>CM035623.1:2500-10002500 GCA_020496765.1 Gossypium stocksii
CCACGCCCCAAACACTCAGCCTCAAGCCCCAAGACCCAAGCCTCAGGCCCCAAGTCCCAAGCCGTAAGCCCCAAACCCCAGGCCCCAAACCTGAAGCACTAAGCCCCTATCCCTAAACCCTAGGCTTCAAGCCCCTAGCCCTAAGCCCAAGGCCCTAGGCCCCAGGCCCCAGGCCAAAGCCCCATGCCCTAAGCCCCAAGCTTCAAGCCTAAGCCAGAAGCCCCACGCTCCAAGCACCAAGCACCAAGCACCAAGCCCGTATCCTACAGCCCGAAGCCCCAGGCACAAAACCTCAAGCCTCATGCATCAAGCACCAAGCACCAAGCCCCACGCTCCAAACACTAAGCCTTAAGCCCCAAGACCCAAGCCGCAGGCCCCAAGTCCCAAGCCCCAAGTCTCAAGCCGCAAGCCCCAGACCTCAGGCCCCAAACCCGAAGCCCCAGGCACAAAACCCCAAGCCCCATGCCTCAAGCACCAAGCACCAAGCCCCACGCCCCAAACACTAAGCCTCAAGCCCCAAGACCCAAGCCTCAGGCCCCAAGTCCCAAGCCGTAAGCCCCAAACCCCAGGCCCCAAACCTCAAGCACTAAGCCCCTATCCCTAAACCCTAGGCCTCAAGCCCCTAGCCCTAAGTCCAAGGCCCCAGGCCCCAGGCCCCAGGCCCCAGGCCTCAGGCCCCAAGCCCCAAGCTGCAAGCCCAGGCCCCAGGCCCAAGACCCAAGCCTAGGCCCTAGGCCCCAAGCCCCAAGCCCTAAGCTCTAAGTCCAAAGCCCCACGCCACAAGCCTCAAGACCAAAGCCTCACGCCTCAAGCACTAAGCAGCAAGCCCCAAGCCTAGGCCCAAGACCCAAGCCTAGGCCCTAGGCCCCAAGCCCCAAGCCACCAAGCCCCAAGCCCTAAGCTCTAAGCCCAAAGCCCCAAGCCCCAAGCTCCACGCCCATAGCCCCAGACCGCAAGCTTCGGGCCGTAGGTCCCAAGCCAAGGCCCCAAGCCGCACGCCCTGAGCCACATGCCCCAAGCACTAAGCACCAAGCCCCACGCCCCAAACCTCAAGCCCCAAGCCCCACGCCCTAAGCCCAGGCCCCAACCTCAAGCCCCCAAGCCTGAGGCCTATGCTCTAGACCCCAAGCCCCAAGCACTAGGCCCCAAGCACTAAGCCTCAAGCCCCAAGCCTCAAGCACTAAGCCCCTATCCCTTAGCCCTAAGTCCCATGCCCTAGGCCCCAATCCCTAAGCCTTAGGCCCTAGGCCCCAGGCCCCCGCCCTTGGCCACAAGCCCCAAGCCCCCAAACCCTAGGCCCTATGCCCCAAGCCCTAGGCTCCAGGCCCCAAAGCCCCCAATGTCCTATGCCTCAATCCTAATGGACCAAGCCCCGGACCCCTAAGCCCCCAAGCCCAAGGCGCTAGGCCCCAAGCACTTAGCCTAGGCCCCAAGCCCCTAGCCCCAATCCCGAAGCGCCCAGGCTACATGCCCCAAGCCCCACGCCCCACGCCTCAAGCACCAAGCTCTAATCCCCACGCCTCAAGCCCCACACCCCAAGCTTTAAGCCCTAAGCACCAAGCCACAAGCCCAAAGCCCCATGCCCCAAGCACTAAGCACCAAGCCCCACGCCCCAAGCCCTAGGCACCAAGCCCTAAGCCCACGCCTCAAGCCCCAGACAGCAGGCCCCAGGCCCCAAGTCCTAATCCCCAAGCCCCAAGCCGAAGGCCCTAAGGCCCCAGGCCTCAAGCCCCAGGCCACAGGCCCATGCCCCAAGTCCCAGGCCCCAAGCTCCAAGCCGAAGGCCCTAAGCCCCCAAGCCCCAAGCCCATGCCCCAAGCTCCAAGCCGAAGGCCCTAAGCCCCCAACCCCAAGCCCCAAGCCCCAAGATGAATGCCCTAAGCGCCCAGGCCCCAGGCCATATGCCCCAAGCTCCAAGCACCAAGCCCCACGCCCCAAGTACCAAGCCCCAAGCCAAAAGCACCACGCTACAAGCACCAAGCCCCAAGCACCAAGCACAAGCCCCACGCCACAAGCACCAAGCATCAAGCCCCACACCCTAAGTACCAAGCACCAAGCCCCACGCCCCAAGCCTCAAGCCCCAAGCCTCAAGCACCAAGCACCAAGCCCCAAGCAACAAGCACCAAGACCCAGGCCCTAAGCCCCACGCCCCAAGCCCAAGCTCCAACCCCAAGCTCCCTATCACTAAGCCCCAAGCTCCACGCCCCAATCTCAAGCACTAAGCCCCAGGCCCCGAGCCTTAAGCCCCTAGCCCTAAGCCCTAGGCCCGGGCCCCAAGCCTCAGGCCCTAGGCCCTAAGCCTCAGCCCTTGGCCCCAGGCCCCAAGCCGCAGTCCCCAAGCCCCTAAGCCTCAAACACCAAGCACCTATCCCTAAGCCCCAAGCCCAAAGCCCCTAGCCCTAAGCCCCAGGCCCTATGCCCTAATCTCTAAGCCCTAGCCCCTAGGCCCTAGGCCAAGGCACTAGGCCCCATGCCCCATGCCCCACCCCATGCCCCAGGCCCAGGCCCTAGGCTCCAGGCCCCCAAGCCCTCAAGGTCCTAGGCCTCAATCCCTAGGGACAAGGCCCCGGGCCCCCAAGCCCCCAAGCCCAAGGCCCTAGGCCCTAGGACCCAAGTACTTGGCCTAGGCCCCAAGCCGAATGCCAAAAGCCTCTATCCCCAAATCTCACGCCCCAAGCCCCAGGCCCCAAGCCCATAACCCCAAGCCCGAAGGCCTCAGGCCCCGGGCCGCACGCCTTAGTCCCCAGGCCTTAAGCCCCAAGCCCTAGGCCCCCAAGGCCCCAAGCCCCTAAGGCTTTAGGCCTAATGCCCCAGGCCCCATGCCCCAGACCCTTAGGACTTAAGCCCCAAGCCCCAGCCCCAAGCCCCCAGGCCCTATGCCCCAAGCCTCAAGCCCCAAGCCCCAAGGCCCAGGCCCCAAACACCAAGCCCCAAGCCCCTAGCCGCAAGCCCCAGGCCCCAAACCCCAAGCCCTAAGCCTCAGGCCACAGGCCCCTAAGCTAGGCCCCAAGCCCCTAGCCCTAAGCCCCAGGCCCTAGGCCCCAAGCCCCAAGCCCTAGGCCCAAAGCCCCAGGCCCCAACCCCAAGCCCTATGCCCCAGGCCCCTAACCCCATGCCTCAAGCCTCAAACTCTAAACCCTAAACCCTAAACGCTAAACCTCAAACCTTAAATCTTAAGCTTTAAACCTTAAACTTTAAACTTTAAACCTTAAAACCTTAAACTTTAAATTTTAAACCTTAAACCCTAAACCCTAACCTTTAAACCTTAAATGCTAAACCTCAAACTTTAAACACTAAACTCTAACCTTAAACCTTAAACCCTAAACCCTAACTCAAAACCAGAAACTCGAAACTTGAAACTTTGAACTTAAAATCCTAAACTTAAAACCTAAAACCTAAAACTTGAAACCCTAAACCCAAAACTTGAAACCCAAAACTTAAAACCCGAAACCCAAAACTTGAAACCTGAAACCTTAAACTCAAAACCTGAAACCCGAACCCTTAAACTTAAAATTTAAAACTTAAAACCTAAACCCAAAACCTAAAACCCAAACCGCTAAACTTAAAACCCTAAAATTAAAAACCCAAACCCTAAAACCTGAACCTTAAAACTTGAAACCTTAAAATTAGAAGCCCAAAACCTAAACTTCAAAGCTCAAAACCCTAAAACTTGAAGCCCAAAACCTGAACCCTAAAGCCTGAAGCCCGAAGCCCGAACCTTGAAGCCCGAAGCCCTAAGCCCTAAGCTCGAAGCCCGAAGCCTGAAGTTCTAAGCCCAAAGCCCTCAATTTCTCTTTTACAATATAGGTTTGTCGAATTAGCTCGAGGTATCACTAAAAGTCAGAGATCGAAGTCACACTATCCAACATTTTATTTTGGTATAGTTATGTTAGTTATTTCGAGTATGGCATGTATAGGACCTTGAGTTATTTTTGAGCAACAATATTCAATTTTTAGCCAATTATGTTCGCCATTTATAGTTACAAGTCTCATTTTGTAAGTGGCCATTGGAATTGGCCAAGAATGATCTAAGTTATCCAATGCAATGTGAATAAAATTCATGGAAATAGATGTTGGTTGTTTAGCTATTCATGGATGCACAATGAGTATGTTTTGGTTAATGTATGGGCACCTATTTAGGGACATTTAGACAAGTGTTGGTGTTGGGAGATGAAGTTTTTGAGTTTGGTTGTGTTTGATGCATTTCAAGGTGGCTAATGGCTTGGTAAATAGTCTTATATTACCCACACAGATAGACACACGGGCGTGTGGCTCGACCGTGTGTCCCCTGTACCTTAAATGCCAAAGTCAGGATAGCACACAGGTTAGGCATACGGGCATGTGCCATGGTCGTGTGGCTGCTGACGTCAAAAACAGAATACCCAGGTTTTTGTACACAAGCTGAGGACATAAGCGTGTCAAGGCCGTGTGAGGGACATAGGCTGGGCGCACGGGTGTGTGTCAGGCCATGTGAAAATTCTTAAAGTTTTAAAGTAGAAAATAAATCCACACGGGCTGTTGGCACGATCGTGTTTAAAGGCCACACAGGCGTGTGGTTTTGTCACACGAGCGTATGACGTGAATTAGTATAGCGATCAAGGAAAATTTCTTAAAAGCCTGAAATGATCGGGAAAAATTTCTAGATTACGTTTTAGGCCTTATAGGCCCATAAGAAGGTCCAAAGAACAAGTTTGAAAAAATTTTAATCGGGACTCATTTCTTAGAAAGAAAGTTAAGAGTTTACATTAGTTTTTGTATGCCAATGCTGCGTGCCCTACTCTAACATTAAACACGGTAAGGAGTGTTACAGGTTACCTTAAAAGGCATCGTTTTGACGCTGATAACCCTGGTACAAAATGGCACCATTTCGAGCCTCCATAAAGCCCAAAAATTTTTATTTTTTTCATTTCAGCTCTTTAGTAAAAAAATAAAAAAAAAGCTTTTAAAACTCTTCCTCTACCCTTTCTTTCTCTGGCATAATGGGTCTCTCTAACGGCCTATCCGTCCGCTACACTGTCACTATATCCGGCGACCGACGGAGTGTAAAAATGGGCCTTTAAGCCCCATTTTATGACATATTCGAACCCCTAGCCTTTTTTACCCTAAAAGTCCAAAGAAAAGGTCACTTATTTTCTTTTTGGGTCCTATTTCAACATCGACAAAAGAGTATTCGACGATAAGGCTGCAGGACGATTCAGTGGGTTTTTTATCATGATTGTGATGAAGTAATAATAATGATCGTACCTAGAAACTAACTATTATCACGATAAAAGGCAAGCGCACCTATCGAATAGTAGTATAGTTAGTGGCAATGCTGAAATATCGAATAGTACTAGTAATAACTTTCTTCCTATTATCTAGCCTAGAAATAAAGAGAGTTTGTTTGTAAACTAAAATTTTAACTAACTAAAGATGCGACAAAGAAAAAGTTGGGGAAATACTTTGGGAAAACTTGATCAATAAAAGCAATACAAGGATTGCGATCAACTCTGCTTAATTGTGTTAGATCTACTCTTAAACAGGGGTTTTTGCTCCTCTGAATAAGTACATTCACTTGTTATTTAAATTGTCTATATCCGTACAACACAAAATGCAGCGGTACAATAAAACAGATCCTTTGTGTTGAAAGGTTTTCTTGCTTGCTAAATCAATAGGTTGTTCTCTTTCCTAAAATATGATAGTATTCACAGGGCATTAGACATGATTCAAAATTATTTAGATTCAGGTGGAATAGAAAGGTAAATGGTCAAGCTTGCTAGGCAAAGAATCATGTTGAGTATTTGTTTGTTATGGTTGAGTATTTTGAGATAGTTATATGTAGCTAACTTTAAGTATTATATTTAGATGGAAATGGTTAATATGTGTATGAGTGTGATGAACGATAAATTATACATGTTTTTACCCCATGCTTAGCCTATATTTTGGATGAATTATTATTAAATTTATGAGAATTGGTGCTCTTAACCCTTCTATTTCATGTTTTATACTCAGGAGAGCATAGGGAAGAGAAAAGAACAAAAAACGGGCTGAAAATGAGAAAAATTGGCCAAAGTACAAAAATGACACGGCCCAAAGGTTCACCACACGGTCGTAGCACATGGCCATGCCACATTAGGTCCAACACGGCCCAGGCCCGATAAGCATGGCCAGGCCATACGGTCGTGCCACCATCAATAGGCCCGACCATAGTCTAGGTCTCGATCCATACGGGCGTGGCACAGGGCATGTCTCCGTCGTGAGGAAGTGCAATTTCACTCGGATTTGGATACTTAGAGGCTAAGAAAGGCATCCCAAAGCTCTATATAAAGACCCTAGGAGGCAACTCTAAGGGTGTACTCTTTTCTCCCAAATGAGAGCATTCTTTTTGCCAACACAGAGAGTGAAACCAAGGGATTACTCCAAGGGAAGCCGATTGATTCATCCCAGAGGTCGAATTCTACATCAAAATAAGAAGATCTCCCTTCAATCCTTTAAGGGTTTTTGGGTTCTTTATGTTTTGCTATTTTATTTCTTCTGATATGTTTTCTTATTTAATTATGAACTAAATCCCCTAAATACTTGAGGGGGATGAAACCTAAGACTAACCTTGTTATTATTTTCTCTTGAATTATATGATAAATACTTTATTTGTTCTTAATTGTGTTTTTAATTCTTGAATTAATATTTCTGGGATATTGATTTAAGTCAAATGTGCTTGTGTAGAGGAGCAAAAGTCCCTGCATAAGAGTTGATTGCAATCCTAGACATAGGACGACGAGATTTTACCGAATTAGGGTGAAACCTAATAAGGGAATCCATAGATCGAGTTAATGCAATACTAGGGGTTTAAACTAGAAAGAGATTTCAGTTGACCAACCTAGGCTTAGTTGTTCTTATCCTCAACGGAGGTATTGCCCAAATCAATCAGTCTTTCCCAAGAGTTTTTCCCCAATTTACTTTTTGTGCATTCTTAGTTTAGTTTTAGAATTAGTTTAGTTTCATAAAAAAACCCTCTTTTACTTTTTATGTTAAATAATAGAAAGGAAGTAAGTATTAGTACTTTTGGTTCCCTTGGGTACGATAACTCGGTCTTGCCGCTAAACTATACTACTGTTCGATTGGTGCGCTTGCCTTAAAATCGTGATGTTAGTTAGTTTTTGGTGTGATCAGTTTTTATAAATTTTATTACTTCATATCGCGAATATCATGTTTTTGGCGCCGTTGCCAGGGAATTAAAATACTAAGAAAACTTGATTTCTATTACTTTAGCCATTATTATTTATTTTCTATTTTTTTATTTTTTTATTTTTTTATTTTTATTTTAATTTTCTTTTCTTTTTATTTTACTGCGTACCTCTAGTTTATGGGTAGAAGAAATCCTGCAGGACCACTACTTTTTGACGAAAATTTAGAAGTTATAGTCCGCAGAACTCATAGAGAGATCAGACGAAGCCTACATTATCCAGAACAAGAACAAGAACCTGAACCTACTGAAGAGATGGATGCAAATCAAAACAATCAACCACCTCCAACACTACTCGTAGAACAAGATGATACTCCTCGTACTACGTATGATTATGCTAAACCTAGTTTGGTTAGTACTCAATCTAGTATTATTAGACCTACTATTGCTGCAAATAATTTTGAATTAAAACCTAACACTATTCAGATGATTCAGCAATTTGTGCAATTTGATGGTTTACAGGATGAAGATCCCAACTCACACTTATCCAATTTTTTGGAAGTTTGTGATACTTTTAAAATAAATGGTGTTACTGATGACGCCATTCGTCTCTAATTATTTCCTTTTTCCTTAAGGGATAAAGCTAAACAATGGTTGAATTCTTTACTACGAGGCTCAATCACTACATGGGAATAGATAACCAAAAAATTCTTACTAAAATATTTTCCTCCAGCTAAAACAGCTAAATTACGAAATGATATCTCTTCTTTTGTATAGATGGATTTAGAGACACTTTATGATGCCTGGCAGAGGTACAAGGATCTTTTGAGAAGGTGTCCTCACCAAGGATTACCTTTATGGCTACAAGTTCAAACCTTCCACAACGGTTTGAACCCATCAACAAGACAAATGATTGATGCAGTCGCTGGAGGAACAATCAACAACAAGACACCAGAAGTAGCCTATGAGTTTATTGAAGAGATGTCACTGAATAATTATCAGTGGCAAGTCATGAGGATAAAGCCAACAAAAGCTGCAGGAGTTTATAATATTGATGCTGTCACTATGCTTACTAATCAGGTAGAACTTTTAAATAAAAAGTTTGATAATTTTGTTGGTTCTACGCAGGCACAATCAGTGATGCAGTGTGACGCAACCCAAGGAAATATGTTCACTACAGACTATTCATCTCTCGGCCATGGCACAGAAATCGAGCAAGCCAACTATATGGGTAACAATTCTAGACCTCAAAATAATCCTTACAGTAACATATATAATACAGGTTGGCAGAACCACCCCAATTTCTCATGGGGAGGACAAGGAAATCAAAGACAACAACCTTCTTCGGGATTTCAGCAGCCACTACCTCAACAAGAGAAAAAGCCAAATCTTGAAGAGATGTTCACTAAATTTATGGCCATGTCAGAAACTCATTTCCAAAATACCGAAACGGCACTGAAGAACCAGCAAGCATCAATTCAAGGACTCGAGAACCAATTTGGTCAACTTGCAAAATTGATATCCGAAAGACCACGAGGAGGATTACCAAGCAACACTGAGACTAATCCTAAGGAAGAACTGAAGGTCATGAACACGATTGATGATGAGAAGTTAACCAAAAGCAACCCAGAGCTATGCAAGGAGCCTGAAGTAAGTAAAGGTAAGGCAGAGGTAGGTAATAACAAGCCAGTCATCAAAGAACACAAGCCTCATATCCCATACCCAAACGCGCTAAAGAAAGATTGCACAGATGAGTAATTCAGTAAGTTTCTTAAACTCTTAAGAAAATTACATATCAATTTACCTTTTCTTGAAGCAATTTTGCAGATGCCGAATACCGTTAAGTTCCTAAGAGAACTCTTGACAAACAAACGGAAACTAGATGAAAAATCTCATATAGAATTAAATGCAGTCTACTCAGCTGTTCTACAAAATAACTGCCAACAAAACTAAAAGATTTAGGGAGTTTTATTATCCCTTGTTTACTTGGTAGCTGATAAACGATAATTTATGCATATTTTTACCCCATATTTAGCCTATATTATGGATGAATTGTTATCAATTTTATAAGAATTGGTGCTATAAATCTTTCTTTTTCACATCTTATACCCAGAAAAGCATAAGGAAGAGAAAAGAATGGAAAACGGGCCAAAAACAAAGAAAATGGGCCAAAGAGAAAGAACGACACAGCCCAAAGAGTCACCACACGGCCGTGGCACACGGTCGTGCCACACGAAGTCCACACAGACCAGCCCCGACAAGTACAGCCTGGTTACACGGCCGTGCCTCCATCGACAGACTCTCATACGGCCTCTTGTCGTGGCACACGGGCGTGTCCCTGTCGTGAGGAAGAGGAATTTCACTCGGATTGGGATGCTTAGAGGCTAAGAAAGGCTCCCCAAAGCTCTATATAAAGACCCTAGGAGGCAACTCTAAGGGTGTACTTGATTTTCCCTGACAAGGGTACTCGATTCCCTGTCAAGGGTATCTTTTCTCCTGGTAGGGAGTCGTCTCTCTGCCGACACAAGAAGTGAAAGTCAGGGATTATTCATAGGGAAGCTGATTGATTCATCCCAGAAGCCAGAGCTCTACATCAAAACAGATAATTTCCCTTTAATCCTTTAGGGATCATTGGGTTCTTTTATGTTTTGTTTTCTTAATACTTCTGCGATGTTTTCTTTCTTTATTATAAACTAAACACCTCAAATACTTGAGGGGGATAAAACCTAAGACGGATCTTGTTATTCTTTATTCTTGAGTTATATGATAAATAATTGAGTTGTTCTTAATTATGTGTACTTAATTCTTGTGTTAATAAGACTAGGTATTAATTCAAGAAATGGATGTACTTAGAGCAGAGGAGCAAAAGTCCTTGTGATAAGAGTAGATCTACCATAATTAAGCGGAGTTGCATGCAACCCTAGACATAGGGTGACATAAATCTGCCGGATTAGGGTCAAACCTAATATGGGGAGCCATATATCGAATTAATGCAACCCAAGGTGTTAATTAATAAAGGAACTTTAGTTAACAACCTAGGCCTAGTTGCTCTTCGCCTTGACGGAGGGTTTAGCATAAATTAGGGATCTCTATGGATCAAGTCAAGTGAATAAATAGTCTAGCTCAAGAACCAATAACAAGTGAAGTCTAGGAGGATTCTCCCTTAAGTATTGCCTTTATCAATTAGTTTTTCCCCAAGAATATTCCCTCAATTTACTTTTTGTGCACTCTTAGTTAGTTTTAGAAGTAGTTTCACACCAACCCTTTTTATTTCTAGGTTAAATAATAGAAAGGAAGTGAGT
Source organism: Gossypium stocksii (assembly GCA_020496765.1). NCBI lineage: Eukaryota > Viridiplantae > Streptophyta > Magnoliopsida > Malvales > Malvaceae > Gossypium > Gossypium stocksii. Next base: position 12,965 of record CM035623.1, read on the forward strand.
AATAGCATTTTTGGTTCCCTTGGGTACGATAACTCGGTCTTGCCACTAAACTATACTACTGTTGATAGGTGCACTTACCTTAGATCGTGATATTAGCTATTTTCAGTGTGATCAGTTCTTTATAAATTTTATTACTTTATATCACGAGCGATATCAAGTTTTTGGCGCCGTTGTCGGGGAACTAAAATATTAAGAAAACTCTATTTCTATTACTTTAGCCATTACTATATTTATTTATTTATTTTCAATTTTTATTTATTTTTATTTTTATTTTATTTTTAATTTTAAATTTTCTTTGCTTTTTCCTTCTAGGTGTTTCTAGTTTATGACTAGAAACAACCCCGCAGGACCATTGCTTTTTGACGAAGATTTAGAAGCGACAGTCTGTAGAACTCGCAGAGAGATCAGACGAAGCCTACATTATCCAAAACAAGATCAAGAACAAAGGCCAAAACCTACAGAAGAGATGGAAGCAAATCAAAACGTTCCACCACCTTCCGCAATAGCCGCGCCACCAGCAAATCAAGAAGAAACTCCTCGCACTATGTATGATTATGCTAAACCTAGTTTGGCTGGTACCCAAACTAGCATTATTAGACCTACTATTGCTGCTAATAATTTTGAATTAAAACCTAACACTATTCAGATGATACAGCAATTAGTGCAGTTTGATGGTTTACAAGATGAAGATCCAAATTCACACATAGCCAATTTTTTAGAACTTTGTGATACCTTTAAAATTAATGGAATTCTGATGATGCCATTTGTCTAAGGATATTTCCATTCTCTTTGAGAAATAAAGCCAAACAGTGGTTAAACTCTTTACGACGATGCTCAATCACCACATAGGAATAGATGGCCGAAAAATTTTTACTTAAATATTTTCTTTCAACTAAAACAGCTAAGTTACGAAACGATATCTCTTCTTTTGTGCAGATGGATTTAGAAACACTTTACGGTGCCTACGAGAGATACAAAGCCGACAAAAGCTGTAGGAGTTTATAATATTGATGCTGTTACTATGCTTACTAACCAAGTAGAACTTTTAAATAAAAAGTTTGATAATTTTGTTGGTTCTACGCAGGCACAGTAAGTGATGCAATGCGACGCAACTCCAGGAAATATGTTCAATCCAGATTTCGCATCTTATGGACACAGCATAGAAACTGAACAAGCCAACTATATGGGTAACAATTCTAGACCTCAAAATAACCCTTGTAGTAATACTTACAATGCAGGTTGGAGAAATCACCCTAATTTTTCATGAGGAGGACAAGGAAATCAAAGACAATAGCCTCCTCTAAGATTTCAGCAACCACTACCACAACAAGAGAAAAACCTAAATCTTAAAGGGATGTTTACCAAATTTATGGCTGCATCAGAAACCTGTTTTCAAAACACTGAAACAGCACTAAAGAATCAACAAGCATCAATTCAGGAGCTTGAGAATCAAATCGATCAACTTGCGAAATTAATTTCAGAAAGATCACAAGATGGACTACCCAGTAACACTGAGCCAAATCCCAAAGAACATCAAAAAACGATTACTCTAAGAGATGGAAAAGTACTAGCCGAACCAGAAAAGAAGTTTACTCCAGAATCTTTAGAAAGACCATACAGACGCCCAATTCAGTAAATTTCTTGAACTTTTTAAACAACTATACATTAACTTACCTTTTGTTGAAGCAATTTCACAGATGCCGAAGTATGCAAAGTTCCTTAAAGAACTTCTGACAAATAAAAGAAAGTTGGAAGAATTAGCCACAGTGGAACTCAACAAGGAATGCTCAGCTATTCTCTAAAATAAACTGCCAGCAAAACTGAAAGATCCAGGGAGTTTTACTATTCCTTATTTAATTGGTAGTTTACTTATTGATAAAGCATTAGCTGATTTAGGTGCTAGCATTAATCTCATTCCTTACAAAATGTTCAAGCAGCTAGGTCTAGGGGAACCAAAGCCTACTAGAATGAGTATTCAATTTGCTGATAGATCTTTTAAATATCCTAGGGGAATCATTGAATATGTGCTAGTAAAGGTAGATAAATTTATATTCCCTGTTAATTTTGTTGTGCTTGACATGGATGAGGATATTGAGGTACCTTTAATTTTGGGACGCCCATTCTTAGCCACTGCTAGAGCTATTATAGATGTAGGGGATGGTAAGTTAGTACTTAGAGTTGGTGAGGAAGAAGTCGTTTTTAAAATCTATGATGCCATGAGATTTTTTAAAGAATAAGATGATTCCTGTTATTTTGTTGATATTATTAATTATTTTGTTCAAGATAATTTTCAGGAACTTTCTCTCGCAGACACATTGGAACTGTGTCTTGTTCAAGGTGGGGGGAGATGAAGCCACCGCTGAAATTGAGGAAGTAAGAAAGGAATTAGATTCTAATGAAATTATCACTAGGCACATAAGTTATGAAAGTATAAAAATGAATGATAAGTTGAGACAGAAAGCTTCTATTGATAAACCCCCTAAATTAGAGTTAAAACAACTGCCAGATCATTTAGAATATGCCTTTTGAGGGGAAGAATCAACTTTACCAGTCATTATCACATCAGATTTGAGCATTGAAGAAAAAGAGGAACTACTCCATGTGTTAAGAGAACACAGGTGTACTATAGCTTGGAAAATTTCAGATATCAAAGGAATTAATCCTTCCTTCTGTACCCACAAATTTTTAATGGAAGATTAATTTAAACCATCGATGCAAGCTTAGAGACGATTGAATCCCAACATGAAAGAAGTTATAAAAGCTGAGGTAATTAAACTTCTAGATGCAGGCATTATTTATCCTATTTCTGACAGTTCTTGGGTAAGCCTTGTGCAAGTTGTTCCTAAAAAAGGAGGATTGACCGTGGTGTTTAATGAAAAAAAAGAGTTAATACCTACAAGAACAGTCACAGGATGGAGAGTTTGCATTGATTACAGGAAGCTGAATGACGCCACTCGAAAAGATCATTTTCCTTTACCTTTTATTGATCAGATGTTGGAAAGATTGTCAGGTCACATGTATTATTGTTTCCTCGATGGCCTCTCTGGTTACTTCTAAATCCCGATAGCTCCAAAAGATTAGGAGAAAACGACATTCACATATCCATACGGTACATTTGCTTATCGTAGAATGCCTTTTGGTTTATGTAATGCTCCTGCTACTTTTCAACGATGCATGCTAGCTATCTTCAATAAATTTGTGGAAGACATCATGGAGGTATTTATGGATGATTTTTTAGTTTTCAGTAATTTTTTCCAACTTTGTCTTAATAATTTAAAGCATGTTTTGATGAGATGTGAAGAGACAAATTTAGTGCTAAACTGGGAAAAATGTCACTTTATGGTTCAAGAGGGTATTGTATTAAGACATAAAATTTCTAGTAAGGGGATAGAGGTAGATAAAGCAAAAATTGAAACCATTGAAAAATTACCTCCTCCTAATTCAGTTAAGGCTATAAGAAGCTTTTTAGGACATGCCGATTTTTATCGTAGATTTATTAAAGATTTTTCTAAAATAGCTAAGTCTTTAACAAAATTGCTAGAAAAAGACGTACCTTTCAACTTTGACCAATAATGTTTAGAATCTTTTAACACTCAATGCCTCGATTATGATTTCACCTGATTGGAATCTACCTTTTGAACTAATGTGCGATGCAAGTGATTTTGCAGTAGGTGCAATTTTAGGACAGCGAAGAGACAAGCACTTCCAACCGATCTATTATGCTAGTAGAACTCTGACAGCTGCTCAAGCAAGTTATACTACCACAGAAAAATAGTTGCTAGCTGTTATTTTTGCATTTGACAAATTCAGATCTTATTTGATTTTGTCAAAAGTCATTGTTTATACTGACCATTCTGCTTTTCGCTATCTTTTAACTAAAACTAATGCAAAACCTCGACTAATAAGATGGATTCTATTGTTATAGGAATTAGATTTGGAAATAAAGGACAAGAAAGGAGCTGAAAATTTGGCAGCAGATCACCTCTCAAGATTAAAAAATACGCAGCCCAAGTACCTCGATAAGATAAACGATCTGTTTCCTGAAGAACAACTACTTGCCTTAGCAGATACAATAGTTCCTTGGTTTGCTAATTTTGCAAATTATTTAGCAGCTAACATAACCCCAAAAGGGCTGACCCATCAGCAAAAGAAGCGATTCTTCGTTGATGTGAAAAACTACTTTTGGGAGGATCCTTTTCTTTTTCTAATTTGTGCAGATTAAGTTATTTGAAGATGCATTACTGAAGCAGAAGCATACCAGATTTTAAATCACTGCCATTCAGGACCCACAGGAGGACATCACAGTGGAGCTAGAACTACTTATAAGGTACTCGAATCAGGCTTCTATTGGCCTACACTTTTCAGGGATGTCAACAGGTATGTAACCTCTAGTGATAAATGTCAACGAACAGGTAATATCTCTCAACATAATGAAATGCCTCAGAACTATATACTTTCATGTGAAATATTTGATGTATGGGGTATTGATTTCATGGGTCCATTCCCTGATTCATTTGGGAATAAGTACATACTAGTAGCAGTAGATTACATGTCAAAATGGGTAGAAGCCCAAGCCTTACCTATTAATGATGCTAGAATGGTAGTAAGATTTTTGAAGAAACTTTTCTCTCGATTTGGAACACCTAGGATAATTATTAGTGATAGGGGTACCCATTTTTGCAATGCCCAGTTTGAAAAAGTTTTAAAAAGGTATGGAGTACACCATAGAATAGCTATCCCTTATCATCCACAAACCAGTGGCCAAGTCGAAGTGACAAATAGGGAATTAAAACGTATCCTAGAGAAAACAATAGAAACAAATAGAAAAGATTGGTCAAGAAAGTTAGACGATGCGTTATGGGCTTATAGAACTACTTTTAAAACACCCATAGGTACATCTCCCTATAAACTGGTCTACGAAAAAAGTTGTCATCTGCTATTTAAACTTGAACATAAAGCATTCTGGGCTATCAAATTTTTAAACCTTGATTTCAAACTTGCAGGTGAGAAAAGATTAATGCAGCTAAATGAACTAGATGAATGGCGCTGCAATGCCTACGAGAGCTCACGACTATATAAGGAAGCCATGAAGCAACGTCATGACAAACGACTGAAACAACCTAAGCAGTTTAAAACAGGTGATCTTGTCTTACTTTACAACTCGAGGCTGAGGCTATTTCCTAGAAAACTCAAGTCAAGGTGGTCAGGTCCATTCACTGTTCAAACTATCTTTCCATACGGCACAATTGAGGTAACTCACCCCAACCACGATACGTCCAAGGTAAACGACCATAGGCTTAAACATTATACAGGTGAGAATTTTAAAGATAACATGGAGGGGCTTCGGCTCCACGAAATCCCTTCATGATACATCCAGGAAGAGTCAAGCTTAGACTCTAAATACGCGCTTCTCGGGAGGCAACCCGAGCACTAACTTAGTAACTTCTCTTTCTTTATAACTTTTAGTATTTTTCATGCATAAACTAACTATTTAAATGCAGGACATTAGGACCACACGGCCAGGCACACGGGCGTGCTTGGGGCCATGTGAACTTTTAAAATAGGGACACTGTCGTGCACCCAAACCGTGTACAAATAGAGTAAAATCTTCCCAAAAGCATGGGATGTCGACAAATACCCACGGCCGTGCGACACAGCTGTGGGGACGTTTCGACTTCAACACAAGCTACCTACTAAACCCCACAGCCGTGTGATATGGCCGTAGCAACCCTATAGTATCAACACGGGCTCACACAACACCACACGCCCGTGTTCCCAGACCGTAGCCAACATTATCAATTTAGACACAGCCGTGTGACTACCTACACGACCGTGTGAGCAACGAAACCCAATCGCATACTGACGTGTGACCTACCCCATGACCATGTGAAAAACAAACGAGTTCACAAACAACCGTACGAGATGGCCACCACGGGCGTGTTCGTCAAACCAGGTGCACCATAACCACCGAATTTTGAAAGACACGGGCAACCGCCGAGCCATACGGGCATGTGACATGCCCGTGTGAACCAAAAACTATAAATAGGAGCCACTATTTATTTTCTTCCTCACTCAAAACCCTAAATCCTCTCATCTAAACTCTCTCCCAATCACCACAAGCGCTGCCACCGACCTTAAAACCACAACCACGCTCACAACCAGCCATCCCACGCCCGTGTAACCCACTCTATGACAGTTCAACACCTTACCCATGACCGTGCAGCCCTCTATTTGGTTCTATTCTTTCATTTTTTTATTTTATTTGTTATTATTATCATTATTTATTTAGTTTTACTTTATTCTAGAATATTAATTCAAGCATGGAATTAGATAAACTAGGGTGAATAATCTAGAATTATATAGAACATATTAGGATTGCATGTCATTTAACTTCATTTTTGTTTGCCACTTAAATTCATATTTGCTTGCCATTTATCTCATGAATTTAGTATAAATACATACCCATATTTCTTAGCTTTGCTACAAATTTAAAAATGGTTAATTTCTACTATTCAGGTTAATCCTTATTTTATGTTTTCTTAGGAACATTGTCATCCTAATCTACATTTTTATTATTATCTATCTAGTTTAATTAATTTCAATCCTTAGGACTAATGCTTGTTATTTTATTTCAGATACTATGTCGTCATCACGTTGTAAGAAAGCTACCATTCCCGTTTCAAAGAAACGAAAGGGGCCAGGAAGTTCATCATCGAGGCTCACTTTCGAGGCTCGCCACCCGTTTATCTCTTTTCCCCAAGCCTCCCAAGAGGAGCGTTATCAATTACTCCTAGCTCGCACTATATCTACGGAACAATGTATCGATTGGGAAGCCCTCGAGCAAATACACCTAATGGACGATGTCCGGGCCCTGCTAATGACCGAACCATGGAACCAGTTCTTTCGGATTGTGGAGCCCACTTACTTAGAACTAACCCTCGAGTTCTACTTCACATTCCACCTCCAGACCGTGATGATCTGATTCGATGATCCAGGCACAGTCTAATTCCGTTTGGGAGGTCTAGTGCGACAATTGAGTGTCCTAAAATTCGGTACAGCCCTCAGTCTCTATACCGAGCAATTCATAGCAGAGAAGGACTTCCCTACACTTTCCCGATGCATCCACTGCACACCCGTAGATTGTTGGTGAAACATCACCCCTGGCTATCCCTCCTACGACCCTAGTCGCACGAAGGCGACTCCTCTTCCCCCACCATTAAGGTACCTTCATGCCCTTCTTACTCATACTTTGACAGGTAAAGGGGAGAGCACCGGCGTCGTCAACACACATGACGCCTACTTTTTATGGAACATGTCGGACGCGCATACCATCGACCTTGCCTACTTTATCGCGCGCGCCATGCAGCACCAGACAGAGAGGCACCGAAAAGGTGTCATATCCATGGGCCCATACCTCACGAGATTAGACCGCTACTTTGGCCTATTCAACACCACAGCCCAGACATCCTCATATACTTTGATGGGCTAGATGTCCCCACAGGGCGTTCAGAGCATGCTACACATAAGGATGATTGAGAAGAGGCCAGGAGGCAACCCCTTCCAGTTCCGCCTCATTCAGGAGGGAGAAGAGCTAGAGGACATTCCTGATGATGTCTCACCACAGGAGGAGGATGCGCCAGCCGAGCCACCACGACCCCAACAACCCACCCAGGTGGCAGCTGTACATGCTGACTTATCTGAGCGCTTCTCACAGTTCGAGCAGCAATGCTTTCGGCACCTCGATTATATTAATGCCACCTTAAAGCAGATATGCCAACACTTGGCCATCACTCCACCACCGCGTGATCCATCCGAGGATTAGATATATCTATTCCTCTTATGTTTATTTTATTTTATCTTACTTTTATCTTAATCTTTTTATTCTTATTTTTATCTTAACTTAGATTTGAACACTGATATTCATTTTCACCTTTTCTTCTAACTTTATTTTTCTTTTTACGTTTATTTTTATTTTCTTTCATTTCATCTTTTTCTTTATTTGAATATTAATAGTTTTTGATTTAGTTTATTTTGTTTTGTTTTATTTTTCATAACGGCCAACCCCTAACGACTAATTTCTATTGATCAAAATTCCCCACGACTAATAAATCCCTTCACAGTTTCAAAGGAGCTCTACGGCTCAAATCTCTACGAAAATGGGAACACCCTGCCACAACTGCCAACTCTTCCAATTTCCTTCTCACTAATCCATCCAAATCAGAGAGTTTCAATTCTCTCCCTTTCTTATGATATTATGCTTCTATTACTACTAATGTTATCTTTATACATTGAGGGCAATGTACATCTTAAGTGTGGGGGGAACGTGCTTTCAATTATTATATTATTTATGAAAACCCTGAAATCTGATGCATTGTTCTCAATTTGCATTTTCTTCAGTCCCCTATTAGGAATTTATTCTGATTGATTTATGATTTTTATTGATATGTTGAAAATGAAGACATAGGTGCTTGTACTTTGAATATTCAAACTTTAAAACATTAGGGAATCAAGCATGATAAGTTGAAATTTTTGAGAACCCTATTTTTTTCATAAGTTCTTGTCCCTAATTCTAAGTGTTATCTTGAGATTTGAAATTCATAGGATTGACATCAAAAGCCATAATTCTAGTGAGATTTTTGAGCCTTTTGAGTATACATTCTTTCGTGCTCACTTTTATTATTGCTTTGAGTGAGTCAATACTGATTTGTTATTCTAGAACTTGCTTAGATTATACATGTCAAGACCACATCATTGATTTGATATACCGAGATGATAAAGGCACCTAGGATTTAACCTACTTACTCTACAAAAAGCTTACCTCCATAAATTAACCCCTAGTGAACCCCATTGAGCCTAACAACCTCTTCTTTGACTTACCTCTAATATTAACCAATAAGCCATTTTTTGTTGAATTTCATTCAATTATTTTGACCCCTATTTTTGTCAAGATTTGAGTTGAAATTTTCACCTAGCTTTATTCTCTTTTCCAGATTGTAAATTTTTATTCAATATATTGTATCAAAAAAAAAATGTGTACATATAGTTGTAACTTGTAATAGTTTAATAAGTTTTTTCATATTTCTATTTTAAGGCTACCAAGGCAGAAAATGATATTATCATAAGAATTAGCTTGAGAAATATGTTCCAGTGATAGAGATTTTTCTAGCTAGATAATTTTTCAATTCAATCTCAATTCTAACCCTCTTTTGCAGCCTGTGACAACACCCCTAACCAAGCCCCATTACAACCATTGAAAGACCTTTTGATCGATGTATCATATCAATCTACAGTGGTGGAGATCCAATTTTCTTGCAAGCCTATGGTAATAACTTTTTAGGTTGACTAGAGAGTGCTTAAATTTTGAACCCTAAACACTTCGAGTGAATAGAGTGAATCCTTAGTAAGGATGTCAACTTTTGTTAATTAAGATGGAGATATAACTACTTAGGAAAAAGGAGAAAAACTTATATTTTCAATGATAAAATTCTCAACTTAAAGCGATTGAGTCTTTAATGTTCTTTTGATTGAATTTTCATTGTATGATTACCTGGGGATTAGTTTGAAACATTATTGATAAAGATTGTAAGTTGAGAGGAATGATTCTTAATTAGGGATTGAGATTTTGCTTGAGGACAAGCAAAAGCTTAAGTGTGGGGGTATTTGATAAATGATAAATTATACATATTTTTACCTCATGATTAGCCTATATTTTGGATGAATTATTAACAATCTTGTGAGAATTGGTGCTCTTAATCTTTCTTTTTCATATCTTATACTCAAGAGAGCATAGGGAAGAGAAAAGAATGGAAAATGGACCAAAAACGAGGAAAATGGGCCAAAATGCAAAAATGACACGGCCCAAGGAATCACCACACGGCCGTGCCACAAGAAGATCACACGGTCTAGCCCCCGACAAGCACGGCCAGGCCACACGACCGTGCCTTCATCGATAGAATCACACGGCCTCTTGTCGTGGCACATGGGCGTGGCACACGGACGTGTCCCTGCCGTGGGGAAGAGGAACTTCACTCGAATTAAGATGCTTAGAGGCTAAGAAAGGCTCCCCAAAGCTCTATATAAAGACCCTAAGAGGCAACTCTAAGGGATACACTCTTTTCTCCCAAGAAGGAGCACCATATTTATGCCAACACAAGAAGTGAAGCAAGGAATTACTCCAAGGGAAGCCGATTGATTCATCCCAGAAGCAAGAATTCTACATCAAGACAGAAGATCTCCCTAAATTCCTTCAAGGGTTTTTGGTTTCTTTATGTTTTGTTATATTATTTCTTCTGAGATGTTTTCTTTCTTAATTATGAACTAAACCTCTCAAATACTTGAAGGGGATGAAACCTAAGACAGATCTTGTTATTATTTATTCTTGAATTATATGATAAATACTTGAATTGTTCTTAATTATGTGTTCTTCATTCTTGATTTAATAATCCTAGGTATTACTTCAAGAAATTGATGTGCTTAGGCAGAGGAGCAAAAGTCCCTATTTTAAGAGTAGATCTACCATAATTAAGCGGAGTTGCATGCAACCCTAGACATAGGACGACATAAATCTGCCGAATTAGGGTCAAACCTAATAGGGGGATCCATAGATCGAATTAATGCAACCTAGGGTGTTAATTAATAAAGAAACTTTAGTTAGCAACCTAGGCCTAGTTGTTCTTAGCCTCGACGGGGGGATTAACATAAGTTAGGGATCTCTACGGATCAAGTCAAGTAAATAAATCATCTAGTTCAGGAAGTTAATAATAAGTGAAGTCTAGGTGGATTATCCCTTGAGTATTGCTCGTATCAATCAGCTTTTCCCGAAAGATTTTCCTAAATTCCTTTTTGTGCACTTTTGTTAGTTTTAGAACTAGTTTCAATCAACCCTCTTTATTTTTAGGCTAGATAATAGAAAGGAAGTAAGTATTAGTACTTTTGGTTCCCTTGGGTACAATAACTCGGTCTTACCGCTAAACTATACTACTGTTCGATAGGTACGCTTGCCTTTAAAAATCGTGATATTAGTTAGTTTTGGTGCGATCAGTTTTTATAAATTTTATTACTTAATATCGCGAGCATATCAGTTACCTTTATGGTTACAAGTTCAAACCTTTCACAACGGTTTGAACCCATCAACGAGACAGATTATTGACGCAGCAGCAGGAGGAACAATCAACAACAAAACACCAGAAACAACTTATAAATTTATTGAAGAGATGTCACTGAATAACTATCAGTGGCAAGTCATGAGGATAAAACCGACGAAAGCTGCAGGAGTTTATAACATTGATGCTGTCACCATGCTTATTAACCAAGTAGAACTTTTAAATAAAAATTTTGATAGTTTTGTTGGTGCTACGCAGGCACAAACAGTGATGCAGTGTGACACGACGCAAGGAAAGATGTTCACTCCAGACTATTCATCTTATGGCCATAACACAGAAACCAAGCAAGCCAATTATATGGGTAACAATTTTAGATCTCAAAATAATCTTTATAGTAACACATATAATGCAGGTTGGTGAAACCATCCCAATTTCTCTTGGGGAGGACAAGGGAATCAAAGACAACAACCCCCTCAGAGATTTCAGCAGCCGTCGCAGCAACAAGAATTAATCCCTAGGCTTATTAACACAAGAATTAAGCACGCATAATTAAGAACAACTCAAGTATTTATCATATAACTCAAGAATAAATAATAACAAGATTCGTCTTAGGTTTCATCCCCCTCAAGTATTTGAGGGGTTCAGTTCATAATAAAGAAAGAAAACATCTCAGAAGAATTAAGATAACAAAACATAAAGAACCCGAAAACCCCTGAAGGAATTTAGGGAGATCCTATGCCTTGATGTAGAATTCTGGCTTCTGGGATGAATCAATCAGCTTCCCTTAGAGTAATCCCTTGCTTTCACTCCTTGTGTTGGTAGAATTATAACTCTCTCTTGAGAGAAAAGAGTCTTCCCTTAGCAGGAAATAAGCACACCTTTAGAATTGCCTCCTAGGGTCTTTATATAGAGCTTTGGGGAAGCCTTTCTTAGCCTCTAAGCATCCCAATTCGAGTGAAATTCATCTTCCTCACGACTAGAACACGTCCGTGTGCCACGCCCGTATACTTCGACAAGAGGCCGTGTGAGATTCTGTCTATTGGGGCACGGCCGTGTGACCTGGCCGTGCTTGTTGGGGCTAGACCGTGTAGACTTCGCGTGGCACGGCCGTGTGGTGACTTCTTGGGCCGTGCGTTTTCATATTTTGGCCCATTTTCTCCGGTTTTTGGTCTATTTTTCGTTCTTTTCTCTTCCCTATACTCTCCTGAGTGTAAGACATGAAAAAGAAAGATTAAGAGCACTAATTCTCACTAAATTGATGATAATTCATCCAAAATATAGGCTAAACATGAGGTAAAAATATGTATAATTTAGCGTTTATCAAATACCCCCACACTTAAGCCTTTGCTTGTCTTCAACCAAAACCTCAATCCCTAAAAAGAATTATTCTTCTCAACATACAATCTTTATCAATAATGTTTCAAATTAATCCACAGGAAATCATACAATGAAAATTCAATCAAAATAACATTAAAGACTCAATCAATCTAAGTTGAGAATTTTATCATTGAAACATAGGCTTTCTCCCTTCTCCTAAGTAGTTATCTCTCCATCTTAGTTAACAGAATTTGACATCCTCACTAAAGATTCACTCTATCCACTCGAAGTGTTTAAGGTTCAAAAATTAAGCACTCTCTAGTCAACCTGAAAAGCTATTACCATAGGCTTGCAAGGAAATCACATCTCCACCACTATAGATTGACATGACATATCGATCAAAAGGTCTTGTAAGGGTTGTAACGGGGCTTGGTTAGGGGTGTTGTCACAGGCTGCAACAGAAGGGTTAGAATCGAGATTGAACTGAAAAGTTATCTAGCTAGAAAAATCTCTATCACCGGGAGCATATTTCTAGGGCTAATTTTTATGATAATATCGTTCATGCCTGGGTAGCCTTTAAATAGAAATATGCAAAAACTTTTGAACTATTACATATGACAACTGAATTTAACTGTAAATACATGTTTTTCTCTTCTCTTTTTTTTTAAGAACAATTCATAATAATCTTGAATATTTACAACTTTACATGCTGGAAAAAAGAATAAAGCTAGATAATAATTTCAACTCAAATCTCGACAAAAATAAGGGTCAACGTAATTGAATGGAATTAAAGGAAATACTTAGAATTAAAGGAAATAGCTTATGCAAAAATTAGGGTTCTCAAAAATTTCAACTTATCATGCTTGATTCCCTAATGTTTTAAAGTTTGAATAATTAGAGTATAAGCACCTATATCTTAATTCTCAACATACCGATAGAAATCATAAATCAATCAGAATAAATTCCTAATAGGAGACTGAGAATTAGTTAAGAACAATGCATGAAGTACAATTTCAGGGATTTTCACAGATACTGTAACGAATTCAAGTAAGCTTCCCCCCTACACTTAAGATGTACATTGCCTCAATATACAAAAATATAAAAATAGCAAAGAAGTATAATATCATAAAATAGGGAGGGAATTGAAACTCCCTGAGTTTAGGATGAACTCGTGAGGAAGAGTCAGCAATTGTGGTAGGGTGTTCCTATTTTCGTTTGAATATGAGCTGTAGAGCTCCTTTTTGAAACTGCGAAAATATTAATTAGTCGTGGGAATTTCCAATTAATAAAGATTACTCGTTAGGGATTGGCCGATATGAAAGAAAATTAAATAACAGAAAACCAATAAACTAAGTTCTAAAAATACTAATACTGTAATGATTAAAAGGATTAAACATAAAAATAAAATTTGAAATGAAGAGGAAACTAATAAAGGAAAAAAATTGAGAAAAATAGAACTGAATGGGAGAATAGAGGCACACGCCCGTGTGGCTCGGGTTTAGCCCGTGTTGGCCATATTGCATGGCCGTGTGCGATCTTGTTCATACTTCACACGATTGTGTAGGACGTCCCACGGTCGTGTGCGATGATGCTTCACTACTCCCACGGCTATGTTTAATTTGGCAGTGTCTTCCACGGGCTGGGAACACGGGCGTGGGGGTTTGTGCAAGCCCGTCTTGATACTGTAGGGTTGCCACGACCATGTCGCACAATCGTAGGATGTTGTTGGTAGCCCGTGTTGAAGTCGAAAGGTTGCCACGACCATGTCGCACGGTCGTGGTTATTTATCGGTAGCCCGTGCTTTGGGAAAAAATTTTGTTCTGTTTATACACGGCCTCGCTACACGACCGTGTCTCTACTTGAAGTGTTCACACAGCCTCGGACACGCCCGTGGGCATGGCCGTGTGGTCCTAAATTTCTACATTAAAAAGGGTTAGTTGATGCATAAAAATACTAAAAATCAAAAATAAAAGAAAAGTTACTAAGTTAGTGCTCGGGTTGCCTCCCGAGAAGCGCTTATTTATAGTCTAAGCTCGACTTTGCTCGAGCTTGTACGTTCACAGTTGTTTGAAGAGTTAATACTCTTCTATCTTGCTTACTATTTTATTATCAACGTAAGATTTGAGTCGAATGTGATTTACCTTGAAAGTACCGAGTGACTCATGTTTTATCTCAACTGTACCATAGGGAAAGATTTTCTTTACCGTGAAGTAAAGTGTATCGCTTGTATGCTCTTTTGAATTCAAGATTCGAGGATCGTCTTCCCCTAAAATTACCTTATCCCCTACCTTGAGTTGATTCATTTGTACCTGAGGATCGGCTTGGTTGGTTTGGCATACTTTGGGCTTTTCATGATAGTTCAACCACTCATCTAGTTCCTCGATCTGAAGGATTCTCTTTTCAGGTGCATCTCCCTTGGATGGACTTGTCTGTGATTGATTTGCCTTTATGTGGAGTGTATCCTGCACAGAAGGTTGAGTGGTGAGTTTAGTGTTTTTACAGGGGGCTCAAAACTTTATTTTCGTCTGTAGTTTTAATTGAGGTTTGAGCTCGGAAAGTGATTTTATCATCACCTACTCGTAATGTGAGTTCTCCTGTTTCTAGATCAATTTTAGCTCTAGCAGTTGCTAAAAAAGGTCGCCCTATAATTAAGGGTACATTGCTATCCTCGTCAATGTCTAAAACAATAAAGCCAACTGGGAATATAAATCTATCGATTTTGACAAGTACATCTTCAATTATTCCCTTAGGTGCCCTAATAGTTTTGTCAGCTAGTTGAATGCTTATCTTAGTTTTCTTAGGTTTTCCAAGACTTTGTTGTTTAAACAATTTATAAGGCATGACATTTATACTAGCCCCTAAATCAGCTAAAGTATTTTTTTTATCTAAGCTACCAAGTAAACAAGGGATAGTGAAACTCCCTAGATCCTTTAGTTTAGTCGGCAGTTTATTTTGTAGAATAGCTGAGCAGACTGCATTTAATTCCACATGAGTTTTCTCGTCTAGCCTTTGCTTGTTTGTCAAGAGCTCTTTTAAGAATTTAATAGCGCTTGGCATATGCAAGATTGCTTCAACAAATGGTAAGTTAATGTGTAATTTCTTTAAAAGTTTAAGAAACTTACCGAATTGCTCATCTGTGCGGTCTTTCTGTAGTGCTCTTGGGTATGGTATACGAGGCTTGTGTTCGTTGATGTCGGGCTTGTTGTTGCTTACCTCTACCTTACCTTTACTCACCTCAGGTTCCTCGCATAATTTTGGATCATCATTGGTCAATACCTTCTCATCTATTGTATTTACGACATGAAGTTGCTCTTTAGGATTGATCTCAGTATTGCTTGATAACCCATCTTGCGGTCTTTCAGAGATTAGCTTGGCGAGCTGGCCT
This sequence comes from Gossypium stocksii, assembly GCA_020496765.1. Taxonomy (NCBI): domain Eukaryota; kingdom Viridiplantae; phylum Streptophyta; class Magnoliopsida; order Malvales; family Malvaceae; genus Gossypium; species Gossypium stocksii. The sequence goes on from CM035623.1 coordinate 28,769, forward strand.
ATTTGAGTTTCAAGTCCTTGAATGGATGCCTGCTGGTTCCTTAATGTCGTTTTGGTATTTTGGAAACGAGTTTCTGACATGGCCATAAATTTGGTGAACATCTCTTCTAAGTTTGGCTTTTTCTCCTATTGTGGTGGCGGCTGCTGAAATCCCAGAGGAAGCGGTTGTCTTTGATTTCCTTGTCCTTCCCATGAAAAATTTGGGTGATTTCTCCAATCTGCATTGTAAGTATTACTATAAGGGTTATTTTGAGATCTAGAATTGTTACCCATATAGTTGGCTTGTTCAGTTTCCATGCTGTGTCCATAGGATGCGAAATCTGGATTGAATGTGTTTCCTTGAGTCGTTTCGCAATGCATCACTGGTTGTGCCTACGTAGAACCAACAAAATGATCAAATTTCTTATTTAAAAGTTCTACCTGATTATTAAGCATAGCGACAGCATCAATATTATAAACTCCTGCAGCTTTTGTTGGCTTTGTCCTCATGACTTGCCACTGATAATTATTCAATGTCATCTCTTCAATAAATTCATAAGCTGCTTCAGGAGTTTTATTATTGATCGTTCCTCCTGCGGCTGCATCGATTATTTGTCTAGTTGACGGGTTTAAACCGTTGTGGAAGGTTTGAACTTATAGCCACAAAGGTAGACCATGATGAGGGCACCTTCTTAAAAGATCTTTGTATCTCTCCCATGCATCATATAGTGTTTCTAAATCCATCTGTACAAAAGAAGAAATATCGTTTCGTAATTTTTCTGTTTTAGCTGGAGGAAAATATTTGAGTAAAAATTTTTTGGTCATTTGCTCCCATGTGGTAATTGAGCCTCGTGGTAAATAATTTAACCACTGTTTGGCTTTATTTCTCAAAGAGAATGGAAATAGCCTCAATCGAATGGCATAATCAGAAACGCCATTTATTTTGAAGGTATCACAAAGTTCCAAAAAATTGGCTATGTGTGAGTTTGGATCTTCGTCCTGTAAACCATCAAACTGTACCAATTGCTGTATCATCTGAATAGTCTTTAACTCAAAATTATTAGCAGCAATAGTAGGTCTAAGAATGCTAGTTTGGGTACCAGCCAAACTAGGTTTAGCATAATCATACATAGTGCAAGGAACTTCTTCTTGGTTTATTGGTTCTGCTGGTAGTGCTGGAGGTGGTGGAACGTTTTGATTTGCTTTTATCTCGTCTGTAGGTTCTGGCTCTTACTTAGGTTCTTGTTCTGGATAATGTAAACTGCGTCTAATTTCTCTGCGATTTCTGCGAACTGTTGCTTCTAAATCGTCGTCAAAAAGTAATGGTCCTATTGGGTTGTTTCTAGTCATAAACTAAAAATACCTAAAAAGGAAAAGCAAAGAAAACTCAAAAATTTAGAAGAAAATAAAAAAATTAAAAATAAAAATAAATAAAAAGAAAAATAAATAAATAAATAAATAAATAAATATATATATTAATGGCTAAAGTAATAGAAATCGAGCTTTCGTAATATTTTAGTTCCCCGGCAACGGCACCAAAAACTTGATAACGTCTCGCGATATTAAGTAATAAAATTTATAAAACTGATCACACCAAAACTAACTAATATCACGACCTTAAAGGCAAGCGCACCTGTCGAACAATAGTATAGTTTAGTGGCAAGACCGAGTTATCGTACCCAAGGGAACCAAAGGTACTAGTACTTACTTCCTTTCTATTATCTAGCCTAAAAATAAAGACAGTTGATTTAAACTAATTCTAAAACTAACTAAAAGTGCACAAAAAGTAAATTCAGGAAAAACTTTCGGGAAAATTGATTGATATGAGCAATACTCAATGGAGAATCCACTTAGACTTCACTTGTTATTGGTTCTTCTGCTAGACGATTTATTCACTTGACTTGATCCGTAGAGATCCCTAATTTATGCTAAACCCTCCGTCGAGGTGAAGAGCAACTAGGCCTAGGTTGTTAACTAAAGTTCATTTATTAATCAACACCTCTAGGTTGCATTAATTCGATCTATGGTTCCCCATATTAGGTTTAACCCTAATCCGGCAGATTTATGTCGCCCTATGTCTAGGGTTGCATGCAACTCCGCTTAATTATGGTAGATCTACTCTTATCACTGGGACTTTTGCTCCTCTGCTTTAAGCACATCTGTTTCTTGAATTAATACCTAGGCCTATTAACACAAGAATTAAGCACACATAATTAAGAACAACTCAAGTATTTATCATATAACTCAAAAATAAATAATAATAAGATTCGTCTTAGGTTTCATCCCCCTCAAGTATTTGAGGGGTTTAGTTCATAATAAAGAAAGAAAACATCTCAGAAGAATTAAGATAACAAAACATAAAGAACCCGAAAACCCCTGAAGGAATTTAGGGAGATCCTCTGTCTTGATGTAGAATTCTGGCTTCTAGGATGAATCAATCGGCTTCCTTTGGCGTAATCCCTTGCTTTCACTCCTTGTGTTGGCAGAATTATGACTCTTTCTTGAGAGAAAAGAGTCTTCCCTTAGCGGGAAATAAGCACACCCTTAGAGTTGCCTCCTAGGGTCTTTATATAGAGCTTTGGGGAAGCTTTTCTTAGCCTCTAAGCATCCTAATTCGAGTGAAATTCCTCTTCCTTACGATTAGAACACGCCCGTGTGCCACGCCCGTGTACTTCGACAAGAGGATGTGTGAGATTCTGTTGATTGGGGCACAGCTGTGTGGCCTAGCCGCGCTTGTCGGGGCTGGACCGTGTGGACTTCGTGTGGCACAGCCGTGCGCCATGGCCGTGTGGTGACTTCTTGGGCCGTGCGTTTTCACATTTTGGCCTATTTTCTCCGGTTTTTGGTCCATTTTTCATTCTTTTCTCTTCTCTATGCTCTCCTAAGTGTAAGACATGAAAAAGAAAGATTAAGAGCACTAATTCTCACTAAATTGAGAATAATTCATCCAAAATATAGGTTAAACATGAGGTAAAAATATGTATAATTTAGCATTTATCAGCGAACGTCATTGCACACGGCCGTGGGAACACTTAGACACCCGTGGGAAGTGCGAACAAGATCGCAAACGGCCGTGCGAATGGCGTATACGGGCGTGGAACTCGAACCAGACACACCTAAAACCACCGAATTTTGAAGAACATGGGCTATACCCGAGGCACATGATAAACGCTAAATTATACATATTTTTACCCCATGTTTAACCTATATTTTGGATGAATTATTAATGATTTAGTGAGAATTGGTGCTCTTAATGTTTCTTTTTCATATCTTATACTCAAGAGAGCATAGGGAAGAGAAAAGAACGAAAATTAGCCCGAAAATGAGGAAAATGGGTCAAAAATGACAAAACACACGGCCCAAGGAGTTACCACACGGCAGTGGCACACGGCCGTGCCACACAAGGGTCACACGGTCCAGCCCCGACAAGCACGACCTCTTGTCGAAGTACACGAGCGTGGCACATGGGCGTGTTCTAGTCGTGAGGAAGAGGAATTTCACTTGAAATGGGATACTTAGAGACTAAGAAAGCCCCCCAAAAGCTCTATATAAAGACCCTAGGAGGCAACTCTAGGGGTGTACTGGATTTCCCCTGCTAAGGGTGATCTTTTCTTTATGTAGAGAGTCGTCCCTCTGCCGACACGAAGAGTGAAAGCCAGGAATTACTCCAAGGGAAACCGATTGATTCATCCCAGAAGTCAGAATTTTGCATCAAGACAGAAGATCTCCCTAAATTCCTTCAGGGGTTTTGGTTTCTTATGTTTTGTTATTTTATTTCTTCTGAGATGTTTTCTTCTTTAATTATGAACTAAACCCCTCAAATACTTGAGGAGGATGAAGCCTAAGATAGATCTTGTTATTATTTATTCTTGAGTTATATGATAAATACTTGAGTTGTTCTTAATTATGTGTGCTTAATTCTTGTGTTAATAAGCCTAGGTATTAATTCAAGAAACAGATGTGCTTAGAGCAGAGGAGTAAAAGTCCCTGTGATAAGAGTAGATCTACCATAATTAAGCGGAGTTGCATGCAACCCTAGACATAGGGCGACATAAATCTGCCAGATTAGGGTCAAACCTAATATGGGGAACCATAGATCGAATTAATGCAACCTAGGGAGTTAATTAATAAAGGAACTTTAATTAACAACTTAGGCTTAGTTGTTCTACGCCTCGACGGAGGGTTTAGCAGAGATTAGGGATCTCTACGGATCAAGTCAAGTGAATAAATCGTCTAGCTGAAGAACCAATAACAAGTGAAGTCTAGGTGGATTCTCCCTCGAGTATTGCTTATATCAATCAGTTTTCCCGAAAGCTTTCCTTAATTTACTCTTTGTGCACTTTTAGTTAGTTTTAGAATTAGTTTAAATCAACTTTCTTTATTTTTAGGCTAGATAATAGAAAGGAAATAAGTATTAGTACTTTTGGTTCCCTTGGGTACGATAACTCGGTCTTGCCACTAAACTATACTACTGTTTGACAGGTGCGCTTGCCTTCAAGGTCGTGATATTAGTTAGTTTTGGTGTGATCAGTTTTATAAATTTTATTACTTCATATCACACATATCAAGTTTTTGGCGCCGTTGCCGAGGAACTAAAATATTAAGAAAACTCGATTTCTATTACTTTAGCCATTATTATATATATATATATATATATATATATATATATTTATTTTCTTTTTAATTTTAAATTTTCTTTGCTTTTCTCTCCAGGTATTTTTACATTATGACTAGAAACAACCCAGTAGGACCATTGCTTTTTGACGACGATTTAGAAGCAACAGTTCGCAGAACTCGCAGAGAGATCAGACAAAACCTAGAATATCCAGAGCAAGATCAAGAACAAAGGCTAGAACCTATAGAAGACATGGACATAATTCAAAACATTCCACCACCTCCAGCACTACCAGCAGAACCAGTAAACCAGGATGAAGCTCCTCGAACTATGTATGATTATGTTAAACCTAGTTTGGTTGGTACCCAAACTAGCATTATTAGACCTGCTATTTTTGCTAATAATTTTGAATTAAAACCTAACATTATTCAGATAATACAGTAATTCGTGCAGTTTGATGGTTTGCAGGATAAAGATCCAAATTCTCATCTAACGAATTTCTTGGAATTTTCTGACACATTCAAAATTAATGGCGTTTCTGATGATGTCATTCGTCTAAGGCTATTTCTATTCTCGTTGAAAAATAAAGCCAAACAGTGGTTAAACTCTTTACCACGAGGCTCAATCACCACATGGGAAAAAATAACCGAAAAATTTTTACTTAAATATTTTCCTCCAGCTAAAACAGCTAAATTACGAAACGATATTTCTTCATTTGTGCAGATGGATTTAGAAACACTTTATGATGCATGGGAGAGATACAAAGATCTTTTAAGAAGGTGTCCTCATCATGGACTACCTTTGTGGCTACAAGTTCAAACCTTCCACAACGGTTTGAACCCATCAACCGGACAAATAATCGATGCAGTCGCAGGAGGAACAATCAACAATAAAACACCTGAAGCAGCTTATGAATTTATCGAAGAGATGTCCCTGAATAACTATCAGTGGCAAGTCATGAGGACAAAGCTGACGAAAGCTGCAGGAGTCTATAATATTAATGCTGTTACTATGCTTACTAACCAAGTAGAACTTTTAAATAAAAAGTTTGATAATTTTGTTGGTTCTACGCAGGCACATCCAGTGATGCAGTGTGACGCAAACCAGGGAAATATGTTCAATCCAGATGGATATGGCATGGAAACTGAGCAAGCCAACTATATGGGTAACAATTTTAGATCTCAATTTAACCTTTATAGTAACAACTATAATACAGGTTGGCGCAATCACCCCAATTTTTCATGGGGAGAGCAAGGAAATCAAAGACAACCACCTCCTCAAGGTTTTCAGCAGCCACCGTAGCAACGAGAGCAAAAGCCCAATCTTGAAGAGATGTTTACCAAATTCATGGCCATGTCAGAAACCTGTTTCCAAAATACAGAAACGGCACTAAGGAACCAGTAAGCATCTATTCAAGGGCTTGAAACTCAAATAAGCCAGCTTGCTAAGCTAATCTCTGAAAGACCGCAAGGTGGGTTATCAAACAACAGTGAGACTAACCCTAAGGAGTAACTCAATGCCGTGGATACGATAGATGATGAAGGGTTAACCAAAACCAACCTAAAGCCATGCAAGGAGCCTATGGTTAGTAAAGGAAAGGATGAGGTAAGTTCCAAAGATGAAATTGTCAAAGAATTTAAACCTCGATCCCATACCCAAACGCGCTAAAGAAGGACCGCACAGATCAACAATTCGGTAAGTTTCTTAAACTCTTAAAGAAATTACATATTAACTTGCCTTTTTTTGAAGCAATTATGCAGATGTCGGAGTACGTAAAATTTTTAAAGGAACTTCTCACAAATAAAAAGAAGTTGGAAGAATTGTCCACAGTGGAACTCAACGAGGAATGCTCAGCTATTCTCCAAAATAAACTATCAACCAAACTGAAAGATCCAGGGAATTTTACTATTCCTTGTTTATTTGGTAGCCTAGACACAAAAAATGCTTTAGCTGATTTAGAGGCTAGTATAAATGTCAGGCCTTATAAACTGTTTAAACAACTAGGTCTTGGAAAACCTAAGCAAACTAAGATGAGCATTCAACTGGCTGATAAAACTATTAGGTCTCCTAAAGGAATAATTGAAGATGTGCTCGTCAAAATTGATAAATTTATATTCCCAGTTGACTTTGTTGTTTTAGACATTGATGAGGATAGCAATATACCCTTAATTCTAGGGTGACCCTTTTTAGCTACTGCCAGAACAATAATTGATTTAGGAACAGGTGAATTTACACTACGTGTAGGTGATGACAAAGTTACTTTAGAAGCTTAAAACGCAATTAAAACTGTTGATAATAATATAGTCACGAGTCCTTGTAAAAACACTAAACTCACCACCCAACCTTCTGTGCAGGATACACTTCACATAAAGGCAACCCAATCACAGACAAGTCCATCCAATGGAGATGCACCTAAAAAGCGAACGCTTCAGATCGAGGAACTAGATGAGTGGCTGAACTATCATGAATAAAACAAAACATGTCACACTAACCCAGAGCATCACCAAGATGACCCTCATGTAAAAACATGTCGAATCAAGGTAGGGGATAAGGTACTTTTAGGGGAAGACGACCCTCGAATCTTGAATTCGAAAGAACATCCAAGTGACGTACCTTACTTCACGGTAAGAAAAATCTTCCCCTATGGCACATTAGAAATCAAACACGAGTCACTCGGCACTTTCTAGGTAAATCACACTCGACTCAAATATTATTTAGATACTAAACCTGAAAACAGGCCGGAAGAGTACCAACTCTTCAAACCACCGTGAAATGCTCAGCTCGAGAAGAGTCAAGCTTAGACTATAAATAAGTACTTCTCGGGAGGCAACCCGAGCACTAACTTAGTAACTTTTCTTTGTTTAAAATTTTTCTAGTATTTATGCCGCAACTAACATCTTTTATGCAGAAATTTAGGACCAAATGGCCTGTCACACGGGCGTGCCTAAGGCAGTACGAACGCTTAAAATAGGGACACGGCCGTGCACCCAGACCATGCCCAAACAGAGTAAAATTTTCCCAAAAGCACGGGATGTCGACAAATATCCACGGCCGTGTGACCTGGTCGTGGCAACCCTGCAGTATCAACACGGGCTCACATAACGCCACACGCCCGTGTCCCCAAGCGATGGCCAATACTGTCAAATCAGACACGACCATGTGACTACCTACACGACCGTGTGTAACGCGAACAAGTTCGCAAACTGCCCTGTAATATGGCCAACACGAGCTAATCCCAGGCCACACGGGCGTATGCCTCTATTCTCTCATTTGGTTCTATTTTTCTCATTTTTCATTTTTATTTTTCCTTTATTAGTCTACTTTTTATTTTGAATTTTATTTTTATTATACTTAATCCTTTTAACCATTACAGTATTAGTATTTTTAGAACTTAGTTTATTTATTTTTCTGTTATTTATTTTTCTATCTTTCATATTGGCCAATCCCTAACGAGTAATTCTATTAATCCAAAAGTCCCACGACTAATTAATATTTTCGCAGTTTCAAAAAGGAGCTCTACAGCTCATATTCAACCGAAAATGGGAACACCTTGCCACAATGGCCGACTCTTCCTCACAAATTCATCCTAACTTTAGGAAGTTTCAATCATTTCCCTATCTTATGATATTATACTTCTCTTGCTATTTATATCTTTGTACATTGAGGGCAATGTACATCTTAAGTGTGGGGGAAACTTTACTTTAAATCTTTACATTATCAATGAAATCCCTGAAATTTTTATTTATGCTTTGTTCTCAAATCATTTTCAGTCTCCTATTAGGAATTAATTCTGATTGATTTATGATTTCTATTGATAGGTTGAGAATTAAGATATAGGTGCTTGTATTCTGATTATTCAAACCCTAAAACATTAGGAATCAAGCATGATAAGTTGAAATTTTTGAGAATTCCAATTTTTGCATAAATCATTTTCTTTAATTCTAAGTATTATCTTGAGATTTGAAATTCACAGGATTGACATCAAAAGCCATAATTCTGGTGAGATCTTGAGCCCTTTTGAGCATACATTCTTTCGTGCTCACTTTTATTATTGCTTTGAGTGAGTCAATACTGATTTATTATTCTAGAACTTGCTTTGATTATACATGTCGAGACCACATCATTGATCTGATATACCGAGATGATTAAGGCACTTAGGATTTAACCTACTTACTCCACAAACAGCCTACCTCCATAAGTTAACCCCTAGTGAACCCTATTGAGCCTAACAACCTTTTCCTTTACTCACCCTCTAATTATTAACCATTAACCCATTTTTTGTTGAATTCCATTCAGTTTTAACCCCTATTTTTGTCGAGATTTGAAGTGAATTTTTATCTAGCTTTACTCTCTTCTCCAGTTTTAAATTTCCAAGTTATTTAATTTGAATTGTTCTAAAAAAATAAAAAAAAAAGAAAAAAAAAGAGAAGGAAAAAAAAGAAAAAAAAAGAGAAGGAAAAAGAAAATGTGTACATACAGTAAAATTTGATTGTAAATTGTAAATAGTTCGATAAATTTTTGCATATTTCTATTTTCAAGCTATGAAGCCAGAAACGATATTATCTTAAGAATTAGCCTTAGAAATATGTTCCAAGGTAATAGAGATTTTTCTAGCTAGATAATCTTTCAAGTTCAATCTCGATTCTAACCCTCTTTTGTAGCCTATGACAACACCCCTAACCAAGCCCCGTTACAACCTCTGCAAAGACCTTTTGATCGATATGTCATATCAATCTATAATGGTGGAGATATGATTTTCTTGCAAGCCTATGGTAATAGCTTTTCAGATTGACTAGAGAGTACTTAAATTCTGAACCCTAAACACTTCGAGTGGATAAAGCGAACCTTTAGTGAGGATGTCAACTTCTGTTAATTAAAATGGAGAAATAATTACTTAGGAGAAGGGAAAAGAGCTTATGTTTCAATGATAAAATTCTCAACGTAGAGTGATTGAGTCTTTAATGTTCTTTTGATTAAATTCTCATTGTATGATTACCTGTAAATTAGTTTGAAACTTTATTGATAGAAATTGTAAGTTGAGAAGAATAATTCTTACTTAGGGATTGAGATTTTGCTTGAGGACAAGCAAAGGTTTAAGTGTGGGGGTATTTGATAAATGCTAAATTATACATATTTTTACCCCATGTTTAACCTATATTTTGGATGAATTATTAATGATTTAGTGAGAATTGGTGCTCTTAATCTTTCTTTTTCATACTCAGGAGAGCATAGGGAAGAGAAAAGAACGAAAATTGGCCCGAAAATAAGGAAAATGGGCCAAAACTGACAAAACACACGGCCCAAGGAGTCACCACACGGCCGTGGCACACGGTCGTGCCACACAAGAGTCACACGGTCCAGCCCCGACAAGCACGGCCAGGTCACACGGCCGTGCCCCAACTGATAGAATCTCACACGGCCTCTTGTCAAAGTACACGAGCGTGGCACACGGGCGTGTTTTAGTCGTGAGGAAGAGGAATTTCACTCGAATTGGGATACTTAGAGACTAAGAACGCCCCCCAAAAGCTCTATATAAAGACTCTAGGAGGCAACTCTAGGGGTGGACTTGATTTCCCCTGCTAAGGGTGATCTTTTCTCTAAGTAGAGAGTCGTCCCCCTGCCGACACAAAGAGTGAAAGCCAGGAATTACTCTAAGGGAAACAGATTGATTCATCCCAGAAGCCGAAATTCTGCATCAAGACAGAAGATCTCCTTAAATTCCTTCAGGGGTTTTTGGTTTCTTATGTTTTGTTATTTTATTTCTTCTGAGATGTTTTCTTTAATTATGAACTAAACCCTTCAAATACTTGAGGGGGATGAAGCCTAAGATCTTGTTATTATTTATTCTTGAGTTATATGATAAATACTTGAGTTGTTCCTAATTATGTGTGCTTAATTCTTGTGTTAATAAGCCTAGGTATCAATTCAAGAAACACATATACTTAAAGCAGAGGAGCAAAAGTCCCTGTGATAAGAGTAGATCTACCATAATTAAGCAGAGTTACATGCAACCCTAGACATAGGGCGACATAAATCTGCCGGATTAGGGTTAAACCTAATATGGGGAACCATAGATCGAATTAATGCAACCTAGGGAGTTAATTAATAAAGGAACTTTAATTAACAACTTAGTCCTAGTTGCTCTACGCCTCGACGGAGGGTTTAGCATAGATTAGGGATCTCTACGGATCAAGTCAAGTGAATAAATCGTCTAGCTCAAGAACCAATAACAAGTGAAGTCTAGGTGGATTCTCCCTCGAGTATTGCTTATATCAATCAGTTTTCCCGAAAGCTTTCCTTAATTTACTCTTTGTGCACTTTTAGTTAGTTTTAGAATTAGTTTAAATCAACTCTCTTTATTTTTAGGCTAGATAATAGAAAGGAAGTAAGTATTAGTACTTTTGGTTCCCTTGGGTACGATAACTTGGTCTTGCCACTAAACTATACTACTGTTCGACAGGTGCGCTTGCCTTTAAGGTCGTGATATTAGTTAGTTTTGGTGTGATCAGTTTTATAAATTTTATTACTTCATATCACGCATATCAATTACCCAAATGAAATTAAACTTAAGACATTCAAAGGTAACTTAGGAATCATTAATGAATGAATAAAAGTAAGCAAGAATATAAACATTAACTATTAAACTTGCGTTTGGAATTTCAAACAAGAGAAAACTATGGTATCATTCAATAATCACATGATAAAAGAATTACTTGCCATACTCGATGTTCCAATAATTATAACAAGAACCGAGTGCACCCGCATATACATATATATATATATATATGTACATAATTATCTTAACCAAACATGTTAATTTATAGCCAAAGCATTACACAAACATATATTCAACCAACAGGCTTACTAACTAAAAATGAGTGAGCCAATTTCGTATAGCTTTAACAGATACATAACTGAAATACAACTTGTTTCAAAGGGGAGACAAACCTATACATGCCATTAGCAAAATATAAAGTTTTTAAAGATACCAACATCAAATTTAGATAGTGTGGATGACTTTGACTTGAATTCCCAAGCTCGTAGCTAGCAACCGAGATCTATAAAACAGAGTAACAAAAACAAACGAAGTAAGCTTATATAAGCATAGTAAGTCTTATGTGAATCAATTAACTTTACTAAATTAAACTCATTTCAATTTCATATACAAGATCTAAGTAAAACATCATTGGTTTAAAGTCGATATCACATACTCACTTCATGTATATAAATTCCATGGTGGCCAAAAGTAAATGTACTCAACCACATTCAATTTCCATGGCTATATCCACTTTCATGATAATTTACAAAATGGCCGAATATACACAAGTACACAATGCACATTTAACATTTAAATGTCACTTAACTTCGCACTCATATAACATAGGAAAATCAATATGTTCACATAACTTCCCACAATGATTGAATATATCTTAATCGTATAGATAATCTTAATATCTATTCACATATGCTTATTTCACTACATACCTAGATTCGATCCAAAACGAATTCAAATATAAATACAGGATACATAACTGGCCGACTTAAGGTATTGAATCATTTAACTACCATTCAATCGCGAAGTCTTAAATCTTAGACTTTTATCAAGTCACCTGTCATTTATTGGCTAGGTTTTAAATCTGAATCCATCACCGGCACTAAGCCTGCTAGACTTTCAGTCTGAACTCATTCACCAGCATTTCACCTGCTAGGCTTGAAGCCCGATATAATCTCACTGGCATTATAGCCTGCTAGGCTTGAAGCTCGAAGTCATTTCACCAGCTTTTCAGCTTGCTGGGGCACTGCTCGAACGGCACATTTTGATATTCAAATCACATACTGATATGCACGGGATATGAAGTAATAAAATCTATAAAACTGATCACACCAAAACTAACTAATATCACGACCTTAAAGGCAAGCGCACCTGTCAAACAGTAGTATAGTTTAGGGGTAAGACTGAGTTATCGTACCCAAGGGAACCAAAAGTATTAGTACTTACTTCCTTTCTATTATTTAGCCTAAAAATAAAGAGAGTTGATTTAAATTAATTCTAAAACTAACTAAAAGTGCACAAAAAGTAAATTAATGAAAACTTTCGGGAAAAGTGATTGATATAAGCAATACTCGAGAGAGAATCCACCTAGACTTCACTTGTTATTGGTTCTTGAGCTAGACGATTTATTCACTTGACTTGATCCGTAGAGATCCCTAATCTATGCTAAACCCTCCGTCGAGGCGTAGAGCAACTAGGCTTAAGTTGTTAATTAAAGTTCCTTTATTAATTAACTCCCTAAGTTGCATTAATTCGATCTATGGTTCCCCATATTAGGTTTGACCCTAATTCGGCAGATTTATGTTGCCCTATGTCTAGGGTTGCATGCAACTCCGCTTAATTATGGTAGATCTACTCTTATCACAGGGACTTTTGCTCCTCTGCTCTAAGCACATCTGTTGCTTGAAATAATACCTAGGATTATTAAATCAAGAATAAAGAACTCATAATTAAGAACAATTCAAGTATTTATCAATTAATTCAAGAATAAATAATAACAAGATCTGTTTTAGGCTTCATCCCCCTCAAGTATTTGAGGGGTTTAGTTCATAATTAAGAAAGAAAACATCTCAGAAGAAATAAGATAACAAAACATAAAGAAACCAAAAACCCCTAAAGGAATTTAGGGAGATCTTCTATCTTGATGTAGAATCCTGGCTTCTGGGATGAATCAATCGGCTTCCGTTTGAGTGATTCCTTGCTTCCACTCCTTGTGTTGGTAGAATGATGGCGCTCCTCTTGGGAGAAAAAGAGTACCCTTAGCAGGGGAAATTAATTGTATTTTTAGAGTTGCCTCCTAGAGTCTTTATATAGAGCTTTGAGGAGCCTTTCTTAACCTCTAAGCATCCCAATCCAAGTGAAATTCCTCTTCCTCACGACTAGAACACGCCCGTGTGCCACGCCCGTGTACTTCGACAAGAGTCCGTGTGAGATCCTGTCGATGGGTGCACGGCCGTGTGGCCTAGCCGTACTTGTCAGGGCTAGACCGTATGGTCTTCGTGTGGCACAGCCGTGTGCCACGGTCGTGTGGTGACTTCTTGGGCCGTGTGTTTTCACATTTTGGCCCATTTTCTCCAGTTTTTGGTCTATTTTCCGTTCTTTTCTCTTCCCTATGCTCTCCTGAGTATAAGATATGAAAAAGAAATATCAAGAGCACCAATTCTCACTAAATTGATAATAATTCATCCAAAATATAGGCTAAATATGAGGTAAAAATATGTATAATTACTCGTTTATCAAATATCCTTATACTTAAGCCTTTGCTTGTCCTTGAGCAAAATCTCAATCCCTAAGTAAGAATCATTCCTCTCAACTTATAATCTTTATCAATAATGTTTCAAACTAATCCACAGGTAATCATATAATGAAAATTCAATCAGAAGAACATTAAAGACTCAATCATTTTAAGTTGAGAATTTTTTCATTGAAAACATAAGTTTTCCTCATTTCTCCTGAGTAGTTATCTCTCCATCTTAATTAACAGGAGTTGACTTCTTCACTAAAGATTCATTCTATCCACTCGAAGTGTTTAGGGTTAAAAAATTAAGCACTGTCTAGTCAATTTGAAGGGTTATTACCATAGGCTTGGTTAGGGGTGTTGTCACCGGCTGCAAAAGAGGGTTAGAATCGAGATTGAATTGAAAATTTATCTGGCTAGAAAAATCTCTATCACTGGATCATATTTCTAGATCTAATTCTTATGATAATATCATTTATGCCTTGGTAGCCTTAAAATAGAAATATGCAAAAACTTATTCAACTAGTAAGTTACAATTGAATTTCACTGTATGTACATTTTTTTTAAGAACAATTCAAGTAATACAATAAATTGAATAAAACTTTACAATTGGGAAAGAGAATAAAGCTAGATAAAAGTTTCAACTCAAATCTCGACAAAAATAGGAATCAAAATTGAATGAAATTTAAAAAAAATTAGGTTATTGGTTAATAATGAGAAGGTGAGTTAAAGAATGGGTTGTCAGGCTCAATGGGGTTCACTAGGGGTTAATTTATGGAGGTAGGCTTTTGTGGAGTAAGTGGGTTAAATCCTAGGTGCCTTTATCATTTCGAAATATCAAATCAATGATGTGGTCTCGACATGTATAATCGAAGCAAGTTCTAGAATAACAATTCAGTATTGACTTACTCAAAGCAATAATAAAAGTGAGCACGAAAGAATGTATGCTCAAAAGGCTCAAAAATCTCACCAGAATTATGGCTTTTGATGTCACTCCTGCAAATTTCAAATCTCAAGATAATACTTAGAATTAGGGAAAAGAACTTATGAAAAAAAAATTGGGGTTTTCAAAAATTTCAACTTATCATGCTTGATTCCCTAATGGTTTAAAGTTTGAATATTCAAAGTACAAACACCTATGTCTTTGATATGCGTGATATGAAGTAATAAAATTTATAAAGAACTGATCACACCGAAAATTAGCTAATATCACGATCTAAGGCAAGCGCACCTATCAATAGTAGTATAGCTTAGTGGCAAGACCGAGTTGTCGTACCCAAGGGAACCAAAAGTACTAATACTCACTTCCTTTCTATTATCTAGCCTAAAAAAATAAAGAGGGTTTTATTAAAACTAATTCTAAAACTAACTAAAAAGGGCACAAGAAGTAAATTAGGGAAAACTTTTGGGAAAGACTGATTGATATGAGCAATACTCAAGGGAGAATCCACCTAGACTTCACTTGTTATTAATTTCTTGAACTATATGATTAATTTACTTGACTTGATCCGTAGAGATCCCTAACCTATGCTAAACCCTCCGTCGAGGCGTAGAGCAACTAGGCCTAAGTTGTTAATTAAAGTTCCTTTATTAATTAACTCCCTAGGTTGCATTAATTCAATCTATGGTTCCCCATATTAGGTTTGATCCTAATCCGGTAGATTTATGTAACGCCCCTAACTCGAATCCAACACCGGAATAGAGTTACGGAGCATTACCGGAGTTACCGATTTATATTTGGAACCAATTAAAATTAAACATATTGTCCCTCAAACACATTTATTTTTCTCGACATGTTTTACTTGGAAATTATTATTCGTCTCAACATATTTAATTTCCTTGTATCAACGTCTCAAAGATAATTACATATTTACATGTTATGATAAATATCATTTCTTTTCCACGTTTAAGTCTCGTATTTGAGTCATCCAAATTTTATAAATAAATTTGGTCATCGTTTTCATTTATTCCATATTCTAATCCATTCAATTAATGATCTAGGCAAAATGGATTAATGACGATTTTACCCTTAGGCTCAGAAAAATAAATTTTTGCAATTTAATCCTTATTTCCAGCCATTATCATCATATATATTAATAACAGCTCATAAATTTTATCAAATATCAAAATTTTACATAATTTCAACACTTTTCAATTTAATCCTTAAAACATGTTTTTCCCCGATTTTGAACTAAATTAGTAATTTCATTTAAATTTTGGAATTTAAATAATAAAATAATCCATTTCATGTAATTTGATCATTTCTAACATTTTTACAAAATTGCCAATAAATTTACACTTTTATTCAATTTAGTCCCTGAGCCTAAAACATACAAATTAGCCATGCTGACTGATTATTCATACATATTTTCCTCCTCCTCCTCTCCATTCTACATCCTTTATTTATATAACATGCTTAAAAGTAACATCATCAATAATTTCACTATTTACTTATATGTGAATATTCAAGCTGTCCACCTATGTCACAGTCACCAAATTATTTTTATCTTGAGATGCAGAACTCCAAATTAAGTTCTGTAAATTTTCCATGAAACTAGACTCAAATATATTATTACCATAAAAATTTCATAATTTTTGGTTTATCCAATTAGTACATTTTATTCTTTAAAATCACCCATGTTCTGCTATCTGACAGTTCAGACCCTTCTTCACTAAAAATTAATTATCTCTTCATACAGGATTTAGATGATGTTCTTGTTTGTTTCTATTGAAAATAGACTCATTAAAGAATCTAACCATATAAATTATGTCCCATAATAATTTTTATACAATATTTAATGATTTTTCAAAGTCAGAACAGAGGATCCCGAAATCATTCTAAACCAGTCTCACAAAAATCTAGATATCTCAGAATACAGAATTCTTTACTTTTTCTGTTTCTTTTATATGAAAATAGACTTGACAAGCTTTAATTTCATATCTCATTCAACTTCTAATTCAGTTTCTACCATTTTTAGTGATTTTTCAAAGTTGACCTACTGCTGCTGTCCAAAACAGTTTTAGTGCAAAATGTTGATTATCAAGTTTATACCACTCTTATTTCCCTTCTCTACAATATTTCCCATCACTTTATCTTATTTTCTCTTCACTAACATATCAAGAGTATAGAACCATATATAAGAAAACTCTACATTAACATCATTTCTATGCTTTTTCAATAATATCAAACTTAAAAATATATGGAAATCTTGATGTTCTTACTTTGTCCACTTAGTTTCAATCTTTAACTTGATATTCTCTCTCTTCCAGCTTCTATTTCTTGAGTCCAACTTGACATTATAACTCCCCATAATCTCCTTAACATTTTTCTCCTTTGGTAGCTATGGAAATTCTTTTGATTTCTAGGTGAAAATGATGAGTTTTTGGTGGAAGGACCAAATTGTAAAGAAAGGAAAGTTTCCTTCTTTCTCTCCTCTTCTCACGTTTATGCATGGGTAGGTGGTGGTTTCTTCTTTCCTTTTTTTTTCCACACACGCACACATATATATATACTAAATATAATAATAAAATAATAAAATATCTTATTCAAATATTAATAAAGTAATATTTATCTTATTAAATAATTATAAAATATCATCACACCATCATTACCTTCTAGATTTCTCTCTCCTTCTAATTGACTATTTTGCCCTTCCTAATCTTTTAAAATTCCATTCTTGAGTCATCACTTAATTTGGTAAAATTACGATTTAGTCCCTCATAATTCTTCTCCTATTCAATTTGGTCCTAATTCATCCATTTTACTTAGTTTCTAGATCATTCCATCCTTAAAATATTTGCACTATTGGTCCTTCAAATTTTCCATATTTACAAATTAAGCCCTTAAATTTTGAGTATTTACTCTTGGGCAACAAAACTTTTCTCACTTTTACAATTTAGTCCTTTCTTGAATTAATTTGTCATAATATACTTCCCAATGACATAACTCAAATTTTCTCTCATTGCCACTTTATTTCCTTATTTTACTATATCAAGGATACTATCTTATTGTAGAAATTTTCGGGGTGTTACAATTTATGTCGCCCTATGTCTAGGGTTGCATGCAACTCTGTTTAATTATGGTAGATCTACTCTTATCACAGGGACTTTTTCTCCTCTGCTCTAAGCACATCAATTTCTTGAAATAATACCTAGGATTATTAAATCAAGAATGAAGAACACATAATTAAGAACAATTCAAGCAATTATCATATAACTCAATAAATAATAACAAGATCTGTCTTAGGTTTCATCCCCCTCAAGTATTTGAGGGGTTTAGTTCATAATTAAGGAAAGAAACATCTTAGAAGATAATAAATAACAAAACATAAAGAAACCGAAAACCCCTGAAGGAATTTAAGGAGATCTTCTGTCTTGATGCAGAATCCTGGCTTTTAGGATGAATCAATCGGCTTTCCCTTGGAGTAATTCCTTGCTTCCACTCCTTGTATTGGCAGAAAGCTGGTACTCCTATTGGGAGAAAAGAAGTACCTCCTTAGAGTTGCCTCCTAGGGTCTTTATATAGAGCTTTGGGGACCCTTTCTTAGCCTCTAAACATCCTAATCCGAGTGAAATTCCTCTTTCTTACGACTAGAACACGCCCGTGTGCCACGCCCGTGTGACTTCGATAAGAGGCCGTGTGGGTCTACTGGTGAAGGCACGGCTGTGTGGTCTGGCCGTGCTTGTCTAGGGCTGGACCGTGTGATCTTAATGTTACACGGCCGTGTGCCACGGCCGTGTGGTAACTCCTTGGCCGTGTGTTATGTCATTTTTGGCCCATTTTCCTTATTTTCGGTCCATTTTTGGTTCTTTTCTCTTCCCTATGCTCTCCTGAGTATAAGATATGAAAAAGAAGGATTAAGAGCACCAATTCTCACTAAATTAATGATAATTCATCCAAAATATAGGCTAAACATGAGGTAAAAATATGTATAATTTATCGTTTATCAAATACCCCCACACTTAAACCTTTGCTTGTCCTCAAGCAAAATTTCAATCCCTAAGTAAGAATTATTCTTCTCAACCTCCAACCTTTATCAATAATGTTCAAACAAATCCACAGGAAATTATACAATGAAAAATTCAATAAGAAGAACATTAAAGACTCCATCACTTTAAGTTGAGAATTTTATCATTGAAAACATAAATTTCTTCCTTCCTTCTGAGTAATTATCTCTCCATCTTAATGACAGAAGTTGAAATCCTCACTAAGGGTTCACTCTATCCATTCGAAGTGTTTAGGGTTCAAAATTTAAGCACTCTCTAGTCAATTTGAATAGTTATTACCATAGGCTTGCTAGAAAATCAAGTCTCCACCACTATTGATTGATATGATACATCGATCAAAAGGTCTTGTAAGGGTTGTAACGGGGCTTGGTTAGAGGTGTTGCCACAGGCTACAAAAGAGGGTTAGAATCGCGATTGAATTGAAAAATTATCTAGCTAAAAAAATCTCTATTACTGAAACATATTTCTTAAGCTAATTCTCATGATGATATCATTTTTGCCTTGGTAGCCTTTACATAGAAATATGCAAAAATTATTGAACTACGATAAATATTACAATTGAATACATATATGTTTTTTTTTAGAACAATTCAAGTATGATACAATACATTAAATAAAAATTTACAATTTAGAAAAGAGACTAAAGCTAGATAAGAATTTCAATTCGAATCTCGACAAAAATAGGGGTTAAAATTGAATGGAATTCAACAAAAAAAATGGGTTAATGGTTAATAATTAGAGGGTGATTCAAGGGAAAGGTTGTTAGGCTCAACGGGGTGTACTAGGGGTTAATTTATGGAGGTAGGTTATTTGTGGAGTAAGTAGGTTAAATCCTAGGTGCCTTAATCATCTCGGTATATCAAATCAATGATGTGGTCTTGACATGTATAATCAAAGCAAGTTCTAGAATAACAAATCAGTATTGACTTACTCAAAGCAATAATAAAAGTGAGCACGAAAGGATGTATGCTCAAAAGGCTCAAAAATCTCACCAGAATTATGGCTTTTGATGTCGCTTCTGCGAATTTCAAATCTCAAGATAATACTCAAAATTAGGGAAAAAAACTTATGCAAAAATTTGAGGTTCTCAAAAATTTCAACTTATCATGCTTGATTCCCTAATGTTTTAAAGTTTGAATATTCAAAGTACAAGCACCTATATCTTCGTTCTCAACGTATCAATAAAAATCATAAATCAATCAGAAATAATTCCTAATAGGAGACTAAAGATGATGCTAGTGAGAACAGTGCAATCAGTTAGAACAATTTCAGGGATTTCAAAGAGAATGAGATAAAATTTTAAAGTACGTTCCCCCCCACACTTAAGATGTACATTGTCCTCAATGTACAAAGATATTAATAGCAGTAATAGAAACATAATATCTTAAGAGAGGGAAAGGTATGAAACTCCCTGAAAGTAGGATGAATTTTTAGAGAATGGACTGGAAGAGCTGGTAGGTGTGGCACTGTGTTCCCATTGCCGTAGAGATTTGAGCTGTAAGGCTCCTTTGAAACTGCAAATGGATTTATTAGTCGTGGGGAATTTAGGGCAATCGAATGTACTTGTTAGGGGTTGGCCGTTTAGGAAAAAGAAATAAATAAAGCAATACAAAATAAGAAAAATATTAATATTCAAAAGAATGAAAAAGATGA
Source organism: Gossypium stocksii (assembly GCA_020496765.1). Lineage (NCBI taxonomy): Eukaryota > Viridiplantae > Streptophyta > Magnoliopsida > Malvales > Malvaceae > Gossypium > Gossypium stocksii. The sequence goes on from CM035623.1 coordinate 49,312, forward strand.
AATAAAATGAAAAAAACTAAACTGAAAAAGAAAAACAAAGTTAGTATAAAAGATAAAAATAAATATTAGTGTTCAATTTTAAGTTAAGATAAAAATATTAAGAAAAAGAAAAAGAAAAATAAAAATAAGAGGATCTAATCCTCGGATGGATCACGCGGCGGCGATGTGATGCTCAGGTGCTGACATATCTGTGCTAATGTGGTGTCGATATAATCAAGGCACTGAAAGCATTGCTACTCAAAATGGTCTAGGCACTTGTGTTTGTCAACATGTGGGGCTGCCGTCTGGGTGGGTCGTCTGGGGCGTGGTGGCTCGGCAGGCGCATCCTCCTCAGGTGGTGGTGGTGGGACATCATCAGCAATGTCCTCTGGGTCCTCGCCTTCCTGGACAAGGCGGAAGTGAAAGTGGCTGCCACCTGGCCGTCGCTCTACCATCCTTATGTGTATAATACTCTAGATGCCCTGCGAGGACATCTGGCCGAGGAATGTATAGGAGGATGTTTGGGCTGTGGTGTTGAATAAGCCAAAGTAGTGGCCTAGTCTCGTGATATATGGGCCCCTGGAAATGACGCCTCTCCGGTGCCTCTCAGCCTGGTACTGCATGGACAACACGATAAAGTAAGCGAGGTCAATGGGGTGTCCATTTGTCATGCACCAGAGGAAGTAGACGTCGTGAGTGTTGACGACGCCTGTACTCTCTCGTCTACCTGTCAGGGTGTGAGCAAGGAGGGTATGAATGTACCTCAGAGAAGGAGGGAGGGCGGTTGCCTTGTTGACACTGGGGTTATAAATCTGCTGCCCCAGAGTAATCTCGTGCCAACAGTCGATGGGCCAGATATGGATGCGCCGGGAAAGGGTAGGGAAGTCAGCCTCTGCCATGAATTGTTCGGTATAGAGACCGAGGGCCATGCCAAACTCTGGGACACTCAGCTCTCGCACGAGACCTCCTAAGCGAAATTGGACCGTGCCGGGATCGTCAAACCTGTTCATTACGGTTTGGAGGTGGAATGTAGAGCAGAACTTGAGGGTGAGTTCTAAGTAGGTGGGTTCCACAATTCGGAAGAACTGGTCCCATGGGTCGGTAGTCAACAGGGCTCGGACGTCGTCCACCAGATGTATTTACTCGAGGGCCTCCTAACCGATGCATCGGCCTATAGAAATAGTGCGGGCCCGAAATAACTAATAGCGTTCCTCCTACGAGGCTTGCAAAAATGTGAGGAACGGGTGTCGTGTCTCAGAGGTGAGCCTCGATGATGAACTTTTCGGCCCCTCACGTTTTTTGGATACGAGGACAGCAGCCTTCTTAGCGCGCGAGGATGACATGGTATCTAAAATAAAATAACAAAAGCATTAGTCCTAAAAATTGAGATTAAACTAGATAGATAATAATTTAAAATGTAAAATGATAATGTTCCTAAAAAATTTATGAATAAATAAAAATTGAGGATGAACCTAAATAGTAGAATCTAATCATGTTAACTTGTAACAAAATGAAAAACCTATGGGTATGTATATATACTAAAATATGAAAAAATGGCATGCAATTATTAGTCTAGATTGCTAAGAAAATAACATCCAAATGGTAAGAAAAATGAAAATTAAGTGGCATGCAATCCTAATTGATTCTATACTATTCTAGATTATTCATCCTATATTTCCTAGTTCCATGCTTGAATAAACAATTAGACCAAAGTAAAAATAATTAAATACTTAAAGAAATGAAATAAAACAAAAAATAAATGAGAAAAATGAGAAAATAGAACCATTATGAGCTTGCACGGTCGTGGGAGGCTATTACACGGGCGTGGGTAGGGTGAATTCGGGTATGGTGGCATTTGGAGGGCTGTGGCGGCATTTGTGGTGGTTTAGGGAGGAGTTTAGGTGTGGAAATTTAGGGTTTGAGTGAAAGGGAAGGTGAATAGTGACCCCCTATTTATAGATTTTAGGTCACACGGGCATGTTGCATGCCCGTGTGAGTCGTATTTTGCCCGTGTCTTTCGAAAATCGGTGGTTATGGCACCCTGGTTTAGATAAGCATGCCCGTGTGGGTGGGCCGCACAGTCGTGGGAGATCGGGTCTTCGTTACTTGCACGATCGTGTAATCGATGCCACGGGCGTGTGGAATTTGGTCTTCCACGGGTTAGAGACACGGGCGTGTGGCATTATGTGTGCTCGTATTGATGCTGTAGGGTTGCCACGGCCATGGTGCACGGCCGTGTGTATGCGTTGGTAACCCTAGTGGAAGTCGAAAGGTTGCCAAGGCCATATCACACGGCCGTGGGGTTTTATCGATGGCCCGTGTTTTGGTAAAAAGTTACCCTATTTATGCACGGTCTGGTTGCACGACCGTGCCCCTGTTTTAAGTATGCGCACGATCTTAGGCACACCCGTGTACCTGGCCGTGTGGTTCTAAATTCCTGCATAAAAAGTTAGTTACTGTGTAAAAAATACTAGAAAAGTTTTAAACAACGAAAAGTTACTAAGTCAGTGCTCGGGTTGCCTCCCGAGAAGTGTTTATTTAGAGTCTAAGCTCGACTCTACCTGGATATTTCATGGAGGGATTTCGTGGAGCCAAAGCCCTTCTTTGTTATCTTTGAAATTCTCACCTTTATAGTGTTTAAGCCTATTGCCATTTACCTTGAACGTACCATGGTTGGGGTGAGTTACCTCAATCGTGTCGTATGGAAAGACAGTTTGAACAGTGAATGGACCTGACCATCTTGACTTGAGTTTTCCAGGGAACAGCCTCAGCCTTGAGTTGTAGAGTAAGACGAGATCGCCTGGCTTAAACTGCGTATGTTGTTTCAGTCGTTTGTAATGACGTTGCTTCATGGCTTTCTTGTATAGTCGTGAGCTCTTGTAAGCATTGCAACGCCATTTATCAAGTTCATTCAACTGCATTAATCTTTTCTCACCTGCAAGCTTGAAATCAAGGTTTAAAAATTTTATAACCCAAAATGCTTTATGTTCAAGTTCAAATGGCAGATGACAGCTTTTTCCATATACAAGTTTATAGGGAGATGTACCTATGGGTATTTTAAAAGTAGTTCTATAAGCCCATAGTGCATCATCTATCTTTCTTGACCAGTCTTTCCTATTTGTTTCTATTGTTTTTTCTAAAATGCGTTTTAATTCCCTATTTGTTACTTCGACTTGGCCACTGGTTTGTGGGTGATAAGGGGTAGCTGTCCTATGTTGTACTCCATATCTTTTTAAAATTCTGTCAAATTGGGCATTACAAAAATGGGTACCCCTATCGCTAATAATTATCCTAGGTGTTCCAAACCGAGAAAAAAGCTTCTTCAAAAATCTTACTACCATTCTAGCATCATTAGTAGGCAAGGCTTGGGCTTCTACCCATTTTGACATGTAATCTACTGCTACTAAGATGTACTTATTCCCAAATGAAGTAGGGAATTGACCCATGAAATCAATACCCCACACATCAAATATTTCATATGAAAGTATATAGTTCTGAGGCATTTCATTACGTTGAGAGATGTTACCTATTCGTTGACATCTATCACAAAAGGTCACATACCTGTTGGCATCTCTGAAAAGTGGAGGCCAATAAAAACCTGATTCGAGTACCTTATGAGCGATTCTAGCTCCACTGTGATGTCCTCCTGTGGGTCCTGAATGGCAGTGATTCAAAATTTGGTATGCTTCTATTTCATCTACGCATCTTCGAATAACCTGATCTACACAAATTTGAAAGAAAAAATGATCATTCCAAAAGTAGTTTTTCACATCAACGAAGAATCACTTTTTTTTTTGATGGGTCAGCCCTTTTGGGGTTATGTCAGCTGCTAAATAATTTGCAAGATCAGCAAACCAAGGAACTGTTGCATCTGCTAAGGCTAGGAGTTGTTCCTCAGGAAACAAATCGTTTATCTTATCAAGGTTTCTGGACTGCGTGTTTTCTAGCCTAGAAAGGTGATCTGCTGCTAAGTTTTCAGCTCCCTTCTTGTCCTTTATTTCCAAATCAAATTCCTACAACAATAGAATCCATCTTATTAATCGAGGTTTTGCATCGATTTTAGTTAAAAGGTAGCGAAGAGCCGAATGATCAGTATAAACAATGACTTTTGACAAAATCAGATAAGATCTAAATTTGTCAAACGTAAAAATAACGGCTAGCAATTCTTTTTCTGTGGTAGTATAATTTGCTTGAGCAGCTGTTAGAGTTCTGCTAGTGTAATGGATTGGTTGAAAGTGTTTGTCTCTTCGCTGTCCCAAAACTGCACCTACTGCAAAATCACTTGCATCGCATATTAGCTCAAAAGGTATATTCCAATCAGGTGAAATCATGATCTGTGCATTGACTAACTTTTCCTTAAGAGTGTTAAAAGATTCTAAACATTCTTGATCAAAGTTGAAAGGTACGCCTTTTTCTAGAAATTTTGTTAAAGGTTTGGCTATTTTAGAAAAATCCTTAATGAATCTGCAATAAAAACCTGCATGTCCTAGAAAACTTCTAATAGCCTTTACTGAACTAGGGGGAGGTAATTTTTCAATGGTTTCAATTTTTGCTTTATCTATCTCTATCCCTTTACTAGAAATTTTATGTCTTAACACAATACCCTCTTGAACCATGAAGTGGCATTTTTCCCAATTTAGTACTAGATTTGTCTCTTCACATCTTATCAAAACACGCTTTAAATTATTAAGACAAAGTTGGAAAGAGTTACCGAGGACTGAGAAATCATTCATAAATACATCTATGATATCCTCTATGAATTCATTGAAGATGGCTAGCATGCATCGCTGAAAAGTAGCAGGAGCATTACATAAACTAAAAGGCATTCTATGGAGCTATTGGGATTTGAAAGTAACCAGAGAGGTCGTCTAGAAAAAAATAATACATGTGACCTGACAATCTTTCCAACATCTGATCAATAAATGGTAAAGGAAAATGATCCTTCCGGGTGGCGTCATTCAGCTTCCTGTAATCAATGCAAACTCTCCATCCTGTGACTGTTCTTGTAGGTATTAGCTCTTCCTTGTCGTTAGTCACCACAGTCAATCCACATTTCTTAAGAACGACCTGCACAGGGCTTACCCAACAACTGTCAGAGATAGGATAAATAATACCTGCATCAAGAAGTTTAATTACCTCAGCTTTTAAGACTTCCTTTATGTTGGGATTCAATCGTCTCTGAGTTTGCACCGATGGTTTGAATTCTTCTTCTATTAAAATTTTATGGGTGCAGAAGGAATGATTTATTCCCTTGATATCTGATATTTTCCAAGCTATCGCACGCTTGTGTTCTCTTAGCACATGGAGTAGTTCCTCTTTTTCTGAACTGCTCAAATCTGATGCGATAATTACTGGTAAGGTTGATTCCTCCCCTAAAAAGGCATATTCTAGATGATCTGGCAGTTGTTTCAACTCTAACTTAGGGGGTTTGGCAATGGAAGGTTTCTATCTCAATTCATCACTTATCTTTATATCTTCATAACTTATATGCCTAGTGATGATTTCATTAGAATCTAACTCCTTTCTTAGTTCCTCTATCTTAGTGGTGGCTTTATCTTCCCCCCACCTTGAACAAGACACAGTTCCAACGTGTATGCGAGAGAAAGTTCCTAAATTTTATCTTAAACAAAATGATCAATAATATCAACAAAATAACAGGAATCATCTTGTTTTTTAGAAAATCTCATGACGTCATAGATTTGAAAAATGACTTCTTCATCACCAACTCTAAGTACTAATTTACCATATCCTACATCTATAACAGCTCTAGCAGTAGCTAAGAATGGTCGTCTCAAAATCAAAGGCACTTCAATATCCTCATACATATCAAGCACAACAAAATCAACAGGGAATATAAATTTATTTACTTTAACTAGCACATCCTCTATGATTCCCCTAGGATATTTAACAGATCTATCAGCTAATTGAATACTCATCCTAGTGGGCTTAGGTTCTCCTAGACCTAGTTGCTTGAACATTTTGTAAGGCATGAGATTAATACTAGCACTAAATCTACTAATGCTTTATTAACAAGTAAATTACCAATTAAACAAGGAATAGTAAAACTCCATGGATCTTTCAGTTTTACTGGTAATTTATTTTGGAGGATAGCTGAACATTTCTCGTTGAGTTCCACTGTAGCTAATTCTTCCAACTTCTTTTTGTTTGTCAGAAGTTCTTTAAGGAACTTAGCATACTTCGGCATCTGTGAGATTGCTTCAACAAAAGGTAAGTTAATGTGTAATTGTTTAAAAAGTTTAAGAAACTTATCGAATTAAGCGTCTGTGTGGTCCTTTTTCAATCTTGCCGGATATGAAATGGGCGGTTTGTATTCCTTGAGTGTTGGTGGAGTGTTTTCCTTGGATTCTTCTAACTTGTCTTCTGAGGATTCTGGAGTAGACTTCTGTTTTGGTTCGGCTAAGACTTTTCTATCTCTCAGAGTAATCACTTTGACATGTTCTCTGGGATTTGGCTCAGTGTTGCTTGGTAACCCACATTGGGGTTTTTCTGAAATTAATTTCGCAAGTTGACCGATTTGGTTCTCAAGCCCCTGAATCGATGCTTGTTGATTCTTTAGTGCTGTTTCAGTACTTTGAAAGCAAGTTTCTGTTACAGCCATAAATTTGGAAAACATTTCTTCAAGATTTGGCTTTTTCTCTTGTGGTGGTGGTGGTTGCTGAAATCCCAGGGGAGGCTGTTGTCTTTGATTTCCTTGTCCTCCCCATGAGAAATTTGGGTGATTTCGCCAACCTGCATTATAAGTGTTACTATAAAGATTATTTTAAGGTCGAGAATTGTTACCCATATAGTTGGCTTGCTCAGTTTCCATGTTGTGTGAATAGTCTAGATTGAACATATTTCCCGGAGTTGCATCACATTGTATAACTGGCTGTACCTGCGTAGAACCAATAAAACTATCAAACTTTTTATTTAAAAGTTCTACTTGATTAGTAAGCATAGTAACAGCATCAATATTAAAAACTCCTGCGGCTTTTGTCGGCTTTGTCCGCATAACTTGCCACTGATAGTTGTTCAGTGACATTTCTTTGATAAATTCATAAGCTGCTTCAGGTGTTTTATTATTGATTGTTCCTCCTGCGGCTGCATCAATCATTTGTCGAGTCGAAGGGTTCAAACCGTTGTGGAAAGTTTAAACTTGTAGCCACAAATGTAGTCTATGATGAGGACACATTTTCTGTCATCTGTTCCCATATAGTGATTGAGCCTCGTGGTAAAGAATTTAACCACTGTTTGGCTTTATTTCTCAAAGAGAATGGAAATAGCCTCAAGCGAATGGCATCGTCAGAAACGCCATTTATTTTAAAAGTATTGCATAATTCCAAGAAATTTGCTATATGTGAATTTAGATCGTCGCCTTGTAAACTATCAAACTGCACAAATTGCTGAATTATCTGAATAGTGTTAGGTTTTAATTCAAAATTATTAGCAGCAATAGCAGGTCTAATAGTGCTAGTTTAGGTACCAACCAAACTAGGTTTAGCATAATCATACATAGTTCGAGGAGCTTCATCCTGATTTACTGGTTCTGCTAGTAGTGCTAGAGGTGGTGGAACGTTTTGATTTGCTTCCATCTCTTCTGTAAGTTCTGGCTCATGCTCAGATTCTTGCTCTGGATAATGTAAACTGCGTCTAATTTCTCTGCGGTTTCTGCGAACTGTTGCTTCTAAATCGTCGTTAAAAAGTAATGGTTCTGTTGGGTTGTTTCTAGTCATAAACTAGAAATACCTAAGAAGAAAATTCAAAAATTAAAAGAAAATAAGAATAAATAAATAAATATAATTAAATAAATAGTAGATATAATAACGGCTAAAGTAATAGAAATCGAGTTTTCTTAATATCTTAGTTCCCCGGCAACGGCGCCAAAAACTTGATATGCGTGATATGAAGTATTAAAATTTATAAAGAACTGATCACACTGAAAATTAGCTAATATCAAGATCTAAGGCAAGCGCACCTATCGATAGTAGTATAGCTTAGTGGCAAGATCGAGTTGTCGTACCCAAGGGAACCAAAATTACTAATACTCACTTCCTTTCTATTATCTAGCCTAAAAAAATAAAGAAGGTTTTATTAAAACTAATTCTAAAACTAACTAAAAAGGGCACAAGAAGTAAATTAAGGAAAACTTTTGGGAAAGACTGATTGATATGAGCAATACTCAATGGAGAATCCACCTAGACTTCACTTGTTATTAATTTCTTGAACTATATGATTAATTTACTTGACTTGATCCGTAGAGATCCCTAACCTATGCTAAACCCCCCGTCGAGGTGTAGAACAACTAGGCCTAAGTTGTTAATTAAAGTTTCTTTATTAATTAACTCCTTAGGTTGCATTAATTAACTCCGCTTAATTATGGTAGATCTACTCTTATCACAGGGACTTTTGCTCCTCTGCTCTAAGCACATCAATTTCTTGAAATAATACTTAGGATTATTAAATCAAGAATGAAGAACACATAATTAAGAACAATTCAAGCAATTATCATATAACTCAATAAATAATAACAAGATCTGTCTTAGGCTTCATCCCCCTTAAGTATTTGAGGGGTTTAGTTCATAATTAAGGAAAGAAACATCTTAGAAGATAATAAATAACAAAACATAAAGAAACCGAAAACCCCTGAAAGAATTTAATGAGATTTTCTGTCTTGATGCAGAATCCTGGCTTCTAGGATGAATCAATCGGCTTTCCCTTGGAGTAATTCCTTGCTTCCACTCCTTATGTTGGCAGAAAGCTGGTGCTCCTGTTGGGAGAAAAAAAGTACCTCCTTAGAGTTGCCTCCTAGGGTCTTTATATAGAGCTTTAGGGAGCCATTCTTAGCCTCTAAGCATCCTAATCCGAGTGAAATTCCTCTTCCTCACGACTAGAACACGCCCATGTGCCACGCCCGTGTGACTTCGACAAGAGGCCGTGTGGGTCATTGGTGAAGGCACGGTCATGTGGCCTGGCCGTGCTTATCGAGAGCTAGACCATGTGATTTTCATGTTATACAGCCGTGTGCTACGACCGTATGGTAACTCCTTGACCGTTTGTTATGTCGTTTTTGGCCCATCTTTTTCATTTTCGATCCATTTTTGGTTCTTTTCTCTTCCCTATGCTCTCCTGAGTATAAAATATGAAAAAGAAGGATTAAGAGCACCAATTCTCACTAAATTAATGATAATTCATCCAAAATATAGGCTAAACATGAGGTAAAAATATGTATAATTTATCGTTTATCAGTCTTCGTTCTTAACATATCAATAAAAATCATAAATTAATCAGAATAAATTCCTAAATAGGATACTGAAGATGATGCAATTGAGAATAATGCAAAATGTTAGAGAGAAAAATTAAGGGATTTCAAAGAGAATGTAATGACTGAAAGTAAGTTTCCCCCCACACTTAAGATGTACATTGCCCTCAATGTAAAAAGATAACATTAGTAGCAATAGAAGTACATGATCATAAGATAAGGAAGGGTATGAAAATCCCTGAATTTTGGATAAATTTGTGAGACAGAGATTAGATTTGGAAGAGCCAGCAGTTGTGGCACGGTGCTCCCTTTTTCGTAGAGATTTTAGCTATAGAGCTCCTTTGAAACTGCGAAAGGATTTATTAGTCGTGGGAAATTTAGATTAATAGAAATTACTTGTTAAGGGTTGGCCGTTAGGAAAAATAAATAAACAAAACAAAACAAAATACGAAAAATACTAATATTCAAAAAATAAAAAAGATGAAATGAAAGAAAATAAAAATAAACTGAAAAAGAAAAATAAAGTTAGTAGAAAAGATAAAAATAAAGATTAGTGTTCAAGTCTAAGTTAAGATAAAAATAATAAAAAAAAGAAAATAAACATAAGAGGATCTAGTCCTCGGATGGATCACGCGGCGGCGGGGTGATAGCCAAGTGCTGGCATATCTGCTCTAGAGTGGCGTCGATGTAATCGAGGCGCTGAAAGTACTGCTACTCAAATCGATCCAGGCGCTCAGATATGTCAGCATGTGTAGCTGCCGTCTGGGTGGGTCGTCTGGGGCGTGGTGGCTCAGCTGGCTCATCCTCCTCCTGTGGTAGTGGTAGGACATCATCAGCAATGTCCGCTGGGTCCTCGCCCTCCTGCACAATGCGAAAGTAGAAGTGGCTGCCTCTTGGCCGTCGCTCTATCATCCTCATGTGTAGCATCGTCGCGATGCCTTGGGGAGACATCTGACCGATCAAAGTGTAGGAAGATGTTTGGGCTGCGGTGTTGAAGAGCCCGAAGTGACGAGCCAGAGGTGTGATGTAAGGCCCCATCGATAAGACGCCTCTGTGGTACCTCTCTATCTGATGTTGCATGGCAAGCACGATGAAGTATGGTAAGTCGATGACGCGCCCGTTCGCCATGCACTACAGGAAGTAGACATCATGAGTGTTGACGACGCCAGTGCTCTCTCTTCGACCTGTAAGAGTGTGAACAAGAAGGGCATAAATGTACCTCAGAGATGGCACAAGGGCGGTCGCCTTGCTGACACTGGGGTTATAGGTTTGACGTCCTGGTGCGATCTCATTCCAGCAGTCGATGGGCCGGATGTGAATGCGGCGAGAAAGGGTAGGGAAGTCCTCCTCTGTCATGAATTGCTCAGTATAGAGCCCAAGTGCTGAACCGAACTCTGGCACGCTGAGGTGTCATACGAGTCCTCCTAAACGGAACTGGACCATGTCTGGATCATCGAATCGATTCATCACGGTCTGAAAATAGAATGTGGAACAAAACTCGAAGGTGAGTTCTAAGTATGTCGGCTCTATGATCTGGAAGAACTGCTCCTATGGCTCTGTCATCAGTAGGGCCCGGATGTCATCTACTAAATGTATCTGCTCGAGGGCGTCCCAGTCTATGCAGCGGCCCGTAGAGATAGTGCAGGCCCAGAGTAGTTGATAGCGTTCCTCCTGGAAGGCTTGCGAGAAGGTAATGAATGAGTGGCGCTCCTCGAATATGGGCCTAGATGAGAAACTTCCCGGTCTCTTTCGTTTCTTAGAGATAGGGACGGCGATTTTCCTACTGCGTGATGATGACATCGTATCTGAAATAAAATAACAAGCATTAGTCCTAAATATTGAAAATAGATAGATAGTATTTAAAATTTCAATGACAATGTTCCTAATAAAGTATGACATGAGAATTAACCTGAATAGTAAAAATTAATCATTTTGGAACTTGTAACAAAACTAAGAAATATAAGTGTATATTTATACTAAATATATCGGGAAAAATAGCATGCAAATATGAATTTAAATGGCATGTAAGAAATGGATTTAAATGGCAATCACAAATGAATTTAAATGCAATCTTAATATATTCTATACTATTCTAGATTATTCATCCTAATTTTTTTCTAGTTCCATGCTTGAATTAATATCTAAAATAAAGTAAATGGTTAAAAATGAAATATAACTAAAAGTAAATGAGCAAAATGAGAAAATAGAACCGAATATACGGTTGCATGGGTCGTGGGTTGAAGTTTGCATAGGCGTCGGTGATCAGTTCTTCGTTACTTATACGATCGTGTGATATGTTCCACGGGCGTGTGAAATTTGAAAGTGTCTTCCACGGGCTGGGAACACGGGCATGTGGCATTATGTGAGCCACTGTTGATACTGCAGGGTTGCCACGGCCATGTCGCACGGCCGTGGGCAATTGTTGGTAGCCCGTGTAGAATTCGTAAGGTCGCCACGGCCATACCGCACGGCCGTGGGGATTTGTCAACATCCCGTACTTTTGGAAAAAATTTACTCTGTTTGTACACGGTCTGGGTGCATGATCGTGTCCCTATTTTAAAAGTTCGTACGGCCTTAGACACGCCCGTGTGCCTAGCCGTATGGTCCAAAACTTCTGCATTCAAAAAGCTAGTTTATGCATGAAAAACACTAAAAATTATAAAGAAAAGAAAAGTTACTAAGTTAGTACTCGGGTTGCCTCCCCGAGAAGCACTTATTTATAGTCTAAGCTTGACTCTTCTCGAGTTGAGCATTTCACGGTGGTTTGAAAAGTGGGTACTCTTTCAGTCTGTTTTCAAGGTTAGTATCAAAATAATATTTGAGTCGAGTGTGATTTACCTGGAAAGTGCTGAGTGACTCGTGTTTTATCTCTACCGTACCATGGGGGAAGATTTTCATTACCGTGAAGTAGGGCATGTCACTTGTGTGTTCTTTTGAATTCAAGGTTCGAGGATCGCCTTCACCTAAAATTACCTTATCTCCAACCTTAAATTGATTTGTTGTTACCTGAGGGTTGTCTCATTGAAGCTCTGGGTTGGTGTGGCATATTTTGGGTTTCTCATGATAATGTAGCCACTCGTCAAGTTCTTCAATCTGAAGCATTCGCTTTTCAGGTGCATATCCATTGGATGGACTTATCTGTGATTGGGTTGCCTTTATGTGAAGTGTATCCTGCACAGAAGATTGGGTGGTGAGTTCAGTGTTTTTATAAGGACTCTTGACTATATTATTATCAACAGTCCTAATTGCGTTTTGAGCTTGTAAAGTAACTTTGTCATCACCTACACGTAATATAAGTTCTCCTGTTTCTAAATCAATTTTTGTTCTAGCAGTTGTTAAAAAGGGACGCCCTAGAATTAAGGGTATAGTGCTATCATCATCAATGTCTAAAACAACAAAGTCAACTGGAAATATAAATTTATCGATTTTGACAAGTACATATTCAATTATCCCCTTAGGAGACCTAATAGTTTTATCAGCCAGTTGAATGCTCATCTTAGTTTGCTTAGGTTTTCCAAGACCTAGTTATTTAAACAGTTTGTAAGGCATGACATTTATACTAGCCCATAAATCAGCTAAAGCATTTTTAGTGTCTAGGCTACCAAATAAACAAGGTATAGTAAAACTCCGTGGATCTTTCAGTTTGGTTGGCAGTTTGTTTTGCAGAACGGCTGAACAGACTGCATTTAGTTCCACTTGGGGTTTATCGTCTAGCTTCTTCTTGTTTGTTACGAGCTCCCTTAAAATTTTGACAGCGTTGGGCATCTGCAAGATTGCTTCAACAAATGGTAAGTTTATATGTAATTTCTTTAAGAGTTTGAGGAACTTACTAACCTGCTCGTCTGTGCGGTCTTTCTTCAGTGCGTTTGGGTATGGGATGCGAGGTTGGTATTCCTTGAAGATTGGTTTGTTGTTGCTTGTCTCTGTGTTACCTTTACTCACTTCAGCTTCCTTGCTTGTCATTGGATTATCTTTGTTTAATGCCTCCTTGTCTATTGCACTTATGGCATGGATTTGCTCTTTAGGGTTGGTTTCAGTGTTGCTCGGAAGTACACCCTGTGGTCTTTCTGATATCATCTTGGCTATTTGACCGATTTGATTCTCAAGCCCTTTAATCGATGTTTGCTGATTTTTTAATGCCGTTTCAGTGTTCTGAAAACAAGTTTCTGAAGCGGCCATAAATTTTGTGAGCATCTCTTCAAGATTCGGCTTCTTCTCTTGTTGTGGTGGTGGTTGAAATCCTTGAGGGGGCTGTTGTCTTTGATTTTCTTGTCCTCTCCATGAAAAATTGGAGTGATTTCTCCAACCTGCATTATAAGTATTACTATAAGGGTTATTTTGAGATCTAAAATTGTTACCCATATAGTTGGCTTGCTCTATTTTCATGCTGTATCCATGAGTTGAGAAATCTGGATTAAACATGTTTACTGGAGTTGCGTCACACTGTATCACTGGCTGTGCCTGCGTAGAACCAACAAAATTATCAAACTTTTTATTTAAGAGTTCTACTTGGTTAGTAAGCATAGTAACAGCGTCAATATTATAAACTCCTGCAGCTTTTGTCGGCTTTGTCCTCATGACTTGCCACTGATAGTTATTCAGTGACATCTCTTCTATAAATTCATTAGCTGCTTCGGGTGTTTTATTGTTGATTATTCCTCCTGTGGCTGCGTCGATCATTTGTCTGGTTGATGGGTTCAAACCGTTGTGGAAGGTTTGAACTTTTAGCCATAAAGGTAGTCCATGATGAGGGCACCTTCTCAAAAAATCTTTGTATCTCTCCCAGGCATCATAAAGTGTTTCTAAATCCATCTACACAAAGGAAGAAATATCGTTTCGTAATTTAGCTGTTTTGGCTGGAGGAAAATATTTAAGCAAAAATTTTTTGGTCATTTGCTCTCATGTGGTGATTGAGCCTTGTGGTAAAGAATTTAACCACTGTTTGGCTTTATTTCTCAACGAGAATGAAAATAGCCTTAGATGAATGGCATCATCAGAAACGCCATTAATTTTAAATGATCACAAAATTTTAAGAAATTCGTTAGATGCGAATTTGGATCTTCATCCTGGAAACCATCAAACTACACGAATTGTTGTATCATCTGAATAGTGTTAGGTTTTAATTTAAAATTATTAGCCGCAATAGTAGGTCTAATAATGCTAGTTTGGGTACTAGCCAAACTAGGTTTAGCATAATCATACATAGTACGAGGAGCTTCTTCTTGATTTGCTGGTGGGGCGGTTATTGCGGGAGGTGGTAGAATATTTTGGTTTGCTTCCATCTCTTCTGTAGGTTCTGGCCTTTGTTCTTGATCTTGTTCTGGATAATATAGGCTTCGTCTGATCTCTCTGCGAGTTCTGCGAATTGTCGCTTCTAAATTTTCGTCAAAAAGTAATGGTCCTCCTGGGTTGTTTCTAGTCATAAACTAAAAATACCTAGAAGGAAAAAATAAAGGAAATTTAACAATAAAATAGAAATAAAAAAATAAAAAAGATAAAGACTGAAAATAAATAAATAAATAAATAAATAAATATAATAATGGCTAAAGTAATAGAAATCGAGTTTTCTTAATATTTTAGTTCCCCGGCAACGGCGCCAAAAACTTGATATGCACGTGATATGAAGTAATAAAATTTATAAAACTGATCACACCAAAATTAACTAAAATCACGACCTTAAAGGCAAGTGCACCTGTCGAACAGTAGTATAGTTTAGCAGCAAGACCGAGTTATCGTACCCAAGGGAATCAAAAGTACTAGTACTTACTTTCTTTCTATTACCTAGCCTAAAAATAAAGAGAGTTGATTTAAACTAATTCTAAAACTAACTAAAAGTGCACAAAAAGTAAATTAGGAAAAACTTTCAGGAAAACTGATTTATATGAGCAATACTCAAGGGAGAATCCACCTAGACTTCACTTGTTATTAACTTCTTGAACTAAAAGATTTATTTACTTGACTTGATCCGTAGAGATCCCTAATCTATGCTAAACCCTCCGTCGAGGCGTAAAGCAACTAGGCCTAAGTTATTAATTAAAGTTCCTTTATTAATTAACTCCCTAGGTTGCATTAATTCAATCTATGATTCCCCATATTAGGTTTGACCCTAATCCGGCATATTTATGTCGCCCTATGTCTAGGGTTGCATGCAACTCCGCTTAATTATGGTAGATCTACTCTTATCACAGGGACTTTTGCTTCTCTGCTCTAAGCACATCTGTTTCTTAAAATAATACCTAGGATTATTAAATCAAGAATAAAGAACTCATAATTAAGAACAATTCAAGTATTTATCAATTAATTCAAGAATAAATAACAATAAGATCTGTCTTAGGCTTCATCCCCTTCAAGTATTTGAGGGGTTTAATTCATAATTAAAAAAGAAAACATCTCAAAAGAAATAAGATAACAAAACATAAAGAAACCAAAAACCCCTGAAGGAATTTAGGGAGATCTTCTGTCTTGATGTAAAATCCTGGCTTCTGGGATGAATCAATCAGCTTCCCTTGGAGTAATTCCTTGCTTTCACTCATTGTGTTGGCAGAAAGATAGCGCTCCTCTTGGGAGAAAAAGAGTACCCTTGGCAGGGGAAATTAAGTGTATGTTTAGAGTTGCCTCCTAGGGTCTTTATATAAAGCTTTGAGAAGCCTTTCTTAGCCTCTAAGCATCCCAATCTGAGTGAAATTTCTCTTCTTCACGACTAGAACACGTCCGTGTGCCACGTCCGTGTGCTTCGACAAGAGGCCGTGTAAGATCCTGTCGATGGAGGCACGGTCGTGTGGCCTGGCCGTGCTTGTCAGGACTGAATCGTGTGGTCTGCGTATGGCACGGCCGTGTGGTGACTTCTTGGGCTGTGTGTTTTCACATTTTGGCTCATTTTCTCCAGTTTTTGGTCCATTTTTAGTTCTTTTCTCTTCCATATACTCTCCTGAGTATAAGATATGAAAAAGAAAGATTAAGAGCACCAATTCTCACTAAATTGATAATAATTCATCCAAAATATAGACTAAATATGAAGTAAAAATATGTATAATTACTCGTTTATTACATATTATCCCATGCTTTTATAACTTATACTACAGCCACGTATAAGTGAAATACTTAACTTTGTTCAATGGTTATCATTGATACACCACACATAGGGCATAAATCACACATTAACACATATCTTTGCACATCAACATTAACATATCACATTTGACTAGTTATACTAGTCCTATACGGCATTCAACCTTATTTCTAATATTAATTCGGCTCTATGAATACTATTATTTAGTCTAATATTTTCTTAACTATAAGTATTCAACCTTTAAGCATACTAAATTAATAAAGCTCAAACACATAAGAACTTACCATTAAAAGTTATTGAACGTTTGGAAACAGCTATTCTAGCTGTAACACCCCCTAACCTCAAACTGTCGCCGAAATAGAGTTACAAGGCATTACCGGACTTATACACTATCATACGAATAAAAACGACATAAATTTGAGTTTCAATCTAAAACCACTCAATTTATATCAAATAGTTCTTAATATAGGCCTACGGGGCCCCAAATAGGTCTAGAAAATGATTTGGGATTAAACTTGAAACTTTAAAAATTTTTCTTAAAAAACAAAGGCACATGGCCGTGTGGTTTGGGACATGGCCGTGTGGCACAAGGCACACACCCGTGTGGCTTGGGCACACACCCGTGTGGCCTGAGACATGGCCATGTGGCCAGCCCGTGGGCAACACTGACTTTCTCACATGGCCTGGGCACACGACCATGTGTTTTGGCCGTGTGAAAACATTATTTTTCACTATTTTTAAGCCACTTTTCACCTACTAACATACCTCATTCATAACCAATTCATTTACTTATAACTATTGATCAAATGACATTCTTTTCATCTATCAAACTTAATAAATATTTATTTATTCATTTCAAATGCTTCATAAGTGTTACATATCACATTATACCCAAAACACAACATTCATAAACATATAAGTGATTTGAACAAAACCTAATATATATCACCTTTATAATGGTAATTTAAATCTTTTAACCAACAAACTAAGTTCCATACACATATGCATTCCATCGCTTTTCACATAACATAACCCTCATTAACTTCATCTAACCAATCAATTTATATATGCCATATAAACCAAAAGGTAATAACCTAAAGGAGAATATCAAGATAGTGTGACTCCTCGTGATGATCTGATCCTCCGAACTCATGTTAATCTACAAAACATGTTAAACACATTCAAGTAAGCTTATGAAAGCTTAGTAAGTTCATAGGCTTGGAAAGTAACTTACCAAAATAATAAATCATTCACATAGTATACATTTTACTACTATCTCCTGTCATTCACAAATCAAATCAATTTTACTTAGTGTCATTCAATAATACCCATACTTGAACTTCACTCTTTTGGGCCCACTTACCATTTATCATTTCTTCTCAATTTAGGACTATACGGAATTGAGTACATTGCTTTTTTTTTACCATAATAGAACTATGAAATTACACATAATCACTTTTCCTTTTCCGAAGGCATAGCCCAGCCATGGTCTTACACGATTCACATATCATACCGAGGCCATATCTTGGATATGGTCTTACACGGGTCACATATCACTTTTCTCCGATGCCATAGCCCAGCTATGGTCTTATACAAAAATCACTTGGCACATTTCACCAATGTCATAGCCCAGCTATGGTCTTATACGGGAATCACTTATCATTTGTTTCCGATGCCATAACCCAGCTATGGTCTTGTACATAAACCACTTATCATTTGTTTCCATGGTCCAACCATGGTCTTTTTTCGGTCAAATGAGACACAGGTACTCAATCTGATAGTTTCCTACAATTTCATACTTTTACATTGCTTATAATTTTATTACATAATTTTGTCACATACACATCATATAACACATTACAAAATTCATAATGATAACAATGATCATTAAAATTTAGCCACATGAACTTACCTAGGCTAATTCACAAAAGTTGTAGAAATTCGGGAATTATTTGATTATTTTCTCCTTTCCGCGATTTGTTTTGATTTCTTGGTCTATAAATGCAAAACCATTCCTTCATTAGCATTTATTTCAATTTTACCATTTTCCACAATTTATGCACTATCATTCCCGAAATTACACTTACCCTAAACTTTACTATTTTTACAATTTAATCCCTAATCACTTTACCCACCAATTGAGCTATTTCTTCTCAATTAAAACCTTATCTTATCATTTTGGACTATTTCACAGCCATTGACACACAAAATTCCCACATAAAGCCCTAATTTCAAGATTCTTTTCAATTAGGTCCTCAAATACTTCCATGCTAAATTCTTTCTTACTTCCAGCACATAATCATAGTAACTTCCAAAATCAACCATGAAATCAAAACTATTGAATTAGACAAGAGGACTTAGTTGTAAAAGTCACAAAAATACAAAAATTACAAGAAATAATTAAGGATTAAACTTACTTGCAGTAAAATATAAAAACCAGCTTTTTAAGACCTCTCTAATGGTGTTTTTAGCTGATGAGGATGAAGAAAAATGAAGAAATCTTTAGATTTCTAATTACATCCCATTTTTTAACTATTTACTTTTTATTCATTTTCAATTTTACCCCTTGTTCACACCTAATTTGATATTTTCTGCACACACATGCCGTCCAGCCCTATAATAGGTGTTTAATTACACTTTAAGTCTTTCATTTAGCCTTCATGCTATTTAATCATTTCTCACAGTTTTGCACTGGTTACAGTTCAATCCTTTTTATTCAATTAACAACCAAAACCTTGAAATTCCTTAACAAAACTTTAATACTAACTTATTAACACTTCATATATTTATAAAAATATTTATGGCTCGATTTAATATCCCGAGGTCTCGATACCTCCTTTTCACTTCTAAATTATTTAATATTTATTTCTAAAACACTATTCACTATTTCAATTATTTTCCTAATTTCACATTTAACTTTTACTCAAGTTAATAATATTTTCTAATAATTTATCGGATTTAGTGATCTCGAATTACTGTTCCGACACCACTGAAATTTGAGCCGTTACACGAGTACTTTAGCTTTCCCCCTATCCATATTTGGAGTCCTTTGCTCTTGAGCTTAAAATAAACAAAGTTCACTTATCAAAATCCTACCATGTTTGCTTATAGCCGAATGTCCCTTAAGGTAAACAAGGTACATAAATAAAACATAACCACCCCTTAACTATCACCAAGCTCATATTCGGCAAACCATTTAAGCAACTTAACCCATTTTTAAACTATTTTCTATGGCACATTTGGCCTTAACAATTTTCCTTACAAAAACTCATTAGTCATTTCACAACCCTATTAAAACATTTACCTCATATTGCTTTACTTATCAAACTAGCCGAATATTACCAATTCATTTAAGCTCTCATGTGCAAATATACCAAATTCACATGTATTTACCTAACCAAATTTTACCAATCCACCATTACAATCCAAATACACGAAAACAACAACCATTTCCTATAATTTACTCTATGATCGAATGATCATATCACCACAAATTTCCAAACTAAATTTCATACTTTCATCATTTACCAACAACCGTATACCAATAGCCATTTAAGATACATGAACATTGAAATTTTCAGCTGAAACATCTATTATAACTTTTAACACATTAAAATGTCCAAATCATTCAAGAATTTAACATCTAGAATCAAAACCGAATGCAACCCCTTCTTTTAATTCACAAAAATTTAACTTTATAAGCTCATAACCATCTTACATCTATAATAATGTATATAACATCAAAACATTCCAAAAATTCTAATTTTCATGTTTTTCTTATTCATGCATATGGTTATTTATTCAATTACCAAAATAGCCATCTTAAAAATATAACATTCCCACTCACTCATGGCCAAATTTTCCATGAAGTTATTCCTTGGTTTATTTGCTTCATAAACCCTCCAACATATATGGTTATACAACAATTCGGCACTTACAACAAAACCATCAAATTTTTCTTTTATGCATTCAAGTCCTAAATTTACTAATTAACACTCAAATGACAAAATTTTAACATGAGACTTTCACATATTATAATTCACATAATATAAACACACAAAATAATAATTTAAAATATTTTCAATTTGGTTTTGTGATTTCGAAACCACTTTCCGACTAAGGTCAAATTAGGGCTGTCATAAATCCTCCCAATCGACTTTGTTGTTTTAGACATTAATGAGGACAGCAATGTACCCCTAATCCTAGGGCACATATAATATGCCGCATATTTTGCAAGTCATGCTATATACTTCTTGATTTCATTACAGACAACTTATACATCAGAACATTTCAAGATAAGAAACCACAAAGTAAAGTTCCTCACCAATTTCCTAGGGCTGAAAACCCAAAATCTATGGATGAAGCAAGTGATTTCAATATCACAATAAAAAAATTAAAAATAAAAAACAAAAACAATTGAGAAGGAACAGATGAAAACGTATTGGAGAGGAAAATTTTGAAGAGAAAGAGATGGTGAAGAAATGGGAAGGAAGGGGATTTGAAAAGACTTGATGAAAACGGGTAGAGGGAATCTTCTCATGCCAACGGTAACCTATTGCTATTTAATACACTCATTTAATAAAGTAATAATTAAATTGTTTACTTTTCAAAATTTAAATTAATACACTTTAAGATTTTCGATGCCTAAATATATTTATTTTTAAAATAATACTATTTATTATATTAAATAGATAAAGAGTTAAATAAGATAGATCAAATTTGATAGATTAGTAATGTTAAATGTGGTGACTAACAAAGAGAAACCTAAAATTTGAGACAGTTTTTGGGCATTTTAAAGTAAGAAATGTCAATTTTTTTATTATACATATATTTTTAATGTAAATACTTTAAACTTTTCTAGCAATTCATAAATAATTTTATTGTTAGAAAACTTAATAAAATATATATCTAAAAATATAAAAGAGAATATAACCTAAAATTTTGAACTATAAAGATAAATGGATATAACTGTCTATTTAAAAAAAATGATTTAAATTTACTATTTATAAATTTTAAATTAAATTATATTATTTGATTTATGTACAAAAATTTCAAAAAATGATTAAGATTTGCTGGAGAAGATGAAAGAAAATTAAATCTCTAGATTTTTTTTTCTTCTAATTTAGTCCATATTTTACTATTACATTTCAAGTTATTTACATATTTGACATCACACTAATTCTCAACCATTTTAATACCCAATTGTCTAGCCCATTTAATTTTGGGCCAAATTACACTTTAGTCCTTCCTCTTTCTTAACTAAGCTATTTAATCACATTACTCAACTTTGCATCTTATTCAATTTAGTCATTTACCCAATTAACAATCGAAACCTTAAAATTTCTTAACGAAACTTTAATACTAACTTATTAACACTCCATAAATATTCATAAAAATATTTATGGCTCGATTTAATATTTCGAGGTCTCGTTACCTCGTTTAACTTAATTTTCCTAATAACTTTTTTACACCACAATTCACAATTTCAACTATATTATTAACACTACCCTTATCTATTATTTCTCAACAATTCTAACTTATTTTTCGAATTTAGTGATCCCGAATCACTGTTCCGACACCACTGAAAATTGGATCGTTACACATGATATGCTTAGACCCAGATAAAATTAAGCCTATTTTTCCAAGCTTTTGCTTTCCTTAAGTCCTTATAGTTTTATGTGATTTTTCATTTTAATAATAACCCAATACTTTTCTCCAAAAAAAAACTCTAAACCAACGTTAGGATTCCTTCAAATGGGATATAACTGGGCCGAGATATCCTTTTATAGGATATTCCCAAATTGAGATAACTCTGGAATAGGACATCCCTGCCTGGAATAAGAGGACAAGTAGTCTGGTCCAGAAACATAAAAAATCTGAACCGAACACTAAAACAATTGATCCAGGTAGTGAAAACTCTAAACCGGGACAAGATATGAAGGGGATATCCCCAGAATAGCTTACACCAAGCCGGGATATGACAGGGATATGGACAATTAAAAACAAATCTGTACCGAATTCAAGCTAAGCCCATTAACCGCAGCCTCAACAATATTCTACTGAGCAAGAAATAAAAAGATAGATTTGACAAAACTCGCTGAAAACAAATGTAGAAAAGTAAAGACAAAATTAACTTTATGATGTTATAGTTTAAAGTATTATTAACTTGAAAGCTTCAAAACTTGGTTATTCAACGTGATTTCTCCAAAACTCCTAAAGAGGTCTTTTCCTAAACTGGAATAATCCTAAACTAGCCTATCACATGTCGACACTATAACATCATCAAAATTGAGTGGGACAAGGTAAATATAAAACTCTCTACCCTTTTAAGGCAATGAAGCAAGAGTATCCCTAGAGTCCGATGCATTATCAAGAACATAAGGAAGATCTAGCAATTTCAAGAAAGATAAGTCTGAGGATTACGGGGAGAACCTACACAAGGTGAGAAATTTTTAATAATTAAAAAGGAAATCAAGCAAAAGCAAATTGCAAAAGTCATGATTATTCTAGTAGCAAAACTAAATAAAAAAGAAATCGCTAACCAACAATTAATTGAGCTAAAATATGATAAAAAAAATAAAGGATAGCATTTTGTAACGACTGTGACACTAATATCGAGATGCCTAATCATGATAGTGATAAGTGGCATAAATATGTAAACATATATGGTGAGTTCCTTATGTAATAGCCCGAATTTTAGTGATGTCAGAAATAGTGGATCAAGACCACCAAACCTGACAAATGAACTCATAAATTTATATTATTTAATATTTACGAGTGAAATATAGCTTTAAAAGATTTTTGAAGTAGTAAATTGTATTTTATAAAGATTTATTTGGTCAAGAAATTGAGAAAAGAGGTATCAAAGAGCCACAAATATTTTTATAAATATTTAAGGAGTGTCAATAAGGTAGTATTACAATTTTGTCAAAAAATTTTAACTTTTCGATAGTCAATTAAATAAAAAAGGCTAAATTG
Organism: Gossypium stocksii; assembly: GCA_020496765.1. Taxonomy (NCBI): domain Eukaryota; kingdom Viridiplantae; phylum Streptophyta; class Magnoliopsida; order Malvales; family Malvaceae; genus Gossypium; species Gossypium stocksii. The sequence goes on from CM035623.1 coordinate 72,597, forward strand.
AAAAAGATGCAAAACTTACTATGGTGATTAAATAGCTTAACCATTAAATAAGGAAGGACTAAAAGAGCAAATGGACCATTTTAAATGGCTGAGGCGGCAAAGCTTGAAAAAAATCAAAGATTTTTATGTGTTAAGGGCAAAATTGAAATTTAAACAAAAGTTACATGGCCAAAATTGATTTTAATAGTTTCCAGCCCATTTCTTCTTTAATTTTCAGTCCAAAAACACCATGAGAGAGCTCTCAAGGATGGTTTTCCTATTATAGCTTCATGTAAGTTTAATTCTTTCTTTTTCCTTAAAATATTTATGTTTTAAGAATTTTACAATTAGGTCCAACTTACTATTTCATTTGTTTTTTATTTTGTTGAAAGTTTTGGAAGATATCATTGATAAGTTTGTATGATTTTAGTTATTTTATGATAAAATTGAGATGTTAATGTGTAACGGCCTAAATTTTAGTGGTGTCGGAACAGAGATTCGAGATCACCAAATCCTATAAATTAGTAGAAAATATTATTAACTCAATGAGTATAAATTAGATGTGAAGTTAGGGAAATAATTGAAATAGTAAACAGTATTTTAGAGAATAAATACTAAGTATTTTGAATTAAAAACGAGGTATCGAGATCTAGAAATTTAAAACCGAGCCATAAATATTTTTATAAATATTTATGGAGTGTTAATAAGTTAGTATTAAAGTTTCGTTGAGAAATTTTAAGGTTTCGTTGGTCAATTGAGTAAAAAAGACTAAATTGAATAAAGTGTAAAACTATGGAAAGTGACTAAATAGCTTAGATAATAAATAAAAAGGACTTAAAGTGTATTTTGGCTCAAAATTTAAAGGGCTGGACGGTTGGGTTAAGAAATAGTTGAAAATCAGTGTGAACTAATGGCAATTTTGTAAATAAATTGAAATTCAATAGTGATATCTGGACTAAATTAGAAGAAAAATCTAGATATTTTATTTTCTTTCATCTTCTCCAGCAAAAACACCATAGGAGGGTATTTAAAACCTGGCTTTTCCTATTTTTATTGCAAGCAAGTTCAATTCTTCATTATTTCTTGAAATTTTTATGTTTTTCAAACTTTTACAACTAGATCCTCTTGTCTAATTCATTAGTTTTTGATTTCATGGTTGATTGTGGAAATTGCTATGAATATGTGCTGGAAGTATTTGATGAATTAGCATGGAATTAAAATTTTAATTTGTTTATATGTTGATTTTATTGAAAGAATTGAATAGAATTTGAATATTTAGGGACCTATTTGTAAAAGAGTTTGAAATTAGGTTTTTATCTTGAAATTTTAAATTCTAATGATTATAAAATAGCTTATAAGATTTAGATAATGTGTTAATTGATAAGAAAAAGCTTAATTAATGAGTTAATTGGTCAAAGACCAAATTGTGAAAATTGTGAAATTCGGGGTAAAAGTGTAATTTTTAGAAATAAAAGGTATACATTGTGAGATAAAGTAAAATTAAAATAAATGCTAATGAATGAATGATTTTGCAATTATAGATCAAGAAATTGAAGCAAATCGAGGAAAGAAAAAAGTAGTAGAATAATTTCCGAACTTCTACAACTTTTTCAAATTAGCCAGGTAAGTTTATATGGCTAAATTTTGGAGATCAATTATTAATCTTATGAATTTTATAATGTGTTATACTATATATATTGGATAAAACCGTAAATATTGTAAAAATATGAAATGGAAGAAATAAACAAATGAAGGGGAATATCGGATTGAGTAATTCTGTTCCGTGACAAGTGACGAATTGACGAACAAAGAACATGGTTGGAACATGGCAACAAGTGATAAGTGATATCCATATAAGACCATAATTGGGCTATAGCATCGAAAACAAGTAACAAGTGACTTTCGTATAAGACCATAGCTAGGCTATGGCTTCGGATTAAAGTGATACAAGTGATCCGTATAAGACTATAGCTGGGCTATGGCATCAAAGAAAAGTGATAAGTACTCCTATGTAAGACCATATCTGGGATATGACATCGGTGTGATATGTGACCCATGTAAGACCATGGCTGGGCCATGGCTTCGAAAAAAGAAAAGTGATCATGTATAAGTCCATAGTTTTACTATGGCTAAATGAAGATGAAGTACTCAATTCCGTATAGTTTCCCAATTTGAATAAGAGTGGTAAGTGAAAAAAAGGCTCAAGAAAGTGAAATTTTTATTACGAATGATAATGAACAGTATGAAACGAGCTAAATTTTGATTTGTGAATGATAGGAGAAATTAGTAAATATGTATACTATATGAATGTATTACAATACTTGGTAAGTTTACTTTCCAAGCCTATGAACTTACTAAGCTTTCACAAGCTTACTTGGATGTGTTTGTCATGTTTTGTAGATTAACGTGGTTTCAGAGGATCGAATCATCACAAAGAATCACACTATCCAGATATTCTCCGGTAGTTTTTGGGTTTTTATCTTTTAATTTATATGGCATGTATAGATGTTTGGTTGGATAAAGTTATTGATGGTTATATTATGTGAAAAGAGGGTATGCATATGTGTATGAAACTTAGTTTGTTGGTTAAATGAGCAAATTATCAATATAAAATGCATGGGTTATTCTATGTTTTTATTAAATGTATGTTTTACTACAAAATGGTCGTTTGGTTGGTTGAAATTGGTAGGAAAGCTTGTTTTAGTGCAAGTAATGAATGAAATGGTGAGAAAAGTAGCCTAAAATGGTCTATTTTCGTCCACACGGGTGGACACACAGGCGTGTGTAGTGGCAATGCGTCCCCTGCATCCTTCAATAAAATAAAGTCAGTATTGCACACGGGCCAGAGACACAGCCGTGTGTCTTGGTCATGTGAAAGGCATAGATTTTAAGCATGGTCATGTGTCAAAATCGTGTGAAATTGACTTTAAAATGGTGAAAAATTAGTTAACAACATGGCCTAGCCACATGGGCATGTGCCCAGGCCGTGTGGCTCTCTATTTATGTCACACGGGCTGAAACCACGGCCATGTGATCAAGTCAGATTATTCAATTACATTACAAGAATTTCATTTTTTGAGCCTAGGGATGAAATTGTCATTTATTAAAAGTTTAGGGGTAAAATGGTAATTTTACTTAAATTGTGAGTTGGATTGAATTGAGTATGAATTATATTAAATTGATGTTAAAGTAGAGTTCTCTTATATAAGATTCTATGTTCTTGATATGTTAGTGAAGAGAAATAAGAGAAAGTGATGAGAAATATTGTAAAGAAAGAAAATAAAGGTGTTATAAACTTGGTAATCAATATTTTTCATTAAAAAAATATTGGACAGCAACAGTAGTCAAACTTCGAAAAATCATCAAAAATTGTGGAAATCGAATTAGAGGTTGGATAAAATATGAAATTAAAGTTTATTCAATCTAATTTCTCATAGAAGAAATGGTATAAGTAATGAAATTGTAAATCATAAGATATAATAAATTTTGTGAGATAAGGTCAAAATAATTTCGGGTTTCCCTATTTTGACTTTGGAAAATCATTAAAAATTGTAAAAACATATAAGTAAATAGTGAAATTATAGATAATGTTACTTATATGCATGTTATATATTAACGATGTGGAATAATATTTTTCATTAAAAAAATATTAGACAGCAGCAGTAGTCAAACTTTGAAAAATCATCAAAAATTGTGGAAATCGAATTAGAGGTTGGATAAAATATGAAATTAAAGTTTATTAAATCTAGTTTCTCATAGAAGAAATGGTATAAGTAATGAAATTGTAAATCATAAGATATAATAAATTTTGTGAGATAATGTCAAAATAATTTCGGGTTTCCCTATTTTGACTTTGGAAAATCATTAAAAATTATAAAAACATATAAGTAAATAGTGAAATTATAGATAATGTTACTTATAAGCATGTTATATATTAACGATGTGGAATGGAGAGGAGAATAAGAAAAATATATAAGTATTCAGCTAGCATGAGTTTACATTAAATTTGGCTAATTTGCATATTTTAGGCTTAGAGATTAAATTGAATAAAAGTAAAACTTTAGAGGTAATTTTATAAAAATTGTAGAAAATGACCAAATTGAAGAAAACAAAATTTTTTATTACCTAAATCAATAAATCAAATGAAATTATTAATTTAGATCAAGATCGGGTGAGAAATCAAAAATTATCAAAATACCCCTAAATCTTTGTAATTTTTACAATTTAGCCAGGAAAGTTCATATGGCTAAATTTAAGGATTTGTTATGAAAATTTCATGAACGCAATGGTATATTATCGTATACGAATGTTATTAAATTGAGATAATTGTGAAAGTATGAATATTTGAGTAAAAATACGAATTTAGTAGAACATCAAATTGAGTACTTTCATTCAGTGACTAATACGAATTGACAGAAAACACCATGGTTGAACCATGGCAATATGTGACATATGCTTCCATGTAAAACCATAGTTAGGCTATGGCATCGACGTGATATGTGATTTTCGTGTAAGACCATATTTAGGCTATGGCATCGGTGTGATATGTGATTTCCACGTAAGACCATATCTGGGATATAGCATCGGTGTGATATGTGATTTCCGTATAAGACCATAGCTGAGCTATGACATCTGTGTGATATGTGCTTCCGTGCAAAACCATAACTGAGCTATGGCTTCGGTGTGTGATATATGAAAATATGTAAGACCATAGACAAAGTACTCAATTCCGTAACCGTTCCCTAATTTGATTAAGAAAGGTAGGTGATAAATAAACTCAAGAGATTGAAATTGATTAATTAGTGATATTGAGCTCAATCAAGTGGACTTAACATAGATTTTGTGATTGGCAGGAATAATTAGTGAAATTATATATTGTATGATTGTTATAAGATATTCGATAAGAATTATTTTCTATACCTGTCAGCTTACTAAGCTCTTATAAGCTTACATTTGTGTGTTTAATGTTCATACATGATTAAAGAATTGTCTACTTTGAGTGTACTACCCATGACGGTGACATTTTAATGGATGCAATGAGCAAAGTTTTGACGTGAAATAGTTTGAACTCAAAATAAATTATTATGGAAATGTACTGAAAATACAAGAATGTGAAGCGTTTTTTTTATATATAAATACATGATATGGACAATACATGTACATGCTTCATAATTTTATTTCGGCGACAAATACGAGTTAGGAGTGTTACATTTGTTAGTATCAGAGCAAGAGAAAAAGAGAGCATATGAAGTGTACCAAAGAAGGTTCCATCTAATTTAAAGATAGAGATACACATAACACTCCCTAGTTCAAGGTTGATTAGGGCATGGACATCGAACAAACTAGAATTCTCGTAAATAATGTTGCCAGTGTTGAAAGTAACGACACTTTCTTCACTTTTGTTGTTGTATCCCAGCACTTTCCCTTCCTCCTTCGCCCCTAACTCCATTCTTACACTATGCTGATGCTAATCGCCCAAAACCAAGCGAAAAAGGGTACTAATTGCCAATATGCTTCCTGGATTTTGAAAATTCTAGGTTAAATACTTCGATTCATAAGGATGGGACGACCCAAGAGTAAGATCTTTTATTTGAATCGTATTGCTCTTTGTTTCAAGTAATTTTACAAAAGAAATTAATTAAAAAGTTAAAATTTTGGAACATTGCAATAAACTTTTAATCATTGTTCTTTAATTATCAAACATTACAATTTTTGTGATACATGAAAAGGAAAATACACAGATAAAATAAATATTCATACCTAAAATGACTCTACCATGAGGCAGGGAATTCTTCCTCTCACAAAAACTATCTTCCTGCTGTAGAGTGTTTGTGTGTGTGTTTTGCCTGTGGATATACAAAACTATAAAAGAATGAAGACAAAAAATGAAAAGAGACCAAAATAGAATACGCGAACTACGTGAATAAAAGGAGAATAATGGAAACAAAAAAGAAAGAATGGATGAAATGAAACATAGTTCAAGGAAGGAAGTGAGATGTGAAAAGGCTGAAGAAAACGGGTAGCAAGGCAGTAACTGACCAAAAAATAAAAATGCTTGAAATGTCCCACAACATAACATAATACTATTTAATACACTCATTTAATGAAGAATCAAAACTTAATTTAATACAAATAGTAACTAAATAAGTACAAAATTATGTTGGACTAATTAAATTCTTTTTGTTCAAAAACATTTTACTAATATTTTTTTAACATTAAATTCCATCAAAAGAAAATTTACTTTTTAACTTTGACAATTTAGAAAACTATTAAACAATTTTCAAAGTTAATGTTAAGTGACATGAAATACAAGTAAAAAGATTGACAGATTTTCTTTCTTTAAATTTTAAAATTGGTTGAAACACCTTAACAATTAGATTCTGAATTCTGATATTATTTTTTAAAATAAATTTTTAATATTTTATTTAAACTATTAAAAGACATAAATAAGATAAATAAAGTATTCCTCATCACCGTCGCTCTCCCTCCCAGAATAATAAGATAAAAAAGATACTCAAATAGCTAGCCTAATTTGAATGAATATACAACAGAATTTAATACATTAATAATCGTGGGGAATTTTTTGTGAAATTGGTTGGGCTTAAAAAGTAAGGTTGAGAAGGACTCAACCCAAAAAAAAATCTTAAATTTTGAAAAAACTCAGCCCGTGCATATTATATTTTTTATATTATGTTACATATATAATTTTTTAAAAAACCCTAAACCGAGATAAATCCTAGCAAGGATAGCGACAAACCGGTGTAGCCCAAAATCGGGATATCTAACCGTAGGATATCCTATGCCAGGAATAAGTACAACAGGTAGCCCGGTCCAAATAAGAAAAAAAGCTAAACTGGACACTAATATTTGTGAACCGAGATAGCATAGAAGTGGGATATACCCGGAGTAGGCTATTCACTTAAAAGAACCTAATTAGATTATTATTATTATTTTTAAAACTAAAGTACAGACTTTTTGGGAGAACTAAGAAATAGAATGTCACAACTCACGATGAATTAAAAAGACATGTTATTACCATTCAGAAAAACTACCAAACAAACTCTTACATGCGTCACAACTCCCACTAGGTTCCTAGAACTAAAATCAAGCCAACACAGATGCAGTAAACAATTTACATATGACTGCTTTTTGTTTAGGCAATTAGTATTCTGCTAAGCAAAGATTTGAAAGAAATGGAAAATAACACAAAAGCTATAATATAAAACGTAGGGAAACAAACAATCCAAAAATAAAGAACAAGACCGACATCTATCGATCTGAAAGACGGAACGAAACAGTATTTCTAAAGCTGAAAACCAAAAACCCTAGGAAAAATCCACTGAAATACAAGTAAAAAAGCATGGAGCTGAAACTAAAAAAGAGATTGATACCTTAAATGAGTCTCCGTTGAAGCAGCGAATTTCAAAAATCACAAAAACCAGAAAAGCCAGAGAAAACTTAGGGTTTCTCTTTCACGAAAACTCTCTTCCTACTCTAGCGTGTGTTTTTTTGGCTTGTTGATGCCCAAACCTAAAAAAGAATGACAGGAAAACGTTGAAAAGAGACGGGGAGTGAGAGAGAATCTTCGACGAAATGCAGAGCAATGGATTGGATAGATATATTTGAGGATTTAAATTTCGAATGATGGGAAGGAAGCTGGCCTGACAGGAGGTAAGACGCTGGAAAGTGTGTGGAAGCAGCGGCAGCGGTTTGTTAGAAAGGACAATAAAGGAGGAAGAGAGAAAAAGAAGAAAAATAGTAGAAAAAACGAGAAAAGAGGAGAGAATAAAGGGAGAACCGAACGTGAGAAAGATGAAGGAAGAAAGAGTTTTTATATTATTTATTTTGAAAACGGTTTGAATTTTATTTTAATTTTTGAAAAAATATCGGACTGGATATTAAAGTCTGACTAACTAAATGAAGGCCCAAAACCAGTCCTAGGTACAACCTAAGCTCAATAACCCAGTAACCAAAACCTAAGCGGTCCACAGCCCCAAACACAAAAACGAAAGTCCAAAAACACCAGCCCAACCGCAAATCTTAAGCCTCAAACCCATAGACACCAAACCCGGATATCCCAGGAGTGGGATATACCGAAATCGGGTTATCCTTCAGTAGGATAACCCCAAGCCGGGATATCCAGGGAATAGGATATCCATGGGAGGAATAACTACGACAGATATTCCGGTTCAACCCCGTAAAAAAACTGAACCGGTTACCAAAAATTCTAAACCGGGAAAAAAAAATACTGAACCGGGACGGGATATAATGGCAATATCCCTGCGATAGTTTATCCCGTAATGGGATATCCCTGCTGCAGAATAAGAATGAAAATTAACTAGAACAAGACACTAGAAAAACCTGCTACTACGCAATCTAACTCAAAAACACAGTATTCAGTAAAACGTCGTCGTGACAATCTAATGTCAAATTCTCTGAAAATATTTAAAAACTCAGTATGATTTAATTGATGTTTTCTTAAATATAATGTTTTTAATTGTTGAAAAAGGGAAAATCAAGAGACAATAAAAGGGAAAGAAACAAGAAAATGTTTCCATTCATTTTCTGCTAATCAGTTATACTTGTATAGTTGACAGAAACATATCTTCGCTATAAAATCTCATAAATAGGACTGAAAGATTTGTAAGAAAATGTCCTTCAATACAAAAGGGAAACAAACAATCGAAAAAAATAAAACAAACAAGCGATAAACTATCAAAAAAAATGAGGACATCACAAGATTTTAAAAGACGAATATAAGCAATGTTTCATAAGGCTGAACACCAAAACGAATAACAAAAACACAATGAAAAACTAAAAAAGAAGCATAAATCTGAAAACTAAAACAGAGATGAAAACTTGTTCTAAAGATGATAACCACAATACCCACAGAAATAAGAGAAGATAAGCATAGGTCTGAAACTAAAAAAAATCGTGAAAAGAAAAAGTTAATCGAAGCGAAAATCATACCCGAAATTACAATCCAATGAAGGGTGGGATTTCAATATCCTGCTGTAGCAAGTGTGTTTTTTTGGCACGTGGTTACACAAAAGCTAAAAAAAAATAAGGAAAAAAAATGGAAAGAGACCCAGATAGAATCTGGGTATTAAAGAAAGGGAGGAAGAGAAAATAAAATAAAAAGAAAAAAAACAAAAGAAAAAGAAGGTAAAAATCAGAATAAAGGGAGACAGAGGAGACAATTTCCAGATCAAGGATTTAGAGTGACGTTGGAAGCTGTTTAATGTATCCAAAAATAGGATGAAAACCTGTAAAGTGAATACTCGGGAATGTGTTCAGTGAGCTAAGAATCAATCATAATAGTAGGATGAAAACTCAGTGTTTGAATTGATTGCAAGAGTTAATTTTTTTTTTCAAGAAACACTTACTTGCGAATGTCAAATATCCGGTATGCCCTCGAGTTTCAGCAGATGGCCAAGCCACGTCTGTCGGAGAACTTGCATTGTCCCCCACGCTTCACTTGAAGTCGGCCTCCATTTATCTGTGCATATTACAAGCAAAGCTCATGATGCTTTAAAAGAAAAACTGCTTGAACAAGATAGCATAACTTGTTTCTAATATGTTACCTGTAAAGTCAGATCTAAGAGTTCCACACGAACGTTGCACTTGTTCGAATGTTTCAAGCTGAAGGACCAGCTAGCCAAGGTTGCGGTAGGTCCAGAAATACGGAGAGTCAGCCAACCCAGAAAACTGATCGGGAAATCCCTCACCCTGAATATCTCGGACTCCCACAGTGACTAAAGTGCTTATTCCAGTCCTCTCGAAGTCCTCTGTGTGAAGGAGTGAAAATTCGTAAAACATTCCTTCTTTCGCGAACCAACACAGAAGAATCAAAGAAAAAAAAAACAACCATCCTTGGATCTTGCTATTATCAATTAGACAAACAGAAACCATATAATGGGATAAAATATGCATCATAAATGAGTCCTACACAAGGTTCCATAAAACCGAGATAATTTTGAGACTACGAAGCATGACAGCAACAGAATGTCGTATTTAAAAGAATACATCTACCTGAACAGGCTTCAGAAATCTACCTAGAATTCAAGCTCAACCTAAGCAGTTTCTAAAATCATATTTCATAACTATCTTTGCAACCAAAATTTCATAACAATGCACTCACTAATGAAACTAATAAAGATCTTTAAACCGAGACAATTAGAAAATGAAGTATCACGGCAACAAAATGTAGATCTATGAAGACATCAACTCAAGATAACCCAGTATTCAAGTTTAACCTAAGCAATTACTCCCTAAACTTCTCTCTCTCGACTAAACTTCTTCCAATCTTTCCTCCCTAAACCACTTACAACTCTCGGCCCATTGAGTGAACCGCCTCCGACCTCGTTGCCACAATCTTATATTGTATCAACAAAACCCTTAGTTTAATAAAGTTCAGGTTTTTTTTTTTAATATTTTTCATTTATTAGAAAAAAGTATATTATTATATAGTTTACGTTAAGTATTTTATCTTCTACAGCACTAGAAGAGATCTACTTGAACAACAGATTTTTATAAAAGATCTAGGCCAAACAAATCCTAAGCATCTAAATCAAAACGAACATGTCAGTTGATCCAATATTTCAAGGAGAGAGCAGCAAAACACCTAAAGCTTATTTGAAGAAACACAATTATTGGTTAAGCAGATGCTTTAGATTAAATTGCTTCTGGGAACTGGGACCAATTCAGAGCAGTAATATAACCTTACAAAACAATAATATAAATAACATCAGGCATGATTCTCTACTTACATACTCCAGACCTCCTAAAGCTGGGAAATGCCAAAACACCATTGCCAAGTCTGATAGAAAATAACCAATAGAGAACTGTACAAGAGAATGATTAGGAAAAACAATAAGAAATATGTTTCAAGTTAACCATCAACAAATAATACCAAGCATGTTACAGGCAAAATTGAAGGAAAAGAAAGTCATCATGATGAAAGTTTAGCAAATTATAAAGCAGCATTAAACATTTTTTGCAAACCACATACCATTAAATTATAGAAATTGATAGTCCAAATATTAGTGCATCTTATAGACTAGTTTGAACTCCCGACGCTATGTTAATCAAAGGAAAAGAATAAAACCAGGCAATCAGTTCACATATTGATAAAATTGTAGCTTACCCCTAAGATCATGTTCGATATAATAGAGCTTCTATTAACAATCAAGTCATTACTGGAATCCTCGTCAAAAAGATCAGAGAATAGTAGGAGGTAGAGAGAAGCCCATGTTGCAATTAAAGCATGGAAAGTTGAAAATCCCCCGTACAAGATAAGGCTATCTAGATCAATGTTGCAAAGAAATTTTAGTTGAAAAAGAGAAGCTGTACCAACAAGGTAAATGATGACAGAATAAGTAGGAAATTATCATGAGTTAAAAATTTTCTTTCTAAAATCAATTAAAGAAATATATATTAAGATGTTCAGAAAATAGAATGTTGGCAGATGGCACATCATGCTATCATTCTTCAGAGTGATACCAAAAAGAAGAAAAAAATGTACCTATGTAGCATAAGGTAACGGTATGATTGTCAATGTAATGGCTCTAGACAATGAAACCCAGATAACTAAGACTGCTAGGAGATAAACAGTAATTTAATACCTTCCTTAACAACTGAACCTTAGCACGGTGAAGAATGGATTCACCAAAAATATGCCAATGGAAGTGTAAAATATAAGACTTGAACACAGGTGCCAACAGCATAATAAAACAAAATGCAGTCAAAGAATAAATTCCATGCTACCTCCAGACAAGTTCTACTAAGAAAGGAAATTGAAATGAAAACCTAACTGAACTCAAGCATTACAGGACTTTGTTCCTTGACCTCCATAAGATGTCTCAAGCACGAATCTAACAGTTTAATGCACATATAATATGCCGCATATTTTGCAAGTCATGCTATATACTTCCTGATTCATTACAGACAACTTATACATCAGAACATTTCAAGATAAGAAACCACAAAGTAAAGTTCCTCACCAATATCCTCCAAGGTCGAAGGTTCTGTCTCTGTACTCCTACTCTTATCTCCATTGGATTTACCTTCAGTCCCATCATCCTTATTATAATCATTTGGTCTAAGATCAGGACCAATATCCCTTACCCAACTTGCAGCATAAAGCCTAGAGGCCTCCTTCAAGACCTAAAGAAGGATGACAGGTTTTTACTACTTATATACTACAAATAAATAAATGCCTCTTATTCCCTATTTCATAGGCAAATAATAGGTTCTTGAGCATTACTTGACATTCAAGTGGTTAAGTTAACCATCAAGTAAGCAGAACAGTACATAAAAGTCATTTGATCATTTCAATATCCCAATGATCTAATTTCCACCCTGATCACCAGCTATCATCGTGCCAAGTCAATTTGCAGCGCTTTTTGATGTGGGGAGGATCAAGCAATGAAGAAGGGAAAGCTATTTCTTTGAGATCGTACTGGACGTAGTCATACAGCTTCCTGCACACAACTTTTACCTTCATTTTAGGTTGATATAAGAGATACCCAATTTGATTAAGCTAATGCATTATCTCTGTCCACGGTTTAAATATTTAGGGGAAGCAGGTTATTAACAGGGTTTGGCTGTACTGAGGCCGAGGGCTTCTAATTCATTTGATTTTCTTTTTTTAACCTTTTCAAGCTTTTCAGGAGCTAGCTTGGATTTGGGAAGGTAAGCTGTTTGGTCCTGCTTAGATCAAAGATAAAGAAACCAAAATTAAAGCATGAATAATAAACAAAATTCAAACAAAGAAGAACAAGAGGTAATGCTTTCTACAAAATCAGAAGATGATCATAAAATAAATAGATGAGGATTTTGATTCATCACAGCCAGAAAAACTTGAGTTACTAAACTAAACTTTGGGAACGAAGGAAATGAAAAACAAAGTTAAAGAACTAAGAATTTATTGAGAAATCTCGGGAAACAAACAAATTGGGAAAATTGAGAAGGATTAGAGTAAGATAGAAAGAGGAACCTTGATTATTCTTCGAGGGAGATTACTATTGGCAATTGGCAAGTTTCAATTGATGAATCAAAAAGGGAAATAAAAAATATAAAATTAGCGTTTTGAGAACAGGGAGATAGAGAAAATTTGAGAATACAAAAAACAGAGGAAAGAAGAAAGGTCCCTTTCCCTTAACTCTGAGCTGATAATTTTTTCGGTTGATTTAAATTTAAGGATTTGTGTTGTTCTTTTTATTTACCGATATATGTTGTTTTTGGACAGAAAGTAAAAACGTGTCCTCAGGATGCGTTTTTATTGAAAAAGCGTTTTACAGGGCATGCTTCCAGCCACTCCAGCTGAAAACATGCCCTATAAGACACATTTTCATTAGAAAGCCTCTTTGCTCAGATGATTAAATGTCAGACCTGATTTATCATTTAATAAATCAATAACCAATAAAGAAAATAACCAATATAGAACCGTACAAGAGAATGATTAAAAAAAAACAATAAAAAATATGTTTCAAGTTAACCATCAACAAATAATACCAAGCATGTTACAGGCAAAGTTGAAGGAAAAGAAAGTCATCATGATAAAAGTTCAGCAAATTGTAAAGCAGCATTGAACATATTTGGCAAACCACATACCATTAAATTATAGAAATTGGCAGTCCAAATATCAGTGCATCTTATAGACTAATTTGAACTCCCAAGGCTATGTTAATCAAAGGAAAAGAATAAACCCAGACAATCAGTTCGCATATTGATAAAATCATAGCTTACCCCTAAGATCATGTTCGATATAATAGAGCTTCTATTAAAAATCAAGTCATTACTGGAACCCTCGTCAAAAAGATCTGATAATAGTAGGAGGTAGAAAGAAGCCCATGCTGCAATTAAAGCATGGAAAGTTGAAAATCCGCCGTACAAGATAAGGCTATCTCGAATTCTAGATCAATGTTGCAAAGATATTTAGGAAAGAAAGTTATATTTTGAACAATTTTTTATACAAGAAAAAGGAAAAGAAGAAAAGAACATAGGACAAAATTGCACCGATTGTTCCATTCCACTTTTTCCTTATCACTTAGTTTTCCATATCCTTTGAAACAAAAAGGGCTGGTAAAACCTTTACATATGTCTATCAATATTGAGTTAGATATAGTTCCCTGGTAAAAACACATTAGCATGTCCTTCCAAATTTGCACATGATGCATTAGTAGAGAAACCTACATATCGAATAAAGCACTGAAAACATACCACTGAAAGAAATGAACGGGTGACTCAGACATGAAAATAAGATTGAAGATAATTTCAAGAGACATACAAAAATATTGCTAAATTCCTGTTGCAAAAGAGCAGAGCATGGAGGCCATAGATGCAGGTGATTATCAGATTGACATTTCAAGGGATCTTATGTGGGTTGCCTAAATCAGTTGTCCCGCAAAAGAAATTTAGGACACTTACTGCTGGGATAACACTTGCCGACAGCAGAAAAAGTTGAGAGGTTTAGCAAGCTGAGGATATCCAGAGATTGACATTCCTTTTGATGTCGTCCAGCTATGCTAGTTTCATCAGCATGGCCCTCATAACCTGTTTTTTTTCCTTGTCGTTTCCTTTGTTCAAAGTATTGCCTTTGCCTTGACAATAACAAGAAAAAGGAAAGCATCAAGGAGGAAATAATTTCCACAAAAGTAGGTGGCAGTTTATTGGATTTTACGTTACAGTGCTTGACAGCTAGGAAAATGATTGATGAGTAACAAATAAAAGTAAAAATAGAATAAGGTTGTGTACCTGTTGTGTGTAGATTTCCTTGACTGAGATTGTGGAGAGACAGGACAGCATGCATAAAAGTATTTGAATTATTTGTAGACACCCAATGGCAGTTGAAAATGAGATTGCCATAGTCATAGTCATAGTAATACTCTAAAAGTAGCGGTGTAGTTCGTTTACCACTATGTGATAATACAAATGTGGCAGAATACAATATTATATATAATTGAATAAAGCAGGAAAGTACTAGTGAAATGTTGGGGAGAGATGTGTGGGAGTAGAAAGTACTAGATGTTCATGTAAATAGTTATAAAAGTACTAACCTAGGGAACAAAATTGTGAAGAGTGTAGCAAGCAACAAGTAAAAACCTCTGAGTGAATGAGTCAAAAAGTGAAATTCAGATTAGGTAATGCTTACAATCGTGACTGTCCGTCTTGACCCCCCCCCTCCACTGCAGCATTGCTCGCGCCCTCTCTACAAATACTTGAAAATCTTGAATACAACGCAACAGAATAGCTGAGATCCAGAGAGAGCAAATAAGCCTACACTTTTGATCAAGCTCTAAAAACCTAAGATTTTCAATCAAATTAATGAAGGAATGCAAACATTGAGACTTGAGAGTAAGACATAACTAATTGATCTAGAAAGAGCAGGAGACATAATCCGTTGTTAGTACAGAGAGATAAGAACATTAATAAACTTTGGTATGTATAAATCAATCAATTGTTTGTTCGTTCAATGTTAGAATGAAGGATCTTATTATTCTTACCAGATATGATAGTGTTAGCAATAATGATACTGGTAGTAAATAAGAAATTGGCTGTCAGTTAGTTTGAAAATCTGGCAACTCTAAGTGGCAGTAACAGAGTCAGAGATTTCGGGAAGGAAAAGAATGAAATCCATCCAAGGCAAGGCAAGGCAGCTAAGCTGAGGAAATCAAATGCGATGGATTGGAACTGGCAGGATGAAGGGTCCAAAAGCTTTTTACTCAATTCAAATGCCGAATGAGAGAGAGGTGGGGGTGAGCGAGTTGGTTATTTGTATGTAACCAACTTAACCGACATTAACCTAGGATAACTAACCAGCCGTGGAGTGCCATATCCAGCCGAACTGAACCGACTTAACTTCGGTTGGTTCGGTCAGTTAACCAATTTTTTCTCAGGATATGGCATTTTTTTACTGTACAATGTGAATTTTTATAGCAAATAAAAATTAGCTACTGGGAACCGAATATGTGGATATAAATTTTTAATTACAATACAATTACCAAGTTTATTGCTATAATATTTATGTAAAAAATGAATTGCTGGAAAGTTTTGAGGAAAAATTCGCCCAGGAATTCAATAACAAGTAGAGGACGCCACGAACAGAAGGACCATAACAGCACAAATTCGAAGTTGTATGTATATATGGCATCATCTGTGTCCGCAAATGGTTGAAATGGTTGCAATTAGATGATTTTAGAAATTAGAATAAATCAAATTTCACAAACAGAGTATGAATCAGTGACGAGTTTTATTAAGAAAGAGTAACAAAAAATTGAAGAAAAGTAATTAAACACAAGTTAAAAAAAATGAGAAGTACTCCATGAAAGCTTTGAAAACTTTTTAAAAAAAGGTTACCAACAAAAATTAAGTGGTAATCAATCACAAGAACGCAAATAACAATCAATAACCACAAAAGTCAATGAGGTTCAATCCTAAATCAAGAAATACCTTACTGAATTTGAAAGAGGGAGGTCGAATGGTGAAGTGGAGGTGCCGCGGCTTGTAGAATGAGGAAGGCTATACGGTGTGAGTCTATGAGATGAACGATGGTTGGGCTGTCGGGGAGAACTAATGGAGGTGTCACCGCTTGAGAAGAAACTGGAAAAAAAAATGCCTTTGAAACTGTCCTTTTGGGTGGGGTGGGGAATTTATATTTTCATTTGGTCTTTATTTGGATCATAATTCATGATTTATTGTTATATCTATTTAATTTAGTTTAAATTGTTGGGTTTAGGTTTTTAAATTGAGGGTTAGATCCATTTACTTTGTTGGGTTCTCATTTAATTTTATTGAGCTGTATTAAATATAAATATTTGGGCTTGACCTATTATTGGTTTTGGGTTAAATATAAAATATAAATATATTTAAAATGTTTTTTTAACCCCAAAACCTGGATATCCCTAGAATGGGATATACCAAACCCGGGGTATCCTTAAGTAGGATATCCCCAGCCGGGCTATCCCTTGAATGGGATATCCCTGGCTGGAATAACAACGACAGGTTACCCGGTCCAATCACATGAAAAATCTGAACCGGATGCCAAAACAGCTAAACCGGGCACTAAAAATACCGAACCGGGATGGTATATGATGGGAATATCCTTGGAACAGCTTATCCCAAAACAGGATATAACGATGATATCCCTAAGGCAGAATAAGAATGAAAATAATCCATACGATGTACGCAAACCAAGAGGCATCCACGTCACAGTAGATATGTTTATGATGCAAGTAATATAAGATTATATCTATACATTTTCAATCACTTCCATATTCTCCAAATGCATAGAACCCAAAAATCAAGACAGTATCAACCATTTATTACGGAGCAAACCAAAAAAAAAAAAAAAAAACCACACCACAAGTCTCAGTTTTGACAATAACGTACATGATATGATTAATCTCTCTATATATATAAACCCCTGCATTCTAGGGCTTAAGATATTAGCATCTTAATATCTTCTTGTATCTGTAGACACAAGAAAAGGAATACTGAATCACATATTTTGCAGTTAAATAGTTCAATGTAAAATTATCCTTTGAACGTGTTAGGGGTACATAAGTGTTGACTGCAGAACCATCTCAATTCGGGCATTACAAAATAATGCAGGAAAAAAAAAAAGGAAACTACTAGACGTCAAAAAATAACAGAAAAATGGGTGGGGAGATATCTAAAGTAAAACGGTTTCTTCAAGCTTGATTACCATAAAAGATTATCTGTCACAAAGAACCAGATACATGATAGTTGGAACAATGATATGCATGCTACAATGCATTGTGCAACATTATCCCTTGTCAAAAAGAAGAAAAAATAGTTGTAAGTGAAAATAACTATACAATGTTACTCTGTTATCTCGGAAGTCAGATAGACATCTGCAAAAAGCAAAAGCTTTAACTAGAGGCATGCTGTTAGGGTTGACACAAATAGAGTAAATTAGATCCCCTGCCATGTCATTAAGTGTAGTTTTAGAATTCAAGCTTTCTGCAGAACCCCAAATCAATGACCCTTGATCTCCCAGTGAGTTTAATAGGAGCACCAGGGCAAGTATCAGAAACCCCATTTAGGCAAGGAGCTGAAGGGGGTGTCTTACTACCATCAGAATCACATTCTATATTTGAAAATTCAGTAAGAAAACCCTTAGCTTGATTTGAAACGATAACTTCCAAGAGATTTTCATAAACAGACTCAAAACATTTCTTCATCTGAAATAGAAACTGCAGCACTTATATGGTTTACATAACCCACAGTTCCAACAGAGATGTCAAAATTTAGGCGGCGTGCAACAGTTATCCTCATTTCATCAACATATTTCCTGTAGGACGGGGCAAACACCATGCATTCTGAGCCAGGAGCAAATGGGTCGAAAATACCATCCTTTGGGGTTCTAGGACTACTATGGTTAACAGAAACCATTGACTCTTGGTTTATGGTGGTATCAGGATCAAAGTGAGGATGATTTTGTGCTTTCTTCACTTCAGTGGGTGGAGAATTAAATTTATAGGGAAATTCTCCAATTCCTCTATTCGCATCAGGGGTGATAGACCCTAGAGAAGATTCCTTATTACCTTGTCTAGTAGTTGCCGAAGGATCAATAATTACCCTATTAATTTCGTCTGTGCAAACTTTATCTGAGTTTTTAATTAACTTGGGAGAATTGTCTTTGCATTTGCTGGCACAATTTCTAGAATCCATTGACCCAATCATAAAACAAAGCCTAGGCAGCTGCAACGAAGGGAATAATAATAGTATTATTATTATTGAAAAAAAAAAGCCAAGAGGAGAGGTCATGTTGGCTAATCTTTCACAACCATAAAAATAGATCAAGGAACTATCAGCTTCATATTCCTATTTAATTAATTTTAATACGATAATTAGGGCCTACAGTTGTATACCGGCAAATCTCACTCCTAGGTACCACTAGCGTATACCCGGTCCAAAAAACAAATCTCATCCCCGCCACCCTTTGTGTTTACCACAGGAACAATAATATCCTCTTAACTATTTCTTATAATGGGAAATCCTAAACAAAAAGGTTCTCTTTTTTCAGTTCAGTATTTGGCTAGATAGGAGGCTCTATTAAACCAGACTAAATAGCCCGCTTCAGCCAGGTCAGATTTCCAGAGATAAATTGGAATTCTGGTTTGGCAAATGGTTGGTAACATACTAGTTTTATTAAATGACAAGCACAAAACCCTCAAACAGAAAGAATAAGAACACAAAGATCAAATAAAGAATGCAAGTTCTCATTTGTAGTAATTAGGATTTTGTTTAAATGTTTTGGCAAACAAAGCTCCTCGTTCTAGAACGAAGTTTCAGAAGCAGACTGGGAGAAATAAAAGCGCCCAAATTGTAGGTCACAACATAAATGCAATAAAATCACAACCTAGGTTACAAAATGAAGGGAAACCCGTTCCTGGATAAGAAGATGAAAGAAGGCACCTCAATCTTTCAGCAACAAAAGCAGCAGCACATTTGTGGTCTAATCAATCACATATACAAGAAGCAAGTAGTGCAGTGGATGTAAAATTTGAAACCTGAGATTATTTGTTTTATGGTCTGACAGAAATTGTAATCTCCACAGTTAACGTTAGAATATCATTCACAAATCTCAAAAATAAGTAGATATCACAACAATGTATGGTGGTAGATTGCACCAAAGGTGTAGCAGACTTTTCTCTTGTCACATTTCAGTAGGAATAATTATGCATGTATATATTTTCTTCCAATTTTATTGGGCAATATGCATATTTCCATACTGTCCTATGGCTATTGTTGGATACTAAAATATTAAGAATTAGAGTCAAGCCTATTTTTTTCCTCTTTTTTTTTTGTGCCCATCACCTTACAGAAAAGCACACCTAGATGCAGCAAGCATACGGGAGATAAAATAATATGGCCTAAAGAGGATTTGAGGCACTTTTATTGTCTGAATGAGTTGGGAGTAATTTTCAAATATGAATGATATTTTAATTTAATTCAATAAAGATTTGGATACTTTTGTTCAACAGCAAAAAGTTTCACAAAATACAATATTAAACAAGCACAAAAGCATATCAAAATCAATATAAGACCAATTATTTTTAAAATGTCAAAACTTATAACAAATACATGACACCTTAAACATGATTATGACACAGAAAACAAATGAACGAGCCTTGGATACACAAGTTGCAAATTCTAACACTAAATGATTTCATCGGACATCTTTGAGCCTTATGTTTTTTCCATTACACACCTTACAAGTGTTTTAGTGATTGCAATAAGTTGATGGATTGAAATAACTTCGTGATGAGCTTTTTAATTCTAGATCAATGACATACTCTCTGTTCATTGGGAAGGTCATCTATTTTGACTCAAGGAAGGAGGGGTATATGCAATTTAACTATAAAGACAATTTCTTCCAACAAGGATGAATAATGGATATTGCTCTAAGGTTTTATTAGGGTTTTTCATTGTACGGATATATTTAGATGCTCAATTTATCTCACGGATTTATGGCCTATACCTATCAATACTTGCATATCAAGTTTTAAGGTTTTCCTCAGTATTGATGTTCTTTCAGTTCCCCACCTTCTTATAACCACTAATACTCTCTCAGTCTCTACCACAAGAATTTCTCGATACAATTTCCATTTAATTTCACTCCCATTTTCCGTCTCTTTCTTTTCCTTATAGAGCATTAAGAGTAAACAAAACACAGAAGACAAATCAAATTGACAAAACTTGAGCAGCATTCTTTTAACAATTCTCCATACTTTTTTTCCAAATTAATACCCAGCCATAATTGTAGTTTCCTCTATGATAGAGGGCATAAATATTTACTGCTCAGTTAGTCATGAGGAAAAAAAAAATTGTACCTTAGACAAACCAGTTAGGCCATCCTTTGATTTTGGAATAATTAAAATGTGCGTAGGAGCCTGGAGAGCTATGTCCCTAAAAACTAAGACCTACAAACAACAAAAAGGAAAACAAACATAATGTTAGCGCAAATTAATGTCAAATAAACTTAAACCTAGCAGAAAAGAATTAACATATTAACCTAAAGAAACAGCAAGAATACATTCGTGCGAACCTGCCCCCAAACAGATAAATAAAACTAGGTCATTCTCGCATGCAACTGATGGGGTGAATGCATGATTCATACATAAAACAATAACATAAATTAACATTCGCAAATACAAATCGAACTAAGTTATTAAAAAAGGAAAACTTTCAACTTCAGATTATAGTTTTGCATGCATAAACTATAATCATAGCTGAAGATTTTCATGCTTCTCTAATTAAAAAGTTTGATATTTTGTTATCACGTATCACTTAATGTTAATCAAATATCAGATATCAGCTAGTGTTATCAGAAAAGATAACACATTATCTTTGATTGTCACCTGTTTAACTGCTCAACATGCCAAAAGCCCAAGCAAGCCTGACTAGAAGCTACAGAGAAATGAAAGGGCCTAACCTTGAGCCTAACGCAAAACTAAAGGTTATTTCATAGCAAAGTAACATGAGAAAACGTTGATCCATATTTGAAAAAAATTAAAAACACTAACCCAAAACTGACACAAAAGTTGATCAAAGATTATTCAAACTCAAGGAACCTTTCCAAATGCTACATAATTCTACACAACAGACTAAAAAGAAAAAGAAAGTTGTAAAAATATGAACAAATTAAAGAAGATAAGATACAAGTAAAAAAGCATGGAGCTGAAACTAAAAAAGAGATAGATACCTGAAATGCGTCTCCGTTGAAGCAGCGAATTTCAAAAATCACAAAAACCAGAAACGCCAGAGATACAGAGTCAGCCAACCCAGAAAGCTGATTGAGAAATCCCTCACCCTGAATATCTCGGACTCCTACAGTGACTAAAGCGCTTATTCCAGTCCTCTCAAAGTCCTCTCTGTTGAAGGAGTGAAAAATCGTAAAACATTCCTTATTTCGCGAACCAACACAGAAGAATCAAAGAAAAATAAACAACCATCCTTGGATCTTTCTATTATCAATTAGACAAACAGAAACCATATAATGGGATAAAATATGCATCATAAATGAGTCCCACACAAGCTTCCATTAAACCGAGATAATTTTGAGACTAAAAAGCATGACAGCAACAGAATGTCGTATTTCAAAGAATACATCTACCTGAACAGACTTCTGAAATCTACCTAGAATTCAAGCTCAACCTAAGCAGTTTCTAAAATCATATTTCATAACTATCTTTGAAACCAAAATTTCATAACAATGCACACACTAATGAAACTAATAAAGATCTGTAAACCGAGACAATTAGAGACAATGAAGTATCACGGCAACAAAATGTAGATCTATGAAGACATCAACTCAAGATAACCCAGTATTCAAGTTTAACCTAAGCAATTACTATATCATATTTCATCACAATGCACTTCTGCAAACAAAAAACATTAAGGCTTACCTAGCTGAGGCAGCCCTCTGTTCATGGAAATCAAAGGTATACAGATGTCCCGTTGGAGCCACAGCCCTTGAAAAAAATGATGATATCATAGTTAGGGAGTTTAAATTTGAATAACCAACCTTAAGAACCAAGTGTCAAGAACATCTGGGTCCTGATAAACTTCTATGCGTTTCCGTATTTATCACGAGCCTTCATAAGATCTTCCTCAGCACAACTAGCAACTATGTATTCCTCTTCAAAGTCTTTTCCAACAATGTACCAAACAGGTATGCGGTGTCCCCACCACAGCTGTCTGCTTATGCACCAATCCTTGATATTCGTCAGCCAATGATTATAAAGCTGCAATCAAAATAAGCAGAAGTCAGCAAAGGCAGAAACTAGCCAACAGAAGTAATTACAAATCTGCAATCAAAATAAGCAGAAGTGAGCAAAGGCAGAAACTAGCCAACAGAAGTAAACTTAAAGTAAAATATCGATTAAATAGGAAGAAAGGTCCCAGATGACAGTAGCATGTGCTGAGGGGTGTTGCACTATGAAGAATGACAAAATGTGGCCATCCTCTCAGCAGGGAGGAGAGTAAGCTAAATGGAGACTGGAAAATGACTAAAATGGTACCATCATTGGACATGATTGTGTCCTACCTGGGAACATGCATGATTCCAAAATTTTCCTTATGCTTAGAAGGTCATACCTTTTATTTGTGATGAGCATTAAATGCAGGTACTTTAATTAGGAAACATGGATAAGGCAGAACAGCATAGGTTAAGGGAAAGTGATGAGGTGAGTAAAGTTAGAGTCCATATCAAGAGTTATACTTTCCATCATACCTTCTCAAATCTTTCAGGAATAATGGTCAATTCTCCCCTTTCAACTGCAAGAAGAGCCTTTTCAGCTAAGGGCTGCATTGTTACAAACCACTGCTTGCTTACTAATGGCTCTATTACCTAATAAAAGAGCCATAAAAGGGGAAAATAAGAGAAAGAGTTACTGAGAGAATAATTATCTACACTGTAACTTCAAAAACAAAAAGAATATAACTGAAAGATAACATGCACACCTCTCCGCCACGCTGAGATCTCGGTACTCTTAAACTGTGGGGTTCCTTTTTCGCAGCTAAGTCAGTCTCCTCGAGATCAGACCACAATTTCTTCCTTGCCTCAAATCAATCAAGGCCACTAAAATTTAAGAGCCACCACCATAAGTACGACAAAAGAAAAGATGAACAGGAAACTGTAATTTAGCATTTGTTCAGAAAGTCCACAAATATTATCAGTACAGTCCAGCAACCTCATTTAATGTCCCGTCCTTGTTCATAATATTAAGAATAGGAAGGCCAAGCTTTCTAGCTAGAACATAATCATTATGATCGTGTCCAGGGCTTATCTTCAGTACACCAGTTCCAAAGAATTTATCAACATATTGCCACCATTGACATAACCAAGAAAGCAGAAGTGAGATTGTCAACCTGGAATTACTTAATTTAATGGACACAGTTGAAACATTTGCCACCTCAACTAACCCCACTAAGCAGGTCAAAAAAACCATTTGTTTTCTAAAACTAGTGGTGAAGCTCACAATGAAGAAGCCTATAGGTAATGCAGGGAATAAGATACATCCTAAATTTGAAGCAAAATTCCATCATGATGACCAAAATAACCTTAGGCGAGGCAGGTTTCCACAGCTTGTGAAAGGCAGTGCATCTCACTTTCTTTGAAGCATGAAATGGACATTAGAGACTCCAAATTGTACTACACCTTTTACAAATAAAATGATATAATTTATTAAGCTAAAACAATCTAACATACTTTTGCTTTAAAAATTGTGTTTCAATTCCTCTGTCATGTGTATTCCTACCAATTTGAGTGACAAAGAGCAAGGAAAAATTAGGATTCGTCCATTGATGCAAAATTTGGAGAATGCAACAATACTTAGAAAAAACAGAAACACATGCTTTTACCTTACCATATGTCATAGGAACAATTGCCATTTTCCCAACATACTTGGAATATCGCTCATCCTGAACAAAAGTGATGTGTCAGTCATACAAGGACACAGAGTTGTGAGTTATAACTTTTGTGCAAGTTTTGCTGGATACCTATAGGCCATGACATCCAAATAAAACAAAACCTGAAGGGTAGTCTAAGTTCTGGATCTATTGCAAGACAGGACACTTGGTAGAAGGAATGGAATAATTTATGTTACCAATCATTGGGGAAAAGAAAAGGCCACTACGGTTTACCTAAAAGAAAGCATTTTTAATGCTGCATCCAAAGATTCTTTAATAAAACTGTTATATGTTATGTTGCTCAAGTTAACCTTATAATTTAATCGAAAGATCTCTTTCCACATTAACCAATCACTGGTGCCTTTATCCAAGTGGCATCATGCAAGCAGTGAGTCTTTTGTTTTTATTTAAATAACCTACACTTACTATTTCTTTGTCAAGAATAGTCCTATCATATCAACAATTTCTCAAACAGCATCCTTTATACGGCCCACAAGATAGTAGGATCAACTTCTGAATAAATGCACTGAGTAATTGGATGCAGGAAATTGTCTGTTACATGAGTTACTAAAAAAATGGTGAAAACGCAATGGAAATATTAACAAAAAAATCTCATTATATTACAAACGCAGTTATATTATGGTGGTCATGAACTAATGTTAAATATAAAATTTCATGATTCAACTGTACCAAGTTTAAAAATCTAAATGCAATATAATTATCAAATTCGATTCGATCAATTAATATATATACATGATAAGGATTTTACTAGAAATCCATAAAGATATAGCTTTTAACAGATTTTACTAGCTTTATGAATAGTGCATCATGTTGTTAATATTTCCTCTTCTTTTTTGGTTTATTGTAATACATGCATTCGTAAGCTTCCATGAATAACTAGAAACAGAAATGGACTTTATGTTTATCATAATATTTCATAAATGCTGCATCCTTATTCATATTTTCCAATTACTTCTATCCTTCTTCCTGCATTGTATGTTATTCTATTGCATTAGTAGAGAAACCTACATATCAAATAAAGCACTGAAAACATACCACTGAAAGAAATGAACGGGTGACTCAGACATGAAAATAAGATTGAAGATAATTTCAAGAGACATACAAAAATATTGCTAAATTCCTGTTGCAAGAGAGCAGAGCATGGAGGTCATAGATGCAGGTGATTATCAGCTTGACATTTCAAGGGATCTTATTTGGGTTGCCTAAATCAGTTGTCCGGCAGAAGAAATTTAGGACACTTACTGCTCGGATAACAATTGCCGACAGCAGAAAAAGTTAAGAGGTATAGCAAGCTGAGGATATCCAGAGATCGACATTCGTTTTGATGTCGTCCAGCAATGCTAGTTTCATCAGCATGGCCCTCATCTTGTTGTTTCCTTTGTTCAAAGTATTGCCTTTGCCTTGACAATAACAAGAAAAAGGAAAGCATCAAGTAGGAAATAATTTCCACAAAAGTAGGTGGCAGTTTATTGGATTTTATGTTACAGTGCTTGACAGGTAGGAAAATGATTGATGAGTAACAAATAAAAGTAAAAATAGAATAAGGTTGTGTACCTGTTGTGTGTAGATTTCCTTGATTGAGATTGTGGAGAGACAGGACAGCATGCACAAAAGTATTTGTACTATTTGTAGATACCCAATGGCAGTTGAAAATGAGATTGCCATAGTCATAGTCATAGTAATACTCTAAAAGTAGCGGTGTAGTTCGTTTACCACTATGTGGTAATACAAATGTGGCAGAATATAATATTATATATAATTGAATAAAGCAAGGAAGTACTAGTGAAATGTTGGGGAGAGATGTGTGGGAGTAGAAATTAACTTATAGCAAGTAATGCGCTTGGTTGGGTTGGTATGGGATTGTGGCACAAAAATACTAGATGTTCATGTAAATAGTTATAAAAGTACTAACCTAGGGAACAAAATTGTGAAGAGTGTAGCAAGCAACAAGTAAAAACCTCTGAGTGAATGAGTGAGTCTAGTCAAAAAGTGAAATTCAGATTAGGTAACGCTTACAATCATGACTTTCCGTCTTGATCCCCCCATCCACTGCAGCATTGTTCGCGCCCTCTCTACAAATACTTGAAAATCTTGAATACAACACAACAGAATAGCTAAGCTCCAGAGAGAGCAAATAAGCCTACAATTTTGATTAAGCTCTAAAAACCTAAGATAGATTTTCAATCAAATTAATGAAGGAATGCAAACATTGAGACTTGAGAGTAAGACATAACTAACTGATGTAGAAAGAGCAGGAGACATGATCCGTTGTTAGTACAGAGAGAAAAGAACATTAATAAACTTTTGTGCATGAGTTTTAAAAATTCTATCAGTATATAAAAAAATATTAAAAATATACATAAAAATCATAGAAATTTTAGAAACAGTAAAAAATAAATGTGAATGCCCAAAAAAACATAGTTCTTAAATTAAAAACAGAGAACGGAAAAGACAATGTTGAAGCAAAGATTCATACCTTATGAAGCAAGGGATTCCAAAAATCCCAAAAACAGAAACGGCACAGTGTCTTTGCATTCCTTAGGGCGTCAGTTACAAAAAAGCTAAAAAACATGAGGAAAATTTTGAAATGAGACGGGCAGAAAAAAGGAGAGAGTAAAGGGGAAAGAAATGTTAGAAAAAAAGGAAAATGAGAAGAGAATAAACTATGAAAAAATGTCCATTATCACAACTCACAGTAACTGAGCAGAAACCGCAAAACCATGCCCATTCTCCCAGCCCAAAAAACCAGGACAACTATCCCGTGTGGCAAAAAACCAATGGCCCAGTATGACCTGAACAAAAAGAACACGAACCCAATCCAAAAACTAGGTGTATGCAAAATTCGGGTAAAACCGAAAAAATTCGGTTAACCAATCGGTCGGTTAACCGAATTTTTTCGGTCGGGGGTCGGTTAATAATTTTTTGAGTTTTCGGTTAACGGTTAATTCGGTTCGAAACCGCTCGTCGTTTAACCGAATTTTTTCGGTTAACCGAAAAAATTAATAAATAAAATTATAATATATAAATAACCCACTATTTATTCAAACCCAATCCAACATAAACTCAATCAAACTAAAACTAATTACCCAACCCAATTATAAAAATTACAAATAATTTAATAAATAAAAATAAAAATAATTCGGTTAATTTGATTAATCCGGTTAATTCAGGTAAATCGAGTAATTCGGTTAATTTTATAATTATTTTAACCAAAAATAAAAAATATATAATTTTTGGTTAACCGACCGAATTAACTGAAAAAATTTCGATTCGATTAATGGTTAAAATTTTTGAAGAGTTGGTATTTTGGATCGGTTAACCGATTGAACAGCCCTACCAAAAACCACGAAACCATCCCATCTAAACAAACCACCCCAAAACAAAAATGAAAAGGCAAAAAGACAAATGGTAAGCAAAAAAAACACATAGTAGTCAATAAATTGACTAAAGAACAACGATACAAACATCAATAGATTTGAAAGGACGAACCAAAACAGTTTTTCATAACGCTGAGAACCAAAAACCCAAACAAAAGCAGACTGAAAAACAAGCATAGACGCATAGATCTAAAAATTAAAATAGAGATGAAACGGTAGTGACATACATATTCTAAAGATGGAAACCAAAAAACCAACAGAAAAAAAAAAAAAAGAAGAGAGGCATAGATCTGAAATTAAAAAAATACATGAAAAGGCAAATACACAGTTAAAGCAAATTTTCGTACCTGTAATGACTCTCCCACGAAGCAGGGGAAGAGACAAAAGAGAATCCGCGAAGTACGAGAACGGAGGAAGAGAGAATAATGAAAGCAAAAAAGAAATAAGGAATGGATGGAATGAAGCATACCTTACCTTAATGGCACCAATGGACACCATTTAGATCTAATAACACAAGCAATACCTTAATTGGTTCGGTCAATTAACCAACTTTTTTTTCAGGATATGGCATTTTTTTACTGTGCAATGTGAATTTTTATAGCAAATAAAAATTAGCTACTGGGAACCGAATATTTGGATGTAAATTTTTAATTACAATACAATTACCAAGTTTATTGCTCTAATATTTATGTCAAAAATGAAATGCTGGAAAGTTTTGAGGAAATATTCGCCCAGGAACTCAATAACAAGTAGAGGATGCCAAGAACTGAAGGACCATAACAGCACAAATAGGAAGTTGTATGTATATATAGCATTGTCTGTGTCCGCAAATGGCTGAAATGGTTGCAATTAGATGATTTTAGAAATTAGAATAAATCAAATTTCACAGACAGAGTATGAATCAGTGATGAGTTTTAATAAGAAAGAGTAACAACAAATTGAAGAAAAGTAATTAAACATAAGTTAAAAAAAACATGAGAAGTACTGCATGAAAGCTTTGAAAATTTTTTTAAAAAAGGCTACTAACAAAAATTAAGTGGTAATCAATCACAAAGAACACAAATAACAATCAATAACCACAAAAGCCACCGAGGTTCAATCCTAAATCAAGAAATACCTTAGCGAATTTGAAAGATGGAGGTCGAATGGTGAGGTGGAGGCGCCGCAGCTTGTAAAATGAGGGAGGCTATACGGTGTGAGTCTGTGAGATGAACGACGGTTGGGCTGTCGGGGAGAACTAACGGAGGTGTCACCGCTTGAGAAGAAACTGGAAAAAAAAAATGATGCTGTTGAAACTGTCGTTTTGGGCGGGGTGGGAAATTTATATTTTCATTTAGCCTTTATTCGGATCATGATTCATGATTTATTGTTATATCTATTTAATTGAGTTTAATAGTTGGGTTTAGGTTTTTAAATTTAGGGTTAAATCTATTTAATTTGTTAGGTTCAAATTTAATTTTATTGGACTATATTAAATATAAGTATTTGGGCTTGCGTTAAATATAAAATATAAATATATTTAAAATGTTTTTTTAACCCCAAGACCCAAAACCCGTTGAAACTGTCGTTTTGGGTTGGTTGGGGAATTTATATTTTCATTTGGTCTTTATTTGGATCATAATTCATGATTTATTTTTATGTCTATTTAATTTAGTTTAAAGTGTTGGGTTTAGGTTTTTAAATTGAGGGTTAGATCCATTTAATTTGTTGGATTCTCATTTAATTTTATTGGGCTGTATTAAATATAAATATTTGGGCTTGACCTATTATTGGTTTGGGTTAAATAAAAAATATAAATATATTTAAAATGTTTTTTTAACCCCAAAACCTGGATATCCCTCGAATGGGATATACCAGAGCTGGGATATCCTTCAGTAGGATATCCCCAGCCGGGATATCCCTGGAATGAGATATCCCCAGCCGGGATAACAACGACGGGTTACCCGGTCCAACCACATAAAAAATCCGAACCGGATGCCAAAACAGCTGAACCGGGCACTAAAAATACCGAACCGGAATGGGATATGATGGGAATATCCTTAGAATAACTTATCCCGGATCGGTATAATAACGGGGATATCCCTAGTGCAGAATAAGAATGAAAATAATCCATATGATGTGCGCAAGCCAAGAGGCATCCACATCGCAGTAGATATGTTTTATGATGCAAGTAATATAAGATTATATCTATACATTTTCAATCACTTCCATATTCTCCAAATGCATAGAACCCAAAAATCAAGAAAGTATCAACCATTTATTACGGAGCAAACCAAAAAAAAAACCACACCACAAGTCTCAGTTTAGACAATGACATACATGATTTGATTAATCTCTCTATATATAAACCCCTGCATTCTAGGGTTTAAGATATTAGCATCTTAATATCTTCTTGTATCTGTAGACACAAGAAAAGGAATACTGAATCACATATTTTGCAGTTAAATAGTTCAATGTAAAATAATCCTTTGAACGTGTTAGGGGTACATAAGTGTTGACTGCAGAACCATCTCAATTCGGGCATTACAAAATAATGGAGGAAAAAAAAAAAAAGGAAACTACTAGACATCAAAAAATAACAGAAAAACGGGTGGGGAGACATCTAAAGTAACAAGGTTTCTTCAAGCTTGATTACCATAAAAGATTATCTGTCAAAAAGAACCAGATACATGATAGTTGGAACAACGATATGCATGCTACAATGCATTGTGCAACACTATCCCTTGTCAAAAAGAAGAGAAAATAGTTGTAAGTGAAAATAACTATACAATGTTACTCTGTTATCTCGGAAGTCAAATAGACATCTGCAAAAAGCAAAAGTTTTAACTAGAGGCATGCTGTTAGGGTTGAAACAAATAGAGCAAATTAGATCCCCTGCCATGTCATTAAGTGTAGTTTTAAAATTCAAGCTTCTGCAGAACCCCAAATCAATGACCCTTGATCTTCCAGTGAGTTTAATAGGAGCACCAGGGCAAGTATCAGAAACCCCATTTAGGCAAGAGCTGAAGGGGGTGTCTTAGAGTAACAGAACAGTAAATTAACGAAAAATACGGGAGAGCTATTTCATTTTAAGTCACAGAAACCCTAGAAAAAACAGAAGTCTAACAAAATCAACGATTGTATAGGGAAAATAGTAAAGACGAATAAAAAGAAAATGCTTACTTGAGAAACCAAGCAGAATTCTGAAGGCGAACAGAAACAGTAGCAGCAGCCGCCACGCAGAGAAGAAGGGAATAAAAGTGGTAGCACTATACTCGAAACCACAAAACTAAATCCTATGCCCCGGGTGAAAAGAATCCAAAACCAGTCTAGTACCAGCTGGCATCCACTCCGTGTATTCCTCATCCAAAACCCTATCAGACTATCCCACTAGGACAGTAAGTTGAAAAAAGAAGCAATTATTCCACATCATTAAGCTGAAGTTCTATGGTAAGATCAATAAACAAGAAAAGAAAAAAAAAAAGGAGTAGCTAAATAGTGTTTTAAAGATATAGTAGGAGCATCGTTAGTGCCATCTCCAGATACACAACATTCCCCTCTTTCTTGATTCTTGCACAAGCAAAAGTTTATCATTGGGTAAAAATCAGCATATTGTCTATGCATAATAACATAATTAATTTATGATAAGATTTAAGTTCTTGCAATGCTAAAATGCAAAAGCAATGACTCAATCAGATCAGGGCTTAGGCAAATTGGATTTTAATTGCTAAATAAGCAAAGAGCCCAAAATATAAAAATGCAAAATGCTTTATCCTACAAGAGCACTCACTATATATTTAGCCCACAATGTAGGAGAAAGGTAAGCATGAACACAACCGAGAAAAGTGCTGTACCAGCATTCCTATATAATGAGCTTAAAGCCCTCTCTTATAACAAATGGAACTAAATCGAAATCAAATGCCCCTACAAAAAAACGAGCCTAAGTCAGAATTAAAGTGCAAAAGTCATCGTGAAATGATTATCTCAGAACTCTATGCATTCTGTATTCTAAAAGTCAAATATGAATTCCATTGTACTGATGACAAATCTAATACTGCAGTTCTAGGCAGTCCTAATAGATTAACCGAAGATGAAGTGGTTTAAATCTAATTTTCAGTCGGTTTCGATAATTTCCCTAAATAGTCCACAAACTTTGGCAACTTAGAACAAACCTAATAAACTGCTCCAACTTCGGCATGGACAGCAAATGTAGATATGGATAACTTTGACCCAAAATTCAAAGATACAGGTCCAAAACTGGAACTACTACCAGAGTCTTTTAGTCGTCACTGTGGAGCTGTCTTATCCTAAGTTTCCCAAACCCTTTTATGATTAATTTGAGGTTAGAATCTCCGGAAGGCAGTTCTTTTATGAGCGTCAGCACGATTTAGTTGCATCATTGTTGGTGCCAAACCATTTTTTTCTCAGCCAACCTATTCTTCCTCTCTGTTTTAAGGTACTATTCACAGCCATTCTCTTTTTCTTAATTGCCAATTTCAAAGCCTATTCCTAAATTCTGGATAAAAAGAAATGGTAGAAACTGCCCGAATATGATTCTAAGCAATTTTATACAACCATAACTATTACCATTCCCAGAAAAAAAAAAGCTGCCTATGGAGCTAATCTATCAACAAGATTTAAGAAAAAATTTTAAGTAACACGAACTAGTGAAGGCTGAGGATGTTTTACCAAGTGCCAAGATTAGAGTGTATTGAATTTATAAAAGATGGAAATGAAAAAGAAGATTAATAAAAGCCATTGAATTTGACTGAAATCTACAAAGAAGAAAGAGCTGGAAAAAATTCCAATCCACCAAAAATGTCGTTGATGAAAGCAAAAGCATATTGGACTACTTACTAGTTTGCAGGTGATGATTCCCCAAAAGCATGATGCTAGCCAATAAATTTCTTCAGTTGAAAAGGAGGGCAAATCCGCCATACTGCTAGTAGAGAAAGACATGGTAAGACGAAATTGAATCAAAGACATGTGCAAACCTATCTGTCAGAAAACAACAGTTTCAAAGTCCTGTTCAAAACAAATAATTACCATAGGGTATATATAAGAACATCATACTAGTACCCCAACCAAGTAAATTGAACAACGGTGTAGCAACAAGCATAAGAAATGAATGAGAAAATGGAAATTAAAAAGAAGTATCAAACAATGTCCTTCAAATTTTTCCATAAAAGAGATTAAAACTGTAACAGAGACTTTGAAAAGAAAAAGAAAGGCAGGCAACACACAATGCAAATTGCAAGCAGACAGAGATGGCCTTACCTTTACAAACAAATCCAAAGGTAAAATGAGAAGATACTTGGTTACTTGCAGAGAAAGGAAAGGTGCGGAAGGGGGGATGTTGGCAGGGAGGTCAGAGAAGAGAGGAGAAGACTTTATTATTGATGTTGGGTGTCTCTTCTAACCGAGATGGGTGCTGCTCAGTTTTTAATAAATCATCTCTAGTAATAAGAATGGATGGTCCGCGGTTGTCCGCATACCTTTTTCTTTTTTCTTTTTGTAATAAAAGGTGCTCTACATGAGCAAAGAGCCACGTACAGAAACAGTAATAAGAGATTGGATGATCAGTTCCTCAGGAATATTGATCCATCCCAATTAGAGGTTCATTAAGCTTCACTAGCAATTATGTATAAATTTTATGTAATAAATTTAAAAATTTATAATATTTAATATTTAAGTGTACTGATGAATAGGCATTATCAATTAATCAAAAATTCGATTGATAAATGATAATAACACAAAATTTTAATATATATTATAAATATTAATACTAAGTGTTTAAATAGTTATTAATATTTAAAAAAAATTATAATATTTAACATTCCAAGGTACACCACTACCATTATAGACACTGCTAGTCCAGAGGTTATCGTATTACCAATCAATTAAAATCCAAGTAAAGAAAATATCAAAATCACTCGGATTCAGCAACTTATATCAGAATTTTTCGTAACTATTTAAATAAACAATTATTATTTAATACAATTAAAATAGTGCATGGTCGGCAAAACATTCTAGTTGCATATAGATTGGATTGGCTGGAATAATGTGCATTCAATGCCTGTAGGACAAAGCTTTGCAGCCAGCACATGAAGGGGCATCCATTTGCTCCTTCAGTCCTAGTTCTTTTAATTGCTGTTGTTTTCTTTCCCAATCCACATCAATTTTCTTTACGGTGTACGCTAATTTTTTGAGCAAAGAAAAGATTTCTTCCGGGTAATACCGTAATAGTGTACTATAAGATAAAAAGAATAACCTGAAAAGGCAGAGAGAGAGAGAGAGAGATATCAAGCTATGACCTTTGGCACAAGACGCTGATTAATTGCTCCTTCAGATGGCAAAGATGTAAAGTTGATGCCTGACTGTCAATGTGAACTTCCTCTGACTACATATAGGTTTAAAAACTATCGTGTCAGTCTGCTGCTATCTTAACCAGGAGAGAGAGAGAGAGAGAGTTACCATACCGTCCATTTCTCCTCTTAAATCTAACATGAAGCTTTCCTTTCTTGGAGTTATGCTTGATCAAAGAGAAATTTTTCAAATGACCTCCCTGTCCATTTGCAAGTTGATGTGATGGTTCTAAACTTGCCACCATAGATGACAAATATTCCAGAACAGCTGTAACCCCAGCCTCATGAAGGTCTGAATGTAATAACCAAAAGATACTGGAAATCTGATATGCAAACATCAACAAATACCACTGAGAAAGCACCCAAAAGAACTCATTACAGGTATCACTTATACCACCCATCAATTTCAAAAGTATCCACTAAAAGCCAGGAACATTCCCTTTTAAAATCAAGAAAGGAATGTGTTAAAAACATAGAATTTTGCAGACAGAACTGAAACTATTCCAAGAGAACTAAAGACAAACCACATGTCTAGGTAACAATTCCAGGGAAAGATTGTAGCAGAAAAGTATCAACAAACCATGGCTACGAAGATTGCTTAACAAGCGTGCAACTGATGACACAGATGCATGTCTCAAAATTTCTTCTACCTGGTACAAATAGAAGAACGCAATACAATCAGAAAAAGAAGAATACCACTTAAGGTAGAAAATTGGAGGCAGAAATTCTAATAGCATGCATTCAGCGGGACTGGACTGAAAACTAATTTCATAATATTAAGTTTCTAAAGTTACAAAATCTCTTCTATTTAACACAGTGTAGGGGGGGGTTTAATTTCTTAACCCTTTTCTAACAAGAATTTCCATATTTAAATTTAAATTTATCATTATTAAAGACTTAAAGTCCTGTAAAGCTAGCAATTGAGCTAAGGGGAATCTTCTCAAGTAGAAAAGCTAATCAATCTTCCTATTAACAACTTTCAAGTCTACTTCAATCCAAATTGCATTCAGTGATTAAACATTTTGTACTATAATAAAAAAACCATGCAAGATCAACTTAATAACAAGCATGCAGAAATAAATGAACATAGGCTTTACTATTTTTTACGCTCTGGGCCATACTATCTCCATAAGTGGCAACTCAAAATTCAATACAATTTAGAACATAGTAATGACCATCAACCAAGACATTGCAACCTTCAATGTCAAGGTGTATGCCTAGCAATTGCACCTTAACGCCAAATGATAAAAGCACCCTAGAGCCTTTAGGAAAAGTACATTCGATCACACATGCACAGCTGGTGCATCTAGATACATTCTTATGCCTTACTGCACTTAGGCAAGGTCTTTTTTTTTTTTTTTTTTTTTTTTTTTTGCCCTTCGCACCTCAGGAAATAAAAGAATTTTAGCACCTAGAATGCGCCTTGTGCCCTTGACCATACAAATTCTACCTATCAGTCATAATATTTTCTGGAACTTTGTTGTTATTAGAGGAAACTTCCTTGCACCTTCTTAAGAAATAAGAAGACATGTTTAACAAAATTTCTAGACAAAATTTCGTGTTCTTGCACATATTAGAATAGCATATTAAACAAAATCATATTAAGCTCCAAAC
Organism: Gossypium stocksii; assembly: GCA_020496765.1. Classification (NCBI taxonomy): domain Eukaryota; kingdom Viridiplantae; phylum Streptophyta; class Magnoliopsida; order Malvales; family Malvaceae; genus Gossypium; species Gossypium stocksii. Next base: position 108,373 of record CM035623.1, read on the forward strand.
TTCTAGATTGTACTCCATTCCAAGCTAGAGACAACTCCCAGCTAGATATCCAACAAAAATATTTTGAAAGAAATACTAATCATGCAACGCCAGTATAAGGTAATAATATTTCAATTATACAATATGAATTAAATAATATTATAACTGGTAAATATATCATATTAATTTGCTTTTAATTCAAAAATATTTAACCCTCAACATTTATACACTATGACTACATGAAAAAAAGAAAATCAAACAACACTTTTATTAGGTAATAATTATCAAATAATTGGTCAAAGATAAATTTTTAAATTCTATAAGCTAACCCAAAAAAAAAAAAAAAAAACACAATTATTCAGAACCAGAATGCATTGAGAAATCAACTAAGACAATAAATGAAGAAGAAATTGGTTATGACATCATTAGAGAATATATCCAACGCATCTTTTTTTCAATCTCATAAAAACCATGAAACCAATAAGCAAATCAAAATTATGTTAATCAACTAGAACCTATTCACTTAAAATATTACAACTCAATTTCCTCCTTCTAAGGCTAGGTAACACAGAAGAATATAATTCTATCTTTAACCAAAATCCGAATATTTCACCACATGGATATACCAATAATCACACAAAACTTCCCATTCAGCAGATACAGAGATACCATGGATCTACCCAAAACATCCAATCAAAATCCATTTGCAAATCATACTCAACAGAACACGAACAATCTAAACTATTTTAAAGAAAATATACCCAATCCTTACTGATGAATGCAAGCACCTAGCAGTATGAAAAAGAAAACATATAGTGCATTCACAAATCATGACAATCTCCACCGTATACAATCATGAAACCCAAATCGACAAAAACCTTTGCGATTAGCAAATCAGTTGAAATTCTCCAATTGCTCTGAATTAGTCCCAGTTCCCAGAAGCAATTTGATTTAAAGCATCTGCTTAGCCAATAATGTCATAGCACTAATATAAATAACATCAGGCATGATTCTCTACTTACATACTACAGACCTCCTAAAGCTGGGAAATGCCAAAACACCATTGTCAAGTCTGATAGAAAATAACCAATAGAGAACCGTACAAGAGAATGATTAGGAAAAAACAATAAGAAATATGTTTCAAGTTAACCATCAACAAATAATTTGCAAACCACATACCATTGAACATATTTTGTAAGTGTAGCAAATTGTAAAGCAGCATTGAACATATTTTGCAAACCACATACCATTAAATTATAGAAATTGGTAGTCCAAATATTTGTGCATCTTGTAGACTAATTTGAACTCCCAAGACGATGTTAATCAAAGGAAAAGAATAAACCCAGACAAACAGTTCACATATTGATAAAATATTGTATCCATGTTCGACTACTTATGAGCAAAGAGGCTTTCTAAGGATTAGAGGAAGATAGAAAGAGGAACCTTGATTATTCTTCGAGGGAGATTACTATTGGCAATTGGCAAGTTTCAATTGATGAATCAAAAAGGGAAATAAAAAATATATAATTAGCGTTTTGAGAATAGGGAGATAGAGAAAATTCAAGAATACAAAAAACAGAGGAAAGAAGAAAGGTCCCTTTCCCTTAACTCTGAGCTGATAATTTTTTTGGTTGATTTAAATTTAAGGATTTGTATTGTTCTTGTTATTTACCGATATATGTTGTTTTGGGAAAGAAAGTAAAAACGTGTCCTCAGGATGCGTTTTCATTGAAAAAGCGTTTTACAGGGCACGCTTCCAGCCACATCAGCTGAAACCATGCCCTAAAAGACACATTTTCATTAGAACGCCTCTTTGCTCAGATGATTAAATGTTAGACCTGATTTATCATTTAATAAATCAAAAACCAATAAAGAAAATAACCAATATAGAACCGTACAAGAGAATGATTAGAAAAAAACAATAAAAAATATGTTTCAAGTTAACCATCAACAAATAATACCAAGCATGTTACAGGCAAAGTTGAATGAAAAGAAAGTCATCATGATCAAAGTTTAGCAAATTGTAAAGCAACATTGAACATATTTGGCAAACCACATACCATTAAATTATAGAAATTGGTAGTCCAAATATTAGTGCATCTTATACACTAATTTGAACTCCCAAGGCTATGTTAATCAAAGGAAAAGAATAAACCCAGACAATCAGTTCACATATTGATAAGATCGTAGGTTACCCCTAAGATCACGTTCAATATAATAGAGCTTCTATTAACAATCAAGTCATTACTGGAACCCTCGTCAAAAAGATCTGAAAATAGTAGGAGGTAGAGAGAAGCCCATGTTGCAATTAAAGCATGGAAAGTTGAAAATCCCCCGTACAAGATAAGACTATCTAGATCAATGTTGCAAAGAAATTTAGAAAAGAAGGTAATATTTTGAACAATTTTTTATACAAGAAAAAGGAAAAGAAGAAAAGAACATAGGACAAAATTGCACCGATTGTTCCATTCCACTTTTTCCTTACACTACAGGGGAAAAACGGTAATTCTCTTAAACTCACTTTAATACCAAAGCACATACATAGATCCTTTCCTTTGATCCTATTAAGGAACTTAGCAAGAAAAGATAGTTCCAGCCTAAAATGTTTACTTTTCAAATGATCTCAAATACATTTTTCCCCAATATCATGTATTTAAAAAAGTATATATCTAGCTAGTTACTTGGAGTCAGGTGTGACCCTTATATACAGATATGTATACAATGTACATGTGCTCAATTTTTTTAAGCTTTTCCATGCATTTGGAATGCTTTTGTAGGGAGATAACGCTGAATCCAAGTCTGTCTAAGCGTCAGACGCGTGCACTACAAGAAAAAATAAGAGCAGGAGCAACAGAGATTACCAATATATAACTATTAGTTCTCTTTTTAAGAATTTATTCACATTGCTTAGGAGAAATCACATGTCCTATCAGGGGTAGCAAGGAAGAAAGAGGATAGCTTCCGTTGAATATTATAATAGAAAGACCTACAGCTGTCTTACATTATAATACGGTCGTTGACCAGCAATGCAAGGTGATGTTTCTATTAAACCATATCCATTCTGCACTTCCAGACCAATTGCCTGCATGTACGAGCCATCATAGAATAAGAGATAAATTGACTAGTAACCTTTTCATTTGAAAACTAAAAATATATTAGCATCTAAACTCATAAAACTTTTCAATATGCATTGGCAAACTTCCACCTCCGCTTTTGGCAGTCTAGAGGATGATAGAAAATAATCAATAAAACCCAGAACAGAAATACTAGAAATGCTGAACAAAGAAAAATAAAAGGAACATACCAACAAGGATCTTTGCACATAAAAGGAAAAATAATAATATGGGTTCCTCTTCTTTTTCTCCTTTGTAAGGTTTCATTTTTTTCAATTGCAATCAATTGCAATACACTACGTTATATAACACAGTTGTGAGTGTCAAATAAGGGTATGTAAGCAACACTGATATGTTTAATTTTGCGTATGCTTTTCCATATAATTGAAGGCTAATATCCCTAAACAATGTCCAGTGATATGTCAAACACAAGTGTAAGACCCAAGGACTTCAAGAAAAGAAAAATGAAAGAGTTGGCGAAACATAGACAATACATGCAGGTGTTATTGGTTGATAAATAGAGTTCACTCTGAAGCTGGAAGAAAATTTTTCAATAACAAGTTTATGTAGCTATTTGATCAAAACTTTAGTAACCCAATAGCGGAGCAGATTTTTTTGTAGACAAACTTTGTTGCCAAGACATGCAATGGCCACAATATTGCAGCAATAGTTTTAGACCATAAGTAGTCGAACATGGATACAATATGTGTAGGTTCCTCCGGATTTCTTGTTAGGCAAAGTCCCTATTGATCAAATAAAAATCAAAGGGCAAAACTGAGTTGAAACAACTGACTAACAAACATTAGAGTTCATCCAGTTTGACAGTTTGGAGTGAAAAAAAACAGTCAAGAGGACCATATGAGTGCACCAACATTCAGTAAATGTTACTTGGACTCAAGTGGGTGTGAGTAGAAGCACGCATCTTATATGGTTATGTTTGACTTTTTTTTTGGGTAAGTTTTTCACTATATTAACCCAACTCTTCATTTTGCATAAATAATTACTGTGTCTGAATTCATCTCCAACACATGCTCGGACATGGGCATCGAGATATGGTCCTCCAACAGTCCTCCAAATACATGCAATCCTAGAGAACACGGATACTTCAAGTCCGAGTAACATAACCTTTTCATGTATTTGGAGGGTCGTATGCTATACCCATGTCCGGGAATGTGTTGAACACGTATACTTCAAGAAAAAATGAAAATTAAAGAAACACATGATGATTGTTTTTAATTTACTTTATTCAGTTTGGTCAATTCCACAGGCTGCTAGACTAGTCAACATATTCTGCAGAAAGCGTTATCAACGAATTCCCTGATAAGCAGAACCACGTTTAACCCATACATTTAGCAGAATTTTAACAATTTATACAAAGGCACAATTGCTTAAACAATTTCACTAGAATGAAGTTATGTGGTCTAAGTTGAACTTTAAGCATTATATCCATAAAAGAAATATGGGTATCAGGTTAAACTGGCATCTAATCCCCATTTATCTCAAGTTTTAGGGCATTAAAGAATGAATTTAAGCCAAGGGAGAGTGCATAAGAACATTAAAATTGAAAATTGGGATAAGAACAGTACCGTGGCTCTATCAAACCAGCAAATACAACACAAAATGCAGCGGTACAATAAAACAGATCCTTTGTGTTGAAAGGTTTTCTTGCTTGCTAAATCAACAGATTGTTCTCTTTCCTAAAATATGATAATATTCACAGGGCATTAGACATGACTCAAAATTATTTAGATTCAGGTGGAATAGAAAGGTAAATGGTCAACCTTGCCAGGCAAAGAATCATGTTGAGTATTTGTTTGTTATGGTTGAGATAGTTATATGTAGCTAACTTTGAGTATTATATTGAGATGGAAATGGCTAATATGTGTATGAGTGTGAATGTGTTGATTTGTTGAATGGATGAAAAGGAATCGGTATGTTTAAGCTAGCATAAAGTTGGATAATTTCACAATTTAGTCCTTGGATAATTTCAACAATCATGGATGAAAAGGAATCGGTATGTCTATGCCTGCGGAATCCGTGATGCATTGTACAATAATCGACCTTGCGAACAAACCAGATTATTAGAAAACCAAAATACAATTACGACTGCTTTGACAGTCAATATTATACGATATCAAATAAAAGAAATATGGCTATCAGGTTAAACTGGCATCTAATCCTGTTTAACCCGTACATTTAACAGAATTTTAACAATTTATACAAAGGCACAATTGCTCAAACAATTTCACTAGAAATGAAGTTATGTGGTCTTAGTTGAACTTTAAGCATTATATCCATAAAAGAAATATGGGTATCAGGTTAAACTGGCATCTAATCCCCATTTATCTCAAGTTTTAGGGCATTAAAGAATGAATTTAAGCCATGGGAGAGTGCATAAGAACATATTGGGATAAGAACATTACCGTGCAATTCGATGAAGGGAATAGCGTGTCTATTTGGGATAAGAATCAATGTAATAGAGACTATGAATAATAAAGTAGTTGACTGCAAAAGAGAGGCCATTTCTGGTGAAATCTTGCAGAACCAGAGTTTCTTTCTTTCCCAAAGCATCCAACAAGAACAACCACACCGTCATCCACAGATTTGAAATGACGAACCGAAACAATTTCCTAGGGCTGAAAACCCAAAATCTATAGATGAAGCAAGTGATTTCAATATCACAAAAAAAAAGGAAAAAAAAAACAGAAACGATTGAGAAGTAAGAGATGAAAATGGATGAGAGAGGAAAATTATGAAGAGAAATAGATGGTGAAGAAATGGGAAAGTTAAGGAGAGGATTTAAATTTCCAAGGAAGGGGATTTGAAAAGACTAATGAAAACGGGCAGAGGGGCTCTTCTCCTGCCAACGGTAATTAATTGATAACGGGCAGAGGGGCTCTTCTCCTGCCAACGGTAATTAATTGATAATTGAGTTGTTTACCTTTCAAAATTTCATTTAATACAAGCGACGTACGACGTACTAAGATATATGTTTCGGGCTCAGAACGGCGTAATTTTATAGCATTTGAAGCCTTATGAGTCCAAATTTAGATCTAATCATTCGTTTTGGATTCTGATGAACATTAGGGAGAATATACACATGCTTTTTATTTCTTTGAGTGGGCATGCTTGCTTAGAGACCCAATACTCGAAGCCCGTTGCATTGTTATCCAAATTGCCGCAGCTTCTAAAGATTTAACAATGGTTCACCAACTTATTCATGACTTTGGTCAAAACCCGATTTGGATATTGGTCTATGATTCAGTTACATCCTTGAACGTTTAATTGACACTTACAAGGATTGGGGTTCAGATCCCAATTTGTTTGATGTTTTTTTTTCAAGTTCTTGTTGAACTCGGGTTGCTTGATGAAGGGAAGCTCTTTGACAAAATGTTGAATTATGGACTGATTATCTCTGTTGATTCTTTAAACATATATCTTAGTAAATTAAGAGACCATCTTGATGGCTTTTGGAGAGCTGTAAAAGTTTTCTTTGAACATATATCTTAGTAAATTAAGAGACCATCTTGATGGCTTTTGGAGAGCTATAAAAGTGTTCTTTGAACTTCCTGATATTGGCATTTGTTGGAATACAACGTCATACAACATTATCATTTACTCCCTCTGTCAATTAGGGGCTGTATTCCTGATGTTGTAACATACAGCACCATAAATGATGGACATTGTCATATGGGGATGAAGGTGGGTTATTGATTTTATATTTTGATTGATGCGTAGAATTTGGATGAAGGTGGGTTTGGTTTGGTGTTGGTTTTGATCGAAAGGCGATGAATTGAATGTAGGCATTGTTTGTTTACCTGTAAAATATTTTACGGAAAATATTTTCATCTTTTTCCACTATTTGCTTGATGGAAAATGAATTCCCACCGTAAAACCTTCGAGAGAAAGTAGTTCCTGGACACGATCATAATGATTATGTTAAACTAGGTTAGTTACTGAGACTAATATTGTGCAATTAACAATAAAATCAAAAAAGAAAAATCTTAGCTGAGTTGTATAGTTGAATATTTGAAAAATTAACAAACAAAAAAGAATGTAGTTCCCACATCCTACCACCAAACACCAGAGAATATATTCAAGTCACCATGAAAAATAACTGTACTTGAAGTCCAAAAGAAAGCTTTTAAGTTTAAAACCTCCTTCCCTTCAGTCTTTCTCAGCTATTTTCAGACCAGACATTCTATATGCACAATAATAAGTATAGAAAAGTCTATTTACATCAGTTCCATGTTATCAAGTTTGGACCAGTCAATGACTAACTCAGACTAGTTGTCAAATTGAAGCATCAGTATTTCTAAATCAATACACTCTAAGGGGGAAAAGATATATAAAATTCCTTTTAAATGTTAATACTAGTCTTTCTTTGTTGTTTTTCATTTGATATCATAACTTCTTCTAGATTTTTAGTGCACAGAAAGATAATATTGACATTCTTTTCTTTTCCCTACGATAGGCAGCTGAAGCAAAGGAGGAAAATAGAATATTATGATCAAATGAGAAAGTAAACATGCTATACCTTGATAAATTAATCCTTTTCGTGAAGTCTAATAAACGCCTCTATAACAGCTCCTGCAATAGGAATGCAAGGTTCAGAACACAAACTTACCCTACTGACATTTGAACAAATGTAAGCATCTAATTATTACTTCTATGATTATCACTACTATTATTACTGCCATATGTACAATGCAACGAAAACAAATGAGGTAACAAGTAAAACAGGTCACAGATTGGAACTTTACACATAATTTAAAGACTTTGAACATTAGCTAGATTTCACTTTTACTAGATATAAAACTTGTCTTACGACTTAGCTGCTCAACGAGGGCGAAACCCACTGAAATACAGGTAAAAAAACATGAAGCTGAAACTAAAAAAGAGATTGATACCTGAAATGAGTCTCCGTTGAAGCGGCGAATTTCAAAAATCACAAAAACCAGAAACGCCAGAGAAAACTTAGGGTTTCTCTCTCCCGAAAATTCTCTTCCTACTATAGCGTGTGTGTTTTTGGCCTGTGGATACCCAAAGCTAAAAAAGAATGACAGGAAAACGTTGAAAAGAGACCGAGAGTGAGAGAGAATCGCCGAAGAAATGGGAAGCAATGGATTGGATAGATATATTTGAGGATTTAAATTTCGAATGATGCGAAGGAAGCTGGCCTGATCGGAGGTAAGACGCTGCAAAGTGTGTGGAGGCAGCGGCAGCGGCAGCGGCAGCGGCAGCGGTTTGTTAGAAACGACAATAAAGGAGGAAGAGGGAAGAAGAAGAAAAATAGTAGAAAAAAGGGAAAAAGAGGCGAGAATAGAGGGCGAACCGAACGTGAGAGAGATGAAGGAAGAAAGAGTTTTTATATTATTTAATTTGAAAACGGTTTGAATTTTATTTTATTTTTTGAAAATTTATCGGACTGGACATTAAAATAACTATATAAACAGTATGTACATGAAACTGAATAAAATCCAAAGCAAGAGAACGAAATAATAATAAAAGGGCCCATCTGACTAACTAAATGAAGGCCCAAAACCAGTCCAGTACATGGGATACAAACTAAGCTCAATAACCCAGTAACCAAAACCTAAGCGGTCCACAGCCCCAAACACTAAAACGAAAGCCCAAAAACACCAGCCCAACCGTAAACCTTAAGCCTCAATCCCAAGACCAAAGCCTTAAACCCATAGACCCCAAACCCGGATATCCCTGGAGTGGGATATACCAAAAACCGGGGTATCCTCCCACGGGATATCTCACAGCGGGATATCCTTGGAATGGGATATCCCTGCCGGGAATAACTACGACAGGTATCCCGGTTCAAACACGTTAAAAATCTGATCCGGATGACAAAACAGTTGAACCGGGCACCAAAAACACTGAACCGGTACAGGATATGATGGGGGTATTCTTGGAATAGTTTATCCCGAAACGGGATATGATGGGATACCCCCAGAGCAGAATAAGAATGAAAATTAACTACAACAAACTGAAAGATTTGTAAGAAAATGTCCTTAAATACAGAGGGAAACAACAATCGAACAAAATAAGACACACAACAAATGATAAACTATCAAAAATATGAGGACATCACAAGATTTAAAAAGACGAATATAAGCAGTGTTTCATAACGCTGAACACCAAAACGAATAACAAAAACACACTGAAAAAACAAAAAAAAGAAGCATAAATCTGAAAACTAAACCAAAGATGAAAACTTGTTCTAAAGATGAAAACCACAATACCCACATAAATAAAAAAAGATAAGCATAGGTCTGAAACTAAAAAAGATGTGAAAAGAAAAAGTTAGTAGAAGTGAAAATCATACCTGAAATTACAATCCGATGAAGGGTGGGATTTCAATATCCTGCTGTAGCAAGTGTGTTTTTTTGACATGTGGTTACACAAAAGCTAAAAAAGAAATCAGGAAAAAAAATGGAAAGAGACCCAGATAGAATCTGGGTAGCAAAGAAAGGGAGGAAGAGAAAATAAAAAATAAAAATAAAAAAACAAAAGAAAAAGGAGATAAAAATCAGAATAAAGGGAGACAGAGCAGACACAATTTACAGGAGAAAGAAGGGTCTCTCATCAAGGATTTAGAGAGACGTTGGAAGCTGTTTAATGTACCATTTAATTATCAATAGACACTATGATACCTGTAGGCCTGGTCCGACCTGAACTTGGACAACGTTAAACTCACAACAGTGATTTTAAACCAGGCCAAAAATAGGATGAAAGCCTGCAAAGTGAATACTCAGGACTGTCATTGAGTGAGCTAAGAATCAATCATAATAGTAGGATGAAAACTCAGTGTTTGAATTGATTGCAACTTGTTAGAGTTAATTTTTTTTTTCAAGAAACACTTCCTTGCGAATGTCAAATATCCGGTATGCCCTCGAGTTTCAGCAGATGGCCAAGCCATGACTCTGGAGAACTTGCATTGTTCCCCACACTTGCTTCACTTGAAGGCGGCCTCCTCTTGCGTGGAGAGCATGCAGTGGAATTCCCATCATTGACCTTCGAGTGATCCATTTTCCATTCACGGATTTCATACATGCAGAGCAGTATTTCAAAGGTCCATTTTTCTGTGCATATTACAAGCAAAGCTCATGATGCTTTAAAAGAAAAACTGCTTGAACAAGATAGGATAACTTGTTTCTAATATGTTACCTGTAAAGTCAGATCTAAGAGTTTGACACGAACGTTGCACTTGTTCGATGCACGGTGAGAAGAAACACAGAGTTCCATCTAGTTTCAACATGTTTCAAGCTGAAGGAATGGCTAGCCAAGGTTGCGGTAGGTCCAGAAATACGGAGTCAGCCAACCCAGAAAGCTGATCGGGAAATCCCTCACCCTGAATATCTCGGACTCCCACAGTGACTAAAGTGCTTATTCCAGTCCTCTCGAAGCCCTCTCTGTTGGAGTGAAAAATCATAAAACATTCCTTTTACAGACCAACAGAGAAGAATCAAAGAAAAAAAAAAAAAAAACAACCATCCTTGGATCTTTCTATTATCAATTAGACAAACAGAAACCATAAAATGGGATAAAATATGTATCATAAATGAGTCCTACACAAGGTTCCATAAAACCGATATAATTTTGAGACTATGAAGCATGACAGCAACAGAATGTTGATCGAAGAATACATCTACCTGAACAGACTTCTGAACTCTACCAAGAATTTAAGCTCAACCTAAGCAGTTTCTAAAATCATATTTCATAACTATCTTTGAAACCAAAATTTCAGAACAATGCACTCACTAATGAAACTAATAAAGATCTGTAAACCGAGACAATTACAGACAATGAAGTATCATGGCAACAAAATGTAGATCTATGAAGAAATCAAAGCAAGATAACCCAGAATTCAAGTTCAGCCTAAGCAGTTACTATATCATATTTCATCACAATGCACTTTTGCAAACGATAAACATTAAGGCTTACCTAGCTGAGGCAGCCCTCTGTCCATGGAAATCAAAGGTATACACATGTCCTGCTGGAGGCACTACCAGTCCCAGATTCAAGAACCAAACAACCTGGAACTACTTCCAAGTACATAAGCACAAAGCTAATATCCACAATATAAAGAATCTGAGTCCTTTGACTTAGAACCAAAATCCATAACTCCAGTGTCGGTGCCAATAGGTAAACAAATCCACCTCTGTTGCTGAAAATTATGGAACCAAATGGCTTCCCGATCCAATCTGAATGTTTAAACACACCGAAACGATTTTGAAGAACTGAATTCTCGCACACTTTAACAGCTTTCATAGTATCATGCCTCTCATATACAATAATCAAATCTCCATCTCTAATGTAGCGATTGAAAGATATCTTCATCGAGGAATCAATAAGCAATATCCTTAAAATACGGAAAACACATTCAATTGAATACACAGATGATGTTGGACTGATATGCAATTTCTGTACCAAAATTGACTCCCCAAAACGAAAATATTTACCACAGATCCAAAGTTCCATTAAGAATAAACTATCACCTAGAATACCAGGAAGACCCGAATTCATTATTATATATGTATATAAATAGGAAAAGGTCATCATCATTGTCAATGGAGATACCCATTATATTTGTAGTTTCTAAAGGCCACTTTCTCAATAGAGGAAAATTCTCAGGACATGTATCATTCTTGTGATTTCATGCCAACCCAGCTCCACCAAATCTCTAAACTTGTATCTACAATAGGTATGCTGGAGAAGTACTCACACGCATCTCCGATTATGCACTTATCAGCCATCAAGTTGAACTTTTATCAGAATTGCCTTCTTGCTGTGCTTTAGAAGAATCTTCCTTTTTCTCCATGACCTGCTGGCTGCTGGATACCTTCTTGATATCCTTCTATGAAACTCTTAAGAGCATCTCTATATGCAGAAGCCCTTGTCATGTATAACCTTTGTAAAGCAGGACTCAAAGTCTCCATCCCTCCTCTTGCAGCAATCGCTATTAAATCATTTCCATAGACAACATCAAAACAATGTAAAATTCAACAAGATAAACTATAATACCAGGAAAATAAGAGAGAAAAAAGGATGAGACCAGAGAAATTTGGCCTAAAAAATTTTAGTTGAAAAAGAGAAGCTGTACCAACAAGGCAAATGATGACAGAATATGTAGAAAATTATCACAAGTTAAAAATTTTCTTTCTAAAATCAATTAAAGAAATATATATTAAGATGTTCAGAAAATAGAATGTTGGCAGATGGCACATCATGCTATCATTCTTCAGAGTGATACCAAAAAGAAGGAAAAAAAAGTACCTAGGTAGCATAAGATAACGATATGATCGTCACTATAATGGCTCTAGACAATGAAACCCAGATAACTAAGACTGCTAGGAGATAAACAGTAATTTAATATCTTCCTTAACAACTGGACCTTGGCCTGGTCAAGAAGGGATTCACCAAAAATATGCCAATGGAAGCATAAAATATAAGACTTGAACAGAGGTGCCAACAACATAATAAAACAAAATGCAATCACGGATGACTCTAAGCAGCAAGGGGAAAAAGAAATCAAAGAATAAATTTCATGCTACCTCTAGACAAGTTCTACTAAAAAAGGAAATTGAAATGAAAACCTAACTGAACTCAAGCATTACGGGACTTTGTTCCTTGACCTCCATAAGATGTCTCAAGCACGAATCTAACGGTTTATCGCACATATAATATGCCGCATATTTTGCAAGTCATGCTATATACTTCTTGATTCATTACAGACAACTTATACATCAGAACATTTCAAGATAGGAAACCACAAAGTAAAGTTCCTCACCAATATCCTCCAAGGTCAAAGGTTCCGTCTCTGTATTCCTACTCCTATCTCCATCGGATTTACCTTCAGTCCCATCATCCTTCTTATAATTGTTTGGTCTAAGATCAGGACCAATATCCCTTACAAAGCTTGCAGCATAAAGCCTAGAGGCCTCCTTCAAGAACTAAAAAAAGATGACAGGTTTTTACTACTTATATACTAAAAATAAATAAATGCCTCTTATTCCCTAATGCATAGGCAAATAATAGGTTCTTGAGCATTATTTGACATTCAAGTGGTTAACCATCAAGTAAGCAGAACAGTACATAAAAGTCATTTGATCATTTCAATATCCCAATGATCTAATTTCCACCCTGATCACCAGCTAGCATCTGTGAAATTTCAAATTTCCATTATGCTTCTTTAAAATTTGTTAAATGGAACAGAAGCAAAAAAATATATATTATAAAAAGGAAGTGACAAAATCATCATATTTGAGTAGAAATTGCTAATAGTTCAAAGTAAAGTACTTCCATGGACTGACTAATATGCACCACCTTAGCACCAGATAAAATGCGAGACTTAAACTCCAAATATGACCACATTCTTCTAGTTAAAATTGATGTTAATTGACTCCAAAATCTCTTCTTACTTCCTTCCTTAATGAACTACAAATGGAGGTATTATTTCAGGTCTCTCAATCCAAAAATCCTTCAAATATTAGTCAAACAAGGAAAATTTAAATTAGAACATTCCTTGGTCCCATAATTCAAAATGGGGAAAAAGATAACAAAAGGACCTAAAATATTAACCTACATTTTAGGACTTGAGGATAAAGATCCTCTTGTCTGCTTACAAAGACGCTCTTAAACTTAGTTGAGCAAGTACTTTCCGTAATTAAAAGTCAGAACAACAATACAACACATTGCAATACCCATTTTCCCTCAATTTTATGAGCAAACAAACAACATAGAATGAGAAACACAATGTTACAGGTTCAAAACCACAATAATTCAGTAAATCATGATAAGAGACAACATGTACTACTCACAACTGAACATGGCATCGAGAAACAACGAAAAACAAATAAATTGTCAGAAGAGAAACGCAAACACTATCAGCTTCTGAAGAAATCAAATAGATGAAAACCTGGAAAATGAGAATAAAAATGGATAAAGAACTAATGATTCTAAGAAAAATGCCAAATGAAATCTTCAGCTTTTGAATAAATCAAAACAGATGAAAACCAGTGGAAAAATGAGGGTAATGAACGATTGCCTGCAACTAAATACAAAAATCCTACAATGGACCGGTGATCTGGCCAATCAACTATCAACATTATGAAGGAGACCCTTAATTTAAATTGCATAAAACAGATGAAGATAGGTACAAAAGATGATCATGCTTTCATTAGTTTTTAAGGAGAATTACTATACAACCTTAGAAAATAGAAACCCAATTATCTGCTGCCTTCAAAATGTAGGGACAGACAAATAACAAAGAAAACCAGTAGAAAGTTACAACTACAAACTTAAATATTAAATATTCGAGATCCATTGTGCCAATTCGATATTAAAAAAATTTGGAACTTTGAAATTATAAATGAACGAAGCATGCCAGATCAAATTAGATTTAAATTAAATATAATATCATTGACTCACTGTACAGATACAATAAATATCTAATATTCCAGTTAGTTCTGCAAGCAAGAAGACAACAAACATTATAAAAACATAAATGAAAGCATCAAGTTTTTCAATATCAAAATTAAAGAATCACTATCAAAACACTAATTACATTACATACAAAGACAAAACTTTCGGGGGTAGAGTTCAACAAATCCACTTAAAAATCACTATCCAAAACCCTAATTATATCTTAAAAAAACAAAGTAGAATTCGTCAAAACTACTTCAGTAACTCGATACTAAATGCAGACTTTACCTTTAGCCGACTGCGCTGAATAAAACCCTAAGGGAACAGGAAAAAAATTGTAAAAGCAAAATGCATAAGAAGAATAAAAGGAGGAGCGGGTTTGGTTTTATGAACCACTTGCATGCCAAAAATGCTAGTGAGTTATAGTTGAGTAGTAACGGGTTTGCTCTTACTTGAAAAAAAAAAAGGAATACAATTTTAATTTTGCTCTTCCTTGAAAGAGATTGACGGGTGGACCGATGGTGACTACCTGACTGGTGAACGATGATGGTGGACCGGTGGTGACTGCCTGACTCGTGAACGACAATGGTGGTGGCCGTAGGGTGTTGGAGTGGAGAAGGCAAAGTTATTTTTGTTAGGGTTAGGGATTTAGAAATTAGCCGTTAGAAATTGGGGGCAGTGACTTGAAGAGGAAAAGAAAACTAAGGGTAGGTAATTAGGCATTTGATTCGGTGCCGGGCCGGGCAGGACCCATAAATTTTTTATGATATTTATCCAATTATAGAAAATTGAAACTTGTTTTAAATTTTTAAATAAAATTTTAAATTATTTAAAAAATTCAATATTCCCCTCCAAAGTGTTTGGTTGATTAATAATATATGTTTTGATTCGTACGTTTTAGTATTTATATAATAAATTTTGATTTTAAATTTAAATTTTTGATATTTTAAACATAGTAATTTATTTTTTAAAATTTTATTTATTTTAAAATATTTTAAACCTTCTGTCACATAGCCCTAAACTTTATTTTCTCCTTGTTTTTAAACCGTTTGTCATGCATTATCCCTTAACTTCGTTATTAACTTTAAAAACTAAATAATCATATTTTCTCTTCTAACTAAATCAATTCTTAAGCAAAATACAATACTAAACTCTCTCAATCTCAATTCTCCTAGCCGTATCTTTGTTCAACCGACGCTGGTGATTTTCCGGCTTACTGCTCCCTTCCGAAATGATCCTCTCCTTCCCCTTTTCCCTTTGATCAGACTAGATTTCCAAGGAACTCCCCCGAACCCATTGAATTTCCAACCGGAAACCTAGGATTCAACATCTTCTTCCACCATAAGGGGATTGTCAAAGAAGACACCTTTCCAACAAAGTCTTCTTCAATCGACAGTGGGTGAGCCATCGTTTTTTTTTTTATTTGCTTCCCTTCCCTTCGTTTTATTTTTATTTTCGTTTTTTTAGCTGTTTCAAGTTCGTTTGGTTTCTAATATGAGATTATTCTGGTTTTGGGTTATTGATTTTTTTTATTCTGACTCTGTTGGATGTTGTGGGATTTGAGTGA
Organism: Gossypium stocksii; assembly: GCA_020496765.1. Taxonomy (NCBI): domain Eukaryota; kingdom Viridiplantae; phylum Streptophyta; class Magnoliopsida; order Malvales; family Malvaceae; genus Gossypium; species Gossypium stocksii. The sequence goes on from CM035623.1 coordinate 124,468, forward strand.
GGGAGCGTTTGGCTTGGTGCTACTTTTGATTGAAAGTTGTTGAATTAAATTGGGGGTTTATTATTCAATTCATATTCTTTTTATTTTTTTAAAGCTTTTTCCAAAAACAAACCTTTTATTAAAATTTTACGAACCTTTCGAAACAAGCTTCATTTGGCTAACTGATTTCAATTTTTATTGATAAGGAAGGGGTTTAGAAGAAGTCAGAAGCTTTGATTTTATATTTTCAACAGCTGATGAAGATATGCCTGTTGTTGTATAGTCTACTTTACAGTATAATGGTGTTTACTCCAATTAGCACTGCTTTGGATTTGTGAAGGTTTTTTTTATGAGGAACACCGATTTGTAGAAATGTCTGAAGTGGAGTGCCCTTTGTTAAACCAAAGTAACCAACATTGAACTCTGCTAAAACACCCTTTGTTGAACTCATTGCGGAGGCTACTTTTACATTCAGATAAATGTTGCATTTGCAACTTTAGCATTTAGATAAACATTGCCTGTGCATCTTTCCATGTTAGTTGGATTCTGGTGTCAGTGTTGGTTATGGGTATATGTTCAACTTGGCTATCTTCAAAATTTTTGAAGTTTATCCTCATACCTATGTACAGATATGCGTTGGATAATAATTAAGATCTAAATTATATAAATAAATTTAACTTGTACTAGATTTCCTTTAAATTTTGAAATTCTCAATCCTCTCTTACCTTTCTTCGCTAAATTGAAATTTCAGTGCCTGACCCAAAGCCACTCATCTCTCGGCTTCAGGTTTCTGACAGACCATGAAATTAAATCAGGTAACCTTTTAAACCCTAAACTTATCTCCCGCATTTCTTTCTTCTCTACTCATCAGATTTTGAGTTATCTCCGTCTCTGCATCACGCTGCTATGTTTCGATCCTACTGCTTGTTACTGTCTCTCTGTTTACTTTGTTGGAAGGAGAATTGCGGACCACTATTGAGATCTTTAGTGGTGGCAGACGGCGCCGGTACTGCGAAATAGCGGCTGCGTCACTGCTACGCCACCTGTATTTGAAACCCTTTTCTTATTATTTGTTTGTTTTCGTGGAAAAAAACGATTTGTTTTTGCAGGCCGATTCCACTACGGATGATCTTGAGCCTCTGTTCGATTACCGCCGTGTTCAGCCCCTGAACATTGTTTGCTTAGACGGTAAAAAGAACTTTCAAGTCCAGTTTAGTTTTTATTAATCTTGTTTAAATACAATTTGTTATGTCTCTTATACTGTTTCCGAGTTCAATTAACGTGTGGTTTCTTGTTTTTGTACTGTGTTAATGAATTTCAATAATAGCAAACAATATGTATTTAGTTTCTGACTGTTAAATTTTAACTCGCTGGTAATTAATTTCATCATGTTGAGTTTATTATACCCTGCTCATGTTTAGCAAACATGTCAGAGTCATGTTTGGTAAAAATTGTTGTGTTGTGGTTTTCTTTTCATATAGCAATCCTAAATTTCATAATTAGGTGTACACTGTTTTGTTCATTATACTGTTTCCATGCTTGATAAACATGCGCCATGTCAAGTTTTTATATGGTGTTCATGAATTTCAGTAATGTCATATATAATTCACATTTAGGTTTTGAAATTTAGCTCAATTGTACTTAAAACGTATTGTGTTGTGCTTATTATACTGTTTTTGTGTCTAATAAACATGCATTTTGACTTGTGTCCATACAGTGTTCATGAATTTCAGAAATGGCACATACACTTTGCATTTAGATTTCGAAATTTAGCTCAATTAAACGTTTTCTGTTGTATTTATTATACCACTTTCGTGAAATTCAATAATAGCACATACAATTCGCATTTAGGTTTCAAATTTTAACTCAATTGTAATTAAACGTATTCTGTTGTGTTTATTATAATGTTTTCATGTTTGATAAATATGCATGATGTCTTGTTTTCACATGGTGATCATGAATTTCAATAATAGCATACAGTTCACATTTAGGCTTTGCAATTTAGCTCGACCTTAATTTTAGTACAGAAGTTGTTATAGTTATCGTTTTGAGTTCCATTGTAGATGACTGTTCAGATACTTCACCAGTTCCGTCACCAAAACGGAGGAAATTTGCTAATCCTGATGTAAGATTTTTGCCTTTCTTCATTTATGACATATGAAAGTAAATTTGTTTAATAAGTTATTATTATTTTTTTAATTTTATGAAATTGGAAATGGATTAGATTGCGGAAGTAGATTTGGATAAAGATGTTGAAGTGATAAAAGTGGTGAATGTTGAAGAGGAGGATTGGTTGGCTCCCCCTCCTGTGGTTTCAACTAAAGCTTATAGCAAGATTGGTGAGGACTCAACCATAAAGGAGTTAAGGTATTATACTTGGCAGTTTGGAGGTTTTTTTTATGTTCATATAAGGAGCTAAAATCTACACTGACTTGGCAGACTTTTGCAAGTGTTTATGTAGACATTGCTTATAATTATCTGAGATGAAATATTTTATACCCATTTCTAATGTTTCAATTGTGTTTAAATTGTCTGACTGTTAGACATGAACAGGTAGTTTATGATTCAACACTGTTGTTTTCTGCAAGAGAATTGTTGGTTTTGCCTGTTAACCATAATTGTAATATTTACATTATTTGGACTCATTTTTCTTGAAATATTCAGTGTCCAATGTATACCTGGATATAGGTATGGGGATATGACTTCCCAAGAATCTTCCAAATAAATGAGAGAATTTTATAAAAAAACCTGAATATACTCATGTTTAACATATATTAGTATCCAACTTTAAACTAGAGTACGAGTGATATAGTGTAATATATTTTATTTCTAGTCTCAGGATTTAAGAGCTATGAAAGAAATTAAGGGTTAAAGGATTTTGGGATGTTGTGGGATGTTTAGTGTTTTAAGATAAATACTTTTTCTGTGGAACTTGTTTTACTTATTTTAATGTCGAATTATTCATGCAGGCGAAGGAAACAGGAATTGCTTTCGTTTGCACAATCTGCAAAAAGAATGTTGCAAGAAGTGGAGGAATCTGCAAAGCAAGAACCGAGTGGTTCCTCGAAACCTTCTTTAGATGCTGTAGCCGAGCAACCAAAAAATCCTGCTCCTGAAATGGCCAAAATAGTTATTTCTATCCAGAACAAGGATGAAATCAAGCAATGCCGTATATACATGGTATAGTTTTCTGCTGCACTTTTTGCTTATTTGTTAGTAATTGCATACAGTCAGGCTATGAAATAGGTGGTAAATGAAAACATTAACCCCTCTGTTTTGCACTTGCAAGTTTCCAGATATGGGAATAGAAATAGCTCTAGCTGAGATCCCGTTCTTTCCTATGTTACTTAGGTGTAAGTGTTGAACATGGATTTGTGTTTTACATGGGTCTGTTTGATTTTATTCTAGGATTTCCATGTAGTTTTGGAGGGTACTTGGAGAATCATAATCCTCTACCCATGTCTGGATATGCTTTGGATATGAGTACTTAAAAAAAATAAAGAATCAAAGCATGGTAGTTCTGTCATAGTGTTGACATGTATATAAATCCCTAGGTACAAGCAATGGAGAAAATAAGACAAATGCATGGTGCAAAAACATGGTGAAGATGCAATCACCAAACGTAAAATTTCACTTTAAAGTGAATTCTGCTCTAGTTTCATCTCTTATTTATGCTGGAAAAATAAAGATTAACAAGTGGTAGAACTTAATTTGATATCTTGCCATTCATGCATGGTTCATGTCCATATTTGTGTTATTTTCGAGGGTTCTTCCAAGGACTTCTCTTTTCTTGATTGCTGAATCTTTAGATTGACCCATTTCTTCCTTTCTTTGCATAGAATAAGAAAACTTGCTAGAATCTTTCACTCATGGAGTGCACAAAACCCCTGTTCATAGGTTGGCAGCTGCCAACACTGTATCTTTCTGTTATTGTGTTTTTTTTTTTTTTTAATATGGAGAGTTAATGTAATCAACAGGTTTAAATCCAATCACATCTTAGGTATCTCATGTTTGTTTTGTGTTAGCTTGAACTCATTTCTTAGATTTGTTTTGCTTGATTTTGATGTATGATTGAACGATTTTTTTGTTATATATTGGTCTCTGCCCCCCCCCCTCCCGGCCCCATTTTCTTTTGGAATATATTGAGCTTACGTGACATCTCATTTTTTTTTAATAGGATGACAAGTTTGAGAAGCTCTTCAGCTTGTATGCCAATAAAGCTAAGGTTGACCTGCAAAGCTTAGTATTTTCTTTTGACGGCGATAAAATTAATCTGGCTGCAACCCCTGCAAGTCTGGGAATGGAGGATGACGACATTATTGAGGTGCATGAGAAGAAGAGCTGATCAAGGTATGTTTCTGCTTTATTATACAAAAGCATATAAACATTAGAAGTTTGTCCGAGCCTCATGTTTGTTTTCTGTTCTTACATCAATACAAACAAACAAATAGAAAAAAAAAAGGTTGAAATTCCGAATTGAGTGTAATTTGATGAACAAAGTAGTGTATAATTAAAAAATTGAAGATGTGCATTCTTCAGTACCATTCTCAGTGATCATCTTCTTTTCAGGTGTCTTATAAAAGGTTATTTATTTATTTATTTTCTTTTTGGTTGCAGACATTATGTTTGAATCTCGATATGTTGACTATGAAATGATTTTAGGATGTTAGGAGTCCGAAAGGTTTCAAGACATTGATTAAAACATTGAAGCAGCGCGTTCTTCTGTATCATCCTTTCAATGATAGTTTATGTTTCACATTTCACAATTGTACAATGGGATGGTGAAAACGTTTTGGAAAAGTATCACAAACTTTCTTTATCAAAGCTTTTCCCATAGTGTTGATGTGGGGAAATGATCCATAGTTTCACAAAATAACTCATTGACTGTGCTTTGATAAACTCGCTTTTGTGAAACCATGAAACGTGATGTTATTTTCATTCTTCATATCTGGTATTCGTGTTCTGATTTAGATATGGAGTTATGACCTTCCATCTACATGGATGGGATATATACTTGTATGATCTGATAGTCACATGAGTTTGAGTAAACATAGCTTAGACTGCTTTGATGAACTTGTTTTTGTGAAGTGAAGCCAGGAATGCCTAAATGCTATGTTATTTTGACTCTTTCTCGTCGGACACTGATATAGAAATATGAATCTTCAAATGAATGACTAGATAAAAATAGAAGAGTATGAACACTTGATTTTAGTGTTTAAATATCAGTCTATAAAATTTACAATAGAACTCAATATAAAACCCATATAAGTTGTTTAAGTAAATACATATAACGGAAATTGTACCACAGTATTCAAATAGCAAATCTTAGCGGAAAAACAAAACCGGTAACTTATTGTTTGCGAAGATTGTTCGAGACTTTCGCGTACGGAGTCCAGCATTCAGAATTCGGAACTGTACCTGAAAGGGAAACGAAAGGAGGTGAGCTACACGAGCTCAATGTGAGATCAAACTAGTTTAATTATAGAAGCGGAAACAGGGAACTAGAAGCAGTCCAAAAGCAGAACATACTTAAAGACAGATGACAATTGAGCGAATTTGCCCAAAGTCAAGCATACACCATATGTACTTTTCAGTCATATGGGTCGTTCAGACACACACAATCTCACGTACCATTCAGACACAGTAGCAGTAATTCACAAACAGTCACAGTAACTATTTAGTCAGACAGTCACAGTTTAAGTCTACAAAATTCTCATATGCACTATTAGTAGCAAATACGCAGTAGGTTTGGGCCTTAGCGCATCAAAGTAACCATTGCAGTCATACAGTATTCAGTATTGTAACAGCCAGATTTTGGGTCTAGTCAGAACAGTGGTTTTGGGTCCAGAAATTTGAAGTCAAAAAATTTATTTTATTATTATTTTAATATCTATAGTATGATATTATAATTGTGTAAAAATTTCGTGAAGAAACTTTATCAATTGGGTGTTTAATTTGATAAATGACTAAATCGCGTAAAATGTAAAAGTTGCATTCTATATGGTAAAGGTGTTTAATTGTTATGGCTTATTAAATGAGAGGTCCTTATGTTGTAATTAGACCTTTGTGGGTGGAAATAGACATAAATGGTCATCCATCATATGAATTTTAAATGTTTTCATTAATGACAATTTGGTAATTAGTAAAATTACTTAATAAATTAAAGAAACCAAAATGTTATTAAAGAAACCAAAATGTTATCATCTTTGTATGATTTTTTTTTTCAACCGAATGTGAGAAAAAAATAGCTATGGAAGCCATTTAAGGTTCGGCACTTTGGGGGAGCAATTGTAAGTCCAGTTTGACTCGGTTTTTGATAACTTTTACGTTTTTGAGATCGTTGCTTTGAATACTAACTAGCCCATGCTTGAATTTTTGACTTGGTTATGCATTTTGTGATTTGCCATTGAAGAGAGCTTCTTGTTTTTGTTGTTTAATGATGAAAAATAAATATATGTTGTTAGATTTTCATGATTTACCAAGTGATTTTTGGTAAAATGCCTATTTAGGATTAAATTGTGAAATTTGCAAATTGAGGTGTTAAAATGTGAAATAAATGAAATAATTGGGCTGCTAGGGACCTTAATGAAATTCGGTTAAGCTTGGGTGTGGTGAAATTTTGAATATTTTGTCTTTTGTGAAATAGAGACTAAATTGTGAAAAATGTGAAATGTTAGGGCTAAAGTATAATTTACTCATTTATATGTTCTTGGATGAATTTGTATGAATATATGATTAAATAAGTTAGTTTTGAAAGAAAATCGAAATTCAGATCTAGATCGAGAGGAATTAAAGTTATTGACAAATTGACCTAATTCGTCGTTTCAGCGAATGAGTTAAGTTCGTACGGATTAAATAGCATTTATAATAATGATTAAATGCTTTGATGATAATTGAAATGTGAATACAAGGTTACGAATAAATTTGACAATGAAACTGTGATACTGGCACTAAATGTGCAATGTTGAGATAGCTTCGGCTAGATAACATATGTATTGGAGCCTCTGGTAGTGTAAATAAAATCATAAATTTATAAAATTTTAGGCAAAATATGGAGATAACATACTTGAAGGGATATCCATTCATCAATTTTATTAGGCATAACACAAAATTTTATCACCATAACAAATTGTACAAAAGAAAAAAAATCAAAGTAATTCACCGTTATAGAGCCCCAAAGCCAAGCCAGATTTCACTTTGTCGATGGGGTTGAAGGATTCTATGTGGTAGTCAAGAAAACCATCTACCATGATCTTATAGATATTATCAATCTCCTTACTCCGACATGGTTGCTTAGGACTTAAGGCAGTGGAGTAGCAATGAAGGCTAGTTCCTTTTTCTGATTCAACTTGTGAGACATTTTGACTGTCCCTCATATCATGTACTCTTGAAGGTGAATGTCAGACAAGTTTTTGCCACATTGACGAAAATGAATTTACAGTCTTAGCCAAGGTGCTGTCAGACATAACTTGTGCTGTATTTAGCATCCCATGAGATTGATTCTGCTGTTTTTCCACTCTCTGGAACATTGACTCTTTAGCTCCAGCATGGTGAAGTTAGTCACTAATAATAGGGTATATAATACTTGAATGTAAGCATCACAGCTAGGGTCAGAATTCATCATTCGAATCAGGACAAATAAGTATTTAATGGTCCATGTTACTAATGATCAGGTGGGAGCATCGGATTCAACATGGGGAAAGGAGGGGAGGCAGGGTCATAGATCCCAAAATCTATAAAATTATAAGTTAAATCATGGTAAAATTATAGTTACCCTCAAAATAATGAAATTTTGATTTAATCATTCTAAAAAATATGAAGATATAAACTAATATAATTATGAAATTGCATTTTAGCTCTTACAAAAATGTGTAACTTAGTCTCCATCTCAAAAAAAATTCTGGTTTCACCCCTAGGATCCAGAAATGTGTCCATTATAGATATGTTAAATCATTTTCAATTTTAGATATTACCTAACTTCTTGCCAAAAGAATCCTCATAGTGGCATCCTTAGCCTAAAAATAAATGAAGAATGTTTGTGCAGTCGGATTGGTTAGAGCTAATTACGTTCATATACTATATCATCTTAACAAGTTGACTTTTCATCTGAAATGGAAATAAGATGACAACCATCTATTAAACACAAACTTGAGTGTTGTCAGTTTAACACTGATTTGTTAAATAATTTAAAGAGTTTTTTATATACTTGGAGAGTCATATAACATATCTAGGTCCAAGTGTATATTACACATGGATCTTGAATACAAGTTCTTGAAAAATAAAAAAGGAAATTGGGAGCAACATAAGTAACATGGAGCTAAAAAGTTAAAACATACCCGATAGCACTCGCAATACTATTTTTGGCATTTTGACCTCTTGCATTTGCATCCGCTTTTGTGCCTGGCTGATGGAGTGTTCATCAAGTTTCCATCACCCTAACATATTTTCTCATGTCAAAACACTTATGAAATTACACAAATTTAAAGGGAAAAATGGTGTAAGATTATAGAAGTTATAATTACAGTAACATCAAGGGAATCATTAGGTGGGTAAACAATAGGTGGAGCAAATGCGAGAGGGTTATGCAATTCAAATTGATGTCGAATATACAGAACAATATCCTCATAATCTGGCTTGTTCAAACAGTTATCACATGCACAACAATCCTTGCAGTAAATCCCTGCTGCAAAGCACTCACAATAACAGCCAATCACATCAAACAACAAAACTCAACAGATATTCCAAACATCATCTAAACATCTTCACTTTTTTTGAGCACCCTCTGAACATTCGGTGTATGAAGTTCCAAACATCTTCTAAATACATGAAGAAAACTTAAAAGAAAACGAAACATACCGATCTTGGGTATATGCTTAAACCAAGTCCAAGTAACATAGTACTCAAGTGAAATGTTCTGTCTCGCATGTGAAGTTACAGTTTCAAACATCTGGATCTTCTACAGGTGCAGTGTTTACAGGCTTCAGTCTCATCTGGGAATGTTTCTCTATTCCTGAATTCAATAAATCCCACAGCTAAGAAAGCAATGTGAAAATCATTCAAGTAAAAAGGATTATATAAACTTGCCTCTCCCCTTTTGAGCTATTTTGGGATTTGGATAGTTGGTCAACCCTGTCAGCAATTTGTTCATAAGGGATTATGAGCTGGTGAAAACATGACACTTTCTGAGAATCCCCCATATTTTCTGGTACACAAAGTCCATGGTAATCGCTATCAACATGATCACCAACTCTCATAGTTGATGAAATCAAGGGATCATGGTTTAATGGTAGAACTCCATGGTGATCATTATCAACATGATCATCGACTCTCCCAGTTGGTGAGATCAAGAGATCATGGTTTAATGGTAGAATATGAGATGGGAGCTGAATCAACATGGCCTGATTTCCACCAGGGGAAGAGGGTTGAGAATCCAAACCTTGACGCACATGTTCCATAAATTCATCAAATTCAACATATTCCCAGATGTTCTTAGATGAAAATTTCAACTTCTTATCCAACCTTTCATCATCGGAAATCTCAACCATGCCATCATTTGTGTTATCATTAGTTTTTCCAGTGGTCACTTTTGAGGCATTGAAACAAGCACCATGTAGTTCATCATGTTGAGCCCAGTATTCACCATGTTTGATCAGAGAATCTTCTTGGTTGCGACCATTTGAACTTGACCCACCAAGTTCATCTCTATCAACATAAACAAAGCAATCTTTAGTTATGAGCAAAGTGATTGGTTAGACTTCCAAAAATATCCTGAGTGAAAAAAAAAAAAAAAAAAAAACCTTTGAAGGAAGCTTAAGCTTATTGGTGGTTGGTGTATATTAAAATGTGGTGATTTAAACAATGAAGAAATCAATGTAAAACTGGACTCAGAAAGCCTTTTCTTACACAATGATGCTCTCGCTCTGGATGGCATTATAGGAGAGAGATCATTGAGAAATTGGGAAACAGGAGATTTCTACAATAGAAATAAAGGTTTTACCAAGAAAAACATTATATGTTCATTTATGTCTATATTTTTAGGTATAGATGTTTGGCAAAAAGGAAAATATACAAGCCAATTACTTTCTCAGAAGGAGAGGGAGCGGGGGATGCTCCTTAGATATTTCAAGTGATGGAGAATGATAATAAACCGGGAAATGGGATTGTATTGGATGGTGATTGGCTTTCAAGTTTTGCTAAATCATCCTGGATAATCAAGGAAGCTAAAATGCTTTCTTAGTAGCGGATGATTAACTGGAGAATGGTGAATTGTGAATGATACAAATGAGAAATCCGGATACAGATGGATTTATATAGACTACTAATTTCATGTGTGATAAGAGCCAACAAAATTTCAAGTTCTTGCTTAGAGTTTTAACCAATCAAGTTAACTAAAAAGGTTTTGACATGGTCTTTGGCATTTTTTGTGGGCAATCGGATTGCCTTCCAGGGTCTGAGAATTAGAAGATAAAATTAATAAAAAGAGGAGGAAAATTCAAATTTCTTTTGAATTCAGCAATAAGCCTAGTAACTTCACAGTTCAAAATTTAGTTATCCTTTGGTAAATATTCATAAACATTTTTTATTTTAATATTTAGTTTAATTAAAATGTAGTAGTTTAAAAGTTTTTTTTTGTTAATATATTAGCTGGGACATTGCAGAGTATAGATTTTTCTTTTCAGTTATGTTATAATACTAAAATCAAGGGCTTATTCAAAAATCCAGCCAACACCCAAAAACAATTGAGCCAGAGGGGTTCACAGGGGACTATCCCCTAAAACTTTGAAGCTCCTTAGCTTGTGGCATCCCACTCAAAATTGGAATACTTACATGTTTGGGCCCCCTATTCCAAAAAGTGAACATTTTCTATTTTTCCCCTCTTGAATTTTTTAAGCTTCCTTAAATACCATATATTTTTTAAATAGGGTAACTTTATATTTAGTCCCTCTTAAGTCTTAACTTTTTACCCTTTAAAAAATTTATAATTTGATATAATAAATTTAGTGATACATTTGGTTAATAGTTCATCAATCATTATTAGCTTAATTTTATCTATTTACCTTTCCAACCAACCAAATACATATTAACATTAATTATTGAATTAATATTCTTAAGCTTATGCTTAACAGAAATTATATATTTACATGATTTACATTCTATAATCATATATAATCCTTTTCTTTGCAAATTGGGGTTTGGGGCTTTAGTGTTACTAATTATGACAATAATAGACTTCCCTTGAAGGATTTAAGCTCTATTTTAACCCATCGTGGAACAATAAATTTTTACTTATATTTGAAACATCATATCTCGTAAAGCTTGAGTGTTCATGATAATTGTTTGAAGGTGGCAACTATAGCAGCAACGTGCATGCAGCCATGCAACCATGCAGGAGCAAGCAAGTGACCGATCATCACAGCTGGAGCATGCTATTGTCCAAGGAGCAATTCAACAAACTATCTCATGTGATAGTTGACTTTTTTTTAAATGTAATCTTTGTACTAGCTAAGGTTTAGTTTGATACTTAGCTGATTTAGTTACTTTTTAGGTTGTAATTATGCTGATTTTACAGCTTAGATACTTGCACAAGCAAGCTTTAGTTTCTCCCTAGGTAATCCTTCTATTTATGTATTATGTATGTAAAACAAAAATGTATGGAGAGTTGCCAATTTGTTCTCTCTACCATCATCGGTTTTTGCCTCTGTTCTTTGAGTTTCAAAACACAAAAAATTTCTTTGTTTTTTGTTTCACAAAACGGTTTACCAACATAGGTAATTCCCTTTTTGCTCCAACGATTCTTCAAACCATCATAGGTAATTCTCTTTTGTTCCAACAATAATACTACCATTCATGGGAAGAACAAACAATTTAACAGTGGGTTGAAAGAGATGAGGAAATTGTAGGGATCAACTGTAAAAAGAAATGACATGGAGGCCGTCACAGACATTTTCGTCGAAATGAAAACTAGCACAAGAAAAATATGAATAACGATTAACCAAAATACTAAACTTACAGAAACATCGAGCACTGACCAGGCTCAGAGACTGCGGGATGATTTCTCATCTGAGCTAGCAGAAAAACTTGGACATAAATATATTGGCATCGACGTATTCGAAGAAAGAACTTCAGAGGCCTTATGATATGTGGTCATTGATTGGTCGCGGATGAAATCTGATGATAGAGAAAACATGATTTAGTAGGCACACAAACAACATCAGCAAAAAGGAAAATAAGTCTCAGGTCTTGGTTTTCAAGTGGAAATAACATCACTGATATTCAATGCATCTGGGGAGCTATCGATATCAGAGATAAGTTTTTGAAGGTGTTCATCCTTCAAGGCTTCACGGACTGCATTGGAAGAAGCTGCATCAGAGAACATTGAGATATCTATTGTGAAGTGAATTAACCAGATTTGGCATCAAGACAGTTTGTCTAAAGGTTCTCTGGCTCTAACATCATGTAGATAATGAGAACATTTTGATCATACAAGCTAGTTATCTTAAGCTGGAAAGCATTTAAGCTTCTAGCATACAACTCAATCTAGTGTACAGTGAGCCCCTGAGAATCAATTTACCTGATGTGGAAAAGTGCTTTGGGACCCGACATAAAACTTCATGCAGACCAAATCTATCTAAAAGCAATGCAATCGGCCTGATATAAAATGCAAAAAATGTTCTACCACAAGTCCGCCACAATACCCTCGGAATATCCTTTTAACGCATTACAACCTTTGAATCAGCTATAACCATCATCGATATATTGAGCTATAAGATATCTCTATGAGATTTCAATGTTTCTCCCATGGATACATTGATTTCTAATTGAAAGCAAAAGATCTACTGGCAATTCCAATTTATGCAGTCATTTCCATGACACTATATTTCCAAGTTAATTATAGGTCTTATGACAAAGCTTTCCTTCATACATTTTGCATTTTATTGCACTTGGATATCTTGATTGGGTTGCCAAATATCAATGAGATGCCAGTGCATAAATTATAATAAGGAATGGATTCTTTTTCAAACATTTGACGAGTGACATACTTCCCCCCACTTTAAGGAGGATTTTACTAAAGATATCCAAGCTACGATTAGATTAAAAATATATACCAATAGCCTGCATTTGCATTATTTGTAGCATTTCACTTGGGTCATCAACGTCTAGTTTCCTTTCCACCTGAAATCTAGGATTAATACCTTAAAGAAACAAAACAAACATCGTTTGAAGTTTGAAGGTCTCCAGGACAAGAAAGGGGGATTTGATTAAGAAGATGATATTAACACACTATGATGACAACAAATTAATTTGCACGTATGAGAATGAAACCAAGTTCTGAATAGTGATTATGTCTACAAAACTCATCGTGAAGCAACATATCACGCATGCAAATGTAAAACATGTTTCTTTGCCCAGGCTTTAAAATCATAAAGGCCCTCACTTGGTTAGATATAACCAAAAGCATTTGTTTTTAAAAGAAATGGTAACTGGTAAAAGCCTTTACGAAGGTTCTTAAACAAATGGTACTAGATATCGAAGCTCCTAATATAAGCACATATGAAAAGGAAGCATAAATAAGATTCAAATGTTGAAGCAGACTATTCACTAGGAAAACAAAACATTAAAAGACGACTTTCCTATCAGATCTTCTGAAAAACTTCAAATAAGCATATATCTAAAGATAAACATTAAAACTTGCGAATTTTTAGATCACTAGAAAACTTTCAGTTAATGAACAGAGTACTTTCTGGATCTTCCCAGATAATTCTGGCTTGACATTGGGGGCCACTGCATTGTCAGTGGGCTCTGGCTTTACACTAGTTGTTACAGCACTATTGATGGACCCTCAATTCACACTGTGGATTCCTGCATTATTCACAGACTTGCATTATTTTTTAAATTTAGCCATTCTGAAACCACAAAGCAAAGGCCAACTTCCGCTAGAAAACATAGATAAAACCCCTTAGCTCTATTATTTTCTGTTGACTTGAACTTGAGCGGACATGTACATTGGTTAAATTCGCAGTGGGTTTCTAATGACATAAAGCTCACTATGGATTACTGAACAGACCAAAATAGTTTATTAAATTTTAAATTCACAACTGCGGGACCGGTTCTGGGCAAAGTGATTTCATTAAAATTTTGATTTTGAGGAGTTGATAACTGAAACATTTGTTCAGGTTAAGCTGATAATAAACAAAACTATTACACAATTGTTAAATTTTTTACATAATTACAATTTTTAAAATATTTTTATACATTCAAATAATAAATAATAAATAATAAAATTTCAGAATTTTTAAGATTTTTTTACACTTAATTTTTTTTAATATTCATTTCAAAATTATTATTAAAAATATTAAAAAAAGTAACAGACGGAATGTTTTAACTATAATTCAGAGATGAAATTGTATATTTACCCTTAAATTAATGTGGCTATTAATAAACAAAGTGACCAAAACCTTATATTTCAAAGGCAAAAAAATTATCACCAAAGTTCAATGACCATTTTAGTTTGACCTTGTTGGGCTTTGTTAGTATTTTGGTCTAGTTATTATCTCAAACCCTTTAGTATGTTGAAATTATAATTTAAAATATACACACAATAGAACCGGTGGACCAAAGCTGCAATTATTATGCCAATAACATCAGGCGAAATGGGGCTCCAATTTCATGTAAATGGTTCAAAACTTAATTGACTTGGGGTCTTTTCCCGGGTTCTGTGGACATGGAAATTGGTGAAATCTTTCCAAGGTTGGATCGGCTCCAGGTGGGGCAAGGCAACCACCCTTCTACAGGATCAGGCCATCATTAGAAGAGAAATAAAACATTACACATTGACAGATGGAGTAGCTGCTGGGATTAACAATAGCAATTGCAAAAGAGCTTAGTTCAATTCTAGGCAGTTAACAAAAAAAAAGTGTCGCCTCTTAACGATTTTCTGCTACTTAAAAGTGTATCGATTAGAGAAAATCAGAAAACCTAGCATCCCCTGTTACCCAATCTCCAACTCTATTTATATTTTTTCAAGTTGTTGATTACGATAATAACGTCCAAGGCAAGGCATAATCAAATGTTTCCTTTCCTTTCCTTGAAACTTCTAGCTAAACAAATTGAACAACATAGCTAGTTTTCCCACCTGCTTAAGATTATCCCCACCTTACTCTTCTCTATTATAGCTTTTCCTCCTCAACCTTGGACCTTTCATTTCTGTTCCTGCATGGAGCTCTGATTCAAACGTTATACATGAATCCAGAACATCAAGCAAACATCTAATGGCAGTTCAAAATTTAATATGCATATGTGTATATATATATTAAAAAAACCGTATGCTAAAAGAAGATATACCTTCTGTTCTGTCCCGCTTTGACAAGGAAGTGGAATTTCTTCATCACACTCATATCTAGCAGCAATGAAAAACCTTATCTCAGCATCTTACTTGACAGAGGACAAGGAAAAAAAGTGATGGCAAATTGGAAAGATTAAATCTGAGTAGGTTATAGTTACCCTTTGCTCTCTCCTTTCTCAAGGATCTTAACAGATGATGATGTTTCCACACCAAGGCTCCCCTTTGTTTCTAGAGTTCCATCTTTTGCTTCCTTGAATTCATCCTCCTCGTTATTGGAATTTGAACCACCCATTACTATGGGCTCCTTTGAATATAATAAATCATTTCCAAGGCAATTTTCCATTTCAAATTCTAACTCTTCGCAGTTGACTGGTGGGGATTTTGGTTTTCTTTTATCATCTCCATTAATTTGTTCTCGTACTGATAAATCAAGAAATCCAATCTCCCTATGCTGACCAGCATCAAACAAATCCAAAGGAACACCTTGTCTTCCTGAATCTGGAGGGAGGACATGCTTGATTGATCTAGGCGCGATATTTGAGAATACTGGAGAATCAGAAGAGTTTGTATGATTCAATGGTTGGCAAAAAGCAAATTTCTCAGAGGTGAAACAGCTAAAAGGCAAAGGGTGAATAGATTCACTGTGCTTAGGTGTATTAAAGCAAGATTTGACATCAATATTCAGTTCAGGAACAGGAAAGGCACCAATAGGATCTTCAGCCCACAGCAGGGATCCTAAAGATGGAAGGTTTGCCTGTGAGGTGCAATCGGAAGAACTGAAACCCAAATCTATATCAACTGCATGGCATCCTTCCTCAAGCAACCATTTCTGAGATAGTTCTATTTCCCCTTGGAGACAATAGCTTGCACGCTTGGTTGCTTTTGGCCTGTGCAGAACTGGAATCCTCATATATTTTCCAGATGGTTGCCCAAGATTATCTGTGTCTTCGTAACGTGTTTCCTTGGCAAAATCATTGTCCGGATCATACTTCATTCTGGTCCTACCAAATGTACTACTTATCCTTCTGCTCTGCCTAGGCATTAGATTTGGAGGTGAACTGTCTATTGTTTCGCCCCTTACTGCAATTAAATATTTTAAATGATTGCTTTAGTTTCACAAGAGGAGCTTTTCATTAAAGACTACAAAATGACAATGAATTGTCAAGGCAATTTATGAAATCAAACGTAACCTGCACTAGAAGAGCATGATTCTTCACTGCTAAAGCTTGAGGGAGGGAGAGAAAGAGAGGAAACATGTAAGTTAAAGTAGTACCTTCCAACCAAATCACCTTGCAACAAAAAGTTGCTATAATTTACCTCAGCAAGCTCAAGCTATCCTTTGCATCTTCAGTCTCAAAAAAAGGCCAACCTGGTTGGGCTGGCAAATCTCGTATATCATAATTCGATTGGATTTGGTTATACCTGCCACTATATCAAAGCAACCATTCTATTTAGAAATTAAATAAAGAGAAGGACAATTTCCCAAGTACCTTTGGAGGGAAATTTCATACCTTTCCCCAATTAAAGTTGTCAAATCATGACCAACTTTTGATGATAAATGCTTTGGAGAAGGATCTGATTGTGGAAAAAGAGAAAGAATTAGAGGTGGATGGAAAACATTCTTAATCACAATTCTAATCATAGATGCATCAAGTAAAGAATAATAACATGAAAGAAATACGACAACCACACACTTTCACATTTAACTCCTCCCTCTTGGAGGTAACTTGAGCCAACAATCATCCCAAGAATCTGGAGATTTCCCCCACAGAAAATTCTCAGTAAGTGAAATAGAGCAGTCCAAATTCTTAAAAGACAACGGGATGACGCCATATCATAATTTGTGTTCAAAGTTAGCATATGCAGCAAAAAACCAATAACAAAGCAATAATTATAAACTAATTTGTCCTGTTAATATTAAATAAAAAGTGTTAACTTAAACTATTCCATAAATTGAATGAGAAATAGCACCTAAACTATTCAAATTTGTTGCTTTGACACCCCTGCATAGATGTAATGAATTCATCAAAAAGAAAAGGTATACTCCTATCTCTCAGAACAAGGAAATATTCACTGTTAATTGCTAACCTTTTCCTCCGCATGTGATGCCCTTCAAAAGCATTATCTGGCATCTCACCATTTTCATAATCCAAAAAATCTCCAGAATTACCATCTATTTTTTGTGGCCAGTATTTCCAAGAAATGTCATCTTCCCTTTCATGGGGAAAGCCATCATCTAGGTAGCTAACTTTAGCTGACAAACATATAAGAAGAAAAAAAGAAAATGACATGTTGCACCAGAGAAGAGCCTTCCACAGTTTAATGATGCCTAAATATGAGAAAAGCTCTGTGCAAAAAAGAACTAGTTCAAAATAGTACTTATTGACACAGAGAACAAGAATGATAGTCTGCCGCAAGAGATATTCCCATTATTATGATTAAGACTTGATGAAGGAGATGCATATGCCTAACATAAAATCTATGTTTGAAACAATAAATGAAGATAGGCAAAACAAGTTCTGAATATCTTTAATCACAAGTTGGTGCAATGTGTAAAATGAACAAAAAAATTGTGATTCATGAACAAAACAATCAACACCAACTAAAGCTGAGACTCACCATCCCATATATCTTCCCTTCCTATGTCGTAGGAAATGTCAGTGTCACCAAAAGAGCACTTGCTATTTCTGTAATGGCTGTCAAGTTGCATGTCGTCAGAAAAAGTGGAGAGGTTCGGCTTCCAACTGCCATGTGAATCAGTTATATCGACTGAGAACCGCGAAGGATTGCCACCAAGTGGAACATCCATGTCCTGCATCATAGCATCCAGCATTTAGCACATGATAATAATAATCCTTCTCTACCAATTTAAGATAAGAAACTTGAGTTTAATTTTAAGGAGAATCTAATACATTCAATTTGCAAAAAGAAGCAAATGAAGAAAAAGTGAGCATCTCATTTGATAGTTCGATTCCATCATTTAATGTTAAACAACATTAAGATGAATAATAACAAACATGATATTCTTGGGAGGCTAATGTTGTAAAAGAAAGAGGTTTAATGTGAAGGTTATTTTTCAAGGAAAAGATTAATTTAGAGCAATCATAGAAATAAGAAACTGAGTATCAATTTGTTCTCTCACCACTTCCAGTTCAATATCATTTAGCACAAAGTTAGAATCCTTCAATGAGTTCAGTTGCCTTGAAAAGTTCCAGGGTAATGGGCAATCATCAGAAGAGATTCTACAATAGCAGAAAGTTAAGATCTGTTTAGATAAAATTTTACCACTCCTTAATTCTATAACTTTTAATTTATCAGGAAATACATCATATAAACTTTGTTCAAACAAACAATTAGCACTCAGCTGCTGAAGAATGTGTCAGTCACAGAATCTAAAATATATAAGTTGTATGATAGACCGAAGTAAGTTGAACATAGTCCACAAGAAGATAAAAAAGAATAGAAGATATTAAGAAATGAGAACTGAAGACTACAAATCTCTCAGTACTTTTCACTCTTGAGTGGTTGTACAAAAACTTCTAACTGTTTGGCTTCATGCCATGAAAAGAACTTAACCATTTACTGCTTAGAGGGCCAAATGAAATAAAGGAATCTTCGTAGGAGGTTTATCAATGACACCTTTTCAGGGAAAAAATTTTTTGTAAGAATGATAGAAGGATTTCTCAGGCACACCTTAAATACATCTTACACCAGTTAAATGTGTCATATCAGTTATATAAGTAATATTGCACTTTACCGGTCCATACCTCAACAAACAATTAACTTTGAAGTGTAACCAGATTTTCTTACACATCATATCACACCGATCAAAAAGAATTCCTGGTTGGTGACAAACATATTTATTTTCTTTGGAAATCTCATATTCCCTTCTTTTATGATGTAGGTAAACCACAAATTTGAATTTAGAGAATCAATTAATTGCTGCTTGCAAAAAGAAGTACCATTTTAAATGGAAAATAGATTCATGAAGTATGCAGTTCATGGAAACAATATGACACAGAAAGTAGTCTAGGAAACTAAAACTAACTGTTATTAGGACAACTATCTAGCCAGTGGATAGGGAACATGAGAGATCTTGCAGATTATCCATTACCTGCCCTCTTGCTTTGGTGAGTGCAATGGAGTCTTTGTTCTGATCTTACCTAAACCTGATAAACAAGAATAAATTTAGGTAATACCGTGTTATTAGGATATTGAAATTTGAAAACCAATATCACTGCATTAGTATCTTGATAACATAGAAAACAAGTAATTAATCAAAGTTGAGATACCTTCTTTAGTGATGCACTAGCAGGTTAATTAGAACCTAAATGGGTAAGGATTGTAATTCCTACTCTAGACGCTAGCCACTTTCTTTGCTACTATTCTATTTAGAAGTTATCCACTTATCTTCTGGTGATTCCTACAGTGTCCAATTTTTGGCTTACTGTGGTTCTTTTATTTATATTTACAGGCAATCGTAAAATTAACTCTTCGTTTCAAACAGCAATAAATTTCAAATAAAAAGAGGAAACTTCATGAAAAACAGTTGTTTATGTAAGTTTGCTCATAGTTTCTTTGGTTAATCAACTTCTGCATGACCTACTGCCTTAATGACTCCCTCCATTGTTAACGTATCATACCTTCAACTGAAAATGCAACATGAGCTTCATGAACCAGACTTCTTTCTGAACCCACTTCTGATTCATCATTAATAAGCATGTCGAAAACAGATAATTCTGGAAAAGTAAACGATAGAAGAAAAATTTGAAGATAACTATATATTTAGTTAATAACATCAAGAAAAAAGATTCCTAATTCTATGCTGGAGTTACATATTACAATAAGAAAATAATATATTTTTTGGCTAGCTACAATCCTGTCAGGACATATGGAAATTGTAAACCAAATTAGTTGAGATCTTGTATATAACCAATAGTCCAACATTACAACTTACGATTCTCAATGGCTACATTCAAGAGATCCAAACTATCATTGGCAGCATTTAAATCATGATTATCATGATTGCTAAATGAAATCCTGCGCAGCAAAACAAGCATTAGCTTTTCACAGTGTCAGCAACGTTCTCAATGATTTGATAGAGGTAGTCTTCATTTTAGTCAATGTACAATTGTTATATCAAAATATTACATTGCTTAAGCTTTCTTTATTTTTTTGGTAAAAGCAGACGCAATAGTAAGTGAACATTAACATCAAGTTGTTAATATAAATAATTGTAGCTATGTTCAAATATTTGCGGGTTTCTCTGCCTAGCACCACCTAAATCAAAAGAGATTTGATGTTTATGTGTAATAGAGGATATTTTTAGTTACACAAATAAGAATTCAGTGCAACATAAAGTATTGACCTACTTTGGGCATTGTAACTCTCCTTGATAGCTTGCTGGGAGAGCACCTGCACCAGCAAATGGCATTTTGCACTGAAAACCCATGAATTCCAGAGAAGTTACACCCTAGTTCACAAAGTTATGCACAGAGATATTAACAGATACCTGCTTCCTTGATTTTAACAGAATAAGAAGGGGGTGCTGAACTTGTAATGATCTTCGCTGGATCCTCTGGCATTTGATACTTAATTGTCGAAAGACCGGACTTACAATGACTTCCTACTTGGTTAAAAACAAAGAATACAAGGGAGAAAAACCAAGGCTGGTCAAAATTTGAACAACAGCATAAAATAAAACGCGCCATCCATGTATCAAAAAGTAGTGATCTCTAGTGAGGCACTTCCCATGACTAGCACATAGTAGCCCTTATACATATGTCTATGAATATTGAGTTAGATATAGTTCCCTGGTAAAAACACATTAGCATGTCCTTTCAAATTTGCACATGATGCATTAGTAGAGAAACCTACATATTGAATAAAGCACTGAAAACATTGCTAAATTCCTGTTGCAAAAGAGCAGAGCATGGAGCTCATAGATGCAGGTGATTATCAGCTTGACATTTCAAGCGATTTCATTTGGGTTGCCTAAATCAGTTGTCCAGAAAAAGAAATTTAGGACACTTACTGCTGGGATAACCCTTGCCGACGGCAGAAAAAGTTGAGAGGTTTAGCAAGCTGAGGATATCCAGAGATCGACATTCCTTTTGATGTTGTCCTGCTATGCTAGTTTCATCAGCATGGCCCTCATAACCTGTTGTCTTTTCTTGTTGTTTCCTTTGTTCAAAGTATTGCTTTTGCCTTGACAATAACAAGAAAAAGGAAAGCATCAAGTAGGAAATAATTTCCACAAAAGTAGGTGCCAGGTTATTGTATTTTATGTTACAGTGCTTGACAGGTAGGAAAATGATTGATGAATAACAAATAAAATGAAAAATAGAATAAGATCGTGTACCTGTTGTGTGTAGATTTCCTTGACTGAAATTGTGGAGAGACAGGACAGCATGCACAGAAGTATTTGTATTATTTGGAGATACCAAATGGCAGTTGAAAATGAGATTGCCATAGTCATAGTAATAGTAATACTCTAAAAGTAGCAGTGTAGTTTGTTTATCACTATGTGATAATACAAATGTGGCAGAATATAATATTATACATAATTGAATAAAGCAGGAAAGTGGTAGTGAAATGTTGGGGAGAGATGTGTGGGAGTAGAAATTAAGTTATAGCAAGTAGTGCACTTGGCAGGGTTGGGATGAGGTGGTGGCACAAAAATACTAGATGTTCATGTAAATCGTTACAAAAGTACTAACCTAGGGAGCAAAATTGTGAAGAGTATAGCAAGCAACAAGTAAAAACCTCTGAGTGAATGAGTGAGTCAAGTCAAAAAGTGAAATTCAGATTAGGTAACGCTTACAATTGTGACTTTCCGTCTTGATCCCCCCATCCATTGCAGCATTGTTCGCACCCTCTCTACAAATACTTGAAAATCTTGAATACAACGCAACAGAATAGCTGAGATACAGAGAGAGCAAATAAGCCTAGAGATTTTATTAAGCTCTAAAAACCTAAGATAGATTTTCAATCACATTAATGAAGGAATGCAAACATTGAGACTTGAGAGTAAGACATGACTAATTGATCTAGAAAGAGCAGGAGACATAATCCGTTGTCAGTACAGAGAGAAAAGAACATTAATAAACTTTGGTATGTATAAATCAATCAATTGTTTGTTCAATGTTAAAATGAAGAATCTTATTATTCTTACCTGATATGATAGTATTATTCTTACCTGATATGATAGTGTTAGCAATAATGATAGTGGTAGTAAATGAGAAATTGGCTGTCAGTTAGTTTGAAAATCTGGCAACTCTAAGTGGCAGTAACAGAGTCAGAGATTGTGGAAAGGAAGAGAATGAAATCCATCCAAGGCAACGCAAGGCAAGGCAAGGCAGCTGAGCTGAGGAAATCAAATGTGATGGATTGGATCTGGCAGGATGAAGGGTCCAAAAGCTTTTTACTCAATTCAAATGCCGAATGAGTGAGTTGTAGGGGTGAGCGAGTCGGTTATTTGTATGAAACCGACATTAACCTAAGATAACCAACCCGCCTTGGAGTGCCATATCCAACCTAACTGAACCGACTTAACTTCGGATGGTTCAGTCAGTTAACCAACTTTTGTTCAGGATATGGCATTTTTTACTATACAATGTAAATTTTTACAGCAAATAAAAATTAGCTACTGGGAACAGAATATTTGGATATAAATTTTTAATTACAATATAATTACCAAGTTTATTGCTCTAACATTTATGTCAAAAATGAAATGCTGGAAAGTTCTGAGGGAAAATTCGCCCAGGAACTTAATAAGAAGTAGAGGACGCCAAGAACTGAAAGACCATAACAGCACAAATAGGAAGTTGTATGTATATATGGCATCATCTGTGCCCGCAAATGACTGAAATGGTTGCAATTAGATGATTTTAGAAATTAGAATAAATCAAATTTCATAAACAGAGTATGAATTAGTGACGATTTTTAATAAGAAAGAGTAACAACAAATTGAAGAAAAGTAATTAAACATAAGTTAAAAAAATGAGAAGTTTTATTTATTTTAATCTATGAAAGCTTTGAAAACTTTTTTAAAAAAGATTACCAGCAAAAATTAAGTGGTAATCAATCACAAAGAACGCAAATAACAATCAATAACCACAAAAGTCAATGAGGTTCAACCCTATATCAAGAACTACCTTAGTGAATCTGAAAAAGGGAGGTCGAATGGTGAGGTGGAGGTGCCTCGGCTTGTAGAATGAGGGAGGCTATACGGTGTGAGTGTGTGAGATGAACGACGATTGGGCGGTCGGGGAGAACTAACGTAGGTGTCACCTCTTGAGAAGAAACTGGAAAAAAATACCGTTGAAACTGTCGTTATGGTTGGGGTGAGGGATTTATATTTTCATTTGGTGTGTTATATTCTTTATTTGGATCATGATTCATGATTTATTATTATATCTGTTTAAATCGTTGGGTTTAGGTTTTTAAATTTAGGGTTAAATCTATTTAATTTGTTGGGTTGTCATTTAATTTTATTGGCCTATATATAAATATTGGGGATTGATCTATTATTGGGTTGGGTTAAATATAAAATATAAATATATTTAAAATAGTTTTTTAACTATTAAATTAATCAGTTGAGTTATAAATTTTAATAATCAATAACTAATCTCTCAAATTAATTTAATTAAACTCAAAATTGAGTAAATTAATTATAATCGAAAATAGTTGACATCTAATTAATTATCATTCCCACAAGCCCATTTGGAATATTGGGAGGTAATTAGGGAATAATTATCAGTCTTTTTGATTTGATTTGACTGATGAAGTTCTAGCATGAACCATCACCATTACCAATTTCTTAATCAGCCAATCCAATCTATATGCTACTAGAATGTTTTGCCGACCATGCACTATTTTAATTGTATTAAATAATAATTGTTTATTTAAATAGTTATGAAAATTTTATTAAAATACTCAGCAACTGTACAAGACTCTGGTATAAGTTACTGAATTCGAGTGATTTTGATATTTTATTTGCTGGCTTGGTCATACGGGACTAGTACTGTCTATAATGGCAGTGGTGTATATTGGACTATATTCTCTGCGTCTTTTATTTGAGAGGCATGGAAGTGAAGAAAGTATTCTGGCAAAACACTTTTCTGGTTGCACGGAAAACAAAGATGTAACTCGGGCGAAAAGACCAAAACTGAGCCCATGGCAAAAATTCCTCGAGGGTTGGATTTGTTTAAATACTAATGGTACAGTCCCTACCATTTCAAGTATTAGTTCTATTGGGGGTGTCATACATGACTCCAATGTCGACTAGTTGTTAGGCAAAACTTTCGATAGCGTTGGAAGGTTTGCAACTTGACTGGTCTCTGATATATGTTGACAATGTCACTGTAGTGAGCTTATTAAATGATCATGAGGCTTGCTCATTAGATGGCGAAAGTGAGAGCTATTTCCTTTGTATAATATGACAGCTGATTAGATGGCGAAAGTGAGAATGAGAATTGATAATGATACTCTTATCTATGCTTCTATGCATTAGGATGTTAAAAATAGCTTTGAAATAGATCCTTATTGTTCTTCTTTTAGGCAGTAAATTTTAATTTATGTACACTTATTCATTAATTCCATTAAAAAATATTTATTAATTAATTTAACAATTAATTTTTAAAGTATTTTTTAGTTGACTTGTAATACTATTAATATCTATAATATATATATATTAGAATTTTGAGTTATTATCATTCATCAATCAAAATTTTAGTTAAATGATGATATCTATCTATCATTAGAATTAAATATATATTTTTTAGATAAAAAGTATGTTATATCAACATAATAAAAAAATTGAGTATCAGTCAAACTAGAGGAAAAGACTACAAAATTAACCTTAAAATTACTTTTTTACTTACAAAAGTAAGACGATCAGTGATGTTTTAATAATGATAGATACCATCGTCTTATAAAGACAATATAAACAAAAAAGAAAGAGACATAAAGTGAAGGAAAAAGAAAGGATGATGGGTATGGAGTGAAAAAGGGTTGATGGGAATGAGAAGATATACCCACAGAATTCCTAGTGAAGCTTAAAGAACCTGTAATTGGGATGGATCAGATATTCCCCAGTAACTCATCATCCAATCTCTTATTACTGTTTCTGTTACGTCGCTCTTTGCTCATGTAGAGTACCTTTCATTACAAAAAAAAAAAAAAAAAGAAGAAGAAGAAAAAACTACGCGGACGACCGCGGACCATCCATTGTTATTACTAGATGATTTATTAAAAACTGAGCAACACCCATCCTCTCTTCTCTGACCTCCCCGCCAACATCCCCCCTCCCCCACCTTTCCTTTCTCTGTAAGTAACCAAGTATCTTCTCATTTTACCTTTGGATTTGTTTGTAAAGGTAAGGCCGTCTCTGTTTGCTAGCAATTTGCGTTGTGTGTTGCCTGCCTTTCTTTTTGTTTTCAAAGTCTCTGTTACCGTTTTCATCTCTTTTATCGAAAAATTTTGAGGACATTGTTGGATATTTCGTTTTAATTTCCATTTTCTCATCCATTTCACATGCTTGTTGCTAAACCGTTGTTCAATTTGCTTGGTTGAGTTACTAGTATGATGTTCTTATATATAGCCTATGGTAATTATTAGTTTTGAACTGGACTTTGCAACTGTTGTTTTCTGATTGATAGGTTTGCATATGTCTTTGATTCAATTTCGTCTTACCCTGTCTTTCTCTACCAGCAGTATGGCGGATTTGCCCTCCTTTTCAACTAAAGAATTTTATTGGCTAGCATCATGCTTTTGGGGCATCATCACCTGCAAACTGGTAAGTAGTCCAATATGCTTTTGCTTTCATCAACGACATTTTTGGTGGATTGGAATTTTTTTCGGCTCTTTCTTCTTCGTAGATATCGGTCAAATTCAATGGCTTTAATTAATATTCGTTTTCTTTTCCATCTTTTATAAATTCAATACACTCTAATCTTGGCACTCGGTAAAACATCCTCAGCCTTCTCCAGTTCGTGTTACTTAAAATTTTTTTTCCTAAATCTTGTTGATAGATTAGCTTCACAGGTAGCTTTTTTTTCTGGCAATGGTAATAGTTATGGTTGTATAAAATTGCTTAGAATCCTATTCAGCCAGTTTCTACAATTTATTTCTATCCAGAATTTAGGAATAGGATTTGAAATTGGGAATTAAGAAAAAGAGAATGGCTGTGAATAGTACCTTAAAACAGAGAGGAAGAATAGGTTGGTTGAGAAAAAAATGGTTTGGCACCAACAATGATGCAACTAAATAGTGCTGACGCTCATAAAAGACCTGCCTTCCCGAGATTCTAACCTCAAATGAATCATAAAAAGGTTTGGGAAACTTAGGATAAGGCAGCTTCACACTGACCACTAAAAGACCCTGGTAGTGGTTCCACTTTTGGATCTGTATCTTTGAATTTTGGGTCAAAGTTATCCATATCTACATTTGCTGTCCAAGTTGGAGTAGTTTATTAGGTTTGTTCTAAGTTGCCAAAGTTTGTGGACTATTTAGGGAAATTATCGAAATCGATTGAAGATTAGATTTAAACCACTTTATCTTAGGTTAATCTATTTAGGACTGCCTAGAACTGCGGTATTAGATTTGTCATCAGTATGATGGAATTCACATTTCACTTTTAGATTACAGAATTAAATATCATAAGTTGGCTTTAGCTTTAGAAGTAAATTGAGTAGCTGGATAATAATTTCAATCTTTCTTTCATTTTTATGTAGTAAAGGTAATTTCTCTTCTCTTTTTGGGTCTATTTGTTGGTATTTTTTATAATTGAAATGTTTTAGAGATTAATGCAATGTATGAGTTATATGTCTTTTTTAACTACGTTACCAAGACTCTTCATTTTTTTCTAAAATATGATGATCTAAATATATGGAAAAACTTTAAAAGATTTAGTAGATCCATGTTGGACGCGTCCTTCTATTGCATCTGACACTAACCCTCAATTCTAAGTAACAGCCTTTTAATACTGTTTTGAGATAGTCTCTCTCCCTCTATTTAAGTTCTAAATATGTTCGATATTATTCTTGCAGGTCTATGATATAACAGGTTTTATCGGCCCTTTTTGTTTCAAAGGATATGGAAAACTAAGTGATAAAGAAAAAATGGAATGGAACAATCGGTGCAATTTTGTCCTATGTTCTTTTCCTTTTTTCCTTTTTCTTGTATAAAAATTTGTTCAAAATATAATCTACTTTCCTAAATTTCTTTGCAACATTGATCTATAGCCTTATCTTGTACAGGGGATTTTCTACTTTCCATGCTGTAATTGCAGCATGGGCTTCTCTCTACCTCCTACTATTCTCAGATCTTTTTGACGAGGATTCCAGTAATGACTTGATTGTTAATAGAAGCTCTATTTCATCGAACATGATCTTAGGGGTAAGCTACAATTTTATCAATATGTGAACTGATTGCCTGGTTTTATTCTTTTCCTTTGATTAACATAGCGTCAGGAGTTCAAACTAGTCTATAAGATGCACTAATATTTGGACTATCAATTTCTATAATTTAATGGTATGTGGTTTGCAAAAATGTTTAATGCTGCTTTATAATTTGCTAAACTTTCATCATGATGACTTTCTTTTCCTTCAATTTTGCCTGTAACATGCTTGGTATTATTTGTTGATGGTTAACTTGAAACATATTTCTTATTGTTTTTCCTAATCATTCTCTTGTACAGTTCTCTATTGGTTATTTTCTATCAGACTTGGCAATGGTGTTTTGGCATTTCCCAGCTTTAGGAGGTCTGGAGTATGTAAGTAGAGAATCATGCCTGATGTTATTTATATTATTGTTTTGTAAGGTTATATTACTGCTCTGAATTGGTCCCAGTTCCCAGAAGCAATTTAATCTAAAGCATCTGCTTAACCAATAATTGTGTTTCTTCAAATAAGCTTTAGGTGTTTTGCTGCTCTCTCCTTGAAATATTGGATCAACTGACATGTTCGTTTTGATTTAGATGCTTAGGATTTGTTTGGCCTAGATCTTTTATAAAAATCTGTTGTTCAAGTAGATCTCTTCTAGTGCTGTAGAAGATAAAATACTTAACGTAAACTATATAATAATATACTTTTTTCTAATAAATGAAAAATATTAAAAAAAAAAACCTAAACTTTATTAAACTAAGGGTTTTGTTGATACAATATAAGATTGTGGCAACGAGGTCGGAGGCGGTTCACTCAATGGGCCGAGAGTTGTAAGTGGTTTAGGGAGGAAAGATTGGAAGAAGTTTAGTCGAGAGAGAGAAGTGGTAGTAGATAGATTGGTCCCCTCTTGTTATGAGGTTTGAGGGGAGTATATTTAAGGGGAACACTTATAAGCCATGTGTCCTTGTTTTATTGGTGGCCTTGTTATTCAAAGTGGGTGCCTTATTAGGGTGGCTATGTGATTTGATGTAACGAGGATAAAGAGTAGTGACAACAGAGTGGTTTAGCTTGGCATGACGTGGCCTTGGGCAGAAGGTGGTGATTGGCTGGGTTATTCTGTTTGGTGGAGTTTTCCCAATTGTTGAGGTCTGGCGAAGGTATGTTAAGTGAGGATATGTGTAACAAATGCCCTCAGTTGAAGGGAAGGTTATAAAGTAACCTTACCTGAGACAAAAAGTATTAGTGAAGTTTCTATGTTGTGGGCAAGTTCTGTGTGGATAATTTTCAGCCTATTTTTTTCATAAAATTTGAGGAAATTTTTGCAAAGTTTGTGATTTGATTGTTCTTGTGAAATTCACACAAGGCCTTGAAGGCAAAGTGTAAACATTCAACGTATGAATGCATGAAGCCTTGGAGGCAAGTATAAACGTGCAAGGTGTTCTTGGAAAAGTTAATTACCTAAAAAGGTTAAATGTGCCCTAAGAGGCTTTGTTTAGTTGTTTGAGAAGTTGAAGTATGCCTTGAAGGCTGTGTCTAAGAAGACAAAATATGCCTTGAAGGCTAAGTGTTTGAGAAGACGAAGTTTGCCTTAAAGGCTAAGTGCCGAAGAAGACGAAGTATGCCTTGAAGGCTGTGTCTAAGAATAGCAAGCATGTCTCGTAGGTTAAGTGTTTGAGAAGTATGCATTAAAAGCTAAGTTCCTGGAAATATGTGCTTGAACGTCGCACAATATTTGTCCCTGAAAAACTTGTAATTACTTATATAATTTTACCTTCATTGAGGTATGCCTGAAAAGGTTGAAAGGTACTTGCCAATGGAGTATGCTCATGATATTTATCCCTGCAAAGCTTGAGGAATGTCAGTAATTATTTATAATATGCATAAGTTATACAATGCTTGTCCTTTAGCTAGGTATGCCTGGAAGTGAGCTTGGCATGTAGCCTTGGGCGGAGTGTGGTATTTGGCGGGTTTATTTTGTTTGGTGGGGTTGTCCCAAACTCTCAATTGTAGAGGTCTGGCGAGGTATGTTAAGCAAGAGATGTGTAATAGGTTTATATGCTGCCAGTGAACTATGTTGTGACACATTATTAATTAACAAATAATCAATTTTATAATGATTTTAAAATAAATATAGTATCTTTTTAATAGCTGACTTCATGTGGTTCCATGCTAGTGTATAGCTTTGTTTGAAAGCCAAAATGGCTTTTCCACATAATCTAAAAAATTTTAAATCTGAGAGCCACACACAATGATTATGCTTTTTCTGTAGAAAAACTCTCCCTGAAGCTAGCCAAACACCCTGTAAGTGGTTCATTTTGTTGATTTCCTATCTCTGTCAGGTCTTGCACCATGGGCTATCCATGTTTTCAATTTCTCTCTCCCTCATGAGCAGTCAAGGGCAGATTTATATATTAATGGTTCTCTTTTCAGAGAGCACAACACCTTTTGTAAATATAAGATGGTTAGTTAACAATTTAAAATTTGTTAAATCTTTCTTCTCGCTTGTTCATCAACATTGTCTCACTACTATGACTGCAATTCCAGGTACTTGGATGTTGCTGGTCAGAAAAGCTCTACCATTTATATCTACAATGGCATTGCATTGTTCTTTGGGTGGTTGGTACTGATGCACATACCTCAAATCTTGGATCTTTTCTATTGTCGTATTGTTAATTTTCTGCGTTCTGTGCTCCATGTTGGTCCATTAACATCAAAGATAGGAATGAGAAACATTGGCAGGAAGCACTTCGCTTATATAAATTAAAGGGTGTGTTTTATAAATAAGAATGTGCAAAACTTGCTTAAAGTGTAAGGATCCCTCTGCATCCATTTAGCTCATCTAATGACATGGCTTCAGTCCTTGGATGAATCATCAATCTTTCTACTCGATCACTTTTTGTCCCAACCCCTTAATATAAATTTCTTGACTTGGTTTTCTTAAAAAATGAAAAATATTGACTTTATCTTTGGATGAATCATCAATCTTTCTTTTGTCCGGGAAAAGAAAAGGGAAGAAGGAATCATCAATCTCTCGTAGCAGATGACTTATGACATTGTTGATATTCTGCTTGATTTATCTTCCATTTTATTGATATCGCTCGACTGACAGACAGACATGACATCTACTTGTGATGATTTTAGATTGCAAGGATTTTTCTGTTCATCTATTTTTTTGCCCACATGTTTAACCACTTTGATGAGGTGAGTATTCGAGTACATGAGCTTATATATTTACTTAAAAATGTTTACTTTTTAATTTATTTATTTGTTCGTTGATTTTTACTAGGCTGTTATACCCCAAACATTTTTTATTTGATTAGTGAATTGATGAATAAAACAGGTCAAGAAGATATTTCCGTTGGGGTTCTACAGCTTGCTCACTGTACCTCCGTTGCTGGGGTTGATGAATGTGGTATGGTTTTGGAAGATCGTGAAGGGATTGATTAAAACAATTTCAAAAGCTAGACACAGAGAATAAGATCAATCCGAATTAATATTTGTTTTCTCTGTAATGTTAAAAAATTGAAGAAAATCAGATAATATTTGTCTATTGTGTGAAATTATAAAACAATATGGATAATTGTGAAACACTGAAACGTGGCGCCGACCGGTTAGATATATGGCAATGTCCATGTTTTCCTCAATTTTTTTCTAGACCACTGTGGAGCGGTACAGAAGTCAATATTGAATTGTTGCGTCGATTTATTAGGGCAAATTAGAAGGAAAAGCCGATTTTAAAAAATATTTAGGGATTTAGAGGATAAATTGTAATAATAATTACTTTTATTTGCTTCAAATTACATTTTAGTCACTTATGTTATAAATGTTATATTTTAGTCACTTATATTGTCGTTTTGTATAGTAATTTTATATGGCAATTCAAATGAGTTTTAAATGTCAATTTGAATTCTTTTATAACAGTTTAAATTAAATTTATTTAATTAAATAATTATTTTCATTCTAACAATTAAATATCTAAGTTGATATCTAAAACTCATTTAGACAGTTGCATAGAATTGCTGTTGTTAGGGAGGTGACGGTTTAAGGCAAATAAAAACGATTATTTTAATAGTTTATCTTTTTTTTTTAAATACAAAAAAAAAGTTTAAATCTCTAAATATTTTTAAAAATTGGTCTTTTCTTTTAATTTACTCTATCTATTATTTAGTTTTAAAATTTTATTTGGTATTTTTGAGTTAACAGATTTAATTAAAAAAATTTTAAAATTTTTTTTCCTAATGTTTGATAAATAATAAAAAAATAGAACATAAAATTATAAATAAATCAATATTTTTTATAAGAAATAAAAATCATGGCATTCGTATACATATGGTTCTCATAACTCAAAAAATAAAATTTTAATTTTGATTAAATAAATTATTAATATATCATTTGATATTTAAATTTGATTTTTTTTACTAATATGGTGTATTAGTTTTTTGTCTAATTTAATATTGTATTTAACAAAACTTATATATTTTAGTATTCAAATGTAATTATGTCAACTTTTAAGATTTCTTTGATGAAAATTATTTATTAATATTATTATGGTTGAATTTTTTATAATTTAGTTAATAAAATAAATTTAGAGTTAATTATAAGTTTCTTCAATTGTGTTTAATTGTCAAATATAATGATGTGATTTAATTTAAATTTAGAATTAATTTGATAAAAGCCAACTGTTAATTATGAATTTTCATCCATTTAACATTAAAACCTGAAATAAATGTTAAAAATGGTAACATTATTATCTTTGATATTGTATCAATTTAAACAAAAAAAATATAAATAGCATCTTAAAAAAGTTATCAGCTCAGGAATAAAAGACCCTTTCCTTCCTCTCTGTTGACCCTGTAAGTAAGCGTGTTCGCATTTTACCTATGGATTTCTTTCTCTTTTTTACCCTGTAAGCAACCAAGCGTCTACTCATTTTACCTATGGATGTGCTCGTAAAGGTAAGACTACTCCCCCTCTCTCTCTCATCTCTTTTATTGAGAGGACATTGTCGGATATTTCTTTTTATTCGCCATTTTCTCATCCATTTCTTACGCATGTTGTTAAACCGTTGCTGATGACTTATTCAACAGGATTTTGCACCCTGTTCGGTGGGTGGGATCAAAACTTGGTCACCCAAATACACTTATTTTCTAATTGACCATGGGGCATATTATTATAATAGAGAATAAAAGAGAAGGGTTTTTTTTACTTTCTTTTTTATTGAAAGAAAAAGTTAGATCTGTTTGTTCCTAGGAGTTTACGACCAGCAAATGAAGAGCCTCACTTCATCATCTCATCTGATTCAAAACTGAATCACTCAAACTACCAACACAAGAGACACACGCATATACGTACATACATAGGCATATTTAAAAAATACGTACACACTACATTTTAAATTTGAGTAAGAAATATATTGAAGCATGTGGAGGAGGTTGTGGTTGCGCGAGGCTTTGAAGCAGGGTGTGTCTGCGGCCGTTGGTAGGAGACTTCCGCCTCCTCCGCCGAACCCGCTGCTCTTGGGTGGAGTGACATTGGGAACCAATTTAGTATTCCGCGGTACAAAAATTAGGTTTTCTTCTTCATCTTGTGATGCCAATGCAACCTCTGATTCCAAAAAGGCAGGAGCAGGAGCGGACAGCGTAACATTCGGGGAGGCCAAGAAGCTGATGAGGCTTGTCAATGTGGAATCACTCAAGACCAAGCTAGGGATGGAAGGCAAAGAGGTGATTGGCTACTCGGAGTTGTTAAAGGCTTGCGAGAGCATGGGCATTGCGAGATCTCTGGACGAGGCCATCGCTTTTGCACGCGTTCTCGATGAGGCAGGCGTCGTACTTCTGTTCCGCGACAAGGTTTATCTTCATCCTGATAAGGTGCCCTCCCTCTTTTGACCCTTCTGATCCAATCCATGATTCTTGATCGATAATCGAGTGAAAAATGATTGGCAATGGATTTACCAATCGAATGCCCTATCAAGATCATTTTATTCTTTTTAATTCCAATTCTGATGTTTCATTTGTCATTGCCTTTGCCTTCGTCTCTCCATTATTTTCAACTGTTGTCTTGAATGCCTTTATATAGCAAATATCATTTCTTATGTACACACACACACACTCTTTAATCAATTTTTTTGTAGGATTTAACATTTAACAATTCAGTAATTGAATATTTGTTAGTACGGTTAGATTGTTAAAATATTATGCATACAGAAAGTTATGGAGTGCGTAAAACTGAGGTAGTAAGGTAGTTTTACAATAGTGTGAGTGCATCCCCCCTCTCTCTCTAGATATATCTAGCAAATGAAATACAAGTTCGGTCTATTAGATTGGACAACCGGACTGATAGTGTGAAGTGGGTAAGTAAAAATATTAAGGGAAGATCTTTGGTCTCGATCATTTTAAGATTCTCTTTGTCAGCTTGCATTTACTGGATTTGGAGGGAAAGGAATCATAGGCAGTTTGGGTTAGACATCATAGCGAGCAAGAATTGTTGAGCTAAATCAAAGAAATTGTCCAGATAAGGTTACAGTGAGCTGCTGTTAACATAGGGATGTAAGGAATAGCAGTTATGTATTGATTGGGGAATCATTTTTACTGTATAGGTTTTTTTTCTTTTTCTTTTGTATAGGTTTAATTGAACATGTGATAGGATGTACAGAGGTTTTCAGTAGCAGATTTCTGCTTGGGTAATAAAATTCAATTATCCAAAAAAACAGTTGGTCTATTAGGCTATTAGGTGTTAGAAAACAATAGTTTATTTTTTTTATTGCATTTTAGTAAAATAAAGAAATTAGCATCTATATGCTATTTAAATATTTTGTAAAAGAAAAGAAAAAACCAGAACGAAGCTAGTCACTGATTCTTAACCAAAAGTTCTACATTCCTGTCATGCCTATAATCCAAGGTGGGGGGAGTAATGTTTCTCATTTACTCCAGTCATCATCTATGCATCAGACATGCACACATGCACCCAAAAGTCACCCCAAAGTCATCCAGTAACAACATATATAAGGTCCAAGCCATTTAAAGCATTTGTTTCATGCATGAATCTGTAGCATAATCACTTTTCTGCAGATGACTACCCTCAGTCTATGTGTTGTGCAATGAATTGTTTGACATGTTAATACCATGCTGTGTTTCAAGGTCAATTGTTTAATTGGTAGCCTCTTTTGCACCTTACTTCAAGCCTTGCACTAAGTTGTGGTTCACCTCTTATTTAAATAAGATGCATAAGCATTATTGTCATCTCCTTCCCAAATATACCCCTCCCCCCCACCCCCACCCCCCCCCAAAAAAAAAGAACCATCATATTCTTTGCAATAACTCAAGACCATTCCCCCATTTCTCCTTTGCATTCACGAATATTAGCTCCTTTAGCTGCTAGAAGGATATCAATCCTTAAGTTTGAAATGCTCCTGCACTTTCAACCCAACTCAATTGCTATATATATAACAAATGAAATACAAATTACCTCTAGTATTAGGCTATTAGGCTTCAGAAAACAAATGGGCATCTATTAGGCTATTTAAATATTTTGTAAGAGAAAAAACCTGCATGAAGCCAGTCACTGATCCTTATTAATATATTATGTGTTAACCAAAAGTAATACATTTCTGTCCTGTCTATAATCCTTGGGGGTATGTTATTTCTTTCATGTGCTTCTTTAAGAATAGATTCCTCTCCAGTCTTCATCTATGCATCAAACACGCACCCTAAAAGTCATCTGGTATTTGTACAAGTGCTATTCCTTTTTTTTTTTTTATTGAAAGATGGTAACTGGTGAGGTTTTAAGGATTAGAGTTGGATTCTGTTGAGGTTTATGCTTATATCTAACCAAAATAACTTGGTACTCTATCATCTTCCTCTTTACTCATTGAAATCTTTCTGTTTAAATTAAAATCAATGAGAACAACGAATCTTGGTGGACCTTCATTTTGGTTTATCAAGGTGGAATCTTTTCTCCTTGTATCATCATGTCATATCACCTCAAGACTTTGAGTGTAATTGTATTGTATATATTGAAAGTAGCATCTCATGCCCAAATATTTGCTATTATGAAAAAGGACTGATGAGCATGCTTATGAACCCGATTTTGCAACAACTAGTGCTTATGAACCCATAAATCTCACATAATTGTTCTACATCCTTGCATTTTTGCACCATTACTTATCTGCAGATGACCACCTTCAGTCTATGTGTTGTTCAATAAATAGTTTGACATGTCAATACCATGTCATGTTTAGGCCAGATAAAATGGTATCTTTTTGTCCAAGGCAAATTGTTTAGTTGGTAGCCTCTTTCAAGTTTGTCTGCACCTCACTTCAAGCCTTGCACCTAGTTTTGCTTGACCTCTTATTTAAATGCGATGCATAAGCATTATTGTCATCCCCTTCAACACCACACCACCCCCCCCCCAAAAAAAAATGAAACCCCACATTCTTTACAATAACTTCAGACCATTCCCTGATTTCTCCTTTGCAGTCATGACTATGAACTCCTTTACTTTAGCTCCTAGAAGGATATGAATCCCTAAAGTTAGAAATGCTCCTACACTTCCGACCCATCTTAAATTGCTTTTATATCAAATGTATTTAAAAACTTATGCAGCTGTTCTTTTCTTCCCCAACGTTCATATTTGACTTCATTAAGAATTGCCTGATCATTTTACCCTAATTGTGAAGGATACAGACTGAATTTGCATTTTGTAGGTGGTGGATCTAATTAGAAGAGCAGTACCTCTTGCTTTGACTCCTGAAGATGACCCTATAAGAGATGAGCTAAAGAGGCTGCAGGAGAAGAAGGAAGAAATTGATGTGCTAGCACATAAGCAAGTTCGGCGCATCCTTTGGAGTGGTCTAGGATTAGCGATGGTACAAGTTGGACTGTTCTTCCGGCTAACATTTTGGGAATTCTCATGGGATGTAATGGAACCGATTGCATTTTTCACCACGGCCACTGGCATAGTCATTGGCTATGCTTACTTCCTTTTTACTTCAAGAGATCCCACGTATCAAGATCTAATGAAGAGGCTTTTTTTGTCGAGGCAAAGAAAATTGTTCAAGAAGAATAAATTTGACGTTGACAGGTTGAAGGAGTTACAAAACAAGTGCAAAACATCTCTGGATGCCTCTGCATCAATCCGGAATCGTGTAGGATTGGAAGTAGAACTAGATGATGCCTTACACAAGGATTAGGCTTTATCCCCACCTTCACTTCGGTTGCTTTCTTATTCTTATTATTAATTATCTTGATAACCATTTCTAACCTAAATCAAAGCTTAAAACTTTTCCTCATATATCCATTTCTTTATTTCTTTCTACATTGCTATCAGTTTACTTATCTGGCACGATATTCTTAAGTCTTATCTTTTTTGTGAAAGAAGTTTTTAATTAAGCTAACATAGCACAGGATTTTGCGTGTGAATGTGATGCATGATAATCTGTCTGTCAACATATTAAAATTGCCAAATCATTTTGCAACAAATTCCGAAAAGAAACCTGGGGGCAAGTCATGCACTTGTATCCGAAAGGAAGAAAACACCAATGGGACTTGCATCGGATCCTCATCCTCCTTGAATATATACCTTTTTCCCCATAACTAAGATTTGAACCCCTCCAAGGGGATGCCATATGGACCACACTTGCTGTAAAAAAAACAACCCACCAAGCAAAACTCGTATACTGATTTTTGATATTTGACTTCACCAGGAAGAAGCGATGCTTCTTCTCCATCCTCAATACTTAGATCCACCATTCTTTCTCCATTTGATAAAAAACAATGAAAACGAATTGAACATCAATACGACACGAGACAAAGAATCAGAGCCGTGAAAGACCTTAAGACAAAAGACAAAACAAGATAAAAGCATGCCACAAAGACAAACAGAAGAAAACCGTGCTACAGAGAGCAGACTTTTATACTTTTGGATTAGACAAGTTACCAATAATAAACCTAGGATTAATCTTAAGATAACAGGTAGCACTAGAGAAAGAAAAATGTTGACAAATTCCATGTCTTAAGTGCTTATGCCTTGGGGAGTTGTTTGGGCACAACGAGACTTTATAGGGAAATTAAGGTTTGTTTGGTCGTAAACAATAAAAAAAGAACTATATTGAAAACTTTTACTGCATGGTCGTCCTGGTCAATGTAGATCAATAACATTGAATCAACATGCATATATAGTCTTCTTTTTTATTTTTAAGTTGACATTAGACTTCAAAAGAATAAAGTAATCATACATAACATGAAAGGAAACATAGGCTCCATTTGTTTTCCGAAAAATTATTTCTGGAAAATGATTTACTTTTCTAAAAATAATTTACTTTTTTAATGTTTGAATGAATCTATATAAAATATTTTTTGTTGTTTGACAGATTTCCTAAAAATATTTTCCGGAAAAGCTATTTTTACATATATTAATAAATTTATATATATATATTAATAAATTCATATTTTAAATTATTTTTACATATATTGCAATGATTTGTTTATTTAAATAAATCAAATTATTAGACAAATGTTTTGCTACAAGTACATTAGTGAAAATTGAAAATAGTGATCGACCCCTTAAAGGGTTGAAACAGGCCAAAACTCAACAGATACCGAATATCTTCCAATACCTAAATTAACATTCACATAAACCATACCAATTGTTTCAAATTCGGAGAAATGTAGTGATTGCATTTTGCTGGAGCAACAAAATCATTAATGACATTAACCGGCAATGGTCACATTGAACAATGAAAGTGTTGAACAAGACTAACAAAATTTCAGCTCAAAAGATAAAAAGGACACATTTATAAACCAATCATAACTGGCATCATTAACGCCATATCTCATGTCATTCATGCATCACAGCGTCCTTGTCGTCAAAATAATTCCCAGAAGTATAGGAATTGATCAAATTCACTAAGATAACAATAATCAATTCCTCTAGATAACATTACCAGCTTTTAATTGTTATTTCTTCGCTTGTGATGGAGCGGTGAACTTGGTAAGAACAAAGCAGTCGGGAGGGTCAATGTTTGTGTAATAGTTCTTGATTGTCTCTGAGATTTCAAATCCAAATTTCTTATAGAAGTTGATGGCATCTTCGTTGTTTGTCTGAACATGCAAGTAGATTTCCGGTATGTTTTGCTTCGAACAGAGATCAAGAACATGGTTCAATAGCCTTGTACCTGCATAAATTAAAGATTTTTAACGAACTATGGCTTCTATTCAGAATCAATGGGAACATAATTTTTCAGCAAAAACATGCTGAGGCAGTTTAGTTACACTCTACATTTCTTCATCGTTGACCTCACTGCAATTTGCAAAAGACAACCATTATTGTGCCACTGAACATGTGCAGATATTTTAAGAGCGCAAGTGAAACCAGAAGTGATCCGATTCAAATTAGAGGTATTGATAATGTTAAAGGACAATACTAAGATCATCCAATTAGTTTCTTGCATGACCTATTCCAAGGAAATGTTGTTTGTCTACTCACCAATTCCTAGCCCACGATATGGTGCTAAAACACCCAATGTCATGATGTACACACGGATGGCCCCACCTTCCTTCTTTTCCAGCCGGCAAGCAATTGATCCGACACAGATGTCACTGTAATATGCTGAGTTAGCATGCAAAAGAGTGATTGTTAGAACAAAATACTAATTTTTGGATAACACAGGCCATTCTCCAACTTAAGCTCTCATCAGGTCTCAACTCATGTAATAGCTATGTATAACAATCACATCATCTGTTACGTGAATATGCATGCGTCACCACAAACAATTTATTCCGAGCCATCAAATTGAATAAAAAATTAATTAATTACAGCTTTCTAACCATCAATGTGTAACATAGTAATTGGTATCATATGATGAAGCCACTATGACAGGGACATTACAAACATGCTCTGCACATTCATAAGATCATAGAGTTAAAAGAGGATAGAGTTGCTCAAAACTTCAATTGAGTGTATTTCTTAGAGCATGACTTGAGGATTAAGGAGAAAATAAAACAAATATGCAGTTACCAAGACAGAAGGAAACGATAAAATAACTTCTCTCCAAAAAGTAACAGGTTTTGAAATTTCTACAGTTTCTGTGAAAAGATGTAGACCATCAAGCTCAATAGGTGCCCTCCAATGCAAGGCAGCAAATTTCAGAATCAGGAAGTTTTTAGCCAGGGTTTTTATGACTCTAAAGTTCGCCAGATAACTTCAGGGATAGCTACTACCCGCTATTTAACAGTGTAAAAGCAATGCAGGATAAGGAAGGATGTATTAACGTTACACAATATGCAGAAGATCATGGAAGAAAAGGTGACTGGACCAGCTAAGATTGGCAACATATTTGAGTGTAAGGCAGCAGAAGCACAACAGCAGAAGCAAAGAGTGTTTTTGAGGCATGTTTTCATGAGGATGACTGGTGACACGCATTTTTAGAGTTTAATAAGCCCAGAATATTGACCATTGAAAACAAAACACAATAAATAGAGTAAGCAATTCAATATAGGTCCGGTTATCTAACCTAAACTATCTAATCCAACAAGGAATTGCTTCTACCAATGATCACATGAGAAGACACTAAACTGATAACCGAAAACATGTTAATGGTATCGAAGGTCACTCATGCCGAAAACATGTTAACGGTATCGAAGGTCACTCATGTGTAGGTTTTAGTTTCAAGACAGCCAAGTTCATCATTCAGTAACTTGAAACATCAAGGATAAAGTTTCTAGTCTTGGAGAATGTATACATATTAAACCATTTTCCAATCATGTATAATCAAATGCCAATATAAATCAAACTAGCCCATAAAAGGCCATCAATCTTCCGACGCAAAGAACCAAAAAGCCAAAATCAAACGCAGAAATCAAAACCAACAAAATAAATTCCCATAATAGAATACTAACTACATACGCAGAGGGAAAGAGAACAACAATAAAATTCCCAATAGATGGCATATACTAAAGAACACAAAAGAAAAAAAAAGATTCAAAAAGAAACCAGTGCAAAGAAAATGCCAAACAACATTGGACCAACCAAAAAGAGTTAAAAAACTTTCAAAAGAAAAAAAAAATGAAAACCCAGAAAAAGATTAGGAAAAACGGGGCAAACCAAGCTTGGTGAATTCGCCAGAAGCGAGAGCATCGGCGTAGTACTTATCGTTGTAACGAACAGGGAAGAGAGCTGTGTTGAGCTTCTTCAGCTGCATCACGTTCTTGTCCCACACTCCATCAAGTGATATTGCTACTTCTCGCCCAGCCCCCATTTCTTAACTCCTTTGCGATCTATTTGATCTAATAAAACAAAAGATTTGCAGAGGGGATATAATAATGGTGTGGTGAGGGATTGTACAGACAGACTTAGATTTCTTGTACGTGACAAAAGAGGAAGGGTAGAGGTTGGCTTTTCAATTTACAGCGACGGTGGAGGGATTCTCGTTTCCCTGAGAAAGACCCAGCGAAGACCCAGCGAAGAGGAACCTCGATTTGCCTGAGAAAGAAGAGAGCAAACGAAACAGCAGTCTGAGAAGAGAAGATATGCGAGGGTAAGAAGATGAAGAACAAAAGAAGGAGAAGGAATGAAGAAGAATGAGATGGACTGATGAAGAAGGAGAACGGAAGAAGGAGGAGGAGGACTGATAAAAGGAGGAGATGGAAAATGTCTTACAGAAATGAATTCCGTAAGACATTTTTCAGAAAAACTAAAGAGATTTTACCTAAAATATTTTCCAAAAAAAAAATGACTTCACCAAATACTGGAAAAACAGGAAAATGTTTTCGTGCAAATAAATAGAGCCATAGTTGTTACCTTTTTAAGGCATAAATTTTTTGAGGGAATCGATCCTTTTGAAAAAAAATCTTATTTTTAAAGTGTTATCTTTTAAGTAATTGATTGAGACTTTAACAATCAAATATATTATTTTCATGTCGGAGTTTAGAGAGAAGCCTCAATCAACAAAAATAAATATCTGCAAAACTTGATTAAAAATAAATATTTAATATAAAATGTGTGAATAATAAACTTGCATAATAAACTATTTTATATCACAAGGAAAAGTTGAATTATAGTTTGGTTTTCTAGTAGTAGTTATTTAGTGCGCGTCTTTATATCTATCTATATATTATTTTTGAGCAATTCAAGTCTTTTTTCATCCATTACATAAATCTATAACTTAGCTTACGTTTGGGTGATATATTAATAACTAATAGC
This sequence comes from Gossypium stocksii, assembly GCA_020496765.1. Classification (NCBI taxonomy): domain Eukaryota; kingdom Viridiplantae; phylum Streptophyta; class Magnoliopsida; order Malvales; family Malvaceae; genus Gossypium; species Gossypium stocksii. Next base: position 166,375 of record CM035623.1, read on the forward strand.
TTATGAAATTTAAAGAAAAAACTCATATCTTATCAAGATAAAAAAAAATTCTTTTTCACCAAAAAAAAATTCTTACCTTTTTTTATATATATGAGTTTTTCTTTTATAACTTAATATGGCACTATTTCTTTCATCCATATACTATTTTATTGTACATATAAAATTATTACAAAAATGTTAAATTTATTCTTTATTTAATTTAATGTTATATTGCTTGTACAAATTATGACAAAAAATAATTTTATTTTTTTTACTTCTATTGATATGTATTTAATTTTCATAACCACTCAATAAAACTTTTTCAAAGGTAACGTAATATAGTATGGAAAGTAATTGTTTAATTGCGGTCAATATATTTAATGGTCAAATAAAAGATATACAAGAGAGTTTAACACAAATCGTCTTAGAGCTATTAGCAAGTTATTGGTATGTGAAGATAATATTTACTCTACACATAGTGAATATGGCTGCAAATTCCATGACAGTATTAGGAAGAAATGGTCTTCTTGATTTGAAAATTTATAATGTTACCGTCAAGATAATCTATTTAACGGGCCTACAGAATACGGAAGATGACGGAGATGCCTGATAAATAAATAAAAAATATAAATAAATCTGTTTCCCAGATTTCCTTTTTTGTCGGACTCTCAAGTGATCCTTCTACCTTTTAATGGAGCAGATCTAGGGTTCTTTGATTCTTTTTTCATTTTTCTTATCTCCTTCTCATTCCTGCTGCTGAAGCAGCTGCTCCCACCCACTTCTAATTTTCAACCAATCTCGAGAATTTTAAGCGCCATTGAGGTAGGAATCGACGAGGATTCACTACGTGCCTTTATACATACATATCATCGACGTATATGTGATCGAAAACCCTTGGTGATTACTTAGATCCGGATCACTATTGGGGAAACATAATTCATAAGGGAAAAATGAGTGAGAACCGCAAGTTCCAGCTTGGGACAATAGGTGCTTTGAGTTTATCGGTGGTCTCCTCGGTGTCCATTGTTATATGCAACAAGGCGCTTATCAGTTCTCTCGGCTTCACCTTTGGTCAGCTTTTGAACACTGCTTCTTCTTCTTTTTTCTTTCTTTTATTTATCCTTTAGTAATTCTCCCATTGGTTTCCATTCCCGATTTGTTGGATTCCCCTTCTTTTTATTTTACTTATGATGTCTTATTGCTTTTGATCTCTCACCATAATTGGGGGCTTCTCTATTCCCAACATTTCTTTTCTTCTCTGCAGAATTCTGGATTTCTAATGCCATTAAATATAATTTTTTGTCTTTATTTTCTTTCTTTTATGATTGATTTATACTATCAATTCTGCGATCTGTTCACCATAACTAGAGATTATTTATTTACAATTGGAAATATTATGGTGCTGAGTATTTATTCCAATTTCAAAGCAGAATTGACATGACACTGGTTGTAAAATTACATGTTGAATTGACTGTCAATTGCTGCTGTCTTGTGTGTTAATGCGGAAATTATCTGTAAGCATGTATGCACCTGAAATATCAGTCTCTGAAACGGAAGTTACGAGATGATAAGTCTTTCAAATCAGAATCTATAAAGTATGAAAACTATTATGTAGGGATTACTATCAGTTATTATTTGTAAGTATCACTTAAGTGCTTATCAGATTGGTCATCATTCGAGTTACTTTCTAAGTGATCAAATGAATTCACGAATGATTAATATAAACAAGCTTGCGTTGCTTCTATCCCATGCCTCAGTGGTTGCTATTGATTTATGGCTAATATATAACATCCTGTATGAGCGAATTGATATTTTAATTTGAAATTCTTTAACATTTATGCTCAAAAGGAATAGTTTAGTCAGCAGAGTTTATGAGGTTTTACGTGGCAGCTTAATCTAGTTAATTGTTATGATCTCATTATATACTTGTTTCTCTTTGAGATCTTAGCTTGTTGTTAGTGATAGACTCTTCAGGATGTGGGTGTGTAATCTTTCTATGTTTTTCCTCTGCAATTATTGCTACTTCATTTTGGTTACAATGTGATGACCAATGTTCTCAGTCTTTCATTTTCATAAGAAGAAAAATATTTTCTCAAAGTGTGAGATTTAAGCTAATAGTTTATTGTAACACATGCGGTTAATTTGAAAAACCATCAGAATTTGTCACTTTGCTTGCATGCTATTACTTGACCATTTATGCTAATTTATGGTCTGGGTTTTGCAGCTACAACTTTGACAAGCTGGCATCTGCTAGTCACTTTTTGTTCTCTTCATGTAGCGTTATGGATGAAATTGTTTGAGCACAAACCTTTTGATGCCAGAGCTGTCATGGGGTTTGGTATATTAAATGGGATATCCATTGGGCTTTTGAATCTTAGTTTGGGGTTCAATTCTGTTGGTTTCTACCAGGTAAAGTTCTATTTCCTGTCATTATCCTCTGGAATCAAATTCATGTCCAAATTTGGCTGATTCCAACAAAATTCATACAAAATGATACCTTGTGCTTACGGCTTATTGGTTTATGGAATTTGTCAGTAGTTAGTGCTATATATCCAGTTCAAAGTTTGGCTTTTCTTCCTCACTTTTACAAGCATATTAGGAGAATTAGTTTCTGAAAATGTTTGCCCCTTTTTTGTATTTTAGATGACAAAACTGGCAATTATCCCCTGCACTGTTCTTTTGGAGACCCTTTTCTTCAGAAAGAAATTCAGGTCAGTTATTAGCATGCTTGTTTCTTCATATAACTGACGTTAGTTCATGTTATAACTTTGGCTTCTTGCAACTGTGGTTTTTTTTTTTTTTTTTTGGCGATAAGCCTTAGGAATAGATTACTTTTAGAGGCTAGACATTGCATTGGTTGGCTTAGGGGTCATTCGTGGAGCTGACATGCTCACAGGAATGGATTAAAAGCCTTGATTGCAACTGTTTTATTTTAAAAGGGAGGATAAAATCATAATTCCTCCACCCATCAGTGGATGATAAGGTCCTTCTGTACTTATGTCTGTTAAATTCTTGACTTTGTGTTAGTGTCATCTGCTGCAGTACAAAGTTTTCTTTCTTCGATTTTACAATTTCTAAGCTTCTCCCAGTTGAGGAAGTATTGTTTCATTTTATAGTTTGCTAGTGGTTTTAGGTTTTGCAGTTTATACCTGATATTACTTTGAAGTACTTTTGTGGTTATGGCTTTGTTTCATTACATTTGTATGCTATTGCAGTAGGAATATCCAGCTTTCATTGGCCATTCTACTTTTGGGTGTTGGAATTGCAACTGTGACTGATCTGCAGCTCAATATCCTGGGTTCTATCCTTTCTCTGCTGGCAGTTGTTACAACTTGCATAGCTCAAATTGTATCCTTTGGCTAGAGTGATATTTGCTATTTATTCTTTTGTCTTTTATCTCTGTCATTAGCTTCCATGTTTAGGTCCTTAAGAGCAGCAAATGAACTGTTAAATTGTGCTGCATGAATAGGTTTTCTTGCTCTAAATTCTCTTAGCCGTTTAAGTTCTTAACTTGTCTTAGATGACTAATACAATTCAGAAGAAGTTCAAAGTATCTTCAACTCAACTTCTCTACCAGTCTTGCCCTTACCAGGCATTAACTCTGTTCATCATTGGCCCATTCCTGGATGGGCTTTTGACTAACAAGAATGTTTTTGCTTTCAAGTATACCCCTCAAGTGCTGGTAAGAATAAGATCCCCACCACCCCAATGAGTAAAGAGAAATACTAGTAGTACATTATTTTTATTGGATTTCTTTAATGTGCAATCTTTGTTGCAGTTCTTCATTGTTCTTTCCTGCCTGATATCGGTCTCTGTCAACTTTAGTACATTTCTGGTAATTGGAAAGACATCCCCTGTGACATATCAGGTCCTAGGACATCTAAAAACATGCCTTGTTTTGGCCTTTGGTTATGTTCTACTTCATGATCCATTTAGCTGGCGCAACATTTTGGGCATCTTGATTGCTGTAGTTGGAATGGTCATTTATTCATATTATTGCACTGTTGAGAGCCAGCAGCAGAAGGCTAGTGAAGTATCACCACAGTTGCCACAGGTAATTCCTTTTGTGGTCGTGTTTGTTCTGATGACCTATAGCCCACAAATTGTAAAATGCGATCCTAGTTTTACTGCTATCTTGGAATATATGCTGACCTATATATATTTCCTACTTCATGGAATGATGCAGGTTAAGGAAAGTGAATCCGATCCTCTGATTAGCGTGGATAATGGAAGTGGGATGTTGAGTGATGGTGTAGGTCCTAATGCCCCTGTATGGAATACGAACAAGGACCTGCATGCATAAAATCTTCAAGATGTTATATTCATTCGTCGGAGATGAAAAATTAGTAATGAAAAGTGTTCCAGCAATGGAAAATGGTGGTGGTAAAGGTGACTTATATGTTGCACAGGCGGCACAGCAACAGTAGTCGTGTTATGTTGGATGTTTCATAACTGTTGTAGGTTCAAAGAGTGGAGGGAAATGCGTTATGATATTATTAGCAGTTTTGATTGGTATTATTTGTGTATCAGTGGCGATAATGGAATGGAATGCTGCATTCCAGAATTGGATTTGTGAAATGTATGATGTTCGAACTCCAGATACCCATCAGTTTTATTTGCAATTACTTCTGTTCCATATAATATTGAAGAAATGAATTTAAATCGTATTCCTATCCTCATAATACATGAGCAACGGTTTTTTTCTTTTTTTTTTTTTTAATGTAGCAACTAACCTACGCATTGAAAAATGACACAAATAAGTACGTCGCAAATTAGACTTACCTTTAAAAGTATCTAATGTTAACATACAAATATCTAATTTATGATAATATAAAATGAAACTAAATAGAGATTAAACATTAAGAATTCTCGATTATCATCTTACATGACACTTACCAATTTCACCAATGAATTCCATTTACCGTTTAATATTAGCTCAAATGTAGACTCAATAAAACAAGAAGAAGATGCGGAAAGAACATTAAATCACTAGCACAAATGTGCATACATTGATATGCACCGAAGTGCCACTTCACTTGCACCAAAGTGCCAAAGTGTGGTAGGTAATAACTAAATGCATGGCATGTTTGAAATTAGGGATGTAATTGAACTCAAGAGGTGGCTTTATATTACAAAGTAGTTACAAATGTTTACTGTGTTGCATTAAAAGATGTAAACTATGTGGTGTTGTTTTCTTCCTTATAAAGAACAAAGTAAAATTGCCTTTTTTATTTTGCAATAAGAGTTTTCTTTCAAAGTTTCATATTTGAGTCATATTAATGGCTTGTTTTTTAAAAAATTCAACTAAGCTTTTTCAATTGTGCTGGAAACAGTGGTTTCGGAATCCTATTTTTTGATGATCAAGTTTGTAAATATTATATAATAATATTTACGAGTCTATTATAGTGTTATACTAAATTTCGGTCCAATAAGTTTATTGATTCAATAGTTAATTAAGGTATAAGGACTAAATCATAAAATTGTAAAAGTTAATCGCTATTAATTTTCATTAGATAAAAAGGCTTAAATAGTAATTATTCAAGGATCTAAATGGCAATTAGGCCAAATATATTACCATGGGATGGTTGGTGCATAATTTTAGCAATTGTTTTGTTAAAAACTAAAGATAAATTATTGAAATTAAAACATTAATAAAAGAAAACAAAAGTGGAAAGAAAGAGAATGACTTCATTCTCATCTTCTCCACCGAAATTTCCTCCATTGAAGAAGGTTAGAATCTTCAAAACTTTCAAAATTTGGCCCTTGCATGATAAGCCAATTTGAGTTCGTTTTCTTGTAATTTTTTTTTATATTTTTGAGATTTTGGGAGCTTGATTTAGCTAGTCCAATGATTAATTTGTAAAATTATTAAAGATTTTAAATGTTATTATTTTTTAATTTTCAAGCTTTCGGTACTAAATTGATAGATTTTGAGTTTAGTTATGAAAAAGAACTAATTTGTAAAGTTAAATTGTTGTTTTAGTAAAAAAGGATTAAAGTGTAAACATTTGGAAATTAGCATGAAATTTCTGTAAATGTAGGTATTAGAGGGCTGTAGAGGGATGACATTGGAATCGGATTGAAAATCAGAGCTAAAATCTGAAAGATATGATTATTTAGGTTTTAGGGACTGAATTGAATAAGATGTGAAACTTTATGGAATTTTTGAAAAGTGTAATTAAAATGTCATATACATGAAATAAGATGTTATAAGTTAATTGAAACTAATAATTTGAAATGAATTACCGTATAGATCAAGATTTGGACCAACTAGTAAACAATCGAGAAAAAGAAAAAATTATGGATTAGTCCCCAACATTTCACTTATTGTTGTTTTGGTCTAGTAAGTTTATATGGTGTAATTATGTTTGAAAATGTATTGAATGTGTTTAAATTATGAAATTATATCGTATGATTGTATTTTGAATTGGTTATAAAATGGTACAAAAAGATGAGAAATTGATTGAATTGTAAACAAATGAGTTAATATGTTAATAGGGTTAATTGCACGTTGTACGGGATATGATATGAGGTGATACTAATGTATGGAGAATTTCATTGTTTAAAACGAAATCTAGCATTTGTCTTTATGAAGACCATTATTTTTTATTGTCTATATGGAGACCCTCATGTGTTCTGGAGGGATGTAATTTCTTATGACATTTGTTACCTACAGCCTTAGCACTTCGATGCTTGGGTGTGTATTGGAGTTATTGCTCGGACAAGCAATTTGGTGTGTTTGAGTGGTTACCAGCGTATCCGTATTTGTTTATTATATTTCATCGGGCTAAACGATTAGTGTAAAAAGTAATATATCTGATTGATAATATGTATAGTATTTGAAAATGGTTATATGTTTGGAATGATGAAATGACGTATATGTTCAATGATTCTGATAGAATATCATTGAATAGTAATGTATTATACATATTGAGAAGTTGTAAGATTGTAACTGATGAACTCACCTTACTGATATGAAATGTGACGATAAGAAAGTCGTATAGTTAGCTAGTTCATTATGTTAGTTGTGAATTGAGGTGAGTTTACTATTTTAGCTCTTATGAACTTACTAAGCATACGAAATGCTTACTCTATTGTGTTTTCTCTGCTTGTAGTTATCTTTTGAGGAACCAGGCAATCGGATCACTTCAGAACTCACATTATCAAGTCTTTGATTCAATAGTATTTTAACTGTCCTAGTCTCGATTATATGGCATGTACATAGGAAATGTTTTGCATATTTGCTTATTATGAATGTTTATGAGTTTGATCTATAAAAGATATTTGATTTTGGATGCTTACATGTTATAGTTAGAAGTGTGTATAATGAGCCATAATTGGAGATTATGAATGGCCAAATTTGAAAGTGAATGCTTAAGCTATGGAAATGGGGTTAGCATGGTTGATGGTCAATGTTTGATATGTGGTGAATGGCAATTTTTGGATCAAATGAGGCATAATGTCATATTGGTAAAAATGGATATATGTGCATAGTTGACTTGTTATAGAATGTATTTGGAAATTTCCATGATTGAAGGCTAAATGGGATAAGTTGAAATGGACATTAAAATTTGATTCAATGGAAACATGTTTGGTTTAAGTTATGCAATAAGTGTCATGTTAAATGTTAATTGTGAAATGTTGATTAGTGGATTGAAAATGTATGAATTGTAGCATATTGGTATGGCTTGGGATTGGTTTTATACTGGTTGGAAGTGTGGTTAGGGCACAATTTATATTTGATTTTGGTTTGAGCATGTAAAAGTACCAAAGTGTAAGAATTTTTTATCATATGGGTAAAAGAATCTATACCAAGGATTAAGGTATCGGTACTTTACCAAATGAAAAGTATTTTAAAACGACAGAATGTCAATTTAGTATCGATATTTATCTTCAAATATAGATACTTTATAAAGGTATTGATACGAATTGACTTGTGTCCAAAATTTCGAAAATGACGGAATGCCAAAACGGTATCGATACCTAACTTGGTATCAATACTTGTGTATTTTAACTTGATTTTTGAAACATCAAAGCTAAAAATGGTATCAGTACTTGACCTTGGTATCAATAGTAATGCTCAAATTTTGAAAAGTTTACAGTTTGGTCCTTATTCATACTTGGGTTAAATTTAGAGCTTTTGTAAGCCCAATTGAGTTTTGATTTTACTTGTTTAATGTGTGGTGCAAGCATTTATATTAAGATTTGATGATTGAATGAATTTTTTTTTCGAGTTTTGAATGTGAATTGCTCCAATAACAAAAGTAGCATTCTGTAACTCGGTCTGGCGACCAAGTTGGGTGAAGGGTGTTACAACTAATGTACTTTTCTTTTGCTTTGGTATTGTTAATTATGTAGCCTAAGAAGGTTTCTCTTTTGAGGACATCAATAGTGTTTGAAGCAGGGCCTCAATTGGTCTTTCGATTAACTTGACCATTCATATCGACCCAAAGTACCTTTTTATAATCTTAAAATTTCGTTTAGAATAACATTGATGTGTGTTGTTTTATTTAATTGTTGTTTGCTGCCAGCATGACTATTAATGTTTATTTTGCACCTTCCATATAAATTTGTTGCATGCATTTATAAGTGAAATGTATATATACATATATATATATATATATTTATATATTCTCTTAATATATTTGCATGCATCCTTAAGTGAAACTTGGATGTATATATTCTTTCTTTCTATCTGTTTGTGTGTGTATATATATATATATAATTTTTTTTTTTCTTTTCATATATTTTTCCTTTTTATCTGTATTTGTGTGCGCATTTACGTTTTATATATAATTCTTTCTATCATTCAAATAAATTTAGCTGCATGCATCTCTGAAATGTGTATATATATACTTTTTTTTTATGTACGTGTATAATTTTTTTAAAGGATAAATCTTAAATAATTATAATTAACCATGCTATCTTATTCTATCTAGTTTTTAGGTTATATATAAAATATTCCTCATTCATAATATGATTTTTCCCACTAAGAAAATGTAAAGAAAATTTTAAGATTAACGTATATTTAATATGATAAATCAAATTGGTCCTTACTTTTTCTTTTTTTGAACTTCACTGATTAAATTAGTGTTTTATATACTTGGTCAAATGTTTAATAATGTTGACTTGGTAACTAAAGTAGCAATTTCGTGTAGTTTACAAACTAATAAAATTTCATAAAAAATTTAAAATAATTAATTTAATTAACATTTGAAAGTTAAAAGCGAAAAAAAAGAAAAAAAGAAAAAAAAGAAACACTAAACATTAGAATCATTATGCCTTGATAGATTATCTTCAAAAGTGTAGATGCGGCCGAAGATAAAATTATCTTTTATTGGTGCTTTAAAATAGAGGCCATCCTAGTATAGTGTTATTCCGTAGACATCTGGGCCTGCAAGGTCAGCCCTACACCTGCAATTTGATTTCCGGATGAAGATCGACCCGACTCTTTTTTTTTCCTTTCTGGATCTGACTGGTGCTAGAAAAAGGAAAAACCCAAGACCCTGCGCTTGCTGTTTGCTCGAAAAGGAAATAAATGGGAAGGAAAATGGAATGGGCAGGCAGGGAGAAGCACATGAGAGGGATACCTAGGAAGATGGTGTTTCTGGCAGTGGGGGCATTCGCCAAGGCGGTAGCAACTCTTCTCAACACCACCTCCGTTCATAATGCTGATACCCTCATTCGTCTTGTGCGTTCTCGACCCCCTGGCATACCACTCCTCACTGTTAGTAATCACATGTCTACGTGGGTGCTCCACCCTTGAATCCGTCTTTCTTCTTTACTTTGTCTTATTAGATATGATTCATATTTTCATCTGCTTTGCAGCTTGGATGATCCACTTCTTTGGGGGTTCAAAGGTTTCCCCTCCTTGGATGCCAATTTGGCACGATGGGTACTTGCTGCTGAAGACATTTGTTTTAAGAATTCTGTGCTCACTTATTTTTTTAGACTTGGTACGCCCCATTTTTTTTTCCCATTGCTACTGCCACTCTTCTACTTATCTGTCTCTTTAACAAAAACTGTTTTCAGTTATCATATCAGTAGCTTATCAGTTCGATTCTATTGTTAGCTTTCACTTGACTTTAACAAATATTGTTGAATTTACATATAAACATCCATATTAAGTTGAAGAATATTATTTAGATTAAGAGTTACTATCTAGAGTCGAAAGCTAAGTTAGCATAAGCTAAGAAACACACCAATGCAGATTCTCTGTCTACCACCAGACTGCTGATTCTTTTTCACTTACTGAATGCTCAGTTCTCCTCCACTACAGTTGGGTTTTACAGGCTTTGGCCAAAACATACGGGTTTTGATTGACTCTTTCATGGGTCTGATTTTGCTCAAAATATGACCGGTTGTCTGACTGCCCCCACTGATCCACGTTCAAAAATCATGCTTTTACATATTGTAGGTACTTGCATTAGGTATTGTTGGAAATTCCTTTTGAATTGTGAATTTTCATCATTATTAATTAATATGTTACTTCTTGTATGAGTTATGCTACTAACTAAAACCTTTGTTTGTACATAGAAGGAATCTTCTGTCAACTTTGGTTGGGTTTTTGAAAGATCAGATAGTTTTAATGTAAAGGTTTGTCTCTGAAATTGTAAATTGTGCAGGTAAATGCATACCTATTACAAGGGGTGCTGGAATTTATCAGGAATACATGAACGAAGCTCTTCAATGCTTGAACAATGGAGCCTGGGTATTTCACCTAAACTTATACTATTGTTATTTTGAAATTTTGGTAAATCTTTTGTTTCATGAGATTGTTGGATTTTTCTGAGCTCGTTAATAGATCAAGGGAGACGGCCTTTTTTCAAGGAAATAAATCAAGAAAAGAAATAGCAACACTAACTTTGCTGAGAGCACCCTTGAATTAAACTATGTTTGAGAAAAGCAAACTCCTAAGAGACTGAGAATTGCTTGGGCTTCTGTACTTTCATTGATTAATACATTAACTTGTTTTTAGAATGGTTCTAAACCTTGTAAATAATTTTTTGTTGGTGTAATGAGATTCCTTTCTCAAATATGGCTGCTTCATGGCTTTAAGCTTCCTAAATTTTCTATTATTAACTGGCAGCTACATACATTTCCTGAAGGTAAAGTATCCCAAGAAGATGCACCTATAAGACGATTAAAATGGGGAACAGCTAGTCTGATTGTTCGTGCCCATGTGACTCCTATAGTTCTTCCTATGGTTCATAGTGGGTTTGAAGAGGTTAGATATCTTTCATAAGTTGCCCTTTGTGTTTCCTCTGAGTGGATATTGTTTGTTGAGCTCGTAGAATTAATTTCCTGGGTCTGTATAAACTTCTTTCTCATGATTGTGAACATTCTGCATGAATGAGTTGACTATGATATTTGATCTACATGTGCCAGTTTGACCATAACCCTCTTAGGAAATCGGCTTCCCTAATTTGGGTTGTTTTGATGCAGTAATAGCTTGCATTGGAAGATTCATAGTAACAATATTAGATTGAAGTCATAATTCTTGTCAGCAAAATGAAATTGACTGATAAAATGCAATTCCATGATTAAAGGATTCGGTTGAACTTACGTGAACAATGATTTAATAAAATAAAACAACAGGGTTTTTTTGCCTTTCAATTTCTTGCCAATGCTTCGTCTCTTTTATGTATTGATCCTCTGGCATGGAGCCTAGAAGTGCTGGCTGGAAGTTCCATATACTGTTGTTATTGTTATTGTTTTTTGGATAATCACATCACCGAAGACAATAATTAACTCCTCAGACAGTTGGAATCCTAACAATGATCTCAAGTATTGTAAAATATTCTCTATGCTACAGGCGGGGTGTGTAAGCCAGTTCGTATGCCGTTAAAGTGTCTGTCTGGTTTGCGGCTGCTAAATTCATTTGACTCGTACAATTCAGTATAAATGTTTTATTCAATAATGGGTTTATGTCAGTAGAAAACAGTTGTTTTACGGCGTCTTTACATTTAGACCAATAAGCAAGAGAATTGTGGATGGTGTCTCTTGCATCCGATATTTAGACCAATATGCGGAAGTATGGTACACATGGTTTTCTTGTAGCAGCTCGTTGAGATTTGGATTGCATTGAATTGCATGTTGAAGTAGAGAAAATATGATGAGCTTGTTGTTTCTTTTTTTAATGTTCACATGTGGATTACTGAATAACTTATTAAATTTGAGTTGTTTGGTCGGTTGGGGTCTTCAACAGGTGATGCCGGAGAAGTTTTTTCTTGACAGAAGGCCTCCTTTTCCATTATGCAAAAAGAAAATAAAAATTATGATTGGACAGCCTCTAGAATTTGATATTCCTAAAATGAGGGAGTTGGCAATTTCAAAGTCTCGTGGTGATGTATTTTCTTCAACAACAACGTCTAGAGGATGGCCCGTTATCTCCTCTTACGGATTGGATTTGGATGAAGCAGCGCAGAGGTATCTCTACTCAAGTATTTCAGAGGAAATACAAAGTGCCATGGAGGAGTTACGAAGTTCCTTAAAATAGATTTTTTTTAACGGATAGTCCCATTTGAATTTAAGGGTTACATTTGTGGCGCTAGAGGGTGCCTGTTGTTGGAAACTAATTTTGCGGAGTTGCTATCAATTAATGATCCAAATTCTTATGGAAGCTCTTAAACCACACTTGGCAATACTTGGGTTTTTCTTACTAGGGAAAACCATTCTCTCTTGTACTTTGGGTTGAAGAGTTTAATTCAGATATTGCAGATCGTTGGATGAGTTCTTCCCCTTCATTTGTAATCATGGTTGTTTTTTCTTTATTATATTATTTTTGAAGAATTATATGTATGTTGTTATCTGAAATAATAATAAAAATAGTAGTAACAATTTAGAAAAAAATACTAGTGTTAGTACTGTAAATAATAGTAACAAGAACAATAAAATTGATAAATAAAGGATTAAGAAGTAGAAGGCAAATAATTAAATGTCTAAACTCTTCAACCTAAATTAAGACCTAATAAAAATTTACATGCATTTCGTGAAGTCCAAATTTAAATAAATTAGGGAAGAAGGGCCTTACCCCCTCAGAATTTGCTTCTGCACCACCAACACAGAATCTGCATCAACAAAATCAGAAGATGAAACATAGTCCCCAATAATCCCAAGCTCTTCTTGGTTATCTGTCCAAGTTGACAACCCTTCCAAAAGACTTTCATTTATCCCTTGTTTCCTTCCCACGATCCATAGATGATAAAATTTCTCCTCCGCCATTGCCTTTATTGCTGCAGCTGTATCTGCTCCATCTTTTACCACTACCTCTCTGTAAATCACTCTCTCATTTGCTTCGTTCTTCACCCAGAACCACGTTACCAGCCCATCGTCAAGCTTCTTTTGCCTTTCATCGTCTCCTTCGGGGTTTGAAGAAAGAAACCTCACCAAAGTTAGAGAGACATTGGGGTTGGCAACCATATGATCTGCATATGCAAGGCATTCTCTAGAGTCTGGTCCTCCCAGAAATAGCACAATAAAGTCGTGAGACGTAGTGCCCCCGGAACAGCGAGTCAAGGGTAGGTGCCACCGATGGGCCTTGTCAATCAGAAGTCCAACGGAGCAAGGTGCATGGGATAATACTTGGGTGTTCAACGTCTGCCCTCCACCCCATTGCTCAGCTGTGCCCATCTCCCCCTCGTATTGCCTCTCCAATGGCAAAATGATAATAGTAGCCTTGCTACTCAAAGCTAGCTTGCACACGTCCTGAAACATCGTACGCTTCGCTGCTAAAGCGGTGAAGAAATGGAGCTTAACGCTTTCATCTCTGTTTTCTTGATAGAGAGTGAGAGCGTTGCGGATTGCTTCCGAGTCGGGAAACCTGACGGAAAGGTCATCGGGATCCGGATCATTGTCGTGGTCTATGAACACAGGGTTAGCACGGCCAATGAGCTCCACAAGGTGGAAAGCGTAAACGGTCAAAGGGTTTTGAAGCGTAGGATAAGTGACTTCAAGAAGGTTAACCAGGCTTGGAACGCTTTTCTTGTCCCGGATGCACACAAGAATCCGAACTTCTTCACCCGGTGGGGTATGTTGAATGGTTCTCCTCTTGAGTACCTTGTAAGGCTTTGAGGGATCATACATAACACTGATCAAAGGTGTAAGAGTTGCCAATAATATGGTTGTCAGAAATATCATCATGGAGAAACCTGGTAGCCGTATCATCTGCTCCATTGTTGTATCGTAAGTAAACACAAATCAGATGAGATATATAGTTAGTTCTATTATGACTTTACTACCTATCTTAGTTCTATTATGACTTTACTACCTATCTACCTTACCCTACCTACTGCCTGCCTAGTATTTGTTAGCAATTCTAAGATAAAGTTAAAAGGGAAAAAAAAAGGACACATGCATACATACATACATTTTTGTCCACCCAATGGATGTACAGAGCAAGCTCCACTTGGCCCCTCAAGCTCAAAACAAGGCTGAGAGTGAGGCTGTCTCTCGACGGGACAGCTACCATGAAGGCACCTATCATAGTTGCCAGGAATTTTGACACGTAACCTGAAATAACCATGGTAAACAGTGGCCCCAATGTCGTCCAGCCAGCTTCAGTCATTGCAGAAAAATCTGTGTGGAGCCCGATAAATGCAAATGTAAATGGCATCATTATTTCCTTCAAAATTGTCTCACTTTTCTCCACCAAGGTTGCCCCTAGCGGCGGCCCGTTTGGAATCAACAACCCTAGGCAGAATGGGCCGAAAGCAACGGCTAAGCCGAACATGTCCGTCAAGAAGCCAACCACGAACACTCCCAACAAAATGGCAACCACATATGACTCATGCACTGCTTGTCCTTCAGGGGTGTGGTCGATGATCCAAAACAGTGCTGGTCGGATGGCAGAAAATAAGAAAGCTACAAGAACCACCATGGATATCAGATACCAAACAAGAGTTCCAGCCGATATATCCACTTGTTTCAATGCCTCAAAAACCGTTATGAAATTCATCCCAATGCTATCGCTAATTAGTGCTATGGACAAGGCCATATTTCCAACCTCAGAGCTAAGCAGGTTTAATTCTTCAAGTATGGTATAGTGGATGGGGAATGTTGTTACCGACAAACCTGACGCAATTCCCCCAATTGACGATATTTTCGCCATTTCACTGTCCATTAATTTTCGAATAATTAACCCAATCGACATCACTGTTAGGAAAGGTAGCATAACGCTCACCATGGCAATATAAAGATGTTTTTTTCCTGATCGTTTTATTAAGGTTAGATCCATTTTAACCCCACTTACAAACACGAATAACATTAACGCAAATATTCCCAAAGTTCTCAGCACGAAACGGGAATACAGGGGAAACATGATTTCGTTAAACCGCTTGCTCTTCCCTAGAAGACATGGTCCAATGATGATGCCCGCCTTGATTTAATTTTTCCAAGCAGACGTGGAAGCTTATTAACATGAAGAATATGAATATGAAAAAGAAAGAAAAAGAATATAAGATACTCACAATTAACTCAGCAACCAACCTAGGCTGTCTGAAAGGCTTTAGAAGAAAGCGAACCGTCTGGATGAGGAAAATCATCAAGATTAGATCCGCAAGGACCATATCGTAGGAGACAAAAATAGGGTTTTGGCCATAGAAAATGCCGAAGGCATGAGACCCTTGTGCTCTCACACATACCAGTGGCACTGCTGCAGTGCCTCGGTTGGAGGTATGGAACTTAGCACCTCTCATGTCCATTCTGGAGTGGGAGGCTTGTGAATGGGCTCGCCATGTCCATGCATTAGACTTCAAGGGCTGAGTAGCCGGGAAAACCCTAACCATCCCGTAAACTTATGTACTATCATGCAACAATACAAAAAGGAGAAATTGTTGGTTTTTCTTTCCTTAAGGTCTTGGTCGTCTTGTTTCAATTAAGTCACTACCGCTTGAAAAATAATTTGTATATACTATAAAAGGAAAACATGTCAATTATATACATTGGAATCAGGGAATTTGTACTGGCATGCATGCTACAAAATCATCATCAAGGATATACAGCAAAACAAATCTTCCCATAAAGAGATCTCAGTGCAATGTTTATATTTCTTTTTGGGAGGTGGTTTGGATACCAAAAACATGTTGCCAAGGAAGTGATAGTTTTGCTAATTTGTCGTGGAAACCACAAGAGGAAGCAATGGCTCTTGGCTCATAGCGAGAGGGGAAGAGAAATTAAATGCTGAAACTTAGGCATCTGTTTTGCTTCTGCTTAATTAATTCATTTGTGAGTTCAAGGATTTTATATGTATAGCAGGCAATCATCAAGACCCACATTGTGAACTGTGATGCTTGGTAAATTTGAATGATTCCCTTCCACATATACATAGCTTGTAAAATAATGAAATCAACTAAAACGATACAGTATAACTCGGAGAAATTAAGATGATCATTAACACGTTTCCAATTCTAAAGAATACAAAGTGGTAGGTAACCAAACTTGTTCTGCCATTCTCTTCAAAGCCAAGGGGACAAAGAACAATTAGAAGATGCTGCTAAAACATTACCATCAAACCTCATCATTACCCCACAAAGCCAAAGATCAAACATGACAGCAATATTACCACAATGCTATGATCTTACTTTTTTTTTTTTTTTTTTAATTTTTAGACACATATTTTCTTATTTTATATCTTTTTTTAGTTTTTAAATTTAATATAATCAATTTTTTTCTTATTTCTGTTAGTTTCTAGGAAGTGGTTTCTTTTTCTTTTTCTTTTTCAGTTTTCATTCTTTTTAATTTTTAATCAAATACAAAGTTGGATAACATGTATTATTTTTTCAATTTTATGCTAACGTTTTTTAAGAATTTTTTTTTTATTTTTAATTGTTGGTTTCAGTTTTTTTCAATTCTAAGTTGTTTGCTTATGATTTTTTTATTATTTTTTTAAATTTTAGTAAAATATTTTTTATTTCAAGATTTTTGAATTTCATTTTTATTATTATATGTTTTTACCCTTGTTGATACATTGTACAACAAGGGAGGAGAACAAAGAGAATATAAGAGGAGATAATGGTGGTGCTGTGGAAGCCAATTTCACCAAAAATGCCAGATAGTTAAAGCAAGGACAAAAAGATAAATTGTTTGCTTGAGGAAATACTTGCTCTAGGTAATCTTATGGTGCTTGAGAGTCGATCCCCTCTTCCTCGATGGTCAGGGTATTTATAAGAGAGGTCCTCTTAACCACTAATGTGATATGACATATTAGTATGGATGGAATTATCCTCATCTATTAGGTGAAGGAGGTGCAATGTGAGACCATTTTGTTATGCATTTAATCAGCATAAAGTTATTATACTCAGTTGGGATCTACAAGGATTTAAGGATGTGTTCACACTTAAAAAATTAATGCCTTAGCATCTCTAAAGAGAGTGAAGGGACGTAAAGAGCCTCCTTAGTGTAGTAGATGGTCGAAGGTGAGGAGGGTTAATATCCTCCATTACAAGGTAGGTGGTCAAGAGATCTCAATGATAAAAATATATAACAATAATTATTCATTTTGTAGGGGTTAGGGCCTTACCTACCCTTTTACGTTCGCCCTTGTTATTCTAAATTAGATTGGACACTAAAAATAAATTAATTTTTGGAGTTGCCAAGTTATATTGCGTGGGTTGTGAACATTTCATATACTCTCATTATATATTTGAAACTTCAGCTTATGTTATAACAATATATTTTTTATTGTAAAAAATGATGTTTTAATTTAGTAAAGTAAATCTCATAATGGAAGAAGATTGAACTTTTATAAAAGGCTTGTTATCGAAATAGACAAGACTTGTTATAGATAAACAATTTTGGTTTTTTTATCCAACTGACCCAAAATAATTAACTGATGTCTGTAGGTGCTGCCTGACACATAATTAATTTTTTTTTTTAATTTTAAGTGCCATCATTATGTCAGGCAGCACCAGTCTGTATTTTTTAAAATTCCCGTTAAAAATATGAGTATCTAGGAAGGGAAAAGATATTTTTAATAGATACCACATGACAAGTAAATTTAAAATATATATTTGTTTTTGGTGCCATCGGTGTATTAGGCGACACCGATGGGAATTTAAAAGAAAACGGGTGAAACAAAAAAAAATCAAAAAAATCAAAAAAAGTAAAGGGGAAGCTCAAGACTTGTTTCATTGGTATTTCTTGTCTTCTTAGCTTATCAGTGTCACCATCATGGATGAAATATTACTTTTTAAAAAATAATTTTTAATGAAGTGAGAGCGAAAAAGAAAGAAAAACGAGAAAAAGGTAGAAGGATAAAAGAGAAATATGAGAGAAAGATAGAGAGATGAGAGAAAAAAAGTCAAATATGGAAAAGAAAAAAGATTTAATATTTCATAAAAAATAGAGAATTAAATATGAAAATGAAAACCCTATTTAATATTAAACTCTCTTTTATATCTCTATTTTCTATATATATATATATTATTCTCTTTCTTTGCTCATATTTGATTATCTATTTTTTCATATAATCTCTTTTCCTTTCCCATTAGAATTTCTCCTTCTTCTTCTTCTCATTTGGGTAAAAAAGCCAAGAAATTTTACATGCACTGCATGCGCACTATTACTCATGTACCTATTTATTCTCTGCATGTTTTAAAACACTCCCATGCATGAACTACCATTTAGCCATGCGGATTTCTTGATTACTTTGAAATTGCAAGACTTGAAGAGCGCCCCAAGGCATGGGCAGGGCTAACGGGAAAAGTACTAAAAATAAACTTCAAACTATTTCATGATAATATCCAAAAAATTCCCGGTTGCAACATTCTTGCCATCCACTTATTGTGTAAGATGACAGTTTCTTAGACAAGTAACAAAAAACATTATAACTAGAATACATTCATTCATCTGCAACGTGCTCTTAATTTTAAAAAGAAAAAGAAAAACCATCCTCGTCTACTGAGGATTTGGTGGACGGCTATTTGCGGCACAGACCCTTGATCCCCACTCCAGCAGCTCTTTGCTGGTATCATCTTTGTGTACAATGACTTCTATAAAGCACAAGCAATCTTTCTTCTCACCTGTGGCTGTTCCTATGGCTTCAATCAGCTCTTCTTCATTGCGAACCTAGATATTGAAACCCATTGGTTGGTTGGTTGGTACATCAAAAAAAGTCAAAAAAGCAAAGCAATGAACACTCTTTTAGAAAACCTTTTTTGTCCAGCAGTTTCCTTCACCATTGTGAATTGCTTCAACTAATCCAGTGTAATCCCAGTTCTTGATAACGTTATAAGGCCCGTCATGGATCTCAACTTCAATGGTGTATCCCCCGTTGTTAATTAAGAATATGATGCTCTTTTGTTTGCATCGCAGCATGGTGGATACATCCTGTGCCGTCACCTGCCAAGGACATTTTATTTAATGCAAAGGGACTCAACATTTCAGAGCTTTGCTGCTGATTTTGCAAAATTTTGGAAATTAAAAAAGTCACCTGGAAGCTTCCATCGCCAATGCAAGATATGACACGCTTGTCTGGAACCGACTGTGCGTATCCAAGGGTTGCTCCAACAGACCACCCAATTGAACCATACTGCATCTGAAATTCATACCTGCAACACCAACTTTTTTCCCTTTTGTTTGTCAAATGTCATACAAGCATTAATTAGTAGAGAGGCAGCCAAAATATTTGCTACATACCCACACCCTTCTGGTAGTTTCAACTTCTGGCAGTTGAACCAGGAATCCCCTGTCTCAGCAATCACAGCTGTGCTACTTGAAAGCATCTTTTGTACATGCTGAAACATAATATTGACCCTCAAAGGTTCTTTGGGGTCACTTTTGGTTGGAACCCCATCTGGAATGAATATACGCTGGTAGTTTTCAAAAGCAGTTGGGTTGCGGTTAACCTTTTTTGCAAGTGCTTGGAGAAAGTCCTTCATTAGGACACACCCAAAAGCCGGTCCATTAGCAATGACTACACGATCAGGCTGCACAACAATGGCCTTCTCCTTTTTAAGAAGGAGTGAGTACCCAACCGAGCTATAGTCGTTGAAGATTGGCCCAACAAATAAGTAAGCATCAGCAGATTCCACAATTTCAGCGCAGAAAGAAGTGCTCACAGCGCCCCAGTAAGTTCCAATGAACCGAGAGTGGTGTTCTGGCACTAATCCTTTTGCTGACGGCATCACGCCAATCGGATAGCCACAAGCATCTGCCAGTTCAACAAAGGCCTCACATGCCTTTGCTACTCGAAGTTTTGGCCCTCCTATGATCACTGGTTTCACTGCCTTATTCAGAAAGGTAGCAGCTGCTTCTACGGCAGCTTCTAGACCCATCTTGTTGCTCGACCTTTAACAACAAATTCACAACGTGTCCATGCATGAAGATGTGGAAAAGAGAATGTCATTTTATGAACTTTAGGGACGAAAAGGAAAGAAAACCTGTGTGTACCTAGGTGATAGAGAAAATGGAATGGGCTCTCTAGTGAAAGTCGGATGAGGTATTGCTGGCAAATTACAACTTATGCTGATGTATACAGGCTTACTCTCTTTCAAAGACGTAGAAATGGCTCTATCAATCTGTTCATGCGCATCTTCCAAGTTATTCACCACAGCCTGGAATCAGACCCAAAATCAACATGATGGGATTAGTGTGTTTGTGTACTTCAGGACGAGTGCATAACAACTTTTAAGTCAAAATAGAAACATTAGTGTGTACACCTGATAGCAAGTTACAGTCTGGAAGCACCTTAGCTCTTGGCTAAAGTCTGATAAACCGATGGTATGATGGAGGATCCTATTAGTCCCATAATCATTGGTATTGGGTCCTCCCACAATGCAAATAACAGGAAGATTTTCACTGTAAGCACCGGCAATGGCGTTGATAATGCTGAGGCCACCAACAGTAAACGTGACAACACATGCACCAACCCCACGGGACCTGGCGTACCCATCAGCAGCATAACCAGCATTCAGCTCATTGCAGCACCCAATATTTTTGAGCCCAGGCTCAGCAATAAGATGATCGAGAAGGGTGAGATTGAAGTCGCCAGGCACGGAAAAGACATCCTTAACCCCTATTTCAACAAGCCGCCGAGCCAGGTGGCGCCCAAGGGTGGCATCTGCTGCTACAACGGAAGGAGGAGCATTGGAATCTAGGATTGTAGCTCCATTCTGGGCCGGGTTCCCTAGCATGCCGTTTGAAGGTTTGCATGTTTGAAGCTGAGAACCAATGGTGGAATCCATGTGGGATCAATGAAAAAAACAACAAAAACAAATGATTACAAATTCTACTTGGAACTGGATAGCTTTTTACGTGGGTTAATAGATTGACGAGGAGAAACAAAGTACGCGAAAATAGAAGGATTAGTTTTTGAGAGTGTCTGTCGGGTTTAAGAATGGAGTACGCTTATAGGATGTTAAACGAAAATTAAGGGGAAGCTTTCTTGAAGAAGACCCATTCAATTCAGTATATATATGGCAAGTAACTATAACTGTTCATGGGTTTGTTTCATCCGGCGTGGCCTAAAGGCCCACTTGAAATATGAAAAGATTTAAGTAAAAATATAAACTCAAAAATAAGTTTGGACAAAAAAATAAAGTCTTTTTAAAAAAAGGTCGGGCCTTGAGTAAAACATTTTTTATCCGGCCCTGCCCGAATTCACTAAGGGAAATTTTTTTTGTTTTTTTAATATTATTTTAGAGGCATTTGCTTATTAAGTTGCATTTATGTTAATGTTATTTAAGTATATATATTTTTTAAAATTTATTTTTAATTTGTTAGAAAATATTTATTTTGATGTTTTTAATATTTTTTATGTGTTATATATATTTTAAAATTATATAAAAATTAATATGGATGGGTTGGGTTGAGTTGAGCCTGAATTTTAACATTTTTATCTAAGTTAGACTTAAGCAAAATTTTAAGCCTATTTTTCAAACCGAAACCGACCCAGCTCATGCACACCTCTACAACTAATTGTACTTTCAAGGAAAACAAAAAGAAATCATTAATATTAACTAAATATATTAATCATTGACCTAATACTTGATAATTAAAAATGTATCAATCCAAAGTGAATTACTCATTTTCAGATGATTTAGCCACACAATTTTCGTTCATGTGGCTATGGTTGAGTTGTATTTCTTTTTTATAATTGGAAAAGTAGAATGGAATTATTTAAAATTAAATCTAAATTTTCATACATATAATATAATATTTTTATCACTAGGTTAAGAGATTATTGACAATTAAGTTGTATTTTAAATTAATTGATAATGATTATAGAATTTTTTTTTAAATATAAACATTTATTTATGTTACCAATTGATGAATTCCCATTTTCATTGGCACTTAAGACCGATTACTTAATTCTTAAGTAACCAATCTCCTCTGGGTAATTCTATTATCATATAACAATTTAGATTATTGTGCAAGATTCACCAAGGTGTAAATGGGGATGAGAAACTTCGTTACTTTGAAAAATAAACGAAATAACATTTTATAATAAAAAAAATCTTAACCTAAAACGTCGAAAAAAATGTTATAAGTTTGACAACTATAATTTAAAATTCCTGAAACTAGTTGTGTTGCAAATCCTTCATTATTGGACAAGAATAAGTTTCAACATCTTTCTTGTCCAAAATTAAAAAAACGATTGAATTACAGTCCTTCAATTTGTTGTCATATTACATTTAGTTACTAGATCCCAAGCTTATATTATAAATCAGATAAGAAGTGCCTACATATCCAATCTTATCATCTTATCCAATTTGGATATATATACCATCACATGCTAAACTTAACCCACTTTCTCAAATGATTATATTTACCAAAATAATGACACTTAAATTCTTTTAAAAATAAAGATTTTGATACGTTAATTTCAAAAAAGTATTAAATTATTTAAAAATATTTATCTAAAACATTTTACTGTTAAAATTATTACTATATAACATTCTTTGTTGGCATTGTATTCAAAATTTTTTTTCCCTTTGTTTCTATAAATAAATTTTTTTCATGAAATATTTTTAAATAATTCTGATTATTTTATAATTTTTTAAAATTAAACAAATAATATAATTTATCGAATAATTTACTTGCTAGTAAATATAGATAGCAATATATGGTGATTATGATTGTACAAATAAAAATAATTAATGAGTTGAAATGATTTGAAGGGTAGGTTCGATATCAAAATTATTTCAAGGTGCTGTCATGGTTGCTGATTGTAGCCTCACATTTCTCTTCATCAACCGATACCACCACGGCCCATTTCTTCATTTTTATTACCAAAACACCCTTAAGGCCTTTAAGTCACCAAGTAGGAACATAAAATATAAATATATTATATGAATTTCCAAAATTCCTCCGCAAAATCTCATAAATCTTGAATGTTAAAATTACAGGAATGAAAATGATCCTATCAGAGAATATAAAAGAAAACTGAGTCAAATTTTCTAATGAAATTCAAACATTTTGATGATTCCAAAACATTCACTCTTTTTTTTTTTTCCCTTCTTTTCATTTTGTTTAATCTTGGAAACCAAATTTTTCAAAAATTGCATTTCTGACCCTCCTCAAATCTCTTCCTTTCAAAGTCCTCCCTGCCCCTTCTTGAACTGAGAAGGATGCGATCCCAGTCTTCGCCATTTGCTTTGCCAAAAACTCGTGAGGCGGAATCCGAACCCCTCCTTCCAACCAATCATCTTCTTCCACATCGTCCTCATCGTCGCTTTCTGAACTCCTCCGGTTATTCCTGTACTCTTCCCTCAAAATCTTCGACCAATCCGGTATGTTGACCGGCAGCGACTCAGGTGTCCCTCCGACTCTGCTACGGCGCTTTGTCGATGTCATTTTGGATACTCCACTGTCCCGGAACTCAGGCGAACCAGAGCAACTGGAGACCGAGTTGCTGTAAAGATCCGACTCGTCTAACTCGAATGCCGCCGAGTCATGATTCAACGTTGCTTGCAGTTGTTGATCGCTCGAGAGAAATCTGTAGTTGGGCCTCGAGTAATAGGTTTTGCTGCACGCCATTAAAAAAAAAATTGAAAATCAAATTCCCCCGTAATCACTGTGTTACTTCCTTGTTTGGATCTGATTTTATAAAGCTTGGCTTCTGATATGGATAAGGCTGGCTCAGTCAATTTTAAAAAATAATACTACGATTCATTTAAATTACAGATACGCCCCGCGAAGTTTAAGGAAATGCCACGTACTTATACTTATTGACTTGAAACTTTTAAAGAGAAAATAAAAATTAAAAGGAAAAGTTGTAATCCTGTGCTTCAAGTTTAATTTTTAAGGCGTATTTCCTTATTATATCGGACCGTTGAAATTGGATAAACTTTGTTTGATTCGTTGAAGTAGTTTTGGTTTATCCAAATTAACGGAATATTAGGCCCTTAAAAGCTGGAGTTATAGAATTAGACGTGGATGGAAGACAAGCCTTCCACGTAGAAACAAAGGAAAGGACTGGGATGGGAAATGGGTAAATTTGGAATTAGCGTAGGAGAAAGGAAAAAGTTCCGTCGGGACGTGCAAGGGGGGATTCACCTGACGTGGTTCTAGGATGGTTCACAGAAAAAAGGGTGGTCCGAGCTTAGAGGATCGAGGATTGGAACACGTGTCCTGAACAGCCTACGGGTTACTCGTGGCATCCAGCCATTTCGTGAAGGGAATAGAGTGTGATGGCACGTGCAATGGTGCATATTTTATCCGTTGGATCTACCGCGTCTTTGCTTGCCAGCTGGCCGGATTCTATTCACAATTTGGATTAAAATTTAGAGGGTGCTAATAGAATTTTCTCTTTTTATAGGTTGGATTAAAAAGTAAATTATGTTATAAATTTCATGCATTTTATAAATTTCATGTATTTTTATTGTTAAAAATTTATGTAATTGACGTACTAAGTGTATCTTATGTTGACATATATGAATTAATTTTAATAATAAAAAATGAAATTTTTAACAAAATAATCAATTTTCTCTTTTATCTAAAGTGAAAAAACTAATAATTTATCTTCTAATATAAAAATATCTATCAAATTTTGAGATAGAGTTGGATTTTCGTTTTTATATCATTTCATTAAATCTATTCTTATTTTTCTTGTTGAGATTTACAAGTACATTAAGGGTTAATTTAACAATATTTTTTAAAAGTGATTTTTAACCAAAAACATTTTTGAGCATAAACTAAAATTTTTTGTTTCTGTTTTTGACCAAAAAAGTATTGTTTCGAAACATTTTTTGTTTCACAAATATTTTTGAAAATTTTAAAAATACCTTATTTAATAATGTTTTTATCTCAAAAGTATTTTTTATTCTAAAAATATTTTTGAAAAGAAATGCTAAATTGAATATAAAAATAATAAATAATTATAATGAAGAGGTGAAGTGATATTCCATCCAAATAACCAAAGTATAAATTAAACAATATTATAAAATCCAAGTAATTTAGAATATATGAAAGGAAAAATCGATTCATTAGTTTAGCATTGAGTGTGGACTAACACCTTGTTTGGATTGGAATTCATCAAAGCAAACAAAAATTCCTGTTATTTTTTCTTCTGGTGTTGGTAAAATATGCTAGTGGCTATTATTTCATAACCTGAGCTTGTTCCTTCCTGCTCTACTTAAGCCATATTTTACATTAAATGTTTCCAACCCAATCAATCTTGCTCTTAAACATTAATAGTTTATATATGAATCTGCAGCTATTCTTAGCCCAAGCATCATCGTTAACACCGGATAACTTAAATTCGTTGAAAAAAAAATGAATAATTCTAAGACTTGTATTGAAAAAAAATATCAACGACTTAAATTATAGCAATAAAAGATAAAAGATTGTAACTTTATGTATATATATATATAATCTATCTAGTTGTCACCCAACTTTTAAGGCATGTTCATTTTAGTCACTCAAAATGAAATCTTTGCGATTTCACCACTCAACTTTTAGGGTGTATTCATTTTAGGCACCCAACCGTTAAATTTCTAACAGCGGTTTGTACACGCCACATCATATTTATACTTTCATTTTGGTCACTCAAGTTCTAGGTTGCTTTCATTTTAGTCACCCAAAAAGTGTTATTTTTTATTAAATATTGATTTGGGTAAAAAACAATAAGGATTAAAGTGACAAAGTGGTAAAAATTAAAATAATGCTTTAAAAATGATAAAATTATACTTGTTTATCCCCTTGCCAAAAGTTCTAATTTTTACTCAATATTAAAATTTTAAATTTCAAAACATTAAAATCAATTAAATAAGTTCTTAAAAAAAATTTTACCATTTGGTAGTGTCAATCGATTTGTTATTATAATATTAAAATTAATTAATTTAGTCTCCTTTTAAATCTTAAAAATTTTATTTTATGTTTTCAAATTAAAATTACCTTAAATAAATCATCTTTAATAATAGTACATGAAACTCAAATATCTTTGATGGAAATAATAAAGTGTGCATAACAAAATTAAAATGGATAAGTAAATCAAAATAGAGCCTTGGTGAGTAGTAAACTTAGGGTATTTTCAATGTAATTGGCATAGATTCAAATCCTATCACATGTATATTTTTATTATTTTTTAAAATTAAAAAGATTAAAGTACCCTCAAATTATATAATTTATTTTAAATACGGAATGTCATTTTTATAATTAATTTGTTAGTGCCCGATAGACTCTTGAGACCAACTTAATCAAGAATTTTATAAATAGTATAGATGTTACTAAATTAACTTTAATCATAAATAAGAAATAAATAAATAAATAAGTCATTAAACTATGATGGTAGTGAAAGTTAAATATGAAAAATGAAAAAGAAAAAACTAAGAATGTTTTGTGAAGAAAAGTAAGTTATAATTGAAATGTTGGTGGAGAGATTGAGGTGGTCTGATATGAAAGAGATGGAAGGAACTTCTCCGTCCCACTACGACTCTAGTGCCTTTGAAAACTTCATCTCTCAGCTAATTATATAGTCTGTTGAGATGGTTGCCTTCATTTGCTGGATGCTACAGCTTCCTCCCCTTGCGGGGTATTCCATTTCAACATGCCTCAAACAAAATTGGTAATATGGATAGCAGTTGTTCATGGAAGGTCAAGTTTTGTTATTTTAAGACAAGTCAATTGGGGCAATAATACTCGTACAAACCTTGACCTACCCATCTCAAGGACTCACTGTTGTCTTCAAATTTGAAACCCTGAGAAGCTCATGTTGGAGTAAAGTGGGTTTTAGAAAGCAGAGATAATTAAGTTTTTAACGCCCTCGGCTGCGAGTTTCAAGGAGCCAAAGTTGTCACTTACTCTTTCCACCAAGCAATGCAAAGATTATCACATATATGCTACAAAATGACAAGGCTGATTTGAGGTTGAGGTGGTCTGGGCGGTCCATTATTCATACATAATGCATAATTAACTGATATTGCGTCAGGCTGGGTGGCTACTCTTTTTAATTTGTTTGCCCTTTTTCTCATTTTCTAGCTTTATTATGATTTATGAGTTAGCTTATGTAGTCATATTTTAAATTTAAAACCATGCTGATGATTGAAGAATATAAAACCCTAATTAGGTATGTCCAGATGAGTTTATCTGGCAAAGTCGTCACCTACTCACTAATATGGCTTATTTAATTAATATTAAGGGACCCAACCTCCTTTTATTTTCTATTCATTGGGTAATCAATAATGGTGGTTGTATTTTCTTGGCAAACAGTTTCCTGGATTTTCCAAATATATATTTTGATATAATTTAAGGTGGTCATAGTCTAGAAATAGAAAATAATTACCCTAATCTCATTAAACAACCAACTAAAATAATAGAAATTATTACTAACGAAGAACAACGAAATAGCTTATTAAGAGAAGAAAAATATTACAAGAATAAAAAAAGAAACAGCTAATGGTCGGTCCATGCAATGCAAAGCAGCAGGCGGATTGGACGGCTAAAAACTAATGTCAAATAATGCATACGACTACCAAATCACTTTGTTCATTCATTATCAACTATGTATCATCCTCCCTTATATACCCTTCTTCACCTCTCTTCATCCACAGCTTCATTATCAAATTTAAAGTCTCCCAGCTCCCATTTTGTCTCTGCAATTTCCTAGTGTAAAAAAGGAAAATTAGATATGGGTAAGGATATAGAGAGTAGTGTAGAGCAAGGGTCAGGAAAGGACTACCATGATCCGCCACCAGCACCATTGATTGATGCTGAAGAGCTGACTAAATGGTCGTTTTACAGAGCACTCATTGCTGAGTTCATTGCTACCCTTCTCTTCTTGTATGTCACAGTATTGACTGTGATTGGTTATAAGGTCCAAACCGATCCTCTCAAGAACACAGTTGACCCTGACTGTGGTGGTGTTGGTATCCTGGGTATTGCTTGGGCCTTTGGTGGCATGATCTTTATTCTTGTTTACTGCACTGCTGGTATCTCTGGTGAGTCGTGTTGTACTTTGAAGTTTGTTTCACAGTAACCTAGCAACATGCATATCATTATTAAGTTGAATGGAACTTTCAGGAGGACATATCAACCCGGCTGTGACCTTTGGACTGTTCTTAGGACGAAAGGTATCACTGATCCGAGCCATCATGTACATGGTGGCTCAGTGCTTGGGTGCCATATGCGGGTGTGGATTGGTCAAAGCTTTCCAAAAGAGTTACTACAACAACTATGGAGGTGGTGCTAATGAGCTCCAAAGTGGGTTCAACAAGGGCACTGGTTTAGGTGCTGAGATCATTGGTACCTTTGTTCTTGTGTACACCGTTTTCTCCGCAACTGATCCCAAGAGGAATGCTAGGGATTCCCATGTTCCTGTATGTACTCTTTAATCCACTCATCATCTCTTCAATATCTCTTTTTATATGTGTATATATCAAGTTAGGGTTTATTTTGTACTTCAACGACTAGGAACTTGCATGGTAAGGCATTCCCTCCTAATTATTAAAAAATAAAACTGGGAGTGATTAAATTTTGGCACGTGTAAAACAAACCAGGTGTTGGCACCACTCCCCATAGGATTTGCGGTGTTCATGGTTCACCTTGCCACAATACCAGTCACTGGGACAGGTATCAACCCTGCTAGGAGCTTTGGAGCTGCTGTGATATACAACAAAGAGAAGGCCTGGGATGACCAAGTAATTAAATTATTTATTTCCCTTTCTTTCACATTAGACTAAATAATCATATTTATGTGCTCATTAAATTCACTTGTTTTGGTCAGTGGATCTTTTGGGTTGGACCCTTCATTGGAGCTGCCATTGCTGCATTCTATCACCAATACATCCTAAGAGCAGCAGCCATCAAAGCCTTTGGATCTTCCAGGAGCAATTAATTAAATTCAGCCGAAAAAAAAAGGGGTCACGGAAATAACAAATGAAGAAGATGTGTGAATATGCAAGTTTGTCTGAGGAGCTTCCCTTTTACTCATTACTAGATTGGGGATTTGAAGGTCAAACCTTGAGGTTGAACTGTAAATAAAATTATAGATATATATATATATATATGGTTATGGAGAGAAGCTGGGTGTATTTTAAGTCCCTGATATTGTTTGTTGTTGATTTGAAAGATGTAATGTAAGTGTTGTGTTTCTTTATCCTTGTCAACTTTCATCTCTTGTTTTGTCAGGTGTTTGTGTGTCTTCATTGATGAGTTGTTATGTTGCTAGTATTTACAAGTTGAACGCTGTTTTCTTTTTCTTAAAAAATTACAAGAGAAGAATTATTTATTTATATATATATATATATATATTAAATACCATGTTTTAAAAATAATTATAGGGGTAAAAGTGGGTTTAGATGTATTTGGTTATATGTCTTTTGAGTATTATAAAGGACAGAATTTATTGGAAAAAGAAAGGTGTTAGGTGATTCAGCTGTGGGATTCTTCTGCTTTTCCAAAGCTGGATGGATATGTTTCTCATCCCTTCTCCCAACAAGATTATTAGACAATTAATGAATTAATTAACCTTATCTTTTTCCCTTTGGGTCATTTTCCATGGTAAAGTAGGTGAGCCTTTAGCTCCTTTATTTATGATGAATGAAATTTGGCTTTAAATTTACCAGATAATAAGCTAAGCTTTTAGCTGTTGAGGTTGCATTTTGAAAGACAAATATTTAATTTGTATTATTATCATTGATGTCACTCTATCATTTGTTTTGGTAGGCTAATAAATATTTAAATCATCAACTTGAAGGAAAATCTTACATAAAATTCAAGGAAATCAAGTGAATAAAATAAGTTTATTCCCTGCTTGATAACCAATATATAATCATGCCAACAATTTTCAAGATTGTTCATACAAGTCTAGAGAGGAGGAGGTGACGGTGCAAAAGGGACCGGTTCCTTGTTGAAACTTGTATCAACAAAGATAAAATCATTAATATATATACACACATATAACAATGGTAAAATGATTACAAGAGATAAAAGGGGGGAAAGGATGTTATGTATTACACGTTAGGTTTAAAAAAAATTGAGGGATACAACAGCAGTCTGCTGACCATTTTATGCAATAATATGAATGGACACATCAAAGTTTGACTGTATTATATATTTTCTACCATCTACATGAAGAATTAAAAAAGCAAAAAATCAAGGATTTTGGATTGTAATTCCAACTGGTTCAGCTGAGCTATATATATATATATATATACAGAGAGAGAGAGAGAGACTATATATAGAGTATTTGCATGCTGAGAAAAGGCTAAACTTACAGCAACCTCAAAACATACACCCCAACGAAACCTTGTTATATATATTCTTCCGGCAAACTATAGCCACTCATCACGATTTTGTCAGCAAACATCTTTCCGGTCTTAGGCATTACATGCCAATGCAATGTTAAGTTAAACTCTTTGCCACGGAGGTTCTTTCCCTATATATCAAACAAACCAGAAAATTACTTCTTGATTGTGGGAAAGCCCTAAATAATTTGTATAAATCTCATGAACTATTATGAAAGCCACTTAATCTTAACAGGCATACGTGATCAACAAATCGATATTTGTTTGAACTGCGGATCCAAAACTTTGCACGCTCTTTGGCAGGTATTATAGCATCCCAAAGCGAGACCTGTCATGTTAAAAGAATGAATTAGTGAATATATTTTCAAATAAGACCCAAATATAAATGAAGCCTCTCAGCCTTAGAAATTTTTATTTCAGTCAGAGAAAGATCGAACGCTAACTACCGTAGGCAATTTAAACTTACCTGATTCAAGGAATTCTTTCTTGTTTCATACTCAGCAGCTACAAAAATGAAAACCTGTGGTGATCCGCACGGTGATGATATCTTAAATCAGCTTCAAAATGATGAATGATAGTGACAAAAAAGCAAGAAACAGATTGTATAAGAGAACCCTAACCAGTTCACTGAGTCAAGAGCAGATTTTTTCTTTAAGTATCCATGTCCTGGTACTTGTATCCAACATATATTCAAACATGGGTATAGAGATATGATCCTCCAAGGACACTCCAAAGTCTAAATAATAGTATCGGCCACATACCCTATCTTCAACACTCACAGTCGAATCCAAGCAACATAGATTTGAATTTCAAATAGAACCAGAAGGCAAAAACTATCCCATGCACTTATAATACATACTACAATCAGAAGATGCAAAGACATAAAGTTCTGACAAAAGAATATAAAAGATGTATGAAGTAACAAACCTGTTTTGTGTTCCATGTAAACAATGACTGCAAATCAGCTGATATATTCATCGTTAAGCTGACCTATATAAGTCAAAAACATTTAATTCGATTGAATAAAAACCAACAATAGTAACTAAAAATAATGTGGGATGAAGGCCAAACTACGGAAAAAATAAAGGAATATTTATTCAACGAACATATTAACAGGAAAGGGGATAAAACATTCATAATCAAACAGTTGTATTATTCAGAACCAAATTTAACTAGCAGAGGGAAAGAACATTAACTCTTTGCAGTGCATTTTGCATAAATGACCGTCAAATCGAGACCTAAGGAGCTTTCATGAATTAGCCACCTACATAAATAATGAACAGCGGAAAAGAAACGGTACATTACCTCATCACTCCCCTTTGGTTGCTTCTGGAACCAATTAATGTTCATAATCTACAATCAGACCCAACAAAAAAGAAAATCCAGAAAGAGTTTATAAGAACAAGAACTAATTATCGGCCTAAAAGAAGGATATGAACATGTGAGTAAAGATGAACCTGGATTCTGCAGAGGGAGAGGGAATGTTGAGGTTGTCTGAGAGAGATGCTATGTGTTACGCCCTGGAATCCAAAACAGAGAAGATGATAGATCAAGAGGAAGAAATAGAAGAGGAGAAATAGAAGAGGTTAGAGGGAAAAGAGTATTCTGAATATCCTTCTATATTTTCAATAACCATCTCTGCATACAACTCATGCCTTTTGTAACGAAGAAACTAACATATGATGACGTGGCTATAACTCTATTGTAACCCCAAAACACACCGTTTTATTAAATCCCTTAAACTCCCCGTTTCACTTAAACTATTAATTCATTTCTTTTGCTCGTTTTTTGCCTCGTAACAATTACTCCCTCCCAAAGCAACATCCTTGACCTCAAGGATGAATATGCGGAAATTTGGACTGAATCACTGTCAATGGCTCCCAAGTGGCATCTTCTGGAAAAGAGTTGACCCATTCTACCAACACTTTAGTAATAGCCTGGTTCCCTTTCTTGACAATCCGTCTATCAACAATCCGAACCGGTTCCTTAGGCATAGCACCATGAGCATCTACCAGGGGTAAATGAGCTTGAGTCGGTGCTGACCCAACATGCTTCTTCAATTGTGAAACATGGAACGTGGGATGAATCCGAGATCCTTGTGAAAGTTGGAGAGTATAGGCCACCTCCCCCACCTTGTTGATCACCGGAAAAGGACCGTAGTATTTCGGTGATAATTTCTAGTTGAAGACCTTTCTGACCAACTGCTGACGGTAAGGTTGCAACCTCAAATAGACCAGATCCCCGACTTGAAAGCTTCTCTCTGAGCGATGTTTGTCGGCAAGGTGCTTCATACGAGCCTGAGCCTTTTTAAGGCAACTCTGTAGTAGCTTCCGCGCCGCTTCTCTAGCTTGTAGACTCCTATCCACTACTGCCACGGAAGAAACCCCAGCCAAATAAGGCATATGCATCGGTGGAGGCTGCCCATACAATGCCTCATATGGAATGAGTTGTATCACCGAATGAAATGAAAGTTATACCACTATTCAGCCAGTGGTAACCAATGTACCCAATGCGCAGGCGTTTCCCCCGACATACACCGCAAATAATTTTCTAGGCAGCGGTTTAAAAGCTCCCTTTGGCCATCTGTTTGAGGGTGGTAAGCCGTTGACAACAAGAGTTTAGTGCCAGCTTGTCTGAATAGTTCTTGCCAAAAATTGCTAACAAAGATTTTGTCTCGACCGGAAATGATTGAATCCAGCATGCCATGAAGTTTGTAGACATGGTTCAAGTATTCCAGAGCTACCTATTTAGCTGTGTATGGGTGATTCAACGCTATAAAGTGACCATACTTAGTTAAACGGTCCACCACCACCAAGATGGAGTTCTTCTTAGCCGAAGGTGGTAGCCCTTCAATAAAGTCTATACTAACCATGGACCAGGCACGATCAGGAATCGGTAATGGCTGAAGGAGACCCGGAGAAGCCACTGTTTCACCTTTGTTCCTTTGACAAATGACACATTCTCGAACCCACTTTTTAGTATCGGTGGTGAGGCCCTTCCAATAAAGTAAACCAGATAGGCGTTTCCTGGTGGCATGAACACCCGAATGCCCACCGAGCGCGCTACCATGAAAATGAAAAAATAAAGCCTGTCGCAACTGAGGGACCTTCCCCACCATAATCTTCCCCTTCCTGAACAAGAACCGGCCATCCCATGAATACTTCCAGTCAGGATGTTGCAATTGGCTGATATCTTGGATAATCTTTTGTAATTTCCCATCCTCCTCATAGGATTGGTGCACTTATTCTAAAAGACTAGAAATAGCTGAACTCGTCGACATCTGATAGTATTGGCACTGCTCTAGCTGTGGTTGCCGAGAGAGAGCATCAGCCACCTTGTTATTAACCTCATTTCGATAAGATATCTCAAAATCATACCCCATCATTTTTGCAACCCAACGTTGTTGGAACGGGGTAATCGCCACCTGGTCAGACAAGAACCTTAGACTCTAGTGGTCCGTTCTAATTTTGAAATGCCTCCCCACCAAATATGAATGCTATTTCCTAACAGCTAGCAAGACCGCCATCATCTCTTTTTCATAAATTGATAAAGCTTGATGACGTACCCCTAACGCATTACTAAAGAACGCCACTGGTTTCCCCTGCTGCTGCAAAACTGCCCCGACTCCAAAAGCACTGGCATCCGTATCAATCAAGAATTCCAACTGAAAATTAGGTAGTGCCAAAACAGGTGCTGTACTCAAGGCTCGTTTCAACTCCTGAAAAGCTGCTGTAGCTTGCTCAGACCAGCCCCACCCATTCTTGCTCAGTAGCGCTGTCAATGGTTGAACAATAACCCCATAGTTTCGAATAAACCTCCTGTAGTAGCCAAAGAGACCAATGAAGCTACGTAACTCTTTAACAGATTGAGGAACAGGCCATGACAAAATGCAATCTATCTTCGAGGTATCCATAGAAATAGTACCTGCATGTAACATATGCCCCAAATATTGAATTTAGGAAGAGCCAAAACAACATTTAGATTTATTTGCATACAACAAGTGTTCCCTTAAAATGCTGAGGACTGCTCGTAAATGGTGCATATGGTCACCCCACGACTTGGAATATACAAGTATATCGTCAAAAAATACCAACACAAATTTTCGCAGCAGAGGTTTGAAAATTGAGTTCATAAGTGACTGGAAGCTCGAAGGGGCGTTAGTGAGGCCAAATGGCATGCCGAGAAATTCGTAATGCCCTTCGTGTGTCCAAAATGCCGTCTTGTGTACGTCGGACTCCTACATCAAAAATTTGATGATAACCGGGCCGTAGGTCAAGTTTGGAAAATACTCTAGCCTCCCATAGCTCGTCCAACAATTCCTCAATCAGCGGGATAGAAAATTTATCCTTAACCGTGTTTTGATTTAATTGTCTATAATCCACGCACAACTGCCAACTTCTATCATTCTTCTTAACCATGACTATAGGAGAGGCAAACGAACTAGTGCTGTCCCAGATTATTCCTGCTTGGAGCATTTCCTGAATTAGCTTCTCCATCTCATTCTTTTGAATAGAGGGGTATCTATAGGGTCGTATCTTGACCACTGCTCCTTCATCCTTCAAAGGAATTCGGTGATCATGTACTCTAGGCGGCGGTAGACCTTTTGGAATTTGAAAAATGTCTTCAAATTCCGCCAGCAGCTCTTGAAGTTGGTTGTTAGGATCATCAGCTTCCTTGGACAAGAGAGTCACTTGCTCGGGCGAACTTAACACAGCTGTGTAAGGCCTCAACGATCGACCCACAGCCATAAAACACTTCGGGTTGATCTCAGCCCCTTCTACTGCTAACGAGCCCGGAACAATACCTTGGATAACACACGATTTCTCCTGGATTTTGAACTGCATTGTTAGCGAACCAAAATTCCAAATGATGTCCCCTAATGCTGATAACCACTGCACCCCCAGCACAATATCACAGCCGGTCAAAGGTAGGACCAAAAAGTCTGTCTCGAACTTGTGATCCTGTACCTCCCACGAGACTTCCTTGCACAACTCCTTTGTGAACAGACAACTTCCATTGGCCACGGAAACCTTCAAGCGCTCGTGATCCAACACTAGTAACGACAACCTATTAACCAGCCGTGCGTCAATAAAATTATGGGTACTTCCAGAGTCAACCAAGATAATAGCCCAACATGGACCGACTTGGGCCGCCACCCGCATAGTGTTGTGCCATTATAAACCCGTGATAGCATGCAGCAAAATTACAGGAGACTTGGAACCCTCCTCTTCAGAGCCATTCTCCTCCAATTTGTCGAAACACTCGTGAAAATCCTCAGCCTCACTATCAGAGGGTTCTAACAGAAATTGGTACAACTGGGACTTCATACACTTATGACCCACAATATATTTGGCCCCACACCAAAAATAGAGGCCCTTCTGTTTCCGGTCAGCCATTACTGCCGGAGATATGGTTTTAGACCCGGACTTAGTGGATGAAACATTACTAGCCGAATGGGCACTCGAGACAGTCCTAGTAGGGGAAGAAAAATATTTGGAAATAATAGAAGAATGAGGTAAAATTCTAAGAGAACTAACCCCTGAAGATGCATGGGCTTTCGTCGAATGAGAAATAAGTACCTCGATCTTCCTCGCTAGTTGGAAGGCTTCCACCAATGTGGAGGGCTCAAACAAATCCAAGTAGTTATCGATTTCCAGCTTCAAGTTGCTAATGAATATGCTAAGAGCGTAGGACTCAGGAAGATGCAGCTGATTCACTAATCCTACGAACACGTCTTGATACTGCTCGACAGTCCCTTGCTGCTTCAATTGAATCAACTCCCTCTTGGATTCCCAAATTGCCCGAATCCAAAATGATCTTGGAGGCTCTTAATGTAGGCAGGCCAGGCCAGCATTTGCAACCCCCCATGTCGTTGAGAATAGAAATAGTGCCACTCCAGAGCCCGCCCCTCCAAGTTTATCATCACCACCCGGATCTTGCTCGACTCATGTACTCATTCGGCATCAAAATATTGCTCCAGTTTGGTCCACCAACCGCGAAAATCTGATCCATCAAACTTGGGGCACTCTAATCGACTGGCTCGCATCGAAGCTTCCCGTACTTGAGATGGATTTTTTTAGTGGACACTACCCACATCCGCAGCGTTCGGTTCCGCTGGAGCTTGCGGATACTCGGAACTCTTAGGGGAAAACCCCGGAGGAGCTCCTAAGACGCCCTTTCCCTTGTCAGTTGCACCGTTTGCTGGAGGCCCTTTCAGGGGTGGACCAAAATACTGCCCTAACAAGGTTTGAAGATCACTCCGAAATTCCTCTTTGAACTCCTGGAGCCGAGAATCCATTTTAGTTTCTAAACGAACTATCTCTTCCTAAATCCTGAAGATCTCCTGTTGCATAGTTCCAACCTCTTTCTGGAGGCGAGTGGACACACCGTCTCCAGTCATTATGGGGAAACGTGCTGGCTCTGATACCCTTGTTACACCCCGGAATCTAAAACAGAGAAGATGATAGATCAAGAGGAAAAAATAGAAGAGGAGAAATAGAAGAGGTTAGAGGGAAAAGAGTATTCTGAATATCCTTCTATATTTTCGATACCCATCTCTGCATACAATTCATGCCTTTTGTAACGAAAAAACTAACATATGATGACGTGGCTATAACTCTATTGTAACCCAAAACACACCGTTTTATTAAATCCCTTAAACTCCCCGTTTCACTTAAACTATTAATTCATTTCTTTTGCTCTTTTTTGCCCAGTAACACTATGAGGCACATTAGCGCCAGAATTGTCACAGCAAACGTTAGAAGACCATTCAATCTGTACCCAAAAGAATGCATCTTTTCCTATTCATTTACTTTGTTTAATCCTACTGCCCCTCAGCTTTCAATTCAGTCACTATATATTAGGGTTTAAAGTATAGTTAATCCAAAATGTGAGTAAAAAATTAAGCAAAGTGTTCCCTGATATTACAAAAACAACTCAAATTTATTTCAAATCAGTCATGAATGAATCTAAATTCTAATTCAGGAAATGAAAAACACTCAACATTGAGATCAATATTCAAGATCAAGGAATATACCCAATTAATACACAGACAGAAAAAAATTAAAAAAAATACTTAGCGAAACTTAATTCAGAAGAAACAGACCGAGATATATTCCCAAAAATAAGCATCCAATGAATATCAGAAAGATATTGCAATCAAAACAAAATTAAATACGAACATAAAATTGAAAGGAAAACAAGATAATCAAATAATAATAATAGACGTAAGAAATATTTACCTAAAGCGAAGAGCAAAGGGGAAAGATGGCGCGAGAGTAAAGCCAGTTTCTATGGTGATTTTTTATTTTGAATTTTCTTAAAATAAGAAAAAATGTGATTTTTTTAGAAAATAAATATTGTTTTACTCTCTTACTAAATTAATTCTTATATATTAAATTGAAAAGTAATAATAAAAATTGATAAAATTTTTAACAGAAATTATATAGAGCTTAATTTACTTATTTTTTGAGTAAAAAAAGATAAAATACAATTTAACTCGCGTCTGTATGTGTTTAACTTAATTCTCCCCTTATAACAAGCCATATATTACTCCTGATAGAAATAATAATTAATACAAATTTAAATTTGAAATTAAAAAATAATAAAAAATAAATATATAAATTTAATTATTTAATTTTTAAAATCTTATAAAATTATAATACTTAACTGATCTTAAAAATATCATTTTTCTCACTTTACTCCTAAATTTCTGCTTGACCTAAATTAGTACTACATTCTATTAATTGATTAAGTAACCACATGAAATGTGACAATGCATTTTAATTCTGCCATATATTGGCCAAATAGCATTAAAAAAAAAGTAATTAGAGATAATAATGATAAAATCTTTTGGCGAAGGCATTGAAGAATTTATTTATACTTAAAGGTAAAGGAAAGGGAAAAAGAAGAAACTTAGGCTCAACCCGGGCTGAACTGAAAGTCCGGAGTAGCGACGGAAAATCGTTCTGGGATTTCAAATTGACCTAAAAGCTTTTTAAAAGAAGAATGGATAGGCTATCGAATGCGTTTTCGTTGCTGGAGATTGATGCGGACGATCATCATCCCCCACCGGCTTCATCATCTGCTTCCAAGCCTTCAGGTCCGCTTATCTACTTTCGTCTTTCAATCATTGCCTTTGGGTTTAGGGTTAGAATCATTTGAACTTTGGGGGTGTGCTTGATTGATTCTACGGAAGCTTATAATATCTAATTTAGGGCTTTAGAAGGAAGAAAAAATACGATGAACAGTAATTATCGATAATTTTTTTTTATCATTGACAGGTAAGAGCAAAAGTAATGGGAAGGGCTCAACTGAACTGAAACCGGCATTTCTTTCGGAAAACTACAAGTTACCCCTTGTTTGGATTGACTTGGAAATGACTGGTAAGCCCTAGCAAATGCTGCTTATGACTAATTTTAGTTTACTCCGATGGTGGATTATGTGATGTAAGAATCGCATTCATCTCGTCTATGCAGGTTTGAATATTGAGACTGATAGAATATTGGAGATAGCTTGTATAATTACAGATGGCTATCTCACCAAATCATTGGAGGTATCTATCTATTAAACTTTTTTTTTTGTTTTTTGTGTTCTTGATTTAGGATAAGCATTTCAAGCATTTTGTTAAAAAAAAAAAAAAGGCTTGTTCTGAAGAAATTTCAGTTTTAATGTTGTTTTCACCTATTAATCATAGCTGACTTTGAGTAATATAGTGTTGAATGAAAAGACATCATTAGAAATGTGGTATCCCTCAATGTTCTCTCCTTTTCAGGGTCCTGATCTGGTTATCCATCAATCTAAAGAGTGTTTAGATAGAATGGGGGAATGGTGTCAAAATCATCATGCAGCTAGTGGTATGTGGTTCAAGACCAATCGTGTTCTGATATGTAAATTTCCATTATTTGGTTGTCTTTCTACATTTTTATGGAATAATAGATTGGGAGCTTGTACTAACAACCTTCGATTATTTTAGGATTGACAAAGAAGGTGCTTCAAAGTACAATTAGCGAAAGAGAAGCTGAAAAGCAGGTCAGTAATAATATCATCATGTATTATGCTTTCATGATGTTAGGGCAGTAAGAGCACATTAAACATGTTGGTACATACACAACTAGTAGGAACTGTTACTAACTGGTATGCTTTAAACATAGGTTCCAGAAATCTAATAGGATACGATTTTTTTTACTAAGGTTTGCAGTTAATGTTCTTTCATGATGCAGGTCATAGAATTTGTAAAGAGACATGTTGGTACATACACACCTCATTTAGCTGGAAATTCAGTTTATATGGATTTTATCTTTCTGAAGGTAATAAATCAATTCATATCACTTTCAACTTCCGATTCAAAGTCGAAACAAACCCCGATATCTTGCTCCTTTAACCTGCTCCCAAAGCTATATTTGATGGCTAAGTTGTCTTTGGTATTCATAAACTTCCTCTTGTTCTTGATTTAATAATTTTCTAGTGGGTTCTAAAACGGGCAATTGCGTGAATGTTGTAGATGATGAATGGAGTTCATTTTTTATGTTCTTTTGATAACTTTTGTGTTTATTATTGGCAGAATTTGAGGTGTTAATCATATTTGTATTTTGCAGAAATATATGCCAGATTTGGCTAGTCTTTTCTCTCATGTAGTAGTTGATGTAAGCAGTGTAAGGGCTCTTTGCATTCGCTGGTATCCAAGAGGTAAATATAAAGTTTGCATAGGTTTTTTTTAGACGAATTATATGTTGATCTCATCATACATGGCAGATCAAAAGAAAGCCCCTGCCAAAGAAAAGAAACACAGAGCCATGGATGACATCAGAGAGAGCATATCCGAACTTAAATACTTCAAGGAGACCATATTTAAAGCAAAATCCAAGAAGTGAATGCCAATTGCTTTTGAAGACAACTTTGATAACAACAGCTTTTGCTAGTCCTTGTTGACTACAATTAGATGATTCAAGTTTTAGTACAAGAATTGTTATATGTAAAAAACTATTTGATAATCGGCCTTAGCATAAGGTAATCTTTTGAAATATATGTTTATGCAGTTGTGCAATGGCTGTTTACAGCCTTATTTGGATTCTGGGAAAATGCTACAGATACCAATACTTTGAATATTGGAAACAACATGATTATAGGATTAAAAAAAAAAAGAATCTCAGAAATCTTTATAAATATATCAAAATTTATATTAGATTAGTTTAACTTTTCATCATTTTAAAAAGAAAAAACACCTTGAAAATTCACCATTCGTCTTGCTCTAAAGTTCACAGATTATTAAAATGAACGGCTCAGTGCTCAACTCCCCATCTCTCCCCTGTTGTATGACCAGACCATTCAAGTGAATTAGCATTTACCGATGGCTATGATTTAGAGATCCAACCAATACAAGCAAAACAAGCTTGACCATTGAAAATGATGGCAAACTGACCATAACATGTGTGCATACATAGACTAACAAGAAAAAAGGATCTCGTAATCCGCTTATGGCACAATAAACAGTTTAACCTATAGTGTTTAAATTGGATGATCACATCAAACCAAAACATACAGTTGCAGGATGTTGTGTAGTCCTCAAAGACCGATGACTTTCCTGTGCATATGTTGTCCATGCAAACCTTCATCTCCGTCATGATGGTGAAAAATTAGAGTGAAGATCCCTACCAAGCATAGCACCGAACCTACAAGAACTTTGTCATATCGCTCCACGCAATGAAACTTGAGCTGGCTAGCACCGTAGAACGACAAAGCAACCAATGAGGTCATCACTGCTATTGTGCTGCAAATAAAATGTCACCTTAGTTAAGCCTTGTTTGGTAAAATATGCCCAGGTTATAGCTTTAAATACATGAGAAACCAAACTCGGGCATCTATATGTTATTGTCTGATTAAACAGAACTTGAATATACCCGACACACAAGGACTTGCAAACTCTTACATACACATAGAACACTTTTCCTGTTTATTTTTAATCACTTAAATTGGTTCATTGTAACATAGAACTCCCACACAGAAAATGCTACCGATTAATGTTATGAACTTTAGTGTAGATTACGGGTTGAAGCTGTCTGCAAGGACTGAGTTGAAAACTTTTATTGTAGCCATAGATAAGTATAATGCAAGTGTTACGAATCACCTCAGCTGGGTGGTGGTTAAAAGAATGTAAAGATAATGCAAATTGTTTTCCACAAACAAAGTAGCTGGCTTAGCAACACAAACAGAGGTGATTCTGTATTCCATATTTTATGATAGCCATGTCATCTATGTTTCCGTGACACTTGATTTCCCCTAAAGTATCCACATCCAGCACCTATATCTGACACCTTCAAGCAAGGGTATGGAGTTATGATCTCCAAATATACGGAAAAACTTGGAAAAAAAATGGGGATACCCACATCTGAGACTCACCCCCGCATCTCGAGTAACATAGCACGTCAGGCTCTACCACCATGCCCTTCCTTAGCTACACTAAGCTTCTGCCAGAAACATATAATAGTAGGACTAAGACTAGCTGTTATTTGCTTATTTCGCCCAAATGTGAAAAGATTCAAAAGTAATAATGACGACGGACTCATGACGAGGAACTTCCAAGTTGATTTTGCAGTATTAACACTGATCTGTTAACTCATAACCAAAGTCTGAAGATGCTACACCAATTGGAAACACATGAAAAATTGAGACAACTTGACTGTACAAATCAAGGGAACAACACAAGTAAGATGATCTATTCTTCAATTACCACATTGCTAACATCTGCCAACTACCGACAAATTCAAATTGATTTATGCAATTCTCGAAATTCAGAGTCCTTTTTCATTCTATACCTGACTAGAAGCACTATGATTGCAAGCACCATCATCGACGATGAGTTTCCAACAGCTAGAAACACCGGGAGAGTGGTAGCGCAAGGAGACAATGCTGGAACAAGGACAAGACCGGCGACAGCCATTTTCTCCATAGGTTGATTGTGAGAATGACTGTGCCCACCTTTTCCAGACAAAAACATCAGTATATAGCTACCACCAAGAACTATGAGCAAAAGTGAAGCAAGTTTATGCACTGTTTCTTCTCCAGCAATCGTGTTCGCCATAGTGATGGCAGTTATACCAAGAAGCGAAGTAGATATTACATGCAAAACTGCTCCAAATGCGGCTGCACGTAGAAATAACACAAATATAAACAGGAATGATAAAAGCTCGGCGAAAATCTAGCTAAATAGCATTTGATTCCTAGATGTTCGACAAAATGATAGAAACCCAAAATTGCAAATCATATTAGAATTAAATTATGACCAGATATTCCTCATCAAATTGACGAAAGATACCATAAACAGAACAGAAGAGAAAATTAACATCCCAAAAAGCAATCTGGGTACGTATAAATTAGGGATCTAAAAGCAGAAATAGATTGATGGAGGGGACTTACTGACGAAAAGGGTACGAGAAAGGGTCCATTTCTGTGCCCGTCCGACGATGGAGAAAGGAAGCCAATGGGTGGGAATGAAGGAATGAAGAAGGGAAACGGTGGCTATGCCGCCTATTGTTGACAGATCTTCGGCGCTGAAACTCTCCATTTTCGCCTTTTTGTTCAAAGTGGAAAGGAGATTGATTCTGAGTTACCTGGATTCAAAATAACTACTTTTCTTCTCTTTCTTCTTCTTCTTTTTTTTTTTAAAAATTTCCTTCGATGGAGAGAAATGGTGAAAGAATAAATCGGTTGGTGTCTGTTGAAGCTCTGAGAAAACAACAAAAATTATAATACATATACCAATTTTATGTTTTATGTTTTACTTTAAACCCAAGTTATTAATTAATCAAGTTTTTCCTTTCTTAATATATAATTTTTCTTTCATCAAAAAACAAATATTAAATTTTTTTCAATCTGTTTGAGTTTTTATTAAATATTTGGAACTCACTTTTTGCATAATATTAATTTTAGCTTATTTTTATTTTTTAGTTAAATCTTTCAAAAGTAATTTAA
Source organism: Gossypium stocksii (assembly GCA_020496765.1). Classification (NCBI taxonomy): domain Eukaryota; kingdom Viridiplantae; phylum Streptophyta; class Magnoliopsida; order Malvales; family Malvaceae; genus Gossypium; species Gossypium stocksii. The sequence goes on from CM035623.1 coordinate 210,006, forward strand.
TTATTTTTTTAATAAAAATTCTTAATAAAACATTAATTTTTTTAGTGATGTTGACATCGCAACACACATTACTTTATCTAGGGTAAATTACAAAAGTATCATTCAATTATACCTTTTATTCTATTTTGATCATTCAATTATTACTTTTTTCAATTTAATCACAAACAATAAATTTTTTAGGGAGGCTGTCATTAGTTGCTGTTAGATGACTAATAGAAAGTTGATATGGACTTTTTATTATTGGTCTAATAAGAAAATTAACCCTCTAATATTTATATATTTTGTTAATTTGATTCCAAATATAACAAATTTAGCCTTAAATGTTTATTAAATTTATGATTTACTTTTGAATTCAATAAATTTAATTCTCAATATTTACAAAATTTATCATTTCAATTCTAAATCTAAAATTTTAAAAATTTTAAAAAAAATCATATCAACCCTCTCAAGATTCACATCCAAATTTGTAAACAAAAAGCTAACTTTGTATGATACAACTCCCACAAATTTCATTTTCTTCTTTGAAATTTTTTTTTAGAAAGAATTGCATAGTTGAGAATAAGGAACAGTAAGGAAATTGATGTGCTCACGACAGCTAAAATGAATTTTTTTAAAATTTTTATAAATATTAACAGTTAACTTTATTAATTTTTTTAGAATTCAAATTAAGATAATAAATTTTATAAGACCAATAAAAAATTCACATCAACTTCAAATCCCTCTTCTAACTGCAACTAGGGGATTATGGATAAAATATTTAATTTCAAAAAAATTAGTGACTAAATTAAAAAAATTAATAATTGAGTGACCAAAATAAAATGAAAGACATAGTTGGGTGACATTTTTATAGTTTACCCTTTTATTTATTTTCTAGACCGGCTCGGCTAATATTTCATTTTGCTGCGACTCGACCCTCGTCCCCGCAATATTTTTTAAGAAAAAGGAGGGAGGTTTTTTTTTTTTTGCCTTTATTTTCTCCTTCTAGGGTTCCGTTACTGCCCCCAATGGTAGAAGTCGTAAACATGCCGGTCGATTCCCTCGACCGTCGCCCCGGTGGAGACCGTAAAGACACCAATAATAATCATAGCAGCAGACAACCTCTGTCATCTGATGATCCCAACTCCTCTCCCCCGCCTCCGCCTCCGCATCGACGCCGCGACCGCGACTCGCGTGAGCGACGAGACCGTGACTATTACGATCGTAACCGCTCTCCTCAACCTCCTCTTCCTAGGGAGAGAGATCAGAGGCGTCGAGGTAGCATTAGCCCTCCGCCACCGCCGTTAAATTTCAGGGATAGGAGACATTCGCCTCCTCCGCGGAGGTCTCCGCCATACAAGAGGTCTAGGCGGGAGGATGGAGGCTACGAAGGCAGGAGAGGGAGTCCTAGAGGAGGGTTTGGACCTGGAGATAGAAGGTAATATTTTATTTTTGAACTATTGGTTTTTATATTGCCTTAGCCTTTAGGTATTTTTCTATGCTAAATATGATGGGCTTGTTTCTTGCTAGTTGTTAAACTTAGTGTTCTTGTTTACTGATTTAAGTATGCAAGTTCATTAGCTGAAAGATTAAGACACGGGTGACTTCAAGAAGGAAATATTCTTTAAGTTATAGGCCTCTAAAATATTGTACAAGATGGTTAAATTGAATGCAAAACACTTCTAACAAATGCTAATGGCTATTGCTTAAACTGCAAAGGGGCCTTGTATACAGGAGAAAAAAATTTGGTCCATGGCGTAACTTGTAAGTTAGTATTTCTGGAAGATGTGTTTTTTTGTTGGACCAGAATATCCTTATTATATTTATGGTCCATGGAGGGTGCTTAAGTGTTTGTCTTTCTTTCTTTATTAAGAATCTCACATATTTATTTCAGTCTTGATTCATTACCTCCTTAGCGGTGCTTGACATTTCGAGGAGCCCTTGTTTGTGAAAGTTAGAAGGGGCTTCCTTTTTTCATATTTTGCAAAATACCGGACTGCCTGAGAATATCTGACATTGATCTTTTGTTTTTACTAAAATCTTACCTAAGAGAAGATCATTCTTTCTGTTTTCTCTATATCTAATTAGCCTACTACTATATAATTATGGTTCATTATTTTCATTCTGTCCTGTTTATGTTCATATTTCGCTCATCCCTTTGTGTTGATTATATTCAAATCTTGCTGACGCTGTAAAACACTTTTGGTAGTGCAGGTTTCGGAACAACTGCGGTGGTGGATATGATCGTGAAATGGGAAGGCCCAGTTACCCTGATGAAAGGCCTCATGGCCGGTACTTCGGTCGCTCTTCTGGTGGCCATGAAGATGGTTATTTCCTAGCAACTGCTTAACAACTTCAAAATTTCCTTAAAACTTCAATTGCTGATCTTGATCACTTTTATTTTGACTTCTGTATTTGCATCCCTTTTTTTTCGCTCATCACTTATTATCACCATACTTAAAAGGTTATATTACAGTTAATGACCCACAATTTTTTCAGTTTAATTATCAATTTTAGTGTTAATATAGATCTTGAATGATTATATTTAATGTTAATCTTGTGAAGAATTCATGTTTTAGCAAATAGCAAACAAATTCTTTCTGGTTAGGAATTGCTTATTTTTCGTAGGGAGAATTATGATAACTGGATATTAACAGGGGTCAAAACTGAAAACTGTTCTTTTGCTCTTAGGTATCCTTTTTTGCCTGTCCTAGTTGATTGTGTCATTTTGGAAGGTATTGAGATGCATATGATCGAAGTAATTTTGGCTTTCTATGAAATGATGCATTATTGCAGTTAATGATGACTCTACCACTTTGTAGGTGTATTCCTTCTAAAATTCCATAAAGTGATGCTGCATTATTGTATAATACAGAAGGAACAAATTCTTTATCCATCTTTTCTATTTATGCATTAGTGCTGTTTAGTTTTTGTTTACCAAATGATGTTGCTTCTGCAGACTGGGATTCTGGCCGTGGTGGTTATGGCATTGCTTCCTACTCAGGGAGTGCTCAAAGGTTAGCTTTCCATCTCATCTAGAGCTCTTGTGTTAAATGAGGTTTGAATTATTTTATTTTACTGTATTTCCGGCATCATTGAACTTCTCTTTTAATTGAGGTTGATTCTAAAATTGCTCTTCTTATCATTTGGTTGCTGGATCTTTATTCATCTCATTCAGTAATATGACATGATAAGTAAAATTTTCAGAGAGGGATTGATGTCATACAAGCAATTTATTCAAGAGCTTGAGGATGATATACTACCAACTGAAGCTGAGCGCAGGTACAAATGAGGAATTATGTTTTTGGTTCAGTTTTATCTTGTTTAGAACTTGTGGCTTAAAAAGGGTTAGATGTTAAGTAATTGTAGCCTTTTACTGTGTAGGTATCAAGAATACAAGTCAGAGTATATATCTACCCAAAAACGAGCATATTTTGATGCTCACAAAGATGAGGAATGGTATGTCCCATTATGTACTGAATACCTGCCTATCTATTCACCTCACCTCATTGTTCTAATTGGTCTTGCTTATGCATGTAGGTTGAGAGACAAATATCATCCAATAAAGTTGGTCACTGTTATTGAAAGGTTAGTTTTATGTGCATATATCATGATGTTACAGTTAATGAATTTGTTAGTTAGCTGATGATCCCCTCTGCCCTGCATTTTGGATTATGGTGTAATTGATGGATTTGGTGTCATTTTTCATGCTATTGTTGGGTTTTTTCTTCATCTTTTTGGGATTTTTTTCTTTAGGAGGAATGAACTTGCACACAAAGTTGCCAAGGACTTTTTGCTTGATCTGCAGAGTGGAACATTGGACTTGTAAGATCAGAATTTCATGTACACTTATCTTACATGCGTATTCAACCTGGCTCATTGCATATTATTTTCCTGCTGCTGGCCCGTAATAAATGTTTGTGGTGCAGAAGTCCTAGTGTCAATGCCTTGTCATCAAATAAATCAGGCCAGACAAGTGATCCTAATTCTGAAGATGAAGCTGAAGTTGGTGGGAAAAGAAGGTGGCATGGAAGAGGACCTGCTAAAGAAACTGATCTTGCTGCTGCTCCCAAGGCTCACCCAGTCAGTGCGGATCCTAGAAGAATTGAGATTGACATTGAGCAAGCACAGGGCCTTGTATGTAAACTGGACTCTGAAAAAGGAATAGAGGAAAATATTTTAAGGGGGTCCGACAACAACAAAATAAATAGAGATAAATCTCATGGTAGTTTGACTGGCCCAGTGATTATTGTACGTGGCTTGACGACTGTGAAAGGCTTGGAAGGTGTTGAGCTTCTAGATACTCTTATAACTTACTTGTGGCGTGTACATGGCTTGGATTATTATGGGATGATTGAAACAAATGAAGCTAAGGGTCTTAGGCATGTGAGAGCAGAGGGAAAGAGATCTGATGTGACTAGCAATGGATCTGAGTGGGAAAAGAAACTTGACTCACACTGGCAAGAGAGATTGAGGAGTCAGGATCCTTTGGAATTAATGACTGCTAAAGACAAAATAGATGCTGCTGCCATTGAAGCTTTCAATCCTTTTGTCCGGAAGATTAGAGATGAAAAGTATGGTTGGAAGTATGGTTGTGGTGCTAAGGGTTGCACAAAGCTCTTTCATGCTGCAGAATTCGTGCACAAGCATCTTAAACTCAAACATCTGGAGCTTGTGGTGGAGCTAACATCTAAAGTGTCTGAAGAGCTTTATTTCCAGAATTATATGAAGTAAGTGTGGTCTTACATGCAGCATATTGATTTTTATAGTTTTTATTTTAAGGATATTTCAATAAGATATACATTGTTGCCATTCCAGTGATCCAGATGCTCCTGGTGGGACACCTGTTATGCAGCAATCTATACAGGTATGCTACAGCTGGTGTTTTGATGTTATGATTGCTATTACTGCTATTTAACCTCAGTTTTCCCTTTTTGCTTTGTAATTTTTTTCTTCTTGCAGAAGGACAAGCCTCAGAGACGTAAAATATTGGGAAATCGCTTGAAAGATGACCGTGACTTACATAGAGAACGCGATAGATCTGACAACCCTCAAACAAGTGATTTTTCATTGAACGATGATGGTCTTGATGGGGGGAGTCGTGATGATCCAATTTATGATGCTTTTGGTGGACAAGGGATGCATGTTGCAGCTCCATTTTCTTCCGATGTTGCACCTCCGCCAGTATTGATGCCAGTTCCTGGTGCTGGGTAGGTCTTATGCTGTTCTACAAATAGTGGTAGTTAGTTTAGTATTTTCTCAAGGGCTTATATGTGTATAATTGCAGTCCATTGGGGCCCTTTGTTCCAGCTCCACCTGAACTTGCAATGCAAGTGTTCAGAGAGCGAGGTGCTCCTCCTTTTGAAGGCAATAGTAGAAGTGGACGTTCTGGACCTAATTTAAGTGGACCAACCCCCTTTCTTTTGCCTCGTGGCTTCCGACAGGATCCTCGGCGTCTACGAAGGTAAGTTTGCTTGAGATGTTGTAGGCTTGTAGCTATTTTACTTGCAGGGCTTGACCTCAGCTACTTGTCTGCTTGATTACAGTATTATACAATTTGCTTCGTGTTCCTAAATTTCATGATTTGGGTAAATTCATAAAGTGGATCTTATTTGTATAATGGTGTTCCTATATATGCTACTGCTCCTGCGTATTCTTTTTTTTTTTTTTAACCAAGTGAGGTGGGAACTTGCTATTTATAAACCATGAAGTTGCTCTAGTGGTTCCATGTAACTAACAGAATATCAAACGGTGTTATGATTTGGTAACATGCGTGTGATCAACAATTCCCTTGCCTTTTTAATTCTCTATTGACATCACTGTATGCCCGAAGGCCATCATGTTCCTTCATCTGTCCCCCTTTTACTCTTTGACCCATGGTTTCTTTGGTCCCACCAATTTTGATTGCCCATACTGATAAATGCAACTAGAGGAGTCGCTTTTTCTCATGGTTTCCACTTTGCATTTAAATGATTTAGTATTTGTTAGATGAAAGATTGCAAATGTTATCTTAGTTGCTTGATCGCGACTCTCTTGCAGAGTCAAGATTAGTAAAGCTCGCCCTGTTTTATCTCATGCAGTTATCAGGACCTAGATGCACCGGAGGATGAAGTCACCGTAATAGACTACAGGAGCTTGTAGATGTTAGAAATAGTGGTGGCAGAAAGCTATTCATCAAACAGTCCAAGGACAAATGTTGTTAATGTTACGATTGACTGCCAGAGAAGCAATGATGAAAAATTCTTAAATCTTGCCAGCTGCACAATAGCTGCTTCCCTTTGTAATGAAGAGGTATTCTGCTGCTGTGATCTCACTAATGAGATTAATTGCTGCGAACAATCCTCTTCATCCTTTACCCCGTCTTATCTAACTTGAAAAGGTGATGTTGATGAACATGGGGTGGTGGCATATAAAATGGTAAGCAAATTTGTAAAATGGACTTGTAGTGGATAGGCGCATATTTTGTTTCGATCTTCCTAGTGTTAAAAAGAGGTAAGGTTTTCATACTTATGATAATAAAATTGGTCTCTTTCTTGAGATTTTTGGAATGTCAGTGGTTGAGGAACCGGTTATGGCAATGACTCATTTCTCCCATTTTTTTGAGGGTTTTTTTCCCCATAAATGTAGTCAATTTTTGTGTAGGTGTGTGTTAGAGTGTTGTAATTTAGCTATTCGTTCCCATTTGATGTCCATATTGTAATTAAGACCTGTCTCCCAATCCCATCAACGCCTTTTATTTCGTAAGCTTCTTTGTTGGAGTCTCTGCTTATCCTTCACTCTGCAAAATGTTGAATTCCATCTCAAATGAATTAGATAACAAACAACAATTTATGTAAGTAAATCATAAAGGTGAGAGGGGCCATAGATACAAGTAAAAAGATGAAAAGGGAATGGAGCGACCCATATTCGTCACACGGCAAAGGATGCTTACAACATTCGGAAGCTGCTCCCGAATGTATCCCTCGATACTTGGAATTTTACTTCTGACCCTTCTCCGTGTCTTTAAAGCTGGAATGCATGGTTAAAAACCCAAACGGTACTAAAACAACAGTAAAAGCCGTGCTATCAGTTCCCATGGCAAAATGAAACAAATCGGCCACCAACGCAGCTGTATAAAGCATATCTCAAACTTGGAAATTTTGAGTAGATTTTTTTTTTCCCCTTGTTTATACAATGACCAAGAGGTATCTCTCCATTTACAGTTTTTTTTTTTTAATTTATCAATTTATAAGTGTCTACTCACGTGTGTCAGTATAAAATTGCTAGTAATCAAGATTTACATCGGAGTTATTTCACAAATGCAATTGGTTTATTACAATCACTCTGGAAAAGAATAAGATTGAATAGACTTGAAATTGGGATATATATTTTCAATGGTCGCTTACATCACATGCTGAGACCTCCGAGAAAATATGTACAATTGCTGGCCCTGGCTATGCTCTAAGTAAATGAACAGAAAAACATGTAGAAACCAGGCAATGCATTTCATTCCAACATTGCAAAGCCAAATCTGCATTTGTTGTAAGCTCAATGAACATATGATCTACAATTTTTTTTGTGCTGGAATCACTATACATGTTACGTTCCAACATATAACACACAACTTCAATGGGAATCACAAATGCTGCCTTCCACAGTAGCTGAACTATGACCCTGCAAAAATATAAACAATCCTTCACTATATTAAACCATTTTCTGGTTGCCAACAACTAAGAAACTAAAGCCTGAATACTGAACACCATAAATACTCAATAAAACAATATAATCCTAAAATCGTTTTAAATCAAAATCATTTATAGTAAGAATAAAATTTGACAGATACATTCCAAAGTTCCAGTAGCTATGGAATCAAAAAATATTAAACACTCCAGCTAATGGGGATATCAGATTCAATCTTTTGAATCCACTATAAAATACCACTTATGATTTCTGTTTTATACATACTCTCAAACAAAGAGCAAAATGAAAATGGCAAAGTCAAGTTTCTTGTTGCTTGTTGACATTTTTGTGATTCTCATGCTTTGTATAAGCCTTTGCCATGGTGCTGTAGACGATAATAGGAAGGTAAGTATTGTCTGTTTTTTATATCTTTTAAATGAATTTCTGATTATTTAAATTTTAATAATGTGGCCATCCAGGTTTACATTGCATACTTGGGATCTGCTCCTGATAGAGACTACATTGCTACATCTCAACATTCCACTATGCTTCAAGCACTTTCTACACACAGGTAACACCTGTAATCGGAAATGATCAAGATTGGTTCCCTTTTAGTATGTAGGTTCGGTCCGGTTTTGGACAACCTGTTTATTCCGAATCTGATTTTTTTTTTTTTTGTTCTCTGTAGCTCTGTGGAAAATTACTTAATCAGGAGTTATAAAAGGAGCTTCAATGGATTTGCTGCTAAGTTAACTAATGAAGAGGCAAAGAAACTTGCAAGTAAGTTATATAAGAGGGCCTGTCTTTCTTTTTTTTTTTTTATACAACCCAATGGCATTGTCTTAGTGATATGTTTTCACCGTTGCTATGTTATGTAGGCTTTAAAGAAGTGGTTTCTGTTTTTCCAAGTAAAGTTTACCACCTTCATACAACAAGATCATGGGATTTCTTGGGACTCAACCAAACTACTAAACGTAATGCTACTGCCGAGAGCAATGTCATTGTTGGTGTCATTGATAGTGGAATCTGGCCCGAGTCTGATAGCTTTAGTGATGAAGGCTTCGGTCCACCACCTAAAAAGTGGAAGGGAGCTTGTAAGGGTGGCCAAAACTTCACTTGTAACAAGTAAATTTTCGATCGGACCGACTGTTATTCAAATCCCTGAATCAATGTTTGTTGTTTACTAATGATATTTTAGTACTTATATTACAGGAAGCTTATTGGAGCTCGAGTTTACACCACAGATTCTGCCAGGGACATGGATGGTCATGGATCTCATACAGCTTCCACAGCAGCAGGGAACAATGTAAGGAAAGCTAGTTTCTACGGACTTGCTGAAGGCATTGCAAGAGGAGGGGTTCCATCAGCAAGGATTGCTGCATATAAAGTATGCGACGATACAGGGTGTACTTCAGAAGATATCTTGGCAGCTTTTGATGATGCCATTGCCGATGGAAATGATCTTTTATCAGTTTCATTAGGACCAGAAAGTTTGTCTGAGTTTTACCTGGACCCAATAGCCATTGGTGCTTTCCATGCAGCCGAGAAAGGTGTACTTGTTGTACAATCTGCAGGCAATAGTGGTCTAGCAGGGTTCCAATCGGTGGCAAGTGTAGCACCGTGGATACTTAGCGTTGCTGCAAGCACAACGGATCGCCATTTTGTCGACAAGGTTGTTCTTGGGAATGGGAAGACACTAACTGTAAGAACTATATCGCTCTTGAATTGCTCTGACTCTCGTAGTTTATTTACTTGATAGTAATAGTTTTCTCTTTGCAAGCAGGGGCTTTCAATAAACTCTTTTAGTCTTAATAGAACAAAGGTTCCATTGGTTTATGGGCTGCAAGCATCATCTGATTGCGATGAGTTCAGTGCTCGGTTAGTTCCATTGACAAGCTGCATTTTGATTGATTCAGATTTAAGCCGCATGTTTGATTCATTGTTGGTCCTTTTTCAGGTTGTGTCTCTCTAATTGCCTGAATAAAACTTTGGTAAAGAACAAGATCATTCTATGCGATGACATGCAGGGTGTAGACGAAGCTTACAATGCTGGTGCATTGGGATTAATTACGAAATATAGATCCGACGATGTTTCATTTGTTGTCCCATTGCCTGCTATAACTTTAAGCTCCAAGGACTATGATTCAGTTACATCCTATCTGAATTCCACCAAGTATGTACATATCGATGGTTCGGGTCATTATTTTGTCATATGCTAGGTAAAATAAAACTAATGCCTTTGCTCATTGTGTCACAGACAACCTAAAGCAAAAATATTAAGAAGTGAAACAATTACAGATAAATTTGCTCCTACAGTTGCTTCATTCTCTTCAAGGGGTCCTAATTTCATTGTACCAGACATTCTGAAGGCATGCATTTCTCCCATAACTTGGATTTTATCGTTATTTTGCTTTTTTACGGTAAACTAAGTAGTTCTGTAAATGCATTGCAGCCCGATATAAGTGCACCTGGAGTGGATATATTGGCTGCATATTCACCGGTTGCTTCACCATCGATAACTACAACAGATACAAGGCGAGTTAAGTACAACATAATATCAGGAACCTCAATGTCTTGTCCTCATGTTGCTGGTGTAGCCGCATACGTTAAGACATTTCACCCTCATTGGTCTCCCTCAACCATTAAATCTGCTCTTATGACTACTGGTAATCATTCATTGCCATTATTGTAACATATGTCATGTTTTTTATCTTACATTTGTTTTCTTTTGCCTAGCTTTTCCGATGGATGCACCGAGGAATCAAGGTGCCGAATTTGCTTATGGATCAGGACATATCAACCCTGTAAAAGCCATTGATCCTGGACTTGTATACAATACCGTAAAGGGTGACAACATAAGATTCTTATGCAGTATTGGATATGATGAAGGTTCCATAAAAAATATAGCAGGAAACAACACCTCTTGTCCTAAAAACAATACTAAAATGCTGCCAAGAGATTTCAACTATCCTACACTCACTGCTTTAGTACCAGCAGGCAAGCCATTCAAAGTCACTTTCTATAGAACAGTAACAAATGTTGGTGTAGCAAGATCTACTTACAATGCAACAATCGCTACCCTGTTGGAACTCGAAATCAAAGTGGTTCCTCAAGTCTTGTCTTTCAAGTCTCTAAAAGAGAAGAAGTCTTACAAAGTTACTGTTTCAGGAAAAGCTTTGGGTGAACAGTCAATGGTGTCTGCAACATTGATATGGTCAGATGGTACACATAATGTTAGAAGTTCGATCGTTATTCACACATATGAAGGTGTCCATAGGGCTGTTTAAGTCACACGATTGAGTCTGCATTCTGTTTTAATTTGTTCAGTCAATTTCTTGCAATCTACTAATAAAATATTAGTTACATTTTTCTATGACAAACTTTTCCAATACATGATTTTTGCAACACCCCAGATTTTTCCGTGGAGTAAATCAGAAGAAAAATGAAGTTATAAATTGATTCCTTTGTCGTTTAAGTTACAAACATAATCAGTTCAGCTGCAAAAATATACAACAAATACAGCAGAGAGAATGGTGTTATTAGATAGTGAACAATATATCTTGAAATTGTCATAAATCAATCATATATGGTATGAGTAAAATTGCCAGATACGTTCCAATTCACTATAAATACCAGTTATAATTTCTGTTTTAAGCATACTATCAAACAAAGAGAAAAAAAAATGACAAAATCAAGTTTCTTGGTGTTTCTTGACATTTTTTTTATTATCACAGTTTGTGTAAGCCTTCGCTCTGGTGCTATACATGAAGATAGAAAGACAAGCATTTTTAACAATGTTTATATGGAACTGGTTCATGAATTATAATAATGTGCGATGATGACCATCATCATGTATGATGCAGGTTTATATTGTATACTTGGGACCACTTCCTGATGGAGACTACATTGCTTCATCTCACCATTCCAATATGCTTCAAGCACTTTCTAAACAGAGGTAGGAAGCCATTTTTTTAGAGGATGTCCTTTGATGCCTAAGCCAAAGTGTGGGTCTATCAGTATGAATATGATGATCGATCCGTTTTTTTTCTTCTCTGCAACTCTGTGGAAAATTACTTAATCCGAAGTTACAAAAGGAGCTTCAATGGATTTGCAGCTAAGCTAACTAATGAAGAGGCAAAGAAACTTGCAAGTAAGTGGTAGAAGAAGAGCTTTTTTTTTTTTTTTGAAGCTCAATGGGATTTTACTTAATGATATGTTTTCACCAATGCCATTATATGCAGGCTTTAAAGGAGTGGTTTCGGTTTTTCCAAGGAAAGTTTACCACCTTCAGACAACAAGATCATGGGATTTCTTGGGACTCAATCAAGCTGTTAAACATAATGCCACGGAGAGCAATGTCATTGTCGGTGTCATTGATACTGGAATCCAGCCCAAGTCGGACAGCTTCAGCGACAAAGGCTTCGGTCCACCACCCAAAAGTGGAAGGGAGCTTGTAAAGTTGGCCAAAACTGCACTTGTAACAAGTAAACATATTCCACTATTTCCAATCTCAGACCGCTATTCGTGTCCCTGATCCTCATAATGACTTGGTACTTATCTTTCAGTAAGCTTATCGGAGCTCGATTTTACACCACAGATTCTGGCAGGGATACAGAGGGTCATGGATCACGTACAGCATCCACAGCAGCCAGGAACAACGCAGTGAATGCTAGTTTCTATGGATTTGCTGAAGGAACCGCAAGAGGAGGGTTCCATCAGCAAGGATTGCTGCATATAAAGTATTCAATGGTATATGCTGTACTTCAGAGGACATCTTGGAAGCTTTTGATGATGCCATTGCTGATGAGTTGATCTTATAACAGTTCATTAGGATCATCTTTGTGTCTGAATTCTACAGTGGCCCTGTATTCATCGGTGTTTCCCATGCAGCGGAGAATGGAATACTTGTCGTGCAATCTGCAGGAAATAGTGGTACATTAGGGAAACAAACGGTGTCAATTGTAGCACCATGGATACTTACTGTTGCTGCAAGCACAATTGATCGCCTTTTCATCGACAAGGTTGTTCTTGGGGATGGAACGACTCTAACCATAAGAACCGAACCGATACTCACACTTGAATTAGAATAATATAGTTTTTGTACATGATAGTAATGGTTTCCTCTATGCAATCAGGGATTTTCAGTTAACTTTTTCAGTGTTAACCGAACAAAGGTTCCATTGGTTTGTGGGCTACAAGCAACGTCTTATTGCCACGAGAGCATTGCTCAGTTAGTGCGCCATCGACATTGATTTACAAAAGATTTAGACATAAGCAAAATGTTTTGATACCTAGTGTTTTTCAGGGTGTGCGACCCTGGTTGCCTGGATACAAGTCTGGTAAAGAACAAGATTGTTCTATGCGACAAAGAAGCTTATAATGCCGGTGCATTGGGATCTATTACACCAATTCCATGGACAAATATTTCATTTGCTGTCCCATTGTCTGCTTTCAGCTTTAATCATTCACGAATATGATTCTATCAAGTCCTACATGAATTCCATCATGTAGAGATCCAAAACCAATTTTTTAGATCTTACTCGGCAAACAGAAACTGATGCTTTCCTCTTTGTGTCACAGAGAACCTAAAGCAGAAATATTAAGAACTGAAACAATTAAAGATTCTTCAGCTCCTATAGTTGCTTCACTCTCTTCAAAGGGCCCTAATTATATTGTAGCAGATATATTAAAGGAATGCGGCCCAATAGAAATGCACCCAGTGGTGACATCTTGGCTCGGCTGCATATTCACCGGTCGCTTCACATTCTACGACTACAACAGATAGAAGACAAGTTAAATACAATATAACATCAGGAACCTCCATGTCTTGTCCTCATGTTACCGGTGTGGTCGAATATGTTAAAGCATTTCACCCTCATTGGTCTCCCTCGGCCATTAGATCTGCTCTTTTGACTACTGGTAACCTTTCATTGCCGTTATCGTAACATACCTTTGTTTATTGATCTTACCATTGTTTTCGTTTACCTGTTTGCCGTAGCTTTCCCGATGGATCCATCGAATAATCCTGATGGTGAATTTGCTTATGGCTCTGGACATATCAACCCTGTAAAAGCCATCAACCACGGACTTGTATACGACACCGTAAAGGGTGACAACATAAGATTCTTATGTAGCATTGGATATGATGAAGGTACCATCAGAATAGTAACAGGACATAATAGCTCGTGTCCTGAAAAAACGTTGCCAAGAGATTACACCTATCCTACATTAACAGCTGCAATATCAGTAGGTGGTATATTTAGAGTTTCCATAGAACATTAACAAATGTTGGTGTAGTAATATCTACTTACATTGCAACAATCTCTTACAACTCCAAGCTTGAAATCAAAGTAGTTTCTCAAGTTCTGTCTTTCAAGTCTTTAATGGAGAAGAAGTCTTACAATGTTATTGTTACAGGAAAGACTTTGAAACCTTTTTTAATGGTGTCTGCATCATTTTTATGGTCAGATGACAATCATAATGTTTGAAGTTAGATTGTCATTCATACATATCAAAAGCTCTTTCCTAAGGATGCCTGAATCCCTTGATTGAACTGAAAACTGATGTTGTTTTGCTTCTGGTTTATGTTATAGTTGTAGTACTCAATTTATTGCAACCTATTAATATTATTGTTTACATTTTGTATTCCTAGAATTTATTCTGTAATGGTTAACAGAATGATACTTTTAGGTACAAAATTAAAATTTTTGAAGCACGTGAATCACATTGGAAGTTCAGATAACTTTCAGGGGCTATTCGTGCTATTATTCCTAAATTTAGTTCTGCTTGTCTATTGCATTTTCTCGATATTCTTTTTACAAATCACCCAGAGTTCAAATGCTTCAATTGATTATCTTGCTAAATTAAAGTTGATTACAACATTTTTTTTAAATTAAATTGATTCCAAATAATTATTGTTATTATTATTATTTCAAAATATTATACATAAAAAATTAACTATAGAATTAAATTTTTGAAATCCAAAAAATAAATAAACTAAATTTTTAGAAATAAAAGTATAAAAACTAAATTACAAAATTATCAACAGCTATGACATATTTTAACCAAAAATTAATAATAGAAAAGTCATATTTATCAAAAGTCCGTATACTTTCAAAATTTTTAGATTTAATAGCTAGTTAAATCATTACTTTTTTTCATCCAAATTTACTTGATATCACAATTATATATATATATATATGCATAAGAAAAAGGCTTGGAATGACAGATCATATTATAAACTCCAGTAAACTGTTTTTAAAAGTTTTAATGAAAATTTTTGAATATTTCAATGATTTAAATGAAAATTTTTGAATAATTTAATCATCATTTCATAATTTTATAAAATTAAGGAATCAAAACATAAACTTACTTATAATTTAATAATTTCAAATATAATTGACTATTTTTATTGAAATGAGTGTCATGTAGATAGCAATAAAAAATTATATAATAAATAAATCTATTAAAAATTTATATAAAAATCAATTAAACATTGAGTTGAAATATTTAAAATGTATTGCGTAACAAATTCAAATTTTATATAATAACATATAAAATGTACGAAATTAAAATTGAAAAAAAAATCTTTATCACATGCAATAAATAATAAAAATAAAAAGGCAGCAGCCAAAAAAGCCAAACAAGAGAAAAAGACCAAAAGAAGCCTCTCTTGTGTTCGATTCTCTACATTTGCTTTGTGGCTTTGGTGTTGCTGTTGGTTGTTGTTTCTCTTTTTATCGCACAATCTCATCTGCATAGATTCCTCTTCTTATCGATCCCCCCCCCCCCCATCCTCCACCCTTACTGTAAGTCCTCTCCTTCCCAAACCCTAATTTTCATTTCCTGCATTTCCCACTTTTTCTATTTAATTTCTGTTTTACGAACCCCCATTCATTTTATCCTATCTGAATTCCCAAGTCTTAACTCATTCGGTGTCTTTCTGTTCTTTTTTGTTGCTTTACTTCTCGATTTATTAAATTGCATGTAAGTAATTATCGATTAGGAATTCGATTGTTTCAGCTTCTTTCTTTATTGGGTGACTCTGGCTTGTTGGTTTGCCAAGTATTCCATCTTTATTTTGATGACCACTGTATTTTTTTTTCCTGGAATTTGGGGGGGGGGGTTCGATTTTGTGATTTATCTAAAATGAAGTGTTCCATTTGGTTGTGGTATAATTGTTATCTATCTAAATGAAGCGTCCATTTAGGTTGCGAATTGTTTTAAAAAAAATCTTTTTTGTAATGATAAATCGAGAAATCACTGGCTTTGCTTGTAGAGTATATCATTAGTACTTTTTTTTTCTTTATCTGATATATTTATTTGCTTTGGCGTTTCAGGCAATCATGAGTGACGAGGGAGAAAAGACCTGCCCCCTTTGCGCTGAGGAGATGGATTTGACTGATCAGCAACTCAAGCCTTGCAAATGTGGTTATGAGGTTTCAAGCAAATTCACTTTTTATTCTCTCTTTTATGAAAATGATGTGAAACAAGATAATAAGCATGACAGAGAGAGGGAAAAAAGAGGAGACTTAATGTGTGCAATAGCTCTTATCATGTCTTGTTTCTTTTCTATCTGTACTTTGTGGCAGATCTGTGTTTGGTGTTGGCATCACATAATGGATATGGCTGAGAAGGATAACACAGAGGGGAGGTGTCCAGCATGTCGTAGCATTTACGATAAAGACAAAATTGTTGGCATGGCTGCTAATTGTGAGAGGTTGTCAAGCTCCCCTCTTTTTATTCTCATTAAAGATGTTGCACTAGTTAACTGCCATTGTCTCACGTGTAAAGTTTTCCCTCTTAAGCAGGTTGGTTGTTGGAAATAATTCAGAGAGAAAAACGAAGTCACAAAAGCCAAAGGCTAAATCATCTGAAGGAAGGAAGCAACTGAGCAGTGTGCGAGTTATCCAAAGGAATCTTGTTTACATAGTCGGGTTGCCACTTGATCTGGCAGATGAAGATGTGCTCTGTCATTCTTTCCTCTTGCGCATGTTCTCAAACTAGTTGTTCTACTTGTATCATGACGTAAACATGTATTTCTGTGTGCAGCTTCTCCAACAGCTAGAATATTTTGGCCAATATGGGAAAGTTCTTAAAGTGTCCATGTCTCGGACTGCTGCTGGTGTCATTCAGCAATTTCCAAACAATACATGTAGTGTGTAAGTGTAGATATCTGATGGATTTGGTTTTAAATCTGCCTAATATTAAGGCATTCTTCTTTCATGTGTTGGATCTTTAATAGAAGCATATTCTATCATGTGGTTTGGTTTCTTCAGAAAGGAAAATTTATCTTATTAATTTGAAGATTTATTCTTTGTCTCCTTTGTGGTTCTGTTATTTAGAATTTTCTTTTCCAACTTACATATTTTACACTGGTGTACAGATATATTACTTACTCAAAAGAAGAGGAAGCAATTCGCTGTATCCAGTCTGTACATGGGTTTGTCTTGGAGGGTAGACCATTAAAGTATGAAAATAGTTTATGCAACTTTTAAGTTTTGTTAGTGGTTGGATGCTTACTTGTTCTTGATTATCATCTCTAATACTTGGAACATTTAATTTTAGGGCATGCTTTGGTACCACAAAGTATTGTCATGCATGGCTGAGAAATATGGTATGTTTAGAAGCAGTTTTCAGTTATTTTGTTTTATGGGTTGAAGATTATTATTTCAACTAGGT
Organism: Gossypium stocksii; assembly: GCA_020496765.1. Classification (NCBI taxonomy): domain Eukaryota; kingdom Viridiplantae; phylum Streptophyta; class Magnoliopsida; order Malvales; family Malvaceae; genus Gossypium; species Gossypium stocksii. The sequence goes on from CM035623.1 coordinate 227,322, forward strand.
TAGAATATACATCACATGTAATTGCGATTTTCTTTTCTTTTCCTTTTTTTTTTTGGGGGGGGGGGGGGGGTTGTTTCAGCCTTGCAACAATCCTGATTGTCTGTATTTGCACGAGATTGGTCCTCAAGAGGATAGTTTCACAAAAGATGAGATTATATCAGCATACACAAGGTATATTCATTTTGGTGTTAGCTACTTAGTTATAGCTGCCATCTCTATTTCTTTTTTGTTTTATATTTGTTGAGTTTGATGATGTAGCTTTCTTTGTGAGATAAAGAAAATAAACTTTTGTATGCTTTCTGACTCAAACAAATGCATGTTGTCTCTTGGATGATTAATGCACTTACTTAGTTGTTTAAAGGAATAGGGTTCAACAAATAACTGGTGCAACAAACAATATGCAACGGCGTGCTGGGAATACATTACCTCCGCCAGTGGGTGATTACTGCCCCAATAGTTCTGCTTCTGCAGCAAAATCTGTTTCTAAAAGTGCTCCAAATGTAAGTTCATGTTTTTTCAACTTCCAAATAAAAACAGCAAGTAATGCAAGTTAAATTATTGGATGTAAATTTAGGAAATAGTGAAATAGTTATCTGCTTGCAAGCAAACCTTTTTAACACTTATTATCTGTACACCTCCTAATGGTTAGATTCTTAATAGTTTCTTTTCTTCTTCAATCATTGCAAGAAGAATTTCTCAAACAATATGGTTTGTGGGTTGAGGTGAAGATGGATTGTGTGCCATTTATGCATGGCTTTGTCTCCTGAATTTGACTTTGAGAGTGATTTTGTACATGTACAGAATACGATGGTGAGCATTTCTAGATGTTCTCCCCCAAATGGAAGCTCTGGTAGATCCATTGCTCTTCCTGCTGGAGCATCATGGTATGTCATTTAATCTGTTCACTTACACTTTGTTATGTTAGTGCTGGTGCTAAAAATTCCAAATTGTTCTGCCAGGGGAATGCGGTCTTTAAGCCAGCCACAATCGACCATTTTAGCTTGTTCCAATGGACCTTCTAAGCTGAAATCTGATATAGATAGCAACACAATACCATTTTCATCTGCAGGAACAAACAAAAATCAGTCTTGTACATTACATATTGATGCTAGAAAGAAGTCATCTGAGGAGATTCATTCTATGAGTATGAAGGGTAAACCTGATTTGTTAAAACCTTTACAACAGACTGCTGGTTTCACAGTAGAGAAACCTCCATCACCTGATATAGTTTCTGCTTCTAAATCATTGAGCAGCCAGTTATCTTGCCCACCAGCATCCAGTTATAATGACCAGGTTGCTAATGTACCATCAACTGCTACTAACTTCGTCTTTGATCATGAACAATCATTAATTTCACCTGTTGGGGAAGTAGGGAGTACTTCCATTGCTGATGGGAAGATACAGAGCTTGTGCTCTGATATGTCAACATTGACCTTAGACAAGAATATATTGAATGGACATTCTGATTTAGTTAGACCTAGCAGTTCAGCTTCTGGTTATGGATCAAGCAACTCACCTGGTAGTCAAGGGTTACAACAATGTTGTACTGAGCTCTATTCAGAACATTTAAGTTCACCAGTTGCTGGTAGATCTATGACATCTCACAATGGGGTGTGTGTTTCACAAGAGCAGTCTGATTGGAGAACTCAAACTCAAGTAGTGGAAAATACAAGCTCCGAAGTAGAGGAAGATGTATTATCTTTTGATAATCAAAGAATCAAGGATCCAGAAGTAATTAGCCATTCAAGTTACTTGCCAAATTCAACAGTTTCGCTCCATTTATCAAATCGTTCCAGGGCCCATTCCTTGCAACATAGTGAGACTTTTGGTGCTGTTAATATGAATGCTGATACTCCCCTTGTAGATAATAAAGTTCGTGACAATTTACATCCTCATGGATCTCGTATTTCTTCTTTATCAAATGAATACCCTGAGAAGTACATAAGCAGGGGTATCAGTTCTGATATTACCTCTGGAGGTTTCCTTCCACTTTTAAATGAAGAGCAAGGGAAGCAGATGGGGAAATTACTCGGTAATGCTGACTGCATTACTGGCAAAGATACAGGAGAGAACAGCATAATTTCAAACATATTGTCACTAGATTTTGATACATGGGATGAATCCTTAACTTCACCACAGAACTTGGCTAAATTGCTTGGGGACACTGACAAGGAGTCCAATTCTCTCAAATTATCCAGTTCATGGAAAGCACTGAATAACAATCAGTCCAGATTCTCATTTGCAAGAGAGGAGGATACCAAATACAATTCATTTGATGCTGACTCCTCATTTGGTGTTTTTGGGCAAATGCTACGGAACCATCCTTCTAGCCAAGATTTTGCAGAAAGCAGGGATCTCTATCCAAATAAGTTTGGGATTTCAAATGGTTTTTCTTCCAGTAACTTTAAGGATTCTGACAAATTTACCAGCAGTCCTTCAGTTTTCTCTTCTAATAAGCTTTCTGGTGAGTGTCTGGGAATTTCCTTGCTCCTACTATGTCCAACTATGCTATGAACTTGAATGAGCTTTGTTGTTGCAGTCTGAATGTTGAGTTGAGGGGTATATGTTGCTTATAGATTGTTTTCATGCAATAAGCATTCTTATAATTTGATCTTTAACATTATTATCATGGATAAAATAGCAATTATAATTAGATTTTTTATTTTGTATGCACTGTGCCATCATGGCCTAACCTATTTTTTTCCTTCTGACTTCTGATTATATGAAGCAACTTGTTTTGAATATGGAATCATTCTGTCTACAAGGGCCCCTTGTTTCATGTCTCATATAATTTTCATTTTTAGATTTCTGTCTGAGTCTGGTTTTGATTTAGTTCTTACTTATGCTTTATTTGATGTCATGTAGCAGTTTCAAGAACTCAAATTTCAGCCCCACCTGGATTTTCTGTTCCTAGCAAGGCACCACCTCCTGGTTTTTCTTATCATGAGAGAGTAGACCCTGTCTTTGACACTGTATCTGGTGAGATCCCTTTTTTACTTATTGGTTCACATTGGCTGTTCCTAGACTACATATTAACTTCGTCTGCCTTTTTTTGTCAAAGAAAATCATTTGATGGACTCTTCATCCCTGTTAAGAAATTCATATCAGGCTCAGGCAAGTGTTGGCATTGGTGGCCCTGGAGACATAGAATTTATTGATCCAGCAATTTTGGCAGTTGGTAAGGGTAGACATCAAGGAGGCCTCAGTAATGCAGGCTTAGACATGAGACCAAATTTTCAACCACAGTTAAGTCCCCTTGATGATGAGGCCAGGCTTCAACTATTGATGCAGAGGTCTCTTTGTCGTCATCAAAACCTAAGATATGATATTGGAGATAACTTTTCTTCTCTTAATGACTCATATGGAATTACTTCAAGGCTGATGGATCAATCACAAGTGAACAACATGTCCCCATTTGCACAGTTGTCTCTCCAACAGTCAAGAAATTCACACATGTCAAATGGTCATTGGGATGGATGGAATGATGTTCAAGGTGGAAGCAATCTTGGTGTGGCGGAGCTCCTTAGAAACGAGGGACTGGGATTTAACAAGTTCTATTCTGGTTATGAAGATTCAAAGTACAGGATGCCCAGTTCAGGTGATCTGTATAACAGGACATTTGGAATGTGATTGTTGTTGGAATCTTGTTACTCAAATTGCAGTCCTATGGTAACTGCTAAGAAGTAGAATGGTTTTGTGCGATTTTTGATAGCATGCTGGGGATGTAATGTTGATTTTTAGCCGATCTCGTTGGGCAGCCTCATGAAGGATCATTTGTCCATTATTTGGGCCAAAAAGCTAGCAGGTAAATGAGGAATCCCCCCCCCCCCCCGGCATAACTGGTATGCTCTTGCATCCCTTCCAAAGGTTATATATCCATCTTGTTGTTAATTGATGTTTTTTTGGAATATTGCAGGTGAAGTGAGAGCTTCTGCAAAATTTTGATATAAGGATAATAGTAATAATAATATGAATTGATTGTATTGCAGAGTGGTGTATATCATCACTTAACTGCCAGGTTGAACCTCCCCTGATGCTGAATGCTTTGATAGGAATTACTACCCTCTCAAGTAAAGATTGACATTGCTTATTCGGTGAAAACTCAATAGATAAGATATTTATTTAATTTATTAATAGGTTTCTTTGAAATCTTTCATGCGTGTATATGGATAACGATCCTTTCACATCACAGATTCCCTACTTCCATTTTAAGAATGCACATTGAGATTAATCTATGGTGTAATTGAGTCTACTAGCTTTTCAAAGACTCGAATTTTGAGCTTAAAATCTATTCTAGATTTAAATCAAGCTAATGGAGGTTTTTTTATTTAATAGAAAATGAAATAGATTTCACATTTATTCTTTGAGATGAGAGTTTTAAATTGACGCATAAAAAGGTGGGACAAATTGTATGGAAATGAGGGAAAGAAAAAAGGTTAATGAAGTTTGCAGAGTGTTTAGCATTAGAATGTCTTAATGGCCGCAATATATATATATGGAAAGGGAACTACAGTTAGGGCGTATTTTGATTTTATATGTTAGTTAGGGCGTATTGGGGCTTGATTTTATATGTTAGAGAGGAAGCATAATGCTTTGATTATTATGTTTAAGCAAACCCCAGATTGCGTGGGTTTAGCTGCCATTCTTTTTTCTTGGAATTGTACGTTTGTATATGTAAAATGGTAAGTACAAGTCGAACTAAAATAAGAATGGCAAAACATTCTCTCTCTATTATTGATTCCCTCCACCATAAGAAGAAGCAAACCTGGTTGTTGTTGAGAGGACCTTTTTGGTCTCCTTAAAAAGACATCATTACATCCCATCGAACTTATCTCATCGCCCCCTTGCATCATTTCTTCATTCATTCCTACCACTCCATCAATTGTTATTTGTTATCATCACACAATGTCACATTTCAATACCATACGCAACAAATCAACTTCACATTCTTAGTTTGTCTACAATGCAAAATAATACACACTCTCTTTCTTCTTTATTTATCTATCGATTTATTTTATTATTAATATTTTAATAGTCTAATTGTTATTTATCATGTTCTATTCACAGTTTTGAGTTTTTTTTTTTAAATGTGATAGGAATATTGGATTCAATTGGAACTTTACATGTATGATATGAAATTATTTTTTGAAATTTAGTCTATTAATTTTAGGAGAAAAACCCAAAAAAATAAATACATAATTTGATAAAATTATTCCACCCAAATGGCCTTCACTTTCAAGATTTTAATCATGCTTGTCTTCGAATTTAAGGCTTCCTTTTCTTCAAAATTCAGTTATTATTAAATCTTTATTTTCCACTAAGAATTCCGTTAGATCATAATGAAAATATCATTCCACAGTTACTTTTAGCATTCAACAAATAAGAATTATGTATCTTACAAAATCTGCAAATGGTACATATTGATTTGAGAAATGAAAAATAAAAAGCTGAGTGGCATAGTGATGATAGCTATGGGGGTGTTGTGATTGATTTGACAATACAAAGTGAAAAAAAAAAAACAAAGGAAATTATTATGGTAAGATGTGAAGTGTACCATCCATCCTCAAATTTCCTTAAAAAGGACAAAAGACAATTAAAATCATGTGGTGTTGTACAGTTTGATAAATATATTATTGTCAATTTTGATCAATTTATGTTAACGTGGCACTTATTTAACCAATCAAATGGATGCCCCCACAAAAAATTGACAATGCCTGGCCACACTAATCATTTTGCCTTTGCCAAACAAAATATCTTCCCACTGCTTCTTCTCCAATATACTACTCAACTTTGTATATATATAAAATCACAGTTTAAAGCAAATCACCCACACAATAATCAATAAAAACCAGTGCAGCCCTTATTAGTTGTAAACAAATCATCATGTATTGAATACCTTAACAACATTTCGTGGTGAAGGTTGCAAAATGAGGCTATGGTGGTGGTTCATCCATGTGAATATAGATTTGAGGAGTGGCAGTGGTGGCAGTGGGGGTGGCAAAGTGGAAACTGGGAGTCGTTAGATTGGAGGGAAGAATGGCAGCAGAGGGAGGGGTAGCCAAGAACGAGAATCCTGATGATGCTGCAGCGGGCAACAGTGGTGGCATTGGCCTAGCACCGTGCATTTGCCACGCCCAATCTCTTTCCTGCCCAAACAAATCCAAATCGTGTTACCTTATATCCATCAAACACTTTACAACACTAATCATGGTAAAAGTACCATAGATAAATTGCATTTTACCCCCTGCTTAAAAAATGAGTAAATTTGTTCATATACGTTAAATCAAAGAGTAAACTAGTCTTGTTAAAGATTCCATCCATTTTTACTGTTAAAAACGTTGGCATACACGTGACACGTATTATTGTCTGTAATTCCATCAAGCACGCCAGTTATTAATAGCACAAATAAATGAAATTTTTAACAGAAAACACTAATTTGCTCTTTGATCTAATGTATAACGACTAATTTACCCATTTTTTTTAGTAGAAGAGACAAAATGCAATCTAACTCCTATTACAACTGCCTCTATAGTACTTTTACCCACTAATCATTTATTTTAACATCTAGCTCATCAAAATCTTGAGATTAATATTTAACATATACGCCCTCAAAATTATAACCTACTGACCAGGAAGTAGTACAAGTTGTTATTGTTTACCTCACTAGGAAAGAACCTTGGATATACATTTCTCCACAAAATAGGTTGATCTGAATTCCCGGTTAGCCTTTCGAAAGCCGGACTGACTATTGCACCAGCAGGGTTCTCCGCCTACACAAGCCAATCATATACACCATCGAGCTAAAACAAGGTCAATAAACAAGCCATAAATGCATATTTCTTAGAGCCAGCTAAAGATTAACAGCAAAACACCATCCCATCCTAATCCTCTAATTGTAATCAAACATATTAGAAAAGTCGGGTTCATAAGTTACCCTCGAACTCTTCCCCTTGTGCACGTCGTGAGGGCCAGAATGGAAATGGTGATGCTGCTGCTCATTTTCCTTTGGATCATTGCCAACAGGTGGACATATCCCCAAGTTTAGATCAAGATTGTGACTATTGCCTGAAACACAAATTACAAGAGGAGTATCACACAAGCAACCTTGATTTGAAGATTATTTAAAACATTAATACTACCAATAGCATATAATACCTTCATTAGCACTGGTATCAAAGATGATCTCCCCTTCATATGTACTCGGCTCGAAGTTGGTAACTGCCTCCCGTCCGTTACATTTGATAGCTGCCTTGTCATAAGCCCTTGCCGCTTCTACTTCGTTGTCAAATAGCCCGAGATATATGTACCTACAAGACGAAACGACATCCCCAATAAGCATCATAGATTTGTTTTTTACATTCAAGAAAAACTGATTCTCAGTTCGACACCAAGAGAAACTCAAAACAATAAGTTGAATACAAAGTTGGAATTTCCATGAACAAGTATGCTTACTTTTTGCCAAGGAATTGCCCCATCCGTGCTTCCCATCGGCCACATTTGTGCAGCGTGACTCCTCGGTATTTCGAGCTTCCCCTCGAAAAACCAGTACTTTGTCGACGAAGTATGTGTACAAATTCTTCTTTACACAGATTCTTCATCTACAGCCCTCAAAGGAAAACAGAGTAAGGCCCTGAACTAACAATCACTACAGTCCGTATTCTATATAATGCTATTCAAATTTCCAACCTGTTTCATATCTTCCTCATAATCACTGACACTGAAATTGATATCAGCATCAACCCCTCGAAATTTAATAGCTGCTCGATCATAGGCCCTGAATTTATTTAACATACCATTTCAGAACAAAAAAGAAAACACCAAGGTTACTCTAAATTCTAATCAAATTTAAGAAACCATTTCCCCCTGATTTACCTAGCAGCGGCATGAGCAGTATCAAATCCACCTGGAAAAAAAAGATGAATAAAATCCAAAAATGGAAAGCAAAAAAAAACTCATCTCCTTATTAAAAAAGTCGACAAGAAAATTACAAACAAAGTTAACCAATCACATGTATACATACCCAAATATACTTGTTTCCCGCAGTCCCTGAAATCATAGCAGATAACAATTAATATAATTGAACCTTAGATTTCAACGAATTAACGAACGAATCCAAAATCCAAAAAGGAAAATTAACCAATCAGAAATTTCCCTTAAATTAGATGAAAAATTACCATATATGGGATTCCCATCTTCCAGTTCTTCTATAGAAAGTAACTCCTCGATACTGGGAGCTTCTAGAACGAGGTCCTCTACGGCTTTTCTTCGCCGTCTGTGACGGTTGTTGACGTATTACCCGCGACTCATCAGCTTCTTTTCTCTCGAACGAATGATCGATCCATTTGTTGTTATTTCCCGAGGTCTGCCCTTCAGAAATTCCGACTCTCGTCGCCGGAAACAACTCCCTAGTAACCACCACGTCTGCGTCGTCGTTTTGGAACTCATTTCCACCGCTTCCGACTTTAAGTATGTCGAAGCTTAGAGTGAACGCATCTCCGTTGGCGCGCGTGGAGCACGACTCATCATCGTCATTGACGATCGACGAATTCGAGGTTCCAGATTCGTCCATTTGGTTTCCGCAATCTCCATTACGCTCGGTGCTAAAAGGAGCTGCCGAGTTTGAGTCCTGAGCCGACTCAGTCGACCCGACATTGAGGTTAAGATCTAGCATTTCGTCGTAAGTTTGTTGCCGAACTTAGCTTTGACCCCCTTTAAAACTGAAGTAAAAAATCACCAACTTTTCAGCTCAAAAAACAAAATCATATTTTTCCCTATAAAGTTATCAAATCCAACAGGAAGAGATGGATACTGTCAGAACACTGAACCAAAGCTAAGAATTACAAAAATAAAAATAAAAAAACTTTGGAGATTCTCTCTTTCCGGGGGACCGAGCAGAATGGAAACAGCGTCGTTATAAAGCAAAGGAATTTGAAAAATGATGCTACCATTGATGAATTACTCCGCGATCAATTCGAATAAACGGAAAAAGATAATCGCCGGCTAGCTGATTCCATGAACAAAGTGGGGGAGAGAGAGAGAGAGAGAAAGGAGACGGGCGTATGAGAGCAGAGAACATTACAGAATACGGACCTAATTTTTTAAAGTGGAATATATAAACATTTTCTCTCTCTTTGGACACCGGTTTCGCCGGTTACCCGTTCTTTGTTTTCGTCAGTCATTCCACCTAGATATTATGGCAAAATGGCGGGGCGGAGTGGTATTTTACCCGCCCCGACCTAATGTATTTCCAACATTAATCTAATTAAATATTAATTTATTTGTCTTAAAAAATTAAAGTTATAATCACACATTGACTACATATTTCACATGTTTTATTTTTATAATATTTATTAAATAAAATAAAATAAATATATTTTTTTGTTTTTCTAAATATACTATTAATTATATAATTATATTTGAGCTAATATTGATATAAATTTTAGTACAGTATATTTTAAACTAATTTTATACATAATGATATAATGATAAGCATCATGGGTCAAATTTTAATTATAAATTTTTAAGAGCTCAAAATATAATTTTATCATTTTTAACCACTAAAATATATATTTTTTATTTTGAGGCAAAATACAATTTTACCATATATGAATTTATAATCTCATTATTTATGAGGAGATTGAATTAATAATTTTTCATTTTGAGGCCTTGCGAAGGGTTTTACTTAAACCCGACCCAACTTAACAAAATTAATTGAAGAATTAAACTTATCTCAAAACCCAATTAAAAAAAAAAAGAAAAAAAGAAACTGACCTTATTCAATCGATTCGATTAGAATTCGTCAAATCCTTTTTTCCTTGTCATCTCTAATTGAATTTATTTTAATAGTAAGGTTGAACTTTTTAATTTTAAAAATGATTTTAAAATATCTAGAAATTATTTAAATCAAAAATTTTAAAAATAATAAAATAATACTTAATTTGTTCAGCTTGTCATATATAATTTATAAATAGTTATCATTTGGGATTGCCTTGGACTATGGAAATATAATTTAGCATGTCATATTTTTGTACTTAAAATTAAACAAATAACATTAAATTTACTCTTAAAGCTAAAAATTAAAAAAAAAAAAAAAACACTATTATAACATTAAATTTAAGAACGTCAATACTTAATTTTCACCCAATCAAGTTTCAAAATAGTAAATATCAAAATTGTCAAAGTGTTTCATTCATGTTACCGTGGCATTTAAACATTTAATAAACTTTGGGGCATGTGTCAAACACATGTAGTGAATTGAGTCTCTGACAGTCGAAAATTTTGACCGTGGAAAGCACTTTTGAGCTTTGCAAATCTAGGAAGTTGAAAATTCATTCTTTTGTTTATAACATATGGGGACAACATTATCTTATGTAAACCTATGTCTTTAAGATTCAATTTCAATGTATTAATTGTATCCTTTGGGGAAAAAATATTATATGAGATAATACTCTTTAAATAGTTAGTTAAAATTCGATTGAGTTTTAACTCGTTTGATATAAATATTATTATTAATGTAAAAGGATGTAAGTTTGAGTGTACTGAAGTTTATTATTCTTTTATTTATGAGTTAGAAAGATGCTATAAATAATTCAAAGCATTGTATTAAAAAAAAGATATGATTAATACAATAAAAAAGATATATGTGCCAATCATTTATTTATAATACACTATCTTTACTCATTCGATAATCAATACAATAAACTAGATGGTAAAAGCATTATAGAGGTCTTTATATTAAGTGTTATATTGTATTTTTTTTCACTTTATAAATAAGTAAAATTAATTTTTGTACTTGTCTTTTCTATTAAAAAATTTATCGATTTTTACTATTAAAAATTAGTATAGCTGACAGAATAACCAGACATGCTGATATACATGGATAAGTCTTTAATAGTAGAAATTAACGGAATTTTTAACAAAATGGTTGATTTGCTCTTTAATCTAACGTGAATGGACTAATTTGTTCATTTTTTTAATAGAATAGATAGAATGCAAACTAACTCTTAGTACAAAGATCTCCATAATATTTCTAATGGTTAATTATCGTATTGCGTAACATAATAAAACAAACATCGATAAAACTCAAAAAGAATATGAATATGTTATAGTTATATAACATAAATGATTGATTCGTTGAAGTTTTAAACATGATTTTAACAGGTAGATGCTAATTATGTAAACTTTGATTTTATGTGATTTTATATATGAAATTTTGATTTGATTTTCACAAATTACAACAACATTATCGAATTAGCATCATTTTATGTTGATATATTGTATATACAAATAATTATACCAATGTAACATGAAAATAAATATATGTATTTTTTCCTTAAATATGTGTACATATGAATCACAATTCAAGTTTTATATATATATATATATATATATATATTTACCCCAAATCAAAATTTATAAATTAATTTACATATTAAACTAAAATTTATGTATAAAATTAATACGGTGGCCAAAGATAAATTTTTAATTAAATAATTATAATAGGCAATCTAAAAACATACTTAATAATTTTGACTTAAATGAAATAATGGTAATTTTTTTTTTATTAAACACCTAATCAACATAGATCCGAAACCTCCTGATATTATAAAACAAAACGTGCTTATATAAAATTTCCTCAAAAAGGATATGAAGTTTTTGTTGCGGCTTTGTTGTATTCATATTAGATAATTGATGTCGGCATTTCCTTGCTGGATTCATCACATACGACATGACATCTCTTAAATGTTTCATTCACGTGACCTTATTATCCCGGCTTTCTTGTCCACATAATATTCGTACCGAACATTATGCATGATTATTACCTTTTTCTAAAACATAAATATTAATACATTTTTTCGATTTATATTCGCTTGTATGAATTTAATTATATTATAATACATCATTTAGCATAATTTATAAAATACAATGGTTAATTATTGGTCTTTCAGTAGAGTTAAGGCTGATACTCGTTAAGGGATGAAATGAGAAATTTATTTTAGGGGTTAAAATTAAATTGTAATATTTATTATAGTAAAAATATAATTTTTATTATTTTAATAGTTAATATTTTTATAATTTTTAAAGGATAAAATTAAATTTTTATATTTTTAAGGGGGTCAAAGTACAATTCTATATTTATTAATTTAAAATTTTAAAATACCTAAATGAAAAATTTTTCATTTTAGTGAGGCCGGGGCTCTTGCCAACTCCCCTAATTTCGCCCCTGCTCCTTAAGTAAAGTTTTAGAATCGAATAGAGAAAACAATTTTAAAAGAGATATTTTTTAGGGCCTGATTTAGTTTAAGTTTTAATTTAATCAAGGTTCAATATGATACATCAATCTAATTTAAATTAAATTATTTTAACAAATAAATAGTTAAATTTTTTATATTTTTATCTCAATAAACAAAATTTTAATCATTTTAATTTTATTTTACAATTTCTCAATCTAAATTTAACTCAATAAACAATTTTTTATACAATTTCTTAATCATTTTATTTTTTATAAATGATTTTACAAATATAAGAAAATTGAAAGCAAAAGCAAAATTTTAATTAATTAATTTTTAAACAGTTTAATTAAAATTAAATTGAATTAGAGAAGATGTTATGGAAGAACTTATAATAAATATATTTATCTCTTTAAGAATCGATGAAGTTAAATATGAGTATTTTGCATAATTATTATTTTATTCATTTTTGTTAAAAAAGGCCTTGAAAAATGATTTCGGTAATTAGAAAATATCTCAAAAAAAAACATATTTAAAGAATTTATATTAGTATAAATTATGAGTGTTAGTAATTTAAACTATATAGATTTTAAGATATCGTATTTTACTAACGTTTTTCGTTTGTGGTCGTCAGTCATGCATAATAATTGAACTTTGAAATTAATTTTCCTTGGCATTCTAGAAGAATATATACTCTTTAAATATCTTACCTACTAAATAAATATTAAACAACGTAAAATATCACATTAGCAAACTCTAATAAATTCATTTATTTAAAACATAAAATAATTTATTTGACTTTTTAACTTTATAAGAAATTATTTTATCTTTTCATTTAATTTTTAGTTTGTTTTAGACCTTAAATTCACATTATTTGTTAAATCACCTCCAAAATGGATGAAAATATTATACGCTTGTTAATTCTGTTAATGTGACATATACGTAGATATCACATTAGTAATTAATCAATTTTTGAAAATTTTAAAAATTCAAAAAAAATTATTGCAAAGCATAAAAATATTTATTTTAATTTTTAAAAAAATTAATTGCTAACGTAGCATATACGTGGACTGCCATGTTAATAAGATTAACAAACGTTAACTTTTTTCATTTATTTTGGGTGATTTTTTAAATAATACAAGTTAAAGGGTTAAAAAGACAAAAAATTAAATGGAAGATTAAAATGATATTTTTTATAAAATTGGAGGGTCAAATAAATTATTATACCTTTTTTGAAATGCAATATATTCATTTTTATATAAGAAGAGATTAATATCTTAAAAAATTATGAATTATAAAATTAGTTTAAAAAAAAAGGAATTTTTTCCATTTCTTATTGATTAATCCATTTTCATTAATTGCCGTTAAGCGGGTGGAATGTGATCCAATTTTGTTAATCTAAACCACGCAGTTTCTTCTTAGAATAATACCTTCCCATTAAGGTAATCATCTGAACCTGAAAACCTGTTGGTAATTTTATTTTCCAATTTTAGAAATTTAAAACATCAAATCGCTGCCCAAAACAACTACCATCACCGGCTATAGCCCGTTGCCAAAAATATCCCAAACCTATTCCCCTTATCCATCTTCCAACCAATTCACACATGCCACGTGTTAATGATATTGGTTTAGCCACCACCGTCCAATTTGGTCAATCTGCCGGATGCCGCTGATTGTTTATCTGAGCGACGGTCCACGTTCGTTTCAAGAAATTAAAAAAAAATCACAATCCTGGGAAAAATCAAGAGAGGTGACAAAGCGCACTCGCTTAGACGACGCGTTTGCTAGACGCAGCCAATTGTACGGGACTTAGACTGCGCCAATCAGGTGGTCCCCTTTTAAGGAAACCTCTCTTAGTTAGCTTTTGTCCGTGATTCCAGGGTTCCAACACGCGCCACTTTCACGTTTAACGTCCCGCACTTTATTTTTTTTCTTTGGTGAAAACCTATAAAAGGCCCATCTACTATGTGTTTTTGGTTGATTTAGTCCCTTTACTATAATTGGTCTTTTCTTACGCTCAACTTTTTCCAAAAATAGTAATATTTTCTGTTTTCCTTTAGTTTCATCACAAAATGTTTTTTTAAGTAAATTCATTAATTTATTCAATAAATGGAACCATATAATTTAAGAAAAAAATAACAAACATTTATCATAAATAGTAAAAGACAAACTCCATCAACAAAACAAAGGCTTTAGCCTTAGTATTAATAAAACATCATGGCACGTTGACAATTGGTTTTGTCACAACTCAAGTACGACATATCTGGAGTGACTGTAAGCACTTAATATGATAAGAAAATTAATCTCGAATGGTCCAAAACGGCGAGCAAAAGTTGACAAAAGAGTCAAGCATTCATCAAACTAGAGAAGACGACAACAAAACCATCCATAAAATCACTTATAAAACCTAGGGTTGCGTGTATAAACAATATTAAAAAACAAGCTACAAGAGTTGATAAAAACTTCTAAAACTGAAAACTTATTAAACAATGGAAAAACAAACAAAAAATATAAAACTTAAGACAACACAGGTTCAAATCGACTAGTGAAATCATTTATTATTTTGAAATACTCTTAAAGTAGAAATAGATTAAGAAGTTAACAAAGAGTCATCCACTTTCCAAGAAAAACTAATGGTGACCAGTGAAAATTGTGAATACAACAAATATACTCATAAAATAGATCTGTAAATTAAAAAGATAGAAAACATGTGTAGTAAATGAGAAGAATAAATAAAGTGAGTGTTGGTGGAAGGGAGAAAAATGGTGAGTGATAACTAACTCGGAGACTAGCACCATCGCAAGTTAAAACAAAATATCAGCAAACGGCTTAAAGAAAAAAGAGAAAAAATTTTAGAATTCATTAAGATTAACGTTTATTTTCAAAACATGTAGTAACAGTTAGATAAATATTGCACACGTCACCGTATATTTAAGAAAAACAAGTCAAGATAAATTATTTAATGAAAATAAGGCCCCGTCATCATAATTAGGGACTAAATCAGATAAAAACACATATTACAGTAACCTTGCATAAATTTCTTTCCCTTGTACCAAAAAATCACAAATCTTTAAATTTAAAACATAAAAAGATGTGTTTTACTATAACACTCTCCCAAAAAATTGAAAACGTTGAACTTGTTTTGGAAGTCACCAAATAATCTTTGGTAGTTTAATATTAAAATTTCAGGCCACCAACTTTTTTAGTGATAAAAGAAAAAGTTGGCAACACAGTTCACAACTACAACTATATGTTATTATTTCTCTAAATACAAATATTATTTTAAAAATATAAAATATACCATATTGATTTCTTTTTTCATTCAATTTTTTTAACAGGGATAAAAATGTTCATGAGTCAGGTTGAGTCTAAGCATGATATTAACATATTTTATACTTGCTCAAGTCTAACCCAACTAGGCCTGACCTAAAATATGGACCTAAAATTTGGCTCAAATCTGTCTATATTTGTAAAAGACTAATTCAAGCTCATTTTAGGTCTACTCATATTATTTTTTAAAAATATTTATTCTATTTTATTTTAATATTTAATAATTTTATACATTTTTTATTTATTAAAAAATTTTATACAGTCATCTTACAATCGAGTAGTATTATTATATTTAGTATAAATTTATTTTTTAATATATTCTAAATTACATAATATAAAATATTATAAACTTAGAACGGGTCAGGCCGAGCTTGAGCCTTGAATGTTGAAGCCCGAGCCTAATCCCGACCTATATTTTAAACAGATCTAATTTTTTACCTAAATCTAATTTTTAAATATAATATTTTTATCTAAATCCTTTCAGATCAATCTTCAAGTTTGGAGAGTTAACTCAGCCATAAACAGTGTACGGGGGAGGAGGAGTGAATGCAAAACTTGAACCAAAATAGTTGGCTTTTGTTATTTTTGTATATTTTATTGTATTTTAATTAGTTTTTTATTATAAACATATGATAAATTTGGGTATTAAGCAAGAAAACAAAAGGAAAATGGGGGCCACAAATACTATCGTGTCATTGCAAATATTAGAAATATATATATATATAAATTTACTAAAGTACAATTAGAGATGAATATTTTGTCGGCAAAGTGTACGAGGTTTTTTACGCACGGCTACGTGGACGCTTGATATCCATTCATGGAAAGTCTACTCTTCATTATAATACTCTGTCGTTTAGTCAAACTTCCCATTTTCATTTTTATTTGATTGAAAATATTATTATCTTAGCAATTATTTTCTTTCTTTGAAATGATGAGATGTCCCTAGTTGTGCTGGTGCCACTCCTTTTCCATGCGAACTTACGAAAATGTCCCTGGCTTTTTATGTTTATTTATCATGTTTGCCATGATGTGAAGGCTAATGTAACGTGTGGTCAGTTTCAGATTAATCAAATGAATGGAAAAGGACACCTGGCCTTTCCTATGCGAATATTTTATTTATCCTTTTTCGAATTATGGAAAGATTTATTTAGCCAAAAAAGAAAGGAATTAAGGAAATATATAAATATTGCGGTATTTTCAGTTAATTATTTGGTATCATAAACTTAATGGGTCAAAAGTGACCCAAAATGAAAAAGGCCGTAATGGCTCAGCCTTTGCGAGGAAAAATAGTCTCCTTGTTCGTCTTTCACTTTGTTCAATAGCTGAAGAAGCTCCACGCTTACTGAAAATCTGCATTTTTTTTTCTTTTAAAAAGAGGGAAACACGATGATTCATCTTCAATTGTTAAGAAAATCGTCTCAGACTCGATCGAGAAAGCAATTATCGCAGCTTTTCTCAACAATCTCTCAAAAATCTTCGCAACCATCCAAGCCGTGCGTTTCTATCAATTTTCTTTTTTAAATTTCTGATACCAGTTGCTTTTTCGATCCATTTAATTTCCTTCTTTTAATTAAATTAGCAGGCCTTCTTTTGGCGTCGCCTTCGATATAGACGGCGTCGTTTTGCGCGGGAACACTCCTATTGGTGGCGCTTCCCGGGCACTTAGGAGATTATACGACGGTTACGGTATGTAATGCGTACTCATGTATACCCATTTGCCTCTAAAATGGTAATTTTTTTACTTTTTTTTCCTATAAATTCATGAAAAGGGGGAGACTAAGAGGGACTGGCAAATATTGACTGTTCAAGGAGTTAAAAGTACAATCAAAGAAAACCTCATTTAGAATTAATTTTCTATTTTTTGGTTATTCGTTCTTTTTTATGCAAGAACATTGGATTGACTCTGATTAGTTCATTTTTTTCTGGCAGGTGTTCTGAAGGTTCCTTTTGTGTTTTTGACTAATGGTGAGTGAATTCTGTGTGTTCGTTGCCATGTCCTTAAAGCTCATTTGTTTTTGATGGTTTCTTCTTTGTTAACAGTACTGAAACTTAGATATGTATGATTTTGGCTGTTAAATGGCTTGGTCTGGCTATCTGTCATTACATTCTAGTCAATTACTCTCTAATTCATGTTTCATTATTATTTACAAGCATGACTTTTATAATTAATAAGTGGATCTTACACATGTAAATGATAATGAATAGTGTACTAATAAGTAATGGATCGGATCCTAGATAGCTAGCTTTTATAGAAAATTATGTTATCCGGATACTTCCTTTTCTCTAAAATTATGTTATATACAGATACGCTTCACCCGGTCACCCTGAATTATTAGATTATAATAGAGACTTAAAATCACTATAGGTTTTAATTATGGTTTCCGATTTTCAACATGATGAATGAGGCAGCTTATTCGATTGATATTGTTGGCTCCAACTTCTCACTTTTTACAGGGGGCGGTATTCGCGAATCAAAAAGAGCTGCGGAGTTGTCAGAACTCCTGGGTGTAAAGATTTCTCCTTCACAGGTTATATCTTTTGATGTTTATATTATTCCTTTATTTTTAATTGTTAGTAAAGAAAGCCTCGTGGATGGTGGTGTTAGCGGCTGACAAATTACTTTTAATTCATTCCAGGTATTGCAGGGCCATTCACCTTTTAAACAGCTGGTGAACAGGTACAGTTTATAATTTAATAGGGTTCTTTGTTTCCTCCAAAATGTTGTAGCAAATATGACCCCTACATGTATTTGTTGAAAAAATTTGAAAGATAACTGTGTTATTTTCATGGAGACAATTATTAATTTGGAGGGAACACTTTAAAGGAAAGGAGCGGTCCAAACGAGAGTCAAGCATCTTGTTTTTAAGTTATGTAATCTAATTGTCTCACTATATATTATTGTCATTGCCATTTAGGTTTGAGAATGAATTAATTGTTGCTGTTGGGAAAGGCGAACCTGCTGTGGTGATGTCTGAATATGGATTTAAGTAAGCTTCTAAGTATACTTCTTGCTATGTCATTGAAGATGCTAACTGCTTTGCTAAAAAATGCTGATAAAATTTTGGATAGAAGTTCTGACTGATTTGTGTCTATCGATTTTGATATGCAGAAACGTGATTTCAATAGATGAGTATGCACTGTACTTTGACAACATTGACCCACTGGCACCGTACAAGAAATGGGGCACCATAGATTTTGCTGTTGACAGAACTAGAAAATGCAGCATTAATTCCAAGAGAGTTCAGGCAGCATTTATCGTTAGTGATTCTGTTGATTGGAGCAGGGACATTCAGGTCACCTTAAATAATATAGCCATATCAATGCTCATTCCGTGACAGTACTTAATTTATGTTTAATCTAGAATGACTTAATTATAGCATCAGATCTTTTTAATATCAGGTTCTTTGTGATATTTTAAGAACTGGAGGTCTTCCTGCAAGTGAAGAAAGGCCTCAACCGCCTCTTTATTTTGCACATGATGACCTTAAATATCAGGTTAGTTAAGATTGATGCTTTAGAACTCAGTTGCTTTTTACCTTCTATGGAGCCTTTTCTTACAAGTAGTTATACGCTGATAAGATGCTGTTAAAGGTAGGGTGCTTTTCCTTCTGAACGTTTGGGCATGGGAGCATTCAGAATTGCACTGGAATCGGTCTTCAATAGGTAAGGGTTGAGTGTATATAGACAGACGATTATTCATTAATTTTACTGTTAGACATTACCATCCTTTCCTTTTGAATTTTCTGAAAATGATTCCTTCACGTGGTCTATTAGTTTAAGTATTACTATATTAATCTGGAATTCCTCATTAGTCTTTGTTAGCAGTTAATGCTCGAGAGACAGCTTTGTTAATTCCACTAAATTAAACATGCAGCATTCATGCTGAAGCTCTGAAGTATACATATTTTGGAAAGCCGAATCCAGTTGCATTTAAGAATGCTGAAGTTGTTCTAAAGCAGCAAGCCTCGTTCATTTATCGTGAGCTTAACAATGTGAACCATGCAAACTCTGGAAGTCATGACTTCCAGACACTATATATGATAGGAGATAATCCTGCAGTCGACATCAATGGTGCACGGCAGGTTTGTCTCTCTTCCCAGTTCATATTTTTATGTCTATGATGTAAAGCTATTAACAGTGGGAGAAAACCGTGGTTCACATCCCAGGCTGGAAATCCTTGGTTTCCCATTTTGACAAGGACTGGTGTTTTTAAGGGAGATCATCATTCTAATCATCCAGAGTTTCCAGCCAATATGGTAGGCACTTCAACTCTCACCGAATATTGTTTTCTTTTTTACCAAACCAACTTGATATGAACCTTAATCTTTGGTTTCGATTAGCACCACCCTAAAGCACTTTGTTGTTACTGTTGCAGGTTGTTGACACTGTGGAAGATGCTGTGGACTTTATTCTTAGAAATGAGCATCAAATCACAGATTAGCAGCCGAATCAAATGGTATTCATCCATTTAAGTTAAATTCCATCCAGTTCGAATTCGATTTCTTAGTTTGAGTCACATTAAAGAAAGCTTGATTATAATTTTTTTTCCCTTACATTTTATATTCTCTAAGTGGCAGTCATGTCTCGGGGGTCTAAGGTCACATATATTGAAAACTCAAACCATGGCCCTAATTTTGCTTTTGAGGCCATCGCCATTCTTGTTTCTCTTCATTTCTTCATTAGCACTTAACCAATCATATAGTTTGAATTTTATATTGTTTGCTTCACTCCTTTAATATATTAAAAAAAGATATATTATTTTATATAATGATTTCAAAGAATCTTCTGGAAAGCATTGATTAAGACCATATATTATATATATCAGTCATCAGCTTTAGGTCTAATCAAAATTATTAGTGGAATAAACATCTCAAACTATGTAAAGTAACGTTTGATTTTGAACCTTTTCCTTTTGCCCAAGTGTAATATTTATGTTTCTTTTCTTTGTCTATCTTTTCAGTTAGCGGCGCATGTGTTTAATTAATCCTTATTTCTTTTTATAATTAAGCAATGGTTTGAATTGGTTGAACCCTTTATTTTATATATCAATCATAGAGTAATTATGAAAACTACTAATTTTGTATTGTTCTTATTTGATTGAAATTTTTAACACGTATGTGTATAAGGATAGTAGTTGTACTTGTTTGCTTGTTTGGTAGGTAGATAAGTTTTTTTAATAATGATACAAAGTAATATATGATAGTTTATGCGTGGGGTTAAACTGACTTAGTTAATAGTTTTTGATTAATTCGATTCAGTTAAGCACTCAAGTCGGTTAAATCGATTGGTTATGATTTTTTCTAACTAAATTGGTTCACTTAACAGATTTATAATATTATATAATTTTTAACTTTTTAAAATATATTTGTAATATATATATATATATATATATATAAAATTATAACCAAAATCCAATTAAACTTTTATTTGTGTTTTATAGAAAAAAATTATAAAAAAATTTAACCAACTGAACACCAATGCTAAGTACTGAAGCTGGTCAAGTTTACGATTGATTAAGTCAATTTTTAATTTATTCAATCAATTTAAACTACTTTTTTATTTACATGAAGTGAAAATGTCAGAATGAAATAAAAGTAAGTTACTAGCCTCATGATTATTGTTCTACGCTTCATATATTATTATCTTTTTAAGGTTTTTTATCTTTTAAATTATGTGAAGCTTCGCCTAAATAATTTTTTTTTTTGACAACTTATCCTTATATTCCGCTATAAAAAGGACAAAGATCTTTTGCGACGACCAGCTTGCTGCCAAATCATCGTGGGACAATCAAATACCGCCACGCAAGCAAATCGGTGTTGTTTTAGTACATAAAACTGAAAAAAATACACAACTGCTTCATCATCACATTTATATTAGGTAATAATAAATATCATTTTTTTCTTAATTATTTGACACATTAAATAATTATTTAGTTGAATAAAAATTTTTGGAATTTATTTGTAACGTGTAATAACAGTTTAAATTCAATCCATTTATTGTCCGATTCGCATGATTTAAGTATTGACTTGGCGTATAATTAGGGGTTTAGTCACTCTGAATCGGTTTTTTGCCTGAATATTACCTAAAATTACAATTTATTTTTATAAAAATAGAATATATATAAATAAATAAAACCCTGAAATTCGAAGTTTTCTTTTTTCTTTTGTTTTTAATTTTATTGCTGTGTGTTTTCTTTTCATTCTTTCTCTTTCCAAAGCATTCTCTTTTGTTTCTGCTTGGACGGTAAATTCTTGGGGTTCAAACACTTTTCTCCTCCTGTCCAGTGGAGAAAGTTAAGGAAAAAGAACAGAGAAAAAGAGAGGAAAGAGAAAGAAAATAAATCCAAAAAGTAAATATTAGGAGGGAAAGTTTTTTTTTTAAGATTCTTTAAAAAAAAAAAACTATTATTGAAACATGGGTTGTTTTGGTTGCACTGGTCATTCAACCGACGATTCAGACTTCCCAAGAAACAAGAACAACAGGAGGAATGCTAACAACAGCAATAAAAACAAACCCCATGATCAAAGACAAGCCGGTTCCAGTTCCTGTTCCAGTTCCAATTCCAGTTCGGGTATTGGTTTTTGTTCTTTCTATGTTTTCCTTTTCCCTTTTTCTGCTATGATATGCATTGTGTTTGATCATGTTTTTGTGTTCTTTTTATTCCAATCTTGATCTTGTGATATGAAATTTTATTAGGTAATATCATGGAACTAGAGTTTTTTGTTTGTTTGCATGATATGATAGGAAAAGGCACTTCCATTTTTATAATCCAAAATCCCTGCTAATGTTTTTTTTTTGTCCTTGTTGGATATTTTTTTAACTATTGATGATTTGGGGTCATTACAAGACAATCTCTGTAGCTTGTCTTATGTTTCTCTTGTTTCGTTTTTGGGGTTCCATCTGCTTGAAGTAAAAAAAGCATCAAAAGAGAGTGTAAGGAAGGAAGAAGCATCTAAGGATGAGGAGTTATTGATGGAGGTAAGGAATTTGAGTTTGCATGGTGGTGAGGATTCCAAAGTTGGAAAAGCTATCATGCGGGCACAGTTGTTTACATTCGACCAAGTCATAGCTGCAACTGGCAACTTTAGGTCCGATTATTTCTTGGGGGAAGGTGGTTTCGGTAAAGTTTACAAGGGATTCTTGGAGGACACAAACGAGGTTTTCATTGTCTCCTACAGATTTTTGCATCGTGCATTGTGTTCTTTGTTGAAGTTGGTGTTTTTACTTTTCCTCTTTACTTGCCTGTTGTATAGGTTGTTGCTATTAAGCAACTTGATCAAGATAGTCTTCAGGGCAGTAGGGAATTCGCTGCTGAAGTATTGACGTTAAGCACAGCTGAGCACCCGAATCTCGTGAAATTAATAGGGTTTTGTGCCGAGGATGAACAAAGACTATTGCTTTACGAGTACATGCCATTAGGGTCTTTGGAAAACCATTTGCATGGTAAGAAAAATTCCCCTGCTGATTTCATTAGTTTTCTGTTGTATGAAATGGCGACGTATTAAACTTTGTGGATACAGATCTCTCACCTGACCAAAAACCACTCGATTGGAACACGAGAATGGAAATAGCAGCTGGTGCGGCGAGGGGATTAGAGTATTTGCATGTTAAAATGAAGCCACCGGTCATATACCGTGACTTGAAGTGCTCCAATATTTTGCTTGGTGAGGGATATCATGCCAGGCTCTCTGATTTTGGCTTAGCCAGAGTTGGTCCTAGTGGGGATAAAACTCATGTTTCTACAAGGGTTATGGGCACCTATGGTTATTGTGCACCGGATTATGCAATGACTGGACAGTTGACGTTTAAATCCGATATTTACAGCTTAGGGGTTGTCCTTTTGGAGCTGATTACGGGTAGGAAAGCAGTTGACTATTCGAAAGATCGTAATGAACAAAATCTTGTTGCTTGGGTAAGAAGAAACTTATTCCCACTTTTATCAATTCAATATCTTCATTTGGTTACATTCTCGGTTTTCGGTTATTTGATTGCAGGCACGACCTTTGTTTAAAGACCGAAGGAATTTTTCGCAAATGGTTGATCCTCTGCTACAAGGTCAGTATCCGATGAAAGGTCTCTACCAAGCGTTGGCTGTTGCTGCAATGTGCGTACAGGAACAGCCTAATATGCGTCCGGCTGTATCAGACGTAGTTATGGCTCTGAATTACCTAACCATCCAGAGATACAACCCTAACAACTCTGCTCAGAGCTCACGAAGGAGCATGACATTGTCACCAGGGAAAGGACGAGTTGCAGATCATGTTAAGGGTTTCTGAGCCGGAGAATCATGTAGATATGCATATAATATTAGAAATAAAAAGGGCAAATATACTTAATACTATATGGTGCCAATTTATCGAATTTTGCATCACATAAGGTAACTACTAGCATTACTTAACCTCCTTAAAACAGAGATTTTCTTTCTCCCCCCCCCCCCCTCGTTGCCGGTGTACATGTGAGTTAGGGTTCTTCTAGGAACCGTTTTCTCCCAATGAAAACTTTCCTTCAAGGAATATATTTTTACAGTGAAAAGGAAATTCTTACATAACTATGTCTTAGTATTATTGTTTATTGTTGTGTCTGAAAGAAGCTATGAACAATTTCTGCAATCAGCTTGTCCGAATTCAGTGCTCTAAGAGACAAGTTTATGCAGTGTCATAGTTCATATATGTACTATAAATTATCCATCCAATATAAACTATATACCATTTGATCCTTTGCTTACATTTTTATTAAAATTATTTTCATTATTTCTTTATATCATGTCAAATTCCTAATGTTTTAGATAAAAAGTTTACAAATATGCCATCAAAAAGATTTTGTTTTTGGCCAGTGTCATCAATAAAACTATTAAATATGAAAATAAAATGATATGTTTGAGTTTTGAGCTATAATGGATCAAATTAACATTTCAAGTCAATTATCATGTTGTCTATTACATCATTGAACTAAATAATAACATTATAGAAAATAAATTAAATCACAAATTTAAACAGAAATCATAATTTGAGATTTCCATGTTGCATGTGGACATTTAACCTCAATTTTGAAGCAACATTGGCTGAAGCAAACAATCTATCTGACAGCAAAAGCTTACGCCTAAAGGGATATAAACCCGACACAACTTGATTAGAATCCAGTAAAATGGAGCAACTATGTACATTGTTGTTGTACCAACCACTTGTTCCAAATCTACATATTTTTTGTTAGAATACATGCATTAAATATATTTATGTGTTTGTATCATTGATTGAGTCTTGCTTTGAGTGTGCTAATACGTATTATTCTTCAAATTATAGATTGAGGAGAAATTATGAGTAATTTTAAGCATTATATATAAAAAAAAAACAACTTATAATAAAATGCAGTTTACATGAATATATTTTAGCCAAATCTTAATATGTATCAATATCAAACTTTTTTTAAAGATTTCGTCATAAATTTGATTCTCATTGTTAGAAGAGAATAAAATTATATGCATTATTTTGAATTGATAAAATGATTGAAAACAATTCATGAAAAATAACGTTTTAAGATGAACATAGATTTTGGTCTCCACCATCCTGTTTATTGTTCTTCCTACATGAAAAACCCTTGGTTGTATTCTTTGCATGGAATTGGCTTACACGTTTTGTGGTGAATGGAGGAGCTATGATTGCAGGGCCTTTCATCTCCATTCCTACCTTAAAAACATGTTTAATTTGTCGTTTTGTCGTGTCATTACGGGGACAAGTGGAGCTTTCATTCACTGCTGTGTGCATTTCTCAACTATGAATTGTTTACAAGCCATATTTCTATTTGACCCACTCTTGGTCTGCTGGTTTTGTTCCACTTCCCACTCACTGAATTAAGCTCTAACATTTTTTTAATTAATTTTTTGGTTTTGTTTTTATAAAAATATTACAGAACTTTTTGTATTAAAAGTTAGATTGTATTTTGTCATTTTATTAAAAATTTCATCTAATTTTATTATTAAAAATTGATTATTGTTCATCAGTATAAGATACACATAACATGTTATGTGCTACTATTTAATTATTCTATTTATCATGCTAAATTTTAACAGTAAAAATAAATAAAATTTAAAAAAATTAGTTTATTATTTAATTTAATATATAAAAATTAATTTACCTATTCTTTAATAAAAGACAATAAAAAATTAGCTTACTTGGGAATGAGTCCAACTCCTAACTAAACGAAAGACATATTAACCTAAGCATGGAAATAATAAAGGGATAATATTGGAATTTCGAATTCAAATAAATACATTTTTGTAATAAAAATGGAAAGCGTATTTGGATATATAAACTCGTTATTTATAAAAATAAAACAAATATGAATAAACGAATGCATGGCTGCATGCATCAATTCTCAGTTATACTGGATCTTCATCAAAATTGAAGAAGACCGAAACGACGTCGAAGAAGCAAATAGCGCCTTCAGGGAGGGGACAGATCCAACGGCTGGAAACTTCCTAAATCATGCATGGGTTCGGTCTTCCTTCCTTTCTTTTCTCTTTCGCACTAACTCAAACTCAACTCACTGAGTCGAGTCACCCCCGTGTTCATTCTTTCTTTCTCTTTCTCTTTCCACTCTCTTTCCCTCATCCTACCCTTTTTCGTCTTTTTCTCCTCCAATCTCAATCCGACGGCTGCCATTCTTCCACGTCACACCGTCTTCTTCACCCCCCTCCCCCTTCCCTTTCTCCCATCTTCCTATTTTATTTAACTAACTCCCTTTAGGGTTTCCAAGATTTAACCAAATTCTAACAATTTTTTTTAAATGCGTCTTTTTGTTTTTCTTCAATAAAGAAGAAAACGAAGAAATCTCCAAATCTTCAATTCGTCGACGCTCTCAATTTCACCGCAGATATTCTTCCTTTTCCTTTTAAATGAGGTATTTTTCTTATTCTCAATTCCGTTTTAATTCTTCATTTTAATTCCATCATGTGTAGTTTTTTCCCTTGTTTTTATTCTTCTAACTTTTTTTTTTGTAATTTCTGAAAGTTTGTTTATTTGTTTAGGGTTTTGATGAATTGGCTGTATTCGGAAACCGTGATAATAAATTTTTAAAATTTTTGGTAGTATTGAAGATTAGAATTTTTTCCCCTTTCTGGTGTGTTTGTCATGATGGCGATTGAGAAGAACAACTTTAAAGTTTCGCGGTTTGATTCGGAGTTTTCTTCTGATAGTAGGGATACCACTTCGTCAACTGATGAGGATGAGCTTCAACGTCCAAGCTCAGCTATTAATTCTGATGGTGCTGGTGATGATGATGATGATGAAGACGACGATGATGAACTTGATGATGCTGATTCAGGAGCAGGTTCAGATGACTTTGATTTATTGGAATTAGGTGAAACGGGGGCTGAATTTTGCCAAGTTGGGAACTCGACTTGTTCCGTACCTTTTGATTTATATGATCTGCCTGGGTTGGAAGATATTTTGTCTCTTGATGTCTGGAATGAGTGTTTAAGTGATGAAGAGAGGTTTAGCCTGACTAAGTTTTTACCTGATATGGATCAGGATACATTTATGTGGACCTTGAATGACCTTCTTAAGGGTAATAATTTTCATTTTGGGAGTCCTATTAAGAAGTTGTTTGATATATTGAAAGGAGGGTTGTGTGAGCCAAGGGTTGCCCTTTATCGGGAGGGTTTGAATTTCTTTCAAAAGCGGCGGCATTACCATCATTTGAGGATGCATCAGAATAATATGGTTGCTAAACTTTGTCAAACAAGGGATGCTTGGCTTAATTGTAGGGGATACAGTATTGAGGAGCGGCTTCGTGTTTTGAATATTATGAGAAGTCAAAAGATTTTGATGTATGAAAAATTGGAAGATGTGGATTCTGAATCCTCCAAAAGAGGTGACTTTGGTGAAGGACTGTGGAGCAAAAGGGTTAAGGACCAAAAAGCTTTGCAGAAAAAGGGTCACCATGGGGTTGATCCTACTTTAGTATCCGTTTCGCGAGGGCAGATGGTGGGTTTGGAACCATCAGAGTACAGGCAGCAGAATCCAAAAGGTATACTGAAGGCACGTGGATCAAAATTTCCTTCTGCAAAGGACTTTGGTGGTGGTGTTTATTCTGGTTTGGATATTGATACTGAGCCATATGGTTTGCATGGAACCCTTCCTCGACAGAAATATAAGTCAGGGGCGGCAAACAGGACAAGGGATCAGATGAGGTTAGACGATGATGGTGAAGACCCAATGTTTGGAACTAGTATTCAACAGGATCGACATGCTGTGCATGATAGCAAATCACGCAAATCTGGTTTATTGAGAGCAGGGAAGAAGTATGGCCTTTTAAGAGGGGAAGAATTAGCTGGTGACAGTTTCATGGCTTTGCCTCCGTCTTCAAAGCATGAGTTGCGAGCCTATGGTAGGAACAGGGACGTGAATCAATTTCCTGATGCAAAAGTATACACGTCAAAGCCACCAAACATGAGAACACCCTATGATTTTGCCAAAAAGTCCAAGTATTCTGAAAATCATCAGCAATTTGCAGTTGGAAATCAGATAAAGCTTATGAAAGGCAGAACTCCACAATTGCCACTGAAAGGGAGTCGATTTGACTTGTCGGAACACACCGAACTGTTTTGGCAAAATAAGAACCAAGGGGAAGATTTTTCTGTGGATTCTTCAGTTAGATCTGATGATCGGAATATTAGGAGCAGGAAATGTAAAATGGGGCCAGAGTGTCCTGATAAAGCTTCCTCACAACAGATGAATGACCGATTCTTGCTTTCTGATAATCGAATTAAATCATCACAAGAAAAGATCAGAGGGAACCATGTGCAAAATGGAGGACCAGTAATGGCTGTTTCAAAAGGTAGTAGAGCATTCCTTAAAAATGAAGAAACAGAATCTGACTCATCTGGACAGTTTGATGACAATGACGATAGCAATCCTCTAATGAGAAGCAAGTTTGATTACCCAAGTGGTGTCATGGAAGGTTCACGGCTGTCTTCATTGAAGTCTGGCCTTGATTCTAGAAAGATAAAATCTTCAAAGAAAGATACTATGGAGGATGGATGGCCTCTTGATGGAATCAACCGCATCTCTGAAAAGAGCTTTGGGGAAACTGTGCACGTGCCAGGAGTAGAAAGCTACTATTTTAAAGGAAAACAGAAGTCTAAGATGCATGAAATAAGTCCCTTGCAGAACTCTGCTTCTAGAGCTTTGGGCAAGGTTGCTAGGAAAAAGGTATCCAAGTTGAGCAAGACTGGCCAATTAGGAGAGAAACTTGGTGACAGATTAAAGATGTCCTCAACAAAGGCCTACCCTACTGAGAGAAGGCAGAAAGGTGAAGTTGTCTATGATCATCCTATGTCTCAACGAGATTATCTGCTTAATTATCCTGTTGATGAGGAGGATGCTTCACCTGTGACACTACCATTGGCAGACGAAAATAACAGGCGTAGAACTGGGAAAAAAGGCCGGAGCATTGGAACATATGATTGTGGTGAAAAACCTGAAGCTTCATTGCTTGGGTGCAAGACAGGGAAGGAGTATGTGGGAGATGTCGACAGAAGAGGTGAAGATGGTAACCTGCAGTCTAACCTTCAGAAGCGAACTGATGATTCCCTTTCCTTGAAAAAAAAGAGAAAACGGAAATTGGAGGTTGATGCTGTTACCTCAGATATGGAAGCTTTGGAACCACATGGTGCAGAAGTGCAAGTTACAGATGTTGAGATGGAAATCAAACCACAGAAAAAGCCGTTTACTCTGATTACCCCTACAGTTCATACTGGTTTCTCATTTTCGATTATACATCTTCTTTCTGCTGTTCGCATGGCAATGATCACTCCACTTCCAGAAGATTCCTTAGAGGTTGGCAGACCTCGCGGGGAGCAGAATGGAAAGCAGGAAGGTGGTGTGAATGGTGTTCTTTCTTGTGAGAACACAGCTACCGATAATCCGGATCAGCCTGTGCAAAGAAGTATACCTTCTCTTACTGTTCAAGAGATTGTTAATCGTGTAACAGTGAATCCCGGAGATCCATGTATCCTTGAGACACAAGAGCCGCTTCAAGATTTAGTTCGGGGGGTTCTGAAAATTTTCTCATCAAAAACAGCACCTTTGGGGGCAAAAGGTTGGAAGGCACTTGTTGCCTACGAAAAGTCCACAAAAAGTTGGTATTGGGTTGGTCCAATTATGCATAGCTCAAATGATCATGAAACTATTGAGGAGGTGACGTCACCTGAAACCTGGGGTCTTCCTCACAAAATGCTTGTCAAGCTGGTTGATTCTTTTGCAAATTGGCTAAAAAATGGTCAAGAGACTCTCCAACAAATAGGGAGTCTTCCTGCACCACCGCTTGAATTGATGCAAGTAAATTTAGATGAGAAAGAAAGGTTCAGAGACCTAAGAGCACAGAAAAGCCTTAATACCATTAGCCCAAGTTCTGAAGAAGTGAGAGCTTATTTCCGTAGAGAGGAGCTTCTTAGGTATTCTATTCCTGACAGGGCCTTCTCTTACACAGCTGCTGATGGCAAAAAATCAATAGTTGCTCCTTTGAGAAGGGGTGGAGGTAAGCCAACTTCAAAGGCTCGAGATCATTTTATGCTGAAACGTGATAGGCCACCACATGTTACAATTCTTTGTCTTGTGAGAGATGCTGCTTCCAGATTGCCCGGAAGTATTGGCACCCGTGCAGATGTTTGTACTTTGATAAGAGACTCTCAATACATTGTTGAAGAAGTTTCTGATGCACAAGTTAACCAGATTGTTAGTGGGGCCTTAGACCGTTTACATTATGAACGTGATCCTTGTGTACAATTCGATGGAGAAAGGAAATTGTGGGTTTATTTACACAGAGAAAGAGAAGAAGAAGACTTTGAGGATGATGGTACTTCATCTACTAAGAAATGGAAGAGGCAGAAAAAGGATACTGCTGAACAATCTGATCAAGGAGCTGTAATTGCGGCTTTTCATGCAACCGGGGATCAGTTGGGATTTGATGATGATAAAAAGATGGAGACAGAGTGTGAGGATAGACAAAATCCAGAGGATAATGCTGACGAAAGTCATGCATCGGAACAAGGTCATCCAATAACATGGGAGCCTCTTGACGCAAATCCTGTCCAGGAAGACAAATTGCTATGTCAAGAAAATTCTACAAACGAAGAATTTGATGATACTTGAACCAAAAAAAAACAAGAATTTGATGATGAAACGTTTGGGAGAGAGAGACCAGTTGGACTCCTGAGTGCGAGCTAATTATGATCAAATTATCTCAGGTAATTTTCCAAAATTCTATGAAATATTTATATTTTTGCAGCCAACCAGATAATGGTTTAATATAGTGAAGGATTGTTTATATTTTTGCAGGGTCAAAGTCCAGCTAGTGTAGAAGGAAGCATTTGTGATTCCCACTGAAGGTGTGTGTTATATGTTGGAACATTACATGTATAGTGATTCTAGCACAAAAAATGTAGATTAGAAAGTGACCTGATGATGCCCAACAATGTGTTTACTACAGGTGGATACTTAATGATTTTGCATTTTCCATAAATATTTTTTTGGTAAGTCCAATTATAGATCTTATGTTCATTGAGCTTGCAACAAATGCGGATTTGGCGTTGTAATGTGCCATAAAATGCATTGCCTGGTTGTACTTGCTTTTTGGTTCAGTTACTTGAGCATATAGCCAGGACAAGCAATTTTACATATTTTCTATGAGGTCTCAGCCTGTAATGTAAGAGATTGTTGCAAATATATTCCAATTTCAAGTCTATTCTTATTTTTTCAGAGTGATCGTAATAAACCAATTGCATTTGTGAAATAACTCCAATGGGAAAAAAATGTAAATGATTTATTTCAGTTCTAGATTACTATTTACTAGCAATTTTATATTGACACGTGAGTAGACACTTAAAAGTTCAGGCCCCAAAAATTGATTTAACCTTTTTTTTGTTTGCATAGCCACTACAACCAAGGAACATATCATCAATTTTTACTCATACCATATATGATTGTGATATATGACCATTTCAAGATATATTGTTCACTATCTGATAACACCATTCTTTCTGCTGTATTTATTGTATATTTTTGCAGCTGAACTGATTATGTTCATAACTTTAATGACTAAGTAATCAATTTATAACTCTATTAAATTGGGTTTTAACCACATTTTTCTTCTGATTTACCCCACTAAAATCATGTATTGTGGAAGTTTGTTCACAGAAAGATGTATATAATATTTATTAATAAGATTGAAAGAAATTGACTGAACATACATAATAACATCAACTGAAAACAAATAATAACAGTTGCAGCAGGTTCAATCATGTGACTCAAACAGCCCTAGAGACACCTTCATATGTGTGAATAACAATTGGATTTCTAACATCATGAGTATCATCTGACCATATCAATGTTGCAGACACCAATGATCGTTTATCCAAAGCTTTTCCTGAAACAGTAACATTGTAAGACTTCTTCTCTGTTAGAGACTTGAAAGACAAGACTTGAGGACCCACTTTGATTTCGAGTTCCCTACAGTGTAGCGATTGTTGCATTGTAAGTAGATCTTGATACACCAACATATCCAATACTGCATAAGAATCTTATGTTGCCACCTTCTACGGCGTCGTATACAAGTCCGGGGTCAATGGCTTTTACAGGGTTGACATGTCCTGATCCATAAGCAAATTTGGCACCTTGATTCCTCGGTGCATCCATCGGAAAAGCTAGGCAAAAGAAAACAAATGTAAGGTCGTAAACATGACATATGTTACAAATTACAATAATGGCAATGAATGATTACCAGTAGTAATAAGAACAGATTTAATGGCTGAGGGAGACCAATGAGGGTGAAATGTCTTAACCTATGCGGCTACACCAGCAACATGAGGACAAGACATTGAAGTTCCTGATATTTTGTTGTATTTAACTCGCCTTGTTTCTATTGTAGTCGTGGATGGTGAAGCAACTGGTGAATATGCAGCCAATATATCCACTCCTGGTGCACTTATATCTGGCTGCAACACATTTATGGAACTATTTAGTATAGAAAACACAGGCAAAACAACGATAAAATCTGGGTTATCGGACCAATGCATGCCTTTAGAATGTCTGGTACAATGGAATTCGGACCCCTTGAAGAGAATGAAGCATTAAGCAACTATAGGAGCAAATTTATCTTTAGTAGTTTCACTTCTTAATATATCTGCTTTAGGTTCTCTTTGACATAATGAGCAAAGCATTAGTTTTATTTTGCCTAACATAAACAAAACGGATGAAATAATGACCCGAACCATCGATATGTACTTACTTGGTGGAATTGAGGTAGGATATGACCAAATCATAGTCCTCGGAGCTTAAAGTTATAGCAGACAATGGGACAACAAATGAAACATCGTCCAATTCATATTTCGTATTAATCCTAATGCACCAGCATCGTAAGCTGCATCTATACCGTCCATCTCATAGCATAAAAAGATCTTGTTCTTAACCAAAGTTTTATTCAGGCAATCGGCGTGACTCACGCTGAAAAAACAACCAACAATGTATCAAACATATTGCTTATGTCTAAATCTCCGTAAATCAATGAAAATGCAGGCTTGTCATGGAACTAACCAAGCACTGGCCTCATCGCAATAGGATGTTGCTTTCAGCCCATAAACCAATGGAACCTTTGTTGTATTACGACTAAATGAGTTAATGGATAATCCCTGCTTGCAAAGAGGAAACCATTAGTATAATGTTAAAAGAAAAAAAACAAAAAACTACGAGTGTCGGAGTAACATAAGTAGAAAATACGATAGTTCTTACAGTTAGTGTCTTCCCATTCCCAAGAATAAACTTGTCCACAAAAGGGCGATCAGTTGTGCTTGCAGCAACAGTAAGTATCCACGGTGCTGTACTCTACAATGCTTGCAACCCTGCTGTACCACTTTTGTCTGCTGATTGCATAACTAGTACTCCTTTCTCAGCTGGATGGAATGCACCAGTGGCTATAGCATCCTCGTAAAACTCAGTTGAACTTGCCAGTCCTAATGAAACTGTTATAAGATCAACTCCATCAGCAATGGCATCATCAAAAGCTGCCATGATGTCTTCTGAAAGACACAATATACCACTGCATACTTTATATGCATTAATCCTTGCTGATGGAACCCCTCTCTTGCAGTTCCTTCAGCAAATCCATAGAAACTTGCATTCACTACGTTGTTCCCAGCTGCTGTGGATGCTGTATGTGATCCATGACCCTCTGTATCCCTGGCAGAATCTTAGGTGTAAACTCGAGCTCTGATAAGCTTACTGAAAGATAAGCACCAAGTCATTATGAGGATCAGGGATATGAATAGTGGTCTGAGATTGGAAATAGTGGAATATGTTTACTAGTTACAAGTGAAGTTTTGGCCACCCTTACAAGCTCCCTTCCACTTTTGGGGTGGTGGACCAAAGCCTTCGTCGCTGAAGATGTCCGACTCGGGCCAGATTCTGGTATCAATGACACCAACAATGACATTGCTCTCGGCGGCAGCGTTACGGTTTACAGTTTGATTGCGTCCCAAGAAATCCCATGATCTTGTTGTATGAAGGTGAAAAACTTTACTTCGAAAAACCGAAACCACTCCTTTAAAGCCTGCATATAACGCCATTGGTGAAAACATATCATTAAGGCAATGCCATTGAGTTAAAAAAAAAAAAAAAGACAGCTCTTCTTCTACCAGTTACTTGAAAGTTTCTTTGCCTCTTCATTAGTTAGCTTAGCTGCAAATCCATTGAAGCTCCTTTTGTAACTTCGGATTAAGTAATTTTCCACAGAGCTGCAGAGAAGAACAAAAAAACGATCGATCATCATACTGATGGACCAAAACCTTGGCTTCCTACCCGTGTTTAGAAAGTGCTTGAAGCATATTGGAATGGTGAGATGAAGCAATGTAGTCTCCATCAGGAAGTGATCCCAAGTATGCAATGTAAACCTGCATCATATATGATGATCGTCATCATCGCACATTATTATAATTCATGAACCAGTTCCATATAAACATTGTTAAAAATACTTGTCTTTTTATCTTCATGTACAGCACCAGAGCGAAGGCTTATACAAACTGTGATAATTAAAAAAAAAGTCAAGAAACACCAAGAAAGTGATAAACTTGATTTTGTCATTTTTTTTTTCTATTTGTTTGATAGTATGCATAAAATAGAAATTGTAACTGGTATTTATAGTGAATTGGAACATATCTGGCAATTTTACTCATACCATATATGATTGTGATTTATGACAATTTCAAGATATATTGTTCATTACCTCATAACACCATTCTCTCTGCTGTATTTGTTGTAATTTTTTGCAGCTGAACTGATTATGTTTGTAACTTAAAAGACAAAGGAATCAATTTATAACTTCATTTTTCTTCTGATTTACTCCACTTAAAAATCTGTGGTGTTGCAAAAATCATGTATTGGGAAAGTTTGTTCATAGAAAAAATGTAACTAATATTTTATTAATAGATTGCAAGAAATTCACTGAACAAATAAAAACAGAATGCAGTCCCAATCGTGTGACTCAAACAGCCCCACGGACACCTTCATATGTGTGAATAACGATCGAACTTCTAACATTATGAGTACCATCTGACCATATCAATGTTGCAGACACCATTGATGTCTCACCCAAAGCTTTGCCAGAAACAATAACATTGTAAGACTTCTGTTCTGTTAGAGACTTGAAAGACAAGACTTGAGGAACCACTTTGATTTCGGGTTCCGACAGGGTAGTGATTGTTGCATTGTAAGTAGATCTTGCTATACCAACATTTGTTACTGTTCTATGGAAATTAACAGTGAATGGCTTGCCTGCTGGTACTAAAGCAGTGAGTGTAGGATAATTGAAATCTCTTGGCAGCATTTTAGTACTGTTTTTAGGGCAAGAGGTGTTGTTTCCTGCTATATTTTTGATGGAACCTTCATCATATCCGATACTGCATAAGAATCTTATGTTGTCACCTTTTACGTTATCGTATACAAGTCCAGGATCAATGGCTTTTACAGGGTTGATATGTCCTGATCCATAAGCAAATTCAGCTCCTTGATTCCTCGGTGCATTCATCGGAAAAGCTAGGCAAAAGAAAACAAATGTAAGATCGAAAATGTGACATATGTTACAATAATGGCAATGAATGATTACCAGTAGTCATAAGAGCAGATTTAATGGCTGAGGGAGACCAGTGAGGGTGAAATGTCTTAACGTATGCGGCTACACCAGCAACATGTGGACAGGACATTGAGGTTCCTGATATTATGTTGTATTTAACTTGCCTTGTATCTGTTGTAGTTGTCGATGGTGAAGCTACCGGTGAATATGCAGCCAATATATCCACTCCTGGTGCACTTATATCGGGCTGCAATGCATTTACAGAACTATTTAGTTTACCGTAAAAAAGCAAAATAATGATAAAATCCGAGTTAAGGGAGAAATGCATGCCTTTAGAATGTCTGGTACAATGAAATTAGGACCCTTTGAAGAGAATGAAGCAACTATAGGAGCAGATTTATCTGTAATTGTCTCACTTCTTAATATTTCTGCTTTAGGTTGTCTGTGACACAATGAGCAAAGCATTAGTTTTAGTTTACCTAACATATGACAAAATAATGACCCAAAACATCGATATGTACATACTTGGTGGAATTCAGGTAGGATGTGACCGAATCATAGTCCTTGGAGCTTAAACTTATAGCAGGCATTGGGACAACATATGCAACATCGTCGAATCCATATTTCGTAATTAATCCCAATGCACCAGCATTGTAAGCTTCGTGTACACCCTGCATGTCATCGCATAGAATGATCTTGTTCTTTACCAAAGTTTTATTCAGGCAATTAGGGAAACACAACCTGAAAAGGACCAACAATGAATCAAACATGCGGCTTATATCTGAATCAATCAAAATGCAGCTTGTCAATGGAACTAACCGAGCACTGAACTCATCGCAATCGGATGATGCTTGCAGCCCATAAACCAATGGAACCATTGCTCCATTGAGACTAAAAGTGTTTATTGAAAGCCCCTGTTTTGCAAAGAGGAACCTATTACTATCAAGTAAATAAACTACGAGAGTCAGAGCAATTCAAGAGCGATATAGTTCTTACAGTTAGTGTCTTCCCATTCCCAAGAACAACCTTGTTGACAAAATGGCGATCCATTGTGCTTGCGGCCACGCTAAGTATCCATGGTGCTACACTTGCCACCGATTGAAACCCTGCTAGACCACTATTTCCTGCAGATTGTACAACAAGTACACCTTTCTCGGCTGCATGGAAAGCACCAATAGCTACAGCGTCACTGTAGAATTCAAACACAAAGAATGATCCTAATGAAGCTGTTATAAGATCAACTCCATCAGCAATGGCATCATCAAAAGCTGCCAAGATGTCTTCTGAAGTACATATACCATTGCATACTTTATATGCGGCAATCCTTGCTGATGGAACCCCTCCTCTTGCAGTTCCTTCAGCAAATCCATAGAAACTAGCATTCACTACGTTGTTCCCGGCTGCTGTGGATGCTGTATGCGATCCATGACCCTCTGTATCCCTGGCAGAATCCGTGATGTAAACTCGAGCTCCGATAAGCTTACTGAAAGATAAGCACCAAGTCATAATGAGGATCAGGGATATGAATAGCGGTCTGAGATCGGAAATAGTGGAATATTTTTACTTGTTACAAGTGAAGTTTTGGCCACCCTTACAAGCTCCCTTCCACTTTTGGGGTGGTGTACCGAAGCCTTCGTCGCTGAAGCTGTCCGACTCAGGCCAGATTCCGGTATCAAAGACACCGACAATGACATTACTCTCTATGGCATTACGTTTAACAGTTTGATTGAGTCCCAAGAAATCCCATGATCTTGTTGTATGCAGGTGGTAAACTTTACTTGGAAAAACCGAAACCACTTCTTTAAAGCCTGCATATAACGCCATTGGTGAAAACATATCATTAAGAATATGCCATTGAGCTAAAAAAAAAAAAAACAGACAGCTCTTCTTCTACCACTTACTTGAAAGTTTCTTTGCCTCTTCATTAGTTAGCTTAGCTGCAAATCCATTGAAGCTCCTTTTGTAACTTCGGATTAAGTAATTTTCCACAGAGCTGCGGAGAAGAAAAAAAAAAGGATCTATCATCATACTGATGGACCCACACTTTGGCTTAGGCATCAAAGGACATCCTCTAAAAAAATGGCTTCCTACCTGTGTTTAGAAAGTGCTTGAAGCATATTGCAATGGTGAGATGAAGCAATGTAGTCTCCATCAGGAAGTGATCCCAAGTATGCAATGTAAACCTGCATCATCACACATTATTACAATTCATGAACCAGTTCCAGATAACATTGTTAACAATCTGTCACTTAAAAATACTTGCCTTTCTTTCTTCCTGTACAGCACCAGAGCCAAGGCTTACACAAACCATGAGATTCACAAAAATGTCGAGAAACACCAAGAAACTTGATTTTGTCATTTTTTTTTCAATTTGTTTGATAGTATGCATCAAACAGAAATCATAACTTGTATTTTTATAGTGAACTGGGAAAATTGAATCTTATATCCAATTAAATGGAGTATTTAATTTTTTTGTCTTTGTATAGCCACTACAACCAAGGAACTTATCTGTCAATTTTTACTCATACCACATATGATTGTGATATATGACCATTTCAAGAAATATTGTTCACTATCTGATAACACCATTCTTTCTGCTGTATTTATTGTATATTTTTGCAGCTGAACTGATTATGTTCATAACTTTAATGACTAAGGAATCAATTTATAACTTCATTAAATTGGGTTTTAACCACATTTTTCTTCTGATTTACTCCATTGAAAATCTCGAGTGTTGCAAAAATCATGTATTGGGAAAGTTTGTTCACAGAAAGATTTATATAATATTTATTAATAAGATTGAAAGAAATTGACTGAACATACATATAACATAAACTGAAAACAAATAATAACAGTCGCAGCAGGTTCAATCATGTGACTCAAACAGCCCTAGAGACACCTTCATATGTGTGAATAACAATTGGATTTCTAACATCATGAGTATCATCTGACCATATCAATGTTGCAGACACCATTGATCGTTTATCCAAAGCTTTTCCTGAAACAGTAACAGTATAGGACTTCTTCTCTGTTAGAGACTTGAAAGACAAGACTTGAGGAACCACTTTGATTTCAAGTTCCGACAGGGTAGCTATTGTTGCATTGTAAGTAGATCTGGCTACACCAACATTTGTTACTGTTCTATGGAAAGTGACTTTGAATAGCTTGCCTGCTGGAACTAAAGCTGTGAGTGTAGGATAATTGAAGGCATATAAAATTGCATATTTTTCTGTGCTTAATTCGATTTATTGATGAATTGAACCGCACTAATTAAGTGTTTTTATGACTCAATAAATTTCAGGGACATAATTGGGCGGAAACAAGGAAAAAGTGGCCGAATTAGAAAACAAATTATGGAATGGGGCCAAAGCAGAAAGATGGAGCAAGCCAAGGACTAATTGCAATTTTGACTTTGTAAAAATACTATTAATAGGAAGATATTTTGTGATTTTATTTTTATTTTAATTATTTTTATTTTATTTTTATTTTTATTTTATTTTATTAATCATGCTATTTTTAGTAAACCCTATCTATATAAATAGGGGGTTTTAGTTCTTAGAAAATCATTCCTCATCCATTTGTCTTTGTATTCCTACTCCTATTTGGAAATACAATTATCCTCTTTGTCTTTCTTTTCCTAATTCAAATTAAGAGTTGTATTGTTTGTCTTCTTTTTACAAAATTTGTCTAATTCCCTTTTCAAATATTTTCTCCATCCATTTTCACCACCTTTTTCATATAATTTCTATCATTTCCCAACAAACTTCAAGCATGATTAAATTCATGCATCACTAAAAGCCATTTCAGCTTTAAGCCGGTATTACCCCGTCAAAAACCCGAGAGATACGGACCCGAGCTATCTAACCCTCAATTTTCGATACTTATTACTTCTCCGGATTAAGAGTATGACTTCGTCAACTCACAAAGTCAAGCCGATACTAAGTCAAAAAAGACGTCGTTTGAGTTAGTATGACTAGACGTACAGTTGGAATTCCGAGAGGATCGATTGTCTAATTGGTTTTCCGTGAACACATTGGCGTGCCAAGTGGGGACTGCTGCTAGGTTCCGTCAAGGGAAGTAATAACCGGATTTAAATGTCCCGAACGTTTGAGAACATTGGTTCGAGCTAGGCTCTTTTAGAACGCAAAGCTGCCGGAGTTCTAAATCACGAACGTTTCGTAGGTTGTTCGATCGGCAAGGGTTAGTTATAGGACGTTCCATAACTAATTTACACAAGGAAGAGTTGGTGTCCGAGGCGTCCTTGGTAGCTATAACTAGCTTATTGAAAAGGAGGAGTTCATCCAATTTCGAGGATCGGGTCAAAGACGGAAAATCCCGTACTTAAGGCTGAGCTAAGTTTTATTGATTTTTTTTTCTTGAATTATTTCGTTGTCTAATTTCATTTAATCTTTTGCTTTTGACTTTTTACATTTTCTTGTTTTAATTTCAGGTTTCGTATTTCATTCCCCCTAAACGTCGCGGGCACGACAACTGCCCAGACATTAATCTGGTCAAGAAACAAACAATTTCCAGTAATTCCAGTCTCTGTGGGATCGACCCTACTCCCTATACTGCTTAAATTTGTGGAATTAGGCGTAGGTTATATTGGTGGAATCGACAGCCATCAGTTTTGGCGCCGTTGCCGGGGACTGGCAACACTTACAATTGTTTAACTTGTCTTCATGACCAGGTCTTCATCCGGAGATCTCGAATACGACCCAGAGATCGAGAAATCAGCGCGAGCGCGACGAAAAGATACAGAAGCTCTTAAACGTGCAAGCAAATCAGGAATTGAGCTAGGACAAGGGATCCTAGAATCCGACGTTGAAAAGTTGAGCGAAGTAATTCGTGCGGAAGCAATTCGACGTGGGAAACAAGTCGAAGAGGTTGAACCTGAGACCGAACAACTTTTTGAAACAAAAGGCAACCTCGGTGAACAAGAAAAGATGGCGAACCGAACCATTCGTCAACTAGCCGCTGCTCCCAACGAGCAAACACCGTTATGCATCAATTATCCAACCGGAGGAACTCCTTTCGAATTGAAGTCGGGCTTGATTCACCTTTTGCCCACTTTTCGAGGCTTGAAGAACGAAAATCCACACACTCACTTGAGAGAATTCCACATGGTCTGCTCAAGCATGAAACCCCAGGGAGTACCCGAAGATGAAATCAAACTTCGGGCTTTTCCTTTTTCTTTAGTTGATACTGCAAAAGAATGGTTATTTTACCTACCTCCCGGTTCTATCACAACGTGGGATGACTTATCTCGTGTATTTCTTGACAGGTTCTTCCCAGCGTCACGAGCAGCCGAGCGTAGGAGGGACATAGTGGGAATTCGCCAATTGGAGAGTGAATCGCTCTACGACTACTGGGAGCGGTACAAAAAACTGTGTGCAAGTTGTCCCCAACATGGGTTGACCGAACAATCACTCCTTCAATATTTCTACGAGGGTTTGCTCCCTATGGAAATGAAGATGATCGACGCTGCTAGCGGAGGGGCGCTTGTCAATATGACCCCTCAAAGGGCAAGGGAACTAATATCTACCATGGCGGCAAATTCTCAACAATATCGGCCAAATTCGGAACCGACAAGACGGGTTAATGGGGTAAACGTTTCAACTTTAGAAGATAAATTGGATAAGCTCACAAATGTTTTTCAATCTTTACTTACAGAAAAGAAGAGCTTGACCCCACTATGTGGAATTTGCACTACGGCTGAACACCCGACGGATTTGTGCCCAATCCTTAACGATAATTCAACGGCACATGTTGATACTGTCGGAGGTTTTCCAGGACCTCCGCAAAGACGCTATGATCCTTTTTCCAACACTTACAACCCCGGGTGGAAGGATCATCCCAACCTAAATTACGGACCTAACCCCCGATATAATCCACCATACCAACCGAGACCTCTACAACCACCTCAACAACAACACAAGCCGAGCACATCTCTAGAAGCTATCGTAGAGAGACTTGCTGCTGATGCTGCAAAATATCAACAGAGGACAGACGCATCAATACAAGAATTAACTAATCAGGTTAGTAAACTTTCAATGGCAGTTAATCGCTTGGAGTCTCAAGGGAAATTACCTTCCCAGACAGAGCCGAACCCTCGGCAGAATGCTAGCTCAATAACTCTTCGTAGCGAAAAGGTTCTGGAAACAGTTCCAGCCAAAGGTCGTGGGCAAGACAAGGAACGTGAAAAGCAAAGCTCCGATCCAACAGCAAGGCCAGAATCAGAAATTCAAAGACCAGTAGTGATGCCACCACCTTTTCCAGGGAGGCTTGCGAGGGATAAGAAGGAGAAGGAGGAAAAAGAAATCCTCGAGACTTTCCGGAAGGTGGAGGTAAACATCCCTTTACTTGACGCTATCAAACAAATACCTCGTTATGCAAAATTCCTCAAAGAATTGTGTACTAGCAAAAGGAGGTTAGTCGGTAACGAAAGAGTAAATGTAGGAGAAAATGTCTCCGCAGTGTTGCAAAAGAAAGTTCCGCCCAAATACAAGGACCAAGGTATGTTTGCTATTTCTTGTGAGATAGGTAATGTAGGCATTAAGAAAGCCATGTGTGACTTAGGGGCTTCCATTAATGTTATGCCTTATTCTATTTATAAGTTGATTAACGCGGGTCCTTTAAAAGAGACAGGAGTAATAATCCAGTTGGCGGACAGGTCAGTTATCCATCCCGAAGGGCTGCTTGAGGACGTCCTTGTTAAAGTTAACGAATTAGTTTTCCCTGCAGATTTCTACATTATTAACATGGAAGATGATAATTCAACTAATTCATCTGACATTTTGCTCGGAAGGCCATTCCTAAGTACCGCAAGCGCGAAAATCGATGTTCGAAGCGGGATGCTGACCATGGAATTTGATGGAGAAATCGTGAAATTCAACGTCTACGAGGCCATGAGTCATCCTAACTCAGCATTAAATATTTCTAGCATCGATATTTTAGACTGTTTAACTCAATCTTATTCTGAATATCATGACTTTGATGAGTTGGAAATTGTCCTTTGCAGAAGTATTGACATGGATGTTTTACGACATCTAGAGGAATTCACAATCATTAAAGATCCGTTGCGAGAAGTTGTCAATCACTTGGAAACGCAACCTTCGTTGGTAAACCGAGGTAACCAATTTGAATTATTACCTTCCCAAACCAAAATGTTGCCTTCGATTTTGCAGCCACCGACCTTGGAGCTTAAAGCACTACCGAACCATCTTAAATACGTCTTTTTGGGAAAGAAAGACACATTACCGGTGATAGTATCGAACAAGTTAACCGAAGACGAGGAGGAAAATCTAGTTCGAGTGCTGAAAAGTTATAAGGAAGCTATTGGTTGGACGATAGCCGACATAAAAGGGCTAAGTCCATCTACTTGCATGCACAGAATTTCCATCGAATGCGACGCGAAACCAAAGAGAGATGCTCAAAGGCGCCTCAATCCACCCATGATGGAGGTTGTCAAAAAGGAGATCCAGAAGCTATTAGATGCTGGAATGATATACCCGATTTCTGACAGTAATTGGGTCAGCCCGGTTCATGTCGTGCCCAAGAAATCTGGCGTGACAGTGGTGAAAAACCCATTAGGAGAGCTGGTTCCTACACGAGTCCAGAACGGATGGAGGGTTTGCATCGACTACCGAAAATTAAATGCAGCTACCCGGAAAGACCATTTTCCGCTCCCTTTCATCGACCAAATGCTCGAACGACTAGCCGGTAAGACTCATTATTGTTGTCTCGATGGATATTCAGGATTTTTCCAGATTCCAGTGGCTCCAGAGGATCAAGACAAAACGACTTTCACGTGCCCCTTTGGAACGTTTGCATATCGTCGGATGCCGTTTGGACTCTGCAATGCTCCGGCCACCTTCCAAAGATGCATGGTGAGCATATTCTCCGATTACGTCGAGAAAATCATCGAAGTCTTTATGGATGACTTCACGGTTTACGGTAACTCTTTTAACGAATGTCTTAATAATCTTGCTAAGATATTACAAAGATGCCTAGAATTTAATCTTGTTTTAAATTATGAGAAATGTCATTTCATGGTTGACAAAGGATTAATTTTGGGTCATATAGTTTCCTCAAAAGGAATCGAGGTCGATAAGGCAAAAACGGACATTATTAACTCGTTACCTTACCCCTCATCAGTGAGGGAAGTTCGTTCGTTTCTTGGTCATGCAGGATTTTACAGACGATTCATGAAAGACTTCTCGAAAATCGCGAGACCTCTTTGCAATCTGCTACAAAAGGATAAAGAATTTGAATTTGACCAGACTTGTAAAGA
Organism: Gossypium stocksii; assembly: GCA_020496765.1. Taxonomy (NCBI): domain Eukaryota; kingdom Viridiplantae; phylum Streptophyta; class Magnoliopsida; order Malvales; family Malvaceae; genus Gossypium; species Gossypium stocksii. The sequence goes on from CM035623.1 coordinate 271,293, forward strand.
TGCATTTGATGTGCTGAAGCAGAAATTGGTCTCTGCTCCCATAGTGCAGCCACCAAATTGGAACTTTCCGTTCGAAATCATGTGTGATGCGAGCGACCAAAGTGTGGGAGCTGTTCTTGGCCAAAGAATCGGAAAAGAACCTCATGTTATCTACTATGCCTCGAAAACTTTGGATGCTGCCCAAAGCAATTACACAACCACCGAGAAGGAACTATTAGCTGTTGTGTTCGCTTTAGATAAGTTTAGATCTTACCTGTTGGGAACTAAGGTAATTATCTTTTCTGACCATGCAGCTTTGAAATATCTGATAGGGAAAAAGGAGGCAAAACCCCGACTGATCAGGTGGATCCTACTCCTACAAGAGTTCGACTTTGAAATTCGGGATAAAAAAGGATGCGAAAACTTAGTAGCTGACCATCTGAGTCGATTGCCGATTCCAGTAGACGACACACCATTGAATGACAACTTTCCTGATGAAAACCTATTTTCAGCAAATGCAGTCCATCCTTGGTACGCAGACATAGTAAATTATCTCGTCACAGGTACTATTCCTTCAGAATTACCAAGGTCTAAAAAAGATAAGATAAAAAAAGATGCACGATATTACATTTGGGATGATCCTTACCTTTGGAAGCATTGCTCAGATCAGGTAATACGACGGTGTGTAGCAGAAACAGAGGTACAATCTATCTTAACTTTTTGTCATACTTATGCATGCGGGGGGCACTTTGGACCTAAACGCACCGCGCACAAAATTCTCGAATGTGGGTTATTTTGGCCACACATATTTCGTGATGCCTTTTTATTTTGTAAAACTTGTGAAAAGTGCCAAAGGGTTGGCAACCTTAGTCGTCGAAATGAGATGCCTCTTACTCCTATTCATATTTGTGAAATTTTTGATGTGTGGGGCATCGACTTTATGGGTCCTTTCATCTCTTCTTTTGGTAATTTTTACATACTCTTAGCTGTTGATTATGTCTCTAAGTGGATAGAGGCGAAAGCCACTCGCAATGATAATGCTAAGACCGTTGTTGACTTTCTTAAAAATTCTATTTTTTCCAGGTATGGCACTCCACGAGCATTAATCAGTGACAGAGGAACGCACTTTTGCAATAAGCTCGTAAGTGCGCTTATGGAGAAATATGGAGTGACTCAACGAATTTCCACCGCCTACCATCCACAAACAAACGGGCAAGCCGAAGTATCAAATCGAGAGATCAAATCTATTCTGGAAAAGACGGTTAAACCGAACAGGAAGGATTGGAGTTCGAGACTGAATGACGCACTTTGGGCTTATAGGACAGCTTACAAAGGACCAATAGGCATGTCGCCTTACCGACTCGTTTTTGGTAAACCGTGCCATCTGCCAGTCGAGTTAGAGCATAAGGCTTTTTGGGCAGTTAAGCAATGTAATATGGAAATGGAGTCTGCAGGAAAATCTCGAAAATTAGACATCCAAGAACTCGAGGAAATTAGAAATGATGCATATGAAAATGCTCGGGTTTATAAAGAAAAGACGAAGGCATTCCATGACAAGTTCATCGCAAGGAAGCAATTTTCAATTGGACAAAAAGTTCTCCTATACGACTCCACCTTAAAAATCTTTGCTGGTAAGCTTAGATCCAAATGGATAGGACCGTTTATTATTACTAATTTATTTGCGAATGGTGCAGTGGAAATTCAAAGTGCAGAGACACGAAAGCGCTTTACGGTGAATGGTCAACGATTAAAACCCTTTTTCGAGAATTTTCAAACTTACACAGTTGAGGAGATTGTTCTCGATGAGCCCAAAGTTTGAATAACAGGTCGTCGAGCTAACGACGTTAAACAAAAGCGCCTTTGGGAGGCATCCCAAATTTATTTCTGTCTATTTTTATCTATTTAATTTTTAGAGTTTAGGTTGTAAATAAATAAATTCCTATTTTTACTTAGTCAATTTTGTGTTTTCAGGGGCAATAAGGTCATAAATTTTCGTGAGTACAGGTAGTGATGGTGATGAGGGCACGACATGCATCAAATAAAAATCCCAAAAATTTCTACCTTGATGGAATTTCTATACCCAAATTACCATACCCAAAATACCACCAATTACCCAATTACCCAAAACTAAAAAAAAAACCCCAAAATCCACATAACATCCATTTACCCATTTAACCCATCTACCCATAAAATTACCCAAACCCAAACCCAATAACCAAACCCAATTACCTACAACCCAAAACCTAATTAAAATCACCCAAATAAAAAAAATAATAATAAAAATTAAAACACCCAAATCCCACAACCCCCACATCTTCATCTTCTTCACCTTCTCCATTTTCTTCAAAACCAAACCCTCAACCCAAACCTCCCACGCCGCCGCCGCCGTCGCCAACACCACTACCGCCGGTCAGCCTTGCGCCGAACACCTTCCCCCACCGTTACCACCGCCGTTCCGCCACCACCATAACTATTCTCTTCCTTTCCTTTATTCTCTTTTATTTTCTTTCTTCACCTCCCCAAAACCACCATTCGTCGGCTCCTCTACCGCCATTACTGCCGAACGCCCTTACCCACCACCAAGGTCGACCTTTCTCGCCACCAACCACCGTTCAACCGACGTACGCCGCCGCTCATCCACTCTACAACACCTATTTTCTTTTCTTTTCTTTTCTCTATCACAAAACAACCACAACCACCCTTCCACCACCTTAACCGACCACAAAATCGGAAACCCCACGTCATTTTTTCAAAAATCGGCCCAAAAACCCACTTTCCCGTCGACCGCCGCCGCGTCCGCCGCCGTGCGCCGCCGTACCCGCCGCCGTCGAACACATCCTAAACCGCTCCTTCGTGACGTCGAAACAGTACTATGGTACGTACTCGAAACCAAACGACCGATAACATCCCGGTTTCCCTTAACAGAAATCGACACCGGTTCTCCACACCTCCCCTCGTCGAGTTAGCCGACGACGACTCTCCTTCCCCTCCTCCACGACGAACGGCTGCGCAACCAAGAGCCCGCCGACGACGAAGTCCGACCCCGGCCGACATAAGTACTTCGGGCAGCCCAGAAGAAGTCGAAACTTCTAACGTCAATGTCGAGCCTACACCCACCGTTGTCGAACACGTCTCTCCACGCCAAACCCGAAGTCGACGACGGTCGACACGTGAGCCATCGACACAACCGCACAATAGTACTGAAGCTGCTGAACGACATTCCCCACCCGACTCACCTAACGAGCGTGTTCGACAACCCCGAGCAAATCAACGCAACAGACGTAGTCGAGCCAATGCTATTCCTACAGATGGTCGTTTGCGAGGATTTCTAGACTTCTCGACATCCGAACAGCAGACACGATACGACGCCATCCGACAACGCCCGCTTCCGGTCTGTAAGCAAATCGATTTCCCCACTCTCGAATTTTTAGATATACATGATGCTGTGCTCCATTATTTCGATGCTATTGGTTGGACTTTATTTGCTCATATTACTTGTGATGCATATTATGAATTAGTATATGAGTTTTATGCCACATTTAGCTTCGACATCAATGCATTGCAAACTGTTGAAACACAAAATATAGTGTGCTTTCGTTTGCTTGGAAAGGACTTTCGGATGTCCATTTCTGATTTTAATATTGCCATGGGTTTCGTCGACCCTACTGACATTCAATCTGATGCCTATCATTCTGCTCTTTTAGATGTTCCCAATGACTTTGATGCTCAGCAAGTTTATCGTGTTTTAACTAATTCTGACCAGCTTTATAATCCAAAAACCACGAAAGATTTATGGGTGCATGAGCCTGCTTTGAGATACATACACCGATTTTTAGCATTTTGTTTTTCAGGTAGAAATGACGCATCCGCTGCTTTGACTAAAACTGAACTATTCTTTTTGTGGTGCATGCATTCGAGTTTTAAAGTTAATTTAGGATATTGGTTTGCACGCAATTTTCATGCCGTTTTGAGTTACAACCGTCCACTTATACTTGGATCATTTATTTCAAATTTAGCCTCTCGACTTTTTCAAACTGAAATTGATTTCACAACCTTCACATGTGCATATCGTATGGACCACCTAGATAAACACTGCTTGGATTCTATGGGATTGCTTGCCGGCACCCCTACTTCGTGCTATTTTGTTCCTCCAGGTACACGGACTGCTCGGGAAAATAGAGTTTTTCGTAAACATCCACACATCGCTACAAGAGAGCAAGAGGAACACCCTTTGACTATGGAGGCCCGTTTAAGTCGAGTCGAGGCTAGACTTGAGACGATAGAAACAAATATCGCCACCATCCTCACTATCCTACAAAGTCGCGACTCTCGACACCAATGATGTCATTAAAATACACGGGGAGTGCTCTAAACTTTTTCAATTTCAATTCATTTGAGCTGATGACTTTGTTTTACATGCTTGGGGACAAGCATAGTTTAAGTGGGGGGGTTGGATTAATATGCTATTTTGCTGCATGTCTTTTCCTTTGCATGTGTTCAAACTGACATTAAAATCTTTCGACAAATTATTAAACATTGAGCCTTAAAATCTGATACTTAGTCAATTAGAGCAATTAGGCAAATTTTGAATTAAATGTTCAAGTATATAAATTGGTCGACATTTAGGATTTAAAATTGATGTATGTAGCTAGAATTCTTTTCGTATGAATTGGTTGGTTGAATAAATATATTTACTTATGCATATTAAATAAATAAATGTTCAAGCTATGAATGAAGTTCGAAAACGTGACCGAATTGAGTAACCGGGACAAGGTGCTTGGGTTGTCATCTTGTCTCGCGTAAAAAGGTTCGAGTGACAAGTCGATAACTTACAAACATTCCGCTAGCTGAATCTTTTTCTAATTCAAAAAAAAAAAACAAAAAAAAAAGAAGGAGATAAATAAATAAATAAAGACTGTTTGAACTGAGTAACCGGAATAGGGTGCTTGGGTTGTCATCCTAGTTCGCGTAAAAAGGTTCGATCTTGTCTATTAATTTTCTGATGCGTAGTTAATTAACAATGCCATGCAAATTATTGGATTCACAAATCAATTTAGCGAAGTTGTTTTAGTTAACATATTTCAATTTTATGACTCTTGTTTACTAAAGTATATATTTTGAACATTTATTTAATTTTTGCCTATATTGTTTGAGTTGATTGAGGATTTGAAAAAGGGCTCGATTTTTGATAAATTGTGGGACTAATTCTAATGTTTGAAAGAACAACATGCTTGAGGGCAAGCATGCGCTAAGTAGGAGGGATTTGATAGGCATATAAAATTGCATATTTTTCTGTGCTTAATTCGATTTATTGATGAATTGAACCGCACTAATTAAGTGTTTTTATGACTCAATAAATTTCAGGGACATAATTGGGCGGAAACAAGGAAAAAGTGGCCGAATTAGAAAACAAATTATGGAATGGGGCCAAAGCAGAAAGATGGAGCAAGCCAAGGACTAATTGCAATTTTGACTTTGTAAAAATACTATTAATAGGAAGATATTTTGTGATTTTATTTTTATTTTAATTATTTTTTTTTATTTTTATTTTTATTTTATTTTATTAATCATGCTATTTTTAGTAAACCCTATCTATATAAATAGGGGGTTTTAGTTCTTAGAAAATCATTCCTCATCCATTTGTCTTTGTATTCCTACTCCTATTTGGAAATACAATTATCCTCTTTGTCTTTCTTTTCCTAATTCAAATTAAGAGTTGTATTGTTTGTCTTCTTTTTACAAAATTTGTCTAATTCCCTTTTCAAATATTTTCTCCATCCATTTTCACCACCTTTTTCATATAATTTCTATCATTTCCCAACAAACTTCAAGCATGATTAAATTCATGCATCACTAAAAGCCATTTCAGCTTTAAGCCGGTATTACCCCGTCAAAAACCCGAGAGATACGGACCCGAGCTATCTAACCCTCAATTTTCGATACTTATTACTTCTCCGGATTAAGAGTATGACTTCGTCAACTCACAAAGTCAAGCCGATACTAAGTCAAAAAAGACGTCGTTTGAGTTAGTATGACTAGACGTACAGTTGGAATTCCGAGAGGATCGATTGTCTAATTGGTTTTCCGTGAACACATTGGCGTGCCAAGTGGGGACTGCTGCTAGGTTCCGTCAAGGGAAGTAATAACCGGATTTAAATGTCCCGAACGTTTGAGGACATTGGTTCGAGCTAGGCTCTTCTAGAACGCAAAGCTGCTGGAGTTCTAAATCACGAACGTTTCGTAGGTTGTTCGATCGGCAAGGGTTAGTTATAGGACGTTCCATAACTAATTTACACAAGGAAGAGTTGGTGTCCGAGGCGTCCTTGGTAGCTATAACTAGCTTATTGAAAAGGAGGAGTTCATCCAATTTCGAGGATCGGGTCAAAGACGGAAAATCCCGTGCTTAAGGCTGAGCTAAGTTTTATTGATTTTTTTTTCTTGAATTATTTCGTTGTCTAATTTCATTTAATCTTTTGCTTTTGACTTTTTACATTTTCTTGTTTTAATTTCAGGTTTCGTATTTCATTCCCCCTAAACGTCGCGGGCACGACAACTGCCCAGACATTAATCTGGTCAAGAAACAAACAATTTCCAGTAATTCCAGTCTCTGTGGGATCGACCCTACTCCCTATACTGCTTAAATTTGTGGAATTAGGCGTAGGTTATATTGGTGGAATCGACAGCCATCAATAATTGAAATCTCTTGGCAACATTTTAGTAGAGTTCTTAGGACAAGAGGTGTTGTTTCCTGCTATTATTTTGATGGAACCTTCATCATATCCAATACTGCATAGGAATCTTATGTTGTCACCTTCTATGGTGTCGTATACAAGTCCAGGGTCAATGGCTTTTACAGGGTTGATATGTCCTGATCCATAAGCAAATTCAGCACCTTGATTCCTCGGTGCATCCATCGGAAAAGCTAGGCAAAAGAAAACAAATGTAAGATCGAAAATGTGACATATGTTACAATAATGGCAATGAATGATTACCAGTAGTCATAAGAGCAGATTTAATGGCTGAGGGAGACCAATGAGGGTGAAATGTCTTAACGTATGCAGCTACACCAGCAACATGAGGACAGGACATTGAGGTTCCTGATATTATGTTGTATTTAGCTCGCCTTGGATCTGTTGTGGTTGTCGATGGTGAAGCAACCGGTGAATATGCAGCCAATATATCCACCCCAGGTGCACTTATATCAGGCTGCAAAACATTTACGGAACTATTTAGTATACAAAAAACAAGCAAAACAACGATAAAACCCGAGTTATCAGACCAATTCGTGCCTTTAGAATGTCAGGTACAAATGCATTCGGACCCCTTGAAGAGAATGAAGCAACTATAGGAGCAAATTTATCTTTAATTGTTTCACTTCTTAATATTTCTGCTTTAGGTTCTCTGTGACACAATGAGCAAAGCCTTAGTTTTATTTAGCCTAACATATACAAAACCGACGAAATAATGATCCGAATCATCGATATGTACATACTTGGTGGAATTGTGGTAGGATATGACCAAGTCATAGTCCTTGGAGCTTAAAGTTATAGCGGACAATGGGACAACAAACGAAACATTCTCTACTTGATATTTCGTAATTAATCCTAATGCACCAGCATCGTAAGCTGCATTTACACCGTTCATCACATCGCATAGAACGATCTTATTCTTTACCAAAGTTTTATTCAGGCAAAAGCTGTAACACGCCCTGAAGAAAAGACCAACAATTTATCAAACATATTGCTTGTCTATATCTTTCTAAATCAATCAAAATCCAACTTGCCAATGGAACTAACCGAGCATCAGCCTCATCGCAAGAGGATGTTACTTGCAGCCCATAAACCAATGGAACCTTTGTTCCATTAAGACTAAAAGAATTAACTGAAAATCCCTGATTGCGAAGAGGAAACCATTAGCATCTAATAATAAAAAAACCATGAGAGTCGGAGCAACAGAAGTAGAAAATACTATATTTCTTACAGTTAATGTCTTCCGCCCATTCCCAAGAACGGCCTTGTCAACAAAAAGGCGATCCGTTGTGCTTGCAGCAACGCTAAGTATCCATGGTGCTACACTCGACACTGATTGAAACCCTGTTGTACCACTATTGCCTGCAGATTGCAAAACAAGTACACCTTTCCCGGCTGCATGGAAAGCACCAATGGCTACAGAGTCCTGGTAAAGGTCAACTGGAATTTCTAATCCTAATGAAACTGATATAAGATCAACTCCATCGGCAATGGCATCATCAAAACCTGCCAAGATGTCTTCTGAAAGACACAATATACCACTGCATACTTTATATGCAGCAATCCTTGCTGATGGAACCCCTCCTCTTGCAATGCCTTCAGCAAGTCCATAGAAACTAGCATTCACTACATTGTTTCCGGCTGCCGTGGCTGCCGTATGAGTTCCGTGACCTTCCGTGTCCCTAGCGGAATCTGAATGGTAAGCTCGAGCTCCAAGAAGCTTACTGTAAGATAAGTACTAAAATATCATCACTAAACAACAAATACTGAATCGGGGATTTGAATAACAGTCGTCCGATTGCAAATTTACTTGTTACAAGTGAAGTTTTGGCCACCCTTACAAGCTCCCTTCCACTTTTTTGGTGGTGGACCGAATCCTTCATCACTGAAGCTATCTGATTCGGGCCATATTCCAGTATCAAGGACACCAACAATGACGTTACTCTCGGCGGTAGCATTGCGTTTAACAGTTTGATTGAGCCCCAAGAAATCCCATGATCTTGTCGTTTGAAGTTGATAAACTTTACTTGGAAAAACCGAAACAACCTCTTTAAAGCCTACATAACAAAGCAATGGTGAAATCATATCATTAAGACAATACCATTGAGTTTTAGAGAAAAAAAAAAAAAAGACAGCTCTTCTTCTACCACTTACTTGCAAGTTTCTTTGCCTCTTCATTAGTTAACTTAGCGGCAAATCCATTGAAGCTCCTTTTATAACTTTTGATTAAGTAATTTTCCACAGAGCTGCTGAGAATAAAAAAAAACCATGGTCCAAAACCGGTTTAGTCATCTTCAAACGGAGTGACCCCACGTACTAAAAGGGAACCAATCTCGATCATTGCCGATTACAGGCCCTACCTGAGTGTAGAAAGTGATTGAAGCATAGCGGAATGTTGAGATGTAGCAATGTCCTCTCTATCAGGAGCAGCTCCCAAGTATGCAATGTAAACCTGCATGACCACATTATTATAATTTAAATAATCAGAAATTTATTTCAAAGATATAAAAAGAAGACAATACTTACTTTCCTGTCATCCTGTACAGCACCATGGCAATGGCTTATACAAAGCATGAGAATCACAGTAATGTCAACAAACAGTAAGAAACTTGACATTGCCATTTTTTTTTTTCTCTTTTTTGGAGACTAAGTATAAAAGAAAACATAAGTGGTATTTTATAGTGGATCAAAACATTGAATCTCATATCCGAGTTTTAATTTTTTTTCTTTCCATAGTCACTGCAACTTTGGAGATATATCTGTAAACCTTTTTCCTTACCATAAATGATTGTGATTTATGATATATTGTTGTATAAAATATTACTATTATTAGATAATGTATACATAAAGAGTTTGTTGTACAAAGAAAGTTGGTGGAAGTGCAAGGGGGAAGTGAAAAAAAATTTTTAAGGAGCCGAAATAAAATTTTAATTTTTAATAGTTTAAATCTTTATTATTTTTGAAGAATTAAATCAAAATTTTATAATTTTAGAGTGGTTAAAGTGTAATTTTATCTTTACTAAATTAAAATTTTAAAAATTTTAAAAGGCCTAAATAACATTTTTTTCATTTTAGGGGGTTCCCCCTTACCAGCTCCCCTAAATTCGTCTTTGCGTAAGTGCGGAGGAGGTAAAAGACGACGGTTAACTTAGATTTGAATGTGACAAGAAAATAAATGACGAGTTTGTTGTATAATCTTATGTAAATTAATATGATGAAAAATAATTTTAGACTGAAATATAAATAAAGCCAACTTCATAATTAAATCTTGACGAGAAATAAAATTTTAATTTACTAATCACAATTTAAATTGAAAGTTTGCAAATCTTATGACAATGTTTATTACCCTAAAAGAAACTTGTGCTTCTTGATCCTTAATTGTATAAGCTTTTTTAGTTTTCTAACTTGTATAACAAGTAAAATTATAACTTGATTCGGATGAAGTAAGGAGGTAAGATAAAGTCTTTTGTATGATCTTTTCTTGATAAATATAGTGAGAAATAATATTAGGTTGAATAGAAATAAAGTTATAATTTAAAATTCTTATAGTGATATTTATTTATAATGTTGCACAAGAAATCCTGTAACGGCCCAAATTTCACGGGTACCAGAAAAGTGAGTTTAGGGTCTCCGTCTTAGGAACATGAGTTCGTAAATAATTATTAAAAAAATAAATAAATAAATAAACAATAATTATGAAGTTAGTTGTGAGTTGAATTAGATTTTGATTAGGTAAATTTATTTTAATTAGAAGTAATTAGTAGAAAGGACTAAATTGAATAGAGTATAAAAATTTAATTATAGAATAGAGAAATGTTAAAGGACTAAATTAATAATTAAACTAAATTATTGACATGTGTGTGGTAAAGAATAAATAAATGTGTAATTAAAATATTAGTACAAATGTATATTAGATATATATTTACTTATAATTTAAGTAAAAGATATTTTATTTTTATTATTATTATTATTATTATTATTATTATTATTATTATATTTTATCAATTAATTGAAATGGTGACAAATGTATGGTGATGGGATAATACATGTGTAAATATGTGTATTAATACAAATGTAATATATACATTAGTTATTAATTAGATATTTTATAATTAATAATTAATTAAGAAATAAAGAAATTGATAAAAGAAATACTAAAAAGAAAAAGAAAGAAATAGTTACAGAAGTTCAAACGAAATAGGGGAAAAGAAAGAAAAGAAAAGAAAAGGGGAAATTAGGGTTTGAAAGCTTGGAAGTTAAATTGGTAAGTCAATTAAGTCTTTTTCTTTGTGATTTTGATGTTTTTGGAGTTCTAGAGTAAAGTACTCTTGAATTTAAGTTGAATTATTGAAAGTTGATAGATTTTTGAGTAGGGTTTATGTTGAACTAATGATGAAATTGGGGGTTTAATTGATAGAAATTTTGAATTGAATTGATTAAAGGATTAAATTGTAAACTAGGTCATAAGTTTTGTGTTGTAAGGACTAAATTGATATAAATTAAAAATTATGGAAAAATGATGGAAATTTGATAGTTGAATTAAAGTTTTGATGGAATTTGAACAAGAAAAAGATGTGAATTAAACTAAGGAAGAAGATGAATGTGGTTAGGACAAATTTGGAATTATGATAAAAGTTGTATGGAAATTTAATATTTAATGTGAAATATGTGTAATTAATAATTTGTAATTATGTAATTTTTGTAGCAAACAAGGAACCCTAGACGTCGAATATGAAGGGGAAAGAAAAAGTTATTGAGTAGCTCGAGAAAAATATCGGTTTGTATTATCATAATTCAAGTTATTTATTATTATGTGTTTAATTTCATTATACATATATGCATGGAAGTGAAATTCAGGTAAGTTATAATATCCCGAAAATTTCTATCATTGATATAGTAAAATAAAGAAATAAAGAAATAAAAAGAGAAATTTTGAGCTATATCAACAAAATCTATGTAGGAAGTGATTATGATGTATTAATCCAAGAAAGGACTAAATCGTAAAAGTAAGAAAAGTTTTGTGGCCCAAGAGTAAATACTTAAAATTTAAGGGGTTAAAGTGTAAATATGGAAAAGTTGAAGGACCAATAGTGCAAATATTTTAAGGGTAGAATAATCTAGAAACTAAGGAAAATTGATGAATCAGGACTAAATTGAATAGGTGAAGAATTATGAGGGACTAAATTGTAATTTTACCAAATTAAGTAATGACTCAAGGATGGAATTTTAAAAGATCATAAAGGGTAAAATGGTCAATTGGAAGAGAGAGAAATCTAGAAGGTAATGATAGTGTGATGATATTTTATAATTATTTAATAAGAAAAATATTACTTTATTAATATTTTAATAAGATATTTTATTATTTTATTATTTTATTTAGTCTATATATGTGTGTGTATGTGTGGAAAAAAAAAGAAAAAGGAGAAGAAACCACCATTTTTCATGCACCAACGTGAAAGGAAGAGAAAAAGAAAGAAATTTTGCTTTCTTTACAATTTGGTCCTTCCACCAAAAATTCACCATTTTTACCTAGAAATCAAAAGAATTTCCATAGCTACCGAAGGAGAAAAATGTTAAGGAGACTATGAGCAGTTAGAATATCAAGTTGGATTCAAGAAATAGAAGCTGGAGGAGAGAGAAAGTGAAGTTAAAGTTTGGAAACAATAAAACAAGGTAAGAACATCAAGATTTCCATGTATTTTTAAGTTTAATATTATTGAAAAAGCATGTAAATGATGTTAATGTAGAGTTTTATTATATATGATTCTATGCTCTTGATATGGTAGTGAAGAGAAAATAAGATAAAGTGATGGGAAATGGTGTAGAGAAAGAAAATAAGGGTGATATAAACTTAATAATTAATATCTTGCACTAAAACAGTTTTAGACAGCAGTAGTAAGCTAAATTTGAAAAATCACCAAAAATGGTAGAAACTGAATTAGAAGTTGAGTAAGATATGTGTTGAGTCTATTTTCATATAAAGGAAGCATAACAAGTAAATGAATTCTGTATTCTGAGATATTTATATTTTTGTGAGACTGGTTCAGAATAATTTCGGGATCCTCTGTTTTGACTTTGGAAAATCACCAAAAATTGTATAAAAATAATTAGGGACTTAAATTTATTTTTTTGAAATCCTTAATGAGTCTATTTTCAATATAAATAAACGGGAACATTATCCGAGTCCCGTATGAGGAGATAATTAAATTTTAATGAAGAAAGGTCGGAACAGTTATAAAGCAGAACATGGGTAACTTTAAAGAATAAACTGTACTTATTGGATAAACCAAAAATTCTGAAAATTTTATGGTTAGAAGCTATGTGAGTCTAGTTTCAGCAAAAATTAACGGATCTTAATTTGGATTTCTGTATCTCAAGATATAAATAATTAAGTGACTATGACGCAGGTGGATAGCTTGAATGTTCACATATAAGTAAATAGTGAAATTATTGATAATGTTACTTATAAGCATATTATATAAATTAAGGATGTGGAATGGAGAGGAGGAGGAGGAAAATATGTATGAATACTCAGTTAGCATGACTAATTTGTATGTTTTAAGCCTAAGGACTAAATCGAATAAAAGTAAAACTTTATGGGTAATTTTGTAAAAATGTTAGAAATGATCAAATTACATGAAATGGATTGTTTTATTATTTAAATTGAAAATTTTAAATGAAAATTGTTAATTTAGTTCAAGATCGGGGGAAAACATGTTTTAAGGATTAAATTGAAAAGTGTTGAAATTATGGAAAATTCTGGTATTTTATAGAATTTATGGGCTCTCATTAATATGTATGATGACAACGGCTGGAAATAAGGATTAAATCGCAAGAATTTATTTTTCTAAGCCTAAGGGTAAAATCGTCATTAATTAAAAGTTTGGAGGTCAAACGGTAATTTTGCCTAGAGCATTAATTGAATGTATTAGAATATGGAATGAATGAAAACAATGGTCAAATTTATTTATAAAGATCCCAACGACTCAAATGCGAGACTTGAACGTGAAAAAAAGAAAAGATATTGGATTAATGAATTTATAAACACAGACAAGCAACGAGGTAAGTTCGTGTAACTTGAATTGTATTTTTAAACACTTGAAATATGTGGTTATGTGATGAAAATATGATTTGAATGATCAATGCATAATAATTGATGAAATATTGATAATATTCGATATAAAAAGAAAGAAAATCCCGGTTGAATGGAATGGATTTCGATGGATCATTGGAAAAGGAATTGACGGTAAAAAGGATCTAGCCCGGAAGGGTGATCCTATTCTGATGTAGCCCTCCCAAAGAATACAGGAAAAAGGATTAAGCCTAAAAGGGTAATCCTAATATCAGCCCTCCCGAAGAATATATGGGAAATGAGGTTCGCGGGAGTGTGCTGGTGGCTCTCCCGAAGAATATATGTGTATAGGCCTTTCCGAAGAATACATGGGAGCTGAGGTTCGCGGAAGTGTGCCAAGAATTGAGGTTCGCGGGAGTGTGCTTACTGAAATGAAATGTGTAAGACCATGGTTGAAAGATACCATGGCAATGAATAAGACCATGGTTGAAAGATACCATGGCAATGAAAAAGACCATGGTTGAAAGATACCATGGCAACACATGCATATGAATTGACGGACCCAAAATTGTACACTAAAAGTGTACTCCTGTATGAATTGACGATTAATGAGATTGTACACCAGGAGTGTACTATTGGATATCCATCGAAATTTCGAGAAATTCAACGGGATAAATATAGAAGATGGTAAACACATAGCTAAAAAGGGTAAATGTGAATTGATGGATTACGGATTTACATATTTTAAGTATACTATATGATTTTAACTATCGATATTTCGATAAATTCAGAAGGTAAGAATCCTAACCAGAAAAGGAAATATGTATATAAAAAAAATTTGTACATATATTCCTGAAGTACATGAAAAAAATGACAGTGATACTGGATATATGGAAATATAATATGATGATATTTGTACATGGAATTTATTGATGAATATATGCATCCATGATTATAGATTCGTATACTTTAAAAAAAAAGTTCTATAAACTCCGGTAATACCTCGTGACCCTATTCCAATGATGGATACAGGTTGGGGTGTTACATAAGTAGTGATTTTTGAATTGCATGTGATTGGATATAATTGATATATTTATATGTGTGTATATATGAAATTGATTTATGAATAGTATGTGAATCAAAGTGAAAAATATGACTAAGTGATGTGAATTTGAAAGAGTGAAATGAGAAATATTGTGAGAAATGTGATCAATGTGTAAATTGATGTGAATTTGATGGAGATAGAGAAAGTATTCTGATACCCTATTAACTAGTCAGGCTTAGTCGGATATAGTTGGCATGCCATAGGATTGGAAGAGTTCAGGGATTCTTCGACCTCGAGTCGATGGGACACTTGGTGTGTCATTATTTACTTCGGATAGATTCGATGAGGCGTTGGTCGCCACTTTACTTCGGCTTAGCCGATGAGACGTTGGTCGTCACTTATGTACTTCGAACTATCTGATGAGGCGTTGGTCGCAATTCTGGTGTGTTTGGTTAGATCCGTGTATCCGTCAAATTCTGAGTCATGTTAATAGGGAAAAATATATGTAAAGAGAAAATCAAATGAATTTGATAATTTGAACTATTAAATGAAATGAGGAAGTGATATTGTAAGATGAAATGAGAAAAGCAATTTGTGCTATGAGATTGTAGGCATGAACCTAAGGTTCATGAATTATTCATATTTGAAATGTGAAATGAATATTTATATGTGATTGAGAGATGAACCAAAGGTTTATGATTAGTTGGAAATCTTAATGATGAGATATTGAATCAAATAATAAAAATGATACAATGGAATTATGATAGTTCGGTATGAATTTATATGTATGACTTGTTAATCATCTATATATGTTATGATATTTTATTGTTGTTATAATTTGAATTATGGTAATACCACTGAGTATTTCCAATACTTAGCGTACGGTTTGTTTTCTGTGCACAGGTTAGGTCAAGTTAAAATCTGGCTCAGCATCCGAATCAATCCCGACTTCAGCTCAACTTTGGTGATGAATTAATTTTTTGATAAATGTGGCATGTACTAGGTTTGGTGTTTGTCACTTGCAAATGTTTTATATTTTGATTGTAAATGTGGTACATAATCCTTAAGAGGTATTAAAATGAATGAATAAATAATTGCTAAGTTAGAAAGGTTTGATGATTGTTATTAGATCAATCTATACGTAAATGTTTTGGACATGATTTTGGTATATTAATTAGTTAACAATGTTTTGGTTGATATATTGGTTGGATATGAATACTGGTTTCAAAATTTGCAGGGAGGTTAGTTTAGTAAATTAAGGCTCATATAGAGTCTACACAGTTTGTCACACGGGCGTGTGACCAAACCATGTGAGATACATGGCTAGTACATAGGCGTGTATAGTGGCCGTGTGTCCCCTGCATCTTAAATATGAAGTCAGGATAGCATATGGGTTGAGTACACGGGCATGTGTCTTAGCCGTGTGAAGGGCATGAGTTTTAAGCATAGGCGTGTGTTAGAACCATGTAAAAATTGCTTAAAAATGGTGAAAAGTCAGGTTACCACACGGCCTAGTCACATGGGCGTGTGCCCAGGCCGTGTGACCCTCTATTTCTTGTTAAATGGCAAGTCAGAACTGCCCACGGGCTGGCTCCATGGCCATGGAAGCCCCACGGGCAGGCCACACGGGCATGTCCCAGGCCACACGAGCGTGTGCCCCTATTTTCAAGGAAAAATTTTCCAAAGTTTCTAGTTTAGTCCCGAATCATTTCTAAAGCATATATTGGGCCTATAGGCCCATATTAGGAATTTTAAGACAATACTTGAAAAGTTTTAAATTGAAATACATATTATGACTCAGTTTTATTCGTTTACTAGTGTTTATATCCGGTAATATCTCGTAACCCTGTTCTGGCGACGGTTTGAGTTAGGGGGTGTTACAAATCCCATGTCTCTTAGGAATTACAAATCCTAATTCTAAAAAGAGTATAAAAATGGAATCTCACTTTCTCATCTATTTATTTTCTAATTAATCCTTAAATAATTTAGTTTAATTATCTTAATCATGTTTTAATCATCATTAACATGATTACTCAAACTTAATGGAATCATCATCATCCGATATTTTTATTCAAATTTTAAGTCTTTTCTTAATTAAAACTCAATAGTGATTAAATTTTTACAATTTAGTTTCAGAGCCTTAATTAATTATATTTTTGTCTAAATTACCTATCTAAATTTCAATATATTTTCATAATAATTTCGTAAATAAATTTTATTTAATATTTAAGAACTCGATTTACAAAAAATGGAGTTTTGAAATCGCATTTCCTTACACCATTTCGAGTTGTTACAAATTCAAATAATATATTAGTATAAATGTCCCTTTACTACCTATCAATTTCGAAAATGTGTAAATTCGTCCATCTCAAAATAAAAAATAAAAAATAAACAAAATAATTTTCAAAAAATTTTAAAATTAAAATTCTAGAAAAATTTGTAAAGAGTATATAAAAATTAAAAATTTTAAACAATTCAAAAATATTAATTTTGAGGACCTAAGTTACCAATCAAGTTTATGGTACAAAAATTTTTCTTTTTCTTTTTTCCTCTTATTTTGCTTTGAAATAGTTTTCAAATATATATAGTTTTAAACTTATGTACTCTAATATTAAATTAGTTATATTATAACAAGATTTTAATTTGGTATGCTTAATTTTGTTTTAATTTAACTCGAACAATTTTATTTTATTCGACTCAAAATTAATTTTATTTGACTCGAGTTTAAAAAAATTTAAATCAAGTTAGGATGATAAAATAAATCTCTTCAACTTGACTAATTCGAAAATATTCACTCATTCGATCAAATGCTTATCCCTTTGTCTAAGGGCGACAACAAAGGGCTAACAGAACCCGACCCCCCTAAAATAGTAAACTTATGTTTTAACTAAATATATGATAAATTTATATTTTAATCACCAAAATGATAAAAATTTAATTTAATCTTTTAAATATTATAAAAATCTAAACTATTAAAATGATAAAATTATATTTTAACTATTATAAAATTATACAACTTACTTTTAGTACCTAATTTTTATTTTTATTTTGCTTTTACACCTTATTTCAGGCAAATACACAGTTTTGATTAATGGTAAATGTAAACAATTTAATAATTAAAATATTTAATTTTAAAAAATTTAATAGTTAAATGATGAAAATAAAACAAAATCAATAGTTTAATGAGTAATTTGCCCTGAACCCAGGTTCTCGAGCAATGCCAATACTTCTCTTCATCTAAATCCTCCATTACGAGTTATCGACGGCCGCTATAAAATGACGATCCGTTGTGCTTGCAGCAACGCTAAGTATCCACGGTCCTACACTTGCCACCGATTGAAACCCTGCTAGACCACTATTGCCTACAGATTGTACAACAAGTACACCTTTCTCGGCTGCATGGAAAGCACCAATGGCAACAGGGTCACTGTAGAATTCAGACATAAAGACTGATCCTAATGGAACTGTTATAAGATCAACTCCATCAGCAATGGTATCATCAAAAGCTGCCAAGATGTTTGAATGATAAGAACTATCATACTTGCTTGTATTCATTAAAGAATGCACGAGTATTTAATACAACTGAGAGAGAGAGAGAGAATAACCAACTACTATCAACTAATTATTATCAGTTTAACAACTGACTAACTAATCAACTAACTCTTTACTCCTAACATGCCCCAATCTTATTGCCTTCCTCTCCGTGGCTTGTAATCTCATTAGTTGACACTCGAAGTCAACTTTTGAATCTGCTGAACAACTCTGCACCTAAGGGTTTCATTAATATGTCCGCAACCTGTTGCTGGCTTGGCACATGACCTATCTGGAACAAGCCTTGTGCAACTTTTTCCCTCACAAAAAATAAATCTAACTCCACGTGCTTGAACTTCGAATGCTGAACGGGGTTTTCTGCTACTGCTACAGCTGCAGTGCTATCACACCACACAAGTGCTTTGCTCTTAACAGGAACATGCAACTCAGTTAACAGAGACTGGATCCAAACCATTTCGGCAGTAACATGGGCGAGACTTCTGTACTCAGCTTCAGCAGACGACCTGGAAACCACCTGCTGTTTTCTGGAGCTTCAGGAAATTGGGTTTCCACCAAGAAAGACACAGTACCCAGAGGTAGATCGTCGATCGTCAACATCTGACCCCCAACTCGCATCTGAAAATCCCTCGAGCAAGAGCTTTGAGCTTTTAGAAAAACTTAACCCATGGTCCAAGGTTCCATGCAGATAACGAAGTATGCGTTTAACTGCTCTAAAATGCACGTCCAGTGGTCGGTGCATGTATTGACAAACTTTGTTAACCGCAAACCCTATGTCCGGCTTGGTAATGACCACATATTGCAATGCACCGACTAAGCTCCTATATAGACTATCATCTTTAACAGGACTTCCTTCATGGGTTGACAAACGACATGCTGTTGTCATAGGTGTGGGATAGGTACTGGACTTGTCCATAGACGCCTTCCGTAAGAGATCAGCAATGTACTGAGAAAAATCCCACCATTTGTTGTGTACTCGACCTCAATCCCTAGGAAATAGCTTAGCTTCCCTAGATCCTTCAAGGAGAATTTGTCATCAAGCTTCTGTATGAACTGATCTACAGCTTGTGAATTGTTGCCCGTAACTATTATATCATCAACATATATTAGAACATATGTTAGCTGAGAATCCGAGCAGTGAACAAATAAAGAGCTATCTGCTTTTGAGGCAACAAAATCAGTGGTTAACAGAAACTCTTTGAGCTTGTGAAACCAAGCTCGGGGTACCTGTTTGAGGCCGTATAAGGCTTTCTTTAGTCAACACACAAGCTGCTGCCCATTGGTTCCTTTCTGCTCAAAGCCTGGTGGTTGCACCATGTAGATCTCTTATTGTAAGTCACCATTCAGGAAAGCATTGTTAATGTCAACCTGTCTAAGAGACCATCCCTTAGAGATAGCAAGAGCAAGCACTACTCGAATGGACGTTGGCTTGACAACCGGGTTAAAAGTCTCCTGAAAATCAACCCCCGCCTCTTGGAGATAGCCTTTGACCACTAGCCTGCCCTTGTATCGACCCACAGAACCATCAGCATTCCGTTTGAGTTTGAAGATCCATTTGCAACCTACGCTCGTCGACCTGCAGGTAATGAGACAAGATCCCACGTGTGGTTAGCAAGCAGCGCATTATACTCTGCTTGGGCAGCTGCTCTCCAAGGAGGACTTCGAAAAGCTTCAGCAATGGAAGTAGGCTCCTCCTCAGTCACAACAGAAGTAAATAGTTTAGGTTTGAAAACCCCATTTTTAGACCTCGTGCGCATAGGGTGAACATTTCCAAGAGGAACAACGCGTGTAGGAGGAGCTTCCACAGAGACAGATGCTGTGGCTCATTAGTCTCTACATTCCTCAAAACTGATCCTTCAGCAGTAGGTTCTATCCTCAAGCACGACTAACCCGAGTTTGGCAGGACTTGTGGCAACTGGAGAAAAGACCATAGGCCCCAAAGAGTTATCTGCTATCACCATCGGAAGGAAAGACTGATGGCGATGCTGCCCAATAGCATCAAGTGGAGAGAGTGAGGAAAAAGTTGGATAAGGGAAGTGTGCTTCATCAAACGTGACATGCCTCGAGACAAACAATCTTTCATTTTTATCAAGACACCTGTATCCTTTTTTATTAACCCCCACCCTAAGAAAAACACACATATCGGACCTAAATTCTAGCTTGTGTTGATGATAAGGCCTCAAACAAGGGTAGCATGCACAGCCAAAAACTTTCAAGTAGGAATAAAAAGGTCTGACTTTATACAGTACCTCATATGGACTTTTAAGTTGCAAAACAGGTGTAGGGAGCCTGTTAATCAAATGAACCCCATGCGCAAAGGCATATGACCAGAATTTCAAAGGTAAAGATGCTTGACTTAGAAGAGTTAACCCTATATCCACAATTTGTCTATGTTTTCTTTCAACAACGCCATTTTGCTCTGACGTGTGAGGGCAAGTAACTCGATGCCGAATGCCAAGACGAGAAAGCTCTGTCGAAAGTGAACGATATTCACCCCCAATCAGATTGAACCATCTTGATGGAATACCCGAACTGAACTTGGACCATTGTGCGAAACTGAAGAAAACACTTGAGTACCTCTGACTTGGACTTTATGAAATATACCCAGGTATATCTACTAAATATATCTACAAAGGAGACATAGTAGAGAAATTCATTGGATTTAACATGAGAAGGTCCCCATACATCAGATTCTATTAGTTTAAAATGGGAGGAATACAAAGTTTTAGAAGAACTGAACGGGAGCTTATGTGCTTTGCCTAATTGGCAACCTGAACAAACAGAAGATATACTATTGCGACTAAAAGAAATGTTACAATTACGCAAGATTGCACCAAGAACAGTCGGACATGGATGGCCAAGTCTTCTATGCCATATTTCAGGAGACGTGGAAAGCTGGGCTATGTGCAAGCAAGCCGAAGGGGACTGTTTCGAACCAACAGCAGTACTAAGGGGTGACTTAAAAATGTTAAACCTGTAAAGACCATCAACCATGTGGCCCACTAGGAGGACCCTCCTTGTCTGTATGTCCTTCACAAAACAAATAGACGGATGAAACTCAAAATAAACATTATCTCTCGTAAACTGTCCTACAGACATTAAATTTTTGCATACTGTAGGAACATGGAGAATATTTTAAAGATGCAGAATCCTAGAACCAGCTAACAAGCTAGAAGAACCAATGTTAGCAATAGAAACCAAATCATCGTTCCCCATTGATACATGATTCGTACCTATATAAGGAGCAATATTTGTGAGAGATGATATGTCTGAAGTGACATGATTGGTTGCACCAGAGTCTGGATACCATGCCTGATCAGATTGAGGAGACTGAGTGGAGAACGAGACAGGCTGTTGATAGCATGAATTGTACCCGTGAGAACAAGTAATTGTAGGCGCACTACCCTGATTCTGAACAGAATGATAGTTGACTGTCACTTCATGATTGGGACTGACCCCTGAAAAAGTCTCATCAAACCTATGATAGCAGGTTTGAACTAAGTGGCCAACCTTACCACAGAGTTGACATTGTGGCCTAGATCATGACCAACTCCTTCCAGTAACCCGACCCCTGCCATGAGACCAACCACGGCCCTGACCACGATAACCATGCTTACATCATTGATGACACTTGCTTGAATCCCTACTGTTCTTCGATGTTTCTCTCTTTTCATCCTTTTGACGAGAAACAAAATTTGCCTGCAACGGGACTTCAGCCAGAAGAGCCATTTGTCTGGCTTCACAATCAACCAACATTTCTGTCAATGTATCAAGAGACAATGGGGTAACCGAAGCAAGCACACGAACAGACTCGTATTCCATTAAAAGTCCAGCTAAAACCACACTGACTTGTTCTTGTTCAGTGATTACACAACCAGCAGCAGTAAGACTATCGCTTAAAGTTTTTACTTTAGCCAAATATTCTTTAACAGTAAAATTCGCTTTCTTGAGAGAATATAACGTATGTCGCATGCTAGAAATTTTTACATGGGACTTAGTACCAGACCTGCTTTCAATGACAGTCCAGACATCAAAACTAGTCTTCGCCCTTGTCAAATGAACTAAAATTTCATCAGAAACTGTAGAGAGCAACCAAGACGCAAGAAACTTATCCTGTTTCTTGTGAAGAGAAAATACTGGATTATCAATCTGCTGACCATCAGGCCCAGAAATGAGAGGAGCAGGGACAGGCACGGTGCCAAGAACAAAACCTTCAAGATCATATCCATCAAGAATGAGAAGAATTTGATGCTTCCACAATAGGAAGTTGTGTTCACCAAGCTTCACTGTATCATGCTTGGAGAAATACTGAATACTCGGCAGAAGACTGTGACTGTGAAAAGAATAGGCTCTCTCGACATTGGTTAAGTGTCTTGGTGTATCACTCAGAGGAGGAGTATCGGTAGCCATAAAAAAAAAAAACTAACCCAAGAAACCTAAGGCTCTTGATACCATGATAAGAACTATCATACTTGCTTGTATTCATTAAAGAATGCATGAGTATTTAATACAACTGAGAGAGAGAGAGAATAACCAACTACTATCAACTAATTATTATCAGTTTAACAACTGACTAACTAATCAACTAACTCTTTACTCCAAACACTGAAGTACACCATATAACATTGCATACTTTATATGCGGCAATCTTTGCTGATGGAACCCCTCTTCTTGCGGTTCCTTTAGCAAATCCATAGAAACTAGCATTCACTACGTTGTTCCCGGCTACTGTGGATGCTGTATGTGATCCATGATCCTCTGTATCCCTGGCAGAATCCCTGGTGTAAACTCGAGCTCCGATAAGTTTACTGAAAGATAAGTACCAAGTCATTGTGAGGATTAGGGATATGAATAGCGGTGTGAGATCGGAAATAGTGGAATATTTTTGCTTGTTACAAGTCAAGTTTTGGCCAACCTTACAAGCTCCCTTCCACTTTTTGGGTGGTGGACCGAAGCCTTCGTCGCTGAAGCTGTCCGACTCGGGCCAGATTCCGGTATCAGTGACACCAACAATGACATTGCTCTCAGTGGCAACATTACTTTTAACAGTTTGATTGAGTCCCAAGAAATCCCATGATCTTGTTGTATAAATCTGATAAACTTTACTTGGAAAAACGAAAACCGCTCCTTTCGAGCTTGCATATAACGGCATTGGTGAAAACATATCATTTAGCAATTCCATTGAATTAAAAAAGAAGAAGAAGAAGAAGAAGAAGAAGAAAAAGAAAGACAGCTCTTCTTCTACCAATTACTTGAAAGTTTCTTTGCTTCTTCATTAGTTAGCTTAGATGCAAATCCATTGAAGCTCCTTTTGTAACTTCGGATTAAGTAATTTTCCACAGAGCTGCAGACAAGAAAAAAAAAGATCGATAATCATACTGATGGACCAACACTTTTTCTAAGGCATCAAAGGACATCCTCTAATGGCTTCCTACCTGTGTTTAGAAAGTGCTTGAAGCATATTGCAATGGTGAGATGAAGCAATGTAGTCTCCATCAGGAAGTGATCCCAAGTATGTAATGTAAACCTGCATCGTCAATCATTATTACAATTCATGAACCAGTTCCAGATAACATTGTTAACAATCTGTCACTCAAAAGTACTTGCCTTTCTATCTTTCTGTACAGCACCAGAGCAAAGGTTTATACAAACCATGAGATTCACAAAAATGTCTAGAAACACCAAGAAAATAGATTTTGTCATTTTTTTCTATTTGTTGGATAGTATGCATAAACCAGAAATCATAACTTGTATTTTATAGTGAACTGGAAAAGTTGAATCTTAGATCCAATTAACTGGAGTATTTAAATTTTGTGTCTTTGTATAGCCACTACAACCAACGAACTTATCTGTCAATTTTTACTCATACCATATATGATTGTGATATATGACCATTTCAAGAAATATTGTTCACTATCTGATAACACCGTCATTTCTGCTGTATTTATTGTATATTTTTGCAGCTGCACTGATTATGCTCATAAGTTTAATGACTAAGGAGCCAATTTATAACTTAATTAAATTACGTTTTGTTAAAGATATTCTCAAATTCTTGTTAAATAGAAATACAAGTTGCAAGATAGGGGATCTACGAGAACAGTACGAGGGCTGCATAAGTGAAATCTGCATAGAAGTATGCTTTTGCATAACTTCTATTTGACTTTGATTAGAATATGGTTTTACAGACTTATAAATAGACGTAGTCGTCTCTCTTTTTGTATTAATTTGAATTTGACATAGTGAATTTTCTTCTTCTCTATCCGTGATTTTTTCTCAAAAGGGTTTTCACGTAAGATCTGTGTGTTCTATTTTTCTCTCTTTTTTTACCATTATCAACATTCTATATTTTATAGGTTTTAACCATATTTTTCTTCTGATTTACTCCGTTGATTTATAACTTTATTAAATTAGGTTATGACTTTTTTCTTTATTTAAATTTAAATTTTTAATTAATAAAATATAGAACAGTTTTATTAAATACTCTCTTAAAAATTTTCATTGTATCAGAGTTAAGTTAAATCTCCAGTAACATCATGGTTAAAACAACCTTCACTAGAGATAAGAGATCCAACAACCAAATGAAGGTAAAAAGTTCTGCCGTTGAAATAACTACTGAGTGCAATGACTTAAGGTATAGAAGTGTCTTAGCTCTATTTTCAGTTGACATCTCATAAGCTGAATGACAAGAATTATCTCGAATGGTCGCAGTCTGTAAAGTTAACAATTGATGAGCGCGACAAGCTAGGTCCTTTAATTGGAGAAGTGAAGCAACCACAAGTGAGCAATCAAAAGATGAGCAAGTGGAGTCAAAAAATTCTATGATAATTGCATGGCCTATTAATTCAATGGAAGCATCCATAGGAAAACCTTTTCTTTTTCTCCCAACTGTTAAATATATTTGGGACGCTGTGAAAGATACCTATTCGAATTTAGAAAACGCTTCACAAATCTTTGAGTTAAAAATAAAACTTTGAAAGGCTAGACAAAGGGTAAAGAAAGTTATTTTTTATTATAACGAGATGATGTCTCTTTGGCAAAAACTGGATTAGTGTTATAATGATGAACGAGAATATTTTGGAGATAATGTAAAAGCTATGAAAAAAAGAAGAGAATGAGCGAGCTTATTTATTTCTAGATGGTTTAAATAAAGAATTTGATGAAGTGAGATCTTGGATCTTAGGAAAAAAAACCGCTTCCAACACTCCGTGAGATTTTTTTTGAGGTTAGAAGAGAAGAGACAAGGAAAAAAGTATTGTTAAAGCCAGGATTTAAAGCTAATGATGATAATTCTGCTCTTGTAATTGTTAAAAGAAAAAAAAAATAGTGTGATTACTGCTAAAAATATTTGCACACTCGAGAAACATGTTGGAAGCTCCATGAAAAATCGACGAATAGGAAAAAGAAGAGTGGTGATAAACTGTAAATTATACATATTTTCTATCCCATATTTAGTACATTTATGGATGAATTATCATTGAATTTGTGGAGTTTGATGCTCCTAAACCTTTAAATTCATGTTTTATACTCAGGTAAGCTTAGGGGAGTGAAAAGAACAAGAAACGGGCCAAAAACAGAGAAAATAAGCCAATGTGCAAAATCAACACAGCCTGGAGATTCACCACACGAGCGTGTCACACAGTCGTGTCACATTAACAGACTTGAGCACGGCTTAACATCGACTCACACGGGCGTGTTCCTGTCATGATGAAGTTCAATTTCACTCGGAAAAGGGCTACTTAGGGGCTAAGAAAGACATTCCAAACTCTATATAAAGACCCTAGGAGGCCACCATAAGGGTGTACATTATTCCCGCCAAGGATATAGTCTTCTAGTCAAGGCGGAGAGCTAGAGGAAGAGAATTACTCAAGGGAAAGCCGATTGATCCATCTCAGAAACCAGGATCTACACCAAAACAGAAGATCTCCCTTCAATCCTTTCAGGAGTTTTGAGTTTTCTTATGTTTTGTTGTTTTATTTATTCTGAGATGTTTTCTTTTATAAACATGAACTAAACCCCAAATATCCAAGGGGGATAAAACCTAAGACGAATCTTGTTATTGTTATCTGAACTATATGATAAATATTTGACTTATTCTTAATTATGTTTTTAATTATTAAATTGATATTTCCAGGATATTAATTTAAGTTAAATGTGCTTATACAGAGGAGTAGAAGTCCCTGTATAGGAGTAGATCCAACAAAATTAAGCGGAGTTGATCGCAATCTTAGACATAGGACGACAAAAATCTACCGGATTAGAGTCAAATCTAATATGGGGATCCATAGATCGAGTTAATGCAAGACTAGGGGTTTTAATTAGAAAGAGATTTCAATTAATCAACCTAGGATTAGTTGTTCTTATCATCGACGGAGGTATTAACATAATATAGGGATCTCTACGGATTAAGTCAAATGAAGAAATCGTCTAGTTCAGAGTTAGATAACAAGTGAAGTCTAGGTGGATTCTTCCTTAGGTATTGTCCTTATCATTCAGTTTTTCTAAAGTAATTTTCCTAATTTACTCTTTGTCGTGTCTTTAGTTTTAATTTAGAATAGTTTAAAACCAAATCCCCTATTTATTTTTAGGCTAGATAATAGGGAGAAAGTCATTACTAGTACTGTTAGTTCCTTGGATTCGATATTTCAGTATTGCCACTAGCTATACTACTATTCGATAGGTGCGCTTGCCTTTTATCATGATAATAGTTAGTTTCCAGGTACGATCGATTTTATTACTTCATCAGATCACGATCAAGTGGCAATGGTCGTGATTTAAAATCAGGGGATAGTAGAACTTTCCAAACGACTAATGAAAATCATGAGCAGCAAAGTTCTCTGGAAGGGTTTCGATTCACTAAGGAACGATTAGAGCATCTACATAAGCTTTTTCAATCACCACAGTTTCGGATGAATTCTTCTATTCCTAACTTGTATTTATTTTTCTTTTTCCTCTATTGCCTAATTAGGTATTTATTTTTCTATTCTTTTCAGTGTCAAGCCTTGTAAAACAAACACGTGGATCGTTAAATCTGGAGCTAGTGATCACATCACTAGTAGTCACTTTTTTTTCTCAATTTACACACC
The DNA here is from genome assembly GCA_020496765.1 of Gossypium stocksii. NCBI lineage: Eukaryota > Viridiplantae > Streptophyta > Magnoliopsida > Malvales > Malvaceae > Gossypium > Gossypium stocksii. Next base: position 298,770 of record CM035623.1, read on the forward strand.
TTGTGCAGAAAACAAAAATATCAAAGTAAAAGATGGATCTTTCTCGATAATAGCCGGGAAAGGCACTATTAAAGTTTCACTTTCTTTGGTTTTACATGATGTTTTACATGTGTCAAATCTAGCTTGTAATCTCATATCGGTTAGTAAATTATCCCAGTTGATAAGCGATAAATTATACATATTTTTACCCCATGCTTAGCCCAATTTCTGGATGAATTAACCCTTGATTTGTGTAAATTGATGCTCTTAAACCTTTAATTTCATGTTTTATACTCAGGTGAGCTTAAGGAAGAGAAAAAAGCAAGGAACGGGCCAAAAAAGGGTAAATTAGGCCCAATTCAATAATCAACACGGCCTGGGAGTTTGCTACATGGGCGTGTCACACGGCCGTACCACTTTGAGCTCGAACATGGCCCAACCCCGACTCGCACAGCCAGACCACACGACCGTGCCACATCAACAGGCCTGAACACGGCCATTGTGGAAATCACACAGGCGTGGCACACGGGCGTGTCCCTGTCGCGAGGAAGTTTAATTTCACTCGGAAAAGGGCTACTTAGGGGCTAAGAAAGGTATTCCAAAACTCTATATAAAGACCCTAGGAGGCAACTACAAAGGTGTGGTTTATTCCCGCCAAGATGGGGAGTTAAATGAGGGAATTACGTGAAGGGAAGCCGATTAATCCATCTCAGAAGCCAGGATCTACATCAAGACAGAGGATCTCCCTTCAATCCTTTCAAGAGTTTTGTGTTTTCTTATGTTTTGTTATTTTATTTCTTCTGAGATATTTTCTTTTATAATTATGAACTAAATCCCTAAATACCTAAGGGGATGAAACCTATGACAGATCTTGTTATTGTTATCTGAGCTGTGTGATAAATATTTGATTTGTTCTTAATTGTGTTTTTAACTCTGAAATTGATATTTCTGGGATATTGATTTAAGTTGAATGTGCTTATGTAGAGGAGCAAAAGTCCCTGCATAGGAGTAGATCCAACACAATTAAGCTGAGTTGATCGCAATCCTAGAGATAGGACGACGAAAATCTGCCGGATTAGAGTCAAATCTAATATGGGGAGCCATAGATCGAGTTAATGCGAGACTAGGGGTTTTAACTAGAAAGAGATTTTAGTTAATCAACCTAGGATTAGTTGTTTTTATCCTCGACGGAGGTATTAACATAATTTAGGGATCTCTACGGATCAAATCAAATGAAGAATCATCTGGTTCAGAGTTAGATAACAAGTGAAGTATAAGTGGATTCTTCCTTAGGTATTTCCTTAATCAATCAGTCTTTCCCAAAAAGCCCACTTTACTCTTTGTCGCTTCTTTAGTTAGTTTAGTTTAGTTTACAACCAAACCCTCTTTATTTTTAGGCTAGATAATAGGAAGAAAGTCATTACTAGTACTCATAGTTCATTGGATTCGATATTCCGGTCTTGCCACTAACTATACTACTGTTCGATAGGTGCACTTGCCTTTTATCGTGATATTAGTTAGTTTACAGGTACGATCAGATTTTATTACTTCATCAAATAAAGATCACCAGTCCTCGAATTGTCATGTTATATTTGACTCCTCTATTTGTAAATTTCAGGACATGGTCTCGGAGAGGATGATTGGTAATGCTAAAGAATCTAGTGGAATTTACTTTCTTAATAACGACCATATAAGTTAACCAATAACTACTTTATGTTTAAACTTTGTTATTAGTTTTGATAAGGCTATGATTTGGCATTATAGGCTTAGAAACCCTAATTTTTACTATTTAAAATATTTGTTACCTGATCTATTTAAAAATAAAAGTCCTTTATATCACTGTGAATTTTGTGAATTGGCTAAACATTATCGATAATTTTTTCCACCTCAAAAATATAAAGCTTCTAAACATTTTTCGTTAATTCATAGTGATGCTTGTGGACCTTTGAGAGTCTCAACTTTTTTAGGAAAACGTTGGTTTGTCAAATTTATTGATGATTATACTCGCATTTGTTGAGTGTTTTTATTAAAAGATAAGTCTGAAGTTAAAAATTGATAAACGCTAAATTATACATATTTTTACCTCATGTTTAGCCTATATTTTGGATGAATTATTATCATTTTTGTGAGAATTGGTGCTTTTAACCTTTCTTTTTCATATCTTATACTAAGGAGAGCATAGGGAAGAGAAAAGAATAGAAAATGGACCGAAAATGAGGAAAATGGGCCAAAAATGACATAACACACGGCCCAAGGAGTCGCCACACGGCCGTGTCACACGGCCGTGCCACATGAAGATCACACAGTCCAAGCCTCGACAAGCACGGCCTGGCCACACGGCCGTGCCCCCACCAATAATTCCACACAGCCTTTGTCGAACTCACACGGGCGTGGCACACGGGCGTGTTCTAGTCGTGAGGAAGGGGAATTTCACTCGAATTGGGATGCTTAGAGGCTAAAAAAGGCCCCCCAGAAGACTCTATATAAAGACCCCATGAGGCAATAGGCAGGGGAACTTTTGGATACACTTTAGATACGAAATACTTAGATTTCTTCTTGTCTTTCTGCCACACAAAGGGTAGAAGCAAGGGATTACTCCAAAGGAGAAGCTGATTGATACATCCCAGAAGCCGGAATTCTACAGCAACATAGAGGATCTCCCTAAATTCCTTCAGGGGTTTTTGGTTTCTTTTATGTTTTGTTATTTTATATCTTCTGAGATGTTTTCTTTCTTTATTATGAACTAAACCCCTCAAATACTTGAGGGGGATGAAACCTAATACAGATCTTGTTATTTATTCTTGATTTATTTGATAAATACTTGAATTGTTCTTAATTATGTGTTCTTCATTCTTGATTTAATAATCCTAGGCATTACTTCAAGAATTAGATGTGCTTAGAGCAAAGGAGCAAAAGTCCCTGTGATAAGAGTAGATCTACCATAATTAAGCGGAGTTGCATGCAACCCTAGACATAGGGCGACATAAATCTGCCGGATTAGGGTCAAACCTAATATGGGGAGCCATAAATCGAATTAATGCAACCTAGGGAGTTAATTAATAAAGTAACTTTAATTAACAACTTAGGCCTAGTTGCTCTACGCTTCGACGGAGGGTTTAGCATAGGTTAGGGATCCCTACGGATCAAGTCAAGTAATTAGATCATATAATTCAAGGAAATAATAACAAGTGAAGTCTAGGTGGATTCCTCCTTGAGTATTGTCCTTATCAATTCGCTTTTCCTCAAAAGTTTTCCCAATTTACTCTTTGTGCTTTCTTAGTTTAGTTTAGAATTAGTTTAAACAAACCTTCTTTTATTCTTAGGCTAGATAATAGAAAGGAATTAAGTAATAGTATTGTTGGTTACCTTGGGTACGATAACTCGGTCTTGCCACTAAACTATACTACTGTTCAACAGGTGCGCTTGCCTTTAAGGTCGTGATATTAGTTAGTTTTGGTGTGATCAGTCTTATAAATTTTATTATTTAATATCGCGAGTCGTTATCAAGTTTTTGGCGCCGTTGCCGGGGAATTAAAATATTACGAAAATTCGATTTCTATTACTTTAGCCATTTCTATATTTATATATATTTTTTTATTTTATTTTTATTTTATTTTTATTTTCAGTTTTTATTTATTTATTTTATTATTTTCTTTTAAATTTTTGAATTTTCTTTGATAGGTATTTTTAGTTTATGACTAGAAACAACCCAACAGGACCACTATTTTTTGACGAAGATCTAGAAGCGACAGTTCGTAGAAATCGCAGAGAAATTAGATGCAGTTTGCATTATCCAGAACAAGAACCTGAGCAAGAGTCAGAACCTACAGAAGAGATGGACGCAAATCAAAACGTTGCACCACCTCCAGCACTACCAGCAGAACCAGTAAACCAGTATGCAGCTCCTCGCACTATGTATGATTATGCTAAACCTAGTTTGATTGGTACCCAAACTAGCATTATTTGACCTACTATTGCTGCTAATAATTTTGAATTAAAACCCAACACTATTCAGATGATTCAGCAGTTTGTGCAGTTTGATGGTTTGCAGAACGAAGATCCAAATTCACATTTAGCGAATTTATTGGAATTTTGTGATACTTTTAAAATAAATGGTGTTTCTGACGATGCCATTCGCTTGAGGCTATTTCCATTCTCTTTGCGAAATAAAGCCAAACAGTGGTTAAATTCCTTACCACGAGGCTCAATCATTACATGGGAACAAATGACCGAAAAATTTTTACTCAAATATTTTCCTCCAGCTAAAACAGCCAAATTACGAAACGATATTTCTTCTTTTGTGCAGATGGATTTAGAAACACTTTACGATGCATGGGAGAGATACAAAGATCTTTTGACAAGGTGTCCTCATCATGGTCTACCTTTGTGGCTACAAGTTCAAACTTTTCATAACGGTTTAAATCCATCAACCAGACAAATGATAGGTGCAGCCGCAGGAGGGACGATCAATAATAAAATACCTGAAGCAGCTTATGAATTTATTGAAGAGATGTCATTGAATAATTATCAATGGCAAGTCATGAGGACAAAGTCGACGAAAGCTGCAGGAGTCTATAATATTAATGCTATTACTATGCTTACTAACCAAGTAGAACTTCTAAATAAAAAGTTTGATAATTTTGTTAGTTCTACGCAGGCACAACCAGTAATGCAATGCGACGCAACTCAAGGCAACACATTCAACCCAGATTTCACATCCTATGGACATAGCATGGAAACTGAACAAGCCAACTATATGGGTAACAATTCTAGATCTCAAAATAACCCTTATAGTAATATTTACAATACAGGTTGGAGAAATCACCCAAATTTTTCATGGAGAGGACAAGGAAATCAAAGACAACAGCCTCCTCCAGGGTTTCAGCAACCGCCACCGCAACAAGAAAAGAAGCTGAATCTTGAAGAGATGTTTACCAAATTTATGGCCGTATCAAAAACCCATTTTTAAAGCACTGAAACGCCTCTGAAAAATCAACAAGCATCAATTCAAGGGCTTGAAAACCAAATCGGTCAACTTGCGAAGTTGATATCAAAAAGACCACAAGGTGGACTTCCAAGTAACACTAAGCCAAATCCCAGTGAACATGTCAAAGCGATTACTTTAAGAGATGGAAAGGTCCTAGCTGAGCTAGAAAAGAAGACTATTCCAGAACTTTCAAAAAACAAGACAGAGGAACCCAAGGAAAACACTCCTCCAACACTGAAAGAATACAAGCCACGTATTCCATATCCGGCAAGGTTGAAGAAAGACCAAACAGACGCTCAATTCGGTAAGTTTCTTGAACTCCATTAACTTACCTTTTGTTGAAGCAATTTCGCAGATGCCGAAGTACGTAAAGTTTCTTAAAGAACTTTTGACAAATAAAAGGAAGTTGGAAGAACTAGCTACAGTAAAACTCAACGAGGAATGTTCAGCTATTCTCCAAAATAAACTGCCGGCAAAACTGAAAGGTCCAGGGAGTTTTACTATTCCTTGTTTGATTAGTAGTCTGATTATTAATAAAGCATTAGCTGATTTAGGTGCGAGCATTAATCTCATGCCTTATAAAATGTTCAAGCAACTAGGTCTAGGGGAACCTAAACCCACTAGGATGAGTATTCAATTAGCCGATAGATCTATTAAATATCCTAGGGGAATCATTAAAGATGTGTTAGTAAAGGTAGATAAGTTCATATTCCATGTTGATTTTGTTGTGCTTGACATGGATGAGGACATTGAAGTACCTTTGATTTTAGGATGCCCATTCTTAGCCACTTCTAGAGCCATTATTGATGTCGGGGATGGTAAATTAGTTCTTAGCGTTGGTGAGCAAGAAGTAATTTTTAAAATCTATAATGCCATGAAATTTTCTAAAGAATAAGATGATTCTTGTTATTTTGTTGATATGATTGATCACTTTGTTCACGACAATTTTCAGGAACTCTCTCTCGCAGACATGTTGGAGCTGTGTCTTGTTCAAGGTGAGGGGGAAGATGAGGCCACCACTGAAGTTGAGAAAATAAGAAAAGAGTTAGATTCTAGTGAAATCATCACTAGAAACATAAGTTACGAAAGTATAAAGATGAATGATAAGCTGAGACAGAGACCTTCCATTTATGAACCCTCTAAATTAAAATTAAAACAACTGCTAGATCATTTAGAATATGCCTTTTTAGGAGAAGATTCGACTTTACTGGTTATTATCGCATCAAATTTGGGCACTGAAGAAAAAGAAGAACTTCTCCAGGTGTTAAGAAAGCACAAGTAGGCCATAGCATGAAAAATTTCAGATATTAAATGAATTAATCCTTCTTTTTGTACTCACAAAATTCTAATGGAAGATGAGTATAAACCAGCGGTGCAAGCCCAAAGACGGTTGAATCCTAACATGAAAGAAGTTGTGAAAGCTAAGGTAATTAAACTTCTAGATACAGGTATTATTTATCCTATTTTTGACAGTTCTTGGGTAAGCCCTGTGCAGGTTGTTCCTAAGAAAGGTGGATTGACCGTGGTGACCAATGACAAAGAAGAGTTGATACCTACAAGAACAGTCATAGGATGGAGAGTTTACATTGATTACAGGAAACTGAATGATGCCACTCGAAAAGATCATTTTTCATTACCCTTTATTGATCAGATATTAGAAAGATTATCAGGTCACATGTATTATTATTTCCTAGATGGTCTCTCTGGTTACTTCCAAATCCCGATAGCTCCAGAAGATCAAGAGAAAACGACGTTAACATGCCCATACAGTACATTTGCTTATCGTAGAATGCCTTTTAGTTTATGTAACGCTCCTACTACTTTTCAGCGATACATGATAGCTATCTTCAATGAATTTGTGGAAGACATCATGGAGCTATTTATGGATGATTTCTCCGTTTTCGGTAATTCTTTCCAACACCGTCTAAAAAATTTAAAGCATGTTTTGATAAGATATGAAGAGACAAATCTACTGCTTAATTGGTAAAAATGTCACTTTATGGTCCAAGAGGGTATTGTCTTAGGACATAAAATTTCTAGTAAAGGGATAGAGGTAGATAAAGCAAAGATTGAAACTATTGAAAAATTACGTCCTCCTAGCTCAGTTAGGGCCATAAGAAGCTTTTTAGGTCATGCCGGTTTTTATCGTAGATTCATTAAAGACTTTTCTAAAATAGCTAAGCCTTTAACTAAATTACTAGAAAAAGACTTACCCTTCAATTTTGACCAAGAATGTCTAGAATCTTTCAAGACCCTTAAGGAAAAGTTAGTCAACGCCCGATTATGATCTCACCTGATTGGAATCTACCTTTTGAACTAATGTGCGATGCAAGTGATTTTGCAGTAGGTGCAGTTTTAGGACAGTGAAGGGACAAGCACTTCCAGCCAATCTATTATGCTAGCAGAACCTTGACAGCCGCTCAAGCAAATTACACTAGCACAGAGAAAGAATTGCTAGCTGTTATTTTTACATTTGAAAATTTTAGATCTTACTTAATTTTGTCAAAAGTTATTGTTTATACTGATCATTCGGCTCTTCGCTACCTCTTAACTAAAACTGATGCAAAACCTCGATTAATAAGATGGATTCTATTATTACAGGAATTCAACTTGGAAATAAAGGACAAGAAAGGAGCTGAAAACTTGGCAGCAGATCACCTCTCAAGACTAGAAAACACACAGCTCAAGTACCTCGACAAGATAAACGATCTATTCCCTGAGGAATAACTCCTAGCCTTAGCAGGTACGACAGTTTCTTGGTTTGCTGATTTTGCAAATTATTTAGCAGCTCACATAACCTCAAAAGGGCTAACCCATAAGCAAAAGAAGCGATTTTTTGCTAATATGAAGAACTACTTTTGGAAAGATCCTTTTCTTTTTCAAATTTGTGAAGATCAGGTTATACGAAGATGCGTTGATGACACAAAAGCATATCAAATTTTGAATCACTGCCACTCAGGACCCACAGGAGGACATCACAGTAGAACTAGAACTGCTCATAAGGTACTCGAATTTGGCTTTTACTGGCCTACACTTTTCAGAGATGCCAACAGGTATGTGACCTCTTATGATAAATGCCAACGAACAGGTAATATGTCTCAGTATAATGAAATGCCTCAGAACTATATACTTTCATGTGAAATATTTGATGTATAGGGTATCGATTTCATGGGTCCATTCCCTAATTCATTTGGGAATAAATACATATTAGTGGCAGTAGATTACATGTCAAAATGGGTAGAAGCCCAAGCCTTACCTACGAATGATGCTAGAGTGGTAGTACGCTTTTTGAAAAAACTTTTCTCTCGATTTGGAACACCTAGGATAATCATTAGTGATAGGGGCACACATTTGTGCAATACCCAATTTGAAAAGGTCTTGAAAAGGTATGGAGTACTTTAACTAAATTACTAGAAAAAGACGTACCCTTTAACTTTGACCAAGAATGTCTAGAATCTTTCAAGACCCTTAAGGAAGATTTAGTCAACGCCCCGTTTATGATCTCACCTGATTGGAATCTACCTTTTGAACTAATGTGCGATGGAAGTGATTTTGCAGTAGGTGCAGTTTTAGGACAGTGAAAGGACAAGCACTTCCAGTCAATCTATTATGCTAGCAGAACCTTGACAGCCGCTCAAGCAAATTACACTAGCACAGAGAAAGAATTGCTAGCTGTTATTTTTGCATTTGACAAATTTAGATCTTACTTAATTTTGTCAAAAATCATTGTTTATACTGATCATTCTGCTCTTCGCTACCTCTTAACTAAAACTGATGCAAAATCTCGATTAATAAGATGGATTCTATTGTTACAGGAATTCGACTTGGAAATAAAGGACAAGAAAAGAGCTGAAAACTTGGCAGCAGATCACCTCTTAAGACTAGAAAACACACAGCTCAAGTACCTCGACAAGATAAAAGATCTATTCCCTGAGGAATAACTCCTAGCCTTAGCAGGTACGAAAGTTTCTTGGTTTGCTGATTTTGCAAATTATTTAGCAGCTCACATAACCTCAAAAGGGCTAACCTATCAGCAAAAGAAGCGATTGTTTGCTAATGTGAAGAACTACATTGGGGAAGATCCTTTTCTTTTTCGAATTTGTGCAGATCAGGTTATACGAAGATGCGTTGATGACACAGAAACATATCAAATTTTGAATCACTGCCACTCAGGACCCACAGGAGGACATCACAGCAGAACTAGAACTGCTCATAAGGTACTCGAATTTGGCTTTTACAGGCCTACACTTTTCAGAGATGCCAACAAGTATGTGACCTCTTGTGATAAATGCCAACGAATAGGTAATATCTCTCAGCATAATGAAATGCCTCAGAACTATATACTTTCATGTGAAATATTTGATGTATAGGGTATCGATTTCATGGGTCCATTCCCTAATTCATTTGGGAATAAATACATATTAGTGGCAGTAGATTACATGTCAACATGGGTAGAAGCCCAAGCCTTACCTACGAATGATGCTAGAGTGGTAGTACGCTTTTTGAAAAAACTTTTCTCTCGATTTGGAACACCTAGGATAATCATTAGTGATAGGGGCACACATTTGTGCAATACCCAATTTGAAAAGGTCTTGAAAATATATGGAGTACTGTAACTAAATTACTAGAAAAAGACGTACCCTTTAACTTTGACCAAGAATGTCTAGAATCTTTCAAGACCCTTGAGGAAGAGTTAGTCAACGCCCCGATTATGATCTCACCTGATTGGAATCTACCTTTTGAACTAATGTGCGATGCAATTGATTTTGCAGTAGGTGCAGTTTTAGGACAGCGAAGGGACAAGCACTTCTAGCCAATCTATTATGCTAGCAGAACCTTGACAGTCGCTCAAGCAAATGACACTAGAATAAAGAAAGAATTTCTAGCTGTTATTTTTGCATTTGACAAATTTAGATCTTACTTAATTTTGTCAAAAGTCATTGTTTATACTGATCATTCGGCTCTTCGCTACCTCTTAACTAAAACTTATGCAAAACATCGATTAATAAGATAGTTTCTATTGTTACAGGAATTCGACTTGGAAATAAAAGACAAGAAATGAGCTGAAAACTTGGCAGCAGATCACCTCTCAAGACTAGAAAACACACAGCTCAAGTACCTCGACAAGATAAACGATCTATTCCCTGAGGAATAACTCCTAGCCTTAGCAGGTACGACAGTTTCTTGGTTTGCTGATTTTGCAAATTATTTAACAGCTCACATAACCTCAAAAGGGCTAACCCATCAGCAAAAGAAGCGATTCTTTGCTAATGTGAAGAACTACTTTCGGAAGATCCTTTTCTTTTTCGAATTTGTGCAGATCAGGTTATACGAAGATGCGTTGATGACACAAAAGCATATCAAATTTTGAACCACTGCCACTCATGACCCACAGGAGGACATCACAGCAGAACTAGAACTGCTCATAAGGTACTCGAATTTGGCTTTTACTGGCCTACAATTTTCAGAGATGCCAACAGGTATGTGACCTCTTATGATAAATGCCAACGAACAGGTAATATCTCTCAGCATAATAAAATGCCTCAGAACTATATACTTTCATGTGAAATATTTGATGTATGGGGTATCGATTTCATGGGTCCATTCCCTAATTCATTTGGGAATAAATATATACTAGCAGTAGATTACATGTCAAAATGGGTAGAAGCCCAAGCCTTACCTACGAATGATGCTAGAGTGGTAGTACGCTTTTTGAAAAAACTTTCCTCTCGATTTGGAACACCTAGGATAATCATTAGTGATAGGCGCACACATTTGTGCAATGCCCAATTTGAAAAGGCCTTGAAAAGGTATGGAGTACTTTAACTAAATTATTACAAAAAGATATACCCTTCAACTTTGAGCAAGAATGTCTAGAATCTTTCAAGACCCTTAAGGAAAAGTTAGTCAACGCCCCGATTATGATCTCACCTAATTGGAATCTACCTTTTAAACTAATGTGCGATGCAAGTGATTTTGCAGTAGGTGCAGTTTTAGGACAGCGAATGGACAAGAACTTCCAGCCAATCTATTATGCTAGCAGAACCTTGACAGCCGCTCAAGCAAATTACATTAGCACAGAGAAAGAATTGCTAGCTGTTATTTTTGCATTTGACAAATTTAGATCTTACTTAATTTTGTCAAAAGTTATTGTTTATACTGATCATTCGGCTCTTCGCTACCTCTTAACTAAAACTGATGCAAAACCTCGATTAATAAGATGGATTCTATTGTTACAGGAATTCGACTTGGAAATAAAGGACAATAAAGGAGCTGAAAACTTGGCAGCAGATCACCTCTCAAGACTAGAAAACACACAGCTCAAGTACCTCGACAAGATAAACGATCTATTCCGTGAAGAATAACTTCTAGCCTTAGCAGGTACGACAGTTTCTTGGTTTGCAGATTTTGCAAATTATTTAGCAGCTCACATAACCTCAAAAGGGCTAACCCATTAGCAAAAGAAGCGATTCTTTGCTAATGTGAAGAACTATTTTTTTGAAGGTCCTTTTCTTTTTTGAATTTGTGCAGATCAGGTTATACGACGATGCGTTGATGGCACAGAAGCATATCAAAATTTGAATCATTACCACTCAGGACCCACAGGAGGACATCACAGCAGAACTAGAACTGCTCATAAGGTACTCGAATTTGGCTTTTACTGGCCTACACTTTTCAGAGATGCCAACAGGTATGTGACCTCTTGTGATAAATGCCAACAAACAGGTAATATCTCTCAGCATAATGAAATGCCTCAGAACAATATACTTTCATGTGAAATATTTGATGTATGGGGTATCGATTTCATGGGTCCATTCCCTAATTCATTTGGGAATAAATACATATTAGTGGCAGTAGATTACATATCAAAATGGGTAGAAGCCCAAGCCTTACCTACGAATGATGCTAGAGTGGTAGTACGCTTTTTGAAAAAACTTTTATCTCGATTTGGATCACCTAGGATAATCATTAGTGATAGGGGCACACATTTGTGCAATACCCAATTTGAAAAGGTCTTGAAAAGGTATGGAGTACTTTAACTAAATTATTAGAAAAAGGCGTACCCTTCAACTTTCAGCAAGAATGTCTAGAATCTTTCAAGACCCTTAAGGAAAAGTTAGTCAACGCCTCGATTATGATCTCACCTGATTGGAATCTACCTTTTGAACTAATGTGCGATGCAAGTGATTTTGTAGTAGGTGCAGTTTTAGGACAGCGAAGGGACAAGCACTTCCAGCAAATCTATTATGCTAGCAGAACCTTGACAGCCGCTCAAGCAAATTACACTAGTACAGAGAAAGAATTGCTAGCTGTTATTTTTGCATTTGAAAATTTTAGATCTTACTTAATTTTGTCAAAATTCATTGTTTATACTGATCATTTGGCTCTTCGCTACCTCTTAACTAAAACTGATGCAAAACCTTGATTAATAAGATGGATTCTATTGTTACAGGAATTCGACTTGGAAATAAATGACAAGAAAGGAGCTGAAAACTTGGCAGCAGATCACCTCTCAAAACTAGAAAACACACAGCTCAAGTACCTCGACAAGATAAACGGTCTATTCCCTGAGGAATAACTCCTAGCCTTAGCAGGTACGACAGTTTCTTGGTTTGCTGATTTTGCAAATTATTTAACAGCTCACATAACCTCAAAAGGGCTAACCCATCAGCAAAAGAAGCGATTCTTTGCTAATGTGAAGAACTACTTTCGGAAGATCCTTTTCTTTTTCGAATTTGTGCAGATCAGGTTATACGAAGATGCGTTGATGACACAAAAGCATATCAAATTTTGAACCACTGCCACTCATGACCCACAGGAGGACATCACAGCAGAACTAGAACTGCTCATAAGGTACTCGAATTTGGCTTTTACCAGCCTACACTTTTCAGAGATGCCAACAGGTATGTGACCTCTTGTGATAAATGCCAACGAACAGGTAATATCTCTCAGCATAATGAAATGCCTCAGAACTATATACTTTCATGTGAAATATTTGATGTATGGGGTATCGATTTCATGGGTCCATTCCCTAATTCATTTGGGAATAAATACATATTAGTAGCAGTAGATTACATGTCAAAATGGGTAGAATCCCAGGCCTTACCTACGAATAATGCTAGAGTGGTAGTACGCTTTTTAAAAAAACTTTTCTCTCGATTTGGATCACCTAGGATAATCATTAGTGATAGGGGCACACATTTGTGCAATACCCAATTTGAAAAGGTCTTGAAAAGGTTAACTAAATTACTAGAAAAAGGCGTACCCTTCAACTTTCAGCAAGAATGTCTAGAATCTTTCAAGACCCTTAAGGAAAAGTTAGTCAACGCCCCGATTATGATCTCACCTGATTGGAATCTACCTTTTGAACTAATGTGTGATGCAAGTGATTTTGTAGTAGGTGCAGTTTTAGGACAGTGAAGGGACAAACACTTCCAGCCAATCTATTATGCTAGCAGAACCTTGACAGCCGCTCAAGCAAATTACACTAGCACAGAGAAAGAATTGCTAGCTGTTATTTTTGCATTTGACAAATTTAGATCTTACTTAATTTTGTCAAAAGTCATTGTTTATACTGATCATTCGGCTCTTCGCTGCCTCTAAACTAAAACTGATGCAAAACCTCGATTAATAAGATGGATTCTATTGTTACAGGAATTCGACTTGGAAATAAAGGACAAGAAATGAGCTGAAAACTTGGCAGCAGATCACCTCTCAAGACTAGAAAACACACAGCTCAAGTACCTCGACAAGATAAACGATCTATTCCCTGAGGAATAACTCCTAGCCTTAGCAGGTACGACAGTTTCTTGGTTTGCTGATTTTGCAAATTATTTAGCAGCTCACATAACCTCAAAAGGGCTAACCCATCAGCAAAAGAAGCGATTGTTTGCTAATGTGAAGAACTACTTTTGGGAAGATCCTTTTCTTTTTCGAATTTGTGCAGATCAGGTTATACGAAGATACGTTGATGACACAGAAGCATATCAAATTTTGAATCACTGCTACTCAGGACCCACAGGAGGACATCACAGCAGAACTAGAACTGCTCATAAGGTACTCGAATTTGGCTTTTACTGGCCTACACTTTTCAGAGATGCCAACAGGTATGTGACCTCTTGTGATAAATGCCAACGAACAGGTAATATCTCTCAGCATAATGAAATGCCTCAGAACTATATACTTTCATGTGAAATATTTGATGTATGAGGTATCGATTTCATGGGTCCATTCCCTAATTCATTTGGGAATAAATACATATTAGTGGCAGTAGATTACATGTCAAAATAGGTAGAAGCCCAAGCCTTACCTACGAATGATGCTAGAGTGGTAGTACGATTTTTGAAAAAACTTTTCTCTCGATTTGGATCACCTAGGATAATCATTAGTGATAGGGGCACACATTTGTGCAATACCCAATTTGAAAAGGTCTTGAAAAGGTATGGAAGCCTTTAACTAAATTACTAGAAAAAGACGTACCCTTCAACTTTGACCAAGAATGTTTAGAATCTTTCAAGACCCTTAAGGAAAAGTTAGTCAACGCCCCGATTATGATATCACCTGATTGGAATCTACCTTTTGAACTAATGTGCGATGCAAGTGATTTTGCAGTAGGTGCAGTTTTAGGATAGTGAAGGGACAAGCACTTCCAGTCAATCTATTATGCTAGCAGAACCTTGACAGCCGCTCAAGCAAATTACACTAGCACAGAGAAAGAATTGCTAGCTGTTATTTTTGCATTTGACAAATTTAGATCTTACTTAATTTTTCAAAAGTCATTGTTTATACTGATCATTTGGCTCTTCGCTACCTCTTAACTAAAACTAATGCAAAACCTCGATTAATAAGATGGATTCTATTGTTACAAGAATTCGACTTGGAAATAAAGGACAAGAAATGAGCTGAAAACTTGGCAGCAGATCACCTCTCAAGACTAGAAAACACACAGCTCAAGTACCTCGACAAGATAAACGGTCTATTCCCTGAGGAATAACTCCTAGCCTTAGCAGGTACGACAGTTTCTTGGTTTGCTGATTTTGCAAATTATTTAGCGGCTCACATAACCTCAAAAGGGCTAACCCATCAGCAAAAGAAGCGATTGTTTGCTAATGTGAAGAACTACTTTTGGGAAGATCTTTTTCTTTTTCGAATTTGTGCAGATCAGGTTATACGAAGATGCGTTGATGACACAGAAGCATATCAAATTTTGAATCACTGCCACTCAGGACCCACAGGAGGACATCACAGCAGAACTAGAACTGCTCATAAGGTACTCGAATTTGGCTTTTACTGGCCTACACTTTTCAGATATGCCAACAGGTATGTGACCTCTTGTGATAAATGCCAACGAACAGGTAATATCTCTCAGCATAATGAAATGCCTCAGAACTATATACTTTCATGTGAAATATTTGATGTATAGGGTATCGATTTCATGGGTCCATTCCCTAATTCATTTGGGAATAAATACATATTAGTGGCAGTAGATTACATGTCAAAATGGGTAGAAGCCCAAGCCTTACCTACGAATGATGCTAGAGTGGTAGTACGCTTTTTGAAAAAACTTTTCTCTCGATTTGGAACACCTAGGATAATCATTAGTGATAGGGGCACACATTTGTGCAATACCCAATTTGAAAAGGTCTTGAAAAGGTATGGAGTACTTTAACTAAATTACTAGAAAAAGACGTACCTTTTAACTTTGACCAAGAATGTCTAGAATCTTTCAAGACCCTTAAGGAAAAGTTAGTCAACGCCCCGATTATGATCTCACCTGATTGGAATCTACCTTTTGAACTAATGTGCGATGCAAGTGATTTTGCAGTAGGTGCAGTTTTAGGACAGCGAAGGGACAAGCACTTCCAGCCAATCTATTATGCTAGCAGAACCTTGACAGCCGCTCAAGCAAATTACACTAGCACAGAGAAAGAATTGCTAGCTGTTATTTTTGCATTTGACAAATTTAGATCTTACTTAATTTTGTCAAAAGTCATTGTTTATACTGATCATTCGGCTCTTCGCTACCTCTTAACCAAAACTGATGCAAAACCTCGATTTCTATTGTTACAGGAATTCGACTTGGAAATAAAGGACAAGAAAGGAGCTGAAAACTTGGCAGCAGATCACCTCTCAAGACTAGAAAACACACAGCTCAAGTACCTCGACAAGATAAATGATCTATTCCCTGAGGAATAACTCCTAGCCTTAGCAGGTACGACAGTTTCTTGGTTTGCTGATTTTGCAAATTATTTAGCAGCTCACATAACCTCAAAAGGGCTAACCCATGGTAATAACTTTTCAGGTTGACTAGTAAGTGCTTAAAATTGAACCCTAAACACTTCGAGTGAATAGAGTGAATCTTTAGTAAGGATGTCAACTCTTGTTAATTAAGATGGAGAGATAACTACTTAGAATGAAGGAAGAGACTTGTGTTTTCAATGATAAAATTCTCAACTTAGAATAATTGAATCTTTAATGTTCTTCTGATTGAATATTTCATTGTGTGATTACCTATGGATTAGTTTGAAACATTATTGATAGAGATTGTAGGTTGAGAGGAATGATTCTTATTTAGGGATTGAGATTTCGCTTGAGGACAAGCAAAGGCTTAAGTGTGGGGGTATTTGATAAACGCTAAATTATACATATTTTTACCTCATGTTTAGCCTATATTTTGGATGAATTATTATCAATTTTGTGAGAATTGGTGCTCTTAACCTTTCTTTTTCATATCTTATACTCAGGAGAGCATAGGGAAGAGAAAAGAATAGAAAATGGACCGAAAATGAGGAAAATAGGCCAAAAATGACATAACACACGGCCCAAGGAGTCACCACACGGCCGTGCCATATAAAGATCACACGATCTAGCCCTCAACAAGCACGGCCAGGCCACACGGCCGTGCCCCCACCGATAATTCCACACGGCCTTTGTCGAACTCACACGGGCGTAGCACACGGGCGTGTTCTAGTCGTGAGGAAGGGGAATTTCACTCGAATTGGGATGCTTAGAGGCTAAGAAAGGCCCCCCAGAAGACTCTATATAAAGACCCTATGAGGCAATAGGCAGGAGAACTTTTGGATACACTTTAGATACGAAATACTTAGATTTCTTCTCGTCTTTCTGCTACACAAAGGGTAGAAGCAAGGGATTACTCCAAAGGAGAAGCTGATTAATACATCCTAGAAGCCGAAATTCTATAGCAACATAGAGGATCTCCCTAAATTCTTTCAGGGGTTTTTGGTTTCTTTTATGTTTTGTTATTTTATATCTTCTGAGATGTTTTCTTTCTTTATTATGAACTAAACCCCTCAAATACTTGAGGGGGATGAAACCTAAGACAGATCTTGTTATTTATTCTTGATTTATTTAATAAATACTTGAATTGTTCTTAATTATGTGTTCTTCATTCTTGATTTAATAATCCTAGGCATTACTTCAAGAATTAGATGTGCTTAGAGCAGAGGAGCAAAAGTCCTTGTGATAAGAGTAGATCTACTATAATTAAGCGGAGTTGCATGCAACCCTAGATATAGGGCGACATAAATCTACTGGATTAGGGTCAAACCTACTATGGGGAGCCATAGATTGAATTAATGCAACCTAGGGAGTTAATTAATAAAGGAACTTTAATTAACAACTTAGGCCTAGTTGCTCTATGCCTCGACGGAGGGTTTAGCATAGGTTAGGGATCCCTACGGATCAAGTCAAGTAATTAGATCATATAATTCAAGGAAATAATAACAAGTGAAGTCTAGATAGATTCCCCCTTGAGTATTGTCCTTATCAATTCACTTTCCTCCAAAAGTTTTCCCAATTTACTCTTTGTGCTTTCTTAGTTTAGTTTAGAATTAGTTTAAACAAACCCTCTTTTATTCTTAGGCTAGATAATAGAAAGGAAGTAAGTAATAGTACTTTTGGTTCCGTTGGGTACGATAACTCAGTCTTGCCACTAAACTATACTACTGTTCGACAGGTGCGCTTGCCTTTAAGGTCGTGATATTAGTTAGTTTTGGTGTGATCAGTCTTATAAATTTTATTACTTAATATCGTGAGTCGTTATCAAAAATGTGTTTCAATCTTTTTATGTTACGGTGAATATACAATTTGGTGTGAAAATAGAAGTATTTCAGAGTGACAATGGTGGAGAATTTTTTAGTGACCAATTAGGCATTTTCTTAACCAAATATGGAATAATCCACCAAAGCTCTTGTACAAATACACCATAACAGAATGAGATTAGAAAAAGAAAAAACCCCTATATTTTGGAAGTAACTAGAACCTTGATGTTCACTAGTCAAGTATCATGTTATCTTTGAGGCGAAGCCTTGTTAATGACTACATATCTTATTAATAGAATACCCAGTAAAACTCTAAACTATAGAATTTCTTTCAGTCCTTTTAAAGATAACTTTTCTAATTCTAAATTGATCACAGATTTACCCCTCTGAGTTTTTGGGTGTAGTGTTTTTATTCATATTTACAACCAAGGTAAACTAGATCCTAGAATTAAAAAAAATATGTCTTTGTTGAATATGCTTCTAATTAAAAAGGGTTACAAATATTATGATCTAATTGATAGGAAGATTAT
Organism: Gossypium stocksii; assembly: GCA_020496765.1. Taxonomy (NCBI): domain Eukaryota; kingdom Viridiplantae; phylum Streptophyta; class Magnoliopsida; order Malvales; family Malvaceae; genus Gossypium; species Gossypium stocksii. Next base: position 317,327 of record CM035623.1, read on the forward strand.
TGTTACTATAGATGTCACATTTTGTTGAGACACAATCTTACTTTGATTCTAATCTTCATGAAGGGAATTATAGTAAGGAAAATTAAATAATTGATCAAAAAAAGGCTAGGAATATACAACATAATGATTCTAATAATGGGGAAGGCAAATTTATGATCAACACAAAAATTAATGATGTTAATAAAAAGGAGTATGAAGGTGTAGAATCTGATCATGAGAACAGAGAACAAATAAATGAGTTATTGGTTTACTCAAAAAGAAACTGAAATCAAGAAAGTGGAATTTACCAGATTCATCACCAAGAATCCGACCCGCAAGATCTTGTCAAAATTCAAAGTAAAACTCATAATCCGACCAATGGATTTTCTGATCTAGATATTCCAATTGCTAAAAGAAAAGGTATTGAAAATGTTGTCAAATATCCCATGTCTAACTTTTTGTCTTATAAAGTCTTGTCTTTGACATTCTCAGCCTTTGTTTCATGTCTCGATACTATGAAAATACCCTAAAATGTGAAAGATGCTTTACAGGTTCCTAAATGAGAGGAGGCTATTTTAGAGAAGATGCGTTCTCTTAAAAAAAGGTATATGGGAAATAATAGAATTACTTGTAAGAAAAAAATAGTGGGTTGTAAATGGGTGTTCACAACTAAATTTAAACTGTATGGATCTTTAGATAGATACAAAGCCCGGCTAGTGGCTAAAGGGTACACTCAAACATATGAGATAGACTATTTTGAAACATTTGATCTAGTAGCCAAGTTAAATTTTGTTAGAATTCTTTTATCAATCGTTTTTAATCTTGATTGGTCTTTGCAGTAGCTGGATTTGAATAATGTTTTCCTAAATAGAAATTTGAAGAAGAAGTTTACATGGATCCTCCTTTAGGTTTTGAAGAAAAATTTAGAACTCGAGTACGTAAGCTCAAGAAATCTTTGTTGGTCTAAAGTAATCTCCTCGTGTTTGGTTCGAACGGTTCACTCAGGTTGTTAAAAAACAATGTTACTCACAATGACAAGCTAATCACACAATACTCTATCGACACTCATAAAGAGGTAGAATAATAATAGTTTATGTTGATGATATCATTCTTACAGGAGATTATGTAGATGAAATAAGGCGTCTCAAGGAGCATCTAGCATTGGAATTTGAGATAAAAAACTTGAGTCATTTAAAATACTTTCTTAGAATGGAAGTTACTCGATCAAAGAATGGTTTTGTGGTCTGATATGCATGATATGAAGTAATAAAATTTATAATAATGACCTACCCAAAAACTAACTAATATCACGATTTTAAGGTAAGCACACATATCAAACAGTAGTATAGTTTAGCGGTAAGACCGAGATATCGTACCTAAGGGAACCAAAAGTACTAGTACTAACTTCCTTTCTATTATCTAGCCTAAAAATAAAAGAGGTTTTTATGAAACTAAACTAAAACTAAACTAAGAATGCACAAAAAGTAAATTGGGGAAAAAAACTCTTGGGAAAAGCTGATTGATTTGGCAATACTCAAAGGAGAATCCACCTAGACTTCACTTGTTATCAACTCTTGAACTAGACGATTTATTCACTTGACTTGATCTGTAGAAATCCCTAATTTATGTTAATACCTCCGTCGAGGATAAGAACAACTAATCCTAGGTTGATTAACTGAAATCTCTTTTTAGTTAAAACCCCTAGTCTCGCATTAACTCGATCTATGGATTCCCTTATTAGGTTTGACCCTAATCCGGTAGATTTATGTCGCCCTATGTCTAAGGTTGCATGCAACTCCGCTTAATTATGTTGGATCTACTCCTATGCAGGGACTTTTGCTCCTCTACATAAGCACATTCGGCTTAAATCAATATCCCAGAAATATCAATTTAAGAGTAAAAAAAACAATTAAGAATAAATCAAATATTTATCATATAATTCAAGAGAAAATAATAACAAGATTTGTCTTAGGTTTCATCCCCCTCAAGTATTTGGGGGATTTAGTTCATGATTAATAAAGAAAACATCTCAGAAGAATAAAAATAACAAAACATAAAGAACCCAAAAACCCCTGAAGGAATTTAGGGAGATCCTCTGTCTTGATGTAGAATTCAGCTTCTGGGATGAATCAATCGGCTTCCCTTGGAGTAATCCCTTGCTTTCACTCTCTGTGTTGGCAGAAATACGGCACTCTCTTGTGGAGAGAAAAGTATTCCCTTAGCGGGAAATAAGCACACCCTTGAAGTTACCTCATAGGGTCTTTATATAGAGTTTAGAATGGCTTTCTTAGCCCCTAAGTATCCTTTTTTGAGTAGAATTGAACTTCCTCACGATAGGGCCACGCCCGTGGGCCACGCCCATGTGGATCGACAAGAGGCCGTGTGTAGGCCTGTTGATGGTGGCACGACCGTGTGATCTAACCGTGGCCGTGTGGTGAATCCTTAGGCCGTGTTGTTTTTACACTTTGGCTCATTTTCTCCGTTTTCGGCCTATTTTTCGTTCTTTTCTCTTCCTTATGCTCTCCTGAGTATAAAACATGAAATAGAAGTATTAAGAGCATCAATTTCCATAAATTCAATGATAATTCATCCAGAAATTAAGCTAAACATGAGGTAAAAATATGTATAATTTATCGTTTATCATGGTATCTTAGAAAAAATATGTGATTGATCTTTTAAAAGAAGCTTGGATGAGTGGTTGCCGCCTAGTTGACACACCAATTGATCCAAATGTAAAATACGGAAATAAAGAAGGACGATTACTTGATAAAGGGCAGTACCAGAGGTTAGTTGTTAAGTTAATCCACTTATCACATACAAGGCCAGATATAACTTTTGCAGTAAGCTTCGCGACTCAATTTATGTACTCCCTAATGGAGGAACATGAAAAAGCAATGTTTTGGATTCTAAGATACTTGAAGAGTTTACTTGACAAGGGTTTATTCTTCAAGAAATCTAAACAAAGAGGAATTAAAGCTTATAGGATACATACTAGGTAGGCTCAATAATAGATAGAACATCTACATCAAGATACTGTACATTTGTTTAGGGAAACCTTGAAACTTGGCGAAGCAAAAAATAAAGTGTTGTAGCAAGAAGTAGTGCAGAGGTTGATTTTATATCAATGACTCGAGGAATTTGTGAAATGATTGGTTAAAAAGAATTATGGAAGAGCTGAGGAAACTAATAACTTTACCAATAAAGTTAAACTGTGTTAGTAAAGTTGTCATTAGTATTGCTCACAACACAGTTCAATATGATAGAACTAAAAATATTGAGATTGATAGACACTTTATCAAAGGGAAGATTGAACAAACCTAAGTGTACATGTCGTTTGTTACTTCAAAGCAACAGATTGCTGACATACTCACCAAAAAGCTCTCTAAGACAAGCTTTGATTTTCTTGTACTCAAGTTGAGCATGATTGACATATATGCACCAACTTGATGGAGGGTGTTAAAATATGTAAAACCTCATATATTTTGAGTAGATAAATCTTAGAATAAATTAATTAAGATTTTTTAAGAATATTTTATTTTATCTTTTAATAATTTATTAGAATAATTATGACTTTTTTCACTATTTAAATTCAGTTGTTTAATTAATTAAATACAGAAAAGTTGTATTAACTACTCTTTTGAAAACTTTCACTCATAACTTAATCAATTTATAACTTCATTAAATTGGATTTTAACCACATTTTTCTTCTGATTTACTCCACTGAAAATCTCGGGTGTTGTAAAAATCATGTAATGGGAAAGTTTGTTCACAAAAATATGTATATTGTTATGACATGTGTTAAATGAAGAAGTCAAGTAGTGTTAGTTAGGGTTTAGTTAATCTGTTGATTAACAGTTAGTAGTTGTAGAGGTAGCTACCCTACTGTATTAAATACTCAACTTATTCTCTTTAATGAAGCAATAAAGTCATATTTTCTTCACACTGAGTATTCTAACATGGTATCAAAAGCTCAGGTTTTCTTGGTATAATTTTTTTCTCTTCTTTTTCTTCTTTGATCGGGTTCATGGTGACAGATGGTGTTCCTACTGTTGACACACATCGACACTCTACAAATGTTGGTAAAGCAATTCCTTCTCCTGGTTCTGGCACTTTTATTTTGCCAAATGTTTATTATTTTTCCAAGCATGATACTATCAAGCTTAACGAACAAAATTTCCTCTTATGAAAACATCAGCTGTTGTTAATTCTTGAAGGTTATGGTCTTGAAGGTTGATAAACGATAAATTATACATATTTTTACCTCATGTTTAGCCTATATTTTGGATGAATTATCATTAGATTTGGGAGAATTGGTGCTCTTAATCCTTCTATTTCATGTCTTATACTCAGGAGAGCATAGGGAAGAGAAAAGAACAAGAAACAGGCCAAAAACGGAGAAAATGGGCCAAAATGAGAAAACGACATTGCCCAGGGATTCATCACACGGTCGTGGCACACGACCGTGCCACATAAGGTCTAACACGGCCCAGCCCCGACAAGCACGGCCAGGCTACACGGCCGTGCCACCCTCAACAGGCCTACACTGCCTCTTGTCGAAACCACACGGGTGTGGCACACGGGCATGTCCCTATCGTGAGGAAGTTCAATTCTACTCGAAAAAGGATACTTAGGGGCTAAGAAAGCCATTCTAAAACTCTATATAAAGACCCTAGGAGGCAACTTCAAGGGTGTGCTTATTTCCCGATAAGGGAATACACTTTTCTCTCAAGAAAAATCGCCACATTTCTGCCAACACAAGGAGTGAAAGCAAGGGATTACTCCAAGGGAAGCCGATTGATTCATCCCAGAAGCCAGAGTTCTACATCAAGACTGAGGATCTCCCTAAATTCCTTCAAGGGTTTTTGGGTTCTTTATGTTTTGTTATCTTATTTCTTCTGAGATGTTTTCTTTCTTTATCATGAACTAAACCCCTCAAATACTTGAAGGGGATGAAACCTAAGACAGATCTTGTTATTATTTATTCTTAAATTATTTGATAAATACTTGAATTGTTCTTAATTATGCGTTCTTCATTCTTGATTTAATAATCCTAGGTATTACTTCAAGAAACTGATGTGCTTAGGTAGATGAGCAAAAGTCCCTGTTTTAAGAGTAGATCTACCATAATTAAGCAGAGTTGCATGCAACCCTAGACATAGGGCGACATAAATCTGCCGGATTAGGGTCAAACCTAATAGGGGGTCCATAGATCAAATTAATGCAACCTAGGGGTGTTAATTAATAAGAAAACTTTAATTAACCACCTAGGATTAGTTGTTCTTATCCTCGAAAGAGGTATTAACATAGGTTAAGGATATCTACGGATCAAGCCAAGTAAAGTGATATCGCGTGATATGAAGTAATAAAATTTATAAAAACTTGATTTCACCAAAACTAACTAATATCACGATGTTGAGGTAAGCGCACCTGTCGAACAATAGTATAGTTTAGTGGCAAGACCGAGTTATCGTACCTAAGGGAACCAAAAGTACTAGTACTTACTTCTTTTCTATTATCTAGCTTAAAAATAAAAGAGGTTTGTTTAAACTAATTCTAAATTTAACTAATAAAGCATAAAAAGTAAATTGGGAAAACTTTTTATGGAAAAGCTAATTAATATGGACAATACTCAAGGGAGAATCCACCTAGACTTCACTTGTTATTATTTTCTTGAACTATATGATTTCTTTGCTTGACTTGATCTGTAGAGATCCCTAATTTATGCTAAACCCTCCGTCGAGGTGAAGAGCAACTAGGCCTAAGTTGTTAATTAAAGTTCCCTTATTAATTAACTCCCTAGGTTGCATTAATTTGATCTATGGCTCCCCATATTAGGTTTGACCCTAATCCAGCAGATTTATGTCGTCCTATGTCTAGGGTTGCATGCAACTCCATTTAATTATGGTAGATCTACTCTTATCACAGGGACTTTTGCTCCTCTGCTCTAAGCACATCTAATTCTTGAAATAATACCTAGGATTATTAAATCAAGAATGAAGAATGCATAATTAAGAACAATTCAAGTATTTATCAAATAAATCAAGAATAATTAACAAGATCTGTCTTAGGTTTCATCCCCCTCAAGTATTTGAGAGGTTTAGTTCATGATGAAGAAAGAAAACATCTCAGAAGATATAGAACAACAAAACATAAAAGAAACCAAAAACCCCTGCAGGAATTTAGGGAGATCCTCTATGTTGCTGCAGAATTTCGGCTTCTGAGATGAATTAATCGGCTTTTCCTTTGGAGTAATCCCTTGCTTCTATTCGTCTATCAAAAGTATCCAAGTCGTCTCCTCATGGGGTCTTTATATAAGACTTTTAGTCCCGTTGTCAAGCCAACCACGATCAGAGTGGTTGTAGCTCTTGCTGTTTCTCTAGGGTGGTCTCTTCGGCAAGTGGACGTTAACAACGGCTTCTTAAATGGGGACTTGCATAAGGAAATATACATGACACAGCCACCTGGGTTTGAGCAGCACAGTGTTGATAGGCAACAACTTGTTTGTAGACTAAGAAAGGCTCTTTATGGTCTTAAACAAGCCCCTCGAGTTTGGTTTCACAAGTTGAGGGAGTTTTTGTTAGCTACTAGGTTTGTATCTTCTAAGTCTAATAGCTCACTTTTCATTAGATGAACAGACACTCAGCTTCTCTATGTGCTCGTCTACGTTGATGACATAATAGTCACTGGTACTGACTCGCGTGAAATTGATGATTTTGTTAAGGCCTCGATGATACTTTTTCTTTAAAGGATTTGGGACGACTGAGCTATTTCCTTGGTGTTAAAGTTACTCACACTTCGAATGGTGTCTTCTTGAGTCAAAAAAAGTATTTTCTCGACTTACTTCAGCGTGCCTCCATGGCAAAGTCTAACTCCTCTCCCACTCCAATGATGTCTACATGCAAATTGTCTGCTCGTGAAGGTACTCCTTTTGAAGATGAACGCCTTTCAGAAGCATTGTAGGTGCCTTATAATATATGGTCATAACAAGTCTGATATTGTTTTTTCAGTGAACAAGGTTTGTCAATTTATGCACAGACCTTTGGATACTCATTACAAAGCTATCAAACGGATTCTGAGATATCTGCAAGGAACACTAGACTTTGGTTTACAGTTCACCCGAGCCTCGAAATTCCTTCTTGAAGGCTATTTGGATGCAAGTTGGGCATCTGACACAGATGATCGCAGATCGACTTCAAGATTTTGTGTCTTTCTGGGAGGAAATTCGATTTCTTGAAGTAGTAGGAAATAGTCAGTCGTGTCTCGTTCCACAGCAGATGCGAAATACAGGAGATTGGCTCATGTCACTGCTAAGATGGTTTGGGTTCAATCGTTGCTGTCTGAACTTGGTGTTCCAGTTCTTAACAAAATACTACTCTAGTGTGATAGCTCAGCTACAGTAGCTGTAGCAAACAACCCTGTGATGCATTCCAAATTCAAACATGTGGAATTGGATTTATTTTTTGTCAGAGAGAGGTTGCGGATGGTTCTTTTCAAGTTGGTCATGTATCTGGACAAGATCAAATTGTCGATATACCGACTAAGCCTCTGTCAGTTGGTCTGTTTGATAAGTTTAGAAAGAAACTTTGAGTTGTCTCCAAATGAGAAGGGAGTTTACTAGGTGGAAGAAGTCGATAAGCATGGGGCATGTTATGACATGTGTTAAATGAAGAAGTCAAGCAGTGTTAGTTAGGGTTTAGTTAATCTGTTGATTAACAGTTAGTAGTTGTAGAGGTAGTTATCCTCCTATATTAAATACTCAGCTTATTCTCTTTAACGAAGCAATGAAGTCATATTTTCTTCACGCTGAGTATTCTAACATATATAATATTTATTCAAAAGATTGAAAGAAATTGACCGGACATACATATAACATAAACTGAAAACAAAAAATAACAGTTGCAGCAGGTTCAATCATGTGATTCAAACTGCCCCAGAGATAGCTTCATATGTGTGATAACAATTGGATTTCTAACATCATGAGTATCATCTGACCATATCAATATTGCAGACACCATTGATCTTCCACCCAAAGCTTTTCCTGAAATAGTAACTTTGTAAGACATCTTCTCTGTTAGAGACTTGAAAGACAAGACTTGAGGAACCACTTTGATTTCGAGTTCCGACAGGGTAGCGATTGTTGCATTGTAAATAGATCTTGCTACACCAACATTTGTTACTGTTCTATGGAAAGTGACTTTGAATGGCTTGCCTGCTGGAACTAAAGCAGTGAGTGTAGGATAATTGAAATCTCTGGGCAACATTTTAGTAGAGTTCTTAGGACAAGATGTGTTGTTTCCTGCTATTATTTTGATGGAACCTTCATCATATCCAATACCGCATAAGAATCTTATGTTGTCACCTTCTACGGTGTCGTATACAAGTCCAGGGTCAATGGCTTTTACAGGGTTGATATGTCTTGACCCATAAGCAAATTCAGCACCTTGATTCCTCGGTGCATCCATCGGAAAAGCTAGGCAAAAGAAACAAATGTAAGATCGAAAATGTGACATATGTTACAATAATGGCAATGAATGATTACCAGTAGTCATAAGAGCAGATTTAATGGCTGAGGGAGACCAATGAGGGTGAAATGTCTTAACGTATGCAGCTACGCCAGCAACATGAGGACAAGACATTGAGGTTCCTGATATTATGTTGTATTTAACTCACCTTGTATCTGTTGTAGTCGTCGATGGTGAAGCAACCGGTGAATGTGCAGCCAATATATCCACTCCTGGTGCACTTATATCAGGCTGCAAAACATTTATGGAACTATTTAGTATACTAAAAACAAGCAAAACAACGTTAAAACCCGAGTTATCAGACCAAGTCGTGCCTTTAGAATGTCTGGTACAAATGCATTCGGACCCCTTGAAGAGAATGAAGCAACTATAGGAGCAAATTTGTCTTTAGTTGTTTCACTTCTAAATATTTCTGCTTTAGGTTCTCTGAGACACAATGAGCAAAGCATTAGTTTTATCTTGCCTAACATATACAAAACCAACGAAATAATGATCCGAACCATTGATATGTACATATTTGGTGGAATTGAAGTAGGATATGACCAAGTCATAGTCCTTGGAGCTTAAAGTTATAGCAGGCAATGGGACAACAAATGAAACATCGTCCAAATCATATTTCGTAATTACTCCTAATGCACCAGCATCGTAAGCTGCATCTACACCGTCCATCTCATCGCATAGAACGATCTTGTTCTTAACCAAAATTTTATTCAGGCAATGGCCGTAACACGCGCTGAAAAAAGGACCAACAATGTATCAAACATATTGCTTATGTCTAAATCTTATCTTGATTTGAATACAATAAAAAGATAAAAGTCGAATCTATTGTATGATCTTTTATTGATAAATATGATGAGAAATAACATTAGGTTGAAATGTAAATAAAGCCATCATCATTATTAAATTTTGAGGAGAAATAAAGTTTTAATTTGCAAATGTTAATTTATAATGTTGCATAAGAAATCCCATGCCTATTAGAATTATAAATCCTAGTTCTGTAGGGAGTATAAAAATGGAATCTCATTTTCTCATATATTTATTTTCTAATTAATCATTAATTAATTTAGTTTAATTATTTTAATCATGTTTTAATCATCATTAATTAATAATTAATTAAACTTAATAAAATCATCATTTATCATTTTTATATATGTACTTAAATAAAAAATTAATTAAAATTTAATAGCGATTGAATTTTCACAATTTAATCATAGAGCCTTAATTAACCACTTTTTTTGTTTAAATTACTTAATTGAATTTCAATATATTTTCATAATAACTCTGTAAATATTTTTATTTAATATTTAAGGAACCGGTATATAAAAATGAGATTTTGAAACCTCATTTTCCGACACTATTGGATTTCGATTTATAAATTCAAATAATATATTAGTGTAAATACTTATTTGCTCCTTATCAATTTCAAAAATGAGAAAATTGGTTCATCTCAAGAAAAAAATAAAAAATAAATAAAATAATTTTAAAAATTTTGAAAATTAAAATCCTAGAAAAAAATTGTAAAGAATATATAAAAAATTAAAAAATTTAAAATTTAAAAAATTAATGATTAAATCGAAAAATTAATAGTTAAATAAGGTTAAATTGTGCATATATGGCTTTTTTTTTGTTAATTGGCCAAGTAAGCAAATTTTTTTAAGATTTAGAGAAATAAATTATTTTTGGAGAGAGGGTTTGAATGTGCGTCCAACTAGACAAGTTTTTGCTGACATGTTAAGAATGAGCATCCAACTAGAAACATTTTCTGAATATTCCAAAGAAAACGCATACAGTTAGGTGCGTTTTTCCTAACATATCAACAAAAGTTCGTTCAACTAGATACATTTTCCTACCAATTGTGCGAAAAGTTCATTTAATTGAATGAGCTTTTTTGCTAACCGTGGAAAACGCATTTTCATACTTTCTCTCAAAATTAATCTATTTTCTTAAATCAAAAAAAAAAATACATATTTGATCAATTAAAGAAAAAAAAATTGACATATATAACTAATTTAGCTATAAACATGAAAATAGAACAAAATCAATAGTTTAATGACTACTTTGCCCTAAATCCAGGTCATCGATCCATGCCAATACTTCTCTTCATCTGAACCCTCCATTAAGAGTAATCGACGGCCGCTATAAGATACAAGTAATCTAGCGGATCACTATCGAAACACAAAACTCCCCATTTGCCGCTATAAAAAACATCGCAATTTAGTTTCGCTCCTCAAATTTCTGATTTTATCATCCAAATCGTTCGTCTCTTAATTTTGGTTGGATATCGAGGATGTCAGGAAGAGGAAAGGGAGGCAAGGGTCTTGGCAAGGGAGGAGCTAAGCGCCACCGTAAGGTCCTTCGCGACAACATCCAGGGCATCACAAAGCCGGCAATTCGACGCCTTGCCCGTAGGGGAGGAGTGAAGCGTATCAGCGGCTTAATCTACGAGGAAACCCGTGGAGTTCTCAAGATCTTCTTGGAGAACGTCATTCGCGATGCGGTCACATACACCGAACACGCCAGGAGAAAGACGGTGACTGCCATGGATGTGGTTTATGCGCTGAAGAGGCAAGGTAGGACTTTGTATGGATTTGGCGGTTAGTTGATTTACGGTCTAGGTTTTAAAATAGGGGAAGAATTGCAGGACTCAGTTAAAGTTACAAGCTGGGCTTTGTTGTTCGTTGTTATAATTTGTAATTCGCATCATCAATTGCGTATTTTTCTTGAAAATTGAAGGTCATTTTGTCAATCTTAGCTCTCTTCTTTTAGGAAATGTAAGGTGGCATTGCCAATAAGGTTCCAACTTGAGAGAGGACGTTGAGTGAATTGAAAGTTTAAATGGCTACCAAAACAGAGACTGAGAGAATCAAGGCTTTAATATTTCTCTGGCTAATCATATGGGGTATACACCCCTCATTTCCCCAACATTACTATTATTGTTAGCAACGAAAGCAGACACTATATGAATGTTAAACATGACTTACTATGTTTGGTAAGAAAGAAATTGCAAGAAAAGAAGTTACAGCTCGCCATTCAGCTCTCCACACTAGGTTTAAGAAGTTAAAATTTTGAGTGTTTTGTGCTTTGGCCACACTCGGTATCTGCAGCCTTTTCGTTTTCCCAAAACTACAACCTCATTTGTAACCAGATTGTTTGCTATGGATAGGATATGTTGGTTTCAGTGCTGTGATGGGATGGCAAGGATAAAAAGATGGTGTATTTTGGATAAATCAGGCAAACTGGCCATGCCATTCAAGATACTAAAACAGAATTTGGTAACACTTGCTTGATGTTTGGTCTCAGATGTGGCCTGGAGCTATAACAAAGCAGGCCAAGTTTCAGAACATTTTTCATCTCAATGGCTACTAAAACAGAGACTGAAAGAAAAACACAAAGTTGTTTAATCTCAGACTAATCAGTCGGCATCTCAAATCGACAAATGGGACAATAATGACTTTGTTTCAGCCATTTTTCCATGCAATCACTGTGAAAGACATGAGAACATGGCATTCGAGAAGCTTCAAAACCAACCTTGAGTTCCTCCAAACATATCATGCAGTCTTCTTCTCCAGCTTCTACTTTGACTCTTTCTATCATCTCCTTGATTGATGATTCATTAGCTGCAACCATGTCGTTGTTAATGCTCTCAAGCTCTCAAGTTATTTCTGTCAAAGCTCTAGTCATCCAAATCTCTACATCCATCCCGCTTTCCACCAGTACTGCCAGAATCTTACTTTATGATAATATCCCCCGTTAACCATCATTTGTGATATTTCCCCCTATTTATCTTCTTATCTGTACTTATATTTTATTTATTATGTATTTAGAGAATAATGGGAGAAAAAAGTGGAAGAGTGCATGAGCATGAGTCCGAGTATGACCAATATGCTCAGAGTAACCTATTTATTTGAGATCTAATTCAGAGAAAAACTTTGTAATACAGAAAGATACAAATTTGATGATATTCTCGTTGCTGTAATAAGTTAAACCTTTTAAACCCATTTACGAGTAATAAAATCCAATTTTTTCATGCATTAGATTACAAATGAAGGATAAACAATAACACAAACTCCTATAATCTTAGTCTTAATCAATTGGCATCTCAAATCGGCAAATGGGACAATAATGACTTTGCTTCAGCCATTTTTTTATGCAATCATCGTGAAAGACATGAGAACATGGCATCCGAGAAGCTTCAAATCCGACCTCCACCTCCTCCAAACATATCATGCAGCCTTCTTCATCTCTACCTTGGCGACCATGCCATTGTTAATCCTCTCAAACTCTGAGCTTGATTCCGCCAAAGCTCTACTCATTAAAGTCTCTTGGTTGATCTCGGATTCCACCATCATTGAATGTAAATACATGACTTTACAATATCATCCACTACCATATGTCCTGTTTGCAGTTCCAAGTCCGCATCCCATGATTTCTTGAATGACGGTGTTGTAAGAAGCAGAGGGCATGTCGATTCTGAGTCTTTTAAATGTCGAAGCAAGAAGTTCATGAAGGTTGTTGCGGTTCTGCAAAATGTTGAGACCAAAACTAAGAGTTTGCTGTACGTAGGAGATTGATATCTATGGTTAACTTGATTTGGATGTGACGAAGAGGTAAAGGACGCTTTTGTTGTATGAATCCGTGATGGTGAACATGATGAGAAATAACATTGGACAAGCATGAATTTGAAGCTGATACCATTAAAGGAAACTTGGGGAAAAACGAAGCTTTAATTTAACTATCAGAATAGATTTTGATAAATTATGATAAATCAATTTAGCATTGTATCAATTTAGCCGTTAAATGGAATGAAAATAATGTGATAACTACACGTGTTTGTAATTTAATTTATGTGTTCTAAAAATACTCTATGTTAAATTAAAACCGGCGTTTAACACTTTAAAGTGATGGCTATACTAACGAAAAAGACGTGATTGATGCAATATTCATGCTTTTAGGATTCAATTGAAAACAGTTCTGAAATTTGAGAACTAATTCAGAATATGATTAATAGTTTAGGGATACTTCTTGGAGTTAACCCAAACAAGAAAAGGAAAAGCGCTTAAAGTAACTGGTAAAAATCCAGGTCATCGATCCGCGCCAATACTTCTCTTCATTTGAACCCTTCATCATAAGTAATCAACGGCTGCAGTTTATCTTCAAGCTCAACCCACGGATCACTATCTCAACAAAAAGCTGCCCGGTTCCCACTATAAAATAACTCGCATTTTCGTACCGTTCCTCAAGTTTCCAATTTCACTATCCAAATCATTCAAGTTTCTTAATTTTCATTCGATATCGAAGATGTCAGGAAGAGGAAAGGGAGGCAAGGGACTAGGTAAGGGAGGGGCGAAGCGCCATCGTAAGGTCCTCCGTGACAACATCCAGGGCATCACAAAGCCGGCAATTCGACGCTTGGCCCGTAGGGGAGGAGTAAAACGTATCAGTGGCTTAATCTACGAGGAAACCCGTGGAGTTCTCAAGATCTTCTTGGAGAACGTCATTCGCGATGCTGTCACCTACACTGAACATGCCAGGAGGAAGACGGTGACCGCCATGGATGTGGTTTATGCTCTGAAGAGGCAGGGTAGGACTTTGTATGGATTTGGCGGTTAGTCGATTTAGGGTTTATGTTTGTAATTAGGGGAATCCTTTAGGGCTTAATCGAAACTACGAGTTGGGTCTTGTTGTTCGATGTTATGATTTGTAATCCGTGCTATCAATTTCATATTTTATTGGAATATGAAGAATTTTTTTAGTGTCTGGGTTTTCTATATTGAAATTTGAAAGCTTTTTCCAATCTAAAGAGTAAATAAAGTAATTGAATTCACGGAAAGCTTAGTGAGAACACAAAGAACTGAAACTTGCAGGAAAAAAATTCGTCCTTGATCACTCTAAAATGTTTACAGTTGCTGTTTAAATCGGTAAGCTTTATGCATTGATGCAAATTTTGATAAATTTCAGTTAAATTAGTTGTAGAAACCCACTGAGATAAGCAAATAAAATTCTTGCAATGAACTGTAGTTGCCTGTAACATCTTTTTTGTATTTGACACTTGGTTCATTAGCATGAACCGTGGCAGCAAAGCATATAGAAATGTGCGTGTGTGTATATATACACATGGACCCAAAATGACGAGAAAACATTGTTTTATTTCAGGCATACATTCACTAAATGATGGCAAATCATTACATGTGTTTTTTCACATAAAAATCACTGTATAAACCTCCCTAATAGGAAGGCTTTTTTCCATCTCTGCTGTTATCTTTCATTTAAAGCATTGAAATTTTAGCCTAGACTTCCCCTAAACCAAAATGGCTTCAACCTGTATCTCAAACTGCATCACTGACACTAGGGTCCCAATCAGGCCAACATATGTGAACCTCTACAAATGGCCGGAATCGGATGCCGAGTTTGTCAGGTCACTGAGCTCCGACGGGCGCAGCGGTGGGGGCGGTCGTGTGCGTTCCACCGTCGTTGATAGCATTTCATGTAGGCAAATGTACCTTAGGAGCTACACTTTCCATAGGAATGAAGCTGGGCCTGAGAAAACTAAATGTTTTGGCAGAGTTAAGAAGGGAAGAAGAAAAAGGAATAAGTCAAAGAAGAAGCGTATGGCGCTGAGAAGGGCCAAAGAGGTATCTTTTGCCGCCTTATTGGCTATGTACCGCAGGCTGTTGTCTTGTACCACCAAGGTTGATGTGGCTGATCATGGTGGTTGAACCACCATTTTCAGCCATTAAAACTTCCATTTTTTCTTTTTTTGTTGTTTCTATATAGCTTTCTACTAGCATTTAAGTTTTTTTTTTAATTTATTTTGATGCCTTTTTTTTTTCACTTCCCTCTTTGTTGGTGGAAATAGAGTGATGATATTTATAATATCATGATATGTTAATGGTTAAACCCATTTTCACCTTATAAAATTATAAAACATTTAGCTATATTTCAAGTTCCTTTGCTTTTGGTGTCTGGTTTTGTGCTTTGTGGTTCTGCCCTCTGGGTTTGTGTCACTGTCATTCATGTATCTAAAAACAAAACAAGAATATATATATATATATATATATAAATAAATTATATGCATTTATATTAAAGGTTACAGTTTACTCTTATTTACCCTTTGTTCATATTTATTTTCATTACCCATATTCAACACATATCCAAATATAGGTACATAAGTATAGAGATAACATCTTCGATGTATCTTTCAAATATATAAAAAAATCTTGAAAATATTCCTATCAAACACATAATATTAAAAACATAAAGTGTATAAAACCATGTAAAATCTAATTTCTTAAACAGGAAGAACAAAAAAAAAAAAACCAAAATTGTGGAAATTAAAGATAGGCATGATGGTGACAGCATGGTGGTGGAGGTGGGTGAGGCCAAAGATTTTAGAGACATTTCTAACCTAGAGTTTAGCTTTTAAATTCCCAACTTTTTTTTTCTTTAGGAACCATTTTCTTGACCAGCATGACATTAAAGAAGTAATCCAAAAGAAAAAAGAAGCAAAAAAACAAGTTTCAGGCCCAATCATTCTGTAAAAACCAATCATGAAAACACTGTTTTTTAGTGTAGAAAAAAGGACCAAAATATGTAACTTACAAAACAAGTTCTTTTATTGGGTTAATTAATCAACTATGGAATTTTAGTATGTTTCTTAAATCACTTCTGTATTTAGCACCTAACAATTAGAGCACACAATCAATGATTTATGATGCTAAATCAATACTTGGACTGTTATCATAATTAGTTAACCATTTTGGGTTTTCTTGCTAATCTGTCGTGATATTGTTAGAGTCCGAAAGTTTGTTTGAAATTTAGAATAATTTAGATAAAAATGTTAGGTCCGAAAAATGAGGTTACACAAAAAAAAAATTAAATCCATTTAAAATATGAGTTAGGCAGGCTCGAACATTCAAGGTTAAAGCTCAACTCGACTCGTCTTGCATGTGTATAACACTATAATATATTATGTTATATATATATATTATATAATTTATATCACAAAAACTAAATCTATAGTAATACATAATATTATAATGTAAATATTAAAAAATATAAAATTATTAAATATTAAATTAAAATAATATAAATATTTTTAAAAATTCAAAAATAATATTTAAAGATCTAAAATGGGTTTAGATTAACTATTTTTAAATATAAACAAGCTTTGGTAAAATTATAAGTTCATATTTCGGGCTGAGCTTAGACAAGTATAAAGTAAATTAATTTTATGCTTAAACCTGACCCTAGATGAAGCAACATTGATGGTGGCTTTGACAGAGTTTAGTAGACCCCATTTTTCCTTTCCATTCTGTTCTAATAATGACCTTTTGAGTGCTTTTGATGATACAATTTTCTTTCAATATGAGGAAAATCTCATCCCATTTTCTTCCAACACAAGTATGAAATTTTTATGAGTAAATTTCAAGAGCAAGAAATGTCATTAAGTATATTTATCATACTGCAAAGTCGGCTTCGCGCAGTTACTTAATGCAATTTACCGTAAAAAATGGTACCAACAGGTTCGGGTTTTTTCATGTAAAAGGGTCTTTGGAAGGTCATATATTCTTGTACCATATGGAACACTGATGCAGCAAGATAAAAATCAAGAAAAGAATCAATCTCGAAGTAATCATACACCTATTACTCGAAAAAACTCGAAATTTACATTATAGTATATCAGTTCATAGACATGGCAAATCAGAAACAAAAGCTACAATTGGAACATATTGGTCAATTGCCTAAAGCTTACTTGAAACTCCATGGAAGAGCTATTAACAATGAAAAAAAAACGAAGGAATTCAGACCATTCCGCCTTGTTATTAAAGAAACTACTCGAATGTGACAAGCCGTGGCGGAACGGAGAAAACCGAGTCAAAGAGAAGCTTAATAGGATTTTCCCATCTCATATAAGTCACCTGCCTTCAGATTTCAACAGCTGTGAAAACACTTTACTCATTGAAACACCTGAGAGGTCATTCACACTTGATGCCTCGAGCTGCACGGAAGAAACGGTGGGATCGAGTGGACCGACATTGTTGATTTGTGAAGAAAGCTCACCGATCATGTTTGTACTGTTTTCTTCAGGGTCGTGTCCAACAACTGCTTCCTGAAGTTGAAGAGCATACTCCAGATTCCATAAGACATCTCCCATGGAGGGCCGGTCCACACCGAAATCAGCTAAGCACTTTTCAGCAGTTTCGCCAAACTTACGAAGAGAATCAGGCCTGATGCTTCCTTTGAGGTTAGGATCGATTATTTGCTCCAGCTGTCCTTTCTTCTGCCATTTCATCGCCCATTCAGCTAGATTTACCATTTCCCTCGGGAGCGTCGGGTCTATTACCGGTCTTGCACAAAGAACTTCAAACAAAACCACTCCGAATGAATATACATCCGATTTCTCGGTCAGTTGTTGCCTTCTGAAATATTCCGGATCCAAGTACCCGAAACTTCCTTTCACTGCCGTACTGACATGGGTTTGATCGATTTCAGGACCTGTTTTCGACAGCCCAAAATCAGCAACTTTGGCCATGAAGTTCTCATCTAGTAAGATATTCGCGGACTTCACATCACGATGAATAACAGCTTTTGCATAGCCTGTATGGAGGTAGTGGAGTCCTCGAGCAGCCCCGATGCATATTTCGAGCCTTTTTTTCCAGCTTAAACTCGGATAACCTGAACCATAGAGATGACTCTTGAGTGTTCCATTCTCCATATATTCATAAATCAGTATCATCTCATTCTTTTCATCGCAATAACCAATCAAGGAAACCAAATGGCGGTGGCGGAACTGGGACAGCATATTGATTTCAGTCTGGAATTCAGCAAGTCCTTGTTGGGACCTCGGGTTTCCCCTTTTAACAGCGACTTTCGTACCATCATTCAGTTCTCCCTTGTACACCTTCCCGAAGCCTCCTATTCCAATAACCCAACTTTCATCGAAGTTGTTTGTGGCTTCTTGAACAGCAAGAAAAGGAATGTGATAGCTAGCATTGGAATTGAGACTGGCAGTTGTTCCTTTCGAGTATTTGCTCCCCATAGTTTGAGAAGTCCCTCCATTAAACGAAAACGGAATCCATGTCTTTGATTGCCCGTGAAGTGCCTGTCGTCTTCTTTTTCTACAAACCATGAAGATAACTCCAGCCAACAGCAACCCGGAAGCCACCCCAGCGCTTGCACCTACTATAGAACCGATGTTCGTCTTTGAACTTGAACCGGAAGCATTAATAGTTGCCGAGCCAGTAAGGCTGCCATCAGAATTGTTCATTTTCATAATTTCTAGCCCATTCAATATGGCATTCGGCTCCAAGCCAGGTAAAGTAGAAGGGCCGATACTTACATGAAGCTTATTACTAGTAACCAAATCTGTAACATAATCCATATAATATGCAGCAGCCAAAACATTGACCAAATAAGTACTCAAGTCAAGGTCCCGAACAACCATCAAGGAATCAATAAAAACATTAAAGTACAACTCGTTAAGAGCATCGCTAACAATATCGCAAAAGTGAAACCTAACAAGGTACTGAAACCCCGGATCCACATCGAATTCCCAAGTCACATTGAAGTTACCTCCGGTTACATTTGCAGAATTCATCTCGGTACAGGAACCGTAGACAGTACTCGGAGCAATATCTGGAGTTGCCCCACCCTCGACAAACTTGACAGCTCTAATATTCGATACACTCACGGCAAGGTTTTTTTCAACCAGAAAACGTTGGTCAGGCACCCATGTTCGCCAAAGGGTATCATTCTCGAATGAGACCGTAGGTCCTCCCATATTCACTCTAAAAACTGTCTCTAACGCCTGCAAAGTTAGCCCTTGGAATGCCATCGATGATTTAACCAAATGAGCACCATCCTGAATGAGTTCATCAGGAACCGAAACAACTTCTATAGCATTTATAAAAGCAAACGAACCCTTTAAAGGACTAAACGTAACAGCAAGGCTAGTCGATGTTACATTAACCGAAAATTCTTTCACAAAAGGAGCTTGAACACTGAAACTGGTGAGAAGAACATGGTTTTCGGTTGAAACATCGAATTTAGCCAAGCTCAAATTATAATTACCAAAAGCAAACGGATAGAAATAAAGCCGAATCCAATGCCTTCCTTGTCGGCTAATCGAAAACGTGTACTTCGAGACATCGGTAAAGACTCTTGCAGTTTGATAAAGTGGGGAATCATCAGAGGAAGTAATTGAAGCTTTCGAAATGTTCCCAATAACACTTTGTGGTGTTGAAAGGAGCTTTGAGGCTAAATTATCAGCCATGAAAACTCGATGACCCACAGTAGTATTAGTAAATGATCCACAATCAATAAGGAAATTATCTGCAGGTGTAAATCCTCTAACCAAACATGCTAAACACAAAATTAAAGAAACCCAGAACAGCAATTCAAATACTCTACAACCCATTTATTTTTTTTTTTGCAAAATCCTAGAAATAAACAACAGAACATAAGGAGCTGAAATCCAGGGTTCTTACTGAAACAGTAACAGGTTACTAGTTAACTGAAGAACACAAATCCTTGAGCTTAAATGAAAGAAAAAAGGGGGGGGGGGATAGAGAAACCTGGATTTTAGGAGATTCCCATTGAGTGAATATGAAATCTTTTTTGTGGAGCTCTTATGGGAATTTATCAGAGTTTTTTCATGTGAATTTTGAGAAATCTTACAAGACACAAGCTGGTTTGAAATAGGTGACAACCTAAATTTCTTGACATATTCCTTAGATATTTTTTTATTATTTTTTCATGTTCTTAAATTAATGGGAAAATGAAAATGAATAATTTAAAAAGAAAAAAAAAAGCAACAAAGAGTCAAAAGGTGGTGGAACAGGTGGGGAAAAAAATCTTTATTATTAGAAGGCGAATTTCAGTAAATGCTTTTATTTATTATTTGGGTAAATTCTATAAGTAGTCACTCAACTATTTTTTTTAATTTTTTATTATCTAACTATAAAAAATTATAAAATGGTTATTTAATTATTCAATTTTATCTTTTTTGTCACTTAACTATATTAGATTTTTGAGTGTTTACATTTCTATTAACCAGCTAGTGACCGAAAAAGAAAAATTAAATAGTTGGGTGATAAAAAAAAGAAAAAGAACATAGTTTGGTGACTACAAATGTAGTTTACCCTATTTATTTTTTGTTAAACATTCACAAATTATTATCTTAGTTTTAAAGTTATCTATGAATTTCAAAATATTCTGATTAAGCCCTTAAAGTATTAGTATTGCATTAAAAAATGAAGTTTATTTAAATCACGCGGATCAAATTACAAATAGGTATGTATGCATGTATTGCATGGATAAGTTGTATTTAACGTGTTAAACAAACAAATAATATCAATAAAATTTTAAATATAGATTTTTAACTCGTGATATTCAATTTTTTTGGTGAAACAAACAAATAAACAAAGATTACATCAAATTCATTTGATCAATCACTCCCCAGCTTTATCTTGAATAAGAACTTTTGAGGTAACATGAAGACGCTTGTCATAAACTTGGAGACATGTCCTCCCCTTTGAGCTCAATTTAGCCAAACAGTCTGCAACACGATTGTCTTCTCTGGAAAAGTGTTAAATCAACCAACGCCCTTCTGTACTCAGTATCTTTTGGACTCTCTTGAGAATTATAATACTTGAATCTCCCAATAAATTATCCTATAAAACTTGAACTATTTCTAAATTATCAGTGTGAATCATAACTTTATTAAAACTATTACTAAGCAATGTAATCATACCATTCAAAATACCTTATAATTCAGCTTCAAAAATATTACATTTTTCGAGAAATCGATTATAATCGAAAATCTAATTCCTATTCTAGTCTAGTAGCACATGTTTTAAATATGAATAATGACTATACTAATGAAAGTACTCACTTGCTATTGATATATATTTTTTAATTTAAAGATTAATCTTAAATCTGAACTATAATTTAAAGTTGTTTAGTAATTAGTGCAATTAATTATTTTTCCTGTAAGAAAGTGGGAATAATAAAATAATATTCAATATACATTTAAGGGCTGATTAAATTTTGGAAATTTATGAAGAGTGGGTTTTCTTGTTATGTATTTTAATGTTGGTAGGTAAAATAGAGGCTTTAGATTTAAGTAACAGATGATTTTTTTTAAAATTAATTACTCTCCACCTTAGTGAGTTGGTTTTTTTTTTTCTAGTATATTTTTGAGAAGATTTAATAAAAAATTATTTATATTTTTAAATCATAGTAATTCTAAATAAATAAATATTTATTAAAATAAAAACCATACAACTTAAGCTATCCAAGAATCTTGTGGTGTTAAATGTCAAATTTGGAAAATAAAAAAAGATTAATATAAAACAAAGAATGGGAAGAAAAAAAAGGATAATTGAAATGTGAAAAGGAATTTTATATGTAGTTGACAAATTTGTGAAAGTGGAGAACAAAAGGCTACAGCTGTAACAAATAGTTGTGGCAAACAAAAAAAGAAAATAAAGAGAAAATCTACAACTATAAATAAAGTCGCAAGTTGCAACTACTCCCCATCTTCTTCTTCTTCTTATTATTATTATTATTATTATTATTTCTAGGGGATTATCGGTTTGGTTTGATATGGAAATTTTAATTTTTAATATTATTTAATAAAAATTTTAATTTTTTTTCATAACCACTTCTAAAATAGTAATAATTTTTAAGTAATAAAAAATAATCAATACATTTTATATTTTTATATATAATTTTAAATTATTTTCACTATTTTAAATATAAAATATTTACACCATAAAAATTGAAATTAAAAAATAATGTTCATGTACTTACATTCAATAATTGTCCAAACACCTTAATTTCGGCCGATTTTTGTTTTTTCTTACTTAGCTCTATTAGAATGGCTCCCAAACCATGCTTCGCATTAAGTTAATTATTTATTGGATCAAATAATAAAGTCGAAATATGCTACAGATAACTATACTCTTCAGACATTTTAATTTAGCCCTCATACTTGTATTTTGACGAATTTAGCTTCTTTATTTTTTTTAGATTTAAAAATTCAGGTTTAATTGTTAATAATATAATTTTTTTGTTAAATTTATTAGCGCGACATTTCGAAATTTAAAAAATACTTACTTAATAGTCATATAACAAAAAAATTTACATTATAATGAACTTGAAAGTAAAGTTTCAATGGTGTTAACAGTTTTTAAAAATTAAAGTCAATATTTTTATTAGACTAAAATAAACAAACTATGATATTATAAAAATTAAAATATATATATATATATATGATATCTCAAACTTGAGGGATCAAAATTGAAATTTAGTCATTATTATATATTTTATTTTATACTCAAATTAAATGAAGAAAGCATTTTTATCAATTATGTGACACAAAATGTCAACTTAAGCTTTAAATATATATATATATATACACATATATATGAATTAATTATATCAAATTTATTCAATCAATCTCATTAAATAGTTGCGAAATCTTTATATTATTGAATTCCACTTTATTTTCTTTTTCCATTTTTGGGGTCAAATTTATTGAATTCCACGTTGGTTTGTTAAGATATAAAAAGGAAAAAACATAAAATAAAATAAAATAATTCCACTAACTCTTAATTCCGCGTTGTGAAATTGTCTCTTCAGTCTTCATCAATCTATTGTTTTATATTCCAACCCAAATAAATAAATAAGACCAATTGTTCTGCAATTTTATTTTGGATTTCTTTTTGAAATATTTCGCCGTAATTTTAGTTTATGGTCTCCGACGAATACATGTATCAAGGCAGCCTTCGCTTTCAATATAATAAACAAGGGAATGAAGGATAAAAAAGGAATTAAAATGAAAAACAAATAAGTACGTGAAGAATGAAGACCGGAGAGACTATTCACAGTTTTACACCATTAAAGTTTTTATTATTTAGTTCCTAAATTTGATATATTTTTTCAATTTGATCCCTGAGTTTTTCTCTCCACAATAATCTCAAAATTTTGCAACTTTTACCAAATTGGTCCTTAAACTTGAACCCTTTTAAGATGTGCTGACATGTTACTCTCTCACCTGAATTTTTTTAATTATTTAAAATTTAAAAATAAAAATATTCTTTTGTTTTGTCTAGCGGCGGTGTCAACCTCTAGGTTGGTTATCGCCCGCCTTTTTCTCTCTCCCACCATTTCTTTCTTTCTTTCTTCTTCTAATTCGCTCCATATGACTTCTTTCTTTTCAATTTTCAGATCTATTTTGTGAGTATATTTGTTATCTTCATAAGTTGTGATGAACAGATTATGGCACTTGTCGTTCGCTAAAACTCCTTTTATATGTTTTTTTTGTTTTTCTATTGTTTAATAAATTTGTACTCCTTTTATATGTTTTTTTTGTTTTTCTATTGTTTAATAAATTTGTAGCTTTGTAACAGGGTTTCTGAATTGTATGGTTCTCATTATAGGTTCTGATTATTTTTTTTACACAATGCCTAGAACTACTCATAGCCCGTCCCCAGCCTATGAATAAGAAAATAATACGCTTCAGCGCACTCGAACCCACGTCCTTTAGTATTGGCAACAATACCCATGTCAATCAAATTATAACTCAATCGACATGTTAAACATGAACTTTAATATTATGTAATTTTATATATGATATTTTGATTTAATTTATTTTTCGTAAACTACTAACATTATTTTGTGTTCACATATTACTTACACAAATAACTATACTTATCTAATATAAAAAAATATTTTTAAATAAATATAATTAAATTAAAATTAAAGTTTAATATATATAATTATATGAAATTAAAATGTATGCCTTAAATTATCGATTAAATTAAAATTTATGTATAATTTATGAGTGATATTACTATTTATTATTATTATTATTATTATTATTATTAGGCATTAGGGAAGGATCTAGTTACAAACAAGGCGTGCATGGAACGCACTCTAGACAACGATAGAAGAACATGATTTGATCGCAAAATCCCATTCAATAATCAACCATGACGGTGACTTGTATTATCTTTCTATTATTTAATACATAATATTTAATATTCTAAGCATACAGCATTCCAATATTTTAGCTCTTGTAAGTAAAGATAATTATTTTAAAATAAGTAATTAAATTATTAGTAAGTTAAGTCATTAAATTATTAAAATAGTTGTATATGGTCTTTTTTATTGGTGCCACCTATACTAATTAAAAGCTTTCATTTCTTTTTTTTCTATAATTTAGTTTTTTTTCATGAAATAACTTTGAATGTCATGAATCTACGAATTAAAATCCAAACAACTTTATTCTCTTATCTTTGAAATTGGTCGTCAAATCGACTTGAATCTAAGGTATGTTCTTCTACCTGTTGATTGGTATTGATCTGCCATACTAATCGTCGAATCATCACTTAGAAGACTTAAAAAAACCTTAATAGTACAATAATTTAAATAAAATCTTTTGAATAGTTTATTGACTTGAATGAAAACTTTTGAATAGTTCAATGATCATTTTGTAATTTTTTAAAGTCGAGTGATCAAAACGCAAACTTACTAAATAATATTTAATATTCTAATCATACATCATTCCAATATTTTAACCCATGTAAGTCATGATTTTAGTGCAATTATTGTAAAAGTTATTTTTAAGTAATTAAAGGTTAGTAAAATTTATAGTTTATTATCGATTGAGTTTTAATTCAATTAGTATCAATATTATTGTCAATGCAGAAGGATGTAAGTTCGAGTGCACTGAAGTACGTTATACTTCTATTTAAGGGTTGGGGAGAGACTACAAGTAGCTCTAGGTATTAATAAAAATAACAGATGATAAGAATCAATCATGACTTATATTATTTTAAAATTAAAAAATCATTTATATTGTTTTACTATTTAAAAATAAATAAATTTTTGAAATTCATGTTTATCTCTCTTAAAAAATCATATTTTTTATTTAAACTCGAGTTAATGATTATACCTTATAATTTTATTTTTATATACAAATTTTAAGAGTAATATTTATCATCCGTACCTTTCAAGACATTTTACTGTTGGTCCACTAGTTAGTTAGAGATTAAAATTTAATTGTCGTATACATGTATGTGTCACTTATCAAATCATATGACTTAATATATTATGACCCACCAATATTTGCATAATAGAAAAAAAAATCAACTCGAAAATCGATATACATGGATTAAATAAAGTATATATTTTTTAAATAAAAATGAGCATTATTTAGTAGATTATATTTGAAAAATATTAGTTAATTATTATATTATTTTTAAGTTAGTAATAAATATAAAATAGCCTACGAGGCATTGGTTTAATAATAAATATAGAAATAGCATGATACTTAAATATTGTTTTAGTTATAATGTCTTTTTTTTTTTACTTTTAGTTTAAAAAATTATAATTTAATTTAATTTATTTATATGAGGTTGATTTTTTATAATTTTTTTTATCTTCCTAATGTTCATTGTGCTCCCTTTTTATTTGGTATAAAGAGAATGATTAAACTATAATTTAAACTAATTGGGGCCAAGTCATTTCGAAATAATCATTATGTAACAACAGTAAAATATCATCCAGCGGTTACATGAAGAAGTACATACCCACCAGTCTTGAGAACACTATTAATGTTAACCTATCAATTACTTTGTTACCCTCTTTGAAAGTATAAGTAACTTTAACTATTCACGAAAGTTGTAATATATTCTTAACAGCACATGCCACAACTGAGTAATATTGATCAACTACATTTTCTTGAATCGTTTGAATAGCTTTAGTGCTATCCAACTTGAGAATTATTCGTTTCAGTCCAAAATTCCATGCAAGTTGGAAACTTTTTAGAGCTCCCCAAAGTTCAGCATCAATAACTAAGCAATGACCAACATTTCTTGAGAAATCAGTAATTCACGTCCCATGCTGATCGCGAATCAGACCACCTGCAACAGTATTCCCAGACACCTTACAAACTACACCATCAATATTCACTTTATGCCATTCATCATAAGGTGAAATCCATCCAATCAATTAACAAGTTTTAACTTTTGAATGCTTTGAGGCACCTGTCGATTCAAAATTTTAACAGAGATAACTTTTCCTCGCACGGTAATTCTTTTCCAAAATACTTTAATTAATGGAATTGACATAGTAATTCAAATTTCAGACATTAATTATATAAAAAAAGTATTTGGTTGGCATTACTTATAAAAAAAATATTTATTCGATTGTTGACAATTCTAAATATGAAATAAAAATAATGGTTAAATTTATACTACGAAGGCCTTAAAAGACATCTGTCCATTTTATATTTTACATTAGAAAAATAATGATTAAATTTCAGTTTTTAATCCCTTAACATTTTTAAGATTATATATGACACCTGTCCATTCTTTTTTTCTTTCTTTTGACATGAGAAAATAATGGCTAAATTTCAGTTCTAATCCATCTACTTTTTAAGATTATATAAGAATGGTTAAATTTCAATTTTAATCTCTATATTTCGCTCAAATTTGACATTTAATTTCTATACTTTAATTTTGAATAATTTGGTCCCTCAACTTTTAGTATTGTAGTTAGTCTAAATATTTTATTTTGATATGTTGAGATGAATTTTTAAGAGTTGTTAACATTGTTAAAATTCTATATTAAATTCAAGTTCATTATAATGCCATTTTTTGTTACATGGATATGAATGAAGTATTTGTTTAGTTTAAAAATGTCACAACAGGAAATTTAAAATAAGAATTTTAACGGTGTTAATAAATGAACCTAAATTTTAAAATTTGAAAAATAGAGATTAAATTCTTGAAAATAAAAGTATGGAGACTAAATTTCAAATATATGAAGAGTAAAAGAACTTTGAGCATATTGTAAACTTTAAATTTTTTACTCTATAATTTAATAAAAAATAGATAATCAACCCAACGCGAAGTGTGGGAGGAAATTATACTAGTATAATATATAGATCTGGGAACCAAAAATAAAGACACTATGAATTCACAAAGGTTAAACTACACCCAAGGTCTCTAAACTATTAGTAAGTTTATATTTTAGTCACTTAATTTCAAAAAGTTATAAAATAATCATTAAACTATTCAAAAGCATTCATTTAAGTCACAATATTATTAAGTTTTTCCTTTTAGAAGTTCGGCTAGTGAGTTTCAAATGACGATTTGATGTTTGGTAAGATGGATCAGTACCCCTCGAAGAGTAAAAGAATTTACCTTAAATCCAAGTTGTCTGATGGTCAGTGTCAGGGATCAGAAAAAAATCTATTTGGATTTTTGTTCGTAGATTCGTGACATTTAAAGTTCTTTCATAAAAATAAAATAGAATTCTAGAAGAAAAGGGAAAGGAGGGCTTTCGATTGGTGTAGGCTGAGTGAATAAAGAAAGCAATATAACAACGATTTTAATAGCCTAATGACTTAAATAAAAGCTTTTCAGTGACCATTTTATAACTTTTTGAAGCTGAGTGACAAAATCATAAAATTACTAATAATATAGTGATATTGAGTTTAGTTTACCCATTTATAAATCTATTATCATTTAATGTAGAAAATATTAAATTAATTTTATTTTATTAAAAATTGAAATAAATTATTTTTTTATAAAAAATTGAGATAGTCAAATTAACATACTTAGTTTTCATCCAAAATAATATAAAATATTATATTTATAAGATTAAAATTAAATCTTTAAAAAATTTATATTTACTAATTTACCAAACACTTTTTAACATAAATTCAGCACTTATAAACTTTAATAGTAAAAATTCAGTATTTCAAAATTTTAAATTTTAAATTATCAAACACACCCTAATAATAATGATTGAAATTCAACTCAAGATGATTTAAGAAGAAATTGAAAGAAAATAGGTTATTAAGTCAGTTCTTATGAAAAAATAACAACATATAATATTAAGCAAATTGATGGGGCGTAATTAGAGGGGCCCACAAGGTTTGGCGACTCTTAAAATGAATTTTTTTATATAAATCCTTTAAAGTTGTAATAATTTAAAATTAATAAAAATAAAATTATATTTTGACCTTCATAAAAATAATGAAAATTTAATTTAATTTTTTAAAAAATTATAAATATATAAACTATTAAAATATTATAAAAATTACAATTTAATTCTATCATCCTTAAATTATTTTTTTAACTTCACCTTGCAAATCCAGATATTATTTGAATAATTATAAATAACGAAAAACTTGCAAGTTTTTACTATTATCATTAAATTTGGCTGTCTCTTCAAACTTTGTATTAAACTTTTGATCCACTCATGACATCATATAATTTATATACCTTTTATTTATATATTAAAATTTATATAAATATGTTATACTTAATATTATTATAAATACTAACATGCTATAAAAATATAAATTAAGAAATCTAATTTTTATAATTTAGCTGTCCAAAAAATATCGCATTAATTGGATAGTTATTCATGTAATTTAACCTTCTCTGCAGTTTTATATTATTTTAATTTTTAGTAAATTATACTAGTAGTTACCCAATTATTAGTACATTTCTTTTTGGTCATGTAACTATAAAACCTTATAAAATGGTTATCCAATTACTCAATTTGTATTTTTTGGTCACCAACAGGCTAACAGTGGTGACTTTTAAAATTGACATAATAACAATTTTAACTCTCAACATCTATAGATTATGTCAATTTAGTTTTGATTCTAAAAAACTTTGACCCTCAACATTTACATATTGTGTAATTTAAATTTTTTTATAGTTTATCTTTTTTTTGACATTGAGGGTTAAATTTAAAAGATTGAGAGAAAATGATTTTTTTTTTTTTAGGTTTTAGGTGAAAAGATCACAAAGAAAAGCAAAACTGAAAAAAAATAATCAAATTACACAATATGTAAATATTGGAGGTTAGATTTTTTAGAATTAAGACTAAATTGACATAATTTATAAATATTGAGAGTTAAAATTACTATCATGTCAATTTTAAAAACTGTCACCATAGCCTGTTGGAGACTAAAAAAGATAAAATTGAATAGTTGGGTGATTTTTTTAACTTTTCATAATTAGGTGACTAAAAAAGAAATTTACTAATAGTTGAGTGACTATTAATTAGTTTACCCTTTAGTTTTTATTTAGCCCATTAGATTTAGGGCAAAAAAAAAAAGGAGCAAAAATAAACAGGAAAATTGGACCCAAACAGAAACGCGAAAGCTCGTTCTTTGGTTCAGCTCTTAAGAAATCCCATACAAAAGTTGAAAAAAAGTTAGAGAAAAAAAAAAAAAATCAAAGATCACTCTCATTCGTTGATCTAGCTTCAGGTACTGTCGCTCTCTCTTCTGAATCGATCTGGATTCGTTTGAATTCGATCTTGAATCGCACTGAGTTCATCTCTTTCAAATTTTATCTGAATTGTTGTTCTACATATGTCAAAGTATTTTAGGGTGTCTATTGCTAATAACACCTCATTTATGTCATTTCGGGATTAGTTTTCTCACAATTGCGTTTGTCCTTTCAGGATTAATCACTGTAGTAGCTTCGCAGATCAGGATTTTGTTTACTTACACTCAAGACACTGATAGGCTGCTTCCCGAGGAATGATTTTTTACATTACCTATTGACACTCGTGCAATGTCGGGATTACTTAATGTATTGTTACTTTAACTGAACAATTTATTAGAAGTTGCAATCTTTTAGAACATTATTCTTGTTTTTGGACTTGTTATTTTTCCTTTATCTAAATGAAGTGTGTGGCTTCTGCAGATGAACTTAGTTCTTTAGCTGAAGATAACTAGATATTTGTTTCTTTGGTTTGTGTTTGTGTATGTGCTTGTGATAACATGTTGTTGAATGCTGGTTTTTAGTAACTTAGGCTAAAAAATATGTTGGTTGGTTGTTTGTCATTGGTATTTCGTAAATTGGTTTGAAAATTTGGTTCGTATTTTTGCATTCTTTTCCTGGTTAATTGTTGTCTATGTTTTTGTATCACATGTCTATCTTCTAACTGGAAACTATATTGTGCATCTTGTTGCAGTCTTCTATCAACGGGTCGGCATCTAATCTTCCAGACAGTAGCGGACGTTCTTTTGCAACATCTTTCTCTGGTCAGTCTGGTGCTGCCTCCCCTGTTTTCCATCACACTGGTGGGTAAATTTTACTGGATTTCCATTCACCTATGTTCTTTTGAATTCATGCAATTGTGTTGTTTTTTTTCTGCAGGCTCTATTCAGGGACTGCATAATATTCATGGTAGCTTTAATGTTCCCAACCTGCCTGGCACGCTTGCATCAAGAAACTCAACATTAAGTAATGTTCCAACTGGTGGTGTTCAACAACCTACTGGGAGCCTTTCTGGTGGAAGATTTGCATCAAACAATCTCCCAGTTGCACTTTCTCAGGTAGTTCTAATATTCCCACTGTACTGTAGTTTGACTTCTTTTATTGCAGCAAAAGAAATTCTACAGACTATCTCCTCCCTCCATGCATGTCATTAGGACAAACCCCCATAAAAATGAAAAATAATAGGAAGGAAATAAACGCTTGCATTCTTGTACTATAGGAAATAAACTCTTGCATTCTTGTACTATGTACTTTGTTTTCTTATAAATACCATTTTGCAGTTATCTCATGGCAGCTCCCATGGTCATTCAGGAGTAACCAATAGAGGAGGTATTAGTATTGTAGGAAACCCTGGATTTAGTAGTAACACAAATGGAGTTGGTGGCTCTATACCTGGTATTCTCCCAACCTCTGCTGGAATCGGTAACCGCAATGCTGTTCCAGGATTGGGAGTATCCCCAATTCTGGGAAATGCAGGTCCTAGGATAACAAGTTCTATGGGAAACATGGTTGGTGGGGGCAACATCGGGAGGACATTAAGCTCTGGTGGAGGGTTATCTGTGCCTGGTCTTGCATCTCGCCTGAATTTAAGTGGCAATAGTGGATCCTCAAGTTTAACTGTGCAGGGACAGAATCGGTTGATGAGTGGTGTGCTTCCTCAAGGTACATTACTGTGAACAATGACCTCTATAGTTTGCTGTTGGCAACAAAAGACCACTGTTTACTTGTGTTGCTGGCTATGATTTCCATAGGCATAAATCAGTACAATGGCCAAAAATTTTGGTTAATTTACCATCCCTCGTCATTTTCTTTTGATGAGTGTTCTGGCTTGGCTCCTTTTCTTGCATTGCTCTTCATAGCTTCTCGGTGCACGCTAGTAATGTGGTTCTTATTATTAACAGATTCTGGATGTA
Organism: Gossypium stocksii; assembly: GCA_020496765.1. Lineage (NCBI taxonomy): Eukaryota > Viridiplantae > Streptophyta > Magnoliopsida > Malvales > Malvaceae > Gossypium > Gossypium stocksii. Next base: position 349,061 of record CM035623.1, read on the forward strand.
TGTTTCAATTTGATATGATTTGATTATTACTTTTGTATTATGGAATTTGTGCCTAGTGGATTTACTGGCTTAGTTGCAAATCTTTATTTGAATGACACTTTCTGCATTCAGGATCTCCTCAGGTACTTTCAATGTTAGGCAATTCTTATCCAACTGCTGGGGGTCCACTTTCCCAGAGTCATGTTCAAGCTGTGAACAATCTTAGTTCTATGGGCATGTTGAATGATGTGAACTCAAATGACAATTCCCCTTTTGACATAAACAATGATTTTCCTCAGTTGACAAGTCGTCCTAATTCTGCTGGTGGGCCTCAAGGACAATTGGGTAACTAAAGAAGAACGCTTTCTGATACTTTCACGTGCCCCCCCTTCCTCCCCCTTTTTCCCCCTTGCACTGAAGTTCTAACATTCTAAGTTAAAATATTTCAGGTTCATTACGAAAACAAGGTCTTAGTCCCATTGTTCAACAAAACCAAGAGTTCAGCATTCAAAATGAAGATTTCCCTGCATTACCAGGATTTAAAGGTTCACAGATAGTCTTTAACCTTGTTATGATTTAATGCAGTTTATTTTCTGGTAGACAGAAATCTTTCTCACTTTTCTATGTACATGGGAATCCAGCTTGAAGTTATATCAGTACTTGATTTTGTGGTCATTTTCGTATATTAGCTGTTTACTGATTCTTTATGGCAGTATTATTATCACATTTAATGACTTACTTTTTATTTATACAATGCAATTATTGTTTTTAAAACCATTATGTTCTCAGCCGTTAGTATATAATATTGTACAGGTGGTAATTCTGATTATGCAATGGATTTGCACCAGAAAGAACAACTACATGACAATACCATGTCTATGATGCAGTCTCAGCACTTCTCTGTGAGTCTATTTACAAAATTGAAAATTATGGTTTATTTGCTTTTTTGTATATTTATTTTTAATAATGGCCAGCTGGCATATTATGACTTGTGTATTTCCTTTCCTTCATTGTGTAAAAAATAATTATATTTTATCTTCATGATGTATGTACTGTGAGATGTTTTCTCTAATATGTGCATGCAATTCACACAGATGGGGAGATCAGCAGGATTTAACTTGGGTGGATCTTATTCATCTCATCGTCCACAGCAGCAACAGCAACATGCTCCATCAGCAAGTCGTAGCGGGGTCTCCTTTTCACCTGGAAACAACCAAGATCTTCTCCATTTACATGGCTCAGATATATTCCCGTCATCTCATTCAAGCTACCACTCACAGGTGTGACAGTCTGGTGATGTAGATGGTTTCTTGCAACCTAATAATTACAAATTAGGGAGTTATTGCTTATTAGGTGGTAGGAGGAAACATATCCTCAACTGATTTGATACATCAAATTGAGGAGTGTTTTAGTAGCTTAGATGAATTGAGGTTCATTGTTGATCAAACCCAAAGAATGTGAAATTGGGCCCTTTTTCTCATATAACAGCCTGCTGAAATATAGGTTCCATTGAAAGATGATGAATTTGGTTTGACTTCCTTTTGTTGGACGCCATTTATGCCTGCGTTTGATTTGTGCATTATTATTTTTTTCTTATTTGATAGAGGTTAAATATAATTACTTCAAACATCCTCTTTCATCTTTGGTTTAGGCCAACGGACCACCTGGAGTTGGACTAAGACCTTTAAATTCCTCAAATACGGTTTCTGGCATGGGTTATGACCAGCTCATTCAGCAATATCAGCAACATCAGAACCCTTCCCAATTCCGTCTTCAACAGATATCAGCTGTCAATCAATCATTTAGGGAACCAGGCATGAAATCAATGCAAGCCACACAGTCTAATCCGGACCCATTTGGTTTACTTGGTTTGCAAAGTGTGATAAAGATGACCGATCCTGATTTGACTTCCCTTGCACTCGGAATCGACCTGACAACACTTGGTTTAAATTTAAATTCATCGGAAAATCTTCACAAGACTTTTCGTTCTCCGTGGTCTGATGAACCAGCTAAGGGTGACCCAGAGTTCACCGTGCCACAATGTTATTACGCTAAGCAACCACCTGCATTACATGTGAGCTGGCTTTTGCTCATCTTAACTGCCAGAATTAGTGAATTTTCTACTATAGTTCTAATTTCCTTTTGGTGCATGCAGCAAGGCTATTTTTCGAAATTTTCTGTGGATGCATTGTTCTATATATTTTACAGGTGTGTTTTCTTTATTGACTGTTGTCCTTTTTTTTTCCTTGAATATCGTAAAGATCTTATTCTTAGCTGTATTTATTTCTCTGTTTGCCATGCAGCATGCCAAAAGACGAAGCTCAACTATATGCCGCAAATGAACTGTATGATCTCTACTAAATGAACTCTGCAAGCTTTATACACTTTTTTTGTTTCCCAACTTTTCATTTTACATATCTTATTGGCAGTTATAATAGAGGCTGGTTTTACCACAAGGAGCATCGATCATGGTTCATAAGAGTCCCCAATGTGGAGCCACTGGTTAAGACAAACACATATGAGAGAGGTTCTTATCACTGTTTTGATCCGAAGTCATTTGAAACAATCCGTAAGGTTGGAACAGTATTATATTCCCACAGCATTTATATACGTGTACATTTTACGTCGCTCACTACTCTAGTTGTAGTTACTGAAAGCTGCTTATCTATTTCGAGTGCAGGACAATTTTGTCGTTCATTACGAGATGTTGGAAAAAAGACCGGCTTTACCTCAACATTAACAAGTTATTTCTTCTGTTTTTTGGTGTACATTGTAAAGCTATGAGTAGCCAATATTTATAGCCCCTTTTCCCATCTAATCTTAAGGCATTTCCAATATGTTGTCATAATCTGTTTCCTAGTAAACCTGGAATTGAACTTCAAGGCTGTTGTTCTTAAGGGTGAAGTTCGGTTTTGCAAAGAAAAAGTGAAGTTACTATGTCATATTTTGGTTCTTAAAAACTGAACTGAATTGGGTCGAATTATATCAGTTTGGGCGGATTTGGTTCATTAGGTTTTTTTTTTTTAAATAAATTACATCTAATGTCACCAAGTTATTAGGTCACTAAACTATTAGTAAGTTTATGTTTTGATTATTCAACTTCAAGAAGTTATAAAATGGTTGTTGAACTGTTAAAAAATTTTCATTCAAGTTACTAGGCTGTTAAAATCGTTATCGTATGACCTTTTTTGCTTGCATCAATTGAAAGTTTTTATTTCTTTTTCTTTTACAGTTTAGTTTTTTATTGAAACAATGAATTTGTGAATCAAAATTCAAATAATTTTGTTTTCCGATCTTCAACATTGCCCATCAAATTAACTTTAAATTTAAAGTATGCTCTACTTGTTGATGGTATTGAACCATTGTATCATTATAACTTAGAGTTCATTAGTCAAACTTTTTAAAAAGAAAAAAAGAAATTTAATTGTGCAATGATTTAAATAAAAACTTTTTAATAGTTTAATAATTATTTTGTAACATTTTAAGGTTGGGTATTAAAATGTAAACTTATTAATTGTTTATTAAACTTGACTTAGTTTACTTAAATATAAATTATTTATTTTATATAATTAAAAATTGAAGTTGGTAAAAATAGAAGTTGGTTGGGTTTGGATAATTGTGTTATTTTAATTTGCGAAGTGGAAATCAATTTGAATTGAATTGATTTAAGTAATAATTGAATTGAAAATGAACCGCATGTAATAAAATCGGTTAAAATCAATTGATTTTTTTTTTTTTTTAATTTATCTTGGAATATTTGTTTGCATCACGGTTATTACAATCACAGGAACAGGAAATAAGGTCAGGCTTGTCTCAATAAAATCCTTGGATCATTTTAGTGATTTTGATATAGGTATCTGAACTCAATAATTTCTTGCAACTTGATGTACCTCCACTGTCTGCTGCACTACAACCTGTGGTACCGGTGCCGGTGCCGGTGCCGGAATGAACTCCACGGTGGCTTCAGTGGGAGAAGGATCTGTTTGTTTTGATCCTTTACAACAACAATAATAACAGCAAGAAACAAGAAGCGCTAATAGTATAATTGAACCGATACTCGACCCTATAGTCGCCGCATTTTTGCTTTTCCGGCAGCTTGAGTTTTCGTTCTCATCAATCCTGCCCAGACATAAACGTGGAACAACAGTTAGTTCGAAATATTGGAAACATGAAAAGTAATGCTTGATGATGAGCCTGCCTGCCTGCCTGCCTGCTTACATGTAATTGATTTGCTTGTTATTGGTTATTGATTGTGGAACACAACCAGAAAAATCATTGTCTCGGAGGTCACTGTAAAAAAACTTAGTTTGAGAATTTAGAATATGAATACTTCACACACACGCGCTGGAATTTCAAGAAGTTACTCACAGTAATCGTAGGTTCGGTAACTTTCCAAGAAAATCTGGAATTTCCCCTGAAAGTTTGTTATTATGCAAATCTCTGATACATGATAAAGGAACAGAAAACAGCAAATTTATAAGTGCTTTAAACCAAACATCCAGTGGGTGATAATGTTTTTAATTTAAGGGTAAACTATTTTGGTAGTGACTCAATTATTAATAAATATTTTTTTAGTCATCTAAATGTGAAAAAGTTATAAAATAGTTTCCAATTATTTAAAAAAAAAAAATTGGTCATATCGGTTAAATTACCAATGAAATGATATAAACTTAGCAACTTTAAAAATTAAAATAATAACAACTTTAACTCTACCCTTTGATAAAAAAAGAAGTTAAATAATTAAGTGATTAAAAAAAAAACTTACGAATAGTTGGTTAACTACTTGCCTAGCTTTATCTTCTAATATAATAGTGTTAATGGTGAAAAGTTAAATAACTCACATTATTTCAAGGGCATCCATTTGGCTGAAATTTGGGAGATAACCTTGGAGACCAAAACCAGAAAGATATCTGCAACAAATGTTAACATTTTTTCCATAGCAATGGAGTCGAAAACAAGGGTGAAATTAGAAATTTTTTTAGGGGTTGAAATTAAATTGTAATTTTTACGATAGTAAATATGTAATTTTACCATTTTAATAGTATATATCTTTATAATTTTTAAAAAATTAAATCAAATTTTTATATTTTGTAAGGAGGTCAAAGTACAATTTCATCTTTACTAACTTAAATTTTTAAAAATTTTAAATGGCCTTGCCAGCCCCCTAAGTTTCGCCCTTGGTCGAAAGAAGGTTTTTTTCTCCCAAAGAACTTTTTTTGCTACGCAAGAAATGTTTAAAGAATGAAAAGAGTTTTATGTACATTGAAGTTACTCTTGGAGGTTGATTAGTACTACAATTCAACCATTGCCAAATGGTGTCATTAGGTAGACACGGGTCTCCACTCCATCCCTTCAATTGGTCGAACGTGTCGATGAACTCTTCTAATCCATCCACTTCTTAACAAATACTGAGTTAAACTTGAAATTTTATATTTTGGAATTAAAAAATTTTAGGGTGAAATGAGTCTTACAGTCATTTTGTGATGTAGTTGCAATGACAAGAGGTTGGCTAATAGTGTAAACTTCAATGGCACTTATTGTTGGTGCCAATGTGGAATCCTTCGTTGGTACTAATTGAATGTCTAAAGTGTCAACGGACTGTAAATTTGCCCCTACACTGGTACAGATCTGGTATTTCGGGGTTGTAGTGTTTATGGAACTTCCATTCACGGTTATGTTGAACGATCTAGTCTCACTAGTTTCCAAGAATGGCTCAGTAAAGTACATTTCGACATGGTCGAGGTGGCTCACGTTGTCAAAACCAAAACTTAAGTTAATTGTATTCGTAGCACTTGCTTCAACTGCTTTGATTATTGCAGAATCAGGAGGGACATTAACAGATGTTTCGTCGAGGGATGTGAAATTCGCAGTTACCGAATCTAAGCCAGGTGGTATCTGAGGCTCCCATATCCGGTTATATTGATCATCAGGGTACCTATATAAGCACACATTGTTTAAAGAAGTTCAAACATGTTTAAAGATCCCAAATGTGGTTACTTCTTACCCAAGTATCCTATCGTCGGCTCCGTAATTGTAACGATAGCTTATGAACCAAGCCATATCCCTTCTTATTTGTGGATACATATCATCAGGCAATGGCAAAGATTCCAACCTGGAAATGAAAGGGAACTCTTGATCTCGAGTTCGAGCTAGACAAATACTAATAGTGTCCCCTTTGGTTGCATAAATCATTTCGTAATACGTGAAACTAGTAGTATTAGTCACAACGGTAGCCCATTTGTTCCCATCGAACTCGAGGTCAAAAGTCGGTGGCTTTGAAAGGCCATCATAGTTACCATACCAGAACATAGCTCTCACAAAGTATCTGGTTGATGTTGGTGTAGGGACAGTGTAGCAGTTCTTGTTTTGTTTCGAGAAGACACGTAATGTATTTAGTTGCTGGATGTCGGAAGAACTGGTGGAAGCGACTTGTTTGTTGTCGCCAGTTTTAATGTAATCATCATCTGAATCCCAAGTATCACCATTTGAATCTTTATAACTTGTGTCTGATCCACAGTCTATCCTCACCCAGTCCCATGTATCTTATAAAGCCATTTAAAGTAGAACGGATACATATTAAAAAGCGTTAGATCAAATTTAGTCATTCACATTTATAGTTTTTATTAATTTTGCTTTTATTATTTTTTAGGTAAATTTATACATTAACTTTTCAAAAAGTTATAGATTTTTTTAAACAAAAATATAACTAAAATATTAATTTTTTAAATGTGTGGCAATACATGTATACTTTATATTAACATGACATGTCGATAAATAATTTAAAATTATAAAAATATTTTAAAAAAATTAAAGTACATATCTATTGGACAGTCATATTTAAAAATTTAACATTTCGATCAATATTTTAACTTGAAATGTTGATGATCAAATTTATTTTTTTTAAATTAAGGACTAAATTTAATTTTAAAAAAATAAATACGAAATTTAACAAAAATGAACAAATGATAAGAAAGGAGTAGCATTTTATACCTTGAGAAAAAGCTTTTTGGGCTAATAAAATTGCAAAGAACACCTTTATCATTGTCAAACTCTTGATTTGAACAACTTAGAGATGAAAATGAAACATTTATAAGCAAATCCCAATGTGTGATAATGGTAGATGATACAATCTTTTAATGTTTTATTGACGATATGTTTTATGTTTTGCGAAGACAACGACGAGGCTTGTGTTTTTGTTTGTCATCTTCATCGCAACTTCCTCGTCAATTCTCAAGTATACATATTTTAACCACTGTATTTACATAAAAATATTTGTTACACATCCATATAAACTTGATCACAAGTTAGGTTATGGGGCTCAAAAGTTCACATAAAAAATAAAAGAATTTAGATAAAAATATAGGTTCGAAAAATAAATTTAGACAAAAAAAAAAATGCCTATTTTTTAAATAAGTCAAGCCTCGGCCTAGACTCAGCCTAAAATTGTAAAAAAAAAAAAGAAGAAAAACTATTGTTTTCATTGTTTTTGCTATTGTTTTGTTGTTATTTCGTTATTATATTGCTACTATTTTATTATTATTGTTTGGATGTTATAATTCTTATTTTATATATTTGCTTGCTAAGTTGCACTTAATATTAGTGTTATTTAACTATAAATAATTTTTTTAATTTATTTTTAATTTGTTGAGAAATATTTATTTTAATGTTTTCGTATAGCTAATATATTATATTTTTAAAATTTATTTTTATTTAAAAATAATAATATAAAAAAATTTTAATACGAACAGGCTGAATCATGCTCAATTTTTGTATTTTTATCCAGATCAAACTGAGGTAAAATTTTAGACCTATTTTTCGAACTGAGCCCAGACCTAGAAAATGGGTCTAAAATTCTATTGAGACCCGCTCCAAACTCGACTTAACTCGGTCCATAATCACCTCTAGATCCATGCTAGATTCAGATGGATTGGGTTTAACTTTAAAGCTCGAAAATTGCAAAGAAAAACACATTAACTTCACACGTTTTCATTATCGTCCTTTGCCAAGAATCCAAGATTGAAGCAATTAATAAATGTATAAAAAGGGCCAAAGAAAAGCTAAGGAAAGTTCCTTGAAATCAAGAGAAAGTGATGTATAGAATTTCAAGGTATTCTCGTCATAATTAATTAAATTATATATTGGTTAACATCATTTCTTTCAAGCTGTGAAGTTACCAGGAATGAGACCGACAAGACGAACAATGAAGCAACCATTTAACGACAGCAACAATAACTGTCGATGATAACAACAGCAATCTAGCCAACTAAACATTTCTTCTTCCCTCTAATTTTGTTTGTCCCTTTATTATGCTGAAATTTTAAATTTAATCATTGTACTTTAATTTGTTATAATTTGATCCTTTTTACGACTTCTTTTTATACGTGGAAATCCAAATTCTTTACAAACCATGAAATCAGTAGGATATTCTCAACAGTAGCTCAAAAGGGAAAAGACAAAACTATATATTCAACCATAGCTGTCATTGCCCACAGAACCTGCATTGTTCCTCCAGCTGTTCATTTTCTTCAAGACTCGTGCCCAAAGCATATTAGGTGATGGGTGCGATGATATGACCTAAACATACATACTTGAATCCGAGTGTTAGATCCATAAATTTGCAATTGAGAGCAAGTAATCTTCTGTTGCCTAAGAATGGGGACAAAAAGTATGACCATTTAGAGATAATACATTTAGTGGTAATGGAATCAAAGATGAAGAATATTACAAAAGCAGGGTTTTCACCTATAGTTGCTTCCCCAAGGGAGAGACAGGACTTGGAAAATCGCAGCAATGGCATGCAATTGTGGTAATTAAGACAGCAACTACATATTGTGGAGCCTTCTGGCAATGCCTTGGACATGTTTTCGAGTTTGTCGGGTGTGTTTCTCATTGATTGTGCAGACTTTGATGATTCGAACACTTTGAACCCCATGCTGCTCCAACATGGCTGCTATCTCTGGTTGCTCAGTTTATAAGCATTTCCTGCAAGTTGGATTCAGTAACATATTGAATAAGAAGTGTGTATGCATATATTTATATGCAGCAAGGAGATTAAACTCAACAGATAAACACACAGTGAAGGGGCATGTCATTAATATCTCATAGGGTTTCTCAGTGACAAATTTACAGAGCCTGTTTGACATACTGGCCACCTCCATTTCCAAGCTAGGTAACAAGTACTAGTGGAGGTGGACAGAATGCCAAATTGGCTCTGCAACTACGCCTCTCAGAACCCCATAGAGCTTTGTTCATTATACTTGAAAAAGAAATGCAGAATTGGGAAATATTTGGTCATTGGCCTTTGAAATAAGAACCCCATTTTCAATCATGTCGGGTTTATTGTTGTCATGAAATTATTATTTTAAATCCTTTTTTTTACCACCTGATGAATAGGCTTTTTCCCTTTTTTCTTTTTTTCTTCAGTCAATGTTCAATGGAGATTTGCATGCACCAGAGAACAAATGTTTGCTGGTTCCATGATTGTCCCTTGAAAAGCAAGAATTAAAAAAAAAAAAAAAACCCAACAGTCTAAACACTGCAACCTTAACAAAGCAAAGCTATGAGATATGTCGTTGACTGTTGTCTTCATGCGTGTCTCTTAATTACTTTTTGACTTGTTGCTAAAGAAGGATACAAAAATAGGGACTCTAATTGTCTGCCACTTACTCACCCTGTTATAACTTTTCTCGTTACTCACTTGTCAGTTCAAATATGATCATGTTAAGGCAATCAATAACTATGATCCAACAATGAGAAATGCAATTTTATTGGTATTATAAGGACAAAAAAACATCAACTAAATTCTACATTTCAATCCCTTTCTTTTGACAATTTCATACCCTATATAAATTACAATGTTTTAGCCATGCCCGATCGAATGAAATTATGTTGCAGAACCATTCTCGACAAGGGGACTTTCATGGACAACAATGTCTTCGACAGGGTTCTGCTCTCCCCATACAGCTGCATCTAGATATCCGAGCTCAAAGAGCCTCTCGAAATTTTCTTCATCTGCCGGTTCCCTTGCCCAGCTGAAAAGCTGTATGTAGTTGGCAACAAGAATTCAGAGGCTTATACTCGAAGGAAACGATTAACATTTGCAAAACTGTGGGATTTTACCTCTCTTCCGGTTACCCTATTCTCGGGATTACAGTCTGGACTAATCCCGATTCCTTCCACTCCCATCCTACTGGCTGGGAAAGCACAAACTCGGACCTGCAAAGACAATATCCCCCATCATATCATCATATATATATATATATATATATAAGGTCCCTATGGTGGATTATAATACAAGTAGTTTCATGGAATTTTCGGAGACAAGTTCCGTTCTAAATGATGTCAAGAAAATACCGTTTTAGAAGAAGATGTTGGGGGCATAAAAAATGTCAAACCCCCATCAAGGCACAAACGATTTCTGAAAATTGCAGCAGGGCGAGCAGCAACATACCTGCAAAGACATGTTTGTATAATGTTTCAGGTAACTTCATAGCAAGTGTTTTTTTCAATGCAGAAATGTGTCTTAACCATATATTCTTACCCAGGAATGAAGGAAGATGTAATGACTGCATTGATTAGATCTTCTCTAGAATCAAACTGATCCACCAGTAAACCCCTAGGCCTCCAAAGAATCTGAGTTATAGCAACTGATATAATAGTTACAAATAAAAGAAAATGTTAATTGTTCAAAAACCAGACATCCATGCTGTTTGTAGCCACTTTGGTACTTTAAAATGCAACCTAGACCTCAAACATCTCTCGAAAGCAGCCTATCTACTTCTTCGTTATTACCAACTTGTTCTGAAAGGCTAACTAGATGTTATCATATATGCTTCAGAAAAATTTCAGTTATCAGCTCTATTTACTCCCTGTGTAAAAGAATATGCATACAGTATCTATCTGTTTTCAGATTATCGTACTCACCACGAATCCGCCCATTGCACCTAGTATGAGAGTCGGGAGGCAGATACTCGTCAAGAAGATCTCGAAGAACAGCCTGCCGTTTTTAAGCAAATGACCAAACAGTAAATGAGATATTAAGCCACTAAGATATCAAAGCTGATGAATCAAGATCCTATAGAAGCATTGACGATTATTAGACTGCAAATGCACATGCTTATTAGCAATTAGTGATCATTAATCATACACACTATAATAAAATTTAAGCCACAAACACAAGCATTGAGCTAGGCCTAGGCATATATACCCCAAGACGAAGAGCTGTCCCTTTACGCCGGCAATCATCAGCTAAGATTTTAGCAACTTTTAAAGCTAAATCCATTGTAGCTCCAGAAGCAATTACTGCACATACTATGGCACCAGCAGATGAACCAGGCAATGGTGTTGTTTCCTGTATCAAAGAAATATCAGGTATGGCTAGTGTGGTTCAATATCACTGCACAGAGTTCATATATAGAGTTTCTCAATGTTCTCAAAGCCCTATAGTATGAAATTAAAGCTCAAAGGAAGCCAAGAGTCCTAAATGAATTGATGAACAATCAAAGTCAAACCTTTATGTAACCCTTTTCAATGAGAAACTGGGCAACTCCAAGATGATAAGGAAGCAAAAAGCCACCACCAGAAAAGCTAAACCCAGGGCTTGTAACCACTCTTCTTTCATTCTCAGCTTCTATGTCTTTAACCCTTTGTTCCCATATCACCTCTGGTTCTATCTCATCCTTCATCACTAACCCAATTCTCTCCTTATCATTGTTTCCATTATTTTCAACCTCACTCTCATTTATTCTCTTTCTGGGTCTGAGAAAAACCAGGCTTGTTGAATCTTCATTATTCAATCTGTTTTTAATTAATTTTGATGCAATCCCCAAGAAAAGCTCCCCTGTTGCTGCAGCAAAAGACAGTTTCTCTTTAGAAGAAGGAAGTTTTTTATCTTGATCTTGTGAAGGTGGTGTTGTGAGGTTATTGTTGTTTTTAGAGCAGTTGGTGAAGGAAGCGAAACCATGGCGGCGTGGAGAAAGGGTTAACCCACGAAAGAGGCGAGATTTAGAGGGAAACAAGGTATGGGAAATGAAAAGAGAAGCCATTAATAAAGGAATAAAGAGAAATGACTAAGAGAGGAGTGTTTGGATGGATGGAAAGTGAGGGAATACATGAATGATTTGAAAGAGAAATTTACTCACAGCTTAACTAAAGCACTAAATGCCATTAACAAACTTCTTAGCCGAGCATGTCGTCCGGACTGTATACACTTACATGCTATTGAAGGCCCTGTTTTTTCAAGTTGTGAGCTACGTGGAACATAGTTGACCTCAACCTGGTTTCAACTACGATTTCAACTATGACAAAATGCATTCCACGTGTTTAGACCTTGCGTGAAACACTGGGTTTTCTAATATAGCAACTGCACTTGTATACTCACTCCACAGTAAAATTATCATCAAACCCTAATTAGCTCTTTTGTTCAAAATAAGGAGTAAATTAATTGGTTTAATAAATAAATCAACTTTTTTATTTTTTATATTATTAAAATTTGGTATAATTGACGAAATAATTAACTAACGATACATTAAAGTTTCTATGGGTAATGGAAGCGTGCAAAAGTTTCCTTAGGTTGGATGGAAATTGGCCCTCAAATGCAAATGCAGAAGGGAGGACGAAAGCCGACCTTAGTGATCCGATGGTGCCGAGTTGAAAGGTCGTTGCTCAACGGATTAAAGTTACTCTAGGGATAACAGGCTGATCTCTCCTAAAAATTCACATCAACAGGAAAGTTTGGCACCTCGATATCGACTCTTGGCCACCTGGGATTGTAATATGTTCCAAGAGTTGAGCTTTTCACCCATTAAAACAGTGTATATATCATGTTCACATATAAAAATCAATTTTTAATAGTAAAAATTGATGAAATTTTTAATAAAAGGATCAGTTTATTTTTTTATCTAACCTACTTGTATTAATGTAACAATTTATTAAATAAAAAAATAAAATATAATCAAACTCTTAATATAAATTGTCTATAATACTTTTACTTCACGCAACACACTAGTGGTTAACTTTGTTGTTTCCATAAAATATGATATTTGGTCTCGTGGTGCACAAACGATGCAAGTGTGAAACTTCCCACAACATTGCAACAACTGAAGGGATCCTCTAACATGTCACCTTCTAAAGCTGCCAATTTAATTGAGCTGGCAATAGAGCTGTTCAAAAGTCAGGTTGGGCTGAGTTCATGTCCGGTTTAGACAAGGAGTTTTTGGATGTTTTCTTTGTCGAAGCCCGTCCCGGCGCTGTATAAAAGTGTTCACAACAAAAATTCCAGGCTTTTCTGTATTCCTCTATATAGGCATCCCATGCATATATACCCTTTGAAGCATTTTCCTTTGGTTCTAATTTTTGCTTGTGTTGATTTGATTGAGTTGTCAAATTTTAGCCTTATGCTTTGAACCTCCATTTAAATGGGTCATCCCAACTCATCAATTAATCTATATATTATCTAACTTTTCATAATTATTTTTTTCAAACATCAAATTTATTCATATTTTTGTGATGTAAAATATTACAAATGATAAAATTTGAATTCAAAAATATTAAATGTTATAATAAACGTCGATAATAAGTAAAATAATAATAAAAGAAAAATAAGAATACGAATTTTACGTAGAAATTCTTTCAGAGAAAAATCACAAGCAGAGAAGAAAAAATTCATTATTGTTGAAAAACGAAAGATACAAGAACTATTTAAGAGTTAAAAAACATTGTTCTAATCAAAGTGAAATAGTAGAAGTATACTTTTATACGAACTCAGCTTGTGCGGTATGGTTCGTACCACAGATTCCTTATTTTACTACTGTATTTATTTTTTTAACAAGTGAGGGATTCAAATCACACAAACTCTAACGTTGAAAAAACTTACTTAAATTATTGTTGAATGCTGTTTATGTTGATTTGCATTATTGTATAGGGGCCCAATTGTGTTTCTAATCATACGCCTTCCTTATGCAAATTCTTTACAAACCAGTAAGATTTCAACAGCAGCTTAAAAATGGCAAAAATAGAAATAAAAATAAAACAAGACAAAAAGGGGACAAGATACTTATGTTTCTTAAAAGCAACCAAAGTATGATCATTTGAGAGATATACATACATTTAGTGGTTAACTTGTAGAAGGGGACAAGATCTGTAAAGGACATAGGACTGGGAAAACAGGACTCATTAAATAGCATACATTTTGTTAAGCTCATTGTTTAGTATTTCGGTATCTGACAATGGATAAGAGTGTGACTGGCTCTCCATTGACGATCTTCGAATATTTCGTTTGCTCGAAGCCTTAATTCGATGCCTGATCACCCAATAACACATAGTGCCTAAAGTTGCAAACATTATTACCGATCCAATAATGGTAACTCCGATAGCTAACCATCGTTCATCTCCGACCACAACGAATGACAAGGCTAAGTATGCCACTGAAACAAGCACACAAGCTAACCACATTATCTTGTTGATAACAGCCATCAACTGCTTCTTTGCCTTGCTTTCAATGACTACAACTGAGGTCTGAACCACCACAACAGCTAGGGAAATGAAGAGGGAAATCGAATCGAAGATGAAGAATATTACGAAAGCCGGGTTTTGGCCTATCCTTGCTTCACCAAGGGAGAGTCCAGGAGGAACGTTTTTTGCATCATCCACATATTGACCAGGAACTTGGAAAATACCAGCAAAGGCAACCGTGGCAATTAACACAGCAACTACAGTAGTGGAGTTTATTGCATTGTTAAGCCCTTCAGAATGCATTTTATGGAGCCTTTTGACAATCCCTTGGACGTGTTTTCGAGTTTGTCGGGTGTGTTCTAGTTGATTGTGCACTTCATGTTTTATATCGCTCACGGTTTGCTTCAACTCCCGAGCTGGATTCGATGTTGCAGGCTTAATGAGTCGAGCACTTTGAACCCCATGCTGTTGCAACAAAGCTGCTATATCCGGTTGCCCTGTTTTCTCAGCTGTGTCGAAAGCAGTTTCACCACTTCTATTAACAACTTTCATGTCGGTTTCTTTGTATCTAAGCAACAATTTAACAATCTGCACCATGAAAGACCACATTAGTCTCTTGCATTGATAATGAAAAAATGGGGTGATTAGTGATTACCTCAATTCTTCCTTTCCTACTAGCTATATGTAAGGCTGTATTTCCTTTAGTATCAACCATGTTTATCATCAACGACGGATCAACACCGATCAGTTCTTCAACCACCACAAGATTTTGGCCTTTCACCGCCATATGAAGTGCGGTTTGGCCTTTCTTATCGGTCCTTGGTGCAATCCCGGGTTCACTAGCCAAAAGTGCCTTCACAACTTCTAGATGCCCATTTCTTGCTGCTGAATGTAAAGCTGTCTTACCATTACTCCTTGCTATAGTAGCCAAACCACTACCTGCCTCTAATAAAAATTTCACGATCTCTGTATGGCCTTGTGTTGCAGCAGTGTGCAATGCAGTAGTGTTTGATAAATCAACAGTCATTGCCAATTCTGGATGCACTCCCAACAGCAGTTTCAAAATCTCTGCAACAATGCCAACCTCAAAAACATCATATTCAGTTATTCACCACCAACACATGAAGTCATATGTAATAAGAAAATCATACCTAAGTCTCCTTGTTTAGCAGCAATGTGAAAAGCATCGAAACCATTTCTAGCTTTGATCCCAGCATCTGTAAGATCATAATAGTTAATCATCTCCTCGACCAAATCGACATAACCGTATTCAGCGGCCACATATAAGGCGGTTTCGCCGGATTGGTTCTGTTTAGGCAACAGTTCTTTAAGTTCATCCGGCCCAGTGTTTTTCAATATTTCAGACACGGCAGCAAGATTTCCAGCTCTTACAGCAGCATGTAGGTTCGTATCATCACGCTTCCCAGTTAACTGTTTGGTCATCTTTTTCCTACGAGCAGGAACAGATGGCTGCTCGGTTGCTGGTGCCTCCATTGTACTAAAAAATCAATATCAAAATCAGTATTCTTCTTTGCCTAACTTTGTTTATGAATTGAAATGTCTATTGTTCTTCATCTGGCACCAAAATCCCGGATCAAAATTGGTATTTTTGGCCCAAAAGAAACACAACTAGTGAAATGAGATTCTTCAGTATCCGGTTCTGTGCTGTCTCTTTGCATTAAAAGCTTTCCTATAACACCAAACAGAGGTTTCATTCAATGAAAAACCAATCTAAAGCATAAAAGTAAACAATCCCAGAAACCAAAAGCTAACAAAAATGGAAACTTTTTTTTCATCTGTTCATACTCCATTTTTGCAAAAAGAAAAAAAAATAATTTTGAACTAAAGAACAAGAAAATGAAGAAATGGAAAAGTATGGTGGATAATAATTACCCGAGTTTGAATGAAGGAGCTATTTTTTCTCTCATCCATCAAAAAAACCAAAAGCACCCATATAAGTAAGAAAGCCGTTTTTAATTGAAATTTTCTCGGTTACCAATCACAACACCAAAAAAAAGGGAGAGAAAAAAAAAACTTCGTTTATGAAGAAGAAAATGGAACAGGAAAAAGAAAAACAGTTTTTTGGCTTTATAAACATTTAAAGCACATGTATTTTCAACTTTATTCGAATCTAAAACCCGTCCCAGCCCGGAAATTATAAAAAATATAATCTAACCAATAAAATGGAGGCTTTTGTAATGGTGATGATCATCGGTTCTTAACAATGTAAAAAAAAAAAAAAAAGATTCTTCTTTTTTCTGGCTTATAATCGAAAAAAAAAATGAACGGCAACAAAAAAAAAAACAGCAAAAGCAAGACCACGAAACCAGAGCGATGTGGATTATGAAACCAACGGAAATTAACAGAAGCCACGCGCCTTTCATATCGTTTGAATTAGTTGTAATTAGGTGTTGCTAAGTTTTTACATTACACTGTATTTTTCCCCATTTTTATTTTTTATAATATTAAATATTTTTATAAATATTCACGTCGAATGAAATTATGTAAATAAATTAATTGTAATTTATCATGAAATTTATTTAGTATGTATACCATATATAATAATAATTAAAATAAGATTTTGTTACCAAAATTCTACACTAAAACCAAACCTACCAAATATGATAGCCACATATTTAATCAAAATGGTAGGTGTATTAAATGCAAAGAGGCATTGTGTATGCTTAACTACTAAGGCTAATATGTACTAATAAAAAAAACTTTTAAGTTACAACATTTTATTCAATTAAATTTTTATTGCTTATAAAATATTTAATCTAAATTTTTATGTGACTAAAATTATTTTAAGATATCAAATAATAAAAATGCTAGGTTCGAGAAATAGATTTTGAAAAAAAAATTAGTTGCATTTAAAATATGGGCCGTGCTTGGGCTTGCACATTCAAGGTTTGACCCGTTTTTAAGTTTATAATATTTTATATTATGTAATTTAGAACACATTAAAATAATGTTAAGATGACTATATAAAAATTTTTAATAAATAAAAATGTATAAAATTATTAATATTAAAATAATATAATATAAATATTTTAAAAAATAATATGGGTGGGTCTAAGTAAAATTTTAAATCCATATTTCGGGTCAAATCAGACCTAGACAAGCATAAAATATGTTAATACCATGCTTAGGCCTTGCTCGAACCCGACCCGACCCTATCCGGCCATGAACACCTCTAAATAAAAATACATAAAATTAATATAGACAGTTTTATCATTTAGTTTGAAATAAAAAAATGTCCATAAAATAAGAATAAAAGTTACCTAAGCAAACTAATTTAGTGTTTTTTTACTCTCTTTTTTTCAATATATATAGTGTAAAAAAAATCCAAATTAAGCTGGAATCCACGCGCCCTTAGTAGTGCACCTTTGTCCTTACAGATGGCCCCCGACAAATAATGACACCCCATATGAAATTTATCCAATTAATGGATAACTGCAGAGGATAATGTTGCCTTGATTTTAGGAAATTACATTTAAAATTCTAATTTATCATCTTCCTTCACAATTATTTAAACCTACTTTTTATATAATTACAAATGATAATCAGCTTTTAATTAACTTCTAAACATGCTTGTTAATAAAACTAATATCTTTATATCAATTGGTTAAAATTTGCTCCGAGTCCCTGTATTCTTCATATTTTTAAAATTTAATCTTTTTAATTTTATTTCAAAAGAATTTAGTCATTTTAATTTTTTTTAGATTTAAAAATGTAAGTTTAATTATTAATATCATTAAAATTTTTATGTTAAATTCAGATTCATTACAACTTTATTTTTGTTGCTATAAAGTAAATATTTTTTTATTTCAAATTTTAATGGTGTTAACAATTTCAATAGAATTTCAAATGTACGAAAAGTATAGTGACTTGAAGCGTATTTAATTTATCAAATTAGGGTTAAATTGTGAAATATATAATAATTCATAAGTTTTATTTTGTTTAGGAGTGTCTTTAAATATTATATAAGGTAATTCATTTATTATTTATATTAAAATATTATATTTAAATGAATAATTGACAATTTAATCTATCTTTCAATAAATTACATGTGAATACATTATTACATAGTAACATTTAAAATGTTCCCTTAAAATTTTCATTAATATTTTTTTAATAATTATCAAAAAATTATTATTTTAATTTGAAACATATGTTGACAGATGATTTTTTAAAATTTTTTATTTTTAATTTTTTTGTGTGACTAAATGGAGAGATTTTTTTAGTGGGTACAAAGACCATAGAAGTCAATTTTTTTGTACGAAATAAGGTGATCATATTCATGTCATTATCATGCATTTATATATTAAAATTAAAAATTTTAACATTTGTGTTAATTATTTCATAGTAGCATGTAACATGCGGATGGCTTCTAGAAAAATTAAGCATTCATTATATAGTTTTTTTTTTTTTTGGACATATATCATATAATATAGTTAAACGATAGAAATTAAGAAACAAAGGAGTGAAAAGGTCAAAGCCAAATGTAAATAAGAAAGAAATAATAATTAAAATAAACAAATTTTGAAAGTTGATGAGCTTCTAGAATGGGTCTTTGTTTTAGTTTGATTTAAAATTATGAAAAATATATAAAAATAAATAATTCAAAGTCAATTTAGTTATAAGTGGAGTGGAAAATGATTTGTGTGGTATGAAAATGAGTGGAAGCATAATAAATTAATTAGTATATTTGGTTGAAAAAGCCAGTGTAATTAGCATAAGATGCAATTTTGTTAGGGTTAATCTACCTTTTGATATTTAAGTTTAGTTTTAGAGTTTAATTTGATACTTGAGTTTTTCTTTATCTCAATTTCGTATTATGTTTGGCTACAAGGTTTAAGTCTAACTGTGCAATTTCAACACGAAGGCGGTACTTGTTTTCTTCAGGGCATTGCACCTGGTACCATCTATATGTTACAAAGAAAACAAGTTTTGAAATGCCTATCTTTAATATGGAAAGGAGTTAGGGTTTAGCTCTGTAGTCATGGCTACCAAAAATCAAGCAGTCTTGTCAGTTCAAGATGTTTCTCTTCAATCAGATTTGAAGTTTCTTCTGGAAGACTTTGATGATATTTTTAACAAACCAATAGACCTATAACAACCTAAATTTCAGTGGTGTCGAAACAGTGATTCGAGATTATTAAATCCGACAAGGGAGTTAGAAAATTTTATTAATTTAGTGAATATAAGTTAAATATGAAGTTAGGAAAAAAAATTTGAAATAGTGAATTGTGTTTTAGAAAATAATATTAGAGTAGTTAGAATCGAAAACGAGGTATCAAGACCTTGAAATTTTAAATTGAGCCATAAATATTTTTATAAATATTTATGGAGTGCTAATAAGTAAGTATAAAAATTCCGTTAAGAAATTTTAAGGTTTCGATAGCCAATTGGACAAAAAGGACTAAATTGAATAAGATGTAAAACTGTGGAAGGTGATTAAATAGCTTAAACAATAAATAAGGACTCAAAGGGAAATTGGACCCAAAATAATATGGGTTGGACGGTTGGGTAATTCAAAGGCTGAGAAATAGTGTGAACTGATGGTAAAATAGTAATTTAGTTGAAATTGAATAGTTAAAAGATGGATTAATATGGAAAAAAAGTCTAGATATTTTCATTTTCTTCATCCTCTCCAGCCAAAAACACCATAGAAGGGTTTCTTAAAGCTGGTTTTTCATATTTTTACTGCAAGTAAGTTCAATCCTTGATTATTTCTTGAAATTTTAGTGTTTTTGAGAATTTTACAACTAGGTCCTACTAGTTAATTTATTAGTTTTTGATTTCATGGTTGATATTGAAAGTTGCTATGAATAAGTGCTGGAAATATATGATGATTTAGCATGGAATTGAAGCTTTAACTTTATTATATGATTATTCTATTGAGAGAATTGAATAGAAAATTTATATTTAGGACCTAATTGTGAAAGAATTTGAAATTAGGGTTTTGTGTGAAAATTTTGAATTTCAATGGTTATGAAATTAGGGTTCTAAATTTCATGTTAATTGAGAAAAATTGACCCAATTTGGGGTTTAATTGGTCAGGGACTAAATTGTAAAAATTATAGGGTTTGGGGTAAAAGTGTAATTTCAAAAATTAAAGTGCATAAAATGTGAAGTAGATTGGAATTCAAATTAATGCTAATGAGTGAATGATTCTATAATTATAGATCAAGAAATCGAGGTGAATCGTGTAAAAAAAAAGTGCAAGAATAGTCCTTGAATTTCTACAGCTTTTGCGAATTGGCCCAGGTAAGTTTATAGGGCTGAATTTTAGTGATTATTTGTTAATATTATGAATTTATGTTATGTTATTGCATATGTATTTGTTGATCAATCATGAATAATGTAAAAGCATGAAAATTGAACAAATAATCAAATTGAGTGGAATGTCAGATTTGAGTACTTTTGATCAGTGAAAAGTGATAAATTGACGGAAAAAGACCATGGTTGGACCATGGCAATAAGTGATAAGTGATTTCCGTATAAGACCATAGCTAGGCTATGGCATCAAGGTAAAGTGACAAGTGAATTCCGTGTAAGACCATAGCTGGGCTATGACATGGGAATAATGTGGTAATTGACTTTCGTGTAAGACCATATCTGGGATATGGCATCAGTGATATATGTGATCCGTGTAAGACCATGGTTGGGCTATGGCTTCGGAAAGTGATAAGTGATCATATATAAGACCATAGTTATACTATGGCAAAGTGGAAACGAAGTACTCAATTCCGTAATCGTTCCCTAATTTGGTTAAGTATGGTAAGTGACAAATAGGCCTAAGAAATTAAAGCTAATGAACAAATGATATTGAATTTATGCAAGGAAACTTATCACTGGTTTGTGGTTGACAGGAGAAATTAGTGAAATTGCATATAGTATGATTATTTTAAAATGTTTGGTAAGATTTACGTTCTATGCCTATGGACTTATTAAGCTTCTACGAGCTTACTTGTGTGTGTTCAATATTTCTTGTAGATTAATGGAGGATCGGATCAACACAAAGAATCACACTATCCAGTTATTCTTCGATAGATATGGTTATTATCTTTTAATTTATATGGCATGTATAGGTATTTGGATTGTTAATGAAATAGTTTGGTTAAATTACATGGATTGAATGATAAAGTTGTAATATAACTTAGTAGAATGACTATATTATGATACGAACATCAATGATGCATATTTTGGCTTAAAAAATAAATAAATAAATAAAAGGGTGAGAAAGTAGTCTAAAAGAGCCTATTCTCGTCTACACGAGGGTGTGTGTCTACGCCGTGTGTGACGCACGGTCTGCCCAATGGGCGTGTAATCTGGCCGTGTGTCCCCTGTATCTCCAAAAATTAGAATAGAATACCCAGGTTTTGGCACACGGGCCAGCACACACGCATGTGACTTGGTTGTGTGATGCACATGAGCTCTGAACATGGCCGTGTGAAGTCTGCACCTATTTTGGAAAATAAATTTTCCACACGGCCTGGCAACACGGGTATGTGAACTCAATTTTTTCATGCTTTGTAAGTCAGAGAGTTATACGGGTAAAGGACACGGACGTGTCCTGGCCGTGTGAACCACACAACATATCAACACGGGGGTGTCATGGAGACACACGGGCGTGTCCCTACACCACACGGGCGTGTGAGCCCTGAAAATGAGAAAAATTTTGAAATTTTGTGAAAAAGTCCTTGTGATCATGATTTAGTCCCGAATTGATTCTAATACATGTTTTGGGCCTCGAGGACCCATCTAAGGGACGTAATAACAAATTTTAGGAAATGAATAGTATTTGACTTGGTTTAGTGAAAAATGAATCGGTAAGCTCGGTAATGTCTCGTACCTTGTTTCGATGATGGATATAGGTAGGAAATGTTACAAGACCTACCTGTCTTCAAATTACAAGATTATAGAATTCCCTTGAAGAATGAAAGCCAAATGGTGAAGGTGAAACCTTAGGTATCTTGTTGTTCAAAAGACTGAGATTGAGAATGTGTTAAAAATATGTTGCAAGTTGGAATCATTCGAGATAGCAACAGTTTTTTTGCTTCTCCAATTGTTATGGTAAAGGAGAAAGATGGATCATGGAGGTTATGTATTGACTATAAGTAGTTAAACCATATCAAGGATAAATTTATTGTCCTTGTGATAGAGGAACTGTTGGATGAATTAAGGCAAGCTACTTATTTCTCCAAACTAGATTTGAGATCAGGTTATTATCAAATAAGGATGTGAGAGTCTGACATTCACAAAACAACCTTTAAAACCCATGAAGGCCACTACGAGTTCTTAGTAAGGATGTAAGACTTCTACTAATTCAACAAGGGATTCACTTCTTCTCCCTGTAAATAGATAGCACCAATAAGGCTAAAAACACAACTTTGAGATATTTTTATTCAATTTGAAAATAGTGAGAATTTATTTTCTAAGTATAAATTCTATTTTCTAAAATAACAATTCTACCAGTTTCTATTGAAGAGAGATTCGCTTTTCCACTAATAGTAAAGTAAATAATTTCTTATTATATGTTTGATTCGAATTCGTTTCAGCCCACATTCGAAGCAGTTCATGGTACAAGAATAGTAGAGAAGGTTGTTCAATTAAAACTTGGGAACGACAAGGATCCGTCTAGCCAAAAACAAAAGTGTGATTTTGGTAAAGAGTTTATTACTATAAGTATCACAAATTGACTCAGTTTTAAAATTTTTAATTTTTCGCTGTACAAAAAAATTGTTTACGAACCGAATTTTTTCCATCAATTCTATGGTTATATTTGGTTGAATGGTAGTAAACACATATTACTGCTCAACAATTGGAACCACTCTATATGAAGCCCTTTTTGGGCAATGCGCTTTTATACATCTCCCTTACTTTTCTGGAATGTTAAGTGTAGCTACTGTGGATAGGAGACTTCAACATCGAGAAATAGCTAGACAAATGTTGAAATTCTACCTTCAAAGGGCTCGAGATTGAATGAAGCACTTGGTTGATTGAAGAATAAGTGATAAGGTCTTTGATGTGGGAAATTTGGTGCACCTTAAACTTCAACCATATAGGCAACATACTGTGAAGAAGACTTGGAACCAGAAACTTGCTCTTAAGTTCTTTGGACCATTTCTGTGGAGTCTCGAGTGAAAAAAGTGGCTTACAAGTTAACCTTACCTGCATGATCACGTATTCATCCCACCTTTCATGTGAGTTAACTTAAGAAACATGTAGGGAACTTTGTTGTTCAATCTGACTTGCCTATTGTAAGCATTGATAGAGCCATGGTTAAGGAGCCTACATGCATCATTGATTGTCGTGTGGTGAAGAAAGGACACAAGGCAGTGAATTATTTATTGATTGAGTAGACAAACGCTTTTCCAAACGATGCCACTTGGGAGAACTTGATGGAGCTTTAGAGGAGTTTTCCTTCTTTTCATCCTTGAGGAGAAGAATGTTTTAAATGAAGGAGTAATTGTTGCGAAATTAAAAAGTAGTTAAATTTTATTAATAATAATTATTAATGAAATAGTATGTTTTAGTCTGAGAGTAAGGTTAAATGATACGGCCCGTTTTGGGCATATTAAAACTTAAGTGATATGGTGCATATCAATTGGTTGTTATAACAACCTTCAGTAATGACTTGGAAATCCATTTTATAATTGCCTCTTTTGATTGGCTATTTAAGGCTGGCATGAATTAGTCGTTAATCATATAAGGAAAATATCAGAAAACTTATTTCTTTCTTCTTTTCTCATTTTCCCTTTTGTTCCCTGTCAATTTATTCTTCTGCATGAGGAACAAAAAAAAATAGCTCTTGAATTTTTAGCCTTCACACAAACAATCTCAACAGTGAAGAGGCGTGTCTAGCCATGAAGAAGCTACGACCGATCATATGGCAAAATCGATGGATTGAGGTAGTTCTCCGTGGATCCTTTGAATCCAGTCTGATAAAAAGGAAAATGGGAAGTAAAGGATCATTTCGGTAAAGAGAGGTCAGAAAAATGAAAAGTTTAGAGACAAAACTAGGTGGCAGAAACAAAGAGATCGGAAAAATTTAGAGAGTTTAAGTTAGGGGAATGAAATTTATTGATTTTTTTGTTAAATGTTTTGAAGTCCTTTGCTTTGAATGATGGGTTTTTTTATGTAGTGACATGTAACATCTGATGATTAGATCACTTTTCAAATAATGTAATATTTAACACCGTTAAAATTAAGTATCAAATTGATAAATGGAATAAAAATTCAAATATCATATTGGACAAATTGAAAGTACGTGTAATACAATAATAATATTCTTAAATTAAATGGAGATTTGTTGCCACTAACCCAAATATTATATTAACCCATTTTGTCATTTATTTATTTATATTACAATCAAAACTGCAATAGAAAGAAAAAGAAAAAGAGTACTTAACATTGAAGGAAGCAAGAAAAGCTTTATACTTTAAGGCTTTATCCTTAAAATTAGCTAAACCTTACAAGCACGGAGTTAACTGATAAAAAAATTGATATCTCTTAAAAGGAATTTTCAAATTTAAATTTTATGAATAAAAAAATAGTGTTAGGAAAACTTTATCCCGAGTACACTACAAATTAATAGGAGTATAATATGAGTATCAAATATCTGCGAGACTAGAAAAAAAGGTAACAATAGGATTGAAGTCACGTGGAGGGGAAGCAAGCATCCAAAACAAAAGCCACCACCCCTAATAGCTATTCACATGGCTTAAAAAATGAATGTTCCCAGACAAGTGTGTCGTTCTTTAAATCACTGTGCTCTACCACATGTTGATGTCATTCTTTTTCTATTTTATAGATATCAATTATCTTATTCCTATTTTTCATTTTTTTTCCAAATATATGCAATTATATTCTAAATATATATAATACATACAATGAGTCTGATCATATCGAAAAGGATCCAGTGTTGTAGTCTTAGTGAATGGGCGGTTTTTGTTGATCATTGACTCACCCTATATGAAATAGGTGTAGCTACTGCTAGTAGGGAGTGGTGGGAGCTAGAAAGGGCCATTTTAATGGTCAAAAAACTTGAAAGCAACTGGCAACTTTTGTATTATTGATTGGAATTGGAGACATACTTTATCTTATAAATGTCTTAATACAGAATATATGCTTTTTTTCACGTACAAAGGACCCTAGCGAGTGGGTAATTGTAATAAAATTTTGTAGCTCTAGCTTGGATATATGTAGAATGTATTTATGTACAACTCCGAGTAACATAAGTAATATAGTAAAATATAAACTATTAGTGCCACCATATAGGAGCTATGTATCTCCATACCATTTCTGCAAACCCATGAATCATTTGGTTTTGCTGTCACTGACAGAAAATCTGCATTATTAGGAGACAAAGATTGACTGTAAATCTCTTTTGGTCCAAGCTTTGCTTACAGTGAAGTAGTGCAGCTTGTTTGATTCCAAGCCCCCTAATAATGCTCTAAATGAATAACCATCGGTTTTTTTCATTTACTAAGTTAAATAAATGAGCTTTTAAACAAATGATTTCGATTTTTATTCATTTATCAAGTTAAATATACAAATATAAACAAGATTCTAGAAGATCGTTTATTTAAATACACTAAACATAGAAAATATATTTAGTTCGCTTATATTCATAGACAAACTCGCTTATATTTGTTTAATAAATCATTTTTTTATATATTATCAAAGATAAAAATGAAAGTCACACGGTTTAAAACTATACAAGATGAATATCATATGAGTAAAATTATTATTGTTTGCGTTCATTTTATTTTATTAATAATATAACCATTAAATTTTGTGCTTATTTTTTATCTAAAAATAAGAAATATGTTGAAGTATGACTTATTTGTTATTATTCATAAACATATTTTTAATTATTTGTGTTTAAGAAAAACAATTTTAAAAATAAATAAACCAACATCAACATTCATTTAAGCCTATTTCTTTTACGGCCCAACAATTTTAACACTTCGGTTTACATGGTGACAGCCATAAATATCGCTTATAAGAGGGAATGTAGCCCATGCTGCTCAAATTCTTTATATTTAGGCTTTAGGCTTATGGCAAGAGGGAATTTACCCCATGTTACTATCACTTGGTTTCTCTTGAATTACTCGTCTCCTACACTTAAAAATGACCCACGAAAGAAAAACTAGGCATTCTTATTCGTACCTGTATCCGATATTCACCCTCGAGTCTAGAGTAATATTCATTTAGCTTATCAACTGATCATTGTCCAACATTCAGTTGAAATATGTGAGATTCATAAGATCTAATGAATGCGTTCTACTTCATCAATAATAATCTTTCAAGACTAAACTTTGCACAATATTTTCTGCTTCAAGAGTTAGTATAAAAATCTCTAAGGTTAGCATTACTAGTACTCGAGTGAATTCGGGCACTAACCCTTCGATCTTCCTCGACCAAGCATGATAAAATCAATAATAAGCCATAGCATTATAAAAGAAAGGCCTAACCAACACTCTTTATATTCCATAATTCATAATTGTGATAAACTCAAATATAATAGGAAATGTTATGAAGAAAATGAAAATTCAACAACACAAAACTTAAACAATAACCTGGAGTAGTCACTTTGAAACTAACATAAAGGTATCCATCCTAAGTCAAATTTCTAGCTTATACCTTAATGGCATATTTCCTCATCGGAAAGTACATCTCCTTCTTTTTCTCCCGCTCGGTTTTCAAAGATTGCTGCATACAACAAAACATAAGAGGTCAATATCAAAAGCAACAGATATAACTATCGTGGAAATCTAGTGACCAAATAAAAAAAATGTGTTATGACATGCAGTTATGAAGGTTGATCAATTTAGTATAGGAGAAAGCAAAGAGCAATATACAAAATTTTAAAGAGACTTGGAGAAAACAAACATGTTCTTGATAAAAAAACATAAATAAGCTTTTAATAGTCAAATTCTTATTATAATTTGATCATTTCTAGTACCTCTAATCCTCAAAATATGTATTTTCAATCCTAAAACCAAGTAGCCAACTCATTCGATTAAATCAATCAAACGTGATGACATAACATATACCCCCTTAAGGATTGTACAACAATCGTCAAACTATACAAAACAATGCAAAGGATATGCATCACCTCACCATATATTTTAAATTAAATAAACCATGAAACAAAGTAAACCTCAAGACTGAAAATCCACATTTCGAAAACTAGAATGATTAAAAATGATTGAATTATAATAGAAGGCTAAACCAAATCTCGGAGTACAGGTACCTTTAATGCAATTTGATCAGTTTTAATTTGATCATTAAACATAGTACCAATCCAAGATTATTTCACTTTTACGAGTGTTTTCCTTCATTTGTAAGAGAAGAGAAAATTCCCAACTAAAATAGCTAAAATAAAAGCATATGAAAATGTCCAAAACAACAAAATCAATAACCTTGAGTTCATATGCAAAAATAAACATAGTTATTAAATCATGAAATGCCATTAAATTAAGTAACAAAAGCTGTTAAGCTAAGTAAACTATAGCTAACCTGGTGCTTGGTAAGGCGGCGGCGAATAGCTCTGGTCTTCTTGGGACGGAGATCAAGAGGCAAAAACTTCTTCTTCTTATAAGCTTCCCTCAAAGCAGCCTTCTGTTTTTGGGATATCACCGTCAATACTTGAGCAATGGATAGCCTCACCACCTTACTAAAAAAATAAAACCCACAAAGAACAGATCAAAACCCATAATAAAACAATGAAAAAATGATAAGGAAAAAGAAGGAATTGAGTTACATCTTGGAGAGCTTATTGGGGGCACCACCAGTGACCTTGGCAACACGAAGGAGAGAAAGTTCGGCTTTTAAATCCTTGAGCTGACTCAACAGCTCTGTCTTTGATTTGTTCCTTAACTCGTGCACCTTGATCCTTGCTATAAACAATGAAACAATAGATTAAAAATAATAAACATTGACAAAAGAAAAATGGGATTTCTGTTATTGATGTTTACCCATGGCTGCCTGCCTCTGTTTTCTCTGTGAAGTGAAGAAGGTGTGAAAAGTGCAGCGATGAAGGCTTTAATATTGGCTTCCCAGAAAACCCTAATTTGCATCAGATGTGTGAAGGCTACTTTAATTTTTTTTCTTGGGCTTTGAATATTGTTCTGGGTTCATGAAAAGCCTATCTCTTTTATGGCTTTTAATGTCCAAATTGGTTGTAAAAAAAAACAAACTGAAGAACCCAAATGCAGATGGAAATTAAAGGTGGACTTAAGCCCATAATATACCTAAGATTTAACTAGCCCATAGAAAAAAGGAAAACCATACTAGTAATCATTTAACTATAATTTTTTTTCTTTTTTATCACCTAATTATGAAAATTACAAAATAGTCACTCAACTATTTAATTTTATCTTTTTTGGTCACCCAATTATCTTGGATTTTTGGGTGTTCCCATTTTTACGTTAGTCTAAATAACCATATTGTAACTTTTCATAAAACAGTGACAAAAAAATATATAGTTGGGTAACTATTTTGTAATTTTTCATATTTGAGTAACCTCTAGTTTACCCTTGAAAAAAAATGGTAACTTGCATGCCTATTTTACGGTTCCTATTTAAGGTTTTTACTGTCTATATTTTGTCATTTTTTGACCATTTTGTAATTTTTTATAATTTGAACTAACATTTTATAAGTTAATATTTATTGAATGAAAGGCAACAACATATCACTCAAGCAGTGCAGGGTGGACAATGAGCCTATCTATCCATAGCCTTCAAGAACAATTCCTCTTCCCCCAAAAATTTCGATTCCTTCATATTCGATGCTGAGGCTGGATTTCTCTTAAACCATTGGCAAACTCGAATCACAAAAGAATCAGATGTGGCAGTTGGTGTGAAATCGGACCTGAAGATATTAAGCAATCTTTTTCACAGTACAAAAAGCTCCATTTTGTGTTTGTTGTGGAGGAGGGGGGTTCAGTGATGAATTTTTCAAGTTCTTCGTATACAAGGAGCCAAACGCAATGACCTGACAAGGCATTTGGATATACCATCATGCTTTGGAAATAGACAAGAATGTAGAACGAAATGTTTGTCGAGACTCACCGCTCCAATCCATTGTTCCCAACTAAGAGGATGGCCGAACCACACACATGAAAGCATGACGCTCACCAGCTTAAACAACAGCGTTGAAGAATCACCATCCGTCAGAAAATATAGCATTACGAGAAACGAAAGAATGAACTTTGGATGATACTTGTCTCGTCTCATTATGGCAGCAAACGTGAGGGCACCGAATGTACGGAACGTATAAGAAATAAAGAATTGACCGGCTGTTCCGGAATTCGAAACTAAATTCTACGAAAGAAAGAAGAAGGGCAAAACTGATGATCTTATCATCGGTTTAAGCCTATCCAATCACTAACAGTGGAAAGTAGAGCAATATCAAGGTGGAAGTAAATGTCCCTGTAATATAAGACCTAAACAAAACCACGAAAAGTTGATAACAATCAGTAATCAATCAGAAAAATTAAGGCAAACAAATCAGAGTTAAAGGAGAAACTATAAAACAGAGATGATCATCTACGACGGCTACCATCAAATAGAAGAATCCCTTCATCTATAGCAATGCATCATGTATGACAGCAACCATGAAATAGAGCAAGCTAAGTAGTATGGTTCAACTCAAAAATATAATATATATATCCATAAGTAGCCACTTCCACTATTCAAACTCTTATATAAAGCATAAATCATGTAAACAAAATGAGCACTGTTGACAAAGACCAGAATTTTACCGGAAATTTGTATAAATATTGAGCAACCTAGGGTTACCAAAAAAGCCACCAAATAGACAAAGCCCTTATAGGTCTCCTGCATGATGAAAGTGTCCCAAATCTGCACCAGAGAGAGAGATTTATAAGAACAGTTTGCCACTTAAAACCGTAACAACAAATAAGGGGGACTGACATTAACCATCCATTGGATGTAACACATGCATCCCGAAACTTACAGAACCATTTCAAAATATCATTTGTGCATATTTAGCAAGAGTCTGGACTGGAAAGCTGACTACTTGAGGGCCTGGATCACAGCGATGCCATCATTAAAATTATCATACAAGCACGATATCTGAAGGTTCTTTTTCAGAAATTTTATATTCAAATACAAACGTTGAGATGATTAAAATTTACTGTGCAGTGCAACATAATAGTATTATACACTTGTACAATTTTACCTCATACTGACATGTTATGGTTAGGATGTTTTATACTGATATAAGGTCGTATTTATAGACTAAAGAGGGGAAAATCAAAGTACTAGAATATGTCAGCCAATCTTGCCATCTTTTATGCAATATGGTTCGTTTCTTGGCTATTTCACAAGGGCATAAGGCAATATTTTAGCCAAAAAGTGAAATGGATAGCATAAATAGTCGGAGCAACTTGCCTATAGCAGTTTACATACCAGTAAAGAACCAGTAGAGAGAGCAGATGGTGTGATGCGGTTGCAGAAAAGAAGAAATAACGAGTACTTCAAATATTCATTGGTTACCCCATAAGGGACTCTCATGTCATGATCTTTTCCTGCATGAAAGTAAACTAACATTAACACCTTCAACAGAAGAAACCAATCTACATGCACTAAACATGACTGGAAAAAACAGATGTAACAAGTATTTACACAACTCTCCCTTGAAGGATGATCAGGGCGTTACTACCATAGTCAACATTTTTTAGTATGTCTTTTAGGCACACCTCCGACTAGGCCTTATAAAGATCAACTTGCTTACAGCTTACAAAGATTTAATTAATTTTTCTTTCGGGAAAAAGAAAAACACTGAACCTGTAAAATTCCATAGATAACAAGAGTAATCATGATTCCACTGACAGCATAAAATCCTTTCCATGCTTTCGATTGGTGTAGACGATACGAATAAAGAAGGTCATACAACAATGATTTTAACAGTCTATTGACTTAAATGAAAACTTTTGAATCATTTAGCGACTATTTTATAACTTTTAAAAGTTGAATAACCAAAACATAAACTTATTAATAGTTTGTGACACTAGATGTAGTTTACCCAAAATATATTTACGGGGAAAAAAATCAGGCCCATAAGAAATGAACCCAGGTTAGCAGCGCCCATTGGACATTAAAGTAAGTTCGAGAACCCTAATCGCCTCATCTTCTCCACTCTTCCCATCGACAGGTAACTCTAGACGGCTCATTAGCTTCTCCATTGACAGGTCCTTCTCATTTCTCTCCTCTTTCGGTTTTTTTTTTAAAACAAAATTTCAAAACTTTTTTTGTCTGCAATTCATTTATTGTTTAGATTTTAGAAGGTTTTGAGGAAGCAGCAAGCAATGGCCCCAAAAGGTATTTCAATTTGGATTTTAGCTTTTACTGATTTTGAATTACTTTCGCTCTCACTAAATATGAGTTTTCTTCTTTACTATTGTGCTTCATGGGAAAATTCAAAATGAGCTCAAAGTTAACTTTAGTTTCATTGGATGTAATTATGAACTTGATGATGTCTCTCAAGCAAAATGCATCAAAGCTAAAGGTTTATATTATTGGTTCATGGTTTTTATAGTTTTAAAAGTTGTATCTTTGGGTTTATTATGGTTCATTGTTTTTTATTGGAATGTGTAGTTGCTGCCCTCTTTGAATATCACAAGAGGCCAGCCAGTTACAATTTCTTTTGAAGTGATATGTGTTGGATATTATTTTTGCAATGGCATTTGTCTATGCAGGGGCGAGTCCAGAATTTATTTTAGGGACCAAAATTGAATTATAATTTTCTGAGGTATCAAATATAGATTTTATCATGGATTAGTTTATGATTTTATAATTTTTGAAAGGATTAAGTATACTTTTTTTTCATTTTTTGAGGGGACCAAAGCTTAATTTTCCTTTATATTGATTTATACTTTGATCATATGTAAGGGGTTAGAATTGAAAATTTCCAATTTTGGGGGCTGGAGCCCCTGCCTGCCCCTTGGTATCCTCCCGTGTTTATGTTACTCTCTCTCAGGTGTGTGTCAGGTGCGAGTATGTGTACGACATAGATATTTGCAGTTTTTTTTTAAATCATTTTCGTGTATTTAGAGAGTTGTCTGAGGGTCATATGCCTATATCCATGTATGAAAGAGTTGAAGGAACATTGATATTCATAACTTCTGTTCGTTAATTACACCCATTGTTGTATATTACCCAGTCGAGAAGAAAGCAGATCCGAAGGCACAGGCCTTGAAAGCTGCAAAAGCAGTGAAATCCGGTGTCACTTTTAAGAAGAAAGCAAAGAAGATCCGAACAAAGGTTACATTCCATAGGCCAAAGACCTTGAAGAAGGACAGGAACCCTAAATATCCCCGCATTAGTGCTCCACCGAGGAACAAGCTTGATCATTATCAGATCCTCAAGTTTCCCCTCACAACTGAGTCAGCAATGAAGAAGATTGAAGACAATAACACTTTGGTTTTCATTGTTGACATTCGTGCCGACAAGAAGAAGATAAAGGACGCTGTAAAGAAGATGTACGATATTCAAGCCAAGAAAGTAAACACCTTGATCAGGTAAAAGTTTTTATTTCTATCTTTTGATATTATCATTTGTTCGCACACAGTTGTAGACCAGTAAGTTATTCATACATTGCTTATACCTTTTATTGGAATTCTAGTAGTCTTCTTTCATGCTGTGCGGCCGTTAATCGTTAGTGTCGTGTTTCTTATGAATCCAGGCCTGATGGTACAAAGAAGGCATACGTTAGGTTGACACCTGATTACGATGCCTTGGACGTTGCAAACAAAATTGGAATTATCTAAGCGTGTTGTCGTTCTGTATCTAGCTACCTTGTTTTGAGCATTTAATTTTGTTTTGGTTCAAAAGAGTAATTAT
This sequence comes from Gossypium stocksii, assembly GCA_020496765.1. NCBI lineage: Eukaryota > Viridiplantae > Streptophyta > Magnoliopsida > Malvales > Malvaceae > Gossypium > Gossypium stocksii. Next base: position 382,372 of record CM035623.1, read on the forward strand.
GCAGTCATTTTGAGACTTTTGAACATTGAGTTTTAGTTTTAGCTCTAAAAGATTGCAGCCATGCTCAACTCCAACTTGATGAGTTTTCACTTTTCATTGACTTGTTTTGACATATATATATTGGTAATGATGGTTCAGTGCGCCAATGCTAGCTTTAGCTTCTTCTTTTCCCTCTATTTCTTCATGTTAGGGTTGGTTTGGATGGACGGTGTGTTTACCTGTGAGTAGTGTAAAAACAGCATTGTCAATGAGATTAGATATTATAACGTATGACAAAAAATAAGCTAAACGTTTCGCATTACACTGTCCATCTACACACACTTGGTTTCTTTAGTAAAGGACTTGCTCCTATTCTTTGATTTTTTTTTTTTTTTATATATGAATTTTTTTTAAAAAACTAAAATAAATTTGGAGATATTGATAAGTTATAAATAATGTTATTGAGATATCATATTGTTAATATTTAATTCCAATAAATTTTAACAATTTTTTTATAGGTTAAAATAGTTTTAATCACAAAATTAGAAATTTAGATTAAATATTTTATAATTAATAAAATTATGATGTATGTCAAATTAATATTTTTTGTCTAAATTAACAAAATTGCATCAATAATTTATTATTAAAATGTTAATTAAATTAAAGGTGAAAGAATTGATATTTTCTTTGTTAGTTTTATTTTCTATATTGGATGTTGTCTTTTTTAATAATGTTGTTTTCAAAAATTGAATTTGCACTCTCTTTTTAAAAGTACAAAATATCTTACCATCATACTAAATACTTGTTGATAAATAAATTTTTTACATTTATCTAAAGTTCCAAATTTTTTTATGAAGGATGTGAACATCTTGGAATTATATTTTGGTTAAAAGTGTTGAATAAAATTGGTAAAAATATCATGGAGATCCCTAAACTAAAAGTTAGATGGTAATTTGTTTCATTTATTAAAAACGAGTAAATTAATCTTTGTATGTTAGATTAAATAGCAAATTAGTTAGTTAAAATTTCATCAATTTTTACTGTTAAGTGTTGATGTGGTAGATGGATCAAAACAAACAATGACACATATCATGTGTACCTCATGTTGACTTAAAAGGATTAATTTAAACAAAATAATAAAATTTTTATAAAAAAATTGATACAATTTTTAATATACAGTAAAATAAATTAAAATTTAATAAATAATTTTTTTATTTTTAAATAAAAAATAAAATTAAATCTCACTCTTAATAACTGTTACCAAAAAAGTTACCATTGCCAATCGGTTGACATTTAATGTTAAAGAAAAAAAAGCACTTATTTGGTGCGGCAAGTGAGTGCATAATAATCAGCAAAATGTTGTTTGTCCTCGATAAAAAAATTTGTTATTTGTCTAAATAAAAGCTAAATTATGTCAATTCTTCTAAACCATGATACTGGAAAGATAATATTATTTTTTTATAATTATACTGAAAATTTTGGAGGTTGCGGAAAGCCGCCCGTCTCCCGCGCAACGGCGCCTATCTGATGTCATCAACCTTCGCTTTCCTGCCACGTCAACCATCCCAGTCACTCAAATCTCATCCGTCCATTTTCCCTTTTTGTCAACCATAATCCAAAGACGCAAACACAACGACAAGTCAGAAATCCGCGTCTCGAAAATGGGATCACAAAACATCCGAACCATCTCCACCGTCAACTCACTCTGAGTACTCAACTGCATCCAACGGTTCGTATGTACCACATCATTGATCCCCGTGAATCTTGAAAATCCAATTACCGCTCCAATACTGTTTATATAATGGCCGCCTAACTTTCCATCGCAAATATCAAATCTTATTTTCCTTCGAATTTCAGTATTCTCTCATTCTTTACCCGGAATCCAAACAAACTCTAAGAACAAAAAAATGGCACCAAAAGCTGAGAAGAAGCCAGCTGAGAAGAAGCCAGCGGAGGAGAAGAAGACGGTAGCTGAGAAAGCCCCCGCCGAAAAGAAGCCAAAGGCAGGCAAAAAGCTTCCCAAGGAAGGCGGAGCGGCGGCCGGAGACAAGAAGAAGAAGAGGGTCAAGAAGAGTACTGAGACCTACAAGATCTACATCTTCAAGGTCTTGAAGCAAGTTCACCCTGATATCGGTATCTCAAGCAAAGCTATGGGAATCATGAACAGCTTCATCAATGATATCTTTGAAAAGCTTGCCCAAGAAGCGTCTAGGCTCGCAAGGTACAACAAGAAGCCTACCATCACTTCCAGGGAAATCCAGACTGCTGTTAGGCTTGTACTTCCCGGCGAGCTTGCGAAACATGCCGTTTCTGAAGGGACCAAGGCCGTTACCAAGTTTACATCTTCTTGAAAAATGTGATTTGTGGTTAGGGTTAGGGTTTTATTTTAAAAGTAGACCGCGTTGTTATTCTCTACCGTTGTGAATCATTCTGCTCTTCTGTTATATGATTCCGTGTGTATTTTGAAGATGGATCTGCTCGATCCTGATTTGAACATGTTAGAATTGAATGCAATTAAATACTAGAATTTAGCGTATTTTCTTGGAAAATTTAAGCACTTTAACACAAAAGCATTGGAATTCAACCATAAGTGTCAGAATTGCACATGCCTCACTTATTTCGAGCTTGTTGGACTTAAACTTCAGCCACTTTACCGATTAACAGCAATAAGAGGGACTTGAATAATAAAACGAGGGGTTTTTTATTCCTTTTCAGTACTTATTTATATTGCAAGAGGAGCACGTAAGCATTGGCTTAGTACCAATTGATTCAAATACTGCAAAGGTTTCTAATTTCGCCAATTGGGTCAATTTTAATTTTGATTTATGAATGATTTGTTTCATAGCTTTAATTTGAGCTATGGATGCTGTTTGGGAGACTGAAATTCTCACATTAATAATAGATGTAATCGAGCGTTGAAATTTCACATTAATAATAGATATAATTCTAGCGTTGAATAGATTAGTAGAGAAGAATATTTGTCTATTTGTAATTAGAATCACATCAATAAAAATACATATCAAAACATCTTTTGATGGGGTCTCTATTATCGATACAGCAATTAGTATGATGGATCAGTATTTATGAAATCTTGACAATATCAATATCGGATATGGAGAAAGAAAATTGGTTTGATTTTGATTAAAAAAATTTATTATTCAAAATTATTTTATGAAGATAAATTTGCATTGTAAAAGCGAATGAAAAGTTTTTCTATTGATACAATAAATATGAACAAATAACATTACAAAAATAATAATTTTAATAGCATATTAAGTTAAATAAAATATTTCAAATAATTTAATAATTATTATTTAAAATCAAATGAGTAAAATATAAATTTATTAATAGTTTAATAATTTTGAATGAGATTTTTTATTTCGGGTAACAATGCTTTCTCCTCTAGAATATAACAATTTGTATATTTTGACGAAAAGAGAAAGAAAGTTGAAAGTTATATTGATAAATGACGAGGCCCTAGCATACAAGCTACCAAAGGAGATACCAAGAAATCCTCTTTCAGAGGTTCATAACCTTTGGGTATAGAAAATTGTTGGACGGTCAGAATCGTTCATATAGTATTAGATAGACTAGTTTATCTTCTATTTATTTAAAAGTATTTAGTTGCTAATTGCATTTATATTCTGTTATTTAAAGTGTTATTTTTATATTAACACCGTTAGTTTGGTTTAACATATTTTTTGATAATTAATTTCATGGTGACATATAATAACTTCTCAATATGACACGTGATTACCATAAATAAAAAATCATTAAAATATATAAATTAAATTTTTTAATATAATTTTTCTAGACAAATTTAGGAGGGCAAAATATGTATTAACCCTTAAAAAATAACGTAGTTAACAAAGTGAGACAATGTGCATGAGATATTTCAAATTCAAGTACTAATTAGATAGAAAAATTCAACTAAAAACTTGAGACCATGTACAAGTATAGTGTTGTTTACTATATCAATAATTTTTTTACGTCCACATATTTATACAAATGAAACAGGGAGAGACTTACTTTGAGTTGACTACACAAAGGTGTTTGGATGGACCAAGTGTAACAAGGATGCCACAACATTAAAGGAGCATTGCAGGGTTGATGATTGCCAAAATTAACTATGATCACGATAAAGGCAAACGCATCTATCGAACAGTAATATAGCTATGGTAAGACTGAAATACCATATCCACGAGGACTAAAAGTACTACTATTAACTATCTTTTTATTATCTATCTTTTTATTATCTAATCTAAAAATAAAGGGGATTTGTTTGAACTAAACTAAGTAACTAACTAAGAACACACAGAGAGCGAATTGGAAAATTACTTTTAAAACACGATTGAGAGAATCAATACCCAAGGAAGAATCCACCTAAACTTCACTTATTACTCAACTATGAATTAGACAATTTATTCACTTGACTTAATCCGTAAGAACCCCTAACTCTATGTTGATTAATCGAAATCTCTTTCTAATTAAAACCCATATTGTCGCATTAACTCGATTAATGGATTTTCTTATTAGATTTGAATCTAATCCGATAGATTTATGTCGTCTTATCTCTAAGATTGCAATCAACTCTGCTTAATTATGCTAAATCTACTCTTAAACAGAGGCTTTTGCTCCACTAAGTAAGCACATTCAACTCAAATTAATATCCTGAAATATTAATACAAGAATTAAGAAACATAATCAAGAATAAGAACAAGTATTTATCATATAATTTAGAAAATAATAAGATATGTCTCAGGTTTCATCCCCCTTAGGTATTTAGAGGATTTAGTTCATGCTCATAAAGAAAAACATCTCAAATAATGGACAACAACAAAACATAAAGAACCTAAAAATTTCGAGAGAAATTGAAGGGAGATCTTCAATCTTGATGGAGATCCTACTTCTAAGATGAATCAATCGGCTTTCTACATGTGTGTCCTTTTGATCCTCTCTTAGTGTGTTTAAATAGACTTTGGAATGCCCAGAACACTTAAAAATTAGCATTTTCCGTGTGAAATTGAAATAAAGCTCGACATGGACACGAGCGTGTAGTCTGCCCGTGTGCAAAGGCTCAGGCCGTGTGCAATACTAAATTGGTTTCAAGTCAACACGGCCTTAACACAGGGGCGTGTAGCCAGCCCGTGTCACACATAGGGGCGTGTGGTTTACCCATGTGGAAGTGCCTAGGTAGTGTGAAACACTAAAATTAGCCCGTTTTGTCCGTTTTTGGCCCGTTTCTTAATCATTTCGCTTTCTTATACTCACCTAAGTATAAAACAAGAAATTAAAAGATTAGGAGCATCAAATTCATTAAATTATAAGATAAATCATCCAAAAATATACCAAGCATGGGTAAAAATGTGTTACTTTTATAATTTATCAGGAGCAATTTTAGTTTACTCTAGAACCACATGTAATTGAAGCATTTTCTTCGTTGAAGTGTTGAGGTATTGAACATTATCGTTGTGGAATCGGACTAGTTAGAGGTAAATAATAATCTAAACTCACACATAATACTTTCATTTCTAAATATGGCTTGATTTCATAAATTTTTGCAGTTGAAATCATAATTTCTAACATAAATACTTTCAATGGACTTGTAGGAATGTCAATAAAACAACTCTTCACTTGGAAAATGTATTTTAGTATATGGAAACCACTTCTCTATTGATGTTTCTTCATCTTATATTATGAATATTTTTATCAGTTGAAAGATCTTTTGTTAGTGCTAGTAAAGGAGAAAATTATAAACGGTTGTATTGAGTAAATCAATTTAGTTCCTGTTTAAAATTTAGGATTAACTACATAGATGATTATCCATCATTCATTATCATCTCGACCACCGCACTAGCCAACAGCTAAACTACCATTGGCCCCTACCATCACCACTATTCTTCACCGTGTCCTTCACATCATTACCACCTTTCCTCCACTGACAAACCCAATGTCAAGACCCATAACAACCACCATAAACCAACCTAAACATAACCCCATCAAAGCCATTGTCCACCCTTCAAAAACCATACCCAAAGCCCCTACAACCCAAATCCCTATTACTCATTAAAAAAAAAAAATCCCCAAGAAAATAAGTCAGAAACGAGAAAGAACAAAAATCAGAAAACACATCTAATAGAATCGGAGCATCCACTGGTCTACTTCCAAATTCAAACAATAGCTGCAGCGTGAGTACTATGAAGAACACCATACCTCTAAACCCAGACAATCGGACAGTCTAAGCCCTAAGGAGATTGAAAGACGTTCACTCCTAATTTCAAGGCAAGATTTGAAGAGTTTATGGCCAATTCACACCAAACTAACTTAGAGATTTGAGATGAGAAGGAAGAGGAAAGTTTTTGTGTGCCTAGTCGCCGGAGAAGATCACTGGGGCAAGCAGCGGCAACCGCAAAACCCAAACGATAACGGATATTGAATTTTGATTGAGGACGAAACCCTTTTTTTTTTTGGAGGTAAAATTTCCATCTAATAAAATCAAACATTGTGCGTAAATTTTATAAATTGAATATTTTTTTATGTACTTGCAACCAATGAAAACTTGTTTCACAGACATCGGCCGCATTATGCCTCTGCCAATGATGCGGTTTCAACAAGGAATCTGAAAGGCATGTTCCGTTGTTATGCCCTTCTGCTAAAGTAATCTCGAAGGTTTCATTTTTAATATTATGCTTATCGAATTGTAAAAAGAAAAACAAATTTGCGATTTTCAAAGAAACAAGATGTTTCACTTCCATTAAAGTAACATACATCATAATGAGATTCTAACCATTCTTCCATTCTGCTTAAAGCAGTCTTCACCTACACTGTGAAAACAATCCCCCCGAAAGGACGTACAACTAAGAAAAATAAAGCCCTGTGGATCTAGTTTTGCTAAGACAAATTAAGCTTTCTTAGGAGACTTGGTGGCCTTTGATGGAGATTTGGGTTCTTTGCCGGCCGCCTTTTCAGTCTTCTTCGGCAAAAGAACTGGGTTGATGTTCGGCAACACACCACCGTGAGCGATGGTTACGCCGGCGAGAAGCTTCCCTAATTCCTCGTCGTTCCTCACGGCGAGTAGAACGTGCCTTGGGATGATCCTGTTTTTCTTGTTGTCACGTGCAGCGTTCCCAGCCAATTCCAGAACCTGAATCCAAATTCGGGTTAAGAAACACGAAATTCAAGTATACGAAAACACAGTTAAAGGATTTGATTATAATTTGATATACCTCAGCAGCTAAGTACTCAAGAACTGCAGCCAAGTAAACTGGGGCTCCAGTTCCGACCCGCTGTGAATACCTTCCTTTCTTCAAGTAACGGCCAATCCTACCAACGGGGAACTGGAGACCGGCTTTGACAGACCTTGAAACGGGCTTCTTCTTCGGGCCACCACCTTTCCTTCCGCCGGCTCCCTTCTTTACTTTTCCTGAAGTTTCCATTACTTCGAACCGACCAAATGCTTCGTTAACTTAAAACTCTTAGCTTTAAAATTAGAGGATATTGATTGGTACAGGAGAACTGAAGGATGGAAGGGACGTCTCGGTATTTTATAGCAGTGGATTTGGGGGAGATGGTGTGAAGCGAGCGAGGAATGAGTGCCGTTAGATGGGAACTTATTCGACGGTTCAATTTAGATTTTGACGATCCGTGTGATCTCGAAACAACCAATGAGAAAGCAGCTATCAATTTTTTGAATTTTTATCTCATTCTGAAGTAATTTGGGCGCCATTTACAAATATTTTTTGGTTTCCCGCTTCTGAATTTCAGGGGATTTTTTGAAGGCATTTGTGGTAACATATTTGTTCGTCATTTTAGAATTTTCAAAGTCCACAGTTCAATTAATTGAATTAACTTAAAAACATAAAATTATAATTATGGGTAATTATGTAACATACTGTGATAGAAATTTTTTAAACTCTTCAAGTGAGTTGAGAGCGAATGTTAAAGTATTATAGAGACACTTTTATTAAGAGTCAGGGTATATTTTATCTTTCTACTCAAAACATTGATAAATTAATTCGTATACATTTAAATTAAATAGTAAATTGCTCATTTCTGTTAAAAAATAATCTCTTTATACTGTTAAAAATTGGCGTCGCTGATAGAATATCTAGATAGTGATTCTTGATGTGCCTCGTGTATATTATGCTAATGTGCAGGAACCAATTTTTAAGAGTAAAAATAGATAAAAATTTTAATATAATAATCAATTTATTATTTAATCTAATGTAATTGGTAGAATTAGATTTAGAAGTTGCAGGTTTGGGCTTGGGTTTTATCATACTCCTTAAGCTTTAACAACAAACCAAAGAGATTATACTTGTTATCCATTAAGCAATGAGAAATTAAAAATCAAAAGTCGAATAACAACCCATTAAAATTAAACCCCAATTCTGAAATCAATTACTTCAATTTCAAGAAAGAAGTCAAGATGCATGAAACCCTTAAATTCTTTTCCAAAAGAGAAAGACAATAATGAGGTAAAAATAATTGTTTGATGCAAAATAAAAAAGCAAAGAGACAGATAAATAAACAGAGAAAATACAACTTTCATGAAGTTAAATGATTAAAATTGGGGAAAAAAAGAAAACAATACCTGAAATTCCCCTCTATTTTCTCTCTTTGATCGTTGGAAAAAACTTTATCTTCATCTTTCCAGGATTTGTTAACAATTGTATTGAATTTTTAGATGAATGGATTGTTCTAAAGAGAGAAAAATACAACAGAGAAAGATAAACAAATAGATTGAAAATAATTTTAATTTTTGATAACTGCCACTCAACTTGGATTTCTTTTTTTTTCTTTTTCTCTTCTTCTACTAATGTCTAGTTAGGGTTTTTATTGGGGTTGTTTAAATGACAACATAGGCTCCAACGTGGCCAATTAAATGCCGTGTCAATTTACCATTACGATTATAACGAAAAATGGTTAGTAGGACCGATTTATTGGTTTTTAAAAGTTGAGTGATTGTTTTATCATTGAAATAAAAACTAAACGACTGTTTGACATGAGGAGCATAAGGGTCTTTTTCATCTTCTAAAACTGGTCCCTTCTTTCTTTTCCCCTATTTTCTTTTCTTTTCCCCTCGTGTTCTATATCTAGAATAATCTCATTTGGTAGAGTTTAATTTTGAAGTTGAAGGCTTGGGTTTGACTTTTGTCATACTCGTTAAGCTTTACCATCAAACCACAACGATTATACTCGTTATCCATTAAGCAAAAATAATTAAATATAAAAAATCAAACAACAACCTATAAAAATTAAACCCAATATCTGAAATAAGTCGCTTTAATGTCAAGAAAAAAAGTCAAAGAACCAAAAGATAAATGAAACTCTTCATTTTTTTTCCCAAACGAGAAAGGAAATAATGAGGTAAAAATAATTGTTTGTTACAAACAAAAAAAGCAAAGAGACAGATAAGCAAACGGAAAAAAATACAGCTTTCATAAATTTAAAAGATTAAATTTGAGGAAAAAAAAAGAAAATAATACCTGAATTTCCCCTATATTTTCTCTCTTTGATCGTTGGAAGAAATCTTATCTTCCACTTTCTAGGATTTGTTAACAATTGCATCGAGTTTTTGGATGAAGGGATTGTTCTAAAGAGAGAAAAATAAAACAGAGAAAGATAAACAAAGTAATTGAAAATAATTTTAAGTTTTGGTAACCCATCACTCAACTTGAATTTTTTTTCTCTATCCCTTCTTCTTATACTATCCAATTAGGTTTTTTTATCGGGGTTGTTTAAATGATAACATAGGCTCCAACGTGGCCGTTTAAATGCCATGTCAATTTGCCGTTACGTCTGTAACGAAAAATGGTTTGTAGGACCAATTTTGTTTTTTTTTTTTTTGAAAGTTGAGTGTCTAGTTTATCATTGAAATCAAATTTAAATGATTGTTGGACATGAGGAGAAAAAGGGTCTTCTTCTTCTTCTAAAATCGATCCCTTCTTTTTTTTCCCCTCTTTTCTTTATTTTTTTTCCTTTTGTTTTTGTGTTCTATATCTAGACTAATCTCATCTGGTGGAGTTTGATTTTGAAGTTGAAGGTTTGGGTTTGGGTTTTATCATACTCGTTAAACTTTACCACCAAACCACGACGATTATATTCGTTGTCCATTAAGCAAAAAGAAATTAAAGATAAAAAAAAAAAGAAAATCAAACAACAATGCATCAAAATTAACCCCAATTCTAAAATCAATCTCTTTAATTTCAAGAAATAAGTCAAGATAAATGAACCCGTTAAATTTTTTTCCAAATAATAAATGAACTAAGGAGGTAAAAATAATTATCTTATACAAAACAAAAAGAAAAAGGTAAAGAAACAGATAAACCTCCTATTCGTTTTTTTCAACGATTGATAAACCATGTAACATTTTACCTATTAAATTAAAGGTATTGAGATCTTGTAAGGCAATAATACATTTGATATAATATCAAGTTGCATTATTTAGAAGGAAATGAGGAATGGCTTTTGAGACAAATGGATTCATCGGCGTTTTAATTGCCTACTAGGTAGATACCCTGAATCACATCACTGGTTTCTCTCAATAGCAATATTTCTTAAGTTTTTTTTTTTTGCACACTTAGTGCCTCAACAACCGATCTCGTACACATAGTACTCGGTTAAAGAATTCACACACACAGTGCCTTAATAACCGACCTCGCACACATAGTGCTCGGTTAAAGAACTTGCACACGCATTGCCTCAATAACCGATCTTGCACACGTAGCGCTCGGTTAAAGAACTCGCACACACAGTGCATCAATAACCGATCTCGCACACGTAGCGCTCGGTTAAAGAACTCGCACACACAGTGCCTCAATAACCGATCTCGTACACCTAGTGCTCGGTTAAAGAACTCGCACACATAGTGCCTCAATAACCGATTTCGCACACGTAGTGCTCGGTTAAAGAACTCACACACACAGTGCCTCTATAACCGATCTCGCACACATAGTGCTCGCTTAAAGAACTCGCACACACAGTGCCTCAATAACCGATCTTGCACACATACTGCCCATGTTCATTCGCACTCATAGTGCCCATTTTCACTTGTTATTACACATCGAAATGACTTAACCAAGTCTATAAAACATCACATATGTACACTTTTGAACATATTGTTTCATTTAACTTTGGATTCATATAGTCATGAACACTTAAACATTTCAGAGCCAACTTTAATTCAATCAAATCAATATAGAATACAATTTCATATTCACATTTAACTTTCAAGTTCATAATCACATATATAACGTATACTTTCATATGGTAAATTTCACAATGGCCAAATATAAATATACATAATCCACAATTCATATACTTTTCATTTCACTTCGTAATTTAGTTCACATTTTCTTCATATGCGTTAATAACTTATACGTACCTGGACAATTTAATCCAACAACCGAATCCAGATGTCGTATAGCACAAATCTCATATTTTTAAACTTTTATTATTTCACCAAATCATAAACATATGCACTTCATGTATTTATGCATTTCACACAAGGCAATCACATTAGTCCACTTGGACTTCATTCACGTATAATCACATAATAGCTATCATATTATTGCTTCTAAATTTACCATTTGACATGATAACAAAATATTTCTATATCCACTACATATCTTCCAATTCATGAATATAACTTGCGGTAATATAATCATAACAATTACCTTATTTCACTTTCATGCATACCATTCGACATTATGCATGTATATATGTATACTAAAAGTATGGCCAAATTCTCGTGACATATCATGATTTATTTACATATAACTTATGTCTAAGAACTTAAAACTTACTAGGCCAGAGGCCTGAATAATACAATATGATAATTAATGTACAAGTTTCTTACCTATCTCATCATGAAATCTTCAGTATTAAAAATAATATTATCTATTTCATATATCAACTCCATAAATTTTCACACTCACAATCTTTCAAATAGCAATTACAACCCAATTATCATATTCTATAAATTCATATAATTATAACATTTGTCAACATCATCATGTTATACATTTTGAACCATACCTGTATGATTTTCAACGCATCATTAACACAATTTCACTCCAGCATCTGAGTACACATTTTGTACTATTAAAAATTAGCTCGGTTGGAAAACTTATCTGCTTCATCAAAGTATTTTTTTTTTGTCAAAGTCAGGAGTTATCACACTATCGCAGGTTAAATATGGCATGTATATCTAAACTCACATATGCTACGGTAGTCCTAGAACCGCCTAAACTGTAGCTCTGATACCAATAAAATGTAACACCCCATAACCCGAGTCCATCGCCGGATGAGTTATGAGGCATTACCTAAAAGCTTTAGCCTTCCTACTTTCACTTGCTCATCAATTAAAACTTAGTAATTTTGTTCTACGTGATATCATTTAGTCAATAGCTTATCAGCGCACAAAAACAATAAAATGAAATGTTTCATAGGATAAACAAATTGAACTTCAATAATTGATTATAGATTAAAAACCAAGCTTAATTCAACAATTAAGCCATTTAGCATGCCTCATACATGTACAAAACAAAATGAATCATCAAGTCTAGCCTATACATGCCACTTAACCACATCTCAAAATTTCTTACTTACCGAAATGAAAACTGGATAGTGTGAAGACGTCCCCAGACTTCCAATCCAAGCAAATCTCTGAAGCTCTAAAGACATAGGAAAAAAAAAACACACAAAGTAAGTTTTGAAAACTTAGTAAGCCTTAAGCATAAAAATCATTTTAATGATAATTGATTTGCATAACAAAAACACGAATGAATTTTTAACCTCCTCAATCACACGTACCTTCCTCACACTCAATAATTTATATAATTAAATAAATAGCTTCAGTTGCTTTACTTGTTAGGATCTGTACTTATTCATCTTCCACTTCTGAGCTTGGTATACAACTCATATGTACCAGGATCATATGTTTACTAACACAGTTACCATTTCACATTTTCATATAACCTGTTTGATTATAGTCACTTGCCACTCAAATACTCTAGCTCACAATACCTGATTTAACTTCATATACAATCATTACTCATTTGGTCAAATACACAAAATTATATAATCTCACATACGTATATTTCCTATATTGCCGAATATGCGAAGCTTCAATATACATATAAGGAGGAAATCATTTTTTTTTATATTCAAATCATTCTATCATAAAACCAAATACTCATAATCATCTCACATGTATCTTCATTTCTATTATATAAGACTTATTTCACATATTCAAAGTGTTTACCTACATTATCTTTCGTTGGCAACAGATTAGTCCCTACTTGACCATTTAAGCGAATCTTTTGATCACTTATAACTTCTTTAGTTTACTTACCTATAGGTTTAAAATATATAAGATTCACCGTATACTATTATATCACAAACAGAATTATACAATAAATTCATTATCTTCCTTTATGGCATTCACAGTTTTTATCCAATAGAGCATTTCTTTAAACCAACCATGTGACGTTTCTTTATAAAATCACATATTACTTAACATACCATTTGATATAGGTTTACTATTAGTCCAAAAATAGTAATTCGTTCTAGCATTCACATAAATAAAGAATATAACTGAATATATCCTTTTTATATAAGCATGCATATAGCCAAATATGTTAATTCCATGTAACCATACATATACTTGCCGAAATAGTTAAATAAAAAGAACACTTTGGATAAGTTATTACTTTAATTTCCACTTTAATAAGAAAACGCACAGAGATAGACTTAAAATAAATTGCCGATATAAACTCTTTAGGTAATAACCAGATAAAACTCACCTGTATAAGGCCTGCTTGGCTTATAGCCCGATATATCACAAATACACAGCTTGTACTACAGATCATTTCAGATCACCATCGAAATCTTTAAATTATCAATTCCAATTCAAAAATCACATAGAGTCATCATATGTGGTTATATCAAACCACACCTAGATACATATTTGGTTATAACCAATCACACATATATGAACATTTAAGTTTATCCAATCACGCATCTATACACGTTTAGTTGTATCAGCACACACACACACACACACACACACACATATATATATGAATCATATTCAACTATATTAATCCATGTATTTATCACATTCGGTTATAAGACATTCACCTAAATATCACCTTCAACTATCCCGATAACATTTGGCACATTTAATTACTGTAACAAGTACACCTCAATTAAATCCATGAACATTAGGCACAATGTATTCCTCTTACTAAAATCATATATTCATCTCATTAATTCATTCGGTGATTTATTTAAGAAGGACCAAAATTTTATCTAGAACATAAATATACAAATTTTGTTCACAATTATTTTATTTATAACTCACAAATACCGAATACCATATGTCTATCCATCATCATAAAATTCGGTACTATGAGCATAATATAATTCATTCCAACCTTCTATTATTACCAACTTTTAATTTCCAAACCTCCTCTACGATTTCTTGTATCCATTAACAAGGTAATGTATATATATACACATATATACAACATATCTTTTTATCCTACTTAAATCATGTTTACTAATATACTTCTTTACCACGATCAACTACTTACAATCGAAATCAATGAAAATCACCTCATATGATTCATGATTTACCACGTTCAAAATCGAACTACTATATATATAAATATATAATTCTCCTCTCAATAAATTCAAGTACCAATTCATTCGAATATAACATACCTTCGACACATAGTGTCATTATTCCCATTCCCATTCAAACTATTTAGCTACTTTCGGTTCAATTTATCGAATCAAACCATCATACGACACGTTGTATATATATATAAATATAAAAAATTAATAGTCACTTTACTATAAAAAAAATCTTTAAACGTACCATCCTGAGTTTAGTCGCTAAAGAACTTACCTCAAAAGCTGTCGAACGATTTCAAACGGCTATTCAATTACTTCCGCTTTCCCCCTATCCGAGTTTGGCTATTGAGCTTAGTACACAAAAATTTAAACTACTTAAAATCTATATTCAGCAATGTCATTATACTCATAACAAAATTAGATTTCCTATTTTGTATCATCCATAGCAAATCTCATTTTTAATCACCTTAATTCACTTTAACTAAATCACTCCATGACATATACTCATTCGGCTACATATAAGTACAATTAATACTCATGCCCGAATAACTTCTTTAAACATTCAAGCATCCTTCTTTTAAAAATTAACCAAGCTTCACATTAAACCTCATCAATCAAACATCATATAATATGTTCAAAGACATAACATTTATTTTAATTCATCCAAATAAAGAGTAATTCCCTTCTAAATAAAGCAAATATATATACATATCCATTTTATAACCTTCTCATACTCAAATCATAATTTAAAGTCACATTCGGAAATTTAAAAAAAAAACACAATAACACTTTAGCCGATTATTTCTTATCGACCAATTCACACCTTCAACCATCTAAATTTTCACATAAACATTCAATTCTCCAACTAAGATAACAATTGACCAACATAAAAGCATAGACTATTACTTAAACCTTACTTTCTACTTTATTTTTAATAATTCTTGTGAAGAATTACATTAGCCGAATATAATACTTCATTCAAGCCACCAAAACCAAGTTTCATTAGTTCAAAGATCATTTCCTTCCACCTAGTCACACATTCATATCATGATAGTTTATAAATCACCATGACCAATTGTATATATATACTATATAAACAACCAATATTCACTTTTAATTCAAGTCCACAATCGGCACTCACAAAGACACATTTTAACAATTAAATTATAATTTCCCAAATTTAGCACAATTTCTCATATTATACCATGGTAGCCGAATGAAATTTTGCTCATAATAGCCACTTATAGCAATTTAAAAATAGTTCATACTCATCTACGTTCATTTCTCATCACATAACATCAAAACATCAAAATTTTAACATATGGAATCATGGCTGAATACTTCATGCACCACAAACTCAAGAATTGATACATGGGTCATGTTATGAGCTTCAAAACCAAGTTAATTTTACAAATTTCAAAGAGAAAACACAAGAAATCATACCTTGATTTAGTATGCAAGTAGCCGAATAATACCAAGCTTCCAACTTGGTTTTTCTTTCTCAAATTTCGGCAAAATCTTAAGGAAGAAGATGATACTATTACATGCAAGTTTTTATTTTATGATATAAAACTCTTTTATCATTACTTCTCACCAATGTCTTACAAGCCAATTAAATTATGCAATAAAAATCATTTCACAAGGAATGGCCGGCCACTTACTCCAAGATTGACTAATTGACATGCAAGTACCCCATGTTTAAAAACCACGTACAATTGGGTTTTTTTGCAACTATCCATTAAAATTTCAAAGTTTATCAAATAGACCCTTCTTAATTAATTAAGCCACAATAATCAAATTCTCATACTTATTTATTTACGCATGCTAATTCACATATAATGAACACAAAATATGGCATTTAATTATTATTATTATTTTTTTTTCGACTCAGCTTCATGGTTCCAAAACCACTTTTCCGATTAGGGCCAAAATAGGGTTGTCACAATAATAGTAAAATGGTAGCAAAATAGGGAGAAAATAATATTAAAAAAATTATATTTTTTTGTCATTTAGTGAATTCGGGCTGGGCTAGGCCCGTGCAAAAAACGTATTACCCGAGGCTTGGCCCTTTTTTAAACGGTCTTAATTTTTTTCAAAGCCCATTTTTCGGGCCTATATTTTTGCCTAAACCCTCAAACATTTTGGGCTGGCCTTCGAGCCGGGCCGGGCCGGGCCAGGCCACATGCTCACCTATAAGCCAAATGTTATTTTAATAGTTTCTACACATTTTATTCATGAATTTTCTATCAAAAAACAACCATTGAAGAAGGTTTGAGCTGGTCTTTCATATTTTAGCTTCAAGTAAGTTAAATTTTTACTTTTTCATTGAAATTCTTATGTTTTTGGACATTTACAAATAGGTCCAACTTGCAAATTCATTAGTTTTTGATTTTGTGGAAAGTTTTGGAAGATACCATTGATAAGTTCATATAATTTTAGTTATTTGATGATGAAATTGAGATGTTAATGGATGCTTAAATGTATTTTATTAAAGAAATTTGGATAAAATCATGTTTAAATGATTAATTTGTAAAATTTTTGCATTTATGGAACATTCTGAAATTTCATGGAATCCATGGGTTGTTAATGATATGTATGAAATAATTTGGCTGGAATAAATATTAAATTTCTTGAATTTTATTTTCCGAGCCTAATGACGAAATCGTCATTAGGTAAAAAGTTAAGGGCAAAATGGTAATTTTTCCAAAATGTAAATTGGACTGAATTGAGTTCAAATAGTATTAAATTGATATAACTTTTTTTCGTATAGATCCGGATAGACCGACTTTGGAGTCAAAACGAGGAAAAGAGAAAAAATGTTAGATTAGTAGATTTTACATATACGAACATTTGTCGAGGTAAGTTCGTATAACTAAATTGTATATGTTTATATATTTGAATTGAATGTTTTGTATGTAAATTTTATAAATGCTATAAATATGTGAAATGATCACATATTCGTTAAAGCCCTATAAATGAAAGTGTCTGAAATGGACGATAATACCCGATAAGTGATAAATGACAAAAATATTATTTTTATGCCTGAGTTGAATGTGAAAATTTTGAATTGCATAAATGCATAAATATATGAGATTAATCAAGGAAAATATGATACTGCATGTGTTACAGAAGGGATTTAGCCCGGACGGGTAATCTTGATATAAGCCTTCCCGATGTATATGTTATATAATGGATTTAACCCTGATGGGTAATGCTAATTGAGCCCAAGTCTGGATTTAGCCTAGACTGGTAATCCATATCAAGCTCTATAGACTATTTGTCACTGAAAGTATTTAGCCTAGACTAGTAATCTCGACAAAACTCCTTAAGTATATGTCACAGAGGATTTAGTCTGGACTGGTAATCCTACTGTGTGAGATGAGGCTCGGAAGTATGCTCTCTGATAAATGTGAATGTGAATTGACGGATTATGAATTTGTACATTTTAAGTGTACTACAAGGTATCCATTGAAATTTCGGTAAATTCAACGAGTAAATATTTGGAATTGGATAGTGAATCTTGGAATAATTTATTCTGATTATGTGCCCTAATGGGTACCCCTAAACGTGAATTGTCGATTTTACTGATTTGTACATTTTGTGTGTACTGCCTGAGTATCTATCGATATTTTCAATCATTCAACGGATAAAATCTTGACATGAAAAGAAATGGGTTTTTACATGTACCAGCTTGAAGTACGTGAAAATGATGATATAGGATATATGGAGATGTGAAATGATGTTACATAAACATTGAATTTGATCAATGAATATGTTTATTTGTGATTGCAGAATTGTACACCTTTAGTGTACTATCCATGTGACATTGATGTTTCAAATGATTAAACAAGCAAAGTTCTAACATGAAACCGTCTAAACTCGATATGAATTGTTATGAAAATGTACCAGAAAATATATGAATATGATTTTGTATAAAAGTTATAAGTATACATGGTGTAGAAAGCATATGCTATGTAAATCTTGCTATTGTTGAGCCCATGTATGTTTATTGGTGTTATTATATAATATATTATCAACAAAGGCAATGAAGATATGTGTAGGGCTTGAGATCAAAATGATTTAACATGTCTTATATGTTTACCTTGAAATAGAATAAATGATAAGTTAAGTATCATGCTATACGAACTTACTAAGCATTATATGCTTACTCTGTTTTATTTTTTCTGTTCATTAGTGATTCGGAAGCTCGTTGGATTAAAAGCTCGATGGAGGTCACTCACACTATCCACTGGTCTATTTCGACATATATGGTAAATTAATTAAGGTTATAATGGCATGTATAGGCTAGAAAGGTTAATGCATATATTGAAATGGATGAATGTAACCTAGCCATTGGAATGGTAGTAAATGACTTAATTTTTCGTATGTTATAAAGCAAATTAGAGTTTATATGTATGCTTGATAATGATTAAATTGTTGAGATTAAATATACAAGTTTAAAGAAGTAAGAATTGTACTAAGCATGCGTATGAAAATATGACATATTGAATGATGAAATTGGTTGAAAATTATGTTTGAATTGGCTGGTTACTATTGAAAATGTTTGGTGCAGGTGTTGGATGAAAATGAGTGAGAAATAGGGTTTGGAAAATAACCTTATTTTGTCCACACGGGTAGACACACGGGTGTGTGTCTAAGCAGTGTGTGACATACAGGCTGATACATAGGCGTGTTTCAAGACCGTATGTTCACTGCATCCTGAAATTTGAGAAACAGAATGCCCTGCATTGAGTACATAGGCTCAATACGGGCATGTGCTTTAGCCGTGTGAGGTACACGGCCTATAAGCACGGGCGTGTGATATGGCCGTGTGAAACTTGTACCTATTTTTTAAAAATTCGAATTAACCATACAGTCTAGCACACGATCGTGTAACTTAGCTGTGTGACATCAATTTGTTCATGAGTTATAAGTCAGAGAGTTACACGGGTTAGGGACACGGGCATGTGAACCCATACCGCCTGACCACACCTATTTTATGTTATTTAAAAACTCATAGTTCTTTATATTATTAAAAAACATGAAAAAAACTCGACATAAATACATAAGGAGTTTAAGATCCGTAATGCATTTGTCTCAAAAGCCATTCCTTATTTCCTTCTAAATAATGTAATAAGGAGTTTGAGATCCGTAATCCATTTGTCTCAAAAGCCATTCCTCATTTCCTTCTAAATAATGCAACTTGATATTATATCAAATGTATTATTGCCTTACAAGATCTCAATACCTTTAACTTAATAGATAAAATGTTACATGGTTTATCAATCGTTGAAAAAAACGAATAGGAGGTTTATCTGTTTCTTTACCTTTTTCTTTATGTTTTGTATAAATAATTATTTTTACCTCCTTATTTCATTTATTATTTGGAAAAAATTTTAAGGGTTTCATTTATATTGACTTATTTCTAGAAATTGAAGAGATTGATTTTAGAATTGGGGTTAATTTTGATGCATTGTTGTTTGATTTTTTTATCTTTAATTTCTTTTTGCTTAATGGACAACGAGTATAATCGTCGTGGTTTGGTGGTAAAGTTTAACGAGTATGATAAAACCCAAACCCAAACCTTCAACTTCAAAATCAAACTCTACCAAATGAGATTAGTCTAGATATAGAACACAAAAACAAAAGGAAAAAAAATAAAGAAAAGAGGGGAAAAAAAAGAAGGGATCGATTTTAGAAGAAAAAGAAGACCCTTTTTCTCCTCATGTCCAACAATCATTTAAATTTGATTTCAATGATAAACTAGACACTCAACTTCAAAAAAAAAAAACAAAATCGGTCCTACAAACCATTTTTCGTTACAGACGTAACGGCAAATTGACATGGCATTTAAATGGCCACGTTGGAGCCTATGTTGTCATTTAAACAACCCCGATAAAAAAACCTAATTGGATAGTATAAGAAGAAGGGATAGAGAAAAAAAATTCAAGTTGAGTGATGGGTTACCAAAACTTAAAATTATTTTCAATTACTTTGTTTATCTTTCTCTGTTTTATTTTTCTCTCTTTAGAACAATCCCTTCATCCAAAAACTCGATGCAATTGTTAACAAATCCTAGAAAGTGGAAGATAAGATTTCTTCCAACGATCAAAGAGAGAAAATATAGGGGAAATTCAGGTATTATTTTCTTTTTTTTTCCTCAAATTTAATCTTTTAAATTTATGAAAGCTGTATTTTTTTCCGTTTGCTTATCTGTCTCTTTGCTTTTTTTGTTTGTAACAAACAATTATTTTTACCTCATTATTTCCTTTCTCGTTTGGGAAAAAAAATGAAGAGTTTCATTTATCTTTTGGTTCTTTGACTTTTTTTCTTGACATTAAAGCGACTTATTTCAGATATTGGGTTTAATTTTTATAGGTTGTTGTTTGATTTTTTATATTTAATTATTTTTGCTTAATGGATAACGAGTATAATCGTTGTGGTTTGATGGTAAAGCTTAACGAGTATGACAAAAGTCAAACCCAAGCCTTCAACTTCAAAATTAAACTCTACCAAATGAGATTATTCTAGATATAGAACACGAGGGGAAAAGAAAAGAAAATAGGGGAAAAGAAAGAAGGGACCAGTTTTAGAAGATGAAAAAGACCCTTATGCTCCTCATGTCAAACAGTCGTTTAGTTTTTATTTCAATGATAAAACAATCACTCAACTTTTAAAAACCAATAAATCGGTCCTACTAACCATTTTTCGTTATAATCGTAATGGTAAATTGACACGGCATTTAATTGGCCACGTTGGAGCCTATGTTGTCATTTAAACAACCCCAATAAAAACCCTAACTAGACATTAGTAGAAGAAGAGAAAAAGAAAAAAAAAGAAATCCAAGTTGAGTGGCAGTTATCAAAAATTAAAATTATTTTCAATCTATTTGTTTATCTTTCTCTGTTGTATTTTTCTCTCTTTAGAACAATCCATTCATCTAAAAATTCAATACAATTGTTAACAAATCCTGGAAAGATGAAGATAAAGTTTTTTCCAACGATCAAAGAGAGAAAATAGAGGGGAATTTCAGGTATTGTTTTCTTTTTTTCCCCAATTTTAATCATTTAACTTCATGAAAGTTGTATTTTCTCTGTTTATTTATCTGTCTCTTTGCTTTTTTATTTTGCATCAAACAATTATTTTTACCTCATTATTGTCTTTCTCTTTTGGAAAAGAATTTAAGGGTTTCATGCATCTTGACTTCTTTCTTGAAATTGAAGTAATTGATTTCAGAATTGGGGTTTAATTTTAATGGGTTGTTATTCGACTTTTGATTTTTAATTTCTCATTGCTTAATGGATAACAAGTATAATCTCTTTGGTTTGTTGTTAAAGCTTAAGGAGTATGATAAAACCCAAGCCCAAACCTGCAACTTCTAAATCTAATTCTACCAATTACATTAGATTAAATAATAAATTGATTATTATATTAAAATTTTTATCTATTTTTACTCTTAAAAATTGGTTCCTGCACATTAGCATAATATACACGAGGCACATCAAGAATCACTATCTAGATATTCTATCAGCGACGCCAATTTTTAACAGTATAAAGAGATTATTTTTTAACAGAAATGAGCAATTTACTATTTAATTTAAATGTATACGAATTAATTTATCAATGTTTTGAGTAGAAAGATAAAATATACCCTGACTCTTAATAAAAGTGTCTCTATAATACTTTAACATTCGCTCTCAACTCACTTGAAGAGTTTAAAAAATTTCTATCACAGTATGTTACATAATTACCCATAATTATAATTTTATGTTTTTAAGTTAATTCAATTAATTGAACTGTGGACTTTGAAAATTCTAAAATGACGAACAAATATGTTACCACAAATGCCTTCAAAAAATCCCCTGAAATTCAGAAGCGGGAAACCAAAAAATATTTGTAAATGGCGCCCAAATTACTTCAGAATGAGATAAAAATTCAAAAAATTGATAGCTGCTTTCTCATTGGTTGTTTCGAGATCACACGGATCGTCAAAATCTAAATTGAACCGTCGAATAAGTTCCCATCTAACGGCACTCATTCCTCGCTCGCTTCACACCATCTCCCCCAAATCCACTGCTATAAAATACCGAGACGTCCCTTCCATCCTTCAGTTCTCCTGTACCAATCAATATCCTCTAATTTTAAAGCTAAGAGTTTTAAGTTAACGAAGCATTTGGTCGGTTCGAAGTAATGGAAACTTCAGGAAAAGTAAAGAAGGGAGCCGGCGGAAGGAAAGGTGGTGGCCCGAAGAAGAAGCCCGTTTCAAGGTCTGTCAAAGCCGGTCTCCAGTTCCCCGTTGGTAGGATTGGCCGTTACTTGAAGAAAGGAAGGTATTCACAGCGGGTCGGAACTGGAGCCCCAGTTTACTTGGCTGCAGTTCTTGAGTACTTAGCTGCTGAGGTATATCAAATTATAATCAAATCCTTTAACTGTGTTTTCGTATACTTGAATTTCGTGTTTCTTAACCCGAATTTGGATTCAGGTTCTGGAATTGGCTGGGAACGCTGCACGTGACAACAAGAAAAACAGGATCATCCCAAGGCACGTTCTACTCGCCGTGAGGAACGACGAGGAATTAGGGAAGCTTCTCGCCGGCGTAACCATCGCTCACGGTGGTGTGTTGCCGAACATCAACCCAGTTCTTTTGCCGAAGAAGACTGAAAAGGCGGCCGGCAAAGAACCCAAATCTCCATCAAAGGCCACCAAGTCTCCTAAGAAAGCTTAATTTGTCTTAGCAAAACTAGATCCACAGGGCTTTATTTTTCTTAGTTGTACGTCCTTTCGGGGGGATTGTTTTCACAGTGTAGGTGAAGACTGCTTTAAGCAGAATGGAAGAATGGTTAGAATCTCATTATGATGTATGTTACTTTAATGGAAGTGAAACATCTTGTTTCTTTGAAAATCGCAAATTTGTTTTTCTTTTTACAATTCGATAAGCATAATATTAAAAATGAAACCTTCGAGATTACTTTAGCAGAAGGGCATAACAACGGAACATGCCTTTCAGATTCCTTGTTGAAACCGCATCATTGGCAGAGGCATAATGCGGCCGATGTCTGTGAAACAAGTTTTCATTGGTTGCAAGTACATAAAAAAATATTCAATTTATAAAATTTACGCACAATGTTTGATTTTATTAGATGGAAATTTTACCTCCAAAAAAAAAAAGGGTTTCGTCCTCAATCAAAATTCAATATCCGTTATCGTTTGGGTTTTGCGGTTGCCGCTGCTTGCCCCAGTGATCTTCTCCGGCGACTAGGCACACAAAAACTTTCCTCTTCCTTCTCATCTCAAATCTCTAAGTTAGTTTGGTGTGAATTGGCCATAAACTCTTCAAATCTTGCCTTGAAATTAGGAGTGAACGTCTTTCAATCTCCTTAGGGCTTAGACTGTCCGATTGTCTGGGTTTAGAGGTATGGTGTTCTTCATAGTACTCACGCTGCAGCTATTGTTTGAATTTGGAAGTAGACCAGTGGATGCTCCGATTCTATTAGATGTGTTTTCTGATTTTTGTTCTTTCTCGTTTCTGACTTATTTTCTTGGGGATTTTTTTTTTTTAATGAGTAATAGGGATTTGGGTTGTAGGGGCTTTGGGTATGGTTTTTGAAGGGTGGACAATGGCTTTGATGGGGTTATGTTTAGGTTGGTTTATGGTGGTTGTTATGGGTCTTGACATTGGGTTTGTCAGTGGAGGAAAGGTGGTAATGATGTGAAGGACACGGTGAAGAATAGTGGTGATGGTAGGGGCCAATGGTAGTTTAGCTGTTGGCTAGTGCGGTGGTCGAGATGATAATGAATGATGGATAATCATCTATGTAGTTAATCCTAAATTTTAAACAGGAACTAAATTGATTTACTCAATACAACCGTTTATAATTTTCTCCTTTACTAGCACTAACAAAAGATCTTTCAACTGATAAAAATATTCATAATATAAGATGAAGAAACATCAATAGAGAAGTGGTTTCCATATACTAAAATACATTTTCCAAGTGAAGAGTTGTTTTATTGACATTCCTACAAGTCCATTGAAAGTATTTATGTTAGAAATTATGATTTCAACTGCAAAAATTTATGAAATCAAGCCATATTTAGAAATGAAAGTATTATGTGTGAGTTTAGATTATTATTTACCTCTAACTAGTCCGATTCCACAACGATAATGTTCAATACCTCAACACTTCAACGAAGAAAATGCTTCAATTACATGTGGTTCTAGAGTAAACTAAAATTGCTCCTGATAAATTATAAAAGTAACACATTTTTACCCATGCTTGGTATATTTTTGGATGATTTATCTTATAATTTAATGAATTTGATGCTCCTAATCTTTTAATTTCTTGTTTTATACTTAGGTGAGTATAAGAAAGCGAAATGATTAAGAAACGGGCCAAAAACGGACAAAACGGGCTAATTTTAGTGTTTCACACTACCTAGGCACTTCCACATGGGTAAACCACACGCCCCTATGTGTGACACGGGCTGGCTACACGCCCCTGTGTTAAGGCCGTGTTGACTTGAAACCAATTTAGTATTGCACACGGCCTGAGCCTTTGCACACGGGCAGACTACACGCTCGTGTCTATGTCGAGCTTTATTTCAATTTCACACGGAAAATGCTAATTTTTAAGTGTTCTGGGCATTCCAAAGTCTATTTAAACACACTAAGAGAGGATCAAAAGGACACACATGTAGAAAGCCGATTGATTCATCTTAGAAGTAGGATCTCCATCAAGATTGAAGATCTCCCTTCAATTTCTCTCGAAATTTTTAGGTTCTTTATGTTTTGTTGTTGTCCATTATTTGAGATGTTTTTCTTTATGAGCATGAACTAAATCCTCTAAATACCTAAGGGGGATGAAACCTGAGACATATCTTATTATTTTCTAAATTATATGATAAATACTTGTTCTTATTCTTGATTATGTTTCTTAATTCTTGTATTAATATTTCAGGATATTAATTTGAGTTGAATGTGCTTACTTAGTGGAGCAAAAGCCTCTGTTTAAGAGTAGATTTAGCATAATTAAGCAGAGTTGATTGCAATCTTAGAGATAAGACGACATAAATCTATCGGATTAGATTCAAATCTAATAAGAAAATCCATTAATCGAGTTAATGCGACAATATGGGTTTTAATTAGAAAGAGATTTCGATTAATCAACATAGAGTTAGGGGTTCTTACGGATTAAGTCAAGTGAATAAATTGTCTAATTCATAGTTGAGTAATAAGTGAAGTTTAGGTGGATTCTTCCTTGGGTATTGATTCTCTCAATCGTGTTTTAAAAGTAATTTTCCAATTCGCTCTCTGTGTGTTCTTAGTTAGTTACTTAGTTTAGTTCAAACAAATCCCCTTTATTTTTAGATTAGATAATAAAAAGATAGTTAATAGTAGTACTTTTAGTCCTCGTGGATATGGTATTTCAGTCTTACCATAGCTATATTACTGTTCGATAGATGCGCTTGCCTTTATCGTGATCATAGTTAATTTTGGCAATCATCAACCCTGCAATGCTCCTTTAATGTTGTGGCATCCTTGTTACACTTGGTCCATCCAAACACCTTTGTGTAGTCAACTCAAAGTAAGTCTCTCCCTGTTTCATTTGTATAAATATGTGGACGTAAAAAAATTATTGATATAGTAAACAACACTATACTTGTACATGGTCTCAAGTTTTTAGTTGAATTTTTCTATCTAATTAGTACTTGAATTTGAAATATCTCATGCACATTGTCTCACTTTGTTAACTACGTTATTTTTTAAGGGTTAATACATATTTTGCCCTCCTAAATTTGTCTAGAAAAATTATATTAAAAAATTTAATTTATATATTTTAATGATTTTTTATTTATGGTAATCACGTGTCATATTGAGAAGTTATTATATGTCACCATGAAATTAATTATCAAAAAATATGTTAAACCAAACTAACAGTGTTAATATAAAAATAACACTTTAAATAACAGAATATAAATGCAATTAGCAACTAAATACTTTTAAATAAATAGAAGATAAACTAGTCTATCTAATACTATATGAACGATTCTGATCGTCCAATAAATAGAAGTTATTAGATGTGTTTTCTGATTTTTGTTCTTTCTCGTTTCTGACTTATTTTCTTGGGGATTTTTTTTAATGAGTAATAGGGATTTGGGTTGTAGGGGCTTTGGGTATGGTTTTTGAAGGGTGGACAATGGCTTTGATGGGGTTATGTTTAGGTTGGTTTATGGTGGTTGTTATGGGTCTTGACATTGGGTTTGTCAGTGAAGGAAATGTGGTAATGATTATTAGAGTATCTAATAAAAGCTGTTAAAAGTTGTTAGCTGTAATCTGTTAGTAGTTAGCTAAGTCACTTGTTAGTTAACTAAGTCAGTTGTTAGTTAGCTACAGTACGTCGCTATATATAGTCTGCATGTTTGTACTTCAAGAGGTATCTTAGAAATATAATCTTTCAGTTAAGTATTGTTACTCAGTTTCTGTTATTATCTTTGTTTGGTGTATGTTTACCATGGTATCTGATTGCCATTGATCCGTGGTGATTACCTGTGTTTAGCTCTTCTCTGCATGTCGCATCCCACCAGTCCGTCGGTTCACTCCGGTGCATCTTTGATGGCATCCAACTTGTCTGATGGTGTTGATAGCAGGTTCTTTTCTACCAAGAAGATTAGTATTCTTCTTGATGACTCTAACTATCTTCTATGGCGTCAGCAGATTCTCTTGGTGATCAAGATGTTTAAACTTCAGAATTTTTTGGATTCTCAAACTGTTCCTCCTCCTAAGTTTCTTCCAGATAGCAATGGTGTACCTCAAGAAAACCCTGAGTTTCTTCGGTTTGAGCAGCAAGATAGTGCTCTTGCGTCTTTGCTCTTATCCTCTGTCAGTCAAGGGGTTCTTCCTCATCTTATTGGCATGGACACCAGTGCTCAGATCTAGAGTACTATTGTTGATCTTTACGGTAGCAAGACCACGTCCCGGTTGATGTTGTATCGACGAGCTTTACATTCCCAGCGAAATGGTGAGTTGTCCATGCGAGAGTTTTTGGTCAAGATCAAGGGATATTGTGCTAGTCTTGCCAGTTGTGGTGAGGTCATTAGTGACCATGAACATGTCACTGCCATTCTTAATGGTTTGTCTCCCGATTATGAATCGATTATAGCCATCATCACAGCCAGTCCCACTCCTTACACTGTTCAAGATATATCTACTATGCTTTTGGATGCTGAAACAAGGCAACTACCCTTGGTTCTTGAGGGTTCTGCTTCTGCTAATGTGGCTGTGCATCAGCCTATACAGGAGAAAGTTAAACCTGACTCTGTTCCTGTGTATCGTCCATCTACTAGCACTCGAGGAAGAGGGCGTGGTCGAGCGTCTAGCTCGAGGTTTCAGTGTCAGCTTTGTGGCAAGCAAGGCCACCTTGTGGATCGTTGTTATTACCGCTTTGACACCACTTACAGAAGCACTGGTTACAGACCCCCACCAACTCCTCAAGCTAATATGTGTATGTTTGGTGCTAGTCCATCCATACTGCCTTGGACTCCATCCATGCCTGCTTCTAATATGCAGTCCAACTGGTTACCTCCATCCTGGGCCAATTCGTCAGTGAATTCTACCACTTCAATAGTGGCACAACCTCAAGCCTACATAGCAACCCCTGAAACTGTTGGAGATAATGCTTGGTACCCTGATTCTGGGGCAACGCATCACCTCACGCATTCATCTACATCGCTAGCAGACAGTACACCATACAAGGGACCAGGTAAAGTATATGTTGGCAATGGGAATGCTCTATCTGTTCTGTCATCTGGTCAGTCTTCTCTACTCACTCGCTCGCGTCCTCTCTTTATGCGATCCTTATTGCTTGTGCCTGGAATTACTAAGAATCTTTTGTCTGTTTTAAAATTTACCAAGGATAATCAGGTAATTTTTGAGTTTATGCCGTCACAGTGTCGAGTACGGGACATGCACACGGGGGAGGTGCTCCTTAGAAGGTCCGAGCAGCATGGGTTGTACAAGCTTCACTTGCATGAGTCAGCCAAACCTGGTTCTTCTTCAGTTCCATCGGCTAGATGCTTTACTACTAGCACTGTACTTTCTTATGATCTGTGGCACTATAGACTTGGTCACCCTTGTAAAGCTATACTTTCTAAGGCACTTGTTAAGTGTAATATTCCTCTTAGCTTGAATAAAACTACGTTTCAGTGTATTGCTTGTCATCTAGGCAAAGAGCATAAACAACCGTTTCAGAAATCAGAAACTATGTATGCAATGCCACTTCAACTTGTGGTTGCTGATGTGTGGGGTCCTGCTTTTGTACCTTC
Organism: Gossypium stocksii; assembly: GCA_020496765.1. Taxonomy (NCBI): domain Eukaryota; kingdom Viridiplantae; phylum Streptophyta; class Magnoliopsida; order Malvales; family Malvaceae; genus Gossypium; species Gossypium stocksii. Next base: position 411,313 of record CM035623.1, read on the forward strand.
ATATGGGTTTCGTTACTATGTTACCTTTATAGATGCGCACTCCCGTTATACCTGGGTTTATTTTCTCAAAAAGAAGTCTGAAGTGCTCACAGTGTTTCCTCAGTTTCATCGCCAGGCTGAGAGAATTCTTGGATGCAAGCTTCAAACTCTTCAAACAGATAGAGGTGGTGAATTTTTAGCTTTGAAAGCATACCTCTCTCAACAAGGTATTGTTCATCGTTTTACCTGTCCATACACGTCTGCTCAGAATGGCTTAGTTGATCGAAAACACCAACAAATAGTTGAGACAGGCTTATCGATGCTAGCACATGCGTCTATGCCACTGAATTTTTGGAATGATGCTTTTACAAGTGCTGTTTACTTGCTCAACCGGTTACCTTCTCACCCTCTCAATGATATGTCACCTTATGAAAAATTATTCAAAGTCCTGCCTACTTACACATTTTTACGTGTATTTGGTTGCCTCTGTTTTCCTGATCTCCGTCCCTACAATACACATAAGCTTCAATATAGGTCCACCCCATGTACTTTTTTGGGATACTCTCCGCTGCATAAGGGGTATAGATGTCAAGACTCTTGGGGCAGGGTCTATATTACGAGACATGCTACTTTTCATGAAACAGTATTCCCATTTCAAGCTAATTCATCTAGAGCTAGCTATTCACCTTGTTCACCAACTCTGTCACCATCAAGCTCCAAACTTCTTGTCATGACATCATCAAACTGTTCTCCCATAAATTGTTCACCTTCATCAGACAGGTCTTTGACCGATACATTGCCTTCTTCTTCTAATATTTCTGTTCCTGCACACTTGTCTGAACCACCTCACTCTTTTTTCACTGAACCTGTATCTTTGGCACCAACCCTTGTCTCTTGTCCCCCACCTCTTGTCTCTGGTCCATGTAACACACATACCATGGTGACCCGCAGCAAGGCAGGCATTTTCAAACCGAAAGCCTATATGAGCATTGCACCTCTAGTGTCTGAGGATATTCCTGCAAATATTCATGTTGCCATGTCTAGTGTATTCTGGAAAGAGGCTGTCTTTAATGAGCTACAGGCCCTTGTTCGCAACAACACGTGGTCTTTGTGTATGTTACCTGAAAATCGGCAAGCAGTTGGGTGCAAGTGGTTATTCAAAGTTAAAACAAAAGCTGATGGCACTGTTGAGAGGTATAAGGCGCGTCTTGTGGCTAAGGGATTCTCCCAACATGCAGGGCTGGATTATCGCGACACGTTCAGTCCCGTCGTTCGAGCTGTAACTATTCGCACTATAATTGCTGTTTTAGTTATGAAAGGTTGGGCTTTACGGCAGGTTAACATCAACAATGCCTTTCTCAATGGTGAGTTGACTGAAGAGATTTTCATGGAGCAACCACCTGGATTTGAGCAGTTTGGTCCCAATGGTCAAAAGCTTGTGTGTCGGTTAAACAAAGCCTTGTATGGCCTAAGGCAAGCACCTCGTGCATGGTTTCAAACTCTGAGACAGTTTCTAAGGAGTGAGCTTGGCTTTCAAGTTTCAAAAGTTGATCCTTCTTTATTTGTTCGAGCATCGGCAGATAATCTTCTTCTACTTATGGTTTATGTTGATGATATAATTCTCACTGGCAGCTCAGAGCAGGAGATTGATGAAGTTGTACAACTGTTAAATACAAAGTTTGCGCTTAAGGATTTGGGTCCACTCAATTTTTTCTTGGGTGTTGAAGTTCATCGCACACCTCAAGGTTTGTTCCTTAGCCAACAAAAGTATATTGGTGAAATTCTTTCCAAAGCTGGGATGTCTGTAGCAGTCCCAACACCAACCCCCATGGTTTGTTTTCCTAAGTTTGGTGCCACAGATACTAGTTCAGCGTTGGTCGATGCTCACTTGTATCGTAGCATCATTGGGATGCTTCAGTATGCTTGTATTACACGTTCTGATTTGTCCTATTGTGTTAACAACTTAGTTAGTACATGAATGCTCCAAGTGAAGCTCATTGGAAAGCAATGAAGCGTGCTTTACGATATCTTCGTGGTACTTTAACTCATGGGCTAGCTTATTCCAAAGGCCAGTTTCAACTCACTTGCTACACAGATGCAGATTGGGGTTCTTCAGTTGAAGATAGGCGTTCCACCACAGGCTACGTTGTCTTTCTTGGTCCAAATCCCGTTGCATGGTGTTCAAAAAAACAAGCTGTCGTATCTAGGTCTTCTTTAGAGGCTGAATACCGCAGTTTAGCTAATGGTGTCTCTGAAGTTCTATGGCTCCAACAGCTGCTGCATGAGATTGATGTGCATCTCAATCACGTTCCCATTGTTTGGTGTGATAATACTTCCACTGTTTCCATGGCCGAAAATCCTACGCACCATGCTCGAGTTAAGCATGTTGAAATTGATTATCATTTTGTTTGAGAACGGGTTCTTGATGGTACTTTGCAAGTTAACTATGTTCCCTCTGATAACCAGTTGGCTGATGTACTTACCAAACCGATCACTCCCAAGCAGTTTGATTTTTTCGACAGGCTCTCTGTGTTCTTCCTAAGCATGTTGCTGGTCTTCTTTCAGAAAAAGGGGTACCGGGAGAATATAAAAAGGGAAACCGGGAGAATATTAGAGTATCTAATAAAAGCTATTAAAAGTTGTTAGCTGTAATCTGTTAGTAGTTAGCTAAGTCAGTTGTTAGTTAGCTACAGTACGTGGCTATATATAGTCTGCATGTTTGTACTTCAAGAGGTATCTTAGAAATATAATCTTTCAGTCAAGTATTGTTACTCAGTTTCTGTTATTATCTTTGTTTGGTGTATGTTTAACAATGATGTGAAGGGCACGGTGAAGAATAGTGGTGATGGTAGGGGCCAATGGTAGTTTAGCTGTTGGCTAGTGTGGTGGTCGAGATGATAATGAATGATGGATAATCATCTATGTAGTTAATCCTAAATTTTAAACAGGAACTAAATTGATTTACTCAATACAACTGTTTATAATTTTCTTCTTTACTAGCACTAACAAAAGATCTTTCAACTGATAAAAATATTCATAATATAAGATGAAGAAACATCAATAGAGAAGTGGTTTCCATATACTAAAATACATTTTCCAAGTGAAGAGTTGTTTTATTGACATTCCTACAAGTCCATTGAAAGTATTTATGTTAGAAATTATGATTTCAACTGCAAAAATTTATGAAATCAAGCCATATTTAGAAATGAAAGTATTATGTGTGAGTTTAGATTATTATTTACCTCTAACTAGTCCGATTCCACAACGATAATGTTCAATACCTCAACACTTCAACGAAGAAAATGCTTCAATTACATGTGGCTCTAGAGTAAACTAAAAATGCCCGGCAATGCTCATTTAATATTGTGGCTTCCTTGTTATACTTGATTCATCCGGACACCTCTGTGTGGTCAACTCTATGTAAATCTCTCCCTATTTCATTTGCAATAAAATGTGTATGTACAAAAATTAGTAATATAGTAAACAACACTGTACTGGTAAATGGTCTCAAGTTTTTAGTTGAATTTTTTCTACCTAATTAGTACTTGAATTTGAAATATCTCTTATATTAAAAAAATCAATTTATATATTTTAATGATTTTTAATTATGATCATCATGTGTAATATTGAGAGATTGTTATTTGTCACCATCAAATTAACTATCAAAAAATATACTAAGATAAACTAACAATGTTAATGTAAGAATAACACTTTAAATAATGAAATATAAATTTAAATACCAACTAAATATTTTTAAATAAATAGAAGATAAACTAGTCTGTCTAATACTATATGAACGATTCTAACCATCCAACAATTTTCTATACCCAAAGGTTATGAACCTCTCAAAGAGGATTTCTTGGTATTTCCTTTGGTAGCTTGTATGCTAGGGCCTCATCATTTATCAATATAACTTTCAACTTTCTTTTTCTTTTCATTATTTAAATCTCACACTGATTCTAAATTAATTCAAAATATACAAATCGTTATATTCAGGAGGAGAAAGTTTTGTTACTAAAAAAAAAATTCATCCAAAATTATTAAACTATTAATAAATTTATATTTTGATAATTAGATTTTAAAAAATAATTATTAAATTATTTAAAATATTTTATTTAACTTAATGTGCTATTAAAATTATATTATTTTTATGATGTTATTTGTTCATTTCTATTGTATCAATAAAAAAATATTTTCATTCGTTTTCACAACGCAAATTTATCTTCATAAAATAATTTTGAATAATAAATTTTTTTAAGCAAAATCAAACCAATTTTCTTTCTCAATATCCGATATTGATAGATTCGTTTTACTTGTCAATATTTTATAAATACTGATCCATCATACTAATTACTTTATCAATAATAGAGATCGAGTCCAGAGACGTTCTGGTATGTATTTTTATTGATGTGATTCCCATTACAAATAGACAAATATTCTTGTCCACTGATCTATTCAACGCTAGAATTAGACCTACTATTAATGTGAGAATTTCGGTCTCCCATTTAGAATCCATGGCTCAAATTAAATCTATAAAACAAGTCATTCGTAAATCAAAATTGAAATTGACCCGATTCGTGGAATCAGAAGCCTTTGCTTTTGATCTGGATAAAACTATTCAGAATCAATTGGTACTAGGCCAATGCTTACGTACTTCTCTTACAATTGCAAAATAAATAAGTATTACTTATAACAGAACGAACGATTATATTAATTTATTAAAAATTGGACAAATAAGAAAATTTTGATATGTAAATTAAAATCTACTAATGAGATATCTATTTTATTTCAAAATAATGCTCAATTAATAAATTACATTTAAACTTACTATATAAATAAAGATAATCCTAACAACCTCCCTAGCTAACGATATTTGGGTAAAACCCTCATTCACAACATCACACCTCTAAAATAACTCTTTTCATTCGTTTTTATAATACAAATTTATCTTTATAAAATAACTTTGAATAATTAAATTTTTTAATTAAAATCAAAACAATTTTTTTTCAATATTCGATATTGATAAGTTAATCGAATAAATAGTTAATTAAGTTAAATTATTAATTCGATTGGTTCAATTAATTTAATTAAAAATTTTGATTCAATTTCTTAATTGGTTGATATTACTTTTTATCTAATTAATTCAAAATTAAATTGATCCTTGACCTATTTATTCTGACTAATTGAACCAATTTAATTCAAACGATGGTAAGACATTCATCTAACTCGAAGAAAGCGTCAAAATTTACTTAGACATTCTAAAACACGGAACATGACTAATGTCCGTAAAAATTGTACTTTATTGCGTGTGGAATATCTTTACTTAATAATCACGTTTTCTATTGGGATCTTAATACCTTCCCCTTCGATTTGGAGCTGTTTTAAAATGCATGCACAAAGTTGAGATGTCGGTCTTTTGCTAGCTCTAATTTCTGAAGACAAAATATCATTAATGTGCCATTCATTTTCTTCTGTAGTTTTTCCAGTCTTATTTATACGAATATGTAAATTACATTAATAGTCACTTATGATGAGATTGTAATTATACAAAGACTAAAATAACCCTACTGCTTGAAACGTTCGTGTTAGGTTAGTTATTGACTCAAAGCTGGTTGCTTTTTATATTTAAATAAAAATATTTTATTAGTTTATTTCCCCAAAAAATAAATAAAATCTTAGTTCTTCCTTTTGGCGGAAGTCTTATCTCCCTCCTCCGATCTTCTCTCTTTTCCTCTCAAGATCTCCGTCTAGGGTTTTCTCTTAGTTCTGACTAAAGATTTCAAAAAGAAAAATAAAATGTCAAGTGCTTTAGAGATGTCGCTAGACGACCTCATCAAGCGCAGCCGTAAATCCGGATCCGGAAACTCCCGCGGTCGCGGTCGTGGATCGGGACCGGGACCTGCCCGCCGCTTTCCTAACCGCCGTGCAAATCGCTCTACACCGTATACGACAGCTAAGGTAAATAGATAAGAGTATAGATCTGATTATAACTTTTTGGTTTTTGATTGGATCTTTTATCAATTAAGCAAGTCTTCTTTTCTTGGTTCAGGCGCCGGAGACGTCGTGGCAGCACGATATGTATTCGGCTAAGGGAGCGGCGTTCCGAGGACAAGCTGGTCGGGCCTCCGCAATCGAAACTGGAACGAAACTTTACATCTCTAATTTAGATTATGGTGTTTCCAACGACGATGTCAAGGTATTTTTCTTTTTTTTTTTTCATAAAGTTTTCTGCTATTTTCTTTTTGAATTTTAAATATGAGATTTACTGCTCTGCTTCGATCTGTTATTATTTTAAACGGTGTTATTGATTTAAAATTTTTTTCACGATAAACTTACGTTCCTGATGATTCCTCGGGCTTAGCTGTTAGGAATTTTGTTAAAATTTCAGTATAATCAAAAAGTTTAGCGATGAATTGCTGTACTTACATAAATTTCCCTTTAAATATCAATATTATGTTGTTATATATTTTAAATTATTAGGTGTTTGCATACAGGAATTGTTTTCTGAGGTCGGTGATCTAAAACGATTTACAATCCATTACGATAGGAGTGGAAGATCGAAGGTATCTAATTGAGATTGGCATAAACTGGTCCTTCCGATGAAATTCTTTGTATCATGCAGTAGTTTAGAACCAAAAAGCTCTTTTTCTTAGGGAACAGCAGAAGTTGTCTTCTCTCGCCGAACAGATGCTCTGGCTGCAGTCAAGAGATACAACAATGTTCAGCTCGATGGGAAGCCAATGAAAATTGAGATTGTTGGAGCAAACATTTCTACTCCTGCTGCACCTTCAGCTGCTAATGGCACCTTTGGAAATTCAAATGGAGCCCCTAGAAGGTATGCCTAATTATATATTTAGATACACCTTGTTTTCCTTGAACTTTAGATTCCGTTTCTGGTAACCTTAATTGAGATCTTACACTTGCAGAGTGCTTCTTTTATTGTTTCATGTTACATGCTGAAATTTTCTAAAGTTGCATGGAATCTCCTTAAGATGTTAATTTTAACTATAAGTATTGGCTGAAATTTCTCCATAATTATCATCTTATTTGAAATTTTAGTTTTTGGTTTACAAAAGTCTGAGAAAGTGATCAAATTGTTTGGCTATGTATGTTCAGACAAGCATAATTGGTAGTTATGCTGCGTGTATTTTATATGTTTTACTTAATGGGACATGCAAGAATTCATATTTTTATGTGCTTTTTACCTTTCCTGCCTATCATAATGGTATCACACCCATATTCGTGTTAGTGGTTCTGTGAAGAATAGGTTTGATATCATTCGTTTCTCTTATTTGTCAGCAACTTTTGGTTACTGATAAAATTGACTTACTAATCTTGCTATGGTTTTTTTACAGTGGCCAAGGCAGGGGTGTTGGGTTTGGCAGGCAACGTGGTGGTATTGGAGGCCGTGGCTCTGGAAGAGGCCATGGACGAGGAAGGGGCCGTGGAGAAAAGGTTTCTACAGAAGATCTTGATGCTGATTTAGAGAAGTATCATTCTGAAGCAATGCAGACTAATTGAACCATTTCTCTTGTTCTATTGGTCGGTTTTCAGTCTTTTCTTCTGTGGACTTTATGTGCTTGATACCCGACTGTATTGTGTATCTTTACCAAAACCATACTATTTAGAAGAACTATTGATGAAGAGAACTATTAGTTTCTTAATTTATGTAGTTTGGGCTTTTACTCTTAGTTGTTCCTTTGACATGGGTATAAAGGGTGTGTTCGGTGGAAAGCTCTTTGTAGTCTGCCATTCTGATTTTGGTTTCATTGAAACTGCCTCACCCCACAAGTTGGGATCAAAAGGCAACTTTTTCTTTTGGTTTTCCATATGTTAAGGGAACATTGGCTGCATGCTGTGGGAGGATTAATCTTGCCGCTGCCCCGAGCTGCATTGCCTTTTGGTTGCTCCTGCATTGCGAAACCAGGGAGATCGTAAATGAGGTAGATTTCTTTATGTTCTTTCTCTTATGGATTCTTTATTAGCTGTTCTGGATTTCATCTTTTGTGTTGTTAGTGATGCAATTCCTTTCCCTGTTTAGGCACTTAGGTATTAAAAGTTACTTCACTTTGTTATATTGTTTGCGAATGGAATATGCTTTCTCCTTTATCTATTGTGGCTGCTGACGTGGCTTACTGTAGTCAATTGTTGTAGAATCTCTCTGGTTCAGTTCATCCAGTTGGCTTCTCGATGGTGAAAAAAAGGTGACTGAAGTCTCAAAGTCTCAGCATATGACTGCTTTTTTATTTGGGGTCAGCTAGAACGTGTACCCTTGCTCTTAACCTCTTTTATACTAGGTCAAGAGCTAAGATCGAAAAATGGTTGAATTTACAGAATGTTTAATTTCGTTCTGTGAGCTTGCTATGCTATTTCTAGGAGCAAATGGCTTTAGCTCCACGCTATGGTAAAGAGAACATGCTTATTTGCGCTGTTATTGGTTCTTCTTATCGTTGCCATCTCCTTACAAGTTAGCCGGAACATTCGGACCATCAGGTTGGTGAGTTGCCGGTGCCTTATCTTTTCTTTATTGATATACAAGTTTTGAACCTAGTGCTGATCTTAATCGACTTCCAGCGTTTATATCATTGAATGCTAATCATAGATTTTAGTGCATATGGATTCTCTCTTTTACCAAATTAAAAATGCATGTCATCCATGTAAGATCCAGGTCAGATAAATTATGTGTTAACTTTGAGCAGTATACTTATTTCTGTATGCCATGTATGTTCTTTTTTTCTCATACATTTCAAGTTCGTTATCGTTTTGGTTCAATTTGTTTACGTTTTGGTAAACATAAGTTGAAAACAATTCGCCATTCATGAAACTGGAAAGTGCGCATTTTAATTTATCGAAATCTTTGTTGGAATCGAATCAAAAAAGTTAAAAAAGGATCGTTTTGTATTATCAAATTTTGCTGATTGATTTAGGCTTTGTTTACATATCGCTTTTTCAAGTGTTTTTGGGGTTAAAAACATTTTTGAGTCTCAAGCATAAGCAAATTCTAAACAGAGAGTTTTGACATTACAAAGTGCTTTTGAACGCATTTGAAAAAAATAATAACATTTTTTTGAGTTACTTATTTTGAATGCATTTTATGTAATATTTATATAGGGTATTACATTTATATTTTTATTGATATATTTCAAATATATAACATTATAATTTGAATTTGTGATGGTTATATTTTATTAATATTTATAATGTAATTTATATATTCAAAATTAAATATAAGAAATAAACCATGTTAATTGCTTAAAAATATTTAAAATGTATATTTAATATAACAAAATATTATTAGTGTGTGTTATAATAAATTGTTTTTATATTTTAAATATTTTAATAATTTTTAAAATTTATATTTCGTATACAAATCTATTAATAATGAGCTTTTTATCAATAATATTTCAATAGAAAATATAAAAAATAGGTTAAGCTTTCCTCAATTGCTTTTTTATCCATTATTATACAATACAGCATAATTCATATATTGATTCTATTACGTAATAATGAATTAGTAGATTAAAAAGTGATAGATTTAAAAATTAGCTCCAATCCTTGTATCTTGGTTAGGCTCTTTTAGGCTCTCTAAGCTTCCCCCAACTAGAGAAGATCAACCTCAACAAGCAATAAAACATGGCCCTGATGTAACACAATATGAAGTTCCAACATGAAGATGGCCAATACCAGGGATATAATAATCTAAAGAACATGCTTATAAGATGTCGAGGGTAACGTCCAACCTGAACATTTCAATCATGAATCAATGTCAAGCCATCCAATCAGCTGGATTTTTATATAAAAGAATGTTTTTATATAAATTTGAACGGATTTTTATATCCGATCAGACTAAAAAAAGAAAAGAAGTCAAATAATAGTTTTAGTCTCCCCACTATACTCTAATTTGGTTCAATGGTTCAGACTAAAAATTTTCTAAAGAAAAGAGAGATTTAATCTAAAGAAAAAATATTGTTAAGTCTACTTAGAACTTCGAAAAAAATTTAGAAGCTTAAATGAGAATTTAAAATTTTTTTATTAAAGGATCATGGATTTCAATTAAAATATTGACTTTGAATTTGTTTTCTAATTTTTTTTTATTAAGAGAAGCGTTGTTCTTTGAAAATAACGTTAATGTTTTAATCGAAATTGTTGGTGTTACGCTGGATTCAAATCACCCACTTTCTTAGAAGGTTATTTGTTTTTAAAAAAGGGTATACTCACAGGAAACAGCAAATCCAAGGCATCCCAAGCTGCATGACGCACGGCCCTTGTAGGATACATTGGGCCACCGGGTGAGGTAAAGTTATACAAACAAGTCTTCAACCTCGTACTTGTTGCAATTCTCAGTTGCATTCCTGCCAAAAGAATAAAAAAGAAAATGACATTAAGCTCATAATCAAGCAGTTGAATACCCACCCCAAAAACCTAGAACAAGTTGGTAGTAATAATACCCCCAAGAACTTTAATCTGAACAAGATAATGCAGCAGGACTGGCTCCACTTTTAATTTTTGAAGCTGGCTAATACAAATTTTTCAATAATGTTAGCCATACAACAAGATCATTAAAATGTATAGTATTTAATACGGATAAATCTTAAAATTACATATGAACTTTGGTTTAATTTTATGCGATTCTATACTAACGCATATTGTATGAAAAAATAATTATATTTATCTAATATAAAAATAAACTGATGTATTTATTTAAACATGTGCGATTGAATCAAACTTAAATTCCATGTATATATTTGAACTACAATCAACGTTCTATTTATATAAATATACTACATTAAAGTTTACGTGTAATTTTGAGATTCAATCCTATTTAATATGAAAATGGAAGTTCACCTGGTCAGCTACTTCAGTGACAAATATATCTGCTGGTCCTCCAAGCAATATAGCATTTGGAAATGTGGGGCATAGCTTCAAGAAGCTTTCAAGTTTTTCAACTGCACATAGAGTCCAACATCATAAATGTGGACATTCCATTTATGTACATTATTGTTCAAAATCAAGGTTTCAAAGGGAAGAAAAAGCAACCCAACCTTCGTTATAAAAGAATATGAACCTCGAAAGTAAAAGGTAAAGATCCCTTTGGGCCTGAAAGGTACAAATTATTGATGTTAAATAGTAACAAAACATTAAAGGTCCTGAGGGTAAAACATGGTAGTTATATGTCAGCATGCAAAACTTGACATAAAAGTAAAAATAACTGACCTGTACTGGAATTTTATTTAACCGTGTAGGCTCCAATGCAACTTCATCGAGAAGGTACTGAGTCCATAGGAGGATAAAAGTTCAACAAATAGTTTCTCTCAAAAAGAATAATAAAAGAAAGGTTAAAGAACTTGGTAATTGTTCCTATATTGGAGCTTGAACTAGGCAACTTTTCTCACATTGGGGCCTGAACTTTCTTTTGTTCAGATTAGCCCTTAAACTTGATAATTATTTCCACATTAGGGTTGAATTTTAGAGTTTTCAATGAAATATTAGGGATTAACTTGAAACAAAAAAAAGTTCAGGCCTTAATATGGAAACATTAAGTTTAAGCCCCAAATTTCACAGTTCAGGCCCAAAAATTGATTTAACCCATAAAAGAAAGCCCCAATATGTGTCTTTTTAGTTTACCTTAAAGAGAGACAGGAAACACCTGGCATTTGATTGGATATCAATCCTGCATACAATCACAAAAATTAACTGAACAGATAACATTATCAGGTCAAGAGTTATGCTACTACTTTCATCAAGGATGACCGTCTATTAATAATGTCAACTTCAAAAGATAGCTATGTTTCTTGGATTAGGTGCGAAAGTCATATACAAGTATATTCAGTTTTTTAAAAGTTTTTGGAAGGTCTTTGAAGAATTATATCCCTATATCCGTGTTAGAGCATGCGGCAAACGAGAATACTTTGTGAAAGTACAAAGAATCGGAATTTGTATTCCTACCAGAGAACATTTGTTGCACCCTGAACAAGTGCAGAGGAATAACGAAGTAGAACATCTGCATGATCCAGTTCAACTTCAAACAACTGCAGAAGGAAAAAAAAAATGCAAATCATCCACTGATTAAAACAACATTTGTGAATCCCGAATGCAAATCTATCTGAATTAGAACATATAGTAGAAGCAATTATTATAACTACCGAGCACTGTTTGATATGAAAATATAATAAAATGCCATGACCGGTCCTTTTATGGCCATTTTCATCCAGAGAACTCACGATATCTGCACTTTTATATCACTACTAACCCAAAAATGTGCTTAAACAGGGAATAAAGCCAACAAAACAATAAGAACAATGTATTGTATATGTAATGTAGATTGTTTTCAAAACCAAAAGGTGTTTCCAATTAGTCAGAACAGTTTTCACTCCAAATTAGCACATGGCAAAGCCACCAACCGTTTCAGTAACACCCACACAAATGTATTCACAAAAGATTCATTTGAAACGGCAAAAGAACTAGGAAGTATTCATGAGTCTTGCTTACCCATTTATGGAATAAAAGGGCGAAAGTGTGAGACGCAAATGATTGGCTCCACACTTGCACAATCAAATCAAGAATAGGTTTTCCACGAAGGGGCACTCGAACATAGTAATTAGCAAGGACATCATAAAAGCATAACCGATCATTAACACTGTACTCCGCAGACGATATTAGATCTTCTCTACTTAGAATTATATCTGTTTTTCAATTTCAATACAAAAACCAATAAGAGAAGTCCATCAAATCCTCAAGCCCGAGTAAATAGTATTCATATATATTCATCCCTTAATCAATTTAAAGGCACAAGAATTTGAACACTAACTAGTCTAAATTTAATTTGATGTAAATCTTAGTAAGAAAAAATAAAACTAACAAAAAAAAAAAACCTAGAGAGAAAAAGTGAGGAAGTTGACCGCGTCTAAGCTAACCTTTGGCTCGATCATCGATTTCCAAAGCTAGATCCGCAAATAATTCTTGTAATAAGTTGCGTTTCTGAGATGAAGACGCTAATGCCTGTAAAAAAATTGAATATATACATCGATCAAAAGGCTCTAAGCAGTAGAAAATTTTTAATTTAAAAAAAGAAGAGAAAATTACTTTTATTACATTTCATATCTACTTTTCTGGCGCTAGTCAACATTAAATTATTACTAAAAAAAGTTAAACGCACACGCATACATTTCCCGGTTTTAGAAAAGAAAAAGGAAAATAATATAAGATTCATTTGAAAAAAATAAAAAATAAAAATCTAAAAAGGATAAAAACCATTTTATCGTTCCTTACATTATCCGGAGAAACAAACACGAAAACAAAAAGAAGAGGTGAGAAGAAAAAAAAAAACTCACCCGCTGAAGTCTTTTCTCGATTTCTAGTGAGAGCGCGTTGAGATAAGCGGAACTTCGACGCCTAGGAGAAGCTTCTTCTTGTTGATGCTGCATTTCTACGTTAAGATCTTAAAAGTGAAAAAGAAAAGAAAAGAAAAGGTCTATGAATTTGAGAGCGAAGAATTTTGAATTTCGAGTTTGATCCAAACAAAAAAGAAACCAACGAACACAGAGAAAAAGCGTTTGGATTATTTCTCAACGAAACAAAAGCTTCTCTTCGTTAAATGAATTGCAGTAGCCGTTTCAACTCTTTACCGACAAACAGAGAGTACAAAAAGCAGTGGATTTAGATAAATAAATATATACAATAATTGTTTAATAACGAAGGGAACTGCAAGCGAAAGTGGATTTGGCGTGGGGGAGAGGCAAAGAGAGCGTGGAGGCGAGTTGAGCTGAGTTGAGAAGAAGCAAAAAAGGACAGTGATGACAAGGATTTTGGAGTCGAGATGCGCTGCGTTTTTTGGTTTTTTCTTGGAGTCGAGACTGAGATAAACAGAATCGAGAATGTATTATATAGTCACTATCCCAATGAAGATTGTAAGACTACAGCTATTAATTATTTAAATTATTGGACCACGTGTCATTCTCATCTTTGAATTTTTTTGATTTATTTTTTATTATCATTTCAATATTTGATTTTTTAATTAAATATTTAATTTTAATTTTAATATTCAATTTGATACTTAAATTTTTTATTTCAATTAAGTACATATGTTTTATTTATTTATTTATCAAATCACATGATATTATTTAATTTAAGTATCAAATTGAATATTAAAGTTAAATTAATATATTTTAAAAAATCTTCTAAAATTAACCCTTTAAAAGTATACGCATAAATAACTACTCAATTCTATTACTTTATGTAACTTTTTACTTTTTTTAATTTTTTATGAGATAGTTGGTAGTAAAAGTATCATGGAAGTCATGCATTAATAGTTAGATTAAATTTCGTCTTTTCTATTAAAAACAGATAAATTAATCTCTATACATTAGATTAAAAAGTGAACTGGTCCTTGTATTAAAAATTTCATCAAATTTCTACTGTTAAAAGATATTTCATGTACATCAATACGAGATATATATGACATGCCACATGTCACTGTTTGATTGTTTTACTAGTCACGCTAGTTTTTAAGAGTACAAATAGATAATTTTTTTAACAACAAAGACCAATTTACCTTTTGATTTAATATACAAAAATTAATTTACTTATTTTTAATAAAAAATAAAATATAATCTAAATCTTAATATACTGACTTTCATAATACTTTTACTAAAAATTTATTTATTATGGGGGTAGTTGATATAAGAAAGGCAGAGTTAAATAACAGTCAACACGAGTGATTGAATGAAGAATAGCGCCATTTCTGGATGACTTTAAACTTGGCGTTGAGTCAAGGCTTCTTGGGTTGGGTAGGTGGGGGGTAAATTAAAATCTTTCAAAGCATAACCACTCTTATTAAATTAAGTGCAAACAGAAGTGTTTAGACTTTAGACTTTTATCATATTTGCCATGTTCAATATTCTTTATTGTTGAAAATAATTATATTCTATTTTTTTGGTAAAATAAATTATTTTTTTAAGAAGTAGTTTCTAAGTGAATAATGATTTCGGGTGAGTTTTCAGAGTATGATTTGTTCTTTAAATTGTAGATGTTAATTTTAGAAAAAAAAATTGTTTGTTAAAAAAATAAATTTTTTTTCCTTTTTCTTTCTATATTTTATTAGGGGTGTTTTGATAATTTTTCTGATTAAGTTGGTTTATAGTTAGAGTTGCTGATGGGCCAGGTCGGGTTGGATTCAAGTTGGGTCTAAGTATAACATTAATGTACTTTATGCTTGCTCAAAGCTCGACCTGGTCTAAAATATGGGTTTAAAATTTTACTCAAATCCATTCATATTTACAAAAAATTAACCCAAGCTCATTTTAAATCCGTCCATATTATTTTTTAAAAAATTAAAAAATTATATTATATTATTTTAATATTTAATAAAATTTTATATTTTTTATTTACTGAAAATTTTTATATAGTCATTAACATTATTTTAATATTTATATTATAATAATATTATATATTTTATATAGGTTTATTTTTTTCATCTATTCTAAATTATATAATATATAAAAATAACATAATATAAAGTATTATAAATTTAAAAACAGGCTGCGTCGGACCGGGTTTGAGCCTTAAATATTTAAACTCGAGCTTGACCCATATTTTAAACGGGCCTAACTTTTTTGCCTAAATCATTTTTCGGACCTGATATTTTTACTCAAATCCTCTCAAATTTCGGACGAACCTTCAAGCTTGAGCATATAAACTAACCCATGAACAGTTATATTCATAGCTAATATTTTAATAACTTTTTAAATTAAACTGATGCATATATTAACAATTTTAAAAAAAATTATGTCAAAATTTTGGTTTGCCAACTCTTGGATTTGCTCTTTGGATCAAATTTTATCATTGACTACGTTGCCAGAACACGAATGTGACATTGCGTATCATCTTTACCTTTATCTTTTTCAATTAATTGCACGCTATTGCGGAACTCAACGCTATAAACTGATATGCATGGGAATGGCGGAGAAGATAGAAAAAATTATTAGCCCCAATATTCAATAATTGAATTCTTGTTGATAATCTTTTAAAATGATTAAAATAAAAGATTAAACTTTATCGAAGAAAGTTTAATAAAGGTTTAAGAAGATAAAAACAAATAAGGGGTTAAATTCTACAGTTATACATTAAATTTGATTAATTTTGTAATTTCATACCTTGATTTTAACTCAAATGAGACACTTTTTTTTTTTATCATGACTTAATTATGGAAAGAGATTATAAAGTATCCTTTTTCTACATATACAATATTAGGGAGCGGGATTGTATGATTTGAATTTATACTATGTAGGTATTTTATAGGAATTTTAACCATTATTTCATTCAAATATCATGTTTAAAAGCTTAATTTAAATGCACAGAATACCAATATTATTGAAAAAAATTCATTTCTTAACTTCTTTTTTAGAAAATAAATATTTTCTTTTTTATCAAACAGATGATATGTTTGCTTCTCAACATGCGAGTAATTCTTTATCTATAAAAATGATATTACTTTATAGAGTATGTCTCATATTGATGAGCCAACATCATGACGAGAAAGAGTTGACATCGTGACAAGACGACCACGACATCCCAATGAGAAGCGACGCGAAGAATGGCATCCTAACGAGGAGCATGTGACGTTGCGATGTAGTGATGTGCTCCCCAATTCAACCGGGTTTTCTTCTCTCAGTTAAACATTGCTATTGTTTCTCAGTTAAACTCTGATTAGTCTAAGTTATTTTAGTCATATTTAATCTACAAATTTAGCCTATAAAAGGGGTTGTTGTAACATAGAATAATCATCTTTATCATCTTTGAGATTGAGAGAGTTTTGTGAGTTTTGCGGATTTTCGGATTTTAGCTAAAGTACTTTGTTTTTTCAGAATTTAGGGTTTATTTCTTAAGATTATCTTCATCTAGTACTCTTTCAATTTTTGCTCATTTAGTGAAGTCTCCTCTGCCATGATTTTCTGTCCTCTTCTTCAAAAAAAAAAATTTCACGTAAATTTATATATTCAATTTTCTCTATTTTTAATTTTATTTTCTCGTTACATATAAGAGTCGATCCCGAGTTCCTTGTAATATTTATAACTTTTCTCTCTCATTTTTCCTTAAATAGAACACTGCTTTCTAATTTCTTTTAACTCCCCATGTCCATCGCTGGTAGCGTGTTCACTTCTATTCTCTCTATAATCGCTTTTTCATAACCTCTAAGGATGAAAGAAAGGGGTAGGCTGGCGCCCTCGTCTCACAAAACTGGACATTTTCGATGCATATGAGATTTTTTTTTTTGTAATTTGTGCAATCACCGTCCATTTTCCTTTTTCCGTAATTAAAAAAATCAGTGATATTTTGTAAAGTTTTTGAAGTTAAGTTGTTTTAGTGGAATTTACCTAAAATAATATAAAAAAAAAAGAAGAATGACAAATGTGAAGTGATTGAATGAGTTAAATTCAATAGCAGAAAGGAATCAGAGTTGGGGCAACGATTTTTAAGGAACCATTCGATATTTTAAAGGACACGTTTATGGGCTACTTGCCCTCTACGATGGCTCAGTATGTAGACCCCATGCATTGAAGAGCATAGTTTTACAATTATTGTCAACTACATTAACAGAAGAAACCAACAAACAACAATCTTATTCAAATCCAAGTTGGGCACAAAGTTACAAAACTCATGCACAATTTTGCCATGTGATTGCAAAATGCAAACACATCCACAACCTTTTTTTTTTAATCATAACTTTGAAAGGACACATAATCATAAGGTAACACAAATACAAATACAATTTTAATATTAAAATAATTATGTAACATTTTAAATTAAATAACAATAATTTTGATAATTCTATAAAAAAATTGTGTAATGGAACAAAAAGGTTAGAAGTTGCATTTTTAAATCTGTAATTTAAGAATCAAATTTTTTTGAAATCAAAATATGATTATATTTTAAAAAAATACTATTCTTTAGTATTTTTTTCCTATTTCTTTTAGATGATGAGGTTTCCCTATTTATATGATATAAGTATTATTCATAGATATGACATATTAGGTAGATGTTATGTATATCAATACATATTCTACTCTAGACTTAACACGTATTTATGTAGTTCCTTTCGCGATCTCACATGTCACTTCATAGGAGAATACAAGTACCCCACCTCTAAACACCTATTATTATATGAGCTCGATCTGTGAGCTCAATATGCTATTATCATGCGAGCTCAGTCTGCGAGCTCAATGGCATCCGACCTGAACCCACTCGAGTCCTATTCAAGTTTTGGGTTAGTAATAACAATTATCATAACAACAATAATTTAGAACAAGTTTTAAATTATTTTTATTTGTTTTTAACCATTTATTATAAATTCTTATTATATTTAACTCTTTTTGCCAATATCCTCCCTAATCCATAAATAAGAAAATAAACACCACATTCAAATTCACGTCTTCTTACATTGATAATAATATTCATACCATTTGAGCTAAAACTCAAACAACTTATTTGCTTAAAATGATATAAATGGTATAAACACTAAATTACCATAATTTTCCTTTTAAAATGAACCAAATCAATCTAAAGCCAATGTTATTAATAAATAAAAAATACCCTAATAATCACATCCATTTTACCATACAATAAAAAATACTAATTCTCTCTGGGTTCATGTTATCAGGTCAAAGTACAAGGTAGAAAAAGGTGTACCCATTGATATCCGTCGAGGCAATTGTTCCTATCTTTGGAGATCTCTTTCGAGGATTTGGCCCCTTCTTCGTGAGAATATCATCTAGTCAGTTGGAAATGGTAACAGTATTAGATGCTGGAAGGATAGTTGGATCTCCGATGTTGACCCTTTGTTGAACCATATTCCTTCACAAAACAACCTTGATGTGGACTATCTACTTCAAGACATGGTAACAGAACGTGGAATTTAGATCTACTCCGTGTATGGTTGCCGGATGAGATCCTAAATCATATTATTAGTATCCCTCCCCCCACACCAGTCAGCCGGATCAGATAGAGTTGCTTGGGTGGATGCCTCAACGGGTTCTTTCTCTATCAAGAGTGCCTACAAGTTGATCAAGGAAAACTCGTGGAACTCGCGGGTTGACATTTGGAAATTACCATGGAAGTATAAAGGACCTCAAAGGGTTCGGACTTTCATTTGGTTGGCTTTCTAGCAACGACGACTAACACAAGTGGAGAAACTAAAGCGAGGGATTGCAAATGATGATTATTGTACGAAATGTAGATCAACTATGGAGGATATTTTGCATGCTGTAGGAGATTAACTCCAACGAAATACGTTTGGTCGCAGCTTGTTCCAACAGAGAAGCAAGATCGGTTCTTTTCCAGGGACTAGGAGGAGGAATGGCTTGCAACTAATTTGCAAAATAGCCAACATGAATTTCCTTGTTTTTCAGAGAGTGTCATGGAGTGTAGATGAGGTCATCAAACATCACTACCCAAGACTAATTCAATTGTGAGGCAATGGGAGAATGTAAAGCATAACTGGGCAGACAAGTGGTTACAGTTGAGAACTGACGGTTCAGTTAAAGTTTATTCAAGCTATGCTGCTGCTGAGGGAATCTTGAGGGACTACCATGGGAGGTGGATCACTGGCTTTAGTCATCAATTGGGAAAATACTCAATTCTTCGGGCTAAACTATAGGGTATATTAGATGGTCTGTCGCTAGTGCAAGAGCAGCCAAGTAATAAAATGTTGATTCAAATAAATAGTTTGGAAGCCATTCAAGATTGTTTGTAGGAGACTGTATAATCAAGTACATACCTGGGAGGAAAACCTAAAAGCCAATAAATTGGCAAAAATAGGTTTTAATACAAAGGAAAGACTGCAATTATTTACAGACAATCTTTTTATATTAGTTTAATTGATTGTATTTTCTTCGCACCAAAAAAAATTACCATGCTCAATCATAGATAATTAATTACTTTTTAAGTAAATAAATTAAATCACCCAACTTAATTTCTTAGTAAAAATCTCTAAGTTATTCCTCTAGAAAATCGATAACTAAGCAACTTTCACTCATCTTCCGACTTCAAGTCATAATTAAAGAAAGCAAATCGCTGCTAAAACAAATGAACTGGCTACTGCCAACAACAAACCAGTCAACAAATTCATTCGCAGGTATGAATGCATACTAAAATAAAACCATAGCTTCAAAGTTTTGCAAGAAACAAAGGAATGCCCAAAGAAAGCTTTGCAAATGAAAATTAAGAATTCATTCATTTGCGCTCGGTAAAAGTCACAGCATAGAGTACACAAACAAGTACATAACGATATAGATCTAGAGTCAAGATCTAAAGGCATTACAGTTACGAACTTAAGAATGATCCTAAACTTAACCACCAAAACCATAGAGAGTCCTCCCCTGCCTTTTCAAGGCATAAACAACATCCATGGCGGTAACGGTCTTCCTCCTGGCGTGCTCGGTATAAGTCACAGCATCACGAATCACATTCTCCAAGAAAATCTTCAATACTCCCCTGGTTTCTTCATAGATCAAGCCACTGATCCTCTTGACACCTCCTCGACGAGCCAAACGGCGAATGGCAGGCTTAGTAATGCCCTGGATGTTGTCTCTTAAAACCTTCCTATGCCTCTTGGCACCTCCTTTGCCAAGCCCCTTGCCTCCCTTGCCTCTGCCTGACATCTTCGAAAGATTTGATGATTACTACGGAAACAAAATTACGATGAAATGAATTACGAGCAAAGGGAAAACAATAGCGAATGCTTGACGATTGGAATTCTGGGATATTTAAAGGAGTGAATGTGCGATTAAAGTTTCTTGTTTCTATCGAAGGCTGGAACTCTCGATCCGCGTGTAAAAGGAAGGGTTATGTATGAGCCATAGATAGGATTGTGATCGACGGCTGATATTGTTTACATGGAATGTGACGGGGATTGCGTTTTTGAAAGTTTTGGGGAATTTAAATTAGGCGGAAAGAAATGTTTTAGAGTTGATTTTGATTTCGTTTTCGTGGATAGCGGGAAAACAGAAGAGGCAAACACAAATTAAAAAGGAATGCTTCCGTTTTTTGTTTGCACGTGTTTAAATATCTGAAGTTAAAAAAAAAAAAAATTTTAAGGTGTTATTAGATTGAAAATATATAATAATATGGAAAAAAATTGAATACCAGAATAATATAATATGTAATACGTCCATAATGGTAATAGAATAATTACAAAATAATAAAAATAAAATACAAATTTTACATAGAAACCCTTTCAAAAAAAAATCACGGGTAGAGGAGAAAAAATTTACTAATGTTGAAAAACGAATTATACCAAAAGAGTTTCAACTACATCTATTTAAAGATTGAAAAATTGTATTCGAATCAATGTCAAATAGAATAAGGGTAAGTTTGGATAGGCGGTGCGTTTACCTGCTTTTAGTGTAAAAACAGCGGTGGCGGTGAGATTAGATACTGTAGCGACATTGTAGCGTGAGACAAAAAGTAGGCTAAACGCACCGCACTGTACCCAATTGCCCATCCAAACTCACCCTAAGTGTAGTTCTATACGGATTTTACTTATGCGACATGGTTCGTACCTCGGCCCTCAGCCTCTCGCCCTTACAAATCCTCTTATTTTCCCATTGTATTTATTTTTTCAACAAATGACGAGATTCATGTCGCACAAACTAATATGTATGATAATTCAAAAATGACACGGCGGCTAACTATTTGGGATGACAATGATGCATTTATTCTGTCATAATAAAATACGATAGAATCATAAACTCAAATCGTCAACTATCATATTATTTGATATTCTCATGCTTAGTTTATATTATTTAGGTAATTAAAAAATTATATAATTCCGGTAATTAATATTTTTCATATTATTCTGAAAAAAAAGTTAAATATAAAAGTTATATTTATTTGTTTTAAAAAAGTGAGTATAAGGGGTTTGATTAAAAAAAATGAAGATTACAAAGTGGAAATATTATAAAATGTTTTACAAATTTTAAAATATTTGAAACAAGTTTTTCTAATTTATGAATTAACCTATTGAAATTCAAATAAATGTAATTCTTTTAAACAATTTTTAAATATAAAATCTTATATCTTTAACCGATCTCATAAAGTTAAAGAAATGTTTTATTTTATTTGCCCGTATTTTTATCATGAGGTATTATAAGAATGTTAGCCCGTATCAATTCCCAAGTTGTAAATTTAATTATTTAAAATATAATTTTTGTGAAAAAAATATGATCTTCTCCATTTCATTATATAAGGGATAAATATATTAAATTTATACCTAAATTTTTGTTTAATGTGCAATTTGATAGACGTACATTGATTTGGTATAATTTTACTCATGAAATTTGAATTGTGGTTTATATGTATATATAAACTTTAATTTATTCAAAAGTCTATATTTAAATAAATGAATACATATATTTATTTCCATATCAAAATAATATAATTATTTTTGTATGCATATTGGACCAAAGTTCATATAAAGTTTGATATTTATCCCTACAATATAAAAACTCGATAAATGAGAAATAATAGACAATCTCTTATTGCGAGTTTTATTGTTAAAAATATTTATCAAAAAATCTAATGCAACAAAACATCGACCAAAGGAAATGACTACAACATGTTTTGACCTCTCTTTAGTGACAATGTCACTTAACATTTTTGAATTTGTGCATTTCGATTTTATATACTAGTCTTTCAAATGTTATAATTGGTAACACATCAGTAATTTGGTCTGTTAAATTATCACTAGAAGGAATTTGTTGTACTTAAACATCACATTTCTTTTCAAAATTACGAGTGAAGAATAATTTTGATGAAATATATTTTGTTTTATCTCATTTTATGTATCATCCTTTTAATAGAGCTATAAACGCTACATTTGCTTCATACAAGGTGGTGTGTTTTTCTGTAGAGATAATTACTTATCTTCTAGATATTTAGGTCATTAACCTTAGATGAACACTCTCTTAACTAGCTTTAATCATTACAATTATATATCGCGTTATTTGAAAAGGCAACAACTAATAATGTTTGTTTTACCTAATACCGTCATATGATTGTACCTCCACACATAAATTAATATCTCATTTGAGACCGTCCTATTCAATAAAAATCTAGTATCAACATAGTCAACTAATTGAGACCATGAATCATTTGAGAAAAAACAACACCACATCAATTGCCCTATTGAGATATCTAATTGCATACTTAATTACATTTCAATGTCTATATGTTGGAAAAGAGTTAAATATTGCTGACAAATTTACAACAAATACTACATTAAGCAGTGTATTGTTTGTTGAGATATACATTAGTGCCCTTATAACACTGAGATTTGATACTTTAGAACCAATTAGCTCTTCATCATTTTCACAATGGCAAGAGAGATATTTATTCACATCTATGTAAACCATTTGAATATTTCAGTTTGTTTTAGGCAAAAAAAAAGCTGGCTTCTCTTGACCTATTTGGTTGTGGACTTTCTAAACCGATTACATAGTTTTGTTGTTCACCAAAGAACCATCATGTGGCTGTAGTTTAGTGGTAAGAATTCCACGTTGTGGCCGTGGAGACCTGGGCTCGAATCCCAGCAGCCACACATATGTTCATACATTTTTCAATAAATAAATTGCAAATCTCGATTTGCTAAAAAAATAAAATTTTATTTTAATTAATGCTCATATGCTCCAAATTTATTTACAGTGATACTATTTTTTTTTTTTTTTTTATTGGCACAGCCAAAGTTAGATTTTCCCATGCAAGTACGAATAGCTGTTTACTTCTAAACATGCTAGCCAAGTTGCGGAAGATATAAATAACATCTAATTTATTTTGTAATATGTATACGATTATTAATTTTAAATTTTGATATTTTTAATAAATTTATAAATTTTATTAATATTTTAAAAAATTAAATTATTCGTAGTTATTTAAATATCATTTTGATAAATTAAGTATAAAATATTGAAAGATTTGAAACAACTTCCGTAAGAGAAATTTGAGCAATGCTAAAAATACTGTCAATTGCTTCGGGCATTGATAAAAAGATAGTAATATGTTTAGTAATTCGGTTTCCTTACATCAATTAGACCTTAACCTGAGAGATAATCCACTACTTTAACACTACGTAGGACAAGTAATTACAAAACCTTACTTTTTCACTTAAGTTCTAAATCACTGTTGATTTTACACTCAATAGACTCTAGAGAAATGTTTCTCGATGAACAGAAATAATTGTTCTCCAAACAATACATCACCTCGTCTTCTCAATCTACAAGAAATCGAAATTTGTTAACATACAATATCAATTACAATAAATATTCTCATTAAAGCAACATAATAATAAACTTTAATAATATTTTCAACAATTCTAGGATAAAGTCTTCCATCTTCAGGATATACTTTCAAGTTTACTTGATTCAATCCATTCTCATCAAAAGAGAAAAGTAGATTTCCTTAATCAAATGTAATATCTAGAACAAGTTTGATATCGTGGATGGTGTAACACCCATTAGTGAGCTGATATTTTCGGTGAAGATGAAGAAAAATGAAAGAGATGAAGCCTTTTGTTTATTTTATTAATATCTAGTCAAAATTAAGCCACCAACTTCACCTAATTTTGACCAATTTGTTTCTCTTGTGTCAAGTCTTTCCCTTGGCCGGCCATGCTAGTAAAATTTGGCCTATTTACCTTTTAAAGGCCTCTACATTAAGTTACAAAGCAATTTGACACATTTCTCTAGTAAAACACAACTTTTGCCCATTATACGATTTAGTCCTTTTTCGCGATTAAGCCTTCAATCGCGTAAATTAATTCACCATAAATTTCATGCACCCTAATAAAAATACTATAACACATAAAATAATACTAAAATAATTTTCTCTAACTTCAGGCAAGTGATTTTAAAATCACTATTCCGACTAAGCCCAATTTCGAGCTGTTACAAATAGTGTTTGCACTGGTCCAAATAATCGACAAAGATCACAACCCTATAAACAATAGGAGGCTGAGCAATGCCAACTACATCAGACATTGTATTACACACTTCTCTCATAATTGTTTCAGTAATAAAAACTTTATTAAAATTGAACAAAATTTTCATATTTAGAATACGAATCCAATTTCACTAAATTAACTTAGTACATCATTATTTATTTAAATAATCTTTAATAGTGAAATAACAAAAATACCCTTTATTTTTTATTTTAATTATAAAGATAATTTGGTCATTTTGATATTATTTAATCATGGTATAATCGTAATTTACTGCCTCCTTTTTATTTTGACTCTATGGTATAATTCACTTTTAGTCCATGTACTTTTATTATCTCACAATTTAGTTTATACCCTAGATTTTATCAATATATTTTCAATATTATTTTTACATGGAATAATAAATTAACTTCCCGTCGCTTTTTTTATGGTTAAATTTCACTTTAGCCCCTATACTTATACACCCTTTTTTTTTTTGCTTAAAATCCTCATTTTCTTGAGAATTAATCACTTATTTTCAATCAAATACTACTATTTCTAACACCAAAATTTTAGGATGTTACATGCATTCCAAGAAACTAAATATTATCACATTGAAAATTAAAATCCTAAAAAAAAAAAAAAAACCCTTCCCAAAGAGAAATTGACAAATTCATCAAGTATTCGGATCCTCTGATTTCGGATTTTGCATCATAAGCGATGATTTAGCTTTTGAACTCAATGTCATTGATATCCTATCAAATTCTTTCTCACGAATATAATCGGTTTTATTGATCGAAACCTCGACCACCGTCATAAAATCCGAAACGGCTGCGCCCCACCGTTTGGCCATATGGACGACGAACTTAGCGATCTTCGGACTCGAGTATTCAATCACATTGGCGTCCACCTTGAGGTCCGCCAGCACTTTGGAGACGATCATCACGCTGGAACCGGACAAGAAAGAGTTCAACGGCACGGAGACGGCAGTCACAAATTCCGGAGTAATGATTTCTTCTACCAAAAACTCAACGTCGTAGGCTTTGACGAAAAGTTGATACCTTAATTTGATACGCATTTGAATAACGGCACTGCCGCCGCCGGCAGCCGGAGATACATAGTTTGCCTTTGCTTCATAGATTTTCAATGTGCAGCCGACGTTAGAGGACGCCATTCGTGCCGTGCTCACGCGTCGCTCTTTGCTTGCAGGTGTTTCGCTTTGGTTCTTTGGGAGATTATATTGATATTAAGCTATTATCACAGTACGAAGGATACAGAAACCGCCATAAATATGTCAGAATTTGAGCATTTATGGTATTTCTAGGTTTTCTAAGCATTTTCTTTTCAATTTCTACATTCACTTGAATAGGTTTGTTCTTAAGTAACAGCTAAAGCTATAATTCAATCAAAATTCAAAGGAGGAAAGACTAACCTCTCGGATTGAATTCACAGCATGGAGAGAAAATTTCTTTGTTCTTTCTTCCTTTCTTTGCCGTCTGGGAGAGATGAGAATGATCAAATCTGTTCTTTCATCTTTCCTTTATGTTCCAATTATAATAATAATATAAATCCTTTTCTAATCATAAATCTAATGGCCATTATTGATTCATAAATATGTTAGTGGACTTCAACGGCTAAAATCAATATCATCCACTAATGCTATGCTTTTATTGCCTCCGAGTCATAGCTTTGATTAATAACTCGCCTAATCCACCTAATGTTTACTACTTCTTCAATTTAGTCTTTATACTATACTTAATAATTTCTTTAATAATTTTCATCTCAATTCTCATTCTCGCCCCGGAAACTTCTTGGTTTAATTTTTCGGAAATTTTCAGTTTAGACAATTCGATCTCAAAGCCGAATTTTTCTACACTGGTGAAAAAACAAGTTGTTACAATGCCACGTAATATTTGGCGTGCTATTTTATGGTTAAATTAACGATTTTAATAATGACAAGACTTGATTGATATAACAACAATAGTCTAGGGACCAATTCAGAACAATGGTCATAGTTTGTCATAGTTTCAGGTTATAAAATATTAAATTAGTAATGGTAAAATTGCACTTTGACTGCCTAAAAATGATAAAAATTAAATTTAATCATTTAAAGATTATAAAGATATAAATTATTATAAAGATAAAAAATACATCTTTACTATCGTAAAAATATATAATTTAATATCGTACGAAATTATTTCTAACTTTGCCTCTACTCTAAGTGAATGGAAACATAAATCCTAACCAAATAAAAACTCTTTTAAGCATGCATTTTATTGGACCAACCAAAATTTTTACAACAATCTTAATTGAAATAGAATTCTAGATCTACTAAAAATTTGTGAAATAAAGAGCTAGAATGCTTTTCCAATTGAAACTTATTGGAACCCATCAATATTTTCAAAGGTCCTAAATCAAATATATAATTCTAAAGCTACAAATTTTCTAAAAAAAATAAGAGTTCTACTTTAACTAAAACTCCAGCATTCTTGGATTGAAAAAAGAAAAAGGAAAAGCCTAAGTCAAGTGAAGGAAAGATATTCCTTTCTTTTGTTTGGATAAATTATTTTTAATAATGAGAGGAACAAGAATCAAAATTAAGGATTCATTTGTTTATATATAAAATATTTTTCATAAAATATTTTTATTATTTTATGGTATTTATTTGGTATAAAATAAATTATTAAAGAAAATCATTCTTTAAAAAAAGAGTAAAATTATTTTTTTTTTAAGAAAAGTATCTTACCAATTTTTTTTTCCCGTAAGACATTTTTTAAATTGATCAAGTTCTGTTCACTATCCTCACTGTTGAAGAAGACAAAAAAGGGAAAGTTTTCAGAGCAACAGAGGGGAAGCTCTCTTCACTGTCGAAGAAAATAACCCCTTATATTCCAATCTTGTATTTTTTTACAATTTAGTCCCTGAAATCCAAAATTTTACTAGTCTACAATTTAATTCCTCAAAAAAAGATTTTCTTATTCTACAACTCAATCCTAAACCTCGTTTTGTACAGTTTTGCAAAACAGTTTCTTTTCTAAAATTACCCGATTTTATAATTTAGTCTTTACAACTAAAATTGTCAAAATTTTCAAAAATTAGTCCTTGCTTTTTAAATAGTTAAACTTTCGTATTCTATTTTTCAAAATTTTATATTATCAAATAATGTAAATTATTCCTAAAACTCAAGTTTTGAAATCTGTACAATTTAACCCCTATAATTTCAAACTTTACTATTTTATGCTCAATTTTCCAAAATTTCATATTTCAAAATCATATAATTTAGTTACTACATCAATGTTTCATATTTCACTACTCAAACCCTTAGAATTTGAAAATTTACAAATTTTACAATTTGATCATTACTTCAATTTTTATCAAATTTAATCATTTTTCAACTTACTCATCTAAATAATTTCAAGATAAATATTTACAACTTTCAACTTAATTAAACATAAATTTGTATTTCCTAATGTACAAAATTAATTAAGTAAATTAAGATTAATTAAAATTGATACATGATTAACTAAAATATAAATAAGTTTTATGAAATAAACTCAATTAAACAATGAAAGATAGTAAAATCTCAAATGCATGTTTTGTTTCATTGAAAACAACTTTTATAAAATATTTCAGGAAATTTGTTAAACAACAAAAAATATTTTACATAGATTTATTCAAATATAAAAAAATATTAGTTTTTTCCAAAAAAATAAATTATTTTCTATAAATCATTTTCCGAAAACCATTTTCAGTAAAACAAACATAAACTAAGAATCCTAGAGGTGTTCATGGGCCGGGCCAGGCCAAAAAATGGGCCTAAAATTTTGCCCAAGCCCGACTCATATAAAAATGCTTAAACCCGGGCCCGGCCCGCCCGTATTAATTTTTATATTATCTTATATAATTTTTAAATATATATAATACATCAAAAATACTAAAATAAATCAAAATAAATATTTCCCAACAAATTGAAAATTAATTTTAAATAATATGTAGACTTAAATAACACTAGGATAGATGCAACTTAACAAGCAAATACCTCTAAAATAATAACAAAATTAACAAATGCCTTTAAAATAATAACAAAATTAACAATAAAATAAGTTTTATACAATATCCAAACAATACAACAAAATAGTAGCAACATAATAGTAATATGGTAGCAAAATAGGGAGAAAACATCAACAAAATAACATTCAAAAACAAAAAAAAAAAGCAGATTTTTTTTTGTCCTTTAGTGAATTCGAGCTGCCCGGGCCAAAAATACCTTACTCGAGGCCCGATCCATTTTTTAAACGGGCTTTTTTTTTGCCCAAGCCCATTTTTCGGGCCTATATTTTTGCTCAAACCCTCCCACATTTCGGGCGGACCTTCGGGCCGGACCGGGCCGGGCCGCCCAACTCATGAGCAGGTCTAAAGAATCCTTTACTTCCTTTAATTTTACTCAATTTTTTAATAACTTAATTTGGTGGAAAAATGAGAGGAAATAAAATATAAACAGCTTTACAATATTTAAAATATCATTTTTTTTAATCACTCTTTACTTTTAAGTGTATTTTCAACAAAAAAAAATTAATTCTTTATTGCTTTAACCTGTTAAATATTTAAATTTCGAACTTAAAAAAAACATAAAAATCTTTATTTTTTTATCGTATCGTTATATTTTATATTATTATCTCTTTATTTTTAAAAAACTTTGAACTTAAAATATTAATTTTAATTTTTTAAAATATATTATTATCGTATCATTAGATTTTATTTTTAGATCATTATCTGTTTATCTTTAAAATTTTAACAACCTTATTTTATTTTTAAATTTGTTAGATTAGTAGGAGCCTTTAATTTATCGATATATTATTAGTTAACACTTTAATTATGATTTTACAAAAAATAATGGTATTTTTTTATAATATTTAATTTAATTTTGTTATTGTATATTATTTATGTAAAGGATAAAATTGGAAAATATATGTAAAATAATTCTTTTTCCTTGCCTTAATAAATTTGAAATATCCAAACAATATATATATATATATATATATTTTTTTTTTTTTTTCCTTTATTATATTTATCTATACATAGACTAATGATTTTATAACTCAAACTGTTAAAAGAAGAGTTTTACTTCAATTGAGACTTTGAAAAATCCTTTTTCGACTTAAAGTTATATTTTAACAATTTCTTATCCTCACCAATTTATGTTGGAGCTAATCCATTTAAACATATTTCATGAACTTGTAAGGCATTCGACTTTACCGTTTTACCCCTTGATACTCGTGGCTAAACAGCTTGGGTTATCCAAGTAGTGCAAAATTGAACACATGTTACTCGTGAATTTCGTTATAGCCCATCAAAATTGACAGATTAAACGCATATACAATAATCTGATGAGTCAATAACCTACAACGATTAACCTCCATTAGTGTTACTACTGTTGGAAAACTGAGTATGTAAGAGAATATTTCATTCTTTTATGTGACTCAAATGAATAATAATAGATAAAATTTAAAGATAATAAGAATATATGACGTGGAAAATTCAAATTTAAAAAATTATTAATAGCATCTAGACAAATTCATTATAAATGAATGAATTTTAAAAAAATAATTTCGAATTAATAACGTACATGAATGTGGATGATTCATCCCCTAAACACGTGACTTATTTCTAATATTATGAATAACTTGCATTCCAAGAAACTAAATGTTATCATATTGAAAATTAAAATCATACTCCAAAAAAAATCTCTCCATTTAAAGAGAAATTGACTATCTTATCAAGAACTTAAGTCCTCTGATTTCACATTCTGTTTCACAAGCAATGAATTATCTATTGAACCGTGAACGTATTCTAAGTTCAACGTCCTCGATATCCTATCAAACTCTTCCTCACGAATATAATCGATTTTATTGGTCGAAACTTCGGCCACCGTAACAAAATCTGAAACGGCTATGCCCCGAACTTTGGCCATATCGACGATGAAATTAACAATCCTCAGACTCGAGTAATCAATCACTCTGGCATCCACCTTGAGGTTCGCTAGCGCATCGGAGACGATCATCACGCTCAACCCGGACAACAGGAAATCCAACGGCACGGCGACACGAGTCGCAAATTCTGGGGTAATGATTTCGTCTACCAAAAACTCAATGCCGTAGGCTTTGACGAAAAGCTGGTACCTTAAATTGATACGTATTTGAATAACGGCACTGCCGGCGGCGGCGGCAGCAGCAGCGGGAGATAGATAGTTTGCCTTTGCACCATAGATTTTCAATGAGCAGCCGACTTTTGACGACGACATCTCTGCCATGCTCACGCGTCAGTCTTTGCTTGCAGGGGTTTTCACTTCGGTTCTTGAGAGATTATAATTATATCGATTATTAGGCTAATTATTACACTGCCATAAATATTGTCAGAATTTGGGTATTTATGTATGAGTTACGTGAAGAATTAGAAAATTGGGTATTTATGTATGAGTTACGTGAAGAATAGGAAAATTATTAACTCTTAACCTATTTAATTTAGATCAATGGGTTGTGGGCCTTTAGGGGAGATATGAGCCGGTTTGGGATGCCATGGTGGGTCTTTATATAAGCTTTTTGTTCCAAGAGCCCAATCCATTTCACTACTGATCTAGCCTAGCCTAGCCTAGCCCGTCAGTCCCTCTACTCTTCCAAAATTTGAATTTGGTACATGTAGTTTTATTTTTAGGAATTTAATCCTATACTTTGTAGATTTCAAAATTCTCATCCATGTTACACTGTCAAAATTTTTCGTTAAATTCTAATTCATCCACAACATTATTTTTTTAGTTACAAAGATACTAAAATGAAAAAAAAAATTCATTTAAGTCCTTTAAAATTTGTAAAAATTTAAATTATTAAAGGTAAAATTGCACTTTGGCCCTCCTTAAAGTGATAAAAATTTGATTTAATCTTTTAAAAATTATAAAGATATAAGCTATTAAAATGGTGAAACTGCATTTTTACTATCGTAAAAATTACAATTTAATTTCGCCCCCTAAAAAAATTTTCTGGCTTCACCCCTAGTTGTGAGAGAGGTTTGAATTTAGGATTCATGTTTTCTCAATTTCACTTTGACTCATATTTCTCGAGCTCATGCTTATTCAGATTTTTAGTTCGCATCAATTCATTTTGTCTACATCCAATTCGATGTATCTAATGATTCTATGACTTTGAAAGATTTTCAGGATAAATAAGATCGTCGTTGGTGGTTAAACACACCAATTTGTGAAATCCATTCTGGTGGCTGATGCTTAATTGTGAAACTAATACTCATAAAGTGACGCTTGCGTTTTTTTTTAATATCTGTTCGAGTATGATTGATTCCAGCTAAGCACTCAAATCATTCAATGCAATTCTCACAAATTATTAAAATAATGAATAGAATAATATCATTTTATATTTATAATTATGTTGCACTAAATCAATATTTATACATTAAATTATACATTGAATCAAAGATTATGTATAATTTTGAAATTTATCCGATTAAAAAAATGATTAATGTAACAACCCAATTTAGACCCTATTCGGAATAGTAGTTTCGGGACCATAAATCTGAGTCAGAAAAATATTTTAATATTATTTTCTATGTTTATAATGTGTGAATTTGTGTGTGTGAAAATCTCGTTTGAAAATTTTACTATTTGAATGTCCAATTTAATAAAAATGGCTTAATCGCATAAAATGAAAAAGTTGATAGTTAAATGTGAGAGTGCCTAATTGTATTTGTCTTTATAATATGATGCATTTATAATGTAATTGGACCATAATTATAATGTTGGACGGTTAAAGGCATGAGTTATAATGGTTTTAATTTTAATTAGTAAGGTTAGTTTGGTAATTAAACAAATTATTATGTTATAATAAAACATAAATTAAAACAACCATGCATTCATCTTTTTCTTAAGGCGGAAAGTAGAAAAGAAAGAAAAGAATAAAAGTTTTAAGGGTTCGGTCTTCTTTTTGCTTGATTAAGGTATGTAATTAGTTTAGTTTTTGATAATTTTTATGTTCTTGAGATTGTTGCTATGAAATCTACAAAGCCCGTGTTTTAATTTTTGAATTTGACGAAAATTTTGAGTTATGCCATTGATGAATTTATGAGCTTTGTGATGTTATTTGATGAATTATGAAAGATATGATTTAGATTAATATGTTTTCTATTGGAATTTTTGATGAATTTGAGTAATTAGGACTAAATTGTGAAAATAATAAATTGAGGGACTAAAATGTGAAATAAATGAAATGTATGGAGTTGTGTGAACAAGAGGAAGATTCGGCCTAGTTATGATGTTGTGAGATTTTGCATATTTTGTGTTTTGTGCAATAGGGACTAATTTGTGAAAAGTGTGAAATGTCAGGGGCAAAATGGTAATTTGCCCATTTATGTGTTTTTGGACTAAATTGAATGAATGTGTGTTTGAATAAGCTTAATTTGAATATATTTAGATCAAGCACCAAAGAAATCGGATTTGGATCAAGGGAAAACCAAAGTAATCGAATAATTGTTCCGTTCTATCCGTCGTTGTCCGAGGTAAGTTCATAAGTAAATAAATGTTGTAAAATTTAATTGAATATATTTATTTGAGTTGTATGAAATATTTACATGTATATGTGCTCATAGCCGAATGTGTATAATTGTGGGAGAAATGTTTACGAGCCTGAATCAATCGAGTTACGACGTTTGAAAGTCCCGTATGAACCTTAGGAATAGCTAGGATACATATGTCATGACATAGGATTCTGATATGTGTTATCGTGTAAAACCACGTCTGGGACGTTGGCATCGACTTGTGGTTTACGTGTAAGGCCATGTCTAGGACATTGGCATCGTATTTGATTCGTGTAAGACCCTGTCTGGGACAGTGACATCGATATGTGATTACATGTAAGACCACGTCTAGGACGTTGGCATTGTATGAGATGTTCGTCTATCCGAGTATCTTTTCTAATTCCAAATGGTTCAACAGGCAATGATAAGTTAAGATTAAATGTAAAATCGAGCTAAAAGGTACAGGTACGTATTAAATTTAAAGTTAATGAAAGTAAGGTAAGTTGGTATTTGAAATGATGATATAAGTTATATATGTTATAATGTAATTGTGAGTATATATATATATATATATATATATATGATTGCATACATTCGATCAAATGATATAACTGTGACATTGAAGGTAAAAGATAATTATGCTATTGATCATATGTGTATACAGCTAAGTAGAAAAGGATGCATAGCTATATGTTTTGTTATGTGAATTTGCAAGCTTGAAATTGTATTTGTGATTATGGTAGCATGATTCGGTTTAGTCAAACTGAGCTATTAATGTTATTGAATGATTTATTTGCTTATGACTTACTAAGCTATGAAAGCTTATACTGTGTGTGTATGTTTGCTTTCTGTTTTATAGATTTTGGAAGCTAGTTATGGGCTCAGGGATCGTCAGAGAAGTTTATCACACTAACGATTGTTTTTCGGTACTTTTATAAGTTAGAACTTGAACCTATGGCATGTATAGGCTAGTTACTATGTTTGATTTTGGGGTATGTAAATATGAGCCATGCGAAAATGGCTTATTTAATTATGTTAAGCTCGGTTTTATGCTTTGATCAAATGATGGATATAATTGGTTTTGATGAATCAGAATAGTATAATTATATTTGTGAATTATGTATGATATGCTTTGATTAAGGTTTTGTTATGTGTTTTGGTAATAAGGTAAGTTCGGTTATGGCATATAGGTGAAACAGGTTTGATACGGTTTATTAATGTTTGAGGTTTATTATGTTTGTTTATGGTTAAAGTTTATTTTGGAAATCACTAAAGGATACATGTGAATGAAATGATTGATATGAAACATGGTGTATATACTTAATGTGGTTGTGCAAAATTCAGCATTAAATAATGTAATATATGTGATATAAAGATTATATTATTAATTGATTAGAAGATGTGATTAATGATATGTTTGGAGTCATGTTTATTTTATAATTTGATTTGACATTGAAATAAAGGTTGAATATATGACTTGATTTTTTATATGTGTTAAATCGGTTAAGCAATGTTATGTATACTATTGTTAATATTTGGTTAATAGGTTCGGCTTAAAGATGTCATGAAAATAAATATGATGCTTGGTTCATTGGGATGAATGTTTTGATATAAATTTCAATTGATAAATGATGTCTATGATTTAAGTATTTTGTTAGTTCAAAATGAATTGTTAAAGATAAAAATTTGATGG
The DNA here is from genome assembly GCA_020496765.1 of Gossypium stocksii. Classification (NCBI taxonomy): domain Eukaryota; kingdom Viridiplantae; phylum Streptophyta; class Magnoliopsida; order Malvales; family Malvaceae; genus Gossypium; species Gossypium stocksii. Next base: position 446,526 of record CM035623.1, read on the forward strand.
TTAAGTTCGGATAATAAAAGACGATAAATGAGTGAAATCGTTGTCTAGAAATGTTGTATTTGCTATGGTTTAAAAATGGTCAAATCGGTGATAGAGTTGCATGTATATTTGGTCTTTAAATGGTGAGTAATGAGTTGTTTAAATTATAGGCTTATATTCGGCTAAATGGCAATGACTTTATGGTTGTATGTATGTTTATTTGTTATGCAATATGTAATGTTTTGGTTTGGTTTAATAACCATTCATGCAAAGTTAAGGAAATGATATTTTTGCTATGCGGTAATAATGTAATAGATTGTTGGTCATTCATTTGGTATTATGAGGTATTGATACATATTGATGTGAAAGGTAAATTGGTTGCTATATGCATATTTATTTATATGAAATTAAAATATACTAGACTATGCTTCATGAATCATTGCCGTATGTGACTTTAGTCAATATGTTTTTGATATATGCTATGTTTGGTTTTAAATAAATGCTTGAATGTCATTGTGAAATTAAATGTTGGTATTTTATAAGTATTTAAATTCTCTTATGACATTGAGTAAATAATTCTTGTATGTATTTAAAAGTATGTTATATGTGATTTTGAGATGTGAAATGTAATTGTAAGATGATTTACAATGTATGTTTATTGATTTATCTGTTACATATATTTCACTCAAACAAATATTACATGCATACACTTGAGATTGTTCGGAAGTTGAGTCTTGCCAGGTAATGTCTCGTAACCCCATTCCGGCGACGGATACGGGTTAGAGGTGTTACAATTAAACAAGTTTAAAATTATGCATCTAAATGATTAAAAAATGTGTGATATAAAACTTAATCAAATAATAACTAAACTTAATTTGTAGATCACTACATTTGAAAAAAATGAGAAATTATTTTATGGACCCTTCCCACCATATAATCCCTGGTTCATTTCTAATTATTTAATAACATTTTAGTAATTTTTTTTCATGTCATTGATACATAATTTTGGTAATTTTTTATCCTAAATCTTGAATCTCGAACCCTAAACTCCAAAATTGAACCTCAACCCTGAAATCAAGTTCGGAATTTGGGGTTCGAGGTTCAGAATAAAAAATTTACCAAATTATGTGTCAATAATATAGCAAAAAAGTTAATGAAATATCATTAAATAATTGAAAGAGAACTATAAATGATCTGATGGCAAGGGTACATAAAATAATTTCTCTAAATTTTTTTCGTATATTCGATTTTTTCTCCAACAATTTTCGCTGATTCGGAAATGTGAATTGAATGTTTTGTTTAAACAGGTGAATTGTGAGTAAATTATATAATTGAAACAAGAAAAAAATAAAAAAAAAAAGAAGCAAGAAAAGGGAGACATATTCTTGTGGAAAAGTAAGAGGTAAAGAAAGTAGTAGCGTCATCTACTACACACTATTATAATTGAATTGATAACATTAACGTTAAAAGCATAAAGTAAAAAAAAGCTGAGGCTTCTTTTTTCTTTTCCTGTTTGGATGTAGGGAAAAGCATCCTTCATCCCCCATCCCCCCTTTTCTTTTTTCCATACTGAAGTTTGAGCTTTGAATAGCATCCTCCACCTCTACTAATCTAATTAATTTCACTATTTTTTTTTGGTAACAAGAAGTAAAAGCTTCAATTACAAGCTAAACAACAATATCTATGTTGGATAGTATAACTCATCTGTCTGTCCCTAATTTATCATCAACCTGTGGAAGGGCATCATGAAATATTCTCGAGCCAATAGGAGAACCTTTTATCAACCCAACTAAAATATCAACAGTTGAGTTCACATCTCTTGGTACTTGTTTAAAGAGCACTCTCCATTCGCGTTTGTATAGTTCCTAGATGCGCACAATCAAGTCTCTATTAGAATGTCCTCTCCTTTAATAGCTTACGTACTATCTGTCTCAATAATAACATTAGGCATTCATGGATTACTACATTGTATTTAGTCAATTTTCTCTATTGTAATATATTCATTTATCAAAGTGTATAATAAAGGAATAAATTGTATGAGGATTATCCTAAAAAGTATGGTTTTTAGGCATCACTAAAATAGCGCCACATCATTAAATTTTAAAGATAATAAAGTATTATTATACACTAATATATATCCAATATCTTCTTCAACTTAATTTAACTTTAATTAAATTACTTCAAATAATTAATTTTTTAAATTATAAACAAACATCTTTTCTTCTTTTACAAATTTTAATCATTTTTTCCATAAGTTATTTTTTTTTGTTTTTTTGCAACCAATTTTTTTAAAAAATAGTAATTTTTGTGTAATTTTTTTCCATGTCATTGAGATATCATTTTTATAATTATTTTGCCCCAAACCTTAAAACCTTGAACGTTGAACCCCGAACTTTAAGATTTAGTATTTGAGTTTTGAATTTGAAGTTTAAGGTTTGGATTCAAGGTTACGAGTTAGGGGTTATGAGTTTAGGGTATAATAATACTTTATTATCTTTAAAATTTAATGACGTGACATCATTTTATTGAAACCTAAAAGCTATATTTTTTAGGATAATTTTAATATAATTTATTCACATACATATGTTACTAATACTACTTAAATTAAGTGATAGCACAAATGTCCAACAGTATCATATAAGGGCATGATTCAAACCGAATCAAATACAAATGTTGATATTAAATCTTTGGTGGTAATGCACCACATATAGTCCAATCCGATGAAGAGTTCTCATTCCAGACAATACTTCGAAATTTTTTTCGATGAAATATAGGTAACGCCACCAAGATTGAACCTGAACTAGATGGCGTTTTCTTCTACGAGCAGCAGTGTTATTACATAGTACTGATAATCTATTATTACTGTATTATATATGTCCAAACCCTTGAAAGAACATAACCTCTCTTTCAGAATGACGTCGATATGGAACATGGTGATCAGATTCAGACAGAACATAAGGGCTTCTCTTTCGGTGTTACTTTTTTGTGGTTGAGATCCAAGAACTTCTGCTAGCTCAAAGCATATGCAAATGGGTTATTATATATGGTGTTGGGTGCAGCAGGGAAGGTGATATATAAATATAAAAAAGTGATAGTGTAGCATCTTATTGGTGTCAGATTTTGCATGTGCAATTATGACCGGTAAAGTTTTGGTGTAGGGGAAGAGCGGTTCGAAACTCGAAACCCAATGGTGGTTGTGTTTTTAGGTTTAAAAACGCGCAGCCACATGTAATTCAGTGTTTTGTATGACAGCAGACAAAGGTAGGCTACAGTGTCGCTTTGCAGAGTGGGCAACCATGTCTGTCTTCATCTACTGTTGACGCTCTCATGTTGTAATATCATTTTTACATATCATTTGCAATATCCCTACAAACTACAAGCCTGTGGCTGTAATAATAAATAATTAAATATATAATAAAAGTGGGGAATGTTTATATATATATATATATATATCTTATTCTTGCATCATCCGGTGACATACCACCTTTCGCCCGTTTGTTAACTATAATCAACTCTTCTGCAAAACCCTAGTTAGGTTGAGTTTAGAAATGCTTATCAAAAAAATTTTTAGAACAAAAACATTATTAAATAAGCTGTTTTTTAAGAGAAAAGATGTTTTTCGAAATAAATATTGGCTCAAAAGTATTTTTTTCAAAAACTAAAATTTTTAATTTCTCTCTAAAAGTATTTTTTTCCTAAATATTTGAAAAGCGTTCTTAAACTATGCCTTAATTTTATATATAAAAAATCGATTGGAAATAAGGAAAAATAGATAAAGTATGTGCGAATTTTTTGTACTTCTCGTAAATTTGAAATTTAATATTTTTATTTTTATTTTTAGGAATTTGGTCTCGTTATTTATTAAATTTCAAAATTTAGGTCCAATTGTAATACTATTAATAGTATTTTATTGCATCCAAGTTCATTACAATGATATTTTTTTAATTACATGGCTACCAAGGGAATTTTTTTTTTAAATGTCATACTGATAAATTTAAGAATGTTAACAATTAGATCTGGATTTTGAAATATGAAAAAGTAAAAGAACTAAATTCTTAAAAATAAAAGTATAGAGATTAAATTTTAAATTTATAAAAAAATATAAAAACAAATTAACATGCTTTGTGCTTTTAAAATTACTATTTTTCTTTTTAAAATATTTTATCGATTGTTTTATACATGTTTAAAACTACTTTAGAAACAATACGGAAATAATGGACATCCATAAACCTAGATATTTGTGGGGTGGAGTTAGATGAGATCATCCCTATCCAGTCCAGTTCCATTGTAAATATGTTCAACACTGAGTCTAAGTTATTATCATGAACTAACATAAATTTTCTATTTTTCGGTTTTAAAAGAAGTTTGGGTGAAGGAAAGTTATTCCGAACCAAAGCTAAGACATATAACATGCTTCAAAAACTTTTAATAATAATATTTACTTAATAAATACTTAATCAATTGAATCAACGAGATAAACTCACATTATAAATAAACCAATCCTTGGTTGGGCAAAAGCCCTAGTGAAATAGTATGCAAGTGAGTGACCACCACCCATGTATGTATAAATATTAAAAAATGGTGTAAAGTGATAGATATTTTGGTTTCACAAGTGTTATATATATATAATTAGGGAGATAAGATCTGATGTTAGATTATTATATAGTTGTCAATATGTGCATATACGCGGTATTGCACTTTAACTTTAAGGAAAACGTAGTGCAAATGGGAGGGGACAGACGAATGTGTTAAGGCTGCCAAATTGCTTCCTTTCCAACTAAAAATGAAAAATCTGGAGACAGCAAGGGGGTAGCTTTTGTGTATCATAACCAGCAAAAGCCCCGTTTTCTGTCCTAAACTTGGTAGGGAATTAGATTCCAGCGCCACCGATACCCTCCCCTCTTTTTTTAATGCATTTCAAATCTCAATTCCACGTCATTTTGAAATTTGATAATCCTTGTCGATTGAGTCTTAACTCGATTTACATGGATATTGTTGTCAATAATGAGGGTGTAGGTTCGAGTGTGTTGAAGTAAATGATTTTCTTATTTATGAGTTGGAGAGGGACTATGGGTGGTTCTAGCAGACATTGTGTCAAAAAAACAAATATGATCAGAACCTAAATGAAATTATTAAAAAAAAATTCCGATAATCCTTGTATTATTGTTTTAGGAATAATATTATAGTAAACTAAGTTTTTAAATTTCCCAAGTAAGATTAATGGTTGACAAATGTTTTATAGGGATATAGTAAAATATTAAAAATATATATTTAAAAATAAAAGACATACATGACAATTTTTTAAGACTGCTTGTGGAATAAAAAAATATACTACCAATATACCAAATAGTAGCCCATGACTTTATATAATGGAGGCATAAGAATATATTTTTAAAATGCATCAAAATCTTATATACAAGATTTTATATAACAAATATACTTATTAAAACTAAATGATTTTTTGGTTGAAATCGAGAACGATGCTAGAAGTTTTTCTTTGGAGGGCTGAAATTAAATTATAAAATTTTAAAGGGGTTAAACTATAATTTTATCTTTGTATGTGCTTATTATTTTAGAATTTTAAAGGTATTAAACAGAAAATTTTTCAACTTCCTGGGGGGCTAAAGTGTATTTACCATTAACCTAACGTAAAATTTTTAAAACTTTAAAGGACTAAAATAGTAATTTTCCATTTTAGTGTCGTCCTTGGTTGAAATGGTAAACTAACGGTTTGATATGCACAATATTTTTTGTTCAAATCTCATTATATATATAAGGGCAAAAACACCTTACTAATAATATAACTTGCTTGGTAAAAAAAAAGGTTTCTTTTTATAATTTCTTGATTAATTAAGTTGAGACTTAATTGATGGGTGACACCAACTTAGGAGTTTTATTATAGTAGAAATGTGTTAATTATATAATGTAGTATCGTTTTCCATAATTAAAATTTCCCAAACTAAAGTATATTTTTTAGGAATTATATTTAAATATTTATTTGCTTTTAAAAAGATTTAACATGTTACAAATAATTAGAAAAAAATCAAATTGAAATGGGGCAGGCTAAGATAGATATATTTATACAATATTCATGGAAGTGATAATAATTTTCTATATTTCTTCCAGAATTATATTGGATTGGGGTAATCCCGAATAAAGGGTTGGACCCGTTTTATCTATATATTTTTTAAATTTTTAATAATTTATTCAATTGAACCAGATAAATCGGTCAAGCTAAAAATTATGGTCTAATCGGTTCAATCATTGATCGAATTCAAAAAATCTTAATTTTTAAAGATTACATATTTATAATGAAACGAGATAAGTGAAGAAACAAAACGTACCAACATCTACTCCGTCTGATTGCTATCCCTAACAATGTCATGCATGCAAGGCAAAGGGATAAAGAAAATGAATGATGCCTACAGAAAGAAGTACATGCACGTGGGTGGAGATATAAGAAATGGAATAGATGTGAATGTGCATGATAATATTTCATATATATATATATATATATATTACAGCTTTTGTAAAAATTAAGAGAGAAAGAGAGAGAGAGAGCTTATTATATACATTGGTTGAATTAGATTAAAGAAGCTAATTAATCACTAAAAAGGAGCATTAAGGTGAAGATAATGGGGGTGTTGTTGGTATTAAGCATTTTCTCCACTGTCCAAATCAAACTTGTAAATATATTACGCAATTGGGACCTACAGACCTTGGCCAATTGTGGCTTTGGAATCCCGACCATTAGCATCTCATTAGAAAAGGAAAAGAAGGAAAAAAAAAAGATTGATTTTGATTTTCCCCTTTGTCGCCACGTTATTAATTTTTTTTAAAAAAAAAGAAAAAGCTAGCTATTTTTCTACACTTGGAAATTGGAACGTACATGGTTCAAGAATGATTTTTAGGCTTCAAAAAGTTTATTTTTATTTTTAAAAATGAATAGATAATGAATAAAGGGCAATATGATAGAGTTGGTAATGGCTTGCCGTATCAGAATTTTTGGTAAAATAAAAAGAAAGGCAAATTACAGATAATGATTGATCATATGGTATCATGGTTGATCCATCTTTCTTTTCAGCTGAAAATTATATGGTACGTATTGAAATTATGACAATCTTTTTATGTATAGGTACTTATGCATGGTTATCACTAGACTAAAGGTACGTCACCCATATAAAGAGCAATGGAGCTTATCTTTGAACGAAAGCCAATTTCTTGGATTTATTACACATTTAAGATTTCAGTCCTTTGAACCAAAAAGAAAAAGATATCGGTCCAAGATTATGGCTGCATTTGTTTTTCTCTTTGAGTAACTGTACGTTATATTCTTATTAAAAGAATTCAGGTTTGAATGTTGGAAACGAGGTGAAGTTAAATATTTTGGAGTCGAGATTAAGTTATATATTTTTATGAGAGTTAAAATATAATTTCATCATTATTTTGGCTTATATCTTCATGGTTTTTAAAAGGAATAAATTAATTTTTAACATTTTTGAGGGCCAAAACTAAATTTACCATATATTAACTTAAGAGTTTTTGAATTTTAGAGTGTCTAAAGCATCAAATTTTCATTTAGGGGGTTAGGGTTCTGCCTACTCCTCTCCCTTTGTCCTCCTTGGAGATGACATTATTAAGAATACAGTCACGAACCCCCAAAAAATAAATTTCTATATACTGTAAAATGGATATGAAAAATATTTTAGTTCCACAAAAAGACAGTGAATCTTATGAACTCGTTAAAGTTTTTCTATCTATTAGTTTTGCTCATATGAGTAGATCTGGTAATCTAGTTGTGTTCTATTTAGCCATAATTGGTTACGAATTTGTAATGACATTTTCTATCTTGAGTTTGATTATCCTAGCTTTTTATGCGAGTTTGTGCTTAAGGGATGCTAATTCTATTTAATGATATGGATTTACTTTTTCTCAAACAAAAATTGGTATTAATATTTTCACAAGTATGCAAAAGACTTGCCAAGCTCAATTAGCATGAGCATTGTTGCTAATGTAGGAGGGTGTTGGTTTGAGTGCGTTGAAACTCATTATCTTCTTATTTATGAGTTGGGAAAGGGCTATAGTTAATTCTAAATCTTATAATTCTTGAAAGAGTCGACATCTTGCCTATGCCCTTGGTACTCTCCCTAATAATATCTTTTTCTAACCTCTTGTACCTTGCTTTGACTTTGGTTAATTGATTCTTACCTTTCAAAAAAACATAATATTATTTATAATAAACAATAATTTACATTTATGTGAATGCAATTTTTGGGAGGAATGTCATTTCCAAAATTTGAACTCTAATTTTAAATGTAAACATAGAGCTCTTAACTACTTGCTTCTTTATGTTGTTAGCAAGTTGTTTGTATTCTTAGATAAACTTTATACAAAGCATAGATTCAATTTCATATGAACTAAAAAGTCTAAAAAACTAATGAGGCATTGGTTGTATTAGTAAGTTAGAGGCTCTGCGATTTTGAGTGTCAATATTTCAATCTTATGTAGTGTAAACTATGTGCGGCTCTATTCATATTTTTGGTATTTTCATGTTCGTTTTACGATCCATGTTCAGGATTCCTTGCAGTCCTTTCTAACAATGTTGTCTCCAAAGTTTAAAACACGCATTCTCTCTTGGGTGTGCAATGTGCCTGACACTGCACCCAACACTTGTTGGTGGCTGTATCTGTTAAAATTAATGAACCTTGGAACCATATAACTAAAAAATACACCTCTATTCTATATTTCATACTTCTAGCTTACATGAACTATGTATTTATAGCTTTACAATATATAACAACTAACTAAACTAACTTGCACCCTATCTTAACACTCCCCCTCAAGTTGGTGGATGGAAAATATCTTTCATCCCCAACTTGGAATTAAGATATACATGTTGTTGAACACCTAAAATTTGTCACAATGTCAACAAGTTGCTCTTCAGATGAATCTTAATCAATCCTTCTTGAAATTTTTTTCTTTACAAAATGACAGCCAATTTTTATGTGCTTGGTTCTCTCATGGTAAATACGATTGGCAACTATTTGAAAAGCTGTTTGATTATCACAATGTAGCTTCACAACCTTTTTTGCCTTCATTCCTATTTCTTTAATCAACCCTGTTATCCAAACTACTTCAGCTACATCCACTACAGTGCTTCTATACTCTACTTCAGCTGAAGACCTAGAAACAATTTCTTGTTTCTTTAATTTCCAATAGATAAAGTGAATTCCCCAACTTAACACATAAACTAGAAGTTGATCTTTTGTCATACCTTTCTTTAAGGGCTTTCCAACTAAAAATGCAAAAGAAGCAAATATTATGCCTGTTGAAAGCTCTTTAGAAACAATATTCAAACTCTAAGAAAGAACTATAGCATTACATTGTTGCTCAACATATTGATCAATAAATGTTATTTAGTTTCTAATGGGGCTTATGAAACTTATAATGGTGTCAAAAGTCAAATATTGCTCATGTAGCCTTTGCCTACAACTAATCAAGCTTCCTCGGTTGGTTAAAAAAGAGTCACAAAGATAGATTGTTCCTAGTTCTAGTAGCTTGGAATCAATAGTCATGTATGCAACATCTCAAGATGGTTAGAAGAAAAGGTTTAATGGAACGTGTGACCATTGTAAACTAAAAGGCTGCAAGAAAGAACAAATCACAATATATTTTTAGATAATAAATCTATATGCATTGATCAACTCCAAATGCTATAGTTTTCTATCCTCGCTTACTAGTGTGACACAAGAAATGTACCTAATGGATGAAGATATAAGGGATGATTGTAATCTAATACCTCCTTACTTATTGTAGTTGTTGGTGCATTTGTTTGATCTTCTAGGTTTACCATCGTGATCCAACATTCTAACTAATAAAGCAATAAAACAAAGCACAAACAATCAAATACGAGGCAAGATCGCAACAAAATTATGCTAAAACACTTGAGTAAACAAACCAGAAAGCAATCTTTTCTATTAACAGATTGTCAACCACAAAGAAACCATTCAAGAACAACTCGAGAATGACTAAAGCAAAGGCTTGTCTAGTTTTGATACCATGTTAAAACATATGAACCTTAAACCATAAAACTGAAAAATACATATTTATTCTATATTTCATACTTCTAACTTACATGAAATGTGTATTTATAGCTTTACAATATATAACAACTAACTTAATTAACTTAAATAATTAACTAACTTATATCCTATCTTAACACTATCCCTAGTTATATCTAAAATTATTATGATTTAAGTTGTATTTATTTTGTGCGTTACAATGATTAATTCTAATATTTTAAAAAAATGCAAAAATTCGTGGAATGAACATGAAACCAAACACATGCGACATCCTTTAATTGTTCTAATAAATATATAATACTTAAAAAAAAGTGTATAATGTGGAAACAAATTCGTGTAAAAACATATTTATTAAAATTTATATAAAATTAAATAAAATTTTAATTAAAATGATAAAATTAAATATCTAAAATTTATAATGTTTTAAATTCAAATCTTATTAAAATTTATATAAAAAAACCATTATATATATAAGCCGAGAAAAATAGGCCGAATGGCTTGGAATTTGGTACATAAAGATGTTGTTTTTTTAAATAATATGTAAATAAATGCAAATTTAATATATAATTTATGCTATCATTTTTAAAATGTAATACCTAAGGAGTATTCTGAAATTTGAATTTCTATATTTGTAACTCTTTCTTTCTCGTACTTTTTTTTTTTTTGGAGTTTCAATTCGTTGTAGTGTCTATATGCTCGAAGTTTAAGCATAAGCTCTGGTCAAAAAGGTAAAAAAAAAAAAAAAAAAACCCAGTATGTATTAATATATATTAAGGCTTTTTGTATCATGTTTTCAAGGAAAAGGGAAAGTTAATGGGGGAACTCGAGGCAGTAATAAAAGTGTTTGTAGTTTGAAAAAAAAAAAGGGTATATTTGAGTATGTTGAATCATATTTTTGTTAATCTGTAATTATAATTTTTTTTTAATAAAATGTGGGCATGCTTTTATTTCTATGAGACAAAACATTAAAAAAAAAAATCCTCTCTGGCATCCTGAAAAACTCAATCTTCTCCCCTCATAATTCCCCATGCATACTAGGTAAAAACGCTTCATTTCGTAATAGAAACTCGATGAAATACTCTAGTTTAGAGTGATCCAATCAAATGCTAGCTAGCATCCTCTGCTCTACTACTTTTTCCTAGTACGTGATTCTGCACGTATTTCGTTCTTCCACCTATTTTACATCATGACCCATTCAAAGAATAATAATAAAATTTTAGTTGAAATTATAAAGTATGTGTGGGTTTTTAAATATATATTTATTCTTTTTTAGAATTATAAAAAATATAAAATATATAAAAAAATCCCACAAATATATTTATTAATTATTTTAACAATTTAAGATTTGTTAATTATTTGAAGATCTATTTTTTAATATTTAAGATGAATATTGTAGATAAATACATGTGCTAATAACATTAACATTTGAAAAAAAGAAAAGAAAAGAAACTTTAACATTTGATTAATGTACCACCACAGTGGCAAAAGGGTGATTAATTTGCTTGCTATTATCTTTATATCTCCCATGCATCATGCATGAACTCACTTTTTGAGCACTAAAACAAATCCAGTCCACTGCATGAAAAGATCAAAGAAAGATTATAGATGAAGAAAAACTTCCTCCACTCAAACCCTAAAATATATAAAAATAAATAAATATATAATATAATAAAAACAAAAAGCAAAGATGAGGGAATGAAGGAATAAGAATAATAATTATAATAAGAGCAAAAAAAAAAAAAAAAAAAAACAAAAACAAAAAGCCCTCTAGCCTCCCCACCTTCCTATCTTTCTTTCCTTCTGCCTCTCTTCTCTTTTAATTCTCTTCTTTCTTTTGCTTTCTTGGCCTTCAGTATTCTCCTCCTAGTGTCTATGGATTCTCCACCTTATTAAAGAACCCATCATACTTTATAAAAAGAAAAAAAAATAATTACCATGGTTTTCTCATCCGTTCCAATCTATTTAGATCCTCCCAACTGGCAGCAGGTAAGGGTTTTCTTTTTTTGTTTTTGTTTTACATCTTTTTTTTCATCAATTTCTATCCATAGTTTGTGTTTCCCAAAGTAAAATAAAGCAAATTCAAAAGATAAATATTCCTATTCCTTTGTGATCCTTTTTTACTGAATATACCAATTATTTTTCTTCTTTAGTAAAGATTTACTTTTGTTTTTTTTTGGGTGGGTTTTAGTTTAAATTTTCTCCATTTTTTTTGGTAGCAGCATAATCATCATCAACATGGTGGAGTTGGTACTGGTAGTGCTGAAAACCCTCAGCTTCCACCTCTTCCTCCACCTTCTCATGTTGGAGTTGGTGGTGCTGGTTCTATTAGGCCTGGTTCAATGGCTGATCGAGCCAGGTTAGCCAAGATTCCACAGCCTGAAGCAGCTCTGAAATGTCCAAGGTGTGAGTCTACTAATACCAAGTTTTGCTACTTCAATAACTACAGTCTTTCACAGCCACGCCACTTTTGTAAGACGTGTCGGCGGTATTGGACTAGAGGGGGGGCCCTTAGAAATGTTCCGGTCGGCGGAGGATGCCGGAGAAACAAGAAAAATAAAAGCAGCAGCTCAAAATCCACAGGTTCAGCTGAGAAACAAGGTGGTTCTAATTCAACAAATGCTGTTAATAATATTCCTTCTGAAATCCCAGGCCATTTGGCACAGCAAACCCCTCATTTGCCTTTCATGGCTTCGTTGCAAAGTTTCTCTCAGTTTGGCATGGGAAATATTGGGTTAAACTTTGGTGGTAGTGCTAATGGAGGACAAGCTGAGATGGGGTTTCATATAGGAACCAACTCAGGCATGAGCAGCCCTATTTTATCATCAGCAGGTCATCAGCAGTTCCCTTTCTTTGAGCCAACAAACGGTTTATATTCACTTCAAAGTGAAGGCATGGAAGGATCATCTTCAATGGTGGGTGAAAGCCAGCTTCTTCGTTCCATAACTTCAAGCTCTAGGGTTTCTCAGCTAGCTCCAGTGAAAATGGAAAACAACAACAACCAAGGGCTAAACCTATCAAGATCCATGATGAATAATGCTTCAGAGAATAATCAGTACTGGGGAGGAAATAATTGGACAGATTTATCAGGTCTCAGCGCTTCTAATACTAATCATCTCTTATAGTTTAAAAACTTGATCTTCAAGCTGTCCAGTTATCAAATCAGCTAGCTTTAATGATAGATAAATATATATAGTTTGATCACCTTGACTGGCACACAAGCTTCCTTCAACATCAAAAAAAGTAAATAATGGGTGGTGAAAAATTGCAAGGTTAAGTGCAGAACTTATCATCATCTATCGAAGAAAAAACAAAGATTTGCAGAATTGATGTTGCATGTTTCATAGTATATATATTGCGTTTTTTTTTTTGATGTTATTTTGTTTGCATGGGCTTGCTTACTGATATGTTCTATGTTTATGTGTGATGTTATGGGATCTTTTATCTGACATTATAAACTAATTTCCTCTGTGATATATATATATATATATAGAGCCTTTCTCATGTCTGCAAATCATCATATTGCCCACATTTCGATAGATCTTTCATTAAATATTCTACCGATTCCATGGTTGACACTGTTGTGTAAGTTGCATAAAATCATGCTAAATTTTGGGTTCCTCTATATATGCATTTTCTTGGAATTCTAGCTGAACAACGAATGGCTAGCTGCACTTGTAAACCCCTATAATACACACACACAGATTATCTTCCTCTTCATTGATGAATTTTTATATATTGACCATTATTTTGAAATTATAACTATTACAAGTTTTATTTTACCATATACGCACAGTCCACCATAAGCATCAATTCCATGGTGTCTTTAGCAATGTTCATTGCTTCATGTTGCACTTACACTTCTTGTTTATCTGATATACTTACACATATATGTTTGTGTATAATATTTATATTTGTTGATATATCATGTCTTTAGCTTTCTCTCTCTCTCTCTCTCTCTCTCTCTCTCTATATATATATATATATATATATATATCCATTTCTATTCTTTTATGCAAGGGAAGTTAAGATTTAGATACATAAACATTTATATATTTTTTCACAATACTTTAGTTCATCCTAGTTAGTGGAAATTTCATATTTATAATTAAGCATCATTGTGAGATATATACATAAATATTCATATTTTTTGAAATGTGTATTTCCTTAAGATCAATTTTTTCATAAACTTCATCAAATAATTTGATTATAACTTATATTTTTAAACATAAATATATGGCTTTTGTAATTATCGTGGGAGTTAAACTCTTCAACTTTTCTTTTTTTCTTTTTTTCTAATATTAAAGATTTTTAAGTTAAAAGACCAGAGAACCCAAGAAAACGCCAAAAATACCACTCAAAGCCATGCAATTCTATGTTGAACCCAAGTATTCTAGAATTTATAGGTTTTTTTTTTTTTTTTGAAAGAATAAATAATAATTATTTATTGAACTATGCATGGTCAAAAGAAGTGCAACCTTTTGAACATATATAACTCTTTATTTATCTTTTCAGTATGATAACCTTCAAATCTGATATCAGAAAATGGAGCATCAAATTTAATTAAAAATAATTAATTAAAGGTGCAAAATATTTCCACTAATAATTTGAAAACAATATTTTGTCTTCAACAAAAAAAAAAAGAGGGAATCAAAGGGATGTTTGCTTCTTCTTTTTTCTGCAGGGACCAAGACCTTGCACCAACGAATAAAGCAATTCTTATGATAATTTTGGAACATTAATTTGAAAATGACATTAAAAAAATATAATTTATTCAACAAATGCTTGGTAATGTTAAATCAATGCTTTTTTATTTATTTAAAAAATTAGTAAAAATGTACAATTTTTATAAATATCATCTAATCACGATAAAAATACCAAAAAAAAAAAAAAAAAGGTAGGATCCGGACATAAAGAGAGATGTCTGATAGTGAGTTGGTCATAGAACTTTAGAAGAAACAGTTTGTAATAAAAAGTAAAATTCTGTGATGACGGAATTGTGGGGTAAACGGAAATTGGAAAAAGGGAAAGAAACTGAGAAGAAAAGAAAAAAGGGAGAGATAAGGTTTTTTTTTGGTGGTGGTGGTGGCGGGAGAAATAAAAAAATTAATTTTATATAATGGGCAAAGATAAAATTAAAAGTTTTTGAACTAAAATGGTCTTAATTGAATAAATATTATTTTAAAGGGTCAAAAATGTAATTTTTGTATTTGGCTGAAGTTAAAAAGATTAAACTTGGACTCTTAATTTTTTAAAAGGGACTAAAAGGAGAATTATACCATTTAATAATGGAGGCGAAAGCACCACATCTCTTTAACTTTACTTATACATAATATCAAAATTCTTTGATATTTATTTTTATTTTAAATATTTTTATCTATTCTTCGAAAATATAGGATGAGACTTTAAGCACTAATTTTTTTTATATTAAAAAAGCCTAATAATTTAAATGGTTGACATTCAATATAAATTATTTTTGGTAAATTACAATCAAAATTATTAAACTATTAATAAATTTAAATTTTAGTCACTTAATTTTAAAAACCTACAAAATAGTTTTTTTTATTTAAGTCATTGAGTTGTTAAAATCACTGCATTATGACATTTATTTGCACCGCTGTACCAATCGAAAGCTTTTCTTCCCATTCGCTTGTACAATTCAGGTTTTTATTTTATTTTACGAAATAGCTTTGAAGTCACCAATCTGTGAATCAAAATTAAAATAACTTTCTTTTTCGATCTTCGACATTAACCATTAGATCGCCTAAAACTCACTAATCATTCTTCTTCTTTTTTTTAAAAAAAAATTTAACAACCCAATGATTTAAATAAAATATTCGAATAGTTTAGTGACTAAAATGAAAATTTTTAAATATTTCAAGTCTAAAATAAATTTTTTTGAATAGTTTTGTTTATGAAATAGCTTTAAACTCACCAATATGTGAAATAAAATCAACACATTTTTCTACTTCGGCCTTCGACATTGACCATCGAATCGCCTGAAGCTCACTAATAGGTCTTCTTTTTTGAAAAAAAAAACTTAACAACCCAACTATTTAAATAAAAACGTTTGAATAATTTAATGACTAAAATGAAAACTTTCAAATATTTTAGGTCTAAAATAATTTTTTTGAATAGTTTAGTGACCATTTTGTAACTTTTGAAATTAATAACTAAAACGTAAATTTATTAATAGTTTAGTGACATTGAGGCAATTTACCCTTATTTTTCAACACATTTTAAGAATTACATTTTTTTTTGGAATATCAATTATAAAAACTTAAAATTCTCTGACCAAAGTGGAAGGGAAACCGGGTTTCCAGGTTTCGAGCCCTATTGACGCGCTCCAGCACCTAAAATGGAGAATACGACCGAAGGATCCGGTAAAACGGTTAAAAAACAACTAAAAAGTTTTTCATTAGATGTTTTTAAATTTCAAAAAAGGTCATCATTTTTAAGTTACCATTTTCTTATTCTTTTGGAACTCAAAGGCGGGTAGCTGAGATCGTCTTTCTCCGGTTTCCTCATTGTTTTTGTTTTTCGCAGGTGAATTTCTCTTTAGTTTCTGTTTGATTCCATAGAAAATATAGGAAAAAAAGAAAATGCAAGAAACTGATATTTCAGATTCCCGTTTTCTTTATTGATTTTCGATCTGTGTACGATTAGCAGTCTGATAAGCTAGCGGGAATTGTATTTATCCGTTATTTTCTAATTTGATTTAATGGCTCTAGTGTCGATCTTCGGTAATTTATTGTTTTCTGGCTTCTAACGACGGCATACATTGATGTTTTGTTATTTCCACTTTAATAATGTTTTTGAATCTAGTTATGGTATCAATAAAATAGATTGAAAAAAATTAGAATGTAAGATCATATGAAGGGTTTCTGTTCTATGACTAAGCATAGATTTTCTTGAACAAAATGTTTGTGATGGATTATTTATGGTTTGGATTAGGAATTTTGTCACAAACTTTATTTTGCATATAACTTCATATTTTATCGTTGAACGAGGATGATTTGGTCTTGGTTCATAACTAATTCAAAGCATGCTTGTTGAAATGTGGATTGTTTCTCTGTATTGTTGTGATGTTGTTCTTACTTCCAACGTTTTAGTTAATACAAGATGGCTGATGGTGAGGATATTCAACCACTTGTCTGCGACAATGGAACTGGAATGGTCAAGGTAACAGTTTAGGATACTCTATCATATTTCATAAATATATGATATTTTCTAATGATTTGTTTCTCTCTTTTTAGGCTGGATTTGCTGGTGATGATGCTCCAAGGGCTGTGTTCCCTAGCATCGTGGGGCGTCCACGTCACACTGGTGTGATGGTTGGTATGGGTCAAAAAGATGCATATGTTGGGGATGAGGCTCAGTCCAAACGTGGTATTTTAACTCTGAAGTATCCGATTGAACATGGTATTGTTAACAACTGGGATGATATGGAAAAGATTTGGCATCATACCTTTTACAATGAACTTCGTGTGGCTCCAGAAGAACATCCAGTTCTTCTTACCGAGGCGCCTCTTAACCCTAAAGCCAATCGTGAGAAAATGACCCAAATCATGTTTGAGACCTTCAATGCTCCGGCTATGTATGTTGCTATCCAGGCTGTTCTCTCCCTATATGCCAGTGGTCGTACAACTGGTAAGCAATTTTTAACTGCAATCCATCTATGTTGCTCTGATTTTGGGGTAAGTGTTTGATAAGGGTAAACCCAATCGTTTCTATGTTTTCCATACATTTAGAGGGATGGACTTGGAGTTCGATCTTCATATCCTTTATCTAGATGTATTTATGGAAAAATGAAGATGCGGAGCAATATAGCTCTTAGTATCTTGGATAAAACTTGAGTTAATTATGGAAGAATTTGAAGTGCTCTGACGTTGATTCCCATTGCTACCTATAATTAGTACTTGCTCATTTTTCATCTATTAACCATTCTCTACAATACTTGATGTAGGTATTGTTTTGGACTCTGGAGATGGGGTGAGCCATACTGTCCCCATTTATGAAGGATATGCCCTCCCTCATGCCATCCTCCGTCTCGACTTAGCCGGTCGTGATCTTACTGATGCCCTTATGAAAATCTTGACTGAACGTGGTTATTCATTCACCACTACAGCTGAGCGTGAAATTGTGAGGGATGTGAAAGAGAAGCTGGCATATATTGCACTCGACTATGAACAAGAGCTAGAAACTTCCAAAACTAGTTCTTCCATTGAGAAAAGCTACGAGTTGCCTGATGGCCAAGTGATCACCATCGGCGCTGAGCGCTTCCGATGCCCAGAAGTCCTTTTCCAACCTTCCATGATTGGAATGGAAGCTGCTGGCATTCATGAAACCACATACAACTCTATCATGAAGTGCGATGTCGACATTAGGAAGGATTTGTATGGAAACATTGTTCTCAGTGGTGGAACTACTATGTTCCCTGGAATTGCTGATAGAATGAGCAAGGAAATCACCGCCTTAGCCCCAAGCAGCATGAAAATTAAGGTGGTGGCTCCACCTGAAAGGAAATACAGTGTCTGGATTGGAGGCTCCATCTTAGCATCTCTCAGTACTTTCCAGCAGGTATTATTCACTTAACAGACTAAATGCTTTAACTCTTATCAACAGAGGCGAACTCAAAATTCTAGCATTTTTCAGGGGCTAAACTATAATTTTACCATTTAAAATTTTATGAAATTTGAGGGGTCTAAAGAAGCAATTTCCCATTCTCCCCTGCTTATAAATGATTCGGACTGTGATGGATTTTTAGTTTCTTGTGCTTCAAGAAATTCGATTTTCCAGAAACTATTAGGTTAATTACACATGAATAGAACAACATTCGTATATATTTTTTGATCTTGATTCGGTTTTAGTCATATTCGTACTGAAAACACTTGCTCATTGTGATCGGAATACAGATGTGGATTGCTAAGGCGGAGTACGATGAATCCGGCCCCTCTATTGTGCACAGGAAGTGCTTCTAATTCTTCAAAGAGTGCAAGAGGCGCAAAAGTAATGTCTTGTTTTTTTATTTGGCAAAACAATTGCAGCTCGCAAGCTTCTTTTTTTTAATCTATATGCCATTTCTCTTTATTCTTTTATTTATTTTTTCTTTTAATGTTCATATTGTCGAAAAACAATGAACCAAGAATGGCGGAAATGACGATAGAGTTGAAATTTCTCTCGTTTTTATTGAAGTGTTGTTGAATGAATTTTCCATTCAAGAACTGCCATAAGGGTAAATGAAAATGAATGAATTCAGAGTTATTCTTGTCTCCTCTTAGCTTCTTTAATTTTGAAATGATTTTTTTTTCTCTTTTTACCTTAACGTGTTAATTTTCAAATAGAGAGAAATCCTATGTTGTACCCTAATGGCAGTGGTTAATGGTTATGATATTATTTTGAAAAAATATTTTGAAGTTTAGTGAAGGCATAGGAATTGGCCTTTACCAGCTTTTTGCTGATCTTCGGGGTTCGATTTCAGCTAGAAAATATGGTCCAATTAATTCAATTTACTTTGGTGGTAAAAAAATTGATTATTTGAATCTAAATTCATCCAAACTCTAAAACACAGTTAGATTAACTTGAAATGAATTAAATTTGTTATATTTTATTCATGAAATAACATGTTTAAATTTAAATGATTTAGATTTAAAATAATTTAAACTCGAAATTGATTCAAAATTTTAAAAACTTAAATTGATCCAATCTAAAATAAATTCAATAAAATATCATATATTATTTTTGATCTAATGTATAATGTTATATATTAATTTTTTTAATTTTATATATTAAATGTTAATTTAATTCAATTTTCACAAATCATTATAATGATTATATAACATTATTTTACATTAACAAATTATAAAATAAATTAATTTATTTAATAGTTGGGAGTATTTATGTTAGTTTAAACCAGGTGCAAAATGTGTAATAAAAAAAAATTATTTAATAGATATGAATAATTTTTATATAACATTTTAAAATTATTATTATGGTATGAAATAGTGACGCTACGTCATTTGTATTCATTTTTCAATAGTTTAATGTCACAATAAAAAATAATTTAATGTCATATCAGCAATTTCATCTCGAATTTCAGCATTTTCATCCTTAAAAAAATTAAATCCAAATGAAAATCTTGAACTCTAAACTTTAAACAATAAAGATCAAAACGATTTCGAGTATCATACCAATTACAAACTAATCTTCTCACACAAGTATCAATCTAAATAGTTCATCTAGAAATTATTAGAAATGGATAATATACTTTTTTTGACACCTGAAAATCAAAAACTATTCAAACGAATTGATTTCCATTATTTTTCACAATCATGTCTATAAAATTCATCCCTGTCCAAGCTTATTGTCATTGGAAGAAAGAAAAAAAAGGACGATGAAAATGAGGTAGTGATGGCGGCAGTATCAACAAGCTCCGAGGAGTTGTAAAATGATTGTTTTTCATTATAATTGTTACAAACATATTAATTAATATGTAAAATATATGTATAGAAAAAAGAAAATTAAGAATTAAATTACTTAAATTAGTAAAAATGAACGAAAATGACGTTATCGTAATTACAGAGCAACTTGTGCTTAAAAACCAGGGCGACATCCCACAGTTATTATCATCCAACCTTATTACAGCAGAAGCTTTGGGCTTTCTTGTTTCTGTCCTAGATTCTCGTCCCCATCGCCATAAACGACCAAACAGAGAAACACTTTCATGGCTCGCAAATTCTTTGTCGGAGGCAACTGGAAATGCGTATGTTTCTTCCTCTTTTATCAGTCAAAAACTCAATTAATCAATGTTTTTTCAGCTATTATTCCATAACTGATTGTTGCAGAATGGAACAACTGAGGAAGTAAAAAAGATTGTTACCACATTGAATGAAGCTGAAGTTCCTTCCGAGGATGTTGTGGGTTGGTTTTTTTTGTTTTTCTTTCTTGTCTGAAATTTACTTTCATTTGATTACTTAAACAAACATTTAGTTTGAATAATTTATCAAATTTATGTTGTGTTGTGGCAGAGGTTGTTGTGAGCCCTCCATTTGTGTTTCTTACACTTGTGAAAAGCCTATTGCGGTCTGATTTCCATGTTGCTGCTCAAAACTGTTGGGTTCGCAAAGGTGGTGCTTTTACTGGGGAAACTAGGTATGATTTGATGTTGGGTTATTTGTATCATTGTTGTTGATTAGGCTTGTTAGACTCCGGCAATGGTCGATGTTTGTGGTATATTAGCGATCAACTTAGCTGCTACTCTTTGAACACAGTGCTGAAATGCTTGTTAATTTGGGCATTCCATGGGTTATTATTGGTCACTCTGAGAGAAGGGCCCTCTTGAATGAATCCAATGAGGTAACCGATACGACTAGGTTCCTATTATTTCGTAGTTTCGAGTCTTGTTTTTGTTGTTTCTTGAGTGACACGATTTTGTTTATATTCCCAACTCTTGTCTCTGTAGTTTGTCGGAGACAAAGTAGCTTATGCGGTTTCTCAAGGCGTGAAAGTGATTGCTTGCATCGGGGAGACTCTTGAACAGCGAGAATCGGGCTCGACCATGGCCGTTGTTGCTTCACAAACTAAAGCACTCGCTGGTACTTTCTATCGAAATGTAAAAGAAGCAAAGCCGATTGTTTGTTCTGTTTCATATATAGATTTTAACCGCGAATGCTCGTCTGCAGAGAAAGTAACAAACTGGGAAAACGTTGTTCTGGCTTATGAACCTGTTTGGGCCATTGGTACCGGCAAGGTCGCGACCCCTGCTCAGGCTCAAGAAGTAAGTACTCAAGGCATATATCCTTTTAGATGAGTCTTCACTTTTGCATTGCACGTGTTTTCCCTTAAATGATGAATGCTGATTGCTATCATATAACTATACCAGTCATGTATCGAAGTTCATGTCATTGTGTGTAATCATGTATTTTCCAGGTTCATTGCGAATTGAGGAAATGGCTTAATGACAATGTTAATTCCGAAATTGCTGCATCTACTAGAATCATATACGGAGGTATTTTTCTCGATTGCTTATTGATGTTATCCGAGAGAAAACAAGTAAATCGTGTTATACCTGTGGTTGTTTATGCATTCATTGCAACATAAATGAAGGTTCCGTTAATGGAGCAAATTGCAACGAATTGGCTGCACAACCGGATGTGGATGGCTTCTTGGTTGGTGGAGCTTCTCTCAAGGTTAGGGATGTTCTTTCTTTCATTGTTCCACTGGTTTAATGCCTCGTCTTAACCGTCTCCTCCGCCGTTTCCTGAATCAGCCCGAGTTCGTCCATATCATCAAGGCTGCCACTGTGAAAAAGAACTGAAGTTCAAATCAAGGAATCACAGCTTAAAACACAAAAAATAGCTTTGAAACTGAGAATAATGTATAATGAACCAGTAATTTGAGTGGATCGCTTTCATTCTATCGATCTTATTTCGGCATTTATGTAAGCTAAGCCCCTTGGGCTTAAATTTTATCATTGAAGTTGGGTTAATCTTGGCCTAATTGTGGGCAAACCTGCCGTTTCATGCTAGTTTTTTTGGCTTATTATATTGTTTGGTACCTGTATTATTTTTTAGTTCAATGTGCTACTTGTATTTGATAAAAATTATACATTTTGGTAGCCAAAAGTAAAAATTTTTATTTTTAATGTTTGATTAAGATTTTAAGATTGATTTGATGAAAGCTAATTGTTAATATTATTAGTTTTGAAATCTCATTATTTTGTTAATAGAATAAATTTAGTGCTAATTTAATTTTGAGTTTAACTTGTTAAGTATTGTCTGATGATTATGATGATTTTTTTTTACTTTTAGGATTTATTTGATGAAAATTAATTGCTAATATTATTAGTTAATTATAAATTTTCATCAAATTAACCATAAAACTCTTAATTAAACATTAAAAAGTTAACAATGTTAACTTTATATATTAAAATATATAATTTTCGCCAAATATTAGATAAAAGAAATAATATAAGTGTGAGATTAGGGAAAAAAATTCTAACTCAAATACCAATTGATGCATTAAGTCTAAAGGATTTAATCGTAAAAATTTGTTTTATTTTTTAGTGTTAATATACTATTTGGTATGTGAGTTTGGCTTCAATGTTCAATTTGGTATCTAAATTTTTTTTGTCTTAATTTGATACTTGAGTTTGATCTCAATGTTCACTTTAATACATGATTTCTTTTTTCGATTTAAGTACTTGAGTTGGTTTCAATGTTCAATTTGAGAACACTTAAGCTTTTATTTTGTCCCAATTAAGTATCTATCTTTTTTTACTAAAGCACACATATGAACATTCTTTAGACCACGTATAACCAATATTGATCTAAATATTTAATTAAATATTAAAAGCAAACTCAAATATCGGATGATATATTAATCCTGAATTCTTAAACTAAATTAGATTGATGTATTTCAAACTCGGCTCTACCCATAAATAAATACTTGGGATTACCCATAAACAAATACTTGGGATAAGGAAAGTAAGATAAGCCGAATTCTATATTATCTTAAGAGCTAACCAATAAGATGTTTGAGAGAATCCATATTGATGGTTTTCTTGGAGCCTGACCCTGAATTAACTTTGTTGGTTCAAATGGAGCCTAACCCTGAGGAGGTTTCAACCAAAACCCAATCTATCTAACAACATGATCCATGTAAAACAAGTCTGAGACTAATTATCCAAACTAAATCGTAATGATGACGAACCAAGGCATTATAAAAGAGATTACCCGAATTTCGAAACTGAAAAAAAGGACAAGGAGTATCAAACAGAAGTGGAATAGGATGCAGCATGCATGCATGAGCAGTTCAGCTCTGAAGCACGTCTATGGAAGGTTAGCATGCATCCTAGGTCTAGTTTGACTGAATCAAATGAACCACGATTTCACCAATTTATAGTCTGTAGGTAGGACGTTCAAGCAGCTGCTACAGTGCCTATGAAAACTCCATGACCCCTTTGTTATGTCAAATCAAACATTGGTGTGGAACGTGAACTGTTCTCATCATTCTCCCCCTTTGATCGATTATATGTAAACGCCTTGGAAGGTAGCTGATAGGCATGCATGTCATGGTGATTTCAAAGTTATCTTATGGCGGTAAAAGTACGGAAGATTCCTGTAATGTAATATGAGACACGTTATATTGTGCTCACTTTATTTAAAAAGAATAAATTAATTATTATACATTAAATAAAAAAATAAATTGATTTTTTTGTTAAAAATTTCATCAATTTTTAGTGTTAAAAATTGGTATGACTGATGAAATAATTCGATAGTTACACGTGACATGTTACATATACCTCATGCTGACCTACATGATCAATTTTTTAACAGTAGAAATTAATGAAATTTTTAAAAAAAGACTCAGAGGAACTAATTTTCTTATTTTTTAAGTACGCTTATCACTCAGTACAGAGGCTTAATCATCCACCAACATATATGATTGAGTCCCAGAGGGTAAAAACATGTGGGAAGTATAAAATAGGTATCAATTTGCTCCAAGTCCCTGTAAAAACATTTGGTCTGTCATATAACAGGAAAAATAATTCTATAATGAACTAAATTTGACTAAAATAATTTTTTTTAATATCAACAATTGAACTTGCATTTTTAAATAAAAAAAGTAGTAAGATAAAAATTCTTAAAATACAAATAGAGGTGAATTAAATTTCAAATGTATTAAAAGTATAGGGATCTAGAGCATAAAATACTAACCTTAGACTAAAGCTCATGCCCAGAAAGGCTTTTATCCCTTTGCTGCCTGTCTGGAATGGAAGCTTATATCTGTCTACTTACTAGCTTGTCAATAATGAATTATTAGGAACTCACTTTTTTTTTCAGAAGTGGATTGAATTCATGAACCATGAACCAAAATTTTCAAGATTTGTAGTCACCAAATTGGTGCACCGAAAGCTGCAACTAGATTTTGCTCTTTAAATTGTCTATTGGCTTTTGTTGAGGCCATCAAAAACACTATAAATAGGGTTTGTTATAGGTCATGAAAAGCACAAAGAGAGTGTACGAGCAAGGGGGGTTTTTGAGAGCAATTTTCCAATAATTTTGAGCATATTTCTGGGATTGGTTGTAAGCTTTTTCTATTATGTTTTGAGTGCCCAAATCGTTGATTAATGTTTGGCACTGATAGTGACTTTAGGTAGTTCACACAATAATGTCAACAGCCACTCCTCCGTTTCGGTGTCGACAAACGGGATTTACACAGAGGGGTTTAGAGTTTGGTGTAGATTCCGTAGAATGTGCTTTACTAGCTAGCTGTAACTAATGTTATTAGACGTGACTCTGAATCTTATATTTTCTTAGCAAACGGGTTTAAAATTTTGTTGAAATTTGATTTGGCCCATGATTAATTTTAATTGTACTATTCTATCACATGTATTTATGTACCCAAAGCTTTAACACTCCCTAGTTTGGCAATTATGAATAATTGGTTTTGAGTTTTGAATATTATTTTTACATATTAATTAAATTATTTGATATTTTCCTTTCATTTATATTTTTAAGCAATAAACAAATTTTTTTAAAAAAATTGAAGAAAAAACTAAAACACATCCAATGAAAATTGAATGGCGATATAAAGATAGATTGCATTCATTTATTTGTGTAAATTAAAGGATGTTAATATATAGCAGAATAGTACAAGTTCTTTGTACAAGTACCACGTACATTAGATGAAAGTTAAGGGGTCAAGTGTGAAATTAGCCCATTAGAAAAAACAAAACTAGATGCAGGTATCAGTCGTTAAAACATGAGATGAAAACATTCTGTTCATAAGAAAGACAAGGATAGATCCCAGTGAGCTATAAATATTTGCTATATATATTTCGCAATAGCAAGTTAAGCAGCCCTCTTTGTACCGGCTATGGAGTCAGTTGAAAACCAAACGTGTCCATCATTGTACAGGCACACAAAGCATCGTCACTGAGTGGCTGCAGCTTCACGTACTTGAAAGAAAGACCGGTTCTTGACGACAATGTCGTACATGTGCAAAGCCCTGAAGTGGGCGAAATTTCTCGGCAGTGAAATGAGGTGAGCCGAGTTTTCTGATTTGTGGAACTGAAGGAGGTGAGGTTGGGTGAAGTTGTGGTAACGGGTCCAACCGAGTTCGGTCAGGCGGTGCTCGAGCTCGGAATAGGAGTTGATGACTTGGTTGGTAGGGAGGTAGACGAGGACCCGTGGTCGAGCCCCAGGTGCGGTGGAGGTGCCGGGATAAATGGGGTGTTTATGCTCGAAGGATTCTCGAGTGGGATTGGGTATTAAGCGAGCCACGCCTTTTTTGTCAAATATCCACACACCCGACATGCTCCCTTCGTCGAGAGAGATGGGCTACCACCCCTCGTATAGCTAATGCTTTACTAGGTTGTGAAATAAAAGGTGGCCTGCTGCCGCTTTTATAACACACAAGGATTTTAAATTATAGGCTAAACTACTAAACTAAACTATTAGCTTAACTTCAAACACTCTAATGTTAATTTTTTTTATTAAAAAGTTCGGTTAGTTAGCTTAAAACGTAAATTAGTATTTATCGATAAGTAAAAGAACATACTTTGAATTTAAGTTAATTTTTAAAAAATTTAGAGATATTTAGTTCATTAAACACTAAAATATAATGTAGACCAAGGCAATATAAGGAGAGGTAGGCAAGGAATTGGCTAAAGGTGTTCTGGGGTTGGGTTGAGTCAGGTTTGAGTATGATATTAACACATTTTATATTTGTCTAATCTTGACCTAGCCTGAATTATTGGCTTAAAATTTTGTCCAAGCTCACCTATATTTGTAAATGCTTAATCTAAATTCATTTTAGGTCCACTCATATTATTTTTTAAAAACAAATTTTAAAAATGTATTTATATTTTTTTAACTTAGCATTTAATTTTTATGTATTATAAACTACATAATATAAAAATTACAAACTTAAAAGTTGGTCTTGAACATTAAATGTTTAAACTTGAGTTCGACTCATATTTTAAATGGACGTAAAATTTTTGCCCATGCTTATTTTTCAGACCTCATATTTTTACTTAAATTTTTTTAAATTTTGAATAGGTTTTTAAACCAAACGGATAATCTGGCCCATCAACAAGTCTAAAGTCCTAAAATAAAATTTTTAATATTTTAATCCCTCTAGATATAAAATTATATGTGAATATCTTTCCTTGCATGAATCACTTTATAGAGGGGTATGGAGAAATATATATATATATATATATATATATCCTTATGCTAGAGCTAGACTAAGCAAGGTGTATGTTAATTCCAATCTCCCACCCCCACACTTTTCTCATTAAATAAAAAATATTTTAAATTTTAAAGATTATATTATTGAAAGAGACAGTCACGAACTCTAAATATAAATGGTAAAATTTACAGAAGTGAAGAGAAATAACTAATGACATTTGGTGATGAAGGGCCCATTAGGATGCACATGAAATAACTTTCTTGGCCATGCAAAGTATCAGTTATTCCTTTCTTCCTTGGTTTTGGTCTCTCACATTAGTCATCATAAATCTCTTGTTGGTTAACGTTTGGTGCTGTTATATAGTAGGTATACCAGAGGTAGGGTAGGCTTATGTTGGGATAGTTGACCAACGATAATTCAATCCGATTCCTCCCTTTCTGGGGGCTAATTGTACCCAATGTCTTCTAATTATTGCACAAGTTTTAAATTGGTCCTTAAAATTTAGTAATGTTCAAATTGAATTCTCAAAATATTTGTATTGTATCAATCATGTTTTATTATTAGTTTAGTCGTCAATTCAAGTATTATATCTAAACCATTAGATTAGATCATCGAATTTAAACTCTATCAAACAGGGATTATTATTAGTTCCATTCATGATCATCGATTTAAGCCCCGTTTAAAATAGGAAAAAACTATTACATTCAAGTTTTTTGCTATTAAGATTGAGCACTGTCCTAACATATTAATAATCATCTTTTTTATTTAAGTGTTGACTCGTAAAGAGAAGACTTTGTTCGAATCTAAAATAATTAATCTTTAAGAATAGTAAAATAGATATAAAAAATACTTATAATCAAAATTTATTATCTTTCTACCAGAAATGTACATGTTGTAAAAGCATATCCCTACCACGAAAGTAAAATAGCCTAAAATACCAAAGCAAATGCTTCTGGCTCAGGTGTGGTAAAGAACATGGAACACCTCAAAGTTGTGAGTCGGGCCTGTTTCACCAGGAATCCGGCCCGGCACCTAGAACTCAAGGCATCATTCATGGAGCCTGCTCTTCTCTATTACTATATGTCAAATAACATTCAAGTTGATGATACATATTTGAAGGTTACAGGTTCATAATGATGCAGTTTTCAACTGGACTTAATTAAATATAAGGTTAAGGTATATAAATATTCCACTCACTTGAATTATGTGGGATCAAGTTTAATGTTATAATAATAAGGAAAGGTCTCTGCTTTTCCTTTCACTTGAGATTGCATGAATCTAGCCTAAATCTTTTAAATGGGTTTTTCTTTTCTTTTTCTAAATGATATTTGGTTAGCTGTAGATTGATTCTTGTTGATTTTCTCGGCACCCAAACAGTCAAAATGCAGAGCATTATTCGAGCTACATTTTTTCCCATTTGTTGGAAACATTATCGACGACCAAATGAAAGAAAAAGAAACCGGTGGCCGCAGCTGATAAGATCAAGACAGTTTTAGGTACAAATATATTAGGACATTTGGTAATAATCACGGGAGATTTTCGTAAAGTGACCAAATTGTGGTCATCATCATTTTCACGGATGCCCCCCGTCCCTACGTAACTGAAAGCTGAGTCAAATATCTTGTGCATCAAGCAACTTTTTTTGCTAATATGTCAAAAGCTTGCCAGTCCAGAAAAGTCAAAGCTTTTAACTTTATAAGTTCATCTTCAATTTTGGCTCCTTGAAACTATGGAGTCGTCCAGGTTCCCTCATTAGCTCTTTGAATTTCTACTCTCTCTTTTTTTTTTTTTTAAAGTTTGTATGGATACCCTTTTCCAAGATTTACCTGGTTCCATGTATGGGTTCAAATTTGATCACGGCTCAGTGCCAATGCCAGTGTGCAAATCACAACCATGATAATGGGTCTAAAGAGAGTCCCACTGATTCATCTTCATCATCACCATCATCAGGCATGAGTTCAGATAGTCATTTCCCTAATGAAATGCTTAAATACATAAACCAGATGTTAATGGAGGAAGATCTTGAAGAAAAGACCTGCATGTTGCAGGATTGCTTAGCTCTACAAGCTGCTGAAAGATCCTTCTATGAAGTCCTCTGCCACAATTATCCGATTCCGGCTGTTCTAAATCATTATTACCCAGATGATGATTGTAACAGCAGTAAAGGTGAATTCAACTCATTTTGTACTCAAGCTTCTCTTATTGATTCTCATGAAAGAACCTCTTTGTTTCCGGATTTACGAAGAGGAACTGTTGAACGGCTTGGTGAAGGTAGTAAATCACCATCTGTTGATGTAGATAAGGTGAGAGGAAGGAAAAGTTATCAGCGTGAGGATGTGGAAGAAGGTAGGATCAATAAGCAATCGGCTCTTTCTCTTGATGATTCAGAGCAGACAGAGATGTTCGACGATGTATTGCTTTGTAAAGGTGAAAATGAGGACTCTCCAAAGTGTTCTCTTAATGGCAACTCAGCGCAGCACAGGCAGATAAAACGGTCTAATGGCCGGAGGAAGAAAAACGAAAAGAAAAGTGAAGCAGTGGATTTATGGAGTCTACTTACTCAATGTGCACAATCGGTAGCAGTCAATGACCAAAGGACTGCTAATGAGATGCTGAAACTGATAAGGCAACACTCGTCTGAGTCCGGAGATGGAACCCAAAGATTGGCACATTACTTTGCTAATGCCCTTACAACACGTTTGGCTGGCATGGGGGCGCCATTGTATGCACATCTGCTAAGCAACAGGACATCAGCTGCTGATGTCTTAAAAGCTTATGGAGTGTATGTTTTAGCTTGCCCCTTTAAGAAGATGTCTAATTTCTATGCAAATAAAAGGATAATGGAATTGGCCGAAAAGGCAACCACACTCCACATCATTGATTTTGGCATTTGCTACGGGTTTCAATGGCCTTGTCTCATCCAACTCCTCTCGGCACAGGCTGGTGGACCTTCCAAGCTTCGTATTACAGGTATCGAGTTCCCGCAACCAGGTTTCCGACCTGCAGAAAGGGTGGAAGAGACAGGGTGTCGATTGGAAAGGTATTGCGAGAGGTTCAATGTCCCATTCGAGTGCAATGTGATAGCAAAGAAATGGGAAACCATCCAACTTGAGGAACTGAAGATTACGAAAGATGAAGTGGTGGTTGTTAACTGCATGTATAGGCTAAAGAACCTCCCAGATGACACAGTGGCACCAACCAGTGCGAGGGAGACCGTTTTGAAACTGATAAGAAGCATCAATCCCGAGTTATTCATCCATGGGGTCGCAAATGGGACATACAACGCTCCGTTCTTCGTCTCAAGGTTCCGCGAGGCACTATTCCATTTCTCAGCTCAGTTTGATATATTTGAAGCTACTGTTGCCCGGGACAATCCACAAAGGATGATGTTTGAGAAGGAAATACATGGGAGGGACATTATGAACCTCATTGCATGCGAGGGTACCGAAAGAGTTGAAAGACCAGAAACGTACAAGCAATGGCAGGTTCGGACCCTGAGGACAGGGTTCAAGCGGGTTCCATTGAATCAAGAGCTCGTGAAGAAAGTTATGGACATGGTCCAATCTAGTTATCATAGGGACTTTGTTGTGGATGTCGATGGCCATTGGATGTTACAAGGATGGAAAGGGAGAATTATTTATGCACTTTCATGCTGGAAACCCGTCAAGAACTAGCTAGGATCTAACAGATATTCATTTCCTAGAACAATGTTTTCATATATTAAAAGATCGAATCTTATTTCAATCGAAATACGAGTGTTCTAATAAAAAGTTCAAATATCGTAACTATTACGACCCCACTCTACATGTTACAAAAGAGTGGTGAAAACACACCAAATATAGATTTTTAATATAAGAGCTAAAGCTAAGCTATAACTGTTGTCTCGACAGGTACCTCCCCGGTATGCAGAATGTTGTCAACCTTCTCATCTGCTGCTTCCCAAAGCTCTGGCAATGCTTGCCTGATATTGTGAATGCTTTCTAATGCATAATCCGCACTGTCAATTTGTTGAGAAGTTCCCACCTATATCGTTACCATTGGAAACCAGTGAGTAAAACCTATAATGCTTGGACTTGGGTGCGAGTGTAGGATAAGGACATAGTTAGATATTCAGTGGCTTACCCATACAGTATGAAGGCCCATACTTTTACCAGTCTGAATATTTCGGATGCTGTCATCAAAGAACAACTGCAATACAAGACATTGTAACATTTGATGGAAGTTATTCAAATTCAGATCACTTCAAAAGTTTATAGGTATCATCGGTTTACCGTTTTCTGGGGGTTGATGTTGGCCATCTCAAAAACTTGTTCATATGCTTTTTCAAGTGGTTTGCACACAACTTTAGGACTTGGAAGTTCAAGCTGGGAATCAGGACAAGTAATGCATGTATAGTAGTCGAAAATTTCGGTGTTAGAATCATCAGCCGAAGAATCATCTTCGTTTGTGGGATTCAGGGTCTCAAAGCATATAATCCCTTCAAAACAATCCTCCAATCCCAACCTGTTAAGCACTATGTCAGCATGGTTCTTATCCGCATTCGTGAAAATCTGTATTATACCAACACCATAACATTAATAGTCACAAGGGATCTCCTAAAAATGATCATCACAAATGGCGATTCATAAAGAAGAATTTGGATTCTTACAACTTTCCGAATAGGCAGGCTATGCAAGAGAGTCTTCAAAAAACGGTCTGGCTTTAGCAATTCATAAGGCAATCTCCCATGAACAAAGCTGTAAGAAAGGGAATACGTAGAAACTTATACCATACATAGAATCATATCATCAAAACAAAAACATTAATGGGAAGAAAGATAAGTACTCATGAAATTCATTGTAATCGAAGTTGTAGCCAATAGCCTGGAGAAAAAGGACAAACAATGTCACACCTTAAATGAATTCGAGATTCATAAAAGAATGTGATGATAGCCTTTACCTTTAAACCAGCCATTGTTGTGCCATATTGCTTGTATAAAGAAACACATAATTCAGGAACTTTTTCCTCCTCCATTTCAAGCTTTTTAATCATATATTCTATAAAATGGCATCCATAAAAAAAAATGAATTTCAAGCTTAAGCTAACAATTTCTCAAGGAAATATTAAAAAAAAAATACCTTGAATATTCTTGGTAACTTCCCTGGATAATCCAGAAGTCAGAGGATAAAGAGTGTCATCTAAATCTGTATTTATTTTTTTCATTTACTGCAAAGGTTAGCTTTTAAAAATTTTACATTTTGATACAATTAAAAGATGAATGTTGATTAAAGAAAGATGAAAATTTTACCAAATAAAAGACATTCATATTTTGAATCGATGCCCCGATTGATCTGATCTTCATACTCCATCTTCTTTAATCTTCAAAAACTGTTACCCAAAGTATTATTAGAGACAGACAAAGATTTCATTGTCATTATTGTCTTTAAATATCCAGAGACATTAACACATTACACATTTTATGTAAAAATAAACGCAGATAAAACAAAACCCATAATCGGCATGAAATAATAATAAAAACTTTGAAGAATAAAAAGACAAAAAATGAAGAACAGAACAAGTAAAGAATCGAACATTACCAGAACCAAAGTGATCAAACAATGTAAGGGAAAAAAAAACTTTTTTTTTCCTTTAATGAAAGACCAAAGGAAAGTGGGGGGAAAGGGAGAGAAAGAGTGAAGAAGAGGAAAGGAAGGGATTTAAATAAGGAGCGAAAGAGACGATTAAAAGGAGCGGTTTCTGGAGAATGGGAAAGGAGAAGGGTGGGACTCCCATATTCCGTAAGTACGGAGATGACATGGTCCAATCAAAATACGACACGTTACTTTTCTTTGATCCGTCATAAACTGAAAATGCGTTCATGGCGATACGTGTTAATGAATAGTAATATAGTTTGCCATATAAATCACCAATGACGACCCTTTTTAAGATTTTCTTTTAAAAAGTTTATCTGACTTTAAATTTATATATTATTATATTTTTCATATTTTATAAATTACTAAAAACAAAAAAAAAAAACCTATAAATTTAAAATTTTCAAAGTTGATGGTTTATTCTTAACGAATTTTTAATAAATATATTTACGTTTGAGATTGTTTTTATCTTTTCGTATCAATTTTTAGAAAAATATGTATTTGATAAGATTATTTGTTGTATAAATTTTTTTGAGATATTAAAATTATTGATTGAGCTGTTATCATGAATCAATCAAGAACAAGTTCAATTAAAATATATTTTTATACAAATTTATATTATATTATTATGAGAATTTTTTATTTTTATATATTTTATATAAAATAAATAAAAGTTCATACATAAAATTTCAACTAAATGTAACAAATCAATCGAATATCAACTTTATTAAAAAACTTATTTATATTATTGTAAATGCGCATTTTTATGAATAATCCGATAAATAACTATCTAATAAATTCCAATTATGAAGGATGGAGGCCCAAAGAATAGTCCATTTCCCTAAAATATTTCCTTTTTTAAAAAAATGAAGAAATTTTTGAAAGCTTAGGTGACAGTCGAATCCATCACCTAATATGTGTCTACATGAAGCAAATAGTCTGTTCTAACGTGGCAACAAAATATAGCACGATAATGTCGGAAATATTAAATACCCCAGATTTTTTTATAATAGTGGTGCGTTTATTTTCAGTAAAATTAAAAATAATAGTGATAATAAAATTAATTATCATAATTATAAGGTAAAATTTAATGACCTGGGATGTATAGGAGGAATGAAGTAAGAAAATTTTGTTGTCTTGTTTCTCTTATTTTTATTGGTGTGTAGGGATAAAATAAATTTACGAGAAATTAATGAAAAATTCAATGTGTGTATTAATGTTACTTCCTTTTAATGTTCTATTTGTCTCCACCTGTATTATAGTGAGCAAAAGAGTTATTAGCAAATGAACATCGAAAATACAATGAAATTCAATGATTATCTATGTTTTGCACTGACAGAAACATTCACTGAATGAAGCATAACAAATATATTAATTTCTATAAAGAATATTTTCAATAATTCTTTATAAAAATAATATAAGAGTAATTTTATATTTTTAGGTGTGTCATACAAAATATTATTCTAATTAAACTCTGGGTTTCCCAACACTTTGGAAAAAAATCCTAATATCGATTGTGCAAGTTTTAACTCAAATTACATTGTTGCTATTTCAACATAATGTTTTTTTTTTTTAATTTAAAGGTTTGAAAAAAAATAGTAACAAGAAATAAAAGTTCAATTATAAGCTAATAGTAGTATATGTGTTGTGTGGCATAATTCGTTTGTCTATTTGCAATTGATCAGCAACCTATAAAGAGGCAATATGAAATATTCTTAAGCCTATAGTAGAATCTTTCATCAAACCAGCTAAAATATTAATAGTCGAGTTCACTTCTCTAAGTACTTGTTTAAAGAGTATTCTCCAATTACGCTTATATAATTCTTGAATCTGCACAATCAAATTTATATTAGAATGTACTTGAACTTAAACATAATAAAAAAAAATTAAAAATTATTTATTTTTTTAGAGTCCTAATTATTTAATTTTAGGGGCCGCAATTTATGCATAGACAGAAATCATCAAAAATCAAATTCAAAGATTTAGTCAAAAAGATGATGAAAAAACGAAGTGGGGTCATCGTTTTGAAAAAAGGAAGGCGTGAAGTGAAGACTCAAAAGTTTCGGCTAATGACTTTTAAAAAAATAAAGGGTAAAATTATCATAAAAGCATGCATTTTAATTTTCTATTAAAAATGAATAAATTAATTTTTATATATTAAATTAAAGAGTAAATCAGACATTCTGTTAAAAATTTTATTGTTAAAAAGCGGTAGTTGTATGTTAACTTGAAGTATACCTCGCACGCTATGTGTAACTATCTAGTTATTTTGTCAATCATGTTAATTTTTAATAATAAAAATAGATAAAAATTTTAATAAAAACCAAATTTTTTCTTAATTTGACGTCGTTTTTTGAATAAATAAGACAATATACAATTTAACTCTTAATAAAAAAATTTCATGATACTTTTATTGGGTGATATATATGTTAGCACTAAAATTTTAATAATATAATATAAAGTTTTAAAAGATGTGGTTTATGTTAAAAAAATTTTTTAATAAAATTAAAAATAATATTTTATAGTCATTGATTAGCATTTTGTTTTTTTTAATAAGACGTTGATTAAAAATAGAATTAAAACAATAAATACAATTAATGAATTATTATTGCTTAATTAAAAACAAAATTACATTAATTCTCCCTTTACATATTCCAAGTGCTCATGGTTACAAATTCCTGTTCTTCTAATAAAACTCTTACACGTGTTGTAAGAAGGTAAAGGTGTTAGAGAAGCTCTAGTATTAGAAGTTGAATTACATTTTATTCTTTCGGCTAAAAAAGATAAATTAGTCATTACACGTTAAAACCTAGCCCTTATACGTCAGCATGATGTACATGTGACATGTCACGTTTAACTGTTTAGTTATTTTATCAATCACACCAATTTTTTTAAAAATCCTCTTTAAATTCTTAAATTATGAAAAACTCAATATAAATATCCACTTTTATTCCATGAGTGGATCCTATCAAGATATTATTTCAATTATAAGTTTATTGAAATCAGTTTTTTTTGCTTTATAATGATGAATTCTTATCATAGTTATTTAAATGTGTATCATTTATAATTAAGGATAAATATTAAATTTATATATAAATTTTGGTCTAATGTGTAATTTGATACATGAATTTTGATTTAGTGTAATTGTATACATGAAATTTGAATCGTGGTTCACATGTATATATGAAACTTTAATTTTAATTCAATTGTATATATTTAAATAAATGAATACATGCGTTTATTTTCACATTAGATTAGTATAATTGTTTGTGAATGTAATATATAAACATAAAATAGTGATAATTCGATAAAGTTGTTAGTGATTTGTGAAAATTAAATCAAATTAAAAATTTATATATAAAATCATATAGAATTAAAGTTTATGTACAACATTATACATTGAATCTTTATGGCGGTAGAATAATCGCAAAACAATAACAAAAGAAAAATAAAAAACACACAGATTTTTATGTGGAAGCTTTTTCGGAAAAAAACCACGAGCAGAGGAAAATAAATTCATTAATGTTGAAAAATAAATGATACATAAAGAGTGTCAACTACATCTATTTAAGGGTTTTTCAACATTATTCTAATCAAAGTCAAATAGTAGAAGTATAGTTCTATACATACTAAACTTATGCGGTATTGGGTCTACGACCCTCGGCCTCTAGCCCCACAAATCTCTTTATTTTGTCATTGTATTTATTCTTTTAACAAATAAAAGTTTTCGACTCACATAATCTTTAATAACATATAAATTTGATATTTATCACTTGTGATTATATATATATATAACTAAATTAAATTGTACCTTTCACGTGGCTTAACCATAAGCATTAAAAGCAGCAAATAAAGGGGGGGGGGGGTTGGATAGGCACATGAAAATATCTCTCATCTTTTCCTCTATATATGGGTTTTGTTCAACACTTTGCTTTTACGAGTAATCTAATTTTTCTTTAAGCTCAAGCAAATTAAAATTATTGCTGACATAATTTTTGAAGTAAAAAAATTGTTTTCTGCTATAAAATAAAATAAAATTATAAACATTAAGTTTTAAATTTATTGGATAATTTAATTTTAATATAATTGAATGAATTCATCAGGGGAGATGTTTTAAAATGGAAATATTTTTATTTAAGCCTTTTTAAAATTTTTATATTTTGAATTAGTGGAAGTAAAATTGTACTTTGGCTCCTCTAAAAAAGATGAAATTTTGATTTAATCATTTAAAAATTATAAAGATATAGACTATTAAAATAGTAAAATTATATTTCTACTATTATAGAAATTATAATTTAATTTTGACCTTTGAATTTTTTTTAATTTCACCTCTAAATTCATGAAACTAACAATATTAAATTTAAGAATTTATATTTTATTATAATTATTGTTATGGTAGCTCATGATTACAGGTTGAAACCTATGGTAATTGAAACATATACCAACTTTAACACCTCTGAATTAGAGGTGTTTATAAGTCTAATTTAAACATGATATTAACATAATTTATATTTGCTTAAATCTAATTCGGTTCAAAATATGAGCATAAAAATTTACCCGAGACTATTCATATTTGTAACTAGCAACCCAAACTCATTTTAGATTTGTCCATATATATTTTTAATTAAAAAGTATATTTACATTTTTTTAATATTTAATAGACCATTTATTAGAATTATATATATATAGAAATCTTAGCAATTTTTAATATTTGCATTATAGCATTATATATTACTCTAAAATTAGTTTTTGTGATATAAATTATATAGTATATACATGTAAAAACGGGTTAGGTTCAAGCCTTGAATGTTCGAGCTTGAGCTTGATTCATATTTTAGACAGACTTAATTTTTTTACTCAAGCTTATTTTTCGGCTTAATATTTTTTCTAAATTATTTCAAAATTCATATAAACTAAAAAAAAAAAAGATAACTCGACTCATAAATAAGTCTACTTAAATTTGATATCTTATTGGCTAGATCGTAAAAACCTGAGTTCTAGATACAGGGACTCAATATATATATACAAATTTAGAGATTAGAATATAGGTATTTTGTTTCATAATTGTGGCCAGTCTACTTAAGTGGCATCGTCTATATTTATATCCTTATCCCCAATACTTGTTGCTTACCAAATGAATGAAAATGACTCTTTCCCGACGACCTTCTTTTATTATTACTATTATTATTATTTAGGGATAATATAATTTTTTCTTTGAATTTAAAATTCGGGTTTATGTTGATACTTATAATTTTTATTATTTTTTTTTGAAAATATAAAAGTTTTTCAAAATGCAACGTTATCACTTGAAAATTAAAAAAAATATGTAAATTTTTAGGTAATAACGTCATACAATCTTAAAATGTTACATATAGTATTTTAAAAATTAGACTAGTAGTTGAATTGGTCAAACTATCGATTCTTGATCCAACCGGTTTGATCGGTTAATTTCATGAAATTTTTTAAAAATAAAAAAGATATATTAAACTAGTTCAACTACTAGTTTTTTTATCCCAGATTCCAATTTTTATCAATTTCGAGTAGTTTCTGATTCAATCTCTTTGTTTGGATCAGTATATCGTTTGATTATCGATCCAACCGGTTTGACCAACCAACCTAGTCCTATTCCAAGAACATTGGTCTCATCTAATTTGGTCAAAATTCAAGTTTAATAACCAAAATGAATCTGGTTACCAAGTTTAAATACTAAAATGAAAAAAATATAAAAATAAAAATAAATATAATTATGAAATTCAGGGACCAAAATTATATTATCCCTTTCAACTTATAATTGGTGACAAAAATGGGATATGATATGTTGATATAACAAAATAGAAGCAGGAGTATGAGTTGCCTTGTCCTATAAGGCAGGTAAATTAGGTTTTAGTTTTAGGTTTGGCTGGATATCCCATTTGCTCCATGGAAAATTCCGACTGAAGATAGAAACAAAGCATTTAGGTCACTTTTTCTCGTCAATGCGTATTAAATTAGTAAACGATTTTAGTTTCTATAGTTGAAATCAATTGAGAAATTCCAAAAGTTTTGAGTTTCTTATTTTCCTCGAACTTACTTTTAATCATTGATCGATTTAATCATTGTTATTTGAATAATAAAAATTGATATAGTTTTAACTCGATTGATATTTGTATTGTTGTTAATATTTAAGGACGTGAATTCAAGTTTGTTAAAACGTGTTATCCTCTTATTTATGAGTTGAGAAAAAATTATGTGTAATTTTAAGCATTATATATATATATATATATAAAGCAAATATGATAATATAATATTAATTTTTTTGAAATTTTAAATCAATATTTTCTAGCATTTGTTTCAACGAGAAAATTAATGGTGTTAATGAAAAGAATGTTACGGTTTATTTTTTGTCTAACTTTATTTAAACAAAATATTCATTAATATTAAATATTTTATAATTAAATTAAAATAATTTTAAATAATATTAATTTTTGTAAATTTCTACTTATTGGTAGCAGGGGTGTAGTAGATTGAATGGGGCAGGAAATTAGGTAATGCTGCCCCAACTGCCCTAAATGCTATAGAGTCTAAATATATGTACAATAAGGTAAAATCTTATTAATAATGGATAAAAAGGCTTTGGACTGTCTTAATTTGAGTTACATATTACGAGGGTTTGAAATTTCATGGCTTGAGCTACTATTTAATTCGATTTGATTGGTTCAATTTAGATTGTAATTAGATGAATGTTTTCTTTTATTATTTTAGATTTAGTTATAACGACGTGACATTTTTTTAGTATGTTAGATATTTAATAGGTTTTTGTTAACATTCAAATGATTAAATTGGTGAACTTTTCATAATGTGAGGGATTAAAATAGTATAAAAAAATAAAACCCAATATGAGAAAAATGATTTGACCAACTGATTTTATTAACTGTCTATTTAAAAGCGTTTGGTAAAACTTAACTGATAGCTGAAACCGATATGTATAAAACGACAAATAAGAGCATGGCACATTTTATTGTTAAATATTTTTTATAATACTTTAGTATTTATTTAGTGAAATTATTGAAATAAGACACTATTGCCAATGAATTAAAACATTCATTATGAAAATTAATTAGTAAATGTTTTTGAAAATTTAAATAAATAATTTTCTTAAGTTACTTATTTACAAATATTAACATTGTGAAATTTGATAAATATTAACAATGTATAAATATAATTGTAAATTATATTCTTAGTGATAATTAGGTAATTTTTTTAGTATGTGACAAATGAAATAAATTTTGAGCAAAAATATGGTCAAATATGTCATTTTACATATCTAATTTTTAATCAGATGTGAAAAATATTGTCCATCCTTACGCTTTCTGTTTTGGAGGGTTTGTGCTCAAATCAACTAAAAAAACCCTAAAACTTTATTTACCAAACACTCTCGTAACCTTTTTCATGAACTAAAAATTCCAATATGCAAAATAATAATATTAAAATTAATTTTGTTTTGAATTTTTTTAAACCAATAATATTAAAATTAATTTTTTTGAATTTTTTTAAACCAAGATAAATTTAAACATCAAATAATAAAATTAAATTAACATATTATATAAAAAAATAGAGAAACTATTTAAGAAAGGCATAATTTAAGTTTTTCTTGTTTCTTTTTAAAGAAAGAAACTAGTTTTGGGGTTAAAAAATTGAAGAAAATTGTGATTTGATTGAAATGTACTTGAAAAGGGAACAAAAGTGCACTGAATTCTGAAGTGCTTGGCTTTGAACTGCAAACACTTTCCTTAACTAAAGGAGTTTTAACTGTGTTTGCCATTATCCAAAAATGTTAGAAAAAGAACAAAAAAACAAAACAAAGATCCAGGCAAATGGAGTTTCAATGTAATAAAAAAATTAATATCCTATACCTGAAAATTAATTTAAAAAATAAAATTACCAACATAGGTAATTCAGATATTTAACTAGATTTGCCTTTTTACCTGCCTTCTTTATTGTGCCAAAATATTCAATTATAGTCACTAAAATAATTTAGATTAATTATCTTAAAATTAAATCATGATCACTCATATATAATTTTTTAAAAAAATTTAATTTATATATTAGGGGTGAAAATTTCTTTAAGAACGGTGAATTATATAAAAAATATTGTTGTTAATAAATCATAAATATAAATAAAATAATAAAAATAAAATACCGCTTCAAAAGTTGATCAAAATCTATGGAACCAAGAGTTGCCATTGCTGAACGTGACATGAGATAAAATAAATAAACATGGTTATTTTAGGAAATGAGTGGATTTTTTTAAATAAAAAAATATTAAATTGATTTTCTTAAAAATCAATGAAGCGTTAATTTTTGTTATCCCTACATCAGTCGGTCATCACTTGGTCAGTCAGCCCTGACTTTTAGGAAATACTCCGTAAACAAATATTAAATAAAAAAGAAAAAAGAAATATGTAAAATGAATAAATATCCCAAAGCAAGAGGAAGTAAAAACATTTTTTTTACCCTCACTGTTTTTAATCCAAGCTTTTCTGGATTGTAACAAAACCCTAAAAGGGTTCTTGTAAGAAACAATCGCCGCTTGATTTGATCTCAGCCGTCTACTCTTTCTCTATATATCATTAAACTTCTTTCACTCTTTTCTTTGATCTCTCAGCTTCAAAAATAAAGCTCTTTTTTTTTTTTTTGCCCTTGAGCTATTCTGCTCTATTTTTAATTTTTGTTGCTGTTTTTTGCTTGAAAATCATGGCTTTCTTACATGGTTTTTGTTGGTTGATTTATGGTTTCCAAATTTGAAGAATATTTAAAATTTGGGCACCCTTTTGTTTTTGTTTTTCTTGGTTTGATTCTTGGGCAGGTGGACTTTTTTGCTGTTTATGAGTTTAGGGAAATTAAAATTTTGATCTTTAACACATTTGGTAGCTTAAAGTGAGAATCTTTAGTTTGTAAATATGGGGTTTAGGTGTATTAGTGTAGTAAAGTTTAGTTTCTTTTGGATTTAGCGGCTGATTATCGGTTTTGGGTAGTGATTGTTTTGGGAGTTCTGATATAGATTAATGATCAATTAGGGTTTTTGAATAATGTTATCTGAGTTAGATAGGAGACCAATGATAGGAAGTAGTGAAGGATCATTTGGGGATGATTTAGAGAAAGAGATAGGATTATTGCTCCGTGAACAGCATGGTAGGCAAGATGCTGATGATCTTGAGCGCGAGCTGAACTTGTATAGAAGTGGCTCTGCTCCTCCTACCGTGGAGGGTTCACTGAGTGCGGTTGGCGGTTTGTTTGGGGGTGCCATCTCCTCCGCTGGTACTGGTGGTGGTTTTGCTGCCACCTCCTTTTCTGCTTTTGCTGGAGCTAAAAATGGAAATGGATTTGCATCTGAGGAAGAACTTAGGTCTGATCCAGCTTATCATTCATACTATTACTCGAATGTGAATCTCAACCCGAGGCTCCCACCTCCTTTGCTTTCAAAGGAGGATTGGAAGTTTGCACAGAGGTTGAAGGGAGAGGGTTTAGCTATAGGTGGGATTGGAGATAGGAGGAAGTTGAATAGGGCTGATAATGGTAGCAATAGGTCGTTGTTCTCGATGCCGCCTGGGTTTGATACCAGGAAACAAGAGAACGAAGTAGAGGCAGAGAAAGTGCATAGCTCTGCAGACTGGGGTGGTGATGGACTGATTGGTTTGTCTGGTATAGGACTTGGAAGCAAACAGAAAAGCTTTGCCGAAATTTTTCAGGTGATAACTGATCCTTAGTTGATTTTAGACAGTCTGCCTTTTTTTTTTTTTTTTTGTTACTGATAATAATTTGCTTATTTGTGCAGTCTTCGATTGTAAAATACTCGGTGATGTATGTTTAAATCATATCTATGACTGATATAATTATTTCCCAATTTAGTGGTTCCCAAGGCTGTCATAGTACTATGTGCATACTTAGTAGGTGTATTTGTGATCAATCTTCTGTCGTGGTTCACACATAGCTAGGTTTTTTAAGCTTTAAAGTATATCCAAGGTTAAAAAAATGCTACGTAAAATCTTGCTCGTTTAAGTTTTCAAGTTGTTCCTTGCTCCTTAACTTTCTATGTAACTATCAAGATCTTTCTGTTAATATTTCAGAAACTTGTGGACCTTTACCTTCTTTCTTTTGTGCAGTGATCTAATATCTAAAATCTTTGCAGGATGATTTGGGACACCCTGCTCCAGTTGCTAGGATACCATCTCGTCCTGCGAGTCGTAATGCTTTTGATGAGAACTTTGAGAATGTAGGTTCTGCTGAATCTGAGCTCGCTCATTTGCGGCGGCAACTTACTTCTGCAGATCCTTTAAGGTCAGGTGCAAGTGGTCAGGGATCGTCTGCTGTCCATAACATTGGGCCACCTTCTTCATACACCTATGCTGCTGCTGTAGGTGCTTCAATGTCTAGGAGTACCACTCCTGATCCCCAACTCGTAGCTAGGGCTTCTAGTCCTTGCCTGACACCAATTGGTGGAGGCAGAGTTGGCAACTCAGAGAAAAGAAACATAAATGGTCCAAGCACATTTAGTGGCGTCACATCTGGTGTCAACGGATCTGATGATCTTGTTGCTGCTTTATCAGGCATGAACTTGTCATCAAACCATGGGATAGATGAAGATAATCAGTTGGCATCACAGATTGAACAAGATGTTGAGAATCACCAGAATTATCTGTTTGGTTTGCAAGATGGTCAGGATCATATCAAACAGCACGCATACTTGAAGAAACCAGAATCTGGCCATTTACATATGCCTTCAGTTAAGAGTAATGGGATTAGATCGGACCTGA
Source organism: Gossypium stocksii (assembly GCA_020496765.1). Lineage (NCBI taxonomy): Eukaryota > Viridiplantae > Streptophyta > Magnoliopsida > Malvales > Malvaceae > Gossypium > Gossypium stocksii. Next base: position 490,203 of record CM035623.1, read on the forward strand.
AAAGTCCTTCCTTGCTTTCTGATAGGCAAGCTGTGCTCCAGAAATCTGCTGTTCCCTCAAACAATTCTTACTTGAAAGGATCACCCGCTGCCACACTTAATGGCAGTGGCAGCTTACCTGCTCAATATCAGCATGGTGATGGTACAAATGCATCATTTCCAAACTATGGGTTAAGTGGTTACTCTTTAAATCCTGCTTTGGCCAATATGGTGCCCGGCCAAGTTGGATCTGGGAATTTGCCACCATTGTTTGAAAATGTTGCTGCTGCATCAGCTATGGCAGTCCCTGGAATGGACTCCAGAGTGCTTGGGGGAGCTTTTGGTTCTGGACAGAACATTTCAAATGCTGCATCTGAGTCCCATAATCTTGGTAGAGTTGGAAGCCAAATAGCTGGAAATGCTCTGAATGCACCTTTCATTGATCCTTTGTATCTTCAGTATTTAAGGACTTCTGATTATGCTGCAGCACAGCAGGCAGCTCTTAATGACCCCACTGTGGATAGAAATTTCCTTGGTAATTCATACATGAACTTGCTTGAGCTTCAAAAAGCTTATCTTGGAGCTCTGCTATCACCTCAAAAATCCCAATATGGTGTTCCATTGGGTGCTAAATCTAGTAGTTCAAATCTCCATGGCTTTTATGGAAATACCACCTTTGGAGCTGGCATGTCTTATCCTGGAAGTCCCTTAGCAAATGCTGTTCTTCCAAATTCTTCAGTTGGACCCGGTAGTCCTATCAGACACACTGACCTGAACATGCGTTTTCCATCTGGGATGAGGAATCTAGCTGGGAGTGTGATGGGACCCTGGCATTTGGATTCAGGATGTAATATTGATGAAAGCTTTTCCTCCTCCCTACTTGAAGAGTTTAAGGGCAATAAGACGAAGTGTTTTGAACTTTCAGAAATTGCTGGTCACGTTGTTGAGTTCAGGTATTCTTGTATCCTAATCATGTTTTAGGTCGTCATACTGTGATATCCTGACATTTTTATGCTTTTGATGAGCAGTGCGGATCAATATGGCAGCAGGTTTATTCAGCAAAAACTTGAAACAGCCACAACTGAAGAGAAAACTATGGTTTATGAGGAAATCATGCCTCAAGCTCTTGCTTTGATGACTGATGTTTTTGGTAATTATGTTATTCAAAAGGTATCTGCTTCTTAATCTGTTCCTTATCTGCTTATTCTTACAATTTTATGTTTTATTGTCTTTACCAAATGAAATCTTAAATTTGTACAGTTTTTTGAACACGGACTTCCAAGTCAGAGAAGGGAACTTGCTGGCAAGCTTTTTGGTCATGTATTAACTCTGGGTCTGCAAATGTATGGATGTCGGGTGATCCAGAAGGTATTAGCAAATATTATTGCTATTTTATTGGACTTCATTTTGTGTATTTTTTTTTCCATTTGGTTCGCTTATAATTATCTAGTTGCTTCTTGATTCTTATCATTTATCAACCTCCTCATAATTGCTGTTTCTTGACAATTTACATATTTCCTTCTAAATGACCCCAGCATGGTTTTGTATTTGACAAGTGAAAATGTGCCCTAGTGTGATAGAGTTTTACTTCTCTTTTCATGCAGAATTGATCCAAATATTTATGTTTAGTTTGTAAATATGTGCTAATATATATGCTTTAATAATTGAGCTTTACTCTGTCATCGCCTTAACTTTTTTTGTTTTATAGATTTCTTAGTGTTCATACTAATTGATATTATTCTGGATGGTTACACCAAGAATACTGCCTTGCGTTCTGACAATAATGTATGATTTGTTTGACATTCAAGGCCATAGAAGTTGTCGATCTGGATCAGAAGATTAAAATGGTTCAAGAGCTTGATGGTAGTGTGATGCGTTGTGTACGTGATCAGAATGGCAACCATGTTATCCAAAAATGTATTGAATGTGTTCCTGAGGAAAACATACAATTTATAGTTACAACATTTTTTGATCAAGTTGTGACACTTTCTGCTCATCCATATGGGTGCCGAGTGATACAGGTCGAGAGCCTTTTATCTTTTTTTATTTTGTTTTGGCCTTTAGAACTACGTTGTAGAATGACCAATGTCTGTTCTGTATTTTTTTTTTTTTCTGTTAACACTACAGAGAATATTGGAGCACTGCAAGGACCCAAAAACACAGGGCAAGGTTATGGACGAGATTCTAGGATCTGTTAGCATGTTGGCCCAAGACCAGTATGGCAATTACGTTGTTCAGGTTGTGATTCTTTTCTGAAAACTTATATTTCGCATATTATAGGATTTTTTGGTTGAAAAGTAATCAATCAATGAAACCTTCTGGAGGGTCTTCACCCTTGTTGCCTTTATGTCTATTAATACGCTTTCCATCTTTTTGGTGATATTTGTTGTTTATTTTTGTAGTGTATCTTTCAATTTGTTTATGCTGTCTATAGTATCACTTTTACTGCTCGTTGCTTGAACCAACCTTTTTTATTTACGTAACAGCATGTACTGGAGCATGGAAAGCCTCATGAGCGCTCAATTATAATTAAGGAGTTAGCTGGAAAGATTGTCCAGATGAGTCAACAGAAGTTTGCCTCTAATGTTGTTGAGAAGTGCTTAACTTTTGGCGGTCCTTCTGAACGTCAGTTATTGGTGAATGAAATGCTTGGTTCTACTGATGAGAATGAACCTCTTCAGGTTTGGTCCATTTTGTGCTGAACTTTTGTAACTTGCTTATCTCACTGATGTCTCGAGATGTAATGTGTCATGAAAAAACTGTGATCGGAACGGTCTTTCTAACATTGATTGCATGGTCTTCAAGAATTAGCTTATTTCGTTACCCTTTAGAATTCCATGTCACTTTACTGACTTCCATTTGTCTGTTTCAGGCAATGATGAAAGATCAGTTTGCAAATTATGTTGTACAGAAAGTACTGGAGACTTGTGATGACCAGCAACGTGAACTGATCCTTTCTCGAATTAAGGTCCATTTAAATGCGTTGAAGAAGTACACTTATGGAAAACATATTGTTGCGCGTGTAGAGAAACTTGTTGCTGCTGGGGGTACTGATACTTTCTTACCTTCTATGACTGATTTTTAGTTTATGTATATCTGTTCATGCATGGTGCTAGCAAGTTCCCTAGAGCTGAAATTATCCAGTCACTTAAAAAATACGGGTTCCACAACAATTTCACAGGCTCTACACAATTCAAGATTGTGATTGGTTCATTGTATTATAGTAATCGTAGAAGATATACTCTCACGACATGTTTTCAAGTATCTTTCCATGGAGTTGCCTTTTAACCTCTTTCTGCATTAGAATAAGCAGAGTTTTGCAGGCAGAGTTTTTGTACTTCCCTGTTTACTTTTTTAATACATTGCTTTGAGCGTTTTAGAAAGTGAAACAGGCGCATAAACCACATTTTTATGATGATGAAACTGTAGGAATTTGAGCTAAAGCGGGCATATATATGGCTGTTGAAATGACATGATTCCTATTATCGGATGTTGAACTATTATACCAATATTCACCTTTCTGTTTGGTCAAGTTTAAATTTGATCCATTTTCCAGTGTTGAAACCTTCTAATTGGCGATATTGCATGTTTTTTTTTTGTTTTTCAGAAAGGAGAATTGCTGCTCAATCTCCACACCCTACTGCTTAGTTGGTTTAGGAAATAATGTGTTTGTACAGCTAACAGAAGCTATTACGAGAGCTTCCCCTATCTTAGAGCTATGCTTCTACCTATCTTTTTAGACAGGTAAGATCTGTATCGAAATAAAAGAAGTTGTTGCTTGTACTGGAAACTGTACATTTTGTAGCTTAAGATTGTATACATAGAATCGAGCAAACCCGAGGTTTCTGTTGTCGGACACAACAGAATGCTACATGCAGAGGAGATCGAATGATTATACGAGTTATTAAGGGTGTAAAAATTTAAAAAATGGTGAGTTTAGTTTTTATATGATAACCGCGACTGTACAAAATGTTGGCTTGTGGAGAGCTGTTGATGTTTAGGTGAGGCCACTGGTTTTTTCCCCCCTCAATGTATGCTTTAATGACATTTACTCGTTTTTTCCCCTTTAAATGCACTTTGTTTCTTGCCATCAGTTTGTTCACATCTTTGTTGGATTTTATTTGATACGTTCTTTCCTAATGATCAAAGTTCATTTTTTTACTTACAAAGGCGTAGAGCAACCGGCAACTATCATGATTACACTTGCAGAAGATTGCAACAGCAATTGTAACCGTGAATCAATGTGATCCATTACACCACACTTAGCGTAATGGCTTTCTCAAAATGATTGTACTGGTATAATCCCTTAAATAGTTGAAAGGGTTCCGCAAATTGCTAGCACAGTCGAGTATGTATAAGGATAAGCTTGTCATTGAAATTGTTTGTTGAGGGGAGGTTGACTTCTTTCAAAGAAGTGTTAAAAGTGTCATTTTCCCGGAATTGATGGACTCTCAATGGGATAATTCTGGTTATTGGGGATTTATCTCTAGACCCTAAAGAGAGCTCAGTGCTTGGACAACTTGGTTACATAGCGTGTTTTGTTGGGTCGGACTGTGGTGGTACATTGCTGCATACCACGGGAATATATATATTCACGCTTGGTAGGTTGAAACTGAACTTATAGCATAAAAGGCATCCACCCCGAAAGATTACTTGTATGTTATTAGTTGCGCGATAAGGCCCTTCCAATAGTGAATGGCCGTATTTTTTGATGGGTGACCATGCGTCAAGGCACTCACACTTTGTGAGGTGCACTTTAGGTGTCTTTTCAAGCATTTTGTTCGTTGAGGGGTTCGTTTTGCTCTTGACAGACATGTTAAAATCTTCCTTAAAAGCCTTCGACACAATTATACTTGAAGAAGAACCTAAAAGCTTGATCATCATACGAGCCGCGGCTAGCATAACCAGCAATCAGACGATCAGATGAAGCAGACATGAAACATGCGGCATCCCATTGGTGCAAACTAAATATAGCATACAATATCAATAAGGCTAAGTACCTAGAAGCTCGTCTGATCTCTGCAATCAGAGCAAGGTCCAATCTCACAAATTCTAAACCCATCAAAAATTAAAATCTGCAGTACTTCCCAACAGATTTGTTGCCGAATTACTATTTTCTTCCTATTCTAGTTTGACGATGATATACTGACCCAATCACTCTCTCACACATTCTTTCCGGCAATTGGATGAACACAAGCGTTCATTCTTGATAAAAATTTATTTTGAAGCAAAGCTTGGATCTTTAATGGACCAAGATAAGGACAAATAGAAGGCCTTGCACAAGCATATCTTGGAAATTGAAGCCCATGGCCGGCATCCTTGGTGTCTATACAATGACCAAACTTTCCATTTAGGGAAAAAAAATGAAAAAAATGAGGGCATTTTAGTATTTTTGGTTTTCATTTGTTTCTGTCTAAAGTGACGAGCTTTTTGAACCATCGATGTAGTTTATCCTCAGAAACAATGGTCCGGTTCCACGCCATTCACCTCCCACCACAACAATTACAACCCAATTTCAGAGTTTTGCAGCCAAAAATTCTAACTTTTATGATTATCAAACACACTACAGAATTGGGATTAATTCATGAATACGCATAGATTGTTTCCTTCTTTAACGCCAGATTCTCTTCTTTTTTTCCCTCACTTTTCTTCTAGATCATTCCTCATTCTTCAAAAGCAAGCAAATTTGTCAATACCCAGTTTTAGATATTGCCAAGGTGTTGGCTTTGGCTTTAGTCCAAGACCATTTGCGCCAGTTCTTTTCAGGTATTATAAAAAAAGAAACAGTCGTACCCTTTTGAGAGCGAGCTGGAGAGAGTCTCCTTATGAAGTTTTGGGTGTCTCTCCTTCTGCAACTCCTGATGAAATCAAAAGGGCTTATAGGAAACTTGCTTTGAAGTATCATCCTGATGTCAACAAAGAGGTCATTTCTGTTAAAAACACATTAAAATTCCCATTTTCCTGTATTTTTGGCTTATATATTTTTGTTAATTTCAACAAATGGAACAAAGGCCTATGACCACATAGTTATTGCATATTGAACAAATTGGATTTTGTTTTCTGTAGTGGTTAGCAAATGGTTTTTGTAATTTCTCGCTTTGCAACAATTTCCCATGTTATAGTCAGCAAGTTCTCATATTGTATGCCATGTACTATTGTTCAACAATCTTGTTAGTGTAGGTTTTCAGGTTTTAAACATAAAACAATGGCTGTCCAGGAACTAGAAAATCCTTTGCTTTGAGAAGGTATTGGCTTTGTCAAATTAGCAAATCATATAATTAAGACTTCATAACCGATTGAAAGCAATGTTTATTATATAATAGTTTCAAGGTTGTTGTTTGTGCATTTCCATCAGTGTTCCTTCATAGTTGGACTGCCTTTAAGCCTGCTTCTTTTCTGCATTTGCTTTTCGAAACCTTTTTGCTTTGGTTTTATGTTTACAGCTTTGGTGTACTGAGCGAATTCTGGTACACAGGCAAATGCACAAGAGAAATTTATGAGGATTAAGCATGCATATAATACATTACTGAACTCTGAATCTCGGAGAAGATACAACCCTGGAAACCGAACATCTGATTTTTCATACTCAGGAACTCAACGAAGCCAAAGCCCGAATACCCAAGAGGAAGAATTCTATGGATTTGGTAAAAACCACTAAACTTACCAGAAGCAAATTAATTTTTAGTCCTAAAGGATTTATATTCTTATGGTGCTTGTCCAATGTATACGCCTTTGAAGTGTTCGCATTTCATTTTTATTTTTTAGCTAAAAGATCACCATTTCAATATGTTCTCGCTGTATGGAAGATGTTTTTGGCCCATGCCATGCATTCTGTCGGATATTGTAGTGGCACATCTCATACTTTCAACCGTTTTAACCTATCTTTTTACAACCATCTAACTACCAATGAAGGATACTTAAAATTTATATCTTTTATTATATTTATAGGAGTTAGGTTTATTTTTGTTATTCTTATACTTAAACGCTTCGTGCTGCAGGTAATTTTTTGAGGGATGTTCAAATTACGCTAGGTAGATTTGTACTCTCTGTTGAGATTGTGAGAAGGATAAGATAAAATTACATCATTTTCTAAATCTTGTCTAACATCTGTTCTAACTTTTCCCTACAAGTGTCGAGTAATACCCCATTTCTCGATATCACTCATATTTTGATTTGTGTTGCAGAGGACTTCTTTAGAGACCTTCAAGAAGAATTTCAGAATTGGGAAGCAAGTTCATCTTCACAAGAAAAGCCGAAAAGCTTGTGGGAGGAATTAGCGGTATGATGCCATTTTTTTTAGCAGTTCCAGCATATATGAAGAGCTTAATCACACTCATTCAACCTTTAGTTCATAATAAAGAATAGCTTTGATTAACTAGTTTGATTTCGCCCTTGGCAGGCTATCGGAGAGGAATTTGTTGAATTTCTGGAGAAAGAGCTCAACATATCTGATGATGAATTTGAAGAAAACAACAGAAACGACTTCAGTAATTCCGAGAAAACAGGAAGCAGTTTTCGAAGTGAAGCTAACAAGGGTAGCAGCATCGAGGAGAACATCGATGAAATAGAAGCTACTCTTGCTAAATTGAAAAAGGAGCTAGGGTTATAACAAAGGAAATGCAGCTTTTATATTGCCTTGACAAAAAGTCGAGCTGTTTTGTGAGCTTACCATGCTGGAAAGTGAATTGCAATAACATTTCCGAAGTTCACATGCAAAAGAAACATCTATGTACGATTTAGAAGCTCCAAGAAAGGGGAAGGTACTTCCATACCTACTTTTTCAGAATTGTAGAAAAAGGCTTTTTCTCTGACTTTTACTTGTTGATTCCTTTTTTTCAACCATTTCCATTTCTTGATAAACTGGTAGCATATAGCAGCATAGTGATTGACCATTGTATGCCATGGTTTGTTCCTAGCCACAATTTAGTAGTGTGATTATTCGCAATCCAAAAACAAAATACGTATTCTTATTGATTGATAATCTAAAAAGCAAATTAGGCCACTGGTACTGCTTGATTTCCCTTTCATATTCTATCTCTATATGCTTTCGAGATCCATAATTCTAACTGCTTGGTGATCGACTAGCTGTTTTTACAAAATCTTTTGGTATGTTTTATTCGAAAGAATGCTGGAATACTTGTCTTTAGTTTAGCTCTAACACCTGCTTAGTGAACCCATACTGGTGGGACTTAATCAACTCTCGGTTCAACAGTGAAAACTGGGCTCAGTTCCAGGCTGTTGAGGCAACTTTGCTCAGAAAGTTCGATTTCATGGTTATAAGGAGTTGACCACCATCTAAAACTTGAAGTATGTTAAAACTAGGACTTTAATTTGATATATTGCTTTTAAGTTGTTTCCGTGGTTCTACAATGGCTGCTGATACATTCCTGGCTGTGATTTATGTGGCCATTGCTGAAGATCCTGACCACTTCATTTATGATAATGGCTTCCATGATCCTTATTTGCACCTTTATGGACTAACCATTATCCACTCCAATGGTCTATTGCAGCTCACCAACACTTGAAAACTAGCAGTTGCTCATGAATATTATCCATCTCCAATACACCCCAAATTCATCTCGTTCTTGTTCGTAGTGGCCATGGCAAAGCCTTTGTCATCTCTCAATCTGTAGATTTCAGCCATGCTAATGCAAAGCCAATATCTAGGACTCTTTAATACCACAAGCAATGGAAATTCTTCAAATCGTATCTTTGCAGTTGAGTACAATACTAAGCAGAGTATTGACATAGAGGATATAGATGAAATGCATGAAGGAATTGATGTGAATGGCCTCAAATCCATACCAGCAACATATTTTTCCATTGAAGAAAGGAATAATATAAGCTTGGAGCTCATCAATTTACATCCAATACAGGTTTGGGTAGATTACAATGGAGAAAAACTACTCACTGTAACCTTGGCACCAACCACAAGCTTTCCATGAATTCAGTTACTTTAATTACTCTTTAGCTTGGGAAAAGCTTCAAAATTGAACATCCGTGTAATAAAAAAAAAAAAAAAAAACTAAGGCTGAAAATCTTAAGATTGGCAAAATGATACTCAAATTTCAATAAAATATGCAATTGACAGCACGGGTTACAAATCACAACATCGAACAACAAGACCCAACTTGTTATTCCGACTAAACATTAACAAAGCTCCCCTAATTACAAACCTAAACCCTAAATCATCTAACCGCCAAATCCATACAAAGTCCTGCCCTGCCTCTTCAGCGCATAAACCACATCCATGGCGGTCACCGTCTTTCTCCTAGCGTGTTCGGTGTAGGTGACAGCATCGCGAATGACGTTCTCCAAGAAGATCTTGAGGACTCCACGGGTTTCCTCGTAGATTAAGCCACTGATACGTTTCACTCCTCCCCTACGAGCCAGGCGTCGAATTGCCGGCTTTGTGATGCCCTGGATGTTGTCACGGAGGACCTTACGGTGGCGCTTCGCTCCTCCCTTGCCTAGTCCCTTGCCTCCCTTTCCTCTTCCTGACATCTTCGATATCGAATGAAAATCAAGAAACTTGAATGATTTGGATGGTGAAATTGGAAACTTGAGAAACGGTACGAAATTGCGAGTTATTTTATAGTGGGAAGTGGGCAGCTTTTCGTTGAGATAGTGATCCGTGGGTTGCGCTTGAAGATAAACTGCAGCCGTTGATTACTTATAATGAAGGGTTCAAATGAAGAGAAGTATTGGCGCGGATCGATGACCTGGATTATTACCAGTTACATTAAGCGCTTTTCCTTTTCTTGTTTGGGTTAAATCCAAGGACCATCTCTAAACTATTAATCATATTCTGAATTAGTTCTCAAATTTCAGAACTGTTTTCAATTGAATCCTAAAAGCATGAATATTGCATCAATCGCGTCTTTTTCGTTAGTATAGCCATCACTTTAAAAGTGTTAAACGCCGGTTTTAATTTAACATAGAGTATTTTTAGAACACATAAATTAAATTACAAACATGTGTAGTTATCACATTATTTTCATTCCATTTAACGGCTAAATTGATACAATGCTAAATTGATTTATCATAATTTATCAAAATCTATTCTGATAGTTAAATTAAAGCTTCGTTTTTCCCCAAGTTTCCTTTAATGGCATCAGCTTCAAATTCATGCTTGTCCAATGTCATTTCTCATCATGTTCACCATCACGGATTCATACAACAAAAGCATCCTTTACCACTTCGTCACATCCAAATCAAGTTAACCATAGATATCAATCTCCTAAGTACAACAAACTCTTTGTTTTGGTCTCAGCATTTTGCAGAACCGCAACAACCTTCATGAACTTCTTGCTTCGACATTTAAAAGACTCAGAATCGACATGCCCTCTGCTTCTTACAACACCGTCATTCAAGAAATCATGGGATGCGGACTTGGAACTGCAAACAGGACATATGGTAGTGGATGATATTGTAAAGTCATGTATTTACATTCAATGATGGTGGAATCGAGATCAACCGAGAGACTTTAATGAGTAGAGCTTTGGCGGGATCAAGCTCGGAGTTTGAGAGCATTAACAGTGGCATGGTCGCCAAAGTAGAGATGAAGAAGGCTGCATGATATGTTTGGAGGAGGTGGAGGTCGGTTTTGAAGCTTCTCGGATGCCATGTTCTCATATCGAAAAATACAAGAATATTGTAGAACTGAATAGTAAAGATAAACTATGAAAATAGTATGTAAGATATGGGTTGGAATGAATATCATTAAGATATTAATATTAAAACATAAATTTATATCTTTTACGGATTAAGAAAATATTGGATAAATCAAATGGATAAGTGGTAACCAATTTTATGCTCCTTGTAGAATTGTAATTCCTAGTAAATATGGATTCCTTGCTCTTTATAAATAAATATTAATACAAGAATCGAAAATCGATTGTGATAGTTAAGTTAAAGCTTTGTTTCTCTTCAAGTTCCTTCAATGGCTTCGGCTTCAATTTTGTACCCTTCCGATGTTATTTCCCACCATGTTCACCATCACGGGTTGATACGACAGAAACGTCCTTTACCTCCTCGTCACATCCAAATCAAATTAATCGTAGACATCAATCTCCTCCGCCATGACCCGATAATAGACAATTACACCAACTGTTTTTCTGTACAACAAACTCTTCGTTTTGGTCTCAACATCTTGCAAAACCGCAACAACCTTCATCAACTTCTTGCTTCGGCATTTACAAGACGCAGAATCAACATGCCCTCTGCTTCTTACAACACCCTCGTTCAAGAAATCATGGGATGTGGACTTGGAATTGCAAACAGGACATTTAACAGTGGATGGTATTGTAAAGTCGTGTATTTACATTCAACGATACAAGCATTGTTGGTGGAATCTGAGATCAACCAAGAGACTTTGATGGGTAGAGCTTTGGCGGAATCGAGGTCAGAGTTTGAGAGGACTAACAATGGCATGGTTGCCGCTACCGAATCATCGATCAAGGAGATGATAGAAAAAGTTAAAGTAGGAGCTGGAGAAGAAGAAAAGTGCATGATATGTTTGGAAGAAGTGGAGGTCGGATTTGAAGCTTCTCAGATGCCATGTTCTCATGTCTTTCACGATGATTGCATAAAAAAATGGCTGAAGCAAAGTCATTATTGTCCCATTTGCCGATTTGAGATGCCAATTGATTAAGACTAAGATTATAGGAGTTTGTGTTATTGTTTAGCCCTCATTTGTAATCTAATGCATGAAAAAATTGGATTTTATTACTCGTAAATGGGTTTAAAAGGTTTAACTTATTACAGCAACGAGAATATCATCAAATTTGTATCTTTCTGTATTACAAAGTTTTTCTCTGAATTAGATCTCAAATAAATAGGTTACTCTGAGCATATTGGTCATACTCGGACTCATGCTCATGCACTCTTCCACTTTTTTCTCCCATTATTCTCTAAATACATAATAAATAAAATATAAGTACAAATAAGAAGATAAATAGGGGGAAATATCACAAATGATGGTTGACGGGGGATATTATCATAAAGTAAGATTCTGGCAGTACTGGTGGAAAGCGGGATTGATTTAGAGATTTGGATGACTAGAGCTTTGACAGAAATAACTTGAGAGCTTGAGAGCATTAACAACGACATGGTTGCATGGCAAAATGGCTGAAACAAAGTCATTATGGTCCCATTTGTCGATTTGAGATGCCGACTGATTAGTCTGAGATTAAACAACGTTGTGTTTTTCTTTCAGTCTCTGTTTTAGTAGCCATTGAGATGAAAAATGTTCTGAAACTTGGCCTGCTTTGTTATAGCTACAGGCCACATCTGAGACCAAACATCAAGCAAGTGTTGCCAAATTCTGTTTTAGTATCTTGAATGGCATGGTCAGTTTGCCTGATTTATCAAAATACACCATCTTTTTATCCTTGCCATCTCATCACAGCACTGAAACCAACATATCCTATCCATAGCAAACAACCTGGTTACAAATGAGGTTGTAGTTTTGGGAAAACGAAAAGGCTGCTGCAGATACCGAGATTCATCTTCGAACATGCTAGATGCCAGATGGCTGCTAAACATCAAATTCATAGCATCCATTTTCCTGGCCAAAGCTCAAAACACTCAATATTTTAACTTCTTAGACAGGGTGTGGAGAGCTGTAACTTCTTTTCTTGCAATTCCTTTCCTACCAAACAGAGTAAGTCATGGTTAATATTCGTATAGTGTCTGCTTTCGTTCATTCGTTGCTTACAATAATAGTAATGTTGGGGAAATGAGGGGTGTATACCCCATCTGATTGGCCAAAGAAATGTTAAAGCCTTGATTCTTTCAGACTCTGTTTTGGTAGCCATTGAAATTTTCAACTCACTCAACATCCTCTCTCAAGTTGGAACCTTATTTGCAATGCCAACTTGGGGGAAACTATAAAAACATTTTCTAAAAGAAGAGAGCCAAGATTGACAAAATGACCTTCAAATTTCAATAAAAAAATGCAATTGATGATGCGAATTACAAATTATAACAGCGAACAACAAAACTCACATTGTAACTTTAACTGAGTCCTACAATTTTTCCCCTAATTTAAGACCTAGAGCCTAAATCAACTAACCACCAAATCCATACAAAGTCCTACCCTGCCTCTTCAGTGCATAAACCACATCCATGGCAGTTACCGTCTTTCTCCTGGCGTGTTCGGTGTATGTGACCGCATCGCGAATGACGTTCTCCAAGAAGATCTTGAGAACTCCACGGGTTTCCTCGTAGATTAAGCCGCTGATACGCTTCACTCCTCCCCTACGGGCAAGGCGTCGAATTGCCGGCTTTGTAATGCCCTGGATGTTATCGCGGAGGACCTTACGGTGGCGCTTAGCTCCTCCCTTGCCAAGACCCTTGCCTCCCTTTCCTCTTCCTGACATCTTCGATATCCAACCAAAATTAAGAGACGAGCGATTTGGATGATAAAATCGGAAATTTGAGGAGCGAAACTAAATTGCGAGGTATTTTATAGCGGGAAATGGAGAGTTTTGTGTTTCGATAGTGATCCGTGGGTTGAGCATGAAGATGAATAACAACCGTTGATTATTCATAATGAAGGGTTCAGGTAAAGAGAAGTATTGGCGCGGATCAATGACCTGGATATAAACAGTAACTTTAAGCCTTTTTTTTTTGGGTTAAATCCAAGAAGCATCCCCAAGCTATTATTCAGATTCTAAATTAGTTCCCAAATTTTAAATATATTTTCAATTAAGTTCTCAAAGTATAAGTATTGTATCAGTCATACTCATGTCTTTTTTATTAGCCTAGTAGTCAATTTAAGTGTTAAATATTAGTTTTAATCTGACATAAAATATATTTTAACCGTCGATAACTCGTAATGGAGGGTTCAGACGAAGAGAAATATCTGCGATGCAAATTATTAGGAGTTAATTTTAGGATAACATATAAAAATATCACTTAACTATTAATTTTTTCGATTCAATCACTAAACTTTTTAAAATTAAATATTTTATTCATTAAAATATTTATATATAGGCATTAAATCAAAATTAATATATATATAATTATCTCAAATAAAAATCTCATTTATATATCGAAATTCGTATATAAATTTAAGATGTTATCCTATTTTCAAGGATTTTATTTTCAAAAACAAATGAAACACTCAATTCTACTTTCCGTTTATGCAGAAGTTTTGGCATATATCATTTATTCTTTTGTATTTTTGTCTTAAATGAAGCTTTAAAAATCATAATTGATATAAAAGAAGGGATGAAGTTAGAATTATTTTTGGGATCGAAATTAAATTGTATAATATTATGAGAATTAAAATGTAATTTTAACATTTAGATGGGTAAATTATAATTTTATCATATATTAACTTTAAAACTTTATAAATTTTAAAGGGTCAAAATATAAATTTACCATTTTAGTGTGGCCTGCTAACCCCACACCACCTCCTTTGGACAAAGGGGTGAGCGTTCGATCGAAGGAAATTTTCAAATTAATTGAGTTGACGAGTCTTATATTGGTTTGAATTTTTTTCAATTCGAGTTAAGTAAAATTAAGTTGCTCGAGTTAAATTTAAAAAATTAAACATGTCAAATTAAAATATTATTATAATATAACTAATTTCATGTTGGAAAAAATAAATTTGAAATCATATATATTTGAAATTCTTCCAAAGCATGTTAAAGGACAAGTTGATTGAGAGCACAGATTGAAAATTCAGCCTTATTATATTTTTAAAATTATTTTAATCTCCAATTTTAAAATTTAATTATTTTGTGTAAGATTTTAGGTGCATTTCTTTTTTCAAAAACAGGGGTGAAGGTAGAAAATTTATTTAGGAGGGTTGAAATTAAATTGTAATTTTTACAATAGTAAATGAATTTTTTTTTCTATTTTAGCCCCAGTAGAAGAACACTAATATACTTCAGCATTTTATAAGGATCAATAAAAACAAATTTTAAGATAAAGGGATCAACCGAAATACTTAAAATAATTAATAGCAAATACATATATTTTATAAGATAAAAGGATAATTAGTGTTTTAATTGAAGAAAAACAAAGAATAAAAAAACTATGACATGCTAAATTTATGGAAGAAAAAGATGTCCATCTTACGACACAAATCCTTCAAATTTTTTAAAACTGTTTATAGGTCGGGTTTTTTGTTCAGACTCGAAGGTTCGTCCAAAATTCAAGAGGATTTGAATAAAAATATTAGACCTAAAATATAGGTTTAGATAAAAAAACTAGCTACTTTTAAAATATGGGTTAGGCTTGGACTTGAGTATTCAAGGCCTAAGCCCAGCCTGACTCGTTTAAATATATAATAATTTTATATTATGTAATTTAAAACACATTAAAAAAATAAACTTATACTAAATATATAATACTATTCTAATGTAAACATTAAAAAATGTTAAAATAACTATATAAAAATTTTCAATAAATAAAAAATATATAAAATTATTAAAAATTAAAATAAAACAATATAAATATATATATTTAAATTTAAAAAAATAATATGGGCGGGCCTAAAATGGGTTTTAGTTAATCTTTTGCAAATATAGATGAATTTGAGTAAAATTTTAGACCCAAAATTTGGGTTGGCCAAGCTTGAGCAGGCATAAAGGATATTAATATTTTGATTAAACCCGACCTGAACTTGACCCGATCAAGCCCATGAACACTTCCACTCCGCAATGATTGAAAAAATAAATTTGGATAAATTAATAAGTTAAATGGCTAAACAATAATTGATTTTTACATATTGCTGAAGTAGAATTTGTAATTTCTAGTTGACGTGGGATTTTTTATATCGCCTTATATATATATATATATATATATATATATGACTCCTATTTTTAGTCAAATTTGAGAATAATCTTTTAGTTAAACTTTATTTATTTGTTTCAATCAAACAATGATTAATTTAGATTATTTTATTATTATGTGTCCCGGTAGAGAATAGTTCTCCACATACAGTTCGGTTGAAGGTGGAGTTATGCACATGGGAAACGATTCATCTAGTAAGGTAATTGGTATTGGTACAGTTAAAATTAGGATACACGATGGGACGATTAGGACACTCTCAGATGTCAGGTATGTACCTGATTTACGAAAGAATCACATCTCCTTGAGTATTTTAGACTTGAAAGGATGCAAAATCAACATCGAGTCAAGCGGCATTAAAGTATCTCGTGGATCTCTCGTTTGAGTGTAACACCCCTTACCCGAAACCATCACCGGAATCGAGTAGTGAGCGTTAACAGACTTATCAGAGAACAAACTCATAACTTACAACCAAATCAATACAATTTTACCCTTATCGGGGGTTTACTATCACAATGCTAACATCTCGGGTGATTAGGATTCGAATCCTATCGCATCGGAAGCCCGAAAAATTTTTCACTTTTGAAACTACGTCACACGCCCGTGTGACTTATAGCACGGCCATGTGATAAGGCCGTGTGGCCTTCACACGCCCATGTCTAACAACCGTGGTCGAAACTATCAAATTTGCCATGGTCACCCCACATGGTTGTTTGGGGGCCGTGTACCCTACACGGTCGAGACACACGGCTGTGTCTCTTGCCCGTGTAGTTCACTAAAACTTAAATTAAGGTGCAGGGGAGGCACGGTCTGAGTACACGCCCGTAGGGTCAGGCCGTGTGTCCCCCACGGTCTTGGCACGCCCGTGCCCTATACCCGTGGAGTAAACTGTCCATTAGCACACGGCCATGGCACACGCCCGTGTGCCCTGCCGTGCAGGCCGTGTCAGGCTGTTTACCAAGCCTTGACCTCCCTGAACCACAAATACACATATATACCATTCATTTCAACCAATTTCAATGACATATACTCAAAATGACTACATTATAACACCATTTACAAAACAAGTATCACATTTTCACCTATTCTATTAGAATTATAAAATGATACTTATACAAAGACTAGCCACCTATACATGCCACATTCAAAATATCAAATCATGTATACATACACCAAGGCAGCTTGATAGTGTGAGACAAGCCTCCTTTGATCGCCAATCCAAATATGCTCTATGCTCAACAATCTAAAAGGAAAAGGAAAGGAAAGAGGAGTAAGCTACAAGTAGCTTAGTAAGTCATAGGTAAATCAATAGCAAATGCACATGATTAGTTAAGACATCTTATTTCCACATAGCATAAATGCAACATTTATATACTTACTTATATACATTCTTACCAAACTGTCCAAATATAGGCATTCAAACACATTTCATGTTCAATTCATTTTCAATTGCTTAACCTGCACAAGTGCTTCACATAACCAAATTAATTCCCGTTGAACATTCAGAACAGAAACGGATATACAGAGGTTAGAACCGAAGTGCCTCACAGATATGTGGCTGAAGCCAGTACAGAGGTATGGCAAAAGCCATCAGAGTATATAGCCGAAGCCACCAGAATATGTAGCCGAAGCTACCTCAGATCACAGAAATACAGACGTAATCCACGAGCCTGCTCACATAAGCTGACAGGTGACTGCAACACATGTTAGTACACCCAGCACCCGGGATACGGAATCTGACAGAATCAAAACCCTCAAGCGACATGTCACCCATATCCGGAATCATTCTTACTGTTCAAACGGGATTTACCAGAATGTTCATAAACATACAATTGCATAATTCAAAAATTCATATCCATATATTTTCACATAGAGATCATCAAATGAATAATAATAAGGTAAATATGCTATAATTTACTCATGACTTACCTCGATAACAAAACGACTAAATCCCGAATTAGTCGACTATTTTTTCTTTTCCGCGATCTCGATCGCTTTCTTTCTTTTCTTGATCTAAATAAACACATTTAACACATTTTATCAATTTCTCACTCAAATTCGTTCACAATTTGGACCTTTGGCAAAATGACTGTTTTGCCCTTGGCCTCGTACCATTTTATTAACCTTTTATACTTAGCTAAGTTCTTTTCACAATAACAACCCAAGAATCACACATTTTTATATACTTGTAAGCAAATTTTCATTTTTCTTATTTTAGTCCCTTAGGGACTTTTTACCAAAAACTATCCGGAAAAACTCGTAATTAACACATCAAAGACTCATTTTCTACCTTTACACAACAATGCACAACTATATCACAAATGGGTATATTTTTAAACCCTAATCCCTTCTCAAATAAATGACAAAATCATGAAATTTAAGCTTAGAGGAACTCAAAAATACGAAAATAATCAAAAACTGGACAAGATTGCACTTACAATTTGCTTGACAAAGTTCAAAACCCCTTTGGCTATAGTGGAGAGAAAATCGGCAGACAATGAAGAAGATGATGAATACTTTTCTTCTTTTTTTTTCTCATCTTTTATTTGTCTTTTAGTAATATGGACAAAAATGCCCTTAGCCATGTTACTAAGAAATTTTTCTAGAACTACCTTTTTTTGTCCATGCCACTAACTCATGGTCTATTTGCCATTTAAAGACTTCTAGTTCAAACCCCCATTTCAAATAGATACTTACACATTATAACTCACATTTTGCAATTAATGAAATTTAGCCCAAAAATAAAATTAAGCACTAAATCAATAAATTTTCTAAACGATTTTCACACAGAGTATATTTAATAGATCAGAAAACATAAAATTTTTAGAATTTAACTATTTTAATTCAGATTTTGTGGTTACGAAACTACTATTTCGATTAGACCCTAATTTGGGCTGTCACATTGAGAGCATTAACTATGCCAATGGCATGGTTGCCGCTACCGAATCATCGATCAAGGAGATGCTAAAGGGAGTCAAAGTAGAGGCTAGAGATGAAGAAGACTGCATGATATGTTTGGAGGAACTCAAGGTCGATTTTCGAAGCTCTTCGGATGCCATCTTCTCATGCATTTCATGGTGATTGCATCAAAAGATGGTTAATGCAAAGTCATTATTGTCCCATTTATCGATTTGAGATGCAAACTGATTAGGCTTAGATTAAACAACTTTGTTTTCTTCTTTATCATTCATTTGTATCTTATTTAAATTAGGGTAAACTACTAAAATAGTCACTTTTGTTTGCCTCAGGTTATATTTTTGGTCACTTATATTTGAAATATTACGTTTTAGTCACTTACATTATCGTGTTGTAACATTTTAGTCATTGAGTCATTAATTACTATTAGCTGTGTAATGTTAAGCTGATGTGACACGTTAAATCATCATTTCAAAATTAAATTTTAGGTTAAATTCTACAATTGGTCCCTATATTTTTTCATTTTGAGCAATTTTATTTTTTTTCTTTTATTCATTTAACTTTCCTTTTTTTTCTTTATTTTCCATTATTTTCTGCTTCTCCCTCTGTTTTCCTCGCTTCTTCATTTCTTTTAATGTAGTTTTTCTATGTTTTTCATTTGTTAAAACTAGTCCACAAGCTTGCCTTACTCCAAAAAATTAAATTGTTCAGAAAAAATATAAGTATAGGGACTAATTTTAGCAAATAAAAAATAGAGAAAAACTACGTTAAAAGAAATAGAGAAAGGAGGAAAACAGAAGGAGATGCAAAAAAAGAATGGAAAATAAAGAAAAAAAATGAAAGTTAAAAGAATATAAAAGAAAAAAATTAACTTGGTCAAAACGAAAAAAAAATGGGGATCGATTATATAAATTAACCTAAATTTTTTTATTGAAATGATGATTTAACATGCCACATTAGCTTATCATTACACCGTCAAGGGCAATTCAATAACTAAAATGTTATAACGTGATAACGTAACTGACTAAAATGTAACCTAAAATAAATAATTTGATAGTTTACCCTTCAAATTAATTAATACTTAATCACGATTAATAGTCTTTTTGTTTTACTTTTTTTTTCTTGCACTTTCCTTCTTTCCAGACATAGTAAAACTCATGTTTTTTATCCATCAATTAATAACAGTCCCCGTAATTCCCGGTTCCAAGACACGGCCCTTTTTTATTGTCCATTTCCTACATATTTTACCTTTTCTCTGACAGTAAATTTTCAACTCTTTCCTTTTTTCTTCAATATCTCTTCAATTCTCCATCTTCATATCGACATATGTTGGTGAATTGAGAGATACAAGAAGAGAAAATCAAAAGAAGGGATATCGTTTCATTTTTCAACAATGGAAAACGGTGGGATCTTACTTGAGAAACAAGTTATCGACATTTACGAAACCAATAAGCCGAAACCGCCCACCACCAGGCTTCAAAAGCATGCCCCGGCACCTCTTCAACTCAGTCAGATGAAGCCCAACACCACTGTTATCGAAAAAGGGGCAACACCAATCCCATTGCTTACACCGTTGGCTTCTTCGCCGAGTCCGTTTTCGGAGACGCGAGATTCCGTGTTTCCAATCGATGATCATATGAAACCTGTGGTACAAGCACCGATGGGGACCGCGATCGGGTGGCAAAATCTTCCAGTCGGATCGGGATACGCAGAACCTTCCACATTGTTCTTTTTGTTTCAAAATAAATTTCTTCTTGTCAATGATGCACAGTGATGCTTTTTTTTTTTTGTTCTGCATCTGTACATCATATGATTCAGTATATCTTTTTTTGATGTTTTTCTTCCCCATGATAGCAAGCTTTCTTTGGGTGGTTTGTTGTTTCCTGTTCTAAGTACTTTTCCTTTTTTGTGTGTGATCTGTCAGATTTTCGACTCGTTTTGACTTTTGATCCGATTTTCATACCTCAAACTTTCAGGACGAAGTAAGAAAAAAATTTTATATGGTAGTATATATTATTACGAGAGTTAAAATGTAATTTTATTTTTTGTTTATATTTTATGGTTTTGAAAAGTATTAAATCAAAGTTTTATTATTTTGGATTCAATCATAATTTTATTATACATTAACTTAAAATTTTATAAATTTTGAAGGTCTAAAGTTACAATTTTTTATTTTAAGGAGTTAAAGCTCCTGCTTGCTCCTCCATTTGCCCCTGTCTATTTTGATTCTGCTGAAAACCCAATCTTATTAAGAAATCTTAGCGGTATTGTACCACAGGCAACAATTACCTGAACCCTTACTTGAGTTGGGATGAGGATAGAGTACATTTGTTCAATTCTAGTGAGTGATGGTTAAGGGTGTAATTGAGTTGAACCGAGCTTGATTCGTGGTAAGCTTGAGCTTGATTATGCTCATTTATCAATTTTAGTACTCAAGCTCAAACTCCAACTCGATTAAGCTTATTTATGTTTATATCACAATGGGAAGCTCGACTAGGCTCATGAACCGTTTGAATTGAATATTAAAATACTCAAATTTAACTCAATCGATAATTCCAACCTCTGTTTAATAATTACGAAGGATCAAATTTGAATAATTTATCAGCAATTATGTTTCTCTTATACTGCTAGTGATGGTTTATGGGATGTGATTAAAGTATAAATTATATATTAATAATTAATTTCTGATGATTAATTTCATTTTTTTAAGAAATTATATATTCCTTAAAAGCTACTGTACAAGACATGGAGAAAAATTAAAGAAAATTAAGGTGGTCCAAATCATAAATACTCGAATATTCCCAATCATGAAATTTCAACATGAGAGCATATGCATATTATCAACCCTACCAAAGTTACAACTTGGCTATCATGAGCAATTATTGATGGAATATAATTATTTAAATCTGAATCTACTTTTTTTTTGAATATTTTTATTATAAATTTTGATGATGTCTGTTTTTTTTAACATAATATCTAGAATTACTTATAACCCGACCTTCCTCAACCCATAAATATGAGGAAAATGCGCTTCAGCGAATTTGAACACACATCCTCCTACATTGACAACAATAACCATACTAATCAAGTTAAGACTCAATTGACAGAATCCAAGCCATTTAAATTATTTTTTTAAATTTAAAACATATAACAATTCAAATTCTTTATATGCCTAAGTAAATTGAATTTGAACATTCCAATTTAGATACTTATGTTAAAAGTTTCATTCAATTCTATTGTTAAAAACTAATATTTGTATATCATAATGAAGTACACGTAGCACTGTCAGGTTATTTTGTCATCCACCCTAGTTTTTAACAATAAAAATAGATAAAAATTTTAATAGAGAAGACCAAGTTGCTGTTTGATCTAACTTATAAGGACTAAATAACTATTTTTTAAGTAAATCGGGCAAAACGCAATCTAACTCCTAATACAAGAGCCTCTATGGTACTTTTACTGAAGAATACTTAGAACCTTTGATTTCAACAGGAAAAAACTTTTCTCATCCTTCTCAATTTCTAAATTGTGCAAATTGACCCCTAACAGAGTAATTTAATACTAATAAATTTAAAAGAGCAACCAAAGACAATTAATCATGATGTTAATGTTTTTCGTCAATTATACATAATTTTGATCGGTATAACAATATATTTAAAATTTAAAATTTATATTTTATTCATTTAATCTTGATTCTAAAAAAATTAATAAACCGCATTCATACAAATGAATATTATAGGTTAAATTTATTAAATGGATGACAAGTTTGAAAGAAGTTATAAACTTTGAGAGTTAAAAACAAGAAACAATAATGCAAATACACAAACTTACAATGGAATACATTTTTTTTGAAAAGCTTCACGAAAGCTTTTACAGTTTACACATATTTCCATAAATAAAAAAAACACCAAAGATTAAAAATTCATCAACAAAATATAATCAAAAACCCAATTGCATACAAGAAAAAAGATTATAAATACCAATTATGATCACATCATTACCAAAGACCAAAAACTATACATACATATATATATATATAATAGCTGCTTTCAATAGTATATATCAGCCACCACCGTCTCCGCCGCCACCTCCTCCATGAGAACTACCACAACCACTTCCTTCCATGGCTGCAGCAGTAGTAGCACCCACCATTACAACAGCCGCCGCTGCCGCCACGGCAGCATCATTGCTGGTTGTGGTAACAGTAGGAGCTCCTTGATAGCTCCCATCATTACCTTCTTCTATGTCTCTCTTTTTCTTCTTCTTTTTTCCACTTCGTTTAGCTTTTGTTTTGTAAGAAGAAGAACTGTCTGAATAATCTTCTTTCTCTGAGCTTGCTGGGATGCAAAAACAAAAGCTTTTTCTGTATTTCATGGCTGCCCCCCCCCCCCCAAAAAAAAAAAAATCAGCTGAGTATACGCTTCAGCAAGAATATATATATATATATATATCACAAAAAACACCTCAATCATTATTATTAACTAGCTTTTGGTTCCTTAATTAATAAGTATTTCCCCTCCATCACCTTTTTCCTATTTTTTCTTCTCTTTCTGGTCCTGCTAATATATATAGGATTAATTTACTTGACGTCCCAAACTATGGCTCATATTATAAATTAATTTAGATGCTTTAAAATGTTCTAATTGAATCCTTAAAGTATTGGTATGGTTTTAATCATGCTTTTCTATCAGTCTACTTGTGAGCTTGACATTAAATGTGAGGGTGAATTTAAAACACGTAAACACATGTGATTATCGTGTGTACAGGTATTCATAGGTTAGGTTTGGATCGGGTTGATGCACGGTGTCGACATCATAAATAGTTGCCCAGGTTCAATCAAGCTCGAAGTATGGATGCCAAATTTTGTCCTAACCCACCCATATTTATAAATGACTAACTCAAGCTCGTTTAAGTTCGTACATGAGAAAAAGAAAAAAAACTAATAACATACTATAAACTCAAAAATAAGTTGGGCTGGGCAGATAAATGAATTAATTTCTTTTACCCAAATTCATTTTTCAGACTTAATATTTTGTTCAAATCCTTCCACTCTTGAGATGAACTTTCAAGCTTGGCTGAGCAATTTAGCCCTTGAGTAGCTCAAATTGTATGGACAAATTAGATTTAATAAGTTGAAAAAAATAACCTTATTAAATTTAATGATATTGCCTTTTTTGTAACACGCCAAATCTAAGTTATTCAGGCTAAAAATATATACATATTTCAAATTTAATTTACCTGTTTTAAATGTACTTTACGGTAGAAATAAATTATCATTTAGAGCATAAGCTAACGTTAACCTGATGGAAGAAATTGATTAATATCCTACTCAATAATTTAAGGATTCAATTAAAATATTTTAAGATTAGGTATAGATTCAAAATCTAAACCATAATTTAAGAATGTTTTATGAGATTAATCCTTATATTATCTCAAGCATTATTTAATATATTAATGATTAGTGTTATTTAAAACACAAAAAAGAAATACGACTTTGATTGACAAATGAAAAGAGAGAAAATGCTAAGCTGTAAAGCTTTGGAAAGTGGGATGCCAAATGATTGAAACTAAAGTTTGAGATTCCTTTTCTAAGGTAGAAATTAACTTTATAATAATAATAATTACTTTAATATAATTTTTTATCTTTATATTTCCTACTTAAAGTTTACTATCATTGTATTGTTTAAAAAATTCCATTTTAAGTTATTAAAATATTTAAAAATTATCCCTTATATCACTAAACTATTTAAAAATTTTCATTCAAGCCAGTAAACTATTCAGAAGTTTTTATTTAAATAGCTAAACTATTAAGTGTTCTTTTTAAAATTTGACTAGCAAATTTCAAACAACGATTCAACAATCAATATAGCAAGTCAATACCCATCAACAAGTAAGTTGATCTAACGATCAATGTCAAAGATCAAAAAAGAAAACTGTTTCAATTTTGATCTACAAATTCATAACATTCAAAACTATTTCATGAAAATAAAACTGAACTATAAAAAAAACAATGGAAAAGAACTTTTAGTTGGTGCAAGAAGAGAAAACCATAAAATAATAACTTTAATAGAACAGTAACTTAAATAAAAACTTTCATACTAGTTCAATGATCATTTTTTAATTTTTCGCAATTAAGTAAACTTACTATTAGTTTAGTGACCTTTGGTGTTGCTTATCCATGAAATTAGATAAATAATTATTACAGTAACAAAAGAGAGAAAATTCTAATGCCCATGAAATTAAATATGAATTTTACAGCTAATGAAAGTTCAGACATCAACCATTAACACATCAACTGTATTAACTGTAACAAAGACAATTCCAATGTCCATAGAAATGGCGGAATGATCTGTGAGATTTATCCCACATCGGATTAAGCTGTTGTCGGATCATTAATCACACCCAAGAAATCATCCTTTATGGTTCCAATGCAAAACTGCAATACACAGGAAAGGAAATCATTATTTTTAGACAAAACATATTCGAGCATGCAACGCTCGTAGGATGAAACACGACAGAAATATGAAGTAAAAGATTTCAAACAAGTGCATATAATGTATGCTCACAAAGTTGCCTACGTGTTCAAATCTCCGATATCTTCGATCTCACCGTAGATAGATGTGAGTTTCGAGACCGATAACGTGGGTTTTAGATCATACGGACAAATAAGAATCAATAACCACAAAGAAACTTGAATGCCAATGCAGCCTATTAAAATGGATAACTTGTCTTAACAATCACAAATGCAACTTATATCGACTGTTGGCCAGTTCCAATAATCAGTCAATAGATACGACTATGTTGTCTGACATGGGTTTATTCAAGAATCCGAGCACTATAGCTAGCAATTCCAAGTGAGAGCTTAAAAGACTCTACGATTGGCATCTAAGTGACTCAGAGCATTTAAAATGTCGAGATTGTGATTCACGGCACAAATAATTATAGGAACTATGAGTGAGATTATAATGAAGAGGAAGAAAGGGTCGAGTTTTTATACTATTTCAGTAGCATCTACTCGAGTTCCAATTATCTTCAAGCGAACTTCACTGTCCTTTTGAATCTTAACCTGAAAACACATCGATGAAAAGGTCGAAAATGAAATTTCCACAAAAAGAAAACTTCCTTTGCCATAAAATGAAACTTAAGCATACCGATCCATCAGACGTAGTATAATTTGGCATATCTCCGGATTGAAACTCCATATCATCTGGAATCAACTGAATAAAGAACACAATTTTCATTACACAACGAAACATATCGCAAAAGCTTAAATGACAACGAAACTTCACTACAATTAATGAGTAACATAAGAAATTATGGATCTGACTTACAGAAGTTCTCTAGATTCGATTTTAAGTCGTTTGTGAAACATATCCGAGCAGGCATGGTTAACGAATGAAGCTAGTTCTTCAGTAAAAGTATCATGGATACCCTTGTACTAGGAGTTGAATTGCATTTTGCCTTCGCTACTCAAAAAATGAGCAAATTAAACCCTTGTATGTTAGATCAAAAGGCAAATTGGTCATTTCTGTAAAAAAATCATCCGTTTGTACTGTTAAAAAAATGGTGTGATTGATGAAATAACTAAACAATAACATGTGGCATGCCACATATACATCATGTTGAGGTACAATGATTAATTTTTAACAGTAAAAATAGATGAAATTTTTAACAGAATGACCAGTTTGCTCTTTAACATACAGGAACTAATTTGCCCATTTTTTGAGCATACGGGGCAAAATGCAATCCAACTCCTAGTATAGGAGCCTCCATGATACTTTTACCCTAGCTTGTCATCCCTCACGCATTACTCTTAAAGACATGGAATCTCGAAAAATGAAAATCATGTTCTTTCATATGTTGTCAACAGGAACAGAAAACAAATAATTTCAATCCTCCAAATGCAATTTGCCTAATAAAGCCTCTAACTTTATCTCAACATACAGAATATATCATTGATCGAATAGTATTTCAAACCTCGGAAACAACATATAGTAATACAATCAAAGCGAAAGATTATAGCAGCATTTGCTCGAAACTGTTCTAGCCAGATACCAAGATGTTTAACAAGACTTACATGGTTTGAAACAAAAATTTGAACAGGCCCGGCTTCGGCAAAGAACCCCATCTGTATGGAAACCATAAAATCTAGTTACAACCATAAACACAACATGGCAGAAATCAAATAATCAAAACAGGCCCAAGAAAGAAAAAAACGAAACATGCCTTGTTCACCATAGTAACAGCAGCTTCCAAGATTTCCCCTTTAAATGGTCTGAAAACAACACATTGATACTTCACAGGGAATGTCACAAACCCGGTCCCATCTCGAATCAAACCTTTCCCAACATTTTCGATACCCGTTATTGCCACCACAAAACCATGTCTACCACTGTAAACAAATAGTAAAGCTAACAATTTCAGCCACTTTTAACCCCAAAATAAAAACTCAAGCTCGACCCAATAAGCGACACTTCGAAGACTTCTCCAAAAAAGGCCAAACTCGCTCAACAAGGTTATTTCAATCAATCAATCAAGGTTAAATTGAGATATTAGTTCATGTACTTTACAAAATTTGTTGATTTAGTCTCTATACTTTAATTTGGTTACTTTTAATCCCTGTACTTTTCAATATTTAAAATTTGAGTCCTCACCGGGCGTATTGCCATATATGTAATGCCATGTTAGCTTGTTATTTCCACATATTACTCACTAAAAAAATCAGTTAATTGGTTAACAACCATCATTTGCATCAAGACTGAATTTTCAAATTTCGGAAAGAATAGGGCTTATAATGATCCAATTAAAGACTATGGACTAAATCTACAACTGTACGCATAATACAACGCTAGTAATTGAATTTAACCAAATGGAACAGCACTGAAATTTCAAATTTTGAAAAGTGAATACAGTGGATGAAATTAAAGCAAAACTTTCGCCAAGTACAAGGACTAATAGCAGAATTTAACCATCAATCAATCTATTAGAACCCTATTTGCACTCAACCAAATTATGTAAAAAAGAAGCTAAAACCTAGTTTAATTTTTATATTTTCTATCTATTTAAGATATAGAATTCTCAAGAAAATTTAAGCGAATAAACTCAATTGGGTTTTTATTTTTATAAATAAAACAAAACCCAAAACAATTTGTTTTTTCTGTCACAAAATTTATGAAATTGTAAAAGAAGAAACCTGCAAGTGCCCTCGACATCTTTCATGAGCTTGGATACGAGGTTTTCCCGTAGGTTACGACCGAAGTGGCGTGGATGCAATTGCATGTTCCTCTCTAATACTATGTGAAAAAACATGTTTTTTATTTATGTATTTAACTTTGTCTTCTTCTCGAACCGATCAAGAATCGGAGTTCCTTGCCCTGTCGAGAAAACAAGATTAAAAGGGGTTGAAGGTGAAAGCTGGTTGGGGTTAAGTGGATGTTTTTATAATTATTTGTGTTTTATTTCTTTGGGCTCAAAGAAAGGCTTCAGTTTTCAAGCCAGGAGCTTGGGCTGCTTACTTATTTATTGGGTCAGACTTTCCAACTCTCCATTTCCAATCTTGACTCAACACGGTACGAGTCTTCGAGAGATGACGCATTCGCCATCAAATCCACCTCCATGAAAAAGGTGTGTTGCGCATGTACTCAACACCAGAGTGCTTCATGGTTCATATGTAAACGCCGGCTAGCTTTGGAGAGCACGGCGAGATTGTTAAATCTTGCCTTCCTCAAATCCAATCTACCTCCAAATACAGAAGTGAGAATTAATTAATGCTTAATTTAGATCAGCGTTATATTTAATTTTGATAAAGCTAAAAAAGCGGTGATAATTGAATTAATTATTATAGTGATGATATTGGATATTGTAGTAACGAGAGTAAAAACAACGATAAAATGGTAAAAATAGAAAATGATTATTAATGATTAGATATATATAAATTTATAAATTTATTTAATAAAATATTAAAATATAAGATTATAATAATCATTATTTTTTCTTTAACCATCATCGTGTTTTTTTTTTTACTTTTCTTTATTCAGTTTATTAATAAATGAAAATAGACAAAAAAAGGCATGTAAGTTGAGTTTGTAATTTTGAATTTTCAAATGAGCATAAATGGA
Organism: Gossypium stocksii; assembly: GCA_020496765.1. Classification (NCBI taxonomy): domain Eukaryota; kingdom Viridiplantae; phylum Streptophyta; class Magnoliopsida; order Malvales; family Malvaceae; genus Gossypium; species Gossypium stocksii. The sequence goes on from CM035623.1 coordinate 519,019, forward strand.
GCAATGAAAATTTTGGGGTGTGGTGCGATCTATTCCCTTCCACCGCACTAGAACTTGGTCATTCAAAGAGAGTTTTGTTATGTAATTGCACAAAAATCAATAAAAAATAAACTGTATTGATGCTAAACGAAATGAAGCCTAAATGAATATGGAATGGATTGGTAAAATCACCCCATAAAAAATTACAATTCAAACAATCTAATTGATCATAAACTAAAATTGGCAAAAGAGTGGATTGCATTGCATAAAGTGGAATAACACAAATGGTTGACTGTGAGAGAAAGAACTTCGTGATTCCAGACTCTTAAGTTTTTTCATAACCCGATCCACGAGACATGAATGAGTGTGTCCTTTGCTAACCTTTTATGAATAATTGGGATCCCAAATATTTTTCCAAGTCATCAGTCCGAGGGACACCACATAAAGCACTCAAATTAGCCGCTACCGCTTGGTTTAAATTAGGTGACACAAAAAGTTTGAACTTATTTAAATTAACAAATAATTCCGAAGCCGAACTGGCTTCTTCTAAGAATGAATAGATAACTCTCACTTGTTTCGTTGAAGTCATTGCGAAAAGTAAGAGATCATCTGCGAACAAAATGTGAGACAGAGTTAAACCTTATCTTGAAATTTTAAAAGGCTCTCAATACCCACTAACTTCTCGTCCAAGGATTAAATTATGTCAAATTAAAATAAATATATTAAATCTCGACTTTCATCATAATAGATGACTAAACTATAATTATTACCAATTATTCAATTTATTCAACTAAATAATTTCATTTAATTAAAACTAATTGTATTCACATTTATCATTAAAATATGTCTATTTATTGCTCTAATAATTGTATTGTAAAAATCATATAATCATTCAAGCCACTTGTTCCAATTTAAATAATTCAATTGTGAATCAATGACAAATTAAATGAAAAACTAAAATTAAAAAAATTATTAGAAATCCAAAACCTAGTTTAATCAATTAAACTATTGATTTATTGTATCTGTTTTTTTCATGATTTACCGGTTCATGTAGATTTAATATCAAATTTTATCCCACTAATCAATTAACCATGAATTTTTCAATTTATTCAATTAGTTGCCATTGGTATTACCTTCCTTAATTCAACTATGTTCGCCATTGTTGTGTTTGGATATGGTCCTTTGCTTGTAGCATGGTCATACTCTGCATCACGCTTATTGTGATTAGAGGTATCAAATCAAGTGAAAAAAAAAATGGAGTTAACTGAATTTAAAAATCCTCTTAATCCTCTTTTATCAACTAAACTTAATTTAGAAATTTTATGATTCAAATATTAAAATCTTTTTTAATATTATGTATTATATATTTAGCTTAATGATAAATTTGATCACTACGTTTACATATTTTGTCAAAATGACTCTAATTGTATTTTTTAATTTTTTTTGACTATTAGCCTTTTTCTGTTTCTCAATTTACTTTTCTAACAAATTTAATGAATAAATTCGAGGTTTCAATTTTTCTTTTCTTTCAAAAAGTTTCAATTTTTCATACTCTACTGAGTTAATTTTTTTATAATTACATTTATTTTATTTAAATTAAGTGTAATTTTTTAATTTAATGCATTATTTATTTTATTATTTTCCACATGTAATTATCTTATTGAATTATCTAAGTAATAAATTACATCTCATTAAAAATATTTTATATATGAAATTCTACATTATCCTCATTAAATTTTTTTAATGATCCCTTCATTAAATCTGTTAAGGAAAGTAGATTGAAAAAAAGAACAAAGGTTGATAGTCAAAAAATACTCAAAAATACAATTAGGGTCATTTTGACAAAACGTGCAAACGATAGTGACCAAATTTATCATTAAGCTTACATATTTTTCCGAACATTAAGATTTTTTTAGATTTTTAGATTTTCATTATTATTTTGAATTTTAGATTTTTTTCATTATCATTTATATTTAATAAAATAAAGTAATATTTTATAATTTTCAAAAGTCAAATTTTTATTTTTTTAAAACAATAAATTTAAAAATTAATTTCTTATTTTTAAAATTGATAGCCACCCAATAAGTACTTTAACAAAAGTAAAAAGTACCTAAATAAGCAATTTTAGTTAAATCATTTTTTAGTTATTTGAGTTATAAAAATTCAATTCACTCGAATTTAAAAATAAATTAATTATTAAAAAAACCAAATAATAACTCAAATAACTTTATACATCATATCAAAATAAAGTTTTGTTTAATGTTCAAAACATCACTACCATCATCATGGAAGAGGGAAACCTTGCTATTTAAATGAAAAGAATGCTGACCAGTATGTGACATACCGAATTTACAAACCTCAATTTTATTTTGGTTGGATCAAACTACTTTATCCATTAACATCTCTGCTTCGACATAATTTATATATATATATATTAAGCCAATATTCATATCCATATAAAAGATATAAATGTAACAGACATTTTAAGAAAATAAAATAAAAATCCGAGTAACATAGCTTTTTTTTTTTTAAATTTCCATTTGAATGAACAAGACAAGTTTACAGAAATATTAAGAGGTGTTTGAATTTAGACAAAAGGTCTATTTTGTACCTTTCAATTCTCCTAACCACGACTAAAAGTAGGCGCACTTTTATTAAAGTTAGTGACTGATCAAATAAAACAAATTAAACCTTTGTTTTTTTTTTCCTAAAAGCAACTTCCAAACCCAACTTTCCATCTTCCACTTTTGAAGAAAACATGTCGATTTAAAAAAATAACAAAAAAAAAATGCAGACCTTTCCAAGCTACTAACAATATGGTTTTGTTTAAAATATCACAATCAAGAAAAAAGTAAGTACAAGAAATGATATAACCAGTTACCTTGTTTTAAGTAGAACAGCATGCTGTCTTAGTGTTCCCCGATTCATCACCCACGTTAATAGTGGTTCCTTGACCAGGAATCGAGGCACTAGCAGCGGCTTCCTGTGCCGCCAATGCCTTTTTGCTTACAATATGATAGATCTCGTTCAATATGGTTTGGAATGCTTTCTTGATGTTGGTGGCTTCCAATGCCGATGTTTCGAGGAAAGAAAGCCCTTCCTTCTCGGCCAGAGCATGACCGTCTTCTTCGGAAACAGATCTAAGATGGTTCAAGTCGGACTTGTTACCGGCCATCATGAGGACGATGTTGGAATCCGCATGGTCCCTTAATTCACGTAGCCACCTCTGGACATTATCAAAGGTTTGCCTCTTGGTTATGTCATAGACAAGAAGTGCACCAACAGCTCCTCTGTAGTAAGCACTAGTGATAGCTCGATACCTCTCTTGACCAGCCGTATCCCATATCTGTGCTTTGACAGTCTTTCCCTCCACCTATATCATGATAATGAATTGAAATTAATAGAAAAATACAAAGCAACAGTTTACCAATCTCCATTAACAAGATTACTAGTTAACAAAGAATCATAAAATTTAATATATCTAATATAACAGGTTGGCAATGACAGAAAATGTTATTTATATCATGGGCCCATGAACAACAACATTATACTTAACTCCCTATTAATAAGAATGGGAATAAGACAGCAACATAACAGCTTGGATTATTATTGTTATAACTTCATTTTCAATTCAATAAAATGATGTGAACACAGAGAGGGGGAAAAAGACGGAGACAGATGTTTTCTCATATGCTATATGACTTAGGTGAGTGTTAAATATGTATATATAAGTTCGAGACAAGCATACATATATGATATATTTGGAGCATCATAATTGATAACCCATACATAGTCGTCGAACACAGATTCTTTAGAGAAAATAAAGAGCCTGAGTAACATAGTTTTCCTCATTAACAAAAACATCATCTATTTTCGCAACAAAATAAACAATATAGTAAGAAAAAAATGTTTTGAATTAATCAAATCTTCAAGCTTTCTTAAATATAGAAGCTGTTACGGAAAATAAAAATGAAATAGCCATCTCAGCTCAACATGTTTTCTTCAAATAAGAAAAAAAAGAAAGCGTCAAAGCGGCTTCTATGATCATCACTATCAGCTCATTCCCCCCCCCCCCCGGTTTTATCTTACTGCTTATCAATCAAAATGAACTTCCAAGTTAAAACCAGGTTGCAAGATAACGCAATCAGATTACAACTCTTTATATACTAAATATTTTACTAAGTATAAGAATCCACAGTAGCATGCAAAAATATTTTTCCAGAAACTAAATCAGATTATAAGTAGTCAAGTACACTTCAAAATATCAAAATAGGTAAAATCTAGAAACTTCAAGGTCACGAAGAATTCACAGTAGACTTGATCATGCAAATTTCTTTTTCCGGACACTAAATCAGATCACAAGTAGTCAAATACACTTTAAAATATCAAAGATGAAGAGAATTATCAGGTAAAATTCTAGAATCTTCCACAACAACTGTTTTTCAGCAAGGAATTAAAAAAAAATATCACGAAGAGTTAACAGTGAACTTGATCATGCAAATCTTTTTTTTCCGGAAACTAAATCAGATCCTAAGTAGTCAAATACACTTTAAAATATGTAAGTCAAAGAGAAATATGAAGTTAAATTCTAGAAACTTCAAGAAACAATTAATTTTCAGCAGAGAATACAAATTTTTTTTAAAAAAAGAACACGATCATGAATCAAAGAGATGTCGATTGAATAGATGAAAACACCTGGACAGTTCTCGTAGCGAACTCGACGCCGATAGTGGATTTAGATTCCAGACAAAACTCATTTCTCGTGAACCTAGAGAGAATATTCGATTTTCCAACTCCAGAATCGCCGATCAACACGATCTTGAAAAGGTAATCGTACTCGTGATCTACTCTATGCGCCATTTCGTCCTCTCTATCACTCTATATATATCTCTTCCCTCTCAAACCTGCAAGATCCAAAAATTTTCAAACAAAACAAAAAAAAAAAAAACGAAGAAAAGAAAAAGAGAGAAATATTGAAGCGATTGAAAAAACTTACCCGAAGTGGATAGATCGAGAAGAGAAAAAATTTCAAAAAATGGAAGAAAATTCGATAATTTTGTGAAAATAAAAAGAGGGACAAGCCGGGAGAGGGCTTTGATTTTTGATTTTTTTTTTTTTTTGAAACGGGGCAAGGATTAAATTTTGAATTAGTATAAACATTCTGTTTTTATTGGTTGAGATGAAACGGAGTGTTTAGATGGCAATTGTGTGAATAAGACGAATTTTAAAGGTAAAAAATTAATAGGCTGGCATGGCAGATGATTTTGCAGTGACCGTGGATGTAATGTTAGCATGTCTCTCCCAAATCCTTGAAATTTGTCACTTTCTTGAGCTTCAATCCAATGCGGTCACATCTACTGGTCTCCATGAGCTTTCTCGATGTAAAATTTTCATTTACTTGAATTCAAATAATTTTTTTTAAATTTTTCTTTAATATTTATTGACTCAAACTCAATTGTTTATATTTTATATTAAAATTCAAAATTCAAATACAAACTTAGATTTGAACTTCTTTAAGTGTTGGTTTTTTTTTTTTTAATCTTTTAGATGGTAATGTTTGTTTATTTATATGATATGAGTATTGTTCATTGATATAATGTATTAGATAGACTCCATGCATACTTAACACGTGTTTTTCATGCACGATTTCATGTGTGACTTTGCAGAAAAATATAAGTAACCATCATACGAACACCTATTATCATGCAAGATTGATAAAAACCAACCTGTCCAACCCGAACCCATTCAAGTCTCGGGCTGATAATAACAAGTATCATAACACAAGTTATTACCATTTTATATTTATAGAGCTTACCATTGTGAATGTGGGATGCCGTTTGATTGAATCATGGCCGGTTTCATGTTGTTGATGGTAGCCGTCTGATTGGATGAATTTTGGTCAAAGATAGAATGATTGGATTTAGAATAAAAAAAAAAAGGAACATTCTTATTTAAAATCATGTGATAGATGACATCAAGATTCTTCTATTATATGATTGGGTAATAATCGTACTTTTAATAGGTCAATATGTAAATCATCTTTTTGGTAGAAAAAGATGGTACCATTTTATCTAACAAATCTTATTTAAAATAAAGAGCACACACCAAGATTCATTTATAAAAAAATACGGGTTTTAATTTAACTGGTATTATTATTATTGCAATAATTTAAAAAATATAAATTTAAACATATTTAGACGTTTTAGGGATCGAGGGAGAAACGAAATTAGAACTTTTGTTTAGAAGAGACCGAGATAAGATTATAAGATTTAGCCTAAAGCTAAAAATTTTGTATTAAAAATGCCTAAATTAAATTACTAATTGCTGAAAAAGCTAAAATTATAATTTTCTTCGTTTAATCAGAGGTTAAAAAGGACTAAATTAATTTTTTATTTATTTTAGGAACAGCTATAAAGCAATTTTCCCATTACTTTATTAGAAGTGGAAGAAAAAGTGAGGTTCCACTATTTTAAACTTAAAACACTTTCAACTCTATCTATGGTGGAGATTTTAATGAATTTAAAATTTGAATATGAAGATAAAATAGTCAAACTTGAAATAAATTAGTGGAAAATTATAAAATTTAGAAGAATATGTATGATGAGATTTGAACAAAAAGTTATCGTAAGAACCGAAAATGAATAATTCAAAATATAAGAGATTAAATTTACATAAATCAATAAGTACGGAGATTATCTACTGATTTTACGAGGTGAACTTAATTAAATATGATGTGAGTGAGGTAGTATGTTCAATTGATCTGTCGTACCTTAAAAAACTAGAATCGTTGTATTTAACTAGTGAATTTGGTACAAAATCATAATTGTTTTGTCCTTTGTTATAACCTATGTGTACCTTTTTGCTAAATTTTATGTAAGTCAATTTAATTTAACTATAAAAAGTAAATAATCAAAATTTAATAGAGTAGAAACATTTTTTTGGATTGGACCATACGTGACGCACTGACCATTTTGATCAAGTGGTAGCAGTGACGAAGTTAGAGGAGGACTGGTACTGAGCCTTGGCCCTCAAAAGTGGTAGAATTGCTTAGAGTCCTTTTACAAATTGTAAGAATACAAATGAGTAGAGTGATAAAATCTCATTTTAGCCCCCCAAACATTTATAATTTACTTTTCGCCCCTCCAAGAAAAATATCTAATTTCACCCTGTATATAAGGGCATATATACAAACCCTATCAAGCATAGATACTCATGTTCCTTTGATAGGCAGCCATGCCCTGTGTATGGTCTGATCTGACAAGATACTCCCGTTCTACAGGGCTAACATCTTAAGCACTTTTCTCTATATAGTCGAAAGACAGAACTTACAATCAAACAACATTTCAAAAACTCCTCTAAAAGTTATAGCCTCGCCTTAACAATTTAAAGGAGGAATGTCAGAAGATTCCTCGTACTGAATAAAGTCCGCCTTCCTAAAAACCCGACTCCCATAAACCAAGAACCCAACAGCATACCCACCAACCGAAGCTAAAAGAACACCAACGTTAAACGACATGACAGCCAACATCACTAAGTAAGCCAAAGCCACCCTGGTTGCATACATAAGTGTCTGCAAAAGCCCTGCAACGACATGATTGGTCCCTTGCTTGATAAACTTTGCGTGGGAAAGTCGTTCCACCATGAATGAAAGAAGAAACACCCAAATTAACCCAAAGAAATAAGAACAGAAGCTTCCACCTGACCATCCTGGGAATATATCCTCTGTGTTTTTGCCCCAAAATAATGTTAAGTGTCCCATCTTCATGTTCTTGGGTTTGCTTATGGTTTCTTTGGTGGACTCAATTGAAAGCAAATTTAAAAAGGGGATCCCGCTCATGATTTTGTACTACCATTGTTAGTTTTGGTACATCATTATAAAGTGCTTTCCACTAAGTAATATCACTGTTTTCTAAAGTTTTCTCACATTTTTTTAAGGTTAGTGTTATTTTCGGAATGTAATAGAGTGGAGCGAAGTTTGTTTATCAATTTTTCTATTCAAGCACAAATTATAGTTAAATTAAAATTGATAAGAGTAAAAATGTACTTTTATAATATAAAATATATTAAAATAAAAATTTCAATTAACGAGCCATTTGAATAGAATATTACAATGCCTAATTTTAGCTCAATTTATAGCTCGAGCTTGAGCTCAACTCGATAATTCGAATAGTGAATCACATTTACAACTCTTAAGTAAAACCAAGGACAATTCCCAAATTTTTGGGGACTAGAATTGAGTACAAAATTTCATAAGGGTTAAAATGATAAATTTATCATTTTATTAACTTAAAATTTTACATTTAAAAAAATTAAACTATAAAATTATTTTTAAGCCAAAATAAAATTATAATTTAAAAAATAACAAAATATAAATTTAAACTTATATTAATTTAAAATTTTATTTTTTTTGAAAGTATAATTTCATAAAAACTACGTTATAAATTTGTATATTTTTGGGTCGAGTCCCTTAACTGCATGGGGCCGCCACTCGATACAACAACAGGACCTGCATGGAAAATTATAAAAAGTTGTGGAAGGGATTACAAATGTCGAATTCTAATTTGCTGGATCACATTTAAATGCAATGAGTCTACTGTCCACTAGAGTTGCCAGCTAGTGAGAGAAAAAAAATGAACCTTGGACTATTATCATTGTACTGCACTTTGTAATTTAGGGATTTGCAGTACAAACACATTTGAGGAATTTAGAAAAACAGGCTTTAGATATTTATTTGGGTTAATGTAATTTTGGTCCTAATTTAGTAACTAAATTCATTTTAGTACACAATAAATTTGAGTTAGTTCCACCGTTGATCCCAATCTGTAACATTCATGACCATGCAATTAAATGTTACCGTGTGCACTAAAATCACCAAAACTTTTACAAATCACGAGGTCGTGCAGCCTATCTCACATGAGTTTAGTTCTTGCAAATGGTTTAGTGACACAGTTGTGTGGTTCATCACATACCGGTTTAGTTTTCGCACATGATCAGGGGATGCGACTGTGTGACCTCTATTTGCAAATTTTTCTTACTTTTTTAATTTAGTTTCAATTTGATCCCTAATAGTCTTAATTTTAACCTTCTGTAAGCACTCGATATTAAACCAAAATTTATTGAAACACATGTTAATTTGAATGTTCATGAAATGTATAATAATTAATTGAGATTTAAATTATAATTTGTTTGTAAATGGTTTGTATTTGTTTGTGACATTCTATTCTCGGGTTCGCTGACCGGACCAGGTAAAGGGTGTTACATTTATTGGTATAAAATTAATCTCTAAATTTTAAAACATTCTAATTATATCCCAAACTATCAAGTTTATATCAATAAGGTCCTATTATTAAAATTATTAATTTAACCATTAAACATAGTTTAAAATGAAAAGTTCATAACAAATGAATACCGTAAAAATTTGATTTTGAGATTTTCAGAACTTTTACAAAAGCCTTATGAACCGATTCAAATCTTATATGGCATAGTTTATTACTTCAACCATTTATCATTTGTTGTCACTGATCCGCATTGTTACAACCTTAAATCAGCAGCCTTATGAACTGATGCAGCCCAGCTCCAACAGTTCGCAACAAAGTCCTCTGTACTGCTGTGTTTTTAAGCTGTTTGTAAGCTGTCGATACAGAGAATTGCCCCATAGCTGTCCATCGCCAAATACATCTGTCCGGCCCTGCTGTCTCACTTGGAGGAGGAATAAAGGTGATCCGCAAGAACGTTGAATTGTCCAGCAGAACCGCAAGAAAATCCCACCTCCGATTCTCCAACGAGTCAACAACATTACTAACACGCAAGTCCTCTATACCGGCCACCATGCCAGGAAAAAGATCACTTAAAGGCCCCACATCCGGAACCCATGTATCCATCCAAACTGCACGCACCTCGCAGTCCCTAGCAACCAACAAATATTTGCTTCGAAATTGTGCCCATACCCTCGAGAGTGATCGCCAAATATACAAACAGGCTGGTTTCGCAGTCGAAACAGGGCAACCATTCCCAAATCTGTATTTGTAGCGAAGAACTTGTACCCAAAGATCAGTCTCCTTAGTAAGCAAAGCAATACATAGCTTATACAAAAAAGACTTATTCTGCACCTCCAATCTTCGAATACTAAGACCACCGCTCTCCACCGGTTGATAGCAAGATTCCCACTTAATTAAAGATACCTTGCGTGCCGTATTAGTCGTCTCCCAAATAAACTGCCAAGCTAGCTTCTCTCTCATGAGAAACCTTAATAGGCAACAACATGATCTTCATGAAATAATTGGGTAAGGCTAAAAGAACCGACTTAGCTAAAGGAACTCGACCAGCCAAAGCCAACAACTTAGCGTGGTACGCATTTAGCTTTCGTCTCACTTCATCAATCACAAATTGAAAGGTGTTACAAGTCACCTTTTTATGAAACAAAGGCATCCCCAGATAGATTCCAAGTCATCAACCCTATTGAAGCCCATAATACCACCTAGTCCATTTGCTTCCGCAGTTGCGACATTCGAGGAAAAGAAAATAGAAGTCTTTTGAGCATTCACTTTATGCCCAGAAACGTAGCTGGATCGACGGAGAATAGCACTAACAAAATTGGCTTTGGCAACAAAGGCCTCACAAAATAACACTAAATCATCTATGAAAAAGATATGGGAAATCAAAAGGACCCTCCCTTCGAGATAACCGAAGTGGCTTCAATTGACGACTTTCCACAGCAGCTTGAATGAGATGCCCCAAACAGTTCATACATAAGACAAAAAAATATAGATACAAAGGTCCCCTTATTGCCTCGAGTAGGCATAAAAGTTGTTGATAACTCACCCTTCCACAGAATCTGCATAGAGGATGAGGAAAGATAGTGCATGATAACAGAAATAATACTTGAAGGCGAAGGCAACCAACATCCACCAAGGTATCTTCCATAAAATCCCGCCAAATGCAATCATAAGTCAACTTTAATCGTTATCCATCCTGTTGCGCCCTTACATTTAAACATGTAGTGGACAACCTCTTGTGCGATGATAATGTTATCCGTGATACATCAACCCACCACAAAACTAGTTTGATTAGGTGCCACAACACTACGCATAATCACCTTTGTTAAAATTTTATAAGGCATAGTACATGGACTTATAGACGAAATTGGGTAAAGACTTCTGGCACCCATACCTTGGGTATGAGAACTAATAACATCTGATTCCAAAACGGATCCAACTCCTTCCCTGCAAAATCCTCTTGAATCATTTCATAAATTGACGCCCCAACAACACTGCAATGTTTTTGATAGAATTCAATATGAAATCATCATTACGAGGTGATTTCAATGGAGCCATCTCAAATAGAGTTTATCGAATCTTATCATGAGTGATCTCCGAACAAAGAATCAGACTGAACTTCAACAATCTGTGGAAACTTACTTTAATTGGGAAAGTACCCAGAACACTACCTTCCACGGCAAATAGTGTAACACCCTATATCTGATTCGATTGTTAGGTCAAAAATATGAAATGTCATATTCGTTGTCGGAATAACTATAATAAAATACAACTCATGCTAATAATTATATTACTCATTTAAAATATATTATGCAATCATTTTCAGGTTTTATACATGCTTACAAAAGCTTTTAAGATGACTTGGGATCAAATAAGAACTAAATTGTAAAATTTCACACTATTAAATTAAAATTGCGACTTAGAGATTCCTTGTCGTGGTGCAACTCACTGACTGAATATTGTCACGATGTTAAAGGTCCAACATTACGATGTTTCCAAATGGTACAAAAGGTTTAAATACCTCAATTTCAATCAATTTAATGATTTACCAATTCCATAAATATCAATATATAAGTGGAGAACTTGATTTCAATTTTGTATTTAATTTTTAAAATATAATCTTAATTTAAAAATTTTAACCTAAAAAATTAAACACCAACTTAATCATAATTTAACAAATTTAATTTATAATATTTTTATATTTTAATTTTTTTATTATTAATTTCTTTTCGAACCCTTCAGTGTTTTTCTATTTATTTATAATAATATATATTGAAACTTTCGATCCTATGTTTAAATAAAAATAAAAATAATATAAATTTTATTTAATAAAAACTCATAATATAAACAGAAAAAGGGCTAAACTTATCAATTATAATAAGATAGTAAATTTTATTGTTTTAAGTTCACAAACTCCACACATACAGACAATAAACATATTTTAACCAGAAATATCAATAGCCTTGACATCAGGCTTTTTAACTTCCATTTTCGGAACAGTCACAGTAAGCACCCCATTTTCCATTGAAGCCTTAACTTGATCGATCTTAACATTTTCCGGCAACCTGAACCTCCTCATAAACTTGCCGCTGCTCCGTTCAAGGCGGTGCCACGTATCGTTCTTATCTTCTTTCTCCACGTTCCTTTCTCCACTTATCTGTAACACCCTATCATCTTCTACCTCTACTTTCACTTCTTCTTTCTTAAGCCCCGGCACATCGGCTTTGAACACGTGAGCTTCCGGCGTTTCCCTCCTGTCAAACCGAGCGTCGACGAAGGCGGAGGTTTCCGGTGACCGTGTTGAGACGGGGAAGTCCTCGAGTGGGTCCCAAACGTCGAGAGAGAATGGGTCGAACACGTTGTTGCTGCGTCTGTTGCCGAAGAAGCTTGGAATCAAAGACATTTTTGAAAAACAGTGGGTCAGCTTGTGTTTGAATGCTTCTTGATCTTAAGGTTCACTTGTCTGAGAATTGTAGGAGAGGTGAAATGGGTATTTATAATAGTTTATGGAGGATTCTAGCTTGGACAAGATTTTTCTATTTTTAGGCTTTAAATCATTGTGTAGAGCATGATCTTGAAGATTCTAAAAATGATTAATACAAGTACTTCTATTCTAGAACATTCTTGAATATTTTTATATTATTATGGGCTTTGATAGAGATAACTTGAGTACTTCAACTTAAAGCCCAATAACTGAGTTGTACTTTCAACATATTTTGAGGTTTATAATTAAAAATAAAATTTGATTTATTTATTCGGTTCAATTAAATAAATTATTTAAAGATTATAAATTTTTTTTTAAAAATATAAAAAAATTAGTTTAATTGTTTTTTTTCCTGGTTCAACTATTTTATACGGGTTTACATGTTAATTGGTCTAATTTCTTATTTTGAGCGGATACCTCAATTAGTTCTTAATTTAGGTAGTCCTATTTTAAAAATGAAGAGAAACTAAATTTGACTAAATTTTTTTTATTTAAGTGATAAAAAAAACATAGTTTGAGAGTTAATTTTATTTTTTTTTATTTTGGTACCTAAATTTATTTTGTCCCAAATTGGTATTTAAAGTATCAATTTTTCTTATTTTTGGTCTATTTTGTAACAGGTGTTTAAAAAAAAAAAACTATTAAGCACCAATGAAAAAACACCACATGACATGTGGTAATTAGATTTATTTAAAATAAATTATTAAATTTAAATTTAAATTTAAAAAATAAAAAATATTATAATATTAAATATTTAAATATTAAGAAATATTTTTTACTTTGATTGATCGTTGACCGGCATTGATTGACCATATGGCACTATTAGAGTATACTCCAAGTCTTTTTTATTAAAGTATTATATATTGTATTGATTAAAAATGTAAAAAAATCTTATATAATATATAAAATGTTTTTTAAAAAATTTTAAAAATATTTTTATAAAATTCTATAATATATAATTATAAATTTTAAAAAATCAAAATAATGTTACAAATTGAAAATTGTTATAAAAATTAAAAAAAATTTAAATTTCAAGTAATTGCAAAAAAATGAAATTTAAATACCTTTTTAGAATTCTAGAATTATATATTTTATAATTTTATAAAAAATATTTTTAAACCTTAATATTTTTACAAATTTTTAATAAATTTTACAATTTTTGGTAATAATATTATTAATTTTAACTAATTTCTTTTCAATTATTTTATTTTTTGTAATTTTTTATAATTTATATGTGTTTTCTAGATTATATATTTTTATTTATTTCAATTTTTTATTTTTTTAATGTTTATATACATTTAATAAAAGAAATGTTTGTTTTTTACATAAAAATGTCACGTGGCGCTTAGTGGTTGGCTATAAATTTTTTTTAATGTCCATAAAAAATGGATTAAAAAATATAATGGATATATAGTTTAAGTACCAAATTGGGACAAAAAAAATTAAGGTATCTAAGTGAGAAAATGAATACTTTAAGAGCCAAATTGTTAATTAAGCCTATTTTGAAATAAAATGAAACAAAATTTATAGTTTAGATATCAATTTTCACTTAAAAAACTTTTATGTAAGTGAGAAAAACAATATAATTTAAGAGTTAATTTTGCATTTCGACCCAAAAAAAAGTATGAAAAACTTTAGTTTAATAGTAATTTTATCCCACGTTAAGAAAAATATAAGAAAAATTGATCGGAGAAATTAAGATATTCTTTTTTTTCGGTTTATGGAAATTAATGCTTTTGTGGTTTATTGTTACTCATTTGTCTTTAAGATTGGAATTTGAGTTTTTTAAAAATGCAATGTGTATTATTATTATAACTAATATTTATTGATAAGAAAATCTTGAGATATTCGGATTAGACTTTACTTTCGATAAATCATGTATAAATTCTTAATTTAAAATTTGTTCTTATTTAAATTCTATTACATATATATAAGTTTTTATAAAATTATTTTAATTTAAGTTGGGTCATATCTTAAATTTTAATTTGTTGTTTTAGTTTTTATTAATAATTTGTATTTGTATTTGTAATTTTTTTTCCTAAAAAAATGTGGGAGGAACAAATTAGTGGAGAGGAAGCTCAAATACTAATTCTTACAATTCTCAGCCTTCAAATTTTACATCAATCCACATACTCATGGAAAACAAAAAATGTGTTCGGTTTGTGGGAAACGCACGAAAATCTATTTATTTTCGTAGGATAAAACTGAAAAAACGGCTAATTGAAGGGTTAAATTACTATTTTTCCCTCACTCAAATAAAATATAAAGTAATGCAACACAACAAAAATTTAAGAAGAACAAGAACTCTTCTCCGATTTAACCTCCTCAAAAACCTGAGATTAAAAAACCATCACCTCAGGTTTCACTAATTCCCCCCCCCCCCCAACAACAAAGAAAAAATCAAAACTTTAATTCTTCTTCCATTAACACCCAAATCCCAATGCTAAATTCTCTATAATCTGATAAAAAAGAAAATTCTTTGGGTTCAACCCAGCAATTCAATTTCTTCCTTATAAAAGACCCAGAAAAAAAGATTGTTTTTTAAAAAAAAAATTTAAATCCAATGAGAAGTTTATTTACGATCAGTTTAATAGCATCATGGTACGCCTCGAACATTGGGGTTTTGTTATTGAACAAGTTCTTGTTAAGTAATTATGGGTTCAAGTACCCAATTTTCCTCACCTTGTGCCATATGATGGCTTGTTCGTTGCTGAGTTATATTGCTATTGAATGGCTGAAAATAGCTCCGATGCAAAGGGTGAAGTCACGGTTGCAGATGATGAAGATATCAGCTTTGGGGTTCATCTTTTGTTTGTCGGTCGTCGGCGGGAATATTTCGCTTAGGTACCTTCCTGTGTCGTTTAATCAAGCTGTTGGTGCTACTACGCCTTTTTTCACGGCGGTTTTTGCGGTGGTTATGACTTCTAAAAGGGAAGGTTGGATTACGTATGTTACACTCGTGCCTGTTGTCGCTGGCGTTATTATTGCCAGTGGGGTAAGCCTTAAAATTTCAAATCTCAATATTTGTGTTATTATTTCATTAACTTTTAAGAGAATAAACATAATTTCTTCCCATTTAGAGAATAAAAATGTGATTTAATTTTCTAAAAATTATAAAGATATAGACTATTAAAATAACGAAATTATATTTTTACTATCACAAAATATATTATTTAATTAAGTCTTCAAAATTTTTGTTAACTCTCGAAGAATGACACTTTGAAAAAAATGGTTGGTTTTTGCATTATACTTGATGATAATCCTTGCCGTTAACTGGTTATTGTTTTGGTTCTTATGCGTGGATGAAGGGAGAACCATTGTTTCATCTGTTTGGATTTATGATGTGTATTGGTGCCACAGCAGCAAGAGCTCTTAAATCAGTGCTTCAAGGCCTTTTGCTGTCTTCTGAAGGGTAAGGGACCTGACATTTTTGGAGTTAAGAGTGTGTTTACCGTTGCTTTTGACTGTCTAAAACACTTTTTGATGGTAAAACCAATGCTAAACAAAGGGTTTTTTGCTCTCGGAAATGCTTTTTTCGTCTTTATGAAATCTAATTTTGGGGTTTAAATTGATTAGGGAAAAGCTCAACTCCATGAACCTATTAATGTACATGGCACCTGTAGCTGTCATGGCCCTTTTCCCAGCAGCTCTTTACATGGAAAAAGGTGTAATTGGCATCACCATTGCACTTGCAAGAGATGATTGGAAGTTCTTAATATATGTCCTCTTCAATTCAGCACTTGCTTATTTTGTCAACTTAGCCAATTTCTTGGTCACCAAGCATACCAGTCCCTTGACTCTCCAGGTAAAAAAAAAATCATTAGAGAATACGGTAAAATTATCATAGAGGCTCTTATATTAAAAGTTAGATTACATTTTAGCAAAAAAAAAAATAGTCCCTACACATTTGATCAAAGAGCAAATAGGTCCCTTGACATGTGATTTGTCACATGTACTTCATACTAACATATATGGACCAATTTTAATAATAGAAAATGATGAAATCTTTAACAGAATGATCAATTTGCTCTTTGAACTAATGCATAGTGATTGATTTTTTTTTTTTTTAAGTAGAGGAATCAGAATGTAATTCGGCTCTTAGTACGAGAGCTTCTATGGTACTTTTACCTTGCAAATACATGCATTGTTGAATATAAGTAAGTGCCTAATACAAATATAATAAATTGTCTTTTTTGATCATTCAAGTTGTCGTCGTCGTTGTAGGTGTTGGGAAACGCAAAAGGGGCGGTGGCCGTGGTTATATCGATATTGATATTCAAAAATCCAGTATCAATTACCGGGATGCTTGGATACTCATTCACAGTGGTAGGGGTTATTCTTTATACTGAAGCTAAAAAACGCAGTATGTAAATAAAGGGGCCATTAAGCAATAGGGATATATATATATATATATATATATGTATATATGGGTACAAATTCAACAAATATTATGTGTTTTTTAGTTTGGGATTAGGCTGTTGAGTGAAACAAAATTGAAGGAAGAATTTTGTAATTTTTGTTGAACCAATGTGTCTTCTTTTATGGAGAATTTGGCAAAAAATTGATTAGATTTTTCTTCTAATTTTCTTTTTAAATCAGTTGAATATTTATTTTTAAATCAAATAATTAAAAAAATTAAATATCTTTAATTAAAAATAGAGAAATTAAATTGTAAAAACTTGAATAGTAGAGGGACTTGGGAAAAGAGTAAACCAAAGAGGGACTGAGTTCCCGCCAATGGATATAACAAATGGGTAGGGATTGTGACTGTCGTTGATCCAAGGTTTACTGCTTTAGTTCTAACCAATCAAACTATTAATTCTCGATTTAATTAATCTTTCACAGTATAAATAGAAATAAATGATTCACGAATTAATTAATTTAATTTTTATTTTCGATTCAATTAGTTCGATATTTTTAAATCATATTGATTATAACAAACAAATATAATTTAATTTTAAAAGTCTAAAGGCATAATAATAAATTTAGCTTATAATATTTATATCTTTTGTCAATTTAATCTCTAATTATATTTAAGTTAAATTTGACTTTCAACCTTTTAAAAAGAGTTAAATTTTACTATCAACCTTTTAAAAATAGTCGAATTACTATTTTTTAACGTAAATGCTAACTAAAATGTTAAACTTTTAAACATAATAGCCCGTATGACAATCCACATGTATTTTATAATAATTTGTATTTGAATTTTTATGAATTATATATATTTTTTAAATTTTAATTTTGGATATTTTTATAACTTTTTAAATAATTTATTGACATAACATATAAGACAAATAATGACATATCAACATGAAGTAAGCCGTTAGAAAATTAATGTTTTAGTTAGCAATTCTATTAAAAAGATGGATTTGACTAATTTTGAAAAGTTATTAATAGTTAAATTAATAAAAATATAAATATTAAAGGTTAAATTTATGAGATTTTACATTGGTCAAATTTTGAGTATCAGACCTTGTACTTTGTGCAAATCATGAATTTAGTGCATTCACTTTAATTTAATAAATTTTAGTCTCTATACTTTTTGAATTTTAAAATTTTAGTTTTGACCAAATGATAGTTGTTTGGTTAAATTATGTTATTAGTCTTGTATTATGCATAACATTTTAGATTTAGCCTATATTCACTAATTGAATCATTCTTTATGTTTTTTTTTTTAATTTCAAAATTTTAATTTTTATGCAAATGAAGGACTAAAAACTTAAAATTATAAAAATAGAGAGACACAATACAAATAAGATGCTAAGGATACGTAAAATAGCAACAACGAAAACATGATAAAAACATGCAGCCCCATGTATAACTTTATAAAACACTCCGAACAGTAATGTTACAACTTCGTCTTCTTCATTTCGCTTCTTTCTGATTCAACGACACAGTCCCCACCGCCGTCTTATACGTATACCATTTCGCTATCCCGATGAAAACCCCAAAGTTCGCCACACTTAAACCAGCCAACAACCAAAAAAAGTAATCAATATGGCCATGATTCAAATTATCCGGTATCCACCCCAGTTTCCCATCTTTAGCCGTAATACTAGTAACAATAGTAACCAACAATGAACTCAAATAACTACCGGCAGCCACGGTGGTTAACGACAACGCCGAGCAAAAACTCCTCATGGCATCCGGTGCTTGTTCATAAAAGAACTCCAATTGTCCAATAAATGTAAAAACCTCAGCACACCCAATGAGGAAATACTGCGGGACTTGCCAGAAAATCGTCAATGGCATCTCTTTTACGTCGTAATAGTTATGTTTTTTCACTATTTTAAGCCGTTCTTGTTCTAAGATAGCGGCGGCTACCATGGCGAAGATTGATATGAAGAGTCCGATTCCCATTCGTTGAAGTTGGGTTAATCCGTTTTTCCGGCCGGTGAATTTTCGGGTCATCGGGACGATGACTCGGTCGTAGATTGGTACCCAGAAAATGACACTGAGGGTGTCGAAGATTGAAAGTGAGGCTGGTGGGATATGGAAGTTGGAGTGGGCTACGCGAGTGTCCATTCTTTCGCCTTGTAAGGTGAATAAACTGCTCATTTGGCTGTATACGGCGGCAAAGATGATGCCGGAAGCCCATATGGGGAGTAATCGGATTATGGCTTTGAGTTCTTCGACTTGTGTGACGGTGCAAAGTCGCCATGGATTAATGCCTTTTAATTGGTCTGTTTGAGTTTCCACTGCTGCTTTGTCGAAGAAACTGAAAAATTGCAGCCATAGTGAGAGTCTAATTAAAAATTTCTAAATTTTTTTTGAACTTAATTATAAATTTTCAAAAATTGTTTGGGTCTTAGAAAAAGTTTCCAAAATTTTGGCGCAGAAGCCTCCCTTGCTGCCTCCCTTGCTACCGCCAGACTTGTATAATTAGAATGAGATAATAGAAGTTTTTGGCTCTGCAGCAATTAGGTTCATTTTGGAACCAATATTTTTTGGGGTCCACTTTTTGTTTTTGAACTTGTCAACTAGATCCATTTTTGTCTATGAACTTAGGTTTTGTTGACATTTGATAATATGGCCAATGTTATTGAAATATGATCAGATTGGACAAATTGAGAATTAATTGATATAACGGTCTAAACAAAGGAGTCCAATCAATTGACTCAAAAACGGCTTGAAATTGATAAAAATAAAAAATCGAAAAGAATAGATAATTAAACAGGTTAAATTAGTTAAATAAATTTTAATTATATTTAATTATTGTTGATTCGATAGTCGAACTAATCGAACTGGTTGAATCAGGAATCGTTAGGGTAACTAGTTCAACCATCAGTTATTGAAATACTAAATGTGACACTCTGATGATGTGGTATAATATTAAAGTGTTATGTTAAATTTTTAGTTTTTAAATTTAGGGATCAAAATAGACTTAGTTGCCAAGTTCAAGTGCAAAAGTGGACGAAAAAAGGTACATGTACTAAAGTGAACCTAGTTGTCAAGTTGAGGGACAAAAAATCATATTATCCCAATTAGAATATCAATTATTTTCAGGTTAATTCATGAAATGTACTCAAACTATTGTCTAAATTTAAATTGATTACTAAACTTCAAACAGTGTCGTAGAGGCTCTTGTATTAGGAGTCGGATTGCATTTTACCCTCTCTACTAAAAAAAGAGTAAATTAGTCTTTTTAAGTTATATCAAAGAGCAAATTGATCATTGAGTTAAAGATTCCATCCATTTCTACTATTAAATTAAACTGGTCTCTGTATGTTAGCATGAGGCACACGTGACACTGTCTGATTATTTCATTAGACACACCAGTTTTAACAGTACAGATAGATGGAATTTTTAATAGAAATGACAAATTTACTTTTTGATCTAATGTATAGAGACTAATTTACCTATTTTCTTAGTAGAAAGAGTAAAAATGCAATCTGACTAAATGTTAGTTGCAAATTCACAATGTAATGAATGATGATTTAAAAGCTTAAAAAGCTGACCTAAGATCATTGGTATGGTCAATCTTGCGGCTTCCTTTGATATTAGACTCTGCATCTGCTTTTTCATACAAAAGAGACTTATCAGCAGGCACAGCAACATTATATTTCCTAATGGATGCTACCAAAACCTGACATAGACGAGTTAAAGGGCTGCCACCGGGTATTTGGTTCCGATATAAACGAGTACCCGCAAAGAAAAACCCGACAGCTATAGCCATGGCTATAGCCGGGATGCCGAAACCCCATCCCCAACTCACATTGGTTTGAACCCATACCAACACAGATGCTGCAATGAGTGCACCAATGTTTATTGAGAAATAGAACCAATTGAAAAATGAACTCTTGTGTATCTTCTCCCTTTCGTCCGTGTCGTCGAACTGATCGGCACCGTATGACGAAACACATGGTTTAATCCCTCCCGTTCCTAGCGCTATTAGGTACAGTGCTAGAAAAGTCATGGCGCTTTGCCTATCGGTCGGGTTGCAATTATCTTCCGAATAACAAAATGGCTTCATGCCATCGACCGATGCAGACATTGCTAAAAGTGTCATTCCCTATATCAATTATCTCAGTGAGGGACTATAAAGGTAAAAGAATTATGGAAGCTCTTATATTAGAATTAGGATTATAATCTACTTTATTTATTCAGAAAATGAGTAAATTAATCATTGTATATCAAATCAAAGAGTAAACTCGTCCTTCTATTAAAATTTCCATCCATTTCTACTCTTAAAAACTGGTCTCTATACGTTATAATGAGGTACACGTGTAACTTTTTGGTTATTTTGTCAATCATGTCGATTTTTGACAGTAGAAATAGAAAGAACTATACTGCTTTTTGATCCAACGTATGTACAAGGACTAATTTATTCATTTTTTGAGTAAAATGGATAAAATGCAATCTATCTTCTAATATAAGGGTCTCCATGTTACTTTTACAAAACTATAAACTTCGTATATATTACTTGGACTCGAAGTATACTTACAATGATATAGATGATTGAGAAACAAGCAATTGTCCAATATCTTCCTAGATAAGAATCAGCTAGAAATGCACCAATCAATGGTGTAATGTAACATGTTCCACTCCAGTTCTGGTTATTTTTTGAAGCGGTTGCACTGTGCTGGTTTAATTGATGCTTGAAATAAAGCACTAAATTGGTGCTCATCCCATAGTATGCCAATCTTTCACAACCTTCATTACCTGTTTGATAAAAGGCCAAGGTGAAACATCAATATCTCTTATCTATTAGTTATTAATTTCAAGTTCGTTTAATGGCTTCCGTTTTGATTACCTATGATATAGGGACAAGCTCTCCAGGTTCCAGTTGTCTTCTTATTAGCTGGATTTCCTTTGTAATCCACTGTCCCATCTTTTGTATATATATCATCTTCTTCCATTTGTCAAAGCCTGAAACTGTGAGAACTTGGATCAAGATAGTGTTCACATGCTATAATACTTCAGGACACAAAAGAATAATATGAACATGTTATGGATGAGTGTCTTGAAATCGAAAAACAGACACAAATATACAAGTTCTAGGTCTACACGTTATAATCTATACATTCTTAGTCTAGTTGAGGCTGCCAAACTTTTGCATAAACATGATATGAATGAGTGACTCAAAATACCTTGAGACACAAAAGAATAACATGAACATGATATGGATGACTGTGTTGAAATAAAAAACACACGACACAGATACACGCTAGGTTTACATGCTATAGTCTATACACACTCCTAGTCTAGTGTAGGCATGGACGAGTACTGTCTCAAAATAACTTGGGACACAAAAGAATAACATGGACATGATGAACTGAATATCTTGAAATCTAAAACATGACACAAATATACGAATTGCTAGGTCTACATGCTATAGTATGTGCACTCCTGGTCACAAACTTTAGCATATAGATCAAAAAGATGACTTTGGGTTGCATTAAATCATGTTTTAACAGTGTATTGCTCCAAGAATTTTCAAAAACAGCACTGAAAGATTGTATTGAAATGAATGAATTTTCCGGGTTGAAGAAAATAAAAAGAAAATTGATGCATGAGAGAAAAGGATTATTGGGTTTGTTTTGGTATACCTTAAGCTTCAAGTAACAAGTGGACAACAATGGTTTTCTTGTAAAATAAAATGAGAGTTGAAGGAGATGATGGCTTTGGTTTCCACAAAGGGAGAGCGATGAGTTTCATCAAAGGTATTGTCTTTACACTCTTATATATGCTTCCAAAAATCCAAAAAAAAAAAACCATAACTTGTGTTGCTTCTTCCTCTTTAATTTCATTAAAAATGTGTGATTATTTATTTTTTCTGTTTGTAATGCCTTTCACTTCTTACATCACCTTGATGTCCACGAGACGTTTCTTCATTTTTTTATATCAAGGGTCAAAGCAATACTTAGTCCTTTTCCAATTGGTCCTTGAATTTTTTTCGGTCCACTTTAATCCGAAAACTTGACAATTTTTCTCAATTTAGTCTTTAAACTTGAATTTCGTATTGAAATTTTAAAGGAACTTTTATAAAATCTAAGAACATACAAAAAAATATTAAAAAGTTTATATTTTTTATAAAAACATTCTAGACGATGATGTGGCAAAATTCAAGTTTTGGGACCAAATTAAAAAAGTTGTCAAATTCCAAGACTAATATGGATAAAAAACGTTTAGAGATAAAATTGAAAAAATTATCAAGTTTGGACCTCTTATATATATCAAATATAAATTAATATGATAAAAAAGTGTCAAAATACTTAAGAGATCCGTATATTATAAGGGTTGGATAAATTTAGTTCCTATGTTATTAAAAAGAATCAGACAAGTCCAAATTGTAATAGAATTAACAATTACTATATAAAAATATATCGAAAATTATTAATTTTAGTTGCAATTCAATTCTAAATAAAAGATTCATTTACAAAACTATAACAACTATAAAAATATTAACTTTGTACACTATTATAACTATTAACTCTATTTCAATTTAGCTTTATTTAATTTTTTAATTATACCGTGATTAAATTAATCTATTTAATTGTTATAATAAACGTCGATAATGATGGTAGAACGATCGCAAAACAAAAAAAAAAAGAAAAAAAACACGTAGATTGTATGTGGAAATCCTTTTAGGAAAAAAATCACGGCAGAGGAGAAAAAATCACTAATGTTGACAAATGAATGATACAAGATGAGTTTCAACTATATCTATTTAAGGGTTGAAAAATCTTATTCTAATCAAAATTAAATAGTAGAAGTATAGTTCTATACCTTACTCTACGACCCTCGGCCTCTTGTTCCAGAGATTCTCTTATTTCTTCAACAAATAACTGGATAAAAAAATTTATTAATTTTCATGAAGCATCATTGGTCGAATATTAAAACATGTATATTTGGATTGACTTTAAAAATAAATAGTAATGTGAACAAAAGTGCAGTCTGAAGCCATTTGGTTTGAACTTGTTGTCCAAAAAAGGACAAGCTTGATGATATATATAAAACTTGTAATCAAAGCAACCAGTTCATTTGATGTTAATTAATTAGTTTCTTAATGATGTGTTTATCATTTAATATGAATGCTATATTTGCTTTCACACCTGCGTTAATGCCAATAATTTCGGACATAATTTAAAAACATGACACATTCGACAAATTTAAACACCAATATATATATATATATATATATATTGGTGAAAACACCAATACATATTTTAGTACATGATTATTGTCTTGTAATGATTTGTCTAGCTAGGCCAAGTATTTTTCAAGAATAACTTGTGAAGCTAATACTTTGATCATGATTTTTATAAGATTAAACCCTCTTTTGAGACATGAAATGATGGTATTTGCTAGGATAAGCTTAAGGGTGAAAATGGAAAATAAATTTTTGAAGGGATTAAAGTGTAATTTTATCATTATATTAATTTTAATTTCATAAATTTTGAAGAGAATAAAGGACAAACTTAAGGGGCCCAAAAATGCATAAGCTCAAGGGTGGATTTAAGAGGGGCCGAGAAATGAAAATCATGCGATTCAGTCCCTTCAAATAATGAAAGTTTAAGTTAATATATAGTAAAATTGTACTTTGACTCTTTTAAAATGAAAAAAATTATATTTAATTCCTCCGAAATTGATATTTTAAAAAAATTATAATTCAATTTCGATCTTCACTGTAAAATTTTCTGGATTCACCCCTCCATAAGCTATCTAAAAAAAGGATTATAATTTATCTATGAATTGGATGAAGCAATGAGACTAGAATATTTAACTTTCATTACAAGGTAAATGGGTTAGTATTTCACTTTGACAATTTTTGCAGTTCTACTTTTTTTATGTACCAAAATGTTGTCAAAATTGATATGTTCAAAATTTACAGTAACTGAAAAATTGCTACATTGATTCATGGATGGAGGAAGTTTCAGCTTTTTCTATGGTGTAAATGTTGTGCATAGCTTCTAGACATGCCGGAATTGTGTAAAATCGCCTCATTTTTGACACTGCGTTGCTATCGTTTCCCTCAGGCTTGGTTGGTTTCACTTCGGATTCTGTCGGCTTCGATGTTTCCACGGCAATGTTACAGTCGTTTGCTTTGTGATTATCCTCCTTCTTTGCCGCTTTCTCCTGCTGAAGTTGATAAGCCAGAGTTGGCCTTAGCTTCGGTTAATCTTTCAGTTTCGTGTTTAGTATCTTCAACAGATCGTGTGCTGGCTGCCCCAGTGGCCTGTTCCACGACAGGCACAACCTTTTCTCAACTTAATATTTGGGACTCAACTTTAGTATCACGAGCATGGACATAGATGACCCCTGTTGAACATTTGGTAAGTCTGTTAGACTCCACATACCACATACTTGCGCTAAGTTACAGAGAATTCATTTTTTCTCTAAGGTACCCATGTTTGACACTGGTGTCTGAGAGACTTATATCGAACATAGACCGAGTGTCTAGATTTACCTTGGAGTCCAAGTAACATGGCATACAGATTGTTTCTATACTTGTATATGACCCCAAGACCTGTTAAATGTATTACTGACCTTGGATGTTTTGAGACTGCTATTACTAGATGACTGATCTATTGAATTCACAACCAGCTTCCATTCATTTCGGGTTTTCTTGTGGTTGCTCAACATCTGATAGAGGTATTTCATCGTCCAGGATATTTTCTGGTCATTCTGACCTTGGAGATGAAAATTTGTTTTCGGGAACTTGTTCAATCAACAAGCTTTGATTTAGAGCCATCACGATTGGATTGTCAAATCTTTGTTTCGATCCAGAATCGTTGTTCTCTACAACTTGTCTCTACTTTGAACTGCATTCGGTGCATCCCCAGGTTGGCATTTCTCCATCTTCTTTTTAGATTCCAAAGGTGTTTTAGATTCATATGATTTCGAGTCTGAAACACTAGAAGCTCTTTGAGTTATCGGTTTTAGGTTCAATTCTTCCATAGGCTTCTGATGAGAAGCATTTGGCTCATCGGGTCTCGTCTTTAAACCTGAAAGGTCTACTTTGACTGGATCCTCTTCGATAATATCATGTAATTCTTTTGGTTTTTCTCCATTTGCCTCTCCCCACACTTCACAGTCTGAACGGATGTCCCCATCAACATCACCATCATCATATGTAACTGACTCACCATCAGTGGATGAACATGTTGTTGTTAATGGAGGTGAACCAACTTCTGAGACCTCAACTTGCAAATCAGAAGCTACAGAACAAGTTGAAGTAGGACAATGTCAATTATACGTACCGTAAAACAAATTGAACTCCGGCCTAGGCCTTTCAGCTGGAGATGGATTGAAATCATGGGGAAGTGTATGTAGAGTTTTCCCCTTAAGAGGAACTAAAAGATTAAGGCTCTTTTGCATTTGATCCCTACATATCTCGGGAGACATATTCGTTTGTTCTAAGACCGGTTCCGTGTCTTCAGATGAAGATGTGTAGCATGAATCATTGTTGTTTATAGAATCCATCTCCGTGTTGACATCATGAGGAGAGCCCATTGCTATTTCTCTAATCATTTCGTGTTTCCCTTCCAATGAATTCGTTGCATTTTCGTGATTGGACTGATCTAGTTCAACGATATCAACATCACTTACCGAACTAGAGAAATTATGATGGTGATCACCCCCTTTATCTGATTGCCATTTGAATCTAGGATCTGTTGGATACTCCACAAGACTTCTTTGAGTACTATAATAATGATTAAAGTGAGCATCATTCGAGTCTTGGGTCAACCATGTTCTGAGACAGAAGCTTTCGTGTCTGCAGAAAAGCATTTCCTTTGGGTTGACTGTCATGAATTCTTGATGGAAACTATCTCCCGCAATGTTCGGTTTCTCTTCGTGTGGATCATAAGGTAAGTAAAATGGATTATCTTTAGGTACCCAGAATGAAGGTGCAGAACCCGGCATCTGTAATATTTCTTCGTACGGATCATTCGTGCCACCGAGAAGGTCGCTTTTAGCTGTCATAACAGGAGCCAAATGACTAGGGAGAATAGCATCTTTGTTCATCAAGCTTTTATCAACCGCCATTTTGAACAACTTCCTCGCTCTACGTTTCACCATTAAACTTTCAAGCCTTCGGTTTCTCTCTGATTCCAAAGTGCCGAGAATCATAACATTCTCCCGATCATGTTTGGTCCATTCAATCCCCTTTTTCCTTTTCTTTTTCATCGTTCTCCTCCTCCCCTTCTTGGATACTTTCAACCTCTGCCCGACCACCACCACCATTAGAACCATCAAGCACTCGATCATTTCGAGTCTCGACACTGGATGCATCCCCTCCACATTCTGTACTAATCCTCGTTTTCTTATCTAAAACCAACTTCGAATTCTCATCCAACAAATTAACATTATTACTACACAAACTACCATAAGGACTTCTAGGAGAAAACTTGTTCATTTCCTCATTTTCTTTCCTATCCCATTCTAAAACTTCCATTGGAGCATTTCGTCGAACACTTTTCAATGTTTTTAATGAAGGAGCATTTGATCTATTTACATCAACATATGACTTCTTCTCATTGTTTTTTCTCTTAGCTTTCAAATAAAATCTAATAGCAGCATAAGTACACACAATAACAGGACAAGAACACATCAAATAGTAAAAACCAACAGGAAAACATATATACAGGCATGAAACAAAGACAATAAAACCAGACACAAGTGGATATTTTCTTACATATCTATAACAACAACTTCCATGGAAGATGTTGAATACCCTTTGAATCAATACTCATTTTGGGTCTTCTTCTTCATCTTTTTTTTTTTTTTTTTTTTTTTAAATTCCTAAGTAAAATCTATGTGACATGCATTTGAGACATAATGATAAAACATTGATTTTCATTTTGGTTTAGTTAAAACAGGGGAAATTAATGTAAGAGAATAGTGAATGTATGTTGGATTTAATTCCTTGTTTTTAAGAAATTTTAATTTTTGGTGGATAGCTTTTGTTGGAGTCCTGTAATTTAGGATTTCCTCTGCCATTTTTTTAGTGATTAATTTTGCTTGGGATAATATGTGACAAATAGAAAATTGGTAATTTAAGTGGGGGTTAATATTGAAGTCTATTTGGGTTATATTTTATAAGATGATCCATTAAGGATAGAAATTGGGTTATATAGCAAGAGGTCCAAAAGCTAAGAACTAAAATAAAATAATGAAGTACAATGGGTTAATAGGACCCAAGTCCATCTCTAAATGGAATTCTATCAAAAAAACCCGAAAGAATCCGAACAAAATTCATGCTCGGCAATGAAAAGAGTGGAAAAGATCGGAAAGACGTTGTTACATTTGGAGTCAGATTGCATTTTACTCATTTTACTAAAAAAATGAGCAAATTAGTCCATAAAAGTTAGATCAAATAACTGATTTTTTCTATTTTAAAATTTTTATCCATTTTTACCGTTAAAAACTAGCGTAATTGAAGAAATAACTAGTTAGTTACACATGTTGTGCCATGTGTACCTTGTGATGATATTCAGGGATTAGTTTTTAATAGTAAAATGGATGAAATTTTTAATAGAAAGACTGGTTTATTCTATGGTCTAATAAATAAAGACTAATTTGTTTATTTTTTTTAATAGAGGGAGTAATACAAAGGCTGCCATGATACTAAGTGTTGAATTTTTTTTATACCATCTCTATACTTACCCTTGACTTTATATTAGAAGTCGGACTGTATTGTGTTCTCTTTATTCAAAGAGAAAATTGATATTTCTGTTAAAAATTACATCTATTTCTACTATTACAAAATGGTCCATGTATGTTAACATGAGATATGCTACATACAATTGTTTGGTTATTAAATCAACTATACTAATATTTAACAGTAGAAATTAATAAAAATTTTAATAAAATTGACTAGTTTACTTTTTAATCTAATGTACAAGAATTACTTTACCTAATTTTCAAGTTAAGGAGAGAAAACGTAATCTAATTTTTAATATAAGGGCTTTCACGATAAATTTACCTTTCCTTTCAAAGGAAAGCGGATAAGAAATAATCGACTCTTCTTAGCTCATCCTTTTTCTTTCTTCCCAAATAGCACCCAAAATCCAAAAAGGAAAAAAAAAAAAGAGAAAAAAAATCCTCCAAAAATGGCGACTTCAGCTACTACACTCACTTCACTTTCCTTCTTCTCTTCTTCCCTTTTCCTCTCTTCTCCTTCCTCTAAGCTCTCAACTTCCCTTTCCTTCTCTTTAAAACCTTCTTCAAGCCCGTCTCTTTCCATTTCTTCCCAACTTTCCACTCTCCCCATTTTGTCCTTCACCGGCGAAAAAATCGGCGAAACTTATCTCGACCTCAAATCAGCCCCTCCCGACACCGCTAGAGCTGTCGTTCACCGAGCAATCATCACTGACTTACAAAACAAGCGTCGTGGCACAGCTTCTACACTCACTCGTGGTGAAGTTCGTGGTGGAGGGAAAAAGCCTTACCCTCAAAAGAAAACCGGACGTGCTCGCCGTGGGTCTGCGCGCACCCCGCTCCGTCCGGGTGGTGGTGTTATCTTCGGACCCAAACCCAGAGACTGGTCGGTTAAGATCAATAAAAAAGAGAAAAGGTTGGCGATTTCGACGGCGTTATCCAGTGCGGCTGAGAACACGATAGTTGTTGAAGATTTTGGCGATAAATTTGAGAAACCGAAGACTAAAGAGTTTATTGAGGCTTTGAAGAGATGGGGATTAGACCCAAAGCAGAAATCTATGTTTTTGATGATGGAAGTGCCGGAAACTGTGAATAAATCAAGTCGGAATATTGGGACTTTGAGGATGTTAACGCCGAGGACCCTTAATTTGTTTGATATTTTGAATTGTGATAATTTGGTATTGACTCCGGATACTGTGGATTATCTTAATGGAAGATATGGTGAAGATTATGAAGGTGAGAGTGAGGATGATAATGAAGAATATGAAGAAGAAGAACAAAGCGGTGAAGGTAAAGTTCTTTTTTAGTTAGTATATTACTGATAAATTGGTGCTAAAATTTTCTATCTTTTTATTGCATTACATTTTGTGTGTGTAGGTTTATAATGTTTATTTACTGATCTGATATGTGTGAAGACGATGAATTTAGATGTCGTTTAGAAGGATTCGAAATCGGAGAAATGAGGGTAAAAGTATAGTAGAGACACTTGTACTAGGAGTTAGATTATATTTTACTCCTTTTTTCGGAAAATGGTAAATTAGTTATTGTATATTAGACAAGCAAACTGATTTTTTTCTTAAAAGTTTCATCCATTTTTGTAGTTAAAAATTGGTACCAATAGATGAAATTTATAATAAAAATGACCAATTTACTTTTTAATATAATGTATAGGGTCGAATTTGCCCAATTTTTGAGTAGAGTGGTAAACTGCAGTCACTCTTAGTAAGGGGTCTCTACGGTCCTTTCATTGAGAAATCAGCTTTGTTGGGGTAAAAGTATGACGAAGGTCCCTGTACTAGATTACATTTTGCCCCTTTATTAAAAAAAAATTAGCCAATTAGTCTCTCTATAATAGATCAAAGAGCAAATTGATCTTTTCTGTTAAAAAATTCATCCATTTTTACTATTAAAATCTGGTATGATTAATAGAATAATTAAACAATTATACGTGACATTCCACATGTACCTTGTGTTGACGTACAGGCACCAGTTTTTAGCAATAGAAATAGATGAATTTTTTAACAAAAGTATGAGTTTGCCCTTTGATCTAAGATACAAAAATTAACTCGCCTATTTTTTAGTAGAGTGGACAAAATGTAATCCGACTCTTAGTACAAAAGCCTCCACGATACTTTTATTGCTTTGTTGGTCATTATGCAATAGATTAAGTGTATATACACAATTTGACACTGTATTCAACATGGTAAAGATACAAAAGAGAGTATGAAGATGCATATTCCTACTTGGTAGTGCTGAGTTAGTGATAACGAATAAGGCATAATTGCAAAAAATGCAAAATGGTGTATGGTGTGTATAATGTATGGTGCAATAAGTACTATGTATGACTTTAGATAGATGTACAATTCAACATAGTCAAGATGCAAAGAGAGTACTAAGATCTTTGTTGATGACAAAGAGAGTATTAAGATGCTTATTCTTCTTTGGTAATAGTTGGTAAAAGTACTATGGAGGACCCTGGACTAGGAGCTAGATTGCATTAAAAATAGACAAATTAATTCTTGTTTGTCAGATCAAAGAGCAAATCGGTCTTTCTATTAAAAATTTCATCTATTTCTACTATTTAAAATTGATCACTGTATGTTAACATGAAGTATATGTGGCACGCCACATATCACTGACATACAGGGACTAAGTTGCTCATTTTTTGAGTAGAGGCTTCTATGATATTTTTACCGTAATAGCTTTAGTTTGCTATAATGACTAAGGATTAATTGCAAAATGCAAAATGGTGCACGACATCACATAGGTGTTTCTTGATCAGTTTTGTATCTGTTAGCCTGCATAGATGAGATGGTGTCATTGAATCTATAAGGAGTTCATATATTTATCTTTGTTGATTTTTTCTCTTGTGTTAATTTATTGACCATTCCTTTTGAGGCAGATGAGAATGGTGATGCAGCTCAATGACCTGCTTTCCCCCCCTCAATTAGCATATAGGCCATTACATATATGCTGAAGAAATTCAAGGCTTTGCCTAAATCAAACATTGTTGTAGGCTAGTTTTGTTGATTTATTGAGGTTAATTAGCTCTGTATCTTTGCAGATTTTTACAAAGTTGTATCAATTTAGTTCATTAATGATCTAATAACACTCTTCCAATCCAAGCATTGCCCTGTTTCATTCTCCCTTTATTTGATTATTTCCTTTTGTTATTCATTACTTGGATAAGACATCCTAAACTCCAAGTTCTTGCACTCTCCCTGAAAGGTTTTGGTAAAAATGTTAGAAGTAAAAGATGGGCTTAGGTGACCTAAATTTTAGGCTAGTTTAAAATATGGGTTGAGTTTATGTTTAAACATTTAAGATCTAAACTTGGCCGAATTTATTTATTTTTTTAGTTTATAATGTTTTATATTATGATTAAATATATATAATATAAACATTTAAAAAAATGTTAAGATAATTATATATAAAATTTTAATAAATAGTAGAATTAAATAATTAAATATTAAATTTAAAATAGTATAAATATAATTTTTTTATTTTTTATTTAAATAATATGAGCTGGTCTAATATAATCTTTGGTTAGTTATAAGTATGAGCAAGTTTGGATAAAAATTTAAACTCATATTTTAGATCAGATCGAGCTTGAGCAAGCAAAAAGTGTATTAATATCATGTGTAGGCTCGATCCAAGAACATTAGATTGTAATCTAGGTCATATTTTTAATATTATTAAAATTTAAAATTATTGGTGTAACATTTTAAAACAAAAAAAGAAAAAAAAACTCATATAATAATTATGTAATAAAAAATGACACAATAAATTTAAATTTAACAGAAGGATTTTAGCGGTGTAAATAATTAGACTTATTTTTTAAATAAAGTATGAGAACTAAATTCCCTTTGATGTTACATCCTTGATTTAGATATTTTTCTTAGTATGACTTAAAAAATTAGGATTTTGGGTCGAATTTTGCGATATATAGAGAAATAGGTCAATTTTGGAGAGAAAAAAAGAAAAAGAAAAATATAAATATGACTAGGAAATGAATCAAACTCGAAACTTAAGTACAAAACTATTAATATTTAACTATCTAACTAAAAGAGTTGATATATCATATAAGTCATAATGTATGCCCTGAAGGACGCGTTTTCAGCCCTAATCAATCTATATCTCTAAATATCGCAGAAACTGACCCAAAACCTTAATTTTTTTTAAAAATAAATATTCCTAAATTTGGCCAACTTTAATACTTTGTGTTTTTTTTTCTTACAATATTTGAAAAAGAAAAACAATAAATAAATAAAGCACTCTCCCATTGCCGTCACTTTAACCAACAAAACTGGCATCCACAAAGCTGCACATTGCACCGACCATCATATTATTGAACTCATTAAAGCCCTGGTGTAAAAATAATAATAATAATAAGGAGAGTATGTTAAGTGAAATTGATCACACCAACTACTTGTATACAATTTTCATAACATGGATAAACCAAATTCTAGCTAATAAAAATTCAATCCCTCAACTACATATACCAACCAAATTGAGTAATAAATTAATAAGTGGAAAACGTGGGTTTCGAATTTGATTATTGTTAAATATTTTTTTGTATCTTCTTTAAGATAGATTAATTTTGTGTATTTAAATTATACGATCACTATTTATAGATGTGATATATTAGATAGATTTTTATGCATGATAACACGTATCCTACCTTAGGGTTAACATCTGTATACTCAAAGTGGGTTTGCATACACAAAATTCGCACTTACACGTCCTCATCTAGAACTCTCCTATGTGCGAATTCATACAAAATGCAGACTAACTAGCAAGTCAATGGATTGATAATAGTTAATATTATAACAATTATTTGTAAATTCAATCTAACTAATTACATTTCCTCACACGGATTGGTACAATAAAAACAAACCTAAAATCATTGGGAAAGAAAGGTTTTCATTTATCCAAACAAAATTCCAGAAAAAGAGAGAGAAAAACAGAGTGTTGGCCATTGCTTCTTAAGCAATACTATCCTATGAACCAAGAGGGAAACAAGTATCTTCCCCACCGGTACTCCATAGAAAATCAGCATAGCTCGCCGGATAATATGAGTTATTAGGATCAACTTCAATGGCTTCCAAGAAGTTTTCCTCCGCTGCCCACAAATCCTTCTTCGCTTTCCATAAAAAATTCGCATATTTATTGTGTGCTTCAGCGTCTACCGGTTCCACTTGTATTGCTTTCTTGAACAACTCTTCTGCTCTGAGAATTAAACAAATAAAATATTTAGTAACTCGAGTCAAACACGGGACGAAGTTAGGAAATTGTTTTAAGGAGTTAAAAATAAAAAAAAATTAAGCGAACCAATGTGTCATTTTACCATTATATTAATTTGTGATTTTCTAAAAATTAATAGAGCTATTATTTTTGAGTCGGTCTCGAACCCTCAACTATAAAGATATTATTTTTGGTGAATATATATTTGAGAGAAGTCCAAAAAGAATTCATAGAGTTTAGAGAATACTTCACCGATAAAGAAATGTGTAGTATTTACCGTTTTAACTCTAAAAAATTTGAAATAGCTAAACATAAACAACTCAACAACAATACTCTTAAGAGTCGATATCGGTCGAAAGAGCGACCTCCCTTGACAACTAAAACAACAAAATAAATTTTTTTCTTAAAAATTGAATGAGAAAGACAAAAGAACTTAGTACCTGTCATAATCATGAACAACAAGGTAGAGAAACTGAGCATAATTAGCAAGAAGGAGAGGATTATTAGGTTCTTGTGATAATCCCTTTTTGTAAACAAGCTCTGTCCTACAATACGTTCCATCAACGATCGAGTTCCGATAACTCAACTCTTCTTCACTCGGTTCCCACTCTGTTTCATCAAACCATTCATCACCACCACAAGCAACCGGTCTCGCTTTTCCCCCACCGCCTCTACCACCACCAGTTTTCCCATTCTGTAGCTGCAAAGAATCAAACTTCGTTTGCTCCTTGCCTCGAACTTCACCAGAAGAAACATAAGAATAAGACCCCATCATCGGATTCACCGCCGTTTCAGCCGCCAAAGCGGCGTTGTTTCCCATAGAATGAACAGAGAAATTCGCTAACAATATCATCACGTAAATCATTAAAGTGGGTGTATGAGAAAACACTTGTTGAAACAACCAGAGGAACGAAGCATGGATCTCGTTTTGAACTCTAATGAAAATTCCATGTAAATCTTCGTATAACAATGATTCACGCATTTGTAAAGTGTAACTATGGAGTTCACGGATTATAAATACCGTCGATGAAAACGCCTTTTTCATTGAACAACAAGCCGATTCCCCCCACTGTAATTTATTATCGAAGCTATCTTCTTCGTCGTCGGATCTTTCATTGCCGTCGGTTTCATCGCCGTCGTGTAAGTGGAATCTGAGGGCTGAATCTTTAATTCTCTTTGAAAATTCATCGTCTGATAAGTAGTGTATACAAGCAATTGGTGAAGAAGCTTTATGTTTCGGTTTGAAAATTTCAGAGGATTTAGACCGGTTGATAATGTCGGAACGTGAACCGAAAAGAGTAGACCGGTTAACGGTCTTTGAAACAAGGACGGCGTCGATACGGCACCGTTTTTGAAATGAAGGTGAAGGGATTACCGCCGACGATTGGGTAAGGTTTGGCTCTGATAACTGTAAATGCAAATTTGCTGCTACTTTTACTACCATTTGTTACAAAATTCGGCTATGCGCCACCAAGCAGAGCCTTAAGATTGAAAAAAAAAAAAAAAAAACCTTTGCTGGAAAAAGATAAACTTTTTTTCTTTCAAAATTCAAACCCTGAATTTTTTCCTTAATTTATTCCAAAATGGAGAAAAATCGGATCTTGTAACTGGAAAACTGATAGAAATTCGAGATTTCTTGACGAAACATTAATTAAACAATATTTTTCAAGAAATTTGTTAAGAAAAAAAAGGAATTTTCTTAGTTTTTGTTAGGCGGCCGAGAAAAAAAAGCTCCGGCGAAGCTTTATATATCTCTCAGTTATCAGAAAAGAGAGAGAAGATCTGTATTTATACAACAAAGCTGTTTCCTTTTTTTTTGCTCCGTGTACTTCAAAAAAAAAAAAAAAAGATTTTGTTTTACCTTGATAAGTCTAAGATTTTGTTTAACGAAAAAGGACGAGGTTTTTATTCTAGAAAATATATAATCTAAGGATTAATATAAGATTTGATACTTTGAGTTTAGTTTCACTGTTCAATTTAATATTTATGTTTCTCTTGTCCTAATTTGGTATCTGAATTTTACTTTGTTGTTCAATTTAGTACCTAGACCAAATGGTATCATATCCCTGATGACTATTTGACACGTGTGATCTTGTAACAAAATATAGGTACTTAATTGCAATAAAAAAAACTTAAGTATTAAATTAAATATTGAAGCTAAATCCAGGCACTTAATTAAAAAAATAAATACCAAATTGAATATTAAAACTAAACTCAAATATAAAATTAAGATTAAAAAATTCAAGTATTGAATCGAAATAAAAAACTGAAGTACAAAATTGAATATTGAATAGTAAATTAGTATAATTATGTTTATTTAATATATTACATATTTAATTACGCAAAATGTATCAAATTATAAATAGTATATCTATTTTCATAAATTTTAATAATATTATTTTTTCTTAATATGTCTTATTTCTATTTTTTTCAATGTATCTGAAGCGAGTCCAGTAACATAGGCAAATCTAAGGGGCTGGCAGAGGCCTCGACCCATCCTAAAATGGAAAATTGTTGTTGTAGCTTTTTAAAAAGAATTAAAATTTTAAATTAGTGAAGGTAAAATTATACTGTGGCTCCCTAAAATTATGAAAATTTAATTTAATCCTTTAAAATTTAAAAAGATATAGAGTATTAAAAATTAAATTTCATTTTGGCCCCCAAAAAATTTTCTAGCTTCGTCCTTATCCAGTAACTAATCTTTCGCATTTTGTAGACCCATTAAGGGGTAGATGCTGACCACAAAATTTAAAACTGCTCCTTACCCAATATCAAAACTAAACCCTCGACTATTAGTTAAGATTTTATGTCTAATTTATTTATATGATTAATTATGTATTTTTTTAAATATCCTTCACATCAGTTTATATTAAAAGTTAAATCAATGGAAGGACTGGATTGAAATAATTAAATATTTTAATAATTCAGATAAAATTTTATTTATTATTTTTATATTAGTTGATATTTTTTATTTGTTTGTATGTATTTCGCATGTGAATAAAATTAGATTTTTCCATTTCATTTACATATGTTTTTAATTTCAACACGGCTTGTTTCACGAACAAAGATGGAGGTGACGTGGCAAACATTTAAGTATGCCACGTTTCCATACCGCCGCCTTTCGCGAAATTTAGTCTTTCCACCGACTTGTTTTTTGTCGCCACGTGTGCTTATCTATACCCTTTGTTTTGATTAAAATTACATTTAAACCTGATTTTGGTTTGCATCTTAAATCAGAATTATGTTTTTTTTTTCTTACTTAATAAACGGATAGGTTACTTGAAAAGTAAATTTTATTTTAAAATTTTATTAATTTTTATTATTAAAAACTAATTTTTGTGTGTCAACAAGGAATATACGTGACACACAGGGGCGTAATTGGGGGGACTGGCAAGGGCTCCGCCTCCTTAAAATGAAAATTTTTTTATTTAGGTTCTTTAAAATTTTTAAAATTTTAAATTAATAAAGGTAAAATTGTACTTTGCCCCCTAAAGAATAAAAATTTGATTTAATTCTTTAAAAATTATAAAGATATAAATTATTAAAATAGTGAAATTACATTTTTATTATAAAAACTACAATTTAATTTGGTTATTTTATCACCATGTCAATTTAATACTAAAAATGAATACAATTTTAAATAAAAATGATCAATACGCTCTTTAATCTAACGTATAAAAATAAAATCACATGTTTTTTAGTAGAGGGGACGAAATGCAACTAACTCCTAATACAAATATCCTCAAATACGAATTTTCAATTGAATAAAAAAATTAATCATTCAAGATTAAAAATAAATAAATCGATAAAATAAAAAAATTAGTATTTTAATTTGTTACAAATTTTATTATTTTTATTTACATTTTTACTAGTTAGTGATTAGATTTGTGATTAGGTGTTTCTCTAAATTCAAAGACTATTCATAGAGTTTGAAATTAAATGTTAAATCCAAAAGTAGGCTTTGAAAAAGAAAATGTAAAATGGACTTATCTTAAGCATGGCAACAATAGTGACTACCAAATATGGAAAATTCTAACATAAAGTGAATCAAGTAAATAAATCCCAATATCAAAAAAAAAAAAAAAAAAGTTTAATTTAGGACACTTTGGGTTAGTGTGAAAATAACGTGGTAGTAAGGTTAGATAGTCTAATACAAATAAAAAGAAAAGTTAAACGTGCCATACTGAAAATAAAATGTTTTTTTAAATAATAATAAATTAAAATGTGCTTAATTCTTTTTAAGTTTAATATATCATTTAGTATTTGCGTTTGAATTTTTTTAATGTAGTGTTTGCATTTTTTTGTCCAATGTATTCAGGGGTGAAGCTAGAAAATTAATTTTGGAATTGCAGTAAAATTTGTTGATTAAAATATGTTTATAAGTCATTGTACTCTTTACAAATATGTAATTTAGTCCTTATATTTTTATTTTTAGGAATTTAGTTTATCTACTTTTTTTAGATTTCAAAACTTTCAACTGTTAACACTGGTAATCTCTTTTTTTGTGTGTGTGGTATTTTTAAATTAAAAAATTATACTGTATGAATTATATTATTATTTATGTTAATTATTTTTTCAATATAAAATGCACAAAAAAAAAAAAGGAAAAAAAATCTAATTGAGGAAAGCAAAGCCAAAAAAGAAGATGAGAAATGGAAGGTCCAAAAACCAAAAATGTTGAGGCAACAACGTGCTTAAACGTTTACATCATCAAAAATATGGAAGGCTAATAATTTCAACGGTTGATATTGATTATTTCACATTTTATAAAATTTTGATGACTCGAGCTTAGAATGGGTCGAAAATAAATATTTACTTAAAAAGATTTGAAGTTGATATGACTCGACTCAACAAATATGATTGATAAACTTAAATGATTAAAATTAAAATGATTTGAATTAGAGTATAGTTTAATTCAAAATAACTTAAAAATTTTAAAAGATTGAATCAATTTAATCCCGATTCACTTAATCCAAAATCAAATATAACTCACCCAATTGACAAGTCTACTCATAAACATTGAAATGACATTTCCAAAGTATTGTCTAGATTCTAAGTTGGTGTATAAACTTCAAATGGTTAAATTGAAAAATATAAATAAATGCAAAGTTATCTCAAAGTTTAAATTAAAGAGATTGGATGTCATGTAAAAGTACAAGAAATTTACAATTTAGTCCACATGTTTTACACATTTTCATAATATTTTTATATAATTGATATTTCAACAATTCATCTGTTGAATTTATTAGCGTATAGCTGCAATTGTTGTATAAGTAAAGTTTCAAATCAATTATCAACAAGTGTTGAGTGTAATAGTAAATCATATTACATTTTTATGGAGTCAGGACCCAAAAAGTAATAAAATTACCTTGTAGCCCCTTCAAAATTTTAAAAATTACAAGTTAATATATAATAATAAAATTACACTTTGACCTTTCAAAAATTTATGATTTATCTCCATCTCTTTTAAAATAATTTTCTAGTTTCGTCTCAATTTTAAAAGACATTATTGAGAAAAATATTTACTAATTCCAAAAAAAGTTAAAATTTATAAACTATGAAACGTAGATGAAAAATAATACAAAAATCGTTTGGATGGTTGGTATAAATTACCATTTATTATGTCAACCAATTTGGCCCATGGAAAAGGAGTTGATTGGCATAGTTGAGTTGGAGAAAGACGTGCATGAATGTGGGTGGAAATATTCGCACACCATGCACGCACCAAAGCAGGTTGCAGACTGACCACTCACTCCTTTTCTCCGCTCATCCTCACACTCCTCGTCTGTTTTCAAACCCCATCGAAGAATCAAATTTGAGAGGGTTAAATCAATCTCTTTTGGATTCAGTCATCTTTGAAAACCTTAAAATTTTAATTTTAATCGAGAACAATTATCAAATTTAGGTCTCGCTATAAAAACAATTATTACTTTTAGAAATAAAAATATAAGAACGATTATCTAGTTTATATCTTAATATGAAAACAATTATTAAATTTAAAGATTATTTTAAATAAAAAATCAAACCCTAATATAAAAATTATTACCAAACTCGAACATTAAATAATGATTTAACCTAATTTTAGAGCTGAAAGTGATACAAATTGATACAAGTCCTTTTTAACTATATTTAAGGCTATGAGATTTTCTCCACAAGAGATTAAATTTGCTGACAATTTTTATTTTGGTGGGCGTTTTAATGGGTCCCAATACGAAATTTGTCACCAACTTGACGAGGTTTCGTTGTATTTTCAAAGCTAGCTGTAAGTGGGTTCTTTATTCATGGCAATGGCAGCCACTTCAAATTCACACCATAACCATTTATCTTTAATTTTTTAATATAATATTTATTTTTATCCATAATCCCTTCCAACTTGTAAATCGAAAAAAAAATTTAAATTATTTTAAATAATAGATAGATTACAGTGAAGTAAGCAATTACTATAATAGTTTTATATTTTGTTTATTTTAATCATGCCACGTAAAGTGATAATTAGTTTGGAAAACATTGAGTAATTCAGATTTTCATCATCTTTAGTTTAGTGTAACAATTCATAAACATTTAAATTTTGTCTATTTTGATTTTGGACCGTTTTGATTTCAT
The DNA here is from genome assembly GCA_020496765.1 of Gossypium stocksii. Taxonomy (NCBI): domain Eukaryota; kingdom Viridiplantae; phylum Streptophyta; class Magnoliopsida; order Malvales; family Malvaceae; genus Gossypium; species Gossypium stocksii. Next base: position 559,708 of record CM035623.1, read on the forward strand.
ATCATTTTAAGTTTGATTTTTTTTTTCTAATCTTTTTAATCAAATCGAGTTTAAAATAAGTTCAGGTTTATGTCTTTTTGATTTATTCTTTTGGTTTTAAATTCATTTTGCCTCCTCTAAAATAAAATGTGACTATCTAAAGATCCCATTATAGTGGGATTCCTTTAAATTAATGATTGAAATAAAAAGGATGGAAAAGAAACACCAATCTACCGTTAGTCATGTCATGTAGGATTTGCATTGAGAAACGATAGTTTACCTTTTAACCAATTCAACTGATTTCAACATTAAAGAAGGACAAAAATTGATTTCCAGAGAAAAGCAATGTATTCAATAACTGATTTAATAGGTTCCAAGTTATCAATACAATTTCTTAGTTTTTGACGTGGCTTAATCAAACAGTTACTATCTCATCATTTTTGTCTTTTAACCGTTGGAAGTTTTCATATATTTTAAAGAATTCCACATATCCCACATCCTTTAGATGCATCTATTAAAATACATTTATACAATATTGATTTACTATAAATTTACATCAACTCTGTTATTTCTTTAAAATAATTTTTTAACCAAAACCGTTAATTTAAAAAAATAGCTCAAAATCCCAGATAAATTTTACAAATATTTCAAATAAAAAAAGTAAGTGGTATTTATCTTTGCTTTGGTAAAGCATATAATGAAATGATGACAATAACCTTATTAACGAATCACATAAACAGAGCTTGTTTACAAACAATATTTTCAAATGAGAAATGGGTTTTCTCCCTCTCTCTCTCAACTTGAAAAATGGCCTCAAACAGTACTCCTTATCTTCTCAGTGCTCAAATTTCCAAAATGTAAATATTTTTCATACGGTCCAAGAAAATCGATGCTTGGAATGACGTCATCCTTGGGGGGGTATTTCCGGTGTAAAAGGCGGCGGCCGGCTAGGCTGACAACGATGGGTTGAGTCCCGATTTGACATTAGTTTGATCTATAACAAGCAAATTGTGCCATTAATTAGTATTCACCAAACAATAAATAAATAAAGGGGTGCCATTGGAATTAGTTTTAATTTGGCTAATATATCTAAATACTCTAAATAAACTTTAATCTATACGTTCAATTTGAGGGTTAAAATTTACGGTATTATTCTTTTCATCTATTAATATTTAATATATTCATCATCATCATTCAAATACGTAGGATTCGTAAAAATTAATCTGTGAATGGTAATTAAATATACATTGAATATTAATGGACAAAAAAGTAACTCAATGAAATCAAACCTTAAATTGCAATAAAAATTATATACATTTTAATACCAACACAAAATTTAAAAGAATAATTTGAATTTTTAAAAAGAGTGATTAAATGTGTCGTATATGTATACAAAATACAATCACATTTTATTTTTATTTAATAAAGAGTTATTTAAACAAAATATAATAGTTTAAGCACCTTTTTAATATATTATCCTTTTAATTTTTTACTTACCCAATGGTGCTGGAACTTTATGAACAAAAAAACATGCAGAAATGGCTGCATAACAAAGGCAAAGTACCACTCCTTTCATGTAATGTGAAGTTCCATCCTATAAAAGAAAATTATATTTATTACAACAACAAAATATGAACACTAAAATTTAAAAAGAAAATTAATTAAAAGTTGATTAATAAAACCTGTAGAGTAAAGGCAACAACAAGTATTGTTAAAGCAAGACAACCAGTTTCGAGAAGATTGAAATCAAGGTCCATTTTGATTCTCATAATCCACCCAACCACAACACATAATGGAACCTGTGATATATACATATAATGTTAGAATTGATGGAGAGATTAAGACATTAAGTTGTTGAACAGGACACTACATGTTTAAAATCTTACAGCAAACATGGAGATTTGAGTTGCAGAACCCAAAGCAACACCCAAAGATATGTCCTGAAATTCAGGTTTCCAACAATCAAAACTCGCCAGGTATAGGTATAACGACAGATGTATATGATTGATTACCAGTTTGTTTTTAAAGGCGAAAATGATAGCTCCAGCATGTTCAGCTGCATTCCCTACAATGGGTATCAAAATTATGCTGATGAAGCTAATGGAAATGCCCCATGTTTCTGATGCAGCCTGAACCATCAAACACACATATATATAAATACATCAATGTGAACAATATATGTTATAGAATATGTATGGATGGATGGATGTACCTCAATTGTGCCCACCACATACTCAGATAGCAAAGCAATGATGAGTGTCATACCAACCAACCAGCTAAATCCACTCCAAAACCCTATCACTGCCTTTTCTTCATCTTCATCTTCAACTTCCTACACCATCATTATCAATTAGCATCACTTTCAGCTTCGAACTCGGGTTTAGAGGAGTCCATAGATCAATATCATGCATGGTTGCTTATGCTTGATCTGATATGAAATACGAGCTTCGAGTTTTGTACAAGTTCTTCCGTACTTATAAATAACCCAGAATTCAGCTTCAACTATTAACAGCGTTAAGATTTTTCTATTTAAATTCTTCTACTGAATTCGATGGTGTTAAATTTTCAAACAAAATAAGGAAATTAAATTCCTTAAAAATAGAAGTAGAGGATTAAATTTTCAAATGTATAAATATTATAAAGGCTTGGAGCATATTTTAACCAAAAAATAGTCACCTCTTGAGAGTCAAAAATCTGCCTATGAGTCTTAAGCTGGAAGACGATATATCCAATATAAGCAACAAGCATCACCACACTGCTTGCTCTTGACAGCTCCAATGTAAATTCAGCAACGGAAACCCCAGTTTCAGGTTTTACTGCATATTTAAACATCAATGGCAACATATGGCAAAGCAATCCCAACAACAACAGCCCAGAGTTCACATCAGCTTGCTTCTGCACATATCATATATAATATATACACAAACATACAGCCCCAATGCATTATTAATCAATAAATAACTTTTGGATAAATTACACTGGAAGTCATCAAATTATTGGTAAGTTTCTTTTTTGACCACTCAACTATTTGATTTTTTTTTTGGGTCATCTACTGTTAAATGGCTAACGGAAAGATGACGTGATAGTTTTTAAAATTGGCATAATAGTAGCTTTAACCCTCAACATTTATACATTGTGTCAATTTAACATTGATTCTAAAAAATAACCCTCAACATTTACACATTGTGCAATTGAGTCCTTTTTGCAGTTTTTTAATTTAGACACTTCCACCTAAAAAGCTAAAAAAAAAAAAAAATTTATTAGCTAAATCTGATTGAAAATATACCAGAAATGAAAACATCAGGAAATCCAAGACAATAATTTTCATTTTTCTCGTTCTTTTAAAATTCACTCAGCGTCACAAAGAAAAGCAAAATTGCAAAAAAAAAAATCCAAATTACATAATGTGTAAATGTTGAGAGTTAAATTATTTTAGAACCCAAACTAAATTGACATAATTTATAAATATGGAGGGTTAAAGTTGCTATTATGCCAATTTAAAAGCTATCAAATTATATTTCTCTTAGTTATTTAATAGAAAGTGACCAAATAAGAAAAAAATCGAATAGTTAAGTGATTATTTTATAATTTTTCATAATTGAGTGATCGAAAAAGAAACTTACCAATAACTAGATGACTATGAGTATAGTTTACCCTACTAATTTCCCAAAATTACTTATTGTATGATAAAGAAAGTCTTTACCCTATCATATCTTTGCTCTCTTTTGAGGTTGGCTAGGCCTCCACAAAGGAGAGAAGTGCCAAGAACAAGGAGGAGATTTGAGAGAATGGAACCCATTAGAGAGTACTTGAGAACATGTATTTTGTTTCTGTAAAGTGCAAATAATGCTATTATAAGCTCTGTTGCATTTCCACATGTTGCATTTAGGAGTCCTCCAACTGCAAATATTCCAATCCCATTATTTTTGTTTTATTTTCTTGATCCTTTAAAAACTGGGTAAATATGCCATTTAATATTTGAGTTTGGCTTTAATGTTCAATTTGGTACTCAAGCCAAAACGGCATAATGTGGTCCAATGAATATTTCACACGAGTGCTAATGGGACAAAAAAAAAATTCAAGTACCAAATTGAACATTGAAACTAAATTTAAATACCAAATAGTATATTAACCCAAAAAAAATCAAAATTTCCTATCTAAATGTTTGAAATGTAAATATATATATATATATATACACACACATATAAAATAATACCTGTTGGACCTGTAAAGTACGCAATTTGCCTGGATTTTATAGAAAGAAATCTTGTCAGAAATCTTGCATATAAATTATACTAGAATATATGTGCATGAAAAGAAAATGGATAATATGAAAATTAACCCCTAAACTTTGTAACTTTTAACAATTCGGTGCCTAAATTTTTTTTAATAATTAGACACTCTAAGTGTATTAAGTTATTCACCTCGTTACATAAAATATTGAAATGGCTTTGTTGGTCAATACTAGGGTCAAATCCCAAGACAATTTTGGGTTTAGTTTTTGCCAAAATTTATCTACTTAACTATGAAGTTGGTATTATTTTATGGTTGTATTAATAGCAAATTTTGATAGAAAATACACTAATTGTGTTAACGATTCAACTAAATCTCAAACTCCATTCATTTGACCATTAAATTTGCTAACCAAGTAAAAAGTGTAGGTATGTACGAAATCGTTAAAAAACATATTGTTCGAGGATCAATTTATAAATTAATATTCTATAAAACTTACTCAGTTAGGAAGCTAACACGCTCAGCAAGTGGTGTAAGTCCAAGCAGACTTAAAGCAAATATCCATGGCTACATTAAGATTAAAAAAACCCAGAAAAATTAAATTAAAAATGATAAAATTAAAGATAAATTAAATTAAATTTGAAAAAGAAACTTACTCTTCCAAACTTATAGAAATCAGCAACAATGGCTAAAGGGATTGCAGGAAAAAGAACAGCAAGCTTGGTACCTAAAATCACTTCTTGCAAATTTGCTAACAACTCCCTAAGAATCCGAAATCGGATCGTTGACACCAGTATCGGGTCCGATTTCTTACGCATAAACGAACTCGACATGTTTTGTGCTGTCCTAATTGTAACACCATTGTTATTATTACAACATGTTTCTTTGTCCATCAAACTTTTGTTGGACCCTTCAGAGAACTCCATTGATACAAAAAGAAGAAGAAGAAGAAGAAGAAGAAGGATTAAAGTGCAATTATAGGTTTTATTTTATTTTTGTTTGAAGAGAAATAATTTGTTAATAATAAGAGCAAACTGGGGAATGTTTTTTGATTTTTTTATATATGCATGGGATTTATATAGGGACATTAATTTTTATTTCTTTAGGGTTTTGCAGTTTCCTGGAATTTTCCAACCCTTTTGTTTCCATTCTTGCATGAGCTTTGAGCCCTTTAATTTACGTACTATAGTATTTAGTTTTCACCCTTAGAGAAAAATTAAAGTTGAAGGTACATATTTATACACATTTCCTTACCTTTATAAAGTTAAATTATGTAATTTATATATATATATATATATGCATATATACTAGTTAATTTCTAAATTTTAAAATGTTTTAATTGAATATTCAAGGCATTAGTATAATATTACTTAAAATACGTGGATCAAATTATAAATATATGTGTGCTTATTAGAAGACATGTTAGATTTAAACTATATATGCAATAGATACACATGTATTTATAATTTAATCAATGTGAGTTGACATTTGACACTTAAAAGAATGATGTTAACAGAAAGATCCGATTGATATAATGTCGATACTTTAATAATTTAAGTAAAATATTTTAAAGTTTGAGGACACTTGCTATAATTGATTTCTCTCTATAGTATAATATATTTATATTTGATTGTGAAACTTTTTATTAGTGAAATAAGATAGAATTTCACCATTTATGTTATTTTAAAAGATTAGAGCTATTTATACCGATCTTTGTTATTAATTTTTGTTATGGATTTAATCTTTATATTTTAAATGGTAGACGTTAAATTTATTAAATTAAATTTTATTATGTTAATTTATTATTTTCACATAATATTAAAAAAATCACATTATTTTAATTAATAATTATGTTTATGGACATTTTTAAAGTTACATAAACTTAATTTTGTGGATGATAATATACTGAAAAAGGGGTCAGAAATTTCTTGGTATTTTCAGGTCAGAGCTTCCTTTACAAAGAATCAAAGGGTTTTGTATGGCAAGATTTTTAGTGAAAAATTAAAGCAATCCAAATGATGAAAATGACAATCCTAAAAATAGTGTAAGTACTGCCTTCTCATATAAAGGAAGGTGTTGGACGAAATTTCCTCACCTTGAGTTTACTTTCTCTTTTTTTCTATAATAATACCATAGTATGAGAATGTATGAAGAAACACTTATGAACCAACTAGTTTAAATAATGGTTTAATTCTGATTTTGGTTCTTCTTTGAAGGTCCTAATTAATAATATAGGTAGTTTTTGCCGTTCAAGAGATGCTGGGAATACTTTTGTAATTCACCAAAAAAAAAAATATTTGGTTTACATGTAAATTTATTATTAGTTGAACTTGGTAGATGGATTAATTTCCATGTCATCTAGGAAGAAGATGGGAATTTTGTGTTATGAGGACTAAGATTGAATCATAATTTTTTGGAGGACTTAGATAGCAAATTTATCAATATTTTGGGGGGTTAAATAGGTATTTTACCAATATTAAAGTTGTTGAGGGCAGATCGACTCCTTCAGAAGAAGCCTTCGAAGTGTCGTCTTTGGGGCAACTGATCTGGTCCCTTAACAGCGGAAGATAATGTCACCAGGGGAGGGTTTTGCCTTCTTCCGCGGAGAGTCGTGTAAGGGTCATGGAGAGGGTGCCTCAACCATACGTGGACGTACAACCACCACCAAGTGGTGACGTGAGCATCTTGCCCTTGGTGGGATTTGAATCCCTAACCTATGCCATGTAAGTCACTTGTTTGGGTATACCGTATGTGGTACCACTTTGGCTAGCTAGCTCAAGTGATACCATATACCCCAATAGGTGAATTATATACTATAGTTAGAGGGTTCAAATCCCACCAAGGGCGAGATGTCATGCCGTCTCTTGGTGAGTGGCCATACGTCCACATACGGTTGAGGCACCCTCTCTGTGAACCACACATGGCTCTCCGCGAGAGGAGGGGGCAAAATCCTCCCCCAAGGGATAATACCTTCTATTGTTGAGAGATCAGATTGGCGTCCCCAAAGACAACACTTCAAAGACTTTTTCTAAAAAAGTTAATCCACCCTCAACAAAAGTACTATTTGAAGAATGAGAGGTTAAGGCCTTTCGTGCTTACACCTCGTGGTGTTGACCTTATACATCATATATTTAACTGCAACCAAGTAATAGTATTATTGGTTTAGATATACTAATAAAAGTTTGTTTTAAAAAATTATGTCATTGCTTCAATGGCAACAATTAATAAAGCCATCAGTTTGGACTTATAAATAATATTATAAAAGTAGAAAAATCAAAATGTCAAATTAAGTAAAAGGATGAAATCCTAAATTTCGACATAGTTAAAGGATTAAAACAACAATTAGAACTCGAAATGTTACATATCCAGTTTCACATGTAATTAACCTCAGCCGACTCAATTTCCTTTGAACAAAAAAATTTCCTATGCTTCTTTTTTAGGGTTAAATAACATTTAATCCTTGAATTTACTAATTTTTTTAATTTGATCCCTAAACTTTTATTTTTTCCACATCAGTTCTAGAACCTGGCAACTTTTCCCACTTTGGTCTTTAAATTTAGATTCCATTAAAGTGTGATGACGTGGTACTTTTAGATTAAAAATAAAAAATTGAGAAAAATATAAAAATCTATATATTTAAAATATTCAGGTGATAATGCGGCACAACATTAACCTGTCAGATTATCACACCTTAACAGAATCCAAAATTCAGTGACCAAATTGAAAAACTCGACAAAAAGAAATCTAAGTATTAATGTGAGATTTTTTCTAATTTACTAATGTGAGAAAGTTATCAAATTTAAGGACCAAATAGTGAATTAATACTTTTTTTTATTATTCTATACAACCTAACAACTAATGGGATCTCTGAATTTTGTGTTGGATTCTACATTTTCTTATTAGAAAAGAAAGACTTTAACAACATAAGCCTTGAATTGTTAAGATCTTGACTTAGCAACATGTTATTTTTAAGACATGAAATGAAATCTGCCCAATCCTGTTTGAATTTCGACCAAGCATATGGAACTTGCTGCAATATTTTAAACCCTCACGTTCACAACATTTCCTTGATTCTCTCCAAGGCAAAATCAGACAGCCTGGATTAAATTTTTTTTCAAGTAATTTCATTTTTTTTAATATAAACTTCAGCTTTTTTATTGATTCCAAAACAGTCCCATTTTTTTTTCTGAAAGAATTAGAAACCATTAAGAGGAAGAAGAATGATTACCTCATGTTCATAGATTTTCAAAATATCTCTTCATATTGCTTTGATCTTGATTCTTGACCCCATTTGGTGTAATTATATGAAGGATTAATCGCACCAAATATCCCCAAACTATGGGCCAAGTTATAAATTGATCCCTACATTTCAAAACAGTCCTCAAAGTATGTATATCAACTTAGTTCATCGATCGGCTTATGTCGTTAGTTTAGGCATATTCGAATATGAAGTGGAGCATTTATAAAGCGCATGAATCAAATTACAAACGTGTATGCATTTATAGTATGAATAACTTGAATATAACGTATTAAAAAAACATGCATATAGTGTCAGTTAAAATTTAGAAGGGATATCTCAAGGGTGAAAATAGAAAGAAGTTTTTAGGGGAGTCTAAATTGAATCATAAACTTGGGGAGGGCAAAAAGGAATTTTACCATCGTACTAATTTTATAAGTTTATAATTAGCAACTTTAATTACGCTCCATTCCCAATTTGAGCTGGCATTTAGCACATAAGCCAACGGTAAGGCTGTCAGACGGACTTAATTGATATGATACTAATACTCTTATAACTTAATTAAAATGTTTTGAAGTTTAGGGACCAATTTAAAATTTAATCCATAGTTTAGGATATTTACTACAATTTATAATTCCTTGTGAAGTCAACCTGTTCTCAATGTTATCCTTACCTGATTCAGATCCAAGTTAACGATTTTGGTTGGAATCTCCGATGCACTTTAACGTACCATATTGTAATTAGAAATAAGCTTTGATAATTTATCGAAATTTAAATAATTGCAGTAATTCGATGTATGGTCATTATTTTTCTATTTCGATTTTTCGTGTTATCGATCTTCATCGTTAAAATTAATCACGTAATTGATCACGATAACATTACTTAATAAAGATTACAGGGACCGTAATGCAAGAACACATCCTTTTCACTTTCGTTTTCAGTCTTTTTAATCATTCATTTACAAATCAAAGAATCATAAATAGGAATCAAAATTCTGGGTTTCTTTTGACAAAAAAGAAAGGACTAAAATGCAATTAAAAAAAATCAATCTGAAGGAAGTGAAATTGTAGTAGATGAAAGGCTAGCATGACTATCCTCACAAAGTGTTAAAGCTTTCTCTAAATTGGCAACAATGTCTGTCATATTAGGCCTTTCTTTTCCTTCCAAATTCACACAATTCATAGCTGTATAAGCCATTAATTCCACTGCCTCGACCTCGTGAATCTCTGGCACCCCGACTCTTGTATCGAGCACTGACCGGAGATCCCCGGTTGATATCCTTGGGCTGGCGTATTCGACTACCCCCATTGGTCCAGTTCTGTCTTCTCTGTTTCGAAAAACGGCTTTTCTTCCTGTTAAAAGCTCTAACAATACCACACCTAAGCCGTAAACATCGCTCTTTGGTGTCAATACATTTAGGACGTAGTATTCGGGATCTATGTACCCAACTGTACCGACTGCGGTGGTTGACATGAATTGTTGATCGGATTCCGGTCCCATCAACGATAATCCGAAATCCGAAACTCGAGCGGTCCAATTTGCATCTAATAGGATGTTGGAGGACTTTATGTCCCTATGAATTATAGGTGGTACTGCATAGTTATGAAGGTAATGAATCCCTCTTGCCGCGTCTAACCCAATTTTGATTCTCATTTTCCAAGAGTTTAGTTCGCTGCTTCCTTTTTCGATGTTGTTCGTGTTATGGAGATGATCGTGGAGTGAACCATTAGTCATGTACTCGTAAACCAGAAGCCTCTCGTCGTTTTCTTGGCAGAATCCTATTAATCCCACTAAATGTTTATGGTGCAGCCTCGATAACAAAGCTAATTCCGATTCAAACGCCGTTTCCTTCTCTTGGAATTTCTTCGCTTTTTTCTCTAATGAGTCGTTTTCGCCTCTTTTGATAGCGACTTCTCGACCGTCTCGAAGTTTGCCTCTATAAACAACCCCGAAACTCCCGCAACCAATACGGTTTTCGATCGAGAAGTTGTTGGAAGCATCGGCGAGCTCCGAGAACGAAAAGCTTTGGGTTTTCTCCGCTTGTTTCGATGACGACGACCCACTTCGTTGCCGGCTGAGTCTCCTCGAACTATTGTGTCGAAGCGAAAATGATCTTAAAGGTGGTGGAGCAATAGCATCATTAGCTACCGTGGGTTGCACGGAACTATTTGACCTGCAAAGCCAAAACCCACATTTCCATTGCCATAAACAGTAAAGAACACTGCAAATCCCGACAAAAGCACCAATTGATCCCACAATCAAAAACGCCATTGAAAGCTTGTTAATCCCTTTTGAAGGCTCAGATCCTCGTGATGGTACTGGTGTTAACGGGACCGGGATCGGAAGCTCGGTTTGACACGGTTTACAAATGTTGCCTGAACCATAACACAGTGTCTCAGAGTTCAAATAAGTACCACAATTACATGAACTTTTAACACATGGACCTGGAATCACCATTGGAACAGGAATATCACTTGTAAAGGCATTTCCCCAACAAATAATTGTCAAATTCCTTGTTGTTAACCCACAAATGAAATCCAAACCAGCAACAATGGTTTCAAATGAAACATCCTTAACTCTATTATTATTACTGCTTCCCCAACATTGAACCAAACCGTTTCTTCGTTGGATACCGCAACCGAAACCCCGTCCTGATGTTAAACCGGAGAATTCAAAAGCCGAACTGGTTGGAACATCGAGTTGGCCGGTTCCTTTACAGACAAGGAATCCTGTCTTGGTCAATCCACAAACATGGGAATCTCCTGCAACTAAATTCGACATAGACAAGTTACCAAACTGAGTTTGGATTTCAACACTAATTTCATTATAACCCCAACAAACAACTTTACTACTGTTCATCAAAATCCCACAGCTAAAACCATTCCCTGATGTGATCTTACTGAACTTTAAACCATCACCAGGTGATGAAAATGGTGAACCACGGTTCCCTCGCCAGCACCTAGCTATGCCGGAACTTACCTCTCTAGCACAAACATGGTCAACACCGACGGCTAAGTCGGTCAACGAGACATTATAGTTTAAATATATACGCTTTGGGTTGAACAAAGCTCGAGTGTCCCAACAATGGAGACTGAATCCACCTGATCTAAGCCCACAAAAGAAGGTTTTGCCACCGGAGATTGATTCGAATGATACGTTGGGTGATACGGAAACGTCGAGTTTGAGTCCGTTTTGGTAACATTCGACTCGTTGGGTTGGCTCGTTAGCTATGATACCACATATGGTGCCTGTGCCGTATACGACCGCAACCGTGGAGGCTGAGCCGATGGCGGCGACAACATGGATGGTAGCGGCGGTGAGGATCAAGAGCGAAATAGTGAAAAAGAAGGTCATTTCAAAGATGGTGCTGGTGGTTTATTGATGTTCTTCATTGAAAAAAAAACCAGAACAACAAAAAAAAAACATAGGAACAGAAACAGGGAGCACGATGATAATGATAAAGAAAAGAGGGTCGTGTAATAAAACAAATATAATATGATAATGAATAAAGATTAATTCATACATAAGTGCAAAGCATGTGGTCCCATGAAAATGGTGATGGTAGTTTCAGAATTTTTTTTTTTTTTTTGGTTTTTCAATCAAATATATAAAAAAAAAATTTGAACTTTTATAAGTGTTGGATGAAATTAAAACAATACTTTTTCAAAAACAGAGATTAAAGTATTTATCTTTCTGTCTGTCTTGTTTAAAGTTCCCTACTTGCAGATTTTACCTTTTAAAAGTAGTTTAATCATAGTTCCCATAACCCATAAAAAAGCTGGTTTTTTTTCCCTTTCTGTCTCTAAAAATGATAGAAATAACGAATGTATAAGGAGAAACAAAATAAAATTATGAGATTTTAAGTTGAAATTTTAATTTATGTAAATGTGTGAATATTTATTAAATTTATTCTCATTTACCACTAAAGTTAAATTTAGAGTGACTATAAACATCAACTATTCAAAGAAAGCATAGATTTATAAAATGGGTTTAGATAAAAAATAAGAATCGTTTAAAAAACAAGTCGGGCTTCAAGTAAAGTATTTAAATTCGCAAAATGACAAAAAAATTTACTATTTTTTATTGTTTTAATGCTATTTTCTTGTTATTTTGTCTCTGTTTTGTTATCATTTCAATATTATGTTACATTATTTTATTATTATTGTTTGGATATTGCATAATACTTATTTTATTGTTAATTTTATTATTATTTTAGAGGTATTTGTTTGTTAAGTTGCATATATTTTAGTGTTATTTAAGTATACATATTTTTTAAAATTTATTTTTAGTTTGTTGGGAAATATTTATTTTAATGTTTTTAGTAGTTTTAATGTATAATATATATTTAAAAAGTATATAAAATAATATAAAAAATTAATACGGGTTGGATCTGAGTTTTAGCATTTTTATCTAGGTTGGGCTTGGGCAAAAATTTTAGACACATTTTTCGAGCTAAACTCTGGCCTAGCAAACAGAACTAAAAAATTGGTTGGGCCCGACTCGGCTTGGTCTATGAGCACCTCTAAATTTAAAATTTAAAATTATCTATTAAATTTTAAAATTGAAAGACAAAATTTAATATTTTTCTTATATTTTATATTAATAGTTAACAACAATAAGTTAATTAATATAAAATTAAAATTAAATAAAAATAGTTATTTTATAAAAAATTTTCTTTTACGATATTATTTTTATTTTTCAAGTTTTTATTTCATTAATTAAAAATAATTTTTAATATTTATAAGTTAAATTAATGTCATCTTTTATTTGGAGCAAATTAAATCTCAACCTTTTATTACTAAGTTGTCACTCTTCAGCATTTCTATTTTTTTTTCAATTGTTATAATTTTTATTGAAAATTAAAAAGACTTTTGTAATTTTTTTCATTGTTTTCATTTTTAAATATTGAAAAGTTTTTTTTTTTTATAAATTTTAAACTATTCATCGATACGATGTATAAGATAAAATAGTTCTATTTCAATATAAAAAAATTAAAAGCCAAATTCAAATAAAAAAATCAGGATCAATTTAAATAAAATTATAAACAGTAATAGATAAATTTGTTTTATGCCTTATACATAAAACATCAAATAAATATATATATTTTTGAACATTAATCTCATTATAAATTCTTATAATATCAGTTCTTTTTGATACAATGTTTAAAACTACTCATAACTCTTTATCAACCCATAAATAGAAGGATAATGTATTTCAGTATACTCGAATTTACATTATCTTACACTAATAATAATACCAATACTAATTAAATTAAAATTTAATAACACAAGTTTTAAGGAAATTCAGTGAGGGGGGTTTTCTTCGTAACTGTATTGTGTCAGTTCTTACAAGAAAAATACGAACATAGGCGGTTTAGTTTAGTGTTTTAATTGTTGTTTGATCTGTCGAGTCAAGAGGCTGTGTTTAAGAGCTAATATTTTAAGCTGTTTTTTTTCTTTTAAAAATGTAATTTATGTCTGGATTTAGGAAATTTAGCAATTTAGCATATATAATATTATTTGATTGAGAACCCTCACCAAACACACTGCTGTAAACACATCAGCAATATCAAAATAATTTATCTCTGAAAAAATATTTAATCGTCTGTTTGACACGGGTTTAAACCTTAAAATCTTTACTCCTTTCCTTAATATTGTATCGATTAAAAAAAATCATAAGCTAGTTAATTTGTTAATGAACAGGTTGGAGAGTGATTTATGAAATTAGATTTTCTTCGAATGATTTAATTATGATTTAGTTTTTTTATTACGCTTAAATTGAAATTTTAGTTTTTTTTTTTTTGTTCAAAAAGAAAATATGAAAGTAAAATAGAAATTTGTCCACTTTATCTTATCATGGAATTAGGAGTCTCAACCACCACAATATTATATGTCGCCCAACAATATTCGTCAAAAACTTTCCATTTAACATTCATTCTTATAGCAAGGTTGGTCATATCGTCCACTATTCTATTATTCTGTCTCGATACATATACCACTCGAAATTCTTCCATTCGTTCCCCTTAACAAGTTATGATCTCAAGTGTAACAATTCAACAAGTTAACTGCTTTTATACATCCATCTCTAAGATAATTTTCTTAACTCCCTTCTCCTATGCTAGCTTAACTTCCTCAAACCCCTCTCACAAGTTAGCTTCCAACACCAGGTAAATCCCTATTTTACGGGAAAACTCCCATAGCAACATCTCCCGTTGTCCATGGCCACTCCCCCAAAATTTAATCTCTTAAATTTCACATTTGATTATCTTTTTTTATAATGTTACTAGTAAGTCTAGGTTGAGAAACATAGTTAGTTGTTGTGATTAAAGTAACAATATGAAATTTTTTGAAAAACAACTTTAAGCACTTGACTTATATATAAATTTATTATCGCTTGAATATAATTAATTGGTTGGATAAAATGATAAATAAGAAAAATACGCATCATTAATAATAGTAACTAACGGCTTTATCAATTTAGACTTATTAATACCGTTTTAAAAATAGATAACTAAATTATATTAAATTAAAGTAAAGGAATTAACTCTCAAATTTCAACATAATAAAAGGACTAATATCAAAATTAGACCTCATTCATAAGGTATTGAAACATGGAGTTAATGATATTTGTTAATGATTTAATTAAATCAATGCAATACCCACAACCATTTAGTAACTCAGCCAATTTAAAGCTTTGGTAAAATTTTGGCAACTCAGCTTTAAGTTGTTGTACCAGCTGAAATGAATGCTAAAATACATCCATTTAATAAAATTTTTATAACTTGATAGATATTTTTATCAGTTCTTTAAGCGGTAAATCTAAAAATTATATGTAAATTTTGATTTGATGCAGTTATGTACATAAAATTTTTATCGTGCTTCAAGTATATACATAAAATTTTAATTTTGATTTAATTATACATATTTTAAAAAATAAATACATTCAATTATCTTTATATTGGATAAATATAATTATATGTGTATACAATATATAAACATAAGATGATGTTTTATCAATAATTGTGTTAATAATTTGTGAAAATTAGATCAAATTAAAATTTTATGTATAAAATTATATAAAATTAAAATTCATGTACAAATTTAAAAATTTATCCACTTTTCTAGTTTATTAGTCGAGCAAAAAACATAGTTGTTCTCTTAATAGGACAATGTAATTTATGGATTAATATTGAGTATAACAATAAAGTACATTACATATTTAAATAAATAATTTAATTTTAAATTTTAGAAATAATATTATTAAGAGCGAGAATTAAGTATAATAATGAAGTAGATTGCATGTACTTTTACTGAGAAATTAGTATGAAAATGGTAAAGGTAACAGCACCGTGGAAGAGGATAATATATTATCATTGATTGGCCCGCTGGAGCTATAAGAAGATCCATCGGTGTAAGGAGGGGCGGGTGGATGTCTTTCAAAGGTCATGCTGTCTGCTATCTTAAGCATCACATGTGACTTTTTGACTGTTATATGGTGATGTGACTCGTAAAAGTTATATCCTCTTTTGAAAAGTGTTGTTTGAATTAGATTGCAAGAAAATCGAACGCGAGTAAATATTAATATATTTATTATTTTATAGTTGATACAATTTACTCTATAATAAATGTATAATTTTAAATATTACTATTATTTTTGTAGATGTTGAATGCATCTATTTCTATCTTATTAAGGATTATTTTAACTTAATTTTTGTTATTTATTTTTAATAATTTAAATAATTTTAAATGCAAATAAATATTTCATCGTAAATCTTTAATAAAAATTTAAACATAAAATATAATGATTTTTTATAAAATACTATTATATTTTTACATTTTTGATAATTATATACATACACGGATAAAATGTTAATTTAATATACTAGCGCAGGGCGGGGTAAGTAATTATCATGATCGCTTCATATCAATTGTCTAAAATAAATCCACTCTGTCTTGCTTCGTATTTACTTTTCAAAAGAAAAAACTCACTTCATTAGGAGTGGATCGATTTACAATTCATCGAACAGTATGAGTTTTGCCATTCTTAAGTTGAACTGGTATTTTTTTGTAAAATTAAAATATTTTTAAATTTAAATTTAAATTTTATTTTTTAATAATTTTATTTATTCTGAACTATTTGGATTAAGAATTAGTGGTCTAATCAGTTTGACCACTGATTCAATTCTAAAAACATTGTTAAAACAGAGAATAAAATTAATTTTGATGAAATAAAAAGTAAAATTGATCATAAAATTAAAATTAGTGATAAAATAAATGTTGTAGTCTAATAAATAAAAAATTACAAATATTTAAGACATCAACTAAATAACTCAAATTAATTAAAATAGAAATGCAAAATCATAATTTTATAAAATATTCATAAATATATATGAATTAAATATTTATAAACCAAAAGGCTAAAAATACTTTTAATTTTTTAGAGTACTTTAAAAAAAATTAATTTTTGAGAGCTAAAAATAATTTTCGTAGGCCCAAAACTCTATTTACTTCATATACGCCCCAAATTTATAAGCACATAATGCACGTCGATATGTCCAACACTTAATCCTATTGATATGGTCGAAAATTATGAATGAAGAGCACATTTAAAAAAAATTATCTCTATTGTTAACGCTTTGACTCTAAACAAAAGATTTTATTTATAATTTTCTTTATTTTTTAATATTTATTTTTATAATTATTAATTGTCACAATCTAAATAATTGATTCCTAAACTTCAAATCATTTTAATTATATTCATAAACTATCGAGATTATATTAATTAAATCTTTTCATTACTAAAACTGTTAATTTAATTGTTAAATGACAAGTTAAATCTTATGTGACATAATTTAAAAAAAAAAGCTATTTAAAAATTTTAGTTTTGACATTTTCAAAGTTTTTGCAGAAGTTTTATTGTTCACTTTATTTTTTTCTTTCTTATTTTACTTTAGTTTTAGTTTTTATCTTTAAAAGTTATGAGAAAAACCTTTTTATTTATTTAAATGTTTCATTTTAAATTTAGTTGCATAATATTTTATGTGTTATTTAACTGCTATAATATCGAAAGGACTTGATTGATATAATATCGATAGTTTAATATATAATTTAAATATTTTAAAATTTATGGACAAATTTAAAATGAAAATTATAATTTGAGGATATCTAATGCAATTAACTTCAATTATACCATACATATATACCATACTAATTCAATTTGAAAAAAAAAACTAAAATTAGAGGATTTTAACTTTATAGATGGTAATTGCTGTATAACATTTGTAAAAATATTTTCTTTGTTAAAATAAGAACTGCTCTGCTATGTAAAAACAACTATCCAGCCACCTAGTTGTGTTATAACTACTTTACTAAAAAAAAATAATTACTTTACTAAAAATTATCATATTTATATGTTAATTTTTTTACATCATTCATCAAAATTTAAAACTTTTTCTTCCAAAAAAAAAAAAAAAAAAAAAAAAAACAAAGCCAAAAAGTCCCTGATTTGATTGTGTTTCTGCTGTTGTTCTCATATTTTTGTTTCAAAGGTAATTTTTTTTTTTACATTTTGGTCCTTTGATTGTGTGCTGTTTGGTTGGTGAGAAAATGTGTAAGAAAAAAATAGTAACTTTGAAGTGTTTTTTATCGTTGGGTAGTTAGTCTTAAAAATACATATTGGTACCATGTTTGGACATTGGCTGAACCGTATTTTTCTTGTTTTTTTGTTTATTTGTTTTCTATGTTTTTAGTTTTATAACTAATATTCTATTATAAATTTATGAACTTGTAGGGTTTTAGGGAGTCTCTTCTCTGTAATTCTCCCCTTTTTTATGTCAATTGTAGGCTCTGCATTTTTATTTTTATAAATTTATAAATTTATCTTTTCAGAATCGAAGAGAAATTTAATTACCATGTGCAGTGTTGCAATGGGGAAATCAACTCAAACCGGTGGGGCCACACAAAAGTTTTCCGATTTGCTGGAGTTATCGGCTTCGAACGATTTGATCAGTTTTAGGATTGCTATCGAGGAAGAGGGTCATGACATTGATGAGCCAAGCTTGTGGTATGGAAGAAGGATAGGTACGAAGAAGATGGGGTTCGAGGAACGAACGCCTCTTCTGATTGCTTCGATTTTCGGCTGCAAGGATGTGGTGAATTATATCATCAAAAGCGGCCAAGTCGATGTCAATAGGGCTTGTGGTTCCGATGGAGCCAGGGCTCTCCATTGTGCTGCTGCCGGTGGTTCCTCTGGTTCACCTGAAATTGTCAAAATCCTGCTCGATGCTTGTGCTGATATTAATTCCGTTGATGCTAATGGAAACCGGCCTGGTGATTTGATTGCTCCGGCTAGTTCCAACTCAGATTGCAGCTCAAGGAAGAAGTTGTTGGAGGCTTTGTTGAAAAGTAATGTCGATGGAAGAGAGGGTTTCCCTTTCCGAGTAGGAAATGAGATGGATGTGTCGGAGGTGCAAGTAGGTTCGATCCACCGAGTTTGGAAAGATGGAAATGAGAAGAAAGAGTATCCCTATGATCTCACTCTTCCTGACATTAAGAACGGGATGTACGGGACAGATGAGTTTAGGATGTACACTTTCAAGATCCAACCTTGCTCGAGGGCTTATTCTCATGATTGGACCGAGTGCCCTTTCGTTCATCCTGGGGAGAATGCAAGGAGACGCGATCCTAGGAAATATGTTTATAGCTGCGTCCCTTGCCCTGAATACCGTAAGGGATCTTGCAAGCAAGGTGATAACTGTGAGTATGCACATGGTATTTTCGAGTCTTGGCTTCACCCTGCCCAATATCGAACTCGTCTATGCAAAGACGAGACTAACTGCAACAGGAGGGTTTGTTTCTTTGCACACAAGCCGGAAGAACTTCGTCCTTTGTATGCTTCAACTGGTTCAGCATTGCCTTCACCTAGATCATACTCAGGTTCCGGGCTCGAATTTGGTTCAATGAGCCCCCTTGCTCCAGCTTCTCCATCTGTTATAAAACCTTCAACATCAACACCACCCTTGACTCCTACCGGAACTAATTCTATAGGTGGATTGATGTGGCCGAACCAGTCTAGCATCGTACCTCCTACGTTGCAGCTTCCTTGCAGTAGGTTGAAAGCTGCTCGTACTGCTCGGGGTAAGGATTTAAACATGGATAAACTCAATTTGGAAACTCACCGTCGCTTTCAGCAACAGCAGCAACAGTTGGAACAATCCCCGACCAGTTGGAACAATCCCTTATCCGGGGAATTAAACAGGTTTGGAGGGGTGAAGTCGACTAGCCTTGACGATATTTTCGGATCTCTAGATGGTACTAAGCCCCAGTTACAAGGACTTCCGCTCGAGGCTGCTTCACCTCAGCTACAGTCACCAACGGGAGTTCCGAAGTGGCAGAATCTTAACCAGCAGCTCCGTGCTAGCTACCCAACAAACCTAGCATCCTCTCCCATAATGATGTCTCCAACCTTTGGGGTTGAAACATCCGGGCCAACAGCAGCATCAAGTTTAAGTTCAAAACGCAGCCCAAGCGTCATTGAGCGTCCTGCTGGAAATCGTAATTCAGGGTGTTCTACACCAGCATCACCAGTTGGTGCAATGCCTCCCAACCTTTCGGATTGGGGTTCCGTCGATGGCAAACTAGACTGGGGTATACAAGGAGAAGAGCTAAAGAAACTAAGAAAATCTGCATCTCTTGTGTTCCTAAACAACGGCAGCAATTTGCCGAATACAGCACGCTCACTGCCATCAACCAGCAAAGAACCAGAAGCGTCTCGGGTCCAGCCTCACATGAACGGCGGCACCCATTCTGCCAGTCAGGTTAGACCTGAGGACCAGAAGCAGCAGAAATGTCATAACACTGGGAATTCGGATATGCTCATTGCCTGGATGGAACAATTGTACAAGGACCAGGACCAAATATTGAACTAAAACAAAGAACTAGCCCCTCCCTCCATTACCTCCTAAGTTTAATTTTTTTTTATTTATTTCTTGGATGGAAAATGGAAGCAAATTTAGTATTTATTTATTTATTTTTGTTTCGACTTATGTTTCTGGTTTGTACCTTTTTTATGCATCATTTAATCAATATAAACTTTTTTATCCTTTCTACTTGTCCTAGATAAACATTGTGCATATTCTATGTAGCTTTCAAGTACGACGGATTGCACTAACCATCAAACCTAACTATTCGCCTATATTCTTCAGAAACACATATTTAATTGCCTTCAAAGTCAGTTATTCCCTAAAACCGAAGCACTAAACCGGTATTGCACAACACACAAGCATTAAGAATCACATAAACACGACGACATAAAAGAGAACCGCTTCACACAATGTGTAAAACAAGATCCAATAGAACTTCACATAAGCAATAACGAAGGCATGAACATCTCAAAATCGAATCATTCGTATTAACAAATATAGATGCAAGTCTATAAATATGAATCACATAAGAGTGCAAATCAACAAATAAAATTCTTCATTGGTCATTCCTAGCTACATAAGCA
Organism: Gossypium stocksii; assembly: GCA_020496765.1. Classification (NCBI taxonomy): domain Eukaryota; kingdom Viridiplantae; phylum Streptophyta; class Magnoliopsida; order Malvales; family Malvaceae; genus Gossypium; species Gossypium stocksii. The sequence goes on from CM035623.1 coordinate 580,661, forward strand.
CCAACAAAACATAATCACTAAGGACATAATATTATCCATCAATCGTCTTTTGTTAAAACCGTTTTTCTTACGTTCATAGAATAAGTCGGTTTTAGCATTCCTGAGATCAACAATTTTCAGACAACCATCTCAAAATATTGTGAAAAAGGCGAGATGCAACAAAATAAATGAGAACTACTTCACACAATGTGTAAAACAAGATCCAATAAAACTTCACATGAGTAAAAATGAATGCATAAACATCTCAAAATCGAATCATTCATATTAACATATAGATGCAAGTCTATAAATATGAAATACATAAGAGTGCAAATCAGCAAATAGAATTCGTCATTTGGTCATTCCTAGCTACATAGGCACCAACAAAACATAATCACTAAGAACATAAATTTTACATTAAAACCGTATTTCTTACATTCATAGAATAAGTCAGTTTTAGTGCTCTCAAGATTAACGACTTTCAGACAACCATCTCAAAATCTTGCGGAAAGGGGGAGATGCAACGAAAGAAAAGAGAACTACTTCACACAATGTGTAAAACAAGATCCAATAGAACTTCACATGAGCAAAAACGAAGGCATAAACATCTCAAAATTGAACCATTTGTATAAATATGAATCACATAAGAGTGCAAATCAGCAAATAGGACTCGTCATTCGTTCATTCCAAGCTACATAAGCACCAACAAAACATAATCACCAAGGACATAAATTTTATCCATCAATCATCTTTTCTTAAAACCGTATTTTTTACGTTCATAGAATAAGTCAGTTTTAGCACTCCCTAGATTAACGATTTTCGGACAACCATCTCGATCTTTCTCTTGTTGTGTACACTCTTTACAATAACATGCATCAGATATTCCTACACCACCACAGATAACACACCTACCTTGGAACGAACCATAGTTGCATTCATCGCAAACCCGCACCAGCGTGCAAGGACGAACATAGGAGTCGCAAATTAGGCATTTGCCATCACATTTCTCACATAGTCGTCCTATTGCAATACCCGGTTGCTTCCTGCACATGATCAAATCAGGGTGGTGCTTGGCCATCACTCAGTAACTGAAACAACAATGGAAAAGATTATAATTAAGATAAATTCAAAAACTCAACATCATAGAAATCATAAAAATCAAAACAGAGTTCTTTTTTTGCTACTATCACTACACACATTTCCCATTTGCTTCATGGAAATCGATAATTAACCCAAAGATAACACTGATTATAGCATAACGGAATCATATGAAAAGAACCCATCACGTTTACAATTCTTTCTTTAAGAAACAAACATAAGAAAAGAGGGAAAAAAAGAGCGTTAATTTAGAAACAGGAACACGTTGTAAAATTACAAACTTGGGACCAAAAATTATTAGCTGAAATAGGGAATCCGAGGAGAATGAATTAACAAAGAAAAAAGAAGAACGAAGAGTGGCAATGCTGACCTAAATTGAAGCCCAAATCCGAGATGTAGAAAGCGCTGGTTATAGATTCATAGAAGAAGAGGTTTAATCGAAATATTATCATCCATTCTTTGCTTACTCTAATTCATCCATTACAATGGTTAAATTATACTCAAGTAACTAAACTATTAGTAAGTTTACGTTTTGGTCACTCATCTTCAAAAAAATACAAAATGGTCACTGAACTATTCTAAAGTTTTCATTTAAGTAACTAGCATGTTATAATCGCTGCTATATGACTTCTCTTTTTGCACCGCTTGCACCAATCGAGAGCTCTCTTTTTATTTTCTTCTAAGTTCAGTTTTTTTCCACAGAATAACTTTGAACATCACAAATTTGTAAATCAAAATCTAAATTGCTTTCTTTTTCGATCTTCAATATTGATCATCATATTAACTTGGATTTAAGGTATGTACTTCTACTTGTTGATGCAGAGGCGAATACAGGGGGGGAGGCAGTGGCCCTGGCCCCCCCTAAAATGGAAAATTTATAGTTAAGCCCTTAAAATTTTTTAAAATTTTAAATTAGTAAAGGTAAAATTATACTTTGGCCCCCTCTAAAATTATAAAAAATTCTATTTAATCCTTTAAAAATTATAAATATATAGACTATAAAAATTAAAATTTCATTCGGCCCCCCCTAAAAATTTGTTCTGGCTTCGCCCCTGTGTTGATGGATACTTATCTATCATACTGGTCATCAAATCATCGCTTCAAGCTTTCTAGTCGAATTAAAAAAAAAAATCAACAATTTAAATGAATAGTTTCAAATAGTTCAGTTCTTAAATGAAAACTTTTTAATAGTTCAATGATCATTTTGTAACTTTTTAAAGTTGAGTGACTAAAACGTAAACTTACTAATAGTTTAATAACTATAGGTGTGGTTTACCCTAATCCATTTATATTATTATTTCAGTGAATTACATCCAATTCTAGGTTTTGGTCACTATTAAAAAGTTACAAAAACGGTCATTGTACTATTTGAAAGTTTTTAAAGTCATTAAGTTTGAGGTTGTTTTAGTTTAAGTTATTTGAAGCTCGGATCATTTTAAGTTCATGTTATTCAAGTTTGGATTGCTGAATTTTTATGGTCAAATTAAATTGAATTAGAATCATATTTGGCTTGATTCAATTAAAGGTAAAAGCACCATAGAAACCCTTGCATTAGGAGTTGGATTACATTTTGTTCTCTTTACTAAAAAAAATCAAATTAGTTCATATATATTTAATTATAGAGCAAATGGGTCATATATACAATTACGTTAAATCAAAGAATTTGGTTAGTTTTAATTTTTTTTTATAAATTTAAAATTTTAATTCTAACCAAACGTGAGTTGTTAAAATTTTTAAGTTAAATTTTACTGTTTTCAAAATTTCATACGACAAGCATATTATCAGATGTGTAATATCATGTCAACTTGTTATTTCCATATAATTCTCATTGAAAAAATCACGTTATTTTAACTAATAGATTCAACAACGATTGTTTGAGTCAAGACTAAAATTTCAAAAATTGAAAAGCATAAGGATTAAAAACAATCCAATTGGAGAACACAAATTAAATCCATAACTTACTAAGTCAGTATCTGAATTTGATCTAATAGATTTAACTGATATAATCATTTGGGTTATGATTAAAATCTCAAATTTCGAAAAATAAAAAAACTAAAATTAAGTACATTAAAATTCATGAATTAAATCAATATACATATTTAATACAAAGACTTATAAAGAAAAAACCTAAGCATTTAGCATGAAATTATCAAGGCCAACCCTAAATCCCAAGGTCTCTATTTCCTTTCGAGCTTGTGCTTGAAAAGATTTGTAAGTAAAAGGCTTCCACTTTGATCTTTGAATAGTACAATCAAATTGTGGAAACACAAAATAATTTATTGAGATTTGGTCCTCTTGCTTCTTCACCTTTATTAACAGTATAGTTCGAAATGTTAACAATATGATTCTGAACTCGAAATGTCTCAAAGACAGAATTGTTAGAATTCGGAATAATTTGAGCTAGCATTGACCTTATCATAAAAAATTCGAACCTCAAATCTAAATGACTTGAACCCAAAATTATCCCAACAAACCCGAAAATTTCAAAACTAAAATCTCACCTAAATTAATCCGACCAAAAATCAACATGACCTGTCCAGTAATAATAAAAAGGTATATAGTTCAAAAATCAAACTATAATATCATATAAGATCTAAATGAAACACTTGCTATTTGAAAACTCTTTACCTTTTGCATTTGAATTCATAAAAGTAATTAAAAGAATCTATGAGAAAAAAAAAATTGAACCTGCATCATATCTCCAAGGTTGACGATGAGGGAATCGGCTATGGTTTAACAAGGATCCATTTGTTATCTTTGAAAGCTTCTAGTCCTCCGAGTTGTTCTTGGTTCAATATCGAAAGAACCATGCTATTTGTATGAACTCCGGACTCCCCATGCTTGGTTACCTTTAGGGATCTGTAGATACCGATGAACACGAATAAATCCAGTCGATTCCGACAAATAAGATTTTGATAGTCTCGAATCAAGACCAAGGTTTTTTGCCATGAATTCGTATATAGTTCTAGCAAGCCTAGCTTGATGCCTTCTATATTCATCCATTAAACTCCTAACTTGACCACAAAAATGAATGAATAAACCGTAAATTTTATACATTGTTAATGAATCAGATAATAACAATTTACCTGACAGAGTTAAGTAATGGATTTTCGAACTCGGATTCTAAGAGTCCAACGAGAGAAAAATTAATGACTTCGACCCAACTGATAGTCTTCGGACTTCGAAGGGCCACCCGAGATATAGATCAAGCTACGGTGCCCCAAAAATAAGACAAAGGGCTGCTTAAAATGGCTTGTTTGTGCCCAAACGAAAGGGAGAAAAGGTTCTTGGCTGGGTCCTGGCTTTGGGTCATTAACTTTGCAGGGATCCCATGGTTGGCTGTTAGAGTTGTGTGACACAAGTTCTAAGAGATTGTTATTTTTTCTTTCTAGAAGATTTAGTATTTATGAGTATAATATATATTTAACATTTATTTCCATAATATATTTGACTTTGATTAGAATTAAGTTTTTTTAACTTATAAATAGATGTAATCTAAACTCCTCTTGTAATCATTCGAATTCGACATTATGAATTTTCTTCTCCTCTGCCCGTGATTTTTTCCCGAAAGGATTTCCACGTAAAAATTTATGTGTTTTTTATTTTTTTTTTTCGATATATTGTCATTACCGACGTTCTATATTTTACATTAACCAAATGAAATAAACCCCAATCCTTACAAGCTTACTCAAGCTTGCCCAAATTAAGACATTGAAGGTGGGAGAAGACCCAAATCTTCAACATCTTGGATGGGTTCATCAATATCTATGATTTGGGTTTGGTGGCTTTGTTGGTTAAACAGAGGAGGATTAGATTCATTGTTCATTTTCTAACATTTGTGTTTCTTCTGTGTATGGTTTATTAGCAGATATATATATATATATATTATAATCATTCTTCTATGACTTAGTTTAAGGTTTAATTATACTTTTAGTCCAATTGAGTTTTAGTCATTGCTATAGTAATATTTTGGAGGTTATAGGTTCTAACTTTGAATACTTTTAAGTCTTCATATTTTCATACTATTAATAGGGAGGTAGCTAGAAGGGGCAGGTAGGGGCCTTGCCCCTATTGTTGGCTACATGCGGAAAATTTCTTTTAGGCCCTCCCATAAATTGTATATATTAATAATATTGTTAATTGAGTTGGCGTTACAAGTTAAATTCTTTTTCATTTTAATGTCATATATGTTCCATGTGTTATTATTATTATTAATTAGTTTCCAACAAACATTTCATTATTTATTATATGTTACTTTTTAACACACATTTGTTTTTGAAATACATGATTTTCACACGCATACGCATGTCATAAAATTTCTAGTAATCATTATTCTACAAATTGAGACTAAAAGTTTAGTTATAATTTTAGGTCAATTGAGTTTTTGTCATTTCTATAGCAATATTTTAAAGGATACAAATTCGAACACCTTTAAACATGTAATATCTTTCACTTTTAGATTGAGAGATCTTTATATTTTTTATACTATTAGTGCTATTAGCCATTATCATTAAAATGATGATTTTTAAAAAAAAAATATTTCTAAAATATGAAAATGTATTATCTATGAAATTTTAGTTTAAATGAATTTTACGTGATGTGATGAAATAATCAATGTTGTTTGAACAGGACCAATTGGTGGGACCGAGAATTGGTCGAGGTATTGATTCGCAGAATAGTTTTAAACCGGTTAAATCAAGAACCAATAAAAAATCGATTGAAACGAATTTGATCGAACTTTTAATTAAAACAGTTAAATCAATTAAACTGATGAATCAATAACTTGAACGATTCAATCATCGATCTAATTTAAAAAATATTAATATATATGTTATTTGGTTATAAAATTCTAATTTCTATCCTCAAAAGCATATATTGAAAATTGAAGATTAATTGTCCCTTCCTTAACATGTGCTTTGGATTCAATTAGGCATTACTTATGGCAGTTCCTATTTCCAAATATGCTTTTGAGCATACAACTTAGACTTTAATAAACAAATCATAGATGTCCTTTTCTTAACATATATATCATTTGCAGTTCTTTCATCACATCAAATTTATTTAAAAATTAAAAATTTAATAAATAATAAATTAGGTAAATTACTCCCAAGGTCATTATATTATTAGTAAATTTACGTATTGGTCACTGAACTTTAAAAAGTTACAAAATAGTCACTGGACTATTCAAAAGTTTTATTTAAGCATCTGGGTTGTTAGGTTATTTATTTTAAAAAAGTCCGTCTAGTGAGCTTCAAGCGATAATTTGACAATCGGTACAGTGGATTACTACTATCGACAAGTGAAAAAACATACCTTAAATCCAAGTTAATTTGACGGTCAGTGTCGGAGATCGAAGAAGAAAATTGTTTGGATTTTGGTTCAAAGATTCATGACGTTCAAATTTGTTTCATGAAATAAAAATTGAATTGTAGAAAATTTTTTGAAGTTGAGTGACCAAAATGTAAACCTATTAATAGTTCAGTGACATTAGATGTAGATTACCCTAATAAATTTATATATCCACCAAATATTTAAAAATATCTTTAAAAACTCGTTATTTTTTAAAGGCATTCAAACCTATATCCTCTGAATTATTCATATAGCAATGACTAAAACTCAATTGGCCTAAAACTATAATTTAACCTTTAGTTCAAGTCAGCAGAATAATTATATATAGTTGCCAATAAACCATACAAAGAAGAAACACAAATGTTTGAACTGTTTAACCAACAAAGCAACCAAACCCAAATCATAGACATTGATGAACCCATCCAAGATGTTGAAGATTTAGATCTTATCCATAACATACACCTTCAATGTCTTAATTCGGACAAGCTTGAGGAAGCTTGTAAGAATTGGGGTTTATTTCGTTTGATCAACCATGGGATCCCTCAAAGCCAATGACCCAAATCCAGGACCAAGCTATAGTTCCCCCTTTCGTTTGAGCATAAACAAGCCATTTTAAGCAGCCCTTTGTCTTATTTGTGGGGCACCACATTTCGAGCCATATCCAGGGCAGCCCTTCAAAATCTAAATACTATCAACTGGGTCGAAATAATTAATTTTCCTCTCGTTGGGCTCTTGGAATCCGAGTTCGAAGATCCATTACTTGACTCTTTCACATAAACTGTTATCATCTGATTCATTGACAATATATAAATTTTACGGTTTATTCATTCATTTTTGTGGTTGGATTAAGAGTTTAATTGATGAATATGGAAGGCACCAAGCTAGGCTTGCTGGAACCATATACGAATCCATGGCAAAAAACTTTGGTCTCGATTCGAGACTAACAGAATTTTATTTGTCGAATTTGACTGGATTTATACATGTTTGTCGGTGTTAAATATGACTCCTATTTTCAATCAAATTTGAGAAATAATTTTCTAGTTAAACTCTGTTTATTTGTTTCAATCAAACACTGATTAGTTTAAATTATTTTATTATTATTTGACCTATGAATTTAGCCTATGAATAGGCTCTTTTACAACCTTAGAAAATACACCCATTAGATATTAGAACTCATAACACATTTAGAGAATTTTGTGTTTACGTTTTGAGGGTTTTTTATTTTCGGGTTTTTCGGGGTTTAATTATTATCTTCATCTTTTGTACTCTTCGTTCTTTTCCCATTATAGTAAAATTATCTTTGCCCGTGGTTTTTATCGTCTTTGGAGGGGTTTAAATTTGTGTGTTCAATTTCTCAATTTCTTCTGCTAATTTTACTTGTTCGTTGCTTAATCGGGTCAATTTCTAACAATTGGTACCCACAGATCTGTAAAGGTAACCAAGCTTGGAGAGTTGGAGTTCATACAGATAGCACAGTTCTTGCGATATTGAATCGAGACCAACTCGGAGGACTACAAGTTTTCAAAGATAACAAATGGATCCCTGTTAAACCCATAGCTGATTCCCTCATCATCAACCTTGGAGATATGATGCAAGTCTTAATTTTTTTCTCAATACCTAAATTTTTTTGTTTTATTTTTATACATAAACTATAATTTTCATCTCATTTTACTCCAAAAATTACTACAACTAATAGAAATGTGTCATGTGTTATGTTCTTATTGGTAACTTTTTTTTTTTCTTTTGAGGGTAAATAGAAACCAATGATAACTAAAGTGAAATAAAAATATTTAAATATCAAAGTGAAAAAATAAATATAGTTCAAGAATTAAGCCTATTATATGCCTGTCATTTGGACAAGTCATGTTGATTTTTGGTGTAGGATTAATTTAGATGGCATCAATTCGGTTTCTAAATTTTCTGGTTATTTTTTTTGTTTGTATCATTTTGGTTATTATTATTATTATTTTTTATCATTTGGTTTAAGTCATATAATTGAGATTCAAAAATTTTCAAGTTGGGTCCATGAGTGGTAGCAGGGGCCTTGACCCCTAAAATTAGAAACTTAAAATTTGACTTTTTAAAATTTATAAAGTTTTAAATTAGTACTTGGTAAAATTGTATTTTGACCTTTAAAATGATAAACTTTTTATATAATTATTTTTTAGTTCAAATCATTTCGAGTTCCGGTTCATGTCGTTTTGGTTTTGGGTCAATTTTAATTAGAGTCTATTTGACTTTAAATTGATATTGTTCATGTTGCTGATATTTTATAATCAAATTGGATCGAATCATTTTTAAATTCAGATAGATTGTGTTGAAACCATTTTTTGAAAACGGGAATCGACTTTTGAAAACGAAAGTTGGGAGTCGCCACCAATCCTTTTTTGAGGTGTAATTGGGTCACCTTATAAAACATTTTGGTCCACGAATTTTAAGAAAACGGGTTCGGGAGTCGGTTACATACGAGGAAGGATTAGCACCCTCGACACGCCCAATATTGGTACTTAATTGATTAATTGGTATCTTAAATGTCGAAATTTAAAGATTTGGACAGAGTTCAAAATGCGATCCTCCTTTTATTGGATTTTAAAACATTTAGGTAAGTCAAGTGTGTATTAAAGACCATCTCACATCGAGGTAAAACATTACATCCAGTATGTTAGGACACAATATTTTTGACCCTCAGATGTGAGCTTGCCTTTAAAACGGGCGTTTTAACTTTAAGAGGATATTCGAATATTCAAAACGAACAAAGAAAGCGAAACCCAGTACGTTAGGGCACGGTCCTTTGAATTCTTTAAATACTGAACATTGCCTTTATTTTGAAAAACCTCGAGAGCGAACCGGTAAAAGGATATTCAGATATTCAAAACAAACAAAGAAAGCGAAACCCAGTACGTTAGGGCACGATCCTTTGAATTCTTTAAATACCGAACATTGCCTTTATTTTAAAAATAATTGAGAATAAATATTTAAATAAATGAATTTGGGCGATTAAAATTAAAAACGAAAATAATGATAGGTCACATGAAAATAACATTACAATAATAAACTAAACAACGCATATTAACAATAAAACATAGTAATAAAAAAGGTCTAATGACAAATAACAAAATGGTAGTGGTAACATGTTAAAAATGGTACGAGCAAAAGAAATAAAAACAATTATACAAATATATAAAACATAAGATAATAGAAGAAGGATTTCTAATAATAATATACATTAATAACAAGAAAATAGTTGAAATAAACAGAGTATAATTTAAAAAAAAACAAGATCTTCAAAAAAATAATAGCTGCATACATATAATTAGGAAGGATAATTTAAAAAAAAATACACAATATACAAGTAGAATAATATGAAATCAATAATAAAATATATACATATATGAAACAGTTAATAAAATTGTGCATATATATATAAAATAATAATTTTAGAAGTATTTGAATTTAATATTGTACTAATTTTAAAACAAAGAATCATATAAAAATTAAAAAAATAAAAAATAAAAAAAGAATATGGTAAAACCCTAGGAAATTATATACATAGGTTTTAAAAAAATATTTATTTAATATATTAATAAAAATAAAAATAATAATAAATAGTACAAACTATTATAATAGTAGAATATAATAAATAATATTAGTAATAAAATAATATTAACTATTAACAGTAAAGTATAATAAAATAATAAAAATAAAAATAATAATACAAAAAAAATCTAATAATAATAAATATAAAACTCAAATTAATTAATTTAATGGCAATAAAAAATGGTTTAAATTGAACTAAAAATAGCAATTTTGGGGCAAATAAAAAATAAATGAAGGGAAATGAACTAATTTAAGCGTGCGAATAACAATGAGGAACCAAAAGGGAAACAACCCCTACCCTCCAAAACACACAGCTTTAAGGAGACAAAAATGCAGTTAAAATAAACTTTAGGACCCCCCCAAAAAAAATGAAAACTTAATTGCAAAACAATAAAAAATGGAAGGGCTAAAAGCAATTGGACGAATTTGGAACAAACAAAGAAATTGAAATGAAATGGACAAAATTCTTACGTGATTGAAAGTAAAAAGAAAATAATTCAATTCCAATGGAAATAGAAAAAGAGAATAATCTAACTCCAAATTGACGTAAGAATACCCAAAAGTAATCCCCCTCTCAAAGAACCAGATACCCCTATTTATATACACGGGATTTACTAAAAATAGCCTAACTAATTTAATAATAAAATAAAATAAAATAAAATAAAATAAAAAAATAATATCTTTCTATTTTTAGCCTTTTACCAAGTCAACAAAATTGGATAATCCCTTAGTTTTCTCCATCTTTTTGATTTGGCCACAATTTAATGATTGTCTTTCAATTTGGCCCTTTTTGGCTTCGATTATTATTTTTTCTGAGTTTAGTTTTCAAGATCGGATCAAAAGTAACAAGTTTCCTTTGAGATTTGATGAGAAAATTTTGCATTCATCAGGCCATAAGCAATAATTTATACACAAGTGCGAATCATAGAATAAATGTAAAGAAGCAAGTGGACCGAATCTCATAAAATTATTTTGTATTTCCACAATTTCATTGCACCATTCAAAGTTCAAAGTAGAAGCCTTTTACTTACAAATCTTTTCAAGCACAAGCTGAAAAAGAAATAGAGACCTTGGGATTTAGGTTGGCCTTGATAATTTCAAGCTAAATGCTTAGGGTATTTTTATTAGTCTTTGTATTAAATATGTATATTGATTTAATTCATAAATTTTAATGTACTTAATTTTAGTTTTTTTATTTTTTGAAATTTGAGATTTTAATCATGATCCAAATGATCATATCAGTTAAATCTATTAGATTATATCATTCTGTCTTTGGGACATTTCGAATTCAGATTCATGTTGTTTTAGTTTTGAGTCAATTTGAGTTGGACTTTATTTGATTTTTGGCCAATCTTGTTCATCTTATTGACATTTTATGATCAAATCGAATCAAATCATATTTAAATTTAAATTAATTGAGTCCAAATTTCAAGTTTGAATCAAAATTAACACGTTTCCTTTGAGATTTGATGAGAAAATTTTGCATTCATCAGGCCATAAGCAACTATTTATACACAAGTGCGAAAGCATAGAGTAAAGGTGAAGAAGCAAGGGGACCGAATCTCAATAAATTATTTTGTGTTTCCACAATTTAATTGTACCATTAAAAGTTCAAAGTACAAGCCTTTTACTTACTAATCTTTTCAAGCACAAGCTCGATAGGAAATAGAGACCTTGGGATTTAAGGCTGGCCTTGATAATTTCAAGCTAAATGCATAGTGTTTTTATTTTTCGTTCTTTGTGTTTTGTGTAAGTTATGAATTTAATCCATAAATTTTAATTTAGTGGATTTTATTTTTCATATTTTTTAAAATTTTAAATTTTAATTCTAATCTCAATGATAGCTGTTGTAGCCCAATTTTGCAAACCAAACACAAAGCAGAAACTAAAATTATAAGTCCAGTCCATTTACAAAAACGTTAAACCCAATTACATTGACCCAAAACCTTTACATTTAAACCCAAAAATCCCATTACCCAATTTTAACCCAATACCCAGGCCCTAATTGGCCTAACCCAAATACACCCAAACCCTAACTTAGAAACCCTAGCCCGAATACCCGTTTAGCCTCACTCGTGCCGCCCCCCACTTGCCCACTGGTACTGGCCTCTGACGCCTCTGTCAACCAGTCCCATCCACCGCCCTCAGCACTGCCAGAACGTTTACCCATTGTTACTCATTGAGAAGGCTTTCCAGAACGTTTGCATAAATGTCATTGATGAAGAAGCTGGCACAAGTAAGAACGTTTCAAAGATACGCCCTTGTCCCCCGGGTTACATGTTGAACAATTGGACCGCTGAAGATCTCCTTGTGGTTTACAAGTCTTCCTCAGAGTAATATCCGATATTCACTTTTTGTGTCCCTAAATATAATGGGATTCTTTTGTAAGAGCTGTCGTATGCTCTTTATCTATTAAATGAATATTAATGAAGAAGCATTTTGTCACAACCTTTTGCATTTGCATCTACTCCATAATTATTCTTTCATTTCATGGCCTGTTCTTGCACTTACCTCATACCATGCCATAATGTTTTGTTTGTTGTTGCCAAAACTTGGATGTCCCTCTATAGTGTTCTCTTTCCCATTCAATTTTCAGGTGTTCAGATGCCAATGACATGAACGAACCCGTTACCAATCTTGAAATCGATTTTGAAAGGACCGTTTGTTTAGGAGAATTCGAGGATGAGGGAAATGCCGAAGACTATGTCTCGTCTCCTGACTTGCTAAGGTTGGTGGAACAAGAGGACAAACAGATTCTACCTCATCAAGAATCTGTTGAAACAATAAACCTGGGCACTAATGAAAATAAGCAAGAAGTGAAGATTGGGACCTCACTCTCAGAGGACACCAGGCATCATTTGATTGATTTGCTTCATGAGTACAAAGATGTATTTGCATGGTCCTATCAGGAAATGCCGGGATTGGACGGGGACATAATGGTTCATAACCTCCCGCTGAGACCCGAATGTAAACCCATCCAACAAAAATTAAGGCGGATGAGGCCCGAAATGCTGCTGAAGATAAAAGAGGAAGTCAAGAGGCAATTTAATGCAGGCTTCCTACAAGCTTCCAGATATCCAGAATGGGTGGCTAATATTGTCCCAGTGCCAAAGAAGGATGGTAAAGTACGAATGTGCGTGGATTATTGTGACCTGAACCGCGCAAGTCCTAAGGATAATTTTCCCTTACCACAAATCGACACATTGGTGGACAATACGGCGAAGCATTCATTATTTTCTTTCATGGATGGATTTTCGGGGTATAATCAGATCAAAATGGCTCCCGAGGATATGGAGAAAACCACCTTTATAACGATGTGGGGAACGTTCTGTTACAAGGTGATGCCATTCGGGCTCAAGAATGCCGGGGCCACGTATCAGAGGGCCATGGTGGCATTGTTCCATGATATGATGCATAAGGAAATAGAAGTCTATGTTGACGACATGATTGCTAAATCCCGAGGGGAAAAAGAACATATTGTCAACCTCAAAAAGTTGTTTGGAAGACTGAAAAAGTTTCAGCTGAGACTTAATCCAGTCAAATGTACATTTGGGGTTACCTCGGGAAAATTACTGGGCTTCATCGTCAGTAAAAAAGGCATAGAGGTAGATCCAGAAAAGATAAAAGCCATTCAAGAACTACCCCCGCCGCGCACTCAGAAAGAGGTCAGAGGATTCTTGGGAAGGCTAAACTACATTGCCCGATTCATTTCTCAACTCACTAATCAGTGTGACCCCATCTTTCGACTCCTTCGAAAGCACAATTCTGGAGAATGGGACGAGAAATGTCAGGAAGCCTTTGACAAAATAAAACAATACTTGTCTAACCCCCCAGTGCTAGTGCCACCAACCCCAGGGAGGCCTTTGATTTTGTATGTAACTGTGTTCGAGAACTCAATGGGTTGTGTACTCGGGCAGCATGACGAGTCAGGGAAGAAAAAAAATGCGATATACTACCTTAGCAAAAAGTTTACAGAATACGAAGCAAGGTATTCATCAATCGAAAAGTTCTGTTGTGCTTTGGTTTGGGCAGCTCGGAGACTCAGGCAATACATGTTGTATCACACGACATGGTTGATTTCAAAGCTAGACCCGATAAAGTATATGATAGAATCGCCCGCACTCTCAGGGAGAATGGCACGTTGGCAGATCCTGTTATCAGAATACGATATCATCTATGTGAGTCAGAAATCGGTGAAAGGGAGTGCAATAGCTGATTTCTTAGCGGCTCGAACAACCGAAGAGTATGAGCCCCTGAGATTTGATTTCTCGGATGAAGATCTAATATGCATCACAGAAAGAGAGTGTGAGTCATCAAAGGGGACGCCTTGGAAGATGAGCTTTGATGGCGCGTCAAATGCCCTGGGGCACGGGATTGGGGCAGTCTTAGTATCACCGGAAGGAGATCATTATCCTTTCACTGCTAGACTCAATTTTTTCTGCACCAACAACATAGCAGAATACGAGGCTTGTATCATGGGACTTCGGGCAGCTATTGAACGAAATATCGATGTCTTAGAGGTATACGGGGATTCAGCTCTAGTGATCTACCAAATCCGCGGAGAATGGGAAGTGAGAGATCAAAAGTTGATTAAGTACAGCCATCTGGTAGCTGAATTGATCAAAGACTTCAAAGAAATAACATTTAATTACTTCCCACGCGAAGATAATCAATTGGCTGATGCCTTGGCCACTTTGGCTTCCATGTTTAAAACAAATAAAGAAGCAGAAATAATGCCCCTCAGGATGAGCATATACGAGGTCCCTGCACATTGTTATAGCATCGAGAAGGAGGCTGATGGACGACCATGGTACCATGATATCTTAGAGTACATCAAGAATCAAACGTATCCTGAACAGGCAAACGAGAATGACAAAAGAACAATCAGAAGAATGTCAGTGGGATTTGTTCTTGATGGAGACACCTTGTACAAGAGAGGCAAAGATCAGGTACTTATGAGATGCGTTGACACCGCTGAAGCCAAGAAAATACTTGAAGAAGTTCACGAAGGAATATGTGAGACCCACTCCAACGGCTTCACTATGTCCAGAAAAATTATGAGACTCGGGTATTACTGGTCGACGATGGAAAGGGATTGCATTAGCTACGCAAGAAAGTGCCACAAATGTCAAATTTATGGCGACAAAATTCATGTAGCTCCTTCTCCCCTTCATGTTATGACGTCTCCATGGCCCTTTTCAATGTGGGGCATGGACGTTATAGGGCCGATTTCTCCCAAAGCTTCTAATAAGCACCGATTCATTTTCGTGGTCATCGACTATTTCACAAAATGGGTAGAAGCTGCCTCATTTGCTAATGTGACAAGGGCCGCTGTCTGTAGGTTCTTGAAAAAGGAAATCATTTGTCGATATGGTTTGCCTGAAAGAATCATCTCAGATAATGCTTTGAATTTGAACAATAAAATGATGACAGAGGTGTGCAAGCAATTTCAAATAAAGCATCATAATTCCTCGCCTTATCGCCCGAAGATGAACGGAGCTGTTGAAGCAGCTAACAAGAACATAAAGAAGATAATCGGCAAAATGACAGAGACCTATAAGGACTGGCACGAAAAGCTGCCATTCGCTCTGTTCGCATACCGCACATCTGTGAGGACGTCCACAGGGGCAACTCCTTTCTCTCTAGTCTATGGGATGGAAGCCGTGCTGCCCATTGAAGTCGAGATTCCCTCCTTACGAGTCTTAATGGAGTCGAAACTCGATGAGGCAGAATGGGTCCAAGCTCGATATGATCAGTTGAATCTCATCGAAGAAAAACGCCTAAAGGCAATCTGTCATGGACAAATGTACCAAAAGAGAATGATTGCGGCCCATAACAAGAAGGTACGGCCAAGAGAATTCCACGAAGGAGAACTCGTTTTGAGAAAGATCCTCCCAATATAAAAAGATTTGCGAGGGAAATGGGCACCTAATTGGGAAGGACCGTATGTCGTAAAGAATGCATTCTCTGGCGGGGCTTTGATCCTTACAGAAATGGATGGGAAGGAGTTACCAAATCCAGTAAACTCCGATGTTGTGAAGAAATACTACACTTAAAAAAAAAATGAAAAAAATGAAAATGAAAAATGGGGAGATCAAGGTGAAAACCCGAAAAGGGCGCCTTGGTCAAACACAGAACATTAGGATGAAAACCCGAAAGGGCGTCCTAATAAAGCAAATCTGGGCCCAAGGGGCAGAAGCAATTTTGAACAGTGGGCCAAGTGACCAGGCTATAGTATGAAGCATTTCTGAAACACTTGAGATCTTCTACACAAGAGGCATTGCTCAGAAAGATTCGTGATTGAGAAACGTGGCAGAGTTCATGCATTGAATATCTAGAACATTTGTATCCACTAATATGGTTCCTTTTCTTCTATGGCACTTTCAATTATCCTTGGTCGACTTTGTTTGTTACCTTCGAAATTAATGTGAAGTCTCTTTCTTGTACCTACCTGACCATTTGCATGCATCTCATTATGTTGTTTAATTGATAAAAAGTAATATGACATGCTCTGAACAAAAGAAATGTTGAGTATTACTCGGATAGAAAACTTGATAGGCACAAGAGTCTCAAAGTGGGAACAAGAAGTTCAACATACGCTAAGCAAGTGATATCCGAGAAACACAGATTACTTGTAAAGCTTAAAAGATGGATGCAAAAACTGGGAAGGAACTTAAGAATCCTAGCGTTGAAAGCAGATCATCACGATAAGCAAAACAGGAGCTCGAAAGCAAGAACAAAAGCCCAGATGGGGCAAGATCACTGCGAGAGTCGTGATGAAAAGAGATCACGACAAACGAATGCAAGGCACATAACATGTTCATGTAGGCATGAATGCATTTAAGGCAAATAGGTGCATATCACGATAACATCATGCATGACATATACAGGTATTCCAAACAGAGCAAAAGGTTTTGGGAAAGCTATCCAAATCAAAGAAAAGATACTTGAATTCCACCATGTGAGAAATTCTGGGTGATTTTAATTTATGTTTTCGAAAATCAACTCATAGTGCGAGAAGTGAGTTGAGCCTCAGGACACGCTGAGGTATTTTCAAGTTCTGTTATGTTTCAAAAAATTAACTCATATTGCGAGAGGCGAGTTGAGCCTCAAGACACGTTGAGGTATTTTAATTTCTGTTATCTGACTCATATTGCGAGAAGTGAGTCAAACCTTAAGTCACGACGAGATGTTTTCAACATCCGTCTTTAATTTATGTTTTCAGAAATCAGCTCATATTGCGAGAAGTGAGTTGAGCCTCAAAACACGTTGAGGTATTTTTAATTTCTGTTATTGACTCATATTGCGAGAAGTGAGTCAAACCTCAGGTCATGCCGAGGTACTTTCGAATCTTGTTTTTTATGTTTTCAAAATCAGCTCATATTGCGAGAAGTGAGCTGAGCTTCGAGACACGTCGAGATACTTTTAATTTCAGTTTTAGATCAGCTCATATTGCGAGAGGTGAGTTGACCTCTTTTAGTTTCAGTTTCCAGTCTATGTTTCAGGCTCAACTCATATTGCGAGAAGTGAGTCGAGCTCTTTTAAATTCAATTTTAATTACTGTTCCAAAATCAGCTCATATTGCGAGAAGTGAGTTGAATTCTTCTAATTCTAGTTTCTTAATTTCATATTCCAAAATCAACTCATATTGCGAGAAGTGAGTTGAATTCTTCTAATTCTAGTTTCTTAATTTCATATTTCATGATCAACTCATATTGCGAGAGGTGAGTTGAGACTTTTCAATTTCTGTCATTAATTTTTGTTTCTCAGAGGTTAACTCATATTGCGAGAAGTGAGTTAAGCCTTGGGCCTCATGTCTAGATATTTTCAAATTCTATTCTCAAATGTTCGCTTTTCAAAAGTCAACTCATATTGCGAGAAGTGAGTTAAGCCTCAGTGTGCACACTAAGGTACTTGCAATTTTTGTTTCAAAATTTGCCCCATATTGCGAGAATGTGCAGGTCAAGCAATTTTTGACTTCACCTCGATAAAGGATGAAGATTGGAGCTGATTGAAGACATCAGAGTCTGCCTCTTTAAAGCTGCAATAGAGCCAGTTGAAGGTACAAATTGTGCCTCTTTGAAAGTCGCAAGGGAGATAATCAATGATATAGACCTTGCATCCCCAGTAAAGTCACAGTGGAACAAGTTGAAGTTACAAGTTTCATCTTCCTAAAGTTTTAGCAGAGCAGATTGAAGATACAAGATCTCATCTCTGAAATTGCAGAAGATCAGATCACGACGAATTCCATCTCCCTAAAGAGGAGATGGATCAGGGCAACAAGTCAGATCTTTGAAGTTGCGATGGATTGAACCTAAAGCTATGAGAGGCGTTGGGTTGGAACAGGATCATTTGAACAAGAAGAGCACCAAAGAAGTCAAGATTAGGCAAGGCAGGGCAAAATTGGCCTTTCTTTATGTCTTTGCTCTATTCCCGTTACACGACAATGAGCAAAGAGGGGCAGCTGTTGTAGCCCAATTTTGCAAACCAAACACAAAGCAGAAACTAAAATTATAAGTCCAGTCCATTTACAAAAACGTTAAACCCAATTACATTGACCCAAAACCTTTACATTTAAACCCAAAAATCCCATTACCCAATTTTAACCCAATACCCAGGCCCTAATTGGCCTAACCCAAATACACCCAAACCCTAACTTAGAAACCCTAGCCCAAATACCCGTTTAGCCTCACTCGTGCCGCCCCTCACTTGCCCACTGGTACTGGCCTCTGACGCATCTGTCAACCAGTCCCATCCACCGCCCTCAGCACTGCCCACAGTCTCAGCACCGCCCTTCACTCCTGCAAGTAATAAAACAGACGAGACAGAAAGTAGAATAGAAAATAAAAAAATAATATTGTAAGGGCTATAAAAGCCCGATTCAAAACAGTGTAAGGGGTTCGAAGGTTTTTAATTCCAAAATCAATACAAACAGAGAAGTATTCAGAGCACAACCAGAGCACAAAATTTCAAAAACAATTAGCAAATCTCAGAGATAATCCAGCGAAGGGATACCCCTCAAATCCGAATACAGCAGCAGTAGGTAGTTTTCATTTTTTCTTTTAATAGTTCCTTCTTTCTTCATATACACCAACATAAATCTATAAAATAATAATAAAAAAATAAATTTTAAAAAAAAGGTAGAAATTTTTACCTTTTTCCGGCCACCGGAACGGTGGCCGGAACGACGACAGATGGCGGCGCGCACGGTGGTTCGATCATCGGCCGGTGACCGGACGGTGACCGGTCCGATGACCGGTCCGGCACCGGAGCTCCCTTCTCTCCCTTCTCTCCCTTCTCCCTCTCTTCTCTCTCCTCTTTCCCTCTCCCCGGATCCCCTTCTTCCTTCCTTCCCTTCCCCTCTCCTTCCTTCCTTTCCCTCTCCCCTTCTCTTCTTTCTTTTTCTTTTTTTTTCTTCCCCGGGCACAAATGAGCCAAAAACGGAAATTTGGCCCTTTTATACTAACCGACCTGGGTCGGGTCGACCCGACCCAGGTCCGCTTAGGATCCGCGTGTTGTGACGTCACTGGGGTTATTTTCAACCCCAGTCCTTCCGCTTTTCAGAGGTTTTGAAATCGGGTTTCAATTTCTTGCAATTTGGCCCAATAATTTGTCCGGAGTTCCAATTTGGTCCTTAATGCTGCTGTGCGTTTTAGGCGCTTGGGAAAATTTCAGATTTTGGTCTCCTGTGGTTTTGCCCGTGTTCGAATAGGTCCCTCTCGACCCTTTTTATTTCAAAATCTAGCCCAAAAGTTTAAATCCGTTTCTAATTTGGTCCTTTCTGCCCAATTTCATTATTTTTTTATTTTATTTGTCATTATTTATTATATTATTATGTATTTTAATATTTATTATTATCATTACATAATTATTGTTTAGTTTTTTTTTTTAGGTTAAAATCTTGTTTTGTTATTATTATTTATATTATTATATATTTTTATATCATCGTTATTCTCATATACTACTATTATTATTATTATTATTATTATTATTATTATTATTATTATTATTATTATTCATATTAGTATTAGTATTATCATATTTGTACGTAAAGTATAGTATAATATTTTATAATATTATTAGCATTTAGTTTAAAACAAAAAATTACACTTATTTTGTTATTATATTATTATTATTATTGTGTATATAGGTTATTATATTTTTATATGTTATTTATTAGTAGCATATTTTAACCTAATTACTAATAATATCTTTATATATTATATATATCTTTAGATATTAATATGTTATATGTAAGTATTAGTTTAGTAATAGTTGTTTTAGATATCTTAATATATTATATACTCATGTTTTAACGCTATATTCACGTATTATATATAGATCCTAATAACGTGTCGCATTTGTGGTTTTTACTATTAATATTCATGGTTATTGTTTGTATTATCATCATTTACTTACGCGTATTCATGCATATATATACGTATTATCCTTAGCATGTATTCTTTTTGAAATTTATGTTTTTATACTCCATGTATATACTTTCAACGTTGTATTATATTTTGTCCAAAAATGCATTTCATATGTACTTATACATCACGCGTATATTTATAACACCACGTTATTCATATATTATCGTCATTTCACGCTTGTATATTTTCACTATTTTTAATATATGCTACGTGTATATGTGTCCAAATGCTATGTCGTATATATTTCATACATGTCTACCGTTTATTTGCCTTATTACTATTACTATCGTGCATGCATTGATATGTATACATACATTGTTTATATGGTTTATTTTCACCTTACTCGTATTTATCATGTCAATTCACGTTTCGACTTTTTCATCAATATTTATTTAAAATCTCTTCATGTTTTAACAAACAAGGCAATATGCCGATTTTAGCATTAGGCCGGTGATTTCATCGCTATGTTGGATGAATCACATATGGCTCGTGTTAGAAGCGGGATATCCTTTTCTGAAATAACAACTTTAAAATGCTCGTGTTTTTTTTGATCGGATCACAATTAAGTTTTAAATTGAAATCATGCTTTGAAAATTAGACAACCCGCTTTTGAAAAGATACCAATTTTTGGGCGTCGCGGGGGTGCTAATACCTTCCCCGCGCGTAACTGACTCCCGGACCCTACTTTTCTCTGAATTACAACGTGGACCTAAATTTAGCCTTTTTACTTAAAAAACTAATTTTTCAGCCAAAAGAAGTTTTAATAGGTGTCCGATCACACCTAAGAAAAAGGATCGGTGGCGACTCCTTTGCTTTAAATAAATCGAAATTCGTTTTCAAGATTTTAAATCGCCACAATTAGCGACCTAAGCTAAAAATTTTTCGTCGCTACAATAGCAATTGAATTAGTTAGATCAAATTTTGATATTGGTCTTGTTAGTTATGCATTTAATTTCTCTTCTCTAATTGGATTTTTAAAATTTAAATCTTGATGGTCACTAAACTAACTATAAATACGACTAAGGCAAGCGCACCTATCGAACAATAGTATAGTTATGGTGAGTAGGGAATATCGTATCCACGAGGACTAAAAGTACTAGTAATTATCGTTTTTCTATTATCTAGCTAATAAATTGAAATGCTTGTTTTTAATCTAAATTTACTAATCTAATCTAAATACGAATGCAACAGAGAATGAAATAGGAAAATAATTGAATATGTTCAATAATATAGTCAATCCCAGGAAAGAATCCACCTAGACTTCACTTATTATTATGACTCTGAATTAAACGATTTATTCACTTATGCCTTGATCTGTAGAAATCCCTAAATTATGTTAATACCTCTTTCGAGAGTAAGAACAACTGACTCTAGGTTGATTAATTGAAATCTCTTTCTAATTAAAACCCCTATTGTCGCATTAACTCGATCTATGGATTCTCCTATTAGACTTGACTCTAATCCGGTAGACTTATATCGTCCTATTTCTAGAATTGCATGCAACTCCAATCAATTATGTTGGATCTACTCTTAAATAGGGACTTTTGCTCCACTGAAATAAGCATATTAAACATGAATTAATATCTTGAAAATATTAAAACACGAAATAAGCATACGTAAATGAGAACAAGAATAAAGTATTTATCATGTAAATCAAATCAAATAATAAAATTCATCATAGGTTTCATCTTCCCTAGGTATCTAGGGAATTTAGTTCATAATCCTAAATAGAAACATCTCAAAGTTAGGATAACAATAAGACATAAAGAAACTCAATACAATTTCGAAGGAAATTAAATGGAGATTTTCAATCTTGAAGGAGATCCGCTTTTGAGTTGATTTCGATGGCATTCTTCGAGTCTTTTCTTTCTATCTTCTCTGTGTGCCCCTTTAGGTCTTCTTCTAATTTGTACTTATAGACTTTAGAATGCTCAGAAAACTTAAAAATTGAGTTTTTCCGCGTATTTGGGATGCAGGGTGTGATATCGACACGGGTTGGCACATGGGCGTGTGGCCAGCCCGTGTGGAAATGCCCAGGTCATGTAGATCCTAGAAACAACTTTATTTGTCCGATTTTGACTAGTTTTTCGCTCCTTTTGCTCTCAAATACTCTCTTAAGTATAAAGACATGAATTTAAAGGATTAGAAGAATCAAATTCACTAATTTACATAATTAATCATCTAACAACGCATCAAGAATGAGATTAACAATATGTTACTTTTATGGCTTATCAAATCTCAACTCAAACAATAGTCATTAAATCCATGAGTTGAAATAACGTCATTTTTTGTGAGTACTATTATATGAAAGTAACAAGATGACATGACATGACATTACATATGTGATAATATGTTTATCGTATAAGTTTTGAAAATAGTAAAAATTAATTTAACAAATTTAATTGCTATATCGTTAATTAAGATAGAAATTTCAAATTAAAAAAAATATAAAAATTAGAATTGATCAAATTAAAATATAAAAATTAAATTTAGGTAAGGGATTACTACTAGGATTTGACTTTTTTTTTACATTTTAAGGTGCAAATTTATTAATCATTTATCGAGAACATCAAAAAATATGTTGACAGGTATAATAATTAGATTATTTTCCTTCAATTTTATATTTTGAGATAAATTTTAAAATTATATATAAAATTAGAGTATTTAACGTCATTTTTAAGTGAGTGTTGAGACTTATATGATTAAAATTTTGGATTTAACTATGTAATAGATATAAATATGTGTAATACAGATATATTTAAATAATTTTAAAAAAATTGTTCATATATTTAGAAAATCTAATAGTGATTTAGTGTACATTATGCTCTAAAAACTTTGATATAATGATTTAGTGATTTAGTATTCAAACTAATATTATTAGTTTTTTTTTTTGTTATTTTTACACTAATAACATATTGAGTCGAAATATCCATAAATTTGTATAAATATATCTAATTGTTACTTAATTACAAAAACAATTTACTGTTTTCAACATTATCAACACTACAATTTATTGTAACTAATGAAAAAACAATTTATTTGTATAAATTTGTATAAATATATCAACACTAGTTTTTTGTTACATTGTTACCTACTAACATAATCATTAGACCAAGTTCTCTTTAATTTCCATTCTTTATATTCTTGACAAGAGAAAATTCTATGAAATGCATTAAGCCTTTGCACAATTCCTTACCTTACATCCAATCCTATCAAGACGCCACAACCGGCGGCAGAAACTATGGGTGACGCACCACCACCGTATCTTCCTTATGGAAACAACACGCTCGAAGTTTGTGTTCCGGGCAAGGTAAACTCAGCGGGTATATGGGAAAACCTGTCGTATCCCTCCGTGTTCCTCTCCTATCCATTGCCGCGTCTCGAGTTACAAATCCTATTGACATTTTTGTGTAGTCATATCATTTATTTCATCGTCAAGCCACTCGGAATTACATTCTTTGCCACTCAAATGTTTGTAAGTTATCGTCTCTTTTTGATAAATTTGTGTTCGGAATGCATGCTTTCATCGGAATTGGATTAAAATTTTTTTTTAACATGTAGGCTGGTTTGTTGTTGGGGCATACAGTATTGGGAAAACTAGACAACGAATTGCTGTTTTCTCAGGGATCAGGCATTGAAATCATTGATACCACGGGGCTTTTCGGTTTCGTCATATTTATGTTCTTAATGGGAGTGAAAATGGATTTGAGGGTAGCGTTTAGGTCGACGAAGAGAGCCGTGGTGATCGGTTTTATATCCATTTTAGCACCTATAACCGTCGGTTTAATCATTTTCGGGGCCTTCAAAAAGCCTGAACAAAGCAAGGAGGTAAACTTGGAACGTTTACTCGGAACAACCATTGAATCGTTGACATCTTTTTCTGTCATCGCTTGCCTCCTCAGCGAACTCAATATCCTAAACTCCGAGCTCGGACGATTGGCTCTATCAGCGTCGGCCATCGCAGACGTGGGCACCTTGATCCTCGTCTTCGTCTTTTCGACCATGGCAAAATGGGCCATTGCACCATCAGTAGCCGCAGTTAACACGGCGGGATCCATTGCTTTTGTGGTTATCCTCTTCTTCGTGTGCCGTCCGTTGATGTTTTGGGTAATAAAGACGACACCCGAAGGAAAACCGATTAAGGAAGTGTACATTATGCTCATAGTAATGATGGCTATAGGGTCTAGTATATTCACTCATTTCTTCAGCGATTCACCATTAATCGGTGCTTTCGTCTTTGGCTTAGCCGTTCCCGACGGTCCGCCATTAGGTTCTGCCTTGGTAGACAAGCTTGAATGCTTTGTCAATGGTGTTTTTCTCGCAGTCTTCACAACCACATCAACAATGCGAGTCGATGTGAAATCGATGATGGAGAATCGATCTAGATTCCTATTTAGTATCATTTTTGTTTGTGTAACGTTCCTTGCAAAAGTTATATCATGTTTTATAGCCACATTTTGGAGCTTAATGCCCTTAAAGGACTCATTGGCATTTGCTTTAATCATGAGCAGCAAAGGGATTGTGGAATTATCATATTTCTGCAGTTTCATAGATAATAAGGTACAGATCAAAAATTCGGTTGAGTTCGAATCTCCATCGTTTCGTAAATTAAACACTGAATGTACTTTTTCATTTGCAGATTATGTCCGAAGCAACTTTTAGTGTCTTGGTACTCGGTATCCTTGTAAATTCAACTATAGTCCCAGTCTTGGTGAAGTTGCTTTACGACCCGGCTTCGAGAAGATATGCAGGGTATGAAAAACGAACCTTGATGCACTTAAAACCCGATTCCGAGCTTCGGGTTCTTGCATGCACTCATAGATCCGAAAACGTCTCCCCCACCATCGAGTTGCTTGACCTTACATGTCCTGCGAAGGATAGTCCTCAAGTTGTTTTTA
This sequence comes from Gossypium stocksii, assembly GCA_020496765.1. NCBI lineage: Eukaryota > Viridiplantae > Streptophyta > Magnoliopsida > Malvales > Malvaceae > Gossypium > Gossypium stocksii. The sequence goes on from CM035623.1 coordinate 606,012, forward strand.
CCCTTCATATTGTTGAACTAAAGGGACGTGATTCTCCTGTGTTTATAGCTCACCAAAAGAATGAAAACCGTGCCCGAAGTTCTTTAGAAAACATCTTCGCTTACAAGCAATACGAACAGAACAATTGGGATTCCGTTACAGTTCATGCTTTCACGGCAATCTCGCCGCCTAAGCTCATGCACGAAGATATCTGTACTATGGCACTCAACAAGCAAACGTCTTTTATAATCCTTCCCTTCCATAGGAAATTCTCCGCTGACGGATCAATCGAAGACGAAAACAGTGTGATGCGGAACGTGAATTGTAGTGTCCTGGACCGAGCACCGTGCTCTGTAGGGATCCTCATTGACCGCAGGGTAGCCGATAGGGGAAGGAAGACATTGAAGACATCATCAAGGATGCCAACCTGCTCAATCGGGATGCTTTTCATAGGCGGGAAAGACGATCGGGAGGCTTTAACGTTAGCCAAAAGGATGGCACGTGACCCTCAAGTGAACCTGACCGTGATCCGTCTCATTGCTGATAATCATCATTCCGGGAATATCATGGACTGGGACGGCATACTCGATTCCGAGAATTTGAAAGATGTTAAGCAAAAAAATGAAGTTGGTAACAGTTGCAACATAACGTATGTGGAAGAAGTTTCCAACGAAGGGCCACAAGCTGCGGGGATGATTAGATCGATCGTGAACAACTACGATTTGATCATCGTCGGTAGGCGATACAGGGTGGAATCGGTACAAACGATGGGTTTAGAGGAATGGTGTGAATTCCCTGAACTAGGGGTGATTGGAGATCTCCTTGCATCAACGGATTTAAATAGTAGTGTATCTGTATTAGTTGTGCAACAACAACTTTATGTAGAGCTAGGTAGACGTTAATTAAATATGTATTATCCATAGCATCAATTCACAAATTAAAAAAAGAATTATTCATCCGGCATCTCTAAATTATTATTTTTATTCTAAATTGATCTCTAAACTTTTAAATATTTTAATTAAATCTCTAAACTATCGATGTTATATTAATTAAGTCATTCTATTATTAAAACTATTAACTCAATCTTAAATGATAGATCAAATCTTATGTGGTATAATTTAAAATGAAAATTTTAAAGAAAAGTAAAATTTTACCACATAAATTTTAAAAGTTAAAACTAAAAATAAAGTAAAAATGAAAAACAAAAGAGAGAGAGAGAGAGTGAGAGATTCCTTAAAACCAATATTTTTACAACATTTATTTTCTTTGAACTTTGCATTTTAAACTACGTCATATAAGATCTAACGTCGCATTTATTGTTAAATTATCGACTTTAGTAATAAAATAACCTTTTTTAATATAATCTCAATAGCTTAAAGATGTTATTAGAATATTTCAAAGTTTAAAAACCTACTTTTAGAATAATAGTTATAGCTCGAAGATGCATGATGAAACTAAGTCAATTTTATTTTAATTTTGGTTTGTTGTTGTTTTTATCTCAAAAGCCTCGAACTCAAACGCAAACCCGAAACTTAAATTAAACTTGAGTGTAACACTATCAATGCCCAAAGGCCAACTTGATTGTTGATTTCAATCTTTGATGTTGTTAGTGCCACTTGCACGTTCTATTTCCATCATTAATAACGACTCACTTTGTAGCTAGATGGTTGTGCAACTTGTCATTTGTGTTACAAATTCCGAGAACATCTTTCTATGTTTTTTTAAGGAACGTCAGTAAAAGTTACATAAGATTGATTTTGATAAATATCAATGAAGTAAGGATTTTGCGATAAAGTTATTATATTTGAAGAGATTCAATTTCAAAAGAAGTACAAAGAAGATTTTTTTACTTATTTGATACCATGTAGAAGGTTAATTGGAGCACAATTAAGGCAGCTTGTCTCCTTCACACCAATAAAGTATTACAAGCTTATAATACCTGTTTAAAAAATACACATTCGATTTATAAAGCTCTTATTTGTTGAATGAGAGGAACTTGTTTTAATTCAAATAATTTGTAAAGAAATTGTTTTTGAGGTTCAGATTGTAATTTTGTTTTCAAGAGAAAATTTCTAGTACATGAGTGGTTTTAATTGATGTATTGGGTGTAAGGTTGCTGTTAAATATGACTCCTATTTCTAGTCAAATTTGAGAGATAATCTTCTAGTTAAACTCTGTTTATTTGTTTCAATCAAACACTGATTAGTTTAGATTATTTTATTATTATTTGACTTTTGAATTTAGCCTATAAATAGACTCTTTTACAACCTTAGAAAATAACACCCATTAGAGATTAGAACTCATAACATATTTAGAGAATTTTTTTTTTGTGTTTACGTTTTGAGGGTTCTTTATTTTCGGGTTTTCGGGGTTTAGTTATTATTTTCATCTTTTGTACTCTTCGTTCTTTTGCCATTATAGTAAAATTATCTTTGCCCGTGGTTTTTTATCCTCTTTGGAGGGGTTTTTCCACGTTAAATTTGTGCGTTCAATTTCTCAACTTCTTCTGCTAATTTTACTTGTTCGTTGCTTAATCGGGTCAATTCCTAACAGTTGCAAATGGATGTGTAAGTTGAACTTAAATAACGACTTGTAATGTTAAAATACAGTGAATTATTTTATGGGTAAAGTCTCGCAAATGTATAAAGTTTTTCAAATTGTCAAACCAATTCTTGTATCCATCTTTGCTCATTGCCATGGGAGTCGGTATCGGCCAATGTTGTTCCAGTCCTAAATCAATATTGAATAGTTTATGTTATGTTTTGATCAATTTTTTGTGCATTTCAGCCATTTTGGTGTGTTTCGGCCTATTTCAGTCAATATCAGCATAAAAATTTGATTTTTTAAACTAACTTTCAAATTTTTTTCTTAATCATTTCAAATTTTCTATAATTACATTTAAAATTAATAATTATTAATTTAAATTATTGAACCTAATTAATAATTACAAAACTTATATTAACATATAAATATGTTTATAGGGATGTAATTAAGATATATATGTTTGTACGTATAATATACAATTTATTTTTTTACCAAAATAATATGTAATTTATTAAGAAATAAAAAATTAAACTATATATATATATATATATATATGAAAAATATTTAAATGTATATATAATTTATCCCAACCTTTTTTAAAAGTCGGCTTATGTTGACTTATACTAACGCTTTTTCAAAAGTGTCATGGCACCTATGCCAACTGTACTAAAAACAACCTTTTTAAAAGTGTCGAAAGAAGAGCCGCAATACCTATGCTAACCCTTTTTTGCATCATCTTAAGTTAAAAAAAAAAAATGTTGCAGTAAACCTATTTTGTTGTAGTACAAGAAATAAAAATTAACCTTAAACTAAATATATATACGAGAATATTTAAAACTATCAATAAACTTAAAAAGCTACATCGAAAATACTCACAATCTTTTAATTTTAATTTTTAATTGAGACATGATTATGTTTTCTTTTTAAATTAATCCTTTCATTTCTTGTTTGAAAAACACTTAAAATAGACACTTAAAAGAGTAAAAGTATAGTCAGTTTGTTGGCATTTTTACTTGGTTTATCATAGTTAGTTTTCTATCAGCAAATTATCCTTTAAATAAAATTAAATGAGATTCAAGATATTTTAAGAGATAAAATGATAAATTTTATATATTCTAAGGACTTGAAGAAGCAATTGATTGGCGTTTAGCTTTTGTATTTTACTATTTTATTGTGTAATTTTAGAGTGAGTAATTAATATTACGGTATTTTGTTGGGGTTGTAATATAAAGGTAGAAATATTGTAGAATAGAATAAGAATGGTGAATCTGAATTGTGTTAATAAATATCGCGTATTAATTTTTCTCTTTATTTTATTCTTCTCTTATAATTTATCTGTGAAACTGCTTTATGTTGAGACATAAAATTATAACATCTTACAATGATAAAATCGAGTTTAGTGACTCAATAAATTAAATTTTAAGTAAATATGACGAATTGCAAGGGATCGAAAATCTAGTTGAAACAACTAGAAATTGTTAACATTAACAAGAAAACCCAAAATTTGTTGCTAACTTGAAATTTTAACCCGATTGATTAACATTGCAACAATTTCTTTTAACTTTTCTTGCTTTGCATTCTAAAAAAAATTTCTATGTGAAGTATTAAACCTGGCATTGTTCTTTCCCTTATCATCCAATACATTCTCTTCATTAATACCATTATAATCATAGTGACAAGCGACAGCCAGCGGCAACCATGGTCGAAGCACCATCACCGCTTCCCCACCAAAATGACACATATGAGTTTTGCATCATTTTACCACCAGAATAAATTCAGCCGGTATCTGGGAAAATCTGGCTTACCCGTCGACGATGTTGACATACTCATTGCCACTTCTAGAGATGCAGATGGTCATGATATTCGTCTCCTCTCATCTCATTTATGCCATCCTCAAGCCTCTTGGAATCACCTTATTCGCCTCACAAATTATTGTACGTTAATCCATCACTTACCCCTCCCCCCCCTCTCTCTCTATATATTCTTGAGTTATTACGGTTCATGAAATGCATGTCAAGTAAGTGAAACCTTAATTTTTTTTTTTTTTTACTAGGCCGGGCTTATCTTGGGACCTCCAATAATGGGGAAACTAAACGCATTCAGGAACATATTTCATCGTCGAGAGTTAGGTGTAGAAATGATCGACGCTGCATCAGTAGTCGGTTTCACATTATTTATATTCCTAACGGGAGTGAAAATGGATGTGAAGATGGCATTTAACTCAACAAAGAAATCCGTAGTGATTGGAATCATATCCCTTTTATCTCCCATCGTGGTCGGTATAGTGCTTCACAAGACCTTCAACGAACATAAACGAATGAATGTTGTAATAAAAACCGAAAGAATAGTCGGAACATTGATCGAATCAACAACATCGTTTTCGGTCATCGCCTGCGTTCTCGCCGAGCTCAAGATCATAAATTCTGAACTCGGACGACTCGCTCTATCGTCGGCCTCCGTAGGTGACTTGAGCACCTTGTTTCTAGTTCACATAATTTCATTATCACAAGATTGGGCCACGTCACCATTGTTGGCTCTACAACGCGTACTTGTGGCTTTTCTTTTCATAACAGTCCTTTTCTTCGTGTTTCGCCCAATGATGTTTTGGATCATTAAAAAAACACCCGAAGGAGAACCAATTGAGGAACCAATTGAGGAAGTGTACATCGTGGCCATCCTGATGGTAGCTATAGGATGTGCTATATTTACACATTGGACCCAGCAAGCACCTTTAATCGGTGCTTTTCTCTTCGGCTTAGCCGTGCCTGACGGTCCGCCACTAGGGTCGACGTTGATAAACAAGTTCGAATGCTTTATCAATGGCATCTTTCTTGCTGTCTACATAACAACATCAGCAATGAGGGTTAATCCGAGGAAGATGATGTCGAATCCAACCAGAGTCAAATTTTCTGTAATTTCATTTTTCCTGACATTCCTTGCAAAATTTATATCTTGTTTCATAGCTTCGTTTGTGAGCTTCATGCCCTTTAGGGACTCCTTGGCTTTTGGTCTCATTATGAGCAGCAAAGGGGTCGTGGAGTTGGCCTTTTTTTCTACTTTCAGAGACAATTGGGTAAGTTGTCCCTTGTGTTTAGCATAATGATAAATTTAAACTTTTTAAAAGAAAATTATTTGATATAATTTTTAAGTTAAATTTGACTATTAATCTTTTAAAAAAATTAAATTATTTTTTAAAACAGACTAAAACAATACCTTTTTTACTTATGTTAGCATAGCAATTTGCGTCACAAATAATTTTTGCCAGTATGACATTATTTTTTTATACGTCACATTAATAAATAATTTAAAAATCATTGAAAAATTTTAAAAATTAACATAAAATGCTCTCTGATTGTTTAAATATTTAATATTTTAGTTTATATTTCTTTTAAAAATCATTAATTTGACTCGTTCTTTTAAAGGTGAAATTTAAATGCAAAATTAATTAAAAGTTAAAGCCTAAATTTATGATTATGACAAGCTCTAATTATGTTTTTCATTTGCAGGTTATATCAGAAGCAACTTTTAGCGTGGCGGTCTTTGCCATTCTTGTAAATGCAACTGTAATCCCACTCCTAGTGAGGTTCCTTTACGACCCAGTTTCAAGAAAATATGCGGGATATAAAAGACGGAACTTAATGCACTTAAAACCAAATGTTGAGCTACGGGTTCTTGCATGCATTCATTGGCCTGAAAATGTCTCAGCCATGATCGATTTGCTTGACCTCACCTGCCCTATAAAAGAAAGTCCCAATGCTATTTACGCCCTTCACTTGATCGAGTTAATGGGTCGTGATTCACCGGAGTTTATAGCTCACCACAAGCATGAAACTAACACCACCGTCGGCGGTTCCTTTGAGGACATCCTTGCGTTCTATCAATACGAGCAGAACAATTGGGGTTTGGTCACAGTTAATGTTTTCACAGCAATCTCACCGCCGAAGCTCATGCATGAAGATATTTGCACTATGGCTCTTGACAAGCAAACATCTTTCATAATTCTCCCTTTCCATAGGAAATGGTCCGTTAACGGGTCTGTAGAAGCAGAAAGCAATGTGGTACGGAACGTGACTTGTAGCGTCTTGGACCGAGCACCATGCTCCGTAGGGATCCTCATTGACCGTGATGGGAGGCGGAAACCGATGAAATCGTTGTCCTACTCTGTTGGGATTCTTTTCTTAGGTGGCAAAGACGATAGGGAGGCTTTAACGTTGGCGAAAAGGATGGCTCGAGACCCTCGAGTGAAGCTAACCGTGATCCGTCTTATTGCATATCAAGATCGCAGAGACGTATTAGATTGGGACACGATAATGGATATTGAGATATTGAAAGATGTTAAGCAAAATAATGGAGTACTTAGTAATGGCTGTGACATGATGTATGTAGAACAAGTATCGGATAGCGGATCACAGACTGCGAAGATCATTAGGTCGGTTGCCGACGATTATGATTTGATAATCGTCGGTAGACGCTACGGAGTGGAGTCGATATAATCAATGGGTTTATTAGAATGGAGTGAATTCCCTGAGCTAGGGATTGTCGGAGACCTTTTTGCATCTACTGATTTAGATAGCAAAGTATCTGTATTAGTTGTGCAACAACAACATTAAATAGCTGAAAGTAGACATTGATTATAATTATCTCTTTTTGGTTCATACTTTTGTAGGAAATAAAATTTAGATTCTAATCTTGAAAATAATATATATTATTGTACAATCATAAATCCTAAGCTAATAAATCTCCGTTAGAATATAAAATATTTAAAAGTAAATGAGGTTAAATTTGTTAAATTAATATTCATTAATTGACGAAACCTATAAACATTAAAGTTACATTTATTATTATACCAATAAAAATTATGTATAATTGTAGAAAAAATATTGACCCTGTTTGGCAATTGACTGATTACTGATTGTAATCGATAATTTAATCAAATTAATATGTGTAAAACGATAAATAAGGATCCGACATAGATTAAGAATATGTAATTCTATTAATTTTACATTTATTAACACCATTTTTCTTCAGGTGGCCGAAAATCTAGTTGAAACAACGAGAATTTGTTCAACATTAACAAGAAAACCCAAAAATAGTTGCTAATTTGATATTTTAACCCTGATTAAAACATTACAACAAATTTCTTTAATTTGCATTCTAAGAAAAATTCTACGTAAAGCATTAAACCTTACACTATTATTTCCCTTATCATCCAATTCCTTCCCTTCATTAATACCAGAATCTTAGCGACAGTCAGCCGTGGCCATGGCTGAATCATTGCCTCCGCCATATCTTCTCTACGAGAATGCAACATATGAATTTTGCCTCGTTTTACCTCCCAAGGTGAATTCCGCCGGTATATGGGAAAATGTGACTAACCCGTCCATGATTTTCAGTTACTCGATGCCGTATTTGGAGATGCAGTTCGTCATGGTATTCTTGGTCAATTGTCTAGTTTATACCATCTTGAGGTCCATTGGTATCACCTTATTTGCCTCACAAATGTTTGTACGTTAATCCATCACACACACACTCTCTCTCTATATTTCGTAGCCTATTATGCTCCATGAAATGTATGTTAACTAAGTGAAATCTTGTTTTCTTTTTTACTAGGCCGGCTTTCTCATGGTCCCTATATTAAGACAAGAACAAATCGAGAGATTATTCCAGATTCAGGCGTTAAGTAGACAAATCATGGACACTGCGTCATTGTTCGGTTTCACATTATTTATGTTCCTAACAGGAGTGAAAATGGACCTCATGTCGGCATTTAGGACAACAAAGAGATCCCTAGGGATCGGCATCGTATCCCTTTTATCTCCCATCTTGGTCGGTGCAGCTATTCAAGTAACTTTCGAACAACCTAATGAACCCCAAGAAGTAAAAACCGAACGTCTAATCGGAACACTGATCGAAGCGTTAACATCGTTTTCGGTCATCGCTTGCCTACTAGCCGAGCTCAAGATCTTAAATACCGAACTCGGACGACTTGCCCTATCGTCAGCTGCTGTAGGCGACTTTAGCACCTTGTTTTTAGTCCGCATAATTACGTTTTCACAAGATTTTGCCTCATCCCCATTGCTAGTTTTAGTACGAGGAGTGACCATGTGTTGTTTCATAGCACTCCTTTTCTTTGTGTTTCGTCCATTGATGTATTGGGTAATTAAAAGAACACCCAAGGGGGGACAGGTCGCAGAAGTGTACATCACGGCCACCATGATGGCTGCTGTAGGGTGTGCTATATTTACACATTGGACCGATCACTCTCCTTTAATCGGTGCTTTTCTCTTCGGCCTAGCCGTCCCTGACGGTCCGCCGCTAGGGTCGGCATTGATAGACAAGTTTGAATGCTTTACCAATGGCCTCTTTCTTTCAGTCTATGTGACAACATCGACAATGAGGGTTAAATTAGGGATGTGGTGGTCGGATTCGTCCCATGTCAAATTTTCTATAATTTTTGCTATCACGACATTCTTTGCAAAATTGATACCATGTTGCATAGGCTCATTTTTAAACTTTATGCCTTTTAGGGACGCCTTGGCTTTCGGTCTCATTATGAGTAGCCAAGGCATTGTCCAGATGTCGCATATGTGTACTTTCAAAGACAATAAGGTAAAATTTAAATTAAATTCTTTCCTTTTTTTACTATTTAATATTTAAATTATTATTTTTCGTCACAATTTACTTTAAAAATAATTAATTTACTAGTAAAAACTTACATGTTTAAGTATAGTTTAAGAGTCCAATCATGAGTAAAATCTTAAAAATGTCAAATTTTATATATGGTCCTATACCATGTTTCTTTGGTATAGTTGATCCCTATAATATAATTTGATATTTTTTATTTCTTAATTTTTAAAATTATATTTTCAGCCTTTAAACAAACATTTTTTCAAATATATAAAAAAAAATTCAACTACAGAAAAATGTTAAATTATATATGCAAAATCTAGTAAAAAAAAAAAAAGCCACATCAAATATTTGATGGAATAATGGAAAGTTGAGCGTAGGTTTCAAACTACGCATTTTAGAAATGGGTTAATATGTTATTTGGTACTTGAGTTTGTTTTTAATGTTTAATTTAGTATTTAAATCTTTTTTATCCTAAATTGGTACATGAGTTTGGATTCAATGTTCATTTTAGTATTTAAGTTTTTCAATTTGATACTTGATTTTTTCTTCATCCCAATTAAGTACATGAGTTTCACTTTAATGTTCCATTGGTACCTGAACTTTTTTTATATCCTAATTAAGTACATATGATTTTTTAATAAAGCACATATGACATTCATTGCATCATATGATATTGCTTCAAAATTTAAACCCTTGTGAAAGGTAAATAATTTAGAAATAATCAAATTATAGTAGAGACTTAAATTTGTCAAACAAACACTCTATGAGGACCTTTTATACAATTTGACCAATCAAAAACTTAAATTAGAATCTCCCAAATCTATATTGTTTTGTAAGTCTCTAATTATCTTTTTCATTTGCAGCTTTTATCACAAAAAGTTTTTACCGCCATGTACTTTTGCGTTTTGGCAAATGCAACTATAATCCCACTCCTGGTGAGGTTCCTTTATGACCCAAATTCAAGAAAATATGCATCATATGAGCAACGAAACTTAATGCACTTAAAACCCAATGTTGAGCTACGGGTTCTTGCATGTGTTCACACACCTGATAATGTCCCAGCTATGATCTATTTGCTTGATCTCACTTGCCCTACGAAAGAGAGTCCCAATGCAGTTTATGTCCTTCACTTGATCGAGCTAAGGGGTCGTAATTCACCAGTGTTTATAGCTCACCGCAATCAAGAAAATAGCATTGCTGCCAGCAGTTTCTTCGAGAACATCATTCCGTTCTATGAGTACGAGGAGAACAATTGGGATTTGGTCACGGTTAACGCTTTTACGACAATTACACCATCGAAGCTCATGCATGATGATATTTGCACAATGGCTCTCGACAAGCAAACGTCTTTTATAATTCTTCCGTTCCATAGGAAATGGTCGATTGATGGATCACTTGAAGAAGAAAATAATATGGTAAGAAACTTGAATTGCAACGTCTTGGACCAAGCACCATGTTCAGTCGGGATCCTGATCGACCGTGGCAGGATACAGAAATCGATAAAGCCATCATCATCATCGTCTTTCTCAATCGGGATGCTTTTCTTGGGCGGAAAAGACGATAGAGAGGCTTTAACGCTAGCGAAAAGGATGGCTCGAGACCCTCAAGTGAAGCTAACCGTTATCTATCTCAAAGCATATCAAGATTACGAGGAGGTTGTATACTGGGACACGATTTTGGATACCGAGATGTTGAAAGATGTTAAACAAAATAATGGAGTACTTGGTAATCGTTGTGACATAATGTATGTAGAAGAAGTGTCGAATTGCGGAGAGCAGACCGTAAAACTCATTAGGTCAATCGCCAACGATTATGATTTAATGATCGTCGGTAGACGCTACGGGGTGGAGTCGATACTGTTGACAGGTTTATCAGAATGGAGTGAATTCCCTGATCTAGGGGTTGTCGGTGACCTTTTTGCATCCACGGATTTAGATAGCAGGGTATCTGTATTAGTTGTACAACAACAACAATGTATAAATGCAAATAGACATTGATTACTTGGTTGGTATTAGCATTGTTGCTAATACAAGTCATATTCTAATATTGTTAAAGTCATGACGATTTCATCGTATTAAAGTGCATGTGCAACTTTGATACATGCATGAATGGGATGAAATTTATTAGATTTCAATCATCAAAATTGCCAATTTTCAGGCTTGGGAAATCAGTAGAATTGCAACGACATTTTGGATGGGATTCTGGCATTTCTGGGTTAAGATGTCTTCATGGTTTTGAAGATCTATCTCTTAGCTTCGAAACGCATTTTGAATCACTTGATTTTTAGTTCGAGAACTCAAGTTATGACCGTTTTAGTGAAGACTGCGTGAGCAGAATTTCTGAACGGGATTATGACCGGAATTAGGAGTTTTGGGCTTTTCACTCGAGTTTAAATCATATTGGGTTTAGGTTTTAGGCTTAATTTTTATTATATATAAGCCCAATATTGTATTTATCATAAATAATTATTTTATTATTATTTTATTTTGAATTTTTGATAATTATTAAGTACTTTAAGTTATTTAGGAATTTTATGCTAACAAGAAATTTAGTTTAAAACTACTTATTGTTTAGATTAAAATTAGAGTTCTTTAGGATTTAGCCCGGACGAATAATCAGAATTAGGGTCTGAATTTAGCCTGGACTGGTAATTTAGATCCAAGCTCATTAGAGTAGTTGCCGTTTTAGGGGATTTAACCTGGACTGGTAATCCCGACAATACTCTATGAGTTTATATTACAGGGGATTTAGCTTGGACTGGTAATCTCGCTGTAAGGATGAGGTTTGTGGGAGTGTGCTATCTGAAATGGAAATGTGTGCACATGAATATGAATTGACGAACCCGGAATTGTACACTAAAGTGTACCCCTGAAAATCCATCTAAATTCTAAAAAATTCAACGGGATAAATATAGAAAAATAATAATGGAATGGAAATCATGGTATTGATGAGCTCATCAATCATGGTATTTATATTATTGATACATTGAAATTATTGGACTAACTTGAATGTTAAGTTTGTGCATGTTAGGGTAATAATGCATTGAATGGATGTATGGACGTTTATTGTATTGTATTGAAAATATTAGGTAAGTATAATTCTTGTTACATGAGCTTACTAAGCACAACGTGCTTACCTTGTTTCCTTTTTCCCTATTTTATAGTATTAAGAGCTCGGAGGTTGGATTCGGTCGGAGACATATCACACTACCAACCTCAACATTTTGGTATATTAAGAAACTTTAGTTTGGAAATTAATGGCATGTATAAGTTAATAAAGTAAATGGTAATGTGAAATGAATGTAAAGTTAGCCATTGGTATGGCTTACAAATCCTGGTTTTGGTATGTAATGAGGTTATCTTATGTATATGCATGAATCTATTCTGGAAATATGTTGAATTGGATTGGTTGATTCGGATTGGTCTCGGTTTAAAATTGTAGGGAATGTTAGATATCTCCTTATGGTTTTGATTTAATTTGGGTTTGGTCCCGATGTATGTTTTGGGCTTCGGAGACCCATCTAAGGGACATCATAACATGCTTCGGTAAATAAATAGTATTTAACTCGTAATAACAAAAAACTAATTTGGTAAACTCCGGTAATGCCTCGTACCCGATTCCAGTGACGAATACGGGTAGAGAGTGTTACAGGTTTAGTGGAAAAGTTTAGGATTTATGGATGTAAATGACATGGTTTTAAATCTTACTATATGTATTTTTTTATTTTTTTATAAAAAATTAAAGTACCATTGAGTAATATAACTTATTTTAAATACAAGAAGATATTTTATAATTTTCCTAAATAAGTTGGTGCCCGATTGACTCCTAACACCAACTCAGGGGTTCAAATAATAATATAGATAGATATACAATGGATGGATTTGATAAAGTATGCATAATACAATTAAAATCTAAACATCAAATAAAAATAAAGTTTAAATTTAGTGGTAAAGTGAATAATTTTATTGATATAAATAACATAAATTCAAATCACACCACATGTAAAATTTTTTATTAACTTATTTAAAAAAATTAAAAAATTAAACTACCTTAAAATAATATAACTTATTTTAATTATAAAAATAATATTTTTATAATTTCTCTAATAAAATTAATGCATAATTAATTCGCGACATCAATCATACTAAGAAATTAATAGTATAAATTGGCGTACAAAACATAAAATTAAATAGAATCTCGTGAAAAAGTAATTGATAGAAGGTGATAATTATATAAATATAAAATATGTATAACATACTTGAGATAAATGAAGAACAAGTATTTGAAATAAGCCTTCAAGCAAGTGTTATGAATTAAAAAGAAAATATTGCAATATTTTCTTATTTTCAATAAATTTAATATAAGACTTGAATCTTCAAAATATGCTTTTAAATTTATTTAATTTAATTTAATTTTTTAATATCATAGATAAATTTACACACATACAAAATATCAACAAAGATTACCAAAATTGGTCAATTTCATCTATGATAAATTTATTAATTTATCAGATACTAATGGGCACTACTCGTAATTAAGCTTCCTCCACCTAACCTTTTCAACTAAATTCCTTTTGAATCAATCTATAACTTCAATAAATATTTTAAAGTTTCCATCCTCTATATTAATTCTGTTAAAAAATAAATTAGTACATATAAAAAAGCCCTAAAGAAGTTAATATATGTGTTTAAGTCATATAAAAGCATGAGATATTTGTGATTTAAAACTGAGAAAAGATAAAAGTTAACAAATAAAAGATGAGAAAAGATTTGAAAATAGCAAGCATAAAGGTGGCAATGTTATTAAAAAAATGATGTTTTAATATATTTTTTTTTGAAGTCTTGCAAGTAAAATTAAATTTTTTTGGTGAATTAAAAGATAAAGTCAGAATAATCAATGCGACTAGCGCGACTCGAACTTATACTACATTTAGGATAATGAATATTTTTGATCATCAAGTCATCACATGAAGTTCGTAAAACTAAAATTTAGATTCACATGTTGTAACTTAATATGATTAGTAAACTAGTTTAAATAAATATTGATTAGTAAATTTAAATTAAAAAAAGGATTTTAACTTTTGTTTTTTAATCCATAACACAAAATTAAATTATAAAAGTTACTTAGAAAAACCAATTTAACTTAATTTAATTTATGAAAATTGTGAGAATTAGTTAATAAAATACCTAAACTATTAGGGGCCTCAGATGCTTAAGACCCCCACAATTAATTAATTGATTAGGTGTTGACAAACACTAGTGGTTCATTCTTTTAAGGATATTTATTAACACGTTTAATGATTAGAATCTTATTCGTAATTACCTAAAATACCTGATTGAAGGCGTGTGTGGCCATTTTGAATAAGCACATAGGCTAGACACGCGGGCGTGTGGTCGGCCATGTGACCTAAGTCAGAGAGTCACACAGGGTAGGACACAGGCTGGGACACGGGTATATGATCCCATTTCGAATGTCCACACAGCCTGATACACGAGCGTGTCTCTTGACTGTGTGAGACACTCGGTCTATTCACACGAGCATGTGTTCCCTGTCTTGAGAATTTTTCTATCTTATCCCTAATTGTTCATATGTTACTTGTTTAGTCCCAAATGCATGTTTAAAGCGTCGTAGGCTCATTTTAAGGACTATGTGAGTGTACATGAATGATATTTGTTGGAATTTGATAAATGTATGAGAAATGAATGTTTTAAATCGTGTTATGAGTTTTGTAATGTCTCGCAACCCATTCTGGCGACGGATACGGGTTAGGAGCGTTACAAGGAAACCATGTTAAGTTTAACAATTTAACAATTTAATCCTTAAACTTATAAATTAAACAAAATCACTTTACAAATTAGTCCAAACTCATTATCAAGCTTTCAACTAAACCATTTTCTATAAAAAAAATCTAAGATTTATCAATGGAAAGTTTTAAAATATTTAAAAATTTTGATAACGGAGGCACAAGTTAACTGAACCTAGTTGAGACGATCATAAAAACATAAAAATTATAAGAAACGGGTGAAAAATGACTTAACATGCAAAGATTTTAGCTTGGCTGAAGCTTCTTATGTTTGAAAATAGTGGTTTCGGTCATGGGAATTAAAAGTAAAGAAGATGAAAGCCTTATTTTTTACTTTTTCTTATTAATTTTATTACTTTAATTAATCAAACTAAAATATAAAACATATGAAATGTAATAAAACCTAATAAAACCTAGTTCACATAATTTCATTATCACAAGACTGGCCACGTCACCATTGTTGGCTCTACAACGCGTACTTGTGGCTTTTCTTTTCATAACAGTCCTTTTCTTCGTGTTTCGCCCAATGATGTTTTGGATTGTACAAGCCCATTTTTGCCCGGGGCCCAAGATATAAAACAAACCAAAATTCATGTTAAACTACCCAAGTACATGGCCCAATTTACAAATGGCCCAAACCCTAACCCAACAACTAAGCTGATATGCGTGATATGAAGTAATAAAATTTATAAAGAACTTGATCACACCAAAACCAACTAATATCACTACGTTGAGGCAAGCGCACTTGTCGAACAGTAGTATAGCTTAGTGGCAAGACTGAGTTATCGTACCCAAGGGAACCAAAAGTACTAGTACTTACTTCCTTTCTATTATCTAACCTAAAAATAAAGGAGGGTTGTTTAAACTAATTCTAAAACTAACTAAGAAAGTTTAAAGAGTGAATTGGGAAAACTTTTAGGGAAAAGCTGATTGATATGGGCAATACTCAAGGGAGAATCCACCTAGACTTCACTTGTTATTATTTTCTTAAACTATATGATTTCTTTACTTGACTTGATCCGTAGGGATCCCTAACTTATGCTAAACCCTCCGTCGAGGCGTAGAGAAACTAGGCCTAAGTTTTTAATTAAAGTTCCCTTATTAATTAACTCCCTAGGTTGCATTAATTCGATCTATGGCTCCCCATATTAGGTTTGACCCTAATCCGGCAGATTTATGTCGCCCTATGTCTAGGGTTGCATGCAACTTCGCTTAATTATGGTAGATCTACTCTTATCACAGGGACTTTTGCTCCTCTGCTCTAAGCACATTTAATTCTTGAAGTAATGCCTAGGATTATTAAATCAAGAATGAAGAATGCATAATTAAGAACAATTCAAGTATTTATCAAATAAATCAAGAATAAATAACAAGATCTATCTTAGGTTTCATCCCCCTCAAGTATTTGAGAGGTTTAGTTCATGATAAAGAAAAGAAACATCACAGAAGATATAAAATAATAAAACATAAAAGAAACCAAAAACCCCTGAAGGAATTCAGGGAGATCCTCTATGTTGCTGCAGAATTCCAACTTCTGAGATGAATCAATCAGCTTTCTCCTTTGAAGTAATCCCTTGCTTCTATTCATATCTAAAAAGTATCTCCCAGTCGTCTCCTCATGGGGTCTTTATATAGAGCTTTTGGGGGGCCTTTCTTAGCCTCTAAGCATCCCAATTTGAGTGAAATTCCCTTTCCTCACGACTAGAACACGCCCGTGTGACTTCGACAGAGGCCGTGTGATTTTCTCGGTAGAGGCATGGCCGTGTGGCCTGGCCGTGCTTATCGGGGCTTTGACCGTGTGATCTTCATGTGGTACGCCCGTGTGGCACGGCCGTGTGGCATGTCTTGGGCCTTGTTGTTCGCACATTTTGGCCCATTTTTCACCGTTTTTAGCCTGTTTTTTGTTCTTTTCTCTTCCCTATGCTCTCCTGAGTATAAGATATGAAAAAGGAAGATTAAGAGCATCGATTCGCACAAAATTGATCATAATTCATCCAAAATATAGGCTAAGCATGGGGTAAAAATATGTATAATCTAACGTTTATCATAAGCCCATAACATTAAGCACTTTTTTTGAAACCCTAGGGTTTCCCTTCTAGTGCCGCAGCCTGCTCCATGTGCGCCCTCAACGAGCACAACGCCCGAGGGACAGCTCATTCATCAAGGTTGGACCAAAATAGCCCTCTTTCGCCTCCATTGACTTCCCCTTAGGCCTGCAAAGATAGCGAAAAAAGAAACAAAAGCAGACAGCAACATAAAAGCAAAAACAGTAGAAGGAAAAATATTGTATTCCGGCTACAAAGCCATTGTAATCAAATCAGGGGGACCAATTATTCAAAGAAAAAATCAATAGAAAAAGAGAAAATTTTTACATACGCACATTGAGAAATCAAAAGCAAAAACAGAAAGAAAAAGGTTGATTTTAGATCTCATTTTCTTGTTTTTTTATTTCTATTTTAAAATCTAGTTGAAATAAAAGCATAAAAAAGAAAAAAAGGGGGCGAGATTTACCTATTTCTCTCCGTATATCGCTGTCATCGGAGTCCCTTTTGTTAGCAAAGACCAAAATTTCCTCAAGATCTGAGCTTAGGCTCTGGATTCGAGCCATGAAGGTCGAAAAGAGGACTCAAATCGGCCAAACAAGGGTTCCTTTAGGAACTCCAGCCACCGCACGGTGGCAAATCAGCGGCGGCACAAAAAGGGTTAAAACCCTAACGAAGAAAAGAGAATGCGGGAGGCCTCTGTTTCATTTTTTTAGGGAATCGTTGAAATGGGTACAAAAAAAAAATTAGTTTTTTAAAGACAAACAAAAACAGTGCCGTTTTTGGGTTGAAAGTCCAAGTGCCGAAACGGCACTGTTTTGGACCGCCCGTGCACGACTCGACCCGCTTAAAGGAGGTCCGCGTGTTCTCGGTCTGTGGGAGATTTTAGCGAGAGGTCCTTCCTCTTCTACAGCGATTTCCAATTAGGCCATTTTCTTTCTCTTGAATCTGGCCATCAAATTTTGTTTGTTTTTTAAATCGGTCCTTTGACCTATCGAGCTCAACACGCAGCGTTTAGGACTAGGGTTATTGCCTATTTTGGTCCCTCCTTGTTGTTCGCGCATTCGATTCGGTCCTTTTCTTCTTTATTTATTTTCAAATTGGCCCCGAACTTCCATTTTATGTCCAATTTAGTCCTTTTATGCATATTTTGCCTTCTATTTTTAAATTAATTTGTCCATCATTATTATTATTGTTGTTATTATTGTTATTATTATTATTTACTCCTATTATCATTATTATTATTTTCATTATTTAGCAACATATTATCATTTTTCGTATTAATGTATTATCATTATTTTTCTATTTTATTTGTATTATATTATTACTATTATGTTTATGTAAACATTATTACTACTATTATTATCATTATATTATTATTACTATTATATTATATTCTATTATTTATTTATTATTATTATTATTATATTTATTTATTTGCTTATTATTCTTTAAATACACTTTTTTTTTGTCATCACTCACATTATTTTTATTTATTTATTTTATATCCTTTTATATCATTTCAAACTTTAAAATATGTATTTCATGTATTATTACCATTAATTTCATTACTATTACTATTTTTTTATAATCTTACATAATATTTATTTATTTTATTTACTACTAGTTTTTAAAATTCTAGTTTTTAAAATTTCAAATATTTTTAGTCTGTTTATTATTTTCTCTATTATTTTAGCTTGTTCATTTTATTCATTTATTTTATTCTTGTTCTTATCATTGCCTTTCATATTACGCGTTTATTCTTGTTCCATTATGCCTGTTAATATTGTGACTTATCTTTACTTGTTTTCTTGCCAAATTACAATGCATTGATCTATACCCAATACTTTTTTATCGATGTTTCGTATTTAGAGATTCGAGAAAATTGTGCCCTAACTTACTGGGCTTCGATTTTTCTCATTTAATCTAAATAGTGGAATATCCTTTTAACTCGCAACACGGGTTTTTGAATAAAATGCTTATCCTTGGAGATACGAGATGTCGTGCCCTAACTTACTGGCCATGACATTTTGTTTCTTCAAGGTAAGATTTTTTTTTCTTTTATAAATAAAGGCAATATTCGGTATTTGGAAGTTCAAGGAACTGTGCCCTAACTTACTGGGTTTCGACTTTCCTCGTTCAACCTAAATAATCGAATACCCTTTTAAAATGCATGGATTTCAAATAAAAGGCAAGCTCGTTCTCGAAGGTTCTAGATGTTGTATCCTAACTTACTGGACATAACATTTTATTACTTCGAGACGAGAGGGTCTTTAACGTTCATTTTAATTTATTCAAGCGTTTTTAATAAAAGGAGGGATCGTAATTTAAATTCTTTCAAGTTTTAGAATTTTCAACACTAAGACACTGATTAATCAACTAGGTACCAATTTTAGGTGTATCGAGGGTGCTAATCCTTTCTCGTACGTAACTGACTCTCGAACCCATCTTTCTAATTCTTGTAGACCAAAATATTGTTTTGATAAATCAAATCGTTTATTAAAAACAACCACCTTTCAAGGTGACCCGATCACACCTCAGCAAAAAAGGATTGGTGGCGACTCCCTTTTTTGAGTTTTCAGAATCAAAGTCGATTCCGCTTTTCAAAAAATGGTTTCGATGGCTTGGCGACTCCACTGGGGACTTAAAAAGAGAGTCAAGCCACGAGTTGATTAATTTTTGTCTTTTTGTCGAAAATTGAAGATTTGGTTTTAATATACGATCCTTTCATTGCATTTCGACAGTTTTATGTTGCAATCTTCATCATTTTATTTAGATTATCTTTATTTGCTTCGAGCTTTTAAATATCCAGTCACATTGCATTGCATAACCGCATGGTTATACCCTTTTAAGTGGGAGTGAGAAGCTGCTCCTTCGTGAGGTTTTCACCTCCGTGCAAGATAGTGGATTGCTTTCGGGATACATCCGTACTTATGTCTTCGTGAGATTTTCATCTCCGTGCAGCCATAGGGAAATGTATTCCCCTGAACTGAACTTGGTCTATATGAGCCTATAATGGGTGTAGATCGAGAAATCTACCGGTTCAGGTACCCTTACTCTAGAACCAAACCTCATATAGTGAACCTTAGGAGCCTACCCTAGGTAGAGCCGCGCCAAACCCTAGTGGTCACCCAATTAGGTGCTTGATTTTGTTATTTATTTCTCCTGTGCTAACGTGTTTTCTTTTTTTTGATTGCATTGCACTGCATTGCATCATTGTAATCACTTAATTTTGCCCGGGCCTGTTGGAAGCCCATGGCAGTATTAAAAACACAAAAAAATAAAATAAATAATTAAATAATTAAAGTGTCCGGTGTACAAGCCCAATAAAGCTTCGGTCCAGTAGAACCCGAAACTGTTACCTATGTACCTAAATACATTCCAAGCCTATTTTACAAAGACTACCAGACCTAGACCCAATTACAAATCCTAAAACGGCCCAAAAAGCCCAAATAGCTTAGGTGAAACAAGAAACCCTAAGGGTCTGAAAAGTTTAGCACCGCAACAAGGATCCAGAAGCTGCGCCACGTCACCCGAGTGTCTGCCCAGGTCCCTAAAATTGATGCGACCTTCACTGCACTGTCTCGGGCCATCGATGCGTTGTCTCAGGCCTTTCGATGCACCACAGCCTTCCAACTCGGTCACTGTGATCCTCGCAAGCAACCTGCAGGAAATGGAAACAAACAGTAGAGCAAAGCAAGAAAAGGAAATAAAATCGGGCAGATAAGCAAGAAAAGGAAATAAAATCGGGCAGATATGCAAGAAAAGAAAATAAAATCATAGCAGATTAGGCTAGATAAGATATGGAAAGAAATCTTTTGATTTCTTTCCAAAATATGTAATCTGAAGGCTATAAAAGCCTTCCTTCAACCATTGTAAACACACGGAGACAATACAGAAAAGCAATAATACTGTTTTTTTTAAAAGGTGATTCATTGTTCTTTCTTTTTTATTATTCTGTTTCGATTCAGTCACATGCAAAACCATAGATATCTTAACAAATATCACTTGAAATAGAAAGAGAGAAAGAAAATACCTGAGAGAAAGGGATTTGGGATTTTCGGGCCATCGAATACGACGGCGCGTGAGCGCATGGACGGAGGACCGATGACGGAGCCATGACGACCGATGGTCGGAGCTCTGAGGGCTGCAGAGTTTTTTTGAAGGTTTTAAAAAAAAAAACTAAAACTAAAATGTTTTTTTTTTACCTTTTTTTTACTTATATAGAACCCGATTGCCCGACCCGAATGTCCAAAGATCCGCGCGTTGACCCGATAACCCGGGGAAGATCTGCGTGTTTTTATTTATTGGGCTAATTGCCTAATTGGTCCTTACGTATTCTCTGTCTTTTACAATTTCATGTATTTTTATTATAATCTGGCCCTAACATTTTATTTCGGTTCCGATTTAGTCCTAACAATTTTGTAATAGCCAATTTTGGCCTAATTAAATAAATACAAAAACCAAATAAAGTTTAAAAGTCCATTTACAAACTAGAACCGGCCCAAAACCACTAACCCGGTACAAACCCAAAACCTCTACCCAAATACTACTCAATTGACCCAATGCCCCTAGACCCAAACCTTAAACGGCCCAAACAGAGGCCAACCTTCGGGAACCCTAGGAGCACCCTGGCCTGGCGCCGCGCGCGTCCCTCCACGCGCGCTACACGACGTTTCAGCACACCCTTGCCACCACGCGCGCGACCCCCGTACCAGGCAGCCTTCGTACGAGCCAGCGCCTCAACAGCCACGTGCGCGCCGCGACAACGCCTCCAATGCGCCCGTACCTGCAAGGACAACAAACATGGCCACAGCAAAAACGACAGCAAACCAAAACAGAAAGAATTTGTAATTTTATTTTTCAAATCGGTTATATAAACCGAAAAAACCATTTGTAATAGGGAGCCTTTTTTCGAAATAGAGAAATCAAAAAGAACAGAAAGGTATTTTGCAAGCATTTTTGTGTCCATCCTTTCCTTTTAATCTATTGCATTCATACATAATAGAAGATATAAAAAAAAAAAAAAACAAAGCCTTACCTTCGCATTGGTCGACCGGAGCCATCAGGGGCCTTGTTCGCACTGCTGGAATCGGTGTGGGACGAGGGTCTTGTGTTTAGATGGCGAGATCCCTCCGAACATGGCCCAAAGTAAAGCCAGACCGGCCTCCACCAGAACCCAGGGCCGATTAAGGCGAACCAGGGTCGGACGGCCACTTGTTTCGGCTATCATGTGGCGTTCGGAGAGGGACGAAACGAGCCCCCGTTTCCCTCATTCTGCGCCGTTTCTGAAATGTCTCGGTACCCTAGCTTTTAGGGTTTATTTTGGTATTTAAAGGATGCGCAAAACGGCACCGTTTAGGGCCTGTCTCAGTGGCCCTAAAACGGTGTCGTATTGGTTCACTAACCCGACCGCGACCCAATGACCCGACCCGAACCGGGCTCTGACCCGCGTGTTTCTGGTCTCGAGGGTTATTTGCGCACCCGGTCCCTTTTATTCGCGCCCCATCCAATTGGGCCCCTGGGGGTCATTTTACTTATTTTTAATTTAGCCCTGGAATTCGCGCAGTTTTGCAATTCCGTCCGCGCTAAAAACGCAGTGCTTTGGGCACTGGGATATTTCCAGTTTTAGTCCCTGAACTTCGCGCACGCATTGCACCTGGGTCCTTCGGCCCTGTTTATTTGTTTAATTCAGCCTCTGACTTTTATTTTACTTTCAATTTCATCCTTTTTCGTACTTTTTATTATCATTATCATTATTAGTAACACATTATACTTATCATACTTATTATTTTCATTATTAACATTATGTCATTATTATTTACCTATATATAAATATTTTATGTACTTATTATATTATATATTTTTCAATATTTATTTATTCATTTTTCTTTTAAAAATATATTATGTATGTACTGTATATATAGACATTTTTACATTATAGTTATATATTATTTTATATTATCTTGTATATATTTCAATACTTCTACATATATGCATCTTTTTGCGTATTACAAGCATTTATTTTCTACATCATATCTATTATGTATATATTATGTTTTATACATTTTAAATACTTTTACATGCATTACTATTATTATTATTTTATTTTGTTTTGTTTTTTTTTAATATACATCTTCATTATTTGTTTATACATCCTATATATTTCGACGTTACATTATGAACATATATCTTTATATATTGCATATATTTATTTTCAATATTATATATACGTATTACGTTTTTATATGTACATTTTTATATTTTTAATATTATATTGCTCACATACTTTTATACTATTCCACGTATATCTTATTATAACTACACTATGTATATATTTCTTCGTAAATATAGTTATGTATGTGTATATAACTCACTTTAAAAACTTATTATATTTTTAGTTATTTTCGAGCCTTATGTGATTTCGATTTGCTTCTTTAAATGTAAATTATGTACTCAAGGTTATTTTTACATACTATTTTGAGTTATTTAAATATATTATCCATCTTAAGCGTTAAATGTTTATATTATTTGTTCACTAGGTCATCATTTTAGCAATTGTTTCTTTTTGTATTATGGTGGTCTTGCATTATTTAGCGTCTCATGTGCTAATTGCCTTTGTGTTATTCCATGTAAATTGCGCTTGTGTTTCTCGTCATGGTATTATGATTCAAACCCCATCGTATTTGAGCCTTTAATCGATGTATCATTTTAGCTCGAATAAATTCATTTCTTACCAACGTTCAATCGTTTACTCGATAATTTCTCGAAAATAAGACAACATTTTATGCTTGGAAATTCGAAGAATCGTGCCCTAACGTGTTGGGCCGCGTTTCTTTCGTTTGGTCAAGCACTAAAATATCCTTTTCGATTTCACTCGTATTCTTTAACTTTTCAAAAGCAAGGCAATGTCCTCCGTTCGAAAATCCGAGAAAGCGTGCCCTAACGTGTTGGGTTTCGTTCTTTTGGTTAGATCGAATACGTTGACACCCTTTTATAATTTTCAAATGTACAAATTTTTTGGGATAAGATTCGACCATAGGTTCGAGGGTTTAAAGGATCGTGTCCTAATGTGTTGGACGCGATGCTATATTCCCTTGAAACGAGAGAATCTTTCCGACCAATTTAAGCCGTTCAAATGCTTTAAAAGAAATCACATTTCAAAATTTTCAACATAAGGACATTTTTGATTAATCCGGTACCAATTTTGGGCGTGACGAGGGTGCTAACCCTTCCTCGCACGTAATCGACTCCCGAACCCGATTTCTCAAAATCTCGTAGACCAAAAATGAATCATTTTAATAAACCAAAAATGTTTTATTAAATTGACCTAAGGTGTTCCGACTGCACCTTGAAAGAAGGCCGGTGGCGTCTCCATCTTTGAAATTTTAAAGTCGATCCCACCATCATTTTCAAAAAAAAAAAGAGGGTTTCGACAGCTTGGCGACTCCACTGGGGACGTCGAGAGAGTCAGGCCGTAAATCAATTTTGTCCTTATTTGCAAAATAACTTGAAAAGTCATCATTTCTTTGCTGCATTTGTTTGCGAGTGCTATGTTGAGTAAAATATTTTCCGCATTGCATTGCATGACCGATGTGGTCACACCTGTAAGTGGGAGTGAGACACTAGGCCTTCGTGAGGTTTTCACCTCCGCACGGGCTAGCGGATCGTTTCCGGGATACATCCGTACCTATGTGTTTCGTGAGGTTTTCACCTCCGCATGGCCATAGGGAAATGTATCCCCCTGAACCGAACTTGATCAATATGAGCCTATAATGGGTGATGATCGAGGAATCTGCGGGTTCAGGTACCTTTTCCTTAGAACGAGAACCTCATATAGTGAACTTTAGGAGCCTAGGATAGGTAGAGCCATCCCGAACCTTAGAGGCCACCTAAATAGGTGTTCAATTGTTTTTTTTTGTTTGCCTTATACTATTTTTTATGCGTGTTACTGACCGTTTGTATTTTGTCTTACATTGCATTCTTGAAGGGGGTGTCAATCCAAATTCGATTGCTAAATTAGAAAGTTTGACATGAAAAACGATTTTTGTGATAAAGTGGAGGACAGTGCAGAAATCCGTAAATGGTCCGAGGAGCTCCAACTAGAAAAAGGGGACAGTCTAGCTGAGGGATACACGTCGGAGTTGTGGGACTTCACCCGCATTAGTGTAACACAGAATGAACTTCAGGAGTTGCGAGACATATGGGCTCATTGGGGTAATGAGACTAAACAACTTTTCTACCGCAATTACGGTGATCTACCTCACCTGCTCGGCATAAAAGTGGACAAACATTTGTTCCGGGCTATGACGCAATTTTGGAATCCCGCCTATAGCTATTTCACTTTCGGGAAGGTAGATTTGGTACCCACTATAGAAGAGCATGCGGCCCTCCTTCGTTGTCCGAATGTCCAAGGTGACAAGGCTTATGTCAGAGTTGCTAATGTCCCGACCTTTGTGAAGAAACTGATGAAAGTTACTGAGATGAGCGAGCAATGGGTTACGGCTAGAATTCAGCAAAAAGGTGACGGAAAATGTATTCCTTGGGCGAGTTTGAGGGACTTGGTCTTAACACACCCAGATATGAAAAAGAAAGTCGATGTCTTCGCGTTAAGCATCTATGGACTGGTACTCTTCCCTAAAGCCTTAAGACATATCGATGAGGCGGTCGCAGACTTATTTGATCGACTTGATAAGCAAGTCACACCTGTCCCATCGATTTTGGCGGAAACATTCAGATCACTAAGTACGTGTCGAAGGATAGGTGAAGGCAGATTTGTCGGGTGTGCACAGCTACTGATGGTGTGGTTTCACGGCCATTTTTGGAAGATAAGCAAACCCTCCTACCAAGTCTTCTTGAAGAATTATTCTCCGTTGAAAGAAGAGGCAGCTACGCAAAGAAGAGATGACGTCTCAGTAGAAGGGTGGATAGAAATTCTTCAAAACCTTCAAGAGAACGATGTCGAGTGGAGAGCTCCATGGATGATCCCCAACCAGATCCTTTATCGATGTGAGACTTTTGATTGGGTGCCATTGCCAGGAATTTGGGGAGCCGTCGGATACGCCCCTTTGCTTGCACTGAGGCAATACAATGCCAAGCAGTTTGTCCCGGCAACATACGGGCTCGCTCAATATGAATTCTCATACAAGGGAGATAATTACAAGAAAAAGATTCGAGAGATGACAGATGCTTGGAAGAAGACTATCCGAATGAAGAGAGTAGACACGGGCCCAAGTACGACTCCAGAATACAGTGGATGGTTTGCTAGACGCGTTAATGACAACATCCCCGGGATGAATTTGGAGGGTGCTCGATCACTAGAAGAGTGTCTGCGAGTGGTCCCGACGGAGCTAGAGATCATAAGGTAAGACTTCGAAAAGAAAAATTCTGAGCTGGGAAAGAGGATCGAGCAGTTAGAAGAGGAGAAAATGAATCTGAGACTAGATGTGGATGTCCAAAAGATGGAAGCCGAGAAATTGAGAAAAGGGAAGAGTAAAGCCGAAGAAGATCTAGATGGATTAAAGGCATACTACAAGAAGATGCGTCGATCAATGCGAAACGCCGGATTGGGAAAAACGTCTGAACAGTGGCAGCAAGAAATTCAGGAAGAAAGAAATAGAGCCGATAGATGGGAAAGAAGATTCCACCAAGCTCGAGCGCGAAACGAGATTTTAGAAAAAGGCTTGTCAGAAAGTCAGAATGAGAAGAGTGAATTAGATGCTAGAGTGGCAGAACTCGAAAAGTCCCTTCACCAGCATAGAAGTCGTAATTCTGTCATAGAACTAAAGGCGAGTCTACATAAGATCGAGGAGATGAAAGGAAGAATGAAGCAATTAGAAACAGCTTTGCAGAATTGTGAGATGCGGGTTGAACTCTTGCAAAACAATGAAGAGCGTTGGAAGGAACAGCTTCACCACTCGCAAGGCCAAGTTAGGGACAGAGATTACCTTATAGGAGAGGCTGTGGCTCAAATCCGGGATGTAGCCGAGCATCTGCAGACTTTGGCGATACAAGCTGATGCGTTAAGTGTGATGTACAAGCAAGGATCAGGCCGGGGACAAGAACTAGCATCACTGCTTGCAAGAATTAAGACTTTAGGCGTTAGGGCAAAACCTTATCTGTAATCCGTTTTATTGTATGAGAACTTTGTTTTCTAGTGAAGTTTTCTAAAAGGAATTGAATCAGAATTGACGCCTTCTTTGCATTCATGCATTTGCATCGCATCATATCATTATGCATTAAAGGCCATAAAAGGTTTCTAATTAATTAACTAAAATATTTCAGTAATCTGGAAACCAACACAAACCAACCTACTACACACCCCTACGGTACAAGAAAAAAGTCAATGGATAAAAGACTCGAGAAATTGGAGCAAATGCAAAAGGACATGCAGGAACAGATACAGTCACAGATGGAAGAGCGGCTCGCTAGGATTCAGCGAGAGATAAAAGAGCAAATGATGGAATCCCAAAGGGAGATGATGGGTCAGTTGTCCCAATTACTGATTGGAAGAGCGGATAAAGGAAAAAGTCCCATCGACAATATTGAGGAAGTTAATGAAGACCCTCAATACCCTCCTGGCTTCACTCCGACACACGTGCCGGTGCAACCTGAGATTAATATCCAAAGGCCGTCTATTGCAATTCTACCCCAACAGATTCAGACCGGAGCCTCCATACCAACGAATTTCTAAGCCGGCTCGGGCTCTAATCTTAACCCACCAGTGCCTGATTTGGACGAGGTCGCAGAAGAGGAGAAGGCGAGGATAGATTCTCAAAAGCAATTAGAGGAACGCTGCAAGTGGCTGGAGGAAAAATTTAGAGCTTTAGAAAGCGCCGATAGCCATCACGGGATCGATGCTAAAGACTTGAGCCTGGTCCCAGACTTGGTCCTCCCTCCCAAGTTCAAAATGCCTGAATTTGAAAAGTACAACGGAACGAGCTGCCCTGAAGCTCACATAACTATGTTTTGCAGGCGGATGACGGGATATGTTAATAACGATCAGTTGTTAATACACTGTTTTCAAGACAGTCTAACTGGGGCGGCCTCTAAGTGGTATAACCAGCTGAACCGTGCTACGATCAACTCATGGAAGGATCTGGCTCAAGCGTTTATGAGACAATACAGTCACGTGACGGACATGACCCCCGATAGGATTACTTTCCAGAATATGGAGAAAAGATCTAACGAAAGTTTTAGACAGTATGCGCAAAGGTGGAGAGAAGTTGCCATACAAGTTCAGCCGCCGCTTTTAGAAAAAGAAACTACGATGCTCTTCATCAACACGCTGAAAGCCCCTTTTATCACGCATATGTTGGGAAGTGCCACTAAGGACTTCTCTGATATAGTGATGACGGGTGAGATGATCGAGAATGCTGTAAGAAGCGGTAAAATCGAAGTCGGGGAAAGCACCAAGAGATCGGCCCCGAGAAAGAGAGATAACAAAGTGAGCAACACGAGCACATTCAGTAAGGGCCAATCTAAGTCACTCACCGTAAACCAACCAAAAACAGTGACCCCCAGCATCATGAGGCAAAAATCTAACACGGAAAGACCGCAGTTCACCCCTATACCCATGACATATAAGGAACTATACCAAAGCCTGTTCAACGCTCGTGTAGTGGCCCCTTTCTACCTAAAACCAATACAACCCCCGTACCCCAAGTGGTATGACGCAAACGCCCAATGCGAGTACCACGCGGGAATTACCGGACACTCGATCGAAAACTGCACCGCATTCAAGAAAGTGGTAGAAAGACTCCTCAAAATGGGGATTGTAAGGGTGGATGACCCAACAACACCTAATGTAGCGGGAAACCCGCTCCCCGATCATGCCGACCAAGGGGTGAACGGGATAAGCGAAAGCAGGAGAATTAAATATAAGATCGCAGAAGTCAGAACCCCGATGAGACGAGTGTGGAAAGAGATGGCCCGGAGAGGATTGATTGCAATAGGCTCGAGAGAAGGATATGGAGAGGAGAAGAACTACTGCGAGTTTCACGATGAGATAGGGCACGAAGTCCAAGAGTGTGTGGAGTAGGGCCATTGTGCAAGACTTGATAAATAATAAAGAGATAGAGTTTTATGAAGAAACCAAAAACCCTAGAGGAGAGGATATATGTGCATCGGAAGGAGAATCAACAGCACAAACAGTTAACTACCCCGTGGTCATCATATCGAGACCCAAGAGTAATGAAGCAGGAGTACAAGTACAACCGAGAGTCATAATCCAGGGACCCGCCGTCTTCCCCTATAAGGACAGCAAGAGGGTCCCATGGAATTACGACTGCAA
The DNA here is from genome assembly GCA_020496765.1 of Gossypium stocksii. Lineage (NCBI taxonomy): Eukaryota > Viridiplantae > Streptophyta > Magnoliopsida > Malvales > Malvaceae > Gossypium > Gossypium stocksii. The sequence continues at coordinate 635,302 of CM035623.1, forward strand.
TGTGACGATCCCAGGAGAAAGGAACCTAGTTGACGCTTCAAGAAAGGACCAAGATGAAGGCTCCTATACGCGTAGTGGAAAACGCTACGACACGACAAGTGAGAAGGCACAACCTGTAAAAGGAAAAGCCCCATCAGTTGATGAGAAGAACAATCAAGCGACCAGACCTGAACCCCTTATCAATGAGCTAGTTAACGAGGAGCAGGCTAAGGAGTTTTTAAAATTCCTAAAGCATAGCGAGTACAATGTGGTGGAACAGCTACGCAAACAACCAGCTCGTATCTCGATATTGGCCTTACTCTTGAGTTCAGAAGTCCATCGCAACGCGTTGATGAAGGTCTTGAATGAAACCTACGTTGCTAATGATATCTCCATCAATAAGTTAGACCGCTTAGTTAGTAACATAAGCGCAGATAACTTCATTTTCTTCAATGACGACGAGATACCACCCGGGGGCAGGGGGTCGACTAAGGCTTTACATATTACCACGCGCTGTAAGGGGTATACGCTGCCAGGCGTACTGATCGACAACGGGTCTGCCTTGAATGTCCTACCGCTGTCAACACTAAACAGGTTACCCGTAGACAGTTCCCACATGAAGGATTGCCAGAATATAGTGAAGGCTTTCGATGGTACAGAAAGGAAAGTGATAGGCAGAATCGAAATACCGCTCCTGATCGGGCCAAACACATATGAGGTGGACTTCTTGGTCATGGATATCAAGCCTTCATACAATTGCTTATTAGGAAGGCCCTGGATACATTCAGCTGGAGCGGTGCCCTCTTCATTACATCAGAAGTTGAAGCTAGTGTCGGAGGGGCGATTAATAACAATCCATGCCGAAGAAGATATCATCGCAACAGTAAACAACAACGCACCCTATTTGGAGACAGATGAGGAAGCCATCGAATGCTCATTTCGGTCCCTGGAATTTGTCAATGCGACATTCATTACCGAGGGAAACAAGATTCCAACGCCGAAGTTATCCAAGACCACAAGGATGGGCCTACAATTGACGATTGGGAGAGGGGCCCTACCCGGAAAAGGACTAGGGAGACATCTCCAAGGACGGGTTGAGACACCAGCACTGAAGGATAAGAGAGACCGTTTCGGCTTAGGATTCAGGCCCGATACAAGGCAGCGGAGAAAGGAGCTGGAAAAGAAGCAGGAAAGAAGAAGAGCGCGTTTGACGGGAGAGGAAGTCAAGTGGGAGCCAATGATATTCCCCCATATAACAAAACATTTGTGTCCGGAGGAGTCATTCATCCTGAGAAAGATACGCCAAGAAGGGAAGCCATAGAAGAAAGGTTGGAGGACTTAGACATTAACGCCACATATGAAGAAGAAGCTGAAGGAGGAAACTTGTCGGGCATCTGCCCCTACGAACCCGGAAGTGTTCTGGATAACTGGACTGTGGAAGAGATTCCTGTAGCCTTTAGAACTAACTCAGAGTAATGTCCAAAACACACTTATCATTCTAGGCCTAGGAGTGATAAGAATCTTTTGTGAAATAGGCCTATGTTTAAAAACGTTATTTTAATGAAATGCACGGTTATTATCATTTTGAGTAAATGGTTCTTTCATTCTTTCAATTTTATTCATAATCATATTATACAAACGATTAATTCCAAATTCTCCTACAGAAGTATTCTTTCATTCTTCATCCATGATCACTATGTAGATAAATATTCTTAAATTCTTTTGGTTCTGTGCGGTTCTTTTCATCCGCGTAACAGGTCCCCAGATATCAATGATATGAGTGACACTGCCAGTGACTCAGAGTCTCCTTTTGAGAGAGAAATGTGTAGGGGAGATTCTCAGGATTTTGAAGATGACCAAGGTTGCAACCTATCCCCTGACTTGTTGAAGATGGTAAAACAAGACGAGAAACAAATCCTACCTCACCAAGAATCAGTAGAAATTGTGAGTCTAGGAGAGGGACAAGAGGTGAAGATCGGGACTTGTGTCACCATAGAAATAAGGCGAGACCTTATCGAGTTACTCCAAGAATTCAAAGATGTCTTCGCATGGTCATACCAAGATATGCCCGGGTTGAGCACTGACATTGTGGTGCACCGACTCCCTATAAAGGAGGAATGCAAGCCAGTTCAGCAAAAACTCCGAAGGATGAGGCCCGACGTCTTGCTAAAGATAAAAGAAGAAGTTAGAAAGCAGTTTGATGCCAGATTCTTAAAAGTGGTGAAATACTCTGAATGGGTAGCCAATATTGTCCCTGTCCCGAAGAAGGATGGGAAAGTACGAATGTGCGTGGACTACAGAGATTTGAACAAAGCCAGCCCAAAAGATAACTTCCCATTGCCTCATATTGACACCTTAGTAGACAACACCGCAGGATACTCGCTGTTCTCCTTCATGGACGGCTTTTCAGGATATAACCAGATCAAGATGCATCCTGAAGACATGGAGAAGACCACATTCGTAACCATGTGGGGTACGTTTTGCTATAAGGTAATGCCATTCGGACTAAAGAATGCGAGGGCAACATATCAAAGGGCCATGGTAACCCTGTTTCACGACATGATGCATAAAGAAATCGAAGTCTATGTCGATGATATGATCGCAAAGTCTCGGACAGAGAAGGAGCACGTGCAAGTTCTAAGGAAGTTGTTCTTAAGGTTGATGAAGTTTCAATTAAAACTTAATCCAGCCAAATGCATATTTAGAGCCAGGTCTGGAAAATTGCTCGGATTTGTGGTTAGCGAGAAAGGAATTGAGATAGACCCGGACAAAGTAAAAGCCATACAAGAGTTGCCTCCACCGCGCACCCAGAAGGAGGTTCGAGGATTTCTAGGAAGACTGAATTACATCGCTCGATTTATTTCGCAACTAACCGAGAAATGTGACCCGATTTTCCGTCTCCTCAAAAAGCACAAACCAGGTGTATGGGATGAAGAATGCCAAAAGGCTTTCGACAAGGTCAAACAGTATTTATCCAAGGCCCCGGTGCTGATGCCGCCTAACCCCGATAGGCCCTTGATACTGTATTTGGCAGTATTTGAGAATTCCATGGGATGCGTGCTAGGGCAGCATGATGAGTCAGGAAGGAAAGAGAAAGCCATTTACTATCTTAGTAAAAAGTTCACGGAATGCGAGACAAGGTACCCGCCGATAGAAAAATTGTGTTGCGCCCTGATTTGGACAACCCGAAGACTGAGGCAGTATATGTTATATCATACTACTTGGCTCATCTCAAAACTCGACCCTTTAAAATACATGATCGAGTCGACGGCTTTGAATGGAAGGATGGCCCGATGGCAAATTCTACTTTCTGAATTTGACATAATCTATGTGCACCAGAAAGCAGTAAAAGGGAGTGCGATAGCAGAATTTCTGGCCAGTAGAGCTTTAGAAGATTACGAACCCTTGAGCTTCGATTTCCCAAATGAGGACCTGAACTGCGTTGCTGAAGAAGATGTTTTGGAAGAACTTCCTTGGAAACTAAACTTCGATGGGGCATCAAATGCCGTGGGTAATGGAATCGGTGCCGTTTTAGTATCCCCAAGCGGAGACCACTATCCATTCACCAGTAAGTTGGATTTTGATTGTACGAATAACATGGCAGAATACGAAGCATGTATAATGGGTATCTGTGCAGCCATAGAGCGCAAGATCAAAATACTAGAGGTGTATGGAGATTCCGCGTTAGTGATATATCAACTCAAGGGAGAATGGGAGACCAGAGACCCCAAGTTGATCGGTTATCAAAAGTTGGTCCTCGGATTAGTTAAAGAGATCGATAACATCAGCTTCCACTACCTTCCGCGAGACGAAAATAAGATGGCCGACGCTTTGGCTACCCTGGCTTCCATGATCAGGGTGAACAAGCAAGAAGATGTCAAGCCTATCCGAATGAGCATTTATGAAACTCCGGCTCACTGTTATGATATTGAAGAAAGTGAGGAAAAAGATGACCACCCTTGGTATCACGATATATTGCGGTACATAAAGAGTCGCGAGTATCCTGACCATGCAAGCGAGAATGACAAAAGGATGCTGAGAAGATTAGCCATCGACTATGTCTTAGACGGAGAGGTCCTATACAAAAGAGGAAAAGATCAAGTATTGCTAAGATGCGTAGACGCTGTAGAAGCTAGAAAAATCTTGGAAGAAGTCCATGAGGGCATCTGTGGAACACACGCTAATGGCTTCACAATGGCCAGACAAGTCATGAGATTTGGGTATTATTGGTCCACAATGGAAGGAGATTGTGTCAATTATGCCAAGAGATGCCATAAATGCCAAATTTATGGGGACAAAATTTATGCGCCTCCTTCACCGTTGCATGTCATGACTTCTCCATGGCCTTTCTCCATGTGGGGCATGGATGTGATTGGACCAATATCGCCAAAAGCGTCCAACGGACATCGTTTCATCTTTGTAGTTATTGACTATTTCACCAAGTGGGTAGAAGCCGCCTCATATGCCAATGTCACAAAATCGGCAGTAAGCAAATTTCTGAAGAAGGAGATTATATGCCGGTATGGAATGCCAGAGAGAATCATATCTGACAACGCATTAAACTTGAATAATAGCACGATAGCGGAAGTCTGTAGTCAATTCAAGATCAGACACCACAACTCGTCGCCATACCGCCCGAAAATGAATGGGGCAGTGGAAGCGGCTAATAAAAACATCAAGAAGATTGTGGGGAAGATGACTGAAACCTACAAAGATTGGCATGAGAAGTTACCATTTGCCCTCCTTGCTTATCGGACGTCGGTCAGAACCTCAACGGGGGCAACGCCTTTCTCTTTAGTCTACGGAATGGAAGCGGCATTGCCAATCGAGGTCGAGATCCCATCCCTTCGAGTGATGTCGGAACTAAAGTTGGATGAAGCAGAATGGATCCAATCTCGATACGATCAGCTGAACCTGGTCGAAGAAAGAAGACTAAGGGCTATCCGTCATGGTCAGATGTACCAAAAACGAATGATGCGAGCCTACAACAAAAAGGTCCGCCCAGGGGAATTCAATGAGGGAGACCTAGTCTTGAAAAAGATCCTTCCTATACAAAAAGACTTCAGAGGGAAATGGATGCCAAATTGGGAAGGGCCTTACGTGGTGAAGAAAGCTTTTTCCGGAGGAGCACTAATCTTAGCCGAAATGGATGGGAGAGACTTGCCTAATCCTGTGAATTCGGATGCCGTCAAAAAGTATTTTACTTAAGGAGGGAAAGAAGCCAATGAAAAAAAAAAAAAAAGGGGAGAGGCCAAGGTGAAAACCCGCAAAGGGAACTTTGAGACCAAAGGGGATTTTAAGTTGAAAACCCGAAAACGGGCAACTAAAATTTTGAACATGGGACATGTGTTAGTCTTATCCTTCCTGAATTGGCAAGAAAGGAGAACAGTACACCTGAGGGCATCAACAAAATATACAGGGTCTCTTGAGCACGTACTTAGCTCAAAAGGGCCTTTGAGAAGCTGGAATAGTGAAGCTCGTACTGCGATATCTGGGGCACATTTTCGTCCTCTTATATTATGCCTTAGCAAATTCACTATCTTGTGTAATCCATTTGAGCTTTGCAAAATAAAAAGTCCATTTTGCCCATTGGGATAATCTCTTTCATTTTTATTGAAATCGCAATTTCAGACATAATATTCACATAAAAAAAGTTTTGTATATTACTCTGATAAGTCTCTAAATAGTACAAGAACCCGAAACAGGGCCACTAATTAGAACTCATCGGGTTCAGAGATGAAAACATCAGAAAGGCATAGCCCAGATTGTGATTATTTCAAAATCTTCTGTCAAAGATATCGACAAAACAAGAAAACACAATGGCATCAGGACTCTAATGAGCTAGGAGCAGTGATACCTTAAGCCTTAAAAAGAGATCACCCTCATGACATTCATAAGCATTCATCTAGTTAGGGGCATCTGACTCATTCCGGTCATGACATCCTAATCATTTGTCATAAACATAGGCATATGAAATCAAGTCTACAGGACATGTCCCCCGGAGGACGATGTAGCAACATTGGCAAAAACATCAGATCTTGCCTTCCTGAGCGAAGCAGATCAAAGATTTGAGTCCGGCAATCCCTATATTTGCGGAGAGCAAGTCAAAAAACAGAAGATTTGGCAACCCCTATATTGGTAGGGAGCAAATTGAAGAAAGTAAATTTGGCAATCCCTGTATTGGCAGGGACCAGATTGAAGAAGCAGATCTTATCTCTCTGTATTGGCAGAGAGCAGATCGAAGATTTGAGTCTGGCACCTCTGATATTGCAGGGAGCAAACTGAAGATTTGGCTTACCTGAAGTTGCAGGAGCAGATCGAAGATTTGAGTCTGGCATCCCTAAGATTGTAGGGAGCAGATTGAAGATTTCGCTTACCTGAAGTTGCAGGAGCAGATCGAAGATTTGAGTCTGGCATCCCTGATATTGCAGGGAGCAGATTGAAGATTTGGCCTACCTGAAGATGCAGAAGCAGATCAAAGATACAGATTTGGTTTTCCTAAAGTTGTAGGAGCAAGTCAAAAATTGGATCTAGTGAAGCAGACTAAAGCCACAAGTCCTAGACCCCTAAAGATGCAGTGGAATGGAATGAGGCTAGTCAAAGAAAGGCCCTCGAGAAGTCAAGATTCAGCAAAATTGGGCAAAATTGGCTCTTTTAAGGTCTTTGCTCTATTCTCGTTACACGACAATGAACAAAGAGGGGCAGCTGTAATAGCCAATTTTGGCCTAATTAAATAAATACAAAAACCAAATAAAGTTTAAAAGTCCATTTACAAACTAGAACCGGCCCAAAACCACTAACCCGGTACAAACCCAAAACCTCTACCCAAATACTACTCAATTGACCCAATGCCCCTAGACCCAAACCCTAAACGGCCCAAACAGAGGCCAACCTTCGGGAACCCTGGGAGCACCCTGGCCTGGCGCCGCGCGCGTCCCTCCACGCGTGCTACACGACGTTTCAGCACACCCTTGCCACCACGCGCGCGACCCCCGTACCAGGCAGCCTTCGTACGAGCCAGCGCCTCAACAGCCACGTGCGCGCCGCGACAACGCCTCCAATGCGCCCCGTACCTGCAAGGACAACAAACATGGCCACAGCAAAAACGACAGCAAACCAAAACAGAAAGAATTTGTAATTTTATTTTTCAAATCGGTTATATAAACCGAAAAAACCATTTGTAATAGGGAGCCTTTTTTCGAAATAGAGAAATCAAAAAGAACAGAAAGGTATTTTGCAAGCATTTTTGTATCCATCCTTTCCTTTTAATCTATTGCATTCATACATAATAGAAGATATAAAAAAAAAAAAAAAACAAAGCCTTACCTTCGCATTGGTCGACCGAAGCCATCAGGGGCCTTGTTCGCACTGCTGGAATCGGTGTGGGACGAGGGTCTCGTGTTTAGATGGCGAGATCCCTCCGAACATGGCCCAAAGTAGAGCCAGACCGGCCTCCACCAGAACCCAGGGCCGATTAAGGCGAACCAGGGTCGGACGGCCACTTGTTTCGGCTATCATGTGGCGTTCGGAAAGGGACGAAACGAGCCCCCGTTTCCCTCATTCTGCGCCGTTTCTGAAATGTCTCGGTACCCTAGCTTTTAGGGTTTATTTTGGTATTTAAAGGATGCGCAAAACGGCACCGTTTAGGGCCTGTCTCAGTGGCCCTAAAACGGTGTCGTATTGGTTCACTAACCCGACCGCGACCCAATGACCCGACCCGAACCGGGCTCTGACCCACGTGTTTCTGGTCTCGAGGGTTATTTGCGCACCCGGTCCCTTTTATTCGCGCCCCATCCAATTGGGCCCCTGGGGGTCATTTTACTTATTTTTAATTTAGCCCTGGAATTCACGCAGTTTTGCAATTCCGTCCGCGCTAAAAACGCAGTGCTTTGGGCACTGTGATATTTCCAGTTTTAGTCCCTGAACTTCGCGCGCGCATTGCACCTGGGTCCTTCGGCCCTGTTTATTTGTTTAATTCAGCCTCTGACTTTTATTTTACTTTCAATTTCATCCTTTTTCGTACTTTTTATTATCATTATCATTATTAGTAACACATTATACTTATCATACTTATTATTTTCATTATTAACATTATGTCATTATTATTTACCTATATATAAATATTTTATGTACTTATTATATTATATATTTTTCAATATTTATTTATTCATTTTTCTTTTAAAAATATATTATGTATGTACTGTATATATAGACATTTTTACATTATAGTTATATATTATTTTATATTATCTTGTATATATTTCAATACTTCTACATATATGCATCTTTTTGCGTATTACAAGCATTTATTTTCTACATCATATCTATTATGTATATATTATGTTTTATACATTTTAAATACTTTTACATGCATTACTATTATTATTATTTTATTTTGTTTTGTTTTTTTTTAATATACATCTTCATTATTTGTTTATACATCCTATATATTTCGACGTTACATTATGAACATATATCTTTATATATTGCATATATTTATTTTCAATATTATATATACGTATTACGTTTTTATATGTACATTTTTATATTTTTAATATTATATTGCTCACATACTTTTATACTATTCCACGTATATCTTATTATAACTACACTATGTATATATTTCTTCGTAAATATAGTTATGTATGTGTATATAACTCACTTTAAAAACTTATTATATTTTTAGTTATTTTCGAGCCTTACGTGATTTCGATTTGCTTCTTTAAATGTAAATTATGTACTCAAGGTTATTTTTACATACTATTTTGAGTTATTTAAATATATTATCCATCTTAAGCGTTAAATGTTTATATTATTTGTTCACTAGGTCATCATTTTAGCAATTGTTTCTTTTTGTATTATGGTGGTCTTGCATTATTTAGCGTCTCATGTGCTAATTGCCTTTGTGTTATTCCATGTAAATTGCGCTTGTGTTTCTCGTCATGGTATTATGATTCAAACCCCATCGTATTTGAGCCTTTAATCGATGCATCATTTTAGCTTGAATAAATTCATTTCTTACCAACGTTCAATCGTTTACTCGATAATTTCTCGAAAATAAGACAACATTTTATGCTTGGAAATTCGAAGAATCGTGCCCTAACGTGTTGGGCCGCGTTTCTTTCGTTTGGTCAAGCACTAAAATATCCTTTTCGATTTCACTCGTATTCTTTAACTTTTCAAAAGCAAGGCAATGTCCTCCGTTCGAAAATCCGAGAAAGCGTGCCCTAACGTGTTGGGTTTCGTTCTTTTGGTTAGATCGAATACGTTGACACCCTTTTATAATTTTCAAATGTACAAATTTTTTGGGATAAGATTCGACCATAGGTTCGAGGGTTTAAAGGATCGTGTCCTAATGTGTTGGACGCGATGCTATATTCCCTTGAAACGAGAGAATCTTTCCGACCAATTTAAGCCGTTCAAATGCTTTAAAAGAAATCACATTTCAAAATTTTCAACATAAGGACATTTTTGATTAATCCGGTACCAATTTTGGGCGTGACGAGGGTGCTAACCCTTCCTCGCACGTAATCGACTCCCGAACCCGATTTCTCAAAATCTCGTAGACCAAAAATGAATCATTTTAATAAACCAAAAATGTTTTATTAAATTGACCTAAGGTGTTCCGACTGCACCTTGAAAGAAGGCCGGTGGCGACTCCATCTTTGAAATTTTAAAGTCGATCCCACCATCATTTTCAAAAAAAAAAAAGAGGGTTTCGACAAATTTCATTAAAGCTTATCCCCGGGAACGACGCCGTTTTAAAGGGGTGGGTTTAATTACCCTGTAAGTCCCTCACAATTTACGCGCGTTTCCTCTGGGTCCCTGATTTAATTTATTTCCTTTAATTTGGTCCTTTGTAATTTAAAAAATAACGTTGCATTATTTATTTTTATATTTTAATCATTTACTTTGTTTTATACTATAATTATTTTATTTATTATACATTATTATTAAATATTGTATCTTTACTAATTATTACTTTATATACTATATATTATATCTTTAACATATATGCCATTATTTCTATATATTACTATACGTCATTTATTTAGAGATTTACTATTAATTAGTTTATTTTTATATTATTAAGTATTTATATCATTTTATATTTTATACCATATATTACGTTATCATATTATCATATATTTTATCATATATACTTTTTAGTTGATATTATGCTTTATTCCAAATTATTGTATCACTTTATACTTTAATTATATACTACTTTATATTTTTTAACATTTATATTTAGTTATAATTTCATGGGCATTATATTACAAAATTTCTATAAAATAATACTATTATATGTATATTTAGTATATTGCATCATATACTATTATTAGTACGACTTAGTTAATTTTGTTTATTATTATTTTTTGTGACCAAATATGTAATTTTCTTAGTCTGTTTTTACTTTTGATTATTTTTCCATTGGTATTTTATTTATATATTTATGATAATTTATTTTAATGTGTACTTTTACTGCATAAGTTATTTATTATTATTAATTTTATGTTTGCATGAAAGTCATTTATTTATGTTGTATTTGGGAGTTATATTTGCATGAAGTATATCCTATTTGTCTTACTCGTTATGAAATATTAATACATGAAAATTTATATTACATATGCTTATTTACATGAAAATGTATGTTATATTGTTATCTTTTTCGTTATATTTGTATTAAAGCATGTGTTATAATTGTTTAAATTTTATTATCTTATAATATATCATTTTAAATGCATCATATTAAAATAAAACAAATATAAAAATGTTTTAAAACAAAGGCAATGTTTTTCGTATTTAGGAATTTGGGAAATAGTGCCCTAACATGCTGGGTTGCGATTTCCCGTTTGTCTAAATGCCTAAAATACCCTTCTAAACTATTTTATAAATTACGAGACGATTTTAGTTACAAAAGTGTTAGAGTATCATGTCCTATCATGCTGGATGTGATATTCATATACTTTCGAACGAAGGACTCTCGATTTTAAACTCGAACCATTCTAATTTCAAAAGGGATCATATTTTTAAATGTTTTTAAATTTTTGCATCAAAGACAGAAAGTTATTCAATTTGGTACCAATTTTGGGCATTACGAGGGTGCTAACCCTTCCTCGCGACTCCCGAACCCGTTTTATTGATTTCATAGACCGAAAACAAATGATTTCAAACAAAATGGTTTGAAAGTGGTTCAATCACACTTAAACTGATTGGTGGCGACTCTCGTTTTCATTTTTCTAAAGTCGATCCCGTTTTTCCAAAACCCCTTAAAAAATGGTTTCGACAATCATCATAGAAAAGAGGTGTTGATTCATATTTGATTGCTAAATAGGAGAGTTTGTCATGAGAGAGCGGATTTCTTGATGGAGTGGATTATAATACAGTCGTCCGACTACGGTCCGAGTAAACACAACGCGAAAAGGCTGATAGCTCATGGAAGAATACACAACTTTGCTTCTTTGCCAGAGGATTTAAGCGGACAATGATTTTTTCAAGAGCCATTACATCTCAATTTTCTTAAAGAAGCCAATGAGTATCGCGAGGATAAGTGAGCAATGAGTTGCGGCCCGGATCAAGCAAAAAGGAGCTAATAGAGACATCTTTAGAAAATTTACAAGAATTGACCATAGCACCCAGATATGAAGAAAAAGATTGATGTCTTTGCTTGGACTAAGAGGGCAAGACCGCATATGTGATCCGTTTTATGTAAAGAAATTTGTTTTCTAGAAAAGTTCTTATAATGGAATTGAATTCAAGGTCGACGCCTCTCTTTCTTGCATTCATTTGCATTTCATGTATTTGCATTGCATCATTTGCATTAGATTTTCATAAAGGACCCTAATTAGGTAAAATTATTTCAGTTAACCTGGGAACTGACAAAAGTCGATCGACCAAGTGTCTTTACGGTACACGAAAAAAAGACCAAAGAGATGGACTAAAGACTAGAAAGGCTTGAACAACTCCAAAAAGAGATGCAAGATCAACTACAAGCACAGATGCAAGAATAACCAGCCAAAATACAACAAGACATGAGGGATCAGATGCTAGAATCCCAAAGAAACATAATGACCCAATTAGCCCAACTATTGGCTGGAGGGCCCAATAATGGAAAGAGCCTTGGTGATGACAATAAAGAACCTACCTATCCTCTAGGTTTTACTCCAACCAACACACAGGTACAGCCGGATGCGAACCTGCAAAGGGTACCGGTTACTATCAGATCTCAATACCAAGCTGGTACCTCAGCACCAATGAACATTCCAACAGGCTCGGGTTCTAACCCAGGGGATAATCCAAGCAACCTTATTGTCACGGACCTAGATAATTTGGCGGAAATGACAAGGACGGATCTACAAAAACAACTCGAGGACCGGTGTAAGTGGTTAGAAGAAAATTTCAAATCAATGGAGGCTGCTGATTACAGCTGCGGGATTGACGCCAAAGACTTAAGCTTGGTCCTAGATCTGGTGCTCCCACCAAAGTTTAAAACTCCAGAGTTTGAAAAGTACAATGGGACTACTTGCCCTGAAGCTCACATCACGATGTTCTGTCAAAGAATGACAGGATACATTAATAATGACCAGTTATTAATTCACTATTTTCAAGATAGTCTGATCGGATCCGCAGCCAAATGATACAATTAGTTAAGCCGTGCCCAAATTGGTTCATGGAAAGACTTGGCTCAAGCTTTCATGAAGCAATATGGCTACGTGACAGACATGGTGCCTGGCAGAATCACACTACAAAATATGGAAAAGAAGCCGAGTGAGAGCTTCAGGCAATATGCCCAAAGATGGAGAGGGGTGGCAATGCAAGTCCAACCATCTCTTTTGGAAAAAAATAACAATGCTTTTCATCAACACTCTGAAGGCCCCGTTCATTAACCATATGCTGGGAAGTGCTGCTATGAGCTTCTCAAATAGAGCAATGTCTGGTGAGATGATTGAAAATGCAGTAAGGAGTGGGAAGATAGATACGGAAGAAAGAGTTAAAAGGTCAATCGCAAAGAAAAGAGAAGACGAAGTGAATCATATGAGTAAAGGGTATTTCAAACTAGTTACTATAGGTCAGCCGAGGGTCGTAACCACTAGCTATCAAGGCTCTTCAAGGCAAAAATCCAACTCGAGGCCAAATGTAGAAATGTTCCATTTCACTCCTATCCTGGTGACATATAGGGAGTTGTATCAAAGCCTATTTGATGCGCATGTTGTATCTCCTCATCACGTGAAACCAATTCAACCCCCATATCCCAAATGGTACGACTCAAACGCTCAATGTGAGTACCATGCAGGGATTACAGGGTATTCAATAGAAAATTACCTTGCTTTCAAAATTTTGGTCGAAAAGTTCATTGAAATAAGAATTGTAAAGTTCGGCGATTCCTCAGAACCTAGTCGCTCAGACAAGGCAGTAAATATGATAGTTGAAAATGGGGGCAAAAGAGTTACGATACCTTGAACAAGTCAAATGTCGAAAGAAATATTGGGCAATCTGAATGACATATCCGAAGAGGGAACCAGGGAATAAAAGGTTTCTGCCTTTACATATTTGGGAGTGTTTTGAACAATGGGACTGTGGAAAAGATCCCTGTGTTTTTAGAACTAATTTAGAGTAATATTCAAAACATGCTTGTTGCTTTAAGCCTAGAGGCAATAAGAATCCTTTTGTGAAATAGGCTTGTGTCCAGGATCTTTATTTCAATAAAATGCATCCTTTTGAGCAAATATTCTTTTATTCTTTCTATTTATAGATTCTTTTGTTCCTTGGACTTTCTTTCAAATATCCTTTTATTCATGATCATGCCATACAAATAATCATTCTTATAATCATTTGTTTTTTGAAATTTTCCTTCGTACCCACAACAGGTCCCCAGATATCAACGATATGAGCAACACTGCTACTGACCCAAAATCTATTTTCGAGCAAGATATGTGTATAGAGGGATCTCAGTACTTTGAAAATGACAAAGACTATGGCTTATTTCATAATTTGTTAAGGATGAATAAGATCCTACCTTACGAAGAATCAGTGGAATCCACGTCATTTCTCTATGTGGGGCATAAATACTTTTGGGCCAATCTCGTCGAAAGCTTCTAGCAGGCATCAATCACTTTACTAGGAGGGTGAAAGTCACTTCATATGCCAATATTACAAAGTTGATAGTCATCAGAATAAAAAAAAGAAGAGAAAAAAAGAAAGAAAAATACCAAAAAGATCATATCTAACCGCACGATGTCAAAAGTTTACAGTCTGTTCAAAGATCAGACACCACATTACAGTGCAGCAAAGGTAGCCAAAAAAAGAAAAACAAAAGTAAAAAAAAAAGAAAAAAATAAAAAAAAGAAGCAACAAGATAAGAATCATTAGGAAGATGACCTAGACTTATAAAGATTGGCATAAGGAGTTACCATTTACCTTCTATGCTTATCGAACGTCGACCTGAACCTTCGTCAGAGCAATACCTTTCTCATTGGTTTGGAAGTGGTTTCGCCCACTGAAGTCGAGATTTATTGTCTCTAAGATTTGATTGAGTCAAAATTGGATGAAGCAGAATAGGTCCAGTTTCAATAGGATCAAGTGAGCCCGATTGAAAAAAAAAGAGGTTGAAGGTATCCGTCGCGGGCAGATGATGCGAGCTTACGAAAAAGAGGTTCACCCTAGGGGGTCTCATGAGAGGGGTATCGAAGAAGATCCTTCCCATACAAAAAGACTTCGAAAGAAAGTGGATGCCAAACGGGGAAAGACCTTATATGGTAAATAATGTCTTATATAGAAAAATAGTGATTTTGACCTAGAGGGATGATAAAGACTTGCTTAATCCTGTGAGTTCAAATTTAATCAAGAGATATTTCAAAAAAAAAAAAAAAACAATGAAAAAATAAAAAAAGAAAAAAAAAGGAGAGGCTAAGGCGAAAACCCACAAAGGCGCATTGAGACCAAAGAGGTTTTGAGTTGAAAACCTGAAAAGGATGGCTCAAATTTTGGTCCAAAGTGGGGCATGCGGTAGTCTTGCTATACCTGGATTAATAATGAGGGAGTATGCTACGTTTTGGGGCATCGACACAGTACTCTGAATCCCCTAAACACATACTAAACTCAAAATGGGCCTCAAGAAGTTTGTATAGAGATGCTCGGGCTGCGATATCTGGGGCGCTTAGTTTTCATCTTACCTATACTGAATTTGCTATCTCTGATTACTTCATTCTTTTCAAGATACGCTCCCAATAAATTTCCTTAATTGCATCTGCTATCCTTGATTAATTTACTTGTTTCAAGCTATGTTCATTCTTGTCCATTGTTATGATTTTTTTCAGGCATTTTGTATCGAAATAATAATTAGTGGACTAATAACACTTTCATAATAGGAGTTTTTCATATTACCCTGGAAGTTTCTAAATGGTACGAGAACCTGAAACAAGACTATTGTTTAGAACTTACCAAGCTTAAGGGTTGGAAATATTTAAACCCAAATTGAGATTATCTCTTCAAATTTTCTGTAATAAATAGTGATTGAACAAAAATGCAAGATATTGTGTCGGTGATACAATCCC
Source organism: Gossypium stocksii (assembly GCA_020496765.1). NCBI lineage: Eukaryota > Viridiplantae > Streptophyta > Magnoliopsida > Malvales > Malvaceae > Gossypium > Gossypium stocksii. The sequence continues at coordinate 650,838 of CM035623.1, forward strand.
GTTGAAAACAAGTAATCGGGATCATTCTCAAAAAGATATTCCGTATCCATGTGAATATCATGTATACACATCTGGCAGGTCACTTAGGGCGTGATTAGTTGATGGAACCCTTGATTTAGAGTAAGATGGATGAAAGTTGATACAGATCCTATACCTGGGAATTGCAGTGGGAACGGATTGAAAAAGTTTCAAATCTTATAATCTTGAATCGCAGTGGGATTTTGAAGATGGTACAAGCCTTATGTCCCTTATGTCCCCAATGTACAGTGGAATGGACTCTGAGGTTACAGTGGGGCAAGCTCGCTGAGCAAAATGTGATTGTTTCTTCAGGTTTTGGTTAAAATACCAATCGAGAAAGAGGGCAGCATACTTCATTAGTGATAGAGCCCTGATAAGAAACGAGTGATGATGCCCTAATTATTAAACGAGTGATAGGGCAACGTATTTATCCCCTTGAGATAGTAGTGGGGCAGATCGAAGATTGTAGTCTTATCTTCCTAAGATAGCAAGGAAGTAGACTGAAGATTTCAAATTTTTTTCTCCTCGAAGTTCCAGTGAAGTAGGTTGAGGCTACAAATCCCTTCTCCCTGAGTTTACACTGAGGATCAAACCTTATTTCCTTGAAGTTTTAGAAGAGAAGATTAAAGTTACGAATCTCTTCTCTCTGAATTCTTATCTCCTCGAAGTTCTCGTAGAGTAGGTTGAGGCTACAAATCCCTTCTCTCTGAGTTTACACTGAGGATCAAACCTTATTTCCTTGAAATTTTAGCAGAGAAGATTGACGCTACAAATCTCTTCTCTCTGAATTCTTATCTCCTTGAAATCCTAGTAGAGTAGGTTGAATCTACAAATCCCTCTTCCCTGAGATTACATTGAGGATCAAATCCCTATTTTCTTGAAGTTTCAGTAGAGAAGATTGAAGCTACAAATCTCTTCTCTCTGAAACCTTATCTCCCTGGAGTTGCAGTGGAGCAGATTGAAGTTACCACGATAAGTCTTATCTCCTTGAAGTTGTAATACAGCAAGACTGAAGATTACAGATCTTATCTCTCTGAAGTTGCAGTAGAGCATATTAAAGTTATAAATCCTATACCTCTGAAGTTGCAGTAGGTCAGATTAAGTTTATTATAGCAGATCTTATTTCCCTGAAGTTGCAGTGGAACAGATTAAAGCTATGAATTATAGATCTTATCTCTTTGAAGTTGCGGTAAAGTAGATCATAACAAGGCTTATCTCCCTGAAGTTGCAGTGGAGCAGGTTAAAAAAATCAACAAATCTTATCCTCCTAAAGTTGCAGTGGGGCAGATTAAAGTTACCATGACAAGTCTTATCTCCCTGAAGTTACAGTGGAGCAGACTGAAGATAGCAGTCTTATCTCCTTGAAGTTGTAGTGCAGCAGATTGAGGCTACTAATCCTATCTCCCTAAAGTTACAGTGAAGTGGATTAAAACGATGAATCCTATACCTTTGAAGTTGCAGTAGGTCGGATTAAATTTACAATAGCAAGTCTTATCTCCCTAAAGTTGCAGCAGAATAGACTAAAATCACAAATCCCATATCACCTTGAAGTCCCAAAGAAATAGATTGGAGCTACAAGTCCTATCTCCCTGAAGTGGTGGTGGAGTGGTCAAAGTAACAAGATGCGGAGGACTGGAACAAGGCTACCTGAAGAAGAGGAGCGCCCAAAGAAGTCAAGACTCAATGAGACTGGACAAAATTGGTCTTTCTTGGAGGTCTTTGCTCTATTCTCATTACACGACAATGAGCAAAGAGGGGCAGTTGTACAAGCTCATTGTTGCCCGCGGCCCAAGATATAAAACAAACCAAAATTCAATGTTAAACTACCCAAGTACATGGCCCAATTTACAAATGGCCCAAACCCTAACCCAACAACTAAGCCCATAACATTAAGCAATTTTTTTAAAACCCTAGGGTTCCCCTTCTAGCACCGCAGCATGCTCCATATGCACCATCAGTGTGCACAACGCCCGAGGGATGGCTCATTCGTCAAGGTTGCACTAAAATATCCCTCTTTCGCCTCTGTTGACTTCCTCTTAGGCCTGCAAAGATAGCGAAAAAAGAAACAAAAGTAGACAGCAACACAGAAGCAAAAATAGTAGAAAGAAAATATTGTATTCCGGCTATAAAGCCGTTGTAATCAAATTGGGGGGACCGATTATTCAAAGAAAAAAGCAATAGAAAAAGAGAAAATTTTTACATACGCACATTGAGAAATCAAAAGCAAAAATAGAAAGAAAAAGTTGATTTTAAATCTCGTTTTCTTGTTTTTTTATTTCTGTTTTCAAATCTAGTTGAAATAAAAGCATAAAAAAGAAAAAAAGGGGGCAAGATTTACCTATTTCTCTCCGTATATTGCCGTTATCAGAGTCCCTTTTATTAGCAAAGACCGAAATTTCGTCAAGATCTGAGTTTAGGCTCTGAATTCGAGTGATGATGGTTGAAAAGAGGATTCAAATCGGTCGAACAAGGGTTCCTTTAGGAACTCCAGCCACCACACGGTGGCAAATCGGCGGCGGCACAAAAAGGGTTAAAATTTTAACAAAGAAAAGAGAATGGGGAGGCCTTTGTTTCATTTTTTTAAGGAATGGCTGAAATGGGTACAAAAAAAATTTTAGTTTTTTAAAGACAAACAAAAACGGTACCGTTTTTGGGTTGAAAGTCCAAATGCCAAAATGGCACTATTTTGGACCGCCCGTACGCCACCTAACCCGCTTAAAGGAGGTCCGCGTGTTCTCTATCTGTAGGAGATTTTCGCGAGAGGTCCTTCCTCCTTTGCAGCACTTTCCAATCAGGCCCTTTTATTTATCTTGAATCTGGCCATCAGATTTTGTTTGGTTTTTTAAATCGGTCCTTTGACCTGTCGAGCTCAACATGCAGCATTTAGGACTAGGGTTATGGCCCATTTTGGTCTCTCCTTATTGTTCGCTTGTTCGATTTGGTCCTTTTCTTCTTTATTTATTTTCAAATTGGCCTCAAACTTCCATTTTATGTCCAATTTAGTCCTTTTCTGCATATTTTGCCTTCTATTTTCAAATTAATTTGTCCAGGATTATTATTATTATTGTTATTAATATTATTATTTACTCCTATTATCATTATTATTATATTCATTATTTAGTAACATATTATCATTTTTCGTATTAATGTATTATCACTATTTTTCTATTTTATTTGTATTATATTATTACTATTATGTTTATGTAAACATTATTACTGTAACACCCCGAATTTTGGGCCTAGAAGTATTAGGCATTGGTTAAGTGATATGCGTGATATGAAGTAATAAAATTTATAAAACTGATCACACCAAAACTAACTAATATCATGATTTTAAGGCAAGCGCACCTATTGAACAGTAGTATAGTTTAGTGGCAAGACCGAGTTATCATACCCAAGGGAACCAAAAGTACTAGTACTCACTTCCTTTCTATTATCTAACCTAAAAATAAAAGAGGTTTTTATTAAGCTAATTCTAAAACTAACTAAGAGTGCACAGAAAAGTAGATTTGGGAAAAACTCTTGGGGAAAGGCTGATTGATGTGGGCAATACTCAAGGGAGAATCCACTTAGACTTCACTTGTTATCGATTCCTGAGCTAGACGATTTATTCATTTGACTTGATCCGTAGAGATCCCTAATTTATGTTAATACCTCCATCGAGGATAAGAACAACTAATCCTAGGTTGATTAACTGAAATCTCTTTCTAGTTAAAACCCCTAGTCTTGCATTAACTCGATCTATGGATCCCTCTATTAGGTTTGACCCTAACTCGACAGATTTATGTCGCCCTATGTCTAGGGTTGCATGCAACTCCGCTTAATTATGCTAGATCCACTCTTAAAGAGGGGCTTTTGCTCCTCTGCCTAAGCACATCAATACTTGTATTAATACCTAGGATTATTAAAACAAGAATTAAGCATACAAAATTAAGAACAATTCAAGTATTTATCATATAACTCAGGATAAAATAATAATAAGATCTGTCTTAGGTTTCATCCCCCTCAAGTATTTGGGGGATTTAGTTCATAATTAAGAAAGAAAACATCTCAGAAGAAATAAAATAGTAAAACATAAAGAACCCAGAAACCCCCTAAAGGATTGAAGGAAGATCTTCTGTCTTGATGTAGAATTCTGGCTTCTAGGATGAATCAATCGGCTTCCCTTGGAGTAATCCTTACTTCTACTCTCTGTGTTGGCACAAAGAAGGCGCTCCTTTTGGGAGAAAAGAGTACACCCTTAGAGTTGCCTCCTAGGGTCTTTATATATAGCTTTGGGATGCCTTTGTTAGCCTCTAAGTATCTAAATCCGAGTGAAATTGCACTTCCTCACGACAGGGACACGCCCGTATGCCATGCCTGTGTGTATCTACAAGAGGTCGTGTGGGCCTGTTGATGTTGGCACGACCGTGTAGTTTGGCCGTGCTTGTCGGGGCTGGGCCGTGCTGAACCTTACGTGGCACGGCCATGTGCCACGGCTGTATGGTGACTTCTTGGGCTGTGTTGTTTTTACGCTTTGGCCCATTTTCTCCGTTTTTGGCCTGTTTTTCGTTCTTCTCTCTTCCCTATGCTCTCCTGAGTATAGAACATGAAATAGAAGGGTTAAGAGTTCCAATTCTCACAAAATTAATAATAATTCATCCAAACTATAGGCCAAACATGAGGTGAAAATCTGTATAATTTATCGTTTATCAAATACCCCCACACTTAAGCCTTTGCTTGTTCTCAAGCAAAATCTCAATCCCTAATAAAGAATCATTCTTCTCAACTTACAAATTTTATCAATAATGTTTCAAACTAATCCACAGATAATCATACAATGAAAATTCATTCAAACGAACATTAAGGACTCAATCACTCTAAGTTGAGAATTTTATCATTGAAACATAAGTTTTTCTCCCTACTCTTAAGTAATTATCTCTCCATCTTAATTAACAGAAGTTGACATCCTGACTAAAGATTCACTCTATCCACTCGAAGTGTTTAGGGTTCAAGAATTAAGCACTCTCTAATCAACCTGAAAAGTTATTACCATAGGCTTGTAAGAAAATCACATCTCTACCACTATAGATTGACATGACTTATCGATCAAAATGTCTTGTAATGGTTGTAGCGGGGCTTGGTTAGGGGTGTTGTCACAGGCTGCAAAAGAGGGTTAGAATCGAGATTGAACTGAAAAATTATCTAGCTAGAAAAATCTTTCTAGGGCTAATTCTTATGATAATATCGTTTCTGCATTGGTAGCCTTAAAATAGAAATATGCAAAAACTATTGAACTATTACATATTACAACTAAATTTAACTGTGCATAATTTTTTTTAGAACAACTCAAATTACAAAACATTACAAACTTTACAATCTGGAAAAGAGAATAAAGCTAGATAACAATTCAATTCAAATCTCGACAAGAAATAGAGATCAAAGTAATTGAATGGGATTAAAAAAACGGGTTATGGGTTAATATTTAAAGGTGAGTCAAAGAGCGGGTTGTTAGGCTCAAATGGGGTTCACTAGGGGTTAATTTATAGAGGTAGGTTTTTATAGAGTAAGTGGGTTAATTCCTAAGTGCCTTTATCATTTCGGTATATCAAATCAAATGCTGTGGTCTTAACATGTATAATTGAAGCAAGTTCTAGAATAACAAATCAGTATTGACTCACTCAAAGCAATAATAAAAGTGAGCACGAAGGAATGTATGCTCAAAAGGCTCAAAATCTCACCAGAATTATGGCTTTTGATGTCAATCCTGTGAATTTCAAATCTCAAGATAATACTTAGAATTAAGGAAAATAACTTATGCAAAAAATGGGGTTCTCAAAAATTTTAACTTATCATGCTTGATTCCCTAATATTTTAGAGTTTGAATAATAAATGTACATGCACCTATTTCTTAATTCTCAACATATCAATAAAAATCATAATTCAATCAGAATTAATTCCTAAATAGGAGACTGAAGATAATGCAGATTTGAGAACAATGCAAAATGTTAGAAAGAAAATTTCATGGATTTCAAGGAAAGTGTATGACTGAAAGTAAGTTCCCCCCCACACTTAAGATGTACATTGCCCTCAATATACAAAGAAACATTAGTAGCAATAGAAGCACAAGATTATAAGATAGGGAAGAAACTTCCTGAATTTTAGATGAATTTGTGAGATGGATATTGGAATTGGAAGAGCTGGCCGTTGAGGTAGGGTGGTCCCACTCTCTTATGGATATGAGCTATAGAGCTCGTTTGAAACTGTGAAAGTATTTATCAGTCATGGGGAATTTGGATTAATAGAGTATTTTTGTTAAGGGCTGGCAGATATGAAAAAGAAATAAGATAAATAAAAAATACTAATATTCAAATAATGAAAAAGATAAAATAAAAGAAAATAAAAGTAAAAGTAAAAAGGAAAATAAAGTTAGAAGAAAAGGTGAAAATAAAGATCAGTGTTCAAATAAAAGTTAAGATAAAAATAAAGTTAAGAGGAATAGAAGTCTCTAATCCTCAGATGGATCACGCGGTGGCGGTGGTGAAGTGATGTGGAGGTGCTGGCATATCTGCTGTAGTGTCGCATCCATGTGATCGAAGTGCTGGAAGCATTGCTGCTTGAATCGTGATAGGCGCTCAGATATGTCAGCATAGGAAGCTGCCGCATGAACTGGTCGGCGGGGTGGTAGCGGCTCAGTAGGCGCATTCTCCTCCGGTGGTGGTGCTGGGACATCATCAGGAATGTCCTCTGAATCTTCGGTGTCCTGGATGAGGTGGTATTGAAAGGGGTTGCCTCCTGGCCTCCGTTGGATCATCCTCATATGGTGCATAATCTGGATGCCCTGAGGGGACATCTGGCCGATGAGTGTGTAAGAGGATGTCTGGGCTGCTGTGTTGAGGAGCCCAAAGTGACGGGCCAAGCGTGTAATGTACGGGCCTATGGATATGACGCCTTTACAGTGCCTCTCGGTCTGGTGCTGCATGGCGTGCGCGATAAAGCAGGCGAGGTCGATGGGGTGCGCGTTCGCCATGCTCCATAAAAAATAGGCGTCATGGGTGTTGACGACGCCTGTGCTCTTCCGTCTACCTGTCAAAGTATGTGTAAGAAGAGCGTGAAGGTACCTTAATGACAGGGGGAGAGCGTTCGCCTTAGTGCGACTAGGGTCGTAGGAGGGATAGCCGGGGGCGATATTGCGCCAACAATCTACGGGTTTCAGGGTGATTCGACGGTCTTCCTCCTCCATGGATTGCTCTATGTAGAGGCCGAGGGCTGAGCCGAACTCTGGTACGCTAAGGTGGCGTACACGACCTTCTAGGCAAAACTAGATCGTGCCGGGATCATCGAACTGACTCATGACGGTTTGAAGATGGAAGGTGGAGCAGAACTCTAGAGTGAGTTCAAGGTATCTGGGCTCAATGGTTCAGAAGAACTGCTCCCAAGGATCCGTCATTAGTAAGGCTCAGATTGCATCAGCGAGGTCGACTTGTTCTAGCCTCGATGATGAACCACCTGGCCCCTTACGTTTCTTTGAGGGTGGGGCAGCAGGTCTCTTTCCGCGTGATGTCGACATAATGCCTAAATAACAAAACAATAAACATTAGTCTTAAAAATTAAATCGAATAAAAAATTATAAATAAAATAATAAATTTGACAATGTGTCTAAAAACAAAATGGTGACTAACCTAAATAATATAAATTATTCATTCTAATGTGATATCAAAAACAAGCAATATGGGTATGTATTTATACTAAATGCATGGGATTTTAAGAAAAATGGCAATCAAATGGAGTTCTAAGTGGCATGTGATCATAAAACATTCTATAACATTCTAGATTATTCATCCTAATATAGGTAATTCCATGCTTGAATATAAATATATTCATAATATTTAAAATAAAACTAAAAACTAAAAATAAAGATTAAACAGAAAAATGAGGAAATAGAACCAAATGTGAGAGCTGCACGGTCGTGGGAGAGGATTTGAACGGTCGTGGGGTACTTTTCACGGGCGTGGGGTGGCCTTGTATGAGCGTGGTGGTGTTTAGAGGATCGATGGTGGCGTTTATGGTGGTTGGGGGAGAAAATTTTTTGGGTTTGAGTGAGAGAGAAAATGAATAGTGGCCCCTATTTATAGTTTTTGGGTTACACGGGCATGGCATACGCCCGGGTGACTCAGGTATTGCCCGTGTATTTCGAAATTTAGTGGTTTTACCGCGCCTGGTTCGAGGTACACGCCCGTGTTGGCCATATCGCACGGCCGTTTACAATCTTGTTCGCTTTTCACAGGTTGTGTGGTCGGCCACACGACCGTTGGCGATGAGGCTTCGCTATTCACACGATCGTGTAGGAAGTCACATAGCTATGTCTAATTTGACAGTGTTAGCCACAGTTTGAGGACGCGGGCGTGGGGAATTTATCGACGCTCGTGTGGGATTTACCAGTGTTGGCCATGGCCATATCACACGGCCGTGGCAATTTGTCGTAGCCCGTGTTTTTGGGAAAATTTTACGCTGTTTGTACACGGCCTGGGTGTACGACCGTGTCTCTACTTTAAATGTTCACACGGCCTTAGGCACGCCAGTGGGCATGGCCATGTGGTCCTAAATTTCTGCATTCAAAAGTGTTAGTTGATGTATTAAAGGACTAGAAAAAGTAGAAAGAAATTTTACTACGTTAGTGCTAGGGTTGCCTCCTGAGAAGCTCTTATTTAGAGTCTAAGCTCGACTCTTCCTGGATGTATTATGGAGGGAGTGTATGGAGTTGAAGCTCCTCCCTGTTATCTTTAAAATTCTCACCTCTATAGTCTTTAAGCCTATGGCCGTTTACCTTGAAGGTACCATAGTTAGGGTGAGTTACCTCAACTGTGCCGTATGGAAAGACAGTTTGAACACTGAATGGACCTGACCATCTTGACTTGAGTTTTCTAGGAAATAGTTTTAGCCTCGAGTTGTAGAGTAGAACAAGATCACCGGTTTTGAACTGTTTAGGTTGTTTCAGTCGGTTGTCGTGACGTCGCTTCATGGCTTCCTTATATAGTTGTGAGCTTTTGTAAGTATGGCAACGCCATTCATCTAACTCATTTAACTGCATTAGTCTTTTCTCACCTGCGAGCTTAGAATCAAGATTTAAAAATTTTATAGCCCAAAATGCTTTATGTTCAAGTTCAAATGGTAGATGATAGTTTTTTCCGTAGACAAGTTTATAAGGGGATGTTCCTATGGGTGTTTTAAAGGTAGTTCTATAAGCCCATAAAGCATCGTCTACTTTTCTTGACCAATCTTTTCTATTTGTTTCTATCATTTTTTCTAGGATGCGTTTTAGTTCCCTATTTGTTACTTCAACTTGGCCACTAGTTTGTGGGTGATAAGGGGTAGCTGTTCTATGGTGTACTCCATATCTTTTTAAAATTTTTTGAAATTGAGCATTGCAAAAATGAGTTCCCCTATCACTAATAATTATCCTAGGTATTCCAAATCGATAGAATAATTTTTTCAGAAAACGCACTACCATTCTAGCATCATTAGTAGGTAAGGCTTAGGCTTCCACCCATTTTGACATATAATCTACTGCTACTAGTATGTATGATAACAGCTCGCGATATTAAGTAATAAAATTTATAAAACTGATCACTCCTAAACTAACTAATATCACGACCTTAAAGGTAAGCGCACCTGTCGAACAATAGTATAGTTTAGTGGCAAGACCGAGTTATCGTACCCAAGGGAACCAAAAGTACTAGTACTTACTTCTTTTCTATTATCTAGCCTAAAAATAAAGAGAGTTGATTTAAACTAATTCTAAAACTAACTAAAAGTGCACAAAAAGTAAATTGAGAAAAAACTTTCAGGAAAACTGATTCATATGGGAATTACTCAAGGGAGAATCCACCTAGACTTCACTTGTTATTGATTTCTTGAACTATATTATTGATTACTTGCCTTGATCCGTAGAGATCCCTAACTTATGCTAAACCCTTAGTCAATGCATAGAGCAACTATGCCTAAGTTGTTAATTAAAGTTCCTTTATTAATTAACTCCTTAGGTTGCATTAATTCAATCTATGGATCCCAATATTAGGTTTGACCCTAATCCGATAGATTTATGTCGCCCTATGTCTAGGGTTGCATGCAACTCTGCTTAATTATGGTAGATCTACTCTTATCACAGGGACTTGCTCCTCTGCTCTAAGCACATCTAATTCTTGAAGTAATACCTAGGATTATTAAATCAAGAATGAAGAACACATAATTAAGAACAATTCAAGCAATTATCATATAGCTAAATAAATAATAACAAGATTTTTCTTAGGTTTCATCCCCCTCAAGTATTTGAGAGGTTTAGTTCATAATAAAGAAAATAAACATCTCAGAATATAATAAATAGCAAAACATAAAGAACCCAAAAAACCCTTGAAGGAATTTAGGGAGATCCTCAGTCTTGATGTAGAACTCTAGCTTCTAGGATGAATCAATCGGCTTCCCTTGGAGTAATTCCTTGCTTTCACTCCTCGTGTTGGCAGAAAGATGGCAATCCTATTGGGAGAAAAAGAGTACACCCTTAGAGTTGCCTCCTAGGGTCTTTATATAGAGCTTTGGGGAGCCTTTCTTAGCCTCTAAGCATCTAAATCCGAGTGAAATTCCTCTTCCTCATGACTAGAACACGCCCGTGTGCCATGCCCGTGTGATTTTGACAAGAGGCCGTATTCTAGAATGCTTGGGTGGCACGGCCGTGTGGCTAGGCCGTGCTTGTCTGGGGCTTGGCTGTATGATCTTTGTGTGGCACGACCGTGTGCCACAGTCGTGTGGTAACGTCTTGGGCCGTGCGTTTGCACATTTTGGCCCATTTTCTCCGGTTTTTAGTCCCTTTTCTGTTCTTTTCTCTTCCCTATGCTCTCCTGAGTATAAGATATGAAAAAGATAGATTAAGAGCACCAATTCTCACTAAATTGATAATAATTCATCTGAAATATAGGCTAAACATGAGGTAAAAATATGTATAAATTAGCGTTTATCAAATACCCCCACACTTAAGCCTTTGCTTGTCCTCAAGCAAAATCACATTCCCTAATTAAGAATCATTCTTCTCATCTTCACAATTCTTATCAATAATGTTTCAAATTAATCCACAGGTAAGCATACAATGAAAATTCAATCAAAAGAACATTAAAGACTCAATTACTTTAAGTTGAGAATTTTATCATTGAAACATAAGTTTTCTTTTTTCTCCTAAGTAGTTATCTTTCCATCTTAATTAACAGAAGTTGACATCCTCACTAAGGATTCACTTAATCCATTCGAAGTGTTTAGGGTTCAAAAATTAAGTACTCTCTAGTCAACCTGAGAAGTTATTACCATAGGCTTGCTCAAAAATCAAGTCTCCACCACTGTAGATTGATATGATACATCAATCAAAAGGTCTTTTAAAGGTTGTAATGGGGTTTGGTTAGGGGTGTTGTCACAGGCTGCAAAAGAGGGTTAGAATCGAGACTGAACTTGAAAAATTATCTAGCTAGAAAAATCTCTATCACTGGAACATATTTCCCAAGCTAATCATTAGGATAATATCAATTCTGCCTTGGTAGCCTTAGAATAGAAATATGCAAAAACTATTTGAACTATATTACAACTGAATTAATACTTCTCACTTTTTTTTAAGAACAATTCAAGTACAATAATCTGGGAAATAATAATTCAACTCAAATCTCGACAAAAATAGGGGTCAAAATAATTAAATGAAATTAAAAAAATGGGTTATTGGTTAATAATTAGAGGGTGAGTCAAGGAAAAGGTTTGTTAGGCTCAATAGGGTTTACTAGGGGTTAATTTATGGAGGTAGGCTTTTTGTGGAGTAAGTGGGTTAAATCCTAGGTGCCTTTATCATTTCGGTATATCAAATCAATGATGTGGTCTCGACATGTATAATCAAAGCAAGTTCTAGAATAACAAATCAGTATTGACTTCACTCAAAGCAATAATAAAAGTGAGCATGAAAGAATATATGCTCAAAAGGCTCAAAAATCTCACTAAAATTATGGCTTTTAATGTCACTTCTGCAAATTTCAAATCTCAAGATAATACTTAGAATTAGGGAAGAGAGCTTATGAAAAAAAATTAGGGTTCTCAAAAATTTCAACTTATCATGCTTGATTCTCTAATGTTTTAAAGTTTGAACATTCAAAGTACAATCACCTATTTCTTAATTCTCACATATCAATAAAAATCATAAATCAGTCAGAATTAGTTCCTAATAGGAGACTGAAGATGATGCTATTGAGAGCAGTGCAATCAGTTAGAAAAATTTTAGGGATTTTAAAATGTAATAACTTGAAAGTAAGTTTTCCCCCTCACACTTAAGATGTACATTGCCCTCAATGTACAAAGATAACATTAGTATCAATATAAGCATTAAATCATAAGGTAGGGAAGGGTATGAAACTCCTTAAATTTTGGATGAATATGTGAGACAGAGATTGAGCTTGGAAGAGCTAGCTGTTGTGGCACGGTGTTCCCATGTTCGTAGAGATTGGAGCTGGAGAGCTCCTTTGGAACTGCGAATGGATTTATTAGTCGTGGGGAATTTGGATCAATAGAAATTACTTGTTAGAGGTTGGCCGTTATGAAAAATAAATAAAACAAAAACAAAATATTAAAAATACTAATATGCAAAAAAAATGAGAAAGATAAAATGAAGGAAAATATAAATAAACTGAAAAAGAAAAAACAAAGTTAGTAGAAAAGATAAAAATAAAGATTAGTGTTCAAATCTAAGTGAAGATAAAAATAATAAGAAAAGGAAAATAAACATAAGAGGATCTAGTCCTCGGATGGATCACACGGTGGCGGGGTGATGCTCAAGTGCTGACATATCTGCGCCAAAGTGGCGTCGATATAATCGAGGCATCGGAAGTATTGTCGCTCAAACCGGTCTAGGCACTCGTGTATGTCAGCATGTGGGGCTGCTACCTGGATGGGTTGTCTGGGGCGTGGTGGCTCGGCGAGCTCATCCTCCTCCGGTGGTGATGGTGGGACATCATCAGCAATGTCCTCTGGGTCTTCGCCTTCCTAGACAAGGCAGAAGTGGAAGTGGATGCCACCTGGTCGCTCTATCATCCTCATGTGCAGCATGCTCTGGATGCCCTACGAGGACATCTGGTCGAGGAAAGTATAGGAGGATGTTTGGGCCGTAGTGTTGAATAGGCCGAAGTAGCGGCCTAGTCTCGTGATGTAAGGGCCCATGGATATGATGCCTTTTCGATGCCGCTCAGTCTGGTGCTGCATGGTAAGTGCGATGAAGTATGCGAGGTCAATAGCGTGGCCATTAGCCATGCACAAGAGGAAGTAGACGTCCTAAGTATTGACGACGCCTGTACTCTCTCGCCTACCTGTCAGAGTGTGAGCGAGGAGAGCATGAATGTACCTCAAAGAAGGAGCGAGGGCGGTCGCCTTACTGACGCTGGGGTTATAAACTTGCCGCCCCGGAGTAATCTCGTACCAACAGTCGACGGGTCAGATATGGATGCGACGAGAAAGGGTGGGGAAGTCATCCTTTACTATAAATTGCTCGGTATAAAGACCGAAGGTCGTGCCAAACTCTGGTACACTCATCTATCGTACGAGACCTCCTAAACAGAATTGGACCGTGCCTGGATCGTTGAATCTATTCATTATGGTCTGGAGATGGAAGGTGGAGCAGAACTTGAGGGTGAGTTCTAAGTAGGTGGGCTCCACAATCTGGAAGAACTGGTCCCATGGGTCGGTAGTCAACAGGGCTCGGACGTCGTCTACCAAACTTATTTGCTCGAGGGCCTCCCAATCGATGCATCGGCCTATAGAAATAGTTCGAGCCCGGAGTAACTGATAGCGTTCCTCCTGGGAGTCCTGCGAAAATGTGAGGAATGGGTGGCGCGCCTCAGAGGTGGGCATCGATGATGAACTTCTCGGTCCCTTTCGTTTTTTAGAGACGGGGACAGCAGCCTTCTTAGCGCGCGATGATGACATGGTATCTAAAATAAAATAACAAAAGCATTAGTCCTAAATATTGAAATTAAACTAGATAGATAATAAGTAAAATATAGATTAAAATGACAGTGCTCTAAAAAAATAAAAATGAGGATTAACCTAAATAGTAGAATCTAATCATATTAGCTTGTAACAAAATGAGGAACTATTGGTATGTATATATACTAAAAATATGACAAAATGGCATGAAAATATGAGTTTAAATGGCAAAGAAAATGAAATCTAAATGGCAAGCAAAAATGAAATTAAGTGGCATGTAATCCTAATATATTCTATACTATTCTAGATAATTCATCCTATTTTTCCTAATTCCATGCTTAAATTATCATAAAGAATAAAGCAAAATTTAAAATATAAATAATGAAAATGAGATATAAACAAATAAATGAGAAAAATTGAAAGAATAGAACCAAAATTGAGGGTGCACGGTCGTGGGTGGAGTTTACACGGGTGTGGGTTGCTGAGTTCGGGTATGGTGGTGTTTTGAGGGCTGTGGTGGCGCTAGTGGTGGTTTGGGGAGGAGTTTGGATGAGAGAATTTAGGGTTTGAGTGAAAGGGAAGATGAATAGTGGCTCCTTATTTATAGTTTTTGGGTCACACGGGCATGTCACACGCCCGTGTGAGTCGTGTTTTGCCCGTGTCTTTCGAAAATCGGTGGTTATGGCGCGCCTGGTTTCGATGAGCACGCCCGTGTACTTGATTCGCATGGCTATAGGAGATCGGGTCTTTGTTACTTACACGGTCGTGTGATGGTGTACACAGCCGTGTGCGATCGTGTTCGTGTTTTACACGATCGTGTGATAGGTTCCACGGCCATGTGAAATTTGACAGTGTCTTCCACGGTCTAGGAACACGGGCGTGTGGCGTTGCGTGAGCCCGTGTGGATGCTACGGGGTTGCCACGGCCATGTCGTACGGCTGTGGGGTATTGATGGTAGCCCGTGTTGAAGTCGAAAGGTCGCCACTGCCATATCGCACGGCCGTGGGGTTTTATCGGTAGCCCGTGTTTTAGGAAAATTTTTGCTTTGTTTATACACGGCCTTGGTACATGACCATGTCTCTGTTTGCAGGGTGCACACGGCCTGGGACACGCCCGTGGGCATGGCCGTGGTGTCCTAGATCTCTGCATTAAAAAGGGTTAAAGTAATGCATGAAAAATACAAAAAAACAAAATAGATGAAAATTCACTAAGTTAGTGCTCGGGTTGCCTCCCGAGAAGAGCTTATTTAGAGTCTAAGCTCGACTCTGCCTGGATGTGTAATGATGGAATTTTGTGGAGCTGAAGCCCCTCCCTGTTTTCTGTAAAATTCTCACCTCTATAATGTTTAAGCCTATGGCCGTTTACCTTGAATGTATCGTGGTTAGGGTGAGTTACCTCAATGGTGCCGTATGGAAAGACTTTTATTACCGTGAAGTATAGTGTATCACTTGTATGTTCTTTAAAAATTGAGCTTCGTGGATTGTCTTCCCCTAAAATTACCTTATCTCCCACCTTGAGGTGATTTATTTGTCCTTGAGGGTCGTCTTGGTGATGCTTTGTTTTGTTGTGGCATATTTTAGGCTTTTCGTTAAAGTTCAGCCACTCATCTAGTTCCTCGATCTGGAGCATTCGCTTTTCTGGTTCATCTCTTGTAGGTGAATTTGACATTGTTTGTGTTGTCTTTATATGAAGTGCGTCCTGCACAGGAATTTGTGTGGTGAGTTTAGTGTTTTTACAGGGACTCAAATCTCTATTTTTGTTTGTAGTTTTAATTGAATTGTGAGCTCGTATGGTGATGTATCATCACCTGCTCGTAATTTGAGTTCACCTGTTTCTAAATCAATTTTTGTTTTAGCAGTTTCTAAAAAGGGTCACCCTAAAATTAAGGGTACATTGCTAGCCTCGTCAATGTCTAAAACAACAAAGTCAACTGGGAATATAAATTTATCGATTTTGACAAGTACATCTTCAATTATTCCCTTAGGTGCCCTAATGGTTTTATCAGCTAATTGAATGCTCATCTTGGTTTTCTTAGGCGTTCCAAGACCTAGTTGTTTAAACAGGTTATAAGGCATGACGTTTATGCTTGCCCCTAAATCAGCTAAAGCATTTTTTTCCTCTAAGCTACCAAGTAAACAAGGGATAGTAAAACTCCCTGGATCTTTTAGTTTGGTCAGTAGTCTATTTTGTAGAATAGCTGAGCAGACTGCATTTAATTCCACATGAGATTTCTCTTTTAGCTTCCGCTTGTTTGTCAAGAGTTCTTTTAAGAATTTAACAGCGTCTGGCATCTGCAAAATTGCTTCAACAAATGGTAAGTTAATGTGTAATTTTTTTAAGAGTTTAAGAAACTTACCGAATTGTTCATCAGTGCGGTCTTTCTGTAGCGCTATTGGGTATGGTATACGAGGCTTGTGTTTGTTGATGCCTGGCTTGTTGTTGCTTGCCTTTACCTTACCTTTACTCACCCTAGGTTCCTCGCATAACTTTGGGTCATCTTTGGCTAATGCCTCCTCATTTGTTGCATTTATGGCGTGAAGTTGCTCTTTAGGATTGGTCTCAGTGTTACTTGGAAGTCCACCTTATGGTCTTTCTGATATTAACTTAGCGAGTTGATCGATTTGATTCTCAAGGCCTTTGATTGATGCTTGCTAGTTCTTTAATGCTGTTTCAGTGTTCTAAAAGTGGGTCTCTGACATGGCCATGAATTTGGTAAACATCTCTTCAAGGTTGGGCTTTTTCTCCTGTTGAGGCGGTGGCTGCTGAAATCCCTGAGGGGGTTGTTGTCTTTGATTCCCTTGACCTCCCCAAGAAAAATTGGGATGGTTTTGCCAACATGCATTATATGTGTTACTATATGGATTATTTTGAGATCTGAAATTGTTACCCATATAATTGGGCTGCTCGGTGTCTGTGCCATTGGCAGAAGATGAGTAGTCTGGAGTGAACATATTTCCCTAAGTTGTGTAGCACTGCATTACTACTTGTGCCTGCGTAGAACCAACAAAATGATCAAACTTTTTATTTAAAAGTTCTACTTGGTTAGAAAGCATAGCGACCGCATCAATATTATAAATTCTTGTCGGCTTTGTCCTCATGACTTGCCACTGATAATTATTCAATGACATCTCTTCAATAAATTCATAAGCTACTTCAGGTGTTTTATTATTGATCGTCCCTCCTGCGGCTGCATCGATCCTTTGTCTAGTTGATGGATTTAAACTGTTGTGGAAGGTTTGAACTTATAGCCATAAAGGTAGACCATGATGAGGGCACCTTCTTAAAAGATCTTTGTATCTCTCCCATGCATCGTAAAGTGTTTCTAAATCCATCTGCACAAAAGAAGAAATATCGTTTCGTAATTTGGCTGTTTTAGCTGGAGGAAAATATTTGAGTAAAAATTTTTCGGTCATTTGTTCCCATGTAGTGATTGAGCCTCGTGGTAAGGAATTTAACCACTGTTTGGCTTTATTTCTCAAAGAGAATGGAAATAGCCTCAAGCGAATGGCATCGTCAGAAACGCCATTTATTTTAAAAGTATCACAAAGTTCCAAAAAATTGGCTATGTGTGAATTTGGATCTTCATCCTGTAAACCATCAAACTGCACCAATTGCTGTATCATCTGAACAGTGTTAGGCTTTAATTCAAAATTATTAGCAGCAATAGTAGGTCTAAGAATGCTAGTTTGGGTACCAACCAAACTAGGTTTAGCATAATCATACATAGTGCGAGGAGCTGCTTCCTGATTTACTGGTTCTGCTGGTAGTGCTGGAGGTGGTGGAACGTTTTGATTCGCGTCCATCTCTTCTGTAGGTTCTGGCTCTTGCTTAGGTTCTTGTTCTGGATAATGAAAACTGCGTCTAATTTCTCTGCGATTTCTGCGAACTGTCGCTTCTAGATCTTCGTCAAAAAGTAGTGGTCCTGTTGGGTTGTTTCTAGTCATAAACTAAAAATACCTAAAAAGAAAAAGAGCAAAGAAAATTCAAAAATTTAAAAGAAAATACAAAAAAAATAAAAAATAAATAAATAAAAACTGAAAATAAAAATAAAAGAAAAATAAATAAGTAAATATAAATATAGTAATGGCTAAAGTAATAGAAATCGAGTTTTCGTAATATTTCAATTCCCCGGCAATGGCGCCAAAAACTTGATAACGGCTCGCGATATTAAGTAATAAAATTTATAAAACTGATCACACCTAAACTAACTAATATCACGACCTTAAAGGCAAGCGCACCTGTCGAACAATAGTATAGTTTAGTGGCAAGACCGAGTTATCGTACCCAAGGGAACCAAAAGTACTAGTACTTACTTCTGTTGCTGATGGGTCAACCCTTTTGGGGTTATGTTAGTTGCTAAATAATTTGCAAAATCAGCAAACCATGGAACTGCTTCGTCTGCTAAGGCTAGGAATTGTTCCTCAGGAAACAAATCATTTATTTTCTCGAGGTATTTGGGGTGTGGATATTCTAATCTTGAAAGGTGATCTGCTGCCAAGTTTTCAGCTCCTTTCTTATCCCTTATTTCTAAGTCAAATTCCTGTAACAGTAAAATCCATCTTATCAATCTAGGTTTTGCATCAGTTTTAGTTAAGAGGTAACGAAGAGTAGAATGGTCAGTGTAAACAATGACTTTTGATAATATCAGATAAGATCTGAATTTATCAAATGCAAAAATGACAGCTAGCAACTCTTTTTCCATAGTAGTATAATTTGCTTGAGCTGCCATCAAAGTTCTACTAGCATAGTAGATTGGTTGAAAGTGCTTATCTCTTTGTTGTCCCAATACTGCACCTACTGCAAAATCACTCGCATCGCACATTAGTTCAAAAGGTAGATTCCAATCAGGTGAAATCATAATTGGGGCTTTGACTAACTTTTCCTTGAGAGTGTTGAAAGATTCTAAACATTCTTGGTCAAAGTTGAGCAGCACATCTTTTTCTAGTATTTTTGTTAATGGCTTAGCTATTTTAGAAAAATCCTTAATGAATCTGCGATAAAACCCGGCATGTCCTAAAAAGCTTCTTATAGCCTTAACTGAACTAGGGGGAGGTAATTTTTCGATGGTTTCAATTTTTGCTTTGTCTACCTCTATCCCATTACTAGAAATTTTATGCCCTAGTACAATACCTTATTGAACCATAAAGTGGCATTTTTCCCAATTTAATACTAGATTTGTTTCTTCACATCTTATCAAAACACGTTTTAAATTATTAAGACAAAGTTGGAAAGAATTACCAAAAACTGAGAAATCATCCATAAATACCTCCATGATGTCTTCCACAAGTTTATTGAAGATAGCTAGCATGCATCGCTGAAAAGTAGCAGGAGCGTTACATAAACCAAAAGGCATTCTACGATAAGCAAATGTACCGTATGGACATGTGAATGTCGTTTTTCTCCTGATCTTCTAGAGCTATTGGGATTTGGAAGTAACCAGAGAGTCCATCTAGGAAACAGTAATACATGTGACCTGACAATCTTTCCAGCGTCTGATTAATGAAAGGTAAGGGAAAATGATCTTTTTGAGTTGCGTCATTTAACTTTCTATAATCAATGCAGACTCTCCACCCAGTGACTGTTCTTGTAGGTATTGATTCCTTTTTCTCATTAGACACTACAGTTATACCTCCCTTTTTAGGAACAACCTGCACAGTACTTACCCAAGAACTGTCAGAAATAGGATAAATAATACCTGCATCTAGAAGTTTAATTACCTCCGCTTTTACGACTTCCTTCATGTTGGGATTCAATTGTCTTTGAGCTTGCACCGATGGTTTATATTCATCTTCCATTAAAATTTTGTGGGTGCAAAAAGAAGGATTAATTCCCTTAATATCTGAAATTTTCCATGCTATAACCTGCTTGTGTTCTCTTAACACTTGGAGTAGTTCCCCTTTTTCTATAGTGCTCAAATTTGATGCGATAATAACTGGTAAAGTTGAATCTTCGCCTAAAAAGGCATATTCTAAATGGTCTGGTAATTATTTTAACTCTAATTTAGGGGGTTCATCAATGGAAGGTTTCTGTCTCAACTCATCATTCATCTTTATACTCTCATAACTTATATGTGTCTCGTGATAATTTCATTAGAATCTAACTCCTTTCTTACTTCTTCAACTTCAGTGGTGGCTTCATTTTCCCCCCACCTTGAACAAGACACAGTTCCAATGTGTTTGCGAGAGAAATTTCCTGAAAATTATCTTGAATGAAATAATCAATAACGTCAATAAAATAGCAGGAATCATCCTGTTCTCTAGAAAATCTCATGGCATCATAGATTTTGAAAATGACTTCTTCTTCTCCAACTCTAAGTACTAATTTACCATCCCCTACATCAATGACAGCTCTAGCAGTAGTTAAAAATGGACGTCCCAAAATTAAAGGTACCTTAATATCCTCATCCATGTCAAGTACAACGAAATCAACAGGGAAAATAAATTTATCTACTTTGACTAGCACATCCTCAATAATTTCCTTAGGATATTTAACAGATCTATCAGCTAATTAAATACTCATCCTAGTGGATTTTGGTTCCTCTAGACCTAGTTGCTTGAACATCTTATAAGGCATGAGATTAATGCTAGCACCTAAATCAGCTAAGGCTTTATCAATAATTAAACTACCAATTAAACAAGGAATAGTAAAACTCCCTGAATCTTTCAGTTTTGCTGGTAATTTATTTTGAAGGATGGCTGAGCATTCCTCGTTGAGCTCTACCATGGCTAATTCTTCCAACTTCCTTTTGTTTGTGAGAAGTTCTTTAAGAAACTTTGCGTTCTTTGGCATCTGCGAGATTGCTTCAACAAAAGGTAAGTTAATATGTAATTTCTTAAAAAGTTCAAGAAATTTACCGAATTGAGCATCTGTGCGGTCTTTCTTCAATTTTGCCAGATATGGAATAGGTGGTCTGTATTCGTTAAGTGTTGGTAGAGTGCTTTCTTTGGGTTTCTCTTCATCTACCTTGTCTTTTGGAGATTCTGGAACAGGTGTCTTTTCTTGTTCAGCCAATACTTTCCCATCTCTAAGGGTAATAGATTTGACATGTTTTCTGGGATTCGGCTCAGTGTTGCTTGGTAGTCCACCTTGCGGTCTTTCTGAAATTAACTTGGCAAGTTGACCAATTTGATTCTCAAGTCCTTTAATTGATGCTTGCTGGTTCTTTAGTGCCACCTCAGTGTTTTGAAAACAGGTTTCTGACATGGCCATGAATTTGGTAAACATCTCTTCAAGATTCTGTTTCATCTCTTGCTGTGGTGGTGGTTGCTGAAATCTCGGAGGGGGTTGTTATCTTTGATTCCCTTGTCCTCCCCAAGAAAAATTGGGGTGGTTTTGCCAACCTGTAGTATACGTATTACTATAAGGGTTATTTTGAGATCTAGAATTGTTACCCATGTAATTAGCTTGCTCGGTTTCCATGCTATAGCCATAAGATGAGTAGTCTGGAGCGAACAGATTTCCTTGAGTTGCGTCACACTGCATCACTGATTGTGCCTGCGTAGAATCAATAAAATTATTAAACTTTTTATTTAAAAGTTCTACCTGATTAGTAAGCATAGTGACAGCATCAATATTATAAACTCCTGCAGCTTTTGTCAGTTTTGTCCTCATGACTTGCCACTAATAATTGTTTAGTGATATCTCTTCAATAAACTCATAGGCTGCTTCTGGTGTTTTGTTGTTGATTGTTCCTCCTGCGGCTGCATCAATCATCTGCCTTGTTGATGGATTCAAACCGTTGTGAAAGGTTTGAACTTGTAACCACAAAGGTAGTCCATGATGAGGGCATCTTCTCAAAAGATCCTTGTATCTCTCCTAGGCATCGTAAAGTGTTTCTAAATCCATCTGCACAAAAGTAGAGATATCGTTTCGTAATTTAGCGATTTTAGCTGGAGGAAAATATTTTAGTAAAAATTTCTCAGTCATTTGTTCCCAAGTAGTGATTGAGCCTCGTGGTAGAGAATTCAACCATTGTTTAGCTTTGTTCCTTAAAGAAAAAAGAAATAATCGGAGGCGACTGGCATCATCAGAAACACCATTTATTTTAAAGGTATCACAAAGTTCCAAAAAATTGGCTAAATGTGAGTTAGGATCTTCATCCTGTAAACCATCAAACTGCACAAGTTACTGAATCATCTAAATAGTGTTAGGCTTTAATTCAAAATTATTAGCAGCAATAGTAGGTCTAATAATACTAGTTTGAGTACCAGCTAAACTAGGTTTAGCATAATCATACATAGTACGAGGCGCTTCATCTGGTTCTGCAGGTAATGCTGGAGGTGGTAGATTGTTTTGATTTGCTTCCATCGTTTCAGTAGGTTCAGGTTCTTACTCTTGGCCTTGTTCTTGTTCTGGATAATATAAGCTTCTTCTGATCTCTCTACGATTTCTGCGAACTGTGGCTTCTAAATCTTCGTAAAAAAGTAGTGGTCCTCCTGGATTTCTTTTAGTCATAAACTAAAGATATCTAGAAGGGAAAAATAAAGAATATTAGAATAAATAAAATAAAAATAAAATCTGAAAATAAATAAAATAGTAATGGCTAATAGAAATCGAGTTTTCGTAATCTTTTAGTTCCCCGGCAACGGTGCCAAAAACTTAATATGCGTGATATGAAGTAATAAAATTTATAAAAACTGATCACACCAAAACTAACTAATATCACGATTTTAAGGCAAGCGCACCTATCGAACAGTAGTATAGTTTAGAGGCAAGACCGAGTTATCATACCCAAGGGAACCAAAAGTACTAGTACTCACTTCCTTTCTGTTATCTAACCTAAAAATAAAAGAGGTTTTTATGAAGCTAATTCTAAAACTAACTAAGAGTGCACAGAAAAGTAGATTTGGGAAAAACTCTTGGGGAAAGGCTGATTGATAAGGGCAATACTCAAGGGAGAATCCACCTAGACTTCACTTGTTATCGATTCCTGAGCTAGACGATTTATTCACTTGACTTGATCCGTAGAGATCCCTAATTTATGTTAATACCTCCGTCGAGGATAAGAACAACTAATCCTAAATTGATTAACTGAAATCTCTTTCTAGTTAAAACCCCTAGTCTTGTATTAACTCGATCTATGGATCCCCCTATTAGGTTTGACCCTAATCCGGCAGATTTATGTCGCCCTATGTCTAGGGTTGCATGCAACTCCGCTTAATTATACTAGATCTACTTTTAAACAGGGACTTTTGCTCCTCTGCCTAAGCACATCAATACTTGTATTAGTACCTAGGATTATTAAAACAAGAATTAAGCACACATAATTAAGAACAATTCAAGTATTTATCATATAACTCAGGATAAAATAATAACAAGATCTGTCTTAGGTTTCATCTCCCTCAAGTATTTGGGGGATTTAGTTCATAATTAATAAAGAAAACATCTCAGAAGAAATAAAATAGCAAAACATAAAGAACCCAAAAACCCCCTGAAGGATTGAAGGAAGATCTTCTGTCTTGATGTAGAATTCCGGCTTCTGGGATGAATCAACTCTTAGTTAGTTAGTTTTAGAATTAGTTTAAATCAACTCTCTTTATTTTTTAGGCTAGATAATAGAAAGGAAGTAAGTATTAGTACTTTTAGTTCCCTTGGGTACGATAACTCGGTCTTGCCGCTAAACTATACTACTGTTCGACAGGTGCGCTTGCCTTTAAGGTCATGATATTAGTTAGTTTTGGTGTGATCAGTTTTATAAATTTTATTACTTAATATCGCGAGCCGTTATCAAGTTTTTGGCGCCGTTGCCGGGGAACTAAAATATTAAGAAAACTTGATTTCTATTACTTTAGCCATTACTATATTTATATATATTTATTTATTTTTCTTTTATTTTTATTTTCAGTTTTTATTTATTTATTTTTATTTTCTTTTAAATTTTTGAACTTTCTTTGCTTTTTCTTTTTAGGTATTCTTAGTTTATGACTAGAAACAACCCAACAGGACCACTACTTTTTGACGAAGATCTAGAAGCGACAGTTCGCAGAAATCGCAGAGAAATTAGACGCAGTTTACATTATCTTTAGAAGAAGAAGAACCTGAACCTACTGAAGAGATGGAAGCAAACCAGGATAATCAGCTACTTCCTGTAGTAGTCGCAAATCCTGTTGAGCAAAATCCTGCTCCGCGTACTATGTATGATTATGCTAGACCTAATTTAGCAGGCACTGAATCTAGCATTGTTAAACCTACTATTGCTGCAAATAATTTTGAACTGAAACCTAACACTATTCAAATGATACAGCAATTTGTTCAGTTTGATGGTTTGCAGGATGAGGATCCTAACTCGCATCTAGCCAATTTCTTGGAAATATGCGATACATTCAAAATAAATGGCGTTTCTGATAATGCCATTCATCTTAGGCTATTCCCATTCTCTTTGAGAAACAAGGCTAAACAGTGGTTAAATTCTCTACCACGAGGCTCAATTACTACATGGGAATAGATGACCGAAAAATTTTTACTTAAATATTTTCCTCCAGCTAAAACAGCTAAATTGCGAAATGATATCTCTTCTTTTGTGCAGATGGATCTAGAAACACTTTACGATGCATGGGAGAGATACAAAGATCTTTTGAGAAGGTGTCCTCATCATGGTTTACCTTTGTGGCTGCAAGTTCAAACCTTCCACAACGGTTTGAACCCTTCAACGAGACAGATGATTGATGCCGCAACAGGAGGAACAATCAACAATAAAACATCCAAAGCGGCTTATGAATTTATTGAGGAGATATCATTAAATAACTATTAGTGGCAAGTCATGAGGACAAAGCCGACAAAAGCTGCAGGAGTTTATAATATTGATGCTGTCACCATGCTTACTAACCAGGTAGAACTTTTAAATAAAAAGTTTGATAATTTTGTTGGTTCTACGCAGGCACATCCAGTGTCGCAGCGTGACGCAATATAGGGAAATTTGTTCAATCCAGATTACTCCTCTTATGGACATGGCATGGAAACTGAGCAAACCAACTATATGGGTAACAATTCTAGACCTCAAAATAACCCTTATAGTAATACTTTCAATACAGGTTGGCAGAACCACCCCAATTTTTCTTGGGGAGGACAAGGGAATCAAAGATAACCACCTCCTCCGGGATTTCAACAGCCACCTCCACAACAAGAGAAAAAGCCGAACCTTGAAGAGATGTTCACAAAATTTATGGCCGTATCAGAAACCCATTTTCAAAATACCGAAACGGCACTAAAGAACCAGCAAGCATCAATTAAAGGCCTTGAAAATCAAATTGGTCAACTCGCCAAGCTAATTTCAGAAAGACCACAAGGTGGACTCCCAAGTAACACTGAGACCAATCCAAGAGAGCAAATTCATGCCGTCAGTACAATAGAAAAGGAGACATTAACCAAAGACAATCCAGAATCAAGCGAGGAACCTGAGTTGAATAAAGGTAAGGTAGAGGTAAGCAGCAATACGCCAGACATCAAAGAATACAAGCCTCGTATCCTATACCCAAATGCATTAAAGAAAGACCAGTCAGACGAACAATTCGGTAAGTTTCTTAAACTCTTAAAGAAATTACATATTAACTTACCTTTTGTTGAAGGAATTTCGTAGATGCTGAAATACGCGAAGTTCTTTAAAGAACTTCTGACAAATAAAAGGAAGTTGGAATAATTAGCCACAGTGGAACTCAACGAAGAATGTTCAGCTATTCTCCAAAATAAACTGCCAACAAAACTGAAAGACCCGTTGAGTTTTTCTATTCCTTGTTTAATTGATAGTTTACTTATTGATAAAGCCTTAGTAGATTTAGGTGATAGCATTAATCTCATGCCTTACAAAATGTTCAAGCAACTAGGTCTAGGGGAACCACAGCCCACAAGGATGAGTATTCAACTAGCTGATAAATCTGTTAAATATCCTAGGGGAATTATAGAAGATGTGCTAGTAAAGGTAAATAAATTTATATTCCCTGTTGATTTTGTTGTGCTTGACATGGATGAAGATATTGAGGTACCTTTAATTTTAGGGCGTCCTTTTTTAGCAACTGCCAGAACTATAATTGATGTAGGAACATGTAAGCTTACACTACGCATAGGTGATGACAAAGTTACTTTACAAGCTTGGAACTCGATTCAGACTGCTGATAATAATATAGTTACGAGTCCTTGTAAAAACACTAAACTCACCACCCAACCTTCTGTGCAGGATACGCTCCACATAAAGGTAACCCAATCACAGACAAGTCCATCCAAGGGAGATGCACCTGAAAAGCGAATGCTTCAGATCGAAGAACTAGATGAGTGGCTGAAGTATCATAAAAAGGCCAAAGTATGCCAAACCAACCCAGAGCATCACCAAGCCGACCCTCAAGTACAAACGAATCAACTCAAGGTAGGGGATAAGGTAATCTTAGGGGAAGACGATCCTCGAATCTTGAATTCAAAAGAGCATACAAGTGATACACCTTACTTCACGGTAAAGAAAATCTTTCCCTATGGTACAATCGAGATAAAACATGAGTCACTTGGCACTTTCAAGTTAAATCACACTCGACTCAAATCATACGTTGATAATAAAACAGTAAGCAGGATAGAAGAGTATCAACTCTTCAAACCACCGTGAACGTACAAGCTCGAGCAAAGTCGAGCTTAGACTATAAATAAGCGCTTCTCGGGAGGCAACTCGAGCACTAACTTAGTAACTTTTCTTTTATTTTTGATTTTAGTATTTTTATGCATCAACTAACCCTTTTTAATGCAGAAATTTAGGACCATACGGCCATGCCCACGGGCGTGTCTGAGACCGTATGAACACTTCAAGCAGAGACACGGTCGTGTACCAAGGCCGTGTATAAATAGAGCATAAATTTTCCCAAAACACGGGCCACCGATATATAGCCACGGCCGTGCGATATGGCCGTGGCAACCTTTCGACTTCAACACGGGCTTGCACAAATCCCCACGCCCGTGTCCTCAGATCGTGGCCAACGCTGTCAATTAAGACACGGCCGTGGAACATATCACATGACCGTGTGCTCTCCCACACGACAGTGGAAGTAGCGAAGCCTCATCGCACACGGTCGTCAGACGTCTTACACGACCGTGTGAAGTACGAACAAGATCGCACACGGCTATGCAATATGGCCAACACGGGCTAAACCCGAGCCACACGGGCGTGTGCCTCTATTCTCCCTTTCAGTTCTATCTTTCTCATTTTTCATTTTTATTTTTCCTTTATTAGTCTCATTTTTATTTCGAATCTTATTTTTATTATGTTAACTCCATTTAATCATTACATTATTAAGTATTTTTAGAACTTAGTTTATTATTTTTCTGTTATTTATTTTTCTATCTTTCATATCAGCCAATCCCTAACGAGCAATCTCTATTAATCCAAAAGTCCCACGACTAATTAATATTTTTGCAGTTTCAAAAAGGAGCTCTATAGCTCATATTCAACCGAAAATGGGAAACCCTACCACAATTGCCGACTCTTCCTCACAAGTTCATCCTAAATTTAGGGAGTTTCAATCCTCCCCTTATCTTATGATATTATACTTCTCTTGCTATCTATATCTTTGTACATTGAGGGCAATGTACATCTTAAGTGTGTGGGGGGGAGTTACTTTAAATCTATAATTATCTATGAAATCCCTGAAATTTTTCATGCTTTGTTCTAAAATAATTCTCAGTCTCCTATTAGGAATTAATTCTGATTGATTTATGATTTTATTGATATGTTGAGAATTAAGATATAGGTGCCTGTGCTCTAATTATTCAAACTTTAAAACATTAGGGAATCAAGCATGATAAGTTAAAATTTTTGAGAACCACAATTTTTGCATAAGTTATTTCTTTAATTCTAAGTATTATCTTAAAATTTGAAATTCACAGGATTGACATCAAAAAGCCATAATTCTGGTGAGATTTTGAGCCTTTTGAGCATACATTCTTTCGTGCTCACTTTTATTATTGCTTTGAGTGAGTCAACACTGATTTGTTATTCTAGAACTTGCTTTGATTATACGCATCAAGACCACATCATTGATTTGATATACCGAAATGATAAAGGCACTTAGTATTTAACCTACTTACTCCACAAAGGCCTACCTCCATAATTTAACCCCTAGTGAACCCCGTTGAACCTAACAACCCATTCTTTGACTTACCTTCTAATTATTAACCAATAACCCATTTTTTATTGAATTTCATTCAATTACATTGACCCTTATTTTTGTCGAGATTTGAGTTGAAATTATTATCTAGCTTTATTCTATTTTTTGAGAAGAATGATTCTTTATTAGGGATTGAGATTTTGCTTGAGGACAAGCAAAGGCTTAAGTGTGGGGGTATTTGATGAACGATAAATTATACATATTGTTACCTTATGTTTAGCCTATATTTTGGATGAATTATTATTAATTTTGTGAGAATTGGTACTCTTAATCCTTCTATTTCATATCTTATACTCAAGAGAGCATAGGGAAGAGAAGAGAACAGAAAATGGATCAAAAATCGGAGAAAATAGGCCAAAATGTGAAAACGCATGGCTCAAGAAGTAACCAGACGGCCGTGGCACACGGCCGTGCCATATGAAGATCACACGGTCTAGCCCCCGACAAGTACGGCCAGGCCACACAGTAGTGCCTCCACTGATATAATCACATGGCCTCTTGTCGAAATCACACGGGCGTGGCACACGGGGGTGTTCTAGACTTGGATTTGAATACTTAAAGGCTAAGAAAGGCTTCACAAAACTCTATATAAAGACCCTAGGAGGCAACTCTAAGGGTGTACTTGATTTCCCCCTGCCAAGGGTAATCTTTTCCCTAAAGTGGGGAGTCGTCTCTCTACCGACACGAAGAGTGAAAGCCAGGAATTACTCCAAGGGAAGCCGATTGATTCATCTCAGAGGCCAGAATTCTGCATCAAGATAGAAGATCTCCCTAAATTCCTTTAGGGGTTTTTGGTTTCCTATGTTTTGTTGTTTTATTTCTTCTGAGATGTGTTCCTCTTTAATTATGAACTAAACCCCTCAAATACTTGAAGGGGATGAAGCCTAAGACAGATCTTGTTATTATTTATTCTTGAGTTATATGATAAATACTTGAGTTGTTCTTAATTATGTGTGCTTAATTCTTGATTTAATAATCTCAGGTATTACTTCAAGAATTAGATGTGCTTAGAGTAAAGGAGCAAAAGTCCCTGTGATAAGAGTAGTTCTACCATAATTATGCGGAGTTGCATGCAACCCTAGACATAGGGCGACATAAATCTGCCGGATTAGGGTCAAACCTAATATGGGGAGCCATAGATCGAATTAATGCAGCCTAGGGAGTTAATTAATAAAGGAACTTTAATTAACAACTTAGGCCTAGTTGCTCTACGCCTCGACGGAGGGTTTAGCATAGGTTAGGGATCCCTACGGATCAAGTCAAGTGAATAAATTGTCTAGCTCAAGAACCAATAACAAGTGAAGTCTAGGTGGATTCTCCCTTAAGTATTGCTTATATCAATCAGCTTTTCCCTAAAGTTTTCCCCAATTTACTTTTTGTGTACTTTTAGTTAGTTTTAGAATTAGTTTAAATCAACTCTCTTTATTTTTAGGCTAGATAATAGAAAGGAAGTAAGTATTAGTACTTTTAGTTCCCTTGGGTACGATAACTCGGTCTTGCCACTAAACTATACTACTGTTCGACAAGTGCGCTTGCCTTTAAGGTCGTGATATTAGTTAGTTTTGGTATGATCAGTTTTATAAATTTTATTGCTTAATATCACGAGCCGTTATCAGGACACGCCCGTATGCCACGCTCGTGTGCATCGACAAGAGGCCGTGTGGGCTGTTGATGTTGGCACGGTCGTGTGGTTTGGCCGTGCTTGTCGGGGCTGGGCCGTGCTGGACCTTACATGGCACGGCCGCGTGCCACGGCCGTGTGGTGACTTTTTGAGCCGTGTTGTTTTTGCGCTTTGGCCCATTTTCTCCGTTTTTGGCCTGTTTTTCATTCTTCTTTCTTCCCTATGCTCTCCTGAGTATAGAACATGAAATAGAAAGGTTAAGAGCACCAATTCTCACAAAATTAATAATAATTCATCCAAAATATAGGCCAAACATGAGGTAAAAATCTGTATAATTTATCGTTTATCATTAAGTTTTAGATCCTAGCTTAGTATTTTTAGTAGTTTAATTTTGGTCTTCTAGAAGGTTGGAAGTGGCATGAAGATGGACTCTAAGGAGAGTGATAAGAAGAGAAAATATATGAAGAGGTTAGGAGAGCTTATTGTGGAGAAAAATTAGGAGATGGGATGTGGATGAAGTGGAGCCAATTGGGACTTTAGGGGTTCGGCTTTGGGTATTTATAGGGGGTGCCGAATTCTTTTTGAAGAGTTTCCCTTGCTTTGCCAAACCGAATGCTTCATTCTTCTCTTTCTTTTTAGTTCTTTTTCCTCTTTTGCAAAAGCTGAATACCTATATCCCCTTTGCCGATTTCTTTCCTTAATCTCTTAAAAACCGAATACCCATATCCCCTTTGCAGATTTCTTTTTCTTTCCTCTATCACAAATTTGTTTTTGTTATTTACAAACTTTAATCAAGATTTTAAAAGCCGATCACACTCAATAGATATCTAGGCCGCAAGATTAGAGACTAGTTTCGGTAAGTACTTAGTTAACCATCTTTTAGTGCGTTTTGATAAAAGCCGAAGGGTTATCTAATCTTTTCTTTTTCTTGTCATTAACCCTATTTTAACTAAGGGTAGGATTCTAAGATTCCAAGCGAGGAAAAGATCTCTAGTGGATGGTAAGTGTATTCACTTTAAATTTCAGTTTCATAGGTGGCCGAATGTAAATATGGTTGATAAGGGTGACTCGTGTGGAATATGAGTCATTTGACGTTGATAATATATGTGTATTGGTGTAGATCTAAGGATATTCAGAAGTAATAGCGAAGGAAAGGCTATTTAAATTGGTGGTACACGGTAAGGTTACGGTAAGGCTTTGAGATTTGATAAAGTTGTAGTTAAGGTATAGAATTGATTCGTAAATGGTTTTGGTTGTAGGTCGAGGCTGAGAATAGAGTAGTGCGAGTTGTCAATCAGGTGTGTACATACACTACACATATGATAAATTGGCAAAAGCTGAAATCTTGAAATCCCGAATGGGCCTGCCTAACTTATGGACCCAAACTGGTAAGTTGTGATATGAAATTGTATGATGGATTAATATGCATGATTGTATGATTGGGTTATGATCTGGCCTAACGGGCGACATAAGCATGCTTGGGGCTTAATGGGTTTTATGAATATGATTGGGCCTAGTAGGCCTTATGGGATTGTAGAAATGCATGCTAGGGTTTTTAATGAACTATAGGCCTAGTTTTGATCTTTCAAATTTTACATAAGACTTAATTAAATAATTAAACATATCCGTGGACAAGTCGTTAGACTAAGGTGTGGCAATGGATGCGTGCATGTCTAAGATTGGATCTAGGAAGAGCTTGGTACTTAAGCGGTTCGAGTGACCCACCTCCTCTTCTCTTGAATCATATCTGGTGCATAGTGTCGGTTCACTTTAGTCGCGAGGACTTGTTGATGGGCCAAAATCCATAATTAAAATCTGTACCTTTAGGAAATTAAGAAAATACCCCTCTAGGGTAGAATTACGAAAATACCCCTCTAGGGTAGAGTTACTAAAATGCCCCTGTAGAGTAGAATTATTATAATGCCTCAAAGGGTAGAGTTACCGAGACACCCTTGTGGGGTAGAAATTACCAAAATACCCCTGGGTAGTGAAATGATTAGAATACCCCTATGTGTTGTGAGTTTGACTGGTGTATGTTGTATGTGACGATGATGCATTCATGAGATATTATGTCGCATGTAGGCTGGGTTTTGATTGGAGGAAGTGTATATGAGGGTCGCACGGTTGCTTGACGACTGTGGATCCAACGAAGGCTTTTGAGCCACGAGCAGCTCTGCTGCAATGATAAGTAGTGCCGCAATCGGTGCTACAACGAAGGCTTTTGAGCCACGAGCAGCTCTACTGCAACGATGAGTGGTGTCGCAACTGGTGTCACAACGGGTGTATAAGGATGGATGGGTTGAGTATCTCCCCACAGGAGTGTAGGGTTGGAATGGGGTGTACAGGGTTGGTTATGGGTAACTGCATATGGCCTGAACATCTTGATATTTGAATGTGGGCTCGGGCCCAACCGAGGCTATCATGGGCTAAGGCCTAGAGGCCACCGATATTGAGTAGGGCTTAGGCCCAATGTGTTAATATGCATATTGATTTGATTGCCAAGGGTCGTACATAATGAGTTTCGAAACTCACACCCTTTAATTTAATGTTTCAGGTGACCCTCAGTAGATGGCTCGACGTGGGAGAGGACTCGGAGATGGCCACACTGCAAGTTTCTTAGAAGTTTTAAATAGTTTTCAAATTACTTTATTTTAATTACTTGTTTTTTTGGGGGGGTTGTAATAAGGCCTTGTGTCTCCAATGTGACTGTATTTAGGGTTATTAATATTTCAACTGTCTATTTTTTAAACTTAGATAAATTTCTCAAATTAAACGTGGTTTTCAAATAACTTTATCATATGGGTGTTTTTATTTAAACATGGGCTTCCATTATGGACCAACATGAATTTGAATTTCTAAATTACAAACTTAAGTTTTTAACCAAATAAATTTTCTACCGAACATGTTCTTAAATAAATAAAGTCGTTTTGAAAAAATAGTGACATTGCCAGATTCGGCCATAACGTTTGGGCCGGGTTTGGGGTGTTACAATTACTACTATTATTATCATTATATTATTATTACTATTATATTATATTCTATTATTTATTTATTTATTATTATATTTATTTATTTGCTTATTACTCTTTAAATACACTTTTTTTGTCATCATTCACATTATTATTATTTATTTATTTTATATCCTTTTATATCATTTCAAACTTTAAAACATGTATTACATGTATTATTCCCATTAATTTCATTACTATTACTATTTTTTATAATCTTACATAATATTTTTTTATTTTATTTACTACTAGTTTTTAAAATTTCAAATATTTTTAGTCTCTTTATTATTTTCTCTTTTATTTTAGATTGTTCATTTTATTCATTTATTTTATTCTTGTTCTTATAATTGCCTTTCATATTACGCGTTTATTCTTATTCCATTATGCCTGTTAATATCGCGACTTATCTTTGCTTGTTTTCTTGCCAAATTACAGTGCATTGATCTATACCCAATACATTTTTTATCGATGTTTCGTATTTAGAGATTTGAGAAAATCGTGCCCCAACTTACTGGGCTTTGGTTTTTCTCATTTAATCTAAATAGCGGAATATCCTTTTAACTCGCAACACAGGTTTTTGAATAAAATGCTTACCCTTGGAGATACAAGGTGTCGTACCCTAACTTACTGGCCATGACATTTTGTTTCTTCAAGTTTAAGGAACCGTGCCCTAACTTACTGGGTTTCGACTTTCCTCGTTCAACCTAAATAATTGAATACCCTTTTAAAATGCATGGATTTCAAATAAAAAGCAAGCTCATTCTCGAAGGTTCTAGATGTTGTGTCCTAACTTACTGGATATGACATTTTATTACTTCGAGGCGAGAGGGTCTTTAACGTTTGTTTCAATTCATTCAAGCGTTTTTAATAAAAGGAGGGATCGTAGTTTAAATTCTTTCAAGTTTTCGAGTTTTCAACACTAAGATGCTGATTAATCAACTAGGTACAATTTTGGGCGTATTGAGGGTGCTAATCCTTCCTCGTGCGTAATTGACTCCCGAACCCATCTTTCTGATTCTCGTAGACCAAAATATTGTTTTGATAAATCAAATCATTTATTAAAAACAACCACCTTTCGATGTGACCCGATCACACCTCAGTAAAAAATGATTGGTGGCGACTCCCTTTTTTGAGTTTTCAGGATCAAAGTCGATTCCCCTTTTCAAAAAATGTTTTCAACATGGATCATTAAAAAACACCCGAAGGAGAACCAATTGAGGAAGTGTACATCATGGCCATCCTGATGGTTGCTATAGGATGTGCTATATTTACACATTGGACCCAGCAAGCACCTTTAATCGGTGCTTTTCTCTTCGGCTTAGCCGTGCCTGACGGTCCGCCACTAGGGTTGACGTTGATAAATAAGTTCGAATGCTTTATCAATGGCATCTTTCTTGCTGTCTACATAACAGCATCAGCAATGAGGGTTAATCCGAGGAAGATGGTGTCGAATCCAACCAGATTCAAATTTTCTATAATTTCATTTTTCCTGACATTCCTTGCGAAATTTATATCTTGTTTCATAGCTTCGTTCGTGAGCTTCATGCCCTTTAGGGACCCCTTGGCTTTTGGTCTCATTATGAGCAGCAAAGGGGTCGTGGAGTTGGCCTTTTTTTCTACTTTCAGAGACAATTGGGTAAGTTGTCCCTTGTGTTTAGCATAATGATAAATTTAAACTTTTCAAAAGAAAATTATTTGATTTAATTTTTAAGTTAAATTTGACTATTAGTCTTTTAAAAAAATTAAATTATTTTTTAAAACAGACTAAAACAATACCTTTTTTACTTATGTTAATATAGCAATTTGCGTCACAAATAATTTTTGCCAGCATGACATTATTTTCTTATATGTCACATTAATTAATAATTTAAAAATCATTGAAAAATTTTAAAAATTAATATAGAATGCTCTTAGATTGTTTAAATATTTAATATTTTAGTCCATATTTCCTATAAAAATCATTAATTTGACTCGTTCTTTTAAAGGTGAAATTTAAATGCAAAATTAATTAAAAGTTAAAGCCTAAATTTATGATTATGACAAGCTCTAATTATGTTTTTCATTTGCAGGTTATATCAGAGGCAACTTTTAGCGTGGCGGTCTTTGCCATTCTTGTAAATGCAATTGTAATCCCACTCCTAGTGAGGTTCCTTTACGACCCAGTTTTAAGAAAATATGCAGGATATAAAAGACGGAACTTAATGCACTTAAAACCAAACGCTGAGCTACGGGTTCTTGCATGCATTCATTGGCCTGAAAATGTCTCAGCCATGATCGATTTGCTTGACCTCACCTGCCCTATGAAAGAAAGTCCCAATGTTATTTACGCCATTCACTTGATCGAGTTAATGGGTCGTGATTCACCGGTGTTTATAGCTCACCACAAGCATGAAACTAACACCACCGTTGGCGGTTCCTTTGAGGACATCCTTGTCTATCAATACGAGCAGAACAATTGGGGTTTGGTCATAGTTAATGCTTTCACAGCAATCTTACCGCCGAAGCTCATGCATGAAGATATTTGCACTATGGCTCTTGACAAGCAAACATCTTTCATAATTCTCCCTTTCCATAGTATTAAGGAATAAATAGTTATGGTTACTGATAGTTAGTGGTTAGTTAGTTGTTAGCAGTTACTGCCGTTAGTAAGCTTGTTCAATATTGTATAAATACAGTAGCTGATTATTCAGCTAATCAAGTTAGTAAAATTAGTTCTATTTTTCTTTATATTGGTTAAGTTCTTGTTTCTTTACATGGTATCTGAGCCATAAAATTTTTTTCATGGTGACTGAAGCTGGTTCTGGTAATGAAGATGAGAATCGTCAGTCCAGTGTTCAAGCAGATGGTTCTTCACTCGATCCTAGTAATGCTTCTTTACAGAAAATTCAGCAGTTTCCTAAGCATGATACTGTGAAACTTGGTACGCATAATTTTCTTTTGTGGAAACAACAGGTTTTGTTGATTCTTGAGTCTTATGGCTTGCATGAGTTTGTTCTTAGTACTGTTCATGTTCCTTCTCAACCAGTTACTGATAAAGATGGTAATCTTGTTCCAAATCCTGAGTTTTTGTTTCATAAGCAACAAGACAAGTTGTTAGCTTCTTGGCTACTTTCTACCATTTGTGATGAGATATTGGTTCATCTCACTGATGCTCATTCTAGTTTTGATGTTTGGAATACGGTTGTTCGTCGTTTTGCCTCTAAATCTGCTTAGACAATCTCTACCTTGCGCCACTCTTTGTATTCTCAGAAAAAGGGTCAATTAACTGTGCAAGAGTACTTGGCAAAGATTAAAAGCTTGTGTGACACTCTAGCAGCTGCAGGAGCTAGTGTTTCTGAACAAGAGCAAGTTAGTATTATTCTTGCTGGTCTGCCTATGGAGTTTGAGTCGATTAGGATTGTGGCTTCTGTAATGAGGATTCCACTTGAGCTGCTTGCTGAAATGCTCACTGATTGTGAAGCTCGACAACAAGAGATGGTTTTGGCCTTGTCTTTCTAGGCTAATGTTGTTCAGCACCATGATAGTCCTGATGAGACCACTAGTAAAAGTGATAGGGGATCTCGCTCCTCTTTCTGAGGTAATGGAAGATTTTCTCGCGACAGAGGTCGAGGAAGGAAGTTTGGTTATTCTAAACCTCAATGTCAACTGTGTGGACGAGTTGGTCATACTATTCATAAATGCTATTATTGTTTTGATGAAAATTTTGAGGGTGTTTCTGAACAACCTATGCAGGCTCATTGTCATCAGTTTCAGGGACCTTCAACATCTTCTTGTGCTGGACCTCACTGCTGCTCTCATAGAAATGCTACTGCTTGTTCTCTTGTGGGTTCCAATCAAGGATCATGTTCTTCAAATTCTTTGAATCAGACAGTCTGGTATCCTGATTCAGGTGCCTCAAATCATGTTACTAATGATTTGGATAACTTGCAGAGTGCAGTACCATATACAGGTAACCACAAGCTTTACATAGGGAATAGGGTACCTGTACCTGTAGCTCATATTGGTTCAGGTTTTCTTCAAACTGCTAGTAGGGTATTTCATTTAAAGAATATCTTGCATGTTCCGCGTATTTGCAAAAATCTGTTGTCTGTTGCTCAATTTGCCCAAGATAATCAGGTTTACTTTGAGTTTCATCCTGTTCGTTACTTTGTGAAGGATGTCAAGACAAGGAGCATCTTACTGGAAGGGCGCATTCATAATGGCCTATACAGATTTGATTTGTCAGCTTTCCAACAATCTCGAGCTATTGTTCCAGCTGCTATCCATGTCACGCACCTAGCACCTCCTATTTCCAGTAGTCTTGTTTTTGAATTGTGGCACAGAAGACTTGGCCACCCATGTAATAAGACTGTTGCTACAGTACTTCGACAATGTAATGTAGTTGCAAACAATACACAATTGAGTTCGATTTGTTCAGCTTGTCAGCTTGGCAAATTTCATAAGCTTCCCTTTTCCCCATCTTCTACTGTCTATTCGGCTCCTTTTGAGTTCTTATTGCTGATGTTTGAGGACCAGCTTCTGTATCTTCTGAAGGACATTCTTACTATATTTCTTTCGTTGATGCTTACTCCAGATTTACGTGGTTATATCTTATTAAACATAAGTCTGAAGCTCTTGCAAAGTTTCTACATCTTCAAAGACTTATTGAAGTTCAGTTTGGTCGTAAGGTAAAGGTCCTTCAAACCGACTAGGGGGTAGAGTTTCGGTCTTTTCCTCAAGCTCTTTCTCAATTGGGAATATTTCATCGCATTTCTTGCCCGCATACCTCGGAGCAAAATGGCATTGTTGAAAGAAAACATAGGCATATAGTTGATGTTGGCATGACGTTGTTGGCTCAAGCAAGTGTTCCTGTGCATCTGTGGGCTCATGCTTTTGTAACTGCAGTCTACCTTATTAACAGACTTCTAACACCTGTTCTTGATGGAAAATCTCCCCATGAGCTATTGTACAAGTCTGTGCCTACTTACATGCACCTTAAAGTTTTTGGGTGTCGATGTTATCCCTATCTCAGGCCCTTCAACTCCCATAAACTACAGTTTCGTTCCAAGCCATGTGTCTTCCTTGGATATAGTCCTATTTACAAGAGGTACAAGTGCCTTGATGATAGTGGTAAGATGTTTATTTTTCACCATGTAACGTTTGACGAAGCATGTTTTCCTTTTATTAGATCCACCAGCTTAGACAGTGGTTCTGGACTTCATGCGAATTGTCCTCAGTTTGTGCATCAGCAGTCTCACGTCCCTGTACTGGTGTCCTCCGAAGGTCGTCCAAATTTGGGTGACTCTAATCAGTCTGTTTCTTGTAATTCTCCTGTGGTTCAACTTGGATCCACTAGTGTTTCTATTTCGGCCGATGTAGATAGTAGTCATCATGCTACCTCTTCTCCTTCATTGGTTTCTCCTCACGATGATGCTTGTTCTAACTCTCTTCTTGCTCCTGACCATACTCAGGTTATCGAGGAAGTGCCAGCCCCTCCTGTCAATATGCATCCAATGCGGACCAGGGCAAAAAATGGTATTTTTAAACCCCGTGTGTTTTCAGCTGAGCTAACTGCTACTGAACCTAACACTATTAGTGAAGCTTTGTCTTCAAAAGAATGGACTCTAGCTGCCCAATAAGAATATGATGCCCTGATAAAGAATAATACTTGGGATTTGGTTCATTTGCCTGCCAATAAGAGAGCTGTGGGCTGCAAGTGGATATTCAAGCTTAAACGTCATTCGGATGGGTCCATTGCTCGCTATAAGGGTCGTCTAGTAGTCAAAGGTTATCTCCAAGAAGCTGGCATCGACTTTCATGAAACCTTCAGCCCCGTTGTGAAACCAGCCACAATTCGTGTTGTTCTGGCTTTAGCAGTAAAGTTTGGCTGGCAATTACGACAGATCGACATCAATAATGCGTTTCTTAATGGTGACTTAACCGAAGAGATATACATGGATCAGCCCTCGGATTTTGATCAGCAGCATGGTGGTCAGAAGTTGGTATGTCGATTAAAGAAGGCACTGTATGGCCTCAAACAGGTGCCACGAGCTTGGTTTTCCAAACTTTGAGACTTCTTACTTACTTCTCGGTTTGTGTTAGCAAAATCAGATGGCTCTTTGTTCATTCAAAAAATTGGAGATGAGTTGCTCTATGTGTTGGTCTATGTAGATGATATCATTGTCACTAGTAGTCATCAAGGCAGCATTGATGAATTTGTCACCACTTTGGATACACAATTTTCTTTGAAAGATTTGGGGCCTCTTAGTTATTTCCTGGGTATTGAAGTTTTGCCTACTACTAATGGGTTGTTCTTGAGTCAGCGCAAATACATCCTTGATCTTTTAAAGAGAGCTCATATGGATCGTGCAAAGGGTTCTCCTACACCCATGGCTGCTTCAACAGTTTATCTCAACATGATGGCAGTACAATTGAGAATGAGGCCGACTATAGGAGTATTGTAGGTGCTCTTCAGTATGCTAGTATCACTTGGCCTGACATTACATTCGCTGTTAATAAAGTATGTCAATTCATGCATCAGCCTCTTGATCAACATTTTAAGGCTGTAAAACGAATTCTTTGATATCTTCAAAACACTGTGGAGTATGGCCTTCATTTTACTGCTACTAACTTGGACCTAGTAGGTTTTTCTGATGCAAACTGGGGAACTGATATTGACGATCGGAGATGCACTACAAGTTTTTGTGTATTTTTTTGTGGTAACCCTGTGGCCTGGGGATCCAAGAAACAACCAATTGTCTCCAGGTCCACAGCAGAGGCTGAGTATCGCAGCCTTGCTCATACCGTTACTGAAGTTGTATGGATCGAGTCTCTCTTGTTTGAGTTGCATGTGGTTCCTTCTAAAAAAGCTTCAGTGTAGTGCGATAATTCTGGGGCTGTTGCTGTCTCAGCCAATCCAGTGCTACATTCAAAGTTCAAGCACGTAGAGTTAGATTTGTATTTTGTTCGAGAGAAGGTTGCTACTGGACAGTTGATTGTAGGGCATGTCCCAGCTCAGGATCAAGTAGCAGATATATTCACTAAGCCCCTGTCTGGTCCTATGTTTACAAAATTTCGTTCATGTCTCAAAGTTATTTCTAAGCAAGAACAAATAGCAGAAGTCAAGTAGCTGGAGGCATATTAAGGAATGAATAGTTATGGTTACTGATAGTTAGTGGTTAGTTAGTTGTTAGTAGTTACTGCCGTTAGTAAGCTTGTTCAATATTGTATAAATACAGTAGCTGATTATTCAGCTAATCAAGCTAGTAAAATTAGTTTTATTTTTCTTCATATTGGTTAAATTCTTATTTCTTTACACATAGGAAATGGTCCGTTAACGGGTTTGTAAAAGCAAAAAACAATGTGGTACGAAACGTGAATTGTAGCGTCTTGGACCAAGCACCATGCTCCGTAGGGATCCTCATTGACCGTGGTGGGAGGCGAAAACCGATGAAATCGTTGTCCTACTCTGTTGGGATTCTTTTCTTAGGTGGCAAAGACGATAGGGAGGCTTTAACATTGGTGAAAAGGATGGCTCGAGACCCTCGAGTGAAGCTAACCGTGATCCGTCTTATTGCATAACAAGATTACAGAGACGTATTAGATTGGGACACGATAATGGATATTGAGATATTGAAAGATGTTAAGCAAAATAATGGAGTACTTAGTAATGGCTATGACATGATGTATGTAGAACAAGTATCGGATAGCGGATCACAGACTGAGAAGATCATTAGATTGGTTGCCGATGATTATGATTTGATAATCGTCGGTAGACGCTACGGAGTGGAGTCGATACAATCAATGATTTTATCAGAATGGAGTGAATTCCCTGAGCTAGGGATTGTAGGAGACCTTTTTGCATCTACTGATTTAGATAGCAGAGTATCTGTATTAGTTGTGCAACAAAAACTTTATATAGCTGAAAGTAGACATTGATTATAATTATCTTTTTTTGGTTCATACTTTTGTAGGAAATAAAATTTAGATTCTAATCTTAAAACTAATATATATTATTGTACAATCATAAATCCTAAATGAATAAATCTCCATTAGAATATAAAATATTTAAAAGTAAATAAGGTTAAATTTGTTAAATTAATATTCAATTGACAAAACGTATAAACATTAAAAGTTACATTTATTATTATATCAATAAAAATTATGTATAATTGTAGAAAAAATATTGACCCTGTTTGGCAATTGACTGATTATTGATTGTAATCGATAATTTAGTCAAATTAATATGTGTAAAACGATAAATAAGGATCCGATATAAATTAAGGATATGTAATTCTATTAATTTTGCACTTATTAACACCATTTTTTTTCAAGTGGCCGAAAATCTAGTTGAAACAACGAGAATTTGTTGAACATTAACAAGAAAACCCAAAAACAGTTGCTAGTTTGATATTTTAACCCTTTTGATTAAAACATTACAACAAATTTCTTTAATTTGCATTCTAAGAAATATTCTACGTAAAGCATTAAACCTTACACTATTATTTCCCTTATCATCCAATTCCTTCCCTTCATTAATACCAGAATCTTAGCGACAGTCAGCTGTAGCCATGGCCGAATCATTGCCTCCGCCATATCTTCTCTACGGGAATGCAACATATGAATTTTGCCTCGTTTTACCTCCCAAGGTGAATTCTGCCGGTATATGGGAAAATGTGACTAACCCGTCCATGATTTTCAGTTACTCGATGCCGTATTTGGAGATGCAGTTCGTCATGGTATTCTTGGTCAATTATCTAGTTTATACTATCTTAAGGTCTATTGGTATCACCTTATTTGCCTCACAAATGTTTGTATGTTAATCCATCACCTACTCTCTCTATTTATATATATATATATTTCTTAGCCTATTATGCTCCATGAAATGTATGTTAACTAAGTGAAACCTTGTTTTCTTTTTTACTAGGCCGGCTTTCTCATGGTCCCTATATTAAAACAAGAACAAATCAAGAGATTATTCTAAAGTCAGGAGTTAAGTAGACAAATCATGGACACTGCATCGTTGTTCGGTTTCACATTATTTATGTTCCTAACAGGAGTGAAAATGGACATCATGTCGGCATTCAAGACAACAAAAAGATCCCTAGGGATCGGCATCGTATCCCTTTTATCTCCCATCTTGGTCGGTGCAGCTGTTCAAGTAACCTTCAAACAACCTAATGAACCCCAACAAATAAAAATCGAACGTCTAATCGGAACACTGATCGAAGCATTAACATCGTTTTCAGTCATCGCTTGCCTACTAGCCGAGCTCAAGATCTTAAATACCGAACTCGGACGACTTGCCCTATCGTCAGCTGTTGTTGGCGACTTTAGCACCTCGTTTTTAGTCCGCATAATTACGTATTCACAAGATTTTGCCTCATCGCCATTACTGGTTTTAGTACGAGGAGTCACCATGTGTTGTTTCATAGCACTGCTTTTCTTTGTGTTTCGTCCATTGATGTATTGGGTAATTAAAAGAACACCCAAGGGGGGACCAGTCGTGGAAGTGTACATCACGGCCACCATGATGGCTGCTGTAGGGTGTGCTGTATTTACACATTGGACTGATCAATCTCCTTTAGTCGGTGCTTTTCTCTTCGGTCTAGCTGTCCCTGACGGTCCGCCGCTAGGGTCAGCATTGATAGACAAGTTTGAATGCTTTACCAATGGCCTCTTTCTTTCGGTCTACGTGACATCATCGACAATGAGGGCTAAATTAGGGAAGTGGTGGTCGGATCCGTCCCATGTCAAATTTTCTATAATTTTTGCAATCACGACATTCTTTGCAAAATTGATACCTTGTTTCATAGGCTCATTTTTAAACTTTATGCCTTTTAGGGACGCCTTGGCTTTCGGTCTCATTATGAGTAGCCAAGGCATTGTCCAGATGGCGCATATGTGTTCTTTCAAAGACAATAAGGTAAAATTTAAATTAAATTCTTTCCTTTTTTTTTACTATTTAATATTTAAATTGTTATTTTTCGTCACAATTTACTTTAAAAAAATTAATTTACTAGTCAAAACTTATATGTGACATATTCTTATTGGACGTAAATAATATTTTTGTGTAAAGTAGAGCAAAAAAAGAGTTTTAAAAATAATATTAGGAAAAAGAGTATAGTTTAAGAGTCAAATCATGAGTAAAATCTTAAAAATGTCAAATTTTATATACGGTCCTATACCATGTTTCTTTGGTATAGTTGATCTCTATAATATAATTTAATCATTTTTTATTTCTTAATTTTTAAAATTACATTTTCAGCCTTTAAACAAACATTTTTTTCAAATATACAAAAAAATTCAACTACAAAAAAATTTTAAATTATATATGCAAAATCTAGTTAAAAAAAAAGCCACATCAAATATTTGATGGAATAATGGAAAGTTGAGCGTAGGTTTCAAACTACGCATTTTAGAAATGGGTTAATATGTTATTTGGTACTTGAGTTTGTTTTTAATGTTTAATTTGGTATTTAAATGCTTTTTTATCCTAAATTAGTACATGAGTTTGGATTCAATGTTCATTTTAGTATTTAAGTTTTTCAATTTGATACTTGAGTTTTTCTTCATCCCAATTATAAGTACATGAGTTTCACTTTAATGTTCCATTGGTATCTGAACTTTTTTTATATCCCAATTAAGTACATATGATTTTTTAATAAGGCACATATGACATTCATTGCATCATATGATGTTGTTTCAAAATTTAAACCCTTGTGAAAGGTAAATAATTTAGAAATAATCAAATTATAGTAGAGACTTAAATTTGTCAAACAAACACTCTATGAGGACCTTTTGTACAATTTGACCAATCAAAAACTTAATTAGAATCTCCCAAATCTATTTGATTGTTTTGTAAATCTCTAATTATCTTTTTCATTTGCAGACTATATCACAAAACGTTTTTACCGCCATGATCTTTTGCATTTTGGCAAATGCAACTATAATCCCACTCCTGGTGAGGTTCCTTTATGACCCAAATTCAAGAAAATATGCATCATATGAGCAACGAAACTTAATGCATTTAAAACCCAATGTTGAGCTACGGGTTCTTGCATGTGTTCACACACCTGATAATGTCCCAGCTATGATCTATTTGCTTGATCTCACTTGCCCTACGAAAGAGAGTCCCAGTGCTGTTTATGTCCTTCACTTGACTGAGCTAAGGGGTCGTAATTCGCCAGTGTTTATAGCTTACCACAATAAAAAAAATAGCACTACTGCCAGCAGTTTCTTGGAGAACATCATTCCGTTCTATGAGTACGAGGAGAACAATTGGGATTTGGTCACGGTTAATGCTTTCACGACAATTACACCATTAAAGCTTATGCATGATGATATTTGCACAATGGCTCTTGACAAGCAAACGTCTTTTATAATTCTTCCGTTCCATAGGAAATGGTTGATTGATGGATCACTTGAAGAAGAAAATAATATGGTAAGAAACTTGAATTGCAACGTCTTGGACCAAGCACCATGTTCAGTCGGGATCCTGATTGATCGTGGCAGGATGCAGAAATCGATAAAGCCATCATCATCATCGTCTTTCTCAATCGGGATGCTTTTCTTGGGTGGAAAGGACGATAGAGAGGCTTTAACGCTGGCAAAAAGGATGGCTCGAGATCC
The DNA here is from genome assembly GCA_020496765.1 of Gossypium stocksii. Classification (NCBI taxonomy): domain Eukaryota; kingdom Viridiplantae; phylum Streptophyta; class Magnoliopsida; order Malvales; family Malvaceae; genus Gossypium; species Gossypium stocksii. The sequence continues at coordinate 695,210 of CM035623.1, forward strand.
TCAGGTGAAGCTAACTGTGATCCATCTCAAAGCATATCAAGGTTATGAGGACATTGTATACTGGGACACAATTTTGGATACCGAGATGTTGAAAGATGTTAAACAAAATAACGGTGTACTTGGTAATCGTTGTGACATAATGTATGTAGAAGAAGTGTCGAATTGCGGAGAGCAGACCGTAAAGCTTATTAGGTCAATCGCCAACCATTATGATTTAATGATCGTCGGTAGACGCTACGGGATGGAGTCGATACTGTTGATAGGTTTATCAGAATGGAGTGAATTCCGTGATCTAGGGGTTGTCAGAGACCTTTTTGCATCCACGGATTTAGATAGCAGGGTATCTGTATTAGTTGTACAACAACAACAATGTATAAATGCAAATAGACATTGATTACTTGGTTGGTATTAGCATTGTTGCTAATACAAGTCATATTCTAATATTGTTAAAGTCATGACGATTTCATCATATTAAAATGCATGTGCAACTTTGATACATGCACGAATGGGGTGAAATTTATTAGATTCCAATCATCAAAATTGCCAATTTTCAGGCTTGGGAAATCAGTATATTTGTGACGACTTTTTGGATGGGATTCTGGCATTTCTAGGTTGAGATGTCTTGATGGCGTTTTAAGATCTATCTCTTAGCTTCGAAACGCATTTTGAATCACTCGATTTTGAGTTTGAGAGCTCAAGTTATGACCATTTTAGTGAAGACTGCGTGAGCAGAACTTCTGAACGGGATTATGATGGGAATTAGGAGTTTTGGGCTTTTCATTCGAGTTTAAATCATATTGGGTTTGGGTTTTAGGCTTAATTTTTATTATATATAAGCACAATATTCTATTTATCATATATAATTATTTTATTATTATTTTATTTCGAATTTTTGATAATTATTAAGTACTTTAAGTTATTTAGGAATTTTATGTTAACAAGAAATTTAGTTTAAAACTATTTCTTGTTTAGATTAAAATTAGAGTTCTTATGTATTTAGGAGTTTTATTTAGATTTATTTAGCTAGCCTATATATAGGCCTTTGCATTACTTTAAGTTATTTAGGAATTTTATGTTAACAAGAAATTTAGTTTAAAACTATTTCTTGTTTAGATTAAAATTAGAGTTCTGGTGTATTTAGGAGTTTTATTTAGATTTATTTAGCTAGCCTATATATAGACCTTTTCATTGTACATAACACACACAATTCATTATTATTCTATTTCTCTTTTGAGTTAATAAATTCTCTTTGGGTTTTTCTTTTTAAGAATTTCTCTTGAGTTTCTTTTAGAAGAGTTTTAACTTAGATTGTGGGGATCATCTTCAAACTTTTTCTTACCAAGGTTTCTATCTTAGAGGGGAGCTTAGAGCTGCTTGAAGGAGGTTGTGGATTCTTCGTGTTTCTAAGGCTTCTTAGGACTTCTACACCCCACGTTCTATCTTTCCATTTATCTTTTTATTCGCTTTCTTAATCTTTGATATGTTATTTTATTTTAGTTATTTATTTTAATTGTTTTATCTAACTTGGATTCAATTTCGTTTCAGGTTGTGTCAAAATCCAAGTTTCTTTCCGAACGTCTAGAGCCCTAAGTCAAATCCACGACTTTTGACAAACTTAACAATCCACTTCTGTATTCATCCATCTCATCCTTTATCATTTGGTATTAGATTTGGGCGTTTTAGGTGTTCTTTTTATTTTATATACTGATTTCTAGAAAACAACTTCAAAACAATTTTTTACCCCTAAATTTTGATAAACCATAATTTGTACATATTTTTACCCCATGCTTAGCATAATTTTGAATGAATTATTCCTTGATTTGTGGAATTTGATGCTCCTAATCCTTTAATTTCATGTTTCATATGTAGGTAAGCATAGGAGAGCGAAAAGAACAAGAAACGGGACAAAAACAGAGAAAATGGGCCAGAGTGAGAAATCAACACGGCCTGAAGTTCGTCACATGGGTGCACCACACGCCCATGCCACATTAGCAGACTTGAACACGGCCTGGGCTCGATTCATACGGGCGTGCCACACGGGCGTGTCCCTATCGTGACGAGTTTCAATTTTATGCGAAAAAAGCTACTTAGGGGCTAAGAAAGGTATTCTTGAATTTATATAAACACCCTAGGAGAGGACTTAAAGGGGGAACCCGGCATGGAGAGTAGAAGGTAGGGAATTACTCAAGGAAAGCCGATTGATTCATCTCAGAAGGAAGGATTTACATCAAGACTGAAGATCTCTCTTCAATTCTTTCAGGAGTTTTGGGTTTTCTTTATGTTTTGTTATCTTCTTTATTTTGAGATGTTTTCCCTTTTTATTATGAACTAAACCCCCAAATACCTGAGGGGAATGAAATCTAAGACGAATCTTGTTATTGTTATCTGAATTATATGATAAATATTTGATTTGTTCTTAATTGTGTTTTTAATTCTTGAGTTAATATTTCAGGATATTAATTCAAGTTGAATGTGCTTATTCCGAGGAGCAAAAGTCTCTGTTTAAGAGTAGATCCAACACAATTAAGCGAAGTTGATCGCAATCCTAGACATAGGACGACAAAAATCTACCGGATTAGAGTCAAATCTAACAAGGGGATCCATAGATCGAGTTAATGCAAAACTAGGGGTTTTAATTAGAAAGAGATTTCAATTAATCAACCTAGGGTTAGTTGTTTTTAGTCTCGACAGAGATATTAACATAATTTAAGGATTTCTACAGATCAAGTCGAATGAATAAATAGTCTAATTCAGAGTTAAATAACAAGTGAAGCCGAGGTGGATTCTTCCTTAGGTATTGCTTTTATCAATCAGTTTTCCCGAAAGTATTTCCCCAATTTATTCTTTGTCGCGTATTTAATTAGTTAGAATTTTTAGTTTACGAACAACCTCCCTTTATTTCTAGGCTAGATAATAGGAAGAAAGTTATTACTAGTACTTTTAGTTCCTTGGATTCAGCATTCTGGTCTTGCCACTAACTATACTACTATTCGATTGGTGCGCTTGCCTTTTATCATGATAATAGTTAGTTTCTTGGTACGATCATAAAAATATTATTACTTCATCACAATCACGATAAAGTTTTTGGCGCCGTTGCTGGGAAACTAAAATATTAGGAACACTCGATTTCTATTACTTTAGCTATCTTTATTTTTATTTCTATTTATTTTCTATTTTTATTTTTAGGTTTTATTTACTAAAATTTTCTTTTTGTTTTTCTCTGACAGGTGTCTCTAGTTTATGACTAGAAGAAACCGGTAGGACCACTATTGTTTGATAGTGATCTAAAAGCCACAGTTTGCAGAAATCAAAGAGACATAAGGCGAAGCCTATAGTACACAGAACAAAGACAAGAGGATGAACCGGAATCTACTGAAGAGATAGAAGCAAATCAAAGTAATTAGCTACCTCCTGTAGTAGCCGCAGACCCTGTGAATCAAAATCCTATTCCTCGTACTATGTATAATTATGCTAAGCCTAATTTAGCTGGTATTGAATCTAGTATTGTTAGGCCTGCTATTGCTGTAAATAATTTTGAATTGAAACCTAACACTATTCAAAGATTCAACAGTTTGTTCAGTTCGATGGTTTGCAGGATGGGGATCCTAACGCAAATTTAGCTAACTTTTTGGAATTCTGCGACACATTTAAAATCAATGGCATTTCTGATGATGCCATTTGCCTTCGGTTATTTCCCTTCTCTTTGAGAAATAAGGCAAAGCAGTGGTTAAATTCTCTACCCAGAGGATCAATCACTACTTGGGAACAAATGACTGAAAAGTTTTTACTTAAATATTTTCCGCCGGCTAAAACGACAAAGTTGAGGAATGATATCTCTTCTTTTGTGTAGATGGATTTAGAGACACTCTACGATGCTTGAGAGAGATACAAGGATTTATTGAGAATGTGCCCTCACCATGGGTTACCTTTGTGGCTATAGGTTCAAACTTTCCATAACGGTTTGAATCCTTCAACAAGACAGATGATTGATGTAGCTACCGGTGGAACCAAAAATGACAAAACACCTGAAGAGGCTTATGAGTTTATAGAAGAGATGTCACTAAATAATTATCAGTGGCAAGTCATGAGGACAAAGCCACAAAAAGCTGCCGGTGTTTTTAATGTCGACGCGGTCACCATGCTTTCTAATCAGGTAGAACTTCTAAATAGAAAAGATTGACGGTTTAGTTGGTTCTACGCAGGCTAGTGATGAGGTGCGATTCAAATGGAGGAGGAATGTACAACACAGATTATTCATCTCACGATCCTAGCATAGAAAATGATCAAGCCAACTATATGGGTAATAATTCTAGATCTCAAAACAACCCTTATAGTAAAACTTATAATGTAGGTTGGAGGAAATCAGCCCAATATCTCGTGGGGTGGTCAAGGAAATCAGAGACCACCACCCCCTCCAGGCTTCTAACAACCACCTATCAGTAAGAGAAAAAGCCAAACCTTGAGGAGATGCTCACGAAATTTATCTCAGTATCAGAAACCCGTTTTTAGAATACCGAGACGGAACTTAAAAATCAGCAAGCATCAATTCAAGGCCTTGAAACCCAAATAGGTCAACTTGCTAAGATGATCTCTAAACGACCACAAGATGGTTTGCTGAGCAACATAGAGACTAACCCAAGGGAGCAACTCCATGCCATCACTGTGCACGACAAAGAGGGGTTAGCTGAATGTAAATCTGAAGAGAGGCAAGAAAATGTGGTAAGTAATGGTAAGATTGAGGTAAGTTATGGTACACAAAAATCGGTAAGTAAGGAGTATAAACCTAGTGTCCCATACCTGAATGCGATAAAGAAAGACCGTACAGATGAACAATTCGGTAAATTCCTTAAACTTTTAAAGAAATTACATATTAACTTACCATTTATTAAAGCTCTTTCGCAGATGCCAAACGCTATTAAATTCTTGAAAGAGCTCTCAGCCAACAAATGGAAGCTCGATGAGTCGTCGCATGTAGAGCTGAATGTAGTTTGCTCGGCTATTTTGCAAAACAAGCTACCTAACAAACTGAAAGATCCAGGGAGTTTTACAATTCCTTGTTTAATTGGTAGCTTAGATGTTAAAAATGCCTTGGCTGATTTAGGGGCTAGTATTAATGTAATACCTTATAAACTGTTTAAACAACTAGGTCTTGGGAAACCCAAACAAACTAGGATGAGCATTCAATTAGCTGATAAAACCATTAGATTTCCTAGAGGTATAATTGAAGATGTGCTTGTTAAAATTGACAGATTTATATTCCCCGTAGGTTTTGTTGTTCTAGACATAGATGAGGATAGCGATGTGCCATTAATTTTAGGGCAACCCTTTTTAGCAACTGTTAGGAATATCATTGATGTAGGCACAGGTGAACTCACATTTCGCATAGGCAATGACACAATTACTCTGTAAGCTCGTAATTCTAATAGAACTTTTAATGAAAAAGATGTTATTACGAGTTCTTGTAATACAAATAATCCCACTGTTCAACCTTCATTGCAGGATATTCTTAGCAAAAGTACAATTGAGCCACATTCAAGTTCATGCTACAACAAGGGAGCAGTTCATGAAGAGCGAATGTTACAGATTGATGAACTAGACGAGTGGCGAAACTATGGCAAGAAGGAAACAAAAATATGCCACGCCGAACCAAAGCATTACCATGATGACCCTAAGGTACAAAGGAATCAATTCAAGGTAAGGGATAAGGTAGAGAAGGAGGACCCTCGAATTTCGAATTCAAAACTTCATACAGATGATGCATCTCCCTTCATAGTAATGAAAATCTTTCCCTATGGTATAGTCAAGGTAACACATAAAGAATTTGGAACTTTTAAGGTAAATTATACTCGGCTTAAACCTTATTTTGAAACTAAAACTGATAACAGGAGAGAGGAGTTTCAACTCCTCAAACCATCGTGATTGTGCGAGCTTGAGAAAAGTCGAGCTTAGACTCTAAATAAGCACTTCTCAGGAGGCAACCCGAGCACTAACATAGTTAATTTCTTTAACTTAAGATTTTACCATCTAAATCATAAACTGAATTTTTGAATGCAGGTTTTTCAAAACCACACGGCCAGACACACGGGCGTGCTGATAAACGATAAATTATACTTATTTTTACCCCATGTTTAGCCTATATTTTGGATGAATTATTATCAATTTTTGTGAGAATTGGTGCTCTTAATCTTTCTTTTTCATATATTATACTCAGGAGAGCATAGGGAAGAGAAAAGAACAGAAAATGGACCCAAAACGAGGAAATTGGGCCCAAATGTGAAAACGACACGGCCCAAGAAGTCACCACACAGCCATGGCACACGGCCGTGCCACATGAGGTCCAATACGGCCCAGCCCCGACAACACGACCAGGCTATACGGCCGTGCCACCTCAACAGGCCTGAACACGACCCTTATCGAAACCACACGGACGTGGCACATGGGCGTGTTCCTGTTGTGAAGAAGTGCAATTTCACTCAGATTTGGATACTTAGAGGCTAAGAAAGGCATCCCAAAGCTCTATATAAAGACCCTAAGAGGCAACTCTAAGGGTGTACTCTTTTCTCCCAAAAAGGAGCGCCATATTTCTGCCAACACAAGGAGTGAAAGCAAGGAATTACTCCAAAGGAAGCCGATTAATTCATCCCAGAAGCCAGAATTCTACATTAAGACAGAGGATCTCCCTAAATTCATTCAGGGGTTCTTTGGGTTCTTTATGTTTTGTTATCTTATTTCTTCTGAGATGTTTTCTTTATTAATCATGAACTAAACCTCTCAAATACTTGAGGGGGATGAAACCTAAGACAAATCTTGTTATTATTTATTCTTGAATTATATGATAAATACTTGAATTGTTCTTAATTATGTGTTCTTCATTCTTGATTTAATAATCCTAGGTATTACTTCAAGAAACCGATGTGCTTAGGCAGAGGAGCAAAAGTCCCTGTTTTGAGAGTAGATCTACCATAATTAAGCAGAGTTGCATGCAACCCTAGACATAGGGCGACATAAATCTGCCGGATTAGGGTCAAACCTAATAGGAGGATCCATAGATCAAATTAATGCAACCTAGGGGTGTTAATTAATAAAGAAACTTTAGTTAACCACCTAGGATTAGTTGTTCTTATCCTCGACGGAGGTATTAACATAGGTTAGGTGATAACGACTCACGATATTAAGAAATAAAATTTATAAAACTGATCACACCAAAACTAACTAATATCACGATGTTAAAGGCAAGCGCACCTATCGAACAGTAGTATAGTTTAGTGGCAAGACCGAGTTATCGTACCCAAGGGAACCAAAAGTACTAATACTTACTTCCTTTCTATTATCTAGCCTAAAAATAAAAGAGGATTGATTGGAACTAATTCTAAAACTAACTAAAGTGCACAAAAAGTAAATTGGGGAAAACTTTAGGGAAAAGCTGATTAATATAAGCAATACTTAAGGGAGAATCCACCTAGACTTCACTTATTATTGACTTCTTGAACTAGACGATTTATTCACTTGACTTGATCCGTAGAGATCCCTAATTTATGCTAAACCCTCATTCGAGGCGAAGAACAACTAGGCCTAGGTTGTTAACTAAAGTTTCTTTATTAATTAACACCCTAGGTTGCATTAATTCAATCTATGGTTCCCCCTATTAGGTTTGACCCTAATCCGGCAGATTTATGTCGCCCTATGTCTAGGGTTGCATGCAACTCCGCTTAATTATAGTAGATTTGCTCTTAAAGCAGGGACTTTTGCTCCTCTGCCTAAGCACATCAAGTTCTTGAAGTAATACCTAAGATTATTAAATCAAGAATGAAGAGCACATAATTAAGAATAATTCAAGTATTTATCATATTATTCAAGAATAAATAATAACAAGATCTGTCTTAGGTTTCATCCCCCTCAAGTATTTGAGGGGTTTAGTTCATAATAAAGAAAGAAAACATCTTAGAAGTATTAAAATAACAAAACATAAAGAACCCAAAAACCCCTAAAGGAATTTAGGGAGATCTTCTGTCTTGATGTAGAATTCTGGCTTCTGGGATGAATCAATTGGCTTCCTGGGAGTAATCCCTTGCTTTCACTCTTTGTGTTGGCAGAAAAATGGCGCTCTTTCTTCAAAGAAGAGAGTCTCTCTTCAGAGTTGCCTCTTGGGGTCTTCATATAGAGTTTAGAATGGCTTTCTTAGCCCCTAAGTATCCAAATCCAAGTGATATTCCTCTTCCTCACGACTAGAACATGCCCGTGTGCCATGCCCGTGTGCCACGACAAGAGGCCGTGTGAGAGTCTGTCGATAGAGGCACGGCCTTGTGGCCTGGCCGTGCTTGTCGGGGGCTAGACCGTGTGGTCTTCGTGTGGCACGACCGTGTGCCACTACCGTACGATGATCCTTGGGCCGTGTCAATTACATATTTTGGCCCATTTTCTCCGTTTTTGGTCTATTTTTCGTTCTTTTCTCTTCCCTATGCTCTCCTGAGTGTAAGATATGAAAAAGAAAGATTAAGAGCACTAATTCTGACTAAATTGATAATAATTCATCCAAAATAAAGGCTAAACATGAGGTAAAAATATGTATAATTTATCGTTTATCAAATACCCCCACACTTAAGCCTTTATTTGTCCTCAAGCAAAATCTCAATTCCTAATAAAAAATCATTCTTCTCAACTTACAATCTTTATCAATAATGTTTCAAACTAATTCACAGATATTCATACAATGATAATTCAATCAGAAGAACATTAAAGATTCAATCACTCTAAGCTAAGAATTTTATCATTGAAACATAAGTTTTCTCCCTTTTCCTAAGTAATTATCTTTTAATCTTAATTAATAGAAGTTGACATCCTCACTAAAGATTCACTCTATCCACTCGCAGTGTTTAGGGTTCAAAAATTAAGTACTCTCTAGTCAACCTGAAAAGTTATTACCATAGGCTTGCAAGAAAATCACATCTCCAACACTATAGATTGACAGGATACATCGATCAAAAGGTCTTTCAATGGTTGTAATGGGGCTTGGTTAGGGTGTTGTCACAGGCTGCAAAAGAGGGTTAGAATCGAGATTGAACTGAAAAATTATCTAGCCAGAAAAATCTCTATCACCGGAACATATTCTTCAGGCTAATTCTTATGATAACATCATTTTCGCTTTGGTAGCCTTAAAATAGAAATATGCAAAAACCATTTGAACTATTACAGATTACAGCTAAATATACATTTATTATTATTTTTTTTAGAATAATTCAAGTATTATACATTAAATTGAAATTTTACAACTTTACAATATAGAAAAGAGAATAAAGCTAGATAATAAGTTCAACTTAAATCTCGACAAAAATAGGGATCAAAGTAATTGAATGGATTTCAACAAAAATGGGTTATAGGTTAATATTAGAGGTAAGTCAAAGAAAAGGTTGTTAGGTTCAATGGGGCTCACTAGGGGTTAATTTATGAGGTAGGCTTTTGTGGAGTAATGGGTTAAATCCTAGGTGCCTTTATCATCTCGGTATATCAAATCAATGATGTGGTCTTGACATGTATAATCAAAGCAAGTTCTAGAATAACAAATCAGTGCTGACTCACTCGAAGCAATAATAAAAGTGAGCACGAAAGAATGTATGCTCAAAAGGCTCAAAAATCTCACCAGAATTATGGCTTTTTGATGTCAATCCTACGAATTTCAAATCTCAAGATAACGCTTAGAATTAAGGAAAAGAACTTATGAAAAAAATTGGGGTTCTCAAAAATTTCAACTTATCATGCTTGATTCCCTAATGTTTTAAAGTTTGAATAATCAAAGTACAAGCACCTATGTCTTAATTCTCACATATCAATAAAAGTCATAAATCAATCAGAATTAATTCCTAATAGGAGACTCAAGAAGATGCTATTGAGAACAATGCAACCAGTTAGAAAAATTTCAGGGATTTCAAATAAAATGTAATGTCTGAAAGTAAGTTTCCCCCCCACACTTAAGATGTACATTGCCCTCAATGTACAAAGATAACATTAGTAGCAATAAAAGTATAAGATCATAAGGTAGGGGGTATGAAACTCCCTGAATTTCAGATGAATTTGAAAGATAGAGATTGGATTTGGAAGAGCGGCCAGTTGTGGCACGGTGTTCCCCTTTTCGTAGAGATTTGAGCTGGAAAGCTCCTTTGAAACTGTGAAGGAATTTATTAGTCGTGGGGAATTTGGGGCAATGGAATTTACTTGTTAGGGTGAGGCCGTTGTGAAAAAGAAATAAAATAAAATAAAATACGAAAATTACTAATATTCAAAAAAAATGAAAAAGATGAAATGAAAGAAAATAAAAATAAACTGAAAAAGAAAAACAAAGTTAGTATAAAAGGTAAAAATAAAGATTACTGTGTAAGTCTAAGTGTTGATAAAAATAGTAAGAAAAAGAAAATAAACATAAGAGGATCTAGTCCTCGGATGGATCACGCGGTGGCGGGGTGATGCTCAAGTGTTGGCATATCTGCGCCAAAGTGGCGTCGATATAATCGAGGCGCTAGAAGTATTACTGCTCAAATCGATCTAGGCGCTCGTGTATGTTAGCATGTGGGGCCGCCGTCTGGGTGGGTCATCTGGGGCGTGGTGGCTCGGTGGGCTCATCCTCCTCCGGTGGTGGTGGTGGGACATCATCAGTAATGTCCTCTGGGTCCTCGCCCTCCTGTACGAGGCGGAAGTGGAAGTGGTCGCCTCCTGGCCGTCGCTCTACCATCTTCATGTGCAGCAAGCTCTGGATGCCCTGCGAGGACATCTGACCGATCAGGGTATAGGAGGATGTCTGGGCTATAGTGTTGAGGAGCCCGAAGTGAAGAGCTAGGCATGTGATGTAGGGTCCCATGGATAGAACGCCTTTACGGTGCCTCTCCGTCTGGTGCTGCATGCCGTGTGTGATGAAGTATGCAAGATCGATGACGTGTCTGTTCGCCATACACCACAAGAAGTAGACGTCGTAAGTGTTGACGGCGCCGGTGCTCTCTCGTCTACCTATTAAAGTGTAACACCCCTTACCCGAGACTGTCATCGGAGTCGAGCACGAGGTGTTACCAGACTTAACTTACTCAAACGGGCATAAAAATTTGCTTTTAAAATTAATTTATTTTCATTCGTTTAATATATCCATAAAAAGGTTCATCGAGGCCCTAAACCATGATATTGAAACGGTTCGAGACTAAACCGGGATCAATAAAATTTTTCCGATTACTTAAACGAACCAAAATGAATTATTTCCCTATTCCTTAGAAAACTGTCCAACTGTATCATGATTACAAAAAAAATCATATCTCAAGTTACGAAACTCAAAATAAAGATCCGTAAATTTTCCTTGTATCTAGACTCATATATCTATTTATTAATTTTTTTCTAGAATTTTTGGTCTAGCCAATTAGTACAGTTTATTAGTTAAAGTCTCCCCTGTTACACAGTTCGACTACTCTGACCTCTGTTCACTAAGAATTAATTTTCTCTCTGTACAATATTCAAATAGGCATGCCGTTTGTTTCATTAGAAACTAAACTCAATAAGGAATCTAGGCATATAAACTATAATGCCTAATTATTTATGTACAATTTATGGTGAATTTTTAAATTCAGAACAGGGGATCACAGAGTCAATCTGGAGCAGTCTCACTCAAGCGCAAATAAATCATAAAATACAACTCTTTTTCTTATCTGCTTCTTCTACATGAAAATAGACTCATTAAGCTTTAATTTCATGCCTCATTCACCTTTTAATTCTATTTCTATTATTTTTAGTGATTTTTCAAAGTCACATCATTTCTGCTGTTCAAATCTGTTTTTAAACTATTTTCACCTTTTTCATGGTTTCCTTGTGATAATTATTATTCAAGCATACATATCATTAAACATATGTATGATTAGCCATTCCATTAACTATTCACTAACAAGTATTTACACACCATTCATTGAACATATCATAATTGACACTTACTAAATATTAAGTCCCTATACATGCCATAAACTAGGATATTTGTAAATGAAGATACCCATTCGGTAACTTGATAATCGAGAGTGTGAAGCGATCTCCAACGACCTCCAACCTGAGCTTGCATTTAAGTACTCTGGAATATGGGAAAGGAAGAAAAAGTAAGCTTATGAAGCTTAGTAAGTTCACATGCTTAATAATAAACACAAGCAATGAATTTATCTTACTAATAGACTGTCATAACTTGAATAAATACTGTTAAGTTCTTACTATCTCAACTTACTCATCTATGACCTTACCAAAGGTCCAATATACTATAGACTCCTCACTTATTAGCTTCCCTTGTATACCTGCATCATCTCACTGAACATAATCCTATTCTTTCCTGATATAGATGTATTTCAATTTGTATCATTTACTTACTGTATGCTGAAACTCATAAACATATCTCACTACTTACTTACTTACTCACTTGCTTACTTACCTTGTCACATATACTAGTCTTGTCTTCTTAACATAACTCAGCTTACTTTGCCTTAACTTAAGATTCTCTTAAATTTTCCCGTTGAACCACTTGGAATATTAAGGATATGGGTTTCCTGCCTGATAATATCCTGCCAATGCCATGTCCTTGACATGGACTTAAATGAATTATTCTTGTCTCCAAAGCCATATATCTGATATGGGCTTACATGGCTCATTCCGGTCTCCAAAGCCATATATCTGATATGGACTTACATGGCTCATTCCTGTCTCCAAAGCAATATGTCTAGTATGGACTTACATGGCTCATTTTTGTCCTGTCCTGTCAACCCCAAATGTCATGACATTTCGTATCCTAACATTCCTAAGGTTCAAACGGGGCTTTCTGATACTTTTTATCTATTGACTCTTCTTCGATTCAACTTATCCCCTTCAAACTATATTTTTATAGACTTTCTCAATATCATACAAGGCCATATTTCAGTTATAGGCTTTCATATTACTTTTTATAATTTATCTTTTCAATGTCGAATTATTATCGAGCAATAATTTTTATATCTGAAATTCACTACTAATATTTATAGCTAAAATACCAATTTAACATCCAAATATGCATAATTAAATTCTTATTAAACATATGAACTTACCTCGATGTCAAAACGACCATTTTACCAACTTTCCCGATTTTCGATTTTTCTCCCGTTCTAGGTCAAAATCTCGTTTTCCGGGATCTAAAACATCATATTTCACTTATTTAATTAATTTAATATTCAAAACAGTCCCTAACTCAAACTTTGGAAAAATTATGTTTTTGCCCCTAAACTTTTGCATATTTACGCTTTTGCCCCAAGGCTCGGAAATTAAACTTTATCCCAAATTCTTATGTTTTGGGACATACTGATCATTTATTTACCAACAGCAACTTCAAATTCCCACTATATCATGTACTTATGAACAATAGGTATTTTTACCGATTAAGCCCTTTTACTCGTTTTTACTTAAAACCGAGTAGCACAAGTTGTCTAGCATAATTTAAAACCTCATATTCTATCATAAAACATCAAAATAAACACATTTCACCTATGGGTATTTTTCCAAATATGAACCCTAGCTTAAATTATTGCTAGCATAAGCTTTATCAAGCTACCGAGATTCTAAAAACGTAAAGAACATGAAAAACGGGGCTAGAACAGACTTACAATCGAGCTTGGAAGCTTGAAAAACCCTAGCCATGGCTTATCCATGCTAATTTCGTCCTCCATGAAGAAGATGGACTAATTTTGGCTTTATTTTCCCTTTTTAATTCTTTTAATTATCAAATGACAAAAATGCCCTTAAAGGCTTTTCTTTCAAATTTGTCCTATTCATGCCTATTTTTGTCCAACAAATTATCCAATGGTCTAATTGCTAAATAAGGACCTCCACTTTAAGAACTCATTTCAATTAAATCCCCTTTAGCATCTAGAACTCACATTTTACAATTTTTATAATTTAGTCCTAATTATCAATTTAGGCACCTATACATAAAATTTCTTCTCAAAATTTTCACACAATTAGTCAATCAATAAATAAATCTTAAAACTTAATCGAAATAAATTTTTCAACCTCAGATTCATGGTTCTAAAACCATCATTCCGTTTAGGCCCTAAATCAGGCTGTTATAGCAACTTTTGCAAATAAGCCCTAATAGGCAAATTAAACATGCCATCTATAAGATTTCTTATCGGTAATCTAACACATGCATCTAGTCAATTGGTAAATCATGATAATTCATCGTAATAAACTTTTCTATCTCAGATTTGTGGTTTTGCAACCACTATTCCATTTAGGCCCTATTTCGGGGTGTTACATAAAGTGTGAGCAAGAAGAGCATGAATGTACCTCAGAGAAGGCACGAGGGCGATTGCCTTGCTGATGTTGGGGTTATAGGTTTGACGTCCTAAGGCGATCTTATTCCAGCAGTCGACGAGCCGAATGTGGATGCGACGAGAAAGGGTGGGGAAGTCCTCGTCCATCATAAATTGCTCTGTGTAGAGCCCAAGTGCTGTGCCGAACTCTGGCACGCTGAGGTGTCACACGAGTCCTCCCAAATGGAACTAGACCGTGCCTAGATCGTCGAATCTATTCATCACGGTCTGTAGGTGAAATGTGGAGTAGAACTCGAAGGTGAGTTCTAAATATGTCAGCTCTATGATCTGGAAGAGCTGCTCCCATGGCTCTGTCATCAGTAAGGCCCGAACGTCATCTACTAACTATATCTGAGCGAAGGCGTCTTAGTCTATGCAGCGGCCCATGGAGATAGTGTGGGTCTAGAGTAGTTGATAGTGTTCCTCCTAGGAGGCTTGCGAGAAGGTGATGAACGGGTGGCGCTCCTCGGATATAGGCTTGGATGAGGAACTTCCTGGTCCCTTTCGTTTCTTGGAGACGGGGACGGCGATTTTCCTACTGCGTGATGATGACATCGTATCTGAAATAAAGTATAAGCATTACTCCAAATTATTGAAATTAAACTAGATAGATAATAAGTAAAATATAGATTAAAATGACAATGTTTTGAAAAATAAAAATGAGGATTAACCTAAATAGTAGAATCTAATCATATTGACTTGTAATAAAATTAAAAACTATGGGTCTGTATATATACTAATTTTATGACAAAATGGCATGCAAATATGAGTTTAAATGGCAAATGAAATTGAGTTCTAAGTGGCAAGCAAAAATTGAAATTAAGTGGCATGCAATCCTAATATATTCTATACTATTCTGGATTATTCATCCTATTTTTTCTAATTCCATGCTTGAATTATCATAAAGAATAAAGCAAAATAAAAAATGTATATAATGAAAATGAGATATAAACAAATAAATGAGAAAAATTGAGAGAATAGAACCAAAATTGAGGGTGCACGGTCGTGGGTTGAGTTTACACGGGCGTGAGTTGGCTGAGTTCGGGTATAGTGGTGTTTTGAGGGCTGTGGCGGCGCTAGTGGTGGTTTAGGGAGGAGTTTGGATGAGAGAATTTAGGGTTTGAGTGAAAGGGAAGGTGAATAGTGGCCCCTTATTTATAGTTTTTGGGTCACACGGGCATGTCACACGCCCGTGTGAGTCGTGTTTTGCCCGTGTCTTTCAAAATCTGGAGGTTTTGGCACGCTTGGTTCGTAGTGCACGCCCGTGGGAATGTTGTACACGGCCGTGGGAGATCGGTTCTTCGTCACTTACACGGTCATGTGATGGGATACAAGGCCGTGTGCGATCATGTTCGTGTTTTACAAGGTCGTGTGATAGGTTCCACGGCCGTGTGAAATTTGACAGTGTCTTCTACGGCCTGGGGACACGGGTGTGAGCCTATGTTGATACTGCAGGGTTGCCACGGCCATGTCAAACGGCCGTGGGGTGTTGTTGGTAGCCCGTGCTGAAGTCGAAAGGTTGCCACGGCCATGTCGCACCGCCGTAGGGTTATATCAGTGGCCCGTGTTTTGGAAAAATTTGTGCTCTGTTTGTACACGGCCTCAGTACATGACCGTGTCTCTGTTTAAAGGGTTCACACGGCCTGGGACACGCCTATGGGCATGGCCGTGTGGTCCTCAATCTCTGCATTAAAAAGGGTTAGTGTGATGCATGAAAAATACTAAAATAAAAAGAGACGAAAAATTACTAAGTTAGTGCTCGGGTTGCCTCCCGAGAAGCACTTATTTAGAGTCTAAGCTCGACTCTGCTTGGATGTATCATGGAGGGATTTCGTGGAGTTGAAGCTCCTCTCTTTTATCTTTAACATTCTCACCTCTATAATGTTTAAGCCTATGACCGTTTACCTTGAACGTACCGTAGTTGGGGTGAGTTACCTCAATTGTGCCATATGGAAAGACAGTTTGAATAGTGAATGGACTTGACCACCTCGACTTGAGTTTTCCAGGAAATAATTTCAGCTGAGTTGTAGAGTAAGACAAGATCACCTGTTTTGAACTGTTTAGGTTGTTTCAGTCTTTTGTCATGACGTCGCTTCATTGCTTCCTTATATAGTCGTGAGCTCTCGTAGGCATTGCAACGCCATTCATCAAGTTCATTTAACTGCATTAATCGCTTCTCACCTGCAAGCTTAAGATCAAGGTTTAAAAATTTGATAGCCCAGAATGCTTTATGTTCAAGTTCATATAGCAAATGACAACTTTTTCCATAGACAAGCTTATAAGGAGATGTACCTATGGGTGTTTTACAGGCAGTTCTATAAGCCCATAAAGCATCATCTATTTTCCTTGACCAATCCTTTCTATTTGTTTCTATTGTTTTCTCTAGGATGCATTTTAATTCCCTATTTGTTAATTCGACTTGGCCACTGGTTTGTGGGTGATAAGGGGTAGCTATCCTATGGTGTACTCTATACCTTTTAAGACTTTTTCAAACTGGGCATTGCAAAAATGAGTACCCCTATCACTAATAATTATCCTAGGTGTTCCAAATCGGGAGAAAAGTTCCTTTAAAAATCGTATTACCATTCTAGCATCATTAGTAGGCAAGGCTTGGGCTTCCACCCATTTTGACATGTAATCTACTTCTACTAATATGTACTTATTCCCAAATGAAGTAGGGAATGGACCCATGAAATCAATACCCCATACATCAAATATTTCATATGAAAGTATATAGTTCTGAGGCATTTCATTACGTTGAGAGATATTACCTGTTCGCTGACATTTATCACAATGGGTCACATACCTGTTGGCATCCCTGAAAAGTGTAGGCCAATAGAAGCCTGATTCGAGTACCTCATGAGCAGTTCTAGCTCCACTGTGATGTCCTCCTGTGGGTCCTGAATGGTAGTGATTTAAAATTTGGTACACTTTTGTTTCATCTACTCATCTTCGAATAACCTGATCTACACAAATTCGAAAGAGGAAAGGATCCTCCCAAAAGTAGTTTTTTACATCAACGAAGAATCGCTTCTTTTGCTGATGGGTCAGCCATTTTGGGGTTATGTTAGCTGCTAAATAATTTGCAAAATCAGCAAACCAAGGAACTGTTGTATCTGCTAAAGATAGGAGTTGTTCTTCAGGGAACAAGTCGTTTATCTTATCAAGGTTCCTAGGTTGCGTGTTTGCTAGCCTTGAAACGTGATCTGCTGCTAAGTTTTTAGCTCCTTTCTTGTCCTTTATTTCCAAATCAAATTCCTGCAATAATAGAATCCATCTTATTAATCGAGGTTTTGCATCGGTTTTAGTTAAGAGGTAACGAAGAGCAGAATGGTTATATAAACAATGACTTTTGACAAAATCAAATAAGATCTGAATTTATCAAATGCAAAAATAACGGTTAGCAATTCTTTTTCTGTGGTAGTATAATTTGCTTGAGCGGCTGTCAAAGTTCTGCTGGCATAATAGATTGGTTGAAAGTGCTTGTCTCTTCGTTGTCCCAAAACTGCACCTACTGTAAAATCACTTGCATCGCACATTAGTTCAAAAGGTAGATTCCAATTAGGTGAAATCATAATCGGGGCATTGACTAACTATTCTTTAAGAGTGTTAAAAGAGTCTAAACATTCTTGGTCAAAGTTAAAAAGCACGTCTTTTTCTAGCAACTTTGTTAAAGGCTTAGCTATTTTAGAAAAATCTTTAATGAATCTGCGATAAAAACCGGCATGTCCTAAAAAGCTTCATATAGCCTTAATGAGTTAGGGGGAGGTAATTTTTCAATGGTTTCAATTTTTGCTTTATTTACCTCTATCCCTTTACTAGAAATTTTATGTCCTAAAACAATACCCTCTTGAACCATAAAGTGGCATTTTTTCTAGTTTAGCACTAAATTTGTCTCTTCACATCTTATCAAAACACGTTCTAGATTATTAAGACAAAGTTGGAAAGAATTACCGAAAACTGAGAAATCATCCATAAATACCTCCATGATGTCTTCCACGAATTCATTAAAGATAGCTAGCATGCATCGCTGAAAAATAGCAGGAGCATTACATAAACCAAAAGGCATTCTGTGATAAGCAAATGTACCATAAGGACATGTGAATGTCATTTTCTCCTGATCTTCTGGAGCTATCGGGATCTGGAAGTAACCAGAGAGGCCGTCTAAGAAATAATAATACATGTGACCTGACAATCTTTCCAACATCTGATCAATAAAAGGTAATGGAAAATTATCTTTCCGAGTGGCGTCATTCAGCTTCCTGTAATCAATGCAGACTCTCCATCCAGTGACCGTTCTTGTGGGTATTAACTCTTATTTGTCATTAGACACTACGGTCAATCCTCCTTTTTTAGGAACAACCTGTACAGGGCTTACCCAAGAACTGTCAGAAATAGGATAAATAATACCTGCATCTAGAAGTTTAATTACCTTGGCTTTTACAACTTCCTTCATGTTGGGATTCAATCGTCTCTGGGCTTGCACTGATGCTTTGAATTCATCCTCCATTAAAATTTTGTGGGTGCAGAAAGAAGGATTTATTACCTTGATATTTGAAATTTTCCAAGCTATAGCACGTCTGTGTTCTCGTAACACATGGAGTAATTCCTCTTTTTCTGCAATGCTCAGATCGGATGCGATAATAACTGGTAAAGTTGACTCTTCCCCTAAAAAGGCATATTCTAAATGATCTGGCAGTTGTTTTAACTCTAATTTAGGGGGTTCAGCAATGGAAGGTTTCTGTCTTAATTCATCACTCATCTTTATATTTTCATAACTTATGTGCCTAGTGATGATTTCATTAGATTCTAACTCCTTCCTTACTTCCTCTATCTGAGTGGTGGCTTCATCTTCCCTCCACATTGAACAAGACAGTTCCAATGTGTCTGCAAGAGAAAGTTCCTAAAATTTATCTTGAACAAGATGATTAATAATATCAACGAAATAATAGGAATCATCTTATTCTTTAGAAAATCTTATGGCATCATAGATTTTGAACACAACTTCTTCATCACCAACTCTAAGCACTAATTTACCATCCCCTGCATCAATAACAGCTCTAGCGGTGGCTAAGAATGAACGTCCCAAAATTAAAGGTACCTCAATATTCTCATCCATGTCAAGCACGACAAAATCAACAGGGAATATAAATTTATCTACCTTTACTAGCACATCTTCAATGATTCCCCTAGGATATTTAACAGATTTATTCACTAATTGAATACTCATTCTAGTGGGCTTGGGTTCCCCTAGACCTAGTTGCTTGAACATTTTGTAAGGCATGAGATTAATGCTAGCACCTAAATCAGCTAATGCTTTATTAATAAGTAAAGTACCAATCAAACAGGGAATAGTAAAACTCCCTAGATCTTTCAGTTTTGCTGGCAGTTTATTTTGGAGAATAGCTGAGCATTCCTAGTTAAGTTCCACTGTGGCTAATTCTTCCAACTTTCTTTTATTTGTCGAGAGTTCTTTAAGGAACTTCGCATACTTCTGCATCTGTGAAATTGCTTCAACAAAAGGTAAGTTAATGTGTAATTGTTTAAAAAGTTCGAGAAACTTACCGAATTGAGCTTCTGTATGATCTTTCTTTAATCTTGCCTGATATGGGACGGGCGGTTTGTATTCTTTGAGTGGTGGCAGAGTGTTTTCCTTGGGTTCCTCTGCCTTTTCTTCTGAAGGTTCTGGAATAGTCTTCTTTTCTGGCTCGGCTAGGAGCTTTCCATCTCTTAAAGTAATCGCTTTGACATGTTCTCTGGGATTGGGCTCAGTGTTACTTGGTAATCCACCTTGTGGTCTTTCTGAAATCAATTTCGCAAGTTGACCGATTTGGTTTTCAAGCCCTTGAATTGATGTTTGTTGATTCTTTAGTGCTATGTCAGTATTTTGAAAATGAGTTTCTGAAGCGGCCATAAATTTGGTAAACATCTCTTCAAGATTCGGCTTCTTCTCTTGTTGCGGTGGTGGCTGTTGAAATCCTGGAGGAGGCTGTTGTCTTTGATTTCCTTGCCCTCCCCATGAAAAATTTGGGTGATTTCTCCAACCTGCATTGTAAGTATTACTATAAGGGTTATTTTAAGATCTAGAATTGTTACCCATATAGTTGGCTTGTTCAGTTTCCATGCTATGTCCATAGGATGCGAAATCTGGATTGAACGTGTTTCCTTGAGTTACGTCGCATTGCATCATTGGTTGTGCCTGCGTAGAACTAACAAAATTATCAAACTTTTTATTTAGAAGTTCTACTTGGTTAGTAAGCATAGTAAAAGCATCAATGTTAGAAACTCCTGTAGCTTTCGTCGGCTTTGTCCTCATGACTTGCCACTGATAGTTATTCAGTGACATCTCTTCGATAAATTCATAAGCTGCTTCAGGTGTTTTATTATTGATTGTTCCTCCTGCGGCTGCATCGATCATTTGTCTGGTTGATGGGTTCAAACCGTTGTGGAAGGTTTGAACTTGTAGCTACAAAGGTAGACCATGATGAGGGCACCTTCTTAAAAGATCTTTGTATCTCTCCTAGGCATCATAAAGTGTTTCTAAATCCATCTGCACAAATGAAGAAATATCGTTTCATAATTTAGCTGTTTTAGCTGGAGGAAAATATTTAAGTAAAAATTTTTCGGTCATCTGCTCCCATGTGGTGATTGAGCCTCGTGGTAAAGAATTTAACCACTGTTTGGCTTTATTTCTCAGAGAGAATAGAAATAGCCTTAAGCGTATGGCATCGTCAGAAACGCCATTTATTTTAAAGGTATCACAAAATTCTAAGAAATTTGCTAGATGCGAATTGGGATCTTCATCCTGCAAACCATCAAACTGCACAAATTGCTGTATCATCTTAATAGTGTTAGGCTTTAATTCAAAGTTATTAGCAGCAATAGCAGGTCGAATAATGCTAGTTTGGGTACCAATCAAACTAGGTTTAGCATAATCATACATAGTACGAGCAGCTTCATCCTGGTTTACTGGTTCTGTTGGTAGTGCTGGAGGTGGTGGAACGTTTTGATTCGCGTCCATCTCTTCTGTAGGTTTTGGCTCTTGCTCAGGTTCTTGTTCTGGATAATGTAAACTGCTTCTAATTTCTTTGCGATTTCTGCGAACTGTCGCTTCTAGATCTTCATCAAAAAGCAGTGGTCCTGTTGGGTTGTTTCTAGTTATAAACTAAAAATACCTAAAAAGAAAAAGCAAAGAAAATTCAAAAATTTAAAAAAATAAAAATAAATAAATAAAAACTGAAAATAAATAAATAAATAAATAAATAATAGCCAAAGTAATAGAAATCGAGTTTTCTTAATATTTCAATTCCCCGGCAACGTCGCCAAAAACTTGATAACGGCTCGCGGTATTAAGAAATAAAATTTATAAAACTGATCACACCAAAACTAACTAATATAACGATGTTAAAGGCAAGCGCACCTATCGAACAGTAGTATAGTTTAGTGGCAAGACCGAGTTATCGTACCCAAGGGAACCAAAAGTACTAATACTTACTTCCTTTCTATTATCTAGCCTAAAAATAAAAGAGGATTGATTTGAACTAATTCTAAAACTAACTAAAGTGCACAAAAAGTAAATTGGGGAAAACTTTAGGGAAAAGCTAATTTATATAAGCAATACTTAAGGGAGAATCCACCTAGACTTCACTTGTTATTGACTTCTTGAACTAGACGAATTATTCACTTGACTTGATCCGTAGAGATCCCTAATTTATGCTAAACCCTCCTTCGCGGCGAAGAGCAACTAGGCCTAGGTTGTTAACTAAAGTTTCTTTATTAATTAACACCCTAGGTTGCATTAATTCAATCTATGGTTCCCCCTATTAGGTTTGACCCTAATCCGGCAGATTTATGTCGCCCTATGTCTAGGGTTGCATGCAACTCCGCTTAATTATGGTAGATCTGCTCTTAATGCAGGGACTTTTGCTCCTCTGCCTAAGCACATCAAGTTCTTGAAGTAATACCTAGGATTATTAAATCAAGAATGAAGAACACATAATTAAGAACAATTCAAGTATTTATCATATAATTCAAGAATAAATAATAAGATCTGTCTTAGGTTTCATCCCCCTCAAGTATTTGAGGGGTTTAGTTCATAATAAAGAAAAAAAACATCTCAGAAGTATTAAAATAACAAAACATAAAGAACCCAAAAACCCCTGAAGGAATTTAGGGAGATCCTCTGTCTTAATGTAGAATTCTGGCTTCTGGGATGAATCAATCGGCTTCCCTTGGAGTAATCCCTTGCTTTCACTCTTTGTGTTGGCAGAAAAATGGCGCTCTTTCTTTAGAGAAGAGAGTCTCTCTTTAGAGTTGCCTCCTGGGGTCTTTATATAGAGTTTAGAATGGCTTTCTTAACCCCTAAACATCCAAATCTGAGTGAAATTCCTCTTCCTCACGACTAGAACATGCCCGTGTGCCACGCCCGTGTGCCACGACAAGAGGCCGTGTGAGAGTCTGTCGATGGAGGCACGGCCGTGTGGCTTGGCCGTGCTTGTCGGGGGCTGGACTGTATGGTCTTTGTATGGCACGGCCGTGTGCCACTACCGTGCGATGATCCTTGGGCCGTGTGAGTTACACATTTTGGCCCATTTTCTCCATTTTTGGTCTATTTTCCGTTCTTTTCTCTTCCCTATGCTCTCCTGAGTGTAAGATATGAAAAAGAAAAATTAAGAGCACCCATTCTCACTAAATTGATAATAATTCATCCAAAATAAAGGCTAAACATGAGGTAAAAATATGTATAATTTATTGTTTATCATTAAGGATCTCTACGGATCAAGTCAAGTGAAGAAATGGTCTAGTTCAAGAAGTTAATAACAAGTGAAGTCTAGGTGGATTCTCCCTTAAGTATTGTTTATATCAATCAGTTTTCCCAAAGAGTCTTTCCCCACTTTACTTTTTGTGCACTTTTAGCTAGTTTTAGAGTTAGTTTCAACAACCCACTTTTATTTTTAGGTTAGATAATAGAAAGGAAGTAAGTATTAGTACTTTTGGTTCCATTGGGTACGATAACTCGGTCTTACCGCTAAACTATACTACTGTTCGATAGGTGCGCTTGCCTTTAAAATCATGATATTAGTTAGTTTTGGTGTGATCAGTTTTTATAAATTTTATTACTTAATATCGCGAGTATCAAGTTTTTGGTGCCGTTGCCGGGGAACTAAAATATTAAGAAAACTCGATTTCTATTACTTTAGCCATTGCTATATTTATTTATTCTCCTTTTTTATTTATTTTTATTTTATTTTATTTTATTTTAAAATTTCTTTGCTTTTTCCCTTCTAGGTATTTCTAGTTTATGACTAGAAACAACCCAACAGGACCATTACTTTTTGACGAAGATTTAGAAGCGACAGTTCGCAGAACTCGTAGAGAGATCAGAAGAAGCCTACATTATCTAGAACAAGATCAAGAACAAGGGGAAAAACCTACAGAAGAGATGGAAGCAAATTAAAACATTCCACCACCTCCCGCAATAGCCGCGCAACCAGTGAATCAAGATGAAGCTCCTCGTACTATGTATGATTATGCTAAACCTAGTTTGGCTGGTACTCAAACTAGCATTATTAGACCTACCATTGCTGCTAATAATTTTGAATTAAAACCTAACACTATTCAGATGATACAACAATTAGTGATGTTTGATGGTTTACAGGATGAAGATCCAAATTCACACATAGCCAATTTTTTGGAACTTTGTGATACTTTTAAAATTAATGGCGTTTTTAATGATGCCATTCGTCTAAGGCTATTCCCATTCTCTTAGAGAAATAAAGCCAAACAGTGGTTAAATTCTTTACCACGAGGCTCAATCACTACATGGGAACAGATGACAGAAAAATTTTTACTTAAATATTTTCCTCCAGCTAAAACTGCTAAATTACGAAACGATATCTCTCCTTTTGTGCAGATGGATTTAGAAACACTTTATGATGCCTGGAAGAGATGTTCACCAAATTTATGGCCACATCAGAAACCCATTTTCAAAACACTGAGCCGGCACTAAAGAACCAACAAGCATCAATTCAAGGGCTTGAGAATCAAATCGGTCAACTTGCAAAATTAATTTCAGAGAGACCACAAGGTGGACTACCAAGTAATACTGAGCCAAATCCCAGAGAACATGTCAAAGCAATTACTCTAAGAGATGGCAAAATACTAGCTGAACCAGGAAAGAAGTCTGTTCCAAAATCTTCAGGAAACAAGGCAGAGGAACCCAAGGAAAACACTCCACCAACACTCAAGGAATACAAAACGCCTATTCCATACCTGGCAAAATTGAAGAAAGACCGTACAGACACTCAATTCGGTAAATTTCTTGAACTTTTTAAACAATTACACATTAACTTACCTTTTGTTGAAGCAATTTTGCAGATGCCGAAGTATGCGAAGTTCTTTAAAAAACTTCTAACAAATAAAAGGAAGTTGGAAGAATTAGCCACAGTAGAACTCAACGAGGAATACTCAGTTATTCTCCAAAATAAACTGCCAGCAAAACTGAAAGATCCAGGGAGTTTTACTATTCCTTATTTAATTGCTTGTTTAATTATTGATAAAGCCTTAGCTGATTTAGGTGCTAGCATTAATCTCATGCCTTACAAAATGTTCAAGCAACTCAGTCTAGGGGAACCAAAGCCCACTAGGATGAGTATTCAACTAGCTGATAGATCTGTTAAATATCCTAGGGGAATCATAGTAGATGTGCTAGTAAAGGTCGATAAATTTATATTCCCCATTGATTTTGTTGTGCTTGATATGGATGAGGATATTGAGGTGCCTTTAATTTTGTGACGTCCATTCTTAGCCACTGCTAGAGCTGTTATTGATGTAGGGGATGGTAAATTAGTACTTAGAGTTGGTGAGGAACAAGTCATTTTTAAAATTTATGATGCTATGAAATTTTCTAAAGAACAAGATGATTCCTGCTATTTTTTTGATATTATTGATTACTTTGTTCAAGATAATTTTCAGGAACTTTCTCTCACAGACACATTAGAACCATGTCTTATTCAAGATGGGGGGGAAGATGAAGCCACCACTGAAATTGAAGAACTAAGAAAGGAGTTAGATTCTAATGAAATTATCACGAGGCACATAAGTTATGAAAGTATAAAGATGAATGATGAATTGAGACAGAAACCTTCCATTGATGAACCCCCTAAATTAGAGTTAAAGCAAGTACCAGATCATTTAGAATATGCCTTTTTAGGGGAAGATTCAACTTTACCAGTTATTATTGCATCAGATTTGAGCAGTGCAGAAAAAAAGGAACTACTTCATTTGTTAAGGGAACACAAGCAGGCTATAGCTTGGAAAATTTCAGATATTAAGGGAATTAATCCTTCTTTTTGCACCCACAAAATTTTAATGGAAGATGAATATAAACTATCGGTCCAAGCTCAGAGACAATTGAATCCCAACATGAAGGAAGTCGTAAAAGCTGAGGTAATTAAACTTCTAGATGCAGGCATTATTTATCCTATTTCTGACAGTTCTTGGGTAAGTCCTGTGCAGGTTGTTCCCAAAAAAGGGGGCTTGACCGTGGTATCTAATGACAAAAAAGAATCAATACCTACAAGAACAGTCACTGGATGGAGAGTTTGCATTGATTATAGAAAACTGAATGACGTAACTCGAAAAGATCATTTTCCCCTACCTTTTATTGATCAGATGTTGGAAAGATTATCAGGTCACATGTATTATTGTTTCCTAGATGGCCTCTCTGGTTACTTCCAAATCCCGATAGCTCCAGAAGATTAGGAGAAAACGACATTCACATGTCCATACGGTACGTTTTCTTATCGTCGAATGCCTTTTGGTTTATGTAACGCTCTTGCTACTTTTCAGCAATGCATGCTAGCTGTCTTCAATGAATTCGTGGAAGACATCATGGAGGTATTTATGGATGATTTTTCAGTTTTTGGTAATTCTTTCCAACTTTGTCTTAATAATCTAAAACGTGTTTTGATAAGATGTGAAGAGACAAATTTAGTGCTAAACTGGGAAAAATGCCACTTTATGGTTCAAGAGGGTATTGTATTAGGACATAAAATTTCTAGTAAATGGATAGAGGTAGATAAAGCAAAAATTGAAATCATTGAAAATTTACCTCCCCCTAATTCAGTTAAGGCTATAAGAAGCTTTTTAGGACATGCCAGTTTTTATTATAGATTTATTAAAGACTTTTCTAAAATAGCTAAGCCTTTAACAAAATTACTAGAAAAAGACGTGCTTTTCAACTTTGACCAAGAATGTTCAAAATCTTTTAACACTCTTAAGGAAAAGTTAGTCAATGCCCCAATTATGATTTCACCTGATTGGAATCTACCTTTTGAACTAATGTGCGATGCAAGTGATTTTGCAGTAAGTGCAGTTTTGGGACAGTGAAGAGACAAGCACTTTCAACCAATTTATTATGCTAGTAGAACTTTGACAGCTGCTCAAGCAAATTATACTACCACAGAAAAAGAATTGCTAGCCGTTATTTTTTGCATTTGACAAATTCAGATTTTATTTGATTTTGTCAAAAGTCATTGTTTATACTGACCATTCTGCTCTTTGCTACCTTTTAACTAAAACTGATGCAAAACCTCGATTAATAATATGGATTCTATTGTTATAGGAATTCGATTTAGAAATAAAGGATAAGAAATGAGCTGAAAACTTAGCAGCATATCACCTTTCAAGATTAGAAAACACACAACCCAAGTACCTAAATAAAATAAACGACTTGTTTCCTGAAAAACAACTCCTAGCCTTAGCAGATGCAGCAGTTCCTTGGTTTTCTGATTTTGCAAATTATTTAGCAGCTAACATAACCCCAAAAGGGCTGATCCATCAGCAAAAGAAGCGATTCTTCGCTGATGTGAAAAACTACTTTTGGGAAGATCCTTTTCTTTTTCAAATTTGTGTAGATCAGGTTATTCGAAGATGCGTTGCTGAAACAGAAGCTTACCAGATTTTAAATCACTGCCATTCAGGACCCACAGAAGGATATCACAGTGGAGCTAGAACAGCTTATAAGGTACTCGAATCAGGCTTTTACCGGCCTACACTTTTCAGGGATGCCAACAGGTATGTGACCTCTTGTGGTAAATGTCAGAGAACATGTAATATTTCTCAACATAATGAAATGCCTCAGAGCTACATACTTTCATGCGAAATATTTGATGTATAGGGTATTGATTTCATGGGTCCATTCCCTACTTCATTTGGGAATAAGTATATCTTAGTAGCGGTAGATTATATGTCAAAATGGGTGGAAGCCCAAGCCTTACCTACTAATGATGCAAGAATGGCAGTACGATTTTTGAAGAAACTTTTCTCTCGATTTGGAACACCTAGGATAATTATTAGTGATAGGGGTACCCATTTTTGCAATGTCCAATTTGAAAAAGTTTTAAAAATGTATGGGGTACACCATAGAACAGCTACCCCTTATCATCCACAAACCAGTGGCCAAGTCGAGGTAACAAATAGGGAACTAAAACGCATTTTAGAGAAAACAATAGAAACAAATAGAAAAGGTTGGTCAAGAAAGATAGACGATGCTTTATGGGCCTATAGAACTGCTTTTAAAACACCCATAGGTACATCTCCCTATAAACTTGTCTACAGAAAAAGTTGTCATCTGCCATTTGAACTTGAACATAAAGCATTTTGGGCTATCAAATTTTTAAACCTTGATTTTAAGCTTGCAGGTGAGAAAAGATTAATGCAGTTAAATAAACTAGATGAATGGCGTTGCAATGCCTACGAGAGCTCATGACTAGATAAGAAAGCCATGAAGCGACGTCATGACAAACGACTGAAACAACCTAAGCAGTTCAAAACGGGTGATCTTGTCTTACTCTACAACTCAAGGCTGAGACTATTTCCTGGGAAACTTAAGTCAAGGTGGTCAGGTCCATTCACTGTTCAAACTGTCTTTCCATACGGCACAATTGAGGTAACTCACCCCAACCACAGTACATTCAAGGTAAACGGCCATAGGCTTAAACATTATAGAGGTGAGAATTTTAAAGATAATAGGGAGGAGCTTCAGCTCCACGAAATCCCTTCGTGATACATCCAGGTAGAGTCGAGCTTAGACTCTAAATAAGCGCTTCTCGGGAGGCAACCTGAGCACTAACTTAGTAACTTTTCTTTCTTCAAAATTTTAGTATTTTTCATGCATCAACTAACCCTTTTTAAATGTAGAAATTTAGGACCACAGGGCCTTGCCCATGGGCGTGCTGAAGGTCGTGTGAACATTTTAAGCAGAGACACGATCGTGCACTCAGGCCGTGTGTAAACATAGCACATTTTTCCCAAAAACACGGGCTACCAACAAATCGACACGGCCGTGCGACAGGGCTGTGGAAACCTTTCAACATAGACACGGGCTTACACAAAGTCACACGCCCGTGTCCCCAGACTGTGGCCAACACTGTCGATTTAGACACGACCGTGTGACTACTTACATGACCGTGGGATTAACGAAGCACCGGTCGCAAACGGCCGTGCGAGATGGCCACATGGGCGTGTACTTCGAACCAGGCGCGCCAAAGCCATCGAATTTCGAATCACACGGGCAAAACCTGAGCCACACGGGCGTGTTACATGCCCCTGTGACCCAAAAACTATAAATAGGGGATCACTATTCACCTTCTCCTTCACTCAAACCCTAAATCCTCTCACCCAAACTCTTCCTCAACCACCATAAACGCCGCCTCCGACCCTCAAAGCACCACCACGCTCGTAAAGGACTATCCCACGCCCGTGCAAAGCTCCCCACGACCGTTTGGAACCTCTCCCACGACCGTGCACATTTCCTATTTGGTTCTATTTTCCTCATTTTTCTCTTTAATTTTTACTAATCTATTTTATTTTTTTTTATCATGTTTATATCTAGATTCAAGCATGGAATTAGTTACACTAGGATGAATAATCTAGAATAGTATAGAATAATTCATGATTGCATGCCACTTAACATCACACTTGATTGCCATTTTTCTTATGCATTTAGTATAAATACATACTCATATTGCCTACTTTTAATATCACATTAGGATGAATAATCTATATTATTTAGGTTAGTCCCCATTTTATCCTAATCTACATATTTATTATATTTAATTTAATTTCAATTATTAGGACTAATTTCGTTCTATTATCTTTCAGGAAAAATGTCAACATCACGCAGAAAGAAAACTGCTATCCCTGCCTCAAAGAAACGTAAGGGACCAAGTAGCACATCATTGAGGCCCACCTTTGAAGCTTGCCACCCGTTCATCACATTCTCTCAAACCTCCCAAGAGGAATTATTTCAGATACTATGAGAACGCCCATTGAGCGCCAGCCGATGCATTGACTGGGACGCACAAGAGCAAGTCGACCTTGCAAAATCAGTTCGGGCCCTACTGATGATAGATCCGTGGGAGCAGTTCTTTAGAATCATTGAACCCACTTACCTTGAACTCACTCTAGAGTTCTACTCCACCTTCCATCTACTGATCGTAATAAACCAGTTCGATGATTCCGGCACGATCCAATTTCGCTTAGGAGGTCGTGTACGCCACCTTAGCGTACCAGAGTTCGGCTCAGCGCTCGGTCTCTACACGGAGCAATTCATGGAGGAAGAAGACTTCCCCAACCTTTCCCGTCGCATCCATATCAGGCCAGTAGATTGTTGGCGCGAGATCGCCCCGGGTGTCATATATATAATCCCAGTAGCAGCAAGGCGAGTGCCTTCGTCCCCTCTTTGAAGTACATCCACTCCCTCATTGCACATACTCTGACGGGTAGATGCTAAAACACAGGTGTCGTCAACACTCACGACGCCTATTTCTTATGGAGCATGGCGAACGCGCACCCCATCGACCTCGCCTACTTTATTGCGCATGCCATGCAGCACTAGACAGAGAGGCACCGCAAAGGCGTCATATCCTTGGGGCCGTATATCACACGCTTGGCCCGCTACTTCGAGCTCCTCAACATATCGACCCAGACATCCTCCTATACACTTATCGGCCAGATGTCCCCTCAGGGCATCCAGATCATGCACCACATGAGGATGATCAAACGGAGACCAGGAGACAGCCTCTTCCAGTATCGCCTTATCCAGGAGGGCGAGGACCCTAAGGACATTCCTGATGATGTCCCACCACCACCACAGGAGGAGGATGCACCTACAGAGCCACCACCCCCTCACCACCCATCGCATGCAGTAGCTTTATATGCTGACATATCTGAGCGCCTATCCTGATTTGAGCAGCAATGCTTCCAGCGCTTCGACCACATCGATGCTACACTACAGCAGATATGCCAGCACCTTCACATCACTTCACCACCGCCACCGCATGATCCACCTGAGGATTAGAGATTTCTATTCCTCTTAACTTTATTTTTATCTTAATTTTTATTTTAACACTGATCTCTATTTTCACCTTCTAACTTCTTCTCCTTTATTTTCCTTTTTACATTTTCTTTTATTTTTAGTTTATTTTATCTTTTTTATTATTTGAATATTAGTATTTTTATAACTTTATTTTATTTTCATATCGGCCAACCCCTAAGTAATTTCTATTCATCCAAAATTCCCACGACCGATAAATCCTTTCGCAGTTTCAAAGGAGCTTTACAGCTCAAATCTCTAGGAAAATGGGAACACCCTGCCACAACTGCTAACTTTTCCAATCTCCGTCTCACTAATCCATCCAAAGCAGGGAGTTTCATACCTTTCCCTATCTTATGATCTTGTGCTTTTATTGCTACTAATGTTGTCTTTGTACATTGAGGGCAATATACACCTTAAGTGTAGGGGAAAATTTACTTTCAAGCATTACATTATTTATGAAAACCCTGAAATCTGATGCATTGTTCTCAATTGCATTATCTTCAATCTCCTATTAAGAATTTATTCTGATTGATTTATGATTTTTATTGATATGTGAGAATTAAGACATAGGTGCTTGTACTTTGATTATTCAAACCTTAAAACATTAGGGAATCAAGCATGATAAGTTGAAATTTTTGAGAACCCCATTTTTTTCATAAGTTATTTTCCTTAATTCTAAGTGTTATCTTGAGATTTGAAATTCGCAGGGTTGACATCAAAAGCCATAATTCTGGTGAGATTTTAAGCCTTTTGAGCATACATTCTTTCGTGCTCACTTTTATTATTGCTTTGAGTGAGTCAATACTGATTTGTTATTCTAGAACTTGCTTCAATTATACATGTCGAGACCATATCATTGATTTGATATACCGAAATGATAAAGGCACCTAGGATTTAACCCACTTACTCCACAAAAGCCTACCTCCATAAATTAACCTCTGGTGAACCCCATTGAGCCTAACAACCTTTTCTTTGATTTTTTGTTGAATTCCATTCAATTATTTTGACCCCTATTTTTGTCAAGATTTGAGTTGAAATTTTCATCTAGCTTTATTCTCTTTCCCAGACTGTAAAATTTATTGTATTATACTTGAATTGTTCTTAAAAAAAAACATATGTATTAATTCAGTTATAATCTGTAATAGTTCAAATTAGTTTTTGCATATTTCTATTTTAAGGCTACCAAGGTGGAAATGATGTTATCATAAGAATTAGCTCGAGAAGTATGTTCTAAGTAATAGAGATTTTTCTAGCTAGATAATTTTTCAGTTCAATCTCGATTCTAACATTCTTTTGCAGCCTGTGACAACACCCCTAACCAAGCCCAAGTACAACCATTGAAAGACCTTTTGATTGATGTATCGTATCAATCTACAGTGGTGGAGATATGATTTTCTAGCAAGCCTATAGTAATAACTTCTTAGGTTGACTAGAGAGTGCTTAATTCTTGAACCCTAAAAACTTTGAGTGGATAGAGTGAATCTTTAGTGAGGATGTCAACTCCTGTTAATTAAGATGGAGAGATAATTACTTAGGAGAAGGGAGAAAACTTATGTTTCAATGATAAAATTCTCAACTTAGAGTAATTGAATCTTTAATGTTCTTCTGATTGAATTATCATTGTATGATTACCTGTGGATTTGTTTGAAACATTATTGATAACGATTATAAGTTGAGAGGAATGATTCTTAATTAGGGATTGAGATTTTGCTTGAGGACAAGCAAAGGCTTAAGTGTGGGGGTATTTGATAAACGATAAATTATACGTATTTTTACCCCATGTTTAGCCTATATTTTGGATGAATTATTATCAATTTTTGTGAGAATTGGTGCTCTTAATCTTTCTTTTTCATATCTTATACTCAGGAGAGCATAGGGAAGAGAAAAGAATGAAAAATGGACCGAAAATGAGGAAATTGGGCCAAAATGTGAAAACGGCATGGCCCAAGAAGTCACCACACGGCCGTGGCACACGGTCGTGCCACATGAGGTCCAACACGACCCAACCCCGACAAGCACGGCCAGGCTACAAGGCCGTGCCACCTTTAAAAACACGAACATGGCCCTTATCGAAACCACAAGGGCGTGTCCCTGTCGTGAGGAAGTGCAATTTCACTCGGATTTGGATAGTTAGAGCTAAGAAAGGCATCCCAAAGCTCTATATAAAGACCCTAGGAGGCAACTCTAAGGGTGTACTCTTTTCTCCCAAAAAGGAGCGCCATATTTCTTCCAACACAAGGTGTGAAAGCAAGGAATTACTCCAAGGGAAGCCGATTAATTCATCCCAGAAGCCAGAATTATACATCAAGACAGAGGATCTCCCTAAATTCCTTCAGGGGTTCTTTGGGTTCTTTATGTTTTGTTATCTTATTTCTTCTGAGATGTTTTCTTTATTAATCATGAACTAAACCTCTCAAATACTTGAGGGGGATGAAACCTAAGACAGATCTTGTTGTTATTTATTCTTGAATTATATGATAAATACTTGAATTTTTCTTAATTATGTGTTCTTCATTCTTGATTTAATAATCCTAGGTATTACTTTAAGAAACCGATGTGCTTAGGCAGAGGAGCAAAAGCCCCTGTTTTGAGAGTAGATCTACCATAATTAAGTGGAGTTGCATGCAACCCTAGACATAGGGTGACATAAATCTGCCAGATTAGGGTTAAACCTAATAGGGGGATCCATAGATCAAATTAATGCAACCTAGGGGTGTTAATTAATAAAGAAACTTTAGTTAACCACCTAGGATTAGTTGTTCTTATCCTCGATGGAGGTATTAACATAGGTTAGGGATCTCTACGGATCAAGTCAAGTGAAGAAATCGTCTAGTTTAAGAAGTTAATAGCAAGTGAAGTCTAGGTGGATTCTCCCTTAAGTATTGCTTATATCAATCAGTTTTCCCAAAGAGTCTTTCCCCACTTTACTTTTTGTGCACTTTTAGCTAGTTTTAGAATTAGTTTCAACAACCCACTTTTATTTTTAGGTTAGATAATAGAAAGGAAGTAAGTATTAGTACTTTTGGTTCCCTTGGGTACGATAACTCGGTCTTACCGCTAAACTGTACTACTGTTCGATAGGTACATTTGCTTTAAAATCGTGATATTAGTTAGTTTTGGTGTGATCAGTTTTTATAAATTTGATTACTTAATATCGCAAGTATCACGTGCTTAAGGCCGTGGACACACTACAGGTGGAGACATGGCCGTGCAACATAGTTGTGTGAAAACAGGGCAATAATCTTCTCAAGACACGACTTCCGAAAAATCGCCACGGCCGTGCGATGTAGCCGTTGGAGAACCTGTTAAATCAACATGGACGTGCGACTTGCCCGTGTCCCTAAGCCGTGTTTAAAGTTGAGAAATTAGCATAGGGGTTTGACATGCCCGTGCCTGAGACCCGTGGTCAAACCTGTTATTAAACATGGGAGTGTGACATCATACACAGGTATCAGAGAAACAAACAACGCAGGACATGGTAGTGCTACACAGCCATGCGACCCAACATGCCCAAAGAACACGGGCGTCGGCCAACCTTCAGGGGTGCCAAACCCTAAAATTTTGAATCACACGGGCTGAATGCAAGGCACATGGGCATGTGACACGCCTGTGTGACCCTATTTTTATATAAACCCCCTCACTATTCACTTATCTTCTTCCATCAAACCCTAGCCACCATCCTCCTCCAATAGCCGTCGCTCCTCCCTAGCCCCGCTATTACCTAAAAATCGGCCACCACCCCTCTTTCCTTCCCCTCTACCCTCTTACTCCTCTTTTCTTTTTCCCTTTTAGTTAAAACCCTAAACCCCCCCTCTCCTACAATTCTTCCTTTTCCCTTCCCCAACTACAGCCACCACCCACTGCCGACCTCACTACAACCACAGCAGTGCTACACACCTCCAAACTCCCATCGATTCCCTCTTGTTCTCACCTTTCTTTTAATTTTTACTTTTATTTTTATGTTTTTTTTATTTATGTATTTATTTAGTTATCTATTTTCCTATTAATTGTCATTATTTGCTGCCCATATATTTCTCATACTTAAAATATATTCACATATCTTGCATTTTCTCTTTTACCAGTCGTACTAACTATATAACAAGAAATGAATGAATAATCATGCTATTTCAATGGCTGCCATTAAAATTGCTCTTGGTTGAGCTTTGTTTTAAATTGATTATTTCTTGGATTAGCTGAGACCATTGATTTATCTATGCATTTTTCTAATAAACTTTCAAGTAGGATTACACTAAAATAGGTTGTCTAATGTTCTTGCTAGTTTTCACTATTCCATTGATTAACTTCCACCAACTTTAGGAATCCTTCAACTATTGGTACCCTTTTGCTCTAATGCGTTAATCTTATCATGCAGGTACCATGTCAAACCTTCGCGGTAAATCCAAAACCGCTGTCCCTGCTTCAAAAAAGCATAAGGGACCCGGCGCTACCTTGTCTAGTGCCACCACTGAGATTCGACACCCATTCCTCCAGTTCCCGCAAGGTTCCCAAGAGGAACTATTTCATATTCTTAGGGCGAGGCCGCTTGGAGTGGGGCGATGTATTGACTGGGTCGCCATAGAGCAGGTCCAACTAGCAGACGCGGTTCAGGCCTTATTGTCCACGGATCTATGGGACCAGTTCTTCGATATCGTCGAGCCCACATATCTCGAGCTCACTTTAAAGCTCTGTTCCACCTTCCACCTACAGACGGTCATGTCCCAGTATGACGATCCTAGAATAATCCAGTTTCATCTCTGCAGTTTGGTACGCCAATTAAGCGTACCTGAGTTTGGTGTCGCTTTAGGCCTATATACTAATAGATTCATGGAGGAAGAAGACCTATCCGAACTCCATCGTCACATCCACTACTCTCCATCAAAATGTTGGAGGGCCCTGGTCCCTGCTTCAGCCACCTACGATCCCAGTCACTCTAAGGCGATGACTCTCTTCCCATCACTGAGGTACCTACACGCCATCCTCGCACACACCTTGACGGGTTGACGAGAGAGCACCAGCGTCATCAACACCCACGATGCTTATTTTCTGTGGAGTATGGCACACGGACACGTGTTCGACCTTGCCTATTTTATCGCCCTCACCATCATCCATTACTGATGATGTCTGTCCATCTCACGAGGAGCCATCGTCTCAGCCACCGCCCATTCATCGTCTAGTTCATGCGGCTGTTTCATACTCTGACATATCTGAGTGCCTTATACGATTTAAGCAGCAGTATTTTCAGCGCTTTGATCACATTGACGCTACTCACCATTAGATTTGTCAGCATCTCCACATCTCATCACTGCCCCCACCTCACGAACCATCTGAGGATTAGGACTTTTGAGTCCTCTTATCTTTTTTCTTTATTTTCCTTTTTATTTAGTTCTTTCTTTTTATTTTTCTTTTTAAGTTTCTTAAGCTTTATATTTTTATTTATTTAAACTTTAATATTCTAAAAACTTCGCATAATATATTTTGAACATTTTATATCGGCTATTTCTGAATGAGTAACCATGTTAATTTATATTCCCTAAAGTCTTATTGATATTATCGCAATTACACAGAGCCTAAAAGCTCAAAAGTACTCTGCCAAATCCAACTCAAATGGGAAAACTACTCCACGACTGCCATGTCCTACTCAACCATGGCTATAACCACCAAGTTTTTGACACAGCAATTGTGGATAGGCAATATCTACAAACTCGGAATACCCTCCTCCAACCTCACTTTTGCCCTAGCCTCAGAATCAAGTTTCCATACTTCTAACTCAAGGATACCACCCAAATTTTAGGGAATTTCACTTCTATCCCTATCTTATGATTTTATGCTTATATTTTAAATGAATATATCCTTGTACATTAAGGGAAATGTACATCTTAAGTGTGGGGGGGGACTCACTTTCACTTTTTGCATTATTCTCAAATCCATGAATTTTGTCTTGTCTCTTAAGTCACTTTCTCATATCACTTTTAAAATGGATTCTGATTGATTTATGATTTTTATTGATATGTTTAGGATTAAGACATAGGTATTTATGCTTTGATTATTCAAACTTCAAAACATTAGAGAAT
Source organism: Gossypium stocksii (assembly GCA_020496765.1). NCBI lineage: Eukaryota > Viridiplantae > Streptophyta > Magnoliopsida > Malvales > Malvaceae > Gossypium > Gossypium stocksii. Next base: position 732,004 of record CM035623.1, read on the forward strand.
CAAGCATGATAAGTTGAAATTTTTGATAATTTAAAATTTTTCTAGGTTGTTTCCCCAAATTTAAGTATTATCTTGAAATTTGAAATTCACATGATTAACATCAAAAGCCATAATTCTGGTGAGGTTTTTAAGCCTTTTGAGCATACATCCTTTCATGCTCACTTTTATTGTTGCTATGTCAAGATCACACCATTGATTTGATATGTCGAGATGATAAAGGCACTTAGGTTTTACCCACTTACTCCATAAAAGCCTACCCTCATAATTAACCATTAGTGAACCCCCTTGAGCCTAACAAACTATTTATTGATTTACCCTTAATATTAACCCATAAACCTGTTTTTGATTCTTTGAGAATTTCCCTCACTCTAAATTGATCCCTATTTTTTTCGAGATTTGAATTGAATAATTATCTAACTACGTTCTCCTTTTCAATTTGTAAGTTCATAAAATATTCAATTTGTTCTTAAAAAAATCCAGTTGTACTTTGATGTTCAGCATCTTATGAAGTTATGTACTCTTGATCTTAAACAATGTTATCCATGAGAAAAAACTCAATTTTAGGAATATATTCCAGTGATAGAGATTTTTTTAGTTAGATAATTTTTTAGTTCAATCTCGGTTCTAACCCTCTTTTTCAGCTTGTGACCACACCCCTAACCAAAGCCCCATTACAACCCTCTAAATACTTTTTGATCGATGTATCATCTCAATTTATAGTGGTGGAGATTTGATTTTCATGCAAGCTTATGGTAATAACTTTTCATATTGACTAATGAGTGCTTAATTTTTAAACCGTAAACACTTTGAGTGAATAGAGTGAATCTTTAGTGAGGATGTCAACCCTTGTTGATTTTGAATTCAAGGTAATTACTTAGAAGATGGGAGAAAACCTATGTTTCTGTAATAAGATTCTTGATATGCGTGATATGAAGTAATAAAATTTATAAATTATCGATCACACCTAAACTAACTAATATCACAATTTTAAGGCAAGTGCTCCTATCGAACAGTAGTATAGCTTAGTGGCAAGACCGAGATATCGTACCTAAGGGAACCAAAAGTACTAGTACTAACTTCCTTTCTATTATTTAACCTAAAAATAAAGGGGTTTTAATGAAGCTAACTAATTCTAAACTATGAACACACAAAAAGTAAAATGGGGAAAAACTCTTGGGGAAGCTAATTGATTTGGGCAATACTCAAGGGAGAATCCACCTAGACTTCACTTGTTATTAACTCTTGAACTAGACGATTTATGCACTTGTCTTGATCCGTAGAAATCCCTAACTTATGTTAATATCTCTCTCAAGACTAAAAACAACTAACTCTAGGTTGATTAATTGAAATCTCTTTCTAATTAAACCCCTATTGTTGTATTAACTTGATCTATGGATTCCCTCATTAGGTTTCACCCTAATCCAGCAAAATCTTGACGTCCTATCTTTAGGATTGCAATAAACTCCGCTTAATTGTGTTGGATCTACTCTTATGCAGGGACTTTTGCTCCTCTACATAAGCACATTTGACTTAAATCAATATCCCGGAAATATCAATCTAAGAATTAAAAACACAATTAAGAACAAATCAAGTATTTATCATATAATTCAAAAGAAAATAATAACAAGATTAGTCTTAGGTTTCATCCCCCTCAAGTATTTGGGGGATTTAGTTCATAATTAATAGAGAAAATATCTCAAAAGAATAAAAATAACAAAACATAAAGACAAGATTAGTCTTAGGTTTCATCCCCCTCAAGTATTTGGGGGATTTAGTTCATAATTAATAGAGAAAATATCTCAAAAGAATAAAAATAACAAAACATAAAGAACCCAAAAACCCCTAAAGGATTGAAGGGAGATCCTCTGTCTTGATGTGGAATTCAGCTTCTGGGATGAATCAATCGGCTTCCCTTGGAGTAATCCCTTGCTTCCACTCTTCGTGTTGGCAGAAATAAGGCAATTTTTATGGGAGAAAGAGTACACTCTTAGAGTTGCCTCCTAGGGTCTTTATATAGGGCTTTGGGATGCATTTCTTAGCCTCTAAGTATCCAAATTTGAGTGAAATTGCACTTCCTCAAGACAGGGACACGCCCGTGTGCCATACCCGTGTGGATCTACAAGAGTCCGTGTGCGGGCCTGTTGATGGTGGCACGACCGTGTGATCTGGCCGTGCTTATCAGGGTTGGGCCGTGTTGGACTTTATGTGGCACGGCCGTGTGCCACGGTCGTGTGGTGAATCCTTGGGCCATGTCACTTTCTCACTTTGGCCCATTTTCTTCGTTTTCGGCCCATTTTTCATTCTTTTCTCTTCCCTATGCTCTCCTGAGTATAAAATATAAAATAGAAGGGTTAAAAGCACCAATTCTCACAAATTTAATGATAATTCATCCAGAAATTAAGCTAAGCATGAGGTAAAAATTCTCAACTTATCAATAAAAATTAGATTCTCAAAAATTTCAAGTTGTCATACTTGAGTCCATAATGTTTTAGAGTTTGAATAATCAAAGTACAAGCACCTATGTCTTAATTCTCAACTTATCAATAAAATCATAAATCAATCAGAATTAATTCCTAATAGGAGATTGAAGATAATGCAAAGAGTGAAAATTCAAAATTTTTTAGAACAATGCAACAAGTTAGTTTTAAAACTTTTCAGGGATTTCAAAGAGAATGTAATAACTGAAAGTAAGTTTTCCCCCCACACTTATGATCTACATTTCCCAAAATGTACAAAGATATACTAGTAGTAATAGAAGCATAAGATCATAAGATAGGGAAATGCATGAAACTCCCTGAATTTTGGATGAATTTGTGAGACGGATATTGGAATTGGAAGAGCCGGAAGTTGTGGCAGGGTGTTCCCATTTCCATATTGATATGAGCTGTAGAACTCCTTTGAAACTGCGAAAGTATTTATCAGTTATGGGGAATTTGGATTAAGGGAATATGTTTGTTAGGGGCTGGCCGATATGAAATAATTAATAATAAAGAAAGAAAATAAATTAAGTTCTAAAAATACTAAAATTCAAATAATAAAAAAGATAAGATGAACTAAAAATAAAAGGAAACGTAAAAAGGAAAATAAAGGAGAAGAAATTAGAAGGTAAAAATAGATAGCAGAGTATAAATAAAAGTTAAGATAAAAATAAAGATAAGAGGAATAGAAATCTTTAATCCTCATATGGGTCACACAGTAGTGGTGGTGAAGTGATGTGGAGGTGCTGGCATATCTGCTGGAGTGTGGCATCAATGTGATCGAAGCACTGAAAGCATTGCTACTTGAATCGTGAAAGGCGCTCAGATATGTCAGCGTGAGAAGCTGCCGCATGAACTGGTCGGTGATGGGGTGGTGGCTCAGCTGGCCCCTACTCTGGCGGCGGTGGTGGGACATTATCAGTAATGTCCTCATGACTCTCGGCCCCTTGGATGAGTCGGAACTGTTGGGGGTCAGCTCTTGGTCTGCGTTGGATCATCCTTATGTGTAGCATGGTCTAGATGCCCTGTGGGGACATCTGGCCTATCAGTGTGTATGAGGATGTCTGGGCTGCTGTATTGAGTAGCCCGGAGTGGCGGGCTAGGCGTGTGATGTATGGCCCCATGAATATCACTCCCCTACGATGCCTCTTCGTCTGGTGTTGGATGGCATGGGCGATGAAGAAAGCTAGGTCAATGGTGTGAGCGTTCGCCATGCTCCATAGGAAGTAGGCATCATGTGTGTTGACGATGCCGGTGCTCTTGCGTCTGCCTGTCAGAGTATGTGCAAGAAAGGCATAAAGGTACCTCAAAGATGGGACAATGGCGGTCTCCTTGGTGCGGCTAGGGTCATATGTAGGATACCCCGGGGCGATATCGCACCAACAATTGACTGGTGTGAGATGGATGTGACGGGGAAGTGTGGAAAAATCCTTGTAGGCTATGAACTTATCTATGTAGAGTCCTAGCGCGATGCCAAACTCAGGGACGCTCAACTGGCGCACCAATCCACCGAAGTGGAATTGAATAGTGCCTAGATCATCATGGTTCTTCATCACCACCTGTAGATGAAATGTAGAGCAAAATTCCAGTGTTAGTTCAAGATAGGTGGGCTCGATGATGTCGAAGAATTGTCCCCATGGGTCAGTGGACAGTAGGGCCCGAATGGCATCGGTGAGTTGGATTCGTTTTAGGGCAGCCCAGTCAATGCAATGTCCGGCGTCTAGGGGGCGACCTCGTAGGATTTAGAACAACTCCTCTTGGGAGTTCTGTGGAAATTGGAGGAATGGATGGCGGTTTTCAGCGACGGGTCACGATAAGGATGAACCACCAGGTCCCTTCTGTTTCTTTGAAGCAAGAGCGGCAGTTCTCTTACCGTGTGACGACGACATAGTGCTTAAAAAAACAAAATAATAAACATTAGTCCTAGAAATTGAAATTAAATCGAATCAAAGAATAATAAATATGTATGCTTAAATGACAATGTGACTAAAACAATTTGTAATGAAATGTGGACTAACCTAAATAGTATAATCTATTCATCCTAACATGATATCAAATTTAAGAGACATGAGTATGAATTTATACTAAATGCATGTGAGTTTAGATAGGAAAAAGTGGCAATCAAATGTGAATCTAAGTGGCATGATATCATGAAGTTCTCTATAATATTCTAGATTATTCATGCTAAATCAACTAATTTCATGCTCAAAATAATGCTAAAACTAAATAAAGTAATTTAGTAAAATGAAAGTAGATAAAAGCATAAAAATTGGAAAGAAAAATGAGAAAATAGAACCAAATGGGAGGGTATTGCGATGGAGCGCGGTCGTGGTGGAGGCGGCACGGACGTGGGGGCATTGTGGAGACCTGCAGCGGCGTCTAGGGTGTTGGGTGGAGAGGTTTTGGTTGAAAGGTTTTAGGGTTTTTGTGGAGGAAGATGATGAATAGTGGCCCATTTATATAGATTTTGGGTCACATGGTCATGGCCCACGCCCATGTGGCTCGAGTTTTGCCCTTGTTGTTCGAAATTTGGGGATTTTAGTGCATCTGGTTCGAGGCACACACCCTGTACCGAGGGCATGTTAAGGCACACGACCATATCGCAAGGCTGTGTCCTACGATGTTCGTTTCGCACACAGTCGTGTAATAGGTCACACGCCCGTGTCTGTTTTGACAGTGTTGACCACGGTTTGGTGACACAAGCATGTCACATGCCTATGTTTGGGTCACACGGCCGTATCACACGGCCGTGTCCTTCTAGTCTCAGCCTGTGTCTCAATCGACAGTGTTGGCCACGGTTTAGGGACATGGGCGTGTCACCTTGTCAGAGCCCGTGTTGATTGTTAAGGTCGACCACAGCCACATCACACAGCCGTGGCGATTTTTTGTAGCCCGTGTTTTAGAAAAAAAATTTTACCCTGTTTGTACACGACCAGGGTGCACGACTGTGTCTTTGCTTACAATGTCCACACGGCCTTGGGCACGCTCGTGGGCATGGCCGTGTGGTCCGAAAATTTTGTATTCAAAAGGGTTAGTTGACATATTAAAAGGATAAAATCAAAATACAAAGGGAAGTTACTAAGTTAGTGCTCAGGTTGCCTCCCGAGAAGTGCTTATTTAGAGTCTAAGCTCGACCCTACCTAGATGTATCTCGAATGGAGTTCGTGGAGCTGAAGCTCCTCCCTATTATCTTTGAAATTCTCACCTTTATAATGTTTAAGTCGATGGCCGTTTACCTAGAAAGTACCGTGGTTTGGGTGAGTTACCTCAACTTTGCCATATGGGAAGACAGTTTGAACAACGAATGGACCTGACCACCTTGATTTAAGTTTCCCAGGGAATAGTTTGAGCCTTGAGTTGTAGAGTAAGACGAGATCACCGGTTTTGAATTGCTTAGGTTGTCTCAGCCGATTATCATGGCGTCGCTTCATGGTTTCCTTATATAGTCGTGAGCTTTCATAAGCAGTGCAACACCATTCATCTAGCTCATTGAATTGCATTAGTCGTTTCTCACTTGCAAGCTTAAAATCATGAGTTAAAAATTTAATAGCCCAGAATGCTTTATGTTCAAGTTCAAATGGCAGATGACAGCTTTTTCCATAAACAAGTTTATAAGGATGTAACACCCTTATACCCGTATCCGTCACCGGAATGGGTCACGAGGTATTACAAAACCAAAATCAACAATTTTAACAACTCACTTACATATGATTAAGTATTTAAGATATAAAACACATCTTGTCAACATTTGTTTAAATCATTCAATATCTCAATAATAACTCAAATAAAAATCATATAATGAAATTCGTAAATTATTTGGTTCTAATATTATTTGATGCAATAACTATCATTTAACAAATAAATCCATTAATCTATATACAAGCATATGCGCATATATATAAATTTAGCTAAGATAGCACAAACTATTTTAGTACCATACTAACATGAGTGTTACTATTCATTTGGTCAAAATTTCACTAGTAGCCGAATGTCCATGAGCATAAACCCAATCATTTCAATCGCCAACTCATACAACAAAAGTTTTATATATGTAAATATATATACTTATATATACGCATAACAAGTGAGCCATGTAAAGTTATTTATCTACTTCTAATATCACTAAAAGGTCTACCTAACAAAGGACATATTACCGACCACAATTATATTTTACCAATCACTACCCTATATGTCAATCAAATTTAATACATAAATATGATTATCATAGTCTATTTATCAACCCTTATTCGTGAAACATGGATATAGACTAAATCTTTTATACAAGTTACAAAACAACCACATTCCATCACAAATATACTCATTACTAATAATTCAAGTATTATATACCTTAAAGTCATTTTATAAGCCATTTTCGCATGGAATTATATACACAACATTCAAAAGACATTATAAACCCACTAGTCCAAACTATACATGCCATAAGTTCAGGTTTAGTAACACATATATAAATATACCTAAACAACAGATAGTGTGATGAGTCTTCTGACGATCCCCGAGCCTTTAGCTATCTTCCAAAAATCTATAAAACATGGAAGAATAAAATAAACAGTAAGTTTTTACACTTAGTAAGTCATTAACTAAACAAATATATATGAATCTATATCATATATGAAAATCATTAAATTTATTAATCAACTTATTGTTTAACAACTTATAATACATCACCAATATGGGCTATCATATGCGCATATATCCAATCTATTTATGAAATAATAGCTCACATTCATATGTCATTGTTTAAATTGAAACCAAGTAAATATACAAATCTATTACCCTTGACCGATTCACATATACTTATGTCTCAGCTCAATTATGCATACTATAAGCATATAACAACTCATTACAAATACATATTACATTCACCAAATTAACTACTTAACTTGAATACCAAATCACCTTCATACATACCTTCATCGCATAAACCATTCGATATTTAACAACCAAGCACATATACATACCTATTTGGCCGAATGTAAGGTAGATTACTTAGCAAAAAATTTCCACTCAAATGCTTCTTTCATTACACTTGAATCCTCATAATCATAATTCAGAATTTAAGTCACCGGCACTCAGCCTGCTAGGCACTAAGCCTGAATTAAACACCGGCACTAAGCCTACTAGGCACTAAGCCCAAATATGTTCACTGGCACTAAGCCTGCTAGGCACTAAGCCCGAATATGTTCACCGGCACTAAGCCTGAATCAACCCAACTACTCAAAGTAGGTATACTCTCATGATTTTTAAATCATTTATATCCATTCATTTCCAAACTAATTATACAAGGTTCATATACTGAAAAACTAGTACATACTATTTTAACATAAGTCTCCAATCAAAATCATCAATATTAAATATAAACACATTTTTGTTCATTCATTTCATAATCGGTAATCACATTTAACACATAATGCAATTTATCATCAATTGAATTCATATTCGGCAAACATGTAGTAATCTTATAAAATTCAATTTAACACCTATCTCAATTCATTAGTAAAATTAATACATAAAACAAGTTAATGGCTTACCTCGGATATTCCCGAACGGAAATTTTGACTACTCGACTAATTTAGCTTTCCCCTATCCGAATTAGGCTTCCTTTCCTCTTGAGCTTCAAATTTCAAATGAGACCCAATTAAACTAAATTTTTATGCAATTCAATCCAATATATATATAATTAAACAATTTGTCGAATTCACCCCTACTAATTGCCACATTCGGCAATTTAGTCCAATTGCACAAAACACCAAATTAATCACACTTTAATTACTTCAAGTTAAAGCCTACAAGCCCTCACTTTTAGCACATTTCATAGTTTAGTCCCTCTTTTAACTAAATTTCATGAATTTTGCAAATTTACCTATATTTTACAAATCACATAAAACTAAATGCAAATCCCTAGTAATCTAACATAGAACCTTCATTTTCTAACATCATCAATAACCAAATGAAAGAAAAACCTTCCATGGTCGAATACCATAATACAAATAATTTTCCAAAATTAATACATAGGCTATGTGTATTTCTTAACAACAAGCTCAAAAATACATATTTCATCAAAATATACACAAAACTAACCTTGAATTTTAGTCTCGAAGTGACCGAATGTGAGGGAGTTTTTCCTTTGTTTATTTCTTTTAGTTTCGGCAATGAAGAAGAAGAACATGCAAATACCTTGTTTTTTTCACCCTTTTGTTCTTTTATTATTGTTTCTTATTATAACATAAATTAAATTCATAACATTATTGTAAAATGCATATAATATCATATACTTACCCCACTACCGTCCACTAATTCAACAAATGGCTTATTTGCCATTTAACACCCCAATACTAAAGAAACATGACACTTAAGCATTTTCATGATAGTATGCATATAATTTATTTGATGCAATTTAATCCTTTCTTAGTAATTAAACACCCAAACCTCAAAATTTAAACACAAAACTTTAACACATCAAAGTTCACATATTCAAAAACACAGAAAAATAATATTCGAATATTTTTCGACTCGGATTCGTGGTCCCGAAACCACTGTTCTGACTAGGGTCAAACCTGGGCTGTCACAACTCTCCCCCCTTAGGAATTGTCGTCCTTGAAAATCTTACCAGTAAAGAGGTTTGGATAATGTTCTTTCATTGAATCTTCTAATTCCCAAGTGGCTTCCTCGACCCCATGTTTATGCCAAAGCACCTTTACTAACAAAATTTTCTTATTTCGCAATTCTTTCAGCTCGTGAGCTAAAATATGATTTGGTTCTTCTTCATAGCTAAAATTGGGCTGAATTTCAATCTCAAACGGATTAATTACATGTAAAGGGTCAGATCTGTATCGTCGAAGCATTGAGACGTGAAAAACATTGTGGATCTTCTCTAATTCAGGCGGCAACAACAATCTATACGCAACTGATCCGACACGTTCAATAATCTCAAATGGTCCAATGAATCTTGGACTTAACTTGCCTTTACGACCGAATCTAAGCACTTTCTTCCACTGTGACACCTTCAAAAACACCTTATCACCGATTTGGAATTCTATATCCTTATGTTTCAAGTCTGCATATGATTTCTGATGATCAGAGGCTACTTTCAAACTTTCACGAATCAACTTCACTTTCTGTTCAGTTTCTCTAATCAAATCAACCCCGTGTATTTTATTTTCACCGAGATTAGACCAATATAAGGGGGTACGACATTTACGATCGCACAAAGCCTCGTAAGGTGCCATTTTAATACTTGATTGAAAGCTATTGTTATACGCAAATTCAATCAAGGGCAAGTATCGATCCCATGAACCTCTAAACTCAAGGATGCAGCATCTCAACATATCCTTAAGTATCTGTATAACTCGTTCGGATTGACCGTTCGTCTGAGGATGAAAAGCAGTACTAAAATGCAGTTTAGTACCTAGCGCATCTTGCAGTTTCTTCCAAAATCGCAATGTGAATCTCAGATCTCGATTTGAAACAATAGAAACAGGTATCTCGTGCAATCGTACAATCTGAGAAATATACAATTCGGCTAGTTTATCAAGTGAGTAATCAGTACGAACCGGAATAAAGTGAGCGGCATTTGTTAATCTATCAACAACGACCTAGACGGTATCTTTCTTACTCAATGTCAACGGCAAGCCCGACACAAAATCCATAGTAACTCGGTCCCATTTCCATTCAGGTATCATGATTGGCTAAAGCAATCCCAAAGGCACCTGATGCTAGGCTTTCACTTGTTGACATATTAAACATTTCGAAACAAAGTCAGAAATGTCTCGTTTCATACCCTGCCACCAGTACTGCTATTTCAGGTTGTTATACATTTTCGTGCTACCCGGGTGAACAGACATTCGACCATTATGAGCTTCACTCGAAATCATTTGGAAAAATTTAGGATTTCTCGGAACACATAATCGATTCTTGAATCTCAAACAGTCATTTGCATCAATTAGAAACTCTGAATCAGCTTTTGAATTACATTGAGCCCGTTTAGCAATCAAATCATCGTCAACTTTCTGAGCTTCACAAATTTGTTGCACAAGTACCGATTTTGCTTTTAATTTAGCTACTAAAGCACCATCGACAGATGTAGCCAAATGCGTGTTCATAGCACGCAACGCAAACAGTGATTTTCGACTTAGAGCATCATCAACCACATTAGCCTTTCCCGGATGATAATTAATTATAAGCTCATAATCTTTAAGTAATTCAAGCCATCGTTGCTGTCTCAAATTCAAATCCCTCTATGTCATTAAATATTTGAGGCTTTTGTGATCAGAATAAACATGACATTTTTCTCTGAACAAGTAGTGGCACCAAATTTTCAAAGCAAAGACAATAGCAGCTAACTCAAGATCGTGTGTCGGATAGTTTTTCTCGTGAGGCTTTAACTGTCTTGAGGCATAAGTAACAACTCTACCCTCTTGCATCAAAACACAGCCCAAACCGTTCAAAGATGTATCGCTATAGATTACAAATTCTTTACCCGATTCCGGTTGAACTAACACTTGAGCTTCGATTAAAAGAGCTTTCAACTGATCAAAACTTCTCTGACACCTTTCCGACCAATCAAACTTGATGTCTTTCTATAGCAATTTTGTCAACAGTGTTGCTATCATCGAAAAGCCTTTCACAAATCGTCTATAGTACCCAGCGAGTCTCAAGAAGCTCCGAACTTCTGAAACATTCTTCGGGGGCTTCCAATCAAGTATAGCTGAAATTTTGCTCGAATCAACCCGGATACCTGATGCTGAAACAACATGCCCCAGAAAACTGACTTCACGTAACCAAAACTCGCATTTACTAAACTTTGCGTACAACTGTTTATCCCGTAAAGTTTGTAAAACAAGTCTCAAATGTTCGGCGTGCTCATTCTCATCACGTGAATAGATTAAAATGTCATCTATAAACACGACTACGAATCGATCCAAATACTGTCTGAATACCCAATTCATTAAATCCATAAAAATTGCAGGGGCATTAGTGAGCCCAAACGGCATCACCAAAAACTCATAATGTCCATACCTAGTTTGAAAAGCGGTCTTAGGCACATCCGACTCTCTAACTCACAACTGATAGTAACCCGATCGTAAATCTATCTTCGAAAACACTGAAGCTCCTTTTAGCTGATCAAATAAATCTCAATTCGAGGTAACAGATATTTATTCTTCACGGTCACTTTGTTAAGCTGTCTATAGTCGATGCACATTCTCATAGTTTCGTCTTTCTTTTTCACAAACAACACTAGTGCACCCTAGGAAGAAAAACTCGGCCGAGCGAAACCTCTATCCGTCAATTCTTGCAACTGAGATTTTAATTCTTTTAATTCAGTCGGTGCCATATGATACGGAGCTATCAAAATCGGGGTCGTTCCAGGCACCAATTCAATACCAAACTCTACCTCCCGAACAGGTGGTAAACCCGGTAATTCCTTAGGAAACACATTTGGATACTCACATACTACTGGCACGGATTCGAGCCTCTTTTTGGACACCTTACTATCCAATACATACGTGAGATAAGCTGCGCAACCCTTTCGCACATATTTCTGAGCCAACATTGAAGATATTACTGCTGGTAACCCTTCCGGATCAGTAGAGTCAATTCGAATAATTTTATCATTCTGACATCGCAGATGAATTGTCTTTCGTTTGCAATTTACTACAACATCATGCAAGGTTAACCAATCCATACCGAGAATGATATCAAACTCGTCAAACGGCAATAGCATCAGATCGGTCGGAAAACAAGAATCTTGAATCATCAGGGGCTATTTCTTGCATACTTTGTCAACTAATACATACCGGCCCAGAGGGTTCGACACCCGAATTACGAACTAAGTAGACTCAACAGGTAGAGTCTTATTGGACACTAATGTTTCACACACATACGAAGGAGTCGAACCGGGATCAATCAAAGCAATTACACTAGTATCATAAAGAGTAAAAATACCAGTGATAACGTCTAGGGATGAAGCTTCTTCCCGAGCACGAATGGCATAAGCTCTGGCAGGAGCACGAGCTGTGACAGCCTTAAATCGACCCTAGTCGGAATATGGTTTTGGGACCATAAAATCGAGGCTCAAAAATAATTTAATATTTATTTTGATGCCTATTATATGTGTTAATATCATGTGTGACACTTTGGTGTTTCAATTTAGAGTTATAAGTGTGAATTTAACTAAAAAGGGCTAAGTTGAAAACTTTGGAAGTATGCTAGTTAAATGTGTTATGACTAAATAATAGCATAGTTCAAAAACATGGGCTTGCATGTCAAATTACCCTTTTGTTGTGTAGTGGCCGGCCAACCTCCCTAATGATGGCATTTTGTTTGCTTTCATTTTGTATTTTAGTGAAATTATGTGCATATTAAGTGAATAAAAAATAAAATTGAATTTGTATATCAAGAAAATTGGAGGAAAAACCAATGTGAGACCATTTTCTTCTTCTTCTTACCGTGACTTGAGAAAGAAAAATAGAAACTTTGAGCTTAGGGCATTCGGCAAAAGAAGGCTTCAATTAAGGTAACGTTTATGCTATTTTCTTTGAAAATTTGTGAATTTTGGTTGGTTTTGAAGCTCACAACAAGACCCATGTGAAAATTTTTGGTGTTCATGAAGCATGAAGTATTCGGTCATGTTGGTGCATTGTGTTTTTGAAATAGAAATTGATAAATGGAGTTTTAATGGACTCTATGATGTTGAAGCTTAGGGAAATTGGAATTTGTGGGCTCAAATTTTAAAGAATTGGAGTTTTGTGTGGCTTAAATGTTTAATTTATAATCGGCTCACATAGTGAAATATAGAAATTGTGTTTAACATTAGAAATTGATAGTTGAATTATTTGTATGTGTATACATGGTTACCGAATGTTGAATTGAGTAAAAAAAAATGGGATTAATGGTTGTTTATTGAAGAAGGTGTGTTCGGCTAAAAATCTCTTTGTATAATTTGAATGGGTGTTTTGGAAGTTTTGTAAGGAATGAGTAGTTGAATTCGGCAATTAGAGGGAAGTACGAAACTTATGCTTAATTGGTGAATTGAGCTTTGGGTGGAGGAATTTAGGTGTTCGAGACATAGTATGAGTATTAGGCTATTATAGAAGTGAGGTAATGGTACTTAACTATTGAAATTTTTGTTTAATTAAAACTTGTTAGTATCTGGTTAAAGGTTAGTTGAATGTGAATTAAGATGAATTGGGAAGTGATAAGTAATATTCGGCCATTGAAAGTAAGTGATTATATACGTGTGAATTAATTCATCAATAGGGCTTGGTTGATGTGCTAGGTAATGTCTAAAATCTTGAATGTAAATTTAGGTAAGCTTCTTTGATAAATTATGGTAGTATACATGGGAATTGGCTAATGTGTGAATAACTTTTGCTCATGAATTTCCGAATTTGAAATTGGGGTTTTGGCTAAGAAATTTGATATGTTTAATTAGTGGCCAAATGTGACCTTGATTTATGTTGTAGCTTGAAATGAAATGTGAATTGTATTTGTGCTTTCTTCAAATGACGGAAAATCTTATATTCATATACATATGTTTCGGCTATAGGTGTGTTTGAAAAGTAGGTTCTTAAGTATTTGAGTTTGATTCCTTCATAAGTTTTAAGTACTTAAATGGAATGAATATGAATTTTGTATATATATGTTAAGGTCAATGACTTCTCTAAATGATGCCATATATGATGTTATGTTTTAAATATGTGAATAAGAACTTTAAAGAGTGAATTTGTATAAATCTGCTTAGTATAGCAGCAGTAACGTGTTTTGGAAAAATCACCATAAATTGTGGGAGCTGAATTAGAGGCTGAATAAATTATGCAATTAAAGCTTAATGAGTCTAGTTTCTTATAAAAGAAACCTTATAAGCAAAGGAATTGCCGATAAAGAGATTTTTAAAGTAGTGTGAGACAGTGTCAGATTGACTCTGAAATCCTCTGTTCTATTTTTTAGAAAATCATTATAAATTGTAAAAAAAATATCCATAAGATGTAATTTATATACTTAGAATCCTTAATGAGTCTATTTTCAAGAGAGATATAAAATAAAATTTTCCGAGACCTGAACTAAGAGATAATTAAACTTTAGTACAGAAGGGTCGGAACTGTCCGACAGTGAATCAGGGGTAACTTTGAGGATTAAATTGTATTAATTGGTCAATTCAAAAATTCTGGAAATTTTATGGTAGAAAGGTACATGAGTCTAGTTTCAGAGAAAATTTACGGAACTTGATTTGGAGTTTTGTAGCTCCAGTTATGAATAATTTAGTGAATGTTGCTTATGAAGTCAGCTTGTAGTGACTTATGATATATATGTGATTGGCCGAATGTGTGTGCGTGTGTGGCAAAGGATGTATATATGTGTTTCTTATTTTGATTGTAAGTGAAATGATCAAGTGAGATATTTGAATAAGGATTAATAAAATTGAATTATTTAATTTAGCTCAAGAGCATAGAGGGACAAGTTCGGATAAAGAGAAAGCTAAAGTGGTTGAATAGCTGACTTATTATTGCTCAGAAAAGTTCGAGGTAAGTTTTGAGTATTTGAATTTGGTATTTAATTTAAAATGCCATGATATACATATATGATAGATGAATGATGACCCATTGTCCTTACCATAACAAGGTTATTGAAAAAGAAACCTTATACATGTTGATATATAGCCGAATGGCTATTAGAGAATTAAACAAAGAACAAGATTGGGGATATATGCTTATGTGTGTTTGCTTATTGAGCTGAAAGTTTAATAAACGAAGTATACATGTATTAGATTTGAATGATGTTACGACACAAAGTCAATGAGCATGTTATATGTCTACATGCGAATGAGTGGACTTGAATTACAAATGTGATTTTGCTATGAGAAATGTGGTAACATGTGAATAGATATGCATGAAACTATGTGATGTGAATCCGGGTTAATACTCGAAGGCTATATGTGGAGGTTATATCTGGGTTAAGACCCGATGGCTATATGCAGAGATTATGTCCGGGTAAAGATTCGCTGGCTTTGTGTGGAGATTTTATTCGAGCTAAAGGTCTCGATGATGACTCGAGTAAAGTCTAAGATTAAAAGACTTCATAGTAACGATTGTTAATGAATGCGCTCAAAGCATTAAGTTACACAGGTATGTACCCTAAGCTTATATGCAAGCTTGTTTTGGACCAAATCATAAGGTCATTATACGATTGCATATGTGAGTATGAAATGAGTCTATTTATATGAATATAGTACAATTGGTCAATGTGAAAGGTTATGTGAAATTATGCAATATGTTTTTGTTTACATGAGCTCCGTATCAAGTGAAAGTTATCTGCCTATTATATATGATGAGAACGTGTATATTCGGTTAAGGGGTGACATGCCCAAAGAAGTGGGAAACAAAATTGCGAACAACTATGTTATAATTTGATTTTTATCCGTTGTCATTACTTAAAACTTACTAAGCATTGTAATGCTTACTCCGTTTACTTTGTTTCCTCTGTTTTATAGATCTCTTTTTGAAGCTACGGACTCGGGGATTGAAGCTTTAATCATCTACACTATCGTCGTTATTTTGGTACATTCGATAGCTATTTTGAGAACAATGGCATGTATAGGCTAATCTCCTTTTGTGAATCCGAATTACATTTTGAGTTGTATTTGTTCTAGCCATGCGAAAATGGCTTGCTTAATCTCTAAGTTGATGTATATGTTTTGTTGGAAATTTTATGTCCCTTATTACTTCGACGCATGGGTTATATGATGTGATGATGGTATGCTTAATACCCAGAAATTTGATTACACCTATTGGTCGGTAGTCGTTTGACAACCTTGATAGTACTCTTATAGTAAATATACGTGAGATGGTTGCCTTAGTCGAATTACCTTGAATGTTAGATTGTTCGGATCTAGAATTTAAATTTGATCCCTAATTAAATTTTGATGTACAACCGAATCTATGTCTTGTACATAACTATGAACCTCAGTAGGTTTATTTAGTTATGTAATACCTTAATACCCTATTTCGGCGACAGACAGGGGTATAAGGTGTTACACGAGCCTCCGATCAAACAGCTGTATCTTTCGTCCCTCTCTGAATACCACTAGCATTATCGGCACGTCTAGATGGTCTACCTCGTGATGACATATTACTTGGTCGAGCCTCCTGAATGGTATTTTTCTCAACTATCATCGGACAGTCCCGAATGAAATGATCCGCTGATCCACATTTGAAGCAAGTACGATCACGCACTCTACAATCTCTCGAATGCCATTTTCCATAATGTTTACACTCAGATCGAGACTGCCGAACATTTCCCACACTTGCAACTGAGGTGGCTCGTGAATTAGTAGGAGGTTTGTCTCGATCTCGTCTAGAAAAGTCCATAGTAGTCTTGGACCGGCTAGAATCTTCTTTGTACTTCTTTGATGACATCGGATAGGTTTTACTCGTTGGTCTTTTGCGGGAGTCTTTAGCTTCGAAATTAGCCTTTCTCTTTTCTTTTCCAAGCTCTTCAGCTTTACAAGCTCGCTCGACCAGCACTACAAACTCTTTAATTTCAAGAATACCAACCAACAATTTAATATCCTCATTCAACCCATCTTCGAAGCGTTTACACATAATAGCTTTAGTCGAAATACAATCCCGGGCATATCTACTAAGTCTGAAAAATTCTCACTCATATTCAGTAACAGTCCTGCGACCTTGTTTAAGCTCGAGAAATTCCTTACGCTTCTGATCTATAAATCACTGGCTGATATACTTTTTACGGAATTCAGTTTGAAAGAACTCCTACGTAACTCGCTCTCTTGGCACCACTGAAATCAAAGTATTCCACCAATGATAGGCAGCATTGCGTAACAGAGACATGGCACATTTCAGACACTCTTCAGGAGTACATGATAGTTCATCAAATATACGAATAGTATTATTGAGCCAGAACTCGGCCCGCTCAGCATCATCACTAGCTGTGGCTCTGAACTCTTCAGCCCCGTATTTTCTTATTTTATCAACTGGAGGCCTATTCAATCTCAACGGATAGACTGCTGGAGGCACTACAAGTATCAGAGGTGGATTATTCAGGGGCGGAGGTAGTTGAGTAGCCGGATTATTCCGTATAAATTCGGAGAACCATTCAGTCATCATGTTAAAGAATACTTGCCTAGCCTTTCCCTCATTACTCGGGATCGGTTGAGATTCAGCAGGCACTGTCCCTTACGCGGGAGCAGGTGCTACACTCTCAACATCATCAGCTAAAGCTCGTTTGGGATCCATTGGCTATATAAAAACACATTTTCAGACGTCAGAAGTCATCACACTATCACAATATCATTTTACGGCATGTATAGCTAGACACATACGCGCTATGTTAGTCCTAGAATTGACTAAACCATAGCTCTGATACCAATAAAAGTGTAACACACTTATACTCGTAACCGTCACCGGAATGGGTCACGAGGTATTACAAAACAAAAATCAACAATTTTAACAACTCACTTACATATGATTAAGTATTTAAAATATAAAACACATCTTGTTAACATTTGTTTAAATCAGTCAATATCTCAATAATAACTCAAATAAAAATCATATAATGAAATTCGTAAATTATCTGGTTCCAATATGATTTGATGCAATAACTATCATTTAACAAATAAATCCATTAATCTATATACAAGCATATGCGCATATATATAAATTTAGCTAAGATAGCACAAACTATTTTAGTACCATACTAACTTGAGTGTTACTATTCATTTGGTCAAAATTTCACTAGTAGCCGAATGTCCATGAGCATAAACCCAATCATTTCAATCGCCAACTCATATGACAAAAGTTTTATATATGTAAATATATATACTTATATATATACAAAACAAGTGAGCCATGTAAATTTAATTATCTACTTCTAATATCACTAAAAGGTCTACCTAACAAAGGACATATTACCAACCACAATTATATTTTGCCAATCACTACCCTATATGTCAATCAAATTTAATACATAAATATGCTTATCATAGTCTATTTATCAACCCTTATTTGTGAAACATGGATATAGACTGAATCTTTTATACAAGTTACAAAATAACCACATTCCATCACAAATATACTCATTACTAATAATTCAAGTATTATATACCTCAAAGTCATTTTATAAGCCATTTTCACATGGCATTATATACACAACATTCAAAAGACATTATAAACCCACTAGTCCAAATTATACATGCCATAAGTTTAGGTTTAGTAACACATATATAAATATACCAAAACAACAGATAGTGTGATGAGTCTTCTGACGATCCCCGAGCTTTTAGCTATCTTCCAAAAATCTATAAAACATGGAAGAATAAAATAAACAGTAAGTTTTTACACTTAGTAAGTCATTAACTAAACAAATATATATGAATCTATATCATATACGAAAATCATTAAATTTATTAATCAACTTATTGTTTAACAACTTATAATACATCACCAATATGGACTATCATATGCGCATATATCCAATCTATTTATGAAATAATAGCTCACATTCATGTGTCATTGTTTAAATTGAAACCAAGTAAATATACAAATCTATTACCCTTGACCAATTCACATATACTTATGTCTCAGCTCAATTATGCATACTATCAGCATATAACAACTCATTACAAATACATATTACATTCACCAAATTAACTACTTAACTTGAATACCAAATCACCTTCATACATACCTTCATCGCATAAACCATTCGATATTTAACAACCAAGCACATATACATACCTATTTGGCCAAATGTAAGGTAGATTACTTAGCAAAAAATTTCCACTCAAACACTTCTTTCATTACACTTGAATCCTCATAATCATAATTCAGAATTTAAGTCACCGGCACTCAGCCTGCTAGGCACTAAGCCTGAATTAAACACCGGCACTAAGCCTGCTAGGCACTAAGCCTGAGTCCTAAGATGAGCATGTGTGGTGTTTTATTTTTAATGCTTGGGTAGGCAAGAGTTTGTTGTCAAGTGGAACTCTGATGGTTGGTGTTTGAATTGGTCATGAGTTAGAGTCAATGAGTGATAAGGGGGAGGATAATTGGGAGAGATTTTAGGATAATTCAAATTGGGAAAGAGTGTGGCCGGCCAAAGGTGAGTTTTAGTGTTAATTCGGCTACTAGGTGTTAGTTTGACACATTTTTCTTTCTCTTTTCACTTGTGTGCCTATTTTTCATAGACTAAACCCTCTCATTTTTCTTCCATTCTTTTCTCTCACAGACTTTCTTCCTCTCATCTCTTTCTCCCATTAATTTTTAGTAAAAGCTGAACCTATCATCATCTCCTTTCTCTTGTTAGCCGAATAGTACATAAGCCAAATCCCGAAGGATTCAAAGGGGGCAGTCGATTTCTATATAAAGGTAAACTCCTATTCTTTTTCTTTTGCCGATTCCTATTCTTTCCTAAAAGCCCTTAAACTCTTCTACCAACACTCCTTTCTGGTCATAACCATCTCTTATTTTTTTGATCCAAAAGCTGAAGCACAGCACCTTTTGGAGACTTGGTGGCCGAATCTTAGGATCTTGTGGTGTGATTTCTGTTAGCATTTGGGAGTTTGGTCTGCTTCAAGTTTAGAGTAGTACGAAAAGGTAATTGTGGTAAGTACTCGTATCGTTAGTCTATTCGGTGTTATGGATGTTATGAAAGGCCAAAACTCCCTAAGAATTAGGGAGGTTACCGATTTGTGGTTTACGCTTTATTAGGCCTTTTTCATTCAGTTTTATGATCTCTTGTAGCAAAGTGGGCTACTTTGGAGGAGCAGCAAGGTTTGGAGAATCGGTATTGAATAAGCCTAGTTCAAATCGTCGAATATTGCAGAGGTAAGCAATTTGCGGCATTAGGGGTAGTGGCCAAATGGTATTGATAAGACTAGGTTATTACTCACTTGGATTTCAAACCTGATATGTCAAATAAACGTATGTAGGACAAGCGCGTGGTAGACTTTGAGAAATCGATCGTCATTAAGCAGGTGTGTAACATACCCTTTAATAGCTTAGATTCATATTGCTTAAAAACTGAAGTATCGAATTCCGTTGTGGTTGTAACTTGTAAACATGAGATAGTATGTGGATGAGTTCGATTACGATGGACGTAGTAAACGAAATTGATGGGACAGGTTAGAACATGATTTCGTGCAAATTGGTAAGTTGGGCCTCGATAGGCAAAAACTAGGCCCAATGGGCTTCCAGGCCCATTTGGGTATAATTGATAGAAAATGAAATATGGATAAGTTGCATGTTGAGACTGTAAAAAAACCGTTATGGAACATAGACTAAATGGGCCTAGGTGACTAAATCGGCTGCATAGGGCCCATTAGGGGTTTTGGGCCCAATAACTCAGTTTTACTAAAATAGACTAAAATTTCTGTTTAAACACTTGGAATTGATGAATAAACATGGAAAACCCTAATAACGGATAAAATTACTAAATTACCTCTAAACATGGAAAATGTTTTGCCCCTGAGTGCAAATTACCACTATACCCCTATGGTTTAATTATGATTGTGATGCATGTTATATTATTATGATACATGAAATGCCATGATATGTACATGATATATTCGTATTATGCATGGGTTGGGTTATATGATGGAGGAAGTGTTAAAGGGCTTTGGCCCTAGTTTACCGAAAAGGGCTTTTGCCCCAGTTATTAAAAGAGGCTAGGCCTCCAGTTACATGATTAAGCAGCAATGCTGCCAGTGGAGAGTTTGACTGGGTGGGTTGGGTTATTCCCCACATGGAGAGTTTGGTTGGTACGGGTGGAGAGTAGAGGATGGTAGGTTGAGTAGTCTCCCCAAATGGGCTTTTGCATACATGCATGATTTTGACATATGTGACATTGAAATGGGCCTATGGGCCATACCATTTACAGAAAGGTTTTGGCCTAGCTATATGAGTAAAATAAAGGCTTCGGCCCAGTAACAGTTAACCGAAAGGCTCCGTCCCAGTATATGTTGAAATTGAATTTGTACATGTATGGATTTGGGCTCTGAAAGGGCTTGTTATACACTGAGTTTCCAAACTCACCCCCCTTTCCTAAACCTTGCAGGTGAGCCTTGATGTGGAGACTTGGAGCCGGTGGGAATTCAGAGTGGCCATGGTGTTCAAATGGATTTTCAATAATTGCATTTAAATAAGTTTTATTTAATTATTATTTTTGTCTGATTTTGGGTTGTAATAAGGCCATTTTAACTGTTTTCTTTTAGGATTATTTGGTTTTAAACTTTATATTCTGCGCTACTATTAATGTTTTAAAATGGGCTAAACCTAGGTACGTTTTTTAATATAACTCTCGATTTCAAAATACACAATGTTAAAATAAAACGTTTTATCTAAACTATCATTTTGAAGAAACTCCAACTCAAGATATTTTCAAAAACCTATCATCAACCTAAAGTGTGGCAATGGTTGTGGGCATGTCGAGGATTGGATCCAATCAAGAGCTTGGTACTTAAGCAGCCTACATGGCTCACCTCCTCTATTTCGGATACCTACTTGGTGCACATCTTCCATTCACTTTTGAGCTAAATGAAATCTTTTAAAAATTCTCTTTAAAATTCTTCAAGAAGGGTTTTGAGAACAAAACATGTTTTTTCAAAAATGTTCCAATGTGACATGTCAAATCTGGCCGTAACGTCTGGGCCGGGTTTGGGGTGTTACAACCATCAACAGGCCCGACCACGGCCTGGGCCTCGATCCACATGGACGTGGCACACAGGCGTGTCCCTGTCGTGAGGAAGTTCAATTTCACTCGAAAAAGGATGCTTAGAGGCTAAGAAAGGCATTACAAAGCTCTATATAAAGACCCTAAGGGGCAACTACAAAGAAACAACTTTTTCTCTCCAAAAGGAGTACTTTTCTCCCCTCAAGAAGATGCTTATTTCCTGCCAACACAAAGAGTAGAAACAAGGAATTACTCCAAGGGAAGCCAATTGATCCATCTCAGAAGCTGAATTCTCCCTCAAGACTGAAAATCTCCCTTCAATTACCTTCATGGGTTTTAGGGTTCTTTATGTTTTGTTATTTTATTTCTTCTAAGATGTTTCTTTTATAATTATAAACTAAATCCCCCAAATACTTGAGGGGGATAAAACCTAAGACAAATCTTGTTATTATTTTCTCTTGAATTATATAATAAATATTTAATTTGTTCTTAATTGTGTTTTTAACTCTTAAATTGATATTTCTGGGTGATATGCGTGATATGAAGTAATAAAATTTATAATAATGATCAAACCAGAAACTAACTATTATCACGATTTTAAGGCAAGCGCACCTATCAAACAGTAGTATAGCTTAGTGGCAAGATCGAGATATCGTACCCAAGGGAACCAAAAGTACTAGTACTAACTTTCTTTCTATTATTTAATCTAAAAATAAAAGGGATTTTTTTATGACACTAAACTAATTCTAAAACTTAAACTAAGAATCCACAAAAAGTAAATAAGGGAAAAACTCTTAGGAATAACTGATTGATTTGGACAATACTCAAGGGAGAATCCACCTAGACTTCACTTGTTATTAACTCTTGAACTAGACGATTTATTCACTTCACTTGATCCGTAGGAATCCCTAACTTATGTTAATATCTCTCTCTAGACTAAAACCAACTAACTCTAGGTTGATTAATTGAAATCTCTTTCTAATTAAAACCCCTATTGTTGCATTACCTTGATCTATGGATTCCCTTATTAGGTTTGACCCTAATCCGGCAGATTTTTGTCATCCTATCTCTAGGATTGTGATCAACTCTGCTTAATTGTGTTGGATCTACTCCTATACAGGGACTTTTGCTCCTCTACATAAGTACATTCGACTTAAATCAATATTCCAAAAATATCAATTTAAGAATTAAAAACACAATTAAGAACAATTCAAGTATTTATCTTATAATTCACGAGAAAATAATAACAAGCTATGTCTTAGGTTTCATACCCCTCAAGTATTTGGGGGATTTAGTTCATATTTATAAAAGAAAACATCTCAGAAGAATTAAAATAACAAAACATAAAGAACCCAAAAACCCCTGAAGGAAATTGAAGGGAGATCTTTAGTCTTGAGGGAGAATTCAGCTTCTGGGATGAATCAATCGGCTTCCCTTGGAGTAATTCCTTGCCCTTTTTTTTTTCAGGAGAGAAAAGAGTCTCTTTGAGGAGAATAAAGCACACCCTTGGAGTTGCCTCCTAGGGTCTTTATATAGAGTTTTGGAATGCCTTTCTTAGCCTCTAAACATCCTTTTCTGAGTGAAATTGCACTTCCTCACGACAGGGACACGCCCGTGTGGATCGAAGCCCAGGCCGTGGTCGGGCCTATTAAATGTGGCACGGCCATGTGAGTTAGGGTTGGGCCATGTTTGGGCTTTCAGGTGGTATGGCCATGTAACACAGTCGTGTGGTGAATCTCCAGGCCGTGTTGTTTTCATACTTTAGCCTATTTTCTCTGTTTTCGGCCTATTTTTCATTCTTTTCACTTTCCTATGGTCACCTGAGTACACAACATGAAATAGAAGGACTAGAAGCACCAATTTCCACAATTTCAATGATAATTCATCCAAAACATAGGCTAAGCATGAGGTAAAAACATGTATAATTTATCGATTATCAAATACCCCCACACTTAAGCCCTTGCTTGTCCTCAAGCAAGATCTCAACTCACAATTAAGAATCATTCTTCTCAACTTACAATTTTTATCAATAATGTTTCAAACTAATTCACAAGTAGTCATACAATGAAAATTCAATCAGAAGAACATTAAAAATTTCAATCACTCTAAGTTGAGAATTTTATCACAGAAACATAGGTTTTCTCCATTCTCCTAAGTAATTATCTCTCAATCAAAATCAATAAGAATTGACATCCTCACTAAAGATTCACTCTATCTACTGAAAGTGTTTAGGGTTCAAGAATTAAGTATTCTCTAGTCAACCTGAAAAGTTATTACCATAAGCTTGCAAGAAAATCAAATCTCCACCACTATGGATTGATATGATACATCGATCAAAAGGTCTTTCAATGGTTGTAATGGGGCTTATGTTAGGGGTGTTGTCACAAGCTGAAAAAGAGGGTTAGAATCGAGATTGAACTAAAAAATTATCTAGCTAGAAAAATCTCTATCACTGGAACATATTTCTAAAGCTAAGTCTTATGATCGTTCTGAATTTGGTAGAAATATGCAAAAATGTTAAACTATAAGTGAAATATGAATTACAAATAAACTAACTATATATACACTTTTTTTCTTTTTTTTTTAAGAACAAATCAAATTAAATATAATAAATTAAATATTTACAACTTTACAAACCGAAAAAGAGAACTGTAACAGCCCGATTTTCACCCTAGTCGGAACGGTGGTTTCGGAACCTCGAATTCGAGTCAGAAAATAATTATTTATATTTATTTGTGTTCGGAATGCATGAATTTGGTTGATGTGAAATTTTTGTTTTAAATATATATGTCTTATGGATACCGATTTAATGACTAGGACTAAATTGTATGAAAATAGAAACCTAGTAGTTAAAATGGTTATAACCGAACTTTGATGTTTTCAATTTAGATGGATTAATAATGGAAATATACCATTACATGAAGTGGACGGTAGTTACATTTGGTTTATTAAATTTATATTATATGTGTGTAATATTAGTTAATAATAAAAGATATAATAAAGAATGAAAGAAAAAGGAAAGTGGCATTTTGTTCACCTTGTTTTTACCGAAACTAAAACAAGAAATAAAAAAAGAAGACATGGGTGGTTCGACCATGGTTTAAGCTTATAAAGGTATGTGTTTGGTTTAATTTTTGAAAACTAATTACATTTTTGAGGTTATAATAGATGGTATTTGATAGCCCATGTTTTAATTTTTCAATTTCATAATGTTTTAGTATTCGGTCATGAGGTTAGATGAAGAAATGTTGAAGTTCTTTGATTTAGATGTCAAAAATGTGTTGTAATGAAACTTGGTGTTTGATTAGTAAGGTTAGAACCAAAATCTTTGATGAATTTTTGTTACATGGATGAAATCTCATGAGTGTATATTATGGGGAGACTACATCGTGAACATAGTAGTTATATAGAGAACCTAAACCTTTTTAGGAAGCATTCGGTTGTTGTTTAATAAAGAATGTTGAAAGTAAATTAGTTATTTAGCAATTAAGACCTTTATGTAAACTAGTACAAGGCAAATAAGGTAAATTAGTAGCTTATTTAAAGTAGGTGTTTGAAATTGTTGGAATGGAAACTTGATTGAGTGATTTGTAATTTTTAGATCAAGAACCGAAAGGAGTAGAGACAAATAAGGGAAAAACAAAGCTTGTTGACTAGCCGATCGATCGAAGCTATTCAATCTAATATAATGTAAGTCTTTAAGTAATTAAGACTTTGATTATTTTGTGTATATATATATGTTGTACATAGCTTATGAAATGGATACATATGTATATTTATATATGCGTGTGATAGTTGGATAAATGAGGGTTTCTTGAGTTGATTGAAACATATTGATATATTATTATTGATTGTTGATGCACTATGTGTGCGTACATGTATGGAATGAAATGGCACTATGTGTGCGAATGGAAATAAGCACTATGTGTGCGAATGGAAACAAGCACTATGTGTGCGAATTCTTTAACCGAGCACTATGTGTGCGGATTCGGTTGTTTGGGGCACTTAGTGTTCGAAATTATTAAGTGAGTATAGTTCTTGAAGGAAATAATTGGTGTGAGTATGTGGAATGTTTATGGATATATGTATGTGTTTATATATATATATATATGGTATGGTATAAAGTTTTGAGAGGAGATATAAAAGTATACGGTTACAAGAAAGCATGAATGTACAAGTTGTGCAAAAATTAGATTCAAATAGGGTTTTAATGTGATTGTTTAGTTGAATAGTAAGTTTCATGTTTGAGTTAATGATCTTGGTGATATACAGCATGATTATAATAGTGGAAATGTATATGTGAAAAAGTCGAAGTGTTCGATGTGGCGAGTTTATATTATTGACTTGTACATGAGTTTAAACATTTATATATTGATTTTAAATTGAGGCAAAAGTATATGTCTCTAAATAGTAATTATAAAAATTTATAACATGAAAGGCTAGGTACGAATCTAGCAATAGTCAACTTATACATGTTAAATTAATTTATTTTATCAAATTGCTTATGACTTACTGAGTTAATATCTCATTCAGGTTGTTTTCTTATTCTTATTTTAGATCTTAGATTCTGTTGTGAGCTCGGGACCATTATCAAAGTCATCGCACTATCAACGACATTTTGGTATCTTTATATCAGTTTAAGTTTTAAATACTATGGCATGTATAGACTATATTTTGGGATGTTTGACATTTTGATATTATTTGTGTATATATATATGGCCATGCGAATATGGCTTAACCCTTGTGTTTGAAAGTAGATGGGTTTGATTATGTTATAAACTCTTTTGATTAAATGAGATTTTATGATATGTAAGGTTGATGTTAGTTGAGTTTTCTTGTTTTAAATTGGTTAATAATTAGAGATCATGACATATTCGACTATTGATGAAACCTTGAGAAGTTGGATTTGATAATTTGGTTAAATTATGCTTTTACATGATAGTTAGTTGGTTCACCTATGAATCTAGACATATTTTGCTTGTTAACATTAATGAGATGAGTTTTTTATATATATATATGCACATATGTTTTCGGTTAGAAATGAGATTTACCATATGGATGATAACACCTTTAATTGGTGTTAAATTGGTGAAAGAAAGATTTGGTCAATTGTGCGCATGAAATTTTCTTTTAATTGGTTATGAATTGTTTTGCCTTGACACATGAACTTGGTTTTGGGGTTAGTTATGGTGATAGATAAAATACTTGTTTTGTACCATATGTGTATGCTTACGGTTATAATTAGGGAGGATATAAGTTGTAAGGTGACATATGTTATTTGTGTTACGTCATAAATGCAAAATAATAGATATTTGAAAATGAATGAAGTAACATAGAATTAGTTAATGTATGGATGATTGTGTGAAGAACAAAATTGTTCGGTAATACCTCATAACCCCTCCGGCAATAGATACGGGTTTTGGGTGTTACAAGAACAAAGCTAGATAATAATTCAACTCAAATCTCGACAAAAATAGGGATCAAAATAGTTGAATGGAATTCAACAAAAACGGGTTATGGGTTAATATTAGAGGTAAGTTAAAGAATGGATTGTTAGGCTCAATGG
This sequence comes from Gossypium stocksii, assembly GCA_020496765.1. Taxonomy (NCBI): domain Eukaryota; kingdom Viridiplantae; phylum Streptophyta; class Magnoliopsida; order Malvales; family Malvaceae; genus Gossypium; species Gossypium stocksii. The sequence continues at coordinate 759,751 of CM035623.1, forward strand.
GGTTCACTAGGGGTTAATTTATGGAGGTAGGCTTTTTATGGAGTAAGTGGGTTAAACCTAAGTGCCTTTATCATTTTGGTATATCAAATCAATGATGTGGTCTCGACACGTATAATCGAAGCAAGTTCTAGAATAACAAATCAGTATTGACTCACTCAAAGCAATAATAAAAGTGATCACGAAAGAATGTATGCTAAAAAAATCTCACCAGAATTATGGCTTTTGATGTCAATCCTGCAATTTCAAATCTCAAGATAACTCTTAAAATTCGGGAAAATAACATATGAAAAAAATTAAATTCTCAAAAATTTCAACTTATCATGCTTGATTCCCTAATGTTTTAAAGTTTGAATAATCAAAGTACAAGCACCTATGTCTTAATTCTCAACACATCAATAAACATCATAAATCAATCAAAATTAATTCCTAATAGTAGTTTGAAGATAGTGCAAATAGTGAAAATGAGAATTCGAAATTTTAAGAACAATGCAACAAGTTAGTTTTAAAAATTTTCAGGGATTTCAAAGAGAATGCAATGACTGAAAGTAAGTTTCCCCCCCATACTTAAGATGTACATTGCCCTCAATGTACAAAGATACATTAGTAGCAATAGAAGCATAAAATCATAAGATAGGGAAAGGCATGAAACTCCCTGAATTGGATGAATTTGTGAGGTGGTGGTACCTATAAAGTGTCTGGGACAAAGGAAGGTGCGGAGGTGGATACTCCGGTAGTGGTAGTGTTTGTTTGTCCACAGCTTTCATGTTGTGAGTGTAGGCTTTGGCAGTGTCAACTGGGTGAAGTTGTGGCAAGGTTCCCTTTAGATTTTGGATTTAAGCTGTAAAGCTCCTTTGAAACTACGAAAGTATTTATCAGTTTTCAGGAATTTGGATTAATAGAATATGTTTGTTAGGGGATAGCCGATATGAAAAATTAAAATAAAGAAATAAAATAAATTAGGTTCTAAAAATTCTAATATTGAAATAATGAAAAAGATAAGATGAAATAAAATAAAAATAAAAAATAAAAGGAAAATAAAGGATAATATAAGAGGATTCGGAAGTCCTAATCCTCAGATGGTTCACGAGGTGGGGGCGGTGAAGTGATGTGGAGGTTCTGGCATATCTGCTGAAGTGTAGCATCGATATGATCTAAGCGCTGGAAGCACTGCTGCTCGAATCATGTAAGGCGCTCAAATATGTCAGCGTGTGAAGCTGCCACATGAACTGGGCGACGAAGGGGTGGTGGCTCAGCTGGGGCCTCCTCTAGCGGTGGTGGGACATCATCAGTAATGTCCTCAGGATCCTCGACCTCTCGGAGTAGACGGTACTGTGGAGGGTCGGTCCCAAGTCTGCGCTGGATCATCCTCATGTAAAGCATAGTCTGGATGCCCTGAGGGGACATCTAGCCGATCAGTGTATATGAGGATGTTTGGGCCGCGGTATTTAGTAACCTGAAGTGGCGAGCCAACCGTATGATGTACGGGCCCATAGATATAACGCCCCTGCGATGCCTCTCGATCTGATGCTAGATGGCATGACGATGAAATATGCGAGGTAGATGGTATGTGCGATCGCCATGCTCCATAAGAAGTAGGCATCGTGTGTGCTAACGACGCCGATGCTCTCACGTCTGCCTGTCAAGGTGTGTGCGAGGAGGGCGTGAAGGTACCTCAAGGATGGGGCGAGGGCGGTCGCCTTGGAGTGACTAGGGTTGTATGTGGATGATGCAAGAACTAGGGCCTCCCAACACCTAGCTGGTGATAGATGGATGTGGCGGTGCAGTGTAGAAAGGTCCTCTTCTTCCATGAACTACTCGGTGTAGAGGCCGAGAGCTGTACTGAACTCCGATACACTAAGCTGACGTACAAGGCCTCATAAGCAGAACTGGACCGTCCCTGGATCATCGTATCGACTCATGACGGTCTGAAGATGGAACGTGGAGCAGAACTCGAGAGTGAGTTCCAAATATATGGGCTCCACGATCTGGAAGAACCGCTCCCATGGGTCTGTCATCAGTAGGGCCCGGACCTCGTCAGCAAGTTGGACTTGCTCTAGGGCGACCCAGTCAATGCATCGTCCGGCTCCTAGAAGGTGGGCTCGTAGAATTTGGAAAAGCTCCTCTTGGGAGTTCTGTGGGAATTGGATGAATGGGTGTCAGGTTTCGACTGCGGGTCTGGAGGATAAACCACCGGGCGACCCCTTTCGTTTCTTTGAAATAGAGACGGCAGGTTTCTTTCCACGCGATGAAGACATAGTTCCTAAAACCGAAAACAATATGCATTAGTCTTAAAATTTGAAACTAAATGAAAGAAAAGTAATATGTATGTTATTTAAACAAAACAAAGCCTAATAGTATTGAGATGTTGATTCACTAACCTAAGTAAAACATTCTTCTCATCCTAAACATGATATCAAAATGGGGATATGGGTATCAATTTATACTAAGTGAATACTACCCTAGAAAAGGAAAAGTGGCAAGCAATGGAGAGTCTAAGTCGCATGGCGTCATGAAATTCTCTATAGTATTCTAGATTGTGCATGCTAAATCAAATGAATTTCATGCTAAAAAATAATGCAAAAACTAAATAAAACATGTTATTAGTACAAAAATAGATAAAAACATTAGAAATTAGAGAGAAAAATAAGACAATAAAATCGAATAGGTGATTAAAGATGGTGGAGCATGGTCGTGGTACGGGCGGCACAGTCGTGGAGGAGCTTTGGAGGCCAACGGCGGCGCTAGGGGTGCTTGGAGTGGGTTTTGGGTGGGAGGGTTTAGGGTTTTAATGGAGGGAGAAAATGAATAGTGGCCTGTTTATATAGGTTTTTGGGTCACATGGACATGTTATACGCCCGTGTGGCTTGGGTTCTGCTTGTGTGGTTTGAAAATCGAGGATTTTGGAGCGCCTAGTTCGAGACACGCGCCCGTGTACCTAGGGCGTGTTGAGGCACACGGTCGTGTCGCACGGCCGTGTCCTTCAACAAGTTCGGCTACGGTCTTGGGGCACGGGCGTGTCGCACGCCCGTGTTGAAATTAACAGTGTTGGCCACGGCCACATCGCACGGTCATGGCAATTTGTTACAGGCTGTGTGTGATTCAACAGGTTCGTGGCTATTTGTCGAAGCCTGTGCCTAGGAAGATTTTTGTCCTACTTGTACACAGCCAAGTTGCACGGTCGTATCTCTGCTCGTATTGTCCACACGGCCTTGGGCATGCCCGTAGGCATGGCCGTGTGGCCTAAAAATCCTGCATTCAAAAGGGTTAGTCGATGTATTAGAAGACTGAAATAAAGGAATTTACTAAGCTCGACTCTGCTTGTATGTATCACGACGAGAGTTCGTGGAGCTGAAGCTCCTCCTTATTATTTCTGAAATTCTCACCTTTATAATGTTTGAGTCGATGATCGTTTACCTTGAAAGTGTCGTGGTTTGGATGAGTTACCTCGACTGCGTCATATGGAAAGACAGTTCAAACAGTGAATGGGCCTGACCATCTCGATTTAAGTTTTCCAGGGAATAGTTTAAGCGTTGAGTTGTATAGCAAGACAAGATCACCAGTTTTGAACTACTTAGGTTGTCTCAATCGATTGTCATAGCGTCGTTTTGTGGCTTCCTTATATAATCGTGAGTTTTCGTAGGCATTGCAGCGCCATTCATCTAGCTCGTTTAGTTGCATTAGACGTTTCTCACCTGCAAGCTTAAAATCAAGATTTAAAAATTTAATAGCCCAAAATGCTTTATGTTCGAGTTCAAATGGCAAATGAAAACTTTTTCCATAAACAAGTTAATAAGAATGACAACTTTTTCCATAAACAAGTCAATAAGGAGATGTTCCTATGGGAGTTTTGAATGCAGTTCTATAAGCCCATAAAGCATCATCTACTTTTCTTGACCAATCTTTCCTATTTGTTTCTACCATTTTTTCTAGGATGCATTTTAATTCTCTATTTGTTACTTCAACTTGTCCACTGGTTTATGGATGATAAGAGGTAGCTATTCTATGGTGTACTCCATACCTTTTTAAAACTTTGTCAAATTGAGCATTGCAAAAATGAGTACCCCTATCACTGATAATTATCCTAGGTGTTCCAAATGTAGAGAAAAGTTTTTTAAGAAAACGTACTACCATTCTAGCATCATTAGTAGGTACGGCTTGGGCTTCCACCCATTTTGACATGTAATCTACTGCTACTAGTATGTATTTATTCCCAAACGAAGTAAGGAGTGGACCCATGAAATCAATACCCCATACATCAAATATTTCACATAAGAGTATATAGTTTTGAGGCATTTCATTATGCTGAGAGATATTACCTGTTCTCTGGCATTTATCACAAGAGGTCACATACCTGTTGGAGTCTCTGAAAAGAGTGGGCTAGTAAAAACCTTATTCGAGTACTTTATGAGCAGTCCTAGCCCCACTGTGGTGTCCTCCTGTTGGTCCTGAATGGCAGTGATCTAAAATTTGATATGCTTCTGTCTCAGTAACGCATCTTCGAATGACTTGATCTGCACAAACACGAAAAAGAAAAGGATCTTCCCAAAAGTAATTTTTCACATTAGCGAAGAATCGCTTCTTTTGCTGATGGGTCAACCCTTTTGGGATTATGTTAGCTGCTAAATAATTTGCAAAATCAGCAAACCAAGGAACTACAACGTCTGCTATAGCTAGGAGTTGTTCTTCAGGAAACAAGTTGTTTATCTTATCGAGGTCCTTGGAGTGTGGATTTTCCAATCTTGAAAGGTGATCTGCTGCCAAATTTTCAGCTCCTTTCTTGTCTTTTATTTCTAAGTCGAATTCTTGTAACAATAGAATCCATCTTATTAATCGAGGTTTTGCATCAGTTTTAGTTAGAAGATAACGAAGAGTAGAATGATCAGTATAAACGATGACTTTCGACTATATTAAATATGATTTAAATTTATCAAATGCAAAAATAACGGCTAGCAATTCTTTTTCTGTGGTAGTATAATTTGCTTGTGCGGCTGTCAAAGTTCTGCTAGCATAATAAATTGGTTGAAAGTGCTTGTCTCTTCGTTGTCCCAAAACTGCACCTACTGCAAAATCACTCACATCACACATTAGTTCAAAAGGTAGATTCTGATCAGGTGAAATCATAATCGGGGCATTAACTAACTTTTCCTTGAGAGTGTTAAAAGATTCTAAACATTCTTGGTCAAAATTGAAAAGTACGTCTTTTTCTAGTAATTTTGTTAAAGGCTTAGCTATTTTAGAAAAATCTTTAATAAATCTGCGATAAAAACCAGCATGTCCTAAAAAACTTCTTATAGCCTTAACCGAATTAGGGCGAGGTAGTTTTTCAATAGTTTCAATTTTTGCTTTATCTACCTCTATCCCTTTACTAGAAATTTTATGTCCTAATACAATATCTTCTTGAACCATAAAGTGGCATTTTTCCCAATTGAGCACTAGATTTGTCTCTTCACATCTTATCAAAACATGTTTTAAATTATTCAGACAGAGTTGAAAAGAATTACCAAAAACCAAAAAATCATCCATAAATACCTCCATGATGTCTTCCACGAGTTTGTCAAAGATAGCTAACATGCATAGCTGAAAAGTAGCAGGAGCATTACATAATCCAAAAGGCATTTTACGATAAGAAAGCGTACCGTATAGACATGTGAATGTCGTCTTTTCTTGATCTTCTGGAGCAATCGAGATTTGGAAATAACTGGAGAGGCCATCTAGGAAACAGTAATACATATGTCCTGATAATCTTTCCAACATTTGATCGATAAAGGGTAAAGGAAAATGATCTTTTCAAGTTGCATCATTCATCTTTCTATAATCAATGTAAACTCTCTATCTAGTGACTGTTCTTGTAGGTATTGACTCTTTTTTGTCATTAGACACCATAGTTATGCCTCCCTTTTTAGGGACAACCTCGGCTTTTGCGACTTCCTTCATGTTGGGATTCAATCTTCTCTAAGTTTGCACCGATGGCTTGTATTCGTCTTCCATTAAAATTTTGTGGGTGCAAAAAGAAGGGCAAATTCCCTTAATATCTGAAATTTTCCCAGCTATAGCCTTTTTGTGTTCTCTTAATACTTGAAGTAGTTCCTCTTTCTCTTCAGCGCTCAAATCTGATGCGATAATCACTGGTAACGTCAAATCATCTCTCAAAAATGTATATTTTAAGTGGTTAGGCAACTGTTTTAATTCTAATTTAGGAGGTTCATCAATCGAGGGTTTTTGTCCCTGTTCATCATTTAACTTAATACCCTCATAACTTATGTGCCTTGTGACAATTTCATCAGAGTTCAACTCCTTCATTACTTCTTTTACTTCAGTGGTGGCTTCATCTTCCTCCCCACCTTAAACGAGACACAGTTCCAACATGTCTTTAAAAGAGATTTCCTAAAAATTATCTTGAATAAAATAATCAATAACATCAATAAAATAACAGGAATATCTTGTTCTCTAGAGAATCGCATAGCATCATAAATTTTAAAGACAACTTCTTTTTCACCAACCCTAAGCACTAATTTACCATCTCTTACGTTGGTAACAGCTCTAGTAGTAGCTAAGAATTGGCACCCCAAAATTAAAGGTACCTAAATATCCTCATCCATGTCAAGCACAACAAAATCAACAAGGAATATAAATTTATCTACTTTTATTAGCACATCTTCAATGATTCCCCTAGGATATTTAACAGATGTATCAACTAATTGAATACTCATCCTAGTAGGTCTTGGTTCCCCTACACCTAGTTGCTTGAACATTTTGTAGGGCATTAGGTTAATACTAGCACTTAGATCAGCCAAGGCTTTGTCAATGATTAAACTACCAATTAAGCAAGGAATAGTAAAACTCCTTGGATCTTTTAGTTTGGCTGACAGTTTATTTTGGAGAATAGCTAAGCATTCCTCGTTGAGTTCCACTGTGGCTAGTACTTCCAACTTCCTTTTATTTGTGAGAAGTTCCTTTAAAAAACTTTGCATGCTTTGGCATCTGCGAAATTGCTTCAACAAAAGGTAAGTTAATATGTAGTTGTTTAAAAATTTCAAGAAATTTACCGAATTGAGCATCTGTGCGGTCTTTCTTTAACTTTGCCGGATATGGTATAGGCAGTTTATATTCTTTAAGTGTTGGTGTAGTGTTTTCCTTGGGTTCCTCTTCCTCTATCTTGTCTTTTTGGGTTTCTTGAACAGGCTTCTTTTTTGGTTCAGCCAGTACTTTCCCATCCCTTAGAGTACTTGCTTTGACATATTCTCTAGGATTTGGCTTAGTGTTACTTGGTAGTCCACCTTGTGGTCTTTCTGATATTAATTTGGCAAGTTGACCAATTTGATTCTCGAGTTCTTGAATGTATGCTTGCTAGTTCTTTAGTGTCATTTTAGTATTTTGAAAACGGGTCTCTAATACGGCCATAAATTTTGTGAACATCTCTTCAAGGTTCAGTTTTTTCTCCTATTGTGGTGGTGGCTGCTGAAATCCCGGTGAAGGCTGTTGTCTTTGATTTCTTTGACCTCTCTATGAAAAATTGGGGTGGTTCCACCAACCTGCATTATAAGTATTACTATAAGGATTATTTTGAGGTCTAGAATTGTTACCCATATAGTTGGCTTGCTCAGTTTCCATGCCATGTCCATAAGAGGAGTAATCTGAATTGAACATATTTCCCTGGGTTGCGTCACACTGCATCACTGGGTGTGCCTGCGTAGAACCAACAAAATTATCAAATTTTTTATTTAAAAGTTCTACCTGAGTAGTAAGTATGGTGACGGCATAAATATTAAAAACTCCTGCAGCTTTTGTCGGCTTTGTCCTCATGACTTACCACTGATAGTTATTCGGTGACATCTCTTCTATAAACTCATAGGTTGCTTCGGGTGTTTTGTTGTTGATTGTTCCTCCAGCAGCTACATCGATCATTTGCCTTGTTGAAGGATTCAAACCGTTATGAAACGTTTGAACTTGTAACCATAAAGGCAACCCATGGTGAGGACACCTTCTCAAAAGATCTTTGTATCTCTCCCAGGCATCGTAAAGTGTCTCTAAATCCATCTGCACAAAAGAAGAGATATTGTTTAGCAATTTAGCTATTTTAGCTGGAGGAAAGTATTTAAGTAAAAACTTTTCAATCATTTGTTCCTATGTAGTGATTGAGCCTCGTGGTAGAGAATTTAACCATTGTTTAGCTTTATTCCTTAGGGAAAAAAGAAATAATCAAAGGTGAATGGCGTCATCAGAAACACCATTGATTTTAAAGGTATCACAAAATTCCAAGAAATTGGTTAAGTGTGAATTGGGATCCTCATCCTGTAAACCATCAGACTGCACAAATTGTTGAATCATCTGAATAGTGTTAGCCTTTAATTCAAAATTATTTGCCGCAATAGTAGGTCTAATAATACTAGATTGAGTACTGGCTAAATTAGTTTTAGCATAATCATACATAGTACGAGGAGCATCGTTTTGGTTCACCGGTTCTGCGGCTAGCGCGGGAGGTGGTAGATTCTCTTGATTTGCTTCCATCTCTTCAGTAGGCTCAGGTTCTTGTTCTTATTCTTGTTCTGGATAATGTAGGCTTCTTCTTATCTCTCTACGAGTTCTGCGAACTGTAGCTTCTAAATCTTCGTCGAAAAGTAATGGTTGGAACGGTGGAAATGTGCAAGTGTACACAGTCGTAACAAGTAATAAAGTGACAAGTAAATGTCGAGTTATCGTACCCACAAGGACTGTAAAAGGAATTATTTATGAAATTAATTTAAAAACACTTTGGTGAGAAAAATAATGTTGGCTTGAAAAGAGTGATTTATAAACTAAGATTTTAAAACTAAGAAAACAATTTAAATAAAATAAGAGAGTTCCTAGTGCACGATTTCAAAATAAGATTTAATCAAGATGATATAATTGTGTTGGATTATTTATACCTTTTTAACTTAGAATTATTAAATTCATGCTTATGCTGTTACGAATAAATTCACGGCAACCCAGTAGTTTGCTAACTTTTGAACATATTTACTAATTAAAATCCATTCATCTCTTGAACATATTCCTATGCCAATTCAACCGACTAAATAGAATTAATAAGATAAACATGCTATAGCACATACATACTTATTAAATCAAATTATCTCTCACATATTCCTATGTCGATTCAACCGATTAATTCAACTTAATAAACATGTAAAAGATCATGTGAAGTAACAATGTAGTCATACCTTGAAACAATTTACTCACAACAATCTTGCAAGTTATGCAAGGCATATGAATCGTCAGATACAATCCAAATTTAATTTTCAGCTACCTTAGAAGAATTAAACATGCACTGATTAAGTACTGAGTCCATTAATTGCAATTTCAATCCGTTTAAACAATTAATTCTATAGTTATCTAAACAATTATAATGCCAGATAATCTAAGCATGATTTTACTTAATTAAGCATTTTACTAAGACCTATAACAGCGTAAACACTATTTTAATAATTCAAGTAGGCAAAATATAATCAATCCAACACGAATTAAATTCAAGCTAAATTGATTAAAATGACCATTTCAACAACAATCATGTTCATAGATTTGTTCATCATAAAAATAACAGAAATTAAAATGATAGGGAACAAGAAGGCAAATCCGGTGTTTCCCCGTGGCTTTAACTGGTTGCTCCGTTCTTCGTCTCTATTGTCCTCGCCAGTCAAGGCTTCTATAAATGCTTGCTTGCTGCCCAAATTGGCTGGGAAAACACCTCTTTTCCAAGAGGAGAAATCGGCACAAGGCTATAGAAAAATGGGATGGAAAAGTGGAGAGAAAAGTGAGTGGAGAGGAAGAGAGAATGAGAGAATGTTGTGAAGTGAGGGATGCTTTGAAATGAGCAGAAAGGGGTGGCTTTTATAGCTGATTGTGGCTGCTAATAATAGCAAATCCCATCATCCAAAGAGCCCTCCTATGGCCGGCCACACACATGGCAAGGTTGAAGCTTTCAACCTTGCTAAAAAAAGGTTGGGGCAAATCTACAAGCCTAAAATAAAGGTGGGGTTTGAACGCGATTTAGAGGTTTTTCAAGGGGATTTTTGCAAGAATTTTTAATCAGATAATTTGCTGATTTGGGTCAGCCTTTGGACGATTCTGGTCAGCCCAATTAGTGGCTGGTTCGGCTTACTCGTTCGGTTCAACCAGTGCGGTTCACTAGGCCCTTTCTTCATAATTAATTAAAATTAATTTATTTAACCTAAATTAAATAGGAAATAAATTAAAATAAATTTATTTATGAATTAATACACATTTCTGGACCATCTCAGCCTAGAAATTAATTTGCCTTGATACTCCAAATTGCTTCTTGGTTTTGTTCTTCTCGCAGTGTCCGCCGGGCCATTTTTCGCCTTTTGTGCAATTCTGTCAAAAATAACCAAAATTTCTCAAAATTAACTATAAAATTAATTAAAATTCATCATGTTAATATTTTTAACACAATTTAATAATTTTATAATATTTAATTATTTTTCGACAAGAATTTAATCGGATTTGCATGAATTTAAGTTAAAAAGGGCATGTAAAAGTATATAGATTTTTGTGTTTCCAATGGTCCTCCTGGGTTTCTTCTAGTCATAAACTAGAGATACTTAGAAAGGGAAAAAGTAAAGAAAATTAAAATAAATAACTAAATAAAAATAAATTTTGAAAATAAATAAAAATAGTAATGGCTCAAGTAATAGAAATTGAGTGTTCTTAATATTTTAGTTCCCCGGAAACGACGCCAAAAACTTGATATGCGTGATATGAATTAATAAAATTTATAATAATTATCAAACTAGAAACTAACTATTCTCATGATTTTAAGGCAAGCGCACCTAACGAACAGTAGTATAGCTTAGTGGCAAGACCGAGATATCGTACCCAAGGGAACCAAAAGTACTAGTACTAACTTTCTTTCTATTATTTAACCTAAAAATAAAAGGGATATTTAATGAAACTAAACTAATTCTAAAACTTAAACTAAGAATGCACAAAAAGTAAATTGGGGAAAAACTCTCAGGAAAAACTGATTGATTTGGACAATACTCAAGGGAGAATCCACCTAGACTTCACTTGTTATTAACTCTTGAACTAGACGATTTATTCACTTGACTTGATCCGTAGGAATCCCTAACTTATGTTAATATCTCTCTCGAGACTAAAAACAACTAACTCTAGGTTGATTAATTGAAATCCCTTTCTAATTAAAACCCCTATTGTTGCATTAACTTGATCTATGGATTCCCTTATTAGGTTTGACCCTAATCTGGTAGATTTTCACCGTCCTATCTCTAGGATTACGATCAACTCCACTTAATTGTGTTGGATCTACTCCTATGCAAGGACTTTTGCTTCTTTACATAAGCACATTCGACTTAAATCAATATTCCAAAAATATCAATTTAAGAATTAAAAACACAATTAAGAACAATTCAAGTATTTATTATATAATTCACAGGAAAATAATAACAAGCTATGTCTTAGGTTTCATCCCCCTCTAGTATTTGGGGGATTTAGTTCATATTTATAAAAGAAAACATCTCAGAAGAATTAAAATAACAAAACATAAAGAACCCAAAAACCCCTGAAGGAAATTGAAGGGAGATCTTCAGTCTTGAGGGAGAATTCAGCTTCTGAGATGAATCAATCGGCTTCCCTTGGAGTAATTCCTTGCCCTTTTTTGAGGAGAGAAAAGCTTCTCTTTGAGGAGAATAAAGCACACCCTTGGAGTTGCCTCCTAAGGTCTTTATATAGAGCTTTGGAATGCCTTTCTTAGCCTCTAAGCATCCTTTTCTGAGTGAAATTGCACTTCCCCACGACAGGGACACGCCCGTGTACCACGTCCGTGTGGATCGAGGCCCAGGCTGTGGTCGGGCCTATTGAATGTGGCACGGCCGTGTGAGTCAGGGTTGGGCCGTGTTTGGGCTTTCAGGTGGCACGGCCATGTGACACGGCCATGTGGTGAATCTCCAGGCCGTGTTGTTTTCATACTTTAGCCCATTTTCTCTGTTTTCGGCCTGTTTTTCGTTCTTTTCACTTCCCTATGCTCACCTGAGTACACAACATGAAATAGAAGGATTAAAAGCACCAATTTCCACAATTTCAATGATAATTCATCCAAAACATAGGCTAAGCACGAGGTAAAAACATGTATAATTTATCGATTATCAAATACCCTACACTTAAGCCATTGCTTGTCCTCAAGCAAGATCTCAACTTGCAATTAAGAATCATTCTTCTCAACTCACAATTTTTATCAATAATGTTTCAAACTAATTCACAAGTAGTCATACTATGAAAATTCAATCAGAAGAACATTAAAAATTCAATCACTCTAAGTTGAGAATTTTATCACAGAAATATAGGTTTTCTCCCTTCTCCTAAATAATTATCTCTCAATCAAAATCAACAAGAATTGACATCCTCACTAAAGATTCACTCTATCCACTCAAAGTGTTTAGGGTTCAAGAATTAAGTATTCTCTAGTCAACCTGAAAAGTTATTACCATAGGCTTGCAAGAAAATCAAATCTCCACCACTATGGATTGATATGATACATCGATCAAAAGGTCTTTCAATGGTTGTAATGGGGCTTTGGTTAGGGGTGTTGTCATAAGCTGAAAAAGAGGGTTAGAATTGAGATTGAACTGAAAAATTATCTAGCTAGAAAAATCTCTATCACTGGAACATATTTCTAGAGCTAAGTCTTATGATCGTTCTGAATTTGGTAGAAATATGCAAAAATGTTAAACTATTAGTGAAATAAGAATTACAACTGAATTTACTGTATATGCACTTTTTTTTCTTTTTTTCTTTTTTTTAAGAACAAATCAAATTAAATACAATAAATTAAATATTTACAACTTTACAAACTGGAAAAGAGAACAAAGCTAGATAATAATTCAACTCAAATCTCGACAAAAATAGGGATCAAAATAGTTGAATAGAATTTAACAAAAACGGGTTATGGGTTAATATTAGAGGTAAGTTTAAGAATGGGTTGTTAGGCTCAATGGGGTTCACTAGGGGTTAATTTATAGAGGTAGGCTTTTTATGGAGTAAGTGGGTTAAACCTAGGTGCCTTTATCATTTTGGTATATTAAATCAATGATGTGGTCTCGACACGTATAATCGATGCAAGTTCTAGAATAACAAATCAGTATTGACTCACTCAAAGCAATAATAAAAGTGAGCACGAAAGAATGTATGCTCAAAAAATCTCACCAGAATTATGGCTTTTGATGTCAATCCTGCAAATTTCAAATTTCAAGATAACACTTAAAATTCGGGAAAATAACCTATGAAAAAAATTAAATTCTCAAAAATTTCAACTTATCATGCTTGATTCCCTAATGTTTTAAAGTTTGAATAATCAAAGTACAAGCACCTATGTCTTAATTCTCAACACATCAATAAACATCATAAATCAATCAGAATTAATTCCTAATAGGAGTTTGAAGATAGTGTAGAGAGTGAAAATAAGAATTCAAAATTTTGAGAACAATGCAACAAGTTAGTTTTAAAAATTTTCAGGGATTTCAAAGAGAATGCAATGACTGAAAGTAAATTTCCTCCCCACACTTAAGATGTACATTACCCTCAATGTACAAAGATACATTAATAACAATAGAAGCATAAGATCATAAGATAAGGAAAGGCATGAAACTCTCTGAATTGGATGAATTTGTGAGGTGGTGGTGCTTATAGAGTATCTGAGACAAAGGAAGGTGCGGAGGTGGATACTCCAGTAGTGGTAGTGTTTGTTTGTCTACAGCTTTCATGTTGTGAGTGTAGGCTTTGTCGGTGTCAACTGGGTGAAGATGTGGCAAGGTTCCCTTTAGATTTTGGATTTGAGCTGTAAAGCTCCTTTGAAACTGCGAAAGCATTTATCAGTTTTCGGGAATTTGGATTAATAGAATATGTTTGTTAGGGGATAGCCGATATAAAAAATTAAAATAAAGAAATAAAATAAATTAGGTTCTAAAAATACTAATATTGAAATAATGAAAAAGATAAGATGAAATAAAATAAAAATAAAAAATAAAAGGAAAATAAAGGATAAGATAAGAGGATTCGGAAGTCCTAATCCTCAGATGGTTCGCGAGGTGGGGGCGGTGAAGTGATGTGGATATGCTGGCATATCTGCTGAAGTGTAACATTGATATGATCTAAGCGCTGGAAGCACTGCTGCTTGAATCGTGTAAAGCGCTCAGATATGTCAGCGTGTGAAGCTGTCGCATGAACTGGGCGACGAGGGGGTGGTGGCTCAGCTGGGGGCTCCTAGGGTCTTTATATAGAGCTTTGGAATGCCTCTTTTAACCTCTAAGCATCCTTTTTCGAGTGAAATTGCACTTGCTCACGACAGGAACACGCCCATGTGCCACGCTCGTGTGGATCGAGGCCTAGGCCATGGTCGGGCCTGTTGAATGTGGCACGGCCGTGTGAGTCAGGGTTGGGCTGTGTTTAGGCTTTTAGGTGGCACAACCCTGTGACACGGCCGTGTAGTGAATCTCTAGGCCGTGTTGTTTTCATACCTGAGCCCATTTTCTTCGTTTTCGGCCCGTTTTTTGTTCTTTTCACTTCCCTATGCTCACCTGAGTACACAACATGAAATAGAAGTTAATTCATCCAAAATATAGGCTAAGCATGAGGTAAAAACATGTATAATTTATCATTTATCACCGGGATATTGATTTAAGTTGAATGTCCTTATGCAGAGGAGCAAAAGTCCTACATAGGAGTAGATCTAGCACAATTAAGCGGAGTTGATTGCAATCCTAGAGATAGGACGATGAAAATCTGCCGAATTAGGGTCAAACCTAATAAAGGAATCTATAGATCGAGTTAATGCAACATTAGGGGTTTTACTTAGAAAGAGATTTCAATTAAACAACCTAGGGTTAGTTGTTCTTAGTCTCGAGAGAGATATTAACATAAGTTATGGATTTCTACGGATCAAGTCAAGTGAATAAATCGTCTAGTTCAAGAGTTGATAGCAAGTGAAGTCTAGGTGGATTCTCCCTTGAGTATTGTCCAATTCAATCTGTTTTCTCTAAGAGTTTTTCCCCAATTCACTTTTTGTGCTTTCTTAGTTTACTTTTAGAATTAGTTTAGTTTCATAAAAAAATCCCTTTTATTTTTAGGTTGAATAAGAGAAAGGAATTTAGTACTAGTACTTTTGGTTCCCTTGGGTACGATATCTCGATCTTGCCCTAACTATACTACTGTTCGATAGGTGCGCTTGCCTTAAATCGTGATAATAGTTAGTTTCTGATGTGATCATTATTATAAATTTTATTACATCATATCACGCATATCACGTAATATCATAAGGTAGGGATAAAAGTGAAACTTCTTGAATTTTGGATGAAATCCTTGGAATAGTGAAAGCGGAGTTGGAGGAAGAGCTACTTGAAGTGCATGATTCTAAGCTATTTAAGAAAATAAATACAACTTGGAGAGAATTAAAGTATTACTTGATAAGAACCATAAGGATAAACAAAGTTCAAAATAATAAGTTTTTTACAGGAAAATGAAAAACATAGGAAATAAAGAAAAATAAAAATAACAATAGAAATAAAAAATAAAAATAACATTAAATGGACTAAAAGGTCCTCATCATCAGATGCCTCGTGGGTCGAAGGTGCCGAAGGAGAGATGTGAAGGTGGTGGCATATTCGTCGAAGAGTGGCATCGATATTGTCGAACCGCGTAAACACTACTGCTCAAAGCGAGTCAGTTGCTCGGATATGTCGGTCAATGTAGCAGCAGAATGAGTAGGTGGGCGACTCGGTGGTGGTGGAGATGGGTCCTCGCGAGGGGGAGGGACATCATCAGTAATGTCCTCTGGATCATCTTGGCCGTCAGATTGAAAGAGCCTGTACTGAGGGGGTCGAATCCACGTTGACGCTCGATCATTCGCATATGGATCATGTTCGAGATACCCTGTGGTGACATCTGGCCTACAAGGGTCAATGTGGAGGACATCTCTGATGTGTCAAAAAGTCTGAAGTGTCGAGCAAGGCGAGTCACGTAGGGATCCAAACAGATAGGGCCCCTTTTATGGAGGTCCGTCTGATGGCAAAAGACGAGCGCGATAAAATAAGCTAAGTTAAAGATGTGGCCGGTTGTCATGCTCTAAAGATAATATGCATCAGTAGTGGACATGATACTAGTGCTCTCTTTCCGTCCAGTTAGGGTATGAGCCAAAATAACGTGGATGTATCGAAGTGCGGGAAGGAGAGCAGTCGTCTTCGAGCGACTCACGTAAAGAATCGATCCCAAGGGGCAGTGGCAAGATAGAATCAAACAAGGTAGGCAAGATGGACCTACTTCAAGGCGGGCCAATCAATACAACGACCCACTCCCAATAGTCGTGCATGGAGGAGCTGGAATAAGTCTTCCTGAGGGCCTTTGGAAAATTAGAGTAGAGGGTGGCGAGCTTTAAAGGCACTCGAGGAAGTCGCGCCTAGGCCCTTCCGCTTTTTCGAAGCAGGAACTGTAACTTTGGATTTTCCACGTGAAATATATACATATTTTTACCCCATGCTTGGCAGATTTTGGATGATTTATCATTAGATTTATGGAATATGATGCTCCTAATCCTTTAATTTCCTGTTTTATACTTAGGTAAACATAAGGAAGAGAAAAGAGCAAGGAACGGGCCAAAAATAGGCAAAATGGGCCGAATTCAATAATCAACACAGCCTAGACATCCGCACACGGGTAAACCACATGCCCGTATGTGACACACAGAACTGAACACGGCCTAAGCAACCTCACACAGGCGTGTCACGCCAGCGTGTCCCTGTCAAGACCTATTTCAGTTTGACTCAGAAAAGGCTAATTTTGGGCTAAGAGAGGTGTTTTAAAAGGTTATAAAAAACCCAAGGGGAGGAACAAGAAGGGAGACACAGAGTAGAAAGCAAGGAATTACTCGAAGAACACCGATTGAGTCATCTCGGAAGCAAAGATGTCTATCAAGGCTAAAGATCTCCCTTTAATTTCCTTCAGCGATTTTTGGGTTTTCTTTATGTTTTTTTGTTTTCCTAATTTTGAGATGTTTTCTTTTACAATTATGAACTAAATCCTCTAAATCCCTGGGGGGATGAAATCTAAGACGAATCTTGTTATTAATATCTGAATTATATGATAAATATTTGATTTGTTCTTATTTGTGTGATTAATTCTTGTGTTAATATTCCAAGATATTAATTCAAGTCAAATGTGCTTATTCAGTGGAGCAAAATCCCTATTTAAGAGTAGATTCAACATAATTAAGCGGAGTTGATCGCAATACTAGACGTAGGACGACGAAAATCTACCGGATTAGAGTCAAATCTAATAGGGAAGTCCATAAATCGAGTTAATGCAACACTAGGGGTTTTAATTAGGAAGAAATTTCAATTAATCAACCTAGGGTTAGTTGTTTTTAGCCTTGAAAGAGGTATGAACATAAATTAGGGATTTCTACAGATCAAGTCAGGTGAATAAATCATTTACTTCAGAGTCAAATAACAAGTAAAGTCTAGGTGGATTCTTCTTTGGGTATTGTCTTAATCAATCGGTTTTCCAAAAGTATTTTCCCCAATTCATTCTTTGTCGCATTCTTAGTTAATTAATTAGTTTAGTTAGTTTAAAACAAATCCCCTTTATTTTTAGGCTAGATAATAAAAAGAAGGCTAGTACTAGTACTTTTAGTCCCTGTAGGTTCAACATCCTGGTCTTGCCATCAACTATACTACTGTTCGATAGGTGCGCTTGCCTTTATCGTGATAATAGTTTAGTTTTACAGGTTTGACCATCATAAATATCACTATCACCACGCGTGTTTGTCATAATGGGTCTGTAAGAAAAAGGTCCTAAATTTGCATTAGTCAACAAATAATGATAATACGAATAAGATAAAAATAACAAAAGATGCATATAAAGTTAAAGATTCCTAAAGCTAAATGGTCAAAAATTTAAACTTATAGCGTTATGAATAAACCAAATCAGATATCTAGATTAGCAATAAGCAATGGAAAGAATTAATTCAGATTAGGCCTAAAAGAATGCAAACTCTTGATAACTAGGAATAATAATAATGCTCATAAAACTGAAGGACTAAATAAAATGTTAGGCTTTTAAAAATAAATTTGGAATAATTGTAAAATAGTGAATCAAATAACAAGAGAAATATTAAAATAAAGTTAAGAAGAAATGATAATAATAATGATGAAATAAATCAAAAATTGTAAATATAGAATAACTAAAATAATAATAATAATAATATATCAAAATGTAAAGGGTAAAAGCGGACCAAACCGACGATGGGTTGCTGGTGGTGGTCGGAGTGGTCGTGGGTTAGAGTTTTGGTGCGGAGGCAAGGGAGAGGGAGGGCCAAGTGAAGGGTTGAGAGTGAGGGCGTGGGGCTAGGGTGGTCTGCTTGTGCGGCGCGGAGGGGGGTCAGAGGTTGGTTTTGAGATGGGTCTTGGCCGGAATAAGGAAGGGGAGGAGAAGGGGAGGGGCCAAGTGAGTAGACGGGGAGTGGTACGGCTTAGTTGTCAGTTTGGGAGGGTGGCCGGAATGGAAGAAAGGAGCTGCGGCGGCTAGGGTTTGTAGGTGGTTTTTGAGGAAGAAGATAAGGGTGAAAAAATTAGGTTAGGGGGTTTAAATTGGCACGGTTGTGTAACGGCCCGTGTTAGGCCATACGGCCGTGTCGCAATCTCGTGTGTTTTGGGGCTAGCCTGTGTTTGTTAAGGAATTTTTGGCCCAATTCGTCACATGGCCTCAGACAGGCCCGTGTTCCAGGCCGTGTGGTCCACACGACCGTGTTGCACGACCGTGCACTATGTTCTTCACTTCTCCCACACTCGTGTTATCTTTCATACGCCCGTGAGGCTAGGCCATGTCTCGCACACGGCCGTGTGCCTTGCCCGTGTGCGTCCCTGACTTGCTTAAAATTTAGCTCCAGGTTTCACATGGCTTAGGACACACTCATGTGTCTAGACCGTGCGGTCTACATTACCATATGGCTTTATCACAGACTGTGTGCATGTGTCCAGGTCGTGTGGTTCGAAAATCTGCACTAAAAATATGAAAATTAGATAAAAATAAGTTGGTTAGTGGTGTTAGTGCTCGGGTTACCTCCCGCTAAGCGCTTATTTATAGTCTAAGCTCGACTTAGCTTAATTTCGCATGGTCATGGTGGTTCGAAGATTGAAACTCCTCTTTCTTGCTATCAGAGTAAGGTTTGAGTTGAGTACTATTTACCTTGAAAGTGCCAAATTTGGAGTGTGTTACCTCGACTGTACCATAGGGAAAGATATTTAACATTATGAAGGGAAGTGCATCACTTGTATGAAGCTCTGAAGTGGCAATTCGAGGGTCCTTTTCATCTAGCAATACCTTATCCCCGACCTTAAATTGCTTTGTTTTATTTGTAGGCTCGTCATGGATTCGCTTTGGTTCTATGTGGTGTATCCTAAGTTCTTCTATGCCATAGGTGATAAATGATAAATTATACATATTTTTACCACATGTTTAGCCTATATTTTGGATGAATTACCATTAAATTCGTGAGAATTGGTGCTCTTAACCCTTCTATTTCATGTTGTATACTCAGGAGAGCATAGGGAAGAGAAAAGAACAAAAAACAGACCAAAAATGGAGAACATGGGCCAAAATGTGAAAACGACACGGCCTAAAAAGTCACCACATTGCCGTGGAACATGGCCGTGCCACATAAGGTCCAACACTACCCAGCCCCGACAAGCACGGCCAGACCATACGGCCGTGCCACGCTCAACAGGCCCACACATGGCCTCTTGTCGATCCACACGGGCATGGCACACGGGCGTGTCCCTGTCGTGAGGAAGTGCAATTTCACTCAGATTTGGATACTTAGAGGCTAAGAAAGGCATCCCAAAGCTCTATATAAAGACCCTAGGAGGCAACTCTAAGGGTGTACTCTTTCTCCCATAAAGGAGCGCCTTCTTTCTGCTGACACAGAGAGTGAAAGTAAGGATTACTCCAAGGGAAGCCGATTGATTCATCCCAGAAGCTGAATTCTACATCAAGACAGAGGATCTCCCTTCAATCCTTCAGGGGGTTTTGGGTTCTTTATGTTTTGCTATTTTATTTCTTCTGAGATTTTTTCTTTCTTAATTATAAACTAAACCCCTCAAATACTTGAGGGGGATGAAACCTAAGATAGATCTTGTTATTATTTTATCTTGAGTTATATGATAAATACTTGAATTGTTCTTAATTATGTGTGCTCAATTCTTGTTTTAATAATCCTAGGTATTAATTCAAGTATTGATGTGCTTAGGAAGAGGAGCAAAAGTCCCTATTTAAGAGTAGATCTAGCATAATTAAAGTGGAGTTGCATGCAACCCTAGACATAGGGCGACATAAATCTACCGGATTAGGGTCAAACCTAATAGGGGGATCCATAGATCAAGTTAATGCAAGACTAGGGCTTTTAACTAGAAAGAGATTTCAGTTAATCAACCTAGGATTACTTGTCCTTATCCTCGACGGAGGTATTAACATAAATTAGGGATCTCTACGAATCAAGTTAAGTGAATAAATCGTCTAGCTCAGGAATCAATAACAAGTGAAGTCTAGGTGGATTCTCCCTTGAGTATTACCCATATCAATTAGCTTTCCCAAGAGTTTTTCCCCAATTTACTTTTTATGCACTTTTAGTTTAGTTTTAGAATTAGTTTCATAAAAACCCTCTTTTATTTTTAGGTTAGATAATAGAAAGGAAGTGAGTAGTACTAGTACTTTTGGTTCCTTTGGGTACGATAACTCGGTCTTGTCGCTAAACTATACTACTGTTCGATAGGTGCGCTTGCCTTAAAATCTTGATATTAGTTAGTTTTTGGTGTGATCAGTTTTTATGAATTTTATTACTTCATATCACGCATATCAAGTTTTTGGCACCGTTGCCAGGGAACTAAAATATTACGAAAACTCGATTTCTATTACTTTACCCATTACTATTTTTATTTATTTTCAGTTTTTATTTTTTTTAATTTTCTTTGCTTTTTCCTTTCTAGGTATCTCTAGTTTATGACTAGACGAAACCTAGGAGGACCACTACTTTTTGACGAAGATTTAGAAGCTACAGTTCACAGAACTCATAGAGAGATCAGACGAAGCCTACATTATCCAGAGCTA
The DNA here is from genome assembly GCA_020496765.1 of Gossypium stocksii. Taxonomy (NCBI): domain Eukaryota; kingdom Viridiplantae; phylum Streptophyta; class Magnoliopsida; order Malvales; family Malvaceae; genus Gossypium; species Gossypium stocksii. Next base: position 780,910 of record CM035623.1, read on the forward strand.
GAACAAGACCAAGAGCAAGAACCTAAAATACTGAAGCGATGGAAGCAAATCAAAACATTCAACCACCTCCAGCATTACCCGCAGAACCAGATGAAGCGCCTCGTACTATGTATGATTATGCTAGACCTAGTTTGGCTGGTACTCAAACTAGTATTATTAGACCTGCTATTGCTGCTAATAATTTTGATTTAAAACCTAACACTATTCAGATGATTCAGCAATTTGTGCAGTTTGATGGTTTACAGGATGAAGATCCCAACTCACATTTAGCCAATTTTTTGGAACTTTGTGATACCTTTAAAATCAATGGTGTTTTTGATGATGCCATTCGCCTCCGACTATTTCCTTTTTCTTTAAGGAATAAAGCTAAACAATGGTTGAATTCTCTACCACGAGGCTCAATCACTACATGGGAACAGATGACCAAAGAATTCTTACTTCAATATTTTCCTCCAGCTAAAACAGCTAAATTGCGAAACGATATCTCTTCTTTTGTGCAGATGGATTTAGAAACACTTTACGATGCCTGGGAGAGATACAAAGATCTTTTGAGAATGTGCCCTCATCATGGACTACCTTTGTGGTTACAAGTTCAAACCTTTCACAATGGTTTGAATCCATCAACAAGACAGATGATTGATGCAGCCGCAGGAGGAACGATTAATAACAAAACAGCAGAAGCAGCTTATGAGTTTATTGAAAAGATGTCACTAAACAACTATTAGTGGCAAGTCATGAGGACAAAGCCGATAAAAGCTACAGGAGTTTATAATATTGATGCTGTCACTATGCTTACTAATCAAGTAGAACTTTTAAATAAGAAGTTTGATCATTTTGTTGGTTCTACGCAGGCAAAATCAGTGATGCAGTGTGACGCAACTCAAGGAAACATGTTCACTCTAGACTACTCATCTCTCGACCATGGCACAGAAATTGAGCAAGCCAATTATATGGGTAACAATTTTAGATCTCAAAATAATCCTTATAGTAACACGTATAATGCAGGTTGGCGGAACCACCCCAATTTTTCATGGGGAGGACAAGGGAATCAAAGACAACAACCCCCTCAGGGATTTCAGCAGCCCCTGCCACAACAGGAAAAAAAGCCCAATCTTGAAGAGATGCTCACCAAATTCATGGCCATGTTAGAAACCCGTTTTCAAAACACTAAGACGGCATTAAAGAACCAGCAAGCATCAATTAAAGGGCATGAGAATCAAATTGGACAACTTGCAAAGTTAATATCAGAGAGACCACAAGGTGGACTACCAAGTAACACTGAGACAACCCTAAAGAGCAACTTCATGCCATGAATACAATAGATGAGGAGGCGTTAACTAAAGTCGACTGAGGGCTATACAAAGAGCCTAAGGTGAGTAAAGGTAAGGTAGAGGTAAGTAATAACAAGCCAATCATCAAAGAACACGAACCTCATATCCCATACCCAAACGCGCTAAAGAAAGACCGCACAGATGAGCAATTCAGTAAGTTTCTTAAACTCTTAAAGAAATTACATATCAAATTACCGTTTGTTGAAGCAATTTTGCAGATGCCAAACGCTGTTAAGTTTTTAAGAGAGCTCTTGACAAAAAAGTGAAAGATAGATGAGAAATCTCATGTGGAGCTCAACGCAGTATGCTCAGCTATTCTACAAAATAAACTGCCAACCAAATTAAAAGATCCAAGGAGTTTTACTATTCCTTACTTACTTGGTAACCTAGAAGCAAAAAATGCTTTAGCTGATTTAAGAGCTAGTATAAATGTCATACCCTATAAGCTGTTTAAACAACTAGGTCTTGGAAACCCTAAGAGAACCAAGATGAGCATTCAACTGGCTGACAAAACCATTAGATCTCCTAAGGGAATAATTGAATATGTTCTTGTCAAAATTGATAAATTTATATTTCCAGTCGACTTTGTTGTTTTAGACATTGATGAAGACAGCAACATACCCCTAATTCTAGGGCGACCCTTTTTAGCCACTGCTAGGACAACAATTGATTTAGAAACAGTTGAACTCACATTACGTGTAGGCGATGACAAAGTCACTTTACAAGCTCAGAACTTGATTAAGACAGTAGATAATAATATAGTTATGAGTCCTTGTAAAAACACTGAACTCACCACCCAACCTTCTGTGCAGGATACACTCCCCATAAAGGCAATAACCGAGAGACAAGTCCATCTAAGGGAGATGCACCTGAAAACTGAATACTTTAGATCGAGGAACTAGATGAGTGGCTGAACTATCATGAAAAACCCAAAATATGCCACACCAACCCAGAGCTTCACCAAGATGACCCTCAGAAAAAAAACGAATCAATTCAAGGCAGGAGACAAGTTATTTTAAGAGAAGACAATCCTCGAACCTCAAATTCAGAAGAACATACAAGTGATACACCCTACTTCACGGTAATAAGAGTCTTCCCCTACGGTACAGTCGAGGTAACTCACCCAAACCACGGTACTTTCAAGGTAAATGACCATAGGCTTAAACATTATAGAGGTGAGAATTTTAAAGATAACAAGAAGGAGTTTCAGCTCCATGAACTCCCTTCGTGATACATCTAAGAAGAGTCGAGCTTAGACTCTAAATAAGCACTTTTCGGGAGGCAACCTGAGCACTAACCTAGTAAACTTTCTTTTTATTTTTGATTCTATTACTTTAATACATCAACTAACCCTTTTGAATGCAGAATTTTAGGACCACAAGGCCATGCCTATGGGCGTGCCTAAGGCCGTGTGAACATTTAAAGCAGAGACACGGTCGTGCACCTTGGCCATGTACAAGCAGAGTAAATTTTTCAATTAGATACGGGCTACGACAATTTGCCACGCCCGTGTCCCCAAACCGTGGCCAACACTGTCGAATGAGACATGAGCTAAGACTAAAAGGACACGGCCGTGCAATATGGCCGTGTGACCCATACACAGGCATGAAACACGCCCGTGTCCCCAGACTGTGGTCGACACTGTTGAACCAGACACAGCTGTGTGACCTACTACACGGCCGTGAGAGAAGCGAACAACGAAGAACATGGCTATGCTACACGGCCATGTGCATCAACACGCCCTCGATACATGGGCGTGTGTCTCGAGCCAGGCGTGCTAAAACCCCTAAATTTGAACGACACGGGCAAAACCCGAGCTACACCGGCGTGTGCCTTGCCTGTGTGGCCCAAAATCTATATATATGGGTCACTATTCATCATATTCTTCCACTTTAAACCCTAAATCCTCTCAACCCACCCTCTCTCCCAACATCCCTAGCGCCACCGCCGGTGTCTACAGTGCTCCCACGACCGTACCGCCTTACCCACGACCGTGCTCCGCCTTATACCTCTTCTATTCAGTTCTATTTTCTCATTTTTCTTCCAAATTTCTACTGTTTATTTCTATTTTGTTTATTTTATCATGATATATTTAGGCTTAGCATTGATTTAAGCATGGAATTAACGGAATTAGGATAAATACTCTAGAATGTTATAGAAAGTTTTATGATTTCATGCCACTTAGAGTTACATTTGATTGCCATTTTTCCTATCTAAATCCTCATGCACACCTTCCTTTGTCCTAGACACTCTTTAAGCACCAATATCCGTCTCACTAATCCATCCAAAGCAGGGAGTTTCATATCTTCCCCTATCTTATGATCTTATGCTTTTATTGCTACTAATGTTTTCTTTGTATATTGAGGGCAATGTACATCTTAAGTGTGGGGGGGAACTTACTTTCAGTCATTACATTCTCCTTGAAATGCCTGAAATCTTTTATAACTTGTTGCATTGTTCTCAAATCTGCATTATCTTCAGTCTCCTATTAGGAATTAATTCTGATTGATTTATGATTTTTACTGATATGTTGAGAATTAAGACATAGGTGCTTGTACTTTGATTATTCAAACTTTAAAACATTAGGGAATCAAGCATGATAAGTTGAAATTTTTGAGAATCCCATTTTTTTTGTATAAGTTATTTTCCCTAATTTTAAGTATTATCCTGGGATTTGAAATTCGTAGGATTGACATCAAAAGCCATAATTCTAGAGGGATTTGAGCCTTTTTGAGCATACATTCTTTCGTGCTCACTTTTATTATTGCTTTGAATGAGTCAATACTGATTTGTTATTCTAGAACTTGCTTCAATTATACATGTCGAGACCACACCATTTGATTTGTTATACCGAGATGATAAAGGCACTTAGGATTTAACCCACTTACTCCATAAAAGCCTACCTCCATAAATTAACCCCTAGTGAACCCCATTGAGCCTAACAACCCGTTCTTTAACTCAACTTTAAATATTAACCAATAATCAATTTTTGTTGAATTCCATTCAATTATTTTGATCCCTATTTTTGTCGAGATTTGAGTTGAATTATTTTCTAGCTTTGTTCTCTTTCCCAGTTTGTAAAATTATAAATTCCCAAATTATTGTACTTGAATTATTCTTAAAATAATAATAATAATAATGTGTATATACAGTTGATTCAGTTGTAATATGTAATAGTTCAATAGTTTTTGCATATTTCTATTTTAAGGCTACCAAGGCAGAAATGATGTTATCATAAGAACTGGCTCTAGAAATATGTTTCAGTGATTGAGATTTTTCTAGCTAGACAATTTTTCAATTCAATCTCGATTTTAACCTTCTTTTGCAGCTTGTGACAACACCCCTAACCAAGCCCCATTACAACCATTAAAAGACCTTTTGATCGGTGTATCATATCAATCTATAATGGTGAAGATTTGATTTTCTTGCAAGCCTATGGTAATAACTTTTCAGGTTGACTAGAGAGTGATTAATTCTTGAACCCTAAACACTTTAAGTGGATAGAGTGAATCTTTAGTGAGGGTGTCAACTTTTGTTAATTTTGATTGAGAGATAATTACTTAGGAGAAGGGAGAAAACTTATGTTTCAATGATACAATTCTCAACTTAGAGTGATTCAATTTTTAATGTTCTTCTAATTGAATCTTCATTGTATGATCACTTGTGAATTAGTTTGAAACATTATTTATAAAGATTGTGAATTGAGAAGAATGATTCTTAATTGTGGACTGAGATTTTGCTTGAGGACAAGCAAAGGCTTAAGTATGGGGGTATTTGATAAACGATAAATTATACATATTTTTACCACATGTTTAGCCTATATTTTGGATGAATTACCATTAAATTCATGAGCATTGGTGCTCTTAACCCTTCTATTTCATGTTGTATACTCAGGAGAGCATAGGGAAGAGAAAAGAACGAAAAACGGATCGAAAACAAAAAAAATGGGCCAAAAAGTGAAAATGAAATGGTCCAAGGAGTCACCACACGGCCATGGAACACAGCTGTGCCATATAAGGTCTAACACGACCCAGCCCCGACAACCACGGCCAGACCACACGGCCGTGCCACCCTCAACAGGCCCACACACGGCCTCTTGTCGATCCACACGGACGTGTCCCTATCGTGAGGAAGTGCAATTTCACTCGGATTTGGATACTTAGAGGCTAAGAAAGGCATCTCAAAGCTCTATATAAAGACCCTAAGAGGCAACTCTAAGGGTGTACTATTTCTCCCACAAAGGAGCTCCTTCTTTCTGCTGACACAGAGAGTGGAAGCAAGGATTACTCCAAGGTAAGCCGATTGATTCATCCCAGAAGCTAAATTCCACATCAAGACAGAGGATCTCCCTTCAATCCTTCAGGGGTTTTGGGGTTCTTTATGTTTTACTATTTTATTTCTTCTGAGATGTTTTCTTTCTTAATTATGAACTAAACCCCCGAAATACTTGAGGGGGATGAAACCTAAGACAGATCTTGTTATTATTTTATCTTGAGTTATATGATAAATACTTGAATTGTTCGTCATTATGTGTGCTTAATTCTTGTTTTAATAATCCTAGGTATTAATTCGAATATTGATGTGCTTAGGTAGAGGAGCAAAAGTCCCTGTTTAAGAGTAGATCTAGCATAATTAAGTGGAGTTGCATGCAACCCTAGACATAGGGTGACATAAATCTACCGAATTAGGGTCAAACCTAATAGGGGGATCCATAGATCAAGTTAATGCAAGACTAAGGGTTTTAACTAGAAAGAGATTTCAGTTAATCAACCTAGGATTAGTTGTTCTTATCCTCGACAGAGGTATTAAAATAAATTAGGGATCTCTACGGATCAAGTCAAGTGAATAAATCGTCTAGCTTAGGAATCAATAACAAGTGAAGTCTAGGTGGATTCTCCCTTGAGTATTGCCCATATCAATTAGCTTTCCCAAGGTTTTTTCCCCAATTTACTTTTTATGCACTTTTAGTTTAGTTTTAGAATTAGTTTCATAAAAACCCTCTTTTATTTTTAGGTTAGATAATAGAAAGGAAGTGAGTACTAGTACTTTTGGTTCCCTTGGGTACAATAACTCGGTCTTGCCGCTAAACTGTACTACTGTTCGATAGGTGCGCTTATCTTAAAATCATGATATTAGTTAGTTTTTAGTGTGATCAGTTTTTATAAATTTTATTACTTCATATCACGCATATCAATAGGTTTTCCATTCGTCTAGTTCATCAATCTGTAGCATTCGTTCTTCATGGATGGCTCCCTTGTTGTCGCATGATCTAGAATGTGGCTCATTTGTGCTCTTGCGGGGAATGTCCTACAAAGAAGGTTGAGCAATAAGATTACTCTCATTAAAAGAACTTATAATATCATCTCTATCATTAGGTATCCTAACAGAATCATGAGCTTGAAGAGTAATCGTGTCATTGCCTATACGAAGTGTTAGTTCACCTGTACCCACATCAATAGTAGTCCTAGCAGTTGCTAAAAAGAGTCATCCTAAAATTAAAGGCACGTCGCTATCCTCATCCATGTTTAGAACAAAAAAATCTATTGGGAATATAAATTTATCAATTTTAAGAAGAACATCTTCAAGTATACCCTAGGAAATCTAATGGCATTATCAGCCAAATGTATGTTCATTCTAGTTTGTTTGGGTTTCCTAGGACCTAGTTGCTTAAACATTTTATAAGGCATTACGTTTATACTAGCCCCTAAATCAGTCAATGCATTATCAACAGTTAAACTACCAATTAAACAAGGAATCATAAAACTCCCTAGATCTTTTAATTTGTTGGGTAGCTTGTTTTACAGAATAGTTGAGCAGACTACATTTAACTCCACTTGCGATGACTCATCTAGCTTCCGTTTGTTTGCTAAAAGCTCTTTTAGGAATTTAACGGCGTTTGGCATCTGCGAAAGAGCTCAATAAACGGTAAGTTAATATGTAATTTTTTAAAAGTTTAAGGAATTTACCAAATTATTCATCTGTGCGGTCTTTCCTTATCGCATTTGGTTATGGCACACGAGGTTTATACCCTTTATCTACTGGTTCTTTGCGGCTTACCTCAACCTTACCTTTACTTACCTTATTTTTTTGCCTCGATTCTGATTCGTCTAACCTTCCTTCATCGAGCACAGTGGTAGCATGGAGTTGCTCCTTTGGGTTAGTTTCTGTGTTACTTGGCAAGCTGCCTTGTAGTCATTCTGAAATCATCTTGGGAAGTTGACCAATCTAATTTTCAAACCCTTGAATCGATGCTTGTTAACTTTTGAGTGCGGCTTCAGTGTTTTGGAAACGAGTCTTTGACACTGAGATGAATTTCGAAAGCATCTCCTCTAGGTTTGGCTTCTTTTCCTGCTAGTAAGGTGCTTGTTGGAAGCCTAGGGGTGGTGGCCTTTGATTTTCTTGACCACTACACGAGAAATTGGGGTGGTTCCTCCAACCTGCATTATAAGCTTTAGTATATAGATTATTCTGAAGTCTAGAATTGTTACCCATATAGTTGACTTATTCATCTTCTGTGCTAGGATTGTAGGATGAAAAGTTGGTGTTGTGCACCCGTTCTCCAATTGAATCACACCTCATCACTGGATGTACCTGCGTAGAACTATACAAACTATCAATTTTCTTATTTAAAAGCTTTATTTGATTAGATAGCATAGTGACCGCATCAATATTAAAAACATCGGCGGCTTTTATGGGCTTTTTCCTTATAACTTGCCACTTATAGTTATTCAGTGACGTCTCCTCAATAAATTCATCAGCCTCTTCAGGTGTTTTTTTATTCAAGGTTCCACTGGCAGCTGCATCGATCAGTTGTCTTGTTAAGGGGTTCACACCATTGTAAAAAGTTTGAACCTAAAGCCATAGCGGTAACCCATGGTGAGGGCACCTTCTCAATAAGTCCTTGTATCTCTCCCATGAATCGTAAAGTGTTTCTAGATCCATCTGTACAAAAGAAGAGATGTCATTCCTCAACTTTGCCGTTTTAGCCGGCGGAAAATATTTAAGTAAAAATTTCTCAGTCATTTGTTCCCAAGTAGTGATGGACCCTCTTGGTAAAGAGTTCAACCACTGCTTAGCCTTATTCCTTAGTGAAAAGGGAAACAACCGAATACGAATGATATCATCAGAAATGCCATTTATTTTAAACATATCACAGAATTCTAGAAAGTTCACTAAATGTGTATTAGGGTCCTCGTCCTGCAAACCATCAAACTGAACAAACTGTTGTATCATTTGAATAGTGTTAGGTTTCAGTTCAAAATTAGTTGCAGCAACAGCAAGTCTAACAATACTTGTTTCAGTACCAGTTAAATTAGGCTTAGCATAATCATACATAGTACGAGGAGCAGGATTCTGATTCACAAAACCTACGGCTACCACAAGAGGTAGTGGATTATTCTGATTTGCCTCCATCTCTTCAGTAATGTTAGCCACGTCCTCTGCGCTTCCTCTATGTACTGTAAACTTCGCCTTATTTCTCTTCGGTTTCTGTGAGCTGATACTTCTATCTCACTATCGAATAATAAAGGTCCTGACGGGTTTCTTCTAGTCATAAACTAGAGACACCTGTCAGAGAAAAATAAAAAGAAAAATTTAGTAAATAAAACTTGAAATAAAAACAAAAAGTAAATTGCAATAAAAGTAAAAATGGCTAAAGTAATAAAAATCGAGTGTTATTAATATTTCAGTCCCTGGCAACGGCGCCAAAAACTTGATGTGATAAATATGTGATGATCGTACCTAAAAACTAAACTATTATCATGATAAAGGCAAGCGCACCTATCTCATAGTAGTACAGCTTATGGCAAGACCGGGATGTCGAATTGATTGCGTGATATTTATTATGGTCAAATAATAATATGATTGTACCTAAAAACTAACTATTATCACGATAAAGGTAAGCACACCTATCGAACAGTAAAATAGTTTTGTGGCAAGACCAGAATGTCGAACCCACAGGAACTAAAAGTACTAGTAATAACTTTCTTTATATTATCTAACCTAGAAATAAAGGGAATTTTTTTAAACTAATTAAATTAAACTAATTAACTAAAAACACGACAGAGAGTAAATTAGGGAAATTACTTTTGGGAAAACTGATTGATTAAGACAATACCCAAGGAAGAATCCACCTAGACTTCACTTGTTATTAGACTCTGAACTAGACGATTTATTCACTTGACTTGATCCGTAGAAATCACTAAGTTATGTTAATATTTGATATGCGTGATATAAAGTAATAAAATTTATAAAAACTGATCACACCAAAACTAACTAATATCACGATTTTAAGGCAAGCGCACCTATCGAACAGTAGTATAATTTAGCGGCAAGACCGATTTATCGTACCCAAGGGAACCAAAAGTACTAGTACTCACTTCCTTTCTATTATCTAACCTAAAAATTAAAAGAGGTTTTTATGAAACTAATTCTAAAGTTAACTAAGAGTGCACAGAAAAGTAGATTTAGGGAAAAACTCTTGGGAAAAGCTGATTGATATGGGCAATACTCAAGGGAGAATCCACCTAGACTTCACTTGTTATCGATTCCTAAGCTAGACGATTTATTCACTTGACTTGATCTGTAGAGATCCCTAAATTATGTTAATACCTCCGTCAAGGATAAGAACAACTAATCCTAGGTTGATTAACTGAAATCTCTTTCTAGTTAAAACCCTTAGTCTTGCATTAACTCGATCTATAGATCCCCCTATTAGGTTTGACCCTAATCCGGCAGATTTATGTCACCCTATGTCTAGGGTTGTATGCAACTCCGCTTAATTATGCTGGATCTATGTTTAAACAGGGACTTTTGCTCCTCTGCCTAAGCACATCAATACTTGTATTAATACCTAGGATTATTAAAACAAGAATTAAGCATACATAATTAAGAACAATTCATGTATTTATCATATAACTCAGGATAAAATAATAACAAGATCTGTCTTAGGTTTCATCCCCCTCAAGTATTTGAGGGGTTTAGTTCATAGTTAAGAAAGAAAACATCTCAGAAGAAATAAAATAGCAAAACGTAAAGAACCCAAAAACCTCCTGAAGGATTGAAGGGAAATCTTCTGTCTTGATGTAGAATTCCGGCTTCTGGGATGAATCAATCGGCTTCCCTTGGAGTAATCCTTGCTTCCACTCTCTGTGTTGGCAGAAAGAATGTGCTCCTTTTAGGAGAAAAGAGTACACCCTTAGAGTTGCCTCCTAGGGTCTTTATATAGAGCTTTGGGATGCCTTTCTTAGCCTCTAAGTATCCAAATCCGAGTGAAATTACACTTCCTCATGATAGGGACACGCTCGTGTGCCACGCCCGTGTTGATCAACAAGAGGCCGTGTGCGGGCTTGTTGCTGGTGGCACGGCCATGTGGCCTGGCCGTACTTGTCGGGGCTGGGCCGTGTTGGACCTTAGGTGGCACGGTCGTGTGCCACGGTCATGTGGTGAATCCTTGGGCCGTGTCATTTTTACACTTTAGCCCATTTTCTCCATTTTTGGCCTGTTTTTCGTTTTTTCTCTTCCCTATGCTCTCCTGAGTATAAAACATGAAATAAAAAGGTTAAGAGCACCAATTCTCACAAATTTAATGATAATTCATCCAAAATATAGGCTAAACATGAGGTTAAAATATGTATAAATTATCGTTTATCAAATACCCCCACACTTAAGCCTTTGCTTATCCTCAAGCAAAATCTCAATCCCTAATTAAGAATTATTCCTCTCAATTAACAATCTTTATCAATAATGTTTCAAACTAATTCAAAAGTAATCATACAATGAAGATTCAATTAGAAGAACATTAAAAATTCAGTCACTCTAAGTTGAGATTTTTATCATTGAAACATAAGTTTTCTCCCTTCTCCTAAGTAATTTTCTCTCAATTAAAATCAATAAGATTTGAAATCCTCACTAAGGATTCACTCTATCCACTCGAAGTGTTTAGGGTTCAAGAATTAAGCACTCTCTAGTTAATCTGAAAAGTTATTACCATAAGCTTGCAGGAAAATCAAATCTCCACCACTATAGATTGATATGACACATCGATCAAAAGGTCTTTTAAAGGTTGTAACGGGGCTTGGTTAGGGGTGTTGTCATAAGCTGCAAAAGAGGTTAGAATTGAGATTGAGCTGAAAAATTATCTAGCTAGAAAAATCTCTATCACTGGAACATATTTCTAAGGCTAGTTCTTATGATAACATCATTTTTGCCTTGGTAGCCTTAAAATAGAAATATGCAAAAACTATTGTACTATTACATATTACAACTGAATTAACTGTGTATACATCTTTTTTTTAACAATTCAAGTACGATTCATTACAAACTTTACAATCTGGAAAAAAGAATAAAGCTAGACAACAATTCAATTCGAATCTCGACAAAAATGGGGATCAAAGTAATTGAATGGAATTTAACAAAAATGAGTTATTGTTAATAATTAAAAGTAAGTCAAAGAATGGGTTGTTAGGCTCAATGGGGTTTACTAAAGGTTAATTTATGGAGGTAGGTTTTTATGGAGTAAGTGGGTTAAATCCTAAGTGCATTTATCATCTCGGTATATCAAATCAATGATGTGGTCTTAACATGTATAATTAAAGCAAGTTCTAGAATAACAAATCAGTATTAACTCACTCAAAGCAATAATAAAAGTGAGCATGAAAGAATGTATCTCAAAAGGCTCAAAATCTCACCATAATTATGGCTTTTGATGTTAATCCTGCGAATTTCAAATATCAAGATAACACTTAGAATTAAGGAAAATAACTTATACAAAATTGGGATTCTCAAAAATTTCAACTTATCATGCTTGATTCCCTAATGTTTTAAAGTTTGAATAATCAAAGTACAAATACCTATGTCTTAATTCTCAACGTATCAATAAAAATCATAAATCAATCAAAATTAATTCCTAAATAGGAGACTGAAGATAATGCAATTTTGAGAACAATGCAAAATGTTAGAAAGAACATTTCAGGGATTTCAAAGAGAATGTAATGACTAAAAGTAAGTCCCCCCCACACTTAAGATGTACATTGCCCTCAATGTGCAAAGAAATATTAGTAGCAATAGAAGCACAAGAACATAAAATAGGGAAAGGTATGAAACTCCCTGCTTTGAATGGATTAGTGCAGTGGTGGTGCCTATAAATTGTCTGGGACAAAGAAAGGTGCGGAGGCAGAGGCTCCGGTGGTGGTAGCGTTTGTTTGTCCACGGCTTTCATGTTGTGAGTGTAGGCTTTAGAGATGTCAACTCGGTGAGGTTGTGGCAAGGTTCCCTTTAGAATTTGGATTTGAGCTGTAAAGCTCCTTTGAAACTGCAAAGGCATTTATCAATGTTTAGATATTTTAGTGGAGCATAGTTTTCTCGTTAGGGAATGACTGATATGAAAATAAAATAAATAAACTAAAAGATCAAAATATAAAGAGGAAGGAAAATCTAAATATTCTAAGAAAACATTAAATTCAAGAGAAAGTGAAAATAAAAATCAATAAGAAAGATAAAAATTAAGATAAAAATAAAAATAAGAGGAATAGAAGTCTCTAATCCTCAGATGGATCATGCAGTGGCGGTGGTGAAGTGATGTGGAGGTGCTGGCATATCTGTTGTAGTGCCGTATCGATGTGATTGAAGCGCTGGAAGAATTACTGCTCGAATCATGATAGGTGTCCAGATATGTCAGCGTATGAAGCTGCCGCATGAACTAGGCGGTGAGGTGGTGGTGGCTCAGTAGGTGCATCATCCTCCGCTGGTGGTGGGACATTATCAGGAATGTCATCGGGGTCCTCGGCCTCCTAGATGAGGCGGTATTGAAAAGGGTCGCCTCTTGGTCTCCGCTGGATTATCCTCATATGGTGCATAATCTGAATGCCCTGAGGGGACATCTGGCCTATTAGTGTGTATGAAGATGTCTGGGCCTCTGTGTTGAGAAGCCCGAAGTGACGGGCCAACCGTGTGATGGATGGGCCCATGGATATAACGTCCTTGCGATGTCACTCTGTCTGGTGCTGCATAGCCTGTGCGATAAAGAAGGCGAGGTCAATAGGGTGCGCGTCCACCATGCTCCATAAGAAATATGCATCGTGGGTGTGGATGATGCATGTGCTCTCCCGTCTACCTGTCAGAGTATACGTAAGAATAGCGTGAAGGTACCTTAATGACGGTGTAAGGGCGGTCGCCTTCATGCGTCTGGGGTCGTAAGAGGGGTGACCAGGGGCTATAGAGCGCCAGCAGTTCACTGGAGTGATATGGACGCTTCGAGAGAGTGTAGGAAAGTCCTCCTCCTCCATGAACTGCTCTGTGTAGAGGCCGAGAGCTAAGCCAAACTCTGGTATGCTAAGGTGGCGTACACGACCTCCGAGGCGAAACTAGAGCGTCCCGGGATCATCAAATTGGCTCATGACAGTCTGAAGGTGGAAGGTGGAGCAGAACTCTAAAGTGAGTTCAAGGTATGTGGGCTCGATGATTCGGAAGAACTGCTCCTAAGGATCTGTCATCAGTACAGCCCGAACTACATCTGCGAGGTTGACTTGCTCTAGCGCTGCCCAATCAATACATCGGCTGGGGATTAGTGTACGGGCCTGAAGTATCCGAAGCAACTCCTCTTGGGAGTCTTGGGTAAATGTAATGAATAGGTGGCGAGCCTCGAAGGTGGGCCTCGATGATGAACCACCTGGCCCCTTACGTTTCTTTGTAGCAGGAACGGCAGCTTTCTTACCGCGTGATGACATAATACCTAAGAACAAAATAATAAACATTAGTCCTAAAAATCGAAATTAAATCGAATCAAACTAATATTTAAATAAAAGTGTGACTAAAACACTTTGGGAGAAAATGTAAACTAACCTAAATAATATAAGTTATTCATTATGATATCAAAATTAAGAAACATGGGAATGTATTTATACTACATGCAAGTGAACTTAACTAGAAAAATGGCAATCAAATGGAGCTCTAAGTGGCATGCAATCATGGAGTGCTTGATATCATTCTAGAGTATTCAAGCTTATTCTATTTATTCTATGATTCAAAGCAATGCTAATCCTAATTATAATATGATATTGAAAAATAAACAAAAATGGAAATAAGCAGTAAAAATTTGAAAGAAAAATGAGAAAATAGAACCAAATGGGAGAGGTATGAGGCGGAGCACGGTCGTGGGTGAGGTAGCACGATCATGGGAACACAGTAGACACCAGCGACGGCGCAAGGGAGGTCGGAAGAGTGGGTGTTTTGCCTTAATGGTGGTGCTGTAAGCTAGAAGAGTTCAAAACAAAGTACAGTAGCCGATTCTACAACAGAGGCCGAGTATATTGCAGCTAGTGAGGTAGCAAAAGAAGCGGTTTGGATCAAGAAGTTCATTACTGAACTAGGGGTTTTGCCTAGCATATCAGATGCTATAGAACTCTGATGTGATAACAATAGAGCCATTGCACAAGCTAAAGAACCCAGATCTCACCAGCGATCCAAACATATACTTAGGCGCTATCATCTTATTCGAGAGATTATCGATCAAGGGGATGTAGAGATATGCAGAGTACCTACAGATGATAACATTGTTGATCCCCTGACCAAGCCTCTGACACAGCAGAAGCATGATCGTCACACTAAGTCACTTGGTATTAGATATATGAGTGATTGGTATTAGTGCTAGTGGGAGATTGTAAGAGTATGCCCAAAGATCAATCATGAAATGGTTGTAATAACATACTTGATTTATCATGTTTATTAATATAAGGCGTTGTCATTATTATTTCAGTTTCTTTTCTGTGTGCATAAATAAACTGTTTTATAATAATGTCCTAAGAATATTATGATTATTCTTAAAAAGATCCTTAGTCAAGTATTATTGTTGGCTAGGACAATAATAATGCATTAAGACTAACATGTAGTTGATTGATGATAAAGAGTTGTCATTGATATGTAGTGTCAGAATCAATGCATGAATATGTGTGTTAGAGAACAACATATTAGACTGACCCACCATGAGTATGTTTCTTGGATTATTACGTAATTGTCACAATATTACTCATAGTGATTAATATGTATATGATCCTCACACTTGAGATCATCATCATCCCAACATCGTGAGTTGTATATTTTGATATAGTCAAACGAACACCGTAATTGGTTGTTCTATAAAGACTAATGTTGGATATACCACAATCTATGTAGAGGGATATGGTTGATCAATATAGGATAAGTCCCTCCTACATAATGGGAGTAATATCTCAGGCCACTTGATTGAGTGAGACTAGAAATGCATGGCCATGCTCAAATAAGTTGATATGAGATGTCATACTTATTTGTGCATCATAGTCTACTCAAGGTATTAAGAAACATGGGATGAACTATGCAAGTGTGACTATTCCATGACTTGCGTCCATTCCAAAGATATAGGACTTAAGGATTAATGCATGAAAGGTTAATCACAAAAGGTTATGTCAAATCATGACTTCTTGTAACTTAGGTAGCAATGATGCATTGCTAGATGCCACTCATTGTTTGTAACATTAGAATCGTTCTAATATTCCTGCTTACGTTACAAGAACCTATAGGGTCACACCCTATGGTTGAAATGAACGGACTAAAACATAGTTGGTATTGTGTTTTGATTGTCACATGAATTAAATTAATTATAGAATTAATTTAATTGGACAATCAAATTGTTGAACATACTATACGTACAAGGATGTTGTACACATAATCAAAACATAATTTTATTAATATATGAATTTGGTTCGTATATAAGTTTAAATAAATATAGTTTACTGAAATCTTTATTATAATTATTGTAATTATAATTTTTGATTAAACAATATTATATTTATTTTAATGATGATTATTATGTTCGGATTAATTTTTAATGAATTAAATTCTTTATAAAGATATACCAACAAAAGGGAGTTATATATAGCAAGGGTAAAAACCCTAAAAGTGATATATATAATAAGCCCGAAATTATGCTGTAAGGTCTAGCAGCCGTCAAGCATAATATTCACTGAAAATAGTTTCTGAATTTTTTTTCTCTACCATTCATTGTCAATTGGGTGGACTACATAGAGGCCGACATCAGAAAGGTTGCGGCTTGGTTCGATAGTGGTTCAGGATTCCCGTTGCCTAGGCATTGCTGTCTACTCAAATTGAAGTTTCGGTAATTTCGAAACCTTTTATCACCCTGATTCGTTCCTCAAATATGGATCCATGGTTTGGATCGCCAGAATATTTTAATTATTTTATTTTTCTGCTGCGCCTTGGAGGCACTGGCGTTCCAACAAGAAGATAATGAATAGTGGCCCCTATTTATAGTTTTTGGGTCACACGGGATGGCACACGCCCGTGTGACTCGGGTTTTGCCCGTGTGATTCAAAATTCGGTGGTTTTGGTGTGCCTAGTTCGAGGTATACGCCCGTGTTGGCTATCTCACATGGCCGTTTGCGATCATGCTCGCTTCTCACGCGGTCGTGTGGTCAGTCACACGGCCATTTGCGATAAGGCTTCGCTATTTACACGGTCATGTAGGCAGTCACACGGTCGTGTCTAAATTGACAGTGTTGACCACGGTTTGGGGACACGGGCATGTGGCGTTGTGCAAGCCCGTGTCTAAATTGAAAGGTTGCCACGGCCATGTCGCACGGCCATGGCGATTTATCATTAGCCCATGCTTTGGGAAAATTTATACTCTGTTTTTACACGTCTTGGGTACACGACCGTGTCTTTGCTATAAGTGTTCACACGGCCTTCGGCACGCCCGTGGGAATGGCCGTGTGGTCCTAAAATTCTACATTCAAAGAGGGTTAGTTGATGTATTAAAGGACTAGAATCAAATATAGAAAGAAAGTTTACTACGTTAGTGCTCGGGTTGCCTCCCAAGAAGTGCTTATTTAGAGCCTAAGCTCGACTCTTCCTGGGTGCATCACGGAGGGAGTTCGTGGAGCTGAAGCTCCTCTCTATTATCTTTGAAATTCTCACCTCTATAATGTTTAAGCCCATGGCCATTTACCTTGAATGTACCGTGGTTAGGGTGAGTTACCTCGATTGTGTCGTAGGGAAAGACTTTCATTACCGTGCAATAAGGTGTATCACTTGTATGTTCTTCTGAATTTGAGATTCGAGGATCTTCTTCCCTTAAAATTACCTTATCCCCATTCTTGAATTGATTCTTTTTTTTTTCTGAGGGTTATCTTGGTGCAGCTCTGGGTTGGTGTGGCATATTTTGGGTTTTTCAGGGTAGTTCAGCCACTCATCTAGTTCCTCGATCTGAAGTATTCGCTTTTCAGGTGCATAACCATCGGTTGGAGTTGTCTGTTGGTTGGTTGCCTCTATGTAGAGTGTATCCTGCACAGAAGGTTGGGTGGTGAGTTCAGTGTTTTTACAAGGACTCGTAACTATATTATTATCTGAAATTTTAATTGAGTTTTGAGCTTGTAAAGTGACTTTGTCATCTCCTACGCGTAATATGAGCTCACCGGTTTCTAGATCAATTTTTGTCCTAGCGGTGGCTAAAAAGGGTCGCCCTAGAATTAGGGGTACGTTGCTATCCTCATCAATGTCTAAAACAACAAAGTCAACTGGGAATATAAATTTATCAATTTTGACAAGTTCATCTTCAATTATTCCCTTAAGAGCCCTAACGGTCTTATCAGCCAATTGAATGCTTATCTTAGTTTTCTTAGGGGTTCCAAAACCTAGTTGCTTAAACAGTTTATAGGGCATGACATTTATACTAGCTCTTAAATCAGCTAAAGCATTTTTGGCATCTAGGTTACCAAGTAAACGAGGAATAGTAAAACTCACTGGATCTTTTAGTTTGGTTGGCAGTTTATTTTGTAGAATAGCTGAGCATACGGCATTGAGCTCCACATGAGATTTCTCATCTAACTTTCGTTTGTTTGTCAAGAGCTCTCTTAAAAACTTAACAGTGTTTGGCATCTACGGAATTGCTTCAACAAACGGTAAGTTAATATGTAATTTCTTTAAAAGTTTAAGAAACTTACCAAATTGCTCATCTGTGCGGTCTTTCTTTAGTGCGTTTGGGTATAGAATATGAGGTTTGTGTTCTTTGGTGATTGGCCTGTTATTACTTACCTCTACCTTACCTTTACTCACCTCAGGCTCCTCGCATAGCTCTGGGTCGTCTTTGGTCAACGCCTCATCATCTATTGTATTCAAGGCATGAAGTTGCTCTTTAGGGTTGGTCTCAGTGTTACTTGGTAGTCCACCTTGTGGTCTTTCTGAAATTAACTTGGCAAGTTGACCAATTTGATTCTCAAGCCCTTTAATTGATGCTTGCTGGTTTTTTAATGTCGTCTCAGTGTTTTGAAAATGGGTTTCTGTCATGGCCATGAATTTGGTAAGCATCTCTTCAAGATTGGGCTTCTTCTCCCATTGTGGTGGTGGCTACTGAAATCACTGAGGTGGTTGTTGTCTCTGATTCCCTTGTCCTCCCTATGAAAAATTGGGGTGATTCTGCCATCCTGCATTATACGTGTTACTATAGGAATTATTTTGAGATCTAAAATTGTTACCTATATAATTGGCTTGCTCGGTTTCGGTGCCATGGTTGAGAGATGAGTAGTCTGAGGTGAACATGTTTCCCTGAGTTGCGTCGTACTACATCACTGATTGTGCCTGCGTAGAACCAACAAAGTTATCAAACTTTTTATTCAAAAGTTCTACCTGATTAGTGAGCATAGTGACAGCATCAATATTAAAAACTCCTGCAGCTTTTGTCAGCTTTGTCCTTATGACTTGCCACCGATAATTGTTCAGTGACATCTCTTCAATAAACTCATAAGCTGCTTCTGGTGTTTTGTTATTAATCGTTCCTCCTGCGGCTGCATCAATCATCTACCTTGTTGATGTATTCAAACCACTGTGAAAGCTTTGGACTTGTAACCACAAAGGTAGTCCATGATGAGGGCACCTTCTCAAAAGATCCTTGTATCTCTCCCAGGCGTCATAGAGTGTTTCCAAATCCATCTGCACAAAAGAAGAGATATCGTTTCGCAATTTAGCTGTTTTGGCTAGGGAAAATATTTTAGTAAAAATTTCTCGGTCATCTGTTCCCATGTAGTGGTCGAGCCTCGTGGTAGAGGATTTAACCATTGTTTAGCTTTATTCCTTAGAGAAAAAGGAAAAAGTCGGAGACGAATGGCATCATCAGAAACACCATTTATTTTAAAGGTATCACAAAGTTCCAAAAAATTGGCTAAATGTGAGTTGAGATCTTCATTCTGTAAACCATCAAACTACACGAGTTGCTGAATCATCTGAATAGTGTTAGGCTTTAATTCAAAATTATTAGCAGCAATAGTAGGACTAATAATACTAGTTTGAGTACCAGCCAAACTAGGTCTAGCATAATCATACATATTACGAGGCGCTTCATCTGGTTCTGAGGGTAATGCTGGAGGTGGTTGATTGTTTTGATTTGCTTCCATCGTTTCAGTAGGTTCAGGTTCTTGCTCTTGGCCTTGTTCTTGCTCTGGATAATGTAAGCTTCTTCTGATTTCTCTACGATTTCTGCGAACTGTGGCTTCTAAATCTTCGTCAAAAAGTAGTGGTCCTCCTGGATTTCTTCTAGTTATAAATTAGAGATATCTAGAAGGGAAAGAAAAATAAAGAATATTGAAATAAAATAAAAATAAAAACTGAAAATAAATAATATAGTAATGGCTAAAGTAATAAAAATTGAGTTTTCGTAATATTTTAGTTCCCCGACAACGATGCCAAAAACTTGATATACGTGATATGAAGTAATAAAATTTATAAAAACTTATCACACCGAAACTAACAAATATCACGATTTTAAGGCAAGCGCACCTATCGAACAGTAGTATAATTCAGCGGCAAGACTGAGTTATCGTACCCAAGGGAACCAAAAGTACTAGTACTCACTTCCTTTCTATTATCTAACCTAAAAATTAAAAGAGGTTTTTCTGAAACTAATTCTAAAATTAACTAAGAGTGCACAGAAAATTAGATTTGGGGAAAAACTCTTGGTAAAAGCTGATATATGTGGGCAATACTCAAGGGAGAATCCACCTAGACTTCACTTGTTATCGATTCCTGAGCTAGACGATTTATTCACTTGACTTGATCCGTAGAGATCCCTAAATTATGTTAATACCTCCGTCGAGGATAAGAACAACTAATCCTAGGTTGATTAACTGAAATCTCTTTTTAGTTAAAACCCCTAGTCTTGCATTAACTCGATCTATGGATCCCCCTATTAGGTTTGACCCTAATTCGGCAGATTTATGTCACCCTATGTCTAGGGTTGCATGCAACTCCGCTTAATTATACTGGATCTACTCTTAAACAGTGACTTTTGCTCCTCTACCTAAGCACATCAATACTTGTATTAATACCTAGGATTATTAAAACAAGAATTAAGCACACATAATTAAGAACAATTCAAGTATTTATTATATAACTCAAGATAAAATAATAACAAGATCTATCTTAAGTTTCATCCCCCTCAAGTATTTTGGGGGTTTAGTTCATACTTAAGAAAGAAAACATCTCAAAAGAAATAAAATAGCAAAACATAAAGAACCCCCTTGAAGGATTGAAGGGAGATCTTCTGTCTTGATGTAGAATTCCGGCTTCTGGGATGAATCAATTGGCTTCCCTTGGAGTAATCCTTGCTTCCACTCTCTGTGTTGGCAGAAAG
This sequence comes from Gossypium stocksii, assembly GCA_020496765.1. NCBI lineage: Eukaryota > Viridiplantae > Streptophyta > Magnoliopsida > Malvales > Malvaceae > Gossypium > Gossypium stocksii. The sequence continues at coordinate 801,913 of CM035623.1, forward strand.
AATGCACTCCTTTTGGGAGAAAAGAGTACACCCTTAGAGTTGCCTCCTAGGGTCTTTATATAGAGCTTTGGAATGCCTTTCTTAGCCTCTAAGTATCCAAATCCGAGTTAAATTGCACTTCCTCACGACAAGGACACGCCCGTGTGGATCAACAAGAGGCCGTGTGCGGGCCTGTTGCTGGTGGCACGGTCGTATGGCCTGGCCATGCTTCTCGGGGCTGGGCCATGTTAGACCTTAGGTGGCACGGTCGTGTGCCACGGCCGTGTGATGAATCCTTGGGCCGTGTCGTTTTTACACTTTGGCCCATTTTCTCCATTTTTGGCCCTTTTTTCGTTCTTTTCTCTTCCCTATGCTCTCCTGAGTATAAAACATGAAATAGAAAGGTTAAGAGCACCAATTCTCACAAATTTAATGATAATGCATCCAAAATATAGGCTAAACATGAGGTAAAAATAAGTATAAGTTATCGTTTATCAATATCTCTTTCGAGATTAAGAACAACTAACCCTAGGTTGATTAATTGAAAATTCTTTCTAATTAAAACCCCTAATGTTGCATTAACTCGATCTATGGATTCCCTTATTAGATTTGACTCTAATCGGACAGATTTTCGTGGTCCTATGTCTAGGATTGCAATCAACTCTGCTTAATTGTGTTTGGATCTACTCTTAGACAGGGACTTTTGCTCTACTGAATAAGCACATTCGACTTAGATTAATATCCTGAAATATTAACACAATAATTAATAATAGAATCAAGAACAAATTCAAGTATTTATCATATAATTCAGATAATAATAACAAGATCTGTCTTAGAGTTCATCCCTCTCAGGTATTTAGGGGATTTAGTTCATAATTATAAAGGGAAACATTTCAAAATAGGGAAAACAACAAAACATAAAGAAAACCCAAAAACTCTTAAAAGAAACTGAAGGGAGATCCTTAGCCTTGATGGAAATCCTGCTTCTAAGATGGATCAATCGGTGTTTTTCGAGTATTTCCTTGCTTTCTACTCTGTGTGTCCCCTTTAGCCCTCTTCTAGGGTGTTTATATAGACTCTGGAGTACCTTTCTTAGCACCTAAGTAGCCTTTTCTGCATGGAATTAAAGCAAGTCACGACAGGGACACGCCCGTATGGTTCGGGCTCAGGCCCTGTTCAAGGCTGTTAAGTTGACACGGATGTGTTGACATCCCATGTGTGGAGGTCCAGGTCGTGTTACACTCTAATTTTGGGCTATTTGGTCCGTTTTTGGCCCGTTTCTCATTCTTTTCACTTTCCTATGCTGACCTAAGTGTAGAACATGAAATTAAAGGATTAGGAGCATCGAATTCCATAATTCTAATGATAAATCATCCATAACTGTACTAAGCATTGGGGTAAAAATATGTATATATTATGGTTTATCAAATACCCCCACACTTAAGCTTTTGCTTGTCCTCAAGCAAAATCCTCAACTCACAATTAAGAATTCATTTTTCTCAACTTATAATTCCTATCAATAATTTTTTGAAATAATCCATAAGTAATCATACCTTGAGAGTTCAACTAAACGAACATAAAAGTTTCAAGCAATTCAAGTTGAACGTTTTATCACGAAAACATAGGTATCTCCCCTTATCTAAGTAATTATCCTTAATTCAAAATCACACAGAGTTGACATCCTCACTAAAGATTCACTCTATTCACACAAAGTGTTTAGGGTTCAGAAGTTAAGCACTCATTAGTCAACATGAAGAGTTATTACCATAAGCTTGCATAAAAATCGAATCTCCACCACTATAAATTGACATGATATATCAATCAAAAGGTCTTTAGAGGGTTGTAACGTGGCTATGGTTAGGGGGTGTTATCACAAGCTGAAAAAGGGGGTCAGAATCGAGATTGAATTGAAAAATTACCTAACCAGAAAAATACTTATACTGAAAAATTACATTCTTGAATAAATGATCCTAGAATTGAACTTTTCCTCATAAATAACATCATTCATGCTCAAGCATAGCTTTGTAATGCTAATGACAAATCAACCAACTGAACAACTTCATTTTTTTTAAGAACAAATTAAGTAAATATGGAACTTTACTAGAGAATGGAAAACATAGCTAAGCAATTTATTCAAATCAAGTTTTGACAAAAAATGTGGATCAGATTAATTAAGGAGATTTCAACAATAATGGGTTGTTGGTTAATATTAAGGGTAAATCAATAAATGGGTTATTAGGCTCAAGGGGGTTCACTAATGGTTAATTATGAGGGTAGGCTTTTATGGAGTGAGTGGGTTAAAACCTAGGTTCCTTTATCATTGTGGTATATCAAATCAATGGTGTGGTCTCGACATGTATAATCGAAGCAAGTTCTAGGATAACAAATCAAATTTGACACACTTATAGCAACAATAAAAGTGAGCAAGAAAGAATATATGCTCTAAAGGCTTAAAATCTCACAGAAATTATGGCTTTTAATATCAATACTGTGAATTTCAAACTTCAAGATAATACCTAAATTTGGGGAGACAACCTAGAAAAAAATTAATTCTCAAAAATCAACTTATCATGCTTGATTCTCTAATGACTTAAAGTTTAAACAATCAAAGCATAACTCCCTATGTTTTAATCCAAGACATATCAATAAAAATCATAAATCAATCCAAATTCATTCTAATAGTGAAAGCCAAGATTCAGGGATTTGAGAATAATGCAAAATTCAGTGATTTTCAGATAATGATATAATTTACTCCCTTCACACTTAATATGTACATTGCACTCAATGTACAAAGATAGATCTTAAATAAAGGCAAAGGATTATAAGATAAGGAGAGAAGTGAAACTTCCTGAATATTGGATGGAATCCTTGAGTTGGAAGTGTAGAAACTTAATTCTGAGGCGTATCTGTAGCTAAAGCAAGAGTGAGGTTGGAGGAGGTAACTCCGGTGGTGGTAGAGGGTGCCAATCCATAATTGCTGTGCCAAAAGACTATTATACTTGGTGTTACAGTGGCTATGGTCGTGGTTGAGCAGGACATGGCAGTCGTGGAATACCTTTCCCATTAGAGTTGGATTTGGGCTTTTGAGTTCTTTAGACTGCGATAGCATCAATAGTATTTTTAGAGGTATATATTAGCGCGGTTACTCATGAAGAAATAGCTGATAGAAAATGTCCATTAAAGACCATGCTAAATTTTTAGAGCATGAAAATTGAAATTGAAATAAAGAGAAAAATAAAGTTAAAGAAAACTAAAAGTTATAAAAAAATAAAAATAAAAATAAAAATAAAAACAAAAAAAGGACAAAGATAAGAGGACTCGAAAGTCCTAATCCTTAGATGGTTCGCGAGGTGGGGGCGGTGGAGATGAAATGTGAAAGTGCTGACAGATCTGCTGTAAGGTAGCATTAATATGATCGAATTGTTGAAAGCACTGCTGCTCGAATCGTGTGAATCACTTAGAGAGATCTGTCAATGAAGCAGCCGCATGAAATGGGTGATAGATCGGTGGTGGCTGAGATGGTGGCTCCTCATGAGTGGGAGGGACATTGTCAGTAATGTCCTCTGGGTCCTCCTACTCAGTGGATTGAACTAGACAGTACTGAGGAGAATAATACCCACAACGTTGCTCGATCATCCTCATGTGTAGTGATACTCGCGATATTAAGTAATCAAATTTATAAAAACTGATCACACCAAAACTAACTAATATCACGATTTTAAAGCAAATGCACCTATCGAACAGTAGTACAGTTTAGCGGTAAGACCGAGTTATCGTACCCAAAGGAACCAAAAGTACTAATACTCACTTCCTTTCTATTATCTAACCTAAAAATAAAAGTGGGTTGTTGAAACTAATTCTAAAACTAGCTAAAAGTGCACAAAAAGTAAAGTGGGGAAAGACTCTTTGGGAAAACTGATTGATATAAGCAATACTTAAGGGAGAATCCACCTAGACTTCACTTGCTATTAACTTCTTAAACTAGACGATTTCTTCACTTGACTTGATCCATAGAGATCCCTAACCTATGTTAATACCTCCATCGAGGATAAGAACAACTAATCCTAGGTGGTTAACTAAAGTTTCTTTATTAATTAACACCCCTAGGTTGCATTAATTTGATCTATGGATCCCCCTATTAGGTTTAACCCTAATCTGGCAGATTTATGTCGCCCTATGTCTAGGGTTGCATGCAACTCCGCTTAATTATGGTAGATCTACTCTCAAAACAGGGGCTTTTGCTCCTCTGCCTAAGCACATCGGTTTCTTGAAGTAATACCTAGGATTATTAAATCAAGAATGAAGAACACATAATTAAGAAAAATTCAAGTATTTATCATATAATTCAAGAATAAATAATAACAAGATCTGTCTTAGGTTTCATCCCCCTCAAGTATTTGAGAGGTTTAGTTCATGATTAATAATAAAAACATCTAAGAAGAAATAAGATAACAAAACATAAAGAACCCAAAGAACCCCTAAAGGAATTTAGGGAGATCCTCTGTCTTGATGTAGAATTCTGGCTTCTGGGATGAATTAATCGGCTTCCCTTGGAGTAATTCCTTGCTTTCACTCCTTGTGTTGGCAGAAATATGGTGCTCCTTTTTGGGAGAAAAGAGTACACCCTTAGAGTTGCCTCCTAAGGTCTTTATATAGAGCTTTGGGATGTCATTCTTAGCCTCTAAGTATCCAAATCCGAGTGAAATTACACTTCCTCACGACAGGGACGCGCCCGTGTGCTACGCCCGTGTGGTTTCGATAAGGGCCGTGTTCGGGCCTGTTGAGGTGGCACGGCCGTGTAGCCTAGTCATGCTTGTCGGGGCTGGGTCGTATTGTACCTCATGTGGCACGGCCGTATGCCACGGTCGTGTGGTGACTTCTTGGGCCGTATCGTCTTCACATTTTGGCCCAATTTCTTCGTTTTTGGTCCATTTTCCTTTCTTTTCACTTCCCTATGCTCTCCTGAGTATAAGATATGAAAAAGAAAGATTAAGAGCACCAATTCTCACAAAAATTGATAATAATTCATCCAAAATATAGGCTAAACATGGGGTAAAAATACGTATAATTTATCGTTTATCAAATACCCCCACACTTAAACCTTTGCTTGTCCTCAAGCAAAATCTCAATCCCTAATTAAGAATCATTCCTGTCAACTTACAATCGTTATCAATAATGTTTCAAACAAATCCACAGGTAATAATACAATGATAATTCAATCAGAAGCACATTAAAGATTCACTTACTCTAAGTTGAGAATTTTATCATTGAAACATAAGTTTTCTCAATTCTCCTAAGTAATTATCTCTCCATCTTAATTAACAGGAGTTGACATCCTCATTAAAGATTTACTCTATCCACTCAAGGTGTTTAGGGTTCAAGAATTAAGCACTCTCTAGTCAACCTGAAAAGTTAATACTATAGGCTTGCTAGAAAATCATATCTCTACCACTGTAGATTGATACGATACATCGATCAAAAGGTCTTTCAATGGTTGTAATGGAGCTTGGTTAGGGGTGTTGTCACAGGCTACAAAAGAAGGTTAGAATCAAGATTGAACTGAAAAATTATCTAGCTAGAAAAATCTCTATTACTTAGAACATACTGCTCGAGCTAATTCTTATGATAACATCATTTTCGCCTTGGTAGCCTTAAAATAGAAATATGCAAAAACTAATTTGAACTATTACAGATTATAACTGAATTAATACATACATTTTTTTAAGAACAATTCAAGTATTTTATAATAAATTTTACAGTCTTGGAAAGAGAATAAAGCTAGATGAAAATTTCAACTCAAATCTCAACAAAAATAGGGGTCAAAATAATTGAATGGAATTAACAAAAAATGGGTGAAAGGTTAATATTAGAGGTAAATCGAAGAAAAGGTTGTTAGGCTCAATGGGGTTCACTAGAGGTTAATTTATGGAGGTAGGCTTTTGTGGAGTAAGTGGGTTAAATCCTAGGTGCCTTTATCATTTCGGTATATCAAATCAATGATGTGGTCTCGACATGTATAATCGAAGCAAGTTCTAGAATAACAAATCAGTATTGGCTCACTCAAAGCAATAATAAAAGTGAGCACGAAAAAATGTATGCTCAAAAGGCTCAAAATCTCACCAGAATTATGGCTTTTGATGTCAACCCTGCGAATTTCAAATCTCAAGATAACACTTAGAATTAAGGAAAATAACTTATGAAAAAAATGGTGTTCTCAAAAAATTCAACTTATCATGCTTGATTCCCTAATGTTTTAAAATTTGAATAATCAAAGTACAAGCACCTATGTCTTAATTCTCACATATCAATAAAAATCATAAATCAATCAAAATAAATTCCTAATAGAAGATTGAAGATAATGCAATTGAGAACAATGCATCAGATTTCAGGGTTCTCATAAATAATGTAATGCTTGAAAGTAAATTTCCCCCTACACTTAAGGTGTACATTGCCCTCAATGTACAAAGATAACATTAGTAGCAATAAAAGCACAAGATCATAAGATAGGGAAAGGTATGAAACTCCCTACTTTGGATGGATTAGTGAGACGGAGATTGGAAGAGTTGGCAGTTGTGGCGGGGTGTTCCTATTTTCGTAGAGATTTGAGCTGTAAAGCTCCTTTGAAACTGCGAAAGGATTTATCAGTCGTGGGAATTTTGGATGAATAGAAATTACTTAGGGGTTGGCCGATATGAAAATAAAATAAAGTTATAAAAATACTAATATTCAAATAATAAAAAAGATAAAATGAACTAAAAATAAAAGAAAATGTAAAAAGGAAAGTAAAGGAGAAGAAGTTAGAAGGTGAAAATAGATATCAGTGTTAAAATAAAAATTAAGATAAAAATAAAGTTAAGAGGAATAGAAATCTCTAATCCTCAGGTGGATCATGCAGTGGTAGTAGTGAAGTGATGTGAAGGTGCTGGCATATCTGCTGTAGTGTGGCGCCGATGTGGTCGAAGCACTGGAAGCATTGCTGCTCAAATTGGGATAGGCGCTCAGGTATGTCAGCATATGAAGCTGCTGCATGCGATGGGCGGGGAGGGGGTGGTTGCTCTGTAGGTTCATCCTCCTCCTATGGTAGTGGTGGGACATCATCAGGAATATCCTCAGGGTCCTCGCCCTCCTGGATGAGGCGATACTGGAAGGAGCTACCTCCTGGTCTCCGTTCGATCATTCTCATGTGGTGCATGATCTAGATGCCCTGAGGGGACATCTGGCCGATAAGTGTATAGGAGGATGTCTGGATTGATGTATTGAGGAGCCCAAAGTGGCGGGCCAAGCATGTGATATACGGCCCCATAGATATGACGCTTTTGCAGTGCCTCTCTATCTGGTGCTGCATGGCGTGCGCGATAAAGTAGGCGAGGTCAATGGGGTGCGCGTTTGTCATGCTCCATAAGAAATAGGCGTCATGAGTGTTGACGATGCCTGTGCTTTCGAGTCTGCCCGTCAGAGTATGTGCAAGGAGGGCGTGGATGTACCTCAAAGAGGGGACGAGGGCACTCGCCTTGCTGCTACTGGGATTATATATATGACGGCCCAAGCGATCTTGCGCCAACAATCGACTGGCCTGATATGGATGCGATGGGAAAGGTTGGGGAAGTCTTCTTCCTCCATGAATTGCTCTGTGTAGAGACCGAGCGCTGAGTCGAACTCTGGTACGCTAAGGTGGTGTACATGACCTCCTAAGCGAAACTGGATTGTGCCGGGATCATCGAACTGGCTCATTACGGTCTGTAGATGGAAGGTGGAGCAGAACTCTAGAGTGAGTTCAAGGTAAGTGGGTTCAATGATTCTGAAGAACTGCTCCCACGGATCTATCATCAGTAGGGCCCGAACTGAGTTTGCAAGGTCGACTTGCTCTAGCGCGTCCTAGTCGATGCATCGGCCGGCGCTCAATGGGCGTTCCCGTAGCATCTGAAATAATTCCTCTTGGGAGGTTTGAGAGAATGTGATGAACGGGTGGCGAGCTTCGGAGGTGGGCCTCGATAATGAGCTACCTGGTCCCTTACGTTTCTTTGAGGCAGGGACAGCAGTTTTCTTTCCGCGTGATGTTGACATTTTTCCTAAAAGATAATAGAACGACATTAGTCCTAATAATTGAAATTAAATTGAATATAAATAATAAATATGTAGATTAGGATAAAATGGGGCTAACCTAAACAATATAGATTAGCCATCCTAATGTGATATTAAAAGTAGGCAATATGAGTATGTATTTATACTAAATGCATAAGAACAATGGCAATCAAGTGTGATGTTAAGTGGCATGCAATCATGAATTGTTCTATACTATTCTAGATTATTCATCCTAGTGTAACGAATTCCATGCTTGAATCTAGATATAAACATGATAAAAATAAATAAAATAGATTAGTAAAAATTAAAGAGAAAAATGAGGAAAATAGAACCAAATGGGAAATGTGCACGGTCATGAGAGAGGTTCCAAACGGTCGTGGGGAGCTTTGCACAGGCGTGGGATAGTCTTTTACGAGCGTGGTGGTGCTTTGAGGGTCAGAGGCGGCGTTTATGGTGGTTGGGGAAGAGTTTGGGTGAGAGGATTTAAGGTTTGAATGAAGGAGAAAGTGAACAATGATCCCTTATTTATAGTTTTTAAGTCACACGGGCATGGAACACGCCCGTGTGACTCGGGTTTTGCCCGTGTGATTCGAAATTCGATGGTTTTGGCGCGCCTGGTTCGAAGTACACACCCGTGTGGCCATCTCGCACGGCTGTTTGCGATCTTGTTCGCTTTTCACACGGTCGTGTGATCGGTCGCACAGCCATTTGCGATCGGTGCTTCGTTAATCCCACGATCGTGTAAGTAGTCACACAGCCGTGTCTAAATCGACAGTGTTGGCCACGGTCTGGGGACACGGGCGTGTGGCTTTGTGTAAGCCCATGTCTATGTTGAAAGGTTTCCACGGCCCTATCACACGGCCGTGTCGATTTTTCAGTAGCCCGTGTTTCTAGGAAAAATGTGCTCTGTTTACACACAGCCTGAATGCACGATCATGTCTCTGCTTAAAATGTTCACACGGCCTTCAGCACGCCCGTGGGCAAGGCCGTGTGGTCCTAAATTTCTGCATTTAAAAAGGGTTAGTTGATGCATGAAAAATACTAAAATTTTGAAGAAAGAAAAGTTACTAAGTTAGTGCTCGGGTTGCCTCCCGAGAAGCGCTTATTTAGAGTCTAAGCTCGACTCTACCTGGATGTATCACGAAGGGATTTCGTGGAGCTGAAGCTCCTCCCTGTTATCTTTAAAATTCTCACCTCTATAATGTTTAAGCCTATGGTCGTTTACCTTAAACATACCGTGGTTGGGGTGAGTTACCTCAATTGTGCCGTATGGAAAGACAGTTTGAATAGTGAATGGACCTGACCACCTTGACTTGAGTTTCCCAGGAAATAGTCTCAGCCTTGAGTTTTAGAGTAAGACAAGATCACCCGTTTTGAACTGCTTAGGTTGTTTCAGTCGTTTGTCATGACATCGCTTCATGGCTTTCTTATATAGTCATGAGCTCTCGTAGACATTGCAACGCCATTCATCTAGTTCATTTAACTGCATTAATCTTTTCTCACCTGCAAGCTTAAAATCAAGGTTTAAAAATTTGATAGCCCAAAATGCTTTATGTTCAAGTTCAAATGGCAGATGACAACTTTTTCCGTAGACAAGTTTATAGGGAGATGTACCTATGGGTGTTTTAAAAGCAGTTCTATAGGCCCATAAAGCATCGTCTATCTTTCTTGACCAATCTTTTCTATTTGTTTCTATTGTTTTCTCTAAGATGCGTTTTAGTTCCCTATTTGTTACTTCGACTTGCCACTGGTTTGTGGATGATAAGGGGTAGCTGTTCTATGGTTTACCACATACCTTTTTAAAACTTTTTCAAATTGGGCATTGCAAAAATAGGTGCCCCTATCACTAATAATTATCATAGGTGTTCCAAATCAAGAGAAAAGTTTCTTCAAAAATTGTACTACCATTCTTGCATCATTAGTAGGTTATGCTTGGGCTTCCACCCATTTTGACATATAATCTACCGCTACTAGGATATACTTATTCCCAAATGAAGTAGGGAATGGACCCATGAAATCAATACCCCATGCATCAAATATTTCGCATGAAAGTATGTAGCTCTAAGGCATTTCATTATGTTGAGAAATATTACCTGTTCTCTGACATTTATCACAAGAGGTGTAACACCCCCTAACCCTAAACCGTCACCAGAACAGGGTTACAAAGCATTACTGGACCTATCAAACAATTACATAAAATACCTATGTTTAACCCATCTAAACACATTTAAATATGCTCAAAACTTGTTAAATTTAGACATTTTATATATTATCCAATACTTGATTCCAATCACTTATTATATATTATCAATATGATTCAAATTCATACTAAATTAGTCAAGTCCTATTATATACCTTTACCAAGCTTAATTCTACTTATTTCATCAATACATTAACACTTCAAAATGACACATACATAAAACATCCTAGGTACATGCCATTACCAACTATTAGCACTCTTTACCTCATTGAACTCGGGATCGGCCTGGGATGCTGATAAACGCTAAATTATACATATTTTTACCTCATGTTTAGCCTATATTTTGGATGAATTATTATCAATTTAGTGAGAATTGGTGCTTTTAATCTTTCCTTTTCATGTCTTACACTCAAGAGAGCATAGGAAAGAGAAAAGAACGGGAAATGGACCAAAAACTGGAGAAAATGGGCCAAAATGTGAAAACGCACGGCCCAAGAAGTCACCACACGGCCGTGGCACATGGCCGTGCCATACGAAGTCTACACAGTCCAGCCCCGACAAGCACGGCCAGGCCACATGGTCGTGCCTCCATCGATAAAATCACACGGCCTCTGTCGAAGTCACATGGGCGTGGCACACGGGCGTGTTCTAGTCGCGAGGAAGGGGAATTTCACTCGAATTGGTATGCTTAAAGGCTAAGAAAGGCTCCCCCAAAGCTCTATATAAAGACCCTAGGAGGCAACTCTAAGGGTGTGCTTATTTTCCCGCTAAGGGAATACTCTTTTCTCCCAAAAAGGAGCGCCATCTTTCTGCCAACACAAGGAGTGAAAGCAAGGAATTACTCCCAGGGAAGCCGATTGATTCATCACAGAAGCTAGAATTCTATATCAAGACAGAGGATCTCTCTAAATTCCTTCAGGGTTTTTTGGGTTCTTTATGTTTTGTTGTCTTAATTCTTCTGAGATGTTTTCTTTCTTTATTATGAACTAAAACCCTCAAATACTTGAGGGGGATGAAACCTAAGACGAATCTTGTTATTATTTATTCTTGAGTTATATAATAAATACTTGAGTTGTTCTTAATTATGTGTTCTTCATTCTTGATTTAATAATTCTAGGTATTACTTCAAGAAATTGATGTGCTTAGAGCAGAGGAGCAAAAGTCCCTGTGATAAGAGTAGATCTACCATAATTAAGCGGAGTTGCATGCAACCCTAGACATAGGGCGACATAAATCTGCCAGATTAGGGTCAAACCTAATATGGGGAACCATAGATCGAATTAATGTAACCTAGGGTGTTAATTAATAAAGAAACTTTAGTTAACAACCTAGGCCTAGTTGCTCTTCGCCTCGACGGAGGGTTTAGCATAAATTAGGGATCTCTACGGATCAAGTCAAGTGAATAAATCGTCTAACTCAAGAACCAATAACAAGTGAAGTCTAGGTGGATTCTCCCTTGAGTATTGCTCATATCAATCAGTTTTCCCGAAAGTTTTTCCTCAATTTACTTTTTGTGCACTTTTAGTTAGTTTTAGAATTAGTTTAAATCAACTTTCTTTATTTTTAAGCTAGATAATAGAAAGGAAGTAAGTACTAGTACTTTTGGTTCCCTTGGGTACGATAACTCAGTCTTGCCACTAAACTATACTATTGTTCGACAGGTGCGCTTTCCTTTAAGGTCGTGATATTAGTTAGTTTTAGTGTGATCAGTTTTATAAACTTTATTACTTAATATCGCGAGCCATTATCAGATGCTGATTCAATGATCTAGCTTTAACTTAACCTGCGCACGGAAGCAACCGTGCGCTGAGTATGATTATACTCAGTAGTATTTCTATAATCTGAATATTTAAAATAAAACAATATAATATGTATAAATAAATTTTAAACACAATTGAACATTTAAAACCATACAATACTCAATTTTCATCACTTGCTATGTATAATATCTTTCCATAATTTGTTCACATATCATTTAAACAATGACACTATCCGTTCCACATTCAATTCATGAATATATATATATATATATAACTTGTATAATCCATGTATTTACAACATATTTCACATTCTATTTTCAAGTCACTATCTCATATTCTTAGCCCAAAGTAGACTTTATAGAACACACCGGATATACGGAACAAATACAGAGGTGCGTTATTATGCACTAATGAACAGAGAGCACTAAAGTGCTATACAGAGAGCACTGATGTGCTAAACGAAGAGCACTAATGTCCTAATAATCGGAGAGCACTATTGTGCTAATAATTAGAGAGCACTAACGTGCTAATAATCAGAGAGCGCGCTAGAGTTCCTTAATGGCATGCCACTAATATCCCAGTAGTTCTAAATTCCGTCTACTTGGGCATTAAAGCTGAATTTTATATAAAAAAAATCCAATTATCATAGTTACTCAATAGCACAATTACACATATATTTTCAATATATATATTCCAATTCAATTAAACCAGTATAAATTCATCACATACCAAATGAATCCATTTCCATTATAAACACAATAATTCTTACTTCAAAATTTACTAAATGCATAAAAAATTTATAATAATTAATAACTAGGTTCGGATTATAAAAATACAAACCGTAATTTCCTCGAGTCACTCCTCGTCCACTTTTTCTTTTCCTTTCTTAATCGATGACTCTGGTACAATATTAACTACGTAATTAAACAACTAAAAATTCATCAATACAATACAATTTCACATCCTTAATGTACTACTATTTACTTATATATTCTTTCAAAGCTGTCTACCTGAGTCATTGTTACTAAATTATTTATATCTTGAGTTACAAAATTCCAAATTAAGATCCGCTAATTTTCTCTAAAACTAGACTCATATATCTTCTTACCATAAAATTTTAATAATTTTTGGTTTAGTAAATAAGTACAGTTAATTCTTTAAAAATTCCCCTATTACTCCATTCGATAGTTCTAACCTTTCTCTACTAAAAATCAATTATCTTATTGTACAGAACTCAAATAAGGTTCTTGTTTGTTTCTTTTAAAACTAGATTCATTAAGGAGTTCACACATATAAATTACAATCCATAATAATTTTTATATAATTTTTAATGAATTTTAAAAATCAAAATAGGGGAACCCGAATTCATTCTGACCTAGTCTCACAAAACTTATTATATCTCATGATCTAAAATTTATTTGCTTACACCGTTTCTTCTATGAGAAACTAGACTCAACAAGATTTAATTCGTATTTTGTTCATACTCTAGTTCAATTTTTACAATTTTTACTGAATTTTCAAATTCAGACTATTGCTACTGCCCAATGCTGTTTTGGTGTAATATGTTAATAACCAAATTTATAACACCAATTCACACCTTATTTCTATTCAAATTTCATTCAAACTCAAATTTAATTATTAAATTTTCAACATATTTTCCTAATTTCGAATTTTCCTCAATTTAGTTCCTACAATATAAAACTTATGAATTACTTTACAATTCAATCCTTATTTCACTTCTAACTTGAATTTCTATCAATTTAATCCCTAATCCATCATTTTATTCAACATGAACCATATTTAGAAATCTAATAACTTTCAAAATATCAACTTAATTTCACTAAAACCTTATTCCAAAGCTTCTAAAACATCAAAATTAAGTAAAAAGGGCTAAATTAACTTACCTATTTAAACTTTAAGTTTCAAACCCAAATTTTCCCTTTTTTTTTCTTTCTTTCCTTCCTTCTCTGTTTCGTCTCTTCTATTCTGTTTCTTTTCCTTCTTTTTTGTTTTGTTTTATATCTATATATAATATAACATTATTTTATACTTAAATAATATGTGATATTTATTTATTAATTACACATGTGTATATTATTAGTACATATGTATTCACTTATCACCATACATTTGTCATACCTTTATTTATTTATTTTATAGAAATATTATAATATAATTATTTAATTAATAAATATCTTTTATAAAAAATAAATATCTACTAATAATTAAATATACATATTACAAATGTATGTATTCAATTTATTACACATGTATTTTATAATTACCACACATTTGTCACTATTTTAATTTGTTTCATTTATTTTATTTACCATGCAATTGTCAAAATAATATTATAATATAATTAACATAATTTACAATAATATAATAATATAATCTAAAAAAATCTAGGATTTTATCATGCTATGCCGCCTCATTGAATGAGATAGGCATAATTGCCTATTTGGTCCTTTTTATTTTTTATTAATCTATAATTCAAATTTTACCCCTTATTCAATTTAGTCCTTTTTCTTAGTTACTCTTAATTAAGCTAAATTCACACAATTAAACTCTAATTAACTACTCGACTTACTTCATAAATATTTTTAGTAATTATTTATTAATCCATTTTTTTCAGAAACGGAGACCCGAAAATACATTTTTCTGTTAACCTTAAAATTCGGGTCGTTACAAGAGGTCACATACCTGTTGGCATCCCTGAAAAGTGTAGGCCAGTAAAAGCCTGATTCGAGTACTTTATGAGCAGTTCTAGCTCCACTGTAATGTCCTCCTGTGGGATCTGAATGGCAGTGATTTAAAATCTGGTAAGCTTCTGTTTCAGCAACGCATCTTTGAATAACCTGATCTGCACAAATTCGAAAAAGAAAAGGATATTCCCAAAAGTAGTTTTTCACATCAGCGAAGAATCACTTCTTTTGCTGATGGGTCAGCCTTTTTAGGGTTATGTTAGCTGCTAAATAATTTGCAAAATCAACAAACCAAGGAACTGATGCATCTGCTAAGGCTAGGAGTTGTTCTTCAGGAAACAAGTCATTTATTTTAGGGTCAAGCCTCCTTTTTTAGGAACAACCTGCACAGGACTTACCCAAGAACTGTCAGAAATAGGATAAACAATGCTTGCATCTAGAAGTTTAATTACCTCGGCTTATACGACTTCCTTCATGTTGGGATTCAATCATCTCTGAGCTTGCACCGATGGTTTATATTCATCTTCCATTAAAATTTTGTGGGTGCAAAAAGAAGGATTAATTCCCTTATTATCTAAAATTTTCCAAGCTATAGCCTGATACACATGGAGTAGTTCCTCTTTTTCTGCAATGCTCAAATCTGATGCGATAATAACTGGTAAAGTTGAATCTTCCCCTAAAAAGGCATATTCTAAATGATCTGGCAGTTGCTTTAACTCTAATTTAAAAGGTTCATCAATGGAAGGTTTCTGTCTCAATTCATCATTCATCTTTATACTTTCATAACTTATGTGTCTCGTGATAATTTCATTAGAACCTAACTCCTTTCTTAGTTCTTCAATTTCAGTGGTAGCTTCATCTTCCCCCCACCTTGAACAAGACACAGTTCCAATGTATCTGTGAGAGAAAGTTCCTGAAAATTATCTTGAACAAAGTAATTAATAATATCAACAAAATAGCAGGAATCATCTTGTTCTTTAGAAAATTTCATAGCATCATAAATTTTAAAAACGACTTCTTCCTCACCAACTCTAAGTACTAATTTACCATCCCCTACATCAATAATAGCTCTAGCAGTGGCTAAGAATGGATGTCCCAAAATTAAAGGCACCTCAATATCCACATCCATATTAAGCACAACAAAATCAACGAGGAATATAAATTTATCGACCTTTACTAGCACATCTTCTATGATTCCCCTAGGATATTTAATAGATCTATCAGCTAGTTGAATACTCATCCTAGTGGGCTTTGGTTCCCCTAGACCGAGTTGCTTGAACATTTTGTAAGGCATGAGATTAATGCTAGCACCTAAATCAGCTAAGGCTTTATCAATAATTAAACTACCAATTAAACAAGGAATAGTAAAACTCCCTGGATCTTTCAGTTTTGCCGGCAGTTTATTTTGGAGAATAGTTGAGCATTCCTCGTTGAGTTCTACTGTGGCTAATTCTTCCAACTTTCTTTTATTTGTCAAAAATTCTTTAATGAACTTCGCATACTTCGGCATCTGTGAAATTGCTTCAACAAAAGGTAAGTTAATGTGTAATTGTTTAAAAAGTTCAAGAAATTTACCGAATTGAGCGTCTGTACAGTCTTTGTTCAATTTTGCCAGGTATGGAATAGGCGGTTTGTATTCCTTAAGTGTTGGTGGAGTGTTTTCCTTGGGTTCCTCTGCCTTGTTTCCTGAAGATTCTGGAACAGACTTCTTTCCTGGTTCAGCTAGTATTTTCCCATCTCTTAGAGTAATTGCTTTGACATGTTCTCTGGGATTTGGCTCAGTATTACTTGGTAGTCTACCTTGTGGTCTCTCTGAAATTAATTTTGCAAGTTGACCGATTTGATTCTAAAGCCCTTGAATTGATGCTTGTTGGTTCTTTAGTGCCATCTCAGTGTTTTGAAAATAGGTTTCTGATGTGGCCATAAATTTAGTGAACATCTCTTCAAGATTCGGCTTTTTCTCTTGTTGTGGTGGTGGCTGCTGAAATCCCGGAGAAGACTGTTATCTTTGATTTCCTTGTCCTCCCCATGAAAAATTGGGGTGATTTCTCCAACCTGCATTGTAAATATTACTATAAGGATTATTTTGAGGTCTAGAATTGTTACCCATATAGTTGGCTTGCTCAGTTTCTATGCTGTGTCCTTAGGATGAATAGTCTGGATTGAACATATTTCCTGGAGTTGTGTCGCATTGCATCACTAGCTGCGCCTGCGTAAAACCAACAAAATTATCAAACTTTTTATTTAAAAGTTCTACTTGGTTGGTAAGCATAGTGAAAGCATCAACATTATAAACTCCTGCAGCTTTTGTCGGCTTTGTCCTCATGACTTGCCACTAATAGTTATTCAGTGACATCTCTTCAATAAATTCATAAGCTGCTTCGGGTGTTCTATTGTTGATTGTTCCTCCTACGGCTGCATCGATCATTTACCTTGTTGAAGGATTCAAATCGTTGTGAAAGGTTTGAACTTGTAACCATAAAGGTAACCCATGATGAGGGCATCTTCTCAAAAAATCTTTGTATCTCTCCCAGGCATCATAAAATGTTTCTAAATCCATCTGCACAAAAGAAGAGATATCGTTTCGTAATTTAGCTGTTTTAGTTGGAGGAAAATATTTAAGTAAAAATTTTTCTATCATCTGTTCCCATGTAGTGATTGAGCCTTGTGGTAAAGAATTTAACCACTGTTTGGCTTTATTTCTCAAAGAGAATGGGAATAGCCTTAGACAAATGGCATCATCAGAAACGCCATTAATTTTAAAAGTATCACAAAGTTCCAAAAAATTGGCTATGTGTGAATTTAGATCTTTATCCTGTAAACTATCAAACTCCACTAATTGCTGTATCATCTGAATAGTGTTAGGTTTTAATTCAAAATTATTAGCAGCAATGGCAGGTTTAATAATGCTAGTTTAAGTACCAGCCAAACTAGGTTTAGCATAATCATACATAGTACAAGGAGCTTCATCTTGATTCACTGGTTGCGCGACTATTACGGGAGGTGGTGGAATGTTTTGATTTACTTCCATCTCTTCTGTAGGTTTTGTCCCCTGTTCTTGATCTTGTTCTGGATAATGTAGGCTTCTTCTGATCTCTCTACGAGTTCTGCGAACTGTCACTTCTAAATCTTCGTCAAAAAGTAATGGTCCTGCTGGGTTGTTTCTAGTCATAAACTAGAAATACCTAGAAGGGAAAAAGCAAAGAAATTTTAAAATAGAATAAAATAAAATAAAATAAAAATAAAAATAAATAAAAAATGAGAATAAATAAATATAGTAATGGCTAAAGTAATAGAAATCGAGTTTTCTTAATATTTTAGTTCTTCGGCAACGGCGCCAAAAACTTGATACTCGCGATATTAAGTAATAAAATTTATAAAAACTAATCACACCAAAACTAACTAATATCACGATTTTAAAGGCAAGCGCACCTATCGAACAGTAGTATAGTTTAGCGGTAAGACTGAGTTATCGTACCCAAGGGAACCAAAAGTACTAATACTTACTTCCTTTCTATTATCTAACCTAAAAATAAAAGTGGGTTGTTGAAACTAATTCTAAAACTAGCTAAAAGTGCACAAAAAGTAAAGTGGGGAAAGACTCTTTGGGAAAACTGATTGATATAAGCAATACTTAAGAGAGAATCCACCTAGACTTCACTTGTTATTAACTTCTTGAACTAGATGATTTCTTCACTTGACTTGATCCGTAGAGATCCCTAACCTATGTTAATACCTCTATCGAGGATAAGAACAACTAATCCTAGGTGGTTAACTAAAGTTTCTTTATTAATTAACACCCCTAGGTTGCATTAATTTGATCTATGGATCCCCCTATTAGGTTTGACCCTAATCCGGCAGATTTATGTCGCCCTATGTCTAAGATTGCATGCAACTCCGCTTAATTATGGTAGATCTACTCTCAAAACAGGGACTTTTGCTCCTCTGCCTAAGCACATCGATTTCTTGAAGTAATACCTAGGATTATTAAATCAAGAATGAAGAACACATAATTAAGAACAATTCAAGTATTTATCATATAATTCAAGAATTAATAATAACAAGATCTATCTTAGGTTTCATCCCCCTCAAGTATTTGAGAGGTTTAGTTCATGATTAATAAAGAAAACATCTCAGAAGAAATAAGATAACAAAACATAAAGAACCCAAAGAATCCCTAAAGGAATTTAGGGAGATCCTTTGTCTTGATGTAGAATTCTGGCTTTTGGGATGAATTAATCGGCTTCCCTTGGAGTAATTCCTTGCTTTCACTCCTCGTGTTGGCAGAAATATGGCGCTCCTTTTTGGGAGAAAAGAGTACACCCTCAGAGTTGTCTCCTAGGGTCTTTATATAGAGCTTTGGGATGCCATTCTTAGCCTCTAAGTATCCAAATCCGAGTGAAATTGTACTTCCTCACGACAGGGACACGCCCGTGTGGTTTCGATAAGGGCCGTGTTCGGGCCTGTTAAGGTGGCACGGTCGTATAGCCTGGCTGTGCTTGTCGGGGCTGGGCTTTATTGGACCTCATGTGGCACGGCCGTGGCACACGGCCGTGTGGTGACTTCTTGGGCCATGTCATTTTCACATTTTGGCCCAATTTCCTCGTTTTCGATCTATTTTCCATTCTTTTCTCTTCCCTATGCTCTCCTGAATATAAGATATGAAAAAGAAAGTTTAAGAGCACCAATTCTCACAAAAATTGATAATAATTCATCCAAAATATAGGCTAAACATGGGGTAAAAATACGTATAATTTATCGTTTGTCTTGTAGCATGCTCGAGATGCCCTGTGGGGACATCTGGCTTATGAGAGTGAGTGAGGATGATTGCGCCACTGTGTTGAGAAGGCCGAAGTATCTCGTAAGGTGAGTCACATAGGGGCCTATGCAAATTGCCCCCTTCTTATGTCGCTATCTGATGTCGGATGGCGAGGGCGATGAAGTAGGCGAGGTCAAAAACATGGCCATGCACCATGCTCCGTAGAAAGTATGCGTCGTAGGTGTTGACGATGCTGGTACTCTCTCGTTGGCCCGTCAATGTGTGTGCAAGGATGGCGTGAAGGTAATGAAGTGATGGTGAGAGAACTGTTGTCTTGGAGAGAATAGGGTTGTAAGTGGCTGAAGCAGGGACCAAGGCCTTCCTACAGGAAGCGAGGGAGTAATGAATATGGCGATGGAGCTCAGATAAGTCTTCTTCATCCATGAACTCCTCGATATAAAGTCCCAATGCGACACCGAACTCAGGGACACTCAACTGTCATACCATCCCGTCAAGACGGAATTAGATTGTGCCTAGGTCGTTGAACTGTGACATGATCATCTGTAGGTGGAAGGTAGAATAGAGCTCAAGAGTGAATTTTAAGTACGCCGGTTCAACGATTTTGAAGAATCTCCCCCATAGGTCAGTAGTAAGGAGGGCCCGAACCACGTTTGTGAGTTGGGCCTGCTCGAGGGCAGCCCAATCAATACAACATCCCACACCGAGAGGCCTGGCCCTAAGAATTTGAAAGAGTTCTTCTTGGGATCCCTGTGGAAACTGAAGGTGTCGTATTTCCGTGGTTGTACTAGAGGAGGTAGCTCTAGGTCCCTTTCGCTTTTTTGAAGCGGGGACGGCTGTTTTGGATTTACCACGTGGATTTGACATAGTGTACCTGAAAAAGAGTTAACAGTTGTTAATTAATGGTGAAGATGAAAATATAGTATCCATAGTCCAAGTTATTCAACCAAGAAACGAATAAATCTAACAAAACTCAACTTCCTATTTTAGTAGCATGCTCAATCAAAAACTAACAAAACTCAAGCAAGGAGTAATTTTAAGAAGGGAATTAAGTGCTCGAATTATCCTAGAAACTAATAAAACTAACAAGACTTAAAAGCAATCAAATACAAAGGATTCATTTGACAAGAATTTAATAGGAATTGGCATGGAAATAGCATGACTATTCATGTATTCTTGTGGCATAGCTAGTACTACAGTAGAAAAAAGAGTGTAATATATGAAATAGATTCTAATGAACATAAAAAATATGTGATAAACAAATAATAAGAAAATAAAATAAATAAAATAAAATAGAGTAAAAATAAAAGTAAGAGTCAAAATTAATGGGAGAAAAGGGGAAACTGATTGTGGTCAGAGGTGTCACAGCGCGATGGTCGGAGGGAGATTGGGTTGGCAGTCGGTGTAATGGTGGAGAAGAAAAGAGGAAGAAAAGAGAGGGAAGGATTTTGGGGTTTTGTGTGAAGAAGAGGTGTGGTGTGAATGGAGAGGGAAGATGAGAGGAAAAAGGAAAAATGGAAGGAATGAGGGAGAAGGGGAAGTCGAATTTTCTAGGATGGTGGCCGGAATTGGCGACGGTAGTGCTGAGGGAGTGGTGGCTAAGGTTTGAGTTTGGGGAAGATGATGAATAGTGAAGGGTTTATATAGGGGGTGGGGCACACGGCCATGGCACATGCCCGTGTGCATTCATTTTAGCCCATGTGTTTCGCAATTTTGGGTTTTGAATGCACTTGATACTTGGCACACGCCAGTGGTCTTTGGGCGTGTTAGTGCACACGACCGTGTCGCACGGCCGTGTCCTGTTTTGTTCGCTTCCCCCACACTTGTGTTCACCCTCGCACGCTCGTATTCAAGTAACCAATGTCGACCACGATCTTCAGGCATGGGCGTGTCACATGCCCATGTTGATTTGGCAGGTTTGCTCATGGCCATATCACACGGCCATAAGGTTTTGTCGAATCTCATGTCTCGTTCTTGGCTTTGGGGAAATTTTCCTTTGCTTTCACACGGCCATGTTGCATGGCCGTGTCTCCCCCTGTGGTGTGTCCACGGCCTCAGGCACGCTCGTGTGCCTGGCCTTGTGGCTTAAAAAAACTTGTGTTTAAGGACTCAGTTAGTGATTTAGGTGTTATAAAATGAAAATTAAAGAAAGCAACAACGTTAGTGCTCGGGTTACCTCCCGAGAAGCACTTATTTAGAGTCTAAGCTAGACTTTACCTTGCGTGCACCTTTACGAGGGTTTGTGGAGCCTAAGCTCCTCTCTATCATTCCTGAAATCTTCACTTCTATAGAGTTTAAGTCAATGACTGTTTACCTTGAAAGTGTCGTGATTCGGATGTGTTACCTCGACTGTGCCGTAGGGAAAGACAGTTTAAACGACGAATCAGCCAAACCATCTCGATTTAAGTTTTCCAAGGAATAATTTGAGCCTCGAGTTATTGATAAACGATAAATTATACATGTTTTTACCTCATGCTTAGCCTAATTTCTGAATGAATTATCATTGAATTTGTGGAATTTAGTGCTCTTAAACCTTTAATTTCATGTTTTATACTCAGGTGAGCATAAGGAAGTGAAAAGAATGAGAAACGGGCTGAAAACAGAGAAAATGGGCCAAAGTATGAAAACAATACGGCCTGAAGGTTCGCCACACGGTCGTGGCACACGGCCGTGCCACCTTGAGCCCACACACGGCCCAACCCCGACAAGCACAGCCAGACCACACGGCCGTGCCACCATCAATAGGCATGACAACGGCCTGGGCCTCGATCCACATAGGTGTGGCACATGGGCATGTCCCTGTTGTCAGGAAGTTCAATTTCACTAGGAAAAGGCTACTTAGGGGCTAAGAAAGGCATTTTAAAGCTCTATATAAAGACCCTACGGGGCAACTACAAAGGGTGCTTATTTCCCGCTAAGGAAATATTTTCTCTCTTCAAAAGAGTGATTTTCTCCCCTCAAGAAGAGAGTAGAAGCAAGGAATTACTCCAATGGAAGCCGATTGATTCATCTCAGAAGCTGAATTCTCCCTCAAGACTGAAGATCTCCCTTCAATTTCCTTCAGGGGTTTTTGGGTTCTTTATGTTTTGTTATTTTAATTCTTCTGAGATGTTTTCTTTTATACTTATGAACTAAACCCTCAAATACTTGAGGGGGATGAAACCTAAGACAAATCTTGTTATTATTTTCTCTTGAATTATATGATAAATATTTGATTTGTTCTTAATTGTGTTTTTAACTCTTAAATTGATATTTCCGGGATATTGATTTAAGTCAAATGTGCTTATATAGAGGAGCAAAAGTCCCTGCATAGGAGTAGATCCAACACAATTAAGTGAAGTTGATCGCAATCCTAGAGATAGGATGACAAAAATCTGCCGGATTAGGGTCAAACCTAATAAGGGAATCCATAGATCAAGTTAATGCAACACTAGGGGTTTTAGTTAGAAAGAGATTTCAATTAATCAACCTAGGGTTAGTTGTTTTTAGTCTCGAGAGGGATATTAACATAAGTTAGGGATTTCTATGGATCAAGTCAAGTGAATAAATCGTCTAGTTCAAGAGTTGATAACAAGTGAGGTCTAGGTGGATTCTCCCTTGAGTATTGTCCAAATCAATCAGTTTTTCCTAAGAGTTTTTCCCCAATTCACTTTTTGTGCATTCATAGTTAGTTTTAGAATTAGTTTCATAAAAACCCCTTTTATTTTTAGGTTAAATAATAGAAAGGAAGTTAGTACTAGTACTTTTGGTTCCTTTGGGTACGATATCTCGATCTTGCCACTAAACAATACTACTGTTCGATAGGTGCGCTTGCCTTAAAGTCATGATAATAGTTAGTTTTTGGTGCGATCATTATTATAAATTTTATTATTGCATATCACATATATCAAGTTTTTGGCACCATTGCCGGGGAACTAAAATATTAAGAACACTTGATTTCTATTACTTTAGCCATTACTATTTATTTTTCAATTTCTATTCTTATTTATTTATTTATTTTAATTTCCTTTGTTTTTTTTTTCCTTTTTAGGTATCTCTAGTTTATGACTAGAAGAAACCCAGGACGACCATTACTTTTCGACAAAGATTTGGAAGCTACAGTTCGCAGAACTCGTAAAGAGATTAGACGAAGCATACATTATCCAGAACAAGAACAAGAAAAAGAACCTGAACCCACTGAAGAGATGGAAGCAAATCAAGAGAATCTACCACCTCCTGCACTATGTATGATTATGCTAAACTTAATTTGGCTGGTACTCAATCTAGTATTATTAGACCTACTATTGCTGAAAATAATTTTGAATTAAAACCTAACACTATTCAGATGATTCAGCAATTTGTGTAGTTTGATGGTTTTTAGGATAAGGATCCCAATTCACACTTAGCCAATTTCTTGGAATTTTCTTATACTTTTAAAATAAATGGTGTTTCTGATGATGCCATTCGCCTCCAATTGTTTCCTTTTTCCTTGAGGAATAAAGCTAAACAATGGTTAAATTCTCTACCACGAGGCTCAATCACTACATGGGAACAGATGACCGAGAAATTTTTACTTAAATACTTTCCTCCAGCTAAAACAGCTAAATTGCAAAACGATATCTCTTTTTTTGTGCAGATGGATTTAGAGACGCTTTACGATGCCTAGGAGAGATACAAAGATCTTTTGTGAAGGTGTCTCTGATACTCGCGATATTAAGTAATAAAAACTGATCACACCAAAAACTAACTAATATCACAATTTAAAGGCAAGCGCACCTATCGAATAGTAGTATAGTTTCGAATTTGGATACTTAGGGGCTAAGAAAGGCATTCCAAAGCTCTATATAAAGACCCTAGAGGCTGTGTGGGCCTAAGAAAGGCATTCCAAAGCTCTATATAAGACCTATATAAAGACCCTAGAGTATAGTTTCAACAAGAGGCTGTGTGGGCCTGTTGAGGGTGGCACGGCCATGTAGCCTGGCCGTGCTTGTCGGGGCTGGGCCGTGTTGGACCTTATGGGGCACGGTCATGTGCCACGGTCGTGTGGTGACTTCTTGGGTCGTGTTGTTTTTTCACTTTGGTCCGTTTTCTCTGTTTTTGGCCCGTTTTTCGTTCTTTTCTATTCCCTATGCTCTCCTGAGTATAAGACATGAAAAAAAATGATTAAGAGAACCAATTCTCACAAAATTAATAATAATTCATCCATAATGTAGGCTAAACATGAGGTAAAAATATGTATAATTCATCGTTTATTAGCCCCCACCATGGGTTGCCTTTGTGGTTACAAGTTCAAACCTTTCACAACGGTTTGAATCCATCAACAAGGCAGATGATCGATGCAGCTGCCGGAGGAACAATCAACAACAAAACACCCAAAGCAGCTTATGAATTTATAAAAAAGATGTCATTAAATAACTATCAGTGGCAAGTCATGAGGACAAAACCAACAAAAGCTGCAGGAGTTTTTAGTATTGATGCTGTCACTATGCTTACTAATCATGTAGAACTTTTAAATAAAAAGTTTGATAATTTCGTTGGTTCTACACAGGCACATCCAGTGATGCAGTGTGACGCAACCCAGGGAAATATGTTCAATTCGGATTACTCCTCTTATGGACATGGCATGGAAACTGAGCAAGCCAACTATATGGGTAACAATTCTAGACCTCAAAATAATCCTTATAGTAATACTTATAATGCAGGTTGGTGGAACCACCCCAATTTCTCATGGGGAGGACAAGGAAATCAAAGACAACTGCCTCCTCCGGGATTTCAGCAGCAACCACCACAACAAGAGAAAAAGCCGAACCTTGAAGAAATGTTCAGCAAATTTATGGCCGTATCAGAGACCCATTTTCAAAACACAGAAACGGCACTAAAGAACCAGCAAGCATCCATTCAAGGACTCGAAACACAAATAAGCTAGCTCACCAAGTTACTTTCTGAAAGACCACAAGGTGGACTACCAAGTAATACCGAGACTAACCCTGAAGAGCAACTTCATGCCATGAATACAATAGATGAGGAGGAGCTAACCAAAACCAACCCAAAGCCATGCAAGGAGCATGTGGTAAGTAAAGGAAAGGATGAGGTAAGTTCCAAAGATGAAATTGTCAACAAATATAAACCTCATATCCCATACCCAAATGCGCTAAAGAAAGACCGCACGAATGAGCAATTCGGTAAGTTTTGTGAACTCTTAAAGAAATTACATATCAACTTACCATTTGTTGAAGCAATTATGCAGATGCCGGAGTACGTAAAATTTTTAAAGGAACTTCTCACAAATAAAAGGAAGTTGGAAGAACTATCCACAGTGGAACTCAACGAGGAATGCTTAGCTATTCTCTAAAATAAACTGCCAACCAAACTAAAAGATCCAGGGAGTTTTACTATTCCTTGTTTACTTGGTAACCTGGATGCCAAAAATGCTTTAGTTGATCTAGGGGCTAGTATAAATGTCATGCCTTATAAACTATTTAAACAACTAGGTCTTAAAAAACCTAAGCAAACCAAGATGAGCATTCAACTGGCTGATAAAACTATTAGGTTTCCTAAGGGAATAATTGAATATGTGCTTGTCAAAATTGATAAATTTATATTCCCAGTTGACTTTGTTGTTTTAGACATTGATGAGGATAGCAATGTAGCCTTAATTCTAGGGCGACCCTTTTTAGCAACTGCCAGAACAATAATTGATTTAGGAACAGGAGAACTTACACTTCGTGTAGGTGATGACAAAATTACTTTACAAGCTCAAAACTCGATTAAGACTGTTGATAATAATATAGTTACAAGTCCTTGTAAAAATACTGAACTCACCACCCAACCTTCTGTGCAGGATACACTCCACATAAAGGTAACACAATCACAGACAAGTCCATCCAAGGGAGATGCGCCTGAAAATTGAATGCTTCAAATCGAGGAACTAGATGAGTGGCTGAACTATCATGAAAAACCAAAACATGCCACACCAACCCAAAGCATCACCAAGACGACTCTCAAGTAAAAACGTATCAAATCAAGGTAGGGGATAAGGTAATCTTAGGGGAAGACGACCCTCGAATCTTGAATTCAAAAGAACATACAAGTGACATATCCTACTTCACGGTAATGAAAATCTTCCCCTATGGTACAGTAGAGATAAAACATCAGTCACTCGGCACATTCAAGGTAAACCACACTCGACTCAAATCTTACGTTGATAATGAAATTGTGAATAGGATAGAAGAGTATCAACTCTACAAGCCACCGTGAACGAACAAGCTTGAGAAAAGTCAAGCTTAGACTATAAACAAGTGCTTCTCAGGAGGGAACCCGAGCACTGACTTGGTAAATTCTTTTATTTTAGTTTTCTAATACATCAACTAACCCTTTTAAATGCAGGATTTTCGTTCCACATAGCCATGCCCATGGGCATGCCCAAGGCCATGTGGACACTATGAGCAGAGACACGGCCGTGCAATATGGCCGTGTATAAGCAGGGAAATTTTTTTCCTAAGACATGGGCATAGACAATTTGCCACGACCGTACGATGTGGCCATGGCCAAACTTGCCAATTCAAACACGAGCTTCGACAACTCACCATGGCCGTGCGATGTGGCCGTGGCCAAAACTGCCAATTTCAACACGGGCGTGCGACACGCCCGTGCCCAACGGCCGTGTGCCCAATTCCCTATTAAATTTTATTTTTTATTTTATTTTTTTATTTTATTCTCTTCACCTTATGTTTTTCCTTTTATTTTACACTTCACTTCTTATCGAGTAAGACTTAAATTCCTCACATAGTTGTGCTTCAAGTTACCCAGGATCATGAACTTCAAGTAGTTATCTCTCCAATCCAGCTTTCACTAATTTCAAGGGATTCATCCAAAAATTCAGAGAGTCTCAATTCTCTCTCTATCTTATGATATTATGCTTCTATTCCTACAATGTATCTTTGTACATTGAGGGTAATGTACATCTTAACTGTGGGAGGAAACTTACTTTCAGTCATTGCATTTTCTTTGAAACCCTGAAAATTTTTAAAACTAACTTTTTGCATTGTTCTCAAAATTTTGAATTCTCATTTTCACTCTCTGCATTATCTTTAAACTCCTATTATGAATTAATTCTGATTGATTTATGATGTTTATTGATGTGTTGAGAATTAAGACATAGGTGCTTATGCTTTGATTATTCAAACTTTAAAACATTAGGAAATCAAGCATGATAAGTTGAAATTTTTGAGAATTTAATTTTTTTCATAGGTTATTTTCCCTAATTTTAAGTGTTATCTTGAGATTTGAAATTCGCAGGATTGACATCAAAAGCCATAATTCTGGTGAGATTTTTGAGCCTTTTGAGCATACATTCTTTCGTGCTCACTTTTATTGTTGCTTTGAGTGAGTCAATACTGATTTGTTATTCTAGAACTTGCTTCTATTATACATGTCAAGACCACATCATTGATTTCATATACCGAAATGATAAAGGCACCTAGGTTTAACCCACTTACTCCATAAAAAGCCTACCTCCATAAATTAACCCTTAGTGAACCCCATTGAGCCTAACAACCCATTCTTTAACTTACCTCTAATATTAACCCATAACCCATTTTTGTTGAATTCCATTCAATTATTTTGATCCCTATTTTTGTCGAGATTTGAGTTGAATTATTATCTAGCTTTGTTCTCTTTTCCAGTTTGTAAAGTTGTAAATATTCAATTTATTGTATTTGATTTGATTTGTTCTTTAAAAAAAGAAAAAAAGAAAGAAAAAAATGTGTATATATAGTCAATCTGTAATAGTTCAATAGTTTTTGCATATTTCTACAAGCTTCTAAATCCAGAACGATGTCATCATAAGGCTTAGCTCTAGGAATATGTTCCAGTGATAAAGATTTTTCTAGCTAGATGATTTTTCAATTCAACCTCGATTCTAACCTTCTTTTTCTACCTATGACAACACCCCTAACCAAAGCCCCATTACAACTATTAAAAGACCTTTTGATCGATGTGTCATATCAATCTATAAAGGTGGAGATTTGATTTTCTTGCAAGCCTATGGCAATAACTTTTCAGGTTGACTAAAGAGTTCTTAATTCTTGAACCCTAAACACTTTGAGTGGATAGAGTGAACCTTTAGTGAGGATGTCAAATCGTGTTAATTTTGATTGAAAGGTAATTTCTTAAGAGAAGGGAGGAAACCTATGTTTCTGTGATAAAGTTCTCAACTTAGAGTGTTTGAAACTTTAATGTTCTTCTGATTGAATTTTCATTGTATGATTACTTGAGGATTAGTTTGAAACATTATTGATAAGGATTGTAAGTTGAGAAGAATTATTCTTAATTACGGGTTGAGATTTTGCTTGAGGAAAAGCAAAGGCTTAAGTGTGGGTGTATTTGATAAACGATAAATTATACATGTTTTTACCTCATGCTTAGCCTAACTTCTGGATGAGTTATCATTGAATTTGTGGAATTTGGTGCTCTTAAACCTTTAATTTCATGTTTTATACTCAGGTGAGTATAAAGAAGTGAAAAGAACGAGAAACTGGCTGAAAACGGAGAAAATGGGCCAAAGTATGAAAACAACATAACCTGAAGGTTCGCCACATGGCCGTGGCACACGGCCGTACCACCTTGAGCCCACGCACGGCTCAACCCCGACAACCACGGCCAGACCACACAGCCGTGCCACCATCAACAGGCCCAACCACGGCCTGGGCCTCAATCCATACAGGCCCTGTCGTGAGGAAGTTCAATTTCACTAGGAAAAGGCTACTTAGGGGCTAAGAAAGGCATTTTAAAGCTTTATATAATGACCCTATGGGGCAACTACAAAGGGTGCTTATTTCTCGCTAAGGGAATACTTTTCTCTCTTCAAAAGAGTGATTTTCTCCCCTCAAGAAAAGAGTAGAAGCAAGGAATTACTCCAAGGGAAGCCGATTGATTCATCTCAGAAGCTGATTTCTCCCTCAAGATTGAAGATCTCCCTTCAATTTCCTTCAGGGGTTTTTGGGTTCTTTATGTTTTGTTATTTCAATTCTTCTGAGATGTTTTCTTTTATACTTATGAACTAAACCCTCAAATACTTGAGGGGGATGAAACCTAAGACAGATCTTGTTATTATTTTCTCTTGAATTATATGATAAATATTTGATTTGTTCTTAATTGTGTTTTTAACTCTTAAGTTGATATTTTCGGGATATTGATTTAAGTCGAATGTGCTTATGTAGAGGAGCAAAAGTCCCTGCACAGGAGTAGATCCAACACAATTAAGCGGAGTTGATCGCAATCCTAGAGATAGGACGACGAAAATCTACCGGATTAGGGTCAAACCTAATAAGGGAATCCATAGATCAAGTTAACGCAACATTAGGGGTTTTAATTAGAAAGAGATTTCAATTAATCAACCTAGGGTTAGTTGTTTTTAGTCTCAAGAGGGATATTAACATAAGCTAGGGATTTCTACGGATCAAGTCAAGTGAATAAATCGTCTAGTTCAAGAGTTGATAACAAGTGAAGTCTAGGTGGATTCTCCCTTGAGTATTGTCCAAATCAATCAGTTTTTCCTAAGAGTTTTTCCCCAATTCACTTTTTGTGCATTCATAGTGAGTTTTAGAATGAGTTTCATAAAAACCCCTTTTATTTTTAGGTTAAATAATAGAAAGGAAGTTAGTAGTAGTACTTTTGGTTCCCTTGGGTACGATATCTCGGTCTTACCACTAAACTATGCTACTGTTCGATAGGTGCGCTTACCTTAAAGTCATGATAATAGTTAGTTTTTGGTGCGATCATTATTATAAATTTTATTACTTCATATCACGCATATCAGTTGTAAAGCAAGACAAGGTCACCAACTTCAATCTGCTTAGGTTGCTTTAAACTAGTGGCGTCGCTTTGTTGCTTCCTTGTACAATCGAGGGTTCTCGTATGCATTACTGCGCCATTCGTCCAACTCGTTTAACTGCATTAGTCGTTTCTCACCTACAAGTTTAGGATCAAGATTCAGAAATTTGATAGCCCAAAATGCCTTATGCTCTAATTCAAAAGGTAAATGACAACTTTTCCCATAAACAAGTCTATAAAGGGATGTTCCTATAGGAGTTTTAAAAGCGGTCCTATAGGTCCATAAAGCATCATCTACCTTCATCGCCTAATCCTTTCTATTTGATTCTACCATTTTTTCTAGGATTCGTTTAAGCTCTCTATTAGATACTTCGACTTGGCCACTAGTTTGTGGATGGTAAGGGGTAGCTATTCTATGGTGCACTCCATATTTCTTTAGAACTTTATTGAACTGAGCATTAAAAAAATGAGTACCCCTATCACTAATAATATCTCTAGGTGATCCAAACCGAGAAAAAAGTTTTTTTAGAAATTTTACTACCACTCTAGCATCATTAGTAGGTAAAGCTTGGGCCTCCACCCATTTCGACATATAATCAGCTGCTACTAAGATGTATTTATTTCTAAACAAACTAGGGAATGGACCCATGAAATTAATACTCCATACATCAAAAATTTCACATAAAAGTATATATGTTTGAGGCATTTCATCACGTTTAGAGATATTACTTGTCCTTTGGCATTTATCACAAGAAGTTACATACCTGACGGTGCCTTTCAATAGTGTGGACCAATAAAAACCTGATTCAAGTATTTTGTGAGTGATTTTAGTCCCATTGTAGTGTCCTCCGGTTGATCCTGAATGGCAGTGTTCTAAAGTTCTGTATGCTTCTATTTTAGTAACGCATCTTCGAATAACTTGATCTGCACATATACAAAAAAGAAAAGAATCTTCCCAAAAGTAATTTTTCATATCAGCGAAGAATCGCTTCTTTTGCTAATGCGTCAACCCTTTTGGGGTTATGTTAGTTGCTAAGTAAGTTGCAATATCAGCAAACTAGGTACCTCAGAATTAGATACAAGCAAGAATTACTCTTCAAGGAATGCATGATTTATTTCGACCTCGTCAAGTTCCTCAAGACGTATATTTTCGAGCCTGGAAAGGTGATCTGCCGTAAGGTTTTCAGCCTCATTTTTATCTTGTATCTCCAAATCGAATTACTGTAATAATAAAATCCATCTTATTAGTCGAGGTTTTGCATCAGACTTAGTTAAAAGGTAATGAAGAGCGAAATGATCAGTATAAACGATGACTTTAGACAAAATAAGATAAGGTCTAAATTTGTCAAACGCAAAAACCACAGCTAGCAATTCTTTTTTCCGTGGTAGTGTAATTCTCTTGAGCGGCTGTCAAAGTCTTGCTAGCAAAATAAATTAGCTGAAAATGTTTCTCTCTTCATTGTCGGAGAACTGCACCTATTGCAAAATCACTCGCATTATACATTAGTTCAAAAGGAAGATTCCAATCAGGTGCAAGTATAATCAGAGTATTAGTTAATTTCTCTTTGAGAGTGTTGAATGCTTTTAAACATTCCTGATTAAAATCGAAAGGCACATCTTTTTCTAGTAATTTAGTTAAAAGCTTAGCTATTTTAGAAAAATCTTTAATAAATCTTCTATAAAAACCAGCATGTCCTAAAAGCTTTTTATAACCTAATTAGGTGGAGGTAGTTTTTCAATGGTTTCAGTCTTTGCTTTATCAACCTCAATCCCCTTACTAGAAATTCTATGTCCTAATACAATACCTTCACGGACCATAAAATGGCATTTTTCCCATTTGAGAACAAGGTTTGTTTCTTCACATCTTATTAAAAGTCGTTCTAAATTTTTAAGGTAAAGATGGAAAGAGTTACCGAATACTGAGAAGCCATCCATAAATACCTCCATGATATCCTTCACGAGTCCATAAAAAGTGGCTAGCATGCAGCGCTGAAAAGTAGTAGGAGCATTGCATAATCCAAAAGGCATTCTACGATAAGCAAACATACCTTATGGACATGTAAATGTCGTCTTCTCTTGATCTTCAAGAGCTATCGGGATTTGGAAATAGCCAGAGAGTCCATTGATCTCTCGTGATGTGATGAAGTAATAAATTAATCGTACCTAAAAGACTAACTATTATCACGATAAAAGGCAAGCGCACCTATCGAGTAGTAGTATAGCTAGTGGCAAGACCGGAATATCGAATCCAAGGAACTAAAAGTACTAGTAATGACTTTCTTCCTATTATCTAGCCTAAGAATAAAATGGGGTTTGGTTGTAAACGATCTAAACTAAAATAAAGGAACAACAAAGAGTAAATTGGGAGAGATTACTCTGGGAAAACTGATTGATCAGGAAAATACCTAAGGAAGATTCCACCTAGACTTCACTTGTTATCTAACTCTGAACTAGACGATTTCTTTATTCGACTTGATCCATAGAGATCCTTAAATTATGTTAATACCTCCATCGAGGATAAGAACAACTAATCCTAGGTTGATTAATTGAAATCTCTTTCTAATTAAAACCCTTAGTCTTGCATTAACTCGATCTATGGATCCCCATATTAGATTTGACTTTAATCTTGAAGATTTTTGTCGTCTTATGTCTAGGATTACGATCAACTCCGCTTAATTGTGTTGGATCTACTCTTAAAAAGGGACTTTTGCTCCTCTGCCTAAGCACATTCGACTTAAATTAATATCCTAAAAATATCAATTCAAGAATTAAAAACACAATTAAGAACAAGTCAAATATTTATCATATAGTTCAGATAACAATAACAAGATTCGTCTTAGGTTTCATCCCCCTTAGATATTTTGGGTTTTAGTTTATAATTATAAAAAAAATCTCAGAATAGATAAAATAACAAAACATAAGAAAACCCAAAACTCCTGAAAGAATTGAAGAGAGATCCTTTATCTTGATGTAGACCCTTGCTTCTGAGATGGATCAATCGGCTTTCCTTCAAGTAATTCCCTGCCTTTAGCTCTCCGTCTTGGCAAGAAGACTATACCCTTGGCGAGAATAATGCACACCTCTGTAGTTGCCTCTTAGGGTCTTTATATAGAGTTTGGAGAGTCTTTCTTAGCCCCTAAGTAGCTTTTTCCTCGTGAAATTGAACTTCCTCACGACAGGGACATGTCCGTGTGAGTCATTTGCTAGGTCGTGTTCAAGCCTGTTAATGTGGCACGGCTGTGTAGGTTGCCCGTGTGAATCGAGTCTAGGCCGTGCTCGAGCCTGTTAATGTGGCACGACCGTGTGACACGCCCGTGTGGTGAACTTTCAGGCCGTGTTGATTCCTTGCTTTGGCCTATTTTCTCTATTTTTGGCCTGTTTCTTTTTCTTTTCACTCTCCTAAGCTCACCTGAGTATAAAACATGAAATTAAAGGTTCAGGGGTATTAAATTCCACAAATCAAGGAATAATTCATCCATAAATGTGCTAAGCATAAGGTAAAAATATGTATAATTTACGGTTTATCAAATACCCCCACACTTAAGTCTTTGCTTGTCCTCAAGCAAAATCTCAATTCACAATTAAAAATCATTCCTCTTAACTTATAATCCTTATCAATAATGTTTCAAACTAATCTACAAGTAATCATACATGGAAAATTCAACCAAAAGAAGATTAAAGTCTCAAACAGTTTAAGTTGAGAATTTTATCAGAGAAACATAGGTTTCCTCCATTCTTCTAGGTAATTACCTCGAACTCAAAATCAACAAGAGTTGACATCCTCACTAAAGATTCACTCTATCCACTCGAAGTGTTTAGGGTTCAAAAATTAAGCACTCATTAGTCAACCTGAAAATTTATTACCATAAGCTTGCAGGAAAATCAAATCTCCACCACTATGTATTGACATGATACATCGATCAAAAGATCTTTCAGGGGTTGTAACGTGGCCTTGGTTAGGGGCGTGGTCACAAGCTAAAAAAGACGGTTAGAATCAAGATTGAATTGAAAAATCATCTAACTAGAAAAATCTCTATCACTGAAACATATTCCTAGAATAAAGCCTTTTGGATGACATTGTTTAAGAACAAGAGCTCAAAAATTACATGGAAGTATGCAAAATATTGAATTACAACTGAAATATACATTTTTTTTATTTTTTTATTTTTTTATATATATCAAGAACAAATTGAATATTTATAAACTTTACAATTGAAAAGGAAAACAAAGCTAGATAATTATTCAACTCAAATCTCGACAAAAATAGGGATCAAAATAATTGAAGGGAATTCAAAAAAAATAGGTTATAGGTTAATATTGAAGGTAAGTCAATGAATGGTTTGTTAGGCTCAATGGGGTTCACTAGGGGTTAATTTATGAAGGTAGGTTTTTATGGAGTAAGTGGGTTAAAACTTAAGTGCCTTTATCATTTCAGTATATCAAATCAATGATGTGGTCTCGACATGTATAATCGAAGCAAGTTCTAGAATAACAGATCGACATTGACTCACTCAAAGCAACAATAAAAGCGAGCACGAAAGGAAGTATGCTCAAAAGGCTCAAAAATCTCACCAGAATTATGGCTTTTGATGTCAATCCTGCGAATTTCAAATTTTAAGATAAAACTTAAAATTGGGGAAAACAACCTAGAAAAATTTAAATTCTTAAAAATTTTAACTTATCATGCTTGATGCTCTAATGTCTTAAACTTTGAATAATCAAAGCATAACTACCTATGTCTTAATTCTCAACATATCAATAAAAATCATAAATCAATCAGAATTCATTTCAATATGGGATTGAGAATAATGCAGAGAGTGAAAGTGAAAATTCGGGCTTTGAGAACAATGCAACAAGTTATGAAAAATTTTCAGGGGTTCAAGGATAATACAAAGAATGAAAGTGAATTCCCCCCACACACTTAAGATGTACATTGCCCTCAATGTACAAAGATATCATTAGTAGCAATAGAAGCATAAAATCATAAGATAGGGAGAGAAGTAAAACTCCCTGAATATTGGATGAATTCCTTAAGCTGGGTGTGAAGATTTGTAGGGAATGGTGTTTATCCATAATTTTCGTGCCAAAAGGATATGATGATCGGGATCGTGGTGGCTATGGTCGTGGTGGCGAGGGTCGTGGTCGTGTAGGAACCAGTAGTCGTGGCAGGGTTTTCCCATTAGATATAAATTTGAGCTGTAAAGCTTTTTTGAAACTGCGATAGCATTTATCAATTTTAGGGAATTTGGATTAGCCCAATGTACTCGTTAGGAAATAGCCAATATTAAACATTTGAAATAAAATAAACTAAGTTCTTAAAATACTA
Organism: Gossypium stocksii; assembly: GCA_020496765.1. Taxonomy (NCBI): domain Eukaryota; kingdom Viridiplantae; phylum Streptophyta; class Magnoliopsida; order Malvales; family Malvaceae; genus Gossypium; species Gossypium stocksii. The sequence continues at coordinate 837,554 of CM035623.1, forward strand.
AAATTTAAATAATGAAAAAGATAAAATAAAAGAAAAAGGAAAATTAAAAATGAAAATAAAGGAGAATATAAAAGGACTCGTGAGTCCTAATCTTCAGATGGTTCATGAGGTGGGGACGGTGCTGAAATATAGAGATGCTAGCATTTCTGAGTAGCGTCAATGTGGTCAAAGTGTTGAAAGCACTGCTGCTCAAATCGTGTAAGGTGCTCAGATATGTCAGCATATAAAGCTGCCGTATGAACTGGATGGCGAGTGGGCGGTGGCTCAGTTGGTGGTTCCTCGTGGGATAGAGAGACATCATCAGTAATGTCTTCTGGGTCCTCCTGCTTGGTGGATTGAGCTAACTAGTATAGAGGAGGATCGCTCCCTCGTCAGTGCTGAATCATCCTCATATGAAGCAGACTTTGGATGCGCTGCAGGGACATCAGACCGATGAAGGTGTAAGAAGATGTTTGGGCCTCTGTGTTGAGGCGGCCAAAGTAACGGGCCAAGCGGGTCACGTACGGTCCCATCCATATTACACCCATTCGATGCCGATTAGTTTGGTGCTGAATGGTATGGGTGATAAAATAGGCGAGATCGAGCACGTGTGCGTGTGCCATGCTCCACAAAAAGTAAGCGTCGTGGGTGTTGACGACGTCGTTGCTCTCACGTCTACCCGTCAATCTGTGTGCGAGTAGAGCATGTAAGTACCTCAGAGATGGGGCAAGAGCTGTCGCCTTAGAGCGACTAGGGTCGTATGTGATCGCAGCAAGGACCAGGGCTTGCCGACACTTAGACGGTGAGAAGTGGATGTGACGGTGAAGCTCTGAAAGGTTCTCCTCCTCCAAAAACTGCTCGATGTATAGACCCAGTGCGGTATCGAACTCTGGTACACTAAGCTGTCGAACAATGCCTCCGAGGAGGAATTGGATCGTCTCTGGATCGTCGTGTCGGGCCATGACAGTTTGGAGGTGGAATGTGGAGCATAATTCTAAGGTAAGCTCGAGATATGTGGGCTCAACAATTTGGAAGAATTGGTCCCACGGGTCCGTCGTTAACAAGGCTCGTACCGCATCTACTAGTTGGACCCGTTCTAATGCACCCCAATCGATGCACCTTCCTACTCCAAGAGGTCTGGCCCTTAGAATTTGAAACAGTTCCTCTTGGAAACTTTGCATAAATTGGAAGAAAAGGTGTCTGATTTCGGTTGTGGCTCTGGAGGAGGAACCTCCGGGCCCCTTTCACTTTTTAGAGGCGGGGACAGCAGCTTTCTTTCCTCGAGAAGATGACCTGATTTCTGAAAAAATAGAATGAACAAATGAGAATAAAAATAATAAGCCATGAGGACTCATAAATTCCTAAACTAATTGACAATTTAGACTTTCAAAGATAAATTTATTCCTAAGCATAGCATCAAATAATGAAGACATGGGTATCAATTTATACTAAGAATCATATTGCTCAAGATAGTTAGAAGTGGCAGCCAAAGGATGGTTCTAAATGGCACAATAAGTTTCCTAGATTAATCATGCAAAATGTATGAGAATAATATCAAGAATAATGTAAACAGCCTAAAAAAAAGATTTTTAACAGATAAAAAAGTTAAAAATCACTAAAAATTAAGAGAAAAGAGAGAAAGGGGAACCGAATGAGTAGTTATAGGGGCGGAGCACGGTCGTGGTAGTGCTTGCATGGGCGTGGTGACGTGGTCTAGGTCGAAGGCGGAACTAGGAATGGTTGATTTGGGCTGTGGGTGGAGAGGTTTCTAGGGTTTTAGTAGAGAAGAAGATGAATAGTGGAGGTTTTATATAGGATTTGGGGCACACGGGTGTGTGTGAGTCGTTTTTAGCCCGTGTGGTTCAAATTTTAAGGGTTTTGGCGCGCTTGAGTCGTGGCACACTCCCGTGCTCCTTGGGCATGTTGGGGTACACGACCGTGTCGCACGACCGTGTTCTTCGATGTTCCCTTCTCCCACGCCCGTGTAGGGGGTCACACGCTCGTGTTAAATTGGCAGGTTCGACCACGGGGTTGGGACACGGGTGTGTCGCATGCCTGTGTTAGATTAGCAGGATCGACCACGGCCTTGGGGCATGGGCGTGTCGCACGCCCGTGTTGATTTATCAAGATTGGCCACAGCCACCTCACACGGCCGTGGCTAATTACCACAGCCCGTGTTGGGAAAATTTTTGTCCTACGTGCGCACGGCCATGGCTTTGCCCATGGTGTCCACACGGTCTTAGGCACACCCGTGGGCATGGCTGTGTGGCAGGAAAAACCTACATTCAGAAGGTTAGTTGATGAATTAAAGAGCTTAAACAAAAGCACTCTACTATGTCAGTGCTCGGGTTGCCTCCCGAGAAGCGCTTGTTTATAGTCCAAGCTTGACTTTCTTCAAGCTTGCATGGTCACTGTGGTCTGAGGAGTTCGAAACCCTCTCTCTTGCTATTAGTTCCACTATCAGAATAAGGTTTGAGTCGAGTATAATTTACCTTGAAAGTGCCAAATGTCTTATGTGTTATCTCGACTGTACCATAAGGGAAAATTTTCATTATCGTGAAAGGAGGAGTATTACCTGTATGAGAATTTGAAATCCGAGGATATTCCTCCTCTAAGTATACCTTATCCCCTACCTTAAATTTATTTGTTTTTACCTTAGGGTCATCATGGTGATGCTCTGGTGTGATGTGGCATACTTTGGGTTTCTCTTGTCGGTAGTTCAGCCACTCGTCTAATTCTTCAAGCTGTAGCATTCATTTTTCAAGGGTGTTTTCCTTGGAAGGACTCGTCTGCTGTTTGAGTTTACCTATGTGAAAAGTATCCTGCAAAAAAGGTCAGGCGGTGAGATCGCTTTTATTATTAGGACTCGTAATAACGTCTTTATCGTCAACAGTCTTATTAGAGTTACGAGCTTGCAAAGTAATTTTGTCATCATCTACGTGAAGTGTGAGCTCGCCTGTGCCTACATCAATTATGGTTCTAGCAGTTGCTAAGAAAGGTCACCCTAGGATTAGGGGTACATTGCTATCCTCATCTATGTCTAGAACAGCAAAGTTGACTGGTAATATAAATTTATCAATTTTTACAAGCACGTCTTCAATTATACCCTTAGGAAATCTAATGGTTTTATCAGCCAATTGGATGCTCATCTTAGTTTGCTTAGGTTTGCCAAGTCCTAGTTGTTTAAACAATTTGTATGGCGTTACATTAATACTTGCTCCTAAATTAGTTAAAGCATTTTTAACTACTAAACTACCAAGTAAACAAGGAATTGCAAAACTCCCTAGATCTTTTAGTTTGTTAGGTAGCTTATTTTGCAAAATTGCTGAGCGCACTGCATTCAATTCCACATGAGATGACTCATCTAGCTTTTGTTTGTTCGTCAGGAGCTCTCTTAAAAACTTAACAGCGTTTGGCATCTGTGAAAGAGCTTCAATAAGCAGTAAATTAATATGTAATTTTTTTAAGCGTTTAAGAAATTTACTGAATTGCTCATCTGTGCGGTCTTTCCTTAGCGCATTAGGATATGGGACACGAGGCTTATATTCTTTAATAATCGGTTCTTTGTGACTTACCTCATCCTTATCGCTACTTACCACAGTCTCCTTACTTGGCTCTGGTCTAGTTTTAGCTAACCTTTCTTCATCAATCGTGTCGACAGCATGGACTTGCTCCTTAGGGTTGGTCTCAGTGTTGCTTGGTAACCTTCTTTGTGGTCTTTTAGAAATTAGCTTAGCGAGCTGGCCTATTTGAGTTTCAAGTCCTTGAATGGATGCTTGCTGGTTCTTAAGTGCCATCTCGGTATTCTGGAAATGGGTTTCTGACACGGCGATAAATTTTATGAGCATCTCCTCAAGGTTCTGCTTTTTCTCTTGCTGGTATGGTGGTTGCTAAAATCCTAGAAGAGGTGGTGGTCTTTGATTTCCTTGATTGCCTTGTCCTCCCCATGAGAAATTGGGGTGATTTCTCCAGCCGGCAATGTAAGTATTACTATAAGGGTTATTTTGAGATTTCGAGTTATTACCCATATAGTTGGCTTGCTCGGTTTCTATGTCATATCCATAAGTGGGGTACTCAGAATTGCTCATGTTTCCTTGGATTGAGTCACATTACATCACTGGGTGTACCTGCATAGAACCAACTAAACCATCAATCTTTTTATTTAAAAGTTCTACTTGATTAGAAAGCATAGTGATCACATCAACATTAAAAACCCCTGCAGCTTTTTGTGGCTTTGTTCTCATGACTTGCCACTGATAGTTATTCAATGACATCTCCTCTATAAACTCGTAAGCTACTTCTGGTGTTTTGTTATTGATTGTTCCACCGGCGGCTGCATTGATCATTTGTCTCGTAGAAGGGTTCAAACCATTGTGAAAAGTTTGAACTTGTAATCATAAGGGTAAACCATGGTAAGGGCACCTTCTCAATAAATCCTTGTATCTCTCCCAAGCATCGTAAAGTGTTTCTAAATCCATCTGTACAAAAGAAGAGTTATCATTCCTTAATTTAGCCATTTTAGCCGGCGAAAAATATTTAAGTAAAAATTTTTTTATCATTTGTTCCCATGTAGTGATAGATCCTCGTGGTAAAGAATTTAACCACTGTTTAGCTTTATTCCTCAAGGAAAATGGGAATAGCCGAAGACGAATAGCATCATCAGAAACACCATTTATCTTAAATGTGTCGCATAATTCCAAAAAGTTGGCTAAATGAGCGTTAGGATCTTCATCCTGCAAACCATCAAACTGAACAAATTGTTGTATCATCTGAATAATGTTAGGTTTCAGTTCAAAATTATTTGCAGCAATAGTAGGCCTAACAATACTAGATTCAGTACCAGCCAAATTAGGTTTAGCATAATTATACATAGTACGAGGAACAGGATTTTGCTCAACAGGATTTGCGGCTACTGCATGAGGTAGCTGATTATCTTGATTTGCCTCCATCTCTTCAGTAGGTTCAGGTTTTTCTTCTTATCCTTGTTCTGGATATCGCAAGCTTCTTCTTATCTCTCTGCGAGTTCTACGAACTATAGCTTCTAAATCGTTGTCAAACAATAATAGTCCTCATGGGTTTCTTCTAGTCATAAACTAGAGATACCTGGAAGAGAAAAATAAAAAGAAAATTTTAGTAAATAAAAACCTAAAATAAAATTAAATTGAAATAAAAGTAAAAATGGTTAAAGTAATAGGAATCGAGTGTTCCTAATATTTCAGTTCCCCGGAAACGGCACCAAAAACTTTATCTCTTGTGATGTGATAAAATAATAAATTGATCATACCTAAAAGACTAACTATTATCACGATAAAAGGTAAGCGCACCTATCGAGTAGTAGTATAGCTAGTGGCAAGACCGGAATATCGAATCCAAGGAACTAAAAGTAATAGTAATGACTTTGTTCCTATTATCTAGCCTAAGAATAAAAGGGGGTTTGGTTGTAAACTATCTAAACTAAACTAAAGGAACGACAAAAAATAAATTGAGAGATATTACTTTGGGAAAACTGATTGATAAGGATAATACCTAAGGAAGATTTCACCTAGACTTCACTTGTTATCTAACTCTAAACTAGACGATTTCTTCATTCGACTTGATCCGTAGAGATCCCTAAATTATGTTAATACCTTCGTCAAGGATAAGAACAACTAATCCTAGGTTGATTAATTGAAATCTCTTTCTAATTAAAACCCTTAGTCTTGCTTTAACTTGATCTATGGATCCTCATATTAGATTTGACTCTAATCTAGTAGATTTTCGTTATCCTATGTCTAGGATTGTGATCAATTCCGCTTAATTGTGTTGGATCCACTCTTAAACAGGGACTTTTGCTCCTCTGCCTAAGTGATAAACGATCAATTATACATATTTTATCTCATATTTAACCTATATTTTGGATGAATTATCATTAAATTTGTGAGAATTGGTGCTCTTAACCATTCTATTTCATGTTGTATACTCAGGAGAGCATAGGGAAGAGAAAAGAACGAAAAACGGACCGAAAACAAAGAAAATGGACCAAAGTTTGAAAATGACACGGCCCAATAAGTCACCACACGGCCGTGGCACATGGCCGTGCCACATAAGGTCCAACAAGGCCCAGCCCCGACAAGCACGGCTAGACCACACAGTCGTGCCACCCTTAACAGGCCCACACATGGCCTCTTGTCGATCCACATGGGCGTGGCACACGGGCGTGTCCCTATCATGAGGAAGTGCAATTTCACTCAGATTTGGATACTTAGAGGCTAAGAAAGGCATCCCAAAGCTCTATATAAAGACCCTAGGAGGCAATTCTAAGGGTGTACTCTTTCTCCCACAAAGGAGCGCCTTATTTTTGCCAACACAGAGAGTGGAAGCAAGAATTACTCAAGGGAAGCCGATTGATTCATCCTAGAAGCCGAATTCTACACCAAGATAGAAGATCTCCCTTCAATCCTTCAAGGGTTTTTGGTTCTTTATGTTTTGCTATTTTATTTCTTTTGAGATGATTTCTTTCTTAATTATGAACTAAACCCCCCAAATACTTGAGGGGGATGAAACCTATGACAGATCTTGTTATTATTTTATCTTAAGTTATATGATAAATACTTGAATTGTTCTTAATTATGTGTGCTTAATTCTTGTTTTAATAATCCTAGGTATTAATTCAAGTATTGATGTGCTTATTCAGAGGAGCAAAAGTCCCTGTTTAAGATTAGATCTAGCATAATTAAGCGGAGTTGCATGCAACCCTAGACATAGGGTGACATAAATCTGTCGGGTTAGGGTCAAACCTGATAGGGGGATCCATAGATCGAGTTAATGCAAGACTAGGGGTTTTAACTAGAAAGATTTCAGTCAGTCAACCTAGGATTAGTTGTTCTTATCCTCGATGGAGGTATTAACATAAATTAGGGATTTCTACGGATCAAGTCAAGTGAATAAATCGTCTAGCTCAAGAGTTAATAACAAGTGAAGTCTAGATGGATTCTCCCTTGAGTATTACCCATATCAATTAGCTTTCCCAAGAGTTTTTCCCCAATTCACTTTTTGTGCACTTTTAGTTTAGTTTTAGAATTAGTTTCATAAAAACCCCTCTTATTTTTAGGTTAGATAATAGAAAGGAAGTAAGTACTAGTACTTTTGGTTCCCTTGGGTACGATAACTCGGTCTTGCCGCTAAACTATACTATTGTTCGATAGGTGCGCTTGCCTTAAATTTGTGATATTAGTTAGTTTTTGGTATGATCAGTTTTTATAAATTTTATTACTTCATATCACGCATATCACTAAGCACATTCGACTTAAATTAATATCCTGGAAATATCAATTCAAGAATTAAAAACACAATTAAGAACAAGTCAAATATTTATCATATAGTTCAAATAACAATAACAAGATCCGTCTTAGGTTTCATCCCCTTAGATATTTGGGGTTTTAGTTTATAATTATAAAAAGAAACATCTCAGAATAGATAAAATAACAAAACATAAGAAAACCCAAAACTCCTGAAAGGATTGAAGGGAGATCCTTTGTCTTGATGTAGACCCTGGCTTTTGAGATGGATCAATCGGCTTTCCTTAGAGTAATTCCTTGCCTTTAGCTCTACGTCTTGGCGGGAAGACTATACCCTTGGCAAGAATAATGCACACCTCTGTAGTTGCCTCCTAGGGTCTTTATATAGAGTTTGGAGAGTCTTTCTTATCCCCTAAGTAGCTTTTTCCTCGTGAAATTGAACTTCCTTACGACAGGGACACGCCCATGTGCCACGCCCGTGTGAGTCGTTTGCTAGGCTGTGTTCAAGCTTGTTAATGTGGCACGACCGTGTAAATTGCCCGTGTGAATCGAGTCTAGGCTGTGCTTGAGCCTGTTAATATGGCACAGTCATGTGACACACTTGTGTGGTGAACTTCCAGGCCGTGTTGATTCCTTGCTTTGGCCCATTTTCTCCATTTTTGGCCCGTTTCTTGTTCTTTTCACTCTCCTAAGCTTACCTAAGTATAAAACATGAAATTAAAGGTTTAGGAGCATCAAATTCCACAAATCAAGGAATAATTCATCCATAAATGTGCTAAGCATGAGGTAAAAATATGTATAATTTACGGTTTATCATCCATCCAAGAAACAGTAGTACATATGTCCAGACAGTCTTTCCAACATTTGATCAATGAAGGGCAGGGGAAAGTGATCTTTTCTAGTGGCATCGTTCAATTTTCTGTAATCAATGCACACTCTCCATCCGGTGGCTGTTCTTGTAGGGATTAATTCATTTTTTTCATTGGCAACAACAGTCATGCCTCATTTCTTAGGAACAACCTGCACAGGACTTACCCAAGCACTATCAGGAATAGAATAAATAATTCCAACATCTAGAAGTTTAATTACCTCAACCTTGACCACTTCCTTCATGTTGGGGTTCAGTCGTCTTTGAGCTTGCACACATGGTTTGTATTCATCCTCCATCAAAATTTTATGGGTGCAAAAAGAAGGACTAATCCCTTTAATGTCAGAAATTTTATGTTCTCTTAACACTTGAATTAATTCCTCCTTCTCCTTGGGTTGCAAGTCTAAAGCAATAATCACTGGTAATGTAGAATCGTCTCCCAAAAATGCATATTCCAAGTGTTTAGGTAATTGCTTAAGTTCTAATTTAGAAGGTTCATCAATAGAGGGCTTTTGTCTTAGTTCATCATTAATCTCAATGCCCTTGTAATCTATTTGTCTTGGAGAAGGTTCGTTGGAGTTCAAATTAATTATTACCTTTTCCATCTCAGGGGTGGCTTCGTCCTCTCCCCCACCTTGAAGGAGACATAGTTCCAGCATGTTTTCAAAAATAGTTTCCTAAAAAGAGTCTTGAACAAAATAGTCAATAGAATCAATAAAGTAATAGAAATCATCTTGTTCCCTAGGAAATTGCATAGCATCATAAATTTTAAACATAATTTCTTCATCTCCTACCATAAGAATAAGTTTACCATCTCCCACATCTATGACAGCTCTAGTGGTAGCTAAGAATGGGCGTCCTAGAATTAAAGGCACTTTAACATCCTCATCCATGTCAAGTACAACAAAATCAACAGGGAATATAAATTTACCTATTTTAACTAGCACATCTTCAATAATACCCCTAGGATATTTAATAGATCTGTCAGCTAATTGTATACTCATCCTAGTGGGTTTTGGTTCCCCAAGACCTAGTTGCTTGAACACTTTATAAGGCATTAAATTAATACTAGCACCTAAATCAGCTAACTCCTTTTCAATGTTTAAATTACCAATTACACAGAGGATAGTAAAACTTCCTAGATCTTTTAGTTTGGTTAGTAATTTGTTCTGGACAATGGCTGAACATTCTTCGTTGAGTTCCACTGTGGACAGCTGTTCCAACTTCCTTTTATCTGTTAAAAGCTCCTTCAAAAACTTTGCATATGTGGGCATCTGCAAAATAGCTTCAACAAAAGGTAAGTTAATATGTAACTGTTTAAAAAGTTCAAGAAATTTATCGAATTGAGCATCCACGCAATCTTTCTTCAACTTTGCTGGGTATGGGATGGATGGTTTGTATTCTTTGAGCACCGGTAGGGAATTCTCCTTGGGTTGAGTCTCCTCAACTTTCTCTTTGCCAGGCTCTTATGGCAACTTCGTTTCAGGCTCAGCTAGTGTCGTTCCACTCTTTAATGTAACTTCTTTAACATGTTCCCTAGGATTAGGTTCAATGTTACTCGGTAAACTACCCTATGGTCTATTGGATATCATCTTAGCGAGTTAGCCAATCTAATTTTTAAGTCCTTGAATTGAGGCTTGCTAGTTCATAAGCACTATTTTGGTATTTTGAAAACGAGTTTCTGATATCGATATAAATTTCTCCAACATCTCCTTAAGGTTCGGTTTCTTTTCCTGTCGATAAGGGGGTTGCTGAAATCTCAAAGGGGGTGGTGTCCCCTGCATCCTAGAGTTTGAGAAACAAAATGCCCTGTATCGAGCACACGGGATCAACACAGGCGAGTGCCTCAGCCGTGTAAGGTATACGGCCTGAAAGTACGGGAGTGTGATACGGACGTGTGAAACCTGCACCTATTTTTGAAAATTAAATTCACCACATGGCCTAGTGACACGGGCATGTGCCTTGGCTGTGTGATCCTAATTTCTTCATGGGTTGTAAGTCAGAGAGTTACACGGGTTAGGGACATGGGCATGTCCCATACCACACAGGCATGTGACTCTTAATAGTGAGAAAAAATTTGGAATTTCATGAAAAATTTCCTTTGAACCTAATTTAGTCCTGAATCGACTCAAATGCATGTTTTGGGCCTCGAAGGTCCATTTAAAAGACATTATGACTAATCTCAAAAAATGAATAGTAACTGATTTAAATTATCTAAAATATGATCTGTAAATCCCTAGTAATGCCTCGTAACCCTGTTTCAGTGATGAATACGGGTTAGGGGTGTTATATTTTGGGTTGTGCCATGAATACTCATGTATGATTCTTGATGTTTAATGGTAGATTATGAGTCCTTGTTGATATATATAAGATTATGAGTCCTTCTTGATATATAAACAAGTTTTGTAAAGTGATTTTTGATGAAGATTTGTATTTAGGGACTTATTTATAAAAAAATGATAAAAGTTCATGGTAAATTTATGAAATGATGGTTTGTATGGATTGATTCAGATCCCTAGAGAAATTCGCTAGCTTGAGATAAAGATGAAAATGCTTTAGATTTCAATTTATGAGCTTAAGGACTAAGTTGTAAAAAGTTAAAATATTAAGGGTAAAATAGTAATTTTGTATAAATATGAAATGTGGACTGAATTGAGTAATAAAGATATTAAATGGATTTAATTTTTCTATTTAGATCAAGATAGACCGCGTACGGATTTAGATCGAGGAAAAACTAAAGCCTCAGATTAGTTCGACTTTGTTTCACACCCTAGTAGTTGAGGCAAGTTTGTAGTGTTTTATTATGTAAATGAATTTTTACCTACGTAATTATATTATGATGCTTTATTTATTATGTGTCTAGAAGAATATTGATGAATTGCACATATGTGCCCCTGTTTGTACTTTGGTACCCCTAAATTGCACATACATGCGCTTGTTTGTACTTCGCTACCCTTGAATTGTGCATACATGTTCCCCTTTATACTTCGGTAATTATGAATCGAATGATATATAAATCGTATTTAATTCATTATTAGATTAAATGTTATGCTATGTTCTTACTAAGCTCTATAAGCTTATTCGTTTTTGTGTATTGCTTTGTAGATCGTTGTTGCTGACATTTTGGACAGAGCAACTCTTCAGCTCACACTATCCATCGTTTTTGGTAGTTTTTTTTTTTATCTCCTAGGGTAGTGGCATGTATAAATTTATTGATGAACCGTAAAAGTAACATATTTTTAACCCATGCTTGGAATATTTTTGGATGATTTACCTTATAATTTAATGAATTTGATGCTCCTAATCTTTTAATTTCATGTTTTATACTTGGGTGAGTATAGGAAAGTGAAAAGAGTAAGAAACGGGCCAAAAATAGACAAAATGGGCTAAAATCAGCATTCAACACGGCCCAGGCACTTCCACACATGTTTACCACACGCCTGTGTGTGACACACGGGATGGCCACACGCCCGTGTGTCAAGGCCGTGTCGACTTTAAACCTACTCAATATTGCACGCAGCCTGAGCCTTCACACACGGGTAGACCACACACCCATGTCCTTGTCGAGCCCTGCTTCAATTTCACTCGAAAAAGGCTAATTTTTAGGTATTTTGGGCACTCCTAAGTTTATATAAACACACTAGGAGAGGATTAAAGGGGACACACGGAGTAAAAAGCAGAGAATTACTCGAAGAATTGGATTCATCTCGGAAGCAGGAATCTCCTTCAAGACTAAAGATCTCCTTTCAATTTCCTCGAAGTTTTTGAGTTTCTTTATGTTTTGTTATTTTCCAAATTTTGAGATGTTTTCCTTTGTGATCATGAACTAAATCCCCTAGATACCTAAGAGGGATGAAACCTAAGACGAATCTTATTATTTTCTGAATTATATGATAAATATTTGATTTGATCTTAATTATGTGTTCTTGATTCTTATTTTAGATTTCAGGATATTAATTCAAGTGTTGATGTGCTTATTCAGTGGAGCAAAAGTCCTTGCTTAAGAGTAGATCTAACATAATTAAGCGGAGTTGATTGCAATCCTAGAGATAGGATGATAAAAATCTGTCAGATTAGAGTCAAATCTAATAGGGAAATCCATAGATCAAGTTAATGCAACAATAGGGGTTTTAATTAGAAAGAAATTTGAATTAATCAACCTAGAGTTAATTGTTTTTAGTCTCGAAAGAGATAATAACATAAATTAGGGATTTCTACGAATCAAGTCAAGTGAACAAATCGTCTAATTTAAAGTTGAATAATAAGTGAAGTCTAGGTGGATTCTTTCTTGGGTATTGTCCTTAAGAATCAGTTTTCATAAAAGTATTTTCTTAATTTACTCTTTGTCGTTTTCTTAGTTTAGTTAGTTTTTAGTTTAAAACAAATCCTCTTAATCTTTAGGCTAGTGATAAACCGTAATTTATACATATTTTTACTCCATGCTTAGCATATTTTTGGATGAATTATTCATTGATTTGTGGAATTTGATGCTCCTAAACCTTTAATTTCATGTTTTATACTTAAGTGAGCATAGGAGAGTGAAAAGAACGAGAAACGGGCCAAAAATGGAGAAAATGGGCCAAAGTAAGAGATCAACACGGCCAGGAGTTCCTCACACCGGTGAACCACACGCTCGTGCCATATTAACAGGATTAAACACAGCCTGGGCTCGATTCACACAAGCGTGCCACACGGGCGTGTCCCCGTCATAACGAGTTTCAATTTCACGTGGAAAAAGCTACTTAGGGGCTAAGAGAGACACTCCAAACTCTATATAAAGACCCTAGGAGGTGACTATAAAGGTGTACAGTGTCCCCGCCAAGACTCAGAGTAGAAGACAGGGAATTACTTGAAGAAAGCCGATTGATCCATCTCAGAAGCAAGGATCTATATCGAGACTGAAGATCTCCCTTCAATCCTTTCAGGGGTTTTGGGTTTTCTTTATGTTTTGTTATTTTTCTTTACTCTGAGATGTATTCTTTTATAAACATGACTAAATCCCCAAATACGTGAGGGGGATGAAACTTAAGACAAATCTTGTTATTGTTATCTGAACTATATGATAAATATTTGATTTGTTCTTAATTGTGTTTTTAATTCTTGAGTTGATATTTCAGGATATTAATTCAATTCGAATGTTGATAAATGATAAATTATACATGTTTTTACCTCATGCTTAGCCTAATTTATGGATGAATTATCATTGAATATGTGGAAATTGGTGCTCTTAATCTTTCTATTTCATGTTTTTTACTCAGGAGAGCATAGGGAAGAGAAAGGAAAGAGAAACGGGCCAAAAACGAAGAAAATAGGCCAAAGTATGAAAATAACATGGCCCGAAGATTCACCACACGACCGTATCACATGCTCGTGTCACCTTGAGCCCAACACGGCCCAACCCCGACGAGCAGGGCCGAACCACAGGCTGTGCCACCATCAACAAACTCGACCACTGCCTAGGCCTCGATCCACACGACCATGGCATACGGGCGTGTCCCTGTAGTGAAGAAGTGCAATTTCACTCAGAAAAGGATGCTTAGAGGTTAAAAAAGGCATTCCAAAACTCTATATAAAGACCCTAGGAGGCAACTACTAAGGTGTGCTTTTTCTCCCACAAAGGAGTGCCTTATTTCTGCCAACACAGAGAGTGAAAGCAAGGAATTACTCCAAGGGAAGCCGATTGATTCATCCCAGAAGCCGAATTATACATCAAGACAGATGATCTCCTTTCAATCCTTCAGGGGTTTTTGGGTTCTTTATGTTTTGCTATTTTAATCCTTCTGAGATATTTTCTTTATTAATTATGAACTAATTCCCCCAAATACTTGAGGAGGATGAAACCTAAGACAGATCTTTTTATTATTTTATCTTGAGTTATATGATAAATACTTGAATTGTTCTTAATTATGTGTTCTTAATTCTTGTTTTAATAATCCTAGGTATTAATTCAAGTATTAATGTGCTTATTCAGAGGAGCAAAAGTCCATGTTTAATAGTAGATCTAGCATAATTAAGCGGAGTTGCATGCAACCCTAGACATAGGGCGACATAAATCTGTCGGATTAGGGTCAAACCTAATAAGGGGATCCATAGATCGAGTTAATGCAAGACTAAGGGTTTTAACTAGAAAGAGATTTCAGTTAATCAACCTAGGATTAGTTGTTCTTATCCTCGACGGAGGTATTAACATAAATTAGGGATTTCTACAGATCAAGTCAAGTGAACAAATTGTCTAGCTCAAGAGTTGATAACAAGTGAAGTCTAGGTGGATTCTCCCTTGAGTATTGTCCAAATCAATCAGTTTTTCCTAAGAGTTTTTCCCCAATTTACTTTTTATGCATTCATAGTTAGTTTTAGAATTAGTTTCATAAAAACCCCTTTTATTTTTAGGTTAAATAATAGAAAGGAAGTTAGTACTAGTACTTTTGGTTCCCTTGGGTACGATATCTCAGTCTTGCCACTAAGCTATAATACTGTTCGACAGGTGCGCTTGCCTTAAAATTATGATAATAGTTAGTTTTTTATACGATCATTATTATAAATTTTATTACTTCATATCACGCATATCAAATGTGCTTATTCAGAGGAGCAAAAGTCCTTGTTTAAGAGTAGATCCAACACAATTAAGCGGAGTTGATCGCAATCCTAGACATAGGATGACAAAAATCTGCCGGATTAGAGTCAAATCTAATAGGGGGATCCATAGAACGAGTTAATGCAAAACTAGGGGTTTTAATTAGAAAGAGATTTCAATTAATCAACCTAGGGTTAGTTGTTCTTATTCTCGATGGAGATATTAACATAATTTAGGGATCTCTACAGATCAAATCGAATGAAGAAATCGTCTAGTTCAGGGTTAAATAACAAGTGAAGTCTAGGTGGATTCTTCCTTAGGTATTGCCTTTGTCAATTAAGTTTTCCTAAAGTAATTTCCCAATTTACTCTTTGTCGTGTCTTTAGTTAGCTAGAATTTTAGTTTACCAACAAATCCTTCTTTATTTTTAGGCTAGATAATAAGAAGAAAGTCATTACTAGTAATTTTAGTTCCTTGGATTCGATATTCCGATCTTGCCACTAACTATACTCGATAGGTGCGCTTGCCTTTTATCGTGATAATAGTTAGTTTCCAGTTACGATCATTATTACTTCATCGAAATCCCGATCAGCTAGATAATAAAAAGATAGTTAATACTAGTAGTTTTAGTCCTCGTGGATACGATATTCTGGTCTTGCCATAGCTATACTACTGTTTGATAGGTGCGCTTGCCTTTTATCGTGATCATAGTTAGTGTAACGACCTCAAAAGTACGAGTATTGGAAAATAAATCACCGGATTTTCGTTTTCAGTAAACGGACTCGTAAATATTTATTAAAAATATTTATAAAATTAATTATGTGTTTACTTAGGCTTTGATTAGATGAATTTAGCCTAATTTAAGATAATTACTAGAAAGGACTAAATTGAAATAGGAGTAAAAGTTAAATTATAGATTGAAAGAAAGTATAAAAGGCCAAAATGGCAAATATGCCATTTGGCAATAGTTGAGGCGGCAAACTTAGAAAAATCTAAGATTTTTCTCAGATTTTATTAATTATTATTTGGATTATTTATTAATTATGATTTTATATTACAAATTAATTAATTAATTGACAAATATATGGTATAAGATTAGTACATGTGTAAAATGTGTGTATAGATACTTGTAAAATAATTATATATTTACTTGAAATTTAAGTAAAGGATATTTATTAATTAAATATTTATATTATAAGATTTTTGTATAATAAATAAATTAAAATATTGAGTGAAAATGATATTGGACAAGTATAAAGTAATAAAAATAGACAAATGTAAATTATATAGAGGTGCAAGTGTACTAATTATATTTGTTGATTAATAGATTTTTATAAAAACAATTATTATTATAAACTAATATATATACATGTTATAAAAGAAAAGAAAAGAAACAAAAAAACATGAAAAGAACAACATAGAGCAAACGGGAAAGAAGGGGAGAAAAAGAGAAAGAAAAAGAAAAAGGAGGAATTGAGAATTTAAAGCTTAGATGTTTAATAGGTAAGTCAATTAGGCCCTTTCCTTTTAATTTTGATGTTTTATAAGCATTAGAATAAAGTTTTGATGAATTTAAGTTGAGGTCTTTGAAGTTTTAAGGTTTTGAATATGGTTTATGTTGAACTAGAAAATGAATTAGGAATTTAATTGAAAGAATTTTAAGTTAGAATTGGATAAATGATTTAATAAGCTATAAGAAAACAGTTTTGGGCTGCAACATAAACTTAACTTTGAAAAATCACCAAAAATAGTAGAAATTGAATTAGAAGTTAAATGAGATATAGAATTAAATCTTATTGAGTCTATTTTAGACAAAGAAACAGAACAAGGAAAGAAAGTTTGTAGACTGAGATATTTAAACTTTTGTAAGACTGGTTCAGAATGACTCTGAAATCCCCTGTTCAGTTTTGATAAAATCATTAAAAATTGTACAAAAATATTTATGAGATTTAATTTATATTTTTAGAATCCTTAGTGAGTCTAGTTTCAAGAGAAATAGACGAGAACATTATCCGAGTCCTGAGCTATGAGATAATTGAACTTTAGTACAGGAGGGTCGGAACTGTCAGACAGTGAATCAGGGGTAACTTTGAGAAATAAACTGTATTAATTGGAAAAACTAAAAATTCTGAAAATTTTAAGGTCAAAATTTACATGAGTCTAGTTTCAGGAAAAATTAACAGAACTTGATTTGGATTTTTGTAGCTCCAGATATAAACAATTTAGTGACTGTTGTGCAAGTAGATAGCTCTAAAAGAAAATATGAGTAAATGATAGAATTGGGTATAAAGAATGTAGAATGAAGAGGAAGAGTAGGAATTGAATAAAAATTTAATTATCTAAATTTTAATGATGCAATTAATAATGCAAATTATTATTATTTCCGTAGTAAACAAAGAATTTGAGACATCGAGCAAGGAAGGAAAAGAGAAAAACAAATGAGGAGTAAAAACGAGGAATCCAAGTTAGTATTACTATAATTCAAATTTGATTATTTGTTAACTTTTAAATTGATATGTATATAATAAGCAAATTGAGGTAAGTAAAAGAATAAATTGTATGTGAATTAAATGGAAATTTCTGGTAATATGGTTTGAATTAGAAGAATTAATGTGGTATTAAATTATATATATATTGGATTGAGAAATTGATTTGAATGTGAACATTAGAAATTATAAATTGAATAATATTGAAATGAAGTATGAACATATATAAGCATTTGATGAAATATTGATTGGAAAGTGGAAAATGTATTGAATTGAATATATGAGGAATTGTAATTGGAATGCCTTTGAATTGAATCAGATTGTATTGAATGTGAATGTTTGGAATGTATATGGAATATGAGAAAGTAATTGAATTTGAATCAAATTGAATTGAATGTGATTGAGTTGAAATGTGACTTGGAAGTAAATAATGTGATTATGTGAATTTGAACTTGTAATTGAATTGAATCCGAATGATTATGATCAATCGAAAGTGAAATGATATGGATATGTGATTCCAGTACCCTATTAACTAGCCGGGCTTAGTGGATATAGTTGGCATGCCATAGGATCAGAACAGTCCAGAGATTCTTTGACCTTGAGTCGATGAGGCACTTGGTGTGCCATAGATTTGCTTCGGATAGTTTCGATGAGGCTTTGGTAGCCACTTTGCTTCGGTTCAGCCGATGAGACACTTGGTGTGTCATAGATGTACTTCGAACTATCCGATGAGGCTTTGGTAGCCACTTTACTTCGGCTAAGCCGATGAGGCGTTGGTCGCCATTCTGATATGTTTAATTGGGTCTGTGTATCTGCTGAAGTCCGAGTCAGGTTAATAGGGGTGTTTAAGTGAAATGAGTAAGTTATCTGAATTGATTGTTCGAAATATTGGATGAAAAGTGAAAGAGATCTTGTGATATGGAATGTGAAATGAAATTTCTGAAATGAGATTTGTGTGATGAGTTTGAATACATGAATCAAAGATTCGTGAAAGGTTTAAGTTGAATTGTGAATTGAAATATTATGTAAGATTGAGAAATGAAACTAAAGTTCACAAATTATTTGAAATTATATAAATAATATGAAAATTTAATTGAAAAGAATAGTATAATTAAATTATATAATTTGAATGTGAATTTGATATGTGAAAATGAAATTAAGATATGATATCTTAAAATATGAGCTAAAGTTGTAAGAATTGATTAAAGTAAGTGATGATATATGAAATTAATTAGTTGAAATTGTTATTGAAATATGACTTTAATAAGAACAAATTGCAATAGAATTAATATTGAATAAAGTGATAAAATTTAGTGAATTGCATGTGATACGAAAGGAGCTAATGAAATGAGATATGAAAAATTCAATGCAAATTTGATAATGAAATAATGTATGTATTGGAGTAAATACAAGCCTTGAAATAGTGCTTATTATTATTAAATAATTTGTTTTAAAGTATGAAATAGTTATTAAGTAATTGTAAACAAATTGAATGTATATAAGTTATTGTATAATTTGAATTATGGTAATACTACTGAGTATTCCCATACTCAGCGTACGGTTGTTTCCGTGCGCAGGTTAATTAAAAGACAGTGTCCGGTCCAGCATCCAGATCAACCCCAACGTTAGAGAAATTTTAATTATGTACCTTACCTTTGGTAGTTGTGGCATGTACCTAGGTAATGAATAGGTTGAGTATATGAGTCTTATGATTATGGTTGTCAAATAATGATTTAAATTGGTTTAAGTATAAAAAGGAAACTAATATGACATATTAAATATAAGTATGAAATGGAATTAACTAAAGTTTATTAGCATGAATTCAATTGATATATGTATGTTTATTGAACAAATAGATAAATAAATTGTTTAAAAATGGTTAGATATGTTTATATATGTAAATATATTGGTTGCTACATAAATTGTACATTGATTTTTGGTTGAAATTTGCAGGAAGGTTAGTTTAGTGTCTAAGACTCATAATTGAGTCCACACGGCCTGGCACACGGGCGTGTGGCTTGGCCGTGTGAGAAAAATCAGAATGCTCCACGGGTAAGGGACAAGGGCGTGTCCCAAACCATCACGGCTATGTTGAACCACACGGTTCTTTAACACGGGCATGTGAGCCTAGTATTTGAGAAAAATTTTAAAATGTTCGAAAAATTTTCTGAGTATTCGAATTAGTCCCGAACTACTTTTAACTCGTATTTTGGATCTCGAAGATCCATATATGGGACTATAAGGTTATTTTATATTATGTTTATTAATAATTGTGTATTAATTGTAAATTTTCTGGTAGTTCCGGTAATGCTCCGTAACCCTGTTCCGATGATGGTTCGAGGTTAAGGGGTGTTACATTTAGTTTTGGGATCACCATCAAGTTTTTGGCACCGTTGCTGGGGACTAAGATATTAGAAATGCTTGATTTTTATTACTTTAGCCATTTTTACTTTTATTGCAATTTATTTTTTTGTTTTTAATTTAATTTATATTTACTAATCTTTCTTTTATTTGTTTCTGACAGGTGTCTCTAGTTTATGATTAGAAGGAACCCGTCAGGACCTTTGCTATTTAACAGTGAGATCGAAGCATCAACTCGCAGAAACTGAAGAGAAATAAGGCGAAGTCTACAGTACATAAAGGAAGAGCAAGAGGACGAGACCAACATTACCGAGGAGATGTCAAAGAATCCGAATAATCCACTGCCTCTTATGGTAACCGCAGTTCCTGTAAACCAAAATCCTACTCCTCGTACTATACATCAAGCAAACATATCCCAATAATGAAAATATTACCCTATCATACACAAGCTCAATGCTTAAGTCAGTCCAATAATTTTCATATAACAATAACATATAAAAAAGATTGATGAGCTTATCAATTTCCTATTGTCCTTGTTCTTATCATTTTTCTCTTATTTATTCCGTTGAATTTCTCGGAACTTCGATGGATTTTCAGGGGTACACTTTTAGTGTACAAATCCGGGTCCGTCAATTTATATTTTCCCATATCAGAGAGCACACTCCCGCGAACCTCATTTCTTACAGCAGAATTACCAGTCTAGGCTAAATCCCCTTAACATATGCTCAAAGAGTATTGTCAAGATTACGTGCAGGTTAAATCCCCTGTAACATATGCTCAAAGGGTATTGTCGGGAATACCAGTCCAAGCTAAATCCCCTGCAATGACAAATACTCTATAGAGCTTTGTCTGGATTACCAGTCTAGGCTAAATCCAAACCTACATTTAATTTGGATTACCGATCCGGGCTAAATCCATTTCACACATATTCTTTGGGAGGGCTTATATTAGGATCACCCGTCCAGGCTAGATTCTTTATACCGTCAATTCCTTTTCAGTGATTCCATCGAATTCCATTCCATTCAACCGAGATTTATTTTCCATTTTTATCAAATAGTATCAATATTCCATCATATACCATACATCAACCATGCCAATCACATTCATGACATATATAAACATACAATTCGGGCATTAAAGAATTTAATTCAAGTTACACGAACTTACCTTGACAATTGTTCGTGTTTTGTAATCTACTAATCCGAGACTTTCTCTTTTCCTCGGTCTAACCTCATATTCGTATCGTCCGGATCTATATAAATGAATTTAATCATCATTTTCATTTTATTCATATTCCAATACATTTAATTTATATTTTAGGAAAAATTATCATTTTACCCCTAAACTTTTTATTAATTCCAATTTCATCCTTAGGCTCGGAAAATGAAATTCATGCAATTTAATCCTTTATTCGAGCCTAAACAAAATTCATATGTATTATTTACAGCACTATTGTTTCACAAAAATTAGAATTTGTCTTTGAATTTTGCAAGTTTACAATTTAGTCCCTATTTCACATTTTCATGAAAAATCAATTTGTAAAAGTTGTTTCTCTACCATCAATACTTCATTTTTTTCACCATAAATTTTTAATTTACAGCATATTCATCCATGGCATAATTTCAATACTTTGACATATTTTCAATTTAATCCCAAAAATAGAAAGAGCAAGTTATACCGATCTCAAAAATATAAAAATTACTAAAAACGGGACATAGAAACTTACCTAATTAAGCTTAGTTAGTGATTTTTCTCTCTCCTAGGCTTCTATCAAATTTTTGGGGAAGAAGATGAAAGAAAAAGATGATATTTCCACCTTAATCCTTATCATCTTTTAAATTTTCTTATTTCCAATTTAGTCCTTGCCCAATTTTCTTTTTTCCATGGATGAATCATAAAAGATTTTTCCATACACCCTTTAATGGTCCAATTACTACATAAGGACCTCTAGTTTTCAATTTTATAGCTATTTAATCCTTTTAACTTCTAGCACTCAACTTTCACATTTTATGCAACTAGGTCCTTCCTCTATTTAACCACCTAATCGGTAAAATTTTTCTATTGATATTTTCATACGACTTTCCTATCACCTCATAAATCATGCAATAATATTAAAATAAATTTTCTTTTTAAGTCGGATTTGTGGTTACGAAACCACTGTTTCAATAACCTTGAATTTTAGACCATTACACACGGCTTGGCACACAGGCGTGTGTGGCCATTTCAAATAAGCACATGGGCTAGACACGCGGGCATGTGGTTGGCCATGTGACCTAAGTCAGAGAGTTACACAAGGTAAGACACGGGTCGGGACACGGCCATATGATCCCATTTCGAATGTCCACACAGCCTGAGACATGAGCGTGTCTCTTGACTGTGTGAGACACACGGTCTGTTCACACGAGCATGTGTCCCCTGTTTTGAGAATTTTTCTATCTTATCCCTAATTGTTCATATGTTACTGGTTTAGTTTCGAATGCATGTTTAAAGAGGCTCATTTTAAGGACGATGTGAGTGTACATGAATGATATTTGTTAGAATTTGATAAATGTATGAGAAATGAATGTTTTAAATTGTGTTATAAGTTTTGTAATGTCTCGCAACCCATCCCGGCGACGGATACAGGTTAGGAGTGTTACAAGGAAACCATGCTAAGTTTAACAATTTAACAATTTAATCCTTAAACTTATAAATTAAACAAAATCACTTTACAAACTAGTCCAAACTCATTATCGAGCTTTCAACTAAACCATTTTCTATAAAAAAAAAATCTAAGATTTATCAATGGAAAGTTTTAAAATATTTAACAGTTTTGATAATGGAGGCACAAGTTAACTGAACCTAGTTGAGACGATCACAAAAACATAAAAACTATAAAAAAACGGGTGAAAAATGACTTAACATGCAAAGATTTTAGCTTGGCCGAAGCTTCTTATGTTTGAAAATGGTGGTTTCGATCATGGGAATAAAAAGTAAAGAAGATGAAGGCTTTATTTTTTACTTTTGTCTTATTAATTTTATTACTTTAATTAATTAAACTAAAATATAAAACATATGAAATGTAATAAAACCTAATAAAACCTAGTTCACATAATTTCATTATCACAAGATTGGGCCACGTCACCATTGTTGGCTCTACAACGCGTACTTGTGGCTTTTCTTTTCATAACAGTCCTTTTCGTCGTGTTTCGCCCAATGATGTTTTGGATCATTAAAAAAACACCCGAAGGAGAACCAATTGAGGAAGTGTACATCGTGGCCATCCTGACGGTTGCTATAGGATGTGCTATATTTACACATTGGACCCAACAAGCATCTTTAATCGGTGCTTTTCTCTTCAGCTTAGCCGTGCCTGACGGTCCGCCGCTGGGGTCGACGTTGATAAACAAGTTCGAATGCTTTATCAATGGCATCTTTCTTGCTGTCTACATAACAGCATCAGCAATGAGGGTTAATCCAAGGAAGATGGTGTCGAATCCAACCAGAGTCAAATTTTCTATAATTTCATTTTTCCTGACATTCCTTGCAAAATTTATATCTTGTTTCATAGCTTCGTTTGTGAGCTTCATGCCCTTTAGAGACTCCTTGGCTTTTGGTCTCATTATGAGCAGCAAAGGGGTCGTGGAGTCGGCGTTCTTTTCTACTTTCAGAGACGATTGGGTAAGTTGTCCCGATAAATTTAAACTTTTAAAAAAAATTATTTGATCTAATTTTTAAATTAAATTTAACTATTAATTTTTTAAAAAAATTAAATTATTTTTTAAAACTGAATAAAATATTACTTTTTTTAACCTATGTTAGCATAGCAATTTAAAAATTATTAAAAAATTTAAAACATAAACATAAAATGCTCTTAGGTTGTTTAAATATTTAATATTTTAGTCCGTATTTCTTTTAAAAATAATTAATTTGACTCGTTCTTCTAAAGGTGAAATTTAAATGCAAAATTAATTAAAAGTCAAAGCTTAAATTTATGATTATGACAAGTTCTAATTATGTTTTTCATTTGCAGGCTATATCAGAAGCAACTTTTAGCGTGGCGGTCTTTGCCATTCTTGTAAATGCAACTGTAATCCCACTCCTAGTGAGGTTCCTTTACGACCCAGTTTCAAGAAAATATGCAGGATATAAAAGACGGAACTTAATGCACTTAAAACCCAATGCTGAGCGACAGGTTCTTGCATGCATTCATTGGCCTGAAAATGTCTCAGCCATGATCGATTTGCTTGACCTCACCTGCCCAATGAACGAAAGTCCCAATGTTATTTACGCCCTTCACTTGATCGAGTTAATGGCTCGTGATTCACCGGTGTTTATAGCTCACCACAAGCATGAAACTAACACCACCGTCGGCGGTTCCTTTGAGGACATCCTTGCGTTCTATCAATACGAGCAGAACAATTGGGGTTTGGTCACAGTTAATGCTTTCAAGCAATCTCACCGCCGAAGCTCATGCATGAAGATATTTGCACTATGGCTCTTGACAAGCAAACATCTTTCATAATTCTCCCTTTCCATAGGAAATGGTCCGTTAACGGGTCTGTAGAAGCAGAAAACAATGTGGTACGGAACGTGAATTGTAGCGTCTTGGACCGAGCACTAGACCTGCTCATGGGTCGGGCGGTCCGGCCCGATGTGGGGGGGTTTGGGCAAAAATATAGTCCCGAAAAATGGGCTTGGGTAAAAAATAAGGCCCGTTTAAAAAATGGGCCGGGCCTCGGGTAAGGTATTTTTGGCCCTGGCCCGGCCGAATTTACTAAATGAAAAAAAAAAATCTGCTATTTTTTTTATTTTTGAATGTTATTTTCTTGATGTTTTCTTCCTATTTTGATACCACATTACTATTATGTTGCTACTATTTTCTTGTTATTGTTTAGATATTGTATAAAACTTATTTTATTGTTAATTTTGTTATTATTTTAAAGGCATTTGTTAATTTTGTTATTATTTTAGAGGTATTTGCTTGTTAATTTGCATTTATCTTAGTGTTATTTAAGTCTACATATTTTTTTAAAATTAATTTTCAATTTGTTGGGAAATATTTATTTTAATTTTTTTTAGTATTTTTATGTATTATATATATTTAAAAATTATATAAAATAATATAAAAAATTAATACGGGTAGGCCGGGCTGGGCTCGGGTTTTAGCATTTTTATATGGGTCAGGCTTGGGCAAAATTTTAGGCCCATTTTTTAGGCCCGGCTCAGGCCGAGCCCGATGAATGGGCCTAGATTTTTAGTTTAGCCCGGCCCAAGCCCGGCCTCACCCGACCCATGAGCACCTCTACCGAGCACCATTAAAAGT
Organism: Gossypium stocksii; assembly: GCA_020496765.1. Classification (NCBI taxonomy): domain Eukaryota; kingdom Viridiplantae; phylum Streptophyta; class Magnoliopsida; order Malvales; family Malvaceae; genus Gossypium; species Gossypium stocksii. The sequence continues at coordinate 862,404 of CM035623.1, forward strand.
TACATTTATTATTATACCAATAAAAATTATGTATAATTATTGAAAAAATATTGACCCTGTTTGGCAATTGACTGATTACTGATTGTAATCGATAATTTGATCAAATTAATATATGTAAAACGATAAATAAGGATCCTACATAAATTAAGGATATGTAATTCTATTAATTTTGCATTTATTAACACCATTTTTTTTCAGGTGGCCGAAAATCTAGTTGAAACAACGAGAATTTGTAGAACATTAACAAGAAACCCAAAAACAGTTGCTAATTTGATATTTTAACCCTCTTGATTAAAACATTACAACAAAATTCTTTAATTTGCATTCTAAGAAAAATTCTACGTAAAGCATTAAACCTTACACTATTATTTCCCTTATCATCCAATTCCTTCCCTTCATTAATACCAGAATATTAGCGACAGTCAGCCGTAGTTATGGCCGAATCATTGCCTCCGCCATATCTTAACTACGAGAATGCAACATATGAATTTTGCTTCGTTTTACCTCCCAAGGTGAATTCCGCCGGTATATGGGAAAATGTGACTAACCCGTCCATGATTTTCAGTTACTCGATGCCGTATTTGGAGATGCAGTTCGTCATGATATTCTTGGTCAATTATCTAGTTTATACCATCTTGAGGTCTATTGGTATCACCTTATTTGCCTCACAAATGTTTGTATGTTAATCCATCACCTACTCTCTCTCTCTATATATATATATATTTCTTAGCCTATTATGCTCCATGAAATGTATGTCAACTAAGTGAAACCTTGTTTTCTTTTTTACTAGGCCGGCTTTCTCATGGTCCCTATATTCAAACAAGAACAAATTGAGAGATTAATCCAGAGTCAGGAGTTAGGTATACAAATCATGGACACTGCATCGTTGTTCGGTTTCACATTATTTATGTTCCTAACAGGAGTGAAAATGGACATCATGTCGGCATTCAGGACAACAAAGAGATCCCTAGGGATCGGCATCGTATCCCTTTTATCTCCCATCTTGGTCGGTGCAGTTGTTCAAATAACCCTCAGACAACCTAATGAACCCCAACAAGTAAAAAATGAACGTCTAATCGGAACACTAATCGAAGCGTTAACATCGTTTTCGGTCATCGCTTGCCTACTAGCCGAGCTCAAGATCTTAAATACCGAACTCGGACGACTTGCCCTATCGTCGGCTGCTGTAGGCGACTTTAGCACCTTGTTTTTAGTCCGCATAATTACGTTTTCACGATATTTTGCCTCATCCCCATTGCTGGTTTTAGTACGAGGAGTGACCATGTGTTGTTTCATAGCACTCATTTTCTTTGTGTTTCGTCCATTGATGTATTGGGTAATTAAAAGAACACCCAATGGGGGACCGGTCGCTGAAGTGTACATCACAGCCATCATGATGGCTGCTATAGGGTGTGCTGTATTTACACATTGGACCGATCAATCTCCTTTAATCGGTGCTTTTCTCTTCGGCCTAGCCGTCCCTGACGGTCCGCCGCTAGGGTCGGCATTGATAGACAAGTTTGAATGCTTTACCAATGGCCTCTTTCTTTCAGTCTACGTGACATCATCGACAATGAGGGTTAGACTAGAGAAGTGGTGGTCGGATCCGTCCCATGTCAAATTTTCTATGATTTTTGCTATCATGACATTCTCTGCAAAACTGATACCATGTTGCATAGGCTCATTTTTAAACTTTATGCCTTTTAGGGACGCCTTGGCTTTTGGTCTCATTATGAGCAGCAAAGGCATTGTCCAAATGTCGTATATGTGTACTTTCAAGGACAATAAGGTAAAATTTAAATTCAATTCTTTCCTTTTTTACTATTTGATATTTAAATATTATTATTTTTGGTCACAGTTTACTTTAAAAATAATCAATTTACCAGTAAAAACTTTACATGTGGCGTATTCTTATTGGACGTAGATAATATTTTTATGTAAAGTAGGGCAAAAAAAAAGTTTTAAAAATAAAATTAGGAAAAACAGTATAGTTTTAAGAGCCAAATCATGAGTAAAATCTTAAAAATGTCAAATTTTATATACGGTCCTATATCATGTTTCTTTGGTATAGTTGATCCCTATAATATAATTTGATCATTTTTAATCTCTTAATTTTCAAAATTACATTTTCAACCTTTAAACAAACATTTTTTTCAAATATACAAAAAAAATTATTCAACTATAGAAAAATATTAAATTATATATGCAAAATCATCTAGTCCAAAAAGAAGCCACGTCAAATATTTGATGGAATAATGGAAAGTTGAGCGTAGGTTTCAAAGTACGCATTTTAGAAAATAGTTAATATATTATTTGGTACTTGAGTTTGTTTTCAATGTTTAATTTGGTATTTAAAGTTTTTTATCTCAAATTGGTACATGAGTTTAATTTCAATGTTTATTTTAATATTTAAGTTTTTCAATTTGATACTTGAGTTTTTCTTCATCCAAATTAAGTACATGAGTTTCACTTTAATGTTCCATTGGTATCTAAACTTTTTTTATATCCCAATTAAGTACATATGATTTTTTAATAAAGCACATATGACATTCATTGCACCATATGATGTTGTTTCAAAATTTAAACCCTTGTGAAGGGTAAATAATTTAGAAATAATCAAATTATAGTAGAGACTTAAATTTGTCAAACAAACACTCTATGAGGACCTTTTATACAATTTGACCAATCAAAAACTAAATTAGAATCTCCCAAATCTATTTGATTGTTTTGTAAATCTCCAATTATCTTTTTCATTTGCAGATTATATCACAAAAAGTTTATACCGCCATGATCTTTTGCGTTTTGGCAAATGCAACTATAGTCCCACTCCTGGTGAGGTTCCTTTATGACCCAAATTCAAGAAAATATGCATCATATGAGCAACGAAACTTAATGCACTTCAAACCCAATGTTGAGCTACGGGTTCTTGCATGTGTTCACACAGCTGATAATGTCCCAGCTATGATCTATTTGCTTGATCTCACTTGCCCCATGAAAGAAAGTCCCAATGCTGTTTATGTCCTTCACTTGATCGAGCTAAGGGGTCGTAATTCACCAGTGTTTATAGCTCACCACAATCAAGAAACTAGCACTGCCGCCAGCAGTTTCTTCGAGAACATCACTCTGTTCTATGAGTACGAGGAGAACAATTGGGATTTGGTCACGGTTAACGCTTTCACGACAATTACACCACCGAAGCTCATGCATGATGATATTTGCACAATGGCTCTCGACAAGCAAACGTCTTTTATAATTCTTCCGTTCCATAGGAAATGGTCGATTGATGGATCACTTGAAGAAGAAAATAATATGGTAAGAAACTTGAATTGTAACGTCTTGGACCAAGCACCATGTTCAGTTGGGATCCTGATCGACCGTGGCAGGATGCAGAAATCAATGAAGCCATTATCATCCTCGTCTTTCTCAATCGGGATGCTTTTCTTGGGCGGAAAAGACGATAGAGAGGCTTTAACGTTAGCGAAAAGGATGGCTCGAGACCCTCGAGTGAAGCTAACCGTGATCCATCTCAAAGCATATCAAGATTGCGAGAACGTTGTATATTGGGACACGATGTTGGATACCGAGATGTTGAAAGATGTTAAACAAAATAATGGAGTACTTGGTAATCGTTGTGACATAATGTATGTAAAAGAAGTGTCGAATTGCGGAGAGCAGACCATAAAGCTCATTAGGTCAATCGCCAACGATTATGATTTAATTATCGTCGGTAGACGCTACAGGGTGGAGTCAATACTGTTGACAGGTTTATCAGAATGGAGTGAATTCCCTGATCTAGGGATTGTCGGAGACCTTTTTGCATCCACGGATTTAGATAGCAGGGTATCTGTATTAGTTGTACAACAACAACAATGTATAAATGCAAATAGACATTGATTACTTGGTTGGTATTAGCATTGTTGCTAATACAAGTCATATTCTAATATCGTTAAAGTCATGATGATTTCATCGTATTAAAATGCATGTGCAACTTTGATACATGCACGGATGGGGTGAAATTTATTATATTTCAATCATCAAAATTGTCAATTTTCAGGCTTGGGAAATCAATAGACTTGCGACGACTTTTTGGATAAGATTCTAGCATTTCTGGGTTGAGATGTCTTTATAGAGTTTGAAGATCTATCTCTTAGCTTCGAGACGCATTTTGAATCACTCGATTTTGAGTTCGGGAACTCAAGTTATTACCATTTTAGTAAAGACTGCATGAACAGAATTTCTGAATGGGATTATGACGGGAATTAAGAGTTTTGGGCTTTTCATTCAAGTTTAAATCATATTGAGTTTGAGTTTTAGGCTTAATTTTTATTATATATAAGCCAAATATTGTATTTATCATATATAATTATTTTATTATTATTTTATTCCGAATTTTTTTACAATTATTAAGTACTTTAAGTTATTTAAGAATTTTATGTTAACAAGAAATTTAGTTTAAAATTACTTCTTGTTTAGATTAAAATTAGAGTTCTAGTGTACTTAGGAGTTTTATTTAGATTTATTTAACTAGCCTATATATAGGCCTTTGCATTGTACATAACACACACAATTCATTATTATTCTATTTCTCTTTTGAGTTAATAAATTCTCTCTGGGTTTTTCTTTTTAAGAATTTCTCTTGAGTTTTTTTTAGAAGAGTTTTAACAATCTTTTTAGATTGTGGGAATCATCTTTGTAACAGTCCGGTTTAGACCCTAGTCGGAATAGTGGTTTCGGGACTACAAATCCAAGGTCGTAAAAATATTTTAATATTATTTTTTATGTTTATGACATGCGATAAAGTATGTGTGAAAATTCTGTTTGATGATTTTATCGTTTGGGTGTCGAATTGAGAAAAAAGACTAAATCGTAGAAAATGCAAAAGCTATGTGCTGTTTGTTAATGTGCTTAATTGATGTGGCTTATTAAACCAAAGGTCCTTATGTTGATATTGAACCATTGATAGTGGAATTTGACTTATATGGCCATTAAATGAAAGCTTTTAAATGGTTTTTATTGAAGGTTAATTTGGTAAATTATGTTTTTAAGTTAATTAAATTAAATGAAATAAAAATATGGCCATTATGTTCATCCTTCTTGCCGAAAATTGATAGAAAAATGGTGGTTTCGGTCATGGGAATAAAAAGTAAAGAAGATGAAAGCTTTATTTTTACTTTTTTCTTATTAATTTTATTACTTTAATCAATTAAACTAAAATATAAAGTATATGAAATGTAATAAAACCTAATAATCAATCTTCCATGATGGTTTATTAAGGTCTAATTACCATATAAGGCCTCCTTCAATTACTAGTTAAGCTATTTAATCAATAAAATTCAATAGCGATTAACTTTTACATCTTTTATGAATTAGTTCTTTTTCTTTAATTAACTAGCCAAAAAATAAAATTTTCGAACCGTAACTTTACATACCAAAATAATAACTCCGTAAATATTTAATAAAAATATTTATGAGCTCAATTTACAGAAAAGAGGTCCCAATACCTCATTTTTTAGAACCACTTGACTTTAGGGACAAATCACTTAACTTTAACTAATGATTCAAACAACAAAAATTATTATGTCAAAATTTTATATAATATAATATTTGACTCATAAATATTAATATTTAATATTTACGAACTCATTAGTCCAATTTGTAGTCCCAAAACCACAATTTCTAACACTACTAGAAAAGGGTTGTTACAGAGCTTAACTGTCATTCTGTACAAAATCATGTTACTTAGGGCATTCTACACCTTGCTTTTGTCTTATTATCAACTCAGATCGCAGACATTTTCACAAAGACACATCTACCAATAAGATTTCACGACTTATTTTCCAAACTCAAGCTACAGTCCACAACACCACCTTGAGTTTGAGGCAGATGTTAATGTAAATTTGTATATTAATGAAAAACTTATTCTAACATGATTCTAGCATGCAAATTAAGGTTTTGTCTAGTTTTGTTTCCATGTATAGTTCCTAGGCACTGGTTTAAATACCTATCACTTGTACAACAATAGAAAACCAGAAATAAATTCCTTTTTTTTCCTAAGTTTCATAACAGTTACAATGGGCATACTGGCATAGCGAACGTGAGGTGTGAACATAGTGGTCCTAAACAGTACGACATTGTTCTTATTTTCTGGCAGGCCCACTCATCGTTAGTGGCATGTTCATATTTAGAAAAGTGTTTGTACCTAAAAAGCGAGTGCATGATAATGTATCTTGCTAAGCGAGTAACCTTGTCATGAGAACAGGTGGTCAAGGGGACCTAATGACAGGGGGTTTAAAGGTCGATTCTGGTGACTTACTGCGCTGACACATCTATAAGCGTTAGGGGATATAACAAACATTATGATAATTATCTATAGTTGTTCACTTTCAAAACTGGAAAATGATTAAATTTTTATGATTTTTTCTAATAGACTAATTTTCTCATTGTCAAAACTAAGAGAGACCAAAGAAATTTTTTTACCAAATAATTTAAAAAGATAAAAAGAAGTCAAAATAATAGGATATGTTTACTGGTTTATTAGGATTTTAATTGAATATTTCACCAAATCAACTTACACCAACTCAAATAGAATTCAAAAAATTTATTATATTATATTATGTTTGATTTTGTTTGTTCATTTCATAATTAAAAAAATTAGGTAAATCTGTTAATGGCAGGGGCCGTAAATCTAGTTGAAACAACTAGAAATTGTTTAAACATTAACAAGAAATCCCAAAAATTGTTGCTAATTTGATATTTTAACCCTCTTGATTGAAACATTACAATAATTTCTTTAACTGACGTTCTTAAAAGAAAATCTACATAAAGCATTAAATCTTACCATCCAACTCCTTCCCTTCATTAATACCAGAATCTTAGCGATAGTCATCGGCAGTCATGGCCGGAGCATCGCCTCCGCCATCACCGCTGCCATTTCTTCTGTACGAAAATGAAACATATGAATATTGCATCATGTTACCTCCCAAGGTGAATTCCGCCGGTATATGGGAAAATGAGACTTCCCCGTCTGTGATTTTCAGTTACTCGTTGCCGCTTTTGGAGATGCAGGTTGTCTTGACATTCGTTATCACTCATGTAATTTATACCATCTTAAAGCCTCTTGGTATCACCTTATTTGCCTCACAAATGTTTGTATGTTTATCCATCACCTACTCTCTCTCTCTATATATATTTCTTAGCCTATTATGCTCCATGAGATGCATGTCAACTAAGTGAAACCTTGTTTTGTTTTGTTTTTTTTTTTACTAGGCCGGCATTACCATGAGCCCTATGATCATGCAACTAGAAGCATTCAGGAGCATATTCTTCAATCAGGAATTAGGTATAGAAATCATCGACACTGTATCGGTGTTCGGTTTCACATTATTTTTGTTCCTAACGGGAGTGAAAATGGACATGAAATTAGCATTAAGGACAACAAAGAGATCCCTAGGGATCGGCGTCGCATCCCTTTTATCTTCCATCTTGGTCGGTGCGGCTATTATTGAAACCTTCAAACAACCTAATGAAATCGAACAAGCAAAAACCGAACATCTAATCGGAACAGTGATCGAAGCGTTAACATCGTTTTCGGTCATCGCTTGCCTACTAGCCGAGCTCAAGATCTTAAATACCGAACTCGGACGACTTGCCCTAACGTCGGCTGCCGTAGGCGACTTGAGCACCATGTTTTTAGTCCACGTAATGTCGTTGTCACGAAATTTCACTGCATCACCGTTGTTGGTAATAGAACAAGTAGTGATCATGATTTGTTTCATAACACTCATTATCTTCGTGTTTCGTCCATTGATGTATTGGGTAATTAAAAGAACACCCGATGGGGGACCGGTCGCGGAAGTGTACATCACGGCCACCATGATGGTTGCTGTAGGGTGTGCTGTATTTACACATTGGACCAATCGATCTCCTTTAATCGGTGCTTTTCTCTTTGGCCTAGCTGTCCCTGACGGTCCGCCACTAGGGTCGGCATTGATAGACAAGTTCGAATGCTTTATCAATGGCTTATTTCTTCCGATCTACGTGACAGCATCGACACTGAGGGCTAATTTTGGGAATATGCTGTCGGATCCATCCCATGTCAATTTTTTTACCCTTTTCTTTTCCATGACATTCCTTGCAAAACTAATACCATGTTGCATAGGTTCATTTTTGAACTTTATGCCTTTTAGGGACTCTTTGGCTTTTGGTCTCATTATGAGTAGCAAAGGGATTGTCCAGTTGTCGCATTATTCTACTTTTAGAGACAATCAGGTATAGTTTATCCCTATAATATATATTTTTTGATAATTTTTAGTCTCCTTAATTTTCAAAATTACATTTTCAGCCTTCAGATAGACATTTTCTTTTAAATTCTATAATTAACATATGATGATGCGGCATGATACATTAAGTTTTTTTTTGTATAGTTTCACAAAAATTATTTTTTTTGCGTTTTTTAAATATGCAAAATTAAAATTCATCAACTATAAAAACTGTAAAAATATATATGCTACATCATCTGATCTAAAAGAAGCCGCATCAAATATTTGACGGAATCAAAGTTGAAGTAAAGTTTCAAAATACGCATTTTAGAAGGTTAATATATTATTTAGTATTTGAGTTTATTTTTAATGATTTATTTGGTATTTAGAGTTTTTTTTAAAATGATATTTGAATTTAATTTTAATATTCATTTTAATATTTGAGTTTTTTTTAATTTAATTCTATTTTTTTTTCTAATTTAATACCCGAGTTTGAGCCTTTTTTATGTCCTAATTAAACACGACATTGATTGCCCCTTATAATATTGTTTGGTCTGGGCTGATACAGAATTTAAACCCTTTCGAAGTCTAGAAATATTCAAATTATAGTAGACTTAAATCCGTTGAACCCCTATGAAAATCTTTTATACGATTTCACCAATCAAAACTTAATTAGAATCTCTCAAATCTATCAAATTATCTGTTTCATTTGCAGGTTTTATCAGAAACAGTTTTTACCGCCATGGTCATCGCCATTTTGGTAAATGCAACCATAATCCCAATCCTGGTGAGGTTCCTTTATGACCCAGATTCAAGAAAATATGCAGCATATGAGCAACGAAACATAATGCACTTAAAACCCGATACTGAGCTACGGGTTCTTGCATGTGTTCACACACCCGATAATGTCCCAGCTATAATCAATTTGCTTGATCTCACTTGCCCTACGAGAGAGAGTCCCAATGTTGTTTATGTCCTTCACTTGATCGAGTTAATGGCTCGTAATTCACCGGTGTTTATAGCTCACCACAATCACAAATCTAGCACCGCCACCACCAGCTCCTTCGAGAACATCATTCCGTTCTATCAGTACGAGGGGAACAATTGGGGTTTGGTCACGGTTAACGCTTTCACGGTGATTTCACCGCGGAAGCTCATGCATGAAGATATTTGCACGATGGCTCTCGACAAGCAAACGTCTTTTATAATTCTTCCGTTCCATAGGAAATGGTCGATTGATGGTTCCCTTGAAGAAGAAAATAATGTGGTAAGGAACTTGAATTGCACCGTCTTGGACCAAGCACCGTCCTCAGTCGGGATCCTGATCGACCGTGGCAGGAGGCAGAAATCAATGAAGTCGTCATCGCCTTCGTCTTACTCAATCGGGATGCTTTTCTTGGGCGGAAAAGACGATAGGGAGGCTTTAATGCTGGCGAAAAGGATGGCTCGAGACCCTCGGATAAAGCTAACCGTGACCCGTCTCATTGCGTATCAAGATTGCAGTAACGTTGCAGACTGGGACACGGTATTGGATACCGAGATGTTGAAAGATGTTAAGCAAAATAATGGAGTACGTGGTAATGGTTGTGACATAACGTATGTAGAAGAAGTGTTGCATTGCGGATCGCAGACCATAAAGCTCGTTAGGTCAATCGCCAACGATTATGATTTAATGATCGTCGGTAGACACTACGGGGTAGAGTCGGTACTATTGGCGGGTTTATCGGAATGGAGTGAATTCCCTGAGCTAGGGGTTATCGGAGACCTTTTTGCTTCCACGGATCTAAATAGCAGGGTATCTATATTAGTTGTAAAACAACAAATTGTATAAATGTAATAGACATTCATTATATTGAATTTTTAACTTAATTATATTAATATTGTTGTTAATATAAAAAGACGTGAGTTTAAACTCGTTAATCCTATTCTATAAGAATTTAAGAGAAATTATGAATAACTTTTAGCATTTTATAATAAAATAATAGACATTGATTATATGCAAAAATCTTACTCTTAATTATCTCATTTTAGTTAATACTTTTGTACCTAAATTAAATTCTTTCATCAACCAAAAACACAACTAAGGATCAAATCTTAAAAATAACCTTATTTCAAGGGACATATATGAAAAATAGCCACAATCAAATAGCTACTATAATATAAATAATTAAAAGTTTGTTGGGAACATGTTGTAGCGACGTAAAATTTGCTTCGGTCGCTAATTGTGGCGATCTTGTAAAAATTTTGAAAGTTCGAATTTTGGTTTTAAAAAAGAGAGTCGCCACCGATCCTTTTTTCTAGGTGTGATTGGACACCTATAAAACATTTATTTTTGAGTAGAGAAGGCCAAATTTTAGGTCCGCGTTGAAATCCAAAGAAAAATAGGGTTCGGGAGTCAGTTACGCGCGGGGAAGGTATTAGCACCCCCGCGACGCCCAAAATTGGTATCTCATAAACATGTGTTGTCATGATTTTCAAAAACACGGGTTCAATTTAATATTTAATCGAGACCCGATCGAAAACAAGAAAATTTTTAGTTTTTGATTTTTTAAAAGGATGTTTCATTTTTAGCACGAGCCAACGTGATTCATCCAACATAGCGATAAAATCACAGACTTAATGCTAAAATCGGTACATTGCCTTATATTTGAAATTAATTGAAGAAAACATGGAACGAATATGTTAGAAATGATAAACCGAAGTTAAAATACAAATATTGGTGTAACCAATAAGAAAATTAACACAATGTAGTAGCGTTGAAATGATAGAAATATTTACAATAAAAGTAAAGAATGTACAATAACATAATAAGAAAGTAATAATAACATGGATCTTTAAAAGAAATCTATATATAATAATATCAAATATAATGTAGTAAGGAAAGTATATGTATAATATATGTGCAAATACAACATTGAAAATACATAAATATAAAAAAAATACATGCATAATTAAAAATATAATAGTGTTAAAAAATTTGTACCAAATATATATATTAGAAATGTTAACAAAAGTGTATATATACAATAATATGAAAACAAATATAATATACTGGATAAAATATACATGATATACCTATAAGAAGTAATAATAAAATTAAAACTAATGATAATCTACCTAAATATACATATATGCTTTAAAAATGTAAAATATATACATATATTAAAAATACAACAATATAAAATAAAATAAAAAGAAAACTATTAACACTCTCTATAAATATGTATGTATATTTACATATATAAATACTAAATGAATGTCAATATTAGTGCTAATAATATTATTAACAATGAATAAAGTAATAAATGACATTAATAGTGGAAAAAAAATATAAAATGAACTTAAATCTGGAAAATGGACGAAATTCGAATCAAAAACGAAGTTTTGGGGGCAATTTTAAAGAGTAATAAAGAAAGAAGGACTAAAATACGAAACACGCGCAACCTGGGGGGACTGAAAGCGAAATATTCTACTATCTTGCAACGCAGCGCATGGCAAAGGACCAAATCATAAAGCACAACAACTTTTGGGGCTGAATTAAAAAAAATACTTATAAACTCAATTGCAAGACATTAAGAAAGCAGAGGGATCCAAAGCATAAATGTCCCAAAAGCCCAAGGAAACACGCGGATCCTTATTCAGGCGGGTCGGGTTGTCGGGCCATACACAAAACGTCACCGTTTTGTACCCGATGCACCAAACTGAAACGGTGCCGTTTCATCAACTGATAAAATCAATTTTTTTGGGTTAAAATTTCATTTTGCCGAAATCTTGAAGGGATTCAAAGGGGGAGGCTTTAGTTTTTCTCTGCTAGAGTTAAACTTAGCCCCCCCTTTCGGCCTCCGATGAATCCGTCGGGATTTCGACGTATCCTGGCCGTAGGCGGTGGCCCGATTTGCCCAAAGGTAAGTTCCTTAACCCCTCTCCTCTTTGTTTGGTATTTTTTGAAAGGTAGTTTTTCTAAAATGAAAATGAAACAAGGAAAAAGAAGAAGGCAATAGCAAATCGAAAGGCGAAAACTGAAGAGAATAATCAACCTTTTTGCTTCCGTTTTTCCTTTTTGATTTCTGGAAAATGGTCCTAATACAACACTTTTTGTTTTTTCTGTTTAGCAAAAATGGGATCCCGAAAGACCTTCGGTCTCTCTGTTTTTTAGCCGAATCAGACCCCCCCTTTTTTACAATCGGTTCCGCCCTTTTGTAACCGAATACAAGGATTATTTTTAGACCCCTTTTCACTGCTGTTTTCGATTGTTGCTGTTGTCTGTCTTGCCTTTCTTTTCTCTGTTTGCAGGGTATGAAGAGACGTGATGGGACTGAGGCAAGTGGTGACCACGATGGGAGCAGGTTCGGCGCTAGAAGGAGCAGGTGGCTAGGGTTTCAGAAAGTCTGAAACCCTAGTCAGATTTGGACCTGAGTTGGTCCACCGGGTCAGGGTGTTGGGCCGATGGGTTTTGGGCCAATGTTGGGCTCCGGGTTTGGGTTTGTAACGGGAATAGGAAGTGGGTCTGGTTGTAAATGGGTATTGGGCTGCTGTTAGTTTAGTTTAGGTGGGCTCAATTGGGTTTTGTGCTTGGGTTAAAGGGTTTGGGTTTTGGTTTTGTTTTGTAATTTTGGAATTTGGAATTGTAATATGGACTTTTTGGTTTACATATTTTTTTGTTTATTTTGGTCTTGGTTTATTTGGTTTATGAAGTTTAGTGGTTTGGGCCCGGGCAAATTTAGGCCCGTACACATGTTTTAGTGCAAATATATGGTAAACAAAATGTGTTTTGTGTTTAGTTTATAACTAAGTTTTCAAAGTAAAAATTTTAGTGAGAGAATAATCTTATTTGGTATATGAGTGTAAGGTAAATATTTTACGAATGATTTAAATTTAAATCATATTTTATAATTTAGATACATAGTGAATTATTAACTAAATAATGCCGTAAAAAAATTTCCAAACTGCGTAACTAATTTTCGTGTACATCTTTTCTTATTAGTTTTTTTAGATGTTACTCAAATTGTAACTTAATTTACAATTGAAAAGTAGCTTGGCACCTTCGGATGTTCATAATCTAGTTAATTACTTCCTACTTTCTTTCTCTCTTTTTTTTTTAAAAAAAATCGAGACATAATTGTTTTTTTAATTAATTTAAACATTTCAGGTTTTTTCTCGTTGGTTTCATGTGTAAACTAAAACTTAATTAAAATTAGAAGTTTATGTATGTTATTGTTGTGATATTAAACTTAAGGTGGATTTGGATGAGTGGTGGGATGCAGTGCATTTAATTTACTTTTTATTTTATGTTATAGTGTTGTTACTGTAACTAACCTCACTACCACCGCTATTTTTACATTAAATGCACCACCAATCCGAACCCACCTTTAATTAATTTAAGCATTTCAGGACTTTTAATGTTGCCTTCTTACTTTCTTGGCCAAAAACTTTTTAACCTCTGTTAGGTCACTTTAATACCCACATATGGATTTTAGATTCTTAATTAATTTTAGTTAATAAACCAATATTAGTTACTCAATTAAATAATTTACAAAGTCTTATTCTAATCTCGTTAAAGTCATGACGACTTCATCGTACTAAAATGCATGTCTAACTTTTTTTAATTAATATTTTTCATTCCAAATAATTAGATAACATAATCTCTTAATTTAGTTTCACTTTAAATTCATTATTTAATCTAATTAAATAGATATATGAAGTGACTAAATTAACTCAAGATAATCTAATCAATGAAGAGAGAAAACACTTATTACTCTAACAAGTAAATTTAGTGAACTATTTCTCTTTATTTAATCATTTACAATTCCATATAAGTATTCGTGTTAAACACAAGCCATTAAAGAGTTGCATTGAGCTTGTGGTAATCAATGAGCCAATATTTATTTATACATTTTGTTTTACTTGTGTAAACCATTAAGAACAATACAACATAAAGATAGTGAATAATATTGGTTTATTTTCATGAATAATCAATTTGGTCATTTCAGTAATTATCAAATATGATGGAATTACTATACTAAGGGCACAAAATTCATCTAATGGTTATCATAGATTTGAAATATAAAACAATTGGTAAAAAAAAAACCTTTCAGTCCATCTCAATTTTGATATTGAGCAAATTGGTCCGTTTCAATAAATTGGGGCAATTTAATCACTATTAATTTCACAAGTGAGCAACTTAAAACACTTAATCACGATGTTAATGTTTTTCGTCAGTTGTACATTTAGCCCTTATTGTTCATATATTTTGTGTAAATATTGACAAAAATGTGTAAATGTTGCAAGCTAAATTTATTATATCGATAAAAATTATGTACAATTGGTAAAAAATTAACATTATTGATACAATGTACAATAATGGAGGAGATAATGAGGAGGTAAGGAGAAGTATATGGTGGTGTTAAGGAAGACAATTCACTTAGAGAAGTGGAAAGTCAAAAATAGACAAGAGAATAGACTGACTTCTAAAGGAGAAAGAGATTGCTTAGAGAAGTGTAAGGCTTAAAAGTTTGATCCTTTCTTCACCATTTAAAAGGTATTTATAGGGAAGGTCCTCTTGTCCTATACTGTAATGTGGCAAGTGGTTACAATGGACAATGGGCATACTGGTATAGTAAACGTGAGGTGCAAATATAGTGGTCCTGGACAGTAGGAGGTTGTTGTTATTCTCTAACGAGACCCACTTATTGTTAGAGGCGTATTCATACTTAAAGAAGTGATTGTCCCTAAAAAAAACGAGTGCCTGATAAGGTAGCTTGCTAAGCAGACGGCCTTGTCATGGGAATAGGTGGTCAAGGCCACTCTCGAGGAGCGAGTGGTCAAGGGGACCCAATGACTGGGGCTTGAAAGGTCGATTCTAGTGGTTAAGACCACATTATTGATTTAATATACGGAGAAGATAGAGGCACTTAAGATTTAATCCGCTTAACCTTTAAATAACTTACCCGTTGTATTATCCCCTAAGAAACCCTATTGATCTTAATCCATTTTTGTTTACTTATCACCTGTTCATGTTAACCTCAAAACCACATTAATTTTGTAAATCACCCTTTTTATTGATTCATTTTTGTTGTTGAGATTCGATTCGGTTAGTTGTCTGACTATGTTTTATTTGTATTGTTGAATTTCTCTTTGTTTTAAAAAAATTAGCAATCTTGATCAGTTGAGAAATCAATATTTAGGTTATAAACCTTAGTATCTTATTTAAGCTTGAATCGTTAATCTCATCTATTGTATAAAAGCTCACATACATTCTTTATTTCTCATTGATGTTAAATTCTTGTAATTTAGTAGTTGATTCTTTTGGTTTGGTAATCTATCAATTGGAATCTCAATTGTAACCACATTTTATGGCCTTTTCCATACCCTTAACCTAAGCCCTGTTACAACCTCGTAAAGACCTCTTAATTGGTATGTCATCTCGTATATGTAGTGGTGGAGATTTGATTTTCAAGCAAGCCTATAGTAATAGCATTTCTTGTTTGACTATTGAGTGCACATTACTTGAACCTTAAACACCTTGAGAGCTTTGAGTAAACCTTAGTAAGGGTGTTAATTTCAAGTAATTATTAAGATAGGGGAGATGCCTATGTTTTTTATGCCTTAAAAAAATTTATGCTTGGATTGTTTGTATTTTTTAGTGTCATTTTAGTTTAAATTTCCAATACATGATTATTTGTAGATTATCCTGAGATGTCGATGAAAACAATAAATTAAAGAATGTTAACTTGAATGTGGGCACTCAAGTGTGGGGATATTTTATAAGTGCTAAAAGTAATATATTTTAACCTTATTCTTAACGCGTTTTGGGTGATTATCTGATGTTAATTGTGAATTTTATACTTTTAATCCTTTAAATTCATGACGAATAGGAAGCCCTTCAAATATAATAATCATTTTATGATGGTCCTACTACACGTGCAACAGCAAAGGTTTTGATGGTGACTAATGGAAACCCAACCGTGTCGTCATCAAGTTCCACTGTCCAGTAATAGTGAATCTAATTCAAACCTCGATCCTGAGCCCCAATATTCCATCTTCGGATCTTACTCACACCCTACCCATTTTTAAAAATAACCACCCTCATTTGAGGAAATATTTGGCACAGACCTCAACCTCGAGCCTCAACATTCAGCACCCGCAACCCCATCAGCAAGCATCTACCAGGTAGGGTATCTTTGGCTCAGTACCTCTGGTCTCGTAAAGCCCCATCACTTCCGATGATGGGGAATACGATTTTACCATTTTCTTTAGTACACCTGTAGGAACATCGAAGGCCAGTCTGAGCACTTATGAATTGCCACATGAAGGTGCACGAGGTCGCCGAATGAGGTAGCCTGACCATTACACATCAGGGTTGGGGACAACGCTGGGTCCACACAATTTTATTTTTTTAACTATTTACTTAGTAACTTTTTTTGTAAATCTTAAATTGAATTTTCAACATAACTATTTTTTATTTTTGTGCATTGCTGAGTATAGAATATTCGTAAAATGTTAACCATGAAAAAAATGTAAAATTTAATTTTTAAATAAAAATGGCCAAAATTGATTTATAGATGCAAAAAAAATCCACAGTTAGTCATCTTCTGCTTGAATTAGGTCTACATTGCATTAGTAATATTGACCATGTTCACCCGCCATCTTATGTAAACCATAACTAGTCTACACAATTAGTCATCATTGGTGAAGACCACCACCAACTTGTGTAACTCGTAATCAATATCTCTGCCCTTTGATGGCATAACATTTACGATTCTTGTGACAATATATAATTCAACCCTATTAACGTATGACGGTATATAATTCAACCCCGATAACCGGTATCTCTAATTGATGATACACTCCCCAAACAATTAAGGGATCCATTACTTCACATTAGATCCACCACTTCGCATCTAGCCATTACAATTACTCCTCATCTGATAAGCAAACAATTTAAGATAGGTTAACAACCTACAAAGATGGGCTCAAGGTTTATAACCATTCATAAATTTGCTCAGGCAATAAATTGTCTGTTTATGAGGTGATGAGTAACTATAATGGCATTTTCTTCAGCAAGATACTCTCAACAATTTTTTTCTCTAATTACAATACCACAACCTTAAGAGCATCCATATATCTATATATAGGCTACTGGTGTAGGCAAAGAAAAGGTCGATACCAAAATTTTTTAAAATTTTTTAAAGAGGTGTCGGCCACTTGGTACACGACACACACAAAAAAAAAAATTTATACAGATAAAGGAGTGTTGACAATCTAGTACACGGCACCCAAAAATTTTTTTTAAATATAGAGAGAAAAACAAATGGGTGTCAGCCATGGGGTGGCTAAAACCCCAAAAATAATTATACAGAAAAGGGATGTCGACCACCTATTTCATAGCACCCCAAATTTTTTTAAATACTGATATAATTTGTATACTAGTATGATATGGTGTGAAAAAAAATACATGAGTGTTGACCATGCAATGACCACAACCAAAAAAATTATTTTTTTTTTAAGTCTATCAATCATGAGATAATGATTGGGGAAGTTTTATGTGGGTGTTACCATGGAGTGGCCAAAATTCTCTAGCATTGTTCATTTCAGGTCATATTTAGTGATTGTTTTTTAACTTAGCTCATTGTTATAAATATTTTATTTTTTTGGGTCAAATGGGTAAAATAGCTGACAAAGGTAAACTACTTCAAATTGTAGATGTATTAGCTCGATTTGTCACTGTGATGTAATGTATTTAAGTTCACTGGTTGTAATTGTTTGAAGATAGTAGATTTTTCTTGCCAAGTTAGGTTCCACAAATATAGGAAAACCAAACTTCGTAAACAAACTTTGGGCCAGTTTAGTATTGCTTCTAAGAAGTACTTTTGAGACAAAAATATTCCTAAACAAGCTGCTTTTTTAGAGAAAATGTGCTTTTCACAAGCCAAAAATTAGCCCAAAATCACTTTTTTCAAAAACTGAAAATTTTAGTTTCTCCTCAGAAGTTTTTTTTTCCGAAAAGCACTTTTGAAAAATATTTTTAAATTATACCCTTATTATCCCCGGTGTAGTTATGTGCTATAATAGTGCTTACAAAAATACCTACTTCCATTGTCACTTCTGGTCATGTTGTGCTTATTACTTGGCTACTATTTCAAGCCAATAGTCCCAACAAAAGTTTTGATGCTACCACCACCAACACCTTCCTTGAAACCTCCACTCCATTAAAACCATAACGAAAGGCTTTTTTTTTTTAAGGTAAATTATATTAATAGTTATTAAATTATTTTTTTGTCATTAAATTATGAAAAATTATAAAATAATTATTAAATTATTAATAAATTTATTTTTTAATCACTCAACTATGAGAAGTTACAAGAGGGTTATTCAATTATTTAATTTTTTTTTTGTTCATCCAACTATTTTGAATTTTTGAGTGTTTCCATTTTATACAAGTAAATTAAAAATAAATTAAGAGTACATAAATATTCAAAATATTTGAGAGCATGTGACAAAAGGAGTAATTTTTGAGCAAACATAATTAAATATGTTATTGCTGAAAATTTTTGAGCAAAGGGATTAACTGTGAAAAAAATTATCCATCTTTTTTTATTTTAAAGGTTTTTCTCAACAAATTCTTATAAACTTCCATTGATCAAACATTACAATTCTTAAAAGAGAGTTTGAGTTTTTAAAAAAAATCTTGAATAACAATTCAAATTTTTGGAAAAAAAATTAAAAATTTCACTATTATTATTATTATTATTATTATATCAAATTTTGAATACTCATTTACATCAACATCAAAAAGGTCTTTGATAGAAATCCCCAAATAGAACAAGAATAAAATAATAATAATAAAAGAAAAGGTCCAAAAAGGGTGTGGAAATAAAAAAATAAAGAAAAAAACACAGACAAGTAAAATGAACACAGTTGGCAGTTGGCACCCATCATTGGTCACCGTCCCCTTTGTTTGCTAGCAAATAAATAAATTCAAATCAAACCGTTTTTATTAAAATTTTAATTAACTAAACCAAATTAAAGCCCCAAACCCCACTCAGATCCTTCTATTCCGTTTCTTTTTTTCCGTTTCTTAATTCCCGGAATCCTTCAAATGTCTCCGTTTCCATCGGAGAACGGCGCCGAAGGTAAAGACGAGCGAGACGAAGAAGAAGAAGATGACGTTGAAGATGAAGAAGAGGAAGAGGAAGAGGAAGATGAAGAAGAAGAGCCGAGGCTTAAGTATCAAAGAATGGGAGGAAGCATACCTTCCTTTCTATCTAACGAAGCTGCTTCGTGTATCGCCGTCGCCGAACGCATGATCGCACTCGGAACGTACGACGGAACTATTCATATCCTCGACTTTTTGGGAAATCAGGTGAAGGTTTTTTTTTTCCATCACTTTTATATTATATGTCGTTTTTGAATCTTAAAAATTTCATTAGTAACTTCACTTGAATTCAAAATATTAGTGAGTATATATATTTGACTGGTGAGTGGACTTTAGTAAGCTATTCGGTTGTTGTGATTAGTGTTGGAAGAGGAGAATTCTTTTTTGTTTGTTTGTTTGAAGTTGTGTTTGGCTGTTTGTAGGTTAAGGCATTTGATGCTCATTCAGCTGCAGTGAATGAGCTTAGTTTTGATACAGAAGGTGAATATATAGGAAGCTGTTCTGATGATGGCTCTGTTGTAATAAATAGTCTTTTCACTGACGAGAAATTGAAATTTGAATATCATCGTCCTATGAAAGCAATTGCTCTTGATCCTGATTATGCAAGAAAATCATCTAGGAGATTCGTAGCTGGTGGTTTGGCAGGTCACTTATATTTTAATACCAAAAAGTGGCTTGGCTATAAGGATCAGGTTTGTGGTGCTTGATTGACCTTGATATATTTGAAAATGGATATCTTTCTAAATTGTTGACGTTTTGTATTTTAACTGGATTTTAGGTTTTGCACTCGGGTGAAGGTCCAATCCATGCGGTAAAATGGCGTACAAGTCTCGTTGCTTGGGCTAATAATGTAGGCGTAAAAGTTTACGATGCTGCAAATGATCAGCGGATTACATTTATAGAAAGACCAAGATGCAGTCCTCATCCTGAAGTTTTGCCTCCTCATTTGGTTTGGCAGGTTAGCCAATGATTAAAATGAGATATGTTGGAAGTTATTTCAGACTATATAGATTTTCTAAAATTTAAACGGCAATGTCATTTGCCATTTTCTTTTTGAAGTTTTCGCTTCCCTAATTTTCCATGAAGCATGATACTGTTGCTTTTCGTTATTGCTATTGTTCATTGTTTGAACTTTGCATTCAGGATGATACTTTATTGGTGATTGGCTGGGGAACCTCTGTCAAGATTGCAGCAATAAGAACAAACTTGAATAATGGAGCCAATGGAACATATAGGCATGTTACAATGTCTAACATGAACCAAGTAGATATTGTTGCATCTTTTCAGACTAGCTATTTCATATCAGGAATTGCTCCTTTTGGTGATGCTTTGGTTCTTCTAGCTTATATTCCTAGTGAAGAAGACGGAGAGAATGGATTTAGTAGCACAATACCATCACGACAGGTATAACATACACGTCCTTCGCATTTTAAATTCCAATAAGTTCCTCATAATGGCGTGCACCCTCCTATTTTGAGGTTGGATCGTGCCATCTTTTATCCATTACCTGTTACGGATCTCAGAAATATGCCAACAAATTTGGATGTAGTGACTCTGTGCTTGACAGCAGCTATGACTGTGGTTACTGTAACTACCCAAGTTGCTACTCTGATTTGAACTTTAAGGCTGTCTTTGTTTTGAAAGGAATTTAATTGAGAAACCTTTTCCAATATACGAGCATTTCTTTTGTTTTTCCTATTGCCCCTGAGTTCCGTAATTCTGTGAGGAAGTGTATTATCAAATGAATCAGTCAGTTCTTTTCTCAGTAATGCTAGACACCATGCTTGTGAGCTCTTTGTGCAATTGTTATGATTCTCATTGCCATGCATGAATCTACTGAAGCAGGGCAGTGCACAGAGACCAGAGGTACGTGTAGTAACTTGGAACAATGATGAACTGGCAACAGATGCCCTACCTGTGCATGGCTTTGAGCACTACAAAGCAAAAGATTATTCCTTGGCACATTCTCCCTTCTCAGGTTGATAACTTTGTTTTTGAATTTTATGGACCTTTGGAAACAAGTTACTGTCAATAATTAAGGTGCTTTTCTCATACAAATGCAGGAAGCAGTTATGCTGGTGGACAGTGGGCTGCTGGTGATGAACCAATCTATTACATTGTATCACCAAAGGATGTTGCCATAGCAAAACCCAGGTTACCATTGATTCTTTGTACTTCGTAGCTTCCTAAAGATTATTATTGCTTCTTATTCCAAATAAAAGGATCATGGTTTGCTTTAGCAATATGTATTAATAGCTAATTAAGTTTTGTATCAAATGTCTTTAGTGTCAATCTGGTCTTGATTGCTTATTTATCTATGCTATATATAAATCTCCTAAATGAGTTAGTTTCATGAGTCAAGTAACACTAACTCAGGAAATAGAAAAAGAAACAAAAAAGTAATCTATGTGAAATTAAGAGTATGTATGTTATTCAATATGTGATAAACACATTTAAAGAAAACTACCCACTTCCTAAAATACTATTAAAATACTCGCATAGTGTGTTGCCATATTCTAGTTTATCATAAGGGATTTGAGTTTATGGATAATCTCTCTTCCCATAGTTGCTTATTTGTTTTGCATTATAATTCCTAGACCTTCTAATTTTCTTAAATGATCTGACTTGGTGTGTAAATACATCAGTTGACCTATCCTTGCTTTTGAAGCTGACATAAAATTCACAAGCTTCTGTTGGGTGGTGTTAACATGATCTAAGAAAGTATATAGTACTATTTTAACTGGCTACTTGACAAATGGATTATAATAGTCAAACAATACTTATGAGGTTACATGGCAAAAGGTTTATGCTAGGTAAGTGAATATTGTACTTTATCTTCAGATGAATGAAAATGAGGTGTATTCTCATAGGGCACGATGAGTTTTGTCTGAATTTTGGTCTCAAGATTCCCCTAACATGGACCTTGCCCTGTTATGATGATACTTTGGATTTGTACATATTTTATTAGAATTTGTCCTATATCTTCTAAAGTACCTACAGATATATTTTTGCAAATCCTGCTTAGTTTTACACCTATAAACTTTTTGATCCTAGGGATGCAGAGGATCACATTGCATGGCTTCTTCAGCATGGTCGGCATGAAAAAGCCTTGGCAGCAGCTGAGGCTGGTCAGGGACGGAGTGAACTCCTTGATGAGGTAATTTGGGTTCTTTTTCTTAACATATTTGGTAAATAATGACTTCACATGTGTTACCATACAAAGCTACTGGCTGTTAGCATTCTTAATTAAACCTAATTATTCCTATAATATTAAAGATTTTGGTGCTTATGATTTTCTTTTAATGTTGAATTGTAGTAAATAATACCTTTTATTGCTGATAGCATTGTTTGCCTAGGTTTCTAATCCATAGTCCATGTTAATGACAAAAATTATTTTTGTTGCTTTTTTACCTGCTAATTTGCTTTACATGTAGGTGGGATCAAAATACCTTGATCACTTGATTGTTGAAAGGAAATATACTGAGGCTGCATCCTTGTGTCCCAAGTTGTTGCGAGGATCTGCTACAGCTTGGGAAAGGTACCAAAAGGCATTATATGTAACTCGTTTCCTACATTTCTTGTTAATCACTTGCATTCAAATGCTTTTGACAGATGGGTATTTCATTTTGCTCATCTCCGTCAGCTTCCTGTATTGGTTCCATATATACCTACTGAAAACCCAAGGCTGCGTGATACTGCTTATGAGGTTTGTTAGGACAACAACTCTGTGCAGATATTCATGTAGTCCACTTGTATGGCCTTTCATATATGTCAACTTGGAATTTAAAACTGCCTTTTTGCTATGCTGCAGGTTGCACTTGTGGCCCTGGCAACAAATCCAGCCTTTCATACAGATCTATTATCAACTGTTAAATCTTGGCCACCTGTCATTTATTCTGCATTACCTGTTATTTCTGCGATAGAGCCACAGTTAAATACTTCATCAATGACTGATGCTCTTAAAGAGGTTTGTAAAGCAGTTTGTGAACCTGATATGATTTGAGTGTTGAATCAGCTAATGGTTCATATGTTGAATGATCCTTAATTTTTTCTTGATAGGCACTTGCAGAGTTATATGTTATTAATGGGCAGTATGAGAAAGCTTTTTCACTCTATGCTGATGTAAGTGTTTGGATGTAAATTTATGCTCTTGTTACCTTTAAATCCATCTAATGTAAATTGTTTCAGCTAGTTTCCATCTATTTTCTAGTTGGATAACTTGTATGTTAATTAGTTTACTTCTCTTGAGTTTTTCAGCTCATGAAGCCTGATATATTTGGCTTCATTGAAAGGCACAACTTACATGATTCCATTCGTGAAAAGGTATGGTTATGGTCCTTATGGAGGAGCAGGTGCAATATCTGAGCTGCTTTGCCTTCTAATGAATGATTATTTTTTTATAGAATAACTTAATACCTGTTTCATTTGAGGCCAACCTGTGAAATTTTGAAATGGATGCATTACATGATTTTACTACCTAGGTTGAAACTTGACCCTTTGATTTTCAATGATACTTAAAGTCAACACTATATAGTACATGCTCTTTGCACCATTTTGCATAAATAAAAACACTTCATGTACTTCCATTTTCCCTTTGTTGACATTCTAGATAATTTTTTACATATTTTTTTATTCTATTATTGAAGTCCTTTCTCTTATGTGTACGGTGCAGGTTGTCCAGTTGATGATGCTAGATTGTAAGCATGCTGTTTCTTTGTTGATCCAAAATAGGGACTTGATTACACCATCTGAAGTTGTTTCACAACTTTTGAGTTCTGGAAATAAGTGTGATTCAAGATATTTCTTGCATTTATATCTGCATTCATTATTTGAAGTCAACCCACATGCTGGGAAGGATTATCATGATATGCAGGTATGTATAAGACAACTATGTCAGCATTTTAACAGCATTTATTTGAATATCGTGCGCTTCATTTACTCTGACAGTTCTCTATTATTTGATATTTGCTATAACTTTCTAGCTTCAAACCTTAGTTGTTGGGGCCAACAACCCAATGGAGCAAGTGGTAAAGAAGCTCTGTGTACTATGTTGGCACCCGAGACCAGGGTTCAAACCCTGTGTAAATAACTCACCCTGTTGCCCAAAAATTATAATCGTACCCCAAAAAAAAGGTTGTTGGGAGGTGAAATTTCTTTCACCCTGTCTGTGCGGCCAATGGTGGAGAAGCAAAATTGCTGTAGGTTCCAATTTAGTCCGGATTAGTTTTGACAACATTAGACCATACATGGCAGCTGAACTTGGACTGTTTATATGGGTTTCAGTTGGCTGCTAACAATAGCCTAAGTGGTTCAAACAATCATCAACAGAGCTCAATTTAAGGCTGTAACCTGGACCATAAATTAAACCAGGCTATATAGTTTTGCTGGTCTGATCATCAGGTGTACCGCTTCTATGTGTTAAATTCAATCCAAATAAAGAAAAAGAGAAGGAAAAAAGAAGAGTAAGATTTCCTATCGGTTGGGAATATGCTCTTTCAATGCTTTATTTTGATGCCATGTTTGATATTTTATTGCATGTTTACTGAACATGTACATTCATGTGTATAAGGTACTCATTCTTATGTTGAGTGGATTTTCTAATAAATATTGTACTCTTATCTTGCCGTTTAGGTAGAGCTTTATGCTGAATATGATCCAAAGATACTACTTCCTTTTCTTCGCAGTAGTCAACATTACACACTGGAGAAGGTTTGGATCTAAACATTAGGTTATAATTGATGGCATAATAATTTGTCCATAAATGATGCCATTGAAATTCATCCTCAGGCATATGAAATCTGTGTCAGAAGAGATCTTTTGAAGGAACAAGTATTCATCCTTGGAAGAATGGGAAATTCAAAACAAGCTCTTGCTGTCATCATAAATGAATTAGGAGATATAGAAGAGGTACTTTTTGTCATTTTCAGTGTTCAGTCCTTCAGCTTTTAGCTTAACGATTGGTACTAATGAGAAAAGCCTTGTCATTTTCCCTAGGCTGTAGAATTTGTGAGCATGCAGCATGATGATGATCTTTGGGAAGAGCTGATTCAGCAATGCCTCCACAAACCCGAAATGGTAATGGCATAAAAACTAAAAGTATCTATACACCGTTAAAATTATTCTATTAAATTTATTGGTGTGACAGTTTGAAACAAAAAATATTCACATTGTAGTCATGTAACAAAAAAGAAATAGACTTTGCAATGTACTTGATTTTAACAGAAGAACTTCCATTACAATTTGAAAATCCAAAAAGTAGAGAAACTAAATTCCTAAAAATAAAAGGAAACTAAATTCCAATTGCACGAAAAATATAGTGACTTGAGAGTACATTTTAACCATATAAATTCCTAAAAATAAAAGGAAACTAAATTCCAATTGCACGAAAAATATAGTGACTTGAGAGTACATTTTAACCATATACTTATGATTTGTCATATTTATCTTTTGTTTTCCCATTTTTTTTTTCATTTTACTACTCTCACTAATTGGCAGGTGGGTGTCTTATTGGAACACACTGTTGGCAATCTTGATCCTCTCTATATTGTAAACATAGTACCCAATGGCCTAGAGATTCCCCGGTTAGTATTCTTTCTCAAGTAAAATTTGAAAGCCAAAGTGTGTAGCTAGCAGTTTGAATAACATCGTTTAGGTTTCGTAGTAAAAAATGGAGGAAAGGGAAACCTGGTTCACCATCGAGAACTCGCATTTATTTGATGGTTAACTGTCAAGGATTCATACATGTGTAAAAAGCTCATAGCTAGTTGAGCTGTTGTTTTAATAAATGACTTTATTATCGGTTAAGCATCAGCTGCTGGTCCTAGAAGAAATGTGGCTGAATGAACCAACTAGTCTAAGTCCCGAGTTGGTTCTAATTCGAATCACTTTAGTTACTTACAGTATGCGATCAGTTCAGTATAATTTGACTCCATTGTCTATGTTATTTTTAGGCTTAGGGATCGTCTGGTAAAAATTATAACAGATTACAGAACCGAAACTTCTCTTAGACATGGGTGCAATGATATTCTCAAGGTACTCGTACTCTTATAACATGTGTTGTTGTAACTTTCAATCATTGAAACTTGAAATTAATGTAAATGCGAAATATACAGGCTGATTGTGTTGACCTGTTGGTTAAATACTACAAAGAAGCGAGACGTGCAGTTTACTTGAGCAATGAAGAAGACGATACTCGATCGAAGAGGGATGCAAGTGGAGCCTCTTTACCAATAGAGAAAACATCTAGTGTGAGAAACACGCTGGTTAAGTCTAAAACTAGAGGGGGTGGAAGATGTTGTTTGTGTTTCGATCCTTTCTCGATACAAAATGTATCGGTCATCGTGTTCTTTTGTTGTCATGCTTATCACACTACTTGCTTGACGGACTCTACTTACAGTAATAGCAACAAAAAAGGGACCGGACCGACTTCTCAAGAGCCATACGGTTATGACAATGATGATGATGAGGATGAAGAAGACGACCAGGCCGATGACCCTCGAATGCGATGTATTCTATGTACCACGGCGGCAAGTTGAGTTAAATTTCGTGTAGGTGTGGTCCGACAAATTTGGCGCTTGTGCAGGTAAAAAATTCATGATTCATGTATTTCCTTGGCCCATTCTCTTTGAATTGTTGTTGTGCTTCAGTTATAGTGGCAATATATGTATTATAGTCCCTTATAATCATTGGAAAGTGTAATTAAATCCTTTTTGGCGGTTGATTTATATAATATATGTATACCTATGTAGTACCATAAAAAAAGGTTTTTTTAATGAAAAATATGTGATGTGATTTACGGTGAGTTCCAAGCCAGAATCAGCTTTGTTAATTTTAGATGCCATAAATATGATCAATATCGTTAATAAAAAAAATCTACTTTGCCTAAATTTGGAACTTAATACAGATACTCTTTATTTCTTTGTAGTTTATCTCCTCTACTTTTCTGACAAAATTTTGACGTCTATAACTGGATTTGAATTTTGAAATGTGAAAAGTAAAGGGATTAAATTATAAAAAAAGTATAGAGACTAAATTCTAAATTTGAGAAGAGTATAGAGACTGATGGCAAATGATATGGGGAAGTAAACATGCTAAGTTGGCATTCGTTAATAAAAAAAAATCTTAGATGCCATAAGTATGATCAATATCATTAAATAAAAGAAAATCTACTTTTCCTAAATTTGGAACTTAGTACATATACTCTTATTTCCTTGTAGTTTATCTCCTTTACTTTTCTGACAAAATTTTGAAAGCGTCGACTGGATTTGAATTTTGAAATGTGAAAAGTAGAGAGATTAAATTATAAAAAAAATATAGAGATTAAATTCTAAATTTGAGAAGAGTATAGAGACTGATGGCAAATGATTGATGGGGAAGTAAACATATTAAGTTGGCAAATTTTAACTAAAACTACTAATGACGATAATGGTTAGACTAAGATTTTTAAATTGAGAAAATAAGTGGATTGAATTTTAAACTTTTAAAGTATGGAGATTAAATATCAAACTTTTTTAAAAGTACGTAGACTAGCGAACTCAAAGCCTACTAAATATTACTTTTAAGTAAGATTATTGTTAAGGGGAGCTTGATTTTTTTCAAAAAAGTTTTTTAAGTATCATCCATTTGGAGCTAATAGATTTCTCAACCGGAAAGTGTTTTGCTTATCGACTCTACGAAGAGTTCAAAGTCTTCTATTCAAAGCTAACAAATTCCTTAATCGAATAAAGTTTTCTCTATAGACTTTGCAAAAAATTGAATACATAAGATAATTGATTCAACAAAATGAGAACATTTAAATTTTTAATTCTTCTATTTACTTTTATATTGTCATAAAACAATTTTAAATCTTAAGGCTAAAGTTCTAAAAATAAAATAGAAGTACTAAATTTATAATTCTTCTATATTATTTTGACTTTTTAAAATTTATAATTATATATGTTAGAATTTTATAAAAATTTTATTTTAAACTTTTTTAATTATAATTTTTATTAATATATAATATTTTAGAAAATAAAAAGAACACATGACATGTTCTAATAACATCACGTGACCAATCAATACTGGTCAATAATTGGTCCAAGTCAAAAGTGTTTTTAAATATTATAATTTTTATTTTTAAATTTAATGTTTCTATTTTAACCTAATTGTCACATAAAGAAAATTAATACTTTAGGTTTCAAATTGGAATAAAAAAATTGTATATACCAAAGTAAAAAAGTAGGTATATTTTAGGGGCCAAATCTTAATTAAACCTTATACAAATATACATAAAAAAAAAATCCAAATCATAAAAAAAAAAAAAAACCCGATCCGACTAACGAACAACTCTATCTCCAGCTCTTCTCTCGCCGGCTATTTTTTTCCTCCAAATTTTGTTCCTCCTTTTTATATCAAAGTACTCATTTTCTCCTTTTTTTTTTAATTTTTAAATTTCAAATTTGAAAAAAATTTCCATATTATTTTTCAAACACCTCGTGTTCATCTCCTTTATCCTCTTTTTCTGATGCCGGATCGATTTCTCCGTTGCCGTTGAAAAACAAAAAGAGGTAAAAGATCTGGAAAATCGAGAACGCAGATCGCAAAAAAGGAAAGAAGAAAGTTGATCGATCAATAAAACGGAATGGCAATGCACGGGATGAGAGGCCTCTCGATTTTCATAAGCGACATTCGTAATTGTCAGAACAAAGAGCAAGAGCGTTTGCGTGTCGATAAAGAGCTCGGCAACATACGTAATCGCTTCAAAAAAGAAAAGGTTAGAGGTTTCAAAGCATTTTTTTTTTTTATTAATTTAAATTTCGGTGTATTAGAAAACGATCGGACTTGCTCTTTTTCTTTTTTTTTTTAAGTTTTACGAGCTTCAGTAGGAAAAAAGTGGACTAGATTCTTTTGTTAATTAATTTTTTTTTGTTTTGGAGAAGAAAAAAAATTATGAACTTAGTTTAGCTGTGAAGTCTATGCATTTGTGAACGCTGTAAATGTATCGATTATTTACAGCAATTGCGATCTTCCTAAGTACTTACTGCGATATTTCTTTATAATATTTTATATAGAGTTTTCAGTAGGATTGGATCGCATATCTTAAGAATTCTACCTATGTTTGTGAACCCTACCTTGAGCAAAAATATATGTTCTTATGTAGTGTATGAACAGTATTTTGCTTGCTAATTCTGAGAAACTCTTTACAATTTGAGCTTCCTGTTAAAGACCATGTATGAAGTACTGAACCTTTCCAAACATGTGTAGTGAATGATACTATAATAGGCATGCAAAACCACGTTATGTGTATGCATTATTGAGAACCTATCCTTTTCAAAGATGTCTTTCCATAAAACGATGAACTTATCAATTCAATGGCGTATTTGAACTGAAAATGTTCCTTTTATTTGGATTTTACAAATCTAGCCACTTTTGATGGTTAGAACAGGTCCTTGAATCATTTGATTTGATTTGCTTTAATTTGATGTTATAGTTATAGAGTATTGAGTCTTTCTCTCCCCTCCCATCTCCTGTAACCTCCTCTTGTGGGCAGTCTTTATGTGGCTCATATTTGAGCATTTTCCATTTGCATTCCCCTATTTTGTTCTATGTTGAAGGAAAGAACACAAGGTTTTCTACCTAATGAACATTTCCTTCCTCCTTTCCTCACTACTGTAGTAAATTGGAAAGGTTAGTTTGTGCTGTAGTAGGATTATAATTAAATTTTACAGTATTTTGTACTTTTTCCTTCCCAAGTTGTAATTGCCAAACTTTATAACTTTTTCCTTGTTGGGAAATTTTCTTTCCTTAGTCATCGCGTCATCTTACTAGTTTGTCATGTTTGATTCATAGAGTCTCATATAAATCAAATTCTAGCCTCAGTAAGAAAGTAAGAAACATAAATTGCATTTGCTTTTGTATCACACTGAGTATTTGCTCCAGCTTCATGCACGCTAGAATGTTATGTTCTACACTCTTTTACAGGAGTCTGCTTATTTATGTACTTAAGTGCAGTTGGGTAAATCTCAGTGAGTTATCCATCTCCAACAAAGTAACCTTGTTGTTTTTATATGATATTTTTTTCATTCTTTCATAGTTGATTTATTGGGGAGGAGTTGACCTCATTCTTCCCATGAAGTTTAAACCTTAGAGCCAAAATTTTCCAAACCCTGCCCATTCCCTGTAGAAACTTTTACATGGAAAGACTTAGTGCCTTGATAGGTGACATATTTTTATCGCCTTACCAAGATGAGTGAGCGGGTTTTATTGAAAGTTCACATTCTTCTGACAGGGATTGACACCATATGATAAGAAGAAATATGTTTGGAAAATGCTTTACATTTACATGCTGGGTTATGATGTTGATTTTGGTCATATGGAAGCTGTTTCCTTGATATCTGCACCAAAGTATCCAGAAAAGCAGGTCAGATCAATTTTGTTATCTCTTTAATGTTGATCAGTGTCACATTTGTGAGACCTTAATTGGCGAGAAAAACCTGGTGGACCTATGCACTACAAGTGACATCCTTAAGAGCTTGAAAGAACAGAAAACAAGAAAAGTTGTAAACCAAGGCCTAAAGTTTTTTAATCATTTCCTCCTTTCCCTTTCAGAAGGAAAGAGGGGAAAGGGCCAATAAAACTTGAATGCATGAACAAGATAACATGTTGAAAGGTCTCAGCTAAGTTTCAATACTTAGAATCTGCATTAGCATGAAAGCTTTATCCTTTGTATTCATATCAGTTACTGTTACATGTAATTTGTTTCCTACAATGATAAAGCTGGCAAGTGATGGCACTGTCTAAGCACTATAGATAACCATCATATAATAGCATTCTGATTCTTGTAAGTATTTGAATGGGGTCTTATGATATCTGTTTTAGTATGTATTATGGAAGCCTGAATAATATATGGATATTCATGTAATTTTTTTGGATAATGTAGCTTATTGTGTTTCTTGTAAAAAGGATATAATTATCATTCTCTGCATGGACATGGTTGATATTCAAATCTGTATTTAACTCTATTAATTATTTTTCTCCTTTTTCTTGGCTTTCCATTATTGGCTGTAGGTTGGATACATTGTGACATCATGTTTGCTCAACGAAAATCATGATTTTCTGAGATTAGCAATCAACACTGTACGCAATGATATAATTGGTCGAAATGAGACTTTCCAGTGCCTAGCATTAACCCTGGTAAGGCTAAGAAAAATTGCTTGAGGTTCTAGACATTATCTATGTAATTAGAATGGGATAGAACTGTTTGTAATTTACAACATCGAGCACCTAGCCTACATACTTAATTGAGATGCTTACAGAATGTATGATTTAGTCCGTGACATGTGATTCAGAATTTTCCTTTTTTTCTCTTTTCTCAAGAATTTGTTCAGTTTTCCAAATATTATTCATCACTTTACTGTTTCACAGCTTATTATTTCTGGATCTGCAATAGGTGGTTATAGTACTATGATTTTGTTGTTAATCAAATGCCATGAGGGAACTCACTGTTCTATTGCATTGCGCCTTGGATGTTGCTTTATAGTCTGTAAAGTTTTTAGTTATTGATGTTCTGGTTACTCTTTTGTTGTTACCTTTTGTTGGGCTGATTTATGGACATCTAAGGATTTCCATATTGTTATTCTTATCCTTTGCTTAGGTTTTCGATATTGTTATTATTGTGATCTTACGTCTACTTATTCCTGAATTAACTTTGTAGGTTGGTAATATTGGTGGGAGGGAATTTGCTGAATCTTTGGCACCTGATGTTCAAAAGTTACTTGTAAGTTCAGCCAGAAACTTGTTAAGTTCAACTGCTTCTAAAAAATAATTTATGCTGAGAGAATCTATGTTTCAGCTGTCTAGCAGCTGCAGACCACTTGTACGGAAAAAAGCTGCATTGTGTTTGCTGCGATTGTTTAGGAAAAATCCTGATGTTGTCAATGTTGATGGCTGGTACGCTAGAACGCTAAAAGTTTTATCCCTACTGTTTTATGATGTTAGCTGTGTTGATGCTGAATTGCTTTTCTTGCCCTACGTTTTAGGGCGGACCGGATGACGCAACTTTTAGATGAGCGTGATCTTGGCGTTTTGACATCTTCTATGAGCCTTCTTGTTGCTTTGGTATCAAATAATCATGAAGCATATTGGACATGCCTTCCAAAATGTGTTAAAATATTGGAACGCCTTGCGAGGAACCAAGATGTTCCACAGGAATATACTTATTATGGCATCCCATCTCCATGGCTGCAGGTTTGTCCTTCTATTTCTCTCTTATAACTCCTATATGAATCTGATACCTAGCTGAGAAAAATGTCATATGCCTGATCTGATTATTGTATATAAGTATGTTTCAAGTGGATGTTGTTCTCTTGGATATGTTTGCACTTTTTTTTGGTCATTGACATGTTTACACTTTATTACTTAGTAATTATGTCCAATTCTTCCCCCCCCCCTTTTTTTCCCTATCTCTTTATTAAGGTGGATAACTTTGTTAATCAGTAATTATCATCAACTCATATTTGGTAAATTTCATTGTGGTGTTTATCACTCTGTTATAATAGGTTAAGACAATGAGGGCTCTTCAGTATTTTCCTACCATTGAAGATCCAAATACGAGAAGAACATTGTTTGAGGTTTAAACTTTCCTGCATGGTTCTTGTCTTCTATTAAGGTTATTTTGATATTAATGGATCTTGAAGGCTGATTTCAGGTCTTACAACGGATATTAATGGGAACAGATGTTGTGAAGAATGTTAATAAGAATAATGCATCACATGCTGTCCTCTTTGAAGCCCTTGCTCTCGTGAGTTCACTTCTTCATCCTGGCTCTAGCTCTTGAAATTTATTATCGAAGACAATATTTGATGTTAAGTGATTCCAGGAAGATTTATTCTGTTGAACTAAGATTGTTACTTTATGAAAGTCTTGCTGAAATTCATCAAAGTAGGATTTCTAGATGGGTTTCATGTTTTCTATCCTATGACAAGAAATATTATGAGCTTTTTTAGCATTCATACCTACTTTATTGCCTTGTTTACGTAATAAATGTGTATGGATGATAGCACCTCTTACTCTGCTCTTGCCACGACGGAAGAAAAAACATAGTGGTTTCAAATTTGGCAGCCTATCTGCTTTCTTGTCTCTTTATCACATATTTCTAAGTTATATACTATACCCCTCTCCTGGCTCCTCTGTGCATGAAAACATCATGTAAAGTGCATAACAATATATGATAGTCACTATTATACTTTACTAAGCATGTTAGATGAGTTCTTTCTTAAGTTATGTTGTACGTTTGCCCTGCTCATTACAGGTCATGCATCTTGATGCCGAAAAGGAGATGATGTCTCAGTGTGTGGCTCTTCTTGGGAAGTTCATTGCTGTTCGTGAACCAAATATTAGGTATCTGGGTTTGGTAAGTTATGGGAGCATAATTACTTCTCTTTTAATGATCTTGTTTCCAATCAAGAAAACATGTTCACATGTGCCAGATCAGGGTGGCTATCTATAACCTAATGATTTACTTATAGATATTAAATGCTTGGTTGCAGGAAAATATGACTAGGATGCTAATAGTTGCTGATGTGCAAGAGAGTATAAAAAGGCATCAGGCACAAATCATCACATCATTGAAGGATCCTGATATCAGGTTGAGTTTCTTTTTTTCTTTTCTTTTTGCAGTTTTTTTCAGTATTAATTGCACTTAAAATGTTATTGCTATGATTCTCTTTTGTGAATCATTTATATACAGACTCAAGTCTATGTAACATCTATCAGTTGGCCCCATCTATGACATGCCAAACTTTTCCTTGCTTGAAAATCACCCTATATAGTTGTCTTGTTATGAGTTCCTCACTAATTAAAATAACAATTTACTTTATTGAAGTCTTAAACTTTCATCTATAACTAAAGCCTTGATTTTCTAAACATGGAATTATATATTCTTTGAACTGTATGTTCATAAGATCTTTTTTCTTCTTTGACTAACACCAGTGTGTAATTTCCAGTATCTGTAGGCGAGCTCTTGATTTGCTTTATGGTATGTGTGACATAACAAATGCAAAGGACATTGTTGAAGAACTGTTGCAGGTACTAAAGTCTTGAACATGGAAAAAGTATTATTTGGAGTGATTTCTCCGCTAATTTATTTTCCATACAACTACTCAAATGGTGAGTTACGAGATGAGAATGTTACTGACTGTGACCCTTTACCAGTATCTGAACTCAGCTGACTTTACAATGCGTGAGGAATTGTCACTTAAGGCTGCCATTCTTGCTGAGAAGTTTGCTCCTGATCTGTCATGGTAAGCATGTTGGATGGAAGCAGAGTTTTAACCCACATGCTTATGAATGAAGATTTTGTACCTCAGTGTTTTCTTTTCTATTGTGTACAGTAGCTTCATCAAATGTTTGGTTGTTATTCCTTACAAAATAACTAGTTTGCCTAAACATTGCAGGTATGTGGATGTGATTCTTCAGTTGATTGAAAAGGCAGGAGACTTAATTAGCGATGACATATGGTTCCGTGTTGTGCAGTTCGTTACTAACAATGATGACCTACAGGTGACAAAAAGTCCAACACATTTACTTGTGCTATTTTATAACAGGAAAGGTATTCTTCTTTTTGTGGTTTTCAGGCTGAATTATTTATGTTTATGACCAGCCTTATGCAGCTGCAAAGGCGAAAGAGTATCTTGACAAGCCTGCTGTAGACGAGAAAATGGTCAAGGTTTGTATATGGTAAATATTTTACATGGATATGTATCATTATGGACAAAAATATGCAATTTTATTTTGGAATTTGTCTGTGTCGATCAGGTCTGTGCTTATATTCTTGGAGAATACAGCCACCTTCTGGCTAGAAGGCCTGGGTGTAGTCCAAAAGAAATCTTTAGCATCATACATGAGAAACTTCCTTCAGTCTCGTAAGAGCCTTTAACCTTTGGCACTATATGTTTCATAAATACTATTCTCTATTATTTTATTGTCTTACTATAATGTATATCACGTTTCAGAACTACCACCATTCCTCTTCTTCTATCAGCGTATGCTAAGATCTTAATGCACACTCAGCCGCCTGACCAAGTACTGCAGAATCAGATTTGGACAATATTCACCAAGTAAGATGTTCTTCAGCATATTTTTCTCTCTGATTGCTCAGCATCTCATCTATGGTTTGTTTGAAATTTGGAAATTTTTGGTTTTGTTGCCATCAAACTAATGTGATTTGCTTAACACACTTTTGTAACTGTGAACTCAGATATGAGAGTTGCATTGACGCGGAGATACAACAACGAGCTGTTGAATATTTTGCATTGAGTCGGAAAGGTGCTGCTCTAATGGATATTTTAGCTGAAATGCCTAAATTTCCTGAGCGTCAGGTTTGTGTACTTTGCATTATTTGTTTAGAAGTTGCCTGTTCCACCTTTTTGTTGCAGAAGGTCCATGCATAGTCTTGATTCAAGTGATGGTTAAACCATGCTCTTGTTCTCAATTTACAGTCTTCATTGATCAAAAAGGCCGAAGATGCTGAGGGTGACACTGCAGAGCAAAGTGCCCTCAAGTTGCGTGCTCAACAGCAACCTTCAAATGCTCTAGTTGTAACCGACCAACGCCCTTCTAATGGGGAACCACCACCAGTTTTTGTTGGGCAGCTTAGTGTTGTAAAGGCACCCATCATGAATAATACTGAGGTTAGTTCTTTTATCCTAGTGGCTACCTGTTTTCTTGGTTTTTTTATATACTAGTTGCTATTGTCACATATGTTGGACTTGTATACTTTTTATTTATTTTAAAATAATCATTATATATTAAACTAATAGTTACTATGTTGTGTAGAAATGACTGAAATTTACATTTTACCATAGACTTACTTTGGCATTTATGTCACATTTACATTGAATTAGAATTCTTATAAATTGGTTAAATCTTATTATCGAATATTTCATTTAAAGAAAATCTTTTAATGGAACTATATCCTTATTTATCAGATTGGGTAAATTTTATTAATATCTATTTAAAATAAATATTTTAAATGGCAATGTAGAAATAGAATGAACAAAAATGTCCATATCAGTTGAAAAGTATTTTGATATATGTGCTTTTACATTATAGGTTATAGATATACAGATTTATGTATAGCTTTTGTTTTTAAGTGTAATTTGCACTAATGTATGTGTGAATGTCTTGACAGGATCATTATACAACAGAGCAAGTTCTTTCTGAGGAGAACGGAAATTTAAGCCAAGTAGATCAGCAACCTCCTTCGGCAGATCCCCTTAGTGATCTTGTGGGTCCACTGGCTATTGAGGGCCCTCCTGGTGCTTCTGTTCAATATGAGAACAGTGCTGTCTCTGGATTGGAAAGTGGTCCGGATGTAGTAGATGGGTCAGCCATAGTGCCCGTAGAAGTGGGGACAAATACAATTCAGGTATTGCTGCTTCCCTAACACTAATTAGAAGTTTAGTGATTGTAAAATCGCATGTGATTATAGGAAGTGGTTTGGTATTGCTTTTAGTTTTACTAGTTGATGTTACTACTTGTGTCTGCAGCCGATAGGGAATATTGCCGTAAGATTTCATGCTTTATGCCTGAAAGATAGTGGTGTTCTATACGAAGATCCTTACATTCAGGTATAAACCTTTTTCCTTTTGTATTCCGTTATTTATCTTATCTGTTAGTTTCAAGTTGGTTTTATGACTCTTTTAGAAGCTTCCAAAAGGTTGATGCTGATTTTTCTCACTAAAAATTACTTCAGATCGGCATTAAAGCAGAGTGGCGAGCTCATCAAGGACGTCTGGTTCTTTTCTTAGGAAACAAGAATACATCTCCTCTCGTTTCAGTTCAGGCTTTGATATTGCCTCCTGCTCATCTGAAGATGGAGCTTTCATTAGTGCCTGACACCATACCTCCTCGAGCACAGGTGAATAGGACTCATTGTGTTTGTGACTAGTTATTCGTTGATGCATGTTCATGACTTATTGTGTTTATTTTACTTTCTTTTCATGGTTCCTGTAGGTGCAATGCCCACTTGAGGTTGTAAATCTTCGGCCAAGCAGGGACGTAGCTGTTCTCGATTTCTCCTACAAGTTTGGAACCCATATGGTACTTGCAGATAATTGATATATTATAAACTAAATCACCGAGAGCTGGTTTTGTTTACAGTGCCAGGTATCTTATTATTATCTTTTACAGGTAAACATCAAGCTTCGTCTTCCTGCTGTGCTGAATAAATTTCTTCAGCCTCTACCAGTTTCCGCAGAGGAGTTCTTCCCCCAGTGGAGATCACTTTCTGGACCACCATTGAAGCTTCAAGAAGTTGTATGTCTACTTCCTTTTTTTTCTTTATTTTTTATTGGAAAGCACAATACTTAGTTTCATATATTGAGACACGCCACACCTATATTATATAATTGATTTTTGTTATGTGCATTTTAAGCTCGTATTATCATTTATAGTCTAATTTATTTTCTCTGTGCGGTTCCCTGTCTGATCTGTAGTCATTTTGCTCCAAATTTGGGCAGGTTAGAGGTGTAAGACCTATGGCTCTTCCCGAAATGGCAAATCTACTCCACAGTTACAGAATAGCAATTTCTCCAGGGCTTGTAAGTCCTTTCAATCAGATAACATCTTCTCCCATTTATATATGCATTGTTTACCGCTCGATTTTCTGTTTCAGGATCCAAATCCTAATAATCTAGTTGCGAGCACAACCTTCTATTCGGAGAATACGCGTGCCATAGTTTGCTTGGTAGGAAACATGTTCTGTTCTAGCTATATGTCTGTGTTATTGTAATTAAGTTTGAAATGATGCCTATATATTCAGTCTGTTTTTTATACTTTAACTGACTTAAGTGACCATCCTGCTACTATAACCAAACAAACTTAACATCGGTTGGTTAAGTCAGTTAACCGACTTTTTTTAATTCCTTTTTTATTATTTATCATATATTTAAAATAATTAATATGTATCAAGTCAGTTCAGTTATGAATTTTAATAAACGATAACTGACTGATGGAGAACCATCATAATCGACACAAACCAATTTAATGGAGAAAACTGAGTGAACCAAAACCGACATATGCTCTCCCCCAACTCTTGATACTATTTTTCCCTTTTTGGTGCTGAATTTGTTTCGATAATTGAATTTCATATATAATTAGAGAAATCAATTCTTAAGCTTTGCAACTTGCTGTTTTGGACAATATCAATGAGCTTGTTGTGGTGCATTAGAATCTGTGTAACGCCACTGCTTACAAGCCCTTTCTTCTGTAATATTTTCAGGTCAGAATTGAAACGGATCCAGCAGACAGAACACAGTTGCGTATGACTCTCGCTTCGGGTGATCCCACATTAACATTCGAGTAAGTAGCTAAACTTTCACATAAAGAAGTTAGTTTAATCGGATTAGCGGAAATTTTCTTACCATTTTACCCCACAGGTTAAAAGAATTCATCAAAGAACAACTGGTTAGCATTCCCACAGTTGCTCAAGCATCTACACTGGCTCCACCTGCAGCTCCATCGACCCCTCAAATACAACCAAATGATCCCGCTGCTCTACTAGCTGATTTGCTATGATGAAAGTAAAAATTGACCAAACCGGAACTTTTGTTCAATATACACTTAACGAGACTCGATTTCAACAGCCGGCCCCTTCCCACTTGCCCCTCCAAGGTGTATACAGTTAAAATCCCCAATGCAAGGCTAACGGGAGCAAAAGACGAGCTACATATTTTTTTCGGCTTAGCAAAGAAGGGTCCAGTCTGGTTTTTGTGATTCTTTCTGCACAAGGATATTGAAACCTTGGTGAGTTTTTCTCTCCCTCTTTTCAGTGTCTAACGGGAGTTGGGTTTTCTTTTTTCTTTTTTTGGGTGGGTGGGTGGTTGGGGGGGAGGGGGGGGAGGGGCATTATTTTCAGTTAATCCTATTTCTTACCAATTTTACGAGATTGATTTCTTTAGTACGACGTCTTAGACTGTAAGATATGGAATGAAAGTAGGATATGGGCTGTAACAATGTATTCGTTTCTCAATCCAATATATCATTCAGTTTTTTTGTGGCGATGTTATATGGTTTTGGTTATTTTTTTGGTTAATCGGTTCGGTTAGTCGAAGATGTTTTAATAAAATTTTAGTTATTGGTTAATTTAGTTTGGTTAGCAAAATTAACTTATTTTGAATATCATTTAAGCAGCAAAAGTATTATGGGGATCTTATATACTAGGAGTTAGATTACATTTTGTTCCTTATTAAAAATTGAGCAAATTTTTTACTGTTAAAAATTGGTCCTCGTACGTTAGAATGAGGTACGTGAGGCACGACATATAAAGATTAAATTACTTAATTTTTGAGTGAAGGAGACAAACTGTAATGTGACGTTAAATACAAGGGTGTTCATGGTAGTTTTAGCTTGTTTAAGCTTATGTTTCTTTTTTAATTTGTTTTGAACTTCTAATGTATATAAATTAGATAGTTAATATATTTATTATGTTTTTGCTTTGACATTTTTGTTTTGTTTTTATACTTTGTATATGGAACTATGAATTATCTAATAACAAAATATTGGAAGGGCTAATTTTGTTTAGTTAAAACGAAAACTAATCGAAATTATTTTGTTTTGCTTAATTAATCTGTAATCATTTGGTTCTTCATACCCTACTAAACGATAAGCACAAAAATCAAATCATAAATGGCATTTGGAATTGTTTGGTCTCATTGTTCTACCAATTACATGCCATGGTTGTCATAAAAATTCAGTGGAAAGGATTGCTAAACTGGTAGTACTAGAAGTACTAAAGGTGCATTACCATGATCAATCGCTAGTAACATCATCTTAGCCTCGCCATCGTCAATCTACACTGAGTTCAAAATGAGCCATGCCCCATTGGTTAAAAAAAATATGCATATTTGCATTTAAATGAATAAACCAGTTTCAAGAACAAGAGGATAAGCAATGTTGGAGTTTTGGACACCCCATCTCCACAAAATGCAAAGGTGGAGTCTCTTCTGTTTGCTATCAACATCTCTTCTTTTTTTGCTTGAAAACACCCTCTTTTGTTTTGTTTTCCAAATAAAGGGTATCATCATTATTACATCTCCAAACTTAACATGTTAATATTTGTGTGTGTTTTTCCACTCAAGAACATGGGGTGAATGAGACAACAAATCATGGGAAACCCTGTCTTAATATGGCAAATGGAGCAGTGCGGTTGAATGGACTTCTGTTTTTGTTGCTCGACTTTTTCTTTTCTTTTTTCAACTTTCAATTCAATTGTAACAAATAATAGTAAAAATATTATGGAGGTCTTTATGTTAAAAGTCGAATTATATTTTATCCCCTCTACTTAAAAAATCATAAATTAGTTCTTGTACACTAGATCAAAAACTAAATAAGAATTTGAAATCAATTTAAAATTTGTACTATAATTTAGGGACATTTGGTATAATTAATCCCTTTAATTTGAGATAATTTAGTGACATGTAATTAGTCTCGATTTGACTAATTCATCAAAAATATTAAAAATTTATTCAAACAATTTTTTAATTCAATACAATTAATTTGTACTGATTTACAACTCAACTGATCTAAAATTTTCGTTTAGACTGACAGTTGGGTTAATTCCAAGTCTGACCAATCCGACTTTCATATAACCATGATAAAAACAGTATATAAGGTAGACCCATTTAACACACGTCTTAATGTGATATGTTAGATCTTATTTAGTAAAAGAACTCTCCTAATAACAAACTTTTATCCGCTGTCGGCAGAAATTAATTATCTGACTAAAGAAAAATATTGCAAAAATTAATATTGGAGCATTGGGGAAGATGCCACCTTACTTTTATTCTTTTTTGGTTTTTTCAAGAAAATGGAATAATAATTCGATATGGGGAAATTATCATTTTTAAAGAAATTAAAAAAATAAAATAGCAAAGAAGGTCAATATTTGCTAAAAAGATGGCAATTTAGAAGATTGAAAAAGTAGCATAAATCATGGAAATTCAAATAATTCGATTTTTGCATATAAAGTCATTATTGATAAAATTGTTGATTGTATATCTCTTAGCAATCTCTCCTGTTATTAAAGCAAGTGCTACTCTTGCTAAAAAATTCATTGTGTAGTTAGTTTGTAGTTAATTTGTTTCTTTTCACACAAAAAAAAAAAACAACATTTTTTAGAGATTGTATGACTCAAATCCCGTCACTTGTTGAAAAAATAAATACGGTAGCAAAATAAGAAAAATCTGTATAGAACTATTCTTCTTCTATTTGACTTTGATTAAAATAAGATTTTCAACCCTTTAATAGATGTAATCGAAACTCCTCTTGTATCATTCATTTTTCAACATTAGTGAATTTCTCCACCTCTGTCAATAGTTTTTTCTCAAAATGATTTCCACGTAAAATCTGTGTATTCTTATTCTTTTTTTTATTACTTTGTACCATTTTACCACTATTATCAATATTTATTATAACAACATTTACGAGTTTCACTTTAAGTAAATATATAAATTTTATTTTAGAATTGTTTTGTTTAGTTAATTAATCAGTCTAATTTATTATCATGGTTAAGTATTCCAATTAGAAGTTTGATGTGTGTTTTTCTAAAAAGCTATTCTGTCATTGATTTTCCTTTCTAGGATAGAAGGGATTTTATATAAAATTCACATTAACATTTTAATAAAAGTAATTTATATTAAATTAATTTTAAATATAATAAAAGATTTAAAATTATAAATTAACCAAAATTTAGGATAATGTTTATTAATATAGATAGCATTAATTTAAAATGGTTGGGTATAATGGATATTCTTTTTTATGGCTAATAAAAACAAATGGTAGTTGTAAGAATGAATGACGGCAAGAAAAAGAAAAGGAAAAAGAAGAGAGGTTAATTGAAATTAGGGTTAGATGCCCCATTGTCATAATGGTAGGTCACCAATGTCTAACCTTTTGGGACATTATTTTCTTGATGAGCCTTAGCTTTTCCAATCCTAGAAGGAAGCTCCTTGAGCCACCAAAAAAGTTTTATATTATTTATATTATATATTGATACATGGTATTAACAGTGGAAGATTGTTGATACATAGTATCAATGATGGAGTTCCAAGAAGGGAGAAGAGTTCTAGTCTAAGAAAAGAGAGGAAGAAGATAATAATGACGGGTTTTTTTCCCGTACTCCCTATCAAATGGAGTGTTTAGGGCTATTTAAACTATGAATATTTCGAGTTGGATTCCAAG
Source organism: Gossypium stocksii (assembly GCA_020496765.1). Taxonomy (NCBI): domain Eukaryota; kingdom Viridiplantae; phylum Streptophyta; class Magnoliopsida; order Malvales; family Malvaceae; genus Gossypium; species Gossypium stocksii. The sequence goes on from CM035623.1 coordinate 905,034, forward strand.
TCAGGTTTTTATATATTTTACTATCATTGTATAACAATATATAATGAAGAAAGAATGTAATTGAAGAGAGGTGCTTTTATATAATTCTTTCTTTCTTTTGTAGTTTTGGAGTCTATTCTAGTTTAAAACAATTTGTAATACAGTATGTATTGTCTCGTTTGAGTAAAAGCATTGTATAGTGAGAATAATATTTCTTGATTGTTGTGCACACGAAGGGAAATAACTATTCTTAATATAATTTCTTGGAAACGTCTTGTCTTTACAAAATATCAATGTTGGATCTAACCAATTTTTTTATACAACAATTCCTTCATGTGAAAAGAATTTTGTATGAACTTGTTAGCTAGCTCAGTCAAGTTTAATTAATTAGTTTGAGTTAAAGCTATACAATTTAATACTTATAATAATTTATTTCGGACGTGATACATAATTTAGTACTTGAATTTATTTTTTTTCTCTAATGTCATATGCGTGTTGTTTTTTTTCCAATGTGATACCTGTATTTGACAAAAATTATTAGCTATTAAATTTCATCAAATCAACCTTAAAACCAGAATTAAATCACATTCGTTGACTGTATTTGACAAATCAAGCACAAAATTAAATAAATTCTCAATTAACAGTAAACTTATTCTATTAACAAAATTATGAAAAAACCAAACTTGATAGTATTAACAATTAACTTCCATCAAATTAATCTTAAAACTTGAATAAAACACTAAAAACTTAATACCATTATCTTTAGATGCCAAAAAATAATACAATTACAATAACAAACTTAGATATTAAATAATATATTATGTCTTTATTTTAATTTAAATTGATGATATTCTCAAAGATTTTTCCTTCTTTGAAGAAATCATTTACCAAAGGCCTTAATATCTCATATTTGTTTATACTAATTATTTATTGGAGTTTCATCTAAAATAATATTTGTGTGAACAAATTTAACTGATATTTAGTGCAAGTTGGAGATGTTGATTTTAATTGGAAATGTGAAACTTTAAAAAAAAAAATTATAAATAGATAATGATTAAAATAAAAGTAAAATTTTTGGTAAGTACTGAAGTTAGAGGTATTTATTGATTGGATTGAGTTAAGGTTCGATTTTAAAAGAAAATTTAGGTTTTAGTTTGAGATTGAATCGTACTATTTAAAAATAAAAAATATTCGTATTTAAATTTAATTATAGAAATATAAAATTTAATGTATTTTTTTATTTGTAAGCCAAATTTTTTCATGAATTATTGCGTTTGATTGATATTTTATGTGAAGATAATGCATTGTTATTGTTACTAGAGATGTGACTCAAAGAATAATTTAATTAATTTCAATTTTATTTAGATTCAATAAATTAATTGTAAAATATTAATAATTTTGTAGTTGTTTGATTCAATCACATTTAAAATGATTCAAATCTAAAATAATCAAACTTGAAATTGTTTGAACAAATAATCCAAAATGATCCAAATTCTTAGTTTATCAAAATTTGAAAATGATAAATCTCAAAATTATGTACGAACTTTGATTCAATGTGCAATTTAATATAAAAATTTTGATTTGGTGTACTTATACACATGAAACTTCGATTGCGGTTCATATATATATATATGATAATGTGGTACATATGTTATTTTTTGGTGTAACCGGTATTTGTATCTGGCAAACTTTATATATTTTGGTATCCAAAGGTAATGGTGTTAAATTTTTAGTGTTTAATTCGAGTTTTAAAGTGGATTTGATAAAAGTTAATTGCTAAAATTATTATGTAGTCAATAGAATAAATTTAGTGTTAATTGTGAATTTGTTTAATTTTGAATTTAATTTGTCAAATACAATCCGATGGATGCAATTTAATTTGTGTTTTGCAGTTGATTTGTTGAAAGTTAATTGTTAATATTATTAGCTAATTATGAATTTGAATAAACAAACTCTAAAATCCAAATTAAACACTAAAAAGTTAATACCGTTTATATTTGAACTTTGGGTATCAAAATAACACAGGTACCATATTAGAAAAAGGATCAATTTCAGGTGCCAAATTATATATAAAACTTTAAAAAATATATTATAATATTTACACATTTCATCAATTTGATCCTAATGGACAAATTAATACTGATTTGCATGCAATTTGAAAATTTTGAATATACAAACAAAAAAATATATATATAATATGTTTTCTTTATTTTTCTTTTATTGAACTATTTTTTATTGCGACGGAGAACCACATCATCTTGTACTTTGCAAAACACAAATTGCTTAATCAATCAAAGAAGCTTTGCTTTTATGAATATTAATTCCCTTTCTCATTAATAACTAGTCAAATTTCATATGATATATATATTTTCTTAAAGCAATTTTTATATAATATTGATTTGGAAGTGCGATGGAGGGTGGTATAGTAAGATGTTATCAGGGCGATTGAATATTCGGGTATAACTATAACATAGACGTTAGCTCAGTTTTAAAGGCAGAATTTTGAGAAATTGTTGATGGGCTAAAAACGGCTTGAGAACAGAGGGTGCATTGGATGCTAATCGAGAGTAATAGTAAACAATAGTAGACTTAATATTTGGAGCTGAAGTGGTGGGATTGTCGAGATTGGCATTGGAGGTTTGCAACTAGATGACAAGGGATTGACAAGTGGAGATTCGGTAGTGAATACGGCTGTTGATGCTATACACAAGCAGTTTGTCCATTTAGACCCTTTAAAAATTTTAAAATTTTAAAATTTTAATTTAGTAAAGGTAAAATTACACTTTAACCCCCTAAAAATGATAAAAAAAAATTTTGATTTTATCATTTAGGACTTATAAATATATAGGCTATTAAAAATTAAAATTTAATTTCAACCTCCCTAAAAAAAATTTCTGGCTTCACCCCTATACACAAGGCGATAAAGTGTTACCAAATAGATTTTTATTTTTTCTCACAATGCCTTTGGTGGTGCAAGATGTAATGTTGAGGGATAAGTGTTGAGTAAGTAGTCTATTGTTATCGGTTGAGCATTATAATTCAACTTTCTTTTTATAACGAAAAGAAAAAAAATTGAATTCTTCATAAATAATTGATTGGTTATCAAGTTTTATTATATTAATAGTATGTAAAAAATTTGATGGGTCGGATTGGATTGAATTTATATAGGCAATTCACACTATACATTATTGCTTAAGTCTGATATTTGAAATATGAGTCTCAAGAAAGTATTAGGATTAATACGTTACAAAAACAGCAAATGAGTGAAATACATTATACAACCAATGAGTGAAATATATTATACAGTCAATTACACTTTCCAATTTTTAAGAGGAATATGAGAATCAAAGCAATTATACGTGTAACTATACTCAAAGTCAATTTTAAAAAATTAGTTTTATACAAGTTATGAAAATTATATTCTAAACATGAACATGTATAAATGTTTGGGATGGTTATGGTAAAAAAGTTCTAATATTATAAGTCCTAAAAAATTATATTTGTAACACTCTACACCCGGCCTAAACGTTATGGCCGAATCTTGAGGAATTACATAAACTTATTTTAAACCCGGAAATCGATTTCGAAATTGTGTTTTGACAATATTAATTTTGGCAAATTACTTTCCAATTTTTAGGAAAATACCCGTTAAAACTATTTATTTTATAACAAAAAAAAACAGTTAATTGATTACTTTATTTTGCAACAAAAATTTGTAAATTTTTAAAATTTGAAAACCGTGACTTAATTTGTACATATTTGGTAATTTAAAAATAAAAATAATTAAAAGAAATTCGAATAAAAATAATATCAAGCATATTCCGTAAATTAAGGAAATTTTAATAATTTTGCATTTTCTCCTTATAAATAGTGAAGTTTGCATAGAGTTTGCAAACACATTTAATTTAATTTTCAATATATTATATATTTACTTTCTCACTTATATTAATTTTGAAAACTTTCAAAATTTGTAATAAATTTTTAGTAAATATATACTGCATTTTAATCAGGGGCAAAGTTAAAAAACTTTTTAGAGGAGACCGAAATTAAATTTTAATTTTTACGATAGTAAAAATTACAATTTCACAATTCTAATAATCTATATCTTTATAATTTTTAAATGATTAAATCAAATTTTTATTATTTTAAGAAGGACCAAAGTATAATTTTTTTTTTACTAATTTAAATTTTTTAAAATTTTAGAAGAATTAGTTGAAGTTATTGCAGACCCCTAGCTATGCTCCTAATTTTAATTAATATATATAACCAAATTTGTACATTGTAGAGATAAAGAAAATAGAAAAATATCACATTTCAGACTACCAAATTTAGTGTTGATTCCACAGCAGCCATTTCTTTTGACCATAATATTTTTCAGCCATTATTAAGACTAGAAAAGACTTTGCTATTATCATGATACCCTTTTTATAAAAAAAGTTTCATGCATTGATACTAAATTCCTTAATTCATATAAAAATAAAATAAACCCTTTTAAGCTTTCTTCAACATGAAGTCATTGAGATTCTCTTTGCTAAAAAGGATATTTAATTTATAGTTAAACCATTAAATCCTTTATTTTCACTATAAAATATTTTTAAAGATAATAAATCTTAAAATATTTAAAGGCCTATTTGATAAATCATCGAAATTTTTCATTTTATTAAAGATGAACATTTCAACATTTAATATTTTAAATGTATTGGATAATCCTTTTGATTTCTTACTTAATATAAATAAAATAAGTAAGTAGGTAGCTGCTTATCACTTAATAACTAAAAAATGAGATATTCATATTATTATATTAATCTTTCATCCAAAGCTATCTAAAATAATATAAAATATTGTATTAATAACATTACAATTAAGATTAGTTAATCTTTTAAAAATCAATATTTTTTTTTCTATCAAACAACAGAATTTCTAATTTACCAAACAATTTTTTAATAAGATAAACTACACTACAAGTCGCCCAAATATGGGTCATTTTCTTTTTTTAATCACCCAACTAATCAAGATTGGTTTTTTCTTTATCCATTTCCATTAATTGCGCTAACAAGAGGGTGAAGTAGCAATTGAAAAATCAATATAGTAATAAATTTAGCTCTCAATTTAAAGGAATATATAAAATTTAAATTAACAATTAGGAATCATTGCATATTAATTTCTTTAATCAGAAGGATAGAGAAATAAGACTAAAGAGAAAAAAAAAAGAAAAAGAAAAAGAAAAAGAAAAGGGGGATGTACAATGAAATAAGACTAATTGGAGGGGGAGGGGTTTTTTTATTTTTATTTAATATTAACATAAATATTAATATAAAATTTAGATTTATTATTATATTTTTTTAGAATATTTATGAAGTTTTATATATTCTTTAAATTTCTTATAATTAGGATGAAATTTAGATCATTTGTAAATTTTGAGGGTTAATTTTTTTTAAACTATGATTAAATTGATATAATATGTAAATGTTGATGGATAAATTTATTATTATACTGATATTCCACTGTCATGTCACATTTCTATTAGTGCAATTAACAGAAATGGACCAAAAAATCAATCTCGATTAGTTGGATTTTAAAAAATTCATAGTTTAGTGAGTAAAAAAGAAAACGACCCATAGTTAGATAACTTGTGATGTAGTTTACGCTTTCTAGTATAACAGCAAAAATTCAACACTTACTTTTTGAGTTTATCAAATATACCCTAACTTATTTAATAATTTTTTACTTAATTTTAATTATAAAATACCTTTAAAAAGTCTTATGAATTAGAATGGCAATGGATAAATAATTTTAAATTTAAATATTTTATTTGTTATTAACATGTAAAATAATATAAAAATATATCAAAATGAAATAAAAGTTCATTATTTATATGGTAACTAAAATTGCACATGTAAAATTTTATATCAATTAATATTTTATCACTAAAAATAATAATATTGAGTAAAATAATTAAAATAGGCATATAATTGCACCAGACATTCCAAACTATAACTGTTATGTTAAATCCGTCTTTCAAACTTTAAATTATTCTAATTACATCTTCAAACTACTGATGTTATATAAATTAAGTCCTTCCATTACTAAAATAGTTAATTTAATACATCAGATCTTATACGACATAATTTAAAATGAAAATTTTCGAAAGAAAAAAAATGGTTAAAACGAGTGTTGTAAAAATCTTGGTTTTGAGATTTTCGAAACTTTTACGAATGCATTTTTAATTTTAAAAGTTATTTTGCAATGTCTTTTTTTTTTTTAAAGCATTTTAAATTTAGTCATATGAAATTTGATGTGTTATTCGCTGCAGCAGGAAGAATTGTGCGAGATCGTAATGGGAAGTGGTTATTTGGGTTTAACAAGTATTTGAGGAGTTGCTCAGTATTTGATGCAGAATTGTGAGGTATCTTGGATGGGTTGGCACTTTTAATTGACCAAAGGTATGACAAAGTATTAATCTAGTCTAATAGTCTTGAAGCGATTAAGGACATTCAGAAAAGTTCTTTGGAGGGTTCCAACTCTACACTAGTTAGGAGAATTCATCCGCTGCTATCATGATTTGGCTATTAGAGTGTTTGACACATTTCTAGAGACGATAATTAGGACAATGATAGCTTAGTAAAGATGAGACGTGAGAGAAGGCTTGAGTTTCAACTTTTCAAGAATTCTCCATTTGGGGAAGGGTTTTAAATTTTTGTAACTAGTTTTTTATTACTCTTGTTACCAAAAATAAATAAATAATGAAAGATCCCGATTGATATAACTTTAATTGTTTAAGAATGTAATTAAGATATTTTAAAATTTAAAAAACCAATTTAAATTTAGGGTCATAGTTGAAGGTGTTTACTGCAAATAACTTTAAATATAATATACTCTCTTCTAACCAAACAATGAATAGGATGAAGATTAGGATGCAATTAATTTGAAACTTTTTAGTAACCAAACAATGAATAGGATGAAGATTATCCTTAAATAAATGATTTTTGTTGTTTAGTCCTTCGCCATTAAAGCCATTAATTGTGCAACTAATTTCAATGGTTCATAAATGGATTCAAAATTCGCAATTATCGAGAAAATATTTATTTAATTAATACTTTTTTCAATAATTTAATATGCAATTTGATACAAGATTTTTTATTTGATGTAATTATACATATAAAATTTTATTTTAATCATACACATTTTAAAAAATAAATACATCATTTTATTTTTATCTTAGATAAATATAATTATATGTTTGTATAATACATAAACATAAAATGATACTAAATTAATAATCGTCGAACCTGGGTACTTAAGATCTTGAATCTTTGCTTCTGTCAATTACGCCACATATAATTACACAATATTTAGATGTTGAAGGCTATTTTTTTAAATCAAAATCAAATTAACGAAGTATGTAAATATTAGAGAGCTAAAGTTGTTGTTCTGTCAATTTTAAAATATTTTGTCATTTTTCTATTACATAGTTAACGGGAATGAACAAAGAAAAAAACAAAAGCCATCAGTTAAGTAATTATATTGTAACTTTTTTTATATTCGGATAACCATAAAAACTTAAATATAATTAATTAACTTATAGTATAGTTTATGCGCAATAAAAAATAAGTAGGTGTAGGTAAAAGTATTATGGGGATCCCTATATTAGAAGTAGAAATACATTTTGTCCTATCTATTTAAAAAAATGAGTAAAATAATTCATGTACATTAAATCAAATAGCAAATTGGTCACTCTGTTAAAAATTTATTCATTTTTATTATTGGAAACTGGTCTTGTACATCACCATGAGGTGCCGATAGCATACCATCATATGTCACTATCTGATTATTTTGTCAACTACACTAGTTTTTAATGATAAAAATTAATAATTTTTTAATTAAAAAACTAATTTACTCAGTTATATGTAAAAAAATACAATATTACTTTTAATATAGAAAACTCATGATAGTTTTACCGAAATAACAGCATTTCCAGCCAGGTTATGCTATTTACCCGAGTCATTTTTACTAATTAACCTAACATTGATTCTTGCCTAGAAGATAAGAGTCTTTTACTTTAGACACTTCTTCAATCATCCATGTATGTACTTTTTTTACTTCTAGGTACCTGCAATTAATGACAATTTTCTGAAAATAGTAAAAGTGTTCAGTCTTTGGCCTCTTTGGCCTTTTCACCATTGGAGAAGCTTGCATCAACAACCAATCAGAAAAGAAAAACACCTACTTACCATAAAAACATGGTTAATATATTATTTGATACTTAAATTTAGTTTTAGTGTTTAATTTAATACCTAAATTTAATGACAAAATGTTCCCAAATAAATGTTTTACACATAAGGGTGACAGCAAGGGGGCATGGCCTAAAATAAATTTCCTTAAGCCCTTCAAAATTTTCAAATTATAAAAAACATATATGGTAAAATTACGATTTGCCCCCAGAGCATGATAAAATTTTGATTTAATCATTTTAAAAATTATTTAGATTTAAGCTAATATATTGGTGAAATTACATTTTTATAACTTTATTTCGGCCCTTCCAAGAAAGATATCTAGTTTCGCCCATGTTGACATGTGTTTTAATAAAAAAATATAGGTACTTAATTGGGATAAAAAAAAAGCTCAGTCACCAAATTAACATTGAAGTCAAAATCAAGTACTTAACCGAGATAAAAAAACTCAAATATCACATTAAAAAAACTCGGGGGAATGTACCAAACTAGAACAAAAAAAAGCTCAAGTATCAAAATAGTATATTAACCCAAAACAAAAAAGTGAAAAAGAAGGGTAAAATACCTTGGAGGTCCATGTATTATAGGGAGTGGATCAAATTAGTCACTATATTATTAAATGGATCAATTTAGTCCCTATATTATTAAAAAGAATCAAATAAATCCAAATATAACAATTAACATTTGGATATAAAAAATGTCTTGAATTTTTTTTTTCAATTACAGTTCAATTCTAAACAAAATATCAACTCTGTTAAATAGTAAACATTAATTTTATTCCAATTTGACCTTATTTAATTATTTTTAATAATATAGAAATTAAATCGATACATTTAATAGTAGAGAGACTAATTTAATCAAGTCCTTATAATAAAGAAACCTCTTAAGTACATTCATTAAAAAAATTCACATTCTTACCAATGCAAGAACATTGTTGTCAATGCAAGAGGGTCTCAAATAACGAGAGATATGTAAAAAGAAGGCCTAATTACGCCCATTCGTAATCCTAAATGGAATATAAAGGCGTAGGGATCCATATGTAAACATAGTATCTATTTAGATACGCTCAAATGACCCCTTTCTTATAATGAGAATGTATATAGCCCTATTTCGATTTGATCCAGTATGGAATAAACTTATAATCATGGAATCGACTCAATCATCTTATTATAAATTATAAGTTCATAACCCTAGCCTATTCCCATTTTAGGCGGAACAGATCTACTAATTCTTTGATTCAAGTTAGTAAAGAGGGACCTTAAACTAATAAATAGATTCTAGAAGTTAATTAGAAGCTAAACTAAAAAGGGGTATCCTGAGCAATTGCAATAACCGGGATCATTAATATTCCTGGTATAGTAGATGTTATCATGCATATAATCATACTCAATTCGATGGAATTGTATGATCTTAAAGAGACGTGAGTTTGAGGGCGCGGAAACGTCTCTTATTTATGAGTTAGGGAAATGTTATGAATAATTCTATATTATTTTAGTAACTCAATTAATATAATATACAAATTATCAATAATTTTTCTTCAATAATTAATTTAGATTTCGATTAAATTTAGAGTGAGTTAACCGAATGGGAACTTATTTTAGCTAATTAGTTAGGATTTAAATAAATTATTTATTAAAAATTAATAAAAAATTATTCTATCAAAACAGTTTTTAACTAAAAATAAGGTGTAAGATTTTCTTAGTAAATAAATTTAAAGTTCCAAATATGACCAATTCTTACACTATAAAAGAACCCCCTCTCTACTCTGTTTCTCTACCCGCAAGAGAGTCTCTCATCCTCTCCATTGGCATTATCATTGCCTCACTTCACTCTGTTTCTCAAACAGGGGGCTTCATTTTTATTGCCAAACTCAACAAACCAGTGAGAGATTCTCTTTGTTAAAAGGGTTTTTTTTTTTTGTTTTTTTTTTCATTTCAAAAAATCCCCTGTTTTTTACAATAAAAAATAAAGAAAAGCATAGATGGATCAGATATCACCAAAGCTACTGATTCCACAATCATTTCTGGTGAATCGAGATGATGTAACGAGTCAACTGGGCTTGATGTGGGAATTGATTAAAGCACCATTGTTAGTTCCTATGTTGAAACTTTCGGTTTATATTTGTTTAGGCATGGCGCTTATGTTGTTTGTGGAAAGGGTTTATATGGGGATTGTCATTGTCCTCGTAAAGCTTTTTTGGAAAAAACCAGAGGAACGGTATAAGTTTGTGCCTATTGAAGACGATGAAGAGCACGGTAGCTCGAATTTTCCGGTCGTTTTGGTGCAAATACCAATGTTTAATGAAAAAGAGGTCCTTTTTCTGCAATCTTTTATTTCTGGATTTTCGATGCTAAAACAGAAAGTTTAGGGTTTTCTGTGTGCGTGTGTGTGTTTCAACAGGTTTATAAGATCTCCATTGGAGCAGCTTGTGGACTTTCATGGCCGTCCGATCGTCTTGTCATACAAGTACTTGATGATTCAACTGACTCTGCAATCAAGGTTAATTACCGGGCCATCTTTTCTTAACGGTCAAATTGTGGTTCCAGTCCCTCTATTATGCTCAAATCCCTAAAATATCATCAGTTCCGGTTAAATTGCGGATTTGTTTTTTCTTGAAAACACAATTCCAAGTCGAGGATAAAATGGATATATTGCATTTTTAGACCTCTAGTATTTCAATTTAACCTTCTTAGCACAAAATTGTTAAGTTTGCCCGTGTCAACTAGCGAGGGGAACAATAAAAAAGTTCTTGCATTATCCTCAATTAGTTAGCTAACAACTAATCTAGGGTTTGAAACTATGAACAACCCCTAAATCTCAAAATTTTGAGAATAATATAAGGACTAAAATCACAATTTAACCTTAAAAGATCTCGATTTTCAAGCTATGAAAATGGTTTTTTTTAATGCAGTCAATGGTGGAGCAAGAGTGCCAAAGGTGGGCAAGCAAAGGCATAAACATAACGTACCAAATAAGAGAAAACCGAACAGGTTACAAAGCTGGTGCATTAAAAGAAGGGTTAAAGAGGAGCTATGTGAAACATTGTGAATATGTAGCCATTATCGATGCCGATTTCAGACCGGATCCCGATTTTCTTAGAAAAAGTATCCCCTTTTTGGACCATAACCCCGACATTGCTTTAGTTCAAGCTCGTTGGAGATTCGGTAACTCTAAACTTTAAATTCTAAATTTCTTATTTTTTTTATCATTTAATTATCTTTTTAATCAGGCTTAAATGCAAATCTTTTAAGCTTTTTCGGGTCAAAAGTGATACTTAAATAGTAGCATATCTTGACATTACGTTTTGGGGTTCAACTAAAAATTTCAAATTTTTTGAGAGATTTAACTAAAACTTTCCAAAATTTGAAGATCTTAATGATAATTTTCCAAATTTTTGAGGTGTCCAAGGGGTTCGTTTCTACTAAAACTTGTGTCATTTTACCCTAAAATTTGATACCATGCAGTTTTTGGTAGAATGAGACAAAATTGATATTCGAAGTATACTTTTGACTTCAAAAAACTTTTATGTACCTAAATAGAAAAACAGTATGATTTGAGGACCAGTTTTAGAATTAATCCTTTTCAATTTCATCAAACTTGTGTTTAATTGTGTCGGTGGTGTTAAAATAAAACATTTTATTATTTGGACAATGAAATTATGTGTTTGGTTTTTGTCGGCTGAGGGGTGTGGGTCCCAGACAAAAAAATTAAAAGTACCCCACTAATCAAGTTGGGACCCACTCAGCCTTCCATCACGGTTAATGGGACCCATCTTTGAGAATTTAGTATAAAAAATTGGTCTTGTTTTTTCTTTGGTCCCTCCACCATGATAAAAACATGATATTTAGTCCTTATAATTTAATTTCATATAATTTGATTCATTGTTTTCCTAATGGTATCTGTCAGTTTAAATAGTTAAGACCATTAATTGTTTCGGCTCGGAAGTCTATGTTGGTAAGGTTAATTAATTATATAATAAAAATAAAGGGACCAAATTATAAAAAGGTTAAAGTGTATAAACTAAATCTGAAATTTGACCTATAAAGTTTATACTAGTAAAGAATTTCAGTTAATTAGACATTCCAATCATTAATAAAGCGTTTGTCTTCTTTGTTATATTAGTAATTTGCATGTGATTTTTGGGGTGGTTTTGTCATTTCAGTATAAAAGAACAAAAATTGGTCTGATTTTGCTCTCTTGGTTAACGGACCAAAATTGGCCAGGAGCAGGGTAATCTTAACTAATAAGAGGTCATAAATGTCATTTCAATCACAGCAGCAGTCAAGTGGTGTTTTCATTTTTGACAAATTAATAATGATAATTGAGTTAAGAGTCAGATAAATTTTATTATTTATTTAAATATAAATATAATATAGTAAATTGAATTTTTGTTCGATTTTGGAAAATTCTGTATAAATATATGAAATATTTTCGAATTTATTTTGATTAATTAATTAATTGAAATTAAATTAATTGTTAAGTTAATTATTGAGTTGGGATTTTTTTTAGTGAATGCCGACGAATGCTTGCTAACAAGAATGCAAGAGATGTCATTGGATTACCATTTCACAGTGGAACAAGAAGTTGGATCAGCAACTCATGCTTTCTTCGGTTTTAATGGTAAAAAACTTCCTGCATTGTTGAGAGATTTTGGGATTTTTTCGGAGATTTTGGGATTTTTACGAAGAGTGTGAGCGTTTGATATGGTGGGTTTGACAGAGTGAAAACGTCTTGTAAGTGCTTGAAGAAGCAGACTGTGTGTGACCATTTACTAAGGAAATGTAAGTTTTTGCACTTGATAGGCGACTAGGTGCTCTCACTCTGTTGAATTTTCCGTCTCTTCAAGAACCCTCATGCACTTAGACTTTTGTCAGAGTCGAGAGATAAAACACTTGACCCGTTGAGAGATCCAACTTCGAAAAAATGACATTTCAAAGATTTCTCTCGAAAGAGTCAATCTTCCCTCAACATGCACTAATAACATTGTATTAACTTATACATGATCCAAATGCAGGAACTGCTGGTATATGGAGAATAGCAGCCATTAATGAGGCAGGTGGATGGAAAGATAGAACCACCGTGGAGGACATGGACCTTGCCGTCCGAGCTAGTCTTAGGGGATGGAAATTTCTTTACCTTGGTGACCTTCAGGTATCTGATTGTTTCGATTCTTCATTTTACTACAAGCATTCATATCTAACATGTATATAGATGTAGGTAATTTTATTAATTTTGACCCGAATCATAAAGTCTAGTTCAACTCAAATTCAAATCTGATTTAACTTGATCTAATATTGATACAAACTCAAAAAAACTGACTAAGCTTTATGCTTAATATCTCAAGTCCGAAATAATCCCAACTTAAAATTCAAATTACATTTTATCTTATTAGGTAAAAAGTGAACTTCCAAGTACTTTCAGGGCCTTTCGTTTCCAGCAACATAGATGGTCATGTGGCCCTGCAAATTTGTTCAGAAAAATGGTGTGGGATATCATCACAAACAAGGTAAAAAAACAAAGACATTGCTGTAAATTTTTATCTTGTAAACTAAATTATTGATTTTTTTAACTTTTTACCTTGTTGCAGAAAGTGAGATTCTGGAAGAAAGTATACGTAATTTACAGCTTCTTCTTCGTCAGAAAAATCATTGCTCACATGGTCACTTTCTTTTTTTACTGTGTGGTCCTCCCTTTAACCATTCTAGTCCCTGAGGTTAAAGTTCCTATATGGGGTTCGGTTTATATCCCTTCCATCATCACCATCTTAAACTCCGTAGGCACTCCTAGGTACAGTGAAGTACGATCCGAGATATCATCTTTCAAGAATTCTCTAGAAAAATATATTTAATGTTTTGTATGTGTTGGGGTATTTTGTAGGTCCATTCACTTATTGTTTTATTGGATTCTTTTCGAGAACGTGATGTCGTTGCATCGGACAAAAGCGACACTCATCGGTCTCTTCGAGACCGGCCGAGCCAACGAGTGGGTCGTCACCGAGAAGCTTGGAGATGTAGCGAAGAAAGTCGTTGAAGCTAATAAAAACAACACCAATAGCAAAGCGAACAAGAGATATAGATCCAAATTTACCGATAGGTAAGAACTCTTCCTTACAAAACAAATTTAAGTACACTTGAACTCACGTCTTTATATAATGTTTTTATTCAACAACATTATTATAAAGAATTTATATTTGATACAAAGACAATCAGGGGCAAAGTAGGATGTAGATTCCTCGGCCTCTTTGGTTAAATGGAATAATTCTCCTTTTAATCTCACTTTATGAACATAGTGTGTCACACGTGTATCTTATGTTAACAGTTTTTAACAATAAAAATTAGCGTACTATTTTTTGAATAAAAGGGTTAATAATACTTTTACCCTCATAAATTCTCATGATTCTATGTAAGTTAAATTATGATTTTAGTCCCTTACACTCAAATTTTAAAAAATTGAACTATTTCTTGTTCTATGAAAACAGACTAAACACATTGGAGTTGGGATTTTCAGCATTCCTTTTCCTATGTGGGTGCTTTGATTTTATGTACGGGAAGAACAATTACTTCATATACCTTTGGCTACAAACCATTACCTTCTTCATTACAGGCATTGGCTATGTCGGCACCATCATTTGATCATTTTGTCAGTTTGTTTTTCTGTTGTTTTTTTATTCTAAATTTTCTCGCCTGCCAAACAAGCAAAATATAGGTCCATTTTCAATAGAGTACCGTACAGAGGACAAAGCTGTAGCCATCTTTCTTTGTTAATGGAGAATTTCTTTGTTATGACAGATTTAAGGACAATGAGATGCAAAAATGAAGCTTTTTTGGTGAAATAGTTTGCTGTTTTTGTTTCTTTTAATTAATTAAGTTTAATTAAAGAAGCTAAAATTACTCATTTTATCGAGTTGCTGTCACCTTTAATAATAATCAATTCAGTTATAAAATACTAAAAATACTCCTTTTAAATTATGTATCAAAGAAGACCGGTTCTATACCATAAGGTGTTTTTGAAATCTACAAAGTGATTGAAAAAAAAGTGTAATTACTATGGTAGCAATTATAACCTCTTGTAATTAGAAGAAATTCTAATAGTTAAATTTTGCTATTAGTCCTTGCACTTTATAAAAATTGTGGGTTTAGTCCATATAATTTAATTAGTTTTAGTTCTTATACTTTTCGAATTGGTCAATTTTAGTCTTTGTATTTTTTGAATTTTGAAATTTTAATTCTAACTCAAGCAATAACAATAGCAATTAAATTTGTTTGGTTAAATTCAATTATTAATCATGTATTATACTTACAATTGTAGAATATATATATATATATATATTCTACAATTGGATCATTTTAAATCCCTATTTTTTTCAATTTTTAAAATTTCAATCTAGACACAAATGATAGTCGTAAATCCATTAATTGAATTTTTAGTGAGTAAAATGTAAAAATAACAAGTTAACGTGGCATTAAGCATATGATAATATGTTTGCCCATCAGATTTTGGAAATAACAGAACTTAATGAATTTAACAATTGTTGTTTGGCAAGGACTGAAATTTTAAAATTTAAAAACTGTAATTACATCGTAATTGTACAGGGACTAAATGCAAAATTTAACCTATTCTAATTCCATAGACGTGTTTGATCGGGAAAGTGTAATTACATCGTAATTGTCCATATCATGTTTGATTATACAAATTGTAATTACATAACTATATTAAATAAATATTTCTTATTATCACATGTTAGTCCAACAACATATGCTGTCTCAAACACGTTTTAAAGCTTCGAATGCCTTAAATTAAAGAGCTCATAGGCTATCTCTAGTGTTCTAGCTTTATTATATCAAATGCTATCATACCCCACAAAATTGTATAAAAAAATTTTTTGTATTTGCATAACAAACAACACCACATAATATCAATCAGGTTAGAAAACCGTTAATTTAACAATTAAATTAATTATTTTAATGATAAAATGACAAAATTGATATAATCTTGATATAATTTAAAGACTTAATTAGAATAATTTAAAATAATACTCATAATTTAAGGATGTTTAGTGGAATTAATTCTAAATATGTTAAAAAGAATATTTTATAAAGGGAATCACCAGCTAGTCCCTAAATTATTTGTGGTCTCTTTATGCAAATTTTTTTACTATGATTCCTTTCCAAGACATTAACTGTGGGCAATAATTGCTGCATTATAAAGAGATTAAAAATTGCCATTGTCAGGATTGTGAACTTTCTCAACACTGCCTTGATTTCACTCATCAACCTTTTTACCTCTGACAGTTCATTTTAAACTAATTACTATTACACCTATTTTTATATTTACGTCGGGTTTGCTACTTTCTCGTGTTAAGATTTTAATGAAACGTAAAAATGTAACATTATAATGTTTGATGTATACGAAAAAGTGTTGATTAAAATTTCGAAAAAAATATATTGATATGATTGGTTTATCAAGCACTTTATTAAGAATGCGATAGTAAATTTCGAAATCATTTTTTGAATTTTTTTAAAAAAAGTATTCAAACATAAATAATTGTATATAAAAATTGAAAAAGTTTTACCCTTCGTCTAAGAATTTGAAAATAAAAAAAAAATCGATAATAAAATTAAATATTATATTATATATAGAAAAAAATAATTATATAAAATTGTAATTTGATATTTTTTATCATTTTCCAATAGAACAATCACAATCGAACTTCTGCAACCTCATAAAACACACGCAAGCATTTTAATTTTGTGAGAGAATTTACCTATCTATCACATTACATGGATGTGGGGTTGTGGGGGACTATTGGGAATGTGTCATTTCTTTTTAAAGAAAGGGATAGGCAGAATGGTAGGTTTTGGTTTTGAAAATTTTGAGATTTT
The DNA here is from genome assembly GCA_020496765.1 of Gossypium stocksii. Classification (NCBI taxonomy): domain Eukaryota; kingdom Viridiplantae; phylum Streptophyta; class Magnoliopsida; order Malvales; family Malvaceae; genus Gossypium; species Gossypium stocksii. The sequence goes on from CM035623.1 coordinate 922,126, forward strand.
GGGTTTGAATGTGTATTCTTTTTAAATCTGTTTAAGAGTAAAGATATTTATTCAAAATTTGAGATGACTTGTGCAAAAATGTTAAGTCTAAAAATCGGGTTTAGACAAAAAAATTAGACTTATTCAAAATATGAGTTAAGCTTAGACTAAAACATTCAAAGCTTGAATTCAATTTCGATTGTCTCATTTTCTAAAATGATAATATATTATATTATGTAATTTACAATACATCTATAGTAATATATAATACTTTAATGTAAATATTAAAATTTTGACAAGTTGTCAATATATAAAATTTTAATAAATAAAAAAAGTATATCAAATTAAAAATAATATAAATATTTTAAAAAGAAAAAAAAGACAGAAATTAACCGTTTACAAATACGAGAAGCTTGAGAAAAATTTTAGGCTTATATTTTAAGTCTGATTAGGTTTAAACAAATATAAAATGTGTTAATGTCATTTTAAACCCAATCGAACTCATGAACGTGTCTAGTTCTTTTCCAGTTTTATTTTAATTATAATTATTTATTCAGTGTAATAATTATATGATGGAATTTGTGTGTGCAAAAATGTTGCATTTTCCTTATGCAGACCATAATTTAGGGAAAGGTCTTAGGCCCCATATTCTGAAACATAGCACATGGGTCACCCTCTTCATTGTAATTTTCAATGGCATTGATGGTTTACTACACTTGTCCTCAGATTATCTGTTTAATTAAAATATTTAATAGTTTTGGGATTATTTTATAAAACTTCAGCTATAATTTGACAAGATATCGGAACCTTGAGGATATATGATGCAAAAATTTCAAATAACTCAACGTTGTTTTAGGGGTAAAAAAATTAAAAAACTGCTGGCTGTGAGGTTCGAACTCACGCGCACTTCAGTGCAGCAGATCTTAAGTCTGCCCCCTTAACCACTCGGGCAAACCAGCTAACTTGTTAGATTGCAACCTTAAAAACTATTTTAAGTACAAAAACAATTATGGGCCTTAGGCTGAGCTATTTGCCCAAAATTTAGAAGCTCAAAATATGAGGTAAGGCAAAAAGTTAGATCTATTTAAAATATAAGTAGAGCTTAAACATTCAAAGCTTAAGGCTAGTTTATTTTTTAAGTTTATAATGTTTTATATTAAATAAAGTACATGGGAGGTCCCCGTATTCTAGATCAAATTGGTTCCTCTATTATTAAATTGATCAATTTATTCTCTATACTATTGAAAAGAATTAAATAAATTCAATTTGTAATAAAGTTAACATTTAATGCATAAAAATCTCTTGAAATTGATTTATTTTTCAATTACAGTTCAATTCCAAACAAATATTTCATCTACAGAACCATAAGAACTTTAAAAATATTAAGTTTGCTAAACAACAAATGTTAACCTTATTTCAATTTGACTTTAGGATTAGATTGATTCATTTAATAGGAGAGGGACTAATTTGATCCAGTCCCTATAATACAAGGACCTCTCAAGTACATTCACCTTTTATATTATGTTATTTTTATATATTATGTAGTTTATAGCACATAAAAATTAAGTCTATGGTAATATACAATAGTATTATAATGTAAATTTTTTTAAAAAAAATGTTAAGATGACTATATAAATTTTCAATAAATAAAAAATATATCAAATTAAAAGTGATATAAATATCTGTTTTTAAAATAATATGGACGAACCTAAAATAAGCTTGGATTAACCATTTATATTTATGGACGGGTTTGAGTAAAATTTTAGGCTCATATTTTAAATCGAGCTAGGCTTGAACAAATATAGAACTTATTAATATCATACTTAAACCCGACTTGACCCAACTCATAAACACCTCTATATTAGCCTAATACAACATAAACACCAATGTTTATTAACATCAAAATTCTATAATTCAAATCCTTTGAAGGTACCAAAAAGAAATACTTTTGACAAAGGGATTTCATTTGTGGGCCTAAGAAACTTTTCAGCGCCATTTGGGCTTAAGAAGTTAACATATTGGACTCAAATCTAATTTTATTTGGTTTTCATATTAATTTTTATAAGATTTAATATATTATTTAGTACCTGAAGTGAGTACATGTATTATTTTTTGGTCTAATATGGTACCTATATTTGAGAAAAATTAAATATTTTGATACCTGAATATAACAATGTTAACTTTTTTAATGTTTAATTCAGGATTTAGAGTTGATTTTATAAAAGTTAACTGCTAATATTATTTAGCTTGAATCTTTCATGATTTTGTTAATAGAATAAATTTAGTTTTAATTATAATTTTTTTATTTTTTTTAATTTGAAAAATACGGTCTAATTGATGAAAATTTGATGAAATTTAATTGTTAATATTATTAGTTAATTACGAATTTTCATCAAATCAAATCTAAAACCCGAATTATATACTAAAAAGTTAATATTGTTACCTTCAAATATTAAAACGTATAACTTTTATCAAATACAGGTACCACATTAGAAAAAAAAACTTTAAGTACCATATTAAAAAAAAAGTGTCAAACCTATATATTAAATTATATATATTAAACTATTTTATAATTATATTTTTAATCTACCATGTATTTTTGCTTCTCTCGAACCTTTTGATTGCACCATTCATGATAGAGTAATTATGTCAATAAAAAATATGTTAATACATCAAATACAAACCCTAATTTAATGAAGGTTAATTAATAATAACCCTAATTTAACGAAGGTTAATTAATCATGTTATCAATTGGGCATAATTTTTTAAATCAAATAAGTAGAAAAAACTAAATTTCTATAATTAAAAGTAAATACATTTGATTTTAAAAGTTGGAATACAAATCTTAATTTAATGGAAATCCGCTAAGAATAATATGAACTAGATTTTAATTTTTAAATCAAATAAGTAGAAAAAAAAACTAAAATTTTAATATTAAATATTAAATAAAACTAAATTTTAAAAGTTCAAAGAATACAAGGATTGAATGCAAATTAGCCCTTTTAAATAATTTAAATTTGTAGCAAAAGAATCTATTTATAATTTATAACTAATAATTTTGTGTATTTTCCTCATGTTAACATATATTTTATTATATTATAATTACCTTTAAAATATTTTATTTTATATAAAATAAACTCTAAACACATTAAAATATATTTTTAGAAAAGTTTTAGTTAGTGAGAAAATTAAGTGTTTATAACTTTGTTTTTTAAGCAACCCCATACAAGAACCCTGTCATACACCAAGGTATGTGTGTACCATGTAAGGAAAAAAAAATTACTTGCTTAATTAGACTTAAATGTCAAACGTTTACATTTTTATCAATTTAACCCTTTTTTTAAACTCAATTTAACCATTATCCTTTTAAAAAGAGCTAATATGTTGTTTTTAAAACAAAATTGTTGACTAAAATATTAAATTTTTAACTATATTGGTGTGGCAATCCGCTTGACAATCTATGTGTACTTTATACTGACATAATACTATTTGACTTATATGTTAGATCAACAAATAATTTAAAAATTATAAAATGTTCATAAAAATAAAAAAAGAATTAGCATGGAGTACATCTGGATTGATATGTGGGTTGTCATGCTTAAAATTTTAACGTCTTAGTCAATATCATGCTTAAAATTTTAACGTCTTAGTCAATAATTTGACTCTTTTTAAAAGGTCAAGCTATATTTAGCTCAAACTCAATAAAAGTTAATTTGACAAAAAAAAATGTAAACGTTAAGGGATAAATTTAACATTATGCCAAACTGTTTCAATATCTATTTTTCAATTAACATTTAGTTGACTAATTAGCAATGTGTTGAAAAAAAATTAATCTTTGAAGTTTGGTAGCCTCCTAACAACTAATTTTGGTTAAAACCCTTAATTGTTTCACAATCAAGTTTAGGTAAGGCATTATTTCTTTAGCTCCAATGCTCAATGTGAAAGCCTTTAGGAGATGAAGTGGGAACACAATTTAAGAAGTTCCTCAAGCAAATATCCTTTTAAAGAAGAATGCTTAGTTTATGGTTTAGTTCGATTTATTCATATAATCACTTTTTTTTAGAATAATCTTATTATAGATTCTGATTATATCTGTTTTTTTTTTGACAAAATGCCCAGAACTACTCATAGCCTCTCCCCAATCCATAAATAGAAGAATAATGCACTTCAGTGCACTTGAACTCAATCCTCTTGTATTGGCAACAATGCCATGCCAATCGAGCTAATACTCAATCGGCTATTCATATAATCACTTTTAAAAGTAAGGGAAAGCTAGAAATTTTTTTAGGTCGAAATATAGTTTTGTCATTATATGAATTTATAATTTTACTATTTTTATAGGGACCATACTATAATTTTATCATTTTTAAAAAGCCAATTGTTAGGTTAAAAAGATAGTATTTACTATTTAGTAAGTTTGAAAATAGAATTGTTGCTAATGTTTCTCAATTTGTTTTTTCATTTAAATGGAAAATTGTGCATTATTTAGATATCTTGCCAATTTGTTTGGAAAAGAGTTAACATGAATTAGCAATTAAGTCAATTTTGGTATTTGAACTTAGTAAGTGAGTTCATTTTGGTTCGGAATGATGTGACACTCTAAAATTATACATTGTCATCAAATCCTTTATGAAATCCAAATTCAATGACAAAATTGAACCTAATTACTAAGTTCAAGTACTAAGTTAGTCCAAAAATAAATATATCAAAGTGAACTTAATTATTAAGTTTAGGGATTAAAAGGTTATATTAACCCTTTACAATAATGAGTAGTTTTGTTAGGTGTGTAGGTCTAAAACATTGGTTTAAAGATTTTTTTTAATATGAAAAATGTAAACATTATATTAATTTTGGGTATTTAGAAAATAAATAAAAAGAAAAAGGCACCCTTGATTGATTAGATTGACCCATTTTTAAATATTTCTAAAAAAAATGGAAATTATGAAGGATCTTGGAAACTTTACTAGAATTTTCTTCTGCAAACATGATTCATGAAATTTATTAATGGCAATTTTACATGATTGGATATTAGATTGCTGATGTTATTTCATGGGAAAGGAGACTCAACTCAAGTGCTAAACAAAGAAGGGTCCAAAACTAAATTGACCAATAAAAAAAAGTGGGTCTATAATTAATTACTTGACTAAAATTAAATATCTAGAGACCTTAGTTTCTAAACGAAAAAAAAAAATCCATAGTTTTGTGGTCAAGAGTCAACCGAGACAATTTTTTCTTGTAAAAGTATGATGGAGATTATTGTATTATAATTTAAATTGTATTTTATTTTTTCTATTAAAAAATAAGAAAATTAATTCCTGTACATTAAATTAAAGAGTAAATTGTTTATTTCTATTAACAATTTTATCTTTTTGTATGGTTAAAAATTGGCGTGACTAACGAAATAGTCGAACAATGATACGTGACGTGTCACGTGACACACCACGTGTACATCATAATGATGTGTAATGATTAGTTTTTAATAGAATGACCAATTTGCTCTTTGATCTAACATATAGGGACTAATTTACTCAATTTTTTATTAGATAAAGTAAAATGTAATATGACCCTTAATGCAGAACCTCCATAATACTTTTAAATGAAAAATTATCGGATTTTATTTTTGTACGCAAGGGTCTTGGACTTCTAAAAATAGTAATATTATGATTCAATTTTGACTCTTAAATTCCTATATATAGTCGGAATTGATATCATGAATTAACCGACTATCAAATTAAATATAAAAATTAAAAAAAAAAAAAACTATAATTTCTTTCTAGAAATCCACCACCCCTTTATATATATTTTTATTTTACAATATAATTTTTCATAATCTTTTACATAATCTAATTATTAATTAATCTCTTGAAATGTTAAATGATACTAACCATGTAATAAATAACTGGTATTTAATAATATATTTACGTTAAATAATTTGAATAAAAAATAAATATATTAGTAAGCAATAGCGGAGCTAGAAAAAAAATTTTAGGTAGAATTAAATTATATATTTTTACGATAGTAAAAATGTAATTTCACCATTTTAATAGACTAGATCTTTATAATTTTTAAAAGATTGAATCAAATTTTTATTATTTAAGGGGCCAAATTGTAATTTTACCATTACTAATTTAAAATTTTATAAATTATAAAAGATCTAAATGGAAAATTTTCAATTTTAGGGAGGCCGAGGCCCCTGCTTGCCCCCTTGGCTCCTCCACTGTACGTAAACAAGTGGGTTATAGTATAAGTATCTTTTCATACAAAACTCTATGATATATTTAACTCTATTCTTAAATAGTATATATGTTGAGTATTTGTTTGTCTTCCTCTCTCTTGAGGGCCTATTTTTGTATTTATAAAGTGCTAGTATCAAATATGCTTCATTCATGTTAACACGTACCTTCTCTTAAGATTAACACGTGGTCCCCAAGTATGAGTTTCAGTGGCGGAGTCAGGATGTTAATCTTGGAGGGCCAAACTAGCAGTCAATTCAAAATAAGCAATATTCCAACATAACAGTCGATTTAAACATATATGTTAATCTTGAAGGGCCAAACTAGCAGTCAATTCAAAATAAGCAATATTCCAACATAACAGTCGATTTAAACATATAAACAATCAATTTTTGAGAGGGCTATAGTATATATACAAAGAGGGGAATTGCAAAAATCTTAAACCTTGAGCGGCCTACTTATATTTTTGGGAGGGTCATAGTATATCTACAAAGGGTTAAATTGCAAAAATTTTAAACTTTGGGGTGTCATGGCCCCTTGGGCCTCTACTAGACTCCGCCATTAATGTGTTTACCTACATGGTGGCGAAGTGCGTAGAAAATGGTACGTATTAACATGTATGGCACTTATTTAACCCTAATACATTACATCAAAAGATCGTATATTATAAATACAAAAATAGACCGTTAAGAGAAAGGAGAACAAAATGAATACTCAACAATATATAAACATCAATTAACCCAATTTTTTAATATTAAAAAATGTCAACATATTTAAATAAATAAAAAAGAAAAAAAATAATTGTTGCACATGAGATGTCAGATTTGATTAGGGAGAAATAATATAAATTTAATTACATTTGATGTTTTTAATAATTTTTCGAGGCTTAGAAAATATGGACGTTTGTTTATTTGAATGAAACACGTGTTTTATTCGTTCAATATTTTTGTTTTTTTTTCTTATTCAAGACTATTTATTGACAATTTCAAGAAAATGACTTTATCAATAATAATATTTTTATTTTATTTTATTGTGAATGTCCTTTTGATCAATTTTTTTTTTTATAAAATAACATGTCAAGTTGTATTTGAGTTTTAAATTTATATTTTATTTTATAAGTTGTTGTTATCAAAAATTATAAATATTTAAATCATATTATTTTAAAATTTTAAAAGTTTTGTTTATATCTATAAAATAAATTTAAAAAAGGGGTAAACTATTAAAATAGTCATTTTTGTTTCCCTCAAGTTACATTTTAGTCATTTATGTTTGAAATATTACGTTTTAGTCACTTACGTTAATGTGTTGTAACATTCTAGTCACTGAACCGTTAATTGCGGTTAACGGTGTAACGGTAAGCTGACGTGGCACGTTAAATCATCATTTCAAAGAAAAATTTTAGATTAAATTATGCAATTGGTTCCTCTAGGGTTTCAAGGAACATGATCGTGGAGGGGTCATGTGGTTCACACGGGTGGTCTACACGCTCGTATGGTTGGTCGTCCAGCCTTAATTCTAGGCAAATTTTGTCTCAATTTGCTTGTAAAAGAACACACACCTGTCATCGAGGTCTCGAGCGATGTTCCTCATGTTCGTATCTGGTTTAGGGTACCTAAACCGAGTCCTTCAAATGATATTTACGCTAGGATTAATAACAATTTTCAAGATTATACTAGGAATTTCGGCAAGATTCGTAAAAGATCCATTTATTTAGAATTGATTACCGGAACTTGATTTGAACTTACTGACTCTTGGCCAAAATTAGGGATGAAATTAACGACGATTCGCTAAACCGATAAAAACACGACGGAATGAGGGGTGATTTGATTCGGGAAACAAAATAATTATCAGCTGTCGAAACCATTTAATTTTTGAAAAACATGGATCGACTTTAAAAACATGGATGGAGTCGCCACCAATCCTTTTTTGAGGTGTAATTGGGCCACCTTATAAAGCATTTTGGTCTACGAATTTTAAGAAAATAGGTTCGGGAGTCGGTTACGTACAAGGAAGGATTAGCACCCTCGTAACGCCCAAAATTGGTACCAAATTGATTAACAAATGTCCTTATTGTCGAAAATTTGAAAAAGTTTTTGAAATTCAACTTCTTAAAAACCATTTAAATAACGTGAATTGGATGTCGAGATTCTCTCATTCAGAAGGAATAAAATATCATGTCCAGCACGATTGGATATGTTATTTCGAACCCTCAATACAAGATCATTTCATAATTTCCAAAACTCATGCATTTGAAATTTCAAAAGGATATTTCGTTATTTGGCCAAATGGTAAATCGCAGCCCAGCACGATTGGGCACGATTGATCGAATTTCCAAATACGAAATATTGTCTCATTTTAATTTAAGAAAACTTGGATGAATGCTAAAAGGATATTTCGTATCTTGGTCGAATAAAAAAAAAATCGAAACCCAGCACGATTGTGCACGATCTCTCAAACTCCCCGAATACGAAATATTGCCTTACTTTAAAAGACCTTTGAAAACGATCAATCAAAATGCATTTATTTGATTTGTTTTGGAAATAAAGGAAAAACAATTGGTCTAGGTGAGCCCAAATTTAAATCACTATTCGAAAGCGTGAAAATAGAAGCAAAGTTACAAGCAATAAATCAATATGCATGGATAACACGTTGTACGGGTAAATGGCATCAATATAAAGATACAAATATGTAAATCAAGATACATACGTTCACAACATGTGCTCTTTAATAAGACTAATGAACAAAAATAGAGTTCGAAGAGAAAAAGTTTGAAATTGACAATGTGAAAATAATCATAAGGTATAACATAATAAGGTATAAAATGTTTAGAATAAATATCATATAAATTTTGGATCAAAAGAGGTAGCAAACCTAAAAAAGATTAATTAATTTAAAAATATTTACAAATGAAAATACAAAATTAATAACTTAAATCAATGCAGAGTCACTCGAAAAGTTTAAAAATAATATGCTAGAACAATCCTAAAAAGGATGAATAAAAAAAACCATATGAAATATCTTAAAGAGGAAACATACATATATAAAAGTAACGTATTCCATAGATGTAAACTTAATATATATATATATATATATATACAATAATGACACACAAATGAGTTTTTCTTAAAAAAAAATGAAGTACAAACCAAGTTCAAAGCATCAAAAAACAAATGGTATACGAAATAATTAATATATAGAAAGAATTTAGAATTAATGACATGTAGAAGAGATTTAACAATTTATAACGCAGCTCGCATGGAAAATGTATAAAATGAATTTTAAAAAAATAATGTATAAACAATTTGATGCACATAATATATTTAATAATCTGAAATAATATGCTTAACCAATTAAAAAAATGGTTAGTACAAATAATATAAAAAAAAGTGGAGAAAGTGCTTTAAATAAATAACATATAAACAAAATTAAAAAAAAAATAAAGAATAAAAAAGTAATAACAGGCAACATGCGTGCCAAATTAAAGAACAAATAATAGATGCAAAGAATGTTTAAAAGGGCAGGAATTAAATTGTAAAGCAATATGAAATTTAGGGCCATAATTAAAAAACTAAAAGTAAGGGACAAATGAACGGTGGTGCAAAAAAGGAGGACCAACAGTCCAATTAACCCATTTTAGGCAAACATGCCCAGATTCCTTTCCCTTTCCCCAAACTCACCGTTGCATTCTGAATTTAAACCTTCCTTCCTTCCTTTAAAACACAAACAGGCCACTTTCCCTTTAAAAAACAATTTTTGCTAAGTTTCATCACTCCATGCTTCAACTACATCTACCGCCGTACCACCACCATGTTTAGTGGCCGGCAGTGCAAAAGGTGAGCCCCTAGCTTTGCTTAAAACTACGCTCGAAGGTTCAGCCTTTCAGCCCCAAAAATCAATCAACAGAGAGTATTCCACCACCCCCTCGGCTTTGATTTCAACGAAGGAGCCAAGGCTCCGACGACGCGCTCGTGGGTAAGTTGTGGTGGGTATATTCCTCTCTCAATTTTCACATGCAAAAACCCAAAAAAACTAAAAGAAAAAAAAGTTGAAATTAAAATAAAGAAACTGTAACTACCTTGAGTTTTTCTCCTCTGTTTTTATCAAATGTATGTGTATTTGTATTCCAAAAACTAAAAAAGAACCCCCCTTTACATTGATTTATGACTTTATATAGCCTGTATCTAAAACTGTTTTGGTGGCCGAATGTTCGACTTCTCTTTGTAGGTGGGCGAGTGACTTGATGGCGCACGACACGGAAGTGAGGGACGGCGCGCGAGAGAAGCGATCCTACTGGCATGGGGTGTGTAGCTGCAGTGCTTGGTCTGGGGTTTGTTGTTTTTTGGGTTGTATTGGGCTTAATTTTGGGCCTGTGTGGTTGGGTTGGATTTTGTTTAGAAATTTGGTCCTACAGCTGTCCTTCTTTGCTCATTGTCGTGTAACGAGAATAGAGCAAAGATTTTAGGAGGACCAAATTTGCTTGGGCTGGCTGAGTCTTGTGTTTTTTTTCCACAACCCACCACACTTTATTGCTTCAAAAATTCTTCGTTGCTGCTTCATGTAATTGAGATTTGCCGAAATTCGATCTGCTCCAGCTCCTGCTCAGCGAAGAGAAGATCCGCTGTATCTGACCTGCTCCACTCTTGTTCAGCAGAAATAAGATCTGATATATTTAGCCTGCTCCACTCCTGCTCAGTGAAGATAAGGCTGATGATTGAAATCTACTCCATCGCCAGTACGCGGAGATAAGATTCAAAATTTGATCTACTTCATTCTTGCTCAGTGAAGATAAGATCTGTATGCTTAGCCTGCTCCACTCCTGCTCAGTGAAGATAAGGCTGATGATTGGAATCTACTCCATCGCCAGTACGTGGAGACAAGATTCAAAATTTGATCTGCTCAGTGAAGATAAGATCTGTATGTTTAGCCTGTTCCACTCCTGCTCAGTGAAGATAAGGCTGATGATTGGAATCTGCTCCATCGCCAGTACGTGGAGATAAGATTCATCAAAATTCGATCTGCTCCGCTCCTGCTCAGCGAAGATAAGATCTGTATGTTTGATCTGCTTTACTCCTGCTCAGTAAAGATAAGATCGGGTATGTTTAGCCTGCTTCACTCCTGCTCAGTGAAGATAAGGCTAGTGACTGGAATCCGCTCCATCGCTGGTACGTGGAGATAAGATTCACCAAAATTTGATCTACTCCGCTCCTGCTCAGCGAAGATAAGATCTGGTATATTTAGCCTGCTCCACTTCTGCTCAGTGAAGATAAGGCTGATGGCTGAAATCTGCTCCACTCCTGCTCAGTGAAGATAAGACTCGCCAAAATTTGATCTGCTTCACTCCTGCTCAGTGAAGATAAGATTTGTATGTTTGATCTGTTTTACTCCTGCTCAGTAAAGATAAGATCGGGTATGTTTAGCCTGCTTCACTCCTGCTCAGTGAAGATAAGGCTGGTGATTGGAATCTACTCCATCGCTGGTACGTGGAGATAAGATTTACCAAAATTTGATCTGCTTCACTCCTGCTCAGTGAAGATAAGACCTGTATGTCTAGCCTGCTCCACTCCTGCTCAGTGAAGATAAGGCTGGAGATATCTGTCATTTTAATCAACCTCGCTATGTTGTCCACTAGGGGATCCTATCTATAGAAGAGTGATTTTATGCTTATGCTAGATGATTAGGATGCCATGATTAATGTGAATCAAATGCTCCTAACTAAATGACTTATGGATATTAAATGCATAGATGCAAAATGTCATGAGAATGATCCGTTTTAATTTTTGGGTTGTTATCGCTCGCTGGTAACATCTCTGACGTGTGCCTTTTTGTTCAGCTTGATAACAGCGGACCTGAAGATGCGGCTAATTCCTTATCCTTCACATGTTTTAAGCTCGGTGAGTTTTAAATAATTTTCCTGTTTTAGGGTCCTGTATTATTTAGAAACCTTTCAGAGTAATATGTAAAACCTCTTTTGTGAGCATTGTTAGTCATTAATCATTATTTCAATAAAATGCTTGAGAAAGAGCACAAGGGTAGGTAGAACTGAAATTTATTCGAGTCAAAATTTGCGAAAGATGTACTTAACAAAGAAAACATTCATTATTTGAAGTACGAAAATGGATAAAAGGAACAAATAGGTGCCCTAGATTTCGCAGTTTGAGCTTCTGTGCACGAATTCCTCGATCACCATTTTAAGCTTGGCATGTGCTTAGAGGATCTATAGCGTTTTGTCGATGCCCCAAGGTGTAGCCCATCCCTTCTTTGTCGATTCAAGTATAGCGAGAATATCACTTGCCCCAGTATGGATCAAAATTTGAATCGCCCTTTGTGGGTTTTCGATTCAAAACCCCTTTTGTCTCAAGGCGCCCTTTACGGGTTTTCACCTTGGCCTCTCATTTGGTCTTAAGGTGCCCTTTGTGGGTTTTCACATTGACACCCTTTTTTTTTTAGGCGCCCTTTATGGGTTTTCACCTCCACTGCTTCAAGCAAAGTATCTTTTGACAGAATCTGAATTTATCGGGTTAGGCAAGCTCTTGCCATCCATCTCTGCTAATATCAATGCCTCTCCAGAGAAAACCTTTTTTACCACATAGGGTCCTTCCCAATTTGGCATCCATTTCCCCCTGAAGTCTTTTTGCATAGGGAGAATCTTTTTCAATACTAAATCCCCCTCATAGAATACCCTGGGATGAACTTTTTTATTGTAAGCTCGCATCATTCTCTTCTGGTACATTTGACCATGACGAATAGCCCTCAGCCTCTTCTCTTCAATCAGGTTTCGTTGATCATAACGGGATTGGATCCATTCTGCCTCGTCCAACTTCAACTCTGATAAAACTCGGAGAGAAGGGATTTCGACCTCAATAGGTAGGACTACCTCCATCCCATAAACCAATGAGAAAGGTGTTGCTCCGGTAGAAGTTCTGACAGATGTACGATAAGCATAAAGGGCAAATGAGAGTTTTTCATGCCAATCTTTGTAAGTCTCAGCCATCTTCCCCACAATCTTTTTGATGTTCTTATTAGCTGCCTCAACTGCCCCATTCATTTTCGGGCGGTATGGCGACGAATTGTGGTGCTTAATGTTGAACTGACTGCAGACTTCCGCTATCGCGCTATTGTTCAAATTCAACGTGTTGTCAGATACGATCCTTTCTAGCATACCATAACGGCATATGATCTCCTTCTTTAGGAACTTGCTGACCGCTGACTTCGTGACATTGGCGTACGAAGCAGCCTCTACCCATTTGGTGAAGTAATCAATGACCACAAAAATGAATCGATGCCCGTTAGAAGCCTTTGGTGAAATCGGCCCAATGACGTCCATGCCCCACATTGAAAAAGGCCATGGGGAAGTCATGACATGGAGAGGTGAAGGAGGCACATGGATTTTGTCTCCATATATTTGGCACTTATGGCACTTCTTAGCGTAATTGATGCAATCTCCCTCCATTGTAGACCAGTAATACCCGAACTTCATGATTTGTCGAGCCATTGTGAAGCCATTGGCATGCGTCCCACAAACCCCATCATGGACCTCTTCTAGGATCTTCTTAGCCTCAACAGCATCAACACATCTCAGCGATACTTTATCCCTCCTCTTTTTATACAGGATCTCTCCGTCTAAGACATAATCGCTGGCTAACCTCCTTAAAGTTCTTTTATCATTGTCGGTCGCTTGATCAGGGTACACACGATTTTTCATGTATTGTAGGATATCATGATACCACGGATGATCATCTCTCTCTTCCTCTCCATCGATATTACAGCAGTAAGCTGGAGTCTCACAAATACTCATCTCCTTAAAGTTCTTTTATCATTGTCGGTCGCTTGATCAGGGTACACACGATTTTTCATGTATTGTAGGATATCATGATACCACGGATGATCATCTCTCTCTTCCTCTCCATCGATATTACAGCAGTGAGCTGGAGTCTCACAAATACTCATCTGAATGGGCTTCATATCCTCTTGTTCATTCACTCTGATCATGGAAGCTAGTGTAGCCAAGGCGTCAGCCATCTGATTCTCGTCTCGTGAGAGGTAATGGAAGGTAATTTCATCGAACTCCTCAATTAGCTCCAGGACTAACCTTCGGTAATTGATCAATTTAGGATCTCTCGTTTCCCACTCGCCTTTGATCTGATAAATTACCAATGTAGAGTCCCCGTATACTTCAAGTACCTTGATTTTGCGATCTATAGCTGCCCGAATTCCCATGATACATGCCTCATACTCTGCCATGTTATTCGTGCAGTCAAAATCCAGCTTGCAACTGAATGGGTAGTAATCTCTATTTGGGGATATTAGTACTGCCCCAACTCTATTTCCAACGGCATTTGATGCCCCGTCAAAATGTAATTTCCAAGAACGATCTTTAGGCATGTCTTCTTCAGTAATCGCCACATACATTAGGTCTTCATTGGGGAAATTAAAATTCAAGGGTTCATAGTCCTCCAAGGCTCTACTGGCTAAAAAGTCCGCTATTGCACTTCCCTTCACAGCCTTTTGGTTGACATAGACTATGTCAAATTCAGAGAGCAGAATTTGCCATTGGGCCATTCTTCCATTCAAAGTGGTTGAATCCATCATGTACTTGAGAGGGTCTAGCTTTGAGATTAGCCAGGTCGTATGGTACAACATGTACTGCCTCAACCTTCGCGTAGTCCAAACTAAAGCACAGCATAGTTTCTCAATTGACGGGTACCTCATTTCACACTCCGTGAATTTTTTACTGAGGTAATATATCGCCCTTTCTTTCCTCCCAGTCTCATCATGTTGGCCGAGCACACATCCCATCGAATTATCAAATACTGTTAGGTACAGTATCAATGGTCTACCAGGGCTAGGTGGTGTTGACACTGGAGGACTGGACAAATATTGCTTAACCTTTTCAAAAGCTTTCTGGCATTCATCATCCCATACCCCAGGATTGTGCTTTTTAAGAAGGCGGAATATGAGGTCACACTTCTCAGTCAGCTGCGAGATGAACCGAGCAATGTAATTTAGTCTTCCCAAGAAACCTCGGACCTCTTTCTGAGTGCGCGGCGGAGGCAACTGCTGTATAGCCTTGACTTTATCAGGGTCAACTTCTATTCCCTTCTCACTGACTACGAAGCCGAGCAACTTTCCGGACCTAGCTCCAAAAGTGCACTTTGACGGATTGAGCTTTAATTGGAATTTCCTCAACCTCAAGAACAATTTTCTCAAGACTTGCACATGTTCCTCTTCAGTTCGGGATTTTGCGATCATGTCATCAACGTAGACTTCAATTTTCTTGTGCATCATGTCGTGAAACAAGGTTACCATGGCTCTTTGGTACGTTGCTCCCGCATTCTTCAACCCGAACGGCATCACTTTGTAGCAAAATGTCCCCCATAAAGTTATGAATGTAGTTTTTTCCATGTCTTCAGTATGCATCTTAATCTGATTGTACCCAGAGAAACCATCCATAAAAGAGAACAATGAGAAGCCTGCCGTATTATCCACTAGGGTATCAATGTGGGGTAATGGAAAGTTATCTTTTGGGCTGGCTTTGTTTAAATCTCTATAATCTATACACATCCGCACTTTCCCATCTTTCTTGGGGACAGGGACGACGTTGGCCACCCATTCTGAATAATTGACCACCTGTAAGAAACCAGCGTCAAACTGCTTCTGGACCTCTTCTTTTATTTTCATTGCTACATCGGGTCTCATTCTTCGGAGCTTCTGCTGAACTGGCTTGCACTCCTCTTTTGTAGGGACACGGTGCACCGCGATATCTGTACTTAAACCAGGCATATCCTGGTATGACCATGCAAAGACGTCTTTGAATTCTTGCAACAGCTCAACGAGGTCCCGTCTTGTTTTCTCGTCAATGCAAGTGCCAATTTTCACTTCCTTCCCCTCTTCCAGAGCCACAATCTCAATGGTCTCTTTGTATGGCAGAATCTGTTTCTCTTCCTGCTCCACCATCCTTAACAAGTCTGAAGATAAACCACAATCCTCGTCATCTTCAAAATCCTGAGATCCCTCAAAGTACATGTCTCGCTTAAAAGGAGATTCTGGGCTCGTATCAGCATTGCTCATGACGTTGACATCCAGGGGCTATTATGAGTATGGGAGAATGACCAAAGAAAAACAACAATGAATAATTCCTTTGTATGGTATGATTGTGTATGAAATGGAAAAGAAGAATGAATAATTACTCAAGCTGATTTATGAAAATGCATTTTATTGAAAATAACAATGTTTGAACATGAACCTATTTCACAAAAGATTCTTATTGTCCCTAGGCTAGAAGACAACAAGTGGGTTTTGAATATTACTCTGTGTTAGCTCTAAAGATTACAGGAATTTCTTCCACAGCCCAGTTATCCAAAACACTCCCAGCTTCATATGGGCGAATGCCCGATAAATTTCCTTCCTTTGATTCATCTTCCAACGTGGCGTTGATGCTCCAGCTTTCTACCCCATCTTCAGCCATTCCTCATCTTGTTTCCTCTTGTGTCGAATGAATAAACCCTCTCGATACGAACGTTTGGAAAATGTGAGGAAAGCTCATCGGTTCCCACTTGACTTCTGCCCCACTCAATCTTGCTCTCCCCCGTTCTTGTTTCCTTTCAAACTCTTTCCTTATTTGGCTTGTATCTGGCCTGAATCCCAAACCGAAGCGATCCCACTTGCCAACCAAGACTGGCACTTTAACTTGTCCCTGAAGGTGCTTTCCGAATCCTCTCCCGGGTAATGCCCCTTTCCCAACTGTCAGCCTCAAGCTCATCTTCGTAGCCCTAGATATCTTAGGCATTGGAATCTTGCTTCCTTCAGTTATAAATGTTGCATTCACAAACTCTAGGGATCGAAATGAACATTCAACTGCTTCAGTATCATTCTCTACATAGGGCGTATCGTTAGTAACCGACGCAATAATGTCTTCTTCTGCATATATCGTTACCAACCGGCCCTCCATAACCAACTTCACCTTCTAATGTAACGAGGATGGTACGGCCCCAGCTGAGTGTATCCAAGGTCTCCCTAATAGGCAGTTATAGGAAGGCTTAATATCCATCATGAAGAAATCTACCTCGTACGTGTTTGGGCCGATCTGGAGAGGTATCTCTATCCTTCCCATCACTTTCCTTTCTATGCCGTCGAACGCTCTCACTATGTTCTGACATGTCTTCATGTGAGAGCTATCTATAGGCAGACGGTTCAAGGTGGACCCAGGCAAGACATTCAGTGCGGATCCATTATCAATCAGTACCCCTGGCAGCGTATACCCCTTACAACGGGTAGTGATATGGAGAGCCTTAGTAGACCCCATGCCCCCTGACAGTATCTCATCATCGCTGAAGGAGATGAAGTTATCGGCACTTATGTTACTGACGAGGCGGTCCAATTTGTTAACCGAAATGTTATCTGCAACATAGGTTTCATTCAAAGTTTTCATCAGTGCATTGCGGTGGACCTCTGAATTTAACAGTAGAGCCAATACAGATATGCGATCCGGTTGTTGGTGCAGTTGTTCCACAACACTGTATTCGCTGTGTCTTAGGAACTTCAAAAACTCCTTGGCTTCATTTTCCTTTACTGGCTCATTAACCAGTGATTCTGATTTCCTTCCCTCTTGTCTGAGTGCAACGGGTTCCCCTTCTGTGTTTGGCGTGTTAATTGAACCCTCCTTCTCTGGCACTGTTATACTGCAGTTATAACTCCAAGACACCCTGTGGCTATCCTTATAAGGGAAAGCTACTAGTTTTTGGATTATAATCTTTAGTGTAGCCCTTGTTTTGACTTCGCTGACTCTGGGCTTCGTGATAATTATCACTGGGCGGCGGGCTCCGCTGCCTTCTTCACTCGACTCTCCTCCTAGAGAGCATACATCATCCTCTTCAACAAGCTCGAAGAACTCCAACTCTTTATTATCCATTAGACCCTGAACTAGGGCCCTGAACTCAGTACAATTTTGAATCTCGTGATCCTTCTCATGATGGAGCTCACAGTAGTTCCATGTATCTTGGATTTTATCCTCCAACCCTTTCGGGACTAGACCTCTCTTCTGCATTTCCCTCCAGACCAGCTTCAACGGGGTTCTCACTTCGGCGACATTCAGCTTGACCTTCTTCCCCCCATTCTCAATTATTGCGTTTACCCCTTTATCGGTGTGACTGGGTAACGGGTTTCCTGTACCAGGTGTATCGTCGAATTTCACAATACCCGCCTTAACTAGCCTTTCGACGCATCTTTTGAATGAGGTACAGTTCTCTATCGAGTGCCCCTTAATCCCTGCATGGTATTCACACCGAGCATTTGCGTCGTACCATTTAGGGTACGGGGGTTGCAATGGTTCTAAGTGGAAAGGGGCCACTATGTGTGCATCGAACAACTTTTTAAAAAGCTCCCTGTATGTCACTGGTATATGAGTGAACTGGAACCTCTCCGTATTCTGCCTTGTATTAGGCTCTCGCACTGGTAAGCCCTGCTGGCCTGTGACTACCATTTTCGACTGACTAACCGTGACAGGCTTTGAGTAGCCCGAGCTCACATTACTAATTTCGTTTTCCCTCTTCTTTGAGGCTGTCCTTCTTGTGCTTTCCCCCACTTCTATCTTACCAGACCTTATGGCATTTTCTATCATTTCGCCAAACATCACTATGTCCGCGAAACTCTTGGTTGCGCTCCCCAGCATGTGGTTGATGAAGGGTGCCTTCAAGGTATTAACGAATAGCATGGTCGTTTCTTTTTCCAGCAGTGGTGGTTGGACCAGCGTAGTAACTTTCCTCCACCTCTAGGCATACTTCCTGAAGCTTTCGCCTGGTTTCTTCTCCATGTTCTGCAACGTGACTCTGTCAGGCGCTATATCAGTCACATGTCCGTACTGCCTCATGAATGCCTGTGCTAAATCCTTCCATGACTTGACTTGAGCACGACTCGACTGATTATACCATTTGGCTGCAGCCCCAGTCAAACTCTCCTGAAAGTAGTGAATTAACAATTCGTCGTTGTTGACATACCCTGTCATCCTTCGACAGAACATTGTGATATGGCCCTCAGGGCAACTGGTCCCGTTGTATCTCTCGAACTCTGGCATCTTGAACTTTGGAGGAAGTACCAAGTCTGGCACCAGACTTAACTCTTTAGCATCTATTCCGTATTGGTAATCAGCATTTTCTAACGCTTTGAACTTCTCCTCCAACCACTTGCATCGATCCTCAAACTGCTTTGGGAGCTCATGCTTTGCCTTTTCTACCTCTGCTGCATCATCAAAGTCAGGGATCTGAGGGTTTGCCAGATTATCTCCAAGGTTAGTGCTCGATCCTGTTGGGAAATTTGCCGGCGCTGAGCTACCAGTTTGATAGAGAGATTGAGCATTAATGGACACCCTTGGTGGTTGGACACTTGTTGGGGCAAAGCCAGAAGGATATGCAGAATCCTCATTATGGTCACTAGTGTCACCCATAGGGCCCTTCCCTTTATCAGGCCCTCTAGTTAACAGTTGTGTTAACTGGCTCATCATGCTTCTCTGGGACTCCAGCATTTGGTCCCTCATATCTTGTTGGATCTTGGCCAACTGTTCTTGCATCTGAGCTTGCAGCTGATCCTGCATGTCCTTTTGCATCTGCTCTAACTTTTTCAACCTTTGATCCATTGTCTTCGTTTTCCTTCGAGTGTAGTAGTGATGTTCCAGGGTAATTATAATGCGATCTTTAATTAATAGGGTTCTTTTGTGAAATTAAATGCATATAATGCGATGTGATGCAAATGCGTGAGATGAATGCAAAACTAAGAAGGTGTCATTTCTGATTCAATTCCTTTTAGAAGAACTTTATTAGAAAACAGAAAACTTTACATAAAACAGGTTATATATACGGCCTAGCCCTTATGCCCAAAGTTTTAACTTCCTCGAGAAGCTGAGCCAGCTCTCGATCTCGATCTGACACAAATTCATACTTTATGCTTAACACGTCCGCTTGAGCTGCTAGAGTTTGTAAATGATCAGCCACTTCTCGTATCTTGATCACAGCCTCACCCATGACATGGTCTCTGTCTCTGACTTGGCCTTGGGAATGACAGAACTGCTCCTTCCAATACTCATTGTCTGCCTCAAGTTGTTCACTCCGACGTTCGTGACTTTGAAGCAACATTTCAAGTTTCTCTAGCTGCTCTTTCAAATCTTCAATTCTGCTTAAACTGGCCTTTAACTCGATTGCAGAGTTACGATCACGATGCTACTGTAATGCCTTTTCCAAATCTACCACTCGAGCTTCTAGCATTTCATTCTCATTCTGGCTCTCAACCAATCTCCTTTTTAAAGCATTCTCTCGTGCTCGAGCATCATGGAACCTTCCTTCCCACTGATCAGCCCTTGACCTTTCTTCTTGGACTTCTTGTCGCTATTGCTCTGACGTCTTTCCCAGCCCAGCATTTCTCATTAATTTATGTAGCTATTGGTAATCAGTCTTCAAAGTGTCCAAGTCCTCCTCAGCTTTTCTCTTCCCCTTTCGTAGTTTCTCAGCCTCGAGTTTTTGAACGTCGACATCTAACCTTAGATGCATCTTCTCTTCTTCCAGCTGCTCTATTTTCTTTCCTAACTCAGAATTTCTTTTTTCGAAGTCTTGTTTTATTATTTCCAGCTCGGAAGGGATTACTCGCAAACGGTCTTCCAGCGACTGAGCATCTTCTAACCTTGGCCCTGGAATATTATCATTGATCCTCCTACTCAACCACTTACTGTACTCAGGAGTCGTCATTGGGTATCCAGCCAACTTCTTCATTCGGCGGGCCTGCTTCCAAGCATCGGTAATTTCTCGAACTCTCTTCTTATAATTGTCCCCTTTATACAAAATTCACTCTGAGCCAAACCATATGTCGTAGGTACAAACTGCTCTGACTCGTACTGCCTTAATACCAACAAAGGGGCATACCCAATAGCTTCCCAAATTCCAAGCAAAGGTACCCAGTCAAAATTTCCGCACCAGTAGAGGACTTCATCGGGAACCATCCAAGGGGCCTTCCATAGCACATCTTTCTCTTGGAGATTTTGGAGAATTGTCATCCATCTTTCCTCCGATATGTCATCCCTCATGGGCGCAGCTGCTATCTCCTTCAAAGGGGAATAATTTTCAAAAAATGCTCGATTCGGCCTTTTGTGAACTTTCCAGAAGTGGCCATGGAACCAAACCAATAACAGTTGCGCACATCCCACAAATCTTCCTTCTCCGGCCCTCCGACATGCACTTAGAGATCTAAAGGTCTCTGCTAGAATTGCCGGTACTGGTGTAGCCTGTTTGGCAAGTCGATCAAATAAATCAGTGACAGCTTCGTCGATATGCCTTAACGCTTTAGGAAAGATCACCAGCCCATATATACTCAAGGCGAAAACGTCAACTTTCTTCTTTGTATCTGGATGTGCCAAGATCAAGTCTCTCAAGTTTACCCAAGGAATGCATTTCCCCTCACCTTTTTGCTGAATCCGAGCCGTAACCCACTGCTCACTCATCCCAGTGACATTCATTAGCTTCTTTACAAAACTTGGGGCATTGGGGACCTTAACATAAACTCTATCGGTTTGAAACCTTGGACAACATAACAGGACTGAATACTCTTCCACAGTTGGCACCAAGTCCACCTTTCCAAATGTGAAACAACTATATGCGGGGTTCCAGAACTGAGTCATAGCTCGAAACAAGCACTTGTCTACCTTAACATCAAGCAGGTAAGGCAGATCACCGTAGTTACGATAGAACAACTCCTTGGTCTCATTATCCCAGCGAGTCCATATATCTCTTAACTCTTGGAGTTCATTCTGTGTCACACTAATACGAGTGAAGTCCCACAACTCCGACGCGTACCCCTCAGCTAGGCTATCCCCTTTCTCGAGTTGCGCATTCTCTAACCATGCACGGACAACCGCGTTATCCCCCACTTTATCAAGAAGTCCGCTCTCCATAATCAAGCTCTCTAACTTAGTAATCGAACAGGTATTGACACCTTCTTAGATATGAAATGACATGCAATCATGGCCAAAATAAAATACAATAAGTTAGTATCGAATGATAAAAAAAAAGAAAAATCAAAGCAAGTAAGAAATAATCAAACACCTATTTGGGTAGCCACTAGAATTTGGCATGGCTCTACCTAGGGTGGGTTCCTAAGGATCATTATATGCGGTTTAGTCCTAAGGGAAGGGTACCTGAACCGGCAGATTCCTCAATCCTCACCCATTATAGGCTCATATGGATCGAGTTCAGTTCAGGGGGATACATTTCCCTATGGCCATGCGGAGGTGAAAACCTCACGAAACCATAGGTACGGATGTATCCCGGAAGCGATCCACTAGCCCATGCGGAGGTGAAAACCTCACAAAGGCATAGCTTCTCACTCCCACTTAAGGGTGTGACCACAACGGTCATGCAATATGATGCCAGAATAATATAAGAGACTTAAATTAAAATGAAACAAGCAACTGTGATGGAAAAATCATAACTTCAAAACAAAATTTCGATTTTCGACAAAAGGACAGAAATCAATCAATTTCACGGCTTGACTCTCTTATTGTTCCCCAGTGGAGTCGCCAAGCTGTCGAAACCATTTAATTTTTGAAAAACATGGATCGACTTTAAAAACATGGATGGAGTCGCCACCAATCCTTTTTTGAGGTGTAATTGGGCCACCTTATAAAGCATTTTGGTCTACGAATTTTAAGAAAATAGGTTCGGAGTCGGTTACGTACAAGGAAGGATTAGCACCCTCGTAACGCCCAAAATTGGTACCAAATTGATTAACAAATGTCCTTATTGTCGAAAATTTGAAAAAGTTTTTGAAATTCAACTTCTTAAAAACCATTTAAATAACGTGAATTGGATGTCGAGATTCTCTCATTCAGAAGGAATAAAATATCATGTCCAGCACGATTGGATATGTTATTTCGAACCCTTAATACAAGATCATTTCATAATTTCCAAAACTCATGCATTTGAAATTTCAAAAGGATATTTCGTTATTTGGCCAAATGGTAAATCGCAGCCCAGCACGATTGGGCACGATTGATCGAATTTCCAAATACGAAATATTGTCTCATTTTAATTTAAGAAAACTTAGATGAACGCTAAAAGGATATTTCGTATCTTGGTCGAATAAAAAAAATCGAAACCCAGCACGATTGTGCACGATCTCTCAAACTCCCCAAATACGAAATATTACCTTACTTTAAAAGACCTTTGAAAACGATCAATCAAAATGCATTTATTTGATTTGTTTTGGAAATAAAGGAAAAACAATTGGTCTAGGTGAGCCCAAATTTAAATCACTATTCGAAAGCGTGAAAATAGAAGCAAAGTTACAAGCAATAAATCAATATGCATGGATAACATGTTGTACGGGTAAATGGCATCAATATAAAGATACAAATATGTAAATCAAGATACATACGTTCACAACATTTGCTCTTTAATAAGACTAATGAACAAAAATAGAGTTCGAAGAGAAAAAATTTGAAATTGACAATGTGAAAATAATCATAAGGTATAACATAATAAGGTATAAAATGTTTAGAATAAATATCATATAAATTTTGGATCAAAAGAGGTAGCAAACCTAAAAAAGATGAATTAATTTAAAAATATTTACAAATGAAAATACAAAATTAATAACTTAAATCAATGCAGAGTCACTCGAAAAGTTTAAAAATAATATGCTAGAACAATCCTAAAAAGGATGAATAAAAAAAACCATATGAAATATCTTAAAGAGGAAACATACATATATAAAAGTAACGTATTCCATAGATGTAAACTTAATATATATATATATATACAGTAATGACACACAAATGAGTTTTTCTTAAAAAAAAATGAAGTACAAACCAAGTTCAAAGCATCAAAAAAACAAATGGTATACGAAATAATTAATATATAGAAAGAATTTAGAATTAATGACATGTAGAAGAGATTTAACAATTTATAATGCAGCTCGCATGGAAAACGTATAAAATGAATTTTAAAAAAATAATGTATAAACAATTTGATGCACATAATATATTTAATAATCTGAAATAATATGCTTAACCAATTAAAAAAATGGTTAGTACAAATAATATAAAAAAAAGTGGAGAAAGTGCTTTAAATAAATAACATATAAACAAAATTAAAAAAAAAAATAAAGAATAAAAAAGTAATAACAGGCAACATGCGTGCCAAATTAAAGAACAAATAATAGATGCAAAGAAAGTTTAAAAGGGCAGGAATTAAATTGTAAAGCAATATGAAATTTAGGGCCATAATTAAAAAACTAAAAGTAAGGGACAAATGAACGGTGGTGCAAAAAGGGAGGACCAACAGTCCAATTAACCCATTTTAGGCAAACATGCCCAGATTCCTTTCCCTTTCCCCAAACTCACCGTTGCATTCTGAATTTAAACCTTCCTTCCTTCCTTTAAAACACAAACAGGCCACTTTCCCTTTAAAAAATAATTTTTGCTAAGTTTCATCACTCCATGCTTCAACTACATCTACCGCCGCACCACCACCATGTTTGGTGGCCGGCAGTGCAAAAGGTGAGCCCCTAGCTTTGCTTAAAACTACGCTCGAAGGTTCAGCCTTTCAGCCCCAAAAATCAATCAACAGAGAGTATTCCACCACCCCCTCGGCTTTGATTTCGACGAAGGAGCCAAGGCTCCGACGACGCGCTCGTGGGTAAGTTGTGGTGGGTATATTCCTCTCTTAATTTTCACATGCAAAAACCCAAAAAAACTAAAAGAAAAAAAGTTGAAATTAAAATAAAGAAACTGTAACTACCTTGAGTTTTTCTCCTCTGTTTTTATCAAATGTATGTGTATTTGTATTCCAAAACTAAAAAAGAACCCCCCCTTTACATTGATTTATGGCTTTATATAGCCTGTATCTAAAACTGTTTTGGTGGCCGAATGTTCGGCTTCTCTTTGTAGGTGGGCGAGTGACTTGATGGCGCACGACACGGAAGTAAGGGACGGCGCGCGAGAGAAGCGATCCTGTTGGCATGGGGTGTGTAGCTGCAGTGCTTGGTCTGGGGTTTGTTGTTTTTTGGGTTGTATTGGGCTTAATTTTGGGCCTGTGTGGTTGGGTTGGATTTTGTTTAGAAATTTGGTCCTACATCAGCAATGGAGAAATTTCTTCTGGAAAGTAAAGGGAAGAAAAGAAAATAGGAGGAAATATAAAAATTAGGGGGAAACAATTCTCTTTAAGTTGGAAAGGGAAACAAAATTCTACTATGACTAGGAAAATGGATTAAATAGCTAGGCTTAACAAAATTTGGAGGGGCTGCATGGTAAATTATCCATACTGCCGAAATTAAAAAAGAAAAAGAAAAAAAAGGTAGAGTGACATAACTTGAATTTGGGAAAGCAAGGGGAAAATGCAAAAGCTTAACCATTTGGTTGTTACCCACTCTTAATCATTTTCTACTCTATTTAATATATATTCAAGTATGGTTTTAATCATAGGTTGCTAAAAAAAAGAAAAGAATCGGGAAAAGTGTAACTTAAACTACGGATTTTTAGTGAGTACACTAAACACTTAACCATCAAGCTTAACTATTTACTTAGTCATTTTTTACAATTAACCCCCTATACGTTGGGGTGTTACAATTTAGATTTAAGATATTATATTTTTATTTTATACGATATATTTTTATATTTTATTTATATTTCATCCAAAATTAATGAATCTAGTTATAGCTTCCATATTTCAACATATATTTTAAGTTGATGTGTATATATATACCTATATATATTATTTGGCTCACTATCAGTAGATACGTTTGATTATCAATTCAAGTTTGAAGATCCACCCGAGATATGTGACGGTTTGGGTAAAAATATGAGACTCGAAAAATGTGCTTGAGTAAAAAATAGCCTCATTTAAAATATGAGTCAGATTTGGACTTCAACATTCAAGACCTAAGCCCGAATCAGCCAACCCCTTTTATACTTATGTAATATATTTTTATTTTATCTTTATATATTATGTAATTTATATCACATAAAATTAAATATATAATAATACAATACAAACATTAAAAAAAATGTTAAAAGTTGTTTAAATTTAAAATTTTAATAAAATAAAATTCATCTAAAATACTAAATATTAAATTAAAATACTATATTTCTAAAAAATAATATGACGAACCTTATATCATGCATATTGCTGGTCAAGTTGGGCCGAACATAAAATACACTACTATCATCCATAAGCCCGACCTAAACCCACTTTGCCTAGGCCCATGATCATTTATAATTGTCATGAAATTTTTGGACTCGAGAAGCAGAGTAAAAAAGAAATGATAGTATTCAAATCCCGCTTATAGAATTAAAAAGGGTTAAAATATGCCATAAATTTCTATGCTTTTTGAAAATTTGTAATTCAGTCACTATAATTTCATTTTCAAGAATTTAATCCCTCTACTTTTTAAATTTCAAAATTCAAGTCTAACTATTAACATTGTTAATTATTTTTGTTAAATTTATTGGTTTGACATTTTGAAATAATAAAAAAAACTTAGTTACCATGTTATTAAAAAAATAATATTATAATGAAATTGAATTTAACAAAAAAAATATTAACAGTTGAACTTAAATTTCCAAATTTGAAAATTAAAGGAACTAAATCCTTGTAAATGAAAGTACAAAACTAAAATTTAAATTTTTGAATAATACTAAGACTTATGACATATTTTAATATTAAAAAAATTCATTAACAATATACCAAATATTAATAATGTGTATATATACAGCGGCGAATACATAAATCTTTTAGTGGAGTCGGAATTTAATTATAATTTTTTCATAAAATAAAATATTTTTAAAGGAAAGAAATGAAAATTTTCATGTTTTGGATTTCAAGGCGTTCGCCTGCGTGTATATAAACGGAAGTTAGTGGAGTGGAAGAGCCGAGCAAGAGGAAATGCCGACGTACGTAAGCGAGAGAGGAGAGGATCGTCACTGGCTTTCAACCACTAAAACTAAAATCCACCGCAAAGCCTACATCTCCACCTACCACACACACCCCATTTTCCTCCATTCATTATGGTCTTCTCTTCCCTCACCAAACCGTCTTTTTCCCCTTTTTCATTTTATTATTTTTTTTATTAAGCACCTAATCTAGATTTAGCCTCTATATATTTATTAATAAAAAATTACTCCTAATCCAATTTTCAATCATCATTTCATAGTAAAATTTTGTTGGGTGGGGGAGTTAAAAAATTCTTTTAAATAGAAGTAAATTATATATTTTTACGGTAATAAAAATATAATTTCATTATCTTAATAGTCTGTATCTTTATAGTTTTTAAAGAATTAAAAAAATTTTAATTATTTTTTGAAGGGCCAAAATATAATTTTACCATTACTAATTTAAAATTTTATAAATTATAAAGAGCCTAAATGAAAAAATTTTCATTTTAAGACGCTACTGCATTTGTTAATATGTTTTTTTATTATTATAAAAAGACCTATCAAATCTCTCTTAATTTTGATGTTAAATAAATGCCCTCCTTTTAAAAAACTGAAGCAATTTAATTCTTACCAATTTCAAAGTTAGCAACTAAGGATAATTAATTATGGGAATAATATTTTCAGTTGATTGTACATAATTTTGATTGGTATAATAACAAATTTATCCTTCAAAATTTTCACATTTTGTCAATTTGGTCCTGATTTAACAAATTTAGCTTGCGACATTTGTGTAAATGTGTTGAATTTTTTAAAACCAAGACCAAATTGACAGAAAAAAAATTTAAACATCGAGGGTTAAAATTGTTTTTATACCAATCACGATTATGTACAATTTACGGAAGACATTTAGTAATTTTCAAACTTGATTTTTGATTTTTTTTTGTCCATATTAGTTTTGGAGCTTAGCAAATTTTTTCAAATTGATATTTAAATTTGTATTTTATTAAAGTATGATGATGTGACACACTAAGATTATGCCATATTTATTTAAAATATAAAAAAATATATAAAATAAAAATAAATTTTTTATTAAAAGGAGGTTGACAACATAGAATTTATGTGGACAATCTCATAATGTGATCATACCTTAACAGAATCCAAGTTCAGGGACTAAATTGAAAAAAATTTGTCAAGTTCCATGACTAAATATATATTAAATATATATATTTTTTTACCTTTTTCTAAATCCAACTGATAATATATTTTATTAATTGAATTTCAACTTTTAAAGTAAATATTAAATATTAAAATACCACGTATTTAAATTTAACATAAATTCATCAATGTTATTATCACTTGTACTTTAAATTTTAAAATAGATTAAATGGAGGGACTATATTCTTAAACTTAAAAGCAAATTCACTAAATTTCGAAAAATCGAAGAGTACAAATACTGATGCATAATTAAACCTTTTAAGACATAATTTCTTTAGTTTTATTTACACTTGTAACTTGAAGGATACTTTTATAAGAGATTATGTAAAATAAATATATAAGTTGTGGTATGATTTTATCTTAATTAATTTCACAATTGATTTAACTTTTATTGAGTTTTTATTTTCACAAATAAGGTTAAATTACTTCACCATGTATCATTTTTATATAAGTTTTTATTTAAAAATTCGATTGAGTATTAGTTCGATTGATATGAATATTGTGCCAATGTAGGAGGATCTAAGTTCGAGTGTGTTAAAACGGATTATCTTCCTATTTATGGGTTAGGAAGGGGCTATAGGTAGTTCTTAGCATTGCGTCAAAAAAAATAGATATCGATCAGATCCTATTTATATTACTTTTTTATCCCTTAAACAGTTACATATTGATATAAATAATATTCTAGATTATTTGAGAGATAACCTTCCAGTTTAATTTTGTTTTTTTGTTTCAGTCGAACTCAGATTAATTTAAATTATTTTTTTATTATTTGACATATGAATTTAGCCTATAAATAAGCTCTTTTACAACATTAGAAAATACATTCATTAAAGATTAGAACTCATAACATTTTTGAAGAATTTTGTGTTTACGTTTTTTGGGTTTCTTGTTTTCTGGTTTTGGGGTTTAGTTTTTATCTCCATCATTTGTACTCTTTGTTCTTTTGCTATTATAGCAAAATTATATTTACCCATGATTTTTTATCCTTTTTGGAGGGGTTTTTCCGCGTTTAATTTGTGTGTTTAAATTCTCAAAATTTTCCACTATTTTTACTTGTTTATTGCTTAACCAGGTCAATCCTCAACATAGATTGATGTATTAGATTAATTCGAAAAGCTTTATACATGATAAATATAATTATATTGATAAATTCAACTGTTTGATTGTTACTATATTAATCGTAAAAAATTATAAAAGTGTGTAAAACTAACATATATAAATAAATCTCTCTCCAATAATATAACATTAAAAATTTTTTAAATGAAAATAATTTATTTAATTATGTTGGAAATAGAAAATTTTCAATCAATAATAATTAACATAGATCTAGAATTTTATTTTATTTTAGGTTTGGTATAAGTTATCTAAATAATTGAAGGGAAAGGGGACCAAGCTACATTATTAATTAGTTAAGTCTAGTGTCTAATAATACTCTCATGCAATGCAAATCTAGGGGACCAAAGCATCTTTATTAATTAGTTTATTTGTATAACAATGAATCCCACTTGTTGAATTGAGAATTAATTGAGATATTGGTTTGAAGAGCGATATCAGATTGACTGATTCACAAATTGGTATTAATCGATTGAATTACTGATTGAAACAAATTTTTATATATTTCATGAATATATTTAATAATTTATTTAGTCGAATTAATAAATTGATGACTTAACCGATTTAATTACCAGTCCAATTTTAAAAACCTTAGTTGTGATGCGATTGTAATGCAAATCTAATTTACAAAGAAATAGCTAAATGGTAACTCTTAATAAAAAGCATTTAAAATATAAAAAAAATTATTATTATTTTAATGTGATTATATCAATTAATCCATTTACATAAATTTATAGATTTTCTTATTAAACCAAGTTTAAAATAATTTTTTATTGCATTTTAAAATTAACCATGACAAGCCTTCACCTACCCACTTGTTGAAGGCTATGCTTCCTACCTCATCCTTTGTTGTTGGGCTAAAAACTCATTATTTTTTTAAATATTACTTTTTATAAAGTAAATTATATTATTATAAAAATATTTTAATTTTTATAATTTTTTTATATAAACTTTGTAAAATCTCACATGGTCGATTAAATTTTAATTTGATCGATATGAGTATTATTACTAATGTAAGAGGACATGGGTTTGAATGCAATAAAACGTATTATTCTCCTATTTATGGGTTGAGGAGGGACTATGGATAGTTCTAAACATTGTGTCAAAAAGAATAAATGCGATCAGAACCTATAATGAAACTGTTAAAATAAAATAAAATCTTGAATACGAGGAGACTTAAACTTAAAATATTTTTAATTTTAATCTATCAAATTTACCATTTTAATCAAAACTTTATTTAATTTTATACATTTTTACATAAAATTATTTTTATACTCAAATATTTTTTAATCAAAACATAAAGTTAATACTTATTCAAAATTGTTGACGGACGGTATATTGTATTCAACGCAGTCATCATTCTCCTTCATGGTTTGTTTCTTTAAGTTGACCCGTTGACTCGGTGGCTTGTTTTTATTTTTAAAAAAATTATTTTATATTTATATATTAAGTTTAAAATAAATTATAGTGGAAATACGATAATACAATTTAAACTCGTACCAATTTGGGTTAAATCTTAATTTAGAGTGAAACGAAAAATCGACCTTTGGATAGGATAAATTTTTTTTATTGTCACTACTATTTTTTATTGTATAAAACTAAACTAGCTTAAGGCATGTTGGATCGAATAATAGGAAGTCTAATGTTTTAAGTAAAACTTTATGTTTGAATTTTCTAAATGGAGAAAATAGGATTGGAAAAGCTTAAGTAAGGATAGAGTATAAGTTGATTAAAATCTACCAATTCGCTTAAATCGATTTCGATTAATTTAATTTTATGGTTGAATTAATTTTAATCTTGGTTAGGATAAATTTATCTGTCTGTTATTAATTATTAAATTTATAATCGAATCGTTTAACTTAACTGATTTAATATATATTTTAAATTACTTTAAATATATAATATGAAAATTGAAAACAAGTCGATTAGTTGACAATATTGATAAATGTTAAATTATTTTGATTAGATCGATCAGGTTGTCTATAGTAGGAAGATGGATGGTTAAATTAGTTAAATATAAAAAATGTAATAAGATGATCGACAATGGCATATGGGAGGGAGACAGACAATGGCTTTGGCCCTTAAAATGAAAATTTTTAAATAGTCCTTTTAATTTGTAGGAAATCACAAGTTAGTATAACAGTAAAATTATATTTTAATCCCAAAAAAATTATTTATTTTTGATTTCCTAAAAAATCGCCATATTGATTGACTTAACTAATTACTCACCTCTGACTTATCCTTTATTTAGGAGTCTAATCGGACCAAACTCGAGATTTAAAAATAAAATAGAAAAGGAAGAAGAATAGAGTTGGATGAGATGATATTCACATTTCAAACACGAAAAAGAAGAACAAACATTGGAAGGACTCAAATTGACTATATTTACCCAACAATATCAACAACAATAATGTCATTTTTGGTTGTTGTTGAATTAAAAATGATGATAATAACAAAAAGAAAAAGAAATAAATTAAAAATTAAGTTCAACATTTTTTTTTGTGCATATTATTTTGCTTTTTCTTATTTTTTATTTTCATGGGTTTCCCCTGGATGGGCACCAAGGCGTCATATCCATTGGGTAACTGCCTAATACCCTCAAGAAAGAGGTGAATTCTTGAACCTCCGCCAACGCGTTTTGAGCTCTGACCTCCGCCATTGACGCTTCGAAATCCACGTAAAACATGTATTCGAAATGCTTCGCCGTTCCTACATTGGCGTCGTCGACTAACCGGATCGGCCGGTTACGGTGTGGCCGTGACTCGATCTTCGTCAAACTGATGTTCCTAAACGCGAACGCCGACAACACTTTGAAAAGCACGCTGGTTCCTTCTTCGTGTGCGAAGACGATGCTCGTTTTGAACGGCCGGTCCGTGCGTGGAATGATGGGATCACGAGCTAACATAACGAAGCGCGTGACATTGCTTGAATCGTCTTGGATCCCGTCGGCGAGGACGTTGAGTCCGTAGAGTTCGGCAGCGCGTGCGCTCGCTATGGCTGCTGTGTCACGGAGGTTTTTCGTCGCGATATATTCGGCGGCTCCGGCTGTATCATCGACTGCTTCGCGCGTGACGTTGAGGCCGAGTTTGGTGATAGTGTTTTCACACTGTGACAGAGCTTGTGGATGAGAAATGACGCGCGTCAAATACTCTTTCCTAACTCCCGGGAGAGCTAAAAGACAGTGATGGACAGGTAATTGAACTTCACCGACGATATGGAGTCGGTGGCGGAGGAGAAGATCATAGTTCCGATGAATCGAACCTCCGAGTGAATTTTCCACCGGTAAAACAGCTCGATCAGCAATCCAAAGCTCAACCGCTTGAAACGCAACTTCAAACTGGTCACAAGGAATAGCTTCACAATTCGGATAAGCTTTCCCCGCCGCAGCTTCCGAGTAAGCACCGGGAACTCCTTGATAAGCCACACGCAACTGAGAACCGTGCATTGGAGCAGGAGACAAATCGGTAATAGTTAACGGCTTCTGTGGAGGCTGTTTAGCAGGTGGCTGAGGCTTGTTCTTCTTATCTAGCGGAACTAAGTTCAGATCCAAGGAAGTTTTATGGCCGTTAACTGCCGCCGCCAGGTGATCGGAGGCGGAGGAAGTGTTCGATTTGTCACCGGAATCTTGATCCTGAGAGAAGACTTTGCTAGACAAAATAGCACACGAGCTTTGCCAATCCACCCGGCTTGAACCAACTCCATTGGGGAATTGAACTGAATCAGAGTGATACACACAACGTACAGGTACAGCTAACCGGACCGGCTTATCAAACCGAGGCTTCGACCGGCGAATTATAAGGTACGAATTAAGATTTTGCACGTGAGAAATTGCCTGCATTTTTTCTTCTCGTTTCCCTTTTATTAAAAATCACACAGAGGAAAGCAAAGGAAAGACGAAGGAAAGGAAAGCGTTAAAATTTTAGTATTAAGAAAAGCTTGTTGTTCTCTTTGGAAGAAGGGAACGTCAAGCTGAGAAGAAAGGAAGGGGGAGAAGGGAATTTATATTAAGAAAAGGGCCTGCCAAGTTGGTTCGGTCAAATCTCACACCTACCCCCTGGCACCTTCTCTTATTTTATTTTATTATTTTTTCAAATTAAAACAAATATGTAAAAAAAAATGTGTCGATATTGGAGTTACGAATACATTATTATGAGGTTAAATTTGTCATAACTCCTTATACTCTTTATAAATTTGAAATTTAGTCCTTGTCCTTTATTTCCAAGAATTTAATCTTTTAGATTTTAAAATTTAGGTCAAATTATTAATACTGTTAATTTTTGTTGTTGGTATAACATTTTGAAATAAAAATATTATTCACGTGGTAATGAACTTGAATTTAACAAAATAATTTTAATGGTATTAACAGTTGGACTTGAATTTTGAAATCTGAAAAATATAGGGGCTAAACTTTGAATCTATGAAGAGTATAAGAACTTATGGCATATTTTAACCTTATTGTATTCATATTTGATTTTTATATTTAGAGTTAATCGCATCAGATATCCCTAAATTATGACCATCATTTTAAATTAGTCCTCAAACTTCAAAATGTTCTAATTTCATCTCCAAAGTATCAAGGCTATATCAATCGTGGCATGCCAAATCTTATGTAACTAAATTTAAAATGATAATTTTTTAAAAAATAAGACATTGCAACATAACTTTTAAAAGTTAAAGCTAATAATAAACTAAAATTGGAAAAATAGAAAATGAATAATAAAACATTCATAAAAGCTTTGAAAACCTTAAAATTAATATTTTTACAACTTCCATTTTAACAATATTCATTTTTTTCTTAAAATTTTCATTTTAGATTATGTCATATAAGATCTAAGGTATCATTTAACAATTAAATTAATGATTCTAGTAACAAAAGGATCCGATTGATATAATATTAGTAATTAAGGATGTAATTAGAATGATTTGAAGTTTG
The DNA here is from genome assembly GCA_020496765.1 of Gossypium stocksii. NCBI lineage: Eukaryota > Viridiplantae > Streptophyta > Magnoliopsida > Malvales > Malvaceae > Gossypium > Gossypium stocksii. Next base: position 956,504 of record CM035623.1, read on the forward strand.
AGGACCAATTCAGAATAAAAAATCATAAAAATTTTGCTAACAAAATATTTCGTATAATTATTTTATTAAAATAATAAATACCTTAAACACAAACCTTTCAAGAAAAAGAATATCCTTTCTTTAAATATCAATAATATTTTCTTTTGATGTAAGTGTACGTATTTATTGTTTTTACTCAATTCGTTTCTTCCTATATTACATTTTAGGGTTAATTCCATAAAAAGTCTTCAAATTGTGGTTCAACTTCTAAATTAATTCTTGCATCCACCAAGGCATGGATTCGAATCCTGCTATGCATAAACTCTTCCCTTTTTATAGTTTGGTTTGTTTTGATTTCTCTTGTGGCTCTCGGCCCAATTACGTGGATTGCCCCTAATTTGTAGCTCTTAACACAATCGTATGAACCCGTTCGACTTTCGACACCTCCATGTAAACTCTTCCCTAGAGACACCTCTTTTTCTAGGGACGTCTTGGGAAACACAATACCTTATTTGTTTGACGATAGTACTGAAAATTATATAAAGGGTTGCATGGTAACATACTCAATATCAATATCGTATCATTTAAGTCATTCATCCGCTTAACCATTGGCATGCGCAGGGGTAAATACAAGAAAGGCATGCAAGGGTTCTATCTCCGACCCTAAATGCTCAAATGAAAAATTATAATTTAGCCCATTTAAAAGTGATAAATTTATGGGTTAATGTAAGTAAAATTGCACCTTGTTATATAATTATAATAATAACTTAACTTGGAATCCGACCCAGTGTCTAATTCTTATTATATAATAAGATTCTATAGACATTTCAAGGGGGATTGACTTCTTCTTCTCTACTGTTGGACCAAAATCTCCTCGATCTCTAGATCCGTTGATCCATCTCAAGGGGGGATCGGCTTTTTCTTCTCTATTGTTGGACCAGAATCTCCTCCATCTCCAGGTTCATTGATCCAATGTATCAACATACCCTTTAAAAATAAAAGCAAGAATTGTTTAGTCCCTTTAAGAATGATGAAATTATAAATTAACACGTGATAAAATTATATTTTGACTTCTAAAAAATTTACAATTCAATTTTAGCTCTACAAAAAATTCTAAATTAACCCTCTTACAAGTCCATCCAAATTTAACATGAAATACATTTAAAATATATGGATTAAAACATAAAAATATGTACCTACTATACAAGTATAAAACATATTTAGAATATATGAATAAAATTGTAATTATTTGTATTCTTATTGTATAAGTCAAAGAGGAAAAGAAAAATCCTCTTAAATTTCACTAGCATTATAAGTTTTTTTTTAAAACTCAAATTATTCATATGATAAACATACACGTATTCAATTTTTTATTCACATGTTTTAATCATTAAATAATTGAATATATTTTTATTATTTAAATAATAATTTGGGTCGAATAAATATAGAAAAAAATTTTTGGACTTATCATTGTTGTGGGAGATAAGTCCATGTACCGTCTGCCCAAAGATGGGCCAAAAGTACTAAGGACCATTAGGGCATCACGTGAGGAGGGGTCCCAACTCCCAAGGCAAAGGCCTACCGATAGGAGAGTCTTTTGTTTTGTTTTGTTTTGTTTTGTTTTTTTTTTTTTTTTAATTTGACAAAAAGAATTATTTATTTTATTTACAGTTTAAGGAATTTGTTTGTTTTTATTTCAATTTTTCCTTTAATTTTCTTTTTTATTTTATTATTTTATGGGGTTATGAAAATGTAATTTTACACTTTTACATCATAGATTATTTTATCTTGTTATACGCTATTCAATATTCAATAAACTCTTGTTTATTAATGCAAAATCGTTAAGCTTCATCGTATTTTTAAAATTTATTTGTCAATAACTTTTTTGTGCACCAAGATTCGAGCTTGGGTCAAAGCTCGACATTATCTTAAAGATACCAATATTGTTGAAATGAACATAGGCTTTTGAGCTTAAAGCTTCATAACATTTTAATTGAGTCTTTAAAACATCAATATTTTATTAATCAAATCTTTCTATTAGCTTGATCATTAGCTTGAATGTTAAACCCTAACTCAATCCAACATAGATAATATCTAAAACTTGCAAATCAATTTATAAAGATGTGTATACATATTTAATGAACAAATTGCATAAGACGTGTTAAACATTATGAATCTTAAATTTTATTGATACCAATGTAGTTTGTACCATATTGATGATGTATTGTTGTTGTTTTTTTTTTGAAGGAGATGAATATATTGTTTTTATTTTCGTACTGATACGTATTAATATTTGAATGCTTTGATATATTATTTTGAGTTTTTTAATAATTTTTAAATATTTTAAATATATATTCTATATTTATATAAATATATTTATATGCAAATATTAAATTTAATAAAGTTAGCAATTATATTTATTTTTAAATGTTACATTAAAAATATTAAAATCTTGCACCCACCGTATTGGTTGGTACACATCGGTGCAAATTGGTATTTGTTGAAATGGATCAAATCACATCAAAACAATGGAAATAAATTGAAATTTCGGTAAAAAAGAGAATTAAATTACTCGGTATTAGTTTAAAATCAAAACATTATTAATTGCTACCAAAAAATTATTATTATTTTTACATGTCATATCTAAATTATCCGGATAATAGATACATTCAGATTTACAATGTCATTCATATGATTTAAATAAACTCCAAGTCAAAGTTGAATTGGCAAAAGAAGTAATTGATGAAATATTGATGCTTTGAGGACTCAATTTAAAATGTTTTGAAGTTTAAAGATTAATTTTGAAACTAAAAGGAATGTTTGAGGAATCTTTGACGAAATTCACCTACAAAATATAAGAAAAATTAACTTTATGTTTTTAGTTTAATTTACCATTTGGTATCTGAATTTGGTTTGAATGTTCAATTTGGTATCTGTGTTTTTTTAATCTCAATTTGATACTTAAAATTGACTTTAATGTTCAATTTAGCATCCAGACCGAATTTCATGTGGTCTAATGAATGTTTGACATGTGTCCTCTGGTAAAAAAACATATGTACTTTATTAAGATAAAAAAAAAAACTCAAATACCAAATTGAGAAAAATGAAGTACCAAAGTGGACATTGAATCCAAACTCGATTACCAAATTGAACATTCAAACTAAATTCATATACCAAATAATAATTAACTCTTTTTAATCTATAATAAAAAAAATCTAGGTGGCGGTTTAGCTCATGAACTCGATAGAAACAACGGTAACCATACAAAAAAAAAAAAAAAAAAAAAAAACTGAAAATCGTAATATAAAAACCAAAATTCTCAATAATTAAAAATAATAATAAATCCAAAATGATATCCCTCGCAAATGCTCCTCTGCTTCTCCACGGCCGAAACCACCATCTCCCTACAAAGCGTCGAGCTCCGTTCACCGTTCGGTCATCGTCGAGTCTCCAAGAGATCGACAAATCGCCTACGACGGCGGAAGATAGTAAGCTGAGATCGGAGCTTTGCGCATCGGTTCCGTTTCCGCCGATAAAAGCAGCGAAGAGAGTGGTGCTGGTTAGACACGGGCAGAGCACGTGGAACGAGGAAGGTAGGATCCAAGGGAGCTCTAATTTCTCTGTTTTGACTAAGAAAGGTGAAGCTCAGGCTGAGACTTCCCGCCAAATGCTCATCGACGATTCCTTTGATATTTGCTTCTCCAGGTATTTCTTTTCAGTTTCCTTTGATTTAGTGTTCGTATTCTGTTAAAAGTAATAATATATTTTTTATTTAATTTAAATGTTGACAAATTATTTTAAAATTTACAATGTATAGTAAAACACTTTGGTCACTTGGGATACTTTAGCAAAATCTGATTTAAATATTTACATTTTATTTGAAATTTTTTTTTAAATAATATAAAAAAAGAATGGTAAATGGATGCAGAAACGAGTGAAGTTCATACATATTTTTGGGCAATTAGGATCATAATCTTCCGAAGAATTAAAATATGAAAATTTATTTTATATGAACATGAAATGTATGATTAATAAATAGGTAAAAATCAGGATAATTAATTACTGTGTTAATTCAATTGTATAAAAGATTTAATGCATGTTGAGTTCAAATCATAGGATTTCTTTTCTTATGAACTCTTAAAAGGGTTGATTTTCTTTCATATCTTTCAGCCCTCTGATTCGGTCAAAAAGAACAGCTGAAATCATATGGGGGACACGAGAAGACGAGATAATAACAGACTCTGATTTAAGAGAAATTGATCTTTATTCATTTCAAGTATGTGTTTTTCTTTTTTGCTTTCAATCATCAAAGTGTGTTTTGTGTTAATTGAAACTCATAATGCCAATTATCTATATATTTGGTTAGGAAAGTTTAATGTCTTGTGATGATAATTTTTTATCTCAGTTTATTGGCGGATTTTAGGGCCTTTTAAAGCATGAAGGGAAAGCCAAGTTCGGTCCGGCTTTTCGGCAATGGCAAGTCGATGCTGCGAATTTCAACATCGATGGTCATTATCCTGTAAGAGAGTTATGGGGGCGTGCTAGGAATTGTTGGACTAAAATCCTTGCTCATGAAAGCAAATCTGTTCTTGTGGTTGCTCACAATGCTGTTAATCAAGCTCTTGTTGCTACAGCAATTGGTAATAGTTACATATATCTGTTACGTAGAGTGCGAGGGAATGTTGGTTCAAATTGGTGTAGACGTAACCGAAGAGAACGGTCGGTTTTTACTTATGTTTTCACCTTTGTTGATGCATCAGGATTGGGAACCCAGTACTTTAGGATTTTACTTCAGAGCAATTGCGGAGTAAGTGTGCTCGATTTCATCCCACGTCCCGATGGAGGGTCTCCGCTTATCTGTCTCAATCGTTTAAACCAGGTACAGTACGAAATTACCGATGAATGGCAACTCTATAGCTGATTTCATGCATATTGTTGGTCACCAAATAGTACTCGGTACCTTTGGCATTCTGATCTCAACATGTATATATCATGATCAATATGTTATGACTTATGAGCTGAATTTCCGAATTTCTGGGAAGTTTTTTTCGTTTATGCAACTGCGATTGGTCTCATTTTACCGGTACTAACTTAAAAATTTTATAAATTTTGAAGTCTAAAGCAAATTTTCTCATTTTAGAGGGGCCTAAGGCCCTTGCTTTCCCCCTGCCTTCTCCTCTGATATCATGATCAATAGGTTATGAGCTGAACTTCTGAATTTACTGGAGGTGTTTTTTGTTTATGCAACTGCACTCGGTCTCGTTCTATTTGATTATTATTTGTTGCAGACACCGGGATCACCTGTTGCTACCGGGAGCTCTGGGGGAAGAAGGACCAGTAGACGGATTATACTCGTTTGTCAAGGATCAACACAAGATTCAGAGGTATGCGAACAATAGCTCGGTAGCTTGCCCTTCGGTTCGTACCGAATGAATAGTCTGACTCGATTATTCCACAGGCCACTGTTTCAAAGTTAGGTGATCAACAAATGAATATGCTTGGGGTTATACAGGTATATAAGATTAGTCGCATTCGTCGATTAATTTTCTCGAGTCATATTATTGAACTCGATTCATTGTTCTTAACAGGCCCAGAAAACCGCCGAGCTGCTTCTCGATCTGAAAGTGAGTACCATAATTAGCAGCCCGAACAATGCCTGTGCTCAAACAGCAACTATCATATCCCAAGTAAGCTCTTTGTTTAACTCAGCAAACTAGACAATGCTAATAAGTTTTCGAGTTCTGTAATTCCGAAAAGCTTTCTACATTGTAGGTACAAGAAGCTGCTGATTGCTTGGGCGCCGATTGTGTTCCTCGGTATGTAGAAATGAAGAATATACCGGACCTTGATGTTGCCGAAATCTTTCAGCCATCGACAAAGGTACGATACTTCGATTTCCATTTACGGAACAAAGAATTAGGAATCTCGATTATCGACTGTTCAATCATTTAATGTCATAGACGATACCTGCAGGACACAACCGATGTTTCATATCTACGCCCTGGTTGGCTAAATGGATTAGACGATAGAGTCACATCAACACTACGGGAGCGATCTGGACAAGCCTGGCGTTCATTGCTCACCGAACTATCTGACGAATCTGAGGAAGAAAAGATCGTTGTTGCCGTAGCTCACCCCGTAGCGCACATAGCGTTGATAGGACACTGCCTAAACCTTACAGAAGAATGGCTGGAATCATTCCATCTTGATGCAGGGAGTATCAGTGTCGTAGATTTCCCGGACGGTCCAACTGGTAGAGGCATTATCCGGTGCATAAACTACACTGCGCATCTAGGGAGATGGTCTATACCGATTACAAGATCAACGGTGGACGATGATTCATTTTAATTGTCAATAATATGTACATAGATCCTACATACTTATCTAGTACAAGATACTTTCACTACTGAATTATTGATGATGTATAGGCAGTGTAATTTAAAATAAATATTATAAAATATGAAATATATGATAATATTTTATATATTTTATATAATTTGTGTATTTCGAAACCTTATCTATAGTATTTTGTTCTAAAATCAAACATAAAATATTCAGGACATAATTAACAAATTTAATTAAGTAAACAACGCTATACAAAGAGATAGCAATCATGCTGTTTGAGTTTTACCTCGATTGATATGTGTATTGTTGTTAATGTATGAGGATGTGGATTCGAATGTGTTGAATAGCATTATCCTCCTATTTACGAGGTTATTGTGTTAAAAGCTTTAAATTTTGTATTTGTCTTATTTTATTAAAATAAAACCAGCAACACCCAATCTTTTCACTGTATAATTGAAGTCTTCAGTTAAAAAAAAGATTTAATTTTTTTTAGAAACAAATTGGATGGTTTGGCAAAATTGACATTCTCAAGACTTTTGGGCAATGTTACATTCATACAACCCTCGAATAAAATCCTTCAATCTCTACACGATGATATTCCTGATGTAGTGTGATTTCGCTTTATATTGATTAAAGTTAACCTCTCTTTTGTATAAAAAGAAAAAAAAAGATTAATCAAGTTGGGTATTAGGTATTTAGTTTTCTTGATTGAAAAAAATGGTCGACCATTTCATTTTAAAAAAATTGGGTTTTTTTTGGATTGATTTCATGTACTCACTTTTTGCTCAACAAATAAAAGAATTCTAATTTTTTTAAGAATAAGATGGTTGACCCATTTTTTCAATAAAAAAACAAATACTTAATACACAAATTGATTAATCTTAATAACCTTAATATCTTGCTTTCCATTCTAATTTTTTTCTAGAAAAAAAAAAGGAAATAAATCTTAAAGTAAGGATCGGATGTTATTGGTTTTATTTTAATAAGATAAGATAAATACAAAATTTAATGCTTAGAAATGCTTATTTTGATTTAATGGCTAAGATCATTTTGGTTATCATTTTAAAAATTCTCACTATAGTTGCATCATACAAAAATAAGAATAAAAAATTTTCTTTGTCAATATATAAAATAATTATTCGATTTTAAAGCAAACTAAAAAATTTTCTTTGTCAATATATAAAATAATTATTCGATTTTAAAGCAAACTAAAAAATTTTCTTTGTCAATGTATAAAATAATTATTCAATTTAAAGTGAACAGAAAGAAATGATATTTATAAGATTTTTGATGATTTTTTTCGATATAAATAATTACATTATAATAAAAAAGGGGAATGGATTACAAATATAGTGATACATTCTTAAACTCTAATATTAATCTATTTGAACTTACACGAGTTTTGACACTAAACTCAAGACATGATCTGCAAATCTCATGTTAATCTTACCTAGTTTTTAAGTTTATCTCGAAAATTGAACTCAAAATCTAACTCTATCAATTTATAAGTAATTTTCAATTAATATAAAATTTAAATCTCAGTATTCTCTTTAGACTTTGTCGAGATCTAAGCGCAATGAATTCACATAGCAAAAACCCCTTGTCAAGCAGGGGCGCGACAAAGGAGAGGAGGCAAGGGTCTTGACCCCTATAATTGAAATTTTACATTGATAAAATTTTAATCTAATCCTTTAAAAAAAGATATTAACTAATACAACGGTAAAATTGCATTTTAATTCTTATCAAAATTTATAAGATAATTCTAACCCCTACAAATATTCTGACTTCACATTTGTTGACGGGTGCATGATAAGATGAATCATACAAAGTTAGTATGGTTGAACACAATCCGATGCTCTAAAGCTTATATAGCATTCTCACCCATATACAAGGGCAATTATTGGTGAAAATGAGTACTATGCTTTAAGATATAAGTTCAATTCCAATAACGGGCATTGTGCATGGTTGGCCTTTTTGGACCCCTAACGAGACATTCTCATTTTACATATTTATTACCTCTTCGGCACTCGAGATTTTAATAGAGTCAAAAGATAAAATTTCCACAAAAACAACTTAATAACGGATTCACTAGCTTCAAACTGACAAAAAATAAAAAATCCCTCGACAAATTCAAGAGTCTTGAATACAAGTACATGCTCAATTTATATATATATAGGATTAGTTGTATAAATGTCGGAATATATATCGAATCCATTCATACAAGCCATAACACATAGATGCATAGAGAGATATACGATAAGAAATTAAAAACAGTTTCATAAAAATCATGTTGCAGCCTTTACAACAACAGATGGGAAATCAAGCAACACGATCTTGTCAATGGCTGTAGAAAACGTTGCAGAGAATTCAACATGACAGGGGTGACCGACAAACGCAGTGTAACCTTGTAACCTTGTTTGTCTTCGAATGTCATAAAAAAGCATGAGTAAATCCTTGCCTAAGCATCTCTTCACCTTCAATGTCTTGTCCCCCGTAAGAAAAATCAGTAAAAATCATAATGAACCAAAAAAACCAAAAAAAAATTCTTTCTTTACCATTCAAAGGACTTGACAGCATCAATCTCTGAAACAAGTTTTTGCATCCCTCTTAAGTATGTCTTCCACGACCACATCTTCCTTAAACTTAACGATAACAAGATGCTTGAACCCTGCCATTAATTATTTACATACCCTATTAGCCTCATGAATTTATATATACATATGCATATACATATGCACACACCAGCACCAATTATTTGTGTGTCAACTTCCACAGTCCACTCTATTCACTGTGTACCTCGTTACTTTTGTCAAGACAAATGTCGAGTGAACTTTATGTATGCTTAAGGTATGAGATTTCATTAAGTTCGCTCAAGTCTAATCGTTATATGGTTGTCAGCTTTATTAATCCAATTGTTGCCGGGGCATAAGACACTTCTTGACACATGACCAACCTTTGCCTACTGATGATGGAAGAGTGATTCTTTTTAGAGAAGTATTTGAAGTATTGTTTGTCCGAAGCTGACGAATCCCTCAATGGGTTGATGTTCGTTTGTCTGAAGCCGATGGGTGGCTCAACAAGTTCATATTATCTTTAGGTCAGGTTGAATTTTGTCTCCCGACTTTATAGAGACTAAAGAGATCACTTGGGATACAGGTTTATAGAGTTAGAAAGTCTCGTCAAATTAGATCGTTAATGGTGCATGGTCATGAAATGGTGGTCATTTTATCTATGGTAGGGCTTTGACCTCTAGGCAAAATGGACATCATTTCCTTTGCTGATCGTGTGCCACAATGGTCTAACTTTGTCGTGTTCTAACTCTGTGAAAACTTCAGTTCAACTTTGATGGTGTGGTAATTGGCATAATGGCAACCATGACCGAAAGGGCCAAAAAGGCAAAGTCTTTTTACCTCTAGTCTCGCCTTTGTTGGACACGATCTTCAGCTCAATATATGGCCTCACCTCATCACAGTGAAATTGTCGTCAACCATAGTCGTATTCCTTTGGCTCTTTTTGCACATCAAATGGGGTAATAGGTACGTTTATTAAATGCAATCAATTCCTAAATAATAAATAGAAGGATAAGTTTATACGTTTTGGCACACTTGAACTTAAATTTTCTTGAATTGATAACGATACACATGCCAATCAAACTAAAATTTAATTGGTAATTTATTATGTATTTTTATATACTTTAAAAAAATTATATTTCTTTAAAACATTACGTATACAAATTTTTTAATATATTTAATTAATATATACAATTAATCTATGCATCGGGTAAAAAAATTAATTCATAATATATCTAACACTTAAATTAACAAAATCCTCTATTTAATTTAATTTCTTTTTTAATATGGTCCTCCTCAGAAATTTCTAAGAAATTCACACATGCACTCATGAATCAATGCAATTTGACAGATTTCAATTAATTAACAAATTAATGGTTAGTCAAAGTTAAATGTTTTAGCTTCTAAGCAACAATTTCTTCTCTCTTTTGAATTTCCAAATGGAGTCCAAATTAATCTAAACTCTTCTTTATTTTATTGCTTCATAATTTTTAGGATTAATTCCACCAAACATCTTAAACTATAACTCAGATTTTAAATTAGTCTCCAGATTAAATATTCTAATTGAGTCCTCAAAATATTAATAATATATCAATCATAAATTTAAAACATATGAATTAAATTGTAAATGCATGTACCTATTGTATGAGCAACTTGGATTTAATGTGTTAAAAAACATATTGTCAATAAAATTATAACGCCAATTTCTTTTTTTCTTTTAATATGTTAGATTGAAGCTATCTATGTAGTTAATACACATAAAATTTGCAATTTGATCTATATATTTTAAATATGTTCACCTTAGACTTAAGTTGGCATTCAAATCCCAAATTAATATAGTTAGGCTGACGAAAGTACCAAATTGATGTCATACGAATACTTTGAGAAGTTAATAACATTTTTTTGGAACCTTGGAATCAATTTAGAACAACAAATCCTAGAGATGAACTCAGAAAACTAAGGACAATGTGCCAATCTTTGTCTTATTGTTTGCAACATTATGTTGATTCATATCATCGTTAAGGATGAAATAACAAAAAATAAAATTATTATTTTTAAAACATCAAAGTGTAATTTTATTATTGTATTACACTACAATTTTATAACTTCAAAAGGGACTTCTATATAATTTTATCATTTTTGGGACAACTTTATTTCGGACTCTTTCGAGGAAAAATGTAAGGATACATACCAAAGAAGGCTTGAATCAAGGTCAATATTAAGAGTATAAGGGCAGCCATGGCCGACATGAAAGACCATGGCGTGTCAAAATACGTGTGCTTGAATCCGGCCCATCGGACATGCCAATCGTTCCGAAAATACTCATTAACGTCCTCAAAAAGTTTTGATAGGTAACTCTTCTCTATGTCGAATGCCACGTCCTTGCGTATATTATTAAAGAAGCGAGCGATTTCTTCGTCGGTCCCGAAGTAGTTCTCGATGATTTTGTGGTCACATAAGAACCCGGCGTCACTCGGCGTGTTGATTAAACATCCCATGAAGGTCGCGTACGTCGTTACATGGTTCGTTATGTAGCGGTAACATTGCTCGAAAGCAACGCAATTGAGGAAGACCGAGCTCGAGAAATCATCGATGGTAAGGAGCGGTATTTGAAGCACGCCGTTGTTGAATTTAACGTCTAAGAAGCTATCGCTTTTCCCCGGCTTGAATTGAATCCCCGCTAGGTGAAGCTTTTTGGCCGACGGGATCAACTGAAGGAATGTCGATGCTTCTTCGGTCGAACTAGTACTCATTTTCGATGTTTCTCCGGACAGACAAGTACTAATCGTTGATGTTCTCTCGGTAGAACTAGTGGTCCTAAACAGTTCTCCGGAAGAAGTAGTACGATTTCTTGGTATTACTTGAGAAGGAGATGGGAGAAAACTCATACGAAATAGATCAAGTAAATGTTTTCCGATAAGATCAGCTTGATTCTCGATGACTTCGACGGGTCTTTGTACCATGTAATTAAAAAACTCGAGGCTAAGCTGAGTTAACGAACGGACATTTTTTCTATCTGAACCCGAAATCGATAGTTTGAACAAGGTTTCGAGTACGAAAAAGGGGATTTGATTTTCTAGCCTAAGAAGATCACGCATTATAAACGTCAAAATCCATTGCATATTAAAGATTGGATCATCAATATTAGTATCCGATAACCCTCCAACAATGCAAAAGAGCTCCACAACGAAACATCCGTCGAGAATCATCATCTTGACGAGACTGTTTTTGTCGATTTCGATCATTTCTGAGTAGCATTCCCTTATCCTTTCTTCCATCTGTTCCACAGCTCGAAATAGGTGAACGAGGTCAACATTGTGTCGCCGTGTTCGACGAAGGAACGATCCCAAGAACCTCCATTTATGCTCTTGCATCATCTCGAGATGACCTTTCCCGTAATGGTAAGGACCGATGGAAACAATATGCGGTTGATAAGCCTTTTTATTGATCCCAACAAAGCTTTCGGGAACTCGAAAAATGCAACAAAACTCGTTACCGGCATTTTCACTCAACCGTCTAGGCGGTTGATTGATTTTTTCTTCCATGATTGTGATAACATGATGGAAGATCTCTCCATGGCTAGTGCCTTCCATTTCTACACTTTCTTTTTCGATTGACACCATTTGTATGCCCATTTGCTTGAATTGCATGAAGCAACTGCAATAAACTTAGGGTTTTTAAAGATGAATGTAAATAAAAATTATGGGAGTCAACATCTTTACAGTGAAGCAATGAAGGAACGAGCTAAGAACTTGATTCATATGTAAACTACTTGACATTTCCCATTTTTTATTTTATTCATAGCATTGAAACTACAAAAATTTTCTTACACTTTTCACTTAGTGCCAACCATTATCATTGAGGATTACGAGATAACAAAATTTGTCTCTTGCCTTTTAACACCGCGGGAAACTAGGAAGAAATTATGAGAAATTATTTTATCAATCATTCCCGTTACATCGTTTATGATCATTTTTCAATTATTTAATGACATTTTAATAATTTTTTTCATGTAATTGACATATAATTTTGATAATTTTTTACCTCAAACCTAAAACATTGAATCCTGACCTTGTACCACGAACCTTAAACCCTCAACATTGAACTCCGAGCATTAACCTTGACCCTTGAACTTGGTTTAAGGTTTATGATTCAATATGTGAAATTCTGATTTGGTGCTTAAGATTTAAAGTTTAATGTTAAAGTTTGGAGTTTAAGGTTCGAGGTTCATGGCTTAGGGTTTAGGATTCAGAATTTAAGATACAGGCAAGGGCGAATCTAAAGGGGATTGGCATGGGCCCCAGCCCCCCTAAAATGAAAAATTGGTATTTCGGCCTTTGAGATTTTTTAAAAAATTTTAAATTAGTAAAGGTAAAATTGTACTTTGGCCCCCTCTAAAATTATAAAAATTTAATTTAATCCTTTAAAAATTATAAAGATATAGATTATAAAAAATTAAAATTTCATCCGCCCCTTACAAAATTGTTCTGGCTTCGTCCCAGGATATAGGGTAAACAATTTACTAAAATTATGTGTCAATAACATAGAAAAATTTTCTAAAATATCATTAAATAATTGAAAAGAGACTATAAATGCATATAGTGAAAAAGGTACATAAAATAATTTCTCCTAATGTATTGCTCAAAATGTAGGATTTTGTCTACACTTATTTATTTTATTTTTTTGTGTGTAACAATCATTTCGAGATTTTAAGATTTTTGAATGTAAATTTTTTTATTTAATAAAAGGAGTAAAATGTAATTTAACAATTAATACAGAAATTACTATCGTAGTTTTACCTTACATGTATACATATATATGTATAAATCTAAAGTTTAGAACATTTGATCAAGAAGAATAACTAAAGCCATTGCAAAATCCGTCCTGATATTACTAGGCTGAAACGAGGAGGAAAATGTCGGTTCCGAAGGCGACCCCACTGCCACCCTCTTTCCGCTTTATCTCTGCCGCTATCCTCCGCCTGTCATCCAACACGGCGCAACGCCGTCGGGAATAAGACCCCTCGATCTCGTACATTGTTTTGTTATTCCGACCATCACTCTCGCCGGCGGTAACGTAAGCCAAGCACTTGTTGTTAAAGATGCTCACTGATTTCTTGACTGAAAGTCGAGGAATCGCCATGGTTTCTTCTCCTTCGTAAACTAGCCAATTGTCACCCAGTCCCAGGCTCATTTTCTGACAGAATAGAAAGGTCAAAATATACTGTTAGGCTCGGTACTTTTATCAAAATTAAAATTTAGTCCATATACTTTAAATCTTTCATGCTAATTTAGCAAATTTTGATAGAAAAATACTAATGATATTACTGTTTGGATGGACATTTCTAAATTGAAAATGTAACATAATTTTTAACTTAAAGTACTCGAAGTTTTGTCATAGTATAACAATTAGTAGCATATTTTAACCTGATGTAAATGAGGAATGACTTAGATTTAAGCTGAAAGTAAAATTCCGATTTTGATCCCTTTAATATTATTAAATTTCAGATTTAGTCTCTATACTTTCATTTAATATAAACTTGATTCATCAATTTTATAATGTTATTAGCTAGACTATTAATTATCTATACTATATTTAAGTTATTACAAGGGTATTTATGTTTTTTTTTTAATTTTATATAAAATCTATAAAAAAATAATTTAAACACGAAATGAATTCACAAATGAGTAATATTTGTACCTATGACATCAAGATCTTCAAAGCCTCAATTTTGTCATTTCATCCATCTGTTTCTTGATGTTTTTACACAATTTTCATTGACTCACATAATCTATGATTTGTCGCAATCTAATATTGGTCTCAAACCAATATTATTTGAAGTAATTATCAAGAGATCAAATTCTGCGAAACAAAAAATATAGACACTAAACCCTAAATTCGAGCATAATAGAAGGACCAAATCAACAATTAAACCAAAAAACGTAAGCTTATGATAATACCTTACGACGGATGGTGAGTAGTGCTTTGCCATTAGCATCCATAAGGAGGATGGATCCTTTATTCCCTTCCATATAATTATCCACCCTATATACCAAATCACCTTTACCATCAAACACCGTGAACCCATTACAGTTGAATATCAACGACTTCTTCCACACCGTCATAATCTCCTCCTTCATCTCCGCCTTACACAGCGGCACCCTGCCTGTAAAACTAGCTTTGGGATAAACCTTCGTCATTCGAGTAAACGATTCCAGCCTTCCTTTCTCTCTTCTTTTTAACTCCAAAAAAAAAGGATCGAAGCAAGTACGAAATGTATATACATGAGTTAAGAAGAGCTAATATATATATAGTGACAAAAGTCTACCATTGAAAAAGACAAGAATCCCAACAATGGATTTGGACGGAGGAAATAGTTGAAGAAAAAAAAAGGAAAGGGATGTCGGGTACGGTTGACAAGACAAAAAAACAGGGGGCAGGCCCATAGCCATAGCTAAGCTTTACTTCAAAGACAACGAATATTATGAGTACTAGAACAAAGGTTAAATTTTTGTGTGGTTGATAACTGCTTACGGTGGGGAACAATGGAACACTTGTCGATCAGACAAGGGCTTTGTCTTAGATATTTTGTCTTAGTCGTGGACATACCACACACTCATAAACTCACACGTGTAATTTGTGTGTTTTTTCATATATTACCGTCAAATAAAAGCCGAATTAATCCATATAAAGTATACGCACAACGTGAGAACGAAACGAAAGGCTTGAAACTCGAACTTTCAAGGCTTGGAACATGAAATGGTTTAATATCGATGAGGGAATTACCGACTTTTTTTAGAAGAAATTTTCGAAGTGTCATTCATCCAACAATTGACACCTCCGGTGGGGTTTTATCTCCACCCCTTCCCTTCTCCCTTTTTTCTTTGTTCTTGTTTTTCTTTTCTCAAATCCGACATAACAAGTGTTTGTCCAATATGGTTTAATTTCGATAAGGCATTCTTATTGTTTTTTAGATATGTCTAACTTATGACTTGTGTTCTTATATATCAATTTGCTATTTCGTAATGAAAGCTTTATGTTGAACAATTACCCCCCCCCCCAACTTCATGAATAATTCTACATTATCGGGTCACTGATTTGATTAAAAATTCAGGAAAAAAAAACCCAATTCAACCGCTAGTTCAACAAGTCTGTACCAGTTCACAGTCTAACTAATTCAAAGACATTTTCCAGACCAATGCCCCGATCGGTTCCGAATCCAGCTGATCCGACTAACCAGTCTGGTCCAGTTCAAACATCCTTGCTACTAATGGAGTCACCAGAAAAACATTCTTCAACCAAGACCTACCTCGATTCAATCATTAAATCACTGCAAACTAAGGGTACATTTCATGTGTGCAACCAAAGATTAAAAAAATTGAAGGCTATTAATAACAAACCCAATGTAGTTCAATTTTAGAACATGTAAATCATCTTTTAACGTAAGTGATTAACGCTAAGACCTTTTTTGTTTAGGAACTTCAATACACTTATCATATTGAGATATATATTCATGTCTACCAAAGATTAACAACTCAAAATCCAAATCCAAATTATGCAATAATAATCATAAAACATCATGTTGAATCCTTGAGTTTCTTATCATTTAGCTTTTCAAGAGAATCCAAAACCAAACTAAAAAACATAACCCCAAAGGGTATCTTTTAATATCTCCATTTGGCATAAAAACCAAACAATTATTAGACCAAATAAACAAGCAATTTCATGCTAAAATGAAACCCAAAAAAAAAGAAAAACATGTCTTCTAGCCATGAGTGAGAGCTCTCATTCCTTTTTTCCAATCCCATGAGACATGTTATAGATCCCTCGTCCCTGAAAAAAAAATAACAAGCACACAACATAAGCAATAGTTTCGTTGATCTTTTTATTCTGCAAACGGGAGGTTTTAAAATTGTTTTAAGATGGTTTTACGATAACGAATGAAACTCACGATTAAAAACAGGGAACTTGCAGCTAGAGCGGCGGGAATGGCGACAGATGTGATCTTATCGTAAGGACCTTTCAAGTAAGTGTGTTTGTGGATGCCTTGAAAATATTTCTGATACTGGATAAGCTTTTCCCTAGGTCTGAATGGTGCCTCCGACATCCTGCTGTCACAAAGTTAAACATTCGGTTATACATCTAATCAGAGAATAAGATTTTTCCAAAACTCCCTAAACCTCAACCCAACTTAATCTCTTTTCCCAAATCGGCACATTCATGCATAGTATCTATCTTCCTCTATTTTAACCAATAAAACAATTGAATTTACATTAACAAGCAGACATCGATATTACTCGCATCAACAAAATACAAGAAAACATCTTCCCCCCTATTTTTCAAAAGCTACATTAAACAAGGGCAGACAATACACTATAGCAATGTTTCAGAATCAGACTGGTGGTAGAACCAGTCAGGACACCGGTTTGCCTGTTCAACCAGTTTTTTGCCTTGTTCAACCAGTCATTACTGGTTCCTAGATCAACTGGTTCAATGCCCTTCTCTAGCCCAGTACCTCGGCCAGTCTAGTCCGGTTCAAACAACGTTGCAATATAGCCTAGAAATCAAATTTTGCATATCGAGATTCGAGAAGCCCCTACAAAGAAGTATTTTCATATGTGCATACATTCTAACTCAAATAAACTTAAAAAAACTCTTCGATACTCGGTAACAAACCTCATTGTATCGGTGCCCTTTTTCCTAAAGAAATGCAATAAGAACAAACAAAATGGGGATCAATAAACCCAGTTCAAGCTCAATTTACAGTCCACCAGGGGGAGAATTTTATGAATATTTGGCTAGAACAAGGATTATTTGGTTTCAATTACTCATAGACTTACAATCTTAAACAATTAATTTACACTATTTTGAACAAAAAGAAGAAAAGAAAAGAAGCTAGGTTGATTGCTTTGTTCTTGAATCAATACCTTCACAATCCACAAATACCATAGATCAAATCCAATTCTAATTACCCAAAATCAGGAAAAGCGTTTCCAGTAAATCAAATCAGCAGATTCAAAGATAAGAAAACTAAAAAAAAAAAGTCAATTACTCAAAATTGAATTAAAACACATTTCAATATCGGATTCATAAGAGGAAAAAGAAAAGAATACCTGACAGAAAACCAAGCTTGATTCTTCCTCTTCTTTCTTAGAACCCCTAGAATTTCTAGACGACTTTTTTGAGTCTTTAGGAATTTGGATTAAGTTCGGAAAAATGGTGTATTGTATTGTAAAAAAAATTACAAAAGTTTGCATGGGCTGAGAGTGGCTGGCCCAATTCATAAGAGGTTTTAATATGACCTTAGTCCCTGTAGTCTTCAGAGTTTTGAACTTTAGTCCCTTTACTTGTTTGATTTGAAAATTAAAATCCTATTTATAACACTGGTAATTAATTTTCATTAAATTTGAAAAGTTAAAATTTAAAAATTAAAAGCCAACATATATTCAATATAGTAGAAGTTAATTAATTGTGTTAGAGATTGAATTTTAAATCTAGAAAAATAAAGAAATTAAATTCTTGAAAATTAAAGTAAAGTAATTGAATTTAAAAAATCCGAAGAACACAAGGTCTAAATTAAATATATATGTAGTAATATACTCTTGACAAAGTTCATAAATCTCATAATCTATTAGGAATTTTTTTTAAATATATAAAATCATATAAATTTGTAATATATAGAGAATCTATTTTTTTAATAAAAAAATTTGTTTTAATAAACCTGTTGAATCAAACAAATCATTGAATCGGTCTTACTTAACCTAATGAATTTTTAACACTCATTTACAATACATAAGAATTATATTTTGATATAATTCATATGAAACGTTTATACCTAATATATTGATTTAATTCAATTTTCATAAATTATTAATATCGTTATCGTTATAACATTATGCCTTACATATTGCATATATGGATAATTATCCTTATCAAATATAAAAAAAAATGAAACTAAAATTGTGTGTTATACATTTAAACCTCGAATCAAATTTTTATGTGTATAATTACAATAAATTAAACTTTACATAACAAATTATTCTTTGTCCGAAAATTCATGTATATTTTGAAAGAAAAATATTGTCATCATTGAATCTAACCTCTCTTTCTTCCTCTTTCTTAATTTTCCAATACCCTAAAACATGTATAGTTTAATAGTAGCTTAGATTTCAATAAGTTTAGGTCTCGGTTTTGATCAATTCAAATTTGAGTTCTTTTTTTAAGATGAAGTCATTTGTGTTTAGATTGTTTTAGTTTCAAATAGCTTCAAATTTGGATAGTTTTAAATTTGTGTCAATTCGGAAAGACAACGACTTGTCGAAATATATGTGCTTGAATCCGACCCATCAAACACGCCATCATTCCGATAAGACTTGTTAACGTCCTCAAAAACTTCAGATAGGTAGCTCTTCTCTACGTCAAATGCCACGTCCTTGCATATGTTGTTAAAGAAGTGAGCGTTTTTGTCGTCGGTCCTAAAGTAGTTCTTGGCACATTGATTAAACATCCCATGAAGGTCGCGTAACACTGCTCAAAAGCGACGGAATTGAGGACGATAGAGCTCGTGCAATTGTCGACGGTGAGCAGGAATTGAAGCACGATGTCGTTGAATTTAACGTCTAAGAAGCTATTGGTTTTCCACGACTTGAATTGAATCCAGGATAGGTGACGCATTTTGGCCAATGGGATCTCTTGAAGGAATGTCGATGTTTCTTCGGTCAAATTAGATCAATTTTAGAACATGTAAATCATCTTCAAACATAAGTGATAAACACTAAGACCTTTTTTGTTTAGGAACTTCAATTCACTTATCATACTGAGATATATATTCATGTTTACCAAAGATTAAACAACTCAAAATCCAAATACAAATTATGCAATAATTATCATAAAATATCATGTTGAATCCTTGAGCTTCTCATCATTTAGCTTTCAAGAGAATCCAAAAACCAAACTGAAAAACGTAACCCCAAAGGGTATCTTTTAAGATCTCCATTTGGCATAAAAACCAAACAATTATTAGAGCAAATAAACAAGCAATTTCATGCTACAATGAAACCCAAAAATGAAAAACATGTCTTCTAACCATGAGTGAGAGCTCTCATTCCTTTTTTCCAATCCCATGAGACATGTTATAGATCCCTCGTCCCTGAAAAAAAATAACAAGCACACAACATAAGCTATAGTTTCATTGATCTTTTATTCAGAAAACGGGAGGTTTTCAGATTGTTGTAAGATAGTTTCATGATTACGAATGAAACTCACAATTAAAAAGAGGGAACTTGCTGCTAGAGCGGCGGGAATGGCGACAGATGTGATCTTATCGTAAGGACCTTTCAAGTAAGTGTGTTTGTGGATACGTTGAAAATATTTCTGATACTCGATAAGCTTTTCCCTAGGTCTGAATGGTGCCTCCGACATCCTGCTGTCACAAAGTTAAACATTCGGTTATACATCGAATAAGAGAATAATATTTTTTCCAAAACTCCCTAAGCCTCAACCGAACTTATTCTCTTTCCCCAAATCGGCACATTCATGCATAGTATCTATCTTCATCTATTTTAACCAATAAAACAATTGAATTTACGTTAACAAGCAGACATCCATAGTACTCGCATCAACAAAATACAAGATAAAACAGCAGCGACCCGTCTTCCCCCCTATTTTACAAAAGCTACATTAAACAAGGGCGGACAATGCACTATAGCAAGGTTTTCAGAATTAGACTGGTGGTCAAACCAGTCAGGACACTGGTTCGCCGGTTCAACCGCTTTAACCGTTCAGTTCAACCAGTCCGTACCAGTTCCCGGGTCCTGGTTAAATACCCTCCTCTGGACCAGTACCCTGGCCAGTCCAGTCTGCTTCAAACAACCTTGCAATATAGCCTAGAAGCCCCTACAAAGAAATGTTTTCATATATGCATACATTCTAACACGAATAAGCTTAAAAAACTCTTCAATACTCGGTAACAAACCACATTGTATCAGTGCCCTTTTTCCTAAAGAAACGCAATAAGAACAGACAAAATGGGGATCAATAAACCTAGTTCAAACTCAATTTACAGTCCACCAGGGGGAGAATTTTATGAATATTTGGCTAGAACAAGGATTCTATGGTTTCAATTACTCACGGATTTACAATATTAAAAAATTAATTTACACTATTTTGAACCAAAAAAAAAGAAGAATAGAAGCTAGGTTGATTGCTTTGTTCTTGAATCAATACATTCAACAAGCCACAAATACCATAGACCGAATCCAATAAACCCAATTCTAATTACCAAAAAGAAACCCAAAATCAGGGAAAGCGTTTCCAGTAAATCAAAAAAGCAGATTCAAAGATAAGAACACTAAAAAAAAAAATCAATTCCTCAAAATTGAATTAAAGCACATTTCGATATCAGATTCATGAGAAGAAAAAAATAATAATAATAAAAAGAATACCTGAGAGAAAATCAAGCTTGATTCTACCTCTTCTTTCTTAGATTAGGGAAAAAAACCCTAGAATTTCTAAACAACTTTTTTGAGCCTTTAGGGATTGGGATTAAGTTCGGGAAATTGGTGTCTTATATTATAAAATTATACAGAAGTTTGTATGGGCTGAGAGTGGCAGGCCTAATTCATAAAAGGTTTTAATATGATCCTAGTCCATGTAGTCTTCCGATTTTTGAACTTTAGTCCCTCTACTTGTTTGATTTGAAAATTAAAATCCTATTAATAACACTGGTAATTAGTAGTGTTATCAATTGAATTTTAAATCTGAAAAAATAAAAAGATTAAATTCTTGAAAATTAAAGTAAAATAATTGAATTCCAAGAGTCCGAAAAGCACAAAGACTACATTAAATATATATGTATTAATATAATCTTGTTAAAGTTCATAAACAGAGAAAATCTATTTTTTTTTTAAATCAAAGTCTAGCAAAAAAAATTGTTTTAATAAACTTATGGAATCGAATAAATCACATATTCTCGATTCAATCGGCCTCATTCAATTTAATGAATTTAACACTCATTTGCAATATATATGAATTAAAATGCACATGCAAATTAAAGTATTGGTACAATTCATATAATTTTATAGCGATTAACTTAATTAATACACTTTTTAACATTATGCTTTACATGTTACACATATATATAATTATTGTTATCAAATATAAAAAAAAAAATGAAACAAACAAAATTTCATGATATATATTTAAACTACAAATCAAATTTTTACATGTATAATCAAAATAAATCAAAATTCACTTATACGAAATTTTACGGTTTAAGAAAAAATTATAATCATTGGATCCAACCCTTGATTCTTCCCCTTTTTCAGTTTTCAAATATCCTAAAATAATAGCTTAAATTTCGAGTAGCAAATTTCGATCAATTCAAGTTTGAGTAAATTAGGGTTTTTTTTTTTTAAAAAATACTAGGTTACATGTTTAAAGTCAAATCAATTCAAGTTCACATTCTCAAGATTTACGTTGAATCGGATTCAGATCAAATTAAGTTCACATATTAAGATTTACGTTGAATCGGATTCAAATCCATTCAAGTTCAGTTGTTGAAAACACTTTCCCTTCGCATTCCGAACCCGATAACTTTCAACTATTACCTTCACATTCTTAAGATTTGTGTTGTCATTTTCGGACATGATATTTGCGTGGAAAAAACACTTTTCCACCTCAATTTTGATCCCAAAAGTTTTTGCGGTGAAAAAGCACTCTTGGCTTCTCAAAAGCAATGAAGAACAGGGCCTCAATCTCGAAAGTAAAACAGCCTGAACAAGTAACCAATGTCGGAACTAGAAAGGACAAACCAATTGACCTGAGGAGTGAAGTGTTGAATTTTCCATTACTTAATGTTGAACTAGAAACCAGAAGCTTGACTGGTTTGAGCTCCAACATTGCAAGTAACCAGAAATTACCAAAACCCGAAATGACCCAACCCTCCTAATTGATAGTTCTAATGACAAGAATATCTAAAATCGAGAACATGTGCGTTTAGCTTAATAAAAACGACTACCAGAGAATTATCGAACCACCGGCAGATCGCCACCGTATTATCATAGCTAGAACACGATAAAAGAATCAACAATCATTCAACAAAACTCAACCATGTATTCCAGAAAGCCGCAATTATAACCAAAATGTTAATGTCATTAACTAAAACTCTCAAACAAAATCCGAGAAGAGTTAAAACCATGTCCACCTACAGAATCCAAAACATTGAAAACTTACGTACGAGGGACCCTAGGAAGCCTTGATATTTGCTTTGCTTGCTTAGTCAAAGAGGCTGAAACCCATATCCTGCATTGAAACGAAATCGGATTAGTGAAGAACAAGCCAATTAAGAATCAATACAAGTCATAAAAATTCTAAGTACACGTGATTACATCGTCGGATTCTTCCTTCTCCTCGACCTTCTCTTCTTTCTTGGCCTCGGCTGCAGGTGCAGCACCACCACCGCCACCACCAGCCGCAGGAGCGGCAACCGCAACAGCACCACCGCCGGAAGGAACAGAAGCCAACTTCTCCCTTCCACTAGCAATTAGCTCGGTAATATCTTTGCCTTTAACTTCGGATAATAGCAACTCTATCCTCCCATCATCAGCCTCAGCTCCAACTGCAACATTTAAAAAAAAAATTCATTCAAGTAATTCACCAAGAAATTAATTCCTAATTTGCCACTTTTCCTACTATTCGATAAAGTTTACGATCCCAAATTATCACAATAAGTGACAAAGTTTGAGATTTAATCCTTATACTTAAAATATATATTTACTTTTTTTTATTTAAAAATCCTAATTAAATTGATAGACAAACATATGTAATTTTAACTAACATTTATCATCAATACAGTCATGTAATTGTACAAAATACAGAAGCGAATCATTACGAAGTATAAACTCAATATGCATACCTGATAATAAGCAAATTCTGATAGAAAAATACGAACAATGGGACTAGAATTTTAAAATTAAAAAATAATAATAGAGAAGATCTAATTTTTACTTTCAAATACAAAGGACTTAATCTTAAATTTTGCTAGAATTAAGTACAATTAAAAATGAGCTTAAACTAAAATAAAAAAAGTTAAATTCTGCAAACAGTCCCTGTATTTTTTAAATATTAAAATTTTAGTGCTCAACAAACTATAACTGTTAAATCATTCCATTTCTAAAATCTAATGCTATAAGCATATTATGCTATGTGTAATGACATGCAGCTTGTTATAAAGACTTACAATGGTCTAACTAAAAAAATGAACAAATCTAGGATTGTACGCAAAATAGAGGACTAACAATTGAATTTAACTAAACAAATTTAACTATTACTGTTTGGGAGAGGGCTAAAATTTCAAATTAGAAAAATACAAGAACTAAAATAGATCAAATAGAAGTATAGAGGCTAAATCCATAATTTTTGAAAATTACAGAAACTAATAGAAGAATTTAATCAAATAAAAATAAAGAATAGCGTTAGATCAGAGAGATTTCAAATCGGAAAATAAAGCATAAAAATGAAAATAAAATAACATAGCTAAATTTACCGTAAATCATCCAAGCAAAATATCTCAGATCAAATACGTTCCAAAGATAAAATAAATTGATTAAAGAAAAAGAGTGAGAAAAATGACCTGATCCGAGAATAACCTTCAAGTCATCGGCGGAAGGGGAAGCGTTTCCTCCGAGTACGGCGAGCAAGTAAGCGGCGACCACCTTCATTTTTACTTTGATATTGAGGGAAAGAGAAATGGAGCCGCGGAGGAAAACGAAGAAGCTAGGGTTTGCACTTTGCTGTAAGAACGGATGAAATAGTGTGTTGCTAGGGTTTTGGTTTTTTTTTTTTTCTACTGTGGCCGTCTGATTTAATTTCGGCCGTTGATTTTAAATTTAAAAGCCCGATTTTACGCTTTGATGGGCTGTCTTTGAGCCCATCTTTGAAGTTTCTACCTGCGTAAATGGGTTCAAGCCCATATTTTTTGTTTAAAGTCCATAATTAAGATAGAGAATTACATAACGAAAAATTGAATTATAAAATTTGAGGGGTAACATAAAATGAATTCAATAATTAGTACGACGGATCAGTATTCATCGACGAGTAAAAGAACAAATATTATATTAAAATTAATTTGACAAACAACTTTTGATATTGAAGAAGAAAGTTATTTAAATTTTAGTTTACAGAAATATTACGGTCAAAACTTTTTAATAAAAAAAATTGAATAATAGAAAAGAAGGAGAATAGAGTTTTCGATTGATTCAAATGATGTGAACATATAACAAGAACAACAAATTTAACAGCTTAATGGTTTAAATAAAAATTTTTGAATAATTAAATGATCATTTTATAATTTCTTAAAATTAACTAACCAAAATGTAATTTAATAAATTAGTGACACCAAGTGCAATTTATCATATAATAAGTAAAACCACCTCGAAAACCTTTAATTAAAAGTTAAATTGTATATGGTCCCTTTACACAAAAAATAAATAAGTAAGTCTCTAAATATTAGATCAAACGCTAAATTAATAGTTTTGTTAAAATTTTCATTCCTTCATTCTTCTAAAAACTAGTTTTCATATGTTAACATGAAACACCTAAGACACCGATTTTTAAATTAAATTAAATGAATTATTTTGCTTTTTGATTTAATATAAAAATTAATTTAACTCTTAATACAAAAACTTTCATGACACTTTTACTATAATGGCTGATGAACACATTCAATATTAATATAACTTTTTATATCAATATCATATAATTTTAAAAATTTCCTCTATAATATAAATTCATATCATACTTGTCTTATATTATTTTTTATCTTATTTTAAAATTATCTCAAATAAACCCTAAAATCAAAATACCATTAAAAATTTCAAGATGCATGAAATTTGCAGTGCATTCAAAAGGAAAATCCAAAACATAAAGAAAAAAACAATCTTAAATTCTTAACTTATATCATTATCAAAACAAATAAAAATAAAAAGTGACAAAACATTGCCCAAAAAGAAGTTGGTTTAGATCAGCTGTTCCTGAACCTGCAAGCATACATATATATATAAAAATCAGCATTGAGGAGAACAATGGGAGAATTAATATTATAATAATTATATCAATTATATCAATGGAGAAAAGCATATAGTTGCTTTAATGTCTTATGGTTTTTTGTCGATGAATCGGAAGTTTGACTGGTTTGAGCAGGTAAATATATCATGGAGACCCCATATTGGAATTGGGAATCATTTTGCTCACTCTATTTAATAAATAAGCATATTAGTCTCTATACATTAGATCAAAGAGAAAAACTAATCTTTCTGTTAAAAATTTCATCCATATCTACCTTAAAACTTTATCCATGTACATCAATACACATGTCATTGTCTGATTATTCCGTCAATCACACCAAATTTTAATTGTACACTTTGATAAAATTATTAACAGAAATGACCAATTTGCTCTTTGGTCAAACATATACGGACTAATTTGCTCATTTTTTGGTAGTGAGGACAAAATGCAATCGAACTTCTAGGGCCTACATGATACTTTTACCGGTTTGATCTCTGGTTCGGTTATTAAAATATTGCAAGGAACCAAAAGTTACCAAAACATGAAATGACCATACTAATAAAAACCATACCCTATACCCAAATATGAAACTAACCCAACACACATAATTCACAACGCTATTGACACGAAATATATAAGGCCTAGAATATGTCAGTTTAGCTTAATAAAAAAAAGACTACTAGAGATTTATTCAGCCACCGGCGAGTCAAAACCGCGTTATCTATAGCTACAACATGATATAGTATCAACAGTCATTCAGCAAAAACTCAAACATGTAATCCACAAATCCACAATTATAACCGAGATGTTAATGTCATTAACCACACATTCTCAAAGAAAAAAGATCTGAGCCAAGACCAAGTTCAACTACAGAGCCAAAAACATCAACAATAAAGGAACTTACGTATGAGGGATCTTTGAGCATTGATATTTGCTTTGCTTGCTTAGTCAAAGAGGCTGAAACCCATATCCTGCATCGAAACGAAATTGCATTAGTGAAGAACACTCCAATTTAAGAATCAATGCAAGTTTTAACTTCTAAGTAGGAAGTGATTACGTCGTCGGATTCTTCCTTCTCCTCGACCTTCTCCTCTTTCTTGGCCTCAGCGGCAGGTGCAGCAGCACCGCTGCCACCACCAGCTGTAGGAGCTGCAACCGCAACAGCACCACCACCAGAAGGAACAGAAGCCAACTTCTCCCTTCCACTTGCAATTAGCTCGGTGATATCTTTGCCTTTAACTTCAGACAATAGCAATTCTATCCTATCATCATCAGCCTCAGCTCCAACTGCAGAATTTAGAACACACACAATCACACATTTATTTGACTTCATAATGCTAAAGAATTCGCCAAGAACTTAATTCCCAATTCATCATTTTGCCTACCATGTGATAAAGTTTACGATTCCAAATGGTTAAATATGCAGTTGAATTTAATCCTTATACTTAAAAATCTATAACTAAATCCTCCTTTTTTTTTTTAAATTTAGAATCCTAATCCAATTGTTGACAACAGTTTGTAATTCCAATCAAAATTTGCCATCAATACACATGTAATCATACAACCTTTTGAATCAAATTATTATTAAATCAATAAGCATATTTGAAATTAAGTTTTTTAACAGAAAAATACTATCAATGTCATCTATTGAACTAGAGTTTTCAATTTGAAAAAAACAAAAATTTAAGAACAAGGACCGATTCTTAAAATTTACTAAAATACAAGGACCAACGACATATTTAAACCATTCCAAATTAATATAACCAAGTACAACGAAAAATGAACACAAACTAAAAACTTAAGAATCCAAAATTACATGGAAAATTTCCCTAAATTCCGTTCAAATCCAACAAAGGCGTGAAAATGAAAATACTTTTAAAGTCATCGACTAGACTAGAATTTTTAAATTGAAAATAAGAGACTAAGTACAGGGACTGATTCTTAAATAATGCTAAAACACAATGACCGACGACATATTTTGACCATTCCAAATTATCTAAACAAGTACAACGAAAAATGGACACAAACTAAAAAGATTGAGAATACAAAAATTACAACATGGAAATTTTCCCTAAATTCCGTAGCTAAATTGACCATAAAATCATCGAAAACAAGCACCGTCAGATTTCAAAAACAGAGAGAGCAAATCGAGTAAAAGAGAAAAGAGTGAGAAAAATGACCTGATCCGAGAATAACCTTCAAGTCATCGGCGGAAGGAGAAGCGTTTCCTCCGAGTACGGCAAGCAAGTAGGCAGCGACCACCTTCATTTTTACTTTGATATCGCGGGAACGAGAGGGGAAATGTAGCCGCGGAGGATAAGGTAGAAGGCTAGGGTTTGCAGTGAAAGGATGAAAATGTGTGTTGCTAGCTAGGGTTTTTGTTTTTTAGATCGTGGCCGTTTGATTTAATTTCAGCCGTTGAATTTAAAATTGAAGGCCCGATTTTACGGGTTGATGGGTGCTCTTTGAGCCCATCTTAGAAGCTTCAACCTAGCATATTTGGGCTGAAACTCGTAATTTTAGAGTAAACTATCACTCAACTATTAATATTTTTTTTTATCAACCAATTATAAAAAGTTACAAAATGGTCACTCAACTATTAAATTTTTTTTCGTCACCAACTATTCAAATTTTTATTTTTTGTTAAATTACTATTGGAAAGATAACTTGGGAATTTTAAAATTGGTATAATAACAACTTTAACCCTTAACATTTACACATTATCTCAATTTAGTCTTGATTCCAACAAAATTAACCCATAACATTCACACATTGTGAAATTTAGTCCTTTTTTGGCATATTTACTTTTATTTGTAATATTAAGGGTTAATTTAAAAAAAATGATAGAAGATGAAAATTATTATGGATTTCAGGTATTTCCGTCTTTGGTATATTTCCAATCAAATTTAGTTGATAGATTTTTTTAAGTGAAAAGGTCACAAAGAAAAGTAAAGTTGAAGAAAAAGATTAAATCACACAATGTGTAAATGTTGGGGGAGTTAATCTTTTTAGAATCAATATTAAATTAACACAACGTTTAAATGTTGAGGTTAAAGTTGATATTATGTCAAATTTAAAGGATTTCACGTCATCTTTATTGACTATTTAATAGTTGGTGAGCAAAAAATAAAAAATTGAATAGTTGGGTGATCATTTTGTAACTTTTCATAGTTGGGTGACTAAAAACGAAACAAACAAATAGTTGAGTGACTACATGTGTAGTTTACCCTATTTATAATTTAGCCTCTATAACCAAGAAGAGCGGTGAAACGAGAAAAAATTTATATTAAATGGTCAATGTCAAATTAGAGGTAAAGGTGTTTATAGGTTGGGATTTGGTATGAGATTAATTTATACTTACCAAGTCCAACCCAATTCGATATGTGGGTTTAAATTTTTGTTTAAACTCGTCCATATTTGTATATAACAAATCCAAACCCATTTTAGGTCTACTCATATTATTTTTTTAAATATATTTATATTATTTTTAAGTTAATATTTAATAGTTTTATTTATTAAAAATTATATATAGTCATGTTAACATTTTTTAATGTTTTTATTATACTAGTATTATATACCACAATAGATTTAATTTTTGTGTGTTATAAATTATATAATATAAAACATTACAAACTTAAAAAGGGCCAAGCAAGGCTCGGGCCTTGAATGTTCAGCCTCAGCCTTACTCATATTTTAAATGGGCTTTCTTTTTGCCTAAGCCAATTTTCAAGCCTAATATTTTTATTCAAACCCTCACAAATTCCGGTCAAGCCTTTAGGCTCGAGCCGATAGTCTAACTCATTAACAGTTCTAATTAGAGGTGTTCATAATCATAAGTAGGGTGACCCCAATCTATTTTGGGTCAGGCTTGAGTTTAGTATTTTCAAGCTTAAGCTAGCTTGTTTTATTGTTTAAAAATAATATATATTATATTAATATTAATATTAATATTAATAATTATTTATAATTAAATTTAAATAAAAATATTTTTTAAACAAGAGTAATTTGGGTGAAATCAGCTAGAAATTTTCTTTAAAACCGAGTCTAACCCAACCATTAATACCTCTAGATTGAATTATAAATTTTAAAAGGAAACTATATATAATTTTATCATTTTATTAACAAAAAATGATAAATGTTTGAAAGAACCAACGAAAAATCAAGCTCCTAGCTTATAATTTAATATCATAAAATTTCAAGTTGAATTTGGTGTGACAACTAATTGCGTCTCGGGGTGCGTGCACCGAGATTGAGAATCAACACTATAAAACAATCTAATATAGGTGATATGCTACAAGTGTGACAGAGAAATTGTAATATTTATAATGTCAATAGAAAACTCGAATATTTGAAGGATCGTACCTAAGACAGTCAACGATTAAATGTTTCCTACTCGACAAGCATACAATAAAGGATTCTAACTAGCTACTCACTAATTTCTATATTACAACAACACATAATTTAGAGGTTAATTAATCTAATCAACTACTTAGAACTGAAAATGACTAAATTGTAAAATAGATAAAATTAAGCATATAGCAATTAAATGAAAAACAACGATTGGTTGACTTTCATGTTGCTAACTAACCTTTGGATTAGGAATCTAAATCACTAAAATCCTAATTTGGCTTAATTTTACTTTTTGGTCTACACTTTTCTAAATTAGACAAATTAATTTGGTTTATTTTTCGATCTTACCAAAATAATTCGAGACTATCGAATTGGTGTTGTAGCGACGTAAAATTTTCGCTTTGGTCGCTAATTGAGGTGATTATTTGAAAATTTGGAAATCGAAATTCGATTTTATTTTTTTCGGGAGTCGCCACCGATCTTTTTCCTAGGTGTGGTCGGACACCTAATAAAACCTCTTTTTAACAGAAAAAAATTTATTTTTAGGTAAAAAGAAGGCCGAGTTTAGGTCCACTTCAAAATCCAGAGAAAAATAGGGTTCGAGAGTCAGTTACGCACGAGGAAGGTATTAGCACCCTCGTGACGCCCAAAATTGGTATCTTATTAAACATGTGTTGTCTTGATTTTCAAAAATACAAGTTCAATTTAATATTTAATCGTGATCCGATTGAAAGAAACGAGAAATCTTATGTTTTTGGTTTTTTTAGAAGGACGTCCCGTTTTTAACATGAGCAGACGAATTTCACCCAATATAGCGATGAAATTGATGCCTTAATGTTAAAACCGGTACATTGCCTTATTTTTTAAATTAATTTAAAAAAATGGAACAAATATGTTTAAAATGATAAACAAAAACTAAAAAATGCAAATATTAATGTAATTAATGAAAAATATTAATATAAGAGCATTAGAATAATAATAAAATATTTACAATAAAGAAAAAGTAAAACTATATATAATAATATAATAAGAAAATAATACACAATAACACGTACTTTAAAAAATCTATATACAATAATGTTTAAGAATAAATAATAAGTATAATATGGTATTAAAAGTATATGCATAAGATAATATATATATAAAAAATATACATAAATAATATAAATTTAAAAGTATGTATACATAATATATATAAAAAATATATATGTAATATACACATGTTAGAAATAATAATGTTAAAAAAAACAAACTATTAATAAAACTACATAAATATACATATATATATATTAAAATATATACACAATAATAATATTAAAAAGTATATACGTGAAAATATATATATATATATATATATTAGAAATAAAAATAGTATTAAAAATATACACATAATATATTTAAAGTATTAAAAAGTATAATATTAAAAGAAAACGTAATATATATATATATATATAAGTATTAAGTACAAAAAAAATATTAATACTAATAATAGTAAAGCATTAATAAATAATAGATTTAGTAATAATAATAATAATAATAATAATAAGGATAAAATAAAAATATAAACAAGTGATAAAAATATGTATTTAAAAAGTATAAAATAACAATAAGTATAATAATAATATATATAATAATAAATAATATTAAAAAATAAAAACATAAAAAAGTTAAATCTGAAAAAGGGACGAAATTGGAAACAAAAATAAATATTCGGGGCAATTTTAAAAAAAGAAATAAAGAGAGAAGGACTAACTTGAACACGCGCAAAACAACAGAAGATCAAAAACGAATATTCCCAAACTTTTAAAACATTACGCAGTAATAGGGACTAAATTATAGAGAATGTCAAATTTTAAGGCCGATTTATAAATAAATATAAACTTGATTTAAAAATCTCTAAAAAGCGGAGGGGCTAAATGCGCAAATAGCCCCTCCAATAAAAAAACACGCGGATCCTGAGGTGGACGGGTTTGGGGGACTTCAAAATGACGTCGTTTTATTAGTATTATAAAAGTAAAATTTTTTTAATGAAACCTCATTTCTTCATATTTTCAGAAAAAAAAAAGGTCTTTTTCTCTCATTTCTTTCTCTGCACATCCCAGGGCCAACCACCACCCGATCATCGCCGCCGTCGGAGCCCCGTCGTCGACCACCGTACACGGTTGTCGGATTTTTCAAAAAGGGTATATTTTTTCTTTTTTTATTTTAAATATAAATATTGGTAGTAAAAAAATAAAAAAACAAAGAAAATATTGTATATATATATATATATGCGAAAAGAAAACTAAAAAAGAAATAGAGGATACCCTTCTTATTTTCGAATAGATTTGCTTGATTTTGCTTTGTATTGGTTGAATCGGTTAAAGGATAGTAGATCTAAAATCTATTGTTGTATTTGAGAAAGAAAAAATCCAAAATTCCCCCCTCTTTTTCACTGTCTTTCAAACGGCCTTTATAGCCGAAAAAATCAAAAGTTTTCTTTTCTATTCTTTTAATCACTATTTCGGTTTCTTTTTTCTGTTCTCTGCTTCGCTTGCTACTATTTTCTGTTGTTTCTGTCTCTGTTGCGTGTTTGCAGGTGCAGTTGGAGCATGGCGGTGGCAGAGGGCAGGTGACCGGTGTTAGGGGGTTGGTGGCTAGGGTTTGAAATTTTGATTTCTGATTTGATATAATCGGGCTTAGGGTATAGTTGGGCTTGGGGTGTATTTGGGTTTTAGTAATTGGGTTGGCTGAAATGGGTTATGGGGTATTAATGGATTTGGTTGGGTTAGGTTGGTTTGGTTTAAATTTTGTAATTGGTTTAGTTTAGGTGGGCCAAAATTCGCCTGTAATAGGTGTTAAATAAGATCTCCTCTTGGTCTCACTTGTCTAAATTTTTCTTTAGGGACGTCAATCTTAAGTTATTAAGTTTATTCAATTTAGTCCAATTTTTATGATTTAGTCCCTAGATAAAAAAAACTAACCAGGCAACACCTCCATTAACCAACCACCTCAGATTTAGCCACTCGTCCTCATTTCTAAAAAAACAACAAATAAACACCCAAACCATGTATTAAGTTAAGTGCAAAAGATAGGGTTAAGAAAGCTTAAGGCTTTCTTGAAAGATGCTTGAAGAAGATGACAATGACAACAAAGCTAATGCACAGGAACACTAAAAATTAGATTTTTATCTAAAAAACTAAAAATGAAACTAGGCTATAGTAATGGCTAAGGATGAAACTGAAATTACAAAAGAGTTTAGAGTACCAAATAATAATTAAAACCAAGCTACAATGTTAACTAACTAACCAACTATCTAAAACACTAAAAATAACTAGAAAAACACAAAACCCTAAGGAACTTTAGAGAAGAAGAGAAAATAACTAAGTTAAAAGAGGATAAGCAAAAGGAATAAAAGAGCCTCCTTTTTCATCAAACCAAAAGTGGCTTTAAACATCATATTACAACCCATATTTTTGGACCAAAATGCTCCTAGACGTCTATTTTTTATTGGGGCAAAGGTTGGACAAGAACTACCATTGCAATCATTTTTTGTCTCTTCAAATAGTGGTGTCGCGAGACCCATGACTCGATGTTGTGATACCAAGGGTAGTAAGCAACTTGGGCTCGTCGGGGTTCTTCATTGTTGCGACATCACTTCTCTTGGTGTCGTGACACCCAACTTTTGGCTCTACTTCTAGAGATATCACGACCTAGATGCTTTGGTATCGTGATTTCGGCAATTTGGTCTATGTTGATTGTTCGTTTTGGCATCCTTGAGGCGTCTGTGCTCGGTATCGTGACTTCCAGAAGATCAATGTTGAGGCACCCACTTTAATTGGCTATTATTAACGTCCTACATCCACTCAACGACCTCATTAGGTCCCCCGGTTCCCAAAAAGGTATAAAACACATAAATACCATTTATTAAGGATGAAAACAAAACTAAAACAAAAGTAACAAATTGCTCAAGAATAAGCTCTTTAAATATAATAAAAAGTCGAATTTGCTATATCAAATTATGACAAATCAATATCTAAACTTAATTAAAAAGATTATATAAAATTTAGAGTATAGTAGAAATAATAAAACAAAGTGAAAAGTATTTAAATGTTTCGATTTTAAAAAATAAATAATTATTTAAAATTTTCTTAATAATGATTTACAAATTTTTTTTGATAATAAACATGTGTAAAAGCTTTTTCTAAAAAATCATGTGTAAAAGTTAGAAAGTATTTTATCCTATTTTTTTAATTTATTTTTCAACTAAAATAAATAAATAGTGGATCAAACTATTCAGCCAATGTAACTATGTGGTCAAGTTTGTTTTGTTTTTATTTTTACCTGTTTAGTTCTATTTCTTCATGTTTGGTATTTAATGCACCCACCCACTTTGTCAATCAGATTTGAGGTGGGTGGGGTAGTGGTGAAAGCAGAAAAAATTTTTAGGGTAAAAATTAAAATTTAATTTTTATGATAATATAAATATAATTTTATCATTTTAATAATTTATATTTTTATAACTTTTAAATAATTAAATTAAATTTTTATTATTTTAAGGGGCCAAAATGTAATTCTATATTTACTAATTTAAAATTTTAAAAATTTTAAAGAGCCTCAATGAAAATTTTCTCATTTTAACAGGGATGAGGTCCTTGCCAGCCTCTAACTACGTCCCTGTATAACGGTCACTTCTCTTGATATTAATATCATCAGCTGATTTTTGTTTAAAAAAAAACCTTGTGAAAAACTCATGAAAAAATAGTGACTCAGCTCATAAATAATATCATCAGCTCATAAACCTTGTGTAAAATATGTAAATTATGTAAATTCATATAATACTTATTATTATTTTTTATATCTTATTTTAAAAACTATTTTCAAATAAACCCTAAAATCAAGACACCACGACAAAAATTCAAACAAGAAGTTACACGAAATTTGCAGTTCCTGTCTCTTAAAAAAAAAAAACATCCAAAACATAAAAATAAATCTTAAATTATTAACTTATTTCACTATCTTAATAAAAAAAATTATAAGGGTAAATTACATATAATATCATTAAACTATTAATAAATTTACATTTTAATCACTTAATTTTAAAAAGTTGCAAATTGATCACTAAACTGTTTGAAAGTTTTCATTTAAGTCACTGAACTATTTGAAAGTTTTTATTTAAATCAATGAGTTGTTAATTTTTTTTTTTAAGTTCAACTAGAGAACTCCATGCAATGACTCGACGATTGGTATAGTAGATTAGTATCCATCGACAAGTAGAAGAGCATACCTTAGATCCAAGACAATTTGACGATCAGTATCAGAGATCGAAGAAAAAAACTAATTGGATTTTAGTTTATAGATTCATAACATTCAAAATTGTTTCATAAAAAAAAAACTGAACCATATAAGAGAAGAGGATGCAAGTGGTGTGAATAGAGAAAGCAGAACAACAATAATTTTAACAGTTCGATAACTTAAAAAAAAACTTTCGAATAGTTCCATAATCATTTTATAACTTTTTAAAATCGAGTAATTAAAATGTAAATTTACTAATAGTTTTGTGACTTTAATAATAATTTACCTTAAAAGAAAGACAAAACATGGGCGAAAAAGAAGTTTGGTTTAGACCAACTGTTCCAGAACCAGCAAGCATACATATGAGAGAATACCATTGCATAAAGGGGAACAATGTGAGAAATGATATTTATTACATGCATTAAGAAAACGTGGTAAACATGTTAAAAACAATCCATTACATGACATGTTTTTATAGATAAAGTAGGCAGCAAAGGGACAAGTTCAAAGCTAACATCAAATACTAGTCTAAAGTATTTATTTATTCGAATTAAATATTATAAATTATAATTCAGATATAATTTATTTTGAATCAAGATAATTTTGGACAATGATGGTTAAAAATGGATCGAGTCATGGGTGAAGTAAGAAAATTCTTATAAAGGTCGAAATTAAATTTTAATTTTTAATAGTTATATTTTTTTATAATTTTTAAATGATTAAATTAAATTTTTATTATTTTTAGGGGTTAAAGTGTAACTTTAACTTTACTGATTTAAAATTTTAAAATTTTTAAAGGACTTAAATGGATAATTTTCTAATTTAGGGGGTCCGGGGCCCCTACTAGCCTCTCTAGATACACCAGTGGACCAAGCAATGAATTTAGAACATTTTTTAGGAGGGTTGGAATCAAAATTATAAAATTTTGAGAGGTTAAAATATTATTTTATCAAGTATTAATTTATGGTTTCGTCATTTTTTGAAAGAACTAAATAGAATTTTTTTTCATTTCGGGGCTAAGTGTAATTCTACGATATATAAAATTATAATTTAATGATTTTTAAGGAGATTGAATTATATTTTTTTTATTTTTTGACCGGTTTTTGAATGAATCACTCGAAATCATTGAATTTAGACAATAACTCGATTTAATCGGTTTATAGTTTATAATTTTTAATAATTTATTTAATTAAAAATAAAACAATAATCGAAACTTGTCAAATAAATGGTTTGTTAGGCTCGACCACCAATTCAGGTTTTAAAATAATATTTTAGGTAAGACTTATGTGTGGAGAAATTTAAATTAAATATAATTTTAGATAAAATTCGAACATAATTTTACGCATGAATAAATTTTGAACCCAAACACTCAACATCTAGTGTTTGGGCTTTTCCCAACTAAAATTTCAACGGCATAATATTTTATTTAACTCTCTAACTTTACAAAAAAGTTATTTCAGTATTCTATTTAATTTTTCGTCTTTTTTTTATCTTTTTTGTCAAATCACCAAAAAATAGATGAAAAAGTTAAAATTTTTTTTTAACTTTGCTGAAATGACATACACGTGGATGATATGTCATCTAGGAGTGAGCATTCAACCTAATCGAATCGAATGAAAAAATTTTAAGTTAATTGAGTTGAAGAATCATATTTTATCATCCTAAATCGATTTTAAATTTTCTCGAATTGAGTTGAGTGAGATGAAATTCGAATCGAATCGAATATATTTGTTCGAGTTAAATTAAAAAAATGAATTTGAGTTCTTGTAGCCACTGTGACCCACCGTAATCAATGCTCATGTCAATCGAGCTAAGATTCAAAAAATTAAGTGTACAATTTTTTTAAAATAATCTCATTATAGGTTTTAATTATATCTACTCTTTTTAAAAAAAATGCTTAGAACTACTCATAACTCCTCCCCCAACTCATAAATAGGAGGATAATGCACTTCAGCACACGTCCTCTTGCATTGACACAATGCCTATACCAATCGAGTTAAGACTCAATCGATAATTTGAATAAATTTTTTAAAATAATTATTAATTGAATATTATCTAATTATATTTTGAATCAAATTAATTAAAATTATCTCTAATCATATATATTAACAATGTAAATGAATTTTTAATTTTTTTATTTTAAAAAAACTTAAGAAAATTAGTTTAAAGTGTTTTTTTAGATTAGTTTAAACATTTTTAAATGGATATTGTCGAAACAATTTTTAAATTGAAAAACGGAAGTCGACTTAAAAACGAAAACGGAGTCGCCACTAGGGGTGATCATGGGTTAGGCGGCCCGGCCCGGCCCCAAGGCCCTCCCGATAAATGGGAGGGTTCGGGTAAAAATATAGGCCCGAAATATGGGTTTGGGCAAAAATACGAGGTCCGTTTACAAAACAGGCCGGGCCTCGGGCCAACCTTTTTAACTTTTTTTTTTAGTATATTTTTTATTTGTGTATTGTTTTAAGAATTGTTTGTCTCATTTTTATTTTGTTTCT
Organism: Gossypium stocksii; assembly: GCA_020496765.1. Classification (NCBI taxonomy): domain Eukaryota; kingdom Viridiplantae; phylum Streptophyta; class Magnoliopsida; order Malvales; family Malvaceae; genus Gossypium; species Gossypium stocksii. The sequence goes on from CM035623.1 coordinate 994,584, forward strand.
TGTTTTAATTTTTGTTTTTATGTTTTTAAATGTATTTAATTTATTATATTTTTAAATTTTTTAATGAAATAAGCAAAAAAAATTAATATGGGTCGGGCCGGGCCGAGCTCGGCCTAGCATTTTTATTCCGGGCCGGGCCTGAACAAATTTTTATGCCCATATTTTGGGCCGGGCCGGGCTTGGGCCTAGAAAACGGGCTAAAATTTTTTCTGGGCCATACCCGAACCCAGCCCAGCCCGGCCCATGATCACCTCTAGTCGCCACTAATCTTTTTTGTTTTGGTGTGATCGGATCACCTTATAAAACGCTTCGTTTTTTAAAAAATAATTTTGGTCTACGAAATTCAAGAAAACGGTTCGGGAGTCAGTTACGTGCGAGGAAGGATTTATTGGGAAGAAACCGAACAACCGAAACAAAACGAAGCACAACCGGGGTTCTTTCTCTCCCTATAACTCCTGTCAAAAATTATGGAAAGTACAATAGCACAAATATATGTTCTCTAGCAACCTTAATCAACCACAAATCAACCAATGCAACCACAAAAATAAATAAATAGAGACACCGATATTTTTACGTGGAAAACCCCTTTAAATCAAGGGTAAAAACCACGGGACTTTATAGTCCGATCAAAAACTCCACTATCATCAAATGTTCAACTACAAGATCACAATATCAAGCCTACAACAAGCATTCAACTCCAACAAGGCTAACAATATGTAATCTTTAGCAAAAAAGATAAAAATGGGAGAACATCACCAAATTGCAGCTGCTGAAAAACGGGTATATTTGACGTTACAGGACTCGGATGAAAAATCCGACCGTACAAAGTCAAGAACACCTTATCGCCTAGCTGCTGTCCAAAAATCAGCTCAATCGGACCACGGATGGACTTCCGATCGAAGAGTTGATCACTGCTGCACCAAGCTTAAAAAAAAAAGATTTTTCACTCCAACTCTCTCTTTTGAAACTTGATTTTTGGCTCTCTGATTTTGCTGCCCACATTCACCCGTTAAAGCCAAAAAAATGACTTTTGTCAAGTCCAAAAAAGGTGGTAATTAATGTGGCAGAAGCTTCCTTTTTTTTTGTAACCAAAACAATGAAAGAAACAATAAACAACCCTTTTATTGGGTTGACTAGTGTGGGGTTCCCCACATAGTGGGACCCACACCCAACAAATCTCCCCCTCCGACTATGTGGGGAATGCCTCCATGCCGGAGGTCAAACAACATGCTTCAAACTTTCCTCTTGGTAAGGCCTTCGTCAACATATCAGCACCATTATCATCAGTGTCTATCTTCTCAAGCTCTAATAACTTAGCTTCAAGAACATCTCGTATCCAATGGTACCTCACATCAATATGCTTAGATCTAGCATGAAATGTTGGGTTCTTACCAAGATGAATAGCACTCTGGCTATCACAATACATGACATACTTTTCTTGAGTAAAACCAAGCTCATGCACAAACTTCTTCATCCAAAGCATCTCCTTGCACGCTTCGGTTGTTGCAATGAACTCTGATTCGGTAGTGGACAATGCAACACACTTTTGCAATCTCGATTGCCATGCCACGGCTCCCCCTGCATAAGTGATCAAGTAACCTGAAGTAGATCTCCTAGAGTCAATGTCTCCAGCCATGTCTGAATCTGTATACCCAACAAGAACAGGTTTCTCATTACCGAAACAAAGTTTCATGTTGGAAGTGCCACGAAGATATTTCATAATCCACTTCACTGCATTCCAATGCTCTCTGCCTGGATTAGAAAGAAAACGACTAACTGTACCAACGGCATAAGCCAAGTCTGGTCTCGTACAAACCATTGTATACATCAAACTACCCACGGCTGAAGAGTAAGGAACTTTTTGCATCTCTTCCTTCTCCTTTTCTGTGGAAGGACTATGCTTAACACTCAATCTAAAGTGCATAGTAAAGGGAGTGTTCACCGCTTTAGCTTTGTCCATGTTAAACCTTTGAAGTACTTTCTCAATGTACCTCTCTTGTGATAACCACAATTTCCTGGCCTTTCTATCACGTGTCAATCTTATGCCAAGAATTTGCTTTGCTGGCCCCAAATCCTTCATTGAAAAGGATTTACTCAACTCTTGCTTCAACTTCTCAATTCTAGAAGCATTCTGACCAACAATAAGCATGTCATCAACATAGAGCAAAAGAATTATAAAATCATCACCAGAGAATCTCTTTACAAACACACAATGATCAGAAGTAGTCTTCTTGTAGCCTTGCTCCCCCATAACAGACTCAAACTTCTTGTACCATTGCCTTGGAGCTTGCTTCAAACCATACAAGCTCTTCTTCAATCTGCACACATAGTCCTCTTTCCCTTGTGCAACAAACCCCTCTGGCTGCTCCATGTAAAGCTCTTCTTCCAAATCACCATGAAGAAAAGCAGTTTTCACATCCATTTGTTTAATCTCTAAGTCATAACAAGCTGCCAAACTCAGTATAGTTCTGATAGAGGACATCTTCACAACCGGAGAAAATATTTCTTCAAAATCAACCCCCTTTTTCTGAGTATAACCCTTGACGACCAATCTAGCCTTGTATCGTGGAGATGAAGACTTCTCTTCTTGCTTCAACCTGTAAACCCACCGATTCTTCAAAGCTCTTTTGCCCTTAGGTAGTTTTACCAACTCAAAGGTATGGTTCTCATGCAAGGATTGAAGTTCATCTTTCATCGCTTCAACCCACTGATCTTTGCATCCACTCTCTATAGCCTCTTCATAACATTCAGGTTCTCCCCCGTCAGTCAAAAGAACATATTCATCAGAAGAATACCTAACAGAAGATCGTCGATCTCTGGAAGACCTTCGAAGTGGAACTGCTAGTGGAGCTATAGGTGCTTGTTGTTGATCATTCACAACATCATTCATGGGAGTATCAAAGTCACTTATATCCTGATGGTCATCACTAACATCACCATGCACATCATCCTGGATAGGACTTGGTGAAGAGTCTAGGGGAACCGGATTCACATCGATCAAATCACCACTATCTTGTGAATTCACTTTCTCCGTCTTATCAATGTCATCAATGGTTTGATCCTCAATGAAGACAACATCTCTGCTTCTTACGAGTTTCTTCTGAATTGGATCATAGAGTCTATAACCAAACTCACCATCTAGACCATAACCAATAAAAATGCATTGTCGAGTCTTGGCATCCAACTTAGATCTTTCATCCTTTGGAACATGAACAAATGCTTTACAACCGAACACACGTAGATGATCATATGACACGTCTTTACCAAACCAAACTCTATCTGGTACATCACCTCGCAAAGGAACACTAGGAGACAAATTTATCACATGTGTCACTGTATTCAAAGCTTCAGCCCAAAATGATCTTGGCAACTTTGCATCTGACAACAAACATCTGACTCTCTCAATCAATGTTCGGTTCATTCTTTCAGCTAACCCATTTAACTGTGGTGTCTTTGGTGGTGTTCTCTAATGTTTGATTCCCTGTCGCAGACAATACTCATGAAACGGCCCTATGTACTCGCCACCATTATCAGTACGAATGCACTTCAACTTCTTCCCTGTTTCCCTTTCAACTGATGCTTGAAACTGTTTAAATACCTTAAAGACTTGATTTTTAGACTTCAAAGTGTAAACCCACAGCTTTCTTGAACAGTCATCAATGAAAGTCACAAAATAAAGTGCACCGCCATGTGACCTTACTTTCATCGGACCACAAACATCTGAATAGACCAACTCTAGCAACTCTGATCTTCTATGAGGAGGACGGCTTCTAAATGAAACTTTTCTATGCTTTCCTGCTAGACAATGAGCACAATTCTTCAGTGTAGCATTCTTCAAACCCAAAAGTTGATTCTTCCTCGCTAAACAGTTAAGCCCCTTCTCACTCATGTGACTAAGTCGTTTATGCCACAACTCAGTTGAGCTGTCATTCACCGTCACATTCACCGTCTCTTGAGAAGTCAAAGCTTGCATCAAGTATAAATTTGAGCTCTTCTTTCCTCGAGCCACAACCAATGAGCCTTTAGTCAGCTTCCACTGCCCCTCACTGAAGGTGTTACAGAATCCCTCATCATCAAGCTTTCCTGCAGAAATCAAATTCAAACGGATATCCGGTGCATGTCTGACATCCTTGAGAGTTAACTTTGTTCCATTGTTACTCACCAAGCTAACATCTCCCATACCAATAACTGAAACCAAACCGTCATTACCCATCTTCAATACCCCAAAATCACCAGGAGTATAAGATGTGAAGAAATCCTTCCTCGACGTGACATGAAGTGATGCACCAGTATCAATCACCCAACTAGTCTCGTCACATGCTAAGTTGACCAAATTCTCATCACAAATGACCAACAGATCTTCACGAGTAACAGTAGCAACACGCTCAGATTTTTCATCATCATTCCGATCGTGTTTGTCACCGCCACCTTTGTTCTCTTTCTTCCACTTGAAGCAATATTTCTTGATATGACCTTTCTTACCACAATGATGACACTCAAGATTCTTATATCTCGATCTTGACTTGCTTCGGCTTTTGTCTCTACCCTTTCTATCTTTGTCTCTGTTCCTCCCCCTATTCTCGATAACCAACACCTCGGGCTGTGATGTAGGACCTTGAGATTTTCTTCTAACCTCTTCATTCAACACACCACTCTTAGCCAAATCCAAAGTAATAATACCATGTGGGGCAGAATTAATGAGCGAGACCCGAAAAGTCTCCCAAGAGTCTGGTAGAGTAGCAAGCAACCAAAGCCCTAAAATCTCGTCATCAAATTTGACACCCATACCAAGCAACTGATTCATCACACTCTGAAATTCACTAACATGGTCAGCTATAGACGTTCCTTCTTTGTATTTCAGAGCCATCATTTTCTTCAACAAAAACAACTTGTTATTGCCCGACCTCGAAGCATACAAGCTTTCAAGCTTCTCCCACAATGTTCGAGCATGTGTCTCCTGATCAATGTGGTTGTAAACATTTTCTTCAACAAATTGCCGAATAAAGCCACACACTTGTTGATGCTCAAATTCCCATTCTTCATCACTTTTCGAATCGGGTTTTTGAGTAGCAAAGACCGGAAGATGCAAAGCCTTCACAAACAACAAGTCCTTCATTTTATTCCGCCAAAGTTGATAATTTGTGCCATTCAACATAATCATCTTGCTCGTATTGATTTCCATAATTATTTGACACGATAACCGAGCTCTGATACCAGTTTATTGGGAAGAAACCGAACAACCAAAGCCCTAAAATCTCGTCATCAAATTTGACACCCATACCAAGCAACTGATTCATCACACTCTGAAATTCACTAACATGGTCAGCTATAGACGTTCCTTCTTTGTATTTCAGAGCCATCATTTTCTTCAACAAAAACAACTTGTTATTGCCCGACCTCGAAGCATACAAGCTTTCAAGCTTCTCCCACAATGTTCGAGCATGTGTCTCCTGATCAATGTGGTTGTAAACATTTTCTTCAACAAATTGCCGAATAAAGCCACACACTTGTTGATGCTCAAATTCCCATTCTTCATCACTTTTCGAATCGGGTTTTTGAGTAGCAAAGACCGGAAGATGCAAAGCCTTCACAAACAACAAGTCCTTCATTTTATTCCGCCAAAGTTGATAATTTGTGCCATTCAACATAATCATCTTGCTCGTATTGATTTCCATAATTATTTGACACGATAACCGAGCTCTGATACCAGTTTATTGGGAAGAAACCGAACAACCGAAACAAAACGAAGCACAACTGGTGTTCTTTCTCTCCCTATAACTCCTGTCAAAAATTATGGAAAGTACAATAGCACAAATATATGTTCTCTAGCAACCTTAATCAACCACAAATCAACCAATGCAACCACAAAAATAAATAAATAGAGACACCGATATTTTTACGTGGAAAACCCCTTTAAATCAAGGGTAAAAACCACGGGACTTTATAGTCCGATCAAAAACTCCACTATCATCAAATGTTCAACTACAAGATCACAATATCAAGCCTACAACAAGCATTCAACTCCAACAAGGCTAACAATATGTAATCTTTAGCAAAAAAGATAAAAATGGGAGAACATCACCAAATTGCAGCTGCTGAAAAACGGGTATATTTGACGCTACAGGACTCGGATGAAAAATCCGACCGTACAAAGTCAAGAACACCTTATCGCCTAGCTGCTGTCCAAAAATCAGCTCAATCGGACCACGGATGGACTTCCGATCGAAGAGTTGATCACTGCTGCACCAAGCTTAAAAAAACAGATTTTTCACTCCAACTCTCTCTTTTGAAACTTGATTTTTGGCTCTCTGATTTTGCTGCCCACATTCACCCGTTAAAGCCAAAAAAATGACTTTTGTCAAGTCCAAAAAAGGTGGTAATTAATGTGGCAGAAGCTTCCTTTTTTTTTTGTAACCAAAACAATGAAAGAAACAATAAACAACCCTTTTATTGGGTTGACTAGTGTGGGGTTCCCCACATAGTGGGACCCACACCCAATAGGATTAGCACCCTCGCAACGCCCAAAAATTGGTACCTTATTGATTAATTAATGTCCTAATGTCAAAAATTTGAAAAGATTTTAAAATACAATACCTTTGAAAATATTTGGATAATTCGAATTGGATATTGAAATTTTCTTGTTTCGAAGGAATAAAATATCACATCCAACACGTTAGGATACGAAATTTCAAACCCTCGATACCAAGATCATCTCATGATTTCCAAAACTCATGCATTTAAATTTAAAAAGATATTCAGTTATTTGGCGAAACAGAAAATCGAAATCCAGCACGTTAGGGCACAATTTCTCGAATTTCCAAATACAGAATATTTCCTTTATATCAAAACAAAATTTCATGACTCGGGTGGAGGTTCATGTAATGCAAATTTGTGAAAATAAATCGCGATATTGATATACATAATAGAAATAAAATGGGTACGAAAGCATGAATAATGAAAGCAAGAGCTAAATAATTTTTAAAAAAATAAAGCTAGTAAAACAATGAGTAAATAAATAAGAAATTTAAAAAAATTAAATAATAAGATAAAAAAATAGTTGAAAATACACAAGAAAATAAGAGAAACATATTAAATAGAATAGAATAGAGAAAAAATAATAAAAGGGTAACCATAATAATAAATATAATGTGAAATTAATGATATAATAATATAATACTAAAATAAGCATAAAAAATTATAGAAATAATGATAATAACAATACGTTAGTAATGATAATAATATGAAAATAATAATATGAACAACAATATGCTAAAAATAACAGTAATAATTGTAATAGGCCAATTTTGGTCTGGGCCCGAAAAAATAATAAGCGAAGCCAAAGGATGCAGTCGGTCGAAAACAAGCCAAAAAGGGCCAAATTGAAAGACAATCATTAAATTATGGCCAAATCAGAAAATGGAGAAAACTAAGGGGTTATCAAATTTTGTTGACTTGGTAAAAGGCTAAAAATAGAAAGATTTTATTTTATTATTAAATTAGTTAGGCTATTTTTAGTAAATCCCATGCATATAAATTGAGGTATCTTGTTCTTTGAAAGGGGGAAGAGTGGGAGACTTGGGTATTCTTACTTCAATTTGGAATTGGATTATTCTCTCTTTTCCTATTTCCATTGAAATTGAATTGTTTTCTTTCCTCTTTCTATTACGTGAGAATTTTGTCCATTTTATTTCAATTCCTTTGTTTGTTCTAAATTCGTCCAATTGCTTTTACCCCTTCCGTTTTTTTATTGTTTTGCAATTAAGTTTTCATTTTTTTTTGGGGTCCTAAAATTTGTTTTGACCATATTTTGGTCTCCTTGAAGCTGTGCGTTTTGGAGGGTGGGGATTATTTCCCTTTTGATCCCTCGTTATTTGCACGTTCAAATTAGTCCATTTCCTTTTATTTATTTTTGATTTGCCCCAAAATTTTACTTTAAGATTCAATTTAATCTTTTTTTTTCACTATTTTATTATCAAATTAACTGATTTAATATATTATCGCTATTATTATTATGTTTCTATTTATATTTATTTTGTTATTCTAATACTATTATTATTTATCTAATTTTCATTTATCTATTTGCATTTCTACTATTATTATATTTCTATTTATATATTATTTATTTTAAAAACATTTTATTTACTTTAAATTTTCCCCTATATATTATTTATAATAAACAATTTTAAATTGCAAGGGATATTATTTCAAATTATTTAATAGCTTACGTGTTTTTAATTGATTTACACATTGATTTTTTTTAAACTTGTTTTCGTGTTATCCGTGTTAAGTTGTTTTATAAATTGTTTTAAATCTTTACTGTATATCATTAATTTTTCTTTTTTTTTTTTGTTTGTTGCGTTATCTATTTATATGCCATTTATGTTTTTAGATGATTGGAATATAATTTGTTTTAGGCTCCTTCGTACTTATTTTTTTCCCCATTTGAAAACTCATTCATATATCATTACGTCATACACTACTTATTTCCTCATTATAACATTTTGAGTTGGTTTTAAACGTTTATGTGAAAGCTTCTAAAAAATAAGGTAATGTTTCGTGTTTGGAAGTTCGAAAAATTGTGCCCTAACATGCTGGGCTGCGGTTTTCTTGTTCGTCCAAATATCTAAATATCCTTTTAGTTCCATGTTTTGGGAGATTAAGGACGATTTTGGTTTCGTGGGTTAAAATGTTGCATCCTAACGTACTGAGTGTGACGTTTTATCCTGTAGGAACAAATGAGTCTTAATATTCCAAAACGAGTCGTTCAAGCATTTTTTTTAAAGGAATTGTATTTTAAAATCCCTTCAAATTTTTAACAATCGGACTTTTAATTAATTAATAAGGTACCAATTTTGGGCGTTACGAGGGTGCTAATCCTTCCTCGTACGTAACCGACTCCCGGACCTATTTTCTTAAAATTCGTAGACCAAAATGTTTTATAAGGTAGCCTAATTACACCTCAAAAAAGGATTGGTGGCGATTCCATATTTTTAAAGTCGCTCCACGTTTTTAAAATAGAAAATGGTTTCGACAGATTTTCTACACCAGACGGGTTATCAAATTTCACAATGCCCATCTTGATGAGCCTTTCAATTAACTTTTTGAAAATGGTACAGTTTTCTATCGAGTGCCCTGTTACTCCCGCGTGGTACTCGTATTGAGCATTTGTTTCGTACCATTTGGGGAGCGGAGGCTGCATAGGTTCTGAGTAGAATGGAGATACCACGTGGGCATTGAACAATTTTTGGTACAACTCCCTATACATCATCGGGATAGGAGTGAACTGGAGTCTTTCTGTATTTGGCCTCGAGTTGAACTCTTGTCTTAGTGGGGCTTGATGACCCGTGGCTAGAGGTGTGCATGGGCCGGGCCGGGTGGGGTTTGGGTCGGGCTCAACTTAAAATTTAGGTCCATTCATCGGGCTCGGGTCGGGCCGGGCCCAAAAATAGGCCTAAAATTTTGCCCAAGCCCGACCCATAAAAAATGCTAAAACTCGGGCCCGGCCCGACCCGCCCGTATTAATTTTTTATATTATTTTATATAATTTTTAAATATATATAATACATAAAAAATACTAAAAAAATCAAAATAAATATTTTTCAACAAATTGAAAATAAATTTTAAAAAAATATGTAGGCTTAAATAACATTAAGATAGATGCAACTTAACAAGCAAATACCTCTAAAATAATAACAAAATTAACAAATGCCTTTAAAATAATAACAAAATTAACAATAAAATAAGTTTTATACAATATCCAAATAATAACAACAAAATAGTAGCAACATAATAGTAATATGGTAGCAAAATAGGGAGAAAACAATAAGAAAATAACATTCAAAAAAAAAATAGCAGATTTTTTTTGTCATTTAGTGAATTCGGGCCGGGCCCGGGCCAAAAATACCTTACCCGAGGCCCGGTCCATTTTTTAAATGGGCCTTATTTTTTGTCCAAGCCCATTTTTCGGGCCTATATTTTTGCCCAAACCCTCCCACATTTCGAGCGGGCCTTCGGGTCGGGCCGGGCCGGGTTGCCGGCCCATGCACACCTCTACCCGTGGCTATCATTTTCGATTAATTCACTCGATCTATGTGTTACAGGCCAATTTTGGCCAACCTAAATTAGCCCAATACCCCTTTACATTTACAATAATCCATTACAACCCAACCAATTAATAAAACCCCATAACCCATCTCAGCTAGCCCAAATTACAACCTTTAACCCACAAGACCCGAAAGCCCAATCCCTATCTGTTTTACCCAAACCCGTACAGCCCAACAAGCAGACCCAAATCAGAAAACAAAAAATTGAAACCCTAACTTAACCCTAGCCCTTAATCGGCGCCGCAAACCCCAACTACCCATCTGACAAGGCCACCGACCGGTCAGCTCTTCTCTGCCAGTAGCCACCTGCTTCAACGCAGCCCATGCCCTGCAAAACCAAAGAAAACACGCAACACAGGAGCGAGAAATGACAGAAATAATAGCAAATATTTGTAAATGGCTATATAAGCCGAATGAAAACACTTTGTAAAGGGGACCCTGGATTCAAAAAATAGAAAGAGATTTGGCAAAATTTTCATTGAATATAAAACATTAAGAAGTTTAAAGCAAAAGCAGTGATTCAAAAGCATCAGAATAGAGAAATTCAAAAGCCAAATCGGAGGAAAGGCTAAAAATAGAAAGATTTTATTTTATTTTATTTTATTATTAAATTAGTTAGGCTATTTTTAGTAAATCCCATGTATATAAATTGAGGTATCTTGTTCTTTGAAAGGGGGAAGAGTGGGAGACTTGGGTATTCTTACTTCAATTTGGAATTGGATTATTCTCCCTTTTCCTATTTCCATTGAAATTGAATTGTTTTCTTCCCTCTTTCTATTACGTGAGAATTTTGTCCATTTTATTTCAATTCCTTTGTTTGTTCTAAATTCGTCCAATTGCTTTTACCCCTTCCGTTTTTTTATTGTTTTGCAATTAAGTTTTCATTTTTTTTTGGGGTCCTAAAATTTGTTTTGACCGTATTTTGGTCTCCTTGAAGCTGTGCGTTTTGGAGGGTGGGGATTATTTCCCTTTTGATCCCTCCTTGTTATTTGCACGTTCAAATTAGTCCATTTCCTTTTATTTATTTTTGATTTGCCCCAAAATTTTACTTTAAGATTCAATTTAATCTTTTTTTTCACTATTTTATTATCAAATTAACTGATTTTATATATTATCGCTATTATTATTATGTTTCTATTTATATTTATTTTGTTATTCTAATACTATTATTATTTATCTAATTTTCATTTATCTATTTGCATTTCTACTATTATTATATTTCTATTTATATATTATTTATTTTAAAAACATTTTATTTACTTTAAATTTTCCCCTATATATTATTTATAATAAACAATTTTAAATTGCGAGGGATATTATTTCGAATTATTTAATATCTTACGTGTTTTTAATTGATTTACACATTGATTTTTTTTAAACTTGTTTTCGTGTTATCCGTGTTAAGTTGTTTTATAAATTGTTTTAAATCTTTACTGTATATCATTAATTTTTCTTTTTTGTTTGTTTGTTGCGTTATCTATTTATATACCATTTATGTTTTAGATGATTGGAATATAATTTGTTTTATGCTCTTTCGTACTTTTTTTTTCCCCATTTGAAAACTCATTCATATATCATTACGTCATACACTACTTATTTCCTCATTATAACATTTTGAGTTGGTTTTAAACGTTTATGTGAAAGCTTCTCAAAAATAAGGTAATGTTTCATGTTTGGAAGTTCGAAAAATTGTGCCCTAACATGCTGGGCTGCGGTTTTCTTGTTCGTCCAAATATCTAAATATCCTTTTAGTTCCATGTTTTGGGAGATTAAGGACGATTTTGGTTTCGTGGGTTAAAATGTTGCATCCTAACGTACTGAGTGTGACGTTTTATCCTATAGGAACAAATGAGTCTTAATATTCCAAAACGAGTCGTTCAAGCATTTTTTTTAAAGGAATTGTATTTTAAAATCCCTTCAAATTTTTGACAATCGGACTTTTAATTAATTAATAAGGTACCAATTTTGGGCGTTACGAAGGTGCTAATCCTTCCTCGTACGTAACTGACTCCCGGACCTATTTTCTTAAAATTCGTAGACCAAAATGTTTTATAAGGTGGCCCAATTACACCTCAAAAAAAGATTGGTGGCGACTCCATATTTTTAAAGTTGCTCCACGTTTTTAAAATAGAAAAATGGTTTCGACAGATTTTCTACACCAGACGGGTTATCAAATTTCACAATGCCCATCTTGATGAGCCTTTCAATTAACTTTTTGAAAATAGTGCAGTTTTCTATTGAGTGCCCTGTTACTCCCGCGTGGTACTCGTATTGAGCATTTGTTTCGTACCATTTGGGGAGCGGAGGCTGCATAGGTTCTGGGTAGAATGGAGATAACACGTGGGCATTGAATAATTTTTGGTACAACTCCCTATACGTCATCGGGATAGGAGTGAACTGGAGTCTTTCTGTATTTGGCCTCGAGTTGAACTCTTGTCTTAGTGGGGCTTGATGACCCCTGGCTAGAGGTGTGCATGGGCCGGGCCGGGTGGGGTTTGGGTCGGGCTCAACTAAAAATTTAGGCCCATTCATCGGGCTCGGGTCGGGCCGGGCCCAAAAAATAGGCCTAAAATTTTACCCAAGCCCGACCCATATAAAAATGCTAAAACTCGAGTCCGGCCCGACCCGTCCGTATTAATTTTTATATTATTTTATATAATTTTTAAATATATATAATACATCAAAAATACTAAAAAAATGAAAATAAATATTTTTCAACAAATTGAAAATAAATTTTAAAAAAATATGTAGGCTTAAATAATATTAAGATAGATGCAACTTAACAAGCAAATACCTCTAAAATAATAACAAAATTAACAAATGCCTTTAAAATAATAACAAAATTAACAATAAAATAAGTTTTATACAATATCCAAATAATAACAACAAAATAGTAGCAACATAATAGTAATATGGTAGCAAAATAGGGAGAAAACAATAAGAAAATAACATTAAAAAAAACAGATTTTTTTTGTCATTTAGTGAATTCGGGCAGGGCCCGGGCCAAAAATACCTTACCCGAGGCCCGGCCCATTTTTTAAACGGGCCTTATTTTTTGTCCAAGCCCATTTTTCGGGCCTATATTTTTGCCCAAACCCTCCCACATTTCGAGCGGGCCTTCGGGCCGGGCCGGGTCGGACCGCCCGGCCCATACACACCTCTACCCGTGGCTATCATTTTCGATTAATTCACTCGATCTATGGATTTCCTAGTGTTACATTAACTCGATCTATGGATTCCCTTATTAGATTTGACTCTAATCCGGCAGATTTTCGTCGTCCTATGTCTAGGATTGCGATCAACTCCGCTTAATTGTGTGGATCTATTCTTAAACAGGGACTTTTGCTCCACTGAATAAGCACATTCAACTTATATTAATATCTTGAAATATTAACACAAGAATTAATAACACAATTAAGAACAAATCAAGTATTTATCATATAATTCAGATATTAATAACAAGATCCGTCTTAGGTTTCATCCCCCTCAGGTATTTAGGCAATTTAGTTCATAATGATAAAAGAAAACATCTTAAAATAGGGAAAACAACAACACATAAAGAAAACCCAAAAACTTTTGAAAGAAATTGAAGGGAGATCTTCAGTCTTGATGTAAATTCTTGCTTCCAAGATGGATTAATCGGCGTTTTTCGAGTAATTCCTTGCTTTCTACTCTGTGTGTTCTTTTTCCCTCTCCTCAAGTGTTTTTTATAGACTTTGGAATGCCCAAAATACCTAAAAATTAGCTTTTTTCGTGTGAAATTGAAGCAGGGCTCGACAGGGACACGCTCGTGTGACTCGGGTTTAGGCCATGTTCAATACTGATAAATCCACACGGTCGTGTGGATTACCCATATAAAAATTCCTTAGGTCGTGTTAGTGCTAATATGGGCCCATTTTGTCCATTTTTGGCCCGTTCCTTATTCTTTTCTTTTCTTTATGCTCACCTAAGTATAAAACATGAAATTAAAAGATTAGGAGCATCATATACCTCGATTCTAATGATAAATCATCCATAAATGTGCTAAGCATGGGGTAAAAATATGTATATATTATGGTTTATCAAAACTTAAGGTACCACTTAGAGTGTAAAGTTTCCTCTGGATGCTTGCTATCGACAGAATTCCTGCAAAGGAATTTCTGGTCAAAAGAGGGGTGAATCTTTAAAACATTTTGATAAGTTGTCTATAGTGCAAAAGAGATCCGGAGAGCGCATCCCACTTGTTCTTCAAATGCAAATTTATTGAAGGCATTGGAATTAAAATTTTCAATTGGTGGAAGATGGGTTGGAAATAGATAGATGGTTTTGAGGATTTCTATTCATTATGCAACAACATAAAAATGGCTGAAATTAGGAAAAGTTATTGGTTGATATCAATTTTGGCAGCATGTTGGACAGTTTGGTTAGCAAGAAATGGTATGGTTTTTGAAAGAAAAATGATGTCTATGGAAAATTTAATTTTTCAATCAATGTGTGTGGGGTTGCAAAAGAGGATAGAGCAGGATGTGGAAGTGTCTAGAGAGATAAAGAGGGTTTCGCAAGAGCATTATTTTTTGGTTCTACAGCAGCAAATGAAGTTGATTTGGCTGAGGTTGGCGCGGTGAAGGTTGCTTTGGATGTATTTTTAGCTATGAACTAGAAGCTTAATGATTCACTATATATTGAACTTGGTTCAATGATGGTGTTTTCATGGTGTGCAAACAAGGCAATGAGACCATGGTCTCTTCAAGCAATTTTTGCAGGTACTGAAAGTGACTTGTTAAAGGTTGGAAATGTTCTCGATAACTGAAAAGAATGGAAATGAAATGGTATCTTCCTTGGCGATTGCAGGTATTAATCGTAAGAAAATGTTTAAAGCTTGGTGGTGAGTTTTTGTTTTGTTGTAAAAGTAGGTTTGTTAGCGATAGAATGTGTTTTAATTTAGAATGCTATAATGTTTAATTTTTGTTGCTGTTCTGTTTGTCTTTTACAACAGAGCAGATCGAATGAAGCAAAAAAAAAGAAGAAAATTATTTGGATTTTGATTCGCAGATTCATAACATTCAAAGTTATTTCATGAAAAGAAAGTTGAACTGTAAAAGAGAATGAGAATGAGAATGAGAATTTTCGATTGGTGCAAACAGCACAGAAAAAAAAGCCATACAACAATGATTTTAACAA
The DNA here is from genome assembly GCA_020496765.1 of Gossypium stocksii. Lineage (NCBI taxonomy): Eukaryota > Viridiplantae > Streptophyta > Magnoliopsida > Malvales > Malvaceae > Gossypium > Gossypium stocksii. Next base: position 1,009,847 of record CM035623.1, read on the forward strand.
CTTAATAACTTAAATAAATTTTTTTGAATAATTTAATAACATTCAAAGTTATTTCATGAAAAAGGAGTTGAACTGTAAAAGAGAAAGTGATGCGAACCTGGTCGCATCATGTTACAACACAACTCGATGTTTTCAAGAGTGGCCTAAGCTCGAGGGGCCTAAGTGCAAAATGAAGCTTAATTACAATCTCATTCAGCTCAATAGGCATCCCTTGCAATTTATTGCAAGTTGAATTTGATTTTAATTAAACTCATCTTAGATTAATAAATGAGTTGTTGGACATTATTCAAGTCATCTTAGATTAAATAATTGAGTTATTGAACTTTATTTGAGTTTTGTTTCTCTTAATTAATCTAGTTGCTGTAATAATTTATTGATGCATGTGTTTTGAGTTTATTTAATTAAGTGTTAAATGTATTTTGTGTTTAATATGTGTTTAAATATGTTTAATGTGTTTATTTCAATATGTTTGATTGCAGGTGACTAATCAGCTGGAAACCGTTACATTCAATGGTTGTTACAAAGTGATTAATGTGACTTTTCAAGTTAAAATCGGTTACATACAAGGGGGACATTATACATCATTTAAAGGAGCTGTTATAACATTTAAAGGAGCTGTTATAACAATTAAAGGAGCATTATACACTCCTCAAATTCGGCAGCAACTTTTTCTTCTTCTATAACTGTTTGTTTCTTAAGTAATCACTTCATGCATTCAAAACTCCATCAAAGCTATTGGTGTCTATTCGGTTGGCCAAGGAAGACTTCAAAGTTTTCCCTAAGCATTCAAGATCATTGAAATTAGCTGAATTGAAGAATTAAATCATATTGAATGATGGAGTTATTTAGGCCTAGAATTTCAAAAGTTTGTGAGCTTTATTTCAGCTCATTGTTAGCTCATTAAGAGGAACTAATGTGACCATTCAGCTAGGCCCTTTTGGCACTATAAATATTTGTAATCAGCCTATTGAAAGAGATTTTTTACTGAGTTTATACTTAAATTGAAACTTGTGAGATTTCCAATTCTCCTTGTTCTTTCGGGACTGAATTGACTTATCAACTATTCTCGTGGCATCATTCTATTCTTTGTTAAACCGAACTTATCACCTTTTTGATGTGGCGTTTTTATACCTTTGGTTCCTATCACATTTGATAGCGGGTCAAGGTTCGTTCATTATACCTTTTGTTCCTGTCATTTTTGATAGTGGGTCAAGGTTCTTGTTGATTTCCTAAACCGAAACCATCTAAGTGCCTTATTAAGATTCGGGTCAACAGTTCTTTTTATTGTTGGTTCTTTATTTGGCCTTAGCCGACTCTATCTATCCATTTTCTTAACTATCTTGCATCATTTGTTTTAAGCCTATTTTCCTTTTCTCATCAGCCTATTTTTGATAAAACCTAACTCAATTCGAGGCGAACAAACTCTTACTCAAATTCACGATTGGGCAACTACTACAACTTGAATCAACACCGAAACGAGTTCGTATCAAAAAGAGAATGAAAATTTTCGATTGGTACAAACAGAACAGAAAAAAAGGCCATACAACAATAATTTTAGCAGCTTAATAACTTAAATAAAATTTTTTGAATAATTCAATAATTATTTTAAAAAATTTTAAAATTAAATCACCAAAATATAAATTTACTAATAATTTAATTAGTGTAGTGAAATTAACCTAAATAAAATACCGCTCATAAAGAAATTCAGTGAAAAGAAAAAGAAAAAGAAATTCAATTTGAAGGCTTGGTTGGTGGTAGGCAACGGAACCAAGCACGTGGTTGAATCACAGCAAGCTTCAAAATAAATTCAGCCTAGAAAAAGATAAACTAAAGATTTAGTGCTTAAATTTGGTTATTTTTATTATTTTGATCCCTAAAATTTTTTATCCACGTTAACTTAGCATTTTTTTTTTAACTTGATACATAAACTAGAATCCAGCTAAGATATGATGATGATGTGGTATATTGTTATTATTTTAGATTTTACAAAATTTTAAAAATTTTTAAAAAATGATATAATATAATTTTAAAGTGTTACGTTTTTATATTTATGTGACTTCAGTATGTAGGAGTTACTGAAATTTAACTAAATTTAAATCGAGAATCAATTGGAACAACGTGATTCCCACTAATCACCCATCGAAGACCGTCGTTTTCTAGTTTCGAGCACGCGTTTTTCATGCAACAATGAAAATCAATTTTCTAGCGTGCCAAACAACAATCTCCCCCACAAGAAAAACTACATATAAATAACCTCATCATTTTCTCTTTCAAATCCCATAAATCTCTTCTTATTTTCTTTCCCATCAATCAAAATGAATCATTCAATTTCAAACCTTTCTTCTTCTTCTTCTTTATGGTTCAACTCCACATGCACTATTTTCTCCTTCATCTTCTTCACTTTCACTTTCTCATTTTCCCTCTTTTCATTATCAGTCTTCATTTTAAGATTAAAACTCTGGTGTAAATGTTCAACTTGCCAATCATTCCTCACTTCAAGTTGGTCCAAAGATTTCAATAACCTTTGTGATTGGTATACTCACCTTCTTTCAAAATCGCCGACTGGAACAATCCATATTCATATCCTCGGCAATATCATCACCGCCGATCCTAAAAACGTCGAACACATATTAAAAACAAAGTTCGAAAATTACCCAAAAGGAAAACCATTCTCGATTCTTCTCGGTGATTTACTCGGCAAAGGTATATTTAACGTCGATGGTGATTCATGGAAATTTCAAAGAAAAATGGCTAGTCTTGAACTTGGCAGTGTTTCCATCAGAATGCATGCCTTTAATATCGTTAAATCGGAGATTCAAACTAGACTTATCCCTCTTTTAAACTCAGTTTCCGGTCAGGTTTTAGATTTACAAGATGTGTTTAGAAGATTTTCTTTTGATAATATTTGTAAATTTTCATTCGGGTTCGATCCTTGCTGCCTTGATTTATCGTTGCCGATGCCGGCGTCGGAATTTGCGGAGGCTTTTGATTTGGCGTCGAAGTTATCGGCACAAAGAGGGTTGTTGCCGTCGTCTTTGATATGGAAAGTTAAAAGGGTATTGAATTTAGGGTCTGAAAAAGAGCTTAAAAGCGCCCTTAAAATGGTGGATCAATTTGCTCAACGTATGATTAATCAACGACGGGAACTTGGTTTTTCCGACAAGAGTGATCTTTTGTCGAGATTTATGGCGACAATGATCGACGACGACAAGTATCTTCGTGACATTGTCGTTAGTTTCCTTTTGGCTGGTCGTGATACGGTTGCTTCCGGTCTAACTAGTTTCTTCTGGTTATTATCTCAAAACCCGAAAGTCGAGTTCGCCATTAGAGACGAACTCGAAAAAGTCACTGCCGGGTTTTCGCCGAGCGACGATCAAGATTTCGTAATGTTCGATCAAATGCGTGAAATGCATTACTTGCACGCGGCATTATGCGAGAGCTTACGGTTGTTTCCGCCGGTTCAATTCGACTCGAAGTTCGCTCAACACGAGGACGTTTTGCCTGATTTTACTTTTGTAAGGAGAGGTAGTAGGGTCACTTACCATCCCTACGCGATGGGTCGGATGGAACGGGTTTGGGGCTCCGATTGTCTTGAATTCAAACCGGAAAGATGGTTGAAAAACGGTAGATATGTACCCGAAAACCCATACAAGTACCCGGTTTTCCAAGCCGGGTTAAGGGTTTGCTTAGGGAAGGAAATGGCATTAGTGGAGATGAAATGTGTGGTTCTAGCCATAATCAAACGGTTCAACATTCAGGTTGCTGATCCCAATCAAGCACCAAAGTTCGCCCCGGGTCTCACTGCCACCGTGAGAGGCGGCTTACCAGTTCTAGTCCAACGAAGGGAAGCTTAATTGCTAAGAGGATTCCTTCAGAAACTGTTAGTATTGAATTAGGTCGGAACTCAGTAAATTTACATTAATTTCATACAAATGTTTGATGCGAGTTCACCTATTAAATTCCAAAAAAAAAAATTAATATCAGTCAAATTTATTAATTCAATAAATTTAAATTCGAATCTCACCATTATTATAAAATATTATATTGTATGAAACTGTAATTTCATATTATTTTTATCTCTTTTCAATAGAAGAATGACAAATTAAATATTTTTTCTTATTTTTAATATTTTTAGTTAAACTTAAAATATTTTAAAAAAATTTGACATAAAATTACAGTTTCATACCATCCTCGAGTTCACATGTTAATTCATGAAAAAATAGTAAATTAATTTGTAGACCAAGAATAATATGGGCAACCGCCCCTGATTCCATGTGTACTTTTTAATTTAAATATATGTATTTATTTTTCTGTGACGAGGGGTAACATGCATGCTTTACCGACAAGTTCATTAAAATAAACATAACATGTAGCAAAAGCTCAAATAAAAAGCCAATAATTAATTAATTCTTCAATTAAATTAAACAATTAAATAAGTCATAAAAAATCAATTTTTGTGTAAGTCCTTCAGGTCGTGCCACATGGTAAATTTTGATATTTTCTAAATATTATTTAAAAAATTATAAAATTATAAAAAGTCTAAAATTTTGAAAAATAAATTAAATTTAAATTTAAAAAAATATCATTACGATATAGCAACTTCATATTTACACTTAAAGATTTAGAACATAAAATCAACCAACATATTTGTTTTACAGCCTTAGTGCATTCTTAAAAAAATGTTTCTCAACTCCATACCTTTTAACTTACACATATTTGATAAAAAGATAAATTATAATCAAGATTATATTAAAATATTCTCACAAAGTCTAGAATAAATAAAAAATTTCAAGATAAATCTTTAAACCGATCAAATTAATTTTCACGAAATAAGGGATTCAGTTTGTTTGATTCGAAATGATTCAATATATATATTCAAATATAAGCTTGCACACATTTACAAAATGACAAGAAATATTAGTCGATATCTCAGTATATAAGATAAACAAATTATATAAAAAATTTTAAAAAATAATATTGATCGATAACTATTTTCTAATAATAAATACGAAATTAATTACAGAAAATCAAAACGTAAGCAAATCGTCCCAATAATAGTTTTACAATTAGATGATTTTTGTACATTTAATAAAAGACAAAAAGAGACCAAACTTTAGACATTATATTTATGGTCTAGACTTAGACACGTTAATATATACATAATATTTTCTATAAAGTTACAAATTTGATTTTTTTTGGGTAAACCCATGTGCATAGTGGCAATATTTAATTTTGTTGCAAACTATAAGGTTTTGTTTATTTGTATATTTAAATAAATTAATCTATGAAAAGGTGAGACTAATATTTTTTAAAATCATATTTTATTTTTAATTAATCACGAGGCATATGGAAACATGAAATATCATGGAATTACGTGCATGGCAGCAAGGAATTTAAGATTCTTTAGCAGTTGACCGGTAACATTAATGTATGTGCAGGTGCGAAGTTCCTAAATTTTTTTAGGAAAGTTAAAATAAAATTTTAATTTTTTTATAGTTTATATGTTTGTATTTTTTAAAAGATTAAATCAAAATTTTATAATTTTAAGAAATTAAAGTATAATTTTACTTTTACTAATTTAAAATTTTTAAATAATGTAAATAACAATTTTCCATTTTAAGGGGTCGGACCCCTGCCAACCTCCTAGATTTGCCTCTGTATATGTATAGTATTATTTATAAATATATTTAAAATATTATATATAAAAAATATTAAGATGATGATATGTGTCTATTTATTTATTTTAATGTTGTCTCAATTAGTTCATTTTGTAAATCTAGTTATCATTTCTAAGCATTAAATGTGAGTCCACATATAATGTGGAACATGTTTGAAGCACATGGATTATATTATGAACTTATCAATATTTATCTCATGGATAAATTAGATTTTATGTGTTATAAGAAATAGACAATTTCAGTAAAATTTTGAAGGTTTTTTTGTTTTTTTTTTAACATGTAAGATTTAAACTATCCATGTAATAGGCAATGTCAAAGTTAGGGGTTAAGTAGGGGCCTTAGCCCCTTGATTGAATGTCGTTATTTCAATTATAGCCCATTCTAGTAATTATTTTTAAGTCCCTAGATAGTTTACAATGAAAATTCTGCATTTTAAGCCCTTTCAAAAGAATAATATTTTTATTTCGTCCCTCTTAAAAAATTACTATCTTTACCTTTGATAGTAGATGTACACATGTTCTAAATACAATCCATATGAGATTTAAGCTACCATTTGACACCTAACCTAACAATTAGGTTTATCAATAGAGGCATGTCATAGCCCCAAAATGGAAAATTGTTGCTCTAGACCCTTAAAATAAAAAAAAAAAAACCTTAACTTAATGTATGATAAAATTACAATTTACTCCTCCCAAAAAATATAGAACTTAATCTGGTTTCTTAAAAGAATTTCTGATTTCACCCATGTTTATCAAACGACCATATTAATACGACACCAATAATTAATCCCGCAATTAAAACAGTTTAATTCAAAATCAATTTTTTCTTTTGTGAAAAAGACAAACAAAACATATTAAACAGTTATAATTGGAAAGTTTAAAACTCTAGCAACCTCAACAATCACTGCTATCTCTTTTGGAATTTTTGCAAATACTTGTTAAAGCTGAATTTTTCTCTGAAGCCATTTTTACAAGATTGTCCGTAACTTGATTTCTCTCTTTGGGGATATGCTTGATTTCTCATTGCTCCATAGTTTGTAAGATCATATGGATTCTTCTAACCAATGCCGAAGTTAATTCAATCGTATAGATGTCTTGTTGAGCTTTGACCACCTCCAAATTGTCAATGTGAATGGAAACTTTCTTGCATCCTTCCCTTTAAACAAAGGTTAGACCATCTAAGATTTCCCACAGTTCGGCATCAAAGACTGAACAAAAACCGAAATACCGATTATATCCAGTGATCCACAGGCCATCTAAGGCTAGCCCATCTTGCTTATACGCCACCTCTTCGACAACAACCCACCCTGCATTCAACTTAACAGCGCCATCAGTAAATAAGCGAAACCAAGTACCTGTCGAATCAGAAATGTAATCAAATTTGCGCTGTTCAAAAAGGTCTTGTTTGAGCGTTTCAAATTATTGTTTGGCCCAACTTTTCGAAGACTTGATGGTTTCAGAATTCCAATAAATTTTTTAAAAAAATATATAGATAAATTTAAAATTTAAGAATGTATGAATGAAATTAAACCAAAATAAAATCCAAAAAGTGGAATCTCACCATCTTTGTAGATCATTAATTCACACGACTCATGCTTTACTTAATTTTGACAAAAATGGTTCTTTTTAATCAATCTTTTAGACTTAACTTTGATTAAGGCTATACCTTTTTTACATATGAAAATGGACCATTGGATCAATTCCCACCCGAAAAAAGAAATTATATGCCAACTATATATTAAAAGAGACATTTAATAAACGTTCTCTTACCTTCAAACTAAAATACCTGCCTAACACTACCAAAACAACAGGCGGTTTTAGAACAAGCAAAAACTAGTCATGATTAAAGGTGGTTGTCGGTTTTAATATTTATATATTTGGGATTCAACTCAGTAACAACGTCCACATTCAAGTTTGAATTTTATTTTTTATTCAAGTTAGTTTTTAAACTTGATAATTGTTCTTCATCTGAATTAGATAATTGTTCTCACATTAGGGTTGAATATTATTTTATCCAAGTTAATTTGGCAATTATTCTTATATTAGGGGGTTTGGACTTGACAATTATTCTCACATAAGGGGCTAAACTTTAGGATTTTTAAAAAAAATCAGAGACTAACTCAGACAAAAAAAAAAGTTTAGACTCTAATATAAGAACATTTGTCAAGTTCGAGAATTAACTTAAATAAAAAAAATTCTAACTCTAATATGAAAATAATTACCAAGTTCAAACCCTCCCATATATCTGTCTTTCTTTTAGGTTTTCTATGTGGTTTTAATATTTAATATTTGTCTTTTTAGGGTTTTTGGTTGCCTTACGTGGATTCCATCATGCAAAACCACCAAACCCTATCACGAGCTTATGTATTATCTATTCATTCTTTGTCCATTTTGCCATATTAATTTGTAAAATTATAAATGGATAAAAAGGTTGTTTGGTTGTTTTGGGAATAATACCTTTGAATTAAGTTTATTCACGTGATTATTATTATAAAAATAAGTTTGGTGAAGCTAAATTTGGTATATCACTTTTGCATGTCACTCTCGAGCATTATACCATTAGGCGCATTTTTGCTATTAGCTATTTCTACTAGAAGCGCCGAGAGCCTCTTAATTATGATAGGGTAACTACCGCTTCTAAAATCATCTTACATTGTCAGATCATTATTTCTATAAAGAGACAATGATGTGATCTTTTCTCCAATAAAATATTTACACGTGATATCCCACATATCTCATATAAATTTTACCTTACCTCAATAGAAGGGGTAGACAAATAATCTCTACTCCCTTTCTACTCCTTGAACAATCACTCTCCCTTCTTTTTCCTCCTCCAATCACTCTCCACCCTTTAAGGGTGAACTGCCTTGTGCTTTTATCCACTTCTTCCCCTTTATCGATTTTTAATATCAATAAAATTAAAACATTTTATGCTAAAAATATTTATTGAATTATTCAATTTTTAGAGCGACTAAAGTTGCAGTTATATATTAGTTTATCCAATAGGTCCGACTATTGCTTGTTTTTTTCTAGATTAGAGATGGCAACATGATGGAGTGGGGTTTTTTTTCCTAATATATTCAAGCCCCAGAATCAACCTAACTTTAACTTCAATATAATTTTATTCGCCCTACACTTGATCGAGAAAATAGATGATATACTTGATATTTTGAAATTTCATTTATATATAAATATATATTATCAAATATGATACACCTACATTGAAATATTTATGTAATAAATTTATTAATAAATGTGAAAACATATCTTATATATAATATTTAAAATGGAATCTCTAAAAAAAATGAAAATAATTCTACGTAGAGGGTGCCTATAAAATTTTCAATTTTATTAATAAATGCAATCTATTTTATTTCATGTATTTTAAACTTTAAAATAATAATAAATACAAATTGTTCATTTTTTTATTATTAACAATAAACATATTTCAATGAAAATTATAATAAAATTATCAAATATTAATTTCCATAAGTTTTTAATTATAAAGAAATAAATCCCTAAATTATAATGAATATGGTTTATTGTGCAATTGTATACATGAACTTTAATTTTGTGTAATTCTATACATGAAATTTTGATTTAATCTAATTCTCTTGTAAATTATTAACACAATTATTGATATAACATCATTTTATGTTTATAGATTGCATACATAAATAAAAATATTTATCCAATATAAAAATAAATTGATGTATTTATTTCTTTAAATGTGTATGATTAAATCAAAATTAAAGTTTCAAATATACATTTGAACCACGATTAGAGTTTGTATAATTGTACCAAATTAAAGTTCATGTATATAATTTTACATTAAATTAAAGTTAATGTATAATTTTGAGATTTATCCCTTATAAATACTTCAATATTAAATTACATTTAATTTAATATTTACTTTTTTTTATTTACTTTGATGAGTAAATACATTTATTGTGTAAATATTTCAATGTAAATGAAAAAAAGATTTATCTTTATAATAATGTTAAATATAACTGTTTTTTAAATATAATCTAACTCCATGAGTGGCATGGTTTAAAACTAGTATCAATAAATTATATAAAAAAGGGCCCTCCTTCATCCACTTCTCTTTTTATTTTCTTTTTTCATTCAAAGATAAATATTCAATTTTTAGTTTTAATCTTTATATTAATTTCATTTAATATAGTCCTCTACTTTCTTGTCCATAAAAGATATATAGTTAAATTTCATTTTAATCATTTTACTATAATCATATGGGGGATTTACCCCTCATATATTAATTCCATTTAATTTGGTCCTTCCTTTTGTTGATATGTGCTATTCTCTTTTTGTTTTCTTTACATTACAAGAAAATGTTAAATTTCAATTTTAGCCCCTCTATCATGCATGGATTTGAGATTTTGTAATGAACCAGTTTCTAGCGGTATCAGAAAAGGCAGTTTTGAAACCTTGTTTTCGTAAATCGAGTTTATAAATATCTAGAGACATTTACAGAGTCATTATATTGTTGAATTAAAAATTCGTTAAGCGGTTTAACTGAAATTGTGAGTAATTATGGCTCAAGGACTAAATTGTAAAAGTTTAATCACTATAGATTTTTAATTAGATTAAGACTTGAAGACTTAAATAGTAATTAACCAAAGGACCAAAATAGAAAATAGATGTAATAGGGCAATTCTGCCCGGCCCAATTAAATAAAATAAATACAAAAATAATAAAACCAAAAAACCAAAAATAACAGTCCATCAGTCCATTTACAACACTAAACCCGTTTCTAACCAACACCTCAACTCACAACAGCCCAATAAATCACAAACCCAAATGACCAGGTCCAAAACCCAACCTAAATTGGCCCAATATCCTAAAAGCCCAAACTCCAACAGACCCTAAGGTCAAACTAGGGTTTCGGAAACTGAAACCCTAGTGCCGCCGCCGTCAGCGCAAAGGGCGCACATAAGGCCCTCAGAAGCCACCACCAGAGGTCGGCCATCCCTCCTGTTATATCACCGCCACCTGCAAACAATAAATGAAAGAACATCAGCAACCAAGGAAAACAGTAGAGCACAGTAGAGCAGAAACCGAAACAAAGGCATGGGGCATTCGGTTATAAAGCCATCAATAAAACAGAAGCGAAGCATTCGGCTTCTCTGTTTTCTTTTTATCTCAGAATCCAAATATATGTAATACAAAAGCAAAAAAACAACACTTGTAACAGCAGCAAGAATCAATCAAAAATCAATTTTTGAAAGGTGATTTCACCTATTTCACTCTCGTTTTTTTTATTTATTCATTATATAAAAAATAATAATAAACAAAGTGAAGAGGAGGCGCTTACCTTCGCGAGCTAGCCACTGATCTCCGTTCTCTCTGACGCAATCGGAGTCGGATGGAGATTAGGGGTTTGAAATAGCGTGGCCCTTGATTATCCACCCCTAATAGAACCAGATCAACCATCAATCGAAAGCCCATCGCCGATCTAGGGCTAATCGGGGATGAATGGCTGATGGTCTCGGTTCATAGGCGGCGGCTTGCACAGACTAGGGATAGGGTTCTTATTTTTCTGGCGTTTGATCTGAAAAAAAAATGGCTGATAAGGATAGAATTTAGGTTTTTTTTGGTATTTAAGCAATCCTCGAAATAGCACCGTTCAGGGCCTGTTTCAGTGGCTCAAAAATGGTGCCGTGTAGTCCCCTATCCAGCTAACCCGATGACCCGACCCAAGTATGCGGAGACCCGCGTGTTTTGGTGTCTGAGGGTGTATTTGCGCCTGTGGTCCCTCGAGTTCGCGGTAACTTTAAATTAGACCTTTCATATGTTTTATTTTCCTTCCAAATTCGCCCATGAGATTTAAATATCGTTGCAATTTGGCCCGCATCTAAACGCAGCACTCAGATGGCCGGTTTATTTCCAATTTTGGTCCTTGTTCTTTGTGCCCACGTTTCACTTGGGTCCATTGGCCTTTTTTTTATTTTAATTTGGGCTCTAAATTCTGTTTTGATTCTAAATTTGGTCCCCAAATCAGTTTTCGCAGTTCATCTATTTATTAATTAATCCTTTTAGTTTGTTATTTTTATATTTTCATTTGTATTTTTATTTACCTTATTTTATAGTTTATTGTTAAATTCCCTTTTATTCATTTCAATTTGTTAGAGACTTCTATGATATTTAATTTTAAATACCCTTATATGTTGATATTTTATACATACATACATGATATACATTAAAATCATTTTCATTCTATGTATATATTTTCGATTTTATATTATTTTATGTGTATATTTTTTTCTTTTAAATTTATTTATGAACACATGTACTTTTATTTTAGATTTACTTATGTATAAAGTTCATTTCCTATAAAGACCCTATTTTATATTTTTAATTACTTCAAATACTTTCATATATTTTCATATAAATTTTTATTTTTATTTTCATTAGCATATATATATATATATATATATTGTTATATGGTTTATTTATATTTCTTTTTGTGTAAAGATTTGTATGATGTTCAATTTAAATATATTCTATATCACCAATTTTTACATACATATAAAATTTATATTAAAATTAGTTTATCTATGTACATATCATTGATTTCATGTTATTTTATTATGTAAAAGCTATTATGTGTATATATATATATATATATTTTTTTTTTTTGTTTCAATAGGTGTAGGGTTTATTTTCTTTCAAGACCTTATTTCATTATTTTTTTATTTTATATATACTACCTGTCTAAAATTTTTATTTGAATTCTTATGATTCTAAACTTTCTTTCATAATCATTCATTCTTAATAGTCTTTCAAATTTAATTTATTTTAATTTGTCTTACACTTCTTTTAGATTTGTTTTTAGTCTTTGAATGTTAATATTATTATTTGTGTATGATGACATGTTATATAATTGTTGTTATTATGTGCATTATTTTGTATTTAGTGGTTATTATGATTCATTGATGTAATATATATTGTTTATGAATTATTTCTTTGCTTTGTATGCTTGTATTTCAAAAAAATCGTATTTAATATCATTTTAGTAAAAACTTCCATTCAAAGTTTTTAAAAGCATAACTCGAGTTTGAGAATTTCGAGAAAATCGAGCCTTAACTCACTAAGTTCCGATTTCTCTCATTAAACCTGAGCCGTCGAGTATCGCTTTCAAAATAAAAACACGTGGATTTTCAACAAAACTTATTCTCGAGAACTTGAAGTGTTACGTCCTAACTTACTAGATGTGGCATTCATTGTCCCGAGATAAGAATTTCAAAATCAAGACAATATTTTATGTTTTGGGACTTAGAAAAATCGAACCCTAACTTACTGGGTTCCCCTTTTTTTTTCATTCAACCCCAAATAATTAAATAATCCTTTTTTATTTAAATACATTAACCTCTTAAGCAAAAAGGGCAAGCTTAATTTCGAAAAATTGAGATGTTGCACCCTAACTTACTGGGTATGACATTCTTATTTTTTTGAGATAAGCGAATCTCGATTTTTACTCAAATGCTCTTTTAAACAAAAGGATCGCATTTTAAAATCTTTTCAATCGTTTGATGATAGGACATTAAATAATCAATTAGGTACCAATTTTGGGCGTTACGAGGGTGCTAACCCTTCCTCGTGCATAACCGACTCCCGAGCCCGTTTTTCGAATTTCGTCGACCAAAATTAATTGTTTTAATAAATCAAAATGTTTTATTAAAATTGTCGAAACTATTTTTTTGAAAGATAGTGGAATCGACTTTGGTTTTGAAAACGAAAATAAAAATTGGGAGTCGCCACCAATCTTTTGTAGGAGGTGTGATTGGATCACCTCGAAAATGGGTTGTTTTTAATAAACAATTTGATTTATCAAAACAACGATTTTGATCCACAAAAACCAGAAAAAGGGTTCGGGAGTCGATTACGTTCGGGGAAGGATTAGCACCCCCGATACGCCCAAAATTGGTACCTAGTTGATTAATTTATGTCTCAATGTCGAAAGTTGAAAATTTGAACAAAATTTTAAAATACGATACCCTTTTTTATTTAAAAGGCTTGAATAAAATGAAGTGAAAGGTTGGAAACCATTCTCATCTCGAAATAGTAAAACGTCGAGTCCAGTAAGTTAGGATACGAAGTTTAGAGCCTTTGAGAACGAGAGTGCTTCGTATTTGGAAATCAAAAGGATATTCGATTATACAGGTTAAACGAAAAATCAAAACCCAGTGAGTTAGGGTACGAATTTTCGAATTTGCAAGTATCGAATATTGCCTTTGTAAGAGTATGATTTTGTCGAACAAAGTTTAATAAAATCATGAGTTTGTAAGGAAATGCAAAAGTAGATTATGACCGTAATATGTGCCAATAAAACAAATGCATTAATAAGAAGTAATATAAAATACGAGAAATTAATTAACGAGCATGCACAATGATTACAGATCAAAGATTAACAAAAATAATACTAAAAAAAAAAAACTACATGATTAAATTGTATGTATAAATAATAAATAAACAAACAAATGGAAAAAGCAATGACAAAAATTAATAAAAAATACTAAAATATAATAAAAAAAATTTGAAATAATAAATCATGACGATAATAATAATTACAATAAAAGGAAAATAATAAAAATGATGAGCTAATATAATAATGATAATAGAGAGTAATATACTCATAATATATATATACACGTACATATATTATATTTTAATAATGGAAAAGAAAATAACCATGATGCACTAATACAAGAGTATTAAAATTAAATATAAGAATTAATGTAATATTAAAAAAATAATGTATTGAAAATAATACAAGAAAACAATAATAAAAATAATATAAGTAAATACTAAAAGAATGTATTTGTATAAAGCATGATAGTGATAGTAATAAAATAGAATACTTAATATGATATTAAAATAAATAAAATATAGTGTAATAATAATAATAAAAGAGAATATATTAAAGATAAAAAAAATAAAATAATAAGTAATGGTAAACATTAAACATTAAAGGTGATGTTTAAAGTTATAATTAAAAATAACAGAAATATTAAAAATAATAAGAAAAGTGATTATAAAAAGAAAATAGTCAAAGTGTATATATGTAATAATACTAATAAAGTATAAAAGGCAAATAGAATGTACTAATAATATTAGAAATAAAATGATAAGTAAGAAAATAATAATTATATACAAAAGCAATGATAATAAATAGTAATATACTTATAATAATAATGATAATAATAATAATAAGGATTAATAATAATAAAGTGTTAGAAAATCAAATGAATAAATAAACATAAGAACGAATAAGGGTTAAGCTGAAATTAAATGAAATTCAGGGTAAAAATAAAAAATAGGGAAAATGGGCGGCCAAGGACTAAGATATAACACGCGCAAAAGCTTGAGGACCAGCAGAGGCAATGACCCATGGTCTCAATACGCGTGTGTGTAGCCTGGTACCCAGAGGACCTATCTGAAATTCCAAAATAATTTAGAGGCCGAATCAGAAAGCAAAAAGAAGTTGATTGAAAGATATTATAAAAGGGAAGGACCATTCGCGTTAATATCCCATTAACGTCAAACACGCGGGTCCTCCCAGATGCTGAATCGGGTTGAAACGGGTAGGGAAAACAAGCAGTGCCCATACGGCACCGTTTTATGTAGTTTATGAAAACCAAAAATAAAAATAAAAAATAAAAAAAAACCCTAATCACTTAACTCACCCACTTCAAACACAAAACAACAATTCTCTCCTAAAACTCTCCCCTAATCGGCCGAACCACCTCCATCTCACCACCCTTGGCCACGGTAATCGGCTCACGGTGATGAGAGGAGGTTCCGTTTAACCTCCATTTTAGGCCAAGCCTGAAGGTCTCGGTGTTCGCCACTCCAAAGCCACTCTTTGCTTCGATTTCATCCAAGAAAATGGGTTTCGGCGGCTCGAATCAGAGGTAATCTCTCCCTTCTCCTTCTTATTTTTGAAACTTCAAAGCAAAAATCGAAAAAAGAAAAATGAAATCAGAGATCGAAAGAGAAGAAAAAGGAACCCTTTTTCCTCTTTTTTTTTTTTTAAATCTATGTGAGATACAACCCTTTTTTTTTTAAAAACCCCCTATTATACCGTTTTTGAGTATTCGGAAAATTCCCCTCAAGTTCCAGATCTGCTTTTTTTCTTTTTAGGGTTTTCTAATCGGCCAAAGCAACAGGGAGACCATACGACTACCGATTCACCATTAAAATTGGTGAACGAGGCCATACGAAGGCTCTACGTAACTCCCTTTGTGCACACACTGAAGATTTTGCTATTTTCAGACCTCGAGACTCTGTCTAACTTCGATCAATAAGAAGCAGCAAGAGATTCGGCCTTAGCGTT
The DNA here is from genome assembly GCA_020496765.1 of Gossypium stocksii. Classification (NCBI taxonomy): domain Eukaryota; kingdom Viridiplantae; phylum Streptophyta; class Magnoliopsida; order Malvales; family Malvaceae; genus Gossypium; species Gossypium stocksii. The sequence continues at coordinate 1,025,878 of CM035623.1, forward strand.
TGACAGATAAGTTTCCTTTCCTTTCATTTATTCCGATTTATTAACATCCAATAAGAGTCATAAAACAATAAAATGAAACGATAGAAAATAGATAGCAAAAAGGAAATATTCGCAACCTTTTCCTATTGATTTGTATTTCAGAATCCTTTGAAGTTTCTATTGTTCCCCTTTTTATTTCGGAAGAAAAACTCTCTTCTTTCTTGATTACACTGTTTTCTGAAAAAATAAAAAAACCCCCCTCCTTTTACACTTCGTTCTTAGGCTTTTAATAGCCGAAAATCCCACAAGTTTTGCTACTGTTTTGTTTCTATCATTGTTCTGTGCCTCTACTCTGCTTGCTGTCTTTTCCTTGCGTGTTTGCAGGCCTCTGGAGATGATGGACGTGATGGGCGGTGCGCTCGAGGAAGAGGCCGACGTAGGCAAAGCCTAGGTGCGGTGGTTGCATTTGCTGGAGGCTAGGGTTCGGTTGATTGGGTCTTTGGTTAATGGGCCAGGTTTGGGTAGTGGTTTTGGGTCTGGTTAATGGGCCCCGGGTTGTTTTAGGTGGGTTATTTGGTTTGGGTTTATTTTTGTAAAAGGGCCGGGCATTTTGGGCCTTCTACAAAAATGATTTAAGGTGACCCGATCGTACCTCAAAAAGGTCGGTGGCGACTCTATTTTTGAATTTCAAATTCGATCCGCATTTTTCAAAACATATAGAAAAAAATAGTTTCGACAATAGACATATTTTAGATATATGTTAGTGGATGGTGCATGTTAATTAGTTCATGTAATTAAGGTTTAAATTAGCTAAAACCTAATTAATTAAACTAATTAACTTTTAATCAAGTAAATATATATAAGTGGAAGGAGAGATGAATTCATATTCTCCAACCGTCCGAAAATTCGAAACAAAAAGGAGAGGATGCCATTGTAGGGTTTCAAGCTTTTTCACCTTAATTTCAAGTAAGTCCCTAGCCATTTTTCTTTTATTTTTATGGAAAGTGAATCATAGGAGCTTGATTTAGCTAGCCCATGTACTAATTTATAAAACTGTTAAAGTTTTAGAAAGTTTCCATAATTGTGAATTGAATGAATTAGGTGTTAAATTGTTAGAGATTAAGTTTAGTATATGAAAATGACTAAATTGTAAAGCTTAATTGTTAGTTTCATACATTAGGGATTGTAACAGGCCTATTTTTCCCAGCCCAGGCCCAAATTAAAGAAACAAAACTAAAACAAAAAAAAAAAAAACATACATTAAAATAGCCTAACTACCATTTGACCCAAACAAACCCAAACCCAAGCTATTATAGACCTTAGCCCAAATTTACCTAACCCTAGCCCAAATTCTAGCCCACTAAACCTAAACATTTTCAGCCAACCAAACCCTAGCCCCAAGCATTCAGCCGCCAGCCTCCTCATGCGCGCCACCACCGCCGCGCGTCGCCCTCTGCGCACGCGCTCCTCCACACACGCCTCTGACGCTCCTCCGCTACCTGCAAAAAAAACAAACACGCAAGAGCAACAAGCCAAAGCAGAAGCCAACAATGCAGAAACAAACAAAAAATAAAAAGCAGTTGTATATTCGTTTATAAAAGCCTCAATAGGCATTCATTATGTATGGTTTCTTTCGAATTTTCGAATAGAAAAAAAGACTTGAACTTATATTTTCAAGGTGATACTCGTTTGATTTTTTTTCATTTGTGTTTTCAAGCCTTATTTCGTTGTTTTTTTTTTTTTTTACTTTAGTTTTGCTTTTGAAAATAAAAAGAGAAAGGGAAGGAGCTTACCGAAGTACCCTACGACTATATCGCTGCTCCTCGGTCCGTCATCGGAAGTCTCCTCCGTGTTGGAATCGGACCAAAAGGGGACAAAGGAAAGTCCTTTCTTTCGGTTCTGTGGACACATTCGGAGCGGGGCTGAACAACCCATGTTTGTGCATGACCGACCACCGGACATAGTGGTGGTGCAGTGAATGGCGGTGGATCCCTAGGCCGAATAAGGGGAGAGCGTGGGTAAGAGGATGAGAGGTTTTAAAACATTTTTTAGTTTTTTTTTTGAAGTAAAGGTGCAGTAAATGAAAAAAATAATAAAGTTTGGGCTTAAATACCCCACCCAAAACAGCACCGTTTAGTGTGGCCTCCCCCAGACACAAAACGGCGTTGTTTTGGAGAGGCCGACCCACGATCCGACCCATACCCAGAGCGAACCCGCGTGTTTTGGCGTTTTGGGTTATTTGTGCGGATGGTCTCCTACTTCTGTAGCGTGTTTCAATTAGCCCTTTTATTATTATTTTAGTTTTGCTAGATTTTCCCTAACAATTTTATTTAGTCTTCGATCAGGTCCCTGACCCTTTGAGACGCTGAAACATGGACGCGTGTCCAGATTTTTGGGCTATTTTTCGAATCGGTCCCCAATTGTTTATGCGGGTTTCATTTAGGCCCTAATCCTTTTTTTCTTCTTAAATTTGACCCTTCTATTTTATTTTAAATTCAATTCGGTCCTGGGTCATTTAACTTCATTTTTGTTATTTCTTTTAAAATTTGTTTTGTTAGTTCTTTTATCTTTTAATTATTTTATTTGTTTAAGTCTGTTTTTTAAATCAAATGTATTATATTTCCCTTTCATTTTTATTTATCATTTTTAGTTATTATTTTCGTTTATGTTTTTTTTATTAATTTACTTTATTCATCTACTATGTCCAAATTTATTTCAAAACTTAAGATTTATGTTATTGTTATATTTATTTTTGTTACTATGTCGTCATTCGCAACTGTATTATTATTGTTTGATGTACATTAATATTGTGATGGATTAATGTCAATGCTATGTGTAATTTTTATTTATTTATACAATATTGTGCCATTATCATTTCAAACGTACGTTGCACAATCATTATTAGCCGTATGACCCCCATTTTCATGTTTTAAACATTTTTGTCTTAAAAAGAAGCATGATTGATTAAGCGTATATCATTTTTAAATATTTCGTTAATTCTTACCCAAATTCATAAAAAAGTTTTTTAAATAAAGGCAATGTTTTGCATTTAGAAATTTGAGAAGTCGTACCCTAACGTACTAGGTTTCGACTTTTCTCGTTTAACCTAAATAGTGGAATATCTTTTTAAAATCAAATACATGAGTTTTAAATAAAAAGTTTATTCTCGAGAATTTAAAATGTCGTGTCCTAACTTATTGGATGTGATATTTATTTACTTCGAGATAAAAGGGTCTTTAAAATCCATTTCGATTTATCCAAGCATTTTTTAGTAAAATTAACATCAACACAAAGTGAGATCGTATTTTAACCTCTTTCCAAGTTTTCAACTTTCTACACTAAGACATTAACTAATCAACTAGGTACCAATTTTGGGCGTTACGAGGGTGCTAATCCTTCCTCGTATATAACCGACTCCCGAACCTATTTTCTGAATTTTCGCAGACCAAAATCGTTGTTTTGATAAATTAAACCGTTTATTAAAAACAACCGTTTTACGAGGTGATCCGATCACACCTTATTAAAAAAGATTGGTGGCGACTCCCATTTTTTCGTTTTCAAAACCAAGTCAACTTTTTTTCAAAAAAATAGTTTCGACAGGGACCAAATTGAATAAAATAAAAACTATCATGAATTATTTGTAAGGATAAAATATAGAGGGTCCCTAATGAGTTTTGGTGAAATCGGATTCTAATATGAGGCTCTAAATTGAAAGTTATGCTTGTCCCGATTTTGGAGATTAAATTGAATAAATTACAAAATATGTGAAATTTGTTATTTGATTCTAATTTGGCTGAAATTTGATAATGTGATATGCTTTGTGTTTATACATAGCATGATAACATTGAATCGTCGAGAGGGAAAGGAAAAGCGAAAACCATCGATGAGTGGCACACGAAATCTTAATTTGTACATTTATGATTTAAGGCCGTTTTAATTAATTGCATTTGTAACACCCCTTACCCGTGTTCGACGCCGAGATGAGGTACGAGGCATTACCGGACTTAAACGTAAGCAAACGTACATTTGCAAGCCATAAAATTCCATTCAATTTAGAATCATTTATACACAAGCATATCGTCCCTTTTACGGGCCTACGAGGCCCTAAACATATAGTGGAGGTGGTTGGGACTAAACTGAAAACTTTCAAAACTTTTACAACACTTAGAAAATTTTCATGTTTTGGGGAGTCACACGCCTGTATGGGCAGACCGTGTGGTCACAAATGTCCGTGTGGCTCGGGACACGCCTGTGTCCACCACTGGTATAACTCTTTATTTATGACATCATCACTCATTTATGGTCACACGACCAAGTCACACGCCCGTTTGCTAGGCTGTATGGCGAATTTAATTCTCACATTTAATGTGTAGACTTCACACGGCCTGGGTGCATGCCCATGTCTTGGGGTCGTGTCTCTCATATGGCTGAGACACACGGCCGTGTCTCTGCCCATGTGTTTACTACTGGTCATTCTGTTTTGCAAAATGAGGGTGTAGGGGACACACGGCCTATCAACACGTCTATGGGGCTGACCGTTTGTCACCACGACCTAGACACATGCCTGTGTGTCTACCCGTGTAGACAAATATAAGGATATTTACCAAGCCTTTTGCCACCCTGAAACACAAGCACACTTACACCAATTCAAAGGCACATAACATAACATATTTAAGTTGTCAAACATCTTAAAACCAAGTCATCCACACATCATTCACATACCACACCTATCAAGCCTATACATCACATACTTAGCAACTTAACATGCAAGCTATCACTTTCATGAATAACATCATCATATGCATATATCAAGTATTAATATTGGCCAACTTTTAATGGCCTTATACAAAATGTATCAAATGTCATCATAAGCCAACATATTTGGCTAGTCCAATATGACACATAACAAAAAGACCAAGTTCCTATACATGCCATACTCAAAATGTTAAGACTAGCTATACCTAAATTTTCCAATTGATAGTGTGATTGAGTCTTCGACGTCCTTCGATCCTCGAGCTAGCTTGGCGATACTATAAGAAAAATAGAAAGGAAAGGGGAGTAAGCATAAAGCTCAGTAAGTTTGCATGTAAATAATTAACAATATTAGTCTTGCAATATCATACACATGACATAAATATAACTTGTCACAATGTCATCAAGTATCATAGATACATCTTAGGTCATGTTATTTGTATAATGTACCATAAAACTCATGTTTATGATTCCTTTATTCACTTCTTACCGAGACCTTATCGATACATAACTCAAGAATTATAGCTTCGTGTACATACCTGTACCCTTTCAACATGTTCATACTCTTGAGTTACACGTTGAACCACTTGGAATACTAAAGGATACTCCAAAAATCTCATACACATGGTAGGATGCCAACGCCATATCCCAGATATGGTCTTACATGGGATCGCCAGTCAATGCCGATGCCATATCCCAGATATGGTCTTATACAGGATCACATATCGATGCCATGTCCCAAATATGGTCTTACACGAAATCTCATAAAGAAGTCATATCCCAGATATGGTCTTACAAGTAATCACAAAATTAGATGTCGATGCCATATCCAGATATGGTCTTACACGGGATCTCATAACCCTAATGTCATGACATTTGTATCCTATCTATTCCTAACATTCAACTGGGATTTCGAGACATCAATACATCGTCGCATCGTCATAGAGTCATTGTAAATCAAAATTCATAAAATAATTATACATATCATGCAATAATAAAGCATTAGATACATAATGGAGTAATGTTGCATTATTTACCCACAAACTTACCTCGGTAGCAAAATATGACTGGTTATATAATTTAGTCCGCAACTTTATTCTTTCCTCAGTTTACGTTCGGACTCCATTCCTCTTGATTTATAATAGCAAATTTCACTTATTTAATCATCACATTGTTCAAATCAGTCAATAGATCATACTTTGGTAAAATTATGATTTTACACCTAAACTTTCACATATTTACAAATTAGTCCCTTGGCTCGTAAAATGAAACGTACTCAATTTCTTTAACATACAAGCCTAGCCGAACCATTTTCATGCTTATAACAGCCCACATTTTCTTTTAAAACACATTTTTACTACCCATTTTTTACTTTTACAATTTAGCCCTTTTTAGGTGTTTTCATGAAAAATACTTAGTAAAAGATGTTCATCATACATCAAACATTCATATTTTTTCATTAAACATAAAAATACATGCATGTTACACATGGTTAAATTTTTTAACATGAAACCTAGCTCAAAAACGTAAAGAACATTAAAAACGAAGCTGGGCTGCACTTACTTGTGAGCTTGAAAATGTCAAAAACCCTAGGTATGGAGGGCTTAGAATTTTCGGTGCCTACTTGGAAAAGATGAGCAACTTTTTGCTTGATTTTTCCTTTTTTATTAATTTATTAACCAAATGACCAAAATGCCCTTTTTACTAAACTTTCAAATTTTACCCATGCATGCCCATTTTTGTCCAAAAATATAAAAATTGGGAAAATTGCTATTTAAGGACCCCTAATTAATAATCCAAAGCTACTTAAAGCTTCTAGAATATCATATTTTGCAACTTTTGCAATTTAGTCCTAAAAGTCAATTTGGACTCTTATTTACAAAATTTCTTCATGAAACTTTCACAAAATCATAAAAACATGTCATGGACCTCAAAAAAATCATAAAAAAAATTTTGCACTTTGGATTTGTGGTCTCAAAACCACTATTCTGACTAGGCCCTATATCAGGATGTTACAGTATTATTTCTATATGAGAGTGTCAAGATGAGTATTTAGTGATAAATTGAACTACTGGTTTGAGCTTGAATATGAATTGTCGAAATAGAGGACTAAAGTGAATAAAATGTAAAATAATTGAACTATGATATGTGTTATGGAGTTGAGTGAAAATATATATTGATGACATGAATTACATATGATATGTTAATGAATTGGCTATGATAGTGAATATGTTTGATAAATGGTAATTGTACTAAATTGTAATGAGTTGAATATAGTACCCTATTAGCTATTTGGGCTGTGTCGAATATAGTTGGCATACCATAGGGTTGAATTGAGTACGAGATTGTGTGCTTATGCACCAAGATGCACTTTGTGTGTTAGATTTGTGCTTTGTGTGCCAGGATGTACTTCGTGCACTAGTATGCATATACGTGCCAGTTTACCTTTTTTTAGTTTATTTGGTGATGCACTTTGGTGATAGTTTAGTGTGTTGGTTGGACGATCTGAGTATCCTTCCGACTCTGAGTCAAGTTAATAAGGGTTACAAATCACAAGTTAGTAAATAATTCGGATAAGGTAACATGAAATACTATTAAGCCAAACTTGTAGCTACGTTAATTGAAATAAAGAAGATATGTGGTTATATTGTGATTTAGCTGAAAATGAGCCCTGGAGGTCGAAATGAATATGGAGTCGTCAGACTCCAGAACCAGTTCAAATGGTATAAATACTAAAACAAAAGAAATGAATGTCTTGGTACATGAATGATATGATTCTATCAGCATATTGTGTAATGCATAAATGAGTGCTTGATCATGGAATGGTATGGAATTAGTATGAATTAAATGAGTGCTAATGGTTAAATAAGTGGTTCATTTTAGTCTTTTGGCATGTACCTAGGAATTTTAGGCTAAAGGTCTCAAATGTTTAAGTTGCACATGAATGATCTTTTGTTAATGATTTGAACTTGTGTTTGAATTTAGTTGGTTTTGGATACATGAATTGATTGTATGAGAATGTATATAAGTGATTTTAGGTCCCTTTTTAACTTGTAACATGTTGGTTTTGGAAGAACTAGATTGTCATGTCGCGATAACGAACCTTTAACGTCACGACGAGAAACAGAACAAGGTCCACGCAGTGATGTCGTTGATTTGATGTCACAGTGGACCCTAAATAGAGAGTCATGTCGCAATGAGAAAACCCCAAATTTGCAATGTCGGCTCGAAACTTTGTATTCTTTATATTTTGGTCTATATCGACCTCAGATTGGCAAACAAGCTTTTGCAAGCTTGTATAAGACTCAGAATTGATTATGTAACGTTTTATATGTATGAATTACTTGTAATTAAATGTATATTAATCATTAAATTGAATGTTATAATTGCAGTTACTTTGGCAACAAATGTGACACCTTGTAGCTTGAACCCGACGATCTGGTTGAGTGTCGGGGTGTTACAAATTTAATCTCTATACTTTAATTTCTAATATCATTTGGTTTTATTTTTTATAATGTTATTAACTAGTCCAAATAGTTAATATTGTTAACTTTTTTTTATTAAAATTTTCGTGGTTATACATAATTTGAATGCTCTAAAGATCTTAGAGATTGACACATCTTTCTGGTTTGCATTGCCTTTTTTTGACATTAAAGACAATGGTTAAATTTCAATTTTGGCCCCTATACCATGTCAAAGCTTGGATTAAATACATGTACTTTGATTTTTGACATAATTTACTCTCTTTATTTTTATGATGCCATTACTTAGTCTAAATAGTTAATATTGTTAACTATTTCAATTATTAAGCTAAGTCATTTTTAAAAAAACACTATTTTAAAAAAATTATTTCATCATGAAGAGTTTGATTAGACTTTTTTTTTTTAAATTTGCATAAACCTTTTCAACGCAATTTTTTTGTTACATCACTACCAAATGATTTAAAAAAAATTAAATCTACATCAATGAATTTAATAGAAAAAATTTAATGACGATAATAAGTGGACTTGAATTTGTAATTTTGAAAAATAACAAGACTAAATTTCTGAAAATAAAAGTGGATGAGCTAAATTTTAAATATACGAAATGTATAGAGACTTAAAGTATATTTTAACATTTAAGTTTTTACTCTATAATTTGACACAAATAAATATTTAACGTAATTAATTATATAATATTGAGCTATTCTATTAATATAAATGGTAATTAAAATAAATTAAAAATAATTTATAGGTTTAAGGCTACATTATAGTCATAGGTTTGAAATGAAACTAAATGCTTTTCATATTTTGTTTCCACTAATAAAGAATGCAATAAATGTGACACAAAATTATAATAACTTTATTTATTAGGATTTCTTTAATGGGTTTTATAGAAATTGCTTAGCTTTTTCTTTTGTCCCTTTCACAATTGGGGAATTATTTTTATTGTTTCACAATTTTTGGAATTTTGTTGAAATGAGAATTACATAAATTTTCACATGTTAAATTGTGAATTAATGTTATTCAATTGGTCTAAATTAATTGGTTAAATCGAAAATTAATAGATTTAATGATTCAATTAGAGTCATAAAATTAAAAAAATATTAATTAATCGTGAACAGGTAATCAATTAATTAGAAAAATTTTTACAAAATAATATGTTTATTTTCTTAGTGCTTTGACTTTTGACCTGTAAAATTAAGTTAAAATTAATGATGCTATAAAAATTGTAAGAATGAAATGCATATATTATAAATAAATTAAGATTTTCAAATTAATAAGTTACTTAAGAATTTCGAATTTACTATAACCAATCATTTAACAAATCGTAGATTTAAGAAATAATCATGAATATTACTCTTGTGTGTGTATTATTTTTTAAAGGTTTAATATAATATCTGACATCCGAATTTGATTTTTTTTAATTTAGTATCTAAACTCTTTTTTTGATTAATTGGTATCTAAATTTGTATGATCGACATATGGCAAATAATATAAAATTCAATGGCAAAAATGATTACACTTATTTGAAGTTCTCTCCGTTTCACTAAGAAATATGCTCACATTTAACTTTTCATTAGGGTTGAGATTACTTTGATTGTTAATGTTAAGAATTATTTTAGAGAGACAACATGTTTAAAGCATGACTTTTAATCTTCACAAAGTCCTCAATTTCAAAAAAACTTTGTCAGTATCAGAGGAAGTTCGTGCTAAAAATTATATTTTGAAGTATGCTTAATGAATGGATATTAAAAAATAAAATACGAGATTCAAAATCCAAAATAAAAGAATACCATTATGTAAAATTAAACTAAAATAATAAATCGAATTAAAAGTAATTAAACATTTAAACAAAAAGAAGAAAAGAAATTCAAAGTCATCTTCCACTTGTCCGTAATAAATTGATTATTTTTGCTACATCATAAAAAAAATACTATTAATTAGTATATTGGAGTTATTTGTATAACATTTGTCAAGTTTAGTACCAAATTGGATTAAAAAAAGTTTAGGTACCAAATTAAGAAAAATTATCAAATTTAGGTATCAAATTGGAAAAAAGAACTTAGATACCAAATTAGCAAAAATGTCAAATTCAAATGCTAAATGTCATATTAAGCCTTCTTTTAAATCCAATCTCGCAATCACTTAAGCCGTTTTTAGTAAAGTGTTGAAAAAATTCAATTAACTGGAAAATAATATTTTCAACAATTTAATTTTTTAAACACATTTGATAATCCACAATGAAAATACTAGATATAATTTTTCTACAAAAAAGTGTAGAAAATGATAAGTAGATAGGGACCTACTTATCACTTAATAAAGAATAAATTCAATATTTTTTTATTTTATTTAAGATTATATTATCTTTTATAAAATAATATAATTATATCCGATATTTAATTTTAATATAATATTTTTCTACACTTTTTTTTAGAAAAGATTCTATCAAATTATTTTATTTTAGATTATCAAACATGTGTAAAAAAAAATAAATCAATAAATCATTAAAAATATTAATTTTCAATTGATTTAATTTTTTCAATGGTCAATCAAACTGTTTTATTTTAGATTTTCAGTTGATTTAATTTTCTACACTTAATTTTTTAATCTTTAATTTTTCTGTCGATACCATTTTGCGAAAACGCAAACAGACATCGACTTAAAAATATGAATTGGAGTCGCCACCGATCTTTTTTAGGGTGCGATCGGCCACCTCAAAAAGGGGTTGTTTTTGATAAACTATTTGATTTATTAAAACAACAATTTTGGTCCACATACCAGAAAAAAAAAAGGTTCGGGAGTCAGTTACGCACGGGGAAGGATTAGCACCCCCGATACGCCCGGAAACCGGTACCTTGTTGATTAATTAATGTCTTTGTGGTCGATGGTTCGAAAATTTGAAAGAGTCTAATATACGATCCTTATTTGCTTTAAAACCATTTGGGTAGGTTGAAGACGTAAATCAAAGGTCGGTTTGCCTTAAGGTAAAACATCACATCCAATACGGTAGGACACGATACTTTGACCTTAGAGGCTAAACTTACTTTTTATTTAGAAATCATGGATTTGATTTGAAAGGGTATTCGAATACTCGAGATAAATGAAGAAAATTGAAACCCAATACGTTAGGGCACAATTTCTCGAATTCCTAAGTACCGAACATTGCCTTGATTTCAGAAAATTTTATTCCGAGATAACAAAATACCACATCCAATGCGTTAGGACGCAATATCTCGAATTCTCGAGAATGAGTTTTTATACTAAAATTACACATTAGTTTTGAAAGGCTTTTGCGGAGATTTAGACTTAAACAAAAAATCGCGACCCAATACGTTAGGGTACGATTCCCGAGTGTCTAAATACGGAACATTTGCCTTTGTAAGAAAATTTTAGGAACGGGTAAAGGAAACTTGAAACATATGTGATAAAAGTATAACAAAGTGAAATGCGGAAATGGAATACATAAAACAATTACTAATATGCAAAAATAATAGTACTTTATAAACTTTTTATTTGAATTTATATTTTAAAAAGGTTACTCGAGCATTTAGGTTTAGACGAGAAAACCGAAACCCAATACGTTAGGGCACGGTTTCTCAAATTCCTAAACACCGAACATTGTCTATATGAAAATCATTTTTTACAGGTAAAAAGGTAATTTGTAGGACACGTAACGAAAGATAACGCAAATTTGTATGAAACATGACAATACAAACGAAAGCGACAATAGCATGCAAAAATAAAAATAATAGGGTTTTAAACATATGTTTTAAGAAGGACATTCGGATGTTTAGATTTAAACGAGAAAATCGAAACCCAATACGTTAGGGTACGATTTATCGAATCTCTAAACACCAAAATATTGCCTTTGTATTAAAATTTATTTAAAATCTTTCAAAAAAAGTGGTGTAGAAAATTAATACGATTATTGTGAAATATTGAAAATAATGATTAATGGAAAGGTACATTAAAATATAAAATTAGGATGTTAGAAAAATAACAGATAATATTTAAAATAAAAGAGAAGGATAAATATGTATTAATACCATAAGAATATATAAAATGACATGATGTATGAAAAGATATGTGTATAATAATACTAAATAAAATAATAAATAACAATAGTGAAAATAATAAGTATAAGGATAATAATAGCTATAATAATATATAAAAATAATACTGTATATATGAGGTATATATATATACACACATGTAATAAATACTAATATTAATAATAAACATAATCGGGTAGAAATAGGCATAATAATAATAATAATAATAATAATAGTAATAGTATATACATGGAATGATCATAAGAATATAAAAATTGCAATAATAATATAGAAAGGAAATATAATAATATTAAAAAAAATACTTAACAATAGTAGAAAATAACAATGCACATATAAGCATATTTTATTGATGAAAATAAATTAATAACAATAATAAAAATATACATAAAGGTAAAACGTGACAAGAATATATAAAAAGAAAAATAAAGTAATGATAATAATATAAAAGACAGTTAATAATGTTAGATATACATATATTTGTATGTATTACAATATATAATTGATAGTGTCAAAACATGTATAATATATGTACATTAGGAATAGTAATAATATAGAAGAAAGTAAACTATTAATAAATATGTACAAATATATATATGCATATAAAAGCATTAATCGAACTAAGAAATGAAAGTAATGATAGTAAAGTATATCAATAATAATAATAATAATAATAATATTATTATTATTAAAACTAGAAGAAAATGATGAGAAAGGACGAAATTATATTGAAAATCAGAGTTTCGGGCAAATCTGGAATAAAAATAGAAGAACAAAGGGCCTATTTGGACACGGGTTGAACTTAAAAAGGACCAAAGCAGCAATTTACTCGGGTTTGTGAAACGACACCGTTGCGCGTGGGATCAAATTGAAAAATGGGTAAATTTCTGGGGCCGATTTAAATAAACGAAAGCTTGATTGCAAAAGTTCGAAAAAAGCGGAAGGGCTAAGTGCGTAATTAGCCCCTTCCGCAAAAACACGCGGATCCCCTAGCGGGTCGGGTCGGATCAGTCCGACCCAGGGCAAAACGACACCGTTTTGTACCCTGGGTCTTTATGCCCAAACGGCACCGTTTCTGTGGTGCTATAAAAGTTAAAACTTAGCTTTTTTTTTTATTTTCTGCTGCTGTTTCTTCAAAAATGAGAGAGGATTCTCTCTCTTTTTCTCTGGGCAAGCCCAGATTCCGACCAGGAGGGTCGCCGCACGCCGTCGCAGCTTCGTTGCCGGCCACCGCAAGTGGTGGCCGGAAATTCGAAAGGTATTTTTTTTAAATGTTATTTAATGATATATATATATATATATATATATATGTATATGTATATATAGATATAGGAGAGAATAGATTCAAAATAGAAGAGAAAAGAAATATGATTACCTTAAAACTTCGGCTACTGTTTTGGTGTTAGATCTGTTCTTATATCTCAAATAGATTGCTAAATATTGAAAATGATTGAATCTATTGTTGTATTTGATAAAAAATGGTCCGAAAATCCCCCTTTTACAAATCTCCAAACCCTTTTTTTTAGTTTTTCCAATCCTTTACATTGTTCTTGATTCGGCTCTTTATAGCCATTTTACGCACGTATATTGCTATTACTTCTGTCATTTCTCGTTCCTGTGTTGCGTGTTTTCTTCACTTGCAGGGTATGGGCAGTGTTTGAGAAGCAGCTGGAGTGGGCAGCTCTTGGCAGAGAGTGGTTGCACAAGTGGGATGCCGAAAGTCAGGGGTGGTTGCAGCTAGGGTTTTTAGGTTTAGCTTTTTTTTCCGTTTTGGGTTAAGGCTAAATGGGCCATTCGGGTTTGGGTTTTTGATTTTGGTTTGTGGTTTAATTGGGTCAACCGGGTATTAATTGGGTTTGAGGGTTTAATGGTTGGGTGTTGTTGGGTAAATGGGTCTGTTGTATTACTTTGTTTTGGGCCCCGGGTTTGTTTGTAAATAGGCAAAATTGGGCTATAACATTTTCAATACTTATTTTTTAGTACTTGGTATTTCAGTTTATCAAACATACCTAAGCAAAATATATTCTGTTTTTTTGGATAAACTACTGTAGAGTTTAGAGATTGCCCAACTATGATTTTTTTTCTTTTTTGGTCATCAACTATAAAAAGTTACAAAATGATCATCCAATTATTCAATTTTATCTTTTTCCTTCACTAGCTGGCGAATGTGTAAATAGAAATACCCAAAAATTATTCAATTTTATCTTTTTCCTTCACTAGCTGGCTAATGTATAAATAGAAATACCCAAAAATCCAAGATAGTTAGGAGGCTAAAAAAGGCAAAATCGAATAGTTGAGTGACCATTTTTGTAACGTTTCATAGTTAGGTCGCCAAAAAAGAAAAATACTAATAGTTGGGTGACCATTTTATTACTTTTCATAGTTGGGTGGCCAAAAAAATAAACCATAGTTTAGTGACTAGTAATGTAATCTACCTTTCATTTATTTCATTATTGGGTTAAAAATTTCTAAGATCCAAGACCAAAACAATAATCAAATATTGAAGTGCTAATTCTTTTTATTTTGTAAATTTTTAGAGACGAAAAAAAAAGACATTTTTTAGGCTTAATTCATGATTTAGCCCGTAAACTATATCCATTTTAGTACTTTGATATATACCTAATTTCTTTTTGTCCCAATTTTGTACTTACAGGACACTCAAATTCCTAATTTAGTACTTAAAGTATGTCCCTGTTATTTTTTTAGTCCATTTTTTATAAACGTTAAAAAAAATTCTTATAGCCAATCACAAAACACGACATGGCATCTTTATGTAAAAAAACAAATATATTTTTTTATTAAACGCATATACACATTTATTATTACAAAAAAATTAATAATTGAAAAGAAATTATTTGAAATTAATAATATATATAAAATCTAGAAAAAAATAAATTATAAAATAAAATTTATCAGAAAAATATGATAATTGAAAAGAAATTATTTGAAATTAATAATATTATTACAAAAAAATGTAAAAAATTGTAAAAAAAAAATACAAAAAAGGCTTAAAATTCTTTTTATATAGAATTCTAAAATATAGAATTCTAAAATTCTCAAAAAAAGTATTTAAATTTAAGTTTTTATAACATTTTGTTAATTTTTATAACAATTTTCAGTTTTTATTAAGTAAATGCAAAGGTAATTTTGAAATTTAATACATTATATTAAAGAATAAATTAGTCTTTTTGTTAAAAATTTTATCCATTTCTACTGTTAAAATAGCCCCTATACGTCAGCATGAGGTACACGTAGCACGCCACATAGAACCATCTAATTATCCCGTCAATCACATCAGTTTTTATTAGTAGAAATAGATAAAAAAAAATTTAACAAAAAATGCTATTTTGTTCATTGATTTAATGTATAAATAAAAGAAACAAAATACAATCTAACTCTTAGTATAAGGGCCTCCATCTTATTTTTACCATTGTGTCTTATCAGATTCGTTTTTGTAACTTATTGAACAAACGAAAAAAAATAATTCAATATAAATATTTTTCCATTTATAAATTCCACAGACTTTAACATATATATATTCACCAACACAATATATATCTCCATAGAATCTCTTCATATCCGTCGGTTAATAGAGATTAACTTTTAAAAATTTGTAATTATCCTTTTCACTAATAACATTTTCAGATGTTTGAACTCGACTTTCTTCCAAAGAAGTACACCCAACCTTTTTGTAGACAGCTATATATAATTTTCATGCTGTCATGAATAACAATGACACTTCAAATATAAAAACCATGAATTCATATATATATATATATATATATATATATATTAATTCGACCCTAGTTTTAAATTTATTTTTTTTCATTTGAAAATGTATTTTACGATCCCAGGCATATGAGTATTCATGAAATAATCTTCCCAGTTGATGCATTTAGGGTCGAAATAGAACATATCATTCTCCGCTAGGCTCGATCTCGTCGCCATTCGTAGCTTCTCGGTGTTTATATCATCAAATCTGATAATTCAATAGAATCGATTATTACAAGCCTCAATCTTGTCATTGAGTCGTAGCTATACCATTGTGCAGTTCCATGTTGATAATTAAATTTAGAGATTTCAATGTAAAAAAAATAAAATTAGAAGAATTTATAGATACATACATTGCATCGAAGAACAAGTAGGGTCTGTAGATGTCTATCAACCGAGTCACGAAGCTGATTTTCCTATTGAGATCACTGTAAACTCCTTGAAAGAAATGGCAAAATGCTGTATTTGCAAATTCCAGTCCCTGAAAAAAATGAATTGTTATTTTACGGTTTTGACCCTAATCGATAATCGTAATATTTATTACATATGCAATTGAAAAAAAATATGACCTAATTAAAATAAGGACGAGTTTTATGTAAGAGTGAGTAAAAGTTTATTCAAATTGACTGACTTTCGGTTAAATCAATTATGATGGTTAATTCAATTAAGTATAAGTTCAATTATTACAAATCAGTTGAATTCAACCGACTTTTAATAGAAAAAAATAGTTTAACCAATCAAACTAACCGATGTTAAATCAAATCAATTAGGTTAGTCAAGATCACGACATAGGTAGGGGTTGGGCCTTCACCTTCCTTGTTAAGTAAAATAATATTAATTTTACTCCTTAAAATATTCAATTTAAGCCCTTTATAAATAATTTTTTTACTTTTAGCCCTCTAATACCAAATTCCTAGCTTCACCTCTAGTTAAGTTAGGGGTGAAGACCTCTAGTTAAGTTAGGGGTGAAAACAGAAAAAAAGTTTTAGAGGCCTGAATTAAAATCATAAATTTTTGAAAGAGTCAAAAGGTAATTTTACCATTATACTAATTTATAATTTTATAATTTTTAAAAAAACATAAAATAATTTTATTTTTAAGAAGTACTAAGACCATTACCTACTCCATAGATTTGTAAGTTTAAACCAAATTTAAAGAGAATACAAAGGAGAAGGAGAACGAGACTAGAGCCCCTACTAGCCCTACTCCCCATTAGGTCTCTAGTTAAAGCACGGGGTTGGTTGGTTAAGTTAATTTTTCAATTTTTTTAAAAACAAACCGACCGATTGCGCACCCGTATTATTATCACGAACCTTCAAAGGGAGCAAGTATCGAAGAGCCATGTATCTATGGAAGCTGGCCATGCTATCCATGACACGAACTTTGCCAACAATAACAGCCTTCCCATCTTTGTTGATCCAAGGTTTCTTGGAGAAGTATCGGTAGCCAAAGTCTTGGAGGTTATGGTACTTGACCGGGTTCCTCATCGACGAACCCACTTGGTAGATCGTCTCCGATGGTTGGTTTGATGCATGAGCTACCATGGCTACGATGATGGCATTCACCACCATGTCAGCTGGTATCTGAAAAATAATATGAAAATTTTCATACATCAATAATGTGATTTTGAGGCAAATGCTTGTTATGTAGGTGAATGAAAAACCGGTTAAACTCTAGTTTTGGTCCCTCTACCATATTGGAATTTGGGATTTAGTAATGTTAGAACCTAACCAAAACCGGCCAGTTGAATAGGAAACTAGTAGTTTGATTGGTTTGACCAGTGACATAAAATTGGAAATAAATTAAACCGTTTTTAAATTGATAAAAACAAGAAATTGAACAAAAAATAGGCGATTAAATCAGTCGAACCAATCTATAATTTTTTTGAATATTTATTTATTTATTTTCTATTATATCAATGATTCAACTAGTTTAATCAATTTCACCGCCTATCCAATTTTTAAATTATTATTAATATTACATAATTTGACTCTAGGAGAATATAAGCGATCGAGCAGCCCTGGCCACCAAAATGATAAAATTGTATTTAGGATCTTTTAAAAATTGTAAAATTTTTAGTTAGTACATTGATAAAATTACATTTTGATTCCACAAAAATTTTAAATTTAATATTGATTGTCCTTAAACTGATTTTGTAGCTTCACTTGGGTTTAGTTCTATTCTTTTTATAATATAATTAGTTAGTCCGAATAATTAAATTATTAACTATTTCAGTTTACTTGGATTTTCTTTTAAAAATATTATTTTTTTAAGAGAAAATTCTCGTCAACACTTTAACCGTAATAGTTAATATCATTAAATATTTGAATTAAATAATGATATTATAAAAGTAATCACCAAATTATGTTAGGTTAAGGTAAAATAATTAGACCCCAAATTTAAGAATAGTGGAGGAACCAAAATCAGAAATGAACTGAGAATTGCACTCACCAGGTCAACAACTGAGTCCACATCACCGAGGAAGAAAGTCAATTTCCCCTTAGCATAACCCATTGCAAGGCTATCGATGGTTCTGTATTTATAAACAAAAGAAATATATAAATAATCAGTTGATAAGAAAATTACAAACAAAAAAGTTCGAGGTCTAATTTGTAATAAAACCATAAATTAATAAAATTATAGGGGTAGCTTACCTAACACCTTCAGCCCAACCAGGAAATGGCTCTTTGAAAGTGCTGGTTATGATGGTAGGTCTTAATATGATTGTAGCCATATTTGCTTTGAATTCCCCCACTAGCATTTCTCCCATTGCCTTTGTAAATACATATGTATTTGGCCATCCATAAAATCTTGCCCTAAAATTTAATTTTCATAAAATAAATAATATAATATTTACTTTAAATGGCAAAAAAAATATTCGATACATTTTTTTTACATGTTGTAATTTATAAATTTGGAAAGAGATGGTAATGATAGAGTTTGAACCCTGATCTTTGGTAAGTATTAAAATGTAATTTGAGGCATTTTCATTTCGTTTCCTTCATATGTGGTTGTGGGTCACGCAAGGGTGAAGTCAGGAAATTTTCTTAAGGGATTAGAATTAAATTATATATTTTTATAAGAGTTAAAATATAATTTCACGATCATATTAGTTAATATCTTTAAAATTTTAAAATAATTAAAATAAAATTTCATCCTTTCTAAGAATAGCCAAAATGCAATTTCTACATGTAACTTATAATTTTAGAAGGTAAAACCTACAATTTCCCCATTTTAAGGGAGGCCAAGACTTTCGCCTGCCCCTTGGCATTGCCCTTGGTGTCACATATGGCTCACTCCAACAAGACACTTCTATTCTATGAACCCTACCTTATTTAGCTTGAGCTCTTGATAGAACTAGGAGACAAAATTTTAGGTTGACTCAAGACCAATACCGATCCATTAGGGGTCCACAAAATCCAGACAAACGGCAACACATTACCGTTACAAATTTGAAAAGAGATAGTTTGAACCCTGATCTTTGGCAAGGACCAAAATGCAATTTGAGGCGCTCCCTCTCACGTTCCTTTCGTAAGTGGATCGTGTGTGATGCATAGTTTGGTCCAACAATGTCATTTAGTTATGTAAACCCTAAATTTGGCTTAAACTCTAGACAGAATCAAGAAACAAAATCTCAACTCGACTTAAGAACAATACCGACACGTTAAGAGGTTCATCCAAGTCCTGGATGGATAACATTCTTTAAAAGGAATGATCACCCCTTAACATACATATTCTCTTATATTTAAATTCTAAATCTCTTAATATATTCACATATATAATTTAAGTTTAAACTTTGATGTTGGTGCGAATTTTATTTAAGGATGAAATTTGAAATTGATTTAAACTCGAAAAAAAATTACCAACCTTTGAATGCCCAAATCTTTCATGGCTTGAGTAATCTCCTTGTCTGAAGCACCTAGCAATCTCAGTTCATTCAATTTTTGTTCAATAATTTTTTTCTCAAAATTAATGTCTAAGCCTGAAACACCATTAAGTGTTTCTCCCATGCTGTATGAATTTTCAAGTATAAGCCCTGTCTTTTCTCCTGACACATAAGCTGTAAATGAATACCACAACATTAAATTCAATCATCAATTGCATAAAAATGTACACCTCCGTTATATAATAAAAAAAAATAACATTCATATGGAAAAAAGGTAAAATTACCATAGCAGTCCCTACATTATATCTAGGATTACATTTTGAAAAAAAATAAAAAACTGATCACTATATATTAGATCAAATAAGTGATTTTTTTTTCAATAAAAGGATCAAAATACAATTTGAAGTATAATATAGGGACTATTATACACTTTTACCAAAAAAACTATTATTTTTCGCCAACCTGTGGATACATGAACCAAAACTTTTAGTTTCACACATTTCTTGGAGAAATTTGCAACAAATTTAGCTCCAAATGTGTTGAGACCAAGTGCCACATCATATCTACATGAAAAAATAAAAATAAAAACATCAAATATAATTTAAATTATAATATTTTCCACTATTTGATATACTGACAACATACATTCAAAGGCATAGTTAGAGTGGCAGACATTTAACTATCATCTGATTTACCGAAAGACATTAAATAAATAAATATATATATATATATTACCTTTCATCAAAGTTGGTTGTAGCAGCAAGGTTAACCACAACATCAACTTCATTCAACATCTCTTGTACTAAATTACAATCTTTAATGCCCAAATCTTCATGAGATATATCTCCTGGAATTAGTGTAATTTTCTCGGATATGAATGAGCTGAAATTTTTCCCGCATTTTTCTTTCAGGACTTTGAACAAATCCTTTCCTATAATCTGTCACAAATAAAAAACGATATCATATGTTACTCGAATTCGAGTATATATTTAATCCGAATATAAACACACATATATATATAAATATACCTCATTGTGCAAGCGGTGTGTAGCAGATTTATGATCCGCAGCACGTAAAAGAAGATAAAATTTCTTCACATTTGGTTGAACCCTTAGTATTTTCTCCACAAAAACTGCATTTTCAAAAACACATAATGTCAATTGAATGAAAGCTCAATTAGATGTATATATGTAAGCCGAGAGATAATATATCATGTCCACCTTGAATTAAAGCTCTATATATATATATATATAAAAGAGTAATATTCTTACTTTTTGCCAAAAACCCAGCAGCACCAGTGACTAAAATGGACTTGTTATCAAGAAAATGAAGAGCACTCCCTAATTCCATTGCCAAAAAATAAACCCAAAAGAAAGATGTTTTGGTTGTTGTTGTAAAAAAAACACAGTTGCCTTGAGGTTTTAAAGGAGATGTAAGGGACTCAACATGTATATATAGTGTCCATTGAAGAGGAGAAAATTGAATAAGGAGGTGGAGTGGAGTACACGTAAGTGGTTGGGAGTTTCATGGGGTTGCCCGTAATATTACTATAGTAAATGATTGATATAAAATAAATTATTTTATGTATGAGTAATAAAGGTGACATATTTGGGTTTATTTAAATCCTAAAAATATACTAGCTGGTACAACTTCAAAATCCAAGAAAATCTACATAAATGCTAACAAGACAATGATATAGAAACCAAAATTTTAATTGCTCTTATAGTCAATTCTTGTAATTATTTTCAAAGCTTTTTGGTTAGATTGAATTGGTATAATTGCGAATTTCATCCTTTAGGATAATCGAGATGTTAGTCCCTTCACTTAAATTTATCAAAATTTGATCTTTGTGTTTTACGAAAATAGAGAAGTTAAGTCCAATTGTCGATGAACTATATAGTAAAAGTACCATGGAGGCCCCAATACTAAGAGTCAGATTGAATTTTGCCTTAATTGCAAATTAGCCATTTTACATTAAACAAAGATTAAACTGGTCATTCTGTTAAAACTTCCATCTATTTCTATTGTTAAAATTTTGTCATTGTACGTTAGCATGAGGTACACGTGGCATGGGCATGTCACTGTCTAATTATTTCGTTAGTCACACTAGTTTTTAACAGTATAAATGATGAAATTATTAGCAGAAATGATCAATTTGATCTTTGATCTTTACAGAAACAAAGAAGTTAAGTCAAGTTATTGGAGAACTCGTGAACTTGTTTCATCTGAATTGCCAAACTATTTTTTTAATTCAATGCATATAAATTGCTAAACCGTTGACTTTTAAGTTGAAGATTGATCGAGAAAGTTTAATAGTGTTATTTAATTGGACAAATTTCTCGATTTTCATAATGTACTATGACCAAATTTTAATAAATTAAAGTAGAAAGATGAATTTCATTATTTGATCATTTCAAATTTTGCATTTCCCATGTTAAAAACCTAAGGTCAAATTTTGGTTTTTGCCCCTATACCATACTCAAATTTGGAATTTAGTATTTGTATTTTAATTTGACATAATTTGATCCATCTACTTTTATAATAGTAGTTAGTTAGTCTAAATAATTAATACCATTAACTATTCCAATTAAACTATTGACAATAATTTTTCTTAAAAACATTCATTTTAACCTATTATGCTGACATTGAATTTTTTTTGCTAGAGCGAATGTTTATAGGAAAAAAATTCACATTAATATTTTGATCAGAATGGCCAATATTGTTAACTATTTGGACTAACTAAATAAATTATAAAAGTAGAATGATCACATGTCAAAATTTAAATTAAAGTACATAGACTAAAATATCAATTTAAGCTTAATAGAGGGATTGAAACCATCATTTGACCAAAAAAAGTTTCTTTTTGTTTTTTTTATCGAAAACAAGAAGATTATTAAAGGAAACAGAAAACTTAGGAAGCTGACGAGTTGTAATAAATAATGTATTTGTCTGTGGGTGAGGAGGTGACCTACAAAAATCAGAAAGGTAAATTAGTTGCCAATTAAACCTAACTATTTTCAACCCAAAATAGTAATTTCCAAAACGTGTAAGCTCTCTATAATATACTATACAATATCTTTATTATATCGATTAAAATTTTAATTTTTATCGATATATATTTAACGATTAATACATACATTTTTACATCAAATGTAACACTTAAGTTAACGCTATTACATCGATCATCGAAACAATCCAGTAAAGTCATTCTTTTGCTTAGGTTGAGTTTTATGAAATTCGCTTTTTTGTTTTTAAGAAAAACATTCATTAATCAAATTGATTTTACTTAGTAATCCAATTACAATATTATTAATGTGAAGTTTTAGTGAAAAACGATTAGTTTAAAAAGATTTTATCAGAACTTTAAGTATTTTGTAAAGCAACGAAAAATGTTGTTAAGAATAATAGTTTTCTAAACCAAATAGCATGCAATTATCAGAGTATTAACTAAATATCATGTTTAAAAATTAATAAGCTAAATAATCACAAACCAAAGCAATAAATAATTTATAACCTACAACCTGATAAAAAAAAATAAACCTAGTAAAATGATTAAGAAAAGCTTTAATGGAAACTTTTAGATAATAATAAAAATGAGATGCTAGTCCGAGGTTCCTCTGACGCCATTAGGAGTCCTAGTTTTCTGCCCTAAGAGATAAGGAAAAGGGGAAAGTGAGCTTATGACAACCTAATGTAAGTCTAATTTTTAAAACCATTATATATAATTGTTCAAAAAATAAAACATTTAATCTATAGCATCATAGCAAATTAAGCATAATGTGAGGAACATTCAGTAAATCAATGCATGTACAGGTTATGTCCACGATGCAATGCAATTTTAAATTTGAAGCTCCCACTCATCCATCCTATTCGCCCTTAAGCATCGTTTGACACTCCAAAACACATGTTAATAACTAACCATCCCTCATTTCCCAGTGACGATTGTCGTTCACTTGTCATCCGTGACGCTGACTTTTACTACAATAACTTACCATCTCGGTTGCTCGGTTTCAATAGTTTTTTAAACTATCATCTTGGTTTACCCGATTTCGATGACATTGTCGCTTACTTCATGTAGTACTAACTTTCGATGTGGACTTAAATTACCACTTCCTCCTATCGAACTCATCTGTCCTCCATACCCATTTTCATGTAATCATGCACATAACCTTAGCATACCATGCTATTTATCAACAATCAAAGCTATCCTTATCAAGCACACTTATTATTTCATACCATCATTTAATGACACGTGTTTATGCATTTATTCATATCAATTTCACATATACAATTTCTTCACGCAAACTAAAAACTTGTATCGATATATATTAACATTAGGTTGTTAATATGCTAGTTCGACTAACACATACATAACAGGTTTGTATATAGGGTTCACACTCAGGGTTCGCATCATATACAGGGTTCGCACATATCAACTGCAATTCGCCTATCAATTTATAACAGAGTTTGCATTTATGTCTATTTATGTAAGGGTTTGCATAATAATTCCTATAGGTTTGCATAATAGATTACCCTAATCTTTAACATTTCAACTAATTAATCATATACACAATAGCTTAAGTTAGATCCCACACTTTATTGAAGATGCAAAAAAAAAAAAAAAAAAGCTGTTAATTTTGGATGAAGAAATCAACAATCACTAGAAGGAGAGGGACGCAAGTGAAAGCTTTGAAATCTTTAGTTGAGTAATGTGGTTCGAAAATGAAGAAGAAAAAGAATAGAGAATTTTGAGAGTTTTTCTTGAAAAATTCTCTAAATAATAATTCTAGGTTTTGAAAAGATTGGTTATTTATCAAACTTCTTTCCTAGGAATTAGTTTAGAATTAAGTTTGATTTAAAATAAGGACAAATTTTAAAAAATAGATTCAATCTGGGCTTAATTTGAAAATTTAGTACTTTATGGGGATAAAATAAGAAAATAAAAATATTTTGGTTAAATGTGTACAAGGTTTTAAACTTGGGATCAAAGTAAATATTAAGTCTCAACCATTGAACTAACATGAGTTTTTAAGAAATTATTTTTAAAGGTTTTGGCCAAACATTAGGGGAAATTAAAAAAAAAAAAAAATCAACAAAGGAGTGTAATCAAAGGAGTTCAAACCTAGAACCTTGAGCTTGCCTAACGCTTAGGTATTAAGGCTAGTGGTCTATTTTTATTAATTTATTATTAAAAATAATTTTTAAGGCATTCTAAACTCGCTTACTGCATTCTTATTATTTTTTAAAATCTAAATTTTATCTCTATTCTTTTTTACCCTAATATTAGAATGTACATTAAATAAGTAATAAAATATTTTTAATCTATTCAAAACTCGATATGAATGATTTATATAAATAAAATATAATAATCGAATTATTATAATATTAATTATACAAAAAATATTGAAATGAATTTTATGATTCCATTCTAAAAATATAATATCAAAATAATTCAAGTGAAGTGATTTTAACACAAAAGTTTTAGTTTTGGATCCTTTGAAATAATTTTAATTTTATTTTGATCCATAAAATGAAGTTTAAGTTGTGAGATTTAGTCATTGTACTTTAATTTAGTTATTTTTAGTCTATATAGTTTCGGAATTTGAAATTTCAGTCGTGAAGGTATAAATTCATTTAATTAAGTTTTGTTATTTTCAAAATATTATTCAACAAATATATTACCACATGCAAGGACGGATACAAAAAATTGGAAAATTGTAATTGTAACCCCTTATAAAAGATCAAATTATAAATTAATGTAGGAGAAAAATATGTTTTGGCCCACAAAAAATCATAAAAAATTATAAATAGATTTAAAATATTGTCATTTGCATTGAGATTGAAAATTTCAGAAATCGAAAAGTATAAAGACTAAGAATGATCAAATTAGAGAACATATTGAACCTAAGACTTTATGCATAGTACAAAACTTATACCAAAATTTAACTAAACCTATTTAATTACTACTATTTGGATAAAGATTGAAATTTTAAAGTTTGAAAAGGACAAGAAATGAAATTACCCAAATTAAAATATGGAGATTAAATTCATAACTTACGTATAGGACATAAATTAATATCACAATTTAACTTGAAATAAAATGCATGAAAAAAAACCACCATTATTAATGAACTCGTATGTTGATGGTTAAGAATATTCAGCGTCTCAAGTGCAGCTTAGATCCAAATCGCATTAATTATATTAATTGCTCGAATTTTATCCTATTATCGTAATTCATTAAAAAGATTGATAATTAATTAATAGAAAGGTCGTGGAAGCTATGAAGTGCATGGACAAAAACACCTCATCCATACAGTACTGCTAGCAGTTGGCGGATATAGTACCTTATTTAATGCACCGTTCTTAAAATCTTTCATATGAAATAATATAATATAGATTTTTATACTATTATTTTAACTCGAATACCTTCTCAATGTAAATAGAGGTATTTATAGGTTGGATTAAGTTAGACTTATGTAAGATATCTGGATCAATTTTCTAAGTTTGGATCTGGTCCGATTTAAAAAATGTTTTACTTTTTGTCTAATCCTGACCTAACTTAATAAAAGTAAATTCGGATCCGTCCCGGTCCTTAAATATTTGATTTTTTAGATTAGTTTTTATTTAAACATAATTTTTTTAAAAGATATAATAACTAAAAAGCGTTAAAAAGTATTTATATTAAAAAACACTACCATAAATATAATAAATGTTTTATTATATTAAAAACACAAATAAATATAATAAATATTTTATTGTATTAAATATAATTTTTAAAATTGTATATTTTGGGTTGGGTTATTTAGTTGAGTAATTTTATTTTTTTTAAGTTTTGGGCAATAGGTTTAATTGTTATTAGGTCAGTGATTTAATATAAATATATAATTAATATAACATTTTTTATAACATAATATATTTTGGTCGGGCCAGACTTAAGCAAAACAAAATATTACCCGAGGCTTGACCCATAAAAAAAACAGACATTAAACTTTACCCAAATCTATTTTTGAATATCGTATTTTGTTCAAACCTTCTCATTTTTCAGACGGATCTAAACGAACAACTTAGTTCATAAGTAGGTCTAGATGTAGGCCACAAATCTAAAGGGGCTGCTAGGGGCTGAATCCCCTTAAATTCTGTCAACTTGTACCTTAGCTTTATACATTCTGAAAAAATTACATTTTAATCCTTATAATCAATATTTCAAAATATAATATTTATGTTTGGTCCCTCAATTTTTTTTAATTTGACTTTCTCTTGTATTTAGTTTCCATTCATCTTCTTTGGCTATAATAAGTAATCGTCATCCTAGTTTCTGATCGATAGTAATTTATAATTTAGTTTTTTTTTAATGAAATTTAAACATTAGTGTTTTAATCAAAATAGTTAATGGTTTAACTATATAGACTGCTTTTTTTACCTTGACTATTTGAATTAACTAATGATAATATAAAAATATAGGGATTAAATTATATAAATTAAAGTATACAAACAAAATCTAATATTTAAGCAGAATAAAAGGACCTAACACAATTTACCCAAAAAATTATCCAAGTAGCTATCCTATCTTTAGTGCTGATATTGAAAGAGCTAAGAACTGTTGCTTTCCCTGTAAATAGATATATAGTACTGTTGGCACAGTTTACATGCAGATACAGTCTCACATTGAAAACAATAGATTTAATATACTGATAATATTAGTCACGATATGATATAAAAAATTAATTAAAATACGATACAAAAGATAAAAACACAATATCGTGATTCGTATTTTTAAATTTTTTATTTAATATAAATTGTTAAAGTATTATAAATTATACAAATGTGTAACACATTAAACATGATATAAAAGACTACTAAAAAATAATGGTTTAATAGTGTAAAAAGCTCTCAAACTTTAAAAAAAAAAAAACCAATTAAGCCCCTCCTTTTTTTGCACTCAATTGAGCACTTGAACTTTCAAAATATATCAAAAAAGCCCTCAAACCTTTCAAAAAAAACAATTAAGCCCTTACTTTTTTTTTACACTCAGTTGGATACTTGAACTTTCAAAATGCATCAAAAAGACCCTCAAACTTTTTTTCAAAAAAAAATTAAGCCCCTCCTTTTATTAAAAATTAGAAAAAAATTAAAATCAATAAAAGCTATAAATATTATTAAATTTTAATAAAAATAATTATTAAAAATTAAAAATATAAAAAATCGTAAAAAAATGTAAAAATTATAAAATATGTAGAAATATAAAATTTTATAAAGTCGTTAGAAAATTATACAAAATGTAAAGAAATATAAATTTTGTAAAAAAATTTATAAAAATTATTGTACCAAAAAATGGTATCTAAACAGCTAAATTAGTTGCATATGCCAAAAAAAAATTAATTGACCAAATAGGTCGTTTATGGAAAGAGTGTATGTGTGAAAATGCGTCCATTTAAGAGCGCTTTTTATACAACCGCTCAACTAAACGCGCTTTCTTTGTAATTATCAGAAAACGTATTCAACTTGACACGTTTTCTTTAACATATTAGCAGGAAAGCTCATCCAGTATACTCTCAAAAAAATTCATTTCAAATCAACTTATTATATTTCTTTTTCGGCACATTTAGTTAATTTAGCCTATTTAAACACTATTGATTCAAATTAATTTTTTATTTCTAGGTTTTTTTCTCAGTCCTAATATCAATTATATATAGTCATATACCCTGTAAGAGAAACAGGGAAAAAGTTTTCTTCTCCCTTTTTTTCTGGATATTATTCAAAAAAAAGCTGCCTGAATGTCAGAGCAGAACATGGGACTGCAATTTTGGGCGGCAAAGATTGGGCATACTTCAGCGTTAGGGTTTGGTAAAGATTGGGAATATTTCATGTTAGGGTTTGATATACGTAAGGAAAATCTCATCGTTATATATATTTAATTCTCATAAATAATTAACATAATTTCGGTGTTAAACAGTAAAGATTAGGCATATTTCAATGTTAGGGTTTGGTAAATTTTGGGCATATTTCAGTGTTAGGGTTTGATATACTATAAAAAATATCAAAATTATATATAAATTTTGATTTAATAGTAATTTTATATATTTTTTAATTTAATTTAATTCTTATAAATAATTAATACAATTATTGATATAGTATTATTTTATGTTTATATATTATATAAACAAATAATTATATTTATCTAATATAAACATAAATTGATATATTTATCTCTTCAAACGTGTATGATTGAATACATCTATTTATTTTTATAGTGAATAAATATAATTGTTTATGCATCCAATATATAAACATAAAATAATGATATATCTATATCCATGTTAATAGTTTGTGAAGATTGGATCAGATCAAAATTTTGTATATAAAATTACATAAGATCAAAATTTATGTATAAAATTATAGATAAAAATTTATCCATTATTTTTAATTTTATAAATATCTAACACATTAAAAATATTATAATAGGAACACACTATTAAATATATTTTTAGGTCTGTTCAATGCTCAGAGCATTATATGGTTGAGGGGACTGGGGACTATTTAGTATTGAATTTATTTTCTTTGAAAAGTATGGACCAAATAGGAAATTTATTTAATTTTGGAATTCAAACCTTAAATTTAAATAAAATACCATCTTGGTTACATGATTATTTTACTACCCATTATGGTTTTCAGAAAAAAATTTAAAAAAAAATGATTTTTTAAGGAAAATCTAACACAAGCAAAATTAAATGAAATTTAGGACCACCTATAACTTGAATTTCTAAAAATTAATAAGAATAAAATAAAGATTATTTGGCCAAAACCCACCTTATTATGTGATAGCAATTAAGAGATTTTTTTTTTATTTTTTTATGTTTTTTTGTGAATTATTGGGCAAAGCCCAAACAACCAACGTAATTAGTGTGACTCAAATACAGGCCACACTTAGGATGATGAACATCCTTGACTATCATGGCATCACATAAGGTTCCTTAATTGTTTTTTTTAAGTGATGACGTGATACAATCTCATAATATCACAGCATTAAATCTTGATGAAATTTAAGTTAAGAGTTCAAAATAAATCTAATTGTCAAATTTATATATCAGAGTGAACATAATTACTAAGTTCGGGGACTTAAAATTATATTAACCCTTAAATAAATAACTTATCATATTAAGATTGCTATTTAAAAAACACAAAAGAAAAGAGTAGTTGAGGCCCATCCCCACATTTATATATTCTTGTGGGTAAATTGCTATATAGTATATAGTTGTTGATTATAAATTATGGGTGAAATTTAGGTGGTAGTATATGGTATCATACTCTAATAAATTCATTGTATTTATATAATTGTATTGCATATGTATATATAAAGATAAAAGAACTATGAAAGCCCCTGTACTAAGAGTTTGATTGCATAATCAAAACTCTCTATACTAAAAAAAAAAAAAAGTCAATTAACCCATTCATGTTAAATCAAAGAGTAAACTAGTCATTTCTGTTAAAAATTTTATTAATTTGTACTATTAAAACTGGTGCGACCGACGGAACAACCAAATAGTGATGCGTGATGTCACGTGTACCTCATATTAACGTCTGGTGACTAGTTTTTAACTGTAAAAATAAATGAAATTTTTAATAAAAGGACTAGTTTGCTTTTTTATCTAACCTACAAGAACTAAGTTGCCCATTTTTTTAGTAGAGAAAGCAAAATGTAATTCAACTCTTAATACAAAAACATGTACTTTATTTTAGAAAGATGAAGCCGGGCAGTAATGGGACTTGCCCTCCTTGGTTAAATGGTATAATTTCCGATTACCTTAAATATAAGGAATTCAATTTAATCATTCTTTAGCTTTAGCTAAGTAGGAAAATTGTATTTTTGCCTTGTTCAAAAAATTAATTATTCAATTTAAACTATTTTAACACCAAAATTTAATTAATTTTTTAAATTTATCTCGATTCCACAAAACAAAATTATTGGTTTTGTCCATTTTCATATACATATGGAATGGTTTCAAAACATTAAGGACTAAAAAAAATTTCATCATCCAATTATGAAAAGTTACAAAATGGTCACCCAATTTTTTGACGTTTTCTTTTTTGATCACTGACTATTAAATTACTAACAAAAAAATAAGTTGACAGCTTTTAAAATTAGTATAATAGCAACTCCAATCATTAACATTTATACATTGTGTCAATTTAATATTGATTATAAAAAAATTAACTCTCAACATTTACACATTCTCTAATTTAGTCTTTTTTGTAGCTCTTTTTGTGACTTGAGGGTTAATTTTAAAATAATAAGAAAAATGAAAATTATTATGCTAGACTTTTGGGTATTTTAGTTTTTTGTATGCTTTCGATCAAATTTAGCTAATAAATTTGTTCTTTTTAAAGCTTTTTAGGTGAAACAGTTACAAAGAAAAGCAAAACTACAAAAAAAAATTGCACAATATATAAATGTTGAGCATTAATTTTTTTTAGAATCAAGACTAAATTGACACAACATATTTCTTATATAGACATCGATAAAGGCAATAGAACGATTGTAAAACAATAAGAAAAGAAAAAATAAAACACATGTGAAAACCCTTTCGGGAAAAAAATCATGGGCAAAAGAGAAGAAATTCATTAATGTTGAAAAACAAACTATACAAGAGGAATTTTGACTACAGTTATTTAAAAGTTGAAAAATCATACTCTAATCAATATCAAATAGAAGAAGTGTAGTTCTATACGGATTTTGCCAATGTATTTATTTTTTTAACAAGTGACGGGATTCAAGTCACACAAACTCTAACAATATTAATGTTAACGGTTAAATTTGCTATCATACCAAATCTAAAAGCTAACACGTCATCTTAGCCATTTAACGATTAGTGACCAAAAACGACAAAATCGAATAATTGAAAACCAATTTTTAATTTTTCATAATTGAGTGACAAGAAATAAATTTACCAATAATTTGGTGACTACAACTGTAATTTACCCAAACATTAATTATATTTATTTATGAACACAAAGACACAAAAACAAAAGTTACCACACATGTTGACTTGAAACATTAATTTGTAGTACATGTAATAGAGTTAGGTGAGCAATATCCTGGTTTTTGGTTGAGTAAATACCAACAATTTAACTATCAAATCCTTGAATTGTACAACTATAATAATAATGTTTAATCATTTAAAAATCTATTCACCTAATTTTCCTTCCAATCTAAGAAATTGTTTTATAAAATTAGGAAGTTTTTGGTGTTCATATTTGAATTTCAACTTTTGGAAAAGCTAAAATATAATAATTTTGTTCAACCATACTTTAAAAAATAGGGTTAATATTTGATATATTGACAGTCAGAATTTTTTTGAGAGGATGTAAATTATAAATTTTTAAGAGAGTTAAAATGTAATTTTATCAGTGTACAAAAATAAAGGTTTACAATTTCTCGAATGATTAAACTATATAAACTTTCCGTTTTTGGATAAGTCACAATTGAATTTTAAATTTTGAGGGATTAAAGTATTATGGGATGTGTCTCGCATTTATCGGACGCGTTGTAAGCACCTTAGATAAGCAACCGAAGAAGGGCTAAAACAAGCCCGACGTCTGGACGAGGAGTGCTAGCTCGTCGGGACGACGTGATGGATGACATCGTGACAAGATGAATGAGACGTTGCGACATCACGATACGTTCTCCTATTTGGCAACTGCATTTTAGACTTCAAGTAGGACTGTTTCTCCCAGATAGATTTTGATTATTCTAGGGATATTTTAATATGATTAGGACTCTAATATTGGCCTATTTAAATGAGCCATTGTATCCCTGTGTGGTTAAGTCAATCAAGATGTAGTTGTAGGCTTTTTCTTTTAGGGCAACAAGATGTAGTCGCATATTAGTTTTGGTGATTTTTTTACCAATTTGCTCTTTGGGATATTGAGCTTTGTATTCGAAGTTTTGCGTAATGTACAAGTTACACATTTAGGTTTGTTTGTTGGGGATTGACACGTATGAAAAACGAAGTAGTAAAAATAAAGAAGAACAAACATAAATATTTAACGTAGAAAACCCTCAAAGATGGAAAAATCACGGGTAAATGAAGCTTCGACTTCTTATTTTAAAAATTAGGCCATTTTCGAACCCATAAACACCTCTAATCCCATTGAATTCTCATAATTTTTTAAGTATACAATTTAAATATTACAACTAAACTCTAAATTAGATTTGTCCACGAATTGATTACTCTACAAAACCTAAGTTGGGTTGGGTCTTGGCCTTGACCCAGAAATAATTTTAAATTATAATTATATATTATAAATTATAATTTTTAATATTATATTTTTCTCCAAACCAAATTGAATTTAGACCAAATTTTAAAAAAAAATCCATCCCATAATTTGGGCATAATAATCTTTGCTTTTTCTTTTGAGATTTTGTTGACAATAAGAAGATACACATTGAAAATATTATCATCTTACTGGAAAACAGACCAAAGCAAGTCAAATTAGACATACTTTTATGTTTGTCAAACATGTAATAATTAAGTGGTCAGTAATCGAGCCTTGAGGAAGCTCAATCCTAGGTCAATTTCTTCTAATTTAGGCTATAATTTATAAATATTTAAAAAAAAATCATGTATGATTTTTTGGTATAATAATAAATTTAGTCCTTCGTATTTATATTTTATCAATTTGGTTCTTATTCTTTTTTTAAGAACTAAATTTAGCCATTAACTTTTCCAAAAAAGTCAAATTATTTAAAGAAAAACAGAAATGTTGGCTAAAATATCGCTTTTTTAATGATATTGGCATGGAAACTTATGTGACAGTTTACATGTACTTCAAGTTAATATGACATTATTTGTCTTATATATCATATCAACAAATAATTTAAAAATTATTAAAAAATAATTCAAATAAATAAATAAACTCAAAACTCAAAAAAAAATATAAAAAGTTTATAAAAATTCAAAAAAAAAGCATGAAATACACGTGAATTGTCATACATGTTATCATATTTAATTTTTAACATTTAGTCGAAATTTCCATTAAAAAATTAATTCGACTCTTTTTTAAAAGGTTAAGAGCTAAATTTAATTAATAAAAATAGAGACCAAATTAACCATATATAAAAATACTAAGGACTAAATTTAACTTTCTTTTTTATAAAAATTATAGTGGAAAACAAACTTGAATCTAACCATTTTTTATGCCATCAATCAAGAGCCAACATATCTAAGTTTTGAAAGGTTGGTTTCTATATTTTTTAAAGGATTTGAGAAAAACATGTGGCTCGATTCTCGACTCGAATTTCAATTTCATTATTCAAAATTCAAAAGGAAGTTGAATGCTTAGGTTATAATTCACATGATGGTGTGTAGAAAGTTATAAGTGACCCTCTCTTAATTTAGGCATTGACATGTATACAACGTAGGCACCATCATGGTGAGATGAAGACAGGCTAAACGAGGTCTCATGTACGAGACATGCAAGGAAGGATCCAATATAAAAGAGCTCCATAACCTCGGCAAAATATTGCCCTTAGCCAGGCCTTGGTGTTCGCCGTTACTGTGCGATAAGATTGTAACGATAAAATCTATAAGACTATACTATCATATATATTAAATTTAAATAAAAATGAAGATAAAATTATTAAACTAAAATAGATATCAATAAACTCGACCCGAATCCAATCCGATTCAACTGTGGCCTACAAGTTTAGTTTATCCTACATATTGGTGAAGAAATATAATTTGCTCTTTTGAGTAAAAAAAGAAGAGAGACGTAAATGAATAGTTTTATGCAAACCTTTTTTGAAAGCTGTCAACAGCTAAAAACAGTGGAATCACCTAATCACCAGACCTAACATAATTGAGTTGGATTTATTATTGTCAGAATTACTGCGGCGACGTACCAAAATTGTTTTGGGATGAGAGATTGAAAGTGAGTTTAGATGTACGATTAAATACGGTGTTCTAGCCTACTTTTTATCTTACGCTAAAGTGTCGCTACAGTATCTAATCTCACCGTCACCGCTATTTTTACACTAATCGCAGGTAAATGCACCCCCCATCCAAACTCACCCTGAACCATAATTCTTTTAAGGGTAAATTTTGAAGAGATTAAATGATAGATTACCATTTTTTGAGAACCAAAGTCGCTATCTATGCCTTATCTACACCCTTTGTGTTATGATCGGAGTTTACGATTTAGGGTGTTAATAGAAGAAAACTGGTTAATTTTACGTTTGGAAGGTTTAAAGTCAGATGGAAATTCATGCCGACTTTTATGGATATTCAGCATATACACGTCAATATGGTCCTATCCAATAGCAATGAAAATTAAGGTTTTTAGAATTGAATTGGTGGTTAAATTAATCAGGTTACTGGTTCATTGATCTGACCGTTTCGATTAATTTATTTAATTCGATTAAATAAATCATTAAAAATAAAAATATATATTAAAAATCTGATTCAATTGTAACAATCACTCGGTTCAATTGATTTTTTACCTAATTCAACCGGTTTATACTAATTCTCAAATTAATCAATTCAATGTCATTCTCTAAACTAGTATCCTAACTGATTCTCAACTCACCTAATCAATCCAGTTTAGTTTAAATATATTGTTATTATCATATCTAAAGTCCAAAATTTTCGGATTATATTGTCGAAACCATTTTTATTTTTGAAAAACGGGGATCGACTTTAAAAACGAAAATGGAGTCGCCACCAATCTTTTTTGAGGTGTGATTGGGTCACCTTGTAAAATGTTTTGTTTTATTGAAATATTGATTTTGGCCTACGTAATTCAAGAAAATGGGTTCGGGAGTCGGTTACGTACAAGGAAGGGTTAGCACCCTCGTAACGCCCAAAATTGGTACCTTATTGATTGATCAACGTCCTAGTGTCAAAAATTTGAAAAGTTTTTAAAATACAATCCCTTTTGGAAAATGTTTGAATACCTCGAGTTGGAACTTAAGATTTTCTTGTTCCGAATGAATAAAATATCACATCCAATACGTTAGGATACGACATTTTAAACCCTCGAAACCAATATCATCTCGTGATTTCCAAAACTCATGCATTGAAATTTTAAAAGGATATTTGGTTATTTGGTCAAACGAAAAATTGAAACCCAGCACATTAGGACACGATTTCTCGAATTTCCAAACATGAAATATTGCCTTGTTTTGAGAAGATTTCAAATAAAAGCGATTATAAAAACCGACTTGAAATGCGTTTATTCAGTTTGTTTGGGATAAAAATGAAATGATCAATATCGACCAAATGCTTTGGAATTTGTATCACGATGCGATAATAAAAAACAAAAGCATGGTATCAAGTATGGAATAATACTATGCGAATATAGTATTGTCCAAATGAATGACAATGATAATAATACGAACATACAATTCAAAATACACAATAGCAATAATCTCACAATCCTATTTAAAAACTAACATTAATAATAAAAGACTAATGAAATTTTAAAAATATAACTAATTAAAAAAATAAAACAAATTAAAATAAATAAAATATAACAAGCTTTCAAATAAAGATGAATAAAGTTAAAATAAAATAATGTGAAAGAAGGGAAATTTAAAATCATCAAGATAGAAAAACGATTTAAAAAATAAATTAAATGTATAAAAATTTAAAATAAGCAATACATGAGAAAATTTGAAATAGATTATATAAAGAAGTAAAAATATACACAATAATATATAAATGAGTCTTAAAATAAGTATTATGTAAGAAAAAATTTGAAATAAATAATATGCAAAATAATTTAAAGTAAAATATATCGATCTAAAATAGGTAATATACATAAAATAAAAATAATTTAATAAAAATAATATATATATAACAATTATACTATATAATGGTGTTTAAAATAATATCATATGAAACTTTAAAACAAGAAATATACATGAAAAAAGATTTTAAAATAGATAAGTTATATAAATAAAACAATTATACAAAAATATACAAAAGAAAATAAAAAAATAACTAAAACAATGTGAGATCAAATAAATAATTCAAAATAATATGTTAAAACAATTTTAAAAAAATGAATAATGAATAAATTATAAAGAATAAAAAATATAAACTGAAATTTAAAAACAAACTCAATTGAAATAAAAACAAAATCAAAAGAATAATTTACAAACAAATAAAATTATTAAAACAGAATCAATGACCTAAATAAAATGCGCACAAACAAACAAGGATTAAAAATGCAATTATTCCAAATTTCCTAAATGTAGCGTTTAAGCACGTACGAAATTAAGACAGTGCACAAATCTCGGGGAAACAATTAAAAATGATGAAAACAGAGATAGTGCTAAATCATAGGACAACGCAAAAGGGAAGGACTAATAGTGCAAATATCCCTTCATTGTAGAAACACACAGATCCTGAGGGTATTGGATCGGGTCGAATTAGGTATGGCCTATACAACGTCGTTTTGAGGTCACTGAAATAGGCCTCAAACGACATCGTTTCCTCACTCTTATAAAAACAACATTTTCTCAAAAAAAAAACAATCGGCCTTTTTTTTTGCAAAACCCTAGCCCCCTTTTACTTCTCTCTTAGCCGATCCCAAAACCCTCCACTCAAAAGCTAATCCGCCACCATAAACGGTGACTAGCAACTCAAGCTTCAAGAGTTACCCTTTTCAGCCATGAAATCCCATTTAAACCTCGATTTCAACGAAGCAGATTGGACTCCGACGGCGTATTTGTAAGGTAAATACCTCATTTTCTTTTTGTTTTCGAATGCATAGAAATCCTAGTGAAAGAGAAAATGAAGTCGGAAGAAAATAGAAAGCCCCAAAGAAAATCGAAGTCAGAGATCACCTTTTAAACTTTGATTTTTCTTGACTGAGTTTTATTCATATCTCCGTAAAAAATAAAAGTCCCCTATACATTTCATTTTATTCACATTTCATTTTATTCGGCTTTATAGCCGAAGAAAAATAATAAAAAAATACAAGAGAAAAAATACAAATTTTTGCTGTAATTCGTTGTTATTGTTGCTTTCTGTTGCTAGTTGTTAATCTGTTGCAAATGTGTACGGCGTGGAGAAGCCGTTCATTGGCAGCTGCGGACGTGGCCATGACGTGCTGGGGGACCCCTGCTGAGGATGCTACGGTGCTAGCCCTAAGGTTTCAGTTTCTGAAACCAAAATCTGGGCCATTTAGGCCTTTTCTGATGGTTGGGCCAATGTAAATTGGGCCTTGGGTCTGCTTTAGGTTTTAATTGACCCGGGCTTTAGGTTTTAATTGACCCGGGCTTTAATTTTGGGTAGTTTATTTTAGGTTTCAGTTTGGTCTCGGGTTTGGGGTTTATTTGATTTTAATTTGGGCTAGTTTATTTTAGGTTTCAATTTGGTCTCGGGTTTGGGGTTTATTTGATTTTAATTTGGGCTTGTGTTAGGTTTTAATTTAGGCCCTGATGTTTGTAAAAAATGGACATTGGACTATTGAATTTGAACTTTTTATTGGTTTTTATTTATTTTTTTTTATTTTTTTGAATAATCTATGAACCCGGGTGAAATGGGCATTCTACATATATCATTTAAATAAATATATCATTTAAAATTTTGATCAATTCAAAACTATGATATAAGTTTAAATTATTTTAAGTTATTTTTTTGAACAAATCACCAAACTCGAGACTTAAAAAAGACGGGATTCTATTAATATCAAAGCTCAAGTGTACAAAGGATTAATGGTTTCTATCAATAACATGAAAAAGATAACTAAAAAAAAAAAAAACTCAACTCTTAACACTAACAAGTGAAATTCTACAGTTAGATGCACAAAGATCAAAGAGAAAAAAAGATGCATCTGATGGTTCAGTTTCAAGCATTAAACCATCAAGCAAAGGGATATATATATATATACCAGTGCAGTCCCCTATTCTAAGTTTTTAACACCATTAGTTAGTATTTGCATTATGAACCAGCAGGATCTTCACTTGTTGGAGCTTGATTTACTTGATCGGATGATTTGGTACCCGAGTTTACTTGATTTGATAGAAGAGAATCCATTTGATCTATTATACCGGGAGACGGGTTTTCCTTCTTATCTGTTGTTGGCTCAACGGTATCCGTTTGGCAGGTTGCAGATGGGTTGGAGTCCATCGGGTCAATCTCTGGTCGAGACACGGTCAGTGGAGATGGGTCTCTTTGGTCTAAGTTGTTTTCGATACTTGCATATTCCGAGAGGAGATCCATGAACTCGTTAAGTAATCGTTGGACTTTCCTATTCGATGCCATTGCTGGAAGAATGTCTTCTCTTAAAAGTTTGTGCTTTCTCATTCCCTGCAAAGATTTTAGAAAGGTTAGAAAGAATATTTTATTGGACTCGTGTGATAAAAGGATGTACTGAAAATCAATGGATGGTATATATAAGAGGTCAGGATGAAAGACTTACGAGCACACATGCATCCCAAGCAGGGTTCTTGGAATCGGAAGCCATTCCGGTTGGTGGACCAAGAAAACTTTCGCAGACTTCTCGTAATCGAGACTCATCCGCTTCTCTACAAACACAAGAGCATGTATAATTTGTCAACGACTTATTTTTATGCTTACGTTACAATAACCAAAGAGAACGGTATTCTGCAGAAAAACATAACGATGCACCTACTACAAGCTTTGCATAATGAGTTGTAACAAAAAGAGCATATAAGCCAATACCAAGGAAGGTACACGAGTTTTGCAGGAGGAAAAAAGCCAACCTTGCAAGGAAGCGTATGTAGGAAAGAAGGCTCTGGCGATATTCGTTCGGGGATTTCAAAGCCAAAGATGATGCCAATTGAGCTTCTAAATGAGCACGCGTTTGTACTCCATCATCGGTTACCCTGTTGCAACACATAATCATGGGTGAAATTCTACGACCAAAACAGTTAAAAAGTTCTTTAATTAAAAACCGGGAATTATTCAGAATTATTTCTTAAGCAGTATAATTGAAATTCACGCCATCAGAATAAGTTGTCAAACATTGACTTGGTACCAAATCTGGTATTTGCTTTAAGATTATAGGGCAAGAGGTCGTTAGCGACAAACCTGCTCCAGCCCGGTTTTCTGGCCAAATATTTCCTGACATCCACCTGCAGCGAGGCCAGCTCACCGGTCTGAGTTGAACCCAAATTCCAAGAACTAGCAAAATTTGATGCCGGGAAGCAGTCATCAGCAACCCTCAGCCAACACATTAGACTCGTGTCAAAGAGAAACGCGTGCCGAGTGGCCAAAACAACGAGAGGAAAACCAGATTTCGATAACTTCACCGATATAACTTTGATTGTGCCTGAAAAGAGTTATAAAAATGTAAGATGTTATGAGTTGTCGACCAAGTACCACGAAGTAACAAATCTACCAAGATCATATGAAGTGCATGTACCTTTTGTAGACGAGTTATGGTCCAAAGTAATTAGAGATGCCAATGAATCGCGGAGGAGACAGTTCCTATTCAGGAGATCCCATAAATACAAAGATCCTTTCCTCGTCACCAATAATAATTTCCAGCTCTCGTCGCAATCTATAAAGGTTGCAGCAGATCCCATCATCATGGTCGGCAATGCACGTCTTCCACACTTCGTATAAACCTTCAAAAACATAAGCAAAAAAGACTTAAGGTAACATTTGCCAAACAAATTACAAAATCTCATTGAAATGATTTGATAGATATTATATCATAGAAGCTGTAAAAGTACCATGGAGGCCTTTGCACTAGGAGTCAGATTTCATTTTACCCCCTCTAATCAAAAAACGAGCAAATTAATCATTATACAGTAGATCAAAGAGCAAGCAAGTTCTTCAGTTAAAAATTTCATCTAATTCTACCGGTAAAAACTGGTCCTTGTACGTCAGCATAAGGAAAACTTGACTTTTAGGTTATTTCGTTAGCCACACTAGTTTCGAATAGTACAAATGGATGAACTTTTAACAGAAATGAGCAGTTTGCTCTTTGATTTAACGTACGGGGACTAATTTATCTATTTTTTAGTAGAAGGAGCAAAATGCAATCTGATTCCTATTATAGGACCCTCCATGGTACTTTTACATCATAGAAGCACATGCAAGTGCCAATACAAAACTACAATAACACACGTCCTGGCAAAAATGAAACATAAATTCTGCCTGGTTAGGATAGAGAGTTTTTTCTTACCTGTAAACACCCGTCTTCACATCCGACAGCCCAAAAGTTTGCATTTCCAGCTAAGACTGAAACTTTTCCCAATATACGATCAGACCAAAGTGTTTGACCCCCTCTTGTGCAGGTGATTTCTGTTTCTTTAGTCATACATGCATTTCCCGCACCAACAATGTCGGTCACAGCATGTTCCTTGGGATACGCTTCCAAGCAAACCGGAGTCAAATCATTCCCCTCTTTTTCGTCAAACACCCTAATTGAGAGAGATTTGGTAGAGCCAGTAGTGGAACCTGATGGTTTCAAGCTTCCAGACTGTTCTACATTGATACTATGATCTTGGCCAGCAGAAACTTTTTCGATAACCAGACTGTCAGTAACAGTAGCCCGAGCAGTAACCCCTGAGCACTCCTTTAAGTCAAAATTTTTACCAACGGTTCCCCTGATAGTAGCTTCTCTCAAACCACCATCACCAGGAACTATGCCGTTATCATTTTTTCGGGGATCAGATGATGCAACAGGGAAATCTAATGCTTGAGACTGAGTCCCGCCGCTAATATTCTCCTGCTGAGTAGGAACCCCGACGGCTTCGGGAATGATTCTCTTTCTACCATCAGCACGTCTGTATTCTCTTTGTTTTACAGGGCTAGTAACCCAAGCAGACGTCACTGGTTTATTTAATCCATCACTAGCGGAAAGCCCACACTTCTTTCCATCATTGTTTGGTGGCTTGGAACTTTTGTTTGTTACCCCCAAGTCAGGAGACGATTTTACAGATATCTGATTCTGCTGAACATCCAAAGCTACTTTCTTACTAGTGGTTTGCTTGGCTGAAGCAGCTTCGAGCAATAACTGTGCCGGGCTCTCCGCCAAATTTGCCTGTCGACCTCTTACATCACCATAACGACTTCTCTTTAACTCATCAAGTTCGGCATCACTTAACCTGTGGCCCAGTTCTTTCACTTCGAAATGGAAAGTAGCCACAGTTCCATCCAATGAACAAGCAAAGAGAGAATAGCCATCGGGGCTCCTGTTTATGGAAAGAGATCAATATTAATGGATAAAGATAAAATGACATACGGAGAAATATCTACCAACTTGCAGTTCAATGATGAAAAAAAAAAATATCTTCCACTAAAACGAAAATCCTTACCATGATAAATCCACAACACTTTGACCAAAGAAATGCTTGGCAACAAAGAGTGGGCGAGGACTTGCAGTTGTCCATACGGTTATAGTGCGGTCCTGACTCCCAATTGCAATTACATTATATGGCTGTGATTCTTTCCCGCCAATCTTAGCAGCTCCGTTCACCCAGCCAACAGGAGTGGCTTTCGCTTCCTGCGAATTGGCTGAATTTCTTTTGAACATTGAGTGATTAAACTTCACTACGATAACCGGTGCATTGTGGCCTAAGAAGTCAAACGTTGCAGCCCATTCCCCTCTCTCGAGAACAGGTGCGGAATGCCTTGGCTTTTGGTAACCATGAGTGGTAGTTATGAAATGACCACAAGGTGACCATCCAAGCCGCCTGAAAAACGTAGATCCCAGCTGAAAAGAACATGTTTCAGTCAGAAAAGGAAACAGAACGTTTTAAGACAAAACAAAATTCTATCGATACAAAAAAACGTACTGATTTTGCCCAGTGGCCCTCTGTTCTATGAGCAAGGCTCCAGTCACTTGTTCGCCATATAATAACGGTCTTGTCATCAGACTGGCTCGCTATGAAGGATCCGATGGGATCCCAGGCAACTCCTTTAACCAGACTAGAATGACCCCTAAGCACAGCCGTGCAGATACCGTTACTCATATTCCATACGTGGATAGTGTTGTCCAAACTCCCACTAGCCAACATCGAGTCATCAGGTGACCAATTAAGATCTACCTACTTCAAGCTCAAAATAAAAGAAATTTACCAGTTAGACAATATCCCATGCTTATCAGACACCGCTACATTAAACTAAAGGACATGCAAAGACCAAATTTCAATTTAAAACAACATGCTTTTTCAAGAATGAAAAAAGTCTATCAATGGTAAAGGTACCATGGAGTCCCTTGAACTAGGAGTCAAATTGCATTTTACCCCTTTTACTTAAAAATTGAGCAAATTAGTCCCTG
Organism: Gossypium stocksii; assembly: GCA_020496765.1. NCBI lineage: Eukaryota > Viridiplantae > Streptophyta > Magnoliopsida > Malvales > Malvaceae > Gossypium > Gossypium stocksii. The sequence continues at coordinate 1,069,077 of CM035623.1, forward strand.
TATGTTGAATTAAAAAGCAAACTGGTACTTTCTATTAACAATTTTATCCATTTCTATTAAAGAGCAAACTGTGTTTAATAGTAGAAATGGATCAAATTTTTAACAGGAAAACCAGTTTGCTCTTTGATCTACGTACAGAGACTAATTTGCTCATTTTTTAGTAGATTAGGCAAAATGCAATCCGACTCCCAGTACTAGGGCTTTCATGGTACTTTTACCGTCAATCAACATGAACCACAGCACAATAATCTTTTCAATCTCTATATCCTATACATCCCAACACGGAAAACAATATCATTACCACATCTGCAGTGTGCCCCCTCAACGTCATCGCAACTTTCCAGTTCTCAACATCCGGGGGCTCCCCACTACCGAACTCGGTCGTCCCGGAACCAGGCTTTCTCTCATGAATTAGAATTGCTTGATCATCAGACCCCGACGCAACGAACCGACCATGCTTAGCCCACCTAACACAGTTCACTGACCCGAAATGATCACGCAAAGTTGCAAGAAGCCTCAATGTAGATTCATCCTTTCCCAAATTTCTGCCAACAGATTCCATGTTCCACACTCTAACCTATATATGCATATCAAATAGAATTACAAATATCAATTTACATATCCACTAACAGAAGATGCTATTCAGCAATCTATGGCCATATAACATTGTAAAATGCTATGCATAGGAAAAATTTACAACTGCGGTCACTTACAGCAGTAAAAACTAAACTAAAAGCCAAACGAGAAGATATATACACACACACACATATCAAATTACATATCCACTAACAAGAGATGCTGTTCATCAACAAAATTAAATAATCCATGGCCATATAACATTGTAAAATGCTATGCATATAAAAATTTTGCAACTGTGGTCACTTAGAGCAGTAAAAAACTAAACTAAAAGCCAAAAGAGAATATATATATATACACACATATCAACTTACAAGAGCTGCTGCTCATGAACAAAATTAAATAATCCATGGACATATAACAATGTAAAATGCTATGCATAGGAAAAATTTGCAACTGTGGTTACTTACAGCAGTAACTAAACTAAAGCCAAAAGATATATATATATATATATATGTAAATATAAAGATTTAAGAAGGGAAACTTTACCTTATGGTCACCTCCACCAGTAGCAAACCTAAGACCACCAGGTTGAATATCAATGGAGAAAATCTGCATTCCTTCATGCCTAACCCAACTTGGTTTCTCAGCAATCATTTTTCTTACCCTCTTTCTTTTGCTACTTCACAGTACTCTTTTCAATTTCCACCCTCTTTTTTTTCACTATGGTTGGTGAAAACTATAACAAATGGTAGTAAAGTTCATAGCATTTTCATTTTCAAAAAAAAAAAAAAAAACCCACAACTCAAAATTAAAGCCTTAAAGTTCCTTAGTCCCTAAAATCCAATTCATATAAAGAAAACCCCAGAAAATAAAAAGGAAACTTTACCTTGTTTTATGAAAAAAAAAAAAGGACCCAGATGGGAAAATGTTGAATTTTAGGGTTTTTGAAGTGCTTAGAAGTAAAGAAGAAGCAAAAGTTCGAAGTGTAGTGAAAAAAAAAACACAGAGATTTAAAAAAAAATAGAAATAAAATATTTCTTTTACCAAAGCTTAATTTGCTAATTAAGGTAGGGTTTATTTTCTTCTTTGGTAAGAAGAAAAGCCCCAATTTTCGATAACAAAAAAGCAAAAAAAAAAAAAAAGTAGAGATCTTTAAAGGGAAAAAAAAAAAAAAGAAGATAAAATTTGGTCCTTTAAAGGTCAAAAATCTTTCTTACAAGATTTGTGAGAGAAAAGGGTTCTCTTAGATTTGGATTTGGAGACTGAAAAAAACAAAAGAGAGAGTTTTAAAAAGATTTTAATTTAATAAATTTTAAGTCAAAAACAACAAAGCATTAAATAGATTTCATTTATTTTATTTTAATATACATTGTTTGTCTCAAATCAGAATATAAAAAGTGTTTACCTCTTACCTTTTTTATAATTTAAAAAAATTAAATCTTTAATATTTTTCTCTAGTTTAAAAAATTATAAGGCTAAACTACATTAGTAATCACTAAACTATTAATAAATTTCCTTTTTAGTCATTCAACTATAAAAATTTATAAAATGATCATTCAACTATTTAATATTATTCAATTTTTCTTTTTTTCACTATTCAATACTATTTAAAATTGGCATAATAACAACATTAACCATCAACATTTATAAATTATGTCATTTTAATCTTGATTCTAAAAAGATTTAACTCTTAGCATTTACACATTGTATAATTTAATCTTTTTTTACAGTTTCATTTGTCTTTGTATTATTTAGGATTATTTTAAAAAAATGAGAAAATATGATAATAATTATCTTGATTTTTTTAATGTTTCTATTTTTTTATATTTTCAATCAAATTTAACTAATATATTTTTTCTTTTTATTTTTTTTAAGTAGAGTGATCAAATAATTTAATAATTTAATGAGTTTAACTAAATATTTTATGCAAATAAATAATTCAATATATAAAAATATAATACAAACATAATATAAATATATTAAAATTTATATAAATAAATTATTGATTAAAATTGGCCATTCAATCAGACTAGATCGCAATCTAGATTTCATTACTTTAGCTTAATTACTACTTTCAAAATTATATAAATATTTTATATACTATATTAATAAATTTAAATAAAAATAAAAATAATTGTACTTAAATTATCTTTTAAATAGTAAATTTATAAGTTGGTATAACAAATTATATTTTGATCTTTCTAAAAAATTATAATTTAATTCTAATCCACTCAAAATTTTATAATTCTAAAATTGCCAGACTTTCCCTTCCAAAAATGGAAAACACCCCCCCAAACAAAGTTTCCCTTCCTTGGCTACCTGAAAAAACCCAATCATTTCTTTTAAAAAACCCGAATATTATACAACAAGTAATGCAATAATCCCTGAACTTATCAACGATTTCCATTTCAGTCCATAAACTTTTTTTGAGTCCCATTACTCCCAGAACTTGACAACTTTTTTAAGTTTATGGAATTTAATCCTTAAACATGATAATGTAACACTGATATTAAACAAGAGTATCCCTGAAAAGTTTAAAATTTCATATAAAATTTAAAAAATAAAAAATTTCTTTTTAAAAAAAATTAAGTGAAAACATGCCAGTCATCACTCTTTAAAAAAATCCAAATTCATGGGAAACTTAGATTAATATGGATGAAAAAAAGCTCAGGATCAAGGTGAGAAGAGCTGCCAAATTCAGGGACTAAGCAAGAAGGAAGAAGAGGGTCTTATTTAAACCAAGAAAAAAACATCAATTCAATGAAATGTAATGTGTTCATCCTATATGAATACAGCCTGGTGAAGTAAAAAAAATAGAGACAATTTCCAGTGATGACCCCAGTAGTTAAATCAATAAAATTACAAATCACAGTGAATGCACTCACAACTGTGTAGGTCAATGTCACAGTTGCATACAAATCCATCAACCTTCCTCTCCAAACTCTTTTGTAAATCTCTCATGGACCTCGAGATCGCCTTTGCTCACTGTCGGCCTCTGTCTTGCAAGCACCTTATCGAAATCTGATCTCGAAATAGGTGGTGGAAGAATCTGCATAGACATTTAATCAATGGGGGAAAAAAAAAAAACTTCAATCATTTCAAATGTCACAAATGACCAAATTTGTTTTTCATATTTGCTAATCACAAGTCACTCCGTACCTGTGCTGCGTGTCCTTTGGCTGCCAATTCCTGCATGGTAATTTGGACAGCAGACGGTTGCCTAGGTCCACAAGGCATCCACATATCCTCCGGTGTCTTGTAGAAAAACATGGCATCTTGGGTTTTACGAACGGGTTCGAAAAGAACATCCTTAACCTGCCACGATATAAAGTAAAATATGCACAACAATGAGCTACTAAGTTAATGGCCCTTCATAGTAAGACTTGCTGACAAGACGGAATTCGGAGAACAGATTTTTCACTTACACAAACTGATACGTCCGAACCTGAAAACCCCTCTGTTCGGCGAGCTAAGTTCTCAAAATCACTTTCGGTCAAGTTATGAGGAGTATCACCTAAATGCACCTGTTGTAAATTTATTTAGCCAAACAACACATCCATGTCAAAACAACAAAAGTGATCAAAGACTAAACGACCAACTTTTTTTTCTCAATGCTTTGAAGGACAAATATAGGGAAAAGGTTGAGTACTTTGAACATATGTTGTCGAGCCTTCAAATCTGGGAGAGGAATGTAAATACGCTTATCAAAACGCCGGCGAATAGCCTATAGGGACAATTGATTAGTAACAGAAACCTATACCTGCTAAATGGAGATACATATATGAAGATTATATGGGTAAACTACACCTCATGTGAATAAAATACTAGTAAGTTTATGTTTTGGTCACTCAACTTTAAAAAATTACAAAATGGTCACTAAATTATTCGAAAGTTTTATTCAAGTCACTAGGCTATTAATTTTTTTTATGTTCAGCTAGCAAGCTCCTAGTGATGATTCGACGATCAATACGGTGTATTAGAACCTATCAATAACAAAGAGAAGGCCATTACAACAACAATTTTAACAACTCAATTACTTAAATGAGAACTTTCGAATAATTCAGTGGTCATTTTGTAACTTATGGAAGTTGAGTGACCAAAACATACACTTACTAATAGTTTAGTGACCTTAGGTATGGTTTACCCAAATTATATTTTAATGTTCTCCTTTACCTGATCAAGTGCATAGGGAGTATTCGTTGCCGCAAGCACTAAGACCTTCTGATCAGTATGTCCGACACCCTAAAGCATAAAACGCACAAGGTGAAAAGTTCATTCCCTAGGCTAGAAATCTACGAAGGAGTCGTATATCTATTTTTCAATCTAGCACAGACCAACATAGGATATGAGCACCATCATGTAATACCTGCATCTGCACGAGAAGTTCGGTTTTGATACGTCTAGATGCTTCACTCTCATTGCCCTCACCACGTTGACCACACAAGGAATCTATTTCATCAATGAATATGATGGACGGAGCACTATCTCGAGCCATCTGAAAAAGGTTTGAAACCAGCTTTTCACTTTCCCCCATCCACTTTGACACAAGGTCAGATGAAGAAATACTAGCAGAAAAAGAAGCGGAAAAGGGATTAAATTTTAAATGAGAAACAAGCAAAAACCTTAATACAGGCACATAAATGGAGCAAAGTTGTACAGATGATTAATGACCGCAAAAATGTTTGAAAAGATAACCAAACGCGTGCCAGAAAGGCAAACTTATAAATTTCATATATAAGCCTAGGAAACAAATTTTCATGTCTTTACCGGCAAAGAGGTCAAATAAGTGACAAACAATATATTACCTAAAGAACGTAGAGTCTGCTTCAGTTGCAACAGCCTTGGCCAAGTATGACTTCCCAGTCCCCGGTGGTCCGTACAACAGAAAAGCTCTCCATGGCCTTCTCTTTCCTAAAAGAGAAGGTATTGGAAAACTTTTAACAAAATTAATCCAATTATATCCCTGCATATGTAATGTTGCAATGACCATGACTAGAACTGTGAAAATAGCAGCTAAAAGGAGAGTACATATTCGGTTCTATGTACGGTTCAGTTAGATTGTTTCCGCATCACAACTCTGTAATACAGTTCAAACAAATACGAAACCATAGTAGTTCAATCATACCAACTAAAATCATAGCAAGGCCAATAAGATACCCAAAGATATCAATACTAAAAAATGTAAATAATATATGGGCCGGTTGAAGACCGAGCCTCCACTAATCCCCTACATTACTTTGATTAACTCCATAACAGCAAAATTTTCAGATAGATAGCAAATGAATTTGATTATATGTTTTGCCTTTTTTTTTAAGTTACAAATGTTCTAATAGACCAATCATTACAAGCACTGAATTGAATAACTAGCTCAATAACTGAATCGAATAACTAATTAACTCAGAAAGAGAAACCATAACTGAAAACCCACACATTTACATGGACTCAAAACCTAGCCATGGAGTATAAAGTTGAATTCAACAATCATACATGAAATTATAACCTAATCTAACATCCCTTTAAAAACTGTCAACTTTAAAACCATATTAATTGATGTGATTAAAATGGCGATGTTGTTCAAAGATGGTAGAATCTGTGATAGCTAAAAAGCTTCTAGCAATAAAAAGTGACACTAAAAGAGACAGCAAGCAAATGTTAGGAAGGCTATGTCATATAGGTCGTTTGCCACATTATGTGTTGCAAGAAGCTATAAAACCCATACGACCTTAAAATGCAAAAACATAACCATAAAACCATACAATTCCTCAATAGGTTTAAGTTTTAACAATCAATAATCACTCCATTTCATTAATCCACTAGCAAATACTAAAATCCAGCTAAAACAACCAGTTTTAAGCTGTAAACCCATAAATTTCCTCCATAGTTTAATCAACAATTACCCCATTTCATTATCCACTAGCAATAAATAAAAGCCACCAATTTTAAGCTGTAAACTCGTAAATTTCCTCCATAGTTTAATCAACAATTACGCCATTTCATTATCCACTAGCAATAACTAAAAGCCACCAATTTTAAGCTGTAAACCCATAAATTTCTTCCATTGTTTAACACTCAACAATCACCCCATTTCATTAATCCACTAGCAAATACTAAAATCCAGCTAAAACTACCAATTTTAAGCTGTAAACCCATAAATTTCCTCCATTGTTTAACAATCAACAATAACCCCATTTCATTAATCCACTAGCAATTACTAAAATCCAGCTGAAACCACCAATTTTTTAAGCTGTAAACCCATAAAATTCCTACATAGTTTAACCATCAACAATAACCCCATTTCATTAACCCATTATCAATTACTAAAATCCAGCTAAAACCACCAATTTTAAGCTGTAAACTCATAAAATTCCTCCATGGTTTAACAATCAATAATCACCCCATTTCATTGATCCACTAGCAATTACTAAAATCCAGCTAAGCTCACCAATTTTAAGCTGTAAACCCATAAAATTCCTACATAGTTTAACAATCAACAATAACCCCATTTCATTAAACCACTATCAATTACTAAAATCCAGCTAAAGTCATCAATTTTAAGCTGTGGACCCAATATTATCCTAAAAAGAGACAAATAAAATAAACGAGCCTAACCAGTAAAAAACTGAGGAAACTTGACAGGCAAAATAACAGCTTCTTGCAAAGCCTGTTTAGCACTTTCTAACCCAGCCACATCATTCCACTTAACATTAGGTTTTTCCCTAATAATAGCCGAATTAAGCCCAGATCTCAACTTAGCCTGGTCCGGATCCTCCCCTCCATCACCGCCTTCACCTCCGCCACCACCGTTCTTGGGCTTACTTTTCGGACGCGTAGCAACAGCAGCATCCCCATTAGAAGCCGGTCCTGGCCCACCTTCATCAAGAACGGCACGGATCTCCTCAGCGCGACGCAAATACTCGGTGAATCTCTGGGTAATCGCTTCCCTGATCTTAGGGTTCTTCTCGTATTTCAGATGGGTCTTGAAATACTCGAGGGCGTTCATGTATAAAGGGAAAGCTTTACTGTAATTCCCTTCATTGTCTTCATGTACAGCTTGCTTCACGTATTCTATTGCTTGTTCTTTGAAATTGCTATACATTTCTCTATCTTCTTTTCTGGGTGTTTTATTTTTTCAGTGGAATTGCATCCCCAGTGAAAATTTTGAACTTTTTCTTAGTTTCCAAACAGGATTATGTAAAACTTGAGATTTGGAGGGTGGGATCAAAGGCCAGAAACAGAAGAAAATGAGAAAAAAAAAAAAAGACTGGTTTATTGATCGTCTAATAACTCTTAAAGGCAAAAGCGTGTGGAATATTAATTACTTAACATTCAACAAGCTTTACCTTATGGCCAAAGGAAAGTTCAAAATTCCGCCTTTTTATATAGCTCTTATTAACTGTTCATAGGCCTGGTTGGGTCGGGCCTTGGCCCGATTCAAAATATCTTCAGGCTTTTTCAGCCCGGTTCGATCGGCCCAAAAGCCCATTTCACAGTTCAACATAAAAATAAAAAGGGTAAATTGCAATAGTCACCCATTTATTAGTATTTTTTTTGTCATTCAACTATGAAAGGTTATCAAAAGGTCACCCAACTATTCAATTTTATCTTTTTCTGTCATCAGTTGGCTAACGATGACAACTTTTAAATTTGGCATAATAGCAATTTTAACCCTCAACATTTATAAATTATGTCAATTTAGTCTTGATTCTAAAAAAATTTAACCCTCAACATTTACACATTGTGTATTTTTTTTTTGTAGTTTTGTTTTTCTTTGTGACCCTTTCACCTAAATAACTAAAAAATAAACTTATCACCTGAATTTGATTGAAAATATACAAAAGATGGAAACACCCAAAAATACAAGATAATTATTTTCATCTTTTCTCGTTCTTTTAAAACTAACCGGCAATGTCATAAAGAAAAGAAAACTCGCAAAAAGAAAAGATACCAAATTACGTAATATGTAAATGTTGAAGGTTACTTTTTTTTAAGATCAATACTATATTTACATAATTTATAAATGTTGAGGGTTAAAGTTGTTATTATGCCAATTTTAAAAGTTGTTACTTTTAGCTAGCCAATGATAAATAAATGAATAAATAAGACAAAATTGAATAGTTTGTTAACAATTTTATAACTTTTCATAATTGGGTGACTTTAAATAAATTTATTAATAGTTGGGTGAATACTAGTGTAGTTTGCCCAAAAAATAAATGGTTAAATTTTGTTATTAGTCCTTATACTTTGCAAAAGTTGTGGATTTAGTCTCTTTACTTTAATATGATCAATATAGTTCCTGTAATTTCAAAATTGTCAACTTTAATTCCTGTACTTTTAAATTTTTAAAAATTTAATATTGACCCAAACAGTAGCAATTAATTTTATTTGGTTATATTCAATATACAGTTGTAGATTTAAATTGTAGTCTCTAACTAGATTATTCTAAGTCCCTATACTTTTCAAAATTTAAAATTTTGATATTGAAACAAATAATAGTCGTTAAACTATTAACTAGGTTTTTAGTGAGTAATATGTAGAAATAATGATCTGGCATAGCATTATCCGGTAAAAGTACCAAGAAGGCCCTTATACTATGAGTCAATTTACATTTTTGCCCCCTCTAATAAAAAATGGCAAATTAGTCATTGTACGTTAGATTAAAGAGCAATTTGGTATTTTCTATTAAAAATTTCATCAATTTTACTATTAAAACCTAACATGGTTAACGAAATAATTAAACAATGACATGTTGTGTGCCATGTGTACCTCATGCAGACGTACAAATATCATTTTTTAACCTTAAAAATGGATGAAATTTTAAACAAAAATATCAGTTTGCTCTTTAATCTAATGTACAGGGGCTAATTTGTCTATTTATTGAGTATAGAGGGCAAAATGCAATGCAACTCCTAGTACAGGGGCTTTCATGGTACTTTTTATTGGTATTATTCATATGATAATATGTTTGCTACATAAACTTCCGGAAATAACATAACTTAATTAATTTAACAGTTATCGTTTGGTGATGACTGAAATTTTAAAACTTAAAAAGTTCATGGACTAAAATTAATCAAATTAAAATATAATAACTAAATCCATAACATTCGTAAAGTATAAAGACTAATAATAGAATTTAACCTAAAATATTTATCTTATTATTTACACATTTTCATAATTAAAATTTTAAAAATATATAATTATTTAAATCGAATTCAGGTCAGGTTAGTTTGAAGTAGGATACTCTTTATCTAAGCTTTACCCTTTTAGTGGGGGACGGGTGAATAACACATAATAACTCACCCTTGGGAGGAGACCATCAACTAGAAACTACTATTAATACCTGTAGGTTTAGGAGCAAAATAAGGAATTCAGTGGATTGTTTTGTACTACTTGATGTGTATTGTTATAATAATAAAATCGAAACAACGAACTCTTTTTTTTTCACATTGATAAATGTTTTTTGATCCGTATTGATCGCATCAACTCGTTTTGACAAATTCTAATCACATTGATTAAAACACGATGCATCGTGATAGATGCATAGATAATATTTAAAAATATAAATTTTTTAACTTTTTACTATTACAGTAATAAATAATAAAATTCTTTCTTGGACAATTAGTTGTTTTTTTTTTCACATTTTTTAATTTAAAATGTAAAAACTAAAATTATAATAAATGTGAAAACTCGCTCATCCTTTAATTTTAATTCGTAATGTTTTTTTATAAACTTCCATTTTATATATGATTTTGTTGTGAATAATATTATAATGTATGATGTTATTTTTTAATTTATTTTAAATTTATTAAGTGATAGATTTCAATTTACGGAGTTTATTGATGAATATTTTATATTTATTTAATATTATTCATTTGATATTTATAATATTTTTATATTATATATTAAAAAATTAAAAATATTAATAAAATTGAAATGCTACTATGAAATAGATCAAAACTCGTACATACTAATTCTAATTGAAAAACAAGTGCACCCACAGGTGTGATATTGGCTACATTGATTTGAATTGAAATATGTAAATACATAAAAAAAGTCGGTGTTAACATATTATTTGGTATCTGAATTTTGCTTTAATTTAATTTTGTATATGAGTTTGACTTTAATGTTTAGTTTGGTATATGAGTTTTTTCAAATTGATACTTGAGATATTCTTTGTCTTGTATAAGTACTTGAGTTTGACTTTAATATTAAAGCCGATACTTTAGTTTTTCTTTTATCTCAATCAAGTATCTACGGTTCTCCTTTTACGGGAGCACGTGTGTCAAATATTTATTGGATCACATGATGTCTTTTGGTTTGAGTACCAAATTAAACATCGAAGCCTAACTTAGGTACCAAATTGGGACAAAAAAAACTTAAGTACCAAATTAAACATTAAAACTAAACTTGGATACAAAATGATACACTAATCCTAAAAGTAAACATTGTAATAGGTGATCAAATTGGTTAAACCATTACTTTTTGGTTCAATTAGTGGAATTATAGTTTAACGATAATTAAATTAAATAAAAATATTTTTAAAAGATCATAAACTGGTTCAATCTGTTGAACCATAACTTTCTTATCTCGATTTTCGACTTTTTGTCATTTCACATCAATTTTGTTCTATATTTGATTTTATGCTACCAATCAAATTAATTAAACCATCGATTCTCAATTAAAAGAACAAATCTAATATATTTGCATGATCATTAGAAATAAAAAAGAAACATTTCACTATATAAATTTTACAATCAAATAAAAAGATCTCATGATATAGCAAAAACAAAAATATAATATACAATTTGGCCCCATGAACTTGGCAATTACGTATCTTGGTACCTGTATTTTTTTGTTCACTTTGGTTTTTAAAATTGTCAACTAAATTCATTTTGGTCATAAATTTGAAGTCCATTAAGATTTGATGTAACTATTGTTCTTGAAACATGACTAGATTGGTTGGTTGGATTGATTGGACTGCAAATCGGTTGATATACTAATCCAAACAAATGGGGCTGAACAGATTAAATCAGAAACAACTAGAAACTGATAAAAATTGAAAATCAGGATAAGAACCCTAGTTTAACAGGTTAAACCAGCTTAATAATCTATTTTTAATTAATTAATTATTATTGGTTTATCAGTTGACTTAATAAAATCAATGGTCTGATCGGTTCAACTACTGATCTGATTATTAAAACATTGTATGTGCCACTCTAACATTGTACAACATCAAAATTTATTTAAAATTTTTAATTTACAAGTGATGATGTGCCACAACCTCAAAATACCACATCATTAATCTTTTATATTTTTCAAGTTAAAAGGATCAAAATGAATTAAAAAAATATACATATATCAAAATAGGCCTAATTAACAAGTTCAAGGACCAAAAATTATATTATCCCCTTAGTTCAACCAGCAGATTCAATCTAGTTCTAACCTCACTCAGAAAAATTTGGAATATATTTCATTATATAAATTTCACTATAATAAAAAAAAATTCTCATAATACAACAAAAATAAAATAACAAAATATTTTCCATTTTTTTAATAAAGTCCGGCCGACGTGAAATACTATGATAAACACCATACGTATTAATCACGCCAAAAAGCTCGAATTTTTAAGAGAAAAAACAATAAAATTGGACATTGACTCTCAGTCAAGTCTTCCATTTCTTCATTCTTTGTAGTTGCCCACTTTTTAGTTCTGAATATTAACTAAATTTTGAGTCTCACTCGCAATTGTTAAAGAAAAAAAACCATGATTTTCTTACTTTCCAAACAAAACCCATTTCCATGCAATTCATATTTCAAGTTCCAGGTAATGTTTTCCATTCCAAGATTTTATCTTTGTTCTCTTTTCCTTTCTGGGTTTGATTTTTTTGAACAAAAAATTTGATTTTCATCCTTTTTTTCCAAAAGCCCCCCCCCCCCCAAAAATCTACCGCTTCTCTTATATATATCTGTGTTAAAGACCCAAACTTCTTTTAAAAGATATATACATACATACATACATATATATATATATATCTGTGTGTGTTAGTTTCCAGTACAAGATTTGATCTTTGTTCTCTTTTCCTTTCTGTGTTAAAGACCCAAACTTTTTTGTTTTAGATCTTTTTTAGCTATATATAGCAAACCCCATTTTTCTATTTTCACCAAAATTTAGTTTTTGGTCCCCATGAAAGGATCAATTAGACCATTGCTAAGCATTCTAATGCTTGTTGTATTAGCAACAACCTTAACCTTCCGGATTTTCATCTACGGCCGCCGTGTCTTCACGGTGGCAGCAACCCAACAACCCTCACCAACCCAAACTTTCAACTCCACTTTGCTCAACTTTGCAGCCATTGATATAGGTGAAGAAAAATCCAAGCTTGAAATAGACCAATTATTAGAAAGGAACTATGACAATGAAAGAAGAACTAAAGGTTATACAACATGGAGAAGGTTCAATCACTATGATGCCAATGCCAATGCCAAATCCAAAAGGGATAATAAATTGTTGGTAATGTTCAAATCCCCAAAATTTCATCATTATTGGTTAGATTTTAGAAGGAATTTACAAGATTGGGCTAGAAAAAAAGTGTTTCAACCTAATATAATCATGGAATTAGTTCAATTAGTGAAGGTCCCTATTGATGGTTATAATGGTTTCATTGGTACAAAAAAGTATAAATCTTGTGCTATTGTGGGGAATAGTGGGATTTTATTGAATAAAAAGTATGGGAATCTGATTGATGATTATGAGGTTGTGATTAGATTGAATAATGCTAGAATTAAAGGGTTCGAAAAACAAGTAGGGACTAAAACAAATATATCATTTGTTAATAGCAATGTATTGCATCTTTGTGCCAAGGGTGGTGAAAGTTGTTTTTGTGACCCTTATGGACCTAATGTTCCTATTGTGATGTACATTTGCCAACCGGTTCATTTCGCGGACTATGTGATGTGTAACTCGTCTCGTGAGGCACCGATGTTGGTTACTGACCCGAGGTTTGATGTGATGTGTGCAAGGATCGTGAAGTATTATTCAGTGAAACGATTTGTTGAAGAGATGGGGAAGACGTTGGATGAATGGGGACCGGTTCATGACGGTTTGTTGTTTCATTATTCGTCTGGATTTCAAGCTGTTATGCTTGCTTTAGGGATTTGTGATAAAGTTGGTATGTTTGGGTTTGGGAAATCGGCTTCTGCTGCGCATCATTATCATACTAACCAAAAGGCCGAGCTCCGGTTACATGATTATGAGGCCGAATATGAGTTCTATCATAATCTGGTAAAGAATCCACGTGCGATACCGTTCGTTTCAGATAAGTTCAGATTCCCTCCTGTTGTAATCTATCGATGATTTTTGGCTTGTTTTGTTGTATTCATGTCCTATCGGTAGTTTCCGGTTAGATACTTGAAAAGGAACATGAAAAACACGAACACTAACACGATTGTCAAAGATCTCTGTTTCATGTTCTGGCCCTGTACTAGCAAACATAGTTTATTGATCAAGTTATCCGTTTGCTTTTTTTCTTTGTTTATGGTTAAAGTTATACTTTGCTTGCTTGTCAAGTTATCCTTCAAAAACATGGATGAAAATTGGATCATGTGCAAGATTATTAATATTAGATCAAAATTTTGTGAAACTCTAGACTTGGGTTGACTATCACAAACTTTAAAACAATAAAATCTTGAAAATAAAATTAGGGATAAATATCAAATCTGTACATGAATTTTGATACGTTAATTCAATTTGATACATGAATTTTAATTTGGTGCAATTATGTACATGAAATTTGAATTGTGATTCATATGTATAAATAAAAATTTGATTTTAATTTAACTGCACACATTTAAGTAAAGGGTAAATTACACCCACAGTCACATAACTTTTGTCAAAATGACAAAACAGTCACCTAGGTTTCATTTCAGTCACTTAACTTTCGAAAAGTAACAAAACGGTCCTTTTTGCCGTTTTCCGTCACAAACGTCACGGTGAAGTGACGTGGCAGTTAACGGCGGCCTTGCTGGCAACTTGAAGTCTAGCTGGCCGGATACAAAGTCTTTAATACCATCTTAGGGTTTGAGAAAAAGGAAAAAAAAAAAAGAAGAAACAGAGAAGACGGAAGAGAAGAAGAAGAAGGAGAAGAGGAAAATGGAGATGCCTGAAGTGATTCCTATTTGCTATTGTGGAAACCCAGCCAAATTAAACATGTCTTGGTCCAATGACAACCCAGGTAGGAGGTTTTTTGGGTGTAAGAAATTTGGCAATGGATTTCGAAAACCTTGTCGGTTTTTTAGCTGGTTTGATCCACCATTGACGCCCCATGCAAGAGTTGTGTTGCTGGGTCTGATGAAAAAAGTGAAGACATTAGAGAATGCAAGGAAGAGGGAGAGAAGAACCTGGTGTTTGGTGGTTGTAATTGTTACTGTTTTGCTGTTTTTAAAACTTTAAAAATCATTTTATGTTCATTGAAAGCCAGCTTATGTTTTGTATTTTGTTGCTGGTAAATTGTTGCTTATGTTGGTATAGATGGTTACTGTTATACATGGCTAACCAGCTCATGTTGTTTTCAAACAGTTGAATGAAATGGAAAATTTTGTTGATTATAAATTATGTTAGAATAGTTTTGTTGCTTAACATATGTTAAAATGGCTGCTGGTATACCAGCTCATGTTGTTTGCAAACACTTGAATGAAATGGAAAATTTTTGTTGATTACAAATTGTGTTTTGCTTAACATATGTTATAAATTGCTGCTGGTATACATAGCTAAATAACTCATGTTGTTGTTTACAAATTGCTTAACACTCATGTTGCTGCTGGTATACATGGCTACTGGTTAGAAAAGATAACAATGATATACAAATTTCTTAACAGTTGGTATACATGGCTGCTGTTTAGAAAAACATAACAGTTGGTATGCAAAATGCTTAACAGTTGCTTAACTCATATATTAGAAAAACATAACAGATGGATAACAAATAGCACGGATAAATTGATCATATATTAAGGCCAAAATGCCAAACTGTTTACAAAAAGAATGAGGGGCAAAATATTACCAAATTTTCCTACAATTCATTACAATTGAACAGATGTGAATTGTAGGGAAATTAACAAAAAAATTCAGTGACTATGCCTAAGTTTATCATCAGCAGCAATCATAGGCAAATTTCCCAAAAAATTATCTGCCTAAGTTAATAAATCAGTAGCAGGCAAATTTACACAGTTTCAAAATATTAACAAAATGCAGTCTGTTCACATCATCATCAGTGGTCTGTCATGGATGACTCTTGTGTAGAAGGCATCCATCGAACAGTGGTTGTGGTTGATTTTCTCCTTAATGGGAGCTTTTGTCTTAGAGCAGCTTTTTGATGAGTTGGGGCGGTAGGTATTTGAGTTAGGGCAGTAGGTAACTGAGTTGGGCCACCTTGTTGAGTTGGGGTACCCTCTTGCTGACTTGAGGTAGCTTGTTGCTGGGTTCGGACACCAACTTGATGTCTTTTAACCTATAAGAATAAGAGAAATGAGAAAAACAAGTAAATTTATAGATAGAAGTATATTATAACTTAAAGCAAATTACTTACTGGAATGTTTTGGCCAACTTCCCCTTTGCAACTCCTCTTATTGTGGCCTATTCTTTTGCATTTACTGCAGCTCATCTCAACCCCTCTCTTGCTCAACCTCTCTGTTGTTTGTGGTTCATCAAGTTCTTTCCTTCTCACTTTAGTAGGTCTACCAGGTGGCCTTCTTAGTAGAGGAGGTACTATTGGTAGCATGTTTGACACATAGGCCCATTGTTTAGGACCCCTTACTGGACTGACAAAGTTGGAGTAAATTTGTTGCTGGGTTTGCTTGGTGTACCAGGTTTGTACATAGCTCTCTGGGAACTCATCTTTTACATGAATAACAGCTAATGCATGTATGCAAGGGATGCCAGTGAGATCCCAATTCCTGCAGGAGCAGGAATTTTGAACTAAGTCCACCACATGCTGGTTGCCTGGACCACATTCAACCTGATACTTGTCCCCACCAGCATGTGATGGAACACACCTAAAAAACAGTGAGCATGCTTGGTTAAAACATACAATGACACACACCCCCCAAAAAAGTAGTCACTACATGAATATTATGAAAAAAACTCACTGCATGCATATTAAAAAATAGTCAACAGCTTTCCAACAATTATTGCATACATATTAAAAAATAGTCAACAGCTTTCCAACAATCATTTCATGCATATTAAAAAATAGTCAACAGCTTTCCAACAATGAGTGCATGTGATCAGTAATATGAAGTCAGAATATAGGCATTAGAAAGAATCTTTACCTTAATGAATCTTTCAAATTTACATCCAGCTTTTTCTTGATCTTTGGACACAAAAATCCTTCCCATTTGTCAGCTTCTTCTTTCTTTTTAACAATAAGTAACATAATCTTAGTCCTTATTGTTTCCATCATGGTCAGAATAGGTTTACCTCTTGCTTCCAGTATCATCTATCAATAAACCACAGAAATGATTAGTGAATTGCTAATGATCAGTAAGAACAAACATAAAACATAGGGATATACCTTGTTAAATGATTCAGATAGGTTATTGACCAACATGTCAGAATGGCTCCGAATTGAGAAATGAGACCTTGACCAATGAGTAGGGTTCTTCTCCTTCAACCAGTCATAAGCATGCTGATTGGTTTTTCTCAGTTCATCCATGGCATCATCGAACTCCCTTGTAGTGCTTGCTCTGGCAGCTTTCCAAAGCAAATCTTTCAACTCCTTTACTCGAAAACCAGCATTCTTGAAATTGGAATGTAGGTGTCTAACACAGTGTCTTGTTTCTGCATTAGGAAACAACATACATATTGCTTCCAAAAGTCCCTGCAATTAGGAAAAAATAGTTTAATTATTTGACAAACCCTAAATAGAAACAACATTAAAAAAATATATAAATGGAGTTTTACCTTTTGTTTGTCAGACATGAAAGATATCTGGTACGAGCTCACAATTTCCAAGTCTATTGCAAGCAATTCCAAGAACCAAAGCCATGATGATTGATTTTCACTTTCGACAGCAGCATATGCAAGTGGATAGATGCCATTATTTGCATCTATCCCAACAGCTGCAAGCAAGTAGCCACCATAGTAGCCCTTCAAAAAACATCCATCTAAACCTACTATCTTCCTACAACCAGACCTATAGCCATCTTTGCATGCCTGCAAGCAGACATACATCCTTTGAAACAATCTGTTATCCAAACAACAGATTGTTGTTGTTCCCTCATTTTGAGTCCTAACCTCTAACAAGTAGTCATAAATCTTCTCATATTGAGCTTTATGAGCTCCTTCAATTAATTCTAATGCCCTAAGTTTAGCCCTTCTACATTTGGTTAGTGAGACCAAGCAACAAAAATCTCTTTTAACATCTTGCTGTAATGATTTCAGAGAATAATCAGGATCAGCACTGAATTTTTCTTTATAATGTTCACCTATCCAAGCTGAGGTTACATTCCTATTTTTATAGACTTTAGAACAAGTATGGTTAGGGTTTGAACTTCTAATTTGCCAAGTCTGGTCAGTAGGGTCATTAGGGTTTAGCCTAGAAGCCCATATGAACCAAGAACATTTTTCAGCGCAGACTGCCTTTAACCTTTTTAAATCATTTTTCGGAAACTTAATAAAATAACTATTCAACCTACCATACTGCTTGGCAGCTTCTTTTAGACTATCTTTAGACTTAAATAACATTCCAACCTTAAGTATAGGATTACTCATGTCATTCTCTGAGTTAAACTCAGGCCAATTTTGGCCATCTGAGTCAGATTCATGTGCACTATCTAACCTCATAGAATCATCACTATCACACAGTTCATCTACTTCTATACCATCCATGTCTAAACCATCTAAACTAACTGTTTCAGATGCATCACTATCACTACCAGACACATCACTATGAGACACATCACTACCAGACATGTTTTCTTCATTCTCATTAAAATTTTCATCAATTAAACCTGCCAAACAAAGTACTTATCAATAAAGGCAAACAATATAGGCAAACACTTTAACCATTTATGTCAGACAATAACCAATACAAAATGCCCAATAATTTCATACAAACACTTCTGTCCTACACATGGCAGACAACAACCAATACAACAATCAATGCACATGGCAGACAACAAACACAACCATTTTTGTCATGCACATGCCAGACAATAACATGCAATAACCAGTTTGATAATGGCATATATACACAATATACACAATAAATATCCTGGCAGATATACACAATACATATCAATTTGATAATGGCATTCATACAATGGCAGATTTGATAATGGCATTCATAGGCATTCATACAATGGCAGATATACACATTTGACAATGGCATTCATACAATGGCAGAAACAAACAATAATCATTATGCACATGGCATACAATACAAACTCGAAATAACCCTAAATTAAAATCCAAATCGAAATCAAAAATCAAAATTTAAATTGAGATCAAAATTGAAATCAGAATCAGTGAGTGTTTTAAAATTGAAATCAAAATCGAAATCAAAATTAAAATCAAAATCAGAATCAGAATCGATTTTAAAATTGAAATAGAAATAACCCTAAATCGAAATAGCAGCATTGAAATCCAAAAAATTTAAAACCAAATGCAACAACTTACCTGTTAAAGTGGATGTAACCCCACTGGTACCTTCTCTTCTATTGCCCATTGTCACAGGCAACAAAAAAAATTTGAATGGTTTCTGGTTCGTCTTCTTTTCTCCCAAACAAAATAAACAATCGAACCCTAGAACTTATACCCTGTTAATGGATTTTGAACGGATTTGTAGCCCTAAACCCTTCTTAATCGATCCTCAATTCAGTTTAAACCCTAACAAACCCTAAATCACGATTAAAATTTCCCAAATTTCCCAAATCGATTTTCGTTTTTCTCTCCTCAAATCCCCTTTCCTAGTCTGTTTCTAACCCTAAAACACTACATTAACTCATAACCTTCCCAATTTCGTCACTTAACCTGCCCTAATTACCCGTCTCGCCACCGTGGCAAGTTAACTTGCCACATCAGCAGGTTAACTTGCCACGTCAGCAATCCCGTTAAAATCGTAACGGCAATCGTTAACCAGTGACTATTTTGTCACTTTTTTATAACGTTGGTGACCGTTTTGTTACTTTCCGAAAGTTAAGTGACTGAAATGAAACCTAGGTGACTGTTTTGTCATTTTGACAAAAGTTATGTGACTGTGGGTGCAATTTACCCTTAAGTAAATGAATCCATATATTTATTTCTTATTGGAATAATATAATTGTTTGTAGATATAACATATCAACGTAAAATTGTACTAATTCGATTCTTCATTATCTGTGAAAATTAAATCAAATTAAATTTACATGTATAAAATTATACAAAATCAAGGTTTATACATGATATTGTATATTGGATCAAAGTTCGTGTATAACTTTGATATTTATTTTTATTTTTATAATTAAATTTAAATAAACAACATTTTATTATCAAAATTATAATTTGGGTCGGTCTAATCCGAGCTTTAACCCTTAAGTATGCTTTGTTTAAACCTAGATTTAGGGGAAGTTTTACTACATGTATTATTCTTGCTATTATGGAAAAATATGGTGTCAATTGAAAATATTGGAAAATTGTAAAGGTCAAAATGTAATTTGCCCTACATGGCAAAGGTAAACACAGAGGTGCTTTTCATTCAACTCTAGTCGACTCCAAAAAAAAAACCTTGATTAGAAAATTATTGAGCTAATCTCAGGCTATTGTTTGAACTGAATATAAGTATCATAATACTTTATTCGAATTGCAAGTAAGTTTTATCGAGTTTTTATTTATTTTAATATAATTTTATATTATGAAATTATATTTGTATTCTTATTATATAGAGAGAGATTAAGTACGAATAAGTTTAATTAAACTTAAATTCAAGTTTGAGTATTAAGTAGTTCAATTAAATCTTGAGTTAAGGTTTAGTTAACTCAAAAATAATATTCAATCTAACTCGAGTTGAGTATTAAATCTTGAATTTCAAATCAAATTCAAGTTGACTATTATCCAAGTTTAACCCGACTTAATTACACTTGTAATTGGCAGCCGACAGGGGACTAATCTTTGTAGAGTCAAGAAGCCGCCACGTGTTAGAAAGGGAAAAATGGTAAGGGTTCAATTGAAATCATTTAAATTTCTTAAGGGTCAAAATGCAATTTGCTCCAATTAAAGTAATGTTTACATATGGATGACATCAAGAAGCCTACGCCGAAAAAGCAACATTAAAATAATGAAAAAAATTCAAAAAAAAGGAAAAATGAACTAAAACGGAAGCAAAACGACGACGTATTATTTCTGCGCCAAAAGAATTTTTTTATAATTATATATACACACGTTTACAATAATCGCTTTCGCTTTCCCCTCTTTTTTCCCTAGAAAAAAAATACTGATTTTGATCTGTGCTTGACTTGGTTGATTCTCAGGTAATTGAATCCTTAATCTCTTTATTTTCATCTTATTTTACCTTAATTTCACTTCAATTTCGGCTTTTCTTTCTTATATTTCTCTATCTCTAAAGATAGGGTTTTCATTCATATGCCTAGTTCTCAAATTTTCAAAAATTTCCTTTTTTCCTTTCATATTTTTTAATTATTTTTCATTCTTGGATAGGAAGAGAAGTTTTTGTGCTTTTTTTTTTTAGTTTTCGCTCCTTTTTTGGTGAAATTGAGCTTACAGTTTTTTTTTTTTTGTTTTATTATTCTTTCTTATGATTGTAAATTTAATTTTGGGATTTAATTGAACTTTTTGGGGGATTTTTATTTGTGACTTAAAAGTCAACGAAGCTTAGTGCTTTAGTACTTCTTAACAAGTAGAAGTAGCAAGAGAAGAAGATATAGTTAAGGTTTGGCATTATAGGAGAGATATTTCAAGTCTTTAAGTATATTTTAATATAGGCAGTTGTTCAGTTATATGTTTAAAAGGGTAGTTGATACAATTTGCTAAGATTCTGTTTGATTGTTGTTTTTTTATCATATGAAAAGCTGCTAAAAAGCAAAAGAAAATGGTAAAAACTGGAAGGCAAAATTATCATTGATTTAAGAATAGATAATTAGCGGAGGAGAAATGAGTTACTGGACTTTTGTGAGTAATTGTCTCGTGTTCATGTCTGCAGATTTGGCATTTCTAAGTCAGTAGATTGGCAGAGAGAAAAAAGAATGTTGAATTCTGGGAATAATTTAAGCCGAGGGAACGCGGGGTTGTCATCAGATATGCCACCATTACCTCAGTGTTTGCCTTTGGAACCGATTTCATTAGGCAGTCAGAAATATACACGGTCTGGAGAGTTAAGCCGGGTGTTGGGCGTTCCTCTTCGAAACAGTGCATCAGAGGATCATTCTTTTGGAGTTTCACACCCTAAGCCTTCCCCTCCAGTGGCAACAGAGGAGCTTAAGAACTTTAAGGAAAGTGTTCAAGATACCTCCAGAAAGGCCAGGTACAGTCTTTCTTCATTATTGCAACCATTAAGAAAGGCTAAAATTTGGAATGTTTTATATTTTATGGAATATGGTATCCTGTATGAGTTAGTATCGTGACTTGTCATTGTAATTGTGGTGACACGGGGGCCTTTAATTTTAATTTGGTAATGGTAGGAACTGCCCCTGGGAACATAATGGGCAAATAACAATCTGCCTGGTATATGATTATTTACAATGCGTGCAATGCTCATGTATTGTGATACACTTAAGATATTATCTTTGCATGCAATCTAGGCATCCAGCCCTTGGACATGTCCTTGGAACTTGAGTATGTAGATGACTGTCTTGGATAGGAAGTATAGAGCTTTACTGCAAGTCAATGGTTTTTCTCGCAGTTTTCTTACTGCTCATGTACTCTACTCCATGCATATTTTATCTGGATCATGATGCTGTTACTCATAAGTCATGTGATCAGCTTTTAGTTATTGAATCTACATTGTCTCTATGTTACTCATAAGTCATGTGATCAGCTTTTAGTTATTGAATCTACATTGTCTTTCTAACAGGGATAGAGTAAAAAAGTTGCGAGAGTCAATTTCTAAACTTGAAAGGTATAGAGAAGCTTTAAGCTCAAAGAAGCGACAACGAAGTGATATTTCAAGTGAGAGAACAAGTGGAGTAAGTATCGCGAAGATGGGAAGCCAGATTCATAGAAATGGTCATGACTTATTGACTCAAAGATTGGAGGATAGGCCGAAGAGTATGGGGCTGAACAAACGTGTTCGCACATCAGTAGCTGATTTACGGGTTTGTGTTATACTTATATTGCTGGAATACCTATTTAGTCTTGGCATGTATTATGGAAGATACTTTTGGTGAATTACCTTGTGATTTCCATAGAAAAATCGGTTGATCATTGCTTAGTGATGCATCAGGGCTTCACTCATTTTATTTAACAATAATTGGATGTGCTATTTTATGCACAAATAAAAGAAAGAAGACAAAGTGGGCCTGAAATTTAAAACATAGCTTTACTAGACCCTTACTTTTTCTCTTAATTTTTTAGCTCATGCTTCATTAGTTTTATTCCTTTCTCTTGTTTTTTCTTCCTTCATGACACAGGCTGATAATAGAACTGCTGTGAATCCAAGGCAGCAGGGGACAATAGAAAAGGATGGTGATGTGCCTTCAGCCGTTAATGGTGGTTCTGCTCGAATTGAAGAAAAGATCCGTAGATTGCCAGGTGAAGGATGGGAGACAAAGATGAAAAGGAAACGATCTGTTGCAGCAGTAGGAAATAGAGTTGCTGGTGGTGATCGAGATATAAAACGAGTTATTCAACCAAAGCTGAGCTCTGAATCAAAGTTGAGATCATGTGATATACAGGGTTTTAGGTGATTGTCTAGGACTGAACTTGCTTCCTAGTTGTAGGTTTAAAAAAGAATGCCATCTCATATTGCTGGAAAGTTGGTATATTAGTTTTCGAGTTGAACTGTATAACTGCTTGTTTTCTGGTGTGGCATTTTTGAATGCTTGATAAGATATTTTTGTTTTCTAACGCAAATGTTGTAAGATTTCTTCTCCTTTATCCCAAGGCCTTGTTGCTGCAATTGATTATTCTTCATGTTTAATCCTTTTGTTTATAAATTATGTGATTTTGTCATTTTACAGCCATTTATGAAACCTTGTTCTCAAAAAGCTTTTTCTTACTATTATGTTATTTGGTCTCATATGCATACAGATCAAAATCTTCCCCAGGAGTTGGTGGAATTAGGAAGTCAGATGGTTCTTTTGAAGCAGCTGGTTCAGATGCCAGTACAGTGCTCAGGAATGAACTGGAGAGTACCTCTATTCCTCGAGATCGTGCAGCTATGCTGGAGCAGAGGGTTGTAGTAAAAGCAAATACCAAGTATGTGCCTTCTCCGGTTAAGTTCTAGCAGTCTGTAGTGTATATGCAAGATTGCTTTCATGTATGATATTCTTTTTAATGGTTTCTTCTCGATTATTGATTCTTTTAATTGCTCTATTCATCAGGGCAACTCTCCAGGATGACAATCAAGCAAGTGGCCCAAGTACAATGCTAAAAGGAAAGGGTTCTAGGGCACCACGTACTGGTTCCATTATGGTGTTGGACTCATCTTCTAAAGGTCACCTCTCATCTGGAGCTTTGCAGGGCTGGGAACAGCCAAATCTAAATAAGACCCAACCATTAGGTGTTGGTAGCAATCAAAAACGTTTGATGTCTACAGGTTCTTCACATGCTATGTCTCAGTGGGGTGGTCAGAGACCACATAAAAACTCACGTACAAGGAGAGCAAATTTACTGTCTCCCACTTCTAATGCTGAAGCTCAGATTTCAAATCAATGCTTCGCAACGCCTGATTTTGGTGCTAGGGCATCTATCGGAACTGGAGGGTCAGTGATAGGCAGCAACGTAGATAATGTTACCCCCAGAATTAAGAGGGAACCTGAGAATGTTTCTTCTCCATTTGGGTTTTCTGAGAGTGAAGAATCAGGGGCTGGAGATAGCAAATCAAAGGAGAATGGAATTGATTGTAGTGAGGTTACTCTGCCTGCATCTCAAAAAGCTGGGTCTTTCTTACTGCCCACGAGGAAGAACAAAATGTCTACTATTGAAATTGGAGATGGAGTCCGAAGACAAGGAAGGACTGGAAGCAGTACACCATCCTTGACTAAACCAGGTGTTCCTCCTATGAGGGAGAAGTTGGAGAATATTACAACCAAGCCAATACAAAGTGCAAGATCTGCTTCTGATAAAAATAGAAGGTTCTTAAATATTTTTCCACTACCCTTTTTGTATTAGGTTGTTTATTTGTCTTGAGGAAATCTGATGAATGAATCATGTTTCTGTTGGTTCAGTAAGACAGGTCGTCCGCCTTCCAAGAAGCTGAAAGATCGCAAGGCCACAGTTCGTGTTGGGTTGGTACAAAATAATGTCTCTTCAGATTTTACAGGTGCTAGGTCCATGAGATTTACTAGGCATTTCCCAATCTTAAATCTGTGTGTGAATGATAGGATTCTTATCCACATCTCCGTGATCAGACATTATCATTTCTACAAATATTTTGCTCTTAGTTTAGCTATCAACAAGTTATATTTGTGTACTTGCATGAATTTAGTATTTTCTTTTAGTGGAGACTGTTTTTTGTTTATTTAATTTTCTAATTTGGAATGAGTTTTTGAATCACGATAATCTGTGTGCATATGCCTCTAAATTTTGTGAACTAAAGATGTGGGTGCAAGATCCTTGAAAGCTCCTGTTGTATATTTCTAATGACAATGTGTATGGGATGACATGTTCAGGTGAATCTGATGATGATCGGGATGAATTATTTGCCGCTGCCACTTCTGCTCGTAATGCTAACGGTACGTATCTCTCTCCAGTAATAGCCCCGTCCCCACCCAAAAGGGAAAAAAAATAGAGAAGAGAAACAAATGCCTTTTAAGAATTGAGCTTTTGTTGTGGTAATCCTACCTTTTACTTGGTTTGACAGGTCTTGCTTGTACTGGTACATTTTGGAAGAAAATGGGACCAATGTTTAATTCTGTCAGCTCAGAGGATACATCATTCCTTAGACAACAGGTAACATATGGCTACTAACAGATTTTTTTACTCATTGACACTTTGGGTTTAGTTAATCAAAGTTTCCTGATATATTGTTTTGATGTTGAATCAGCTAAATTTGGTAGAAGGGCTTGATGAGAGTTTGTCTCAGATGTTTGGAGATGGATATACTGTTTTGGTAAACTCCATCATCTTATGGATTTCTCCCTAAACCAAATCTCTTTTGATGTAAACTGCCAAGTTTAAATGAGTTTATAAAAGATTTAAGAACGGATGAAGGGATAGCTGTATATAAGTTTTAACTTTGTTGGCAAATATTGATACGAGTCCTTTCATTTCCACAGGGTAGTGTGGTGCCAAAAGATGCGCCTACTTCTGTTGAAGAAACGGCTAAAACTCACACTTCAACTGGAGGATTTGATCTAAAACAGTTTGACAAGGTTACTCCTTTATGCCAAAGGGTTCTTTCTGCTTTAATAGAAGAAGATGAAAGTGAAGAAATTTACAACCACATTGAAGCTAAGAATATGTCCCTTCACTACGCGAGTGATGATTCCCATTGCGGTTCATGCAACCAGATGGACGTTGAATCTAAAGATCGGGACAGGATGGAATCTGAAGTTGAGTCGAATGCAGATTTTCAGTGTCAGAAGAACTCTCTGTTAGACAGACTCTCTTATGATGCGAGTGTTGCATCTAACACATTTAGGAACTCCAGCATGTCTAATTCGTTACATAGTAGTGAAAGGTGGTTAGGAGAGGATGAATGTTTACATTCGGATATGGGGCCGGTGAGTGAAATATGTTCAACTGACCTGGGTCAGGTCCTACCCAAGGAAATAAATGTTTCTGCCATTTCTTCTTTGGATGGCCAATATCAATTTATGGCTATGGAGGACAGGCTTGTGCTGGAGCTACATAGTATTGGTATTTATCCAGAGACTTTGGTGAGTTTTCCTTCATACTTCTGTCCATTTTATGTCAAATATCTTCATACTCGATCATATATGATTAATCTTCATTTTCGAATTTTCTGCCTTCGCCTTTTTGCAGCCTGATTTGACAGAGGGAGAGGAAGCAATAAATCAAAATGTGGTTGAACTTAATGAAAATCTTTATCAACAGGTTGTTCATAATCTATTTCCTTTTTTGCTAAAATGAAATTTCATTGTTCCGATGTTAAGTAACATATAAAACATTTTTAGCTGCCTTTTTTAGGTTGCATGTTTCTGCATATTTGAACACTTTGTTTTATTAATTTTTAGATTCAGAAAAAGAAGAAAAAGTTGGGGAAGATTTATAAAGCCATTCAGAATGGGAGAGAAGTAGACAGAAGGTACAATATAGATAATTGTCTTATAGCTGTTTTATTAGGCTTACGGAATAGTGCTTCAACTAGAATAATGTGGTTTAATCTGCAGGAACATCGAGTATGCTGCAATGGACCAACTAGTACAAATGGCTAACAAGAAACGTTTGGTAATTCTTAGATACCTGATGCAAGTCGTTTCTAATTAATATCTAAAGCGGATTAGGTTTAATTCTTTGCCTTTTATTGGCCAGTATATTATCACTTTTTATCCCGATTATTAGATTTACATGTTTCTCTTCACATGGTTGCATGTGAAAATCGTTCTGTTCATTTTTTCTTTTTTTGGGGGGGGGGGGGGGAAGGTATACGCTGCAAGGACACAACATGCAAAGCTATGTGCTTTTCAGCTAAAATTATCAAATATCTACTTTACCTTGCCGTATATCTAGCTTGCTAATTTGGCCCTATAGCATGAATAATGCAGCGGTTTTTACAGGAAGATGCCAATGCATTAGTAATCTGGTGTTGGCATTTCATGGTGAATTTACAGAGCATATCCCTTTTAATGAGTGACTATTACATCTCATACCATGATATTGAATGAATTACGCAGGCTTGTCGTGGGAGTAATTCATCAAAAAGTGCAGTTCGCAAGGTTTCGAAACAAGTTGCATTATCTTTTATTAAGCGAACGCTTGATAGATGTCGGAAATTTGAACAGACGGGCAACAGTTGCTTTAGCGAACCTGCATTACAAGATATCATGTTTTCTGTACATCCATGCAGCAATGAAGCAAAATCTGTTGAAGGTATTGGTTCTGGAACTGCTAGTAATACTTGCAACGAAACATCGAACCATCAAGCCGAAGCCAGGGGCTCAGGTACATTTGTGTTGGCATTACATGCCTATAATACTATGTTACTTGAACTCGAGTGTGTCAGATACCGGCATTTATGAAAGCTTATTCTTGTTCATTTCACTTTCTGCCTCAGGTGCTGTTTGTGGTACTTTTGAGAGGTACGATTCTCCAGATGCCCTTCTGGCTGTTCACTCGACAGAGCATGCTGTTTCCAAGTACGGATCTACGTTGAACAAAGGTAGGAAGAGGGAAGTACTGATCGATGATGTAGTTGGGAGTGCTTCTTCTAGGGTAACACCGGCTCTTGATGGCACCGCCGGAGGACTAAGGGGAAATAGAAGCGAAAGAGATTCAAGAAATACAAGTTCGGTATCCGCGGCTGGTCGGACATCATTAGACGGTGCCAAGGGTGACCGGAGAACAAAAGCAAAGCCCAAACAGAAGTCAGGGCATGGATTCAACGGCAGGCTCTCGGATCCTTTGCTACCTCCTTTGGCTAATTCTAACAAGATGACTGAAAGAGAAGCTAGGTCATTATCTCCAACCCCGAGTAATGTTCGTCCGAAAGAATCGGACGAACCAGATGATTTCGCAAACTTGCAACTAAATGATTTAGATCCTATGGAAGAATTGGGTGTTTCAAATGACATTGGTGGTCCCCAAGATTTGAGTTCATGGCTAAACTTTGATGAAGATGGCTTGCAAGACCATGATTCAATAGGTTTAGAAATACCAATGGATGACCTCTCAGAGTTGAAATTTGCATTTTGATAGCCCATTTGATGCAATCTGATCAAGTAAGGACTAATTATGATTCATTTTATATATAATAGGTGTCATATGTATGTAATTGAAGAATTTTGCTTGTTTAATCCAATTAAATTTACTTACCTTGTCTTTTTTTTTTTTCCTCTTTTCATTTACTGGCTCTCTGGTTGTTCTCGATTTCGATATTTGGCAAATCAGTGTCTTTTAAAAATGAAGCAAGCAATTTAATCCTTCTCTCAATTGATCATTGTATTCACTTCTTTGGTTAATTTAGTTTACGATTTGAAATGGATAAATAATCTAAGATTATTAAATTATTACAGTTTAATCATTAAACTTTAAAAAGTAACATTCATGTGACTACTAGCGTGGTAGTTTACGTATATTTCATAAAATTACAAAAGAAGTAAAAAATTTGAAAGAAAATTAATCCATGTTAGCTAAGAAGTATACGTAAATTACTATGCTATCAGTCAATTTTTCCGTAAAAAAGTTATACAATTGGTTAAAGGTCAAAATGACAAAAAAAAATAAAAATAAAAACCAAAATGACAAAATAAATAATGATTCTATGCCTAAATATTAATAACATTATTAAATTTGTGTTAATCTAAGCTTAAAGTTTTTATCACACCAAATTTAGTACTACAAGGTTTTGACTATATATGATCGAATGCTCTTATAATCAACATAACTTTTTGTTGAAAATCTAGTTATTATACGTTATATATATAGTCACATTTTGTGTAATTACTTGGTTATTATATAATAAAAATGAATAAAAATTTTAATAGAAAGAACTGATTTACTCTTTGATATAATGTAGAATGACATTTTCATATTTTTTGAATGAAAAAGGTAAAAATGCAATTTGACGGGGACCTCCATGGTAGTTTTACCCCTCTCTCAAAACTGTCTATATCACGAAATTTCAGTCAAGCTAGTTAAGTAAAAAACAATGACTAATAAGCCTTCAGTACTATCCATTTCGCCATTTGTACGGACCTCACAAAGCTTGTACGTTGAGACTTCAATGGAGACTGTATAGTGAGAACAAACCAACCAAAAGATACAGTCTTTAATCAACAACCCCAATTCAAAGCAAAAAAGTCTAAATCCCAAAGTGAAAAAGATCCCGGTTCTTTAGTTTCTATTTAATGATTTTCATGGAACTTTAAAAGTAGTGAACACCCATCATCTTCCATTGTTGAACCCTTATTTTTTCAGGTGAGGTTCCTTTGGATTATTGTCTCATTTTTGGGTCATCATTATTCTGGGTTTTTGACAATATTTGTGGGTCTTTAATTCCTTTGGAGATTATTTTTAGCATCGTGTTGAGAATAGTAGAATTTATGTTTACTTTTGCCTTCTCTGTATTTTAATCATTTGGATATGAGAGAACCAGGTTTGGACTTTGGATCAATGATAGCATTTGGGTTTTTATGCTACTAATATGGCTACTTTTGTTGTAACATTTGGTTCTCAATCATCTATTGGAGTGCTATCATTTTGGAGAGATTATAGTTTGAAGGAGCATATTGTTGGATTTTTAATTCATTGCTGATGATCTTTAGCATTGTGTTGAGAATAGGAGAATTTAGGTAATAGTACTATGCAAGTATTTGTACTAGTAGTCGGATTGCATTTTGTCATTTGTATTAAAAAAAATGATTAAAATTAGTCCTTATACATTAGATCAAAGAGCAAACATATCATTCTGTTAAAAACTCAATCCATTTCTACTGTTAAGTGATATGTGATTGATAGAGCAAAATGCCACCTTGGAATGAGGTACACGTGGAATTTTTACAATAAAATAGATATAATTTTTTTTGATGGAATGAGCAATTTGCTCTTGGATCTAATGTACAAGACTTAATTTACCCAATTTTTTGAGTGGAGAGGACAAAATACAATCCAACTCCTAATACAAGGGCTTCCGTGATACTTTTACTGAGAAAAAATTATGTTTACTTTGCCTTCTTTATCTTGTGTATTTTCTTTTAACAATGTGGAACTGTATTTTAACCAGGTTTGGAACAAGGATTGGTAACATAATGTTTGGCATTTGAGCATATTGGTTTTAAGTATATATTTCTTGGAATTTGGGTTTTATGGCTACTTGTGTTGTAACATTTGGCTCTCAATCATCTATTGGATTGCTATCCTTTTGGAGAGATTATAGTTTAAAGGAAAGGTTGATTAATAAAGCTAGTTCCTTGAGATATTTCAATGGTGTTGCTTACAAAAAGCAAACAAATTTGCTAAGTTTATTGGACTTCAAATGTTGTGTTAATTCCCCCAATGTTGGTCCAAATCATAGTATAGAATCTTTCTTTGATTTACACCCTAAGAAATTGAAGCTTAGTGGTGACGAAAATGATGCAATGTTTTATTCTACAACCATCAACGAGAGCTTGAGAGAAACTTGTAATCCAAGTTATAACTATGGTGAAGCTAAGATCAAAGTTGTTGGTGTCGGTGGTGGTGGGTCGAACGCCGTTAATAGGATGGTCGAGCATTCGTTGAAAGGGGTGGAGTTTTTGATAGTTAACACCGATGCTCAAGCCTTGAAGATGTCTCCTGTGTTGCCTAATAAGTGTTTGCAAATTGGTCAAGAGTTAACTAGGGGTCTTGGTGCTGGTGGTAAACCGGAAATTGGCATGAATGCCACGAATGAAAGTAGAGAAGCTATTGAGGAAGCCGTTCATGGTGCGGACATGGTTTTTGTGGCGGTAAGTTGTATTTTGTTATGTTCAATTACTTTTTTAGCGATAAAAGCATCATGAAGGCTATTATACTAAGATTCGGATCGTATTTTGCCACCTCTACTAAAAAATGGGCAAAGTAGTCTTTATATGTTAGGTCAAAGAGCAAACTGGTCATTTTGTTAAAAATTCCATCCATTTCTAGGGTTAAAAATTGGTCCCCATGTGTAACTGTCTTGTTATTCATCAGTCAAGCCAATTTTTAACAGTAGAATTGGATGGAATTTTTAATGGAAAAGACTCTTTGATCTAACATACAGGGGACTATTTTGTGAATGAACTTGGTTTGACTGATGAATAACAAAAAAAATTCCTAGAAATGGTACTAAGAGTAACATTGTAACTGGTCATTATATCCTTTTTTTATTTGTGAATGAACTTGGTTTCTCTAACATTTTGATACCTTTTAAAAACCATATATTCAATCTAAAATGATAACGTGGGAACTGGTATTATATTTTCATACACGAACATGCCTTGCCATTCAAGCTTTCTAATTTTCGAGGGTGCTGGTGACCTGCAGGCAGGAATGGGAGGAGGAACCGGCACCGGTGGGGCTCCAGTAATTGCCGGCATAGCAAAATCAAAGGGAATCTTAACCGTTGGCATTGTTATGACACCATTTTCTTTTGAGGGCCGGAAGCGAGCGGTCCAAGCTCAAGAGGGAATTGCTGCCCTTCGTGAAAATGTGGACACACTTATCATTATTCCTAATGACCAGTTGTTGGCTGCAGTTTCACAAGCCACCTTAATGACTGAAGCATTTAATCTGGCTGATGATATACTCCGGCAAGGCGTTCGCGGTATCTCCGATATAATTATGGTACGTATTCCAAAAAAAAAAAAAGGATATTTTTTATGCCTAGCACAAAATTATATCAAAACAATAGATGAAAAATGAGACATGTCCAGTAGAGGTTTCCTTGCATTCTTCTTTTCTTATTCTGATTCGGGTTTATCAAAACAGATTCCTTCATCAATTCCATCCGACATTTTTATGTTACCGTCTGCCTAACGTTTTGCAAAACTGATACGCAGATTCCAGGCTTAGTTAATGTTGATTTTGCCGATGTGCATGCTATCATGAAAGATGCAGGCTCTTCCCTTATGGGGATAGGTACTGCAACTGGCAAGTTTTAGCTCTATAAGATAATTGATTGCCATATCTCACGGACTATGTTACTTGGACTTGCATTCGAGTGTTGGATATGGATACATGTCCAATATATATATTAATGGTAAAAGTATTATGGAAGCCTCTGCACTAGGCGTCAGATTGCATTTTGCCTCTCTACTAAAAAATGAGCAAATTAGTCGTATATGTTAGATTAAAGAGCAAGTTGGTCATTCCTGTTAAAAAATTCATTTATTTGTACTGTTAAAAATTGGCTTGACTGATAGAATAACTAGATAGTGAGACATGGCGTACCACGTGTACCTTATGCTGATGTACAATGAACAATTTTTAACAATAGAAATGCATGAAATTTTTAACAGGACCAGTTTGTTATTTGATCTAACATATAAGAACTAATTTGCTCATTTTTTGAGTAAAATGGGCAAAATGCAATCTAACTCCTAGTATAGTGGCCGCCATGGTAATTTTACCATATATCAACACAGTGGTAACTAATAACATTAAGCTAAGTTGCAGGCAAAAGTAGAGCCAGAGATGCAGCATTAAATGCCATTCAGTCGCCGTTACTCGACATTGGGATCGAAAGAGCTATCGGTATTGTCTGGAATATAACTGGTGGAACCGATCTAACTTTATTTGAGGTAAGCCATAGCATTTTGGTTTTGTATAATGTGCACATTTTGTTGAGGGGGATTGAAATGTTAGCCATTTTTTTTTTATTCTTGTAGGTGAATGCTGCAGCAGAGGTTATATATGATCTTGTAGATCCTAAAGCAAATTTAATATTTGGAGCAGTGATAGATCCATCACTATGTGGCCAAGTAAGTTTCAATTTGTTAGAATGATAAAAGCATCCATTTTGTAACTAGCTTAGTCTTATAGTTATACACTAAAGAAAATAAGAAATGAAAATGGCGGTGGTAGGACGATGGAGGATACGGTGCTGAAGGGGAACATGGAGATGGATATGGATGTGCCAAAAGGGCACGTGGATATACCTGTTGAGGGGAAAATGTGATGGAAGCTAATGTGACGGTTCATTTGGTGGGCTGAGTGCCGTAAGGTGATGGTGGAGCTGGTTGGAGAGGGAGGAAGAGCGAAGAGGAAAGAAGGATGGTCGAGTTGGTTGGAGAGGGGATCATTTGTTAAGGAATAGGAGAGGTGTATAAATGGGTTGACCCCAGTACTATGTGGGCGTGTCCTGATTGATAGGTTTGTCAGTCATTGGTCCCTACTTAGGTTGATAAGATGATGTGATGTTATCAAATTGCAAGGTATGTGAACAAGATGAAGTGATATTATTTTGTAGAGCGTGTGAGTGACAAGTGATTGATATCTTATCCGAATGGTTAAGTTGTTAGGAACAACTGATTTGTGTACTTCTGACAACCTGATAGAATAGTTCCCTTAGCGAAAGAGAAAAACACTAATGAATATATAAATGAATGTTGGTAATAGACAAAAGCTTCCTTATGCTTGTAGGTCAGCATAACTCTGATTGCCACCGGATTCAAGCGTCAAGAAGATAGGAAAGGCAAGTCTTTTCTCACTGAACCTCTTTCCAACATTTTGGTCTCACTTCGGGTCAAACTTAAGCGTGATATTAATCTTATTTACGCTTATTAAAGTCCGATTTAACCTGCCAATAATTCTAAATGGGTAGACTAAGTATCAAGTTCATTTTTTTCTTTTTCGGGTCAAATTATGCTATTAATCTCTACTATGCTCTTAAGTTATAGGTTTAGTGCATTTATTTTAATTTAATCAATTTTAGTTCTTATATTTTTCAGATTTTCGAATTTTAGAATTTTAATCTCGACTTAAAAGGTAGCATATAAATATGTTTGGTTAAATTCTACTATTAATCGTGTATTATGCATACAGTTGTAGATTCGGTCTATATTATCCAATTTGATAATTCTTAGTCTCAATATTTTTCAAAACTTGAAATTCAGTTTTAACTGAATTGGCTATTGTTAAATCCGTTAACTGACTTTTTTGTGAGTAATAAATGAAAATAACAAAATGACATATCATCACAAATGTGATAATATATGTGTTTGCCGCATAAAATATTGAAAATATTAAAACTTAATAGATTTAAAAACTACCGTTTAGTTATGACTGAAATTTCAAAATTCGGAAAAGTATTAAGAACTGAAAATTATTAAAATTTAAAGTTCAAAAACTAAATCCACAACTTATACATAATGCATAAACACAAATATTAATAATAGTCAGGTTCAAGCCCTTAAAATATTGAATCTCAACTTTGTTTAAAATTAAATTTTCGAGTCTAATATTTTTATCTAAATTCTCTCTGAAAATATATGCAGGAAAATGAAGGTGATGTTTCTAATAATTTTAATAAGCATTTTCCATTTACCAATGATGGTTCATTAGAGATTCCCAAGTTCTTAAAGAAGAAAGGCTGTTGAAGTTCAGGTTATTTAAATCTCTGATTTTATTTTCCTGAAAATATTGTAAATAGCTTCTCCTTTTTGTTAAGCTTTCTCTAAATTTTTGTTCCTTTCAAAGAATAGGAATAATATGCTGAAGTTCATTTTCATGTCTGTGGGGTTCAAATATGAATATATATACATATATACACATTTAATATTAGTATGTTTATTTTCGTTTTTATGTTTTTCAATATATTATGCTCATCCTTATATATGATAATACGGGTGATAATGAGATTTTGATAATGTTGGTACAGATTGAAGGCTCGAACCTTGAAAGCCTAGGTTTGAGTCTTACCATCAGTTTTTACGATGTGTGGGTCTCTCTCCCACTATGTGTAATATGACTTATGTGGATTTTGTCTACTATGCATTGTTTTGGTTGATTCTACGTATTATTATAGTTGGTTGGATAAGTATTTATATATGTAAGGTCTTGTATTAGTGAGTAGCTAATGAAGTTTCGGCAATCTTGGCAAAGGTTAAGACTTCAACACTATGAATGTTTAGGTTTGAGTTTTATTATGTACAAATATTATGTGTAGATTTTTTTTAATTAAGAGTTTTAAAATAATGATTTTTAGGGTGGAATGTCACAATTTGTTTTTTTTTTTATTAATTTTATATAAAATATTAAAATAAAAACAAAAACATCATCTAATAATATAAAAAAATATTTAGTCATTTCATTAAAATTCAGTTTAAATATATATAAATATAATTATAATTTTATTACCACTAAGAAAGCAACTCCTTAAAACCCGCCCGGCATCATACCCATGTTCTTGTCGTTGGACCGAATTTAAGATGGCAAACGTTTGGTTAAATTCTATTAAAGGTCCCTGTATTATGTACTCTTTTGTAAATTTAGTCTTTTTTATTATAATTTGATTATATTTCCCTACTTATCGAAATGTGTATTTTCAGTATTGAAGCTAGCTTCTTTTGGTTAATTTCACCAAAATTTTTTATGAGCTTTTTTTCTCTTATCATTTTTTTGGTTAATACTTACGTACACGCGATATGGACATACTTATATTACACATGCACACATTATATTAAAAAAAAAAGAGCTGTCCAAATAAAAGACTACCACTTGCTCCTTTGGAGGTTTGAACTCGAGTGAGTTCTTAATTACATAGCATATATATCGGTATTTTTTATACTATTAGACAAATATCGTACATTTTTCTTTTTTTTATCCTTTTTAAACATGCAAAAAACCAATTTTATATATATTACATCATCACATATTTAAAAAACTAATTTGATGGAATTTTTGGAACACAAAAAAATACATTTCGAAGAGAATAAAAAAAATCAAATTATAATAGAGAAATTAAATCTATAAAAAAATTATTTAAGGACTATTTGTAGAATTTTGAACTTTTTTTGCATGTGGGATGACAGAATCAATATTTTTCTCTACAAGTGGAGAAACGATATATACCAAATACATATACGATAAATATAAAACTTCTCGTAGCTTCAACAAGCCGACCTTAGCTCAGTTGGCAGAGCGGAGGACTGTAGTGGCAATCATGGCTATCCTTAGGTCGCTGGTTCGAATCCGGCAGGTCGGAATTTTTTTATTTTGTAATTTATTTATTTTTTAGTTACAATTTGGTACCCAAAATTGGTTTTAGTGTTCAATTTAGTAGCTAAGTTTTTCAATTGATACACAATTTCTTTTTCCTACTATTTGTATTTGGCTTTAATATTCAATTTGGTACATAATTTTTTTCCCTAACTAAATATCTTTACAATTTGGTACTTAAATTAGACTACATTGTTTTATTTATCACCTAAGTTTTTATCAATTTGATACTCAAATTCTTTTTCAAGCAGTTGCATTTGAATTGAATATTCAATTTCATATTTTTAGTTTTCTTTTATCTGAATTAAATACATTTTTTTTACTAAAACACGTTTAATAAATATCCATTCATCCATATGATACATAGAAATAATGCGTTAGACCTTTTTTATTGAAAAAACCATGCGGCTAGTGATAGGCCATTTTGCCGGTCAACAAGTACCAAAAGCCAAAAACCCCTCCAAACGCACCAAGAGAGGTTCACTACAACCCAACTCTCTCCCTTAATTTATGCATTAGTATATATACATGTACATACATAATGAAGTTGGTAACTGAGTTGAGCTGAGTTGATCCGACCCTCTCATCATCACATTCACTTTATTTAGGCTTCCTCTATTTTTTTTTTTTTATAAGTCTCAAAGAAACTTAGACCCCTTCGTATTCTCCGCTCATACCCTAAAACCCCATACCCCTTCTGTAAGCTCTCTATCCCCTTTTTCTTCATCTTTGCTTGTGTGATCTGTTTTTCTGCTTTTGAAATCTGGGTTTTCTTCCATTTTTCTTGTTTGATCTTTTACAAACTTTGGGTGCTTTTTTTGGGGGGGAAAAGTTTGAAACTTGAAATCCAAAAGGAAATAAAAGAACAGACTTTTTTGATCTTTGGGGTTTGATTAATTGATCCATTTTCATTATTATCAGTCAATTTTTTTTTTTATGTTAGTGAAGGGTGAAGAAGTTTTTGTATTGATTCACTTATCATTCATTTTGTATTTATTTTGTCTGTGACTTGTTTGCCTATGGGGGTTGATGAAATTGTAGCCTTGTTTGATGAGTTTAAGGTCTGTTTTAACACGGATTTCATCTAAGTGTTGGATAAAAGCACATGTTTATGCATATAAAATATATGTTGGTTTGCTTATGATGCAATTCAGCTTCTTTATTGGTTGTAATTGTTCTATTATGTTGCTTGGGCTCGGGGACAAAACACATCGTTCGTGTCTCTTGGCATCTTGGAATGTTTATAGTTCTTCGAGATTTCGAAACCCAATCATATACATAGCTTCTTAACCAACTGCTAAA
This sequence comes from Gossypium stocksii, assembly GCA_020496765.1. Lineage (NCBI taxonomy): Eukaryota > Viridiplantae > Streptophyta > Magnoliopsida > Malvales > Malvaceae > Gossypium > Gossypium stocksii. The sequence continues at coordinate 1,106,938 of CM035623.1, forward strand.
TGCCGTTATGTTGCTTGTGATATTAAAAGTTTTAAGACTCTTAACAACATATCACAGTTGCTGATAAATGATCTTAATTCATTAGTCATTGTTTCACTACTTGGAGCCTGAATATTAGCTTATTATGTTACACGGGCTCGGGTATAGAACACACTGTTCACACCTTTTGACATCTTGGAATAGTTATGATTCTTTGATATGTTGAAACCCGATATCGTATAAGTCTGTATGCCATTATGTTGCTTGTGATATTTTAAAGTAACAGCATATCAAAATCGCTTGTAAGTGATCTTAATTCATTAGCAACTGTCTCATAATTTGGAGCCTGAATATTAGCTCATCAGTCCGAGTTTTTCTTTTAATTATCGCTATTTGCTTAGCTTATTGTATGTATGTATGTGTGTGCATGTATATCTATCTGTGTGTATGTATGTATGTATGTGTTTGTGTGTGTGTTCATTAGTCATTGTCTCATGGTTGGCTTGCCTTATATGTATATATACATTTGTATGTAAGTAGGTATGGATGCGTGCATGTATGTTTGTATATATACATATGTATGCATGCATATATGTTTGTATGTGTGTATTGGTATATGTATGTGCGTGTTATATGCTTGTATATGTCAACCACTTGACAAACGGACCATTGTTACTTAGGTTCAACAGCAAAGATGGCAACCGTGCGGGTTACCTCCTCTAGTATCATTCAAGCTTCGATCCCGAACCGATTCACTAGTGCCATTGTCAAGGCCCCGACATCTCTTGGATCTTTTAAAAACATCTCTAAATCTTTTGGCTTGAAATGTTCCTCCAATCACAAAACATTAATGGCAGCTTATAAGATTAAGCTTGTAGGACCGAATGGTGAGGTGAGCGAGTTTCACGCCCCTGACGATCAATACATTTTAGATGCAGCCGAGGAAGCAGGAGTTGAACTGCCATACTCTTGCCGAGCTGGAGCTTGCTCCACATGTGCCGGAAAGATGGTGTCGGGTTCAGTTGATCAATCGGACGGATCCTTCCTTGACGAAAAACAAATTGCCGATGGTTACCTGCTGACTTGCGTTTCGTACCCGACCTCAGATTGTGAGATCCACACTCACAAGGAAGCTGATCTTTACTAGGTATTTTATGGTTTGAAATCAGTAGAATCTATCTAAAAAACCCAGAAATTTTATCTGAATTTGGTGGAAAATAAAGGGTAAATGACTAAATGTTCATCAGGGACAATTTGTTGCTTAATGTGCTTAGTGTTTGCTCTGAAGTTTGTAGCTGAAATTAGGGTTTCAATAATATTTGTGGATTTGCCATAGAAAATATATACCAATATTATCTTTTATGATCTAAATTGGTTTCAAAAACGAATCTTCAAAGTATCAATTGCTGTTGGTTTTAATTTGATTTATGCATTTTAAATATGCTAATTATCGTATTTAAAAGTTGACATCTAACATTTAAAGTTACAAAAATTTATTTTATAAACTCTTCTCATCATATCATCTATGGTCTCTTTTTAATTATTTAATGATATTCAACAATTTTTTTATCTTGAATCTGGAGCCCTAAATAGATTTAAGGTTCAGGGTTCAAAGTTCGAATTTGGGATTTAAGATTTTAGTTTAAGATTCAAGATTTAAGATTCAAATTCTAAGTTTAGGGTTTGAGTTTAGAATTTAAGATTTAAGGCATGGGGTTTGAAGATTTTGGATTTGAAATTTGAGATTTAGGGTAAAGAATTTATCAAAATTATATGTTAAAGATATGAAAAAAATTATTAAAATATCATCAAGTAATTAAAAAGGATCATAAAAAATATAATGATAAGAGTTCATAAAACAATTTCTCTTCAAGCCAGCCAATGGTTAGTGGTTAATGGTTAAGCTAAGGAAAGTATGTAATTGATATAATGATAAATTGTTTTAAAATTTAAGGCAAAATTAAATTTAGGTTATAATTTGTGAATGTTTAGTACAATTAATTTGAAGTATAAGATACAATAGTAAAATAGATTAGATTACACTATTAAAAAAAATGAAAAACTCTAACCTTAAACCACAAACCTTAAAAAATAATTTTCATAAATAATAAAATAAATATGAAAATTGGACCCACATAATGGAACCCAACCAACATAAAATTTAAACATAATTATAATTTTAACACTCCTACCCTTTCTAAAAAATCCCGAAGGCTGACAACCAAGACATACATGAGTAGTCAACCAAATGTAAAAACTTAAATCCTAAAAAAATAACAAATAATTCACCGCATACCCAAAAAATGACACATATCCAACATTTATGTAGAATTACGACTTCCACATATCCGAAAAAATATTTATATTTAACACATATAACATATATCCCAACATTTGTGTAGAATTATAACTTCCACATACCACATATTTGAAAAATACTTGTATTCGACACATATTCCAAATTCGGTAGAATTACAACTTCCACATATCAATTGTGTAGAATGACAACTTCCATATTAAAAACGTGTACGTTTTACAAAAAGGTGAAGCTAAACTCAAATGGTTTTAAGAAAACAAACAATATCATAATTGGGTATTAAGGGTTTGATATTACACAGGGGCATCAATCAATCATATGAAACAAGAAATGGAATGACCAAAGACATGAATGAATCGTACGAAAGCGTTGCTGAACCTGTATAACCTGGGTCCTTTTCCTTGAATTTTTCGGTCAATCCCTGAAAATGACAACAATCATCATAAATTCATAGTCCCACTTTTTAACCAATACCAAAATCTTCAATCAAACGGCGGCAAACTATTTCCGATCCGATTTGATCATAAAAATCAATAATTTGAGCCTTACCAACTAGAATCCACAAATAGATCTTAACTCAAACAAACCCAAATTTAAACAATCCGAACCCAACATGACCTAAACTTATGTTGCTCAGACTCTTATTTTGGTTGAAGTACCCAGTTTAGACCCTCTGTTCGACATATGGATATAAGAATATAACCTCCAAAGATCTTTCAAATGCATCAAAAATCTTACAAAAGTCTAACCATACCCATGTGAAATACGTATCTATATCCAATACACACACCTGTGTTCGAGTAATAGAGACCTGAACAAATAACCTAAAATGATCTGAAATTAAACCTAAAGTGACTAGAACTCAAAATACACCAAACCTATAATGACTCAACCTAAAAAAACTTAAACCTCAAACCTGAATGACCCAAACATAAAACAATCTTCAACAAAATTGACCCTAACCAAAAAGACTAAAAAAATTTAAAACTATATTGACTCTATCCAAAATCAACCTAATTTGGCCGATTGACAAATCTAGTTAAACCCTATATTGCCAATCCGGTTTTCTTATCATTACTAATAATCAAGAATTTTCCAGATGAATTAAAAGAGTTTAAAAATAAAAAAATAAAAAAAGAGATGAAAAGGGAGTGAGCAATCTCTAACCTTGACGATCATCCCACATCTGCAAATCAAAATAGAAGATGAGAAAACAACATCAGTTAGACCGTAGATTATCACACTTCAAATCTTTGAAAGGAAAAAAAAGAGAAGGAAAATGAAGAGAAAAATGTTGCAAAGAAGAAGCCTTACTCAACAAAACTATCGAAATTTAGTCCATTATCATACTTGGAAATTAGAAATTGAAGAACAGAAGGTGGAATTGCATATCCAAGACTGTATAAAGCATCCCTTAGTTCCATCAAATCAATTTTCCCACTCCTATCTCTATCAAATCTCTCAAATACAGCCTACAAATTTCGTATCCATGAACGTTAATCGAGTGACTAAAGATGATGTTAAATCGATGAATGCTATGTTGCTCGGACTCGAGCAGATTGGATGCAAGTATATTCCAACACGAGGATATTTATGTATTTGGAAAGTTCTTAAAAGATAGTATCTTTGTATGTGTATGGAAAATCAGAGCAAATATTTAATCGCTTACCCGCCAATGACCAAGGCAGCTCCAGAGTGCAGCAAACTCCATGGGGCCTGAAATTGAAAATTTTTGCAACAATCATTTAATTGAGCTGTTTTCAAAGGAGATGCTGAGAAAGCTAATGAGTGCCTAAGAGCAACTTAAAAAATTTCTTATACTGATTATGTAGCATGACTTACGAGAAAATGATAAACGCTAAAGTGACGTCACCGTTTCATACAATCTTTTCTTATCAAACCTGAGCTTATGTATGATATCAACATTATATATATTTGTTTAAGTTAGGCTCAAATAACAAGTTCCGAATTCTGTTCAAGCTTTATCCATGTTGTATATTTGGATAAACTAAACTGTTTAGATCCATCCGTATTATACAAATAAAAAAAGGACTGAATTGAAATAGGCTGAGGCCCTAAATGTTTGAGTATATAATATATCAATAAAACCAATATATTATATAATTAAGGGCAAATTTAATTTTTGGTCCTGATCTTTACAATTAGGTTACTTCGGTATTTAAAGTTAGCAATTAGGTCTATTTTAATCCTGAACTTGAATTTCATCAAGGTTTGATATTAACATTTGATGACAGAATCTCAAATTGTCGTCATCAAAAGATCAAATTTAGTATCAAAATGGACTTAATTGCCAAATTGAAAAAAATACAGATACCAAAATGAAACTAGTTGCTAAGTTGGGCAGAAAATTATTTACAATATATATATATATATATCTGAAAAGGCAAATTTCAAAAGCTAAGAATCCAAAAAGTAAAAGAAAAGTAGCAAGTGGTGACCTTATTTAATTGAATGGGACCAGGAAATAAAAACGATGCTAAAATCCAAAAAGAAAAACAAAAACCATTGGAATGCAATCATACTCAAATTTGAATCTGATAGCTTTGCATTTAAGCACATTAAAATAAGCAAATAAATAAAATAGCACCATGGCAGTTCAATTCAATCAAAGAGTTTTGTGGTAAACAGTGATTTTAAGACCATTAATTCTTTGATTCAAGTCTCAATTTATGCAGATAATTTCTTCAATTTTATGTTGAAAATAGTTAAAAAACAAAAAACAAAAGAAATTAACTTACCAATTCTGAGTGAATCATAAGGATTCTTGAACAAGAACATAAGCAACCTTATAGTCCTAAGATTAAACCTCTGGTAACCTGAAGACAGTGCCTGCTGCAACTCATATTCATCGATGAATCCACTTCGATCCCTATCTACCATTTGAAACGCCCTTATAACATCTGGAGATGTTCCTGCTGGAAATCCGCCACCACTCGGCCCATAACTTGACGATGACGAAGGCGGCGGAGACGGCGTCGGGTACTGTCCGTAATAGCTCTGGTGCTGCTGCTGCTGCGGCGGCGGCTGGTGGTGGTGGTCGTATGACTGTAGAGGCAGCTCCGGCGCCGATGGAGCCGTGGAATGAGATGAATAAGGCCTCGAAGTTGCCATTTGATTTCAAATTTCAAATACAATTGATTTTTTGCTTTATGGATAATTTGAAAAAAAAAATTCAATTTCAAAGATCTTTGTGCAGAAAGTAGAATTTCAAGTTGGCGGTGGCTTGTATTTATACTAAGGGCTAATTGCACAAGCTTCCTACACTATTACTTAAATTTTAAATATAAATTATAAAGATATAAATTATTAAAATAGTGAAATTATATTTTTATTATTATAAAAATTAAAATTTAATTTCAGTCCCTAAAATGATTTTTTTGCTTCACCTCTGTTTTTATTATTTCAGTTAAATATCAATTTGGATCTGTTGTATATTTTTTAAAAACATTATTAAATTATAAATACTGAATATATACATATCAATCATATGTTTAATTTGGATCTAAAATATTAAAAATAGATAATATTATTAAATTTTAAATATATATATATTTTTAGCTCATCAAATTGAATGATATGATATTATTACTATTTTGAAAATTTAATTAAAAATGTTTTAAAATTTGAGATAAATTTAAAATTTAACTCATAATTTAAGTATCTATAATGAAATTAACCCTTTTAGTTAAGTAATAATAATGCAGAACAGATAAAATAATCTTAAAAGATAACATAAAATATAGAGTAAGGGGACTCGTGGCGCAGAGGACACATAATTTACGTAAGCGTGTATGGTACTTGCTACTAGGCGGAGGCGCTGAATTTCCACATCTTCCAGAGTTTTCTTTCTTATTAATGTTGTCTTTTTATTAAAAAAATTCAAAAAATTAATTATTCTTTTAATGAATTAGTAAAATTATAATAAAGATTTTAATTCCTAACCATAATCAGGTTTTAAATCGATTGACATCGTTATTATTATAACACTTTAAACACTTAAGTGATAGTAATATTTCATTTTATAAACAATATAGACGAACTTAAAATAAATTTGAGTTGATCCTTTACAAATATGGACTAACTTGAATAAAATTTTAAACCCATATTTTAAACCAGACTAAACTTACGCAAATATAAAGTACTTTAGTATTATGCTTAGACTCGACCTGAACCTAATAACTTGACTCAAGACATGAACATCTCTAATAAAGATCAAAACCGGCTAAAACCAGTGAAATTACTGACTCAAGACATGAACATCTCTAATAAAGATCAAAACCGGCTAAAACCAGTGAAATTACCTCTAAATAAAAAATATATATATATATGAACATCAACAAGGTCATATAGACTCAACATTTCAACTTAGATTGTTTCATGCACAATCATTTCCCTACAAAGAGGAAAAAAATCCCAATCACACAATCTTAAAAAACTAAGCAGTTAGGGTTTTTTTTTTTTTAATAGCTTAAAAGTTAACTATCTGTGGAGATTGCAAAGGAATTTTGATTAAATAAACATTCCAGCCCACCAATTATATAATCCATATTCTAATATAAGCAAATCAATACGGCCGATACCGCCTGTTACTGTTGTCGTTGCTACCGTGCTTTCCCCTACTGCTCGAACTGCTACCGCTCTTGCCACCACCTCGATTACTACTTTGATGTATGGGTGGGCTTTGTAGTTGCGATCCCGGTTGTTGCCTGCAGCAATAGATTATCAAGGTTCAATCCTCAGGCAAGCAACCGAGTTACGACTATCGGGTTGAATCACAGCTGGTTATTAGATGATATACGAGACATCCGGCTTTGTATGGAAAGAACGGGGATACGGATTTTAAGAAGTATGAAATATTGGAATGGACATAATGTGCTAAAAGTACCATCAGGCCCTTGTAATAGGAGTTAAATTGTATTTTATCCATTTACTCAAAAGATAAGCAAATTAGTCCCTATATGTTAGGTTAAAAAACAAACTAATTTTTTCTGTTAAAAATTTTATCCATTTTTATTAAAAACTGGTGTAGCTGACAAAATAACCATACAGTTACACATAACATGCCATGCGCATCTTATACCGACATACATAGACCAGTTTTTAATAATAGAAATAGATGAAACTTTTAACAAAATAACCGGTTCACTTTTTTATCTAACATATGGAGACAAAATTATTCTTTTTTTAGAGAAGAATGGGCAAAATACAATTTGACTACTAGTATAAAGGACTTCATGGTACTTTTACCAAATAAAGTTATAGAACTTACAGAACATATCCAACCCGGCCATCGGGTAAAAGCATCGGCATCATTGACATGCCAGTAGGTGTTGGTCCTCTTCCATAGATTACGGGCTGTAGGAGACAAATTAACACAAAAAGTTTTAACCATGTTCCACAATCTAATGAACTTTTGCCTCTTTTCCTCGAGCACCCCATTGGCACACGAGAAAGGAAGGACAAAAGCAGTAAGGTTTTTCAAACTTAGAACCGAAAGCAAAACTGAAAACCCGAACAAACAAACAAATAAACAATCACCTGCAGAATATCAAGAAAAAAATGATGAAGATATGGATGGAAGCTGTTTAACACACGATCCTATACATGTACGGACGAGTATCTCACCTGTGGAAGGCCTGCAACACCGTATCCTGGACCTAGAGCGCCATAGGCACCCCCAACGAGACCATACCCGACCTGAGGTGGATAACTAGGAAGAAAACCGGAATTCTGAGAACTTGAACCCCCTGAGGTCTTTTGATCAGTTTGTGGCTTTGCAAGAGAACACTCTACAACTTGTCCTGAAAAAACGGAATAATAATATTCAGAATTACATCCATTAAACAAAAATGTAAAATGGATAAGAACTCGATAATCACCATCCAATTCATATTTTTCTGTGTTCTTGAGTGCTTTCATGGCACAAGATCTCTCCGCAAAATGAACAAAACCAATTCTATTTCTCTCTTGTCCGGGTTTTGCGGGAGGCAGAACCACTTTAGTTATCTTTCCATGATGTTCAAATAGCTTCTTTAGCTGATCTTGTGTTACGTCCTTCGGCAAATTCTTCACATACACGGCCTTTACCTACATAAGATAGGTTACCTTAGATTAACATCCAAAATATGATAAGGACAACACTGACGTTACCAACATGCGATATGCAAAAGAAAGTACGCATGTCAGCTTCAAAGGAAACAAAAAAGGAACAAAGTCTTCAAATGAGACAAGCATGAAACGTAAACTACCAAAAGAACCCCGCAAGAAGCTAGAAAGTGAAAGAGAGCAACTTAACTATACCTGAGAAGCAGCAGGAGAATCAGCATTCTTAGGATCAGCCCAGCTCACACTTGGAGCATTATCACCAAGCCTGAATTCGGGGTTCATCATTTTCTGCCTTGAATACTCAGCACATGCATTGTTATAATACTCAACAAAGGCAAAACCCCTGTTACTACTTGAGTTCTTCATATCCTGCAAGCACAAAAGCAAATTCACAATATGACATTACCACTAAACATCCCCTTAGAGATAACAAGTAACCAATAAGCAGCAAAAATGCACAAGGTCATTAAACTAACCTTCACTAATTCCAAACCTGTAACTCCAGGACCAACCTCTGACACAACCTTCCTCAAGTCTTCCTCCCCCCAGTTTCTCGGAATATTACCAACAAACAACCGATGCTTTGATTGGGATGTAGAACATCTAATTTTTCTACCCTGAGAGAGAAAGATAGAAGCTACAAAGTTACTTAACAACCAAAGAAACATGAATGACGTTATCAGAAACAAATAGAACACGGAAGCAGGTACTCCCTATGAGATAATAGAAGACTTGTCACCTTAAATTCGGCATTATTTAGCTCATCAATGGCTTTAGAGGCCAATTCTACACTTCTAAAGGTCACAAAAGCAAAGCCCTTGTTTTCACTTGTATCTTTACCTTTCATAATCCGAACCTACCATAATAATTACGATGTGTCAATGTTTATCTCGTGAAAGGAAAAATAGGGTAAAAGTATCATGCACAAAAATGGACAAATTAATCCCTGTACATTAAGCTAAAGAGCAAATTGGTCATTTCTAGTAAAGGTTTCATCCATTTATACTGTTACAACTGGCATGGCTGACGAAATAACTAAACAATTACATATAGTGTGCCATGTGTACCTTATGCTGACATACAAGGACCAGTTTTTAACCGTAAAAATGGATAAAATTTTTAACAAAAGGACTAGTTTGCTCTTTGATCTAATGTATAAAAACTATTTTGCCCATTTTTTTGAGTAGGAGGAGCAAAATGCAATCCTGCTCTTAGCACAAGGGCTTCCAAGATACTTTTACCATAGTTTCTCACTATAGCAAAGAAAATACCTCAGTAACCTCTCCAACAGATTCACAAAAATCCTTCAAATCCTCTTGAGAAACATCATGTGGTATGCCTCCAATATATACTTCGGAACCATGAGGAGGACGAGCAAGAAGCTCGGAACGTTTCTTCTTTTCATCCTCACCTTCAGCATCATCATCCCCATTAGCATTTCCGACATCTTGTTCTTCCTCTTCTATTTCTTCTTCCTCCTCCTCCTCCTCCTCCTCTTCTTCTTCTTCCTCTTCTTCTTCTACCTCCACTTCTTCATACTCCACCTCTTCTTCCATAGTCTCCTCGGGATCATTATCTTCTTCATCAAGATTGATCCTCTCATCAGATTCAGCAGGCTGTTCAGGCTCATTTGGTCCCTTTGGCCTCGGCATCTTATGTATCTATTTAAACAAGCTTGCAAGACAATTCTGAAGAAGGCACAGAGGCCAGAAGAATTCAAGGGAAGAAGTACACACATATTGAAAGGAGGAAACAAAAATGATGGCCACAAGGATTTTCAGATATGTATCTCAATTGAAACCCGTGTCACGAGTTAAAAAGATTCAAAGGGGTTGCAAGGTATAATTAAGCAGTCGATTTTAAAGAGAAAGGAAAAAAAAAAAAAAAGAAATTTCCGAATGATAATTAAGAGGCTTATGTAGTTGGTGCAAGTTTTCAAGGAATATGAACTTGCTCAAAATCAGAACAAGAGTCACAAGACTGCTGTCGAAAAAACAAACAAAAAAGAAAATATTGACATGTTTAAGCTTAAGCCAGCTTCATACGAAACGTAATGCAAACTTACAAAACAAAATTAAAATATATGTAAATCAGGCATGACTTTAATGGAAAATGAAAATCAGGCATCATATATATAACCTAATGACCAAAAAGTAAAACCAGTCTCAAACTACATACACAATCACTATACCCTGGTAATAACTTTACATATAATATAAGCACCAAGACTCTTACAGATACCGTAGTTCGTCCAGTAAAAGTACCATGGAGACTTTTGTATTAGGACTCAAATTGCATTTTGCCCCAACTACTCAAAAAATTGGGCAAATTAGTCCTTATACATTAGATCAAAGAGCAAATTAATCCTGTTAAAAATTCTATCCATGTATACGGTTAAAAACTGGTTACTATATGTCAGCATGAGGATGAAATTTTTAACAGAAATGATTAATTTGCTCTTTAATCTAACATATAGGGATCAATTTGTCCAATTTTTTGAGTAGAGGGAGCAATACGCAATCTGACTATTAGTACAAGAGCCTTAACTGGTCTGGATTGACTATCAATAAAACTAGTTTTATGATGGTTCAAAATCTCTCGAAATTATAGAGAGTGCACCCCAATCAACAAATTCAAGACATTTAAGAATAAGGCCGATAAAACAACACAAAAGTTCTAACAATCTGTCTTTTGGTATACTAATTAAGGACTAAATTGCAAAGAATGTCATATCTTCCAAGCTACTTATTACATTTCTTAGTAAATCTCAGCATATACATAGCCTCAACTAGGAAGCTTTTTTGTTCCCTTTTTTTCCTCATGCCTAAAATAAACTCTTTGCTCCACTAAAAGTTCAAATTTGAAGTTCAAAAAATTTCAAAAACCCCATTGAAGTTCAACAAATACCCACTTCAAATCAGCTCTGAATTAAACGAAATGAGGGGGGAAAAAAAGAAATTAAACCCAGTCTTTTTTCTCGAGAAACAAGCAGAAATTAGTACTATTTTAATGATGGGTTTTAAGAGAGAAAGAGAAAAAATACCCGAGTTGGAGCTGTAGAGAAAGAATCTTAAGAAGCTCCGACAGCTGAGAGAGAAGGTGGCTAAGCTTTAAAGTGTAAAGGCTGGAAGTAATAAAAGGAAAAAAAGGAACGCCTAGATTTTCTTTTCCTTATTTTCTCGGGAAATAAGCATAATATGGGTTGAAAGCTTGAATGTAGAAAAACAAACAAGCCCTAAAAAAGCTTTGATTGAAGAAAGGTTGTACTTATCTTTTAATAATCCATTTTTTTCACATTTTTTTTAACAAACCATGAACAAATGAATTTGAAGCAAATCTTTATTGATTTTTTTTTTTTTTCGAAACCACCCACAGTTATAGGAAATTTTATTAAAGGCACTCAACTTTCTTGTCATATAATAATATACCACTAGTAATAATAAATATAAACTTATGGGTTTTCTGGTATAAATATCACAGAAGTCATTGTATTAAGAATCGGATTGCAATTTGTTCCTCTACTAAAAAAAGACAAATCAGTTCTTATAGATTAGATCAATGAGCAAAATGATTCTTCTATCAAAAATTCCATCCCTTTTTACTGTTAAAAATTAGTTTTTATACGTCAACATGAGATATATGTGGTACGTCACGTATAACTATCTAGTTACTCCGTTAATTACACCAATTTTTAATAGTAAAAATAGATTTTTTTTAGTAGAAATAATCAATTTACTATTTAATCTAACGTACGGGAACTAATTTACCCAATTTTCGAATAAAGAAAGTAGAATACAATCTAACTCTTAAAATAAGAGCGTCCTTAATATTTACAAATTTTTTCCTTAAATCATCCATTAAATTATGCTTCTTCATTTTATTACCTAAACTATCATTTTCAAGCTAATTTACTAAAAAAAAAAAAAAAAAAAAAAAAAAAAACCTCACCATCATAACCTTAATATATAGTCAAATTTAACTTTCAAGGTTTATATTTTTATCAATTTTACCATTTCAAAAAGAGTTGAATTGTTAATTTTTAATAAAAATACGAACTAAAACTTTAAATGTTTAAATATGACAACCACATGTACTTCATGTTAATTTTTTTATTTTTAATTTTGAATAATTTTATAATTTTTCAATTATTATTTGACATTACAATGTCATGTTAAAATAAAGGTGAACTATCACGCAAACTATCATCTCAACATCATTAAAAATTTAATATTTTAATTAACATTTTCCTTAAGAAAAAGCTGTTTGATTCTTTTTAAAAGATTAATAATTAAATTTAACTAGAAAATAAAAACTAAATTAACAAAATATATAAATATTAAATACTAAATTTGAGACTATCATTCTTGAAATCTCTACATTCCTCATTGTTTTTATTCTCGCTCAAAATGGCAAAATAACTGTTCCTCAAAATCAAAGCCTACATTTATGTTTCACAAATTAAAAAAGAAAAGTACATTTCCTGATAGCAACCATTTGGTTTATGAGAGGCAAAGGAATTTGCTAATAAGGTAAAATAGGTAAAATGATAACAACAATCTATGTTTTACCTGAAGTTTGGGTGAGTGTTGGAGACAGATAAGTATCCAAGACCGGTATACTTAAATTTTCCAAAGTTTTCCCATATGTTTCGAAGATCATACCCGTAGGGGTAGAGCCCCGATAACACGAATCACTCGTTTCCGGAAAGGGTGTAGGGATATATCCAAAATATTGGGAAAATGTAATCTTTTATTTCTATTTCATGTATTCCAATACACTTTGGGTGATATCTTCAAGGAAGGATACAAAACCCATGACACTTGTTAGGCCGGTTCCGTTGACATCTTGTTCCTCGATAAGGTAGTTCTCGAACACCGAGGCGTCGTCTTGCCCTCCTCGGATGAATATGAGTTTGGGGGTAATACAACGTTCTTGCTTCAATTTGTTAATCGTAGACCGTAACAAACCTGATAAGTATACAATGGCCTCAGAATAAATCACAAGCTAAAACGGTTTCCATTTCAACTTGTAAAAATCGACTTGTTTGTGGAAGTGGTAAAAGAGCTTACAGTCGTGGGGTGGAGGAAAAGGAAGGCTAGGATCTGCTGTAGATGAGTAAAAGACGATTAATGTCGTATATGCATCAAGGAAAAATATCGGACTACCACTGGTGATCAGAGCGGCACGACTCAATGAGTGCCGTGGATAGGCTTGTTTATCTGGTGTTGAATATGATGTTAGGACTGGATAGATTGCACGGTGAAGAGAACTTGGTTCCAACGCACTGCACCATATGTATGGGAAAAACGAAATGAAGATCAAAATATGCGGTGAGAATACAAGTTAGCATTTACACTAACATTACAATTAAATCCTCTACCACGTGTTTGGCTCTGTTGATTATTTTAAGAGATTGTGGCATAAAGAATAACCCAGATCCAAAAATGGAAGTACCATATACCTGAAAAGACATTGCACATAGATCCGGTAGTCAGGGTGAACACCTTCTTCGTGGAAACGCAGAAGAGGGTTTCGAAGCAAAGCGAAAACCAATCGAGGTAAAGGTTGCAGTTGGGGGCATTGCGAGAATGTAACATCGAGCTGACCCGTGATAGAACTACTTCCGTTCTTGTATTGGATAAGGTTAAAAGCCTCATTATATTGAGAAGTGAGGATTACTAGCCAATCATGAAGCAACATCCTGCCCTCTCTAACTCCTTCCTCCAAAGAGGCTAATATGACCTGTAGAATTTGATAATATGCATATAAACTACTAGAGATGATACTCAGAAATAAAATGCTCAAGAACTGAGCATGAACACATGCACGGAAAAGTCAAAAAGAAAGACAAAGAAAGAAGGTGAACCTTGTGAACAAGCAATGATAGAACCACTTCAGGATCAACACCATCATAAAGTTCATTAAGATTTCGGGCTGCTCCATACTGCAAAGTTCGTATCCTAAGTCTTCGTTTAATAGAATGTTTGCCTCTGCATAAAAATGTCACATCAAGCCAATCCAAAAAGTAGCGCCAGAAAGCAATATTGTCGATCAAATATGGTTAATGATTTGAACTTCTAGAAGATTTTGTATGAATTATGATAAACCGAAGTCTAAGTTCCTCAACCTACAGACGAGGCTAGAATATTCATGTCCTCATGAATGACACTCGCAAGTATACTTCCAAGGTTTTTCATATTTTTAGACCGACAAAGCTGGTAAGAGTGATATAGGATCAGAATATCCAATAGGAATAATATACCTACTAGAAGAAAGCAATTCAGAACCAGGGAGTTCCTCAGGGGGCACGACAACAGTGTATTGAAATGCAATCTGCACCATAGGTTGTTCAGATGAATGCCTGTAAAGGAGGGGGGGAAAAGAACGATTATACAATCTGAATATATTAACACTGATGCTCCTCAAATGGTTATCACCGAAAATAATGTGGAAGAAAACAAAGAAAATGGAAAGGGGGGATGTTTCAAGCATTCAGGTGGTTACAGTTGGTCCATACAAGAAATTAACATAATGGAAAGATGTAAATAACATATAATCAAAATAAAGATAATTGTCACTGGGCTATTCATACCTTGAAAAACCAACATTATTAGCAAATTCAAAGTCATAAGCATATGTTGCATACGAATCACAGCAAATAATGTGTTGCACATTTTCATATTGCGGATCTGGGAAGAAGTGACCATACTGCAAAAGAAGGGAAAAAGAAGTGAGAAAGCAAGAACTGATATATAAAGTTCCTTAGCAAGATGATTTGAAAGAAGTAAGAGGCAGTTACGGAATGGCCAGGCTTGAATTCAGTAGATGTCCTCAATCTTAGTACACAATTAAAAGCATATGGTCGACTTAGCATTCGATACCTGCAAAATAGCATTAATAGAAGAAATTGAATTTTGTTTTCATGTCATTAACAAAAGTAATGATGAAGTGCTGAAACAAAAATATGCACAAAAATCCATCTTTAAAAAAAAGAAGAAGAATAAATTAGAAGTGTATCTAACCTGAAAGAAAATAACTATGCTACCATCCTTTTGTTATGCCATTAACAAATAGAACAACATTTTAGTCCATTAAAACCTAATGATAGAATTTGAGGAGAAAACAATTGTACTTACATGTCCTGCGGAAGTGTTGAATCATCTGTATTTGAATACAAGAACAGTGAGCCACCACTTTCTATGCTAAGAAATTTAAGAGAAGCCAAATCTGTATACTCATTTGTAACAGCAAAAATGTCCACACAAACACCAGCTTGAACAGCCACAGCAGCCTGTAAAATATGTCAAGGATACATTCTCAACCCATACAGCTAAAATTAGAGAAACTGAAAGTCAATCCAAATCTACCAGATCTTTGTAGAATGGTGTCTGCTCGGGAAGTAAAGCACGGTCTGCATCCTCTCCTTTACTAGCATATTGCTCACCATACCTTCTTGTATCAAGTTGCCCAGGTCCATGATCAGGGGGACCCGAGAGAAAGGCAAAGACTCTAGCTGCAGTTACGCACAGAGACACAACAGTATGTAGCACATTACATAGATATTCATGATGCTAAAATGAAAAAAAAAAAAAGATAAAGATATTGCAATTCAGAAGACCTCTATGCTTATCGCACATACCTAATGCAAATGTATTTCCATATTCTGACCCAAGGTAATTGCAAAGAGCTTCCATTGCCATACCAAAACCTCGACCACCCATCAATACGCCATCTAACTCTTGACCTGTTCCTGGGGGCGTTCTCTCCCATGAAGTAGTTGGTCTGAGAGTTTCAAGTGCAGATGTGATACGATCCTTACAAGTATCAACCTGTATAGGTTATTGATTTCAAGGAGACCAGTAAATACTAAATTACATAGAGGGTTCGATTGATATAAACAAGGCAACAGAACAATATCATAACTAAAAGACGCTACCAACTAGGCTTTTTACCAAATACAGACACATATACCTCCCCCCTCCTTTTCCCAATTCTATTCTTATAGAATAACTATTTCATTCTTTATATATACCATACAGAGAATCCAATGGGCAACCCGTAAGTTTTATAAAGGGCTGTGGCAGAGGACAAAAATAAAGTAAAACAATAAGTGAAGATTACATACTGGAGCCAGGAACTGTAACAAAGGCATGACATCTTCAAGCTCAATTGGCAAGGTACCCTCCGCATCTTGAGGGATAAAAACATTCTTTACAACAGGTATAGGCCCTTGAACATCATATAACCCTAATTTGTGGCTGAAAGTGGCAAGGCCAAAAAGGGACTCAGGTGCAAGAGCTGAAATAGAAATAAAAATGAAGGAAAGAATCAACCTTCCAAGAACAAAAATCACGAATAAACAAAATCAATAAATCATTTTTATCCAACATTAGAACCTTCCAATGCCGCCTGCAGTGCACTTTTAGTAAGCTCCAAAAATTCTTCAGAAGCTGAAAACAAAAAGGAAGTTTTATATAAGTCTATGTAGATTAAAGAATTGAAACAAGAGCATAATGAGGTAGTCATCATGCATTGTATCTGCAAAAACATTAAGAGAAGACCTGAGTCAAAGACCAACTGCCTCCCCGCCCCCCCCAACATCCTACTACAAGCAACAAAAAACTCATATTTATTAGACAAAAGCAATCTTTGTTAAAAGTTAACTGTCAAAATCTAATAGATGCCCCCATATTCATTTTTACTATATATACACGGAGGAGCCGCATGTAAACATGAACTAGTATAAGAAAATAAGGCATATAGATTGAAACCTGAGTGTATCAAATAACATAAAATGTGCTTTAACACTTTGTCACTATCAACTGCTGCATTCAATAATCTTTTTCATTTTCTTATAACTTCTTTGTACTTTTCACTCTAGAAATGGTCTTAACTACATAATACTCAAAAAATCCAATACTTTAACTTCTGTAATAATTTTGATCATTAAAGAGTGTCCAATTCAAAATATTTCTTCCACACAAATTTGCAGGAAAGAATTAAAACTAAAAAAAAAAAAAGAAACAAAACCCACGTTACCATAAATTCAGCACAAATAATTTGAAATTCAGATAAAAATAATCACAATATTAGAACATTAGAACAAAGTGAAGATCTCACATGACAAATCAACGGCCGCAACATACACCGGACGAGCATGCAGAATTTCCTCCTCCGATCCTTCCACTACACAGAAACAATAAAATCAAAGAGTTAATCTAGTAAAAAAAATCATTACCCCTCGCTTTCTTCATTATTTTTTCTGAGCAACCAAATCACACTTACAAGGAAACTCGAGATCGACAAAAGACGACATCATTTCCGCACAAGACTGAGGTCGAGAGTATCTAGCGATGGCTTCAGAAGAGAGGCCGTTGAGCGTGCCGCAAAGAGAGCAATTCCATGCCCATTGATCGAGCTCGCAATAGGTGTTGAAATAAGCGTAGCAATTCTCGCATCGAGGTAAAAGATGTCCGTCCGATCCATAGACCGGCGCTTGACCGTTCTCGTCTTTAGCAGCGAAAGGTGTTACCGTTAATCCCCAAGGAATGCCACAAGCTTCTTGCGCATCGGAATCGATAGGGAACCGTGACACCGTCGCACGAACCGCCATGGCTTTTCCGTATCCTTTTTTCTTTTTCTCTTTCTAAATTTTCCCGGAAAATAATGTGGTCGTTTTTCCCTGCGGTGTATGTTAGCAAAAGTGATATTCGTGGAGATAGCCAATAAGAAACCGATAATATGCCACGTTGGAATTTGGGGGATGACGTGGCAGATCTCCTTTTATTTTTAATTCGAGTTTTTTACTTAAATGACTTTTCTTTACTCCTAAAATTTCAACTCAAAAGCTAACTCTTTAGTATATTAATTAAATTTTCATATATATTGCTTTTTTGTTTTTTAATATGATTAATGTTATTTTTAATTAACTAAAACAATATTTAATATTAAATAATTAATAAAAGTATATTAAATTAATGATAAAATTTTTAATATAAATTTTAAAAATAAACCTCATTATTTATACAAGGTGTAATTCTAGTTTTAGTTTTCTACATGATAAAATTTAAATTCAATGAATTATTTAAAAAAATTATTTATATTTTAACAGACTTAATATTTTTAAAGATTTTAAAGATATTTTTTATACAGTAAATAATAATTCTATTATATTTCAGGTTAAATTATACAAGTAGTCCCCAAAATTTTTTTTTGTTTTGAGTAATTTAATTTTTTTTCTTTTATATTAAAAGAGATGAAGAAAGGGGGAAATAAAGAGAGAAGCAAGAGATAATGGAAAATAAAGAAAACAAAAAGGAAAGCTAAAAGAACGTAAAAGAAAAAAAATTACTTAAAACAAAAAAATATGAGAACTAATTATATAATTTAACCTAAAATTTTTATTTGAAATGATGATTTAATGTGTCATGTCAGCTTACTACTATTAATGACAATTAACGGTTCAGTGATTAAAATGTTATAACACGTTAACATAAGTGACTAAAATGTAACATTTCAAACATAAGTGACTAAAATGTAACCTGAGGGCAATGGTGGAACCTAGCCCCCCTAAAATGGAAAATTTTCCATTTAAGCTATTTATAATTTATAAAATTTTAAATTAGTAATAATAAGTTTGCACTTTAGCCCCCAAAAACTAATAAAAATTTATTTTCACCCTTTAAAAATTATAAAAATATAGACGATTAAAATGGTGAAATTGTTATGAATATTTATGTGGATGTCATTATCACCCCCATAAGTTATGAGACTCTTCCTATACTAAATTAATATGAGAGATGAATGTAAAAGGTCGCGTAAGTTATGAGACTCTTCATATACTCAATTAATATGGAAGATGAAATGTAAAAGGTCATGACCCTTTACATGCACTATAATAATTAGAGAGTTACTATCAACCCCTATATATATAGGGCTCATGTATTCATGAAAAAATAATAATAGAAATAATATACACTCTCTTCTCTTCTAAATATACATTCTCTCTACACTCTCTCTTCTATCACGTTTATTTTATAACACGTTATCAACACGAGTCTCTAATACAAAAAATCAAAGCCAACAAACTTTTCATTAAAGATTGCTGAAGGACACTTAGGTGAAGTAAGAGTAACAAGTTGATCTATTTCATTTGCATATGCGTTATTTCATTTGCATATTAACATGCTTTATTTTGTTTTTTTTTTGTACTTGTATGACGCCCTTACGTTTAGTTTTCACATAGTACATGTTTATTTTACATTATTGACTTGTTATATTTTGTCTTATAGTTTTATAATGTCAAATCTTACAAAACTCGAATTTGTGACCCTGGACATCACTGGAAATAACTATTTATCATGGGTACTAGATGCTGAAATTCACTTAGATGCAAAGGGTCTTGGTGAGACTATTAAGAGGGAAATGAAGCAAGTACACAAGATAAGGCCAAGGCCATAATTTTCCTTCGCCATCACCTCCATGAAGGTCTAAAGACCAAATATTTGACTGTTAAGGGCCCCCAAATTCTTTGGGCCAATCTAAAAGAAAGATATGACCACCAGAAAACTGTGATTTTGCCTAAAGCTCGTTATGAGTGGCTGAATTTAAGATTGCAAGACTTTAAGTCTGTTAGTGATTATAACTCGGCCATGTTTAGAATCACTTCACAATTGAATTTATGTGGAGAGAAGATTACTGATGCAGAAATGTTAGAAAAAATATACTAAACTTTCCATGCAAATAATGTTGTCCTGCAGACACAATATCGTGAAAAAGGCTTCCAGAAATATTTTGAATTAATTTCTTGTCTCCTAGTGACGGAGCAAAACAACGAGCTACTAATGAAAAACCATGAATTACGCCCAACTGGCTCTGCTCCATTCCCTGAAGTGAATGTGAGTTTACACAATGGGCAAGAATTAAAAGAAACACACCATGCAATTAGTAGTGTGCGTGGCCCTGGTCGTGGCAGAGGGCGTGGCCGCGGACGTGGATATGGATGTGGTCGAGGTAGTCGTTTTAAAAATTCACATTCCTACCAGAAGTGAGATCGCAAAAATGGTAACAGGGAAGAGAAAGAAAGAGGTAAAAATGTGACTAATGTATGCTATCGTTGTGGAGGAAAATGACATTGGTCACGTGTGTGTCGCATACAAAAGCATCTAGTTAATCTTTATCAGCAGTCCCTAAAACAGAAGGGAAAGAAAGTAGACACCAATCTTGTGTATGAAGATGGCGAAGGTGATTTTGATGATGGCAATGCAACCCACTTGGAAGTGGCTGATTTTCTTTCTACCCCTGAAGAAAATTATTAAGCCCACAAATTTCGATAAATAATAAAATAAACATCTACTACTCTATGTTTTATTTAGCAACTTTAATAATGATGTTATGACCTTTACTAAGTGTTTTGTTTTTATGTGATATTTTGTTTTATGGACCTTTTAGTAATTTGAACTTTAAATACCTGTTTTCACCATTATGTGTGACATTTTGTGGTTATTATTTTGTTTCTTTGAAGAATATTATCTCGTAAAAGGAATCAGCTATGAA
Source organism: Gossypium stocksii (assembly GCA_020496765.1). NCBI lineage: Eukaryota > Viridiplantae > Streptophyta > Magnoliopsida > Malvales > Malvaceae > Gossypium > Gossypium stocksii. The sequence continues at coordinate 1,127,915 of CM035623.1, forward strand.
TGGTGAAGACATATGCCTAGCAGATAGTGTAACTACTCACACCATATTGAAAGACAAGAGATATTTTTCTCACTTAATAATGAAAGAAGGAGGTGTGAGCACTATATCTGGTAGTACAACCATTATAGAAGGCTCCGAAAAAGTAATTATTTTATTGCCAAGGGGAACAAAAATTGAAATTATTAATGCATTATACTCCCCTAAGTCTCAAAGAAATTTATTGAGTTTTAAAGATATTCGCCAAAATGGATATCATATTGAGACTTTAAACGAAGAAAATTGTGAATTCCTTCAAATTACGAATATTGCTCAAGGCAATAAACAAATTGTTGAGAAATTGCCTGCATTCTCTACTGGTTTGTACTACACAAATATCAGTTCCATAGAAACACATGCTATAGTAAACCAGAAGTTTACTAATGACTTTGTTCTTTGGCATGACTAGTTAGGCCATCCCGGTTCAATAACGATGCGGAAAATAATTGAAAATTCATGTGGACATTCATTGAAGAGCCAGCAGATTCTTCAAAATATTACATGTGCTGCATGCTCACTGGAAAAATTAATAATCCGACCATCACCAGCTAAGATAAATAACGAACCACTTACTTTTCTTGAGCGAATTCAAGGGGATATATGTGGGCCTATACATCCTCCATGTGGACCATTTAGGTACTTTATGGTTTTAATCGATCCATTGACTAGATGGTCCCATGTAACGCCCCACGCCCGATACTGTCGTCGGAGTCGAACTTGAGGTGTTACTAAACTTATCTTGCTTTTTAAACAACTTTAGACCACTTATTTTAATTTTCGGAATAAACTATTTTTCTGTGTCAAGGTCACTTAAAAATTCATATCTCGAGTTCCGAAACTCAAAATCAATATCCGTAAATTTTCCCTAAATCTAGACTCATATATCTATCTACTAATTTTTTTCTAGAATTTTTGACTTAGCCAATTAGTACAGTTTATTAGTTAAACTCTCCCCTGTTACACAGCTCAACTGCTCTGACCTATGTTCACTACGAACTAATTTTCTCCCTGTAAAAAATTCAAATAGGCATGCCGTTTGTTTCATTAGAAATTAGACTCAATAAGGAATCTAGGCATATAAACTATAATACCTAATTATTTTTGTGCAATTTATGGTGAATTTTTGAAGTCGGAACAGGGGATCACAGAGTCAGTCTAGAGCAGTCTCACTCAAATGAAAATTTCTCATAATATACAACTCTTTTGCCTACCCTGTTTCTTCCACACGAAAATAGACTCATTAAGCTTTAATTTCATATCTTATTCACCTTTTAATTCCGTTCCTACTATTTTTAATGATTTTTCAAATTCACGTCACTGCTGCTGTTTGCATCTGTTTTCAAGCTACTTTCATGTTTTTCATAGTTCTCATGTGATAGTTACCATTCAAGCATACTTACCATTGAACACATGCATGGTTAGCCATTCCATTAGCTATTACTACCAAGCATTTACACACCATACATTGAACATATCATTCCATAAAAGACTAAGTCCCTATACATGCCATACACAAAATGAAACGTCTAGTTATACCAAAATAATTCCTTCGATAGTGTGATCTGAACTCCGACGTTTCCTTCGATCCCCGAGTGGCTTGGCAAAACTATAAGAAGAAGAAAATGAAGAGAGTAAGCACTAAGCTTAGTAAGTTTACCAGCAAATAAATTACAACATTCATCGTATGGAATAAGTATGCAAACTATCACTTAACATTATAAGCTTTCTTTACATCTCATTTTCTATCTTCTTCTTTCTTCACTTACCTTCTTTCTTACCTGACCTTTCATTATTATTTTTTTTTATTACAATCTACCTTCCCTTTTGCTGATAATTCATTGCAAATTAACTTGAATAATGGCCCGTTGAACCACTCGGAATACTAAGGATACTAGGGTCGTTCCTGTCTAATAATATCCTGCCAATGCCATGTCTTTGACATGGACTTACATGAATTATTCTTGTCTCCAATGCCATATATCTAATATAGACTTACATGGCTCAATCATGTCTCCAAAGCCGTATATCTAGTACGGGCTTACATGGCTAATCTCTGTCCTGTCCTGTCCTGTCGACCCCTAATGTCATGACATTTCGTATCCTAACATTCCTAAGGTTCAATCGGGACTTTCTACTGCTTTTCTCTGTCGTATCACCTTATATTCAACTTGATTACTTTCATAAAATGAATATATAAATGCTGGAAAATGACAATAGTAATGTAAAATAACAGAATATTGCATTTATTTACCGTAAACTTACCTCGATACAAAATGTGACTAAACTTTACAATTTAGTCCTTTACTTTTTCTTTTCCCCGATCTACTCCCGAATTTCGTTCTTCTTGATCTATAATAGCAAATTTAGCTTATTTAATATCAACATTTATCAAACAACCCTTTACTCAAACTTTGGCAAAATTACATTTTTGCCCCTAAACTTTTGCATATTTACACTTTTGCCCCAAGGCTCGGAAATCAAAACTTATCACAAATTCTTGTATTTTAAGACATGCTGATCATTTATTTACCAATATCATCTTCAAATTCCTACTATAACATACACTTATGTACAATAGGTATTTTTACCAATTAAGCCCTTTTACTCGTTTTTACCTAAAACCGAGTAGCTCAAGTTGTCTAACATAATTTAAAACCTCATATTCTCTCATAAAACATCAAAATACACAAATTTCACCTATGGGTATTTTTCCAAATATGAATCCTAACTTAAAATATTACTAACATAAGCTTTATCGAGCTACTGGGATCTCAAAAACATAAAAATCATTAAAAACGGGGCTTGGATGCACTTACTATGAAGCTTGAAAGTTGAAGAACCCTTAGCTATGGTGGAGAGAAAAATTCAGCAGCAACGTATGGAGAAGATGATGAATTTTGTGTTATTTTCCCTTTTTTATTTCATTTAATATCCAAATGACCAAAATGCCCTTCCTTACTAAACTTTCAAAAATTCCCTCCATGTCCAATTTTTGTCCATAAACTTAAAATTGGTCAAATTGCTATTTAAATCCTCCCAATTAATATTCCAAAGTAATTTCATACTAAAAACTTCTAGAATGCAAGTTTTGCAATTTATTCAATTTAGTCTTTACTTTCAAATTGAACACTTTATGCATAGAATTTCTTCACGAAATTTTCACACCATCATGCAATCATAATATAGACCTCAAAATAATTATAAAAATAATTATTTCTATCTCGGATTTGTGGTTACGAAACCACTATTCCGATTAGGCCCTATTTCGGGATGTTACATCCCATGTATCTTTGTTATCAACTGGCAACCTGGCATTTGCGAGATTGCTTGCTCAATTGATTCGATTACAAGCCCATTTCCCAGATTTTCCTATTAAGACCATCTATATTGATAATGCTGGTGAATTTACTTATCAGTCTTTTAATAACTATTGCATGTCCATTGGAATAAGTGTTGAACATCCTGTAGCTCATGTTCACACACAAAATGGTCTAGCAGAATCTTTAATAAAACGACTTCAATTGATAGCAAGACCATTACTTATGAAGTCAAAACTCCCAATCACTGTTTGGGGGCATGCAATTTTACATGCAGCTGCATTAATTCGCATCAGGCCAACAAGTTATCATAAAGTCTCCCCCTTACAAATAGTTCATTATCAGGAACCAAATATTTCCCATCCAAGAACATTTGGATGTGCCGTATATGTTCCAGTTGCTCCACCACATAGAACTAAGATGGGACCTCAAAGAAGATTGGGTATATATGTTGGATTTGAATCCCTATCCATAATTAAATATCTAGAAACATCTATAGGGAATCTATTTAAGGCTCGTTTTGCAGATTGTCATTTTGACGAGTCAGTTTTTCCAACATTAGGGGGAGAAGTCAAACAGCTGGATAAGGAAATTAGTTGGAAAGAGTTGTCATTAGCTCATCTTGATCCTCGAACTAAGCAATGTGATTTAGAAGTTCAAAAGATTATTTATTTACAAAGTTTAGCTAATGAATTGCCAGACGCATTTTTTGACCCAAAGAAAGTGACTAAGTCACATATACCAGTTGTGAATGCTCCAATAAAACTTGATGTCCCAAAAGGACAAAATCTAGTTGCTACTGAGTCTAATACATGCCTGAAGCGTGGTAGACCAATTGGTTCCAAAGATAAGAATTCTCGAAAAAAGAAAGGAGCAAAGATTAATGATGGCCAAATCGAAGAAAAAATGATTATACCGGGATCTCCTGAAGAGACTATAGACATGACTGAAAAAATAGTTTCAGAAGAAAATCAGGTACCTGATAATGAAGAGATCTCTATTGATTATATCATGTCCGCTATAAAATGGAACCAAAATCAAATCGATGTCGATGATATTTTTGCATGCAATGTAGCACTAGATGTTATAAATAATAAAGAGGATTATGAACCAAAATCAATTGAGGAATGTAAACAAAGAGATGATTGGCCAAAATGGAAAGAAGCAATTGAAACTAAATTGAAATCGCTAGCGAAAAGAGAAGTGTTTGGACCTGTAGTCCGTATACCTACAGGTGTGAAACCAGTGGGATACAAATGGGTTTTTGTGCGTAAAAGAAATGAAAATAGTGAAATTGTGAGGTATAAAGCACGTTTAGTTGCACAAGGATTCTTACAAAGACCTAGAATTGATTATGAGGAGACATATTATCTTGTGGTGGATGCAACTACATTTAGATTTTTGATAAGTCTTGCTATAAGAGAAGGGCTTGATTTACGCCTAATGGATGTAGTAACAGCTTATTTGTATGGCCCACTGGATACTAACATTTATATGAAACTCCCTGAAGGATTTAAACTACCTGAAGCAGTGAGTTCAGGTTCTAGAGAACATTATTCGATCAAATTGCACAAATCCCTTTGTGGATTGAAACAATCCGAACGTATGTGGTATAATCGCCTAAGTGAGTATTTGTTGAAAGAAGGATACAAGAATGATCCAATTTGCCCATGCATTTTCATTAAGAAGTTTGGGTCTGGATATGTCATTATTGTAGTATATGTTGATGATTTGAATATCATTGGAACTCCTGAAGAGATCCAAAAGACTGTTGAGTGCTTGAAGAAAGAATTTGAAATGAAAGACCTTGGAAGAACGAAATTTTATTTGGGGTTACAAATTGAACACCTAAAAGAAGGAATCCTTGTGCATCAATCAACGTATATTGAAAAGGTGCTAAAGAGATTTTATATGGATAAGACACATCCAATAACTACCCCGATAGTTGTAAGATCACTTGATCCGAGTAAAGACCCTTTCCGTCCTCGAAAAGATGGTGAAGATTTTCTTGGTCCTGAAGTGTCATACCTCAATGCAATTAGGGCATTAATGTATCTTGCTAGCCATACCCGACCTGATATATCTTTTTCTGTAAATTTGCTAGCAAGATTTAGCTCATGCCCAACTTGGAGACATTAGACTGGAGTTAAACAGATATTTCGTTATCTCCAAGGCACAAAAGATATGGGTCTATTTTTCCCTAATAAATCCAAAACAGAGTTGATTGGTTTTGCAGATGCAGGGTTTATATCAGACCCTCATAATGGAAAATCACAAATTTGATATGTTTTCACATATAGAGGTATTGCAATCTCTTGGCGCTTAATGAAGCAAACAATTACAGCAACCTCGTCTAATCATGCAGAAATCATAGCAATCCATGAAGCAAGTCGTGAATGTGTATGGCTAAGATCTATGATTCAGCATATAAGGAATAATTGTGGTTTATCATCTGGAAAGGAAGCTACAACTGTCTTGTTTGAAGATAACACAGCATGCATTGATCAGTTTGATAGTGGATACAACAAAGGTGACAGAACAAAACACATTGCACCAAAATTCTTCTTCACTCATGACCTCCAGAAGCTTAAGGAGATAAAAGTTAAGCAGATCAGTTCAAATAAGAATTTAGTTTTATTCACTAAGACGCTTCCTACATCAGTGTTTCAGAAGCTAGTTTACTACATTGGAATGCGTCACCTTCGAGATCTCAAGTGATGTAGCCATTAGGGGGAGTAAATACGCGCTGTACTCTTTTTTCCTTAACCTTGGTTTTATCCCACTGGGTTTTCCAGGTAAGGTTTTTAATGATGCAGCATATCAAGCGTATAATTATGTACTCTTTTTCCTTCACTAAGTTTTTGTCCCACTGGGTTTTTCTTAGTAAGGTTTTAACGAGGCATAATTAGATAATGAACATCAAAGGGGGAGTGTTATGAATATTTATGTGGATGCCATTATCACCCCCATAAGTTATGAGACTCTTCCTATACTCAATTAATATGGGAAATGAAATGTAAAAGGTCCCATAAGTTATGAGACTCTTCCTATACTCAATTAATATGGGACATGAAATGTAAAAGGTCATGACCATTTACATGCACTATAATAATTAGAGAGTTACTATCAACCCCTATATATATGGGGCTCATGTATTCATGAAAAAATAATAATAGAAATAATATACACTCTCTTATCTTCTGAATATACATTCTCTCTACACTCTCTCTTCTATTACATTTATTTTATAACAGAAATTACATTTTTACTACTGTAAAAATATACAATTTAATTACGACCTCCCAAAAAAATTAGAAATAAAAATAACTATTTTGATAGTTTACCCTTCTAATATAGGGACTAAATTAATCTATTAAATGATAAGATTAATTTGATCCAGCTCGTATAATACAAGACTTCCCAAGTAGAGATGTTCATGGGTCGAGTTTGGGCTGGTCTGAACTAAAAATTCAGGCCCATTTACTAGGCCCGGGCTCGATCTGGCCCGAAAAATAAATCTAAAATTTTACTCAAGCCCGACCCAAATAAAAATGCTGAAACTCCAGCCCGACCTAACCTGCCCATATTAATTTTTTAATATTATTTTTATATAATTTTTAAATATATATAATACATCAAAAATACTAAAAACATCAAAATAAATATTTCCCAACAAATTGAAAATATATTTTAAAAAATATGTATACTTAAATAAAACTAAGATAAATACAACTTAACAAACAAATGTCTCTAAAATAATAACAAAATTAACAAATGCTTTTAAAATAATAACAAACTTAACAATAAAATAAAATAAGTATTATACAATATCCAAACAATAACAACAAAATAATAACAACATAATAGTAAAATGGTAGCTGTACACACCCAAATTTGCCCGGCCCATTAACAATACCCAATACCCATTTACAACCAAACCCCTACCTAATTAACCCCTACCCAATAGCCCAATCTAAAGCCCACATCACAACAGCCCAACATGGTCCAAAATTACAAATCAAACAGCAAACCCTAGCTTCCTAAGCCTCCAGCGCCGCACCTAAGCCAACCACCCCATGTGCGTCTCAGCGCACACCACGCTCGAGGACCAACGCTGCCACCGGCCTCCTCCATGCCTTTGACCACCTGCAAAACAAGGAAAACACGCGACAGAGACAGAAGCAACAGAGGCAACGTAATAAAAGTACTCAAAACAGTGAAAAATATACTAATATTGTATTGTTGTTTCGGCTATAAAGCCACAATGAAACCAATGTATTGGGGGATTTTTCGGATTCAAAAAAAAAAGGAGAAAGAATACAAATCAGAGAAAAATTTTTGAGAAGGTGTTCTTTCATTCTTTCTTTGTTTCATTTTTTTATTTTGAAGCTTTATTTTCGTTTTTTATTTTATATTCGAAAACAATAACAAATACAAACGAAAAAAAGGAGGAAGTAAACCTCACCTGAACCCCGGTGGCTCGTCGTCGGAGGGCCTCCTCCATTGTCGGATTTGGACCCGAAATGGGGGTTGAAGTCCCATTGTTTTCGATCTCCCTTGGTTGAGATGTCGGCCTTCGAGGGGTGCTTGCAACGAGGGCAAAGCAGCCAGTGTTGTTTGTTGTTGGCCACCGAGCCATGGTGGTAGCACAGCCACCTTCGGTGAGGCCTGATCGGCTGAGGCAAAGGGGGAGGGATGAGTGACTGCTTTAACTAAATTTTAATTCTACTTTAATTTGACTTACTTTTTATAATATTTTAATAAATCCATAAGTGATGGTGTGAATATTTTTACTATTATTACATGTAGTGTCATGCCAAAATTTAATATTTAACTAATAATAAATTTACCACTGATTGAGGTTGTTTTAGCAATAATTCACATGATTACTTTAATGATGACTTATTAATTATTTACATCCAAACAAACTAATGAAAGGACCCAATTGATATGATATTAGTACTTTTAAGGACTTAACTATAACATTTCAAAGTTTAAGAACCAATTTAAAATTTGAATCATAGTTTGAGGATATATGATACAATTAACCACTACTGCGGGTAGAACCCTTCAAGTGTCCTATACTCAAGGTCAAGTGATATGCATATAAATCCCAGAAAAAATGCATGAAATTGTACTATTTATGCCATGGAAGGAACATAACCAACTGGTCTCAAAAATGTTTGATTTATTTTCAACTATCCGTGCCATGTTTCGGTTCTAAAATCCGATCGGTTTCGTGTTAACCTCAGTCCTGGGTTTCTTTCTTCTTATCTGCAGATATCATATACCATCCTAAAGCACTTGCAAAGGTTACAACACCAGTAAGAACTGCATAGTTTTGATACTTATCAGTCGATACTTTCTCGGTCGATGAAGCTCTAGATGTTGATGTAGAGCTACTAGGCTTAGCATCAGTCATGGAACCCCCTGAACCAACAACTGGTTTCTCCTCTGGTTTCGGTCCCTGAACATTTCAACAATTCCTTCAATACTAATGACTCGAAATTTACGCAATCATGAACATAAACACCATAATCGTTAACCTATTACATTGACCTAATTACTCACTAAAACTAGTCCACGCGGAAACCACTATAGCACATTGGCAGCTAATATAAATTTCATCACATGAGATGAGATCGTAACCATAGCTTTCGACATTCAACATGCTCGACAAATGAAATACAAAGCATATCATATAGGCATGCATAGTTGCAAGTGTTTTCGCATGTAATATATCAGCTGTTGCATTTGGTTTGTGGGAGTAAAAAGGTTGATTCGATGAGTATTTTGCTTGGATTATTTAACAAAACCCTTTTAAGCATCTAATCTGAATTCTACAAATTTCAGGTCAAAATCGATCAAAGACTAAAAGGATGAGAGCTTACCTTGCGTGCAAGTTTCTCCAATTTCTCTTTCTCAGTTTTCTGCAATTATACAACATTTTGGTTAGTACATTAACAAATTGTAACCAAAAAAAGAACATAAATTCTCATGATCGTGAGAAGCAGCGAAAAGAGTGAAAGGGATGCGACGGAGATACAGAAAGAGACTATGAGAGATGCTTAACAAACAATCACTTGTACAAACTTCTATAATGCATAACGTAAATATAACACACGCATATATAACCATTACAAATTACACACCACTTGAGCATCACAGATTGCTTTAAACCATAATATTTTCCATTTAAATTTCGAGCATACGAACTCAGTTATGAGAAAATTAGCCGGGAGGATATCCACATTATTCGACAGATGATAGCTTTGTTTCTTTACTACTATTGCTAGCAACGCAGAAAAATTTTAAGTACCGTTAAAAAGAACCAGATTATGTAATCGGAAAAAAAAAAGTTATCATCTGTAAATGGAGGATTTAAGCCATATCCGAAGCAAAGAATCTGTGCTCATAGAATAGAAAGGGGCACAATCAGCATCACAAGTGGAAAGAGCATAAGAATGTGTGTTTGTCTCTTTCGGGGCTAAACTAAACTGGTATCAGATATATTAGCTACCAGAATGACCCGAATAGCACAGTAGGAGGCATTCAAATGACTACACTATAACTAATTTCACATTTTAAGTTTAATAGACCAACATGTTATTTTGTCAAGAGCCTTAGATATCCCTAGTCACTGCTCGGCCAAAAACAGTTGAACCCCGTTTTATTCATCAAGACCTTTGAACCTAATAGAGAATGATTATGAGCAACATAAACTTTTTGATAATCCCGAGTCAGATACAATGAGACAACTATATTTACGTGCAAGTGATAAATGAAAACAGCGAGAAGAGAATGTGTACCTTGATGTAAACATTTTCAGCAGCTTTTTCCTCCTCACTAAGTACTTTCCCACCACTTGAGAACCTTCTAGACATATATCTAGCAGCCATTCTGGTAGCCATAGTTGGACTTAACTACAAAAAAACTTGCAAGGCTGCAACACAATCATGTAACTCAAATATATGGAAGTAATTATCCTGTATCATAGCCGTCACATGATATCTCTCAACGCAAGGGTCGATATCATCAAATTAAAACTACATTACATAACCATGATTCATATAGAAGTAATTATCCCGTATCACCGCCGTCACATGATTTATCTTGAGGCAAGGATCGAATGAGCAAATTAAGACTACATATTACATAACCGTAATTCATATACAAGTAAATACCCCATATCATTGCCATCACACAATTGCTCTTAAGGCGAGGATCAAATGATCAAATCAAGACTACATATTGCATAACCATGATTCATATACAAGTAATAATCCATTATCATTGCCATCACATGCTTTCTCTCGAGGCAAGGATCAAATGAGCAAATTAAGACTACATATTACATAACCATGATTCATATGCAAGTAAATATCCCGTATCGTCACCACCACACGATTTCTCTCGAAGCAAGGACCGATACAGTTGAATCAAAACTATGTATTACATAACTATGATTCATTAACACTCGAAACTCAAATCAGCTTCAAATGATAGCTTCAAAGTCCTCAATGACTAAACCATTAGAGAATCTAATTCAAAAACGTTATAAATACCCAATCATTATCTCTAAGAATTTTAAACTAAAACCCAGATTTTGTTTTCCATTTCTGAGTTCATTTCATTAAATCCTATAGTAACCCAGTAAAAGATTGAACCCAGCATTATATTCTATACCACATTAAATTAGGATATAAATAAGCAATAATTTTCCATATAAAATACTTGCCCATCACTTCGATTAAACCATCTAAAAAGAACCACAAATGCGTTACTAAAGAGAAAAAGAGCAAACGAAAATGGCGAGAGAGAGAAGGTGCTTACCGAGAAGCTGAAAACTGTGAAAATGAAAAGAGATTGTAAGGTTTTATAACCTGCTCGGGTCGGGTTGGTTTTCCATTAGGTCTCAATGGATCACTTATAATTATTTAAAAATAATAATCCTTAAAATTTACATAATAACAACTTTAACTCTTAATATTTATAAATTATATCAATTTAATCTTGATTATAAAAAAATTAACTCTCAATATTTACATACGGTATAATTTAAATTTTTTTTATAATTTTACTTTTATTTATGACATTTACGATTAATTTTAAAAAATAAAAAATAAATTTTTCATGTTTACATTTTTTTATATTTTCAATCAAATTGAATTAATAAATTTATTTTTTTCGATTTTTAGATGAAAGGGTCATTAAAAAAAGTAAAAATGCATTAAAAATAATAAATTACACAATATGTAAATGTTATGAGTTAGATTTTTAGAATCAGCTATCAAAGCTAATTTGACATAATATATAAATATTGAGGGTTAAAATTGCTATTATATTAATTTTAAAAATTATCACATTTAATTGTTAGTGATAAAGAAAGACAAATTTAAATAGTTGATGATTATTTTATAACTTTTAATAATTGAATGACAGAAAAAATTATTAATAATTAGATGACTATTAGTGTAATTTATTAAATTAATTATTCGGATCAAAGATTTACCAAATCTTATTTGTGCAAATAAAAGTGATTTTATTATATTATTTTTTAAAATATACTAAATATAAATTTTCCATAAAAATAAATTACAACTGTCGAAACCATTTTTAATTTTGGGAAAACGGGATCGACTTTAAAACATGGATGGAGTCGTCATCAATCCTTTTTCGAGATGTGATTGGGCCACCTTAAAAATAATCGCTTTAATAAAACATTTGATTTATAAAAACAATGATTTTGGTCTACAAAATTTGAGAAAACGGGCTCGGGAATCGGTTATGTACGAGGAAGGATTAGCACCCTCGTGACGTCCAAAATTGGTACCTAATTGATTAACTAATATCCTAGTGTCGAAAATTTTAAAAGATTTTAAAATACGATCCTCCTATTTAAAAGGAAGCTTGAGTGAATAGGATTGAAAAATTAAGACACTTTTATCTCGAAGGAATAAAATGTTACACCCAGTAAGTTAGGACGCAACGCTTCAAAGCTTGCCCTTTGATTTTTTTTAAAAAAATTCATGTACCAAAGCCAAAAGAAGGGTATTCAGCTATTTGGGCCTTTTAAAAAAAATGGAACCTAGTAAGTTAGGGCTCAATTTCTCAAAATTCTCAAATATCAAACATTGCCTTTGTTTTTAGAAGTCCTTACCTTGAGATAGCGAAATGTCACATCCAGTGAGTTAGGGTGCAACATCTCAAGTTCTCGAGGATAAGCTTTTATTTGGAACCCATGTATCTTGTTTTCAAAAGGGTACTCAGTTACTTAGGATCGACGAGAAAAATCGAAGCCCAGTAAGTTAGGGCATGATTCTCTCGAAGCTCCCAAATATCGAGCATTGCCTCATTTTGGAAAATAATTTTCGAGTTTGTGTAAAAATGTAACATTCTAAAAGATACGCCTAGTTGAAATACAATGAACATGCAGACATATATAACAGTAATAAGAACAAAATAATCACAGACAAATAAAAGAGAAATTAATAAAGATGTCAGGCGAATAAATGCAAATTAGTAGGAATTTAAAATAAAGGGAAAAAAATTGAAACATAAGAAATAGAGTGAGAGAAAAAGATTAAATAGAATAAAAGAAATAATAATTAATAATTATAATAATAATAATAATTTACAGGTGAGTTTATGAAATAAATATTATGTAAGAGGAAATAATATGCAAATAGTTTAAAACGGAGTACATTTGTCTAAAATAAAAATAAAAGATCTAATATACAATATAAATATATATATATATATAACGAAAAGAAAAGTATTTAAAACAAGCAAAGTATAATCTAAAACGAGATTTTTAAGAAAAATAAGTTGCATATGTATAATTAGATTTTTTTTTAAATGGATATAAAAAATATATATAATCCAATTTCAAAGAAAATATTTAATAATAATAGAAATAATATATATATATAGTAATTACAATATTAATAAAAAATAAAAATAATATTACAAATAATTAATTTTGAAAACAAAAAGCCAAAGTGGCGAAAGAATACTGAATTGAGAGCGAAACAGAAGTATTGGGGCGAAATTGGAAATAAAAGAGAGGCGGAGGGCTAAATTGAACGCGCGCGTGAAGTAGAGGGACCAATAAAGTAAATTTCCCCTCTCTCTAATGCATAGCGTTTAATACGGGACGACAATGTGATAAAGTCAAAATTTTTGAGCCAAATTATAAATAACAAAAACTCAAAAGGGACCCAATTGAAGACGGCCTCAAAAGCGGAAGGACTGAGGGTTCAAATAGACCCTCAGTCCAAAAACATCCGGATCCTAGGCCTTGAGTCGGGTCAAACTCGGGTCGGCCCCAAAACGATGTCATTTTGGGGCCATGAAACGACGCAGTTTTCAGAAGCTATAAAAGCTGAATTTTTTTAAAAATTTCCATTCTTCTATCATTTCAGCCCAAAAAACTCCCCCCTCTCTTTTGTTCTTTGCAGGCTGAAGGAATTCCGACGAGACTTCGGCGCCGACCTTGGCACTGCCTCTGCCGTCGCTGGCGCCATACACGGCGACCGAAATTTTAAAAAAGTGAGTTTTTTTTAAACAAGTATATATGTATTATAAATCCAAAAAATAAAATAAATAGATAAATAAATAAAAATTGGAATAATATAAAAACCTTAGGCTCTATGTTTGCCTCTGCTTTTGGATGTTTGCAACGTTTGTATTTTGATTTTAGTATTTCAAATGAATGCGTTTTTTGTATATGTGTATTTGGGGAAAAAAAAATCCCTTTTACAGTGTTTTTTGAAGGCTTTTATAGCCTTTTTTACAATTGATTTTTTTGCTTATTTGCAGGTGCGTGATCGAGCACATCTCTGACGTGGCGTGGTAGAACGGCGCATGTCGCGGGATAGTGGCGTGAGGGAGGCTGCTGGTGTGGGAAACGGCGGCCGAACCTTTAGGGATTAGGTCTTTTCTTTTTTGTTTTGTTAGGCTTTGGGTTGTATTGTATATTGGGCCGAGAAATTGGGCTGTTGTATTAGGTTTGGGTCTTAAGTTTAGGTTTGTAGTGGGTTTAATTTTGGGTTAATGGGCCCTGGGCAAATATTGGCCCCTACAGCAACTTTATCAAATTAGGCTTAATTTACCCATAAATCCCCAACCTTTAATTACAGCTTTTTGCATAATCATATTATATCAATTTCATAAAAAATTAAATATGATTAAGTGATTAAGTTTTTATTTAGCGTAAATCAAACGTAAGCTTAGCACATTAATTAAACAAAAGGTCAAATTCTGATTTTGGTCCTTTTAACATATACAAATTTGAAATTAAATCTATATATTTTAATTTAACACAATTTAATCTCCCTATTTTCATAGTATCATGACTTAATTCACGTATTCTATACCAATTAAAATATCAATAATTGATGGTGTTACTATTTAAACTAGTATACAACAAATTTTATGGTAAAAATATCATTTTAATCCTTGTACTAAGAATCAAATTGTATTTTACCCCTTTAACTTAAAAGTAGGTAAATTAATCCAAATACTTTAGATAAAAAAACAAATTTATCTTTTATATAAAAAATTCAATTCAATTTTATTATTAAAATATGATCTTTATACATCAAAAAGAGGTACATGTAGAGTGTCGCCTGTAACTATTTAGTTATTACGATAGATTTTTTAATAAAAATGACCAATTTACTATTTAATTTATCATAAATGACTAATTTACCTATTTTTTAATAAAAATTACAAAATATAATTTGACAGTTAATACATAAACCTCTATAATATTTTTACCGTATTATATTGAATTAAAATTCCAGAGAGACCGAATCTCAAATTCAAGCATAAATAGAAGGGAGCAAAACCAACTTTTACCTTAAAACAAAAACAACAATAGGATCATCAAGCAAGAAAAATCTCCAATTGAGATCTATTTTCCTGATCAATCACATCAAGAAAAACAGGATCAACAGTAATATGACTATCCACATGGACTTTAAACCTATGACCCCACCACAACACCTTAGCCTTACCACCAATATCCACTTTAGCATCAAGCACCATCTCTCGTTTCGCCACGTCAGAAAAGAACTTCCCGGCATGATGAGCCAGCTCCACTCCATCAAGCCGAGTCGGCAGCTTCAACACTTGACAAGACCGAGCCCGTTGTGACCCGGCTTTCACTTGAGCCGCTCCGAGCAACGTCCCTTCGTAAAAAATAGACATGGCGGTCGAACCGTAATGGATGGGTGCGATGTTGGGGTTGGTGACGTGGACGGTCAGGATTAACTCAGCGTCCACGTGAGGAAGGTTGAGCTTAAAAGAAGTGAGCTTGATTGAAACTAAGTGGAAAGTTGGGTCTTTTGGTCTTGCACGGAGAAGAGTAGCCACCGCCGTCGCCGATGCAGCTCCGACGAATGCGGAGGTCCAGCTCCATTTTACCTTTTTTCCCATATTTTTGATTGAAAAATACAAGATAAACCTTATCTTACGTTCTGGGTTTTTTTGGTCGGAAAATGGAGCAAAGAGTGGTGGATGGGAAAGTGGAAAGTGGAACGGAGGCTAAAAGGTGGAGGACGAGGCTTGAAATTACGAGATTGTCCTTACATTGTAAATTATTATTTGGATCTACAAGGGTGTTTTTGGAATTAAAAAAGACGAGAAGGAATCAAGTATGGAGATGTCTAAAAGCAACTTTTTGGGAAGGTAAGACACGTGGCTACAATAAAAATGTAAATTTAACTGGGCCAATGGAAAAGCTGACACGTTAGTGATGTAACTGATGATTGGATTACAGCTCGTATGAAAAAAAACATGTGATTTTTATTGTTTTAGTGCTACATACACGTACTAATAAAAGTAGCTTTAAATTTCTGGACACGGGAATTTAATTTCAATTTAATGAATTGAAAATAAATACAACTATTTTTTCTATTAGAATAATATTTTTTTTTCGGTAATTAAGTTAATTTTGGTATTTAAATTTTTGCGGTTAAATTTATTTTAATTTTTAAATTTAAAAAATATAAAAAAATTAATAACATGTAATATTGTATCACATCATCACCTGAAAATTAAGAAATTATATAAATTTTTAGATGATAACATGATATAATCTTAGGGTGATATACAATATTCTAATTATTAAATCAGTGGTTGAATTGGTTAGATCATCGGGTCTCGATTCAATCAGTTTAATCAATTCAACTTCTAGACCAACAATAATTAAATAAATAATTAAAAATTCATGAAAATTTAAAAAAAAATATTAAACCTATTAAACTATTGATTTTGTCCCAGTTTTTTTATTTTTATTGATTTTGAGTAATTTTTTATTCAATCGATTCAACCTCTTTGTTTGGATCAATATATTGATCAGTTCTCAATCCAATTGACCAATCGAGTCATGTTCCAAGAACATTTTTCAAATAATCAAAGCCCAATGACCGATATGGATATAGTTGTCAAGTTCAAGTATTAATGTGAACATAATTGACAAGTTTAGGAGCAAAAAATTCTATTATCCCTCTCTATTATTATTAAACTTTTTATTGAGTTTAAATGCACCAACTTAGCTGGGTAATGACAAAAATGCCCTAATTTTTACAAAATAAATTATATTATTTTAAAGGTGTT
Organism: Gossypium stocksii; assembly: GCA_020496765.1. NCBI lineage: Eukaryota > Viridiplantae > Streptophyta > Magnoliopsida > Malvales > Malvaceae > Gossypium > Gossypium stocksii. The sequence goes on from CM035623.1 coordinate 1,144,891, forward strand.
TTTGTCGTTTTATATCTTTTACATAGAAAAATAGAAATATAAATGCACAAATTGAGACTTGAATTCTTTAGTGAGAAGTAAACTTTATGACAAAGATAAAGAGACATAGGAGGAAACCATATATAACTTCTGACGAAGTATACGCTTTAGGTCAACATATATGTATGTCTGCTCATAAAGCACGAAGAATAATTGATCAGATTCGTGGACGTTCTTATGAAGAGACACTTATGATACTAGAACTCATGCTTTATCGAGCATGTTATCCCATTTTAAAATTGGTTTATTCTACAGTAGCAAATATTCATCACAATAGGGGTTTCAATGAAGCGAGTTTAATCATTAGTTAAGTTAAAGTAAATAAGGGAACTACTCTGAAAAGACTAAAACCTCGAGCTCAATGACGGAGTTATCTGATAAAAAGACCCACTTGTTGTATAATTATTACATTGAAAGATCTTGAATTTGAACCACTTGACAGATATATGCTGTGCCCAAAACAAAAAAACACCGAGTAGCTAAGATAGCTAAAAAAGAGATAGATAAGAACACAAATATGACATATTCTAATATATAGTAGTGGAGAATTATCAACACTAGTACTTTATCAACAACCAATGCCTCGTTTATTATTTATATTAATTATATAAATATATTAATTATATAATTATTATTATTTTGCCTAATAAACTATTGTCATTAGCTTTGTAAAAATAGTCAAAAATAAAAGAACAAGAAGGTTTAAGATTTTTATAAATACATTTATTATATAATTTTTAAGCTCATCACAACATCATTGCTTTGGTTATATTACTATTACGTGAATATTTTTTTTAATTTCAAAATACTACACTAACAAAATTAACAGTTGGACTAAATTTTGATATTTGTGAAAAGTACAAGGAGCTATGTATATACATCTAGAACTACTCTGAATTCCTTCCCAACTCTTAAATAAAAGAATAATATACTTCAACATATTCGAACTCACGTATTTCTGTATTCACAATAATATCAATGCCAATTGAGTTAAGACTCAATTAACAGATCTATGCGTATTTTAACCTACATACATTTGCTTATTACCAATACATAAAATATAAACACAGCAAACATTTCGTATTTCAATTATATTACCCTCTACACCCTAAAAAGTTTTAACAAAGAAGGTCAAAATTACAAGATACTAAGAGTCACTTCAACATATTACGTATTTAAACCAACTAAATTAAGCACCAAAGTTTACAACATATCACCCACCTTTACCGTATACACAAAGCAGAAAGACGTGAAGATGACTAAAACCAAACGACTCGAGGCAATGCGATTAATGGTATCACTACTAGACCCACTGTGGTGTTGAGTTTGTTGACGATGACGACGGTTACTATTCACGGCACCGGCTGTATACACGGGGATTAGCGCTCCACCACGCTTATTGGGTAGCTTTGTCTTTTGACCACCAGCATCGACTGTGACGCCATGTTGTCCTCCTTTGTCGCCGCCGTTGGCAGCAGTTCTTTCTACAGCTTTGGTTTCATGTTTGCCTACTAGATTAACTGAGAATGACAATTTCCTCGACATTTTTGGTTCTCTATTAGAGTTGTTTTCGTGACCTGAATGATCAATTTTAAATTAAGTCAAACTTAAAAAAAAAAAATTAAATAATTTTATTTTTCACATATTTAGATCATGAAAATTTAACAAAATAGATACAAATATTTTGAAAAAATTATAACACCACCACTTTAATGATAGAAACTAACAGCGTTATTAATTTAGACTTAATAATAACATTATAAAAATAAAGGATTATTTTATATTAAATTAAATTTTAAAATTTTAAACATAGTAAAAGAACTAAAACTGTAAGGATAATTATTTAGTCCACTGACAATGGAGTAAAATTCTTCCTGAGCAAGTTATGTTGTTAACAAGCAGGGGTGAATTCAGGAATTTTTTAGCGAGTTAAAATTTTTATTAAATTTTTTTATAAAAACCAAAATGCAATCTTTTTCATTGTAAGTTTAAAACTTTATCATTTTTAAAAATATTAAATTACAAGTTTATTATTTTAAGGGGTTAAAATATAACTTTACTATTATTAATTTATAAAATTTTAAAATTTTAGAAGGGCTAAAACATCAATTTCTCATTTTTAAGGGCGCCAGGGCCCTGCCTGTGTCCCTCTAGTGTCGCCCCTGCTAACAAGTGTTATTTTTTAGTAGTTTACTACCCTCTAAAAACACAAAACATCATCCCATTTCCATTGGTGAACAGAATAATAATCCAAAGGAATAATTTAACATTTAGTCATTGAAGTTAGTAACTTTTTATATCTTGGCCCCTAAACTTCTTTTTGGTTCACATTAGTCACGAACTTGGTAACTGTTTTCAATTTGGTTCTTAAACTTAGATTTCATTATGACTAATAGTAACACTTTGAGGTTATGTTACGTCATCACCTAAATTTTTTTGAGTATTACATATTTCGATTTTAAACATTTTTTTAGAATTTCCAAGTGATGACGTGACACATTATGAGAGTGACACATCATCACATCTTAATGGAATCTAAGTTTAAGGGCCAAGTTGAGAAAAAAATTCAGATTTTAAGACTAATGTGAACTAAAAAAAGTTGAAACACCAGATTTAAAAAAGTGTAAATTACATTAATAATCACCTAACTATGCAATTTTATTTTTTTATTAAAGTCATTAAATGATCACCCGATTATGAAAAATTTCAAAAATAGTCATTAAACTATGCGACTTTGTCTTCTTTTGTCACAACTGTTAAATGGTTAACAGAAAAATGACGTGGCAACTTCTAAAATTGACATAATAACTTTAACCCTCAAATTTATACATTATATCAATTTAGTATTGATTCTAAAAAATTTAATCCTCAATGTTTACATATTGCATAATTTAGTCATTTTTTATAGTTTTGTTTTTCTTTATGATCCCTTTCACCTCAAAATTTAAAAAAAAAATTATCATCTAAAATTGATAAAATATATATATACTAAAAATCCAAGATATTATTTTTTTATTCTTTTAAAATTAACCTTAACTGTTATAAAGAAAACTAAAATTATAAAAAAAATTACACAATATATAAATGTTAAGGGTTAATTTTTTTCTAATCAAGATTAAATTGACACAATATATAAACATTAAAAGTTAAAAAATGCTATTATTTTTACTAATAATTAAATGACTAACAATATAATTTACATTTAAAAAATTACTAAATTCAAAAATTAAATTTTACTTTTAAGCTAAATTAGTTGAATATGCCAAAAAAAAAAGTTTAATTAGTAAAATAGGTTGTTATTTTTTTAAATTTAGAGAAATAAATTATTTTTTAAGAGAGTATGTGAAAACTTGTCCAACTAGACATACTTACTACATAGTTGGCAGGAAAGTGTACTCATCTAAACAAACTTTCTCATTGAGTTCGATGTACTTTCTTTGTAATTATCGAAATATGTATTTAGTTATACGCGATTTCACACATTTTTCTTAAATTTCAGTAAAATCCACCTATTTTGCTTTTTTTTGGGGGGGGTGGGTGAATATTTGGCTAATTTAACCTTGCTTTTATCCCTCCTTCATGCTAGAGCTTTGATTATATACATACAAGAAGACATACATCCATCGTCCATTCAATGAACTGAAACTAACCGGTTCAATCAGCCAAAAAGAGAAGTCCCTTTTTTTTTTTTTTTTTTTTCTGGTTATCATCTATTAGAAATAGTTTCAATCAATTTCAACTCATTTTGACTCATTTTTTTGACTTCCAGATCCACTTTCCTTTTTCTTTTAAATTCATCGAATCAACAGCAGAAAAATCAAAAACAGAAATTCGATTCGAAAACAGAAGAATTACCTGAAACAACAACGGAATCTTGAGGAACCGCAACAAGAAGATGAATCTGAAGAGAAATCAACAACAAAAAGAACAAAAATCGGAGATTTTTGAAACCGATCGGTTTCAATTTCAAGCTTGTTTCCATCATCAAATCGCCAAAAAAAGAAAGAAAATTGAGGTTTTAAGCTTCTCAGGTATTATTTCTTCCCCAATTTATCTGTTTCAGAAAATAAAACTGTACATCGATGTCGATTTTCTCGTTTATTTCCTCTATAAAGAGCGTTTTCTTTTTCCCGCTATTTGGTCCCGTCCACACACAATAGTGCATGTTACTGTCAATGGGGGGGGGGGTTCAAGTAAACAGATGGTACTGACAGTTAGATCGCCATCCTTGAAAAATAATTGAATTATTACGTTTATTTTAATGAAAATTATCTGAAGTAAATCTTCTTAGTAGATTTAAAATCTCAACGAATAAATTAATCAGAGAATAAAATATTTTAGTGTTTTTTTGGGTTAAATTATGCTTGTGCATGTTATACCTTTGAAATTTAGTTTAGTTATTATTATTATTATTATTTAAAGAATTTAAGCTCCTTTGTTTGCTAAACCAAACTTTTTTTTTTAGTTTTCTTGAAAAATAAAAAAAAAACAATTAAGGGAGGATTAAGTTTTAGTTCTATTAGAATGGATGTATTCGAATGCGCTGAAGTGTATTATTGTCCTATTTATAAGTTAGAGAGGAGATATGGATAAGTTAAAGAGGAGCCATGGATAGTTCTAAGTATTGTGTAAAAAATAGCAAATATGATCAAAATTTATAATAAAATTATTCAATAAAAAATAATTTTAGTCCTCCCCAACCCATAAAAAGTAGATAATGTGCTTCAACGCATTTGAACTCATATATTCCTATATTGACAACAATGCTTATGTCAATCAAATTAAAATTCAATCGGTAAAAAAAAATAAAAAAGTTGTTTTCATTCATTTGGTTAAGAATGATGAAAATAAGAGTTTTTAACGTTAAATGGATTGGCCCAGTCTAAAATTCATATAAATGTAAAAATGTTTTTATGGTTAAAACATATAAGTTCTTATACTCTCCACAAATTTAAAATTTAGTCTCTAAATTTTTATTTCAATGAATTTAATCTTTCTACTTTTCAAGTTTTAATATTTAGGTTTAATTGTTATAGCTATTAAAATTATTTTGTTAAATTTAGATTCATTACGTCATCATTTTTTTAGTTACAAAAATGTCAAATGAGTTTTTTTTTCTTTAATGTCAAAATGCCATACTGTCAAATTTAACAAAAAAAATATTGTTAACAATTAGACTTAAAGTTTGAAATCTAAAACCTAAAGAGATTAAAATTTTGAAATAAAAGTATAGGGACTAAATTTTAAATTTATGAAAAGTGTAAAATTAGATAAAATAATTAAACCATATTTTAACGGTGTTTCGTATATTAAATATGATACATTGATTTGAATTCATATAAATGTAAAAAAAAAAAAAAAAAAAACTTGTGTTTCTATTATAGAAACACAATTACCAAACACATTTTCATTATTGAAAATATTTTTTTATTTTCATTTATATATCAAATGTGATTTTTAATTTTTAAGTAATAAAAATAAGATTTTTTTAAATGAAAATGAAAAATAAAAGTAGATATTATTGTCAAAAACCAAATGAAACTAAAATTTATTTAGTTTTTTAATTTTAAAATGTAAGTTCAATTATTAAAAATCAAGTAATTTTATTTTAATTTTAAAATATCAAATAAGTAAATTTAATTTAAAAATTTTAACAGTACAATCATTGTATTTAAATTTCGAAATTTGAGTGGTAAAGAATTAAGACATAGTTAAACACTCTTACCTCTATTTATACTCTTACCCTTATTTTATTAAAAAAATTTAAATTTAAACTTTAAAGGTGACATTATTGAAACGAAATAAATATATTTATTTCATTTAAAAAATTAAACTAATATTTATTGTTTTAGATAAATTTCTCCTTTTTGTTTGATTACAAATTAAGCTAACTTCTATGATTATTAAATGGGTAATTAAAAGCCAAAATTCAGATTCTTTGATTATTAAAATGGATAATTAAAAGCAAAAATTCAGATTCTTGTAAATTGATTTCGTTGGTTTTTTTTTTTTCTCAAGACAGCTTTTTCTAAAAAAATAAAAATAAATTATGGAGTTTTTAAAATATTAATATTTTAAAATGTATCAATTTAAAATGTTAATAAGTATAATTGCTTTGTTTGAATAATTTTTTTATAAAAAAATTGTATTAAAAATAAATAATATCGAAATATTCAATATAAATATCATTAAATTTATAAATAATAAAATGTTTTTAAATTTAAATATTTTATTTTATAATAGCAATATGTGTATTTTCAACGAAATCACTTGTTTGTCTAAAAATTTGATTAACTAATTTTTTTTATTTTTAATATTATTTTATTATAATTTATTTAGTTAAATTAAAAAATTTGTTGAACAAAAAAGATTAATAATTTAATTGATTCAATCATCAATTTAATTTTAAAAACCTTATTTTCTCATCTAAATTATTTCCTCAATATGAAATTAAAGTCAAAAGTTTTAAGAGCCAAGTCGATAGTTTAATTTTACTATTAATTTATCAATGAATTAATTAAAAAAATTATAAAAAACGATTAACTATTTTTTTAACCTAATTCAACAATTTATAAAAATACAGAAGGCAACCAATTTGATGCCCTTTCCGATTTGATACCCAACCTAAGGCAACCAATTTGATGTCTTTTCCAACTTGATACCCAACCAATTCCTGATTAAACCAAATTTGATCAAATCCAAACATCCATGGTGGAAACAAAAATTTTGCAAGAATTAAAACACATTTTGGGATTTTCAATTTAATTAAAATAATTTTTTTTATAAATAAATTCCACATGAGCATTAACTTGTAAAAATAACATCACAAGTTACAATTTTTGTTTAGGGACTACCTATGATATGAACAATGATAAAACCCACAAATTTTTAACAAAAATATCAGCATACTATTTTCATTAAACATTCCTGCTTATAACATGAGATTCATATAAAACATTACCAAAAACATAAAAAATGTGATTGATAGATTCATAGTTCATTATGTTCTACAACTCCAATATAAAACTATGAAAAGGGGCTCATAAAGAACAGTCATTACCACATAACCAAATGCCAATACCACCAAAAAAAAAACTTAAAGATAGATTTGCTAGAACATAATGTGCTAGTTTATAGCCTTCTCCCTCTTCTACCACCCTTTCTTCGGGTGCTATCAGTCGGAATGGGCGTAACATCCTCTGAAATAACATATAGAATAACATCGTAAGGGTTCGACAGTAATATGCAAGGGAGAGCAACTTTCCGTTTCAACAAAAAAAAAATGGAAAAATCGTCACTTTTGATCTTGATTTAATTGGTTAATTCAGTCAGTTTTTAATCCCATAACCGAACTGACTGAAAAAACATACTTTATATCGTCTTAAAATTATTTAAAATATATTTATATTTTATAATATATAATAGATATATAACCATATAAGTCGAACGGCTCAAGGTCAATTAACCAAAAAAACCAACCGAACCCACCAATTAAACCAATTTCTCTCCCCTAGTAATATGCAAAACAAAGATCGTTTCTCGGCATTTTAAAAACGTTTCAATTAGTTGTGGCCTTACCGATACGGCCAATTTTCATCCCGGAGCGAGCAAGAGCCCTGAGAGCTGACTGAGCACCCGGACCAGGCGTCTTGGTTTTGTTACCTCCTGTAGCACGTAATTTGATGTGGAGTGCCGTGATTCCGAGTTCCTGCTCAGCATAAAGATTTGCAATTCGTCAACAATAATATAAATCCAGCAGTAATGTCGGATATTGATGTGGAGTGCTGTGATATTGTAATGTAAAGTGACAATTTCATGTTTTTCTTAAATGATAAAAACAAATGGAATGGTATATGACCTTGCATCTCTGGGAAACATCTTGTGCTGCAAGCATAGCAGCATAAGGTGAAGATTCATCCCTGTCAGCTTTCACCTTCATACCACCTGGATTTATTCAAGAATTTCAAACTCAATCTAAAGAACAAATGTTCAACAATACAAATGTCAGGCTATCTTTAAGTATCTACAAACTTGTATCTAACACATTTATATATGGATATACTTATGTCAAACACATGCTCTATTCACATTCACACCCAGATTAGAGTAACATAAGTCCAAAGTTCAATTTTTGTTATAATTTATAGACATTTCAAACAATCCCTTTCCACTAGAATATAAAAATTGACAGCTAAATGATATGTTAATGCAATCCCGATATCGTACCTGTAATACGAACCATGGTCTCTCTTCCAGACAAATCAGTCACATGCTATCATTGTCAAAATACCAAAGGAAAAAAAATAAAACCGATTAAAATTCATTGCTTAAAAAAATCATATAGAAATAGCAAGAAATATGTGTTACCAAGTAAAAGAATTCAAAGACCATGTAACTTACAATGAAAGTGTCATTAAAAGATGCAAAAATGTGGGCAACACCGAAAACATGCTCTCCGTCTCGTACAGCAGGCCCAAGAGTCGTAGTCTCTTCCTTTGGCTCCCTAACCTTTCTCCTCGACTACAAAATCACCAACATAACGAGTTTTATGTAAAGCATAAATAGAAGTAAATCCCCAAAGTTCATATAAAGATTCAAACAAAGGAAAAAGAATACCATTGCTAATGCTAACCAGAGTACACATTTAGCTAGACTTGATACATTAATGTTTCAAAATCTAAATTAAATTAGATTATAATATGGCAAATACACGAGCACAAAGCGCATACACAAATTGACAAGTAAACATTCAGGCATTAGACCTCAAAATCTAAAAAATTATAGTATGCCCCCAAGAACAATAAAATTCTGATTTAGTCCTAAAACCTATAAAGATATAAGATAATACAATGGTAAAATTGCATTTTAATTCTCGCAAAAATGTATACCCTAATCTCAACCCCCAAAAAATTTCCTGGCTTTGCCCTTGTTACTAAAGAAAATAAGACTAAGATTTACACACAATCTTAATTTTCTTCAGTGTTTAAGCTATTGATCTCAAAATCAAGTGTTTTGTTCGATTAAACTGATCATAATAAGCTTACAAACTGACATAAAAAAAAAAAACAACTTTTTCCCCAATCTCATCCTCGTTTTCTCGGCAACCAAACAGAACTTTTCCAAGTAAATTCAAATGCATCGAAATAATAGTCTAAAGCTTCTTCAAATAGTTTCATGTATATATCAAGGAAAATCTAAAAATAATAATATTGCATTTTAGCTCTCATAAAAATGATAAAATTGTAATTTAGCCCAGGTTACTATACTAAATAAGACTAAGATTTACACATAATCTTAGATGTGAAATGAAAAATGCATTGCTCTAAGCATCTATTAATACTTTATTAGTTTACATTCCATTTTAATTTTCTTCAGTGTTTAAGCTATTGATCTCGAAATCAAGTGTTTTGTTCGATTAAACTGATCATAATAAGCAAAAACAAACATAAAAAAATTAACGCCATCCTTCTCCCCGATCTCACACTCGTTTTCTCGGCAGCCAAACAGAAATTGTCCAAGTAAATTAAAATGAATCGAGATGAATGTCTAAAGTATCCTCAAATAGTTTCGTATATATAAAAGAAAATCTAAAAATATGGAAAAAATATTATTTCAAATAATCTAAGGGTTTTCCTTACCATGGCTGATGACGCGATAAGCAGAGGCGTCGATGGGGAACGAGATTTCAAATGACGGAGAAGATGAACAAAACTTGAAGCTTTGGCTTTTATATAGATATAAGTGGAAAGGTCTAGCTAGGGTTTTACGGGGGTAAGTTACATAATTTTATAGTTTGGTCCTTCATTTCTTGTTATTTCTTTTAAATGGCTTACGTACTTTTCTTTCTTTTCAATTTAATCTTTTAACTCTTGAACTATACCATCATCGCACTTTGGCATGTTAAATTATTTTAGCCCAATTTAGGTTAAATTCTGCCATTAGTCCCTGTACTTTAAAAAAGTTGTGGACTTAGTCCATGTGCTTTCATTTGATCACTTTTAGTCCCTGTACTTTTTAAAATTTAAAATTTTAGTCTTTACCCAAATAGTACCAGTTAAATCCATTTGGTTAAAGTCAATTACTAGTCCTATACTATGCGTATAGTTGTAGTTTTAATCCATATTCTCCAAATTGATCATTCTAAGTCCTTATACTTTCATAATTTTAAAGTTTTAGTCTTGATGCAAATGAGAGACGTTAACACATTAACTAGATTTTTAATGAATAATATATGGAAATAATAAATTGACATAACATTATACATGTGTTAATATATTTGGCGCATTAGATTTTAGAAACGATAAATATTTATGTAATGAATTTAACAATTATTATTTAGTGAGAAGTAAAGTTTTAAATTTTAAAAAGTGTAAAACTACATTTAATTATATGGTTCACTTCAATTTTTGTAACGAAGTAAAAAAATTGAACATCTAATTATAATATGACACGTGTCATACTATAAAATTCGTGTCATCAATGATATGGCATTCACATTTATCAACGATTGATTAACATTAACATTGTTAAAATTAAGAATTAAAATTTCTTGCATTTTTTAATTTAAAATATTAATCCAACCATTAATATTGTTATTATTTTAGTAAAAGTACCATAAAAGCCCCTATACTAAAAGTCAAATTATATTATATTTCCTAAACTTAAAAAAATGAGTAAATTAATCATTGTACATTTGATTAAATAGTAAATTGATCATTCTGATAAAAGTTTCATATATTTTTGTTGTTAAAATATATTATTTATACATCAACATGAGGTATAATGGCATGTCACCTATTATTATTTGGTTATTTTGTCAGCCATATTAGTTTTGAAAAGTACAATAATGATTATTTTCCTATTTGATCTAATGTATAGGGACTAATTTGTCGATATTTTTTAGTTAAAGGAACAAAATACAATCTGACTCATAATATAAAAACCTCCACAGCATAGTTATTTCCTAATATTGGGAAATGATAGAATAATATATATTAAAACTAATTTTTTTTAACCGTAAAGGATTATTATATTTGTTTTTGGCATAATAATAAATTTAAGTTTCAACATTCACATGTTTTATCAAATTAGTCATTATTTTTTTCTTTAAATTAAATTTGACTCACAATCTTTCAAAAAAAAATCAAAATTTTTAATGAAAATGCTGAATAAACATTAATTTTAGGTGCCAAAATTAGCTAAAAAAAAGAATAAAAACTAAATTGACAAAATATGCAATCATTAATAGTTAAATTTATCATTATACTTTTGTTTTATAATTATATGAATCAATCACGGATATGAATTTTTTTTATTTTCTAATAAATAAGTTAAAGATTAGCTTTTTTATTTTTTATTTTTTAAAATTACAAGCATATGTATTTTATCTAAAAAAATATATTTAAAGAGTTTAAATAAAAATATCAAATATAAACTATAATTTTGTATGACTTTTTTAAAACATCTATTCAAGAATATAATTTAAAAGTTTATAATACATTATTTCTCTGTTAAAGTATTTATCTTTAAAAAATTGATAAATATATAATTTATAATTATTAAATAAAATTAACAATTTTTTATTAAAAAATGAACAATTTGTAAATAATGTTAGCTTGGAACTTGAATAATTATGTATATGTTTTATTATTGTATTACATGATTTCGAGTTAAACTCGATCTTTTCATGAACACATTTAATTTTAAATTAATTAATTCAATTTGATTTAGATAATTTTAAAATTATCAACAATTGATTAATTCGATTTGTATACAGATTGTGAAGTTTTTTAGACAGATAAAATTGGATAATTATGTTTTACCCCTCTCAAAACTTAAAAAAATTTTAAGATAACACATGGTAAAATTACAGTTTATCCCCTCTAAATGACAAATTTTCGATTTAATCATTCTAAAAGTTACATAGATGCACAGTCAATAAAATGATGAAATTACACATTTGTTATTACAAAAATATATAACTTTGCCCTCCAAAAAACGATTATCTAACTTCGTCCTAGTTTTCAAACTCCACAAGCGGGTTGAAAGTGTAATATTGTAATATTTATCGAATACTGCAAAGCTTGAGCTCGACTTGAGCTTCGGAGCTCGATTAAGCTCATTTACCAATTTTATATTTAAGCTTGACTCAATTAAGCTTAAGATCAATAACAAATATTAAGGACAATATTATAATTTAATATATAAAAAATAAAAAGCTCGATAAGATTCACAAGTCGTTCAAGTAAACTATTACTAAAGTCAAATTCTACTAATTCAAACTCTACTCAATAATTACCAAATCAAATTTAAAATTTTTATTATTTAAACTCAAATAAAATACGAGCAACAATCTCTCATTTACCCTTACTCAAAAATCAATATATCCAAACGAATTAACCAATTTTTTTTTTAAAACCCACTGATTTTTAATTGAAGTCAATTTCGGTTTTTTTTTTCAATTATTCCGTGGATTTTCTTTTATAAATTAATTATTATATTTGCTCAATTAATTTTTATTTTCCAGCAGGCAAAATTCCCTGTTTGGTTCAACTTGTCCCAAAACAAAGTTTCTTTTAAGACTAATCCCCAAAAATTTCGCATAAAACACCTCTTCGTTGCCGCCCCCGCCATCTAATTTAGCTTTGAAATCAGTAAAAAAAAGGAAGGTTCTCGATGGCGATTCTTTACGCCGTGGTGGCTCGAGGCACGGTGGTTCTAGCGGAGTTTAGTGCCGTAACGGGGAACACCGGTGCGGTGGCACGACGGATCCTCGAGAAACTTCCGCAAGAAGCCGATTCAAGACTCTGTTTATCGCAGGATCGTTATATTTTTCATATACTTAGATCGGATGGCCTCACTTTCCTCTGTATGGCTAATGATACCTTTGGAAGTACGTTTTCTTCATTTTTTTTCTTCTTCCTGAATTTTGGGTCTTTTTAACCTTTGTTACGAGTTTAAATTTTTAGGTAAATGAAGCAGTAAAAAATATAATCGTTACTTGAAATGCGCGCTTCATTTTAATTTTTAGTACTTGTATCTGATTTTATTGTGTAATTGTCGATATAATTTTCATTTAATTTAGCTTTGATTTTTTTAAATGCTTTAGTGCTATGTTTAGGAACATGAATTTGGAGATTTGGAATTTTATTTACTATGTAAAATTTGAGAAGATATGCATAAATTAGTTGAGATTCAATATCCTTGTATCCTTGTTGGATAGGTTGTTTCCGCACTTCCTATGATCTAAAAGGTTAAACATGATTATGTGTGTATATATTTAATAAGAGGTAAGGGGTCGGGATTGTATCCTACCCGGGACTGATGATCACAAGTCCTTTGGCACTCCCACCTATGTCAGTCGACAATTATGCATAAATTAGTTGAAATTTGATATTTGCCTTGCATCTGTCCGGATAAGAATAGAAGTTCATCCTTTGGGAAGTACACTTGTTGGGAGGGTTTTAGCTGAAAACGTTATTGGCTTGCCCGGATTTGGTCCCTAAGTTCAATGTGACTTGGGATACCTTGGGATTACACTAAAGGGTAAAAAAGAAAAAGATAGAGATGATTATAATTATGAGTCACGATTAATTATTGTGTTTCAATGCAGGGAGAGTTCCATTTTCGTACTTGGAGGATATTCACATGAGGTTCATGAAAAATTATGGTAGAGTGGCTCGTTATGCACCGGCATACGCGATGAATGATGAGTTCTCACGGGTATTGCATCAACAAATGGAGTTTTTCTCCAGTAGTCCAAGTGCAGATACTCTCAATCGTGTTAGAGGTGAAGTGGGTGAGGCAAGTATCTTGCATTGGTTGGAATTTCATTTTCTACATTCTTTTTTTTTTACCTTGGACCTGTAAATGTGTCTATTGGTTGCAAATTGACTTGCTTTTCATACTAAGTCAAGTTTGCTCATATTTTTGACTATCCACTTCCTAAGCCATAGTCAGTGTGATGTCTTGTATATTCAAATCTAGTCCTTGCTGAGGGCGTCGGCTCTCTTTCGGGAGAAGTCTTTGAGAGCAGCTGATCGGACTCTTAAACAGTGGAGTTATTGTGCCCGGAATGTTTAAGCTCGGGTTTCGCCCCGGGGTTTCTCTCCCAACTTCAAGAAGAACCCAATGGGTTCATGGAATTCAGGGGCTAAAACAGAGCATAGATGCTTTGGGCACAATACCTCCACTGTTTGAGGGTCCGATTGGCTGCTCGGCAGACAACACTTCAAATATTTCTCCTGAAAGAGAGTTGGACCTCCTCAACTGTCCTGAATGTGGCAGTTTTCCAACTTTGCAAACAACATACTAGTGTAATCACTAGTTTGGCTGAGAAAAAAACCCGTCAATTGCTCAATAACTATTCTGAAAATGTGTGCGCATGTTATTGTCTGTATTGACATCATTGAATGGAAGCATATCAAGTGATCAATGTGCCCTGAATTTGTTATTTTTATTTAATTTTCAGATACGTTCAATCATGGTGGAAAACATTGAGAAGATACTCGAGAGAGGTGACAGGATTGAGCTTCTTGTTGACAAAACTGCTACAATGCAGGATGGTGCATTTCACTTCAAGAAACAGTCTAAACGCCTTCGTCAAGCACTTTGGATGAAAAATGCCAAACTCTTGTAAGTACATCCAACTTTTTTTTAACTGATTATATTGACAGAAATATAGAGAAATAGCCAATTTACGAGTCCTCTTATCATCTATAATCTTGGAGCAAAAGCATGAATAGTGGCTTCCATTGTCAAGGGAACCACAATGGAGCAATTTTTATTTTATATCTAGAGATTTTATCTTGCCACTGACCTTGTTCAATTTGGTTTGATCAAAATGGTGAAATGTCAATCCTCCAATGCATCTAATATGCATACTGTGTACAAGGCTCGTTATAAAAGGAAAACCGGACAAACCGAGGAAAACATCACTTTTAGCTTTGGTTATCATTGAAGGATGTTTTTTTTTGAGTAGTCAGTTTGAGTAGCCACTGGTTTTGACCAATTTTCGTGTACTATTGACACAGAAACCTTGTCTGATTGTACTTTTAGCTTGCATATCTTATTATCGACACGCACATGAATAGAAAATCATCTTAACATCGGTAAAAGTATCATGGAGGCCCTCTACACAAAAAATGGGCAAATTAGTCCCTGTATGTTAAATCAAAGAGCAAATTGATCATTTTGTAAAAAATTCCTTTCATTTCTACTATTTAAAACTGATCCGTGTACATCGGCATGAGGTACACATGACACATCACGTGTCATTGCTTGGTTATTTTTTCAGCCGTGCCAGTTTTTAATAGTACAAATGAATGAAAACTTTAACAGAAATAACCAATTTACTCTTTGATCTAACATTCAAGGATTATTTTGCGCAGTTTTTAAGTAGAAGGAGCAAAATGTAATCTGACTCCTAGTACAGGGGTGTCCATGGTATCTTTACTTCCTAACATCTAATTAACTACACGAACCGTAACCTGCTCACATCTTTGGTGCATGTTGAATACCACATAAGGGAACTTATACATCTACTTTTACAACAAACAGGGCCATGCTAACATGCTTGATCGTGCTGATACTCTACCTAATAATTGCTGCTTGCTGCGGTGGTATCACTCTACCATCATGCAGATCCTGAGTGACGCACGCACTTGTTTTAATTCCTCTACTAAGGTATGCATCTCAAGGATTATTTTATGCAAGTTTGTTCCAATAGTTCATCTGTTTTGAGTTCGGTTTTGAGGAATATTTGTAAACATAGTGTTTATTACGATACTGCTCTGAATCCCAGCAAAATATCTTTATAGTTCACAACTCTTCCTGCACCTCACCACCTAGATATTATAATCTTGGAAGAATGAGTTGCCATTAAAGTTGCTGCGGATCATCTTTGTATTCTGTAAATGCATGGAATGTATGTAGTAGTGAATTTTTTATTTGTTTTCAGGGTTCAAATAAATGCTTTTTAAGACTTTACATTTTCATGTTTGTTATATCCTAGAATCCATGTATGCATTTCTTGGTTTCAGTTTGTGTTTTCTGTGTAAATACAAATTAAAACATTATTAAATGTGTCATATTAGTCGTGTTTCCTATTCTCTTTTTAATTTTTTTTTTATATTTTTATACTTGAAAATAGTAATAAAAAAAAGTTTTTCTTTACCCATGGGGTTGATTGTGTATATTAAGTAATATATATTTGTTAAAAATCTGGGACAAAATTTGTAACTTTCCCATGAATACTCTTGATTTTTATTGCGATCAACATAATTTGAGGATAAAAAGTAATATCTAAAATAAAATTTAATTAATTAATAATATACAATAAAATATCAAAATTTTATAATTAAAAAAAGAGCATATGATGTCAATGTTTCATATCTTTGATTTCTACTTTGAAGAGTTGTGTTTAATTATGAGAATATAATAAATAATTTTATATGATTGTTTTAAATATCCATAATACTATTATAAGATGTTGCTTTACCATTGCATATTTTGTAGGATGTTGTAGTTTTCTAATTGTTTTCAATTTTATATGAAAATTGTACTAATATTTCCATTTTAAATTGTAAGGACTTAAATGAGAAATATTTCATACTTCAAAAGGACTTAATTATATAAGTAAAAGAATCAAATTAACCTTAATGTATAATATTCTAAAATTATTATAAGTTTGAATAGTTGAAATCTTATTAAAGTTTTAAAATAAAGAAAAATGTAGTTGATTAAATTAGAGATCAAGTTACCTTGTTCTAAATGACATATTGAAGAAGAGGTCAAAGAAAATTGAAAAAGTTCTTTTTCCTTTTTTAACTCTAGTTATTGGTGGCCAATGGCAACATTAATTACATAAAATTAAATTTAATGTTGTTTTTTATTAGATTAAAATTCAAAATTGTGAAAATAAAATAAAATAAATTCTTAAAATTATTAATGAAATTATTGGGCACATGTCAATGGAGTTTTTAAACTCTACAAGTAGAATTAAGGGGCTAACAAGCGTATTGTAGAGTCTAGTAAAATATTAAAAATAAATATCTTAAAAAAAATCAATTTTGCGAAACAAAACAAATACAATCCCAATATATCAAATATTCACTTTGAAATTAATAGTTAAATTAGGTAATTTTTATATGATATAAATTATATATGTCAATGTAATAATTATATATATTAAAGCATTAATTGAATTAACAAATTGCAAATTTTCTTTTATTTTCCTACAAGTTCCATTTATATTTGGGAGATCCTTTAACATTAAGTATAAATTCGCCTAAAAAATAACTTCATAATGGTCAACAAATAGTTTAATCACTGATTATTTACATGTCATGCATAAAGAGACACTATTCGAAATTCTAATGCCTCCACGTGAAATTTTTTTTTTTGGTAAAAACATTAAAAAATTATTAAATATATATACTTTGTAATATAATTTATGGTATAATATATATGCTTTTTTACTTTATTTTATAGCAATCAATTAAGGAAAATTTAAAAATTTTCATAAAAACGTTTAATATATCTGATTTATGACCATAATTTCGTACATGATTTATATTATTGGTAGAAAAATTTATGTTACCTAAATTGTAGAGTTGGTAATGTGTAATCTAATATACTAACACCGTAGGAGGGTTTTTATCCAAACATGGTAAGATTCTAGAGAAGTTTGATGTACAATATTTGCAATCATCTTACATCGCCACGTGTAATATGAATTTATTTATTGTAGTTTAAAAATATATATAATTACATAAAATTAAAGTTATGTATACATCAGAAGAAAATTTATGTATAAAATTGATATTTATCATTATTTTCTTTTGTTTTATAAATAGTTATGAAAAATTGAATATAATATACTATAATATGAATATGAAAAAATTAAAAATGGACTAAACTATACTAAAAGTCACTAAATTATTAATAAGTTTACGTTTTTTGTTATTCAATTTCAAAAAATTAAAAATGATCACTAAATTATTCGAAAGTTTTTATTTAAGTCATTATGTTGTTAAAATCACTACTATATGTCCTCTACTTGCGCCATTGCATTAGTCGAAAGCTCTCATTCTCCTTTTCTTCTACAATTCAGTCTTTTTCATGAAACGACTTTTAACATCACAAATTTACAAGCTAAATCCAAACAACTTTCTTCTTCGATCATTGATATTAGCCGTCAGATAAACTTGAATTTAAGGTATGTTATTCTACTCGTCTATGAGTACTAATCTACTATACCGATTGTCGGATCGTCATTTAAATCATTTTATAATCTTTTAAAATTAAATAACCAAAACATAAGTTTTTCAATAGGTTAACCTACTTAAAAAAAAAAAAAAGAAAAAACAACCATTACAACAACTTGGGAGGAAGACAACGGGGCACCTTGGAGAAATTATATATTAATAAAATGGTAAAATTGCAGATTAACTCTTAATAATTTATAATTCATCTCTAATCACTGAAACAAATTTCTGGCTTGGCACCTGCAGTCAACAAGGACTCTCCATCTTCCACAAGCAGAGATGCACTTGAAGCAAAAAAAAGGTCAATATTTTCCTAAAACATTGTTCGAAGTGAAGTTGTTCAAAAGGGAGCAGTTTAACACCAGCACTGCAAGAACAACAACTCCAATCCACTACCTAAAATGGCAGAATCAAATATATATATATACATACACATATACATATATCTAATCCATTAACCGTCCATTTCATTTTCATCCCCTTTATAATCCAACATTCCACAAACCATTTTTCTCATCAAAATCTTATATTCCCATTTCTCTTTTCAACAAACAAAACACACATATATTCTCTCTCTCTAATGGCGACGGCTGAGAAAAGCGGTGAAATAGCAATCAACATGTCGGAGACCAAAGCCAGTACTAAGGGAAAAGCTCCATTGTTAAACTCTTCCAAAGCTTTCGCCGTCGTCGAACCACCGAACCGAGGAGCCAAAAAAGGGATCGCCATTGGTGATTTCTTTTTGAGGCTATGTGCCCTTGGAGCCGCCCTTGGTGCCGTTATATCAATGGGGACCGCCGATCAACTTCTCCCTTTTACAACTCAGTTCCTCCAATTCGAAGCTCAGTACGATGATTTTGATGCTTTCCGGTATGTTTTCTTTTTCTATAATTTTATTTATTTTTTGGAGAAATGAACATTTAATCCTTAAACTTGTTAATTGTTTACAATTTGGTCCTTTAAACTTTTTTTTTTTGGATCCACGTTAGTTTTGGAGCTTGGTAGATTTTTTTCTTCAATTTATCTTTCAACTTTGAGATTGTGTATATCACCATTTGAGTTTTTTTTTTTTTGTATTTTTTTATTTTATATAAAAATTATAAATTTTTAGATGATAGGAAAACACCTTAGCTTCCTTAAAATAGAAAATTTATGTTTTAGTTTCTCTAAAAATTTAAAAAAATTATAAACTAATATATAATAAAATTATATTTTGATCCCTAAAATAAAAAAAATTACGATTTAATCTTTCTAGAAATCGTAAACTAATAAATTTACAACGAAACCATTTCATTTTGGCTCTCATACAAATTTTGAATTTATTTTCAATCCTTATAAAATAATTTCCTTGCTTCATCCCTAAATGATTTACGTCAATATTTTAATCAAAATATGTTAACTATTTCAATAAAATATTAAATTTATTCTTTTTTTAAAGTTAATAAAAATTATAAAAGTAAAAGGAATAAAATTATATCAAATTAAAATATAATGATAAAATTCTAATTTAAACATAATAAAAGGATGAAAATCGTAATTTGATCAAATTCAGATAAATATGTGTTATCTAATATATATATATATATATATATTAATTATGTAGGTATTTTGTGATCTCACTTGCCATGGTTACTGGTTATCTTCTCCTTTCATTGCCATTTTCCATAGTCTGCATCATTCGTCCACTTGCAACAGCTCCAAGGCTCTTCCTTGTCATCTTTGATAGTGTAAGTTAAACTCGGGAACCGATAGTCAAAAAATTTGGTTGAATTGATCAGTTGAATCGAATTTTTTTAATAATTTATCTAATTGAATTAGACGAGTTAATAAATAGATGAATTACTTGGTTTCACTATTGGCTTGTTTCTGAAAATTTTGCATATATAAATGTTTGATTTTTCATACTTTTTTACGTTTAATTTCATTAAATGTCCCAAAACTATCGTCTATATTTCAAATTGGTCGTAAATTTCAAAAGTTCTAATTATGTCTTCAAAGTTTTAGTATTGTAATGATTAGGTCATTCTGTAAACTTAGTTGCCAATTTAGACATTAACTGTCGGTTTAAATACGAGGTGGGTTTATATTTAGAATATGTGGATTAAATTCATATATACTTATATTTTCTTTTATTTTTTTTAACATGTCAGATCAAATCACGTTTTTACAATTTGATCCATTTATTTTAAATATATTCCACATAAAATTCAAGTTAGTATTTAATGCTCAAGCTAATGACTTAATTGATATACGATACTTATAAAAGCTTAATTAGAATGTTTTGGAATAAATTTGAATATTTTAGTCATAGTTTAAAGATATCTAGGTATTTAAAATTCCCTTAATGTAAGAGGAGCCAGAGGAGAGGTGACCCCTTCAAAAATTTGTAAAATTGGCATCAAGCTCTTCAAAAGTTTTGAAAATTTCAATTAGACCCTCCCAACTTAATGCCACGTTCCGCCACTAGTATTCAACCCAGATCGAAACATGAATACGAGTATCATTTATTCATCATTATGATGGTTATTTTATGATTTGGAATGACAGATAATGGGGGGTGTAACCATAGCAGCAGGTTCAGCTGCTGCAGCAATTGTATATTTGGCTCATACAGGGAATCCAAACACCAATTGGCTTCCTATTTGTCAACAATATGGTGATTATTGCCAAAGTGCAAGTGGAGGAGTGATAGGTTCTTTAATAGCTGGTGCAGTCCTCTTCTTTATAGTTATACTTTCAGCTTTTGCACTTAAAAGAAGCTGAAAAAACCACTTCCAATGGAAGTTAAGTTTCCATTGATTTATGAATAGTGTGTGCTGTGGGGGGAAAAAAAGCATATGAATGATTTCCTTTGCTTTTTTTGGTGTGTAATCTTATGTTCCCAACTTTCTTTTTAAATGTTGAATGTAATACACTTCCATCATATGTAAGTCCCTGTACTCTCTAAAAATTTGAATTTAATCCCTTTACTTTTTTATTTTTGAATTCTTGCCCAATTGTTAACTGTGTTAATTTTTTCTTTCTCTGTTAAAATTTATTTTCATTACCGTTATAATAAACGTTGATAATGGTGGTAGAACAATCGCAAAGTAATAAGAAAAGAAAAATAAGATTACACAGATTTTATATGGAAATCCTTTCGAGAAAAAACTACGAGCAGAGGAGAAGAAATTTACTAATGTTAAAAAACGAACGATACAAGAGGAGTTCCGACTATATCTATTTAAGGGTTGAAAAACTCTATTCTAATCAAAGTCAAATAATAGAAGTATAGTTCTATACGGACTCAACTTGTGGGATATGGTCTGTACGGCCCTCGGCCTCTCACCCCCATATATCTTCTTATTTTGCCATCGTATTTATTTCTTTAATAAGTGATGGGATCCGGATCACACATTCTCTAACAATTATAATGTCATTCTTTTTGTTACATAGTTAAAAATTTTAAATTTTAAATCAGACAAATTCAATTATTAATCTTAATCAATTTAGTCCAAATTTCACTAAAAAATCAATTTGATCCAAATTTGAAAATTCTGTCTTAATCCCAAAAATTGAAAGAAATTCAATCTAAACCCCCAATTTAATAATATCAAAGCCAAATAAGTTCGAAATTAAAATGCTCGAAGAAAATTTTATTTAACAAATTTATAAAAAAATTGATATAAAAGTAAAATGTGGCTTTAGTTGAAATGGTAATTAAATATGAGATAGTGAAAACCATGATTTTTGGGTTTAAATATTATAATCTTCATCATGTGTATGTATTTTGCTAAATTTATTAAAATATAAAAGACATAAATACACTAAAAATAATATTTGTTACTTATAAAAGGAATGTATTTTTGGTAATTTCACAACTGAGTTATGACCCGGTTGATAGATAATACCAACTCAATTAAACTCTTAATAATTATATAGTATAAATATTTATAAAAATATCTTTATAAAAAAATTGATATATAAACAAATAAGTTTTTCATTGAAATATGGTAAAATAAAGATATTTAAAATCATTGTATTTTAAATTCAAAATCATAATTTGTATTCTTGTTTTATATATAAATGACATAAAAGGATAAAAATACCCTCGAAACAATATAATTTACTACATAAAATAATGATATTTTAGTCATTACCTAACTAAGTTGGTGTTTAATTGACTTGTGACACCAACTCAGTCAAGTGCTTAACCTATGTTATACTATATTTTTATCGAGTTAGTGTCATCTATAGCCAGGTCTCAACTCAGTTGTTAAATTACCCAAAAAACATTTATTTTAACAAATAAATATATATTAATTTAAGACTATTTTTGTCTTTTTTTATAGAATCAGAAAAATATATACTTATAATGAGATTTGAATCAAGATACAAAACACGCAATCTCTCAACTTTACCATTTTAACCAAAGTAATATTTGATTTTTACATTAATTCCTAATAATTATGTTACATAATTGTTTTCACCCATGTTATAATGAATGCCGATAATGGCAATAGAATGATCGCAAAATAAGAAAAATAAGAACACACAGATCTCCTTATTTTGCTATTGTATTTATTTCTTCAACAAATGACGAGATTCGAGTCACACAAACTCTAATAATCTTTACCTTGACATGAATTCTTAACGAATAAGTTCTCCACCTCTTCCACAAAACCTCTAAAGGGGTATTCTTCAACAATGAACACTAACCAAGTCCAAGCAATGCTCAAACTTGATTATAGGAAGTGATTTAGTCATCAAATCTGCAATATTATCATGAGTACTAACTTTGCTCAAAACAATATCATCACGAATAATAATATCGCGCACAAAATGATACCGAACATAAATGAGTTTTGTTCTCTCATGAAACACTTGATCCTTTATAAAGAATATGACACTCTAACTATCACAAAATACTGTACTGATATGAATATTTTTATTGAAATTTATTCTTTTATTATTTTAAACAATTTTTTTGACAAAAACTTAAAAAATAATTTAAAACACGTTTTTTTAAACATGTTTTTTCCGACCCTAATTATGTGGGTATAATTTTATTTTTCTAACACTAACCTTTAATGGTCAAAAGATGAAGGAAGAAGGGATTAATTTCAACCCCACATCTTCCATTTTTCCCTCTTACAAAAAATAAAGCCTTTTGCCCTAAGTTTGCCTATAAGAACTACTGCTTTGCTTGTTTTATGGCAACTCAAAATTCATTTCAGGAAAAATAAAACACCCACTACCCTTTGGCTTTTGTTATTTGATTATGACCTTCAAGCTTTGGTTTATGGCTTCAGATCTCCATAAATATCTTCCTTCTACCCTTCTCTTCATCCCCTTCACTCAACACTTCAATCTTTCCCCCATGGCAGATATTTATATGTATATATCTGTACAGAGAAATATGAGCTTCTTGTTGAAGAGATTGTGAAGATCATTAACATCAGCATCAGCATCAGCATCATCCCATAGCATATTGCACTGTTCCATGCATTGTTATCAAGCATGACACGCAACCATGCATATGTTTCGGCATCCATGTGTGTATCATGTATGTGCCTGGCTCCCTGTATGCCATCCGCAGAACCTATCGAACAACGATGGCATCTGTGAATGGCGTATGAGGAGTCAAGCATATATTTCTACATGTATATCTCCATCAATACTTCTTTTGCAGGCTTTACTTTTTTCATCTTCTTGCTTTCCAGTTAAACTAAAGGGCTTCAAGGTACTTCATTTTCCTCATCCTCATCTTCTTCTTTAAACTTATTATCTGTTATTAGGGTTTTTCTTCTTCGTTGTTATTATTGTTATTTAGTACTCAAGTCTTGTCTGATGGATTTTTTCATGTGATCTCTGCTAACTTTATCTTATCACTGTGTTTCAAATAAATAATCTCAGTTCTTTAATCATTCATTTAAATTAAGCTCTTATATACAAGCATCAAAAGCAAAAGGGATAATGGAAGTTCTTCAACTTCCACTGTAGTTTGAAGGAAATTTACAGCAATATGATATTACAGAATTCTAGTAATTTGTATGTTCTATCTGTAACTTTTTTGTTTAAAAAATGTGAATTATGGAAATAAGAAATGAATTTGATTAGAGTATATCAATCCTCCAATTAATACACGTCGATAATGATAATAAAACGATCGTAAAATAATAAGAAAAAATTAGGAAAAACAAAACAAAACATGGAAATCTTTTCGAGAAAAAATCGCGGGCAAAGGAGGAGAAATTCACTAATGTTGAAAACTGAACGATGCAAGAGGTGTTTTGACTATATCTATTTAAATGTTGAAAAACCCTATTTGTACGGCATGGTTCGTACCATTTTTGCCACTGTATTTATTTTTTAATAAGTGATAGGATTCGTGTCGCACAAACTTTAAAAACCCACATTGTAGATTTAGCATAATCTAGTTTTTATTTAAGTATTTAATTGGGTTGATGTTACCCATCAATGGAGTCCCAACTAAGGTAGTCAGTACCACACCAGTGGACGTACAGTTTTTTCTACTTGAATTGGTATGTATCGGTATTAATTTATTTTAGTGTATCGTTTCAGATTTATCGATATTTTAAAAAAATTAATATATGTATATAAAAATATTTACAAATATCAAATAAATGATATTGCATAAAGTTTAAATATAAAATATTCATCAACTATATAAAATACTCATTAATAAACTCCACAAATAAAAAATCATCATTCAATAAATTCAAAATTAACAATAAAAAGTAAACCGAAGGGTGAGGAGATTTTTTTAATAAAATAAACTAAAGGATGAGTACGGATTTTTTTCTTTGATAATTAGGTGAGTGAATTTTTTTTATTAATTATACTTTGAATATGAAAGTATGTTTAAGAAAAAAAATATTAAACTTTTCTTTGTAATATTTTTTTATTGGTCATTACATTCCAATCAAGTCTTTAGCATAATAGTAAATAATTAAAAGTTTTATATTTTTTAATATTATTCATGGATCAGTTGATGCACCATGTTCTAGCCAGTGCAATCGATAAGAATAAAAATTTTTACCGGTGCAAAAAAGAGTGTTGCTTGTTCCGCTTTAGCACTAGAACAGTGCACACCGGGTGATACGGTCAAAATCGGTGCAGAACCGATCACCATGGTCCCATCTCAATTGTGAAATTACCAAAAAACCCTTTCCATTTACGAAGTTATAAACGTTACAATAAGAGTGTTTTTGTTTTACATTGTTATATAAAATATAAAGAAATAAGCATATTCAACATTTCATCTTTACCATTTCAATAAAAGCCTCATTTATTTTTTATATCGTTTTTTTATAAATATGTTTGTTAAACAATTTTTGACCTGCAATGGGTGTCATTATTTAGTATATATATATATAAAAGATGTAAAGAGATAAAAATACCCTCAAAATAATATGAATTACTTTATAAAAAAATGATATTTTAATTATTATCTAATCATGTTAATGCCCAATTAACTCATAGTACTAAATGAAGTGTTTAATATAAAGTATATCAAAGAGAGTTTTAAATGTACATGTATATTTTCAATTTAAAAATCCTAATCCAATCATTACCATCGTTGATAGTTTTTGTTAAAATTTGTCAACTTAACATATATTTTCCATCAGTCGCATGAGTGCAGCTTAATTAATATGTCAATAAATAGACAAATTTTGATAGGAAATATCTACGATTTTAATGATTGGAATGTGATTTTTAAATCAAAACAACTGGAGGACTTAATTTCTAACTTTTTAAATACAATGACTAAATCTCAAAATTTATCAAAGTATAGGGACTAACAACATATTTAAACCATAAAAAAGAACTACTCCATCTTCTACTCTCCTAGAAAAATTCTGCATGATTTGTTGGAAATGGTGCAAGTAGCAAAAACAACTCCAATCTTACATGATAAATTGATACCGTACCAAATACAATATCAAATATATCTCTAACTATACCTAGTCAACTCTATATTTTATATTATTTATTTAAACTTACATTTTTATTTTTATTTAATTCCATCCCTCTATATAAACACAACATTCATCTTTAATCCCATCCATCCTTCAACAAAACATATATTTCTTTTTTTCATTGTTCTTTGATTTCCTTTTAATCTCTCTTTAATGGCGACAGGCAAAAATGGTGAAACAGCAATCAACATGCCAGAGACAAAAGCCAGTGTTAAAGGAACAGCCCCATTGTTAAACTCCTCGAAAGCTGTCTCCACGGTCGAACACCCGAACCGAGCAGTGAAAAAAGGGTTCGCCATCGGCGACTTCGTTTTGAGACTATGCGCCCTTGGAGCCGCCCTCGGCGCCACCGTAGCAATGGGGAATGCTGATCAAGTTCTTCCTTTTTTCACTCAGTTCCTCCAATTCGAAGCTCAGTACGATGATTTTGATACTTTCCGGTATGTTTTTCAAGGCATAAATTATAAATTAAGTCCTTAACATTTACAATTTTTTTGTCAATTTGACTGTTATTCTTTTTAGATAAATTTAATCCTCAATCTTTTAAAAAAATCCAATTTAACCAATAGCTTTTTGAAAAATAGTCGAATCTATGTTTTTTAATGAAAATACCAACTAAAATGTAAAAATTTTAAACATAGCAATTTGTATGGGTAATCTAAGTGTACTTTATGCTAATATTTTTTGAATTTTGATTTATTTTTCTAAATTTTAAATTATTTATTGATATGACATAAAAAATAAATAATATTATGTTAGCATAAAGTGCACGTGGAGTGCTATGTGAGTTGTCACACTAATTTCATTAAAAATTAATGTTTCAGTTCGTATTTCCATTAAAAAAGGTTTGACACTTTTTGAAAAATTAATAACTCAATTTAACCAAAAAAATAAAAATAAAGGTCAAATTGACCAAATATTGCTAACGTTAAGGACTAAATCTAACATTATACCTTTATTTATTAATCGAATTTTATATTTAACCATAATCTGATATATATGTGTGTATATATATGTATATTGATTTTAATTATACAGGTTTTTCGTGATGGCAATGGGCATGGTTTCTGGTTATCTTTTCATTTCATTGCCTTTCTCCATAATTTGCATCATTCGTCCATTTGCAACAAAGCCAAGGCTCTTCCTTGTCATCTTTGATTCCGTAAATTCAACTCACACTATATATATATTTATGAACTTTTTTAGAGTTATTTTTATTAGTAATTCGATAATTCGATTTAGCCGTTAGTTTAAATATCATGTGAATATGTTTCATGTGAATATGTTTAAAACACACGTATCAGATTATAAACATATGTACTTACTACATGGATTTGATGTGGATCAATTTTTATAACATGTTGAATCCAATCATGTGTTTATAGTTTGATCCATGCAGAGACGAGTACAAGGAAATAGGCAGGGGCTTTGGCCCTTCAATGGAAAACTGGCCTTTTATTCCCTTTATAAATGATGAAATTAAAAGTTTTTTTTGGTAAAATTTCATATTGCCTCCCTCAGAAAAATGAAAAGATTTCTATTTTATCCCTTTAAAAATATGAAACCATAAGTTGATATAGATAAAATTACACTTTAATCTCTCAAAATTTTCATAACTCAATTTCTGCCCTTAAAAAGTTTCTGAATTCACCTCTAGATCCTAGTATTTTAAATATGTTACTCATCATATTCAAGCTGGTATTTAATGTTTACACTAATGGCTTGACTGACCAAAGAACTTGAAAACATTTTAAAATAATCCCATCTCGAAACATGAATAAGTAGATTTAACCCCACACACGAATCAAAATAATATTAAATTAGTGGGTATAATGTATTTGGTTGCTATGATGGTTACTTTATGGGTTTGAAGGATAATTATTAGTTGTTGGATTGTTGCAGATGATGGCAGCTTTAACCATAGCCGCAGGTTCAGCTGCTGCATCGATGGTGTATTTGGCTCATAACGGGAACGATGACGTGAATTGGCTTCCTTTTTGTCAACAATTTGGTGATTTTTGCCAAAGTGCAAGTGGAGCAGTGATAGGTTCTCTATTAGCTGCTGCACTCCTCTTGGTTATAATTATCCTTTCAGCTTTTGCTCTTAAAAGAAACTAAGAAAATCTCACCCCAAAAATTAAAAAGAAAAAGAAAAAGCTTTTGTTGTTGTTGTTGTTTTCATTATTGGAGGTTAGTTTTCATTGATTTATGAAGTGTGTGTGTTGTGGAACAAAGCATTTGAATGTTTTCATTTGCTTTTTGGTGTGGAATTTTAATGTCAAACGTTATACACTTTAACAATATGTAAAATCATTTTATACATGTAAATGTTTGATTCATTAGTGTTACAACTTCCAATGGTTAAATATATATATTATTTTTGATTCAGTCTTAGCTCGATTGATATGAGTATTGTTATTAGTACAAGAAGACGTGGATTTGAGTGCGCTGAAACGCATTATCCTCCTATTTAAAAATTGAGAGGGGCTATAGGTAGTTCTAGGTATTATATTAAAAAGAACATATATGACCAGAACCTATAATAAAATTATTAATATATATATTATTACAAAGCCTAGAACTACCATAACTTTTTTTCAATTCTTAAATAGAAAGACAAATGCACGTCCTCTTAAACAGGGAACAATGCCAATGTCAATTGAATTAAGGGATATAATATATTTGTATAAAGATATAATATCATAAATGGTACTTAAACTTTGATTGAATATTCAATATGATACTTCTTTTTTTAAAATGTCTATTGTGGTACATAAAGTAGAGTTCTTTCATGGTTGACCTTATATTGGGATGCTTTGGAAGTAGTTGATAACCGCATTTCGTGCTCTAAAATTGATCAATTAAGGGCAGATTATTTAAGTGAAAGCATGACGGTTTTCATCATAGTTATATAAAGTAAAATTAAATATTTAGGTGCAAGCATTTAAACCTAGCACACACATGATCTTTTGACTTATTGATGCTTTAGTGAGTTGGTTAGGCTTAATAAATTAGAGTCCAATGTCCTCGTTGCTGAGGATTGCCTAGTTGGCTAGTGAGTGAAAGCCCTTTGTCGCTCACTTTTCCTTTGCCGGATTCAGTCGTTTTCCAGATTAAAGGAGTTTTTTAGAATAGTAAACCCCCATGAATTGGCAGCAACTCAAGTTTTATCAATTCCATGGTCACTCCTTTTTTTCAAGCCTAATGGTGCTCGATTAGCTTAGGTTCACCATGACTCATGTTTGTATACACCTGACTCGAGATTAGTATCGTTTTATGTGGATTCACAAGTTTCACCAGGAGAGAGAGATGACCATTATTTTCAAATCCAACGCACTAACTCGTGAAGGTCCTATGGCTAACACTCAATGATAAGACTTGTGTCCAAGACATTCATTTTTCTTTCTAGCTTTTCCTTCGGAGAAATGGGCTCAAGTTATTCCTTTTTCTCTCAGTATGGTCTAATCTTCAGTCAAACATTCATACAACTTAAATACATTAATGGTTTAATTATATACTTTCTTTAACCCATTTAGATATATTCTTGGGTTGGGCTACTCACCCAAACTTAGAGACTTGTTAAAAATTTGAGTGAGTTTAGATGAAAATATTGAGTCTAAAAATTGAGCTTAGGCAAAAAAAATTAGGCTCATTTAAAATATAGGTCGAGTTTAAGATTGAGCATTCAAGGCTCAACTCGTTTTTTATATAATTTGTAAGACAAAAACTAAATCTATAGTAATATATGATATTATAATGTAAACATGAAAAGAAAAATAGGTAACCTCTCTATAAAATTTTAACAAACGAAAATATATAATTATTAAATATTAAATTAAAATAATATGGGTGAGCTTAAAATGAGTTTGGGTTAATAATTTACAAATATGGGTAAGCTTAAGTAAAATTTTAAGCTCGTATTGTGAGTGAGGTTTCAACAAGTATAAATTGGGTTAATATAATGCTTAAACTCAACCTGACCTGAATCCAATCCAAAAACACCTCTAAACCCAATTATCAGGTAATAATACATTTGATTCTGAAATAATTATACAACTTGGACTATATTGTCCAAATAAATTGATAGAACCAATGTACCATTCATGTCCGTTACAGTTTATAAAGACTAACCTTTTAAGGTTCGTGATTATTTATCTTATCAATATCGTCTCTGAAATTTGAATTTAAATTCTCGAATTAAGAGTGGAATGTTGATAAAGAGAGTTATAACCATATATTTTGCCATGTTGTGATGTTTATTTATTCATTTGTATGATCTCAGCTCACATAGAAAAAAAAAAAAACCACTCCATCTTTCATAAACTGAGATCTCCGAGTATAAAACCAATATTTTCCTTAAAATTTCGGAACTGGTGCAAGCTAACATCAGCATGCCAACAACTCCAATATCCACATACTAAAGTACTGAGAGTACCATATAGATATATAGGTTAAAATATGTTGTTAGTCCTTATATTTTAATAAAAATTGAGAATTAATCCTTATGCTAAAAAGGTTAAAAATTAAGTCCTTCATTTTTTGGATTTAAAATTTCAGTTTGATCATTAAAATCATAAGTATTTTCTGTCAAATTTTATCAATTTGAAATTTTGATTAAATTGGTTTCATGTGACATGACATATGATTGATAAAAAATAAACATGATAAATTTACCAACAATAGATTTTTAAATTGAAAAAGGAGGATTAAAGGACTAAATCTCAAATCCTATAAAAGTACAAGGACTAAAACATATTTTAACCATATATATTTCATCCCTTTATAAAGACAACATTCTACTAGTGATTTCCACATCAAAATCCTATACTCCTTTCATCTTTCAATAGCCATCTTTTTCATTGTTCTTTTTATTTCCTTAAAACCAAATCTCTAATGGAGACCAATAAAACTATGAGGGAGACAACAATCAACTTGCCCGAGACAAAGGCCGAGGCTAAAGAAAAAGCCCCATTATTAAACTCTTCGAAAGCTATCGCCATCCTTGAACCACCAAATCGAGGAACAAAAAAAGGAATCGCCATCGGCGACTTCGTCTTGAGACTGTGCACCATCGGAGCCACCCTCGGTGCCACCGTAACAATGGGGAATGCTGGTGCTGTCGCTCCTTTTACCACTCGGTTCTTACGGTTTGAAGCTCAGTTCAATGATATTCCAACTTTCGTGTACGTCTTCTTCTTCTTCTTCTTTTTTTCATATGATAAATCTTTGGAATTCAAATAATTAAACATATATATGTATGTATGTATGTATGTATGTATGTATGTATGTATGTATATGTATTGGCTTAATTTTACAGGTTTTTCATGGTGGCAAATGGCATAGTTACTGGCTATCTTTTCCTTTCATTGCCATTCTCTACAATTTGCATCGTTCGTCCACTTGCAAAAGCTCCGAGGATCCTCCTTGTCATCTTTGATACTGTAAATTCATCTCACTAACTATCTCTTAATAGAGTTGTTCATAGGCAGGCTGGTCTGTCCCACCTAGTCCGGTCTATTTTGGGTTAGGCTTATTTTTTTTGACGGAGAAATGAAATTTTTTTAAAAAATATTCTTATTTAATTATAAAAATATATAAATTAATATAAAAAGCATATATTTTATCATTTTTAAATAGCAATATGGATTTTTGTACGAGCTGAACTTGATCTCGAGTTTGAAAAAAATTTTAAATTAAGGTTTTTGTCCAGCACGACACCTATGGACATCTCTATCCCCAAATATCTTAATTTATTTTTTTGACATAATGACAAATTTAGCCCTTAATATTTGTATCTTTTATCAATTTGGCTTTTATTTTATTTTTAGCTAAATTTGATTCCCAACCTTTTGAAAATGGTCAAATTGTTATTTTTAATAAAAATATTAACTAAAATATTAATTCTTTTAGTGTTGCAGCCTGCAATCCACATGTACTTCATGCTAATTTTTTACAAAAATTTATGAACTTTTTATTTATTTTTAATTTTTTGTTGACTCGGCATGTTAATATGAAGTACACATGGATTGCCACACAGATTGTCACATCAATATTATTAAAAGATTATGTTTTAGTTAGCATTTCTGTTGAAGAAATGGTTCGACTGTTTTTGAAAGGTTAATAGTTAAATTTAGCTAAAAAAAGAACCAAATTGACAAAAGATGTAAACGTTGAGGGCTAAATTTATCATATGCCTTATTTTAATATTAGTTATTAATATTCTTATTCAATCATTAACCCCTTTCCACTCTTAAATAGGATGAAAATAGTTTTAGCATGCTCGAACTCACGTTGTCTTTGTTGTTGCAATAGCAATTGAGCTAAAGCTCAATAAGCTCAACTATTAAAAGAGTCCCCCAACTAGTTTAATTTTATTAATTAAGCTCCTATATAGTTTGATTTGTATTTAAATTAGCCCTTATTTCAAAATAAAAGATTGATTTGTTTTAGGAGTGCTATTTAGGTATAAAGTAAAATTTAGGGGCTCATTCTCATAAAAATTAAAAATTAAAGGCTTATCTTAGTAACAATTAAAGTTTATGGGTTATTTGAGTGTATACACCGTTGAAAAAAAATTAAATCAATTGAAAATTAATATTTTCAGTGATTTAAATTTTTCACACATGTTTGATAATCTAAAATAAGAACAATCTAATAGAATTTTTTTATAAAAAAAAAAAGTATGGAAAATTATAAGTAGACAAGAGTTACTTATCACTTAACAGTTTGTTTTAGAATTGGGCAGGGGCAAAGCCAAAACAATTTTTTAAGGGGGGCCGGATGAAATTTTAATATTTTATAGTCTATATCTTTATAATTTTTAAAGGATTAAATCAAATTTTTATAATTTTAGGGGGGCCAAAGTGTAATTTTACCTTTATTAATTTAAAATTTTTAAAAAATCTCAAACCTTAAATAGCAATTTTACATTTAGGGGGGCTAGGGCCCCTGCCAACCCCCTAGATTTGCCACTGGAATCGGGTGAAATGTTTAAAAAATAAACATAAGATGTAGAATATAATTTTTTATAATTTAAATTTTATATTTATCAAACAATTTAATTATATTTCGTAATTAATTTTAAGTAATATACTAAATATATTTTATAATTTAAATTCAATACTTATTTTCCTCGCACTTAATTTTTTAATATATTAAACTGACACTTGTCATGATAAATTAAGTAGAAAGATTAATTCCTAATTTAAGTATAATAAAGAGACCAAAATTACAATTTAACTGAATTTTGATTAATCTAAGATTGTTAAGTAGTTTTGATTTTTCAACTTATATCTTCGTACCCGAATCTTAGTAACATTTAATTACTTAGTATGATATAGACAAAATTAAAAGGTAAAATTACATTTTAACTCCATTAATTTATAATTTATTTCTAATCTCTAAAATAATTTCTTGACTTCGTCCCTACGATATAATGTATGGTTATTTTATGATTTCGAACTGAATTATTGCAGGCAATGACAGGTTTAACTCTAGCTTCAGCTTCAGCTGTTGCATCAATTGTGTATTTGGCTCATAATGGGAACCCAAACACCAATTGGCTTCCTTTTTGTCAACAATTTGGTGATTTTTGTTCAAGTACAAGTGGAGCAATGGTGGGTTCTCTCCTAGCTGGCACACTCTTCATGACTATAATTATACTTTCAGCTTTTGCTCTCAAAAGAAATTGAGAAATAAAAAAAAAATTTCCTTGTTTAATTATTGAAGTGTGAAAAAAAGAAAGAAAAGGAAGGCATTTGAATGATTTCATTTGCTTTTGGTATGTGATTTTATGTTCTAAATATTTAATGTAAAATGTTGTGTTACTTTCATTGTATGTAAATCTTTGTATACATATAAATGTATTATTCAATGTTCCAACTTCCCATGGTTGATTTGTGTATTAATGTTTCAATGGATTGATTGAATTTGAGTTAATTGTAATACAAATCCTTAAATTTCGACTCTTATTTTAAATTGGTTTCTAAAATTTAAGACGTTATCAGGGGCGAAGTTAGAAAATTTTTTTTAGGAGAGCTAAAATGAAATTTTAATTTTTAATAGTCTATAGCTTTATAATTTTTATAAGATTAAATTAAGTTTTCATAATTTTAGGGGGCCAAAGTATAATTTTACCTTTACTAATTTTAAAGTATAATTTTACCTTTACTAATTTTAAATTTTAAAATATTCTAAATGGTCAAAACAACAATTTTCTATTTTAGGGGGAAACTGGGCCCTTGCTAGCCCCCCAAATTAGCCACTAAATATTATAATTATATCATTAAACTATAGATGTTATATTAATCAAGTTATTTTATTATTTAAACTATTAATTCAATTGTTAAATGACACATCAATTCTTATGTAACTAATTTTAAAATAAAAAATTTTTAAAGAAAAATAGAATGTTGTTACATTATTTAAAAAAAAAAAAACTAAGAATAAAGTTAAACTGAGAAGGGAAAGAATGAATAATAAAAATTTTGTAATAGTTTCAAAAACGTCAAAATTAATATTTTTTAAACATCTGTAGAAGGCCCAAAATGCCCGAGCCCAGTAACTAAATAACCATTAACCCCTACCCGGTTAGTCCACAAAGCTAACTTACCCAAACAAACCTAACCCGATAACTAGAAGCAGCAGCAGCCACCTACCTCTGCCCTCTGACATTTTGCACTGGCCACCATTACCTGCAGCACTTTACCAGCACTGGTCAACTGCTTTCTGCCAATAGCTACACGCGCCCATACCCTGTAAAATGATCCAAAACAAGCAAGAAACACAACAAAAAGCAGAGAAATAGCAACTCGCAAAGCAGAAACACCAACAACAGTAGCAAAATTCTTGTGAAAATAGGCTATAAGAACCGACCTAAAACGAAAAGAAAAGGGAATCATTCGGCAAAAGAGGGCAGGGACAGAAAGCATTTGTAATAAAAAAACAGAATAAAAAGAACAAGGGAATACTTCAAGGAATATATAGACAAAAAAGGGACAAGAATAAGGTATTTTTTTTCTTCGATTTATAGTCTCCTTCTTACTTAAAATGTACAAACATGCATGCGGAAAGGAAATGAAAATCAGAAATCTTTTACCTTCGTGTCGATTGGAGTTTTAGATATACCACTCTTTCTTCGTCCTCTTTCATTTTTTCTTTCGACAGACTCTGGGCATTTGGGGACAATAACAATCAAAAATTAAAAAATGAAACAGAATAAAAAGGGTGTTCTTTGGCATAAGTAGAAATTTTTTTTTTATTTTTTTTATTTTTACAACAAAAGAGAAGGATAGATCTTAGGAACCTTTACCTTTGTTTGTCGATTGTCGGGGGCCACCGAAACTCGTTCATTCTTCGCCGATATCGGAGTTGTGAGGAGATTCGAGGCCGAAAGCAGAGGGCCCAAATTGACGGCTTCCGTGGCCGAATCCTGAGCAGAAGACAGTAGGGTGCACTCGTGTGCCATCATCCACCGTTTGTGGTGGTGGCATGAAGGCCGAATAGAGGTCAAAGAAAAAGGGGGGGTTCTGGTTTTGTCGAGTAAAAGGGAAGAGGGAGAGCACTGTTTAGTGCTTTAGTCTGGAGACGATTTGGGCAATATGTTTAGGGTTGTTTAAATTTTGATAATGGTCAAAACGGTGCCGTGTAAGCCACCTGGTTTTGACCCGTTTCAGCACCCAGGAGGACCCGCTTATTTGGCTCAAATGGGATATTCACACATTTAGTCCCTCCCTTTTGTATGGTCCGAAGATTGAGTCTTGTTGTAACTTCCCTTTCCTTTGTGATTTGCCTCTGAAATTTTAACCTTGTTTTAATCTGGTCCAGGCCAAATAGCGTGTTTTTACATGCGGTTTATTTGCGATCTTAATCCCTGTACTTTTCAGTCGCCTTGCAATCAAGTTCCTTTTGTCTTTTAATATAGCCCAGCATTTAAAGAAATTTCGATTTTGGTCCTCATTGCTTTCTTTCGGTTTTAATTTATTTTATTATTATTATTAATATGGTTATGAAGGTTGTACCCATTATATACGGATGTGCATGTGTTCCATAGTATCGTCTTTTAATCTTGGCATATCTATTATTATTTCCATTTTAAACATAGTATAATTTATTACTTTATTCCTTTTCTTTTCTCATTACGTCATATTTTCTCTTATTTCTTTTTATTTATTATTGTTGTTATCATAATTATTATTATTATTAGTAATATTATTATAGGCTTCATCATATACGTGTGTACCGTACATCTATGTAAATATTTTTGTGGAATTGTGTCTTATTGTGTATGTGCGTGTGGTATATATATATATACACAAATACTTGTATGGTCTTATTAATTATCGTTTTATAATATTATTATTATTCTCACTTCTCATGTATACATTATGTCTTTTCCCTATATTACATTATGTATGTCTTTTCATATATCATATTTTTTATTATGTCATTGATATATTTTATGTATATATATTACTTCATTTTATGCATTTTTGCAATATTATAAGACGTATACATCCTTAACATCAAATCATGTATATGTTTTCAATATTATTGTAAACGTATTTTTAAATACTATTTTAATATCTTTTGCAACATGCTTTTCTATTATTTATATATTTGCGTATTTTTTTTATATATATATTTGCGTATTATAATATTTATATATATCTTTTTCTATATTATCTCATATTTTTAATTCTCTATCATATATATGTGTATTTTTGTCCTACGTGTTATGTATATACATTTCATATTATTATACGTTTCCTTAATACCCTTACAATATTGTTTAATATCGATCGTATTTGTTAATGTTGTGTATTACCATGTTTATATTTTTGTATATTCGCGTTTTTATTGTTTGCATGCTTCTGAATTGAATACATGTGAATTGCTTTTAATTACAATCTTGTCACGAATTTTTATCATTCTAAAACGTTTTTCTTTTCATATTTTCAATTAATTTTCAAAATAAGGCAATGTACCGATTTAATATTAAGTCGTTGATTTCATCGCTATGTTGGGTGAAAGTTGACGACCCTGTTAAAACGGGACATCCTTTTTAAATAAAAAAATCAAAAATCTTGAAATTCTCGTGTTTTCAACGGATCGCGATTAAAGTTCATATTGAACTCGCATTTTCGAAAATCAAAACAACACGTGTTTATTAAGATACCACTTTTGGGCGTCGCGGGGGTGCTAATACCTTCCCCGCGCGTAACCGACTCCCGAACCCTGCTATTTTTCTCTGGATTTCAAACGTAGACCTAAGCCCGGTTTTCTCTCTTTAAAACAAAGATTTATTAGGTGTCCGATCACACCTAGAAAAAAGATCAGTGGCGACTTCCTTTTTTTTAATAAAATCAAAATTTGATATTTTTCAAAGTTTTCAATAAATCACCACAATTAGCGACCGAAGCTACAAAGCAAATTTTACGTCGCTACAACATCTCTTCATTTTTTTCTTAAAATTTTTATTTTAAATTATATTACATAAAATCTGATGCATTATTTATCGATTAAATTAATGATTTAATAGCGAAAAGATTTAACTAATATAATCTCAATAGTTCGAGGATGTAATTAGAATAATTTAAATTTTAGATGCAATTAAATCATTGAATTTTTTTTATTGAAGTACATTTTATTCTAGAGTCTGTACGGATTTATTTTAGGCGATTTGGACCATATTATATATCTAATAAATATTCTATAGTTAAATAGCTAGGTTTTTAACAAATAAGGAAATTTAGTTTGTTGGCATGGTTCAAAAGCAGACATGTGGAAGCACAATTGATTGCCACGTGTGCATATATTGTATAAAAGGAATAATTTGATTAATTTTATTTTAAAATCCTTTTTAAACTTACCAATTTAGTCCAATCCAAGCATTGAAAATTTGTTTAATTCATCTTGCAATGTTAAAATTTCCAGAGTTATGACAGAAAAATATATTAAAAAAAGTTAAAAAATCGTAATAAAATTAAAATACTATTTATATCTGACCTTAAGGAATCAAATAATATTCTATTTTAATTACAAATAAGGCTATTTAAAAATATTTATAAAATTATGGAAATCAAATAAAACATTATTTTAGGGAAAAATTATTTTATAGACCCTTCCAATACATCATTCACGGTCTCTTTCCAATTGTTTAATGATATTTCAATAATTTTTTCCATGTCATTGACATATAATTTTGGTAATTTTTTTTTTATCTTGAACTCAAATTCAAATCCTGAACCCCAAATTTAAACCTTGAACTATTATTCGAGGTTTAGGATTTAGGGTTCGATATTCAAGGTTCGAGATTCAGGGTTTAGGATAAAAAAATACCAAAATTATGCATTAATGACATGAAAAAAATTGTTGAAATGTTATTAAATAAATTGGAAAAGGATCATAGATGATGTAGTGAAAAGAACTCATAAAATAAGCTCTCGATTTTAGGGAATGGGTTGCTTTAAAGAAAAGGCAACTACACTAAAATTCAATATAAAAACTAATAGCAAAAGAACATTTTCTATGTATGTAGGAGTTGTTGCCATGGTGATGTTAACTTGCACTATTTTCTAGCATACACATGCGAATATATATATAAATATATAGCTCAAAGATCTCAGTTTATGGAAGATGGAGCAGGTGTGTTCTTGGTCCTATGTAGGCTGAGATAATACAAATGAATAAATCATTGGCATGACATGGCAAAACATATGTTTATAACTCTCTTTCTACACTTGATTGGTCTCTATCACTTATATGAATATATTGTTGTATATTTGAGGACTGATAGAGACTAATCTAAGTGTAGAAAGAGAGTTATAAACATATAGTTTGTCATGTTATGCTTGTATTATCTCAGCCCACATAGGACCAAGAACACAACTGCTCCATCTTCCATAAACTGAGCTCTTTGAGCTATATATATATATATATATATATATATATATATATCTTAGCATGTGTATGCTAGAAAAGTAGTGCAAGTTAAGGCGACAACTCCTAAATACAAAGAAAAGTTGAAGTATGGGAATAGAAAATGTTAAGTTGTGTTATTAGTCCTTGAACTTTATCAAAGCTGTGGGTTTAGTCTTTGTATTTCTTGATTTGGTTAATTTTAGTCTCTATACTTTATATATATATAAGTTTTTAATCTTGTACTATACATACAATTGTAGAGTTGGTCTATATTCTTAAATTGGAATATTCTCAGTCCTTGTATTTTTCGGATTTTGAAATTTCAGTCTTGCGTAATTGATAATTTGATTTTTAATGAGTGATATGTGAAAATAACAAGTTGACATGATATTGAACATATGATTCGATTAAAATTTGAAAGAAATGGGAGATTTCTAATGTTTTTTAAATTGAATTGGTGGTCAAGTTGATTAGGACATCGTTCTCATTGATTCGATTAAAATTTATTAAAAATTTTAAAATAAAAAAAATTTGGTTCAATCGCTTCAACAGGTTCGTATCAATTCACTGTCTAGTTAGTTCAAAGCCATTTCTCATATCGATACCTCGATCAGTTCTCGATCCAACCAGTTCAAACATCCTTAGAGATT
Source organism: Gossypium stocksii (assembly GCA_020496765.1). Lineage (NCBI taxonomy): Eukaryota > Viridiplantae > Streptophyta > Magnoliopsida > Malvales > Malvaceae > Gossypium > Gossypium stocksii. The sequence goes on from CM035623.1 coordinate 1,184,749, forward strand.
TCTATAAAAAATTTACATTAAAATTTAAAATCAAATTGAATTGGATAGCTAAATTGCTTGGACCAGGAATTTATGGTCTAACCGGTCCAACACATTATATGAAATCATCCGTTCACATAGTTGGTAAATGCCTGGGTAAATGAGTACCTAGGTTCGAGATTCATTGTGTGTAATTATATATGTGGATCTCCGAATTTACAATGTTTTGTTGTTATATGTGACTTTTATTTCAATTAGGCAGCTTTAGTTTGTTCTGGATTCTTAGTTTATTTGTGTTGTATTAGTTTGATTTTACGCTTTGTGGTTATTTGGACATGTACTCATATTTGTACTTTGATTTTACCCACAACGTTAAAAATTTAACAATTATTGTTTCGCGAGGACTAAAATTTGAAAGTTTGAAAAATACAAAGACTAAAAATAATTAATTAAAGTATAAGGATTAAATTCATAAATTTTGTAAAATACAGGGACTAATAGAAGAATTTAACCGATAGGAAAAAAAAAGAATGGGATGGAAATCCCCTCCCCCAGTTAATGCTCCAATCCTTACCTCTTTAAAATATAAATGTTAAAAATTATAAAAGTTTGAGGGTAAATTTTAAAATTATATATGAATTTCGGTTTAATGTATAGTCGTATATATGAACTTTGATTTTGTGCAATTTTAAATATGAAATTTCGATTTGATCAAATTCTCGTTAATTATTAACATAATTATTGATATAACATCATTTTATGTTTATATATTGCATATGTAATAATTATATTTATCTAATATAAAAATAGATAGATGGATTTATTTCTTTAAATACGTATAATTAAATCAAATTAAAGTTTAAAGTATATGTTAAAACTACAATCAAGTTTCACGTGTATAACTGCACCAAATCAACATTCATGTATATAATTACGTATTAAATTAAAGTTCATTTATAATTTTGAGATTTATCCCAAAATCTTATGAGGTGTGTATATTTTACTATTTTTATATAAAAATATATAATGATAAAAATACCGTTTACCTTGTAAAGTAAAAGTATTTTTATCATTAACTAAACGAATTGATGTTCGATTGAGTAGTGACACAAAACTCGGTAATAAATTTAATATGAAAAAGATTACAAAAACCAATTTAATATAATTTTTATTATTACATTAAAACAATATCCCTAAATAAAAGAATCTCACATAAGTTCGATTCCATACGAATATTTTAGTTTTCTTTGGTAAGCAATATCATAAAATAAGATAGCCTATTTGCAAGCCCAATTTTTTAATCTTACTAACGATTTAATAAGGGTAAATTGTATAAAAGGTCACTGAACTATTAGTAAATTTATTTTTTATCACTCAATTTCAAAAAAACTATAAAATAGTTTCCAAATTATTCGAATGTTTTCATTTAAGTCATCGAGTCATTAAAATTGCCTTTATATGGCCTTCTCCGTCCCTACCACTAGCACCAATCAAAAGTTTTTCTTCCCTTTCTTTTTTTTACATTTTAGTTTTTCTTTCATAAAATAGCTTTAAACGCTACGAATTTGCGAACAAAAATTTGAATAGCTTTCTTTTTTTATCTCTGATATTGGCCATCAGATCAACTCAAGGTTGTTTGAATTGGATCAGGTTGGCCGATTGGATTGAGAATCGGTCGGGATACCGGCTCGAAGAAGGGCATTGAACTAGTTGACTCGGGAACCAATACGAATTGATTGAATTAGGCAAAAAACTAGTTGACCCAAGAATTAGTATGGACCAAGCAAAAAATTGGCTGACTCAAGAACTGATACGAACTGGTTGAACCAAGCAATAAACTAGTTAAACTGAGCGGTTGAACCGGTTGGATTGAATTTTTTAATAATTTTTTAATGATTTATTTAATCAAGTTGAATGGACCGGTTGAATCGATGGCTTGACCGTTTTGACCATCGGTCTGGTTTTGAAAACCTTGAATCAATTTGGATTTAAGGAATGTTCTTCTACTTGTAAATGGGTATTGTTGTACTGTATCAATGGTTGATCGTCACTAGGAGCTCGTCGACCAGGCTTTAAAAAAAACTTGATAGTCCAATGATTTAAATGAAAACTTTCAAATAATCGGTGACTATTTTGTAACTTTTTGAAGTTAAATAACTAAAATATAATCTTATTGATAGTTCAATAACCTTCAATACAAATTACCCACTTAATAATCATCTTCATCCCTATATAAAGATGAACACTCCACCAGTGATATCCACATAAAATATCTTACATACTCCATTGAGTCATCTTTTTCTCATTGTTCTTTCTATTTCCTTAAAACAAAATCTCTAATGGAGACGGACAAAAGTGTAAAAGAGACAGCCATCAACATGCCGGAAATAAAGTCCGATGATAAAGCAAAAGCCCCATTATTAAACTCTTCGAAAGCTATCGCCGTCACCGTCGAACAACCGAACCGAGGATCAAAAAAAGGAATCGCCAGCGGCGACTTCGTTTTGAGACTGTTCGCCATGGGAGCCGCCCTCGGTGCCGCTGTAACAATGGGGAATAATCAACAAATCCTCCCTTTCTTCACTCAGTTCATTGAGTTCTTAGCTCAGTACAATGATATTACAACTTTCATGTATGTCTTTTCTTTTTGGGTAAATTGCATTAGTAGTCACCTAACTATGTTTTTTTTCCTTTTTATCACTTAACTATGAAAAGTTAATAAAATGGTCATCAACTATTTAATTTTGTCTTTTTTGGTCACCCAACTATCTTAGATTTTTGGGTGTTTTCATTTTTACATTAACTAGCTGGTAACCAAAAAAGATAAAATTGAATAGTTGAGTGATCATTTTGTAACTTTTCATAGTTGGGTGACCAAACACAAGATCTATAGTTAGGTGACCTCTACTATAGTGTACCCTTTCTTTTAATTTTCTTTTGAGTAAACTATACTGATATTCACCCAACTATTAGTAAATTTTTTTTTCATCCAACTATAAAAAGTTACAAAATGATCACTCAACTATTCAATTCTGTCTTTTTTGGTCACCTGATTATATTGGAATTTTTTGTGTTTCCATTTTCATGTTAGTCGACTGGTGACAAAAAAGACAAAATTGAATAGTTAAGTGATTATTTTGTAACTTTTTATAGTTGAGTAACCAAAAAAGAAATTTACTAATAGTTGAATGACCTCTACTATAATTTACCCTTTCTTTTATTTTTTATTTTTTTTCATATAATAAATCTTTGGGATTCAAATAATTTAGCATCGATTTTCTAATGTATAATATTTATTGACATAATTTTACAGGTATTTCGTGACTGCAAATGCCGCAGTTGCTGGTTATCTTTTCCTTTCGTTACCATTCTCTGTGATCTGCATTAATCGTCCACTTGCGACGACGCCGAGGCTCGTCCTTGTTATCTTTGATACTGTAAAATCAACTCACTATTTATCTCCATATCCCTTGCTTTATTATTATTATTATTTATAACTATGGTTGTTTGAATCGGGCCGGGTTGAAATCGTATTGGCTAGTTGGGTCAATTGAATCGAGAATCGATCAGTGTACTAGTCTGAAGAGAGGCATCGGACTAGTTGACCCGCGAATTAATTAAACATGGCTAAAAAAACTAATTGAACCATTTTAAAATTTTTATTTTATTTTATGAATTTTAATGATTTATTTAATCAAACTGTACAAATAGGTTAAACCATCAAGTCATTAGCCTGACTGGTTTGGTACTATAACCTTGCTTGTGACCCCTAACTAAGGATGTAATTTAATCGAGCCTGAATATTGGTAACCTCGAGCTTGATCAAACACCTTTTTTTAGGTTCGACCTTAACTCAAGTTATAATTAAGCTAATCAAGCTTGAGCTCGATTTAAGCTCATGTATATTCGAACTCGAGCTTGGCTTGATAATTAAACTTGAGATTAATAATATATTAAAGGAAATAACATAATTTAATAATATGAAATATTTAAAATGTGTATTAAAAATAAAAAAAACTTGATAAAGCTCGTGAGTTGTTTGAGCCGAGTATTTACGAAGCTAGAATTTGGCTTGATCGATAGCTTGAGCTCAGCTCGACAAGTACTGAATCGAGTTACTTGAGTAGCTTGCGAGTACTAGCGTCTCATTTACACTCTGTCAACTTTTAAATCAAAGAATAATACATGTTTAAGTGTCCTTGAACCTATGCCCTCTTAGTTATTGCAATAGCAACCACACCAACCGAATTAAGTTCGAATCTATGTTTTTTTTCTTTAATATTTGAGATTAACATCCCTCTTCAAAGCATAAAATGACAAAAAAGTTTAAATTATTAAAAGAACCCTTCAACTAGTTTACTTTTACTCATTAAGCTCTTATTATTTTATTTGTATTTAAATTAGCCCTTATTTCAAATAAAATATTGATTTATATTAAGAGTGTTATTTAGGTATAAACTAAAAGTTAGGGGCTCATTCACATACAAATTAAAAAGCAGAGGCTTATTTGAGTATGTTATTCGAGTATACAAGAGTATAAAGGCTTATTTAAATAGGCTTATTTAGTATATTAGCAATGAAAAACTTAGAAATTAACATAATTGAAATATGAAGGTGAAATTCAAATTTTGGCCCCTTTACTATGATCATATTTGGGATTTAGTTCCTGTACTTTAATTTGGAATATTTTGATTCCTCATTTTTATAATTTCATTAGTTAGTCCAAATAATTAGTATGATTAACTATTCTAGTTAAAATAATAGAGTGGATTTTTAGAAAAAGAAAAAAAGGAAAGCACCTCTTCTAACTCAGTATGCTGACATGATACTTTTTATGTGCATTTGAAGGGAAGTTTTTAAGGAAAATTCCAAATCGAAGTATTAATAATGTTAATTATTTGGACTAAATAATGATAATATAAAAGTATATGAATTAAATTATATCAAATTAAGTACAAAGATTAAATTCAAATTTGAGTAAAAGGGACCAAAATCAGAATTTAACCGAAATTTGATTACTATTGAGTAGCTTTGGGACTTTTCAAATAGGAACAAAACAAATTTAGTTTTTGAACTTGGTAATTTTTACCAATTTGGGTCCTAGAACTTCTTTTTTTCCAGCTTGGTCTAAGTTCACAGATTGATCTAGACAAAAAAGAAAAAGGTTAAATGACCAAGTTCGAGAACTAAATGTTGCTTTATCCCTTAAACACTAGCTATAAGATAAGTATTACAACGTTATTTTATGGTTTGGAACATTAGTTAGCTCTTAGATTGTTGTAGGGAATGGTGTAATTAATTTTTTTAACATAATGTCTACTCCTACCCATAATCCCCTTATCTTGAAATAGAGAAAATGTGCTTAAGCACGTGTAAACCTAGACTCTCCTTCTTATTGCAATAACAATAATACCAATTAAATTAAAACTCAATCAACAACATTTCTTTTAAATATACATGATTGATATCGAGATATGAATACAGAAATTTAATATTTACACTCGAGTTTTAATACATTTAGTTTACCTAGTATAATGTCGATGTTATGATCGTTATTTTATAATTTCGAAGGTTACTTAGTTGTAGACTATTGCAGGTGATGATGGGTATAACTATAACCGCAGCTTCAGCATCAGCATCGATGGTGTATTTGGCTCATAACGGGAACCAAAACACGATGTGGCTTCCTTTTTGTCAACAATTTGGTAATTTCTGTCAGACAGCAAGTGGAGCAGTGGTGGGTTCTCTCATAGCCGGCACATTCCTCATGTTTATAATTATCCTTTCAGCTTTTGCTCTGAAATGAAATTGTCAAGACTTGGTTGGTGCAATAGTTAGAGCTTATGTCTAATCCTCAAGTGGCACGAGTTCAAACGTTGTCATCTCCCTCTTTTAATATTGTATAATAAAAAAAGAAATAAAAAATTAAAATTAAAAAAAAATCTCCCTTGTTTTATTATTATTGAAATTGAAAAAAAGAAGAAGAAGATGAATTTGCAATTTCAATTGATTTCTTAGAGGGGTGTTGGGGGAAAGCATTTTAATGATTTCATTTGCTTTCTATGTTCAAAGTAAAATGTTGTATTATGTAAATATTTGTATAAATATAAATGTGGTATTCAATGTTACAACATTCCATGGTTGATTCTACATAAATGTATCAATAAATTTTTATTATTTAGAGCAGTAATAACGAAACTCTGAATATACATTGTAAAATAGATGTAGAGGATAAAAAATATAAAATATGCAATTTGATACATGAACTTTGATTTGATGCAATTACATACACGAAACTTTGATTATGATTCAAATGTATATATGAAACTTTAATTTTAATTCAATTATACACATTTAAATAACTGAACAAATCAATTTATTTTTTATATTAGATAAACATAGTTATTTGTATATACAATATATAAATATAAAATGATATTATTTAATAATTTGTTAAGATGCACAAAATCAAAGTTTATATATAATTTTGAATCCTATCCCTTACTTTTATTTCTTAATATATTGTTTAATACATCATATTAAAGTAATTGTACAATATTAAAATATTGTATTTTTGTGAAAGAGTTAATCACGGACTGCCCTGAGTCAAGGCCTGATTTTAAAGTTTTTTCAAGTTCGAGATTGACTCACCAAGCCCGCCTATTTCATTGTGTTTAAAATAATAAAGAAATATTTTTTTAAAAATTAAAATATATAAATATTAATGTAAAATTATTTTTATCTTTTATTATTTTTAAAAAATAAAACAAGTTAAGTTAATTTGAGGTAAAAAATATAGACACGAATTCTGAGTTGTAATTAGCAGCTTTATCTTCCTTAGTGGAATGTGACCAGGGTATTTCAAGTTTAGGAGTGCAGCTTCCATTTACTTTAATAGCTAGTGTTACCTAATCTATTATTATTGTTATCAATGCTTTCTTGTTGATGTATTTTATAAAGACTACTAAAACAACATTTAGTCTCTAAATTTTGAGATATATATATATATTAATTTAATTTTTAAATTTTTTTTCTACATTTGTCTTGAAATTTGACAATTTTTTCTAGTTTTGGTCATGTGATCATGTGTCATTCTGAAGTTATGTCACGTCACCACTTAAAAAATCATAATTATTCTATTAAAGATTTTAAGTTATGACATGCTACAATCTCAGAATGTTACGACATCATGTAGATAAAAACCAAAACTACAAAAAGTTGTCAAATTTGAAGATAAAATATAAATAAAAGAAATTTTAAATATCAAATTGAGAAAAATTGACAAGTCTAAAGACTAAATCTTGCGTTATCTCGAAATTCTAATGGCATTATGCTATTGATACTTTAACAATTTGGGTGTTGAAAAAGATACGGGCCAAATGGAGATAAGAGGTGGTGAAAGTCAATGAAGATGTCTGTTTTTTTTTAAATAATTAGAATTATGTATAATTTGTCTCCATCTCTTAATTAAATATGAAAATAATACACTTCAACATACTTAAACCTATATTCTCATATACTGACAATAATATCAATACCATCGAACTAAAACTTAATCGACTATTAAAGATAATATTATTGAATGGACACATTTCATTAAATAACATCTAAATAATTCAAATCTAACCAACAACAAATGTCCTTGTATAGAGACCAATGAGGGGTTCTATGTGCTACCCATTGGTCAACCTATGAACATGCTTAAAAACAACCAAATCAAAATAAGAACCAAATCTATGAACTTCCTCAATGATTTGACACTACAACGAAAAGAGCCGTAGTACAACTATCTAACTTAGCCACTGAAGCGTAATTGTCAGATTCAACGGTGATGCATATAAAACCATGCTAGAGTAAGTGCCCCGGTGACGACAAAGGCCACATCAAAGGCTCCCTCCATGCTCTACGCACAGCCTAACTGGACCAGACCATTGTTGAAAATGGAACATTGCTAGTATTAAGGATTTTAGAAACAGACAGGTAATTCAACCATCAAATCATCGATTTTTAATTCGATTGGTTCAATTAATCTAATCAGTTTAATCAATTCAATTGAATAAATTATTAAAAAAATAAATAAATAAAAAAGATTAGTGTAGCGACGTAAAATTTGCTTTAGTAGCTTTGGTCGCTAATTGTGGCGATCTATTGAAAACTTGAAATCTGAATTTTATTAAAACAAGGGAGTCGCCACCGATCCTTTTTTCTAGGTGTGATCGGACACCTTTAACAAAAATTTATTTTCGGGTAAAAGAAGGCCGAGTTTAGATCCGCGTTAGAATTCAGAGAAAAATAGGGTCCGGGAGTCGGTTACGCGCAGGGAAGGTATTAGCACCCCCGCGACGCCCAAAATTGGTATCCTATTAAACATGTGTTGTCTTAATTCTCAAAAATGCGAGTCCAATTTGACAGTTAGTCGTGATCCGATAGAAAGGAACAAGAGATTTTATTTTTTGGTTTTCTAAAAGGACGTCCCGGTTTCAACACGAGCCGATTGATATTCACCCAACATAGCGATGAAATCAATGACTTAATGTTGAGTCGGTACGTTGCCTTATTTATTGAAATAAAAACGTGGAAAAAATATTTTTTAGATAATAAATGCTAAAATGGAAAGAAATGAAACATAAGAGTAGAAATATAACAAAACAAACAATAAATATGACAATTGCATTGAACATGAAATAAAAAAATGAGTATATATGTAGTGAAAAGTAAGATGAAAGCATAATAGTAAAATACTAACAACGCTATATACTTATATATATATATATATGTATATGTAAACACGTAAAAATATAATGTGGACGAAAAGTTTATATAATATTATGTTAAAAATATGGTATAAAGAAACACAATACATACATAATAATAAAAGAAAAATAAGCATATATATATACATAGTATAATATGCAATGCTAAAAATATATGTACAAGATACGAAATACGCATGATAGTATTTAAAATATTTATGTATATATACAAGGTATGAGTATTAAAACCGATAATAATAACTATAACTATTAATAATATTTCACAAGTTCACGTATATTAAATATAGGTATACGATAATACTAAATATTCGTATATAATATATACGTATATATTAGAAATAAAAGTATTAAGAGCATTTACATAGTATATAAAGTAAAAATATAAGATTAAAAAGGAGCATAACAATATGTATGTAAGTTTCGAGCAAAAATAATACTAATGTGAACAATGAAAGTGATATACCAATAATAATAATAATAATAATAATAATAGCGATATAGAAATAAAATATAATAATATTAGAAAGGAAGTACTAGGTAATGATAATGAAAGCAATAAATATAATAGTAAGTACATGATAATAAAATATAATATTAAAAATAATATCGGGTATGATATAATAATAATATAAAATAGTAATGATAATGGTAATAATAATACTAAAATAATAGTAGTAAGATAGATGTAATAATGTGTACATAGTATAGTTATATAAAAATATATATATAAGATGATAATATATATAAATAATATAATATCAAAAGACATATGTAATTATTTAAAAATGAAATATCCAAATTGTATACGTATAATATAGTATTAAGATATATGTATAATGCATACATAATATGATATTAAAATACATACATAATGTAATGTTGAAAAGTATATACATAAAATAAAATATAAATAATATTAAAATACGTATGCAAAATATAAAACATAGTATTGGGAATATACATAATACATATAGGGAATGATGATTGTTAAAAGTAAACTATTAATAAATCCATTTAAATATATCTATATATATATATGCATACATAATAATAATATTAAAAAACATAATATATATAAATGTATGATATAGTATATATAAAACGCAACATATACAGTACATAATACATTATACATATGTAATAATAATAATGTTAATAACAATAGTAATAATAATACTGACATTAAAAATAAATTTAATAATAGTAACAAAAATACTAATACTTAAAGAAAATACGTATAATAGTAATAATGATAGAATAATATAAATAATATATATAATATAATAACAGTACTAATAATAAAAATAATAAAAAAGAAATAGAATAACGAAGCAAAATAATAAAATGATAATCGGGACTAAATTGGAAGCAAAATAGAATAGACGGGATGAATTTTAAAATAAAAACGAAAGATAGGGTCCTATTAGAACACGGGTTAAAACAATAGGGGCTAAAATAGTAATTTATCGGGGTCTTTAAAACGGTATCGTTGCAGAGAGGACCAATATTGAAAAATGGGATAAATTTCTGGGCCAAATTACAATTAAAAGAACCTGATTGCAAATCCTCAGAAACGCGGAGGGGCCAGGGTTGCAAATACCCCCCATGACATCATAGCACGCGGATCTTGACCGGTTTGGGTCGGGTCGACCTGACCCGGGTCACTGTTTCTTTGATATTTTCAGTTCTTTGTTATACTGCTCTGATTATTGTTCTCGTGACTTGGGGGGTATTCCCTTTTGCTGCCTAAGCTATATTCACGCTTTTGTTTTAAAAATGAGAATGCTGTTATTTCTCCCTTTCAAAAATCCGACCTCTTTTTACATTGTTTGATTCGGGTTTATATAACCCTTTTACAAAAATATTTTATTACTTCTGTCCCTTCATATTTATTGATTTGCAGAGCCTTGGGCGGTGCTGAGACATCAAGGGCAGTGCCGAACGGTGGATGTGACTGCCAGCAGAGGCAAGTGGGGGCTCGGTTGGGGTTTTGGGTTAGGTTCGGGTTAGGGATTAGTCTGAAACGGGCATGGGTTTCTGTAATGGGTTTGGGTATTGGGTAGGTTAATGGGTAGTGGTGTATTGGGTTATGTTTTGGGTTTGTTTAGTGGGTTTTGGTATATTTGGGTATGATTTGTAATTGGGCTTCTGGGTTTAATTTGTAATGGCCAAAATTGGCCTGTAACAATTAGTTTAATCGATTCAACCAATCTAATTGACCAATTCAATAAATTCAATTGATTCAACTAATACCCTAATTGATTTGGTCCAGTTTTAAAAATAGTGGTAAATATTTTAAGGACATGTGATCTTCGTTTTCCTGTTTAATATAGGTTGGTATTGTGAAAGAGTTGTGGATTTTAGCTTTAAATGCTCTTTCTATTTGGTTTCTTTTCTTCCTTTTAGGCATCTCTGATTCAGGTTCTTCGTTTGTATAGTGTTGTATTTTGAACTTGCTATTCAATATAACAATTTTTAAGTTTAAATATGCCATTTGGTACTTAAGTTTTGTTTCAATATTTAATTTAGTACCTGCTTTTTAATTTTAATTTGGTACTTGAGAAACCGAGTTTGGTTTCCATGTTCAATTTGATGTTCAAATCAAATGACTTCATGTATTCAATGAATATTTGACATATGTACTCTAGTAAAAAAAAACATAAATACTTAATTGAGGCAAAAAAAAAAAAACAGGTACCAAAATGAACATTAGAGCCAAACTCAGGTAGCAGATAGTATATTAACCCAAAAGAAAAAGAAAAAAAAAAAGGTTAACTATACAATTAGTTACCCACCTATTAGCATGTTTCTGTTTTAGTTACCAAACCATAAAAGTTTATTTTCGTCACTAATGTTACCATTTATTTAGATTTTAGGCAACCATCCATTAAATCAAAAACGGAAATAATGACATGGATTTTTTAATTAATATAATTATACATTTAGTCCTCAATATTTATATATTCTATCAATTTAATCTTTATTCTACATGTGGTAATTAATATAATTAATATAATTACCAAGCATTCCTATTAATAATTGAAAATTATAAAATTATATATTGAAATGAAATGCAGAAATTTTATATGTACTAGAATTGAAAATCTAGCTGCAATTCTACCTGATCAATTTCTCCCAAGAAACAACCAGTATTACGATTTTTAACTAGAATTGCAGTTATTTTTGTTTCGGTTTTAAAACTTTGATACCAAATTGAACATTAAAATCGAAATAAAGTATCATATAGCATATTAACCCGAAAGAAAAAGGAAAAAGAAATTGAAACATATCTACTTAGTGAAGCTGTTACTAACAACTACTGACTACATCTTCCATGAATTGATATCCTTCAGCAAAATCTTCACATTTTCGCATGAAATTGTTGAAAATGGAGCAAGTTAAGATCACCAAGCAACAACTCCAATCTATATGCACTAAAATGGTCGTACCAAATATATATATATATATATTATCAAAGATACCTCTAACTATATATATATATATATATATACTACTAGATATCTTCATTCCATTCATCTTTACAACATATATCTCTCTCATTGTTCTTTATTTCCTTGCAATATCATCTCTCTAATGGCGACGGATAAAAGTGGTGAGATAGCAATCAACATGGCGGAGACAAAAGCCAGTGCTAAAGGAACCGCCCCATTGTTAAACTCTTCGAAAGCTGTCGCCGCCGTAGAACCACCGAATCGAGGAGCAAAAAAAGGGCTCGCTGTTGGCGACTTTGTATTAAGACTGTGCGCACTTGGAGCCGCCCTCGGCGCAGCTGTAGCAATGGGGACTGCCGATCAACTTCTCCCTTTTTTCACTCAATTCCTCCAGTTCGAAGCTCAGTACGATGATTTCGATACTTTCCGGTATGTATTTTATTTATTTATTTGTACATTGAAGTGTTAAAAGTATAAAGGTAAGATTATATTATCTAACTTTTACTTAAAAAATAATAAATTAAATAAATTCTTATATGTTAGATTAAAGAGTAAATGCGTTTTTTCTATTTAAAATTTCATCAATTTCTACTATTAAAATTCGATGTGACTGAAGAAATAACCAAATAATGACACATTGCGTGTCATGTGTACCTTATATGACATGTAGAGACCAACTTTTAAAAGTAAAAACAGATGAGCTTTTAAAAAAAATAATAAATTTACTATTTGATCTAACATGTATGAACTATTTTACTCTTTTTTTTATATAAAAAATATAAAATATAAAAAAGATTCTCGATGATACTTTTATCATATCTAAAACATTGGATTATTTGATATATATATTTTGACTATAATTATACAGGTTTTTCGTGATGGCATTGGGCATAGTCTCTTGTTATCTTCTCCTTTCATTGCCACTCTCCATAATCTGCATCATTCGTCCACTTGCAACAACGCCAAGGCTCTCCCTTGTCATCTTTGATTCCGTAATACCAACTCACCATATATTTTATATATATATATATATATATATATATGATTTTTTGAGGGCTAAATTGTTATAAACTTCAAATGTTATAATGCTATGTAAATTAGATTATTCCGTCAACTTACCGGCAATTTAAGGTTTAATTTTTACTTTGGATATTTAAAATACGTAGATAAAATTATAAACACGTGCATATTTATTACATAGATTTGACGTGAAATAATTTTTTTATCGCATCAAATCCAATAATGTATGTATAATTTAATCCTAGTGTTTTAAATATGTTCTAGGTAAGATTCACTAAACATGAATAGGTAGATTTCCTTGGCACACCAATCAAAATAGTATTAAGTTAGTCTGTATAATGTATTTGGTTGTTATGATGGTTATTTTATGGTTTTGAAGGATAATTATTTGTTGGATTGCTGCAGATGATGGCGGCTTTAACCATAGCTGCAGGTTCAGCTTCTGCAGCGATGGTGTATTTGGCCCATAACGGGAACGATGACGTGAATTGGCTTCCTTTTTGTCAACAATTTGGTGATTTTTGCCAAAGCGCAAGTGGAGCAGTGATTGGTTCTCTATTAGCTGCTGCACTCCTCTTGATTATAATTATCCTTTCAGCTTTTGCTCTTAAAAGAAACTGAGAAACTCACACATATAAAGAACAGGTAAAAGTAAGATGGAGCCCCGGGTTGAATTGCATTTTATTCCTTCTACTAAAAATAATAAAATTAGTCTTTATATATTAGATCAAAGAGTAAATTGGTCCTTTTGTTAAAATTTTCATTTATTTCTATTGTTAAAAATTGATTTCTATGCGTCAGGTAGACGTGGCACAACACATGTTATTATGTGATTATTTTGTTAGTCTTGCTAGTTTTTAACAACACAAATAGATAAATTTTTTAACAGAAAGGACCGATTTGTTCTTTGATCTAATGTATAATGACTAATTTACTTAATTTTTTAGTAAATGATACAAAATGCAATCTAAATTTTAATATACGTATTTCCGTGGTACTTTTATAAAAAAAAAATTTATATTGTTACAACATTAAAATTTGATGTTAAAGAAAGGGAAGGTTAATGTTCAAATTGCATTGGTTTGTAAATTGTGTGTTGTGGAAAGTATTAGAATGATTTCATTTGCTTTTTGCTGTGTAATTTTATGTTGCAACATTTTAAGGTGAAATCTTTACATCTTACATACCCCGGACAACTTTAATCTTCAATTAATTAAATTGAATCGAGTCGAATCGATTTAACTTAAATAAAATGGTCTAGTAGATTTTTGAATTATTTAGTTAAGACAATCAATTTCAAGTTTGGACTCATAATGATTCGAGCTCGATATCAATATGATTTGGTTTCAAGATAGATCCAATTTAAAACTCTAATTTATAACTAAATAAGCAATTTTTCATTGGCTTACGTGACATTTTTTTCTAATGAAAAACGGTGATGTACTAAATCTAAAGTAGCCAATTGTTGGTATTGGTTCGTATCCATATTGAGATGTTTTGATGTATCGTTTCGGAGTTATCGATATTTTTAATTATTTTTCATATATATATATTTATATTTTATAGTCTCATTTTTAGTTTTTTAATAAATTATATATACATTTAAATATTTTCATATATATGTTTTTAATCTAATTTCATAATTTCACAATAAATTATATATTATTCTAATAAAAATAAATTATATATCATCTTTACACGCAAGTATATCACAATTACATCCATATAAATATGTTTATACTTAGTTTTAAAATTATTAATTTGGTGCAATAATTTTAATTTGATAGCTTTTAATTTTAAATATAATTATACAAGAAGAAAAAAATTAGTTTAAAATATTAAAATTTTGTAGCAAACGGTATGGGCCGGTATGCACCAATATTGATGAAAATGGGCCGAAACACACCAAAATGACTAAAGTGCACCAAAATTTTGACTAGAATGATACGTATCGACTAGTACGACCAGTTTCGGTACACTATTGACTACCATGACTAAATAGCTTGATAGATTTTCAAAATTACACATTAACTTTAGTTTAACGTGTAATGTTATACTTAAAATTTTATTTTGTGCAATTTTAGACATGCAATTAAAATTTCTTAACGCAATTATTAATATAATATCATTTTACGTTTTATATATTCCATACATAAATAATTATATTCATTTAATATAAATATATAAATTGATATGTTTGTTTAAATGTATATATTTGAATCAAAAATCAAAATTTCATCTATATATTTGAACCACAATCAAAATTTAATGTGAATAATTACACCAAATATATAATCTTGAGATTTATCTCAAATAAAAAAATTGCTGGTAGGTAGAACATTCAGTTTTTTCTATTTGATTTTATTATTATTATTATTATTATTATTATTATTAAATCAATTTAACCGAATATAATTTATAAAAACCACCCGACCAAATTAGAGCTCAAATATCGATGTGAGTAAATTGATTGGTTAATTAACTTTAGTTATTGGATATGAATAATATATATTTATGTTATATATTATAATTTATATATTTTAAATAATTAAAAATTAAATGAAGTCAAAATTTTTGGTCAAGTTAGTTGAAAATTTTAAAATCAATAACCGATTGAAATAATCAACAAAATCAAACGCATAACCAAAAAAACTACCTAAATTGAAATCGACTAAACAAATTAGATCCGTTTAGTCAATTTTCTTGATTTTAGCTGAAAATTGCTTTCCCCTAATTAAAGGTAGAGGTGTTCGTGTATCAAATACTGACCTAGCTTGGTTGGCCTAACCCACTTTAGGCTAAGTGTAAGTTTATATTTTCCAACCCTAAACCGACTTAACCTAGCCTGGCCTATTCTATTGTTTATAAATAATAAAAAATAAAAAATACATTATATTAATATTCAAATATTTTTATAATTAAATTCAAAAATAATCTTTTGAAATAATAAAATCGGACCTAAATGAGTTGGACACACCCAAAATAATTTTAAATCAAGTCTCAACCCAACTCGACTCAACTCCATGCAATGGAGCAAATAAACAAATAGCTTGCGTAAGAAGCTGAGTTTGGCTTTTACTATTCTCATTTTGCCTTCCATTTTGCCTTCTATCGTCGTTTATTCCCTCGTTCATTCTCTCTCTGTCTCTCTCTCTCTTTTTCTCTCTCCATTAAAAATAAAAATTTTAATACTAATTTTCGTTCCACATTTCAATTTCTCCCAACAAGGGCGAAAACGGCGTTCAAATCTAGCTAGGGTTTCTCAATTTAATTTCTTAAAAATCATTTTGGAAAAAGATCCAAAATGTCGCAGCCGCAATTCGGGAAATTAATGCCTAATCTTGATCAACAAAGCACGAAACTCCTCAATTTAACGGTTCTCCGTCGCATCGACCCTTTCGTCGAAGAAATTCTCATCACCGCCGCTCATGTCGCCTTCTATGAGTTCAACATCGACCTTAGCCAATGGGTAATAGGCTAATTTCCAGTTTTTTTACTTTTTCTTAATTTAAACACTAAATTTTGCTTCTCTTTTGTTGTCTCTGCAGAGTCGAAAAGATGTCGAAGGATCTCTTTTTGTTGTCAAGAGGTAACTTTGAAAGCGAATTTTTTTTATATATTTTAAATTTCTACTTTTTCAATTTTTTTAATTTAAGATATTTATTTCGGTTTGCAATTCAGGAATACGCAGCCTAGGTTTCAGTTTATTGTGATGAATAGACGCAATACTGGTTAGCTCAATGCGATTCTTGATCTTCTTGTATCGGTGAACTTGAATCGTGAAAATTGCTTGATTTGATTTTTACAAATTGCAATTACTGCCTTTTTTGGTTTCTTGATTTATTATATAATATGTTCTATAATCGATCTTTTTTTTTTTTTTTTTGCAAATTTTGGTCAGAAGATGATTAAACTAAGAAAAATAGTCTCTTAAGAAAGTTTTTATAAACAGATAATTTGGTGGAAAACCTCTTGGGAGATTTCGAGTATGAAGTTCAGGATAAATATCTACTATACCGCAATGCTTCTCAGGAAATAAATGGTATTTGGTTCTATGATGCACATGAACTCGAGGAGGTTGCGAATCTTTTTAGCAGGTACTGATAATTTTTGTCATTTCTTTTGTTTTTTATGTTTTTGGTTGCCAAATTCGGGTCATTGGTTGTTTTTGTGTGTGTGTGTGTGTGTGTGTTTGATGAAAAATTTATGATGTTTTTTATCGCTTATTTGTGCCATTTTTTGTGCTTTGGCATCTTCAGGATTCTTACTGCATACTCAAAGGTGCCTCAGAAGTCCAAGGCAACATCAACAAAAGGGTAAGCATTATAGTAATATATTCCCCGCTTTTCTATTAGCATTTTGCTTAGTTATCAGTATATACATCATCGAGTTGAAATGTCTCTCGACTTTTAGTACCTTGTAATTGTGATATTTGAGTTCTTCAATCAACGTTGCCGTTTTCAAGCACTAGAAATTACTTCATTAGTTATATTTTGCCACTACTTGACTTATTTGATTCTCTTCTTTGACCATATCCATCACCATCCTTAAGAGATGTTAATGTTTTTGTTGTTTTCTAAATTGCCTTACTTGAGTCTATTCTCGTAGTGGACTCTTCAACCCTTCGATTTTCTTCTACCAAATAGGTGCTGGATTATTGTAGTTTTTGTTATCCTCAGTGTTTGTTTAGTATTTGAGTTTCTGCCCAATTTTCAAGCTTTCTTTTTTTAACTGGTAAAATTTAAACTGTGATGAGTGGTAATTATTCCAATTGGTATGTTATCATATTTGCTTGTAAGCTTCCAATCTGATCCAGGTTTCCTTCCTTTTTTGCCAATTTCCAAGTAACAATATTAATCACAAATGCAGTGAGTTTGAAGAACTGGAAGCTGTCTCAACAATGGCCATCATGGATGGTCCCTTGGAGCCATCATCATCAACTGCACCCGGTGTCGCAGATGTCCCTGATGATCCTGCCTTTGTGAATTTCTTCAGTGTATGCATTTTTCTGTTCAACTTCCGCCCACTGATTACATGCAATACATTCCAGTACATGTAGAAAATTTCATGTGACCCTATCACTATAATTTTATCTTCTCGTGGGTTGCTTTGTCGTAAACTGGGCTTTATCATGACTGATCGTTTGTACTTAGTTAATGAATGTCTTCTCCCTTGCTTTCACTGCTAAGATAGGCTGTAGTTAAGTATCGTAGGATAGCACATCAAATCTAATTGCTTAGTGAATCATGTTTATTATAAGGAGGTGATGAGTAAAAATATCATGAAGGTCCCTGTACTAGATGAGAGATTGTTTTTTGACCCTCTACTTAAAGAAGGGGAAAATTATTCCCTATACTTTAGATCAAAGAGCAAATTGGTTCTTTCTGTTAAACATTTCATCCATTTCTACTATTAAAAACTGGCATGGCTAACAGAATAACCAAATAGTGACACGTCCTTGACATTCAAAAACCAGTTTTTAATAGTAAAATGGATTAAATTTTCAACAGAAGGACCAATTTACTCTTTGATCTAATGTACAGGGACTAATTTGCCCATTTTTTGAATAGAGAAGGCAAAATGCAATCTGACTCCTAGTATAAGAGCCTCCATGGTACTTTTACTGGAGATGATGGCATCCTATCTCATGAATTATGTTTACTATATATATTTTGAGTTCGTATATAACTAGTCAATATCTAATATCCCATATACATGTGTTTCTTACATAACGTAAACCAACTATTCATGTCTTAGATTCAATTGGATTCTAGAATTATTCCTCAAAGGATAGACAAGACCTGTCTTATAGCCATTAGATTCCATATGCCTAATTTTACCCCCCCTTTTTTTCCTAATCATTTTTTTTTATATCGTTTTTTGTAATGTAAATTCGTCTCTTCCTTTTATTTTTTATTTGGCATTATCTCACATGGGTACAATCTAAATGGACGAATTCATTAGACCAAATCATTGCATACAAATAAAACATCAATAAATATTTTCCGTAGTCCATTCTCTGTTTCTGCATGTCTGAAGCTTATCCGCTGAGATAAATCAACAAGCATTGGTTTTTTTCTTTATTTTTATGCCCCTCTTATTTTATATGTCACAACTAAAAGAAAGAACAACAACATGCATTAAGGGCTAATCGGTATCATTATTAAATGGTTGATTTGATTAAATTGTTTTTGGTAGAGGCTCTGAAGTGTACACATATTGGGTATTGCTACAACATTTATTTATCAGTGCTTATACCTTGGTCCTTTTGTTACATGTTGCAGACAGCTATGACCATTGGAAATGCTTCAAAGACATCGAATTTTGGACAACCATACCAATGTTCTGCTGCAATGCCTGCACCTTCTAACCCACCCATTGTTGCGTCCCCTACAGTGCCAGCTTTGCATTTGCCATATCCTCTATCCTCTTCTACTCCATTGATGCCACTACTTGATACCCCTGAATCCGGAAGCAATCATACTAATCTCGTAAAGCCCTCGACGTTCTTTTTGCATCCTTCCTCTTCTTCACAGATATTGCCACCTGTCTCTACATCTTCACCAACTGCTCCTCTACTTAACCCTCCTCTGAGTCTACAACGCCAACATGGGGCTCCACTGCTTCAACCTTTTCCACCGCCTGCTCCCTCACCATCACTCACGCCTGCTCCCGTTCCCAGCCACAACTATGGTTTAACTATCAGTAGAGAAAAAGTTCGAGATGCACTTTTGGCTCTCATTCAGGTAAGTTTACCATCCATCAGCAATGTACCATCATTTACTCGTTTTTCCTGTGCATCTAACCAAATTTGCATGTTTTTCAGGACAATCAATTCATCGACATGGTCCACCGAGCACTGCTAAATGCTCATAATTCTTGACCACCAAATAAAAAATGCTGGTATTATACGCTTTTTTTTTTTGGCTATAGTTCTGTTTTTGGGGTCTACTGTTTTAGGTGGTTTTGGTTGGTCCTCCTTTAGTCACCCTTTACTAGAAGTTAAAAACACAAAACTCTATCAAATTGTCTTCCTCAATGGATTTGGTTGGTGCTGGTGTTATTATTCATTATAGTATATATACATATAATATGATTCTGATTTTTACCTGGTTAGTGTAAATCAACTGTATCTATCTATATCTTATACTACTAATTGAACTGGTATCATGAGTCAATTGAGCATTAATTCAGTTGAGAAATTATTAAAATACTTTTTATATATAAATAAGTTATATGATTATGAGGTTATTTTTAACTTTTCATATAAAATCAATAAAAATTTACATATGGTGATACAATGAATTTTAAATTTTAAATTTACCATTTCAAATAAAGTTCCATTTAATTTTTCTATGAACTTGAAATACATAATACTTTTACTTGCTTCATGTTTTAATATATTCTTTTTTGTTTTTTTAAATAAATTTTAATTATAACTTTTGAAAGTCATTTTCATTAATTTAGATCTAAAATATTTATATTTTAAATTATAAATTAAATAAAAAATAAATTTAAGTAATGATTGAGTTAAAATGGAGCTGAATTCGAATGGTGTTCAATTTTCTTGGTTATTTTCCTCGGCCATAGTGAGGACATACTAGTGATATGCCAAATCTTTGATTGGGTTAACTAAAACAAGTCTAAACCGTAGATTTTGAATTTGGTGTGGATACCATTTAAAAAGAAAAATAAACATTGGCAGATATCAATTAAACGATGTATTGTAGCAAAATTATTATCCTAATTACCCAAGAAACTATAATCAGGGAAATTTAATGAGTAATTTTATTCTAACAATCAAAATCAAAAACTTACATTTTATGTCCCTTTAATTGCTCCATTTTCACTCCATTTTCACATTTTAAGGAGGGTGGCATTGAAATAAACTGATCTTTTTAAAAAACGAGTTTATTATTTTGTTCTAATTATAATATCAGTTCTTTAGTAATTGAAAATTATTCTTTCTATTTTTATTTGACATAATTTAATCTCTTAACTTCTATAATATTATTGAGTAAGTCTTACAACGTTAGCTTTTACAAAGATTAAATGAAAATTTTATTATTATTTCGTCATGAAAATCCAATCAAATCATGTTCAACAAATATTAAATTTACCTTTTAACCCGATGCTTAAGGTTATTTAAAAAAATCACGTCACTCTAAAACTATGAGATTAAATTCAAATATTATTATAATAGAGGGACTGAAAATCAATATTAAACCAATACTTTTATCTAAGGAGCCCGACCCGACTCGACCGAATCAGTTCCTTTGGCCCATGCAGAATCTGCTTTGATGCTCTAAAAGAAAAACCAGTACACTGTTATTACCGCCAAAAGAACTAGGGTTGCATCCGCCATGGCTCGCTTGACCAAAGCACATGTCTTGAAAGACGAGAAGACACATGATCCCACCTCCATCACTTCCCTCTCTCTTTCCCACAAAGCTCTCTCCGATGTACGCCTCCGCCGCCGTTCCTCTTTCTATCATCGCCTTCCGGTTCCTCTTCGTCTAATCTCTACTCTATTTTTTTCTATTTTCTTTTTAACAGGTTTCTTGCTTGGCTGAATTCGAAAACTTGGAAAGACTCGACCTTGCTTTTAACAATCTCACTTCGCTCCAGGTTTTTTTTCATTTCCTGCTTCCGTACACTTATTTAAGTAATTTAAAAAAAAATGAAATGTGATTTCAATATTAAGTTTCAATTTTATAGGGATTGAAGTCTTGTGTTAACTTGAAATGGTTATCGGTTGTTCAAAACAAATTACAAACATTGGAAGGAATCGAAGGACTCACTAAACTCACTGTAAGTTTTTAAAGCTCACTTGTGTGTTTTTTTCATAGATTCCTAATTAAATTGAATCAAATTTATGATTCGATTTTGGTTTTTAAATTAGGTGTTAAATGCTGGCAAAAATAAGCTTAGATCAATGGAAGAGGTTAAGCCTCTTGTTAATTTACGCGCATTAATTCTGAATGGTAAGATTTTGTTATAAAAAAATTGCATCACTTTGCATTTATTCTTTAATTTTTTGTACTTGTTAATCTCATTGTTTCTTTCTCCGTGTAGATAACGAGATTGTTTCCATATGTGGACTCGATGATATGAAAGATTTGAACACTCTTGGTATGAATTCGTAATCTTAAATGATCGTGTTTCGAAAGTTAACTTAGTTTGCATTTTGTGTTTGAAATTGAAGTTTGAGATCGAAGTTGTTAAGAATATGGCTCTGTATATTTGGGAGCTGAGTGTTGGGATGGGAAGTACTTCCCGATTGGTATGAATTCGTAATCTTAAACCATCACGTTTCGAAAGTTAACTTGGTTTGCATTATGTGTTCGAAATCGAAGTTTGAGATCAAAGTTGTTAAGAATACAGTTCTGTATATTTGGGAGTGGAGTGTTGGGATGGGAAGTACTTCCCGATTGGTATGAATTCGTAATCATAAATGATAGTGTTTCGAATGTTAACTAGGTTTGCATTTTGTGTTCGAAATCGAAGTTTGAGTTTGAAGTTGTTAAGAATATCGGGAGTGGAGTGTTGGAATGGGAAGTACTTCCTGATTGGTATGAATTCGTAATCATAAATGATTGTGTTTCAAATGTTAACTTGGTTTGCATTTTGTGTTTGAAATCGAAGTTAACAATCCGGTTCTGTTTTTTCGGGAGCGGAGTGTTGGGATGGGAAGTACTTCCCGATGAACACCTCTAAGTATGCTTATAGTCAACCCATTATCTGACCTCGTTTCTCTATTCTTTGCACTACTCGATCTCACAACCTCTAAGCTGGTGCTTTAGAAATCACTTACATGATTTTAACTCGGATTATATCTCTGTCTGAAATTTTCCTTCAGTACTTTCTAGGAATCCCATCACCGAAATTGGCAATTCTCTTGTCAAGCTGAAATCTATCACAAAGGTATTGAATCCTTCTGTTATTCATATATATCTTATACGATTTAACTTGATTATTACTCCTAATGCTTTTTTGATGTCTCTTGGTTCTAGTTCTCTGCCTCTAATTGCCAAATTCAAGCTATCGAGTCATCATTCAAGTGCTGCGTTGAATTAAAAGAGCTTCGACTCGCTCACAATGATATCAAGGTAAGTTCTTTTACATAATAACTATCCGAGTAAAGCATGTTTTATTACTCATTTCAGCCTCTCTGATGTATCAATTAGATGCTTTTGTTATTATTTCCTATATACGTACCTACTTGTTCATGTGTGTGAATTGTCCAGAGTCTCCCGTCGGAGCTGTCTTGTAATAAAAAGCTTCAAAATTTGGACTTGGGAAATAACTTAATCTCTCAATGGTCGGAATTGAAGGTTTGTAGCAACCTAAAATAATTTATTTTTCCCCAATTCTATGATTTTTTTTCATGGAAATGCATTTTCTAGGTAAAAGTATCATGGAGGCTCCTATACTAGGAGTTGGATTGTATTTTGCCCTCTCTACTCAAAAAATGGGTAAATTAGTCCTTATACGTTAGATCAAAGAGCAAACTGGTCATTCTTTTAAAAATTTTATCTATTTCTATTGTTAAAATTTGGTCATTGTATATTAGCATAAGGTACGTGTTGCACGCCATGTGTCATGGTCTAGTTATCACGTTAGTCACACCAGTTTTTAACAGTACAAATGGATGAATTTAACAAAATAACCAGTTTGCTCTCTAATTTAATGTGCAGGGACTAATTTGCCTATTTTTTGAGTGGAGGGATCTAAATGCAATCTGACTCCTAGTATAGGGATCTCTATGGTACTTTTACAGCGTATTTTGCTTTGTTTGTTGACTACCAACTGAAAAACAGGCTCTGGATTCATTAGTCCATCTGAAGAATCTCAACCTACAAGGAAATCCCATAGCCGAAAAAGATAAACTGGCTAAGAAGGTAAGCATGTTTTGGCTCGTACAAATTTTTTTCTTGTTTTATTTGAATATGTGTTTGTTTAGGTTTTTCTCGTCTTAGTCTCTTGATATGATTTCTGGAACAACAATGCTGCAGGTTAAAAGGGTACTGCCTAACCTACACATATTCAATGCAAGACCAATTGATAAAAGCATAAAAAACAAAGAGGGTGAGATCGTCAACATTGCTTCGCATAGTACAGATATTCACATGGAGGAGAAAACAGGTCAGAAAAGAAAAAAGAATCCCGAATTTCTGGTGTCGGTTGAGAAACAAGATAGTTATGCTACTACTTTTGATACCGAGAAAGAATCGAAGAGGAAAAAGAAGAAAGGAAACAGCCAGCTGTCGACAGAAGTTCCCGTTGCTGAGGACAACATTGTCATTGAGAAGGAAGAAAAGAAGAAAAAACCGAAGGTCAAACAAAAAGGAAGGAAGACAAATGATAAGTTCTCAACTTCAATGCACGAGGATGGTACCACGGGTGAAGAGAAACCAAAGAAGAAGAAGAAACTAGAGAAACGGGCTGAACTAGACATTATCGACGATGCAGGTGCCTCTTTCACAGAGCTGTTTGCAACTGATGTTGCTGATACGATACATGATGGTAAAAGGAAGATAATCGATAGAGCCAGTCAAGATACAAAATCGTCTGATAGCTTAGTTACCTACCCTGTAAAAAAGAAAAAAAGTAAACATGCTGTGCTTGCCGAACTTGAGTTGACCCCAGCAATTGAATTCGGAATGGGTGGCGCGTCAACTTGGGGTGACGAGTGAAGCCGGAATCAAGTTATTTGAGGTAATTTTTTTGCTAAAACGCCTTGGGTGAATTTTGGTTTCACTTTTATCTTTGCCATTTATGTACTAATTTTTCTTTTACGAAAATAAAAAAGTATTTTCAGTCAGTTCAAAAATTTATTCAAATATATATTATTATTATAGATGAGGTATGCTTATTTGTAGAGGTGTTCATAGCTGAGTCGAGTTGGGTTCAGGCTAAGTTTATGGATAATATAAATATGCTTTATTCGATATAAATTACACTATATTTCGTCCAAGCTCATCTATATTTTTAAATGATTAAGTATGTTTTAGACTCGTCTATATTTTTTAAAAAATGTTATTTTTTAATTTAACTTTTCATATTTCATATGGTTTTTTTATTAATATTTTGAATTTAGACATCTGTATTGTTCTATGTGATATAAATTCCATAATATATATAAAAATATAAAACAGGTAGTGCTTTTTAATTTGATAGAAGCTATGGAGTTAGTCCCTATATTTTAATTTGATCAATTTAATCTTTGTACTTTTTAAACTTTAAAATTTGAGTTCCCATTGAAGGTTAATTATTAAATATTAAGTTATGCTACTTCCAAAATTTGATGTGTCAAATATATTATTATATGTGTAATGTTATATCAATTTATTATTTTCATATATTATTTATTACAAATCAAGTTAATAGATTAATGATTTTTATTTGCGTTAATATTGAAACTTTAAAATTTAAAAAATATAGGAACTTAGAATAATTCAATTGAAGAGTATGGACTAATTCTACAATTTTTCATATAGTACATGATTAGGAATTGAATTTAACTAACAAATTTAATCGTTTTTGTTTGGCTAGGATTAAAATTTTAAAATTTAAAAGGTACATAGAATAAAATTAATCAAATTAAGTATAATGATTAAATCTAAAATTTTTACGAAGTATAAAGAATAATGGTAAAATTTAACCTAATTTGAAACCATCGTCAAATAGATCCAATCGAGGTATCTAACCTACACTAAACATTGTTATGATGTATGATAAAAGACTCTCGGTTTGTAAATTGAATAAGCAAAATCCCATCCAGGGACCAATTACAATAGCCATTTTTGCACCTAATCATAAAATTATAAAATTTAGAGAATCAATTTTAGAAAAATATTTTTGACGAGTTGTGTGATCTCAAAAGGCAAAGATTTTGCTTCTTTTGGTCACAAAACGCATTCCAAATACACAAATTAATTACTAAGATAAAATTTTAACTTGTAAAACCTTGATCCGGTTTAGGAGTTTCGACTAAGTCTAAGGCGTTACATTAATCACCGAAGTGATTCAGTAAAACTACTCTTTTGCTTGAATTGGTTTATATGAAAACCGCTCTTTTGTTTTTAATAAAACATTCATTAGTTAAATTGTTTTTACTTATTAAATGAATTACAAAATCTATTAATGTGAAGTTTTGGGAAAAACTGTTAAGGCTGAACATACTTATCAAAACTTTAAGTTTTAGTAACATTACTAAGAATAATAGTTTTCTAAACCAATTAGCATGCAATTATAAGAGTATTAACTAAATAACATGCTTAAAATTAATAAGCTAAACAATCTCAAACCTAAGATATAAAAGAAAGAAATAATAAATAATTACAAACCCAAAACAATTAATGGAAATTTTAATGAAAACTTTAAAATAATAAAAAAAAAAAACAAGCTGCTAGTTCGAGGTTCCTTCGATGCCATTCTAGGTCCTAATTTCCTGCGTTACCTGAAAGGTAAGAAAAAGGGGGAGTGAGTTTATCACAACTCTGTGTGAGTAATTTTTAAATCACTACTTATAATCATACAAACAGTGAAGCATTCACTTTATAGCAACATAGCAATTAAGCATAATGTAGGGAACAATCAATAAATCAATGCATGAACAGATTATACTTATGATGCAATGTAATTATGATTTCAAGTTCTCACCAATCCGTCCTATCCACCCTTGAGCATCGCTCGACACACCAAAACACATCTTAAAAACTGATCATCCTTGTAATGCCCTAAAATTTTTAATTCTTGTTTTTTGTATATATGTGACATAAGTACTTGTTTGTTTCAATGGTTAAGTGTTCTAGGTGTGTATGGGAGGTCCCAAGTTCAAGTTATGACTTGGGCATTTTTTTTTTTTTAATAAATAAAGCCTTAACCTGGCCTAAAGGGCTTAAGTTTGATAGTTGGTAATTATATATTAGAATGGGCCTGTTGGTTTAGTGGATAAGCGAAGTATTGGAGTGTAAGAGGTCTAGTGTTCAAGTTTTTACGTAAGTGTGAGTTTAATTTTTACTATGCGAACTGATGGTGTTTCAATGGAGTTGGACTCTGAGGTAGTTGAGTTGTGTGGGTTAGTGGAGAGAAAAATAAGGATGTGCATAGGAGTAGTGTCCCCTTGAACTTTCTTTCCTCTTCCTCCAGTTTTGCTAACGTCGAAATTTTCTGTTCTCCCTCTTCAGTTTTTTTTTCTTTTTCTTTCACTCTTGCCGAAATTCTCATTGA
The DNA here is from genome assembly GCA_020496765.1 of Gossypium stocksii. Lineage (NCBI taxonomy): Eukaryota > Viridiplantae > Streptophyta > Magnoliopsida > Malvales > Malvaceae > Gossypium > Gossypium stocksii. The sequence continues at coordinate 1,212,209 of CM035623.1, forward strand.
ATCCTCTTTTTTTTTTCCCTTTTTTTCTTTTTTTTTATTATCGTCCCCTTCTTGCGTCAAGAATTGCATTGGTGCGGTTTCGGTAGGTAGTTCTTTCCTTTCTCTCGTATTTGTGTATCGTTTGAGAAGGCATCTAAATCTCTTTTTGGAATTGATGGTTTAGGCGAAGGTCTTTAAGCAGTAAATTTGTTCTGGGATTGAGAAGTGGTTACAAAGGTGCTCTGTCGGCGATAAGTCAAGTTTTGGGTAATTCCTTAATGACAAATTCGTTGTTTTATTCTTTAAATGGCTAAACCGAGGTTGTGTATAATGATTTTTAGACTTTGGAGTGCTTGGGAGTGCTTACGAGTCGGAAACGATACAGGTATGTACCCAAAACATAGAAAATGGGATTCCATGAAAAGTCGAAATTGCTTTTTGTCAAGAAATAAGAGAAATAGAGAAAATGATATGAAAAATTATAGAGAAAGGAAATAAGAGTGTTATAAACTTAGAAATCAACATTTTGCACTAAAATAGTTTTGGACAGCAGCAGCAGTCTAACTTTGAAAACTCATCAAAAATAGTGGAAATTAAGTTAGAGGTTGAATAAAATATAAAATTAAATTTTATTGAGTCTAGTTTTTCATGGAAGAAACAATGTAAGCAATGGAATTGTAAATTATGAGATATAATAAATTTTGTAAGACAATGTCAGAATGATTCCGGGTTCCCCTGTTCTGACTTTGGAAAATCATAAAAAATTGTAAAAAAATAATTATGGGCTTAAATTTATATTTTTAAATCCTTAATGAGTCTATTTTCAAGAGAAACAAATGGAAACATCATCCAAATTCCGTACTAAGAGATAAATAATTTTTAGTAAGGAAAGGTTAAAGCTGTCAAATAGCAGAATAAGGATAAGTTTGATAATTTTACTGTACTTATTTGATAAACTATAAATTCTAAAAATTTTATTGTAGAAAGATATTTGAGTCTTGTTTCAAAAACATCAAGCAGATCTTAATTTGAAATTCTATAGCTCAAGATATAAATAATTTAGTAACAATGACTCAAGTAGATAGCTTTGAATGAACATATAAGTAAATAGTGAAAACACATATGAATATTTAGTTAGCATGGGTTACATTAAAAATGAATCACGCGGCCAAGGCCAATTTGGGCCAGTGGGCCACACGAGCATGTGGGCCCACACGGGCAGGTCACATAGGCGTGTGAGCCCATTTCTCTAAAAAGTTGTCTAAGGTTGCACGGGTCGCCCATGTGACTATGGACCTACTGAAGGGTCGGTAAGCCCTACTTAGACCCCTATATGAGTGACCTATCTATCTGATTTCTATACCGAGCATGAATTATGATATCTGAATATATGTACTGTAATTGCATAATAGCATGACATCTTTTGTATGTTGCATTGCATCGCATCGGGGTGGGTTATTGTTATCTGGAGGAAGTGTCTAAAAGGCTATTAAGCCTGTTATCTGGTAGCACTATTGCAAATTTCTAATTATGTGTCGCATTTCGGTACAGCATGGTGTGTAGAGATGGGTGGGTTGATTTAATCCCCACATGGTGTGTAGGGATGGACAGAGATGGTGTGTAGAGGCTGGTGGATAGGATTCTGATTTTCTGCTATTGTATATTGTATCTGAGATGGGCCAAGGCCCTAAATTATATCTGAGACTGTATTCGAATGGTCCAGGGCCCAAACTAAATCTGTAATGGGCTCAGGCCCCAGAATGTAATTGATTATTTTCTGATGTGTATTTGTATGTATGTTTTCTGTGGGGATTACACACCGAGTTTGCGAAAACTCACCCTTTTTTCTGTTTAATCTGTACAGGTAATCCCCAGACTTAGGGGGATCGGTGCAGTGGAGGGCTCGATGGTGACCACCACTACTGAACTACTTTATTACAGCTTTTGATTTTATATTATTTTTGGGTATTTATTATTGTAATGTTGGGACTTTGGACTATTTGGTTTAAATTTGGGATTTTATACTGTTTTTATGGATTGTTTTTTAAACTGCAACTCAGCAAAATATGGTTCTTCTAAAAACTAAGATTTTGGTTTCGTAAAATAATTGGTTTCAAAAGCTTCTGCTTAAAAGACATGTTTTAAGGCAAATAAGCTAGTTCATGTTTTTTTCGAATTAAATAAAAGCTAATCAACTAGAATGATTTTTATTTGTCAATCTCGATTTCAAACTCCATTTCATGTGACATCGCTAGATTTGACCATCACGTCTAGGCTGGGTTTGGGGTGTTACAATCCTGGATTTCTCGATGACGATGGGCGTTCACTTGTCATCTGTGATGATGACATTTACTACAATAACTGACCATCTCGATTTTGACGGCTTTTTAACCTATCATCCTGGTTTATCCAATTTTGATGACATTGCCACCTACTTTATGCAGTATTGACTTTCAATGTGGACTTAATTTGCCATTTTCTCCTACAGAACTCCTTCGTCCTCCAAACCCAATTTCATTTAATTATACACATATACTCAACATATCATGCTATTTATCATCAATTGATGCTATGTTTGTCCAACACATTCAATATTTCATACCGTCATTTAATGGCATGTATTCATGCAATCATTCATATTCAATTTCATATATATACAATTTCTTCATTCAAACTAAAAACTTGTAACAGTATATTGATATTAGATTGTTTATCATGCTTGTTCAACTAACACATACATAAGAAGTTCTCATATAGGGTTCGCAATATAGGGTTTGCACATCTAGGTTTCGCATGTTTGAGGGGTTTTATACATCTAGGGTTCACATGTATAGGGTTTGCATGTCTAGGGTTCACACTTAAAGGTTTGCACAAGTAAGCATACGGGGTTCGCGTAATAAACCAACTAGGGTTCGCATGTTTAGACATGTAAGGTTCACATATTAAAACAAGTAGGGTTCACATGGCAAACATGTAAGGTTTCGTGAAAATCCTACATGGTTTTGCATATGGGCTTTCATACATGTGTTCGTACATATCAACTACAGTTCGCCTAATAGGGGTTCCCCTATAGGGGTTCACATACGGGAGGTTTTCCTATACAAATTACTTACTTTCTAATACTTCAATTAATTAAACACAATGATTTAATTTTAGATCCCACATCTAATTTGAAGACACACACAAAAAAAAAACTTAACTTGGATGAGGAGATCGATGATCTACTGGGAGGAGAGAGATGATTTTGAAAACCTTGAAATCTTTTGGTTGAAAATTGACGTGGTAATGGAGGAGAATATGATGAACTTTGGAAAATTCTCTAGATAAAAAATTCTAGGTTTGAAAAGATTTTCTATTTATAAAACTCTTTTTCCCTAATTGAAATAGGTTTAGGAATTCATGTAGAATTAGGATTGATTTAAATTAAGGACTAAAAAAAACAATTTTTGGGCCGAGCTAGTTGGAAAATTCGGTACTTTACGGAGTAAAACTAAGAAAATAAAATATTTTGGCTAAAAGATGCACAAAGGGTTTTGAACTTGAGACCTAAGCAAATGCTAAAACTTAACCATTAAACCAACAAACTCATTATTATTAATTTTGTATCAAAAATAATTTTTAAAGCATTCTAAATTCTCTTACCCTATGCTTAAAAAAAAATAAAACTATGAAATTTATCCCTATTTCTTCTAGCCTTATTTTTAGGGTGTGATAACCACTAAAAATCATAAAATAAAACATAAAAACGCTTAATTACAAGCTCTTTAATGTAAAAAAGAACTTATTTTGCCATATCAACTTTCCCGATACTTAAGTCTTTAATTGCCCTCAAGTAAACACACAAATCAACAAGAGACACGCACAAAGACGACGCTTAAGCAAGAATAATAAAAGTAATCAGCCAAGAGGTATATAAAACGCAAACGACACTACAGCAAAACTGACTTTTAGCGGCCTTTTTTTTGCCTTTAGAAGCGCCGCAAAAAACGCCGCTAAAAGTAATGCCGCAAAAATTTGCGGTGTTTATATGAAAAAAACGCAGCTAAAAGTCATGACTTTTAGCGGCGCTTCTAAAAAACGCCGTTAAAAGTCTTGACTTTTAGTGGCTTTTTTACTTTTAGCGGCGTTTTTGCTACAAACCTTTACTAGCGCTTCCAACCCAACCCAACCATAGGCTTTTACATTCATATCTATGTATATGCACATCAACATCCATATGAATTTATTAGGGTTTAAGGTTTTTTAGTTTACTATTTACGGTTTATGTTTTTACAGTTTAATGTTTAGGCCGGTTTTAATATTTAGGGGTTAAGATTTAGGGTTTAGGGGTTTAGAGAAAACCCCAAAATATATTTTTCTATGTTATTAGTTTCAAATTTTTTCTACGTGTTATTAATTTTTTTCTAAAGAGATTTTAAATATTAAATTAAAAATAAATTACATTTTAATTAATATAAATGATATAAACTAGTTAAATAATAAATAGAAGAGGATGAAAGAGTGCTTGACTTCTATTACAATTTTATATTTAATTATTATATAATTCATATCAATTTTAAATAATTTTTTTTGAAAATTTAAGTAATATTTGAAAGAATTAGATAAATTTTAAAATTTTTATATAATTTTTTATGTAAGAAAACAAAAGCAAAAAATTCCAAAATATAAAATTAAAAAGCTAGTTTAAAAAACTATAATGATAATTTTTATATATTAAATTTCATAATATCTCTTTTACAATTATATAATAAATTATTTAATATATAAATTAAAAAAACCCCAGTACATAACCCCAAACCCAAACTCCAAACCCTAAACTATAACACATAACCCCAAACCCCAAACTATATAATGATAATTTTAATATTAAAATTCATATTATCTCTTTTACAAGTATATAATATCTCAATTATTTAATATATAAATTAAGGATAAAAATTTGAACCTATTTTAAAGAAATAAACATTAGGGTCATAAATACATACCATTCCGGGTTATGGGAAGACAGTTCCACAATAAAAGGAATGATCGGTGAACGATGGTTGGATCCAACAGCTTCGGGGTTATAGGATCTAGAGATTTTGGGGATTTGAATTAGGGGAAACCGACTTGAGGGATTTTGGTTTCGGGATTTTGGGAAATAATCGGGGTTATGGGATACTAAAATTAATTTTTTAGCAGCGCAAAAAATGACGTTGTTTTGTGTATGCAATTTCTAAATCACAAATTATAAAACAATAACCCCTAAACCCCAATCCTTATCCCCTAAACCATAAGCCATAAAACATAAACCATAAACCCTTAACCTCTAAACCCCTACCCCTAAACCCCTAACCCCTAACCACTAACATTTAAACCTTAATTAATGCCGCTAAACACTAAGATCTTAAACCCTAAATCCTAAACCCCAAATAACAAACTTTAAAACACTAAACCCATAACCCAAAATAACAAACCCTAAACCATAAAATTAACATACTAAACATTAAACCCTAGATCAATTTTAACAGCTGTAGGGCCTATTTTTTGACCGGCCCATTTCTAATACAAAACCCAATCCAGAACTTAACCCTAGCCCAAAATTCCAACCCAAAACTTTAACATTTTTGAAAAACCCTACTACTGTTGCCTCCTTCCCATCACGTCGGCACGCCTCACGGCCTCGCTCCACGTTCGCACCCATATCCACGTCCGGCACTACTCCTCCACGTCCTTACAGCACCTGCGATTCAAGCAAAGAAATAGGCAGAAACTGTTTGTAATTTTGGCTATAAAGCCTTCGAATTTCTCATTGTAAAGGGGAGATTTTTTTAAAATACGAATACGCACATTCCATACTAAAAAAGAGAAAAATAGTTTTCATAAGGTGATTTCATGATTTTTGCCATTTGATTTAGTTTTTATTTTAAATCTCTTTCATTCTTTGTTAAGATTCAAAAAACAAAAGTGAGGCAAAAAGGAAAAGGGAATTTACCTCCATTCTTCGATCTCCGTTGATTAGGCTTAGGGCTCATTAGAAACAAGGCTAAGGACCCTGCTTGCATGTTCCCGACCACCGTATGGTGTTGGTCCGACGGTGGCTTGATGTTGGGTCATCAAACCCTAGCAAAGAAGTGATAAGGGGAATGTGGGGTGTTTGCTGCAGAAAATGGCAGATTGCAATTCTACTTTTGTTTTTTTTTTTTTTTTTAGTTTTAATTGTACAATGAAACAGTGCTATTTCATTAAAGGGTTTATGCATGCCTAAAATGGGAAAATTCCACATTTGGTCCTCCCTCCTTGCACCAGCATTTAATTATCCCCTATTTAATTCTTTTTTAATTCAATTGGCCCTAAAGTTTTGCCTGGGTTTCATTTTAATCCCCTAATGCTGCGCTGTTTGGAGAGGACGGGGATATTTTCTTTTTCAGTCCCTCTAGTTCACGCGCGCATGCGAATTTACCCGTTTCACTTTTATTTATTTCAAATTTACCCTGATTTACTGTTTTAAACTCAATTTAGTCCCTAATTTGTTGATTTTTTTATTTTTGTTATTTATTTTTATTTATTTTTTTATATATTTTATATATTGTTTATTAAATCATTTTTAATTATTTACATCAAGTTATCTTACTATATATATATATATATATATATATTTTCCACTTTTTGTATATATTATTTTTTATATAGTATTTAGTTTTAATCTTTTTAAAATATGACTTAAAATTTGTTATATCTTTTATTTTATTTTATTTTATTTAACTATTTTATTGTTTATTAAAAATTTTTACACATTATTTGTTTAAAATTTAGGTTATGTATTTTACTACGTATATATGTATATATTATTCTTTTAAATTTTGTCACATTTTTTTATGTATATTTGATTTCTTTCACATAAAGCCTTATTTTATTTTTTCAGTTTTTATTTTATATATATATTTTTGATTTCATACTATTTCGTATATATATTTTAAATCTATCTATCTATCTATATATATATATATATATATATCTTCTTCTAATCTATTATATATAATTTATTTCTTTTAAAAAATGCTATTTTATTTTATAGTTTTGTTTGCTTCAAACACTTTCACATACTATCATTTTTGTATATATTATTTATATTAAATAATTGAATTCCATGTATATTATTTTGTACATTATTTATTGGTAGTAAAGTGTTTTTATTATTTTACTATTATTTTTACCTTTTTATTACTATGTTTTTATTATTAGTATATATGGTAAAACTTATTATTGTATTATTATTCTTATGTTACCTATCATTATTATGTTCTTTAAATTTTAAATTTCTTTAATTCATTTATTTAACAATTTATTCTCAATTTTTTTAAATAAAGGCAATTTTCCATACTTAAATGTTTAAAAAACGTGCCCTACTGTACTGGGTTTCATTTTTTTATTCAATTTAAGTATTCGAATATCCTTCTCATCGATTTATTCTCTAAATTTTTTTTTAAAACAAAGGCAATTTTTGATATTTGGAAGCTCAGAAAATTGTGCCCTACCGTACTGAGTTTCGGTTTTTGTTTGATCCAAATATTCAAATATCCTTCTTATTGGATTTCTCAAAGTTTTGGAAAGTGGAGGCAATGTTCTGTATTTAAAGAATTCAAAAAATCGTACCCTACCGTACTGGGTTGTGGTTTTACGTTTGATTTAAATATTCGAATACCTTTTTTAAAATGAAGTGCATGGATTTTTAAATAAAAGGCAAGCTCATGCTTGATGGTTGAGATGTTGTATCCTAACGTACTGGATGTGACATTTCGCTTTGAGATGAGATGGTCTTTAGCATACATTTGATTTACTCGAATATTTTTAAAAATTAATAAAGAGGAGGATCGTGTTTTGAACTCTTTTCAAATTTTTAAATTTCGACATTAAGACATAAATTAATCGATAAGGTACCAATTTTGGGTGTATCGAGGGTGCTAATCCTTCCTCGTACGTAACCGACTCCCGAACTTGTTTTCTTAAAATTCGTAGACCAAAATGTTTTATAAGGTGGCCCAATTACACCTCAAAAAAAGGATTGGTGGCGACTCCATGTTTCATTTTCAAAAGTCGATTCCCGTTTTTCAAAAAAAATGGTTTCGACAACAGCTTTGTAACTTAAATGAAAACTTCTAAATATTTTAGTTAGCAGTTTGTAACTTTTTATAATTAAGTAACTAAAATGAAACTTTCTCGTTGCTTATAACTGAATGTATCAAAATAAAATATAATTCAAAACAAGAATAAGAAAAAAATATGAAAATTAAATCGGATCAAATTGAAACGAGTTCGTACACAAAAAATGGCTGCTCAACTTTTAGCGGTGTTTGTAGAAAAACACCGCTATTGGTCAATTTATTAGCGGCGTTTGTAGAAAAATGCCGCTATTGCTCAGTTTATTAGTAGCATTTGTAGAAAAACGCCGCTATTGCTCAATTTATTAGCGGCGTTTGTATAAAAGCGCAGCTATTGATCAGTTTATTAGCGGCGTTTGTGTAAAAGCGCCGCTATTGCTCTATTCTTTAGCGGCGTTTCTACAAAAATGCCGCTATTGTTCAATTTTTAGCAATTTCTCAATTTTTAGCAGCATTTTACCCATAAACGCCGCTATTGCTCAATTTATAGCGGCATTTTCTTGCAGATGCCGCTAATGTATAATCTTTGAGGCGTTTTTTGTCCAAACGCCGCTAAAGCTCTATTTTGCTGTAGTGCGAGTCTTCTAACATGCAACATAAGTATGATATGTAGAGAATTTACAACTTTTAAAATACATCATGAGAATTCATAAAATTACAAAATGAACAAGTATAAAGATAATCATACACCATCAAAAGTGTGTAAATAGGTATAATGTTTATACAAAAGACAACTCGAATTACTCATTTTTTTTACTACTGTTATAATAAAGGCACTTTCCTAGTACTTTCATCTCTGTGTGAACGTAACTAAACTTGTGTACAATATATGTATTGTTCGGTCATTGGTGGATGAATTATTTAATGCATTGATAATAACTAGTAGGACCCTATACATCAATTACATAAATGCAAAATATGGGAATCCTTTTTTTTTTATCCTATATGCTATATAAAAATACAAAATAAAATATTTATAATATAAAAAGGATAAACTACACAAATAGTCATTTAACTATTAAATATTTTCATTTTAGATATTTAAAATAAGAAATTTACAATTTAGGCACGTTACATAGTTCAGTCATTTTGATCACTCTTGTTAAAATCACAAAAGGCAAGCTAACGTGGCAGTTAAATAAATCATTATAATAATAAATTTAGCCCTGCAATTTTATATAATTTTAAAAAAATAAACCCTCAAAATATACAAATCGACTCAACTTGATCCTAATTCTAAAAAGATCAAAGGAATATATAAAATACATAATTATTTTCAAAAAATATAATAATAAATTTAAGTTAATATTAATATTAATATGAAATTGTAAACTTTTTATTTTGGGTACCTAAAATAAAAATATTTTATAGTTGGATGATTATTGATGTAATTTACCCTATAAAAAATAATGAAAAGAGTGAAATAACTTAATATAAATGTGTGAAAATGTGGGTAAAAATGGGAGACTGGAAAAAATATTATTAATATAACATTAATAATATATATTATTTATTTATAATTTGATTTTTATGTACTTTCACTGTTGAATTAGTATCAAACTCAATAAAAGACTTAAAAAATAGTTAGATATAAATAGATGTATATATTATATCTAATATTCTAAAGATATTATATATAAATAATGAAATATTTATATAAAATGTTTTTAAGATAAATTTATTTAAATGAATAATAATTATTAATATAACCTTAATTGAACTAAAATCCACCAAATTGGACTATATATAAATTAACTAATTGAGTTGGTGTCATGTGTCGAAACCATTTTTTTTGAAAATAGGTGGAATCGACTTTGGGTTTTGAAAATAAAATTAAACGGGAGTCGCCACCGATCCCTTTTTATTGAGGTGTGATCGGATCACCTCGAAAAGCGGTTGCTTTTAATAAATAATTTGATTTATCAAAACAACAATTTTGGCCTACGAAATCAGAAAAGGGTTCGGGAGTCGGTTACGCACGAGGAAGGATTAGCACCCTCGATACGCCCAAAATTGGTACCTTGTTGATTAATTAATGTCTTAGTGCCAAACGTTTTGAAAATTCGAAAGAATTTAAAATACGATCCCTTTTTATTAAAAACATTTGAATATGCCGAAATAAAAATAGAGACTCGCTCATCCCAATGAAATAAGAATGTCGCATCCAATAAGTTAGGATGCAATATGTCAATTTCTCGAAATTAAGCTCGTCCTTTTTATTAAAAAGATTCATATATTTAATTCGAAAAGGAATATTTAATTATTTTGGGTCGAATGAAAGATCTAAACCCAGTAAGTTAGGGCTCGATTTATCGAAGTTCCAAAATATAAAATATTTCTTTAATTTTGAAATTCCTATCTCGAGACACTGAACGCCACATTTAGCTAGTTAGGATGTAGCATTTCGAGGTCTCGAGAATAGGCTCTATTTGAAAACTTACGCGTTTTGATTTTGAGCGTGACACTCGATAATTCGGGTTTCAATGAGAGAAATCAGAACCTAGTGAGTTAAGGCTCGATTTGCTCGAAATTCCCAAACTCGAGTTATAATTTTGAGACCTTTGAATGGTGGTTTTTACCAAGCACTATTGAATACGAAAATACAAACGTAGAATAACGACATACGACGCGAAGAAATAATTCATAAACAATATATAACATTATTGAATCAACTACCAAAAAGATATACATATAACGACAATTATAACACGTCATTTTATGCAAATAATATTTACTTTCGAAGACTAAAAGTAAATTTAAAGAAAGTATAAGACGAATTAAAATAAAGTCAATCTAACAAGTTTTTAACAAGTAGAATGCAAAAAGTATAAGGAATGGCAAATACATAATATGAAAAATGTAATATGCATAGTAGAAAAATGTTAAAATATACACGTGACACATGAAAATATTTGTATCGACAATATATATAATAAAAATAAATACATATATATATATCTGTATTAAAATATTTACATAAGTAATATTAAAATACATACATGAAATGGTACGAAAATGTAGATAAAACGATTAGAATAAAAAAAATACGTATATATAACACGCATAAGAATATAATGTGTACAAAATATAACTTTAAGATTTATAAATGTAATATATATATATATATATATAATATAACTTTAAGATTTAATATATATATATATATAATACACTAAAATATTTATACATGAATAGTATTAAAATATATACATAGCATATATATAATATAATGTAAAAATGTATGTATATAAAATAACATAGAAGAATAAATATTTAACTATAATATTAAGATATATAAATAATTACAACATATATTCGCAAGGCATAGTTAAAACAATAATATAATAATATGTAAGATACATATACAATAAATACTAATGATAATAATAAAATAATAAAGAGTAATTTAATTATCAAGATAACAAAAAGATGAAATAAAGACTAGATTGAAAACAGAGTAGCAATTTAGGGCAGAATTCAAGAAAATTAAAGACGGTCAAAGGACCTAAGTAAAACGCTGGTACAAAGGCAGGGATCGAGACTGCAAATAGACCCGCGTTCAAAGTGTTGCGTTTTAGCGCGGATCGAATTGGAATGCCATTCAAATTATAAGGGCAGATTCAAAAAGATGATGAATCATGCGAACGGACCCAATCAAAAGCCATTACTACTTCCAGGGACCAAAGGTGTAAATACACCATCCAACGTTAAAACGCGCGGGTCTACACGTCTCCGGGTCGGGTTATCGGGTGCAGACTTGGGCTTAATAATACGGCACCGTTTTAGGCCATGGATGAGGGCTCTAAACAGTGCCGTTTAGTCCCTCATAAAATCAAAATTTTTAAACCCTAAATGGGTTACAGAAGACAGAATCGGGAGGCCCCCTTTTAGCTTCATTTTGACTCCACGCAGCTAGGTTTCTCAACCCTTCGACGCAGGTGGTTACGACGCCGCAGTGAACGGCCACGGTGGTCACACGAGAAGGGAGCACTCAACCTCTGCTTAGAACACTCGAAAACCTTAATGTTCTTCTCTCTTTTTTTTTTTTAAAAAAAAAACTAACCCTAACTTCATTCAAATGCAGGTAACAGGTTAAGGAGGTTGAGAAAGGGGATAACCGACCATCTACACCCTCCTACCCTCTTCGAAGCCCCAAAAGGAGTTTCTCAACGTTCAGGGTCCTCGGAGGAACCCGATTGCAACAGAGTATCCCCTAGAACGGTAAGATTCGAAACCCTTACCCTAATTCGAGAGTATATGCAAAATGATTAAAAACAACAAGACAAATCACCTCAAAAAAAAACTTCAATTGATTTCTTCGGTTTTGTTACAAACTTTTTTGTTTCTTTCTTTTTTGTTTACCTTTGTCTTGATTCGGTGAAAGAAAGAAAAAAAGAAAAAAAACCCCCCTTTTATCCTGATTTCTTCTTTGGTTTTATATCCAAATACACAAAAAATATTTCTTTGGATTTGCTATTGTTTCTTTCGCTGTTGTTTTCGTCATGTTTGCAGGTACTGGAGCTGATGGGAGCGGGTGGAGGTGACGGGCAGCAGTTGGCTGACTTTGGCAGAGGGCTGGTGGCTAGCTACGCGGCGCGGTCTAGGTGGCTGGGGATTAGGGTTAGGGATTTGAAACCCTAAACCGATTAAGGGTTTGGGTTAGTCGATTGGGCCACTGGGTATTGGGCTTGGTATTGTAGTGGGTCTTTAGTGGGCTACCGGGTATGGGTTTAGGTTAGGCTTGGTGTTTTTGGGCTTGTAAAGAAACAATGGACTGTTCTATTAATTTTGGTATTTTTTTTTTCTTTTTCTGTTTTTGGTTTCTGTTAGATTGGGCCGGGCAAAATTGCCCTATTACAGCTGCTCCTCTTTGCTCATTGTCGTGTAACGAGAATAGAGCAAAGACTCAAAAAGGGCCAATTTTGCCCGGTCTGGCCGGATCTTGGTCTCTTGGCGCTTATTTTCTTCGGTTTAGCCTCGAATCTTCGATCTGCTTCTGCATCTCTAGAAAGCCAAATTTTCTATCTACAATCTGCTCCTTGCACTCTCAAGGATGTTAGTCTCTTCTTCGATCTGCCCCTGCAAATCTTCTAACTTTAATCTGCTCCTTGCAATCTCAAGGATGTCAGATCCTTCTTTGATCTACCCCTGCATCTTCAGGAAGGTCAAATCTTCTAACTTCAATTTGCTCCTTGTAATCTCAAGGAAAGACAAATCTTCGATCTGCCCCTGCAATCTCAGGAAGGTCAAATCTTTTAACTTCAATTTGCTCCTTGCAATCTCAAGGAAAGACAAATCTTCAATCTGCCCCTGCAATCTCAGGAAGGTCAAATCTTTTAACTTCAATTTGCTCCTTGCGATCTCAAGGAAAGACAAATCTTCGATCTGCCCCTGCAATCTCAGGAAGGTCAAATCTTTTAACTTCAATTTGCTCTTTGCAATCTCAAGGAAAGACAAATCTTCGATCTGCCCCTGCAATCTCAGGAAGGTCAAATCTTCTAACTTCAATTTGCTCCTTGCAATCTCAAGAAGGTCAAATCTTTTATCTTCAATTTGCTCCTTGCAATCTCAAGGAAAGACAAATCCTCGATCTGCCCCTGCATTTTCAGGAAGGTCAGATCTTCTATTTTCAGTCTGATCCTAGCGATATCGAGGATGTCAGATCTGTGATTTATCAACATTGCCCGACCATCTTCTGGGGGACCTGTCTTGTAGCATGTGATTATGTTTTATGCAACATGATTAAAAAATTGTGATTGACATGAATCAACTGTCATTAATTCAATGCATTGCGAATGACACTTGTATGAATGCAAAATGTCAGGAACATGATAATTTTTAATGTTTAGGGCATCTTCACTCGTTGGCCCTTAGGGCTTTATTACTGACGTAGTATGCTACCCTTTTTCTCAACTGGTATTTTGTCCAAAATAATCTTATTTTGCTTAACCAGCTTGCCCCATCATAATTTTAGGGTTCATTTTTCTGTATGTCGAAGACATAGGTGACATAAGGCTTGTACCCTATCCATCATAACTCAGAGGTATAGAATCTGTATCCTTTTCAATCCATCCCACCGCAGATCAAGGGTGTAGGGACCTGTTCCATCAACTAATCACGCTCTAGGTGACCTGACTAGATGTGCATGTCTGATGCTCTCATAGACGCAGAATATCTTTTTGAGAATAATCTCGATTACTCATTTTTCATCGGGATTGTATCACCGGCCCAATATCTTGTCTCTTTTGTTCAGTGATTATCTTCAACTGAAAATCTGAAAAGATGATTTTCATTTGGACTTAAAAATTTCCAACCCTTAAGCATGGGAAGTCCTAAACAATGGTCCTGTTTTAGGTTTCTGTACTATTTAGAAGCTTCCAGGATAATACGCAAAACTCCTTTCATAAAAGAGTTATTAATCCACTAATCATTATTTCAATGCGAAATGCTTGAAAAAGGTCATGACAATGGACAAGAAGAAAATTGAATGCAAGCATAACTCGAAACAAGCAAGTTAAGCAAAAGCGATTAATAAAGAATTTATTAGGAGCATAGCTCGACACAAATAAATTAATCAATAAGAAGGAAATTGATCGGGAGCACAGCCCGTCATGATTCAAAAATAGCAAATATGCTAAGAAAGATGAAAGCTAGGTGCCCCAGATATCACAACCTAAGCTTCTCTGTCCCAATTCTTAAGAACTCCTTCAAGCTCAATGTGTGCCTAGGGGATTCGGAGTACTCTGTTGATGCCCCAAGACGTAGCATACTTCCTCATTGTCAATTCAAGCATGATAAGGCTACCGCGTGCCCCACTTTTGGTTAGAACTTGAGCCGCCCTTTTTGGGTTTTCAACTCAAATGCCCTTTGGACTCAAAGCGCCCTTTGCGGGTTTTCACTTTGGCCTCTCCTTTTTCTTTTTCTTTTTCTTTTCTTTTCTTTTTCATTTCTCTTTTTCTTCTTTTTCTTCTTCCTCTTTTTTCTTCTTTTTTGATCAACTTTCTTAGAAGGTCTCAAGACGCCCTTTTGCGAGTTTTCATCTTGATTTTCTTGAGAAATTCTTGTGGAGAATTCTTCTCGACATAAGTTTGTATCACCCATTTTGACACGTTTGATTAGGATGAATACTCTCAAGTTAAGTTCGCTAGGGATACTCAAACCTTGACTCTATCGAGGTTTGAAGGAAGAAATCTCGATCCATAAACCCATGAGAAAGAGGTTGTCCCAGCAGCAATCCTAGTTGTCGTTTGATAAGCCTTATACAAAAAGATGGTTCAACGATTCTCAGCAGATAAGAATGAAGTTGCTAACGTTATCTTTCAACCTGGAAAGCTGAGGTACATAAATTACTCCGGAGCAGTCACTTCACCATGGCTCGATGATGTCTCTGAAGTGTTCTTTTCTCCAACTGTGAGGTTACCAAAGTAAGTAGGAACAACTACCGGTAAGACAGTGGTGCTCCTTTGATATACGTATACCAGAGAATGAACTATCTCATGTGGATCATTAGCCAAAAGCCCAATCTGATCTAAGAAAACACAATAATGAATATGCCTCTTGGTTCCAATCATTCCAGCATGGGCTCAAAGATAGAAGTCATTGTTCTTAGGATGACAGACTTTGTTGTCTATAACGATTCCAGGCGGGATATCGTCAGGAAATCTCTGCTAGAAAACTTAGTATGATATTCTTTCTGTGCCATAATGACCATGAACTTGAGGTTCCCATTCTCGTCAAGGAACTCGATCAAGTTCTTTGTTCAAAATTTGATTGAACTGAGACTCGCTAACTCGATAACGAGCTGATCTGGCTTCTTCTTCCATGAATTTGTATAGAAGTCTTCCCTCATGATACCTTCATCTACTTTGTCAGGCACTGGTTTGAAGGGAAAATCTATCATTTCAAGCTTCAGAGGCTGTGTACGGACTGATGCCCTGTAGCGAAAAATCAATGGCCATTGCCTAAAGCTAATCACCGCAGCTATTAATGGTATATCAGACTGTCTAGAAGGGTCATGCAATATATTCATTCTAAGGATAATAGTTGGAACCTTTGAAATCATAGGGATTTGAAGATGTTTGCTCCAGTGTAGGCGTAGAGAGTAAGTGGTAGTTTCTTATACCAATCTTTACCAGTCTCGGTCATCTTCTTTTCTTTTCTTTTGGCAGTCTTTGTTGCATGGCGCCTTATCTTTGAACAGACTGCAAACTTTTGACATTGTGCAGTTGGATATGATCTCTCTCTTTTTCTCTTTTTTTCTCCTTTTTTTTTTATTTTTTTGTTTTTTTATTTTTTTTGAGAATTCAAACTCGAATTTAGATACGGCTTTGAATTTGGATTTTGAATTTGAATTTGAATTTGATGACCGTTACTTGGTAACTTTGGCATACGAAGCGACCTTACTCTCTCGGTGAAGTAATTGACCATCGTGAAGATGACTCGAAGTCGGTGAAGCTAGCCTAGTGACGTCCGTGCCCCACATAGAGAGTTTTCAAAGAAACATGAATCTTATCTCTCTCAATTTGACCTTTACAACACGCTGATGTAGTCCTCTTTCATGGCGAGTTAGCAATATTTCAGCCTTATGATCAGTCTGGCTATTGTAAAACCAATAGCATGTGTCCTACAGATATTATTGAGGACCTCCTTTAAAATTTCAGTGTGCCCGTGTCTCAGTAGCCTCGGCATGTCTTGATATGGCTGTATGAAGACATACTTGAGTTTTTTTTTTTTTAAAATCACTCAATAATGTCTCGCCTTTTTTGGTAGTGAGCTAGGCTTCAATCTTTGTTTGCTCGCGATATCCAATGATCTTGTGGGATTCATTTTCATCTTGTTCTACCTTCCTTGACAAATCAGAAGATAGGTCACAGTCTTTGTCGTCTTCAAAGTCTTGAGACTCCTCTAAGCACACATTTCGCTCTAAAGGAAACTCTAGTTTAGTAACAGTGTTGCTCGTGTTATCGATATCTGGGGATCCCTTTTTATAGGTACAGAGAAAGATTTCAAAGAACAAATGAATTCAAGAATGAGTATTTACGTGTCATGATCATGAAGAAATGATATTTGAAAGAGTTTGAAGAACAATAGAATCTAAGAACAATTGTGCAGTATGGTTATAAATGAAAGAATAAGAGAATCTAGGAATAATCATTGTATAGTGTAAAATGAGAAATAAATGAAAATTTACTCAAAAGATGCATTCTTATTGAAATAAAGATTTTAGACAAAAGCCTATTTTCACAAAAGGATTCTTACTGCCTCTAGGCTTAAAGCAGTAAGCATGTTTTGGGTATTACCCTAAGTTAGCTCTAAAAACATAGGGACTTCTTCCACAGTCCCATTGTTCAAAACACTTCCAATACATAAGAGTCTGGAAACCTTTAAGTCATTGGTTCCCTTTTCAGAGGCGTCATTAATGTTCAGATTCCCCCATATCCCATTTTGTTCTGGAGCTCCGAACTCGATGCACTCTTGGATCCCATACCCCTATTCATCGTGGTACTCACAATGTTCATCCCTTGAACAGAATAGTCGGGTAATAGATTTTCTTCCTTTGAGGGATCATCGAATTTTATAACTCCAATTTTGATAAATCTTTCGATTAACTTTTTAAAAGCGGTGCAGTTCTCGATCGAATGCCCTGTGATTCCTGCATGGTATTCGCATTGGGAGTTCACATCGTACCATTTAGGGTATGGGGGACATATTGGTTCCACGTAGAAAGGGGACACCACGTGCGCATCAAATAGACTTTGATATAGCTCCCTATACGACATTGGAATTGGCGTAAAAGGGAGCTTTTCAGTTCTTGATCTAGCATTGGATTCTTGCTTTTGAAAACCCTGATGGCTAGGGGTTGTCATTCTTGGCTGGCCTATAGTAACCGGCTTCATCTTACTTTCCTTTCCCTTTATTGCCCACGAAGTATTATCCCGGGAGCTCCACTCTTATTTCCTAAGGGTTTCGCACTGTCTCGGGCGCTCCATACTGGCCTGATACGGTTGGAGTCCAGTGGTAACGGGCATCCCTTGCGAAGGTGCATCTGGTTGAGTCTGGCCACTTATTGGAGTGAAATGTGGGGAATAAATGATGTCTTCGTTATCATCCTCGCTGTTGTCCACTGGGTCTTTCCTCTTTTCGAACCCTTCGGTTAATAACTGTTTAAACTGGCTAATCATATGTCTTTGGAGCTCTACCATTTGGCTCTGCATATTCTGCTGAATTCTGGATAACTGCTCTTGTATCTGTATTTGCCTTTGCTCTATTCTCTCCAGCCTTTACTCCATATTTTCTAGGTTAGCTGGAATAATTTTTATCTAATTAGGGTCATTTTGTAAAACCCGATGCAAATGATGTGATGTAAGTAATGCAATGCAAGTGATGCAATGCAAATGTGTGAGATGCAAATGAATGCAAGAAAAGAAGTGTCGACCTTATATTCAGTTCCATTAGAAGAATTTTTTTCTAAGGAACAGATTTCTTTACATAAAATGGATTACATGTGCGGTCTTGTCCTTCTAGTCCAAGCGAAGACATCAATCAATCTCTTCATGTCTGAATACTATGGTTGCCTCTCGTAGATTTGCCAAAGGTGCCTTCATCAGTGCCTTTTGCTTGGTCTGGGCTGCCACTAGTTCACTCTTCTTCGCGATGCTTGCTTGCTCTTTTAGGGAAGTTGAGACTAGACGGCTCCCGCATAATTTTCATCAATTTGAGTCTTACGGGTAAAATCTTGCATTCCTTTGCGAGCTATCATCCTTCTTCCGTTGTGCTCACTTAGACCATATATGGGCAACCGCCTTATAATCCATTTTATCAAGAAATTCGTCCCCCTATGACGAACTCCCCTATTTAGGAATCGAATATGAATCAACACCTCTTTTCTATAACGGTGCGATGTAATGTAATGCAAATGCATGAATGCAAAAAGGTATCGATCTCAATTCAGTTTCTTTTAGAGAACCTTTTTCGAAAAATAAAATCCTTTACCCAAAACGGGCCGCCAATATGCGTTTGCCCTCAACGTTCAAAGTCTTAACAAAGCTAATTTTTGACCAAGATCAGATTGTAGCTCACATTGGTGCTTACTGTGCTCAGTTTAATCTATATCTTCACCCGTGAGGGTATTCCTACAGCCAAGGACACCTTCTCCAATGTCTGCGAAGTTACCTTGATTATCTCTGGAAAATATTGGTGAACGAGCAAGCATCCCTTTTTCGTAGTATACTGCCTTTAAGAAGATATCTAACACTTTCAGTGCTTCTTGAGAGTCTTCAGATTCCTGCCCACACGGAACATTTCGAAACGCTTGCATGGGTATCTTTGCAGCATAGCTAATTTCCACTTTAAAAGTCCTTGAACGATACCATATTCTTTAATCTCTTTCTTCCGCGCCCATTTGGGCTGTCCAGGCCATCAGGGTTTGCATTTTTATGGGTACGCCATCTTGAAATGCCGCGGTAGGCTCAAGCTCGTCATTTGGTAGTGGTCTTATAGTAAATAGAATTCTTTCCGACCAATTCATTTTTGTAGGCCTCATGCGCTCTGTCGATCACTTTTCTTCTAACACTATTACCATCCATAGGGTAACCATCCTCGTATGAAAAGGAAATGCAATGATGGTGTAAGTGTCCATCAATACCTCCTATTTCAATCATCTTTGTGTTTGTAGAACCAACGCTTGGCTACGTTAATCTATTGATCCTATATTGTCTTCACCTTCCGAAGATTATTTTGTGCCGCATCGGTGCAAGTGCAACCCTACAATTCTGATGTATATCCTTCAACTAGACAATCTCTTTTTTCTAGCTGTGCTTCTTTTGACCTTTTACGGACAATCGCATGGTTTCCCACTTTATCAAGGATCTCGTTTTTCAAAACAAAACTCTCTAAGTTAGAAATCGAACGTGAATCGATACTTTTTCGAAGTGACATGGTATGCAAATTATAGAAAAAACAAGAAAAGCACAGAATGTCAGTACAATGTATAAGATGAAATTCAGGACACGTATGAAAACAAATAAACAATCAAGGACCTATCAGGGTAGTCACTAAGGTTCGACGTGGCTCTACCTAGAGTGGGCTCCTAAGGGCTCTTTACATGAGGTTTCGTTCTAGAGTAAGGGTACCTGAACCAGCAGATTCCTCGATCTTCACCCATTATAGGCTCATTCAGATCGAGTTCGGTTCAGGGGAACACATTTCCCTAAGGCTGCACGGAGATGAAAATCTCACGAAGCACATAGGTACGGATGTGTTCCGGAAGCGTTTCACTATCCTACACGGAGGTGAAAACCTCACGAAGGAGTAGCTTCTTGCTTCCACTTAAAAGGTGTGACCCGGTGGCCATGCAATGCAATGCGCAAATATATACAAAAACTTTAAACATACAAAAAGAACAGGGAAACCAAGATCACAATTCAAAATAGATGAAATGCAACAGAGGGATCGTAAGTTAAAATCAAAATTTCAATTTTCGACAGAAAGACAAAAGTTAATCAACTTGAGGCTTGACTCACAAACTTGGTTCCCCAGTGGAGTCGCCAAGCTGTCGAAACCATTTTTTTTGAAAATAGGTGGAATCGACTTTGGGTTTTGAAAATAAAATTAAACGGGAGTCGCCACCGATCCCTTTTTATTGAGGTGTGATCGGATCACCTCGAAAAGCGGTTGCTTTTAATAAATAATTTGATTTATCAAAACAACAATTTTGGCCTACGAAATCAGAAAAGGGTTCGGGAGTTGGTTACGCACGAGGAAGGATTAGCACCCTCGATACGCCCAAAATTGGTACCTTGTTGATTAATTAATGTCTTAGTGCCGAACGTTTTGAAAATTCGAAAGAATTTAAAATACGATCCCTTTTTATTAAAAACATTTGAATATGCCGAAATAAAAATAGAGACTCGCTCATCCCAATGAAATAAGAATGTCGCATCCAATAAGTTAGGATGCAATATGTCAATTTCTCGAAATTAAGCTCGTCCTTTTTATTAAAAAGATTCATATATTTAATTCGAAAAGGAATATTTAATTATTTTGGGTCGAATGAAAGATCTAAACCCAGTAAGTTAGGGCTCGATTTATCGAAGTTCCAAAATATAAAATATTTCTTTAATTTTGAAATTCCTATCTCGAGACACTGAACGCCACATTCAGCTAGTTAGGATGTAGCATTTCGAGGTCTCGAGAATAGGCTCTATTTGAAAACTTACGCGTTTTGATTTTGAGCGTGACACTCGATAATTCGGGTTTCAATGAGAGAAATCAGAACCTAGTGAGTTAAGGCTTGATTTGCTCGAAATTCCCAAACTCGAGTTATAATTTTGAGACCTTTGAATGGTGGTTTTTACCAAGCACTATTGAATACGAAAATACAAACGTAGAATAACGACATACGATGCGAAGAAATAATTCATAAACAATATATAACATTATTGAATCAACTACCAAAAAGATATACATATAACGACAATTATAACACGTCATTTTATGCAAATAATATTTACTTTCGAAGACTAAAAGTAAATTTAAAGAAAGTATAAGACGAATTAAAATAAAGTCAATCTAACAAGTTTTTAACAAGTAGAATGCAAAAAGTATAAGGAATGGCAAATACATAATATGAAAAATGTAATATGCATAGTAGAAAAATGTTAAAATATACACGTGACACACGAAAATATTTGTATCGACAATATATATAATAAAAATAAATACATATATATATATCTGTATTAAAATATTTACATAAGTAATATTAAAATACATACATGAAATGGTACGAAAATGTAGATAAAACGATTAGAATAAAAAAAATACGTATATATAACACGCATAAGAATATAATGTGTACAAAATATAACTTTAAGATTTATAAATGTAATATATATATATATATATATATAATATAACTTTAAGATTTAATATATATATATATATATAATACACTAAAATATTTATACATGAATAGTATTAAAATATATACATAGCATATATATAATATAATGTAAAAATGTATGTATATAAAATAACATAGAAGAATAAATATTTAACTATAATATTAAGATATATAAATAATTACAACATATATTCGCAAGGCATAGTTAAAACAATAATATAATAATATGTAAGATACATATACAATAAATACTAATGATAATAATAAAATAATAAAGAGTAATTTAATTATCAAGATAACAAAAAGATGAAATAAAGACTAGATTGAAAACAGAGTAGCAATTTAGGGCAGAATTCAAGAAAATTAAAGACGGTCAAAGGACCTAAGTAAAACGCTGGTACAAAGGCAGGGATCGAGACTGCAAATAGACCCGCGTTCAAAGTGTTGCGTTTTAGCGCGGATCGAATTGGAATGCCATTCAAATTATAAGGGCAGATTCAAAAAGATGATGAATCATGCGAACGGACCCAATCAAAAGCCATTACTACTTCCAGGGACCAAAGGTGTAAATACACCATCCAACGTTAAAACGCGCGGGTCTACACGTCTCCGGGTCGGGTTATCGGGTGCAGACTTGGGCTTAATAATACGGCACCGTTTTAGGCCATGGATGAGGGCTCTAAACGGTGCCGTTTAGTCCCTCATAAAATCAAAATTTTTAAACCCTAAATGGGTTACAGAAGACAGAATCGGGAGGCCCCCTTTTAGCTTCATTTTGACTCCACGCAGCTAGGTTTCTCAACCCTTCGACGCAGGTGGTTACGATGCCGCAGTGAACGGCCACGGTGGTCACACGAGAAGGGAGCACTCAACCTCTGCTTAGAACACTCGAAAACCTTAATGTTCTTCTCTCTTTTTTTTTTTTAAAAAAAAAACTAACCCTAACTTCATTCAAATGCAGGTAACAGGTTAAGGAGGTTGAGAAAGGGGATAACCGACCATCTACACCCTCCTACCCTCTTCGAAGCCCCAAAAGGGGTTTCTCAACGTTCAGGGTCCTCGGAGGAACCCGATTGCAACAGAGTATCCCCTAGAACGGTAAGATTCGAAACCCTTACCCTAATTCGAGAGTATATGCAAAATGATTAAAAACAACAAGACAAATCACCTCAAAAAAAAACTTCAATTGATTTCTTCGGTTTTGTTACAAACTTTTTTGTTTCTTTCTTTTTTGTTTACCTTTGTCTTGATTCGGTGAAAGAAAGAAAAAAAGAAAAAAAAACCCCCTTTTATCCTGATTTCTTCTTTGGTTTTATATCCAAATACACAAAAAATATTTCTTTGGATTTGCTATTGTTTCTTTCGCTGTTGCTTTCGTCATGTTTGCAGGTACTGGAGCTGATGGGAGCGGGTGGAGGTGACGGGCAGCAGTTGGCTGACTTTGGCAGAGGGCTGGTGGCTAGCTACGCGGCGCGGTCTAGGTGGCTGGGGATTAGGGTTAGGGATTTGAAACCCTAAACCGATTAAGGGTTTGGGTTGGTCGATTGGGCCACTGGGTATTGGGCTTGGTATTGTAGTGGGTCTTTAGTGGGCTACCGGGTATGGGTTTAGGTTAGGCTTGGTGTTTTTGGGCTTGTAAAGAAACAATGGACTGTTCTATTAATTTTGGTATTTTTTTTTCTTTTTCTGTTTTTGGTTTCTGTTAGATTGGGCCGGGCAAAATTGCCCTATTACACATGAGTTAACTTGACACTAATTTAGTTGAGAAATTACTAAAATACCTTTACTTTAAAAGAGATAATTAATATATTTATAAATATATTTTTATCTTTTCATATTTTTATTTAATATTCAAATAAAATAATTAAAAAAATTATTTGAGGCCGATTGAGTCTACTCGATTGGCATGAGCATCGTGGCCAATATAGGAGTACATGGGTTCAAGTGTATTGAACCGTATTATCCTTCCATTTATGGGTTGGGGAGAGACTATTATTTGGAAATCGTGATTGTTATATAAATAAATTTATAAATAAATTTTTTAATGTAAAATATTTTCATTAACTCAAATCGTGATTATGATAAAATCTAATAATTTATTATAAATATAAAAATATTGATAAACCTAAATTATACTTCGAAATACACCAATACTAGTATCTATTGATACAGAGGAAAAACGTAAGGAGACAAGGGAGTAGGCAGTGTGGCCTTTCCCCTCAATATGGTTAATTTGTCTTTTTAGGTCCTTTAAAAATTATAAAATTATAAATAAATATAATGGTAATATTATACCTTGACCTTTCAAATTTTTATTATTTAATTTTAACCTCTAAATCACTCATGCGATCACCAATATGGTACTCATAATTTTTATTAAACTGCAATAAATTGTGAGATTTTTCAACATTCGTGGAAAGTTTTTGTGATAGCAATGTGTTGGGGTTAGAATTATTGGATCCAATTTTGATTTTACTTCTATGAATTTCAACTCAAATCATATTCTGATTTTGTAATTTAAAAAATCATAATTTTTTGAATTGAAGGAGTTTCCTTCTTAATTATTTGTTTATTAATTTTGTTCTTTTCCCCAATGGTAGTGTCACTTTTCGGGTTGATTACCGCTCGTCTTTTTCTTTGTCCCATCAATTATCTTTTTCTTTGCTCTTCTCATTTACTCATGTGCTTTCTCTCTTTTCAATTTGCCGATCTATTTCTTTGGGTAGATTTGTTGTCTTCACAAGTTGGGTAGATTTGTTGTTTTCACAATTTTTCTTGAAAAGTGAATGGCTCTTCATCGGCTTCTTAATTTATTTTTGTTTTGAGAGTATTTCAGAATAATAAATAATATCACAAATTGATTTAGACCCATGCTGTCTTAAGTTATTATTATTATTATTTAATAAGTCTTCACTTTTAGAAGTTTTTATTTGGTCTTGTAGCATATTTTTTAGTCTTACTTATGCATGTAGTCTTGATTTTGCAAGTGGTTTTAGGGACAATTTTATTACCGTCCTCTCTAGTTTGGTGGATACTCAATTTTTTTGCCCATTTTTCCCACCACTTTGGTGGAGACTTAATTCTTTTGCTGATTTTTACCCACTGTTTTGAACCATCTAGCGATGAGTTCTGATAAGCGATAAATTATACATATTTTTACCCCATGCTTAGCCCAATTTCTGGATGAATTACCCCTTTATTTGTGTAAATTGATGCTCTTAAACCTTTAATTTCATGTTTTATACTCAGGTGAGCTTAGGGAAGTGAAAAGAACGAGAAACGGGCCGAAAACGGAGAAAATAGGCCGAAGTATGAAAACAACACGGCCTAGAGGTTCACCACATGGTCGTGCCACCTTGAGCTCGAACACGGCCCAACCCTGACTCGCACGACCAAACCACACGGCCGTGCCACTTCAACAGGCCTGAGCACAGCCTGGGCCTCGATCCACACGGGCATGGCACACGGGCGTGTCCCTGTTGTGAGGAAGTTCAATTTCACTCGGAAAAGGCTGCTTAGGGGCTAAGAAAGCCATTCTAAACTCTATATAAAGACCCTAGGAGGCAACTTCAAAAACACACATTATTCCCGCCAAGACGGGGAGTTAAAGGCAGGGAATTACTCGAAGGGAAGCCGATTGATCCATCTCAGAAGCCAGGATCTACATCAAGACAGAGGATCTCCTTTCAATCCTTTCAAGAGTTTTAGGTTTTCTTATGTTTTGTTATTTTATTTCTTCTAAGATGTTTTCTTTTATAATTATGAACTGAAACCCTAAATACCTAAGGGGATGAAACCTAAGACAGATCTTGTTATTGTTATCTGAGTTGTGTGATAAATATTTGATTTGTTCTTAATTGTGTTTTTAACTCTTAAATTGATATTTCCGAGATATTGATTTAAGTCGAATGTGCCTATGTGGAGGAGCAAAAGCCCCTGCATAGGAGTAGATCCAACACAATTAAGCGGAGTTGATCGTAATCCTAGACATAAGACGACGAAAATCTGCCGGATTAGAGTCAAATCTAATATGGAGAGCCATAGATCGAGTAAACGCAAGACTAGGGGTTTTAACTAGAAAGAGATTTCAGTTAATCAACCTAGGATTAGTTGTTCTTATCCTCGACGGAGGTATTAACATAATTTAGGGATCTCTACGGATCAAATCAAATGAAGAAATCATTTGGTTCAGAGTTAGATAACAAGTGAAGTCTAGGTGGATTCTTCCTTAGGTATTGCCTTAATCAATTAGTCTTTCCCAAAAGCAATCTCCCACTTTACTCTTTGTTGTTTCTTTAGTTAGTTTAGTTTAGTTTACAACCAAACCCTCTTTATTTTTAGGCTAAATAATAGAAAGAAAGTCATTACTAGTACTCATAGTTCATTGGATTCGATATTCCAGTCTTGCTACTAACTATACTACTATTCGATAGGTGCGCTTGCCTTTTATTGTGATATTAGTTAGTTTCCAGGTACGATCAGATTTTATTACTTCATCAAATCACGATCAAGTTCCTTATCATATTAAGTGCTTGCAATCACTCAAAATATATAGTGCTTGAGTTGTGACAAAACCAATTGTTAACATGCCATAATGTTCTATTAATGCTGAGACTAGAGCCTTTGTGTAGGAGTTTATCCTTCATCTCAGACGACAAATATTTGTTGTTTTTCATTCCAAATTGTATGTTCCATTCATGAAATGAATTAATGAATTATCTTTATAAGAAAAATTAGTTTTAGTTTTTCATAATATAATATGGAATTAATTATTTTATTATATAAATGAAAATAATACTGAAAAATATTTTAAATTTTGAAATAATTGTTAAAGTGAACCAATCTTTAAAAACTAAATATTGCACATTAATATAATAATTAAAAAAGGTAAATTATATTATTAGTCACTAAATTATAGATAAGTTTTCATTTTGGTCACTTAATTAAAAAAAGTTACACTTTGGTCACTAAACTATTCAAAAGTTTTCATTTAAGTCACTGAGCTATAAAATCGATGCTATATGGGTTTCTTTGTTCACACTACTTGCATCAACTGAAAACTCTCTTTCCCTTCTCTTTTATAGTTCAACTTTTTTTTTTATGAAACAATTTTGAACGTCATGTATTTGTGAACCAAAATTCAAACAATTATTTCTCCGATCACGAACACTAATCGTCAGATCAACTTGGATCTAAGATATGTTCTATTAGTCAATAGGTAATAATCCACCGTACCGATCATCGAATCGTCGCTTGGAGCTCACTTATGGAGCTTTTTTTAAAAATAAAACTTAACAGCCCAATGACTAAAATAAAAAAAATTGTATAGTTAAGTGATTTAAATGAAAATTTTCAAATAATTCAATAGCGAAATTATAACTTTTTTAATTAAGTGTCCAAAACAAAAACTTACCCATAATATAGTGACTAATAGTATAATTTACCCTTAGAAGAGTCTAATCTATTCGTATCTCAATGACATTAATTGCACATCCACATTATGAGGTGTCATAAATTGTATTAAATAATAATTCATCTAAAAGTTTTTTATTTTCTTTTTTTTTAATTAAAATTTTCGTTATAATTAACATGGACCATTATTAGTTATTACACAAGTTGTTAGAAAATGCTTCATAGCAATTTTTAGTCTACAAAAAGTCTTAACTAAGAAGAAAATAAATATCAAAATTATACATAAATTTTAATTTAACGTGTAACGTTATACATAAAATTTAATTTTAAATGATTTTATATATGAAAATTTGATTGATTTAATTTTCATAAGCCACTAATAATATTGTCGAATTAGTATCATTTTACGTTGATATATTACATACACAAACAATTTTATTGATCTAATATGAAAATAATTGTATGTATTTATTTCTTTAAAGATGTATAATTGGATCAAAATCAAAATTCAAGTGTATAATTATACCAAATTAAAGTTCATATATCAACTCCATTGCCATTATGTTAAGTTGGTTAAAGGAAAACATAATATAATTACCAATTCTTGGTTAAAATATTCTCTAGGTCCTTGTACTATTTACACATTTGGACTCAATTTATCTACGTTTATTTTCAAGAATTTAGTCCTTCTACCTTTCATAGTTCAAAATTCGGATCTAATAGCTAACTCCAGCCAAATTCAATTGAATTCATTGGTACTGCATTTTGAAATAAAAATAACTCACATTATAGTCATGTAACAAAAAAAAAAAAGAAGTTTTAATGATTTTGAATTTAACAAAAGAATTTTAACGTATGTTTTAACAATTAGACTAATATTTTTAAATCTGAAAAATAAAGGGGATAAATTTCTTAAAATAAAAATAAGGGGACTAAATTCTAAATGTACAAAGAGTATAAAGACTTAAGCATATTTTAACCTAAATTTTTAATGATTTTTTAAAATTATGAATGTAATGGTTTTTAAAAAGATAAAATGAATGATGAAAATAAAAACCTATTAATGGGGATGACGAAAATAAGTTACAAATTCTGAATTGAATTTATCTTATATATGAAGGTACAAATTTATAGTAGGGACTTGAGAGTTTAACTTTACAGTTTACATTTAAATGTGATTTTTTTTGTACATAAATTTGGTAAATATTAAAGTCACGAAAAAGTTAAAATTTTAAAATAATTATTGTAAAATCACATTAGAAATTTTATCACACTTGTATGTTTGTGGAAACTATAAATTTTTTTATATAAAATAAAATAATTACATATTAACCATCGTATCTAAATCTGAATGCAGAGTTCTCTCTTTGTAATTGATCTGCTACTGCTAAAGGAATATTCTGTAAAACATGTAGACCAACTAGAGGTGTGCATGGGCCGGACGGCCTGGCCTGGCCCGAAGGTCCGACCGAAATGTGGGAGGGTTTGGGCAAAAATATAGGCCCGAAAAATGGGCT
The DNA here is from genome assembly GCA_020496765.1 of Gossypium stocksii. Classification (NCBI taxonomy): domain Eukaryota; kingdom Viridiplantae; phylum Streptophyta; class Magnoliopsida; order Malvales; family Malvaceae; genus Gossypium; species Gossypium stocksii. The sequence goes on from CM035623.1 coordinate 1,241,161, forward strand.
TGGACAAAAAAATAAGGCCCGTTTAAAATATGAGCCAGGCCACAGGTAAGGTATTTTTGGCCCAGGCCCTGCCCGAATTCACTAAAGGACAAAAAAATTTGCTAATTTTTTTTTAATGTTATTTTTGTAGAAGGCCCAAAATGCCCGGGCCCATTTTACAAATAAAAGACCCATTTATTTAACCCACTACCCAAGACCCAATTACACCATAGCCCAACGAGCCTTAACCGACTAGCCAAATTACACCCCAGGCCTAACCCTAAACCCTGAATCAGAGAAATAGAACCTAACCTAACCCTAGTCTGCCGCCGCCAACGCAAATGGCGCACCTATCCTTCTGCCACCACAGGCCCACCGGTCACTTCCATCCCACCACCAGCGTGCACGCCGCTCAAACCTGCAACAATGACAAGAGAAAAGACAGAAACAGCAAAGAACAGTAACGATAGACAATGATAGGACCTATTGTAACCAAATCGGCTATATAGCCACGGAAATCATATTGTAAAAAGGAGGGGGGCTTTTCGATTAAAAAAAGAATGTAATCGGGGGGCTCGTTTCTGGTTTCATTTTTTTTCCATCTCATCCGGCTAGAAAGAGAGGCAACAATCAGTTGTAAAAACAGATCTTATCTTGTACACAAACTTTCAGAAATCAAAAAAAGAAACAAAAGAGAAGGTTGTTTTGATTTTCCTTTTTCTTTTCCTTTTTCTGTTGTTATTCCTACTGCATGTATCGAAATAGAAAAGGGGGACATGGATTTACCTTCTTTAGTGCGCCGATCCTTGTTCACTTCGCTGTAATCGGAGTGAAACGGGTTTTAAATGAACAAGGGGGTGTGATATAGTGCAGATCTGTGTAAATCGAGTACTCACGCACTACTACTCACCAAATATAATGGTGTTCTAGTGGTCGGATGGCCTATTTCTTTTTTATTTTGTTCGACCGAGGAAAGGAGAAGTCGAAAACTTACCTGTAGTGAACTACTTTGGAACCTTCGTTTACTTTGAATTCATCGAAGTTAAACGAGGTTTGAGGGCTTTTGATCTTCGTGCAATTGCAAGAGGGAACCTGATGGACATTCGGGCAATACCATCCGTCATTTACAGTGACGAAATGGTGGCCTGCTTCTTTCTGTCGAACGAGCAAGGAGAAGAACACTTTTGTTCTTTTTTTGTTTTGTTTTGGGGATAAACACACGGTTAGGGTTTTAATCCCTTATTTTGTTGGAACGGCATCGTATCCCCTATTTAGCCCAGACCCGTGCAACCCGATCCGGGTAACCCAAGATCCGCGCATTCCCAAGCAATGGGATATTTGCGCGGATGATCCCTTTCCCTTTGTTACTCTTTTTAATCAGCCTCTTTTCACTTTTTAATTTGGCCATTAGATTTCTCTGGGCTTTCAAATAGATCCCCCGACCTGTTCAGGTTAAGAGTACGTGTCAAGACTTTGGACCATTGTCCTTTTTAGCCCCTGAGTGTTTAAGCGTGCTTCACTTTAGTCCTGGGCAGTCTGCCTTTGTTTTTTTATTTACCTTGAGTTTTGTTTTAGTTTTAAACTAGAGGTGTGCATGGGCCGGGCCGGGCCAGGTTCGGGCCGGGCTCAATTAAAAATTTAGGCCCGTTCGTCGGGCTCGGGCCGGGCCGGGCCCGGAAAATGGGCCTAAAATATTGCCCAAGCCCGACCTGAATAAAAATATTAAAACCCGGGCCCGGCCCGGCCCGCCCATATTAATTTTTACACTATTTTTATATAATTTTAAAATATATATAAACCATAAAAAATACTAAAAAACCAAAATAAATATTTCTCAATAAATAAAAAATAAATTTTAAAAAATATGTATACTTAAATAACAATAAAATAGATGTAACTTAACAAACAAATGCCTCTAAAATAATAACAAAATTAACAAATGTCTTTAAAATAATAACAAAATTAACAATAAAATAAGTTTTATACAATATCTAAACAATAACAACAAAATAGTAGCAATATAATAGTAAAATGATAGCAAAATAGGGAGAAAATAATAGGAAAATATTATTAAAAAATAAATTATTTTTTGTCTTTAGTGAATTCGGGCCGGGCCGGGTCGGGCCCGGGCCGAAAATATCTTACCCGAGCCCGGCCCATTTTTTAAACGGGCCGTATTTTTTTGTCCAAGCCCATTTTTCGAGCCTATATTTTTGCCCAAACCCTCCCACATTTCGGGCGGGCCTTCGGGCCGGGCCGGGCCGCCCGGCCCATGCACACCTCTATTTTAAACTAGTTCTTAGTTCTTTTTTTTTAACCTTTTTTCGCTATTTTGTTATATGAATCAAACTATTGCTTGCCTTTATTTTCGTTAATTGTTTCAAATGAATATGTGTATTAGTTACTTCATAAATACGTAGATGTATATATGTGTGTACTATCTATATTGCTGTCGTTCATGCCATTCGCTTATAATTTGTTTTAGTTTTTTTATATTGAATTGGAACTTTCATATGTTATTTTATTTCCTTTTCCAAATCATTTTTATTACCATTATTACATTAACATATTATTATTTTTCATCGTTACTTAAATTTATATTCTCTGTTATAATTAGTAATATATGTATTTTGTTATTAATATATTATTACTATCTCCTTTTTATCACAATTACTGTTTCTTCCATTACTATTATACTATTATCATTATATTATCATTTACTACTATTATTATTATTATTATTATTATTATTATTATTATTGTTATGCTCTTAGTTTTTACTATTATTTGGTATTAATTCAAGTTTCAATTAATATTCATATGCATATGTACATATTTAGATAGAATCCTTAATAGTTATTTTAATATTATTATTACTTCTAAAACGTATATACTATGTGTATTCCTATTGCATATTTTTTAAATACCATTATTTATATGTATATGTATGTACCCATATATATTGCATTAATAGTTTTTCACCATTATTATTTATTTATATATTATGTACATATTTTGATATTACATTATATATTTATATACATATATATATTTTGTATATGCTACGTACATATTATACACATATATACTTTCTTTCATAATATATTTATATATTTTTAAACATTATAGTTATATATTTATATTCTTATTTATTATTTTATACCTATTTTCCATATTATCATGTATGTTGTATATGTTACATTTATATATTTTAAAATTACATTTTGTGTGTACTAAATTCTTATACATTACAAATATATTTTTTATTTTAGTACTTACTTATGTTTCTATACTATTTCATGTATACATTCTCTTAATATTACTTTGTATATTCCAAAATATTTTATATATATATATATACCGTTATTATCTAAATAAATATATTTGTATATGGTGTTAATAGTCTTTTTTTTGTACGTATGTCATTTTCTTTACTATTTTTATATATATGTATATACTGTACATACTTTTATATGTATTGTTATTATCCTTTTTACTCTAATATGTATATATTACATTTATGTACTTTTATATTTTCTTTAACATTATAGTATTGCATTTCTTACTATTGTAGGTATATTATATATTGAATATTTTGAATTATTATTATTTATATATGTGCGAATTTATGCGAGTATTTATGTATGGTGTTCATAGTTGTTTTTTATCATTTCTAATATATTATGTATTTTTGGTAATATTATATCTTGGTGCACCGTTCAAAGCAATATTGTTACATGTGTTTATTCTATGATCTTTGTTACATTGTAATTTCATGATTTTAACTCAAGTTTATCCCGTTTCATATTAAATGCATTAAACCATTTTCAAATTTGTCGACCTAAACAATTTTAAATCAAGGCAATGTTCGGTAGTTAGAAATTCGAGAAAATCGTACCCTAACTTACTGGGTTTCGATTTTCCTCGTTTAATCTAAATAGCCAAATATCCTTTTAGACTTTTAAATAAAAAGCACACTCGTTCTCAAAGATTCTAAATGTCGTATCCTAACTTACTGGACTCGACATTTCATTGCTCCGAAACGAGAATGGTTTCCAACATTTCATTTCACTTTATTCAAACCTTTCAAATAAAAAGAGATCGTATTTCAAATTCTTTCAAATTTTTAAATATCCGACACTAAGACACTAACTAATCGACTAGGTACCAATTTTGGGCGTATCGAGGGTGCTAATCCTTCCTCGTGCGTAACCGACTCCCGGACCCTTTTTCTGGTTTTCGTAAATTAAAATCGTTGTTTTGATAAATCAAATTGTTTATTAAAAGCAACCCCTTTTCGAGGTGATCCAATCACACCTCTTATAAAAGATTGGTGGCGACTCCCGTTTTAATTTTATTTTCAAAACCCAAAGTCGATTCTACCTATTTTTCAAAAAAAATGGTTTCGACAATTTTCTTGTTGTTTTCTCCCTATTTTGCTACCATATTACTATTATGTTGCTACTATTTTTTTATTATTGTTTGGATATTGTATAAAACTTATTTTATTGTTAATTTTGTTATTATTTTAAAGGCATTTGTTAATTTTGTTATTATTTTAGAAGTATTTGCTTGTTAAGTTGCATCTATCTTAGTGTTATTTAAGTCTACATATTTTTTTTAAATTTATTTTTAATTTGTTGGGAAATATTTATTTTGATTTTTTTAGTATTTTTGATGTATTATATATATTTAAAAATTATATAAAATAATATAAAAAATTATTACCGCCGGGCCGGGCCGGGCCGGGCCCGGGTTTTAACATTTTTATATGGGTTGGGCTTGGGCAAAATTTTAGGCCCATTTTTTGGGCCCGGCTCGACTTGAGCCCGATAATGTGCCTAAATTTTTAGTTGAACCTGGTCCGAACCCAACCTTGCCCGGCCCATGATCACCTCTAAGACCAACAGGAAATTGCTTCTTCAAGCCGACAAGAGTATGTGTAGTCATATTAACCTCCCTCGAGATATATTGGATCTCTACTTTCCATTGTCTTCGACACAATTCAATAATTATTGTAGCTAAGTTTCTATTCAGTTGAACTTGAAATCTACCTTGAATAGATTCAATAGCAATAACACAATCTGTTTCTACAATGATGTTTTTTCATTTTACCTTCCATAAATGGCCCATAACTTGACTCACTCAATGTTACATCTCCCAATGTTTCTTCTGACTCCCACCCAAATCTCCATATATATATATATATATATATATATCTTATTATTATCTTATTTCGCACTTTATACACCTTGAATTTATTTTTATTCATTATTTTCTCTCCCTTTTTTTTTGTTTGTTTAATTTAATTATAATTGTTTCATCACCTATGTCTATAAAAAACAGGTTAAAAAAACAACAATGAGTCAAAGTCCAAACCAAGGTTTGAAGCTCAACTCAACAAGTACAACACCAGCTAGAGGGTCACCGAGCATGTCAGTTTTTCCCCCGGAAATATCGCCAGAAAACTCTTGCTTGTCTTCGGAACCTGGAGATGAAAAGGAGGAGGAGTCGTCGGTGGTGACGATGCGGTACCGTCCTGAAGTAACGTCGATGCTGCTAGTGGGATGTCCTCGTTGTCTCATGTATGTTATGTTATCCAAAGTTGAACCTAAATGCCCTCAATGTAAGAGCACTGTCTTGCTTGATTTTCTGGATAAAGAGACTGCTAAATGGGCAAGCAATTGAATGAAGGGAACCTTCTAGGGTTTTCGTTTTTTTCCGGGAATACGGTACGGTAAGGGTTCCAGATATCGAAAGTCAAACTTATTGATTTATGGAATGTGAAGTTGTTAAGTATAATTACGTGAACTAATTCAAATAAATCCCGGATTCTAAGGTTTTTTTTGTTTGATTGAAGTTTTATGTTAATCTTATATTTTTATTGGTCAAATTATAGGTATAGTCCCTATAGCTTTAATTCCACATAATTTAATTTCTGTACTTTATAACCTTATTAGTGCTTTTAATTAATTTAAGTAAAACATAATTTTTTTTACAATGTTGGTCTGGTAAACCATGTGGTAGTCCATGTATAATTTATGTTGATATGACACTATTTATCTTATATGTCACATTAACAAATAATTTAAAAATTCATAAAATTTTTAAAAAATAGCATGAAATACATGTGAATTGCCATACGTACTATTGTTGCAAGCCAATTTTGGCCTACCATAAATCAAACACCTTAAAACCCACACCCCAAATCCCAACCATTTAACCTAACAATTATAGCCCAATTAACTTAGACCTAGCCCAAACCCACCTATCCAATAATAGAAAAAAGGGAGGACAAAAATGAAAACCCTAGCCACCTAGGGTCTTCAGCACCGACGGCGGCACCGAACCTCCCCACTTGGCCTCTGACACTACCAGCCACCGCCCATGTCACATCAGCATGCTCCCCCACTTGCACCACTTGCCTGCAATGGAAAAGACGAAAAATAATAAACAAAGCATTGTAAAAGGCTATAAAAGCCGAATCAAAAATCATGTAAAGAGGACGATTATCAATACAAGAAAATTTTTACAAACATTGATACAAATATATAGCATATATCGAAATACAGAAGAAAAACCAAGTCTTCAGCAGTAAAAAGGTGATATTTTTAGATCGAATCCCTCTCTTTTCTTGTTTCTACCAGTTTTTTTTTTTTTACATGCAAATATACACTTAAAATATATATTATCAAGAAGAAAAAAAAAACTAAAAAATATACCCTTTTTTGAATTTCCACGGTGGCCGGCGGCGGCCGGCGACGGCGGCGAACGACCGGACGACGGGCCAGAATCCCACCCGATGTGGGCTCTGCAGAGAAAAAAGAAAGAGAGGGGGAAGGATTTTTTTGTAAAAAATGAGGAAAATGAAATTTTTTAAGAAAAATTGGACTTATATAGCCCCCTAAAACGACGTCGTTTTGGGGTTGGCTATTAACACCCAAAACGGCGTCGTTCTGACCATGCCCGACCCGATCCGACCCGCTCCAGGTTCAAGATCCGCGTGTTTTTATTAAATGGGTTATTTACCCTTTTGGTCCTCCCGCTTTTTCAAGACCATGCAATTGGGTTTCTTTAATCTTTTAAATTGGCCCCAAAGTTTATTGCGTTTTGCTATTAAATCCCCTACTGATGCGCTGCGTTTTAAGGACTTGGAAAATTGCTCCTTGGGTCCCCCCTCTCTTTTAGCGCGTTCAGATCAGACCCCTTTCCTCTATCTATTCTTAAATTCGCCCCAGAACTTCGGTTTTTCATCAAATTAGTCCTTTTTGCATGTTATTTTGCTTTTTATCTATTTTTTTGTGCACCTTTATATTATTATAGTTATACTTTTCATTATTATTACTTAATATTATCATTATTATTATTACTGTTATTATTCCTTTATTTTTCCTTTATGATACTTATTATTATTATTATTATTATTATTATTATTATTATTATTATTATTATTATTATTATTATTATTATTATTAGCCTTGATTAATATTTCTATTATATATTTTTGTACAGAATCAAATACTTATCCTCAATATTATTTTAATATTCTGTTAACTTCTAAGTTCTATTACTATTGTTTTATAATACTACTATATTATGTTTTTATGTCACGTTTTACTATTGTACATATTACTATCATATTTAGTCTCTAAAATATATATATTTTAGCACTATCTCATATTATTCTTATTATCATTATTTTTATTATTATTATGTTTATCATATTAATATTATTACTACTATTACTTTATATTATTATGTTACACCTAGTATTATTTTTATTATATCTTTACTATTATTTTAACCACTATGACTTATTATTTTATTTTAAATATTATTACTATGTTTACTATTATTAGTACTTATGCACATTATTATTTTACTTTTTTATCATTTCTACTATTGTATATTTTCATTATTAATATATTATATTTTACTTGTCATTTTCATTATTTTTATTATTATATTATTATTATTATCAACCTATACATATAAATATTTTTGTGCACTTATCATGTATAGATTTTCAACGTTATTTCTGCTACATATTACGTATATATTAACACTATTAGTTATATATTGCTTTTGATATTTTATATAGTTTACATATTTCCTCAATGTTATATTTTTATATTATGCCCATCGTATATTTATTACTTACGTATTTTTTCTAATTAGTTATATACTGTTTTATTATATCCTATAAATCTAATCCTATATTACGCTTACATTTTCATATAATACGTATATACATTTTTAACATTATACTATATATGTACGTTAAATATTATACTATCCATGTGTTGTCTTTCATAACTACATTTTGTATATATACTTAATACTACGATATTTACGAATACCATGCATATACTCTTTAAACACACTCCTTTTTTATTTTTATTTTTTTTATTTTCTTTTACTATAACTATCATCGTTATTATCATATTCTAATATTATGTTTTAATATTCTTATTAATTGCATCATCGTACTTAAAAATATATGTATCTCATTCGATCCAAAAATGTTTTAAAAAACGAGGCAATATTTTTGTGTTTAGAGATACAGGAAATAGTGCCCTAACGTGCTGGGTTGCGATTTCCCGTTCGTCTAAATACCTAAAATACCCTCCTAAATCTTGCAACTCGCGAGATAACTTTAGTTTCAAGGAATTTAAGAACTTCGTGTCCAATCGTGCTGGATGTGATGTTCATATTCTTCCGAAGCAAAGGAATCTCGATTTTTCAACTCAAATCATCCCAATTTTATTTAAAATGTTCCAAAAACGAGGTAATATTTTTTGTGTTTAGAAATACGGGAAATAGTGCCCCAACGTGCTGGGTTGCGATTTCTCGTTCATCTAAATACTTAAAATACCCTCCTAAACAAAATTTTGCAACTCGCGAGATATCTCTAGTTTTGAAGAATTCACGAATTTCGTGTCCAATCGTGCTGGATGTGATGTTCGTATTCTATCGAAGCAAAGGAATCCCGATCTTTTCTACTTAAACCATTCCAGTTTCAAAAAAGAATCCTATTAAATTTCAACTTAAGACAGAAAATTGCTCAATTTGGTACCAATTTTGGGCGTCGCAGGGGTGCTAATCCTTCTCCGCGCGTAACCGACTCCCGAACCTGTTTTCTCTATTCGTCGTAGACCAAAACATTTTATAAGGTGATCCAATCGCACCTAAAAAGGTTGGTGGTGACTCCCATTTTCATTTTTAAGTCGACATCCGTTTTTTTCAAAAATGGCCTCGACAGCTTGGCGACGCCACTGGGGACCCTAAGTGAGTCAAGCCGAAAATTAATCATTTTCTGTCTTAATGTTAGAAATTTAGAAAATTTTTAATACGATCTTTTACGTGAGATTATTGTATATGTTTGTTATCTTTTCTCGCACACATTGCAGTTGCATGGCCGTTGTGGTCACACCTTTAAGTGGGAGTGTGAAGCTACGCTTTCGTGAGGTTTTCACCTCCGCATGGGCTAGTGGATCGCTTCCGGGATACATCCGTACTTATGTCTTCGTGAGATTTTCATCTCTGCATGGCCATAGGGAAATGTGTCCCCCTAAATCGAACTTGGTCCATATGAGCCTATAATGGGTGAGGATCAAGGAATCTGTTGGTTCAGGTACCCTTTTCTCTAGAACCAAAAACACATATAGTGAACCCTAGGAGCTCGCTTTAGGTAGAACTATGTTGACCCGTAGTGATTACCTATATAGGTGTTTGTCTTCCATTTTTCTTTGAATTATATCTTTTAGGCATACGACATTGACCTATTTTATTTTGTCATCATTGCATATCACACAGCATTTAAAGGTATCGATTCACGGTTCTATTTCTAAGTTAGAAAGTTTTGTAAGGAGGAATGAATATCTTGATAAAGTGGAAGACAACGCTAACGTCCGTGCATGGTTAGAAAAAACCCAGTTAGAAAAGTTAGATAGTGTCACCGGGGGCATATGTCGGAGTTGCAGGATTTCACTCGCATCAGCTTAACACAGAGTAAGTAGTTAAGGTCATTTGGGGCCCAATAGAATAATGAGGCCAAATAGTGGTTCTACAACAACTATAAGGACTTGCAGTATTCGCTTGACATGAGGTTAGCGTGAGAGTATTGATGGACATTTCTACCATTACAGCAATCCTCTTTCATATGAAGATGGTCGCCCTATAGATAGTAAGGGTGTTGGAAGGAAAATGATTGACAGAATGCATGAGACCTACAAAAATGAGTTGGATGGAAAGAATTTCGCCTACGATGGTAAAAAGGTTCATTTGCTATAGCACCGCACTTATCAGAAATGATGGAAATGCAAGCCCTGATGACTTGGATAGCCCGAATGAGCATGAAAGAAAGTAATTAAAGGAGACCGTCATTTAAAAACCTTTAGAGATTAGCTATGCTACAAAGATACCCGTGTAGTCAATTCAAGATGCTTTGCGTGGGCAGAAATCTGAAAACTCTCAAAAAGTACCGAAAATGTAGGATATCATTTTAAGACGGCATACTATGGAATAGGGATGTCTACTTGTTCGCCAATCTCTCTCAAGGTAATCAGAACAACCTCATAGACATTGAAGGAAGTATCATTAGCTGTGAGGATTACCTTATGAGGGAGGCCATCGTCCAGATTCGAGAAGTCGCCGAACATTTACAGGACTTGGCGGTGCGGGCCGATATGTTAAGTATTAGGTACGAGTTAGAATCAGACTGAGGTCGAGAATTGACCGCGTTGCTTACGAAAATTAAGACTCTAGGCCTAAAGGCAAAGGCATATCTGTAATCAGCTTGTTGTAAAAACTTTTGTTCCTGTATTTAGGAAGGTTAAAACTCTAGACTTAACGATGAAAGCGTCTGTCATCTATTTTGTGTAAGGATTTTTGTTCCTTAAACAACGTTTTCTAAATTGAAACTGAATCAGAATCGATATCTTTTTGCATTCATGCATTTGCATTGCATCAAAGAAAAGAGGGTGTCGATTCGAAATTCGATTCCTAAATAGAATAGTTTGTCATAAGGAAACGAATTTCTTGATAAAAGTGGATTATAGTACGGTCGTCTGGATATAGTCCAAGCAAATATGACAAAAGAAAGCCGGTAGTCCATGAAGGAATACATGATTTACTTGCCAAGAGTATGAAAAGAGAAAGCCGAAAGTCCACAAAGGAATACATGACTTGATTGCCAAAGATTCAAGCCAACGAGGATTATTCAAAAGCCGTCATTTTGATAAGTATCGTAGAGTCAAGCGAGCAAGGAGTCGTGGCCTAGATCAAGCAACAAGGAGCTAGCAAATGCATCTTTTGAAAAAACTACAAGATTTGACCATGAAGAGAAGATCACTATTTCCACTTGGACCATGAAAGGGCAATGGCTGTACCTGTAGTCTGTTTTCATGTAAAGAAATCTATTTTCTAAAAAAGTTATTCTAATGGAAGTGAATTCATCATCGACGTCTTCTTTTCTTTTACATTCATGCATTTGCATTTCATACATTTGCATTTCATGCATTTGCATTGCACCGTTTGCATTGCATTTTGTGCATTAGATTTTCGCAAAAGGTCCCTAATTAGGTGGAATTATTTCAGTTAGCCTGAAAAATGGAACAAAGGTTGGAGAGATTAGAGCAAAGGTAAATACAGATGCAAGAGCAATTGACCGAAATCCGACAAGATATGCGTGATCAAATGTTAGAGCTCCAAAGAAATATGATTGGCCAGCTAAGATAATTATTAGCCGAAAGGCTTGAAAAGATGAAAGGCCCGGTGGTCAACAGTGAGAATGATAATGAGGACATCGTTTATTCCCCAAGTTTTGCTCCAATAAACATCCAGACTCAACTAGACGCACCTTTGCGAGGGGTACCCATTGCTATCAGACCCCAACAGCATCAGGCCGGTATGTCAGTACCAGTAAGCTTCGTAGTAGGTTCAGATCCGGGGGGCAATCCAGCTGATCTTATTCTTGTTGAAGAAACAAAGAAGGCCAGTATGGGACGTCTAAGACAGTGCGAAGCTTTTAAAAGGCGAGAGTGGAGCTCCCGAAATAATACTTCGAGCGTAATAAAAAGAAAAGAAAATAAGGTGAAACCAATTGCCATAGGCCAGCCAAGAATGACAACTACTAGCCATCAAGTCCCTCCAAAGCAAGAACTTAACCCGAAAGCGAATTCAGAAAAACCCCAGTTCACACCCATTCCAGTGACGTATAGGAAGCTTTATCAGAGTTTATTCAATGCACACGCAGTAGCTCCTTTTTACCTGAAACCACTGTAACCCCCGTACCCCAAATGGTATGATTTGAATGCTCAATGCGAGTACCATGCAGGAATAACGGGTCACTCAATTGAAAATTGTGTTGCATTTAAGAAATTGGTCGAAAGGTTCATCAAAATGGGAATTGTGAAGTTCAATAATTTATCCAGACCTGATCATTTTTGATAAAGCAGTAAATGTGACGGTTGAAAAGAGGGGCAAGAGAGTTACGTTGTCAGAAGCCCTGAAGTTGAGTACCAATGGCGTATCCAAAGAGAGAACTGATGAATAAAAGTTTTCCAAGCATCTGCCCTTACCTACTTGGGAGTGTTTTGAACGATGGAACTGTGGAAGAGACCTATTTTAGAGCTTACTTGGAGTAATATCCAAAACACGCTTGTTGCTTTCAGCCTAGAAGCAATAAGAGTCCTTTTGTGAAATAGGCTTATGTCCAAAATTTTTATTTCAATGAAATGCATCCTTTTGAGCAATTATTCTTTTATTTATAGATTCTTTGGTGCTTGGACTTTTATTCATGTTCCTTCATTCGTATTCATAATCATATCAATGCAAATAATTTTCTTAGAATCATTTATTCTTCGAAATTTGCCATTGTACCTACAATAGGTGCCCAGATATCAATATTATGAGCAACGCTGTTACTAACTCCCTTTAAGTAAGATATGTGTCTAAGGGGATCTTAGGACTTCGAAGATGACAAAGATTGTACTTAACTTCTGATTCGTTAAGGATGGAAGAACGAGATGAAAGACAGATCCTAACTTACAAAGGATTAGTTGACATTGCGAGCTCGCGAAAAAAGATCGAAACCTAGCCCGCCGCAGAAATAAGATAAGACGTATATGTCTCCTTTGTTTCTTCACAGACTCTCTATGTGGGGCATGAATATTATAGGGTTAACATCGCCAACGTCAATTCGTGGTTATTAACTATGCTACCAAGAGGGTAAGGCCACTTCATATGCCAAAGTTACAAGGTAAACAGTCATCAAATTCAAATTCAAATACAAATCCAAATTCAAATTTGAATTCGAAACCAGATCCAAATTCAAATCCAAATCCAAATCCAAATTTGAAACCCAAATTCAAAATTCAAAATTCAAAATTCAAAATTCAAATTTAAATCCGAATCTAAAAATGACAAATTACGGTCTATTCAAAGATTAGACACAATATCAGTGCAACAAAGGCAACCAAAACCATCCAAAAGAGATTTTGAAAGATGACTGAGACCTGTAATGGGTGGCATTGAGAAATTACCATTTACCCTCTTTGCTTATCAAACGTTAGCTAGAATCTTTGCCGGGACAACACGTTTCTCATTGGTCTGGCCTATTGAAGTTGAGATTCTTTCCTCTGAGTTTTATCAGAACTAAATTTGAATGAAGCAGAATGAATCTAATTCTGATGTGATCAATCAAATCTGAAGAAGAAAAGTTAATCTGTCACGGTCAGATAATGCGAGTTTACAACGGAAAGGTTCGCCTAAGAGCATCTCATTATAGGACCTGACATTAAAGAAGATCTTTCGTATACAAAAGAAGCTTTAGAGGAAAAAGGGCGCATTGAGACAAAAAAATCAAAAATCATCAAGAAGGAAGAAAATCAATCAGAAAAAGAAAAAGGAAAAGGAGAGGCCAAGGCGAAAACCCGCAAAGGGTGCTTTGAGACCAAAGCGGATTTGAGTTGAAAACCCGAAAAGTGCGGCTCAAAATTTTGATTGAAAGTAGGGCATACAATAGTCTTGCTATGGCTGAATTAACGCTGAAGAAGTATGCTACATCTTGGGCCATCGACAAAGTACTCTGGATCTCCTGGACACATATTGAGCTTAGAATGGTTCTCAAGAAGTTGGAACAGTGAAGTTCAGGCTGCGATATCTGGGGCACCTAATTTCCATCTTACCCCTTTCTGAGCCTGCTATCTTTGATCATCTTTTGTGTTTTAGAACACGCACCTAATAAATTTCCTTCTTGATTGCAGTTGCTTAACTTGTTTTGAGCTATGCTCCTAATCAATTCCTTTCTCATCCAGTGCTAAAATCTTTTTCAAGCATTTTACATTGAAATAACGATTAGTAGATTAATATTACTTTTATGAAATGAGTTTCGCATATTACTCTGGGAGCTTCTAGATAGTACAGGAACCTGAAATAGGGCCATTGTTTAAGAGCTCACCAAGTACAAAGGTTGGAAATAATTGAGCTTAAATTGAGTTTATCTCTTTTGATCCTCTGTCAAGGATACTATTTGAACAGAAACAAGATGTCACGTCGGTGATATAATCTTGACGAAAACGAGCAATGTCATCCCATGTGTAAAAGGGGATCACTTTTGAAAAATGATGTTCTGCATCCATGTAGATATCGTGCATACACATTTGGTCAGATCACCCGAGGAGTGATCAGTTGATAGAACAAATTACAGATCCTATACCTCCGAGTTACAGTGGGACGGATGGAAGTTGGTACAAAACCTATAGCCAAGGATTGTGGTAGGATGTATCTTATGTCTCCAAGTTATAATGGATAGACCCTGAAGTCACAGCGGGGCAAGCTACTTGAGCAAATGCGATTATTTCTTCGGGTTTTGGTCAAAATACCAGTCGAATAAGAGGGCAGCGTACTACGATAGAGCCTTGATGGGTAACGAGTGATGACGCCCTAGACATTAAAAAAGGATCATTCACATGACGTTCTGCATTCACATCTTTCATAACACATTAGGATTAGGAGCATTTGATTCATTCTGATCATAGCATCCTAATCATTTGTCATAAACATAGACATACGAAATCAAGTCTACATGATATGTTTCCCAGTGGACGGTGTAGCAACATTGGCAAAAATAGCAGATCTCGCTTTCCTGAGCGAAACAGATTTGGCAATCTCTGTATTTGGCAGGGATCAGATCGAAGAGAACAGATTTGGCAATCTCTGTATTTGGCAGGGAGCAGATCGAAAAAGACAGATTCGACAATCTCTGTATTCGGCAGAGAGCAGATCGAAGAAAACAGATTTGGCAATCTCTGTATTTGGCAGGGAACAGATCGAAGAAAATAGATTTGGCAATCTCTGTATTTGGCAGGGAGTAAATCAAAGAAAACAGATTTGGGAATCTCTGTATTTGGCAGGGAGCAGATGGGAAAAAATAGATTTGGCAATCTCTGTATTTGGCAGGGAGCAAATCGAAGAAAACAGATTTGGCAATCTCTGTATTTGGCAGAGAGCAGATCGAAGAAAAACAGATTTGGCAATCTTTGTATTTGGCAGAGAGCAGATCAAAGAAAAACAGATTTGGCAATCTCTGTATTTGGCAGGGAGCAGATCGAAGAAAACAGATTTGGCAATCTCTGTATTTGGGCAGGGAGCAGATCGAAGAAAATAGATTTGGCAATCTCTGTATTTGGCAGGGAGCAGATCGAAGAAAATAGATTTGGCAATCTCTGTATTTGGCAGGGAGCCAATCGAAAAAAGCAGATTTGGCAATATCTGTATTTGGCAGGGAGCAGATCGAAGAAAACAAATTTGGCAATCTCTGTATTTGGTAGGGAGCAGATCGAAGAAGACAGATTCGGCAATCTCTGTATTCGGCAGGGAGCAGATCGAAGAAGACAGATTTGGCAATCTCTGTATTTGGCAGAGAACAGATCGAAGAAAACAGATTTAGCAATCTCTGTATTTGGCAGGGAGCAAATCGAAGAAAACAGATTTGGCAATCTCTGTATTTGGCAGGGAGCAGATCGGAAAAAATAGATTTGGCAATCTCTGTATTTGGCAGGGAGCAAATCGAAGAAAACAGATTTTGCAATCTCTGTATTTGGCAGAGAGCAGATCAAAGAAAAACAGATTTGGCAATCTCTGTATTTGGCAGGGAGCAGATCGAAGAAAACAGATTTGGCAATCTCTGTATTTGGGCAGGGAGCAGATCGAAGAAAACAGATTTGGCAATCTCTGTATTTGGCAGGGAGCAGATCGAAGAAAATAGATTTGGCAATCTTTGTATTTGACAGGGAGCCAATCGAAAAAAGCAGATTTGGCAATCTCTGTATTTGGCAGAGAGCAGATCGAAGAAAACAGATTTAACAATTTCTGTATTTGGCAGGGAGCAGATCGAAGAAAACAGATTTGGCAATCTCTGTATTTGGCAGGGAGCAAATCAAAAAAGCAGATTTGGCAATCTCTGTATTTGGCAGGGGGCAAATCAAAAAAGCAGATTTGGCAATCTCTGTATTTGGCAGGGAGCAGATCGAAGCAAACAGATTTGGCAATCTCTGTATTTGGCAGGGAGCAAATCGAAAAAGCAGATTTGGCAATCTCTGTATTTGGCAGGGAGCAGATCGAAGAAAATAGATTTGGCAATCTCTGTATTTGGCAGGGGGCAGACTAAAGAAAACAGATTTGGCAATCTCTGTATTTAGCTGGGAGCAGATCGAAGAAAACAGATTTGGCAATCTCTGTATTTGGCAGGGAGCAGATCAAAGAAAACAGATTTGGCAATCTCTGTATTTGGCAGGGAGCAGATCGTAGAAAATAGATTTGGCAATCTCTGTATTTAGCAGGGAGCAGATCGAAGCAAACAGATTTGGCAATCTCTGTATTTGGCAGGGAGCAAATCGAAGCAAACAGATTTGGTAATCTCTGTATTTGGCAGGGAGCAGATCAAAGAAAGCAGATTTGACAATCTTTGCAGATAGGAATGAAGTTACGAATCTCTTCTTTTTTTGAATTATTATATCCCTGAAGTTGCAATGGAGCAGATCAAAGCTACAAGACATATCTCTGAAGTTGCAGTGGACTGAACCAAAGCTACAAGGCACAGTGGACTGGAAAGAGACTACCTGAACAAAAAAGAGCACAAAACAAATCAAGACACAGAAAGACCGGCCAAAATTGGCCTTTCTTTGAAATCTTTGCTCTATTCCTGTTTCACAGCAATGAGCAA
The DNA here is from genome assembly GCA_020496765.1 of Gossypium stocksii. Classification (NCBI taxonomy): domain Eukaryota; kingdom Viridiplantae; phylum Streptophyta; class Magnoliopsida; order Malvales; family Malvaceae; genus Gossypium; species Gossypium stocksii. The sequence goes on from CM035623.1 coordinate 1,258,367, forward strand.
AGAGGGGCAGCTGTTGCAGGCCAATTTTGGCCTACCATAAATCAAACACCTTAAAACCCACACCCCAAATCCCAACCATTTAACCCAACAATTATAGCCCAATTAACTTAGACCTAGCCCAAACCCACCTATCCAATAATAGAAAAAAGGGAGGACAAAAATGAAAACCCTAGCCACCTAGGGTCTTCAGCACCGACGGCGGCACCGAACCTCCCCACTTGGCCTCTGACACTACTAGCCACCGTCCATGTCACATCAGCATGCTCCCCCACTTGCACCACTTGCCTGCAATGGAAAAGACGAAAAATAATAAACAAAGCATTGTAAAAGGCTATAAAAGCCGAATCAAAAATCATGTAAAGAGGACGATTATCAATACAAGAAAATTTTTACAAACATTGATACAAATATATATCATATATCGAAATACAGAAGAAAAACCAAGTCTTCAGCAGTAAAAAGGTGATATTTTTAGATCGAATCCCTCTCTTTTCTTGTTTCTACCAGTTTTTTTTTTTACATGCAAATATACACTTAAAATATATATTATCAAGAAGAAAAAAAAAACTAAAAAATATACCCTTTTTTGAATTTCCACGGTGGCCGGCGGCGGCCGGCGACGGCGGCGAACGACCGGACGACGGGCCAGAATCCCACCAGATGTGGGCTCTGCAGAGAAAAAAGAAAGAGAGGGGGAAGGATTTTTTGTAAAAAATGAGGAAAATGAAATTTTTTAAGAAAAATTGGACTTATATAGCCCCCTAAAACGACGTCGTTTTGGGGTTGGCTATTAACACCCAAAACGGCGTTGTTCTGACCATGCCTGACCCGATCCGACCCGCTCCAGGTTCAGGATCCGCGTGTTTTTATTAAATGGGTTATTTACCCTTTTGGTCCTTCCGCTTTTTCAAGACCATGCAATTAGGTTTCTTTAATCTTTTAAATTGGCCCCAAAGTTTATTGCGTTTTGCTATTAAATCCCCCACCGATGCGCTGCGTTTTAAGGACTTGGAAAATTGCTCCTTGGGTCCCCCCTCTCTTTTAGCGCGTTCAGATCGGACCCGTTTCCTCTATCTATTCTTAAATTCGCCCCAGAACTTCGGTTTTTCGTTCAAATTAGTCCTTTTTTCATGTTATTTTGCTTTTTATCTATTTTTTCCTGCACCTTTATATTATTATAGTTATACTTTTCATTATTATTACTTAGTATTATCATTATTATTATTACTGTTATTATTCCTTTATTTTTCCTTTATGATACGTATTATTATTATTATTATTATTATTATTGTTATTATTATTAGTATTATTATTATTATTAGCCTTGATTAATATTTCTATTATATATTTTTGTACAGAATCAAATACTTATCATCAATATTATTTTAATATTCTGTTAACTTCTAAGTTCTATTACTATTGTTTTATAATACTACTATATTATGTTTTTATGTCACGTTTTACTATTGTACATATTACTATCATATTTAGTCTCTAAAATATAAATATTTTAGCACTATCTCATATTATTCTTATTATCATTATTTTTATTATTATTATGTTTATCATATTAATATTATTACTACTATTACTTTATATTATTATATTACACCTAGTATTAATTTTATTATATCTTTACTATTATTTTCACCACTATGACTTATTATTTTATTTTAAATATTATTACTATGTTTACTATTATTAGTACTTATGCACATTATTATTTTACTTTTTTATCATTTCTACTATTGTATATTTTCATTATTAATATATTATATTTTACTTGTCATTTTCATTATTTTTATTATTATATTATTATTATTATCAACCTATACATATAAATATTTTTGTGCACTTATCATGTATAGATTTTCAACGTTATTTCTGCTACATATTACGTATATATTAACACTATTAGTTATATATTGCTTTTGATATTTTATATAGTTTACATATTTCCTCAATGTTATATTTTTATATTATACCCATCGTATATTTATTACTTACGTATTTTTTCTAATTAGTTATATACTGTTTTATTATATCCTATAAATCTAATCTTATATTACGCTTACATTTTCATATAATACGTATATACATTTTTAACATTATACTATATATGTACGTTAAATATTATACTATCCATGTGTTGTCTTTCATAACTACATTTTGTATATACACTTAATACTACGATATTTACGAATACCATGCATAACTCTTTAAACACACTCCTTTTTTTTTTTTTAATTTTCTTTTACTATAACTATCATCATTATTATCATATTCTAATATTATGTTTTAATATTCTTATTAATTGCATCATCGTACTTAAAAATATATGTATCTCATTCGATCCAAAAATGTTTTAAAAAACGAGGCAATATTTTTGTGTTTAGAGATACGGGAAATAGTGCCCTAACGTGCTGGGTTGCGATTTCCCGTTCGTCTAAATACCTAAAATACCCTCCTAAATCTTGCAACTCGCGAGATAACTTTAGTTTCGAGGAATTTAAGAACTTCGTGTCCAATCGTGCTGGATGTGATGTTCATATTCTTCCGAAGCAAAGGAATCTCGATTTTTCAACTCAAATCATCCCAATTTTATTTAAAATGTTCCAAAAATGAGGCAATATTTTTTGTGTTTAGAAATACGGGAAATAGTGCCCTAACATGCTGGGTTGCGATTTCTCGTTCATCTAAATACTTAAAATACCCTCCTAAACAAAATTTTGCAACTCGCGAGATATCTCTAGTTTTGAAGAATTCACGAATTTCGTGTCCAATCGTGCTGGATGTGATGTTCGTATTCTATCGAAGCAAAAAAATCCCGATCTTTTCTACTTAAACCATTCCCGTTTCAAAAAAGAATCCTATTAAATTTCAACTTAAGACAGAAAATTGCTCAATTTGGTACCAATTTTGGGCGTCGCGGGGGTGCTAATCCTTCCCCGCGCGTAACCGACTCCCAAACCCGTTTTCTCTATTCGTCGTAGACCAAAACATTTTATAAGGTGATCCAATCGCACCTAAAAAGGTTGGTGGCGACTCCCATTTTCATTTTTAAGTCGACATCCGTTTTTTTCAAAAATGGCCTCGACAACTATCATGTTTAAAATTTTAACATTTAAGTTAGTATTTTCATTAAAAACAGTAATTCAATCCCTTTTCAACCCCTTTTGAAAGATTGATGGTTTAGTATTTTCATTAAAAACAGTAATTCAACCCCTTTTGAAAGATTGATGGTCAAATTCGCCTCTTTTTAAAAGGTTGAGAGCAAATTTTAGTTTAAAAAAAAAGAGAAAAATAATGACAAATTTGACAAAAAAATATAAATGTTATGAATTACATTTATTGCCTAGTATATATATAATTCGATTGTTTTACCGGCAAATTTTTGTTCCGCTTGATAATATGGATGAAAGTTCCTAACATGTCCTTATTTTAGAAATTGATTCAAATTAGTCCCTGTACTATTAAATGGATTAATTTATTTCATGCACTAATAAGGCTAAATCTTAACAGAATGAAGATTTACTGTTTAAAAAAATGCCATCTATTCCAGAGATGAGGGCAGGAAAATATTTTAGGGTGACCAAAATGGAATGTTAAAAATTTGAAGGTCCAAAATAAAATTTTATCATTATATTAATGTATAGTTTTATAATTGCTAGAGGTGTTTAAACACAATTCACCATTTTTTGGGGGGTCAAGCCACTACGTACCCTCAATTGGATTCACCTATCAGCTACTCTTAAACAAAGTTAATATTTTTAAAACTTTTATGGTTTTACAAATAATTTTTTTTTGTTCGGAGTTGAATCGCAAATTAAAACTAATAATTTTTATGTCATATTTTAAACAATAAATGTTAACTCTATTAAAATTTAGCATTATTTGAATTTTTTTAATTATACAATGACTAAATTGATTCATTTGATAGTATGTAACACTCCAAACTCGGCATAGACGTTATTGTCAAATCTGGCAGCGTCACATGAGAGTGCTTTTTGGAAAAGCTTTATATAACGCCCCAAATTTTGGGCTTAGAAAAAATAGGTTTTCAGCAAGGGATCAGTTAGGAGACGACACGTAAAAGTTTATGAGTGCAAGAAAATGACACAAATTGCATGTTTGCTTCATTGGCTAAGTAATTTGGGTGTGTTTGGAAGTGTTGGAGAAGTCTTGGGTTCAAACCTGGGCTTTAGCAAAATTTTTGTTTTAAGTGAATAAAACCATTGGTGCTTGACAGTAGGCCTTTTAAATATTGGTGGGTAAAATTTGACAGAATAGGCCTGCTGATTTGATGGTTAAGTGAGTGTTAGTGTGTCTAGGGATTTGGGTTCAAGTCTTGGAGTGCGTGCTTTAGAGAAACTTTTTATTTTTGTTTCATTCTTTTTTAGCTAATAATTATAAGTATTTATAATTATTAAATTATGTGTTAAGAAATTAGTTTTATTATTACCATTCTTTTTTATTTTAATTCTTGTTTTTGGTTTTTGGTTTTTAGGGTTATTTTTGTTTTTGGGGGAACGTTCTTCTCTTTTCGGCTTCTTTCCCATTTTCCATTCCTTTTTGATTTTTGGTTCTGACTTGTGGATTCAGGATTTCTACTCCTCCGCCGCCATCTTTGATCTTAGTTAACAAGTGTTGGGTTTGAAACTAGTCTTCTACTTTCTATTTTCCGTTATTTGATTGTTATTTTGATTTGCAAATTTTTATTTCCCTTCGGCTTTTGTTATTGTTACATTAACCCTTCATTTCTGAGTTTTTAGATGTTAAAAGGGATGAGAAAACTCCCTTTTCTGATATATGTTGATAGGGTGAGGGTTTGGGACCGTTTCAGTGGCCAAAATAGTAAAAACAAGGCTAATTTAGGGTGGTTTCGTGGCTGCCTCGACGGCCACACTAGCGTGTGCCGAGGCACATAGCCGTATGGATTTGGGAATTAGGGTTCTAGCCAATTTTGGAGTCACACATCCTGTCCACACGGCCGTGTGACTGATTTAAGAATTAGGGTTCCCACACAGGCGTGTGTTTTGGGGCACATGGCCGTGTGACTGATTTGGGAAATTAAGGCTTTCACACGAGCGTGTGTTATGGGGCACACGGTCATGTGACTAATTTAGGAATTCAGGGTTCCCACACGGGCGTGTGTTTCGGGACACGCAGTCATGTGACTGATTTGGGGCCTAGGGATTCCACACGGGCAACACACAGACATGTGTTGTGGGACACACGGCCGTGTGACACATTCACACGGCCGTGTCATCCCTACACTTGAACTGAGAGAAATTGAACAATGAGTTACACAGCTTGGTTATACGGCCGTGCTCCTACACCACACGAGGGTGTGTCTATGTCACACGGCCATATGCTACCCTTTGTACGGGCGTATGGACCCCCACATGGCCTGGACTGCTCCATACAGCTAGAGCACACGGGCGTGTGGCCTTAACTCGTCAAATTCTAATTTTAGGGTAGTTTAACTGCAATTACGATTTTATGGATTCCGATCCTTCGACTAGGCTTATTGAGGGTTGGCACGACTCTGCTTTGACTGGAATTTGTGTGCTACTTGTGATCGATTGTGGGAAATGATTGATATTAGAACTGAGTGCACAAGTGTGCACGTTTTTGAAATTGAATGGTTGTCTATGAATGACTGCTTTCGATTGTCTGCTTCTAAATGTCTGCTACTGAGTGATTATCTCTGATTGACTGTCTGTAATGATGATTCTGAGTTGGTGCATTTGCATACATTCATGTGCATTAAACATTTTAGGTTAGGATATCGAAGAGAAGGAAGACTGAACTGATCTGGCAGTTTAACTGCATTCTATAGTCCCAATTCTCAGAGGGTCGTGGACGATTTGACTGTATTACAAATTTCCACACTGCACTATACAGCACGTACGTCAGCATCGCTACGTATTATTATCTGATCTGTCAGTTTTACTATAACCTGATGGTATAACGGTCTACAGTATTGCATTGTACCGCTTGTACGTTAGCTACGCTACGTACAGTTATTTGATCTGGCAATTCACATTGCATATTTGTACTACGGTTTACCGCCTTGCACAGTACAGCCTATACGCTAGCTTTCCTGCATGATATATGAGACTGGCAGTCTATCTGTACACTGATAGCCCCAATTCCTAGAGGGTCGAGGGAGGTCCCAATTCTCTGAAGGTCGTGGACAACGTAGATGATCATCATTGCCAAGCAACCCAGGATGACATTGTATGGAGTGTAAGGTTTAATGGGTTTTTTGAGGTCCTACCTTCAGTGTAGGGACGGATGGGTCAAATATATCCCCACTGGATATGCAGGGGTGAACAGAGATGGTGTGTTGGCTAGATGGATGGGTTTATTTCATAACTCATCTGCACTCATATACATTTGACCTAATCTGACTGTCTGAATATGACTGTACTACTTGACTAATAAATATATTTGATTGACTGAGTGTGTTACTGCAACTGAATGTGACTGCAATATTGACTGATATGTCTGATTTACCATTTGCGATTGACTGGTTGATTGAAAGGCACTTGTGCCTAAGCGGTTTTTGTAGACATCACTGCTACTGTACTGAGATGGGCTAGGGCCTAAGTCTGTTACTGATACTGAACTGGACTTAGGCCCAGTTTGCGACTGTTGAGAATTATCGTTACTGTATTTGATAGAGCCATATAACTGTAAAGTTACATATGGTCTGTATTTGTTTTAAACGGTTTGTAAGTATGTTTTTTTTTTTAACTACTTCTAGTTTCTTGGCTTTTTCCATTGTAGAATATCTGTTTTGATCCCACACTGAGCTCGAGTAGCTCACCCTCTCTTCTGTTTCCCTTTCAGGTGTAGTTCTAGATTTCGGATGCTGGACACAGTATGCGGAGGTCTTAGTTTTTAATTTTGATTCTTTTCATTATTCGATTAAAGAGTAAACTGTAAGGATTTATAACACTGTGGTACAGTTTCAAATTTATGTTTTACTCATATATTTTAAGCTGGTTTTGTATTGAGCTTTATTTTAAATTGGCACTGGTTTGTTAATAAAAGATTTTAAATGGCTATTAATGTTTTTGGTTTATGAAGGCAAGTTGTTTTGTAAAATTATTCCACAATCACTTCGGTGATCAATGTAACATTCCGAATTTGGTCTAGTCTCCTAGGCCGGGTTAGGGGTCTTATACTTTAGCAGGTTGAAAAATCATTTCAGCTATTATCTTTACTTAAGTCAGAAAGTCGATAATCAAGTTATTTGTTTAAACCCATTTCTTTTACGCGGAAACACTTAGTTAATTCTAAAAAAAATCTATGTGACGTTTGCAGTTTTAAAATAAGTCAGTAAATAACAATATAAATCCCAAAAATAAAAACGAAAATAGTCCAAGTCCCAAATTACATAAATAACCCCAATAAAATAAAAACCGTAAAATCATTAAAGTTATAAACCGTAACAAACGTCTGAGTAGTCACCAACGAGCCCTCCGCTACAACGATCCATTTATTGCTGGGGATTACCTGATAGATAAATAAAATGAAACTGTGAGTTTTTGCAAACTCAGTGTGTACATCCCTCCAGTAAAGCATGCATGTAACAGATATCAGTCAATCAGTCATAAATTAAGCCTAAGCCCTTAACAGATACGGTGTAGGCCTTAGCCCACTCAGAACAAAATCAGATACATTCGAGTCTTAGCCCATACAGATATACATACATATCAAATCAGTACAGTACATGCCCACCAACCTTGCACACCATCTCCGTCCACCCTACACACCATGTGGGGATAAAATTAACCCACTCAACCTTACATACCAAATATGGGGATAAAATCAACTCATCTAATCCTACACACCATGAGGTACCTTACAACGGTACATAATAATAAATACAGCATATCTGCTAAATAAGCGGCTAAAAGCCTTACAATCTTTCTTCTTTTCACTAATAATCCCACTCAATGCAATGCAACATAACATTATGGCATGCTACAATGTAGATAATAGATCATACTCATATAATCAGAACAGATCAGATCGAATGTACATGCTAAAAACACATGTATTTACATATATCAATATCAATCAACAGAATCAGGGGTCTATGACATTCTTACCGACCCTTAAACAGGTCACAGTCGACTGGGGTGACCCGTGCAACCTTATAGTTCAAATCAGAGAAATGGGCTCACACGTCTATGTGGCCTACCTATATGGGCCCACATACTCGTGTGGCCTACAAGGCCCAATTTGGCCTTGCCCGTGTGGGTCATACGGCCTAGCCCAAATTCCACACACTCGTGTGGGCCCACACGGCCAAATTGGCCTAGCCCGTACCTTGCACACGACTTAGTTAGCCTCAAACGCATCTGTCCGTCGTACCCGTATGGCACGCGCATGACCTGGTTCGTCGATCACATAGCCGTGTCTTACCAACGGCCTCCACACGAGCAGTCCACACGCCCTTGTAACGTCGACAACTTCGTTTTTGGCTTTTACTGAATCATGTTTTCAGTACATTCGGAGTACACACCTAGTTTATTTTTTACGTATAATCACTCCTGAGCACTCCAGAACCTTCAGGAATCGACTACGATTCCTTACTGTTACAAAGTCAAGTAACAATCGCCTCATTCTCGATTAACTCTAAAATCGCGTGACACTCGATTGAGCACAAGGAACCAAATAAAAAGGGAAAACGGAAAAAGGCAAGGAAGGGAATAATACATTTTTAGCAGTAAAAGAAAAGATAATTTTAGTAGAACGAAGAAAAGAAAAGAAACATGAAGATGAGGGATTTTTTCAGAGAATTCGGCAGAGAGATTGTGTGCAGAAAATTTGGGTAACTCCCCATTCCCTTGCTTTACTCTACTAACCACTTCACTATCAAAATTTCAGTCCATCACAACCTCTAGCTGTACAAAGCATCAAAAATTTAACTCCCTTAATGTGCATGCCAAGGTTTAAACTTTAGCCCTCATGTATCACTAACACTCTCTCAACCACTAGACAAGCAAGCCCATTCTGACATAATTTAACCAACTTCAGCTTCAAAGCCTAATAACCAAGGATAAGGCTTTATTTAATAAAAACCTAAAATTTTGCCCAAGTCTTGGCTTGAACTTAGGACCTTTCCAACATATTCAGAAGATCTTCATGCCACAAATTCACAAAAGCTGAAAATAAGAAACTTTGGGGCATTGCAACCCTACCCCTTTAAAGAAAATTTCGTTATCGAATTTTTACTTGATTAGAAGAGATGAGGATACTACTGTCGCATCGAATCCTCTGGCTCCAAAGCAGCCTTCTCAATGCTATAATTCTGCCATAGCACATTTACCAAAGGAATGGATTTCCTTGGTAGGACCTTTACATCACAATCTAAAATCTGCACTGGCTACTCTTCAAATGTCAGATCCAGTCTAACCTCAATATCCTTCACAGAGTGGTAGCGTTTCAATATCGAGACATGGAACACATCGTGAATGCGATCTAACTCTGGAGATAGCTTCAACTGATACGCGATTGGCCTCACTTGCTTCAGAATCCGATATGGTCCAATAAATTGAGGACTGGACTTACCCTTGCGACCGAACCTCAGAACCTTCTTCCATGGCGAGACCTTAAGAAAAACCATGTCCCTCACAGAATACTCAATGTCCTTCCTCTTAAGATTAGCATAGGACTTCTGTCTATCAAAAGCCGCTTGCAGACTCTCTCGAATCAATCAAACTTTATCCTCAGTTTTTGATACCAACTCTGGATCTAGTACACATTGCTCACCCAACTCAGTCCAGTATAGTGGAATGCGATACTTACGACTATATAGTACCTCGTAAGGTGCCATCTATATACTAGACTGATAGTTGTTGTTGTAAGCGAACTCAGCTAACAGCAGGTACTTCTCCCAACTGCCTTAGAATTCTATCACACAGCTCCTCAACATATCCTCCAACACCTGAATCACCCGCTCCGACTGACCGTCTGTCTGAGGATGAAAGGCAGTACTGAAGTCAAGTCGTGAATCCAAAGCCTCGTGAAGCTTCTGTCATAATCGAGATGTAAAATGAGGATCCCTATTGGAGATGATCGATACAGGAACCCCATATAGCCTCACTATCTCAGAAATGTAGAACTTAACTAGTTTTTATAGGGAGTAGTTTGTCCTAACAGGAATGAAGTGAGCTAACTTGGTCAATTGATCCACGATAACCTATACAGAATCTTTCTTAGTGGGCGCTAGAGGCAACCCACTAACGAAGTCCATCGTCATTCGCTTTCATTTTTACATCGGCATATGAACTGGCTGTAACAACCCTGAAGGCAACTGATCTCAGCCTTAACCTACTGGCAAGTGAGACAGCGAGCAACAAAATCAGTCACCTCACATTTCAATCTTGGCCACCGGTACAACTCTTGAAGATTTCTATACATCTTATTCCTACTGGGATGCATAGCATAAGGGCTACTATGCGCTTTCCTCAAAATCGACTATCTCAAGTCATCATCGTTCGGCACACAAATCTGACCTCAAAAAACAGAACTCCATCATCATTCAACCCAAAATCTGAAGTAGTCCCAGTCTCAACCTAACGGAGCCGTAACTCGAGAGACTTATCTTCCATCTGTTTATCCTTAATCTACATCCAAGTCGATTTCACCTAAAGCTCAGCCAACAAACTCCCATCATCATATAAACTCAATCGAGCGAACAATGCTCTCAGATCAGTTACAGCCCTATGGCATAACGCATCAACCACCACGTTGGCCTTACGAGGATGGTACTCAATGCTGCAGTTATAGTCCTTAAGCAGTTTAACCTATCGACGCTGTCTAAGATTTAACTTCTTCTAAGTAAGGAGATACTTGAGGCCTTTGTGATTAGTGTAGATAGTACATTTCTCACCGTATAGGTAATGCCTCTAAATCTTAAGGGCAAAAACTACTGCGGCCAACTCTAAGTTGTGCGTCAGATAGTTAACCTCATGAGTCTTGAGCTATCGAGACTCATACGCCATAGCCTTTCTGTCTTACATCAGAACATAACCCAAACCCACATGTGATGCATCATTGTATACTACAAAGTTCTTAACAAGCTCAGGATATACCAATACTAGAGCTTGTGTCAAAACTGTCTTGAGTCTCTCAAAGCTCTCCTACTGTGCATCAGTCCAAATAAAAGGAACTCCCTTAAGCTGCAGCTTAGTCAACGTAGCTGCAATAAAAAAGAACCCCTCAACGAAATGACAGTAGTATTCTGCCAACCTAGAAAACTACGAATCTCTGATATATTCTTTGGCTATTTTCAATTCAGTACAGTCTTAATCTTTTGAGAATCCACACGAATCCCCTCGGCGGATACCACATGCCCAAAGATGTCACCTCTTGAAGCCAAAATTTACATTTAAAGAATTTCGCGTAAAGTTGATTCTCACGTAAAGTCTACAGAACAACCCTGAGGCGCTTATCGTGCTCATCCTCTGTCTTAGAATAAACCAAAATGTCGTTGATGAACACTATCACAAACCGATCCAAATAGGGTTCTAACACTCAGTTCATCAGATCCATAAAGCTGTTGGTGCATTAGTCAACCCAAATGGCATAACCAATAACTCGTAGTGTCCATACTGAGTCCTAAATGCAGCCTTATGCACATCAGCCTCCTTTACCCTCAACTGATGATAACCTGATCGCAAGTTAATCTTTGAGAACACTAATGCCCCTCTGAACTGGTCGAATAAGTCATCTATCCTCAGAAGTGGGTACTTATTCTTAATTGTCAACTTATTTAACGGACGGTAGTCGACACACATCCTCATCGTACCGTCTTTTTTCTTTACGAACAGAACTGGTGCTCCCCACGGAGACACACTGGAACGAATAAACCTATGATCCAACAGCTCCTGAATCTAAGCCTTAAGTTCTGTCAGCTTTTTCAGTGCCATGCGATAAGGGGCGATAGACACCAGAGCCATACTATGGATCAGATCAATCCCAAATTCTACCTTTCAACTCGAAAGTAAACCAGGTAGTTCTTCTAGAAACACATCTAGAAAGTCCCTCACATTGCAGGTGTCCTTAACTGAAGAGTCCTTAGAACCCAAAACACTGATGTAGGCTAAGAATGCCTTACATCCCTTTCTTACTAACTTCTCTGCTACCAACGCAGATATCACATTACTCAGATAATTCCGTCGTTCCCCAATCACGACTATCTCATTATCCTCCTCAGTTCTCAAAACAACTCTCTTTTCATTATAATCTAGACTTACTCGGTGCTCACCAACTAATCCATGCCCAGAATTAAGTCGAACTCCCCAAACGGTAGTTCCATCAAGTTGGCCAAGAATACAGTCCCTTGGACCTCTAATAGTTTACTGACATTAACAGACTGCCTCAACAGACTCACCACTGATATTTCGCTAGAAGTACTCTTATAAGGTATCCCCAAAGTTTCAGACATAAAACGTGCAACATAGGAATGTGTAGAACCTATGTCTATTAGTGTAACATAAGGTATGTTAAAAATTAAGAACATACCGGTGATGACGTCCGAAGTATCTCCATCATTATGACGACGTGCAGTATAGACCAGTGCAGGCTGCCTCGCCTCAGTCGGCCCAGCACCTCTGCTAGGCGCTCTCTAACCTCGACCCAAATTGTTACCACCTCTAGCCTGTCCTCGATTTTTAGGTGGCTGCTGAACGACCCTCGGTGGCTGTGCAGTCTCATCAACCGGAGCTTGCATTTGATTACCCCTCAATAGACAATCCTTAACTCAGTGCTCAGTAGACCCGCACCTCAAACACGCTCCAGTAACTCTTCAACACTCACCTGGATGGCTTTTATTACAGTGTTGACAATTAGCAGGTACAACCATAGTAGGCCTAACTCTCATGGGCCAATTAGTCATGGCCTTTTTTTTAGGCCTCACAGCAGTATTAGAGGGCTCTGGATCCCTCTTAGCTTTCTCCCTATCACGATTCTAGCGTTCAGTGTGCTTCACCTTCTCGACTATCTTGGCATTTTTTACCAAGGCTGAGAAATCTTGCTCCCTCTGTGGAGCTATCAGAACACACAAGCTGTTACGGAGACCATCCTCAAACCGCACATAGTGCTCATACTCAGTCGCCACCATGCCCCTTGCATAACTGCTCAGTCCTAGGAATTCGCCTCATACTCGGTCACAGAACGGTCCCCCTGAGTGAGATTCAAAAACTCACGTCGCCTAGCAGTAGTATAGCTGGCTCCTATATACTTACTCTGATAGATGGTCTTAAACAAATCCCAAGTCAACCGATCGGGCTGAGTGCCCTCTTTAAGAGTTAACCACCACTGATACGCCTTGTCCCGAAGCAGAGATACAACTCTCTTAAGGTTCTGCTCATCAGTGAAGTCTAAATCATCCATAATACTCTCTGTAGCCTCCATCCAGTATTCGGCTACACTCGGAGCAACCTCAGCAATGCCTCTGAATACCTTAGCCCCATTAGATCAGAGTTATTCCGTAACCGACCCACGGCCCCCAGATCAAGTATTAAGCCCAGCAACCCTCTCCACAATTCGAAGCATGGCTTAGGATAGTGTATCAACCCCAGCAGTACGATCATACGGTCCTGTCCTACTATCAGCCGTAGGCGATACCGGTGTCTCACTAGTATCCATCACCGGTATAGTATCAGAAGCGAATGACTCAGTTCGAGCCCCTCTACGACCTCTACCTCAGCTTCTAGTACCTCATCCACGAGGAGCACGTGTGCCCATCGTATCTATCTGATTAATCTGTATTAAAAGTTTTATGCCTATCAGTTTACAATTTCGATAATAATTAGTAGGTATTTTATGCTATTCAGTATCAAAAGATTAAAGTCTGTTATCGCGAGAAAATCGTCTCACTATTATTTTTAGTCTACTCTATCTAGAGTGTCTCAGTAGAGTCCTACCTAAGTAGTCTCATAACATACAAACAATGTTTTTCAATAGATCAAATAGTATTCAGAATATCTAGACATGCTTTCAGTCGATTTAATCACAGTTTCAGTAACTTACTTGGATCGGCGTCGGAGGCTCGGGGTACCACTTACTTAGTATCAAAAACATTTCACAATCATTTCTGATTCATTTCTCAAAACTATACTTTAAAACCCAAAAACCACAGCCGAGTTTTGTAACCTGGCTTTGATACCACTAAATGTAACACCCCAAACCCGGCCTAGACGTTATGGCTAAATCTGGCGGCGTCGTATGAGAGTGCTTTTTGGAAAGCTTTAGTAGGTTAAAAAATCATTTCGGTTATTATCTTTACTTAAGTCAAAAAGTCGATAATCAAGTTATTTGTTTAAACCCATTTCTTTTATGCGGAAACCCTTAGTTAATATTAAAAAAACAAATCTATGTGACGTTTGCAATTTTAAAATAAGTCAATAAATAACAATATAAATCCCAAAAATAAAAATAAAAATAGTCCAAGCCCCAAATTACATAAATAACCCCAATAAAGTAAAAATCATAAAATCATTAAAGTCATAAACCGTAGCAAACGTCTCAGTAGTCACCGACGAACCCTCCGCTGCACCGATCCATTTATTGTTGGGGATTACCTGACAGATAAATAAAATGAAGGGGTGAGTTTTTGCAAACTCAGTGTGTACATCCCCCTAGTAAAGCATACATGTAACAAATATCAGTCAATCAGTCATAAATCGAGCCTGAGCCCTTAACAGATACAGTGTAGGCCTTAGCCCACTCAGAACAAAATCAGATATATTCGGGCCTTAGCCCATACAGATATACATGCATATCAAATCAGTACAATACATGCCCACCAACCCTGCACACCATCTCCGTCAACCTTACACACTATGTGGGGATAAAATCAACCCACCCAACCCTACCACCAGGTATAAGGATAAAATCAACCCATCTAACCTTACACACCATGAGGTACCGTACAACGGCACATAATAATAAATACAGCATAGCTGCCAAATAATCAGCTAAAAACCTTACAGTCTTCCTTCTCTTCACTAATAATCCCACCCAATGCAATACAACATAATATTATGGCATGCTACAATGTAGATAACAGATCATACTCATATAATCAAAATAATCAAATCGAATGTACATGCTAAAAACACATGCATTTACACATATCAATATCAGTCAACAGAATTAGGGGTCTATGACATTCTTACCGACCCTTCAACAGGTCACAGTCAACTGAGGCGACCCGTGCAACCTTACAGTTCAAATCAGAAAAATGGGCTCACATGCCCATGTGGCCTGCCCGTGTGGGCCCATATGCCCATGTGGCCCACACGACCCAAGTTGGCCTTGTCCGTGTGGGTCACACGGCCTGGCCCAAATTTCACATGCCCATATGGGTCACATGGCCTGACCCAAATTCTACACGCCCGTGTGGCCCACACGGCCCAATTAGCCTAACTCATGCCTCGCACACAGCCTAGCCAACCTCACATGCCCTTATCCATCATACCCGTGTGGCACGTGCACAGCCTGGCTCTTAGATCACATGGCCGTGTCTCACCACACGGCCTCCACATGGGCAGTCTACACGCCCGTGTGACGTCGACATCTTCGTTTTTAGCTTTCGCTGAATCACATTTTCAATGCGTTCGGAGTACACACCTAGTTCATTTTTGACGTATAATCACTCTCAGCACTCCAGAACCTTCACAAATGAACTATGATTCCTCACTGTTACAAAGTCGAGTAACAACCACCTCGTCCTCGATTAACTCCAAAATCATACGGTACTCGATTAAACACAAGGAACCAAAAAAAAAAGGGAAAACGAAAAAAGGCAAGGAAGGGAACAATGCGTTTTTCACCAGCAAAAGAAAAGAGAATTTTAGTAGAACGAAAAGAAGAAAAGAAACATGGAGATGAGGGATTTTTTTCAGAGAATTCGGCAGAAAGATTGTGTGTAGAAAATTTGGGTAACTCCCCATTCCCTTGCTTTACTCCACTAACCACTTCACTATCAGAATTTCAGCCCATCACAACCTCTAGCTGTACAAAGCATCAAAAATTTAACTCCCTTAATGCACATGCCAAGCTTCGATCCTTAACCCTCATGTATCATTAACACTCTCCCAACCACTAGACCAGCAGGCCCATTCTGACATAATTTAACCAACTTCAGCTTAAAAGCCTAATAACCAAGGATAAGGCTTTACTTAATAAAAACCCAAAATTTTACCCAAGTCTTGGCTTGAACTTGGGACCTCCCCAACACATTCCAAAGCACATAAGCAGACATATATTTGTCAAAATCATGCAAAAACATATTCAGAAGATCTTCATGCCACAAATTCACAAAAGTCGAAAATAAGAAATTTTGGGGCGTTACATAGTATATCTATTTAAACTAGTCCATATAATAAGGGACCTAATAAGTAATTTCACCAATAATACAAGTAATTTGATATGCCAATTTGTTGGTTTAACCTAATTAGATATAATATATGATATTTTAATTAAGATTTTAAAATAGAACTTTGCATGAGTAATTACAATTAATCCTTAGAACATTTAACCATGCTTTGAAATTTGGATTCAAAAAATAAATCAATATTTTTCAACCAATTACCATACTATACTATATAATTAATATATTTAATAATTAAAATAATATTTAATTATAAATATAAATAATATTAGGTTTAATCTATCATCCGGTACTCGAGTTTGGTATTTTGTTCTAATAGGATACCTGTGTTCAATGTGGCACTTCTATTTGACAAAAGTTATATATTTTAATTGGTACCTGAAGGTAACGATGTTAACTTTTTAGTGTTTAATTTGGGTTTTAAGGTTGATTTGATGAACGTTAATTTCTAATACCATTATTTAATTTCTAATACCATTATATTTGAATTTTTCATTATTTTGTTAATAGAATAAAATTAGTGTTAATTGTAAATTTGTGTATTTTTGCATTTAATTTGTCAAATACAATTCCATTGAAGTGTTGTAATTTGAGTTTTAGGATCGATTTGATGAAAGTTAATTGCTAATTTTATTAGGTAAATATGATTTTTTTTTATCAAATCAACTCTAAACCCCTAATTAAACACTAAAAACTAACATCATTAGCTCCGAGTACCAAAATGTATATTTTTTGTCAAATACAAGTACTACATTGGATCAAAACATAACACAAGTACTACATTAGAGAAAAAGTACCAGACTTAAGTACCAAATTATGTATTAAGCCATAATATTATATAAAATCTTTAATTTTCTAAATAATGAAAATGAATCATCAAATTCAAATTCAAACTCAATCTCAAAATTATACATGAACTTTAATCTAATGTGTAATTTGATACATGAAATTTTATTTTGGTTGTATAAATTAAATCAAATTTTTATGTATAAAATTATATAAAATTAAAATTCATGTATAAATTTAAAATTAATTCCTCAATAAAAATATTTAAAAGCTGACAAAGTTTATACTATTAAAAGAACCAAAAAGTTTATACAAAAGGACTTGTGACATACATACCTATTTAGGCAACTTGTTAACCGATTGAAGCTTGGGGTCATTGTCTCGAGGGATAGAAATCTAGTTACCATACCCATCCAATAGGCAACTTGTTATCCAATTGAAGGTTGGGTCATTGTCTCGAGGGATAGAAATCTAGTTGCCATCGATTTTAACGCACCCAATAGATAGTAAAGTAGTTGAACAACTTTAATGGGCATTTATTTTATGGTAAATATCAAAATTATATATGAATATATAAATTTACTTTCATATTGGATTAATATAATTGTTTTTATATGCAATATATCAATGTAAAATAGTACTAATTCGATAATGTTGTCAGTGGTTTATGGAAATTGAATCAAATAAGAATTTCATATATAAAATCGCATAAAATCAAAATTCATGTATGATATTGCATATTGGACCAAAATTTGTGTATAGTTTTAGTATTTATCCTTTTAATTTGATAATTTGTGCATTTATGTCATATTCGTACATTTTATATTCATTTTATAGTCTGTGAAGATTAACCATTTTTAGATTCGTGGTTGTTTCCTTGAAACTGCATTGTGTGTTATCCATTGCACTCAACAATTGTTGGTAAATATTTTATATGGGAAAATATACATTTTGGTATCTGAGCTTGGCTTTGGGATTCAAATTGGTACTTAAGATTTTTTTTGGTCCTATTAGGTACTTGAACTTGGCTTTAAGGTTTTTTTCTGTTGCATAGGAATTGGAAGGTTCGTATCTGTCACAATACCAGAGCTCATAATGAAGTTGCAGATTTTATGGCCAAACATGCTGCAACAGGATTCATAAGTATCCAAGTCTTCTCCATACCTCTTCAAGCTGTGCGAGGTTTAATTCAAACAAATATTTTGGGCGTTTGATTTTTTATTTTATTGTAATCGCCTAATGTTGTTCTTATTTACCAAAAAAGAAAGAAAATAACCAAATCAAACGTACACATAACATACGTAAATAACAAGTACTTAATTGAAATAAAAAAAATTTAAAAATCAAATTGAATGATGATGCCAAATCAAATACTAAATTGAAAAAAAAATCTAAGCCCTATTATATTTTAACTTTTTTAACACACTTAATATTTGCATGTTAAGCTTCCTTATCAAGTATAGGGAAAAACATTTAGTATTTGCATTCGATAATTTTTTTTTTCTTAATTTGTTCTCTAAGTTTTATTTTAGTCCATATTAGTTTCGAATTAAGATTTTCAAACAATTTAGTCATTCTTTTAAGAAGTGGTGATGTGTGGCTCTAATATATATATATATATATATATATATATATAAAACCTAAAGTTATATTTAAAATTTTACTAAAAATGCACGAAAGAATATATAATTTCAAAAAAAAATCCAAAATAAATTCTCAATTTCTAATTTTTTTTTTTTTAATTTTGATGGGATGAACCTTAACATGCAATTATCCAAGTTCATTCAAACATGCATTTAAGAACAAAAAACTATTACTAAAATATCACATCTAAAATGAATTTGGACAAGTGGATATCTAGATTTAAATAAATTTGGACGGCCATTTATTTAGATTCATTATAGATATGCATTTTTAGTAAAATATTATATAATTTTTATTTTTATTTTTACTAATTTTCTTAAAAAATTAAGTGATGATGCGGTCTTTTGAAAGTGTTAAAAATGATTAAATTATTTGATAAAATCCAAGTCTAAGGATTAATGTAAATAAGATTTAAAGGACTAAATTAAAAGAAAAAGTTGTCGAAGTCATGAAATGTAATACATTGGTCCCAGCCTCCTGTTTCCTTGAATTTTTCATTTCTCAGCCAATGAAAATTCAATCTAATTCAATGTGCTATCCATAAATATAATGTACCTGCATACAATATACAAATGGCTAGTTTGGCAATACTTTTGAAAAGTGCTTTTGAAATATGCTATAGAAAAGTACTTTTGAGAAGTGCATAATTATATTGATCCAATATAAAAATAATTGTATGTATTTATTTCTTTAAATATGTATAATTGGATCAAAATCAAAATTCAAGTGCATAATTGCACCAAATTAAAGTTCATATATCAGATTACACATTGGACCAAAATTCATGTATAAATTTGATATTTATCCCTTAAAATAAATAAATCTACTTATTTTTATGTTGAGTTAATATTATTGTTTCATGAGATCCAAATTTATATATAACCATGCTTAAATGTGATATTTAAAAAAAATCATTTAAAATACATTTAAACACTTTTTTATTTAAACTAAAATCGGAATCAAAATAGTCAAATTATCCTGGTTAAAGGAAAACATAATATAATTATCAATTTTTGGTTAAAGTATTCTCTAAGTCCTTGTACTATTCACACATTTGGACTCAATTCATCTACATTTATTTTCAGGAATTTAGTCCTTCGACCTTTCATATTTCAAAATTCGGATCTAATAGCTAACTCCAGTGAAATTCAATTGAATTTGTTGGTATGGCATTTTGAAATAAAAATAACTCACATTATAGTCATGTAACAAAAAAAAAAAAAAGAAGTTTTAATGATTTTGAATTTAACAAAAGAATTTTAACAATGTTTTAACAATTAGACTAATATTTTTAAATCCGAAAAATAAAGGGGATAAATTTCTTAAAATAAAAATAAGGGGACTAAATTCTAAATGTACAAAGAGTACAAAGACTTAAGCATATTTTAACTTAAATTTTAATGGTTTTTTTAAATTATGAATGTAATGGTTTTTAAAAAGATAAAATGAATGATGAAAATAAAAACCTATTAATGGGGATGACGAAAATAAGTTACAAATTCTGAATTGAATTTATCTTATATATGAAAGTGCAAATTTATATTAGGGACTTGAGAGTTTATACCTTACGGTTTACACTTAAATGTGATTTTTTTTTACATAAATTTGGTAAATATTAAAGTCATGAAAAAGTTAAAATTTAATTTAAAATAATTATTGTAAAATCACATTAGAAATTTTATCATACTTGTATGTGCGTGGAAATCATAATTTTTTTATATAACATAAAACAATTACACATTACCCATTGTATCTAAATCTGGATACAGAGTTCTCTCTTTGTAATTGATTTCTATCACTAAAGGAATATTCTGAAAAACATTTAGACCAACAAGAAATTGCTTTTTCAAGCCGGTAAGAGTATGTGCAGTCATATTAGCCTCCCTTGAGAGATATTGGATCTCTACCTTCCACTGTCTTCGACACAATTCAATAATTAATTTAGTTAAGTTTCTATTCAATTTAACTTGAAATATACCTTGAATAGATTCAATAGCAAGAACACAATTTGTTTCTAGGATGATGTTTTTTCATTTTACCTTCCATGCATATTGAAGGCCATCATAAATGATCCATAACTTGACTTACTCAATGTTACATCTTCCAATGTTTCTTTCGACTCTCAAATCCCCATATATATATATATATATATATACATATAAACATTTCTTATTATTATCTTATTTCCCACTTTATACACCTTGAATTTATTTTTATTCATTATTTTCTCTCCCTTTTTTGTTTGTTTGTTTGTTTAATTTAATTATGATTTTTTCATCAACTATGTCTATAAAAAACAGGTGAAAAAAACAACAACGAGTCAAAGTCCAAACCAAGGTTTGAAGCTCAACTCAACAAGTATAACACCAGCTAGAGGGTCACCGAGCATGTCAGTTTCTCCCCCGGAAATATCGCCAGAAAACTCTTGCTTGTCTTCGGAACCCGGAGATGAAAAGGAGGAGGAGGAGTCGGTGGTGACGATGCGGTACCGTCCTGAAGTAACGTCAATGCTGCTAGTGGGATGTCCTCGTTGTCTCATGTATGTTATGTTATCCAAAGTTGAACCTAAATGCCCTCAATGTAAGGGCACTGTCTTGCTAGATTTTCTTGATGAAGAGACTGCTAAATGGGCAAGCAATTGAATGAAGGGAACTTTCTCGGGTTTTCGTTTTTTTCCGGGAATACGGTACGGTAAGGGTTGCTGATATCGAAAGTCAAAACTTATTGATTTTATGGAATGTGAAGTTGTTAAGTATAATTACGTGAACTAATTGAAATAAATCCCGGATTCTAGGGTTTTTTTTGTTTGTTTGAAGTTTTATATTAATCTTATATTTTTATTGGTCAAATTATAGGTATAGTCCCTATAGCTTTAATTCCACAGAATTTAATTTCTCTACTTTATAACCCTATTAGTGTTTTTAATTAATTTAAGTAAAACAATTTTTTTTAAAATATAAATTTAGCTTCTAACGTTTACATTTTTTTCAATTTGACCCTTCTTTTTTTGACCTAAATTTGGTCATTATCCTTTTAAAAAGAGTCGAATCACTTTTCTTTAGATTGAAATGTTAAGTAAAACAATTTTTTTTTAACAATGTTGGTCTGGTAAACCGCGTGGTAGTCCATGTATAATTCATGTTGACATGACACTATTTGTCTTATATGTCACATTAATAAATAATTCAAAAATTCAAAAAAATTTTAAAAAATAGCATGAAGTACACGTAAATTGCCATGTGTACTATCATGTTTAAAATTTTAACATTTAAGTTAGTAATTTCATTAAAAAACAGTAATTCAACTCCTTTTGAAAGATTGATGGTCAAATTCGCCTCTTTTAAAAAGTTTGAGAGCAAAATTTAGTTTAAAAAAAATGCCATCTATTCCGAAGAGGAGGGTAGGAAAATATTTTAGGGTAACCAAAATGGAATGTTAAAATTTTGAAGGTCCAAAATAAAATTTTATCATTGTATTAATGTATACTTTTATAATTGCTAGAGGAGTTTAAACACAATTCACTGTTTTTTGGGAGGTCAAGGCCACTACATACCTGCAATTGGATTCACCTATCTACTATTTAACAAAGTTAATATTTTTAAAACTTTTATGGTTTTACAAATGAATTTTTTTGTTCGGAGTTAAATCGCAAATTAAAATTAATAATTTTTATGTCATATTTTAAACAATAAATGTTAACTCTATTAAAATTTAGCATTATTTGAATTTTTTTAATTATACAATGACTAAATTGATTCATTTGATAGTATATCCATTTAAACTAGTCCATATAATAAGGGACCTAATAAGTAATTTCACCGATAATACAAGTAATTTGATATGTCAAATTGTTGGTTGAACCTAATTAGATATAATATATGAGATTTTAATTAAGATTTTAAAATAGAACTTTGCATGAGTAATTACAATTAATCCTTAGAACATTTAACCATGCTGTTATAGGCCCAATTTGCCCGGGCTATGCAAATAGGAAATAAACAAAAATAAAAGAAAAACAACAAAGTTTTTTTAACAGTCCAATTTACAATAAAAGGGCCTGATTACCAAATACCCCTTTTACACCCGTGGCCCAGTACAAAACCCCCATTACACCCAAACAGCCCAGTAACAAAACACTACCCAACCCAATACCTAACCGTATGCCTAAAACCCAAGGAACTACATGGCCCAAATGGCCCAAATCGGGTCTCAGCTTCGAAGACCTAGGGTTTCCAGAAAACCCTCGCGCCGTAAGTACCCCGACACCAGGCCTTATCTCGTGCCGCAATCGGCGCGCCAATCCCTCGTCGCCGTGATCCTTGGGTGTACCTGCAAAAAGAAAGAAGACCACAGTAAGGAAACAACAAAACATGGCAAGAAATCAAAGGATTTTCATACCAAAACTTGTATCTACAGTGGCTATAAAGGCCCAAAAACAAATAATGTAACACCCACGCATACATACAAGCAATAAAATCACAGAGAAGGTGATTCTTGGCTATTTTTATTCTTTTTTTATCTTTATTTCTTCAGTTTTGATACGTGTAAACTTTTTTTTTTACAAAATACGACTAAAATAAAAAAGGGAAAAGAGGGTCACCTTCGATTCGCCTCGGAAAGCTTCGGTTTTGGGATTTCGACCACCGCGCACGATGGCTGTCGATACCATTTTTGTGAAAACGAAAACGGACGTCGACTTAAAAATGAACTGGAGTCGCCACCGATCTTTTTTTAGGGTGCGATCGGTCACCTCAAAAGGGGGTTGTTTTTGGTAAACTATTTGATTTATCAAAACAACGATTTTGGTCCGCATACCAGAAAAATAGGTTCAGGAGTCAGTTACGCACGGGGAAGGATTAGCACCCCCGATACGCCCAGAAACTGGTACCTTGTCGATTAATTAGTGTCTTTAAAGTCGATGATTTGAAAACTTAAAAGAATTTAAAATACGATCCTTATTTGCTTTAAAATCATTTGAGTAGATTGAAAACGTAAATCAAAGGCTGGTTCGCCTTAAGGTAAAACATCACATCCAATACGGTAGGACACGACATTTCGGCCTTTGAGGCTAAACTTGCCTTTATAAAGAAAATCATTTTTTGTACCGGGTAAAAAGGTAATTTAATAAAACGCATAGTGAGCGATAATGAGAGTATGTATAACAGGGTGAAAGGCGATAATGGAAGATGATATGAATAAGAGCGATAACATAGTACGCAAAATAGTAATAAAGTATAAGTATTTTATTTAAATTTTGTGTCTTGAGAAGGATATTCGGGTATTTAGATTTAGACGAGAAAACCGAAACCCAATACGTTAGGACACGATTTCTCAAATTTCTAAATACCGAAATATTGCCTTTTGTAAAAAGAACGATTTGGCGTAGGGCTAAACATGGTGTAATTCGTAACGAAAAGTGTTAAAATAATAATAGCAATTAATAACAAAAACAATAACGAAAATGGTGTGCTAATAATGACCATGAACTTGGGGTTCCCACTCTCGTCAAGGAACTTGATCAAATTCTTCGTTCAAAACTTGATTGAACTGAGACTTGCTAACTCGATCCTTGGAAATAATGAGCTAATCAGGCTTCTTCTTCCCTGAATTTGTATAGAAGTCTTCCCTCATGATACTTTCATCTACTTTGTCAGCCACTGGTTTGAAAGGAAAACTTATCATTTCAAGCTTTAGAGACTGTGTACGGACTGATGCCCTATAGCGAAAAATCAATGGCCATTACCTAAAGCTAATCACCGCAGCTATTGATAGAACATCAGGCTGTCTAGGGGGTCATGTGATGCACTCATCCCAGGGACAATATTTGGAACACTTGAAATCATAGGGATTCGAAAGTGTTTGCTTCAGTCTAAGCATAGAGAATAAGTGGTACCAATCTTTACCAGTCTCGGTCATCTTCTGCAATTTATTTCTTCTTCTTTTCTTTTCTTTTGGCAACCTTTGTTATGTGGTGCCTTATGTTTGAGTAGACTGCAAATTTGACATTGTGCAGTTGGATATGATCTTTTTCTTTCTTTTCTTTTCTTTTCTTTTCTTTTTTCTTTTTTCTTTTTTTTATTTTTTGAATTTTTTTTTTGAATTCAAACTCGAATTTGGATTCAACTTTGGATTTGGATTTTTGGGATCCGAGCTTGAATCTGATGACCGTTTACTTGGTATCTTTGGCACACGAAGTGACCTTACTCTCTTGGTGAAGTGATTGATCATCGTGAAGGTAACTTAAAGTCAGTGAAGCTGGCCCAGTGACGTCCGTGCCCCACATGGAGAATCTTTAAGGAAATATGAATCTTATCTCCCTCACTTTGACTTTTACGACACGCTGATGTAGTCCTCTTTCATGGCGAGCTAGCAATATCTCAGCTTTAAGATCAGTCTGGCTATTGTAAAACCACTAGCATGTGTCCTACAGATATCCTTGAGGACTTCCTTTAAAATTTTGGTGTGCCCATGTCTCAGTAGCCCAGGCATGTCTTGATATAGTTGTGCGAAGACATGTTTGAAATGTTTCAATGATGTCTTGCCCTTTTGGTATTGAGCTAGGCTTCAATCTTTGTTTGCCTACGATATCCACTGACCTTGTGGGATTCATTTTCATCGTGTTCTACCATCCTTGACAAATCAGAAGATAGGTCACAATCTTTGTCGTCTACAAAGTCTTGAGATTCCCCTAAGCACATACTTCGCTCTCAAAAGAGATTCTAGTTTAGGAACAGTGCAGCTCGTGTTATTGATATCTGGAGACCCGTTTTTGCAGGTACAGAGAAAGATTTCAAAGAATAAATGACTCTAAGAATGATTATTTATGTGTCATGATCATAAGGAACGGGTAAGGAAAAGAGTCCAAGGAACAAAAGAATCTAATAACAATCGTGCAGTATGGTCATGAATAAGTAAAAAAAAAGAGAATCTAAGAATGATTATTGTATAGCATGAAATGAAAATTTACTCAAAATGATGCATTCTTATTGAAATAAAGATTTCAGACAAAAGCCTATTTTCACAAAAGGATTCTTACTGCTTCTAGGCTTAAAGCAGTAAGTGTGTTCTGGGTATTACCCTAAGTTAGCTCTAAAAAGACAGAGACTTCTTCCACAGTCCTATTGTTCACCATACTCCCAAGCATGTAAGGGCAAATGCTTGGTAAATTTCATTCCTTCGTCACTACGTTCACATTCCCTTTAGCATGGTCAGGGAATGGATTCTTGATCGCATTGCTAGCATTATCAAATCGCAGAATGCCCGTATCAATGAGTCCTTGGACCCGTTTCTTAAAGGCGAGGTAGTTCTCGATTGAATATCCTGTATTTCCCGCATGGTATTCGCATCGAGCGTTCAAATCGTACCACTTGGGATATGGAGGCTGCAACGGTTTTATATAAAATGGGGACACCACGTGCGCATCATATAAACTCTAATATAGCTCCTTATACGACATTAGAATTAGCGTAAATGGGAGCCTTTCAGTACTTGGTCTAGAATTAGATTCTTGCTTTTGATGAACCTGAGGGCTAGGGGTTGTCATTTTTGGCTGGCCCATGGTAACCAGTTTCATCTCACATTCCTTTCTCTTTATTGTCCCCGAAGTGTCATCTCGGAGGCTCCATTCTTGCTTTTTAAAGGCTCCGTACTGTTTCAGGCGCTCGATACTGGCCGTCTTTGCCTCTTTAGTGACGGTAAGGTTCGCTGGATTGCTTTTCAGATAGGGACCTGGGCCTACTGAAAAGTTCGCTGGTGCCGACATACCGGCCTGATATTGTTGGGGTCTAGTAGCAATGGGTATCCCTTGCGCAGGTGCGTCTGATTGAGTCTGGCCACTTAATGGAGTGAACCTTGAGGCATAAACGATGTCTTCGTTATCCTCCTCACTACTGTTCATTGAGCCTTTCCTTTTTTCGAGCCCCTCGGCTAATAGCTGTCTTAGCTGACTAATCATGTTTCTTTGGAGCTCTGCCATTTGGCCCTGCATATCCTGTTGAATTTTGGATAACTGCTCTTGCATTTGTATTTGCCTATGCTCTATCCGCTCTAACCTTCGTTCCATGGCTCTTAGGTTAACTGAAATAATTTTATCTAATTAGGGTCGTTTCGTAAAAATTTAGTGCAAATGACGCAATGTACATGATGCAATGCAAATGATGCAATGCGAATACATGAAATGCAAATGAATGCAAGAAAAGAAGCGTCGACCTTATATCCAGTTCCATTAGAAGAGCTTTTCTAGAAGACAGATTTCTTCACATAAAACGGATTATATATGTGATCTTGCCCTTATAGTCCAAGCGAAGATGCCGATCTTTCTTTTCATGTCTGACCACTATGGTTGACTCTCGCAGACTTGCTAAAGATATCTTCATCAGCGCCTTTTTACTTGGTCTGGGCCGCAACTCGTTGTTCACTCTTCTTAACGATACTCGCTTGCTTCTTTAAGAAAGTCGAGACTTGACGGCTCCCGCATAATCTTCATCAAATTGAGTCTTTCGGGTAAAATCTTGCATTCTTTTACGAGCTATCATCCTTCTTCTGTCGTGCTCACTTAGACCATATATGATCAACCGCATTATAATCCACTTTATCAAGAAATTCATCCCCTTATGACAAACTCCCCTATTTAGGAACCGAATATGAATCAACACCTCTTTTCTATAACGATAGGATGTAATGTAATGCAAATGCATGAATGCAAAAAGGCATCGATCTTGATTCAATTTCTTTTAGAAAACTTTACTAAAAAAAACAAAATCCTTCGCATAAAACGGGCTACCAATATGCGTTCGAAGTCTTAACAAAGCAAACTTTTGACCAAAATCAGATTGTTGCTCACATTGGTATTTAATGTACTTAATTTAAGCTATATCTTCACTCGTGAGGTAGTCCCTACAGCCAATGGCACCTTTTCTAATGTCTGTGAGGTTGTTCTAATCATCTTGAGAGAGATTGGCGAACAAGTAGACATCTCTGTTTCAGTATGCTACTTTTAAAAGATATCCAACACCTTTAGTGCTTCTTGAGGGTCTTCAGATTCTCGCTCACACAGAATATTTTGAAATGCTTGCAGGAGTATCTTCGTAGCATAGCTAATTTCCGTCTTAAAGGTCCTTGAATGATACGACCTTCTTTAATTTCTTTCTTCCATGCCTATTTGGGCTGTCTAGGCCATCAGGGTTTGCATTTCCATGGTTTCTAACAGGTGCAACATCTTATAATGCCACAGTAGGTTGAACCTTGTTGCTTGGTACCGATCTTATAGTAAAAAAAACTTTTTCACAATCTTAAGCAGAATTCTTTCCAATCAACTCATTTTTGCAGGCCTCATGCACTCTGTCAATCATTTTTCTTCCTACGCCCTTACCATCTATAGGGTGACCATCCTCATATGAAATGAAAATGCTGTAACGGTAGAAGTATCCGTCAGTACTCCCTATGCCCACTTTAAACTGTTCAATTATTTTCATGTCAAGCAGATACTGTAAGCTCCCCATAGTTGTCGTAGAACTACTGCTTGGCTACGTTATTCTATTAACCTCATATTGCCTTTAACTTCTAAAGACTATTTCGTGTCACATTGATGCAAGTGTAACCTCATAATTCTGGCAAATATCCTTCAACTAGACAATCTCCTTTTGCTAATTGTATTTCCTTTGACCGTTTACAGACAGTCGTATTATTTCCCATTTTATCAAGGATCCCGTTTTTTATAATAAAACTCTCTAAATTAGAAATCGAACGTGAATCGATACCTTTTAAATACGACATGATATGCAAATTATAGAAAGAACACGAAAAACACAGAATGTCAGTACAATGTGTAAGATGAAATTCAAAACACGTATGAAAATAGAGAAACAATCAAGGACCTATCAGGGTAATCACTAAGGTTCGACGTGGCTCTACCTAGGGTGGGCTCCTAGGGTTCGCTACATGAGGTTTGGTTCTAGAGTAAGGGGACCTGAACCAGCAGATTCCTCGATCTTCACCCATTATAGGCTCATATGGATCGAGTTTGGTTCAGGGGGACACATTTCCCTATGGCCATGCGGAGGTGAAAACCTCACGAAGACATAGGTACGGATGTATCCCGAAAGCAGTCCACTAGCCCATGCGGAGATGAAAACCTCACGAAGGCGTAGTTTCTTACTCCCACTTAGAGGATGCGACCACGACGGTCATGCAAATGGAATGTGCAGAGATATAAAAAGCTTGCAGTAAATACGAAAAATAATGAAAACCATGTCATAAAATTGATACAATGTAATAAAAGGGTCGTATATGAAAAACAATTTCCAAATTTCGACTGAAAGACAAAAGTTAATCAACTTGAGGTTCGACTCTCCTTAAAGAGTCCCCAGTGGGGCACGGACGTCACTGGGCCAGCTTCACCGACTTTAAGTTACCTTCACAATGATCAATCACTTCACCAAGAGAGTAAGGTCACTTCGTGTGCCAAAGATACCAAGTAAACGGTCATCAGATTCAAGCTCGGATCCCAAAAATCCAAATCCAAAGTTGAATCCAAATTCGAGTTTGAATTCAAAAAAAAATTCAAAAAATAAAAAAAAGAAAAAAGAAAAAAGAAAAGAAAAGAAAAGAAAAGAAAGAAAAAGATCATATCCAACTGCACAATGTCAAATTTGCAGTCTACTCAAACATAAGGCACCACACAACAAAGGTTGCCAAAAGAAAAGAAAAGAAGAAGAAATAAATTGCAGAAGATGACCGAGACTGGTAAAGATTGGTACCACTTATTCTCTATGCTTAGACTGAAGCAAACACTTTCGAATCCCTATGATTTCAAGTGTTCCAAATATTGTCCCTGGGATGAGTGCATCACATGACCCCCTAGACAGCCTGATGTGCTATCAATAGCTGCGGTGATTAGCTTTAGGTAATGGCCATTAATTTTTCGCTATAGGGCATCAGTCCGTACACAGTCTCTAAAGCTTGAAATGATAAGTTTTCCTTTCAAACCAGTGGCTGACAAAGTAGATGAAAGTATCATGAGGGAAAACTTCTATACAAATTCAGGGAAGAAGAAGCTTGATTAGCTCATTATTTCCAAGGATCGAGTTAGCAAGTCTCAGTTCAATCAAGTTTTGAACGAAGAACTTGATCAAGTTCCTTGACGAGAGTGGGAACCCCAAGTTCATGGTCATTATTAGCACACCATTTTCGTTATTGTTTTTGTTATTAATTGCTATTATTATTTTAACACTTTTCGTTACGAATTACACCATGTTTAGCCCTACGCCAAATCGTTCTTTTTACAAAAGGCAATATTTCGGTATTTAGAAATTTGAGAAATCGTGCCCTAACGTATTGGGTTTCGATTTTCTCGTCTAAATCTAAATACCCGAATATCCTTCTCAAGACACAAAATTTAAATAAAATACTTATACTTTATTACTATTTTGCGTACTATGTTATCGTTCTTATTCATATCATCTTCCATTATCGCCTTTCACCCTGTTATACATACTCTCATTATCGCTCACTATGCGTTTTATTAAATTACCTTTTTACCCGGTACAAAAAACGATTTTCTTTATAAAGGCAAGTTTAGCCTCAAAGGCCGAAATGTCGTGTCCTACCGTATTGGATGTGATGTTTTACCTTAAGGCGAACCAGCCTTTGATTTACGTTTTCAATCTACTCAAATGATTTTAAAGCAAATAAGGATCGTATTTTAAATTCTTTTAAGTTTTCAAATCATCGACTTTAAAGACACTAATTAATCGACAAGGTACCAGTTTCTGGGCGTATCGGGGGTGCTAATCCTTCCCCGTGCGTAACTGACTCCCGAACCTATTTTTCTGGTATGCGGACCAAAATCGTTGTTTTGATAAATCAAATAGTTTACCAAAAACAACCCCCTTTTGAGGTGACCGATCGCACCCTAAAAAAAGATCGGTGGCGACTCCAGTTCATTTTTAAGTCGACGTTCGTTTTCGTTTTCACAAAAATGGTATCGACAGCTTGGCGACTCCACTGGGACCTCGACAGAAAATCCGAAGGGATAAACTCAATTTGAGCTCACACATCCCCCACTTTTATACCTGGTGAGTTCCTAAACAACAGTTCTGCTTCAAGTTCCTGTACTATTCAGAAGCTTTTTAGAGTAATACACTAAACTCCTTTTATGAAAGTATTATTAGTCCACTAATCGTTATTTCAATATGATATGCTTGAAAGAGGAATCATACCTAATGGACAATAAAGAGATTGCTTGGGAGCATAACTCGAAACAAACAGGGATCAAGAGTGACTCTTTTTTTTTTTTTTGGGAAACAAACAAGATAATCAAAGGAAACAGATTCAGGATGGAAACTAGATGCCCCAGATATCGCAACCTAAGCTTTCCTGCTCGAATTTCTTAAGAACCGTTTTGAACTTAATATGTGTTTAAGGGATCCAGAGTACTTCGTTGATGCTCCAAGACGTAGCATACTTCTTCATTGTCAACTCAAGTATAGCAAGACTACTGTATGCCCCACTTTTGAACAAAATTTGAGCTGCCCTTTTCAGGTTTTCAACTCAAATGCCCTTTGGACTCAAAGCGCCCTTTGCGGGTTTTCGCCTTGGCCTCTCCTTTTTCTTCTTTAAATTTCTGTTTCTATTCTCTGATATTTTTGTATTTTTTTGAATTCCCGATAACACTGTTTTTTTTAATCAAAATTTCCCCCTCTTACAAATGTTTCCCATTCGGCTTTATAGCCGATTGCAAATGGTTCTCTGTTCTTTTGCGTGTTTCTTTCATTCTTGCAGAACATGGGTTATGATGGAGCAGGTGCGGCTCTGGCAGAGGGTTGGTGATGCGGCAGAGGGTGGTTGCCGAAGGTCGAGGCTAGTTGCGGCGCTAGGAACCCTAGGGTTCTTTAGTCTGGCCGAATGTGGTTTGGGAGTTGGGCTTATTGGGCTAACAGGTAAATAGTTGGGTGTTGGGTTGTTGTAAATGGATATGGGTTTGGGTAGTTTAGGTTAGTTTAGGGTCTGGTTGATTTGGTTTTGTAAATTGGGCTTTGGACTGTTGTGAATGGACATTTTTATTTTATTTGGTTTTATTTGGTTTTCATGGGCTATCCGGGTATGGTTTTGAAATGGGCAAAATTGGGCTATAACAGTGGCGGACGGAGTCGGAGGTGGGTGGCTCGATGACGGAGCAAGGCCGAACATCGGCCAATGCTCCAAGAGCCTTTCAGAGAGTCTGAAACTTTTTTTTTAAAGGCTTGATACAAATGTTTTTTTTTTTTAATTTTTTTTATATTTATAAAGCATTCAAACGATGTCGTTTTAGCGTGATCAATTAGTGACCAAAACGGCGTCGTTTCAAGCTTGACCCACGCGCGCGTGACCCTATCCGGGGAGGATCCGCTTGTTTTTGTAAAAAGGGCTAATTGCCCTATAGGTCCTTCCGCAATTTTGAAGTTTTATAATTATGTCTAATCGTATATTTCCTTTTTTAAAATTTGGCCCTAAAATTTGGCCATTGTTTCAATTAAATCCCTTGGGCCATTTTAAGACAGATTTGGAACGACGTCGTTTTGGGGAATAGGGAAATTTGCCCAATGAGCCCCTCACTTTTAACGCATGTTTCAATTAGGGCCCGAATTCAGTGTTATTTGTTTTTTTAAATTTTCCCCAGAATTTTATTAAAATTTAAATTTAATCCTCTTTATATTTTATTTTTATTTTAACTAGGGTTTTTTTATTAATTTATTTTAATACTTTATATTTTTTTATATAAGACTATTTTATTATATATTCTATTTTATATATTATATGTTATTCCAAAATTTATATAATATTATAAAATAACTAATTATAAATATAAAGTTTTGTTTTATATTGTCTTTTAAAATATGTATATTATTATTGTTTTTTTAATACATCATATTATATGTTATAAATTACTTTTTTTTATTAGTTTAAAACGTATTAATTAATTTTATATATATATATATATATATATATATATACTAATCATTTTTAAAAATTTGTCATTTTTCTTATATATACATTGTTTTAATATCCAATTTTTTTTTATACCTCATTTATTTTATTTGGATTATAAAAGTTTTATATTTATTTCTTGACTTATTTTGTATATTTTCAAAATTGTGTTGGTTTATTTTCGTATCTTTTTCTGTATTTACTTATTATTGTTTTAGTACAGTAATTTTATCACATAAATTATTAGTTATTTTTATGTTATTTATTATTTTTTATGTTATTTGCATGAAATGTCAATGTATATATTATGTAATTTATATTGTTTGATATTGATATCTTGCCATATATTAATGTTATATTTTGCTTGCATCATTGTTTTTAAAAAAATATATATTTCATTTAATCCAAAAGTATTTTTAAAAATGAGGCAATGTTTTTGTGTTTAGAAATTCGGGAAATAGTGCCCTAACGTGCTGGGTTGCGATTTCCCATTTGTCTAAATAACTAAATATCATTTTTAAAAAATTTGGTAAATCACGAGATGATTTTAGTTACGAGAATTTAAAAACATTGTGTCCTAACATGCTGGATGTGATGTTTGTATTCTTTCGGAACAAAAGAATCTCAAGTTTCAACTCAAATTGTTCAGATTTTTAAAAAAAGGATCATACTTTTAAATCTTTTCTAATTTTCGACATTAGGACAGAAAATTAATCAATTGGTACCAATTTTGGGCGTTACGAGGGTGTTAATCCTTCCTCGTACGTAGCCGACTCCCGAACCCGTTTTCTTGAATTTTCGTAGGCCAAAATTAATGTTTTGAAATAAAACATTTTATAAGGTGATCCAATCACACCTAAAAAGATTGGTGGCGACTCCCATTTTCGTTTTTTAAAAATAGTCGAACCCCTTTTTTCCAAATTTTAAAAATGGTTTCGACACATGCTTTGAAATTTGGATTCAAAAAATAAATCAATATTTTTCAACCTATTACCATACTATACTATATAATTAATACTATTTAATAATTAATATAATATTTAATTATAAATATAAATAATATTAGGTTTAATCTATCATCCGGTACTCGAGTTTGATATTTTGTTCTAATAAGATATCTATGTTCAGTGCGGCACTTCTATTTGACAAAAGTTATATATTTTAATTGGTACCTAAAGGTAACGATGTTAACTTTTTAGTGTTTAATTTGGGTTTTAGGGTTGATTTGATGAACGTTTATTGTTAATACCATTATATTTGAATTTTTCATGATTCTGTTAATAGAATAAAATTAGTGTTAATTGTGAATTTATGTAATTTTGCGTTTAATTTGTCCAATACAATCCCATTGAAGTGTTGTAATTTGAGTTTTAGGATCGATTTGATGAAAGTTAATTGCTAATTTTATTAGGTAATTCTGATTTTTTATCAAATCAAGTCTAAACCCCTAATTGAACACTAAAAACTAACATCATTAGCTCCGAGTACCAAAATGTATAATTTTTGTCAAATACAAGTACTACATTGGACCAAAACATAACACAAGTACTACATTAGAGAAAAAGTACCAGACTTAAGTAACAATTTATGTATTAAGCCATAATATTATATAAAATCTTTAATTTTCTAAATAATGAAAATGAATCATCAAATTCAAATTCAAACTCAATCTCAAAATTATACATGAACTTTGATCCAATGTGTAATTTGATACATAAAATTTGATTTAGTGTAATTATACACATGAATCTTTAATTATGATTCAAATAT
The DNA here is from genome assembly GCA_020496765.1 of Gossypium stocksii. Classification (NCBI taxonomy): domain Eukaryota; kingdom Viridiplantae; phylum Streptophyta; class Magnoliopsida; order Malvales; family Malvaceae; genus Gossypium; species Gossypium stocksii. Next base: position 1,292,955 of record CM035623.1, read on the forward strand.
ATATATACGAAAATTTTGTTTTGATTATATCAAATTATTTTTATATAAATGATGATATATCAAAATTGTGATAGTAATTTGTAAGAACAAAATCAAATCAATTTTTTATATATAAAATTGCATAAAATCAAAATTAATATGTAAATTTAAAATTAATCTCTAAATAAAAATATTTAAAAGTTGACAAAGTTTATACTAGCAAAAGAACCAAAAAGCCAATTTTTTATCCATATAGATACAAAAGGATTTGTGAATACTTACCTATTTAGGCAACTTGTTAACCAATTGAAGCTTGGGTTCGTTGTCTCGAGGGATAGAAATCTAGTTACCATACCCATGCAATAGGCAACTTGTTATCCAATTGAAGGTCGGGTCATTGTCTCGAGGGATAGAAATCTAGTTGCCATCGATCTTAATGCACCCAATAGAGAGTAAAGTAGTTGAACAACTTTAATGGGCATTTATTTTATGGTAAATATCAAAATTATATAGGAATACACAAATTTACTTTCATATTGGATTAATATAATTGTTTGTATATGCAATATATCAATGTAAAATGGTACTAATTTGATAATGTTGTCAGTGATTTATGGAAATTGAATCAAATAAGAATTTCATGTATAAAATTACACAAAATCAAAGTTCGTGTATGATATTACATATTGGACCAAAGTTTCTGTATAGTTTTAGTATTTATCCCTTTAATTTGATAACTTGTGCATTTATGTCATATTCATACATTTTATATTCATTTTATAGTATATGAAGATTAACCATTTTTAGATTCATGGTTGTTTCGTTGAAATTGCATTGTGTCTTAACCATTGCATACAACACTTGTTGGTAAATATTTTATATGGAAAAACATACATTTTGGTATTTGAGTTTGGCTTTGGGATTCAAATTGGTATTTAAGATTTTTTTTGGTTCTATTAGATACTTGAACTTGACTTTAAGATTTTTTTTCTGTTGCATAGGAATTGGAAGGTTCGTATCCGTCATATTGCCAGTGCTCATAATGAAATTGTAGATTTTATGGCCAAACATGCTGCTACAGGATTCATAAGTATCCAAGTGTTCTCCATACCTCCTCAAGCCATGCAAGGTTTAATTCAAAAAGTTATCCTGGGCGTTTGATTTTTTATTTTATTGTAGTAGACTAATGTTGTTCTTGTTTACCAAAAAAAGAAAGAAAGAAAATAACCGAATCAAACATACACATAACATACACAAATAACCAGTACTTAATTAAAACAAAAAGCTATTTAAAAATCAAATTGAATGATGATGCAAAATTAAATACTAAATTGAAGAAAAAATCTAAACCCCATTATATTTTAACTTTTTTTAACACATTTAATATTAGCATGTTTAGCTTCCTTATCAAGTAGAGGGAAAAACATTTAGTATTTTCATTCGATAATTTTTTTCTTAATTTGGTCTCTAAATTTTATTTTGGTCCATATTAGTTTCGAATCAAGATTGTCAAACAATTTAGTCATTTCTTTAAGAAGTAATGATGTGTGGCTCGAAATATATATATATATATATATATATATATAACTTATTTAAAAATTTATTAAAAATGCACGAATGAATATAAATAAATAGACATTTGAGTTCATCCACTTGTCTAAATTTATTTTAAATATAGTGTTTTAAATCAATTTTATAATTCTCAATTTCTTCTTCTTCTTCTTCTTCTTTTTTGAGTTTTGAGGGGATGAACCTTAACATGCAATTATCCAAGTTCATTCAAACATGCATTTAAGAACAAAAACTATTATTAAAAAGATCATATCTAAAATGAATTTGTATAAGTGAATATCTAGATTCAAATAAATTTGGATGGCCATTTATTTAGATTCATTATGGATCTGCATTTTTAGAAAAAATATTATATAATTTTTATTTTTTTTACTAATTTTCTTAAAAAATAAGTGATGATATGATCTTTTGAAAGATTATCACATCATCACCTCTTAACAGTGTTAAAAATAATTAAATTATTTGATAAAATCCAAGTCTAAAGATTAATGTAAAGAAGATTTCAAGGATTAAATTAAAAAAAAAAGTTGTCGAAGTCATGAAATGTAATACATTGGTCCCAGCCTCCTGTTTCCTTGAATTTTTCATTTCTCAGCTAATGAAAAGTCAATCTAATTCAATGTACTGTCCATAAATATAATGTACCTACATACAATATACAAATATAAATGTGTGCTCAAAGCATAATGGGCAAAACCAACACAAGTCAAACAAAATTTTCACGTGATATATGTACAAGGTGAGACTGAAAGCCTAAACATGTGCAATTAAATATAAGATGGGACTTGAACTTAAATACTTAAGACCCAAAACCTTAATTTTAACCAACAATGCCAACACTTCATTACCTATATATTTAAAGGCTAAATCACTTTTTAGATCTTGAAGTAAGCAACTATTTCTATAGTAAGGTTTGAACTTCTTCCTTTTTTCAAGTTAGACCTTAAATTTGATAATTGTTTTAATATTAGGGTCTAAACTTTTTATTGTCCAAGTTAACCCTTGATATTTTCAATTTTAAACCCCAAAATAGAAACAATTACCAAGTTCAAAGACTAACTCAGGTGGAACGTTGTAAACTTAAGTGAAGGTGAAGGTGAGGTACGAACAGTAGTGACGTAGCTTTTAGAATGAGAAATGACAAAACCATAAAAATAGGATAAACTATAAAAATAGTTACTTTTGTTTGCCTCGGATTATATTTTAGTTATTTATGTTTGAAATATTACGTTAAAGTCACTTACGTTATCGTTTTGTTACGAAGTGGTCACTCTACCATTAAACTCCATTACCTCCCTAACAAAAGTCCTATGTGGCAGTCTAAATGTATTTTAAATGTCAATTTAGATATCTAGTTACTGGGATGAAAATAAGTTTTGAATTAAATAAATTTAATTTAGACTGCCACGTAGAACCGCCGTTAAGGAGGTCATGGAGCTTATGTTAGAATGACTACTTCGTAACAAAATAATAACATAAATGACTAAAACGTAACATTTTAAATATAAATAACTAAAATGTAATCTGATGCAAACAAAAATTTTTCGCTTGAAAATATAACTCCCGAGTGGTATATATAAATTAATGTGTGTAATAACCTCACTTGGCCAGTTGCAGCAATGGCTACGAATATGGCCATTTATAATTGATGATATAATAATTATGAACTGACATTTCAATTAACATGATAGAACGTGGTACGAAAATATTAATAACTTTATGTACTTGGAGTGTTGAGCCCAATTTCTGCCTGGGCCCAATTAAACCAGCCCAAAGTAAACACCCCACTAAACCAACCACTAAACCATCACCTCACTAAACCGACCACTAACTCTATCACCCTACTAAACCATCCACTACCTCCATCACCCCCACTAACTCCATCACCCCACTTGCCTATAAGTTGTAAAATTTGGCTATAAAAACCATTGAAAAGGATTGTATGGGGGGGAATAGAGATCAATAGAAAGAACAGTATTTTCGAGTACACAAATTGCAAAGAAATCGTTTTTCGATTTAGGTGATTTCCTTTTTTTTCGCTACTTTTTTTCCTTCCATTTGTTTTTTTTCTTATTGTTTTGCCATATAATTTTTTTTTAAATTCTCTTTTATTCCTTGATTTTAAAATTTTACATGATTCGTATTTTATATACTCCTATACATCATTATGTTATATGTATATACACGTTTTATTTTTTTTTTACTCAATGTACATATTGTTAGTTTCATAATATTTTACGTATATATTTTATTTTAAATCTATTTATATATATATTCACATATATTTTTCTCGTAATCTATGTATATAATTTATTTCTTTAAGAACCCTATTTTATTATACATTTTTGTTAATTTCAAACATTTTTTATTACTTGTATATAAATTATTTATATTAAGTTTTCCATTTCATGTATATTATTTTTTTGGATTGATATAAATTATTTTGTATGTTACTTATTTTGATTTTCTTCTTAAATAATATTTATTTTAAATTCATTTATATATTACTATTTAGTATATTATTTATTCTTACTTTTTATTATTTATTTTAAACTTTTGTATAATGATTTCAAATTTTCATTCTTTCATATTATTTATTTTTTTTATTTTTTTAAACTTGTTACATTTTATTTGTTTCAATTTGTTTTACATTTTTGTTAAATTTTTTAGTCTTGGATTATCGATGTTAGCATTAAATTAACACATGTTGTGCGGTTATTGCTATCATGTGTTTTGTTATTATTAATTGGTATTTATGGGTTATTTGTGGTATATTAGTGTAGCATTTATTTTATGAATTACTATTTTTGGGTTTTATATTATCATTCCATCGTATTTCATTCGCTTAGAAGGCGGCCTTTCAACATCGTTTAAGTTTTGAAATCTTTTTTTATTTCAAAAGTTTTCGAAATAAGGTAATGCTTGATATTTGGGAGCTTCGAGAGAATCGTGCCCTAACTTACTGAGCTTCGATTTTTCTCGTCGATCCTAAGTAACCGAGTACACTTTTGAAAACAAAATACGTGAGTTTCAAATAAAAAGCTTATCTTCAGGAACTCGAGATGCTGCACCCTAACTCACTGGATGCGACATTTCGCTATCTTGAGGTAAGGATTTCAACAAAGGTAATGTTTGATATTTGGGAATTTTTAGAAATTGTGCCCTAACTTACTGGGTTCCAATTTTCATAAGGCCCAAGTAACTGGATATCCTTTCTAAACCGAGTGTTAAAAATCAGAGACAAGCCTATTTCTGAAGGTGTGAAGTGTTGGACCCTAACTTACTGGGTATGACATTTTCCCCCTTTGAGATGAGTAGGCCTTTACATTTTATCTAATTTACTCAGGTTTTCTTTTAAATAAAAAGATCGCATTTTAAAATCTTCTCAAATTTTTTGACACTAAGACATTAACTAATCAGCTAGGTACCAATTTTGGGCGTTACGAGGGTGTTAATCCTTCCTCGTACATAACCGACTCCCGAACTTGTTTTCTAAAAATTCGTAGACCAAAATATTTTGTAAGGTGACCCAATTACACCTCAAAAAAGGATTGGTGGCGACTCCAAATTTTTAAAGTCGGTCCCCGTTTTTTTCCAAAGATAAAAATGGTTTCGACATGGAGTATTTCTTTTCTATGGTTAAGAAAAATACCTTGTATCGGATTTATGTGTCAATTTAAATATTAAAATTAAACTTAAATATTAAGTAATATATAAAGTGAAAGTATTAGGTAGATCCCTCAAATCATCATATCAAATTAGTCTTTTTATTATTTAGGGTAAATTATTTAGTTGGTCACTCAATTTTTAGAATGCTTTCATTTTAATCACTCATCCGTTAAATTTCTATCGGTGGTTAACTATACATGATATATCATCAAAATAAAAACACTTTATTTTATGTTTCCAAATGAAAACAAACTCAAATAACCCATCTTTAATAATTGTCTATGAAAACCATATTGTAACTATCTGGTTATTTTGTTAGTCATGTCAATTTTTAACAATATAAATGAGTGAAAAGTTTAACGAAAATGACTAATTTACTCTTTCATTTAATGTACAATAATTAATTTATTCATCTTTTTAGTAAATAGGACAAAATATAACTTGACTCAATCCACAATTGCAATATATGAATCTCCAATCCCGTCATGCGTACATATCATGTATAGATTTTTGTCCATAACATTCAATATATACATTTTACGATTTATAAAAACTAATCACTTTAAAATTCATAATTATTACTCTTCATGACAATATATCACCAAATTTCCAACGTCAATTCTCTTGTCAACATACTTTATGACAAAATTAACGTGCAGTACCTTGGTCCCCCACTCCTCTTTTGCTAGTTGTCTGCACACCCTTTTCTCCACCGGTGAAAATTCAATCCAGTTCATTGTACATACATACATAACTTAAGTGCAGGTGCTGACATGAGAACGGGAACAGCAGTGACGAAGCTTTTAAAATGACCAATGACGAGCAAACTTTTGGCCTTTTGCATGTAATGACTGTTGTGTCGGTTAAAATGGTTAGGTATAGCAGTGAAGGAAAAACAGCTTATATTCAAAGTATATCTCTTGTTGTATATGTCGAAACTATTTTTTTTTAAAAAGAGAGTTGACTTTGTTTGAAAACGAAAACTAAAATGGAAGTAGTTACCGATCTTTTTTTTATGAGGTGTGACCGGGTCACCTCGCAATTTGATTATTTTAATGAACGATTTGATTTACTAAAATAACGGTTTTGGTCTACGAAACTTAGAAAATGGGTTCGGGAGTCGTTTACGTGCGAGGAAGGGTTAGCACCCTCCTCACGCCCAAAATTGATACCTAATCGATTATTTAATGTCTTAATGTTAAAAGTTTAAAATTTTGAAAAGATTTTAAAATACGATCCCTCTTAGTATTAATGTTAATTTTAAAACGTTTGAATCAAATTGAAACAAGTATCAAAGGCCCACTCGTCTCATGATAACTATGTGCCACATCCCGTAAGTTAGGATGCGACATTTGAGCCATCGAGAGTAAGTTTGCCTTTAATTTCTATTGAAACTCCATGTATTTTTAAAATTCAAAAGGATATTTGGCTATTTAGGTTTAACGAGAAGATCGAAACCTCGTAAGTTAGGGTAAGATTTCTCGAATCTCCAAAATGTGAAATATTACCGATTTTTAAAAAATTTCCTTTTTTGAAAAATAGCGAATACGATACTTACGATGTGCATTTATTTATTTAAAATATAATAAAATAGCCTATAATGGATATATAAAGAAAAAACGTGACCTTTGAAGTGATTTTAACGAAACGAGATAGAATGGCAATATCGAACATGGAATAATGATTCATGAATAAAATATTACATTAATGAATGACAATAATATAAAAATACAAATAAATGAACTATAGTACACATTATGGCAATAATCATACAACAGGCATCATTTAAATATCAATATTAATAATCAAACACAAATGAAATAAATAATATATAAAATAATTTAAAATAAATAGTATAAAACAATTTAAAATAAATAGTATGTAAAAAAATTTAAAATAAATAAAGTATAAAGCAATTTAAAATAAATAATATTGACAACAATCTAAAATAATATATAAAAGAAGTGTAAAATAAATACTATGTAAAAAGAAATTTAAAATAAATAATATACAAAATAGTTTAAAAATAAATAATATATAAAAAAGAAATTAACGTAGATAATATATATATATATTTATGAAAATTTAAAATAAATGATATGTAAAAAAAACTTAAAAATAAATAATAATAAAACAATTTAAGAAAAATAATATAATAAAACCATTTCAAACTAAACAATACGTGATGAAACTTAAAAAAAAAAAAAAAAAAAAAAAAACAGTTTAAAATAAATAATATTAAAAATGAAGCTAAAAGATTGAGGATTTAATTACAAATCAGAATAAAATAAAGGGAGTAATTAAAAAATTGCAAAAATAATAAAGCTCAAATCAGGATTAAAACGCGCGCGTGGAAAACAACTGGGGACCAATCAGAAAATTATTCCCCAAATTCCCTGCGCACGTTTCGTGTAGGATTGAAGTGAAACAAAAAAGAAATCCATGGGGTAAAATTTTAAAAACAAAAGAAAGAGAAAAGGATTGAATTGAAGAAGATCAAAAAATCGGAAGGATCCGCTACGAAATAACCCGATAATAAAAAAGGCGGATACCCTTTTCGGAGCGGGTTGGGTTCAGACGGGTAACCTTAAACGGCGCCGTTTTAGAGCTGGTGACCATGGTGCAAAACGTCACCGTTTTATGCTTACATAAAAGCCCCAATTTTTTTAAAAAAGTTTCATTTCAGCCCTATGTTATAAAAAAAAAACTGATCTTCCTCTCATCTCTCTCAATATCTCCGCCTCTTCCCCTTTCTGTCCTCGGCCGAGAAGGCCCGGCGATCAGTCGTACCGCCGCCGTGGCCAGTGGCCGGCGTTGCGAAAAACGGGCTTCTTAGCCCCGCCCTGAAATGGTCTTGAAGGTCAAACCTTCAAAACCCGAAAACGCCGAAAGGGGACAGCTCTCTACCATGCTTTCGAGGCCGATTCCGACGACAGAGATGAGTTCTCCGGCGCCGCGGCCGCGAGGACCCTGGTAAGCCTCTTCTCCTTCCTTTTTGATTTTTGTATAAAGAATAAATAAATAAATAACTTAATAGTAATAAAAATAAAATATAATCGGAAATCACCATTTCTTTTCAAGTTTTTCTGTTTGATTAATCTCCGTTCGCAAAAAAAGGAACAATAATGAAGTTCGGGCTTTTATAGCCAGTGTTACAAGATCCATTTTTGTCGGTTTATGTTTCGTCTTCTGTTGCTATTTTGTTTTCTTCTTCCTTGTCTCTGGTATTGCGTGTGGTTCTTTGCTGTGCAGATGTCAGAGACGTGTGCATAGAGGAGTGGCGTGCGCGGAGGGCGACGCACGGCGGTGGTGGCGCGCGCGGCTGAGTGCTTGGGGCTAGGGTTTGGTTGGCTGAAAATGTTTAGGTTTAGTGGGCTAGAATTTGGGCTAGGATTAGGTGAATTTGGGCTAAGGTCTGTAATAGTTTGGGTTTGGGTTTGTTTGGGTCAAAGGGTAGTGGGGCTATTTTCATGTAGATGGACTTTTAACATTTTTGGACTATTTGTTTATTTTTGGTTTATTTATTGTTTTATTTGGGCCAGGCCGAAATGTGCATTACAGTATATATATGGTTAAAATGTGCTATTAGTCCATGTATTTGTATAGAATCTAGATTTAATCTCCGTAAAAGTTAAAAATTCGTCATTTTTATTTTTTTTCAATTTAAAAATCCTAGCATAATCAGTATAGTTATAGGAAATTTCTGTCAAAATTTGTCAATTTAACTCACTTGAAATCAGCATTAATTATAAAAAAATATCAATACCCTTTTAGTACGTATTGATATTTGGCTATATTCACTTCTACAACAACTATAGCGGTTGGAAATCAATTAAAGAGTATAAATACCATCTTGAAATCATCAAAATTTTTATTCAAATCATACATATATATATATATATATTAGAGGTATAAACATTTATGAGACTAATTAAGGTTTAAACATCATTATTAGGTTTAGAAATTTTATAATTATATATGAAAACTTTTAAACAAAACACGCCAAGGCGATCCTTAGAAAATGACAGCCCCAGCCTATCTGAGAAATGACTATTCCCTGCGCGTTCTTAGAACTTTATTATTATCCGCCCAAACAGTCCGCCAATTATACGAAATGAGTTAACATATTTAATTCACGCAATTATTTCTATTTCAAGCCTACTAATTATCTATACCCACATCGGACAAGCATCTCGAAAGAGTAAAAATACACATATATAACTATATAATGTTCAATACATTAACCTTCGTTTCACTTTCATTTTTACAAAATTAACCTTATATACATGCTACATGCTACTTGACTCAACGTAAAGTTCAAATAATTCTACCGAAATAGAAGCTGGATAGTATGAGTTGTGGATCAACCCACCTGCCAAGTTCCGCCAAATTTCTATAAGGAAAGGGGAAATTAAACGAAGTAAGAATTAAATATGCTTAGTAAGTTCATAAGTTTAAAATATTAAACTCACCTCACAAAACATTCATATATTTAAATATAGCTTAACTAAATTATTTATCCTACCAACACATTTTGCATGTATAAGGCAATACCTCACATGCAACATATAACGCATCTCAAACATTTAATCACTCAATTATACCTTACTTCAATTCATAAAAATCATTCAGTCAACACTTTTATTTTCGAAACAGTCAGCCTGATGATTCCGCATGAACAAAAAGGAATATATGGGTAACCATCCGATAACACACCAAATTGTTCATAAGAGTTGTTCCAGCCAATAACATGACATATGCACATAGCGCAAAGCCTGTAGGTTAAGTATTCTCCCCCGATAACACAATAATTTTCTCATAAGAGCTCTAATTAATAAAACGCTAGAATCTCCGAAGAGATTAAATTGGAAATCCGCAACAAATGCAAATTTCATAAAATTTCAGTAAACTTCCTTCATCTTCTTCCCATCACCCTTCTTCCCGTATACTGCGCAAATACCCCTATTGGCATACCAATTGTATCATTTATTCATTCGGGCTCCATAAACATAACAAAACTTTCTTTTTATTGATTTATAATTTTCTCACCTTATCAATACAAGTTTGCTAACATTTTATCATATACATTCACAAACAAATCTTTCATAAATAAACATAACAATACCATATAAACTTACCTGGTACAGTAGCAGAAATTAAACATCAATGATCAATCAGTGACCTTTCCTTTTCCTCTATTATCTACTAGTTGACTTGGTTCTTGATCTATACATTAATACATTCAGTTTATCAATAACACTTCAGACTTCAACAGTTTTGAAACTAGACATGCAGGTTAACAAGATCGAGATACAAAGATCTCAAAAACATGAAATCCATGAAGAATAGGCTTTGAAAACACTTACATGTAAAGCCGACTGATAGAGAAACTTAGCGCTTTTCTTTCTTCTACAGAGAACAACATTTTTCGATGGAGGAAGACGAGAATGAAACTCTTTCTTTCCCTCCACTTCAACCTACAACACTTAACACATTAATTTTCATCGTTAAATGATAATCAACAGGTGTTTCCACTAAACATTGACACCACTAGCATTACCATGCAAAGTGTTTATTTACCATTTTAAATCTTGAACAATTTTTATTAAACTCATTAAACTAGCTTTTTCACTAATTCTTATGATTTAGTCCATGCACTTTCATATCTAAATTGCTGACTGGAAACATCAATAAAACACTACAACAGGCTAGTAAATATAAATAAATAATATTTATTGACTCCATCATCGAAATTATGGTCTCTAAACTACTCTTTCTAACACCATTGTAAATCGAGCTGTTACATGAGAAGTATTCCCGCCTCTACTAAAGGTTGGGAAGCTGGGGAGAAAACCATTGGCTCTAAGGGTGGCTAGAATATTAATAGAATCATAAAAGGTCCTGGAAGTCGATTTAAAGTACTAGGAAGCTCATGGTTACCTCTTGTCGAATCATTAATGATGGCAATGGAGCTCATCTCTTTCAAGTTGGACGAGATGTTGGCAAGGGGTCGGTGAAGGTAGCCAGAGAGTAGTCGGATGGTGCGGATCCAGGCCAACAATAATTTTATTTCTTTTCCCTTTATTTTTCCTGTGAATCTTTCTATTGTCTTGGAATTATCAAGGGTGTGTGAGTGCAAAATTCCCTCAAATTTTTTGTGAATACAGTATGGAATACAAACTAGATATTATCAGTCTACTTGAGCCAAAAGTTAGTGGGGCTAAAACAGATACTATTATTGCTAAGTTCGGATTGTAGTGTTCTCATCGTGTGGAGGCAGTTGGTTTTTCCAGATGGATTTGGCTTGCTGGAAGGAATATATTGACGTTAAGTCGGTTGGAAACCATCCTCAATTTATTTTGGTTTGAATCTACTCTACTCTCCCTTCACAGCCAATATTTATTGCTTTTTTATATGGTAGTCCAAATAGGCAAACAAGGAAGCATCTCTGGAAAGACTTGAGTCTGACTATTCCCTCGAGGTCTATTCCTTGGATGGCTATTGGGGATTTCAATGCTATACTCTCATCAAGTGAAAAGAAGGGAGGTCAGGTCTATGGGAAGAGAAGTTCCTTTTTTGGTGAGTTCGTGGACATGGCTAAGCTTCAAGATTTGGGATTTAAGGGCCCTCATTTCATTTGGTATCGTGGTGGCCTTTTCGAGAGGTTGGATCATGTGCTTGGGAATGATACTTGGGTGGATTCCGTTCCTAATTGTTTGGTGACCCATCTCCCAAAGATGAAATCTAATCATATGCCACTTTTACTTATCCTAAGGCAAGAAATCACATCGCCTAGGGGTAGGCCTTTTCAGTCAACATGTAGGTCCCAGGGTTATTGCGTATAACAATGCCACGAGTCGAGTTCCCAAACGAAGAGGCATATACATTTTCATCATTGTTTGCACCTTTGTTGTTGATATCATCTAGTCCTTCTTAACCATCAGCATCAGTACCAATCATCATCGAATGTATCTGTATATGAGAACCGGGATTAAGGTGGTTACACACAATCGAAAAATTATGTAGATTCTCAACCCATGTTGATATCGCTCCATAACCGCACGATTCTGCCCAGCCAACATTTAGATCATAGTCAAACTCGTGTACAGATGATCACCAATTAAAAAACACTCTCAAAACCTCCGTACACAGGCTTGAACTCCATATTGTTAATTTATGAAGTGACATTTTGAACAAGCTGAACATCCACTACCTTAGTGAATAACTCAACTAGTTTAGCGTTCACATTCCTAGTCGAGCAATAAAATGTGATTATAGTCTCCACATCTTCATCATCCAAGTTCTATCTTCGTATATTTGCACGGATTTGACAAAATTAGAAATTTATAGAATAGTCCGGACATCCTCCTCCCACAACGTCGAGCAATTTTTTCACTAATATTTTGTTTCATATCATAGACTTTTACATTCTTATTAAATCTCATTCTTATTTGCTAGCAAGATTCAAATATATACCAACTATTGTTTGTAAACTTACACCCTCAAAATGAATGTATACGAAGAATTGATTATTCATCTTCAATACTAAATCTATGTAATTGAAATTGAAATAAAAAAAAAATTATTAGCTTCTATTTAAAAAATATTAGCTCTTATTAAAAAAATATAGCAACAAAAATATTTTGTATCAAACAAATATAACTTGCATATCATATTACTAATTATCAATACAAAATAAAATAGAATTACATACAAGTAATTACAAGCTAACCTTATAAATAGACATGTGCATGGTCAGGCCACCCGACCCAAAAAGTGGAAGGATTTGAGCAAAAAAATAAGACTCATTTAAAAAACGAGTTGAACCTCGGGTAAGGCATATTTGGCCCGAATTCACAAAATGACAAAAAAATCTTGTTTTTTTACTGTTTTAATGCTATTTTTATGTTGTTTTCTCCCTATTTTGCTATCACTTCACTATTATGTTGCTACCATTTTGTTGTTATTGTTTGGATATTGTATAACACTTAGTTTATTGTTAATTTTGTTATTATTTAGAGGCATTTGCTTGTTAAGTTGCATCTATCTTAGTGTTATTTAAGTATACATATTTTTTAAATTTCATTTTCAATTTGTTGGGAAATATTTATTTTAATATTTTTAGTATTTTTTTATGTATTATATATATTTAAAAATTATATAAAAAATTAATATGGGCTGGTCGGGCCAGGCTCGAGTTTTAGCATTTTTATCCGGGTCAGACTTGGGCAAAATTTTAGGCCCATTTTTTGGGCCCGATCTTAACAAACAGGCCTAAAATTTTAGTTGGGCCCGGCCCATAAACACCTCTACTTGTAAACTCAAACTTAATTTTTGAAGTTTAAAATGAAAAGTAAAAATGTTGATATGTTGATTTCTAACCGCTCTTTTTTTCTTTCCCAAATTCTTAAACCAATTTTTTCTCTCTTGTATTGCTAAACATTTTTTTTAGCTCTTTTTCTTTTCTTGTTCTCCTCTTCTACTAAACATAAATATTTTTTTTTTCTTTTCTTCAATAGAAACAGATTTTTAGCCGAGGGAGAGGGGTTTATAAAGTGGGTGGTGTCGCCTGATAGTGTCACGAGACCGGATTTTTAAACTGGTGCAGCCTAACATATTAACGAGACCAAAAATTATTTAATTTTTATATTATTTTTATAAAAAAAAAGACATGCATTATCTTTGAAATCTCTTCCATTTTCTTTTTTAGGGTTGAGTTATTTTTTATAAAGATTTAGAAGTCTCCCTAAACATCTTTTTACTTTTGTTCATGAGTTTCCCTAAAAGGTATTTTATCAATGCCTTACCTTTGAAATGCAAACTAATTTAATATTTTATAAAAAAATAAACTTTATTCAACTTTTATTTATTTATTTATATTTTTTTATTAAGATATAAAGTTTGAAAGTCAACAAGAAGAACAAGTCCAAGAGAAAATGAATCAAATTAATTTTTAGAAGAATGAGCTTTTGAGTACTTATTAAGTAATTTAATAGAATTTGGAGGTTGTTATTTATCCATAGTTTCGAATTTTGTATATAAAGAAAAAAATTATTTTATATTTATAAATTTAATTTAACTCATTTTTCGAATTTAATAGAGATACAATAAAATGATCGAATATTTAGTTTTTTTACATTAATATTATTATAGGTTCTTATACTATCTGTTCTTTTTTATATAATGTTTAAAATTATCTATAACTTCTCTCCAACTCTTAAATAAAAGGATAATATATTTGAGTGCACTCGAACCTACAATCTCCTACACTGACAATAGTGTCAATAGCAATAAAGTTAAAACTCATTTTAATTTTTTTAAATATTAAATAAAAGAGTTTTGCAAATTAATGGGCAAACCTCAGCTTCCAACAATTTTCCATACTTTTGAAACTAACACTTATTTAATTATGTTATACTGGCTCAGTTTCCACGTGCTTTTCTAGCCGTCACGCTGACGTTATTTTATTCATGAATTTTATATTATTCTATTATAAAATTTAGAGTAAATTATACTTCTAGTTACTAAATTATTATATTTTTTTATCACTTAATTATGAAAAGTTATAAAATGGTTATTTAACTATTTAATTTTATCTATTTTGGTCATTAACGTGCTAACAATGGTAGCTTTTAAAATAAGTATAATAGCAACTTTAATCCTCAATATTTATGCATTGCGCTAATTTAGTCTTGATTCTAGAAAATTTAACTCTCAACACATTGTGTAATTTAGGCTTTTTTTGTAATTTTGTTTTTCTTTATGACCCTTTCACCTAAAAAGCTAAAAAAAAAAATTTATCATCTAATTTTAATTGAAAATATACAAAAAAAATCTAATATAATAATTTTTAAATTTTCTTATTCTTTTAAAGTTAACCGTTAATGTCACAAAAAAAAGAGCAAAACCGCAAAAAAAAAATTATTGTGTAAATGTTGAGGATCAACTTTTTTAGATTCAAGGCTAAATTGACGTGATTATAAATGTTAATAATTAAAATTACTATTATGCCAAATTGAAAAGTTGTCACTATTAATCTACCGGTAGCTGAAAATTGTTATAAAAGTTGTTATTATACTTTTTCCTAATATTTATTAAATTCCTTTTTTCTCTTGACTTCTTAATCGCTTCCATGATAATTTTTTTAGTAAACAAGTTTTGTTAGGTGCTACTGACCTATTTTTTGCAAAAGCAGTGACGATAATAATAGTCCGCTCCTCGTAAAAGGAGTTTCAAAAGAAGTTAAGTCAATCTTATGTCTATCGATTTAGTCTTAAGAGCTGATTTTATGCGTCACCAATGTTGAAGAGTATTTTGATTACCTTTGGTATTGTCATTGTTAACCGAACTTTATAGTTGGCGTAAGTTGACGATAACAAGACTATGATGCTATTATTAGTAGTTGATCACGTTGATGCATCTTTAATAGTTTTTTAATATTACCAATTTAATGGTCATTGTTGCGTATATCTCTCCTCCATTGGACTTTTCTAACGAACACCATATGCAACTTTAAGAATGATGAGAATTGGTGGTTTTAAATGTTATTTTTTATTTGGTTTCTTTGATTCAATATTTTTCCCTATTTGTTCTTAACTATTGTTGTTTAATGAATTCCATTGTCGCTCTAATTTGTTACCCGTACTAACTTTACATTGCCTTTGGAATCACTATTTCTTAAAAAAAAGTTAAACTATTAGTAAGTTTACGTTTTAGCCACTCTAAAATGATCATTGAACTATTTGAAAGTTTTCATTTAAGTCATTTGGGCTATTAAAATCATCCTTGTATAGCATTCTCAGTTCGCACCTCCTGTACCAATCGAAAACTCTTTCTCTTCTTCTCTTCTACAACTCAATTTTTATATTATAAAACGGCTTTGAACATCACAATTTATGAAGCAAAATTTAAATAACTTTCTTCTCCAATCTTCAATACTGATCGTTAGATCAACTTGAATCTAAAAAATATTCTTTTACTCATCAATGAGTATCAACCCACCATTTTAATTATCAAATATCGCTTGAACTGTTTTTTTGGTATTAACCTACAGCCCAGTGATTTGAACAAAAAATTCTGAATATTTCAATAATTATTTTATAACTTTTTAAAATTGAGTGACCATAACGTAAACGATTGTGTTCCGCTAACCGAGTATTTATTAAAAATATATGTTGCCCACTTGACATTAAACAAAAACAAATTTGCTAATTAAAAAAGAAAAAGAAAATTAAAAACATGAGTCAATAAGGATTAAGATCAAGTCCCTATACGTTGTTTCTTTCCACTTGCCCTACTCTTTTAGTCAAAACGATAGAACCCCAAAACGCGTCGAAATTGAAAAACGCCTGTTTTTATTTGCTTCAATGGCGGCACCCACACTCCAACTCTCTCTCTCTTAACTTTCACCGCCTTCCAAGCAACATCTTCATCTGCTTTCCATAGCTGAATGTACGTATATATAACCAACACACCCTCACTCTCTTCAATCACCAAAAATCAATTTTAAAAATCAAAGAAAAAAATCTTTTTTTTTTTGTAATTTCTTGAATTTTCCGTTATGGATTTTGAAGATTCAGATAGGGTATCAAAACCAGTAATGATAAGGGAAGTTTGGTCAGATAATTTGGAATCGGAGTTCGAGTTGATTAGCCAAGTGATCGATGAATACCCATTTATTTCAATGGATACTGAGTTCCCGGGTATAATTTTCCGGCCAAAAGTGGACCCCGGAAGGCCGTACAACGGTCAGTTCCGACCGGCCGATCATTACAAGGTACTCAAATCTAACGTCGATGCTTTGAATTTGATCCAAGTGGGTCTAACCCTCACCGATTCTTCGGGTAATCTGCCCGGATCCGAAAACGGAACCCGGTTCATCTGGGAATTCAATTTCCGTGATTTCGACGTGGAGCGAGATCCTCACGCGCCGGATTCCATCGAGCTTCTGAGGAGGCAAGGGATTGATTTTGCGAAGAATAAGGAAAAGGGGATCGACTCGGTTCGGTTCGCTGAGTTGATGATGTCGTCTGGACTCGTGTGTAATGACTCAGTGAGTTGGGTGACGTTTCATAGTGCCTATGATTTTGGGTATTTGGTTAAGATCCTGACCCGACGAGATTTGCCCGAGAAATTAGACGAATTTTTGACGATTCTTAAAGTGTTCTTCGGTGACCGAGTTTATGATTTGAAACACATGATGAAGTTTTGTAATAGCCTGTATGGTGGGTTGGACCGAGTTGCTCGGACTTTAGATGTGAACCGGGCAGTTGGGAAATGTCATCAAGCCGGGTCCGATTCTTTGCTGACGTGGCACGCGTTTCAAAAAATGAGAGACTTGTATTTTATTAACGATGGACCGGAAAAGCATGCCGGCGTATTATATGGATTGGAGGTTTATTAATTAATTTTTTTTGTTAATTACAATGTAAAATTATTCGAAGTATAATTAATTCTATTCAATTTATTGATTTAATTGCAGTCCATTTATGTATTTCTTTTTTTTTTTTTCTGTTTTAACAGCTGTTTAGAAATTAGTAATTTTATTTTAATTTACCACATTTAATTATAATATTTTACAAAAAAATTAAGATTTAACTTAATAAATGTATTTCTTTCTAAAAAGGAAAGTTTAGGTTTGCCCCTTAAAAGCCAAACATTTAAAAATTATTCAAAATATCGTAAATTATGGGAAATTTTTATTTAGAGACATTCTCATCACATTATTTATAGTCCCTCTCAATTAAAATAAAACATATCATCTTTAATTTAAAATTTTAACTCAAATATATATATGTTTTTTAAAAAAAATGATGAAACCATAAATGATAACATAAGAAGAGTAGATAAAATAATTTGCCAATTATGGGATTACAAAAATGTATGTAAATCCAAACAACCTGAGTGTACGGATCACATTTTAAAGAAAAAACTTAAGTTCAAAATTTAAAAACGAAATTTACAAATTGTTTAAAACAATCAGTTATGTGGCTTATGAAAATGTACGTCAAGGTCAAAACCACCCGAGTCCATGGCGAGCAAATCCGAGGCTCACTCTGGACATATCTACACCAGAAAAGCAAACTGCAAGGTGGTTCATTGTAACGAAACCAGAAATTTTTTTGTAGACCAAAAGTAAATTATAAATGTTTGAAGGGATCAAAATGCAATTATACCAATGTACTAACTTATAATCTTATAATTTTCTAGAGACTTTAGAGTAATTGTACCATTTTTGGGGCTCATGTTAGGAGAAAAAGTTTCTTTTCACACAACTATTACATTGTACAAAAAGCTGAAATAAATGAAAATTACACCAAGCAAAACCTCTCTTATGATACAAAGGACGCCCCCACAATGATTTTTAAATATCATCACTCAAAAACATCATTACACCTAAACCAAGTATACATACATATTTATATTGTATATTGAAAATAAATGTAAATAATAATACTCAACATTGCCAACACATTTGAAGAAACCACCCAACTGCTTTTACCTCCCTGTGTCTCAATATACAGGGGGAGAAGAAGCCCAAAATCGAAAGTTCAGCCACTCGTAACCAACGTAAAGCTACGGCGCAAGTAATCTGATTCCCGAACTAGCGTATTTCATATATGGAGAAACAGATTTGGGAATACCTGTATGTGGCTGTATGGTCTATACAGAACACCGAGATCGTCTCCTCCAGGTGGTTGCATGAACCCAAATGAGTGTAAAGAAACAATTTGGTAAGGGTATACTACACCCAAGCGAGAGAGCCTCGATCGTTTGTTACTTGGGGACGACCTCTAGTGGGTGTAGGAGGTCTGTTAGCATTCAGCTCCTGACTCATAAAAAACAAAGATTAACACGAGTATTAGAAGCAATGCTTGTAATACAATTAGCAAGGTTTTTAGAACTGGACTGGTAGTCAAACTGGTCAGGCCACTGGTCCAACCAGTTCAATTAAATAAATCATTAAAAATTCATAAAAAATAAAAATATATATTAAAAATCCAATTCAACCAGCTTAACAGGTTTTTTGCCCGGTTCAACTGGTCTGTACCAGTTCCTAGGTCAACCAGTCCAAAGCCCTTCTCCAGACCTGTACTCTGGCCAGTTTCTGGTCCAAATGGCCAGTGCGGTCCGGTTCAAACAACCTTGACAATTAGACCTTGCCAACAAAGAGAGAGAGTGGCACCTGCATCCATGTATCCTCTATATGACGTTCCGATGATGCTTCTGGGGATGACATTGCAGGGGGTAAAGGATGAATGAGTTTCGGAACTACCACTAGATCTCTACCCAAAACTAAGATTGCACCAGCATTATTAGCGGTACCTGAAAAAGGCAAGTGTGAAGCAGAATTTAAAGGTTTAAAATTGCCTATCGAACTGAAACAGGATATGCATATTAAAGCAGGGTCAGAGACACACCACAATAATTAGTTGCTGAGAAAAGGGTGATTAAATGTCCCTGAGCAAAGCGCTCAAAGCCATCCATAACACACTCATGAGCTCGAACGATCAACTGAAGATCATTGTTATTGCAGAACTCCATGACACGATCAGGCTGCAACAGGAAAAACCATTTTCATAAGATCAACCAGCCACAATTTATGGGTCAACTGCCCATGAAACATGCCGCTACAGAAGACTTCAAACGCTGCAGCTTCAAAGTAACACACTCACCCCGAAAGTAACCAACCCAGGACCTCGAGCGTTCGGTCGCAACCCTTCCACACTATCATTTTCTGTCGGATCAGACCTAGAATAGAAATGGCAGTAAAAAATAATTGGTAAAACAAAGCAAAGAATCATATATTTGATGACCAGAACAAAACAGAAACACGAATCAGACCATAATAAATCCATTAGAACAATCGAGCCTGCTTCCATTGTAATAGGACGCTGTAAATTCTCAATCTGTTCCACATGATTTATAGATCGACCAATGCCACCATGCATACAAATGATTTTCTTTTCAATTAGAGCTGCCAGAGGAAGCCAATTGAATAAACGGTTTATGCGATGCCAAGCCCATATTCCATCTCTCTCACCCTGTTACATAGGCCAATCATATTTGTGAATAAATGTTATAGACAGAATGCAGAACAATTTTCTATCACATCTGAGAGAATACCATGCGCTCGATACACTCAATCCGGAAGCCAAAAAGTGCATTGATATCTGCAGCCTCATGATTCCCCCTAATTAAATGTACATTATTGGGATACTCAATCTGTAATGTAGAACAAAATAAAAAGAAATTTTGATTCATAACAACTTCAATGGGAAATAAAAGTAAGCACGAGAAGATTATCAAAGTATCAAAATTCTATATTTACCTTCAAAGCAAGCAGAAGAGTAATAGTTTCCAAGCTGTGCTGGCCCCGGTCCACATAATCTCCTAAGAAGAGATAATCTATATATCTGATAGTATTTTATATAAAATCAGTATCAAGTAAATAAAATGTTGAGATTGAGAAAGAAGATGCCATAGAAGCAGATTACATATGAGAAAACAGTAATTATAGATATTAAAAAAATGTTAGTTGAAACCCTTTGCCATGTTGATGCACCACCAGCAAAATACTTACGCGATGTCTCCAGCTGTAGAAGGTGACCCATATTCATCAAAAAGGCGCATAAGATCTCCAAACTGTCCATGTAGATCACCAAAAATCTTAATAGGAGCCTTTAGCTGTAAAACAGTTGGTTCAGCTGCAAATATTCTTTCAGCACTTTCACAAAGATCTGCTATTTCATTACAATCTAAGAAAAACTGTCTACGAACTGGAGGTTTCCAGCCACGGGGCTTCAAAAGGTGTGCAATAACCTGGCATAGACACCATTATGAATTAATGAATTAATTGTTTCAAGATTCTGAAATATCTAACAGGAGCATCAATGCAAAACCAATTCTTAGGAGGAACTTCTATCAGCCATAACTTCATCACCATCTCGGTGACCGATTGAAAAACAAAACTGAGGTTCAACCAATAAGAACTTTTACAACTAGACAATCCGTTTCTTTTCAAACTGCTTCCCCCCCCCCCCCCCCAAAAAAAAAAAAAAACACTTCATGAACTTAGGTTGCTGATTAAGAAGCTTAAGGTTGATATTTTGAGGAGGAAGGGGGAGGGGGCAAAGGTCCTGCATTTACCATTCTAACTTTTCGTTTTTTTGCTTGAGATACATTCAATAATTATCCAAAAACACACATTGCTTTATCATGCAAAAAGTTAGGGCTATTATTACCTTTTTTGGGACACTACTGATTGACATCTGCCTATCTAATAGTTTCCTTGCAGCAGTTGCATTTTCTGGAGTCCCATAGCTAACCCGTCTGCCTTCATTTTCAAATTGGTCAATAGAAAGCTGTCTGACCATTCCACCTAAAGCTCCACCAGTCTCAGCAGCTACAACAACCTGTTGACATAATGAAACATTGGACACACAGTTATAGGTAACAGAAATGCCAATTTTGACTTGAGACCAGTGTTGTGTAGATCAAAATTTCTGATACTAACAGCTCTATGGTGAAGCCGAACTCCAGGTGGAGCAACATCATTTGATCCAGAAGAATCAGGCATCTTAATCAAGGTAGATGTCTGTTTTCCACTAGGTGTAGCCTCTGCCCCTCGATCCCTATCAGGAAGTTCAACTTCTCCATTAACTTGCCGTGCCTTGGCAGCAGCCAGTGTGGCACTAATAGCCTCAGCTTCAGCAGCTGATGCTTCGACCAAATATTCAACACCTTTGCTCATTCTCCTGCATCGTAAACCACATTGTAGCAGCTACTAGGATTGATTGATGAAGCTTAACCATTCAATAACCATATAACACAACATAAGTGGTAGTTTACCGGGATCCTTGAACCATGGCATTCTCAGTGCTTATGTCAGTATGCATATCCCCATTTACAGGGGGAGCAACTGGATTTCCCAGCACAACTGCTCCGTCAGGAGCAGCTTCTGGCATTGTTTCCCTTGTTCTTTCATCAACAAATCCATACCTTCCAGGTAAACGCCCTGGATGCACATCAGTGGCTGCAGCTGCAGCAGCAGCATGCGAAGCTGCTGTCGTTGTCTCAGCAGCAGCTAGGTCTTCAGCAACAAGCAAGTCATCAAGCAACACCCCTACAGCATAAATACTAGATATTGTTACACTTAAGACTATCAAGTATCGATTCTCATGATTAGCACAAATACAACAGTGCCTTATCATTAGGCTTCCTCAAAAATGAGCTTGTTCCTTCTACCTTACCAATCTACACCACCAGCCAGAATAATTCACTAACTCAGAAAATAAAAGCAAATGAACTAGGAAGATCACTTTATAAAACAAATGAAGTGAGCCATCCTAAAGGACCACGTCCAAATCCTATAATGCATCAATCAAATATCACAAATACAATAAGTAATCAAAGATATTAAAGATTAAATTATGCATGGGGAAAAAATCTATATTTTTCAAAATATAAACATCAATGAGCCTTAGTCCTAGATTAATCACATAATGAAGTTCTAAAGTGAAACTGTAATTACGTAGAACAATAAATAGTGGCATATGCATCTAATTGATAAGTAATAACTCTGTGCTGAGGCTAAAAAATTTGGTTATACATATAGTAGAATAAAAGGCTATCTTACCACCACGTAAACCACCATAAATAAATATCAAGTCACCAATAGCGGCAGCAGCATGTCTGCAACGCCTTGTCAACTCAACTGAAGCATCTCCACCAGCAGCATCAGCACTGTATCTTCCCGTTCTTGGACTTGTAACAACAGATTTTGTATCACACCAAACTCCCGCAGCAGTATCCAACACTACCAACAAGGGAGACAAGTTAGGAAGTTGTAGATATCTATAGTGTTATCTTTGACAACAAATGGCTGAATGCTCAACGTAATAACAGTATCAGTTAACATGAATAAACAAATGTAACGAAAAGTTCCTGCTTTTTTACAGAAATTTATACTGCCTGAGTTAAGGTACTTGAACCATCAAGCAAAAGATGGGTCTTGCAACTTTCTGATAAAGATTATTCAGATAACAACCAACAATGATAATGTCGGTTTGTTACTTATAGATGGGGTATGTTAATGATTTCAGATGTAACTTATCACATGAGAGAGAGAGGAACAGCAAGAAAACTCCAAGTTACATGATTGGAGAATACTGAGATTGGAGAGTGGACAGACAGGTTTAAGAGCTAAGAAAAGTTGCTCCCTACTTTCTACACTACCATTGCGTCATTTTCACATCAAAAAGAACAATCCTTTTGGATAAATTCATAAATTTTTACCAGAAAACTACTTTGCACCTAAATATTTTGCAAACCCATGTTTGATGCGTACAACTAAACCAACAAGCAGCAACATCAAGTGATAAAGAAGTAAAGATACTGGGAAAAAGAAGAATAAAAAATAAGTACCTGCAACACTTGATGAGTCTTCAACCATGCGTCCACCACCAAGTGCCCCACCAGAAACATGGAGCCTTGCATTGACAAAGACCTAGAAACATATCATCTGCATATAAGTACTAGATCAATTAATTTATGGGAAAAGGGAAGTGGGTGAAAGAAAAGAAAATCTCACTGCTGCATGTTGATATCTAGGAGATGGTGAGACACCTGGAGCAATTGCCCATTCCCAACGACCATCCCTGTGTTTGGCAAGTCCATATGCACTTGCCAATGGCTGAGAATAGAAGAGAGAAGAAACCATGAAAAGAAAAGCTAATGGTGCAAAAGGATATAAACATTTTTAAGAAGACACAATTTACGTGCATCTCAGCTCAAACTTTTAAAATTTCTTCATTGCTATTATTTTCACATTCTTCACAATTCGTTAAGAATGTCCCACTCTCCCTACATACACAGATAAAATGTACATGCAAAAGTATGGACATTTATTCAGATAATATTAACTTCTCCCCAACTGAACAAGGAAAAATTACCCAAAAGCACTAATAATTGACAAGATAAAACTACAGGATATGAAATCTTCCGCCATATTGTTCAGGAAACTAAAAATTTTAAGGAAAAAGAAAACAAACTATGCATTTATTTACTAAATCTAGACACCACAGAATGCGGACTTCAAAACTCACCACACTGTTCGCATCCCTCCCTCCACAGAGCAGAAGAAGACCATCTGAGCGTGCACTTGCAGTGGCATACCTAGTTAAACATAAATGGGCCAACAAGGAATTAGCTTACAATCACCTTGCTAAATCATCATAATATATAAAAATATACAACAATAATCAAATAGGAAGCAAACTTGGCACCACCATTTCTGAGAGCATAAGCAAGACTCTGAGCTTTAAGCCTTTAACATAAAATATCATGTAAAAACTATCAAACTCAATAAGCTATGACAGAAGAAATATAAATATACACATTAATAATCATCGCACCCAACCACATGCAGAGTGAAAGATACGCGTATATCGGATCAAAAAGAAGACAGTAACTTTTGTTCATATCATGCATGCTGCTCCTTCTAACAGACCAAAACTAAGAAAATAGAACAGACTGTCTGTGTAATCTAAGATTGGGGTTGACAGAAGAAAAGCAGTCAGTTCTACATGCATGTGTGCATTTGTGCGTGAGAGAGAGAGATTACATGCATGGAGGAGGGCCTTCCCCTTCAGGTTCCAATTTACGCCATTCATAAGGCTTGGCAGCAGTATCCAGGGCCCATACATCAGCCAAAGGTCGTTTTCCTAGAAATAATGCACCAAAAATTTTCAGCAAATAATTTATAAGAAAATTTTCTGATAATCTTGTAAATATAACAGAAACAGAACAGATACTTACCATCATTTCCACCAATCGCCATGAGAAACCTTTGTCCCACCAAAGCCATCACATGTCCATAGCGTGGCCCTGGCCCAGGGCCTTGAACAACAACCCTGAAATATCATTTAAAATTCATATCAACAGACCAATCTTAATAATATAAATAAGGTGCAAGCACAAGCATTGCTCAGGGTCAAACCTATGCCACCGTGGCCGTGGCTGTGTGAGGTCAAGAACGTGAAGATCCTCAGCAGACAAACCAGCTGGACCAATTCCACCCTGAGTTGAAAAGAATAAAGGAAAAAAGATCCATGTCATGAATGACTTACTGCAGAGGGAAGAAGTTCAACAAAAGAATATGGTAAACAGAGAAAAGATATACTAAAAATTGTTGCGCGGCGTGCTAACCTGAATAACAACCATAGTTCCCACAGCAGTTGCCACATGTGCAGCCCTTGGTGTAGGTGGCTCCCCAAAGGGTGTGATCCTGTGAAATTAATAAGATGATAAGCCAAGAAGAATTTAGGGGAGGTAAAACAGCAGAAAGGAACCCTTAGTCTTAGTCTTACCTAGACCACTTATTAGTTAACACATCGTAACAGTGCACATCAGCAGTGGCACCAGCTAGTCCTGCAAAAAAAAAAAAAACGCATGAACATCATCCAACAACATAGACGAAGTTCGTAAGAATTAACTGGTTCAAAGGGGAGAGGGGGCAATAACAACAAGCCTTGAAATGCCATATGTTACAAACAGATTCCTAGAGGGTCCTAAAGAAAAAATCAAGCCAAAAAATGTCCTAGTTATGAATTAACGTTATTAAGTTTTACAACATAAACATAAAACAAACAAAGAGACAATGAAAAATGAAACCCGATGTAATTGACTTCAAAACATGAAAGATGCTACCATAGCAAATGCCACTAGCTCATGACTATTTCAATTATAGAAGCATGAATCGTAGCAGCAGAAAGACATAGGTCGTTTTTTAATCCAAGAAAACCTTTTTATTTTAAACCAGAACTGTAAGCTGAAAAAAAGACATATCTCATATGGATAGTTTCCACTTTACTACAGAACTAGGTCAGATTAAAAAAAAAAATCAATTCAAATTAGCAACATTAAGCATCTTTGAAGAGAACATTTGCTATTTATATCAATTGCCCTTCTAGTTCTACCAGAAAAGCCTTCTCTAGAGTCACTGGAGTAAAAAAGGTGTCTGGAAGAGGGCTCAAAACTCCAGAATAAACAACTGAATTTAAGCACCATAACAAATACTGAAACATCCAAAATTCAAGAAGACAGAAGTTACGTCACTTCTAGTCAGCCACTATGTAAAACAAAATGAAATTCATTTTGCTTGCACCAGGAGAAAAATAAAATCCGTTTTGAATTGAAAAAAACCAAGTAAACGTAAAGTTAATATGCCACCTCCAAAATTCAAGCTACAGCAGCAATAAAATTCAGTGAACTTAGTATCCAACAAAGAAGAACCTAAAAGACAATTATATTATTTCATCTCTTGTTCCAAAAAAGGTCTGCCTTCTACTTGCATTGGCACCCCCTACCTCTTTTGAGTTTTCACTTTTCTAGAAATAACTGATTTACTCTTTAATGTAGTTGTTCCTTAACCAATCCAATTTAAAAAGAAGACAGGTATATCCATTAATACAAACAGAAAAGATGAAATTACGTTGGCCTTGCATTAAACTATGGTTTCTCATCAAATATATGAACCTTTGAAGCTACAATTTCTGGATTTAAAGAATATGCATCTTAGATTCCCTAGGTTCTCGCACACATATATCAGCATCTATACCCAAAAAAATTTTGGATCTTAAATCACTTAAACGACAGTTAAGCAAAGATCAAATCGAAATGAAAGAAAACAAGTACTGATGCCAGCGCTTCCAGCTGATGATGGAGTCCCGGAAGCAGCAGAATTCCCTTCCAGTGCCGTAGCACCACCAAACAGAATCAACCTAGGCCCAATATAACCAGGCGTCCCTTCTTCCCCTACAGCTGCCACAGCCGTTAGGGTATGCCCACACCTAGGACCAGGCCCATCTTCTTTCTTCTCTATAATAGCATTCACCACTGAATAAGGAGGCGCACACCTCGGCCCCGCCACCGTCGTTTGAGCCTGTCCTTGACCATCAGATGCAGCAGGTACCGCCTGTTGTTGCGCCGGAGAAGACAGAGATCCACCAGGTCCTGACGACAAATCCTGGTTCTCTAATTGCTGATTTTGCTGTTGTGGCTCCCTCTCCATCGGCGCCGGTAATTGCGACCCTCCACTGTGATTCTGACCAGTCTCCGGCACCATCGACGAGTCCACATCCATTTCCTTTAACGTTCCCTAATTAAGCCCTAAGTTCAAGAAATCGTAAACAAATTTATAAGCAGCTTATCTTTCCTTTTAACGCTAGTGCTCCTTCATTGATCATGCAAGCTTGAGCTCACTGCTTGACTTTTCTACTTAACCTACAGCGCCTTAATTGAATGGCAATGAAGTAGTTTACAAAAGCAATTGAAATTGAAAGCCGAAGAAGAAAAAAAAAAAAAACAAGCCCTACTTCTTTGAATCTTCGCCAATAGCTTTCACTGCCGGCTAAAAGAATCTCTAATTAGGGCAAATCGAGATCGGCTCAGCTAAAATCAAATCAAATTCGCATCTCCGATCAACATTTTCTAAAAACCCTAGCTCAGATCGTGAATTAACCACCTCCTAATAAAATACGATAAAACTTTCCGGGGAAAATTTAATTTTTTTTCCAAGAACAAAAAAAACAGAAAGAGAAAAAAAATAGGGGAAAATTCTCTTTTTTGTTCTTCTTTTTTCCCTTTTCCCTTTATCTCTCTCCCTGTAAATATTGAAGCCGTCAACGAATTAGAAAGGGAAATTTTAACGAAACGGAGACGTCTCAAAGCATTTAAGCAGCAAAATTTTAATAAAAAATGAAAAAAAATCAAATATTTAAAAAAAATTCTCGCTTTTATTATAGATAGATAAATAATTTTTTTGGGTAATCTATTAACTAAACTACTAGTGAGTTTATATTTTAGTTATTTAATTTTAAAAAGTTATAAAATAATCACGGGGCTATTTGAAAGTTTTTGTTTGATTCATTAAATTATTTGAAAATTTTTATTTAAGACATTGAAATATTTTTTTTAAGTCCGGCTAGCGAGTTCGAAGGATGATTCAATGATTGGTACAGTGGATTAGTATCCATCGACGAGTAGAAGACCATATATTAGATCTAAATCGATCTAATGGTCAATGTCAGATATCAGAAAAGAAAGTTGTTTGAATTTTAGTTCACAAATTTGTAAAGTTCAAAGTTCTTTTTATGAAATAAAAATTTTGAATAGTAGAAGTAGGGGTGAGTATTCGGTCGAGTCGAGTCGAATCGAGTCAAAATTTTCGAGTTAGCCGAGTTGGCAAATCCTATTTTAGCAACCGAATTCAATTTGAATTTTTTTCTAATCGAATCGAGTCAAAAAATTTCGAGTCAAATCGAGTCGAGTTAACGAATCCTATTATTTATACTTAATGTTGCGTTTAGATAGACTGATTATTTAACTAACAGGCGAAGTACAAGATTATTTAACTATATGAATAATATAATGATTTTGCCTTTTAACTTAATGGGTAAACATTTATCAAAATGACTTAATTTTGCCTTTTAACTTAATTATTTTGAATTTTAACTTTTAAAAAAGTAAACATTTATCAAAACGACGTAGTTTTGTCTTTTCTTATTCTGATTTTCGGATAACTCGAATTGCGTAATTCATATTTGAGTTAAACCGAAAAACTTAATTTTTTTATTCGAGTTGATCTAAATAATTTGATTAACTCAAATAACTCGAACTATTTAATTCAAAATTTAAATTTTTTATCGAGTTTTTCAAATCGAATCAGATTTTGCTCACCCCTAAATAGAAGAGAAGGGAAAATAGGACTTTCAGTTGATTTAAACGGTGCGAACAAAAAAGCCATATAACTGTGATGTGAACAACCTATTGACTTAAATGAAATTTTTCGAATAGTTCATTACAATTTTATAACTTTTATGAAGTTTAGTGACTTAAATGTAAATTTATTAATAGTTTAATGACATTTGGTGTAGTTTACCAAAAAAAAAAACTATTATAGAAAACCTAAGTCTTTTTTAATTAAAAATTAAAAGTAATTTTTTTTATAAAAATAGTCATATTTTTTTAAACCATCAAAAGGAAATTTTTTATTTCTCATATTTTTAATAATTTTTAATTATATTTCACTTAACTATAAAGAATTTACTGGGATAATGACTTGTTTAGGCTCTCCTTATCCCAAGCTTAAGAAAGTGACCCTTTTACATTCAAAGTGGCACTAAGAAAAAGCGCGTGGGTCAATGATGTAAAATATTGCATTATCGTGTCAAAATAGGTTTAAATGCAAAATTCACCTTTAAACTATACCACTTTTTCATTTAGGTACTTAACTTTTTTCAGAGTTAATATCTACAGAGGTGCTTGAACTTGGCAACTTGTGCCTACTTAGTACTTAATTTTTTTTTTTTGATCAAATTAGTTCCTAAGCTTGAAAACAACAAGCAAACTTGGTACTTCTATTATCTACCTGAGTAATATCATTAAAAAATGTTGATGTGGCATTTTGATGGCCAATAGCGTGATGAAATGTGACAACCTCACATTTTGACATATGATGAAAAATTAAAAATATTTAAACTGTAAAAAGTAATTTTGTCAGGTGTCAATATGTGAGATTGCTACATGTCATCATGCAATTCATCAGTGCCATACAAGTGTATTTTTTACAGTTTTAGTTAGGTACCTTAAAAATAGTAACAATTTGACTTACCATTTTCAGTTTAAGTACCAGTTAGGTTTAAAAAAATTAGGTACCAAGTAAGTATAATTTGTCAAGTTTCGGTACCTTCGTATATATTTTTTTTTTTGCATTTTTTATAATTTTGCCCATTTGCTAATGTGGCAATATGCCATGTTGACATCAATTAGTGTCAATTTTGTTAACAACTTGAGCTAAATTGTGTAACGAAATGATAGTTTAAATATTAATATAGACAAAAAAAATGTTTAGGTGTTAAAATGGAGAGATGAGTATAGCTCGGGAGCCAAAGTGAGCATTAAGCCAAACATGAATGAAGAAGAAAAAGGAGGTTTATATGTGTAAAAATGAAAAATAGATGATTTAATATTATATACCAACCCTCTTCCATAACTTGTACTCGATTTATTATATGATTTAGGGCCTCTTTGGATGGACAGTGCTCTTTTTGCTACAATGCCTAAAATTAGGCATAGTCCATTTTCAACTCATAAATAGGAGAATTATATGTTTCAGTGCACCCAAACCCACATCCTCCTGTATTGGCAATAATGCCCAGCCAATCAAGCTAAGACTCAATCGGCATTGTTAGCATAGTTAATTATAATGTAATTTGTAAAGTTTAGAGGTATTGATGGGTTTGACTTAAGCATGATAGTAACACATTTTATATTTGACTAAGTTCGGCTTGAGATGTGGGCCTAAAAATTTATCAAAACCTGTCCACATTTGTAAATGGCTAACTCAAGCTCATTTTAGACTCGCTCATATACTTTTTTTAATTTTTTAAAAAATATATATATATTTAATTAATATTTAATATTTTTATATATTTTCTATTTATTAAAATTTTATATATAGTAATCTTAATAAATTTTTTAATATATACATTATATATTTCTGTAGATTTTATTTTTATAGGTTATAAATTAAATATTATATTATAAACATTGAAAATGAGTTGAATTGGACTCAATTTTTAAATATTTAAGTCTAAGCTCGGCCCATATTTTAAACAAGATTAATCTTTTATCCAAGTTCATTTTTCGAGCCCTAATATTTTTGGACAAACACTTTCAAATTTTGATTGAGCCTTTAGACTTAGACAAATAGCCTAACATGTGAATAAATCTAATAATTTTTTTTAATTATTTGCTCAATAATGTTTATAACATTTATACACATATAACATAATTTATGTAATTAAAATATGTATTGTAACCAGAACTGTGACATAAAATGATATAATTAATCATATTGTAAATTTTAAAAATAATATATATTTTACTAATAATAATGTAATAATTAATAAGAAAAACATGTTAAAACAAATCTTGAAAGAATGATGAAAATAATACACCACTAGATAACAACGTTTTAAAAGCATAGATAGAGGTGTACATGGGCCGGGCCGGGTTCGGGCCGGGCCCAATTAAAAATTTAGGCCCGTTCATTGGGCTCGGGCAGGGCCGGGCCCAAAAAATGGGCCTAAAATTTTGCCTAAGCCCGGCCCATATAAAAATACTAAAACCCGGGCCCGGCCCGGCCGGCCCATATTAATTTTTTATATTATTTTATATAATTTTTAAATATATATAATACATAAAAAATACTAAAAAAATTAAAATAAATATTTTTCAACAAATTGAAAATAAATTTTAAAAAATATGTAGACTTAAATAACACTATAATAGATGCAACTTAACAAGCAAATGCCTCTAAAATAATAATAAAATTAATAAATGTCTTTAAAATAATAACAAAATTAACAATAAAATAAGTTTTATATAATATCTAAACAATAAAAACAAAATAATAACAACATAATAGTAAAATGGTAGCAAAATAGGGAGAAAAATAAAAAGAAAATAATATTAAAAAAATATTTTTTTATCCTTTAGTAAATTCGGGCCGGCCCGGGCCCGGGCCAAAAATGCCTTACTCGAGCCCGGCCCATTTTTTAAACGGGCCTTATTTTTTTGTCCAAGCCCATTTTTCGGGCCTATATTTTTCTCCAAACCCTCCCACATTTCAGGCGGGCCTTCGGGCCGGGCCGGGCCGCCCGGCCCATGTACACCTCTAAGCATAGATGAGAGAATATATTTTAGAATAATAGCTGAATGTGACTTTCTGAAGCTGAAGGACGTTGATAATGTAATATGGGAATAGAGATATATGCTAAATTTAAAATAAAATTAGGGATTTAGGTTATTTTTGTTAGGAAAATGGGTTAATTCTGAAGGGAAAACGTGAAAGAGAGAGGATGAAAATGCATCTTACAGAGTACTATTAAGTTGAAATTTTGAAAGATTAGGATAGAAAATTAAGAATAAATATATTGAGATAATTGAGATGATGATGAATAAGATTTTGAAAATGAATAGGGTATACACAAAAAAAAAAATAGGCATAGTTGGATTGAAAAAAAGGCACGATTTTTATATATTAAAACCAATTTTAGGATGGGGCAATGCCACGTGGCAAAAACGCGTCCAGTAAGGTGTGTATATTTTTTTGTTTATTCTTTCAAGCTCCTACCATATTTTGCTTGCCTTTTCTTGACATAATTCTTTTGTGACGGTCTCCTTTTCAAGCATTTTGTTTTTAATTTATCTTTTTTAGGTTTTCATCGATATTTTATATTTTGTCCACCATTTCTTTAATTAAATCATATTTATTAAAAAAAACTTAACTACTAAGTTTTGAAAGATGATTTAGTTAAAAAATTTATCACATTTATCCACTTTGACACGCTTTAGGATTTTGTTTTATTTGTAAATATATCTACTTATGCGTAGACTCTAGGGTTCTTTGTTAATAAATGATAAAGATGAGTGCAAAAGAGGATTGTAAAATTGTCAAGTTGCGAATTTGACCTAGAGTTCTAATCGAATGAAAGAAAACTCGTTTGACACAACTTAAAACGTCAACAAATCTAAGTTAGGTCTAAGAATTAAAAGGCAACAATTGAAATAAATAATTAAGATAGAAAAAAAAAAAAGAACAGTTAAATAAATCAAAGGTTTGAACAATTAAACAAGAATAATATAGAAGAAATAAGAAAATAAAGAAGATAGGTGAAAAAGATGAAAAGTTGCGTGTAAAAGTCTTAAGGAGCCCTTGAAACTAGATGAATTCACAACTTCCTTCAATCGACTCTAATTTTCCTATCAAGAAATAAAACTTGACAACAAGTCAACTGATTATAACATGGCTAGGCGTGTGGGCTTGATTGAGGTCATTGAAGTGTAACGTCTAATCTTGTTAACATTTTTCACACGGGCTTGTTATCATGAATTGAGATGTCAAGTCCACAAGTAAATTTGGTCATTTCTAATTCATCCTTGCTCCGTATTAAACTTCAAAGTCCATCATCTTGGATCTTCAACTTTTCTTCTCGAAATTTCTTCGCAATAAAATTTTAAACAAAAAATTGAGTTTTAACTTTAACTGTTTGGATTCAAATCTCGCGTTTCGACCTTAAGAGAAATTAAGCCCGTTATATCCATGGGCTTAAGTTTGGGTCTAAAGACTCATGTCAATTAAATTTTATGGTTTTATATTATTATAATATAATATCATCTATAAATATTTATTATAATAGTGTATGTATTATGATATATCAATTTATAATTGAATTAGGTTTTTTTTTATATAATTTACATCCTCCAACTACATACAAATGAGGGAGGGTGTCCAATTGTTTATACGCCTAGCCTTTCCATATAATGACTTCAAATAATACAAATGTATTATCGAATCCTTCTCTAAATCTCTTATTCTGAGTGTTGAAGAGCTTTCAGATCGATACAGTTGGATCTTTGTCTCTAGAATCATCTATACAAGTTTTTTTATTTAAAAGTGTTTTAGAGCTCTAGATTGGTTTTACAAACTTTTGGCCCGTTTTGTAGACTTTTGGACTCATTTAGAGTTTTCGTAACCTATAGACATATTTCCAAATCGTCCACCACATTTGTGAAACTTTCAAATCTTTTTTTCTGAAAAGTATTACATTCTAAGCCTATCACACATAAAAGGTCCTCCTCGTGCCATTTTGCGTACATCATCCATCCATGCCTAGAGAAGCCTCTGCCGACATTTGGTTTTAGTCAAACCATTATGTTAGATTTTAATTATTCAACTTTAGTTTGACATAATTTAATCTATTTACTTTTATAATATCACTATTTTTGTAGATTATTTATGTTGCATGTAAGTACACGGAATGTTTTATTTTTTATTTAATATTTTTTAAGATTTTATATTGCCGATATAAGTAATAATTATTAAGATTGTCAAGATACATATAATATTTTATAAAATAAAATAAACTATAAATAAAATAATTGTATAATATTAATAATTTGCATCCGTAGAATGTTTAAACCATGGACATGCATTCACCTCTATAAAATCGATGTAAATAAACTAGTTACCTAAAATAGGATGATATATATAAAAACAAAAAACATGATATAATTATTTGAATATATATTACATATTTTTAAAAAAGTAGATTATATAGTTGATTGAGTCCTAGCTCGATTGGTATCGTCATTTTTATTAGTTCAGGAGAATATGAGTTTAAGTGCATTGAAATGCATTATCCTCTAAATCAATTTTTTTAACTAATGTAATTTAATCTATTTTTTTTATTTTTAAAAAATTATAAAATTATTAAAAGATATAAATACCATTATAATAAAATTTATTGTTTTTAAAATTTTTTATTTTTAATCTTTTCCAATGCATTTTGTATCTGATTAACTAATGACCTCAACCCAATGAGAAACTTTACGAGTAGAATAAGATGGTTACGATATATTTCATGTGTATCCCTTTCCATTCCAACATACAAATAACATTATTATAAAATGTAGAGTAATTAAACTATGGCTTAGTTTATCATTTGGTACTTGAATTTGACACTTTTTTATAATTTTCTTTGTCCATTTTAGTACTTAAATGTGACAACAATTATATATTTTGGTATGGAAAGATAACAATGTTAAGTTTTTAGTATTTAATTTGAATTTTAGGGTTGATTTAAAGAAAGTTAATTGCTAATATTATTAGGTTTGATTTTTTTGGGATTTTGTTAATATAATAAATTTAATGTTAACCATGAATTTGTTTAGTTTTGCATTTAATTTGTTAAATACAGTCTGGTGAATATTATTTAACTCAAGTTATAAGGTTGATTTGATGAAAATTAATTCCTAATATTATTAGCTTATTATGAATTTTTATCAAATCAACTCTAAAACTTAAATTAAACAATCATACTCTCTTAGCTTTAGCTGGAGCTTGGACAAGATCTTTATATATTAAAGGAGTGTCGGAAAATTGGGCTTGTAGATCCATGACTAAGGAGTGTCTTATTCATGGATACTCGGTGTCGAATTCTAGACCAAAAGTGGCCATAGGTGGAGTAGTGAAAAGGATGAATGGAAGTTGGATGGGGGTTTTGAACTGGTGGTAGGATTGTTAGATATTTTTAAGGTTGAAGCTCGAGCATTATTTGAAGGTTTAAAGTATGCTTGGGCACAGGATATAGGCAAGTGGAGATTGAGAGTGATAATTCTTTGTTTATTGTCGTTATACAAAATGGGTTAGCAGTAACCAATAATTATAATAAAGTCAGACTTATTCAAGATTTGTGTTTTAAAGATTGAGAAGTGAAATTTTGATAAATCTTAAAAGAAAGTAAAAGAGTGGCAGATCATCTCGCCAAAGAGGCTCGAGGCAAAATGGAACAATTGATTATTTGTAAGGAACCATAGGGTATTGTGAGAAATTTATTGGATGGTGATATTCATTGTGCTATGTGTCTATTACTTGAGGAAGATTCGTATTGATGTAACTTTAGCTTAAGGCCATATCATTTTATTTACCAGAAAAGACCCACTAAAAGTTAACATTGTTGTATTTAGGTACTAAAATGTATAACTTTTATCGCATTAGAAAAGAGTGTGAAACTTAAGTATTAAACTATGCATTAAGTCTTAAATTATACCAAAATTAAAATAAAAGATTTAAATTTGAAATATCAACATAATAAAGGGACTAAAACCAAAATTAAACCGAAAATAAATAAAAGAAGCCGACGATGCCTCGATGTAATTTCATCGAAGCTTAGCAAAATTTCTTTCAATTCCTTGGCCTCTATTCTCGTTTGGTGGGCGACCCTCTCTGTCTTTCTCTTTAAATACACCAAAATCCAGAATAAAACCCAACTTCCCACTTTTAATTTTTTCTAGAACTTTTTTTTTTTAATTTTTTACTTTTAAAACCAATTCAGACTCGTTTCTTCTTTATATATATATATTCTCATATTTGTTTCTTTTTAAAAGTAATTTATTAAATTTGATCTGATAATTGTTCTTTTTTCTGAAATTAAAAATCGACAAAGATGTTCAACGGAATGATGGATCCTGAGTTGTTAAGGATCGCTCAGGAACAGATGAGTCGTATGTCACCCGCTGAGTTATCCAGGATCCAACAACAGGTTCAATTTTGTTATTATTATTTTTTGTTGAATTTTGTTTTGATCTGAATTACAAAACCCCATGTAGGATTTAGTGAATTTGATGTATTTTTCGATCTGGGTATTTTAGTTTTTTGGAATTTATGTTGGGTTTTGGTTTTGATTTTATTTTTGATTGCTTAAGGATATACAATGATTATATTTGCACATTTATATGATGTTCTATCTTCGAGCTTAAATTGCACGTTTTTAATCGAATCAATCGTCCTTTTTTTTTTTCGGTTTTCTGGTGCAAAATTAACCAATCTGCTATTTTTTCTGTATTTCTTGAATTTCTTCAAGAATTGGGATTGGGGAATAAAATTAATTTAGCTCATAATTTGTTAGGTTGAGTAATTAGTAACTGATTTTTAGCTGAACCAGTACAATCAATAGGCCTGTATATTTCACACATGAAAAGAGCTGAAATTGAAGAAGTAATCAGTTTATACTTTGTACTTGAGTTTGCACCATTAATGGTTGCTTTTGTTGTGGATTCAATGGCATTGCAGATGATGTCTAATCCTGATTTGATGAGAATGGCCTCAGAAAGCATGAAGAACATGAGGCCAGAAGACTTGAGACAAGCTGCAGAACAGTTAAAGCACACTCGGCCTGAGGATATGGCGGAGATTGGTGAGAAAATGGCTAATGCATCGCCTGAAGAGATAGCCGCATTGCGAGCGCGGGCTGATGCTCAGATCAGTTATGAATTAAGTGCAGCTGAGATGTTGAAGAATCAAGTGAGTTTTTGCCACCCAAAGTCACATCATTGGTGCTGGTATTTTCAAAAGATCAGATAGATAAAAATATATTTTTTAGTACATAGTTTTAAAGAATGTGATCAGTTCACCATAGGAGCCTCGAAGCTCATAAAAGAGTTGCAATACTCGAAGTCTTAAGGTATTGAACACATTATAAAAGTTTTGATGAGATATTATCATTCTAATTGGTTGCCTTAAACCATTAAGTTGCTTAACTTAAACATCAGTCAAAATATGAATATGAGTTGTATGTAAAAAGTACCATATCGTTGTGTTAATCTTTATTATGTAACTATGACTCATTTGTGGAGGCAATTCATTGCTGGAGATATACCACATGCATTTTGTTGTAGCACAAAACAAGACTGTCAACTGCTATTTAAGTATGTATCTAAATAACATCTGTCATATATATACACATATATAGTGGAATAAAGTAAAACTCTTGACTTTCCAGAAACTATAGGTATTATAATTGTTAACTTCCTACATTGAATCTTAAGAGCTTTTCACTATGGAACTCTTTTCAAATTAGAGTGTCTGTTAATCGTCGTGCCTTAATCAAAACTTTAACCTTAATTGTGGTCTGCTCTTGTTACGGTTTTGGTTTTAGTTACCATTAACCCTTATTGACTGGCATCTGACTGAATAAATGTCTATTTCAATTTTTCCAGGGGAATGAGCTTCATAAGCAAGGGAAGTTCAATAACGCCTCTGAGAAATATTTGCTTGTAAGGCAGCGATCTTA
Source organism: Gossypium stocksii (assembly GCA_020496765.1). Classification (NCBI taxonomy): domain Eukaryota; kingdom Viridiplantae; phylum Streptophyta; class Magnoliopsida; order Malvales; family Malvaceae; genus Gossypium; species Gossypium stocksii. The sequence goes on from CM035623.1 coordinate 1,330,874, forward strand.
TATCTTTGGTCTTTTTTTTTCTTTCTTTCTTCTTTTGTCATTTTGGAAAGAGAAAAATGATTTCAACTTTGCACATAGTGCTTTTTCCTATTATGGGAAAATTTCTTGCTGCTTATTTTTATTTTTTAAATTTTATCGCATTTTGTTTGTTTTTTCTTCTCATATTAATTAAAATAATCATTTCCTCTTTCACAATCTCAGGCAAAGAAAAACCTGAAAGGAATTCCATCTGCAAAAGGAAAAACACTTTTGCTGGCATGCTCACTTAATCTCATGTCATGTTATTTGAAAACAAGGCAATATGACGAGTGTGTAAAAGAAGGTTCTGAGGTATGAAGACTCAATGATCTTCTTTATTGTCAATTTTTTTGGTACAATAGCTTTTGTCATAAATTATATCCTCGACTTGTCCCCCATCCCAAAATGATGACATAAAATTATTTAATACCAATAGACTAGGCTACTAATTTAATAAACAAATATATCAATAGTTTTCTAATTAGCGTTTGATTCTTTGTGATCTTGTATCTTCTTCTGGCTAAAATTATATTTTTATTTACAGGTTTTGTCTTATGATGCAAAGAACGTTAAAGCTCTTTACCGAAGAGGTCAAGCTTATAAAGAACTAGGTCAATTTGATGTGAGTTCTGTATGCATAACGGTTTTGACAATGGTTGATGAATTGCATTTCTAGCATGTGTTCATATCCTGCAATATCTGCTTGTGTTCTTTTGCTTTTGCTAATAACCTTTCTGAAATTAATAGGATGCTGTCTCGGACTTGAGAAATGCACATGAAGTTTCACCTGATGATGAAACAATCGCAGATGTCTTGAGGTATGAAATATTTTTGACTTAAGATTGTGGAAACATGGCATAAGTTTTGTCAGCTGTTTTCATATATGATGTTAGTTTATGCACCAACATTAGCCCGTCATGACCATCGTTGGTTAGGATGTGGTAGAGGCATTGTGTTGGCACTTGGTGTTTAGATACTCCTGGTATGCTGCTTAGTTATTAACCATTATTGATAAAATTGATGAGAACACACTTTTTTCTTGAATGCTTCATGGTAATTATTGGTATCAATTGTTGATGCAGAGATGCAGAGGAAAGATTGGCTAGAGAAGGCAGTCATCAAGCACCCCGGGGTAAGTTCATTGTCGTTAGTTTTGCATTTTTTGGTGGCTACTATCTCTCTTATATCTCTTTGATGTTTACACTTCTGTTTTTCTCCTTATTTCACAGGAGTGGTAATTGAAGAAATAACTGAAGAAACTGTAAGCACCTCTCCTGCTACTCTTCAAAGTTCATCTACTGAACATTCATCGAAACAGCCACGAGAAAGTACTGGAATCTCTAAGAGTGACAATGGGAAAAAAGTTGCGGACTTGAGAACCAATTCTGAGTGTTTACAGGCTTTAAAGGAGGATCCAGAGGCACTCAGGTTTGTTCCATTATCACAAAATCACCTGTTAGGTGATATTCATTTGCTTAGTCTGGTAATATCATATTCTATCTTCCATGAGTGGATTATGTCGAATATATAAAAACGACTTCAATGATCACTTAATGAACTGAACATACAGAAACTTAAAGATCATTTATAAGGAGCTTTACTCACATTGACATCGGGGCTATATATCAGTTATAAGTGTAGAAAGATAATGTTTTCCTGCAAAAGCTTATCGGGTCTCTCTCTCTTAATTCCTCCTTTTTTTCGGTTATGAAATCTACGAAGTATATGTTTATTGTAGTCACAATGATACTTGTGCACATAAATACGATTCTCTTTGATGTCCATATGTGGTGGATTGATGAGATTATGAACTTAAAGTTGAAATGGTTATTGCTGCCAGAAGCAAAACTCGGAGGGTTAAAAGGAAACAAGTGTGATATGTTTCACCCGCAGAACCAAACTCGCATCTCCACTTTTTTCCTTATTTTTCCAACTTTTTCGAGTTCATTCATTTATGAAAGTTCATGGTTTATTACTGTAGCAATTTTTTGTGCTCTGTTTCGATTCTCTCATTCCCCATTTTGATTAGCAGGTCATTTCAGAATTTCATTTCCAGTGCCGATCCCGACACTCTTGCCGCAATGGGTGGCGGTAAAGTTGGAGAGGTGTCACCCGACATGTTTAAAACTGCATCAAATATGATCAGCAAGATGTCACCTGAAGAGCTACAAAAAATGGTTCAATTAGCTTCTTCATTTCAAGGGGAAAACCCATATACAGGTGGATTTGGAACTGGACCTGTTCCTCCAAATGTGACTCCTGACATGCTTAAAACCGCAACTGATATGATGACCAAGATGCCAACAGAAGAGCTCCAAAAAATGTTTGAAATGGCAGCTTCTATTAAAGGAAAAGATTCTATCCCAGCATCAACAGCTGTAAACAGTAGCAGGCTCGATTCAGATGCTGAGGTAACATATCCCACATCTCAAACATCATCCATCACCAGTGAAAATGTTGGTTTCGGTGAAACTGCCTCTTCTAGTTCTAGTCGTTTTCCAAATTCAATGAATACTCAGTCGAGTTTTCCACTACCATCAACTGCTGATCTACAAGAACAGATGAGAAATCAAATGAAAGATCCAGCCATGCGGCAGGTGCGGCAAATATATTTTACATGATAGTCTTTGGTTTTATTATTATTTGGGCTTGCAGTAGAGGTTATTTAATTATGATTTTTTTCTTTTTTGGTCACCTAACTATTAGTAAATTTCTTTTTTCATCACTCGACTATAAAAAGTTACAAAATGGTCACCCAACTATGCAATTTTGTCTTTTTTAGTCACTAGCTGGCTGTCATAAAAATGGAAACACCAAAAAATCCAAGATAGTTGGGTGACCACAAAAGACAAAATTGAATAGTTAAGTGACCATTTTGTAACTTTTCATAGTTCGGTGACTACTAATGTAGTTTACCCTTATTATTTCTATTTTGCTAGCATGATTTTTACTTTTTAATGTTGAAACTTATATAGGCGATAGCTGACAGAATGTTATTGCATAAGCCCTCCTTTGTGTCCATTAATTGTTTGTTACTTATGAATTAACCAGATGTTTGCATCAATGATGAAAAACATGAGTCCGGAAATGATGGCAAACATGAGCGAGCAATTTGGAATGAAGCTTTCTCGGGAAGATGCTGCAAAAGCTCAACAAGCTATGTCATCCTTATCGCCTGATGACCTGGATAGAATGGTACATTTATTAACCTCTTTTTACATTTTATATTCTATTTAGGATTTGTTAAGACGTAAATCATAGAACATTTATCATCATACTTTAATTGGAAGTTTAACGGGTCTGACATGTTCCATTCATTGAATTGTTGTCGAAGTTTTGCTGAGATTCTCTCCCAGGGTTCCCATCCTACACTTAGGAACCTTATTTTTCTTGAAGTACCACCGCGTCCTTCAGAGTTTGGGGTTTATCCGTATCCTTCTTCACAACGTTAAAATTTTGAACCTACCCGTGTTATCTGCAAGGGTGGAGGAGGGGGTGCTGGCAGTGGCCTTGCCCCCCTCCCCCCAAAATGAAAACTTTTTCTATTTAGTCCCTTTAGTTTTTAGGAAATCACAAGTTAGTATAATGGTAAAATTGCACATTGGCCCCCTAAACCAATTTCCTGGCTTTGCCGTTGGGTATCTTGCATGAATGTTATTAGCCCTTCTTAATGGAATTGGTAAATAAGCCTACACTTCGGAGAGGTTTACCTTATAAACGTGTCTAAGATGTTCATGGCTTACCTTTTGACCATTCATCGTTATTATTGTCCTTTGTTAGAGAGGTTCACCGCTTTAGCCGACTATGGGGAATTTTTCTTTGTGCTAACGATTTACGTCTTTGCCTCAAAACACCTACTTTTTTCCCCATCGGCGAATTATGGCAGATGCGTTGGGTTGATAGGATCCAAAGAGGAGCCGAAGGTGCGAAGAAAGCGAAGAACTGGTTGCTCGGGAAACCCGGTATGATCCTCGCAATATGCATGCTCATCTTAGCAGTGATTCTTCATAGGTTGGGCTTCATTGGTAGTTAGGAAGAAAAAATGGAACCAATCTCCATTCTTTTATTCTTAACAAACACCTGGGAAATTCTACACCTAATCAAAGTTTGTGTTGGAAACTAGGCATGTTTCTTGGGTTACAAGTAAGACTTGACAATTCTCGTATCGTCGTCTCGTGTTTATGGTTCTTTCTCTCGTATCGAAAAATTATGTTTAAAGATGGTATATATATTTATATAAATTTTGACACATTATTATATAGACTTCAACTTGTTTCCGTGTATTCGAATCATGTTTTTAGTTATTTTCGGTTTAGGGTTTAAATTATCAAAGGTTTAGTTTATTAGATGTTAAGTGAGTACTTTCAAGAAGTTAGGGCTCAAAAAATCATTATATAATTTTTTATCATTTATTTTTCAATATATTTATCATTATTATTCTGTGTACCGATAATTTTACAAATGTAGATACAATTATGTTGGAATAATTATAATTACAATTAAAAAAAAGAAATTGAAATTCAAATTTTTATTATAAATCATTGAATTATAAATTAAAATTGCACATTCCGACTTCTTCAAAAAATGAAAAAAATTCTTTAATTCTTTCAAAAATGATTTCTCAAATTTATAATTTAATTTCATCTCTTTTTAAAATTTTTTCCCAGATTTATCTTTACAAATCAGTACAAATTTAAAATTTAAATATATTCGAAAAATTTACATATATTAATTAATATTTCAAAATTATTTGTAGTAAAATAAGTCGTGACTTAATTCTAATTTGATTAATTTATTTGTAAAAATTGACAAAATTAAGATTAAATTCGTAAAAATTTAGTTACTTATAAATAATAAAATAATATTTTGTTTTACAGTTTTAGTTTGACAATTGACACCAAATAAAATTATAAAAAAAAAAAAGTAATAAATCGACCCAATTATTGACTCTGAAAAACAAGTCAACTACTATTGTCACGGACTGCCACTTGCTGCTGTCATTTGGGCCGGCCAATTAAGAAAAAAATATATTTGTGAAATATGCCACAACTTCCTTATAAATTTATAATTTAGTCATTATACTTTTATTTTTAGAAATTAAATTTAGATCCAATTGTTAATATTATTAAATTTTTTTATTAAATTCAGATCCATTAAATACCTTTTTTTATAGATAAATTAATATTAAGTACGTATTTTTTTATTTTAAAATATTACACGAGCAAATTTAACAGTTTAATAAAGAGTAAAGAGATTAAATTTTTAAAAATAAAACTACATGGATTAAATTTTAAATTTATGAAAATTATAGGGGTCTATGACAAATTTTAACGTTTTGAAAATTCCAAGGTTACAAGATCGGTCAAAAATATTCTTATCAAATATATAATCGTGTGAAGCAAGTATAATATTAAAATATATAAATTATATTATCTTTAAAAAAATATAAATGGATTTAAATTTAAATTTAATTTGAAGAATTATTTTAATTATTTATATATTATAAAATATGAATATATATCAATAATTATATATAATTATAAATAAATTTTAATTCGAACTAATCCGAATCACCTCTAATTTGGAATAAAAAATTATTTAAATTTCTTTCTTTATTTAGTTTTAATTATGCTAATAACTTTAAAATTAAATAATTCATTTGGTGTAAACAAAAAAAAATCAAACTTTATATTTTTTTATCTTTATAAGTAATTTTATTAATATTAAAAATTAAAAAAATATTTTAATAATTTCACTTATTTTGATTATATTTATAGTACAATGATTAATTCTTAAAAAAACTTAAAAAATAAATGATAAAAAACGAATGGTCAAAAATATTACACTGAAGCTGCCACGCTTCGGTATCACAGACTCCACAGGACCCGACCCAGCTTTGTTTTTTTACTTATTGGTTTTATTATAAATTGCCCCCTTAACTGTATCCTAATTTTGATATTAGTCCTTGAAGTTATTTTTGGTCAAAAACATACCTAAGCTATCAAATTTACTCATTTTACCAAAATTTAACTTATTTTACTAAAACAAAATGAACTGCTTCTAATAAAAATATCACTTTTTAATGGGTGGTGTTATTTTTTAGGACAAAATTGATGGACTAAATATATGGTTATTATAACCGAACTAAATTGATTGGTTGAATTAAAAATCGATTGTTTTATCAATTCGGATAAAGGGTTGAACCAAATTTAGAGCGAACCGTTGGAATCAAGCTAAAAAATCAGTTGAACTGATGATTGAACCATTTTTCTCTATTTAATATATTTCAATTTTTATAATTTTTTAATAATTTATTTAATTAAAATCAACTCGACCGGTTAAATCAATTGAACCAATCAAAATGAAAGCCAGTGGTCTGAACTATTCAACCATTAGTCTGATTTTAAAAACATTGATTATATACCATTTACTTTAAGGACTAATTTAGAAATTAAGATGTAATTTAAGAGCTAATTCACAATAAAACCTTTTTCTTTTTCACTTACCCCATATCTTAAACCCCACACTCTTCATTAAAATTAATCAAAAAGTCATCACTTTCATCCATTCTTCCAAAAAAAAATCATTAAAGGAAAAAAAAAAAGCCCCAAATTCAAAGTCTTCCACTTTGCCCAAATCTATACTCTTTTAGCTCCTTGTTTTATTAATCGATCTGCTGGGTTGGTTTTTCTGTTTGGAGAGGTAAAGTAAATTCTGGGTAATTCTTTGATTTAATTTTCTGGGTTTCTTTTTGGTTTTTGTTTGGTGAGTAAAATAAAGGTAAAGTAAATTTTGGGTGTTTCTTTGATTTTGCTTTCTGGGTTTCTTTTTGGTGTTCGTTTGATGAGAAAATTGAAGATAAAGTTTAACAATTTATGGGGGAAAAGGTTGTTCTTTTAAATTTTTATGGATTATTTTTACCTCTATTATGAATTTAATGAAGTCTTTTTTTTTTTATTTTAAAGTTTTTTAAGGCTTAATTTATTATCTTTTTTGTTAAAATTGAGTTGATCAGTGTGATGTATGTATATTGAGTGTTGATTGTATATAATGAATTGTTTGGTTCCGTTTTTGTGGTCAAAAACATGTTTTAGTTTAATTTTATATATTTTTTCAATTATAGAAAATTGGGAATTGAGATTGAAAAATTATATGCTTTGGTGTTTTTGGCCTTTATAGGTGATGGAAGATACCAAATCCGAGGCGCATTTAACCTCGGCCGCCGCTTTCGTTGAAGGTGGAATCCAGGATGCTTGTGATGATGCTTGTAGTATATGTCTAGAAGCATTCTGTGAAAGTGATCCGTCCACGGTATACATATCTTAGAATATCTCGTTTATTCGATATTTGAATGTACATTTCTTTGATCTTTGTTTGTTTTCGAGACTTACAGGTGACTGGCTGCAAGCACGAGTTCCATCTTCAATGCATTCTTGAATGGTAGTACAATCTGTTCCTGTTGTATTTTAGTTTCATGAATAGTCAATGGCTGAATTGTATGTTTTCAAGCTTGAATGTGGCCCTATTGCTTTTTGTTATAAACCAGTCGGGGACATGACTTGGGTTATTACTGAGTAAAATACCTGAATCTTGCATTCTTGAATGGTAGTATAATCCATTCTCATTTTATCTTAGTTTCGTGATATAATTCTTATAAGCATATGTGAATAGTAAATGGCTGAATTGTATGTTTTCGAGCTTGAAGGTGGCCCTATCTGTGGTAAAAGTACCATGGAGGTCTTTGTATTAGGAGTCATATTGCATTTTGCCCCTTCTATTCAAAAAATGGGCAAATTAGTTCCTGTATGTTAAATCAAAGCCCAAACTGGTCATTATATTAAACATTCCATTATTTTTTACTGTTAAAAACTGGTTCTTGTACGTCAATATAAGGTGCAAATGGTACACTATGTGTAATTGTTTGGTTATTTTGTCAACCATAACAGTTTTTAAGTGGATGGAATTTTTGACAGAAAGAATCAGTTTACTCTTTAATCTAAGTACAAGGATAAATTTATACATTTTTTTAATAGAAGGGCCAAAATGCAATCTAACTCCTAAAAGTATTATCAAGTAAAATACCTGAATCTACCTGACTTTTAAAGCCGGGATATGTTGTTTTACTATTTTGATCTTGCAGGTGTCAAAGGAGTTCTCAATGCCCCATGTGTTGGCAGCCAATTAGCCTGAAAGATTCTACCAGGTCGGTATTTCATCGATTTATTAATGTTTGAGATTTCTTTTTTCCATAATGATTTTCTCTTTGCTTTGGCAGCCAGGAACTGCTTGAGGCTGTGGAACGGGAAAGGAGTTTTAGGTTCAATCCCTCTAGAAATGCAACCATATTTCGTCATCCAACTCTGGGGGATTTTGAACTACAGCATGTTTGTATTTCTTAGCATCATTATTTTATGATCGATAAATTGAATCGAACCCGAACCGTTCTCATAGAGGGTTGGTTTTAATTGCAGTTGCCGGTCGGGGTCAATGATGCCGAGCTCGAGGAGCGCATAATTCAGCACTTGGCTGCTGCTGCTGCAATGGGGCGAGCACACCATATTTCAAGAAGGGAAGCTCTGAGGAATAGGTCATCAGCTCAAGGTCGTCGTCCACAGTACTTGGTCTTTTCTCATTCGAATGATGAACCCTCCTCGACTGGTCCCATATCTTCATTATCTCCAACTCAAAGTGAAGGAGAATCAGCCCCCCCGATCACTGTTGGATCTCCATCTTTTCCTGCAAGAACAGCTGGGGAAGAATCTCCGGCATCAATTACTCTACCCTCTGTCCAAGCCGATCAGCAGCCTGCCTCGGCATCTAGCTCCAGCATTCTTTTGGTCAATGATCGAGGGAATTCCTCAAACACTAGGTGCTTACTATTCTCTAACTCGTTTCTCCTCGCTTTTTCTTTTATTAGGCAGTTAGAACACATTTTCAGCCTTTGTTTGGGTAAAAGTATCATGGGGGCCCTTGTACTAGGATTCACATTGCGTTTTGCCCCCTCTACTCAAAAAATGGGCAAATTAGTCCATATATGTTAAATCAAAGAGTAAATTTGTCATCCTGTTAAAAATTTCATTCCCTTCTACTATTAAAACTAGTCCTTGTATGTCGGCATGAAGTACATGTGACATGCCACTTGTCACTGTTTGGTTATTTTGTTAGTCATGTTAGTTTTTAACAATAGTACTGGATGAAAGTTTTAGCAGAAAGGACTAGTTTGCTCTTTGATCTAATGTATTGGGATTAAGTTGCCATTTTTTAGGTAGTGAAGCAAAATGCAATATGATACCTAGTAATAACATCTTCTATTTTACAGGACGTCGCCTAATAGTCAAGATAGAGCCGAACCTTCTGAATTCCAATCATTCTCCGAATCGCTAAAGTCACGGTTCAATGCCGTTTCAACGAGGTATCTGTCATACGGGGACATTCAAGGTTTTAACTAGTGTGATGATATTTTTGAATTTTTTTTCCTTTGCATGATTTATTATAAATGCACATTCTTTTTAGATACAAAGAGTCGATTTCGAGGAGTACGAGGGGGTGGAAGGAGAGATTCTTCTCTCGCAACACTTCCATGGCAGATATTGGTTCCGAAGTAAGGAGAGAGGTTAATGCTGGCATTGCAACAGTCTCTCGCATGATGGAACGTCTAGAAACCCGGGACAATGGAACCAACCCTCCTACCGTAACAACCAGTTTGGAGAACTGTTCTAATCAGGAGCCAAATCGCTGTCAGACATCAGACACGAATGAAGAAGCTCCTTTGCCCAACATCAGTGCTGAAGCTTCACGCGCTTCAAGTTCAGCTTCCAAATAAGGTGTTGAAATTTTGCTTTAGATTTCAATATTTGCATATAGATTGATCTTTTATGTGATATACCTTTCTATCTAAAGATGCTAGAAATTGACAATTGCTATGATATTGGTTCATGTGCTTATCGTTTTCTCTGTAAAAGTAGAAGTATTATGGAGGCTCCTGTACAAGGAGTTATATTGCATTTTGGCTTCTATACTCGAAAAATGGGTAAATTTGTCCCTGTACGTTAGATCACATAGCAAATTGGTCTTAAATTCTATCCATTTTTATTATTAAAAATTGGCCATTGTACTTCAACATAAGATACACGTGGCACATCATGTCACTTTTAGGTTATTTTGTCAGTCACATTAGTTTCTAATAGAAAGAACCAATTTGTTTCTGGATTTAACGTGGAATGACTAATTTGCTTATTTTTTCTAGTAGAGGGGGCAAAATACACTCTGACTTCTAGTATAGGGCTTTCATGGTTCTTTTACCTTATTTTCTCTTATAATATATACTCTTAAATATTATAACCTTTAGTATTTCATATATGGTTATTTGATTTTGATCTCTTAGTCTTATCATACAAAGATGCTTTGTTTTGTACTGTTGTCCAATATAAAGGATTTATTTGCAAATTGGTCTGTTCGACTATGCCCCAATTTCCAGAGAGGTACTTAAAAAGTTCTTTTTTGTCAATTTACCCCTTCCCTTCCGAATTGAGACATGACCTTTCGAGAAATACAGTATCTCGCTGTTGTATATATGTTTTCGAATATATATATCCGACATCTGCACTCGAGTCTAAATAACATAGGTGATTGTATCTAGATGTTGCATCTGTGATTCTTAATGAACCAAATGTTTCCTTTTTCTTTTCAGATATGTTTTTGAAGGATGTATCCCGAATACATGGAAGAGAAACAGTTGGCGACTGGGAACTTATTCAGAATAAAAAGATGCTGAATAAAAGTAAATAAAGCTATAATTATTCAGAAGTTAGGGAATCAGCAGATTTATGTAAATGTATAATTTTGACTATGTTTATTTTATAATTTATAAGCCCTTTATTGTTAGGTGCTCAAAACCGTTGAAGATAATGACAAATTCTGAATACTTGATTGAGCTTTCATAAAAGATTATAACATTTTGAACTATGGTCTGAATTTGACAATATCTTTTGTACTTTTATCTCTGAATTAGGCAATTATTTTTCATACAAAGTTATGAATGAAATTTAATTGATTAGTGCTTGATGTATGGCAAAGAAATAAACAAATGGTGACCTGCCAAGAGTACTGAAACTATATTCAATAATAGCCTTACCAAAATGGACAGAAATGAGACCTTGAAAACATTGCAAACAATGATAGAACTGCATCAAATTTATTCAAAGTACTGTAATGTAAACAACTGGTTCCATCAAGTTGCTTTCAAAAGGGAAAAACAAGTTAACTCCAAATCCTTCAAACTCAGATGCGAAAGTTTATAACAAAAGCCAAAGCATTGGACCAAACGTTACGTTTTCGACATGCTGCCATTATTTAACCAAATGGAAAGCGAGTCCAGGTGCTGCTTTCGACATCACAATAAGTTTTTTTAAAGATCACCTCCGGCACTTGTTTTCCCACCAATCCATAAATTTGGCTTGTGCAGCCATTGTGTCCAACCTGTAGAGTTGATACGCGTGATTTGCAATTTCTTGTCCAAATGTCCAACCAAAAACGGCTCCTCCTACGAAAGACAGTCCAGCACCTAACAGGAAAATAAGAGTTGAGAGAGCTTAAAGTAACTTCCATTTGTATTGTAACATTAGTCGAACCAAGTTCTATTACCAACTTATAATAGCGGAAAACTTGCAACCTACAAGTTATTTTGTTTTGTGTTCTTGTCTCTGGAAAACCCGTTTTGAGAAGCTTAAAATAACTTCCCTTTGTCTCATAACATTAGTCAAACCAGACTTCTAACACCGACTTAAAATAGCAGAAACTCGGAACCTAGCATGTTATTTTTAATGCACGAAAGTTAATTTTCTTCCAAGTCTTTTAATGTTATTGTATCCAGAAAACTGGGCTAAACTGAATTTTCTCCTTCAATCGTATCTGTTTCTATAAACCATAAGCTGCGGAACAAGCCAGATCATCCTAGTACTACTAGTGCCTTGAAACCAGCAAAGAAAGATACCAGTAAGACCTAGACAGGCCAAGAAGACATGCAAAAACGTATAACAAACTAAAGAGATTCAGTTAACGTGGAGAATACTGAAAACACGAGAGATCATGAGTGTTGTCAAGGCCAGCACATTAACACTAGATAACAAAAGTGCCTCAGACCCTTCCGGGTGAGGCCTATTCAATCAGGCACATGACTGGTGCACCAATATTTGCTTATCTGTAAGGCGATAGGCATAAAAAAAGGCCCACCTAATGGAGATTCTCCTTAATTTCTTTTATTTTCACTTTTTCGTTGGATATATACCTTTATTTTCATCCTAGTACTAGTTTCGATATTTGAGTGTTCAACTATAAACATGGACCATAAGGAAATCATACATATTGCCTAGTAAAAAAAAATGCATGTTATGTAGATAAAGTAGACCACACTTCAGAGTTCATTATATGTCTTAAAGCTTATAATACACACATATAGACACATGGATATATTGCACTTTTTTTTGTGCCTTACGCCATTGACAACACTGGGGATCATGAATCATTGTGAATGGTAACACAGATGGGCACTTACCATTGCCTTATGAACTTCTTTGACTACCTATCAGGAACCATAACTGATTTCCTTGTAGTGTAATATATTCATATCGGCAGTAAAAGTACCACGGAGGCCTCTGTATTAGGAGCCAGATTGCATTTTGCTCGTACTAAAAAAGGGCAAATTTGTCCCTGTACGTTAGACCAAAGAACAAATTGGTCCTTTCTTTTAAAAATTTCATCCATTTGTACTGTTAAAATTAGTGTGACTGACGGAATAACCAAACAATGACATGTGACGTGTCACGTGTACCTCATGCTGATGTACAAGGACCAATTTTTAACAGTAAATATGGATGAAATTTTTAACACAAAGACCAATTTGCCTTTTGATCTAGCGTACATGGACTAATTTGTTCATTTTTTTAGTAAAAGGGGCAAAATTCAATCCAAATTCTAGTACAACGGCCTCCATGGTACTTTTACCTCATATCAGCTTAATTATGACACACTCCCCAAACTATTAAAGGAACCAATATTCAGACCAAACCAGATTTCGACAATATCAGCATATGAAACAAAAACACAAATGCAAACAAAGAGAATAAGCAGTATACTACCATGTAAACTCTTCGAGTATTTCCAGGCAAAACCTGCAGTTGTGATAGCTCCGATAGCACTTCCGTATAAGGCAATGTTTGCTGCTTCCCTAGCAGTCTTCAACTGAAACAATAACCAGCATATGGTTATACCTTATGGAGATAATATTCAATATTTTAACAATAACCTATAAATCCCCCTAATAAACGTTAAAATCAATTAACAAAAATCCCCCATTTTCACTATTAGTTTCAAGATTCAACATCTTAAAAATAAGATAAAATCACAAAGGGTAAAACTGTGTTCATATCGATATAAATAAAATTTACAAGCTTCGCAAATTAGGGGAAACCCATTAGTTCTAATATATAAACTCCCATGATGATAAAAACATTCAACAAGAACAAGATCAATCAAAACAACAATAAAATTTGAATTTCTCCCAATAAGCTTAATACATCATTTGGTACCTGAATTAAAAATCATAAAAATTCAAACCTAATATATTAGCAATTAACTTTAATCAAATCAACCCTAAACCTGAATTGACACTAAAAATCAGCAGGAAAAAAAAATCAAAAACGAAAAAGGAATCAGTAAAAAAAGGACTAATTTGGCTACAATCTAAACTAAATCAAAGAAACCCAATGCGAAAAAAAAGTAGGAAAAATAAACTAATTCGACACGAAAATAAAATCGCAGAGGGTACCAGTAAAAACTATTAAAATAGCTATAAAAAAAAACTTAAACTTGAATTAAAGGAACTGCAACACGAAAAAGAAATATGAACTAAATCAAAGAAACCCAATACAGAAAACGCATAAAAAACACAAAAATTAACAGAGAAGGGAAGGAAATGATTTACGGTGGGCCCATGAACCGGATCAGAAGCGATGAACTCGTTAACATCGGATTCAGACCATGAAGGAAGGGACTGTTCACGGCCGATGTATCTTGAGTAGACATTAGTGAACGGAAATCGATCGGCCCAGAATTCTTTGTATTCATCCCATTGCTTTCTCAAGAACGACTTTGATGATGAATCTTCCATTTTTTTTCCTTCACCTCTTAAAAAAATCGAATTAATTGAACTCTCGCTTTCTCTCAGTCGAGATTATTTCCCTCCGCCCTTTTACCTAAAGATGGATGTTTGAGGGTTTGGGTACGGTACAATGGCGGCTTGGGCCGTTTTGGTGCACTCACCAATCCTATTTTTACGTGTCAATTTTTTCTCTAACCGTAAAATTGTGTTTATTGAGTTTTTTTTTTCGAGATAATAAAAATAAATAATTAATTATTAGAACAATATAATTTTTTTATCAAAATAACATGCGAGAGGCATGAAATCTGCAAATTGACATGGTAATTGATGAGTTAAGGTTTAAAACAATGCATTTAGTATATCTAAAATGGATGGTAAATTTCAGGATCCTCAAATCGGCAATTGAAATATCAATTTAAGATTCTTGTGACATGTCATTTCTGTGTAAAGAGGTAGAGAAGATTTTGTATTAAAGTGAAAAAGAAATATCAAGTGTCATGTTTGTCTAATCCTTTTAAGATAATAATATATAAAACTATTTATAACCCCTCCCCAACCCATAAATAAATGGATAATGTACTTTAGAGTATTCGAACCCATATCCTCTTGCATTAACAATAATACTCATGTCAGTCGAGTTAAAACTCAATTGGCGAAAAATTGTAAATGTTATACATAAGTAATGGGTTATCATTGTATTAATTGGTGGAACTAAGGTTTTTTTTCTTGGGATCGAAGTTAGAATAGGCAAGCTCCGAGAAAAAAGGTAATAGAACTCTATAACGTAATTATATTATGGTGTTATAGTTTATGAATAGAATAAAATGACATTACGAGAATTTGTTTGTGACATAAGACAGTAGGGTTTTCAATTTATGAAATATGACTAGTTTGAAATGGTTATATGGTTTAAGGTTAAGGTACATATTGTAATAAATACAATGCTTTTATAAATGTTTTTGTAGAAAAAAATAGTCACGATTATTCGAATTATGAAAAAGATAAGAACTAAACAACAATGGGAGGTTGTTGACATTTTGGTAAAAAATTAAGAAATTATAAGATGGGCCCGAACAACAATTGCGTTGTTGCCCACATAATTGTTGTGAACATCATTATATATTGGTTTCAGGTGAGAAATTCAAAAATATTGTTTTCTTAGAGAAACATTTATATACGTCAAACATAAAATTAGGTTGGATGGTCTATGGATGATTGTATCTTCTAACAAAATAAATAGAAGAAAATGGTACAAGATCTTAATAGAATAATTTGTGAAGTTCGTCGTAAAAGATGATGCAAAGAGAACTTCCCAATTGATTACGTATAACCATGTTTGTAGTAAAATTCCAAATCCTCATTATTGTTCATGGATGAGGAATTTATATATTGGTGGGTTTCCAGATGATTTTATCGACTCTAATCCTAAATTTTGTAAGGAAATTAATCCAAATAATAGAGGTGCATAAGATTATGGGTTTATATAAATAAGGGAATGAAATCAGGGTTTTTAAGGTTTGAAATATATTATCTTGTATGGAAAAATCTGATGTTATTGTATGAAGTTGGTGTTTTTATTATATCATTAGGAAATTATAATATAAATGGAAAATATCATTTATTATTTAACAAATTTAATATTTTTAAACTTTTCTGTTGATGCAAAATTCGAACTTTTTTTTGAGACATTATTATTATTTTGGGTTGCTATGGTTTAAGTTAGCACCTAGTTCAAGTCAATTTTGTGTTTGGACCATTTTTAGTCCAAATCATTTTGGGTTCATACCATTTAGGTTAGGCTCGGGTCATTAAAAGTTCAAATTATTTTGGGTTCTAGACACTTCTTTATTTAGGTATTTTTAAGTTACCGTTTTAGTTTTGAACCATTCCGGATTTAATTCATTTTGACTTCAATTTTATTTAAATTTGAGTTTGCATTGTTGACATTTTATTATCAAATCAAATTACAATAACTGAAGTTCTAGTTCAACAAATCAAAATTTCAAAATTGGGTCAAAATCCACGAGTCACGAGCAAATGTGAAGGCAAGTGAGGTCATGCAATGGCCTTGGTCTCCTTAAAAAATATTAGATTTATCATTTAACTCCTTAAAATTTTATGAAATTACACATTAGAATGATATTAAAATTACATTTTAACCCCTAAAATTTTAATTAATCTCTTTTAACTCCCCTAGAACAACTTTTTGACTTCTCAAAATCACAAGTTGAAGTTGTTTCTCATACATCAGGAGATGGAAATGCCAACGAAACCAATAGAATCTTATTTCCCAACCTTTGAAGAAATAATTGCCCAATAAAAAAGTATATTATTAGGATAAAATTAAAGAAACAAGAAAAAATAAAGAATAATTCTATTGAAAGCAAACAAAAGATGAAGAAATCTCCTGTTTGATTGTTTTGTTTGTATATATAACAACCAACAAAAATAGAGATTTTGATAAGATATTGATTTTAAAAAATAGATTTAAAACCCAAAGGGATTAAATTGAATAATAATAAGACATCATGGACTCGAAGCCAAATGTCGTGTTCGAAGATTTTGAGGTGCCGACTGAATGGGCTCATGAGGTTGCAGATGACACCTTAATTGCATATCTACCAGGTATTGTTTCTTTTTCCAATTTTTCATGATTTTTTTAGTTTTATTGTTATTATTATGATAAAAGTATAGTAGAGACGTTTTTATTAGGAGTTAAATTATATATTATTTTAATTAAAAAATAAGTAAATTAAATTTTTTTGTATGTTATATTAAATAGTAAATTAATTAGGGACAAAAAAAATTTTGAGAATAATATTGAATTATAAATTTTTGAGATGTGAAATATAAATTTTATTATATATTAATTTATGATTTTATAATTTTTGAAAGGATTAAATAGAATTTATATTTCATTTGTTAAGAGCTAAAATGTAATTTCATCTATATTAGTTTTTAGTTTGATAATTGATAGGGGGGATTTTCAATTCTAAGGGTGACTAGGGCTCCTACTTGGCCCTTGTATCTGCCCTTGAAATTGATATTTTTATTAGAAATTTTATCTAATTCTGTTGTTAAAAGTTACTTTTTGTACAACAGCATAAGATACACATGACATACCACGTGTCATTATTTAGTTATTTTATTAGTCGTGCTAGTTTTTAACAATAGAAATTGATGAAATTTTTAATAGGAAAGACTGATTTGTAGTTTGATGTACAGGGACTAATTTGTCCATTTTTTAGTATAATGGAAAAATATAATCTGACACCTAGTATAAGGGCCTACAATATTTTTACTCTATTATTATATATATGTTCAAAAAATAATTACTTTTTATTATTTAAAATATTTTTTATGTAATTTTTAATTTTTAAAATTTTAGTATTGACCCAAACAACAACAGTAAAATCTGTTTGGTTAGGTTCAATTACTAGTTTTACATTATGCTTACAGTTGTAGTTGTAGATTTGATCCATGTTTTCTAATTGGATTATTCTAAGTTCTTATACTTTTTAGAAATTTGAAATTTCAGTTTTCACACAAATAATTGTTGTTAATCCGTAAGCTAGATTTTGAAAATAACATAATGAATTTCACAATAAATTATATATGCTTAAGTGCTTAACACAGGAACTAATAGCTTAATTTAACCTAATCCCGAAACATTCCATAAAAACCATACTTTTAAAAGAAATGGATTTACCAATGAGGCATTAACATTGGTAGCGTAGATCAAGACTTTGGGTCTTTAAATATTCAAGTTCAAGTCCCACAATATATAATTATTATGTACAACTCTCTAGTCCCATTATATGTAGTTACTATAGTTTAATTATGCTCGATTATATTCTGATTCTTCATCTGTTTACTTTTGTATTAATTTGATTTTACTTCATAATTATTTTAACATATGTTTATAATTATAGTAGAATCATTTTGTCATGGTTGTCTAAACTAGGGTTAGACTGAAAATTAGTTGAAGCAATAGGCTAGAGAAATATTTTAAATCAGTTGAATCAAGAATTAGTATGAATTAATTCAATCAAGTTAAAAAATTTGTTGAATCGATGATTGAATCGATTAAATTAATTTCTAATAATATTAATTTTTAATAATTTATTTAATTAAATCGATTGGACTAATTGAAATGACGAATTGATAGTTTGATTGAATAAAAAAGCAATCTTAAAAAGCTTCATTTCAAACAAAATGTACATTTAAAAAAATTAATTTCAGCCGATTGAGTCTTAACTCGATTGGTATAAATATTGTTGTCAATGCAAGAGGACATGGATTCAAGTGCGCTATAGCGCATTATTCTCGTATTTATGAATTTGGGAGAGACTATGAATAATTTTAGGTATTGTGTTAAAAATAATAGATATGATAAGAAACTATAAATATATTATTAAAAAAAATTCAATCCAAAAAAGTTAAATTTATCAATTGGAAAATTTTTTTTCTCATTGAACAGGGTTTGAGAAGGAGCAACTTAAAGTTCAAATAACCAGTGGAGGATTCTTGAGAATATATGGAGAACGTTCACTCGGTGGCAACAAAATCAGCCGATTTTCTAAAGAATTCCCATTCCCATCAAACTGTGATTTATCCAAAATCAGAGCTAATTTCAATGGCGGCATGCTCCGCGTTAAATTCCCCAAATCCACCATCCAAGCCGATCAAAATCAACAAGCAAAAACATCTCCAGCTCCAGATCCAGAAGCTCCGCCGTCGATGGCGGCTCCACCACCTGCAGGTTATGCTGATGCCGCATTGAAACAAAACGACGCCGTTCAACAAGCTTCTCCCACGGCGGATCTAAAGGCACACGCAGGTGATGATGATATTGATAATTCAATGAAACGAAAAGATGCCGTTGAACAACAAGTTCCTCCTAGGACGGGGATTGAAACGGCGGCTAAGGGACTGACTCGTTCGAGAAAAATTATTTTGGCTGTTTTATCGGTTGTGGTAATTGCTGTTTATGTTAAAAGTGTTTTTAGGTCTATGAAGAACGAGTATAATTAATTAACCTGAATCTAAATCCGAGCCCTGAACTCAAATATTAAACTTTATACCTTAAATCTTGAATTTAACTTTTTGATTTAGGGTTAAGAGTTTAAGTTTGAGTTCGAAGTTCAGATTAAAAAAATTATTAAAATTATATATCAATTACATAGAAAAAAAATGTTGAAATATCATTAAATAATTGAAAATAAATATAGGATGACATGACGTCCGTATTTCAACCGTCATTTATCTATAAAAATTATTTTTTAAATATTATATTATTACAATATATATTAGATCAAGGATGGATATGTTGAAAGTTACTTTCAAATTGGGCTAACACGTAAGCATTTTTGTTACATTTTCGAAAGATACGCTTAAGTGAATTAAAAGTAATACTTTGCGAAAATTATAGATTTTAGTTCATATATTTTGATTTAATCAATTTTAGTTTATATACTTTTTGAATTAGTTAATTTTAGTATTTACCTAAATAATAAATTCAATTATTAGTTTTATATTATGTGTACGGTTATAGATTTAGTTCATATTCTCTGATTAGATCATTGTTAGACGTTATACTTTTTAAAATTTAAAAATTTACTCTTAACACAAATGACAATTATTAATCCATTAACTGATTTTTTTTTGCAATTAATATGAAAAAATAACAACCTGACATAGCATTACACTTATGATAACATGTTTGTTGCATCGTATTTTGAAAATAATATAATTTAATTTAATGAATTCATCAATTATTATTTAGTCAGAATTTAGACTTAAATAGTATTAAAGACTATATCAACAGGCATAAATCGAATAATTGTAGTAATATTCTATTTCAAGATTAATAAAATTTAGTTTTCTAGCGATTAAAAGTCCATAATTAAAAGCCCAAAACTGAAACTCAAACTGGATTTTAATTTGAAAAATTTTATTATAACTTTTGACCATATCTGCTCATTTTGACATAATGTATAAAATTATTTATATCTCCTTCCCAACCCATAAATAGGAGGATAGTGCGCTTCAGTGTATTAAAACCCACATCCTCTTGCATCAATAATAATACCCATACCAATAAAATAAAGACTCAATCGAAAAAATAAATATTAACTTTTCAACATTTTGATTAAACAGAATGATTGAATTTAAATAAGAATATTTAATTTACATTTTAAAACTTTATGAAAAATTTGACCGCATATTTTGACATAAAATTATTGGGTGTAAAGGAAATTAATTAATTAAATTATTCTTAAAGCCATGCTATCTTTTTTTAACTATTATTCTTTTTCCGTTATAGAACTCCTTTATCAAAAAAGCTTCGCAACGTGTTTTTCCTTTCTTTGGTTCCTTTTGTTAGATTAAGGTGATATTGTGGAGTGAAATTCACTCGAGATTGAGAGTTGAAATAAGGATAAGAGAATAGATTAATTGGTAACTTATACTTATTTGATATCTAAATGTTTTTTTGGATTTAACTGATACTTAAATTTGGAGACTGTAAGGGTTCTTTTGGATAGGCGATGCATTTATCTATAGTTTGTGTAAAAATACCAGTTTCAACGAGATTAGATATTATAACGATATTGTAGCGTGAGATAAAAAAAAAAACTAAACATACTACACTGAAGGTAAATGTACATCCAAAGAGGCCTTAAGTTAACTTAGTACTTTTTTTTAGGTGCTTGACTAATAACATTAAAATAAGTTGATGTTGCACTATTAACTAATAGCATGATGACATATAACCATTACTATTGGTCGTCAGTATCATATCAACACCACATCAATGTATTTTAATAGTAGGTACCTAAAAAAATACCAAATTGATTTATAATCTCCAAATTTAGTTACTGGTTAAGTAAATAAATAATAATTTAGATGCCAAATAGGTATAAATTACCAAATTTCTGATACCTCCATATATATTAACCAAAAAATAAATTTATCAAAAACACATAATACAATGACCCATTTATATAAATTCATCATAATTTCTTAAAATAATATATTATATAATATTTCCAGTCAACACAATAAAAAGCAACAAAAAGTATCAATTATTCCATTTATATAAACTAAATAATATATATTAAAAAACTTTATCTTTATTTACATTTGGCATTTCTAAGTTGAAAAAGTGCTAAGATTTCCCTTTCATCAAATATCCTATTGTAGCGTTGTTCTTCTCTAATTGTCTGGAAACTTCACAAATGAGAGAATATTTAGATGCTAAATTGTGTACATGTGTTACCTCTTTATATTATTTGCCTATTTCCTTGGTTTTAGATCTTCAAACAAACCTAATAATTAATTCTCTGTATTTTGTAAATCTATCATTTAAATAATAAATACTGATTACAAATTTTAAAATTACTCTATACTTAAAATGAGAATCGAAATTATATTTAAAGAAATATGTATCTTAAACTAAAATTATAACTATTATATATATATATATAAATGCACGAATCAACTATAATAAGAATTAAGTATTACATAAGGATATCCGAAACCGTATTTAAAAAAATAACTCACAACAATTTATTTGACGGAGTTCAAAAAAAAATTTGTTTAGAGTGAAAATACATATTTTCAAAAGTAAAGAAAAAAATAAAGGCTAATATGGTATACTCAGTACTTGAGTTTGATTTCAATATTTAAATTGGCACATGAATTTTCTCAATTTGACACTTGAGTTTTTTTTTTTTTTTGTTTCAATTAACCAGTAAAGTTTGGTTTAAATGTTCAATTTGGTATATAAGTACAGTTAGATCCAATCTCTCGATCTCGATGGAAAGGAAAAAAAATTTCACATTCTTCTTTTTGAGAAGGGAGCATTAGGAAAAACCTATTGATTGTAGCTTTCTTCGGACCTTCAAAAAAAGCATGAAAAAAAAAAGCTCGAATGGTACAATCCCTCCATACTCCAAAATGAGAGGAGAGATCTCGTAGTTATTAATCTATGAAGATACGTTGTTAGGTGCTTCATTTTATTTTACCATTAAGTCCAAACCTGAACATGTGTCCATGAGATTGCTGCCCATACACTAATAAGGAATGTATAGATTATTGATATTAGAGGAGCGGTGATGGTCCCCCTTGGGACCACCCAAATCGCGCAAATGAATAGATCGAATCAAATATTTATTAGGTCACATTTCTTTGGCTGGGTATCAAATTCAATATTGAAACTAAATTCATGTATCAAATGATATAATAATCCAATTAAAATTGGTCAAATTAAAATATAGGGACTAATCCACCAAAATGTATACCACAAGGACCTTTCTTAAATTTTACCAAAAAGGAAAAGTAAGTAAACATTTGCCAGCGGATGAGAGAGAATCAGATGCCTTACTGTATTGGGCCCAACTTTGGGCCTTTATATACACTTACTACCCTTTCTATATTTTCCATAGTCAACAAATCACACTCTTTCTCATCATTTTTCTCCGCGATCTTTTCTCTCCCCAAACACCTCATTTTCCTGAGAGAAAAAAAAAAAAACAAAAAAGAAGCGTAATTGAAGAAGGAAAAGAAGAAAAAGAAAATGGCGGACCAGCTTACCGATGACCAGATCTCTGAGTTCAAGGAGGCCTTTAGCCTCTTTGACAAGGATGGCGATGGTCCCTTCCTTCATCTCTCTCTTTCCTCACTATTATTTTGTTCTTGATTTTTTAAAAAAATTATGCTGGAATAATGTTCTTCTTTTGGTTCAGCTCTGGTTTCGGATCTGAGTGTTATTTTTCGTTTTTTATGTTATTTTTTTTAATTTTTGAATTTTGCGATCGTTTTCTTTCACGATTTGAATGGTGTGACGGATCTAGGATTCCGAATTATGATTTTATGATCTTGAGTGATCTTCTTTTATGTATTTTCTTGCTTTTGATGGCTTATCGCTGTATTTTTTTTCCTTTCATTTTCGTTCTCGTTGACCTTTCTCGGTCGTGATGTTGATTGCATTTATGACTTATCTTTGATGCTAAAGAGACTTACCTAGATCGCCATTTCGTTTCCTGATTTGCTCCATAGTTTTGTGTTTGAGATTTGATTTTTGATTTAATCATGATTGAAGGTTGCATTTCTTTTATGTGAATGTTCAATCTCATTAGCTAAGCTTCTTTGGATTCTGTACTTGAGTTCGTTGGATTGAACCTCTGGCAAATTTCTTTTGATCTATAATCCCAAACATGGGAAATTATGTTTAGTACTTGGTAGTTAAATACTTGAAGGTTATTGAATCAGTTGATTTCTATAAATCAATATACTTTGTTACATGTATTAGTTGATCCATCAGTTGTTAAACTTTGAATTCTCGATGTTTTGCTCTATAAATTTGATCAATTACATTTCTGCCTGCATATCCGTGTCATTTTTGCACATTGGAAAATTGTTACGATCCGCATCCGTACTTGTTCGGCTATGCATTTGTGTCTGTTTTTATTGTTTCATAGCTGAAACCATAGTCTTATTTCCTTCATTTGTTTCCAATACTCGCTCTATAGGTTGCATTACTACCAAGGAACTGGGTACTGTGATGCGGTCACTTGGACAGAACCCTACTGAGGCAGAACTCCAAGATATGATTAATGAAGTTGACGCCGACGGAAATGGGACCATCGATTTCCCTGAATTTCTCAACCTGATGGCAAGGAAAATGAAAGATACCGATTCTGAGGAGGAACTTAAAGAAGCTTTCAGGGTGTTCGATAAGGATCAGAACGGTTTCATATCCGCTGCCGAGCTTCGTCACGTTATGACAAATCTTGGCGAGAAGCTTACCGACGAGGAAGTCGATGAGATGATCCGTGAAGCCGATGTTGATGGTGACGGCCAGATCAACTACGACGAATTCGTCAAAGTCATGATGGCCAAGTAAGGATCTCTCCAACCAAAAAAAAAAAAAAAAAAAGAGTAGATAAGTTTGCAAAAAATTCAATCTCATAATTGGTTCGTGGGTCGTTCGTTTATCGTTTGCATTATTTCGTCGACCGGCTTGTTTGCTCTGTTTTTTTTTTTTTGTAGTCTGGGTTTTTATTTTTCTTATATTTGGTTTTTGTTTTTTTTTTGCTTTCTATTCTTGGCGCCTTTGAAACCTTTAGAACAATTTGCAAGATTCCAATGTTTTTTTTTTTTTTTGCTTATGGGTGACTAATTTTTACTATATTTTAAAATTTTAAAAGTGCTTTATTTTCAATGGTTCGTCTGATTTGCCTTTTCGAATGAGACTCGAATCCACGTCTTTTTTAATTGTTGCAACAACAACAATGATATCAATAATGATATCAATAGAGTTTAGGTTTAAAATTTTAAAAGTACTTTATTTTCAATGGTTTGTCTGATTTGCCTTTTCCGAATGGCACTCGAATCCTCGTCTTTTTAATTATTGCAACAACAATGATATCAATAGAGTTCAGGCTTAATCATCTTTTGCAAGTGTTTCTTTCTCGTATCTATCCATCCGATATTCCGGTAGCTGTTCGGTTTCTCTTTCGTGTCTTCCTTTCATTTACCTAAGGCTCTAGTTTATGTGGTTTGAAACACAAAAATGATGATTTGAGCTCGATGATTTGAACTTCAAATAATCCAAATTCGAACCTTCAACTTCAACGGGAAGGAATAGTAGCTTTAAAATTTTTTAAAAAAGGGTAAATATACATTATGGTACCTGAACTTGGTCTTAAGGTTCAAATTGGTACTTAAGGTTTTTTTTTGTTCAATTAGGTATTTAAACTTGGTCTCGAGGTTTAATTTAGTATTTGAACTTTTTTTGTTCGATTAGGTACTTGAGTCGGTTTTTAATCGGTACATAAATTTGATTTCATGGTTCAAATTGATTTAAATAAATACTGATTTGTATAAAAAAAAAAAGTCAGATTTAAGTATAAAATTGAACAAAGAAACTAAGGTTAAGTACTTAATTGTAAGTTCAAGTACTTAATTAGATAAAATTATGCATGTTTTTTAAAGTAGTAATTTTTTTCTATCTAAAAAGTTTTGCTAAATATTTCTTTCAAATTCTCCCCCCCTACTAAACACAATTCAAATAGGTCAAAATGTATATTTTAAAAAATAATTATAATTCTAATTCGCTAAATAAATTTATATGAAATTCTTTTTTTTTTTTAACATGTAATGGCAAGATACACACCTTAACATTTTCTTCTCCGATTGCACAATCTTTTTTTTGCATATATAAAGTAAAAAGACAAAAATGAAAAAAAAAAAATCATATTATATCAAATTGTAATCCATTACATCATTATATTTTCTTTTATTTTAAAAAGTTTAAATTGTCGCTAATGCAAGAGCACGTGAGTTGGAGTGCGCTGAGACACATTATCTTCTTTGTTATGAGTTGGAGTAAGGTTATAGATAATTTTAAACATCGTGTCAAAAAATTTTATTAACACTAAGAATCAAACTTGCATTTAAAGTTAATCACTCATCTATTTTAATAATTTTTTGAAATTATAGTTTTAGCTATTTAATTCTAAAAAGATAAAATTATTGTATGACATACATACCTTTATAATAAAATTTATAATTTTTTACTCTCTTTTTTTAACTATATCAATGTATAAGAAATTAACTCAATTAAAATCTTAAAAATTATGACACACTTATTGTGAGTGAAAAAAAAATCATATTTAAAAACAAAATATAACTTTAACAAATAATAAAATTATATGCAATTAGTTTCTAGATTTATTTCAGAAAAAAGATAAAAAGGCTTTATAATTATAAATATTTTTGGTACAATATAATTATCTTTATTATTTTGTTAAAGAAAATTCATCTAATCATTTTGCAACTTAAATATGGTATTAAAAATATTTCAAAAATATTTTTTTTGAAAGAAAAATACAGATTAAGACCATAGAAGATATTTAATTTTTTCAAAGAATATAGAATAGAATATATAGAAATAGGACATTTTTCATATAAAAATGGACTCTTCAAATATATTCCACACCCTAAATGGAAGCATTATATTTTAAAGTGGGAATCCTACCATTCCCACTAGTGTCCCTATCAATAAAAGCATCTAATTTCATATTTAGAAATCAAAATAAAAAAAAAAATTGATTTTCCCTTCAAATATTTATAAAATATTGTTAAAATTTTAAATTATTTTGATTCTGAGTTAATTTGGATTGGGTCGATTTGAGTTTTAAATTTTTTAGACTACTTTCTTTAGGTTATTTTCCTGTCTAAATTTATTCAAGTTTGAATTAATGCAATACAGATGACAACTAAATTGAATTTTAGTTACTATAAGTCAAAGTAATTTCAAATTATTTTAAATTTTAATTTTAAATTAATAAATTTAAACCATTAATTTTTTATGATCAAATCAAAGTAGATCGAATTGAATATTTTTCATTTTATTTTATTTAACAGGAGAAGAGAGAGGGCAACATCAGACGTGAACACCACCACCAAGCGTAGTAAAAAATCTAAAGGAAAACAGCGTCGTAAATGCATTTTCCTTTAAAGTTATTTTCTTTCCTTTATTTATTTATTTATCCATTTTGTATGTTGTAACTCTATTGTTCCAATCAACCTAATAAATTTATATATATATAGAGAGAGAGAATGTGTGTTTCATGATTTTGAAAATAAAAATTAACCCAAACTCGAAAATAAATTGAATGTGCTATTTTATTTTATCTCGAATGATGCTAGTGAAAGATAAGAGCTTTAATTGTTTAGACTTTAATCAATATATGTAATTACATATGATGAGTTCAATGTAGTCTTAATTTTACCTCATGTATCCCACATTATGATTCCATAAAGATAACAATCCATTTTACAAGACTCGTAATTTTTGCATGAATAAAACTATAAACTTTTCGCATGAATAAATTTATGCCTTCATCGTAAAAAGATTCAGACTGCATCATTTTTTGTTGAGGATTGACTCGTATAAACAACGAAATAAAAAATGGAGAGAAGATCAAACACAAATTTAAAGCTCATTCGAGAAAGATAAAAGCCATAGGCAAATAAGGCTTCGACTTTTCATTAAATGTGTAAACAAACGAGGGTACAATATGAAGAAAATAAACCTAAATGTACTAAATAAATATTATCCCAAACCCTGAGTAGTGAGTACAAAACTCTAACTCTCGTAGAGCAAACTTGAAAACAAAACCCTCACTCTCATAGAGTTCTCTCAAAAAGAGTACAAAATTCTCTCAATAGTTATCACGGAAATTCTCATCAAAATTTATCTGCGACTATATTTTGTGCCCCCGAAAGAAAAGCCTTGTAATACTACAATTTTAATTGCCTTCTTAATTTGCTCGCAAAATAGAGATACAAGATCCCTTTTTATAGGCTAAGATTAGAGGTCTAATTATACTAAAATATCATTTGAGTAATCAAAGTTTAACAGGAAGAAGAAACTTGATTTGTGTAGAAAACATTTTGCCACGTTGTAACGTTTCCATTCGCGTTGTCACGACGTCGTCCGTCGTCGCAACATTAGGAAACTTCTCATTGTAACGTCGTTGTCTATTCAGCCGAAAATACGAGACACACCCTACATTTCTTACTTGATTGTAAAAGTTAAATCTTGCTTCATCTTTATATATCGTCTTTACATATAATAATTATTTTCATTACTCTAATAATTAAAAATAAAAGAAAATTTTAATATATTCAGATCGAATCAGGAAAAATATAGACATATTAGAAAAATATATCAAAATTAAATATGAAATGATATATTAAAATTTTAATATCTAGTCAAATTCAAGAGAAAACCTTTAACTATTTTTTATTTATTAATAAATAAATTTATTTAGTTTTAAAAAATAATAATAATAAAAACTTTAAGAATGAATGATTAAGTTTAATATAAACTTTAATTTAACTAACCTCTCTTAATCAAATGAAATTTCTTACTTATAAGATAATAAAAGTATTTATAATAAAATGTAATAAACAATTATAAAGATTAAAAATAATTAATTTTAAAAAATATACTGGCCAAATTTAGTTGAATTAAAGTATAATGACTAAATTCACAATTTATATATGATATAAAAACTAAGAATAGAATTTAAGGTTAAAATACGATAGAGGCCCCTATACTAGGAGTTAGATTGCATTTTTCTCACTCTACTAAACAAATGAGCAAATTAGTCTCTGTACTTTAGATCAAAGAGCAAATTGGTCATCATTTTTAAAATTCCATCCATTTATACCGTTAAAAACTTATCTTTGTAAGTTAACATGAGGTACACATGACACGCAACATGTCATTATCTGGTTATTCCATCAGTAAGGCCAGTTTTTAATAGGAAAATGGGTGAATTTTTTAATATAAATAATCAATTTTTTATTTTATTTATTTTCCAGAAATTAATTAATTAATTTTTTTGAATAGAGGGGTAAACTGCAAAATGAGTCCTAGAATTTCATTCTACTTTTACCCTTAATTTAGCCTAAAATCAAACATTGACAGAAAAGGTCGTAGATTATTTACGGTTTAAATTTTCACAAAATTTTGCTAATATTAGTATTATTTTTTTATAAAAAATAAAATTCAGCTTTTAACTTTTAATATTAATAATCTAATTTTTGTTTAACACAAAATGAATAAATTTCTTTTTTAACATGAATAGCAGGAAATCCACGTGGACTATGCTGATTGGTTTCGTCGACTGCAATTACCTGAATTAAAAAAAATGTTCGAATAAGGGAATAATAGCATAGGATAAATATTGGTCTAATGTTGTTTCTAGTCCCCATACTCTTTACATATTTAGAATTTAATCTCTATTTTTAATCCGAGAATTTAGTTATTATTTTTTAACAATAGAAGTTTATTTGAAAAAAATGTGAAAAGAATAGTAAAACATATAAAAAAAATTGGTCAACTAGAGAAAGTCATACTCGAACAAAAACTCTAACTCTTATGCGAATTCTCTGAAACGATATTGAAAATTTTTAAAAATCAAATTAGAATCGAAAACCTTACATTTATAAATCCAATATTTTTCTGTCTTATTTGACTTTTCATGCATGTGATATTGTATACATAACTAGTTTTTAATAAAAAAAATCAATACTATATATTAAACATTTAATTGAGTTAGTATTACGAGTCAATATAATAACGAAAATATCCTTACTTTATAAAATAAATTGTATTATTTCGAGGGTATTTTTATCACTTTCTATATTTAATATAGAAAAATAAAAAAAATACACAGATAATTGGATTTGAACTCTTACTTTTATTGTTAATTATATCGATTTTTAGTAAATATATTTTTCATCCCATAATCTTGTTTAATTTATTAGAATTCCAAAAAGACTTCAATTATAAAATCAAAAGGGACTAAATTGATGAGATAAAAACTAAAAGACCAAATTTCAAACATGAGAAGAATACAGGGACTAGGATCATAATTAGACCTAAATATTTTTCTAAATTCCAAAACAAAAACAAAATTCGTAGATTGAATAAATAGCCATCGGTTTTTTTTGTCGATTTGTTGCTCTGATAAATTTGTTAAATTTATTTAGCTATAAAAAACTTATAATTTCTCCCGCAAAAAACGAAGAAGATCGAAGGCAAAAAAAGGTCTCTCATTGTCGGTTCTCTCAGAAAAAAAATAAAATTTGCACAAGTTTCTTTCAGGTCAATTCTAATCCATTCTTCTTTTTTTTTTCGCTTAAATTTCTGCAATTAATTGATAGAAAATTTTCGATTTGGAAGTTCTTTGATTTGATTCTTTGTTCGCGGGAGAAAATAATGTCGGAGGAAATTTTGATTTTTTTTTGTTATATTTCGTTCGAATTAGTAAAGTTCAATACATTTGGATGCATAATTTAGATTTTTTTTGATAATTAAGTTGATCTCAATGCTTATGTTATTGTTTCGCAACGAATTAAACGGTTTGAAAAGAGTAAGGTTCATGATTAGGAGGATTTACTGTTTTATGTTTGATTCTAGATTTTGGTTTTCAGGGAAATTTGAATTTTTTGTTTTGTTTTGTTCGAATTAATACATTTGGATACAGAATTTAGATTTTTTTTATAAATTAAGTTGATCTCAATGCTTATGTTATTGTTTCGTAAAGAGTTAAATGGTTTCAAGGAGTAAGGTTAATCGATTAAGAGGATTTAGTGTTTTATGTTTGATTCTAGATTTTGATTTTCAGGGAAAATTTGAATTTTTGGTTTTGTTTTGTTCGAATTAGATGCTTGAATTAGTAAAGTTCAATACATTTGGATACAGAATTTAGATTTTTTTTTTATAAATTAAGTTGATCCCAATGCTTATATTATTGTTTCGTAACGAGTTAAATGGTTTGAAGGAGTAAGGTTAATCGATTAGGAGGATTTAGTGTTTTATGTTTGATATTAGATTTTGATTTTCAGGGAAAATTTGAATTTTTTTTTTTGGTTGAAATAGATGTTTGAATTAGTAAGCTCTATGCATTTGGATTACAGAATGCGCAAAATTTTTGAGCCTTAATTTAAAAAAAAAAAAAAAAAAAACAGTTATCTAAGTGCTTATGTTATTGTTTCATAATGAATTAGATGGTTTGAAAGAGTAAGGTTAATTGATTAGGAGGATTTAGTCTTTTATGTTTGATTCTATATTTCGATTTTCAGGGAAAATTTGATATATATATACACATTTGGTTGAAATAGATGTTTGAATTAGTAAAGTTTCATACATTTGGATATAGAATACAGAAGACTTGTGAACGTTCTACATTAAAAAAAAAATAATTTCAGTTATCTAAGTGCTTATATTATTGTTTCATAATGAACTAAATGGTTTGAAAGAGTAAGGTTAATCGATGAGGAGGATTTAGTCTTTTATGCTGATTCTAGATTTTGATTTTCAGTGAAAATTTGAAAATTTTTTGTTTTGATTTGGTAAAGAGATGTTTGAATTCGTAAAGTTTTATACATTTGGATTACAGAATAGGGGAAATTTTTGAACGTTTACATTTTTTTGTTTTTAATAATTTCGGTTTATCTAGTGCTTATATTATTGTTTCGTAACGAATTAAAAGGTTGGAAAGAGTAAGGTTTGATTCTAGATTTTGATTTTCCTCTTTTGGTTGAATAGTGCAGTGTGGTAATTAGGTAGAGTGAAATGATGAGGCTGCAAACCTACGCTGGTCTCAGTTTAGTTGCGATGCTAGCTGTTATTTACCATGCATTCAACAGTAGAGGCCAGTTTTATCCTGCTATGGTGTATTTATCAACCTCTAAGATCAGCTTGGTGCTGCTTCTCAACATGGGGCTTGTATTTATGTGCATCTTATGGCAAATAACTAAAAAGATATTCCTCGGGTCCCTTCGTGAAGCTGAGGTTGAACGGTTGAATGAGCAGTCGTGGAGAGAGGTTATGGAGATCCTCTTTGCAATCACTATTTTCCGTCAGGACTTTTCGGTTACGTTTCTTGCTATGGTTACTGCACTGTTGTTAATCAAGGCTTTGCATTGGTTGGCACAGAAAAGGGTTGAGTACATTGAGACGACCCCTTCTGTTCCTATGTTGTCTCACATTCGGATTGTTTCTTTTCTGGGTTTCCTTCTTCTTCTAGATTGTCTGTTTTTGTCAAGTTCTATCAAGTTTCTGATCCAAACACGGCAAGCTTCAGTTTCCCTATTCTTTGCGTTTGAGTAAGTTTTTTAACTTGGCACATTTTCTTTGTTTCTTGATTAATGATAACATGTATCATTGTTCTTTGTCTGTGTTAAAACATGTATTAACTACTACTTGTGAGTTTTCAAAGTTACTAAAAATACATTATCAGCTGCACAAGGGAGTGGTGGATCTGTATTTTCCAGTTTATCTATTTTCACTCTGACTAATGTTGAATTCCTTGGGTCTAGGTACATGATTCTGGCTACGACAATAGTGTCAACTTTTATAAAATATGTTTTCTATCTGAGTGACATGCTTATGGAAGGACAATGGGAGAAGAAGGCTGTCTATACCTTCTACTTGGAGCTCATTCGGGACTTGCTTCACTTGTCTATGTATTTATGCTTCTTTCTTGTGATTTTCATGTAAGTAAACTGTTTATTTTTACTTCTGCATGATCACAAGTTATTTATTCTGCTTTTCCATTGTGAAGTTTCTGAAATGTGAATGGCATGGTACTAAAACTTGGTTTCTATTACATTTTGCTGTAATGACACAGAAATCAGCTTCTAATCCTAAAAAGAGTATAATTTGGTTGTCATGAGAACTTAATCTAATTTGGCTCTGTTGCCAACTTGTTAAAGGAAGGCTGTGCTGCTAGGTCTTTGTAAGATAAGTTATAATAGAGAATGGATATAGTATGATAAGTTTAATGAACTTTTTCTTCACCAACCTCGGTATCTTAATTTGCTTGCGTGTATGTATATATATTCTACAGATTAATCAATGATATGGTTGTTAATTTTTAATTTGTTTATGCAGGAACTATGGTGTACCTCTGCACTTAATACGGGAGCTATATGAAACCTTTAGGAATTTCAAAATTCGTGTTGCTGATTACATGCGTTATAGGAAGATCGCTTCAAATATGAATGACAGATTCCCAGATGCAACCCCTGAAGAGCTCGCTGCGTGAGTCAAATATTTGATTGTGAACTCAGTTTTATATATTTTTAGCTATATTTTAATTTCAATTTGACTCGTTTTTAATTGCTTATTGATTGGATGAACAGAAACGATGCAACATGTATTATATGCCGTGAAGAGATGACCACAGCAAAGAAGTTGATATGTGGACATCTTTTTCATGTGCACTGTCTTCGATCATGGCTGGAGAGACAGCATACCTGCCCTACATGTAGAGCTCTCGTTGTACCACCTGAAAACGGAACAAGTTCATCTGGAGGGCAACATGGACCTTGGTCGGATGCTCAAGGACAAGGTAACCTCATTGTAACATAATCTACAACATCCCTTGAGGATTTTGATTTTCTTGATAAATTTGAACGGTTGTATGCCACCTGTTAGTAGACTTATTTTGTTTTTGAGATAATAGAGTTCATGCATCTTTTGATGCCTTGTCGAACTGCATGTAAGCTAGTTAAGGCCTGTGCCTTTATAAGGTGCGGAAATGTAAAATGACCACAGGTTTTACTTGTGCTTCAAGGGGCACGCCTTAGTATTATGTATATTACTTGAAGGCTTTTTCACTCCAACCCCATCTAAAGATGTTGTCCATGTTTTGGCTTCAAGTTTTCGGGGATAACCTGTTCCATATCCCAGTTACCTTATGCCACTTTGAAGCTGTTAAGCTGATTCAGGTTGCAAAGAACTGGGATGTGGAAATTAAATAATTACTTGCTTTACTTTGATATTTCTTTGCTTCTAACTTGTATAACTTTACATTTATCAAATTGACATTACTGTTTTAAAAACATCAGCTAATTGTTTGAAGTGGGAACAGGGTCTGGCACAAGCTCAGCGCGACAAGGTTCTGGTGGTGACATGGCTGCTGATAATTTGACCCAGCATCAGGCCAGGCTTCAGGCTGCTGCCACTGCAGCATCAATATATGAGAAATCCTACGTCTATCCATCTGCAAACACTCTAGTTTGGTAAGTAGTTTTATGCTTATAATACTTCATGTCAGTGAAATTTGCAGTTTCCTCGTTTTGCTGGCTGTTTTTCCCTTGCGATTATTTTAACTGCCAATTGCAGTTCTCTAATTATCAATTATTGCATTTTGCATTGAAATGATAGCTTTCGAAAGCTGATAAGTTGTTCATTGCTTTAGAGGCTTCTCTAGATCATCAAGGTTTCTAATTGTGCTATTGATGTCGGTTCCTATACATGATCTGATCTGGCTCCAAATACATTAGTTTTGCCAATCCCAACTGGTACAGCCATTTACGTGTTACAATCTTGTGCATTTTAAATGCAGGTCTCCTGGATATGCTGTACTTCCCAAGGCTTATGGGCAACCGGATGACTCCACGAAGGGCGAATCTAGTGGGGAAACCACATCCACCGGAGAACAATTTGTCATTCCTGGTGGACAAGTCAACTTGTCCTTTCCACGGTTCCCACATTGTGCTTTTGTTCCTTTCCAATTGCCTCGTGTTAATGGAAACACGGGAGAGGCATCGAGTAGTAACCTTCACATTCCAGATTCTCAGTTGGAAGCTCAGAAGAAGATCATTCAGCAGCAGATTGAGGTATCATTTATGTGTCATAAGGTTGCTATTGTTGCTTTCTCCATCTAATTATGCGTTTCAATTTTTTTCTTTTTAAAAAGAACAACCGTTTTCTATATCTTGTCCCTACCGTGGGATATACGTACTTTTTCTTGCTCAAGACAACGACAACTGGTATATACCCCCCCCCCCTCTTCCCCACCACACACATACATAAAATTGTGGGATCTGCTGCATGGCATGAGATTACCATTGTCATAGTCATGACCTTTTTGAGGACAGCCTCCTAATAGCATTAGCATTTAGAGCTTCCATGCATATGCACATGCATCATGCATGCATGCATGCATGCATACATACAAACATACATGCAGGGTGAAAGTACCAGGAGGCCCTTATACTAAGAGTCAGATTGCACTTTGCCCCCTTTACTAAATACCGGGCAAATTAGTTCTTGTACGATACATCAAAGAGCAAGCTAATCCTTTTATTAACAATTCCATCCATTTTTACGATTAAAAACTGATCTCTGTATGTCAGCATAAGGTATATGTCCATGCCATGTGTAATTGTCTGATTATTTCGTCAGTTGTGATAATTGTTAATAGTAGAAATGGATGAAATTTTTAACATAAATGATCAGTTTGTTCACTGATCTAATATATAGGGACTAATTTACTCATTTTTTGAGTACAGGGCAAAATTCAACCTGACTCCTAGTATAGGGGCTTCTATAGTACTTTCCCCATAGACGTATAATTCTGCCATTCGCTGCATGGCATGAGAAATTGTCAAATGACCTCACATTTCCAAATTGCTTTATTTGTTATTCAATTTTTCTTTGTTCTCAAAATTGAGTAGGTGCTACAAAATCAGCTCCAACTCCTGCAGATGCAGAAGCCGAAAACTGAAGAAAGTGCAGACACTGGTCCCACAGCCTCGTCGGACAGAAAAGGGAAGACAATTTCTTCTTCTTCAGGAGATTGAAGAAAGTACGTACCTTTTTTGCAACTGTAATATTTTTTGTTTTTGTTTTTACATTACATCGGAACACCGCATTACTAACATTCTTGCCACTAGGCGAAGATGTTTTAGGTCCTTACATGGGGAACTAGTGAATGAATGAGTAGGCATATAAGAAAGGAAAAAAAAAAAGGGGGGTGGAGCGGGGTTGAAGTTTAGGCTAAAAATTGTGGCATTGCTTCATTGAGGGGGAAAAATTGTTTTTAAGCAACGATATTACTTTTTGAAATTTAATTTTAATGAAAAAAAAATTCAATTATCAAAATGTTTAGTAGTAAGGAAAAAAAAATTATATGTTATAGGTATTAACTTTTCATTTTTACATGTTTCCTTTTTTTTTTTTTCTTTATTATCTTTTTTCAAAAATGTGGTGAAGCTAATAATAAAATGAAAAAAAAGAAAGAAAAAGAAAAGTGGGGGAAATTGAAAAAGAAATATTTAAGCTAGAGGTGTTTGGGTTGGGTTGGGCTGGGCTTAGAGGTGTACATGGGCCGGGCCGGGCCGGGTCCAACTAAAAATTTAGGCCCGTTCATTGGGCTCGGGCCGGGCCGGGCCGGGCCCAAAAAATGGGCCTAAAATTTTGTCCAAGCCCGGCCCATATAAAAATGCTAAAACCCGGGCCCAGCCCGGCCCGCCCGTATTAATTTTTTATATTATTTTATATAAATTTTAAATATATATATAATACATCAAAAATACTAAAAAAATTAAAATAAATATTTTTTAACAAATTGAAAATAAATTTTAAAAAATATGTAGACTTAAATAACACTAAAATAAATGTAACTTAACAAGCAAATGCCTCTAAAATAATAAAAAAATTAAAAATGTCTTTAAATAATAACAAAATTAACATTAAAATAAGTTTTATACAATATCTAAATAATAACAATAAAATAATAGCAACATAATAGTAAAATAGTAGCAAAATAGGGAGAAAAACAATAAGAAAACAATATTTAAAAAAATAAAAACTTTTGTCCTTTAGTGAATTCGGGTCGGGCCGGGCCGGGCTTGGGCCAAAAATTTCTTACTCGAGCCCGGCCCATTTTTTAAACGGGCCTTAATTTTTTGTCCAAGCCCATTTTTCGGGCCTATATTTTTGCCCAAATCCTCCCACATTTCGGGCGGACCTTCGGGCTGGGCCAGGCCGCCCGGCCCATGTACACCTCTAGTTGGGCTTATGCATTTTATCAATGTTTATGTCATACATGATTTTCTAGCTTTACCTGGGAGCCAGGTTTGAATTATGCGTCTTAAATTTTGCTTGTATTTGTTTAAATTTGTTTATGTATATTTTTTTAATTTTTAAAATATAAATATTTTAACTAATATTTATTACTTATATATACATATATCTTTTACAGCATTACATGCTTTTTTTTAATTACTTTTTTTACGTATAAACAACCTAATAATTTTTTTTAATATTTACATTATAGTTTACTATATTTAAATTTTACAGATAAATTATATAATACATGAAATAAAAGGAAAAATATAATATTAAAAAATGGTTTAAGTTGAGTTTGAATTTTTTATAGTGAAATTTAAACTTGACTCATAATTTAAATAGGATGGATAATTTAACCCTCCCTTAACTTTCTTTATTGTCTCCTCTATTTCATATGAATTTCATAATTCACCATCTATACTAGGTTAGTACGATATATAATCAAACTCCTTTTATGATTGACTTAAATTAAAAATTATTTTAAAAAAATCAATTAGAAATTGATTAAAAAATCAATATATTACCATTAAAAACCCAATATATTATGAGTTAAATGTTAACAAAACAGATATAGTTGTCTCTTTACTTTTTTCCTCATATAGTGTCGATATATATATTTTCAAAATTGTTCGTCTTAAAAGGAACTAAATGTACATATATTTCTTCGTTGAAAAGATGTTTTTCCACCCACTGGTTATAGTGTTTTTCCTCGAAAAGATATATGTTTTCCATTTAGTTGTAGCAAAACTTGATTTTTTTTTAAAAAGATCTTAAATTTTAAGTTAATTAAATTGAGTTATTTAAGTTATTTATTTTTAATGTTAATTTGAATAAATAATTCGAATTTCGAGTCTGAATCTAGTTGAAATTTAGAATTCGAATAATTTGAATAATTAAAATAATAGATTAGTGTAAATATCATTTTGGTCATTAATTTTGAAAATGAATAAATTGACTTTTGTCTTAACAAAAATTAAAAAATTCTAAAAATTCTCAACAATATATGAAAACGTTAAAATTTTTAGAAAATTCTAAAAAATAATTTTGTAAGCCTAAATAAGTAAATTAACGATTTAAGTTTATTATACTAAAGCATTTTTTTTCTATTATTTTACTTTGAAAGAGTTCTCAAATATATTTGGTTTTAAATTTACGTCCTTTAATATGAAATTAGCTATATTGTAACAAGATTTGGATTTGGCATGTTTAATTTAACTCTAACAATTTTACTCGATTTAATTTGACTTTATTATAATTTTATTTCACTTGACTTAATTCAAAAATATTTTAAATCAAGTTAGAATGATAAAACGACACTCATTAACTCAATTAACTCGAAATTTTACTTACTCCAAGATAAAAAATATTTTTAAATATATTATAAATAATAAATTAATATTTATATCTATTTTATATTAATAATAAAAAAAAAAGCTTGGTGTCACGTTAATTCGATACCTATCAATTAAATTTTTTTCAAAAGCACTGAAATTAAGGTTATTATTGTCATTTAATTTTAAAAAGTAATTTTAAAATTCACCTTTTTTTTTTGAGAAAAAAAATTATCCACTACAGATAACTTGTTTACTCAAAAGAAAAACCCACTCGTAAATATTTTTTAGAATAATTTGTTAACTATTTTAATTTATAAATATTTTTAAAATATAATTTCTAGAAAAACCCACAACATTTAGTAAATAGAAATTTTGGAATAACTTGTTAACTATTTCAAATAGTGAATTCTTTTCACCCACGTAAAGCACACTAATGCATAAACCGACTTTAAGCCTTCACTTATTCCACTATTTAATTCAAAAAACCTCCTCTTCGAATCAATAACCGATAGCAAATTTCCAATTTCTTTTGTTTTCTTTTTTCTTTTTCTTTTTACTATTATTTTAACGGCGATGACGATGAAGATGACAATCGCTTACGTTTACTGTTCTCACTGTCTCCACTATTCCAAAGCAGCCATTGAAGCTAACTTCTTGTAAGCACTCTTTCAAATTCTTGATTTTCATAATAAATCTTCTAAAATTTCAATATATTTTTTCATTCTTTTCTATGAATTTAATATTTGATTTTATATATGGTGATGAATGTGCGATCGATCGGAGCGTAGTTCTTGTTCGAGTTGTGGAAAATTGGTAAGCGAGGTCAATGTAAAGGGAAATCCAGATTCGGTTGTAAAGAAGAAATCCAAATTTCTAAGGTTTAAAAGAACCAAAAAGAACTCCATGGAAATTAAAGGTGAGTTTCTTCTTGGATCAGATGACACAAAAGATTGAAGAAGAAAAAACACTCAGTTCTTTAGGTTATTAATTTTTTGGAGAATATTGGTTTTTTTTCAATAATATTATTATTATTTTTGTTCTTTAAGTTATTGTTGTTATTATTATTATTATTATTAATTTTAAACAATTAATATAAAATTAAACTTTGGTTTTTAAAATTATTTATATTAAAATTTTAATCTATATTATTTTAGATAAAAATTATATCGAATATGATTTTAAAAAATAATAAAAGCAATTAACATTTTCAACTTATCTTCTTGTAAATTTTGTATTAATTAAAAATATAATATCATTATCAAACAAATTTAAAAATCTAAACAATGATTTTTTTCTTTATAAAAAAAACCATAACGTTTGTAAAGCATGAAGATTGATAAATTGCCATAAATAGACATTTTTCGATGTTTAAAAAGAAATAAATTTTAATATTATACATGAATTTTAATTAAATACATGTCATATAATTTATACCTAAAATTTTAATTTAATTTAATTTAATTTCATCAATAATTGATGATATTTTGTGTATAAATATTAAAATTATAAAATTATATTAATTTAATATAAAAATAATATATATATATGAACTGTAATTCAAGTTATATATATAATTATAACAAATAGACCAAAACTTAATTATAAATTTGATAATTATCCCATTTTAATTTAAATCTAATTATAATATTAAAATCCAAGGCCATACATTCAAAAAGAAACATTTTGTGTATAAATTTTGTCATAAAAGGGGAAGAATAATATGTTAAATAAAGCTTTAGAGGCATAAAATATTAAGCATATCTATATATATATATATATACACACATATCAGATATTATGTGTTCACCTTTTAGTCTATGCTGCGTTTACTATGCCAGACACTATTCCGATCACCGTTTACCGGATTCTTCTAGGCAAACGACCAACATCAATCAGTTCATCCACTTACTATTCATCTTGATACAATTGATACTATTTTGCTCTTATATTCTGCTTAAATGTTTATTTTGATACCTCAATTTTTTTTCAAATTGATATTTAATTTTTTTTGTCTCGTATAAGTTTTTTTTTGTCCCAAAATTTAACCGCGTAAAAATTATTCTAATATCATACAATAGCTCGATCTAAGCCCAATTTAAACCCGATTGAGCCTAATCCATTAGCACCTATGGTCAATTCTTCATTAATATTTTTTTCAATGGAAAAAGGAAATGGGTAATTATGTAATTTTGATGTTGTCCTAATTTCTCTCTTTTCATCTTTTTGGGTGGCCCAAGTCTTTGATCTTCATTATTTCTATTTCAGCATTATAAACAGTAGTATTTTGGGAGCCATGGTCACATGTAGTGCCAAAATTTGAGGCCAACATTTTTTTACCATGAAAACTCAACCAATTCATGAGTGACCACCATGTCAGATTTCATCAAATTCCATGATCTAAGTAAATGGTACATGTGGCAACAAATAGTGTTCCTGCTAATTGGTTTTGGATCTTTTCGTTTTTCAGTCCGTAAGTATGGGCTCTCCCAGGTACTATCAATTAGCTTAGGTGATAATAACTTTCTGTATTAATGATTTATATCTAATTATTCATAGATCGAGTTAAATTATGTGTAAATTCTTTAGTTTATTATAATTTTATTTAATCCAACGAATTCCGACTCAATCAGAGCTGATATGAATAGATTTTTTTATTTTGAAATTGAGTTTAGGTAGGTTAAAAAGAGTATTTTTTAATAGTGATCAAATCGGGTTAAGTTCAGATTTAGAGAAAAAACCCACCCTGCCTTGGTTAATTACAAAACTCACCTTTTATATAATATATTAATATTGGATTCTCATTTCCATTATTTGTGCAGCTCACCTTTGTGTTGTTATCCCATGAAAGCCTTTTTCCTTAATTTTTTTTTATTTCCATAATTTCTTCGTGTTGCATAAATAAAATATAAAGACAAAAATTAATAGGGAATAATAAAAATTATTTCATTTTCGGTGTTATTTTTTTTTTAAGTTGGGGTCAGGCCATATGTGTCGTACAGTGGGTCGAGACAAGCAAAAATCTAACCCATTTTGTTCCGTTGTCATCCTTAAAATTTCATTTATTTAAACACTTCAAAAATATTCTCATTCTGGAAATGATAAGCATTATCTACCTCAAAAATACTCTCAAAAATACCTTTTTAAATGATAAACTAAATAATTTATATATTGATTTGGTTAAAAGAAATGATAAACATTATCTACCTAACAACAATGAGACTATAAACATGTGAGGTAAAAGTGTTCATAAAAGAGGTTTACATCGGGTCTATATAAAATATTAATATTATATATAAATACTTAAGTTCAGCTTAACTCAAAATATGAACTTCAAATTTGCTTAAATTTATTAATATTTTTAAATAGTTAACTCGATCTCATTTTGGTTTGTATATGCATTTTTTATTAAATCTAGACTTTTTTTTAAGAAAGAATTTAACATTTTTTTTAATATTTACATTATAGTATATAAAAAACACAATATATTATAAACTTAAAAATCGAGATAGACTTGAGTTTTGAATATTAGAAACTAAGTTTGACCTATATTTTAAAATGTTGTAATTTTTTTTAAATTTATTTTTCAGATATAATATTTTTATATAAATCCTTTCAAACTTTCAAACTTTTAAACTTGTAATCCAGAAAGGGTGAATGAAATCCAACAGTGATGTGCAACATAAACAGTGTTTTCATACATACAAAATGTGCACTACTGTTTGATTGCAAAGCTTACTAATAAAGCATGTCTGCTTAATGTTTTTTATTCTCTTTTCTAAAAAATAACATAATATTAATTAAATCCCTTAATCCAAAGGAAATTGTCATTTGTTTATTTACTTATTTCATTTTATAATATATTTATTGACTGAATTTTTTTAATTAAACATTATTAAAACGTTTTTAATTTGTGAAAAAAATTCAAAGAGAATAAAGAAAAACTATTTTACTGTCCAATGCATCTTATTCTATAAGTTGTAATGGCATCTCTTCTGATATCATCATCACTATGGCTAATATCTATGTGTGAGTTTTCAAAAATAAAAGAGAGTATATATATATATGTGTGTGTGTGTGTGTGTCATCATAATTCTTTTGATTTTTGATACTCTATATCTTGGACTTTTCTTTGTTCATCTTTTTGGATGACAATGAGTGAAGCTTGAGACAACTGGTGGAGAGAATATGTAACAGCAAAGCTTTATTGGCCATTCTATAAAAATGGCTTCCATTGTGTAGATCATTAATTAAAACTCAAAAAGTCTTAGCTAAATATCTTGTTTCATCGGAGCGACTATGGATGGTGGTGGTGAAGAAGCTTCCAGTGACGGAGAAGGTCAAATGTTGCCGGAGTCCGCTCGTAAACGTGGTGGTTGGGCTACTTTCCCCTTCATTGCTGGTCTTTCTCTCTCTCTCCCTTTTCCTCACTTTTTTTTAAAAATTTTGGTTACGTTGCTGAACTCCTTTCTTTTTCTTTTTCTTTTTTTTCAAAAATGTGTTTTTGATGTGCAATAAAATATGAATTTTTGATTATTTTTAAGTAGGTA
The DNA here is from genome assembly GCA_020496765.1 of Gossypium stocksii. Classification (NCBI taxonomy): domain Eukaryota; kingdom Viridiplantae; phylum Streptophyta; class Magnoliopsida; order Malvales; family Malvaceae; genus Gossypium; species Gossypium stocksii. The sequence goes on from CM035623.1 coordinate 1,373,381, forward strand.
TTAGACACTTACTCGAGTTCGGCTAATGTAAGAAGTGTATAATGAATTCTCAAAATTATACTTACCTTATTCAAACTCTTTTTTTTTTTTTTTACTTTAAAATAGCCATGTTTGAAACTTGTTTTTGATACCCATTCAATCATAGGTTTTAATTGTTTTTAGACATACGAATTAAACACTTACTCTGAGTTTGGCTAGTGCAAAAAGTGTGTCATGAATTCTCCGAACTATACTTACTTAAACTCTTCATTTTCTCTAAAATACCCGTGCTCGATATTTGTTTTTAATATGCATGCAAACGTGGGTTTTTGGTTAGTTTTTAGACATGTATACTCGTATCACACATTTATTTAGGTTTGGCTAAAATAAGAGATGTATCATAAATTATCCGAATTATGTTCAAACTCTTCATTTTCTCCAAAATACCCATGCTAGATATTTGTTTTTGACATGCATGCAAATATGGGTTTTTCATTGTTTTTAGGCATGTATACTCATATCACACACTTACTCGAGTTTAGCTAAAGCACGAAGTGTGTCATGAGTTATACGAACTATGCTTACTTTACTCAAACTCTTCATTTTCTTTAAAATATCCTTGCTTGATATTTGTTTTTGACGTATATACAAATACGAGTTTTGATTATCATTAGACATGTACACTTGTATCACATACTCGAGTTTGGCTAAAGTAAGAAGGGTGTCATGAATTCTCCAAATCATGCTTATTTTACCCGAACCCTTCATTTTCTCTAATATACTCATATTTAAAACTTGTTATTGTCAGACACATTCCAACATGGGTTTCGATCATTTTTAGACATATAGTCATATCGGATACTTACCCTAATTCGGTACCGAAAGATATGTGTCATGAATTTTCAGACTAACAAGCAAATGAAAAAAATAAACAGGGGCACTAGTAGGATCAAGCATAGCAGTATCAGGATGGGCAAACAACTTGATTGTGTACATGATTGAAAAATTCCATGTGAGAAGCATTGATGCAACCCAAACATTCAACATTGTAGCTGCTTCTACTAGTTTACTTCCTATGGTTGCTGCAACCCTTGCCGATTCTTTCCTCGGTTGCTTTTCCGTCATTTGGATCTCGTCTCTTATCTCGATCCTGGTAACCATTTACTTTTATTTTCATTATGAAACGACCTTGAATTATGAACCTCTAAATTGATTATGTTGAAGGGAGGTTGACTCTTTCTAGAGAAGTATTCAAAGTGTCGTCCGTTTGGAGTCAAAGGAGCCCCCAATGGGTTGGTATTGTCCCTGGGTAAAGCTGGGGTTTTGTCTCTCGACTTTGTTAAGAGCTTAAGTGTTGAAGGCGGCGGGATTCACAAGGTGGGAGCACCTTGTTGGATCACGCACTAGGTAGGATTTAAACCCTTGCTCCTCATATGGCATCTAACGGCCTATTCCGACAAGGTGTTCCTGCTCTATAAACCCTGTCTTCGACATTCGAACTCTTGACAAAGTGTCGTCCATTTGGTTAATGGAATCTCAAAGGCTCGATATTGTCTCTAGGTTGAGCCAGGGTTTTATCTCCCGACTTTGTTAAGTGCCTGAGTGTTGAAAATGAGGTTCACAAAGCGGAAGCACCTTATTGGATTAGGCCCTTAGATGCCATATACGGAGCATGAGTTCAAACCCTACCAAGCGCTCGATTCAACAAGACGCTCCTGCTCTGTGAACTTTGCCTCCAGTACTCGCGCTCTTGACAAAGTCGGGAGACAAAATTCCAACTTGATACGGTGATAATACCAACTCGTTAGGGGGTCCATCAGTCCCAGACGAACGATACTTTAAAGACTTCTCCAAAAGCAGTTGGTTTCCCCTCAACAAGTCCAAAACTTCAAAACGTTTTAATTGAACCTTTAAAGTATCAACAATGTATGAATCACTATCGACCTAGTCATTAATTCAAACATATTTAAAACATGTGGATCAAATTATAAATATATGTGCACATGGACAACTTGAATCTGACATTTTTGAAAAAGACAATGTTTAATAAAATTTAGAAGTATTATTTCTTTTCTTTAATTTGTCGAATTCAACCTACCCATATAATATTTACGCATGTATTTACAATTTGATCTCATGTTTTAAAGCCCAAACTAATTTGAGTACTCAATTAAAATGTTTTTAACATGGACCATAGTTTAAGAATGTCGTGTTTAATATTTATATTTTGTTATATATTCAGATATAGCATACAAATATGATTCATATATTCGTATTTGATATTTGTGCTCGAATCCCCAAAAAAAGTATTTTGAGTATTGCAAAATTTCTTCTATCCTCGAATATTGGATGAAAAAAAGGAGTTAGCTAATGTTTGACTAACTTTAGTATTGTTCTTTACTGTTGGCATATTAGAGCTTGTTGACATTAAGAATGTAATGTTTGATGCCTATCTATATATATTTCTTAATTATTCGGTTTATTCGATTTTATTTTTTCAACATTCGCTAAAAGTTTAAGAATATACCTAAATAGTTAATAAAAAAATTTAAATCATACAATTTTTTTCGGAATAAATTGTGTGAGCACAATCATTTCGATTCTTCATTTTTATTAAAAGTACTTATGTTCAATATCTGTATTCGATACATATTTATATATGAACATAAAACCTCCGAGTATTTAAAATTCTTGAAATAAAACTTCATAAAATACAAATCCTTCAAATATTAAAAAAAATGTGAATGTAATTCTTGTTTTAGTCCCTCTATTATGCTAAAATTTGAAATTTAATTTCATTTCTTTAATTTGACATAATTTGGTCCCTCTACTATGCTAAAAAAGTGATGATTGAGAAATTTCTTTTAAAACTACCTTGAGTATTTGGTTTTCATATAAATTTATTATTCGCTAATCATGATTAGACTTGTCCATAAGACGAGCCGAGTCATGGCCCGGCTCAAAAAAATTCAAGCCTAGGACTGTTTCCGCATGGCCCCGCTAAAAAAGTCATTTCATTTTTTAGAAGATATTAAAATAAGTTTTTATATTAATTTTTCGTATATTTTCATAATTAAATTGAAATTTAAAAATATTTTTTATTAGTTAAATTTTATTCAGGTTGGGCTAGACATAAAAACCTTGTTTAATCCTGGCCCATGAACAAGCGGTTGACTGAATTTTTACATAGCCATAACTATGTAACCGTAGTGACAAAAATTGAAAAATTAATCCAATTAAGTGAATAGTATTAAAATTTGCTGTTAAATCACTTAACTGAAAATTAATATTCAATAAATTTATATCTAACAAGCTAGCAAAAATCAACTATTTAAGTTTTATGTGTTAATCAAGAACTGAACTAAATTTTCGATTTTCATAATATACAAAGATGGAATTATGATAAATTTAGGGTAATTAACTAGAACAGCATATATTTATTTATGGATACGAGAACTGATTTACCACCACATTTGCAGGGTATTATCCTCATAGCTTTAACGGCTATGCTTGATCCCTTAAGGCCTCAACCATGTCAACACGGATCAACATCGTGCCCGACACCATCAAAACTTCAATTCTGTATACTTTACTCAGGCATAGCATTAGCCGCGGTAGGTGTGGCGGGCACACGTTTCACAGTCGCAGCCATCGGAGCCAACCAATTCAACAATTCGAAGGATCAAAGGGTGTTCTTCAATTGGTTTGCCGTCACTTTGTACGCATCGATGGTGTTAGGTGCCACGGTGATTGTGTACATTGAGGAAAATGTGAGTTGGGTGTTCGGGTACTGGTTGTGTGCTGCGGTGAATGTCATCGGGTTAGTCGTTTTTTTATCGGGGAAACGTTATTATCGACACGTAAAGCCTCAGGGAAGCCCATTTTTGAGCCTTGCACATGTTGTTGTTGCCACAATTGTTAAGAGAAAAGTGCCTCTTTCATCTAGAGCTGAAGATTATTACCATAAAGATAAGGAGAAACCAGTTTCATTGCCTTCTAAAAGCTTCAGGTATTTAATTTATTTATTTCGAAATTTGATATTCTCGTGACTAGACTTATTTAAGGATCATATTATTTATTATTGATTAAATGTTAATTCAATTGGTACGGTTGTTGTTATATCAACTTGGAAGTCATATGTTAGAATGTGTTTAAACCAAGGTTGTTTAAACTAGATCACCGGTCAGACCAGTTGGACCAGGAATTAGTCGAGGTATCAATCTACATAGAAGCATTGAACCAATTGACTCAGGAATTGGTACTTAACAGTTAAACCGGATTTTTAATATTTTGTTATTATTATTTTTTTAATGATTTATCGATAGGCTAGCGAATCGGTGGCTTGACCGGTTCGACCACTGGCCGAGTTCTGAAAAGCTTGGTGAAACACATAATATCCTCCACTTTAAGGGTTTTGGAGAGTTTTATGGGTAGTTTATGAATTGTCTCAAAAGGAAAATCAAGTTATTCAAAGTCCGAAAGATCAACTCAATATTGGACAAAAATAATATGCTCGGAAAATGAGTTTGGACAAAAACTCATCTAAAATATGGGATGGATTTAGACTCTAATACGCAAGACTCAAGCCTAGGCTAATTTTCAATTTTTTTTTAATATGTTAGTTTACTTTTCTTTTTTGAGCATTGCTATGTTTTTTTTCATATGTTATGTATTTTATATTATATTAAAATTAAATATATATAATATTATAATGTAAATAAAACTCTCTAAGGGCAAAGCTATTCGCTCGAATGTTTGTCGAAGGTTGAGACAAGAATATTATGTCTGAAATTTTAATATGGACAAAAAAATAAACATGTTTAAGATATATATCAAACTCTATCACCAATATTCGAAACCCATTTTGGACAATATTATTTAAGTTGCTAATATGTAAATATTAAATAAAAAAAGTATCATTCGAAAAATATACGAGCTGACTAAAATACCTATTTTAGTCTTTTACAATTAAAATTCATAATTCGTGTTTGGTCGACTTATGGTGTAAATACCATACATTGAGTCGATGTATCAACATATTTACTTGTACTTTTACAATTTAGTCCTTTTTACGATATTAATGACATTAACCAATCAAGCAAATGCAGGTTTCTAAACCATGCTGCTGCAATGGAAACCGAGGAGGAAAGCAAGGTAAATTCATGGAGACTATGCTCCGTACAACAGGTTGAGGATTTTAAAAACCTGTTGCGAATTTTCCCATTAATGTCGAGTGGCATATTAATGTGCACAACACTGCCGGTTATAAGCACCTTAACAATCCTCCAAACTCTAACCGTCGATCGCCGTCTCGGACCGGATATGAAAGTCCCAGCAGGGTCAATGATAGTGTTCATATTAACCTCAACAGCTATCCACCTCACATTGATTGATCGGTTCCTTTTTCCGCTATGGCAGAAAATAACCTTAAGATCGCCAATGCCCCTTCACCGGATTGGACTCGGTCACTTGTTTAACATGACAGGTATGGCTGTTGCTTCCTTGGTGGAATCAAGAAGGCTAAAACTGGCTCAAACCCATAGTGTTTTGGACCATCCAGGGTCCGTTGTCCCTATGTTTGTACTATGGTTAGTGCCCCAACTAGTCTTGGTTGGACTCGGTGAAGCATTTCATTATCCGGGACAAGTCACATTGTATTACCAAGAATTTCCGAAGCCGTTGAGAAGCACCGCGGCAGCAATGATTTCAGTTGTCGTTGGATTCGCCTACTATCTAAGCACCACCGTGATTGATTTGGTTCGAAGGGTCACGACGTGGTTGCCAGACGATATAAACAACGGGAGACTCGGGAATGTGTATTTGATGTTTGCAATGATGCAGATGTTGAACTTCTTTTATTTCCTGTTTTGTGCAAAGTGTTACAAGTATCATAGTGTGGAGGGAGGAAATAAAAACAGTGATGATGAGAGTTCTAAAAGCTGATGTTTAAACCCTGAACTCAGTTTTCGGTGGAATTCAAGAAGCATTTCGAATTTTCTAGGGAAACAAACAGTGAAAGGAGGGGAATGATGATTTGTGGAAGAAAATGCAATTAGAAAATGGTGTAATGATAACCATATCCAAATATACAGAAAGCATGTTGTTTACAAAGTTACTCGAACTTGAATGTGAGTGTCGTACTGACATTCATTATCTCTACAACTACGGCAAATGCCGCACAACCGAGAATATGGACGAGACTGAAAAAAAATGAATGTACACCCTTAGATATATGTGCAACACACTCACCGACTCTGAATAACATAGTGATATATAATATAACTAATGAAGTAACGGGATATTTTAACATGGTGTATCTAAGAAACACTGAAACATTCACTTGTTTCAAAGTTGGGGAACTTACTTTTGGTTCTCTTCATGCTCCATGCCAACCAATAACCGAGATGATCTGCCACACACCAAGACTTCATGAATAAATCTTGATAGAAAGATGATCCTTGTATGACAATGTCGCGAATCCAATCAATGCGCTCAGTTTCAACTTTTGTGAAGCCTTGTATGACTGAAAATTCTCATCTGACAATGGAGAATTGTTTGTAAACCGTGCACTATCAAGATGGAAGAAATAATATTTGGAATACCTGTAAGCATTCATTCTGTATGCAAACACTAGTTTCCCGAGCTGACTCCATTCTGGGAGTGAAAAATCGTTCTCCGCTGTTAGCTCCCCTACAAGAGATCATCCAAGAGTTTTGATATTATCGGGACTTTTTACGATAAATAAAACCGGAAGAACTTGAAATTTCCATACTTTAAAACTTACAAGACATTAGCTGATCTTGCAATCTCCGAAGTTCTCACCAGCATCCTCTTCCGAAAATGTGATGTCATTTGTGAGCCCTGAAATATAATCTTCATCCCCATCTTCTTCATCACTTTCGAGATCAGGTCTACTATACCTTCTTTCAACATATCCAAACATCTGCCGCCTCTGTAGGCGGACAACATGCATTATAACATCGGGGGCAAGTGTTGCCGGGGACTGGTCTTCTCTATTCTGTCTATTAGATTCCATAATCTGTTCGTAGAGAATATAAGTACAAGTAAATACACATTCATAAATCATCTTAGGGTAAACTACACTAGTAGTCACCCAACCAATAGTAAATATCTTTTTTCATCACCCAACAATGAAAAGTTACAAAATGGTCACTAAACTATTCAATTTTGTTTTTTTTGCTCACCTAACTATCTTGGATTTTTAGGTGTTCCCATTTTTACATTAGGCAACTAGTGACCAAAAAAGACAAAATTGAATAGTTGGATAACAATTTTGTAACTTTTCATAGTTGAGTGACTAAAAAACAAATTCACTAATAGTTGGATGACTACTAGTGTAGTTTACCCATCATCTTATTAACACTACTGGATACGAGATGATACCTTCTTCAAGTTTTTAGGAAGTGCAGGAGCATCACCAGCCATAGGAGCCCAAAGCTTTACATCTTTATCAAATCCACATGTAGCTAAAAATGGCATGCACGGATGAGGCTCAAGATGATTTACTATATGCTGATCACCTACCATTACTCGAACAAGCTTAGCACCCTTCTTCCTCCAAATAAATATATGCCCACAATCAGAACCACTCATCACATATTCATCTTTGGGGCCAAAAAAACTCACTCCTTTGACGGTTCGTGAGTTTCTATGACCCTCATAAACTTGCGGTTCCTCATTTCTCAGCTGAGTTTCAGACTCAAGAGATAACGGAGAAGGTCCGAGCTCCATGTTCTTTTGGAATAAATAAATCAGCTCATCGTTGTAAGAAACAAGTAGTTCACTTGCTTTAGTATAAGCTAATCCTGTAATATGAACATGGTTAGAGTGAAGCAGATGGCGAGGGCAAAATAAGTTCACGGGTTCATCCGAAACATTAGATCCATCCAACTGATATCTTCTGATATCATAGACGCGTGCATATTCATCAGAACCGCCAATAGCAAAGTAATTCGGATTCCTTGGATCAATTATAATGGCATTTAACCTTATGTTTAAAGGCTGACTGTTAGTTTCTTTGAATGAAAAGCAATGGAATAGCTTCAAAGCCGAACCACATCGCAGATCATACTGCAACACACAAAAGAGTAAAGAATAATGACAACCAAAAAATGATCGAAGCTAAATTAAAGTTGCACTTTCCATTAAATTAACTAACATGTTGCACTAAGCCGTCTTCACCACAACTAAAGAATAGGTGTGGACTTCCTGGCTCGACAGCAAGGCTGTGTACACGACCTTGGTGCTTTCCCAACCTTCTTGTCTTAACTTGACCATTCTCCAAAATCTCTCCAAGCCTCACCTGATATAAAAAGAAAACCCTTTAGAAGGTCAGAAGTAAGAAATTATCAGTCTCATTAGTAGATTCTTTAGCTATGTTTCAAGAAGTTTCTTTGAATGAGCAAAATAACCTATTAGTAGCATCTATATTGCTCCGACTCTTCATTTTTTTTGAAGTACACATGTTCAACACTCGTGTTAGATACATTTTTGTGTAATGGTTATGGGGATACTTGAAGTCCCTCCAACTACACTAAGAACTTAAAAAAAATTAGAGCATCATGCTAATAACGAAAAGATATTAGTTTATCCTCTTTAGGGGCCATGAGCAGCACACCCTCAAGTGGCGCCAACCTAGCACACATGACCTCTATATCCTAGAGGACACAAGTTCAAGTCTCCCAATACGCAAAGCTCTTTAATGATCATGGTTTCGTTTGCACCAGAGACAAGACCTTGAAGGTGCCCTACTCAAGGCCCAAGGGCATCCCAAAGATACCAATACATTTGGACTATCAGCAAGAAGTTCTAACAATAACAACATCAAATGCATACCTGACACTCACATCTAAATCCGACTAACATAGACTAGCATTATGGATCAAAGCAAGGATAAGCAAAAAGCATAAACATCACGACCTGGCCATCAGCAGTAGAAGTGACTATTCTCTTATCGTCAAGGATTAAAGTAGGGATATGATGCTTAAAGCCCCTCCAAATACGCAAAAAAACTTCAAAAAAAATTAGAGCATCATGCTGATAATGAGAAGATGTTCTCCTCTTTGGGTGCCATGAGCAATGCACCCTCAAGTGGCGCCATCCTAGCAGACATGACCTCTATATCCTAAACAACATGGGCTCAAGTCTCCCATCGCTAAGCTCTTTAACTATCATGGTTCCAACAAACCCTTGAAGGAACACCACTCAATGGAATCCAAAGAGAAGAATACATTCGGACCATCAGCACAAAGCTCTAACAATACCAATATCAAACACATTCCCGACACTCAGGGACAAAGACAAAGGGGGCAGGCGGTGGCCTTGGCCCCCCCCCCCCCAAATGGTAGATTTCCCATTAGCCTCTCAAATTTTTATGAAATTATATATTAATATAATGGAAAAATTGCACTTTGGCCCCAATAATTTATGATTCATCTCTGACCACTCCTAAAGCACTTTTCTGGCTTCGTCCCTAGGACACTCGTATCCAAATCCGACTAACATAGACAAGCATCAAAGCAAATGATAAACAAAAAGCATAGAACATTCATTTACCTGACCATCAGCAGAAGAAGTGATTATTCTCTTATCATTAGTTAAAGGCATAATTCTAGCTTGAAATATATTGTCTAAGTGACCAGAAGCATAACAAAGTGTTTTGGTTTTAGTTGCCCAATTCCATAACATGACATGCTTATCATCAGAACCTGAAACCAAGATATCACCATTAAAGTTGAATTCCACAGTGTTTACACATCCTTCATGGCCATTTAGTTTCCCATAAAGATCGATTTTTTCTACTATAACCTGTACCCAAAAAAACACACGGAAAAAATCATTAAAAATTAAAACCATATCAAATACAGAATAGAAATTAACTGAATCTTAAATACCCAGCTTTTCTAAGAACAAGAATTGAACATTAGATAGATGACTTATTGTTTATAATTTCATTTGATGGTGTGATCAAAGTGGGGGACTAAAAGAAAGAGCAAAGAATAAAAGTATGGAACCTGTGAAGAAGAGAAATGGCGAGAAAAAGTTTGTGGGGAAGAAATTCTCATTTCACGGTTGATGATTTCTGGGAAAAAACCATGTTTGATTTTCTTGAAATTTGTCGTCTCCATTGTTTCAAGTTTTCGAAACGGAATTTTCTTTTTCACAGTTCAGTTCTTGTTCTTTGCTTGGTGACTTGTGCTTTGCGCATAGGGTGTAAGAAACACATGTTTTTCGCAAGCTATTCGAGGTAAAATTACAATGAAACCCCTGTATTAAAAATCAGATTACATTTTATTCTTTTTACTTTAAAAAATATCAAATTAATCACTATTTGTTAAATCAATGAGCAAATAAATCCTGTCTGTTAAAATTTCATAAACTTCCGTGCCTAACGAAATAATCAAGCAGTGACACGTAGCGTGAAATGTGTATCACATGCTGATATACAGGGATTAATTTTTAACTATAGAAATAGATAAAATTCTAAATAAAAGATTCAAACAAGATTATAATTTATCAGTTTACTCTTTAATTTACTGTACATAAATTAATTTATATATTTTTAATAAAGAGGACAAAATAAAATTTAACTCCAAATACAATGACCTTTATAATACTTTTACCAAAAAATTCAAATGAGATTACAAATTTTTAAATTAAAATTGAGTTATGGATGAGTTAACTTCAAACACCATAGTTCTCAATTCAAACCCCTTACTTACAAGCTTAACTATTTTTCATATATTTTACATTATGAAATTATATTTTTTTTGCATTTAATATATTTCAAATTATGAAATTATATTTTTTACTCAACAAGCCGAATCGAATTCTAGTGTCAACTTAAATACAAAAATTAATTAAGCTCAAACTCGGAATAGTTAAATTATAATTTAAGCTGAATTTCAACTTAAAATTTCAAGTCAAAGTTAAATCCGAATATCTTGTGCCCCCGTGTGTATTCTCTGCTAAGCGAAGTGAAAACTCCTAACCCATACGGTTGTTAGATATTCTTGATTTCAGATTTTTAGTTTTTGAGAAATTAATAATTATCCATTTTATTAAAATTTTAAAATTTTTATAAATAAAATTAATCATTATATGGTAAATCAAAAAGAAAACCAATACTTAGTATTAAACCATCACAAAAGATATAAACATTAGAGTGAACAGATAATATTATTAAAAAGAAAAATTAAAGCATGAAGATAACTTGTCCACCACAATGATAATAGCAAGCAAGATGGAGCTATTTCTTGGAATTCTATGTTATAATAAGAATAATAAGAATGTGATTCTATCATATTACAATACCATACATTACATTACCTGCAAAATCACCCACTATTTTTGTCAGTGTAATAAAATTCTTTTATAAATCTACCCTTTACTCACCCTTAACCCATTCTCCCCAATTGAAGAAATAAAGAACAAAGAATTGAAATCCACAGCTCTTTTTTACAACTCAGTCTATTTTATCGGGACTCTTCGTTTTCTCTAAAATATTTATAACCGTAGATATAAAAATAGAACATATTCGTACCTGCCACTCACTTCAAATCCCGATAACTTAGAATAACACCCTTTCTCCCAATCTGACTATTTGCAAAATCTTTTATACCAAGACCAGAAAATTAAGAAAAGAAAAAAAAAAAAAAAAGTGCTGGGATTTCAAAGTCCTATGTCAAATTTGTGTAAAAGCACAAAAGAGATGGGATGAGAAAGCAAACCCTGGCCGGCCAAAATGTGATAATTGGGGCGATATATCCATTTTTGTGTACGACTCTTCTTCTCTTGCATCCGAAAAGTCAATAGGCAGATTATGGTTTTAACTAATCATCGTCATCTGTTATCAAGGCAAATGAGAAAGGTTTGAACTTGTATCCATCACCGTGGTAGAATTTGTTTTGGAATTCCACCCAGTGAAGACGTAAAGCGTGAAGGAAAGCACTGAGGGTCTCCATCATGAGTAGTATGAAAGCAGTTGCGAAAGCAAACACGGCTAGCCCTATTAACCGAATGATGATGTTGTCGTACCTGTAATAATCATTCCTCATGGAGTCATTACCATTTACCATAGAACAGTTAAACGGATTAAGAGAGTAATGCAAGCTTAAACAGATAAAATGCATGAAAACATGGCACATAATTTCAATGTCATAAATTAATATTGTGCATATAACATTAACAAACTAAGCAAGGCTCCAACTACAGAATCTACTTCGACATGTTATCCAATGAAGTTATTCAACTAGGACTCAAAAATCATAAGTGTCGTGAAATGTCTTAGCTGGTTTGATTAAGTAGCAACCGGCAAATGCCTGAAATTTGTTACATCACATATAGTTCTTTTTTTATGCCAAGTACAGTGGTTTAGTTTTATTGTCATTCATCCAACATTTCACTAAAGATATAAACCGTAACCTAGGAAGAGAACATGAATAGATGGGATGATGTTGAAATATGCACAAAACTAGCATTCACCATGCAGAACATTAAAAGAACTCACCCCCAAGCAAGTAGTAGGACTTTCTCATAGAAAACGGTTGATAATTCTGAGTGTGCCAAGCTATAATGGCATTAAAAGCAGACATTAGCTAAACATTTATTTAAGAGAGTGCAAAAGATTGAAACTGAGGAAACAATAGATCCCACCTCAAAGCCCAAAGTCGAAGATATGATGCCGTGTTCGAGACAGCACCTAGAACAAACTCGATGGAGTGTATCATTTGGTGCACAAAAACCTCACTAAAGTTGAACTCCTCATGATGGTCCCGAGCAGAATTGGGTTCCACATCAAGATCCAACTCAGAGGAACCAAGCAAGCCATAGGTGCGACCTTGAAATCTCTAAAGCACATTGCACAAAAAGTTCAAAAAATCAACAAGACATTCATCTACATTGTTCCAAGCCCAATCTAAACAATAGAAGTAGCAATAAGGAAGCAAGACCGAAGATAGGTCGACCACATAGTACCTCAGAATGAAGCTTCTTCAAAATAAAAGGTTTAGGAAAAAGCATCCATGGAACCGCAACTAATGCCAAAAGCAGCAATACAATCTGCACAAGTTAAGCAACAATAGACTGCTGAGAAAGACTTGAAATACAATAACAAGGTAAATAACAGTATGCATCAATAACCAGAAGAGAGAAAATCACACCTGAAGTGGTCTCTGGCCCCAAAACAACTCGTTTTCACCAAGATCATCAGTGGGACTCAAAAACATATAGATCATCACATGATAAAGGTCTGCTTGAGAACCAGTGCACCACTTAATTATAATGAGCAATGAAAGATACCCAAAAAGGGAGTTGAGGAATATCATCTGTGGCACAAACTGATACCTAACATCAAGATGAAAAGTAAGTTTCAGTTTCATCCCCTAATGAAAGCAAGTTATTCAGTTTCATCCCCTAATGAAAGCCAGTTAAGAACAGGGCATAAGTCAAAGGATAAAAAGGGAAAAACCACACACCTAATATCCAGGGAGCTCCGGAAAAAACGAGCATTGAAATAACTTAATACAATTCCTAGGTTCATCTGTGCCACACCTAGCAAAATTGACATCTTCATTTTAAGAGAGTTCAGAAAAGGCAACTCTGAACGACTTCCGCGCCAGCTTGGATCCACACCAAATGGGTACGGATCACGAAATTTAATCAAACCAGCAGAGTTTGCATCACTGAGCAAAACAACCATAATAACAGTGGAATAGGAAAATTAGTTGAAGATATGAGAATTTGTTAGTCTGCCCAAGTATTGCAAATCTGACCCTCTAACATTCACTCAAAACCAAAGCTGTCAGCTAGTACATCAGAACTAGGCTATTCACCCTTTTTTTACGTGTTAAAGTTCCAACTAAACTATATGCATATAAAGGAGAAACACTGAGGAGGGTTGACCAATGCCTTAAAAATATGCAATAAGCCTAATTGTTCTATAAGTGCGTAAAAACAAACCTATATCTGAAAGAAGATCTACAGAGGTTGATTCAATGGTGCAATACGATTTATATAAGAGTCAAACTCTATATCAAGTTCTACAGTAGTGCAAAGATGGTTGCGAATAGTATGTAAATATTCTTACATAAAAGAAAGAAATATAAAGCAACTGAGAAATCAAAACCAAGGAAATATTACATCCTCGATAGTGGTTATTAAAATTAAAATTGCTTCTGAGACATTGTAGGACAGAGGATGACATCAGATGAAAACATAACATATTCCATCTTTCTTGTAAAAACTGGTTAGTGAAATTATTTAGATATCCAAAATTAATAATACAAACCTGCAGGTAACATCTCGGCATTTGTAAGCAGAACCACCAAATATGTGAAAGGGAACAGAGAAGAACTCGTTGTAAATCAACCCACAATAAATTGAAAAGAGTGACATTAAAAGGAGTACATATCGCCCCCCAAATAGCATTTCCATAAAACTTCCAAGCTTCTGTAAGGTATCAAATGTGCAAATTAGATTACAATAATTACAAGCTATGAATAAATTTACATGCAGATCAACAGAAGAATAAGAAAGAAAGCATGCATAATTATCACAACATCAGGTCCATCTCAAATTATGTGTGAGTGCATCAATCCCATTCCCATCTCATTTCTTACTTTGAATCAGATGATTTTCTCTTTAAATAAAAGAAAAATGAAATCTTATTGTCTTCAGTTCACCTAAGAACACAGATACAACAAGACCCTTGGTATGGCAGTTTGATCATTAGGCAAACATTAATGAGGGGAAAATGATATCCTATGAAATCAGTCATACCAAAATATAGCAAAAACATCAGAAATGTAGAAATCCATTTAGAAGCTATTAATAAACTTGTATCTCAGATTTTTAACCAATCAGACCACTTTCTGAAGTATGTTATCAATGGGTCAACCCAATGGTTCAAACCATCATTGAAGTAGGAATTAATGATTAACTGAAATAAAATGCAGCCTCATTCAGTGTTAAACCCTGCTTAACAGGCCCAATAAGAAATCATACCCATTAAAAACAATATCCTATCCAATATTCCTATTATAACAATAACAGTTTCTCTATTATGCAAATATAGGTTCGCTTGTTAGTTTCTACTCTATACAGATACGTTTGCAGACATGCCTGAGTGCTGAGCCTGCCTTCTCGAGCTATGAGGACCAATGCTCCCAATAACAAGCATATTCCATGACCCCAATCACCAAACATCACCGCAAAAAGAAACGGAAAAGTAACAACAGTGTAAACTGCAGGATTTGCCTCCTGATATCTTGCAACACTGCAAATAGTTCTAATGTCAGAATTCTGATAGGTTATATAGGTAGCAAGTAAATAGGTCACAAATGAACATATAAAATTGCTTATCTTGAAGTCACTATGACTCAATGAATCATTCAATACATTAAGAATGCATAAACTAGCGGTTATAATATGGAGGAGATACTTCAACTTTGACATACTATAGTGTCATTATGTAAATGTTCTAACAACTGGATAGACTGTAAGGAAGAAATCATGTTGGCCGCAGAAAGGAAGGTGTTGCCCCCCACTAGCAGGTTATATTTACCATCTAAAACACAGAACATCCATATCCACGAAAGCATGTACTAAGGTATAGATTAATACAACAATATTCTTAACACTGGACAACCATCCTATTTAAAGTGAGTAGTTTATACATTTTTCTCTATAATATCAACAGAAAGCATGTCAGCCATAAGTTAAAGCAACAGAGCATCATGCTAGAACTCACCCATATGCGTCAACAATCTCTTGATATGCATTTGTGAAATGGTTTGTTCTGAAATATGTAGGAGGTGATTCCACAGCATCCATCACATGAAAAATTATACCTACTTGTGAACTGCTATCAAATGTTGCCCGTTGCAATGCTTCTTGAATCTGTTGGGAAAAACCTATTTCAAGATAAAGAGGGCAGAGAAAAAACATAGAACGTAGATTGTTGATGCATAATGAGATACCTGGGCTTTTGCAAATATAGGGCACCATCCCTCCCCAACAAGACATTTCTTAGTAACATCAAAATTCAACATATTCAATGTATCATATACAGCTTTTTCCCTTCGTACCTGGTTTTAAAAAAATTAAAAATTACAAGGGTCCTAGCTGATAATATAGCAACAAATATATGGGATTTTATATGTTAATTTAGATATTTTGCACTTTATTATTTTAGAAACTTTGTGCATTGCGATGTTCATTGCTCCAGCAAAAGACAACAAGGAAGACAAGGCACATTCACTAAAACACATCTTACCATACTCGTCCATTGTGTTAGATGGTATCCAATTGAGGTCAGAGCTTTATTTCGATGGCGAATACCAGCATCCAATGTGGTCTCCAATTCAGAAAGATGTGATGAGACCTGTGAACAAAAACCCAAACATTCAACTAGAAGAATACAGATTTCCATTGTAACTCCAACTATTAACAACCATATAAGGCATACATATAGACATGTGAGGAAGTCAAAACAGAGCCAAATTAAATTGAAGTTTGGATCAGCTCTTGAATATTCCAGAATAGAAAAAATGAAAAAATAAAAGCTGTTAGGTCATCTCCTCAAAGAATCAAGGCACAGGATTTTAGGCCAGGTTATGAAGATCATATGAAGATTAACATATTTGTACATTAAATTCAAAATATGATTTGATTAGTATAACAGACACAAGAAAAAAAATAATTAACCTCCATGACCCAGCACTTACTTCTCTAGTTATTTGCCTTTGTTTACTAATGTCATCAGGGACAGGATAGCAATTAGCGCCAAATGCTTCACAAATTTTCAAAATCTTTGTCCTTGCCTGTTCCCCAGAGAAATGAACCACAAATACTGTTTTCTCAACCTGCAAAGACAAATAGAAAAAAAATAATTGTAAAGCTTCTTTCTTTCAACACTGCAACAGTCTAGCCATCAAAAAGCAACACCATGACATCTTTGGATGTAGACAAACCAGAGACAGAATGTATCAAACAACAGTAAAAGCTTCCAAATTAAAAGATAGCAGAAGAATTAGCAACATAATCTATGGTGATGAGAGGGAAAATAAACCATTTCAGCAGACAGAGGATCCACAATTTCTTCACCAGCCGGTGCCTGATTAAAAAGCATATTGCCTCTGGTAGCACGAAATAGCATCCTCTCAAATCTAAGAGCCTTGGACTTACAAATAATCCCACTGATGAATCTCAAACCAGATTGGTCTGCAGGCCTCGTTTCCTGTACAGTGAATAAGCATATACTAGATGAAACTGGAGTAATAGGTTTGCAAAAAGTAATAAAATAACAGGATCAGCAAATACCTGTTCAAGTAATGATGCTGTCTCAACATAATCATCATTTGAGTATATATTCTCACTTAATTCCCTTTCCTCAGCAACTGCATGGTTACTATTTGGCAAAAGAAAACCACATGCCTGGAATTTGAGCAAAATGAATGAGAAGGCATCCAGTATTCAACATAAAGAGTTTGGTTATAGGTTTCTTTTCAAAACCGTAGCATTCAAAAAGGAAATAGAAAAAATTTTACATGGATTTGATGAGTTCACATAGCTTTACCACAAACAAAAATATTCACTTCATACTGTTACTTGCCCTGTGATCTTATGATATTCCTTTCACTTTTTTCGCCTTTTGTTTTGCCTAGTAATTTCCTATCATGTTTGAATGAAGCAGGACCATTAAAAAGCTTAACTAACTCTTAAAAATGGCTTTGCAGAAATCAACCAACCAGAGGAATAACTGAATATTAGAAAGCATTTAGGGGAGGGAGGAAAAAGAAGTAAAACCCTAACATGACTTTGTGCAGTGAAGATGAGAAAGAAATCGATAAACAAATGCAAGAACTGGTCCCTAACACATTAATATGTATAATAACTGAAGAAATGAACCAAGAAATTCACCTTCTGCAAAACCAACTTGAACTCAAGGAGCTCATTGTATGTAACTCGAAGTTTCTCGCTGTTGGAGTTCATTTCAATCAGTTCGTGCTCATGCTCAGCAAGTTGTATCTGGAATTGTAACAAACACAAAATACAATACACACTTCATTCCAGAAAAGACCACCATAACTTAAATTAATTATGGCATGCAATAAAGTATAACTTTCTGTAACTGGAACATCAAAAGGGAATATGCAAGTCAAAGGGGGAATGAACGATTATTTGGTGGGAGTAGAGCAAATGTACCTCTAATTCCTCCAATTCTAGATCTGGTTCCACAACAGGGTGTACTGAAGATAGTAGGCCAGCTTTACTAATTTGATCTTTGAAAAAGCGTAGCTTCCTTGACATTTCTCCACAACGCTTCACCTGTTAAGACCTCTCAGCAATTAAAACCACAACAGATTATAATCAATAATCACTCAGTTTGATTCACTCAAAGACACGCTGTAGATACGATTAAGTACACAAGGAAAGGATACATACAAATAATCGGCAGATTTTCTCATTTCAACTGACCTTGCACCATTATTAAATAATACTTGATATTTTCTCATTAAAATAAATATTTAACAATTGAGAACTAAACCTAAACATATAGCACAAAATTAAAACTCTGGCTTTCTTCCATACCTGATTAACAAATGTTCGTTGGAAAGGACTTCTCTCAGAGTTTAGCTGCCACAGTAAAGGAAAAGTATTTTAACCATTAGCATATTCAATTGATGGTTACAAAAGCAATTTCGGTAAATTAGTTAGCAATCAGCAACTAGCCATATGGTTATGATACCAAACACCCTTTTCACCAGAATAAGGAGAGATGACATGGTAAACAGCCTTAAGACCTTCTAAAGCAACCCCGCCCCCCCCCCCAATATATATACATACATATATATTCACTGGATTGACAACAATTCTACTAGTAGGACTTCTCTTTAGGTGGATCAAGATCCCACCTCTACAAAATCCTCCATCCTAAATTATATAATAAAAACAGCATCTTTAACAATTAATAGTCATTATCATCAGTATAACCAACAAAGCCCCAAAAAAGCTTAACCCAAACGCATAGTGAAACAAAAATAACTTGAATAAAAAAGCTGATAGAAAGTCCCTTTAAATCCCTAATCATACTTGCAGCACATACTGTGGCTAAATTTAGTACAGTTCACCAACTAAAAAACAGAGAGTCCATCCTTCAATACTTTAGCATGAAATTGCTCCTCTCAATAATTCAAGCAATCCTATAACACCTGGAAACTTAGGACTCATACTAATACACGCACCAAGAGCTTAATATATGTTCTATTCCCAAATAGAGCAAAGCTTATTGAAATATTAAATGTCACATTATAGGCAAAACTTAAAGCTAGGTCTAAAGTTACAAAATTATTACCTACAAAAGCATAAAGTAAAACTTTCTCCAATAAGCTCAAAGCCGAGGCCTAAATAAGCTCAAATTCCAAAATCTCTCAAAACAAACCAGAAACCACCTTGTTATTATGCGAAACAAAAACTCCTTCTTAAGAAATTCAATACAAGTATAACTTCCTTGCTCTGAATCTAAAGCTTCTCATATTGTATCTTAACAAGATCCAGCAATTCAAATACATCTCAAATCAAACAGGGGACTGATACAGAAAATTAATTCAGCCAAGATCTCACGGTCTCATAAAATTCAAACACCGGAACAACAACTAATCATTTATCATATTCGCATTGACTCCACCAAAATTTCAAATACAGGAAAACAATAACAGCTAAAAAATATATAATAACAAGCTCTGTGCTTTCAGCGTAAATTTCAACTACTTAAAAAAAGCGAAATCTCATTTCCTATTAATACCAAAGAAAAAAAAAAACAAATCCGGAATCCTCCTAATCAATAATTATTCAAAAAACCATTAAAACTAAAGCAGCGCAAACAAAAAGAATCGGATCTGAGCATATAGAACGTACATCACGAAACTGGAGAAGACCGAGTTCACCGAGATAAGAAATGGCTCGGTGAGCAGACTCGACGGGAATAATGAGTTGAACGAGCGTCATTTTCTCCGACCGCATCAGATCCATCGGCGGCAAGTTATCTATGAGCTTTTCTATTCTTTCCATTTCTCTCACTCTCTCTCTCTCTCTCTCTCTTTTCCTCGAGAATCAAACAGAAATAAATGAAGTTTGGATCTATGTTTCTGGATCTGAGACGGTTTTTATTTTTTTTTCAATTTTTTTTCTTTTTTACGGGAGACTGAGAAAGTTTGCCTTCGGTTTCCCCATTGCAACTGTCATCGAAAATTTGTAAATTTCAGAATAAATTCGCTTTCCTTTTTCAAAGTGGAATTTGAGAAAAGAAAAAAAATTACTAAAAAGAACCTTTTATTTTCAATTTATTTGGTTATTTCGTTTTCGTGTAATTGCAAAATTAGCCCCTAAACTATAACATTTTTTCCACTTAGGTAAGAATGGCAAAAGAAAACCTCGACCCAACGGGTTTCAAAATCGGATCAGGTTTTTTTATTTTTTTGGAAATTTGGTTTCCAGGTGTGGCAGGGCAGGGCAAATTTAATTCTTCAATTAGTCGAGTTGAGTCGAAATTAGATTTAAATAAAATTAGTCCTACCCTGCCATCGGATAAATTTTATATTAATATTTACTTTAATATAATTATAGTTAGAAATAATTAATAATATCACTAAAAAGTAATAAGGACATTAAAATATTACTATTATTTTGATAAAAAAGTTTGTGGCATATTGGGTTGGGTTAGAATCAAAGTCGATATAATTTTGATTTTACTCGGCAAGTAAATTAATATTTAATTTCAGATGAGGTCAGGGTCAGGTTATGTCAAAGGTATATTGGGTTAGGGTTAGGGCAGGCAAAAATACACCTTGCCCTGCCCTGTTTGCATCTCTATTAGGGGTAAGTGTTCGATTGAATTGAGTGAGAAAATTTTGAGTTAATCAAGTTGACGAGTCATATTTTATTAGCCTAACTCTATTCAAAAAATTTCGAATCGATTCAAGTTGAGTCGAATCGAATTGAGTGAAATTGTTGGAGTTAGAACACATAAATTATTATTCTAGAAATTTTTAATGTTACAACACATAAATTTGAAACCATATATATTTGAAAACTTTTTCAAAGCAAAATAATAATAATAATAATAATAATTTATTTTAGTATGATAAACTTAAATCATAAATTAACTTATTTAGGTCTCAAAATTATTATTCTAGAATTTTTTTAATTTTTTTAACTTTCTTTATATTTTTTATAATTTTTGAAAAATATAAATTTTGAAATTTTTATAAATATTTTGAATTTTTTTGTAATTTTTATTGAGAAAGAGAGCAAATATTTTGAATTTTTTTGTAATTTTTATTGACAAAGAGATCAATTTGCTCATTTTCAAACTTGGCAGGGACCAAAAAGGTATTTACACAAATTTGTTATTTGAATTATTCGAGTTGTTCAAATTATAAAATTCAACTCGATTCGAACTCGAAATTTGAATTATTTATTCGAGTTTACTCGAATAATTCGAATAACTCGATTCAATTAACACAAAATTTATTTTTTTCGAATTGAATTAAGTTTTGCTTACCTCTAATCTCTACAGTTAAGTAACTAAAGTTTTTTTTTGTCAATAAAACATATTTCAACTATTAATTTTGTCTTATTTCGTCTTATTTGTTGGTATTGTATTTTACGTAAAATGAGAGGAAATTAATAGTTTAAGTACCAATGGTGATAAAAAAAACTTTAGGTACTTAAGTGATCAAATTTATATAGTTTGAGGACCCATTTTGAATTTAATCCCTTAGTGTTTTTTTTTTTTTTTTTGCCAAAGTTTTTTATTAGTTTAAGTGGAAAGTAACGTCAAAGTCCACTCAAGAAATTTGGTGGGCTGGGCCCAATATTGTTTGGGTTTGGATCTTAAACTTAGATGGATTGCAGCAAAAGAAAATTTTTTTATATGATTTTTACATAATCTGGTTTTACTAGATTGGAAATTAATTTATCATTGAAAAATGGCATAATATCAAATTTAGACCTCAATATTTATTTATTTTGTCATTGTGATCTTTTTTAGCTAAATTTCGCCACTAATCATTCAAAAAAGAGGCAAATATTTTTTTTAACCAAAATACCAATTAAAACATTATTTTTTAACAATGTTGTATAGAGAGTTTATGTGTACTTCATGCTAATATGGCACTATTCGTCTTTAATGTCATGTTAACAAATAATTTAAAAAATTATAAAATAATCATAAAATAAAATTCAAAATTATAAAAAATCATAAATTGAAAAAAAATTATGAAGTACATGTGCATTGCGAAGCTATCGTGTTTAAAATTGTAATGTTTTACTCAATATTCCAATTTGAAAAATAGAAATTTAACTTTTTTTTTGAGATATTGATAATCAAATTTGACTCTTTTCAAAGAGTTGAGGGTCAAATTTAGCTAAAAACAAATAATAAGGGCCAATTTGACGAAAGATGTAAACATTAAGGGTTAAATTTAACATTATGTCATGAAAAATAAAAGGCTAATTTCACTAAACTTCTTAAACTATAACTCTAATTTTAAATTGATCCTTAAGCTTCAAAGCTTTCTAATTGAGTCATTATAATATCATCACTATATCAATTATGTTATTTTATTGCACTAGACGTCGTTTTGGGCATTAAATGTCATACATGGAGTGTATTATAATATGTCGATCAAAATATAAATACATGTGTATTGCATGGTCAACTTTGATTTGACATATTAAAAAAATTCAATGTTAATAAAAATTAGTAGTGTTATTTATTTTCTCAACAAACAAAATCGTGCAAAACTAACAAGTTTGCACATGATTGAACTCGATTCCATTACCTATAGCATATATGTTCCAAATGTCTCAAAACGATCCTATAAATTACCTTTATGCCATAGGTCAACGGCGGAGGGAGAAGGCAACCTAGCATGTAGTGGCCTCCCCCCCCTCCCCACCCCAAAAAAAAGAAAAATTCACTATATAATTTATTTAATTTTTACGAACTCATAAAATAGTATAATGATAAAATTTCACTTTGCTCCTCACAATTTTTTAATCGCTCTTGAAACAATTTTCTACCTTCGCCTCTACTACAGGTCATAAGTAGGGATAGCTCCAAGGCTTACTCCCCCAATGAAAAATTATTATTTTAATCCTTTAAAATTTTTTAAATTGATAAGTTAGTTTAATAGTAAAAATACATTTCGCCCTCCAAAGATGAAATATTTTCATTTTAATCCTTTTATAATTCTAAAATAACAAGCATATCCAAAGATAAAATATTACTTTTGACATTTTCAAAATTTAAAATTTTAATGTTGGCCCCCAAAAATAAACTTCTGTCTTCGCCTCTACCACAGGTTATAGAGTCAGAGTCAAAATATACACATGGTTTGATCTATTCAAGCACTTTGAAGCATTCCAACTCCGTAAAACAATAATACACCCGTCAACAATATCCAAATGAAAGTAGAGTATATAGCTAGGCGGCAAGTGTCAAGTCTACATCGTCACCTTCAAACATAAGGCGACCACACTGTCTCTATCTTAGAACAAGATAAATGGGGAACTCAATGGTCCACCTGCTTGATTATAATTTTTTTCCTATATTATTCAAATTTTTATATATTCGCATTCGAAATATGTTAGTATAATCTTTAATGGTAATATAAAATAACATAGTTTTGCGACAAGCAACATCAAAATTTATTTAGTCAAATGTCTTTAGACTGCACCAACCACCTGTTTGATGAAATGCTTGACCGTCGGCCAATCCTATATTCAAGCTTGTTTGTGGTCCAGCCCATGTTTGGCAACCCAACATTATAGCTATGGTAAAATCCCCAACTTTTGTTCTTTTCCTTCTCTATGCTAGACTTGGTCATGGGTTTAGTGGCCCGTCCAGTTCCATCGATTCATCTTGATTTGAGTCGAGTTGGATTTAGATAGATTTGTTTGTGATTAAGTTATCTACTCAAGCTCAACAGTTCGTCTAAAATTTAGAAGGGTTTGGATAAAAACGTTAGGCTCGAAAAATGTGTTTGGGCAAAAAAAAGGTTCATTTAAAATAGGAGTCAGGCCCAAGTTTGGTCCAACCCAGCCTATTTTTAAAGTTTGTAATATTTTATGTTATGTTATTTTTATATAGTATATAATTTATAGCACATAAATTAACTCTATAGTAATATATAACACTAACATAATGTAAACATTAAAAAACATTAAGATGGCTATATGAAAAAATTTAATTGATAAAAAATATTAAATTAAAAAATATATAAATATTTTTTTAAAAAAATTTAAAAATTATATGGGCGACTTTAAAATGAGTTTGAATTGGCTATTTACAAATATAGGCAAGCTTGACCAAAATTTTAATACTAAATTCATTAAGACACTGAACATCATTAAACAATGTCATCAAACAACCGCTGAATTAAACTTTTCGAAACATCTTGATATTAAAAAAATTGAAATTTTTCAGAAAAATTAATTGAACCATTAAAATTTTAACAACAGTTCACGTGACAATCCACTTATATTTCGTAATTTAAAAAAATATCATTTTTTCAATAATTTAAAAAATTCTTAAAAAATTGTGTACTTCAATTATGAAATGTATACAAATTATCACATCAATACCGTAAAAATCTTAACAATTCAATAAATTATTCTATTTGGAAAAAATAACCATAGTGAGTACTTTTTTTGAACAATCTCATTATAGATTCTGATTATATCTGTTTTTTTACACAATGCCTAAAACTATTCATAGCCCCTCCTCAACTCATAAACAGAAAGATAATGCACTCTAGATTGTACGAATCCACATTCTCCTCTGTTGACTATAATACTTATACTCATCGAGTTAAAACTCAATTAATAACATAGTGAGTACTTAAAATGTGAGAGAGTAGTAAAAGAATAGAAGGGGAGTCCCTTCCTAAGCAAAATGGGCCAAAAAAATTGCCGACAATGTCACAAATTGCATGGAACATTATGGCAAAACATTGCGCCCACGCTAATTAGATTTAGCTTAGCTTAGCTTAGCTTAGTATATAGCTGACACCGCCATGCTAACCTTACGTCCTATCCATCTTAATGGCTCACAAGGGATCCATCGGCCTTGGATCTACATTACAATGCGATCCGATCATAAATCATCACGGGACAAACCCAAATTTTTATGGGTAAATTCCATCACAAGTCATCCAACTATTGCCTCTTTTCTCTTTTATCACCCAACTATTAATTTTTTAATTTGGTCACTCAGTTATTGCCCCTTTCTTTTTGGTCGCCTAACTATAATTTTTTTTAGTTTGGTCACCCAATTAATATGTAAAAGTTGAGAGCTAAATTTATTATTATATTAATTTTTTAACCGTCATGTCACCCTCTCTTTAGAGATTTAACAGCACTTAACGAAAATGGACTAAAAAAAGTCTCGATTAGTTGGGTGATCAAACAAGAAAATGGGCAATAGTTAGGTGACCAGTGGTGTAGTTTACCCAAAATTTTTCTAAGGTACGAAATAAGTTTATATATTTTTACAAGAACTAAAATGTAGTTACATCATTTTAATGGCTTGTATATTTATAATTTTTTTTACTTAAGGGTTAAAAAAACTCTCAGTAAAAAAAATAAAAATCAATTGAGCTCTTATGAAAAAAATACACCCAATTGAGCCATCAGTGACAAAAAAATCAATTAGCCCATTTTGTTAATAAAAATCGTCAGTTGACTGGTTTGATCGTTAACCTTGCTGACATGATGGATGAAATCAATTAGAAACTACCAAGTGGCAGTATGCTGATTAGTTGTCCTTAATTGCTTACTTTCAAATTTGAAAGTAACTAAACTACTCCGTTTTTAATGCATAATGATAAATTTAGCCCTCAATATTTACATTTTTTTATTGTCAATTTAGCTATTATTCAATTTTTTGAGTTAAATTTAGCCATTAACTTTTTTAAAAAAATGACAAATTACTTTTCTTCAATAGAAATGCTAACTAAAACATTATTTTTTTAATGATGTTGGTTTGGCAACCCGTGTGATAGTTCATGTGCACTTAATGTTAACATGACATTTTTTGTCTTATATGCCACGTCAATAAATAATTTAAAAATTATACAAATATTCAAAAAATTCAAAATTCAAAATTCAAAAAAAATAATAAAAAGCCCATAAAATTAAAAAAAAAATAGCATGAAGTACATGCGAATTGCTATGTGGGCTATCATGTTTAAAATTTTAACATTTTAGTCAGTATTTCTATTAAAAAATCAATTCGACTCTTTTTAAAAGGTTAATAGTCAAATTTGACTCTTTTTAAAAGGTTGAGGGCCAATTTTAGCTCAAAAAAAATAATAATAAGGGTTAGATTGACAAAAGATGTAAGTATTAAGGGTTGAATTAGATATTATACATTTTTAAAGGGACCAATTTGCTCAATATAAAAATTTAGAGAGACTTGATAAATCTTTTTACCAACTAGAATAAAATCAATATAAAACACAACCGAATTGAAAATTGAAATAATTCTGAACCTAAACTAGAATAAATATAAACAAAATCTACTTATAATGGGATCTAAAATCATAATAATAAATATAAAACTCGAACCTAATAATATATATATATTGATATAATGCTTAGAACTATCCATAAACACTACCCAACTATTCTTAAATAGGAGGATAAATACATTTCAGCGTCTCGAACTCATGTCCTCTTATATTAGCGACAATGCTAATACCAACCGAATTAAGACTCAGCCAACATGAAATAAATATATTTAAACATGATGAAACTCGAATTTAAGATATTAAAACCAAAATAAATATCTATTAAGATATACTTAAGATATTATATTAAATTTAAATAAAATATATTTAATATATTAAAACAAAAATATCAACGCATATTATTTTTAAATTAGAAATCATACCATGCGTATGCATGCGATAATCATAGATTTGAAATACAAATATGTGTTTAATAATAACATATAATAAACAATAAAATGTATAGTTTGAAATTAATTAGTCATAATAAAGATGTAATATGTACGATATTAAAATAAAAAAGTGTACATATTTAAGGTTTTACCAATCCAATTGATGTGGGTTCAAGTCCCACCATATGCATATTTTATTTTTTTTGTTAAAATAAAAATACTAAAGTACTCTCAAATAATATAATTTATTTTAATTACGGAATAGGCCTAATCATGGGTCGGGTTCTGGTTGGGCCGAGCTGATGCAAAATTTAGGCTCATTTTGTAGGCCTTACTCGACTCGAAAAATGGGCCAAAAATTCTATCCAAGCCCAACCCATATTAAAAATGCTAAACCCGAGCCTAACCCAGCCCGCTCGTATTAATTTTTTTAGATTATTTTTATATAAAAATAAATTTAAAAAATATAATACATTAAATACACTAAAAACATTAACATAAATATTTCCCAACAAATTAAAAACACATTAAAAAAAGTATTTATATTTAAATCACACTAAAATAGATGCAACTTAGCAAACAAATGCCCCTAAAATAGAAGCAAAATTAACAATAAAACAAAAGAGTTATACAATATTCAAACAATAACAACAAAATAGTAGTAATATAATAGCTAAATGTTAGTGAAACATTAATGAACTAGTTTATTCGGGTCGGTTAGAGCCACAAAATTTTGCCCGAGGCCTAACCCATTTAGAAAATGGGCCTTATTTTTTGTCCAAACACATT
Source organism: Gossypium stocksii (assembly GCA_020496765.1). Lineage (NCBI taxonomy): Eukaryota > Viridiplantae > Streptophyta > Magnoliopsida > Malvales > Malvaceae > Gossypium > Gossypium stocksii. Next base: position 1,401,135 of record CM035623.1, read on the forward strand.
TTTTAGGTCTATATTTTTTTCCAAACCTTTTTATTTTTCAAGTGGGCCTTCGGACTTAGTTGAGTAGCCCAGCTCATAATCAAATCTATTACAGAAGTATATTCCCGATTGACTCATGACAATAATTAAATTAAAATTTTATTTTATAATAACCGAAGGTTGGGTTTTGGATGCATGCACTTGTCACGTCTATGAAGCTACATAACAAAAAATCTCACATGCATACGTTACTAAAATAGGGGTGATATGATGATGATGATGATGATGATGATGTGTTTATGGAGTGTTAGAATAGGATACTCCCTACAAAAACGAATGATTTGATAACGGCTGTTTGTTTTGCAATTCCGTTACACTGTATTTATTCTGTCCTTATGCGTCCATAAAGACAAATTTAAGTCCGTTACCAATCATCATCATTACCATGACGTCATCGCCTCTCCCACCACCGTCCATCACTCTCGTGCGTCGCGTGTTGCTTTCTTTCTCTCAAATCTCATCATGTTTCTTTTTATCTTGTTAAATAAACGTTAAAAAAATAGATATATATTAAAAGGGTAAATTATACCAATGTCACTAAATTATTAATAAATTTATGTTTTATTCATTTAACTTTAAAAAATTATAAAATAGTCACTGGATATTCAAAAGTTTTCATTTAACTTATTGTACTGTTAAATTTCTTTTAAAAATTCGACTAGCAAGTTCTAAGTAAAGATTCGATGATCGCTGGACTAGTACCCATCCCTGAGAAGTAGAACGTATATTAGATCCAACTCAATCTAACAATTAGTGTCGAAAATCGGAGAAAAAAATCATTTAGATTTTGGTTTACAGATTCATAATATTCGAAGTTGTTTCATAAAAAATGAATTGTGGTGCAAACAGTGTGAACAAATAATGTCATGCAGGAACGATTTTAATAGCTCAATGACTTAGATGAAAAGTTTTAAAAAGTTCAATTACCATTTTGTAACTTTTGAAGACAAATGACCAAAACATAAATTTACTAATAGTTTAACGACTTTGAATGTAGTTTACCTATAATTAAAACAATCTATAAATTTACTAATAGTTTAGCAACTTTGAATGTAGTTTACCCATAATTAGAGTGATCTATAAATATTAGATTATGTTACACTTGCGATGTAAGTGAAAAAATATGTAATAAATATATTTATAAAAAATATTGTATAGAAAAATAAAAAGTGACTTTGATTGAAATAATATTGGTGGAGTTTTTTTAACTCCATAAGTGAAGTTAAGAAACCATTGTGTGTTACATTTATTTAATTTTAAAATTTTTTAAAATACTAATTAAAGACATGTGGTGGTTTTTTTAACTCTGTTTATGAAATTAAAAAAATCCATTACCAATGTATCAAATATTAATCCGTAAAATATAAAAAAATTATGATATATTTGTTAGTTTTGTAAAATGATTATGTATTCAATAATTAGCTAATTTAGTTGGGATTCAGTTGACATCAACTTAAATTGGGATTTTTTTTTTACCTATAGTTCTATACTCATATTTTAAGTGTCTGACTTAGTCAATGGTACCCACAAATAGGGTCTCAACCAATATTTTTTAAATCGAATTGGTGATCAAACCGGTTAGACTATTGGTTCATCGGTCCAATTGATTCGATTAAAAAATTATTAAAATTAATTTTTTTCAAAAATATCGGTTCAATCAATCTAACCAGTTCAATGCCACTTTTCGAATCGGTTTGCCGACTAGCTCCCGGTCTGATTCAAACAACACTAATCTCAACTCAATTAGGAAATTACCCCTAATCCCATTATTTTTACAAAGCAACAAATATTATTTTGAAAATATTTTTTATCATTTTATCTTTTTATATTTTCATATAAATCTAAAAACAATACCTATATACAATGTGATCTGAATAAAAAAACATGATTTCCGTTGTTTTAACTTTGTCATTTCAACTAAATCAACATTTCATTTTTATAAACTCGTAACATTTTTCTACTCACATAGTAAGTGTGTTATAATTTATTTAGTAGCTTTTGGTGTAATTTACCTATATTTTAAGGATCAAATTTAGATAAAAGTATCATGAATGCCCTTATACTGAGAACTAAATTACATTTTGCCATTCTATTCAAAAAATGGCAAATTAATATCGATATGTTAAATCAAAGAGCAAACAGATCTTTTTGTTAAAAATTCCATCTATTTTCACAGTTAAAAATTCGTCCTTGTACGTCAGCATAATGTACACATAGCACATCACGTGTAACTATTTAGTTATTTTATCAACCACATTAATTTTTAACAATAAAAATAATTAAAAATTTTAATAGAAACAATCAATTTATTTTTTATTTAATGTAAAAAATTAATTTACTATTTTTTTACTTAAAAAAAAAGTAAAATGTAATTGGAATCGTTGTTAGTTGTGGAACAATGGGTTGTTGTTGTAATAATGTTGTTTCTTTGTTTTGTTGGGTTAAGGTTGCCTTTTTCTCGTAATATGAAAACAAATATTTCATTTTGTTTTTTAGCAGCATTCCATTTGGCCACGTGTTCGGTCTTCCACCTTCAAATTCTATCCTTATGTCTTATTGTCTTAGTCCCTTGCTTTTTCTTTTGCCTTTGTCTCTCCCTTTTCTTCGCCTTGTCTAGTTTATCATTTTTCACACTTAGGAGAAATCTTTATTTCTTTTCTCATATTCAACTTCACACTTGGGGAATTCAAATGGACTAACCATTCCACTTACATATTCAGCAATTTCTACTATTAGTCCTTGCTAGTATCAGTTGTCACTGATAATATCAACTGTAATTTAAGGAAAAATTGATAGGACATAATAATTTATTGTAAGTCATTACTCGATCCAATCGTTTAGTTCAGATATAAAATGTCACAATTGAACCGATTTGGTTTAACATCAAACTTTAATTAGATAATTCGCCAAAAGACTTTTTTACTCTAAACTCAACACATATACATTGCCAACCATACAACATCCCAGGAATGGAGTATAGAAACTCACCTGATGCTTATTGTCTCATCAACTTAGCTTTTCCGAACGTCATTCCTTCCATCCTCCTGGCAATAGTTCACTAGACTCTTTACTTTTCTAACTCAAACCCCATGATTATCGCTCCATGTAGAGCTTCACGAAATTATCTCTTCTTCAGAGCAACCAAAGAAGAAGATGAATAAGAGAATAAAACAGAACAGAATTGAGAAGAATTCACCTCGAGAATTCATTTCTTAGCCATATAGCCCTTCACTCACAGTTCTCAACCCCATAAAAATCATCCATTGATAATCATTTTGTCTCTCGCTAAGGAATCAATTGGTTTTAATCCAATTGAACCAGAATTGAGACTCAACTAGCTTCTTTCAATTTAACCCTTAATTATTCCTAAATTTCGAACTTAAGAAAAAATCGGGTATGGCATTTATCTTATTTGTTGGAATATTTAATCAGCGTATCTTAATTATTTACTTACATATTTTTTAGGAATGTTAGTTTTCAAGAGTTCAAGTGTGACATATATATACAAATTTTGAAGAAGTTAAAGTTAAGTAAGGACTATTTTCAAGACTTTTCAATGTGATTATGTTTTCCTTATATTTAAAAAAAAAAAAAAGTTCATTCCATATTGAAGACTATATCGAAGGCTATTTTTCAGGAGATAGTGATTTACATTAACTGTATTTTTGCAAGCCATTATTTTTTTGAGGAGATAGTGAAGGCTTATAATTGTTTTATTGCGGAGTTGAAGAGATAACTTATTTTGTTCAGTTAGGAAATTATTTTTTGTGCAGATTTATTATAAGCAATTTGTTTTTGTTGTCGAGTTTGCAACTAAACTTTTAAGGGGAATGTCATAGTGGGAGAGCGATCTAGATTGTGTATAAGAGTGAAGTTGCAACTTAATGAGTGAGTTTGACTTAAATTCAATATTTTCAAAACCAGAATGGTGGTCAAACCAGTTAGGTCACCAGTTTGACCAGTTTGATCTATCCATCGAGTTCGATTAAATAAATTATTCAAAAATTCATAAAAAAATTAAAAAACCAATTCAATTGCCTAGTTCAATCAGTCTGTACCGATTATAGTAAACCAATTTAACACTCTTCTCTAGATCAGTACCCTGGTTGGTCCAATCTGACTCAAACAACCTTACTTAAATCATGTCTTGTAGAAAGTTAATTTATAATAGATTACTTTATGACAATGCTCCACCAACGTAGAAAGTTTTCAAACTATGTGAACAAACTTCAAGTGATCATATCTATTTTTCCTAGTAGAAGTCATTTAGTCTAGTTGTAAATGAATATATGGATTAATTAATATCTAATAGGAAAAATCAATGAATCTCTTAGTCCTTATATTATACGTAAATTGTGAATTTAGTCTTTATGCTCTAATTGCTCAATTTTAGTTCATATACTTTTCGAATTTTGAAATTTCAATCTTGACCTAAACATTAACAATTACAACTTTAGGTCAAATTGTGTTGTTAGTCCTATACTATAATAAGTTGTGAATTTAATCCATGTTATTCAAATTGATTACTTTTTGTCCTTATAATTTTTGAATTTTAAAATTCAATCCTGACTCAAAACGACAATCATTAAACCTATTAACTAAAATGACATAGTTTTTTGTTAGTATTATGCAAATGACATTACACATGAGATTTTGAAAATAAAAAAAAATTAATTTAACGACTTTAACCGTTATTGTTGAATCAGGATTAGAATATAAAATTACACATTTATAAATTTAAGGATTTAGAGTGAATATATTAATTAGGAGTTTAGAGGTTCGGGCATAGTTTATAAAATGTATATAAAAAATATTAGACATCGATTAACAATTGTCTTTTTAAATACTATTTAATTTTTTAATTTGACAATTTTTTTTCAAATTGATTCTTGAGTTTTTTTATTACTTTTAGAATTTAATATTTTTTTTTCTATCTGGTCCTTAAACTTAGCTTCTGTTAATATGTGATAACGTAACATTTTGAAATTGTGTCATATCATCACATGAAAATTCATAGACTAAAATGAAACAAAAATCTCAAATTCAAAGACTAAATATTGTTTTATAGCTAAAAGAATAGAGAAATTTTGTTTAAATTTCAAAACTTAAACCAAAATAATTATTTCAATTAAAAACATCTACGTGCGAATCTTTAATTCCACATGTAATTGCCAGGCGAAGTCCCTAGTTTTATCATGCATAAATTGTAATCCATAAATTTTGTCCGATTATTTGTCGATATTTTATCTGTTTAAGTTTTTTTTTTTTGTCAATTGAATCATACCTCAATTATCACGTGAGTGTGCTAAAGCGCATAATTCTCCTATTTATAAATTGGAGAAAGGTCAGAATAATAAGATTAATTACAAAAAGTTTTTATTATTTTTATATTTGTTATAATTAATGAGACATATATTTATAAATGGTATTTTTTTAAATTTATATTTATAAAATTAAAAAAAATCAGCACACAATTTAAGAGGAGAGCTTTATATGTTTGAAGTGGGAATGCAGATTGCTAGATTCTTTTCTTCACTGAAGATGCTATCAATTTATAGGCACAGTTTTCTATTCTACTTTCACTTTTTTTTTTCCTCTTTAAAGAAATTTATTTATTTATTATTTATTTAATGACTTTTGACTGTCATAAATTTGACCAGTCAACTAACTGGATTGATACTATATATGATTATGAACATTACATAACAAATATCCACTTGTCTCACCATTGTTTCCACAACCCCAAACACCACGTATCAAAAAAAAAAAAAAAAAAAAACTCTTTAATTATTTTCATTAAAAAAATATCTTAATTTGACCAAAGAAAAGTTTGAAAGGAAGTTCTGATATGTTAAAATTATATTCGAATTTTAGTTTAATGTGTAATTTTATACATAAAATTTTGATTTGATTAAATTCTTACAAGTTATTTACATGATTATCGATATGATATCATTTTATGTTCATATATTCTATACACAAATAATTATTTTTATCCAATATAAGAATAATTTGATGTATTTATTTATTTAAATATGTATAATCGAAGTTTCATGTGTATTGTTAAGGGTGAGCATTTACTTTGGAGTGTCTCACTCCTTCAATGGAAGGCATTGTCCCCGTGTGAGGGGTTTTGTCTCCCGTACTTCGAAGAGAGCCTAAAGAGGCTCATGGAGTTCAAGGAGCGACTCAGTTGGTAGAGATGCGACCTACATATTATGTGAAATATTAATTATGCATATTGCGCCTGTAGGGGTCTAACCACCAACCAAGGCATTAAAGCCTTACCTTTGCATCCATGGTACCACTTGGCTAGTTCTCTTGTGAGTTCGCAAGTTGTATCTCCACCAACTGAAGCGCTCCCAAAACTTAGTGAACATTTTTGGGCTCTTCTCGAAGTACAAGAGATAAAACCCCACACACAGAGACAATACCTTCCATTGAGGGAGTGAAACACTTCAACACAGACACTTGCCCTCAACATGTATTATTGCACCAAATCAAAGTTCATGTATTTAATTACAAATTAAATCAAAGTTCATCTATAATTTTGAGATTTATTTCTTTTTTTTATTCAAGTTTGGTGTTAATATTCAATTCAATACCTAAATCTTTTCTTTATCTCAATTAAGTATCCATATTTTTTTTATTAAAACACAAATATCAAATATTCATTAAACCACATAATATCATTTAAACATTAAAACGAAACTTAAATACCAAATAATATGCTCATCACGTAAATATTATATAAAATCAAACAACATTTCTCATTCTCATATTTGTACTTCTCCCCCCTTTTTTATTCTTAACATTATAGAATGATGTTTTTTTTTTTTTTGCTCTTTAGGATCCAAAGTAATCTGATCAAACAATCATTGTTAGTTCAATATTTTTCTCTGTTTTCTGACATATGATGACAATGTTAGAATTTTGGTTGGTGACATTGATTTTCTCGTCGGTCCAAAAAATCATGCTCCCTAATACAATAATAATAATAATATAACAAAAGCATAGGCTAAGTAAAGATCTTAGCTAGCCATTTGAATTTAATTATTAAGCTTAGTTTGTTTGATTGATTGCATGTGGATTACAAGCTTCTCTTCTTTTGTTGATGGATTCTTTTAAGGTACAAAAACTAATCTTTTTAATCATTATTTTTCTGATGTAATCTCTTTTGAATGTTATGATTTTAGATAGAATATGTAACCAATAAATACAATTTTGCATACATCAATATATTATATCATATTATTTTTGTGTTTATTTTTTTTCCCGTTGGTGGTTGTTTGAATAGTAAAAATGTCGTATATTAAGTCTTGTGAATGAAAAAAATATCGAGAAAGTTTTTCTATTTAAAGATTCAACTCGTTTTGACTGTAAATTTAGTCAGAACCCATATAGTTACTTGACACATGGATTGCATGCTTTGACAAAAATATTTACTTGGAAGGACTTATGTCCTAGATTAAAATATGTAGGTGTGGGATAGACATCACATATTAATTAGAAGAAAGCGTAATTATTAGTCCTCTTATAATTATAAGGAATTTTAATTTTTGAGCATTGCTTGATTGATAAAGTATAATTATATTTTAATTAAAATTAAAAAGTTAATAAAAAATAAAATTTAAAAGTCATCATGACTAGTTATCTACGCAATTCTCTCAATTACTTAGTGACTCACACCTAGTAAAAATTTTATGGGCATCAATATTGTTGCCAGTACAGGAGAACGCAGGTTCAAGTGCTTTGAAGCGTATTTATCCTCTTATTTAAAGGTTAGAGAGAGATTATGTCTAGTTCTAAGTATTATATATAAAAAAAAAGGTAGTAAATTTTTTATGTTGATTTACGTAGATGTAATTTTGTTAATAAGATGTGTATTTCAATTATATCTATAAAAAAATTATTTGACATATTATTAATAAAAATTTTAGATCCTACAAATATGGTTTAGAAGATTTTATATATATATATATATATATATATGTAAATATAAATGGTATAGTATTGTTATGGTGTTTGTCATTACCGACTCAACCTTTTTTACAGTTTGCTTATGTGAGTCACATGGGCTCACACGTGGTGGTGTTTGCATCACCATGCAAGCGAACTCACATCTAGTAAACACATATTAATTGTAAAATAGGGTACATATTAGTATGAATAGGGACCCACCTACGACATCATATTTACAAACTGTATCATATAAATAAAAAAATTAACCCTTAGGGGTCACATAAAAACACTCAAGTATTATACAAAATAACATAAAATAGAACAAGTGAAAAATGCTACAAAATGCCATATGATATGTATGATTAGAGATAAACGAACGTGGCCTTTTTTGAACCAATGTTTCATATGATTAATTTGACTCAAGCCTAGGAAAATAATAATGTTGTGGACCAACTTATTGAATTTATATACATGTAATATATCGTTTGTTGATGACGATAGTATTTGCATGTTTCATCCCATTTCCCTACCTTTTTCCATTCAATATTTCTTAACCACAGATTAAGAGTTTGAACTTTTTTGTGGTTAATTTAGTGATGAGAAAAAGTTTAATTAATTAAGGTGATTGAAACCAACTGTAATTAAAAGATATGGAGATTGAATTTTTTTTTCGATTTAAAATATAAATTTTGGGGGTTGTTTATAAATTTCGAATTCAGTCTCTTTATTTTTCATATTTTACAATTTAAGTCCAATTGTTAACGTTGTTAAAATTATTTTGTTAAATTCAAGTTCATTATAACGTCATTTTCTTAGTTATATGACTACAAGTGAGTAGTTTTTTTATTTCAAAATATCACACCAACAAATGTTACAAATGAAAAAACATTAAAAGTGTTAGCAATTAGACCCAAATTTTGAAAATTGAAAAGTAGAAAGGCTAATTCTTGAAAATAAAAATATAGGGACTAAATTCCAAATTTGTGAAGGGTACAGGGACTAATGTCATATTTTAACCCTTTTTTTAATGCGGTATTTTTTTTTGTACGATGTGGTATTTTATTTGGCAAAATTTATATATTTTGATATTCAAAGGTAATAATATTAAATTTGATGAAAATTGATATTTGACAATTAGCAATTAACTTTCATCAAATAACTATAAAACTTGAAAAATAATATAGTCGTTGGATTGTATTTAACAAATTAATTATACACAAAATTAAACAAATTTACAATCAAAACTTAGTTAATTCTATTAACAAAATAATAAAAGTTCAAACATGATAATATCAGTACATAACTTTCATCAAATCAACTCTAAAGCTCAAATTAAACATTAAAAAGTTAATATCGTTACTTTTAAATACAAAAATGTATAACTTTAACAAATATATGTACCATATTAGACAAAAAAAATTCCAAAATACCCCATTTTAAAAAATTCCGAACTTAAATATTAAATAGTACATTAGGCCTAAATGAAATTTCAAACTCAAGCATTGTACACTTAGAAACTCAATCCATGAATAAATAATTGAGCGGGTTTTGATCATCTTTGTTAAAAAATTAAAAATATATATATTTTTTCCTTTCTCGAAGATTAATAATCTAGTCGATGAGAGATTCAAGACCCAATTTCAAGTTCATGGACATGTCAAGTTCACTATACCACAAGGCTCAATTATAAGGTTGAAAGCCAAGCAAATGTTCTCTTTTTCCTTGTTTCCATTTGGTTTTAACACTTGATTTCTCAGATTTGTTTTAGCCGATTATATTTTCTTATTTTGTAGCTTTGTTTTGACTCAATTTCATTGAGAATAAGTTTGCTTCTTTAGGCTTACTTGGATTTCAAGAAACCCTAATCTTCAAATCGGTTTCCTTGTTCTTGACACCTCTATTATTTCGTTTTATTTTCCGCTCTTATTTTACTTAGATCTAATTTGGTTAGTTTGCATTTCAGGTTGTGACAAATTTTAAATTTTCTTATTTATCTAGAGCTTTAGATTAAATCCACGACTTGGACAAACTTGTGATCCTGCTCCGCACGCGTCCCTATCATTTGGTATTAATTTTTTTTTTTTGGCATTTTAGGTGTTCTTTGTGCTTTTTATAAACCGATTTTCAGCAGAATAACCTCAAAAATAGTTTTTTACCTAGAAATTTTTTTAGAAAAAAAATATTTTTCAGTGGATAAACATTTTCCAAACAATCTCCAAAATTTTACATATCGATTCTTGGCACTATCTTAGAATATAAAGAAAAATATTTTCAACAAAAAAAGTGATCGAAAAAGTGGGGAAAAATAGAAAAATACGAAGAAAAATATTTTGTAGGTTGAATTTCACGCTGAAACTTTCCAGATTAAATATACATTATTTAAGCAGACTCTAGTTTAAATTTCATGATTTTGGAAAACAAGAACACCTCGAACAAAATTTACCAAGTTGCCCAGCAATTTTTTGGGTTTCAGCAATTTTCATTGACTCTTTGTAGAGGCCAATTTTGGCCCGGGTTAAAACCCATTTACATTAATCCTAACTACCCAAATTCAACCACAACCCACTAAGCCCAAAACCCATACAAGACCCAAGACTTTAAAACCCAATCGGCCCATTACAACATTGACCCAAGACCCGGTACAAACCCAATTCCCCTAACCTACCCAGACCCGTTACAAGCCCATTACCCAAACCCAACAAGACCAAACCTAGCAGCAGAACCCTAGCCGCCTCTGACTGCCCACTTGCTCTGACAGCAGCTGCTACCACCGCCTTTTGCCACTGTAGCCACCGCCCGAAGTCCCTGCAAGCATTAAAACAGGACAAGACAGAAAGCAAACAATACAGAGGGCAACTTGTAACGTAAAATGGCTATAAAAAGCCGATTGTAAAGGATTGGAATTTTCTCGGAAAATCAATACAAACAATAAAATTTCAAACACAAAACAGTAGATCTAGTAATACAGTATCGAAAACATCCCTAAATCGGACAGTTCGAACGTCAAGAACCCGAATCGGAAGTTTGAGGTAAAACCCCCATTTCGAGTCTGTTACTTTTCTCCCTTCCATCTATTTCTTTCATCCCCTTTCAAATAACGCAAATATATACTCTTTTAAAAAACAAAAAAAAAAACAAAAAAAAAAGGAAATTTTTTACCTTTTCCGGCCACCGTGTACGGTGGCCGGCGCCGGCGTCGGTGACCGGCCGGTGGTCGGACCGACCACCAGGAATCGCCCCGGTCACCCCCTTCCCTTCCCTCCTTTTCTCTCCGTTTTTTTTCTTTTCCCCTTCACAAATGATTTTTTTTCACTGAAACGGGCCTTTTATAGCCCTCCCAAAACGGCACCGTTTTGGTGTCAAAACCCAGGGCTAAAACGACGTCGTTTTTCCCTGGGTCGGATCGACCCGACCCTACCCGCATGAGGTCCGCGTGTTTTTAAAACGGAAGGGCTATTTGCGCAATCAGCCCTTCCGCTTTTTCAGAACTGTGCAATTAAGCTTTTAATTATTTACTAAATCGGCCCGACAATCTGTTTTGTTTTGTGAATTGGTCCCTCTGGCCACGACGTCGTTTCAAGGGCACGGGGAAATTGCTGTCCTGGTCCCCATACGTTACACCCGTGTCCATATCGACCCCATCCTTCTGTTTTTTCCTTCGAATTTGCCCCAATATTTTCTTTTCATTTCAATTTCATCCCCTTTTACTTTTGTTTCGATATTTAATTCTTATATTAATATTATGCTATTATTATTATTATTTGTTACATACATCTTATTATATATATGTATTATCATTATTATATTATTTACTATCATTATATTTGTCTTACTACTATCATATGTATTTTAAATGTTAATATATATGTTTTATCTTTAATATATGCTTATTAGTAGGTTCTTTTAAAATCATTATTAATTATAAATACGTATATACCATATGACAATTACTCATACCATTATGAATTTATATTCTTGTAAGTTATATACATATATATATATCTTTCTAATAATATATTTTTGTACATATATATTATCTTTCTTTTTATCATGTATATATTCTTAGATACGTTCTATATTCATTTCGATACTATAATGCGCATATATTTTTATATATACTGTTCACATACTACGTGCATCCTTTAAAATTATCCGTATGAGTTTCATGGTTTTACTTACATATTATATATATATATATATATATATACTATGAATATATGTTTTAATATTATATTTTATATATTTTTACTTATATTTTTATTATCTCATGCATGTTTTACCACATTATGTATATATTTCAATATCCTATAATGCATGTACTATTCTTATTGTATCTAATATATCGTATATATTTTTAAACCTATGCATATTTTCTTATGTTCATATATCAAATTCTATATGATGCATATGTATTTTTTATCATATTATATTTGTGTATATATATATATATATATTTTTTAATATTATTAATTATATACTTTATACTATCTTAGATATATATTCCTAACACCACATTATATATATATATTTTAATATTATATTTTCTATATGTATTATGTATACGTATATATTCTTACCCATATATTTTATTATCCCATGTACATATCTCTTAACTATATTATGTATTTTAATACCCCGTTATTCATATACCCTTTCACCTTTTCGAAATATATATATCGTATGTATTTTCATGCATATCATTTTTGTCTACGTCTGTTAATTTTGCATCTTCGTTTATATTATATACATGTTATATGTTGTGTATACGTAGTAGGATTTGTTTTTAAATTATGCTTTCATTACCTTACTTAATTGTTTTCATTGTCTCATTCTGTGATTAATACTATTATTATCATATCACATGCACCGTTAGTATTTTATTTTAGGACTTGCGTGCCTTAAGCATCGATATCACACGAGCTATTAATATTATATTCTTACATCATCGTTTTAAAGTATATTTTTATCAAAAAAATCATACAAAAACGAGGCAATATGTTTGTGTTTAGAGATACGGGAAATAGTGCCCTAACGTGCTGGGTCGCGATTTCACGCTTATCTAAATACCTAAAATACCCTCCTAAACATTTGCAACATGCGAGATAACTTTAGTTTCGAGGAACTTAAGAACTTCGTGTCCAATCGTGTTGGATGTGATGTTCGTATTCTTCCGAAGCGAAAGAATCTCGATTTTTCAACCCAAATCACCTCAAATTTTAATTCAAAAATGTCTTAAAAATGAGGCAATGTTTTTGGTATTTAGAGATTCGGGGAATGGTGCCCTAACGAGCTGGGTTGCGATTTCTCGTTCGCCTAAATACTTAAAACATCCTTCTAAACAAAATTTTGTGACTTGCGAGATATCTCTAAGTTTCAAAGAATTCTCGAATCTCGTGTCCAATTGTGCTGGATGTGATGTTCGTATTCTACCGAGGCGAAAGAATCTCGGCTTTCCTACTCAAATTCTTCCTGTTTCAAAAAAGAATGGTATTTTCAAATCTTTCCAAATTTCGACTTAAGACAGAAAATTGCTCAATTTAGTACCAATTTTGGGCGTCGCGGGGGTGCTAATCCTTCCCCGCGCGTAACCGACTCCCGAACCTTTTTCTCGACTTTTTCGTAGACCAAAACGTTTTATAAGGTGATCCAATCGCACCTAAAAAGGTTGGTGGCGACTCCCATTTTCATTTTTTAAGTCGACATCCGTTTTTCATCAAAAAATGGTTACGACAGCTTGGCGACTCCACTGGGGACTCTAAGTGAGTCAAGCTGAAAATTGAACATTTTCTGTCTTAACGTTAGAAATTTTGATTTTTTTTATGATCTTTTACATGTATTTGTTGTATATGTTTGTTATCTTTCCTCGCGCACATTGCATTTGCATGACCGTTGTGGTCACACCCTTAAGTGGGAGTGAGAAGCTACGCTTTCGTGAGGTTTTCACCTCCGCATGGGCTAGTGGATTGCTTCCGGGATACATCGTACCTATGTGCTTCGTGAGATTTTCATCTCCGCATGGCAGTAGGGAAATGTGTCCCCCTGAACTGAACTTGGTCCGTATGAGCCTATAATGGGTGAGGATCAAGGAATCTGCTGGTTCGGGTACCCTTCTCTCTAGAACCGAAACACATATAGTGCGCCTTAGGTGCCTACCCTAGGTAGCACGGAGATAACCTTTAGTGACTACCCATGTAGGTGCTTGTTTATTTTCTTTGAATTATACCTGTTATATGTGATACTGACCCCTTCTGTTTTGTCATCATTGCATGTCATCCAGCATTTAAAGGTATCGATTCACGGTTCTATTTCTAAGTTAGAAAGTTTTGTAATGGGGAATGAATATCTTGATAAAGTGGAAGACAACGCTAACATACGGACATGGTCAGAGAAAGCCCAGTTGGAAAAAGGAGATAGTGTCGCCGAGGGGTATACGTCAGAGCTGTGGAACTTTACTCGTATCAGTTCGGCACAGAACGAGCTTCAGGAATTGAGGGACATTTGGACCCAATGGGATGATGAAGCTAAACAGTTACTCTATCAGAATTACGGAGATCTTCCCTATTTGCTAGACATTAAGGTGGATAAGCATTTGTTTCGGGCTATGGTACAGTTTTGGAACCCCGCTTATAGCTGCTTTACACTCGGTGAGGTAGACTTAGTACCCACTTTGGAAGAATATACCGTCCTACTCCGCTGTCCAAGAATCCAAAACAACAAAGCTTATGTTAGGGCTGTAAATCTCCCAACTTTCGTAAAAAAATTAATGACTATTACGGGAATGAGTGAGCAATGAGCCGTGGCTCGAATCCAACAAAAAGGTGATAGCAAATGTATTCCGTGGGCGAGTCTAAGGGATTTGATATTGACGCACCCCGACACGAAGAGGAAGGTGGATCTCTTGGCCTTAAGTATCTACGGGTTGGTGATTTTCCCGAAGGCTATGGGGCACATAGACGAGGCGGTCATAGATTTATTCGATCGGCTTGACAAACAAGTCACACTCGTGCCTGCAATCCTAGCAGAAACATTTCGGTCCTTGAGTGCATGTAGGAGAGCTGGTAAAGGTAGATTCATCGGTTGTGCACAGTTGTTGTTAGTTTGGTTTTACAGTCACTTCTGGAGGGTCGGTAGGGGTCCTTGCCGAGTATTCTTACAGGACTATTCTCCTTTAAAAGAAGCAGCAACTACAACAAGAAGGGACGACATCACGGAAAAAAGATGGATAGAGATACTTCGGAATCTCCGAGAAGAAGATGTTGTATGGAAAGCTCCTTGGATGACCCCTAAAGAAATCCTTTATCGTTGCGGAACTTTTGATTGGGTACCTCTTCCTGGAATTTGGGGAGTGGTCGGTTATGCGCCATTACTCGTTTTGAGGCAATACAAAGCAGAACAGTTTATACCGGCAACACGTGGCTTGGCCCAAAGTGATTTCTCATACAAAGGCGATCATTATAAAAAGAAGATACGAGAGATTTCTGACACCTGGAAAAAGAGTTGCTCCATGAAGGCTTTGACCGATGGCCCGACGACGACCCCTGAGTACAAGGACTGGTTTAGCAAGAGGATCAATGACAACATTCCAAGGCCAAGTTGGGAGACTGCTCGATCAATGGAGGAAAGCTTACGGGTGGTTCCTTCAGAATTAGAACTCGTAAAGTTAAAATTTGAGAGGAAGAGTTTGGAGCTTGCCAAGAGGATAGAGAAGTTAGAAGAAGAAAAGATGTACCTGAGCCTAGACGTTGATGTACAGAAAACTGAGGTCGAAAAGATGAAAAAAGAAAAGAGGAAAATAGAGGAAGACCGTGACGACTTGAAAGAACGATATAAGAGAATGCAATTGTCGAGGAAAAGAGCTGGGTTGGGAAAGACTTCCGAACAATGGCAACTAGAGGTCCGAGAAGAAAAAGCCAAAGCTGACCGTTGGGAGAAGAAGTTCCAAGAAATGCGAACACAGAACCAAGCTCTGGAAAAGAACTTAGTAGAAAACCAGAAAGAGAACCAAGCACTAAAAGCTAAGGTAACTGAACTCGGACGGGCCCTTCATCTTCACCGAAGTCGTAACTCCGCAGCCGAGTTGAAGGCAAGTCAAGACAAAATTGAGGAAATGAAACATCAGATCGAGGGACTAGAAGCAACATTACAGGACTGCGGACTCCGGGTTGAGCAGCTTGAGGCGCGAGAAGAACACTGGAAGGGAGAGCTTCACCATTTCCAAAATCAAGTCAGGGATAGGGATTACCTTATGGGGGAGGCCATCGTCCAGATTCGACAAGTTGCCGATCATCTGCAGGACTTAGCAGTACAAGCTGACGTGTTAAGTATCAAATATGAGCTAGAATCAGACCGAGGTCGAGAGTTAGCCGCGTTGCTTAGGATAATTAAGACTCTAGGCCTGAAGGCAAAGGCGTATCTGTAATCAGCTTGTTGTAAAAACTTTTGTTATTTAAAAGGGTTGAAATTCTGGACCTAACGATGAAAGTGTCTGTAATCCGTTTTGTGTAAGGATTTTTGTTCTTTAAACAACGTTTTCTAAATTGAAACTGAATCGGGATCGATATCTTTTACATTCATGCATTCGCATTGCATCACATCCCATGCATTTAAACCGAAAAGACCCTGATTAGTGGAAAATATTGCAGAGGAAAAGAATCTAGAAACTCCACATCCCTACGGTACACGTGCTAAAACTAAGAATATGGATCAAAGATTCGAACAGCTCCAAAAGGAAATGCAGGAGCAATTGCAAGAACAACTGGCAAAAATACAACAGGATATGCGTGAACAGATGATGGAAGCTCAGAGAAGTATGGTGGCTGAAATGGCTCAGCTGCTAAAAGGGGCAATGGATAAGGGAAAGGCCCCTATGGCTACCACCGCGGAAGATAATGAAGATTATCCGCCAGGTTTCACACCACCCCGCACTCAAACGCAGACGGAGGCTCCCCTGCGAAGGCCGTCTGTTACCATTAGGCCTCAACAGGGGCAAATTGATATTGGGATGCCTGTGAACTTACAAGACGGTTCGGGGTCTGACCCGTTGGATAATCCCATCAACTCACTCACCCCTGATTTGGACTTGGCCGAGAAGGAGAGGGAAAGGATTGAATCCTCAAGACAATTAGAGGAGCGCTGCAGGTGGCTGGAAGAAAAGTTTAGAGCTTTAGAAGGTGCTGATGGGCGACAAGGGATGGACGCCAAAGAATTTAGTTTGGTCCCAGACTTAGTCCTCCCCCATAAATTTAAAATGCCAGAGTTTGAAAAATACAATGGGACTAGCTGTCCCGAAGCCCACCTCACTATGTTCTGTAGGCGAATGACAGGGTACGTGAACAATGATCAACTGCTAATTCATTGTTTCCAAGACAGTCTAGTCGGGGCCGCGGCTAAATGGTATAATCAACTGAGTCGCGATAGGATTGGCTCCTGGAGAGACCTAGCACACGTCTTCATGCAACAGTATAGCCATGTGGCCGATTTGACGCCCGATCGAATCACTCTACAGAACATGGAAAAGAAGCATAATGAAAGCTTCCGACAATACACACAGAGGTGGAGAGAGGTTACCATGCAAGTTCAACCACCACTACTAGAGAAGGAAACTACCATGCTATTTATAAATACCTTGAAAGCCCCATTCCTTACTCACATGATCGGAAGTACCACTAAAAGCTTTGCGGACATGGTTATGGCGGGGGAAATGATTGAAAACGCCATCAGAGGTGTTAAAATAGAGGGAGAAACTGCCAAAAGGCCAGCACCAAGAAGGAAGGACAACGAAGTAAACAACGCTAGTAGTTACAACTCGAAGGCAATTACGGTTAGCCAACCGAGAGCGGCTACAGGTGGGCAACAGGGGTCCCAAAAGCAGGAATCTAGTTCAAGACAGAATACTGAAAAGATCCAGTTCACACCTATCCCGGTGACGTATGGGGAGCTCTATCAGAGCTTGTATAATGCCCACGCAATAGCTCCCTATCACTTGAAACCTTTGCAGCCCCCATATCCCAAGTGGTATGATGCTAATGCCAAGTGTGATTACCATGCCGGAGTACAGGGACATTCGATCGAAAATTGCGTTAGTTTCAAAAAGGCCGTGGAAAGGCTTATTAAAATGGGGGTCGTGAAATTTGACGATACCCCCAGTACGGAAAACCCGCTGTCAAACCACGGCAATCAAGGGGTGAACGCGATCGAGGAAATCGATGCAAGAAGGGTAAAAAAGGACATCACTGAGGTAAGGACACCACTGAAGGTCGTTTGGGGAGAAATGATAAAAAGAGGAATGTTGATCTCCAAAGAGAAAGATGAAAAAGCGAGGGACTATTGTGAGTTCCACCAAGAAGAAGGCCACGAGATTCAGGAATGTGGCGAGTTTAAGGCTCTGGTACAAAGCCTCATGGATAACAAGAAGCTAGAATTTTACGAAGGTAGCTTGAATGAGGGGGACGTATGCGTATTAGAAGGAACTCCGACAAGTCAAGGGACCAACCGGCCGAGAATCATCATCTCTCTACCGAAAAATAATGAGGTTGAGACACCAATAACACCAAAGGTCATTATCCGCAAGCCTATTTCTTTTCCATATACGGACAGTAAAAGGGTACCCTGGAATTACGGCTACAACATAACGATGCCAAAAGAAGAGGAAATAGCTAACGCTTTCAAGGAGATTCAAGCTGAAGGTTCTTACACACGCAATGGAAAGCGTTATGACGCGGGAGGCATCAGGGTTGCACCCACGAAAGCAAAAGCCCTAGAGCCGGAGAAAGAGCAGGATGCTGAAGCACTCATTAATGAATCAGTAAAGGAGGAAGAGGCTAAAGAGTTTCTGAAATTCTTAAAACACAGTGAGTATAGCGTGGTTGAACAGTTGCGTAAGCAACCAGCCCGAATATCAGTGTTAGCATTGCTCCTAAGTTCAGAGGTACATCGTGAGGCATTGATGAAAGTGCTTAATGAGACCTATGTTACTAAGGACATATCCGTCAATAAGTTGGATCGTCTTGTTAGTAACATAAGTGCTGACAATTTCATCTACTTCAATGATTATGAAATCCCACCAGGTGGCATGGGATCAACCAAAGCCCTACACATCACCACTCGCTGCAGAGGGTATACGTTGCCAAGTGTGCTTATCGACAATGGGTCAGCCCTGAATGTCTTACCATTATCCACTTTAAATAGACTGCCAATAGACAGTTCTCACATGAAAGCATGCCACAATATAGTGAGAGCATTTGATGGCACGGAGAGAAAGGTTATGGGAAGGATTGATATCCCTTTAATGATCGGGCCGAACACATATGAAGTGGATTTTCTGGTTATGGACATCAAGCCTTCCTATAATTGCTTGTTGGGGAGGCCCTGGATACATTCGGCAGGAGCGGTGCCTTCCTCTTTACATCAGAAATTGAAATTAGTGACTGACGGATGACTGGTGACCGTAAACGCGGAAGAAGACATCATAGCAACAGTTACCAGTAACGCACCTTATGTGGAGGCAGATGAAGAGTCTATTGAGTGTTCTTTCCGCTCCTTAGAATTTGTCAATGCAACTTTTATTTCGGAAGGAAATAAGGTGCCATTACCCAAGATATCCAAAAATACCAGAATAGGCTTGCGGATGACAGTGGGAAAAGGAGCTTTGCCCGGGAAAGGGTTAGGCCGATACCTCCAAGGTGGGATTCGAGTCCCTGAATTAAGCGAGAAAAGAGACCGTTTTGGCCTAGGTTTTAGGCCAGACCATAGACAGAGAAAGAAGGAGATAGAAAAGCGTCAAGAAAGAAGGAAAGCGCGTCTGAACGGAAGAGAATTTGAGTGAGAACCGATGACATTCCCTCACATATCCCATACTTTTGTGTCGGGAGGGATAATTTACCCCGAGGTGGGGTCGCTCGAGGAAGGAAGCTATCACATCAACGCCATACATGATGGAGAAACTGAACAGAGGGCTTTGGAAGGCATCTGTCCTTACGAGCCGGGAAGCTCTTTAGATAATTGGACTGCTGAAGAACTTCCTGTAACTTTTAGGAACTTTACAGAGTAATTTTCCAGAACACTCTTGTTGCTCTAAAGCCTAGGAGTAATAAGATTTCGTTTGTGAAATAGGCTTATGTTCGGATATTTTGGTTTCAATAAAGAACACTTTTGTCAAGTCGAGCAAACTTCTTTCATTCTTCTATCGACAAACATTCTTTTGACCTTCTAATTTCATTCATTTTTTTTAACTCATTCATAACAACAATCATTATTAAATTCATTCATTCTTTGCACATTCTTTCATACTCTGCAGGTCCCTAGATATCAATGATTTGAGCAATGATACTGCAAGTCCTGAATTCTCCTTTGAGCAAGACTTGTGTTCAGAGGAACCTCAGGATTTTGAAGATGACAGGAATTGTGATGTATCTCCAGATCTATTGAGAATGGTGAAACAAGAAGAGAAGCAAATTATGCCCCACAAAAAGGAGGCAACAGAGAACATAACGTTGAAAGAAGGGAAGGAGGTGAAAATAGGAACGCACATTACCAAAGAAACAAGGCAATGTCTTGTCGAGCTACTGAGTGAATTCAAAGATATCTTTGCATGGTCATATCAAGACATGCCGGGGCTGAATACTAATATTGTGGTGCATCGTCTTCCTATAAAACAAGATTGCAAACCGGTCCAGCAAAAATTACGAAAGATGAGGCCTGACGTCGTGCTGAAGATAAAAGAGGAAGTCAAAAAGCAGTTTGATGCTGGATTCCTGCAAGAGGTCAAGTACTCAGAATGGGTAGCTAACATTGTGCCTGTCCCTAAGAAAGATGGAAAGGTACGAATGTGCGTCGATTACAGAGATTTGAACAAAGCTAGCCCAAAAGACAACTTTCCTTTACCACACATTGATACCCTCATAGATAATACAGCGGGTTATTCATTGTTTTCTTTCATGGACGGCTTCTCGGGGTACAATCAAATAAAGATGCATCCTGAGGACATGGATAAGACCACTTTCATAACATTGTGGGGCGCCTTTTGCTACAAGGTAATGCCATTTGGATTAAAGAATGCAGGTGCGACATACCAAAGGGCCATGGTGACTTTATTCTATGATATGATGCACAGGGAAATCGAGGTGTACGTGGACGACATGATTGCCAAATCTCGAATTGAAAAGGAACATACCGAAGCCTTGAGGAAATTATTCTTGAGATTGAGAAAGTTTCAGTTGAAACTCAATCCAGCAAAGTGTACCTTTGGAGTCAGGTCAGGGAAACTATTGGGCTTTGTAGTCAGTGAAGAAGGAATAGAAGTTGACTCAGACAAAGTCAGGGCCATACAAGAGCTACCTCCACCGCGTACTCAGAAGGAAGTGCGAGGTTTTCTTGGGAGGTTGAATTACATAGCTCGGTTCATTTCGCAATTGATGGAGAAATGTGATCCCATATTTCGCCTTCTGAGGAAACACAACCAGGGTACCTGGGATGAAGAATGTCAGAATGCCTTTGATAAGGTCAAGCAATATTTGTCAAACGCTCCAGTACTATCTCCGCCTAGTCCAGATAGACCGCTGATACTGTATTTGTCGGTGTTCAGCAACTCTATGGGATGTGTGCTAGGTCAACACGACGAGTCAGGAAAAAAAGAGAGGGCGATATATTACCTCAGTAAGAAATTTACTGATTGTGAAATGAAATACCCACCGATTGAGAAGTTGTGTTGTGCCTTGATTTGGACGACCCGAAGGTTGAGGCAATATATGTTGTATCACACAACGTGGCTAATTTCGAAAATGGATCCATTAAAGTACATGATGGAGTCAGCGGCCCTGAATGGAAGAATGGCGAGGTGGCAGATACTACTTTCTGAGTTTGATATAGTATATGTAAGTCAAAAGGCCATAAAAGGAAGTGCAATAGCAGAATTTCTGGCTAGCAGGGCTCTGGAAGAATATAAACCATTGAGCTTTGATTTTCCTAACGAGGAGTTGATGTATGTAGCAACTGCCGAACGACGTCCATGGAAGTTAAACTTTGACGGAGCATCCAATGCAGTAGGAAATGGAATCGGGGCGGTCTTAATATCCCCGGAGGGAGACCATTATCCGTTTACATGCAAATTGGATTTTGACTGTACCAACAATATGGCGGAGTATGAGGCCTGCATCATGGGGATTCGAGCGGCCATAGAACGAAAGGTTAGAACATTGGAAGTGTACGGAGACTCGGCGTTGGTAATCTACCAGCTTAAAGGAGAATGGAAGACAAGGGATCCCAAACTGATCAATTATCGCAGGGTTGTTCTAGGACTACTTGAGGAGTTTGACGACATCACTTTCAATTATCTCCCACGAGATGAAAACCAGATGGCAGACGCTTTGGCAACCTTGGCATCCATGATTAAAGCAAACAGAGAAGAGGATATGAAGCCTATCCAAATGAGCATTTTTGAAGCTCCAGCTCATTGTTGTAACATTGAAAGAGAAGAAAAAGATGACCACCTTTGGTATCGGGATATATTACGATATGTGAAGGATCGTGAATACCCTAAACAGGCAACCGAGAATGACAAAAGAACCTTGCGAAGATTAGCTTGCGACTATGTACTGGATGGGGATATACTGTATAAAAGAAGAAAAGATCAAGTACTTTTGAGATGTGTCGACGCTGTGGAAGCTAAGAAAATCTTGGGGGAAGTACACGAGGGTGTCTGTGGTACGCACGCTAATGGATTTACGATGGCCCGACAAATCATGAGATTTGGATACTATTGGTCTACCATGGAGGGAGATTGTATCAGCTATGCCAAGAAATGTCATAAATGCCAGATCTATGGGGATAAGATTCATGTACCGCCTTCACCCTTGCATGTTATGACTTCTCCATGGCCCTTTTCCATGTGGGGCATGGATGTAATTGGCCCAATTTCGCCAAAAGCCTCAAACGGGCATCGCTTCATCTTCGTGGTCATCGATTACTTCACGAAATGGGTGGAGGCCGCTTCGTACGCTAACATCACCAAGTCGGCAGTGAGTCGATTTTTGAAGAAAGAAATCATCTGTCGATACGGAATGCCTGAGAGAATCGTATCAGACAATGCACTAAACTTGAATAACAGCACGATAGCAGACGTCTGCAGCCAGTTCAAGATTAAACATCATAATTCATCTCCTTACCGCCCAAAGATGAACGGGGCAGTGGAAGCGGCCAACAAAAACATTAAAAAAATAGTTGGGAAGATGACTGAGACCTACCGAGATTGGCATGAAAAGCTACCGTTTGCACTATTTGCCTATCGAACATCTGTTAGAACCTCTACCGGGGCAACTCCATTCTCGCTGGTTTATGGGATGGAAGCCGTGTTACCCATCGAAGTGGAAATACCTTCCCTTCGAATCTTGTCAGAAATAAAGTTGGATGAGGCAGAATGGATTCAATCACGATACGATCAACTGAACCTGATCGAGGAGAAAAGGCTAAAGGCGATTCGTCACAGTCAGATGTATCAGAAGCGAATGATGCGAGCTTACGATAAAAAGGTCCGACCAAGAGAGTTTTACGAGGGAGACCTTGTACTGAAGAAGATCCTTCCCATACAGAAGGACTTCAGAGGAAAGTGGATACCAAATTGGGAAGGGCCGTATGTTGTGAAAAAGGTTTTCTCTGGTGGTGCGTTGATTCTGGCAGAAATGGATGGGAAAAGTTTACCCAATCCAGTGAATTCGGAATCAGTCAAGAAGTATTTTGTCTAAAAGAAGGGAAGCCAAGGTGAAAACCCGCAAAGGGCGCTTTGAGACTTCTATCCCAAAAAAATAAAAAAAAAAATGGAGAAGCCAAGGTGAAAACCCGCAAAGGGCGCCTTGAGACTAAAGGGGCTTTGAGTCGAAAACCCGAAAGGACGGCTCAAATTTTGAACGACACGTATCTCACTATACTTGACCTGACAAGAACTGGAGTACATTACATACCGGGGCATCAACAAAGTACTTTGGATCTTCTGAATACATGTCAAACCCAAAGTAGTCTTCATGGAGTTTGTATATAGAAACTCAAGCTGCGATATCTAGGGCATCTGACTTTTTGTCCTATGCACTATCTTTCGATCTTCTCAAAGATATGTTGTCAAATTAATTTCCTTTGTACCTTTGATGACTTTATTCGAATCTAATTATCTTCAAGATTTTTTTCACTATTCATAAAATGTGTTATATTGAAATAACGATTGATGAACTGAAAATATCTTTACAAACGAAGTTCTGCATTGTTACTCTGTAAAATCTCCTAATAATGCAAGAAACTAAAACAGAACGATTGTTTAAAGAACCCCCGTGTGTAAAGGTTGGGAATACTCAAAGAAAACCCTCTTTTCAGTTCAAGTGATAATTAGAAAATTCAAACACTCCGATCTTAGGAAAGGACCATTTTCGGCAGGTCATAATAGAGCCAACTTGATCTGGGGCATACGAGCAGATTGTGAATGACACCTTGAGTAAAGCTTGGATAAATGAGTAATGATAGCCGAAGTAGGGACCATTCTCATAACATTTTTGCATTATAATGTGTGCAATTAGGAAGCATTTGACTCATTTTGATCATGGCATCCTAATCATTTGCATAAGCATAAACCTCAGAAAATCAATTCTACAGATAGATTCCCCCAGTGGACAATGTAGCAAGATTAACGGAAACAACAAATTCCAACCGGTCTTAACTCCCTAAGCAGTAGGGTAACAGATCGAATTTTGGCAGATCTCATCTCCATACAGCAGTGTTGGGGCAGATTTCAGCCACTCGCCGTAACTCCCTAAGCAGTAGGGTAACAGGCAAAACATCAGATCTTATCTTCGCTGAGCAGGAGCGGAATAGATCACATTCCAGCAGATCTTAACTCCCTAAGCAGTAGGGTAACAGATCAAATTTTGGCAGATCTCATCTCCATACAGCAGTGTTGGGGCAGATTTCAGCCACTCGCCTTAACTCCCTAAGTAGTAGGGTAACAGGCAAAACATTAGATCTTATCTTCGCTGAGCAGGAGCGGAGCAGATCACATTCCAACAGATCTTAACTCCCTAAGCAGTAGGGTAACAGATCGAATTTTGGCGGATCTCATCTCCATACAGCAGTATTGGGGCAGATTTCAGCCACTCGCCTTAACTCCCTAAGCAGTAGGGTAACAGGCAAAACATCAGATCTTATCTTCGCTGAGCAGGAGCGGAGCAGATCACATTCCAACAGATCTTAACTCCCTAAGCAGTAGGGTAACAGATCGAATTTTGGCAGATCTTATCTCCATACGTCAGCAATGGGGCAAATTTTGGCCACTCGCCTTAATTCCCTAAGCAGTAGGGTAATAGTCAAAATTCCAGCAAATCTTAACCCCTTAAGCAGTAAAGAAGATTGAAGTTACAGATCTCTTCTCTTTGAAGATGCAAGCAGATTGAAGTTGCAAGACATAATCCCTGAAGTTGCAGTGGATTGAACCAAAGCTACAAGGGACGGTGGACTGGAAAGAGACTACCTAAACAAGAAAGAGCACAAAACAAGTCAAGACATAACAAGATCGGGCAAAATTGGCCTTTCTTTGAAGTCTTTGCTCTATTCCCGTTTCACGACAATAAGCAAAGAGGGGCAGCTGTAGAGGCCAATTTTGGCCCGGGTTAAAACCCATTTACATTAATCCTAACTACCCAAATTCAACCACAACCCACTAAGCCCAAAACCCATACAAGACCCAAGACTTTAAAACCCAATCGGCCCATTACAACATTGACCCAAGACCCGGTACAAACCCAATTCCCCTAACCTACCCAGACCCGTTACAAGCCCATTACCCAAACCCAACAAGACCAAACCTAGCAGCAGAACCCTAGCCGCCTCTGACTGCCCACTTGCTCTGACAGCAGCTGCTACCACCGCCTTTTGCCACTGTAGCCACCGCCCGAAGTCCCTGCAAGCATTAAAACAGGACAAGATAGAAAGCAAACAATACAGAGGGCAACTTGTAACGTAAAATGGGTATAAAAAGCCGATTGTAAACGATTGTAAATGATTGGAATTTTCTCGGAAAATCAATACAAACAATAAAATTTCAAACACAAAATAGTAGATCTAGTAATACAGTATCGAAAACATCCCTAAATCGGACAGTTCGAATGTCAAGAACCCGAATCAGAAGTTTGAGGTAAAACCCCCATTTCGAGTCTATTACTTTCCTCCCTTCCATCTATTTCTTTCATCCCCTTTCAAATAACGCAAATATATACTCTTTTAAAAAAAAAAACAAAAAAAAGGAAATTTTTTACCTTTTTCGGCCACCGTGTACGGTGGCCGGCGCCGGCGCCGGTGACCGTCCGGTGACCGGCCGGTGGTCGGACCGACCACCGGGAATCGCCCCGGTCACCCCCTTCCCTTCTCTCCTTTTCTCTCCGTTTTTTTTCTTTTCCCCTTCACAAATGATTTTTTTTCACTGAAACGGGCCTTTTATAGCCCTCCCAAAATGGCACCGTTTTGGTGTCAAAACCCAGGGCTAAAACGACGTCGTTTTGCCCTGGGTCGGATCGACCCGACCCTACCCGCATGAGGTCCGCGTGTTTTTAAAACGGAAGGGCTATTTGCGCAATCAGCCCTTCCGCTTTTTCAGACCTGTGCAATTAAGCTTTTAATTATTTACTAAATCGGCCCGACAATCTGTTTTGTTTTGTGAATTGGTCCCTCTGGCCACGACGTCGTTTCAAGGGCATGGGGAAATTGCTGTCCTGGTCCCCGTACGTTACACCCGTGTCCATATCGACCCCATCCTTCTGTTTTTTCCTTCGAATTTGCCCCAATATTTTCTTTTCATTTCAATTTCATCCCCTTTTACTTTTGTTTCGATATTTAATTCTTATATTAATATTATGCTATTATTATTATTATTATTTGTTACATACATCTTATTATATATATGTATTATCATTATTATATTATTTACTATCATTATATTTGTCTTACTACTATCATATGTATTTTAAATGTTAATATATATGTTTTATCTTTAATATATGCTTATTAGTAGGTTCTTTTAAAATCATTATTAATTATAAATACGTATATACCATATGACAATTACTCATACCATTATGAATTTATATTCTTGTAAGTTATATACATATATATATCTTTCTAATAATATATTTTTGTACATATATATTATCTTTCTTTTTATCATGTATATATTCTTAGATACGTTCTATATTCATTTCGATACTATAATGCGCATATATTTTTATATATACTGTTCACATACTACGTGCATCCTTTAAAATTATCCGTATGAGTTTCATGGTTTTACTTACATATTATATATATATATATATATACTATGAATATATGTTTTAATATTATATTTTATATATTTTTACTTATATTTTTATTATCTCATGCATGTTTTACCACATTATGTATATATTTCAATATCCTATAATGCATGTACTATTCTTATTCTATCTAATATATCGTATATATTTTTAAACCTATGCATATTTTCTTATGTTCATATATATCAAATTCTATATGATGCATATGTATTTTTTATCATATTATATTTGTGTATATATATATATATATATTTTTAATATTATTAATTATATACTTTATACTATCTTAGATATATATTCCTAACACCACATTATATATATATATTTTAATATTATATTTTCTATATGTATTATGTATACGTATATATTCTTACCCATATATTTTATTATCCCATGTACATATCTCTTAACTATATTATGTATTTTAATACCCCGTTATTCATATACCCTTTCACCTTTTCGAAATATATATATCGTATGTATTTTCATGCATATCATTTTTGTCTACGTCTGTTAATTTTGCATCTTCGTTTATATTATATACATGTTATATGTTGTGTATACGTAGTAGGATTTGTTTTTAAATTATGCTTTCATTACCTTATTTAATTGTTTTCATTGTCTCATTCTGTGATTAATACTATTATTATCATATCACATGCACCGTTAGTATTTTATTTTAGGACTTGCGTGCCTTAAGCATCGATATCACACGAGCTATTAATATTATATTCTTACATTATCGTTTTAAAGTATATTTTTATCAAAAAAATCATACAAAAACGAGGCAATATGTTTGTGTTTAGAGATACGGGAAATAGTGCCCTAACGTGCTGGGTCGCGATTTCACGCTTATCTAAATACCTAAAATACCCTCCTAAACATTTGCAACATGCGAGATAACTTTAGTTTCGAGGAACTTAAGAACTTCGTGTCCAATCGTGCTGGATGTGATGTTCGTATTCTTCCGAAGCGAAAGAATCTCGATTTTTCAACCCAAATCACCTCAAATTTTAATTCAAAAATGTCTTAAAATTGAGGCAATGTTTTTGGTATTTAGAGATTCGGGGAATGGTGCCCTAACGAGCTGGGTTGCGATTTCTCGTTCGCCTAAATACTTAAAACATCCTTCTAAACAAAATTTTGTGACTTGCAAGATATCTCTAAGTTTCAAAGAATTCTCAAATCTCGTGTCCAATTGTGCTGGATGTGATGTTCGTATTCTACCGAGGCAAAGGAATCTTGGCTTTCCTACTCAAATTCTTCCTGTTTCAAAAAAGAATGGTATTTTCAAATCTTTCCAAATTTCGACTTAAGACAGAAAATTGCTCAATTTGGTACCAATTTTGGGCGTCGCGGGGGTGCTAATCCTTCCCCACGCGTAACCGACTCCCGAACCTTTTTCTCGACTTTTTCGTAGACCAAAACGTTTTATAAGGTGATCCAATCGCACCTAAAAAGGTTGGTGGCGACTCCCATTTTCATTTTTTAAGTCGACATCCGTTTTTCATCAAAAAATGGTTACGACACTCTTAACATTAGATTTTCATTTGTTTTTTATTTTTATTATTCCTTTATGCATTCTAACACTTTATTTTTTCTTGTCTTAGTAGGTTAAAACATGTTGCAAATTCCTTCCTCCATGCAACACGATTCTTTGGTGTCTAGCAGATTTTAGACTCCTAGTGCCACCAGGTTTGCTTTGTTAATACAGTTCTAATACATTCTAATTGATTAATATAAACATTTTTAAAAGACTCACAAGATTCATTCTTACCTCAGTGAGGTTTGCTTCTTCTTCTTTTTTTTTTCTTTTTGAGAGTTGTATTTTTTCCTAGGCTTTCATAATGACTTGTGATACTTATAGTAGAAAATTGAGTGATAATCTGTGTGAAAAGCCACCAATTACCATAGAGAACCTTGCTGATTTTGCAACGAAATTGTAACAAGACCTCTTTCGAGGTGATAAGTTCAAGAATATAATTTACAAGTTGCAATGAGATATAGATGCTCAAGAGAGGCAATAAAATACTATACTTCAAATGATAAGCAACACTTTGGATCATTTGAATGCCCAAACTGAGCGTTTGACATGTATTTGATGAGATGATGATAGTGTTGAGGTTCAACAACCTCGTGCTTGTGGAAATAATGCTCGACATGCAAATGATGATATTTTGGTTAATAATTGTAACAACCTATTTTTAGTCAAATTGGAACAGTGATTTCGGAACCACAAATCTGAATTCAAAATATTTATTTTATTATTAAATTAAGGTCTACAGCATGATAGTAAGATTGCATAAAATATTTATTTTATTATTAAATTATTGTTTGGGTGCTTAATTTGATAAAAATGACTAAATCGCGTAAAGCATAAAAGTTGAGTTCTATTAGCTAAAAGTGTCTAATAGCTATAGAACTTTAAAGTAAAGGCCCTTAGTTGGTAATTAGACCATTAGTATTGTTAGTGGACAAAGATGGACACAAATTAGGTAATTTTTAAGGTTAATTAAAAGGTTATAATTGTAATTTAGCAAATAAGTTATGTAATAATAAAATAAAAGGTTGTATCATCTTCTTTAACATGCATTATCACTGCAAATTGAGAAAGGAAAAGCCATAGTTAGGGCTTGAAGCATTCGACCAACATTCCTTGAGCATGTAAGTGTAATTTTGCTCGGTTTTTAATGATTTCTATGTTTTTAAAATAGTTGCAGCTGAGTCTAATTAGCCAGGGACTAATTTGAGAAATTTTTAAAGGTCTAGGGTTTTTCCATTGATGAATAAGTATGTATTTTGATAGTTAATGATGGAAAATGAATCTTAGATGTTAGATTTATAAGTTTTGTTAAGTGATTTTTAGTGAAAATGTCAATTTCAGATTCAATTGAGAAGTGTGTAAAGCCCATGGTTAAAAGTGTGAATAAATGAAAAATATGGGCTGCTATGACAATAAAGAGAATTCAGCCAGTATAGGTTAGGATGAAATTGCATGAATTTGCATTTTGATGTGATAAGGACTAAATTGTAAAGAAGTTAAAAGTCTAGGGGTAAAAGTTTAATTTAGCCAAAATAGGTGTTTTGGGCTAAATTGAATAGAATGGAAATTGAACAAGTTAAATTTGATTATGTATAAATCAAGAAAAGCAAATGTCATAATTGGATCGGGGAAAAAGCAAGGTTGCCAAATAGTTGATAATTTTCATCCAAGCTACATCGAGGTAAGTTCGTATAAATAGAATTAAGTATTTAAATATGTACTTAATTGAATTGTAAGTTTTTGAATTGAGAAAATAAATGATTTAATCATTGAATGCCTAATAATGAAGTTTGAATAATACGAGCCCCGTTTGAACCTTAGGAATTCGTAAGATACGAGTGACGTGTCACTAGGGTTACCGTTTTGGTTGAGATCTAGCATGTGTTGCGGACTCACCATAGCTTGTATGAGCTTACCGATATTTCAGCTCGTAAGAGCTTACTGTTTCTCAGCTCATTAGAGCTTACTGTTATAGCTCAAAAGAGCATATATGTTCATGAATTGACAGATTGCTGATTAGTACACTTCAAGTGTACCACCCGTGTATCTATCGATATTCTAAGTCGTTTAATAGGCACAAATCTGATACGGTTATATGAGATGCTATGAACTAGCATAAAATTTTAATGAATTACATGTAATGGATGTTATATGATGTATTGAAATGTGAAATAAGTGAGATGAGTATATAAAGCTTGAATGATTATTGAATGCATTCATATTGATTTGATAAATGTATTACTTGACTAACCGATGGATGAATTCATATGATAGACATTTGAAAAAAAGGATTGGGATATACTATGTTAGTTTATTTAATTGTGAATAAATGGTAAGTTTAATTATATGTTATACGGGCTTACTAAGCTTTAAAGCTTACTCTGTTTATTTTTCTATGTTTTATAGTGATTCGGAAGCTCGTTCGATTAGGAAGTTTTTCGAAGATCGCATCACACTATCCAGCTGTCATTTGGTACTTTTGAACTTGCGAATTTTGGTTATATGGCATGTATAGGAGTTGTGTTAATATGGCCTATATGTGTTAGTGATGTATTTAGCCAAGTGAATTAGCTTGTAAATGGTTAATGTTTTGACTTTGTATATAACCATGTAATATGGTTCATTTTGGTATGCTAAATGGTGTATATATATGTGTATTTGGTTGAATTGTAAGAAAAGATAGTATGTTATAAATAGGTAAATGATGCACGATTGAAAGTATCCAAATAAGTGAATTATTGGCATGTGATTGATTAGTCATTGTAATGCTAGTTTGCATATGAGTTAATCAATTGATATTGCTTGCTTTAGGTTTGATTTTTGGTTGATTAAAGGCTTATTTGGATTGTGGTTATTTGCTCTTGAATTGTATAGGTTGGCACTACAATTGGGTGAGAAATGTGGCTTGTAAACTAGCCTATTTTCGTCCACACAGGTAGAGACACGGGCGTATGTTTCAGTCGTGTGTGAGACACGATCATGTGACACGGCCATCTGTCCCCTGTAGCATTTAATGAAAACAGGTCAGTGAGTTACATGGGCTGGTCACAAAGGCGTGTGGTTGGCTGCGTGACCCAAGTCAGAGAGTTACACGGGGTAAGAGACGGGCTGGGACACGGCCATGTGATCCCATTTTGAATGTCCACACAGCCTGTGACACGGGCGTGTTTGGTGGCCGTGTGAGACACACGGCCTGGCTACACGGGCATGTGTCCCCTGTATATGAAAAATTTTCTAAGTGTTCCCAAAAGTTTCCTGAGTTATTGGTTTAGTCCCGAACTATTTCTAATGTATGAATTGGGCCTTGTAGGCTCGTATTAGGGACTTTACGAATATGATTGAATGTTTAATGATTGAAATGTGAAATGAATGAGAATTGTTTAATGTATTATATGATATGTCCAGTAATATTTTGTAACCCTATTCCGGCGACAAATACAGATTAGGGGTGTTACAATAATGATCATCGACAGTTTCTTTGGCTAAACCAAAGTTCTCTATTCCACATTGTTGTGAAAAGAATAATTCGGAGGCTTATTGTGATTGGAAAGTTGGCATAAATTAATATGCTAATCCAAGAGGAGATGACCAAAAGAAAGGAAGAATACGATTAAGCTATCACCTGGAAATTTTATCTTGGTCTCTCAAAACAAAATTCATAGCTATGTATTGACCTTAAATAACCAAAAAAAAAACCTTAAATAACCTAATAATGAAATGTCCAAATTTTGAAATGATCTGAATCATAATGATTCGACTTGAAATATCAAGCACTAAATCTGAATCTTAAAGCGTCACATTATCATACATTAACAGAATCCAAGTTTGCAGACCAAATGAGAAAAAAAAGCTACCAAATTTTGGGAATAATGTAGACAAAAAAAAATCCAGGAATTAAGGTGGAAAAAGTTGCTAAGTAAAAAGGCTAAATATTAATTTATTGAATGCAATAATAAGACATATTTTACTTATAGAAAAAAACTCAAATTTCCCAAAAATATTACAAAATAAAATTAATATTCATAAAATCATAAAACCAACATAAAAGATAACTTATTTATACCTAAATAATATTGAAGTAGTTTCCAATAATGTTTGAACCGAACTGGACCAACCGATTGAATCTAGAACTGGTTGGGGTCAGAGGGAGGCCCCTAAATGAAAAACTCTCCCTTTAGTCTCTTAAATATTTGCAATTTTTATGTTAATTTAACGGTAAAATTTTATTTCGACTCTTCTAAAAATTTAAAATTCAACTGTGCCATCTCCGAAAACAAAAAAAGTTTATAGACTCCATTGAAAATTGTAAAATTTTGCATTAATACAATAAAAAAATTACATTTTTAGCTCTCTCTAAAAAATTATAATCAAATTCGGCTCCTTCAAAAAAATTTATGGCTTCGCCCTTAGTTGAGATATCAGTTCAAAGAATAATTTTAAATCGATTAGATCAAGAATCGATACAAACCGATTGAACCAACTAAAAAATGATTAAACCAATAATTAAACTAATTGAATTAATTTTTTTATAATTTTTTAATTAAATTAATTAATTTAATAAATTAATGACTTGAATGATTCGAATACCGATCCGATAAGAAAAAGGGGCAGTTTCAATACCAAAGAGAGAAGCAGAAGGTAAGGATTTTTTGCCAGATTGTTTTTACGAAACACGAGGTTTATGCTTCTACCGTTTTCATGATTTTTGTGTAGTAGTGGATTATGATCCTCTGTGTCTGTGCTGCATGCATTTTCTTGTGGACCCCAATCATGGTGATGGTGACGTACAGTGGAGGATGGGTGGTGGAAAAGTGGGGCCCCCTCCTCCAATCCCCCATGGGACCCCACTGTATAGTTGCATCCAACCGAGCAAAAGGGTCCCACAAAACAACAACAAAGAAACCAAGCAGCATAACTAAAGCTATTGTAATCTAAAACATTTTGGTTTAATATAATATTTAGTCCTTTAAATTGATAACTTTTTTGTGTTAATCCTTTAACTTTTTTCATATTAGTACTAGAACTTGGCAGATTTTTCCAGTTTGATCCTTAAATTCAGACTCCATTAAGATGCGTGATGTGTCACCCTAAAGATTATCAAATTTAAAAAGGTATAACAACTAAGAATAATTCAATAAGATAAATAAATTAAATCTATAATTTTACGTATAGCACATGGTTAATATCAAAATTGCTATCGTTCGGGTTACTACTAAACATTTAAAAAATACAAAAATTAAAAATTAACTAAAATAAAATACAACGCATAACACAAGGACTAAAAATCAAATTTGACCAAGCAATAACTTATAAACATAAATTAAAATAAAATTTTATTTTTCCTTATTTCAAATAGGGGTAAGGGGGGGATGTCTTTGCTTTATATATATTAAAGGGTTGCCCTTATTTTCTCTTCACTCTCACTTTTGCTTTTGCATGCCTTTGAGTTTATCATTACCAAACACAACCCCATATCTCCTCCTCCTCCTCCTCCTCTTCTTCTTCTTCTGCTACTACAGTTCTCAGTTCAAAGAACCCCCCAAAGAAAAGCTAGAATTCTTCTAGCAGTGTGTTGGGTTTTGTTTTTTGTTTTTGTTTTTCTCAGTTTCACTTTCCTTTTTGTTGCATGGATGGATCCTTCAAGCAGACAATACCAGGTACATATATATATGTATATATATACATATATAAAAAAGTTTTTGTTTCAATTTTAAGTTCATGTTTTTTTTTGGGGTCATGGGTCTTTTGATTTGATTTTAGATTGGAACATGTTTTAGTCCTTTTTTTTTTTTTATAAATTTAAGTTTAGTTTGAATGTTCTGATTAGCTTCATTTGGGTTTTAATTGATTAAATTTTTGTTAAAACCCTTTTTTTGTTAGTGAATTATAGAGAAAAAAAATTCAATATAATCGTCAAAATTTCTCCTTTGATGACCCCACTAGTGACACCAAAATCCCCATCATTTTTATCTATCATCCAATATCACAAAACATGCATTAAATGAATCAAAATATCAAAATGTGCTTTTAAGCCCTTGGAATTTTCATAATTTTAAAATTTTTAGTCCTTTTACTTCTATTCTAATGGATTCAGTCCCTATATTTTTCGAGTTCAAGAATATAAGCTAAATTGTTAGTATAATTTTTTTATAAAAAAATTTTGTTCCACAACTATCAAATGAGTATTTTTTTAGTTTTAGAACGCAATAAAAAGAATTATAATAATAATAATAATAATAATAATAATTGAACTTATATTTTAAATTTAAAAAATAAAAGAAAAATAAAGAATTACATTAGACATTCATTTTAAATCTTGTCATCCTGGTTTCTCGTAAAAAAAATTGGACTAATATTATATTTTGTAGGAGATGCCTAATCCTACATTGGGAAACATGATGGTTTGCACCAAAGGAAATGAACAACAAGAGAGGAAACCGAGGCCACAACCAGAACAAGCATTAAAATGCCCAAGATGTGATTCAACCAACACCAAGTTTTGTTATTACAACAATTACAGCCTTTCACAACCAAGGTATTTTTGTAAGTCATGTAGGAGATATTGGACCAAAGGTGGCACATTGAGGAATGTTCCAGTGGGTGGAGGGTGTAGGAAAAACAGAAGATCATCATCATCATCATCAACATCATCAAAAAGGAGTCAAGATCAACTATTGATGTCGTCCAATACCAACCTCCCACCAATTGATACTAGTGAACTCTCCTTAGCCATTGCTAGGCTCCAAAAGCAAACCAATGTTCACTTAGGGTTCGACGAAAATGAACTCCCCGTTCTCGGAAACCCTGACAGCTTCGGCCTTCTCGGTAACCAGAACCATTTCCAGGGTTTTTATAATTATGGGTTCGAAAACAGCGGTGGGGAAACGATGATGTTACCGTACAACAATGACGAAGAAATCATCAGTGATGCAACGATAAGGACGACATCGAATAATATGGTAGCGGCGATGAAACAAGAGGTTGTTTGTGATGGTAACAAAGGTAATGAGAATCAAACTCAATGGGGTCTCCAATGGCAACTCAATGGTGACCATGGGAATAATTATTATAGCATGGTTGATTTTGACTCGGTGAGAGAAAATTGGAGTGGACTCAGTTCAACTTGGCATGGACTTCTTAATAGTCCTTTAATGTAGAACAATGGGAGTGAACAAGTGTTAGGACATTTGGGTTAATTTCAAGAATGGTCCTTGGTATTTTCCTTTTGTTTTTTACTTCTCTTTTTTTCTCCTTATTATTGGTTGTTAAAACTAATGATATTTTGGAGCTATTTTTAAAAGAAAAGATATTTGGGGGGGTCTAATTCTGTAATTTTCTTATAGTTGGGTATTGAAAGCTGTTGTTGTTTCCTAGATATTATATTATATCACCATTGCTTCTTGGTCACTTTCATGTTGATTCTAGGAATATATCAGCATGTTGTTTATTTGATTATGACCCGAAATTAAAAACTCGATTTGCTTAATCTTCACATAAACTTGATTTAATCGATTTGAATTGAAAAATTTAAAAAAAAAACTCGAATCAAATTCAAACATAATGACTCGAACTCAAAACAACAAAAAGTCTTAATCATTCGAACAAATAACTTAAGATGAACTAAATTTAAAATGATTAAAATCCGAAATGACTCAACCCTGTAATGTTCTAATCCAAAAAAAAACTTGAGCCTTAGACTAGAATGGACCAAATCATAAATGGCATACACTCAAAATTAAACCAAAAATTTTAAAACTCAAATTGTTATGACAGGATAAAAATCTAATTGAATAATTGAAATTGGAAGAAAGAAATTATAGGGAAAAAAAAGAATTCGTACAAAAAACACAGTCACAAATCCTTTCTTTTTCTTTTTTGGTGAATTACAATAAGAGGCAAAGCTCTAACAGTAATGCAACTAGCACGATTCGAACTCAGACAACAAATCCTTTAATCTAATTGAATTTAGCTTTATATTTATTGTTTAACAAATATGTCTTGGACTGGCCCAAAATAATGAAAGAAACTATTCATGGACTTTCTCAATTTGGGCTCAGCAATGGCACACTTAATATATAAGTGAAAATATATGAAAAGAATTGGTTAAAGTACCTAGGAGGTCCCTATATGATAGGGACTGGATCAAATTAGTTCATCTATTATTAAATGAATTAATTTAGTCCCTATAATGTTAAAAAGAATCAAATAAGTAATAGGATTAACATTTTTTGTTTAAAAAATATCTTAAAAATTATTTTTTTTTCATTTGCATTTCAATTCCAAACAAAACATTTTATTTATAAAACTATAAAAATTTTAAAAATATTAACTCTGTTAAACAGTAAATGATATATTTTTAAACAGTAAATGTTACATCTATTCTAATTTGACTTTATTTGATCATTTTTAATTGTAGAGGGACTAATTTAATCTAATCGCTATAATTTAAGGACCTTTCAAATACTTTCATCAAAAAAAATTAAGAAAACATGAATAAGAAAAAAATTATTGAGTGGTGCCTGAGAGGCCCCTCTATTATAGGGACATGGTCAAATTAATCTCTCTACTTTTAAATAGATCAATTTAATCCTTGTATTTTTAAAAAGAAACAAATAAGGTAAAATTAGAATATAGTTAACATTTACCGCTAGAAAAATATGATGTACTGTTTAATAAATTTAATATTTTTAATTTTTTTATGGTTCAATTAACAAATAAAATTGGCTTTTAAAACTATACACAATTTCCTACTTGGATCATTTTTCAACTATTGACTAAAAAAATTGTTATTAAAATTGAACCAGATTAATCTGTTGAACTAATTGCATCGAGAATTTATGACCTAATTGATATGATACACTAAATGAAATAATTCAGAAAATCGATTTAAACGATAAAAATTGACTTTTCGAGAATTTTAAAAGTTTAAGAGTCATTGTTATAAACCATTTGGGGTTAGAAAAAATAGGATTTTATATGACTTAATTGTAGCAATTAACAAATAGTAATCTATTACACATAACACCCATGTATAATAAACAATTAATTTTACAATTGTAATCAAAGCACCAATTAATATTTATATGAAGTTTTAATAAATATATTTATTACATAATTTTTTCACCTTAAATGTATAAAAAATTTAATATATATTTAAATCCAGTGTGTCGTTCCATCTAATACAGGGGGAGTTTTTCTTAATAGAGACTTGGTTGATTGTAGTTGAGGAGGGTTGACTCTTTCAAGATAAGCCTTCAAAGTATCAATCATAGTGCAACTAACTAAATCCACAAAATCGGGGGTATTGTATGTTAGAAAAAATTTTGGTTTGAAAATAGTTTTCTTGCATAGCGGAAAATTATAGTTTTAAAAATTGAGCCGATTTATGATATTTACAGCAATAAATATTTTTACTATAATTACACCTATATTTTCGGCTCGACAGATCTTTTTCGTCCTGACATTCAACTGAATGGTCTTCTTTGTTATTCTCGTACCACTAATTGTTTAAAGTGTAGGCTCAAACGAATTTGAATCAAACACGAATTCGAATCAAATATACTAGGGTTTGTCGTCCCATATATTTAGTATGAGTGGATTTTGGGCCTCTCTCATATCGGATCCAATTATAACTATTTCTTAGACTTTTAACCCAGTACTTTATAATTAAATCCAACCTAATACTTATTTTTCTATTTCCCAAATTAAACATCATAAATTAATTTAAATAAATTTATAATTTTTCTAATTAAATAATTTTCTCAACTCGATTCTAATTCTGTTAAAATTATTGCAACTTCACCGTAAAAGAATCTATGAGAAAATATATTTAACATTTCTACATTCAATGGATGCACAATGACCAATTAATTTAATTATATTTTTGAACTTTAATTATTTAATTAAATAATAAATCGAAAAACCATAAATTAATATTTCAGTTCATTTCCATTTAGAGAAAATCACATTCATTTCCGAATGTTTTTTATTTCTCTAACTTTACCATTTCTATCCATTTATGTTTATTTGATTCAACATCCAATTCATTTTCGGTTTCAACGAGCTAACGGATAGACTAATTGGACATATATGATTAGGGCTCAAATGATTTATAATTAAATTCCAACTTTTCACCTATTTATTATAAATTCATTTAGTCACGAAATCATTCCACTATAATATTATAAATGAGCTCTCGCTAATAACATACCATTACGAAAGCAACTTGATCAATGCTCATCCAGTTACCTTGTCATAAGTGTGTTGCCCTCATAGGACACCCTTAATCTCTTTGGGATAAATCTATTCTCCTAATATGATCATATTTTATCTTATGATAACCATTACATCTTTTTTCATGAAAAGTCAATTACTATTAAATAGTAATCTAGTTATTTATCATAAAGATGAACAATCCGTAACCATGTTTGCTTTTCATCTACCATGTAATGCCAGTGAGAGGATATCATTTACCCATATCTTTGGCTATGAATTTCACTATTATGATTGATGCTAATACCGCAAAAGTCATATACCCAACGCATTAGCTTTCGGTTCTTTTTCTCTTTGAACTCAGACTTTTACTTACATTAAAATATACGAGTCATGCATACATAGTTTGTCATCCACTTAGAATTAAGGAATGTCACACTCTAAACGTCATAAGTGAATAAATCCATAAATAGATTCAAAATTTATTCTTTTTGGGTCCAATTCGATGTACTGTCAATCTCGTCAGTTGCATCTATATCTCTATTTTTTTAGGCGTTATCTGTTCCGATGCCCAAGACAAGACATCTCCCTAATTGGACTTGATAACGACATATTAGTCTTTCAATCGGTTTGCTCATTTTTTAGACTAAGGATATGTTTAGGTTCGTCTACTAATATAAGTTATTTTTTCGTATTACGATCCAACCACATAATACCGCTTAGTGTTAGTTAAATATTAGATAATTAATGAGCTAATATTTACTTTACATGCAAAAACCACGCGAGGACAATACACAAAGAGTATTAATGTAATTTGTGAATAATATTATTAACCAATCTATTTGAAAAATTTACAAGTGTACATAGACGAAAATACTATACTTAGGGCACCTAGCATTGTACCCGTATTAAAATTTTATCCCCAACTTCTGCGAAGAGTTGTGCATGGTTCACGTAGCTCACGTGATACGATGCTTGCAAGTATGTTGCCTTAAGCCTAGGTTAGTGGCTCAAATCTCCTTGCACGCATTCTCCATAATTAATATTACGTACAATACTAACACCTCTTTCGTAAGCTTTTGTAGGTCATCTCTTCTCCAATAGAGGCCTCCTCCTTTATGAATCGTACACAGCTCTCTGCAGAGACTAAAGACAAACCTCCAACATGGGAGAATTATGAAAAATGCGTGTACGATATTAGAGAATTAACTAAAGTCATAATTAAATTTTTTCTTATATAAAGAATAGCGGATGGGAGAATTAACCCAAAAAAGAAAGACCAATGGGGAATTTTTTTGACCATGTATTAAAAAATTAATTTTTTGTACCATATTTTTAAAAAAGAAATTATTAAACTATGAGTTTTTTCAAAAGTCTAAGTCCTATAATTTAATATAATTAACCTAAAAGTTTAATCACATATCACGTTTATTAATTAAAATATCACATTAATATTTATATATTTTATTATTTAAACGAAGATAATTTATTTTATTATCTGAATGGGACTTACCGGGCTGGTACAAGTGGCTTGCAATTTTGTAATTTACTTTTTTTTGTACAAAGAAGAGAGGGAAATGACTTGTTCAAATAATTCCTACTTTTTAAGGGATAATTTAATATCTTAAAAAATAAAAAAAAATTAAGATAAATTAATAGCATAGAAGATACAGTAAAATGTTTAACCAAAGAAAAATATGGTCGATTGAGTCGTAGCTTAATTAGTATGGTCATTGTTGTTAATGCAGAATGATGTAGGTTTGAGTGCGTTGAAACACATTATCCTCCTATTTATGGGTTACGGAGAAATTATGGATAATTTTAGGCATTATTTCAAAAAGGACAGAAACAATCAAAACCTATAATGTTAATTTTTCAAGCATCCAATTTTCCTTTTTACCAATTCGGATGAGTTCATTGATTTTTTAATTCGATACATACGCAAAGGCAAATCCAAAAAGACTTGTAGAAGCTTGGAACTCTCAAAATTGAAAAAAAATTATAATTCAATCCTTTCATAAATGATAATGTTATAAGTTAATATATTACAAAATTGTACTTTGTCCCCAAAATTTAAAAAAATATTTAATTCCTTCAAAAATGATGAAATCATAAATTAATATATAATAAAATTATACTTTGACATCTCAAAAATTTATTTCTACCCCTAGAAATTTCTAAATTCGCCCTTGCTTACAATTCTATCCCCTTTTATCAAATTATAAGCAAATATGTGGTAAAATTACGCATTGTCTCCCAAAAAATGAAAAAGCAAATCTATTTAATCCCTTAAAAAATGATGAAATTATAAATTAACTCATGATAAAATTTTACTTTTACCACTCAAAAGTTTACCATTCAATTCTTCTTTTTTTGGGATTTGCTCCTGCTTATCCAGTTAAACCACTAAATTAACTGTTTAAATCAATCAATTCATGATAATCATTATTGAAATTCAAATCTAAAAATTTAACTCAAAATCACCTTTTAAAGATAATTATACGAATCAACCAAACAAAAACTCTTACAAATTTTGTAAGATTTGAAATAATATATATATATATATATATATTTATACATATATTTGCTTACACCTGTTCTAAGTTTAATTAGTGGGGAAGACTATTCCTACAATTCTAGATCACCATCTTTGTTCCACAAAAACACTGCAACCTACTGTCTACCACATATATTTTTTTCCCCTTTGTGTGTTGTGTCTAAGACTTTGGGGCATTTCATGAGGCTGACGCCATTGACATATATGTTAGGCATTTTATTATGGGTAAATTACTACCAATATCACTAAATTGTTAGTAAGTTTACATTTTAGTTACTCAACTTTAAAAAGTTATAAAATGATCACTGAACTATTTAAAAGTTTTTATTTGAGTTGTTGAGATGTTAAAATTGATGTTGTATGACCTTCTTTGTTTGCACTACTAGAGCCAGACATTAATGGTAGCTCCCCCCACCCCCCCAAAAAGAAATTTAGGAAAATTCCATTTTCCCCTTGAAATTTTTAGAAAATTTTCATTTCTCTCTTGAAGTTTTTAAAAACTTTTAACTAGGCCCCCAAATTTTGAAAATTCTAATTATAACTTTTGATTTTTTTAAAAAAAATTTAATTAAGCTCTCTTAAAATACTTGGAAATTCTCGTTAATCTCACAAAAAGTTTAAAAAATTAATTAGACCCTCCATTTAAAAAAAAATGTATCATTAAACTCCTAAATTTTTTAAAATTTTACTAGCCCCCTCAAACTTTGTCCCAAGATCTACCACTATGCACTGCCTGTACCAACGGAAAGCTCTTCTTTCTCTTTTCTTTTGCAATTCAACTTTTTAGTTTAGTGATTTAAATGAAAAGTTTCAAATAGTTCAGTGATCATTTTGTAACATATTAAAATTAAATGACCAAAATATAAACTTATTAATAATTTAGTGACCTTAAGTGTAATTTACCCTTTATTATTATTATTTTTTTGGGTACCCCATTGATGTACTTTATTACCACCATTTTGTGTTGAAATTGCAGCATTCTTTAATTTCAACATTGAAGATTGAAAAAGAAATTGAAAAAAATGACAAGAGAATTTTGGGGTTTCCTTTTTAAGCTTGCTTTTTTTAGTGTTTCGCTAACGGTCTGTGTGGGATAATAGAAAAAATGCTAGCTGCAGTCAATTTAAGACGATTTCTGCCCTAAAACCGTGTGGGTCTTTTTCTATACATCTATACATATAATACTGTGCTGGGATCAGAGATCAAATTTAAAAAAAAAAAATTATGGGGTCAAAGCTGAAAAGTTTGGTGTTAAAATGGTTTAAATTGAATATTTAATTTTTTGGAGGGGTCAAAAATGCAAATTGTCCGTTTGGCTAAAGCTAAAAAGGATTCAATTGAAGTGTTTATACTTAAGAGGGATTAAAAGTGAAATTATACCATTTAGGCTCCAAGACTGAAATCAACTTTAAATTTTATAAGTTAACTACATTACATTTTTTTTCAAATTATTGTTTAAATTTTAAATCAGGATGTACATTTTTAAACGATTTAATTAAGTTCTCAATATATTAGTCCGGTAATCAATTTAGGCTTTAAATGTTAGCTTGATGTGAACATAAATAAAACAGGTGGATTAGACTATAAAGGGAACAAAACTAAAAATCATGCATTAAAAATGTTTAAATTAATTTATCAAATTTTCAAAAGACTAAAATTATAAAATTTCCATTTAACCAAAAATTTAAAAATTAAATTGAATCTTTTAATTTTGAGAGGACGTAAAAAGCAATTTAACCAAGGAGGCCAAGGTCATTGCCTGTCCCCTTTAACTACATCCCTGGCTAATATACACACATGTTGAAAATTTTGAGCTAGTATTTAATGTCCAAGTTAATAAATGACGTAACAAATGAATTTGATTGATGCGATACTGGTATTATAAGGACTTAATTAAAATATTTTAAAATTTAAATACCAATATAAAATTTAACCATAGTTTGAGGATGTTTGTTCCAATTAACCCTACATATTTCTACAATCTTTTTATGCCATACCTGAAGATCAAAGTTTCTAAAACCAACTTGGCCGACATGAAAATGTCAAATATAGATAATCATCAATTTTTTTTTATGAAAAATCTTAGTTTTTTTTTCAGCTTTATAGTTCATCTTCCACTAGTTTTTGTTGGTCTTTCACGCCATGCATCCATGCAAGATCATCCATCCATACACATACATACATTATCTTAACCGTTTCACGATAGCTCGCCGTTATATAGTGTATATCCATCCATCCATACATACATACATGCATTACCCTAACCATTTCACAATGACTGACCGTTACATACATACATCATCTGCACCGTTTCACAATAGCTCGTCGTTACATAGTGTATATCCATCCATCCATATATACATACATACATACATTACCCTAACCGTTTCATAATAACTAGCCGTTACATAGTGCACATAAACTGAAATATATTGATATTAAATTTACTTCCCTAATGGGAAACCATTGTGATAACAGTTGGTCAAATCTTGAATTTCGAATATCCAACCTCAAACCTCGTTTAAATAAAAATTTAGTGGAAAAGTATTAAAGTAATGGTTGGATTATTTTGTAAAATAGTAAAAATATGAATAATGAGTTAATAAGAGATGTAGTTTTATTTTTTAAAAAGTTAAATTACTTTTTATAACATTATAAATATTTATTATTTATTATATTATTTGGGTTTTTACGTATTTTTTTAATTGCGTCGGTGTTAGTGAGTTAAGTGATACCAACTCACTCTAAAGTTTTATTATAATTATTATTAGAAATTCTATTACACACGTATACGTGTAGAAACCACAAATTTAGAACATAGATGTGCATTTAAAAATAACATACAATAAATAATGAAATGTATGGTTTGAGGCCATCATAATAATATTAA
The DNA here is from genome assembly GCA_020496765.1 of Gossypium stocksii. Classification (NCBI taxonomy): domain Eukaryota; kingdom Viridiplantae; phylum Streptophyta; class Magnoliopsida; order Malvales; family Malvaceae; genus Gossypium; species Gossypium stocksii. The sequence continues at coordinate 1,445,678 of CM035623.1, forward strand.
TTATAATTTAAAAAGAATGGGCGTTTCTGTAAATCCATAATTGAGTTGGTGATCTGATTAAGGATGACACCAACTCAATAAAGTACTTAAATAATATTATAGATAAGTATAGATTAACTCTATTAAAAAATAAATGATGGTTTTAAAACCGTAAATATTAACCCAATTAAAATTTTGTTTTATTTTATTCTTTTTACTAGCACAAAATTTAAAATTTTCCATTTAATATTATAGGGACTAATTTAAATCAATCTCTGTAACAAAGGGACCAAGAATTACATTTACTTAAAATTCTAACCACTTATCCACCTTCTTTTTCTTTTTTTTTTTCACATTCCACTGCTGTCTTAAAATAGTCTTTTCCGCGTGGACCTTAGGTAAATAAATAAAACAAATAAATAAATAAATATTTATTTATTTTGGACAAGTCACCAAATGCTAGGTTTGCTTTTACAGTTCATATAGCTACTTGAAAGTGATTCGACTTTCACTGGAAAAAAATTCGAATTTAATTTTATAATTATTAAATTGAGCTCAGTTAGATTAAATTCAAGCATTTTAATATTTAATTCAAATAGCTTGTGAATTTAATTAAATTTTTTATTTTGATATATATATATATATTTATAAAATTATTTTTTTACTTTTATTATACAAAAAAAAATAAGTGTAGAAGAGTTTAGTTCGACTCAATTACACTTGTAATAATGAAATCATATTTTTACCCTTATATACAATTATGTAATTAATTTTCGTGTTAATCCTTATTGAACTCTAGCTTATTATTATTTGAATTTAGCTCGACGTAATTACACCTCAAATAATAAATATCACCTCACTAAAGTTAACTTTTCCCTCCCATAAAAGAAAATGCTTTTGATTTAGGATTTTTTTATTTAAATTATTTCGGATTTAAAATTTTTATGTTTAATTATTATAAATTTAAATTATTTTAACTCTGTTTTTTTTAATTCGAATTAGACGATTTTAAATTATTGAATTTTTTATGATAAAATTGATAAAATTAAATTTTCCAAATTTAAAGAGTCATTATCATAAAGTCAATAATAGGATTTTTTTTTTTGTATGACTTAATTATAGCTCTTTTTGCCATTAAAAAATAGTAAACGAAGTGTGGACCACTTCGATTTTTGGCTGCTTGTGTGTTTTTTTTTTAATAATTTTATTATAAATTCTGATTATATTTATTTTTTCTTTTATATAATGCCTAAAACTATTCATAGCCTATCCTAAACCAATTTCAATCCGTAAATAGGAAGATAATGCACTTCAATACACTTGAATCTATGTCTTCTTGCATTGGCAACAATGCATATGCTAATCGAGCTAAGACTCAATTAGAATGATTAGTGTTTTTGTAGGAAATATCAAATTTTAAAAAATAACATTTTTTTTAGATATTTAATTATTTTAAGTGTTTTATTGAATTATTTTCATGAGTCAACCAAGCACCATCTCAATTATAAAATTACTAAAATACCCTTTTCATATACAAATTAAGTTTTATTTTTATGATGGTATTTTTATCTTTTTTCTTATATTATAAATCAATAAAATTTTGGTCATAATGAGATTTGAACACATAGCAATTAACATGTCTCTATAATGAATAATTAGTTTTACAATTGTAATCAAAGCATCGATTAATTTTTATATGATTTTTTAATAAATATATCTACTACATAATTCTTTTACTTACATCGTAAGTATACCGTAAATCTAGTATATATTTAAGTCCACCGTGTCCTTCCATTTAATACAATGAGAGTTTCTCTTGTCAAGGAAATAAAATTTTTAAGTAGAGAAATGTATTATTTGGGCGAATAATCGAGCTGATTAGGGAATTGATTTTTTTTTTTTAGAATCGAGTCATAGTTCGATTTGACCCATGAATATATTTTTTATATAATATTTATTTCTATTCATAACCCCAAATCTTTAAATTAGAAGAAAAATGCATTTAAGAGTACTCGAACCCACATTCTTCTTGTTGTTGCAATAACAATGATGCCAACCAAATTAAAACTCAATTACACCCAATTAAATAATGATTTAAAAACTAAAATTCTATATAAATATTAATATAAAAATATTTTTTAATATGTATTTTTACCAAATTTTATTTTAGTTTCTCAATGTATCTATCAGAGCGAACCTAGTAACTAACCCTTTGCATTCGGTAGGTCCATTAAGGGGTAGATGTTGCCCACGAGTTTTACAAAATATTCCATACCCAAAGTATGAATCAAATCTTTGATTACTAACTAAGATAGAAGAAACATTTATCATATCACATAACTCCCGTAATTCTTACCAATGTTTCAAACTATGGAAATGTACTTAAATATCAAAAGAATAGTTTCAAAAAAAATTAGGTCATGGGTCATGAGGTCAACAAAGAAGGAAGAGTTTTTCAAACTAGAAACATTTTTAGAAGACAAAAAAGCCAAAAGAAATGTAAAAACATAAACCCAAAAAAACTGTGAAAAACATAGAAAGCAGCCAGACCAGACACCAATGTAGAAATTTTTTTTGTTAATTTAATGATGCCATGTTTTATTTTTTATTTGGGCTTTATTTCTTCTATAAATAATACCCCATTCCAATGAAAAAAAAAACAAACCCCACAAAAATTTCCTATCAACATATTATGATCATCATCCTATAACTCTTCTTTTCTCTCTCATTTAAGTCCATTTCTTCTTTTACACTAAAATCTTCCCATATGTTTAAGATGGAATATAGAGAAGCAACCCCGTCCGCCGTTGCTTCTCCGAATTCTTCGAACCCGTCGTCCCCTTCGACACCTACGTCTCCGCCGGTCGTCATTAGTCCTTGTGCTGCTTGCAAGATTCTGAGGCGAAGGTGTGCCGATAAATGCATGTTGGCCCCGTATTTCCCTCCAACCGAACCGGCTAAGTTCACCACCGCTCATCGGGTTTTTGGTGCTAGCAACATAATCAAGTTCTTGCAGGTAGTTTATTGATAGTTTAACTAGGAGATTTTCCATGTGAAGAGTAATGGCTAGCTGTACTAGTGTGAAATGCTTATAACGTTTTCACTTTTCTTTTAGAGAAATAAAAGCACTTTTACTTTATGAAAATTAAAAAAGTAAGTCCCTCCTACTTTACTTTGTTAGATTTCAACCCTCGTACTTTACAAAAATCGAAAGTTAGTCCAATTGTTCTTTACATTGATATTACCCAATTGAACTAGCTTCTCGATTTTTGTAACAAAACAGGGATTAACTACTCAATTTTTGTAAAATAAAGAAATGAAATTCATAATTAAACCCTAATAAACTCAATTTATATTAAGTCAAAATTGAATAAAAAATTTCGAGTCGACTCGACCTGACCCGAATTAAATATTTTTGGAACATCTTTGAATCTAATTTTTTTTTAATACGTTTAGGCCTAACATTTCTCATTCTATTGAATGAATGCTTTATATCAAACAGCAATATGAAAAGCTAGTTTTGCATTGATTTGTTCATATTAGGTAGCATTACATATAGTGCATGTGCGAACGACCCCACTTTCTTCCATCAAATGTTGACACTTCCTAATTACATTTTCTTTGACTATGTCAAGATTTATACGTACTCAATTTCATTTTCTCGATCTGATGTCTTGATATTCAGTAGTTACATTAAAGCAAAAAATGTTTTTAGAGGTTGATATTAAGTTATATGTTTTTATGAGAGTTAAAATCCAATTCATTATTGTATTGACTTATATTTTTATGATTTTTAAAAGAATTAAATTGAAATTCTAAATTTTTTTAAATTCCAAACTATAATTTTATCATATACTAAATTAAAATTTTAAATACTTCAAAAGGACTAAAATAGAAATTTTCTTTTTTAAGAGACCGATGCCTCGCATACCCCTTCTTTTGCCCTTATCCAACCCATAAACTTGAACTCAAAACCTTATACTTCCACGTGTTGAATTTTTTCACTACATTGAGTTCTCTTCATCAATGATATTTGATTTTTTTTCCACATTACTTATGGTCTTAGTTTAGAGATTAATTTGGTTCAAAATATAGTTTTGGTCCTTTTACAATACTCAAATATGGGACACAGTCCAAATACTTTAAATTATCATAATTTGATAATTTTATTTTTATTATGTCATATTTTAGTCTAAATAGTTAATATTATTAACTACTCCAATTGGAATATTATTGTGAACTTTCTTAAAATCCATTTTAACATGATAAGCCGAAAGGGTTAAATCGTGAACTTGAGCATAAAAGAGGACCAAAACAACAAATTGACCTATTGATAAGAAAAGTTCGTTAAAGCCTAAAGGTGTAGGTGTAGACTTTCCTCTAGCAGTGACATACTGACATGAACAGGGGCTTTAGGGAATAAGATGGTGAAATTTCATTTTAAGTCTTTCTATAAATTTAACAATTCAATTTAGATTTTTTATTATAATGCTTTTTTACTTTAGCCCCCAATAACTTATATTTTTATCTACAACCCCTTTCAGGAACTTCCAGAGTCACAAAGGGCCGATGCAGTAAGTAGCATGGTGTACGAAGCTAGTGCGAGGATCCGAGACCCTGTGTACGGCTGCGCTGGAGCAATCTGCCAGTTGCAGAAGCAAGTCAACGAGCTCCAAGCACAGTTAGCCAAAGCTCAAGCCGAAGTGGTCAACATGCAGCTACAACAGGCGAACCTCGTGGGGGCTTTGCTTTGCATGGAGGCGACTGCGCCGCCTCCTCAACCGCATCCCCAACAATTCGCCGTCGACACCTTCATATGTAGCCCACAAAGCTACCATAGCAATCCCGGCTTCATCGACGACGACGACAACAACAACAACCTAGGATCCTTATGGGAGCCTCTTTAGACATAATTGATGTCAAAGGTCCCATGAAACTCTTCTAAAGGAGAAGTTGAAGGACATTATATTAATAAAGGCCAAGTTACGATTCTAGTCCCTCTATTATACTCAAATTTCATATTTAATCCTTATACTTTAATTTGACATAAAATTACTCTAATTTACTTTTATGATGCCATTAGTTAGTTTAAATAATTATCACCGTTAATTATTCTAGTTAAAATATTGGCATGGCTTTCTCGTAAAAGACACTTCTTTCAACACAAAGTAATTCATGTTAACATGATGAGTTGAAAGGAAAGCTTCTAAAAAAAGCCACATCAAGATTTTAATCGGAATAGTTATGATGTTAATTGTTTGAGTTACCTAATGACGCTATAAAAATGGAAGGATAAAAATATGTCAATTTAAAATATAGGGATTAAATCGCAAATTTGAGCACAGTGAAGGGATTTAAAACCATATTTGACCATTAATTAATATTTAGCTTTACTAACAGATTATAATAACTTTGTATAGATGAAAAGATACCTCCAATTTGTTTCTAAACTTTATTTATGTGCTAATTATGAAATAACTTTTTTCTTCGGTCAAATTCTAGTTTTGGTTCCTTATTCTGCTTAAATTTGAAATTTAGTCCCTTTAATTTGATTCACTCTACTTATAATATCATTGGTTAGTCTAAATAGAATGATATTTTTTCTTAAAAACAGTTGTTCCAACTCATCATACTAATATGAATATTTTTATAACGAAACCTATGTATCTAAGAAAAATCCACATCAATAATTTAACCATAATAGTTAAGGGTGTTGTTTATCTGGACTAACAAATAACATTATAAAAGCAGGAGGACTAAATTATAAAAATTAAGGTATAATGACTAAATCTAACAAATTTGAGCATACTAGAAAAAAATTCACATTAATGATTCAACCACAATAGTTAGGGGCGTTGTTTATATGGACTAACAAATGACACTATAAAAGCAGGAGGACTAATTTATAAAAATTAAAGTATAATGACTAAATTTAACAAATTTGAGCACATTAAAGAGACTAGAATCATCTATTTTGACTCTTTTTCTTTTGCACTAAATTCCCCCACTCGAACACTAATTTTAAATTTAATCCTTCAACATATTTATTTTATATAAATAAAGTGAAATTATGGGATATAAAAAAAAAAAAGAAAAAAAAAAAGCCTACAGCTAGACTCAAAATTTGGTTTAAACCTAATTTCAACTTTTAACAAATTTTAGGTCACCTACTAATAGTATGTATGATATACTTAAAATTTATGTTTGATTTAATTCATATTCAAACAAGTGTTTGACCTATCTCTCTTTTTATTAGTTTTTAATTGTGTTATTCGAGTCGGAATGGATTGAGAATTTATCAGTATATTGGTCGAACATAAGAGTTGAATCAATCTTTACACTGGTGAATTTAAAAAGTTTTTAGGCTTAAAATCGAATTATAAATTTTTAAAATTTCAAAATATAATTTTATCATTCATTAATTTATTTAATTATTTTTTAAAGGGGCTAAAATTATTTTTTCCATTTTCTAAGGGGTCAATGTGCAAATTTATCGTATATCGATTCATAAATTTATTATTTATGGGATACTGAAAGGTTAATTTTCTATTTTTACCCCTAGACATATGAGCTAATTGCTCAGAACCGGTAAAAATTAGATATCGAGATTAAAAATAAACCAGTTGAATCAGTGTTATAATTTTTTAATTATTATTGAACCCGCAATTGAACTGAAAATTAATTTATGTAATTTTCAACTAAAATAAAATTTAATTTAAAAAAATCAAATTGAAATTAAATATGTGTGCCTAAATCAAAGTGTGCTTTTCTAAATGACTAATCATTTTCCTAATACAATGAAACATTTTTCAATTTTATTTTCCTAAATTTGACTAATTAGGGTGACTAGTTTAACCTTTTTGGAAGGTTCAAGAATCTTATCTCAACTAATTCACCACCACAATTATTATTATTATTATTATTATTATATGAATCGGATCAGATCATAATTCAAAAATATTTTTATTTAAATTTACTTTGTAAATTAATTTATTATTTAACTCGATATGGATTTAACGCGATATATGATAATTCATTTGAAAAATTCAATTCATAGAAAATTCAAAATTTTAATAAATAATAAACTTTAAAAAATAATTGACTTATAATTAATAAAAGTCTATATCAAATTTTATTTTAATATTAATCGACATCCACTTAATAATAAAATATTTATAATCAATTATCATTTAATAGTCAAAATTATCATAATTTATTTTTTTTATCTTAATATCGTACTATCATTTAAAGAAAAAAATCAAATGGATATTGTTCATTTCTTTAATTTATGAATTTTATTTAATATTTAATTTTTTAGATATTTTGTTTTAAAATTTAAAATTTTACATTTCTCAAACAATATATTTATATTCAACTTAAACCCAAATCCTGAATTTCAAACTCGACATTGAACCTTGAAGTTTAGGGTTCAAAGTTTGAGTTCAAGTTTGGGTTTGTATTTCGAGTTTGGAGTTTAAGGTTAAGGTAAAAAGATTACTAAAATTATGTATTAATGATATGAAAAAAATTGTTAAAATATCATTAAATAATTGAAAAAAAAACCATGAATGATGTAGTGAGAAGGGTCTATAAAATAATTTATCCGTTAAAAAATTGATTAATTAATGATTTAATTGTAATTAACAGGGGACATGCAAATGTTTCAAAAACTAAAGGTCTTGATTTTGAGATTTTGTCTCCTTTTTGGAATTCTGATTTTAAATCATGTGCTTCCCACGTGATTTGATCTTTAAAATGGCTACAATAAATTTGTCATTTTTTGGTAACAAAGTTTATTTTTATTTCTATTCTTTGAAAAAGACAAAAAGAAAAATCAAGTATTTTTCCCCACATCCCATTATTTTCCATGCTCAATTTTTTTTTTTTAAAATATCTGATAACTTTTAATAGTAAAATGATTTCTCTGGCCTTTTTCAGTTTCGATATTGAACAAATTGATCGTTTTAAAAAAATTCAAGTCATTTAGTCGTTGTCAATTTCGAAAATTAGCAACCAATGACAATTTATCGTACTTTTTTTTGTCAATTTATCCTACTTTTAATTTGCATAATAACAAGTTTATCTTCAATGTTTATAAGTTTTGTCATTTTTGTCATAATTTGAAAACTAATCAACAAATTTAGAATCGGGACCAAAATGACAGAGTGTGTAAATATTTAGAGATAAATTTATTGATTTTTTTAGAATTAAGACAACATTGAGGGTTGTTATACCAATCAAATGTAGGATAATTTGAGTAAAGAAGTTAACATCATGATTAATTGTCTTTAGTTACTCACTTTCGAAAATGAGATGAACTAAATTGCTACGTTTTTTTTTAAATAGACCAATTTACTCGATATCAAAATCAAGAAGGATTAAAGAGGTCTTTTACCTTTTTTGCATCTATATAATGTTAATATTTATTCCAATACACGAACAACTGCCAAGTTCAGGGATTAATTTGAACAAAAAAAGGTTCAAGCCCCAATATGAGAATAGTTGTTAAGTCCAGGCTCCCAAAAAGCGGATTAACCCTCTAATTTACTTTATAAAAAGGGACAAAGTAGCATTTAGTCCCTGAACTTGGAAACTTTTCCCAACTTGGTCCCTAAATTTTTTTATCCATGTTAATCCCAACACTTGACATGTTTTTCCAATGTGGTCTATAAAATTGAACATAGATTCCATTAAAGTACGATGACATGACACCCTAATAAAGTACCACATAATTATTTAAAAATTTTAAAAAATATATATAAAATCTAATAGATATAAAAAATTATATATATTTAAAAAAATTATGTGACAATGTGGTACAATCTCAAAATATCACATCATTATATTTTAAAGGAAATCTAAATTTAAGGATCAAATTAAAAAAAGCTGCCAAATTCCAAAACTAATGTGAATAAAAAAAATTTCGAGGATCAATATAAAAAAATTGTCAAATTTAAAGACTAAATATTACATTATATCTTATAAAAAAATATAATTTTTAATTATTTTCCAATTTAATTGATTTATATCATTTCAATATGATTAAAATATCATGTGCATTGTTCCTTTGATTTTGATGATAGTTTCATGGCTGAAATGATGGGCATGCCACCATGGCCATGGAGCTCCTCTCTTACCCATACTTCATTCAAAACCATATAATAATGACACCCACGTTCCAACATTTATTCCATCTTTAATTTTCGAAAAAAATTAAAATTTTTATTCATTCAAGCATGGAAGTCTAGTCGATATTTGAGAGAATTTAAATAAAAATATCGATAAATTAGACAACAATTAAGTTGTGTTTAAAAATATGTCGGTTTATTTTTAAATTTTAACTATATATATTATATATTAAGGAGATAATTGAGTTAGTGTCGTCCATCAATCAAATATAAACTCAGTTATGAAATTACTAAAAACTCATTTTTTTACAAAATAAGAAATATTGTTAATGGGTATTTATGTCTTTTAGTATTTTGATAAGATTAGAAAAATAAATACACATTATAAGAATAGTAAGATTTGAACGTCAGCCAGATTTTTATTCGAGTCTTTGACTGAGTTAGTATCACGAGTCAGCCGGGCATCAACTCAGTTGAAAAAAGACTAAAAACCTATTTTGTTTATAAAGAAACAAATATTATTATGATGTTTTTATCTTTTACGTTTTTATATAAAATCTATAATAATCAATTTAAATCCAAAAACATACCTATGCATGATGGGGTTTGAACCAAAACTTTATTTATTTGTATACAATTTTTTATAAATACATTTTTAGAGCCACTCAAATCAAAATACAACCTTTTAAGAACTACTAAAATACATAAGAACCTTAACCAATGTCTATAACCCTAGTCATCTTCGAGCCTATGTCCGTACGTATGTCTGACACCCATGTTCAATGCATAAGATCCTCCTAAAATCTCTAAGTACAAGGAAAGGGAAAAACATAAGTAAAATACATTTTCATATCCAACACTAACATTCAAGTCTGAGTAACATAGCTCTGGTCCATGGAACCTATCTCGTAAATGCACTGGTATATTCTACCATGATGATGTACCAATGAGAAGAAAATACGCTGACCTACAGCTACAAGAAAATTTCAAGGGAGTAGAAATATTATGTTTATTTGGTATGTTGTATTTTATTTTAATCAAAAGATACAAGTTGCAATATTTTTCAGCCAACAAATGTTATCAATTAAATAACTACGGCCTATGTTGCTCCGACTCTTCATTTTACTTGAAACACCCATGCCTGATAGTCGTGTCTGATGCCTATCGGGGATATGAGTACAAAAAGATGACCCCTTTTTTCCGGTCAAAAGAACATTCCACCTAGCATAGCAAAGAGGATCCATTGCTATCAGACCTCAATCACCTAGGTACCAAAAACGAAGACGGGATTCTTCAACCCAATTCGTCAAGCACATCCTCTTCCTCACATGGGTGGCCACCTGGTGTGCGGCTTTATTTGCTTGTCTCTTCACAATTCAAAACTCAATAGCTTCACACGTTGTACATCTAACCTCAATTTTTCCTTTTCAGCTAGTCTTAACCCTCTCTTGGAGCTGCAGCTTCAGCCTGAACTGCTGAGTTTTATGTTTCTTACGGTCCCATGTCGCACAACCACTTCAACATTCTCATTCCAAATTACAACTCCTATTTGTCCCTTTCCCACCATCGCAGTTAACTTTCGTCCAAGTAGCCTTAGGCCTTTCCCATTTAGCCTTCTCTACCTCTTTACTGTCTAGCCTCTCATTCGCTCCTTTAGCTTCCCACAAAAGTTCAGCGACGTGCTGCCTGCATAACAGCATAACGGTCATTTTACTAGCTTCCTTCTCCACATATTCCGAATTCTTGCTATATTATTAGTATGAACTCTCAATAAAAAAACACCTTGATCTTAGCAGGCACCAATACATATCCACTTCCAAACTTTTTTATCATGACACAGGAAGTAGAACAAACCTCCCCTTTTGTTCTCCTGATTTCAGCACCCAATATCCAGACTCAACCGTATATTCCCCATCAGCCTCCAAGGACCCTTCAAATAGATGAAAAGACTTTAAAGAAAAAAGAAAAAACCCACGTCAGACACCTACTTGTGTCAAACACATTATCGTATCCAAAACTCACAACTGAGTTAGAGTACACATAGACTGAAACATATATTTCACACATGGAAAAGAAAAACCGAAGGTATTGAGAATAAAGCATTTTGAAAGGTTTTCAAATGCTGCACTGATTGTTGACAAAAAATGCAGCATCAAAGCTTGAACTATGATATTCCTAAATCCCTAAATCACATACATTAACATCAATTCATACGAATGCAAATCTAGATAGAACAAACATATATAAATGAAAGAAAACGTTTAAAGAAAATCATTAAAAGCATGCTTCTTAGGGTTTTGTTTTTCTTTTTTTGTTGATTTATCATCTATGTCAACTAAAATTAGTTCAATATAAGGACTGTCAACACATATTATAGTGGTTCGGTTCGAATGAATGATGGTGAAGTAACGATTTAAGCATATTAGGACATAAAATGTTATGAGCAAAAACTAAAAATTCTTGCATGCAATACCTGATCGGCTTCTTTCATTTCAATCCCCATAGCTATCCTCCATTGCATAAAGAAGTTTCCGATAAGTATGTCCATCGACAAGATCTTTACTTTGCAACTCTCTTAACAATTCCAAGGCTTCCTCGACCCTTCCTCTTCTGCAAATCTCATCCAAAATCGTTCTATACGTTATCAAATCAGCAGACTTCCGCATTTCAATCATCTCTCTCAGATAATGCACCGCTTCTTCAATCTCTCCAGCAATTGCCAAAGCATTCACAAGGGAGTTATACGATTTACCACTAGGAGTAAACCCGTTTCTCTTCATTTCACCACACAACTCCCTAGCATTATTCGTTCTACCTTGCGCACATAACCCGTAAATCAAATAATCATAGGAAAAAGCATTAGGCAAGCACTTGTAAACCACACCCATCTGGTGAAACACACGAAGAGCATCATTGACATGAAGTGAAAGCACATATCCTTTTATCATAGAATTCAACGTGAAAACATCAGGTTCGATACCGTCATCAACCATTTGCCTGAACAAACACCTAATAGTCTCCATATACATATGGTTTATATAAGAATCCTTTCCCCTACTCAACATCGCAGTGAAAAGAATGTTATACGTCCTAATAGACGGCCTACAATCGAATTTCCGATTGTTCCTCATATGCTTAAATATATTCACAGCTCTAGTTAACTTCCTGGCTTCAGCAAAAAAGTAAATCATGGTATTATAAAGTGGCTCAGAACCAAACGAACGAAGTGCGAGCACTTGGTTAACAACAACATCCATTTCTTCATACATTTTCGCAACACCGAGCTTCTTTATAGTAATATGATAAGTGGAAACATTGTGCTTAAACCTAGGTTGTTGAGCAGCCCAATTGAATAATTCCCAACACACTAAAGGATCATCTTCTAGTGTTATTACATTGTAAAGCTCATCAGCAGTGAACCTAGGTGGGAGCTGTGAAATGACTTGTTGAAATTTAGCTTGGTCCAGAACAGGCTTTTGACTAGCTTTTAATCTCTTATTGACCCTCCTTCTATATGATCTTGATGGGGCTTTAGTTGAGTAAAAATAAGTGTAAAATTGATGTGAAATTGAAGTGGGAGATGTAATGGATGAAGAGTTGATTTGGGTAAAGGTAAACGGGCTGTGTTGAGGGTTTTTGAAGGTACCTAAATTACAAGAAAAAACAGAGTAAAACGGGAAATAGTGAAATGGGCACTTATGAAAAAGGTTAATCAAGCAATATCTACGAAGAGCAATCATTTTGATGTTCATCAAATGAATTTCCAACTGGATTTATGGCAATAACAAAGAATATATATGTATATAATTTCCTGTTTGCCTCTCGGGAAAACAAGAGAAAAAATGAGAAAATGGTGCTGCAAATCTAACCTCGAAACATATCGGAGAAGGCACTGAATAGTGAGTGGCACAGCATCAAATCGTAAAATTGATGGCTGTGTTTTAGCTCTATGCCCATACAAGAACAGTGGCTAACAAGAAGAAATTAAGTCACCAGTAAAACCTTGAGCCCTCCAAAACAGTGGTGTTGATGGCCCGGACCGAGACCCGAGCCCATTTTCAAAAAAAGGCCCTGGCTTAGGCTCGGCCCAGTCCGCATTAAATAATTTATTTTATTATTTAAAATAAATAAAAATGTTTTTCTTTAAATTTAATTATAAATATGTATATATAGCTAATTTTATTTTTAGGGTAAACTTCATTCAAGGTTACTAAGCTATTAGTGAGTTTACTTTTTAGTCACTTAATTTCAAAACGTTACAAATTAATCACTAAATTGTTCAAAAACTTTAATAATTAATACGGAGCAACCAAAAAAAAAAAAACCCAATTGTTTGGCGTTTTTGGTGAATCGAGTAAAAACTAATTTAATATCGTAGAAAAAAAAGTTGGCTAAGGCCCTGTTTGATGAAGTGTTGAAAAAATCTATTCAACTAAAAATTAGTATTTTTAGCCATTTAATTTCCCAAACACGTTTGATTCCAATAGTAAAAATTACTAAATAAAATATTTTCCACAAAAAAATGTCTCAAAATGTTATTTATCTCAAAATGTCTTACCAGCGAACTTAACAAAATAATAATAATGATGTTAACAACTATAAAGACTAAATTACAACTGTACGAAAAAGTACAAGGACTTAGAACATATTTTAACATTTCAATTATTTTAAATATCGAGGATAAAATTGTATTTAATCATTGAATTTAACAACCTTATCCAACTTGGTCCCGAAACCTTCCTTTTGTCCAAATTAGTCTCAAAAGTCAAAAGTAGGCAACTTTTCTCATTTTGGCCTTTGAACTTGGATTCTATTAAGGTCCAATTATGTAGCACTTTGATATTGTGTCATGTCATCACTCGAAAAATATATGAAACTTTTATATAAAATTTAAAAAAGAAAAAATATATAAAAATATAATAAAATTATTAAAATTTTGTTTTTTTAATGATAAATGATGATGTGGCACAATTTGATAGTGCCATATCATTAGACTCCAAGTTCAAGGACCAAATTGGGAAGAACTTTCAGGTTCCAAGGAACAAAAAAAAATTAAAAACTAATATAAAAAAAATTATCAAATTGAAGGACTAAATGCTACATTATTCCTAAATACATTAATCGATTCTCAAACATTGTCAAAATACAAGGAGTAAAAGCACATTTTAACCTTTTAATTCAATAAAAAAAATACCTTAAAAGTACCATGGAGCTGTTATACTAAAAATTAGATTATATTTTTCCCTCTCTATTTAAAATATGGACAAATTAGTCCCTATAATTAGATTAAAGAGTAAATAAGTCATATTATTAAAAATTGATCCATGTATGAGAGCATAAAGTACACATGACACATCACGTTTTACTATTCAGTTACTCTGTTAACCATGCCAATTTTTAATAGTAGAAACAGATGAAATTTTTAACAAAAAAAAAACAGTTTGCTATTTGATCTAATTATAAGGATTAATTTATCTATTTATTAAGTAGAGAGGATAAAATGCAATTTGAAACCTAGTATAAGGGCTTCCATGATATTTTTACCAAAAACTACCCAGCATTCGCTGTAGAAACCAAGCCAGTACTGCACGACAGATCCTTCAAAACCAAAGCTCGATCTCCATTAACGTCAGCTCCCATGGATTCTTCGACCATCGTTTCGATGTTTACTCGAAAACCCATTTCTTCATTAGCTCGAACAAAGGCTTTCATGGCTTCTCTTCTTCGTTCATGCTCTGCAACCCTACTAACACCCCCGGCCAAAAAAAAAAAAAAAAAACACAAACACACACAATAATTTAGTTTAGTTTCCATGGGGTTACCTGCAAACACTGTGAGAAAACATATATATATTGAGAGAGAGAGAGAAATTTTAGAATTATCATACTCTTTAAACCGGGAAAAATGGTGGGTAATGCCGGAAATACAGAGAGGAAGGCCATGAAAGCTTAACATTGACCGCAATATTGTTTTAGTAATGATCTGTTTGAAGAATAATAAGACAAAGGAAGAGGAGGAGTTTAAGCAAGGGATTGAGGGTGTTGGTCTTTTCAAATAAAAAATCGATTTATTTCACATTTTTATTGAAAAATGTATTCACGAACTCCCAACATAAATAAAACGGACATGAAAAGTACCCAACATACATAAAACTGACATGAAAAATACTGACAAATTTTATTTTGATTTTTTTTGGTAAATTATATTTAAAATTATTAAATTAGTAGTAAGTTTATGCTTTGGTTACTTAAATTTTAAAAAGTTATAAAATGATTAATTAACTATTCGAAAGTTTTTGTTTAAGTTAAAATCGTTATTGTATAGTTTTCTTTGTTCACACCGCCTGCAGTAATCGAAAACTCTCCTCCCCTTTTTTTCTATTATTCTTTTTTTCCACCAAACAGCTTTTAATATTATGAATCTGTAAACTGAAATCTAATTAACCTTCTTCTCGTATGTCTAACACTGACTATCAAATCAACTTGAATATGAGATATGATTTTTTACTCATAAATAGGTATTATTTCACCATACTAATTGTTGAATCGTTATTCGAAACTTGTCGGTCAAACTTAAAAAATAAAAAGACTTAATAGTCCAATGGTTTAAACAAAAACATTCAAATAAGAATCGAACCGATGATCAAATTTAAAATAATCATTGTTCAAATTCAATCATATAAAAATAAAAAAATTAAATAAATTCTAAATTTTCATTAAAAAATAAAAATAAAACAAGAATATATTAATAAACATAAATAAAAAAAATACAAACATTGTAATTTATTTTATAAATTTTAACAATAAAATTAAATATTTACAAACGATTTTGATTAACTTTTTATCCAGTTAAATTAAATTTTACATCATTTCGATTTTTTTCAAATTTATAATTTCAATTAAAACTATCCGACCATCAATTCTCAATTTGCTATTTTTTGATAATTAAGGTTTGAAATTTGTTGCCTGGTGGGCTTCGTATGGTCATTTTCTTCATTGATTTAAGGTTGGAACACGTGCATGTGTTGTTATATTTATGTGGTCTATTTTTTGTCTCTCTTTTAAAGCATTTAACACGTGGTATTTTATAATCATTGTGTACTATATTGTTAAAATATGTTATAAATTTATACTTTACGAAAATTTAAAATGTAGTCTTTGTATTTTATTTTCAAACATTTAATTTTTAAATTTTTAAATTTTTAAATTTAAGTATAATTATTAATATTATTAATTTTTTATTAAATATAATTTTTTTACAAGGCTGTATTTCTTATCGGGGTTAAATAGTGTTTTGCCCCCTGAATTATATCTCATTCGTCAATATGGTACCTGTGATTTTTTTGTTCTCAACTTGGTAACTATGGTTTTATTTCGTCAATCACTTTACTCCATGTTGTTACGAAAAGTGACATGGTAATGTTGAACAAATCAACGATCGACACGTGGCATGATATATATTAAAAATTAATTTTTCATTTTTTCCTTTATTTACTTTTTTATTTCTATTTTTTATTTTTTAATAAATATTGTGTCACGTGTCAGTCGTTGATTAGTTCAACATTGTCATATATCAAATTGAGAACAAAAAAAAAATTACAAGTACCACATTGAGGAATGAGGCGTAGTTCAGAGGGCAAATCACTATTTTACCCTTTTTACATTTTCAAAATGTCACACAAATAAATTTAACAGTGTTAATAATTAAACTTAAATTTTGCCATTTAAAAGGTAGAATAACTAAATTTCTAAAAATAAAAGTATAGGGACTAAAATCTAATTTTTTTAAAAGCACAAGAACTTATGACATATTTGAACTTTTTATTAAGCGTAAACTACACCGGTAGTCACCCAACTATTGGTAAGTATCTTTTTTGGTCACACAGTTATAAAAAGTTACAAACTTGTCACCCAACTATTCGATTTTGTCTTTTTTTATTATTGATCGTTAAATAGCTAACAGAAAAATGATGTGATACCTTTTAAATTTAGTATAATAACATTTTTAACCCTCAACATTTATGCATTGTGTAATTTGGTCTTTTTTTACGTTTTTTTTTTTTACTCTTTTACTTAAAAAGCTAAAAAAATTATCAACTAAATTTGATCGGAAATATACAATAAAATAGGAACACTGAAAAATCCAAGATAATATTTTTCATTTTTTCTCATTCTTTTAAAATTAACCCCAATTTCATAGAATAACCCTTAAAAAAAGACTAAATTATACAATGTGTAAATGTTAAGGGTTAAATTTTTTAAAATCTATACCAAATTAACACAATGTATAATGTTAATGGTTAAAATTACTTCAATTATTGCTCAACATCATTGCTAATTTTCATACTAGCTTCACCTTCAATGACACCTAAAACTATGGGTTCGCGAAATATTATTCTTATTTTCATCCTTCAATAATCCATACACAACGGATACGAATACTTCATTCCATTCGTTTTCATTATGCAAGTGCTCGTGTCGAATCAGTTTCAATTCAACTCGTTTTAAAAATTATGAATCGGTAAATATTAAAAAAAATAAAAACAACATAGAGAAAAAAAATTCAGATTGATTAATTAAAAAGTGTTTTGTGGTTTTATAAGTTACTCCTTTGAAATTTTTTTGGAGACTTTAAATAGAGTCTCTCAATTTGTTTTTTTAGAAATTTTAATTAATTTTGTAAAATTGGATTATTTATAAGGTTTAATGCACACTTTAGTCCTTGAAGTATAACACTTTTCCTATTTTGGTTCTTAAAGTTTTTTTGCCCACTTAAACCATTAACGTTATCAGATGTTTTCAATTTAATCCTCAATGTTATCAAATGTTCTCGAATTAGTCATTAACGTTATCAAACTTTCCCGATTCAATTCTTTAGACATTAAAAAAATCGACTAGAATAACCAGCCAATTATATGCTACCACATGTCATACAATGACATAACCATGGCGTTATCATTAAAAAAAACCTTAAAAATCTTTAAAAATTTTATAAAAATATAAAAAAGTTTACAAATTGTTTAAATGAAATACCCTTCTAAGAGACAATTATCTCGTGTTCAAGCTCTATTAAATGTGATTTATAAAACATTAAATATATTAAAAATTTTAACATTTTTTAATTTTTAGTAATTTTTTATATTTTATATTGTTTTTGTAGTTTTATAATATTATATTTTTTAAATTTCTTTTTATAAAATTTTAAATAATTTTTTTATAGTTTTTAATTTTTAAATATTTTAAAGGTTTTTTAAATGAGTATGATTAGATGAATATTTCAACCGTTAATTTTCACGTTTAAAAAACTAAATTGGGATCGTTAGGGACTAAAGTGTGAAAAATAAACTTTAAGAACTAATGTGGGAAAAGTGTATACTTTGAGGACTAAAGTGTACATTAAAGCCTATTTACAAACTATCAATGTCCAAATCAAGGACCAAAGTGAGAAAAAACGTATACTTTAAGGACTAAAGTGTGCATTAAAGCCTATTTACAAACTATTATTGCCCAAATCAACGTCAAACCGTTGACTAACAATCTAAGAAAAAAAAATCCTGATCGTCCAAAATATTACTAATTTACCCTCCACATTTCTCTTCTCCCCCACCTCTCTCTCTCGCAGGAATTAAAGAAAGAAAAATTTCTCTCTCACACACACACACACACACAAAAGGGAAATCACATTATTCTCCCAAAACCATGGCAAGAGGTTCCTCTCAGTCGCAAAACACCGCTTCCTCCACCACCACCCGTCCTGGCGTCATGGCTCCTCGCGGTTCCGCTGCCGCGACGGCCGGAATGCGTCGTCGCAGGGTTACGGGAGGCGCTGCTGCCACCTCCGCATCGACCACCGTCGGCTCCGGATCGAGCAACATGCTGCGGTTCTACACAGACGATGCTCCGGGCTTGAAGATCTCCCCTACCGTTGTTCTTGTCATGAGTTTTTGCTTCATTGCCTTCGTCGTTGCTCTCCACGCTTTTGGCAAGATCTATCGCTCCAAAGCTGGAGCCGGAGCTGGACCGTGAATCATGACCAGAACCCGGTTTCTTTTTTTTTTTTTCAGATCCACGAGCTGTCCTTGAATCGGTAACTGAATAATAATCGATTTGGTTTTAACTTTTTGATACTGTAAATGATGGATGGGTGGCAAGCTTGTAATTAACTAATGGTTTTTGATCCAGTTATTTTTCAAATTTTTCGTTAGTGTCCTTACCTTCTTTTTTTCCCCCCGAGAAAGTGAATTTATTTTCTTTCATTTTGTACACATTTTTTTTATCAAATTGCAGAAATGGGATTTGCTTAACCTTTTACTAGCTTTAATTTAAATTTAATCGGAAAAAAGTCAGAAATTAAATTACATATTTATAATTTTTAAAAAATTAAATTAAATTTTTATCATTTTAAAGATTAAAATATAATTTTACTATTATTAATTTAAAATTTTATAAATTGTAAAAAAATTTTTATTTTAAAAGAGCCGAGTCCTTGTCAACTCCCTTTAAATCCCATTTTCTATTTGGAAGCTGAGTTTTTTAATTAAATATTTTAATTAAAGTGTTTGACTTTTTCATTAAAAATTCTATCCCATTCTAAAGATTACATGATTAATAAAATAATAATCACGTATATTTTATTTTGTTGTATAATAATTATTTTTTAACAGTAAAAATAAATAAAAAATTAATAATAAAGATAAGTCATTGTTAAAAGATGTTCACTCATAGAACCCATCACGGTTCTTACTTTCAGTGCAAGCCTTTATTTGGGTAGTTCCCTTTAGATGAAGTGTGTGCGCGTGTGGTGTAAGTATATCTTCATGTGTGTATTAAACTTCTAACTGTATAGTATAAAAAATAAGAGAATAACTTTTATGATTTTTTTTAGATTTTTCTATATTCAATCATTATATCAAAATTTAATTAAATTCGAAGTCAAGTCCGGTTGGAACCTAAACTAGAGAATAATGCTCTCTCAATTTTTTTTTTCTACGCACAAGAATTCGATTCCTTATTATTTAAGAGCTATCAAATTCTTTACCCCTCGATCAAACACGTAAATTATTGACTTAACTCTAGGCTTAAAATTTTTAAATATTGTAAAAAGTGGCCTAATTTTTAAATTATTTTCGGTCAACTACAAAAATAGTTATTAAGCCATGCTTATAGTTCTGTTTTGGTCACCAAACTATTATTTTTTTCAACTTAATCACTCAATTTTTTAAAATCAAACATTTTAGTCACTCTTTTATTAGTTTCCATTAGATGACTAACAAAGAGCCGATGTGGATATTTTTTACTGACCTAATGTTAAATTTAAGGGTAAACTATAAAAATAGTCACTTTTGTTTATCTCATATTACATTTTAGTTACTTGTATTTGAAATGTTACATTTTAGTCATTTATGTTAACGTGTTGTAACGTTTTAGTCATAGAGCCATTAATTGTTGTCAACGATGTAACGGTAAACTGACGTGGCATGTTAAATCATTATTTCAAACAAAAATTTTAAGTTAAATTATACAACTGATCATCATATTTTTTTCGTTTTGAGCAATTTAATTTTTTTCTTTTATGTTATTTTAACTTTTTTTCTTTTTCATTATCTGTTTTCCTCCCTTCTCCATCGCTTTTAATGTAAATTTTTTATATTTTTCATTTGTTAAAATTAGTCCCTATACTTTCTTTTGAATAATTTAATTTTTCCTTTTTATTTTTTTATTTTCCTTTTCTTCTTCCCCTTTAGTTTTAACAAATAGAAAATATAGAAAAACTACATTAAAGGAGATGGAGAATGGAGGAAAACATAGGAAGAAGAATAAGAGAATGAAAAATAAGTTAAAAGGACATAAAAGAGAAAAGTTAAATTGTTCAAAATGAAAAAATATGGGACCAATTGTATAATTTAACCTAAAATTTTTGTTTGAAATGATGATTTAACCACGTCAACTCACCGTTACACCGTTAACGACAATTAATGGCTCAGTGATTAAAATGTTACAATATGTTAATGTAAGTGACTAAAACATAATATCTTAACATAAATGACTAAAATATAACTCGAGGTAAACACAGGTGACTATTTTAATAATTTATCCTAAATTTAAACATTCAATGTTTACACATTTTGTATTCAAAATCTAAAAAATTCAACAAATTTAACCAAGAAGATTTACAAAATTTATTAATATAATTCTAATTCTAAAAAAATTTAAAAGGAAAATATTAAAAAAAAAATCATTTTTATTGGGTCAGCTGCGAATCTTTAACATATATACCAAACTTGATCTGACCCGACCCCCACACCCACCCCACAGTTATCGATCGTTATCAGTGCCTTTACTTCGGTTTTTCCCAATCACTTCCCCCAAATCACTCTTCTCTAAAATCCACTCTCAAAATCCATTAAAAAAAAAAACCTAAAAAGGGTGTTTGATTTTTTTCCCCGATTTTCTCCGATTCGATTTTGGTAAAAAAAAAACAACCGGAATCGCCGCTTCGATTTCAAAATTCTTGTTGAATTGGGTTTTCAAGAAAAAAAAACCTTCGAAATAATTTTACACAGGCCGTTCGAATTTGATTCTCTATTTTTAACCCTTTTTCGTTACCGATACGGAGGTTTCTTCTTCGTAGTGGTTCATCTCCTTCACAGAAGAAATCAAATTCAAATGAGGCCTTTTCAGTATTTTTTTTATCGGGGAGGGAAAAAAAGTCAACGTGAATAAAAAGTGGAGGGTTTTTAGAGCAATGTTGGGTGACATTCGCTGTGGGTTTAATGTTGAAAGTTGTTTCTTCCATTTAGCTGAATGGCATCCTTTGCAATAGCATAGTTGATTAGGGCTTCAGGCCTTTAAAGAAAATCAGGTAATTTGAATTTAGTATTGGATTTTAATTATGTTAGGGTTTCGTTTGATTGTTTGGTTTACTGCTTTTTTTCTTTCTTTCTAATTTTACTGTTTCGAATTGTGCGAGTCAATTTATATTTTAATGAGTATTGGAATTATAGTAGCCGT
The DNA here is from genome assembly GCA_020496765.1 of Gossypium stocksii. Taxonomy (NCBI): domain Eukaryota; kingdom Viridiplantae; phylum Streptophyta; class Magnoliopsida; order Malvales; family Malvaceae; genus Gossypium; species Gossypium stocksii. Next base: position 1,467,795 of record CM035623.1, read on the forward strand.
TTACTTATTTTAATGAGTATTGGAATTACAGTAGCCGATTACTTTTTATTTACTTTTTGATTTGATGCTGGAGCTTTCTAATTATTTTAGATTTATTGTTAAATGATCGATTGTATTATCGACTGTTAGGGTTATTAGTTATGTTCAGGGTTTAAATCTAGGGTTAGTAATAGAACTTTATTTGCTAGAAAGCGTAGTAACTTTACTTGCAAGAAAAGTCTAGTATAAATAAGTTGTAAGTTTTACGGTCAACTTGTTTGTTCAATCTAAACCACACTGATTTTTGGTAGATATTAGTAGTGAAAGAAGGAAGAATGAGCTAGAAAGTAGGGGAGAGAACTAGAGGGAGGAAGGAGAAGGGAGGAGCGAGGGAAGAGCAGGGACAGGGATATGGATGGTGAAAGGAGAAGGGAGAAGGGAGAAGGTGCATGATAGGAGTTGGAATATGGAAGCAGATAGAGATAGGAAGAGGGAGAAGGAAAGAGATTGGAGCAGGGGTAATGACAGAGAAAGAGATGGGAAAAAAGGTAAAAGAAACTAAAGAATGGAACCGAAAGCAGGAGAGGGAAAGGAGAAGTGACAGGAGTAGGGATAAGATGGGAATATTGAAGTTGAAAATGATGGCTATGGTGATTAAGATAGGTATAAGAAACGTACACAATCTAAATGGGATGTAACAGAAAGCTATTGGACAGAAGACGAAAGAATTAAACAGTAAAGGTTCATGATTCTAGCATTCATTCATTGGAAAGACAAGGTGATAAACTAAAAAGAGATGAAGAGGAGCCGGATGGTTTTGAAGAAAGGATTGCATTAAAACTTGCTGAAGAGGAAGAACTCAATATGATTAAAGAGGAAAGCAGGAAGCAAAGGCATAGAGAAATATAAGAGTCAGTAGTTGCAGCAACAGAGTATGTTGTGGTGGATGTGAATAGAGCCTAAGTTGATGGGTAATTTATATGTGTTTCTGTCAGTTCTAATGCCTGATTTTTAATACTTTTCAATGATTAAATGAAAAAAAGAAACTAGCTTTTTGAATAGAAACGTGCATAAATTTTGTTTTTGAATGAACAATTGTCTGTGTGTTTCAATTTAGTCATTTACTCATTTGTAATAAAATATTGTATCTCTTTATGTAGTATATAGATGTATTTGTAATTTCCTTAATCTTAGCCAGAAAATTCCATGGGTAGTTTTGTGATGGCTGTAGATGGTCTATTGACCTAATCTTATGCTCACTTTTTCAGGTTTAAGATTTGTTGTTCGTTGTTCCGAGGCTTGAGAGCTGCAATTTACTACCTTCAATGTTTTGAGTGTTTAAATGTTTAGTAAGAGTGTTTCATTTGCTAGAGCAATGGGGTGTTGTGGTTGCTTCGGCTTCACAGCGAGGCCCAAACAAACTTCCAGGCCCAATTGTAGATCTAACTTTAAAATTTCCCGGGAGTTTTTGTTAGAAGAAGAAATAGAAGAAGAAGATGATGATGATTGTTCATATTACAGTGAGGTTACTAACACTGCTCATAGAGATGAATTGGGGTCTATAGGTCGTGCCAAGCGTTCTGAAGAAATTTTGAGGTTCAAACTTGACAATGGCTTGATTTGCAGGCAATTTCCTGTCAAGGAAACCAACAGGATTGTCCGGTCAGAGGTAAGCTTAGAAATGAATTATTATGCCTCCATTTGTAGTGAACTGTTATGACTTATGATGGCTTTCTTCTTTATTTGGCCACAATATTTTATCTCTAATATGGGTGCTGCATAATCATTACTATCTGTATCGACATTAGAAATTGTAATTATGCATAGGTTAGATGACTTGTCACTATATGCCAACATTAGTGTTGTCTTGTTGATGTGCTTTAGCATGTGAGACAATTTGTGTGCTTTGTATTCTGGAAATATACCAGTAATCTTCATTTCATTTTGTTTTTAATTCTTGTGCTAATTTAGTTTTGATTCTTGACTTCGTTTTCAGGATGAAAATGGGAATAAGATGATTAATGAGTATGTGAGGGAATACAAGATTGGTTCTGGTAGCTATGGAAAAGTGGTGAGGATATTATTGAAAGACACTGGTATGTAATTTGCTTAATGGATTTGAAATTTACCTGTTTTGATTGCTTTTTTTGGTAGGTTCTGTATCGAAACAGCATAGATGGGAAACACTATGCTATTAAGGTTAGTAACTTGTTTCAATACGAAGCGTTCCCATTGAGGGTAAAATAGAAGTAACAAACCAGAATGAGTGTTTTATGGCTATTCTATGCTGAATTTACGTGGTTATTTTCAGGCTTTACTAGGAGCCACATTTATTGTTTATTAACAAAATTGAAGCATTTAAAATTAAAGAAACAGTTATTGTTAAAATTTTATGCCAAATTATGATTCTACCTTTCAATCATGAGTAATTTTTTTATTTAAATTATAGGCTTTTCATAAGTCTCATTTGTCAAAGCTGCGAGTTGCTCTTACAGAGACGGCACTGACTGATGTTCTTCGTGAGGTATTGACTTGATATATATATTTCTGATGTAATCACTCATATGTTGGATCAGACTGCTTTCTCTTCTCTCATTTAAAGACTATTATCCATTTTTATTTTTACTTCAAAAAAATTGGAAGGAACTCAGGTCTCTAACTCCTTCCTTTTTTCTTTTTTAAATGAAAAGTCTTTAATGGAGAAAATGACTCAGCTCATTGTTGGTTTAACATGTTATCGGTAATTTTTTCCATGCATGAAGAGGTGGGGAAACAACAGAGAATTTGTAACACTATTTGTTTAATTTCCTTGACAAATCAGAGACGTTGGAAGAATTTTAAGGATTCTACTTTTTTTGTGGAGAGAGCTGCCTTAACTTCTACCTTTTATTTTGGATGAGTGCCCATGTTTATCTGATCCATTTCCCTTGCAGATTCTAATTATGAAAGTGTTGGAACATCCCAATATAGTCAATCTCATTGAGGTGATTGATGACCCTAGCATGGATCAATTCTACATGGGTATTTATATTTCCTTTTTTCCCCTTAGTGATGTGCTTAAATGAGTTACTGTCATTATTGACTGCCTGTACCTTTCTTTTTGTTCAGTTCTTGAGTATGTGGAAAGCAAATGGGTTTGTGATGGTTCTGGTCCTCCTGGAGGCATTGGTGAAGATACTGCTAGGAAGTATGTGCGAGATATGGTATCTGGACTTATGTATCTCCATGATCATGTATGATTTGAAAACCAACTTTTGTGAATGGTTTCATTTTTTCTTGCGTTCATTTTTTAATAAATCTTTTGTGAATGGTTGTGTGATAGGCCCCAACTAACTTCTTATGAAGAAGAAAGTGTGCTGTTTTTCTTATACCTATGATATATATCCATACTTGTTCGATACCTTGTGTTTCGATACCTTATGTTTCGATGTTCTGATGATGAAGGGCTTTGATCTTAGAATTTTACTTGTTTACCCTAGGTACTGTGATGAAAGTTTGCACATGCTCCCATGAATTTTACATTGTATGTGGAACATCTTGTTCACAGTGATGGACGATAAAATCATCTGTTGTTAACTTGCTAGTTTACTGTGCTTGCTTGTGTTGTTTCTTCTAAATACAGAACATTGTGCATGGAGATATAAAACCTGATAATTTGTTGATTACTAGCACGGGTACGGTGAAGATAGGGGACTTCAGTGTCAGCCAGGTTTTTGAGGTAATGGTTTTACTTCACCCGTAAATTCCCTCAAATTACACTTGAATGAGAGTGTTAAAGTGTAACAGTCTTTTGTTTGAACCTCTTCTTTCATCTTTTCCTGTTTATTATTGCAATTATAATCATGTGAACCACAAATTTTGTTAATAGTCTGCTCTTCTAAGATACGAGCCAAGTGCGGAAGGGTAGTGTGTGTGTGTGTGTACCGGGTAGATTGTGTGCAATTGTTTTGGTTAGTTTAAAGTTTAGTGCACTATAAGTTTGTATGGCTTAGACTTGAAGGCTTTGCTTGGCTGAGCAGAAAGAAAATTGAAAAGATGGAAATGTAAGAGTAGAAAAATGGAAAGCAGTTTATCTTTTCTTTCCTTTGGCGTGCTTGGTAGGAAAGATGAAAAAATCAAAAGAAAAAGTAAAATTTATTTCCTTTCATTCCTTTCATTCCTTGGTAAAGTTGAAACTTGAGATAAAAGAAAATGAAATTTATTTTTTTAATTTTTTCTCCTCTTATCATTTCAATTTGGAATGATTTGATTTTATCCATTAGGATGGAAAATGAACATATTTCCTATTTTCTTTCCTCTTTCTTATTTTATGTTCTCCTTTTCCGTGTTTCTATTTTTCCATCCAACCAATTACACCCAAAAAGATTTGCTTGAAGTTTTCTAGTAGAACTTTGTCCTTGTTTGTTCTCATTGTCATGCCTCTCATTATTATTGCATCTTTGTCACCGTCAAACTTTTAAATAATGTTTTAGTTCTCTGTGGAATTAAGTTGTGTATTTACTGTTTTAGCAAATTTTTTTTTTTAATTTCTGTAGAATGACAATGATGAGCTTCGCCGTACTCCCGGGACTCCTGTGTTTACTGCACCCGAGTGTTGTCTAGGTCAGTTTTCCCTCTGTTAGCTGAAACTTCACTCTAGGATTTCATGGAGATAGAGAATATTGTTTATGTTTGTTTTTACGAAGCCCAAGATCACCAACAGGTTCAGTATATCACGGAAAAGCTGCTGACACGTGGGCTGTAGGAGTTACCTTGTACTGTATGGTACTTGGAAAATATCCGTTTCTCGGTGAGACACTACAGGATACATATGAAAAGGTATGCAAAGGCTTGCATACATTCTCTCGCTTCATCTTTCTATCTCTCCCACGGCCAACAAATACATTGTTCATTTTCTTCTTGCAGATTGTTAATAACCCTTTAATCCTGCCGAACGACATGAACCCAGAGTTGAGGAGCTTACTAGAAGGACTTCTTTGCAAAGGTTAGCGAAATATTTCTTTATGATTTCGAGCTGGGCTTTACTGTTCTTGGTGATCATGAGAATGTTAAAACCATTTATTTTTCAGACCCAAAAGAGAGAATGACTTTGAATGATGTAGCCAAGCATCCTTGGGTTATTGGAAAATATGGACCGATACCCCAGTATATGTGTTGGTGTAAGCGCAACAATACTGAGGAGCGGCGGAATCTAATACGAGGAATGATGATACTCAATGGTAACTAACTAATCTTCTGCTTTTGAGAATTTGCTGTACAGTAAAATAAAAAGAAAAAGAAAACTCGGGCCTCCTTTTTCGCCTGGTTACTCCCTTTTTAATGCATGCGCCGGAGAACCAAAAAATCGAGAAAGCCAAAGACCGATATGAAACGGTAGTGTTTGTTTTGGGTTTTATGATAAGATAGATAGTAGGGAAATATTTGTGCAAAAAGTGATTCTGTGAGATTTGTTATCATAGCTTTGGTTTGTTAAGGTTTGTATGAGTGTTATTCTCAATGGTATCTCAAATCTATTGTACATTAAACGAAATGATTTACTTTACAAGCAAGTACTTATATTTTTGTGAGAGTGGGTATTTTCCAACAAATTATTTATTGGAGTTGATTGTAAATGTCCTTAAATTATGGGTTATATTTTAAATATATTTTAATTTAATGTACATATACCAACAAGTGTCGGATGTATTGGTAAAGCATATTATACTTTGGGTTGAATTTGAATACGACATTGTTAGAAGGGATAGTCATAATAATATCGAGGATATTTTAGTTCTATCATTATAAAAATTTATTATTTCTTGCGTATTAATGGTTGAAAATAAATGTATATTTATATTTTGTACTTATGGTTGTTAAAATTGGACTATGAAAATTATTTTCAATTGGTAAAAGTTTATAATTAAAAAATAAAAACCTGATTAGATTAGGAAAAGGAATGGTATTTTTATATTTTGTTTTTTAATTTTAACAAAAAAAATTATTTATTTTATTTGTTTTTGGTTCATTGTTATATTTGATTCTCAAAAATATAGTTTTACTTTTGTTTTTCTTTAATCTTTAACTTTTTAATTATTATCAATTTGAGGCTAAGAAAATGTCAGAAAAGCCCACTGACCTCTTTTAAGATTTATTTAATAAAATGAATTTTAAATAAAAAGAAAATCTTATTATTTATGAGTTATTTTTTATTTTTTATCTTTGATTTTTTAAAATTAATAAAATTTAACAAGTATTAAATTAAAATATAAATTATGCATAATATATTTTTTATTGATATATATAAACTTATTTTAAGCTTAAAGTATAATTAAAATTATAAAAAAATTATATTATCTAATTAAAAGATTCAATAATTTATGAGAAATTTAGTAATCTTGTGAGGAATTCGATAGTTGTTTAAGAAATTTAATTTTCTTTTACCTAGGTGTATATGGATCTGATAAGGTCTAGGTATGATATTAATATATTTTATATTTATTTAAGCTTGATCGATCCAAAATATTAACTTAAAATTTTGTTCAAATCTTTCCATATTTTTTAAAATTATATCTATATTATTTTTAATTTAATAATTTTATATAGAGTTTTTAATTGATATATCGGAGGTTTTAGACTTCAGATACAAGTTGAGAATGTGACAAGTGTCATGTTTATTAATATAATTAATTTTTTTACTACACCCTGTAATATATTTGTCAAAACCTTAAACCATTTTTAGAGTCTAAAATATTTTACTAACAATGCACCAAATAATTTTCTTTTTATATTCGGTTCATTTTAACATTTTGTTTAAAATTCACATTATAATAGTTTATAAATTTAAATTTTATATGTTATAAATTATTAATATATAAAAATAACACAATATAAAATATTATAATCTTTAAAAACAAGTCGAGTTATGCTAAACTAAACTCGAACTTTGAATATTCGAATCTTAGCCCAATTCGTATCGGATTTAATATTTTTACCCACTTATGCGAGTAACAATATCATATATATATATGCACAGAGGCACCCACTAAACCCTACTTCTTCCCCCATTTACTCCGCCATTGAAAGAAGTTTCCAGTTTCTCTGTTGAAAGCAACAAAATCAAAACATGGCAAAGCGTTTAATCCCTTCATTCAATCGCATTTTGGTCGAGAAAATAATTCCTCCTTCTAAAACCACTTCCGGAATCTTACTTCCCGAGAAAACCTCTAAGGTTAATAATCATCTTCCATTTTCACTTTGTTTTTTGGGTTTTATTGTTATTTTTCATCTAATTTCGTTCAATATTTTTTCAGTTGAATTCTGGCAAAATCGTAGCAATTGGACCAGGAGCACGAGACAAAGATGGGAAATTCATCCCACTTAATCTAAAAGAAGGAGATACTGTTCTTTTGCCTGAATATGGTGGCACTGAAATCAAGCTCGGTGAAAAAGAGTTAGTCTCTTTTTTCTTTAAAAAAAAATTGTTTTTGTATATTCTCATCGTTCTTCTTCAACGTTGAAGCTTTTACTTCAATTTTGATGCAAATTTGGCTCATTCATGCGTTAGATAAGTCAGGGTTGATTTTGAGCTAGACTCATATGCATATGTTAGACTCTAGGCTTTTAACTTTCAAACTTGTGAAGTTCTGGTTTGAGGATTGTATCATTTTGGGTTTCGGGTCTCTTCGAGTTCGAGTTGGGGCTCAGTATTCAGGTTTGATTTTGGATTGGTTCGATTTAGTTTGGGTTGAAATATGTAGATTTAAATTTTTGGGGTTATTTTGGTTTTTCAGTTCCTTTTGAGTTTATGTTTTCGGGTCTAATCATTTGGGGTTTAGTTCACTCTAGATTCGTATATTCTCATTGTTCTTATGCAATGTTGAAGATTTTACTTAAATTTTGGTTCAAAATTGGCTCATTTATGCCCTTGACAAGTCCGTGTTGATTTCAAGCTCGATTTATATGCATGTGTTCGATCCCAGGCTTTTAATTTTCGGGTTTGGGTCATTCTGGTTTGAGGATTAGGTTTTTTCGTGATATGTAATTATAGGATTGTATCATATCAGGTTTTTGGTCATTTTAGCTTCGGTTTGTTTCGTGTTCGAGTTGGGTTTGGTATAGGATTGGTTTGATTTAGTTCAGGTTGAAATATCAGGTTTTAAATTTTCGGGTTGAATCATTTGAGGTTTAGGTCACTTAAGATTCATATCGACTTAGGTTTGCTTGATTCTAGTTTTGAGGATTTGTTTTTGGGTCCAATCATTTTGGATTTATATATAAAAGAGTAATTTAAAGATCTAACTCGTGAGTGGTGTCAATTGAAAACTTAAAAACAAATCATTTGCACTTCATCAATAGTTTAATCAACCATTCTGGTTTATATCATTTTGTGTTTAGGCCGGATTGAGTTCATGCCTATTTGGATTTGGGTTCCTAGGTTCAGGTTGTTAACGTTTTATAATCAAGTTGGATCAGATTTGATTCGAGTTGATCAAATAGGAATTTTGGGTTCTCTAATTTATGCCTCTCTCTTTGTTTACTTATGAGCTTAGAAAATGTTTTTCTTGATGATGTTTGAACTGGATTGGACCGGCAAGTCGAATCAGGAACCGGTTTGGAGAATGGCATTGAACCGGTTGGATTGGAAACTGGTGCAGACTGGTTGAACTGACGGTTGAACCGGATTTTTTAATAATATTTTAGTTGAATTGATCGGACTGACAACCGGTGGTCTAACCAGTTCGATCACCGGTTTGGTTATGAAAACATTGGTTTTTTTGCCTTTGTTTAGTTCTATCAATATCTTTACTTTATTTATTTATTGAGAATGAACAGTCCATAGGGGTGAAAATGCAAGTTATGTAAGTTTCACAATTTTGGATATTTTACACAAATAGTCCTTTGCCTTTTGTAAGTTTTTTTTAATTATAAGCTCATTTGCTTCTTTGAACTTTGATTATTTTCAGGTATCACTTATATAGAGATGATGATATATTGGGAACACTTCATGAATGATTTCAACCACTGCCAACTTTTGAAGAAATGAAACATTGATTCAAATGTGTTGTGTTAGGCTCTTCTAGGACAACAACTACAACAAATGGTTTGTCTTTTTGGACTTTGACCCTGTATTTGTTTTTAAGACAATTATGGATAAGCCATGTTTTCAAGCATCCAATTTGAACCATCAATAAAATTTTTCCTAGTATCTTCCCTCAACTATATATACATATGAACTTTCTCTAATGGCATGTTGGTTAGGGATGTTCATCCCATAGAACTTATTCTAGTTCGAGTTTTTATTTGAGTACTAACCATATATATATATATATATATAAAGTTTTTGTATTCAATTTTATTAATGAGAAAAATAAAACATTTTCCTTAATTTTGATCTATTATGCAATTTTATAATAAAATTTTGATTTGATTAAATTTTTATAAATTATTAATATAATTAGTGATATAACATCATTTTATGTTTATATATTGCATATAAAAATAATTATATTTCTTTAATATAAAAATAAATTGATGTATTTATTTTTTAAAATGTATATGATTGAATTAAAATTAAAGCTTCATATATACATCTGAATCACAATCAAAGTTTTATATGTAAAGTCTAATATTAAAATTTATATATCAAATTGTATATTTAGTCAAAATTTGTTTATAAATTTAAAATTTCTCCCTCTAAAAAATATTTTATTCTATGGAATTTTATCTAATTATTCAAATATAATTTCCAAATGTATAAAAATAATATTTTAAACTTAAATAATGTAATTAAATTTGAATATAATTTATAATAATCCCAATTCTAAAAAGGTATATAAATGAAATCACTGCATAATCATATATAGCTTATGCTGTAAAACCAACATCATTATGGTTATTGCAGTAAAATACAGCGTTTTGATCTCAGTCAATGTGCCCTCTCAATACTAAACCTGGCCTCTTAAGTAAAAAAAAAATTATACCACAGAAAGAACTTACAACAAAACTTTTTCATCACAAATTCACCCCATTTTCTTTTTTACTGTTAAGCAAAGATCAACAGTATGTGAAAATTACCAGCTTCATCTCTGTTTTTCACCTCTGGAGGATGTTTTTTACACCACATGCCTGAAATGTATGTAAACACCAAAGAGTAATCATCATCAGCATTCGATTTATTCAATGTCTTATTTTTTTTTTTTTTTTTAAACTATGTTACCCCTACTATTCATTTTTGTCTAAAAATGTCTCTGTTCGTATGACGGATGATTATACTACGTGTATGTGCAAAGAGAAGAAGCATCTCCATACCCGTACATACACATTCATATTTGAAACAGTTATGCTCTGTTTTTCCATTTATTTGGAGAATCATGTCCCACACTCATGTTCGAGTATGTGCCAGACATGAACTCAGACATTAGTTTTACGAGCATGTCGGTACATTTATTTTGCGTTCATTTTCTCTAAAATGCTGCAAATGTCCAGCACATACTCAGACATGGGTAATGGAGGTATGATTCTCCAAATAAATGGAAAAAACCGAGCATATACATTCAAAAGGAAGGGATGTTGAAGCAAGTGAATATCGAAGACACATGTGTAAGAAGCAAGAGAAGAAGCATGTCGGTACATTTATCGTTTATGTTGCCTTTACGTAGGCAATGGAAACTATTGGGCATTCCTCATGAATAAGTTGGGACTAAGCAAATGAAATGCTCAAGGGTTATAAAGACACTATGTTTAAATTCGGAAATCGTTGAAATTTTGGGTGGAATGACCTATCAGAAACAACGTTTGTTAAGTTCACTGAAGCTTCAACCTATGTAAAAAACCTAGACAGAAAATGCTGGAGCAGCTAGATTCTTATTTCCTAGTTTCAAATAATTCAAATCTCACATGGGGTAGAATGGCTAAACCATGCTCTTTACATTGAATCTCCGAAAATATAACGTTCGACACAAACAAGTTGAGGAGACTTTATTCGTTAGAGATAAGAATAACAGGATGTGTGATCTTGTCCCAATCAAAGATGGGTATAAACATTAGTTGACTTACAACACCATTCCATATTCTAACAGGTAACAGTCTTCCTATGCTATTCGGAGCAATACATATGACGAACAGGACCTATGTCATCCCACTCTAAAACGGTACTATAATCGTTCAACCTCAACAAGCAAGAACTAAAAACAAGACCAACAAAAAAGAAACCGAGCTACCAGATTCCTTAAAACATTAGAAGGTACATAAGTACCTTAGCCACCAATGTGTATCATCGGTCTATTTGCTGTCTTTGCAATGTCAAACATCCCGGCGTGCGAAGCTTTCTTCCTCTTTACCTGAACCAAAGAAGGAATAACGTATACGTATATAGTACAAGCCAAGAAAAGGAAATGAAAGAAGACTTGGATCGATTCTTCCGTAACTTGAAGCTACCATGAACAATCAACTAGCCATATCACTCATTTTAAAAGCTATAAAACTCCATCAAACCCTCTCCCTGGTCTCGGAAAACGAGAGAGCATGATAGTCAAAATAATAGGCCTAAACAAAGTGTCATTAAGCAGAAAGCATACCGCTGCTCCAATTATTTCTCTAAGTTCCTCGTCACCAGCACCGGAACGAAGAGGATCTCTTAAGCTAACCTGAGAAGAATCATCACTAGTAAACATTGAAAGTGCAATTGCTATGCTAGTGCAATGAAGAATATTGAACTCGAGATATGCAAAAGAATGACAACATATGCAGCAAATAGCATAAGAACCGGAAAGAACAATCACTAGTAAACATCAAACCGCTATGCTAGTGCAATGAAGAACATATCACCATTAAACTCGAGATATGCAAACAAATAACAACATATGCAGCAAATTGTGTAAGAACTGGAAAGGATCGTCACTAGTATACATCGAAAGTGCAACCGCTATGCTAGTGCAATGAAGAACATATCAACATTAAACTTGAGATATGCAAATGAATACTAACAACATATGCAGCAAAATCGTATGAGAACCAGACTCACCTCAGAAGGACCAAAGAGACATACTTTTAAGTTGCCATCAGCCAAAAGTCTCAATCTATTACAACCAGCACAAAAATGTTCGGTCATCGAAGTAACGAAAGATACAGTACCGACATGGCCATCAATCTGGAAATTCTTTGCAGTCTCTGTTGGATGATCACACAACCTCTTTAAGGTCGGAAATTTCTTTGCCTATCATGCAAGATCAAACAAGAAACTGAGTTTGTGAAAGTTTAGAAACAAAGCATAAAACAAGATCATTAGATCCGTACCTTACCACTGTATCCAACATCTCCGAATACGGAATGAGTTTCTTCACATTCCATACATTCCCATCAAAAGGCATGAACTCAATGAATCGAACATTAATTGGTTTATCAACGGTGAGATTGACAAAATCACAAATTTCATCATCATTGAATCCACGCATAACAACACAGTTAACCTAGAAAAAGCAAGGAAAAACAGACCAAACACTTAAAAATCCAAAACAGAGCATTATATTGAAAACAGAGTAAAAAAAGAGGGTATAAAATAGAACATACTTTTACAGGGTTGTATCCAAGATCAATGGCCGCATTAATGGATTCAATAACCTTATGATGACCTTTACGCCTAGTCATAAACTCAAATTTCGAAGGAACAAGGGTATCTAAACTGATATTCAAATTAGTAATCCCACATTGTTTAAGCATTGGAAGCTTTTTAGCAAGGGTAATTCCATTTGTAGTGACAGCCAATGTTTTAAGCCCTTTCAAGCTCGATAAATTGGAACAAATATCGTGAATATCTTTCCGGACGGTGGGTTCACCGCCGGTGAGACGGATCTTATCGACACCAGAAGTAACAAAGAGGTTAGCTAAACGAAGGATCTCGTTGTGAGTGAGTAATTTTGGTGAAGGAGTAAGGTCTACCCCTTCTGCCGGCATACAGTATTGACACCGGAGATTACAACGTTCGGTTAAGGAGATTCGCAGGTAAGTATGTTTCCGGCCGAACCCGTCGATTAACATATCGGAAATTTGATTCCCATCTTCGTTATTAATTGGTTCTTTCGTAGGTTTAGAACCAAAATTCCTCTCCTTATCCACCTGATTTATAGAACAAAAAACAAAAACAAAGCCCAGATCAATTCTCATAATCAAAGGTGATTTAGACGTTTATTTGTCAAATCACATAGTGATAAAAATTGGGTTATCATTTTTGAACAGAAAACAACAAAGAATTGACAAAAAAGTGATTATAGAATACATACTAAAAAACGTTTTTCTGGGAAAAATATTGGAAGAACATTGAAGAAGAAGAAGATACCGTGATTTAGACGTTTATTTGTCAAATCAAATAATGATAAAAATTAGGTTTTTCATTTTTGAACAGAAAACAACTATAAATTGACAAAAAAATGATTATATAAAATACGTTTTTTTGGAATTTATTTTTGAAAGAACATTGAAGAAGAAGAAGAAGAAGAAGAAGAAGAAGAAGAAGATACCATGAAGAAATTCAAGTTTCGAAAGGGAAAGGGCGTAGGCCAATTGGTGATTCTAGAGATGTAGCGTTTCATGGTAATGGCAAGGCAAATTGCAATTGAATTACTGAATCTTCATAAATGAGTAATCGAAACAATATACGCAGAGAGGCCACAAATGCAGCTCGTTGCTTATCCAATAGTAACGTATGCATTACATCGAACACTTCATCTGCAATTGAAAGATTCGTCTTAAATCGTTTCTTTCAATTGCGTACTTGAAAAGCTGTCACTGACATCTGTTGCAATACCTATGTGATTGTCCGAAGGGTCAGTTTAGTTGTACTCTCCAATTTTTTATTTATTGATTTCCCATTCTGTTGATTTATATAATAATTTAATAATAAATAAAATATAATTTTTAAGATTTAAAATTTTTTTTAATTGATTCAACTAATGATTTTTTGTTCCGATATTGTTATCAGTGTCAAGTAAAGTTTAATAGAGTCAGTCCAAATATTATCAAACTCGAGCTCGATTTGATATTTGAAACTTAATTCAAACTCAATTTGGGTTGAGATATAAATGAGTTACTCGAACTTGAACTCAATTAAGCTCGTTTACAAATTTTTGTATTCAAGCTCGAATTCGAGCTTAAGTTTAACTTGATAATTAAACTTTTATAATTAAAAAAAATAAACTGTAGAAGAGAAAAGAAAAGACAGCTTTCAATTAGTGCAAGCAGTGTAAACAAAAAAAACCATCCAATAACAATTTTAATAGCTTAATAATTTAAATGAAAACTTTCGACTTAGTTTGTAATATTTTGAAGTTGTGATCAAAACGTAAACCTATTAATGATTTAGTTACCTTAAGTGTAATTTACCCTAAGAACGAGAACCCCTTGATATAGAGAGATTGGGCCAATGAAAAAAAATGGATATTGGATTGGGTTTTTTATTATATTTTTTCTTTCTTTAGCCCAAAACCCAACCCTAAAAACCCTAGGAAATCAATAATTTGGTTATCAGATTTGTTGAAACCCTAAAAATCTTCCCCCCTTTCGGTTAGCCGCACCGTCCTATCTTCCAGGGTTCATAGGCACAGAGAGGTAAGCCTTCGCACACCATTTTCTTTTTTAAATTTGCAAAAGTATTTTGGTTTCAATTAACTGTTTATTCATATGTGCTTTGATTTTGTTTCTATCAGTTCTTTGAAATGAGGCGAATACTAGCTTAATTTCCATTGTTTTTTTTGAAGTAATTGCTCAATTCATCACAGAAATTAAGGTGTTTTTTTCTTTTTTGATTTTATAGTCTTTTATTTTTCCAGTGTTATAGTTTTGTGAGTATAGCCCCATTTCATTGTTTCTCTCTTTTATGTTAATGTTATGATCCGATCAATTTGAGCCCAAACTCGAACCGACTTGAACCTGTTTTATCAGAACTTGAAGTGAGCCGAGCCTGATATTTATCTGATATTGAGATGATCCGTAACGAAATTGGCTTGAACTTGAAATGAACCGAGCGAATATCTTGAAAAGACTCTAATTTGGAGTGATCATAACCTGGAAATGATTGAAACTCGTAATGATCTTATCTAAAACCGAGTTTCAGTCACGAAATTAATTCAAACCTGAAGTGATTGGAACTGAAATGATTCAAAATTTTAAAAACCCAAAACCCGGTAAAAGTATCTTGGAGACTTTTGTATTAGGAGTCAATTGTATTTTGTCCCCTCTACTCAAAAAATGGGCAAATTAGTGCAAATTGGTCATCCAAAATGGATGGAAATTTTAACAGCACGTACAAGGCTAATTTGCCCATTTTCTAGTGGAGGGGTAAAATGCAATCTAACTCTTAGTACAAGGGACTCCATGGTACTTTTACAATCCAAACCGATATGATTTAGATTGGCTTGATTCAAAACTAACATGATCCGTCCAATTGACATGTTTAGTTGCATGTATGTATTTGCTGGGTGTATGCTCAATTTGCTTATTTTTTTTTTCAGTATTTTGGAGTATTGTATTTATTATTTATGTTTGAATATGCGTTGGATTAAAATATTTTAAGGAGCAGAAGAGTACGGGCAACATTGGTTAAATCTTTAGAACTTGTTTCTTGATTTGTTTTGGTTTGATATTATGTTGACTAGAGATGGGTGAGGAAGTCAAGGCTGTGATTCCTGAGTCGCTCTTGAAGAAGAATAAGAGGAATGAAGAATGGGAGCTTGCCAAAAAGCAGGAGCTTGAAGCTGCAAAGAAGAAGAAAGTTGAGAACCGCAAGTTGATTTTCAATAGGGCTAAGCAATACGCAAAGGAGTATGAGGCTCAGGTGGTGTTCTATTTGGATTTATGTAAAATTCGGTTTTATCTAATCCTAGATGCATCTTAATCTCTTATTGTGTGGCCTGTAACTCTTAGGAGAAAGAGTTGATTCGATTGAAGCGCGAGGCGAAGTTGAAAGGAGGATTCTATGTGGATCCGGAAGCTAAGCTTTTGTTTATCGTTCGAATCCGTGGGTATGTGTGATTCGTGACATTTCATTTGTTTATGAATTTTGATTCTAAATTTTAGATAGTAATATGTTGTGAATGTTTGCTTTTAGTATCAATGCTATGCACCCGAGGACGAGAAAGATTTTGCAGCTCTTGCGATTGAGACAGGTAGTTTACGTATCTTTTTCCTAAACTACGAGGCATATGGGTTACGAGAATCAATTTCCCGACCTTTCCCTGTTTGTTAAGATGTACGATTTTGATATTTTAGTGTCATTATTTACGTGCTGATGTTTGATATGTTCTGTTTAAAGTTAACTTATGGGATGTAGTTTGTGTGGTTTGAACTTTGAAGTTATTGGTACTTTAGTGATTTTTCATTTTGTTAGCACAATTTTGAGTTGAAGGTTGTGGTCTATTTTGCTCCCAGCTCTTTATTTTTCTTGAAATACCTGTATCCGACCCGTATATGGAAATGAGTACAGGGATATGATTCTCCATACACGGAAATCTTGGAAAAAAATGAACATATCCAAGTTCGAAACACACCTGAGCTTGAGTAATACAGGTGACAGTAGCTTAGTGAATACTGAACTTACTCTCGAACTTTCTTGTTTTGTTATGCCTCTTCATTGTCATTCTAACTTTGGGTCATTCTTTCCAAAACCATATTGGAGAATAAAAATCTGAAATCTAAATTGTCGTGTGTTTGTTCTTACAAAACGCAGATTTTCAATGGTGTTTTCCTTAAAGTAAACAAGGCAACAATGAACATGCTTCACCTGGTTGAACCTTACGTTACATACGGGTATTGTTGGCCTTTCCCATTTTCATTTCTTTCCCTTTTTGTAATCCTTATACGTAATTGCCATATCTTGTTTTTCATTGACGTATGTTTCTAGATACCCTAACCTCAAGAGTGTGAAGGAATTGATTTACAAACGAGGTTTCGGGAAGTTGAACAAGCAGAGAGTTGCTTTGACCGACAATGCAATCGTCGAGCAGGTCTGTATCCTTTTTCCATTTACCTAGTTTTGCATAACAATGCTGACCGGTCATTAACCATGCTTGTTGATTGGGAACCGATCGCAGGCCCTTGGCAAATATGGGATCATCTGTGTCGAAGATCTCATCCATGAGATCATGACAGTGGGTCCTCATTTTAAAGAGGCCAATAACTTCCTTTGGCCTTTCAAGTTGAAGGCGCCGTTGGGTGGTTTGAAGAAGAAGAGAAACCATTACGTCGAAGGAGGAGATGCCGGTAACCGGGAGAATTATATCAACGAGCTGATTAGAAGAATGAATTAAAAATTGGTATTTTTTTTGTTGTTAAATCGTTCGATTTCGTATTTTAATTTAATTTTATTAGAAAGTTAGAAACAATTATCTTAAAAAGCTTGAAAATATTTCAATGGTACCAATATTCTGCTTTGTGACTTTGCCTTGAGAAATTTTGTGGCTAGTACATTGTGAGGCACATTCCTTTTAGTTTTATTATTGACTTATGGATTTTGTTCTCTTTTCTTTACATTATTAATAATATCAAATATAGTCCCTTTACTTTTTAATTATATGAAAATAGTCAAATTTGAGTGACCAAAATTAAAATTTGACATAATTTGATACCTCAACCTTTTTAATACCATTAGTTAGTCTAAATAGTTTATTCTAATTAAAATGTTCACATTAATTAAAAGAATTGTTAAATTTAAGTCCATTATAAAATCATTTTTTGTGGCATAATTGTCCTGTAAGTATTTCTTTTTCAAAATTTTAGAACGATGCACTAATAAATTTAATAGATGAATTTTAAATATATTAATGGATTTTTAAATTTAAAAAATAAAAGAATTAAATTTTTAAAAGTAAAAAATATGAGGATTAAATTTTAAATATACAAATAGTATAGAAACTTGAAGTATATACTAACTTACAAATTTTAATTATTTAGTTAAAAAATAATTACTCAATGCAAAGTGTGAGTAGAAATCCGTACTTATTTTAATAAATGTAATGTTTTTAAATGAAAAACATATTTTTTTTAATTCATCATATTTAGTAAACATAATGTTTTTTAAATAAAATATATATTTTTTAATTATTCATATTGACTTCAACATTAATATTCTAATTGAAATTGTTTAGATTAATTAATGATATTAGAATAAACTATAACTCAAATGGTTTAATTTCAAAAATTTATAAAATTTAAAAAGTCGTAAAATTGTCATTAAAATATTTAAATTTTTTAATTAAGTCATTAAAATATTTTAAGTTTTTTATTTAAGTTATTGAACTATTTGAAAATGTTTAAGTTTTTGAATAATTGAGTGATCATTTTTATGCTAATTTTAAAATCTGCCATTACTAATGAATTGGTGCCCAAAAAAGATAAAATTGAATAGTCGGGTGACCATTTTATAAATTTTCATAATTAGGGAAATTTACTAATAATTAAGTGATCATTTTGTAACATTTTATAGTTTGATGACTATTAGTAAAATTTACCCAAAAACTATTATAAATTTGAAAAGGGGCTGAAAATTGAAATCTCGTGGTTGAAGGGTCAACGCTTTACCCTTATCTCCATTTTTACCTTTGCTTTCAATGTACAAAGCTACAAAATCAGTACAGTGAAATTCCCAAACAGAATCCATAAACTATAAGCATTTTAAAGGTGGGTTTTTGTTTTTTTATATATATATATATCTGTGTGGCCATCTCTTATCTTTTCTTAGCGGTTACTCTCACCAATTTCGAAGAACCAAGCTTCCCCCCCCCCCCCCCCCCTTTCTCCCAATCCCTTTTTACTTCAAGGTAATCTAATAAACTATTTTCTTTTCTTTTTTCGATTTTGTTTTTTAAATTGTCGTTTTAATTCTTGATTTCTGTTCTTCATTTCTGAAATTTTGCTGGAACCAAATTTCCATTGTTTGATATGTTTATTTTGCTGGTCTGGGTTTTTACCCCCCTTAATTTTTTACGTATTTTCTTTGTTAATTCCATTGATTTTAGTTAAGTTAGAGCTGAATTTGTTGTTGCTTTTAATCTAATTGTTCCTATGTTTGATTCCTTTTTCGCCTTTGGTATTGAAATTCCCCTCTTTCTAGGGATTTGATGTTCTTGTTGGATTAATGTTCTGGCTATGAATAATTTCTTGTGTTAACCTTTGGAATTATTACAATGCATAGTATTTACTGTAAAATCTAAACCTAAAGACCTCAACCCTGAGATTCAGATAAGAAGTCATTAACTACTCTGTTCTATTATTTGCAATCCATCTGATCTTTTGGTATTATTATAGAGTTATGATTATCTATCTTACTGAGATTTGTGATTAAGCCAAGGCCTCATTTGGTAATCGGTTTTTAATTTGCAGTCTGTCTGATCATTTCATGTACATGTCATTTTGGGTTTAAGTTTGAGGCTCGGTTTTTCGGGTCAACTCATTCCAGGTTATGGTCACTCAGTTTCTGGTCATTTTGGGATTGAGTTGTTTCAACTTGGTTTTGTGTAAGTTTGGGTTCGGTTGGATGGGTTTGGGTGTTAATTTTTTATGGTCTAATTGGATTAGGTCAAGTTTGGATTCGGATTGATCGTATTGGATTTATCGATTTGAGTCAGGAATTAACAGGTCTAATCCGAAATTGCTAGGATGTTATTTCACTTTGAATTTAGTTGTTTATGTTGTTGGTTTAGTTGTGACATTGTTCCTTTTCAGTTTTGGCAGAATTCATTCCATTTGACATTGCATTGTTTTTGATTCGATGTCTAGACTGCATTCACCACCATTGGGATTCTCTTAATTTCTGTCCCGAACAAAGACCAGTTGAGCCTTGGGATAACCGTCAAAGTGCCGAAAACAGCCGATGAACTCCGAGGAGAAAACTCTTGTCGAAATCATAGACGACAATAACCAGATCGACCTTGCCAAGTACATAAACTATGTAAGTGCCCCTCAAGCTGGCGCCATAGCTACGTTTTCCGGCACAACACGCGACACTTTCGAAGGCAAAACAGTAGTGGAGCTAAGATACGAAGCATATGTACCGATGGCGATCAAGAACCTCAAGTCTATTTGTTCTGCTGCTAGATCATCCTGGGATCTCCATTCTATTGCGGTTGCACACCGTTTAGGCATAGTTCCAGTAGGAGAAACGAGTGTGTTTGTTGCCGTATCGGCTACTCACCGTGCTGATGCCCTAGACGCGTGTAAGTTTTTGATTGGCGAGTTAAAGGCATCTGTTCCAATATGGAAGAAAGAGGTTTATTCTGATGGAGAGGTTTGGAAGGAGAATCCGGAATTTCTGGAGCGGAGGTTGGAACTCGGCAAGGATGGTGGCTGTTGCCGAAGGAAGATCGAGACCGCGGCACATGAAAAAAAGAGTTGTTGCAAACCAAAGGTGAAGGTGGAAGAAGCAATAGATTGAACTCGGAATTTAATTCGGTTCGTGTTGTCATCGTATCGATATCGGTTGTACCGGTCAGTAAAAAACCGAATTAGTATCGAAGTTGACCTAGTTCGGTTTTTGTTCGTCCATCGTAATATGTATGGAATTGTATCTAATTGCTGTCTTTTATAATATTTTTCTCTTTTCTATGGGTCCATAATTTTTTTTTATCGAATCGTTTATATTTTGAAAATTTTATTCAAAAATAAAAATATGTTTATTAAATTAAGTTATAATTCAACTAATAATAATGCATCATTTTTTATAAATATTTACTTTTTTATAGTTAATTTTTTTAATATAAAATATTTATAGTTTTGAATTTTGTATAATTTTATTGAGCAAGTTGATGGATATGAAATTATTACATAACAATTTATTAAAAAAAACAATATTTCTTTTATTTTTAATAAGGAGAGGAAGTAGAAGTGTTTATAAGCTAAGTTAAGTCGACCCGAAACCTAAAATTTCTATTCAAATCCAGCTTAAGTCAATACGAGTCTATCAGTAAGCATTTTGACCCATGAACAAATTTTAAAAGAAATTTTATTTTGTTATTAAACAATAAGCTCGGTCAATAATATTAAGTATTTAAATTCAAGGTTAATTAAAACAAAAAAAATCAATTAGAAATAAGTTTAATATATTATTTGGTATCAATGTTTTTTTTCTCAATTTAATACTTAAGTTTTGCTTCAACGTTCAATTTGATACCTAAACTAAATGATATCATTTATGACACGTGTGTTCTAGTAAAAAGAACATAAGTACTTAATTAGGACAAAAAAGAACTTTAGATACCAAATTGAACATTAAAGCCAAACTTAAATACTTAATTGGAATTAAAAAACACTCGAGAATCAAATTGGGAAAAAAAAAATCAAGCATCATTTTGAATATCGAAGCCAAACTCAGGTACCAAATCGGAACAAAAAAACTCAAGTACCAAATTGAATATTGATGCCAAAGTTAAGGTATAAAATGTTATATTAACCCTAAAATATAATGAAATCTAAATCTAAAATAAAATCGAAAATATATTATTTTCAATACGTATGTTTAACAAAATTTATTCATAGATTCACCAAAACCCCACGAAAAACCCACCATATATATATACACACACACACATATATTTCTCTTTGAAACTGGCAATGGATTTTCAAGTAGTGGTTTTAGCCGGTGGTAATTCAAAGAATCTAACTCCCCTTGTTTCCAAGGTTTTTTTTTTTTTTTTTTGGCTTTCATTATCTAATACCCAATTCATAATTTCATTGATTTAAAATATTTTTTCGTGAATTTGTTGCAGGAATTGCCTAAACCGCTGCTTCCGGTGGCTAACTGCCCTGTTCTTAACTACGTTTTGCACCAATTGGAACAAAGCAACCTTAAAGATCTAATTGTTGTAAGAAATAAAAAAACAAGAATTTCCTTTTTGTGTGATGGTTTAAAATTTATTTATGGTTTTAGGGTTTTTGATTTGAATTGTCTTGGGGGTGGTGAAAAAATAGGTGGTTGAAGGAGAAGATGCAGCTCTTCCCGTTGGTGCTTGGATTTCTGGGACTTTCATTGATCGTTTACATGTTGAGGTACTTAACACTTATCCTTTTTTTTTTGAACAATTTTATTTGAGGATTGTTTATAGAACTGTGCAACATTGTATTGCTTAATAAATTGCTTTTTTTCTGTTTTAATGAATGTTATTTACTTGATTGGAACAAATGTAAAGTACAATTCAAGTTGTGAAATTTGATTTTGAGAAAAGGGGAGTGTTTACAATCTGTGTCACTCACACTCGAGGTGAGGGTTGGATACAGGTGTGTGTCCGAGACTGTAATGCTTGGTTTTTTAGGTTTTTTTTTTTTTTTCCATATATTTGGAGAACCATATTCCTATCTATGTCCAAATATGTGTTGATACGGATGTTGGATATAGGTACTTTATGGAAAATTAAGAGTTGAAGTGTTGTAGATTGCAACTGGATCACCTGTGTATTTCAATGTTTCTGATGATGGTAAAAGTATCATGGAGGCCTTGTACTAAGAGTCAAGTTGCATTTTGCCATCTTTACTCAAAAAAAAGAATAAATTAGTCCCTATACATTATTAAATCAAAGAGCAAACTAGTCCTTTCAATTAAAATTTCATCCTTTGCCATTGTTAAAAACTGGTGTGGTTGACAGAATTACTAGACAAATACACATAGCGTGTCACGTGTACCTCATGTTGATGCACGAGGACCAGTTTTTAACAGGAGAAATGGATGAAATATTTAACAGAAGGACTAGCTTGCTCTTTGATATAACGTATAGGGACTAATTTACTCATTGTTTGAGTGGAGGGCAAAATGCAATCCGACTCCTAGTACAAGAGCCTCGATGATACTTTTACCTTCTGATGATGCATTATATTCAGAAGCTGATTAGCATAGAAAACTATGTACATTCATTAACCATATTTCTTTTGGCTTTGGTAGAAAGGACCAAATATGGATATAGTTAAATTTTGTGGAATGAGTTATAGTGTATGTTATTCCATAATTTTGAAATAAAGTTGCTTGAGCTCATTAACACTTAATTTGTGTAGGATTTTTTAATTCATTTTAACTAAATTCTCATCAAGATTGAAGACAAAGAACAAGTTTGAGACTTTTAACTCTTTCTCGAATAGGAAATCCATGGAAACCTACCATGCGTGTGTTTTGTCACACAATTGGCTGCATTCTACATTCTAAGAAGGTTGCCTTTAACAATCACACCCGAAAAAATGTATTAGGGAAGCATTTTTTTTTTTTATGTGGTCTACTTAGAGACAATGGAGAAGTTGATTATGTAAAAATAATGAACATGGAGTTTTTTAATGAAGACCGCAATTTAAAGGAAGCTCATCCTTCTAATTAGTTTCCTCTTTTTTGATTTTGCAGATTGCTGCAGTCCCTGAGGATATTGGAACTGCTGGGGCACTTCGGGCAATCTCACATCACCTCACAGCAAAAGACATTTTGGTTAGTACTTGTTTTTCAACAGCCTCTCAGTTCCAAAACCAGGGGTGAAGCCTGGAATTTTTTTTTGTTGGGGGGGGGGGGGGCAGTGCAATTTCACCATTATACTAACTTGTGATTTCCTAAAAACTAAAGGGACTATATAAGCAAATTTTCATTTTTGGGAGGCCAAGGTCACCGCCTGCCCTGCCCCCCCTCCCTCTGCCCCTGTCCAAAATCAAGTAGTTTCTTTACAGCTGTCTCATCACCGTGCAGGTCGTGAGTGGTGATCTTGTTTCTGATGTTCCTCCTGGTGCTCTTGCTGCCACCCATAGGCGACATGATGCAGCAGTGACTACAATGCTTTGCTCTATTCCTGTTAGGGGACCTTTAGAGTCAGGATCCTCCGGAGGAAAAGATAAAGCCAAGAAACTAGGACGATACAACATCATTGGACTGGACCCTAGCAAACAATTTTTATTACACATAGCTACGGGTTAGTTTCCATTGTTTTATTTATTTAACCTGCTACTTGTATTGGATCTTTATATAGAATCTCTTGATGCTTTATAGGAGCAGAAATTGAGAAAGATGCTCGAATTTCAAAGTGCATTCTCCATGCTGTAGGCCAGGTATTACTTTCCATCAATCCTTTTTCTTATTTTACGACTCTTACGCAAGTGACGATGAATGCCTATATGGTGAAGTTGATTACTGATAGCATTGTGTGCTGCAACACACAAGTCTAGAGGCTCCGTTTCTTATATAGAAGGGGTAAAAATATCATGGAGGCCTCTATACAAGGAGTCACATTGCATTTTACCCCTTTTACTCAAAAAATGGGCAAAATAGTCTCTGTACTTTAGATCAAAAAGCAAACTGGTCCTTCCGAAAAAATTTCATCCATTTCTATTGTTAAAAACCAGTCCCTGTACGTCAATATGAGATACATTTGGCATGCCACATGTTACTCTATGGTTATTCTATCAGCTAGTCAGTTTTTGACAGTATAAATAGATGAGATTGAAAATTTTAATAAAAATGACCAATTTGCTCTTTGATCTAACGTACAGGGACTAATTTACCTTTTTTTGAGTAGAGAAGCAAAATGCAATCTGACTCCTAGTACAGGGGCCTCCATAGTACTTTTGCCATGGGAGGGTCATCCTTTTTCCACCCATCTATTGATTTAAAGGCTACTAATGGCCAATAACTTAAAAGCTAAGCATCGATGTTCTAGTTAAACAATGTTGTGTTTTATAATGTAGCTTATTGTGTTCAGTCTCTCGTCTTATATTATAATTCTTGCATGTTGAAAATCCATCAAATGGATTAGAACTTGCTACATATTCTTTTTTTAAACTCGTTTTTGTTTTGTATTTTACATAGATGGAAATGCGATCTGATCTCATGGATGCTCATATGTATGCATTCAAGAGGTTGGTTCTATCCCTACTTGCTTCAAGATCAGCAGTGTCCTCACCTTGTTTTACCCTTTTTTTTTTAAATACAATTCCGCGTCGTATTTCCACTTAGGTCTGTCCTGCAAGAAGTTTTAGACATAAAGGATACCTTTCAAAGCTTGAAAGAGGATGTACTTCCTTATCTTGTCCGGAGCCAGCTGGTTAGTATCACTACATGTCTCAATATTCAAAGGCTACATGTTGATCTGGATAATCTAAGTTTGTTCCTTATTCTTTTATAACTATCAGAAATCAGGGGCCTTACTAAATAGAACACCGCAAGGTGAAGAAAACAGTAACGAGAAGGTTAGTTCCCAGAACAATCAAGCATTCATCTCTCGAATCCTTGCTAACGCATCTACCCTAAGCTTTCACGGACTCTATTCTGAGAATCCTGATGGTTCTTCTTCTACTCGGAAAA
Source organism: Gossypium stocksii (assembly GCA_020496765.1). Classification (NCBI taxonomy): domain Eukaryota; kingdom Viridiplantae; phylum Streptophyta; class Magnoliopsida; order Malvales; family Malvaceae; genus Gossypium; species Gossypium stocksii. Next base: position 1,493,056 of record CM035623.1, read on the forward strand.
CCCATAAATGCTGTGTTTATATTGCAAGCAGCAGCAGTTATTGTGTGCGCTTAAATTCCATTCAAGCATTTATGGACATAAATCGAGATGTGAGTCGTGTTTCACATTTTCACTTTTCTTATCTGCCACCGAACTTTTTTACTCCACTTTACAGTTGACTTTTTTCTCTCTGTAATATTTCAGGTCACTGGTGACGCAGATCATCTGCTAAGTCCTAATAATATTATAGGTCCTTCACCGAAGCTCGGAACCAAAACTACCGTAAGCCTACTTCACCCATACAAACATTTATAATGATTTAAAAGTCAGTTTGAATAAGAACCACCAATTATAATGATAATCTTTGGGGATTAGGTGGGGCCAAACTGTAGGCTGGGTGAAGGTTCAGAAATGGGTGACAAATGCCAAGTAAAACGGTCAATCATTGGTCGTCACTGCCGGATAGGTTCCCATGTGAAGGTACGACGATTTCTCCTATTAAATTAGGCAAGTAAGGTAAAGCAGAATGTAAATGACAGTCTGTAAAACTTGCTTCCTACGATTTTGTTATTTATGAAACTAAAAACAGCACGAACATTTCAAGCTTAGATAATCGTTCACTTTGTAACACAAATATTTGTTTCCATGCGTATGCAGGTTGTCAATTCAGTTGTAATGAATCATGTTACCATTGGCGATGGCTGTATAATACAGGGCTCCGTGATTTGTAGCAACGTACAGCTACAAGAGCGCGTTGTATTGAAAGATTGCCAAGTAATTCTCCAACACTCTTGCATAAACTTTGCATAAACATCTTAAATCGAATCATTGTATTATATTTTTCGTACTGTTTAGTATTTATAGTTGTGGTTATTGCATCTTGCTTCTTTTAGGTCGGGGCCGGTTTTGTTGTCACTGCCGGAAGTGAGTATAAGGCAGAATCTTTGGCTAAAAAGGAGAAATGAGTGAAAGCTGTATCCCTGAATTACTTAGAAGAAAAGAATACCTGTCTCGACTCTCGACTCCTGGCCTGTCTTCTTTTTGCTTTTTCTTTCGAGACGGTACTTTTTCTGGAACTGCTGGTGCTACATTGCTTGTGAAGGTAAGACCAATGTCAAATGAGCGTGTATTGTCCTGCTGCTCCCATTTTATTTGCTTTCTGAATAGATATTGTGTTGCTTATATATATATATATATCATGGACTTTTTCCCTCTGTATTTTTCATTCACTAGACTAAGCCCAATTTTGGTCCTTTTTCTTAATATATGTTCAAATCGTTCGAGTCCTGGAAGGAACAACCCCATCATAGTTCTTATTTTTTTTCTTGGTTAAATTTTGCTATCAATCATTATACTTTGGAAAAGTTGTGGATTTAGTACTTAAATTTAATTTTGTCATTCTAGTCCTTAGTACTTTTTAAAATTTAAAATTTTTGTCCTTACCAAACGGTAACCGTTAAATTCATTAAGTTCTATTATATCCAAAATCTGATGTAGCAAACATAACATCATGTGTAATATCATGTTAAGTTATTATTTTCATATATTACTAAATAAAAATTCAATTAATGGATTAATGTTATAATTCTTATCAAGATTGAAATTTCAAAATTGGAAAGGTATAGAGACTTAAAATAATCCAATTGGAAATATGAATTAAATCTACAAGTGTATGTATAATATATGACCAATAATTGAATTTAATCAAACAAATTTAATTATTATTTCAACATTTAGAAAAGTATAGAGATTAAAATTGATCAATTTGAAAAGTATTAAGGACTGAAATTGGTCGAATTAAAGTATATATATATAGATTAAATGTATAACTTTTACAAAGTACAGGGATTAATAACAAAATTTAATTTTTTTCGAAAAGAATTTTCTTTTCTTTTTAAACTAGCGTTTTAAATTCCATGAACCAATTAAATTAAATGCGGAAATACGAGCTAAAAATTATGATTATCCGAATCGAGTTTAATTTATAATTAAATTTAATTAATTTTAATTTTATAAAAAATTATTTCTTCAAAAAACAACATGTAGTAAGAGCTCTAGATTATTATTATTTATTTACTTGATCAATTAGTTTTTATGAAATGTTATCTAAAATTTATAAAATAAAATTTATTTTATTAAATAAATCTAAAATTAGAAAAAAAAATATAAAATCAAATTGAATTATTATAAAACGTTCAAAAGGGTCAAACTTGTCCTAATCATATTGGACTTTTAAGGGCTGCAAGAGTTGAAAGTTACAAATTTTGAAAGCGATATATACACCCTCATTTTTTTTTGTTTGTATGAATTCCACATTAATTATTAGTTTTGGTGTGAAGTATATTTAAAACATAAAATAAATAAATTGTAAATATTAAATTCGTAAACAAATTGAGGGACGAGATTACGTTTAAATACTAAATTTATTGTTAGACCATCAAAAAGAACTTGATTAATACGATATTAATAATTTAGTAATTCAATTACGACTAACTCTATGGTACATAAAATAATATATGATATAATAAAAATTAAATAATTTAAAACTAACCTATGTAACCATATTAATTTTTTTTGTTAACCCGTAACATCAATTTAGACAAATACTTTATTTGTCGATATTTATTTTTTGAGATTTAAAAGTACAATACAGTGTAAATCTTAATAAAATCACCCGTACATATCTGAACAATTATAAAATAAAAAAATAAATATAAATCATAAATAAATTAAATATCAAAATAATCCAAACCAGAAAGAATATGTTGCAATTAAGTTTTTTTTTTTTCTAATTTTTTTCATTATATTTTATTGCAATTAATAAAATCCAAATGAAGCATTTTTAAATAATAAAGAAGAAGACTTAAAAGTTGACTTAAAAATACGGAGACTTGCTAGTGAAAAGGTCTAATTTTAAATAATAACATTAAGAGTATAATAACATTACGTGTATATATATAAATAAGAGAAATATGTTGAACAAGATTTACTCCAAATTCGAGTAATATAAATTACTATATGTAAATTTTTTACTGAATTTATTGAAAGTATAAAAATATAAAAATGTCATCGTAATATCTATATAAGGAAATGAATTTTCATAATTTCTTTAACCAAGTTAAAGACCCGTGACACCGAATCAATTAAATATTTAAATATTAGTATAAATATTAACTCTTTATAATTAAAAAAAATATAAATTTCTTCATAAATCACAAAGACTTGCTTGTAGTAATTATTAAAACTCCTGTCCGGCACTTAGATAATACGAGTTCAAATCCTTTTTTCTCTTTCCCTCCCATGAATGATAGATTAGGTAAGACTACAGTTGTGAACATAGGTTAAAAAAACGTGTAAAAGAAGGTGTTAGGACATGGGGAAGAAAATGACAGGAAAATTCCTTCTTTTATTACAAAATTTATGGCAGAAAATAGAAGGAAACTTGGTCACTAAGTTGTGGAATTTCATGATATACATACATACATATGTATCACTATATAAATGGGATTCTTGCATCTTCAATCATCTTCATAGCTCACTTTGTTATCTCCATAATATAGTTATAATCTTTGGGTGTTTCGAGAAGGAAAAAGAAATCAAATATGAAGGTAAATTATATATATATATATATATATATGTGTGTTTCTTTTATGCATAAAATATTATATTTTTTAATTATATATATATATTTTTATATGACACTCACGTCTAAATCAAAGTAAACGTTAAAATTCACGTTTTTTTTTATGTTTGGGAAACAGCAAAAGATGGTGTTGAAGGTAGCCATGAAATGCCAAAAATGCAGGGCTCAAGCCCTCAAGGTGGCTGCAGAACAACAAGGTAAGTTTTTTTTTTTTTAACAAAATATTAACAAATTGGTCCTTAAGCTATACCTCAATTCTCAATTTGATATTTAAGTTATCGAGTTTGTCTTAAATTACTCCAAAATAATACTATCCGTGTTCTTATTAAATGTCGTAACTATTTGGAATAAAACGAGATAAAATGATAGTTTAAATATCATTTTTAATCGAGGTATAGTTTTGGGGTCAATTTCTTAATGAAGTACTTTCAATTGTTATTATTTGAGATTACGTATGAAGTAAATAATTTTTAAACTATATATATATATAAAGCAGGGGTAAGCTCTGTTGGATTAGAAGGCAACGAAAAAGAGAAAGTGGTGGTGATTGGAGATGGAATTGATGTTGTCAAATTAACTACAAATTTGAGGAAGAAAGTTGGAACTACTGAAATTATCAGTTTGGCTGAGCAGAAATAATTTTTTTTTAATTTTTAATCCGTATATTCATGTTGTATTCGTGTTATTTTTATATCGTATAATATCATGTTTAATTTGATTAGTATTGATAGGTACAATCAGAGCTTTGTGCTCGACATTTGATCGTTGTGTTGTAGGTCCGAATGTATTTTAATTATCAATTTTATATATTTTTTATGGACTAAATCATATAATACTGAGTTCGATTCTAACTAATTTTCATGTTATAATTCCTATTCAATGATGAAACTAAGGTGGGAGACGAGGTCTTGACTCTTTTGATTAAATAAAAAAATAGCTTATTTTAAAAATTAAATTATTCAATTTAAACTGTCGATACCATTTTTGTGAAAACAAAACGGACGTCGACTTAAAAATATGAATTGGAGTCGCCACCGATCTTTTTTAGGGTGCGATCGGCCACCTCAAAAAGGGGTTGTTTTTGATAAACTATTGATTTATTAAAACAACGATTTTGGTCTGCATACCAGAAAAATAAGTTCGGGAGTCAGTTACGCACGGGGAAGGATTAGCACCCCCGATACGCCCAGAAACTGGTACCTTGTTGATTAATTGATGCCTTTAGAGTCGATGATTCGAAAACTTGAAAAAATTTAAAATACGATCCTTATGTGCTTTAAAATCATTTGAGGAAAGTTGAAAATACGTGAAAGGCCGGTTCGCTTTAAGGTAAAACGTCGCTTCCAATACGTTAGGATACGATATTTCGACCTTTGAGGCTAAACTTGCCTTTTGTTTGAAATCTATTTTGAGAGGATATTCGAATGCTTGGAGTAGACAAGGGAAACCGAAACCCAATAAGTTAGGGTACAATTTCTCGTATTCCTGAGCACTGAATATTGCCTCGGTTTTAGAAAGCCTCATCTCGAGATAATAAAATATCACATCCAATGCGTTAGGACGCGACATCTCGAATTCTCAAGAATGAGTTTTTGTATTAAAACATTTACTTTGAAAGGCTATTTGGTTATTTAGATTTAAACGAGAAATCACGGCCCGATACGTTAGGGTACGATTCCCGAGTATCCAGATACGGAATATTGCCTTTATAAAAAAGATTAATTAGATGCAAAAATGGCGCATGATTTGTAATGAAGGTGCTAAAACAATAATAGTGATAATAATAATAATAATAACAAAATAGTGATAAGATGCTAGTAATATAGCAGGAACAATATGTTAATAATGGCAATTATGGCAGGTACATGAAAATAGGTTATTAGTAGAATATATAATGCTATAATGTTAAGAAGGTAATGACATAATAATTAAGATAATATTAAAATAGCATTAAGGACAATGTGATAATAATATATATGTGAAAATAAAAAAATAATAATTACATAACAGAGTAGAAGGTAATAATAATAAGGAAAATAGTAATAATATAGTAAAATAGTATTCAGGTGATATTTAAAATATATAATATTAATGATAAAACTAGCAATAATGATAATACGAAAAAGCATATACAACCTAATGATAATATTACAGATAAGGTGGTAGAAAATAATGGTGAAGATATACATGTAATAGTAAATACTAATAATAATAAGGATATAATACTAAAAATAATACCAAATATCACACTATAATAATATAAAATAATAATAATGATAACAATAATGTTAATGTTAAAAATAAATCTAATAGTAATAGAATAGATATAATACTAATATATATATAATAAGGTATTTGAAATATAATCTAGTATTAGTATACATGCATGGTGATACAATAAAATATAATAATATTGTTAAAATTAATACTATATATATATTAAAAATATACACATAAATAAAAACATTATTTTAATATTAAAGATAACAATAATAATAATAATGAATACAATAATATTATAATTAAAATTGAATGACGAAAAGGTAATAACTGGACGGAATTGAATTAAAAAATGAAGTTCTGGGTAAATTTAAAATAAAAACGGAAGGAGGAGGGGCTATTGGGACGCGGGTGAACAACTGAGGGACCAAACGAGCAATTTTCCAAGCTCTTAAAATGGTACCGTTGCGAAGGGGACCAAATTGTAATGCGTAATAAATCATCGGGGTCAATTAAAAACATCGAGGACTTAATTACAAAAGCTTCAAAAAGCAGAAGGGCCAAATGCAAACTTTGCCCTTCCGCTCAAAAACACGCGGATCCTAGCGGGTAAGGGTCGGGTCGGATCGGGTATTTATCAAAACGACGTCGTTTTGGGGCTTAGGGGTGCCGACCAAAACGGCGTCGTTTTGCTTTAGTATATAAGTGATGTTTTTGCAAAAAAAAAATTCATTCTTTCTCTGCTTTTTAAAAAAACAACTTCAAGATGCTCTGTGCTAAGGCTCTCCTCTCTCTGAGTCCGATCGCCGGACCATAAAGCACCGCCGGAGCCCCACCGCCGCCGGCCACCGCGCACGGTGGCCGGGAAGGTAAAAAGTTTCCCTTTTTATTTATTTTTTGTTATTTATTCCTTTTTATTTAGTATATTATACTATTTAAATATGTATATTCACGAAAAAGAAAAAAAAAAGATTAGCTTATAAAAAGGTTACCTTTCGGCTTCGTTGTTTTTCGCCTTGATATTTTGCTTATTCTTCCTTTGTTAGTATTTGATTTCTATTTTGGAGTGTTTGTAGTCTTCTTTGGAATATTTAGCGTTTGTATTTCCTTTTCAAGCACTACCGAATATTGTTTCTAAAAAAATCGGGATCCCCCCCTTTACAATCTGTTCTAATCGGCTTTATATAGCCTTTGTTTTACAAATTGTTTCCTTCTTTTGCTTTCTGTCTTGTCTCATTGAATGTGTGCAGGTGCAAGTGGTGGAGATGTGACCTTAGTCGGTGGAGCAGTTGGCCGGTGCTGCAGGCTTTGGTGGTCAGAAACCAGGGCAAGTGGGTAGTCAGAGGCGGCGTGGGTAGCCACTTGGGGCTAGAGCTGATTAGGGTTAGGGTTAGTTTAGGTATTTGGGCTGACCGGGTATGGGTTAGGTTGTAACGGGTTGGGGTGATTTAGTGGATTAGGGATTTATTTTGGGCCATTCGGGTTTGGTTTGTAAATGGGTCTAAAGGTTTGGGTTAGTGTTTATAGGTTGTGGGGCTAAATTGATGGGCCCCGGGTTTGTAATGGCCAAAATTGGCCTATGACAGCTGCCCCTCTTTGCTCATTGTCGTGTAACGGTAATAGAGCAAAGACATAAAGAAAGGCCAATTTTGCCAGGTCTCGCTAAATCTTGACTTCTTTGGTGCTCTTTTGGTTCAGCTCTCCTTGTAGTCCAACCCACCGCCTCTTATAGCTTTAGATTCAATCCACTGCAACTTCAGAGATATGGCTTATAGTTTCAGTCCATCACCTCTTCAAGGATACAAAATTCGCCGTGATCTGTTCTTCTGTAACTTCGGATATGAAATCTAGCATCTTCAATCTACTTTGTTACAACTTCAGGAGGATGAAACTTGTGACTTCAATTCGTTCCACTGTGACTTCACTGGGGATGCAAGGTCTATATCTTTGATTAGCTCTCTTGCAACTTCCAAGAGGCACAATTTGATGTCTTCAACCAGCTCCAATCTTCATCTTTTATTGAGACGAAATCAAAAATTGCTCGACCTACGCATTCTCGCAATATGGGTTAGTTTTTGAAACATTAAAAGTGCCTTAGTGTGTGACTTGAGACTCAACTCACCTCTAGCAATATGAGTTGGTCCTTTCGAAAACAAAAATTGAAAGCAGAATTTGAAAAAGATCAACTCACCTCTCGCAATATGAGTTGAATAAACAGAAATTGAAAAAGTAGAAATTGAAAAAGATCAACTCACCTCTCGCAATATGAGTTGAATAAACAGAAATTAAAAAGGCAGGAATTGAAAAAGATCAACTCACCTCTCGCAATATGAGTTGAATAAACATAAATTTAAAAAGCAGAAATTGAAGAAGATCAACTCACCTCTCGCAATATGAGTTGAACAAACAGAAATTAAAAAGCAAGAATTGAAAAAGACCAACTCACCTCTCGCAATATGAGTTGAATGAACAAAAATTAAGAAAACAGAAATTGAAAAAGATCAACTCACCTCTCGCAATATGAGTTGAATGAACAGAAATTAAAAAGCAGAAATTGAAAACGATCAACTCACCTCTCGCAATATGAGTTGAATGAACAGAAATTAAAAAAGATCAACTCACCTCTCGCAATATGAGTTGATTGAACAAAAATTAAAAAGCAGAAATTAAAAAAAGATCAACTCACCTCTCGCAATATGAGTTGATTGAACAGAAATTAAAAAGCAGAAATTAAAAAGATCAACTCACCTCTCGCAATATGAGTTGATTGAACAGAAATTAAAAAGCAGAAATTAAAAAGATCAACTCACCTCTCGCAATATGAGTTGATTAAACAGAAATTAAAAAGCAGAAATTAAAAAGATTAACTCACCTCTCGCAATATGAGTTGATTTTGAAAAAGAAACTAAAAGTACCTCAACTTGTCTTGAGGCTCAGCTCACCTCTCGCAATATGAGCTGATTTTTGAAACATAAATTAAAAGTACCTCAACGTGTCTTGAGGCTCAGCTCACCTCTCGCAATATGAGCCGATTTTGAAACCATAAAAACAAGATTCGAAAGTACCTCGGCATGACCTGAGGTTTGACTCACCTCTGTAATATGAGTTTGATTTTTTTTAAAAAAACAGAAATTGAAAATACCTCAGCGTGTCCTGAGGCTTAACTCACCTCTCGCAATATGAGTTGATTTTTTTGAAACATAAATTAAAAACTGAAATTGAAAATACCTCAACGTGTCTTGAGGCCCAACTCACCTCTGTAATATGAGTTGATTTTTGAAAACAGGAGATGAAAGGCAGAATATTGAAACATCTGGTAGAATTCGGGTGTCTTTTCCTTGATCTAGTATCACTATCCCCACAACTTCTTGCTCTGCTAGAGTACCTGTATATGTCATGCATGATGTTATCATGATATGCGCATGTTTGTCTTAAATGCCTATATGCCTACACGATCATGCTATGCGCCCTAGGCATGTTTGTCATATGTTCCCTTTCGTCACGATTTTTGAAGACTTGTGTTCATTGTTTCGACTCCCGGTTCTCTTCAGGGCTTGTACCCGTCCTCAAGCCGTATGAGCAACTTGCGTTTTTCTGATATCATTCTTTTACCCCTGGTTGAACATTTGTCCCTGCTTTGAGGCTCTTGTACTTGTCGAATTCTCATCCAGGTGATGCTCAACATTTCTTTTGTTTGGAGTATGTCATCTCAAAATGCTCTAAATCTTCGACACATGAACTCTTCCACGTTTCTTAATCAAGAATCTTTTCGAGCATGGCTTCACTTGTTGAAAATGCTTCAAACACTGTAGTCTTGCTGTTTGACTCATTGCTCCAATCGTCTCACTCTTTGGGCCCAGATCTGCTTTATTAGGACGCCTTTTTGGGTTTTTATCCTAATATTTCATTTGTCAATGCCCTTTTCAAGTTTTCGTCTTGATCTTCTTCTCTTTTTTCATCTTGGGATGCCCTATTGCTTGGCTGATATTTCAACCCAAAACTCGAGGAAATGTTTTGCTCAACCAGCTTGCCCCACTGCGACTTGAGGATCCCTTCCATTGTATCTCAAAGGTATAGGATCTGTAACTTGTTCCATCAATTGACCCCTCTTCGGGTGACCCGATCAGATGTTTATGGGTGCAGAGTATCATTTTCCTGAGAATGATTCTCCCTTATGCTTAGGTTGACATTGCTTGTTTTCATCGAGGTTATCACCAACGCGATATCCTGTTTTTGTTCAACTAACATTTTTGACAGAAAATCTGAAGAGATAAACTCAATTTAAGTTCAAGTTTTCCCAATCTTCATACTTGGTGAGCTCTTAAACAACAGTCCTGTTTCAGGTTCCCGTACTATTCGGAAGCTTTTCAGAGTAATACACGAAACCCCTTTTATGACAGTATTATTAGTCCACTAATCGTTATTTCAATATGATATGCTTGAAAAAGATCATACCTAATGGACAAAAGGAAATTGATTGGAAGCATAACTCGAAACAAACAGGGATCAAGAATGACACTTTTTTGTTATTATTTTTTGAAATGAATAAGATAAACAAATGAAACAGATTTAAAATGGGTAGGATGGAAACTAGGTGCCCCAGATATCGCAGCCCGAGCTTCTCTGTTCAAACTTCTTGAGGACCATTTTGAGCTCAATATGTGTTTAAGGGATCCGGAGTACTTTATCGATGCCCCAAGACGTAGCCTACTTCTTCATTGTCAATTCAAGCATGGCAAAACTACTGTATGCCCCACTTTCAATCAAAATTTGAGCCGCCCTTTTCGGGTTTTCAACTCAAATCCCCTTTGGTCTCAAAGCGCCCTTTGCGGGTTTTCGCCTTGGCCTCTCCTTTTCTTTTTTTCTTTTCTGATTGATTTTCTTTTTTGATTTTTTGATTTTTGGTCTCAAGGCGCCCTTTTTCCTCTAAAGCTCATTTTGAATGATCATCTTCAATATCAGCTCCCATAATGAAATTCTCTTAGGCGAACCTTTTCGTTGTATTATCTGATCGTGACAAATTACTATTAACTTTTCTCCTTCAATTTGATTGATCATATCGGAATTGAATTGATTCCGCTTCATCAAGATTCAGCTCTGATAAGACTCGGAAGAAAGCATCTCAACTTCGATAGGCAAGACCAATGAGAAATGTGTTGCCCCAGTGAAGGTTCTGGCCAACGTTTGGAAAGTATAGAGGGTAAATGGTAACTTCTCTACACCAAATATTACAAGTCTCAGTCATCTTTCAAAATCCTTTTGGATGGCCTTGGGTTGCCTTTGTTGCATTGATTTTGTGTCTGATCTTTGAATAGACCGTAAATTGCCATTTTTGGATTCGAGTTTGAATTTCAATTTTGAATTTTAAATTTTGAATTTGGATTTGAACTTGGATTTGGATTTGAATTTGGATTTGGATCTGGATCTGTATTCGAATTTTGAATTTGGTGACTGTGTACCTCGTAACTTTGGCATATGAAGTGACCTTACCCCTTTAATAAAGATTTGATGTCGGCGACCTTGCCCCTATAACAATCATGCATCATATAGAGAGTCTGTGAAGAAACAAAAGAGGCATATACGTCTTGCTTCATTTTTGAGGCGAGCTAGGTTCTGATCTTTTTCGTAACCTCACAATATTGACTAACCCCTTGTAAGCTAGGATGTGTCTTTTCATCTCGTTCTACTATCCTTAACAAATCGGAAGCTAAGTACAATCTCTGTCATCTTCAAAGTCTTGAGATCCCTCTAAACACATATCTTACTAAAAAGGGAGTTAGCAACAGTGTTACTCGTGACTTTGATATCTGGGCACCTATTGTAGGTATGAAGGCGAGTTTTGAAGAATAAATGATTCTAAGAAGATTATTTACATGGTATGATAGTCAATATGAAAGGATACATGAATGAAAGTCTAAGAATAAAGGAACCTACACATAAACAGAATAAAAAAGAATATTTGTTCAAAAAGATGCATTTCATTGAAATAAAGATTCTGGACAGATGCCTATTTCACAAAAGGGCCCTTATTGCCCTAGGCTTGAGACAATGAGCATGTTCTGAGCATTACTCTAAATGAGTTCTAAAATATAGGTCTATTCCACAGTCCCATTGTTCAAAATACTCTCAAGTATGTAAGGGCAATCGCCTGGAACATTTCATTCCTCCGTCACTGCATTCACATTCCCTTTAGCATGGTCAGGGAATGGATTCTCGGTCGCATTGCTAGCATTATCAAATCGCAGAATGCCCGTATCAATGAGTCCTTGAACCTGCTTTTTAAAGGCGAGGCAGTTTTCCGTGGAATGTCCTTGATTCCCAGCATGGTATGCACAGCTAGCATTTGGGTCGTACCACTTCGGGTACGGGGGTTTCAAGGGTGCCACATAGTGCGGAGATATCAACTGTTTCTCGAGAAGTTTTGAGTATAGTTCCCCGTATGACACAGGGATAGGGGTAAATTGTGGTTTCTCGGGGTTGGATCTTGCAGGCCTTTGCTCATTTTGGGGTTGGCCCTGGACGGGTGCGGTATTCTGTGGGAATGTGGCGATCGGTCTTTGATGACTTACGGCGTAGATGGGATAGGAATGGTAAGGATGTGGTGTTTGGTAGTAAAGGGTCTGAGGTGGGTAATAGAAATCTGGAGGTGGATAATTCCGAGGCCAGGGTTGGTTTGGATACGGGTTAGGGGTATAACGGTTGTCAGTTCCCACCATGTAGGCTTCTGGCTCTTTCTTCCTCATGGGCACTGCCCTTTTTAGACTTTCTGAACCTTCTATTTTCCCACTTTTGATGGCATTCTCAATAAGTTCTCCGGATATTACAATATCTGAAAAATCCTTCGTAGCACTCCCTACCAGTTTGTCATAGAATGGTGCTCTGAGAGTATTGATGAAAAGGACTGTTATCTCAGTCTTAGTTAGTGGTGGTTCTACTTGAGCCGAGATATCTCTCCATCTCTGTGCGTATTGTCTGAAAGATTCTGACGGCTTTTTCTCCATCATTTGCAAAGTCATCCGGTCGGGCACCATATCAGACACATGTTTATACTGTTCACAAAACGCAGAGGCCAAGTCTTTCCACGATCTTATCCTTTCTCGGCTAAGTTGATTGTACCATCTGAGAGCTGATCCAGTCAGGCTATCTTGAAAGCAATGTATGAGCAGCTTATCTTCGTTCACAAAGCCGGTCATCTTTCGGCAAAACATTACAAGATGCGCTTTTGGGCACCTCGTCCCATCATACTTTTCAAAATCTGGTACTTTGAATTTCGGTGGCAAAACCAGGTCGGGTACCAAACTGAGCTCTTTGGCACTTAACCCAGAGAAGGCTTCAGTACCTTCTATTGCCCTGAGCCTTTCTTCTAAACTCCTATATTTATCCTGAACCTCATGATCTTCTATTCTTAACCTGGCAACTTCTACCGGATCATCCAAATTTGGAACGGGTGGATTAACAGGAGTGACTTCAGGATTTGACACAAAAATTCCTTGTCCTAACTGGACAGGTGGCACGGGTCGATGTTCCAAGCTTGGAGATTCCCCTTGTATGTACCCTCCTTTTGTTGCATGGGCATGCGGTGGGGTGAATCCTGGTGGATAGAGCAGGTCTTGTTCGTGATTAACTCTTGATCGAGATTCCTCAACGTCAGGACTTTGCATGGGCTCTTTTCCTTTTACCAGAGCTGACATCATTTCCATCATTTTAGCCATTTGGTCTTTTTGTTCTAGTGACTCTTCCTGGGACCTCACCATCAAATCTCTCGTTTCTTGCTGTGATTTGGCCAGTTGCTCTTGCAGTTCCATTTGAACTCTTTCCATTCTTTTGATTTTTTCATTAAATGCAGCCTCCATTGTTCTAACTTGCCGGCGCGTTCTATACGAATGATGTAGTTCCAGCCTTTATACTGTCGTAACTGCGAAGCATGTGATTTTGACCTTAGTGAATAACTATATGAAATGAATGCATGAATGCCTTATGAATGCAAAAATGCCATATGAATGTTAGTCATAAATGCATATGCAAAGAATGTGGTGTTGACTTTTATATTCAATTACATTAGGAGAACTTGTCTAGTAAACAAAATTCTTTACATAAAACGGATCACACATGCAGTCTTGTCCTCATAGTCCAAGCGAAGACGTCAATCTTCATTTTCATGTCCGGATGCCATGGTCGACTCCAAAGATGTCTCTATTGGATCCTTTTACTCGATCTGGGTCGCAACTCATTACTCTTTTATCCTCGCGATACTCGTTGGCTGCTTTGAAAAAGTTGAGACATAATGATTCTTTGAATAAATCAATGTCCACTTGAATCTTCTGGAAACGAAGCAAAGTTGTATATTCCCCCACAAGCTATTAGTCTTTACACGTTGTGCTGGCTCAGACCGTATTTGGACGACCATATTATAACCCACTTTATCAAGAAATTCGTTTTCTTATGAGAAACTCCCCTATTTAGCAATCGAATATGAATCAACACCTTTTTTCTATGATGATGCGATGCAATGCAATCAAAACAAAAGAAAACACGTTAGCGGAGGAGAAATAAATAACAACATAAAATACCTACTTAGGTGACCACTACGGTTTGGCAAAGCTCTACCTAGGGTGAGCCCTAAAGTTCAGTACATGCGGTTTAGGTTCTAGAGTAAAGGGTACCTGAACCAGCGAATTCCTCGATTTTTACCCATTATAGGCTCATATGGATCGAGTTTGATTCAGGGGGACACATTTCTCTATGGCCATACGGAGGTGAAAACCTCACGAAGACATAGGTACGGATGTATCCCGGAAGCAGTCCACTAGCCCGTGCGGAGGTGAAAACCTCACGAAGGCATAGTTTCTTACTCCCACTTAAAGGGTGTGACCCCGACGGTCATGCAAATGGAATGTGCAGAGATATAAAAGCTTGCAGTAAATAAAATAATAAAGGTCAAATGGTAAATTTGGCAAAAGGTAATGAAATGATCGTATATTAAAAAAAAATTTTCAAATTTCGATTGAAAGACAAAAACTAATCAACTTGAGGTTCGACTCTCGTTTTAGCGTCCCCAGTGGAGTCGCCAAGCTGTCGATACCATTTTTGTGAAAACAAAACGGACGTCGACTTAAAAATATGAATTGGAGTCGCCACCGATCTTTTTTAGGGTGCGATCGGCCACCTCAAAAAGGGGTTGTTTTTGATAAACTATTGATTTATTAAAACAACGATTTTGGTCTGCATACCAGAAAAATAAGTTCGGGAGTCAGTTACGCACGGGGAAGGATTAGCACCCCCGATACGCCCAGAAACTGGTACCTTGTTGATTAATTGATGCCTTTAGAGTCGATGATTCGAAAACTTGAAAAAATTTAAAATACGATCCTTATGTGCTTTAAAATCATTTGAGGAAAGTTGAAAATACGTGAAAGGCCGGTTCGCTTTAAGGTAAAACGTCGCTTCCAATACGTTAGGATACGATATTTCGACCTTTGAGGCTAAACTTGCCTTTTGTTTGAAATCTATTTTGAGAGGATATTCGAATGCTTGGAGTAGACAAGGGAAACCGAAACCCAATAAGTTAGGGTACAATTTCTCGTATTCCTGAGCACTGAATATTGCCTCGGTTTTAGAAAGCCTCATCTCGAGATAACAAAATATCACATCCAATGCGTTAGGACGCGACATCTCGAATTCTCAAGAATGAGTTTTTGTATTAAAACATTTACTTTGAAAGGCTATTTGGTTATTTAGATTTAAACGAGAAATCACGGCCCAATACGTTAAGGTACGATTCCCGAGTATCCAGATACGGAATATTGCCTTTATAAAAAAGATTAATTAGATGCAAAAATGGCGCATGATTTGTAATGAAGGTGCTAAAACAATAATAGTGATAATAATAATAATAATAACAAAATAGTGATAAGATGCTAGTAATATAGCAGGAACAATATGTTAATAATGGCAATTATGGCAGGTACATGAAAATAGGTTATTAGTAGAATATATAATGCTATAATGTTAAGAAGGTAATGACATAATAATTAAGATAATATTAAAATAGCATTAAGGACAATGTGATAATAATATATATGTGAAAATAAAAAAATAATAATTACATAACAGAGTAGAAGGTAATAATAATAAGGAAAATAGTAATAATATAGTAAAATAGTATTCAGGTGATATTTAAAATATATAATATTAATGATAAAACTAGCAATAATGATAATACGAAAAAGCATATACAACCTAATGATAATATTACAGATAAGGTGGTAGAAAATAATGGTGAAGATATACATGTAATAGTAAATACTAATAATAATAAGGATATAATACTAAAAATAATACCAAATATCACACTATAATAATATAAAATAATAATAATGATAACAATAATGTTAATGTTAAAAATAAATCTAATAGTAATAGAATAGATATAATACTAATATATATATAATAAGGTATTTGAAATATAATCTAGTATTAGTATACATGCATGGTGATACAATAAAATATAATAATAATATTGTTAAAATTAATACTATATATATATTAAAAATATACACATAAATAAAAACATTATTTTAATATTAAAGATAACAATAATAATAATAATGAATACAATAATATTATAATTAAAATTGAATGACGAAAAGGTAATAACTGGACGGAATTGAATTAAAAAATGAAGTTCTGGGTAAATTTAAAATAAAAACGGAAGGAGGAGGGGCTATTGGAACGCGGGTGAACAACTGAGGGACCAAACGAGCAATTTTCCAAGCTCTTAAAACGGTACCGTTGCGAAGGGGACCAAATTGTAATGCGTAATAAATCATCGGGGTCAATTAAAAACATCGAGGACTTAATTACAAAAGCTTCAAAAAGTGGAAGGGCCAAATGCGAACTTTGCCCTTCCGCTCAAAAACACGCGGATCCTAGCGGGTAAGGGTTGGGTCGGATCGGGTATTTATCAAAACGACGTCGTTTTAGGGCTTAGGGGTGCCGACCAAAACGGCGTCGTTTTGCTTTAGTATATAAGTGATGTTTTTGCAAAAAAAAAATTCATTCTTTCTCTGCTTTTTTAAAAAACAACTTCAAGATGCTCTGTGCTAAGGCTCTCCTCTCTCTGAGTCCGATCGCCGGACCATAAAGCACCGCCGGAGCCCCACCGCCGCCGGCCACCGCGCACGGTGGCCGAGAAGGTAAAAAGTTTCCCTTTTTATTTATTTTTTGTTATTTATTCCTTTTTATTTAGTATATTATACTATTTAAATATGTATATTCACGAAAAAGAAAAAAAAAAAGATTAGCTTATAAAAAGGTTACCTTTCAGCTTCGTTGTTTTTCGCCTTGATATTTTGCTTATTCTTCCTTTGTTAGTATTTGATTTCTATTTTGGAGTGTTTGTAGTCTTCTTTGGAATATTTAGCGTTTGTATTTCCTTTTCAAGCACTACCGAATATTGTTTCTAAAAAAATCGGGATCCCCCCCTTTACAATCTGTTCTAATCGGCTTTATATAGCCTTTGTTTTACAAATTGTTTCCTTCTTTTGCTTTCTGTCTTGTCTCATTGAATGTGTGCAGGTGCAAGTGGTGGAGATGTGACCTTAGTCGGTGGAGCAGTTGGCCGGTGCTGCAGGCTTTGGTGGTCAGAAACCAGGGCAAGTGGGTAGTCAGAAGCGGCGTGGGTAGCCACTTGGGGCTAGAGCTGATTAGGGTTAGGGTTAGTTTAGGTATTTGGGCTGACCGGGTATGGGTTAGGTTGTAACGGGTTGGGGTGATTTAGTGGATTAGGGATTTGTTTTGGGCCATTCGGGTTTGGTTTGTAAATGGGTCTAAAGGTTTGGGTTAGTGTTTATAGGTTGTGGGGCTAAATTGATGGGCCCCGGGTTTGTAATGGCCAAAATTGGCCTATGACATAAACCTTTTTTAACTTTTGAATGAATGAAAATTTTATATTTGGTTCCTAAAATAATAATAATGCAATTTAATCTTTTTTTTAACATAATTTTTAGCTTTGATTTTTTCAAAATTTTATAATTCTATCTCAACCCTTAATAAAATTCTCGATTTCACCCATCTTCTTATTCAATGATGTTTTTTTTCTTCAATTTTTTGTTCTTTTTCTTTTAATAAGGGAATCAACAATGTGAATACGGAAATTCGAACTTCTAAAACTATTAAATATCATATTTTAAATTGAACAAATCAATTAAATTAAATCCCTAAAATCGAGATTCATATATTAGAGTTTATGTGTCAATCATTCTTTAATTAATAAGTTATATATATACCCAAGGGATTTTATTAAACAATAAAGTCCGAAGTCTAAACTGGTAACGTACCATAGTTGACGTGTCATCCATGTATATGCAATGTCAGTAAGGTTAAAAAATTTAATTTTCTTTATTCATTTTAAGATGATTTGACAAAAATAAAAATTCAAATGTTAAAAAAAGACAAAAAATTAAATAAAGGACTGAAATGACTTTTTTGTAAAGTCTACCTCTAAATTATCTAATGAAAGGACTTAAATTTGACTACTACATTTTCATAGACAAAAACTTAGACTTTGAAAATTTTTCATTGTGTTTAGTATAATTTGTCTTCATTTGCAGCTTATTGCTTGTGTTCTTTTTTCCACAAAATCACTATGCATTAAAATGGACAGGTTACTGAAAAGGGTAGAATTAAAAAAATAATTAAACAAGATTTATCTAAGAAAATAATATTTTAAACAAGATTTTTACCTCGTCGTAATTCAAGTTTGGAATTGTTACCAATACAGAAAGACGTAAGCTGAAGTGCATTATCCTTTTATTTATGGATTAGTGAGGGACTATGAATAATTCTAAGTATTATGTTAAAAAAAAAAGAACAGATATAATCAGAACTGTTTAAAAAAAATTATTTTCATATTCATATGGGTAAACTACACCCAAGGTCACTAAACTATTAGTGAGTTTATATTTTAGTCATTTAATTTCAAAAGGTTACAAAATAGTCATTAAATTAATCAAAAGTTTTCATTTAAATTATTGAGTTGTTAAGTTTTTTTTTTTTTTTTAACTCCAAACAATGATTTGATGAGGATGAGTACCCAGTGACAAGTAGAAAAGCATACCTTATATTTAAGTCAATTTAACGATTAGTGTTGGAGATAAAAAAAAATAAAGCTGTTTGAATTTTGATTCGTAGATTCGTGACGTTCAAAATTGTTTCATGAAAAAAAAAAGGATTGAATTGTATAAGAGAAAAAGGAGAGTTTTCGATTGGTGCAAGCGGCATGAACAGGGAAGGCTATAGCAATAATTTTAATAATCCAGTAATTTAAATGAAAACTTTCAAATAATTCAATGATCATTTTATAATTTTTAGAAGTTTGAGTTATCAAAACGTAAACTTACTAATAGTTATGTAACGAATATAAAATAACCATATATATATATATATAACAAATAGACCCATATCGGATCATATTCATATTCTATATCCGTATCTAATATTCACTCTAAACCCGAATAATATCATTTATTATATAAAATAAATATTTTTTTAGAAATTTATTGAATGCGTTAATTGTGAACATAGCAAATAACTTGTAAAAGAAGGTGTTGGGACGGTTTTTGTTCCTTGTTAATTTATGGCATTAAAATAATGGCAATGAAAAGGAAACTTCAAGGCAAAGTCAAATGAAATTTCTTCTTCCTCTTCATCATCATCATCATCATCATCATCATCATCATCATATATATATATATATATATATATGAGGTTGTTGCATGTGAATTATGTGATAAATCATATATAATTGTATTCCTTCTTAGCTGCATTTTTATCTACATAATATATATTTTCTTTGAGTGTTAGTGAAGAAGAAGAAAGAAACCAAATATGAAGG
This sequence comes from Gossypium stocksii, assembly GCA_020496765.1. Classification (NCBI taxonomy): domain Eukaryota; kingdom Viridiplantae; phylum Streptophyta; class Magnoliopsida; order Malvales; family Malvaceae; genus Gossypium; species Gossypium stocksii. The sequence goes on from CM035623.1 coordinate 1,512,792, forward strand.
TAATTTTTCTTTTTTATGGATTCCATCATTTGAGTTTCATTATATTATTGATATTTAGTTTTGTTGCTCTAATTTTTATTTATAATTTAAATTATTCTTTCAATTTCATGAAAAATATTAAAAATATCGTCATCGAATGATATATTTTTATCTGACACTCACGTTTAAATCAAGGTAAAATTAATATTTAAGGCTAAAATTCATGTTTTTGTTTTTATATATATATTTGGATACAGCAAAAGGTGGTGTTCAAGGTGGCTATGAACTGTGAACAATGCAGCAGAGAGGCCCTTAAGGTAGCTGCAGGACAAGCAGGTAAGTTGATTTTTTTAAAAATATTAGCAAATTGATCCTTAAGCTATACCTCAATTCTCAATTTGATACAATTTTTTTATTATAAAAAGTGGTACTTAATTATCAAGTTTACCCCAAAAGAATACTATGCACATTTTTATTAGATATCACCCTTATTAATTTATATGTTTTTACGAGGGGTAAAATGCAATTTCACCCTTGTATTGGCTTAAATCTGTATGGTTTTCAAAAGGCCAAATTATAATTTTATCGTATATTAACTTAAGATTTTATAAATTTTTGAAGTCTAAAGCAACAATTTTTCATTTTAGGGGAAGCCAAGCTTTGCTAACCTCCTCCTCTCGCTACTGCTTTGAAGACTAAACATAGTTTAGATACCAATTTTGCTCAATTTAAAAAAAAAATAAAAAATTAAAGTATAGTTTAAGATTTAATTTCTTAATAATTGTTACTATTTTGTTTTATTTGAGATAATCAAGTGAATCATTATATATATATATATATATAGGGGTAGACTCTGTTGCATTGGAAGGAAAGGAGAAAGAGAAACTGGTGGTGACTGGAGATTTTGATGCAGTCAAGATGACAAATAATTTGAGGAAGAAAGTTGGAGCTACTGAAATTCTCACTTTGGGAAAGCAGAACTAATTTAAGGAAGAAAGTTGGAGCTGCTGAAATTCTCAATTTAGGAAACAGGACTAAATAAATCTCAGCTTTTTATTACTAATTTTTTCATATCATGTTTTATTTAATTTATCTAGTTATGTTCTATTTATTGTGAGTTTAGATGAGCGATACGTTTACTTATGGTTAGTATAAAAATAGTAGCGGCAATGAAATTAAACACTGTAACGATATGAGACAAAAAATAAACTAAACATACTGTACTATTTATCTAAACTCATACTTGATGTTGATATGTTCAACTTATTTTCCAAAAATATATGCTCAATAAGAAAATATTTAAAAAAAATAGATTTAGATAAAAAAATTTGGATCACACAATTATAATGTGTAATATTCTTTTGAGATTATAGGTAAAAAGATCTCTTCAATCTTTCTCAATTTCGATTTGAGCAAATTGGTCCTTAAAAGAAAAAAGAACAATTTAATCTTTGTCAATTTCGAAAGTAAGGAATTAAGGACAATTAATCACAATGTTAATTCAATAATGTTATTAGTAATTTGTGAAAATTAGATCAAATTAAAATTCATTTATAAAATTGCACAAAATCAAAGTTCACATGTAATATTACTCGTTGGATCAAAATTCATAAACAATTTTGATATTTATTTTTTTTCCCTTCAATTTCTCGCTTACCAAACAGAGTAAAATTTTCCAACCCACCTCTCTTCTCTCTTACCAAACAAGGTGTTTTTCTCTCCTACCATACAAAAAATAAATAAATTTCCCGACCACCTTTTTCTTCCCCTTTTCTTTTTGCCATGTAAGGTGTAAACATATTAAACTACAGTTGGGGGAAAATCTCATTCCCAATCTTTCTGGTTTGACCCAAAAATTATTTTCCATGGTGTGGCCCTTTCCAAGTAGACCTTTTACTTAGCCATCTAACCTTATACTTAGTCACCTAATTACCCTTAATATCAGGTGAGACCGCAAATATTCAATAAAAATTCAATAATGTTTGAGCTAGATCAAATCGGTTGGATCAAGTATCGACCAAAAGTTAGACTGATTTGGATTCAGAGATCGGTATAAATCATTTATTTTTTAAATTTTTAAAAGATTTTTCAAGTATTTTATCTATTTGATATATTCTTAAAGAAAAAAATACATTAAAAAAGTTAAATCTTGAAGAAAGCATGCATGGAAATACGAAATAGCAAGTACGAAAAAGGCAAAATCTATGTTTTTCCGACTCTTTATTTCTCTTGAAGTATCTGTGCCTATAACCCATTTTAGACACATTTAATTATGGCACAGAAATATGGATTCCTAAAAACCTTCCAAACACATAAAAAGACTTGGACAAAATGAAACATACCCGTGCTGGACATGTATCCGTATCTAACATTCACATCCAAATCCGAGTACCATAAGGCAAATTGGCGACAAACCTTACCTGCGTATAACCTCAGATCAAAATTAAGCAATGCCCTACAAAACTTCATGCAGACAGCAATTCGAGAATGCCAGGGAAGTGTTGCACTTGCAGCTACTTTTTTCCACTGTAGTTTTCCGACTACTAGGATATGGTAAAATTCTGCTTATACAACAATAAAAAAAGCAACAGAAAAGGAATTTAAGATCGAGACCTTTTTTTCCCCCTTTTTTGAACTAAAGGTAATGATCTATTGGCGTTTTAGGGAAGGAAGCAAACAATCGTAAACGCGTTCCATTCGTGCCGTCACAATTAGCTTGTATGAAGTTTGAAGACCAGGCCTTCCTAAATCAATTATATCCTGTTTCAAGCTGCAGAATTTTATAATCGGTTAGTTGCTATCTTGAGTTCATTATCTTACGCCAGAAAGTCGAAACGAGATGGGCAAAGTAATTTAGCTTTTAAGTCAGTTAAGAAACAGAAGAATCAACTAACCATTGCCATTCACCAGTCGCCTTTGCATGTCTTCTGACAGCATGGTATAAACGGTCTAAACAATAAATCAACAACCCGAACATGCATTGTGCATCATTTTCCTGTGAAAGAGTATTATACATGTCATATTATTTTCACCCCTCGGAACATAGATGTAGGTGAGTGGTATGTGCGGTGTCGAGTCGAAGCAAATTCCTTTGGCTTTAGTCACAAAAGCAGTATTCTAATCTGTCTTGAGAGAGACTGAATTCAGCATAGTAAAAGTAAATACAGCTTTTGGACCAAATAAAGGTTCTTCTAACAGATCAAACTTCTTTCTTGGCGCCTAATCTACAAAAATACAAATACACAAACATATCGAGCATATGAAATCATGCAGGGTAACATATGGTATACTGATATTGAGAGAAGGGTCGATGGGAAAAGGGGGAGGATGAAGATGCTTTTAGAAAACGAAAACAAAATACACATACGGTGCAACGGCAACAAGAAAGGCGCTTCCAGTTCTCTCCATTTAGTGCCACTAAACGAGTAGAACTGAAGAAGTCAACTCCATATCTGACCTCACCTCAATACCATCAATGCTACTTAGAACTTGTTCTCAGTTGAGAAAGCATCTAAAGTCGAGATCTTATGATTTCCTATGAGTTCACATCTTGCAAATGGCTTGCTTAGAATCTAAATTTTATCAAGGCCCTTTCAAAAGAAGCCAATGTGGATAGGGGAAAAAGGAGAAATTAATCACGACCATCCAAGAATTAAACTGAACGGTAAGGTTCTTACCAGCCCTTGGTCAAAGTAAGCCTGGTACTGCATAATTGTTTTCTCAATCTCCACAATAAGTAGCCTCCTCTGGATACGAGCAATTCTTCCTCTGCCTTCAGCTTTAGTATCCTGATTAGAAAAACAAAACCAAATAATCAATTGTCTGACAAATACGAGAAAGGAAACAAGATTTGGTGATTAATAGGTATGATTTTCTGCCCTGAGGGTATTTGTGTTTGGATGGCGGCTCAGGATCAGCCCCATTAAAACCTTATAATATTCCCTGAGAAGGTTCTACCCTGTGCAAACGCTCTTTAATGGAACTTTAGCTTTAGCCAGTCATGACCAATATCAAAGGTATAATTGATAGTCAGGCACTATAAATTTGTATAACCATCTAAATAGTGCAATCGTTAAACCTAGCATATCATCCCTTCCTACAATGATCAACAAAATGGAATTTGCTTTTAAAAAATTAACTAGATAACATATTGTATAGCTTTGAAGTGTTCCAACCTGTCTAAACCATGCACGCACGGCTACAATCAGACCAAGAGACAGAAAGAATGCTGGCAAGGCAGCTAGTATTGCAAAGTTTATTTCATTTGCTCTGAGAATCTGATCCAGTTCAAGCATTGCCCTAGTTCAATCATCATCGTAATAAGTAAGAACATTGAGAACTGAAATAAACCAGAAAACTGATAATATTTAAGCATCTATGTAGGAAAAAGTTGGCATTGAACTCACATCTCAATATCGAGTTTCAACTTCTGCACCTGCAATGGCAAAAGCATGAGGTTATGCAACCAAAATAGAAGGCAGCATTGGCGTTGTAAAAATCATGAGCATTACCTGGATAAGCAGAGCACGGGCAAGCTCTCCGTGGAGAAGATTCTGGATAGGATGCACAAGTTCCTTTTCATATCTACATTAGAAATCCCAATGAAAGAGTTTGTTTCAAAGAAGAAATTTACCACATAAAGAGATATACACCGTACAGTGACAGTTCAGTTAAAGCAATACATCAGATGCAAATAGGAGGAACATATTTATTCTGGAAATTTCTGAAAGTACCATGAAAACGCAATCATTTAGAATGCAAGATTATTTCAGATGTATTGGGATTTATAAAAACTTACTATCACTAATCTCTTTGGTCTAAAGCATTTTTTTTGTACCTGAAGCATTCATAAATAAAAAAATTCCAAACAAAAGATAAAGTTTAAATTTCACCCATACCATGTGCATCATAAGCCATAAAGTGCAAACATGATTCAGCATTGCCATAATATTAGAAAAAAGTAGTACCTTAACATAACTATCTCAAGCATTTCCTGATCTGATGCATTCTCCGGGAACGCTTCACCTTTTGTCTGCTCACTGAAGGCCAATAACATTCTGCGAACCATGAAAGCAATTGTGTTTAGAAAAAGCATTTGACATGGCTATCGATGATATGGCAATTACCTTTGAACAAACAGAACTTCATTATATCCAATCACCATAGAAAAAGAAAGAGATCAAATAGTGGAGCTGGAAGACAATCTAAAGACAAATAAAACAAATATCAAGCAACTTATATCTCTAGAAGAATCTTGATATCTCAAGCAAAGATTAAAGTACTAAGTACAAATATTTTTTGTACATACAGAGGCCCTTTGGGCCTTGAGCTACACAGTAGCCCTTCCTTTAAGCCTCACCCCCATCCCCATTTTCCTAAGGTTTGAAGAAATTCTAGTAATATGGTTAGGAGGATTAGGTATATACTCAGGATTTATGTCCTAATTCTAAACCATCTAGCAGCCTAAAACTCAGAACTTTTTCGTTTAACTAGCCGTGCTTCGTGAATAGATGAGAAGTTAAAAAAAGGATTGAAGAAATGAAAATCACATCCTGCAATTCCTTTGCTAGCTAATTTTAATTCAATGTCCATGATGCAAATTGGCAGGAAGAAAATTTAACCTGTGGAGAGAATCAGAAGTCAACTTCACTTCCTCCATATCCATCACACCTTTCTGTCTTTTTTTAAACGTATCCAAAAGTTCATCTCTAATTGCCAAAAGCTGAAGATAAATTAACATCACTACAATCAGCTTCATTCGCAAGTATTCATGAAAATGGTAAATACAAGACATGCAAGAGAGAGATGTTAAAAAAAAAACAACTGAGCAATCAGATTAGCAAAGTGCAGTGTACCGGTTGCTCAACATGGTCATTAAAGAAGCTAACTGTTGACTCCTTTCCTTCACGAATCCAGATGTCAATGTCAGAACTTCCCATCAGACGGCTATGCCGTAGGAGCCAGAAAGAACAAACTGAAAGGCCAACTGCACCACATGTATACCGGATCCAGTAACGAGTTACATTACTTGGTTTTTGGTGTTTAGCTACCTAAGAGCATGGTAAGAAAATAAGCAACAAATCCAAAAATAAATTGAACATCAAATGCAAAAACCATGAATGAACAAGCCAGTTATCAGTTAATAAAATAATGTCTAGTTTTATTACAAAAAGGACTAAAAAGGACCATTACCATGAGAGCTAAGTAAGAGTCAAGTGCCTGGAGATTCATACAAACCAAGTTGATAGCTTCCTTAATTTCACAATTTGTCCATTGAGACTCTTCCTGACTGATTTCTGGCAATGTCTCAAATAGTAGAGGAAACGAATAGGTTCCATCAACAGAAGAATCATTCTGCATAGTTTTTGTACATGAAAATTGGGGTAGAAGTTTTCAACAATCTAAATTCTAATAATAGCAGCAAGTCTGAAATGCTCTGCAAAAGATTGAAAACATTGCAAAATAAATGCAACAAGAGAAATATATACCCGATGCAAAGTATGAAGATGGTCAATTGATGCGGCCAACTTAGAAAATAAGCCATTAAGAGTGTGCATTAGTGAGGAAAATGACTTCTCTGGATCTTCTGCTAACTCCTCTCCACATTTGTCAACTTCCACATAAAACTATTGAAGAAAACAAGCAATGAATCCTTGATTAATCACGTCTAACAAAACATAACAATAATAGAGTTATCAAGCCTATAGAACTCATGCTTAATGTTATGTCTATCTATGGCTTTCGGAAAAGAGAGGGAGGAAAAAAGTAAGATTGCGAGTGTGTCAACGTATGATGGGCTTCCTTATTACAGTCAAAGCATAACATGACAGTACAGAACTAGAATAAGATGGAGCAAACCTGAGCCAGAAAAGCAGCAAGTGAACACCTTAGTGAAGATAAGACAGCAATCCTTTCAGAGATGTACACAGATGAAGAATGGGAAAGATTTTGCATTGCTGATCCATCAGTGACAGCTTCACGCATGAGTTGAACTGAACCATTAACAAAAGCTCGTGGCCCTCTCTCGAAAATCATGAAGTAAACTTTCCTTGCATTAGATCCCTAAATATTTGTACAAAATTACATTAGTAAGTACAATGGGGTGTTGTTATTGCTACTTGTATTTCATTTCTGGAAGTAGATGTGCTCAGGCAGTTAAAGCTGACCAAAAAAACCAATTCAAACAATGAAGGGTGGTACAATTTTGCCTTGCAAACCCATGTTGGATTCGATTTCGGTTCAATCTTATTGATTTCTGTTTGATGTAATAATTAGATATATTTGACTTGGTAAAAGTACTATGGAGGCCCTTGTATTAGTATTACATTTTGCCTCCTCTACTAAAAAAAAAGACCAAAGTAGTCCTTATACGTTAGATCATCGAGCAAACTGCTCCTTCTATTAAAAATTCCATCCAATTCTACCGTTAAAAATTGGTTTTTGTACGTCAGCATGAAGTACACGTGGCACACCACATATCACAGTTTGGTTATTCCGTCAATTTTTTAACAGAAAGGACTAATTTTCACTTTGAACTAACATACAGGGTCTAATTTGCCCATTTTATTTCCACTTTGAACTAACATACAGGGTCTAATTTGCCCATTTTATAAGTAGAGGGGGCAAAATGCAACCTGACTCTTAGTATAAGGACCTCCATGGTACTTTTACCATTTAACTTTGGTTTTCTTTATTCATAATTAAAAACCATAAAGATTTGAATTGAATCAAATTTTATTTTTATAAGATCAAAATAAAATATTTTATTCCTAAATTAGCGAAAAAACTTAGAAGTAACTTTAACAAAAGGGATGAACCAAAGCAATGCAATTCAATTCAGGTCATTCAAATATGTAATTCGGTTTGATTTCAATTTGGTTACATTTTTCTTGCTATTGCTATTGCATAAGAAAACAGTAAAAAAAAATTCAACATTTACTAAATGCAACACTAATCCTAACACAATTAATTCAAAGAAAGAAACAACTGCATATTTTAGAGAAATTCAAAATTAACTAAGTCATTAGTGCATTACCTCAGCTATAGATTGCCAAAATTGCAAATTCTCTTGAATTTTATGCAAATTTAAAATGAAACGATCCATTATATCGTTTAAAACTTCATAAATTCTCGATGCTTCTGATGGCGTCCTGGATATTAAAAAAACTAAACTATTAAGTTCGAAATTCATTTCTACTAGTTAAGAAAAATGGAAATGAATAAACGAGGTGAAGGTCGTGTACCGAGTTGAGTTGACTGAGTTGGAAGGCAATGGGAGAGGGAGACCAGCTCTGCGTTTAGTAGAGATAGGAAGAAGCGTTTGGCGATACAGATTTGAGATTTTCTCGAGAAAATTTGACGGAAAGGAAGGAAACAAAGAGGTGAATCGGTTGCTCAGATAATTGGAGTAAAATGAGATTAGGGTTTTAGCGTCCCTCGATGACTCGTTTCCTTCAGGTGTAGCTTCCATACTTGCCTCCTTTTTTTCTTCTAACTCAATGAAATTATAGTGCTCAGTTGATTTTCAACTGAGTCAACCGATTCAAACTCGATGACTCGCTAGGTATGTTTCACAGCTGTTGACGACGAAGAAGAAAAACCCCTTTTTTTCCTAGGAATTTATAGCTTGCCTTTGTAAATTGGCTTAATTTCAAATTTGACTACCAAATTATATCGCTTTTCACATTTAGGTAATTACTTTTTTTTTTTTAAGTATTACTTAAACTATAAATTCCGATCCATTTTACCTAGAAAGTATCAACATCCAGTAATAAAATGCCACGTCTTATTGATCAGTATTGTATTTAAAGGTTGAAATAAGATAAGAAATTCATAGTTTTAAGTACTATTTTTTATAATAAAAAAACCCCCTCTAATTACCTAAATGAGAAAAAGAGAGGATAATTTAAGAGCTATATTTACATTTAAAACTTGTAAATTTTGTATTGTTTTCTTTTTCCTTTAGTAAAACATAAATGTATTCTATTAACAATTAAATATAAATATTTTTTATCTATAAATTAATCCTTATACGTTAGATCAAAAGGTAAATTGATCATTGTGTTAAAAATTGATCCTTGTACATCCACACAAAATCACATGATACGTAATATATAACTATTTAATTATTCCGTCAGCATATCATTTTTTGCATAAATGGGTGAAACACAATCTAATTTTTGGTACAAGAGCACCGCGTGTTGGCATACCAAGTGATAGCTAGCTTAGTGTTATGTTGATTTTTATGTAATGAATGAACAACTTGGGTGATTGTAGCTACCATAGTTATACTCCAATTTTGCCAGCAATGTCTTTGATTGAATCAAGCATTTTAGAGTAACTCATCAGTCATCATTTTGCACTGGATTCATTCATTTGGTCGGCCTTTTGCAAATACATCAAAAGGATTTTCTATTTTTAACATCTTTCCCCTTTTCCTCCAAGTTGGTGAATGTTCGGTGCTCAAATTGCATTTTACCTTTCTACTAAAAAAATAGATGAATTAATTCATATATGTAAGATTAAAGAGCAAATCGATTCTTTCGGTTAAAATTTTATCCACTTATACTGATAAAAATTGACATGACTAACAAAATAAATAAATACTGACATACAAAGACAAGTTTTTAACAGTAAAAATGGAGATAACTTCTAATAGAAGAATCAATTTGTTCTTTGATTTAAGATACAAAAATTAATTTATCCATTTTTTAAGTAAACGAGACAATACAATTCGCCTCCTTGAATTGAATTTATGTATGGCATTAATAATATAGATAGGAACTCAAAGTTCAGTTTAGTATGAATTGAAATATATAGGTCAAGGTCATGGTCATGGGTTGGGCAGGTGTAGGAATGCTTATCCCCTACCATTAGAGAAGAGCTAAAGTTGGTAGTGAGTGATTTTTCTTAGTGTGGAGAGTCAGTTGATGTATGGTTTTCCGGTCAACGATGTCGGTTTGACAGATAGGCTCCTACTAATTGTAATGGTTCTAAGATGGGACTTGATATCTCTAATTGCCATGGGTAAGCTGTTGAGGTTACAGGCGATTAGTGGCATTGGATGTCTAACTCGGCATTGTTTGCTCTTATCCTGCCTTTGAGTCTTTGACTTGTTGCGACTGGGAAGCAGCATTGGGTGGACGCTTCCATCTTTAATCATGTAAGTAGGTGTGGGATTGGAGTTTGTTCGATCAGGTGAAGGCGAATTCATTCAAGCAATGGCGGTGTCGAAGATAACAGAAGGGTTGTGCAGCGTTTTCAATAATTTATTTAATTCAACCGTCCGAACAAACAGACGGATTCGAGCAATTCAAGAGAAAGTAAGCAACTAAATATATAAAAATGCATCAATTAAATGAGCAAAAAAGGGAGTAAAATTCAGAATACCAACAGTTTTAGCAATTTAGAAATTTTCTACTGTACTGGAAATTAATCATAGGAAAACAAACCTGCTGTTCTAAGCAATGGAAACTTTAGCTCCAGCGTCTTCAAGTTGTTTCTTGGCATCATCGGCTTCCTCTTTCGAAACTCCTTCTTTGAACTTCTTGGGCAAACCTTCAATCAACTCTTTCGCTTCTTTCAGAGCCAAATTTGTCAGAGCCCTAACGGATTTAATCACCGCGATCCTGGCATTGGTAGGAACCTCCTCAATCACCACATCGAACTCGGTCTTCTCTTCGACAACAGCCGCTCCGGCATCGGCACCACCGGGTGCAGCAACTGGAACGGCTGCGGGAGCGAAGGCAGCGGCAGAGACGCCGAGTTTCTCCTGAAGGTAGTCGACAAGAGTGCGGGCTTCCTCGAGGGTTAAGTTGGAGATTTCGGTGCCAAGTTTTTCGATTTTTTCGGGGGCGGCAGTGGCGCGTAGGGCGGTGGAACGGTGGATGAGGTTAGGAGGAGTGAGGGAACGGAGAGGGAATTGGAGGGAAGGGGCTTTGAAATGGGAAGGCTGCGTAGGATTAGAGGAAGTGGGTAAGCGGAGAGGAAGCGTTGAGAGAGTTGAAGAAGCCATTTTTCTTCTTCTTTGAATTGCAGAGAGGATTAGGATAAGGCAAGGCGACGCAAATGGAGAGGAAGTGAGCGTAAATAATAATATAGCGAAACTGCCCTTCTAAGTTTACAATTCAATTTGACGAAATTGACCTTCTAAAATAGGAGAAAATAAAAAAAGATAAAAGAGACAAAAATGGGAATTCGCTTTGCTTGTCACCCAATTGTATTTTTTCTTTTTCTTTTTTAGTCATTTAGTTATTAAAAAATTATGAAATGGTCATTCAATTATTTAATTATAAAGTGTGTCTTTACACTGTTCCAGTTGGAAGCGTTTTCGTTATTATAGGTGTTAAATAGATACTTAATGTAAACTATACGGATTGTTACCTAATTATGTTTGTATTCTTGTTTTGGTCATTTAATTTTAAATTTTTTAACTCAGACACTAATGTTTGAATTCATTCTCATTTTTGTCACTCGTCATTTAATTTTTAATTTTTCCTTTTCTAGGTTTTAGAAATTTACAGATATGGAATACCTTTTTTTTAAAAGCTGAAAGCTTTTTGTTAAAAAGTTTGAGAATTAAATTGATAGAATTTGTAAATATAAAGGCTTAAATTTCTTAAATGATTTAGAATTAGGATCAAATTGATAGAACATGTTAGGTATAGAGGATTAAATGTGTTATTATACCAGTTAAAAAAAAGACTTTTTGTTATCAATTTAGTGGTGGGTGACCAGAACAAGAACAAATTTAAACTGTAGTGTCTAGATTGAAAATTTTTAGAATTAGGTGACCAAACCAAGAATGCAGGCATAGTTGGGTAACCATTTGTATACTTCACACTAAAAACAATTGTTTTATGATGGGTAAACTAGAGTAGAAGTCAGGCAACTATAATTTTTTTGGTTACCCAATCATGAAAGTTACAAAAGGTCACCCAATTATTCAATTTTGTATTTTTCGATTCCTAGACGTTTCATGCAAAAATGGAAACACCCAAAAATCCAAAATAATTGAGTAACCAAAAAAGATAAATCAAATAGATGAGTGACAAAAAAGAAATTTACTAATAATTGAGTGACTCTTTTATAACTCTCTGTAGTTGAGTGACTAAAAAAAGAAAAAAAGACATAATTAGGTGACTACTAATGCAGTTTATACTTTTATTATCCATACAAGAACAACACAATTATTCCAATGTTCTTCAAATACACTGAAAACAGGGGAAAGTACTATGAAAACCCCTTACTAAAAGTTAGATTGTATTTTGCCCTATTTACTCAAAAACTGAGCAAAATAGTCTCTTTTACATTATATTAAATAGCAAATTAGTCATTTCTTTTAAAAATTTCATCCCTTTGTGACTGACATAATAACCACACATGGCATGCCACATGAACCACGTTAGATTAAAGAGTAAAGTAGTCTTTATATATTATATTAAAGAGCAAGCTAAATCTTTTGTTAAAAATTTCATCCACTTTTTCTATTAAAAATGAGTTTATATACATCAGCATGAGGTACATGTGGCACGTTACGTCTTACTATCTAATTACTCTGTCAACTACGTCAATTTTTAACAGTACAAATGGATAAATTTTTTTAATAAAAAGAATCAATTTGCTCTTGATCTAATGTACAATAATAAATTTAACTATTTTTTAAATAAAAAGGGTAAAATAATATGACTCCTACAAGAGCCTCTATGGTGCTTTTATCCCCATGACAGTAGTTTTCCGAGAGTTAGTTAAACTCTTCGCCCCCAACCCCACCCAACTCCAATATAGTCACCCTATACTCTCAAAATTTTCATGTTAGCTCAAAGATATTGTATTTTTATCTACTCAGTCATGAATTCATCAAAGAAGTGTAGCTTTCGAGTCAAATAAGAGATAACCCACTATCAGTATCAGTATCAGTTCAAAAACAGAGCAATTCTTTTGATTCACTTCTCAGCTCAGTATATATGTCCAGGCTGATCCAGTTCTGGTGCATGTGCTTCATTTTATCTTACAACCTTTGATAATAATTCGAAGGGGACTCAATCATAGTCTTAAATGCTACCTTAGTATGTAACTTTTCACTGCTGTTCCGTGCTGCCTTCACCTCTGGTTGGACGAGATTTTGCACTTTAATGGGGTTGTGTTGTTGTTCAAGTGATCCATAATTCTGTGTTTTGTTAGCATTTCTTCGATAAATGTATCAAAAAACACATTTTTTTTTTCATTTCATAAAACATTCAAAGGAAATACAATGCAATTTTTAATGAATATCCTTCATCAGGCTAATTGATTAGTTCATCAGTACCATAATCACTTAGAAGTAAGAGAGTAGAAAATTACTTGCAAATTCAAGTGTGAGGTAGACGAGGGACTATAACAGGAACACCCCGAACCTTCTCAAGGGCAAAATTTATCCTTAATGGTCGACCTAACAATGCCTGCAGCGAAACCAGTTCTCAACATAAATATGATCTCTTATGGAAGATGACTTTCAGGTTCAAAAGTACAAGTCTTCATACCTTTCCATCCATAGCATCTTTTGCAGATATGGCTTCATTTTCATTAGAAAAATGGACAAACCCAAAGCCTCTTGACCGACCAGTCTCTTTATCATACATTATCCTCACTAGAAAAAAATTATCAAAGAGCGAAACAGGCCGATTATATGAAGCTTTCCAGTTCAAGTCACTGTTTTCCAAAGACTACTTAATGAAGACACTGTGATCACTGAGACAATTTATCGAACACATAGAGGACGAGTCTACTAACCTTCGGAGACATGGCCAAAAGAAGAGAAGGCGTCTTTCAAAGATTTCTCATCAACCGACCATGATAGTCCTTCAATACCCAATTTCCCATTATGTTAAAAAAAAATCGGAAAGACAAAAACCGAAAGAGATGAGAAAGAAAATGAGACCTGCAACAAAGAGTTTGCCGGAAGATGAAAGAGGTGAGTGTGAGCTATAGAATCGCAAGGTTGAAGGTGAAATTGAGTTATAAAGTATAGTTGAAACTCTCCCGGCGATGAACCTACCAACACAGTTCTTCATTTCTTCACCAAAAAAAAAAAAAAAAAACCACTCCGGTTTGAGATGGTAGTGTTGAAAGAACGTAAATAAGTTATATTTATAGATAAATTATGACTGTAGTCCCTATAATTTTTGAAAATGAGGAATTTAGTCCCTCTATATTCAAGTTCCAAAATTTAGGTCCAAGTGTGTTAAATCTTTTTGTTGAATTTAAGTTAATTACGACATTTTTTTTTAATTACATAGATGCAAAATGAGTATTTTTTTTATTTCAATGTCATAGAAACCGATTTAACAAAAAAAATTAACAGGGTTAATAGTTGGTTCTAAATTTTAAAATTTTAAAAATAAAGAGACTAAATTCCTAAAAATATAAATACAAAGACTAAATTCCTAATTTTCAAAAAATACCCGCAGCACATTGTAACCTATATTTATTTGTATAAATTTTTTTATGTATGATAAATAGAATATTTTGAAATTGGAATAATATAATTTTTGCCCCTTGGTTGTTAAGTCCACGATGTTTGTACTTTTTTAATATATTATAAGGTAAATTACACTAGAGGTCTCTTAACTATGATTTTTTTCTTTTTTAGTCACTCAATTATTAGTTAATTTCTTTTTTGGTCACCTAACTATGAAATTATAAAATGGTCACTCAACTATTCAATTTTCTTTTTTTTGAAATTTACTATGATTATAACTTTTTATAATTGGATGATAAAAATATATACAATTAGATAGACTACTTGAAATTGGGATAATATAATTTTTACCCCTCATAGTTTAAGTCTATTTTCGATGCCTTCCTTCTTTAAAACCTCTCTAAGCCATTTTTTTCAATTTTGGGCCTTATTTGAGCTTTATATTTTATTTTTATACTATTTGATACCTTAATATTTATAATTTCATTATTTATTTAAAAAAAATGGTCCTAACTAATTATGTCATGGCATGCCGCTTTTTTTTGCCTTATAATATAACGGTAAACAATATAATTTTATTAGTACATCCCCAATTGTGCCCACCCTCAAGCGGTAGTTTTTTACTCAACTTGAACATCTTAATCGTTAATGTTGAAAGAAGGGAAAAATTGAATCTTCATAGTTTTTTCCCTTAACTTTTTTATTTATAAGATTATTATTTTATTTATAAAATTATTATTTTAATAAATAAATTTTATATTAAAAAAATGGGTTTTCATTTATTTATAAATATTTTTATAATTTTGTATATATATTTTTTTATAAAATATTATGTACTTTTATCAAAAAATAAACTTTTAAATATAACTTGCATAAAGATTATATCTAAGGAACACTTTTATTTCTAACTTTTAAACGGAGTTGATAGAAAAAGTTAAATTAAAAACGGGAATTTTTCAATCTCTAAATAGGTTTACAGAATGCAAAAAATTAATTATTAGGCTCATTTCAATAAATACATTAAGAAATAATATAAAAGACGAAAATTTTGAAAATAATAGAGAAACTAAATTTGTATAAATCCACAACTACAAGAGTTATCCTTAAATTTACCAAAAAATTAAATACAAATACATATAAGGTTGAAATTATGAAATATGGGTCATTATTTGGTACAATATATATTTTTTATTCCACACGCAACTTTAAAAATTTGCGATATATTTTTTTAATATGTATTTTTAATATTTTACTATATCGCTACTATTCAACCCCTGACCCTATTTATAAAATTTAAAAATTCCTCTAATATACAAAATATTATTCCATGAAACATATTTAAAATTATTATGAATGAGAGAGAAAAGAGAAACCTACAAGAAGCACAAATACATGATTAATTGTTTTTTTTATTGGTGGAGATGTTTGAAATTATATTTTTCTTATTATATTTTAATGATGTAAGTTAAATACAAAATTTAACGCTTAGAACCATTTATATAATTTACAATTTTTCATATATATAATATTTTTATTAAAAAAAGTTAGAGATCGATAAAATAAATTAATATATATTTTTTAAAACAATAAATCTAAAATAATATATCATAATCTATTAAACCTTCAAAAGATCATCATTGTTTCAAAGAAAAATATGGGAAAACCAATCAAATAAGTGAATTTTTTTTAAAACCATACATATACATATTCATTTCATCATATAAAAGAAGAGATCAAACTAGCATATAGTATTGATCATAGATCCAATAAACTATACATACATTCACATATTCATATACATATACATATAGTAATCATCATATCCAAAAACATCAAACTAGCATATAGTATTGATCATAGATTCAATAAATTATACATACACATACACATACACATATTCATATACATATGCATATGCATATACATATTCATGTAGTAATCATCATATAGAAAAACATCAAACTAGTATAGAGTATTGATCATCGATTCAATAAACTGTACATAAACATACATATACATATATAGTAGTGATTATATAGAAAAACAACATCAAACTAGTATAGTACTGATCAAGGATTCAATAAACTAAATAGATGTACATAACATAAAATCATAATCATCTCAGTTGTATTGAACCAACATACTTAAAATTCAGTTCTAGGGCAACATGAAAAAGACATAAACTATAATGTCAAATGGCAAACACGACAAACTAGTTGACAGCCATTTATATTTTATGGAAAAAACAACAAGGGTTTTCAGGCACAAGTTTAAACCCTAAAAGGATAGATAGAAACTAAGAAACCATACATACATACATATATATGTGTATATGTATAAGCAAATGGTAGCTGAAACCCAGAAATTTGGTAAGTTGATAATCAAACCTCACTATCTGAATCATCTGAATCTTCTCCAATATAAGGTTCATTCAAATCAAAATCTAGCTGCTGTGTCTTGCTGTTCTTGGTGTAGTATTGTTTTGCCTCTTCTTTCAATGGAGTTGTTTTAGGGTTTTTAGTGTAGAAGCTTGTCTTCAATGGTGTCTTATGGATTTTTGTATTATCTAATTCAAATGAATTACCTCTAGATAGCTTCATAAGACAATAAGCAGCTTCGGTTATCTCATCCTCGGTGTCGGTATCGGCATCGGCATTGTTGGCGTGATCGGAACGAGTTGATTTCTCGAACCGTTTAGTGGTGGTGGTCCATTTGGGGAGGGATTTCAACAGATCGGAAGCGGAGCCTTTGATCTGATCAACCACGACGGCTTCGTCGTTCTCCGACACACTCGAACAACAGCTGTTCTTGTCGGAAGGCGGGGGCCTTATCCCTCTCCAGTTTCTCTCAGGGTGATTCCTCATGTGACCGAACAAGGATTTCAATGACTTGAAATCCTTCTTGCAAATACAGCAGCTCACTTTCTCTTCGCTTCCATGGATTTCATGCGGAGTTGCCGCCGCCGCTACCGTCGCCATGATCGGAGTCTTCTTACGGATGTTATTATTATTGTTGTTCCTTGGCTGACGCTTTGATATCTTCTTATAACGGCCACCATTCTTGTTAGCTTTCATATGGATCCTTACATGACCTCCCAACGCCTTACCTGACGTAAACCCTTTGCTGCAAACAGGACAAACATGTTGACCACCACCATCTCCTCCTCCTCCTCCTCCTCCACCTTCTCCACCTCCGCCGCCGGAGCCGCCGTAGCTTTTCTTGGAGATCTTGAGCTTCACCATGAGCTTGTTATTGTTTGGCTTTAATGGCACTGAATCTGATGTTTCAATTGAAACTGATCCTTTTTCCATGGTGTTAGTCACTTGATCATCCATCAAAACACAAAAAAAACAACAACAACAACGAAAAAAAACCAAAGATTTGGGTGTTTTTTATTTTCTCGGAAAATTAAAAAAGAAAATTGGGAATTTTAGAAGACTGATTGAATTAAAAACGGCATGTAAAGGGACAAAAGAGCAAAGAGTTAAAGATTTTAGGGCAAAGAAAAAGGGATTTGAGCTATATTGAAGGAAGAAAAATACATTTCAAATAATGAAAATTACTCATAAATATTAAGTGAAAAAATACTTACATTTTCTTCTTCTTTTTTATTGATTTTCCAATGCATATGAAATATTTCTTAATTTCTTTGATATCCCCACCTTGAATGTTCAATGTGTATTTATTTGATAGGATTTTTTAGTCACTTTTTTCTTCTTAATTTTTCCATATATATAAAGTATTTATATATTGATTATGTGTTAGAGATGGAAACTTCTTATAAAATCTCGGGTTCGGGTCGTGATATATATAGAAAGTGATATTAATTAGGTTAAATTTTTTTCGTTGCGAGCTTATCGTATCATGTATATGATTTAGATGATTGGAATCGTTGGTTGTTGATGTCTTGGATCAACATTCGAATCGTGTCATCCATTCCCGCGCCAAATAGTTTAATGGATTAATTAAAAAAATTACTAAAAGATAAAATAAAAGACACTTATCTCTTAAAGTTTGTTGTAAAATATATTTACCTTCATATCTATTTACTAAGGAATTTTAAATAAAAAATAATTATACCCTTATTATTTATATATGTATTTTTAATTTTTTATTTATTTTTAATTTTTATTTACAAAATAATAAAAACATAATTATATATTAATTAGTTACAATTATTTAGAAAGTTTTAATGAAAAAATTTGATAATAAACTTATTGGCCTAACGGTAATCTTAAGATCCTAGGAATTTTAAAATCTTATCTCGAAGTCACATTTTGTGTAAATCATATGTAACTTTTTAACACATATTTATTCTAATTTATGTCTCAATACGTGTGAGAGTTTTGTATAGGTTTATTTTAGTATCGGCCTGAAATATTTTGTATATCATGCTCTATAATATATTTGCAATTGCAATTATACTTGTAATTTTCGGAAAAAATAATAAAGTTACATATATTAATTGAAAAATATTATTATATTAGAATGCAATACACCTCATAATTTATTTAGATTTTTAATATTTTTAATTGAATATTATTATTCTTAATCCTCGTGGTAGGTTCTTATCATATTTATTCTTTTTTATATAATGCCTATAACTATACATAGCCCCTCCCCAACCCTTAAATAGGAGAATAATACGCTTCAGTGCACTCGAATCCACGTTTTCCTGCACTAACAACAATACCGATGCCAATCAAGTTAAGACTGGCTAATTGAATATTATAAATTAAATTAGTTAATGGCATGTTTTATACCATGCCTATAGCTATACATAGCCTCTCCCCAACACTTAAATGAGATGATAATGTGCTTCAACACACAATGTTTATAACTATACATAGCTTCTCCCCAACCCCTAAATAAGAGAATAATGTGTTTTAGTGCACAATGCCTATAACTATACATAACTCCTCCTTAACCCTAAATTAAGGGGATAATGTGCTTCAGCGCACTCGAACCCACGTCTTCCTGCACTAACAACAATACCGATACCAATTAAGTTAAGTCTAGCTAATTAAATATTATAAATTAAATTAATTAATGGCATGTTTTAACCATGAATGCTGTTTTAAATAAAAATAATTACCCTTAAACTATTTTATTTATGTGCTAAAATAATTATGAGAATGGAGATGAGACCAAATTTAATATGAAAGGCGTTTAGTCTTTCTAACTTCTATTAATACGTTATATTCAAGGTAATACACACGAATACTTTATATAACTTCAATTATTGAAATAAAAAAATATATTTTAAAATATAATAAAATTAAAATTATATTAAATGTAATAGTTGATAATTACATTTGAATCTTGACAATATATTGACTAGGTTCATTTTTTATGTAAAACTTTTTTATATTTTATTAATTTATATATTTTAATTTTAAATATTTTTTTAATTTCATAATAATAATATAATCTGGTATTTAATTAAAAAATAAAAAAATATAAACTTACTAAAAATACATCTAAAATGAAGCTAGACAAATGGGTGTCAAAATTTAGATATAGTTGGACAACCTTTTGTCCAAATTCATTCTTAATGTGAAAAAAATATTTTTATTAATTTATATATTTTTTAAGTTTTTAATTTTTTCTATTTTATATGTGTCACATGGTTGACATACTAAGAGGTTACCACATGTCACAATTGGATTGGCTATTAATGCCACATCAACACAAAACTAACAGTGTTAGTGCGAAGGTACCAACCTGGATGACGGAAAACAAATTCAAATACCAATTAGGTCCAAAAAAATTTTGGTATCAACTAAGTACTTTTAGAGAATGGGGCAAACTACGTATTAACCCTTTAATTTTAAGTAAGATATCAAACAAATTTTATAATTCAAATTCAACACCTAATTTCCATTTCATCAAAAACACCTAAGTTAAAATTATATAGACTGATAGCTCAGTTAAAATTATTGTTGTTGGAATATCTTAAAGACTGTTGGGCTACACATTACATCTCTGCTCGCATGGGAGGAAGTTATGTAAGGCACATTTCGAGGGAAGAGACGATGAAAACAGAAAGGTGGATTCAACTAAGTTATGATGGAACAGTTAAAATTAACACAAGTTGTGCTACTGTAGGAAGAGTTTTGAAAGATCAAAACGGGGAATGGATCCTTGGGTTTAATTGCAGATTGGAGAAATGCTCTGTTTTCGAAGCTAAAGTGGGGTATTCTTAATGGTGTAACATTAGTACAAGGAAGACAACACGATAGAGTTTTAGTGTAGACAGACAACTTGAAAGTTATTGGGGTGATCGAGAAGGCCTTATCGAAAGGATCATATTCAGCAATAATCAAATGTATTATACAACTCTTACAAAATGAGGAGAACTGATCAATTGAATATGTTCCTAGAGAAGAAAACATGGAAGCTGATTGTATAACCAAGCTAACTTTTGATAAGGAGGAGGGTCTACAATTATATGTAGCATCTCTTTTGGTTTCCTTTTAGTATTTTGTATAGTTTCTTCTATTCACAAAAAAAAATGTAATAATTTTCAGTTTAAAGATACATAATATAAATTTGGTAAAAAAACCTCTAAAGTCCTTCTCAATTTCAAAATTAAGCAAATTGATCCCTCTAAAAAAATTAGAGCAATTTAATCCCTATCAAATTTGAACGTGAGCAACTAAAGAGAATTTATCGTGACGTTAATGTTTTCCATCAATTATTCATGATTTTCATAGGTATACTAACAAATTTAGCAATTAAAATTTACACATTCTGTCAATTTGGTCCTAATTTAACAAATTTCTAAATTGTACATTTTTTATTGTTTTTTCAATGTATATAATTTCTTGGGATAAATCCCAAAACTATACATGAGCTATGGTTTAATGTGAAATTGTACAGATGAACTTTGATTTTGTGCAATTTTATTCATGAAATTTTGATTTAATCAAATTCTTGTAAATTATTAACACAATTATTGATATAACATCATTCTATATTTATATATTGCATACATAAATAATTATATTTATCCAATATAAAAATAAATCGATGTATTTATTTCTTTAAATGTGTATGATTAAATCAAATTTAAAGTTTCAAATATATATTCGAACCACAATTAGAGTTTCACGTGTATAATTACATCAATTTAAAGTTTATATGTACAATCACACATTAAATCAAAATTTATGTATAATTTTAAGATTTATCTGTCAATTTTTTGATATCTCCAAACTTTCAAGATTCAATGCGTATTTAATTGGAAGGATTTTTTAGCCATTTTTTTCTTGTTAATTTTTTCCATATATAAAAAGTATTTCATAATTTGCCAAATTAATCAAATAAAAAAACACCATAATAACCATACATGTATAATATAAATTATGCTAGCTTAACAAGGATTAGGTGGTAAAATCTCGGGTTTGAGTCGTGAGATATATAGATTGAAATTCACGAGATGATAAATTTTTCGTTATGAGTTTAATATCATATATAGATATATATATATATATATGATTTAGATGATTAGGATCGTTGTTTGTTGGTGGTTTAGATCATAATTTAAATCGTGTGTAATATATCCCGCTCCAAATAATTGAATGAATTATTTTTTAAAAAACTTTCTAAATGAGCCACACAACATTTGAAAGGCCTTTTCTAAGATTTAATTATCATATTTGTTAATAAATATTTTTTAAAAAAAGTTTTTTTTTTTAAGGCTTTAACTTTATAGTTTGAAAAATAGGCACTTTTGAAAAAAAAATTTCCTAAATTCACTTTACATATAGGTACTAAAGGAAATTTTAAATAAAATGATAGGATAAATTACACTGCAAGTCACTCAATTATCAATTTTTTTAATTGGGTCACCTAATTATTGTTCCTTTTCTTTTTTGGTTGTCTAACTATCTTTTTTTTTTTTTTTAATTTGGTCATCCAACTAGTCGAGATTTTTTTTTTTTGTCTTTTTACTGTTAGTTGTCATTAATTCTCTTATCGGAGTGTAACGTGGTAGTTAAAAAAGTTTATATAATAACGAATTTAGCCCTAAAATTTTACATATTATATCGATTTAGTCATAATTTTAAAAAATAATCCTTAAAATTTACAAATAATCTCATTCTTATCCTAATTCTAAAAATTAAAGAAATATATAAAAAATTAAAAATACATAAATATTTTTAAAAAATATATAAAATACCCCCACCTCCACTTCCATCAATGGCTTTTGGTCTTCTCCTCCTCTCAACCACCATCCAGGATCCATACTCCTCCATCTTCGCGTGATAAGCAACCAGCGGTTCCTTGGCAAACCCCCAACAGTCTCCTTCACCACATCTCCTTCTTCTAACTTAATGTCATCTTCAAAAAGGGAGCCTTTGGCCCCTTCCAACTTTTTTCGTTCCATTTAGTAGTTTATCCTTAAAGGACATCAAAACTACCTCCAAAGGCTCCATGTCCATACCACCATCGTCATGAGGATCATCTAGGTGCGAAGCCACAACAATTTTGTAGGGGGACCGAATGAAATTTTAATTTTTTATAGTCTATATCTTTATAATTTTTAAAGGATTAAATTGAATTTTTATAATTTTAGGGTGGCCAAAGTGTAATTTTACCTTTACTAATTTGAAATTTTTAAAAAATCTCAAGAGCTAAAATAGTAATTTTACATTTTAGGGGGGCAGGGGCCCATGCCAGCCCCCCTTTGGATTCGCCCCTGGGATCATCCTTCCATAACCGAACTTTCTTGGTAACCCTACTGCCACCTTTACCTTGGTAATCTGGTGATGGAGACAGGTGAGGAGTGTTACACTAAGGGTGTGTACAAGGGAATTCCTTCTTTTTATTTGTCAATTGTCACCGATTCATGAAGTTATTAATCGTTACTCCTGCAGTCAGTGCTTAAAGTTTAAAACATGATTCCCATATGCAGGTCTTCATTGTTGGATCTTTTCTTTGTGATCCATCGGAATGTGCTTCGGCATGTATGTTTGGAGTTTACAATATTTACAACATTTTAAAAAGAATTAAATTTTTTTTATTTTTTATATGTTTAAGGGAATAGATTTATTGAATTTTTTGAGAATTTTAATTAAAATATTAATTTTGTAAACATTGATAATTAAATTTTTATATTTAGGACCAAATTGATAAAATATGTAAACATTAGAAGACTAAAATTATTATTAAACAAATAAAAAAGTCCACGTCTACACTTCAAACATTATCACTTAACATGAGACTTAAATATAATTTATTTCAATATTATATATATATATATATATATATAAATGGATAAATTCAAACTTTAAAAACAATATTATTAAAAGGGACAATCACGAATTATAAATATATACCATAAAACAGACATAAAAAAATAATATGAAATTTTTAAAATTAAAAATAAAATATTAATATAATTACAATAATCTAAATTTAAAATTTTTACAATATAATACAAATTTATCTAATGCGACATCAATTTTAATTAAATTTGGATTAATTCGGATTAAACCTCCTTTTCTTTAATCTAACAAGAAAACCACCTCTCATTTTCAAAAGAAGTGATAAAGTGTAAGGAGGGTTCATCATTTTCTCTGCAGTCGCACCACCATCAACGGCTATGATCTCGAATTCACGCATCAAAGCCACTACGATCGTCTTCATCTGTACAAAAGCCATATCTTTACCTAAACACGTCCTGGGCCCACAATGAAACGCCGGAAATTTAAACTGATCAGACGGCTTAAAAACGCCATCACCACCGTGCAACCATCTTTCGGGTTTAAATTCTCTACAATCAGGGCCCCACACTTTCTCCATCCTCCCCATAGCGTAAGCAGAATAATCAGCGAACCAATCTTTTGACACGTGGGTACCATCAGGCCAAACATCATCACTCACCGTTAATCTTGAATTGATTGGTACCGGAGGAAACAACCGTAGCGATTCCGATAGAGCCGCATGTAGGTAATTCAAACTCTTCAAATCATCGTATGTGAAAGTAGGATCTAGTGTTGTTACTTCGTTAAGAATCAAACGGTCGCAATGTGGGTGGCCGTTGACTAACCAGAAAAACCAAGTCAACGCCGTCGACGTTGAATCTTTACCGGCGAGTATGAAGCTTATGATTATATCTCGTAAGAACTTTCTCTTCTTTGCTTCGTCGTCGAATTCTATCTCCGATGATGTTTTCGCCATGAATCTCGATAACAGATCTTGATTTCTCCAATCGGGATAGATTCTGTCGTATTGTTCTTGTTTTGCTCTTGATTTGATGATTTCAAAAGCGAAATCATCGATTATTTTGATTGATTCTTTCAATTTTTTCTCCGATCCGATGTTCAACGATCTCTTGATTCTCCAAACGGCAGGAATCGGAGCGAAGAATCTCGAAGAACAGATATCAACGGCGTCGTTGAAAGCTTTAGCGAAACCCGAATTATCCATAGATTCAATATCTACACCAAACGCGACTTTACAAATGTTAATGAATGAAAATCTTTGTAAAATCTCTTGAAGATCGATGATTCGGTTTTCGTTACAAGCGGTGTAGAGATACGGTACGAGGTTTTGATCGAGCTGGGAAGTTACGACGTCAGAGATGAAATATTTGAGTGATTTGGTGTTGAATTCGTGACTCGAGAGCTTACGTTGCATAGTCCAGAGATAGCCGTCGATACCGAATATGCCGTCGCCGAGGAGGTCGTGGAGGAAATCGTGGAACCGAGAGCCTTTGATGTAGTTGGGGAAATTGGCGACGAGGAGGTGGTGGAGGTTGGCGGGGTTAGCGGTGCAAACGCCGCGAGAGAGGTTGAGGAAGTTGTTGACTTGGAGAGTGGATGTTGGCGTTTGAGAGAGCATGTCGGCGACCCAATCGTGGAAACGGTGGCGGTTGCGGAGGAAACCCGGGAGGTTTCCAATTATAGGGTACGACTGTGGAGTCGGGTTTTTGAACGGCGGAGCTTGTTTTTGACGGCGGAAAATGGGGAAGAAGATGAAGGGAAGGAGACAAAGGGATAATAAAGCTAGTAACCGAAGCAGGGGACTAATGTTATTTAGAGGATCAAAGTCTGCCATTGTTGATCAGTTCCTTTTGCTTCGTGGTCTTCGAATGGGGTAGTGCAGAAACCATACAAAAGGTAGAAGAATGTGGATATGGTTGATTTTTTGGTAAAATTCTATGTCAAGTCCCTCTATTATAAATATTGGACAAGTTAGTCCCTTTATTATTAAATGGATCAATTTAATTCATGTACTATTACAAATGAATCAAGTAAGGCTAAATTGTAATAGACTAATGAGATACTGGTACTCACAAGCTATTTGAGTTCAACTCGAAAAAAATTCAAACTCGATTCGGTAATTATTTAGCTAAGCTCGAGCTATCGGTCAAGTCAAATTCTAACTTAATAATATTTGACTCGAATAGCTCATAACCTAATATCGAGCTTTTCATATTTTTGTATTATCAAATTAAATTATTGTCCTTAATATACTATTAATCTAAGCTTAATTATCGAGCCGAGTTCAAGTTTGAGCTTGAGTACAAAAATTGGTAAATGAGATTAATTGAGCTCCAACTCGAGTAATTCAATTATATCTCGAGTCGAGTTCGAGCTTAAAAAATAGATGTTTAATTGAGCTCAAGCCAATTATTGAACTCTAAATTTTGAGTCGAGCTTGAGCTTGGCAATATTTTGGCTCTGCTCAACTCGATTGTACCCTTAGACATGACTTTTTTTAATTGTAGTTTAACTCCAGGTAAAAGATTCTTTTTGTAGAATCATAAAAAAAGCTTTCAAAATATTAGCTTTGTTAAAAACTAAATGACATTCTTTAAAGGCTTAATGACAAATTTGGCTACTAATATTTACATGTTTTGTCAAAATTGCCCTAATTATATTTTTTTAGCCTTTTTTGACATCAACTTTTATTCTTTTATTCTTTTTAAAACAGATTTGATGAGAGTACTGTTAAAAAAGTTAACGGGATGATGTGGAATATTTTTAGTGAGATGTAATTTATTATTTAGATAACCCAATAAGATAATTACATGTGAAAAATAATAAAATAAATAAATCATACATGAAATTAAAAAAAATTACTCTTAATTTAAAGAAAATAAATATAATTATCTAAAAAAAGGTTTCAAAATGAATGCACATATTCGGTATTTTCAGTTTGATTAATTAATTATCTTTTCGAAACCATTCAATTTCTGCTTAACTTTTCGAGGAATCCTTCATCAGCGGTTGTGAATGACTGATTTTTCTCAATCTTTTCGACCTTGGTTCTATAGGAGCAAGTCAGAAAGATTGAGAAATAGAACCAGCTGATTTGATTTGTTCCCAATAGCCATGAGATGATCATCTTAGGGTGATCCTTTTGTCGACGGATGCTCCTATTACACTCGTAGTCTCTAAAGGATGAGAACCAACTATGTGGCATCTACATCGAGAATTCAAGTATGGTATTTATTTTATTATTTTCCACATGTAATTATCTTATTAAGTTACCTAAGTAATAAATTATATCTCATTAAAAATATTCCTAATCATTCTCCTTAATTTTTTTAACATTACTTTCATCAAATATGTTAGAAAAAAGAGTTTAAAAAAAAAACAAATACAAATACAAATATTGAATTAATAGAATCGAACTACTACTACACTACTAAGTATAAAAAAATCTTAACACGAAGAATCAAATTATTACACCACAAACATTTCTATACAAATCACATTTCAAAAGTAATGTTCAAATATAAAAAAAAAAAAAATATATATATATATATATAGTGATAATTGTATGTTAATATATCAAAAGCAATTTTCACCCATTTACTGTGCAGTTGTTGAAAGGCAAGCAACTTTCTTCTTATTTAAGAGGTCCCTTTACTATGTTTCATAAGGGTCCCTCTACTATGTTGCTTGATTCTTCATTTTCTTCAAGTATTCGTATCTGATACCTGTGTTTAATACATATTAAGATATGACTACTGGTTTAATTACGAGGGTATAACCCTTCAAAGACCCTCGAAAAAATATATTCTCATTAGACACATACCCGACTCCGAGTACCATTGAGTCCACTCTATAAAGGAGGAATGTTCACAGCTTTTCTAATCTCTCCTAGCCAGCAGTGCCTGAATTTCAGATGTTTGATTTTCTGTTTTATCAAACAACACCTTAGTTTATGCTTGATTCGAGAGCTTCCATCATGACATCCTTTTCCACGTAACTGTTGAGGCATGATAGACATTCATACATGATCTTTGATTCCGGTTGTGAATTATCTTCTACAAAGAAAGGTTGGATCCTCCGGTCGACCTCAATCCAACTACAACCTGGGTTCTTTCTCAGTCCTAGTTCCTTCATCTTCAATCTCACTTCGCGTACTTTGCTCCACTTCTTAGCAGAAGCATACATATTTGATAAAACGATATACGTAGATGAATCATCGGGATCTTTCTCGATAAGCAATCCTGCAATTTTTTCCCCTAGCTCTAAACACCGGTGCAAACGGCACGCAGACAATAGTGTGCTTAGCAACTCAACATCCTCTCTAGTTTCCCGGGTACTTTGGAGAATCTCGTATGCTTCATGTAATCGACCAGCACGTCCAAGAAGATCGATCAAGCATGAATAATGTTCGCGTTGCGGTTTAATACTATGTTCATTGATCATTTGATGGAAATAAGAACAACCTTCATCAACCAATCCTCCATGGCTACAAGCAGATAAAACCGCAAGGAAAGTAACTCCATCCGATTTTGTATTGGATTTCTGCATTTTATCGAAAAGATTCAAAGCCTCGGAAGCTCGACCGTGAGAACCGTAAGCAGTGATCATAGAAGTCCAAGACACTAGATCCCTCTCCGGTAAATCACAGAATATTCTATATGCTTCATCTATGGCACCGCATTTTGCATACATGTCTAGTAGTGTCCCCATAACAACTTCATTTCTTTCCAACTTGTTCTCAATTATAGAACTATGAATCTCCTTCCCTTTTTCTAAAGCAGCTAACTGCGAACAAGCGGCTAAGACACTACTATACGTTACTGCATCCAGTTTTACACCGGCTTTTACCATACTATCGTAAATACCAAGAGCATCAAAGCATTTTCCAACAGAAACATACCCCGAGATCATAACGTTCCACGAGACTACATCTGTCTTTGGCATTAACTTAAAGACATTTTCAGCTAAATGAACATTTCCACATTTGAAGTATAAATCAATAAGGGAATTGTTAACAAAGATATCGGTTTCAATCATGTTTCGTATCATATAACCATGTGTGAATTTCCCATACAGAAGTTGGGCTGATCTCGAACAAGCCATTATGATGCTGCTTAAAGTAGTTAAAGAAGGTTCAATCCCTTCCATATTCATCTTCTTAAAGAGTTCAATACAAGATTGGCTATTACCTATTGAACTATAACCAGCAATCATGGTATTCCAAGTGATCACATTCACATCCTTTTTTGGTATTTGCTCGAAAACCTCTCTAGCTATCTCTATACAACCACATTTTCCATACATATCAACAAGAGCAGAGCCAAGGAAACCATCCAAACCAAGCCCGGTTTCGACCAATTCTCGATGAATCTTCTTCCCTCTTTCCAAATCCATAAGCCTCGCACAAGACGAGATAACAATCGTAAGCGTTACTAAATTTGGTTCGAATCCATCGTCCCTCATTTTCTCAAACAATTCCAACGCTTTTTCAGCTTTCCCGTCTTGATAATAACAAGAAATAACAGTGTTCCAACAAGCAACATCTCTCTCAGGCATTTCACCGAACACATGGGTAGCTTCCTCAAACATATTGCATTTCGCATACATGGCTACAACAGAGCTTCCAATAACAACATCAGACAAAAACCCAACTTTTATCAAATGGGTATGAATCATTTCACCATACCCAACAGCCTCCAATCCACCACAAGCTTTAAGCAAACTGGGATAAGTAAAACCATCAGGCTTCAACAAAGGGTATTTCCATAACTTATCGAAAAGCTTAACAGTTTCAACGAACATGAAACTCTTAGTGTAAGCAGCCATTAGAGTGTTCCATAAAGAAATGTCCGATGGGTTGTCGATGGTACCGAAAACACGGCCGGCCGAGCGGTGTAAATTACAAGAGAAGTAAAAGGTGATGAGGGTTTTGCATAAGGCAATGTTGTTGTGGAAGCCTGAAGTGATTGTTTTCTGGTGAATGAGCTTACCCTTTATTAAGGACTTGCAGGTTTTTAAAAGGGATAATAATTTTACAGTGTCCATTTCAAAAGGGTGACGGAATTTTTATCATTGAAAACGAAGACGGAGACGACTTAGTTTAAGCACTTAAAGCTGGTGTTTTCGGTGGTTGAGGTGCAGATGGCTATGTTTTCCGGTGGTAGTTACTAGTTAGGGAATTTTGGTTATGAGTGATTTTTGGTTCGAGTTTTCAAGCGGAGTCATACATATTTAAATTATTTTAAGTTTGTGTAAGGATATTTTTCTCGTTCTATCCGCTACCCTGGTGTCCTCTCTAAATACATGTATTAATTATATCGTCCAATGTCTGATGTTGAAGTAGGTCTTTAGTAGTGTGAATCACTACCGAGTAATCCTGCTTCTTTTCAGTTACTTGAATAACCTTTTTACTATTTGTCTTAAGGATCACTTCCTTCATGCCAAGACTATGCAATTTGGAGCTCATCTCGAATACCCTACAGCTCCGCTATGATCACTAAGCAACACTAATATTCTTTGTGAACCCCACAATCCAAAAACTAGCATGATCACAAACAACTCCACTCGCAACAGCTATCCCAGAATTCTGACAGACAACACCATCTGTATTTACCTTTATCCAATCACACACTTCAACTTAGTTTATAGTAAAAAGTAAGTGAATGATATATAATTAGAATAAAACATATGATAGTTAAAACCAATATTACTTAAAAAGAAAAATAAATAAATAAAAACATAATTTAAAATTTTGGTACATTTAAAAAAACAATTCTTAAAAGGTTATGTCCCAATTTGCACATTTAATCTATTTATTTATAATATAATTAATATTTATTCTTTATAAAAAATAAGAATTATGTTTTATGTTTTTTATTATTTATGATTAGAATTTTAATTATTTACTTACATTTCAATATATATTATGAATATATATTTGTTTGAATAAATAAATTCATTTAATTTAAACAAACAAATATACACAATTTTAAATAAATAATGATAAAAATAATTTTAAAATTTTTAATGAAAACAACCAAATACAAACAAATATAAACAAAATCCCGTTCTTAATTCAAGCTCGATTCATTTATGGCTCCTAAATATACTATACATACCATCAGCATAACTAAAATTATATAAACCCAAAACAAAATGAAAGAAAAACTTTCATTTTTCCCTGCAGATTTTAACTTGCTTATGAATTTACATGGCAAATTGCTACCCACAAAAGCCAGAAAACCCTAATAAAAATTTACATTTTTTTTTTGTCACCCCTCAAATCCAATCAAGTAGGAAAAAAATGATCCAAAAAAGAATCCCAAACAAACTTTTCTAATTATCTTCCTTTACACCATTATTGCTTCCCTTCAAACAACTCTTTGATCAACAATGGTGTTGTATGGTTTTTGATCAACCGAAATCCCAATATTGGGATCGGAATCTCAGAAAGACAAATGAATGTACAATCATATAGTTACTACTTTCATTGTGTTAATGAGCTAAGTCCTCGCTCCCGACACCGACGCTAGACTTGTCGATTGTCCGGACATTGTATTGTTCGTATACTCTTGCTCTGTTCTCTGCCCACCATTGTTCCGCTTGTTTCTCGCTGAACCGCTTACGACTGCATTCAAAGTTTTTACCAAACCGTTTAATTTTTCACCAAATCACAGACAAACCCTTAGGTAAAAGTACCATGGAAGTCCTTGTACTAAGAGTCGGATGACATTTTATCTCCTCCACTAAAAAATTGAGCAAAATTAGTCCCTATACGTTAGACCAAAGAGCAAATTGGTCCTATTTAAAATTTCATCTGTTTCTACTATTAAAAGTTGGTCCTTGTACGTTGACATGCCATGTGTAACTATTTAGTTATTCCATCAGCCGCACCAGTTTTTAACAGTAGATTTGGATGAAAATTTTAACTAAAAAATTAGTTTGTTCTTCGATTTAACATATAGAGACTAATTTATTCATTTTTTTAGTAAAAGAGACAAAATATAATCTGACTCCTAGAACAGGACCACCGTGGTACACTTATCCAAACCCCCATTATTCAGGATTATAGCTTGTCAATGCAATAATGTACCTGAATCGGACTCGTTTAAGATCCTTGGCACCACCTGGTAGTGAGGTAAGTGTTATATACACACCAGGTTCATCTTGCTCAACCCATTCACTCTCATTTCGAGGTTCGCTTTCTTTTGATCGGCCTCCACTTTTAGTAGCTGGTTCACTATGGCCTTGTTTGGTATGGCTTGTACTACGATTACTGGTGGTGTTGGACCCATTAGAAAGTAACTGGCCGCTTGATACATTTGAATCCGGTTCTTGGTACACTATTTGACCATTTGGTCTTTCAAGAGAAACACTAGAGGCATCATTGGAAGGAGGGCTAGAGCCAAACGAAGTAAATGAAGGCGACTTAATGTTCCGTGTGGCCCCAATAGGCAATCTTTCAGCCATATCCTTTAACTGTTCGGCAAATCAAATATAATCTACATCAGTATAAAGACATGATGAATGTATTCAAAGTCTAACTAACCGACATGCCCGGTTTGTGACTAAAGGCAAGCAAAGAGCTTCAAACATTAATAAGAAGAAACAGAAGTATAAAAACCCAGAAGATGGAAGATGGAAGACGGAAAAATTAAACCATCTTACTTGTGCAGTAAGCGACTTGATGACTTCCTTTGCTGCTTTGCATTTTGCAGTCTCCTCCTCTGCGATTGCAATCGCCTCTTTCAGCTGTTTGGTTGTCCTTTCCAGCTCGACTTCTTGAAGTTGTGCTTTACGTGTAAGATTCTCGACCTGAGAGATAAAAGATTGGTGATGCATAATAAAATAAAATCCTAAATAACCTTGCAAACAAGTAAAGAGCTTTGCTTTCTTTGCTAGACAAAGGAAAGGAGTTAATCTTCTAAACCATAAAAATATCCGGCTGAAATTAATGCCTAGCATCTAGCATTGTAATAGGAAGCCAAATGTTGACTGCTGTTTTGAAGGAACTTGGAATTTACTACACCGCATTGCAGAAGCACCATGCATTCACTTTAGACGAAATCCATTGTGAGAACTCATCAGTCAAGCAAAATGAGCATTTGAGAAATCCATGGATTTAAAAAGGAAAATGCAAGGAGCGATCACACAGAGCTTTGTTAAACAAGCATATAAATAAATCTCCAAAAGAGTATTGAAAGTATGGAAGAGAAAATACCTGTGCTCTTAATCTAGTGACCTCTTGATTAAGGCCATCATTGGTCCTCTTAGCATCATCCACAACTATTTTAGGGGAGGTGAGACCTCCGAGTGTTGGGGTTGGTGTTGTTGAACGAGGAGGACTAGGCCGTCTTGATATTGGAGATGTTGCACGAGAAACGATTCTTGATCCAGGAACAGAAGCCGAGAAAAATTTCTTGGATGATCCAAATACCGGGTTAAAAGACTTAGAAATATTAAGTGCTCCCCTTTGAGAGCCTCCATTTGGGACTGGTGAGACACGACTACTATTAAATTCTAGCTTCTTGTTTTTCTTTGATCGGCTTTCCCCTTGCTTAAACGACTCCATTGATGAAAATCTAGCAAGTTGAGCACGAGATCTAGAATCCAACTTATCATCTTTATCAACAAATTCATTAGTCCCATGGTTAATGCTTCCTCTTCTACTTACAGAAGATTGTGATGTTGCATCAGTTTCAATGGCTTTCCTCAGTCTATTAAAACAATTGTCACAGACACGATAAGGTTTGTTGGGGTTTGGAGCCATGGAAGCCTTAAGGCACTTCTTACTGCTGCATGCATGACAAAAGACTAGTCCACAATTATAACAATTGTGACGTTTTCTTTTGAAATTAAATGGGAGGCGACACCCAGAACACATTGATTGATCAACGCCTGAAGCCCATTTGTGGAGACAGATTGCTGCAGTGAAGTTCGTGCCACAAGCAATACTTTTAACTTGCTTGTCTTTCAGAGCTTCTACCAATGTTGGGGAGTTCTTATCATCAACATTCCCATGACCTAATCGACCGTTTGCTCCCTTTCCCCAAGTGTAAACTTCAGTTCTCGAAGTCAAAACTGCAACATGATAAGCACCACAAGAAATCTCCTCAACGAAACTCTTAGCAAGCTTTCCTTCAACACGGGTAGGAACTTTTCCATCAGCTTGTGGATTTCCTAGCTGCCCATAAACAGGACTTCCCATGGTGTAGACATGCCCTGATGTTGTAAGGGCAACTGTCAGACTGTGTCCACAGGCAACTTGACAAAAGTTTGGTTCAACAAGAGCAGCAACACAAGTAGGAACAAGTTTTGCTTCCTTATCGCCATGTCCAAGTCGACCTTTATCCCCATCTCCCCACGTAAATAGCTTCCCCGAGGAACAGTTGCTAGAACTTGAATTCCCAACCATGACTTCAACAACTGCAGCAGTATGCCACACTCCACAAGCTGCTCGGACAGTCCGGAGCCCTTTTAAGGATTCCACTTCCCTTGGTATTGAGACACTATTCCGATCTCCATGACCCAAAACACCAAATGTGCCATCACCAAAGGTAAACAATTGACCTGCAGAGGTTACAACAGCTGTATGCCAAGGGCCACAAGATATTGACGAGACATGTATGCCCTCCAAGGGCCCATTCACTCGTTTTGGCACCCAATGACTTACCTCATTTCCATGACCAAGAAGACCAAAATTATAAGTGCCATCACCCCAAGTGTACAAATCACCAGAAAGTGTTACAGCACAAGTATGGTACTCACCGCATGCTACAAGCTCAATGTTAGTATTACTTAAGGCATCAATAAGCTTTGGCTGCAAAACATCAGAGTCTACACCATGCCCGAGCCGGCCTCCAGATTCCTCTCCCCAGGAGAAAACCTCCCCCTGCTTGGTTACCAAGGCAGCATGTCGACCACCACAGGCAATATTCTGAACATCAAGTACAACCGCAGATTCTAAAGCTTTAGGCAGTAAAGAATCCGTTTTGATACCGCAACTGCCAACTTTATCAAGTCCGCCACCCAAAACACCATCCCCAGTGCCTTCACCCCAAATGAAAACATCACCCAAGGCATCACCATCATCATGGCCAGATCCTTGGCTTGATGAACTAACTGCACTTGAAAGACTAACCCTAAAAGCATCCATTGCCATTGTCTTCATGTGGCCATGTACACTATCTGATCCTCCTGAAGACAAAGAATGAACTGAACCACTAGCGGACTCTGGAGGAAAGAAACCCTTGGGAGGAACAGCATATAATATTACATCTGAAAACGCCTTACCAAGACCATTCTTTGGAGGACTTCCATATGGACTATGAAGGCGAAGGTGATCTCCACCATCCTGCATTTTAAGTAGAAAAACGTCTCAAGTTCACAATCTTGTAGTGTTGAAAGCAGATTTCGTTGATAAAATAGAACCATACCTTCTGCAAGCTATCATTACTACCAAAAGGAGAATGTAAGGGTGAACTTCTTCGCGTGTATGTTCTAGGACTATTTACTTCAGAAGGAATGCCATCACTTCTTGATTCTGTTCTCCATTTTCTTTGATGACTGCGAGAGATTAATGCTTTTAAACCACTAAACCAGACTTCAGCTTCATCCTTGTCCTTGCAGATCTAGAATAATTTTATTAAGAAAATAAATAAATAAAACTTTGACCTGTCTGTATATGCCACTGGAGAGGAAAAATGCAACAATAAATAACCAGATAAACAAGAAGTCATGATTAAAAGGAAGAAGATTCTTACCAAATCCAGTGATCTGTCATTATATATCAGTGAAAATGACTGGTACTCTTTCTCAGGCCGAGGATACCGTTGAAAGATAGGCTGGAAGAAATATAGACCATATTTATGAGTAATAGCAGAAAATAAAAAAAAAAATGAATATAGTCATCACAGTGTCACCAAGACAAGAGAATAAACAGAAGCTGCTATGGTCACAAAAATACATTCATAAGACCTAGAAATAAAAAGTACCAAGTATAGCATCATAGTTTCAAGGTTATAATTGTCTTAATTCTGCTATCCAAATCCAAGTGCCAAAGTAACAAGATCATAATTTTAAAAACAAAGAACATGCAAATCCACATCATCATAGTTTTAAGTTAAAGATCACTGCGATGCTTTTATAGTGATTCGAGTGTAGTTGTAATGCAATGAGCAAGCCAAAAATTGGACTGAAGAGGAAAAACATATATTAACCAACTCAAATTGCAACTTCATTCGAAACTGGTGAACAAGGAAAAACATATATTAACCACTTACAGTGCGCTGCCCGGATATGATTCTAGATACGTGACTTAGTTTAAGATGTTTCTCCTCCTTCCCTGATAACCATATTAAAACAGACTCATCCTGGAAAAATAACAATCAACAATTTAGGCATTTATAAGGAAAACGTAACTCATATTCAGCAGCACAATGACAAGTACATGATCAACGATGCATATATACAGGCAAGTGATGGCATCCCTAGCTTCACTTTTTATCTTACACAACTCTAATATATAACAAGTCAATAAGAAGTGAAAACGAGTTGTGATGGTAAGTGGATTGTTCTCTCACCATTTGAGTGAGAGTGAGGAAGGCACATGAACAATAGAACAAAGTTATAGACAAATATAATGTGTTATCATGCAGAATAGTTTAAAGTTCATTCGAGTATAATTAGTTTGTGTTTCCCAAGTTGGCAACAAGAAATACAAATAGTCTTCTTACCGGCAGTTTTGAACCTGATTTCTTTCTATCTAATACAAATATCTCAGTCAGTTTCAACAACAAAGGAATACAAATATCTCAGACAGTTTCAACAACAAAGGAATAGCGCCAAAGAGTTCTAAACAGTAAACAACATGAAGGGTTTCCATGCAGAATAAATAACTAGTTTGAACTTCTCAGGTCAACACTATGAATAGTCTTATATCAGCAACTTTGAACCTGATTTTCCTCTATATACCAGTCATTCCATAATTCATCACTTACAATGGCTAAAAGTAAAAACTACTTTACAAATATTGTTCTTGGCGTGAACATTGTGTAAATCATTCTCACATTTTCAACACAGGCTAACCGACAATGAAATATATTAAAAGAAAATTTTCTGAGTATGTGACCTGAACATATGAAAAAACTTACATTCGAAAGGCGGAAGGGGCAAAATTTTGGCTTCCCTCTTCTTCCATACTTAAGCAGGCAAGCCCCTTTCTTTAAAGCAGTAATTGCCTGTCACAAAGAGTACCCAATAACCTTAGCAATATTTAGGACATTTGCAGGCAGGAAACATGATCATAGCTTCAAAATCAATTTACAGGTAGCATAATGATAAATTAATGAAAATATCCAAGGGATCATCTAATTGTTCAGAAAATACTCACTCTAATAGAAGGACAAAAAGAATTAATGGAAAGAAATTTTAGTGATTTCCGAAAAGAAAACTGCTGTGATAATATACTAAAAAGTTACTTCTGGTCCACCAGACACTTTTTCATCTGCAATAGTAGCACAAGCACATAGTGGTACATGGGATTGTAATTGTCATGGACTTGTTAAAAACCAGGAAATGTTTAGAAATGCTAGCACATCTGAAATGCAACTGCGTGTAACAATAAATGTCATATATAAATAGCATAATTAAAGGGTTAACCATGTATGAAGGGTGAAACAGAAAACACTAATCAACCAAGAAGAAGTATGATTACTCGAGTTGCATAACTATGTTGTGGACTAAAGTGCAGCAGCAAGTTTACATAAAGTAGCAGCATAATAAAATACCTACAAATTTTACCAGTCATGAAGCATATCGATATTTCCATTGATTTGTCGCAAGAGCAGATTTAGCTACATAGTGACCCAACTAGAAACTTCTAATATCATGGAATCAACATAATACTAAGATCAGCTGGTTTCCCCTATTTATTTTCATTTCAAAGTCCAAAAAATTACAGTTATAAGCTGACTAATATTTTCTTTTTTTTTTTTTTTGGTATGATCAAGGTATCATTTATGATTGTTTTACAGTCCATGAAGACTAATCCTTTCAGGTTTCGTGGATACCCCTCCCAACAATGTTACCTCTAGGGTTTGAACTTAAGATGACTCATATTATTAGCAAGACTTCATCACTCCACTATTATTTCTACTTGCTCCTACAATTAAGCATAATCTATACAGACACAACAGGAATAAGCAAAAAATGTCAAAATATATGCAAACACAAATTATTAATCAAAATTTATATGAATATATATATTCTGACACAAGAAAATATAGGAATATTAACAGGTCTAGCATAATCTACTCGTATACATCACTCAACAATCATTAAGCAGCTCAATTACCTCCTAAAAACAGAGCAAAATGAAAGGCAATTTCAAACAATAATCACAAGAAAAAAAAAATCAACAAATTCGATCCAACAAGTACAAATAAATCAGCAAAAAGAATAAGGAAAAAAGAATACCTGTTCTATGTCTCTTCCAACGGGGCCAGTTCTACTAAGATCGGAAGCCATCCTATCAGTTCTTGACATAAACCAAAACTAAACTAAAAAAATTCTCCCCAAAAAAAAATGGGATCCAAAAGAAAATTAAAAACCCAGTTAAGAAATGTTAAGAACAAATTCATCCATTTTCAAAACCAAACCCTTCCATCCAAAAAAAACCTTTACTTTTCCTTCCTCACCATAGCTAAACACTAACTTCAACCTCACAAATCCCATCCAATCTCCAAATAATTTGGATTCCACCATTAAGAGAATTTCACTAACCCCAAATCGTACTTTCACTTCTTATACCTCTTTTGAAGTTTCAATCATCGTAATCTAAAGTAAAAATGGAGAAAATTTTAGCTTTTCTGTATTGAAAGTAGCTAAAGAATGGGAATGAAGTCAGGGAAGTGAAGCGAAAATGGGTGTTTGGAAAGAGAGAAAATCTGGGAAAGCTTTGAGAAAAAAAATGTTTTTAAGTAATAATATTTGATCTGATTAAAGAGTTAAGAGACAGAGAGACAGAATAAAGAAATGAGAGAAGAAAAAAAGGTGAAAGAAAGGGAAAAAAAAAAAAAAAAAAGGATAATGCAAATTGCTAAAAATACCCACAAAAAATTTTAATCTGAATTTCTTTATTTTAAGACTTTTTTTTTTCTTTTATTTTCCTTTGCTTAACTTTGCAGTGAATAATTTTTTAATTTTCTTTTTTCTGTTTGGTGACTGAGAAAGTTGTTAAACAAAAAAAAAAAAAAAGTAGAAAAGACGGTGAAATGTAAATAGTAAAATACTGGTCAAACTCTTCTTAATAGAAAATTTAAAAAGATAATTAAAAAAGAGTTAATATAACAATATTTTGTGTAAAAATGTTTTTAATTATAAATAAAGGGTTTTATTTGTAAATTAGTCCTTAAACCATATTTTAATTTTCAATTTGGTCCATAAAATTTTCTTTTGAAAGAAATAGTGGTTAAAATATCTCAATTTAGCTTCTTATATTTTGTTTTGCCCAGAGGCGATATCAGCCTTTAGGCTGGTTATCGCCTGTCTTTTTCTTCTTCTCACTAATCATTTCTTTTTTCTTTTTCTCATTCACTTCACATGCATTCTCTCTTTTTAGTTTGTAAACCTATTTTGAGGGTATTTTTATTGTCTTTACAAGTTATGATGGACAGATGACGGTGCCTGTTATACACTAAAACTCCATCAACTACTAGTAGTTTTTTTTAGAAAAGTGGGTGGCTCTTCGTTAGTTTCTTAATTTGTTTCTGTTTTGAGAGTATTTTAGAATAATAACTGATTGCACGAGTTGATTTGGACTCGTGTTTTCTTAAGTTTTATATTTTTTTAATTTGTTTTTCAATTATTTAATAAGTCTTCAGTTTTAAAAGTTTTTGCCTACTCTTATAACACGTTTTTTATTATTGCTTATGTATGAAATCTTCTTTTTGCAAGTGATTTTAGGGATGATTTTGTTGTCGTCTTCTCTAGTTTAGTGAATGCTCGATTCTTTTGTCGATTTTTGTTCGCCGCTTTGGACCATCCGGGGATGACTCTCTTATCGTATTAAGTGCTTGCAATCACTCTAGAAATGTTGTACTTGAGTTGTGACAAAGTCAAATGCAATGTGTCATAATGTTCTATTGATGCTAAGGCTAGAGCCTTTGTGTGTTGGTGGAATTTGTCTTTCACCATATATGACAAGTGTTGTTATTATTTCCCCTAAATTGTATGATTCTATTCATTAAATAAATTTAACTTTTAAAAAAAATATCTCAATTTACCCAAAAAAAAAATATAAGTAAATAATGATGTGACACATCTTCTGTTTTTATTCGACTTCGTATTTTTTTTCATAAAATCGGACAAAATTAATAGTTTAAATATCACTTCTAAAAAAAATTTAGGAATTTGAGAATTAGGATATATATTTCAAGGTCAATTTATGAATAAAGCCTAAATAAATTTTGGTTAAAATGTGTAATTACTCCCTTATTTTGATAAAGTTTACAACATAGTCCCTATATTTTAAAAGTAAATTTAAAATTTTAATTTTAAAATATCTTTTATTTAAAAATTCTAGTCTAACTATCCGTATTGTTAGTCATATTTTGCTTACTATAAGGTTTGCTTACAAAATTTATAATAATTTGCTTATGAAATTAGTATGTTTGTGTAAATATTTTTATGATAAATTTTGACAGAAATACTAATAGTTAGGAATTTTAAATTAGAAAAATAAAAATATTCAATTTTCAACTCTTAAATATATGGATCATATCACAAACAACATTCGAGTAAAGGGATTGATGGCACATTTTACCTATAAAATTTCACATTTTTCTTTATTTAAATCTATCAGATCTCTCAATAAAATTTTAAATTAGGCTCTTTATAATTTATAAAATTTTAAATTAATAACGGTAAAATTTCACTTTGACCTTTAAGAATGATAAAAATTTGATTTAACCCTTTAAAAATTATTAAAATATGGGCTATTAAAATGATGAAATTGTATTTTTATTATCGTAAAATATATAATTTAATTACAGACCCCAAAAAAAATTTCTGGCTATACCACTGTCTACAAGGTATATGTTTACAAAAATTAAGCTCTGAAAGAAATGAAATGTGAGTGATAAAAGATCTAACAATAAGCTCCTCGATAATATTTATAGGAGAAATGAAAGAATAAATATTTGAATAAGTTTCTCTTGATCTTGATGCTTGGATCACTCTCTTAAGTCTTGAAGTATTTTTGAAGTGTATTTATATCAAAGAACAAGTTTATAGATATTTATGGCCACTGGGGATAAATTCTAGCCGTTGAAAGTATTAATTTGCGGCTTAAAAATTGGCTCTACACGTCATGTCTTGAGACGTAGCAAGATGTCTTAAGACAACAGCCCCTGGAGCAAAATTTTGCATTAACGTTTTCTTGTCTCGAGACATATAATCGTATATCTCAATACTCGCATACCAAAGTCCCTTAAAAAAATTAAACACCTTACAACGCTTTGATATTAACCCAAAAATACTTAGATAAATTAATACACATTTAAAACATATAAACTTAAGATTTCAAACCTAATAACTCGAGTTTGATCTCACACTAATTGTACTTAATTTGAATGTTTTTCACATTAAACATGACTAATTTTCACTTATTTTTATTTTCATGGATAGAAT
Organism: Gossypium stocksii; assembly: GCA_020496765.1. Taxonomy (NCBI): domain Eukaryota; kingdom Viridiplantae; phylum Streptophyta; class Magnoliopsida; order Malvales; family Malvaceae; genus Gossypium; species Gossypium stocksii. The sequence goes on from CM035623.1 coordinate 1,554,150, forward strand.
CTTTTAAATATATAAAAATTAAAAATATTCTTAAAAAATTGCAAGTTTAGTTATATTTTATATTAATATTAAAATCCCTAGTGTGAAAAAAGAAAGTCAAAGTTTAGTTATAACTAATTATATATATTTATATATATAATATGCATGAATAAGATTTTCACCTAATTCTTAAATTCTATTTAAAATTATCAATTAATTTATTAAAATTTATTTAAATGTATAATGTGCTAAAATTTAAAAGCAAAAAATAAGGTCATATTATAAATACAATTGTAGCGACGAAAAAATTTTTAGCTTAGGTCGCTAATTGTGGCGATTTACAATCTTGAAAACGAATTTTGATTTTTATTAAAGCAAAGGAGTCGCCACCGATCCTTTTTCTTAGGTGTGATCGGGCACCTAATAAATCCTCTTTCTGGCAGCAAAATTCGTAAAAGGAAGGCTCAGTTTAGGTCTACGTTGAAATTCAGAGAAAAGTAGGGTTCGGGAGTCAGTTACGCGCAGGGAAGGTATTAGCACCCCCGCGACGCCCAAAATTGGTATCTTTCAAATATACGTTGTCTTAATTTTCAAAAATACGAGTTCAATTTAAGATTTAGTCGTGATCCGATTAAGATACGAACATTTGAAGGCTTTTTATTTTTGAGAAGGATATCCCGCTTTTAACACGAGCCATCCGTGATTCACCCAACATAGCGATGAAATCACCGGCTTAATGTTAAAATCGGTATATTGCCTTGTTTATCAAATCATGAAAAGATTATAAATGAGTAATATCGATGAAGAAATCAAAATGTGAATTAATATGCTATATTAAAAACACAAAACGAATAAGGTGAAAATAAACGAGATGAATAATATATAATATATATATAATAACGCATACATGATAGTAACAGTAATAATGCGAATAAAAAGAAGCAGCAAACATGTATAAAACATATACGAAACATATATAGTAGTATTTAGGCACATGCACGTAATATATTAGGAATAACGGAATTATAAAAATATGAGATAACGACAATATACGAACAATGTGATGTTATGAATATACACGCAATGTATAAGTATAATATATAAAACGCATGTTTTGGATATGTATATATATAAATATTTGGGTAAGTAATAATAAAATAATAATAAATACTAATAGTGAAAACCACAAATGCGACATATTATTAGGATCTATGCATAATATATATGAATATGGCATTAAAATATAAATACATAATATATATTAAAATATCGAAATAACAATATAATAAAAATAACCATAATAATGATAATCATAGTATTAATAATGAAATGATAATGAATAGTCATTATATATATAATTATAAAGACAGCTAACAAAATAATAGTATTAATAATAAAACATATGTACTAATATATACAATAATATAATAAAAAAAAAAAAACAACCATAAGAATATACAAATACATCAAAAAATATGATATAATTGTAACAAATATATATATAAAATAATAAAGATGCATGAATAATGTAGTACGAAGAGAGTATATATAATATATACAATAAATTCTTATAATACATATATACATATTAGTATTTAAGAACATGCATGAGGTAGTATGTAATGTATGAGCAATAGGATGTGAAAGTATATAATTATTACAATATTAAAGATATAAATAATATATATATATATATATACATATTATAATTGATAATGATGTTAAGAAAATATTAATAATAAGTATATATACCAAAGATATGTACGTATATAATGAAACATATATTAATACTAAATATATATAATAGTAGTAGGATGAATATAATAGTAGCAAACAATATAATAGCAATAATATATGCATACATAATAAAAGATAATAAGTAATAATAATATAATGATAATAATATGAGAATTTTAAAGAAAATAGCTCGAAAAAGGAAATAAAAGGACGAAATTGTATTAAAGATAAAAGTTTCGGGGCGAATTCAGAATAAAAACGAAAAGAGGAGAGCTTATTTGAACACGGGTTAAATCTATGGGGACCCAAACAGCAATTTACCCGGTTCATTAAAACGCTGCGTAACGTGGAGGGTTAAATCGCAAAACGTGACAAATTTCTGGGGCGAATCTGAAATAATTGGAAACTTAATCGCGAAACACTGAAAAAGCGGAAGGACTGATCGCGCAATAAGCCCCTATGACGTCAGAGCACGCGGATCCTAGGTGGACCCGGGTCGGGTCGACCCGACCCAGGTCGGTTGCTATAAAAGGGCCATGTTTTTGTTTTTGGCTCATTTGCACGGTGAGGGGGAAAAAAAAAGAAGGGGAAGAGAGGAGAGGGGAAGGAAAGGAGAGAGGGGGGCCGGGGAGGGTCCGGTCACCGGACCGGTCAACGTCCGGTCACCGGCCGATGATCGGACCACCGTGCGCCGCCGTTCGCCGCCGTTCCGGTCACCGTTCCGGTGGCTGGAAAAAGGTAATTTTTCTAATTTTTTTCCTTTTTTCTTTCATTCTATATTATTGCTGTTATTATTATTTAAAAACCATACATAAAAATGAAAAGAGTTGTAAAATAGAATCACCTCCGCCTAGGGTTCTGATATCCTGCGTATTATTCTTGCGATTCGGGGTCTTCCCTTCGCTGTTATTGCTAAAATTCTGCTATTCTGCTATATTGCTTTCAAGTATGTTTGTATTTGCTGTTTTTTTGGGGTTCAAAATTCGACCATTACAATTGTTTTGAATCGGGCTTTTATAGCCTTCTGTTTACTTCGTTTACAAGTTGTTTTCTGTCTATAAAATGCTTTCTGTCCATTTGTTTTAAATGTTTGTAGGGGCTTGGGCGGTGGAAGTGACCTGGAAGGGCAGTGCTGAGTTGATGGGACTTGAAGCGGTGGGCAGAGACCAAGTGGGGCATTGGGGGGTGATTTAGGGTTTCTAGTTAGGGTTTGGGTGTATTTGGGTCACGGGTTAGGGTAGCAGTTGGGTTTTGGTGTAAATTGGGCTACGGGTTAGTTTTAATTTGGGTTTGGGTTTGTTTGTACGGGCCAAAATTGGCCATTACAACAATTATATAAAATATAACACTATTTACTATTTCTTTTAGTATTCTTCATATCCATAAGTCTATATTCAGGTTTCGTGGCTATTTCTCGTATTTAACTTGTGATTATATTTTTGAATTACAACATATACATATATCCGATAATATCTATTTTTTATTTAGATATTAATTTTTTTAAAGTTACAATTATAATTATAAATGCAATCATGAATCTAAAAATAATAGCGAAAAATATCAATTGAAATATTAAAATAAACATACAAGAAATTATAATATATCATAAAATTAAAAAAAATTCTATATATTTAAAAACCTTTTTTTTTAAATAATCTTATTATAGATTCTGATTATATCTGCTCTTTTGATACAATGTCTAGAACTACCAATAGTCTCTTCTTAGTCCATAAATTTGACAATAGTGTGCTTTAGCACACTTGAATCTATGTCCTCCTACATTAGCAACAATTCCCTTACCAATCGAATTAAAACTCAATCAACTATGATTTAAAAAGTTAAATCGATGAACATAAAATATTGAAAAAGATTGTTTATGCAAATAACAAATTTGAATTTGATAGCTATTTATATGTTTAATTATTGTTTAGTTTTATATTTGTATTTAAAAGTTATATAATAAATTTGAATATTTAATAGGATACTTATATATATTTAAAAATTATCATAAATAATATTATTGAATTATCATTAAGATAAATATTATTTATCTTAATATTTAAATTTGTTATCATTAGATTTTTAAAAATTATCATTATTATTATCATTTAATTTAAATTTAAATTTTGTTTCAAATTTCATCAACTCACCTTCAAATTTTCTAAATTGTATATTCATAAAATTTAATATTAAATTACAATAAAAATATATTTTTAATTGACATGAGAATTTAAAAAAAAAATTAAAAAAATTGGTGAAGAAGCATATGGCAATAAAAGGGTGGGTTGATTAAAGTTTGTCATATACATCCATAATGGCTCACCACTTTTGTTTTTGCAGCCCCTATTTGATTGAGACCAACACCACCCCCTTTTGAATTAAAAAAAAAAAAAAAGTGAAAGGATGATAAAAAGAAATAGCCACACAAATTTTAAAAAATAAAAAAAAAGTTTTTTTTTAATAAAAAAACCTGAACACAATATAAATACACGTGAAGATGTAATCACGGATAAGTAGAGATGTCAATATTCACCTTAATAGCGAGGATATGATTATGTTTGTTCTTTTTGACACTAATGCTTAGAACTATCCATAGTCCCTTCCTAACTTATAAATAGGAGGATAATTTGCTTCGGCACACTCAAACTCATGTCCTCCTACATTGACAGCAATGTCTATACCAATTGAGTTAGCACTCAATCGACTTTTTAATCTGGTTAAAATACTCAATTTAATTTTTTTTATTTTTGTAAAAATTTAATAATTTAATTCAAGCATTTTTAATTATAACTTTAAAATTTTATAATTTTATCTCGATTCCATAAACAAAATATTTACTTATTTCACTCTTATATATGTGATTTATTAAATCTATCTTTTGTTCTTTCTATTTCCTCTTATTTATTTCATTACTTTTAAATACAATATTAATAGTCACTAAAATAATAGGAGGACCCTAACCCATCATACTTTTTTTTTGTCAGTGTTTTCATAATCGAATTGAATCAGTAATCAATCAATACACTAATCCGAAATAAGATAATAAATTGATTGAATCAAATTTTTATAATTTTTTAATAATTTATTCAATTTGAATTGGATAAATCAATCAAATCAAAAATCTATAATATGACCAGTTCAACCATACACCTAATTTAAAAACAAAGTAATAATAAATATAAATTTGAATTAATTAGGTGACAAAATATTTAAAATTTAAATTGGCCCAACATGATAAGACTACTATCTAATAGATAAAATTAAATTTTATTTAAATTTAATTATATAAACATTAATGTAAAACATCATTCATTAATGTCTCATAAATTTGAAGTAATAAAAATTAATATTCAAATTGACAAATAAACAGAAAATTACATCAAATTGAAAAGATCAAAAGCATCCATCGCTTTATCTTGTTGAAAGATGCCCGAGACTTCATAAGGGACCAAATCAAAGGTTTGAAGGCTTGATTTCCACGGAAGACCAAATTTGGCAAAGTAATCCGCAATTAGGTTATCTTGCCTAGGTATGTGGCGCAATCACCATTGTTCTTCGGTTTTCAAGAGTCATCGCACTCTTTTAAAAAAAATAAAGATGAGATAATGTACCGTCCTAAAACCCACAACAACCTTCTAAATTAAATGTTTTCTTTTTTAACTTAAAAAAAAGTTTTTATACTTTGAATTTATTTATGTTTGGTCCATTTCATAGCTTGATTTAGGGTTACTTTTTAATAAAAATATCATATGTCAATGTAAAATGTATTTATGTGTGGTTATGAGATAAGGATTGGTCCTTTGAAAAGAGGGAAAATTATGTTTCTTTTTTAATTTTGTTATATAAAGAAAAATGATGAAACCCTTCTTTTATAAAGGAACCAAAATTATTGAGTTGGTAAAACATCAATTTTATTATAATTTCCTTTTTCTTAAAGAGTAACTTTTTTTTATTAATTTTTAATAAATTTTAGTTATTGATCCGTTGGTATTTTATAATGATTAATTCTGATTATAAATATTCGGATATATATTATTTGTACTTATAATTATACATTTAACTTTTTTTTTTAATACTAATCTATTTTCAATTTTGTCCAATAATATGAACAAATCTAAATTTAAAATTGATGAGTTGAAATTGAATTATAAATTTTAGAGAGGTCAAAATATAAATTTATCCTATATTATTTTATGTTTTTTATCATTTATAAAATGATTAAATAGGATTTTTTTCAATTTTGGAGGAGTTAAAGTGTAATTTACCTTATATTAACTTATAATTTCATCATTTATGAAAGGACTAAATTATAATTTTTTTTAATTTGAGGGCTGGATTTATCTCCGAATATATATTCATTTTTGAGCTTATGGTATTCGAAAGCTACAAAAGTCTCGACTCAATCTAGAGTCCAACCACGCCAAACTCCATTTTTAGAGACAAGCTCTCTCAATGTTTTTTTTTTTTTTTCATTTACAATATTTAAACTCAAGACCTTGATTAAGAGGTATCAAACTCTTTACCACTCAATCTAATTGACGATGGTACGTTATATATTATATATTATATATAATATAAAAAGAGTAAAATGCACCTAAAATCGTTAAACTATTAGTAAGTTTACTTTTTAGTTACTCAATTTCAAAAAGTTATTGTTACTAAATTATTCGAAAATTTTTATTTAATGCACCAGGTTATTAAGTATCAAATAGTTCAATGACACAATATCTAGAACTATCCATAATCCTTTCCAACTCATAAATCGAAAGATAATGCACTTTAGCACACTCGAAACCACGTCTTCCTGCATTGACAACAATACTAATACCAATCGAGTTAAGACTCAATCAACGAAATTTCAACATTTTATTTTATATAATATATATATCAATTCTTAAAAGAAAATAAAAAGCAAAAGGCAAAAGATATAGGAAAAAAAATCTAAATTATATAGTCCAACAATTAAGTTGGATGGTGTAGAATGAAGGGTTGAGCAGTTAATTTTTGTCCTTTTGAGGACAACCCCATGTTCTAAGCATGTTTTTTCTATGGACCACCCATGCAACTCAGTTTTAAAAGCGATTTGTCCTACAAATTTTGATAATTTTATTTACTTCCATTTAATTCAATTTGATAATAAAAATTTAATTTTGAAGTTTGGGTGTGAAGATCGAATTGGAATTGTGAATTGCACCGATTGAATTGAAAATTGATAGATTATTTAATTTAATGTAATCAATAAGCTCGAAAAGATGTTAAGGCGAGTTTGCTAGAAGCAAAGGCAATTCTAGTAATACTATGCCTTTGCTCGTCTCGAGGGTTTTTAATAAATACAATTTTTATTTCTATTTATAATTCTTCCCAACTTATAAATCAGAAGAAAAATATACTTTATCACGCTTAAACTCATGTCATTCTAATTGTTGCTGGAATAACGATGCCGTTAAGGCTTAATATAGAGTATTTGGATGTGGAAATTGAGGGCACCGCTTTATGCAGTTATTTTCAAATTGCAACATTGTAAGATGGATCTTTCCATGACGAGGGCAGCACTTAGGGGAGAGCAATTTTCGGTTAAAACCGAGAAAATCAACTCAATTAGTGTAGTTGGTTTTGGTTTGGCAGTTTATGCGGTTTTTTAGTTATAGGTTTGATTTTGTTGGTTATTTTGATCAGTTATTAATGTTTAAAATTTGCAACTAACCCAACTGAAAAAACTAACTGTTTAAAATTTGCAACTAACCCAACTGAAAAAACTAACTTAATTTAATATATATATATTTAATTATTTAAAATATATTTATAATTTATAATACCTAAAATAAATATAATTTATTCAAGCCCAATAATTAAAGTCAATTAAATCGACTAACTGACTAACTTAAAGTAAGTTCAATTCTTGAACTTTAAGTTGATCAGGTCAAATTTTATAGATTATGATCAATCAAGCCGATTTAATAAAAATTTAACCAAACCAATATAAAAAATTGAATGCTCTCCCTTAGTGGCACTTAGAGGCAACCTCCTCCATGCAATTGGATTTTTCATATTAAAAAAATGGAATTTTGATAAATTCGATTGATTTGATAAATTAAACCGATTGATCTAAAAATCAAACTTCCGTTTTAATTTTTTAAAATTATTATAAGTAATTACAATATATACAAATTAATGTAAAGTTGTACTAGGATTATCTAATTTGTTTTATCTTTTAAAAAAATAAATAATTATTTTTTAGTAATGGGTTAGGTTGAAGAAAATTGAGATTGCAAAAATTTGCAGCATCATTGGTCACATGGTAAAGTGTATTTAAAGGTTTTCCCCATTTTTGTCACATGGTCAAAGCTTATTTTTTGGACAAAAAATCAAGATAGTTGGTACCCTTTTGATATTGGTTGGTCGTTTCGGTCCGTATGTATCGTTTCGTTTTTAATTTTTATTAAGTAGTTTATGTTTTGTTTCGGTTAAAATTTTAAAATATTTTAATTGTTTCGATTAATATCAATTTGTACCGTTGTGTAGTGGCCCGTGTTGATAGATATAATATTTTAATATTTTAAACTAAATTTTATTTTTTTAATCTTTAAAATTTTACAATTGAGGTATATTTTGCACGTATATATAATATATGAAAAATATTTAACGATAAATATGGAATTGTACGCTAATATTAAATACGTAACGTTACAATACTAATTAGGGTTAACTACACCCAAGGTTATCAAACTACTAGTAAGTTTACGTTATGATCGCTCAACTTCAAAAAGTTATAAAACGGTCGTTAAACTATTCGAAAGTTTTCATTTAAGCCATTAGATTATTAAAGTCGTGGTTATATAGCCTTCTTTGTTCGTACCATTTGCACCAATTGAAAGCTCTCATTCCCCTTTCTTATACAGTTCAATTTTTTTTCATAAAATAGCTTTGAATGTCATGAATTTGCAAACCAAAATTCAAATAACTTTCTTCTTCGATCACCGATACTGACCGTCAAATCGACTTGGATCTAAGATATGTTATTCTACTCATCAATAAGTACTAATCCACCGTACTATTCGTCGAATCATAGCTTGGACTAGTCGAAGCTCTTTTAAAAAAGAAAAACTTAACAGGCCAGTGAGTTAAATAAAAGCTTTTGAATAGTTAGTGACTTAATTCGAATAATTCAACGATCATTTTATAATTTTTTAAAGTTGAATGACCAAAAAATAAATTTACTAATAATTTAATAACCTTGGTCCTACTAAATACCTCAAAAATATTTCAAAAAGAAATTATTTTAGTTATTTTATGTATACAATTTCTCTTTTGACAAAAGAATTCAAAGAAAATAATTAAATTACCTTAATAAGTAGGTGAACATTGATTCTTAATTATGCCCAATTGGACAATTGGGTTTATTTGGACAAACAAAGAAACAGACAGTAGGATTTTCAATTGGGTATGTTTGGGGAAAACCCATAAAGTTTTTTTTTCTTGAGTCATTTTCGATAAATCGAAAATAGAAAACACAGGTTACTATATCATTTGGTATTTAAATTTAGTTTTAATGTTCAATTTGGTACCTAAATTTTTTTTTTTTCAATTTGATACTTGAGTTTGGGTTCAATATTCAATTTGATACTCAGACCAAATGGTATCATATGGACCAATGATGTTTGACACGCTGGCTCTAATAAAAACAAATTAGGTATTTCATTGGGATAAAAAAAATTAAGTACCAAAATGAACATTAAAATCAAACTCAAGTACCAAATTGGGACAAAAAGACTTAGGTACTAAATTGAACATTGAGCCAAACTTGTGTATCCCTAAAAAAATATTATAAAGCTTCAAAATATAAACTAATTGAATATTGAAAAATTAAGGGTTTAAAAAATTAAATATAAAATATAATTGAATTGTTTAATAAATGTAAAATTTAAATTATGAAAAATAGTTAATTTAGATTTTTATCTTTATTTAAAAGGGATAATGTAACTTTTGCCCCTGAACTTGGCAAGCAAGTTCATATTGGCCCCTGAATTTTTTTCTAATCCACTTTGACATGTAACTTTTGGCCATTGAACTTAGCAAGTAGGTCCACATTAGCCCTTGAACTTGACAACTAGATTCATTTTGGTACTTGTACTTTTTTTAAGTTCACTTTAACTCTTAAACTTGACAATTAGGTCCATTTTGATATCTGAATTTAAAAAAATCTAAAAGCTTGATGATGTGACACTCTGAGTTTGAAAAATAAAAAGTTTTGAGATGATGATGTAGTATAATCTCAGAATGTCATATTCAATGTTTTAATAACCGAACTGATGGTTAAACATGTTAGACCACCAGTTCTTGATTCAACCACTTTGATTAGTTCAACCATTGGACCAATAATAATTAAAAAAATAATTAAGAATTCATTAAAAAAAGTAATACATATAAAACCAGTTATAAATGGCTTTTTAGATTTTTATAATTTTATAATTATCTATTTAATTATTGTTGGTCCGACAGTCGAACTAGTTAAATCAAGAAGTAGTGGTCTAATTTGTTCAACCATCAGTTCAGTTATTAAAATATTAAATATAACACTCTGAAATTGTACCACGTCATTATTTTAATTTTAATTTTATTTTTCACGTAATGATGCAACACTCTTTAGAACTTTTAAATTCAAGGATCAAAATGAACTTAATTGTCAACTTTAGAGGCCACTGTAGATCTAATTGCCAAGTTCAAGTGCCAATATTTACATTATTTTAAAGTAAAATCTTGGTAATAGGATGTTAAAAAAATAAAATAAATTGAAAATATTAAAAGCCTCGTATCTTGCAATGTGAAGATGCGGATTTGTACATATATTAACAGCTGAGCAAATATTTCAAGGACAAAATACAACCAACAAAATTGCTCTCTCAGCCTAATGTACAAAAACTCCATATGGCGATTTTTACAGGCCTCCGAGGGGTCGATATAATCCCTACCCTTTGCTCTACGAACCAGTCGGCCATACACGTCGTGTCAACCCGAGGACGAACTAGTGTCTGCGGTTTCATCTTCACTGAAGCTTGATGGTACATCCATGGAAGGTCTATAGCCGAAACATGTAAACACAGTCCAAAGATGTGGATGATGAATACAAGGTAATAAAAACTGATGGACCGGGACATGGTAAAAATGTACAACACGCTGACCTTTTAGTGGGATTCATCGACGGAGGGGATCTCGGTCGCGGGAAATCCACGTTGACTTGCTTGGCAACCTTTGAGATACAAAAATATCAGTGCATGATATGCGTATTTGACCCAAAGCAAGGGCGAAGCCAAAAGGTTTTTCTTCGGGATGACCAAAATTAAGTTGTATGTTTTTAAGGGAGTTAAAATGTAATTTCACAATTTTACTAGCTCTTTATAATTTTTAAAAGACTAAATCAAAATTTTATCATTTTAGGGGCCAAAGTGTAATTTTACTTTTTACTAAATTAAAATCTTGTAAAACTTAGGGTCAAAAGTGAAATTTTACATTTTAGAGGAACCGGGGACCCTGCCAGCCTGTGGCGCCACCCCTGACTCAAAGTCGACTAAAAGCTTGAACTTACTCTCGATTCGTTTGTTGGATTGGTTTTTACTCCTACAGGATACTCCTTTTTCGGCTTCCGTTGTCCGCCAAGTTTCTCCACCTGAGTAAAGAAAATGAACTTTCAAGCCAAAACATTCACGTCACAAAACTGTTGAAAGACGAAGCACATGTGAGGAGAAATACGTTTGCCATCCTTGCACCTGGGGACTCAATGCATCCACGTTTAGAATTTGAAGTTTTAGATGGGATTTTGTTCTTCAGGGCCTTATACGTACGATTATCGTCGTCATGCAAACAAGTCTTTTCTTGTTCATTATCGAGTTTCCCAACATTGGGGCCAGGATGGTTAGTGAAAGAATCCGATCTCATCCTTTCAACAGCAAGCTTAGAGCTCACCTTACTTCGTTTGCAATTTATGGTACCGGCATTTTCGGCCGAACTTCTGTGGATATCCGATGAAGAGTTCTGGCCCGGGAATGAGTTAAAATGGGACTTGTATAATTGATGACGAGATTTCTTGTTCTGTCTTTCGAGCCCGTACACGGTTTTGAAGGTTGCATTCTCCATATAAGGATCCTGAGAACTTGTCTTTGAATTATGTACTTCATTTACCTACAAGGGTATTAGATGAACAGAACGCCGTATCATAAGACTCTTGACAGGATTTGAATATGACACCTTAACATCATAGTTATTTCAAATACCAATTGAACCCGTAAAAATGAACTCTTCCTAGTTGTCAACACCGTTTAGCATGGCCATATTGTTACAGAATATAATGTAAATATAGTTTGCATATCTACTACATACATCAAAACATGAAAAAAATGCATCCAAGAGTCAACTTACAACGTTAAGATTTGGCTGCTTCATAGCTCCAGAGATACGAGGAGAACGGGGCAGTTGGGGATGATCTCCAACATCTACTGGCTCTGATGACGCAAACACGAGATTCAAATATTCATGATTCTATAAAAATTGTGAATATAGCAAACAGATTTCGGTATTGGACTAACCACTGACCGCCTTGCTACTCGGGAATTCAAATGCACCATTAGGAAGTGAATCGAAATCAGTAGCAAGTAACGGACCATCTTCTATATAATACCTCCCGAGCTGCCTCTTAACAGCTAGAATAGCAGGACTTTCACTCTCACCCTTAACCTTCAAATATCCCGATGGCTTATAAACCGTGTTTTTAGTTGTCCTTGGGTTTATCTGTGTAATGGTTCCGTTTTGTCCAAGTTTAGTGTCATAAGGACCCCGATTTTCGGAAGAACGCATATCTTGTAAAGACGAACTACTTTCAGACGATGTATCTTCCATACAAGCATCGTATGGATTTTGATGATTCCTACGGTCATATACGTGATCAGTAGCTAGAAACTCTTGGCTAGAAATCCTTCCACTTTCAACCTCCCTCGGATCGATATTCCTATAATCCCGTTCCTTGATACTACCAGAAGAATCTTGCCGGAGTCCACTACCACGATCCTGAATAATGCCACTAGAATGATCCAATCGCCCGTTAACATATTCATCTCTCTTTTTGTCTTTTAACCTTCTGTGACAAAACCAACTAGATATTTGCTTTTCAGTCAACCCTACTTGAAGTGCAATTTGTGCTTTCATTTCATCAGAAGGAAACCGAAGCTCTGAAAAAACACCCGAAACTCTATTTTGAATATAATGGATGAATACATTTAAATAAGATGAGAAATGAAGAACTACATAATACCTTTGTAGAATTTCTCCAGAGCCATAACCTGAGCCGGTGTCTTTACAGTTCGTTTCTTATTCACGTCTAGAGAAACTTTATTCTCTTCGGTCTGCACTTCACCTGAATTGAAAACGAGTGCATAGAAGTAGAAAAAAAGTAATAGATTCAATAACATTAAGCATAATACGAGAATAAGTACAATGTATACTAGCCAACTACATAAAATAGCATAAAAGCGAGAACGAGGGCAATTCAGATTAACAAAAAGTAAAACAAAAACCTCACGTAAACTACTCCGAATCAGACGAACAATTTCACAATATTCCTTCTGCCATTTTAAACACCCATACTAAAACAGAACGAAAAATTGATATCTTCATTCTTAGATTCTTTCATATAATTATTATAGCTCCCTGAATGTAACATACAGAAAATAATATAACTAAACCTACGACCAAATACATGATCTTATGACCTGTTACGAAATTGCTGAATGTAACATACTGAAAATAATACAACTAAACCTACGACCAAATACATGATCTTATGACCTTTCACGAAATTGCTGTTAGCTAGCATCTTCCCCATTAGAGAACTCTTGCAGTTCTCGTCCTGAATTCCAGAAAATGAACCAAATGAACAAATTCATGGATCAGTTGTCGGATTAGTGAGGTATACAAAACATCTCAAAATCCATCAACCGAACATATTTGTGTAAATTTTCAGACTTTTGCATAAAACCCTTAATCTGGATTACGCTCGAAACCTAAAACATGATTCAAAGACGATGTCATTCATTGATAACAATCACCTACCAATACAAAAACAATCTAAGGTAACATGCAACAATTCAAAACAAATAGGCGGGTCATAGCATGAATAACTCTAGAAGGCCGCACTTTATCTTTCTCTCAAACTGATCTCTCACGTTCGAGAGAAAGAACCAATGGAAACACGTAGCATTTTAAGCACAAGCATCGATAGTCTAAGCCTCTTGGTTCCGGCTGTCCTTCAACCTTGAATATCAAAAAGAAAGAAAGATTGATATCTTCATTCTTAGATTCTTTCATATTATTATAATAGCTCCCTGCAATCTAACATACAGAAAATAATACGACTAAACTTCCAACCAATACACGATCTTATACACAATCTTCCCCATTAGATAACTTCTGCATTACCAAGAAACCTCATGCATTGATCCCATCTTCCAGTGAACCAAATGAAAAAATTCATGGATCGGTTGTCAGATTAGTGAAGTATTCGAAATATCTCTAATCCATCAACCGAACTTATTAGCGTAAATTTTCAAACGTTCACATAAAAGCCCTTTATCCGGATTACCCTTGAAACCTAGAACACGATTCAAAGACGATGCCATTCATTGATACAATCACCTATCAATACAACAAACAATCTAAGGTTTATGATCTAATGGCATTTCCAATTTACAACATGCAACAATTAGAACTGAATACCGCGTATTTTCCTCGAATAACTTAATAAAACAGGAGCTGCCATGGATGAATTTTACAATGGTTCAAACTTCCAAGTGATTAGAACAACATCTAATCATAAGAAATTAAGATTATAAACAACATTTCTAAAGGAAATATTCAACCATGATAATAATATTTGAAGAACAAATGAATTATTACAAGAATAAATCTCACCTCCAGAACAAAATTAAATAATTGATAAAATAAAATCCAAGCAAATAAAGACAAAAAAAATATAAAAAATCATATTTTTTTTTTAAATGCTGGAAAAAGAATAGATCATGGCTAGAATTTTTATACTCCATTTTCTATTGAACCAACCAATATCAAAATTTCTCAGTGCATGCAACTTTTAAACACCAAAAAACTCAAAATTAAAAAAACCCAAATCTCAAAAAAAAAAAACTTTGATCTAAGCTTTGAGGAACTAAAGCATTTACCTTCCATGGGTTATGAATTTTTCCCCTATTTTTTTCTGGGAACCCCTTTGTTTTTTGTTTTTCCTTCAATATTTGGTCCTTTGATTCGATTTCAAAAAGGGAAACACCATTTCAACGAATTCAAAATCTGGGTTTTCAATTTTGCAATTTTATCTTCGTTTTAAACATCATTTCAAGAGATGGAAAGAGAGAGGTGAATAGAAAGATTCTGATGGAAAAATGAAAAGAACAAAGAAGAAAAAAAAGAAGGGAAGTGTTTGTTTGTTTTTGGGGTGTTTTTTTTATATTTATTTTCTTGTTCATTTCCATTTTGTTTTCGATTATTTGAAGAATTTAACGGTTGTAGTTTTGTTTTGGCTTTGGATTTAATTAAAAACCCAGATTTGGCTTTTGGCTTATCTTTTTTCCCTTTTCAATGATTTGTCCATTCTTTTTTTAGTCACCATTTTCTTCCCCAGAAAAATCAAATTTTGTTTACCAGTAGGGGTCAAAAGATTAGAAGTCTAATTTTGCTACTATTCCCTTTACTTTTCAAATATTTAAAATTTAGTATCTTATTTAATAATTGAAGTGTAATTGATTACACCGTTTATCGAGTTTCATTGAATTAAAAACCTTTATACGAGAAGTCAGCTTGCATTTTAACTTCTCTACTAAAAATAAGATAAATTAACCCGTGACAACAAATTTGTTCTTTCTATTAAAATTTGCATCCATTTGTTAATGGTAGAAATGGATAAAAGTTTTAACAGAATGACTAATTTGCTCTTTGATCTAATGTGTAGGGACTAATTTGCTCATTTTTTTAGTAGAGAAGTCAAAATATAATCCAACTCTAATTTATCGATTATATGATATTTCTTTTTAAAATTTTGTTCATGTGACCAACATAAAGCCTTGGGAAAATATAAATAACTAGGATAAAAGTACCATAAAGGCTCTTATATTAAGAGTTGAATTGCATTTTGGCTAATCTACTTAAAAAAAAGGGCAAATTAATCATTATATGTTAGATCAAAGAGTAAATTAGTCATTCTGTTAAAAATTTTATCCATTTCTACTATTAAAAACTAGTCTTTATATGTCAACATGAGGGGTACGCACGTGTCATTGGTTATTTTGTCAGGCATGCCAATTTTTAACAGTAGAAATGAATGTAATTTTCAATAGAAATGACCAATTTACTCTTTAATCCAATGTCCAATAACTAATTTAATTATTTTTTTAGAAGAAGCAAAATGCATTGTAAGACCTAGTATAAGGTCCTCCAATATATTTTGACCCATCAATCGATTTTCATTCTACTTCTCTAAAATAATATTAAACGATCCTATAATCCCGTATTCAAAAAATAAAAATAAAGTCCTTTTTTTATGCATTACTTGTGTTTTTTTTTTGTCTAATGTCATATCTAAATTTGCTAAAAGTTATACATTTTTGTATCAAGAAGTAATTGTGTTAACATTTTAGTGTTTTGTTTAAGATGTTGATATGATGAAAGTTAATTGCTAATATTATAGGTTTGAATTTTTCATTATTTTATTAATAGAATAAATTTAGTGTTAATTGTGAGTTTATTTATTTATTTTGTGTTTAATTTGTTAAATATAATCCAATGGTTATGTATGTTTTAGTTTTATGGTTAATTTTAGGAAAAAGTACATCAATAGTCACTAAATTTTGATTAAAATAATATTTTAGTCACGAAACTTTTAAAAGTGACAAATCAATTACAAACGTTTACGAAAAGTGACAAATCAATCACCCGAGCCCATTTTTCGTTACAAACGTAACCGAAAGTTGACATGACCTGTTAGGTTGCCATGTTGGACATGACCTAATGTCCATATCAAATGCTTTTATTAGTTTATAAGGATTACCAACTAAATAGAGGAACCCTAGCCGGAAGAAGAAGAAATGGAGATACCCACTGTGATTTTGATGTGCTACTATGGAAATCCAGCCAATTTAAGGACTTTTTGGTCCAATGACAACCTAAGTAGGAAGTTTTTTTGGTGCAAGAGGTATGGGAGTGGGTTTCAAAATGCATGCCATTTTTTCGCCTAGTTTGATCCACCATTGACGCTCCGCTCACGAATCGTGATCGTGTTATTGGGCCTTTTGATAAAAGTCAGGACAATGGAGGATGCAAGGAGGGAGAGACAAATATGGTTGATGATGTTGTTATTTGTAATTTTGTTGTTCCACCTGTTACAAATGATGGAACACCTTCAGCTGGTTCTCTTCTATTAACCATTACGGCAATGTTGAAAATTTGCATAATGATTTCCCAATTTCAAATAATTTCAATCCCTTCTCCAACAATTCCATAAAAATTTCAATTGTTTTCCCTTTTCTCCTGAACGATTTTTTTTTATTTAAGTTGTTTTTATCTTGTCAGTTTCTTCTCAAGTTTTAATTTTTTTTTTGGAACATTAAGTTAATTTTTTTTCGAATCACACAGTGGAAATTAATTGCCCATTAAATGGACATTCAATCATGTCTAACATGGGATCCTAATAGGCTACGTCAGGTGTCCCATTAGGCCTGTAATAGAAAATGGGCATGGGCTCGGGTGACTGATTTGTCACTTTTTAAAAACATTAGTGACTGATTTATTGATTTTCGTAAACATTAATGATCGATTTGTCACTTTTGAAAATTTAGTGACTAAAATATTATTTTAATCAAAGTTTGGTGACTAATGGTATACTTTTCCCTTAATTTCATGAAAATTAATTGCATGGTGGACCAGAATTTCAAATAATTCTTCATATATCCAAATCTATAAATTTCCAAATTCATATTCATTCAAATTCTCTTTATTTATGTATAAAATCAGAATTGATTGGTGGATTCAAATATTCGAATTCGTATCCACATTCGTTAACGGATAGTTAATACAAATTTAAATAATAGATATCTAAAATAATTATCCTCATCTATTTGAATATGCAGTAAATAATATTTTTAATATTTAAGTTCAAATATTATCCAAATTCTTAATCTAAATTGTGACCCCATGTGGGTATGCAGTATAGTTGTTCATAGGTCAGGCAGAAGCTCGATTTCAAAAAAAAATTTCATGCCCAAGCCTATTTTTAGGTGGACTCAACCTGCCTAAAAAGTTCATTTTAATGTTCAAAAATTAATAAAGTATTCAAAAAATATTTTTAATTGATATTTTATATATTTTATAACTAATTTTAAATTAAAAAAATATTTTTATTATTTAAATTAAAATCAGATCGAGTTGAACTTGAGGTGCAAAATCCTCATCTAATCCCAACTCAAGTCAAGTCAAGCTTATCGAGTTGGATGGACTATTCTACCTTTAGATAGGTCTGGCAGGCAACTATAAAAGGCCAACCCTACCCATTGGGCCTCACTATACAATTTTTTTTCTTTATTTGGATTTTAAAAAAATAAATTTTAAATATTCATTTATCTATTAAAATTAATAATTCAAATGGGAATCCAAACCAACACTAAAATTCGAATGGATTTTCTGTTTTCTTGATTAGAGATAAGATTGTGGTGCTTATATGGGCCCATAATCCAATCTCACGGCCCATTTAAACACAATATATATATTCATGTACTCGTATGTGTACCAAACTCTCGATTTTATATAAGTAACTAACTACGCTTAATCTTAAATTGATTAATGTCGACTCTACTTAAATAATTTTTATATCTAACTTGTTAGGAATTTTCTAACACGTTTTAAACATGGTGGAACTTAATGAATTTAAAAACAAATTTGTTATAATCATCACCAACACCATCCACCCTACCTGGCCTATTAAGGGTGTGATACATGCTTCTTCTCTAGGCAGAGTCTAAACACGAATCATGGCATAACACAACAATATCAATAAGGTGAGATTTGGTACATAATCACGTTTATTATAATTTCTATTCATCACTTGTCAATATCGATATTATAATTTCTACATTTCTTATCTTTTATATTACCCGATGAATTATTGTAAAAGAACTCAATATACAAATACATATCACATTTAATGCTCGTACTAGCTAATCACATACATTAGTGTTAGGATATTCGTCCAAACTAAACCTTTACCGACACAATAAATAACCTGACCAGTACTGTGTATACACGTAAGATTACTCGTTTGGACAAAACCTATAAAACAATATTAGATTACTCGTTCAAGCTAAACCTATGTCACATGTATATTCAAGTCCACAACAAATGCTACAGTTCAAAATCATTGGAAATCAACTTGTAACCATGTGTGTATTTAAATGAATAAAATTAATTAATTGTGTGTCTTTAAATAATAATTACTTATATAAACTAAATAAACTAAAAATACATAATTAACTTAAAACCAACGATAAATGCAACATTCTAAATTAAAAAATTATATAAAATCAAAATTAAAAAAACAAAGAAAGTAAAAACTGTCACTAACGTTAATGATTTGGTAATATTTTAGTCCTGCTATGTCGTAACCCAGATATAAAGGTGTTACGAAAGTTTGACGTGACGTAAATTGTACTGTTAAACACTAACGTGTAATAATAGACCCAATTTACACGTTTATTGTGCTTAATTTTGATAAATTATTTAATTTTTGATCCGGTGTAAAAGTAAGATCGGATAGTAAAAAAGAGACAGAATCCGAACTGTCGTAAAATTTTTGAGCTACCATGACGTAATTTTGAGAACTTTATTTTGGGAATTTATTTATAAAAAATAATATTTATATTTTTTATTAAGATAATATTTTATTAATTTTTATTGATACCTTTTTAATTTTTTTTCTACATAAACTGGCAGTCCCAACACGTTCGTTTTGGAGAACTGCTTTCAATTCATCTCCTTTCCCTGATTTTCAATTATGATTATTTTGCTTTGAGTGGATAGAGAATTCGAGAGAGAGTTGTGAGATTCAAAATTGTAATTAAAAATTTTTATTTTTGTATTTTTTATTTCTTCGATTTAAAAAATAGATTTTGTCGTTTCACAAAGTTGTATTATCACCAAATAAAAAAGAGTTAGTTGATTCAATGTTGATAGACATACAGTTAGAAGTACTGAATAGATTGTGTGTCGTATTTGATCTACCGAAAAACATATTAGCGTGTCTACTTAATTACTTGGTTGGATCCGTCAAGGAAATAGCAATCAAATCTAAATGATCTGTGCGGTTGAGATTGTTGGTTCGAGTTGGGTCATTCTAGTTCATAAGGTTACCAAAGAGCTAAATTTGAACAGCTTTTATTGATTTTATATATTTTTATAGTTAATATTTTAACAATTAGATAGTTGAATTTATCAATATAATTATATGGTTATCATGCATAATTTTTTTGAATTGATCCGATATTTATATCATATCGAAATAAAAACTGTCTAAATTTCTTTACATAAAATAAACAGTTAAAAAAATTAATTTACTCTAAACTTATCATGAATGAAACATAATATATGATGATTAAATCATTAAATTATTAATTATACAAAAAAATAATGAATTCACCTAAAAACTACTTTAATTTTACACTAATTTATTTTTATTTATGAATTTTGATATATTCTTATATTTACATTATATTTATGATATTAGTTTTTAAAATTATGGGTAAACTGCACTCATGATCACTCTAAAATGGGCTTGTCTTATTTTGACCACTCCAAATTTATTTCTCAATCTAGCCACTCTAAATAAGATAATTGTGCGAATTAGTCACTACTGTTAAAGTTTTTGTTTTCTTTTAATGGATTATTGATGTGGCACTTTAGCACATTAAGTGATTGACACATGGCATTTTTTGTTGACTTTTGACTAAAGTTTAAGGATATGCCTATAAATAGTCCAAAACTTTCCCCCCAAACTTTAGTCAAAAGTTAACAAAAAAAGGGCACATGTCAATTATTTAATGAGTTAATGTGCCACGTCAGCAATCCTTAAAAAAAACAGAACTTTTAACGGTAATGACTAATTCGTACAATTATCTTATTTACAATGAGTAAATTGAGAAAAAAAAGATTTGGAGTGACCATGAGTATAATTTACCGTAAATTTATCTTGTATTTTAGATCTTATTTAATTTTCTATTATAATTCATGTCTACGTAGCCAATCCCAAACAAAGCGTCACTATTGTCCTTATATTGGGCCCAAATGCTAAACCTAAGGCCCAAATTTGTGTTATTTGTACACCAAGTGGAGTGAAAAATAATTTTACCCACAACTAATTATAGGGAATTTTTTTTTAAATATTTTTACTTTTAAATACTAATAAATTCAATCATGTTTAAATAAATCTCGAGTTCAAGTTTAATGGATTGAAAAAATAATATTGCAAGAGGTTTATCTGACCCGAATCGAATTTAGATTCAATTAAAAGTCAATATGACTACTAAATACTTTCCTATACTTCTTTAATTTTTTATATAAAATAAATTAATAAAAATTCCTAAAAATACTCTCACATTGTCTTTTGAAAAAAATTATACTTTATGTCTGATCAAATTCAAAAATTAAATATAAAATAATATAAATTTTAAAAATAATTGACTAAAGCCGAGTTTTAAATATTTAAATTCGAGCTTAACCCATATTTCAAATGTGTTTATTATTTTTCTCAAATTCATTTTTCGAATTTAATATTTTTCCCTATATATAAATTAACAAAAACTTCCCAATAAGACATTTCTATTTCTATATTTATAATTCTTCCATTTTGTTTGGAATTGGACATTTTTTACATATTATATAAAAATACAAAATTCCCAGATCTGGCACGACAGTCTGTGACTGACCACTGTTCTACAGACCAATAAAACGCTGACACGTTTTGTTCTATTAAACATACTTTCACTGACTAATTTCGTAGGCTTCCTTTTTGCAGTAAATCCAATGCTACTTCTTAAATCTTGCTGTCCTCAAACTCGCCCACTTGCACGCGCCAAACTTTTTCCTTTAAGGTAAATATACTCTTTTGCACCTAAGTTTGGCATTAATGTTCAATTTGGTACATTTATTTTTCAAATTAATAAAGAATTTAACTTATGTCACACGTTTAATCATGACATTATTATTTTCTATCAATTTCACTAATTGGTACCACAATAAATTTAGTCATTGATGTTTTATATATTTCATGTAGATATTGATAGAATGTGTAAATGTTACGAACTAGATTTGTTAAATTAACACCAAATGTTGATCGCTATAATTAAAATTTTAAACATTGATTTTTTTTATATTATATGTAAATGTTGTGAGCTAAATCTGTTAAATTAGACTAATTTGACAAAATGTGTAAACTTCGAGAATTAAATTTATTATCATACCAACAAAAAACATGTACAATTGACAAAAAAATCATTAAGCGTTGTGACTAATTACCCTTAATCGTTCCCTTTTAAAAATCGATAGAAATTAAATTTCACTCATTATCATACTTAGGGGCATAGTTATGAGGCTGGTCGAGGCCTTTTCCCCAACTAAAATGAAAAATTTTCTAATCTATTAAATAGTGAAATTATATTTTTATTATCGTAAAAATTGCAATTTAATTTTGACCACTTAAAAAAAATTCTAGCTTCATCCCCTGATCATACCAACAAAAAATATGTACAATTGACAAAAAAATTTAAATATTATAATTAATTATCCTTAGTTACTCACTTTAAAAAATCGAAAGAAATTAAAATGTACTTTTTTTATTTAAAAGGATCAAATTTTTTAATATCAAAATTGTGAAGCACCGAAGAGGTAATTTTACCTAATTAAAATTAAGAAGATGACAAAGCAAGAGCACGTGCAAAAAGTGGGATCAAGTAGCGAGTGAGATTGAAAGTAAAGGAGAAAAAAAGAAGGTTAGTACGGTAAAAGAGGGACAAAGACAGTGAGAAGAAGGAAGATCTCCCGGGTTTTATGAACCGGTGTGTCATCTTCGTTGGGCTCGAGGTAAAAAACCTAATTAATCTCTTTATAGGGACAAAAAAAACCGAACCATATTAACCTCGACATGTGAACCCTATAAAAACCTATTATTGCCCTATTCTACATTTTTTCTTTCCAACTTAGATCTGTGCTGTAATACAATATCACCACGGCACTTCTACTTTTCTTCCCCCACTTTCTCTTCTAAACGCGTGTCTTACCACACTCTCACTATCACATACAACTGGGTCGAGTCGAATTTGAATTTTCACATGTTGATATTAATAATGTTGTCTTTAAAAGTCGATGCTTAAGTTTAAACCGTCTATTCTCGGTTCAATTCGTTCAAGCGTCGATTTTTTATGGTTCACTCAAGGGCTAGTTCAATACTTTGTTCGAATAACTGTTTCGATTCGATCTAATTTCAATAACACTAGTTTTTGTTAAGATTATAGGGTCGTTTGAATTAAATATTACAATATTGGAATTTGGGTGAATTAATAATCATACAATCGAATTCGATTTTTTTTGAAATTAATAAATAAATCTTTTGTAATGATAGGGGAGTTGTCTCTTTTGTGGAAGAAAAAGGGTGGTTGGGGTGTTGTTTGTTGTAGGGAAACTATGCCCATGACTATGGAAATTTTATATATATATAAATGAAGAAATGAAGAAGAATGGGGTTTTTACATTAATAATACAGAAAAAAAAATTATGAAAGTGGGATAGATTTCAATTATTTATGAGAATGAAACATTTTAAATTGTAAAAGTTGATGTCGCTATTACATTAAGCGACATCATCTATAAAAATAATATTTTAATAAAATAATAATTTAATTATAAAAGGGGTGTCGTCAATCAAACGGGAATACTCTCTTTTTAAATGTCACTTTTAATTTTTTTTAAAGGCATAATAATATATTTGAACTTTAAATTTTACAATAAGAATCATTTTAGCATTTTATTCAATTATTTTGTGTTTTTTTATTAAATTAACCTAAAGTTGATGGAAAAATCAACTTTTTTTTTTTAATTTTGAAAACGTGGCATACATATAAATTACAATTTGGATAAAATATCAACGTTTAATTAATATTTTAAAGTTTTAAAAATTAAAAAAACTAAATTTTGCATGTTAATCACATGACAATCCATATGTATGTCACGTCAGCTAAGTTAACAAACGTTAACTTTTTTATTTATTTGGGTGATTTGACAAAAAATATAAGTTCAAGAGTTAAAAAAATAAAAAATTAAATAAATGGCTAAAATTATTTTTTTTAAAACTGGAGGGTCAAATATGTCATTATGTATTTAAAAATAAAAAATTACAAGTAGCAATATCCTTTTTATAATTAAAATATTATTTATTTATTTTTGTTAAAATAATTTTCATTAGATAATACCACTTGATCCATTAACGACATTAATTGTTAACTTCTAAAATAACTCATCCTCGTAAATAATTTAATTTATACTGTAATTAAAATTTAAAAAAAAAAAACCAGAAGAATGTAGCAAATCCCTAGAAAATGAAAATTGATGGACATAAACAAAATATTCTTTTGACTCTGGATTCTGCAATATCTCTTACACATTAAAGAATATTTAAATACAAATATATGATATAAATATGTCTTTCCCTTTTTTTTTTTCAAATTTTATATATTTAAAACGAAATGACTTAATTGATATGATATTAATATTTTAATAATTCCTTTTATATCATTTGAATTTAATATTAGTGAATTTTATTTTATTCTGTCCACGTAAAAATCTTTGTATGTGTGTTTTTTTACATTATTTTCTTTTTGCTTTGCGATCATTCTACTGCCATTAATTACGTTAGTTTTAACAATAATTTTTTTTAAATTCGGATATAGTAAAAGTACTATGGAAACTTTTAAATTAAGAATTATGTTGCATTTTGTCTCCTTTACTAAAAAAATGAGCAAATTAACTTTTATACATTAAATCAAAAAGTAAACTTGGCATTATGTTAAAATTTTCGTCTATTTTTAATATTAAAAGCTAATCTTTATACGTTAACATAAGATACATGTGATATGTCACGTGGAATTATCTAATTATTTCGTCAATCACACTAATTTTTAATAGTAAAAATTACGAATTTTTTAACAAAAAATGGTTGATGCACAGAGACTACTATGTTCATATTTTAAGTAAAATGGGCAAAACGATGGGCAAAACGCAATCTAACTCTTAAAATGTGACAAAATACTATGTTATAACCCTTAACTCTTAAATAGAAAAATAAATAAACTTCAATATATTTAAAATTATATTGCTGACACTAATAATAATATCGATATCAATAGAAATAATTCACTTCGGATTCTAATTTGATAGATTATAAGCAAAATTGATGAAAGATGGGTGATAAAGTGATTTGATTAAAATTTTAAATTTTATTTCAATGGATTTGATTTATTGGGAACTGTTCAATGGTCAACGGTGGAAAGAAGATGGAACGTTTGATGAGATATTTTGTTTGACATTTTGGAAGTAATATATGATGTGATTGCCCCAATCAAACCATACCAGCTGGACTCCATCCATCTTTTGAAATTTCTTCTTTCTTTCATGCAATCACAATGTTTACACCTTCCCATTTGAAGAATTTTTTACGAACATCAAAGATACCCTATCAAGGGTATGTTTGAAAATTTCTTTCTGAGGACTTAAATTAAATTATATATATTTATTAGAGTTGAAATGTAATTTTATTATTATGATATTTTTATGGTTTTTAAAATAAATTAAGTCAAAGTTTTATTATTTTCGAGAAGTTAAATTGTAATTTTTTGATATATTAACTTATAATTTTATAGATTTAGTAGAGTCTAAAGAATTATTTTCCATTTTAAGGAAGTTTTATCTCTGTATTAAAGGTGTTTATGAATTGGACAACTCGTTTAATTCACTTTGGGCTAAATTTGAAGTTGTTTTTTTTATCTCATGTCAACTCAATTTAATCTGTTTTGTTATTTAGAAATACCATTTTAATAGTCCTATTATCGATTCTAATAATATCTGGCTCTTTTTAACACAATACTTAAAATTACTCATAATCCCTCATCAACCTACAAACAGAAGGATAAAACGTTTCAGCGCACTCGAACCCTCATTATTTGAGCAAATTTGAATGAATCTAAATTTAACAAAAATAAAATAAAATTGAATCTAACCTAGTTAAATAATCTCTCTATATCAGATAGATGACACTTGACAGACTCTTTCTCAATTTGATCGTTAATTTAGAACTACCCATAACCTCTCCCCAATCTATAAATAGGAGAATAATGCGTTTCAGTGTACTCGAACCCACATTTTTTTGCACTGATAATAATATCTATGCCAATTGAACTAAA
Organism: Gossypium stocksii; assembly: GCA_020496765.1. NCBI lineage: Eukaryota > Viridiplantae > Streptophyta > Magnoliopsida > Malvales > Malvaceae > Gossypium > Gossypium stocksii. The sequence continues at coordinate 1,580,413 of CM035623.1, forward strand.
ATTCAACTACCAACTTAATTATTAATTTAAATATTAATTATACAATTATATCAATCACATCAATTTAATTTAATTTAATTTGGAATCACTCATCTATGTTCAAGAAATGGGTTTCCATGTTTAAATGTTTTGGTAAATACAAATATTAATAAAGATGTGGGTTGATAATGTCATCATCAATTTTTTTGGGAATTTCCTTATATATATGTGTAGTCTAATTGAAGACGTGACATCTCTTTTATGAAGTTTAAATGATTAATTAATATAATAATTATGTGATAATTGGACAGATGTTTTTGTATTAACTTAATTAAAACATGACAAAATGGTTTTGTATTAACTTAATTAAGACATGATTTGACATTGTTTAAACTTTAGTGTGGAAAAAATGATTTCCTTAGGTTTTATTATGTGACCCACGTGCTCTTAAAGCTGACGAACTAAATAGATGGTGTTAATTAGTTAACTAGCAATAATCTAATTTAAATCATAAGCTCACCTAATCTTAAGAATATATTGAAATTACGAATAATTAGGATAGGAATTACACCTCATCATAATTACCACATGTTTAATTAATAGGATTTATCGTGATGAATTATAATATGTAATTTTCTCGATCCTTAAACCCTCATCAAAATCGGATCAAATAATTGGATATTACAATTACACTTAATTCAATAAGATTTACTAATTGTAGTAGATACACAAACATCGATAATTGATAGTGGATTTGGATAAGCAATGATTTTACCTGCAGTTAGTGTAAAAACAATAGTGGCAGTGATATTAGATATTGTAAGAATACTATAACGTGAGACAAAAATTAAACTAAACGCACTGTACACCACTACCTATCCAAACTCACTCTGAGTCTTAATTTGATTTGTATGAGTATTGTTGTCAGTGTAAAAAAGCGTGAGTTTGAGTGCGTTGAAGCGCATTATCCTCTTATTTATAAGTTGAAAATAAATTATAGATAATTTTAAGTACTGTGTCAAAATTATTAAACTAAAATAATTTTAATTATTTGTTTGAAAAGGATGGGTCCCCCAAAAATCTTTTAGGGAACAAAATAAAAGCTAATCATTTGATTAAACAATTTCCAAGTCTTTCTTAATTATAAGCACACCCTCTCTCACCTATAATTTAATTCAATGGCATTCTTTTAGCATGAGATTTGCAATCTCTTTCCATCATTACCACAAATGTTATCCTAATCTTAAGCAAGAATTAATACAATCATGTCAACTTTTTAACAATCTTTTGCCTTTTTTCTTTTTTAAATCTTCAAATTAAAGATAAAAGCATTCATTTTTCCTTTTTATGTTGCAAACAATTATATATTTAGGGTGAGTTTAGATGAGCGATGGGGTGTGATGTAGTACATTTAGTTTAATTTTTGTCTCATGCTATAGTGTCGTTACAATATCTAATCTTGTCACTATTACTGTTTTTACACTAACCGCAGCTAAATGCACCGTCCATCCAAACCTACCCTTAATGTTTTAATCACAAAGTAAAATATCAACATTGTATCGATTAAGTTGTTTTACTTGGAATAACAAAATTTGAACCACTCGATAAACTTTAAGTTGATATACTCCGAATAGACTTGATTTAAAAATAAAAACACATAAGGGTGGTGAGGTGAGTAGATTCCTTTTATTATTATCGTGGATATGGAACGATAAATGTACTTAATTACCCCGCCTTCTTCCATTTAATAAAAATACTACTTTACCCTTGCATATAAAGATATACTATAGAAATAATTTTAAATTTTTTTGTCAAAAAATAATAATGATTTTCAAGATTTCACATCCACAATGAAACGAGAAAGGTGATGAGGCAAAGCATGTTTAATAATGAAACGGTGATAGATTTTGCAACATCTGCCTCCACTTCACTCCATTAGCATCTTCACTTTCATCAATTTAGCTTTGTGCTTAGATATTGAATATCAAATCAAATATGATATTAAACATATCTAAAACACGTGAATTAAAGTTTAACCATTATAATTGAATAGTTAATCGCGTCTTAATTCAATTAACATTATTCTCAATGACACGTTTATTTTTTTATCTAAAAATTTAAGGTTATAGGGTTACGGGTAATTTTTTTTATCTAGAGTTATGGGTAGTTGTATATTTTATATAAAAATATATATTGTTGAGTAATATAAAATAATAGATGGGAAAAAATGATTCCTTGTGGGTTGAATGATAAGACATGAGCAAATAGTAAAATAAGTAGCATTGGTGTAATGCTTTGTCAAATGGCTTAGAAAAGGAAAACACACTTCAACGTGGAAGAGGCTTTAAAAATAAGTGCTTTCACACACTGAGAGAGAGAGAGAGAGAGAGAGAGAGAGGGGGCGTGCTTTCAAAAAGATAGACTTCGGCACACACCTCTGTAGTGTGTAAATTGGACGGTGGAAAACACATAAATATTTTAAATTTTATGTCATAACTTATTTAAATATATGGTAGGCTAAAGTGAAAGGTTTAACATTTTATTTCTATTTTCGTTATATTTTTAATAATATTATATTTAAGGTTTGAATTTATGTTTTTCATTTATTGTGAGTGGAATGTGCTTTATTATTAGGAATGATAAAAAAATTTAAATTTGATGAATTTCGACTCAACCCGATATTTTAGAATCATATATTTTTTTTTAGTTTTGGATTTGGGGTGTCGGGTTAGGTGAAATTAAAAAAATAGTCGGGATGGGTCGAGATAGGATTAAGGTAAATCTAACCTGTCTTGAAATACTTACAAAAATACTCTTGATATATATATGTGTATATATATATATATATTAAGTTTTAAGTCTAAACTAAAAAAAATATTAATCTTATTTGCTTCAAAATAAAAATTAAAAAAAATCAAAATAATTAAACTAAATTCTGGTTAGTTCAAAGTTGAGTCAATTGACCAAGATTCATGTCGAGATTGAGGTCAAGTGGGCAAAAATCTACCCACCCCATTGTCATTTCTCTTTACCATTACACTCAATACTAGTAGGTGGTAAAGGTTAATATTTGGTATATCGAAAATAAAACATTTCAAAATTGCAAATATTTTCATATTCTATATTTCACTAGATGTATATTTCACTCTTTTTTTTTTTTTTTTGCTTGTAATTCGATTTAGGTGTAATTGATTGCAATTACATTGTGGTAACATATTTGGGTAATCATTATAATTGATAGGTTCTATCAAATTTCAATTCTTAGGGAGTGGGTGATAATTGAAGTAATTATGTAGATAATTACTCTAAAATTTAATTTTAAAAAATTATTTTTATAAAAGTTAAAAAATAGATTATAAGCACGAGCACATATAAGTGTTTGGGATGATTGTGGTCAAGTGTAAATCCTAAAAAAATATATTATAAAAATAAATTGTGTATTTTATAAAATAAAGTTAGGGCTAGAAAGTTTAGTATAAAAAATAAACATTCTAAAGTTATGGTAAAATATTATATTATTTATATATAATATTATGAAAGTTTTGAACAATTTATAATTTGTTTATAAATATATATTATAAATTTTATATTATTTTGATTTAATTTGCGTATTATAAAAATGGATATAACCTGACATAAGTTTTTCTCTAAATTAAATTTATATAAATTTTTATAATTAAAATTATATACTATTTGAATCGTGAATCCAAATATTATAATTTAATGCTAATTATGTAAATAGAAAATATTTTCTTGCACCATGTCATGGGGTATAGTATTATCTGAGAGAATGGTGTCAGACACAACCACCGTAGACAACTCACATCATTTAATTCGAGACATTTGTTGTTCTAAAAAAAATTCCTCATATTAATATCACTCTTATATAGCATGAAAAATAAGGTTGGATCATTGTTGTATTTTGTATGTTTTATAACTTCAATCATAGATACAATTGAAATGATTTATATTTCGAATAGCATAAAAAATCTTATACCACACACATATTTTCATACTTTTAATGTTACGTTAACTCACTATTTTCACATAATACTTATAAAATGTTACGTTATTTTCGTTAACGAATTTAATAATTTTGAGTTAAGATTGAAAATTAAAAAGTCGAAAAGCATAAAAACTTTTAAAAAATAAATTTAAGAATAAAGACTGAATTCAATATTTATGAACAAATTTTTTTGAATCAGATTGATAGTCGAACTGATCAGACTAATAATTTATCATTTAGATCGAAGACCCAATTTTTAGTGCTCTAAAAATAATTTATGATAATTTTTTTGTGTGGGTAAAATAATTTATTGTTACTAACAAAATAGTTTTGGGTACTTAATGAGCGTGGAGTACACGCTCCAGTAGGTGAGAAGCAAAAGGCGACGGTCCCAAGCTCTTTGTTTCTTTTTGTTGAAAGAGGAGTCTGACGCGCGAGGGAAAGGACTGTGTGAGAATAACCCATGTAAGGGTTGAATCGAATCAAATCAGTTGATTAGAAATTGATTAAAATATCGATTCAAAGAAAAATTTAAATTAATTGCATTATAAATTAATATGAACCGAGATAAAAATAAGTTTTTAATGATTTATTTAATTAAACCGTTCAGACCAACGGATCGATGATTTGATTGGTTTGACTACCAATTTAATTTTAAAAATTTTATTTGAACCAAATTTTAATATCAGAATTGTTATTATTAGGAGAACTTTACTTGAATATCGCTCTCAACCCAAAGAAGACTAACCTTAATATACAAAAGGTACGAGGATACGAGTAATTAATTTGATATATTGACAATGTACAATTATATACATGATCAATTAGTCAGATGATGACAAATAGTAAAATAAATTAAATATTTTACTTCTAATTAGAAGATATTATTTAATTCATTGACGATGCATAAAATTATATACTTAATATAATAAACATCGACTCATTTGATTATTGATAATAAGAAATTTGTTTTAATACCATCACGTTTTTTTGTCACTTAACTATAAAAAGATACAAAATAATAAGTTAATTATTCAATTTCATATTTTTTATCGTTTAATTATATTAGATTTTTGAGTATTTTCATTTTTACGTGACCAAAAAAAAATAATTGAATAACCATTTTATAGTTTTTCATAATTAGATAAAAAAATATAATTGGGTGATCTCCACTTCAATTTATCTAGGTGTAGTGCGTTTAACTTATTTTTTTATCATAATTGTTATTTTATACTAATTGTAGATAAATGTACAACCCATCAAAATCTACCTCTAATATATTATTGTATTAAAATCTAAAAAGAATAAAAAAAATTCAACTTAAAATACAAAAATGATTGTTACTTGTAGAAAAACCCAAAGGAAGAAGAAAAGAATTGAGAAGTGTAGAGTTGAAAAGATGGCATAAAATGACAAAAACTAGAGAACAAAAACTCCTTCCTACTTTATTTATTTTTTCTCCTTCTTCTATAGTAAATAGTAGTGATTATTGGAGAGAGAGTCAGAGAATCAAAAAAAAAAAGAAAAGAAAAAAAAAGAAAAAAAGAAAGCAAGAAATAATGAAAGATAGTGAGAGTGAGTGAGAGAAAGAGAAAGAAATAAGATTGAAAAGAAACCCAAATTCATTTTCACTTTCTATCAAAGGAAAAAAGGAAGAAGAAGAGAAGAAGAAGATGATGAAGAAGAAGAGAGATAACAGAAAAAGAATAATAGAGATAAAGAACAGAAGAAAACAGGAAAAGGGTTGTTTATAATTGGCTTTATATATATATATGTGTGTGTGTTTATATATACATACATACACTGAGCTTTTTTAGGTTTTTGTTTTGTTTTGTTTTGCTTTGCTTTGTTATATATTGTAAGACTGCAGCAGTTGCAGAAGAAGTAGCTGCAAATTTTGCTGTTTTTCACTCTCAAAAATCTAATCTTTGTGACAGTGTCACTCATCAAAACACACTCTTTCAGTACCAAGTTGATTTGCTTGCAGAAGCTAAAGATATAAATATATGTGTATATGTGTGTGTGTATATATAAACACTGCTTGCTGCGCTAATTGGAAAGGCACCCAACAAACAAGATCTCTCTTTCTTTTCTCTCTTTCCAAAAACCCTTTCTTTTGTATCTTCTGCTACAAATTCAGAGATTTTTTTGACCCCACTTTTCCTCTTCTTCTACCTTATATAACACCCACATAGATATCTATGTATGTTTTATGGTAAGAAAAGATTTTTCCTTTTATTACAAAGGAAGGAAGATATATTTTTGTTATTTTTTTTGTTGTTGTCATTGTGGCTACCACAAGAGGGCAACTACCGTCAGATACAGGAGGAGCCTTTGCAGATTGGGCGACATCATCGTCCACAGCAATTCGAGCTGGCCCCGATGATTTATTATCACTCGGTTTCAATCCCAACGCCGCTTCTACGGCGGCGACTGCGGCGGCTCCGGCTCAATGGCCTCCTTCTGCTCGTTCGGTCAACTATGGACTTGCTGGTCCTGAGATGGGGATGGTTGGTCTACGGGACTTTGTCGTCGTTGCTCCTGCTGCTTCTTTTAACCATCATCATCATCACCATCATCATCATACTCAAGATCCCGTCATGGTGAATGAACAAATCAACGGTCCGAGTTCCGCCGCCGCCGCTGCCACCGCACTAGGTGTTGGTGTTATCCCACTTCTTACAGCGTCTCCCTGTTTACCTCCACAAAATGTGGAAGACACTGGTAAGTTCAGTGGGATACAACTATGGCAGAACCAAAGTTCTTCACATTATCTTAAAAAACCAGCTTCACTCCTTGATAATAATAATCCCTCCATGATGGCCGGTGACGGCGGCGGAATGGGTGGAGGTAGCGGTGGTTCTGGTTCTAGTTCAGGGGCAACATGTCAAGATTGCGGGAATCAAGCTAAAAAAGATTGCACCCATAGAAGGTGTAGAACATGTTGTAAAAGTCGAGGCTTTGATTGCCCTACTCACGTTAAAAGTACATGGGTACCCGCTGCTCGGAGAAGAGAACGTCAACTCATTTCGGCCGCCGCTACAACCGCCGGAGCTGGCTCATCGGGGTCTACTTCAGGTGCTAAAAAACCAAGGCTTGTAACTTCACAAACCACCACCACTTCACATACATCAACTTCAAATACTACCCCTCCTCGAAGCTTTGATACAAGCTCTAGCCACCAAGGTTTTGTTAAGTTCTTTCGTATTATATTCGATATAAATTTTTGTTATAAATAAAAAAAATTATTCTTTTGTAGGGTTTTTAAATACTTATGTGGATGCATTGTGCAGATGTTGGTTTTAAAGAGACATTGCCAGGGCAAGTCCGTGCGCCTGCGGTGTTCAAATGCGTACGAGTAACGGCAGTGGAGGGCGGTGAAGACGAGTACGCATATCAAGCCGTCGTTAAGATCGGTGGACATGTGTTCAAAGGGTTTCTTTATGATCAAGGAGTTGAAGGAAGAGATGCGTTTCCAAACATATCTGAATTGCATTTAGGTGGTGGTGGGAGAAATGCTGGGTCGTCTTCGTCACCTGTTCTCGATCCTTCCGACGTATATGCCGCTACTGGTGGTGGTTTTCTCGGTGGTGGTTTGGGTTATGGTAATCCAATAAACTGAGTTTTGAAAAAAAAAAAAAAAAGCTCGTGAAGATGATGCATTGTAGTCTATTCTTCATAAGATTTTTGGTACATTCTTGGTTTTGTAGAACTCTTGAATCACATATATATATAATGGTCTCAAAAAGGGTTAATTTATGTTATTTTTATCAAATTCCGAATTTCGAATCGAAGATAACATAGGTAAGAAGAAGAAATTAATGTTTGTTCATTGTAATGTGCTTTTTTGATCATCAAATTATGACATTGTGTTAAGTGTATTTATGTAACTATTTATGCTGGTTTTGTTTTTCACTTGATTCCGATTGATTCTGCCGGTATAGTTTTGTTGTTCGGGTTTGTAATGAAGCATGAAGTAAATGTGGAATTTGTGATTGTTGTCGTCGTCGTCTCAATGCTGCTGTTTTTTTTGACTTTTTAGCTTGAGTAGTTTTTTGTCCCCATCATTCATTGCTATAGATCGATGTCGTTATCGAAATCTGTGGACAAATCTGCAATTTTGCATGCATTCATGAATTCTTCCTAGTATGACGAAATCATCCCTACCAATGTTTCCACCCTCGCCCCGATTCTTGTATGTTATGTTGTATAGATGCTGAATCCCAAACCCATTGCTCTACCTGTGTCCCGAGTGACATTGATTCAGCACAATTCATGAACACATCGTTTCTTTGCATTTGTTTTGTATGAGAAATGTGTGCAATAATTTGTTTGTAGGTTTTCTTCAAGATGTTTTGCAGGTCACTTGTGAAAATCGGGACGGTCGATGTGGGAATCGCATTTGGCTTCTAACGATACTGTATTCTGTAAGATGCTGCAAATTTATCCTTATGCTATCATCTTATGCATCATTGTCGACTAATGCGGATCAAAATAAAGCTGCAGGCATGCTTCTAAGGGTACTTAGATCATCATGTGAATTGCTTTGTCATTCTTTCTTTATATATTTACTCGTCTTTATGTATCATATCTGTATCAGGAAACTGAGTAATGGCATGTTTGATCCCTACTTACCGCTCAAAGTTGCATTGCATTGTCGATTTTCCGGCTTTGTCTTGTAGATGATGAAGTTTTGATGTTTGATGATCTATAAGTTGTAATCATGCTTAATTTTCTTTGGAATCTAATCCGGTTAATATATTTGATCGTCCGATGCCGAAAGCAGCTAGAAATGCTCGTTCGTTTGTTGTTTGTTTTCATTTTCGTGCAGTTAGATAAGACATTATCATGATCCGGGCTGCAAATTTTCTCGATGTTCGATATAATTTCAAACAAAATCTGTGTATGAACACTGCAGACATGATCAAATGGTGTTTGGAAGTTTTTACGTCAACTATGGAAAAAATAAACGTGGTTGATGTTTTTTAAGGGTTAATTTTGGGAAATTTGAATTTTATTTTAGTTTAATCATATGGTATTCACTAGTCGGATCGAGATCGGGTCGGGATCAGGTCTTAATTAAATTTAGAGTCGATCTAATAGTTTGGGTAATTTATTTACAAATGGCGTCAAACCGATTAATACATTTATATTTTCTATTTTGTAAAGGCATGCACAAAATTGTTTTGATTTCAATTAAAGAAAAATAAATATCAAATATGGGGATGTTGGATAAAAGATTAAAATGTGTACAAAACTATAAATTTTTGATGTAAAAATAGATTGTTGATAATAATAAGAAAAGAGAAAAATATAGACTATAAATAAAATATATAGATGTTACGTGAAAATTCTTTTAGGAAAAAAATTATGAATAGAGAAGAAAATTTATTATGTTGAAATCAAATTAATACAATGAGAAAATAAGCTTTTATACGTATTTTTCTTGTGCAGTCGGTATCGTATCGCAATGGTCTTCAGCCCTTGTACCCTGGGTCACAACTTTAACATTTGATGTGGTTGTGGTTTTGTCTTTTCATGTTATCTTTATTTTCGTCTAAAATTAGATACAATACTTCATTTTCGTCTAAAATTAGATATAATTTTTTTTAGTTTTTAAATAGAAGGATAACATGTTTCACCTATAAATAAAAATATAATACGTTTTAACGTATTTGAATTTATATTTTTCTACATTGAAAATAATATTTATGTTAATCGACTTACTCAATTATTTTTTTAAAAAATTTTAATTCAAAAATAAAAAAATTATAGTGAATCTTTTGACATATAGGTCCAAATCTCTATCGACCGTATCCACATAGGTCTAAAGCTACTCTAACGCAATCAATCATTTTCAGACTCCTAACATAATTAAAAAATGCATTAACTGAGGTAGGTTCTATATAATTGAACACCACACATTTACTAGCTACTACTATATCTATATCTATCTCTATATCTATATCTATATATATATTCTGCATCTATGATAATGATCAATTTTCATGGCTATTTCTCAAATAATTTCTCTCTTTTTACTTCATCTTCTTCTTCCCTTAGCCTCCATTTCCCTATCACAATCAAGCCACCAGCTGGTAATAAACACAATTTTAATTTTCTCGTGTATATATATATATGTATACTATATTCTGAATTTGTCTCCTTTGGGTTGTTTGAAAATTGGTTGAGAATAATGATCATAGCCATTGTTGTTGCAGATATGTGAAGTTGGAACCGGGAATGGCGGTTTGGTCGGTGGAATTTCACCGTTACCGGCGTCGTTATCAAAGCTATTGATTAAGGGAGGAACTGTGGTGAATGCTCATCGGCAGGAGAGAGCTGATGTTTATGTAGAGGATGGTATTATTGTTGCTGTCAAGCCTAATATCAAGGTTAGTCCATGTTTCATTTCTTACAATTTAGTCCTTTTATTATGCTAAAAATTTGAGATTTAATCCTTATGCTTTAGTTTGACTTAATTTGATCCTTATGCTTTAATTTGGCTTAACTTGGTTTTTGTATTTTTATAATGATAGTAAATCAAAATTAATAACACCGTTAATTGTTACACTATTTTTTATTTTACATGTTAACCGAATGCTCAAGGTTATTTTTAAAAATATTCCACGTCACTTTTAACGATAGCAATTACAATTAACAATGTTGTCAATTTAGATGTATTAATAACACTATAATAATAGACCGATCAAATTATGACAAATTAAAGTAGGAGATTAAATTCTAAAATTCAGCATAGAGAGACTAAAACTATAATTTGTATTATTTGACTACTAACTCTAAATTAAGGAGTCCGTACAATTGAAATTGAACGATAGTTGAAAAATAATTTTTATGACATTTTTTATATAGTATGTGTTACAGTTTGAACTTATTTAATTTTTTTAATAGTGTATAGATTAAATTGATCCGTTTAATAATAGAGGGACTACTAGGGACCTCTCAAATACTTTAACCAAATTTAAGTCTTAGTTTTTTTTTTTAATACATAATATACATTTTAAACATGTTTTGGTAGGTTGGTGATGAGGTTACGGTACTTGATGCCACAGGAAGATATGTAATGCCAGGTTATAATTTATAATTATGATGCGAGAAATTATACGAATACGATTATTTAAGTGTGTTCTATCGTTTCATTAATGTACCGTGACATCGATAGGAGGTATCGATCCTCATACGCACCTAGATGCGGAGTTTATGGGGACAGTGGCGGTTGATGACTTCTTTAGTGGTCAGGCCGCGGCGCTAGCCGGTGGAACAACGATGCATATCGACTTTGTTCACCCTGTTAATGGTAGTTTAATGTCCGGGTTCGAAGCTTATGAAAAGAAAGCGAGCAAATCTTGTATGGATTACGGTTTTCATATGGTGATTCGACATTGGGATGAATCTGTTTCGAAAGAAATGGAAATAATGGTTAAGGAAAAGGGTAAGCTTTTAAATTAATGATTGAAATTTGTATCATTTGATTTTCAACATTAGTGAATTTTTTCCCCTTTGCTCGTAGTTTTTCCCGAAAAGTTGTTCCACGTAAAATTTGTGTTTTATTTTTTCTTTTTTAATTGTTTGGTGATTGTTATTAACAATTTCGTAGGCATAAACTCTTTCAAGTTTTTCATGGCCTACAAGGGGACATTCATGGTCGACGACGAGGTTCTCTTACGAGGGATGAAGAGGTGTAAGTCTTTAGGTGCATTGGCTATGGTTCACGCCGAAAACGGTGACGCCGTGTTCGAAGGGCAAAAAAGAATGATCGAGCTCGGTATTACCGGTCCAGAAGGTCATGCCCTTTCTAGACCTCCGATGGTAATGACTTAAAACACAACCACAACCGTAATTTAAACATCCTTACACATGCTTTCTTTTGGTTGATATATTGTAATTTCGAGGTAGCTAGAAGCCGAGGCAACCACGAGGGCTATTCGTTTGGCGCGTTTCGTGAACACGCCGCTATATGTCGTTCATGTGATGAGCATTGATGCTATGGAAGAAATAGCTAAAGCTCGAAAAACGGGTTTTTATTTCACTTTTAGTATTTTATCGAACGAGTCTCGGATACAAATAAATACCCGACACGAGCCCCATTTTTTTTTTGTCGTTTTTCAGGGCAAAAGGTTATAGGAGAGCCTGTGGTTTCTGGATTGGTCCTTGATGATTCTAAACTTTGGGATCCTGATTTCATAACTGCAGCAAAGCAAGTCTCTTTCCTAATTATTTTAGTATTTCAAGTTGTTACATTAGAATGGTGATTACAATCAAGTGAAATTTTATCATGTACTAATTTTTCCGAGATTTCAGGTATGTTATGAGTCCACCTATAAGAGAATCAGGACATAATAAGGCTTTACAGGCTGCCCTTTCAACTGGAGTTTTGCAGGTATGTCAATTTTTTTCAACTATTTATTTTCTTAAAATATTCGTTTTCGACACATATTTAAACTTGAAATATACTCGTATCAAACGCATATCGGTGTTTGCACTACTGGAAGCTTGTAGGAACTGATCATTGTACCTTTAATTCGTCACAAAAAGCTTTCGGCATCGACGATTTTCGAAAAATTCCGAATGGTGTCAATGGTAAAATGCAAAAAAGGTTTTTGTATTTTAATTTCCTTCGTATTCCCGAATGGTTGTTATTGTGATCTTTTCGTGATTGTTTGTTGTGATATAACTCTATATAAATGGGGTTGAATTTAAGGGATACGAGCCGCACACAAAAGCCTAAGCCTTTTAGTTTCAGTGTCTTAGAGAATTATCTGTGAGATTCTTTGTTTTTGAGGACTTAGGTTGATTGAGATAAATTTGAAGTGAATTCAATGCCTAAAGCCACACTGTTTGCTAAGCTAAAGTGTAGATTAGTGATAATTGCCCCACCCAAAAAATGGAAAATTGAAATTCTTTTACCGCTTCAAAAATGATAAACTTATAACTTAATAAATGATAAAATTATATTTGACTTATAAAAAATTTATAATTCAATTCTGATCCCGTAAAAAAATTTCTAAATTCACCCTTGTGTATAAACACCTCTATGCTTCATTCAGAATTATGATTGATTCACTCTATACTTTCCGAACATTTACTCTTCTTATTGGAATTAGGGATTGAGGAGAGGATGCACCTTGTTTGGGATACAATGGTGGTGAGTTATAATCCAAATTTTAAGTTGTTATACGTAGGTATATACATATATTAAAGGGAGTCGACTTCCTTTAAAGAAATCTTCAAAGTGTCATTCGCTAGTTAGTTGATCAGTCCTCTAACAATAGAAGGTATTTTCTCTTAGGAAGTTTTATCTCCCGTGCTTTGTACTATTTGGGTTACGTGTAGTCAAGGCACTCCGAGCTTTGTGAAGCAGACCCTTAGGGGAGTTGCTCACGACATGCTAGCTCTTAGCAAAGTATGGGAGACAACCCCTGTGGACAATACCTTCGGTTGTTGGGGACTGGTCAATTACTTGATAGACGACAATTCGAACACTCCTCCAGAAATATCCACCTCCCTCAACACACACACACTCTTGGGCTATGCACGGTGAGGAGCTTTTGGCTCTGTGAACCAGGCCATCACGACAATTGCTCACAGTATGTTGGCTCTCGATTAAACACGGGAGACAATATCTTCAACTGTTGGGAGACCAATTGATTGCCTAATGGACGACACTTTGAAGATTTTTCTGAAAAGAGTTGACCCCCCAACATATATACATACACACACGCAAGCAAGCGCGTACACACATCGAGCTCAAACAGCTCATGAGCTCTCAAGTGTAACAGTTACCTCCTATTCGTTACAAGATTTGTAATCTGTTCTCACCTCGAGCATTTTTACAGGAATCTGGTCAAATTTCTGTCACTGATTATGTCCGGATAACAAGTACTGAATGGTAATGATTTTTCATCTTCGAACAATTTTCCTTCATAGACAACCTTTGTGTCTATTTGTTATGTTTCAATAACTTGCAGTGCTAGGATCTTCAACATCTATCCAAGAAAAGGAGCAATTCTTGTTGGATCCGATGCAGATATCATTATATTTAACCCTAATTCAAGCTTCGAAATAAATCCAAGATCTCATCATTCAAGAACCAATACGAATGTATACGAAGGTAGAAAAGGAAAGGTATAAAAATTATACCCTCATTAGCCGGATTACAAAGCGTTTTAAACACAAATAATTCGGATAATTATAAGGGATAATATAAGTTTTGGCCCCTGAACTTAACAACTAGGTCTATTTTAGTACTTGTACTTTTTTTTTATCTACTTTGGCACTTGAACTTGAAGATATAAAAGTTTGATGACATAATATTATGAGATTGTGCCACATCATTACTTGAAAATTAAAAAAAAATATATTTTTATGTGATGATGTGGTACAATATTAGAATGTTACATAAAATATTCTAAAAACCGAAGTAGTGGTTGAACTAGTTTGATCAATGGTTTTTAATTCAAATGATTTGATCGGTTCAATAGGTAAACTAACAATAATTAAATAAATAATTAAAATTTCATAAAAAATAAAAAATTAAACCGGTTTAACTTGTTCAACTACTAGTTTTTGTCTCAATTTTTTTTTTATCGTTTTTGAACAGGTTTTGATTCAATCAATTTGATTGACCAATCTAGTCATGTTTTAAGAATACTGGTCATATCATCAAATCTTGATGGAATCTAAGTTTAGTGATCAAAATGGATCTAATTACTAAAGTTCTTGCACCAAAGTGAACCAAAAAAAATAGTATATATACCAAAGTGGATTTATTTGCCAAGTTCAAAGGTCAAAAATCATATTATCACTAAATATAAATTCGGGTTCGGAATTTTTCAGGGAAAAGTTGAGGTAACAATTTCTAGAGGAAGAATTGTTTGGAAAGATGATGAATTGAAAGTTGCACCTGGTTCTGGGAAGTATATACCAATGCCTCCTTTCGGTTTTCTTTTCGACGGAATCGAAAAAACCGATGCTAAGCTCATTTCTTCCTTCAAAGCTCCGGTACTTCGGTTTAAATCCGATGTTTAAACTCGATTAGGTTTTCGATTTTTCATATTTGACTTCGAACTCGAGTATATATATGTATTGAAATTATAAAAAAAAATTTCGATTACATTCGCGAGCTACTCGAGATATTTGTCCCCTACAATTAAATTGCACATGCAAATAATGATATTTACGTGGCAATTCAAAAAAAAAAAAAACCCCTTTTTGATTTGTTTGTTCCCCAACAGATGAAGGCCAATAAATTTAGCAAGCCTGGAATTTAGTTGTCTTGTCGTGCCAAATCAATGTCTGAAATTTGGAGAATTTCATTGCCAAAAGCAGCAAAGAAGGAAAGCAAATATCTTCTTTTTCTTCTGCATTGTAATAGAAATCAATTTAGTTATTTGAATTCGACTCGAAAAAAAAAATTTGTGCAGTTGAATTTGAGTAGTTTGAGTTTCGAATTTACGGAGACAAACAACCTTATGTTTTTTTTGGTAAGGTGGTTGTTGATGTGGTAATGAAACAGTGATGAACTCGTCGTCGTTTCCTAAGCTACGCCGACCACCACTCTTTTGTCGTTTCCGGTTGGCTCGAGCTTTCGAGACCACCGCCGAGTAGTCCATCAATCCGGTAGATTTCCGATCACACCCTCTGAATTCGGGGACGGGCATCCACGCATAGTTCTGTTGGTTTCGAAAATAATCAAATGTCATTAGATTTTCGAGCTCATTTTTTACTGGATAAACGGGTCGTAACCAAGTGACTTAAATAGCGATAATCGAGATCATACGGTGACCGCAAAATCTTGGTCGTTATTGTCGGCTTGTTGGTGAGGCTGCGGCGGTTGAGGTGATGAATCGGCTGTAAAATCGCGGTGGTTTCCGAGAATACGCAAAACATCAGATTTTTGTTGCTTCCTGTTGGCTCGAGCTTGTGAGAAAACCATGGAGTAGTTTGTAGCACCAGGAGGTTGTTTGTCCCAGCCACCAAATTCAGGAACCGACATCCACTTCTTGCTCTGTCCATTTTAGAATAACTTACAAACATGATTAAGGGTTTAAGTAATTTTGGGTTTGTTCATTTTGAGTTTTATGTCGATTTAGGTTTGAATTTCATCCATTAAAAAATATTAAATTAATCCTTATATGTTAAATCAAAAAGTAAATTAGTTATTTCTGTTAAAAATTTCATTCATTTGTACTATTAAAATCTAACGAGATTGATAAAAAAATCAGACTGTGACATGCGGTGTGCCATATGTACCTCATTATGATGTACATAAATTAGTTTTTAACTAAAAATGGATAGAATGACCAATTTACTATTTGATTTAATGAACATTGACTAATTTGCTCATTTTATGAGTAGAGAGTATAAAATATAATCCGACTCTTAGTACAAGGACCTCCATCGTACTTTTACCGTCGAATCAATTTGGTTTTTTTAATTTTGGGGTTAATTTTAAGTTTACCTCATTTTTATTAGTTGTCATTTTGGATTTGGGTTTTAAGGTTTGAGGTCCAAAGAAATTTTGGATTTTGTTTATTTTAGGTTCGGGTCATTTTGAGTTTGAATTTTTTTGGGTTTAGGTCACTTTGGATTTGGATTAGTTCAAATTTGGGTTGGGCCGATTTTAGTTGTTGGTTATTTATAATCAAAATGGGTTGAGATGGATTTGAGTTAGGACTGACCATATCGAGTTTTCGAATTTGGGTCAAATTTGACATATCTATATTAATTTATTCATATATACATGTAAATATAATTTTGTTGCTATACCAAATCGAACTTAAGTTGGGTTTCGAGAAGTGATTTTGTATTAGGGGTGGAGATAAAATTATAAAATCCAGGGCCGAAGGTTAAAAATATTGTATTAAATGACGGTTGTAGCTAAATAAATGGACCATGGATGATTTAGAATGAAAATTGAAACCTTACCATCCCGGGATCATCGTTGTCTTGCCGACAAGGTGACGACGCAGCGATGAAATCCTTCTCGTTTCCTAGGCTACGACTAACATCTTTCTTCTGTTGCTTCCTGTTGGCCCGAGCTTGCGATTCCGAATTCAACTATACAAGTGAACATTCTCACACACGTGAATACACGTATATATGTAAATAAATTGTGTTTTTTTTATTAGGTAAACGAGTTTAGTTGAGCATAATCAAATAATTGAATAATTTCATTTTTATCTCAAATCGAGCTTAATATTAAATTTTAAGTCAATTATTCGGTTAAATCCCTAAGAAAATAACATAATAAATTAGTAGATGATTTAGGATGGAAAATGAAAATCTTACCGCGACAAAATCATCGTGGTCTTGTCGTTGAGGCGGTTGAGGAAGTAATGAAGCAGCGATGAAATCTTGCTCGTTTCCTAGGCTTTGTGTCTTTTGTTGCTTATCATTGACCTGATTCTGAGTCGAATTTAAGTATCTTAATGTTGAAAAAAAATATTGAAAAAACATAATCTGAAATTGAAAACAAATAATTGAACTGATATTAAATCAATTGATGATTTAGGATGGAAAATGAAAATCTTACGGTGACAAAATCTTCATGGTCTCGTTGTCGAGGATGACGAGGAGGTAATGAAGCAGCGATGAAATCCTGCTCGTTTCCGAGGCTTTTCGTCTTTTGTTGCTTCCTGTTGGCCTGATATTGAGTCGAATTTAATTATCTTAATGTTTGACTCAAGTAATTAAGCTTAATTGAGTTTTTTAATACATTTTATTTTTAATTAATACTAAAAAAAGTTAATTCATACTCGAGTACAAATAATTGAACTTGAAGTCAATCATAAATTGACTGGTATTAGTTTACTCAACTTGTGAATTTAGTCCTTATACTTTGCTGGTTTATAAATTGAATGAAGTTAAAAAAAAGACCCTAACCTAAATTTTTCTCTCCTCTTTTCACAAGGACTAAATGTGTAATTTGAACAAAATATAGGGATTAATTATACCAAATTGACCTAGAAATTAAATAAGCTAAAATCAATTGAATTCATACCAACTTTTGAGCAAAGAACATATCATCAAAGCATGAATTAAAAAGTGTTGATATGTAGGTGAATTGATAGATGAAAATGCAAAGAAAAAATCTTACAAAGACAGAATCTTGGGTGTCTTGTCTTAATGAATCCGCAGTTAAATCGAGTTCGTTTCCGAGACTACGCCAAACATCAGCCTTTCGTTTCTTCCTGTTGGCTCGAGCTTGTGAAAACTCCATGGAATAGTTGGTAGATCCTGGAGGGTTACGTTCCCACCCTCCGAATTCCGGAATTGTTATCCATTCATTCTTCTGCCGGTTCTGAAACGAACTCGGAAATTAGGGATCAAAATTAAAATTTAAAATTTTGGAAGGACCGAAATGCAAATTGGCCAACTTTTTTTAGCTATCAGTAACTATAGTTAAGAAGAGCAAGAGGGGATTTCGCCCCCTCAAAATTTTTGAAAATGGTTATTAAACCTTTCAAAATTTTACTTAAGCTAACAAAAATATTGGGAAATTCTAATTAAACCTTATAAAGGTTTTGAAATTTTTAATCAAATCCTTTAATTTTTTTTTGAAAATTCTCATTAATTTTTTGAGAAAATTTTTAAAAAATTAGTTAAACCCCTTATTTTTTTTTAAAAAAAATTCTCATTGAACTCTAAATATTTTTTAAAAAAATTAATTAGACCCCAAAACTTAATGTCATGTTCTACCATCGGAAACACCCTTAAAATTCGATTAATGAATAGGTTAAAATTCTTAAAAACTAGAGCTGTGTTATCAAATTGCCAATTAAAAAACACCATTTTTTTAAAAAATTAAACAATTCTGGATTAATTATAAAAAATGCAGAAAAAATAAATTAAAACTAAAAAAAGAAAAGATATAGAGGTTTATTACCTCTGTTGGGTTGGACATGGATTGCAGGAGCAAGGATTAAAATTACCAAAGATGATAATTAATTAACCAAGGAATTGAAGGTTTGAAACCCAGTTAAATTAAAAATAAATTAGAACAATTTTCAGTTATAAATTGATGGTAATTAAACAACATAAGTATCTATGGAGGGGATGCCTAAATTAACTTACTGTTTTTACTAACAAAACCAAAAAAAAAATTAATTTATTAACTCTTAATTCCATTAAGAATATAAATCTATTGTTGTATTTTTGGCTATTGTTTGGAAAAAAAAATATAAAATTGTGGGTATTTTTAGATTTGTTCAAAAATTAATTTATGTTAGAGTTGTGCGACCCAAATTTCTATTAAATAAATAATACAATGGCAAATTACGGGATCTGTGGAGGGTTTAAGGTTGAAGGTCAAAACTCCTTTATTTTTTTTTGATTAGAATAAGATTTTTCAACCTTTAAATAGATGTAGTCGAAACTTCTCTTGTATCATTCAATTTCCGACATTAATGATTTTTTTTTCTTTGCCCGTAAAATTTTTTTTGGAAGGGCTTCCATGTAAATTTATTTTTCTTCCTTATTGCTTTGCAATCGTTCTATATTGCCATTATCGACATTCAATTTTATAGTTTATTTATCTATTTTATATAAGATTGAATTTGGAAAATTAAAATATATTTAGGTTAATATGATCCCAATTATTTTTCATTAATAAAATTTTATAATATGAATTTTATTTTTTATTTTTCAAAAAAAGGAAAAGTTTCAAGCCTTTGTTTGTCATAATCAATTTGGTTATGTTTTTAATTATTGAAATGCTGTATCTATGTATGTATGCTAAAATGAATTTGTATGTTTGTCAAAATTTCCTCCCTCTTCTGCGGTGATTTTCTATTTTGGTTTAATCCCTCTTCCTTGCTCATCTTTGTCGCCGCCATTTTGACTTGGAGTTGTCCTTTGTCGTAGGAGTGTTCAATCAGTTAACCGACCAGTTAACCGACCCGAAACACCATTAACCGAATTAACTGACCCTTCAAAAATTTTAACCATTAACCGAACCGAAATTTTTTCAAAAAAATTAACCGAACCGAAATTTTTTCGGTTAATTCGGTCGGTTAACAGAATTAACCGAAAATTATATATTTTTTTTATTTTTGGTTAAAATAAGTATAAAATTAACCGAATTACCCGATTTACCCGAATTAACAGAATTACCCGATATACCCGAATTAACCGAATTAATCAAATTAACAGAATTATTTTTATTTTTGTTTTTATTTTTATTTTTATTTATTAAATTATTTGTAATTTTTATGGTTGGGTTGGGTAATTAGTTTTAGTTTGATTGAGTTTATGTTGGATTGGGTTTGAATGAATAGTGGGCTATTTATATATTATAATTTTATTTATTAATTTTTTCGGTTAACTGAAAAAATTCGGTTAACTGACCGGTTTCGAACCGAGTCAACTGTTAACCGAAAACTCAAAAAATTATTAACCGACCCCCGACCGAAAATATTTGGTTAACTGACCGATTAACCGAATTCGGTCGGTTAACCGAAATTTTTCGGTTTTACCCGAATTTTGCACACCTCTACTTTGTCGTCGACCCATTCCGTTTTTGCTTCGACCTATTGTAAGTTTCCTCTGTTTATTTTCCTTAAGTGTTATTATGCGAAGTACGTGGGTTGATTGTGGGATTTCGGTTTAACTAATTTCGGATCTATTTAGGTGAAAATCTTGAGATGAACTTTCCTTCGATGTTTAGTGAGCCTTAGGAGTTGCTGTTCTGTTGGGTAAGTAATCGAATGCCTTGAAGGGGCTGGTTCTTGGTGTTAAGGTCAAATGTTTAATGCTTGTGGCCAAATTTAATGATTGAATTTTGGTGTATGGATTCTAATTAATTCATTTTGAATGCTGGTTTTAGGGTCTAAAAGTGTGCCTTATCGTTGTTTTTTAGAAACGTTAGGTGTGTAACAATATTTTCGAAAAATCAATGAATGACGCGAAGCTGAAAAACTCACCGTTGACTCCACACGGTTGTGTGCCAGGCCGTGAGCCACACGACAGTGTTCTTCACCGTGTGCCAAGCTGTGTGGACCATTTTCTATAAAATTTAGTTAGTGTCATATTTGAAGTACATTTCGAGGTTAGCTACTGTTGGAAAAATGGATTTTTTGGAAGCTTTGAGGCATATTCTCGATTAGTAAATGTGGAGATTTGAATAATAAAGCTATGATTTTACATTCTACTCTATGAGATATTTACAACGATACATCATATGCTCACAATGGTTGAGTGATGAATGAGAAATTGATGCTCAAAGTAAGCCATTTGTGAATTACGTTGAGAAAAATCGAAAGCTTAGTCCCACATCAGTTATATATCAAGTGCGGAACATGTTTATATATGTGAACCAACTTAGATATTAGGTGCAGAATATGTTTTTATATTCTCAGGTAATCAATAAACTTAAGACCGAGCAGCGTGCGGGAGCTCGAATTGGATTCTTAGTTAGTAAAATGATACGGTTTATGTTTTTAAATTTAACTCTAGACTTTTTGGACTGTTTAAATATTTTGGACATTTTTTTTGGGTTTTCTATTAGATTATGCTTTTGATAAATTGCAAAAGTATTCGTTTTCACATTTTGAAATCGTGCTTTACAAATTAATGACTTTGAAACTTCTGTTGTGAAACTAAGTAACAAATTAATTGTCTTTTGTTAAGTAAATAAGACCTACGCATATTTTTTTGAAAAATTGCAAGAGATTTGTTAAAATTAACATTTTTTGAAAAACAAACATTTGTAGTTCAAAATTTGGAATTTAAAACAAGTTCATCTAATTCCTCAAGATTCAGTCGTAACGTCTAGGTCGGGTTTGGAGTGTTATAAGAAAAACTAAACCCAAGCCATCAGGCTTACCCAATACACCTAACCTAGCTCCCTTCATTCTCACATGGACCATTAGAACAATCAACAACTAAAATATCTTAGATAGAAAACAAACAACAAACGAACTCAGGGTAGTTTGCATAATGTAAAGCCGTTAGCACCGGAGTGAGAGCAGCTTTATAAGAACTTAGGATAGTTACGATATATGTAACAAAAGTCACACTGGTTCTATGTTAACAAAATTAATGGATGAGATTGTTCGGGATACCTTTTGGATATGATAGTAAAATTTTGAGCTCATAAGGTTACATAATGATATGTAATTACAGAGTAATTAATATATATGTGGTCCAAGTGAGAGATTGTTGAAAAATATTAATATCACATATACAATGATAGTAATTATATGTTATTATTTACTATCATAAAAGATTAATCCAAATTAAAAGTAATCTAATTTGGTTAAGGTTTATTAGGCCTTAGTTATTAAATGAAGTATGAGTCAAATATGTGTAGAAACTCTAATAACTAATTTCTAATTGATGATGGATTGATTAGAAATTAGGGTTGATGTGTAAAAGTTATATATTAGGGTTATGATCCCCAAATTACACATACGTAACTTTTCTAATATCCCTCTTTAGAGAAGAGAGAGCCACATTTTCTAAATTACTTGTGTGCTAATTTGGAAGATCAAAACCATAGGATTCAAAGATTTCAAGAAATGGATTCAGGTATACTTCCACATCTAGTTTTGTTCTGATGATCTGACATGATAGATCCTAATTTGTTATGTGACAGCCCAAAATAGGGCCTAATCAGAATAGTGGTTTCGTAACCACAAATCCGAAGTATGAAATTTTGAATTGAGTAAAATTCTGATAATGTCTGATAGATAAATTGTTGTTGTGAAAATATGGTTTGAAAATTTTATCGATAAAGTGCCCAATTTTATTTTTGGGACTAAATTGTATTGTTTGAAAAATGTGAGATATATAGTATAAGTACCTATTTGAAATGGGGGTTTGAACTAGAGGTCTTTAAATGGCAAATAGACCATTAGAAAATAGTATGGACACATATGGGCATTCTAGAAAATTTTGTGTGTGATAGTCATTAAGGGCATTTTTGTCCATTTAGCTAAAAACAAAATAAAAAGATGAAAGAAAGATGAAAAGTCTTCATCTTCTTCCTTAGTTGCCTGCCGAAATTTCTCTCCACCATAGCTCAAGGGTTTTGAGCTTTTTCAAGCAAATTGTAAGTGCAATCTTGCCCCGTTTTTGACTATTTTCGTATTTTTAAGTTTCTTTAAGCTTAAATTTCATGATTTTACCATTTATTTGAAGGGAAATTGAGTTCAAAAATCTACCCATTCTTAGAAAATTTGTGAATTGATGAGAAATGGTAGAAAATAAATTCTTGGACTGTTATTTACGGGTTTTTTTGAATAGTTTTCGGTAAAAACGTCCCTAAGGGACTAAAATGAGAAAAATGAAAATTTGTTCATAAGTATATGAAAATGTGTGATTCTTGGATTGTTATTATGAAATAGATTTAGCTAAGTCTAAATTGATAAGAAATAATATGAAATTGAGTTTATGAGACTAGGGGCAAAATGGTCATTTTACCAAAAGTCTGAATGGTGAACGAATTTGAGTAAGGAATTGATAAAATGTGTTAAATGTGTAACACCCTTCGCCCGTATCCGACACCGGGATAGGGTTCGAAGTGCTACCAGACTTAAACTCAACCAATCATATAAAATCCATAGTACATGCATGTATATATAATCAGATTTAAGCCACAATAGCTAATATAAGTCATTACATTTGGCTAAAACAGATGTCACACACTTAATCATTTAGACTCCTATTCATGTCATAAACTCATAGTACTGAAAATCACTTACTTGCTGAGCTCATATTACTCCGTATTACTATTTGTCCTCGTATTACCATATTTTTCCATTGAATTAATTCAAATATATTGGATATTTATATTAGTCTCATTCTCATTCTTATGCTAAATTTATACGTTGAATCATTTCAACGTTGAAGAGTACACAAACATCAGAATCAATGCCAATAATAATCACATATCACTTACCAAACTTTAAATGTCAATTCACAAACATGTAATTCACTAGCTATTGTTCCAATCATGATTTAAAATGATAAATCATTTATTAAGTCTAATCTCAGTACTCAATTAAATTCTATTGCATAATTTCAAATGATACTTATCAAAACTTTACCGATTTAGAAATCGTCATTTTTCACTGATGCCATAGTCTCATCCAACTATGGTCTTTTACTTATTCACTTTCTGCCCAATACAATCATAGTCTCGCGTTCTTTGATGTGCGCCGATACGCATTGAATTTCACTAATGATCACTGATGCCATAGCATAGCTATGGTCTTTTCATTTATCCGTCAATTCATCACTTTCGATAGAATGCCATAGCCCAGCTATGGTCTTACATCTTCAGTATCACTATGCCATGGTAAAACCATGGACTTAACTGTCAATTCATCACTTTTCATTAGAATGCCATAGCCCAGCTATGGTCTTACATCTTAAGCATGTATCACACCGATGCCATATCCCAGATATGGTCTTACACGGATCACATATATCACTGATGCCATATCCCAGATATGGTCTTACTCAGAAGCACTTATCACTCCGATGCCATATCCCATATATGGTCTTACACGGATCACTTATCATCTTATTCCGATGCCATAGCCCAGCTATGGTCTTATACGAAAATCACTTATCACTTTCTTCCAATGCCATAGCCCAGCTATGGTCTTATACGGAAGTCACTTTGCACTTGTAGCCGAAGCTACCACTTTCACTTGATCAGGTAGCCGAAGCTACCACTTTTCACTTGTTGCCATGGTCCAACCATGGTTGTTTTCCGTCAATTCATCTTGCCATTGAGCTGGAATCGCTCGAGTTTATTTCTGCAAAACATATTCAGCCATTCTGCTCACGAAATCCTAATATACATTCTTAATATCTCCGTTAGTCACATAATTCATATAAATATCAAGAAATAAAACATTATTCCACTTCTGATTCAACATTTATTGATTACAATTAGGCATATGATTAATCTAAATACAAATCATTTATATATTTTTCCTCCTCCTCCACTCCATTCCACATCCTTAGTGTAAATAACACACTTGTAAGTAACATTATCTATAACTTTTACTATTTACTTGTACATTTTCAAGCTGTCCATCCGTTTCGTAGTCACTAAATTATTTTTATCTTCAGCTACAGAACTCCAAATTAAGATCTGTAAATTTTCCTTGAAACTAGACTCACATATCTTCTTATCATAATTTTTCCAGAATTTTTGGTGTGGCCAATTTGTACAGTTTATTCATTAAATTCTCCCCTGTTACACAGTTCGACAGCTCTGACCTCTCTTCACTAAAATTTCAATTTCTCTGTATTTCGAATTCAAAAGATGTTAATGTTTATTTCTTATAAAAATAGACTCAATAAGGATTCCAACCATATAAATCATGTTCCATAAATATTTTTTTACGATTTTTAATGATTTTTAAAAATCAGAACAGGGGATCACGAAATCAATCTAAACCAGTCTCACAAAAATGTAAATATCTCAAGATACAGAATTCCTTTGCTTCCTCTGTTTCTTTTATATGAAAATAGACTCAATAAGCTTTAATTACATATCTTATTCAACTTCTAATTCAATTCCTACCATTTTTGGTGATTTTTCAAAGTTAGACAATTGCTGCTGTCAAATACTGCTTTAGTGTGACATCTTAATTTCCAATTTGTCCCAATTTCCACAATTCATACAATTCAGTCCTTGCTTAATTAACCCCTCCATTGAGCTAATTTTCTCATTTAACATCTTTCTCTATCATTTTAAACCACTTCATAACCTTTGAAGATCAGAATTTTAACACTAAGCCTTGATTTCAACTATTTCACAATTAGGTCCTAAAACCAATTTCCATCAATTTCGCTTGATAAAATCATCATATAACAAAATTAAAGCTTCAATTCAATATTTATTCATCACATGCTTTCAACACTAATCCACATCAACTTTAAAAATTAGCCATGGAATCAAAAACTAATGAATTAATAGGTTGGACCCAATTGTAAAAGTCCAAAAACATAGAAATTTCAAGGAGAGAGCAAGAATTAAACTTACATGAAGCTAGAATATGAAAAACCAGCTTGAATCCTCTTCCATGGCTGTTTCTCAGCTGATGAATATGAGAAAAATGAAGAGAATTCTAGAGAATTCTCAATTTGGTCCCATTTTTTTTAACTAAATTTGGCAATTTTCCAATTTTGCCCTTATTTTACTCATTTCCTGATTTTTCTCAGCTATTGCCGCCCAAAATATCTCCTTTGGGCTTATTTGCACTTTAAATCCTTCCTTATTTGACAATTGAGCTATTTCATCACTTTTCACAATTTTGCACTTTATTCAATTTAGTCCTTTTTACTCAATTGACCACCAAAACCTTAAAATTTCTTAACGAAACTTTAATATTACCCTATTGACACTCCTTAAATATTCATAAAAATATTTATGGCTCGGTTTATGACACCGAGATCTCAATACCTCTTTTTCTCGATATCTTGACCAAATAAATCTTTACAAACATAATTTACTTTTTCAAAAATCTTTTAAAAACTACATTCGGCTCGTAAATAGTAAATAATATTATATACGAGTTCATTTATCGAATTCGGTGGTCTCGAACCACAATTCCCGACATTACTGAAATTTGGGCTATTACAAAATCTGTCTATTTAGATCAAGAAAGAAGAGAAAGCGATCGAGATCGTGGAAAGGAAAAGGTAGTCGACTAATTCGAGGTTTAGTCATTTTGTTATCGAGGTAAGTCATGTGTAAATTATAGCACTCTTATATCATTGTAAATTATTTGATGGTTTCTATGTGAGAAAAATGTGAATGTAAATTACGAATTATGAAATTATATAATATTATATTCTGTAAATCCCGTTTGAACTGTAAGAATGTCTCTGGATATGGGTGACATGTCGCTTGAGGGTCTTTGATTCTATCTGATTTTGTATCCCGGGTGCTGGGTGTACTTGCATGTGTTGCAGTCACCTGTCAGCTTGTGTGAGCAGGCCCGTGGATTACATCTGCATTCTGTGATCTGTAGTAGCTTCGGCTACATATTCTAGTAGCTTCGGCTACGTATTCTGATGGCTTTTGCCATAACTCTGTACGGGCTTCGGCTACATTTCTGTGAGGCACTTTTGTGCTAACCTCTGTGTATCTGTTCCTGTTTTGAATGTTCAACGAGATTAATATTATTATGTGAAGCAATTGTGCAGGTTAAGTAACTGAAAACGAACTGATTATGATATGTGTATGGATGTCTATATTGGGACAATTTGGTAAGGAAGTGAATGAGTAAGTAATGTGATTGTTGCAGATGTGCTATGTGGAAATTAAACGGCTTAATTAGTAATTGCGTAGATGCTATTAATTTACTTGTGACTTACTAAGCTATTTGTCGCTTATTCCCTTTCTTTTTCCCTTTCCTTATAGATTACTGAGCACAAAGTATACTTGGATTGGTGATCAAAGGAGGCTCGTCTTACACTATCAAGCTACTTTGGTATATGTATACATGATTTTGATATTTTGATTTTGGTATGTATAGGTGGCTAATCATGGTATAAGTATTGTTTTGTAAGCTAAATAGTATAGGTTTATATGTGATACTCATTTTGTAAATGGTGTTCATATATGTAGTCATTTTGAGTATATGTTATTGGAATGGGTTGAGATGAATGGTATGTGTATCTATTTGTATTTCAGGGAGACCAAGGCTTGGTAAATAGCCTGACACGGCCTGCACAGCAGGGCACACGGGCGTGTGCCATAGCCGTGTGTGATTTGGCAGACTACTCCACGGATGGGTGGCACGGGCGTGCGCTCAGACCGTACCTCCCCTGCACCTGAAAGTTTTATTTAGGGTACCACACGGGTAAGAGACACGGCCGTGTGTCTCCACCGTGTGGGGTACACGGTCCCCAAACGACCATGCGATGTGGCCGTCGCCAATTGGACAGTTTAGTCCACGGTCGCTAGGCATGGGCGTGTGAAGGCCACATGGTCTCATCACACGGCTGTGCTAAAAGTTACACGGGCGTGTGACGTTGTTTTAAGAGTGAAAAATTTTTCGGGTTTCCGATATGATAGGATTCGAATCCTAATAATCCGAAATGCCTGTATTGTGTTAGAAAACCCTCGATAAGGGTAATTATGAATTGAATCATATGCAAACATGAGTATGTACCCCGGTAAGTTCAGTAATGCTCATTACTCGATTCCAGTGACGGTTTCGGGTAAGGGGTGTTAGATGTTAAGTTTTATATGAGATCTTGTTTTACAGTTCTAACAAGAGAAACAAGAGAAATTCAATTTGTAAATTGAGAATTTATTAAAGTACGGATAAAAGCTAAATCTTCTAACCGTTAACATAAACAACGATTTTTTTTTTACACAATTACAAAATGTTAATAAAGTAAACCAATCAAATTTCACAATCCTTAAGTCACCATAAAAAGTTGTATCTTTCCCCTTCTTTTCCCTTTAGCCATCTTCTCATTAATCAAATCCTCTCCCAATTTTCCATTTGTATTGTACAAATTTATGCATGCATATTTTTACATCCAAATCCATTCCATTTCCATTATAAGCCCTACCCAAATGAATGTTCATAGTGATTTTCATCTCTAATCCGAATTGTCGAACATTACATCATCGCGCCGCTTCTTCGGGTTCGCTTCAGGGTTTCCTCTTCTCATCATTGCCACAAATTCATCATAGTTTATCTTTCCATCCTGCAAATAATTTACGAATTTTTTTTATGTAAGTTAAACCCTTTTCTATTAAGAAAATGGAATATGTATGCATGTATGTGTACTGCTTACATTGTCATTGTCGACTTCAGAAATGATTTCCTTGATGTCTTTGCCATCGTGCATGCCATATTCACGGAGAGCTTGTTCTAGCTCTTCTATAGTGATGTACCTAAATGTAAACATATCGATAGCAATAAGTATCGCAATCAATTACAATAAATATCAATAGAACATAAAACAGTGATTGTATCGTTGTGTTTCGATCGTTGTTTAGTTACTAATTTTTATTACTATCGTTACCCGCTATTGTCTTTGTCGAAGTGTTGGAAGGCACTGTACAAATGTTCTTCCCGATCCATTCGGTTCATATGCATGGTGGCCGTTATGAACTCTTCGTAATCTATAGTTCCGTTACTATCCGCATCCGCCTTTTGTTATAATAAAGAACAAAGAATGGAGGAGTTAGAAAAAAAAAACACCATATATATAGTTAGAAGGGGCTTGGCCGCTCAAATATTTGAAAATTTTAACTAGTCCCTTCAAAATTTTTAAAAATTCTAAATAAACCTTCAAATAGTTTAAAAAATTTTAATTAGACCCTTAAATTTTTTGAAAATTCTCATTAATCCTCTCAAAATTGTAACATTTTTAATTAAACCCAAGTCCGTTTGGAAATTCTTATTAAACTCCTAAAATTTTTGAAATCTTTAATTAGACCCCTGAAAGTTTTTAGAATTTTAAGTAAGCCCCAAAAGTCCGCTACCATATAAAGTTGCACTATTGAATCCTTGGAAACAGAACTTACTGCTTCCATTAATTGTTTGACTTCATATTCAGTTAGCTTCGTTCCTTGCTTCGCAAGCCCTTGCTTCAATTCTTCGAGCGTTATCGTGCCGCTGTTATCGGAATCTATGGTCTTGAACATCTCCTTCAACCCCTGGATTTCTTCCTCCGATAAACATCCTGCGATGACCTGCAACAACAACAACAACAACAATTTCATGGTTTCATACAACAATATATGAACCTATCTTAACCTTTTAACCAATGGGGTGTGTTTTCAGTGAGGGGTTTAATTAATTTTACCCTTAAAGCAACTTTCTTGAAATTGTTCATTGCTTTGAATTGTTTGAGCCTGCCTAAGACTGCATTGTCAAGAGGAATATCAGGTGCTTCACCATCCTCTTTAATCCATGGATGATCTGTTGGGTGGCCATACATTTACTCTGTCAGATTTTTTCGATTGCTTCGGTTACTAGATATAATTAGGTTAACAAAGGACATATACTTACTTAGAACTTGTTGTGCTGTTAACCTTTGCTTGGGATCCAAGTTTAACATTTTGGTAACAAGATCCTTTGCTTGAGGTGAAATTGCAGGCCATGGATCACTTTTGAAATCGATTTCCCCACGTAAAATTGCACTGAAGATCCCATTTTCGGATTCTATCATAAAATAATTGTCTTAGTTTTGAGGGTTCAATATATATATATATACACGGCACATTGAGTACCTAATTGAGTTAGTGTCACGAGTCAATCGAGCATAAATTTAATATAGAAATGACTAAAATACCCTTTTATATACAAAGTAAATTACATTATTATGAAGTTGTTTTTTATATTATAAATTAAATCTCTAATTGAGTTGGTATCATGATTCAATCGAGTACTAACTCAACTTAAAAAAGACTAAAATATATTTGTTCTATACAAAGTAAATTACATTATTATGAGAGTATTTTTATCTTTTTAAAATATTAATTTTTAGGGTTGTAGGCATAAATTTTTCTTATGGGGCTAGAAGTAAATTATAAATATTTGAGGGTGCCAAAATGAAAATTTACCACTATACTAACTTATATTATTACAATTTCTAAAGTGGTCCTAAAGCAATTCTACCTATTTTCGGGGAAGGGGCAAGGCCACTGCAAACCCTTCTAACTTCGCCATAAAATTTTTTTTACCCACATCATGAATGTGTAATACTCTAGTGTGTACATATATATATATATATAATTAGTTACCTGCCCAAAAGGGAGGAAAACCACATAGAAGAATATACAACATAACACCAATACTCCATATATCAGCTTCTGGTCCATATCTCCTCTTCAATACTTCTGGTGCAATATAATATGCGCTACCAACAATGTCCTTAAATACATCACCTGTTTCGAAGGCACCGAGTTAAAAGAAACCGAAAATCGACCCCAACTTGAAAATTTTAATAAGATTATGTTTTTACCTGGCTTGTAAAAGAGTGATAGACCAAAATCCGTAGCTTTGAGTGGTGAATTTTCCTCATTGTTCAACAACAAGAAATTTTCAGGCTTGAGGTCCCTGTGGAAAACCCCCATAGAATGGCAAGTGTGGACGATTTGAACAATAATTCTAAGCAAAGAAGCGGCCGCACGTTCACTGTAATGGCCTTTAGCAATGATCCTATCGAAAAGTTCACCGCCGGCACATAGTTCCATCACCAAATGTACCGAATGTTTGTCTTCGTAAGCTCCTTTGAGTTCCACGACATTAGGTTGTCCCGTCAAATGGTGCATGATTTGAACTTCTCTACGAACATCTTCGATATCTTCTTTGTTAACGAGTTTCCTTTTGGCTATCGTCTTGCACGCGAATTGCTCGCCAGTTACCTTATGGGTACACAAATAGGTAACCCCAAATTGTCCCCTACCCAATTCTTTTCCAATGGTGTAAGTGTTTCTCACATCTTCCATAGGACGGCATAACACGGTTCCAATTGGGTTAGGCTTGGGAGTAGGCTTAGGAGAAGCTTCCGCTGATGGTGAAGCCGGCGGTTGTGTCGGTGAGGCTTTCGAGAAACTTTCGTTACGGGAACAAATGCTAACGTTACCATTGTTTTCGGGGGAGGCGACACCTAATTCGTTTGTCAGACTTTCGGGGTTGCCTCGAGAGCAACAATTCCCCATGTATGGAGGGGAAGATGAAGCACTCGAGACAAAAGAAAGGGTGATGAGGGAAGGGATTAAACTTAAACAAGATAAAGAATTATTGAAATTTTGATTGGGGTTGAAAGGGAAAACAAAGTAAAAATAAGAAAAAATAGTTTGTGAAATTTAGTAATACAACAGCTTGATTTGGGGTGTACAATTTTTTTATGGTATTGATGGTGAGGGATTTTAGGATTTTTGACTATGTTTGAAAATCCAACATGTTTTATGGACAAGGTCCTGAGGATTTTTAGGACAAATATTGAGGAAAAAAAAAACATATTTCTCATCCTATTTTCTGTGACTTCTATTAATGACGGAGCTATTATAGGGGGTGTATTCTCCGTCACCGGAGAAAAGTATTTTTGGGTTAAAAATGTCTTTTCACCATAGAAATAATAAAGAAGAATTAGTTTTTGCAGTTAAAATTGCAACATAAAGTTGGGATTTTGGCATATTTACTTTTTTTTTTTTGCGTTTAAAAGTGAAAATTATTAAAATATCTTTATTTTTGTTAATTATTTAAAAAGTATACAAAAAATTAGATTAATTTATATTGTATATATAATTATATATAATTATTTAAATATTATTTATTATATTTAATTTTTAAAAAATATATTATATATAATCAATTTATATTAATTACTTAAAAGGTATTTAAAATTTATATTTCATATATCATTATATTAAATTATTTAAATACCATACAACTTAATTAATTTTTTACTTTCTACTATCATGTCTAAAATGATATTTTAACTTTCAACTGTAATTTTTGGCAACAATGGAGAGCACTAAAGACCAACAAACACCCTTTTTCATAGCACATTTCTACTATACTTTTCAAAATTTTTTTTTTCTAAAAACACTTTTCAACTGCAAAAGCAATGGGGAACTAGCCTTAAGAGTTGGCTATTGTCTTGCTAATACAATTTTCTTTGTACATAATTCTATTGGTGAATGTGCCTGATGTTGGATATTGTGCCCTTAGTTTAGTATTTCAGCTTATGTATACTTGTAATTTTTTCAAGCAGATTGATCAATAAAACAAAATCATGAATTACATTTATATACTTTATATGATTTTCTTCATATGATTTTTGCACTTAAAGTAAAATAAAAAACAAATGTTACTCACTAACTGTGTAATGTTTAAACTAATATTAAGCGGTATTACGTGGTCGGATCATAATACGGAAATATAACTTATATTAGTAGATGAACCTAAACATATCCTTAGCCTAATCAGAAAATGAGCAAACCGATTGAAAGATTAATATCGTCTATCAAGTCCAATTTGGGAAATGCTTTGTCTTTGGCATCAGAGCGGATGAATCCCAGAAGATAGAGATATAGATGTGACTAACTGGACTGATAATACATCGGACTGGACCCAAGAAGAATAGATCCTAAATCCGTTTATGGATTTATTTACTTGTGACATTCATAGTGTGGTATACCTTAATCTTGAATGAATATAGTGGAATCCATAGCTTGAGACTTGAGTAAATGATATCATTTCATTGGCATTACATGGTTGTTAAAAAGTAAACGTAGCCATGAGTCATTCGTTTTTATGATGAATAACTTGATTGTTATTTGATGGTAATTGACATTTCATAAAGGAAGATATATTAGTTACCATGAGATAAAATAGGATCATATTAGGAGAAAGATATTATCCCAAAGAGATTAAGGATATCCTATTAGGGTAACAAACTTATGAAAATATTATTGGACAAACACTGATTGAGTTGCTTTCATAATAGTATTGTAACACCCCTTAACCCCAAATCGTTGCCGAAACAGGGTTACGAGGCATTACTCGACATATCAAATAGCTTACGAATAATTTATAAATAAAATGACATTCATAGTATAATTTAATTATTAAATCCCTATATTGGACTCTTAAAGCCTAAAATATGTATTAAAAGTGGAACGAGATTTATTCAAGTACTTCGAATTTTTTTTTATAAAATTTTCGACAGCATTTCTACTTGTTTTTATCTAAAACCCCCTACAAATTCAGACAAAAAAAAAACAGCCAATATCAATGTTTCGACCAAAGATCTTACACATTAAAACATTTTTAAATCATGCTAATAATATTGATTTAAAACTTTAATCAAATATAATAACATATAAAGAAATAATTTATAACTTCATTCTTTATCCAATTTAGTACTAAATTTACCATTTATATAACTAGGTATTACATTCATCATTCAAAAGATTTTAATTTTTTTTTACAACTCAAAATCACAAAGCATAAGTACATAATTCACATACTTTCACATAGTACATGCCACTTAAACCAAAGGAAGAAATACATCACCAAAATTTTCGTGTTAGAGTCGGGATTGTTTTGGATGCTGAACCGGACCTTGAGCTCTAATGACCTACGCACGGAAACAACCGTACACTGAGTATTTCATACTCAGTGGTATTACTATAAATCGAACTATTTAACATTAATAATTTACAAACATCAATCATAAGCTTTATAAATCATTTAAACTAATCATATAGAATTAAATATCACTTCATAAATTTTTTTGTAATGGCCTAAATTCAAGGTTATTGGAATAGTGGTTTCGTAACCACAAATCCGATTTAAAGAGAATTTTTTTAATATTTTTGCATAAATATTGATATGATAGGAAAATTGTATGGAAATATCGATAAAAAAATTTTACCGATTTAGTTATTAGTTAAGAAAAAGAAATTATTGAAGAAATTGGGTAAAAACAAGTTATCGAGACCTCGATCTCGTAAAACCGAGTTGAAAATATTTTTATAAATATTTTTGAAATGTTAGTAATATTGTATTAAAATTTCGTTAGAAAATTTTAACGTTTGGGCAGTCAATTAAATGAAAAGGACTAAATTGAAAAAGGTGTAAAGGTTGTTAGGATGATTAAATAGCTTAAGTGTTTAATGAGAAAGGATTTAAAAGACAAATATACCCAAAATTTATTTGGGCCGGACGGAAAGAGCATAAAATCAGTAGAAAAATGGATGATTTAAGGGTAAATTTGGAATATTGCATTATTAACTAAATAAAACTAGGACTAATATGGAAATATCTAGATTTCTTGAGATTTCTCTTCATTCTCATCAGCCAAAACGCCATAGGAGGGGTTCTTTAAGCTTTTTTTTCATAATTTTTGCACCAAGTGAGTTAATCCTTGCCTTTTTCTTGTAATTTTTGTGTTTTTAAGACTTTTACAACTAGGTCCTACTTTTAAATTCATTAGTTTTTGATTTCATGGATGAAATTGAAAGTTACCATGTTGATTTCTGTAAGTATATGATGATTTAGAATGAAATTTAAGCTTTTATCTTATTATATGATGGTTTTATTGAATGAAATGAATAGAAAGTGGATATTTAGGACCTATTTATAAAAGAGTGTGAAATTGAAGTCTAGTGCTGAAATTCTTATCTCCAAAGGCTATAAAGTAGTTTAAAATGATAGAATAAAGTGTTAATTGAGAAAACTCAGCTCAATTGAGAGGTTAATTGAGTAGGGACGAAATTATCACTTATTAAAAGTTTAGGGGAAAAATGGTAATAAACATCTTGCACTAAAACAGTTTTGAACAGTAGCAGTAGTCCAACTTTGAAAAATCATCATAAATTGTAGAAATCGAATTAGAGGGTGAAAAAAATGTGGGATTAAATCTTATTAAGTTTAGTTTCTCATAGAAGAAACGATGTAAGCAATAGAATTGTAAATCATAATATATAAAGCATTTTGTGAGAAAAGGTCAGAATGATTTCGGGTTCCCTTGTTTTGACTTTGGAAAATCACTAAAAATTGTATAAAAATAATTAGGGACTTAAATTTATATGTTTGAAATCCTTAATGAGTTTACTTTCAAGAGAAACAAGCGAAAACATCATCCAAGTCCCGTACGAGGAGATAATTAATTTTTAGTGAAGAAAGGTCGGAACTGTCATATAGCAGAACATGGGTAATTTTAAAGAATAAACTGTACTTATTGGCTAAACCAAAAATTCTGAAAATTTTACGGTAACAATATATGTGAGTCTAGTTTCAGGGAAAATTAACGGATCTTAGTTTGGAGTTCCATAGCTCAAGATAAAAAATAATTTAGTGACTATGACTCAAGTAGATAGCTTTGAATGAGCAATAAATAATAGTGGAATTGTAGAGAATGGTACATATGGACATGAAATGTTAAATTGATGATTAAATTTATTTATTTAGATCCCGAAGACTCAAATACGAAGCTAGATCGAGGAAAGGAAAAAGTTTGGGATTAGTAGATTTTTGTATACGAACAAGTATCGAGGTAAGTTCGTGTAACTTGAATTATATTCTTAAATGCTTGAAATGTATGTTATTGATGTGAATATGAATTGAATGTTCATTATATGAAAATTGATGAAACATTGATATATTTGAAAAAAAGGGGAAGAAATCCCAGTTGAATGAAAGGAAAATTCGATGGATCTCTGAAAAGGAATTGACGGTAAAAGGGGATCTAGCCCGGACGGGTGATCCTATCCTGATATAGCCCTCCCGAAGAATATGTGTAAAATGAATTTAGCCCGGACGGGTAATCCGAATTAGGGTCTGAATTTAGCCTGGACTGGTAATTCAGATCTAAGCTCATTAGAGTAATTGTCGTTGCAGGGGATTTAGCCTGGACTGGTAATCCCGTTGTAAGGATGAGGTTCACGGGAGTGTGCTCTCTGAAATGGAAATGTGCGCACATGAATAGGAATTGACGGACCCAGATTTGTACACTAAAGTGTACCCCTGAAAATCCATCGAAATTCCGAAAAATTCAACGGGATAAATATGAGAAAATAATAATGGAATGAAAATCATGGTATTGATGAGCTCATCAATCACGGTATATATTATTGATACATTGAAATTATTAGACTAACTTGAATGTTGAGTTTGTGCATGTTAGGGTAACAATGCATTGAATGGATGTATAAATGTTTATTGTATTGAATTAAAAATATTAGGTAAGTATAATTCTTGTTACATGAGCTTACTAAGCACAATGTGCTTACCCTGTTTTCTTTTTCCCTATTTTGTAGTATTAAGAGCTCGGAGGTTAAATTCGGTCGGAGACACATCACACTATCAACCTCAACATTTTGGTATATCCAGAAACTTTATTTTGGAAATCAATAGCATGTATAAGTTAATAAAGTAAATGTTAATGTGAAATGAATGTAAAGTTAGCCATTGGTGTGGCTAACAAACCTTGGTTTGTTTGTGATGAGATTATCTTAGGAATATGCATGAATCTATTTTGAAAATATGTTGAATTGGATTGGTTGATTTGGATTGGTTTCGGTTTAAGTTTTGCAGGGAAGATTAGATGTCTATAAAGGGGTTATATTGAATTAAAAAAATTTGGTAAACTCCGGTAATGCCTCGTACCCTATTCCGGCGACGAATACGGGTAGGAGGTGTTACATTTTCACATACTAATTCATAATTTATCTTATGCATTCTTTCTCGTACTTTTCAATAGTGCCAAACCAGTCAATCTCATTTTTAAATTTCCATTTCAATTATTTACCCTATTAACAAGGCTCGAACTCCGACAGATACGCGGATTCCACCCAAACACACCAGAATATCCAACCCAAACACACCCAGAATAATATAAATCCTCCATAACACACTAGTATAATATAGCCTCCTAAACACACCAGTATATCATACCCTCCCAAACACACCAATGAGGCATTAAATGCCTCTTCGGATAAATCGAAGCATAAAATAACAGAATCATCTTCTCGGCCGAGCTACAAATCTCCTCATCACATCACAAATCCTATGGCATGCCATTTGTATCCAATCTAGTCCGACAAGTT
Source organism: Gossypium stocksii (assembly GCA_020496765.1). Taxonomy (NCBI): domain Eukaryota; kingdom Viridiplantae; phylum Streptophyta; class Magnoliopsida; order Malvales; family Malvaceae; genus Gossypium; species Gossypium stocksii. The sequence continues at coordinate 1,617,972 of CM035623.1, forward strand.
AATAGGGTATTATTTTACTTTTCCAATTTTGAATTTATTTCCACAACAATTTCAAATACTCAATCGATTCAAAACATCTATTATTTCAATTCACATATAATTCAACATTCACATATATTCTCACTTAATTTCAAATACTATCACTTACCTTATCTTAGATGTTCCATGACTACAAATTCAATATAACATTTAATAAATAGTTTGAGTTATAGTAATACAAACCCAGAATACGCGTTTACTCCTCAACAATCTTTTCTTTTCCTTTGGATGCCGATGCCTTGTTTTCCTTGTTAGCTACGAAAATAATAATAACAATTTACATTATTAATTACAACATTAATTTAACAATTAATTAATTTTTTTATTCAATTTGTACTCCAATTCCAATTTAATCCTAATTGACTCTTTTACTTGTTTAATTTAATTAGTACTTCATTTCTATTCAATTTCTTATCAAATTTAGCCTAACTATCAAATATTCATAATAAAACCTTAATTTAAAATTTCTTTCAATTTAATCCATAAAACACAAAACTTATAGCTTCTTTTACAATTTAACCCCTTTTTCAATTCTAACTTAAAATTTATTCAATCTAACCCCTAATTCAATAATTTATCCATCATGAGCTATGTTTAGAAACCTAAGAACTTCCATAGCTTTACTTAATTTCAACAAAACTTTGCTTTAAAACTTCTAAAACATTAAAATTAAGAGAAAAGGACTAAATTTAGCTTACCACTTAAATTTGAAGCTTTAAAATCCCAAATTTTCCCTTTTTCTTTCTTTCCCTTTTCTTCCCCTGTTTTTCGTTCCGCTTCGCTGTTCTTTCTCTCTTCTTTTGTTTTGTTTTATGTCTTTTTATTATTTCCTTTACTTTTTTTTATTTAATTAACTCAATAAATATCTATTTAAAAATAAATATTAGTATTACATTTGGTCACACTTATATTTCTACATTTTTGTATTAATAATTTTATTAAAATTGTCATTATTTAATTTATTTATCAAACAAAAATCTCATAATTTATTTATTAAAAAAATTGGGTATTTTAATAAATTCCGTTCCACTCCTAATACATATTTTGGGCCTCGAGGGTCCATTATAAAGACTTAAAAATTAATTTATGCTATGTATGTTATTTATTTATGAATTATTCGTAAATTGTCCAATATATCCGGTAATGCTCCGTAACCCTGTTCCAACGACGGTTTAGGGTTAAGGGGTGTTACAAGTATGCCGTTGGGGAGAGTTCAATCATGATACTATAGTGAAATGGCTTCATAACTAAATGAGTTAATAATTAATAGGCAAAAAAGTTAGAACTTAATTATAAATCATTTGAGCCTCAATTGCATATGTCTAACCGGTCCCTCCGCCAACTCGTTGAAACCAGAAATGAATTACATGTTGAATCAAATGAACATAAATGAATAGAAATGGTGAAAATGGAGAAATGAGAAAAATTTGGAAATGATTATGATTTTCTCCAAAATGAAAATGGAGAAATAAAATCATTTGGAAATGATTATGGTTTTTTTCCAAAAAGAAAAAGAAAAATGAAAATGATCTAAAAATGAATTTATGTTTTCGAATTAAATGAAGTTTGAAAATGAAAATAAATCATTTGATCATTGTGAACCGTTGAATGTAGAAATTCAATATATTTTCTCATAAATTAATTTACGGTAAAGTCATCATGATTTTAACGGAATTAGAATTGAGTTGGGAATATTATTTAATTGGGAAAATATTAATATGTTTATTTTTGGAAATAAAATCGAGTTAGATCAGATTATAAAGTATTGAATTAAAAGCCCAGAAAATACTTGTAATTTGACCCGATATGAGAGAGACCCAAAAGCCCCTCAGGTTAATGAGGGGGACGACAAACCCTAGTATTATTAACTAGGGTTGTCTCCTCTTATACTCCTAGATAGTCTAGGAGTTCGTTTTTCTAGTTGAAATAAACTTCTACAATTCAATAAGGGTTCTACCTCTATCTTTATAAATAGATGGCACTGATAAAACTATTTACACAACTTTAAGATATTGTTAATCTGTCTAAAAATAGAGAGAATTTATTCTCAATTGTTAAATCTATTTTAGAGCATAACAATTTCTTTCGGTTTCTATTTAAGAAGAGATTTTTCGTTTTCACAGGAAACTATTTCCAATTATATATTTTGATCCAAATCGTTCGAGTCCACACTCGAAGCAGTTCGTGGTACTAGAATAGTGGAGAAGACCGTTTGGTTGAAAACCAGGAATGACAGGTATTTTTTTATCCGAAAACATATGTGCAAATTTAGTTTAGGGTTTATTGCTATAAATATCACAAATTGACTCGGTTTTCAAAATTTTAATCTTTCGTTGTGCACGAAAATTGTTTTCAAATCAGATTTTTTCCAATACCTGAAAGGTCCTTCTATTACAGAGACTCAATCAAATTAGTTTTTCTACTATTAAATGGATCAATTTAGTCCTTATACTATTAAAAAGAATAAAATAAGACCAAATTGAATTAGAATTAATGCTTATAGTTTAAAGTCTTTATAGAGTAGATATTTTTAAAGTTTTTATAGCTCTGTAAATAAATTTTTTTTGTTTAAATTTATATTGCAATTGAAAAATAATAATTTTCAAAACACTTTTTATATAATAAATGTTAACAATTACAAATTAGATTTATTTGATTCGTTTTAATAGTATAAAAAAACTAAATTAATCTATTTGATAATAAAAAAAAACTAATTTAATTCAATCCTATAATACAAAACCTCCCAAATATTAAAAATGTGAACATTGATCAGATGATCAATGTGATGCATGGACTTTAGTTTTGTGCAATTGAATATATGAGATTTAAATTTGATTGAATTTTCACAAACTATTAATACAACTATTATCATAATGTTATTTTATGTTTATGTATTGTATATATAAATAATTATATTTATTAAACATGAAAGTAAATGGATGTATTTATTCTTTAAATTGTATGCAATTGTATAAAATCAAAGTTTCATGCGTACAAATAAACTAATTTAAAATTTCATGTATATAATTACATCACATCAAACCAACAAAGTAAAAATAAAAAAACCGCACAAGCAAGCGCATGATTAGAGGCGTTCATGAGCCAGGTTGGGCGTAAATATAATAATAATACACTTTATGCTTACCCAAGCTTAGCCCGACTAAATATATGGACCTATAATTTTGTTTAAGCCCACTCATATTTGTAAATAGGTGACTCAAGCCATTTTAAACCTGCCCATATTATGTTAAAAAATATATAAAAAAAACATCTTTATATTATTTTAATTTAATATTTTTTATTTATTACAATTTTATATATAGCCATCTTTACAATATTTTAATGTTTACATTATAATAGTATTATATGCTACTATAGATTTAATTTTTATGTGTTATAAATTACATAATATATAGTAATAACATAATATAAAAAAATTAAAAATTAAAAACAGGCTGGGCTTCAGCCTTAAATGTTCAATCCTGAGCTTAACTCATATTTTGAAAGGGCGTATTTTTTTTTTGCCCAATTTCATTTTTTGAGCATAACATTTTTACCTAAACCCTCTCAAAATTTGGATAGACCTTCGAATTTGGACGAATAATCTAACCCATAAACAAATTTATGTAAAAAAAAACATTTATTTTTTTTATTATAGTAAAATAAAACGCTTGCATCATTTTAAACCTGCTTGTGAAATATTTTTTTACCGAATAGAATAATTGCTGTGGGAATAAATAGGGAGGATGTTTTGGGCTTCGGGGCATGTAGACTGAAGCAGTAGCTAGTCTTGAAGCATCTGAGTTTAGTTGTGAGCTCCCTAATGGCCCATTCACCTTTTATTAATATTGGTATTTGGTCCCCCTAGATTAAGAGATTGATTCTTCAAAAATAAAACTCACAAAATTTAAAAAAAAAAACCTTCAAAAATAAAATTTATTCTCGATAATTTAACATGATTTTACTGTTTAATAAAATTACAATAAATATGATATAAATTTTATTTATCAAAATTTGTCATATCAAATAATTAAAAATAAAAATTAAATTTGATATTATATATGAATCTATTGATATGTTAAAATAATTAAGTCTCGTGATTTTGATATTTTAAATTAACCTAAATCGTTTTAGAAAATATGACTCTCTTTTCGGAAGATAAATGTGCTATATGAAATTTTCCAATTTAAAGATCGTATTAGTCTAGATTTTTAATTAGCTCATCATCAATCGAAATTTAATTACTTGATTATTTACATTTATTTAAATCATACTCTGAAATTCAATTAATTTTAATCTAAATTACTTTTATATTATCAACCTCACACGTATAAATGACAACACTTTCATATTTGCTATCAATATATTTAATTTTTAACATTTTTTTATGTATTTAAAACATTATACATTAATTTGTAGCAATGAGTAAAGGTGAAAAAAACAATAAAAATCAAGGTTTTTCAGGTGTCATAGCTAATTATGGTGATTTGAGATATCAAAAATGATGATGGCCATGGTAGAGAGTAGCATATGGGTTTGACCAGTAAAAAAGAGAACCCCAAAAAAAAGTGAAAAAAAAAAAACAACAATCAAAAGAGAATGAGACCACCTCTATGACTTTCCTTTAAAATTTCCTTCAATTTTCTTTGTTTTTCTTAGCCTTAATGATGGCCATTGCCTATGGTACTCAATAAACCACATATTGTCTCATCTTTTTTTCTTTTTTTTGGGTGTAAATTCACTCAGTCAAAGCCATGCATGGTGCCATTCATTTGACATAGTGTTTTTCTTTTCTCAGCTTTCCCAATTCCATCAAGTTAAAGTACTATCAAGGGTAGTAGTCTTGGATGTAAGTCATTATAAAGATATATATGAATTTCTCAAATTAAAGTAACATCAAGGGTGGTGATTTTGGTGGATGATTATATTGAAACTGTTACGAGGTTTATCGGTTCTCGACGAATAACACTTTATAAAATTTTTAAAATCTCCACAAAACTATTCATGGTACCAGTCATTTGATAATTTCTTATAGTGTTTTCTCAACTTTCACAAAGTCTCTCAAATTAAAGCATTAACAAGTAGTATTGGCTTTGGATGTAAGTCATTATAAAGATGTATATGAATTCCCTCAAATTAAAACACGATCAAAGGTGATGGTCTTGGTGGATGATAATATGAGAGATGTTGAGGGATCTGTTGACTCTTGATGAATAATACTTCAGAATTATTTTTCAACGAATCAAAATTCCTTCAACAAATTTGTCTATTAAATTTACTTTGAAATTAAAAATTTAAATGTGAAAAAAACCCTTCTAGATCATAGACTATGGTCATTCCCAACTTTTTAATTACTTTTTTCTAATGCATATTCAATAAGAGGAGAGCAAGCAAAGCTATGCAAACCCAAGGGTTAAGTAGGAATCTTGACATTTTCTAAAAATTTATAATTTAATTTAGACACTTTTATCACAAAATTTTCTACTTTAGCCCTTAAAAAATTATATGAACCCTTCATAATTTTTTTTTTATAAAAAAAGGGAAAAGTGTTGATAAGAGCTAGTGTAAGCATATGGTTGCAAAAGCTTAGAAAAGCAACATAACAGCTAGTCATGGTGGAATGGAAGTAGAAAAAAGGATTTGGGTTTAGAAGAAAAGGAAGCTATCTTTAAAGGAGATTTTTCATTAACATTCTATTTGTATACCTAGTGGGTTTTGTTTAGGGTTTTGGGGGTCCTCTTGGTAAAGGTGCATATGTCTCTAACTCCTTAAAATTGATTAACCATGGCTTGACCTTTTATGTCTTTTGGCTTTTTCTTTGGTGAATAAAAGAAGACAATATCATGTTTTCCTTAGAAACAAAAAAAAAAAGAACTCAGCTCACTCTTTGCCCCCATCTTTCAGTTCTTTATGCTTGTTACACTACTTTGAGATCATTTCATCATTAAACTTTGTGCTTAGGGTTGATAAATTGAATACAATATAATTATACATCATGAATATGAATAAAAATTTTAAAATTTGATAGAGCTTTAATTTAGTTGATATTGTTGTTATTGTAACAATTTGGAGGACATGAATTTAAGTGCATTTTTCTTCTAATTTAAGGGTTGGGAGTAAGAAATATATATATATATATATATATATATATAAGGGATTGTATGAAACTGTGATTCTACATCATTCTTATCGTTTTCCAATAGGAGCATAACAAATCAGATTTTTCTTCCTAATTTTTAGCATTTTTAGTTAGATTTGAATTTTTTAGGAGGAAAAAGCTGAAAGTCAAGAGAAAAAATCTGATTTGTCATGCTCCTATTAGAAAGAGACAAGGATAACGTAAAATTACAATTTTATACATTTTCTCTCTCTATATATAAGTAAATTCAATTCCATATAACATGCAAAGTAAAAAATGTTGATATGGGAGCCCAGAGTTAAGCTTACTTTAAACGATGTATTTTTAATTTGGGAGAAATTTTAGGATCAAGTTGACATTTAAAAAAGGGAAAAATAAGTAAAGGTTTAATTTGTTCTAGATATTGCAATTATTTTACTTTAATTTTTACCAAATTAATATTTATATACTACATTTTATTAGTTTATCAAATTAAATGGTAAATGTTATTAAATTTAACAAAAAGATTACAAATTCTATAAAACTAGTCAAATTAAAAAGTTTTGGAATTTTTAAATATTGATTATAAGGTAAAAAAAATTGAAAAAACTTAAAAAGAGGTTAAAATGAAATTTTACAAAATTTAGGAGGGCGAGCCCTGCGACCCCTAAATTCTCTCTTGCTATATGAGTTTATTTTTGACACATTGATAGTAGAGTTTTTTTTTTTTTTTAACTCCACACATTGAGTTAAAAAAACTGTAATTTATATAAATCAAGGTAGTTAGTATCACCTTGGTAGACATATAATTTTTTTATTGGAATTGGTACGTATCAATCTATTTTGGTGTATCATTTCAGATTTTATCAATATTTTTAAAAAATATTAAATATATGTATATAAAAATATTTACGAATAAAGGAAATTGAATAAATTTTAAATATAAAATATTTATCAATTTTATAAAATACTCATTAATAAACTCCACGTATAAGAATTTATCATTCAATAAATTCAAAATTAATTAAAAAACTCGACGGGTGAGAAGATTTTTTCGATAAAAGAAGCTGAAGGATGAGTGAGGATTTTTTCTTTGATAATCAAGTGAGTGAGTTTTTTTATAAATTTTATATGTGAAAATATGTCATAAAAAAAGTTTTTACTTTCTAGTGTAATATTTTTTATTGGTCAAGCCATATATAGTAAAAAATAGTTAAATTTTTTATATTTTTTAATATTATTCATGCAACGGTGAATGCACCATGTTCTGGTCAGTGCGATAGGTATGAACTAAAATTTTTACCAGTGTGGAAAAAGTTGTTGCTTGTTCTACTTTAGCATTGAAACAATGTGCACCGATTGGTATGACTGGAATCGGTGTGGAACCAACTGAAATTTCAAGTTTTTGTAGAATGAAAAATTTAATGGTTATTAATTTAAAAAGGGGGAAATTGAATTGGTTTAATAAATTTGTGAAGTGGGTGAAATTAAGTGAAAGGAGAAAAAGTAAATAGAGAAATGAGCATAGAAGAATAGGTAAATGCATGCAAATTTGGGACACTAATTATTGGAATTTTTGCATTGCTATATATTTAAAAGCAAAGCTTCCCCCTAAAGCTAAAAATCTAAAGTCTTAAGCAATGATGGAGTGGAAGATAAAGAGAATGAAAGGAAAGGGAGTGAAATGATGAGGTTGGAAGAAAATTAATGGACCTTTTTAACTTTATATAATTCTTAATAAAATATTCTTAATTTTTTTATTTAGAAAAGTAATTGATTAAATATGTTTTTTTAAATAATTTTATTATAGGTTGTGATTATATCTATTTTTTTTTGATAGAATGTATAGAATTATCCATAAATATGAGGATAATGTACTTCAACACACTCGAACTCACATCCTCCTGTATTGACAACAATACTCATACTAATCGAATTAAAACTCAATCGAATAATTTTCTTTACGAAGTAATTTCTTTATATAATTCTCAAAACCCTTACATAGAAATAGATGGGAATGTAAGGAACAAACAAGAGTCCTGACCCAAAAATAAAAATGATAATATTTAAAGTTAATTTATGACAAAATAGCACTTTGGCCTAGAAAAAAGAAAATAAATTTTGTTTAATCCCTTTAAGAATGATGAAATTATAAATTAATACATAATAAAATTATATTTTCACCTCTCACAATTTTATTATTTAATTCTAACCCTTCATAAAAAATTTCTAAATTCATCACTGATTAAAGAATAATACACTTAAATATACTCAAACTCATATCTTTTATATTACTGTAACTAGTAATTCAACCGTATATGGCTTGATGGCAGACAAAAATGAGTAGCATGGAATAAATATACCCAAAAATATCACAAAAGAGACAATAACAACCCTCATTTTTCCCCCTTTTTTGCTTGATATATAGATTTCCAATGGTAAAAAAACCTCTAAATGGCCACTCTCATATGATCATCACCACAAGTCTTCAAATTCCAATCCCAAAACTCTTTCATCTGCAAAATCTGCACCCATTTTTATTGCAACATAAGGCACCAAAACCCATGCATTTTGACTCTTACTGTCCTCTCTAATATTGTCAAACTGTTCCATTTTTTCTTCAAAAGCTCAAACTCCAAGGCTTATCAAGAAAAAACCAAAAAACCCTTTCCCATCACAAGTTTTACAAAAATCCAGAGCCCCAAATAGCAACGAATGACATAAAGAGAGTGTTCGTACATTATACACCTTTGGGGGGTAAAAAAGGGGTTTGATTAAATCCCATGCATGGTGTTTGAAATTTTGAAGAATATATTATGAAGATGAAGAGTTCAAGCAAAAAGCTCATTTGCTTTTATTTGCTTCTTCTTTTGTATTTCCAGTCTTCTTCTTTTTCTTCTTGTTCAAGCTTTGTTGTTTCAGCTTTTTCTCAGCAGTTGATGCCTGTTGAATCCCATGGTGGGTTTGAAGCAAATGATGATGATGATCATGGTGATGAAGGTGAAGATTTTGGTGATGAAAAGAGAAAAGTTTATACAGGTCCAAATCCTTTGCATAATAGATGATTTTGTTTCCTTTCAAGCTATATATGCTTTTTCTTTTTCTTTCTTTCATTTTTTGTTCTTATTTCTAATATATTGGATGGATATGAGCTTTTCTTTTAGTTGTTTCTTAGGAAATTAATTTTATGTAATTTGAAGCCAATCAAGCTTATAGTTTGCATAAAAATGATAAATAATTTTGATTATTAGTTTTTTTTATTATATATTATACATGTATATGTATAAGACAAATGTTTGTTCACATCGATTGAGTGTGAGTTTGAATGGATGTTTATCTCTAATATGATGCGTTTAGGTTATTTTTTGTCTCACGTTATAATATTTTTACAATATTTAATTTTACTGTCACTATTATTTTTACATTAATTACAAGTGAATATACCGCTCATCCAAATTCACCTTGAATTTTTAGTATAATGACTGTGAATGATGCTTATTAAACAACATAAAACAATAAAATTACATTAGCTAAACTCTTAATTACCCATTGTTCACATATATATAGTGGAAATATGCTGTGACTTCTTCTAAATTTAAAATCACTAGAAAATCTAAAGCTTAACAATTTCATTTATTTTAAATTTAAAATCACTAAAATTTTATTTTTGTATTTGGGATAAGCTTAATATAATATGTGGTATTTGAATTAAATAATTTTTATTTGATTAGATACTTGAATTTGATATTTTTTTTCTTAATTTGATACTTAAGTTTTTTTTAATCCAATTTGGTACTTGAACTTAGCACTTTTTCTTAATTTAGTACTTCAGTTTTTTTTTAGGTTTAATTTGATACTTAAATTTATCAAGTGTTATACAAATTACTTCAAAACACTAGCGATTTTTTTTATAAAGGGATAGAAATAGCTAATGTATGACTAATATGTGATAAATGACATGGAGTTCAGTGGCAGAAACGATTACATTTATTTGGAGTTTCTTATGTTTTGCCAAACAATATGGTCACATTTTACTTTTCATTAGGACTGAGACTATTTTGACTGTTAATGGCAAGAATGATTCGAGAGGGACCGCATGCTTAAAGCATAGTCTAGTCTTCACAAAACCCTCAATTCTATAAAAATATAGCTGGTGTTAGAGAAAATTTGTGTTAAAAAATTGTGCATTAAGATACGATTAATTGAATAAAAAAATAAGAGTTTTAAAACCCAAAATAAAATAAATTCATTCATTTAAATTAATAAAATAAAATACATTAAATTAATTAAAATAAAAGTAATTGAACATTAAAAGGAAAAAAAAATCATGTTATCTGCCACATGTGCATCATATATTAATTATTTTTGCTACCTCATAAAAAAAGAACATTATTAGCATACTGGAGTAATTTGTATAACATTTGATAAGTTCAAATGCCAAATTAGACCAAAAACAAAAGATTAGGTGCTAAATTAAGAAAAAAAATGTCTAGTACATGTACTAAAATGGATCCAAAAAAGATTAAGTACCAAATTTGGAATAAGTGTCAAGTTCAGTACCAAATTAAGAAAAAGTATCAAGTTCAAGTACCAAATTAAGAAAAAGTATCAAGTTCAAGTACTAAATTGAACAAAAAAAAGTCTAGGTATACCAAATTAGAAAAAAAAAGTATCAAGTTCATGTACAAAATATTATATTAAGCCTTCAAAATATAAGTGGTTTTGAGTTTTGTTGAGGGAGTCAACTCCTTTAGGAGAAGTTTTTGAAGTTTTGTCCATTAGGTAGTTGACAAGTTCCCCCAACAATTGAAAGTATTGTCTCAAGGTAGGAGTTTTCTCTCCCGTACTTTATCAAGTGTCAGTGTGTTGTGAGTGGTTTCTTGAATGGCTTGATTCACAGAGCCAGGAGTGCCTTAGTTGGCTCCTTCAAGACTAATGAGAGAGGTGTTAGTATATAGACTTGTCTATAGGCGGGGCCGGGTGGACCACCCAAAAAATGAAAGGGTTTGGGCAAAAATATATGCCTGAAAAATAGACTTAGGTAAAAAAAAGGCTCGTTTAAAAAATGGGCTAGGCCTTGAGTAAGGTTTTTTAGGCCTGGGCCCCGGCACTAAATTGGCAAAAAAAAATATTATTTTCCTGCTGTTTTTCCACTATTTTGCTCTTGTTTTGCTGTTATTTCACTATTATGTTACTATTATTTTGTTGTTATTTTTTGTTGGATATTGTATAACTCTTATTTTATTGTTAATTTTGTTACTATTTTAGAGACATTTGCTTGTTAAGTTGCAACCAACTTAATGCTATTTAAGTATAAAGATTTTTTTTTAATTTATTTTTAATTTGTTGGGAAACATTTATTTTAATGTTTTTAGTGTTTTTGATGTATTTTAGTTTCTATATCCGAGTTTTATCATTTTTATCCGGGCCAGGCTTAGACAAAAATTTAGGCCCACTTTTCAGGTCAAGCCGAGCCTAAGCCTATCAATCGAGCCTAGAATTTGTTAGGGCCCAGCCCGAACTCGACCCGGCTCGGCTCATGAACAACTCTATTGGTATAGGGCATGAGTATAATTATGTAAATAACTTGACTTGTGTGCAAGGGGGACTCAAACCACAAACCCACACACTCGAGTAGCTTCATAATTATTCACACGCACAATACTAACACCTCTTTCAAGTTTTACAAGTACTACCAACCAAGGCACTCTCAACTTTGCAAACCAAGCTCTTTGGATAGCTGTACACAACACACTGGCTCTAGATAGAGCACGGGAGACAAAGACTCCGTCGAAGGATAATACCTTTAATTATTGAGAAACTAATCGACTACCCAACAAATAACACTTCAAATACTTCTTCCAAAAATACCAATCCCTTATACAAGTGTCTAATTCTCCATGACATAACCAACAAGTAGTACGTGGAACTACTAGCCCCATCTTTGTGCATGATCCATAGTGTGTAGTCTATTTTGCACAGCTAACAATGTTATAAATGAATAAAATGCCATGGAACCTTCTCTTTCCTAAACTGAATTAATATTTATTGATTCGGAATACTAATTCAATCAATAACTATAGATCCCAATAATGATCGAATTAAAATTTTGGATTTTTTTTTTTAGAAAAATTACAAATATGTGAGTTTTGAAGGTGGGTGGTTTATCATATCTTTCTTGGCTGTAAATTAATTATTATGACTATTAAGATGTCAATTTTTCTTCTTTAATGATGGAATTCTTCATTAATAATTCTTAATTATAGCAAGTTTGTCCAATATCTGACATGATGTCCATAATTAATTGTAAAAGTAAACTATCAACTTATTTGATATTGATGATAGCTTAATTACCTAATATTTTGTACAATGATTTATTAATTAAATTAACTAATTATTATTAGTGTTAGAGTTTGTGTGACTCGAATTCTGGTTGAAGAAATAAATACAGTGATAAAATAATTAACATATGAAATTTTATATAAATATTTATAATTTCAAATATGATTATAATTAGATGAGGGTCGAAATATTAGAATTAAAATTATTATGAAAGAGATCAATTAATTAGTAAGAATATTTATGTAACTCAATAAATTTGATTTAGACCTTTAAAATCTGAAATTTAATAATTTTTTAAATCTATTTTTAATTATTATTAATTATTAAAGCTCTTTTGAAATAAAAATCAATAAAAAAAAGTCTTAAAAATCCATTGAACTTTAATTTTCAAATATTATCATTCATGTTGCTTATGTAAAATAATTAGGTAAATTATCTCGTTAATTACTTTAAATAGGAATCATTTTTATTTTGGTTATCTTAATATTTTTTTGGTTAATTTCATCATTGTTGTTTAAGAAATCGTTCTAATTTATCACTCTACTGTTAAATCCATCTTTTCTGCCGTCAAGTCCATTTTTTTTAAATTTTCTTTCTTTTTTTTTTTTCCTTTTTTCACTGTTCTCCTCTCATCTCCTCATGCTACTCTTTCTTAAACTCATCTATTCCAACAAATTGTCGCACGTTCACTCTTAGGCTTCAAGGTTTAAGGTTCGTGGTTTAAGGTTTGAGGTTTGAGGTTTTGGTTTAAGGTTCGGGGTTTAGGGTTTAAGGTTTTGGATTTAAGATCTGGGGTTCAAGGTCCAAGATAAAAAATTACCCAAATAATGTGTTAATGATATGGAAAAAATTGTTAAAATGTCATTAAATAATTAGAAAATAAACTATAGATGATGTGGTGAGAACAGTCCATAAAATAATTTCTTCTTTAAGGAGGGGTTATTACTATTTGAATTATTTTAATTTTTTTTTAATGTTAATTAAGTCATTGACGTTCAAGAAATCATTCAAATTGATCACTCTACCGTTAAATCCATCTCCTCTGCGGTTAAATTTCTTTCAAATTTTTCTTTCCTTTTTGACTTTTCTCCTCTAATCATCCTTAAACTCATCTATTCCATCAAATTGCCACACCTTCACCTGATTAGCTCCTTCTTTTAAGGCTTATATCTTTCTTTCCTCTAATCTTGTTTAAATAAACAAAATGATTAATTGTGGAAGTGTTAGGTATAACTAGGATTCAAACAGCGGTTAATAAGCTCACCAATGGCCTATATTCATTAAATATTTCATTTTAGAAGTATGTATTTAAGACCCTTCTTCTTTCATGGAAAAAAAAGAAAGAAACTTACAGTTGAGATGGGTAATGTAACGACCCGAAATTCTTATAATTGGTCCAACAAGTCCAGTAATGCTCTATAACTTTGTTTCGGTAACGAATTAGAGTTAGGGGGTGTTACAGATAATCCTTAATGCCGATGTTTGTTGAGTTATCAAGCCTAATATTCGACATGCATAAACCGACACCATCTCTCGTCAGCTGTAGAAAATCAACATCAACATATATTATGATACTGTGATTAGCCATTTTTCTCCTTGCAAGAGAAGACAATTCAACTTACAATCGATTGATTATATGTGTAATAACAACATTCCTCTGTCAAGTTTCTGATCAACTATATATGGAAGAAATTCTACTAAGGGAATGCAATGTAAGGCTACATAAGGAACAAAATGAGGTATAGAAAGATCAATTGATTTAAAGTTTTGTTTTTTATTACTCCCTTTCAAGTTTTTTCGCATTAAAAGCTACTCAGAATTTATTTAAATCAACGATTATTTTGTCATTTGTTTATTTAAGTTTTATTTTAAAAAATATGTTTATTATAAGTTGATAACAGTAGTAAGAATGATCGTAAAGCAATAAAAAAGAAAAAAATAAAAATACACCTATTTTACGTGAAAAACCAACAATACACGAGATTTATGGCTATGCACAGTTTTTTAAAGGGTTAAATAACTCGTCCAAATAGAAAAAAGATATAATCTTATACAAATTCAACTTGTACTGTGTGACAAACTGATGGAAAAGAAAGATTTAAGGAAGACCAGCGTAAGGAAGAAGATGAAAAAAGAGAGGAGAGAATGAAAAAAAGGAAAGAAAGAAAGGAAAAGTATTAAGGAAAGGGGAAAAAAATTAAAAATAAATAAAAAATAAATTGACATAATGGTGGAATAGATGATAAAATATATCAATATAATTAAAAAAAAACCGCAAAGTTTTAGTTGAATTTTCAGTAAAAGGGGAAAAAGGGTTAATGTAACTTTTACTTCCCAAACTTAACAATTAGGTTTATATTGGTATCTGTACATTTTATTGTCCATTTTGATATCGAACTTAGCCAGTAGGTCTATTTTGATTCTTAAATTTGACAAATGTAAAAGTTTAATGATGTGGCATTTTGATATTGTGCCATATTATCGTTTGAAAATTTTAAAAAATATATTTTTAAATTTTATGTGATGACATGGCACAATATAAAAAAGCTACATCATTAAATCTTGATAGAAATATAGAATCTAAGTTTAGGAACAAAAATTAACCTAGTTGTCAAGTTCAATTAGCAAATTGTACCAAAAAATATGAATACCAACTTGAATCTAATCCCCAATAGAGGTGTCCATGGGCTGCGGGCCCAACTATAATTTTAGGCCCGTTTGCTAGGCTCGAACTCGACCTGACCCAAAAAATGGGCCTAAAATTTTGTCTAAGTTCGGCCCAGATAAAAACGTTAAAACTCGGGCTCAACCGCCTGTATTAATTTTTTATATTATTTTTATATATTTTTTAAAAAATATAATACATGAAAAATACTAAAATAATAACAAAATTCAAAAAGAGTTATACGATATCCAAATAATAACAACATCATAATAGCAAGTGAAATAGTAGCAAAATAATAAAAAACAATAAGAAAATAGCAACAAAATAACAAGAAATAGAAAAAAACAATTGTTTTTTTTTGGCATATTTGGGCCTGGCCAATAAACTTTACCTAAGACTCAGCCTGTTTTTTAAACGGACATTATTTTTTTAACCTAAGCTCCTTTGTTAGGTTTATATTTTTACTTGAACCCTCTCAATTTTCAGGTGGACCTTCGGAGTGAGCCAGGTGCTCGACCCATGGATAAGTCTAATCCCCAAGGACTAAAATTTATATTAGCCCAAAAAAAAAGTGTTTTATTAACAATGTAAGAAATGAGAGGGAAATATGTGTAAACTGAAAAAAAATCATATTTTTATTTCTTTAGCCGCCAGAACCCAAATTCAGTGCTCGCTTCCTCCTTTCTTTCTCACACATCTTTCGTTCAATTCATTACCTCTTAGTGAAAGTAGCCGACGTTCTTCCCTCAGAAACTTCCTCTCTCGTCGGCCAAAAGTAAGGGAACACTTTTTCTCTTGGTTTTGGAGTTCAAGTAAGACCATTTCTTTCTTATTTAGTGGGAATTTATTACTTTAGGGATGGTATCTCATTGTGTAATTTCTTATTAATATACAAGTTTATCAAGTTGAGAGAAAAGTTTAGTTCATTTATGCTTCTGGGTAATTTGCTTTTTTATTGGTTGCTTTGTTTTTGTGCTGAAATTGTAAAAATCAGGGTTTTTTCCCCCATAAAAGAAGACCCTTTTTTCATATTAGAGAACTGACTTGATGTTGTTAACAATGGGTGTAAGTTGTTTTGAGTTTTCAATTTGGGGTTATTAAGGAAATGATTGATGTTTCTAAGGTAGTAAAAGGATGGTTTTTTAGTGGGTTATTGAGGCAAATTGGTGTTGCTGTTGATTTTAGATAAAAGTAAGGGCTGGTTTAAGTTCTATGTGGATTTTTGAGCTATGTATTTGGCCGAATTCTATGTCAAAAAGATTCTTTTTCGATGCTTCTAAGTTGAAAATTTATAGCTCCAAGTTGTTGTAGCTGTTTGAATTTATGGTGAATGTTTTAGCATGAAATCTGCAAGTGTGAGAAACAGAGAATGGAATTGATCATCTATGGTAGACGATGATATACTTAATCCGTTTTAATGTTAAAAAAATATCGTATTAATAGTTCGATAAGATTCGAGCTAATGATTTATTCCGGTTATCGACAGAGATGTTATACATTATAGGCCTTGGATTGGGGGATGAGAGGGATATTACTCTAAAAGGTTTAGATGCAGTGAAGAAATGTGAGAAGGTGTACATCGAGGCCTATACGTCTCTTCTATCCTTCGGTCTTTCTACAGATGGCTTATCCACTTTGGTATTACGAATATTCTTTCTTGATATATTTGCTATCTTTGAATTTTCGGATTTTCATTTGTGCTCGAATTTTTAAAAAATGTCAGGAGAAATTGTATGGGAAACCGATTATACTTGCGGATAGAGAAATGGTTGAAGAAAAAGTAGATAATATTCTGTCAGAGGCTCGTGGATCCGATGTTGCTTTCCTTGTTGTTGGTGATCCTTTCGGGTATAATCATAGTTTCTTTCCGGTTTATAAGTTATTTGTATGTCATATGCTCTCGTTGATTTTCACCATATGCTCTTTCGGGTATATATATGGAATTGCTTTTCTTTTTTCCACTTCCAGATAATCGTGGTCCTTTTCTTTTGTTGGAGATTCCAAGTGTATTGAGCTTCGATTACATCAGTAGTCCCTGTTCACCTCGAAATCTTTTTCTTAGTTGCTTAGCTTTCTCATTAGGCTTTTGATTGGGATAATTGCAGAGCCACAACACACACTGATCTTGTTGTTCGAGCAAAGACAATGAGGGTTGATGTCAAGGTAGTGCATAATGCGTCCGTGATGAATGCAATTGGGATTTGTGGATTGCAGCTATATCGTTATGGGGAGACAGTTTCGATACCATTCTTTACTGAAACATGGAGGCCTGATAGCTTTTACGAGAAAATTGAAAGAAACCGCAATCTTGGATTGCACACACTCTGCCTTTTAGGTGAGGTTGCTTCATACCAACTCCCGTTTTAAGGTTTTTAATTGCACATTAACTTGTGGATTTATGGGCTATTGTTGTATGCTCTGCCTGATTGGGGAGTCTTAAATTGATCATTCCTTCTTCCTACAGATATTCGTGTAAAGGAACCAACATTGGAATCATTGTGCAGGTCGGTATCAGATATTGCAGCTCGTACTGTTTTTTTTACCATGTATTATATTTCTCGTTTTTATATTGTATTATTCCAGGGGAAGAAAGCAATATGAACCACCGAGGTTCATGACGATAAACACTGCCATCGATCAGCTCTTGGAGGTTGAACAAAAGCATGGTAAATCTGGTGAGTACGAGGATATGACCCTCCAACGATCTTTAAAATTACAATTCCAGTAAAGCATATTTTATGTTTATTTTGCATTGCAGCATACGATGAAGACACGAACTGTGTTGGGTTTGCTCGACTGGGAAGCGAGGATCAGATGATAGTTGCAGGCACAATGAGACAACTTCGTACGGTCAATTTTGGGGAACCTTTACATTGCCTTGTCATAGTAGGCAAGACTCATCCGGTGGAAGACGAAATGTTGGAGTTCTACAAGATTACAACCGAGAATCCAGAACAGAAAGGCAACGGGATCGCATGAATCTTCCTCCTGGTGTGGATTCATAGGTTAGTGTTTCTTTCGAAATCTTTATCGAGCCTTGCTTTTATTTGGCTCCCAAAAAAAAACAATTTTACAGTATCGATTCTCGTGCATGTTTGTGGATTGAGACCAATATATAGCTTGGTCTTTATCTACATTTTTGATGTCTGGAAATGAAAATGGAACACATTTTGAACTGTATTATATCAGTTTGGACTGATTTGTAATACTTTTTACTCATATTTATTTTCTAGAGGTGTGTTAGTTTTCCTTTCATTGAAGAACTTATAATACATTTACACTCAAATCAAATTTGTGCTCCTTTCTCTCTCAAATTTTTCTTAGGGTAAATTACAACAAATGTCATTAAACTATTATTAAGTTTACATTTTGGTCATTCAACTTTGAAAAGTTACAAAATGATTTATGAACTATTTGAAAGTTTATATTTAATTTTTTTTAAAGTCCGGCTAGCAAGCTTTTAACCGATGATTGGTATGGTGGATCAGTCTCATTGATAAGTAGGAAAACATATTTTAAATCCAAGTTGATTTAATAGCCAGTGTCAAATATTGGAGAAAAAGGCTATTTGAATTTTGGTTTGCAAATTTATGACGTTTAAAGTTATTTCATGAAAAAAAAATTAAATTGTATAAAGGGAAGAAGAGCTTTCAATTTAAATGAGAATTTTCGAATAGTTTAATGACCATTTTGTAATTTTTAAGATGAGAGGCAAAAATATAAATTTATTAATAGTTTTGTAATAGGCCAATTTGGGCTTGGGCCCTGAATAAATAAAACCCAATAATAAATAACAGTCTAAGTTTAATGTTACAAGCCCAATTTACAAAACAACCCAAAATAAATAAAACCAAACCCAAAATTAACCCAACCCAATTACAAACCCTAACCCAAAAAATAGCCCTTAATATTTTGACATATTCAAAAACCCTAGCTGCCGCCGCACCCTTCTGCTGCCTCCACCGCACCACGTTAGCACCACCACGTCAGCGCCTCAATTTAGGCAGCATCGATGGACCACTTGATGGATATGAAGACTCATCTATAGGATTCAAAATTCCGAACTCTCAAAAATGCAATTTGGGAGGAGATTACATAAATAGGGAATCAATGTATAAGCATATTGATAAAATTAGTTTTTAATGTTTATATTTTTTTGTCAATTTAACCATTAATTTTTTTAATTAAATTTGATTCTTAACCTTTAAAAAATACATTATTTTTTATGAAAATAATGATTAAAACATTAAATTTTAACGTTGTTAGTGTGAGAACTCGCATGGTAGTCCATGTGCATATCATACTACCGTAACATCATTTTTAAAAAAAAAAGTAGCATGGAGTACAGATAGATTGTCATGCAGACTGCCATGTTTAAAATTTTAAGATATTAGTTAATATTCTTATTAAAATCAAATTTAACTAAAAAAGAATTAAATCGACAAAAGATGTAAACATTAAAGACTAGATTTGCATACTTTTTATATCCAAAATTAATCTCCTTGAACGGAATTTAGGGAAAAAAATCTCTGCAAAAGGCTACCAAGAGGTCTGCATTGAATCAGATAATATTACTTCAATCAATGAAACTACCTACATCTTTGAAAAGGATCTACGCCCTGGTAAGGTTGTGAATTTACCAAGTCTCATTACAGCAGGTGATAGAACCCCATTTTTAGCTGACCGAGTTGCCAAGTCAGTTCCCTTTTCAAGTGCCAAATTGCCTGAAATTTTGAACCATTTCTCGTTAAAACCTCAAACAAGGGAAGCCAACACCATTAGTGAAACAATCAGATGTTGCGAAAGAGCAGCCATTGATGGAGAACAAAAGTTTTGTGCCTCATCATTAGAGTCCTTCATAATTCAAGTATTTCGGTGCTGGGGAAAGAAATCCAGCTTCTATCAACCGAGCTTTCGAAAGAAACCAACAACCCATTGTTTACAATTAGTAAGGGAGTACAAAACATGGGAGAAACCGAGCTTGTCTGCCATAAGAAGAAGTATCCACGTGCTGTATTTTTATGCCATTCCATCATCGAGACAACAGTGTATGAGGTTCCATTGATGGGCAGAGATGGGACAAATGGTAATGCTTTGGCGGTCTGTCACAAAGATACATCGGGTTGGAACCCAAAGCATATGGCATTTCATTGTTTCAAATTTAAGCCCGGAACTGTCCCCATTTGTCATTTCCTAGTTAGAGATTCCCTACTTTGGGTTTCCAACTAAAGATGTCTCCAATGTCTCTCTTTGTTTATTTTTAAGTGTGTTTGATTTCCATAATCTCTTATGTAATTATGAATATTCAATAAGAATACGACTTTATCAAGTTAATTTGTGGAGGAGCTAGCACCAAGGGAAGACTTGGACATTTTGGTAGCTAAATGTAACAATATTAATTTTTTAATGTTTAATTCGGGTTTTAAAATTAACTGGTGTAAGCTAATTGTTAATATAGTTATGGTTTGAATTTTCATTATTTTTTAATAGGATAAAATTAGTTTTAAGTATGAATTGGTTTAATTTATTACATAGAATATAATAATTGTGGTTTTTTTTTTTGGGTTCTAGCATTAATTTGATGAAACTTGATTATCAATATTATTAGTTAATTATGATTTTTCATCAAATCAATCCCAAAACTCGAACTAAACATTTAAAACTTAACACTATTATCTTAGGGTACCAGAATGTATAACTTTTATCAAATATAGGTACCACATTGAACAAAATAACAAAAATTTTGCATTAGAAAAAAATGTTAAGCCAAAATTTAAACAAAATTTAGAAGAAAATTTTCATCTATATATATTAAGTTCATTTCTGTTACGCATGTATTTTAATAAAAAACATAGGTACTTAATATAGACAAAAAAAAAGTTCAAGTACCAAATTGAATATGGAAGCCAAAGATACTTAATTAGGATTAAAAAAAAACCTCAAGTATCAAATTGAAAAAATACAAGTACCAAAATGAGCATTGAAGCCAAACTCAAATACTAATTTGAGAAAAAAAAAAACTCGAGTATCAAATACAACAATTAAAAAACAATAGCTTAATAATAAGAAAACATTTCTCTAACAATGAAAATAGTTTACTATAATTTATAATCTATAAGTCAAAAGGTAAATTCCACAACCAATGCCCATAATTTCTTATAATATACCATTTGGTACTTGAATTTGGTTTTAATGTTTAATTTGATACCTATTTAACTTCAACGTTCAATTTGGTATTAAAAAAGCATACTCTAATAAAAAAAAAACATAGGTATTTAACTGAGACAAAAAAAGGGTTCAATTACCAAATTGAATATTAAAGCCAAAATTAAGTATTTAATTGAGACTAAATTGAATACTAAAGCTAAACTCAAGTATAAAAGTGTATATTAACCCAAAGAAAAAAGAACTATCCTCTTACTATGCAAATTGTAGAATAATAAATGCTGATAATCTCAATGAATGTTGACTTTTGGTAGCTATTTTTTATTGGCTATCCATTGACAAAAAATATGTATGGATGGGTATAAATAAATGTAGCTTATTGCACCAATTTCATCCCAAAATCTAAATGAGCATACCATTCTTACTACATTCAATGGCATTTCATTTCCTTCTAGTCTTTGCTTTACTCAATGTGAGCTTTAATCTTCAATATTTAGTATTAATTTGTTTTAATTAGGGTAATTTTTTTACATTAACAATTTATTAGTTTTTTTTTCAGATTGTATTTGCAGGGAGCTATGGTACTGTGCTTGAGGAAGTTTATTGGAAATCAGTGTTCCCAAACAATCCAATGCCAAAGGCTTTGAAAGATATTTTACCACCACCTGGTTTGTATTTAAATATTTAATTAATTTATCCATTTATTTTAGGGTGATTTGATAAAAATATAAATTTAAGTGATAAAAGAGACGAAAAATTAAATGAATGACTAAAATGACTCTTTTTTATAAAGTTAGAGGATCTAAAAAGTCGTTATACCTTAAAAAAAATAAAAAACCCAAATAAATAAGACATGACATTTTCTTAAGCTTGGAGCTGAAAAAATTCCACCCCTTGTGTAATAATCCTATATAAGGATTGAAATATCTTAATGTTCTAAAATAGATGTTACTTAAACATTTCAGGCCAATCTGAAAATGCAAAAGTTTCTAAAAGCAATCATGGAAAGCGATTTGAGCTTAGTGGTATTGAAGGTGATGAAGAAGATAAATATAATGATTTATGGGGGTCTAAGCTTAGTGGTAGTGAAGGTGAAGGAAGTGGTGAAGATGCATATGCTGATGATTGGAGGTCTAAGCTTAGTGGTAGTGAAGGTGAAGAAAATGGTGAAGATGCATATCTTGATGATTGGAGCTCTAAGCTTAGTGGTAGTGAAGGTGAAGAAAATGGTGAAGATGCGTATGTTGATGATTGGAGGTCTAAGCTTAGTAGCAACCATGGAAATGGTGAAGATGCATATTTTGATGATTGGAGGTCTAAACTTAGTGGCAGCCAGGGAAATAGTGAAGATGAATATTTTGATACTTGGAGATCTAAGCCCAGTTCCAACAATGGAAACGAAGAATTTGATGATCGGGACCATGATTTTAGTGCCCGTCATGGAAATGGAGAAGAAGCACTCAAAGATTCCAAAGGTAAATTCATCATTGTGTAATCCTAAAATTTTATTAATATTGGATGAGATAATTTCTCATGAAAACTTAATTAGTTAAATATGAGAATCAAGTTATACTTGCTCATGCTTTCTTTTTATATCCAAAATGTAGGGAAAATGGTTTCTTCAATCCATGAAACTATCTTCTTCTTCCAAGAGGATCTACGCACTGGTAAGCTGGTGAATTTACCAAGTCTCATAGCAGCAAGTGATAGAACTCCATTTTTGCCTGACCGAGTTGCCAAGTCAATACCCTTTTCAAGTTCCAAACTTCCTGAAATTTTGAACCATTTCTCGTTAAAACCTCAAACAAGGGAAGCCGAAATCATGAAAAGAACAATTAGAGTTTGCGAAAGAGAAGCCATTAATGGAGAACAAATGTTTTGTGTCACATCGCTAGAGTCCTTCATAGATTTAAGTATTGCAACGCTTGGGAAAGATATCCAGCTTCTATCAAACCAGCTTTCCAAAGAAGCAAACAACCCATTGTTTACAATTGCTAGGGGAATGCAAGACATGGGTGAAAACGAGCTTATCTGCCATAAGGAAAGGTATCCACGTGCTGTATTTTTGTGTCATTCCATCAACAAAACAACAGTGTATAAGGTTCCTTTGGTGGGAAGAGATGGGACAAAAGCTAATGCTTTGGCAGTTTGTCACAAAGATACATCGGCTTGGAGCCCAAAACATAGAGCATTTCAGATTCTCAAAGTGAAGCCTGGAACTGTCCCCATTTGCCATTTCCTTGCTAAAGATACCCTCGCCTGGGTCTCCAACTGAACAATTATAAGATGTTTGGAAAAAGTGAAAATGGTCTCTTTCTTTGTTTACTTTATGTGTGTTTGTATTTCAATAATCATCTTGTAAGATGAATAAAGAAGCATGACACATAGGTAATTTGGTTTGAATGTCAAAGAATGTTAAGGCATGATCTTATGTTAGAATAGGGAAAATCGCATGAATGTGTAACTGGGGTCAAAGTGTCATATGCAAATGTTGCAATTTTTCTGCAATATTACAGTGTGTCGTCGTGACGAGCTCTGATTGTCGTTGCGACGAGCATCCATCGTTGTGACGTCATTTTTCGCGATGTCTGGACACAAAAAATCGCGTATTCTCGACATGACTGTTGAGTGGCTTGGGCATGTTTGGAGACATATTTATATAATAAACTTGGAGGCCTTAAACAATACAAAGTGTTTTGAAAATTTACATGACTTGGTTTTCTACATTGAATTTCGGTAACTTCAATTTCTTAAAATGTTTTATTTTGCTGTTTGTAAATTTTACGAGTTAACCTTTAAACTTCGATTTTGAGTTGAAGTTTTCACCAATGGTTTAAAATAAAATGCCTAGTATACTAGTGGGACTAAATTCCTTGAATTACGAGTTTTCGCTTGTGATGTGCAAAATGATGATTTTACCCTTTTTTTTAAATTACTAATTTGTGTTAGTCGAAGCACGATTTAAGCTTGTATCTTTATAAGTACTTGATTAAGCATGATTTTATGGTCTGACGATTGGTTTTATGGTGTGTTTAGATGACCAGTAAAAAAAGTCATGTAAGTGGCTAGTGTGACGTTTCGAATTTGGGCCGGTCCAGCCAGTTGAGTTTAGGGTGCCACATTTCACATTTCAATATCAACTTTAATGCTTACTAATTTTGGCCCCTATTATTCGAATATAGACATTAGAATGGATACTCTGATCTATATAACGAGTAAATCCACAATCCTTTGGAAATTGAGACTTTTTTTTTTTCTATCTCCAGTTGCCTGGCTATGATGGCTTTTAGTATTTACCCATGATCCTAAAGGAATTGGAGCTAGTAAATCATTGTATTGGTGACCCTATGACATGCCAACTATACTTGGATTACGTCTAACCTCGTTTAATGGGGCATTATCATGATAATCACCATTGTCCCACTTATCATAATATTAATGTATCAATATCTATTACATATCAAACACAATTTCGAATATTCATCACATATTTCAACTATCATCACATCAAATCCATCATTCAAAGTTTATAAAAAAAAAGATACCATTACCTCGATGTATATTCATATTAGATTATAACGAAAATTTAGTTTACAAAAGCAATTTGAAATGGAATTATAGAAGTACAAACCGCAATAACTATTCAACGTTCACCTTTTCTTTTCCCTTCGTCTTTGATGTTTCGCCATCATGTTTCACTGAGTTCGATAATATGGTTTCAAAACACTATCAGTTTTTCAATCAAATTTACATACTGACATTAGTTAAGCATAAATGTTTTTTGTTCATTCTAGTCCTTATAAGCCCTATTAATTTGATTGCTCATAACCTTTGATTTTCTTAATTGAATTTAAAATCGACTTCATAAATATAGTACAAGGGGCTCCTATTATCATTATTTAAGATTAAACCTCAAAATTTCTATCCTTTACAATTGAGTCCTTAATAATACATAATTAATCAAATCATTTAAATTAAGTCCAACGTTATTTGAATATTTTTTATTATATTTGTAGCATGTTCGAGCCATAATCTAGCTAGTTTCTAACATAAATGTATTCTAATCTCTTAACATTCAGGTTCCTAAAACTCCAAACAATGGAAATTGAACCATAATTCCATTAATTCAATGATCAAGCAAATGTGCTTTAAGGATTTAGCATTAGCAATTAAAAATTTATCATTAATTCACGAAGAAGACTTAACAATTGCCTTAATTATGGATCGATAATGGTAGAAAGCTTGAAGAAATTGGAAGAAGAGAAAATAGTTTTTCTCCTTCATCCCACTATCTTTCATATATATATATATATATATATATATACATGATTAACATGGTGTTTATTTTAATTCACTAAAGTAATATTACCACGGATTCACAATGGTTTAATTACTCCTAAAGTCCTTTGTTAAATTGCCATCTAAGACCTTGCTAAGTCATAAATCACTTACACTCATTTTGTCACATAAAAATTTAGTCCTTGTATTATTTTTAATAATTGATTTAATTAATCAAATTCACTAATTTGACCCCCCTCAATTCTGTATTCTAGACGTAATTGTTCTATTATAAATTATTTAATAATATGATTCATTAAATTTGGTTCAAAATCGAATTTTCCAACACCATTGAAAACCAAGTCGTTTCACCACAATAAGGGTTTTCAAACATGGGTCAAACACGCCCACAAAATCATTTAAGTCATTGCCAAGTTGAAATGGTTGAAAAGATTTCTAACTCCAAATAAAGCAAGTTATGTTGCCTGTTGAAGTGTTTGCCGAAGTGACCACTTTCGTTGGCAATTCGACAGCTACTTAAGAAAACACTTGCCTCAGCAATAAAACCTCTATCAAGGTTAAACAAGCCTTCAATATCTAGAGCACGATTCTATCTTCACAAAGTAAACTTTAATCCATCTTGATGTGCCTAAATCTCATCAAATCAATTATCCTTAATATAATAATACGAAAGATCGTAAAATTAGTCCATATATTCTGGGATTGCACATCTCAGTATACAAGATAAGTAGGCTGCACAGAAATCCTTGAAAAGTAATCTTGTCTGATTCAATCTTTTATCCAATAATAAACACAAGATTAACTGCAAAAAATCCTCAAAAAAATGCAAGCGAATCATCAAAATATTTTGATCAAATGTGCTGACAAATAAAACAAGTTATGAGTTGATATAGTGATAGCTGAAATGAGCACTTCCAGTAACACATATTCAATCATTTCAAAAACTTACGTTATCCATACACCATAAAAGAAATTTTCATTTTCTCTTAAAACAAACCCCATTCTCTCTAAAAAGTATCCCTCTTGAAAAACTGTCATTTCCTTATAAAATTACAATTATTTTTTTAAAAAAATATCACTTTCTTAAAATACCAATTATATAAATATTGTTTTCTTTAAAAAATATTTATATATAATTTTTTTAGTAAAACTTTTTTCACTTGTATAGTAGTGAATGTGTCATAAACAAGAGAACATTAAAGTAGTGTGGGCATATATTTTTAATCATTCAGTTTTCAAAAAGTCAACTGTAAAAGCGACAATGTCAAAAGATAACATCATAAGCAAAAACAAAGTAGCACTATTATTTAAGAAAAGAAAAAGGTCAACCAATGTTTTCTATTTCTCTTGACAAAAACTATTTAGTATTTTCTTATATAATCCTTCCTTAATCTTTAAATAGAAAGATAAATATATTTTAGAGCACTTAAATCTACGTCCTTTTGTATTGACAATAATATTAATGTCAATCGAGTTAAAATTCAGTCGACAGTTTAACATTTTCTTTAATGTGATATCTTTTTTTTTTTTTAATTATCTAATGTGATATTTGTATTTGAAAAAAGTACATATTTTCTAATACCCAAATGTAATAATGTTAACTTTTTAATATTTAATTCGAGTTTTAGAATTGATTGAGAAAATTTATTTGCTAATATTATTAGGTTTGTATTTTCATTATTTTGTTCATAGAATATTAATATTTTTAAATAATTGTGACTTTTTTGAGTTTTAAAAATGATTGTTAATATTATTAGTTACTTATGAATTTTCATTAAATCAATCTTAAAACTTGAATTAAATATTAAAAAGTCGGCCTAACTGTCCTCTTGCTGTATGTATCGTGTGCATCCATCTAGTGTGGTCTGGCCGGGTCGCGAGTAGGCGACCCGAAACTTATATGGATCTCAAGTTGGTGACTATCACTGTATGACAAGATTAAAAACTAATGTGAGCATTAAAGGCAAACTCAAGTACCGAATTTAGATAATAAAAAACTCAAGTATCAAATTAAATATTAAACCAAACCTTTATACTAAATACTATATTAAACAACATAAAAAAAAAAAAAAACTACTCTCTTAGTATGCACATTGTGAGCTAATAAATGCTGATAATCTCAATGAATGTTGACTTTTGGTAGCTATTTTTTATTGGCTATCCATTGACAAAAAATATGTATGGATGGGTATAAATATATGTAGCTTATTGCACCAATTTCATCCCAAAATCTAAATGAGCATACCATTCTTACTACATTCAATGGCATTTCATTTCCTTCTAGTCTTTGCTTTACTCAATGTGAGCTTTAATCTTCAATATTTAGTATTAATTTGTTTTAATTAGGGTCATTTTTTTACATTAACAATTTATTAGTTTTTTTTTCAGATTGTATTTGCAAGGAATCATGGTGCTGTGATTGAAGAGGTTTACTGGAAATCAGTGTTCCCAAACAATCCGATGCCAAAGGCTTTGAAGGATATTTTACCATCATCTAGTTTGTATTCAATTATCTTATTAATTCTATTATTTTGCTTTTAAAAAGACATTAATTGTTTATTATAGAGTTTGAAAATACTTTTTCGACGAGATGTCTAACTTTGAAGATTTAGATTCTAAGTTCAAATTTATTTAGAGATTTCGATGCTTCAACTAATATGCAGGGAAATAATGATAAGTATATATCTGACGTCACTTTTAAAAGTGAGTCCATTCTCACACAAAAAATTAATATATCTATATAAAAAAGATAAGTTTAATAATTTGTGTTATTTTAATGATTTTATATTTACATTTGTTTTTTTTCTTAAAAAAGAAAAGGTATTTAAGTGTTTAAGCTAGAGTTTAGACCGTTTTTAAACATTTTTAATTAATTGATATTATAAATTATATGGGAATATTTTCAGATCCATCTAAAGATTTCAATGGTCCAACCAATTCACGAGGAACTCCTATAAATAATGATAAGTATGGAACTGATGACACTTTTAAAGGTGAGTCTATTATCGCACAAAAAATCAATTTATCTATATAAAAAAGATAAGTCCAATCATTTGTGTTATTTTAATGATTTTATATTTACATTTGTTATTTTTTTTTTAAAAAGAAAAATGTATTTACGTGTTTAACCTAGAGTTTAGACATTTTTTTAGTTGTTTAATTTTGGAAATTTAGATTCAAGTATTAGAGTTGATGTTATAAATTATAATGGGAAATATTTAGATTCATCTGAAGATTTCAATCGTCCAACAAATTCAAGAGGAACTCCTGCAAATAATGATAAGTATGTAACTGATGACACTTTTAAAGGTGAGTCTATTCTCGTACAAAAATTAATATATTTATAATAGAAATATTATTATATGTGTATGCACGTGGAAACCATGGATTTGTGTTTAAAAACGACATACAATAAATAATGAAATGTATGGTTTGAAACTAATTAATAATAACATATAAAATATGTACAATATTAAAATTTAAAAAAATATATTAACTTGTGATATCAACTCAATCAAATACATTTATTAATAAGAAATCCTATCACACGTATATGCATGTGGAACTATTGATTTGGAATATAGATACGTGTTTAAATATAACATACAATAAAAACATATGCATATATTTATTGTTTTTTAATTAAAAAGACTAAAGTACTATCGAATAATATAACTTATTTTAAATATGAAAAGTCATTTTTAAAGTTTATTAACCGACTTGGTGCCCGGTTGACTCGTTACACTAACTCAATCAGAGATTTTATTAATAGTATAGATAAAATTTATAGAGGTATATTAAAATAAAATAAAATAAAGGCTCGAGTGAATGGTAAATTTAAAATTTTTTAATATAAGTGGTAGAGAGTTCAAATCCACGTATATTTATTCTAAATAATAGTGTATACAATAAAAAGAAAAAGAAGAAGAAGATAGATTCAATCATTTGTGTTTTATATTTTATTGTTCTAAAATAGATGTTACTTAAACATTTCAGGAGAATCTGAAATTGCTAAAGTTTCTAAAAGCAATCATGCAAAAGGAGTAGATGAAGGAAACGGTGATTGGAGGTCTAAGCTTAGTGGTGGTCAAGAGACATATGCTGATGATTGGAGCTCTAAGCTTAGTGGTGGTGACGGTGAAGAAAATAATGTAGATGCATATTCTGATGATCTTAGTGGTGGCCAAGAGGCATATGCTGATGATTGGAGCTCTAAGCTTAGTGGTAGTGAAGGTGAAGAAAATAGTGAAGATGCGTATGTTGATGATTGGAGGTCTAAGCTTAGTGGCAGCGAGGGAAATAGTGAAGATGAATATTTTGATACTTGGAGATCTAAGCCCAGTTCCAACAATGGAAACGAAGAATTTGATGATCGGGACCATGATTTTAGTGCCCGTCATGGAAATGGAGAAGAAGCACTCAAAGATTCCAAAGGTAAATTCATCATTGTGTAATCCTAAAATTTTATTAATATTGGATGAGATAATTTCTCATGAAAACTTAATTAGTTAAATATGAGAATCAAGTTATACTTGCTCATGCTTTCTTTTTATATCCAAAATGTAGGGAAAATGGTTTCTTCAATCCATGAAACTATCTTCTTCTTCCAAGAGGATCTACGCACTGGTAAGCTGGTGAATTTACCAAGTCTCATAGCAGCAAGTGATAGAACTCCATTTTTGCCTGACCGAGTTGCCAAGTCAATACCCTTTTCAAGTTCCAAATTTCCTGAAATTTTGAACCATTTCTCGTTAAAACCTCAAACAAGGGAAGCCGAAATCATGAAAAGAACAATTAGAGTTTGCGAAAGAGAAGCCATTAATGGAGAACAAATGTTTTGTGTCACATCGCTAGAGTCCTTCATAGATTTAAGTATTGCAACGCTTGGGAAAGAAATCCAGCTTCTATCAAACCAGCTTTCCAAAGAAACAAACAACCCATTGTTTACAATTGCTAGGGGAATGCAAGACATGGGTGAAAACGAGCTTATCTGCCATAAGGAAAGGTATCCACGTGCTGTATTTTTGTGTCATTCCATCAACAAAACAACATTGTATAAGGTTCCTTTGGTGGGAAGAGATGGGACAAAAGCTAATGCTTTGGCAGTTTGTCACAAAGATACATCGGCTTGGAGCCCTAAACATATAGCATTTCAGATTCTCAAAGTGAAGCCTGGAACTGTCCCCATTTGCCATTTCCTTGCTAAAGATACCCTCGCCTGGGTCTCCAACTGAACAATTATAAGATGCTTGTAATAAGTGAAAAATATGGTCTCTTTCTTTGTTTACTTTGTGTGTTTGTATTTCAATAATCATCTTATAAGATGAATAAAGAAGCTTGTATAAATGGCATGAATCACCCCTCAACTGTCGCAAATCTTCTATTGTGGTGCGTATTTTCCCAAAATGTTGATCTTGATAACTAAAGTTTCATTCGGTTTATCAACGTGATACCTCCTCATAACAGCATTAATCTTTGTTAATGGCATTGTAATACACCTTAACTAGGCCTGTTCGTGGGTCGAGCCACCCTGCTCGGCCGGAAGGCTCGCCCGAAATGTGAGAAAATTTGGGCAAAAATATAGGCTCGAAAAATGGGCTTGGACAAAAAAATAAGGCATGTTTAAAAAACGGGCAATGTTTCGAATAAGGCATTTTTGGCCCAGGCCCAGGCCGGCCCGAATTCACTAAAGGAAAAAGAAACTTTTTTTTTGTTTTTTAATATTATTTTTTTTATTGTTTTCTCCCTATTTTGCTACCATATTACTATTATGTTGCTACTATTTTGTTGTTATTGTTTGGATATTGTATAAAACTTATTTTATTGTTAATTTGTTATTATTTTAAAGCCATTTGTTAATTTTATTATTATTTTAGAGGCATTTGCTTGTTAAGTTGCACAATTTGTTGGGAAATGTTTATTTTGATGTTTTTAGTATTTTTGATGTATTATATATTTTTTAAAATTATAAAAAAATTAATATGGGCGGGTCGGGTCAGGCCTAAGTTTTAAAATTTTTATCCGGGTCGGGCTTGGGCAAAATTTTGTGCCTATTTTTTGGGCCAAGCTAGCAAACGGGCCTAACTTTTTAGTTGAGCCCAGCCCAAACCCAACCCAGCCTAGCCCGTGCACACCTCTAGGTAGGACTTTGCATCTGATTATGTAATTGCTTTTGGAAATGATTCTGCATCTTATTTGCTAATTGAAATATATCTAATCTGTATCTAAAAATAATTTGAGATATTCTCTGTAATATTCATGCATCCGATGTTTGAGATATTTTGCATACTGAGCTTGTAAGCTCACATTTTGGATGTTTCCTTTCCAATAACCAACAACCATAGGCTGGATCGGCATTGCAGGAGCTCAATTTATGAATTTGGATTTCTTTAAAACTGTTAAGTTTATAAATAATTTTCATGTGGACTGTTTTAATTGGACTTTCAGGAATTGTTATTGGTTTTGGTTTAATTCTTTACTTTGGAATGGTTTAATTATACTTTGAATGTTTATTTCAAATGGCAAGGTATTGAATTTTCAAGGTCGAAACATGGTTTTCAAAACTATGTTGATTTAAGATTTTTGCTACAAGAAAATATAAAGAATGATTATTAAATGATGTATTCTTCTAAAATTTTGAAAAGGGACAAAGAAAAGGTTTGATTTTGAAATGTTTTAAACTTAAAATTTTGGATTTTAAAACGAATTTATGTAATTCCTCAAAATTCGGTCATAATGTTTAGATTTGGTATGAGATAAATAATTATCATATAATTAAATAAATGATTTTATATTTAGGTGTCAAGTGAACAGATATATATATATATTAGGTTCAGGGGCAAAGGTAGAAAATTTTTTTAGAGGGGCCAAAATTAAATTTTAATTTTTATGATAGTAAAAATGTAAGTTCACCATTTGAATAGTTTATATCTTTATAATTTTCAAAAGATTAAATCAAATTTTTATCATTTTGAAGGGAGACAAAAGTACAATTTTACTTTTACTAATTTAAAATTTTAAAAAATTTAAAAGAACTAAATAAAAATTTTTCTATTTTAGAGGATGGATGTACCAACCAACCCTTCTCTACGTCCTGATTAAGTTAGACATACATATATATATATATATATATTATTTGTTCTCAAAAGTCAACTATAAAATAGACAATGTTAAAAGCAACATCTTTTACAACAACAAAGTAGAATTTTTTTTACAAGAGAGGTTAAACATTATTTTATAAGAAAAAAAAAAGAAATATATATTATTTATTCTCAAAAGTCAACTATAAAATGGACAATGTTAAAGGCAACATCTTTTGCAAAAACAAAGTAGAATATTTTTCCAACAAGAGAGGTTAAACATTGACAATGGGATTTTTTTTCTAATTTCATAATTTAAATAAAAAAAATTTTTAGCTTTGCTCCTAAAAGGGAAAATACAAAGTCGAACTTTAGAAATAATTCTAAACATGAACTATAAAATTAAAAACAGTACATTTTTTTAAGTTTGAATCTTAAAAATGATATTTTTAAACAGAATAGCTATGAATCCCGAAAAAATTAATCTTTCCTTATCATAAAATGAACATTAAAAAACTGAGATATTTCTATTAAAAATTAATCTTTCCTTATCATTAGTAATTTTTCATAATAATAGTTTGAATTATATTTTTATCATAATAATATTTCTGGTTAAAACCTTAAACAAGGGAAGCCGACACCATTGATGAAACAATAAGAGGTTGTGGAAGAGAATCCATTAATGGAGAGCAAAAGTTTTGTGCCACATCATTAGAGTCCTTCATAGATTTAAGTATCTCAAAGCTTTGGAAAGAAACGAAGAACCTATTGTTTACAATCGCCAGGGGAATGCAAAACATGGGGGAACATGAGCTTGTCTGCCATAAGATGGAGCATACAGGTGCTGTGTTTTCGTGCCATGCGATCGACAAAACAACAGTGTATAAGGTTCCATTGGTGGGCAGAGGTGGGACAAAAGCCAATGCTTTGGCAGTCTGTCATAAAGAAACATCAGGTTGGAACCCAAAGCGTATGGCATTTCAGATTCTCAAACTGAAGCCTGGAACCGTCCCCATTTGCCATTTCCAACTCAACAGCAAAATGACGTCTCAATTAAGTGACAATTAATGTCTCTTTCTTTGTTTATTTCAAGTGTGTTTGTGTTTCAACAATCTTCCTATAAGGACTACTTGATCATAAGCCAAAATTCGGGCATTTATTTTGTTCAAACTCGAAATCAAATCTACTACACTTAATAAGTTACCCTTCGCATGGATAAGTCTATAATATAATATCATAATATACGATTATATCAAAACCCTAAATATTTTCATCGGTTTAAAAGTTTCTCTAAACTTATATATTATGGATTATAGATATAAATATAGATATAACTTTTAGTACTTAAACTTCTCAATTTTTTTTAATTAGATACCTAAATTTTTTTATTCAATTTAAAATCTAAATTTATCGACCGTTATACAAATTACTCAACATACTAACGATGTTAATTATTTATGAAATAGTAGAAGTAACCCATGTATACGGTGACAAATGATATGATAGAAACAAAGTAGCACTATTTAGAGCAAGAGAGGTCAACCATAATATTTTTTATTCTTGGCCAAAAATTTAAACAAAAGTAAAAAGAAAATTAATTATATATTTTTAATATGCTCGGATAAATTTATAGTATTATGTTTTTTAATAAAATATAAAAATATATTAATAATTGAAAAAAATAAATTTTCAAAAATAATTTTAATTATAATCTGACACAAGACAGCTAGAAACCAAGCAATAAAACTAATAATTTTTTGACATAATGCTTATAACTATCCATAGCTCTTCCTCAATCCATAAATAGGAGGATAATGTACTTTAGCGTACTTAAACTCAGATCTTTCTGCATTGACAATAATACTCATACAAATTAAGTTAAGACTCAATCAACATAAAAACAATAACTTAAAATTAAGTAAAGAATTCTCCAAAAAGTCATAACAATTAAACATTGAGAATTTAAGTTAGAAAATTCATGTCATTTATGTTTGGTTCTATTCTATAATTCCTAGATTCTTAATTGGGTTTGATAGAAATAATTTGATAAAAAGACCTTTTTTTTTTGTACTTCTCAATTTTAATATTGAATAAATTCATCTCTATAAAAATTAAATTAATTTAGTTTCTATCAATTTTGAAAATTAACAACAAATTATAACTAATCGTAGCGTTTACTTTCTCCATCAATTTATCATACTTTTAATTGGTATAATAACATGTTTAATTCTCGATATTTACAAATTTTATTATTTTTATCTTGATTCTGAAAATTCAATAAATTTAGCCCTCATTGAAGGCTATTGCAACAATCAAAATAAATTGATGGAAGAAGTAAACACAATGATTAATTATCTTTAATGGCTCACATTCGAAATTGAAAAGAACTAAATTAATTTAATATTCTTAAAAAAATCAATTTATTCAATATTAAAATTGAGATGAACTGAAGAGATCTTTTCACCAAATAATTTTAATTAACTCTTAACAAAATTTAACATTTGAGGCACAATAATTTCATGAATTGAGATAACTGACAAAATTGTTTAAAAATACAATAAATTATGATTATAGATTATAGAATAAGGGACTTTTTTTTTTTTCAAAAGCAAAATTTTACAATATATATATGTCAATTGAGTCTTAACTCGATTGATATGAGTATTGTTGTCAATGTAAGAGAACATGGGTTCGAGTGCACTAAAACACATTATCCTCATATTTATGAGTTGAGAAAGACTATGAATAATTTTAAATATGATTAGAACCTATAATAAAATTATTCAAAAAAATACAAATTATTTCCTATTTTACATTTAAAATTTTACTTTAAAAATAACTAATTTCATTTTTTCCAGAAAAAGTAATATTCTCTTACTATGCAAATTGTAGACTAATAAATGGTGATAATTTCAATCATATGTTGACTTTTGGCATATATATATATATATATATATATACACATATATATGGGTATAGATATATGTACCTTAGTGCTCCATTTTCATACCAAAGCCTTCTCTTAACTCTAAAAATCCAAACTATTTTTCCAATGGCATTTCATTTCCTTTTGGTCTTTGCTTTACTCAATGTGAGCTTTAACATTTTCTTAATCTCAATATTTATTATTATTTTTAATTAGCTTTCATTTTTACATTAACTAAACTCCCTTCCTTAATTGTCAAAAATATATGAACATTTACTCCATAAATTTACCAACTTTTCTTAGCTTGGTTCACATTAATTAGTTTTAAATTTTAACAATTTTTTTTTCTAATTTTGATCCTTGCAATGACGTGACACTTTAAAATTATACCATATTATCACTTAATTTTAATTTAGAATTAATGTGAACATAAAAAATTCAAGAACAAATTAAAAAAATTTATCAAATTTTAAGACTAAATGTTGATTTCAACCCAAAATCAAATGATTTTAGCATCCATTAGACCACAAACAATATAATTTATTTCAACTTCAACTTATAGTTTCAAATTTGTGTTTTATTAATATAGAAGCTTAAAAAAAATTTTTTTTTTTTAGATTGTATTTCTAAGTAGCCAAGGTATTGTGTGTCGCAACCCATTTTTGTGAAAACAAAACGGACGTCGACTTAAAAGGTTTTCAAGGACTGGAGTCGCCACCGATCTTTTTTAGGGTGCGATCGGCCACCTCAAAAAGGGGGTTGTTTTTGATAAACTATTTAATTTATTAAAACAACAATTTTCGGTCCGCATACCAGAAAAATAGGTTCGGGAGTCAGTTACGCACGGGGAAGGATTAGCACCCCCGATACGCCCGGAAACCGGTACCTTGTTGATTAATTGAAATCTTTGAAGTCAATAATTCGAAAACTTGGAAAAATTTTAAAATACGATCCTTGTTTGTTTGAAAAATCATTTGGGGATTGATTGAAAACGTGTATAAGTAGGAGGCCGGTTCGCCTTAAGGCAAAATATCGTATCCAATACGTTAGGACACGGTATTTCGACCTTTGAGGTTAACCTTGCCTTTTTATCAGAGTTTGTGTATTTATTCTGAAAGGATATTCGAATATTCAGGGTAAACGAAGAAAATCGAAACCCAATACGTTAGGGTACTATTCCTCGAATTCCCGAGTACCGAACATTGCCTCGATTTTAGAAAATCTTATCTCGAGATAACGAAATATCATACCCAATGCGTTAGGACACAGTATTTCGAATTCTGGGAATAAGGTTTTATATTAAAATCATACTTTGACTTGAAAAGGCCATCCGGTCATTTAGACTTAAACGAGATATCGCAACCCAATACGTTAGGGCACGATTCCTGAGTGTCTAAACACGGATGTTGCCTTTTATAAAAATCATTTTAAGTCAGGTTTAAAAGGGTAATTTATGAAATGCATGATAAAAGGGCAGGAGAAGCATACATAATAAAAAGAAACGTGCCATGGAATACGTATAAATATCGTGCAAATTGGGGGTAATACGGGGTATTTTGCTTTAATTTCGTGTTTTAAGAAGAACGTTCGAGCACTTAGATTTAGACGAGAAAATCGAAACCCAATACGTTAGGGCACGACTTTCGAACGTCTAAACACCTAAGCATTAAAACAATAATAGAGAAAATAATAATATTAACGAAAAGATGACAATGAAATGATGTGTTAATTGCATGATGAGCATAATAATAAGTAACAAAAATCATAATAGGTATATATAGATAGGGTAGTTAAAATATAATAATTTATAATATGATCTCGGAGTGGTGCCAAAAAGATAGCAATATTTAAGGTAATGTAAAAATATATTTATCTATACATGGTAACAACATATTTAATAGGATATAACAATAACAATATGGCTATTAGTAAGATTAAAAATAATAATAAATAATAATAAATGATAAATAAAAGATAGAATAATGTGTTCATAAGAAAAGTGAAAGTATAATGTTATTAAGATAAAAAAATAGAATGAGGACGAAGGTGTAATAATAACATTGATTCTAGTAAAAAGTAATACTGATATTATGCTATTAATCGTAAAAATGTATATATATATATATATTTATGTATAATAGTAAGAAATAATAATATTAAGAATAAAACTAACAATAATAATAGGGATAATAAGATGTATATATATATTTATATATATAGTAAAACACGATATATAAGTAATGTGTATTAATACGATACTAATGAAATTAGAAAAACAATACATATGTTAGAAATAAAAATGCTACAATAATGAGGTTTATAATAAAAATAAAAGTAATAATAATAATACTAATAGTAATAATAATAATAATCAAAATAATAATAATATAAAATTATCTAAATAATAGAACCAAATAATCGAAAGGAATAGTAAAAGGGATGAAATTGTAATGAAAAAGGAATTTTTGGGGTGAATTCGTGAAGAAAATAAAGGAAAAGGGGCTAATTGAACACGCATAAAACCTGGGGGGACCACAAACGTAATTTACCCGTCTCTGTAAAACGACATAGTGGCAGAGAGGACTAAATCGGAACTCGGGACAAATTTCTGGGCCCGATTGCAAAGAAATAAGGCTTGATTGAAAATTGATAAAATGCGGAAGGACCAATTGCGCAAATCCCCCACGTGACGTCAGAGCACGCGGACCTTGAGCGGAGCGGGTCGGGTCGACCCGACCCGAGTTCAAAACTATATAAACCCTATTTTTTTGATTTCGGCTCATTTGCGCCGAGGGAGAGAAAAAAAAAAGAAAGAAGAGGGAAGAGAGGAGAGGGGAAGAAGAAGGAGAGAAAGGGGGGGGGTCCGGGCTCCGGTGCCGGACCGGTCGCCGTCCGGTCACCGGCCGGTCACCGGCCGATGATCGGACCGTCGTCTGCCGCCGTTCCGCCGCCGTCCGGCCACCGTTCCGGTGGCCGGAAAAAGGTAATTTTTTTTAGATTTTTTTTTTTGTATTTCTTATTTCTTATTATTTTTGTTATTATTCTGATTATTATTATTTAATATATATATATACCTGTGAAAACAGATTAAAAAGAAAGTAAAAATTACCTCTTTGCGTGTTTTGGTTTTCCGATATTGCTTCTGTCGGGGGTATCCCTTCGTTGAAATAGAATTAAAATCGATATCTTATTGTTTTTGAATCCTTGAATTTGTATTTTGAACTTGTAAAATTGTTTCAGAAAAATGCCAGCCCTTACATTGTATTCAAAATCGGGCTTTATAGACCATTTCTACGATTAGTTTACTATTTCCTGTCTAATCTTCGTTTAATGTTTTGCAGGTACACTTGAGGCATAAGGGCGGTGGAAGTGACCTTGGGCGGTGCTGCAGTGGTGTCAGTAGCAACAGATGCAAGTAGGCAGAGGCGGTTAGGGTTTGGTTGTAACCGATTAGGATATGGGTTAGGGTTTTCTGTGCATTAGGCTTAATGGGTCACGGGCCTCTGTTTGGGTCATAGGGTTAAAATGTTGTAAATGGATTTTAATTTTGGGTTCAAGAATTGTAAAATGGACATTTATTTTTGGTTTAATTTACACGGGCCAAAATTGGCCATTACATTGTGCTTGAGGAAGCTTATTGAAAATCAGTATTCCCCAACAATTTGATGCCAAAAGCTTTAAGAGATATTCTACCACTATCTGGTTTGTATTCAATTTTTTCAAATCACTATTAATTTATACACATTATAAATAGGATTATCTTTGTGATTTGAATCTTCAAAATATACTTTTAGGGTGAACACCAATATTGCTAAGTCAAGAACTAGGGAGAAAAAAATTAAAAAAAAAATTTATAGCATTAATATTTGGTACACCGATAATATACTTTTTTTTTTATTCAGACAACATTAATGGATCAATTAAGGATTCCAATGCTGACTACCAAGCAGGAAGTTATGGAAATGAACAATCAATTCAAGGTAAATCATTTGGTTTTCATTATATGTATATATGTTAATATTTAGGTTTTTGAGAATAAAACTCAATTGTTTAAGCTAAATTAACTAAGCTTTAACATTTAAAGTTTGGGTTTAAATGTTTTCAGACTATTCAGGTAATGGTACTGGACCATCTAAGGAATTTAGTGCTCCAAGCTCTCTAAGAGCCTACCAAGCTGGAAGTTATGGAAATGAACAATCAATTCAAGGTAAATCATTTGATTTCTATTATATGTATATATTTAATGTTTACGTTTTCGAGAATAAAACTCAACTGTTTAAGCCAAATTAACCAAGCTTTAACATTTAAAATTTGGGTTTAAATGTTTTCAGATTATTCAGGCAATAATACTGGATTATCTAAGGAATTTAGTGCTCCAATCTCTCTGGGAGCAGAGGCGGATCCAGGGGGGCAGGCATGGGCCCCGGCCCCCCCTAAAATGTAAATTTGCTATTTTAGCCCTTGAAATTTTTTAAAAATTTCAAATTAGTAAAGGTAAAATTACACTTTGGCCCCCCTAAATTATAAAAATTCAATTTAATCCTTTAAAAATTATAAGGATATAGACTATAAAAAATTAAAATTTTTTCCGGCCCCCCTATAAAATTGTTCTGGCTTCGCCCCTGTCAAGGAGTCTACCAGGCTGGAAGTTATGGAAATGAACAATCAATCCAAGGTAAATCATTTAATTTCTATTATATGTATATATGTTAATGTTTAGGTTTTCAAGAATAAAACTCAACTGTTCAAGCCAAATTAACAAAGTTTTAACATTTAAAATTTGGGTCTAAATGTTTTCAGACTACTCAGGCAATAATACTGGACCATCTAAAGAATTTAGTGCTCCAAGCTCTCTAGGTGCCTACCAGGCTGGAAGTTATGAAAATCAACAATCAATCCAAGGTAAATCATTTGATTTCCATTACATATATATATATGTTAATGTTTAGGTTTTCGAAAATAAAACTCAACTGTTTAAACTAAATTAATTAAGCTTTAACATTTAAAATTTGGGTCTAAATGTTTTCAGACTATTCAGATAATAATACTACACCATCTAAAGAATTTAGTGCTTCAAACTCTCTAAGTACCT
Organism: Gossypium stocksii; assembly: GCA_020496765.1. NCBI lineage: Eukaryota > Viridiplantae > Streptophyta > Magnoliopsida > Malvales > Malvaceae > Gossypium > Gossypium stocksii. Next base: position 1,658,697 of record CM035623.1, read on the forward strand.
ACCAGGCCGGAAATTATGAAAATAAACAATCAATCCAAGGTAAATCACTATGAGTACATATGTTAATAATGTTTTCAGAGTATTCATACGGTTAGGGTTCATCTTGCTCATGCATGCTTTTTAAATCCAAAATTTAAGTCGTTGACTTGAACCAAATGTAAGGAAAATCATCTTTGCAGAGGCCTCCATTGATTCAAATCTCAACAACTACTTCAAAGTGGACGATAATATTGTTTCAGTCGATGAAACTACCTTCTTCTTTCAAAGGGATCTACGCACCGGTAAGCTGGTGAACTTACCAAATCTCATTGCAACAGGTGATAAAACTCCATTTTTGCCCGACCGAGTTGCCAAGTCAATTCCCTTTTCACGTGCCAAATTGCCTGAAATTTTGAACCACTTCTCGTTAAAACCTCAAACAAGGGACGCCAACACCATTGGTGAAACAATCAGAGGTTGCGAAAGAGCAACCATTAATGGAGAGCAAAAGTTTTGCGCCACATCATTAGAGTCCTTCATAGATTTAAGTATTTCAAAGCTCGGGAAACAAATCCAGCTTCTATCAATCGAGTTCTCGAAAGAAACAAAGAACCCGTTGTTTACAATCGCCAGGGGAATGCAAAACATGGGAGAACATGAGCTTGTCTGCCATAAAATGGAGTATCCAGGTGCAGTGTTTTTGTGCCACATGCGCTCAACAAATCAGGTGTGTATAAGGTCCCATTGGTGGGCAGAGATGGGACAAAAGCCAATGCTTTGGCGGTCTGTCATAAAGATACATCAGGTTGGAACCCAAAGCATATGGCATTTCAGATTCTCAAAGTGAAACCTGGAACCATCCCCATTTGCCACTTCCTTTTCAGAGATACCCTCGTCTGGGTTTCCAACTCAACAGCAAAATGACGTCTCAATTAAGTGAGAATTAATGTCTCTTTTGTATTTTAACAATCTCCCTATAAAATATGTGGAGCATTGCATCAACTATGAATAAAGAAGCTTATATATATATATATATATATGAATAAGGAATATGCATTTTTGGTGTAAAAAAACTGGAGTTGGATTATACATTTATGTATGGAAAAGGTCCATGATGTTCGTTTAAAAAACCGATATTACTTTAGCACAAGCCGAAAAATAGCTGAATGGCCCAACTGGTTTTTTTTGGTTTACAAATACATCTAACTATGGGTACAACTGCTCCCCTAGCTCGAAAACTCGTTCAAAAAGATCAAAAAGAGTTGGTAAAAATATAAGTTTGAAAAATAGATTTAGATAAAAAATAAGATTCATTTTCTAAATGAGTCAGGCCTCAGATATGATTTTTTGGCTTGAGCTAAACTCGAATTAATTGTTTTTCTGCTGTTTTGTTACCATTTCGTTATTATATTGCTACAATTTATTATTATTGTTTGGATATTGTATATCTCTTGTCTTTTTATTAATTTTGTTATTATTTTAGAAGTACTTAGTTGTTAAGTTGCAGTTATCTTAGTTTTGTAGAAATATTTTTTTGAAATGAATTCTCAATTTCTTGGAAACATTGATTTTAACATTTTTAGTGTATTTAATGTATTATATTTTTTAATTTAATTTTATATAAAATAATAAAAAAATTAATATAAACGAGGCGGATCAAATTTAAGTTTAATATTTTTAATTTAAACTAGATTTGAAAAAAATTTTAAACTACTTTTTCAAATTAAACACAAATCTAAAAACCGACGTAAAATATAAATATGTATTTATGAAGTTTATTTGTGGTTGCAAATTATTGATTCATTTATTTCCTTCTTAAAAAAAAAAAAAAAGGAGAAAGAGTAGAATGTGCTTAATACGCGCGTGATATGGCGCGTGGAGAGCCATTGCAACAATTGAAGAAGAGTTAAAAAGGAAGTGCAGTAGACAATGGAAGAAGAACAGAACAAAACAGATAAAGATTGGATTGCAAGATTATGTAAGAGATAATGAATAAAATAAATAGATAAAAGAAGCACCCAATTGTTTATTTTGTTGAAAAATCAATAGCATTTTCAGCTATGGCATTAACTACTACTTGTTCTTCACTTCTGTTTCATCTTCATCTTCAATCATCTTCCCCTGTTCTCTTCTTCCCTTCTTCTTTTCGTTTCAACCCAAAGAAAAGATTCCACGCTCGAAGCACCCCTCGCTTTACTCGCGTTCTTGCTGTTTCGAACACTGCTTTAGATTCCAACAATGGGGCAGCAGCAGCCATTGGTTCTGAATCTGAAGACTCTTCTTCTTCTTATGGAAGACGATACTTCCCTTTAGCTGCTGTTGTTGGCCAGGTTTGTTGTTTATGGAATTTTGAAGGGATGGGAATGTTTTAGTAGTGGTAAAGAAAAATGGGTCGTTTAGTGAATTGAATTTTTAGTGGTCTTTTTTATTTGATTAACTGTTTGTTATATAGGATGCTATTAAAACTGCACTTTTACTTGGTGCTATTGATCGTGAGATTGGTGGGATTGCTATTTCTGGTAGACGTGGAACAGCTAAGACTGTAATGGCTCGTGGATTGCATGCTGTTTTGCCTCCTATTGATGTTGTTGTTGGTTCAATGGCTAATGCTGACCCTACTTGCCCTGAAGAGTATGAACATTGAACTCTTATAATTTCATTGCTGTATCGAGTAGTTTTCCCCTTTGACATGCACACATTCATGATGCAAATTAGGAAGGGATTATACTGCAATGGAATGTCATAACGAGAGTTGTTAAGGGGAGGGTCTCGAACCCTCAACAGAAGGTATTGTCCCATAGGGGTTTTGTCTTCCATGCTCCAAGGAGAGCTCAAAGGGGTTCACAGAAGTTAGACAGCGCCTTGGTTGGTGATATGACCTGGTTGCAAAGGTAAGGCTAATATGCCTTGGCAGGTTGTATCTCCCGTCAGTTTGCAAGTCGTATGTCTACCAACCGAGACACTCCCTAAACTCCCTTTAGCCTCTCCTCGAAGTACGGGAGACAACCCTTACGGAGACAATACCTTCTATTGAGGGTCCGAGACACTTCCCTCAACAAGAGTCATTTTGTTGTTGCAATCCTTATGTAGAACATACTGGTATTCCCTTGAGTAATTCATATGTGTCCTTGCACCGTTTTCGTGATAATGAATAGGTAATGATCATACCTTCTGTTGAGGGGAGTGTCTCGGACCCTCAATGGAAGGTATTGTCCCAATTGGGTTTTGCCTCTCGTACTCCGAGGAGAGCCCAAATGGGTTCACGGAGTTTAGGGAGTACCTCAGTTGGGGATACAACCTGGAAGCTCATGGGAGACTGGAGAGGTATCAGCATCTTCACCAACAGAGGTGCTCCTTAAACTCCATGGACCCTTTTGTGCTCTCTTTGGAGTACAGGAGAAGAAACCCATACAGGGACAATACTTTCCATTGAGGGTCCAAGACACTCCCCTCAACAAGTGTCATTTTCTTGTTGCAGTCCCCATGGAGAACATATCGGTATTCCCTTGAGTAATTCATATGTGTTCTTGCACTGTTTCGTAATAAGGGATATGAGAGTTAATTGATTTGAGTATGAACATTGAACTCATATCTTATAATTTCATTGCTGTGTATACGAGTTTTCCCCCCTTATATGCAACATTTGTGATACAAATTAGTATGGGATTGAACTGTCAAAACAAGAGTCCTTTTGTTGTTGCAGTCCTTATGAATAACATATCAGTATTCCCTTGAGTAATTCATGTGTTCTTGCACCGTTTTCATGATAATGGATATTAGAGCTAACTGATTTCAGTATATTACCTTTGAAGGTGGGAAGATGGTTTAGCTCAGCGAGCAGAATTCAATTCTAATGGCAATGTTAAGACACAAGTTGCTCGGTCTCCTTTTGTTCAGGTATGTTTCGTGCTAGAAAGCCTTTTGTTATCAAGTTTGTTTTATTGTCATAATGCCCTTTGCCACTCTTGCTTAAGATACCACTTGGAGTCACGGAGGATAGACTCATTGGATCTGTTGATGTCGAGGAGTCTGTGAAAACAGGAACGACCGTTTTTCAACCTGGCCTTTTAGCTGAAGCACATAGAGGTGTGTTATATGTTGATGAAATTAATCTCCTAGATGAGGGTATTAGCAATTTGCTTCTTAATGTATTAACCGAAGGAGTGAATATTGTCGAAAGAGAAGGAATAAGCTTCAAGCACCCTTGTAAACCACTTTTAATTGCCACTTATAATCCAGAAGAAGGTGCTGTACGAGAACATTTATTAGATCGAATTGCAATTAACTTGAGGTACAAAGCTTGTTTTTAGATGATGGAATGAGTTTTTTCGGTTTATACATACCTATCCCATTAATGTCACACACTTCCTTTGCAGTGCAGATCTTCCAATGAACTTTGAAGATCGTGTTGCGGCAGTTGGGATCGCAACACAATTTCAAGAAGCTAGCAATAAAGTTTTTAAAATGGTTGAGGAAGAAACTGAGTATGCAAAGACTCAGGTAACCGCGCATTTAGCAGTTTAGCTAGTTTGCCAGTCTTCTTGCACTTTGGTATTTAGAAGGATGAATTTTATTCCTCTTGTGCATTTATATTTTACAGATCATTTTAGCAAGAGAGTATCTGAAGGACGTTACGATTGGCCGGGAACAATTAAAATACCTGGTCATGGAGGCCCTTCGAGGTGGTTGCCAGGTGCTTTTATTGTTCAACCACTTTAGATAACAAATATTACTTTGATTCCTCTTATGATGTAACACCGAAAAGTTCTCAGTTGATGAGGAATCAACGTCCTGCATGCCTAAAAGCTAACTGAGTTTTTATTGTTCAACAACCTTGGTTGTTTGGATGGACATAAAAGCAAAAAAGATGGTAAAATGAGACAACAACTCGATAAAACATCCAACGTAGACTAGCAAAGAATAGGGAGTGGACTATCTCATTGTAGGGAAGTATATGTTGTACAAGCCATTCTTAAGCATAATGCTTAGGGATGATGTTTTTGTAGTTTAAGAACGAAATAAAGTTGGCACTTGAGCTTTTAATAATGTTGATGATTGTGAGATATTATCTTGATCATGCAGTGGAAAAATAATTAGTACTCGGAAATTTACAGGGACACAGAGCTGAGCTATATGCTGCTCGGGTTGCAAAATGCTTGGCTGCTTTGGAAGGACGAGAAAGAGTTGGTGTAGATGACCTGAAAAAAGCTGTTAAGTATTCTTACTATGATTTTGCACCTGTTATTTTGTAGGCACATCGATATGCAACAAATTGTGACATCCATTCATACCCGAACTTGTTATATTTTTCTTCTTTATGTCCGGATTTTTTTAATCTAATCTTGCTTATGATTGCTGAAGTATTTGCGCCATTTCCTAGTTGAATCCATCTTTCTATCATACTTTGGTTTGGACTATATGATGTTTATGGATGGCATTGCTGGTTTTATTGAAATGTCTGCTAATCACTGGTTGTCATGTGCATGATTATATTGGTTTTATTTTGGAGAACAATATATAAATTTGTGTTGACATAATATATGATACAGGTGGAGCTTGTTATACTCCCTCGTTCGATTGTCAATGAGAATCCACCAGACCAACAAAACCAGCAGCCGCCACCTCCGCCTCCACCTCCACAAAATGAAGATTCCGGGGAGGAGCAAAATGAGGAGGAAGAACAAGAGGTATGTTAACATTAAGATTTCAACTATAAGCACTGAACTTTGAGTTTTGTTGAGGGAGGGTCAGCTCCTTCGGGAGAAATCTTCGAAGTATCATCTGCTAGGCAGCCGATCTAGTCCCCTAACAACCAAAGGTGTTGTCGCTAAGGAGGGTTAAATGGTACCGTATATCCCAACAAGTGACCTATATGGCATAGGTCAGGGGTTCGAATCCCACCAAGGGCGAGCGGTTACGTCGTCTCTTGGTGGGTGGCCGTACGTTCACATGCGGTCAAGGCACCCCGGTGGATGTACGTTCACATACGGGCAAGGCACCCCCCTCCATGAACCAGACTCTCAGGGCAGCTGCTCATGGCACCTTGGCTCTCCGCGGAGGCTGAGAACAAAAGCCTTCCCAGGGGACAATGCCTTCAGTTGTTGGGGGACCAGATCAGCTACCTGGCGGATGACCCTACGAAAACTTATGCCGAAGGAGTTACCCCCCCCCCCCCCCCCCTTCAACGAGTTTCTTAATAAAATTAGCCATTGGTTTGCAGGGGTTGTTGTTTATGATCCTTGCCATTGAGGATTTAACTATCATCTTTACTATTTCAAATATTATCCCAATAAAATAAGATTACACAAAGTGCAGTGCTTTGTTTACAGCAGGATGAGAGTGATCAGGAAAACGAACAACAGGAGCAATTACCCGAAGAGTTTATCTTTGATGCGGAAGGGGGTTTGGTCGATGAGAAACTACTTTTCTTTGCGCAACAAGCACAAAGGCGACGGGGGAAAGCTGGAAGAGCCAAGAATGTTATATTCTCTGAGGATAGAGGTCGATATATTAAACCAATGCTCCCAAAGGTTAGTCTTGTCTCTTTCCTCAATCATGCAGGTTGAACTGGTGAATTAGCAATCTTCTTCACTATTTCCGAACTTTTGTATGTTATATTTGCTCGCTCAATCTTAACTTCATTTTTAGAATAAGTTGCGTTGCTTGTACCACAGGGCCCTGTGAAAAGACTTGCTGTTGATGCAACACTTAGAGCTGCGGCACCATATCAAAAGTTGCGTCGGGAGAGAGATATTCAGAAAAGTAGGAAAGTTTTTGTGGAGAAAACTGATATGAGGGCTAAAAGAATGGCAAGAAAAGCCGGAGCATTGGTACCAATGAGCCTACTTCTTTTGTTTACATCTATTTGTAACCGGGATCACTCTACGGAGTTAAATAATTCTGGGGTTCATACATATCCATTTTATGTCAGGTAATATTTGTGGTTGATGCAAGTGGGAGCATGGCATTAAACCGAATGCAAAACGCTAAAGGAGCTGCACTTAAGTTACTGGCTGAGAGTTATACAAGTAGAGATCAGGTAAACAAAAGAAACATTTGTTCCATGTTTTCGAGCATACAAACCTTGCTAGTTGTTAACTCATTTTAGGAGCTTGGTAATGCTGAATAGGTCTCCATTATACCTTTCCGTGGAGATGCTGCGGAAGTCCTGTTACCTCCTTCTAGATCGATTGCAATGGCTCGAAAACGTCTTGAGAGACTTCCATGTGGTGGTGGCTCTCCCCTAGCTCATGGTTTAAGCATGGTATGTCTTGAAATTCCGCGTTAACTCCAACAGGACAGAATCCACGAGATCAAAACTCTTTTGCGTATGCTATCTGTGATTATGACTTGTAGTTAATGACTTCTACTCATAGCTTTTGTAGTATTGTTGCTTCGAAAATGTTGGTAAATTTTTTTATCTTTTGTAATATTTTGATAAAAATATAATCAGGCAGTCAGGGTTGGACTAAATGCAGAGAAAAGCGGTGATGTAGGACGTGTAATGATCGTTGCAATAACCGATGGAAGAGCCAACATATCCCTAAAACGATCTACTGATCCCGAAGCTGCTGCTTCTGATGCCCCTAGACCCTCAGCACAAGAGTTGAAGGTAATTATTGCATTACATCTATTCCGAACCCTTCATATACAAAGGTTTCAGGGTTTGACCAAACGGTTTTCATACGATTCGTGTGTATAAATAAACATTGCAGGATGAGATTCTTGAAGTGTCCGGGAAAATATACAAAGCAGGAATGTCCCTTCTTGTTATTGACACCGAAAACAAGTTCGTTTCAACCGGTTTTGCTAAGGAAATTGCTCGAGTAGCTCAAGGTGCGTCTGCATAAACATCTATTTGTTTTTACACATACGGAACATATCGATATCTCATCATTGATTTAATTTTACAGGGAAGTATTATTACTTGCCAAATGCTTCAGATGCTGTCATCTCAGCTACGACAAAGGAAGCATTATCGGCTTTGAAAAGTTCGTAATTCTGAAGCAAGCATTATCGGCTTTCACCGACTCCATAACGCGTATGAATCATACCATGTCTGCAATTTTTTGTGTTTCTCTAACATAAAACCCAGTTTCGAGTATGTGAAAAATGAAACCAAAATATATTTCATATTCGATATTCATGTCTGGCACATATTTAAATACGATAAAATGAAACAAAATATTAAATAGTAACAAGAAATCTTCGGTTAAATTAATCTCTGCTCCCTTTAACTTTCACTCAATAATGCATTATATTCATTTCTCAAGCTGTGATATTTTTCACACAGTTCATTAAAAGCTTCTCTTCTCTCATCTCTGCTATTGTTTTTCTTCGTTTTTGTCTTCGCCAAACGAAGCTTCAATGCTTCGATTTGTCTCTTGAGGTCTCGGATCCTTATCGTTTTCTCCTCGTGTTGTTTCTGAAGTATTTCGATCTCTGATAGTTGCACTAAAGTTATTTCAAGTGTTTAGTGTTTCAGATAATCAAAAACCAAGAAACAGGTACGTATACCAGAATATGATTCTTCAAATATATGGTCAAACATAAATATTTTATTTAAAACAAGGGCTTATTTGAAAATATATATAAATTAAAAGTTAAGAGATATTTATAAACAAGGCCTTTAAACTTCAAAGTTAAGAGGGTGAGCAATGAGAGTTCTGTAAAAGTTTCGGAAAAACTTCTAAATCAATTTGGAATGACATGTTATTTAACGGTTAAATTAATTATTTTGATAATAGGACTTTATTGATGAAATCTCGAAACTAATTAAATAAAATAGCAAGAAGTTGATACCTTGATGATTGTAAAAGATGCCATTGCCATCTTCCATGATGGTCACAAAGTCCTGAAGAATTTTTATCACATATTTAATTATAGAAATATATTGATGAAAAAAAAGTAATTATTAATTGTTTAGTGAAATAAAGGTAAATTACATTCAAAGTCACTAAACTATTAATAAGTTTACGTTTTAGTCACTCAATTTTTAAAAAGTTACGAAATGGTTATTGAACTATTTTAAAGATTTCAAAATCAAAATAGCTTCTTTCTTCAATCTTTGATATATCCGTCAGATCGACTTAAATGAAAACTTCTGAATTGAGTAACTAAAATATAAACTTATCAATAGCTCAATAACCTTTACTCATGAAATAAACATAGATATAAACAATTGAAAGAAGGAAAAGGCATAAAAATTACCTCAGAAACTATAAATACGAGAAGACAACGATAATTCCGAGTGTTGAATATGAATATATATTCAATAAGATGTATGTAATTCTTTTAGATTTTTTTCCATATATATAGAGAACGTTATTTGAATGTAGATTGGACATGAAATCCACTAATGCATGTCATCAACGTGTCAAAGTACATTTAAAAAAATTATCTTTTTTGACAGTAAAACAAAATCTCAAACTGTCTGGTAATGAAAATCCCAGAGACAGCAGGATGTTGCAATGTTCGTCTTTGGTGGGCCGCCGCCCACAGTGTAAACACTTGAAGAACTTTGACTACAAACATGGAAAGTGACACCAAAACATGATAAAGAAAGTAAATGCTTTTGAAGACTTTTGGTCAAAATTCTACTTTTACTTCACATTCTCTGAATTTCTTTTTGTTGTATTCTTCGAACCCATTAATTTTAATCTTTATATTAAAGAAGTCAGTGTCATATCAGTGAATATCTCGATTTTTTTATCGATATTGATACGTGCTTATATTGGTTTGTTTTAATGTATCGTTTTAAATTTATGAAATATGTACAAATATCAACTAATGAGATTAAATAAAAAAATTGGGCAAACTACACTTATAGTCACCTAACTATTGATAATTGTTTTTTTTGCCACTCAGTTATAAGAAATTACAAAATAATTACTTAACTATTCTAGCCGTTAGGTATGGCTAACGGGAAGATAACATGATAACTTTTGAAATTGGTATAATGGTATTTTTTTAATTTGGTATTTTTTTTAATTTTTTTCTTTATGACCCTTTTCACGTAAAAAAAGCTAAAAAAAAATTATCAACTAAGTTTGAATGAAAATATACCAAATACGGAAATACCCAAAAATCCAAATTAATAATTTTCATATTTTCTCATTCTTTTAAAATTAACCCTCAATGTCACAAGTAAAAGTTGAATTGCAAAAAAAAAAAAAAGAGAGAGAGACCAAATTATACAATATGTAAATGTTGCAGATTAATTTCTTTGGAACCAAGACCAAATTGACACAATGTATAAATGTCGAGGGTCAAAGTTGTTATATTATACCAATTTTAAAAGCTGCCAAGTAGTTAGTAATTTAATAGTTAGTTATCAAAAAAGTTATCAAAAAAGAAAAATTGGAATAATTAGGTGACAATTTTGTAACTTTTCATAGTTGGGTGAACAAAAAAGAATTTTACTAATAGTTAGGTGTCTACAAATGTAGTTTGCCCAAAAAATCATAGCATAAATTAAACAATAAGATTATCCCATACCATGCATATAACAATCCATAATTCAAAACAAATACTAAAAATTTAAATTTAAACTTACTTTTTGTACCAGTCAATGAAATCAGCCAATACGTAGTAATACAACTGATACCAACTAAAATTTGCACCGAAACAGAACTTAGAATTTGCTGTTTCGGATTACCATTAGAATAGAGCATTCCACTGACTGTCTGACTCTACACTTTTCGAATTTTAAAATTTTACTCTGTATTTTTTTCTTTTACCAATTCATAATTTATTTTATATAAAATTTGAAAGGTTTGCAATTTGCATGCTATATTTATGTTATTTTCTGAATCATGTTGTATTTTGTATACTTATTTAAAATGATTCAATTTTTAAAAATAATTTATTTCTTTATTAATATCATGTTTGTTTTTTTTGTTTTAATTCATAACATAATTTATTATAGTAGTTTAATTTTTTTTTGAATAAAGTGTTTATGTCATTTTCTTTCTGCAAAATATTATAAGTATATATATATATTACTAATTCATTTTGACTTAAACTTTGACATTTTTGTGTATTTAAGTCGTCATCATTTTATTTTTCATAATAACATATTTTAATCATTTTCCCTTTTTTATGCTTTGATTCATTAATTTTTCAAAAAAAATTTGAATAATTATAAGTCAATTTATTGCACAGAGATTGTGGGTCCAAGTAGACTTAATCAAGCAACACTCTTTTTATGTGAATATAATTAGTTTATTTGTGCACTTAGTGTCAATGTATCACTTAGACTTAACACAATAACATTTTAATTCAATGTATCACTTAGACTTAACACAATAAAATTTTAATTACTTACTTTGACCACAGGTACCTATAGTGAAAAAGTTGCATAGTTTACTTCTCTTTTATATAATCTGTTATTCACTAAGTTTAAAAAAAATTATAATTATTCAAATTAAAAACTACCCAAAACTCCTCCCCGACCTACAAATAAAAGGATAATACATTTCAGCGCCGGACTGTGAAAACTTCTACTTATAACTCACGATAATCATTGTTGTGTGTTATATTTACATTTATATTTTTGTTAAGTATGACTCCTATTTCAGTCAAATTTGAAGAATAATTTTCTAGTTAAACTATGTTTATTTGTTTCAATCAAACTTTTATTAGTCTAGATTATTTTATTATTATTTGACTTTTAAATTTAGCCTATAAATAGACTCTTTTACAACTTTAGAATACATACCCATTAGAGATTAGAACTCATAACACATTTAGAGAATTTTGTGTTTACGTATTTAGAGAATATTGTGTTTACGTTTTGAGGGTTCTTTGTTTTAAGTTTTTCGAGGTTTAATTTTTATCTCCATCTTTTGTACTCTTCGTTCTTTTGCCATTATAGTAAAATTATATTTTCCACGTTAAATTTGTGTGTTCAATTTCTCAATTTCTTCCACTATTTTTACTTGTTCGTTGCTTAATCAGATCAATACCCAACAATTTTTTTACCGGTTATGAATTTATGATTTATACATCATAAAATACTATATTTATATTCTTTTTAATATAAAAATTTTGCATCAAATCTAGTAGAAAAAGGTTGGGTACTTCATTTTAAGATGGTAAAGGCTTTTGTATTATCAAATTTATTGGGTAAAATATTGAAGAGCTCGATTTCTCTTAAGCAATAACTTAGGTTTGAATTTTGTAGATTAAAAAATAACATCGAGAGAGCTTTATTTGTAAGTAATTAACTTGAGAGACTCTCAAACAAAAGAAAAATAAAGACTTTTATATTGAAGCCCAAATTGATTTATACACTGTTTCACTTTTTATATTAAATTTTGGTAAATTATACTACTAGTCACGAAATTATTAGCGTGTTTTTGTTTTGGTCACCAAGCTATAAAAATTTTCAATTTCGGACTTTTTTATCCTAATAATACAAAATAATAATAACTTAAATTGTATGTCCATGAGATTATTTACCAAGATGGTATGTTTGCTATAGTGTTCTGTTGGTGCCGCCTGACAAATTGGCGGTACCAGACTGAAATGTGTTGACTTAAAATATTTAGGGACTTGATATGTAAATTTTCCATTTTGATTGAAAAGCTTTAAGGGTACCATTTGACAGTGTGGCAGCACCAAACTTTAAATAAGGTAAATTGTTTCATTAACCTTCTTTATTTATTATTTTCTTGTATTCCCTTCAACACTAAAAATGGATAGGCCTCTTACCAATTAGTCCAAAAAAATTTTCTACCAAAAAGTATTTTTTTTGTAAAAAATTTTATTCCAATTGGAAATAAATTTTATTTATTTTTCAAAAAATAAATCTTTTTGTTCAAATAATTTTTTGTAAAATTATTGTTCGTACCATTAAAGCTTTTCAATCAAAATGGAAAATTTCATATCAAGTCCTTGAATATTTTAAGTCATCACATTTCAGTCTAGTGCTGCCAATTTGTCAAGCTGCACTTGCAAACCATTGTAGCAAACATATCATTTTGATAAATAATTTCATGGGCATGCCATTTGAGTTATTACTTCTTCATCATCATCATCTTCTTCTTCTTCTTTGGCATTATTGGGGTAAAAAAACCTCAATTTCTTCACTAATATTTTAGATCGTTTCTGTATCAGTCACCCTCCATTAAATGATTAACGAAAATGATAACATGACGTTTTTCTAACTGGTATAATAACAAATTTAGTGAAGAAGAAGAAGAAGAAGAAGGGGAGTTATTTTCCACAAAACTAAGGGGGAGAGTGAGAGTATCTAAGTGCGATGTTCTGTCATTTTTGGTCATTTCTAAGAAGCCTACAATAAGTAATATTGGAAAAACAAGAAGAAGAAGAAGAAGAAGAAGAAGAAGAAGAAGAAGAAGAAGAAGAAGAGGAAGAAGAAGAAGAAGAAAAAGAAGAAGCAGAAGAAGATCTGTCATTTTTTGTCATTTCTAAGAAGCCTACAAGAAGTAATCTTGGAATAAGAAGAAGAAGATCTGTCATTTTTTGTCATTTCTAAGATTAAGATCAAATTGATAGAATGTATAAGTATTGAGGACTAAATGTGTTATTATACCCGCTAGAAAAAAGTCATGACATCATTTTCGTTAACCATTTAACGTAGAGGAACCAAAAGAGAAATGATCTAAAACATTAGTGATGAAATTGAAAATTTTATAATTTGGTGATAAAAACATAAACAAACTAATAGTTGGGTGACTAATTTTATAGTTTAATCCTTAAAATTTTTTGCTTAACTATGAAATTGACCCTTAAATTATATCCATTTTTCAACCTAGGTACCTAAAATATTTTTCTTGTGATCAAAAGTAATACTTAAACCATTAATTTCGTTTCATTTTTTTCCCCAAAACACAATAACAACCAATAATTTTTGGTCAAAAGTGATACTTTTTTTTTGGTAAAGAAAACAAACGTAAGAAACTAATTACAAAATGACTCTTTGGGCAATGCTGCAACTAGTTTGATCAGTAGAAGAAAGTGCAAGCACCTCTTTTGGGATATGCGCAAATAACTTCAGCTCAAAGCTTGTATAAAGGCCATTTTGGCTAGGTAGTCAACAATTTTATTAAAATCTCTAGGAGTGTGTTGTATGGTCCAAGGTCCAATGTTCTTTAGAAGAACATGAATATGTCTGATAAGGGCAGAATTTGAACCAGTCAAGGAAGGATCCTAAATGACATTGAATCTTCACACACGCATAACACATGTCTTGAATGATGGTCAATCCGTCAAGAATACCCCACAACTTAGCATCAATGATTGAGTAGTTGCCCAAGTGTCTATTGTAATAGGCCATTATTGCCCGGGCCCAAACTAAACCAAATAAAAAAAATAATTACAAGTCCAATTACAAAAGAGGCCCAAATGGCCCAAAATAAAAGAATACCCTAACGGCCCATTGGCCCAACAACTTAAACATTTTCAGAAACCAAAAAACCCTTCACACGCGCGTCGCCCGAGGCGCATCATCCTAAGGCTTGACACACCCTTTCTGCCACCGTTTCACCAAAATAGCCAAGGGTTTGCCTCTTCGTCACCGTTGACCTCCACACCATCTGCAAAAAAAGAAAGGAAAAGGACAAAAACCATACACAAGAAACAGTGGAAAGAACAATAACAAACAGTAGATGACAAACGAAAGCAAGAGAAAAATATGTAATGGGCTATAAAAGAGCCAAAGTCTAGATGTATTTTTTACAGACACAAAAAGAAAATAATCAAAAAGAAGAAAAACATTAACAAATGTGATTCTTTTATATTTTCATTTTCTATCTTTTATATTCGAAAATATGATAAAATAAAAAATGAAACCCTTTTTTTACCTTTTATCGTTGTTGTCGTCTTCTCCCTCCGTTTTGAAAGACCAACAGATCCTCGGGGATTCGCCAAACGGTCGCAACGGAAAAAGACAGAACCAAAAGGTTCCTTTAATTTTTTTTTTTGAATTTTGCTGGGCTTTTTGGGTATTTTGGCTTCAGATCGGGGTTGAGGGAAATAAATTGGCCAAACGGGGCCTTTTTTCGTGAACTCCGACCATTAGGGATGGCAGTCGCCGTCGCCGACGACCAGTGGCTGCAATGGATCGACGATAGCCCAATGGCCGAATGGAGAATAGATTGAGAGAAAAAAAAAGGGCTTTTAATGTTTTTTTAAAACTTGGACAAAATGATTTTTTTTTAAATTTGACTTATATAGACGACGCTAAACGACATCGTTTAGGGCTAGCTTCAATAGCCCCAAAATGGCGTTGTTTTAAAGTCGACCCGGAGACCAACCCGACTCGACCTAAGATCCGTGTGTTTTTTCTTAAGGGGAATATTTGTGCTCCCAGTCCTTCCACCTTTTGAGTTGTTTCAATTTAGTACTAATTTCACTTTTTTCTTTTAGAAATTTTGCCATTTAATTTTACCCAGCTTTCATTTAAGTCCTCAGTTCATTGATCTCTTGGAGAAGGGACGCGTGTCCTAAGGATCGGGATAATTGCTCATTTGGTCCATGTTTGTATTCACGATTTTCATTTTAGTCTTATTTATTTATTTTATCCCAATTTATCTTTTTAATTTAATTTAAGTTATGATTAAGTC
This sequence comes from Gossypium stocksii, assembly GCA_020496765.1. Taxonomy (NCBI): domain Eukaryota; kingdom Viridiplantae; phylum Streptophyta; class Magnoliopsida; order Malvales; family Malvaceae; genus Gossypium; species Gossypium stocksii. The sequence goes on from CM035623.1 coordinate 1,674,266, forward strand.
ATTTATTTATTTTAATTCTTTTATTTATTTATTTACGTATTTGCTTATTTATTATTCCTTTACTTTTTGTTCATATTTAAAATTGCTTTTATTATTTTCTTTTCATCGAGCATTTATTTATTTATCATTATTTTATTGTTATCTATTTATTTATTTATTTACTTATTACTCCTTTTTTATACATAAGAATTGAATTGCGTACATGCTTTTATTGGTACATTTTTGTTTATTATTATCATGTATTATTTTATTTTTATTTTTATTTTAAGTGTGTTATTGTTATTTTATTATTTCTCTTATTATTTTTAGCGCTTTCATGTCATGTCCATTTATCTTTTTAATAATGCATCTTTCATTTTTTTATTTACTTTAAATTACTTCATTTAATTATTATTACTATAATATGATTATTTGTATTAATGGTATTATTATAATTATGTTATTATTATTATATTCTTTTATTTTACTCATTATTTATCATTCTACCCGTATAACCATTTTAAATTATTTCATTATCATTGTACCATACATTAAGTTTAAACATTTATCTATGTGTATATTATGCCCAAATAAGTAAAATGCATATCGTTTTAAGTTTTAGGTTCGTCTTTTCACACGATGCATAAAAAAGGGTAAAAAATGTTCATTATTTTTGGAATTAGAATAATTGTGTTCCTAACTTACGGAATATAGCTTCTTTCTAAAATTAAAATAGTCGAATATCAATTTCAAAAATATAAAAATGAGGTTTAAATAACAATTTAAACAGCGATTATTCTGGTTTTTAAAAACTAAAAGCGTCATGTCCTAGCTCACGAGGCATGATCCTTTTTTCTCGATTAATTTGGAATAAAGCCTATTCTATTAAAATATCTTAATACAAATGGATCGTATTTTAAATTCTCTTCAAATTTTTAATTTTTGACATTAAGATATCAGGTAATCAATTAGGTACTAGTTTTGAATGTAATGAGGGTGTTAATCTTTCCTCGTGCGTAACCGACTCCCGAACCCATTTCTTGGATTTTGTAGACCAAAAACCATCGTTTTAGTAAATTTAAATATTTATTAAAATGAGCAAATTACGAGGTGATCCGATCACACCTAATAAAAAAGATTGATAGCGACTCTTATTTTTGTTTTCTTAAATAAAAATCAATTTAAAAAAAATTTCAACATCTATTATATCCTATAATCCACTCTTCATTTTTGTTTGTTATGATTACCCTGCTGCAGCGTTCTCAGTATCGACCTGAACCGCTCCATCCATGTAAAAACTAATGTATAACATTTTTTTTGGAGCGGAAATAATTGAATGAATAATAAAATAACAATTAATTGTTTTAGTTTGATACTTCGATAGATTCTATGTTTGAAAAAATCTCTTAAACAACACTAAACTCTTAATTAAAATTAATTAAATTCATTTATAATATAAGCTAAAAACAAGGAAGGGTTGTTTGTATATACACCAAAAAGGGCCTCTTATTTCGCCATTTTCCATTTCAGTCAAACAAAGCTGAAAACAAGCTCTAACCCACACCGTACTCTCTTCTTCCTTTCATCTAACTCCCCATTTTTCTTTCTCATTTTTCAGAAGAAATGGCAAATGAAAAGAAAACCCAAACTGGGGTTTGGCCAAAAATCAAACCTTTTGTTAATGGTGGTACCTCTGGTATGTTAGCCACATGTGTCATTCAACCCATTGATATGATCAAGGTTAGATCACACCCCAATGATGGGTTTTTGTTTTTAAGATCTGGGTTTTGCTTGGATTTCAATTTTGTTTAATGGTGATTTGTGAGTTTTGGTTTTTGGTTTGGTGTAGGTGAGGATTCAATTGGGTCAGGGATCAGCTGCTACTGTCACCAAGACCATGCTTAGAAATGAGGGTATTGGTGCCTTTTACAAGGTTCTTTTTTTTCTTGATTTCAAATTTTGTTTTTGTTTTTTTAAATCATTTGTTTATGATTGATCTAATGTTGAGATCTGTTTTAGAAGCTGGATCTTTTTAATAAGGATGTTCAAAGTTCATTGATTTTTTTGAACATTTTTGTGTAATTGTATTATATGGCATTGTTTTATTGGTTTAGTTTGTCAAAAATATTGGAATTTAGTACTGTTTCATTGGATCTAATATTAGAATTTGCTGATCAGTGGTTTAGACATAGAGTTTTTGTTGGTAAAACTTTCACGGAGACCTTTGTACTAAAAGTCGGATTGCATTTTGTCAAATTAATCTTTCTAAGTTAGATCAAAGAGCAATCTGCTCATTTGTTTAAAAATTTCATCCATTTATTCGGTTAAAAACTGATCCCTATACATCAGTACGAAGTACACATGATATAGGGACTAACCTGCTCATTTTTTGAGTAGAGAGGGCAAAATGCAATCTAACTTCTAATACATGGACTTCCATGGTACTTTTACCAGTTTTTTGTTAGATTTTCTCAGTTGAACTAAGAAGATATTCGTTATGTTACTTAGACTTGGGTGTTATTGTTGAGTATCGGTGTATATGTGCATTTTTTTTTTATGTTTTCCCATGTATTTGGAGAACCCTTCGAGTGTGATATTCTTATACTGATGTTTTAATATATATGTATATCTAACTCAGACCAACATAGGATATTTCTGTTGCTCGACAAGCCTGTCTCACCTGTATTATTTTTGTGCAGGGGCTTTCAGCTGGATTGCTCCGGCAAGCTACATACACTACTGCCCGACTCGGATCATTCAAGTGAGTCTCTATGCATAGGATAGAATTTTTGTTGTTGTTGTTGTCGTTGCTCTGAGGCTTCAATTTGCTTGTGACATTAAACTCGGATTATTTACGTCAATTCCGATTTAGCTTTTGATTGCATTTCGATTGTTTTTTTTTCAGAATGTTGACAACCAAAGCAATCGAAGCCAACGATGGGAAACCCCTACCTCTATATCAGAAAGCATTATGTGGTCTTACTGCCGGTGCTATTGGAGCCTGTTTTGGCAGCCCGGCCGATTTAGCACTTATCCGTATGCAAGCTGATGCTACTCTGCCTGCTGCTCAGCGCCGGAACTACTCAAACGCATTCCATGCACTCTATCGTATCGTTGGGGATGAAGGGGTTCTCGCACTTTGGAAAGGTGCTGGTCCGACCGTAGTCCGAGCCATGGCATTGAACATGGGAATGCTTGCCTCTTATGATCAAAGTGTAGAGTTTTTCAAGGATTCCCTTGGCTTAGGTGAAGCTGCAACAGTCATAGGTAGTCTCTAAACTCTTTCTCGGTTTTGTTATCGGTGAATGAGGATGTAACCTTGGATGATTCTTTTTTTTTTTCTCTGTCTTAGGTGCAAGTGCGGTTTCAGGTTTCTTTGCTTCAGCTTGTAGTTTACCATTTGATTTTGTGAAAACACAAATCCAGAAAATGCAACCCGATGCCGAGGGTAAGTATCCATACAACGGTTCTCTAGACTGCGCTATGAAAACCCTCAAGTCCGGCGGACCGTTGAAATTTTACACCGGATTCCCTGTATACTGTGTTAGAATTGCTCCTCACGTCATGGTACATATGTTATATACTTGTTTTCAAAAGCTCCGGTTCGGAATTATCCCCGATGACACTAAATCCGGAATGTTTTCTCTTTATGCAGATGACTTGGATTTTCCTCAACCAGATTCAGAAAGCACAGAAAAATATGGGGTTGTAGATATCTCAACAATGGGGGACCTATGCATCAAATAAAAGTTGGATTCTTTTGGGGTTTTGGCAATTTCATACACCCTCAAAAGTGAAAATCATATTTTTTCTAAAGCAAAATTTGAAGTAGGATCTTCAAAGTTTCTTCTTTTATTTTCTTCAAAGTTCATATTTTTTTTTACTGAAATAAATGAAGCAGGCATTTGGGATAATTTTTCATTTCATAATCAAATTCAGTGATTTAAAAAAAAATTAAGTTGTTGGGTTAAATTATTTGTCTAATTTGATGACTTGGTCCAAATAATTAGATAAACTTGGATTTATTTAATTTAAAATTTTTATAGTTAATTTAAATTAAAAATATATAATTTTTTTACACAAATTGCTTAGAACTACTCTTAGTCTCTCTCTAACCCTTTAATAAGAAGATAAATGCATTTCAGCAAGTTTCGAACTCATATCATTCTGCATAGGCAACATCGAATTAAGATTCAATCAGAAAAAAAAATACTTTTAGACATTGGATAATTTTTTTCATTTTACGAATATTTTTTAAGTGGTTATGTGATAATAAATATAAAATTTTACTTTTGACATTCGAAGTTTTACAAAATTTTAATTTAGTAAGGTAAAATAAATTTAAAATGATAAATATATAAGTTATTAAAATTTTTCATTTATATTTTAGCTCTCATAAAAATATACAATTTAATTCCGCCCCAGAAAGAAATTCTGACTTCACCAAGGTAAGAAGACATCATATTTTTAGCTTGCAAAAAGTTTTTTTTTATTGATTTCTTAATCTGTTTATTTTATACAATTTTTACAAACTCAGTTTTCTATACAATTTTTTACAAACTCGGTTTTCTTTTTTTTTTTAGGTTTGTAATTTTTTTTCTCATTGTTATACCGTTGTATATGGTACAACACGTGGCATGATATAAGACAACTTTAGACGATTTTTCGTTGGAAGTAATTTGCGTACAACTCTACGTTAGGGATTATCCGTGGCGACCATTCACATAAGACAAGCCGTAGAGAATCTCTTGTGCATTTTGTCTAAACTAGCTTAGAAATACCATTGTGCAATTTCCGCCGAGACCACTTGCTGCCTACTCTTAATGAGGACCACTGAGGCGTAACAACTTTATACTGCTTTAAAGAAAAGAATGTTATAGTACATTATATGACAATAATTAATCTATAACTGTCCTATTACTTAACCGACTACACGATCATGGAAACCCTCTGTACTGTCGATTACATGGCCTTATAAGACAACGATAACCCCCTTATATATGTGCATGAGAAAGCAAGGATCAACTTCTTTTTCCCCCCTAAAAACCCTAGATAACAATCTTAGCTCCGACTCTCCGCCTAAAACATTTTTTTTTATATTTTTTTCTCACATGTAACATATTTTTATATTATTTTCATATTTTTTTTACAAAACTAAGTCAAGTCCACAAGAACAGGAGAATATACCTACCTTATATTGAAACAATCAAACTAAACCCCAGTTTTTTATTAAAAAATTAATTTTACAATATTTTAGTTTTTTTTTTAATATCTATAATAAAACTAACCCCCAAGTAAATTATATTGGTTTGAACCGGTTCAACCCCTTGTTCTTTTTAATTTTTTTTATAAAAATTACTGCATTTTCACACTAATTTGGAATTATAATATATTTTTTATATTATAAAAATAAAAACTAATAAAATATAAAGCCAATTTAATTTTTTTAAATTTATAAATTAAAAACTGAACTAACCACATATATTTAATTATTATTAAACCGAAATCAAATTGATCTATTCTATGAAAATTAAACCGAACCAAATACTAAAGTTCCAGTTTTTTTTTTTAATCAATTTTAGACAAATAGAGGTTTTAATTTTTTTTTAATGTTATAATTAAAAATAGAAAATATAGTGAACGAAAAAAAAACCGCGAAATTTGAGGTCCTTAAAATAAAAATTGAGGAAATTGATTATATAAATAGCCATAGCCTTGAACTTAAGAAAATTCGTATAGATCCCCCTCAAAATAAAAACCCAATTATTCATCCTAATTTTTTTAATAAAAAAATGAAAAATAAAACAAAAATACATGGCAAGATGGAACAGCAGGGACTACTTGTCCAATTCTCCCAGGAAAAAATTACACATATCATTTCCACGTAAAGGATCAAATAGGTCCATACATGTATTATCCAGTAACCAACATGCATAAAGCTTCCGGTGGTTTCGGCGGCCTTCGTGTAAACAGTCGTTTACTTATTCCGGTACCATACCCTGATCCGGCCGACGACTATACACTCCTCGTCGGCCATTTTTTCAATAAAGGTCAGAAAAGCTTAAAAAAGATACTGGATAGTGGTCGTAACCTTGGTAGATGTGATGGTGTTCATCTTAATGGTAAACTAGCTAAAGGTGATGGTAAAGATGAACCACTTTTCACCATGGAAGCCCGCAAAACATATAAATACAGAATCTGTAATGTCGGACTCAAGACAGCAATTAATGTTCGGTTCCAAAATCATCAAATGAAGCTTGTTGAAATGGAAGGTTCACATACAATGCAAAATGAATATAAATCACTTGATGTTCATGTTGGTCAATGTTTTGCTGTTCTTGTTAAAGCCGACAAAGATCCTGAAGATTACTATGTTGTTGCTTCAACTAGGTTTACACGCCGGCAGGTCACTGCCACCGGTATAATACGGTATAAAATCGGGAAAGGACCGGCTTCGTCGGAGTTACCACCACCGCCGGTTGGTTGGGCTTGGTCACTTAATCAGTTTCGTACTTTCCGATGGAACTTAACAGCTAGTGCTGCTAGACCTAATCCACAAGGTTCATATAAATACGGTGCTATTAATTGATGAAAAGTTTAGATTGCAAACGAGCACTATTCAAAAGAGATGATTTATCATCTTACAATTTTAATTATTCATAAATATTATTAAAATTAAAAGTGATGATTTATCATCAAATACATTTCTATGGGACATGTTTTTTTCCTAAATGAGTATGTCCAATATGAAGAGTTGTGGCTCTTCAAATTATATTCTTTGAATGCATAAATAGAGGCATTATGGTACTCACAAACATATCAATTACATTCAATCTTATTTTCAAAAAAAAAACTAGAGTAAGAATTAGAGAATTCCTTAATTTTTATTATCAAAGGAATATCAAAACTTCGTTGTATCCCGAGAGAACATTTGTCTTAACCCTCTAGCAACTTTGTGTGGGGGCAAATAGTTCTCTTTGAAAAGCGTCATTCGTGCATCGAAGTCTACTGTTTATTTTATACAAGTCTCCGATACTATCGTCTCAACTTAAATCTTTTCAACAATCAAAGAGAATTATTTTGAAGATGGCGACGGAGGCTAACACCGCATTTAAAGTGATGAACCAAGAGTTTGTAAAACTTGATCGGTTTGATGGTTCAAATTTCAATCGTCGGAAGGACAAGATGTTGTTCATTCTTACTGTTTTAAATGTGGCATACGTTCTGGATCCAAACCTACAAGCCGTGAAGAATCTCGCCCCTAATGCAAATTCTGAGGAAATTGCAAAATTGGCTGAACTCAAGAAGAAGCGTGAAGAAGATAATTTCACATGCTAAGGACACATTCTCAACACATACTGAACTCAATATGATCTTTACATGTCGATGCAATCCCCGGTGGAAATATGGAAAGCTCTTGAAGAGAAATACAACACCGAGCGACAAGGTACTGATAAATTTTTAATGATAAAGTATTTCGAATTCAAAATGCTCGATAGTATCCCGATCATGGATCAAGTCCATGAATTACAAGTCCTTGTAAGTAGGCTTCATGACTTGAAAGTTGTTATTCCTGAATTGTTACAAGTTGGGGCTATCATTTCGAAGTTGCCCTCGTCTTGGAACAATTATTGGAAGAAACTTCTGCATATGGCAGAGGATTTCACTGTGGAGCAAATATTTAGGCATTTGTGTATTGAAGAGGAAACTCGGAAGCGTGATGCGACGTATCTTCCCCAAAGTTCTAAAGTGAACTATGTGAGTGAGTCCAAGAACTCTCGAAATGGTAAACAAAAGGCCACATCTGATACAAATGGCGTGCAAGACAAGAAGAAAAGAACTCGCAATTGTTATAATTGTAATAAGAAAGGACATTATATTAAGGATTGCAGACTTCTCAAAAAGAAGCAAGATGCCACAACTTCCAAAGCCAATATGGTAGAGGGCATGAGCTTAGTGGCTGTGGTTACGGAAGGGATAAAAAATTTGAAGATTGGTATGATTACTGAACTCAACGTAGCCATGACTGATAAGTCCTGTAATTGGTGGCTCGACTCTGGAGCTACTGTCCATGTGTGTAATGACCGAAAACAATTCAAAAGTTATGAACTAGTGGCAAACCGTGAAGTGCTTATGGGCAACTATCAATCGGTTAAAGTGCTCGGTCAAGGGACAGTGGAACTCAACTTCACATCTGGGAAGAAATTGACTTTGACTAATGTGTTGCATGTTCCCGATATGAGAAAGAATTTAGTGTTTGCAAGTATTCTATGTAACAAGAGGTTCAAGATTATCTTGGAATCTGATAAGTTTGTCTTACTTAAGGGTGATATATATGTAGGAAAAGGATATTGTAACGAGGGTATGTTCAAGTTGAGCATTGATATGAATAAAGTTAATTCTTCTACTTGTATTGTTGAATCTTATACTTTGTGGCATGCGCGTTTAGCACATTTTAATTTTAAAACTTTACAATATATGCAAAAGAATGGTTATATAAGTCTAAGTAATGATAAGTTTGAGGATAAATGTGAAATTTGTATTCAATCAAAAATTACAAGAAGCCATTTCCTAATAAGTGTGAAAGGAATTCACAAATCTTAGATTTAATTCATTCGGATGTTTGTGAATTAAATGGAATACTAACAAGAGGTGAAAAATGATATTTTATCACTTTTATAGACGACTTCTCTAGATTTACTTATGTGTATTTTATGAGAAGTAAATACGAGGCGTTTGACATGTTTAAACGCTTTAAAAATGAGGTTGAGAATTTGTTTAGTAAGAAAATCAAAGTGCTTTGTAGTGATAGAGGTGGTGAATATTTTTCAAATGAGTTTAATATATTTTGTGAGGAACAAGGTGTGGTACATGAGTGTTCTGCACCTTATACTCCGCAACAAAATGGTTTGGCGGAAAGAAAGAATTGTACTTTAGTAGATATGGTTAACTCAATGTTGTTAAATGCTAAACTTCTATATAATCTATGGGGTAAAGCTTTATTGACTGCGTGTTACATTCTTAACAGAATACCATCGAGAAAATTCAAAGTATCTCCATATGAGTTATGGAAGGGTCGGATGCCAAACTTAGATTATTTCAAAGTGTGGGGGTGTTTGGCTTATTATAGAGTTTTCGACCAACAAAGAACAAAGTTAGGTCCAAGAGCCGTTAAGGGTGCATTCGTTGGATATGCCCAACACTCTAAGGCTTATCGTGTTCTTGACTTAGTGTCAAATACGATACTTGAAACAAGAGATGTTGTATTTGTCGAAACCATTTTTATCTTTGAAAAAAAGGGGGGAATCGACTTTAAAAATTTGGATGGAGTCGCCACCAATCTTTTTCGAGGTGAGATTGGGCCACCTTAAAATCGATCGTTTTAATAAAACATTTGGGCCTATTAAAACAATAATTCTTTTTGGTCTGCCAAGTTTGAGAAAATGGGCTCGGGAGTCGGTTACGTACGAGGAAGGATTAGCACCCTCGTAACGCCCAAAAATTGGTACCTATTTGATTAGTTGATGTCTTGATGTCGAAACTTGAAAAGATTTTAGAGTACGATTCTTTTATTTGAAAGAAAATCGAAATTAATTGAATAAAATGTAAAGACCTACTCATTTCGAAGGAGAGAATGCCATACCCAGTAAGTTAGGGTCTAACATTTCAGACCTTCGGAATTAAGTTGGTCTTCGATTTTAAAATCCATGTATGAAGGTTCAAGAGAAGGGTATTCGGTTATCCGAGCCTATGAAAAATTGATGCTCAGTAAGTTAGAGCGCAATCTCTCAGAACTCCCAAATGCCGAATATTGCCTTAATTTTGGAAATCACTATCCTCAATATAACGCAACGCCACACCCAGTAAGTTAGGGTGTAACGTCCCGAATTTTCAAGAATAGGTTTTTTATTCGAACCTCATACAATTAGATTTGAGAAGGGTACTCGGTTATTTAGATTTAACGAGGAAAATTGGAACCTAGTAAGTTAGGGCACAATCCTCCCGAGGATCCTAAATATCGAACATTGCCTTTATTTTGAAAAAAAAATCATTTTTATGAATTGGAGTAAAAATAACATGTTAAAAGATATGCGTAATAAAAGTGAACGTAGAAATGGAAACAATGATAACAAGGACAAAATAATCACAGAGAAATAAATAAATAAGGTCCACAACGCAATAAGTAAATAAGTGAGAATTAATAAAAAAAATTTAAATAATAAAATAAAGGGAAAAGTTGAAAAAAATAAGAAATAAAATAAGAAATAAAAATAAAAAAGTAATAATATTAGTAGAAATATAAATAGATAAATAAAAATTAGGTAAATAATAATAATATTAGAGTAACAAAATAAATATAAAAAGAAACATAATAATAATGGCAACAATATATTAAATTAGTTAATTTGATAATAAAATTGTGAAAATAAAAAAAAAAGATTAAATCGAACCTTAAAGCAAAATTTTGGGGCAAATAAAAAATTAATAAAAGGAAACGGACCAATTTGAACATGCGAATAACAAGGAGGGACCAAAAGGGAAATAATCTCCACCTCCAAAATGCACAGCTTCAAGAAGGATCAAATGCAGCCAAAACAAATTTTAGGGTTATCAAAACAATGAAAACTGAATTGTAAAATAATAAAAAACGGAACGGCTAAAAGTAATTGGACGAATTTAGGAAAAACAAAGAAATCAAAATGAAATGGACGAAATTCCCACGTAATTGAAAGAGGAAAAAAATAATTCAATTTCAATAGAAATAAGAAAAGAGAGAATAATCCAATTCCAAATGAAAGTAAGAACACCCAAAAGTCTCTCCCCTTTCAAAGAACAAGATACCCCTATTTATATACATAGGGTTTACTAAAAATAGCCTAACTAATTTAATAATAAAATAAAATAAAATAAAATAAAATAAAATATTTCTAACTTTAGCCTTTTACCGAGTCAACAAAATTGGATAATTCCTTGGTTTTCTCAATCTTTTTGATTTGGCCACAATTTAATAATTGTCTTTCAATTTGACCATTTTTTGCTTCGATTATTATTTTTTTCGGGCCCATGCTAAAATTGGCCTATTACAGCTGCCCCTTTTTGCTCATTTTCGTGTAACGAGAATGGAGCAAAGACTCTAGAAAAAGGCCAAATTTGCGTGGGCCGGCTGAGTCTTGACTTCTTAGCGCTTCTTCTCTTTAAGTAGCATCGCTTTAATCCACTGCATCTTCGAGGGTATAGAAATTGTTGCTTCAAAAACACTCTATTACTACCTCATTGAGATAAGATTCGTTTAGATTTGATCTGCTCCGCTCCTGCTCAGTGGAGATAAGGCTAGTGGCTTAAATCTGTTCCGCTCCTGCTCAGCGAAGATAATATTTTGCCGAAATTTGATCTGCTCCACTCCTGCTCAGCGAAGATAAGATCTGTTGTATTTAATCTGTTCCACCCCTGACCAGTGGAGATAAGGCTAATACTCGAAATCTGCTCCGTTGCCGATACATGGAGATAAAATTTGCCAAAATTTGATCTGTTCCACTCCTACCAGTGGGATGAGATCTGTTATATTTAGCCTGTTCCACTCCTGCTCAGTGGGATAAGGCTGGTGGTTTGAATCTGCTTCATTGCCGATACATGAAGATAAGATCCGCCAAAATTTGATCTGTTCCACTCCTGCCAATGGGATAAGATCTGTTAAATTTAGCCTGCTCCACTCCTGCTCAGTGAAGATAATGCTAGTGATTAGAATCTGCTCCATTGCCGATACATGGAGATAAGATTCGCCAAAAATTTGATCTGTTCCACTCCTGCTAGTGGGATGAGATCTACTATATTTAGCCTGTTCCACTCCTGCTCAGTGGGATAAGGCTGGAGTTTTGAATCTGCCCCATTGCCAATACATGGAGATAAGATTCGTCGAAATTTAATCTGTTCCACTCCTGCCAGTGGGATAAGATCTGCTAAATTTAGCCTGCTCCACTCTTGCTCAGTGAAGATAAGGATGGTGATTGGAATCTGCTCCATTGCCGATACATGGAGATAAGATTCGCCAAAAATTTGATCTGTTCCACTCCTGCTAGTGGGATGAGATTTGCTATATTTAGCCTATTCCACTCTTGCTCAGTGGGATAAGGCTGGATGATTTGAATCTACTCCATTGCCGATATACGGAGACAAGATCCGCTGAAATTTGATCTGTTCCACTCCTGCCAGTGGGATAAGATTTGCTATATTTAGCTTGTTCCACTCCTGCTCAGTGAGATAAGGCTGGTGATTTGAATCTGCTCCATTGCTGATATATGGAGATAAGATTCACCAAAATTCGATCTGCTCCGCTCCTGCTCAGTGAAGATAAGATCTGGTATATTTTGCCTGCTTCACTCCTGCTCAGTGAAGATAAGGCTGATGATTGGAATCTGCTCCATTGCCGGTACGTGGAGATAAGATTCACGAAAATTCGATCTGCTTCGCTCCTGCCCAGCGAAGATAAGATCTGGTATTTTTAGCCTGCTTCACTCCTGCTCAGTGAAGATAAGACTCGCCAAAATTTGATCTGCTTCACTCCTGCTCAGTGAAGATAAGGCTGGTGGCTAGAATCTGCTCCACTCCTGCTCAGTGAAGATAAGACTCGCTAAAATTTGATCTGTTTCACTCTTGTTCAGTGAAGATAAGATCGGGCATGTTTAGCCTGCTTCACTCCTGCTCAGTGAAGATAAGGCTGATGCTATCCGTAATCTTGGTCAATCCTGCTACATTGTCCACTGGGGAATCCATCTGTAGAAGAATGATATGCTTATGCCAGATGAGTAGGATGCTATGATTAATATGAATAAAATGCTCCTAACTACATGCATTATGAATGTTAAATGCACAAATGCAAAATGTCATGAGAATGATCCACTTTTTAGGTTGTCATTATTCTTTGTGTGTTAAGATTATCATTTCTTCGGTGTGGGTCTTCTTGCTCAGTTGATATCTTCTGACAGAGAACTCGTAAAACCAATCCCATTTTGTTCGACTGGTTTGCCCCACTATAACTTCAAGGTCTAGTCCACTGTACTTCTGGGACATAAAGCTTACACTATCTTCAAACCCTCCCACTGCAACTTAGGGGAAATCCATTCCCACCATAATTCAAGGATATAGGATTTGACTCTTCTTCCATCAATTTGGTCCGTTGCACCATTTCTTAGGTGTCATGACTGGATGTGTATACGTGATATTTGCATGGATGCAGAATATCATTTTCCTCTCGAGAATGATCCCCTTTTAAAGCTTGGGTTGACATTGCTCATTATTTGTCAAGATTGTATTACCAACGCAATATTTGCCTTTGACAGAAAATCTTAAGGGGTAGTCTCTCAAACAATTCCAACCCTTAGGCTTGGTAAGTTCTAAACAATATTCTTGTTTCAGATTCTCGTATTATTTAGAAACTTCTAAAGTAATAAGCAGAACTCCTTTTGTAAAAGTATTATTAGTCCTTTAATTGTTATTTCAATGCATAATGCTCGACAAAGATCATAACCATAGACATGAAAGTAAATTTATTGGGGGCACAGCTCGAAACAAATAAGTCAATCAAATGTAGCAAGTGTATAAAGAAGGAAATTTATTAGGATCATATCTTGAAACAAATAAAGTAATCCAAGATAGCAAACATGGGTAAGACAGAAAACTAGGTGCCCCAGATATCGCAGCCTGAGCTCTTCTGTACAAACTTATTGATGATCATTTTGAGCTCAATATGTGTTTAGAGGATCCAAAGTACTTTGTCAATGCCCTCAGATATAACATATTTCCTCATTGTCAACTCAGGCATAGAAAAATTATCGCATGCCCTACTTTTGATCAAAATTTGAGCCGCCCCTTTCGGGTTTTCAACTCAAATCCCTTTTGGTCTCAAAGCGCCCTTTGTGGGTTTTCACCTTGGCCTCTCCTTTTCATTTTCTTTTTCCTTTTTTGTTTTTCTCTTTTTTCTTTTTTCTTTTCTTTTTCTTTTTTTCCTTTTTTCTTTTTTTCTCTTCTTCTGAAAGCGAAGTATTCTTCGATTAAATCCAAATTCGCAGGGTCAGACAAGTTTTCGCCATCTATCGTGGTCAATATCAATGCCCCTCCAAGGATAAGGTCGTTTCCAATTTGACATCTATTTTCTCTAAGATCCTTTTGTATGGGAAGGACCCTTCTCAAAACTAAGTTTCATTGATGAAATTTTTTGAAATGATCTTTTCGTTATCACTCCGTATCATCTTGGCATATTTGATCGTAATGGATAGTTTCCGATCTTTTTTCTTCAATCATGTTCACTTGATTATCGGGATTGGATTTATTTTACTCCCACTCTAACCTCGTAGAGAAGAAAACTTGACTTCAACAGATAAAATCGCATTCATTCCATAAATCAACGAAGAAAGCATTGCCCCGGTAGAGGTTCCGATAGAGGCTCTCACGATTTTTTTTTGCACCATTTATTTTCGGGTAAATTAGTGTTCAATCGTGAACAGACTGGATGCTTCTGATATCGCGCTGCTGTTTAACTTCAGTACATCGTCGGATGTGATCTTTTTTAGTACTCCACACTGACATAGGATCTGCTGGCTGTTGACCTCGTGTCATTGGTATATGAAGCAGCCTCCATCCACTTAGAAACGTAATCAGCGACCACAAAAAGATGAATCGCTACTTGTCAGGGGCTTTTGGCAAAATCGGCCTGACGAAATACATGCCCCACATAGAATAAGACTATGGGTTCCATTATTTCTTTGCAACACGAGATTTGCCTCTCATCTTGTTCACATTCATTAACAAATCAGGAGATAAGCTACAATCTTAGTTATCTTCAAAGCCCTGAGATCCCACCAAACACATATCTCGTTCAAAAGGAGATTCTAAGTTAGTAGCAGTGTCACTCATATCATTGATACCTAGAGACCTGTTATAAGGTCGAAAGAAAATTTGAAGAACAAGAGAAACCAAGAATATTTACTCGTATGGTATGATCATGAATAAAATGAAAAGAACACTTGCTTGAAATGAGAAACAAAAGATGCATTTTATTGAAATAAAGACGCTAGACATAAGCCTATTTCACAAAAGGATCCTTATTGCCTCTAGGCTTAAAGCAACAAGTGTGTTTTGAATATTACTCTAGATTAATCCTACAAAATACAGGGATTTCTTCCACAGTCCCATTGTTTTAAAACATTCCCAAGTATGTAAAGGGTGAATGCCTGTTAAATTCTCTTCCTTGCATCCTCGATCGCGTTTACCCCCTTATCAGCATGGTTAGGTAACGGATTTTCTACACCAGACTAATTGTCAAACTTCACAATACCCATGTCGACAAGTCTTTCGACTAACTTCTTAAAAGGGATGCAATTTTCTATCGAGTGCCCCATGATTCCCGCATGGTATTCGCATTGGGCGTTTTTATTGTACCACTTTGGGTGTGGAGGTTGTACGGGTTTCAAGTAGAATGGAGCTACCATACGCGCATCAAACAGATTTTGGTATAACTCCCTATAAGTCATCAGGATGGGAGTGAACTGAAATTTTTTTGAGTTTAGCCCCGAGCTGAATTCCCGCATTGAGGGGCCTTGAAAGCTAGAAGTCACGGCTTTCGGCTGGCCTACAGTGACAAATGTGGAATATCCTTTGCTCACATTGTTCATTTCATTTTCATTTCTCTTTGGGGTTGACCTTTGAGTGCTTACTCTTATACCTATCTTCCTGTATTTTACCGTATTTTCTATCATCTCACCGGACATTACTATGTCAGCAAAACTCTTGGTTGCGCTACCTAACATGTGTGTAATGAAAGGTACCTTTAAGGTGTTGATGAAGACCATAGTTGTTTCTTTTTCTAACAATGGCGGTTGGACTTGGGTAGCGACCTCTCTCTATCTCTGAGCGTACTGCCGGAAACTTTCGGTTGGCTTCTTCTCCATATTCTGGAGCGTGATCCGATCAGGTACTATATCTATTATATGGCCATACTGCTTCATGAAGGCCTGAGCTAGGTCTTTCCATGATTTGACCTGGGTCCTACTCAATTGATTGTACCACTTTACTGCAGCCCCACTTAAACTGTCCTGAAAATAAGTGGATCAACAGTTGATCATCGTTGACATACCCCATCATCCTTCGACAAAATATTGTAATGTGAGCCTTAGGGCAGCTGGTTCCGTTATATCTTTCAAATTTCGGTATCTTGAACTTCAGGGGAAGTACTAAGTTTGGGACCAAACTCAGTTCTTTTGCATCAACTCCACAGTAGTGATCAGCATTCTCTAACTCCTTGAACTTTTCCTCTAACCATTTACATCGATCCTAAAACTGTTTTGAGAGTTCAGCCTTTGCCTTTTCCGCCTCTGCTGCATCATCAGAATTAGGGACCTGGGGGTTTGCCAAATTATTTCCAGGGTTAATGCTCGATCCTGTTGGGAAATTAGCTGGTGCCGAGGGACAAGTTTGATAGAGAGGTTCGATATTAACAGACACCCTTGGTGGTTGTGTTTGCATGTTCACTGGCGCAAAACTTGTAGGACAAGCGGAATCCTCATTGTCATTTCCTGCGTCAACCATAGGGCCTTTTCCTTTGTCAGCCCCTCCTTTAAACAGCTGTGTCAACTGACTTATCATGTTGTTCTGTGATTCCAACATGTTTTTCTGGGACTCCAGCATTTGGTCCCTCATCTCTTGCTGGATCTTAGCCAGCTGTTCTTGCATCTGAGCCTGCAGTTGCTCCTGCATCTCTTTTTGCATTTGCTTAAACCTCTGATCCATATCCTTTGTTTTTCTTCGTGTATAGTATTGGTGTTCCAGGGTAACTAGATATGATGCTATGCAATGCAAATGCATGATATGAATGCAAAAATAAAAGGCGTTAATTCTGATTTAATTTCATTTAGAATAACTTTACTAAAAGACAAAATCCTTTACACAAAATAGACTACATATACGGACAACCGTATTATCTTCTACTTTATCAAGGAATTCGTCCCCCATGCCAAGCTTTTCTAATTCAGAAATTGAACACAAATCAACACCTTTTAAGTACGAAATGATATGCAAACATGGTGAAACAAAGCACAACAAGTTAGTATCATATAACAAAAACATAACTCCAAGTAGATAAAAAATGAATAAACACCTATCGAGGTAATCGCTAGGGTTTGACGTAGTTCTTCCTAGGGTGGGCCCTTAGGGTTTTCTACATGTAGTTTGGCTCTAGAGTTGAGGTACCTGAGCCAGCAGATTCCTCGATCCTCACCCATTATAGGCTCATATGGACCGAGTTCAGTTCAGGGGAATACACTTCCCTATAGCTACACGGAGATGAAAATCTCACGAAGACATAAGTACAGATGTATCCCGGAAGTGATTCACTATCCTGCACGGAGGTGAAAACCTCACGAAGGAAATAGCTTCTCACTCCCACTTAAAAGGGTTGACTACAACGGTCATGCAATGCAATGTGAAGGAATATAAAAACTCAAAAACATGAATAGAATAATGAAAATCATAACACCAAACAGATGAAATGCTATGAGAGGATCGTATATTAAAAACTAAATTTTCAATTTTCGACAAAAAGATAAAAAGTAATCAAATCGCGGCTTGACTCTCTCATGGATTCCCAGTGGAGTCGCCAAGCTGTCGAAACCATTTTTATCTTTGAAAAAAAGGGGAATCGACTTTAAAAATTTGGATGGAGTCGCCACCAATCTTTTTCGAGGTGAGATTGGGCCACCTTAAAATCGATCGTTTTAATAAAACATTTGGGCCTATTAAAACAATAATTTTTTTTGGTCTGCCAAGTTTGAGAAAATGGGCTCGGGAGTCGGTTACGTACGAGGAAGGATTAGCACCCTCGTAACGCCCAAAAATTGGTGCCTATTTGATTAGTTGATGTCTTGATGTCGAAACTTGAAAAGATTTTAAAGTACGATCCTTTTATTTGAAAGAAAATCAGAATTAATTGAATAAAATGTAAAGACCTACTCATTTCGAAGGAGAGAATACCATACCCAGTAAGTTAGGGTCTAACATTTCAAACCTTTGGAATTAAGTTGGTCTTCGATTTTAAAATCCATGTATGAAGGTTCAAGAGAAGGGTATTCGGTTATCCGAGCCTATGAAAAATTGATGCTCAGTAAGTTAGAGCGCAATCTCTCAGAACTCCCAAATGCCGAATATTGCCTTAATTTTGGAAATCACTATCCTCAATATAACGCAACGCCACACCCAGTAAGTTAGGGTGTAACGTCCCGAATTTTCAAGAATAGGTTTTTTATTCGAACCTCATACAATTAGATTTGAGAAGGGTACTCGGTTATTTAGATTTAACGAGGAAAATTGAAACCCAGTAAGTTAGGGCACAATCCTCCCGAGGATCCTAAATATCGAACATTGCCTTTATTTTGAAAAAAAAATCATTTTTATGAATTGGAGTGTAAATAACATGTTAAAAGATATGCGTAATAAAAGTGAACGTGAAAATGGAAAACAATGATAACAAGGACAAAATAATCACAGAGAAATAAATAAATAAGGTCCACAATGCAATAAGTAAATAAGTGAGAATTAATAAAAAATTTAAATAATAAAATAAAGGGAAAAGTTGAAAAAAATAAGAAATAAAATAAGAAGTAAAAATGAAATAAAATAAATAAAAATAAAAAAGTAATAATATTAGTAGAAATATAAATAGATAAATAAAAATTAGGTAATAAATAAAAATTAGGTAAATAATGATAATATTAGAGTAACAAAATAAATATAAAAAGAAACATAATAATAATGGCAACAATATATTAAATTAGTTAATTTGATAATAAAATTGCGAAAATAAAAAAAAAAGATTAAATCGAACCTTAAAGCAAAATTTTGGGGCAAATAAAAAATTAATAAAAGGAAACGGACCAATTTGAACATGCGAATAACAAGGAGGGACCAAAAGGGAAATAATCTCCACCTCCAAGACGCACAGCTTCAAGAAGGATCAAATGCAGCCAAAACAAATTTTAGGGTTATCAAAACAATGAAAACTGAATTGTAAAATAATAAAAAACGGAACGGCTAAAAGTAATTGGACGAATTTAGGAAAAACAAAGAAATCAAAATGAAATGGACGAAATTCCCACGTAATTGAAAGAGGAAAAAAATAATTCAATTTCAATAGAAATAGGAAAAGAGAGAATAATCCAATTCCAAATGAAAGTAAGAACACCCAAAAGTCTCTCCCCTTTCAAAGAACAAGATACCCCTATTTATATACATGGGGTTTACTAAAAATAGCCTAACTAATTTAATAATAAAATAAAATAAAATAAAATCTTTCTAACTTTAGCCTTTTACCAAGTCAACAAAATTGGATAATCCCTTGGTTTTCTCAATCTTTTTGATTTGGCCACAATTTAATAATTGTCTTTCAATTTGACCATTTTTGGCTTCGATTATTATTTTTTCCGGGCCCAGGCTAAAATTGGCCTATTACAGTATTAATTGAAAATAAGGTTTTCAATGATTCAACAGATTCAGAAAAAGAATATCAACCAACGATCTCAAGTGATCAAACCAAAAGAAGTCTTTGTGATAATAAAGATATGGAGTCGAGAAAAAGTCAAAGAATAAGAAAAGCAAAGGATTTTGGTCCTCATTTCATTTCCTCGCAATCTCTAGCATTCCTTGTTGAGGAAGATAGAGAATCCGTAATTAAGAAGATCCCTATAATGTTTAATGTGGATAGTGATCCACAATCCTATGGTGAAGCCATGACTTCTAGGGATGCAGCATTTTGGAAAGAGGCGATCAATGATGAAATGGATTCAATATTATCCAACAATACTTGGATTCTAGTTGATCTTCCTCAAGGATCGAAGCCTATCGGGTGTAAATAGGTGTTTAAAAGAAAAAAATACTCCAACAGGGGGTTCTCCAACCTTTAAGGCTAGGTTGGTGGCTAAAGGATTTAGGCAAAAAGAAGGCCTAGATTATTTTGATACCTATGCACCAGTGGCTAGGATGACCTCCGTTCGAATTCTTATAGCACTTGCATCTATCCATAAGTTACATGTACATCAAATGGATGTTAAGACATCTTTTTTGAATGGTGATCTCGAAGAGGAAGTCTATATGGAGCAACCAAAAGGTTTTGTGCTTCCTGGGAATGAACATAAGGTGTGTAAATTGATCAAGTCATTATATGGTTTAAAACAAGCGTCTAAACAGTGGCCTGAGAAATTTGACTCGGTTATCTTGTCAAATGGTTTTTTACATAATACGGTGGATAAATGTATTTACACTAAATTCACCGATAGGTATGGTGTAATTATTTGTCTCTATGTAGACGATTTGTTGATTTTTGGTACGAACATGGAAGGTGTTCGTGAGACCAAAGAGTATCTGGCCTCGAAATTTAAAATGAAAGATCTCAATGAGGTAGATACAATTCTAGGAATAAAGGTGAAAAAACATGAAAATGACTTTGCACTAAGTCAATCTCACTACATTGAGAAAGTATCGGAAAAGTTTAAACACTTGAATATCAAGGATTCAAACACTCCATACGATTCAAATTTCAAGTTAAGTGAGAATAATGGCAGGGCTATAGCATAACTTGAGTACGCCAGCGCAATCGGAAGTCTAATGTATGCAATGCATTGCACTAGACCCGATATAGCATTTACTGTGTGCAAATTGGCGAGATTTACAAATTGTCCTAGTATTGATCATTGGAAATGAATTTGTAGAATTTTTGGGTATCTTAAGAAAACAAAAAATTTGGGATTATTCTATAGTGATTATCCTACAGTACTAGAAGGTTACTCGGATGCAAGTTGGATTATAAGTCTAAGTGACAATAAGTCCACATCGGGATGGATTTTTACAATTAGAGATGGGGCCATTAGTTGGGCCTCCAAGAAACAAACTTGCATCTCCCATTCAACTATGGAGGCTGAATTCATAGCCTTAGCGGCTACTGGCAAAAAAGCGGAATGGCTAAGAGATCTCTTGCTAGATATAAAGTTGTGGCCACAACGTGAGTTCGCCATTTCTGTGTATTGTGATAGTGAATCTACTATGTCTCAAGCATACAATAAGGTGTATAATGGAAAGTCTAGACATATAAGTTTGAGACATGAGTATGTGAGACAATTGATTAAGGATGGTGTGATAACTGTTACCTATGTTAAGTCAGTTGACAATTTAGCGGACCCATTGACAAAAGGTTTATCAAGGGACCTAGTTAAGAGTACCACCGCTAAATTGGGATTAAAATCATTCTAATCACATCATTGATAATGGAAACCATACCTTGTTCTAGCCAAAAGTTAGTTTCAAGGTTCAAAGGGTAATAACAAGTTATCGAATGACAACGTACACTAAGAATTAGGTTTTAGTGTTTATATTTTAGGAGGATGAGTTTTTTCTCTTAATGGATGGACAATAATTGTCATGAAATCCACCTATATGGACATGAAGTGTTTATATTTTAGGAGGATGAATTTTTTCTCTTAATGGATGGACATTAATTGTCATGAAATCCACCTATATGGACATGAAGTGGTGCCACTTCAACGAGATTTTTCTTCATGATTTTCTCTCGTACATATTCATGAAACGGGATGAGCACATGGCCATAACGGTGCTATAAAGCAAATTAAATTCTTACTCTAATACTTTACGATTATGTGTAAAAAATTTCCAGTATTAACTTTAATAGTGATGGTTCAAGCGACTAGCCACCATTCACTTTGTTGATACTCTGAGAATTTGCACTAAAGGAAGGTTCAATCTGCAGACACCTTTCTTTATGCATAATCATTGTGTACTTATTTTTTGGAATTAGCAATCTAGTGGGGGATTGATGAAAAGTTTAGATTGCAAATGAGCACTATTCAAAAGAGATGATTTATCATCTTACAATTTTAATTATTCATAAATATTATTAAAATTAAAAGTGATGATTTATCATCAAATACATTTCTATGGGACATGTTTTTTCCTAAATGAGTATGTCCAATATGAAGAGTTGTGGCTCTTCAAATTGTATTCTTTGAATGCATATAAATAGAGGCATTATGGTGCTCACAAACATATCAATTACATTCAATCTTATTTTCAAAAAAAAAAAAAACTAAAGTAAGAATTAGGGAATTCCTTGATTTTGCTTATCAAAGGAATATCAAAACTTCGTTGTATCCCGAGAGAACCTTTGTCTTAACCCTCTAGCAACTTTGTGTGGGGGCAAATAGTTCTCTTTGGAAAGCGTCATTCGTGCCTTGAAGTCTACTGTTTATTTCATACAAGTCTCCGATACTATCGTCTCAACTTAAATCTTTTCAACATTAATATTACACGTACTATTAAATTGGCTAATACCGCAGATGAAGTTGACGGTAAACTCCGATATGCTCTTAATGGTGTATCACATGATAATGAGTTTAAAACACCATTAAAATTAGCTGAATATTTCAATATTGCTAAGAAAGAATTCGAGTACGATACGATCCCCGATAATCCTCCACAGAGAACTGAGACGATCCAAGTAAAACCCATTGTTCTTAACGCATCGGCACTTCGTCTAGATCATCTTCGAAAATCACGAAACCGCTATCCAATCGTATCATTTATCCGGCTACTCCTTCTTCGCCGTCGTGTAAGTTATCATTTCAATTGACTGACAAGGTGTTTTTCTGATGTTGCTTTGTTGCTTTGGGTTCTCTCTGTAGCATCGAGACCGGAACATGGAGTCCGGAGAAAAGGAAGAATTACAACTTACTCGACGCAGTTAGCCGACACACGATTCAAGTGTTTCCTAAATCGTGGGATGTAATTCTCTTGATGTTCAACAACTGTGGGATGTGGAACATTAGGTCAGAGGTATGGGATAGGTTCTACCTCGGACAACAACTCTACGTTAGTGTTCTTTCTCTGAACCTTTCGACAAAGGACGAGTACAATATACCGGAGGATGCACAGCTTTGCGGCGATGTCATCAGCTTACCCAAACCGAAACCATACACTTAGAAACAGTTAATCACTAATAGAAATAATCGTTTCGTATATATTTAATTTAAAAGAAAATGACATACTTTAACCTTTCATTTATTATATTTACTTTCTATCCGAAATTTATATTTTATATATATATATATATATATGGGGTAGTGGAGTTTTTAGATTTCACAAGCACGATGAAGAGGTTGACAAATGTCTTATAAGGATATAGTATAATATTAAAATAAAAAATATTTTAAAAAATGAAACTCGTGACAATTTTTTATAATTGTTTGTGGAATAAGAAAAATACATTGAATTATTATCCTATACAGTAGAGTAAAAAAAAAACTTCATAAACCGGTCTAGGTTGATGCCATTTGTTTTTACTGTATAATAATATAATAATATATATTGGATGGTTGAGTTAATTCAGATTTTGAAAATTTTGACTTACTGTTATTTGGATTAATTTTGGGTTAAAGTCATTTTTTTGTTTGTATCAATTATGGGTTTGGGTTGTTTCGGATTTATATGATTCGAGTTTAAGGTTAAAGATTTTTTTAGTTGAGTCATTATAACTTCAAATCATCTTGAATTCAAATTGAACATGTTTGAATCAAATCAGACTCTAAATAAACTTTGTCGAGTTAATCGTAGTTGTGTACTTATACTTAATCTCTCTAATTTTACATCGATATGAATTTCTTTTTATGAAAATTTCTGTAATATTTAATATGTAAATTACCATAACAAGTGGAATCACTTAGGAAATTTTATTAAACATGATTAATTGAATTTTCACGTGAAATTAACTATATATCCGAATAACAAAAAAAGAAAGACGAAATTATAGAAGATTAAAGAAATTAAATCTCAACATAGTAAATGGACCAAAACCGGAATTATACCTTAAACATTTTTGAATTCTATATATGAATACACACTTATGACAAAAAAACAACAAACATATGATGAACTGATAATGACATAAATTGTAACAAAAAAAACAATACAAGAATACATCAACCAATTACATTTTCTAACATAATCAAAGCAATACGAATCAATTAAACAACCTGTTCAACATGTATTAATTCCATCTTTGCAATCTTTAGTCAGATTATAAAAGGTTTCAACACGAGTTTTCGCTCGATAAAGTACCTCGGTATCGACAACAGCTCTCATGTAACCATCGAACTCGACCGGTTTCCCGCCGTTAAGCAACGTCGTCTCGTTGTACCACTCGCTCGCCCCGTTCCACAATTCCTTATAATCATTAAGCAAATGAACCTTGTAATGTGACCTCAAGTTATCGAAGTAATTGTAGAACGGCTCGTTTGTCGCAACATAAAGGTTCCTCCACGGTTGAACCATTTGTTGAAGCTTGGTTAAGATTGCGTTAGGGGAGGTATCGGAATCCAGATTCGGCCAAAGTTGTTTGTTTTGTGCTTTTTCACCACGGATGACGTGAATAGCGTCGAAATCCCAATCCATACGTCCGCTTATCTCGGTTACGATGTTCATCAATCGTTTCGATTTCCATATTGTATGCCACGGTCTGTGAATGTACTTAGCAGCTTGCCCTTCACATACTCTATACCAATAATTATCAGGCTCTGGTCCATCAAATTGTCTCCATATGATTGTGCTTTTATCCTTTTTGAGTTGCATTGGTGTAGTTTTATAGCTCTTTATCTTCTTCAATGGTACTTTTCTTTTATGACCTTTATCCCATTTCTTCCAATCTCGTAAAAACTCGGTTCCTTCCACAACGGACGCCGTTTCTTTAAGATGCTCGAAGTCGAAATAAAACCGGAAATCTTTGCCTTCTTCGTCTTTATGACTCGAACTATGAGTTGCCGATAAACACATGTTTAAATCCATCACAAATGTTCTATTCAAATACATAGCTTCCCCTAAACCACATAAGAAACTCCATAAGTAATGGTTCATTCCCTTACAATAATCTCCTCCTCTTGCATAATACAAATACTTCCCTTTCCTAAAGTTTGTTTCCAGTAAAGTCGGGATTGTATCGTTTATCTCTTCATCACGTATCGGTCGAGTGAACTTTGGGTTAGGCCGAATCCAACGTCGTCGAGCGTTGATTCCCGAATGCCAACGGCCTGTATGGATCACTCTGTAAGTACAATTCACTCCGATCCCGAACTCGAACCTTCTAAAATCTCTGTACTTTCTCCAAGATCTTTCCTTTTTGTTCCGAAACCTCCAAGCAACATCACATTCATCCGGTTTCGAGCCGTTGACTGGTGTTTGATACTCCAAAATCACAATGGACTTGAAAGTTTTTGAATTGAATTTCTTGATTGCGAGTAAAACCCGTGGATCTGAACAATTCACGTGTTTTAACTCCTCGCAATTGGATTTCGGGGTTTTTGCTTCTGTTTCAACAACGGGAGTGGGTGCCAAAGCAGGGGACGTTGCTGGAGCTGGAGCCAGACCGGTTCTGACCACTGAATCGTTGGTTTTAGTAACAGGATTGGGTGCTAAAGCAGGGGACATTGCTGGAGCTGGTGAAGATTTGCTTTCTTCACCGGATTTAACAACCGAATCATTGGTTTTAGCAACCGGATTGGGTGCTACAAAAGGCGACATAGCTGGAGCCAGCGAAGAAACCGAATCCTCACTGGTTTTTACAACAGAATCATTGGTTGCTAAAACAGGGGACATTGCCGGAACCGGCGAAAAAACCGAATCCTCACCGGTTTTTACAACGGAATCATTGGTTGCTAATGCAGGCGGAATTGCCGGAGCCGGCGAAGGAACCAAATCCTCACCGGTTTTAACAATGGAATCATCGGTTTCAGTAATGGGATTAGGTGCTAAAGCAGGGGGGATCGCCGGAACCGGCGAAGAAACCAAATCTTCACCGGTTTTAACAATGGAATCATCGATTTTAAAAGTGGCATTTTCAGTTTGAGTGAAAAGCTTGGTTAAAGAAGGAGCTGATTCCAGCCATGGATCTGGTGGTTGATAAGTGATAGCAATGGCTGTAAATATAAGAACCGACAACACAAAAACAGAGAAACAGAGATTACTAATCAATTTGATCAGATTTTGACCGATTGGCTCAGTGTTTAACTCTGATTCTTTTGTGGGTTTCCTCATTTTTCAAAACCCAATTTCAAAAACTAATCAGATCTCAAAATAAATCAACCAAACAAACAGAATTTGATCACTAAATAATGGGGTTTTGCTTGTTTTTGAAAACCCAGTAGTAGAAACTAAATAGATCTTGATGACAGTAAATGAATTAGAAAAAAAAAAAAAAAAAAAAAGAAGCTTACATGTGAATGTTGAATGGGGTTTAGCTTTGCTTGAAACCCAAATTAAAGAAGTAATCAGTTGATGTCTTTTGAAGAAGAAAAATGGTGTTTGGCAAGAGAGAAAATGAGCGAAAAAATGGCAGCCGACAGTGGGGGGAGGGGGAGACAATGATTTTAAGCTGAAAGTGTGGTGTGGGTTCGTTGTCAAAAAGACTTTGAGTTGAAGCTAAATGATGATATGCTGTTGCAGAATCAGTTGTTTATACTTCACTTTCTTACATAATCACAACAAAAACAAGAATTTATTTTTTGGACATGTTTGATGATCTGCAAAATGTTTGTTTAATTGTAATTTTCAACAAGGAAAAAAGATTCTTTTAACATAAAAATGTATTTTTTTTAAATTTATTTGTTTGAATAATTCAGTTTGTCGGTAGGGTTCAACTAGCCTTTTAACCTTGCATCAAAATTACAAAAATTACATAAAAGCATGGTTATAATCATGATAATGAAAATTCTTGTAGATGAACTTAGCCAACCATTTTGAAGCTGCAAAACAAACGATAGCCATTGATACCATTGTTGATTTAGCCACCATTGATATCATGTTCTGTTTTATCACAGCAACGATCCCAATCGAAATAACCGACATGGTTTGTAGCATTACTTCAAGTGTCTTGAGACCTTTATGTGCTGTATTGCAACTCTTACAACTCACCACATGAGTCCAATACCTGCACAAATAATGTTAGTATCGAAGACTCATACTTCAAGAAAAGTGAAAAGCACAAATAATGTAAGGAAAAAGATATTGTTGGGAGGGACAATCCTTCACAATGTTAAGGTATTGTCCTCAAGTTGTATTGAAATTTCTTTAACAATGTTAAAGTATTGTCTCAAAGTGTTCTTTCTTTGTGAACCGTACACAGCTCTTAATAGAGACTAGAGACAACTCGAGAATAAGGGTTAGGCCAATTGCCCAATGAATGATATTTTAAAAATTTTTCCCTAAAGAGTCAATGCCCCTCGTTACCTGTCCATCAGTTGCTCTCTAGGAGGAGATGGAGGAAGAGCTCTGCTAAACTTCCCTTCCCAATCAACCATGCCACCGCCATACTTGTCCAACCACCTTCGGAAGCCAACCACAAAGACATCTGACTTTGTAGGCACAAAATAAGCTTCTTGCCTATTGGTAGCTTCAAGTTCCATTATCTTATGCTCCTATAAGGAGAAATAAGGTGTCAACTTGCATAAACATGGGTGCGTTGATATCTCTATTCTTATGTCCAAATATGCATCATGTACAAGTACTTACTAAAAGAAAAGGACAAAGATAAAGAATCACCTGAACATGAAGAAGATACAAATCAGAATCCAAAATCAAGTTTTGTCCAATGTGAAACATCCATCTTGGAACAATTTTGTCAATCCAAACACCAAAGTTCTTTGGGAAAGACCAAATCAATCTACTTTTACCCGGACTAACCGGAATACACATAAAAACCAAACAAAATCTCCGATTTGACTGCAAAATTATAGTGTCCAAGTAAAAACCAATTCGACCTACCGATCCAGTCTGAATAAATAGCAATACAGTAAAATGAATGTCGAACCTTCTCGGTTTCGGATATTGCAGATCCATTTTGTTGATCAACATCAATAAAAGCATGATAGATGCAAGGTGCAATAAAGTAAGAACAACCCCAATCTAGTTTTCCATTGAAACCATTTATATCCAATTTCTCAACTTCCATACCAAGTGGACTACCCCCTTCTCTATCTACCTTCACTGTGAATCAAAATGTTACAGATTTTAGATACACGAATTCGATATCTCAAAATAACATCAATAGCTTCTTACCTTTAGGGGTCGAATAGACTATTAATCCGTAATGTGCATAGGGAAGATGAGCAGGATCCATCAGATTTTCCATCAACACCTCGTATCTGAAACCACAGTTAGTTTTTCGAACAAATTTCAATTTGTGTACGCTATATTACTCTAACTCTTAGTTTTTCTTGAAGTACCCGAAAGGAAATTCTCTGTTTCCCATTGTCCTTGAAAATGAAGGATCATCCAAGACAGGAATGTAAGGAGGTTTTTTCTTCTTTATAATATCTTTGTATTGAGGATCAGCATTAGGCCAAACCCACACAATATCATGTTGCACAGTGCTTGGATAAACAGTCACACATGCTTCCTTGAATGTATGGACCTGCAAATTTGAAAACCAAAGTTAAATAAAAGTACCATTTTTAGGTAAAAGTATTACGAAGGCCCTTGTATTAGAAATAAGATTATATTCCCTCTCTTCTATTAAAAAAATGAGCAAACTAATCCCTATACATTAAAATGTCATCTATTTGTACTATTAAAAACTTGGTGATTGATAGAATGACCAAATAGTGAAATGTGACATGTTACGTGTACCTTGTGTTGATGTACAATGACAAGTTTTTATAATAGAATTGGATGGAACTTTTAATAGAACAGACTAGTTTGCTATTTGATGTAACGTATAGAGACTAATTTATCCATTTTTTAGTTGAGAGGGCAAAATGCAATCTAATTCCCTAGTACAATGGCCTCCATGGTACTTTTATCATTTTTTTTACAATATGATTACAAAATCAAAAAAAGGTTACCGGTGGTCCATCTAGGGGGGCTTGAGGGATGAGTTTACAATCACCATTTCCATTGAAACACCAACCATGATACACACATTGTAATCTCCCCCACTGATCAATTCTTCCATCAGATAACGGAGCTAATCTATGGGGACAAGTATCATCAAACACTTTCCATTCATTCTCATTCCTATCCCACCACACCACTAGGTCAAGTCCCAATACTTTCTTAGCATGGGGCACCCTCTTATCCAAATCACATATTGGCATCACCGGGTACCAATGTGAGTACAAATCGAATCTCTCTTTCTCGCGACCATCAGCCTCAAGTTCTGGCATAGGTGGCTCTATGGACTCCATTGTTGATGCCGGGGACGATGATAACGTCATAAACAACCTCGATTTCGATCCATTTCTTTCAAACAACGTGAAAGATGAATCGAACACAGTTAATTTTAACTTTAAATGGTGAAAGATGGGTTTAGGAAATTGGGTTTTGTTTCTTCTTCTTATTGTTGAAATGTATGGTGAATGAACAAGGGTAGAAGAAGAAGCTCTAAGAACATCCATGGCTGACTATCTTTCTTTTTTTCCTTCGTCTTAACACTCACTGGTTCTTCCAAGCTTAATATCCATGTATCATTCATTGTATATATACTAGTTCCATGCATGCATACATCAACTTATGGTAATTTAACAATATACATATGGTAAACATATACATAGTAACCAAATATGTGTATACATATATAAATATTAACCTAATATATATTACGGTAATTATGGTAACAATATCTATATAATGCTATATATTAGGACAATTACGGTACGTATAGTAATTATAATAATTATAGTGAAGGTTATATCATGGTAATTATGGTAACAACGTCTAACACCCAATTTTTTTCCATTTTACAAAGTTTTATATAAAAAAATAAACACGTTATAGTTTTTTAACACGTGTTACTTTTCGTTTAAAGAACTTATTTTTTTGCATAAAAAAAAAGAAAGAAAAAAGCAGGATGTCTGCTCCCTGTGGAAATGAGAATTCTGAAGCCCATGTGGTGGAAGAACTGATTCCAGAAAAGGTTCGATTTAGAGATAAAGATGTTAATACGAGTAGTGATATGATGATTGATCCATCAATGGATCAACCAATCTCTTGGAGGGATAAGCTTATTGGCCAGTCTTCCAAATCTGACTATAAAGAATTGGACGAAAAGGAAGAATTCGATATATTGGAAGGGGATATTCAGAAATCCTTTGTAAATGGAGTGCCTTTTATCTCTTTCTCAGATAAGATTCATCAAATTCTTATTCAAGATATGGATAACACAGTTGTGTTAAAACTTTTGGGGCGTAATATTGGGTTTTCGGTTTTGTAGAATAAAATCTATAGTTTGTGGAAACCATCAACACCTTTACACATGATGGACATTGAAAATGGTTATTTTCTTGTCAAATTCCAGAGCAAGCTAGATTGTGAGAAGGCTCTCTCTGAAGGTCCTTGAACTATATTTGGTCAACCCTGGACGATGGATTTTGATCCTTCCCAAGATTATTCGAATGTGATTATGGCGTGGATCCGATTTCCTGGTCTTCCCAAATATCTATATAAACATAAAATGTTGGTCGAGATAAGAGGGTTGGTTGGTAAGGTTGTCAAACTAGATTTGAACACTGACAGTGGGGTAAGAGGTCGTTTTGCTCAAATGGCAGTCTATATTGACCTAGAGAGGCCTCTAGTGTCTCAAATCTTGATCAATGGGTGCTCTCAAAGAATGGAATACGAATCTCTTCCGACCATTTTTTTTTTTTTAATGTGGGAGGTATGGTCACGTGAAGGATAATTGTCCGTTCAAAATTATTGAAAGCAATTTGGAAAAGAAGAAGTCACCGGAAAATCATAGCATGGCTTAAGAGCGACAGGAGAAGGGTGAAGGAAATTACGGGCCATGGATGATAGTTGAAAGAAGGTCAAGGCGAAAATTCAGGGATAATATGCAGCCTTCAGATGGAAATTCAGAGAGGGAGAAGGAATGTTCTCGGTTTAGGGCCCTGAATATTAACAGCTCAAATCAAGAAATAAATGGAAGAGATTCTACAGCTATAAGACGCAATAAAGGGAAGGATATTATAGCAGAAAATCAAAATAGATACTGGGTCCAGCTGGCAGACGGTGGAAACAAAAAATAAAGGTAAGGCTAAAATGTTGGGCCCTAAAAATAAATTGGGTCCAGTCATTAAGGGTCTTGAAAATATTGGGCCGAGTGTAATGCCCAATTCGACTAATAGGGGTTTGGGTTTGGTCATTCCGTCAACGGTCAGACCCGTCCCTTGTTCGACAGCTCAGGGCATGATTTATTGGCCCAGAACTTGTTAGCCGGAGATTCAAGCAGCAATGGCAAAGCAGTGGTGATAAGAGCTGTAAATGGGCAAGAAATTGGAGGTTCTAATTCTATTAATGATAAGGTTTCGGTGGATCTTACTTTTCCTGCTCCATCTATGGAAGACCCTTCGACTAATGCAGTAGCTGTGGAAGTAGGCAGACTCAATTCTGGTAAACATTCGACGGTGGCCTTTTCGGAGAAAAAAACAGCAACACCTCCTTATCTTTAAAGGACGAGCAGGTCTTGATTCAAATGCAGGAGCCTAGTCGTGGGAGTAGCGTGAAAGTTAGAAACATGGGCTTCACAAAAAAATTTAAATAAAATGCATGTTAATAGCAGTAGCCGATTCAAGCCTAATGGAAGCCATAGTGTGTTGCTAAAAAACTCAATGGTGCATTTGGCGGAAAGTATTTCAACCTTAATCAGTGACAAACCTGTTTTGACTGAAGTTACTGGAAACGAAGAGCAGCAGGGGGGAGGGGGTCTCCCTAGGCAGTAAGATTGTTTTTTTAATAGAGCTTGTTTTGTTTTATTACTTGCTATTTGTGATATTTTAGTTTTATAAGTTTCATTTTTATTTTTTATTTTATATTTACTATGAATCCAAACTTGAAGATTTTTACTTGGAACTGTCAAGGATGTGCGAGCAAGAATTTTATCCGTGTTTTTCGTGAGTACAATGTGGAGCATCATCCTGACATTGTTTGCTTATTAGAGCCGAGAGTGAGCGAAAAAAAAAAAGCAAATAGTATTATTAATTAATTGGGTTTTAATTTTTCTTACCGTGTTGAAGCTATTGGTTTTTCAGGTGGTATTTAGGTGGGTTGGAAGGACTCAGTGCAGATTCAAATCCTCAAAAACTATCCCCAATTTATTCTTTTCTGGGTTAATAACCATATTCCTGATAACTCTTTTTTTATTTCCTTTGTTTATGGCAGTCCAGATAGGTCTAAACGAAAGTTCCTTTGGGATGATCTTAAATCCGCAATGCCTCTACGTACAATCGATACATTGGCTATTAATGGGGAATTTTAATGCCATCTTATCTTCTGAGGATAAGCGAAGTCCTTGTAGGTAGGTAAGAGATTTGATTTGTTTGGTAATTTTGTTGACTCTTGTGATTTATAGGATTTGGGTTTTTGCGGTCCTTCCTTCACATGGTAGAGAGGTGGTACTTTTGTCAGACTTGATCGAGCTCTTGCGAATGATGCATGGATGACTTCTTTTCCGCAATGTTTAGTCACTCACCTTTCGCGCATTAAATCTAACCATCGTCCCCTTCTTCTGTCTACAAGCCCGAATTTAAATTTGGCAAAAGGTAGACCCTTCAGATTTCTAGCTGGATGAACGAAGCATAATAATTTTTCTACCTTTGTCAAAGAAAAGTGGAATTTTTCGGGAAATACAACAGATTCTTTGAACATTTTTACCTCTTATGTCAAAGTTTGGAATAAGGACGTCTATGGTTTTCTGGGTTCCCGCAAGCGTCAACTCATGAGAGCCATCAACAACACTCAAAAGGCCTTAGACCTTTCTAACTCAAGTTTCTTAGCTAGGAAAGAGATGGAAATTCGAGATGAGTTGGAAAACGTTCTTAATCATGAAGATTTACTTTGGA
The DNA here is from genome assembly GCA_020496765.1 of Gossypium stocksii. Lineage (NCBI taxonomy): Eukaryota > Viridiplantae > Streptophyta > Magnoliopsida > Malvales > Malvaceae > Gossypium > Gossypium stocksii. The sequence continues at coordinate 1,707,172 of CM035623.1, forward strand.
AACAAAAGGCTTGGTGTGACTGGCTTCATTTGGGGGACAGAAACACAAAATTTTTTTCATAATCGTACGATCAAGAGAAGAAATTTTAATCGTATTACTACCTTACACATCAGCAATGGGGAGTGGTGTTCTAATCAGGAGATTTTGCAATCCAAAGCAGTGGGATTGTAACAGCCCAAATTTCAGTGGTGTCGGAACAGTGATTCGAGATCACTAAATCTGACAAATTAGTATAAAATATTATTAATTTAATGAGTATAAGTTAAATGTGAAGTTAGGGAAATAATTGAAATAGTGAATAGTGTTTTAGAAATAAATATTAAATAATTGAGAAGTGAAAACGAGGTATCGAGACCTCGGGATATTAAAACGAGCCGAAAATATTTTTATAAATATTTATAGAGTGTTAGTAATGTGGTGTTAAAATCTCGTTAGAAAATTTTATTGTTTGGGTGGTCGATTAAATGAAAAGGACTAAATTGTAACAAATGCAAAATTTGCTAGAAGGATTAAATAGCTTAAGTGTTAAAAGAAAGAGGATTTAAAGGGCAATTAAGCCTAAAAGTGACTAGGTTGGACGGCAAGGGCAAGAAAATCAGCAGAAAAATAAGGGAAATAAGGGCAAAATTGGAAATTTTATGATTTTAACATATAAAATAAAGACAAAATTGAGAAATCTAGAGATCTCTTCATATTTTCTCAGCAGAAACGCCATAGGAGGTCTGGAAAAGGCTGGTTATTCATATTTTTACATCATACCAAGAAATCGAAGCAAGTCGAGGAAAGGAGAAAATAACCGAATAATTCCCGAATTTCTACAACTTTTGTGAATTAGCCAGGTAAGTTCATGTGGCTAAATTTTAATGATCATTGTTAGTATTATGAATTTTGTAATGTTTTATATGATGTGTATGTGACAAAATTATGTGATAAGATTATAAACAATGTAAAAGCATGAAATTGTAGGAAACTATCGGATTGAGTACCTTTGTCTCATGATACGTGACGAATTGACGGAAAAAGACCATGGTTGGACCATGGCAACAAATGATAAGTGATTTTCGTATAAGACCATAGCTGGGCTATGGCATCGGAAAGAAATGATAAACGATTCCCGTATAAGACCATAGCTAGGCTATGGCATCGGTGAAGTGTGCCAAGTGATTTCCGTATAAGACCATAGCTGGGCTATGGCATCGGAGAAAAGTGATATGTGACCCGTGTAAGACCATATCCGGGATATGGCCTCGGTATGATATGTGATCCGTGTAAGACCATGGCTGGGCTATGGCTTCGGAAAAAGGAAATGTGATTATGTGTGAATCCATAGTTCTACTATGGTATAAAGAAGGCAATGTACTCAATTCCGTATAGTTCCTAATTTGCGAAAAAGTGATAAATAGTAAACGGGCCCAAAAAGATGAATTTCGAGTATGGATATTATTGAATAATACTAAGTAAAATTGATTTGATTTGTGAATGACAGGAGATAGTAGTGAAATGTAGACTATGTGAATGATTTATTAATTTGGTAAGTTTACTTTCCAAGCCTATGAACTTACTAAGCTTTCATAAGCTTACTTGAATGTGTTTGACATGTGTTGTAGATTAACGTGAGTTCGGAGGATCGGATCATCACGAGGAATCACACTATCCTGGTTTATTCTGGTAGTTTTTGGGTTATTATCTTTTGGTTTATATGGCATGTACAGCAATATACTTACTTTGTGTAAACAACTTTGTGATATGGTTGTGGATTGGTTAAGAAAAATACTTGGTAATGGTTAGTCATTGGAATGGCTAGCCTAGATAATGTTGGATGCTATGGGAGACCAATATGTTATGTAGTACATGAAAATTTAGAAAAGGATGAAACTTGCCATAAAACAGAACACTACAGCAACAATGAGGTGAGTTTGAAAAAAATCACCAAAAATAGTGGAAAACGAATTAGGTGAAGAATTACCTATGAAATTGAAGCTTATTGTGTCTACTTTCATATGAAAGAAGCAAAACAGGTAAAGAAGTTATATGTTGTGAGATATTTGAGTTTTGGTGAAACAGGGCCAGAGCGATCTTTGGATCCCCTGTTCCAACTTTGAAAATTCACCATAAATTGTGCAAAAATAATTAGGAGATGTAATTTATATGTTTAGAATCCTTGTTGAGTCTAGTTTTAAGAGAAAGAAGCATCACATTCATGTGAATTTGTTACAGAGAGAAAAGTGGTTCGTAGTAAGTAGAGGTCAGTCCAGTCGAGATCTAAAACAGGGGTAAGTTTAACTAATAAACTGTACTAATTGGCCCAGCCAAAAATTCTATAAAAAAAATTAGTAGATAGATATATGAGTCTAGTTTCAAGGAAAATTTACGGATCTTGATTTCTAGTTTCGTAACTCGAGATATGATTTTTAAAGCGACCATGACGCAGAAAACAGTCTATTCCGAAAATGAAAACAAATTTTGTAAAGTTGTCTAAAATGGTAAATTATGTTTAGTAACACCTCAAGCTCGACTCCGGTGACGGTTTCGGGCGTGGGGGTGTTACAGGGATTCTTTGAAAACTTCTATGGTGAAGTGTCTCAGACCTTAGGGGACTTACCCAATATTAACTTTCCCCGCTTGACTCCCTCAGATGTTTCTTTTTTGGAGGATTCAATTACAAATGAAGAGATCAAAAGAGCTTTATTTGATATGGTGCCATTAAAAGCTTCAGATAGTGATGACTTTCATGCTCATTTCTTCCAGAGCCAGTGGGATATTCTTGGTAATGATATTTGCAACTAGGTGAAGGGAGTTTTTGCTGGAAAACCAATTGAGCAGGATTTGAATAATACTCTAATCGTCTTAATCCCCAAAAAAGAATGTCTCGATAATTTTAGTCAGCTTCGTCGTATTAACTTGTGTTCTGTTTTGTATAAATTGGTTATGAAAGTTATTGCTAACCATTTTAAGTTAGTCTTTCCTAATCTTATCTCACAGGAACAAGCGGGGTTCATAGCTGACTGGAACATATCTGATAATATCATTCTACCTCAAGAAGTCATACATTCAATGCGTTGCAATCAGATAGGGAGGAACTGGATGGCTATCAAGTTGGATTTGGAGAAAGCCTATGACAGAGTCAGTTGGGATTTCATAAGTGCTTCGTTGACGGCTGTTGAGACAGCTGAGTTTATTCGAAAAGTGATTATGTCAGCCATTTCTTCCTCTTCTATGCAAATTCTTTGGAATGGCGTGCCTACCCAGAAGTTCAAGCCAGCTAGAAGAATCCGTCAGGGGTGTCCTTTATCGCCTTATCTATTTGTTTTATGCATGGATTGGCTAGGGCATCTCATTAGGTCGGATATAGATACAGGAAGGTAGGATCCTATTCAACTCTCAAGATCAGGTCCTGTAATTTCCCATCTTTTCTTTGCCGATGACTTGATGATTTTTAGTAAAGCTCAAATAGATCAAGCTCGTTTATTGAAGGACATCCTCAATCAATTTTGTAAGATTTTGGGTCATAAAATTAGTATTAGGAAAAGTAATATTTACCTTTCTAAAGGTATTAATAAGGACGATCGCAACCAGATTGGTCACTTGTTTGGATTTCAGGAAGTTTAGAATCTTGGTAATTATTTAGGAGTTCCTCTTTTGCATAATAGGGTTATTAAAAGTACCCTTAACTTTGTAATTAATAAGGTTAAGCATAAGCTCAACAATTTGTAACACCCCTTACCCGAGTCCGTCGCCGGAGTCGAGCACGAGGCGCTACCAGACTTTACTTACTCAAACGGGCATAAAAATTTGCTTTTTAAAATTAATTTATTTTCATTCATTCAATACGTCCCTAAAAATGGGTCATCAAAACCCTAAATCATGGTATTGAAATAGTTCAGGACCAAACCGGGATCAATCAAATATTATCGGTTACTTAAACGAGCCAAAATGAATTATTTCTCTATTCCTTATAAAACTGTCCAACTGTATCACGGTTACAAAAAAAATCATATCTCGAGTTACGAAACTCGAAATCAAGATCTGTAAATTTTTCCTAAATTTAGACTCATGTATCTATTTACTAATTTTTTTCTAGAATTTTTGGTTTAGCCAATTAGTACAGTTTATTAGTTAAAGTCTCCTCTGTTGCACAGACTGACTACTCTGACCTCTGTTTACTATAAATAAAGTTTCTCTCTGTACAAAACTCAAATAGGCATGACATTTGTTTCATTAAAAACTAGACTCAATAAGAAATCTAGGCATATAAATTATAACACCTAATTATTTATGTACAATTTATGGTAAATTTTTAAAATTAGAATAGGGGATCACAGAGTCAGTCTAGAGTAGTCTCACTCAAGTGCAAATAACTCATAATATACTACTCTTTTGCTTACTCTGTTTCTTCTACATGAAAAAGACTCATTAAGCTTTAATTTCATGCCTCATTCACCTTTTAATTCTATTTCTACTATTTTTAGTGATTTTTAAAACTCACGTCATTGCTGCTATTTGAATCTGTTTTTAAATTACTTTCACATTTTTCATAGTTTCCTTGTAATAGTTACCATTCAAGCATACATACTATTAAACATGTGTATGATTAGCCTTTCCATTAGCTATTCACTAACAATTATTTACACACCATTCATTGAACTTGTCATATCAAAAGAAGCCAAGTCCCTATACATGCCATACACGAAATGAAACATCTAACTGTACCAAAATGATTCCTTCGATAGTGTGACCGGATCTCCGAAGTTCCTTTCGATTCCCGAGAGAGCTTGGTAATAACTCAATACAAAATATGAGTAAACTTAACAATTTAGTCATTTACTTTCTCTTTTCCCCGATCTACTCCCGAATTTCATTCTTCTTGATTATGGAGCTTGGAAGCTTGAAACAAATCCTAGCTATGGAGAACCCTTAAAATTTCATGCTAATGAAGAAGATGGACATATTTTGCCATCTTTTTCCCTTTTTTAATATTTTAATTACCAAATGACTAAAATACTCTTCATGCCTTTCTTTGAAAATTTTTCATGTACAAGCCCATTTTGTCCAAAATTTTAGAAATTGGTCAAATTGCTATTTAAGACCTCCTAATTAATATTCCAAAGCAATTTCGTACTAAAAGCTTCTAGAATGCAAGTTTTGCAACTTATTCAATTTAGTCGCTAATTTCAAATTAAGCATTTTATGCATAGAATTTCTTCACGAAATCTTCACACCATCATGAAATCATATCATAAACATCAAAATAATTATAAAATAATTATTTCTATCTTGGATTTGTGGTCACGAAACCACTGTTCCGTTTAGGCCCTATTTCGGGATGTTCCACAATTGGGATGTGAGGAAGTTATCCATAGCAGGGAGAATCACCTTGGCCTAATTAGTTCTTTTCATTCCTACTTACTTTATGCAGTCGATGCAGATTTCGAAAGGAGTTTGTGCTAAAATTGAAAGATTGGCTAGACAGTTTATTTAGGGGAGTGATAATGGACATCCTAAAATGTCGTTAGTAGGTTGAGATTCTATATGTCAACCAAGGTCTCGAGGTGGACTTGGTTTTCGACATTTGAGTGATCAAAACATGTCTTTTCTCATAAAGATTGGATTCGGATTAGTCTCCAAGAGTAATGCCTTATGGGTTCGCGTCATTCAGTCTAAGTATGGTTGGAAAGAACACATCCCTAAGTCTATTAATGGGAGTCAATACTCGCATCTTTGGAGGTCTCTTACTAAGATTGGCCATTACTTAGAGAAAACTTAGCTTGGGCTATTGGAAATGGTGCAAGCGTTAGGTGTTGAAAGGACCCTTGATCCCAAGTATGGCTCCCCTAATTTCGAAAATTCCGTCTTCTTCTAACGTTGATTTGGGTTGTCTTGTCAAGGATTTGGTTAACTCTGATAGAAGCTGGAATTTGGATTTATTTCGTATCTGGTTGTCTGAGGATGTGATTAACAAGATTATAAGTATCCCTCCTCCCCATCTTAATTCAGGAGCTGATAAGGTGATATGGGCTCGCTCGACATCAGGAGCTTTTTCGATTCGTAGTGCTTTTTGCACTTTAAAAGAAGACACTTAGAACTCTAGGGACGAGAATTTTAAAACTATTTGGAAGTATCATGGTCCTCAGAGAGTGAGGTTTTTTTTTTGGCTTGCTTTTCAGCAGCGACTTCTTACAAATTCAGAGCGAACGAGGAGGGGGATTGGTCAAAGTAAATCTTGCACGATTGGTCAAAGTAAGTGTGGATGCATGTGCTTCCAAATCAATGAAAACAAAGGTTCTTTTCTGACTCCTTCCAAGTTTGGATTTCTTCTAATCTTTGTTGTCATGAGAAATTGCAGGAAAGTGGAGTTACTTGGTCGTGCCTTTTTGGATTAATAGCTTGGCGAATCTGGAAGAATAGGAATCTCTTCATCTTTCAAAACATCTCATGGTTGTCAACTGAAGTCATGAAAGTTTCTACTAGCTGGGCTCGTCAATTCGATTTATACCATAGTGGTTATAAGAATAATGCTTCCTTTTTGAACCATGCTAATATTTCCAAGAGAACATGGATACTTTTGTCCACTGACGGTGCGGTAACAAGAGATTTTGGACTTGCTGTGTTCGGAGGCGTGGTACGAGACAGCGAAGGAAATTGGATTATGGGATTTGGTCACTATTTAGGTGTTTGCTCACCGTTTGAGGCCAAAGTTTGGGGTATCCTTGATGGGATTCTCTTGCCACTTAATAAAGGATACAGACAGATTATAATTCAGACAAATAGCCTTGAAGTAGTCCAAGCCTTGAAGGATAAAGGAATGGAGGAGACAGGGATTACTGTGCTTAGAATGACTCAACATATTATGAAATCTGAAGGTCTTTGGAGGATACTTCATATTATGAAATCAACCTTACAGATCTTTGATGAAACTCCTAAGGAAATCTTAGATTTATTACAAAAAGATAAAGTCAATGGTACTTTTATGTAATTGATGTACTCCATCTTTTTTCACCAAAAAAAAAAAACTTATTTTTGTTTATTGAGTCTTAACTCATTTGACATGAATATTGTTAACAATACAAGAAGACATGGGTTTGAATGCGTTAAAACGAATTATCCTCTTACTGTGAAACGTATTTTGTTAACCACCCCATTTTACAAATCGAAGTTGAACGAGTAAATTGTTCTCTTATTATTTTATTTTGTTCAACTGAATTAATTTTGCGTACTCTTTATATTTATCGCTTTATTAATGGTTAACTTGTATTAATAAATTATGTAGTTTGTGAGTTGAGTCAATTGGTTGAAGTCATTCGCATGCTTTCTCGTGAGTTCAATACCTAGAATATTTCATAACGGATTTATTTCATTATAATTATTACATCACATTGATATTAAGCACATAAATTTGTCATTGTGATCACTCTTTTCAGCTTCTTGATGAACAATTTTTTTTTTTACATTACCCTTTACAGAATCTTGTTCTAGCAAAAACTTTGTAAGCCTTTCATACTAAGCCCATAAGGTTTGCTTCAAGCCATATAAGGCCTTAGTGAGCTTGAATACATGATTGGGGCGTTTAGGGATTCTCCAAGTCTTTAGATTTTTCCACAAACACTTCTTTATTTATGAAACCATTCAAAGTGTGGTTTTTATGTACCATTGAGGATGATTGTAGTTGGGAGAGATCATCTATGACTGTAAGTTAATCAACATTGTCAATCTACCTAATTACTTCAGCAACTAACTCCATTGTGTCTTCATCTCAATACTCACTATCTAAGGGCCTTGTAGGTTTATATTTAACAACTACATTGAAGGACTATCATTAATTTGGAGTACCTAAGAAAATACCTTCATCACCATATGCATCGAACTTTCCTTGGTAACTTTTGTCTCGAAGTATGTAACACACCCTCCTTTTAACACGTGGAAGTATAGGTTTTCTTTTTTCTTCACATCTTATAGGGTGTCATCCTCATTATAGGCCTCAAAGAAACTTCATCGATCTCGCGACAAGTTATATTAACAAACTTTACCCAATACTTGTTATAGTAATAATTAATTCATTAACTTCAAATAGGAGAAAAGCTTACCTACTTATTTGAACATTCATTAACTTGAAATACGTTCTAAACATCAAATATAAATCTTTTTACCTTTTTCATCAATAGAAAAGAGAATGGATTAGCAAGGATTGATGTTATAAATGGCATTCGTATTTACACTTATTCGAAGTGTCATCCACCAAGCAATCGATCAAACCCCCAACAACTGAAATTATTGTTCCATGTTGAGGTTTTGTCCCCAACTTCACTAAGAGCAATGTACAGTTCATAAAAGGAGGAGCTTTGGTTGGTGGAGATACAACCTATAATCGCTCATGAGACAGGTGTTTGTATAGTGTGTAACATTAATTATAGAGAATGTGTGTGGGAGAATTCAAACCGCTAACAACTTAAAGAGAACATTTGATTGGTGCAAGCGATTCAATTAGAGAAGGCTATACAACAATGAGTTTAACAACTCAATGATTTTGTAGTTCTTTTTTAATAAAATTTCTAATCATTCTTGGTATAGGAAAAAGAAGAAGTGTTGCACTAGATTTAACCTAGAATACAAAGTAAAGGGTGTCATATTCTCATCAAATTACACACAAAATCTTTCAACGAAAGGCATGGTTATAACCATGGTAATGGAAGTTCTTATAGATGAAATGAGCCAACCATTTGGAAGCTACAAAGCAAATGCTAGCCATTGATACCATTGTTGTTTTAGCCACCATTGACATCATCTTCTGCTTTGTTACAGCAATGATGCCAATCAAGATAACCGACATGATTTGCAGCATTACTTCGAGTGCCTTGAGACCTTTATATGCACTATTACAACTATTACAATTCACTACATGACTCCAATACCTAAACACCAAAAAAAGCTTCTTGTTAAACTATGTTATTCATGGTGGCTTGCACATGGAAGTCAAGATTGTAGGGATTAATGTACATATTCAATACATGTATGCTCATTCTTTTTACATCTAGTTCATAGCACCTATACATATGTCTGAATATGTATGAGGCACAGGTACTCCAAAAGAAATGAAGAGCAATGGGTATAAGTATATGTCCAAATTTTCATGTTCGGAATGTTTGGATATATACTCGAAGAAAAATGAAGAATCGAAAGTTATTAAATTTACCTGTCCATCAGTTGTTCTCTAGGAGGGGATGGAGGAAGAGCTCCACCATACTTCCCTTTCCAGTCAATCTCACCGCCGGCATACTTGTTGAACCACCTCCGGAAGCCAACCACCGTAGCATCTGACTTTGTAGGCAAAAAACAAGCTTTTTGCCAATTGGTAGCGCCAATTTCCATTATCTTACGCTCCTACAAGGAGAAATAGGTTGTCTACTTGCATAAACATGATTAAAAACAGTTTCCAGTTCGTTAAAATATGCCCTAGGTCTCTGCACTCTTCACAGATTCGAGTACTTAGTAAAAAAATGAAAAATTCAAAGCATCAAAGAGCCAGAGATATAGGAATCACCTCAACATGAAGAAGATACAAATCAGAATCAAGAACCAAGTTTACTCCAATGTGTAACATCCATCTTGGAACAACGTGGTCAATCCAAAAACCAAATTTTCCTTGGTAAATCCAAATCAATCTACTATTACCTGGACTAACTGGAACACACATAAAAATCAACATAACTCCTTGATTTTCTTCATCAACTTCAACATCAGCAAAAGCATGAAAGATACAAGGTGCAATAAAGTTAGAATTGCCCCATTCTTGTTCAACAAAACCATTTATATCCAACTTCTTGACTTTCATATCAAGTGGTCTACCCCCTTCTCTATCAACCTTCACTGTGAACAAAAAATTACAATTTTAGATAGGGTAAAAAAAACCCTTTCGATTTTAATATTGAGTAATTCGATCCTTCTCAAAAAAATCGGAGTAATTTAATCTCTGTCAATTTCAAAAGTCAGCAAATAAGGATAATTAATCACAAGATTATTGTTTTTGTCAATTTTATATAAATTTGATTAACATAATAAAAAATTTAGCTCTCATAATTTACACATTCTATCATATATATTATAAATGTGTAAATGTTGCGGCTAAATTTGTTGAATTTTTTAGAATCAAGATAAAATTAACAAAATATGTAACCGTTGAGGGCATACCAATCAAAATTATGCACAATTGACGAAATACATTAACGTCGCGATTGCTCTATTATTTTTCAAAGGGACTAACTTGTTCAATTTCGAATTTGAGAGAGAGACTAGAGAAACCTTTTTACCTATACATGAGTTCCATATCTCAAAATACATTAAGAACTTCTTACCCTTAGGGGTCGGAGTGCGCATTATCCCGTAATGTGCATATGGAAGATGAGCAAAATCCATAAGATTTTCAGTCAAGAACTCGTACCTGAAACCACAAAATTAGTTTCTCGAACAAATTTCAGTTTCCGTATATTATATTACTCTTAACTCTTTATTTTTCTTGAAGTACCCGAAAGGAAGATCTCTATTCCCCGTCGTCCTTGAAAACGAAGGATCATCCAACTCAGGAATGTAAGGAGGCTTTTTCTTTGTTATAATATCTTTGTATTGAGGATCAGCATTTGGCCAAACCCATACAATATCATGTTGCACAACACTTGGATAAACAGCCACACATGCTTTCTTCGATGTATGGACCTGCAAATTTGAAAACCATTACCCCCTTTTGCCAACAATGCCACACACCATACATCACATGACATTGCTCAAAATGAACCATGGTTACAATATATATATATAGAGAGACATTCATGAGCCGAGTCGAGTTGGGTTTGAACTTGACTTAATTAATGTTTGTCCGAGTCTAATCCGACCTACTTATATTTGTAAATAGTTAACCCAAGTTCATTTTAAGTCCATTCATGCTATTTTAAAAAAAATTTAAAATTATATAATATAAAACATTACAAACTTTAAAATATATGGGTCGGGCTTGGGCTTGGGCTCGGGCCTTAAATATTCAAACCTAAGCTCAGCCCATTTTTTAGCCTAATACTTTTGCTTGAACCCAAATTTCGAGCAAACCTTTATATTTGAGTGGATAACTTCACTCATAAACAGATCTAAATATACGCGCATATATATATATATATATATACTTTATAAAAAGTTGAACTCAGGTGATCCAATATCATATGTCCAACATAAATATGCTTATAAACATGACACACAAGTATAAGACTATGGCTCCTAGATACTCAGCATGCTTGTGCCAGATGCATACATGTATCCAACATCACACCCGAGTTGAAGTAATATAATCATCCATACCTTTGTAACAGTCCTAACATTAGAACAGCAAAAAGAACATAATTAAACATGATGATATGAACTAAAAGAAAAGGGTTACCGGGGGGCCATCTAAGGGAGCTTGAGGAATGATTTTGCAATCACCGTTGCCATTAAAGCACCAACCATGGTACACACACTGTAATCTCCCCCATTGATCAATTCTTCCCTCAGATAAAGGAGCTAATCTATGAGGACAAGTATCATCAAACACTTTCCATTCATTCTCATTCTTATCCCACCACACCACTAGATCAAGTCCCAATACCTTCTTACCATGTGGCACCCTCTTATCCAAATCACATATTGGCATCACCGGGTACCACTGTGAGTACCAATCGAATCTCTCTTCCTCGAGACCGTCGGCCTCAAGTTCCGGCGTAGGTGGCTCGATGGACTCCATTGTTGATGATGGGGTCGATGATAAGGTCATAAACAACCTGGATTTCGATCCACTTCTTGTAAGAGCTGGTAATTTTAAGTTTAAATTGTGAAAGATGGGTTTAGGAAACTGGGTTTTGATTCTTGTTGCTGTTGTTGGAATATATGGTAAAGGACCAATAGCAGAAGCAGCTCTAAGAACATCCATGGCTGACTATATGATCTTCCTTTATTATCGCCTTTTAAAACACTGTATTGGTTCTTCAAAGCTTAAGTAAAGAGGAGAAAGAAAGAACTTGAGGCTGGGAGGAAATGAAACGAGTGATGTGATGTGATCTGATCTGATCTGATCTTCGTGAGGCGAAAAATGAATTACAAAACAGTGCGTATGAAAAAGTCGACGAAATAAAACAACAAATAGGAATCAATCAACACTCCCAAAGCGAAGACTTTGAAGGTTTGCATTTTGCAAAAGTCAACATCGACTTTGCAGGATTACAATTAACAAGTTAGGCGGCTGATCACCCTGATAGGCTGGGGCCAAGAAATATTGACTAGACTTCTCCATCGCTAAAGTGAGCCTGAAAAATAGGAGCTTTTACAAAAAATGGGTTTAGGAAAAAAATAGTTCATTTTCTAGATTATGCCTTAAAAAGTAATTTTCTTTTTTGCCTAGGCCTAGCTTAGCTTAAATACCCGTATCGATACATTGCTTGAGAATCAATACCTTAGATAAGGTATCGATATATTTTTTATTGTATCAATATTATAGGCTTTAATATGGGTCGAAAAAAATTGAACTCGAGTTTAGCATCTATAATCTAGGTTGAGTTTAGGCAAAAATTTAATCCCATTTTTTAAATCGAATTCGAGACTATTAATTGGACCTAAAATTTTATTAGAGCCTAGCCCAAACTGGCCCATGAACAACTTTACATGAGAGGAACCAATAAAATAAAGGTGTTGAAAGTAGGCTCAATTTATACTACTTTAAATAATAGCTTTTTTAAATTCGAAATAATCTTGATCACCAAAATTAACATATGACTTCTAGAAAAAAAAATTAAATGTTCAATTTGTATTAAATATTTTAATTATTTAAGTATTAATTATTTTACCAAATTAATATTTAGATACTACTTTATATTAGTTTATCAAATTAAACTAAAAATGTTAATAATGATGGGGTGGATGGACTCCATTGTTGATGATGGGTTCGATGATGAGGTCATAAACAACCTGGATTTCGATCCATTTCTTGTAAGAGCTGGTAATTTTAAGTTTAAATTGTGAAAGATGGGTTTAGGAAACTGGGTTTTGTTTCTTGTTGCTTTTGTTGGAATATATGGTAAAGGTCAATAGCAGAAGCAGCTCTAAGAACATCCATGGCTGACTATATGATCTTCCTTTTATTTTCTTTGTCCTTTAAAACACTCTATTGAAACGAGTGATGTGATGTGATGTGATGTGATGTGATATTCGTGAGGCTAAAAATAAATTACAAAACAGTGCGTGTAGAAAAGTCAGAGGAAATAAAACAACAAATAGGAACCAATGAACACTCCCAATGCAAAGACTTTGAAGGATTGCATTTTGCAAAAGTCAACATCGACTTTTTAGGATTACAATTATCCAATTGAGTGGCTGATCACCCTGCTAGGCAGGGGCCATGAAATATTGACTAGACTTCTCCATCGCTATCATGCCTAGGATAAATTTTTTTTGCCAACCCCGGCCTAGCTCAAATACTCTTAATAAAGTATTGATATATTTCTCAAAAGTATCTGTACTTTGCTTGAGAATCAATACTTTAGGGAAAGTATCGATATCTCATAGAAAATATCGATACATTCTCTATTGTATTAATATTATAGGCTTTAATATGGGCTGAAAAGGATCGGACCTGAGTTTAGCATTTATAAACTAAGTTAGATTTAGACAAAAATTTAAGCCCATTTTTTGAACTGGACTCGGACCTATTAATTGGACCTAAAATTTTATTAGGGCTTAGCTCAAATCGGCTCATGAACAACTCTACAAAAGAGGAATCAATAAAATAAACTTATTGAAAGTAGGTTCAATTTATACTACTTTAAATAATAGCTTTTTAAATTCGAAATAATCTTGATCGCCAAAATTAACATATGGAAATTAAAATTAACTTTTAGAAAAAAATAGTTAAATGATCAATTTGTATTAAATATTTTAATTATTTAAGCATTAATTATTTTACCAAATTAATATTTAGATACTACTTCGTATTAGTTTACTAAATTAAACTAAAAATGTTATTAAATTTATCATAAAAATTTATAATTCTATAAAAGAAATCAAGTTAAAAGAACTTGGGGGTGGAATACAAATTTACCCTATTTTTAAGCATTAATTATAAGGTCAAAATAAAAAAATTTAAAACTTAAATGGGTTGAATTGAAATTTTATAAAATTTAGGGGCATCCCTAGTGGTAAGATGAAAAGTCTATCGTACCAGGTGGATAAAAAGATAGAGAGAGTAGTTAAAAGAAAGAGAAAGAAAGTAGGAAAAATGTTCTCTTGTATTGTTTTTATAGTAGTGCAATGATAAATCATATACATATATATGATATCTCACAATGTTCTCTTGTATTGTTTTTATAGTCTCTTCAATGCAATAATAAGTCATATATATGACATCTCACATGTCATGACCTCACTAGCAAAAGGGTTATGTATTGTCTTCTCACAGGTGCGGTAATGTGAATTCATAGGTGGGTAATGCAACGTCTTAAGATGGTTAAACAATTAATGGGTGTAACGTTTCATATACTCTTAACGAAGTTAGTCTATAATGGAGGAGGTTCGTTCGTTTTATTATAGAGCCACTATCGATATTATGAGTTCAACCAATAGAACATTTAAAAGTAGAGTTGAAAACACATAAAATATGTATATTTAATATCTAATCATTGTTGGTATAGGAAAAAAAAAAGATGTTCAACTAGCTTTTAACCTTAGATACAAAGTAAAGGGTGTCATATTCACATAAACTTACACAAAAGCATGGTTATAGTCATGGTAATGAAAATTCTTGTAGATGAAATGAGCCAACCATTTTGAAGCTGCAAAACAAATGATAGCCATTGATACCATTGTTGTTTTAACCACCATTGATATCATGTTTTGCTTTGTTACAGCAACGATGCCAATCAAAACAACAGACATGATTTGTAGTATTACTTCGAGTGCCTTGAGACCTTTATGTGCAGTATTACAACTCTTACAGTTCACCACATGACTCCAATACCTGCAAACAAGAAAAAAGGTTATAAGGTATGTTACCCGGGTTCAGAGCGTTGGATTCACGTACATATTCGATACAGGTATGTTCATATGTTAGGATACAAGCTCCCATATTTCGTGAAAAGTGAAGTGTCAGAGCAATATAAGGACAAAGTTACTAAATTTACCTGTCCATTAGTTGTTCTCTAGGAGGGGACGGAGGAAGAGCTCCACTATACTTCCCTTTCCAATCAATCTCACCGCCGGCATACTTGTTGAACCACCTTCGGAAACCGACTACTAAGGCATCTGACTTTGTAGGCACAAAACAAGCTTTTTGCCAATTGGTAGCCCCGATTTCCATTATTTTACGTTCCTACATGGAGAAATAAGGTGTAAAACAAAACGAAGTTTACTAGGCAAGAATATTGCATATGGCTATGTGTTAAACATGAGTTTTTCATATATTTAGAGGGTACTTAAAAGTTGATTGTCCAAATAAGCATGGAATATGATTGTCAGATACTGAGTACTCATAAAAAAAGTGAATGTACCTAAGAGGCCTCTCTATTATAGGGATTTGATCAAATTAGTCCTTCAACTATTAAATAGATCAATTTAGTCCCTTTTCTATTAAAAAGAATCATATAAGACCAAATTAGAATAGAGTTAACAGTTACAGTTTTAAAAAGTTAATATTTTTAAAGTTTTTACAGTTTTGTAAATCAAATCTTTCGTTTAGAATTGAGTTACAATTGAAAAATAATAATTTTCAATACATTTTTTAGATAGTGAATGTTAACTCTATTACAATTTGGACTGATTTGATTCTTTTAATACTAAAAGGACTAAATTAATCCATTTAATAATAGAGGGGACTAATTTGATCCAGTCCCCTACAGGTACTTTAACCCATAAACAAATGAAAAGTCGAAGCAATATAGATTTTTTGAATGAAAGCTCATCAAAGAGCCAGAGATATAGGAATCACCTCAACATGAAGAAGATACAAATCGGAATCAAGAATCAAGTTTTGTCCAATGTGAAATATCCATCTTGGAACAATTTTGTCAATCCAAACACCAAAGTTTCTCGGGAAAGTCCAAATCAATCTACTATTACCTGGACTAACCGGAACACACATAAAAATCAAAGAAAGTCTTCGATTCGGTGGCGGTGCCTGCAAAAAAATACTTCTTTATTGGTAAACAACACTTGGAAACCAAATAATATACTGCACCTGACAGTCCACCAGTTCAACCGGTTCAACCTACCGATAAATTGCAATATATAGTGAAGTGAATGTAGAACCTTTACAATTTCGGAAGATGTTGCAGATCCATTTTCTTGATCAACTTCGACATCGGCAAAAGCATGAAAGATGCAAGGTGCAATAAAGTTAGAACTACCCCAATCTTGCTTTCCAAGAAAACCATTTATGTCCAACTTCTTAACTTTCATATCAAGTGGTCTACCCCCTTCTCTATCAACCTTCACTGTGAACCAAAATGCACAATTTTAGATGCAAGAATTCGATATCTCGAAAATACATACATCAAGAACTTCTTACCGGTTGGGGTCCGAGTGCGCATTAGACCATAATGTGCATATGGAACATGAGCAGGATCCATAAGATTTTCAACCAGTACCTCGTACCTGAAAATGCAAACTTAGTTTCTTCAACAAATTTCAGCAACTATTGATGATTTTACGTCCACTATATTACTCTCTTCATTTTTCTTAGAGTACTCGCATAATTTGCATACCCATAAGGGATATCTCTGTTTCCCATCAACTTTGAAAATGAAGGATCATCTAATACAGGAATGTAAGGAGGCTTTTTCTTTGTTATAATATCTTTGTATTGAGGATCAGCATTTGGCCAAACCCATACAATATCATGTTGCACAACACTTGGATAAACAGCCACACATGCTTTCTTCAATGTATGGACCTGCAAATTTGAAAACCAAAGTTAAAATAAGAGAAGCCTTTTTGCCAACAATGCCACACATTAATGAAATTGCTGATTACTGTTGAGGGGAGACCAGACTCTTTCTTAGGAGAAGTTTTCGAAGTGTCGTGAGCAGACAAACCCCTCAATGGTTGAGGTATTGTGCTCAAGGTGTCTATGCTCAGTTTGTCTCTCGACTCCACGGGAGCCCTGACTGGTCTATAAAGTGAGAACACCTTGCCCACCAAGGAAATATGAGCATTTGGCCTTGGTGGGTTTGAACCCATGCCCTTATACGGCAGCATTAGTAGGTAAGAATAGTACCACTTGAGCTAGAGACCTCCCCTCAACAATTACAATATCAATACTAATTGAAGTTGGGAGATCAGTGAAGAATACTATATGTCCACACATTCATTTTTCTTAAAATAGTCGTGTCTGACATTCAATCCAACACATAAATACGAAGATATGATCCCGTGTCGTATCTTCAAAAATATACAGGTATTCAATACTCATACCCGAGTCAGAGTAAACACCCATACCTCTGTCCTTACATGTATAGATATATCATACATGTAGGAGAACTAAACCCCAGAAAGTTCCAAATAATCCTAACATTACAACAGCAAAAACAGAACATAATTAAACAAGATGATATGAACTAAAAGAAAAGGTTTACCGGGGGTCCATCTACGGGAGCTTGAGGAATGATTTTGCAGTCACCATTGCCACCAAAACACCAACCATGGTACACACATTGTAACCTCCCCCACTGATCAATTCTTCCCTCAGATAAAGGAGCTAATCTATGAGGACAAGTATCATCGAACACTTTCCATTCATTCTCGTTCTTATCCCACCACACCACTAGATCAAGTCCCAATACTTTCTTACCATGTGGCACCCTCTTATCCAAATCACATACAGGCATCACCGGATACCACTGTGAGTACCAATCGAATCTCTGTTTACCGACCTCAGCCTCAACTTCCGGCATAGGTGGCTCAAAAGACTCCGTTGTTGATATTGGGGACGATGATAAGGTCGTAAACAACCTGGATTTCGATCCATTTCTTGTAAAACATGGTAATTGTAAGTTCAAATTGTGAAAGATGGATTTAGAAAACTGGGTTTTGTTTCTTGTTGTTGTTGGAATGTATGGTAAATGAACAATGGTAGGAGAAGCTTTGAGAACATCCATGGCGGATTATATATGTCAATTTATTTTTCTTTTGTATTTTAACGGTTATGACGTTCTTAAAAAGCTTAAAAGCAAAGAGGAAAACGAAGAAGAGTGAAAGAACTTGAGGCTGAAAGAGGATGAGCGTGTGAGTAAATGAAACGGGTGATTGAGGTAGACTGTGGAGAACCAAAAGCTGTGAACTTCGTGTGGCTCAAAACGAATGACAACAGGTGTTATTAGAGGGGTGCATGGTTGGTGCTACCCGGCCCGGCCTGAAGATCGGTCCGAAAAATAGAAGGGTTCAGGTAAGATTATATGCTCGAAATATGGGTTTGGGCAAAAAATTGAGGCCCGTTTAGAAAATGGGTCTGGCTCGGGTAAACTTTTCTTGGCCCGGGCTTGGCCCGGCCCGGCCCGGCTCGAATTATATACTAAATATATTTATTTATATTTATATTTTATTTTTAATTTTAATATAACCACTTTTTATTATATTTTTTAATTTGTGTATTATTTTAAGAATTATTTGTCTCATTTTTTATTTATTTCTTATTTTAATATTTGTTTTTATGTTTTTAAATGTATTTGATTTATTAAATTTTAAATTTTTTTATTTAATGAAATAAGCTAAAAAATTTTAATATGGGCCGGGCCAGACTCGGGCTTAACAATTGTATTTTGGGCCCGAGCTTGAACAAAATTTTAGGCCCATATTTCGAGCATGATCGGGCCCAGGCCTAAAAAACAGGCCTAAAATTTTGTCTGGGCCCGGCCCAACCCATGCACACCTCTAGGTGTTATCAATTTTGGTAAAAATATAATGGAGGGACTTTGCTCTTTTATTAGGGGTGAAGTTAGAAAAAAATTTTAGAATGTCAGAATCATATTGTATAGTATTAAATTAAATTTTTATCATTTTAAGTGTTAAAGTGTAATTTTACCACGTATTAACATTAATTTTCATAAATTTTAAAGGGTGAAAATGAGATTTCCTATTATAAGGGGCCGAAACCTCTACCAGACCCTAGCGTTGCCCCTATCCTTTACTCAAAAAATTAGTAAATTAGCCTCTTACATATTATATCAAAGCGTAAATTATTCATTTCTATACAAATTTCATTCATTTTTACGCTAAGAAGTAGACACGACCCCACTTCGTTCAAGTTTTTTAAGTCTTTTTAAGTCATAAAGTATTCGTTTCAAAACAATGGCATTTTAAAAATAATATTGTATCTGTCAATTGAATCTTAGTTCGATTGGCATGAGCATTGTTACCAATGCAGGAATATATGAGTTTGAGTGTACTAAAACCTATTATCTTCCTATTTATGGGTTGAGGAAGCACTACTAGTAATTCTAGGCATTGTTTTAAAAATAACAGATATGATCAAAACCTATAATAGAAATGGGACTAGCCATCAGAAGAATACTTTTTTTTTCTCTAGTCCAAGGGGTCAATCATGCGTTGGTGTCTATGGTGGTTTTTGTGACACTCGAGTTCTGTGGTGACTCGTTTTCTCTAAGTACTTAGTGACTTTGGTCTATTGAGTTTTTGCAAGGACTCATTTTTGTCTGGGGTTCTATTGCATCTATTATTTCAAGTCGTCAAAGATATTTCTACTGTCACAGGAGGAAAGAATTGTATAGAGACTTACCCACCACATTAAAATTATGTTTATCTTGATGGCTAATAGTGCCATTCAACTGAAAAAGTCGTGAGAACGAACCAAGGTCTCTCTTTGTTTTTATTTTGGGTAAAGAGGCTTGATTCGAACAATGAAAGCTTGTTTTCTCGAACATAAAGTTTAAATTTTTCTTGTCTTTGAAGGCTTTATCTAGTTTGGGATTGAGATTCTCGATCTCTTTCTTCATTCGGTGTAATTAGGTCTATAGCACTATTAGCTTTTGTCTAATGTTTATCCTCATTTGCATATAGTCTTTTATATAATAACAAAAACGAATTAAAATATAAAAATAAATAGATGAAATTCCATACTTTTATTGAAATTTAAATTATATTTCCTTTTTGAAAAAAAAAACTTACAATTGTGATGTCTACTTAAAATACGACATGAACAAATCAAAAAATTGTATGCATGATCGAAAAGAATGATAAAGAATTCCTATATCATCTTCTCTATTCACATCAAAAGAATCAACTACTTGTAAAATGTACTTATATCAACTCTAAATTCTCTTTACCCTTTCATTTTTTCCCCTCCATATATCAATTTAGTATCAGAGCACGTCTTGAAAATCAAAATCCGACACCCTTTAAAGAGAGAAAGCTCTTTTGTAATAAGTTCTCTTTCTTGAGAAGAGGTAAACTTTGTGTTCTCATTTCTTCTCTCATAGTCGTTACCGGTTCAGATAATTTCGGATTCAAGCCGCTAGTAGACCGAGGAGAAAAATACAATTTTGTATAGCCATCACTTCTTGGAGATAAATTCACTTGTTCCAATGCTCGAAATTGAAGTTCCGAAGGGAAATCTCGAACGCAACCGATCCGAGGTCCTGCCCCTGTAGTCCATTTACATGACAATTGCTTGCCTAATTGATATGATTTCATTCCTTTCTTAGAGTTAATCCTTTGAAGAATCGATTCTTCAGCTATGGCTTCAACATTATGATCATTTTCATTCATCATCTCGTCTTGAACCGTTGAATTTGAACCAACAGCAACCTCAAACAATTCGGTTTTCATCGGTATTTCAAGATGACTCAAGTTGAGGAACCTGCTCGACATTGTGCATTCAAGGCCTTCACTGGTTCCTTCTTCGATCAAATTACCGAGCTTCTCGATCGAACCTTTGACACTGTTTTCTTCTGGCTCTAAGCTATTTTCTTCAGATGAATTGCATCTAAGATGGTGACTGGCTCCATGGAAACTCTCTTCTCCATCAACTGGCGCCATCTGAATGTAACAAGATGAAAGCATTTCATGTCAACCATTCATTTCCATTTCCAGCAAAAAAAAATACTCAAAATCGTTAAAAACACATTTTCATTGGTAAAAGTACCATGGATATTCCTGCCCTATGATTCAAATTGTATTTTGTTCTCTTTACTAAAAAATAGATAAATTAGTCCCTATACGTTAAATCAATGAGCAAATTGGTTTTTTTTTTGCTAAAACTTCATCAATTTGTACTATTAAAAACTAGTATGGCTAACAAACAAGTGTACCTCATGTTGATGTACAAAAACTAATTTTTAACAATAGAAGAATCAATTTGCTCTTTGATATAATATATAGAAACTAATTTAACCATTTTTTGAGTAGAGGGACAAAATGCAATTCAATTCCTAGTACAGACGCCTCCATGGTACTTTTACCCATTTTCATCAAAAAAATTTTACCTTAACATCTGTAAGATCAACATCGTTCTCCCTCAGAAATGAAATGAAATCGTTGAAGTTTTCTTCTGTAGGACGATAATGACCGCTATGAGGCCAAACCGCCTGTTTGAACACAATAATAGTAAATTACTTACTTACTTCAAGAAAAAAAAACGAAGAATCAGGATAACATATACGAAAAAGATACCTTAAGGACACCATTGTCAACAACTAATCTACCAGCAGCAATAGTAGCACCACCAGCCAAGAAACTAGAATGTTGAAAAGTACCCTTCTTTTTCTTGCCAACATACAAGATCTTTGATGTACTAAGTACAAAAATCCACTTAGAATCACTGGTTTCTTCTGTAGTTTGAAGAAGTTTCCCTGTTTGCTTGTATATGAATTTCCCATCTACCACAACAATCTCATAGGGCTTCCTTTCCATCTATATAATGAAAAAAAAAAAAAAATGAAATCGATATAATGTCGGATATGTATTGGGATGTATGTATGTTCATTTCTTTGAATGGAAGAAAAATGAGGAGTTCGAGCAACTCGTATCTATATTGAGATATGACTTTTTAAAACCCTATAAATACATAAAAAAAATAAAAAAATTCGTGTCAGACACATAGTGAACTGAGTGAATAACAGAAATAAAGACTCACCGGACCAAGATATTTGATGCATTGTTGTTGAAGCTTTAATCTAGGACATTTTTCTATATTTACTTCTTTCCCTTCTCCAATATCCAGCCTGCATATTCAAAACAAATATATTTTTCATTAGAAATAAAAAAAAAAAGTGTTGAGGGGTGTACTCTTTCGAGAAAAATCTTCAAAGTGCCATTTGCCGGGAACGAGCCAAAGCCCCTACAATTGAAGATATTGCCCCTGGGTTGTGTTGGGGACACTCTCCCTCCATGAACTGTACATAGCTCTTGGTAGAGGAAAGAGATAAACCCTTGGCACAACAAGTTGACCAACAGACAACACTTCGAAGGCTTATTCCAAAAAAATCATCCCCTCAACACTTTTCAATGAATAAAAGAATCTAGTTTTAAAGAAAATTACCAGTAAAAAAAGGGTTCTTGACACTGAGAATGGAGCCATTGATTATAATAAAAGTGCAAGTTATGTCCATACCTATGCCTTGGATCAATCTGCATAAAAACACAACAATGGTGAAACTCTGTTCATTTTTTTTCTTCTTGTAATAACTAAAGTATCCTCGTATCTATTTTACGGTCCATAAAAATTAATTATTTCAGGGTACATTGGACTTACAGCTTCAAGCCAGTGTTGTAAAGCAAGCTTTTGAGCTTTATCGTTCTTGAATAAACCTTTGCCAACTTTAGCAGCTCTTGTTCTTGCTCTTGACCAGCGAGAAATAGCTGTTTCATGTTTATCCATGTCGAAAAATGATATAGAACTCCTTTTCAATTCAGCAAAATCCAAAAGCTTCCACCTACATCACAACATAATATATTCATGTTACTCGAATTCGAGATAAATGTCAAATTTTGTATCTTTGGGGCAAAGTAAAAAAAAATTTTAAAGGACGAAAGATAAATAATAAATTTTTAAGAGATCAAAATATAATTTTATTAAAATATTAACTTAGAATTTTATAAATTTCAAAAAAAATAAACGATATATTTACCATTTTTGGCCCCAAACAGGCCAAAGTCATTGCCTGCTACTTTATATACGCCCCCTATATTTTTCCTATCTTAGTGAAAAATAAAGTAGGCAATGACCTTAATCCCAAAAATAAAAAATTATCTATATAAAAATAAATTTACATTTTAACTCCTAAAAATTATTATTTTTAGTCCCTATAAAACAGTTTTCTCACTTCACCACTATATCATGTTATTTAAATTTATCCATTGGATTTGTCAGATTTTGTGTCAGTTGAATCTTTATCGAGTTAATTGAAGTTGAAAATCTCATTTAGACAGGGTGGCGGAACCCTCTTGCCCCAAAATTGGTAAATTTTTAATTTGAGTCCTCTAGAATTTCCGAAATTATAATCTAATATAATCATAAAATTGCAATTTTTTACCTCCTAAAATTAATAATTCAATTATGTTTGAGTTTAGTTCATTTCAAATTCTAAATTTTTCATGTTTAGTAATCAATTTCGTAGTCGATTCTTTTAATCGATTAGATTAATTCAATTATTTTAATTAAAAAATTATTAAATATTAAAAAATTAAAAATATCAGTTCAACTCATCCGTACCAATTTTTTCATCTAACTAATTTAAAAAAAAAATTCCGAGTAATATCTCAATCGATTTTTTATCGGATGGACCGGTCCGGTTCAATCAAGAATATCACATTCCTATACTCAGAAAATGTGCTGGCTAAAGAATGAAAACAAAAAAGCATATAATTAAATGAGAAAAAGATAATACGAACCAGCTTTGCTCAACCAGAACAGCACAATCTGCTAGCTTTCTCCTTGTACGGAAGCTCTTATAAACCTTTTGCAATCTTATCGCGGCCTCCATTTGTGGATTATTAAGATCTGAAACCCTCGATTCTTTTGAAGATTCCAACGAAAAATCTGGGTTTAAAGATTCAACAACATCCATTGCTTTGCTCTTCGAGCTTGCTACAGCTTCATCAATGGCGGAAGTCATTGTTTCCTCCAAATCTCTGCCTCTAAAACTAACAGATCCTTCCAATATCATCTTCCCAGAACCACATGATTTTAAAATAGTTGGCTCTGAATCTGAGATTTTGAAACTGATGGATCTAAGTGGTGTTTTAGCTCTTTCTTCATCTCCAAAACTAATGGATTTCACAGTCATTGCATCCAAGCTGCCATTGTCCATTTCAGTACTGCATTCACCAAATGGCCATGAAAAAGCAATACCCATTTTCTGTCAAACAAACTTGATATTTTCAGGTAGGCATTTTATCATACACAGAGCAAACATTTAAAAAAAAAAAAACGCACATATTACCTCAAACGCTTGAACTGTATAAGAATTGGAAAAAGAAAGGAAAATGGAAAATTGGGTGTTGGGTGTTGGGTGTTGGGTTGATTCTTGAATTTTGATATCAGTTCTCTTTTTTCCTTCACTTTCTCTCTGGTTTTTTTTGCTCGGGAAAATGATCAACTGTGTATCTCAAGTGTTACCATTGATAACATCGATCTTGGATTTGCTTATATAATGGTAGTTAATCAACTTTATTATATGTAATTTAGAGAGATGGAAAAATTAAAGACACAAAACAGCGTTGTTTTGTGTAAACAATTGATAAAAAGTGGTTGAAACTTCCATGCATGAGTTGCTTTTCTTCATGGGGAATATGACCCACAAGTTGACATGGAAATCCTAGAAAAAGGTTTCAATCTTGTTGGATTAATTAAAATATTTATTAACGTTAAAAAAATACATTTTTAAAAAAGTTTAAAATTACATGAAATATATATATCTCAAATACACCTGTTCATGGGTCAGGTTATTCGTCCTATCTCGAAAGTCTACTCGAAATTCGGAAGGGATTAGACAAAAATATTAGGTCCGAAAAATGGATTTGGAAAAAAATTAGGCCCGTTTAAAATATGGATTGGGTTCGGGCTTAAACATTCAAGGCCCAAACCCAACTCGGCCCGACTCGTTTTAAGTTTATAATATTTTATCTTATGTTATTTTTATATTATGTGACTCGAAATTGCTTGAATTTGGTAAAAAAACCGAGACAAAAATTTTTATTTAATTATTGTTGGTTCGACAGTTGAACCAATCGAATCGGTTGAATCGAGAATCAGTGGTCTGATATGTTAAACTACCAATTCAATTATTAAAACACTGAATGTGATACTTTTAAGATTATATTACAACTTCACTTAAAAGTTTATATAATTTCTTTTAATTTTTAAGTGATGATATTGCACAATCTCAAAGTGCCATTTCATCAAACTTTTAGACATTTTAAGTTCACTTATCTATCGAGCTCAAGTGCTAACGTGGATAAAAAAAGGCAAGTATTATATTAATTTTTTAAATTAATATATTATTTATTTTAATTTTTCCTATAAATTATTTTCTTTAAAATTTTCAAACTTTTAAAAGGAAAAAATAAATAAAATGTAAATTTAAAATGTTAAAATATTTCAAGACCTATTAAATTATTGATTTGTTAGACATAATTGAGATTTAGCTCTAAGATTAGATTCTTCTAATCTGAACCAAGTCTCTTATTTACTCAATAAAAAATATTTTATTTAAATTACAAATTTTATATGATTTTTTTAATATTTTAATATATTAAAATCAATAATTCGATTCAACCTGATTTGATTCATGAGTAATTTTTATTTCAAAAACCACCAACAAAAGTTGATTGAGTTTTAGATCAATTGGTATGGGCATTGTTCTCAATGCAGAATGATGTGGGTTCAAGTGCGCTGAAGCGTATCATCCTCCTATTTATGGATTGGGAGGGATGATTAGTAGTTCTAGGTATTGTGTCTCTAGTTATGATCAGAACTTATAGTGAAATTATTAAAAAAAAACACACACACACACAATAATTAATGGCACCATTGTTGTTATGAAGCTTTCAATGAGATACGAACAAACCCTCAATTCAAATATTGAAATTCTTGAATAGCCCTGATAAATCTCGATCATCTCATTTCCTCATTCTGACCCTTTTCGCTGAAGAACCCTATTTAGATTAGATTGTTGGTTATTAGAGGCATCCCGAAAACGTCCAGGTCGAAATATAGCTTTCAAATTAAGTTTCGAATTAATGGATGCTACCAAAGGAAATGGCAATGCTATACGCAAAAAGGAAGAGACTCATAGAATGGCAGAGGCAAATAGAACTTTTGCATATTTTCATTAATCCATGAATATGATCGATATAGACACATAGATGCACATCTCAATAAGAAAAGAATCAATAAAAACAAAAAAGAAGAATTGAAACTGATCGATATATTTCTCGAAACAAATGAAAAGGAAACAAAAATTAACAGCAATATTTATCAATTTTAATTAATAATTTAAAAATTATATAAAAAATTAATTAATTGCATTTATAATTTTGGGATTAAGGCACCGTCGAAATTGTGTACGTACTTTACACTTCATTACTATACTTTTTTTGTTTCTAATTAATATTAATTAATTAATTATAAGCTTAATTATTTAAAAATATATATACATATATATGTATATACGCACGCGTAGCCGAAAAATCCTACACTTTATACTTGTGTCGGAAAGTAGCATATGATATACAGCCAACGTAGATGATTAATTCAACATTTTGTACTATAACCCCTTTAAAGTAATATATATTTTATGACAAATGGATAACACTTTTTTTAAAAAATTGAAATAAATACATAAGCTGTATACAAATTTAATTATATATTATATTGAGGTATTGAATGCTCGATAAATTTGGCATTGCGATCAAAGTTTTGCCTCTCGATTTTGTTAAAAATTTCAATGAGCATGTCCTTTAAATGTTTTATATGCTATAAGTCACAGAGTCGAGCTAGATCATATGCAAACTCGTTAGTTTTAATGACAACTTGTTCAAGCACTCTGAGATGCTCTCGTTCTAGTAACTCCCCGAGTCTCAGGGGAGAGACTTGTAAGGACAACAATGTTAAGGGGGCAAGTAGGGGCAATCTTGATGGAATCGGATTGGACTAGTTGAATCAAGATCCTATTGGTGTATCCATCCAAATAGGGGTGTTGAATCGAATTTTGAATGAATGGTTCAAAACCACCATTGAAACCAAGAATCAAAATTGATTGAATCGATTTTTTACCTTTTTTTTAAAACTATTTTTTTAGTATTAAATCCGTAAATTTTGACCCAAATCCGCAAAACCTAACTAAAATAAAACCCAAAATAAAACATATGGCTCAAATAAATAAAATCCAACCTGAAAAACAAATAAAAGATAAATATGTTAAAATTATTATTTACTTGTGTTTATAATTTTTTATAGAATTTCTTATTTTTTAATAATTTTTGGCAATTGAACTGGTGATTTGATTGGTATGATTATCAGTTTTGTCAGGGGTAAAGTTAAAATTTCTTTTTTTTTTTTTAATGGAGTCGGAATTACATTATACATTTTTGTAAGAGTTAACATATAAGTTCACCATTGTATTAGCTAATATCTTTATAATTTTTAAATGACTAAACCCTAAATTGATAAACCATTAAAAAATTTAAATCCATTTTCAATGATTTAATATTTTACACACGTTTGATAATCTAAAATTAAAACATCCCAATAAAAGAATTTCTATAAAAAAGTGTGAAAAATAATAAGTAGATAAGAGCTACTTACCATTTAATGGAGAATATTTTTCAATTAATTTAATTTAATATTAAATTTTGATTTTTTTTATTTAGAATAAGGTAAAAATTTAAAAATTAAAGATAAAATGTAAAATATATTTTCATCAAATAATCTAACTATATTCCGTAATTAATTTAAGAAATATATCAAACAAATTTTATAACTAGATTCGGTACTTAATTTTTCAACGCTTATTTTTTAATTTTAATTTTTCAGTTTATCAATTAATACTTAAATCAAAATCTTATCATTTTTGGGCTAAAATGCTTTCCCCCCTCTCGCAGCTCTTGGCCCTTAAAAATGATAAAATTATACTTAAATCTCTTCAAAAATTTATGCCAACACAAAAATAAAATCACACTTTATCCCTTCTAATTTTTTTAATTTAATTTCAATTATTTAAAAAAAATTCTAATTTCTTCACTATAGCCAAAGCTCATCAACAAATAAATTTCATCAAATTAAATTCAAAAAATATTTTTATAATTCTTTAATTTTCAATTAAACCAGTACAACTAATAAACCTAAATCTTCAGATTAGATGTCAATGTCCCCCATGTTATCCGTCAATTTAAATGTTGGTAAAAAGCTAATCCCCACTTTTATTTCAACATAGTTTAGAAAAAAAGTCAAAATTTAATTATTTATAGTTGACTAAAATCGACTCAAAATTAATAACAATATTACCGATTAACATCATTTTATATCGATATATTACATGTACAAATAATTATATTAATCTAATATAAAAATAAATGTATAACTGAATCAAAATTAAAATTTTATGTTCATATATGAACAAAAATCTAAATTTCATATGTATAACTGATTTCATATGTATAACTGCATCAAATTAAAATTTATATATCATATTATACATTAGACCAAAGTTCATACGTAAATTTGATACTTGTCGCTAAATAAATTTAAATTTAAAAGAAGTATTTTATAATATATGAGTTAGTTTAATTATAAAAATAAAATGAAAGTGAAAAGTGAGTCAAAAGTCTTGAGTGACAATATTTGTTAAAATATTAGCCCACAGTACAGCGCAGCAGAGCAGAGCATTGGCCTCAACAACACTGAAGAAAAAATGGGTGTCTCAGCGTTGTAGTAAATTAAAAAGAACAATAATAACGCGTTTTGCTTGCAAGTCGCCGCAGCAGCAGCAGCAGCAGCACCGACGACATTGAATGCTGAGCCTATGTGAAGGTAAATTTAGTGTGTATGTAGAATTCGGGGTCGGTATGATATTAATATTATTTAATTTTATGTTTTTATTTTTATTTTTACTAAATTCCTTTCTATTTATAAATAGGCTTTATTCCTTATTTGGTTCTTGCATTATACCCATTTTTCATATTGGTACTTAAATTTTTTTTTTCTCATTTGATACTAGAATTATAGTTTTGTTGCACTTTTTGGCCCTTGCAATTGATAGTGTTACATGCCACGTGCCCCCATTGACTGTTGATGTAGTCAATGGCGAAGCTAGAAAATTTTTTATAAGGAGTTGAAATTGAATTGTAATTTTTACGATAGTAAAAATATAATTTTATCATTTTAATAGTCTATATCTTTATAATTTTGAAGAAATTAAATCAAATTTTTATTATTTTTAAGGGGCCAAAATGTAATTTTACTTTTACTAAAATTTTAAAGGGCTTAAAGGTGGTCACGGTCCCTGCAAACCCCCTAGCTACGCTCCTCGATGTAATTGATGACGTGATTGTTAATCGAGTTTTGACCATGTTGACTATGCATTCACCACATTGACCAAATAAAAAATTGTAAAAATATATATTTAAAATTATGTGTTCAATGTTAAGGAAATGAGAAAGCTGATAGATGGCCACAACATGGAGGAATGGGATTGGTTGTTCGGGTTGATGAAGGAAGACTAGTTGTTCAAATCGAAGGTGAGGAGAGGGAAGGTGTTCGTCTTGCCGGACTATAACCAATCGATGGAGCAACAGCGGGAGATGACTTTGAAACGAATCAAGTATCTGCAAGAGGGAGGGGTTTTAAAGGATGGTTAATGGCGGGGAGGGAAAATGTAATCCCCCAACTCTGGCGAACACGTCGTTGTCCGTCAGAATAAGTGACCCTCTCGAGTACATCCCGTTTAGCTTCACTTTCACTTTGAAGGACAGACAAAGAGTTTCCCACCCCGTCAATATGATCAATTCCCTTTTCAGTAAGCTTAGTGTTCACTTCCCATGTGGTGGGTTATATTTTTTTTAATTTTCTTCACTTTTTCCTTTTAAGAATTAATTTAAAAGTATTGTACTTTTATATGATTATTGTATTTGTTTTTCTCAAATTGAGGGAATTTAATATATTTTCATCACGGGTTGAATGAATTAATGAATCTTTTCTTTAGTTTCATTATTGAGTTTTGTTTTCGAAACGTTATCGAAAGAAGCGAGTCCACCTACTAGGAAATCTTTAATAATGTCATATAAAAGTATAAATATTGAAATTTTTTAGTATATGAAACCTGCATGACTCTCAACAAAGCGAGAGGCAAAATTCAAGAAAAAATCGAACATAGACATTAATGGCTCAATACAAAACCTATTAAGAGAGTCTGACATATATTTTGTTAACTATAATATTTTTTTTTTTAGATAAAGACAACCTAAAGCAAAAACCAAATAATAAACTAGTTTTTCAAATAAGTAACATAATCCGCCTTAATTAAGCTTCAGCTGATTGTGGGGGTTCTTCAAACTAATGAATTTTTATGAAATTTGTCACCATACACTTGGTCATATAATCAACAATAGTATTTTAGGATCTTAGAATATGACAAACAAGGACCTACCAATTTCAAGTATACAAACGATGAACAAGACATAATTCAACCAAGTGACTATTAAGATCAACTCTACTAATAAAATATTATCACATTCCACTTTCAACTGTCGATAAACCTTTCTCTATGATAAAAGTAGACGCTCAAGTAAGACTCTTACCTCAATCTTAAAAATTGAATATTTTTTAACTGCATCGAAAAATCACCTAAATTATATAATTATATAAAATATAAAAAAAAAACTCAAAATCTAAATTATTTTTAATTAAACAAAATATTTTTATCCAAACTTAATTATTTTAGTCAAACTCTTTGAAAATATCAAAAGAATCCTTGATTTGGTCAAATAACCCCACAAGTTTTGAATAAATTTAAAATTAAAGGTGTGAGGTGCTTTGTGTGGTGATTTGCGGCTAGGCACCGCCCAATCTCTGTACCAAGAAGCTGTAAAAAAGGTTCTAAAAAGAAGAGAAACAAAATAGTCAGCGTCTGATTATGTTGACGTTTGGTTTGGCTATTACTTTTGCTTGCTGGATTTCTTGGTTTGTCTGTCTGCAGGATGACACCAATTGGTGCATACTTTTACAACGCACCACGTGTTTGATGAAATACCAGACTGAGGTGCAATGAAAGACGGCGCTACTGGGACTCGCAACTCCAACAAATATCATTAAATTAGTAAGTATCCCAACATTCTACCGCATAGGATGAGGAAATTCTACAATGAATTTCGGTATTAATATCATTATTGGTAAAAAAAAAACATTTTTGATATTGAATAAATTAGCCTCTCTCAAAAATAGTTAGAGTAATTTAATCCTTATCAATTTTTAAAGTAAACAATTAACGATAACTGATCAAGTTTCATCAATAATGTAATAATAAATTCAGCCACCAATATTTACATATTTTGTTAATTTAATCTTTATTCAAAAATTCCAATACATTTAACATTAACATTTACACAAATATTGCGGGCTAAATTTGTTAAACCGTGACCAAATTGATAGTGTGTGTAAATTACGAGTTAAATTTGTTATTATACCAAATAAATTTATGTAAAATTGATGAAAATTATTAATGTTGTGATTAATTGTCCTTTCTTTTATAAACATATTGGGGATAGGAAGGTGGTGTTTATTGTTCTATATGTAGATGACATTCTATTAATTAGAAATCGTGCAGAAATATCAGTACCAATTAAACTGTAATTAACTCAATAGTTTAGTATAAAGCACTTGAGAGCAACTAAATTTGTTCTAGATAAAAGGATCCTAAGAGATCGTAAGAGCAAAATGATAGCATTGTTTCAAGCTTTTAAAACATTATGCAATGATCAATTCAAAGAAGGAAACTTAACCTTCTGTATTAGGCTTTTTATGAAAGTCGAATATGTATTTGCTTTTGAGACAACAAAAGAAGCAATATAGCTTTGAAAGTTGCTTATACATCTTGACGTCGTTCCTGATACTGAAAAATATGACATCGTATTGTGATAACAATGCGGCAATAGTTAATATCAAGAAAACCAGAAACCGCAAAAGGACGAAGCACATTAATAAAAAGTATCACCTTATAAAGGAGGCCGTAACAAACAATTTTAACAATTTAATCAATTTTTTCGTCCAAAACAAAGCAATTTGACAAAATTTTGAAGATTGAAAGCCAAAGTGATCCAAAAAAAGAATGAGGGCCTAAATGAATAAATATTATGGGTTAAATTTAATATTATGCCATTAGATTATTGATTTAAGAGACAGTAATGTTTAATTTTTAAATTTGATAAATTCCATAAACTTAGTAATTTTTTTAGTATTGCTCTATATGATGATATGACATTCTATTTTAGAATGTCACATCATTATATATTTTTTATAAGAAAAATATACAAGTTTTAGATGATGACACGAGACAATATAAACGTTATGTTATCACATGGATCAAAATGGAAAAAAAGTTGTCAAATTATATGACTAATATGAATCAAAAGATATGTAGGGATTAAATTGAGAAAAATTGACAAGTTCAAAAAATTAAACGTTGCTTTTATTATTTATTTTTTAATTTCAATTAAATTGTTGTTTCAACAAAAATAAATAAAATAAGAAAATCCAAAAAAATTAAAAAAACTTAATAAACATAATTTCTAAAATTTGACCCCAATTTTTTTTTAATCATTTTCACCATCAACTATCAAAATTTAGTCAAATTTATTTTGTTTTGGATGGAACAAGTAATTAAACAGTTACATTTGAATGGAATTAACATGGCAATTAGTGTGACTATTTACGTGTAATTTACTATTTACATGGATAATAATTTTTTTTAAAAACTTTGTTGAATTCTTTTAGCAACTTTTTTATTCTTAATTATATGCCATCGAATAAAACAAATTTAAATTTCTCATTTTATTAATTTAATTCATGAATTTAATCCGATTCTAAAAACACTAAAATATGAATGAAATGTTACAATTGTTTTTTTGTGACATTAATAGTTTTTTTTAATGGTTGAGGTATTATGCTTAAGGTGTCTATGCTCGGTTTGTCTCTCGACTCCATGGAGAGTCCTGACGAGTCTAAAAAGTGAGAACGC
The DNA here is from genome assembly GCA_020496765.1 of Gossypium stocksii. NCBI lineage: Eukaryota > Viridiplantae > Streptophyta > Magnoliopsida > Malvales > Malvaceae > Gossypium > Gossypium stocksii. The sequence goes on from CM035623.1 coordinate 1,740,414, forward strand.
CAATGAAATATGAGCATTTGGCCTTGGTGGTTTTGAACCCATGCCCTTACATGACATTAGTAGGTGAGAATAGTACCACTTGAGCTAGTGACCTCCCCTCAACAATTACAATATCAACACTTTAAGAAGAGGATCAATATGTATATACACTATACTAATTGAAGTTGGAAGACCAGTGAAGAATACTATATGTCCACACATTCATTTTTCTTAAAATAGTCGTGTCTGACATTCAATCCAACACACAAATACGAAGATATGATCCCGAGTCGTATCTTCAAATATATACATGTATTCAATACTCATACCCGAGTCAGAGTAAACACCCATACCTATGTCCTTACATGTATAGATATATCATACATGTAGGAGAATTAAACCCCAAAAAGTTCCTAATAATCCTAACATTAGAACAGCAAAAACATGACATAATTAAACAAGATGATATGAACTAAAAGAAAAGGTTACCCGGGGTCCATCTACGGGAGCTTGTGGAATGATTTTGCAGTCACCATTGCCACCAAAACACCAACCATGGTACACACATTGTAACCTCCCCCATTGATCAATTCTTCCCTCAGGTAAAAGAGCTAATCTATGAGCACAAGTATCATCGAACTTTTTCCATTCATTTTCGTTCTTATCCCACCACACCACTAGATCAAGTCCCAATACTTTCTTACCATGTGGCACCCTCTTATCCAAATCACATACAAGCATCACCAGATACCATTGTGAGTACCAATTGAATCTCTCTTTACTGACCTTAGCCTCAACTTCCGGCATAGGTGGCTCAATAGACTCCTTTGTTGATATTGGGGATGATGATAAGGTCGAAAACAACCTGGATTTCGATCGATTTCTTGTAAAACATGGTAATTGTAAGTTCAAATTGTGAAAGATGGATTTAGAAAACTGGGTTTTGTTTCTTGTTGTTGTTGGAATGTTGTTCTTAAAAAGCTCAAAAGCAACGAGGAAAACGAAGAAGAATGAAAGAACTTGAGGCTGAAAGAGGATGAGTGTGTGAGTAAATGAAACGCGTGATTGAGGTACAGGGGCGAAGCCAGAAAAATTTTTTAGGGGGGCCGAATGAAATTTTAATTTTTTATAGTTTATATCTTTATAATTTGTAAAGGATTAAATTGAATTTTTATAATTTTAGGGGGCCAAAGTACAATTTTATCTTTACTAATTTAAAATTTTTAAAAAATTTAAAGGGCCTTAAAAATAATTTTACATTTTAGGGGGGCCGGGGCCCATGCCAGCCCACTGGCTTCGCCCCTGTTGAGGTAGACTGTGGACAACCAAAAGCTGTAAACTTCATGTGGCTCAAAACAAATGACAATAGGTGTTATGAATTTTGGTAAAAATGCAACGGAGGGACTTGTACTAGGTGTTAGATTATATTTTGCTCCTTTACCAGAGGCGAAGTTAGAAAAATTTTTGGAATGTCAGAATATTGTATATTTTTAAAGAATTAAATCAAAATTTTATTATTTTGGGTGCCAAAGTGTAATTTTACCACGTATTAACATAAATTTTCATAAATTTTAAAAGGCGAAAATAGGATTTCCTATTATAAGGGGCCGAAGCCCCTACCAGACCCTAGCACCGCTCATACCCTTTACTCAAAAAATTGGTAAATTAGCCTCTTACATATTATATCAAAGAATAAATTGGTCATTTCTATACAAATTTCATTCATTTCTACGCTAAGAAGTAGACATAACCCCACTTCGTTCAAGTTTTTTAAGTCTTTTTAAGTCATAAAGTATTCGTTTCAAAACAATGGCATTTTAAAAGTATTATTGCATCTGTCAATTGAATCTTAATTCGATTGGCATGAGTATTGTTGCCAATGCAGGAATATATGGGTTCGAGTGTGCTAAAACGTATTATCCTCTTATTTATAGGTTAGGGAAACACTACAAGTAATTCTAGGCATTGTTTAGAAAAAAAAACAGATATAACCAAAACCTATAATAGAAATGGGACTAGCCATCAAAAGAATACTTTTTTCTCTAGTCCAAGGATTCAATCATGCTTTGGTGTCTGTGGTGGTTTTTGTGATACTCGAGTTCTATGGTGACTAGTTTTCTCTAAGTACTTAGTCACTTTGGTCTATTAAGTTTTTACGGGGACTCGTTTTTGTCTGGGGTTCTATTGCATCTATTATTCCAAGTCGAAGATATTTCCACTGTCACAGGAGGAAAGAACTGTATAGAGACTTACCCACCGCATTAAGATTTTGTTTATCTTGATGGCTAATAGTGTCATTCAACTGAAAAGGTTGTGAGAATGAACCAAGGTCTCTCTTTGTTATTAATTTACGTAAAGAGGCTTGATTCAAACAATGAGAACTTGTTTTCCCCAACCTAAAGTTTAAAATTTTCTTGTCTTTTAAGGCTTTATCTAGTTTGGAAACTGATATCCTCGATCAATTTCTTCATTCTAGGGGTGTTCAATTAGTTAACCGATCTGAAACACCATTAACCGAATTAACCGACCCTTCAAAAATTTTAACCGTTAACCGAACCGAATTTTTTCAAAAAAATTAATCGAACCGAAATTTTTCAATTAATTCGGTCGGTTAACCGAATTAACCGAAAATTATAATTTTTTTATTTTTGGTTAAAATAAGTATAAAATTAACTGAATTAACCGAATTACCCAATTTACCCGAATTAACCAAATTACCCGGTTTACCCGAATTAACCGAATTTCCCAATTTACCTGAATTATTTTTATTTTTATTTATTAAATTATTTGTAATTTTTATGATTAGTTTGGGTAATTGGGTTATATAATTGGGTTGGGTAATTAGTTTTAGTTTGGTTGGGTTTATGTTGAATTGGGTTTGAGTGAATAGTGGGTTATGTATATATTATAATTTTATTGATTAATTTTTTCAGTTAAATCAAAAAATTTTGGTTAACCGACCGGTTTCGAATCGAATTAACCGTTAGCCGAAAACTAAAAAAATTATTAACCGACACTCAACCGAAAAAATTTGGTTAACCGACTGATTAACCGAATTTTTTTGATTTTACCAGAATTTTGCACACCCCTACTTCATTCAATGTAATTAGTCTATAGCATTATTAGCTTTTGTCTAATGTTTATCCTCATTTGCATATAATTTTGTATATAATAAAAAAAAGAATTAAAATATAAAAATAAATAGATGAAATTCCATACTTTTATTGAAATTTAAATTATATTTCCTTTTTAAAAAAAAAAAGCTTACAATTGTGATGTCAACTTAAAATACGACATAAACAAATCAAAAAATTGTATGCATGATCGAAAAGAATGATAAAGAATTCTTATATCATCTTCTCTATTCACATCAAAAGAATCAACTACTTGTAAAATGTACTTATATCAAATCTAATTCTCTTTACCCTTTCATTTTTTCCCCTCCATATATTAATTTTAGTATCAGAGCACATCTTGAAAATTAAACTCCGACACCCTTTAAAGAGAAGAAGCTTTTTCGTAATAAATTCTCTTTCTTGAGAAGAGGTACACTTTTTGTTCTCATTTCTTCTCTCATAGTCGTTATCGATTCAGACAATTTCGGATTCAAGTCACTAGTAGATCAAGGAGAAAAGCACAATTCTGTATAGCCATCACTTCTTGGAGATAAATTCACTTGTTCCAATGCTCGAAGTTGAAGTTTCGAAGGGAAATCTCAAACGTAACTGATCTGAGGTCCGAGGTCCTGCCCCTGTAGTCCATTTACATGACAATTGCTTGCCTAATTGATATGATTTCATCCCTTTCTTAGAGTTAATCATTTGAAGAATCAATTCTTCAGCTATGGCTTCAACATTATGATCATTTTCATTTATCGTCTCGTCTTGAACCGTTGAATTTGAACCCTAGTTGTAAGCAACAGCAACCTTAAACAATATGGTTTTTATCGGTATTTTAAGATGACTCAAGTTGAGGGACTTGCTTGACATTGTGCATTCAAGGCCTTCACTGGTTCCTTCTTCGATCAAATCACTGAGCTTCTCGATCGAACCTTTGACACTGTTTTCTTCAGGCTCTAAGTTATTTTCTTCTGATGAATTGCATCTAAGATGGTGATTGGTTCCATGGAAACTCTCTTCTCCATCAACTGGTGCCATCTGAATGTAACAAAATGAAAGCATTTCATTAATTTGTAATTTTTCCACGTATTAATATCAATTTTCATAAACTTGCAAGAATGGGATTTCCTATTACAAGGGGCCAAAGCCACTACCAGATCTTAGCACCACCCCTACATTTTACTTAAAAAATTGGTAAATTAGTCTCTTACATATTATAGCAAAGAGTAAATTGGTCATTTCTGTACAAATTTCTTTCATTTTTATGCTAAGAAGTAGACATGACCCCACTTCGTTCTCTAAGTCATAAAGTATTTATAACAGCCTAAATTGCAGTGGTGTCGGAACAGTGATGTGAGATCACTAAATCCGACGAGTGAGATTTGAAAAAAAACAATTAAAATAGTATTAAAAGTTGAGTGTGATGTTAAAAATATTTTTAAATAGATGAAATTATAAATTAAAGAGGAATTATTAAATAAATCAAGTTAAAAACGAGGTGTCAAGACCTCAATTTCATAAAACCAAGTCGAAAATATTTTTATAAATATTTATAGGGTATTATTAATGTGGTATTAAAATTTCGTTAGAAAATTTTGATGTTTGGGTGGTTAATTAAATAAAAATAACTAAATTGAAAAAGGTGTAAAAGTTGCTAGAGTGATGAAATAGCTCAATGGTCAATTAAGGAAGGACCAAAAGAGAAAATTAGCCCAAAGGAGATATTTTGGGCGGCACAAGCAGAGAAAATCAGGAAAAATTTATGAAATAAGGGTAAAATTGGAATATTGCAAAATTAACTAAATAAAAATGGGACCAAATTGGAATATCTAGAATTCTCTTCATTTCTCTTCATTTTCATCAGCTGAAAAACAGCAATGGAAGAGGGTTCAAGCTGGTTTTTCATACTTTAGCTTCATGTAAGTTTAATTCTTGCTTTTTTCTTGAAATTTCTTTATTTTTTGGTCTTTTACAATTGGGTCCAACTTACTATTTCATTAGTTTTTGATTTCATGGATAATTTTTAAAGTTGTTATGGATGAGTGCTGGAAGCATATAATAAATAAACATAGAATTGAAGCTTTAATTTTGATATATGATTATTTTATCAAGTAAAATTGATGGAAATTGATTTTAGGACCTTATTGTGAAAGAGTTTGGAATTAAAGTCTAGTGCTAAAGTTATGATTTTCAAGGGTTATGAAGTAGTTTAAAATGATATAATAAAGTATTAACTGAGAAAAAATATCTCAATTGAGGGGTTAATTGAGAAGGGATTGAATTGTAAAAACTGTAAAATTTGGGGTAAATTGGAAATTAACATTTTGCACTAAAACAGTTTTGGACAACAGCAGTTGTATAAATTTGAAAAATCACCAAATATTATATAAATCGAATTAGAGGTTGATTAAGATATGAAATTAAAGTTTTTTTAGTCTATTTTCACATAAAAGAAACGGTGTAACCAAAAGAATTTCATATTATGAGATATTTGGATTTTTGTGAGACAGGGTCAAAATGATTTTGGAATCCCCTGTTTTGATTTTTTAAAATCATTAAAAATTGTATAAAAATAATTATGAGTTAGAATTTATATGTTTAAACTATTGAACGAGTCTATTTTCAAGAGAAACAAATGGGAACATCACCTGAGTCTTGTACGAGGAGATAATTAATTTTTAGTGAAGAAGGATTGGAACTGTCAGATAGCAGAATAGGGATGATTTTAAAGAATAAACTGTACTTATTGGCTAAACCAAAAATTTTAGAAATTTTATGGTAATGAGATACGTGAGTCTAGTTTCAGAGAAAATTAGCGGATCTTAAATTGGAGTTCTATAGCTCAAGATAAAAATATTTTAGTGACTATGACACGGATGGACAACTTTGAATATACATATAAGTAAATAGTGAAATTATAGATAATGTTACTTATAAGTGTGTTATATACATTAAAGATGTGGGATGGAGAGGAGGAGGAAAATATGTGAGTGACTTATGTACAAATTGATCACATGCTCGATTACATTTGGTAAATGTTAAACTCTGTCAAAATGAAAATTGTTATAAATTCATGTTTGAATTAAATGTTATATATGTTAAAGAATAATTTGAATATTTGATATTGCCTAATAAATGAATATCCGATAATTCTTAGTATATGTTAAACCAAATATATAAATTTTATAAGTGGACAGAGAGCAGAATTGAGTACAATCGTTTTGTGAAAAGTGATAAATTGACGGAAAAGACCATGATTATAAAACACCCCTAACCCGAATCCGTCACCGGAATAGAGTTACGGAGCATTAATGGAGTTATCAATTTATGTATTTGACATTTTATATCGTCTAGCATTCATATTTGGAACCAATTAAAATCAAACATATTGTTTCTTAAGCATACTTATTTTTTTTCTTGACATGTTTTACTTGAATTAATTATTCGTCTCAACACACTTAATTTTCCTTGTATCAACGCATCAAAGATAATAACATATTTACATGTCATGATAAATATCGTTCTTTTGTCGTTATTCTCATACGTATTGATAACAACCCATAAATTCTATAAAATATCAAAATTTTTCATAATTTCAACACTTTTCAATTTAATCCTTAAAACATGTTTTCCTCCGATCTTCGACTAAATTAATAATTTCATTCAATTTTTGCAATTTTAAATAATAAAATAATCCATTTCATGCAAATTGGTCATTTCTAACATTTTTACAAGATTGCCCACAAAGTTTTACTTTTATTCAATTTAGTCCCTGAGCCTACAACATGCATGTAATAGGCCATTTCAGCCCGGGCCCATACCAGAACCAAATTAAAAAACCAAATAAATAAAAATAATAAAATTCAGCCCAAATAAACTTTGCACTTTATCTTTAAAGTTCAAAACCCTTTACAAAGGGCCCGAAATTCGGGTCCAAGACCCAATTTATTTATAAACCCAAATACAATTCCAATTTTAACCCAAACAGCCCAATATAGGCCCAAAGTCGGATTCCCAGAATTCAGAATCTATTTACAAATAAGGCCGAGACCCGATTTATTAGCCCAAATACAAACTAAAATCCAATAATATTAAAACCCATTTTACAAATAAAATACCCAATTTTAAATTAAATAAATTCATAAAAAAACAAAGTTTAGTGTCCGTTTTACAAATATTAGGGCCCAATTTTATTTCAAAACCAGAGCCCAAATTAAAGATTAATACAGACCAAAAACCAAACCATAAACAAGCTTGATCCTAACCCAAACTCGATTGGACAAACCCAAAACCTAACCCAGTTACTAATAAAACGGATCTAATTCAGCAGCCCAAAAGTAGATTGACCCAAGTGGCCCGAATGTGCGATGTTTCTGGAAGCTTGGGGTCCCCTCGTGTTGTAGCGCCCACGCTCGGTCTCCTCCGTATGGCCATCTCCGCAGCAAGGCAGAGAGCAGAAAAAATGTGTATTCCGATTTTTCTTATTTTCATTCGGCTATAAAAGGCCGTTTCTAATCTGTAAATTTTTACTTACGCACGCAGAAATACACATACATAGATACTGAAAAGATCAAAGAGCAATCAAAAGTGTTTTTTAGAAGGTGATTTCAAATTTCTTTCGGCTCATTCTTCCTTTTGTTTCTTTGATTTTTTGTTCCTATTCTATTGCATGTGAGTAAAGGAAGTAGATCTTACCTTTGCAAGAGGCTACTGGAATCTTCCTCTTCCTCGTCGAGATCGGGGTTATTGAGAGGATTCTAAGGCCGAAATTGGAGATCCGCAGGTTGTGGATCGAAATAGGGTTCCTACGCGCCACCGTCCATCGTTTATGGTGGTATAATGGTGTGCGTGCGATGGATTCACAGAATCGGCCGAACATGAGGGGCTGCTATATTTTTTTTCTTTTCCGTTCGTATAAAACAGTGTTTTAGGGTTAGTTTTTTTTTACTTTTATTTGGTGCTTTAGAAAACGGTGCCGTTTAGCCAATTACAATGACTCCAAAATAGTGCCTTGTGAGCGTTGCCTGATTCGATCCGATCCAGCACCCCCAGGATCCGCGCGTTTTCGCGGAGAAGGGTCATTTGTGTGACTAGTCCCTCCATCGTGCGCTATCGTTCAATTGAGCCTTGTTTCAATTTCTTCTTTATTATAATTTTGCCTTGGAATTTACTTTCTGTTTCGAATTAGTCTTCGTTTAAACGCTTCGTTTCAGGATCTGATTCAATTGGGCTTTTAGTCCTTGCTAGTTTACGCGTATTTTTATTTAGGTCCTTGTCCCAATTTTAACGTTTTAAATTGTTCTCTAGATTTTGTTCTTACTTCAATTAAGTCCGTTTTTTAGTTTTTTTAAATCTACGTATTATTTAAGTTATAGAAATTGTTTAATTGATCATATTTGAGTTGTTTTACTAACTATACATTGTTTTAATTTATTTTTTTATTTGTATGCATCTTCTACTATTATTTTATTATAATTTATTTATTTTGAAATTCGCTTTTGTATTTTTCATTGTTTTGAAGATTTACAAATTTTTACTTTAAATACTTTTAGAAATTTATACATACATATATAATCTATATAAAAATATTTTTATTTTGGTGTATCTATATATCATTGATTTCACATTATTTATGAATACGTCCATGTATATTCTTTTAAAATTCATTACGTATGTATATTTGTATTTCTTTTAAATTTATTTGCATATAACTTTTTCCTTTAAAAAGCATATTGTTGTTATACACATTGTGAAATTCTCATCATTTCATGTATATATTCCCTAAATCTATTTTTTTTTTCAAAAAAACCTTATTTAAAATTATTCTTACTTATTTTACACATTTTTTTTTATACATGACATTGGTATGTATTTTATATTTTTCTCATTATATATTATTATTCTTGAACTAATGTATTTTGTTTAAAACTATTTCACACATCATTAATTTCATAACTATATCGATTTTTGTTATTCGCATATGTATACATATATATATATATTTTTTTTTTTATTTTTTGGGTATATTCTTTGAATCTTTCTTTTACATATATTTGTGCACTCTTTTGTATTACTTATATTCATTTAAATTACCAACATTTTATTATATATATATTGTTTGTATTAAATTGTATATGGATTTCAAATACTTAGTAAGCATTATTATATTATATACATAATTTTTGTTAGATTTTAACTATATATATAGAAGTTTGTTTCGAATTATATCATATAACACCATTTTTTTTTATGTATAATGTTTATTTCAAAATTTATGTATGTATATTGCTATTTAATATAACATATTCTTATGTTAAATCTTTAAACTTAGTTTTTAATTGTTTATTTTATTTATGCATTCGCCTATTTCAAATCCTTTTCCTTTGTATTTGTTTTAAAATTTGTTACTTCTTATTGGTGGAAGTTTGTTTAATATTTCTTTAAAATTAGCGTGTTTCTTTAAAAATTAGCTTTTAATATGTTATTTCTCAAATGTTAATAGTCATGTGATAATTTAGATTTCTTGTAGCTCTATATGATTATAATTCTTTTTGTAGAAGAGAAATTGTTATGTAGCTGTATCTCATGTTTACTAATATTATCCTTATTCCATGTATTGCATCATAATTTTTAAATTCACCTTTCGCCCCATTTTAACTATTCTTTAAAACAAGTCAAATAAGCATATTTTGAGCTAGATTTGAAAACCTTTTAAATAGGGCAATATTTAGTGTTTGGGAATTCGAGAAACTGTGCCCTAACGTGCTGGGTTGCATTTTTCCGTTTAACCAAGCCAATAAGTATCCTTTTAATTGCATATTTTGAGAATCACAAGATGACCTCAATATTAAAGGTTTAAGATAGCATATCCTAACGTGCTGGATGTGGTATCTTGTTCCTTTAAAACGGGTGAATCTTAAAACTCAATTCAAACCAAATGTTCTTTAAAAAATCACATTTCAAGATTTTTCAAGATTTCAACATTAGGACAATTATTGATCAAAATGGTACCAGTTTTGGGCGTGCGAGGGTGCTAATCCTTCCTCATACGTAACTGACTCCCGAACTCGGCTTTTCTATTTCGTTGACAAAAATTATTTTTCCAAAAAGGTAATCCAATCACACCTAAACAAAAAAGGTTGGTGGCGACTCCATACTTTTAGAGTCGATCACCGTTTTTTCCAAAATTTAAAAATGATTTCGACAATGCAAATTAGCCATGCTAGCTGAATATTTCTACATTTTTATAGTTTTCCTCCTCCTTCTCTCCATTCCACATCTTTAATATATATATAATTCCATAATTTTCTTATATATTTGTCGAAACCATTTTTCATTTTTAAAAACGCAGGGATCGACTTTAAAAAAGCAGGGATCGACTTTAAAAAATATGGAGTCGCCACCAATCATTTTTTGAGGTGTAATTGGGCCACCTTATAAAATATTTTGGTCTACGAGTTTTAAGAAAACAGGTTCGGGAGTCGGTTACATACGAGGAAGGATTAGCACCCTCGTAACGCCCAAAATTGGTACCTAGCTGATTAGTTAATGTCTTAGTGTCAAAAATTTGAAAAGATTTTAAAATATGACCCTTTTATTTAAAAGAAAACTTGAGTAAATTAGATAAAATGTAAAGACCTATCATCTAGAAGGGGGAAAATGTCATACCCAGTGAGTTAGGATTTAACACTTCAAACCTTCGAAACCAAGCTTGTCTTTGATTTTTTTTAAAACCCATGCATTAAGGTTTAAAAAGGATTTTTGGTTACTTGGGCCTTATGAAAATTAGAACCCAGTAAGTTAGAGCACAATTTCTCAAAATCTCCAAATATCAAACATTGCCTTGGTTTTTTGAAATTCTTACCTCAGGATAGCAAAATGTCACATCCAGTGAGTTAGGGTGTAACATTTCGAGTTCCCGAGGATAAGCTTTTATTTGAAACTCACGTATCTTGTTTTCAAAATGGTACTCGGTTACTTAGGATCAACGAGAAAAATTGAAGCTCAGTAAGTTAGGGCACGATTCTCTCGAAGCTCCCAAATATCAAGCATTGCCTTGTTTTGAAGAATCATTTTTATGAATTTGAGTAAAGGGTAATGTTTTAAAGATATGCGTAATAGAACAAAATAGACGTAAAAATGGAAACGATGATAATAAGGAAATAAATAATCACAGAGAAATAAATAAATAAGTCAACAAACCAATAAGTAAATAAGTGGGAAATAATAAAAAATTTTAAATAATAAAATAGAGAGAAAAGTTGAAAATAAGAAATAAAATAAGGAAAAAAATTAAATGAAATAAAAAAATAATAATAAAAACATAATAATAAATTTAAAAAGATAAGAATAATATACTAATAATAATAGCATGCTAGTAAAAAATAATATTTAATAATAATAGTAATAATAGAGGATAATAGCGATAATAAAAATGGTGTTAAAAAAACGATGATTATACTATTTAATAATAAAAGTAATAATAGAATAAAAAATGACAACTCATTAAAAAAATATATACATACTTCCAATAGAAATAAAAAGGAAAATAATAATATACTAACACGAATAACAATAGGTTAATAATGATAGTATTAGAAAGTCAAAATAATAAATAAAAAAAATATGAATAATAGTAATATAGTAACGAAAATAATAGAGTTTAATGATAAAAAACGTTAATAAAAATAATAGAGTTTAATGATAAAAAAAGTTAATAAAAGAAATAGTAATAATAATTGTAATAAAATGATAATACTAAGTATAGTAATAACGTAAATAATAATATTAAAATAATAAAATTCAAATTGATTGATTTAATTAATAAAACGTCACAAAAAAACAAAAAGGGACTGAATTGAATTAAAAACGCGAGTTTGGGGTGAAATTGGAAATAAAAGAGAAGAGGAGGGCCATATTGAACGCGAGCGCAACATAGAGGGGCCAAAATAGAGAATAACCCCACCCCCAGAACGGTGCCGTTCGAACGCGGACCAAATCGAAACAGAGGAAAAATTATTGGTAAAAATTGGAAATAAAAAAGAACTTGATTTAAAAGAAAGAAAACGCGGAAGGACTAAATGTGCAATTAGTCCATCCGTATAAAAACACGCGGATCCTCCGGGTCAGGTCGGGCGCGCACACGGGCTAGGCTGAAACGGCGTCGTTTTGGCGCCTATGCTTTAGCCCAAAACGGCGTCGTATTAAGGGGCCTATAAATGCCTTTTTTTTTTTGCAAAAAATCTCATTTTCCCATTTTTTTCAAAAAAAAAAACCAAAAGATTTCCTCTCTAATTCTATCTGTAGGCCAGAGGTCCAGCCAAGCTCCGGTGCTGACCGCCGCCACTGGCCGCCTCTCGCCTTCGAGCGTCGAAGGTAAAAGTTTCCCTTTTTATTTTTTTTGTATTTTAAAATACAGAAAGATATTTTAAAAAGAAAATATATAAAAATATATATGTAGGTTTCGAAAAGATAAAAAAAATAAGAAAATAAAACAAGGAAATACCCTTAGCCTTTAGATCTTGCTTCCTGTTTGTGGTTTTGATTATTGAGAATGCACAAGTCTATTTGGTATTAAACTGTGTTCTTTGTATTCTTCTCTATCCGCAAAAAGAAAAAGGTCCTTTTTACATTGTTTTTGTGGCTTTTTATAGCCAAAATTTTACAACTATATTGCCCCTTTTTGCAGGTCCGTGAGCGAGCATGCCACTGACGTAGCATGGTGGAGCGGCGCACGTCGCGGAGGAGCGTGAGGGAGGCTGCTGGTGTGGGAAACGATGGCTGAACCTTTAGGGATTAGGTCTTTTTCTTTTTTGTTTTGTTAGGCTTTGGGTTGTATTGTATATTGGGTCGGGGAATTGGGCTGTTGTATTAGGTTTGGGTCTTAGGTTTGGGTTTGTAGTGGGTTTAATTTTGGGTATTAATCTGTTAATGGGCCTCGGCCAAATATTGGGCCCTACAATATTCATATCAAGTTGTTCACTTGAGTCACAGTCACTAAATTATTTTTATCTTGAGTTACAGGACTTCAAATTAAGATCGGTTAATTTTCTCTAAAACTAGACTCACATATCTTCTTACCATAAAATTTTCAAAATTTTTTGTTCAGCCAATTAGTACAGTTTATTCATTAAATTCTCCCATGTTTCGCTATTCAACAGTTCTAACCACTCTTTGCTAAAATTTAATTATCTCTTTGTACAGAATTCAAATAATGTTCTCGTTTGTTTCTTATAAAATATACTCATTATAAAATATACTCATTAAGGAATCTAACCATATAAATTATGTCCCATAATTATTTTTTTACAATTTTTAATTATTTTTCCAATTCAAAACAGAGGACCCCAAAATCATTCTGAACCAATCTCACAAAAATCTAAATATATCAGAATATAGAATTCATTTATTTGCTCTATTTCTTTTATATGAAAGTAGACTCAATAAGCTTTAATTCCATATCTCACTCAACTTATAATTAAATTTCTACCATTTTTGGTGATTTTTCAAATTTAGGTTACTGCTGCTATCCAAAACTGTTTTAGTGCAAGATATTAATTACTAAGTTTATAACACCCTTATTTTCTTTCTTTACACCATTTCCCATCACTTTGTCTTATTTCTCTTCACTAACACATCAAGAACATAGAATCATATATAAGATAACTCTACTTTAACATCATTTCCATGCATTTTCAATAATATTAAACTTAAATACATATTGAAATTTTAATGTACTTACCTTTTCCTATTGATTTCAATCTTTAACTTAATTTTCTCCCTCCTCCAACTTCTGTTCTTGAATCTAACTTGGTATTCTAACTCTCCATAGTTTCCTTAACATTTTTCTCTCTTGGTAGCTATGGAAATTCTTTTGATTTTTAAGTGAAAAATGGTAAACTTTTAGTGGAAGGACCAAATTGTAAAGAAAGCAAAACTTTCTTCTTCCATTTTCTCTTCTAACGTGAATGCATGGAAAAGGTATGGGTGGTTTGTTGTTTCTTTCCATACACACACACACATATATATACTAAATAAAATATTAAAATAATAAAATATCTTATTAAAATATTAAATAAATAATAATTATCTAATTAAATAATTATAAAATATCACCAATATCATCATTACTTTCTAGATTTCTATCTCTTCCAATTGATCATTTTGCCCTTTGTGATCTTTTAAAATTTCATTCTTGAGTCATCACTTAATTTGGTAAAATTGCAATTTAGTCCCTCATAATTCTTCACCTATTCAATTTAGTCCTAATTCATCAATTTTCCTTAGTTTTCAAATCATTCCACCCTTAAAATATTTTCACTATTGGTCCTTTAACTTTTCATATTTACACTTTAACCCCTTAAATTTTAAGTATTTACTCTTGGGCAACAAAATTTTTCTCACTTTTACAATTTAGTCCTTTCTTGAATTAATATGTCATAATATACTTCCCAATGACATAACTCAATTTTTCTCTCCTTGTCACTTTATTTTCTTATTTTACTAAATTAAGGATAATATCTTAGTATATAAAATTTTCGGAGTGTTACAGGTTAAGCTATGGCAAAGTGTAGATGTAAGACCATTGTAACACCCCAAACCCGGCCTAGACGTTATGGCCAAATCTGGTGGCGTCACATGAGAGTGTTTTTAGAAATCACTTCGAATATCAAAATCTTGTGCAAGTTATTATCTTTCATTCATCACGGAAGCTTATAAATCATTCATTTTAACAAAAATTTGAAATTAAGTTTTAAAACGCATTTGGAGTATCGAGATTTAATAAAAATTAATAATAACATTAAAACAATTTGGAAACTCTAAGTATTAAACAAAACAGTTCAAAGGACTACAATACATAAAACTCCCAAAATAATGATAAAATAATAAAATAATGAATAACCAGTAATAAAAGTAGGAAGTTCGGTAAAGTGTCCACTAGTGGTCACCCTCGAGCCCTCCGCAGCACCAATCTATCTACTGTTGGGGATTACCTGACAGATAAACAAAATAAAGGGGTGAGTCTTCACAAACTCAGTGTGCATATCCCCACAGTAAAGCATGCATACATCAAATATCAGTCAATCGGTCATTAATCGAGCTAGAGCTCTTAACAGAATCAGATCAGATATAATCTGGCCCTAGCCCATATAGAAAACGTATGCATATCACATCAGTATAGTAAATGCCCACCTAGCCCATATAGAAAACGAATGCATATCTCCATCCACCCTACATACCATGTGGGGATAAAATCGATCCACCTCACCCTACACACCAAGTATGGGGATAAAATCAACCCATCCAGCCCTACACACCATAAGGTACCGTAAAACGGCACTAACAAGTATAGGTAACACAGCTGCTAGTCAAACGGCTAAAAGCTTTATAGTCTCCCTTCTTTCCAATATCAACCCCAACCTAATACAATACAACATAAGTAATGTCATGACATGCTTTCATACAATAAACAGATCATACGTGTCATAATCAGATCAGATCAGAACAGTATTATTACACATTCTAAATACAACATGCTTGTAATATCCCGAATTAGGGCCTAATCGGAATAGTGGTTTCGTGACCACAAATTCGAGGTAGAAATAATTATTTTATAATTATTTTGATGTTTATGATATGATTTTATGATGGTATGAAAATTTCGTGAAGAAATTCCAAGCGTAAAGCGCTTAATTTGAAGTTAGGGATTAAATCGAATAAGTTGCAAAACTTGCATTCTAGAAGTTTTTAGTATGAAATTGCTTTGAAATATTAATTAGGAGGTCTTAAATGGTAATTAGACCAATTTTAAGTTCATGGACAAAATTAGGACATGGAAGGAATTTTTGAAAGTTTAGTAAGGAGGGGCATTTTGGTCATTTGGTTATTAACATGAATTAAAAGGGAAAAATAACACAAAATTCATCATCTCCTTCATTTAGTTGCTGCCAAATTTTGCTCTCTCCATAGCTAGGGTTTCTTCAACTTTCAAGCTTCATAGTAAGTGATTCCAAGCCCCGTTTTTAATGATTTTTACGTTTTTGAGATCCCGGTAGCTCGATAAAGCTTATGTTAGCAATATTTTAAGTTAGGGTTCATATTTGGAAAAATATCCACAGGTGAAATTTGTGTATTTTGATGTTTTATGATAGAATATGAGGTTTTAAATTATGTTAGACAACTTGTGCTACTCGGTTTTACGTAAAAACGAGTAAAACGGCTTAATCGGTAAAAATACATATTGTTCATAAGTATGTGTTTTAGTGGGAATTTGAGTTTGCTAATGGTAAATAAATGATCAGCATGTCCTAAAACATAAGAATTTGAAATAAAATTTAATTTCCGAGCTTTGGGGCAAAAGTGTAAATATGCAAAAGTTTAGGGGCAAAATTGTAATTTTGCCAAAATTTGAATTGAGGACTAATTTGAAAATGTGAGTATTAAACAAGCTAAATGTGTTATTTTAGATCAAGAAAGACGTGGAATCGACCTCAATCGAGGAAAAGAAAAGATTGCGGACTAAATTGCAAAGTCTTTGTATTTTGGGTACTAAGGTAAGTTCATATGTAAATAATGTAACATAATTTTTATTTTAAGTAATGTAATGTTATTTATATGATTGGTACTTACTATCATGGAATATTATGCCTTGTGAATTATTATTTATTGGTATGCAAAGTATGTAATTAGCTTGATAAGCATGAAATGCTAGCGATTATTTGTACCGACATTCTGAGGAAGATGGCCAAAAAGGTGAAACTTGAGGAAAATCCCGTTTGAACCTTAGGAATAGATTAGGATACAAGTGACATGTCACTAGGATGGTTGGGCATCCGAACTCGTTGAGTTGAGTCCGAGTTCACTTATGGATGCAAATGTCCGAACTCGTTGAGTTGAGTCCGAGTTCGTGAGATGTAACTAGGCATCCGAGCTCGTTGAGTTGAGTCCGAGTTCACTTATGGATGCGAACGCCCGAGCTCGTTGAGTTGAGTCCGAGTTCGCTTATGGGCGGGTTACATAATTGATTGATTTCATATATAGCACTTATGTGCAAATGATCCGTGTATCCGAGTTGTATTCCAATGTGTTCAACGGGTAAAATTCAAGTGAAATGGAAAGGCACTCAAGATGTAAGTGACAATTCGGTAATGCTGAGAAATGGCCATATTGGACAGGTATGTACTTAACCCTCGGGTTGAAACTCGACACAACAACAAAAATGTGGTAAGATGAAGTATGATGATTAGAATTGTGACATATGTTTTGGTGATGCTATGCTAATGTTGTTTGGCATGATGACTTTGTTATGTTACTTGTTATTTGCATGTGAACTTACTAAGCATTTATGCTTACTCCCTCCTTTTCATTCATTGTAGTTTTGGACAAGCCGGCTCGAGAATCGGGATAGGTTAAAGGCTCGATCACACTATCCAAAGGACTTTTTGGTAACTGGCTTGTAAAACTCAGTATGGCATGTATAGCACTATTCCTACTTTGTGTAAATAATCTTGTGATATGGTGGTGTTTTGGTTGAGGAAATGCTTGACAATGATGAGTCATTGAAATGGCTAATATAGATTATGTTTGATGTCATGGAAGGATAATAGGTTAAATAGTACATGGAAGCTTTTATGAGAATGAAACTAGCCATAAAACAGAACATTGCAGCAACACTGACGTGAGTTTAAAAATTTACTAAAAATCATAGAAATCGAATTTGGTGATGGATTAATTATGAAATCGAAGCTTATTGTGTATACTTTCATATGGAAGAAGCAAAATAGGTAAAGGAATTACATGTTATGCGATATTTGAGTTTTAGTGAGACAGGGCCAGAACGATTTCTGGATCCCCTGTTCCAAATTTTAAAATTCACCATAAATTATAAAAAAATAATTAGGAGGATTAGTTTATATGCCTAGATTCCTTATTGAGTGTAGTTTTAATAGAAATAAACTTCATAGTCATATGAAATTTGTACAGGGAGTAAAGTGGTTCGTAATGAGTAGAGGTCAGGGCAGTCAAGTCCTGAAACAGGGGTAACTTTAACTAATAAACTGTACTAATCGGCCCAACCAAAAATTCTAGAAAAAAATTAGTGAATAGATATATGAGTCTAGATTCAGGAAAAATTTACGGATCTTGATTTCGAGTTTCGTAACTCGAGATATGATTTTTTGAGCGACCATGACGCAGAAAATAGTTTATTCCGAAAATGAAAATAGATTTTGTAAAGTTGTTTAAAATGGTAAATTATGTTTAGTAACACCTCAAGCTCGACTCCGGTGACGATTTCGGGCGTGGGGGCGTTACATTTGGTGGTATCAGAGCAGGTTTAGTCGGTTCTCGGACTAACGTGTTTTATGTACGGATTTTGCTATACATGCCATATGTGTGTATTGTGATAGTGTGACGACTTCTGACCTTTTAAATGATTTTTTTTATATAGTAAATGGATCCCGATCCAGCTGTGGCTGATGAAGTAGAGAGTAATGCGCCAGCTCCGGCTGAAGGGGCAGCGGCGACTGAAAATCCACCACCTACTGTTGGTCAGGGAGGAGAAAGGGATCGGGAAGCCTTTCTCCAAATGATGAGTGCATGGTACACTGAGTTCGTTCGTACGAACCCGAATGTACGACCTCCCCCACCTCCCCTAATTCCTCAACCTGTACCCCCGATGCCTCAAGATGTGGGTATGATAAAATTTCAAAGAACTCCAGTTGATAAAATTCGTAAGCTCGGGGCCGAAGAATTCAGAGCTAATGTAGATGATGATGCGGAAAAAGCAGAGTTCTGGCTTGAGAATTCTATCCGGGTATTTGATGAACTGTCCTGCACACCAGAGGAATGCTTGAAATGTGCTATATCCTTGTTGAGGGATTCAGCCTACAATTGGTGGAAGACATTGATTTCGGTGGTACCGAAAGAGAGAGTAACCTGGGAATTCTTTCAAGAGGAGTTCCGGAAGAAATACATCAGTGAAAGATTTATTGACCAGAAGCGTAAAGAGTTTCTTGAGCTAAAGCAAGGTAGTATGACAGTCACTGAATATGAAAGAGAGTTCGTCAGATTGAGTAAGTATGCTAGAGAATATGTTCCTACCGAGGCTAAAATGTGTAGGCGATTTGAAGATGGGCTCAATGAAGAAATTAAAGTATTTGTTGGGATTCTTGAATTAAAAGAAATGGTGGTACTTGTTGATCGAGCTTGCAAGGCTGAAGAACTACTTAAAGAGAAGAAAAAGGCAGAATCTGAGACACGAAATTGGAAGAAAAGACCATTGACTAATGCACCCTCACAGCAACCCGGAAAATCAAGAAATATGAATCCTCGTTCCCAAGTTTCAGCTGGACAATCCTATGGGAATTTTAAGAAGCAAAATATGGGTTCTAAGTCCCAAACTACTTCGGCAGCCAGTGTAGGGAACACGAGATTTGTTAAACCCGAATGTCAACAGTGTGGCAGAAATCATTTTGGTCCGTACAGAGCAAACGAATGTTTCCGATGTGGTTCTCCGAATCATTTTATTAGAGATTGCCCCGAGAGAATTGAAAAAGAAAAATTTCTGAGTACAAAAGCTAGTGGTGCAGATTCGCGAGGAAGGTATCCAAGAAAAGCTGGGAGTGAAGCAAGCAGCAAGAATGCAGCCAGAGATTCAGCAGTTAGATCTGAAGGAAGGGCTCCGGCTAGAACTTATGCTATTAAAGCTCGTGAAGATGCTTCCTCGCCCGATGTGATCACCGGTATATTTTCTCTCTATGATGTTAATGTTACTGCTTTAATTGATCCCGGTTCTACTCATTCATATGTGTGCATGAAATTGGTGTCTAGCATGAATATACCTGTTGAGAATACAGAATTTATGATTAAAGTGTCAAACCCGTTAGGCAAATGTGTTATAGTTGATAAAGTATGCAAGAAATGTCCTTTAATGATTCGGGGTCATTACTTTCCGGCCGACTTGATGTTGTTGCCGTTTGATGAGTTTGATGTTATTTTGGGTATGGACTGGTTGACATTGCATGATGCCATAGTAAATTGTAAACAGAAAGTTATTGAACTAAAGTGTGAAAATGGCGAAACTCTGCGGGTTGAATCAAATAAATCAGAGGCATTGTCTAGTGTAATTTCTTCAATGTCAGCTCAGAGATTTTTGAGAAAGGGTTATGAAGCTTATTTGGTGTATGTATTAAATACAAAAGAAATGGAAAAGAAAGTGGAATCAGTGCCGATTGTATGTGAATTTCCGGATGTATTTCCCGAAGAATTGCCGGGTTTGCCTCCAATCAGGGAAGTAGAATTTGGTATAGAGTTGATGCCGGGAACAGCTCCAATCTCGGTTGCTCCGTATAGAATGGCACCAACGGAATTAAAAGAATTAAAGTCACAGTTGCAAGAGTTGACAGACAAAGGCTTTGTGAGACCGAGTTTTTCGCCTTGGGGTGCTCCGGTATTGTTTGTGAAAAAGAAGGATGGTTCGATGAGATTGTGTGTATACTATCGGCAATTAAACAAAGTGACAATTAAGAACAAGTATCCGTTGCCAAGAATTGATGATTTATTCGATCAGCTGAAAGGAGCAACATGGTTTTCAAAGATTGATTTGAGATCTGGATACTATCAGCTGCGGGTAAAAGAGTCAGATGTGCCTAAAACTGCTTTTAGAACAAGGTACGGTCATTATGAATTTTTAGTTATGCCGTTTGGATTAACAAATGCTCCTGCCGTGTTTATGGATTTGATGAATCGAATATTTCGGCCATACTTGGATAAGTTTGTTGTGGTATTTATAGATGATATTTTGATTTATTCGAAAGATGAGACAGAGCATGCTGAGCACTTGAGGATAGTTTTGCAAACTTTGCGAGACAAGCAGTTATATGCCAAGTTTAGTAAAAGTGAATTTTGGCTTCGGGAAGTTGGATTTTTGGGTCATATTGTTTCGGGTGATGGTATACGGGTTGATTCTGGTAAAATTTTAGCTATTGTTGATTGGAAGCCACCGAAGAATGTAACCAAAGTTAGAAGTTTCTTGGGGCTAGCCGGATATTATCGACGGTTTGTGAACGAATTTTCTATAATTGCTGCTCCTATGACTAGATTACTTCGAAAGGATGTTAAATTTGAGTGGACGGAAGAATGCCAACAAAGTTTCGAAGAATTGAAAAAGTTATTAACAGAGGCACCAGTGTTAGTACAGCCCGAGTCAGGTAAAGAATTTGTGGTATATAGTGATGCTTCTCTAAATGGTTTGGGATGTGTACTGATGCAAGAAGGAAAGGTTGTGGCTTATGCTTCGAGGCAGTTAAAACCTCACGAGAGGAATTATCCGACTCATGATTTGGAATTGGCTGCAGTGGTGTTTGCTTTGAAGATTTGGCGACATTATCTATATGGTGAAAAATGTCGGGTATACACCGACCATAAAAGTCTTAAATACTTGATGTCACAAAAGGACTTGAATTTGAGACAGCGAAGATGGTTGGAGTTATTAAAAGATTACGAGCTTGTGATTGACTATCATCCAGGAAAAGCAAATGTGGTTGCTGATGCTTTGAGTAGAAAACTGTTGTTTGCTTTGAGAGTTATGAACACTCAGTTGAAAATGTCAGATGATGGTTCCATTCTGGCCGAGCTAAAAATAAGACCGATGTTTTTACAAGAGATTTGTGAAGCTTAGAAAAGCGATGAAGACTTGCAAGCCAAAAGAAAGGAATGTGAGGTTGATACAGAGTCAGATTTTAGAATCGGTCTTGATGGTTGCTTGATGTTTAAAGATCGGATCTGTGTACCGAAGAACAAAGAATTGATTCAAAAGATTTTGCAGGAAGCACATGGTGGATATTTGTCGATTCATCCAGGTAGCACGAAAATGTATAATGACTTGAAGAAAATGTATTGGTGGAATGGAATGAAAAGAGATATATCAGAGTTTGTGTCCAAATGCTTAATTTGTCAACAGGTGAAAGTAGAACACCAAGTGCCTTCAGGATTACTTCAGCCTATTATGGTTCCTGAATGGAAATGGGATCGAATTACTATGGATTTTGTTTCAGGGTTGCCGTTGACACCAGGAAAGAAAGATGCCATCTGGGTAATAGTTGACAGATTGACTAAATCGGCTCATTTCATTCCAGTACGTACGGATTATTCTCTAAACAAGTTAGCTGAATTGTATGTTAGAGAAATTGTTAGACTACATGGAATACCATTGTCAATCATTTCAGACAGAGATCCGAGATTTACTTCGCGGTTTTGGCAAAAGTTGCAAGAAGCGTTAGGTACAAGGTTAAATTTCAGTACTGCTTTTCATCCACAGACTGATGGGCAATCAGAAAGAATAATTCAGATTCTTGAAGACATGCTTCGATGTTGTGTATTAGAATTTCAATGAAGCTGGGAAAGATATTTACCGTTGGTGGAATTTGCTTACAATAACAGTTACCAGACAAGTTTGAAAATGGCACCTTATGAAGCATTGTATGGTCGTAAGTGTCGGACGCCTTTGTATTGGACCGAACTCAAGGAAAATCAGATCTATGGGGTTGATCTAATCAAAGAAACCGAAGAAAAAGTGAAGGTAATTCGAGATTGTTTGAAAGCTGCTTCGGATAGACAAAAATCTTATGCAGATTTAAAACGAAAAGAAATTGAGTTTCAAGTTGGTGATAAGGCATTTTTAAAGGTGTCTCCGTGGAAGAAAGTCCTCAGATTTGGACGGAAGGGTAAGTTAAGTCCGCGTTTTATCGGGCCGTATGAAATAACTGAAAGAGTTGGACCGGTAGCTTATCGGTTAGCATTACCATCTGAGTTAGAGAAAATTCATGACGTGTTCCATGTATCTATGTTACGTCGGTATCGCTCGGATCCTTCGCATGTAATTTCACCGACCGAAATTGAATTACGACTAGATATGACTTATGAAGAAGAACCGATAAAAGTTTTAGCTCGAGAGGTCAAACAACTAAGAAACAAAAGTATTGCTCTTGTGAAAGTGTTGTGGCAAAAGCATGGAATAGAAGAGGCTACATGGGAGCCCGAGGAAACTATGAGAAAACAATACCCACATCTGTTTACCGGTAAGATTTTCGAGGACGAAAATCCTTAAAAGGGGGGGAGAGTTGTAATATCCCGAATTAGGGCCTAATCGGAATAGTGGTTTCGTGACCACAAATTCGAGGTAGAAATAATTATTTTATAATTATTTTGATGTTTATGATATGATTTTATGATGGTATGAAAATTTCGTGAAGAAATTCCAAGCGTAAAGCGCTTAATTTGAAGTTAGGGATTAAATCGAATAAGTTGCAAAACTTGCATTCTAGAAGTTTTTAGTATGAAATTGCTTTGAAATATTAATTAGGAGGTCTTAAATGGTAATTAGACCAATTTTAAGTTCATGGACAAAATTAGGACATGGAAGGAATTTTTGAAAGTTTAGTAAGGAGGGGCATTTTGGTCATTTGGTTATTAACATGAATTAAAAGGGAAAAATAACACAAAATTCATCATCTCCTTCATTTAGTTGCTGCCAAATTTTGCTCTCTCCATAGCTAGGGTTTCTTCAACTTTCAAGCTTCATAGTAAGTGATTCCAAGCCCCGTTTTTAATGATTTTTACGTTTTTGAGATCCCGGTAGCTCGATAAAGCTTATGTTAGCAATATTTTAAGTTAGGGTTCATATTTGGAAAAATACCCACAGGTGAAATTTGTGTATTTTGATGTTTTATGATAGAATATGAGGTTTTAAATTATGTTAGACAACTTGTGCTACTCGGTTTTACGTAAAAACGAGTAAAACGGCTTAATCGGTAAAAATACATATTGTTCATAAGTATGTGTTTTAGTGGGAATTTGAGCTTGCTAATGGTAAATAAATGATCAGCATGTCCTAAAACATAAGAATTTGAAATAAAATTTAATTTCCGAGCTTTGGGGCAAAAGTGTAAATATGCAAAAGTTTAGGGGCAAAATTGTAATTTTGCCAAAATTTGAATTGAGGACTAATTTGAAAATGTGAGTATTAAACAAGCTAAATGTGTTATTTTAGATCAAGAAAGACGTGGAATCGACCTCAATCGAGGAAAAGAAAAGATTGCGGACTAAATTGCAAAGTCTTTGTATTTTGGGTACTAAGGTAAGTTCATATGTAAATAATGTAACATAATTTTTATTTTAAGTAATGTAATGTTATTTATATGATTGGTACTTACTATCATGGAATATTATGCCTTGTGAATTATTATTTATTGGTATGCAAAGTATGTAATTAGCTTGATAAGCATGAAATGCTAGCGATTATTTGTACCGACATTCTGAGGAAGATGGCCAAAAAGGTGAAACTTGAGGAAAATCCCGTTTGAACCTTAGGAATAGATTAGGATACAAGTGACATGTCACTAGGATGGTTGGGCATCCGAACTCGTTGAGTTGAGTCCGAGTTCACTTATGGATGCAAATGTCCGAACTCGTTGAGTTGAGTCCGAGTTCGTGAGATGTAACTAGGCATCCGAGCTCGTTGAGTTGAGTCCGAGTTCACTTATGGATGCGAACGTCCGAGCTCGTTGAGTTGAGTCCGAGTTCGCTTATGGGTGGGTTACATAATTGATTGATTTCATATATAGCACTTATGTGCAAATGATCCGTGTATCCGAGTTGTATTCCAATGTGTTCAACGGGTAAAATTCAAGTGAAATGGAAAGGCACTCAAGATGTAAGTGACAATTCGGTAATGCTGAGAAATGGCCATATTGGACAGGTATGTACTTAACCCTCGGGTTGAAACTCGACACAACAACAAAAATGTGGTAAGATGAAGTATGATGATTAGAATTGTGACATATGTTTTGGTGATGCTATGCTAATGTTGTTTGGCATGATGACTTTGTTATGTTACTTGTTATTTGCATGTGAACTTACTAAGCATTTATGCTTACTCCCTCCTTTTCATTCATTGTAGTTTTGGACAAGCCGGCTCGAGAATCGGGATAGGTTAAAGGCTCGATCACACTATCCAAAGGACTTTTTGGTAACTGGCTTGTAAAACTCAGTATGGCATGTATAGCACTATTCCTACTTTGTGTAAATAATCTTGTGATATGGTGGTGTTTTGGTTGAGGAAATGCTTGACAATGATGAGTCATTGAAATGGCTAATATAGATTATGTTTGATGTCATGGAAGGATAATAGGTTAAATAGTACATGGAAGCTTTTATGAGAATGAAACTAGCCATAAAACAGAACATTGCAGCAACACTGACGTGAGTTTAAAAATTTACTAAAAATCATAGAAATCGAATTTGGTGATGGATTAATTATGAAATCGAAGCTTATTGTGTATACTTTCATATGGAAGAAGCAAAATAGGTAAAGGAATTACATGTTATGCGATATTTGAGTTTTAGTGAGACAGGGCCAGAACGATTTCTGGAACCCCTGTTCCAAATTTTAAAATTCACCATAAATTATAAAAAAATAATTAGGAGGATTAATTTATATGCCTAGATTCCTTATTGAGTCTAGTTTTAATAGAAATAAACTTCATAGTCATATGAAATTTGTACAGGGAGTAAAGTGGTTCGTAATGAGTAGAGGTCAGGGCAGTCAAGTCCTGAAACAGGGGTAACTTTAACTAATAAACTGTACTAATCGGCCCAACCAAAAATTCTAGAAAAAAATTAGTGAATAGATATATGAGTCTAGATTCAGGAAAAATTTACGGATCTTGATTTCGAGTTTCGTAACTCGAGATATGATTTTTTGAGTGACCATGATGCAGAAAATAGTTTATTCCGAAAATGAAAATAGATTTTGTAAAGTTGTTTAAAATGGTAAATTATGTTTAGTAACACCTCAAGCTCGACTCCGGTGACGATTTCGGGCGTGGGGGCGTTACAATGCTAGTATACACCACAATGTCAAGTCACAGAACATGATCTAAGTAACGCTTACTGACCCTTTAAATAGGTCACAGTCGATTAGGACGACTCGTGCAACCTTTCAGAATAAATCAGATTAATTGGCCCACAAGCTCGTGTGACCCACAAGGCCCATCTTGGCCTTGCCCGTGTGGATCACACGGCTTGGCCCAAATTTCACACGCCCGTGTGGTTCACTTGTGTGGCTGCCTAGCCCGTGCCTCGTACACGGCCTAACTAGATTACACGCCCGTGTCTGTCATGCCCATGTGGCGCGCGACGGTTTACTTCGTCGACCACACAGTCGTGTCTCGCATACAGCCTCTACACGGGCAGTCCACACGCCCGTGTGGCATCGACAATCTCGTTTTCTGCTTTGGCTGAAATGTGATTTTAGAGCAATTGGAGTACACACCTGGACTTTTTCCAATGCTTAAGTACTCTTAAGCCCTTTCAAACCTAAAATCGACAATTCCAAGTCCTAATTCAGTCACATAAATCAAATTACTAAGAACAGGCAAATCCCGAAACGAACAAACAACTTTATCTCCAACAAATAAAGGCGAATACTCGCTGTTAAAATGTCGATTAGTGATTCTCAGAACCTTCATTGTCCCCTAACCAAAGTAACACAACCTCTTAGATAAAGAACATTCAAAAGTTGATGATTAAACCACTAAACTTACCGAAAACGTGACTCCAAAAAAGAGAACGAGACTAACTAAAAAGGGAAACCGGAGAGGAAATTGACTAGTAAAATTTCAGCAGCAAAAAGAAGGGTCAGAAATGGAAAAAAAATGGTTGAAAAAGAGAGAAAGAGAAGTGGGGATAGCCAAATTTGCAAAAAGAAAGAAACTGGGTTGAATAGAAATTGCTAAACCCCTCAATTCTCTCCACATAAATCTCCACTACTCAATTCCCTACTCTCATTCAAACACTTGCCGCACCTTTATGCAAAAATAAAACTTATGCTCATCTTGGGACTCAAACATAAGACCTCCTACTAATTCACATATCATTTCACCACCAGACCATTAGGCCCATTCTGTCATTCTATTACACATAAATTATTTTAAGTATTATATTCAAGCAACAAGCTTTATTCAAATAAAAACCAAAACTTTACCCAACCTTAGACTTGAACCTGAGACCTCCCCAACACTCCCTAAGGCACATAACCACTTAAGCAGGCAATTATTCAAGTCATATTAATGCAGAAACTCATTCAGAAAATTTCAAGCCACAAATTCTCAAAAGTCGAAAATAAAAATTTTGGGGTTTTACAACCATAGCTAGGCTATGTCATTCAAAAACGAAGAATTGACGGTGAATTAACCAAGTAAACTGAGATTCAACATTTATTGCGAATTCTTGTGTTTGCTTTCAGTTTGGCTCTTCTGAGCTTCAGTTTAACCTTTGGGTTTCAGTTTAGCTCTTCTGAGCTTCAATTCAACCCTTAGGGGTTTCCGTTCAGCTTTGATTCTGTTTAGCACTTGTGTGCTTCAATTAGCCTTCGGGCTTTCATTTCGCACTTGTGTGCTTCAGTTAGCCTTCGGGCTTCCGTTTATCACTTGTGTGCTTCAGTTAGCCTTCGGGCTTTCGTTTAGCACTTATGTGCTTTAGTTAGCCTTTGAGCTTCAGACCATGATATACTCAAATCCGTAAGTCATTCATTGCATTGAGAAGTTGGTAAGTAAAAAGTGGAACATGTGAGAAAAGATGTGGTAAGTATTTTCATGGTTATTATTGAGCTCATTCACATGAATCTGTTATTTGAAATTGTGATGGATAGGAGGAAATAGTGAATAGCATGCTTATGTATGGTTATATGTATTTATTTGAAACACAAAAAAATGATGGTTATTAATATATGGAGACATGAGACTATAATATATGAACATGGAATATGTTTGATAAATGTGTTCATTCATAATTATAGAATTGTGCAACTCAGGTGTACTATTTGTATAAAGATAGTATTTCAAATAATTTGATGAGTAAAGTTCCAATGTGAGATAGTTTGAAATCAAGACAAATTGTTATGAAAGCGTATTTAAAATACAAAAATATGATTGTTATATGTTATGTGAATAAATGATGTGTAAAAGTATATGCATATAAGGAATCTAATGAGAATTGAGCCCATACATGTTTCTTGGTATTTATATAAATTATATGACTAACAATGTGATAAGGATAGGTATTAGGGCTCATGATCAATTCGAATAATTATGCTTTGCATATTTATGTTAAATATAGAGAAGCGATAAATTAATTACTATGTTATACGAACTTATTAAATATTACAAGCTTACTTTATTTTAGTTTTTCCCCTAATTAATAATGATTCGATAACTCCGGTTATGCATCGTACCCTGTTCCGGTGATGAATACAGGTAAGGGGTGTTACAATATCCGTTTGAATTTTAGTTCAATTACCATGAGTATTGTTGCCAATGTAGGAATATATGAGTTTGAGTGTGCTGAAACGTATTAACCTTCCATTTATGGGTTGAGGAAGCGTTACAGGTAATTTTAGGTATTGTTTTAAAAAAAAGAACACATATGACCAAAAACCTCTAATAGAAATAGGACTAGCCATCAAAAGAATACTTTTTTCTCTAGTCCAAGGGTTCAGTCATGCTTTGGTGTCTGTGGTGGTTTTTGTGATACTCGAGTTCTATGGTGACTAATTTTCTCTAAGTACTTAGTGACTTTGATCTATTGATTTTTTGCAGGGACTCGTTTTTGTCTGGGGTTCTATTGCATCTATTATTTCAAGTCGAAGATATTTCCACTATCACAGGAGGAAAGAATTGTATAAAGACTTACCCACCACATTAAGATTGTGCTTATCTTGATGGCTAATAGTGTCATTCAACTGAAAAAGTGGTGAAAACGAACCAAGGTCTCTCTTTGTTCTTAATTTAGGTAAAGAGGCTTGATTCGAACAATGAAAACTTGTTTTCTCCAACATAAAGTTTAAATTTTTCTTGTCTTTTAAGGCTTTATCTAGTTTGGGATCGAGATCCTCGATCACTTTCTTCATTCAGTGTAATTAGGTCTATAGCATATTAGCTTTTGTCTAATGTCTGTCCTCATTTGCATATAATCTTGTATATAATAAAAAACGAATTAAAATGTAAAAATAAATAGATGAAATTCTATATTTTTATTGAAATTTAAACTATATTTTCTTTTTTCAAAAAAAAAAACTTACAATTGTGAACTTAAAATATGACATGAACAAATCAAAAAAACTGTATGCATGATCGAAAAGAATAATAAAGAATTCCTATATCATCTTTTCTATTCACATAAAAAAAAATCAACTACTTGTAAAATATACTTATATCAACTTTAAATTCTCTTTACCTTGTCATTTTTCCCCTCTGTATATCAATTTTAGTATCAGAGTACTTCTTGAAAATCAAACTCCAACACCCTTTAAAGAGAGGAAGCTTTTCTGCAATAAGTTTTCTTTCTTGAAAAAGGGTAAACTTTGTGTTCTCATTTCTTCTCTCATAGTTGCTACCTGTTCAGACAATTTCGGATTCAAGCCGCTAGGAGACCAATGAGAAAAGAACAATTTCGTTCAGCCATCACTTCTTGGAGATAAATGTAATACCCTGAAAATTACTATCCTTGATATAGTTAAGTAAGGAAATAAAGTGACAAAAAGGGAACTTTTGGATTATGTCAACATTGGGAAGTATATTATGATATATTACATTATTAATTCAAGAAAGGACTAAATTGTGAAAGTGAGAAAAATTTTGTTGCCTAAAAGTAAATACTTAAAATTTGAGAGGTTAAAGTGTAATATGAAAATTTGAAGGACCAATAGTGAAAATATTTTAGGGGTGGAATAATCTAATGGATGAATTAGGACCAAATAGAATAGGTAAAGAATTATGAGGGACTAAATCGTAATTTTTCAAATTAAGTGATGACTTAATGATGGAATTTTAAAGGATCATGAAGGGCAAAATGGTCAATTAGTAAGAGAGAGAATTCTAGAATGTAATGATTATATTGATGATATTTTAAATTAATTAATTAGATAAATATTATTTTTAATAAGATATTTATGATTATTTTATTATTTTATTTAGTATATATATGTGTGTGTGTGGAAAGAAAAAAAACACACCATCCATCATCTTTTCATGCATTTCACGTTAGAAGAGAAGAGAAGAAAGAAAGTTTTGCTTTCTTTACAATTTAGTCCTTCCACAAAAAATTCACCATTTTCACCTAGAAATCAAAAGAATTTCCAAAGCTACCAAGAGAGAAAAATGTTAAGGAGACTAAGGGGAGTTAGAATATCAAGTTGGATTCAAGAAATAGAAGCTGGAGGAGAGAGAAAAATTAAGTTAAAGATTGAAATCAATAGGATAAGGTAAGAACTTTAAGATTTCAATATATTTTAAGTAGAGCTTCTCGTGTAAGGTAATATCAAAAGGATGAAAATGATGTTAAGATAGAGTTTTCTTATATAAGGTTCTATGTTCTTGATATATCAGTGAAGGGAAATAAGAGAAAATGATGGGAAGCATTGTAGAGAATAGAAATAAGAGTGTTACAAACTTGGTAATTAATATGTTGCACTAAAACAGTTTTGGACAGCTGCAGTAGTCAAAATTTGAAAAAACACCAAAAATTGTGGAAAACAAATTAGAGGTTCAATAAAATATTAAATTAAATTTTATTGGCCCTAGTTTTTCATAGAAGAAACGGTGTAAGTAATGGAATTGTAAATTGTGATATATAATAAATTTTATGAGACAAGGTTAGAATGATTTCGGGTTCCTCTATTTTGAATTTGGAAAATCATAAAAAGTTGGAGAAAAATAATTAGGGGCTTAAATTTATATGTTTAAATCCTTGATGAGTCTATTTTTAAGAGAAACAAACATAAACATCATCAAATTCTATACTAAAAGATAATTAATTTTAAGCAAGGAAAGGTCGAAACTGTTAAATAGCAGAATAGGGGTAAGTTTGAAGATTTTACTGTACTTATTGGCTAAATTATAAATTCTGAAATTTTTATGATAGAAAGATATTTGAGTCTAGTTTCAGAAACATCAAGAAGTTTTTAATGTAGAATTCTGTAACTCAAGATATAAATAATTTAGTGACAATGACTCAAGTGGATAGCTTGATATGAACATATGAGAAAATAGTGGAATTATATACACATTAAGGATATGGAATGGAGAGGCGGAGGAGGAAAATATATATGAATATTTAGTTAGCATGAGTTACATTAAAGCGGTTAATTTACATGTTTTAGGCTCAGGGACTAAATTGAATAAAAGTAAAACTTTGGGGGTAATTTTGTGAAAATATAAAAATGACCAAATTGAGTGAAATGAATTATTTTATTATCTAAATTAATAAATTGAATGAAATTATTAATTTAGTCAAGATTGGTTGAAAAATCAAGGAAAATAAAAAATTACTGAAATGCCCTTAAATCTTAATATTTTTACAATTTAGCCAAGTAAGTTCGTGTAACCTAATTATGTGATATAAGGAAATACGAGTTGATGGTACATGAAATATTGATATAATAAATTAACTGGTTTATGTTTATGAAGAAACGACAAGAGAATAATATTTATCATGACATGTAAATATGTGATTATCTTTGATATATTGATACAAAGAAATTAAGTATGTTGAGACGAATAATAAATTCAAGTAAGACATGTCAAGAAAAATAAGAATGTTTAAGGAACAATATGTTTGATTGATTCCAAATATGAATGCTAGATGAAATAAAATGTCTGATAAATAAATTTGTAACTCGGGTAATGCTCTGTAACTCTATTTTGGTGACGGATTCGGGTTAGGGCGTTGCAATAAATTCACTTGTTCCAACGCTTGAAATTGAAGTTCTGAAGGGAAATCTCGAACGCAGCCGATACGAGGTCCTGCCCCAGTAGTCCATTTACATGACAATTGCTTGCCTAATTGATATGATTTCATCCCTTGCTTAGAGTTAATCCTTTGAAGAATCAATTCTTCAGCTATGGCTTCAACATTATGATCATTTTCATTCATCGTCTCGTCTTGAACAGTTGAATTTGAACCCTGGCTGTAAGCAACAGCAACCTCAAACAATTCGGTTTTCATCGGTATTTCAAGATGACTCGAGTTGAGGAACCTGCTTGACATTTTGCATTCAAGGCCTTCACTGGTTCCTTCTTCGATCAAATCACCGAGCTTCTCGATTGAACCTTTGACATTGTTTTCTTCAGGCTCTAAGCTATTTTCTTCAGATGAATTGCATCTAAGATTGTGACTAGTTCCATGGAAACCCTCTTCTCCATCAACTGGTGCCATCTGAATGTAACAAAACGAAAGCATTTCATGTCAACCATTCATTTCCATTTCCAGCAAAAAAAGATACTCAAAAGCATTAAAAACACATTTTCATTTGTAAAAGTACCATGATATCCCTGTCCTATGATCTAGATTGCATTTTGCTCTCTCTACTACAAAATAGACAAATTAATCCCTATACATTAAATCAATGAGCAAATTGGTTTTTTTACTAAAACTTCATTCATTTGTACTATTAAAAACTAGTGTGGCTAACATGACAATAAGTGTACCTCATGTTGATGTATAAAAACTAGTTTTAACAATAGAAGAATCAATTTTCTCTTTTATCTAATATATAAAGACTAATTTACCCATTTTTTGAGTAAAGGGACAAAATGCAATCCATTTCCTAGTACAGAAGCCTCCAAGATACTTTAACACATTTTCATCAATTTTTTTTTTACCTTAACATTTGTAAGATCAACATCCTTCTCCCTCAGAAATGAAATGAAATCGTTGAAGTTTTCTTCTGTAGGACAATAATGACCGCTGTGAGGCCAAACCGCCTGTTTGAACACAATAATAGTAAATTACTTACTTACTTCGAGAGAAGAAAACAAGGAATCGGGATAACATATATGAAAAAGATACCTTAAGGACACCATTGTAAACAACTAATCTACCAGCAGCAATAGTAGCAGCACCAGCCAAGAAACTAGAATGTTGAAAAGTACCCTTCTTTTTCTCGCCAACATACAAGAGCTTTAATGTACTAAGTACAAAAATCCACTTAGAATCACTGGTTTCTTCTGTAGTTTGAAGAAGTTTCCCTGTTTGCTTGTATATGAATTTCCCATCAACCACAACAATCTCATAGGGCGTCCTTTCCATCTATATAATGAAAAAAAAAAATTGAAATCTATATAATGTCGGATATATATTGGGATATATGTATGTTCATTTCTTTGAATGGAAGAAAAATGAGGAGTTCAAACAACTCGTATCTATATTGAGATATGACTTTTTAAAACCGTATAAATACATAAAAGAATAAAAAAAAATTCGTGTCAGACATATAGTTAACTGAGTGAATAACAGAAATAAAGACTCACCGGACTAAGATATTTGATGCATTGTCGTTGAAGCTTTGTTCTAGGACATTTTTCTATTCTTACTTCTTTGCCTTCTCCAATATCCAGCCTGCATATTCAAAACAAATATATTTTTCATTAGAATTTAAAAAAAAAAAAAAAAAGTGTTGAGCGGTTGACTCTTTCGAGAAAAATCTTCAAAGTGCCATTTGCCGCGCAACAAGGCAAAGCCCCTACAATTGAAGGTATTGCCTCTGCATTGCGTTGGGGGCACTCCCCCTCCATGAACTGTGCATGGCTTTCGGTAGGGGAAAGAGATAAACCTCTGGCACAACTAGTTGACCAGCAGACAACACTTCGAAGGCTTATTCCAAAAAAATCATCCGCTCAACACTCCGCAATGAATAAAAAATCCAGTTTTAAAGAAAATTACCAGTAAAAAAAGGGCTCTTGAGACTGAGAAAGGAGCCATTGATTATAATAAAAATGCAAGTTATGTCCATACCTATGCCTTGGATCAATCTGCATAAAAACACAACAATGGTGAACCTCTGTTCATTTTTTTCTTGTAATAACTAAAGTATCCTGGTATTTGTTTTACCGTCCATAAAAATTAATTATTTCAGGGTACATTGAACTTACAGCTTCAAGCCAGTGTTGTAAAGCAAGCTGTTTAGCTTTATAGTTCTTGAATAAACCTTTGCCAACTTTAGCAGCTCTTATTCTTGCTCTTGACCAGCGAGAAGGAGCTGGTTCATGTCTATCCATTTCGAAAAATGATATAGAACTCCTTTTCAATTCGGCAAACTCCAAGAGCTTCCACCTACATCACAACATAATATATTCATGTTACTCGAATTCGAGATAAATGTCAAATTTTGTATCTTTAGGCCAAAGTAAGAAACATTAAAGGATCAAAGATAAATAATAAATTTTTAAGAGGTTAAAATATAATTTTATTAAAAATATTAACTTATAATTTTATAAACTTCAAAAAAAATAAACGATATATTTACCATTTTTGACCTTAAACAGGCCAAAGTCATTACTTACTCCTTTATATACGCCCCTATATATATCATATCCCAGTGAAAAATAAAGTACCAAAATAAAAAAAATTATCTAAGAATAAATTTACATTTTAACTCCTAAGAATTATTATTTTTAGTCCCTAAAACAGTTTTTTCACTTCACCACTATATCACATGTATTTAAATTTATCCATTGGATTTGTCAGATTTTGTATCAGGTGAATCTTTATCGAGTTAATTGAAGTTGAAATTTTTCATCTCATTTAGACAGGGTGGCGGAAACCTCTTGCCCCAAAATTGGTAAATTTTTAATTTGAGTCCTCTAGAATTTCTGAAATTATAATCTAATATAATCATAAAATTTCAATTTTTTACCTCCTCAAATTAATAATTCAATTATGTTTGAGATTAGGTCATTTTAAATTCTAAAATTTTCAAGTTTAGTAATCAATTTCGTAGTCGATTTTTTTAATCGGTTAGATTAATTTAATTACTTTAATTAAAAAAATTATTAAATATTAAAAAAAATTAAAAATATTAGTTCAACTCATCCCTACTAATTTTTTCATCTAACTAATTTAAAAAAAAATTTCCGACTAATATCTCAATCGATTTCTTATCCGATCGACCGGTCCGGTTCAATCAAGAATATCACATTCCTATCCTTAGAAAATGTGCTGGCTAAAGAATGAAAACAAAAAAGCATATAATTAAAAGAGAAAAAGATAATACGAACCAGCTTTGCTCAACCAGAACAGCACAATCTGCTAGCTTTCTCCTTGTACGGAAGCTCTTATAAACCTTTTGCAATTTTATCGCGGCCTCCATTTGTGGATTATTAAGATCTGAAACCCTCGATTCTTTTGAAGATTCCAACGAAAAATCTGGGTTTAAAGATTCAACAACATCCATTGCTTTGCTCTTCGAGCTTGCTACAGCTTCATCAATGGCGGAAGTCATTGTTTCCTCCAAATCTCCGCCTCTAAAACTAACAGATCCTTCCGATATCATCTTCCCAGAACCACGTGATTTTAAAATAGTTGGCTCTGAATCTGAGATTTTGAAACTGATGGATCTAAGTGGTGTTTTAGCTCTTTCTTCATCTCCAAAACTAATGGATTTCACAGTCATTGAATCCAAGCAGCCATTGTCCATTTCAGCACTGCATTCACCCAATTGCCGTGAAAAAGCAATACCCATTTTCTGTCAAATAAACTTAATATTTTCAGGTAGGCATTTTATCATACACAGAGCAAACATTAAAAAAAAAAAAAAGCACATACTACCTCAAACGCTTGAACTGTATAAGAATTGGAAAAAGAAAGGAAATCCGAAAATTGGGTGTTGGGTGTTGGGTTGATTCTTGAATTTTGATATCAGTTCTCTTTTTTCCTTCACTTTCTCTCTGGTTTTTTTGGCTCGGGAAAATGATCAACTGTGTATCTCAAATGTTACCACTGATAACATCGATCTTGGATTTGCTTATATAATGGGTAGTAAATCAACTTAATTATATGTAATTTAGTTGTTTTGTGTAAAAAATTAATAAAAAGTGGATGAAACTTCCATGCATCGGGGAATATGACCTGCAAGTTGACTAGAAAAAAGCTTCAATCTTATTGGATTAATTAAAATATTTATTAATGTTAAAAAAATACATTTTTAAAAAGTTTATAATTACATGAAATATATATATCCCAATTACAACTATTCATGAGTCGATTATTCACCTTGTCTTGAAAGCTTGCCTGAAATTCAAAAAGGTTTAGGCGAAATTATTAGGTCAAAAAATAGATTTGGAAAAAAATTAGGCTCGTTTAAAATATGGGTTGGGTTTAGGCTTAAAAATTCATAGCAGATTGTTATCAAGTGCAAAATAAAAGAGCTGTCGAGAGTAAAGAGGAAAATGTAGCTGGTGCTAATTTAGCCAATGAAAACAATGATGATTTCTTGTTAGTGTCAATGGGCGATAACACTAAGCTCGCGTCCGAATGGATCCTAGATCCTGGATGTTATTTCCACATGTGTCCCAATAGAAAATGGTTCTTCACGTATAATTCGGTTGAAGGTGGAGTTGTGTGCATGAGAAACGATTCATCTAGTAAGGTAATTGGTATTGGTACTATTAAAATTAGGATACACGATGAGACGATTAGGACACTCTCAGATGTCAGGTATATACCTGATTTAAGAAAGAATCTCATCTCATTGTGTATTTTAGACTTGAAAGGATGCAGAATCAACATCAAGTTAAGCGGCATTAATTATCTCATGGAACTCTCGTTTTGTTAAAAGGTAAAAGAACCGGCAGTCTTTATATTCTGGAAGGTTGTACAGAAACTGGTGAAATCAGATGTCCTTTGTCCGTTACAAACTCGAAATCAACTCGTTTAGAGCAGAGGCAACTTGGTCACAGGAGGGAAAAATGTATGACCGTTTCGTTAGAGAGAGGTTCTCTTTTGGATACAGGTTTTGAAAAGTTAAGAAACTGTGTTCGTGAAAATCAAACACATTTAAAGAATTTTGTGTTTAAGTTTTAAGGGTTTTTTGTTTTGGAGTTTTTAGGGTTTAGTTTTTATCTCTATCTTTTGTACTCTTTATTCTTTTGCCATTATAGTAAAATTATCCTTACCCGTGGTTTTTTATTCTCTTTGGAGGGGTTTTTTCACGCTAAATTTGTGCGTTCAATTTCTCAATTTATTCCGCTATTTTTTTCTTCTTCGTTGTTTAATCGGGTCGAATCCTAACATACACAAATAATTATATTAATTCAATATGAAAATAAACGTATAACTAAATCAAAAATCAAAATTTTATGTTCACATATGAACAAAAATCTAAATTTCATATGTATATCTGCACCAAATTGAAATTTATATATCAATTTATACATTAAACTAAAGTTGAAGTATAAATTCGATACTCGCTAAATAAATTTAAATTTAAAAGAAGTATTTTATAAGATATTAGTTAGTTTAATTATAAAAATAAAACGAAAATGAAAAGTGAGTCGAAAGTCTTGAGTGACATTATTTGTTAAACAGTAGCCCACAGTACGGAGCAATGGCAGTGACAATATTTGTTAAAATATTAGCCCACAGTACAGAGCAATGGCCTCAACAACACTGAAAAAAAAAATTGGTGTCTCAGCGTCGTAGTCAATTAAAAAGAACAATAATGCGTTTTGCTTGCAACTTGCAGCAGCAGCACCGCCCACGCAATTGAATGCCGAGCCCATGTGTCTGTAGAATCCGGGGTCGGTATGATATTAATATTATTTAATTTTATATTTTATTTTTATTTTTACTAAATTCATTTATATTTATAAATAGGCTTTATTCATCATTTGGTTCTTGAATTATACCCATTTTTCGTATTGGTACTTAAATTGTTTTTTTTAACGCTATTAGTTGCAAGGGCCAAAAATGTAACGAAACTATAATTCAAATATTAAATGAGACAAAAAAAAACAATATAAGTACCAATACGAAAAATGGGTATAATTCAAGAACCAAATGATGAATAAAGCCTATTTATAAATATAAAAAAAAATCAGCAACCAATCATAACATGCCATGTGTTCCTATTAACTGTTGATGTAGTCAAGGGTGAAATCAGAAAATTTTTTTATAGGGAGCAAAAATTGAATTGTAATTTTACTATTTTAATAATTTAAATCTTTATCATTTTTAAAGAATTAAATCAAATTTTTATTATTTTTTAGGGGGCCAAAGTGCAAGTTTACTTTTACTAATTTAAATTTATAAAAATTTTAAATTGCTTAAATTGAAGGTAGGGCCCCTACCAATCCTCTAGCTACGCTCCTGAATGTGGTTGATGACGTAATCGTTGATTGGGTTTTGACCATGTTGACTATGCATTGACCACATTGACCAAATAAAAAATTATAAAAAAATATATTTAAAATTATGTGTAATGTTGATAGATGGCCACAACATGGAGGAATGAGATTGGTTGTTCGGGTTGATGAAGCAAGACAAGTTGTTCAACTCGAAGGTGAGGAGAGGGAAGGTGTTCATTTTGTCGGACTATAACCAATCGATGGAGCAACAACGAGAGATGACTTTGAAACGAATCAAGTATTTGCAAGAGGGAGGGGTTTTAAAGGATGGTTAATGGCGAGGAGGGAAAATGTAATCCCCCAACTCTTTCGAACATGTCGTTGCCCGTCAGAATAAGTGACCCTCTCGAGTTCAACCCGTTTATCTTCACTTTCACTTTGAAGGACAGACAAAGATTTTCCCACCCCGTCAGTATGATCAATTCCCTTTTCACTAAGCTTAGTGTTCACTTCCCATGTGGTGCATTATATATATATTTTAATTTTCTTCACTTTTTTTAGAATTAAATTAAAAGTATTAATGGCTCAATACTAAACCTATTAAGAGACTCCAACATATATTTTGTTAATTATAATATATGTTATTTTTTTTTAGATAAAGACAACCTAAAGTGAAAATCAAATAATACACTAATTTCTCAAAGAAGTAACATAATTCGCCTTAATTAAGCTTCTAGCTGATTGTGGGGTTCTTCAAACCAATGAATTTCTATAAAATTTGTCACCATACACTTAGCCATGTGATCAACAACAGTATTTTGAGACTTTAGAATATGATGAATAAGGACCTACCAGTTTCGATTAAACAAACGATGAACATGACAAAATTCAGCTAAGTGACTATCTGCAGCTCCGCCAATTAAAGTCAACTCTACTAATAAAGTATTATCATATTCTACTTCCAACTGTCGATAACCCTTTCTCTATGATAAGAGCAGACCATCAAGAAAGGATCTTAACTAAATCTTAAAAATTAAATTATTTCCAAACTGCATCGAAAAACCACCTAAATTATATAATTATATAAAATAAAAAAACAAATCCAGAATCTAAATTATTTTTAATCAAACTCTTTAAAAATATCAAAAGAATCCTTGATTTGGTGAAATAACCCCACAAGTTATGAATAAATTTAAAATTAAAGGTGTGAGGTGGGTTGTGTGGGGATATAAATATTGCTGTTAGGCACCGTCCAATCTCCGTACCAAGGAGCTCTAAAAAAGGTACCAAAAAGAAGAGAAACAAAAAATAAGCGTCTGATACTCTGGTTTTGGAAGGTCAGCGACGTAGGATTCCTTGTTTTTGGGTTCATGAACCGCCGGAATCGGTGAAAATGGTGATGGCTATGGATTGGAAGGACTGGGTCCAAAGAAGTTAACAGGTTTTGTATGCTTTGAAGTTGGAGTAGATTCTGTTGAATCTCCATGGAAGGATTTCAAAGTATTTTTCCCTTGGTCGATGAAGATGATTTTTGGATTTGGGGATGACGTTTGGACTGATATTTCCCTAAGGCTCTTAGTTTTGGTAAAGGGTGCTTTAATTTTCTATGTGCTTTTCTGCTTTTGGGTTGTCTGTTTTATCTTGTTGTTCTTTCAATTCTCGATGTTGGGTCTGTTTGTCATTTACTAGTTGCAGTCTTTTTAATTTTTTTAGTGTGCTATTTGTATCAGAGCTACACCCTTTATTTATTAAATATCAGTTACTTAGTACAAAAAATAAGCGTCTGATTATGTTGACGTTTGTTTTGGCTGTTACTTTTGCTTGCTGGATTTCTTGGTTTGTCTGTCTTGCCGGATGACACCAATTGGTGCATACTTTTACAACGCACCACGTGTTTGATGAAATACCAGACTGAGGTGAAATGAAAGACGGTGTGACTGTGACTCACAACTTAACATTCTACCACCACATCGGGATGAGGAAATTCTACAATGAATTTCGGTATTAATATAATTATTGGTAAAAAAAACATATTCGGTTTCTATTAATTTTAATATTGAATAAATTAGTTTCTCTTAAAAATAGTTGGAGTAATTTAATCTTTATCAATTTTAAAAGTAAACAATTAACAACAATTGATCATAGTTTCATCGATAATATAATAATAAATTCACCCCTCGATGTTTACATATTTTGTTAATTTGATCTTTATTCAAAAAATTCCAATACATTTAAAATCAACATTTACACAAATATTGTAGGTTAAATTTGTTAAACCATGACCAAATTGATAGTGTGTGTAAATTATGAGAGTTAAATTTGTTATTATACCAAATAAATTTATGTAAAATTGATGAAAATTACTAATGTCGTAATTAATTATCCTTTCTTTTATAAACATATTGGGGATAGGAATGTGGTGTTTATTGTTCTATATGTAGATGGCATTCTATTAGTTAGAAATCGTGCAGAAATATCGGTACCAATTAAACTGTAGTTAACTCAAAAGTTTAGTATAAAGCACTTAAAAGCAACTAAATTTGTTCTAGATAAAAGGGTCCTAAGTGATCGAAAAAGCAAAATGATAGCATTGTCATAAGCTTTTAAAACATTATGCAATGAACAATTCAAAGAAGGAAACTTAACCCTTTGTATTAGGCTTTCTATGAAAGTCAAATATGTGGTTGCTTCTGAGACAACAAAAGAAGCAATATTGCTTTGAAAGTTCCTTACACATCTTGACATCGTTCCTGATATAAAAAAAGTATCACATTGTATTGTAATAACAATGCAGCAATAGTTAATATCAAGGAAACCAGAAACCGCAAAAGGACGAAGCACATTAATAAAAAGCATCACCTCATAAAGGAAGCAATAACAAACAATTTTAACAATTCAATCAATTTTTTCGTCCAAAACAAAATAATTTGACAAAATTTTGAAGATTGAGGGACAAAGTGATCCAAATAAAGAATGACGGCCAAAATGAATAAATATTATGAGTTAAATTTAATATTATGCCATTAGATTATTGATTTAAGAGACAGTAATATTTACTTTTTTAATTTGATAAATTCCTTAAACTTAGTAATTTTTTTAGTATTGCTCTATATAATGATATGATATTCTATTTTAGAATGTCACATCATTATATTTTTTTATAAGAAAAATATATAAATTTTAGATGATGACACGAGACAACATCTAACATGGATCAAAATTATTAAAAATTTGAGAGAAATTTTACAGAAATTATATATTTTAGATGATCAATGTTGGACCCAATTATTTGCCTGGCCCAAGACCCATTTTAAACCTAAAACATATTAAACCCAAAATACATCACCTAGCCCAAACCCTAAGCTAAAACCCAATTCCCAAATAGCCCAAAAGACCCAAGCATCAGCAAATTCCAGCAGCAACGTGGGAGGCGTCGCAAGCTAGTTTCCAGGAGCTGCACGTCGCGCGTCCCTCCGTGTTGTGCGCAAGCCCACCTCGTCCAACTCCGAGATCCTCGGGATTACGCCTACAATAAGAAAAGAAACAACAATAGGACTCTATTTTTTATTTCTAGGCTATAAAAGCCATTGTAAATATTGTATGGGGGGGAGACACAAAAATCAGAGAAAAATATATGAAAACAACAACTTTTGAGTAAAAGCTTTCCTAGATTCAAATAGAATAAGGTGATTACAATTTTCTTTTTTAGTTTTTATCTTTTAAGCCTACTGTGCATCTATCTTTTATTTTTGAAAAAAATAAATAGTGTTTTAAAGGTTTTAAAGAGTTTAGGAAAATCCTTACCTGGCCATTCCGGCTACTGCCTCGGTGCGTGCGTGGGGGCTGCGATGATGGGCGCATGAGGCCCTAGCAGGGGAAGAAGAAGAAGGGTGAAAATCCTTTAATTTTCCTTTTGTTTTCGGCGCATACGGGTAGCAGGGTTTTTTACGAATCTGGTATCAAAAAAATTATTATATACAAAAATAGGTTGTTAGATAGATTATTTACGAAAATAGGTTACTTTTTTTAGTCGCGCCTACCTGACAGGCGCGACATATTATTTTATTAATAATTTTTTTAAATATTTTATTATTATTATTATTTTTATAATATTTTAAAAAAATTTCGGGTTAAAAAACGGGTCGCCCGTGACCCAGAGGCGCCACATGTGGCGCCTGCTGCAGGGGCGCCACACCCTACAGCCATTGTCCTTCATTTCAGTTTGAAGCCCTCCCCAGGCACTTGTCATGTCAAATTGGGGGAGGGATAAAATTTAATTAAAAATAATAATAATGATCCCCCAAATAAGGCCCCCCCAAGTTTCCTACGGAGAAGCAGGAGCAAAGAAGCAAGAGAGAAAAAAAAAATAGAAGAAGAAGAAGAAAGAAAAAAAAGTTAGTAAATTTTTATAATTATTTTAAAATTAAATTATTTGTAATTTAGAATTATT
Source organism: Gossypium stocksii (assembly GCA_020496765.1). NCBI lineage: Eukaryota > Viridiplantae > Streptophyta > Magnoliopsida > Malvales > Malvaceae > Gossypium > Gossypium stocksii. Next base: position 1,783,139 of record CM035623.1, read on the forward strand.
TGATAAATTTTTGTGTTAGTAATTATTTTCTTTACAGTTACAAATTATTTATAGCAAAATATTTAACAAAATAAATTTAACATTATTAAACTAAACAAAATAATTTAGAATATATAATCTTAAATTATTAATAATTTAATTTTAAAATAATTACAAACATAAAAATTTATCTAATAATTCTACATTTGTACGATTTCCTCATTCATAAGAGTAAAACCTCGATTATATTAACATAGATAATACCCTCAATGTATAGATAACACCTAAACCCTCTTCATGCTCTTCCACCAAGGTGTAAACAAGATTTTGAAAATTTATTCGTTTTAATTAAATAAATTATAAAAAATTTTCAATCAATTATTTGATTCAATTGATTTTTTGTCTAATTTAATTGGTTCAAATAATGGAGGTAAAAAATTGTTTTGAGGTCGAAATTAAATTATATATTTTTACAATAATAAAAATATAATTTCATCAATTAATATTTTATTATTTTTATATGATTAAATTAGATTTTTATTATTTTTTAAAGAGTTAAAGTATAATTTTATTATTATTAATTTAAAATTATATAAATTATAAAAAACGTAAATGAAAAGTTTCTCATTATAGGAGAAACACACACCCTTGTCAACCTCTTTAGCTCTACCACTGATTGATTCATAGTAGTTTTTATTAAGATTGATATATTGATTTTTATTTTATTCCATCTAAGTTAAACAACTATTGGTAAAAAAAATTATGTAATTATTTAATATCAAAAGATATAAGATGCAATTATTTTAAAATTGCTTTTATTATAATAAAAAAATTGAGTTTCTAAAATAGTAGTGAATTATAACAATTGAAGACACATCGTTTGAATTGAAGTTATCAAAATTACTTTCGGTTAGGTAGTACGGATGGACAAAATCAAAGCATTAAATAATTATTTTAAATATTTATATTGTTTGAGTAATCAACCAAAAAGGAAGAAGAAAGGAGGAATGGCTGCAGGGTGTGGCGCCCCTGCAGCAGGCGCCACATGTGGCGCCTTTGGGTCACGGGCGACCCGTTTTTCGACCCGAAATTTTTTTAAAATATTATAAAAATAAAAATAATAATAAAATATTTTAAAAAAATTTTATTAATAAAATAATATGTCGCGCCTGTCAGATAGGTGCGACTAAAAAAAGTAACCCATTTTCGTAAATAATCTATCTGACAACCTATTTTCGTATATAATAATTTTTTTGATACCAGATTCGTAAAAAACCCCGGGTAGCAAATAGAAATGGGGGGTGTTTTATTTGAAGTTTTAAAGTGACAGACAACTGCTTTTGATTGCAATGGAAGTAGTGCCATTTTTTTTGGTTTTATTCGCATTAAGTCCTCTCCTGTTGGGTGGTCACTTGATTGGGCCCTTTTATGTTTCTTTCCTTTTTTAAAATTGGCCCCAAGTATTTGTGCGTTTTTTCAGTTTAATCCGGGCTAAGGCACAGTGCATTAATGGTGGGGATATTTTTGTTTCTGGTCCCTCTAGTTCGCATACGCGCCCAAAATGGTCCCCCTATCTCTTTTTAATTATGGTTTGGCCCCAAAACTCTTTTTTTAATTTCAATCAAGCCCTATTTTGATTATTTAAACGTTTTTAGTATAAAATTAAATTTTTTATTGTTCTTTACGTTATTATTATTATTTCCCATCATTAATTTCAGTTCTTTTACCCCATTATTTATTATTTTATTTCTATACTATTATACTTATTATATTATTTTCATTATTTTTATACCCTTTTATTATTTTCATTTAATTTAATTATATTTCACATATTTATTTATTGATATATTTGTTATATGCTTATTATGTACATACTTTTAAAGTAAAACTAATTATTTCGTGTATAAATTCTTATTATATCTATTATTTACTATATTATTTTGTATACCATTTTTTTTGTTTTATTAATAATCATTTTTTTACTACCTTTTAAATTATTATATTATTATTAATTTATATATATATATATATTTTTATTAAAAATTAATTACTTTAAATATAGTTTTCATACTTATTACATTTTCGTTTTTTTTACTATCACTTTACTATATATATACGCATTTATTAAAGCTTTTTTATTTTATTATACCTTTTTACTAAATTAATTATTTTCAATATAGTTTTTCATGTTTATTATATATATATATATATATTTTTTTTTTTTTTTACTATTTATTACTATTATTTTTTTATTCTTATTTATAATTTGTAATACGTATATACTTTTCATTAAAGTTTTTTTTTTATATAATTGTCAACAGACCTACTATATTATTTTATTATTTTTCTTATATACCAATGTTTTTTACTATTTTTATATTAAATAATTATTATTTATTATTTCTCACCATTACCAGTTCACTATAAGTTTTAATCTTACTATTATCGTCGTATCTAATATCATCGTTGTCATGTTATTTCCTTATGTGTTTTCATATTATTAACATCATTATTGCTATGTTTATTATATGTAATGCATTAGTATATGTTATTAAGTTTATTATATTGTCGTATTCATGTGGCATGTCACAATTCTCTTTTTGATTTTCAACCGCCCAAACTCATTTATTCAGAAATCTATCCTTGATTGTTTTCAAAATAAAGGCAATGGTCGATATTTAGGATCCTCGGGAAGATTGTACCCTAACTTACTGGGTTCCAATTTTTCCTTGTTGACCCTAAATAACCGAGTACCCTTCTTAAATCTAATTGTATGAAGTTTGAATAAAAACTTATTCTTGAAATTTAGGATGTTGCACCCTAACTTACTGAGTGTGGCATTGCGTTTTTGAGGATAAGGATTTCTAAAATCAAGGCAATACTTGGCACTTGGGAGTTTTGAAAGGTTGAGCTCTAACTTACTGAGTTCTAATTTTTCACGAGTCCCGAATGACCAAATACCCTTCTCCTGAACCTTCATACATGAATTTTAAAAAATCGAAGATTAACTTTGTTCAGAAGGTCTGAAGTGTTAGACCCTAACTTACTGGGTATGGCATTTCTCTCCTTCGAAATAAGTGGGTCTTTACATTTTATCCAATTTATGTTTTTTAAGAGGATCGTATTCTAAAATCTTTTTAAATTTTGACATCAAGACATTAACTAATCAAATAGGTACCAACTTTTGGGCGTTACGAGGGTGCTAATCGTTCCTCGTACGTAACCGACTCCCGAGCCCGTTTTCTCAAATTTAGCAGACCAAAAATCATTGTTTTAATAGGCCCAAATGTTTTATTAAAACGATCAATTTTAGGGTGGCCCAATCACACCTCAAAAAGGATTGGTAGCTACTCCATCCATATTTTTAAAGTTGATCCCCGTTTTTTTCAAAGATAAAAATGGTTTCGACAATCAACATCATTATATATATTTTTTAAGAGAGTTTTTTTGCAAAAATTAGACAAATTTGAGAGAATTTGAGCAAATTATTGAAAATTTGAGAGAAAATTTATAGAAACTTAAAGAAATTAGAGAAATTTTTGAGATAAGTTGGAGAGGATTTGTGTGTTAAAAAAAATAAAAGGGAGGGGTTTTTATAGTTTTTTTTTTACCGTTGGGGGCTAAAACGATCAAAAAAATTTGACCATTGGGGGGTTTAAAATGGGCAAAACGCTTCCTTGAGGAAGCGTTTTTCTGATTTTTACCCTAACAACGTGCTGACGTGGACGTGTTTTTGGGGTTTTTGGCCTATTCCCGTAATTAATTAAAAAATCGGCCTATTTCCGTAATTTTTGAAAAAAAAGGTTTTTTTAAGTAATTTACCCATTAACATGAATAATAATTTTTTTAAAAAATTTTGTTTAATTTTTCAACAATTTTTTTATTCCTAATTATATGCCATCAGTTGAATAAAGCAAATTTTAATTCCTTATTTAATCAATTTAATTCATCGATTTAATCCAATTCTAAAAACACTAAAGTATGAACGAAATTTTATAATTTTTTTTGCGACATTAACAGTTATTTTTAAAAACAGAGAAAAAATAAAAATAATTATATTAAATTTTCGGGTGTTTTCATTTTTTGTATATTTTTTATCAAATTTAGTTTATAGATTTTTTTTAACTTTTTAGGTGAAAGTGTTACAAAGAAAAATAAAATTGAAAAAAAAAGGAGAGAGATAAAATTACAAGATCTGTAAACGTAGAGAATTAATTTTTTTAGAATCAAGACTATAACACAATGGATAAATATTGAGGGTTAAAGTTGTTATTATGCTAATTTTAAAAGTTGTCACTTTTTTTTCGTCAATCGTTTAACCGATGTTGACCAAAAAAGAAAAAATCGAATAATTGAGTGATGATTTTGCAACTTTTCATAATTAGGTAACAAAAAAATACTAATAACCAGGTAACTACAATTATAATCTACCTTTCTTATTCGAATTATTTTATCTATTTTTTAGCTGGATTTAATACGATAAAATAACAAAAAGATAAGGAAAATAGGAAGGTTTTCTCTTTATATTTTCATTAATTTAGTATATAATGGTGTTTTCCCTAAATTATTTAGGGTAAACCATACTCATGGTCACTCAATTATCAGTAAATTTATATTTTGATCACTAAATTGTGAAAAGTTATAATTTGGCCACTCAATTATTTGAAACAGATCATTTAGGTTTTCATTAGCTTACTAATCAAAGTTAATGTGGGTCGTTAAGTCACTATTACTCAGATAAATTTACATAAAGTTACACCATTAGTCACCTAATTGTTCATAAATTTTCATTTTGGTCAATCAATTATGAAATGCTACAAAATGATCACTAATACCTAATCGCATAACCCATTAACGCATAGGCTTAATAGCTAATTTAGTCCCTGAAATAGTACTTCTAGAATATTTTTATAGTAAATCTAAAAAAACTAAAATTATTAGGAAGTTCTAAAAAAATCTAAAAATTTATAATTTATTTTTCTAAAATTATAAAAAAAATTTTCAAAAATTACCATTATGCAAAAAATATGAAAAATTCTAAAAGAATACCTAAAATCCAAGTTCTTTTTCCACTTATCTTTTCTGTTAATAACGACTTAACGACCCATGTTAACATCCGTCAACAAGTTAATGAAAAAGTGATTTAAAATATCGATTTTGAATAATTAAATGACTAAAATATAAATTTATTAATAATTAAGTGACCATGAGTGCAATTAACCTAATTATTCAATCATGTTCTGTCCTGTACCGTACTGGATGTATAGAAATTTAGACAGGGACTAGATAGTACTACGGAAATTTTTAGATCTCTCAATTATTTGATATAATTATTATATGATTCAAATGCATACATAAGCACATGGAATTGCATGATTTTTCCAGCATTATTCCAATCACATTATTAGCTGTCTTTTGCCTTTTTCCCTTTTACCTCTGCATCCAATACATTTCACGTTTTTAAATGGGATAATTTTGAATTTAGCTCTCAATATGTATATTTTTTTTATCAATTTAGTCCCCAATTTTTCAAAAAAAATTAAACTTAACTATTAGTTTTCTCAAAAAGAGTTGAATTGTTGTTTTTTAATAGAAAGACTGCCTAAAACAGGGGTGAAGGGAAGGGGGTAGCCCTTCAAAATTTTATAAAATCCTAAGTCCATAAATGGTACAATTGTAGTTTAACGCTCGTAAAATGATAAAATATTAATTTAATTATTCTAAAAAACAATAAAGATATATGTCAATAAATGGTGAAATCACATTCTAGCTTTCATACAAATATATAACTCAATATTGACCACTAGAAAAAAATTCAACCCTGGAGCTAAAACGTTAAAGGTAACCCATATGACAATCCACGTATACTTCATACTATTTTTATAAAATTTTTATCTTATTTTGAGTTTTTTTAATTTTTTGAATATTTTTATAATTTTTAAATTGTTTGTTTTTGTAACATATAAGAAGAATAGTATCATGTCAGCATGAAGTACATATACATTGCTACACGGATTGTCACCCCAACACCATTAAAAAGATAATGTTTTTTCCTATATTTTCGTTTAAAAAAAACGATTTGCCTTCTGTTGAACCTTAAAGACCAAATTTAGTTGAAAAATTAAAAGTCAAATTGACAAAATATATACATTGAACACCAAATCTATCATTTTATTTTTTAAAATTTTTTTTTATATTTGCCGATTAAATATTAACTCAATTCAATATTATTAAAGACTACTCCGCAATGAAAAACTAATAATTTATACCATAAATATTCTTGTTTTACTTCTATTTTAATCCAAAACAATTCAACGCAAATATAAACTATTAAATCGTTAATATTAATCCCTATACTATGTATAAAATGATTAATTTTTACTATTAATTCCTATACTATGAATTATGTGGATTCCATCGCGACTTCAATTTAATAAAATTTAATCTTTATATTTTTCAAATTTTTAAAATTTGAACTAGTCAAACAATAGCCATTAAATTCACCAAGATAAATTTTTCTGTTTTAAAAAATTTGTACGAAGTAATATCATATTAACTTGTTATTTTTTATTTTTAGTATTACTCACAAAATAACCAATTAAGAGATTTAACCGTTGTCATATCTAACTTAATTTTTTTAAATTTTAAAAATATAAACTAAATTGTAACTTTATATATAGTATAATAACAAAAGTTAATGTATCAATAAGTCAAAACTAAAATTTCGAAATTTAAAAAATACAGAAATTAAAATTAATCAAATTAAAATACAGTGTGGAGATCAAATTTATAACTTACTCAAAATACAGGGACTAATAGTAGAATCTGATCAATATAAATAAGTCCAAAACAGTATTAGTGGAGGAACTACCATTAAGCAAAAATAGTGAGATAGTACACATTGCATATGCTGTAGCTCTTTGCGGTTCAATAAGCGAGTCCAGTGAACATTTTGAAAAGAAGAGGCAAAACATTACGACCGCATATATACAGGCTCTCCGATCATTAAAACCTGATGAATTTCTGAAGCTGTCAGACAATCTTTGAAAGCATATCGGAAAAGGCGATAACATGGTGGTCCTTGGCTGAATCACATACACCATTAAAGCAACTTGACGTCACATTGAATCATCAGAGTCATCAGAATCGGATCCATCAGGTTCCCCGGCATTGCCTCCTGTATCGGGAACTTCAGGCTTTGCAGCAGCTGCAGGCGGAGCTTTCTTATTCGCATTACGAGCGTTCTCATCACCGGCATCACCTTGTCCATTGACATCAGTATGTAAACCATGATTAAGGCATAAAAACAACCATATCAAAAGGACAAATCACACAACCAAGACGTCAAGATAGCTATCAAGGAAAATGATTTATGGTTCCATCAAATGAATTATGGAAACATTTTAGTAATGACCAGACCAAATTATAATATTTGCCACAAATTCAAGACTTCAAAAAAGCAGCTGTCGCCGCCTTTGTACTAAGAGTCAGATTACATTTTGCCCCTTCTACTAAAAAAATGAGCAAATTAATCCCTGTATGTTAAATCAAAAATCAAAATGATCCTTTTGTCAAAATTCTTATCTATTTCTACCGTTAAAAACTGGGTCTGGATGCCATGTGGAGCTGTCTAATTATTCAGGCAAGTTTTTTAACATTAAAAATGGCTGAAAATTTTAACTAAAAAGACTATTTTACTCTTTGATTTATCGTACAAGAACTAATTTGTTCATTTTTTTTAGTAAATGAGGCAAAATACAATCTGACTCCTACTACAGGGACGTTTATGATACTTTCACCAGCAGTTGCCAAAGATAATAACTAAAGAAACAATACTGAAATTCGTATCAAGGATATCGAGATTTTCAACTGTTCCTCCAGACATAATGTTCACCAAATCTTTTTCAACACGCTGTACAAGCTCTGGCTGCAAAAATAACATAATTGGCATCAGTAAAACTACTAAACGGAAAACAAAGAAACAGCTACACTAATACCAAGTCACTCGGCACAAACAAGATAGACGAGCTCAAAGCTTAGTCACTTCTTAGTTCTTAGCAAAAATACGGTGGCTACACATAAGAGATTCGGATGTAGCTCCTTTTACATTTGACAATTCCCCCTTTAAAGAATTACATGAATAATGAATCATTGAAATTATCATATATAGTCATAATACGAAAAGTTATGTCTATATTTTAAAACTTCCACCTATGTTGCTCTAAATCTTCATTTTGATTGAAGCACCCGTGTCCTATGCATATTTGGACGTATGTACTGAGATATGACTCTCTATGTATATTTGGACATATGTACCAAGATATGACTCTCTGAGGACTCTTCAGATAAGTGGAAAACCTATGTATTGGACACTCCTAATCCCACACGCACGCACGCACCCATATACAAAAAAATTGTGTGAAAAAAGGAAAGTATATCGATACATTTAGATCTGGCTCCCTTCGAAATCTTCGCTTCCGAGCATCCCTCATTGGAGGAGTTAGACCGTGTCTGTATTCCACCACATCTGGAGAAGCTTCTCCAGACTCTCTGACCAAAATCATCTATAACAATGACAACAGTTAATATGATCGTATTGGAAGTAAAGCAAACATGCATTATTGTGTAAAAATAAATAATAATATCGAGTACCATACTTGACCGACATCAGCTGTTTTAACCAATGCACTATCGTCGTAAGTTTTGTATGACTCAACAACACAAGGTAGATCAAGGACAGATGCAGGGAAACGATCATTGCCAATGACAAATGTGCCGGTCCGTCCATCCTCTGCAAAGTACAGAGAAGCTTAATGTTCCCAAATATCCCATAACACCGACAAATAACATTGGTGATATGGATAATAGATACAGAGTCTTTACTTCTTGGAAGTATTCATCACTTAATGCATCTCAATCTTGAAAGATAAAGACTAAGCCCTAAACTGTAATCAGAGGCAAACTCAGAAATTTTATTTAAGGGGGCTGAGATAAAATTATAAAATTTTGGAGAGGCCAAAGTTAAAAATTGTGTTAAAATGCTTAAGTAACATTGTTCATTTTTTTTGGAGGGGCCAAAAATGCAAAATTTTCATTTACTCAAAAGCTAAAAGACTTAATTTGAATGATTTATATCTTGGAAGGGGCTAAATGGAAAATTTCCCATATAACCAAGAAAGCCAAGGCCCCTGCCCTGCCTCCTCCCCCCCCCCCCAAAGCTTTGCCACTGCCCATAACCCCTAAACAATATCAACTGTTTTCCTATTTTCTCCAAGGAAAGTAACAAGTTTGTGTGAGGAATACACTCTTTAGGCCACTACGAGACACTTTATTAGGCAATGGAGTCGTTTATGGTTCAGTTAATATATAAGTAAAAAAGAAAGCCAAATAGAAATTATGGTAGCAGCATAAGTACAAGTTATCTACCACATAGATGTTTAGCTAAATTAAACTATAGGAATCACGAGCTTCTTAGCAATGAGTTTCATGGCAAACTTGGTATAAATTCAGAAAGAAAATAAACGTTATGACATAGACAACAGCAACAGTTAATCAGACAATTGTATGTAAAATTGAGTGAAATCCTCACCAGAAAATTCCAAATCGAGTGATTTGTCCTCAGAAGATGAAGCGTTTTCACTTAAAAGACGATTTATGCGTTCAGCGACAGAAGGTGGAACTCTAAGAATGAATTGCTCATCCATGCCTGCTAAATGAAATGACATATAGGAAATATGAAAGATTTAACATATTTCAAGTACATCATCAATCTTGAAACTAACGCAATACCTCAAAACACAAGTCCCTGTAGTTTATATATCATACAATCATAACAAACTATGGCCGAGCTAATCATGCAACTCCAAAACCAATATCATTTGGGAAGTTCTATAAATTAAAACAATGGATTTTGAACAATTCTTAAAATCATAGACCGCATTCCTTCACTTTTCAAAAAGACACTACAAAATCCGAAATGACAGAAAATTTTCTGTAAGTCCATTTGCTTCCTTCGGCAACGAAGGTCATTAATCATCCATTTTAATATCATCTTTAAATCAAGAAATGGAAACTGCTCCAGCCCTTGACTCTAACCTTAAGCCTGAGTTTTATATCTTGGGTTTGTCCATGGCATAAGCCTATCTAGGGTAAAAGTACCAGCCCTAGTACTAGAAGTCAGATTGCATTTTGCCCCTATAGTCAAAAAATGAGAAAATTAATCCTTGTACGCTAGATAAAAAAGCAAACTGATACTTTAGTTAAAAATTCCTTTCATTCTATGTGGCACGCCACTTATAACTTTTTGATTATTCTGTAGGCCATGCTAGCTTTTAACAGTAGAAATAAATGAAATTTTTAATAGAAATGATCAGTTTGCTCTTTAGTCTAATGTACAAGGCTAATTTGCTAATTTTTTGAGGGCAAAATGCAATCTAATTGTAGGCTACCATGGTACTTTAACCGCCTATCTAGAGACTTTACATAGACAAACAAACCCTAAAACAACCCAACTAGGATTAATTATATCAGCTGAAATGCAAAATAAGCATTCCATATTGGATACCACTCAACAAAAATAAGCCTCTCTATGAGAAATTATGAATTAGTTACCAGATTACAAACATAAAATCAAATAAAAAATTCTAATTTTTCTGCTCATAGTTCCACAACAATTTCAGCCATTTCCAATGATGAAAAAAGCACCAAAACTGCATTCTTCAATAGTTATGGGAAACCACTTGAATATCAAATTATAAACAGTTTACCCGAACAATAAAGTATACAACAGGCAATTGATGATTAACTTATAAACACCAAAAATCATAAAGATTAAAGCAAAGTGAGAAATATCTAATCAATCAAAGAGAATGGTGAAGCTTGTACAAGCAATTTCTCACCACCTGTTCGATGAAAACACCCAAAGAGAAACGTTTTTATATGATTAATATTCTAAAAAAAAAAAAAAAACCCCAAAAAGCCTCTGAATTTAACAGAAACGAGCAATACCCAGAAGCAAAATCTCAAATGTAAGCGACGAAGGGTTGAAAATCCAGTAAGCAAGACGGGATTCAGGAACCTATAAATTTAAAGAAATATTGTTTTGAATTTAAGAGAAAGCTAAAAAAACAATTAAAGAAACAGCGAGAAGAACTGCGAAACCAGTATTTATAGAAATTTGATTATGTTACTTACTTTTTTAATAAATTTACATAGTTTGATATAAATAAAATATGGGTAAACTATAAATAAAGTCACTAAACTATTCGTAAATTTACGTTTTGGTCATTTAACTTCAGAAAGTTACAAAATAGTAATTGAATTATTCGAAAGTTTTTATTAAGTCACTAGAATGTTAAATTTATTGTTGCATTACTTTATGTGTTCACATTGCCTATACCAATCGAAAACTGTCATTCACTTTCTCTTCTACAATTAAGTTTTTTTTATAAAATAACTTTGAACATTATAAATCTGGGAACCAAAATTTAAATAACTTTTTTTCTCCAATCTCCAACACTTACGGTCAAATCGACTTGAATCTCTACTCGTCAATGATACTGACCTATTGTACCAATCATCAAATTTTCACTTGAAGCTCGCAAACCAGACTTGGTTTTATAAAAAATAAAATAAAACTTGATGATCCAATATTTAAATAAAAATATTTGAATAGTTTTGTAATTTGAATGAAAGTTTTTGAATAATTCAGTGATTATTTTATAATTTTTTTAAATTAAATGATCAAAGCGTAAATTTACTAATAGTTTAATGATATTAAGTATCAAGATTTAAAGTTTAGTGACGAAATCGTAAAGGTAAATTAACAAAACTTTGGAATACTTCAAGAACTGAATTAAAATATTTTGAAATTTAAAAATTATAGAATCAAATTAGACCGATCAGATCAAAAATCAATCGACATAATAATCAAGTAAAAAATATTGAACGAATTCACTCACCAATTTATATAAACTAATTCAACCTATTTTCTTAATTTATAATTAATTTTTTATAATTTATTTAATTAAATTAGACAAATCAATCTACCCGAAAGTCAATAACCCGACCCATCCAACCATGGATTCAGGTAAAAAGCATTGATTAAAAAGTTAGGAAATAATTTTGATAAGGATCGAGCTTTGCGTAAAAAAGGGCTGGAAATTGCGAAATCCAAATCGGGCTTGCAAAGCAAAATCATGGTGGTTGATAATTATTGGAGTTAGGCCTAGTTCAAATCATGCCCAATCCAACCTCAATAGGCCCACCGTCGATACGATGCGCTGATAAAGTTTTCTGGTTTGGGAAGAAAGTCGCTGGTAATGGCCATGGAGTCGGTTTTCGTAACTCACACAATCTCTGCAACGAATCAAAAGAATCCTTTTAGAATTACACCAATAATTCATTCAAGAAGATTGTTCCACTTGCAAGCTGCTGCTCGTTTTCGCTTTGGGTTCATCTCTTCTTACAAGAAATCTGATTTTCAAGGTACTTTCTTTTAACTTATCTACTCTTTATATATATAAATATATAAGTTTGTATAGGATTAACAAAACAGCTTTTAGCTTTAGCCATATAATTTCACTCTTCATGTACTTAAAACTTTTATATTGATTCTGTTGCGAAGAATCCAAATTTTTTTAGAAGAAGTTTTCGAAGTGTTATTCATTTAAAATTATTTAAGGTGTTAGTATTATCTTTGAGTCGAGTTGAGGTTTTATCTATCATCTTTATTGAGAGCCGGAGCACCTCGTGGTATCGGCCTTGCGTGACAAGGTCACCTATCACTTGACATGACTTGATTTAATGAGACCCTCTCGCTCTGTGAATCCCACCTCAAGCTTGTTCTATAGATGTAATCGGGAGAAAAAATTTCTATTTGATCTGTTGAGGGGGCTTCAAACAGCTCGGTATTGTCTTTGTCAAGCCGGGGTTTTATCTACCAACTTCGTTGAGTGTCTTGTTGTATCAGGCCGTGGGTGCCCGTCACCTACCACTTGGCACGGCAGACTCAAGGAGACGCTCCCGCTCCACAAACCCCACCTCAATCTCAATCTCTTGACCTAGTATGGAAAACACCTCGGGTCAACCTATTGAGGGGTCTGTCAGTTCCAAGCAGACAACAGTTGAAGACTTCTAGGAATAGAGTCTGGTCTCCCCTAACAGATTCAATATTTCTATCATATGTATTTAACCAGTGAATTTTTTTTTTAAAATAAATAGTTAAACATAAATGATTTACATGAATAGAACATGATCGAATTAAGTACATATAAATTGTATAAAAAATTGTGTAAATTTGTAAAACTAAAGTTAATCTTATGGTAGTGTAAGTGAATCTCTCCTCGTGTGTATTTTAGGTGCTTAGAATATTTCCATAAGAAGATAAATTGATTGAGATTTATTGGAGAGTTTGATGTAGCACTCATATCTCTACACCAGATTTTCAGGGTTTTGCAAAACCTTCACGGCTTTTTCCGTCCACGGAACCGAAAATCTGTACCGAAGCCTTGAAAGAAAATATCTTTCCATCAACTGGCTTGGATGGAACTCGGACTTTGTACAAAGTTAGGTTGCAAACGAGTAACATGTACGGCTCGAGTTTGAGTAATATAAATGCCGGAATACTCTTGTGTTTGATTGATGAGAAAGGAGACTCAATATTAAAGAGAATACCGGCATATTTGTTAAGTGAACATTCTATGGAATTGGAGAACATGGTGGTGCCTGAAACTCTCCATTTCCAAAGAGGTTCCGTTGATGAATTTGTCTTCGAGGGGTCGGAATTGGGGAAAGTTCAAGCTCTTTGGATCGGTATTGAATCAGGTTAGCGTTGAATAAGAATTGTTAGTTTTAAGACCTTGATTCATGCAAGTGCAATTGGAAAATTTAAATGCTCGTCTTTCTTGTTTCTCAGGTCAATGGAGATTAGGAGGTGTCAGCCTGGTCATCCTTAATCCATCTCGATCTTCCTTGGGGGGAAACTTTGAACATATTGGTGCTAAATACAACTTTGAAGTTGACGATATCTTGCTCGGAGAGGGTGGTGATGAGTCCATGGTAGAACTAAGACCTTGTCTCGTTTCCAAGTTATCAGAAAACGAGGACTTTTCTCAACCAACTTCACCCTTGAGTGACAAGGTATCTAAAGAACAAAGTATGAAGGAATATGCAGATTTGAAATTCTCTTTGTTACTTTATGATGCCATTCTTATACTTTCCGGTACATCGTTTGCATCTTTCTCGATCGGGGAAAGTTCTGCTTTTGCATTCTTACTTGGTGGGATCATCGGTTTTCTATACTTGTTGCTATTACAACGGTCCGTTGACGGTTTACCAGCTTCGGAATTAATATCCAACAACCCAAAAGATGAAACGGTTCAGTTTAAGGGTCCGGTATCAAGTCTTGCACTGGCTATAGCGGTTTCTTCATTAGTAATCAAATACAGCATGGGAGAAGGTCCATTTGTGTTGACTCCTAAAGAACTTTTGGTTGGAATGATGGGATTTCTTGCATGTAAACTGGCTGTCATTTTGGCTGCATTTAAGCCCTTGAGTGTGAGTATTGAAAAGAGAAAATGAGTCCCGATGTATTAAAAGACAAATTGCTTTTACTCCATCTATTTAAAAAAATAAAAATAGAAAATTAATCACTGCACATAAAATTAAAAAACAAATTAATTTTTTAATTAAAAATTTCATTCATTTCTACTATTAAAAATTAATTCAAAAAAATTATTTATTTTTTTTTGAATAAAGGAGATTAAATGCAATTGCTGGGATTAGTGTCAGATATTGCGAACTGTCCAATAGTCGGAAAAAAAAAGCATTAATTATAGGGCAAATGTTCTCAGCATCTTTCTTCTACAGATCTTCCCAAGCCTCAAAAAACAAAAATTAAAAATCAATGGAAAATAAATAAATTGTCTCATTGTTTACTGGAAATGGTACATACGCTTGTGTTACCGGCTCTTGCGGTGATCCTTTCTTCTGCCATGGATTCTCATCAGTGTGATCAGCCTTATACAATGGCTTTGCATCCACCCAACCGCCCGGAAAAGCCCATTGTCAGGGACCAATCGCTGGAGACTCGTTGATTCAATGCCGGTTTGTATTTATAGGAAGTAGTCGGGAGTCCTCCGGGTCACATCTGGCTCTCCTCTCCTTGGAGCCGGCTCAAACTGTATGAACAGAATAGTTCTTAAATGCTTATATATGTATATATTAAAAGAGTATATATGGTAATGTACCTGAGAGGTCCCTCTACAGGAACCTAATCAAATTAGTCCCCCGACTATTAAATGGATTAATTTAATCCCTCTACTATTAAAAAAAAAAAAACACCAAATAAGCACAAATTGTAATTAACACTTATTGTTTAAAAAACATCATTTACAGTGTAAATGAAATCTTTTCTTCGAAACTGAACTGCAATTGGAAAAAAAAATCTTTTCTTCGAAACTGAACTGCAATTGGAAAAAAAATATTTTTAAGACATTTTTTATAAGGTTAAAAGGTTAACTTTATTACAATTTGGACTTATTTGATTATTTTCAATAGTATAGGGACAAAATTGATCCATTTAATAATAGAGGAACTAATTTGATCCGGCCCCTATAGTACTTTAACCGTTTATATATACACAATGGAAACAGCTCCGATCTTGCATGCAGAGTGGCACGAGTACAATAGAGAATAGCTCACCTGAATGAATGTATGACCCTGGCAATCGTCTACTTCCAAGATGGAGGCCATGTTTCCACATCGATAGCAATAATTTGGCGCACTAAATATAGTAACGACCTTTTGTTCCTGAGAAAGAAACGACATCAGTTGCACAAATCTCATATCAGAACTCAGATTTCTGGCCAAAGCATCTAAATAGGGTAAGTACTTACATGACCCCAATTGTATCCTTCCATGACCAGCTGATGAGCCCTAGCAATCAGCTTCAAACTGTTTGTATGGTTAAATTGCTCGGATATGTCCTGCAGATGACATATAGGTTACCTTTGACCATTTTCGAGAAATAGAGGAAAAAAAACTGAAAAAAAAGGAAAGCAAAAAAAAAAAAAAAAAAACCTACTTGGCCAAAGGTATATCCGGCACCCCTAGGTGAAATGCCCCATCCGCACCGATCATCAGGGTCAGACCACAAAAGATCGCACATAGGACCCTCATGAGGAACTTCTTGAACACGGTCAAAGTTTCGTATGTTATCCAGCGTTTCAATGGATGGAGATAATCCACCATGGAGACAGAAAATTTCAGATTCAACCTTCAAAACAGCAGAAAGTCAGCAGCTAAGAACCATTAACAAAAACGATAAGGATTGGACCTCCGTGCCAGACAAAGGTACTTCATCGAGAATGATGCATAACAAAGAATCACTGTTTAAAATTTGTGCACCTCATTGAAAACATTGTGGAAGTAAAACAATCAACCGGTGATGGAACGTGGGTGTGTAATTACTGAAAGCACATCCTAATATCCTAATTTTGAGCAGCCAACAACATAGAACTTTACAAAAAGGTCATTCAAAACAACATCAAACGGTAATAAATTAAATTATACTAACCAATGCTGTTAGTGGAAAATAATCAAACAGATCAGTGAAGATCTTCCAAACGTTGGCACTGCCGTACCTGAAGATGGAAAAGCAAAAATTATCTTCAAAGAAAGACCAAAAAAATTAACTAAATAGAAGCTTACTAATCCAAACAGTCAATAGAAAACAATTTACATATGTAATGGGACCACTGTATATATATACCCTAGTGTAACAGAGAATGTAGTCCCAGGCTATTTTAACTATGTAATTCTTTTTAAACTAGTTCATTGCCTATTTGTGTCATCAAGAAATATACACAACATGCCACCCTAACAGAGCTTACGTGAAAAGTCGTTTGTGTTAAAAAAGAAAAATCTGGCAGCTATTGAAAAAATGTCATATATCTAAATCAAATTACTAATTTAAAAAAAATCCACATCAACCTGTCCCTATCCTAAACCTATTCTCTTTGTTTCATCTGTTTGCCAGAAAAGGATCATGCATCAAAGCTGCAAACGAACAACAAAACATGACCTTCAGAACCCTTGTATTATTGATGAAAAGATAGAACAGGGAGGGAAGATCACCAGCAAAAATAGTTTATAGTCGAAATAAAGAAAGTCCAACCGCAATCTAAGCTTTCAAAATGAATGCATTTCTGCATTGGCAATAAGCCTATATAGAGATTATAAGATACTCACTTCCTTAGGCACTCATCATAAAACCCATACACTTGAGTAATCTGCATTTTCAACATAAAACAATTATCGGAAAATTAAAACGAAAAAAAAATCAACTGGATAAATAAGTTGCAAAGAAAAATGAAAAATGATGATGACAATTCATGTTTTTCCTATATGCATTACAGCTTATAACAAGAACACTGACAAATTATTCCTGCTTAGTTAGCTCTAACAAGCAAAGTTCAGGACTGAAACATACATCATGAAGAATCATTTAGGAACACAGCATACCTGACGGCTCTCATGATTTCCCCTCAGAATAGTTATGCGTTGGGGGTAACGCACTTTGAGAGCTACCAAGAGCTGAACAAAAGTCAATCACAAGCAAATCATGAGTTGCAACCAGAACTGAACATAATTGCAACTAATTAAGGTGAATATGAACATAACCAGGAAAAAGGTTGAAATGTTCAGGTTTCATATATAGAATAGCTATTATTAGCAAAAAGAACATAACCAGGAAAAAGAAAAACTAAAACAGTCCAGGTGAAACATCTAAAAAGCTAAAAATGAAAGATAGAAACGCATACTTACTGTTACAGTTTCAACTGAATAGTAACCACGATCAACATAATCTCCCATGAACAAGTAATTTGTATCTGGACACTGAACAGAAAATTTGCAGCAAAAACTAAATATTAAAAATTAAAAAAAAAACAAAGAAACGAAACATAGTGATATTCCATCTAACCCAATCCCACAAACATGAAAAACTACTGCACAGAATAATAACTGGATGTGCATGATAGCTGCAATTGTGATTTATGAATGTTTGCTGAAGACTAGACAGAGAACAAAATACTGCATGCATCTCAAAGAGTTCACCACAGTCAGCATCACATTTGAAACAGAAAACTGAAACCTGAACAAGAAAAATTACCTTCCCCCCAATTCGAAAAAGCTCTGCAAGATCATGAAATTGCCCATGAATATCACCGCATATTGTAACAGGACTTTTCACAGGCTGTGTTGCACCAAACAGAAAAACATTCAAGTCATAATCAGTCCATCAACCATGGACTAATGGAAACAAAATAGAAATGCGTTGACAGAGGTAATGGATGATAAGGCAAACCTGAACATTGCTTTCATCCATCAGTATCTCCTTAGCCTTATCACATAATACCCTAACCTAATTCATAAAGAACGAGATCAGGTAACAATAACTTCAAAAGTCTATGAAAAAATCAAAAAGAAAATTGATTATCATTTAAAAGGAGGGATGAACAACAATGAGTCCTAGCAAGCCATAAATAATCACATTGACAAGTATAAAGAATGTAAACAAAATTATGCAACTTGAAGATGCAAGGCACACTCAAACTTAGGGCTAAAGAAAACACCTGTCCTTGCAAAAAAAGGTTGCTAATTTCTACAAAATTTTAAAAATATAAAATAAAATGAATAAATAAACATGACGATTTCAAAGAAATAGTCTTAATGACTTCAAAACCAATAATTCTCGTAGCAAACTTTGAATTGTTAATTCCACTTCATTGCCAAACATATTAAGAAGACCAAGCATTATTAACATTATTACACTCTAGTAGGAAATTATTAACATTATTACACACTAGCATGAAGTTTCCTACATTTCCATCACCACGGGGAGTTATAAAAAGACAGTAAGTTGACCTTGAAAAGGACACATTAGTTTTTTCTTTTCTTGATTGAAAATGCATCTGACATAAAGATAAAAAAAAAAAAAAAGCCTACAAGCATACGTCTGTTGGCTGTCAAAGTATATGCATAGGCAGAACAAGAATGTGGGTCAAGAAAGGTTTGCTTTTGCTAAATCAGTTCAGTGCCCTGCCCCTAAACATGCAACTTAACTCTTAAAAAACAATAAATAGATTTACGACAATTCAAGTTGTTGCTCCTAGGGTACTTTTGGGGATAGATAACCAAAGGCTTTTGTGTAAAATCCTTAAAAAAAAGAAGCACAACTTGTGGTAACCAAGTACATCAAAAGAGACGGCTAAACACCACCAACTTAGCCAAGTTTAGAAAGAAATTTAAGAACATTTCTACACTCTAACAATATTGCCCTGAAGCTATCAATTCTCAAGTCTCAAAATCAATATCTTTAGCCAAATTGTCAATGGCTATTGCTACCACTAAACGGCCAAACCTCCCATTTCCAGGACGAATATATTCCCAGGAAATGAAAGCAAGCAAGAAAAATCAACTTACTATCACTATTACTAAACCTCCAATTTCATGTACTTCCGTTTATGAAAATGAAACCAAGCAATAAAATGCACAAACATGATGGATCAGTTTTTTTTTTTTCAAGAAAATCGAAATTTGAATCCATAAATATCATATCTTCCTTTTCCTCAGAAAGGCTCCAGCAAATAAACTAGATCTGATCCAATATCCAGAAAAAATACACAAGAAAAAAAAATTGGATCGGGGGAAAAAGCAAAGGCCCAGATCAAGCCTTAAATCTATAAACTCCAAACAGATCCGTTTTCAACTAATTAAGAATTGAAAAATTTTGAAAAAAAAAAATTAAAGAAATACCTCTTGCTCCGATAAGGGCTTGCACTGCATCAACTGCGAAATCTGCTCGTCTAGGTTTCCATGTGAGTTTGAATCCACCGAAGACGTCATGTTTTTTTTTTTTCTTTTTAATTTAAAAATCCTAACCCTAGATTACGAAAATTTCCCCCAAAATTATAAAATTTCAAAGAGATTTTTTAGGTTCGTGGAGAGAAAAAAAAAGTTAAAAAAAGGGAAATGAAATGAAAACGAAGCGTTGGTGAAGAGCCCGATGCTTTGGTGAAGAGAGAGATGAAGCCTTTTCTCTCCTTTTTGTTTATTACAATACTTTTATCATAGAGTTTAATTATTATTATTATTATTATTATTTCTATCAAAACCAAAAAATTATCTTTCAGGGGTTAAAATTAAATTTTACAATTTAAAAGGGTTTAAACCGTAATTTTATCTTTGTATACATTTATTATTTTAGAATGTTAACTAGATTATATGGAAAATTTTTCATCTTAAAGAATAGTATATTTTTACCATTAAATTAATTTAGGGTGAGTTTGGATGGGCGGTGCGTTTATCTACCCTTAGTATAAAAATAGCGGTGGCAGTAACATTAAATACTATAGAGGGCCAAGACTCTTGTGTACCTCTTTATCATTATCTTTATAAATCTTGCATGTCAAATTTAACATAAATTATTTTTTTTACTATTTATTTTATATAAAAAATTTCAACCATTCAATAGATATTAATATATACAATATTTTAGAAATGTATGATAGAGATATCGAATCGGTTTGAAATTTTACATGCATGACAATTATAATTATATTATAAATTCAACAATTTGGTCATTAAAATATTAATCGTACAAAAATATACAAAAAGGTATAAAATTACTGCATAAAAAAATAATAACATCCTGACAGTAAAAATATAAAGATGTGGGTAGAAAAGTTTTTGTTGTAAAATTATTTAAAATTTATATTAAAATCAAAATAAAGCTTAAGTGGTAAATTTGATGTTTTGTATATAAAAGGGTATTTTAATTGTTTCTCTAATCGAGTTGATCATCAGTTAATTCACAATACTAACTTAATCATAGATTTAAAGTTAACAGAAATAATTAATATATATATGTATATAATTTAAAATAAAAAATTTGTATATTGAAAGGTATTTCAATTATTTTTTCAATCAAGTTAATATTCGATTAACTCATGACACGACTCACTCGACTAGAAATTTAAAGTTGGTAAAGATAACTAAATGATAATGGATAAATTTAATTTAAAGTTAGTAGACATAATTAAATAATAAAAGAGGAAAATAATTAAATAATATGTATTTATTTTAAATAATTTAATTATATAATTATTTCACTTAACAATTTTATACGATTTTCTTTTGTATTCATCGCGTTTATTTTACGGTTTGTATTCCAAGTTTGTGATAGTCTCTTTCAATATTGTCGTCTCTAATATTTGAATTTGTGTTCTGTTTTTGGGAGTATAATATCATAGGAGATATGAAGAGACATTAAGGATGATAATGGTTGACGCCATCAGTAGGAACGGAGCTAGAAAATTGTTTAAGAGGGACCAATGTTGAAAAATAAATCTTTGAGTACCAATGTATAATTTTACCATCATATTTATTTTTAAATTCATAGATTTTAAAAATACTAAAAAAATAAATTTACCACGATGGGGGCTAGAGCTGCACATGGGTCGGGCTACCCGACCCAGCCCAAAGGCCCGCCCATAAAATAGGAGGGTTTGGGTAAAAATATAGGCCCGAAAAATGGGCTTGGACAAAAACGAGGCCCATTTAAAAAACGGGCCAGGCTTCAAGTATATTTTTTGGCCCGGGCCAGCCCGGCCTAGCCCGAATTATTTTAGTATTATATTGTTTTTTTATTCATAAAATTTTAACTTATTAAGACTTAATAATTTTAGTTCTAGTGTTATTTTAAAAGGTCTAATTACAACTTCAATCCCTTTATTGTTTAGATTTTTTAAATTTAATCATTTTACTTTTAATTTCAATATTTTATTATTTTTAAATGTATTTGATTTATTATTTATTATTTATTATTTAATAAAATAAAC
Source organism: Gossypium stocksii (assembly GCA_020496765.1). Lineage (NCBI taxonomy): Eukaryota > Viridiplantae > Streptophyta > Magnoliopsida > Malvales > Malvaceae > Gossypium > Gossypium stocksii. The sequence continues at coordinate 1,805,020 of CM035623.1, forward strand.
AAATAATAATATGGGCCGGGCCAGGCTTAGGCTTACCAATTTCATGTCGGGCAGAGCTTGGACAATTTTATAGGCCCATATTTCGGGTCGGGCTGGGCCCGGGCCTAAAAACGGGCCTAATTTTTTTGTTAAGCCTAGCCCGAACCCGGCCCAGCCCATGAACACCTCTGATGGGGCCTAAGGTTACTGTCTACCATCTAGCCTTTGCATTGGTCATAAGATGTACAAACAACTACTAAAGATGATGGTTAGACTTAATTATAAGTCGGGTCGGGTTCAGGCTAAGTCAAAGTAAAATTTTAGGTCAATTTTCTAGGTTGTTAGAAATTAGGGTTGTTACTTGTTAAGGATTTAAAAATTGGTTTTACGGAGGAGAGGGTTGATTCGACAGAGAAAAAAGAAAGAGAAAGTATATGTGTGTATTAGGGTCAGGTTGGGCTAGGTTAAAAAATCGTACATGAGGCTCGACCAGTTTAGAAAACGAATATTATTTTTTGTCCAAACTATTTCATTTTTCGAACAAACTTAAGTAAGTGACCCAACTCATGATTAGGTCTTAGGATGATTCACGTCGCATAAATAAAACAAAATTTTGACGACATAATCGAATTTCCAATTAGAGGTGTGCATGGGCCGAGCCGGGCTCAACTAAAAATTTAGGCCCATTTATCAAGCTCTGGTCGGGCTGGGCACAAAAAAGGGCCTAAAATTTTGCCCAAGCCCGACCCATATAAAAATGCTAAAACCCGGGCCAGGCCCGGCCCGCCCGTATTAATTTTTTATATTATTTTATATGATTTTTAAATTTAAAAAAATTATGTAGACTTAAATAACACTAAGATAGATGCAACTTAACAAGCAAATACCTCTAGAATAATAATAAAATTAACAAATGCCTTTAAAATAATAATAAAGTTAACAATAAAATAAGTTTTATACAATATCCAAACAATAACAACAAAATAGTAGCAACATAATAGTAATATGGTAGCAAAATAGGGAGAAAACAACAACAAAATAACATTAAAAAAAAAGAGCAGATTCTTTTGGTCCTTTAGTGAATTTGGGTCGGGCTGGGCCGAGCCCGGGCCAAAAATATCTTACCCGTGGCCCGACTCATTTTTTAAACGGGCCTTGTTTTTTGTCCAAGCCCATTTTTCGAGCCTATATTTTTGCCCAAACCCTCCCACATTTCGGTCGAGCTTTCGAGCCGGACCGGGCCCCCCGACCCATGCACACCTCTATTTCCAATACTAACTAATTTGAAAATAAAACGAAATTCCGTAATCAACATCGAAATGTCCATGTTAAAATCCATCTTAAATATTACACAATACAATACAAATTTTTTTTTTTGATAAAACTATATAAAATTTATCAAAATTTATATAGAACCATATAGAACTTGACATAAAACCAATACAAGATTTAAAAAATGCGTGGGTAAAACCTTGGTATGTGTCGAAATGAGTGGAAATAACAAAGCATCATGCCCAAGGGAGTTTATACGAGGGATCCAAGGTTTAGATAATATCATGATTTACTTTGCTTTTTCGTATAATAGATTCGAATTCAGATAATGGATATTCGAAACAACTTCACTTTTATAGTTAATGAACTCTTGTTCGGGTTTAAATTCATTTCAAAAAGTTTATTATTGTTGAATGCAGATATTTTGTGTGTCCTATGGTAATCATTTGGGATAACAAATGGGGATCGGTAGTAGAGGCTTATCAACATATTTCTAATTAGGAATAAATTTAAAATTTTTCAAGGTGGGCGAAATTAAATTTTAAAATTCTGAGATGTCAAATTAGATTTTATCATGTATTGATTTATGATTTTTTGAAACGACTAAATATATTTTATTTTTCATCCAGGGAGAGGGGTAAAGCATAATTTTCCCTATATATTAATTTATAATTTAATTATTTATAAGGTGTTATAATTGCAATTTTTCCAATTTCGGAGCAGACATTCAGTAAGGATAATCGATGTGGACTTTTCTTCTTGTAGTTATTTGTTTGTCAATTATCAACGACCACTTTGTTTCCATTATACATGCTATGGCTGTAAGGTTTTTAGAACCGAGAATATGGTGAAACTAGTTAGATCATTGGTTTTTAATTCGACAGATTTAATCGGAACACCTTGTTTAATTAACTAAATAGTTTTAAAGAATAAAAAAATTTGATTCAATTTTTGATTTGACAAGTTCACCTGTTAATCAATTTAACTCATTATTTCGAGCCAATACTCTAGCCAGCTTGATGTAAGTATGAAAATAATGTAAGGCTACTAGGGAAATTATGTATTGCATTGTATTTGCTTTCACGATAAAAAAAAGTTACAAATATTTGACTCATTCTCGTACTTTACACGAGTGAAAACAAATTAAGAACAAGTTAATATATCTTCTAAGTCTCTGTACTTTTCATATATTTGGAATTTAACCATTCTACTTTCGGATTTAAAAATACAATTCCAATTATTAATGCCATCAAAATTCTTCTCTTAAATTTAAATCAAATTTATTTTTTATTTCAAAATATAAAAATTTTCAATTTTCAATCTCCTTATATTTTTAAGGGTAAACTATACTCAATGTCACTAAATTAATAGTAAGCTTACATTTTGATCACTTAATTTTAAAAAAATTACAAAATAGTCACCGAACTACTTAAACATTTTAATTTAAGTCGTCGAACTATTTAAAAGTTTTTATTTAAATTATTGAGTTGTTAAGTTTTTTAAAGTCAATCCAACGGCCATTGACTGAAATTGAAGGAATAAACTATTCTGATTCGTGACCTTCAAAGTTGATTCATGAAATAAAAAAACTGAATTGTAGAAGAAAAACGAAAAGAGATATCTCGATTGATACAAGCAATGTGAACAAAAAATATCATACAACAACAATTTTAACAATTAAATAACTTAAATGAAAATGTTATAGGCCAATTTTGGCCCACACAAAACCCATTTTAATTAAGACAAACCCAACCTTAACCCAATAACCCACCAAAACCCAACTATAACCCACTTACAACCAAATTCCCCATCAGCCTACCTAATTAACCCCTACCCGATAGCCCAATCTAAAACCCACATCACAACAGCCCAACATGGCCCAAAATTACAAATCAGACAGCAAACCCTAGCTTCCTAAGCTTTCAGCGCCGCACCTAAGCCAACCACCCCCGCACTTGCCTCTGCCATCTGACCACCTACCGCCCCTGTCAGTACCCACTTGCACCGGCCACCATCCTTGTCCCATCGCAAGTTGCTCCTGCAAACAGAGAAGAGACAAGATAGAAATAGTAGAAAAATAGCAATGTAAGAGGTTATAAAGGCCGAATCTAAACACTTTGTAAAGGAGGATTTCGGGGAAATCAATGCAAATACAAAAATTTTCAAAGCAATACTTAAAATAGTATCAAAGCAACGGTAATACTCCCCAAATCAGACAACCAGAACATCACAAAAACACCGAATCAAAAAAGGTAGAACTCCTATTTCGAATCTGTTTACCTTTCTTTCCCTTTGTTCCTTACTTTTTTATAACCAAGAATATATATATATATATATATATATATATATGTATATATATATATATATATATATATTATAAATAAATAACTAAAAAAAATAAAAAAAATTAAAATTTTTACCTTTCCGGCCACCGTGTACGGTGGCCGGCACCGGCGCCGATGACGATCCGGTGACCGGTCCGGTGACCGGAGCTCACCGGGAAACCTTTCCCCCCTCCCTCTTCTTCCTTCCCCTCTCTTTTCTCTCTTTTTTTTTTTTTTTCTTTTCTCCCTGTGCAAATGAGCCTCAAACAAAAAATTTTATCTTTTATAGTATTTGCACCTGGGTCGGGTCGGATCAACTAGGATCCGCGTGTTTTTAAACCCAAATGGGTTTATTACCGAATCAGCCCTTCCGCTTTGGTAAAGTTTCGCAATTGAGCTTTCAGATTTATTAAAATTGGCCTTGGAATTAATCACGTTTTTGCAATTTGACCCCGTACAACACGCAGCGTTTTGAAAAAGAGGAAAATTTGCTATTTTGGCCTTCGTAACCTTCACGCGTGTTCAAATGGGCCCCTTCCTGTTGTTTTTGTTTTAAATTTATCCCAAAACTCTGTTTGGTTTTTTAATTTCGTCCTTTAATTCGTTTGTTCTTTATATTTTAGCCTAATTTCAATAGTTTTTGTATTTAATACTTTTATATTCTTAATGTTATTATGTGTTTTATATATATATATATATATCCCTAATATTATTATTATTATTATTATTATTATTATTATTATTATTATTATTACTTTTAGTGTTATTATTTTTGTAGGGCCTAAATTTTGCCCAAGCCCAGATGACCCATTTACAAGCAGCCCAAAATTAAAAAACACAAACCCAAAATCAGACTCAACATACAAAACTAAACCAAACCCAATTACAAAAAAAACTTTGCCCTAGCCCAAGGCCCAACAAAAAACAAAGAAGAAAAATCTGCTGCCTAGGTGTTTCAGCTGCTACGTTTTCCTCCCACGCCCCAAGTTGCGTATCCCGCGTTACCATGCCACGTCCATACCCACCTACACCGAGATCTCAGCTTGTAATCGCAAAAATGGAGGAATATTCAGTCAAGAAACAGTTTAGAATAAGGGCTATATAAGGCCATTCTTAGTGTTGTAAATCGGGGGGGATTTTTTTCCTTTTGTTTACGAAATCAGAGAGAATTACATCCAATAGCAAATCTTCGAGTGTAATTTCCGTACCTTCAGATAGCAATAAGGTGATTTGAAGTTTTTTTTTTTCCTCCGGGTTTCGATTTGTTTTTTTTTGTTCCTGTACATAAATCTTTCATGTATATTTGTAAAAGAAGGAGGAACTTACCTTGACTAGGGCCTTCGAATCCTTGTTTGCTTCGTCGAAATCGAAGTTCAGATGAGGATTAGGAGAATACGACTCCAAATAGAGATGGATTTGATGTTTTCTACTGCTCATGGTGATGGAACGATAGAAAAGGGGCTGGGGGTTTTACTAAAGAAAAAAGGCAGAATGCCACTCAATGTTTTTGTTGTTAAATGGTAAATGTTGGCTCAAAGTGGGGAATTTGTGCAAATAGTCCCCCTCCTTCGCAAAAGTGTTCAGTAGAGCCATGTTTATGTTTTCTTTAATTCTTTTAGTTTGTCCCTAGAATTTGTGCGCCACGACATACCCGTCCTTCTCTTTACGTGTTTTTGCAACATTGCCTCAAAAATTCCGTTTTTAGTCAATTTAATCCTCGTTTTTAAAATTGTTTGCCACATTATTTTTAAAATTAATGATATTTCAATGGTTATTATTTATTATACTTAGTATTATATTCATTATATTATATTTATTTATTTTTACTATTCATTAAAACCGCTTTACTATTATTATTAATCCTTTTATATATATGTATATGTTTTAAAAAATTAATTACTTTGAATATGGTTTTTATATTTATTACATTTTATTTTTTTTCCTGCTATCATATACATATATTAAAGTTTTTATTTTATTATACTTATTTTTTATTATATATATTTTATTAAAAAGTTAATTATTTTTAATATAGCTTTTCATATTTATTATATATTATTTTTCTCCTATTATTACTATTATTTTATTATTCTTATTTATAAATCGTCATACGTATATATTTTACATTAAAGGGTTTTTTTATATAATTATTAATTACTTTATTTTATTTATATACCATTGTTTTATTAGTTATTATTTTTATCTAAATTATCTTTATTCATTATTTTTCGCTATTATTAATTCACCATTGTTATTATTCTGGTTTTACTTTTATTACAATTTTTGGATACCATCATTGACATATTTTTTTTCATTTCTATTATGTATTTTTATATCGTTAACGTCATTCTAGCTATATTTATATGTTGTTATATTTATTACTATTATTATAATTATTATCTTTTTATGTTTGCTATATTTTAGATATTCATATATACGTTGTCAAGTTTATTATGATATTGTTATTTTCATATCGCATATTATCATTTTTTCTTAAATTTTAAATTTCCCAAATCCGTTCGTCCAAGGATTTATCTTCAATTGTTTTTAAAATAGAGGCAATGTTTCGTGTTTGGAAGTCCGAAAGAGTCGTGCCCTAACGTGCTGGGTGTGGTTTTTTCGGTCGTCTAAATGACTAAATATCCTTCTAATTTCAGGTTTTGGAAAATTAATAGACGATTTTGATTTTGGGGGATAAAATGTTGCATCCTAACGTGCTGGGTGTGATGTTTTGACCCTTTGGAACAAATGAGTCGTAATATTCCAAAACGAACCGTTCAAATATTTTCTAAAAGAATCATATTTTAAAATCCCTTTAAATTTTCGACAATAAGGACATTTGTTAATCAATTTGGTACCAATTTTGGGCGTTACGAGGGTGCTAATCCTTCCTCATACGTAACTGACTCCCGAACCCATTTTCTTAAAATTCATAGACCAAAATGCTTTATAAGGTGGCCCAATTATACTTCAAAAAGGATTGGTGGCGACTCCATCTATATTTTTAAAGTCGATCTACGTTTTTCAAAATTAAAAATGGCTTCGACAGCTTGGAGACTCCACTGGGGACAATAAGAGAGTCAAGCCGTAAAATTGATTAATTTCTATCCTTTTGTCGAAAATGGAAATTGTGTTTTAAAATTATATTTTTTTTCATCACATTTGTTTGTTTCATTTTGATCTAAGTTTTATGTTATTCTGGCATCATATTGCATGAACGTTGTGGTCGCACCCTTAAGTGGGAGTGAGAAGCTATGCCTTCGTGAGGTTTTCACCTCCGTATGGGCTAGTGGATCGCTTCCGGGGTACATCCGTACCTATGGTTTCGTGAGGTTTTCACCTCCGTATGGCCATAGGGAAATGTATCCCCCTGAACTGAACTCGATCTATATGAGCCTATAATGGGTGAGGATTGAGGAATCTGCTGGTTCAGGTACCCTTCCCTTAGAACTAAACCGCATATAATGATCCGTAGGAACCTACTCTAGGTAGAACCATGCCGAATTCTAGCAATTACCCAAATAGGTGTTTGATTATTTCTTACTTGCTTTGATTTTTTTTTATATTTTATCATTCGATACTAACTTATTGTATTTTATTTTGGCCATGATTGCATGTCATTTCATATCTAGGAAGGTGTCAATACCTGTTTGATTACTAAGTTAGAGAGCTTGATTATGGAGAGCGGACTTCTTGATAAAGTGGGGGATAACGCGGTTGTCCGTGCATGGTCAGAGAATGCGCAACTTGAGAAAGGGGATAGCCTAGCTAAGGGGTACACGTCGGAGTTGTGGGACTTCACCCGTATTAGTGTGACACAGAATGAACTCCAAGAGTTAAGAGATATATGGGCTCGCTAGGATAATGAGACTAAGGAGTTGTTCTATCGTAACTACGGTGATCTGCCTTACCTGCTCGACGTTAAGGTAGACAAGTGCTTGTTTCGAGCTATGACTCAGTTCTGGAACCCCGTATATAGTTGTTTCACCTTTGGGAAGGTGGACTTGGTCCCAACTGTGGAAGAATATTCAGCCCTGTTGCGTTGTCCAAGGTTTCAAAACCGATAGAGTTTATGTTAAGGTCCCTAATGTTCCAAGCTTTGTAAAGAAGCTAATGAACGTCACTGGGATGAGTGAGCAGTGGGTTACGGCTCGGATTCAACAGAAAGGTGAGGGGAAATGCATTCCTTGGATGAACTTAAGAGATTTGATCTTGGCACATCCAGATGCAAAGAAGAAATTGGATGTTTTTGCCTTGAGTATATATGGGTTGGTGATCTTTCCCAAAGCGTTAAGGCATATCGACGAAGCTGTCACTGATTTATTCGATCGACTTGCCAAACAGGCTACACCAGTACCGGCAATTCTAGCAGAGACCTTTAGATCTTTAAGTGCATGTCGGAGGGCTGGAGAAGGAAGATTTGTGGGATGCGCGCAACTATTGTTGGTTTGGTTCCATGGCCACTTCTGGAAAGTTCACAAAAGGCCGAATCGGGCATTTTTTAAAAATTATTCCCCTTTGAGGGAGATAGCAGCTACGCCCATGAGGGACGACATATCGGAGGAAAGATGGATGACAATTCTCCAAAATCTCCAAGAGAAAGATGTGGTATGGAAGGCCCATTGGATGGTTCCCGATGAAGTCCTCTACCGGTACGGAAATTTTGACTGGGTACCTTTGCTTGGAATTTGGGGAGCTGTTGGGTATGCCCCTTTGTTGGTATTAAGGCAGTACGAGTCAGAGCAGTTTGTACCTACGACACATGGTTTGGCTCAGAGTGAATTTTTGTATAAAGGGGACAATTATAAGAAGAGAGTTCGAGAAATTACCGATGCCTAGAAGCAGACACGCCGAATGAAGAAACTGGCCGGATATCCAATGACGACTCCTGAGTACAGGAGATGGTTGAGTAGGAGGATCAATGATAATGTTCCAGGGCCGAGGCTAGAAGATGCTCAGTTGATGGAAGACCGTTTGCGAGTAATCCCTTCCGAACTGGAAATAATAAAACAAGACTTCGAAAAAAGAAACTCGGAGTTAGGAAAGAAGATAGAGTAGCTGGAAGAAGAGAAAATGCATCTAAGGTTGGATGTTGACGTTCAAAAACTCGAGGCTGAGAAACTGCGAAAGGGGAAGAGGAAAGCTGAGGAGGACTTGGACACTTTGAAGACTGATTACCAGCAGCTACATAAGTCAATGAGAAGTGCTGGGCTGGGAAAGACGTTAGAGCAATGGCGACAAGAAGTCCAAGAAGAAAGGTCTAGGGCTGATCAGTGGGAAGGAAGGTTCCATGATGCTCGAGCACGAGAGAATGCTTTAAAAAGGAGATTGGTTGAGAGCCAGAATGAGAATGAAATGCTAGAAGCTCGAGTGGTAGATTTGGAAAGGGTATTACAGCAACATCGTGATCGTAACTCTGCAATCGAGTTAAAGGCCAGTTTAAGCAGAATTGAAGATTTGAAAGAGCAGCTAGAAAAACTTGAAATGTTGCTTCAAAGTCACGAACGTCGGAGTGAACAACTTGAGGCAGACAATGAGTATTTGAAGGAGCAGTTTCGTCATTCCCAAGGCCAGGTCAGAGACAGATACCATGTCATGGGTGAAGCTATGATCAAGATACGAGAAGTGGCTGATCATTTACAAACTCTAGCAGCTCAAGCGGACGTGTTAAGCGTAAAGTATGGATTTGTGTCAGATCGAGATCGAGAGCTGGCTCAGCTTCTCGAGGAAGTTAAAACTTTGGGCATAAGGGCTAGGCCGTATATATAACCCGTTTTATGTAAAGTTTTCTGTTTTCTAATAAAGTTCTTCTAAAAGGAATTGAATCAGAAATGACACATTCTTAGTTTTGCATTCATCTCACGCATTTGCATCACATCGCATCATATGCATTTAATTTTACAAAAAACCTTATTAATTAAATATCGTATTATAGTTACCCTAGAACATCACTACTACACTCGAAGAAAAACGAAGATAATGGACCAAAGGTTAGAAAAGTTAGAGCAGATGCAAAAGGACATGCAGGATCAGCTACAAGCTCAGATGTAAGAACAGTTGGCCAAGATCCAACAAGACATGAGGGACCAAATGATGGAGTCCCAGAGAAGTATGATGAGCCAGATAACGCAGCTGTTAACTGGAGGGCCTGATAAAGGCAAAGGCCCTATGGATGCTGGTGATAATAATGAAGACTCTGCGTATCCTACTGGCTTTGCCCCAGTAAGTGTCCAACCGCCAAAGGTGTCGGTTAATATTAGACCTCAATATCAATCTGGTACCTCGGCACCAATGAATTTCCCAACAGGCTCAAGCTCCAATCCTGCAGACAATCTGGCAAACCCCCAGATCCCTGACTTTGATGATGCGGCAGAGGTGGAAAAGGCAAAGCATGAGCTCCCAAAACAGTTTGAGGATCGATGCAAGTGGTTGGAGGAGAAGTTTAAAGCGTTAGAAAATGCTGATTACCAATGCGGAATAGATGCTAAAGAGTTAAGTCTGGTGCCAGACTTGGTACTCCCTCCAAAGTTTAAGATGCCAGAGTTCGAGAGATACAACGGGACCAGTTGCCCTGAGGGTCATATCACGATGTTCTGTCGAAGGATGACAGGATATGTCAACAACGACGAATTGTTAATTTACTGCTTTCAGGAAAGTTTGGCTGGGGCTGCAGCCAAATGGTACAATCAGTTGAGCCGTGCTCAAGTCAAGTCATGGAAGGATTTAGCACAGGCATTCATGAGACAGTACGGACATGTAACCGATATAGCACCTGACAGAGTCACATTGCAGAACATGGAGAAGAAACCAGGCGAAAGCTTCAGGAAGTATGCCCAGAGGTGGGGGGAAGTTGCTACACAGGTCCAACCACCACTGCTGGAAAAAGAAACGACCATGCTATTCGTTAATACCTTGAAGGCACCCTTCATCAACCACATGCTTGGGAGCGCAACCAAGAGTTTCGCGGACATAGTGATGACTGGCGAAATGATAGAAAATGCCATAAGGTCTGGTAGGATAGAAATGGGGGAAAGCGCAAGAAGGACGGCCTCGAAGAAGAGGGAAAATGAAATTAGTAATGTGAGCTCGGGCTACTCAAAGCCTGTCACGGTTAGTCAGTCGAAAATGGTAGTCACAGGCCAGCAGGCTTTACCAATGCGAGAGCCTAATACAAGGCAGAATACGGAGAGGTTCCAGTTCACTCCTATACCAGTGACATACAGGGAGCTTTTCAAAAAGTTGTTCGATGCACACATAGTGGCCCCTTTCCACTTAGAACCATTGCAACCTCCATACCCTAAATGATACGACGCAAATGCTCGGTGTGAATACCATGCAGGGATTAAGGGGTACTCGATAGAGAACTGTACCTCATTCAAAAGATGCGTCAAAAGGCTGGTTAAGGCGGGTATTGTGAAATTCGGCGATACACCTGGTACAGGAAACCCGTTACCCAGTCACATCGATAAAGGGGTAAACGCAATAATTGAGAATGGGGGGAAGAAGGTCAAGCTGAATGTCGCCGAAGTGAGAACCCCGTTGAAGCTGGTCTGGAGGGAAATGCAGAAGAGAGGTCTAGTCCCGCAAGGGTTGGAGGATAAAATCCAAGATACACAGAACTGCTGTGAGTTTCATCATGAGGAGGATCACGAGATTCAAAATTGTACTGAGTTCAGGGCCTTAGTTCAGGGTCTAATGGATAATAAAGAGTTGGAGTTTTTCGAGCTTGTTGAAGAGGATGATATATGCTCTCTAGGAGGAGAGTCGAGTGAAGAAGGCAGCGGAGCCTGCCGCCCAGTGATAATTATCACGAAGCCCAGAGTCAGCGAAGTCGAAACAAGGGCTACACCAAAGATTATAATCCAAAAACCAGTAGCTTTCCCTTATAGGGATAGCCACAGGGTGCCTTGGAGTTATAACTGCAGTATAACAGTGCTAGAGAAAGAGGGTTCAATTAACACGCCAAACACAGAAGGGGAACCTGTTGTACTCAGACAAGAGGGAAGGAAATCAGAATCACTGGTTAATGAGCCAGTAAAGGGAAATGAAGCCAATGAGTTTTTGAAGTTTCTAAGACACAGCGAATACAGTGTTGTGGAACAACTGCACCAACAACCAGATCGCATATCTGTATTTGCTCTACTGTTAAATTCGGAGGTCCACCGCAATGCACTGATGAAAACTTTGAACGAAACCTATGCTGCAGATAACATTTCGGTTAACAAATTGGACCGCCTCGTCAGTAACATAAGTGCCAATAACTTCATCTCCTTCAGTGATGATGAGATACCGCCAGGGGGCATGGGGTCTACTAAGGCTCTCCACATCACTACCCGTTGTAAGGGGTATGCGCTGCCAGGGGTACTGATTGATAATGGATCCGCACTGAACGTCTTACCTTGGTCCACCTTGAACCGTCTGCCTATAGATAGCTCTCACATGAAGACGTGTCAGAACATAGTGAGAGCGTTTGACGGTACAGAAAGGAAAGTGATGGGAAGGATAGAGTTACCTCTCCAGATCGGCCCAAACACGTACGAGGTAGATTTCCTCGTGATGGATATTAAGCCTTCCTATAACTGCCTATTAGGAAGACCTTGGATACACTCAGCTAGGGCAGTACCATCCTCATTGCATCAGAAGGTGAAGTTGGTTATGGAGGGCCGGTTAGTAACGATAGATGCAGAGGAAGACATTATTGCGTCGGTTACCAGTGATACACCCTACGTGGAGAATGATACTGGAGCAGTTGAATGTTCATTTCGATCCCTAGAGTTTGTGAATGCAACATTTATAACTGAAGGAAGTAAGATTCCAATGCCTAAGATATCTAGGGCTACGAAGATGAGCTTGAGGCTGACAGTAGGGAAAGGGGCATTACCTGGAAGAGGACTTGGGAAGCACCTCCATGGACAAGTCAGAGTGCCAGTCTTGGTTGGCAAGTGGGATCATTTCGGTCTGGGATTCAAGCCAAATGCAAGCCAAGTAAAGAAGGAGTTTGAGAGGAAACAAGAACAGCGGAAAGCGAGGTTGAATGGGGCAGAAGTCAGGTGGGAACCAATGAGCTTTCCCCATATTTCCCAAACGTTTGTATCTGGAGGGTTTATTCAGAAGAAGGTGGAAGATGGAATGATTGAAGGTGCGATGAGAATTTGGAGCATCAATGCCACATTTGAAGAGGAAGCAAGAGAAATGAATTTATCAGGCATTTGCCCATATGAGCCTGGAAGTGTTTTGGATAACTGGACTGTGGAAAAAATTCCTGTAATCTTTAGACCTAACACAGAGTAATATTCAAAACCCACTTATTTTCTTCTAGCCTAGGGACAATAAGAATCTTTTGTGAAATAGGCTCATGTTCAAACACTATAATTTTCAATAAAATGTATTTTCATATATCAGCTCGAGCAATTATTCATTATTCCTTTTCATTTCATACACAATCATACCATACAAAGGAATTATTCATTGTTTTTTTAGGTATTCTTCTGTACTCATAATAGGCCCCCAGACGTCAACGTCATGAGTAATGCTGATACGAGCCCAGAATCTCCTTTTGAGCGAGACATGTGCTTTGAGGGATCTCAGGATTTTGAAGATGACGAGGATTGTGGTTTATCTTCTGACTTGTTAAGGATGGTGGAGCAGGAAGAGAAACAGATTCTGCCACACAAAGAGACCATTGAGATTGTGGCTCTGGAAGAGGGGAAGGAAGTGAAAATTGGCACTTGCATAAACGAGAAAACAAGACAAGACCTCATTGAGCTATTGCAGGAATTCAAGGACGTCTTTGCATGGTCGTACCAGGATATGCCCGGTCTAAGTACAGATATCGCGGTGCACCGTGTCCCTACGAAAGAGGAGTGCAAGCCAGTCCAGCAGAAGCTTCGAAGAATGAGACCCGATGTAGCAATGAAGATAAAGGAAGAAGTCAAGAAACAGTTTGATGCTGGATTCTTACAGGTGGTCAATTATTCAGAATGGGTGGCCAACGTCGTCCCTGTCCCTAAGAAAGATGGGAAAGTGCGAATGTGTGTAGATTACAGAGATCTGAACAAAGCCAGCCCAAAAGATAACTTTCCACTGCCCCATATTGATACCCTAGTGGATAATACGGCAGGCTTCTCATTGTTCTCTTTTATGGATGGTTTCTCTGGGTACAATCAGATTAAGATGCATACTGAAGACAGGGAAAAAACTACATTCATAACTTTATGGGGGACATTTCGCTACAAAGTGATGCCGTTCGGGTTAAAGAATGCGGGAGTAACGTACCAAAGAGCTATGGTAACCTTGTTTCACGACATGATGCACAAGGAAATTGAAGTCTATGTTGATGACATGATCGCAAAATCCCGAACTGAAGAGGAACATGTGCAAGTCTTGAGAAAATTGTTCTTGAGGTTGAGGAAATTCCAATTAAAGCTCAATCCGTCAAAGTGCACTTTTGGAGCTAGGTCCAGAAAGTTACTTGGCTTCGTAGTCAGTGAGAAGGGAATAGAAGTTGACCCTGATAAAGTCAAGGCTATACAGCAATTGCCTCCGCCGCGCACTTAGAAGGAAGTCCGAGGTTTTTTGGGAAGACTAAACTACATCGCTCGGTTCATCTCGCAGCTGACTGAAAAGTGTGACCCCATATTTCGCATTCTCAAAAAACATAATCCTGGGGTATGGGATGATGAATGTCAGAGAACTTTTGAAAAGGTTAAGCAATATTTGTCCAGTCCTCCAGTGCTAACACCACCTAGCCCTGGTAGACCATTGATACTGTACCTAACAGTATTTGATAACTCGATGGGATGTGTGCTTGGCCAACATGATGAGACTGGGAGAAAAGAAAGAGCGATATATTACCTCAGTAAAAAATTGACCGAGTGTGAAATGAGGTACTCGCCAATTGAGAAGCTATGCTGTGCTTTGGTTTGGACAACACGAAGGTTGGGGCAGTACATGTTGTACCATACGACCTGGCTAATCTCAAAGCTGGACCCTCTCAAGTACATGATGGAGTCAACCGCTTTGAATGGAAGAATGGCCCGATGGCAAATTCTGCTCTCTGAATTTGACATAGTCTATGTCAACCAAAAAGCTGTGAAGGGAAGTGCAATAGCGGACTTTTTAGCCAGTAGAGCTTTGGAGGACTATGAACCCTTGAATTTTAATTTCCCCAATGAAGACCTAATGTATGTGGCGATTGCTGAAGAAGACATGCCTGAAGATCGTTCTTGGAAATTACATTTTGACGGGGCATCAAATGCTGTTGGAAATGGAGTTGGGGCAGTACTAATATCCCCAAATAGAGATCACTACCCATTCAGTTGCAAGCTGGATTTTGACTGCACGAACAACATGGCAGAGTATGAGGCATGTATCAGGGGAATTCAGGCAGCTATAGACCGCAAAATCAAGGTACTTGAAGTATATGGGGACTCTGCATTGGTAGATCAAAGGCGAGTGGGAAACGAGAGATCCTAAATTGATCAATTACCGGAGGTTAGTCCTGGAGCTAATTGAGGAGTTCAATGATATTACCTTCCATTACCTCCCACGAGACGAGAATCAGATGGCTGACGCCTTGGCTACACTAGCTTCCATGATCAGAGTGAATGAACAAGAGGATATGAAGCCCATTCAGATGAGTATTTGTGAGACTCCAGCTCACTGCTGTAATATCGATGAAGAGGAAGAGAGAGATGATCATCCGTGGTATCATGATATTCTACAATACATGAAAAATCGTGTGTACCCTGATCAAGCGACCGACAATGATAAAAGAACTTTAAGGAGGTTAGCCAGCGATTATGTCTTAGACGGAGAGATCCTGTATAAAAAGAGGAAGGATCAGGTATTGCTGAGATGTGTTGATGCTGTTGAGGCTAAGAAGATCCTAGAAGAAGTCCATGATGGGGTTTTTGGGACGCATGCCAATGGCTTCACAATGGCTCGACAAATCATGAGGTTCGGGTATTACTGGTCCTCAATTGAGGGAGATTGTATCAATTACGCTAAGAAGTGCCATAAGTGCCAAATTTATGGAGACAAAATCCATGTGCCTCCTTCACCCCTCCATGTCATGACTTCTCCATGGCCGTTCTCAATGTGGGGCATGGATGTTATTGGGCCGATTTCGCCAAAGGCTTCCAACAGTCATCGATTCATTTTTGTGGTCATTGACTACTTTACCAAATGGGTAGAGGCTGCTTCGTACGCCAATGTCACAAAGTCGGCGGTCAGTAAGTTACTGAAAAAGGAGATCATATGTCGCTATGGTATGCCAGAAAGGATCGTATCTGATAACGCGTTGAATCTGAACAATAGTGTGATTGCGGAAGTCTGCAGTCAGTTCAACATTAACCACCACAATTCGTCACCATACCGCCCGAAAATGAATGGGGCAGTTGAGGCAGCTAATAAGAACATTAAAAAGATTGTGGGGAAGATGGCTGAGACTTACAGAGATTGGCATGAAAAACTCCCATTTGCCCTTTATGCTTATCGTACATCTGTCAGAACTTCTACCGGAGCAACACCTTTCTCATTGGTTTATGGGATGGAGGCAGTCCTACCTACTGAGGTCGAAATCCCTTCTCTCTGAGTTTTATCAGAGTTAAAGTTGGTCGAGGCAGAATGGATCCAATCCCGTTATGATCAACTAAACCTGATTGAAGAGAAGAGGCTGAGGGCTATTCGTCAGGGTCAAATGTACCAGAAGAGAATGATGCGAGCTTACAATAAAAAAGTTCATCCCAGGGTATTCTATGAGGGGGATTTAGTATTGAAAAAGATTCTCCCTATGCAAAAAGACTTCAGGGGGAAATGGATGCCAAATTGGGAAGGACCCTATGTGGTAAAAAAGGCTTTCTCTGGAGGGGCATTGATATTAGCAGAGATGGATGGCAAAAGCTTGCCTAACCCGATAAATTCAGATTCTATCAAAAGATACTTTGCTTAAAGCATTTGAGGTGAAAACCCGTAAAGGGCACCTAAAAAAAAAAAAAAGGGGTCAAGGTGAAAACCCGTAAAGGGCGCCTTGAAACCAAAGGAGAGGCCAAGGTGAAAACCCGTAAAGGGCGCCTTGAGACCAAATGGGTTTTAAATCGAAAACCCGCAAAGGGCGATTCAAATTTTGATCCATACTGGGGCAAGTGATATTCTCGCTGTACTTGAATCGACAAGGAAGAGATGGGCTACACCTTGGGGCATCGATAAAATGCTATAGATCCCTTAAGCACATGCCAAGTTTAGAATGGTCATCGAGGAGCTCGTATAGAGAAGCTCAAACTACGGAATCTGGGGCACCTATTTGTTCCTGTTATCCACTTTCTTACTTCAAATAATGAATGTTTTCTTTGTTAAGTACATCTTTCGAGAATTTTGACTCGAATAAATTTCAGTTCTACCTACCCTTGTGCTCTTTTTCAAGCATTTTATTGAAATAATGATTAATGAACTAATAATTCTCACAAAAGAGGTTTTACATATTACTCTGAAAGGTTTCTAAATAATACAGGACCCTAAAACAGCTTAAAACGCGTGATGGATAAGAAATTAACCGCATCTTCAGGTCCTCTGTTATCAAGCTGAACAAGGAGACACACGTCAGGGATGTTACCTTTAGTAAACAGCGAGCGATAACAACCTAAAAATTTAAATGGATCATTCGCATAACATTTTGCATTTATGCATCTCATATCCATAATACATTTAGTTAGGAGCATTTGATTCATATTAATCATGGCATCCTAAACATCTGGCATAAGCATATCACTCTTCTACAGATGAATTCCCTAGTGGACAATGTAGCAGAATTGATCAAGATTACAGACATCATCAGCCTTATCTTCACTGAGCAGGAGTGAAGCAGCCTAAATACCAGATCTTATCTTCGCTGAGCAGGAGCGGAGCAAATCAAATTTTGGGTGAATCTTATCTCCACGTACCGGTGATGGAGCAGATTCCCAATCATCAGCCTTATCTTCACTGAACAGAAGTGAACCAGGCTAAATACCAGATCTTATCTTCACTGAGCAGGAGCGAAGCAGATCAAATTTTAGCGAGTCTTATCTTCACTGAGCAGGAGTGGAGCAGATTTTCAGCCACCAGCCTTATCTTCACTGAGCAGGAGTGGAGCGGGCTAAACATACAGATTTTATCTTCACTGAGCAGGAGTGAAGCAGATCAAATTTTGGTGAATCTTATCTCCATGTACCGGCGATGGAGCAGATTCCAATCACCAGCCTTATCTTCACTAAGCAGGAGTGAAGCGGGCTAAACATACCCGATCTTATCTTTACTGAGCAGGAGTAAAGCAGATCAAACATACAGATCTTATCTTCACTGAGCAGGAGTGAAGCAGATCAAATTTTGGCGAGTCTTATCTTCACTGAGCAGGAGTGGAACAGGCTAAACATACAGGTCTTATCTTCACTGAGCAGGAGTGAAGCAGATCGAATTTCGGAGAATCTTATCCCCACTTAACTCTAATGAACCAGATCTCAGCCATCAGCCTTATCTTCACCGAGTAGGAGTAGAGTAAGCTAAATATACCAGATCTCATCTTTACTGAATAGGAGTAAAGCAGATCAAATTACAACAAATCACATCTTCGTGAGGCAGTGACGGAGCATCTTGAAGCCGTAAGACGCATTGGGTCATGAGGTTACATTAAGAGGCCAAGACTCGACAAGCCCGGGCAAAATTGGCCTTTGTAATCTTTGCTTCGTTCGCATTACATGACAACGAGCAAAGAGGGGCAGCTGTAGGGCCTAAATTTTGCCCAGGCCCAGATGACCCATTTACAAGCAGCCCAAAATTAAAAAACACAAACCCAAATCAGACTCAACATACAAAACTAAACCAAACCCAATTACAAAAAAAACTTTGCCCTAGCCCAAGGCCCAACAAAAAACAAAGAAGAAAAATCTGCTGCCTAGGTGTTTCAGCTGCTACGTTTTCCTCCCACGCCCCAAGTTGCGTATCCCGCGTTACCATGCCACGTCCATACCCACCTACACCGAGATCTCAGCTTGTAATCGCAAAAATGGAGGAATATTCAGTCAAGAAACAGTTTAGAATAAGGGCTATATAAGGCCATTCTTAGTGTTGTAAATCGGGGGGATTTTTTTTTCCTTTTGTTTACGAAATCAGAGAGAATTACAGCAAATAGCAAATCTTCGAGTGTAATTTTCGTACCTTCAGATAGCAATAAGGTGATTTGAAGTTTATTTTTTTTTCCTCCGGGTTTCGATTTGTTTTTTTTTGTTCCTGTACATAAATCTTTCATGTATATTTGTAAAAGAAGGAGGAACTTACCTTGACTAGGGCCTTCGAATCCTTGTTTGCTTCGTCGAAATCGAAGTTCAGATGAGGATTAGGAGAATACGACTCCAAATAGAGATGGATTTGATGTTTTCTACTGCTCATGGTGATGGAACGATAGAAAAGGGGCTGGGGGTTTTACTAAAGAAAAAAGGCAGAATGCCACTCAATGTTTTTGTTGTTAAATGGTAAATGTTGGCTCAAAGTGGGGAATTTGTGCAAATAGTCCCCCTCCTTCGCAAAAGTGTTCAGTAGAGCCATGTTTATGTTTTCTTTAATTCTTTTAGTTTGTCCCTAGAATTTGTGCGCCACGACATACCCGTCCTTCTCTTTACGTGTTTTTGCAACATTGCCTCAAAAATTCCGTTTTTAGTCAATTTAATCCTCGTTTTTAAAATTGTTTGCCACATTATTTTTAAAATTAATGATATTTCAATGGTTATTATTTATTATACTTAGTATTATATTCATTATATTATATTTATTTATTTTTACTATTCATTAAAACCGCTTTACTATTATTATTAATCCTTTTATATATATGTATATGTTTTAAAAAATTAATTACTTTGAATATGGTTTTTATATTTATTACATTTTATTTTTTTTCCTGCTATCATATACATATATTAAAGTTTTTATTTTATTATACTTATTTTTTATTATATATATTTTATTAAAAAGTTAATTATTTTTAATATAGCTTTTCATATTTATTATATATTATTTTTCTCCTATTATTACTATTATTTTATTATTCTTATTTATAAATCGTCATACGTATATATTTTACATTAAAGGGTTTTTTATATAATTATTAATTACTTTATTTTATTTATATACCATTGTTTTATTAGTTATTATTTTTATCTAAATTATCTTTATTCATTATTTTTCGCTATTATTAATTCACCATTGTTATTATTCTGGTTTTACTTTTATTACAATTTTTGGATACCATCATTGACATATTTTTTTCATTTCTATTATGTATTTTTATATCGTTAACGTCATTCTAGCTATATTTATATGTTGTTATATTTATTACTATTATTATAATTATTATCTTTTTATGTTTGCTATATTTTAGATATTCATATATACGTTGTCAAGTTTATTATGATATTGTTATTTTCATATCGCATATTATCATTTTTTCTTAAATTTTAAATTTCCCAAATCCGTTCGTCCAAGGATTTATCTTCAATTGTTTTTAAAATAGAGGCAATGTTTCGTGTTTGGAAGTCCGAAAGAGTCGTGCCCTAACGTGCTGGGTGTGGTTTTTTCGGTCGTCTAAATGACTAAATATCCTTCTAATTTCAGGTTTTGGAAAATTAATAGACGATTTTGATTTTGGGGGATAAAATGTTGCATCCTAACGTGCTGGGTGTGATGTTTTGACCCTTTGGAACAAATGAGTCGTAATATTCCAAAACGAACCGTTCAAATATTTTCTAAAAGAATCATATTTTAAAATCCCTTTAAATTTTCGACAATAAGGACATTTGTTAATCAATTTGGTACCAATTTTGGGCGTTACGAGGGTGCTAATCCTTCCTCGTACGTAACTGACTCCCGAACCCATTTTCTTAAAATTCATAGACCAAAATGCTTTATAAGGTGGCCCAATTATACTTCAAAAAGGATTGGTGGCGACTCCATCTATATTTTTAAAGTCGATCCACGTTTTTCAAAATTAAAAATGGTTTCGACAATTTTACTTTATTACTATTGTATATTATCATCTTTATTATTATGCATGTTATTACTTACTTTTATCTTTACTGTCATGTATATTATTATTATTATTATTATCATTATTATTATTATTATTAGGATCATCATTTCATACTTCATACATAGCCTTTTAGTACTTAAGTACATTCTTTAAACATATCATTACTCGTGTTATCTTACTAAATACTCGAATATTGTTAATACTATTAACATCGCTATTTTGTACTTGTTTCACATACATACTTCTAGTATTATTGTTACGTATTTTTTAACATGCATGCGTATATTTACACAACGTTATTAATAATTGTTTTAAGATTATCATTATTTCTAGTAGATATTATATATTACTTTATCATATCATTGTATGTTTTTGAATATATATATATATACACTTGTGAAGTATTATTAATAATTGTTTTTCCTCCATTATTAATCCTAATATTCATGCATTATGCTTATATTTTAAAAAAACCATTATGTAAATTTATTTTCATGTACTAAGCATACATTTTTTCATTTTATCTTGTATATATATTTTAACTAGATTATGTTTTTAAATACCCCATTACTCATATACTCTCCTCGTATTTTCATAGGTGTATATATGTATCATGTATATTTTCATGCTTTATGTATATAGCTTTTGTCTATGTCTCTTCAATATTGCATCTCTTTATATACTATGTACATATTACATGTTATACGTAGTATGATTGGTTTCTAAATTATGTTCTCGTTACCAAACTCAATTGTTTTTTTATTGTGTTTAATATTATTGTCATGTTAAATATCATATGTATTATTTTATAATATCACGTTTTAATTGCATCACTATTTCAAAAGGTGCGTATTTCATTCAACCAAAAATGTTTTAAAAAAAAGAGAGGCAATATTTTTGTGCTTAGAGATTCGGGAAATAGTGCCTTAACGTGCTGGATTGCGATTTCTCGTTCTTCTAAATACCTAAAATACCCTCCCAAACCTTGCAACTCGCGAGATAACTTTAGTTTCGAGGAATTTAAGAACTTCGTGTCCAATCGTGCTGGATGTGGTGTTCGTATTCTTCCGAAGCGAAGGAATCTCGATTTTTCAATCATCTCAATTTAATTCAAAAATGTCTTAAAAATGAGGCAATGTTTTTGTATTTAGAGATTCGGGGAATGGTGCCCTAACGTGCTGGGTTGCGATTTCTCGTTCGCCTAAATACTTAAAACATCCTTCTAAACAAAATTTTGTGACTCGCGAGATATCTCTAGTTTCAAAGAATTCTCGAATCTCGTGTCCAATCGTGCTGGATGTGACGTTCGAATTCTTTCGAGGCAAAAGAATCTCAATTTTCTACTCGAATTATCCCTGTTTCAAAAAGAATCCTATTTTTAAATCTTTCCAAATTTCGACTTAAGACAGAAAATTACTCAATTTGGTACCAATTTTGGGCGTCGCGGGGGTGCTAATCCTTCCCCGCGCGTAACCGACTCCCGAATCCATTCTCTAATACTTCGTAGACCAAAGCGTTTTATAAAGGTGACCCAATCACACCTAAAAAGGTTGGTGGCGACTCCCCATTTTCATTTTTTAAGTTGACAATCCGTTTTTTTCAAAAATGGTTACGACAGCTTGGCGACTCCACTGGGGACCCTAAGTGAGTCAAGCCGAAAATTGATCATTTTCTGTCTTAATGTTAGAAATTTGGAAAATTTTTAATACGATCTTTTACGTGAGATTATTGTATATGTTTGTTATCTTTTCTCGCACACATTGCATTTGCATAGCCGTTGTGGTCACACCTTTAAGTGGGAGTGTGAAGCTACGCTTTCGTGAGGTTTTCACCTCCGCATGGGCTAGTGGATCGCTTCCGGGATACATCCGTACTTATGTCTTCGTGAGATTTTCATCTCCGCATGGCCATAGGGAAATGTGTCCCCCTGAACCGAACTTGGTCCATATGAGCCTATAATGGGTGAGGATCGAGGAATCTGTTGGTTCAGGTACCCTTTTCTCTAGAACCAAAACGCATATAGTGAGCCTTAAGTGCCTGCCCTAGGTAGTACAGAGGTGACCTTTAGTGACTATCCATGTAGGTGCTTGTATTTTTTTTTTTGAATTATATCTGTTATATGTGACACTGACCCTTTCTGTTTTGTCATCATTGCATGTCATCCAGTATTTAAAGGTATCGATTCACGGTTCTATTTCTAAGTTAGAAAGTTTTGTAATGGGGAATGAATATCTTGATAAAGTGGAGGATAACGCTAACGTCCGTGCATGGTCAGAAAAAGCCCAGTTAGTAAAGGGAGATAGTGTGCCGAGGAGTACACATCAGAGTTGTGGGACTTCATTTACGTCAGCTCGACACAGAATGAGCTTCAGAGGTTGAGGTCATTTAGGTCCAATGGGATAATGAAGCCTAGCAATGGTTTTATAAACAACAAGTCTAAGTTTACTATTGTATCTCAGGATGTTGAACTCATCAGAAACAATAGGAATGTAAGCTCTAATGACTTGGATAGCCCGAATGGGCATGAAAGAAAGTGATTAAAGAAGATCGTATCATTCAAAGACCTTTAGAGATTAGCTATGCTACAGAGATACCTGTGCAGTCAATTCAAGATGCTTTGCGTGGGCAGAAATCTAAAAATTCTCACGGAGTACCGAGGGTGTAAGATATCATTTTAAGACGGCATACTACAAAATAGGGATGTCTACTTGTCCGCCAATCTCTCTCAAGGTAATCGGAACAACCTCATAGACATTGGAGGAAGTATCATTGGCTGTAGGGATTACTTTATGGGGGAGGCCATCATCCAGATTCGAGAAGTCGCCGATCATCTGCAGGACTTGTCAGTACAGGCCGATGTGTTAAGTATTAAGTACGAGCTAGAATCAGACCGAGGTCGAGAATTGGCTGCATTGCTTAGAAAAATTAAGACTCTAGGCATAAAAGCAAAGGCATATCTGTAATCAGCTTGTTGTAAGAACTTTTGTTCCTGTTATTTAAGAAGGTGGAAACTCTAGACCTAACGATGAAAGTGTCTGTAATCCGTTTTGTGTAAGGATTTTTGTTCCTTAAACAACGTTTTCTAAATTGAGACTGAATCAGAATCGATATCTTTTTGCATTCATGCATTTGCATTGTATCAAAGAAAAGAAGGGGTTGATTCGAACTTCGATTCCTAAATAGAATAGTTTGTCATAAGGAAATGAATTTCTTGATAAAAGTGGATTATAGTACAGTTGTCTGGATATAGTCCAAGCAGATATGACGAAAGAAAGTCGGAAATCCACGAAGGAATACATGATTCTACTTGCTAAGAGTATGAAAGGAGAAAGTCGAAAGTCTACAAAGAAGTACATGACTTGATGTCATTACCGAAGATCCAAGCCAACGAAGGTTATCCAAGAGCCGTCATTTTTAAGTATCGCAGAGACAAGCGAGCAAGAAGTCGTGGCCCAGATCAAGCAACAATGAGCAAGCAAAGGTGTCTTTTGGAAAACTTACAAGATTTGACCATGAAGAGAAGATCAATGTTTCCACTTGGACCATCAAAGGGCAATGGCTGTACATGTAATCCGTTTTCATGTAAAGAAATCTGTTTTCTAGAAAAGTTATTCTAATGGAACTGAATTCATAATCGACGTCTTCTTTTCTTTTGTATTCATGCATTTGCATTGCATCATTTGCATTGCATTTGGTGCATTAGATTTTCACAAAAGGTCCTTAATTAGGCAGAATTATTTCAGTTAGCCAGAAAAATAGAACAAAGGTTGGAGAGATTAGAGCAAAGGCAAGTACAAATGCAAGAGTAATTGACCAAAATCCGACAGGATATACGTGATCAAATGTTAGAGCTTCAAAGAAATGTGATTGGCCAGCTAAGACAATTATTAGCTGAAAGGCTTGAAAAGATGAAAGGCCCAGTAGTCAACAGTGAGGATGATGATGAGGACATCGTTTATTCCCCAAGTTTTACGTCAATAAACATCCAGACTCAACTAGACGCACCTTCGCGAGGGGTACCTGTTACTATTAAAGCCCAACAGCATCAGGCCGATAGGTCAGCGCCAGTAAATTACCCAGTAGGCTCAGGTCCCAATCCAAGGGGCAATCCAGCCAATCCAATTGTCATTGAAGAAATAAAGAAGGCCAGTGTGGAGCATCTAAAACAGTGCAAAGCTTTTAAAAAGCAAGAGTGGGGCTCCCGAAATAATACTTCGAGCGTAATAAAAAGAAAAGAAAATAAGGTAAAACCAATTGCCATAGGCCAGCCGAGAATGACAACTACTAGCCCTCAAGTCCCTCCAAAGCAAGAGCCTAACCCAAAATTGAATTCAGAAAAACTCCAGTTCACACCCATTCCAGTGATGTATAGGGAGCTTTATCAGAGTTTATTTAATGCACACGCAGTAGCTCCCTTTTACCTGAAACCACTGCAACCTCCGTACCCCAAATGGTATGATTTGAATGCTCAATGCAAGTACCACGCGGGAATAACGGGTCACTCAATTGAAAATTACGTTGCATTTAAAAAATTGGTCGAAAGGTTCATCAAAATGGGAATTGTGAAGTTCGATAATTTATCCAGCCCTGATCATCTTTGATAAAGCAGTAAATGTGACGGTTGAAAAGAGGGGCAGGAGAATTGCGTTTCCTTGAAGAAATCTTCAGAAGTCTAGAAATTAAGGAATCAGAGCACCAATGGCGTATTCGAAGAGAAAACCGAGGAATAAAAGTTTTTCAAGCATCTGCCTTTATATACTTGGGAGTGTTTTTAAACAATGGAACTGTGGAAGAGACCTATTTTAGAGCTTGCTTGGAATAATATCCAAAACATGCTTGTTGCTTTCAGCCTAGAAGCAATAAGAGTCATTTTGTGAAATAGGCTTGTGTCCAAAATTTTATTTCAATGAAATGCATCCTTTTGAGCAATTATTCTTTTATTCTTTATAGATTTTTTGGTTCTTGGACTTCCATTCATATTCTTTCATTCGTATTCATGATCATATCAATGCAAATAATCTTCTTAGAATCATTTATTCTTTGAAATTTACCTTCGTACCTACAATAGGTGCCCAGATATCAATGTCAAGAGCAATACTGTTACTAACTCCCTTTTAAGTAAAATATGTGTCTAAGGGGATCTGAGGACTTCGAAGATGACAAAGATCGTACCTAACTTCCGACTCGTTAAGGATGGTAGAACGAGATGAGAGACAGATCCTAACTTACGCAGGGTCAATTAAAATTGCGAGCTTGGGGAAGAAATGAAGATCAAAACCTAGCTTGCCATAAAAATAAGACAAGTCTTACATGTTCCCTCTGTTCCTTCACGGAGTCTCTATGTGAGGCATGAACGTTATAGGATCAATGTCGCCAACACCAAATCACCTTCATAGGTGCTGATTACTTTACTAAGAGGGTAAGGTCACTTCATATGCCAAAGTTACAAGGTAAACAGTCCTCAAATTCAAGTTCAAAGGCAAATCCAATTCGAATACAGAACCAGGTCCAAATCCAAATTCAAATTCGAAACCAGATCCAAATTCAAATCCAAATCCAAGTTCACATCCAAATTCAAAATTCAAAATTCAAAATTCAAATTCAAATCCGAATCCAAAAATGACAATTTGCAGTCTATTCAAAGATCAGACACAATATCAGTGCAACAAAGGCAACCAAAACCATCCAAAAGGATCTTCAAAGATGACTGAGACCTGTAATGGTTGGCATAGAGAAGTTACCATTTACCCTTTTTGCTTATCAAATATTAGCCAAAATTTTCGCCGGGGTAACACGTTTCTTATTGGTCTGGCATATTGAAGTTGAGATTCTTTCCTCCGAATTTTATTAGAATTGAAGCTAAATGAAGCAGAATGAACCTAATTCTGATGTGATCAGTCAAATCTGAAGAAGAAAAATAGTAATCTGCCACGGTCAGTGCAAGTTTACAACGAAAAGATTCGCCTAAGAGAATTTCATGATGGGACCTGATATTGAAGAAGATCCTTTAGATACAAAAGAAGCTTTAGATGAAAAGGGCGCCTTGAGACAAAGAAATCAAAAAATCATCAAAAAGGAAGAAAATCAATCAGAAAAAGAAAAGAAAATGAGAGGCCAAGGCGAAAACCCGCAAAGGGCGCTTTGAGACCAAAGGGGATTTGAGTTGAAAACCTAAAAAGGGCGGCTCAAATTTTGATTGAAAGTGGGGCATACAGTAGTCTTACTACGCCTAAATTAACACTGAAGAAGTATGCTACATCTTGGGGCATCGACAAAGTACTCCGGATCCCCTAGACACATATTGAGCTTAGAATGGTTCTCAAGAAGTTGGAATAGAGAAGCTCAGGCTGCGATATCTGGGGCACCTGGTTTCCATTTTATCCTTTCTAAATGTGCTATCTTTGATTATTTTATGCGTTTCAACACACGCACTTAATAAACTTCCTTCTTGATTGCATTTGTTTAACTTGTTTGTTTGGAGCTATGCTCCTAATCAATTCCCTTCTTGTCCAGTGCTAAGATCTTTTTCAAGCATTTTGCATTGAAATAACGATTATTGGATTAATATTACTTTCATAAAAGGAGTTTCGCATATTACTCTAGGAGCTTCTAGATAGTACAGAAACAGGGTCATTGTTTAAGAGCTCACCAAGTACAAAGGTTGAAAATAATTGAGCTCGAATTGAGTTTATCTCTTCTGATCTTTTGTCAAGGATACTATTTGAACAGAAACACGATATCACGTCAGTGATAATCTTGACGAAAATGAGCAAAGTCATCCCAAGTGTAAAAGGGGATCACCCTTGAAAAATGATGTTCTACATCCATGTAGATATCATGCACATGCATTTAGTCAGATCACCCGATGAGTGATCAGTTGATAGAACAAATTACAGATCCTATACCTCTAAGTTACAGTGGGACGGATGGAAGTTGATACAAAACCTATAGCCAAGGATTGTTGTAGGATGTATCTTATATCTCTAAGTTATAATGGATAGACCCCGAAGTCACAGCGGGGCAAGCTATTTGAGCAAATGCGATTATTTCTTCGAGTTTTGGTCAAAATACCAGCCGAATAAGAGGGCAGCGTACTACGATAGAGCCTTGATGGGCAACGAGTAATGACGCCCTAGACATTAAAAAAAAAAGAAGATCATTCTCATGACATTTCTGCATTCACATTTTTCGTAATACATTAGGTTAGGAGCATTTTATTCATTCTGATCCTAATCATTTGTCATAAACATAAGCATATGAAATCAAGTCTACAGGACATGCCCCCAGAGGACAGTGTAACAACATTGGCAAAAACACCAGATCTGGCCCTCCTGAGCGAAGCAGATCAAAGATTTGAGTCTGGCAATCCCTGTATTGGCAGGGAACAGATCGAAGACAGCAAAATTGAGATCTCTGTATTGGCGGAGAGCAAGTCAAAGACAATAGATTTGGCAATCCCTATATTGGTAGGGAGCAAATCGAAGAAAGCAGATTTGGCAATCCCTGTATTGGCGGGGAGCAGATCGAAGAAGCAGATCTTATCTCTCTGTATTGGCAGAGAGCAGATCGAGGAAAACAGATTTGGCATCTCTATATTAGTAGGGAGCAAATCAAAGAAAGCAGATTTGGCAATCCCTGTATTGGCGGGGAGCAGATCGAATAAGCAGATCTTATCTCTCTGAATTGGCAGAGAGCAGATCGAGGAAAACAGATTTGGCATCTCTATATTGGTAGGGAGCAAATCAAAGAAAGCAGATTTGGCAATCCCTGTATTGGCGGGGAGCAGATCGAAGGAGCAGATTTGGCATCTCTGTATTGGCGGAGAGCAAATCGAAGAAAGCAGATTTGGCAATCCCTGTATTGGCGGGGAGCAGATCGAAGAAGCAGGTCTTATATTTCTGTATTGGCAGAGAGCAGATCGAAGAAAGCAGATTTGGCATCTCTGTATTGGCGGGGAGCAAATCGAAGAAGCAGATCTTATCTCTCTGTATTGGCAGAAGCAGATCGAAGAAAAGCAGATTTGGCAATCCCTGTATTGGCAGGAACCAGATTGAAGAAGTAGATCTTATCTTCGCTGAGCAGGAGCGGAGCAGATCACATTCCAACAGATCTTAACTCCCTAAGCAGTAGGGCAACAGATCAAATTTTGGCAAATCTTATCTCCGTGTATCGGCAATAGAGCAGATTTTAGCCACCCGCCTTAACTCCCTAAGCAGTAGGGTAACGGGCAAAATACAGCAGATCTTATCTTTGCTGAGCAGGAGCGGAGCAGATCACATTTGAACAGGACTTAACTCCCTAAGCAGTAGGGTAACAGACCGAATTTTGGCAAATCTTATCTCCATGTATTGGCAATGGAGCAGATTTCAGCCACTCGCCTTAACCCCCTAAGTAGTAGGGTAACAGGCAAAACAGAGCAGATCTTATCTTCGCTGAGCAGGAGTAGAGCAGATCACATTCCATCAGATCTTAACTCCCTAAGCGATAGGGTAACAGATCAAATTTTGGCAAATCTTATCTCCATACAGCAGTGTTGGGGCAGATTTCAGCCGCTCGCCTTAACTCCCTAAGCAGTAGGGTAACAGGCAAAACAAAGCAGATCTTATCTTCGCTGAGCAGAAGCGGAGCAGATCACATTCCAACAGATCTTAACTCCCTAAGCAGTAGGGTAATAGATCGAATTTCGGCGAATCTTATCTCCATACAGCAATGTTGGGGCAGATTTCAGCCGCTCGCCTTAACTCCCTAAGCAGTAGGGTAACAGGCAAAACATCAGATCTTATCTTCGCTGAGCAGGAGCGGAGCAGATCAAATTCCAGCAGATCTTAACTCCCTAAGCAGTAGGGTAACAGATCAAATTTTGGCAAATCTCATCTCCATGTATCAGCGATGGAGCAGATTTCAGCCACTCGCCTTAACTCCCTAAGCAGTAGGGTAACAGATCAAATTTTGGCAAATCTCATCTCCATGTATCGGCGATGGAGCAGATTTCAGCCACTCGCCTTAACTCCCTAAGCAGTAGGGTAATAGGCAAAATTCTAGCAGATCTTAACCCCCTAAGCAGTAGGGTAACGGATCAAGTTTTGGCAAATCTTATCTCTCCGTGCTGGCAGAAAGCAGATAAAAAAAAATAGATTTGACAATCTTATTATTGTTTAGCAGAGAGGATTGAAGTTACGAATTTCTCCTTCTTGAATTATTATATCTCTGAAGATGCGAACAGATTGAAGCTACAAGATATATCTCTGAGGTTGCAGTAGACTGAACCAAAGCTACAAGAGACGGTGAACTGGAAAGAGACTACCTAAACAAGACAGAGCACCAAACAAATCAAGACACAGCAAGATCGGCCAAAATTGACCTTTCTTTGAGGTCTTTACTCTATTCCCGTTTCACGACAATGAGCAAAGAGGGGCAGCTGTTATAGGCCAATTTTGGCCCACACAAAACCCATTTTAATTAAGACAAACCCAACCTTAACCCAATAACCCACCAAAACCCAACTATAACCCACTTACAACCAAATTCCCCATCAGCCTACCTAATTAACCCCTACCCGATAGCCCAATCTAAAACCCACATCACAACAGCCCAACATGGCCCAAAATTACAAATCAGACAGCAAACCCTAGCTTCCTAAGCTTCCAGCGCCGCACCTAAGCCAACCACCCCCCCACTTGCCTCTGCCATCTGACCACCTACCGCCCCTGTCAGTACCCACTTGCACCGGCCACCATCCTTGTCCCATCGCAAGTTGCTCCTGCAAACAGAGAAGAGACAATATAGAAATAGTAGAAAAATAGCAATGTAAGAGGCTATAAAGGCCGAATCTAAACACTTTGTAAAGGAGGATTTCGGGGAAATCAATGCAAATACAAAAATTTTCAAAGCAATACTTAAAATAGTATCAAAGCAACGGTAATACTCCCCAAATCAGACAACCAGAACATCACAAAAACACCGAATCAAAAAAGGTAGAACTCCTATTTCGAATCTGTTTACCTTTCTTTCCCTTTGTTCCTTACTTTTTTATAACCAAGAATATATATATATTATAAATAAATAACTAAAAAAATAAAAAATTAAAATTTTTACCTTTTCGGCCACCGTGTACGGTGGCCGGCACTAGCGCCGATGACGATCCGGTGACCGGAGATCACCGGGAAACCTTTCCCCCCTCCCTCTTCTTCCTTCCCCTCTCTTTTCTCTCTTTTTTTTTTTTCTTTTCTCCCTGTGCAAATGAGCCCCAAACAAAAAATTTTATCTTTTATAGTATTTGCACCTGGGTCGGGTCGATCCGACCCTACCCAACTAGGATCCGCGTGTTTTTAAACCCAAATGGGTTTATTACCGAATCAGCCCTTCCGCTTTGGTAAAGTTTCGCAATTGAGCTTTCAGATTTATTAAATTTGGCCTTGGAATTAATCACGTTTTTGCAATTTGACCCCGTACAACACGCAGCGTTTTGAAAAAGAGGAAAATTTGCTATTTTGGCCCTCGTCACCTTCACGCGTGTTCAAATGGGCCCCTTCCTGTTGTTTTTGTTTTAAATTTATCCCAAAACTCCGTTTGGTTTTTTAATTTCGTCCTTTAATTCGTTTGTTCTTTATATTTTAGCCTAATTTCAATAGTTTTTGTATTTAATACTTTTATATTCTTAATGTTATTATGTGTTATATATATATATATATATATCCCTAATATTATTATTATTATAATAATAATTATTATTATTATTATTATTGCTTTTAGTGTTATTATTTTACTTTATTACTATTGTATATTATCATCTTTATTATTATGCATGTTATTACTTACTTTTATCTTTACTGTCATGTATATTATTATTATTATTATTATCATTATTATTATTATTATTAGGATCATCATTTCATACTTCATACATAGCCTTTTAGTACTCAAGTACATTCTTTAAACATATCATTACTCGTGTTATCTTACTAAATACTCGAATATTGTTAATACTATTAACATCGCTATTTTGTACTTGTTTCACATACATACTTCTAGTATTATTGTTACGTATTTTTTAACATGCATGCGTATATTTACACAACGTTATTAATAATTGTTTTAAGATTATCATTATTTCTAGTAGATATTATGTATTACTTTATCATATCATTGTATGTTTTTGAATATATATATATACACTCGTGAAGTATTATTAATAATTGTTTTTCCTCCATTATTAATCCTAATATTCATGCATTATGCTTATATTTTAAAAAAACCATTATGTAAATTTATTTTCATGTACTACGCATACATTTTTTCATTTTATCTTGTATATATATTTTAACTAGATTATGTTTTTAAATACCCCATTACTCATATACTCTCCTCGTATTTTCATAGGTGTATATATGTATCATGTATATTTTCATGCTTTATGTATATAGCTTTTGTCTATGTCTCTTCAATATTGCATCTCTTTATATACTATGTACATATTACATGTTATACGTAGTATGATTGGTTTCTAAATTATGTTCTCGTTACCAAACTCAATTGTTTTTTTATTGTGTTTAATATTATTGTCATGTTAAATATCATATGTATTATTTTATAATATCACGTTTTAATTGCATCACTATTTCAAAAGGTGCGTATTTCATTCAACCAAAAATGTTTAAAAAAAAAGAGAGGCAATATTTTTGTGCTTAGAGATTCGGGAAATAGTGCCCTAACGTGCTGGGTTGCGATTTCTCGTTCGTCTAAATACCTAAAATACCCTCCCAAACCTTGCAACTCGCGAGATAACTTTAGTTTCGAGGAATTTAAGAACTTCGTGTCCAATCGTGCTGGATGTGGTGTTCGTATTCTTCCGAAGCGAAGGAATCTCGATTTTTCAATCATCTCAATTTAATTCAAAAATGTCTTAAAAATGAGGCAATGTTTTTGTATTTAGAGATTCGGGGAATGGTGCCCTAACGTGCTGGGTTGCGATTTCTCGTTCGCCTAAATACTTAAAACATCATTCTAAACAAAATTGTGACTCGCGAGATATCTCTAGTTTCAAAGAATTCTCGAATCTCGTGTCCAATCGTGCTGGATGTGACGTTCGAATTCTTCCGAGGCAAAGGAATCTCAATTTTCTACTCGAATTATCCCTGTTTCAAAAAGAATCCTATTTTCAAATCTTTCCAAATTTCGACTTAAGACAGAAAATTGCTCAATTTGGTATCAATTTTGGGCGTCGCGGGGGTGCTAATCCTTCCTCGCGCGTAACCGACTCCCGAATCCATTCTCTAATACTTCGTAGACCAAAGCGTTTTATAAAGGTGACCCAATCACACCTAAAAAGGTTGGTGGCGACTCCCCATTTTCATTTTTTAAGTCGACAATCCGTTTTTTTCAAAAATGGTTACGACAGAAAACTTTAAATTTATTAAATAATTATTTTATAATTTCTTAAAATCGAATAATCAAAACATAAATTTATTAGGGACAAATTTAAACGTCTTAAAAATCAAACAAAAAGTTTTGGCGGACGGAAAGAACCGCCACAATCCTGTTAGTTGAAAATTTTAAGGACGCAACCAATTTATCCATGTGGGTCCCACTCATTTCATTTAAAGTTGCAACAATTGGTCGGATAAAAGAAAGTGCCCCACTCAGCTTATAAAAATACAAATGGTTTATTTCTCAATTTCATCCCTTTAGTCCATTTACTTTAGTTTATCATTTTTACTTTATGAAAATTGAGAAATTAATTCAATTATTGGTAAATAAATCAACTTGAATTAATTATTGGTAAATAAATCAACTTGAAGTGTCGATTTTCACTGTTTATTGTATATAAATTGTTAAATTTTTTATTTTTCCATGTTAATAATAAGGTTTAATAGTGTTATCCAATTAGATTTTTTTTTTAAATTTTTATAACATGTATTGATATTTGACATTATTTTCTAATGTAGTATCTGTATTTATTTTTGTTCAACGTGGCATTTAAATTTTACAAAAATTATACATTATGGTACTTCAAAGCAATTTTGTTAAATTTTTAGTGTTTAATTCGGCTTTAAGAGTTGATTTTGATGAAAAATTCATAATTTATTAATAATATTAGCAATTAACTTTCATAAAATAAACTCTAAAACTCGAGGAAAAAATCACAGTCGTCGTGCTACATTTAACAAATTAAATAAATTTATACTTAACACTGATCTTATTCTATTAACAAAATCATGAAAACTAAAACCCAATAATATTAGTAATCAACTTTCATTAAATCAACCTAAAACTATAATTAAACACGAAAAAGTTAATATCATTATTTAAAGATGCCAAAATGTATAACTTTTGCCTAGGGGTGTTCAAACGGTTAATCGAATCGAACTAGTATTAATCGAATTAACCAAACTTTTTAATCATTTAATCGTTAACCGAATCAAATTTTAAAAAAAAAGATTAATTGAATCGAAATATTTCGGTTAATCCGGTCGGTTAACAGAAATTTATATGTTTTTATTTTTTTTTGGTTAAAACATGTATAAAACATATAAAAAAAATAAATTGATAAGATTCATTTAACCAAATTATCCGAATTAAAACTACATATAATTTGTTTTATTAATTATTAAGTTCGATTAATTCTGTTAATTACTGAATTTTAAATCAAATTAATCGATAAACAAACTTTAAAAAAATTATTAACCAACTTCCTATCGAATTAGATTGTTTAACTATCAATTCAGTCGGTTAATTCAATTTTGACTGAAATTTTAACACCCCTACTTTTGCCCATTACAAGTAACAAAATTGATAAAGAAAAAAAATACCATATTAGAAAAAAAAATTGTTAAACTCATATATTTTACGTACTCTTAAAATGAAAAGATGGAAATTTAACAAATTAAAGGGACTAACATCTCAATTTTTATAAAATAGAAGGATGAAATTCGTAATTAAACTAAATAAAAACACATAAGTTCATCTTCTTCATGGACCACTGTTTACCAAATATAATAATAACAGTTGGTCTTAAATTCCATTACTGTATTACATACCAAAGTTAAGAAGAAGCATAGTGAAAACCCATAACGAAGCTCCCAAAGCCATCTCATTTCCCTTTCCTCCCCCACTCTTCTCTGCACCATTGCCCGTGGACTTCCCTGCACATACAGCCACGAATCCCCACTTTAAATTTCTGAGTTAACGAAAACTTTCAGGGATTTAGTGAGAATTTATAAAAATTTAAGGGCTTAATTGAAAATTTTTGAGAGGCAAAGGCTTTCTGGCCCTAATCACCATCCGCTCCTGTAGATACATATAAAATGAAGTTGCTATGTAAAAGTATCAACATAATCTTGTATTAGAAATTAGATTACATTTTGCCCCTACTAAAAAATACGTTAGATTAAAAAATAAATTAGTCATCTATTTATATTGTTAAAAATTAATGTCGTTGACAAAATAATCAGACAGTGACGCATGACGTGTCACGTGTACTTCGTGTTAACGTATAGAGACTAATTTTTAATAGTATAAATGTATGAATTTTTTAATAAAATGACCTATTTGTTATTTGATCTAACAAAAAAAAAAAACCAAATTGTTCGTTTTTTAAAATAGAATGAGCAAAATATAATTTGACTTCTAGTACAGGTGCCTCCATAATACTTTTATCGAAGTTACTATACAATTTTCATATTCATTTTCGATCACATTATAGATCATGATCTATAATTTTACTCATGAATTTATTTTTATATGTCACCTATGTAATTAGATTAAAACTTCCAAACAAGATTATACGAAGTTACACCCATAAAAAAGAATGCTATGATAAAAGGAGTGAAGTACCGTGAAGGCTCCTATATTAAGAGTTAAATTGTATTTTGTCTTATTTAGTCAATAAAATGGACAAATTAGTCTCTTTGCGTTAAATTAAAGAGCAATTTACCCATTTTATATTAAAAATTGGTGTGACTAACGAAATGACCAAATAGTACGTTGCACGTGCATCATACTAACATACAAGGACCGACTTTTAACAATAGATACGAATGGAAATTTTAACTGAATGACTAGTTACTAATTTATTTATTTTTTAGTAGAAAAAACAAAATACAACCCGAATCTTAATATAAGGATCTCCATGATAAATTTACCAATAAATAATTTTAACTAGTATAAACCATAAATGAAGTAATAAAAGTAAGTCACGATATAATTTTTTCAAATTAAATTTTTTTACGATTATTTCAACTCCACTCGAGCTCGAATAATTTTAAAAAATAAATTTCATTCATAAATATTTTTAATATTTTTATTATGGTGAATAATAAAGAGGTGATGTAAATGTTACCGGTGGCAGATGGGGTGGTAGTGGCCATTATGGGCTGCCTTTCTGTCATCTTTTGATATCCTTCAAATAACTTCGCTTCCTGGGAATTTGGTGCCAAATGGAGAAGCGCTGAATTCACGTTCACAAATTAATCTTTTTAATATATATAAATGATAAATTATTATTTTTATATTAAATAAAAGTCAGGTTATGTTTTACGTATTTACAAAATAAATGATAAATTAATTTTTTAATATTAAATTAAATAGTAAATTAAATTTTTTTATTAAAATTCTATTAATTTTTACTGTTAAAAATTAAAACAGTTATTAATTAATGAAAATAAGAGAAATAATCAACAAGAACCTCAAAGTTATTTTTAATTTTATTATTTTATCAAAGTATGAGAAATAAAACTCTCAAAATTTTTAGATAAATATCTCATAAATATATATTATAAATGGGTTGATTTAATTATGACAATTTAAAATTAATAACTGGTATTATTATAATAATTAAAAGGATACGAATTCGAGCCGAACTGATTTTTTTTTTTTTAAAGAATAGTATAAAAAGAAAACGACACTTACAAATGCAATCAGTCATGTTAGCTTTGGCACGGCAAGCGGAGGGAAGAGCGGCGGCGAGTGTGGCGTTGATCTTAAGCCCGGCGCTGGAATCATCCCTATCTCTGATCACCACACAGAGACACTTCTTGCTCTTATCCAACACCTGTTTAAGCCCCCCACAGCAATCCACGGTGGGGGTTTTAGCCTCACCGTCGACGAACGACAAACACGGAGCCAACCCCATCAAATGGTTCTTGCACTCGGCTTTGTCTTGGGTCATGTCGGAGCTCGCTAAACCAAACAGTACCGTAATAAGTAATATGCATGGGAGTATTGAAGACGCCATTGTTTTTCACTTGAGAAGAAAAGGAAGGAAAGAGATGAAGAAGAAACGACTGTTGGAGAGGCTTTTAATGAAGGTAGTCAATGAAATCGTACCGTCCTTTTTTTTTCTCTGTTTCCAAATTAAATACATATCCGAACTAAAATTAATACAACTCGGTAAATTTTAAAATTTTATATATATATATATATTTTTTTTTTGATTCGATATATAATTTAATATATAATTTTTGATTTCATGTAATTATATGTAAAATTTTAATCGTGGTTTAAATATATATTTAAACTTTTAATTTTAATTCAATTATACACGTTTAAAGTCGTTGATTTGGAATTCTATTCTACCTAAAGATTCTTGTGGTTTTGGGGATTTTGCTATTGGAGAATCATGTTCGATTCTTTGGTTTTAAGAATGTTAATTTTAAGAATGAGTGATTGTCTTTCTCCTTACTACCTAATCTGTAAGCAGATAGCTAATGTATTCTGCTTATTGAATAGGGTTTTATGGTCGATTCGTGACCCCTGGATATTGAAGACGTCCATGGGGTGATTACATAGTTCCTACGGGTGGAAACGATGGGGTTGGTCTATGGTTTTCTTTCCTTTTGTCGCATTTCGCTCAAAGGGTTGAGGAAAGATAGTGCATAAAGCTGTTCACAATGCATCAAGCTATTCACAATGGTCAACTTGATCCTCTTCCCCGAGGATCCCAGATGTGGGAACCTAGGGGAGTCATCGACTCCAACGACCATTCATGTACAATTCATACTAGATCTAACCAACCGTTCATCCTACTTCTTTCTACATTATTGACAATCCATCTTTGTCTTGGTAGAGTCTTTCAGTGGCATGCTTTGCTAAATTTTAATTTGGGACGAGCTAAGCAGAAAATAAGCCTAGGGTTGAAAAACTTTTTGGAAGCCGTGGATAGGTCTAAGTAGAAAACACTTTTTTAATTTTTTAAAATTTGCATATTTTCATATTTTTTAAATTGTTTACGTACTTCTAAAAGGTGGTGACTAAATTGACACAAAACGATAAATAATATAAGCTAAAAGAGTTACTTCACCTTTTTTATATCATCCAAATTAACCATTTTAACAACAACACTGCTGGAGGGACCAAGATCTTCAAATAAAAAAAGTACAATGACTCAATGTCTTAAATTTAAAGTATAGGGATTAAATTTTAAATTTCAAAAGAGTACAAGGACCTTTGGCATATTTAATCCATACAACTTTTGTAAAAGCCTTGAAAGCCTCACAATTAAGATTTCTAAAACATCCATTTTTACAATATTCATTTTTCATTTAAATTTTCATTTCAAATTGTCACATAAGATTAGACACATCATTTAACAGTTAAATTAATGATTTTAGTAACATAATGATCTAATTGATATAATCTTAATAGTTTGAGAATGTAATTAGAATGATTTCAGATATAAGGACCATTTTAAAACGAAGGTTATAGTTTGGGCATGTTTGATTCAATTAACTAAAATAAAAACATGAAAAATTATAAGTCCAAATTAACTAGTTCAACCATCGGTTTTCTGTCCTAGTTTTCAATTTTTTTACCTATTTCTAGTGATTCATTTAAAGATCGATTCAACCCTTATATCCGAACTGATAAATTCTTGGATTGATCAGTTAGTTCAATTCAATTTAAATAACAAGAGTTTTGAATTTATTGACTTTTCAATTTTTTTTTTTTCAGATATCAAAGTGAATATGAAAAGTAATTGAATTAAATTGAACTGAATCTCATTAGTCTAGATTGATTAGTTCATCCGTTTTTTCAAAATGGGTAAACTACACCTAGGTTACTAAATATTAGTAAGTTTACCATTTGATTATTCAATTTAAAAAAGTTACAAAATGGTCACAAAATTATTCAAAAAATTTCATTTAAGTCACTTTTAAATAGTTTAGTGACCATTTTGTAACCTTTTAAAGTTAAGTGACTAAAACGTAAACTTACTAATAGTTCAATGATATTGGGTATAGTTTAACCTTTCAAATTTGGGCTAGGTGGGACCAAATTACAAAACATTTCAAATGTCAATCCCTATTCAGATAGGCCTATGGGCTATAAAATTAGAAAGGACAAATTTCATAACCTAATTGTAGTAAAATTGGGCAATTTTTCGGCCCATTTTTTATCATCATCTTCAGCCATAACCGATCACCTTTGCTGATGATGATCGCTGGGTAATCAAGATTCACAACGTTATTCCATTTTTATGCTCCGACATCTTGCTTGTCTCGCTCCGCTGGGTTCAACTCGAAAGCCCACAGGGTTAAACTCAGTTCCTCTGCCGTTAAACCCTAAGTACGCTTCATACCTTTGCCTTTATCTAATTTTGCTCTGTTAAGTTCCATTTTTTACGTTTTGGGATTCTCATTTCCTATTCACTGTTTTGTTGATATCTGAGCAAATGTAAATTAAAAAAGAAAAAAGAGGAAAATTTGTGAATTTGTTATTGGGAAAGAAAATAATATTGATATTTCGAGGAATTATGATTACTATGTAATCGTGGCATGTCCATTTCCATGTTATTTGTTTTTTTGTTTTTTCTACTCAATGAATTGGTTTTGGTCAGTAAATTTGATATTTGAAGAAGGAATTTAATCATTTTATGAGTAAATCTGCTTTGGTTTACACCGCTTGCTATTGGTTCCTGGTCTGAATCAATTTGGAGTCTCCAATAAATAGTTTGAGTTACAAAGAAAACCCGGTTGCTTGGACCTTTTAAAGTAATTTTTGTAGGAATGGAGTTATGAGTAAACCCGCTTGCTGTTGCTTGTTTGTAAACAGTAGAATTTTTATCAAGAACATGTTACCAATAGTAGGTGCTTGTATCCGGCTCGGAGAGCTAGCTCAATGCACCCTTTCCCATTCAAAAGGGGAAAAGAGAAATAGAGAAAAAAACTATTTTGGCTTCCAGCAAGTTAATGAGTCTAATTGAAGGATTTGGATTAAGGGTTATAGGCTTATAGCATACTGTTCAAACCTCAAACAGCTGTTGAATTATAGCAACTTATATACTCGTATATATATGGGTATCTTTCATGTTCTTTTTATGGTCCATGTTCGGGCTTCGTGGCTGCGCCTGCCAACAATGTCGTTTCCAGGTTCAAACTTGCGTTCTCTCCTTGGGAGTGTAATGTGCCTTACCGTTGCACCCAACACCTGTTGGTCATATATATATATTAGCATTTGAAACAATAAGATTGGTGCAGTTACCTTTTTCTGTGGCAATTATATCGGTAATATAGATAGGCTCTTTTCTTCTAGAAGTTTTTTTCTTTTTCATGTTACAAATTCTCTTGCATTTAGCTCTCTTTTGTCAAGCTCAAGGTCCAGCGGTGAAAGATTTAAGAGAATACATGCATTAAATGCTGAATTCTTTATCTTAAGTAGTACCTCTACTTTGGCTTGAAGTCTTGGAGCTATTGAATCATACTTAAGATTTTACATTAAGATTAAATGAAGAATTGACTGCTAAACAAAATCTTTTATCTGATTCCTTTTATCATCATTAGTTGGCGCTTGGCAGTTTTTTTACCCCCTTTTTTTGCTTTGACAATTGACTGTATCAGTGGATATCTCCCCAACTCTGACTAATTTTATATGCCACGTGCATATGTCAGGGGCAGTAGGAACTTGTTGAGTATACAGGATGAGTACAAAGGTTGACCAGATATCTGCTGTTGGACCTCACATTGCCAATATGTCTGCAACAACTACTTCATCCACTGCATCAACTACAGGCCCAAAGGTCTCAAGGTTTGCTGCGAAGACTGGCTTTGTTATACCTAAAAATAAATTGTCAGGTTCACTGGTCCCTATTTTCCGAGGAGGTAAAAAACCCGGAGGAAATGCTACTGCCAATGAAGATAATATGGACCAGATTCAGAGGAAAACAAAATGGGGCCCTGATCCAACACAGGATGCTGCTGTTAGAAGGGGTAGGGCCTTAGCTTATCAGGTATTTAGGCCATCCTTTACAAGTGCATATTGGAGTCATTTTGCAAATGCATATTGAACTTTTAAGTGTTAAATTTTAGAAGTTCTTTCAATTATGTTTAAACTCTCCTGAGGAGTTGGAGGCATTTGTAGCCCTGGATTGTATTCCATATTGCTCATCTGATGGCAATTGAATATTTCCTTTATTTTCCATTGGGTGATAAATGCCAATGTCCACTTTGCGATTCCCTAGCATCGAAACTCCACATTCCAGGTGCCATTAAGTGATATTAGTTCCTCTATGCTGATCCATATTTTGAGCAGACTCGGGTGGACCAGATTATGCAACAGCTGAAGTCAGGAAATCTGGATGCCGGGGATACCGAAGACTCACCATTCATGTCTCAGAATATGGTTAAAAGCACTTCTGATACTCAACTTGAAAGTGAGGTAGAAAGACGGTTAATATTGCACCCTCTGTTAATATCTTTTTATTCTATTAACTTATTGAGGATTTTATATTTCTAACTAACATAGAATTTGTGAATGCAGAAATTAGAACTCTTGGAGATTGAAAGACGGGAGGCTATTGGTAACTCTGACAACTTTTGCTAGATGATAATTTTTTCTCTTTCTCAAATTTATTCAGTTTTTCACCATTTTGTTATTGACTTCTAGGTGAAATACTAAAATTGAATCCAAGTTACAAAGCACCAGCAGATTATAAACCATTATTGAAAAATGCAACAGTTCCCATTCCTGTAAGCCCATTTTTATACTGACATATTACTGCATATAATTTTCCTATGTCATCCTTTTCCTGCATTTTTTTTATTGTACTGCTGAAAGAAGTTAATGGCAATCTTGCTGATCAAAGTTGCATGAAAATTTTTTGAGTTACATATTTGATATTTTTTCAGCATTGTAGTGCCTAACAATGTTCTCATTTAATTTTTCTGCCTTTTGATTCTATACATGCATTCCCTTTGATCTAAGTATATGCATCATGTTTATCTTGTTGCCCGCCTAAAGTGAAAAAATTATGGCTTTGACCCTCACTGCACTTGTATTTGTATTTTCCTTTTGGAAAGTTGCATTGTGAGACACTTTCAACCTAAATAACCTAGTGATAGTATCAAAAAGAGTAGTTAATATGTTGGTTAAGAAGGCTGCAATGCTTATGATTCATATCTTATCACCAGATAAGCCGTGGTGTTTGTGTCAATTGTGTTCCAAATATAGATAAATTTGACCAGTTAATGGCTATACTGTTTTGTTATGGGAACCTTCAAATTTGTTCTAACTTTCATAACAAAGCTAGTCTCTCTCTAATATTAATAATTTTCTTTCATTCTTTTCCTATGTGCATTCAACACTTGAATATTATGATACTATATTAGCTTTGCAGGTGAAGGAATATCCTGGATGCAATTTTGTTGGTCTAATATTTGGTCCCGGAAGTGATACTAAGAAGCGACTAGAAAAGGTAAGTATTTTGGTTTCTGTGCAAATCTATAGTCATTCATGTAATACAAGTATGTACATATGCATGATGTTCTTCTTGTTCTTATGGCAAATTTATGATTTACCATTCATCTTAAAAATCAGGAAACTGGAGCTATAGTACAAGTTTACGGCATTAAAGCAAATACTGGAGAGAAGGTAATTCTTTGGGCTGGGAGAATATAATGCCGTCTAGTTAATTGAGCTGAAGCCTTTTATTTTTTTATTTTTGGTATTTTCTCTGTCTGTTTTACGGTTCATGTTCGGGGCTCGGAGCTGCCCCTCCCAACAATGCCATCTCTAAAGTTTGAACCCGCGTTCTTTCCTTGAGAGTACAATGTGCTTTACCACTACACCCAACACTTGTTGGTAGCTGAAGCCTTTTATATTTCTTACTTAACTTGCCTTAGATAGAAGCTTCATGAAGCTTGAATCACTATTGACTTATAGCTAGTATTTCTTCCTCAGGTTGAAATTTCCACTCCTGATGGTAATGAAACCCAGGATTCTTATGAAGAGCTGTATGTTCATCTATCAGCTGACACTTTTGAGAAAGTTGATGGAGCGGTGGCGCTGATTGAGTTGCTAGTTAGTTCAATATCAGTGAGTTCATCCTTCTGAACATCAAGAAAAATTCTCCAAAAAGAAAAAGATTAACAAGTGATATTTATTATTCATATATTTTCTGCAGGGAAATTTAGGTACTGGTTCAGTGCCTGCAATATCTGGTAATGATGTGAATGTTCTAAGTCAAATCTCTGACACAGCTGTATCATGTGTGACTGATGCTGCTTTAAATCAGCAAGTGCCACAACTTACACTAGCATCTCCACAAGGTCAGTTTCAATATCAGAATTCATGGTTCCCTACCAGCTCTATGCCGCTGAATTTTTCAGCACCAGTTATCAATAGTTCTGTACCTGCACAGTCCTCACCTTCAAACTTGTCTTCACTCTTTGGGCCACGGCCACCTCCTGCAGCTGGATACAACTCAATTGTTCAAAACTCATC
Source organism: Gossypium stocksii (assembly GCA_020496765.1). Classification (NCBI taxonomy): domain Eukaryota; kingdom Viridiplantae; phylum Streptophyta; class Magnoliopsida; order Malvales; family Malvaceae; genus Gossypium; species Gossypium stocksii. The sequence continues at coordinate 1,848,364 of CM035623.1, forward strand.
CCTTGTTTCATCCAGTCCACAACTTCCAAGACAAGTACAATCACAGCCATATATGCCTCCGATGCATCCTCTAAGTCATACTGGTCCTCAAAATTTTCTTATCCCAAATCCAAATCCTCCATCTTCTCAACCTGGCAATTTTTCTTCGCTACCTTTTACTGGAAACCAGCCCCATGCTCTGGGCCCACTCCCTGGCCCTAGACCGTCGATGCCTTTGTTTCCCCAAACTGCATCTAGTGTTTCATCAGGACTGCTAAAAGAGCAGCCAGCTGTGCCTGCAGGAAGCTCCTCAGGCTGGTCAGCCAACTCTGCATCCCCAGGTCTGAGCAATTTAGGGCAACTGGCTCCACCTGCAGTTCTATCCCAGGTGCCTCATCCTGTAGCTCCACGGCCGGTTGTTGCATTGGGTTCTTCTGCCCCTCCAAACATGTCAGCTTCTTTTGCAACCGGGCAGTCTGGTCCTCGGTTAACCAGTGCACCTGTCAACCATCCATCCTTGCCTTTTCCTCCTGGTCCTCCACTAGTGTCTGCACCACCACCAATGCAATCCTCTTTACCTGCCATTTCCATGGCGCAACCGCCAAATCCATCTCTAAATCCAGCAATGTTATCTAGACCAATTATCTCACAAGTACCATCCACGTCCTTGCCACCATCTCTGCCAAGAGGAACTTCTGGTTCTATTCCTGGAAACATGGCAAATTTTGCTCCCATAAATCAACCTTCAGCAATAGCTGCTAGATCACAACAGTCAAGTTCAGGGGCTTTTACATTTCAACCTCACCAAACACAGGGCCCAGCCTATCCAATGGTTCCAAGACCAGTCAGTCAGGCTGCAAATCAACATGGTCTAGCCCCCAGATCAGTAGTTCACCTCCAACCACCACAAGCTCCACCTTTCCAGTTTGGTGTGCCCAATTCCACTCCCCAGTCAGGAATGCAAGTGTTTCCTAGGCCACAGAGTGGCAACCAGATGGGTTTGCCACAAACTCACATGTCTTCTTCACAGCTCGCTGCTCAGCAAAATGCCATGTCTGCCAGACCTCCAGCATTCCCGGGCACCGGTCCTAATCCAGTTCCACAAATGGGATTGAGAAACTTTGTTCCACCTCCCCAGGCACCCAATATTGCCGGTTCCTTTCCTTCTAGGCCAGGGCACTCTTTGCAACATCAACAGCATTACCCACCTCTGCTACCTAGGCCGGGAAATTTCGCACCTCCAAACCCCCGATTTTCCAGCGGTGGTTTCCCACAGTCCACTAGGTCTACATCGGGACATTCTGCCGGACAGCAAGTTTATGATCCATTCTCTCCCACTTCTGTTCCTGGGGCATCTCAACACCAGGGAGGTGGTAAAGCAAATGCAAGGAAACAGGACAGTGATCCCGAGTATGAAGATTTGATGGCTTCAGTAGGAGTAAAGTAGGTAATCATTTTGACTAATTTGTTTTAAGACGGCCATAATCAGGAGATTATATTTCAATGATTTAGACTTTCTGTTTGAAGATGTTAAATATAGAAAAAAAAAGTAGAATAGAAAAGAAATTATTTTCTTCAAATTTGCTGATTTTATATGCATTTATTGACTCTGCTTACTCGTTCCTTAGCTGAATATCACTGCTTGGACCATATCCGTTTGAATCATTTCGAGTTTGGGTTATTCAGATCTGAGGCTTTAGTTTTTCTGGAGTTATTACGAATTTAGGTAATTTCTTGTTATGGTTATTTCAGGTTTGTATGGTTTGGGGATTGAACCATTTTGAGTTCTGGTCAGTTAGGGTTTAGGGTTAATTTGGGTTCGGATTGAGTTTTTGGATTTGGATAAAAAGGGATAGATTTATTAGAGATGCAACTTCGGATTTAAATTACAGAAATGAACATGGTTTTGGTCCTATAATGTTGTATTGTTATTACATAGGGATGGCAAAAAAACCCGATGGGTTTTGACCTGAACCGATTCAACGGGGTCGGATTTTTTTTCCAAAATCGTGGTTTGAGACGAGTTTGATTCGAAAATTATTCAGGTTGGGTTGAGTTTAGAGAAAGTTTGTTAAAAATGTATGATAACAAAATTATACGTTGAAAACAATTAATAGTATCATTTAAAATGAACTAGCATCATATAAAGTCTTGAACTTTGACTTACATACATACATACATACACAAATATGAGATAGAAATCTATTTTATTTTGATAAATAAAAATAAATAAAATTTGTGACAAACCTTTAATTTTGTAGGTAATTCATAATTAAAATATAAATATTATCCATCCGATTTTAAAAACATTGATGCTTAAAGTAGTCCCATCAAATTGACTTGTAAGTCACCATAAAGTTCTCACTTTTAGAGTGCAGGCTTCAGCCGTTGGACGCGGTTTGGTGACCAAACCAACTTTTTGTGGGTCATCTGCTTCCTTGTCTGCAAGCATAACAAAGCAAAAATTATTCCTAGGCATTCTTATCAACCAAAAAGCAAAAAATTTAATAAAATAGTAATGGAAGGGTGGTGTTATTTGAACCATATCGGATCGGTTAATATATCGATTTAGATATTCTTAACCGATAATTAAAAACAGTAAAAAAAACCAAAAATCAGAATAAAAATTGATGGTTAAATCGGTTTCTATAATTTTTATAAAATTTAAATTATTTATTTAATTATTTTTTAGTTGATGGTTAAATCGGTTAAATTAATTAAATTGAAAATTGATTTAACAATTCATCAATTATTAAAACATTGTGAAAGGTTTCCAAAGAAAAAAATAGAGAGAAATTTAACATTATTATGATGAAGAATTGTAGAGAAAATTAATTTGTTTATAAAGTTTATAAACGGTAAATGGGAAAAATGAAATGTTAAAAATACAATTTTAATTTATTTTTAATTGACAATGTATTAAATTATGTTAAAAATAAAAAGATAAAATTTATTTTGATGGGTCAATTTTATTTTATTTAATATATATAAATTTATATAGTAATTACACGATTTCATTTGCTTTTGAATTTTGTAAATGTTTGTATTTTTTATTATTATCAATTTTAATATATCAATTTGATAATTAAATCTATTTTAATATTCAATTTGGATTTCGTAAAAGTACGATGACATGAAATTCTAAGTTTGTGCCGCATCATCACTTAAAACTCAAAAAAATTATAAATATTTTATATTATATATGTTTTAATTTTCAGGTGATGACATGACATCTTGAGATTGTGCCATGTTATCGCACATTTATAGAATCCAAGTTTAGATACTAAAACGAACATAATTGTAAATTTCAAATACCAGAGTGGATAAAAAATATAAATACTAAAATAGATCTAATTGTTAAATTTATAAAAGTATTTGGTCAAGTGAAGGACTTAAGATTGAAAAAAAGACTAATTGAGAGAAAGCTTATGGCTTATGAGAATTGAATAAATTGAAAATTCCGTGCCGCATGGTTGACTAGGACCTCAACAAATTGAGTGACGGAAGTTGAGAGGGTGTTATGGTCACTCGTGTCTAGAATGTATAAGGTCAATGTAGGGTAATGAAATTAGTGGTGGAAAAGTGTTCTCATTTCAAACGTTTCTCTTATAGAGTTGCTCATTTGACCCAATCAGGGATAACGCCAGAGAGGTGACAGAAGTCTTGATCCTTTAAAATGAAAATTTTAATATTCATGTCAATTGAATCTTAATTCGATTGGCATGAGTATTATTGTCAATGCAGGAGGATGTGAGTTTAAGTGCACTGAAGCACGTTATCTTTCTATTTATAGGTTGGGAAGGGACTATGGATAATTCTAGATATTATGTCTAAAAGAGCATATATAATCAAAACTTATAATGAAATTATTTTTAAAAAAATTAATATTTATAACTTTGACTTTATTCCTAACATTTGACACCAGAAATGGCTTGTGGCCTACATTTAATATTCATTATTATTATCCTTAAATCTAACCTGTCAATTGCAAGTTGCAACTTATTCATCGTCATCGTATACTAACGGGTTAAAATATGCAATAAGTTCTTGTACTATTTAAAAATTTAGGTTTTAGTTTTTATATTTATATTTTTATGATTTTAATCTCTTTACTTTTTCATATTTTAAATTTCAAGATAAACAATTAAAATTATTTTGTTAAATTCAGGTTAATTATAATATCAATTTTTTAGTTACATTGCTACTAAATGAGTACTTTTTTTTAATTTTAAAATACCACACCAACAAATTTAACAAAAAAGAAAATTAATAATGTTAACAATTGAATTTGAATTTTGAAATCTGAAAAGTAGAGGGACTAAATTCTTGGAAGTAAAAATACAAAGACTAAATTCTAAATTTGTGAAGAGTACAGGGATTTATGGCACACTTTAACCTTACTTATTTCTTAATTAAAAATAAACAATAACATTTTATTTATACTAATGTGGGTGAAAAACTAATTATATAATATATTTTATAAAAAAATGATGTAAATAACAAATAAGGTTTCGGTTAAATGTTAAAATATATAAAGGCTTGAGTTCAAATATTGCTACGTGGTTATATATTTATATATGAAATATATAAAATAATAATAACACCCGTAAAATAATATAGTTTATTTTGTAAAATAAGAGAATTTTCGTTATTATACAACTGAATTGGTGTCCGGTTGACTTACAACACTAACTCAACCAAATGTTCAATATATAGTATATAGATTATTATTAATATATATTTTTGGGTGAATATTTGATGTACTGTTAGTGTTTGAGTCTTGCACACCACCAAAGAACTTTAACACGACACCTTATCATCGATGAAATAAAAAATAGTGAAGGACTTGCAAATAAATACTGATAACTTTCTTTAAACATAAACCGAAAACCCAAAGTTGGATATAAACTCCAAACTCTAAACTTGAAAGCTTGAAATTTGATATAAACCCTAAATCTTCCACTATTTTTTGGTTGAAACAATGATGAGGTATCATGTTGTTATCCACTGATAGTGTTCGAAACTTATACACGGATGATACATCACATACTATTTCTATTTGGTTTAAATATTCCATCAATCTCTGTACTTTTCTTAAATTTTAAATTTAGTCCCTCTACTTTTCAGATTTCAAATTTCAGGTCTAATTGTTAACATCATTAAAATTTTTCATTAAATTTGTTGGTGCAACATTTTTGAATAAAAAAATATTTACTTAGTAGCCTCGTAACTAAAAAAATAGTGTTATAATGAATTTGAATTTAACAAAATAATTTTATCAATATTAACAATTAGACTTAAATTTTGAAATCTGAAAACTAAATAAACTGAATTCCTAAAAATAAAAGTATCGTGGGACAAGGTTGTGATGTATCTCATCAAAAAGCAAAATTACTTGGAAAAATCTCAATTTTTTTTTTTTTTTGTGAATTACAAGAGGAGGACACAACTCTAACAACAACGCGACTAGTGTGATTCAAACCCAGGCCACATCTAAGACGGTGAACACCCTGACTATCAAGCCAGCACACGGGTTAAAAATTTCCCAAATTTTGAGTTAAAGCAAGGTGGCAAAATCTCTTTTTTTTTTTTGTGTGAATTACAAGAGGATGGCACAGCCCTAACAACAACGCGATTAATATGATTCAAACTCAGATCACACATGAGGTGGTAAACACCCTAATCGACCATCAAGCCAGCACAAAAGTTCAAAAAAAATCCCAAATTTTGAGTTAAAGAAAGGTGGCAAAATCAAAATCCTTTTCTTGTAAGAAAACAAGAAGAAATTAGAAAAATGAATTTGGGGGTTGTTAATTTCTTGCTTGTGCAAGTATCTACAAACCTACTTTTTTTTTTTACAAACAAACAAAAAAGAGAAAACACAAAGATTCCCTATCAAATTCTTCATTAAAATTAAGCCTTAATCAATAATAACTATGTTGAATTCATTGCATGCATTCATCATTCTTGTTATGGTCGATGATTACTTTGAATGTGACGTCGTTTATGTTATATATAAATAACAAAAACATAAATTTTTTAAGATTTATCTCTTTCAAAATGGGAAAATTATAGTTTAATCCCTTTAAAAATTATAATTCTATTTTAATCTCTCAAAAATTTTATAGCTTTGCACCTTGAAAATTTTAACTGGAAATAATTATAGAAAATTATATGATACATTACTTGTGGCGTTTTAAAACTTTAAAAGCATGATTTGAAGAATGACACGTATCGCTTTAGAGTATTATAAAAATTAAGTTTAATTTTTTTTTGAAAAAAATAAAAATGTGACATTACATGCTAATACCTTTAATATATTAGATATTTTAAAAAAAAATTAATTTTTAGAATTATTTACTTCAATTGAATTAATATAAAATTAACTCGTGAAATTAAATTTATTCAAAAATTTTGATTTAAAATAAAGATAGATTATTTTCGTAAGAAAAAGACTAAACCCCAAGTAAAGCAAAAGAAATCTTTTAGTCATTGCTTTCAAGATAATATACATACATACATATATATATATTCTTTTTGTTTACTTTGTGTATACATACAATCACAATGAAATCAACCCCTTCTAACCCCAAACCCCATACATTCAAACCAAACAATATTACCCTACCACCAACAACACACTTTTGTTTTCTTTTCAATTTTATCCCCCAAACCCTCCCTACAAGACATTTTTTTCTTGTTGTCAATTAAGCCCCCAAAATTATTGCAAAGCTTAATCAAAGACAAAGGGAACCCCCCCACAAACAAAAAGAAAAAAACCATTGTACACAAATATTCACCTAATTGACACATCTAAAAATACCCCCTTTCACCTCTATTAATAATTAAAAAAAAAAACCCCTTACCTTTCAATGTCCATAATTGCATACCCTTTTCCCATGTGAATAAACCCTTTGGTGGGTTCACCTTGTTTATTGCTTCCCTTTTGAGATTCAACGTCTTCTTCTTCTTCTTCTTCTTCACCAAGTTCAAAGTGATCATTTTCATGGCTTTTCAATGTTGAATACTCAACTTTTTGACCAAATAATTTGACCAAAACAAGATAAAAGCTCATAGCAAAAATGGTAACACCAATCAAAGCCCAACTGAATTCTATATTGACTAATGACTTAGCTCTATGAAGTGCTTCATCACTTGAACATTTAACCACTTGGTGCCCCACTTCTAAATGGATGAAACAACCTTTAGGGATCAAGTTTGGGGTCCAAAGCATTAACCCCATGGCCATAAGCCATAACCCTTGGTACAAAATGCTAAGAGACCTAATGAAACTAACCATAAAGCTCTTTGGGTACCCAATTCCCATTAAAGTTGTGACTAAAGACACAACTATAGCGCTTTGTAATAGCAAATGGTATTGCCCTTCAACTCCCATATGATCAGCTGAGTGAAGATGGAACAGAAACAGCTGTTGGGCAAAGGCAATTGCTCCAAGGAATTGTGTTAAGCTATGCTTAAACATAAGGTCGATATTGATGCTAGTTTTGTCAAGGACTATGGCAAAAGCAGCATATATGAAGAAAGTCATTGATATAGCTGAGTGTTCAAAGTTATGAAGATGGTTAGATGGGATGGTTCCATCAGTGTCAAAAGGTTGATGCTTTTCTGGACCAATGAAAAGCTCCATTGATATGGAGATTGATGAACCAACCATGATCAAAACCAGCTCCAAGTACCTAAATTTCAAGGTTGGGAACCATGGGAAAGATGTGTATGAATTTGGGTTTAAAGCATGAAGCTTGATGTGATTGAAAAGATGCCAAAACCCAAGTGCAAAAAATGCAAAACCCGGTGCAACATGTCCCACTAAAGTACCCATTTTTTTTTTTTTCCAAGGCAAAACAAAAGGAAGGACTTGTTTGGAGGGAGAGAAAAGGAGGGAAAAAGAAGGTTTTTTGATGAAGGAAAAGTGATGGGGTGATGAAGGGAGGGGGTTTAGTTTTTAAGGGGGATGAGTTGAGTTGAATTTCTAAGGACTCCAGAGGGTTCCATTGAGAAGGGCTTTCAAAGTTTTGAACTTTAGCATATGAAAATTTTAGATAAGGAATGTGAAGATTAAACAAAGTTGACCATCTTCAAGTTTCTTAATTTTGAGCTATGATGGCCTCTTGTTTTTCTAGAATACATAATTTTCTTACCAACAATCAAAACCCCCTTTTTGTAATGACTAGAATTGGCCTATTTTGAGTTCAAAAGGGTCACACTATTTGTATGATTTGATAGGTTAGGTTTATCAGGGTGGAGGTAAATATATAATTTTCTTGAGATAAGGATGAAATTAGAACTTTCTTTTTAAGGTTTAAAATTGATTTACAAAATTTTGAAGATTAAAGTGTAATTTTATCAAAATTTTAATTTATAATTGTATGATTTTTAAATGGACTATATTGAAATTTCACCATATTTTTGAGGGGGTGATGGCCCTCACATGCCCTCTCTAGTGATGTCCCTGGACGGAGAGCCAAAGGTAAAAAAACATAAAATTTGTTAAAAAGAGTTAAATTGAAGTATATATTTTCTTTAAGGATTAAAATTGCATTTTTACTATTTTATTTGTAGGGCTAAGATCATTGTCTATCCCTTTTCAAATTATATGTGTAAATATTAACGGGATAAATTTAATGTTTATAAATTTTATATAATTTAACCTTAAAAAAAAACCTTCAATATTTATATTTTTGTTATTTTAGACTTAAATTTTAAAAAAAATTCATAAATTCAATCTAAACAGTTACATATTTATACAAATATTACAAGGTGTTAAATTAAGACTAAATTGACAGAACATGTAAAAATTGAGGGTTAAATTTGTTATTATACCAATCAAAACTAGGTGCAGTTGAGGTAAAACATTATCGTTGTGATTAATTTTTCTTAGTTGTCACTTTCGAAATTGACAATGATGAAATTGTTCTGATTTAAAAAAAAAGACTAATTTACTCAATTTTGAAATTGAAAGGGATTAGAGAGATCTTTTTACCTACTTTTTTTTTAATTCAATACAACTGTTATTTTAACATTTAAAGCTAATTTGGAATTGCTTTTGAACAATGTGATTTAAAAATTTAAGTGTTTAATATTATTGTAAAAAAAATAGCAAAAAATTAAAATATTCTCTGATAATGTAAAGGAAAAATAAATTAATTTAAATGAAATTTAATATTATAAAATTAATTTAAGTGTTAATATATATATATATATATATATATGAGATATCAATGGTAAATATGTTTAAGCAATTAATATAAATTAATTGCAAAATTTTTAATTTCAATTTATAAGTCATATTTTAGATATTAAAATCCCGTATAAATATAACTCTTATGATTTAATAAAAATTTCATTTTTTTTTTGATATAATGATTTATTTGATCCTTCAATTTTATAAAAAAATATCATTTTAACCTTCCATTTACTTTTTAGTCTCTTTTAGCCATTAAACTTACATTATTTACTGACATGTCAGTCTATGTGTATGCCACATAAGCAAAGTTAACAAATATTAACTTTTCCATCCATTTTGGAGTGATTTAACAAACAATACAAGTTTAAAAGCTAAAAGAGATAAAAAATTAAATAGAATGCTAAAATAATTTTTTTCGTAAAGTTGAAGGACTAAATAAAACATTATACCTTTATTTTTCAAAAATCGCTTTTTTCTTTTTAAAATTTCTAACCAACATGTTTTTTCTAATCTTTTCATTTTCCAAGAAAATAAAAACAAAAATGACATCTTTTTCCTACTTTTAAGTTTTGAAAAAATCGAATAAATAACAAAATTCTTCCAATTTTCAATCCAAATATTTATTTTTTTAAAAAATAGTAATTTAAAATTTAAAAATAACATGTATTCAAATAATTTAAATATTAAATTTAAAAATAAAAGGTTAAATTGACGAGAAGCATGTGTTTCATGCTTTGGTCATCAATAAAAGCTGAAGCGTTACGAAAGAAACGTACAAGTTTGCTATTGCTTTCCTGTAGGCCACTATTTAGGTTGCTTCTCGTGGGGCATATTTATGAAAATTTAATTTTGGCTGCTATTATTATTTAATTCCATGATAAATAAATAATATTACGTGAAGCTCAAACAAAACCAATATATTTTTCCAATAATATAATTTTTTTTATTTTCAGGATAAAATTATTGGGTTTTTTTAATAATAAAAAAATATTGAGTACGACTATGTTTTTCTTGGTTCCTTTAGAGTATTGTTCAATCCAAATAGAATCTTTGAGATGTTTATTATGTATTAAATCATAATTTTATTATTTTTAAAAGGCTTAAATATAAATTTTTTTATTCTTTGAGGTCAAATATGATCATTTATAAAGATTAGAACTGCAATAGTCCATTTTTGAGGGGCCAAGGCTTTACTTTCCCCCTTGTATTCGCCGCCGCTTAAAATTAATGTTTCTAAAATCGAACTAGTAGTTAAATCAGTCAGAGCACCTAAATGGTTAATAAATTATTAAAAATATATATATAAACTTAGTTCAACTAGTCTGTACTGATGCATAAGTTATATAAGTGACTAAAAATTAATATCTATGACAAATTTGGAATAGATGCAAACAAAAACCTCAGATATCCATTATCTGAATCTACATTGTTTATTCATATAACAAATGCGGATTCAGATTTGTATATCTGAACCCATTGATTATATAATGCTAATGATTTTTATTTTTTATATATTAAAAAAGAATTTTATCAAAGTTGGATATGAAAATGATTAGAAATTTTGAAATTGATTTTTGCAGATTCAAACATCTGACTCACTGTTATTTTTATGAAAACTAAGATAATAGTATAGGGGTGTTCAATCGATTAACTGACCCGAACTATCATTAACCGAATTAACCAACCCTTTTAAACTCATAACCCTTAATCAAACCGAACTTTTTAAGTCAATTCAGTCGGTTAATCGAATTAGCCAAAATTTATATATTTTTTTTGTTAAAACAAGTATAAAACATATAAAAAGTTAATCGAATTTAATATAAGTAAAATGTATATGAAAAATATAAATTTTCTGTTAGTTCAATTAATCAATTGATTTCGAACCGAATTAACCGTTAACCGAACTTCTAAAAAATTATTAACCAACCGATTAATTAAATTCGGTCAGTTAACCGAATTAATTCGATTTTACCCGAAATTTGCACACCCCTAGATATTAGTTCACGTCTCATTATATGTAATCCAAGTGTGTAGGTTCTCTCTAAATTTTACCTTATTTAAATCTCACAATGAATTAATTTTGTTCAAATTTATTCCGATATAAATTTAAATATATTTCAATTATAAATCTGATTATACGTGTTTTAACAAGAAACTCTAACTATAATCATTAAGATATATTATTTGAAATTATACTTACAAATTCCCCAAAGTCAAAAGGATTTTATGCTTATCAATTTGGCCAACCTACCTTAATTATCTAGGATTACCTTACCCTATACGCATTATTTTAGCACCATATTCGTCTAATTAGTTCTTTAAAAATTTCTCCTAAGGACCCCAAAAGTTTTCTTTATTTCTAATTTTTGGTCATAACAAAGCAAATAAGTAACAATTTGGTGTACATGCAATAAGAAAATTAGGAAAATATTAAAGTTTTTGGACTCCTTTTTCCCCCAAATGAACTTTCCTCCTTAAGTTGCCATGTTAATTGACATAAATTTTTTGATGGAATAATTAATTAATTAATTAATTAATATATTTTCTAACAAGTAAATTTTACAATTTTTAGTTTTAGAATAAAAAAAGGGTAAACTACAAAAATAATCACTTTTGTTTGCCTCGAATTACATTTTAGTTACTTATGTTTGAAATGTTACGTTTTAGTCACGTTATCGTTTTGTTATGAAGTGGTCACTTTACCGTTAAGTTTCGTTATCTCCCTAATGGCGGTCCTATGTGGATGTCCAAATGGGTTTTAAATGCCAACTTAGATGTCTTACGTGGCAGCCCAAATTAAATTTATTTAATTAAAAACCTATTTTCATCCCAGCAACTAGACATCTAAGTTGGCATTTAAAACCCATTTGGACAGCCACGTAGGATTGTCGTTAGGGAGCTAACGGAGTTTAACAGCAGAGTGATCACTTTGTAACAAAATGATAACGTAAGTGACTAAAACGTAACATTTCAAATATAAGTGACTATTTGTGTGATTTACCCAAAAAAGAGAGAGAGAGAAAATAGATACTATACAGAAGTTTGGAGATTCCAATTCAGCTGTACTTTAAAGAAATTATTATTTTCTATTTATTTTCTATGTTTCTAAAAAAGACTGCCAAATAGCCAACGAGGACATGGAAATTTCTTTTATCTTTCAATAAAAGAACTTGAAAACGACAATTTTGGATATATGGCCATCATTGAATAATTACTCGATGGTCTAGTTCGTTTTAAGTCCCTGTATTTTTTCGGATTTTTAAAATTTAGTCTCTCTATTTTTAATTTCATAGAATTTAGTCTCTCTATTTTGATCTTAAACTTAAATACATGTTTTCGATTGCACTTTTAACTTTTTAAATCAAACAAATAGAGGAATAAAATTCTTGAAATTATAAATATATGGATTAAATTTCAAACATCCAAAGAATACAGGGATTAAGAGCATAATTAAACCTTGTTTGATGTAATTATATAGTTAAATTTAATAATTGATTTATCAAGGTATTAATCATATAAAAAAATATAAATATTGATTATGTTAAATTTAAAAAAAATAAATAGTTTAATTTTTCAGTGAGTCAACTTCTAAGCAAAATCAGATTTTGCTGAGTTGAATTTTGGATTAATTTAAGTCTAATGTCGAGTTGTGTTTGTAATTGTGTTATTTTGCTTAAGCTTGCACGCAATTTCCTTTCCTCATTGCCATCTTTCTACAATTCCCTCACATGCCCCTCTAAACCTTAGCAAAAACTATAAAAGTTCTGAAAATAATATAAAATCTTTTTTTTTTGCTATAAATTAATTTTAAAATAAAAATCGAAATTAATTGTGAATTTTCCTGTATATGCACACAAATGTGATTGATTGTTACAGTTCTTTAGCGATATTAAAAGAGGAAAATACATGATATGATCTAATAAAAAATGGTGTGTTTATTGCTAAAGCATATTGTGCTAAAAATGGGAATGTATTATTTTTTTTTGGGTGTTGTTGCGTTGAAGAGCAACACATTCATAAGGTTTTGTCCACTGATTTTGAAGAGTGTTTATTGGTAACCACTAATAATTCATCATCTTGGGGGCAATTGTTATTTGTAATCACTTTGTTAGTTAACCTTACTGAGTAAATCAGGTTGTTTAGGGGAACAAGGAGAAGCTAGTACAACTTAAAACTAATGAGACACCTTACTTGACACTGCATGATCACGATGATCAAGCCATGTCCTTCATTGATACCTCTCTCTAGCATGTTAAAAATGTGGGCCTTTATCAAGTTACATCAAGGCCCACTTAGACAGCTCTATGACGAGTTCAGAGACCGTTTAGGCAGTTCCAAGGCAACATGACAATCTCCCCAATCATATCTACACCATAGTCAAGGGTGAATCTAAATTTTTTTAAGAGGGATTGGAATTGAATTATAAATTTTTAAGAGGTCAAAATATAATTTTATTTTTTTATTAGTTTATGATTTCATTGCATTTGGAAAAGATTAAGCATTTTTTTTTCATTACCAAAGTACAATTTTGCTATATATAAATTTATAATTTAGAAATATATAAGAGACAAAATTATGTTTGTCCATTTTTGGGGGATCAGGCCTCACTTGCCCCCTGACCATAGCTCATCTTCAAACTTTTTCTACCTGCCAATCACATTCGTCTGCATATTCTATGTCAAACCCATTAGCTACGTAAACTTCTTGCACTACTTACTTGAGGATCAAGACGCCTTGCTCATCGAAACTCTAGTAAACGTCCTCCAAAACCTTTCATTCCTCTCCAAACACACAAGAATCACTTTAAATGACTCTCGTTATCTTCGAGTGGACCGTCCAAGATAACTCAAATCAAGTTCAGTATCAAAATGAATATGTTAAAAATAGTTAAAAAATAATTTTGTACAATATTCATATTCTCGTAATTATTCTCGTAATTAAATATATAAATATTTTTACTATTTAAAATTTTGAACGATTATTATAGTATTATTCTACATTGGGTATATTTAATTACAAATTAACTCCAATTATAGTACATATTTCTTAAATAAATAAATAATTAATTAATTAATAACTAATTGCTTTAAATATTTTAGACTTCAACACATGAACATGTCTCCAATTATGGTACATCTTTCCTAATTACTAATAAATTGCTTTAAATCCAATTAGAATTAGTCATATGGTCCAAATTGTAAGAATTATTTTTTTCCTCAATAATATTATATAAAAAACATAAAAAAAAATTTCAATTAGTTTCGTAAGCCTCTCGCATTGAATATTAAATTGTTTACACTAAACCAATTTTAAATTCCATCCCTCTACCTTATAAAAATTAAAAAAAATAATTCATTTACTTTAATTTATCATAATTTAATCTAAGGGTGAGCGTTCGATCGAATCGAGTAAAAAAATTTCAAGTTAATCGAGTTCATGAGTCATATTTTATCATCCTAACTCAATTTCAAATTTTTCGAATCGACTCGAGTGAAATGAAATTCAAATCGATTCGAATCTAGTGAAATTGTTTGAGTTAAATTAAAATAATTAAAAATGTCAAATAAAAATATTGTTACAGTATAACTAATTCCATGTTAGAACACATAAATTTGAAACCACATATATTTGAATTTTTTTCAAAGCAAAAAATTGAAAAAAATAAGATGTTTGAGTATGATAAATTTGAATCATTAATTAGGTCCCAAAATTATTATTTTAGAAAATTTTTAAAATTTAAAAATATTTTTTTTGTAATTTTTGTTGTAAGAGAGACCAATTTGCTTATTTTCAAAGTTGACAGGGACTAAAAGGGTATTTATAATTATTCGAATTACTGACTTATTCGAACTATGAAATTACACTCTACTCGAACTCAAAACTTGAATTGAGCTATTCGAGTTGATTCGAATAATTCAAATAACTCGATTTGGTTAACTCAGAATTCGAATTTTTTTTTCTATTTTTCAAATTGAATCGAGTTTTACTCACCCCTATTTTGATCATTATATTGTATGAAAATTGAGAAAGTAGTCTAGTTGGTGATAAATATAAGAACTTGAATTTGCTATTTTTGTGTTAATTTAGTAAAAATAGTCTAGTTGCTGAAATGCCGATTAATTTGTGTTCATTTTTTTGCATATAAATTATTGAATTATTGATTTTTAGATCAATGATTTAATGATAAGGTTTAATAGTGTTTGTCAACAACTGGATTAACTTCTTAATTTTTGTAAAGTAGAGAGATAGAATTCGGAATTAAACCAGATTGAATTATAAAATTAGTGTATATATATATATATATATATATATAACTCTTTAACAATTATCGCTAATGAGGCATTAGCTGTGTTAGCAATGTTCCTACTCTATGTAATTCTGTCTAGATTTATTCTAATTTAAATCGGGCAACGTAGGGACCATATTTAAAATTATTCTTATCTAGATCCTATTTTTATTTTTGTAATAATTGAGATATATTATTTCTATAATTGTGAATGATTATACTTGTAACTTAAGAAAAATCTCTCTAACAATTATTTAAAATATACATTTCCAACATGCATTTGGATATTAAAATGCGAAACTAAGTTATTTTATGAGATTGTAATTGATCCTTAAAAATCTCAGAGATTATGGGGCAAATCATGTTTTTAATTATTGTTTTCCTTTGATTGTTGTTTTAATTATATCATTTACTCACTTCGTGGTGATGATGTGGTATAATTTTAGAGTGTCATATTATTCTTTTTTAATGGAATTCAAATTTAAGGACTAAATAGGAAACGTTTGTCAAGTTTATAAACTAATGTGAACAAAAATAATTCAGGGACCAAGTTCGATAAAATTAACAAATTCAGGGACTAAATATTGCTTTATCCCTTTATTTTTTAAAATAAGCAAAACTACTAAAATCATCTTATTAGCTGACATGTCACTGAGTTTGAGTGTTATTAAATTCGACCAAAAGCATTACATATAATTAAATTGCGGTACACGCACGACATGGATGGAAAAAAATTATGTAACAAATCTATAAAAATTGATAATAAAATTAAATGTGACTTTGATTAAAGTGGTAAAAATGTAAAGCTCATGATATTGACTTTGATTAAAGTGGTAAAAATGTAAAGCTCATGATATTTTGAGTTTAAAACATATTATTCTTAACGTGTACGTATTTCTTCTAAATTTATCAAAATATAAAAAAAAATATTTCCAAAATAATATTTGTTGCATTATAAAGGGAATAGTTTGTTTCTAATTTCATAATTGAGTTGGGACTTAGTTGATCGATAATATCGACTCAGTCAAGTACACTATAATAATAATAGATTATAGCGTACTTGAAGTGAAAAATAGAATTATATAACAAATATATTTATAAAAATCGATATAGATAACAAATAAGGATTTGATTGAATGGTAAAGTATAAATGTTGAAAACTATAGGAACTTAGGTTTAAGTCTAATTATGTATATATATTTTATACAAAAAATAAATAAAATAACAGAAGGACCGAAAAAAATGTAATTTAGTTTTTATATAGTATAGGTATAGATATATCACAATTGTGTATATTTATTTTAATTAATTCCATTTTAGTGTTTATTTTTATATTTATTTATTTTTATAAATTTTTTATATTAGCTAAAATTGAACTACTGCTTTAAAATATTAAAGGGTTATAGTGTAAATTTGCCATTATATTGTAACTGGATACTGAAATTTGTCACTATATTTTATTTTGATTGGTGTTATCTATTATACTTTAAGAATATGGATAAACCCTAAAAATTTAGGGGTCAAGGTTTGGGGTTTGGGTTCTGGGTTTTAAGTTTAGGGTTCAAGGTTTAAGGTTCAAGATTCATGTTTGAGTTTGAGTTTGAGTTTAAGGTTTGAAGTTCAAGGTTTAGGGTTTGTTAAATCTGTTGGTGTGACTTTAAAATAAAAAAGGGGTAAATTACACAAACAGTCACTCAACTTTGGGGTATCTGACAAAACAGTCACCTAGGTTTCATTTCAATCAATTAACTTTGAAAAAGTAATAAAACAGTCACTAAAGTTATTGAAAAGTGACAAATCAGTCACTCATTAACAGTTTCCATTATAGGTTTAACGAGATAGCTGACGTGGCCAGTTAACTAGCTGATATGACCAGTTAACTTGCCACGTTGGATGAGTAGTTAGAGGGTCAAAGGGTCAGAATGATTTGTCTTCTTTTTCTTCTCATCTTTCTCTTCATCTTCTTCTCCCTCAACCTCTTTCTCTTTATGCTTTTTTTTTCTTGTTATTATCTCCTTTCTCTTCATCTTCTTCTTTTCACAATAGAACAATGGCTACAAATTAGGAGCCACAACCAGAGGAAAAGAGGCAGGAGAAAAGAAGCACTGGAAAATCTGACCCACTTGCCTGGCTTTGATTAGACGGCTGCCTGAAAACGTCTAATTGTTGATGCTTACCGAAAACCAGAGGGAAAGAAGCAGATGAAGAAGAAGATGATTAAGCAGCAGAAGAAAGAGCTCCAAATGAAGAAGGAAAATGTGACAAAGAAGAAGATAGGAATGGATGTTGAAAGTTAGGTAACTGTGACAATTGCATCATCTGTTCCATAAAGCTCGTAGCTTCTTGTCCATGGAAATCAGTAGAACTCTATAGCGACTGAGAGCACTACCAGTAATCTCTCAGCATATTAGCTGTAGGGCTGTGAAGATGTTGGGACTGGTAAAGCGATGGCAATGGCATTGAATAAGATGGCTGAAACTGTGTTGTTAGAGAACTAGAAACTGATGTTTCGGTACTGGGAAAGTTCTGCATTGGTTGAGGAACAAGCCTTACAAGTTCGGGAAAATTTAACTTGGCCCTGCTTCCCCTAAATTGCAAAGCAGCTTTATCATAGGCTCTTGCGGCGGCTTCCGCAGTATCAAAGGTGCCTAGCCAAACTCTTGCTACTTTGTAAGGATCACGTTGGTGCAGAGGATGAATTGGCATGAGAGCCTCTAAAATCAGCAAAACTTCTTTGAACCCTTGGTGCAGCAGATTCAACCAATTGAGCACTAGTCTCATCTCCTTCCATTTTCTCTTATTCTTCTTCTTCTCCTCCTCCTCTTCTTTTTTTTCTTCTTCTTCTTCTTCTTCTTCTTCTTCTTCTTATTCTTCTCTGTTTCTTCTCTTATTCTTCTTTTTCTCTTCTTCTTCTACTGCCCAGGGCTGTTTAGGGTTAAAAAGGATTGTTAAAATGACAGCTAACCCACCGTTAATGCCATGTATGGTTAAAAGGACTATTTTGTTATTTTTTTAAAGTTAAGTGAGTGAAATGAAACCTAAGTGACTGTTTTGTTAACTATGCCAAAGTTGAATGACTGTTTATGTAATTTACCCAAAAAAATTCACTTAGTAATAATATAACTAAAAATGTTGTAACGTGAATTTTTAGAAATAAAAATGTAGAGACTAAATTTAAATTTTACAAAAATTCAAATTTCTAAAACAATACAAAAAGAAAAACCCAAACATATATAATAATTATTTCTTTTAACACATTTACAATTAACTCCCATATTCTTAACAAAAACAAATCACTACTAAATTAAATATCATTTTTCCTGTGATTTGAAGCAATTGGGTGAATTTTAAACTTACTAATGACCATATATGTTAAATTTATAAATATCATAATAATATTTAAATATGGCTGTCGTGTATATATATATATATATATTTAAATATATTATATGACTATCTTGCTTTCATTGTATTAATTAATTAATACATGTTCATCAAAGTTGACTGTTAATTGTATTAATTAAACTATTAAATTTCACATTTAATCCATTAATTGGTCCCCAAGAAACAAATTAAAATTGAAGTCACTGGTGACGTTGTTGGACCAACGTGCCAATTTAATATAATATTTGTCTTTATTGTCATATATATATATATATATTGATTTTCCGATGTATTTATTGAAGTGAGCTCGATAATTAATTCTCTATATTCTGTAGACCTATTAAGGGAATAGATACTAATAATGAGTTATAAATTTATTTCATATTCAATATGAAGATCGAATTCTCGATTATTGATAAATTGAATGAAATATATATATCACGTAATGAAATGAAAATATACTATTTTCTTAAAAATGGGAACCAAATATTATTTTTGCATAAGCCAATTAAAAGATTATATTATTTTTTTTGGGAAATAAATAATTATATTATCAATCATACCAAATAAAGCCAATTTTTATTTTTATTTTCTGGATTTTTCAAGTGTCCAGGACATTCCAAAGATATCAAGGGGTCTAATCAAAAGTGGGGACAACACTTTGGGGGCTAAATCCTAAATTTGATAAAATTTTTAATTTAGTCCCTAAACTTTTTTAATCTATATTAATCCCTTAACTTGGTAACATTTTCCCGTTTGACACATGAGGTGATGTGGCATTCTAATATTGTGCTACGCCATGATAGAGATTAAAATTGAAAAAAGTTGTCAATTTCAGAGACTGGAGGTGTACATGGACCGGGCCCGGCCGGCTCGGCCCGAAGGCCCGCCCGAAATGTGGGAGGGTTTGGGCAAAAATATAGGCCCGAAAAATGGGCTTGGATAAAAAAATAAGGCCCGTTTAAAAAATGGGCTAGGCTCGGGTAAGGCATTTTTGGCCCGAGCCCGGCCAGGCCCGACCCGGCCCAAATTCACTAAAGGACAAAAAAATATTTTTTAAAATACTGTTTTCTTATTGTTTTTCTCCCTATTTTGCTACCATTTTACTATTATGTTGTTATTATTTTGTTGTTATTGTTTAGATATTGTATAAAACTTATTTTATCGTTAATTTTGTTATTATTTTAAAGACATTTGTTAATTTTGTTATTATTTTAGAGGCATTTGCTTATTAAGTTACATCTATTTTAGTTTTATTTAAGTCTACATATTTTTTAAAATTTATTTTCAATTTGTTGAAAAATATTTATTTTAAAATTTTTTAGTATTTTTGAAGTATTATATATATTTAAAATTATATAAAATAATATAAAAAATTAATACGGGCGGGCCGGGCCGGGCCCAGGTTTTAGCTTTTTTATATGGGCCGGGCTTGGACAAAATTTTAGTCCCATTTTTTGGGCCAGGCCCGGCCTGAGACCAAAGAACGGGCCTAAATTTTTAGTTGGACCCGGCCCGGCCTGGCCCATGTACACCTCTATCAGAGACTAATGTAAACATGGAAAAATTTGAAATTCTTTTTAGGGGCTAAAATTTAAATTATAAGTTCTTTAGAAGTCAAAATATACTTTTTATCATGCATTAATTTATGATTTTGTCACATCTGAATGGATTAAACAAAATTTTCATTTTCGAGGGGATAAAGCACAATTTTACTACATGTTTACTTACAAATTGACTATTTATAAGAGGATAAAATTGCAATTTTCCATTTTGGGTTTGCTCTTGAATAACCTATTCAAGGGTCAATCTACTTGCCTGAAATTTGAGGGGATTTGATATTTTTATTAGGCTCATTTAAAACATGGGTTGGGCTCGAACTTGAACATTCAAGGCCTGAGCTTGGCTCGACTCATTTTTAAGTTTATAATATTTTATTTTTATATATTAGGTAATTTATAACACATTAAAAATATAAACATATACTAAATAAATAATACTATTCTGATGTAAACATTAAAATAATGCTAAGATGAATGTCTAAAAAATTTTAATAAATAAAAAATATTAAATATTAAATTAAAATAATATAAATATTTTTTAAAAATAATATGGGCGAGCCTAAAATGGGCTTGAGTTAATTTTTTGCAAATATGGGTAGACTTAAGCAAAATTTTAAGCTCATATCTCAGGTCTGGTCGAGCTTGGGCAAACATAAAATATGTTAATAACATACTTAGACTCTACCCAACTTGAACCCGACTTGACCCGTTCATGAACACCTCTACTCCTGAATATGGGCAAAATTTTTTTTTATCAAATTTAGTTGAATTATAATTAGGGTTGAAAATTCATTGAACTAAACGTTTTGGTCAAAATATAATTCAAAGGTTCAGCCCCTAGTTTTAATTCAAAACATTGTGTATCAAAGTCAAATTTCCCCTTTTCTATCCATTGCTCACATGAATTTTGTTTCAATTTATTAAAAAAAGGTTATTTTTATGCTTTGTAGTGTTTGATTTTGAGTTTGGAGGCTCATATCCAATGTGGTCCACTAATAAATTTTGAATGAAAAAAATAAAATAATAATCAATGAACTCATGTTTTTTTTTTTTTTCTAGATCTTTGATATATTGGATTTCAGCTAAATTTGAAATTAAGTCGAGTTAAACTCAACTTTTATTTTTAGAAATTTAGTGATTTTTTTTTTAAATTTCAAAATTTAAGTCTAACTATTAATTTTTGTGGTTAAATTCATGTCCATTACAATATATATTTTTTAATTACACAGCGACCGAGTATTTTTTTAATTTTAAATTGTCAAACCAACAAAATGAACAAAAAAAATATTTAACAGTTAGACCTGAATTTTGAAATCTGAAAAATAAAAAGATTAATTTTTTAGAAATAAAAGTACGTTGATTAAATTTCAAAATTTCCAAGAATGCAGGGACTTGTGGCATATTTTAACATTTTTAATACATAAAACTTGAATAAATATTATCATATAATACTAATATTATGTATTAGAAAAGACACTTTTTTACGAAGTTACCACTTAATTTCAATCACAAATAGTACCCAAGAAAGATTTATAATCAAAACAAAATCATTATGAGGAACAAATAGACTGAAGTCGTAATTTATCTTGAGTTCAAGGACTAAGACCAAAATAGACCAAAGTATATTCCAGTTTAGGCTACAATAAAATTGGACCCATGTGGTACCTTTAAAATTTATAAAATTCAATTTTAATTTATTTAAAAAATTTAAGATTACAAACTAATATAGTAAAAGAATAAATATTTTAATCCTACTAAAATTTTTATAACTTTATTTTCACCCTAAAAATATTTTTGGATTAATTCTCAATTTCCGTAATAATAAAATATATTACACTTTTAAGAAAAGATATAAATTTAAATTTTGAATACAATATTATTAAAAAGTACCGTCAAAACTCGCATAGAAAATAAACATCAACATATCATAAATAAAAAAAATTATATTAAAAAAATAGGAAAAAGAAACTCATGATGGTGTGTCATTATTACCATCCAACATGTCGATATCAGAATCCTAGGTTGTCACTTTTAAGGTTCTTTAAATGAAAAATAAATAAATAAATTGAAGAATGTGAATGAGAATCCATTCACACATTAACATGTTTCTGTTTCCCATAAATCTAAATTATTATCAATTGGGCACACATTCATTTAATTTCGTCTTTAAATAAAATATTACTTTTTTTAATATTAAATAAATCATTATACAAATTATATAGTAACACATGTTTATAAGCAATATTTTTCAATAAAAAATGGGCCTAGATTTTTTTCGAGTTACAATAAAATAGACGTGAATTAAAGCAATGTTTAAATTGATTTAAAGAGATTGTAATGAAATAAAGTAGACAACGGAAGATTGTAAGGAAAGAAGATAAGAAAAAAAAGGGTAAAATTATAATAGAGGCTTCTATATTAAGATTTAAATTATAATTTTGTGGGTAAATTAGTCCTTGTATGTTAGTTCAAAGAGTATATTAGTCCATTCGATTAAAAATTTTATCCATTTGTATTGTTAAAAATTGACGTGGCTAATGGAATTACTAAACAGTGATACGTGGTATGCCATGTATATGTCATGTGATGTATAGTGACCAATTTTTAACAGTCAAATGGATGGGATTTTAAACAAAATGACTAGTTTACTCTTTAATTTAACATACAATGATTAATTTACCTATTTTTTTAATAGAGGAGGCAAAATGTAATCTAACTTCTATTTAAATACCTAACCTAAGCCCATTTAAGACTCACCCATATTTTAAATATATATATTTACATTATTTAAAAATATATTTAATGTTTACATTATAGTTCTATTATATACTACGATAGATTTAATTTTTATGTGTTATAAATTACATAATATATGTAAACTCAATATAAAAGATTAAAAACTTAAGAAAGGAGTCCGGCGGGACACGAGCCTTAAATATTTAAGCCCGAGCTCAATTCATATTTTAAACGGGGCTGCTTTCAGCTTAATGTTTCATTCTTTAACTTAAAGATCAAAGATTACTTCGGTGAATAACATGGACTATCCTATATGCAACAATCGGAACATCCTATTGCAATACACAGACATTCCATTCTGATTCAGACATCCAAGGATCAACTGTCTGCAAGCTTGCAGTAAAAGAACAGTCGAAACCACAGGAGGGACGAGTCTTGAGTGTAGGCGGTTGCCGGTTTTACGACGATGGTTCGAGTATTGTTTCCTCACTGTTTCTACCCCAAGGCAAGCAATTAAAACCACTTGCTGCTACACCATTGAACCATACCAGATGGCTATGCTTATATGCTGTGATTCTCCTACAGATACGTAGAATGGATTTTCTGAGCACTTTGCATACAACCAAAAAACCAGACATCTATGTTACATGCCTGGACTTCATTGATACATGTTCCAAGGATCTATACGCCCTTTTAACCATGGTGGGCTGGCCCGTAATGTATAGAGTTTATGCCGAAGGAATACAAGAACAGCCCCAAAGACAGTTTTAGTGAATTGGGTTTCCTCAATACCATTTATTGTTTTGGTATTTGGCCCATTTATGATGAACGAAGGACCAAATTGTCATTTTGATATATACACATAAATTTTGGATTATTATCCGATAAAGCGATAGTTGAGTTAAAAAGTTGTCATGTGTTTCTTATTAGTTTATTTATTTTTTAATATAATTCACGAACACTTGGTAATTATTAATAGTGATAAAGTAACATTTAATCTTCGAGATTGCATCACGTCATCACTTAAAATAATTATATTTTTTTATAAAAAAATTAAGTTATGACGTGACACAATTTCAGAACTTTAGAACGTCTTTTTATATTTTATAAATCAATAAAAAACTACACATGATGAGATTTTAATCAAAGAATAACACTATAAACTTTTAACTAAAACATCAT
Organism: Gossypium stocksii; assembly: GCA_020496765.1. NCBI lineage: Eukaryota > Viridiplantae > Streptophyta > Magnoliopsida > Malvales > Malvaceae > Gossypium > Gossypium stocksii. The sequence goes on from CM035623.1 coordinate 1,872,698, forward strand.
TTGGTTTATGTATAAACTTTTAATAAATATATATTTATTACATACGTTATATAATTAAGAACGTCAACATGTTAGATGTATGCATTTTTTGAATTATTCAAATCTGAATTATCAAATCAATTTAAAATTTAAATTAATTTATTATATGTAAATTATTCAAGTATTATTATTTATATATTTTAAATAAATTTAAATAAATGTAATTTTGAAAGATCATTTATTTTAAATTTCTTTAAAATAAAAAATAATTTTTAATAATTAAATTTAAATAGAAACATGTTTAAAATATCATGCCCAAAAAAAAAAAGAGAAATCGCATGCCCAAAAGAAAAAAAAAAAGAGAAATCGAAAAAGTAGAGGAGAGTCTGTCAGACAACTGTGTGACCATCTCAACCAAAGTTTCAGCTGAGAACGATCCTCTGCAGCTAAGCTGATCCAATACCGAACCATTCAGCCAATAATTACGCTCTGGTCACACAGCAACCATTCATCAACCAGACTTGAAATCCTGTCTCCATAGTGCTTAAGGATAAGGAGGTACGAGCCTATAGAACAGATCCTGTTCAAGTAAGGTCGTGCCCATTCACTCCCTGATTCCAAGTTAAAAACCATTTCACCTTAGTGTTTCTTACCCGATGTGGGATCTAATCAACTACCGATAAAAATATTCCGTGTTTCATCATCCTACATGTGCCTTCCACAAATCTTGCTGCCAATCAATAATTGTGACGTGAATAATTAAAGCTGTTTCATGATTTCTTTCTTAGTTTTTTTGCCTTTAATTTAAAAAAAAAAAAAATGCTTTCTTTTGTCTATCGGTTAAACTAACAAATTAATTTATTTGGAGGAATAATATAGCAAGCAAATATTATTTTCATGAAATTTAAGAAGGGAAATTTGTAATATATATTATTAAATTTTAGTATTAAATTTATTTAAATTTATACCAAAAAGTTATTTAAAATGCATTGAGATTTTCTTTTCTTAATGAAATAAAGTTTCACAATATATATATATATAATTTAGTTAATATATTTATTGTGACAAAACAATTGTAATTTAAAATGCATTGAGATTTTCTTTTCTTTTATTAAATTTTAGTATTAAAAAATTAATTAAAATGTGATAAAGAATAATAATTTTTTTTTCTAAACTAAGTAGTTTAATAACAATATTGTTTAACAATTACGTAAATAAAATTATTTATTAATATTATTAAATAAAAATAACTCACATTTAGTATCTAGATTTTTCCCTAGCAATGCTTATCTTATTCTTTAATTCATTATTTTTCTTTCTTTTCTGCTTTTATTTATTTTTTATTTTGAAATAAATTTATTATTCGCTTGCCTTAGGTCTTCTCGTTAGAACAATTGACAATTACAAGAATTTAGCGATGCACAGCCTTGCCACGAATTTTTAGTCTCATGGCGTTGCCTAAACATTACCAGCAATTCGCAAAAGATATATTGAGAAAGATTGTAACATTTCATACTCGATCCGATCATTGGGTCCAAGTAATAGGATATTACATTCGTTGTTGGAACAATTACGATCAATTACATTTAGTTTTTACCATTTGGCCATTACACTTCCATCCAAGAAAGCAATGACTTGGACCGTCATCTTTTAAAATTTTTATTAAGATAAAATAGTTAATCAAATTGCTGTCATGAGTTAACTGAACGTTAATCTCAACTAGAAAATAATTAAAAATTTATTCTATTTCTTTTTAAAAATAAAAATATTATTATCAGAATATTTTTAAATACCAAACCTAAGCCCATTTTAAACTCACCCATATTTTTAAAAATTTATATTTATATTATTTAAAAATATATTTAATGTTTACATTATAGTAGTATTATATACTACGATAGATTTAATTTTTATGTGTTATAAATTACATAATATATGTAAACTTAATATAAAACATTTCAAACTTAAGAAATGAGTCGGGCGAGACACGAGTCTTAAATGTTTAAGCCCGAGCTTGATTCATATTTTAAACGGAGCTGCTTTCAGCTTAATGTTTCATTCTTTAACTTAAAAATCGAAGGGCTTAAAAAAAATTAGATAATGACATGACACAATTTCAAAATTTCAAAACGTCTTTTTATATTTTTATAAATCAATAAAAAATTACACATGAGATTTTAATCAAAATAGTAACACTAAACTTTTAACTAAAACATCATTTGGCTTATGTATAAACTTTTAACAAATATATATTTGTTACATACGATATATCATTAAAAACGTCAACATGTTAGATATATGCATTTTTTGAATTATTCAAATCTGAATTATCAAATCAACTTAAAATTTAAATTAATTTATTATATGTAAATTATTCAAATATTACTATCCAAACTCGAATCCAAATAAAATATTATTATCCATTGGATATCCAAATACACAAAAAAAATCAATTTAAAAAATTCCAATCATTTTCGGATATCCAAATTTGAAAAAATATGAATTTCAATCCACTAAATTTCTTTATTAATATATAAAATCAAAATTATAAGTATTTTACAATCTTTTTTAACTAATAATTGTAAATTATATTTGACCCTAAAATTTTTTCTATTTTTTTCTTCAAGTGTTTGCTTATTATTTTTTATTTTGCTCAGTAACGTTACTAGCTTTTTTCCTCTACCATCGACCTTTTCTTTCTTTCTCATTCTCATTCACTACACATATTTTCTCTCTTTTTAGTTTGTAGATCTATTTTGTAGGTATCTTTGTTGCCTTTACAAGTTATAATGGTGCTTGTTATTAGCTAAAACTCCACTGGCTACCAGCAATTTTTCTTGAAAAGTGGGTGGCTTGAAAAGTGGGTGGCTCTTTGTCAACTTCTTAATCTGTTTCTATTTTGAGAATATTTTAGAATAATATATGATTTCATGTGTCGATTTAGACATGTGTTATCTTAAGTTTTATATATATTTTTTTGTTTTTATTGTTTAATAAGTCTTCAGTTTTAGAAGTTTTTGTCTGCTCTTGTAGCACGTTTTTTTGTCTTATTTATGAATGTAATCTTAGTTTTACAAGTGGTTGTGAAAAAATATAATGTCGGTAATGACAAAATATCTCAAACAAATAAATAAAAATAAAATAAAATAAAGAACACACAGATTTTACGTGGAAACCCTTTCGGGAAAAAAACCACGGGCAGAGGAGAAGAAAATTCACTATGTCGAAAATTCGAATCAATACAAGATTAATAGACTATGTCTATTTATAGGCTTGTAAAGCCATATTCTATTAGGATTGAAACACTTTATCCTAATCAATATAAAATAGATGGAGTTTAATAAGGTTTAAAAAACCTTATTCTAAAATAAAATAAAAGAAGTCTAGTTCTATTTGGATATTACTTTTATTTTATTTTCCATCTTATTTTATTTAAATAAGAATTTGGGTCACTTAATTCTAACAATCTCCACCTTGACACGAATTCTCAATGAACAAGTTCTTCATCGCGAACTTTCAACGAACAAGTTCTCCACCTCTTCCAAAAAACCCTGTAACGACCCGAATTTTTCGGTTATCGGAAAAGTTTATTTTCGGGTCTTCGTTTATGAAAAATAGATTTGTAAATATTTATTAAAAATAATTATGAAGTTAGATGATTGGTTAATTAAAGTTTAATTAAGTAAATTTAGCTTAATTAAGGATAATTTGATAAAAGGATTAAATTGAATGAAGTGCAAAAGTTTAATTATAGAATAGAAAATTGTTAAGGGATTAAATTAGTAATTAAACCATAAAAGTGACATGTGTTTGATGATGGATAAATAAATGTGTAATTGTATTAATGGTACAAATGTATTAAATGTGTATATATTTACTTATTATTTAAGTAATATATATATATTATTATTTAATTAGTTAATTATTATTAATTATGATGGTGACAAATGTATGGTGGTAGAATAATACATGTGTATGTGTGTGTATAAATACACTTGTAATTTATTTATTTGTTATAATTAGATATTTTGTAATTAGTTATTAATTAGTAAATAAGGTAATAAAAGAAACAAAAAGAAAAAAAAAAAGAAGAGAAAGTTAACAGAGAAGAAAACGTGGAGAGAAAAAGAAAGAAAGAAAGAAAGAAGAAAGGAGAAATTGGAGAATTGAAGCTTGGGAATTAATTGGTAAGTTTAATTAGGTCCTTTCTTTGTAATTTTGATGTTTTTGAGATGTTAGAGTTAAGTAATCTTGAGTTCATGTGAGAATATTGAAAAGTGATGGAAGTTCAATTAAGGTTGATGTAAAGAAAATGGTGGAATTAGGGATTAATTTGATAGAAAAATGAATTTGAATTGAACAGAGGACTAATTTGTAAAGTAATTCATAAGTTTTATATTGTAGGGACTAAATTGAAGAAAATTCGAAATTAGAAAAATATGATGAAAGTTCAATAGTTAAACTTGAGTTGGGTAAAATTTGGTTAGAAATAGAAGTGTGAATTGAATAAGAAATGTAAGTAAACTTAGTTAGGACTTAATTGCAAAATAAGCTATAAGAAACAGTTTTGGGCAGCAACTTGAGCTTAACTTTGAAAAATCACTAAAAATTGTAGGAACCGAATTAAAGGGTGAATAAGATATGAAATAAAAGCTTGCTGAGTCTATTTTTAGATAAAAGAAACAGAACAAGCAAAGAAAGTCAGTAGATTGAGATATTTGTATTTTTGTAAAACTGGTTCAGGATGACTCCGAAATCCCCTGTTCTGATTTGATAAAATCATTAAAAATTGTACAAAAATATTTATGAGTTTTAATTTATATGTCTAGAATCCTCAGTGAGTCTAGTTTCAAGAGAAACAGACGAGAACATTACACGAGTCCTGAGTTATGAGATAATTGAATTTTAGTACAGGAGGGTCGGAACTGTCAGATAGTGAATCAGGCGTAACTTTGAAGAATAAACTGTATTAAGTGGCAAAACTAAAAATTCTGGAAATTTTATGGTAGAAAGGTACATGAGTCTAGTTTCAGGGAAAATTAACGGAACTTGATTTGGAGTTTCGTAGCTTCAGATATAAACAATTTAGTGATTATTGCGCAGGAAGACAGCTTTAAAAGAATATATGAGTAAATAATAGGATTGTGTAAAAAGAAAGTAGAATGAAGAGGAAAAATAGAAATTTGTATTAATTAGTTATAAATTAATAGTGAATTAAAGAATATGAATTGTTTTAATTTCCGTAGTTATTGTGGTCCCGGGAATCTTGGCTAAGCAAGGAAAATGGCAAAGACAACGGGAGTTAGCTCGAGAAAATACGGTTTGTATTTCTATAATCCGAACTTAGTCATTATTTGTTATAATTATATACATATGGCAATTGTTGGTGTTCGAATTATGATGTCTTATAATTGAAATGGATTGATTTCCGCATACGAGGAATTTATTGAATTTATAGTGAATGGAATTATTTTTGTTGGATTATATAATTTATATGATTGGTGTAAAAACTATAATAATGAGTGAATGTTATATTGAAAAGATATTGATTAGAAATATGAGGAAATTAATATAAATATACGAGATTTGCGATATCTGAATATGTGTTTGTGTGATGTTGAAGTGAATTGAAGTGAATTATTATGATGATTGAATGGTATTTGTATGACTTTGATCAATGGAAAGTGAAATGGATAAGTGAATTTGATACTCTATTAACTAACCGGGCTTAGCGGATACAATTGGCATGCCATAGGATTTGGAAGTGTTCAGAGATACTTCGACCTCGAGTCGATGAGGCACTGGGTGTCATACTGGTGTGTTTGGTTGGAATCCGTGTATCCGCCAAAGTCCGAGTCTTGTTAATAGGGCTAATATGAATATTAAGTGAAATTGAAATGAGAATTGAATTCCCTATTAACTTGTCGGGCTAGTCGGATATAATTGGCATGCCATAGGATTGGAAGAGTACGGGATTTATCGGCTTTGCCGATCAGGCACTTTATGTGTCGTATATCAGGCACCTCGTGTGTCGTATCAGGCACCTCGTGTGTCGTATATCAGGCACCTCGTGTGTCGTATATCAGGCACCTCGTGTGTCGTATTTTAGGCACTTTATGTGTCGTTCCAGGCACTTTATGTGTCGTATACTGCATCTGATATATTGATCAGGTACTATGTACCGTTTAGGCACAATGTGCCGTACTGGTGTGTTTGGTTGGATCCGTGTATCCGTCTGAGTCCGAGTTATGTTAATAGGGGTAATTAAATGAAATGAGAAAATCAAATGGAAATTGTGTATTTGGAAATTGAATGAATAGTAAAAATGACAATGTGATATGAAATATGAAACGAAATTGTGCTATGAGGATGATTATTTGAATTATGCAATTTGAAATGTGTGATTTGAAATGTGAGTTGAACAATTGTATGTGATTGAATGAATTGAATCAAATGTTCTTATATTGTTTGAAATCTTAGGAATGATTCATTGAATTAATTATTTGAATTATATTAGCTTGGTATAAATCGTATGTATATAATGAGAGAATCAAGAATAATAAATTTACTATGATATAAATGAAGTTGACTATTATTGAAATAGAATAAAATGGAAATGATTCATAAGTGTATAGCTGAATATAGTTTGTTAATATTGAATTGTAAATAAATTAAGGAAAGCGATACCAATTAGTAAGTGAAAGAATGGAATGAATAATAATGATTTATTAAAGAATTGAACAATTAAGTTAATGTGTTTATTAAATGATTTGTATAGAATTTATATGGAAAGTAGTTGAAATTTGTCTATGAAATGAATAAGTAAATAATTGCAATTGTTATTATGATTTTGAGTATTTGTTATATTTTTTTTTATGTTCGGATTATAGAAATACCACTGAGTATACCCATACTCAGCGTACGGTTTGTTTCCGTGCGCAGGTTAAATAAAGGTAGAACGTTGAATCAGCATCCCAGGTTGATCCCGAATTCAATAAGGTAAAGTGTGTTAATTGTTGATAGCGGCATGTACCTAGGGTGTTTTATATGTATGTTATTTTGAAATTGCAAATGTAATGAATGGCATCTGATTAAGTGTTTTATACAAATGAATTAGGTGGTATATTTGTGTATTTGTGTTTTAGAGAGGCCAAGGCTTGGTAGATAGCCTCACACGGCCTGGTTAACAGGACACACGGGCGTGTGTCCAGACCGTGTTAGTTTTAACAGAATCAACCACGGGGTAGAGGCACGGGCGTGCTTAGGCCGTGGGCGAGCCACGGGCCAACTCCATGGGCGTGTACTTAAACCTTGCATGCCCTGCATTTTGAATTTAATTTTTATGAATCACACGGACAAGAGATATGGCCGTGTGTCTCTTAGCATTTGACCGTGTGGAAGTACACGGCCTCTACAAGGGCGTGTGGCGTGGCCGTGTCAAGTTAGTCAGTATGCTCCACGGGCAATGGACACGGGCGTGTCCCGAACCACCACGGCTGTGTCGAGCTACACGGCTCAACAACACGGGCATGTCATAGGGTCACACGGACGTGTCCCTAATTCACACGGGCGTGTACGCCCTGCACTTGAGAATAACTCTAAAAATGTTTGAAAAAAATTTTATAAGTCCCAAAATTAGTCCCGAATTACTCTTGACTTGTATTCTGGACTTTGAGGGTCCATATAAGGGACTATATGATTATTTTACATTATAGTTAATATTTATTACGCATAATTTGTACATTGTTCGATAGTTCCGGTAATGCTCCGTAACCCTGTTCCGATGACGGTTTGGGGTTAGGGGGTGTTACAAACCCCTTAAGGGTTTAACTTCAACGATGAACACCAACCAAGTCTAAGCAATGCCCAAACTTGGTTATAGGAAGTGACTTAGTCATCATATCTGCAGGATTTTCATGAGTACTAATTTTGCTCACAACAATATCACCACGAGCAATAATATCACGAACAAAATGATAACGAACATCAATGTGTTTTGTTCTCTCATGAAACATTTGATCTTTTGTAAGGAAGATGGCACTCTGACTGTCACAAAATACTGTACTGATTTGAAGGTCTTCATTGAGTTCACTAAATAGTCCCTTCAACCAAATAGCTTCTTTACAAGCCTCAGTAATCGCCATGTACTCAGCTTCAGTGGTAGACAAAGCGACTGTAGTTTGCAAAGTGGCTTTCCAACTGATTGCACAACCTCCAATTGTAAAGACATAACCTGTGAGAGATCTTCTTCTATCAAGGTCTCCAGCAAAATCAGCATCAACATATCCAATGACTCCATCTCTAGTTCTTCCAAACTGTAAGCAAACATCAGTAGTACCTCGTAAGTATCTTAAAATCCACTGAACTACTTTCCAGTGTTTTTTACCGAGATTTGCCATGTATCTGCTAACTGCACTGACTGCATATGATAAATCTGGACGTGAACAAACCATAGCATACATGAGAGATCCCACTGCACTAGAGTATGGAACATGTGACATGTACTCAACCTCATCATCTGCTTGTGGAGACAAAGCTGATGAAAGTCTAAAATGAGCTGCTAAAGGAGTACTAACAGGCTTAGCACTCTGCATATTGAACCTGCAAAGAACTTTCTCAATGTATCCTTTCTGACTTAGGTACAATTTACTTACTTTTCTATCTCTAAGAATTTCCATACCAAGTATCTTCTTTACTGGTCCCAAATCTTTCATCTCAAATTCTTCACTTAGTTGGGCTTTGACTTTTCTTATCTCTCCTTTATCTTTTGCTGCTATCAACATGTCATCAACATAAAGGAGTAGATATACAAAAGAACCATCATTGTTTTTCTTATAGTAAACACAACTGTCAAAGCTACTTCTTTTGAAATAATGAGAAGTCATAAAAGAATCAAACCTCTTGTACCACTGTCTTGGTGACTGTTTCAAACCGTAAAGAGACTTTCAGCAAGCAAACATAGTCCTCCTTTTCTGAGACTGTAAAACCCTCTGGTTGTTGCATGTAAATATCCTCCTCAAGTTCTCCATGCAAAAAAGCAGTTTTAACATCTAACTACTCAAGCTCCAAATCATGCATGGCCACAATACCAAGCAAAGCTCGAATCGAACTATGCTTCACAACTGGGGAGAACACATCTGTGAAGTCCACTCCTGGAATTTGACTGTAACCCTTTGCAACAAGCCTTGCTTTATATCTGGGTTCTTCAACTCCTGGAGTCCCTTCTTTCTTTTTATACACCCATTTACAACGAACAGCCTTTTTACCTTTTGGAAGTTTTACAAGATCCCATGTTTTGTTTTTGTGGAGTGATTCCATCTCCTCTTGCATAGCAAACATCCACTTTTCTGAGTCTTCACAACTAACCGCCTCAGAATAATTAGATGGCTCTTGATTTGCATCTATATCTTCAGCCACATTTAAAGCATAAGCAACTAGATCAGCCTCAGCATACTTCTTTGGAGGTTTAATTTCTCTTTTAGTTCTATTTTTGGCGATAGAGTATTGTGGTGAAGAAGCAACTTTATTCTTAATTTTTGTACTGGCTTGAGGAGTTGACTCTGTATTAATCTGATGCTCCACCTGCTTTTGATTTTCTTTATTGGAAGGATCTTTAAGAGATAAGTTAGGTAGCATAGCAGTTTCATCAAAAATAACATCTCTGCTAATCACAACTTTTCTATCTTCAGGACACCATAACTTATATCCTTTAACACCAGTTTTATAACCAAGAAAAACACATTTAATAGATCTTGGTTCCAATTTTCCATTATCAACATGAGCATACGCAGGACACCCAAAAATCTTTAAATCAGAATAATCAGCAGGGTTACCAGACCATACCTCTTGTGGAGTCTTTTTCTCAATGGCAATGGATGGAGATCGGTTGATCAAAAAACATGCAGTAGAAGCTGCTTCGGCCCAAAATGACTTTGGTAAGTTGGCATTTGATAACATAAATTGAACCTTCTCCATGATCGTTCTATTCATTCGTTCTGCAACGCCATTTTGCTGTGGAGTATGACGAACTGTTAAGTGTCTCACGATTCCTTCTGACTTGCACAGTTTATTAAACTCATCAGAACAGAACTCTAAGCCATTGTCTGTACGGAGGTGTTTTATTTGTTTTCCCGTCTGTTTTTCAATCATAGTTTTCCAAGACTTAAATGCGGAAAACACATCACTTTTCTGCTTCAAGAAGAACACCCAAATTTTTCTGGAAAAATCATCAATAAAAGTTAGCATATAATTAGCTCCACCTCTCGAAGGCACTCTGGATGGCCCCCACAGATCAGAATGAATATACTCCAAAGTTCCCTTCGTGTTATGAATTCCTCTGGTGAATCGAACTCTCTTTTGCTTCCCAAAAACGCAGTGCTCACAGAACTTCAGTTTGCAAATTCCTTGCCCATCAAGAAGTCCTCTTTTGCTTAACTCTGCCATACCATTCTCACTCATATGCCCTAGGCGCATATGCCAAAGTTTAGTAATATCATCATCTGATAGGGAAGAGGAGGCGACAGCTGCATCACCAGTAACAGTAGAACCTTGCAGAACATATAACTTGGCAGTCTTTCTTTGCCCTTTCATCACAACGAGGGAACCTTTAGAAATCTTCAAAACCCCACTTTCAGCTGTGTATTTGTACCTTTTTGAATCAAGAGTACTTAATGAAATTAAATTTCTCTTCAATTCTGGAACATGTCGTACGTCACTAAGTGTTCTGACAACTCCATCAAACATCTTAACTTTAATCGTTCCAACACCTGCGATTGTACACGAAGCATTATTTCCTATCAAAACAACACCTTCAGGCACTATCTTGTAATTTGTAAACCAATCTCTATTGGGACTCATGTGGAAGGTGCAGCCCGAATCAAGGATCCACTCATTGCTCACTTTAGAATTGATGACTGAAGCGACTAAAAGTTCACCATCACTATAGTCTTCTACAACATCAGCTTCACCGGAATTTTCTGGTTGTTTTCCCTTTTGATTCGCAGCCTCCTTTTTTATCTTATTCTGTAGCTTATAGCACTCAGATTTAATGTGCCCTTTCTTCTTGCAGAAGTTACAAGTTTTACCTCTGTTTGAAGACTTTGATCTACCCTTAGATTTACCGCGAGGATTTCGTTCTTGTGTCCTTCCACGATCATCATCAACATTCTGATCTTGTCTCCCACGAACAATGAGACCCTCCCCCTGAGAGTCGGTTTTAGCCACAAGATGCTTCATCTTATCATACGAGGTTAAAGAATTATAAACCTCATCGACTGTGAGAGACTCACGGCTATATAAAATTGTATCTCTAAAGGTTGAATAAGACGGGGGCAACGAACAAAGTAGAATCAACCCTAGATCTTCCTTATCATACTGAACCTCCATGGCCTCCAAGTTTGAGAGAATTTCTTTAAACACTGTTAAGTGTTCGTGCACAGATGCACCTTCCTCCAAACGATGAGCATAAAGACGTTGCTTTATATGCAGCTTGCTGGTTAGAGTTTTTTACATGCATATTTGTTCCAGCTTTTTCCATAATCCAGCGGCGGTCTTCTCCTTCATCACATCTTGCAAAATTTCATTAGACAAATGCAGATGTAACTGTGTTAATGCCTTTCGATCCTTACGCTTCTTCTCTTCATCTGTTAATGTTGAAGGCATCTTATCTATCCCTAGTAGGGCATCCTCTAGATCCATCTGCGCAAGAACTGCTTGCATCTTAATCTGCCACAACGCAAATCTGGTGTTGCGATCCAACAGCGGAATTTCATACTTCAAAGACGCCATTAACGTGATTGAGATGAAAAAACCCGGAAGCTCTGATACCAATTTGTGAAAAAATATAATGTCGGTAATGACAAAATATCTCAAACAAATAAATAAAAATAAAATAAAATAAAGAACACACAGATTTTACGTGGAAACCCTTTCGGGAAAAAAACCACGGGCAGAGGAGAAGAAAATTCACTATGTCGAAAATTCGAATCAATACAAGATTAATAGACTATGTCTATTTATAGGCTTGTAAAGCCATATTCTATTAGGATTGAAACACTTTATCCTAATCAATATAAAATAGATGGAGTTTAATAAGGTTTAAAAAACCTTATTCTAAAATAAAATAAAAGAAGTCTAGTTCTATTTGGATATTACTTTTATTTTATTTTCCATCTTATTTTATTTAAATAAGAATTTGGGTCACTCAATTCTAACAGTGGTTTTAAGGATGATTTTGTTGCCATCCTCTCTAGTTTGGTGAATGCTTGATTCATTTGTCGATTTTTGCTTACTGCTTTAGATAATTCAGGGCTGATTTTCTTATTGTATTAAGTGCTTGCAATCACTCCAGATATATTGTGCTTGAGTTGTGACAAAATCAATTGTCAACGGGTAATAATATTCTATTGATGTTAAGGCTAAAGCCTTTGTTGTGTTGATGGAGCTCGTCCTTCACCATCTATTACGAGTACTTACTATTTTTTTCTTTGCATTGTATGGTTCTATTAATTGAATGTATTAATGAATTTACTTTAAAAAAAAGTATAAGTATTTTGAAATTAATAAATTTGAATATATAAAATATAAAAATAAATTTTATATTAAAAAATTTACTTGTTTATGTTTTTTTTTTCCTTTAAATATTGTATAGCTATGCCAGCTAACCAACATGGTGCCATTGTCTTGTATATATAGTACACATTCAATAGGAATTCAATACCAAATCCCTCTATAAATTAGCACATCTTGTGCCAAAGATAGTGCAGAAGATGGCTAGGATTCTTCTTCTCTTAGCTTCCAAATTCATCTTCTTATCCATTTTGTCCTCCTCGAGCGTCATTCGATGCACCCAAAGCGACAGCAATGATGATCATGACTTCATCCAGAGCCTTGACCGAGGGTCGGTTGGCTTAAAGAAAGAAAAGCTAAGCCACTTTCGCATCTACTGGCACGACATCGTTAGCGGCCGCAATGCTACGTCGATACAAGTGGTTCGACCTTCTAATGCATCGGGAACAGGGTTCGGAATAATCAACATGATCGACAATCTATTAACCTTAGGGCCGAACCTAAGCTCAAAACTAGTGGGAAGAGCACAAGGGTTCTACGCACTCTCGTCACAAGAAGAAGTGGGATTGTTGATGTCAATGAACTTTGCTTTCACGGAAGGGAAATACAATGGTAGCACGATCACAGTGTTGGGGAGAAACCCAGTTTTCAACAAAGTGAGGGAAATGCCGGTGATCGGAGGAAGCGGACTTTTTCGATTCGCCCGAGGCTATGTTCAAGCAAGAACTAATGCATTAAACTTGACAACCGGAGATGCCATTGTTGAATACACTTGTTATGTGATGCATTATTGAATATTTGACCCATTTGCTTTGCATTATTATAAAGTTAAATTTGCTTTAATCATATTGTCTGCCCCACATTTAACTATATTCTAAGTGGGTATGTTGGTTTAGTTTACTTGTTACAATATAACAAGTAAACTTTTTAATTGGTGGATTAGATTGATTTTTAATTAATTTAATTAATTTAAGTTTTTAAAAAAAATTATTTATTTTATTTTATTAAAATAAAATAACCCAAAAATTAAAAAATAATATGTCTTAACTCGCTTAGCAAGTTTCAAGCCGTTCACGTCGATGAGTTCATCTTCTCTAGGAGGCTTGTTGATTGTTTTTACGGCCCTAAATTTAGAAATAGAAGTATTCATGGATTAGATTAGGTTAAATCAAAACTCGTATTTATATTTTTTTGGCTAAATTTATATTACTATTTAAAAAAAATATAATTTCATATTACTATTCATATATTTCATATATTTTAAATAAAAGTAATTTTGAAAGATCATTTATTTTAAATTTGAATTAGGCTAGAATGGTAAATAAATAAAATGACCTAACCAAGGCTTGTATTTAATTTCTTTAAAATAAAAAAAATTTAATAATTAAATTTAAATAGAAATATGTTTAAAATATCATGCCCCAAAAAAAAAAGAAATCTAAAAAAGAAGAGGAGAGTCTGTCAGACAACTGTGTGACCATCTCAACCAAGGTTTTAGCTGAGAACGATCCACTGCAGCTAAGCTAGTCCAATACCAAACCATTCAACAAATAATCATGCTCTGATCACGCAAGAATGCAAGTGACTAAAATGTACATTTCAACATAAGTGACTATAATGTAACCTGAGGCAAACAAAAGTGATTATTTTTGTAGTTTACCCTTAATTTAATTCATTTAAGTTTTAAAAATTTTCTATTTATTTTATTTTTATTAAAATTTATGTTCAAGTTTAAAGTTTAATTTTAAAAATATATATTATTGTTTTAAAAATAAAATATATAAGTTTATATTACTATTTATATATTTTAATAACCAATATTTAAATAAAAATAATATTTTAAAAGAACATTTATTTTAAATTTGAGTAAGGTCAAAGCAAGTTTCAAGCCATTCATGTTGATGAGTTCATCTTCTCTGGGAGGCTCGCTGATTGTTTTTACAATCCTAGATTTAGAGATAGAAGTGTTCGTGAATTAGATTAGGTTAAATCAAAACTAGTATTTAAATTTTTTTGGCTAAATTTATACTACTTAAAAATAAAAAATATATAATTTCATATTAATATTCATATATTTTAAATAAATTTAAATAAAAATAATTTTGAAAGATCATTTATTTTAAATTCGAATTAGGCTAGAATGGTAAATCAATAAAATGAGCGAACCAAGGCTTGTATTTAATTTCTTTAAAATAAAATATAATTTTTAATAATTAAATTTAAATAGAAATATGTTTAAAATATCATGCCCAAAAAAAAAAAAAAAAAGAAAAGAGAAAATCGAAAAAGAAGGAGAGTCTGTCAGACAACCGTGTGACCATCTCAACCAAGGTTATAGCTGAGAACGATCCTCTGCAACCAAGCTGGTCCATTAGCGAACCATTCAGCCAATAATCACGCTCTGATCACACAGCCACCATTCGTCAACCAGACTTAGAATCCTGTCTCCTTAGTGCTTAAGGATAAGGAGGTACGAGCCTATAGAACAGATCCTGTTCAAGTAAGGTCGTGCCCTTTCATTTCCTGATTCTAACTTAAATACCATTTCGTCTTAGTGTTTCTTACCCGATGTGGGATCTAATCAACTACCGACAAAAACAGTCCGTGTTTCATCATCCTACACGTGTCTTTCACAATATCTTGCTGCCAATCAATAAGTGTGACATGAATAATTAAAGCTGTTTCATGATTTCTCTCTTAATTTTTTTAGCCTTTAATTAAAAAAAAAAAAAGGCTTTCTTTTGTCTATCGGTTAAACTAGCAAATTAATTTATTTGGAGAAAATAATATAGCAAGCAAATATTATTTTCATGAAATTTAAGAAGGGAAATTTGTAATATATATTATTAAATTTTAGTATTAAATTTATTTAAATTTATAGCAAAAAGTTATTTAAACTTAATTTTTGTAGTATTTTAGTATTAAATTTAGCTTTTAAATAATTTTTATTAAATTTACTAATTTTTTGTATTAATACTTATTTTCTAAGTTTGTAATTATATTATGTTTTGCTATTTTTTTATATATTATTTAACTGATAAAACCTAAAAATTAAATCTATAATAAATAAAAATTATAAAAAAATATTAAATATTAAATTTAGAATAATATAAATATTTTTAAAAATTAAAAAAATATGGGTAGGTTTAAAATAAGCTTGGGTTAGTCATTTACAAATACAACGAGTTTAAATAAAAATTTAAGCTATATTTCAAACTAACGAGCTTCAACAAGTATAAAGTGTGGTAATATTATGTTTAATCTCTATCTATATTAGGCCATGAACACCTATAATGAAAAGGTGATTCAGAAAGCTCGATTTATCTTCTTCATCTTTTCTCTCCTTAAATTAATTTATTTTACTTTTTATTGATGCAATATATATATATATATATATATATATATATTTATGTTTTCTCACCACTTTCTTTTTGTGATATTTATTGTGAATATTTCTAGGTCGAAATGCTTCCTTTATTACCGTATTTTTATAAAATTTAAGAAAGTAGGACGTTTTTTTTTTATATTTATCTGTATAGGTTATTTTTTAAAAGAAAAAGTAGAAACACGTCCTATATGATGTATTTTCACTAAAGGTTAATAGTTTAGCTCATTTAGTTAAATGGTTAAATATTAGTGTTTTTGTCATTAAGTCCCGAGTTCAATTCCTCTCCTACTCGCATTTGTATTTTTTATTTCATGTTGTTTTAATTTTTTATTTTTAATTAATATTTTTTAATATATTAGTTTTTTTGGTTAGATGGTTAGATAATTATAATTTCATCCTAAAGTCCTAAGTTCAATTCCTTTTATAAGCATATATTTTATTATTTAGTAATTATAAACATTAATTTAAAAAAAAAGCTTAAAATAACATGCAATAAAAAATACATATTAAAATGCTTATAAAAGTAATCAAACGTAAGTATCAAGAATGAAATCACAATAATCTAACTATCTAACCAAAAAAGTTAATGTGTTAGAAATATTAATTAAAAATAAATAAAAAACATGAAATAAAAAAAATGCAAATAGGTGAAGAATCGAACCCGAGACTTAAGGATAAAAACATTAATATTTGACCATCTAATCAAAGAAGTTGAATTATCAAATTATAGCAAAATTGCATTTTGTAGGATGAATTTTCACTTTTTCTCTTCAAAAATAATTTATATTGATAAATATTAAAAAAAACCTAATTTCTTAAATTTTATAAAAAAATGTGCAAATATAAATAATTTAACCGAATAGGCATACTATGGAGGTGTCAATTGCTCGATTTACCTTTGAGTATTAATCTTTGAAAAGCCTTTATGCCTGATGCAAATCATGAGTTTTCAACATTATGATTGGTAGTCCCCTTGGTATGATGCAATACATTAATATTATCGAAAAACAATGTCATAATCAATAATCCACATGTAAGCAAAGTATATAAGAGACTAGAAAGGCCTTTTAATATGGCCATTGGTGTGGATAGAGGCCTTTCTAGGTGAGGATGGAGGCCACCAAGGGTCTAGAACGGCCCCTTTAAGCACAATAGGCTGAAAACTATGTGTTGGAGAGAAAGAAGTGCCTAGAATAGTGTGCGTGCGTTGATATGATGGTTAAGATGTTTACCGTTTTAAATGTAATTTGAATTTGAGTCACGTTAATTACATTACTGTTAAAGTTTTGCCCTCTTCTTATAATTCATTAAAAAAATATTTTAAAATATCTAGAACACTTTAAGGTATAGAGCTATATAAAGTTATATAAAATATTTTAGAGACCAATATTGACTGTCCACTTACATTCATTATAACCATGGGATAAAAGGGGCTTGGCTTATAGTTAAGGAGACACCCCCTTATTTATAACTCTAGAGTTACATAACACTCCTAGCATTTTCTCATATTCGGGTTTTTTTTTTATAAAAATAATATTAAAAAATAATTAAATATAAAAAATAGTATGAGAAACAAATTAATTATGAAATTGAGATGTTTTCCACCGTGTATTTCAATGCCGCATTGTAAGTATATGATAAAACTCTAGCTAGTAAATGAGAATGACTAAGTATTGCTTAACCTTTATTATTGTTTGATACATGTGTTTATACTCAACTATAGAAAATAAACTGCTACTAACTGAATGTTTAACAGCTTACTAACAACTTGAACTTACTAACTGATTTCACATAGGTGATGTACTCTAACATTCACCTATCTTTTCAACTGGCAAGACTCGAAGAAGTTGTCGAAAACGAGCAAAATGTGATGTCGACAAAGGCTTTGTGAGAATATCTGTAGTTTGATCGCATGCTGGAACTTCATCGACAAGAAGAGAACCATCAGCTACTTTTTCCCGAACAAAGAATAAATTGAGTTCAACGTGCTTAAATTAAGAATGCAAAACTGGATTAGCAGCCACTGCTATAGCACTCGACCAACCAAGTAACATCAGATGTTGTTGCAGCCAACCCTCTGTACTTAGCCTCGGCAATGGAGCGAGACACGACCTATTGTTTCTTAGAGCACCATGAAACAAGATTGTCACCATAATAAACACAATAACCAGTAGTTGACTGTCGGTCATCAAAGTCTAAGCCCTAATTAGCATCAGCATATCCAACCAATGGGAGATCAAGAATATACTTACGTTGACATAGGTGAAGGCTCCTAATAGTCGACCGAGTGACCTCAACTCCCAAGAAATAATAAATAGCACCCATATCTTTAAGAGAAAAGTCAGTGTGTAACTGTTGTACAAATGCATCGATACCCTTAGGTGCGTCTCTCGTAATGACGATATCGTCCACATACACAAACACATACATACTTGACTCATTAGTAATACGAACAAATAGTGAAGCATCATACTTTGAGAGAACAAAATTTAATGAGAGAAGAAAAATTTTCAACTTATCAAACCATGCTCGTGGAGCTTGACGTAACCCATACAACGCTTTCGTCAACCGACACACAAAAGGTTCTCTATTCACACCATGTTACACATACCCAGGAGGTTGGCATGTATACTTCTTCAGTAAGGTCACCATTTAGAAACACATTGTTAACATCAACCTGTCGCAACTGCCATTTCTTGGACACATCAATAGACAAAATAGTTCGAATGGTAGCTGGTTTAACTACTGGATTAAATTTCTCTTTAAAATCATACTCCGACACCTGAGAGCACCCTTTAGCTACTAGTCAAGCCTCACGTTGAGCCACATTACCATCGGGATTCTTTTTCACTTTGAACAGCCACTTACAACCAATTGCCTTTCTTTCAAGTGGCAAAGGAACTAACTTCCAGGTATAATTTTGAATTAACGCATCATACTCAGCCTGAGCTGCTAATCTCCATTCTTCATGAGCAGAGGCTTCATCAATGGTATGTGGTTCATGCTCAACAATTTCAATAGCTAGGGCTTTGGGTTTAAAAATACCCGCTTTGGAACGTGTCATTAAAATTATAGTAATTAAAATTAAATAGTTTTAAAGATTTAAAAGAAGAAAATAATTTATATAGTAAAAATAATTTATATTACTATTTTTATATTTTAATAACCAATATTAAAATAAAAGTAAATTTTTAAAAGAACATTTATTTTAAATTTGAGTAAGGCCAAAATGACCCAAAAATTAAAAAATAATATGTCTTACTCGCTTAGCAAGTTTCAAGCCGTTCACGTTGATGAGTTCATCTTCTCTAGAAGGCTTGTTGATTGTTTTTTACAGTCTTAGATTTAGAGATAGAAGTGTTCATAGATTAGATTAGGTTAAATCAAAACTCGTATTTAAATTTTTTTTGGCTAAATTTATATTACTATTTAAAAATAAAAAAATATAATTTCATATTACTATTCATATATTTTAAATAAATTTAAATAAAAGTAATTTTGAAAGATCATTTTTTTTAAATTCGAATTAGGCTAGAATGGTAAATCAATAAAATGACCGAACCAAGGCTTGTATTTAATTTCTTTAAAATAAAATATAATTTTTAATAATTAAAATTAAAATATAAATATGTTTAAAATATCATGCCCCCCAAAAAAAGGAGGAATCGAAAAAGAAGAAGAGAGAGTCTGTCAGACAACCGTGTGACCATCTCAACCAAGGTTTCAGCCGAGAACGATCCTCTGCAGCTAAGCTGGCTCAATACCGAACCATTCAGCCAATAATCACGCTCTGATCACACAGCTACCATTCATCAACCAGACTTGAAATCCTGTCTCCTTAGTGCTTAAGGATAAGGAGGTACGAGCCTATAGAACAGTTCCTGTTCAAGTAAGGTCGTGTCCTAGCATGTCCTGATTCTAACTTAAATACCATTTCACCTTAGTGTTTCTTATCCGATGTGGGATCTAATCAGCTATCGACAAACACAGTCCGTGTTTCATCATCCTACACCTTAGTGTTTGGTTGCTGGAAATTTCAAGAGACGGGTAAGGTTCCTTTTCCCTTCCTTCTGTTCTTCATCTTCTTTCTCTCTTTCTCCCTTTCTGCAAATCTCACTCCTTTCTTTCTCTCTTTCTCAGGCAAATCTCATTCCCTTACCTTTCTAATCTCTCACCCCTTTTCTCCGATTGAAATTTTGCAATGGCGATATCAACAATCTCTTCAACTCTGTTTCCTTCTTTAACAATCCCAAACGCTTCTTCACCCAAGTCAAGGTTCACTATTTTATCTCATTCTTCACCAGTCTCTTTCAACCCATTGAAGCTCCCCAATTCTTCCCTCAAACATTCACAATCCACCACAAAGATCTTTGCTGCTCCTGAAGCTTTGGAAGAGACACCTGAGGTTTGAAAATTTTCCCTATTTTTTCTCTTTTTGTTTTGGAGAATTTTGGGATTTAGTTTAAAGGTTTAATTTGATAATGGGAATTGAAGGAAAAAAAACATAGCAATTTCTCCTTTGGGTATGATGGGGTTGTGGTTTTAGAAGTGCATTTGGTTAATTCTTTGTTTGTTTGCTGAGAGAAATGTGAGGTTAAAAAAAGATTTCTATTTTGTTATTATTGCACTCAAATTTGAAACCCTGAACACCAAAAAGTGAGCTTAGTTGAATTTTGGATAATTGAAAGAAAATATGGGAATTGAAAAGAAAATAGACTTTGGCGTTGATGGGGTTAAGTTTTTAGAAGTACATATGGATAATTCTTTGTTTGTTTGCTAAGAAATATGAAGAAAAGAAAGATGAACTTTTCCCATTTCTGTTTTGTTCATATGAGCGTATTTTGATTTTCTTTGGCACTCAAATTTGAAGTCCTGAACACCAAAACTGAACTTAGTTGAATTTGGTTAATTGAAAAAAGATATGGGAATTGAAAAAAAAAAACAAGTGTTTGTTGTGTTGATGGGATTGAGTTTTTAGAAGTGCATTGGGATAAATTCTTTGTTTGTTTGTTATGAAAAGTGAGAAGAAAATGAACCTTACCATTATATAATTTCTTTGTTTGTTTGTTATGAAATGTGAGAAAAAAAGTGAGCTTAGTTCGACATTCAATATTCCGTTCTTATGATTTCTGTCTTGCAGGTTGAAGGCTCTAAGGTGCCTACTTCATCTGTTAGTTTAGAAGCAGACAAGGTATGTATTTGAAATAGGGAAACTTGTTTAAAATCGTGTTGCAGCTCAAATAAGTTATATTTCCGGAGTTAACCTTACTCTAAAAGATATTAGATATAATATGATATATCCCCATCAATGATAATATAGGTGCTCTCCTTAATACTCCTTTGAAAATATAGGGTATGTCGTTAAAACCATTGATAGAAGGAAATTCGTCGGCTATATTCTAGTATGACTCTATGGATGCTACTAGAAGCTTAGGCGACAAAGTTTAAGATTCTTTTTCTCCTTGTTGCAGTTCTGTAGCTTCTATAAAAAGTTTAATATATGTCAAGTCATTATTAGTGGTTTTCCCGGTTTTTGTTAGTGCTCGTGGATCGACCACAGTAGGCACCTTGCAAACGTTAAACCATGGAGTTTATTGCTATTCTGTCTTTGCACTTATGGTGATAATCAAGTATGCTATTGATTATATATGAGGTAATCTTAGCTTGATTGGCATCAAGATGGTCCGTGGAAGGCTTGCATTGAATTGTTTTCATTATCGAACTGTGTGAGGAAGAATGAGTCACTGTATACATTTTTATTGCTCTCCTCACTTTGCACATACTGTGATGATAAAAGTATGCTTTGGATTATATAATATGAATTAATCTAGCTGGTCCGCGGAGGGCTTGCCTAGAAATGTTTTTGTTCTGAAAAGGTACAGGGAAGAATAAATTGGGGGTCAGTGGTTGCATCTTTTTTAGGAACGATTAACTCTAGTTTATACGGGGCTTGCTGTTAGCCATGTGGTTCCACTGATGGTAGACGAACCGCACTAGATAATAGCATTATGTCTAAATAGATTATATTTTGATCTTGCTTTCCGGTGGTTATATCGGAAATTCTCATTCGTGTTTCTTTCCACAGGCGGCACGTAAGTAGAAGATCAGAATTAAACTAGGTCATACTGGGTCCCTTTAATCGAGGACTCTTGCAAGCAGATTCTGGATGCCGCACGGACTACCAATGCCAAGACGATGGGACCAGTGCCATTGCCGACCAAGAAGAGGATCTATTGCATCCTGAAATCCCCACATGTGGACAAAGACGCGAGGTTCCACTTTGAGATTCAAAGACACCAACGCCTCATCGATATTCTATACCCTACGGCGCAAACGATCGATTCATTGATGCAGCTTGACCTCATATTATATATTTTTCTATTTGTCTGTGCAAAACATTGTGAACCTTGTTCTCTGTATTTATAAGTTGACAATGTAGCCACCTTGGTTGGCTGCTTTCCGAAGTCAATTTATTTGTTTCGTTCTCTTTGCTCTTCACAATGAGAGGTAACTCTTTTGTACTTTTTTAACAAAATCATATTATACATGCCAACGGATTTTTAAAGTTAAATAAGTTATTGGGGTTAGAAATTTACTCTTACACCTGGAAGGAGGTGTGGCTTACAGATCAACTACTAGAGTTAATTGTGGAAATTTGTTTGATTTGGTTTCTTATAAAATTGTTACCTTGTACTGTTCAATCCTTGTTTTTTATTTTTTATAACACAATTACAAATAATTTATTTGACTTTGGTTGGGTTCAATTTCCTTTCGATTAATATTCTAGCTTAATAATTGAGTATTATTATATATTTAATTTAATTAATTAATTTATTTATAAATAAATCATAATAATATATGTAAAAGTAATTTAAAATATAAATTTATTAATATATGTAAAAATAGTTTTTTCGAAAAATATTTTCAAAGAAATCTGCCAAACAACAGAAAATATTTTACACAGATTCATCCAAACACCAGAAAAGTAAATTATTTTCCAGAAATCATTTTCCAGTAATTTAAAAAAAATGCTTTCTTTTGTCTATCGGTTAAACTAACAAATTAATTTATTGGAGAAAATAATATAGCAAGCAAATATTATTTTCATGAAATTTAAGAAGGGAAATTTGTGATATATATTATTAAATTTTAGTATTAAATTTATTTAAATTTATAGCAAAAAGTTATTTAAACTTAATTTTTGTAGCATTTTAGTATTAAATTTAGCTTTTAAATAATTTTTATTAAATTTAATAATTTTTCGTATTAATACTTATTTTCTAAGTTTATAATTATATTGTGTTATGCTATTTTTTATATATTATTTAACTGATAAAACATAAAAATTAAATCTATAATAAAATATAATACTATAATATAAATATTAAAAAATGTTACGTTCACTATATATAAAATTTTAATAAATAAAAATTATAAAAAATATTAAATATTAAATTTAGAATAATATAAATATTTTTAAAAATTAAAAAATATGGGTAGGTTTAAAATGAGCTTGGGTTAGTCATTTACAAATACGAATGGCTAAGTATTGCTTAACCTTTATTATTGTTTAATACATGTGTTTATACTCAACTATAGAAAATAAACTGCTACTAACTGAATGTTTAACAGCTTCCTAACAACTTGAACTTACTAACTGATTTCACATAGGTGATGTACTCTAACATTCACCTATCTTTTCAACTGGCAAGACTCGAAGAAGTTGTCAAAAACGAGCAAAATGTGACGTCGACAAAGGCTTCGTGAGAATATCTGCAATTTGATCGCATGATGGAACTTCATTGACAAGAAGAGAACCATCAGCTACTTTTTCCCGAACAAAGAATAAATTGAGTTCAACGTGCTTAAATTTAGAATGCAAAATCGGATTAGCAGCAACTGCTATAACACTCAACCAACCAAGTAACATCAGATGTTGCAGCAGCCAACCCTCTGTACTTAGCCTCGGCAATGGAGCGAGACACAACCTGTCGTTTCTTAGAGCACCATGAAACAAGATTGTCACCATAATAAACACAATAACCAATAGTTGACTGTCAATCATCAAAGTCTAAGCCCCAATTAGCATCAGCATATCCAACCAATGGGAGTATGTACACCTTTGGCATCCGCTAAACAACATCTGTCAAGGAGATCAAGAATATACTTACGTTGACATAGGTGAAGGCTCTTAATAGTCAACCGAGTGACCTCAACTCCTAAGAAATAATGAATAGCTTCCATGTCTTTAAGAGAAAATTCAGTGTGTTACTGTTGTACAAATGCATCAATACCCTCAGGTGACGATATCTCCACATATACAAACACATACATACTTGACTCATTAGTAATACAAACAAATAATGAAGCATCATACTTTGAGAGAACAAAATTTAATGAGAGAAGAAAAAATTTCAACTTATCAAACCATGCTCGTGGAGCTTGACGTAATTCATACAACACTTTCGTCAACTGACACACAAAAGGTTCTCCATTCACACCATGTTGCACATACCCAGGAGGTTGGCATGTATACTTCTTCAATAAGGTCACCATTTAGAAACACATTGTTAACATCAACTTGTTGCAACTGCCATTTCTTGGATACATCAATAGACAAAATAGTTCGAATGGTAGTTGGTTTAGCTACTGGATTAAATGTCTCTTTAAAATCACACTCCGACACCTGAGAGCACCCTTTAGCTACTAATCAAGCCTCACGTTGAGCCACATTACCATCGGGATTCTTTTTCACTTTGAACAGCCACTTACAACCAATTGCCTTTCTTCCAAGTGGCAAAGGAACTAACTCTCAGGTATAATTTTGAATTAACGCATCATACTCAACCTGAGTTGTTAACCTCCATTCTTCATGAGCAGAGGCTTCATCAATGGTACGTGGTTCACGCTCAACAATTTCAATAGCTAGGGCTTTGAGTTTCAAAACACCCGCTTTGGAACGTATCATTAAAATTATAGTAATTAAAATTAAATAGTTTTAAAGATTTAAAAGAATAAAATAATTTATATAGTTAATATATTTATTGTGACAAAAAAATTGTAATTTAAAATGCATTGAGATTTTCTTTTCTTTTATTGAATTTTAGTATTAAAAAAATTAATTAAAATGTGATAAAGAATAATAAAATTTTTTTCTAAACTAAGTAGTTCAATAACAATATTGTTTAACAATTACGTAAATAAAATTATTTATTAAGATTATTAAATAAAAATAACTCACATTTAGTATCTAGATTTTTCCCTAACAATGCTTATCTTATTCTTTAATTCATTATTTTCCTTTCTTTTCTGCTTTTATTTATTTTCTATTTTGAAATAAATTTATTATTCGCTTGCCTTAGGTCTCCTCGTTAAAACAATTGACCATTACAAGAATTTAGCAACGCACAGTCTTGCCACGAATTTTTAGCCTCATGGCTAGGGTTGTGCAAAATTTGGGTAAAACCGAAAAAATTCGGTTAACCGACCGATTAACCGGAGTCGGTTAATAATTTTTTGAGTTTTCGGTTAATGGTTAATTCGGTTCGAAACCGGTCGGTTAACCGAATTTTTTCGATTTAACCAAAAAAATTAATAAATAAAATTATAAATATATAAATAGCCCATTATTCATTCAAACTCAATCCAACATAAACCCAATCAAACTAAAATTAATTACCCAACCCAATTATCCAACCCAATTATCAAACCCAATCATAAAAATTACAAATAATTTAATAAATAAAAATAAAAATAAAAATAATTCGGTTAATTTGATTAATGCGGGTAATTTGGTTAATTCGGTAATTCAGTTAATTTTATACTTATTTTAACCAAAAATAAAAATATATATAATTTTCGGTTAATTCGGTTAACCGACCAAATTAACCGAAAAAGTTTCGGCTTGGTTAATTTTTTTGAAAAAATTTCGGTTCGGTTAACGGTTAAAATTTTTGAAGGGTCGGTTAATTCGATTAATAGTGTTTCAGGTCGGTTAACCGATTGAACACCCCTACTCATGGCGTTGCCTAAACATTACCATGCAATTCGCAAAAGATATATTGAGAAAGATTGTGACATTCCATACTTGATCCGATCATTGGGTCCAAGTAATAGGATATTACATTCGTTGTTGAAACAATTACATTTAGTTTTTACCATTAAACATTTATTTACGAATAATATAAACATATGATACAATGAACAATTATTTTTTATTCTTACACCAGTTTACGAAAACTCTAATACTAACTGAGGTCAAATTATGACCGTAGAGGCCCAATTTAGCCCGGGGCCCAATAAACTCACTACCCAAATACATGGCCCAAATTAAAACCCTAAGTCTAGCCCAAAAAACTAAGCATTTTCGAAAAACCTAACCCCAAAACCGTAGCGGCGCCTCTTCCTCTGTGTAGTACTTCACGTGGGTCGTCAGCGTGTTTAACGCCAGTGATGTTGACTCCCCCGACCTGCAAACAAGCAAAAGAGGACAGAAAGAGACAGAAACAGAGCTAGAAAGAAAGCAGGACAGAACAACATAAACAGAAGCCAAATAGTGACTTGTAAACCAGCTATAAAGCCACCGAAAAACGATGTAATTAGGGGGGATTTTTGAAAAAAGAAAAGGGCCGATTATTGTAAAAGAAAAAAAAGAAAAAAATACTTTTGAAATCGAATACAAGCAATAGAAACTTCAAAAAAATTTAGATTTAATCTTCTAATGTGATTCCCGACTTCTATTTTCGATTTGTTTTCAACCGATTCTTTGTTTCTTTATTTTCTTTTTTGGTATTACGAAATAAAATAAAAAAGGAAAGGGAAGAGGGTTACCTTTCCGTTGTCGGTTCTCCTCTCCACCGCTAGAATCAGGCCTAAAAGGGTGCCGAGGGCCTCCTCCCTTCGGCGTATCCGTGTTTCGGTGGTGTGGCTTTCAAAGGGTGTTCCAAACGGGGCCAAATGCCCACTCTCGCGGTTTGCCAACCACCGGATATAGTGGTGGCACGGTGGACCTAGGGAACCCCTTCGGCCGAATATGATGAGAAGAAAGTGAACCTTTTTTCTTAGGTTAATGTTTGATCTGTAAATGGTGGCTGTTGATAGCCGATTAGAGGAATTTAGAAATTAGGTTAGGGTTTTATTTTTTAGTTTTCATAAGCTACATAAAACGGCACCGTTTAGGGCCTGTTTCAGTGGCCCTAAAACGGTGCCGTATTGGCCAATGCCTGATGACCCGACCCAGACGCGACCTAAGATCCGCGCGTTTTGGTTCTTGAGGGAAATTTGCGCGTTTAGTCCTTTTAACTTGTACTGATGTCTGATTGGACACTGTTTTACATTTCTTTTGTATTTTTAGATTTTTCCCTGAGATTTGTGTATGGTTGCAACTGAGTCCTCGTTTAAATGATGCGTTTTGGAACTCGGAATATTTGCGCTCTTAATCCCCCACATTTTAGCGCGTTTCATATTAGTCCCTTGCCCGAATTTCCCCTTTGATTTCATTTATATTTTAATTTGGCCCTTTTTACACATTTGCGTTTATTTCATTTTGGACTCTAAATTTTATTTAATTTGCAGTTAAGCCTTTTTTTAATTAAGCTCTTTTCTTTATTTATTTTATTTTAAATCTTTTGTATCATTTACATTAAACTATTCTATTCTATACGTATTATTTAGCTCAAAATTCTTTTTACATATTGTTTATTATAAGGTTATACATTATTGTTTTATAAACTATTTACTTAAAGTTATTTTATTTTATTCCAAATGGTATTACGAATATATTAATTATTTTAAATTTGTTTATACTATCTATTTTAAATTGTTTTATTAGTATAAATTATTATATACTTTTTATTCAAATGAAGAACTCTTCTACATTTTATATACTGTTCCTTTTAAATTTTTTTATATACAATATTACTTATACATTAAAACGGTTTTGCCTTTTATTATTCATTTTAAAACTCTTTTTACATATCATATATTCAAAGATTTTGTATATTGTTTTAAAGGGTTTATGAATTATTTATTTCGAATTACTTTATATATTATTGTATTTCATTTTTTAAATGTATTATATATGTTAATCCTTTAAAATCGTTTATACTATTTAGTTCAAATTGTCGTTCATGGCATTTATTTTAAAAAAACGTTATAATATATTTTATTTAAAATTATTTTGATTATTTATTTCAGAATTATTTTATGTATCTTATTTTAAACCCCATTTATCTATTTTAAAATATTTCATTATTATTCATATTAAGTTTTTTTTATTTATCTTACCCTTTTATATATTATTTAATTAAATTTTATATACATCATCTACTTTTAAACTGTTTTGTAATTATTGATTCCAAAAGTTCCCTTTTACGTTATTTGTCAACTTAGTTATTGCGTGTGTTGAAACCATTTTTTGAAAAGAGGCGAATCGACTTGGGGTTTCGAAAATGAATATTAAAATGGGAGTCGCCACCGACCTTTATTAAGTGTGATCGGATCACTTTTGTTTTAATAAAACATTTTGATTTATTAAAACAATATTTTTTTGGTCTACGAAATTCGAGAAAACGGGTTCGGGATTCGATTACGTGCGAGGAAGGATTAGCACCCTCGTCACGCCCAAAATTGGTACAATTTTTTATTAAAGTTTGTCCAAATATTGAAAATTTTGAAAGGATTTAAAATGCAACTTTTTTGAGTATTTTATAGTGGATTTTAAGATTCACTCGTTTCAAAAGATTAAAACGCCACATCCAGCACGTTAGGATACAACATTTCAAATTTCTCAAAACCGAGATCATCTCATGATTTCTAAAGCACGCAATTAAAAAGTATTTAGTTATTTGGGTTTGATTGAGCTTAAGAATTCCCTCGTTTTAAAGGCATGAAATTACACCTCCAGCACGTTAGAAGGTGCAATCTTCAACCTTTATTACCGAGTTCATCTCAAAACATATAATTTAAAAGGTTATTTAGTTATTTGGCCGAATGAAAAATCGCAACCCAGCACGTTAGGGCACGATTTATCGATTTTCCAAATACTAAGCATTGCCTCGTTTAAAAATGTCTAAATTGACCCTCTTTTTAAAAAGATTTTGAATGCTCGGTTCGAAATTTTGTGGAAATTAGAATATGTATGGCAAAAGCACAACCAACCATCTCGGACTATAACATATTACAAAACTACTTCTAAAAACGAACAATGACCATCCAAAGATGTGGTATTCCACTACATGAACACCAACATCAATAATAAGAACGTGAATGAACAATGAGTACCAAATGAATTTTCATAAGCATGTGATAATTAAATCTAAAACGAATAGAAAGAAATGAGCTTGAAATTGTTAATGGAAAAATTAATGCAATACACGAAATGCATTTAAAAAATTAAATTTAAGAATTTAAATTAGAAATATATATTTGAATTTTTGAATCGAAAACTTTTTATAGAAAGTGTCATATAATATACTTTAAAGCAAGTTCTATAATTAATAAAAATCCCAAAGATGTACAACATAATAATGCATATAAAAAGAATGAAACCTTGCGCAATTTAGAACAATGTATGTATATATGTACACTTATGAAATATTGGTATTTTTAAAGAATGAAAATGGCTAGAATCATAAAATACAAAAGAATGCATATAAAAATGGTTGTTAAAAGAAATCTATAAAGAAATATTTATACATGATTGGCAAGATATGTATTATAAATTTGTAATATGCGGAGCAATATGAGAGTAATGGAAATAATGAAATATAAAACAGAAATTTGAATGCAAATGCATACATATAATTAATACAAAATAATTAAAATAAACTAAATGCGGTTAACAATAAAGTTTTAAGAAAAAGTAATATATGTGTACGTAGGTAAATCTAAAGTAAATTACAAATATAAAAAAATATAAGACTTAATATATACATATATCTATAATTTATAAATAAACAAAACCATTTGATGGTAGTTAGGACTAAAATAATCATATACAGGTGATTAAGGACTAGAAACGCAAATATTCCAGGCATTAAAGCATTGCATTGGTCGGGGACTAAAATGGTGCTAATTTAAAATTCAAGGCTTAAAAATAATAATAGACATCGGGCTATTAAGGACCAAACTAACGCGCGCGTAAACTTGCGGGGACTCGCTGGGAAATTATCCCAGTCCCTTAACACGATGTCGTTTCGATGCTGGCCATTCAACAGCCCGAGGGTTAAATAAAAAAACTAACAAAATACGGGGTCGAATTTGCAAATGATCGCAGGACATTATTGTGAAATGCCACAAAAGCGGAAGGGTCTGGCTTGCAAATAGCCCAATAAGCATGAACACGCGGATCCTCCCCGGGTCGGGTCACACGCGTGGATTTAGCCGTGAAACGTGCCGTTTTGGGTCTTAGTGACCCATTCCAAAACGACACAGTATACCATAGGCTTAAATATCGAAAATTTGCTCCAAAAAATTTATTTTTTAGCCTCGTTCTTCAAAAAGAACAAAAAAACCTCTCAAAAAAAGACACCAGCACTCCGAGCATCAGCCTAAGGTCGGCTATGCTCCGGTCATCAAGCTTTGACCTCCGCCGCCTCCGCTACGGTGTACGGGGTCGGAGTTTTGCTAAAAGGGGTCTTTCGGTTCTTTTAAATCTCCTAAACCTGACTATAAACCCAAAACAGGTGAAAACCCTCACCTAAGACCAGATTCGAACACGAATGATTCGGATTCAAGCTCCGATCGTGACCCATGGTAAGAGTTTATGTTTTTATTTAGTTTCTATATGCATGCAATAGATTAGAAGTAAAATAGACGGAAATTCAGTAAAAAATACCTCTTTTTTTAGTTTTTGTATTTCAAAAAAGAAAATCCTCCCCTTTACAATGGTTATTCGGCTTTTTATATAGTCGAGAGAAAGAAATATGAAATGTTCAATGCTATTGCTGTCTCTGTTGCTACTTTTTCTCTGTTCTTGCGTGTTGGTGTGTTTTTGTTCTCCTTTTGGGCATGTTTGCAGGTCTGGAGTGAAGTCAACGGAAGAAGCTTCCGTTTTGGTACCAAGGATGGGCAGAGCCGAACCTCGAGTGGCGCTTGCGCTGGGGAAGCACGTGGTCTGCAGGGGAATACGGCGCTGGTGCAGCTAGGGTTTCGGCTAGCCAAAATTAGCTTAGGCATCGGGCTTATCGAGCTAGGTTTCTATTTGGGCCATTTGTAATTTTGGACCATTAATTAGGTAGGGGTTAAGTGGTAGGTCCGATTGGGCCTGTATTGTTGTATTTTGGACTATGGACATTTGGGTTTTGATATTTTATTATTATTTTTTCTGTTTCTTTTTTAGTTATAATACGGGCCAGGCAGATTTAGGCCCTTACAACTGCCCCTATTTGCTCATTGTTGAGTAACGAGAATAAAGCAAAGACTTCAAAAGGGCCAAATTTGCCTGGTCGTGTGGGATCTCAAATTCTTGGCGCTCCTCTTCCTCATTCCAGTCCACTGTATCTTGCTTACTTTGACCCATTCTACCACCACTAAAATATAACTTCAGAGGTATAGGATTTGTCGTTTTAATTCGCTCCGCTGCAACTTCCGAGAGATAGAATTAGTGTCTTTGATCTGCTTCCCTGCAACCTCGGGAAGGCAAGATCTACTATCTCCGATTTGCTTCCTGTCAATACAGGGATTGCCAAGTCTTTTCTTTGATTTGCTCATTGCCCATATAAGGATTGCCAAATCTGCTTTCTTTGATCTGCTCCTCGCTCATACAAGGATTGCCAAATCTGCTTTTCGATCTGCTCCTCGCCTATACAAGGATTGCAAAATTTGCTTCCTTCGATTTGCTCATTGCCCATACAAGGATTGCCAAATCTGCTTTCTTTGATCTGCTCCTCGCCCATACAAGGATTGCCAAATCTGCTTTTTGATCTGCTTCTCGCCCATACAAGGATTACCAAATCTGCTTTCTTAATTTACTCCTTGCCAATACAGGGATTGCCAAATCTGCTTTTTGCGATCTACTCCTTGTCAATACAAGGATTACCAAATCTACTTTTTGATCTGCTCCTCGCCCATACAAGGATTGCCAAATCTGCTTCCTCGATTTGCTCCTTGCCAATACAAGGATTGCCAAATCTGCTTTCTTCGATCTGCTCCTTGCCAATACAAGGATTGCGAAATCTGTTTTCCTCCATTTGCTCTCTGCCAATACAGGGATTGCCAAATTTGTTTTCTTCGATCTGCTCCTTGCCAATACAAGGATTGCCAAATCTGCTTTCTACATTGTCCCCTAAAGGACATAACCTGTAGAATGGGTATATGCTTATGCCTATTGATTAGGATGCCATGATCGAAATGAGTCAAATGCTCTTGATCAAACATAGCATGATACAAAAATGTTATGAGAATGATTCCGATTTTGGATGTTATCACTTATTCGTTTATCGAGATTTTCAGTTCGCTCTTCTTGAAATATCAATCATGCTCTGCTCGTATGCTTTGAATCTTTTCTATCAATTTGGTCCGTTGTACTATTCCCCGAATGTTACAACCTGATGCTAGTGAAATGGTCTTTTCTTAGATCGACACTGCTTAATTTATCCAACCATTTGAATAGAAGAGGTAATCTTAATTTTCTTGAGTACCTCCAACCCTTGCACCTGGGTATTTTTAAGCAATATTCCTGTTTCAGTTTCTTGTATCGTCTAGAAATTTCCAGAGTAATATGCAAAACTTCTTTTGTGAAAGTGTTATTATTTCATCAATCATTATTTCAATGTAACATGCTTATGAGTAATGGGTAACAAATAAACTTATCTCGAAGATAATCAGAATTGGATAAATTGTCAAAAATACAAAGGAAGGTAACTAGGAGCATATTTTGAGAAGAGAAAGAATCCAAAGATGGTACAATGAATAAGACAAAGATCAGGTGCCCTAGATATCAAAGTTTGAGCTTTTCTACAACAGCTTCTCGAGGACTCTTTTAATCTTGATATGTGTTTAGAAGACCTAGAAGACTTCGTTGATGCCCTAAGACGGTATTCCTCCTTCTTGTCAATTCAGGCATGGCAAGACTATGCCCCATTTTTATCAAAATTTGAACCGCCCTTTGCGGGTTTTCAGTTCAAAACCCCTTTGGTCTCAAAGTGCTTTTTGCGGGTTTTCACCTTGGCCTCTCCATTTTTTTATTTTTTTATTTTTTTGAATAAGGTCTCAAAGCGCCCTTGCGAGTTTTCGTATTAGCCTCTTCCCTTTTTTAAGTGAAGTATTTCTTGACCGAATCTGAATTTATAGGGTTAGGTAAGTCTTTACCGTCCATCTCAGTCAGAATCAATGCTCCTCCGGAAAAGGCTTTCTTCACCACATACGGTCCTTCCCAGTTTGGCATCCATTTCCCTCTAAAATCTTTTTGTATGGGAAGGATCTTTTTCAATACCAGGTCTCCTTCACTAAATTCTCTAGGACGAACCTTCTTATTATAAGCCCTCATCATTCGCTTTTGGTACATTTGACCATGACGGATAGCTCTTAACCTCTTTTATTCAATCAAATTTAGTTGGTCATATCGAGCTTGAACCCATTCTGCTTCGTCCAATTTTAGCTCTTACAAAACTCGAAGGGAAGGAATCTCAACTTCGATGGGTAAAACCGCCTCCATTCCGTAGACCAATGAGAAAGGTGTTGCCCGGTTGATGTTCTGATAGATGTTCGATAAGCGAAAAGGGTAAATGGTAGCTTCTCATGCCAATCTCTATACGTTTCGGTCATCTTACCCACGATCTTCTTGATATTATTATTTGCCGCTTCTACTGCGCCATTCATTTTTGGACGATATGGCGACGAATTGTGGTGCTTGATTTTGAATTGACTACAGACCTCTGCTATTGTGCTATTGTTCAAATTCAGAGCATTGTCTGATATGATCTTTTCTGGCATCCCATATTGGCATATAATTTCTTTTTTCAAGAACTTGCTAACTGCCGACTTGGTGACATTAGCATACGAAGCAGCCTCTATCTATTTGGTAAAGTAATCGATGACCACGAAAATGAATCAATGGCCATTAGAAGCCTTCGGTGAAATTGGTCCAATGATGTCCATGCCCCACATTGAGAAAGGCCATAGGAAAGTCATAACATGAAGAGGTAAAGGAGGCACATGGATCTTGTCTCCATAAATTTGGCACTTATGGCACTTATTGGCGTAACTGATGCAGTCTCCTTCCATCGTGGACCAGTAATACCCAAATCTCATAATTTGCCTGGCCATCATGAACCCATTGGCGTGTGTCCCGCAGACACCTTCATTGACTTTTTCTAGGATTTTCTTAGCTTCGATGGCGTCTACGCATCTTAGCAACACTTGATCATTTCTCATTTTGTATAGGATTTCTCCATCCAGAACATAATCGCTGGCCAATCTTCTCAATGTTCTCTTATCATTTTCGATCGCTTGGTCTGGGTATTCGTGATTTTTCATATATCGTAGTATGTCATGATACCAAAGGCGATCATCCTTTTCCTCTTCTTCTTCTTCTTCGATGTCGCAGCAATGAGCCGGAGTTTCATAAATACTCATCTGGATTGGCTTCACATCTTCTGGTTTATTCACTTTGACCATGGATGCTAGAACAGCTAAGGCATCGGCCATCTGATTTTAGTCACGAGGGAGATAGCAGAAGGTGATATCGTCAAACTCATCGATTAATTCGAGAACTAGCTTTCTATATTCAACCAGTTTGGAATCTCTTGCTTCCCATTCGCCTCTGAGCTAATAGATTACTAATGCAGAATCCCCATGCACCTCTAGCACCTTGATTTTACATTCTATTACTGCACGAATCCCCATGATACATGCTTCGTACTCTGCCATATTATTGGTGCAATCGAAATCCAATTTGCTGGTAAAGGGAAAATGATCTCTGCTTAGGGATATCAGGACTGCTTCAATCCCATTTCCCACAGCGTTTGAAGCTCCATCAAAGTTTAATCTCCAACGAGGACTCTCTTGGATATCTTCTTTAGTAGCTGCCACATACATTAAATATTCGTTTGGAAAATCGAAATCTTCTAGAGCTCTATTGGCTAAAAAATCCGCTATTGCACTCCCTTTCACAGCTTTCTGACTTACGTAAACTATATCAAATTCAGAAAGCAGGATTTTCCATCGAGCTATTCTTTCATTCAGCACGGTCGACTCCATCATGTACTTTAAAGGGTCCAGCTTAGAGATTAACCAAGTTGTATGGTATAACATGTACTGTCTCAATCTTCGAGTTGTCCAAATTAAGGCGCAGCACAGTTTTTCGATTGGCGAATATCTTGTCTCACCCTCAGTAAATTTCTTACTAAGGTAATATATTACCTTTTCTTTTCTCCATGACTCATCATGTTGCCCGAGCACGCATCTCATGGAATTCCCAAATACTGCTAGGTATAGTATCAACGGCTTGTCTTGACTAAGTGGTACAAGCACTGGAGGACTAGATAAATAGTGTTTGATCTTGTTAAAAGTTTTCTGACACTCCTCATCCTATACACCTAGATTGTGTTTCTTGAGGAGTCGGAATATAGGGTCACATTTATCAGTTACTTGCGAGATGAACCGAGCGATGTAATTTAATCTTCCTAAGAACCCTCGAACCTCCTTCTGAGTGTGTGGTAGAGATAATTCTTGTATTGCTTTGACCTTATCTGGATCAATCTCTATCTCTTTTTCACTAACTATGAATCCTAGCAGTTTTCCTGATCTAGCCCCGAATGTGCATTTCGCTAGATTGAGCTTTAGTTGAAACTTTCTCAATCTCAAAAATGACTTTCGCAGGACTTGTATGTGGTCTTCCTCTATTCAGGATTTCACAATCATGTCATTGACATAGACCTCGATTTCTTTATGCATCATGTCATGGAACAGAGTTACCATGGCCCTTTGATATGTTGCACCAGCATTATTTAGCCCAAATGGCATTACTTTATAACAGAAAGTTCCCCACCAAGTCACAAATGTGGTTTTCTCTATGTCTTCAGGATGCATCTTTATTTGGTTATACCCTGAAAAGCCGTCCATGAAAGAGAATAGTGAGTAGCCCGCCGTGTTGTCCACTAAAGTATCAATGTGAGGTAACGGGAAATTGTCTTTCGGGCTAGCCCTATTTAGATCCCTGTAATCTACACACATTCGCACCTTTCCATCTTTTTTGGGAATAGAGACGATATTAGCTACCCATTCTGAATACTTAACTACTTGTAGAAAACCAGCATCGAATTGTTTTTTGACCTCTTCTTTTATTTTCAGCAAGACGTCCGGCCTCATTCTTCAGAGCTTCTGTTGAACTAGTTTATAGTCCTCCTTTATGGGTAGTCGATGCACCACAATATCAGTGTTTAGCCCGGGCATATCTTGATACGACCATGCAAAAACATCTTTGAATTCATGTAGTAATTCAATGAGGTCATGCTTTGTCTTTGTGGTGATACCAGTTCTGATTTTCACCTATTTATCTTCTCCTAAACTCACCACATCCACTGATTCCTTGTAGGGTAAGATCTATTTTTCGCTTTGTTCGACCATCCTCAACAAATCTGGAGACAGTCTACAGCCTTGATCATCTTCGAAACTCTAGGACTTTTCTAAACACATATCTTGTTCAAAATGAGACTCCAAGTCATTATCAGTGTTGCTCATATTACCGATATCTAGAGACCTGTTATAGGAGCAAGAATAAATCCAAATAACAAATGGATTTGAAGGATAAATATTCGTGCAGTATGATAATGAAAGAATGAAAGAATATTGGCTCAATATGTGATAAAAATATGCATTTCCATTAAAAATAAAGATTGTTGAACATGGGCCTATTTCACAAAAGGATTCATATTGCTCCTAGGCCTAGAGCAATAAGTGTGTTTTGAGCATTACTCTGAGTTAGTCCTAAAGAATATAGGGATCTCTTCTGCAGTCCAATTGCTCAAAATGCTCCCCGGTACATATGGGCGAATACCCGATAAATTTCTTTCTTTCTCTTCATTAGCTATTGCGTTAACGCTCATTTCTTCTGCTACTTCTCTTTTTGTCATCTTTTGTTCGGGGTAAATTGTTCCTCCCAACACGAATGTTTTGGATATATGGGGAAAAGTCATCGGTTCCCATTGGACTTCTCCCCCGTTCAATCGTGCTCTTCTCCTTTCTTGCTTCTTCTCTATGTCTTTCTTCATTTGTCTCGCATCTGGTCTACACCCCAAGCCGAAGTGGTCTTGTTTTTCCTTTAGCACCAGCATATTAACTCTTCCTTGGAGGTACTTTTCGAGTCCTTTTCCCGGCAATGCGCCTTTTCCTACTGCCAATCGTAGGCCCATTTTTGTAGTCTTGGACATTTTGGGTGTTGGGATCTTATTCCATTCGACGACGAATGTCACGTTGACAAACTCCAAAGCATTTAATTGCCTCATCATCAACCCCTATGTAAGTATCACTGGTCACGGATGCGATGATGTCCCCTTCCGCACTTATCGTTATTAGCCTATCCTTGATTACCAACTTTAATTTTTGGTGGAGAGATGACGGTACTACCCCGGACGAGTGAATCCATGGCCTCTCCAGCAAGCAATTATAAGATGGTTTGATGTCCATTACCAAAAAGTCCACCTCGTACGTATTCAAGCCGATCTAAAGAGGAATCTCAATCCTCCCCATTACTTTCATTTTCGTCCCATCGAATGCCCTTACTACGTTTTGGCACGTCTTCATATGTGAACTATCTACCGGTAACCTGTTCAATGTGGATAGAGGCAAGACGTTTAATGTCGATCCATTGTCAATTAAGACTCCTGGCAACGTATACCCCTTGCAGTGGGTGGTTATGTGTAGGGCCTTCGTAGATCCTCTTCCTCCGAGAGGTATTTCATCGTCATTAAAGAATATGAAATTATTGACACTGATGTTATTGACCAGACGATTGAGCTTATTAACAGAGATATCATCCACCACGTAAGTTTCATTTAGCACCTTTATTAACGCGTTCCGATGTGTCTCTGAGCTCAGAAGTAAGGCTAGCACCGATATGCGAGCCGGTTGCTTGTGTAATTGTTCCACAACGCTATACTCACTGTGCTTTAGAAACTTTAAAAACTCTTTAGCCTCTTTCTCATTCACCGGTTTGTTTATTAGCAGCTCAACTCTGTCTGTTTTCTCTTGTTCTACTATCGAGGTCTTCCTTTTTGTAGTCTCTGTTCTAGTGTTTAGTAGGTCGTAGCGTTTCCCACTACGCATGTGAAAACCCACGTCTTGTCTGTCCTCTGAAGCATTAACCTGGTCTTCCTCTATTGGAATCATCACGTTGCAATCATAATTCCACGGCACCTTTTTGCTATCATTGTAAGAAAAAGCAACGGGTTTTTGAATTATGATCTTCGGTGGCACTGGCATTCCTACTTCATTGTTTCTTGGACGTGTAATGATCACTACCAGATGATTAATCCTTCGGACCTTCTCGGTTGATCCATTATCTGAGGCACAAACCTCGCCTTTCTCCGATCCCTCGATCTCCTCGTAGAATTCTACCTCTTTATTGTCCATCATGTTTTGCACTATAGTTCTGAACTCGGTGCATTCTTGGATATCATGCCCCTTATTGACATGAAACTCGCAGTATTCTTCTATTCCTTCAGGCCTTTCTTTTGGATGTCGCCCAAATAAACCTCTATTCGCCATTTGTTCCCAAACCCATCTCAGTGGGGTCTTCACTTCCTCTATGCTAGCTTTAATTCTATTGCCCCCATTCTCGATTATCGCGTTTACCCCTCTATCAAGATGGTTGGGTAATGGATCTTTTGTGTTAGGTGCATCATCGAATTTTATGATGCCCATTCCAATGAGCCTTTCAATTGTCTTTTTGAAACCTGTGCAATTCTCTATCGAATGCCCCGTAATTCCCGCATGATATTCGCATTGGGCGCTGGCGTCATACCACTTGGGGTACGGGGGTTACAATGGCTTTATGTAAAAAGGCGATATAACATGCGCTTCGAATAAGCTCTGGTACAGCTCCTTGTATGCCATGGGGATAGGCGTGAACTGAAGTTTCTCAGCATTCTGCCTCGGTGAACTTTGATGACCCGTGGTCACCTTCCTTGGTTGGCTTACAGTGATGGGTTTTGAATAACCCTTATTATTCATATTTATGTTGTTCACATTATTCTCTTTCTTTCTCGGGACTGATCTCTTAGTGCCCTCTCCTGCTTCAATCTTTCCGCTTCTTATAGCGTTTTCTATCATTTCTCCGGACATTACCATGTCTGAAAAGCTCTTAGTTACACTTTCCAACGGGTGGTTAATGAATGGGGCTTTCAAGGTATTGATAAAAAGCATAGTCGTTTCCTTCTCTGAGAGGGGTGGCTGGACTTGAGTTGCTATCTCCCTCCATCATTGAGCGTATTTCCTGAAGCTTTCACCCGGCTTCTTTTCCATGTTTTGTAATGTAATCCTGTCGGGTGCTATGTCCGTCACATGACTATATTGTTTCATGAAAGCTTGAGCTAGATCCTTCCATAAACCAATTTGGGTACGGCTCAGTTGATTGTACCATTTAGTTGCAGACCCAATCAAGCTGTCTTGAAAACAGTGGATTAATAGCTGGTTATTGTTGACGTATCCCGTCATTCTCCGACAGAACATCGTGATGTGGGCTTCCGGGCAGCTAGTCCCGTTATATTTCTCAAATTCTGGGGTCTTAAACTTTTACGGTAGTACCAGATCCGGGACCAAACTTAGATTTTTGGCTTCAACCCCAAGGTATCCATCAATGCTTTCTATCGCCTTGAATTTCTCCTCTAGCCATTTACACATGTCTTCCAACTGTTTTGGTAGTTCCATCTTTGACCTTTTTCCTTCAGCTATCTCATCTAAATCAGGGACATAGATTGGGTTATCTCCTGAACCCAACTCTGTTTGATGATTCCCCGGTATTAACGTGCCCGCTTGAAGTTATTGCGGCCTAATAGTGACAGAGGGTCTACGCGGGTATGTTTCATGCTGTGCTTGTACATTCGTTGGGGTAAATCCAGTGGGATAAAACAGATCCTCATTTTCTCCAGTGTTTACTACAAGACCTTTTCCTTTGTCTGATCCCCCAGCCAACAACTAAGTCAACTGATTCATTATGCTCCTCTGTGATTCCAGCACTCGGTCCATCATGTCCTGCTGGATCTTAACCAGCTGCTCTTGCATTTGATCTTGCATCTCCTTCTGGAGTTGTTCCAACCTTTCTATCCTTCGGTCCATGCTTCTTGACTTAGTACGGGTACCGTAACGGTGTTTGATTGGTTGGTTTTTGGTAGTTTCCAGATTAACTTTCTCTCTTTCTTTGAAATAATTTCCATTTATTAGAGTCTTGTTTATGAACTTTAATACGTATAATGTAGTGCAATGCAAATGCATGAGATGCATGAATGCAAAAGGCATTGATTCTTACTCAATTTTTTATAGAAAACTTTATTAGAAAACAAAATTCTTTACATAAAATAGATTACAAATACGACTTTGCCTTAGTGCCAAGTATTTTGACTTTCCTAAGGAAAGAAGCTAACTCCCGTCCGCGATTCGATTCCAGCTCATACTTTACACTGAGTGTGTTAGCCTGTATTGCTAGCAGCTGCAGGTGCTCAGCTGCTTCTCGAATCTGTGCTATAGCTTCCCCCATGATATAATCTTTATCTCTGACTTGACTTTGAGAACAGTGAAGCTCCTCCTTCCAACGCTCTTCATTTCCTTCCAAGAACTCAATATGGCTTTGACAATTTCACAATGCTGCCTCCAACTCTTCAGTTTTCTTTTTCATTTCTTTAATTTTTTCTAGACTTGCTTTCAACTCCCTTACGGAATTACGGTTTCGATGCCGGTGAAGCGACTTTTCTAGCTCGACCACCCTAGCTTTTAATTCATCTATTTCTTTTCGACTTTCCAACACGTTCCCTTCATTTCGTGCTTGAACCTCCCTAGATCTCCTCTCCCAATGCTCAACCTTAGTCCGTTCCTCTTGAAGCTTCTTGCCTCCACTGATTTGGAGTTTTCCCTAGCCCAATATTTTTCGCTGAAACACGCAACTTTTTATATTTTGACTTTAAGTCCTCCAAATCTTCTTCAACTCTATTCTTTCCCTTCCGTAACTTTTCAGCTTCTAACTTCTGAACATCCACGTCCAATCTCAAGTTCATTTTCTCTTCTTCTAACTGCTCGATTTTCTTCCCTAGCTTTGAATTACGTCTCTCGAAGTCTTGCTTTATAATTTCTAATTTTGATGGAGCTACTTGTAAATATTCCTCCACTGATCGAACTTCTCCCGAACCTGGCCCCGGAATATTTTCATTGACCCTCTTTCTTAACTATTCATTAAATTCAGGAGTCGTCATTACTCCTTCAGCCACTCTCTTTACCTGACAAACTTGCTTCCAGGCATCAGAAATTTTTTGAGCCTTCTTCTTGCAATTTTCTTCCTTATACGAGAACTCAGAGTGAGCCAACCCATACGTAGCTGGTACAAATTGCCTTGACCAATATTGCCTTAACGCGAACAAAGGGGCATAACCAATAGCTCCCTAAATTCCTAACAATGGGACCCAATTAAAGCTCCCGCACCTGTAAAGAACCTCGCCAGGCACCATCCACGGAGCCCTCCACTCGATATCATCTTCTTGAAGATTCTGAAGTATCGTCATCCATCTCTCTTCCGATATATCTTCCCTCCTTGTCATGATTAATT
The DNA here is from genome assembly GCA_020496765.1 of Gossypium stocksii. Classification (NCBI taxonomy): domain Eukaryota; kingdom Viridiplantae; phylum Streptophyta; class Magnoliopsida; order Malvales; family Malvaceae; genus Gossypium; species Gossypium stocksii. Next base: position 1,914,385 of record CM035623.1, read on the forward strand.
CCTCCTTCATCGGTGAATAATCCTTGAAGCAAAATCGATAAGACGTCTTGTCCGTCTTCCAAAAGTGGCCATGAAACCATACCATCAACAACTGTGCACAACTGATAAACCTCCCTTCACCGGCCCGACGACATGCACTTAAAGACTTGAATGTTTCAGCCAAAATTGCAGGGACAAGGGTGACCTGTTTATCCAACCGATCAAATAAATCTGTAACAGCTTCATCTATATGCCTTAAAGCTTGGGGAAAATAACCAGCCCATAAATACCTAAGGCAAAGACATCTAATCTCTTCTTTTCATCCGGATTTGCTAAAACCAAATCTCTCAAGTTCGCCCAATGAATGCATTTCACATCACCCTTTTGTTGTATTCGAGCCGTCACCCACTGCTCGCTCATTCCAGTAACTTTCATCAACTTCTTTACGAAAGTTAGGACATTTGTAGATCTAGAGTAAACTTTATCGACCTGAATCTTCGGACAACGAAGCAGAGCCGTATATTTCTCCACAGTTGGCACTAGGTCCACTTTGCCGAAAGTAAAACAACTATAAGCGGGATTCCAGAATTGTGCCATAGCCCTTAACAAATGCTTGTCCACCTTGACATCAAGCAAATAATGTATGTCGCCATAGCTATCATAAAAAAACTGATTCATCTCATTTCCCCAATGAGCCCATATATCTCTTAATTCTTGAAGTTCATTCTGTGTCACACTAATTTAAGTAAAGTCCCATAGCTCCGATATGTGTCCTTCAACTAAACTATCACCCTTTTCCAATTGCAAGTTCTCTAACCAGGCACAGACAGTCGCATTGTTCACCACCCTATCAAGAAATTTACTTTCCATAACCAGCTCTCTTAATAATCAAATGAGAATCGACACCTTTTAGTATGATATGACATGCAACAAAACAAATACAATAAATTAGCATTACATAATAATATTCAAAGCAAAATAAACTAAAACATCAGAACACCTAACTAGGTTATCACTAAAATCCGGCATGGCTCTACCTAAGGTAGGCTCTTATGGCTCACTATATGCTGTTTAGTTCTAAAGAGAAAGGGTACCTGAACCCGCCGATTCCTCAATCCTCGCCCATTATAGGCTCATATGGATCGAGTTCGGTTCAGGTGAACACATTTCCCTATGGCCATGCGGAGATGAAAATCTCATGAAGCACATAGGTACGGATGTGTTCCAGAAGCGGTCCACTAGCCTATGCGGAGGTGAAAACCTCACGAAGGCATAGCTTCCCACTCTCACTTACGGGTGCGGCCACAACTGCCATGCAATGCAATGCTAAAATATTTTATTACATACAACATGACAATCATAGTATCAACGAATGCATCAAAAGAAATATGATTTTTTTGAAAAATAACTTTCCAAAATTTCAATCAAAAGGACAAAAATTAATCAATTTGTGGCCTGACTCTCGACATGTCCCCAGTGGAGTCGCCAAGCTGTCGAAACCATTTTTTGAAAAGAGGCGAATCGACTTGGGGTTTCGAAAATGAATATTAAAATGGGAGTCGCCACCGACCTTTATTTAGTGTGATCGGATCATCTTTGTTTTAATAAAACGTTTTGATTTATTAAAACATTATTTTTTTTTGTCTACGAAATTCGAGAAAATGGGTTCGGGAGTCGATTACGTGCGAGGAAGGATTAGCACCCTCGTCACGCCCAAAATTGGTACCATTTTTTATTAAAGTTTGTCCAAATATTGAAAATTTTGAAATGATTTAAAATGCAACTTTTTTGAGTATTTTATAGTGGATTTTAAGATTCACTCGTTTCGAAAGATTAAAACGCCACATCCAGCACGTTAGGATACAACGTTTCAAATTTCTCAAAACCGAGATCATCTCATGATTTCTAAAGCACGCAATTAAAAAGGATTTAGTTATTTGGGTTTGATTGAACTTAAGAATTCCCTCGTTTTAAAGGCATGAAATTACACCTCCAGCACGTTAGAATGTGCAATCTTCAACCTTCATTACCGAGTTCATCTCAAAACATATAATTTAAAAGGTTATTTAGTTATTTGGCCGAACGAAAAATCGCAACCCAGCACGTTAGGGCACAATTTATCGATTTTCCAAATACTAAGCATTGCCTCGTTTAAAAAAGTCTAAATTGACCTTCTTTTTAAAAAGATTTTGAATGCTCGGTTCGAAATTTTGTGGAAATTAGAATATGTATGGCAAAAGCACAACCAACCATCTCGGACTAAAACATATTACGAAACTACTTCTAAAAACCAAAGATGTAGTATTCCACTACATGAACACAACATCAATAATAAGAACGTGAATGAACAATGAGTACCAAATGAATTTTCATAAGCATGTGATAATTAAATCTAAAACGAATAGAAAGAAATGAGCTTGAAATTGTTAATGGAAAAATTAATGCAATACACGAAATGTATTTAAAAAATTAAATTTAAGAATTTAAATTAGAAATATATATTTGAATTTTTGAATCGAAAACTTTTTATAGAAAGTGTCATATAATATACTTTAAAGCAAGTTCTATAATTAATGAAAATCCCAAAGATGTACAACATAATAATGCATATAAAAAGAATGAAACTTTGCACAATTTAGAACAATGTATGTATATATGTACACTTATGAAATATTGGTATTTTTAAAGAATGAAAATGGCTAGAATCATAAAATACAAAAGAATGCATATAAAAATGGTTGTTAAAAGAAATCTATTAAGAAATATTTATACATGATTGACAAGATATATATTATAAATTTGTAATATCGGAGCAATATGAGAGTAATGGAAATAATAAAATATAAAACAGAAATTTGAATGCAAATGCATACATATAATTAATACAAAATAATTAAAATAAACTAAATGCGGTTAACAATAAAGTTTTAAGAAGAAGTAATATATGTGTACGTAGGTAAATCTAAAGTAAATTACAAATATAAAAATAATATAAGACTTAATATATACATATATCTATAATTTATAAATAAACAAAACCATTCGATGGTAGTTAGGACTAAAATAATCATATACAGGTGATTAAGGACTAGAAACGCAAAAATTCCAGGCATTAAAGCACTGCATTGGTCGGGGATTAAAATGGTGCTAATTTAAAATTCAATGCTTAAAAATAATAATAGACATCAGGTTATTAAGGACCAAAATAACGCGCGTGTTGACTTGCGGGGACTCGCTGGGAAATTATCCTAGTCCCTCAACACGATGCCGTTTCGATGCTGGCCATTCAACAGCCCAAGGGTTAAATCAAAACACTAACAAAATACGGGGTCGAATTTGCAAATGATCGTAGGACATTATTGTGAAATGCCATAAAAACGGAAGGGTCTGGCTTGCAAATAGCCCAATAAGCAAGAACACGTGGATCCTCCCCGAGTCGGGTCACACGCGTCCGAGTCGGGTCACACGCGTGGATTTAACCGTGAAATGGTACCGTTTTGGGTCTTAGTGACCCATTCCAAAACGACACCGTATACCAGGGGCTTAAATACCGAAAATTTGCTCCAAAAAATTCATTTTTTAGCCTCATTCTTCAAAAAGAACAAAAAAACCTCTCGAAAAAAGACACCAGCCCTCCGAGCATCAGCCTAAGGTCGGCTATGCTCCGGTCATCGGGCCTTGACCTCCGCCGCCTCTGCCACCGTGTACGGGGTCGGAGTTTTGCTAAAAGGGGTCTTTCGGTTCTTTTAGATCTCCCAAACCCGACTATAAACCCAAAACAGGTGAAAACCCTCACCTAAGACCAGATTCGAACACGAATGATTCGGATTCAAGCTCCAATCGTGACCCACGGTAAGAGTTTCTGTTTTTATTTAGTTTCTATATGCATGCAATAGATTAGAAGTAAAATAGACGGAAAATCAGTAAAAAATACCTCTGTTTTTAGTTTTTGTATTTCAAAAAAGAAAATCCTCCCCTTTACAATGGTTATTCGGCCTTTTATATAGCCGAGAGAAAGAAATACGAAATGTTCAATGCTATTGCTGTCTCTATTGCTACTTTTTCTCTGTTCTTGCATGTTGGTGTGTTTTTGTTCTCCTTTTGGGCATGTTTGCAGGTCTGGAGTGAAGTCAACGGAAGAAGCTTCCGTTTTGCTGCCAAGGATGGGCAGAGCCGAACCTCGAGCGGCGGTTGCGCTGGGGAAGCACGTGGTCTGCAAGGGAATACGGCGCTGGTGCAGCTAGGGTTTCGGCTAGCAGAAATTAGCTTAGGCATCGGGCCTATCGGGCTAGGTTTCCATTTGGGCGATTTGTAATTTTGGGCCATTAATTGGGTAGGGGTTAAGTGGTAGGTCGGATTGGGCCTGTATTGTTGTATTTTGGACTATAGACATTTGGGTTTTGATATTTTATTATTGTTTTTTCTATTTCTTTTTTAGTTATAATACGGGCCAGGCAGATTTAGGCCCTTACAGCGTGATCATTGTTATTGCATGTGTTTTTAATTCGTTTATTTTCTATTTTTGTATTATTGTTATTCATTAGTATAATGTTGTGTTCGTGTATCATTGTTCTAGGCTCATTATCACATTTTTATTTCATACCACCGTGTTGTGAATTAAGCTCCAAAGTATTTATCCGATATAAATAGCTTTATTTTACTCCAAACAAAATAAGTGTACGTCATTTTGGATAGCTATTATTCAATCTCTTTTAAACAAGGCAATATTTAGTATTTGGAAAAATTGAAAAATTGTGCCCTAACGTGCTGGGTTGCGATTTTTCATTTGACTAAATAATTAAATACCCTTTGCATGTTTTAAAAATTATGAGATGATCTCGGTTTTGAGAACTTTAAAATGTTATATCCTAACGTGCAGGATGTGGCATTTTAATCTTTCGAAACGAGTGAATCTTAAAGTCCATTATAAAATATTCAAAACGAATCATATTTTAAATCTTTTCAAATTTTTGACATTAGGACATTAATCAATCAATTAGGTACCAATTTTGGGCGTATCGAGGGTGCTAATCCTTCCTCGTACGTAATCGACTCCGGAACTCGTTTTCTGGATTTCACAGACAAAAAATCGTCGTTTTAGTAAATCCAAACTTTATTAAAATGATTGAATTTTGAGGTGATCCGATCACACCTCTTAAAAAAGGATTGGTGGCGACTCCCAATTTTCATTTTCATTTTCAAAACCAAAGTCGATCCTCATTTTCAAAAAATGGTTTCGACAATGACCAAATTGTAAAAATTTCAAAGTCTTAAATTAACGTCGCAACTTTAAAGATTTCTCGTCACGACGTGACCATCTATTTCTAAATAGTACCAACATGCTTCACCTATAAAGAAATTTCATCACAATCATTCACCATTTTAACCAAATATGCCATTTCAATTGTTCATTCCTAAAATATCTCATTACATATATATATATATATATATATATATATACATACATATATATATTGCCCAAAATAACTCACTTATGACAATTACCTTTCATTTACCAAATTGACATATACATTCACATATATAAGTCTCAAATATAGCAACCTCCCATAGAATGCAACTAACTAGGTACCAAATTCAATATGTGAAAATCAACCATTTGGACCTTCATCTTTTGAAATTTTTATTAACATAAAATATTTAATTAAATTGCTATCATGAGTTAACTGAACATTAACTTCAACTAGAAAATAATTAAAAATCTATTCTATTCCTTTTTAAAAATAAAAATATTATTATTAGCATAGTTTTAATTTTATTTTTACTTTTTTATATAAAATCTATAAAAAAATTAAATCCACAAATAATATAATTTAAACATGGAATATCAACATCCCCAAATATTTAATTGTACCTTTCAATTCCTTTCGCAAAGCCTAACTTAGCTTTTTTATTTGATCTCAATTATTGTTATCATCTTCCCATATACAGTCCATGGTCGGTTGAAGGTGGCAACTTCCTATTCCTTCACACCTTTGAATTCTATGAATCTCAATCAAGAAATTAAATTAAAATTCTAACCCTCCAGATTTTCTTTATATTTTTTGAATTTTAAAATTAAAATTCTATTCTAAAACTCAAATGATAGTAATTAAATTCGATACATAAATTATTATTTTAATCTCTATTCGTCAATTTATTTATATTAATTTTTCATATTTTAAGAATTTTAAAATTTTAATATAACTAAAATAATAATATTTAAATCTATAAAATAATATAATATAATATTTTTAATAATATATGAAAATAACAAGTTAGTATAATTTTAAATATATAATAATATATTTATTATATAAAATTTTGAAAATAATATAATATAATTTAATAAATTTAATAGTTTTAAACAATAATAAAATTTCAAAATTTGAATATTACGCGTAATATAAAATATCAGTAGATGTCATTGTCATCTTCTAATCTTATTTTAATGCATTTGTTTTATGTTTATGAATTTAAATGATTGTGTTTTTTCATGCCATGATTACACCTTCCATTTGTAAGTAATGATGTTACGTTAATATCGAATTGAGTTTTAACTTGATTGGCATGAGTATTGTTATTAATACAAGAAGATGTAGGTTCGAGTGTGCTAAAACGCATTGTCCTTCTATTTATGGGTTGTGGAGATGCTATTGGTAGTTCCAAACATTATGTTAAAAAGAACAGATATGACCGGAACCTATAATGAGATTGTTCTAAAAAATGATGTTATGTTAATTTTATAAGTTAGTTCCATCAAACACCCTGAACTATGATTCTTATTCTAAATTAATCCTCAAACTTCAAAACATTTTAATTATATCATCAAACTATTGATGTTATATCAGTAAGGTCTTTCCATAACTAAAATCATTGATTTAACCGTTAAATAAGACCTCAGATCTCATGTGACATAATTTAAAATGAAATTTTCAAAAAAAATAAATATTGTAAAATTGGATATGAAAATCTTGATTTTGTAGTTTTTGGAGTTTTTATATAAATTATCGTTCACTCTCTCTCTTTTTTGATTTTCAATTTTTTATTGATTCTGAGTAATTAAACTCTTATGTCTGGATTGATATATTAATCGAATCCGGATTCGGATTCAAGTAGAGAATGTTTTAATAATAAAAGAGAGAGAAGAAAGTGAAAAGAAATAAATTCTATCTACTAATTCACAAACTCCCTAATACGGGGGCTAGTAGGGGCCCAATCCCCCTAAAATATAAAATGTTTATTTAGGTCCCTTTAAAATTTATAAAAATTTAAATTAGTAAAGGTAAAATTATACTTTGCCCCTTCTAAAAATGATAAAAATTTGATTTAATCCTTTAAAAATTATAAAGACAAAAATATTAAAATAGTGAAATTGCGTTTTTACTAAAATATTTGTTAGCTTCGCCTCTACCCTAACAATTAAAAAACATTTTAATAATTTTTACCAAAAAAATATTTTAATAATTAAATCGACGATCTAACTAATCATTCAATTAATTTAATAGTCAATTTATAAAAAAAAAAATTAAAATCAATTTAATCGATTTAACCGTCAGTTTCGCAACTCAATACTTTAAAGGGAAAAAAAAAGTGAAAAGAAAAAAAATTCCATCCACTAACTCGCACTCCCGACATAAAAGAACACCTCACCCCACCACCACTTTCTTTCCATCCAAACAAAACCAGTTGATTCTAGAGAAAATTCAACAGTGATTCCCTCTCATTTTCCTATATAAAACCCTTCATTTCAACCCCAAAATTTTCCACCAACAATCAAACCCCATAAAACATATACATCCATGGCTAGAAACTACAACTATTCATCATATTCATTCATAGATCACTTATCTCCTCCACCTCTCCACTTATGTTTCTTCATCATAATCCTCTTCTTCGTACTTGGTTTATCATGGTACATCAATTACGAATCCAAGCTCGAAGATCTCACCATTCAGTTCAAGCTTTTCCTCTTGTTAGTCCCTGTGGTGTTGCTGCTTTTGGTTCACTGTTTATCGGCGGAGAGTTTTGATTTCTTTGTACCGTTTCCCGATCAAGATTCGCTTCACAGAGCCGGTGGGTCGCCGTGGGGAGTGGCGCTTGTGTTGGTGGTGGTTATTTATATGATCTCTTATCAATCTTATTTTCATGAGCGTTGGTTTCCATTTGGTATTAAATGATGTGATCAGTTTGCCTTTTTATTCGTGTATATATATATGTATAAATTAGTAGATTTTTTTTCTCTTAAATTATTGTCTATTTTTACTGTTAAAAATTGATATTATTAACGAAATTATATAAAATAATTTTTTAAAGTATTAATTAAAATTAAAAATTAAAAATTAAAGTGAAAAAATATAATACATTAAAAAATTTATCAATTTATACTTATTTATTCCATTACCAAAATACTATGCTAAAAACAAAGGAAAAAGAATTCTATAATTGTTTGTTCTTCATTCGGGTAAAGAAGTAATGAAAAATTTTAGGTTTTATTCGAAAAAGAAGATAAAATTAATTAATTTAATTATTTGTAATGATTTTTTTTTCACTTTAAGCATAGAATGGAAGATTTAAGTTTATATAACAAAAAAATTGAATTTTGTAGATAATTATTAAAGATAAGTTATTTGAGTTTATATTAATTTTGAAATACAAAATTGTTATAATAAACGTTGATAATGACAGTAGAATGATCGCATATCAATAAAGATGAAAATAAAAACATATAAAATTTACGTGAAAAATCCTTTTGAGAAAAAACCAGGTGCAAATGAGAAGAATTTCAACTATATCTATTTAAGGGTTAAAATCCCTCGACCCTTCCTCATAGATCTCTTTATTTTGCCACTATTTATTTTTTCAACAAGTGATGAGATTCGGGTCGTACAATCTCTAACAAAAATAAAATTTTAAAATTTATAAGAAGATAAAATTAATTAATTTTAATATTGTAGCAACAATTCAGTTGACATTTAAATGTTAATACTGAAAAAAAAAAAAACAAAACTTTCAATAAGGGGATAAATAAGTACTTAAATTGAAAAAAAAATTTAATGCTTTATTTTAGTTTACCAAAGTAATACTTAAAAAATAATATTTTTTAGGTTACCAAAATAAAATTGATTTAGAAGTTGTGGAGTGTACAATCAACCGCCATTAGAAATTTAACACTTGGATGATTAAAATGAAAACACCTTAAAATTAGGTGACAAAATTGCAAGGATTTTATTTTGATTATCCAAAATGAAATCGCCCAAAAATTAGGTTACAACACTATTTTTTGTTAAATTATATGTAAATGATGTGATATTTTATTAAACTAAAAATAAATAATAAATTTAAAAGATTTTCATATAAATTTAATTTATTTTTTAAATAATTAAAATTATGTCTACAGTGCTACAACAATAATAAATGTTTTTTTTTATTTGTGGAAATATTTTAGATATATTTGTTTAAATTTTTTGAAGAATCTTATTATAGGTTCTAATTGTATCTGCTCTTTTTTATACAATGTCTAAAACTGTCCATAGCCCCTCTTCAACCCATAAATAAGAGGATAATATGCTGCAATGTAGTTGAATCCATATCCTCTTGCATTGGAAACAATAATAATTTTCATATGATTTGATAAAAAATAGTCATATAGATAATGGTGAAATTGAATCAAAACAAAATTCGTGTATGATATTGTACATTGAATCAAAGTTTATAATTTTTATTTTTTTCATTTTTTTACTTTTCTTAGATGTAAAAGTGACGGACAAGATCCACAAATGATGGGACGTAAAAGTAAAATAATGTTGTAAGATATTTTAATTGGAGACCCAATATTGTCGAATTCAAAAGGGATAAAATACTATTTAGTCATTGAACTTGGTAATTTTTCTTACCATGGCTTTTAAAAATATTTTGGTTTACATTAGTCTTGAAAATTTAGAAGAATTTTTCAATTTACTCCGTAAATGTGGATTCCATTAAAGTATGACAATGTGACATTCTAAAGTTGCACCATGTCATCCGAAAATGTTTTATTATTTTTTAAAATTTGAAGTGTTCTTTATATTCTTTAGATTATTAATATATATATTTTAAAAATTTTACATGTCATAATCTTAAAATACCATGTCATCATACTTTAATGGAATCCAAGTTAGTGATCAAATTGAAAAAAATTGTCAAATTCCGAGACCAATGTCAACAAAAAAAGTTTTAAGGACCAAGTTGAAAAATATACCAAGTTCAAGCACTAAAAGTTGCTTTATACCTATTCAAAAGCATTCCAAACGGCACCGTTTTAAATAGCCGAAAACGGGTAGAATAAAAGGGCATGATTATTGAATCAAAGGACTGTAAAGAAAAAAGAAACAGAGATTCAAATGAAAGGCACCGAGATTCAAATGAAAGGCAGCAACAAAATCCAAAGCCAAACGCAGTTAAAGAGCGAAAAGCCATTAAAGCCACCGTTTAGACCTGCAAAAGACGATACCAAGCCTCTTCTTCAAGACCCAGTAACCCTTTTTTCTTATAATCAATTTTATTTTCTTTTTTCTTTTAAATGGGTTTTCTGTTTTTGGTTGAGAATATTTTGGGTTTAATTGTTTTACAGATACTGAGATCAGACCCCAATGAAACAGAGGAAGCTGTGCTGCGTTTACCTCCTTTTCCTGAACTCAATTGAAATTTGATTTCCATGGATTTTGGCATTGTATTGTAAGACTTAAAATTGCTTTAATTGCTGCTAATTGTGGTGTTCGTTTGTTTAATAGCGTTCGTAGATGAATGGGTTTTCGTGTTTCGATTCATTGGTGGAAACAACAAGTTGCAAGTTTAATCCTTAAATCCCATTCATTAGAAATTACAAAGTCTGAGAGTTTTTGAAAAAAAAAAAAGAAGCCTGCCATAAGATTATCTTGATGGGTTGTTTTCTCATTGTTCTTTGTGTATCTATTGTGTTTCCATTGGTTTCTTAGTTGTAAATTTGTTTATAGGCTCAGGGGTTTCTTACCATTGAAGATTCAAGAGCACTAGAAGCTCTCATACTTGGGTCTACCCATATATATAAGGTTAAATCCTGCTATTTGTGCTTGCGAAAATTGTGGATTTAATATTTTACATAACTAAAAATAAATTAAAATATATGAATTAAATTCACTCCTTATGTACTTTAAATCACGATATGTTAACTCTAATTCATTGAGTTTTGTTATTATTAAATTTAATACGTCAAATATAATATTACATTGTTATTTTTTTTATTAACTAAAAATCTAATTAATGATCAACTTTTATCATTTTCATCAATACTGAAGTTTTATAATTCTAAAAATATAAGGATTAATAGAGTATGGATCAAATTTAAAACTCTACACATAGTAGAGGTGTGCATGAGCCAGGCTGAGTTTTAGCCAAGCTTAACTAAAAATTTAAGCTCATTTTTAGGCTTGTGGTTGACTAGGCCCAAAAAACGGGCTTAAAATTTTATTCAAGCCCGACTCGGATAGAAATGTTAAAATTTAAGCTATATATAATACATCAAAAATATTAAAAACATCAAAATAAATATTTCTCAACAAATTGAAAGTAAATTTTAAAAAATATGTATACTTAAATAACACTAAGATAGATGTAATTTAACAAGCAACTACCTTTAAAATAATAACAAAATTAACAATAAAATAAATTTTATACTATATTCAAATAATAACAACAAAATAGTAACAACATAATAGTAAAATAAAGAAAAAAATAAGAAAATAATATTAAAAAACAAACAAAAAATAAATAAAATTTTTATCCTTTAATGAATTCAAACTGGGTTAAACCAAAACAAAAAATACATTGCTCAAGACCCAACCTATTTTTTAAACGAGACTCATTTTATTGTTCAAGCTTATTTTTCGAACTTATATTTTTTTCTAACCCTCTCACATTTGCAGACCTTCAGGCCTAGCCAAGTGGCCCAACCCATGAACAAGTCTAACGCATAGTATAAGACTAATAATTAATTTAACTAAACGGATTTAGTTATTACTATTTTAGTCAACATTAAAATTTGAAAAATATAAAGTCAAATTGATCAAGTTAATATATAAAATTAAATTCATAACTTTTACAATAATATGGAAAGAGTTAGACCAAGATCACTAATGCTTTTTTGTAATTGGAAATATAGGAAATATATATTTTCAAAATAATTCCACAACATTGAAAAGAACATCATTTTAATTCCACATCATTACTTTATATCAAGAAAATATTACACATAAGTAATATTTAATAGGAGCAAAGGGTGTTAACACTTATACATTTTTAAAATACAAAAACTAAATTGCAACCTTTTTATAGTACAAGGGCTTGAGATATATTTAGACATCCCTACTGCACTCCCCTCCTCAAAACATTTAAAACGGAACATCGAGAGAAAGCAAATAACAGATAAAATTTGGGGAAGAAAACAAAATCCACCTTTTTGTCCCTCAGAAAAATTGTCACCAATGACATGGATTTCATGATACAGTCCTTCCATAGCATAGACAAGCAAGATAGAGATTTTTTGCCCATTTTTCCTACACAATAACAAAATTCACATGAAAATATAATACATACATACATACATTTACAAATCACCATATAGATTTAATCATACAAGGAATTAACATGTTAATACAGAGCTATCAAGAAGTAATTCCTGTAAGGATAATTGGATTAGGTCGATGAGGAGTGATGACGATTTGGTTCTAAATGCCTACAGGCACTAGGAGTGATAACGATTCGGTTCTGATTGGGGTTTTGGACAAAATTTGTGGTTACCTCGTACCATTGTGGTTCTTTTAGAAACCGAACAGAACTGAATTCCATCAATTCCGATCAATTGGAATCTGTTTTTGGTTTTTCGGTTTTCTTGCTCATCCCTAGTAGGCACTGGTTAAGGATTAATGATTACCATTTTAGCTTCCTTTTTTTTTTTTTTTTAAATTTAATGCATTACTTCTACTAAATTTAAGAAAAACATAAAGCATTAATTTACAATTTACTTTCCCTAAATCATTTTCATTTATGATATTAACTTCTCAAAATAGCAAGTTTTAGATGCATATGAAGTACACATTATAAAGAAGCAATAGAATTGTTACCTTAACATGTATGCTGGGAAACTGAGATGTGCGTAAAGTTTCTTGAGTTTCATCACCGGGTTTGCGCTTAGGGATGCTCAAGATTAGAGCAGCTTGATCCAAAGTTGCAGCTGTCGATGTGATTCTATAACCACTATCCCAACGTCTGTGGATTCCTTCACTTGGATAGAGAAAATCAAGTTCCACAACCTATAAAACCGGTCGAAAGGATGGAATGAATTCAAACTAAACAAGTTCAGGGCATCAATTTTGTGAACTCATGATGAGTTAAATACATTTATAGCTTTTTAATATATCTAATAAAATTAATAATATTAAGTTCCGTCTGAATAACTTTCTAGAAGTTATGGTTAACCCTAACAATTGTTTTTTTTTTACATCAATCCCCAATTAAATGGACAATATTATTAACTTCCAAGTTAATATGAATTCAAACAAACAAAGAAAACCATTGATCAATTATCAAATTGCTATGGAGAACCCAAATAATGTTAGTGCAACTGAGATGAAACCTGATCACTGAAGCCTGCATTGCGAGACATAACAACACCCCATCGGCTTCCAGCAGTTGTCATTGAGGTGACATAAAAACCTTCTCTCCACTTTTTGTTTATCCACTTAAAGGGGAAAGAGTCACTTACTTTATAAGATTGTTGAGTGTATTGGGTACCTACACAAAATTATCATGATTCAGAAATCTTGAGCCATAAAAGTAAATGAAAAAGGAAAAAAAGAAGAAGCAGTTTTGCTTAGATATTGTTTGTCCGAAGTGCAAACTTTGATAAAAACTAACATGTTCGTCTACCTACTTAAGTAAAGTAGCCTTTAGGTTTCTTCATAAATTGCATCTTTCTATTCTACCAAGAGTTGCTTCCATATAAAGTAATCCAGTTCTCATCTAATCAATCCCCTTGGTTTCTAGTAACTCCTAAGATTACAAGATTTAAATCAAAGGAGAAAATGAACAAAAGAAACAAAGCTACAATTGAGAGTTGGAAGGAACATCTATGTCGAAGAAAAGATGTCACACCATCAACTAGATCCTTGATATACCATATTCCCCTCCCAAACCCATCTTAAGCGCTTTTGATTTTAGCATTCATTTATTCCATTAAAACCAAAATTTCATCAGACTTTTACACAAACCAGAATACAAACTGACCTTTGGACATAACAACAAGGGAACTTCCACCGTTTGAACCAGCAATAGAACTAATGTAATAGTTTTTCTCCCACTGATCCATGATCCACTCCTGTATATTCAGAAGAATAAGCCATTCCTCAATATAAATATTTTACTTAAGCAATCATAACAATATGCAATAGGTCACCTTGTGTAAGAAGGAAGGTGATATCTCATAAACTTGGCTTGTAAAACCAGTCCCTGCATCCATGATCAATGCCCAAAGATTGGTACAAGATGCCACGCAGCTTATTAGCAGACCATCTGCTATTCCTTTCTCCACATGTTGAGCCAACCTTGCATCTGCCACATTGTAATGATACCTAATTGCATGATAACCAAACAGTGAAGTTGAAACATCAAACACAGAAAGTTAGTACATATGAACATTTTTTCCCTTATTGTCTACAGGCCAATCATACTCCAGCTAAAGGGCAAGAGGAGGACTAAAGAGGTGTTTGATAGAGGACCACTAATAAATATTTTCACCACATGGTAAAAGGTTTTTTAACCACAACTCAAAAGGAGACCAAACTAATTCAAATATATATACTTAACATTCTACTGTATGTTACGTTTGCTGCTTTCCTTCTTCTTCAAATGTTACAAAAATGAGAAATGAGCTAATAATTACAATCTAAATTTCCTTTTGGAAGTGAAATTATTAATTTCGCAAATCACTTCTACTGTCTTTTAAAATGAAAAAGAAAATGAAGACTACTCCAAAATACCTCTGCTTCATTGGAAGTCTGGCATTGTAGACTGAAATCCACTGTGTAGCAGGAACACCAAGACGAACCTTCTTCTTGGGTTGATCATCATCTTCATCAATGTTCAACCTACCTCGCTTTTGGCCTACTTGATAAATAATCTACGAAAATTTCACAATTATCATGAATGTGTTTACAGATTTTCTAAAGAAAGTCTTAACTGGCAGATGACAGTGAGAGCATGGGGAACCCTTGGCCCCCTACCCCCAAGATCTTTGAACCCCTTAGTATGAATGCATATTTACATTAAATACATTTAAATTGGCTTCCGAAAATTAATATTACTATTTTTATTTTTTATATATATTTTGCATGCAGCCAAATTTTATGCATTGACAAGGAGTTAAAAGACCAGTATTCTATATAATTATTATTTCAAAATAATATAAAACTATCACATGCAACATGCGTGACAACAAATACAAGACCACTAGTACATATAAATACCTTTTGAGCACCATCTGTGTTTATTGGCCTTATAGCTGGATTTGGTCCTAACAAGCCCTCAAATAAAGATATTAGTTTGGAGTAGTTGGGCTCCTCGTCAAATTTCATATTCACCACAATCTCAAGAAATTGTTTTAGTGCAGGAGGACAGAAGCAGCAAAGCATTTCAGGGGACGTAGCCATTTTCTTTTTGCAGACTAAGAACGATTTGTTGTCACCCTTGATTTAGAAAGCAAAACAAAGAATGAGAAAACAATACAGTTATAGATGATGAGGGCTAAAATGACTGATATGCAACACGCTATGATAATTATATCAGCCATACCTGATAGCCCTGCCACGGTAATCGACCTCGATGCAGGAATATGAGTGTGTATGCTAGAGACTCAAGATCATCTCTTCTGCTGGCAGTTCTTCCCAAATGCGCATGAGCACTAGCATATCGAACAGTTCCTCTGGTGAATACCAAAATTACAGAACACAATAGTGTCAGAAAAGTAGTTGATCATACGCACCTATCTCCAACTAGACAAAAATTATACACACCTGAACATATCGGGACGTTGATCATAATCAACATGCAGCCCACTGCTGCTATCTTTCCACTTTGTTGCTGAGATGTCATGGTGCAGACAAAACATAAGAAAAGAATCAAAATGGAAGCATTAAAGAGATACTGTAGGGATAAAGTGAAATTTACTCGCCTAATCCAAGGTCTACAAGAAATAATTTCTTCTCTTGTGGTGTAGATGGTTGACCAAGTAGAAAGTTCTCAGGCTTAACATCCCCATGCACATAACTGGTACCACACAGGATCAACATTCAAAGAAAAAGTTGGTAGAAATCAAAAAAGAGAAAAGAGTTGAAAATTAAGAAAGATACTAATATTATAAATTTATAGAGCTTGCAAGCCAACTAATATTCATACTAAAAATAATTAAGATCACCAACCCTTTGGAGTGCATCTTCTCTAATATTGATAGGGACTCAACTGCTATACATGCTACCATTTCTGCAGACATCCTGCATGTGAAATTGAGAACAAAAGTTTTAAATCAAAGATTAGTAGGCTTATTCCATCTTATCATCCATCAGTCTCAACGTCTACACAAAGGATTAGGAGGCGCCAAATGTTCCATAAAACGTGATGAAATTGGAAAAAAAAAAAAAAAAAAAAAAAACAACTTGCATAAAAATTCTTTTGCGGTGAAGGGTTAAGAGGAAAACCCCAAACATGTATTGATTCTAAGGATTAGGGCTTCCTGGAGTTGTGTATGAGTGTTCATGGCCTTTTAGCATTGGGTTCTGGGTTTGTTAGAGGGATGGATTAGTTTGTTATTCTTAAAATAGCCACCACCCCATTCCCCCCAAAAAACAGGTGAAGAGAGTAAACATAGCTCCCCAACTGGCAACCACTAAATAACTTAGATAGCCCAAGCATGAACATATACTCTCAAGATATTCCTAGTGGAAAGAAGAAATGGTAAACAGTAAGGGAGTATTTTTGTTTCTTCGACCTGTCTACTGAACAAAACTAAAAACAATTGTAAATCTATCAAATAAGAATGAAGCAAAATTTCACTTAATAAAGTGCTTCCTCTTATGTTGTCTCTCGTTTCTGAATAAGCAAACCATAAGAAAAAGGAAGCAGGGCAGGGATGGAGTGTTAACAAGGTAATAAGACATGTCACTCACGCTTGCCCTGAAGAATTCCAAACATCCCATAAGCTGGGCCCTAACATGTCCATAACCTGAAAATACACAAGTATAAGTCAAGCATGGATTTATGATAGATACACAAATAGAAAACAAGCTGCAGATCATACCATCACATAATAGTCTCCTTGCTTCCCTTTGTAGTGTACTTTGGGAACTCCATGACTGCCACCAAGAGCACTGTTCACAACAAGATCAACAGTCATGACTTAGAAATGTTCCAAAGAAAAACTAGAAACGAGATAGAGCCACCTACTTGTAAACTTGCCATTCATACGGAGGACCATAATTACATCCTTTGCTGTTTCTATGCTCAAATTTCAGAGCAACCTAAAAGATGGCAAGAATAGTAACAGAACTAGTATTAATATAAATAATTATGATCATATGAAACTTCCTATAGGCTTGAGACAGTAAACGATGGTTTACCTCCATGGCAGCAGAACCGGTTCCACGTTCATTTCCACCACTAAGACGTCGTCCAACAAACACCTGACCAAATCCACCTTTACCTAGCTTTCTCTCTACTTTGTACACAGGAGATCCCCCAACATGAACCTTGCAAAAGTTAAAAAGGAAAACAAATCCAATTATCCTAACTGACTAAAAAAATGATATTATAATGGTAGGACACAAAGATTACTGGAAAGAGTGTATTAGGAGAAGGTTTTCTCACTTTCTCCTTCTAACTTTTCACTCATTCGATGGTAGAGAAATTGGAAGGCAGGGAAAATAGGTGGACCTTTAAAATTTCTCTCATTCCCTCAAAATTCAACCCGTCCACAGGTAGGAGGATAGCATTCACTAAACTAAAAAAAACCGATCACATCATTTACATATTTACTCAATTCTTTTCCATCATCTCATTTTCCATCTATTGTACCAAAATGAATAATAATAAAATCAATTTCAGTGCCCTTTCCTTTCCCTCATTTTCCTTCCTTTCTAACAAATACAGCGTCGGGTAGACAACAAGGCTCGAAGTAATTGGATCTCAACACTTAACACACAGACACACACGCATAGACAACTATCAATACGAGTTAAAGGCTAAAAACTGCTAAATCGAAAATATAGTGGCTCGGAACCATAACAAGAACAACTATCAACAAGCAAGTGCCAAAGAAATACAACACATAAATAATGGACAAGCCAAAACCAGAAGCATATAACCATACCCTCTCTGGAAAAGGTGCAGTATTCCCCTCCTCTTCCTGTCCAACAGCCCTGTTAGCACTCAACCCACCGCTATCGTCCCCCATCCCACTTTCCTTCCCTTTATCAACTTCCACCAACTCCTTCCTCTCGATATCGCTCCCTCTCTCAGAAATCGAAATCACCTGTTGATTAAACTCACGATCTTCTCCACCGGTCGGAGCTACCACCCCCACCTGAACTTTATTCTCCTCCTTAAGTCTTTTCGCAGTCAATCTAGTCCTCGGCCTACCTACCTCTCCCTCAGCCGCACGTTTCCGACCTCGGTTGCTCCACCTCGTCTGTTTTCCCCCTTGTTGCTGTTGAGCTAACGTGGCGCGACGTCTACTAACTCCTTTTCGAAGCACAGGCATTTCGTAAACCCCATAAAATTGAAACCAAACCCCAATAACCCAATCATTGTATAATTTCTTCAACAACACCAGCCATGTAAAAATTCAATAATTTAAAAAAAAAGTTTGGGGAATTCACAACAAGAAATTGAAACGACTAATCAATTTTTGAAGGGACTTAAGGTTTAATTAGAGTGAGGAATCAAAAACGAGGAAGGACTTTTGAAGTAAATAAAGGGTTAGGATTAGGGTTTGGGGAGGAAAACTGGAAATTTGGGAGAGGAGAGGGGATCAGAAAATAACAACAACAAAAGGAAATGGGAAAATGAAGTAAAAGAGAGGCTTCCTTAGGCCGATACCCAACTTCCAGAGCCGAAATTGATATGCGAATGGAATTAGAGTTGAGGTGGGCCCCATGTTTTCCTCCACGTCAGCATGTTTATTTTTATTTTTGAACCTTTTCCCGCATTGTAAAGAAAATACAATGCCTTTCTAATTTTACCAATGGATAACTTAAGAAGGGTTAACATATTGTTTGGTTGGTACCTGATTTCAATTTTAATGTTCAATTTAGTACCTGTGATTAGTTTTAATGTTCAATTTTCGTTCTCAGATCGTATAATATCATATGGTACCAATAAATTTTTGACATGTGCCCTAATAATAAAAAGAGCTTAACTGAGACACAAAAAAGTTTAGATACCAAATTAAGCAATAAAACTAGATTCGTGTGTTAATTAAAACAAAAAAATAATTTAAATATCAAATTGACAAAATTCAAATACCAAATCTAATATTAAATCAAAACTAAAATACTAAATTAAACATTAAAATTAAACTCAAATTTCAAATCCTTATTAAAATCATTTTTAATTTGCATAATTCAAATTTGAAGCTACAACTTTCAAATTATTCAAGTTTTATTCACTTCAAACTTGAATAATTTCAAATTATCTATTCAAATTATTTAAATCATTCCAATTTGAAGATGAGTTCATTTAAAATTAGTTGAGTTCAAATTCCAAGAATTAAAAAAATTTCTAATTAAAATATTTTCATATGCAAAATTAAGAAAATCTATTATTCTCTCCCAAAATTCAATTATATATATATATATATATATCTATATAACATTTTATATTACATGTTAGGGCCACGTGTATGCCACATAGCACATATTTAACAGACACTAGCAAACATTGTTAACAGTTGTATTTTAAAATACAGAAATAAACAAAATTAGGACTAAATTGCAACATTTTAATAGTACAAGGACTTGGGAGATATTTTTAAGACATCCTAATATCCACTATAAACATTTAACATGGGGAACACATCAAAAGGAAACAGATGGAGATAACATGTAGGGAACCTCCCCTTTTTTTCCCTAGGAAAATTGTCACCATTGATACCCCATTTCATGATACGGTCCTCCCATAACATAGACAAGCAAGATAGAGATTTTTTGCCCATTTTTCCTGCACAGAACAACAAAGCTAACATGAAAAATGGCATATATATATATAAATGAACTATATACTAGGTTTTGTCTCACTCACGACATTTTAAGTATAAACCCCATTATGTGCAAATATTTTTCAAGATTTTATATGAAAAGACAAAAGTACCTTCAAAATAATATCTACTGCTTATTAAATGTGAGGGACTTTTGGTAAATTCATTACTGAGTTGGTGACCCAGTTGAAGGTGCACCAACTCAATAAAACATTTAAATATAGTAATAGATTTATATATCATCATATAGATTTAAACATAATTAGACACTGATAACATAAGGAAGCAATGGTTAAGCCCCTTATTGGGGTCATCTCGCAAATTAGGGTTCAAACCCAGTCATTGTTATCGCCTCCCCTATTTATAATTTGTAACAAAAAAATTAGACAAGGGATGTTCAGATATTTCATTTTAACGAAAACACTTTACCATTACACCACGGACTCGGTTGACAAACATAGACAATGTGTTGATATAGATTGCAGATCATAAGCTATCAAAGATAGTTCTTAGGTTAAGTTAAACACCAATTAAGGATGGATTTCTTACCATTTTAGGGGATAAAATTGCATTTAATACAATGTTTTTATTGAATTTAAGAAAAAGTAATGCACATTAAATACAATTTTCTTTATAAAAGGGCTATTAATTGAAAGAAATGGAATGTCAAAATTCTTGTCATTCATAAATATAACTTCTCATTTCCCTAAAAAAATAGTAACTTCTTAATAGTGGTAAAGTATATATTAAAAAGAAGCAATAGAACAATTACCTTAACATGTGTGCTGGGGAATTGAGATGTTCGTAAAGTTTCTTGAGTTTCATCACCAGGCTTGCGCTTAGGGATGCTCAAGATTAGTGCAGCTTGATCTGAAGTTGCAGCTGTTGATGTGATTCTATAACCATTATCCCAACGTCTGTGGATTCCTTCGCTTGGATAGAGAAAATCAAGTTCAACAACCTACAAAAACCGGTTGAAAATAGTTAATAAGATAGCAGGAGCAGATAATCTGAATACTTGTAGTGCAACTGAGATCAAACCTGATCACTGAAACCAGCATTGCGAGACATAACAACACCCCATCGGCTTCCAGTAGTTGCCATTGAGGTTACGTAAAAGCCCTCTCTCCACTTTTTGTTTATCCACTTAAATGGGAAAGAGTCGCTTACTTTATAAGATTGCTGAGTGTATTGGGTACCTACAAACGTTATCATGATTCAGAAATCTTTATATAAGAACAAATTTTGGTAAAAAAATCAACATCTTTGTCTACATGCTTGATTGAAGTACCAAGCAGGTTTCTGTAAAAGGATTTAGCACTGTTTTTAAAACCAGATCAGTTCGCTGGTCCAAACGATCTGATTAAAAAATTATTAAAAATAAAAAACCGGTTCAACCGATCCGTACCGGTTTGTCTAACCGGTTCACAGCCACTCTCCAGACCTGGACCCTGGTCGATCCAGTCTGGTTCAAGCAACATTTGGATATAGAGCTAAGTTGGTACATGCATCAATTAAAACATGTTGAACAAAAAATGTCGTAGCCACTAAAACCACAATATTTCAAGTTTCAATTTCAGCCTTTATCTATTTATTCCATCAAAATCACAATTTTATCAGACAATTTAGACAAACAAGAATATGAACAGACCTTTGGACATTACAACAAGGGAGCTGCCACTAGAACCAGCAATAGAACTGATGTAATAGTTCTTCTCCCACTGATCCATGATCCACTCCTGTATAATTGAAAAAAATGAGTCATTCCTTAAACACTAGTCGTAATAGGAAAGAAAGTATTAACCATAACAATATGCAATAGGAAACCTTGTGTAAGAAGGAAGGTGAAAGCTCATAAACTTGGCTTGTGAAGCCAGTTCCAGCATCCATAATTAATGCCCAAAGATTGGTATAAGATGCCACACAGCTTATTAGCAGACCATCTGCCATTCCTTTCTCCACATGTTGGGCCAACCTTGCATCTGCCACATTGTAATGATACCTAATTGCACGATAACCAAACAGTTAAATTGAAACATCAAACAAGGACAGCTAGTATATATTAAAATTTTTACTCCTTAAGGTCTACATGTTCCAAAATACCTCTGCTTCATTGGAAGTCTTGCATTGTAGATTGAAATCCACTGTGTAGCAGGAACACCAAGGCGAACCTTCTTCTTGGGTTGATCATCCTCTTCATCAATGGTCAACCTACCTCGCTTTTGGCCGACTTGATAAATAATCTACCAAACATTCCAGGATTGTTATTTTTCTACTGTCTTTATAACTTAAAATTATTAAATTTTATATACACTTCAAAAATAAAAAGCATCACATGTATATTCATGACAACAAACACTAGTACATGTCAATACCTTTTGAGCACCATCTGTGTTTATCGGCCTTACAGCTGGATTTGGTCCTATCAACCCCTCAAATAATGATATTAGTTTGGAGTAGTTGGGTTCCTCATCAAATTTCATATTCACCACAATCTCAAGAAACTGTTTTAGTGGTGGAGGACAGAAGCAGCAAAGCATTTCAGGGGATGTAGCCATTTTCTTTTTGCAGACTAAGAATGATTTGTTGTCACCCTTGATTTGAAAGTACAAGAAAGAATGAGAAAACAATATAAACAATGAATGCTAAAACAACTCTCTGATATACCACTCACTGTGATAATCAAATCAGCCATACCTGATACCCCTGCCATGGTAGCCGGCCTCGATGTAAAAATATGAGCGTATAAGCAAGAGACTCAAGATCATCTCTTCTGCTAGCAGTTCTTCCCAAATGCGCATGTACACTTGCATATCGAACGGTTCCTCTGGTGAAGATGAAAATTACAGAACACAACAATATCAGCAAAAGAGTTCATCATTAACAAGTATCCAATTAGACAGACATTATACACACCTAAACATATCAGGTCGTTGATCATAATCAACATGCAGTCCACTGCTGCTATCTTTCCATTTTGTTGCTGCAACATCATGGTTTAGATCAAACATAAGAAAAGAACCTCAAATCAAAGCATAAAAAGGAACTGTGGGGCTGAAATAGAATTTACTTGCCTAATCCAAGGTCAACAAGAAACAACTTCTTCTCTTGTGGCGTGGATGGTTGACCAAGTAAAAAGTTCTCAGGTTTAACATCCCCATGCACATAACTGTATCACGTAAGATCAACATTGAAATCAAAAGTTAGTTGAAACAAAGATAAAGAGGTGAAATATAGATTTAACATTTTAAAAAGATACCAATATTATATATTTATAGAGCTTTCATGAAAACTAGCATTCATACTAAACATAATTAAAATCACAAACCCTTTGGAGTGCATCTTCTCTAGTATAGATAGGGACTCAACAGCTATACAAGCTACCATTTCTGCAGACATCCTGCATGTGAAATTAAGAACAAAAATTAATATCCATGACTAGTGGGCTTGTTCCATGTTAGAGTCCATCTACCCCAATGTTCATACAAAGGATTACAATGCACAGATATTCCATAAGAAAGTTATAAATTTGGGAAAAAAAGAATGCATGCACTTCTTTTGCCAAGCAGGGTCAAGAAGACAACCCCTGCATTTTCCCTGGGAAACAAGCAGACCATCAATCCCACCCAACCCCACAAAAACACTCGAGATAACCAGAAGCTTAGATGCTCAATTCCACCCTACCAAGAGATCAACAATAAGAGGATTGCATGCCCCTACTTCAATTGGGCCTTTGGGTTACTACTTTATATAGAAAGACCAGTAATGAAAAGAGGGCCAGCAGTCAGCCAGCTAAGCTAACATCTAATTTAGCATATATGGATTATATGGTTTTGTGTTTTTTCAGCTGTGTATAAGTTCATGTTGTCCTTTCGGACTGGGCGTTGGGTTTTTCATAGTTTTTCTTAAAACAATCCAAAAAAATACCCTAAGGGAGTACTATTATTTCTTTGAGTTGTGTCTGATGGGTGAAACTAAAAGTCTGTCAAAAACAGGTGGCAGTGCTGGATTTGGGTGTGTCCCCAAAATAGGCATGTTCATTTTTCTGAGTTCTAGGTATTTTGACTGTCTGTGCAGGATCATATCCCAATACCCATGTCCATTTAAGCGCTGGACGTGGATGTCAGACACCAGTACTTCAAGAAAAAGGGGGTGGGGTGGAGAGACGGGAGTCTGAACAAGGTCACAAAGACATGCCACTTACGTTTGCCCTGAGGAATTCCAAACATCCCATAAACTGGGCCCTAATATGTCCATAACCTGAAAATACAATAGCAGAAGTTAAGCCATGATTTAAGATAGATGCACAAACAGAAAGACAAGCTGCAGCCCATACCATCACATAATAGTCTCCTTGCTTTCCTTTGTAGTGCACTTTTGGAACTCCATGACTACCACCTAGAGCACTGTTTACCACAAACCCAACACAATGTTATCACGTGTAGTCATAAATTTAGAAATGTTCCAAAAAAACTATAAAGGAAATACAGCCACCTACTTGTAAACTTGCCATTCGTAAGGAGGACCATAACTACACCCTTTGCTGTTTCTATGCTCAAATTTCAGAGCTACCTAAAAGAATGCAAAAACAATAACAGAACTAATGTTAATATCAAGAAATAAGATTATATGGAACTTTCTATGCTTAAGATAGTTGAAGATGGTTTACCTCCATGGCTGCAGAACCAGTTGCACGTTCATTTCCACCACTAACACGTCTTCCAACAAACACCTGACCAAATCCACCTTTACCAAGCTTTCTTTCTATCTTGTACATAGGAGACCCCCCAACTTGAACCTAGCAAAGTTATAACAAAACAAAAATCAAATCAACCAAACTAAACTGAAAATTAATGAAGAACCCAGAAAACAAGTTACCAGAAACAAAGAAAGAAAAGAGGAAAAGAAATTAAATAGACAAACAATTACACAAGGAAAAATAATTAATTAGACTAAAAGGGAAAAGAGGACTATCATTAAAAATATAAATGCTTTCAACAATAAAACAAAAGCATACCCTCTCAGGGAAAGGTGCAGTACTTCCCTCCTCTTCCTGTCCGGCAGCCTTATTAGCACTCAACCCACCGCTATCGTCCCCCATCACAGCTTCTTTTTCTTTATTGTCTTTTACCAACTCCTTCAAAATATCGCTCTCTCTCTCAGAAATCACAACGACCTGAGGGTGTTCCTCCTCCTCCTTTAGTCTCTTGGCGGCCAATCTCGTCCTTGGCCTACCTAACTCAATAACCGCCGCCGCCGCACGTTTCCGACCTTGATTCCTCGTTTGTTTCCGGGTTTCTTGTGGCTGCTGAGGCTGCGCTAACTTGGCACGGCCTCTACAAACCCCTTTTCGCAGCTCAGGCATTTCATAAACCCCATACAATTGAAACGAAACCCCAATAATTCAATCATTGTATGGTTTCTTCTACAACGGCGGCCATGGAAATTTCTCAAATTAAAAAAAAAGGAATGGGGAAAATTTTTACAATAAATTGAATTTATCAAAAATTGAAGGGGCTTTTAGTGTAATTAGAGAAAGGATTGGAACAAAGAGGGGGAATTTTTAAGCGAATTTGAGGGTTAGGGTTAGGGTTTTGGCAGAGGAAAATAAATAATAACAATAATAAAGGATATAGAAAATGGGGGATGAAAAAAGGCGCAAGTTTTTGACGGAAATAGTTTGTGTGAGATGATGGAAATCGTGTCTCGAGTTGAAGTGGGTCCCACAGATTGACTCCATGTCAGCATTTATGAAATGGATAGCTACCGCGGGTGCTATGCCAACGTCCTTTTAACTGGACCGGATCAATTCCATCGGCTGAATTGAGAATTGAATAGAAAATTAGTTGAATAGGAGTTTTAATATTTTTATTTTTTATAATTTTTTAATAATTTATTTAATCGAATTAAACAGATTAATTAGATTGACAAACTGATATAGCTGTCCGACTCAACCAGCAATCTGATTCTGAAAATTTTGATGTTGATTGTGCAATTCAATTTTTTTATTAGATTAATATATTATTTGGTATTTAACTTTACCTTAATATTTAATTTAATATAAAATATTTTTGTTGTCTTAATTTAATACTTAAATTTAACTTTAATATTCAATTTATTAACCAAATCAAATAATACAATGTGACCCAATAAAGATTTTATGCGTGTGCTCTAAGTAAAAATATATATATACATAATTTCCAAAATAGAAAATTCGAGGACTAAATTAAATATTAAAATTAAATTAAAGAATTTAATTGAGACAAATAAATAACTTAATGATCAAATTGAAAAAAAAACTTAACTACCAAATTTAATATTAAAGTCAAATTCAAATATCAATTTAAGATAAAAAAAAACTTTAAAAATTGAACTGAATATTAAAATTAAACTCAACAACCTTTTTTTTATTTCCCTCATATGTTTTTTAATTAATATATTATTTGGTATTAATGTTGAATTTTCTAATACAAAAATTCTAGAATATATAATCAAAAAAAATTTACTTAAATTTTTAAATATATAATTAAAAGATTCTGAAATAAAAAAGTTTAAAAATAAAAATATTTTAAATCTAAAAAACAAAAATTGATTGGTTTGACCAGCGTTGGTCGGTGGGTGGAATCTGATGTTGGTCGCAATTTTTTTTTACCAAAAATCAAATCAGTCTGTAATATTTTAAAGAAGAATATTTTTTTAATTACAAAATCTAAAACGAAATTTAAAAAAAATTTAATATAACAAGTGAATTTTTATATAATTTTAAGAATTATATTTATTTTTAAAAATTTTTAAAAATATTAGCTACATTTTTTTTAATAACACATACTTTCGAATTTTAAATTTTACTTTTTGAATTTTTACGGCATTTAGATTTTTAAAATTTTTAAAATTTAGCTTTAACCAATTCAAATGAGACAGTTGTCTCGCTTCTATTGGCTCATAATTAAACATTTAACATGTTTAATGCAAATACTTAAGACAAAAAGAATAATTGTATTTATATTCACATTTTGTTTTTATATTATTTGACTTGTTTCAATAGAAAAAAGAAGCATTCAATGGGTTCAATTTTTATATAATAACAACAGAATAGATTGAAAGGTTTATATAAATCGAATCAAGTTGAAAATAATAATCGAAATAATCGAACTAAATAATACTTGCTTGATTTGGTTTATTGATCTTCACTGTTTTTTTCTCCGATTTAGTCATAACCACACAAGTAGTCCAAGAATTTCATTTGAATCATACATCCCTTAATCCATTTTTCAGTTATCAAACTAATGGACAGATTTTCCATGATAATAATTATGTAGCTTCGAGGAAAAAAAAAAAAAAGAGAATAATAACTCTTGACACCTCTGTAGTAAAAGTGTTTATGAGTCGGATCAGGTTTGATGCGTATCGGATTTAATCATGATATTAATATATTTTATATTTACTTAAATGTAGCCGACCCGAACTAAGAGCTTAAAATTTTGTTTAATTTTGTCAATATTTGCAAAGAGATTAACCCAAACATATTTTAGGCTTGCCCATATTAATTTTAATTTTTTTAAAAATATTTATTTTATATTATTTTAATATTTAATAAGTTTATATATTTATTTATTGAAAATTTTTATATAATCATCTTAACATTATTTTAATATTTACATTAGAGTAGTATTATAAATATGGTATAGGTTTTTTTTAATGTGTTCTAAATTACATAACATATAAAAATAACATAATATAAAATATTATAAACTTAAAAATATGTCGAATAGGGCCAAGCATGGGCCTTGAATGTTTAAGATTGAGCTTGGCCCATATTTTAAATGGGTCTATTTTTTTCTCAAACCGATCAATAGGTCTACTTTGTAGTGTTATATTGAATTTTTTTCAAATCAATATGAAGATAAAAGGAAAAACCAAATAAAGTAAATAAACAATTATTTCACATAACAATGATGATATTGATTGGTGAGTCAAGCGTTGGCCAACAGGGCCGTCAGGCAGAAGAGAAAGACGATAATGGTGCCAGAGGAACACGGTGGTGGCATGGTGGACGCTAGAAAATGGTAGGTGCAGCTATGTAAACTGTGGTATTTGTGTCGGGGAGGATCTGTCAGCAGCCTACAGTGCAATGTTTTGGCTCTTGAGAATTAGGAGTGAATTGCGGTATCAAAGCCAGCAAGGTGAAGGGTTTGTGATTATTTTCTTTTAAGCTTAGGCTCAAGAAAGAAGTTTAAGCTTATGACAGAAACGTCATCTTCATCACGTCCCTCTATTTCTAAAGCTCTTGTGTCTATGCCTAGTTTTCCTCTTAAATCTCATTCTGCAAAAAAAGATCTCTTACCTTTATGAAGCTACCTACTTAAGAGAAGATGAAAAAATCCAACCTACGGAGCTTCCAACTGTAAACCCTTACAGTGCCTACAAAAAACCTCTCCTTTCACCTTTGAAAAGTATTAGATCTCTAATACAAAATTCTCCCAAACAAGTTAGGGAATATGTTCAAGCCTCAAAGTTTGACAGCCATCTTATCACTGGAGACACTACAGAAAAGTTTGTCAATCTTGAGATTCCACCGAAATTTCCAAAAGAATGGTCTGATGCTGGATATACACATATCCATTTTGGTGCCATACGATTAGCTCTTAATTCTCATGGCACAGAAGGAAAACCTGTTGTTGCAAGAATTGCTTTGCTTGATTCAAGGTATTTAAAATACCAAGATGCTTGTATTGTAACCATTGAAGCCACATTAAATTCTAGTTTGGTTATGGTGACTCTTTTCCCAAATTTTACCATGTCTTTACATGATCCAAACCTGTTGACTGCTTTGAAAGTACAAATTCAGATTGTGGGCGCTCCTCAAGTTGCTTCATCTACAACACTACACTATCAAATAGTGTATAGAATTCAAGATCATGCCTTCAACTTTTCAAAGCATGGTACTGGAGATTCCCTTCTTATCTCAGTCAACACTCAAGATCAACCTCATTGCATACATGTGCCAAGACAAATTTCAAAGAATGAGTTGATCAAATTATTACCAGAAAAATGGATCACAAACTATGAAATGCTTCATGAGCATGATCAACCAATTCAGTCCACTAAAAGCCAGATTACTTCAAAAGGAGATGGAACTACAGAGATCAAGTTTGATCATAGTCATTTACAAAGACCAGAAACACAATCTGTGTTTCTAACTATGTTAATGATGCAACCAGTCCCCGATCCAAACGAAGGACATATTCCAATGGATTCAGACTGCTGCTGTGGACTTTGTGAACCAGGGTCAGAAAGAAAACTTATTGAAAGTTTTACTGATGAGAGGAGGCCACAATATATGTTCAAAGATACAAAAACTGGACACTGTCCTTGGGCTCTCAATTATTCCTGTGAATTATGTGCGGATGATCGTTTTGCAGCATGGATAGATAGTCTTGATAAAGAAGCTTCCAAACCCAGCAAAAGAAAGTCAAAAAAGAAGTCCACCCAAGATGAGTTTTATGAAAGATATAAAAATGGAAATCCTTCTATTGGTCCTTTAGGAGAAGATAATGGTAAATTTCTATATCTTGTGGATTATTCAACAAAATTACCACAACGGCAAAAACTTCCAGAAAATCTAAGAGATACAAGACCATTTTTTCCCTCAAAATCTTCATCTTCTTGTATCCTGAAAAATGACCCACAGAAAAATCCTTTTCCTCAGCCCTGTTATAAACAGATTCGCAAATGGGTCAAAAAGAATCCTTTTCTAGAAATCTTTGAAACACCCAAAACCACTTCAGTATGTATGTATCAACCTCCTGATACTACATATGATCAGGAATTCCCTCATTTACAAGAATTCACAAATACGGGTTATTCTCATAATCTCAAAATCCCCACAAAAATTCAAGCTGACGAATCTGGCAAACCTACAAAGGTTAGTACAGCCAAAGCAACATTAAACTGGCAGACAGAAAATGCAGTGGCGCAAAATAAAGTTCTCAAAAAGATAGACTCCAAAGTCACTCAATTGGATTCAAGAATGGCATTTGCAGAATCCAAACTTCATGAGAATACCAAAATGGTAAAAGAATTAATTATTCTTTTACAAAAAAGATTAAAAGAAGTTGCCAGTGAAACTGCTACCCCAGGACAAGATTTCTTTTCTCATATGGCACAAAGAGATAAAGAAATCCAGAAGTTGAAAGACCAGATAAAAAATTTGAAGGAAACAGGGAAGATTCCTACACCAGAAATGAATCATCGAGATTCAGATGCAGAATTATTCTTATTTCCTTCAGTCAGACAAGTAAGTCCTCAAACGGAAGGAATCTTCATTAAGTTTCCTCCAATCATTGAAAAAAAAAACCTACTCTTCATGATCTCCATATAGAGATAAAAAAAAGTATGGAGATAAAGAAAAAGGCAGAAGAAGCAGAAAAAGAAAGAGAAATTCATTCTTAGTAAGAGTCAAAACAGTTTGGAAAAAGGTCAATTTTAGAAGAATCACCTCTACCTTCTCCTCCTCCAAAACAAACTTCAAAATCTCTCATGATTCAGAACAATCCTCTGTCCACTTTTTTGAGAGATTATCAAAAACAGTTGATACCAAAGATTTCAGCAATGTAATTATCAGAAAAAGAAAACGAGTCTTCACCAAAATCTTCCTCAGAAGAAACTGCAAGGGAGTCTTTTATATTCCTCTTCTTATTCCTCTTCTGATGAGAAACCAGAAGAAAACTTCCAAAAAATTGCTCAAACACAACCAAAAGTGGAAGTTCCTTCAGATGATGACCCCATGATGAATGAAACTCATCAATGAGAATATTCTTCTCAAGCTCCAAGAACTAATAAAGGTCAATCCATTGGCAGAATGACCTTTACTCTTGATGATATTCCACCAGAGAAATAGCCAGCCAGGATTCAGGAATTTCATTTCTGGCTTGATACCAGAAAGCTTACAGAAGAAAGCAATTACAACATTCTCCTAGAATTTGTTTCTAGATTTACGGGAATGTTAAGAGACTGGTGGAACTCAATTGATCATAATTCACATATGTAGTTCTTGGTTCTTCAGGATTTAAATACTCCAATCAGAATCATACATCAGCATTTTGTTAGAAATCCTGATGATTTGCTGAATATCAAAAGAAAGGAATTTTTCAAGAGAAAATGTTGTTCATATAGCAAAAAAGACTTGTCAAAGTATTTCAAGATCATGACTAAACTTTTTTGCTTATTAGGACTCAACAACAATCTTAAGCCAGTGATCCTTGCTTCTATCCCTGATCCATTACAAGTAGTAGTTAATCAAGCTCTCCAAAGGCAAAATAAAGACATTCTTAGTCTCACTGCTGGTGAATTCAACAAGAAGTTTTTATTGCTCTTGAAGATATTTGCAACAGAAGAAAGATATTCAAAGACTATATTCATGGAGACAAAAGAATTTATAAAGCTAGTGATGATTCATATCTGAAGTTTAAATGCCCAAAGGATCATTCCTGTTTTTGCAGAAAGCCCAGAAAAAGGAGACATTTTAGGAGAATTGCTCAAAACAAATATTCCTCCAAAACTTCAAAAAAATGAAAGCTGAAATGGAGATATTTGAGAAAGAAAAGCTCTCCTAAAAGTTCAAAATCCTCTAAATGTCATATCTGCAATCAGAAGGGGCATTTTGCAAAAAATTGTCCAAATAACAAAAAAGTAGCAAAGATGATTCAGCAGATCCAGGAGGAAGCAGGAATTTCAATTGAAAGATATGATGATCTTGAATCTCTTTTCTCAATTGAAGATGAACCTATAGAAAAAACTCTATGTGCTATTCCAACAGATTTCTTCGAAAGTGAATCTGATTATTTAGATTCTTTAATCTGTATGACCATATTGATGCTCCAGAAACAACACCAAACTGTTGCAAAAGATGTTGTTCCAATTCCTCAGGTTCTAGTAAAGATATACTTGGATAAATACAGCAAGCCTATTACTATTATTGTCTTTCTTGATACTGGAGCTGCTGCTACTATAATGAATCCAGATGTTCTCCCAGCACATTGGTGGAAGCCTTACACAGCGATTTTCAATTCAGCTGCAAATCGCCTATTTGCTACCTATCTAAAAAGTAAGCCCATTACTATTCAATTCTTTCCTAGATGTTTTGTTTAAACCACTGTTTTAGGATCTAAACTCCCAGGGAAAGACATTGTTGTTGGATTTGATCTTTATTTAAAGCCCAAAAATTGAGAATCCTTCTAGATGGGCTTAGATACAAGAACCAATTTCAGCCCTTTGTACCAATACCTAAATTGTTCTCTTTTTAGATAGAGAAAATAGCCCAAATAGTCTAAAACCTCAAAAACTTAGCCTGTGCTGATTCTCATACTAAATTTCTCACAAAATGTTCACATCCCTTATGGAAAAACCCAGATTTCTTCATTTCTTTACCATTCAAGAAAAATGAAGATATCAATCATACAAAAGCTAGTCATCAAGGGATGAACCCTGAACATCTTTCCCTAGTAGAAAAGGAATGTGTTGATCACCAGAGTCAATGATTAATTGAACCCTCAGAATCCCAATGGGCATGTGAGGCCTTTTATGTTAACAAAAGGTCTGAACAAATCAAAGGAAAGCTTAGATTAGTGGTAAATTATGAACCACTAAATCTTTTTCTTCAAGATGACAAATTCCCACTACCAGATAAAATGATGTTGTTCTCCAGCTTAGCCAAAGCAAGAATCTACTCCAAATTTGATCTCAAAGCTGGATTCTGACAATTGGGAGTTACTCCAGAAGACAGACCAAAGACGGGATTTTGTATCCCAAACAGGCACTATCAATGGAAAGTCATGCCTTTTGGTTTGAAAATGGCACCGTCAAAATTTCAAAAAGCTATGACAAGAATATTTCAACCAATTATGTATAGTGCTTTGGTCTACATTGATGATATTCTTTTATACAACCCAGATGAATTAACTCGTTCTAAGCTCTTTGAAGAATTTACTCAGCTTATTTTCCAGTATGGAATTATGATTTCAGAAAAGAAGATGCAGATCAACAAAACAAAAATAGAATATCTTAGAATGCATCTCAAAGAAGAAACAAGGTAATGCCTTCATGTTAAGACCAAAATGAAGATGGTCTGTTTCTTCTTTGAGATGCATTCCAAGATATTCTATTTCTATTTTGTTGATCTGCATCTTCTTTTCTGAAATCATAATTCTATACTAGAAAATAAGCTGACTAAATTTTTCAAGGAGCTTGGAATGGGTTAATTCATCTGGGCTGTATAAAAGAATATCATCAATATAGACCAAAGTACTATACATAATTGGCTGAAATATTCTTGTCATAGCTTTTGAAATTTTGATGGTGCCGTTTTCAAACCAAATGGCATGACTTTCCATTGATAGTGCCTGTTTGGGATGCAAAATTCCGTCTTTGGTCTGTCTTCTGGAGTAACTCCCAATTGCTAGAACCCAGCTTTGAGATCAAATTTGGAGTAGATTTTTGCTTTGGCTAAGCTGGAGAATAGCATCTTTTTATCTGGTAGTGGGAATTTGTCATCTTGAAGAAAAAGATTTAGTGGTTCATAATTTACCACTAATCTAAGTTTTCATCTGATTTGTTCAGACCTTTTGTTAACATAAAAGGCCTCACATGCCCATTGGGATTCTGAGGGTTCAATTAATCCTTGACTCTGGTGATCAGCACATTCCTTTTCTGCTAAGGAAAGATGTTCCGGGTTCATCCCTCGATGACTGGTTTTTGTAGGATTGATATCTTCATTTTTCTTGAATGGTAAAGAAATGAAGAAATCTGAGTTTTTCCATAAGGGATGTGAACATTTTATGAGAAATTCAGTATGAGAATCTGCACAGGTCAAGTTTTTGAGGTTTTGGACTATTTGGGCTATTTTCTCTATCTGAAAAGAGAACAATTTGGGCATTGGTACAAAAGGCTGAAATTAGTTCTTGTATCTAAGCCCATCTGGAAGGATTCTCAATTTTTGGGCTTTAGAATAAAGATCAAATCCAACAACAATGTCTTTCCCTAAGAGTTTAGATCCTAAAACAGTGGTTTGAACAAAACATCCAGGAAAGAATTGAATAGTAATGGGCTTACTTTTTAGATGGGTAGCAAATGGGCATTTAAACTTCAGATATGAATCATCACAAGCTTTATCAATTCTTTTGTCTCCATGAAGATAGTCTTTGAATATCTTTCTTCTGTTGCAAATATCTTCAAGAGCAATAAAAACTTCTTGTTGAATTTCACCAGCAGTGAGACTAAGAATGTCATTATTTTGTCTTTGGAGAGCTTGATTAACTGCTACTTGTAATGGATCAGGGATAGAAGCAATGATCACTGGCTTAAGATTGTTGTTGAGTCCTAATGAGCAAAAAAGTTTAGTCATGATCTTGAAATGCTTTGACAAGTCTTTTTTGCTATATGAACAACATTTTCTCTTGAAAAATTCCTTTCTTTTGATATTCAGCAAATTATCAGGATTTCCAACAAAATGCTAGTGTATGATTCTGATTGGAGTACTTAAATCCTGAAGAACCAAGAACTGCATTTGTGAATTATGATCAATTGAGTTCCACCAGTCTCTTAACATTCCCGTAAATCTAGAAACAAATTCTAGGGGAATGTTATAATTGCTTTCTTCTGTAAGCTTTCTGGTATCAAGCCAGGAATGAAATTCCTGAATCCTGGCTGGCCACTTTTCTGGTGGAATATCATCAAGAGTAAAGGTCATTCTGCCAAGGGATGGACCTTTATTAGCTCTTGGAGCTTGAGAAGAAGATTCTCCTTGATGAGTTTCATTCATCATGAGGTCATCATCTGAAGGAACTTCCACTTTTGGTTGTGTTTGAGCAATTTTTTGAAAGTTTTCTTCTGGTTCCTCATCAAAAGAGGAATAAGAAGAGGAATATGAAGACTCCCTTGCAGTTTCTTCTGAGGAAGATTTTGGTGAAGACTTATATTCTTTTTTTGATAATTGCATTGCTGAAATCTTTGGTATCAACTGTTTTTGATAATCTCTCAAAAAATGGACAGAGGATTGTTCTGAATCATGAGAGATTTTGAAGTTTGTTTTGGAGGAGGAGAAGGTGAAGGTGATTCTTTTAAAATTGGCATTTTCCCCAACTGTTTTGACTCTTGCTGGGAATGAATTTCTCTTTTTTTTTTCTGCTTCTTCTGCCTTTTTCTTTATCTCCATACTTTTCTTTATCTGT
Source organism: Gossypium stocksii (assembly GCA_020496765.1). Taxonomy (NCBI): domain Eukaryota; kingdom Viridiplantae; phylum Streptophyta; class Magnoliopsida; order Malvales; family Malvaceae; genus Gossypium; species Gossypium stocksii. Next base: position 1,949,905 of record CM035623.1, read on the forward strand.
ATATGGAGATCATGAAGAGTAGGTTTTCTTTTTTCAGGAATTGGAGGGAACTTAATGATGGTTCTTTCCGTTGGAGGACTTACTTGTCTGACTGAAGGAAATTAGAATAATTCTGCATCTGAATCTCGAGGATTCATTTCTGGTGTAGGAATCTTCCCTGTTTCCTTCAAATTTTTGATCTGGTCTTTCAACTTCTGGATTTCTTTATCTCTTTGTGCTATATGAGAAAAGAAATCTTGTCCTGGAGCAGCAGTTTCACTGGCAACTTCTTTTAATCTTTTTTGTAAAAGAATAATTAATTCTTTTACCATTTTGGTATTCTCGTGAAGTTTGGATTCTGCAGATGCCATTCTTGAATCCAATTGAGTGACTTTGAAGTCTATCTTTTTGAGAACTTTATTTCGCGTCACTGCATTTTCTGTCTGCCAGTTTAATGTTGCTTCGGCTGCACTAACTTTTGTAGGTTTGCCAGATTCGTCAGCTTGAATTTTTGTGGGGATTTTGGGATTATGAGAATAACCCGTCTTTGTGAATTCTTGTAAATGAGTGAATTCCTGATCATATGTAGTATCAGGAGGTTGATACAGACATACTGAAGTGGTTTTGGGTGTTTCAGAGATTTCTGGAAAAGGATTCTTTTTGACCCATTTGCGAATCTGTTTATAATAGGGCTGAGGAAAATGATTTTTCTGTGGGTCATTTTTCAGGATACAAGATGAAGATTTTGGGGGAAGAAATGGTCTTGTATCTTTAGATTTTCTGAAAAATTTTGCCGTTGTTTTGTTGAATAATCCACAAGATACAGAAATTTACCATTATCTTCGAGGTTTTTTTTTAATTACGTTATTTATGCAACATAAACGAAATTAATTATTAACTTGAGCTTGGATTTGATTTTACAGATTTACATTTGAGGAGTTTATATAGATTTTTTGAGAAGAGTTTATATAGATTTTTTTGATTGGGTATAAAACTACTTCTATTTTTTTTTAAAAAAAATTAAATTCAATTTATTCAATTATTTTGGTTTAGATCCCAAAAATCAAAACCAAATCATATTAATCGAGATGACGAATTAACCAAAAATCTAATTGAACAAAAATTTTCATTTTATTCGATTTGATCTTATCGATTTATCAGTTGAAGAGAGTTTATATATAATATTTGATTTATTAAGGATCATAAGTGACAAAATAAACAGATAAATTTACTAAAGAAAATTTACTACAAAATTGATGATATATCACTACAAAAATAAATCTCCATTTAAAAACTATAAATATGTTTAAAACTATTCCCATTTTGAAAAGAAAAAAAAAAAAAGTCCTGTAAAATACACATTTTAAAATTATCAAATTTTCACCTTTTTACTAAATTAAACTAAAAAAATGGCCAATCATGCAGTTAAAATATGAAACCATATCATTATTTTATATTTTACCAAATAAAAAATTTTATGAAACCATATTTTATACTAAACAAAAAAATAACGCCAAACATGTTTTCTTTTTACATCCTAAGTAGTTAAATTGAAAATAAAAAATAAAATAAAAAACTAACTAAAAATGGAACACTAAATATTTTCAGTGTTAAATTTCCAAAGTTAATCTGAACAGGGAGGTGATTAAAAACAAATATGGTGGAAATATATGGTGATCAAAAAGATCAAAGGCCAGTGTTGGGATTGTTACCAGCGAGGATAAGTGAAATTTCCAAACCTCTGCTGAAAGCTTGGTTGAACATCAACCTTGTCTGGAATGTCGAGACGAATGGGAACCATGAGAAAAATGCTACCGGAACAAATATAATCATTCCCATTCCAGCATCGTATAATCGTGCCATCGATCGCACTGATTTCCACAACCCTGTCTTTTTCACCAATGGTTTCCAAGCTCCAGCAATCTGCAATACATATATACATATATCGGAAAGCATGCCAAATAATGACCAAACATAACCGGAACCTCTGTGTGTGGTTGGGTGTTTAAAGGAATGCGCTACGAAAAAGGAGAAGAGGAACTTACGGAGAGGATTCCCCATCCGGTGGGCACGAATGCTAAGATGGAAGCAAATATGTCAGGGATAGACAAGTCTGTTAACGCAACTGCAACGGCTAAACCAGCTATGGCGATCATGAAGGAGACTCCTTGGATGAAACGCAGTAGCAGCTGGAAATTAACTGACATCTTCTGGCTGAAGGTGAATACCTGTTTAAATCAAATGACATTCATCAGTTCCATAATGATTATAAAAAATTTATTTTGTAAAAAAAAAAAAATCATCTGTTACGAACCTTGAAGAGGATTATAAGAACGGCAAGTACGACCCAGGAAAAGCCATAAACCTACAGAGATACAGGCAATTCAAATGTTATGCAACCAATCCCAAAGCACAAGCATTTAGAACAATTACATTAAAAAAAGCATTTAATTCATGATAAGTCCCATCGGAAACTATAAATAAGATATATCATTACTTCATTCCCAAGAGGGAAAGTGCTAATCAGGTGATGACACATCATCAAAAAATTTCTACAACTAAGCTTTATTTCTAATGATGAGGCATCATTTGATTTGTTATTATCGCATAGAATTATACAAAGTCGATGCATCAAATCTTAACCCTTTTTTTCATCTCAACTATTTCTCTAACCAATCACATTCTAAATATACCAACTTTAAGGGCACAATTTGTGCTTTCCAATTTAGAAGACACAAATAGTTTAAACTTCTCTGAGATTGATCTATTTCAGAGAAATGGCAACGAAGAGGGATCGGTCAAGAAAATCACTAAGTGGCAAATAAACATTATTAATAATCAAAACAAACTTTCAGCTAAACATACAGCGAAGACAGTATCTAATAATGAGTATAGCTGTTACCGTCAACGACGTATCATCTTCCTGCACATTTAGCTTGTAGACAATGCCATACTGGAACAGGAAAAATCTGAGACTTAAAATAGTCTCCAATATTCTTCCTCTCATGGTGCGAATGTGTGCCTGTAGATGCAACCAAAATAAGCTGTTACTCAAAAGTTGACTTCTGCTAGTCTATTCTAGTTGATTTTTTTCAGCAGTAAATGTTAATTATGTCAAATTTAGCCTTATTTGATTCTTTTTAACAGTACAAGGACTAAATCCATTTAATAATAAAAAAGGCTAATTTGATCTAATCACTATAACAGAGGGACCTGCCAAGTACTTCCACCAATTCCATGAGTATACTGCATTTTGTTATGTATCAATTGAATATTTAATCATTCTTGAGGAAACTAAAAAGGTTCACATTTATTAATAACTAACTCGTATTTGCCAATCTCGCCATTGGTTTAGTGGAAAACTTGTGTGGGTCTCAAGTTGATTGGCATGAGGTCCAAGGTTCAATCCCCAAGTGTGTAAACCCTTTCCCCCTTCCCCCACTGTAATGTAATTGTTCACTTGTATCAAAAAGAAAACACGTATTTGTCTATGCATTAGACATAACACCGGTAACTTATAGAACAAACAAATCAACTAAAGAGTTATTGTAGCTATAGGTATATTAAGAACAAAAAGAATACCAGTTCTTCATCCCACCAAGCTTCCCAGCTTTCCTCTCCTTTAACACCAATTCCGCCTCTGTAAAATAGCCAATTTGTCCAATCTCTGAAGTCCTCCACAATCCTGAAAATGAAAATGGCAAAAGAGATGCATAATTAGGTAGGATCCCACATTTAAAAATAAATAAAAGATTGCTTACTTTTGCCACTCAAATCCAGAAGGATTGAACAAATAGGGTGCGAAAAGCCATGAAAGAGCCATAAACCAACTGCTAATTGATAGAAGAACGTAGGACAATGCACTCTCATTATACCCATATGCCAGGTATACCACCAACAGAAGCACAACTTCTAGCCTGAATGCACCACAAGAGCTTAACTTAATATGGTTGGTTCAGTAAAAATAAACATATATAGACATATATGTAAAGAGAGAGAATTACCCTTTAACAAAATGACTGCGAGAATATAGTCTGTAGTTCTCAGAAAATTTAATATGGCGGACCACAAAACCTCTACCAGTAGCTTGATACTGTTAAGAAACAAGTGTTAATACATATCACTCACCCAGATCCCAATTTCTTTTAAATAAAGAAACAGGGAAATCAGGTACAATGAGACAAAGCATACCCTTGCACCACCATGCAGGATTGTCCGACCAAAATAATGAGTTCTTGTACCCAGGGAGAATGTGAAGAAAACAGTACAAAGCTGTAACTGCATTGTGACAAAACTGACAATAGCCTGCAGACGAAAGAAAAGTAAGAATTGGGGAACAAACTAACTGGATAATGTAAAATTTAACAATAAGGAAGTATTACACATATGTCAATAGAGATTAAAACAAATGATAATTATGATACTAGAAAATATTTTGTCAGGCTTTTGGAGGCTAACTTGGATCTAAAGCATTAAATATTTCAGATAAATGCCACTCATAGTAGAAACTAAAAAAGTAATATTTTGTTAACGCAACGGTTTACATGGTGAGAACATGAGTTTTGTTTTAGTTATAAGAAAAGCGTGAAATAAACAAAACAGGCATTGATCAGTACAATAAATCACCATCACGGCTTTCAACATAAGTATATAAATAAATAAAAGCCAGAACACAACAACTGAATGACAAGCCCACCAATCACTCATGTTGAATTTTGTGCACAAATTCACATGAAACCAAGACAATCAAATTCAATGTGGTATTAGAATCCTGGACCTACCAATGGTGTGCGAACACATTGAGGAAAAAACTAACATTAGAATTGATTCATTATTAGTGATTTAGAATATAAGAATTTAACTTCTCCCTTATCATAAAAACATGTAAGAAATAGATATCAATTAAACAGATCATATAAAGGCAACAGTCAAGAAAAAAAAAAATCTGACAATAAGAGGACACCTTCCAAAAACATTCAGGTCAGTATGGCACTTCAAATGGGCATTCAAAGTGGAAAAATATCGAGATACATGCAGGATAACCAATTACCCTTAGGAAACCTTGCTCCAAGATGAAGCCCAAAACCATTGGCACAGCTGAAAAGATACCAATTTGAAACAGAAACTGAGTATTTAGAGCAGCTTCAAGAGCAGCATTATCTGTTATCTGAGCTCGCTCTTGCATTGTTTCACCAACTCCAGAAAGTGCCTGGAACAAAAATTTGGGTCAATATCCAGCTAAGAAACCATATATGTGTACATGCACAATTGCAAATACTCATGTACGCGTGAAAAACCACACAATAATGAAGGACAACCCAAAAATAACAAATACAGTAAAGCCCAATGCTACAGTGAACTTAATACAAAAAAACAACTTTCAGACTGAAAAAAGGACATGGGATTACGTTAGTAGAAAAGGAGAGCCATTACTACTAGACATTTAGGTTCTACATTCAAGGAATCACCTAGTTTGAGTAAATTTTAGTTAAAACTTATAGATTTTAGTTGAACAGCAATGCTTATGGGTGTGATTGGGCTTTAAGTCTGTTAGCTCACAACACTTCATTTTTTATAATTGATGTTCTGTATATGCGATCAAAATTTTTGGTAAAATGTACGTTGTAGAAATCAAGTGAATTGTCCCAACACAAAGATCTGCCCCCCTCACCACAATATTTCTATTTGTCATCTTAAAATGTTATCTTCGAATGCAACCTTGATCACACATGAGACCCTCGAATTATTTATTGGTCGAGTGAGTATAAAGCTAGCATTTTATACCACTCCAAGCAAGTTGCCATTTACTTTCAGCCTCCTCCTATTTCCTAAATAAAAAGTATTAAATTTATCAATCATGGAAAATTTTCATGTTGGTTCAAGAAGTTTGTTGCCAAACAGAAAAATAAATAAATAATATATAAGATAGAAAACATGGAGACTGAAATGCAATAGACTTAAAATATCATAAACTCTAACATCACAAACATATGCTATAGTTCCAATTATACAATATGAAATTGATCAGAAAATACATGTAAAACTCTAACTTACCAAATAAGCCCTTCCATAAAGGAAAATATATATAGTCAGCACGGTTAACTGTAAAAAAGAATAAATAAATTTGTTCAGCAATGGAAATAAAATTTTTGAATAATATAGATACATGCTGCTGCATAGAAGTATTAATTGCATTACATTTTCTAGCATGGAGGAAAACCCATCTATAACTGACATTTTGAAGAGAAGAAAAGCAAAGAAGAAAGAGTGTAGCATAAATTAAAGGGCATCAAAACTGCATGAGACTCTTTGCCCATAACAGGCACATATTTCTGATTAATAACATCAAATTTTTTTTTTACAATAAGCCCAATTTGTAAACAACAAACATGTATATAATCAATATATAGAACTAAAAATATGATGAGGACAAACATTAATACTAGTACTACAACATGAACACTGAATCATAAAAATTTAGTAATATATATAAGTGTACTTATAATACACACACACACACACACACACACGAGATATATGGATCAATTCAGTTTCAGTCTACGCTTAGCATCAGTAAACAATTAATATCAGTTACATAACAGTTGCATACCATGGTACAAAAATAGAATCCCACAGTGGTGAAGTAGAAAGACATCATTCTGAAGAAGTCAAAGAGCTGCCCAAGCCTGTATACATCTCGACTAAGAACCTGTTCACCATTACCACCAGCAACCTTCCCTTCAAATAAAGCAATCTGATTGAGCCCAACATCTCGTCCTTTGCCAACCTATAAATTCAAGTTGTTAACTCATACCTCAATGGTGTGTAGACCTACACAAAGATATGCTGTAGAACAAGTATTCTAAAACTCAAAACACCAAGAAGAAAAACAAATTCTAAAATACGAAAATCAAAAACTAGAATACCCAGAAAATATCAATAGATCCTAAATCTGACAACTCCCAAGTAAAGTAACAGGCATACTTATAACTTGCGAAAGAAACTAACAAGATGCAAAAGACAGAAATATAACACTAAAGCCCTAATACTTGGAAAAGAAGTAATCCTAAGTAATATGAAAATAACCTAAATATTCTACAATATATATCTTGAATGAAAATAGCAGTTACAGCTAAAGCCATATAAAAAAATCCATAACTTAATTCTCCAACTGGCATATCTAAATCCCTATAGAGACCAGGGTGAGGGGAAGCATTTACCTGAATATACTCATGATGAGTGATATTTCCTTGGCGTAAAGTTGAATTGAACCCTACAAATAAACACCCAAAGTTTATTAAGTACAAAAGAACCAGAAATAATTCAAACTAACCTCAAAATAATTGACACAGAGTAATACAAGATACTACCGCAACTATCGGACCTCTAAGTCAAACATCTTCATGTCTGATCTTTATCTAAGATACTTAATTGACATTTTTTTATGAAAATGTTTGATTTAAAGGCTTTAAAGATGTCTTATGATATTTAAGTTAATAACAAAAATGACATAAAAAGGTCAGATAGGCGACTTGACCAGAAAAAGTTATAACTGGACTAAAATTTGAAACATAATAGAATAAGAAGCAACGGTCAGTTTCAGATAGCCTCAATCGATGCGAAGAAGCAGAAATGGAGAGAAGAGAGATTGTTAAGGATTCAGCCAACCCATACCACACAAAACTATTCATTTCCCCTTCACGATAAGGACTTCAACAAATAGTGTCAAATACATCGTTATCAATGGTGAGACTTAAATTTGATAGATTTCTAACCAGTTTACTCTAATCTCTCTTATCAGGTAAAATTTGTATACCGGCATAAATATCTTCGCTTATGTTTATAATACGAGAAGCCTTGCTGATACCACCCCTTGTTATATGGAAAACCCTATCAAAAACATCTGGATGGCCATAATGCATCCGGACCCTGGAAATTAAATAGCATATCAACTCAATTAGTCCAAATTGGAAGTCTAAAATGTTATGCAACTAACCTTTATTCAGATATTCACTTACTTCAAAGGAGTTGCTAAAACACGCTGACCAAGAGTTACAAAGCTGCTTTCTTGGTTGGACATAAAAGAAGCTAAAGAAGAGACACTGTGCATCCATTGTAACGTAAAGATGTCAAGAGAATCATAATAAACATCAAACAAACAGAAAAGACTTAATATAAGCTTACCTTCCCGTAAATACATGTTCCCTGACACCAAGAATAGTAGGAGGACGTATGCCATGATCATGTTCAAATTCTTCCAAAAGGTTTCTCACCTTCAAGGCTTCCTCAAAATAGTTGTCCTGGATCGAGATAATAAAAAAACATAAAATAAAAAAGATATCAACAATTGCAAAAATATTTTCCCAATTTTTATGGCAAAATTTCACAAAAAAGTGTGGAAGTCATCAAAGTATGAGTAGTAAGCATGCATAAGAGGAAACACGAGACATGAAGTACCAGAGTCATTAATCAAGTGAAGATTGTAAAGTACAACATACATATCAGAGAACATAAGGCATTAGAAAGTAAACAACGAGAAAGATATTACAGAAGAATAAGGACAATGGTTTTAAAAGTTGACAGCAACTAATCCACATTGATTAAATGTATCATTTCATTCATGTATAATGGTGGGTAGTGAAAGTGACAAATGCAGCTTACATCATATAGACTAATAGCTCAGGCCACTGAAAGGTGAACCAAACAAAACAAAATAAACCAAATGACAGTATGGCACAATATGAACATGACTCACATGGTGAGACAAACAACATTATTGATTATGTTATTTAGCATGAACTCACTAATGTAATTGACACCATGGCTTTTTGATAAATATAAAGAAATGCAAAGCATTACTTAATATGTGAATGATGCACAACCAAAATGTGTAAATTTAGATCCTATGGAAACACATAAAACCCCTATGGACATTCCGATTAAGATTAGAATTTACAATTTGGTTGTTTCACATTCAGCTAACTTGAAAGATCTAAGATCAAAAAAATTGACTAAGATAACAACTATCTGTCACCTGATTCATGTCAATTGTCTGAACTGCATTTCCTCGAGTAAACACAATTGCATGGTTTTGATTCTCAGGTTTGCCTTCGCCAAGTTTTGGATCTCCAGGCAATTTTATGGCATAGATTTCCTGCAAAACCAGAAAAAATCATGAGCAAATTACTGATAACAGTCAACTAATTCATTTCGAATTCACCATTATTTTCTCAACTAAATCTTCCAAGTTAACAAAGCATATAGACTACATTGACACAGAACGGCACATATTAGTAGAGTTTGAAAATATTTACCAATATAAGGCATCATTAAGACGGGAAACAATATATCAACACTCCAAAACAATATATCAACACTCCAAAGAGTCAGTGAAAGTGAGAGAGAAGAACAGTTTCAACAGAAACAGCAAAATAATAATATGGTAGAGAAAGTTTTAACCTTAACCTTCCAAGTACGTAACCTTCCAAGTACGTAGAGAACTAAGGCTTAGGGTTTATCGAAATATGGAAATAAACTATCAACCAACAGGTGAAATGTTATGGTTTATTTTCAAATATATATTTAGGGTACAATAGTAAATTAAAGTTAAAGTATTAAAATTATATTATAAACAAAAAAGTTCAATTAGGCCTGCAAGCTGCTCAACTCTAATATTAAGATACTTGAATTCATCTCACTTGGTAATAACTGAATTGAATTCAAGTTTTTCCTCAAGTAATGCTCGAGTAGCATATGAAGACAAGTGTCTCATTACACCCCTAGAAGGAATACCCTAAACCTCCACCTTTTAGTCCTAAGGTATGGTGTTTCTTGCCTCATTTCTATCAGCAAAACCATATCCATAAGAAAACTCTCAAACCCACTAAACTAACCTCTACATGTCCATTAAAATCACCGCTTTGTCCCAAAATTGTCACTTGTTCGTATCATCTAAGCCTACTTATGGTGCATAAGCAGTCTGAAAAGACTTATTACCTAAATATTAGGTTAAGGACCTAAGATCCTATCTTATTCATATCTCTAACGACCCCATTCCTCTTCATATCTGTACCTGTATGTGATAATTTATGCCCCCATTCACCCACGGTTTAGCTTTCTTGTACGTCGACCAAGTATCTTGAAGGAATAAAACGTAGATATTCCTCCTCATAACCTCTGCTACTCTCTACATATTTGCCTATAATAAACCCTAAGTTCCAAGTTTCTAAATGCAAAGAACTCATGATCATTTTCTACATATAATGATAATTTAGAAAACCCCAAAAAGAAAAGCCAACCTTGTCTTTCCCATTGATATCAGCTTTCACAAGCTTCGAATAGTACTCTCTGTGCACTTTACCATCCTTCAGTGTCTCAACAACATCAATGAAAGCAACACGAAGGGCTTCATTTCTAACATCAAAGTTAAATAATTAGCTACCATAAGAGAGAGAATATAACCAAACATGAGAAAAGAATCTTCCGCAAAATGAACAGTAAAAACTAGACAAGAAAAGAGTAACTAATTGCAACACAAGAATGAGAAAACAAAGGTAAATAATACATACTACAACCCACCTTTGCATCAGCAATGCAATATCAGCAGCTTCAGGCTTCTGCTCCTCCTTTTGTCTTCCATATATTTGACATGTGACAACATATGTAAACTTAAGATCTGCCCGTGCACGAGCTACGGGAGATAACTCATAACCTTGGGTATCAGTTGTCTCCAATCTAGAAAGTGCAGCCTCTGTATCTGATATTTCAAGCATAAATATATTAACGAAATACCAAAAATAAAACCTGTTATTATTAAAGAGACTAACCTCCAGCATTTTCTCTTTCCAAATAGGTTTGAAGCATAAGAGCCTTTCTATAATACATCATGCCACGAACTGCAGATCCCAAACAAATATAAGTTAAATGTATAGGACTGTAGGAACTTATGTTTATTCAAGAAAAGCATCTAGAAAAGAAATAAAATAAAATAGGACTGATGGAACCAAGAAAAATATGGCTCAACTAAAGAATCAAATGCTGAAAAGGAATATTAAAAGGGATAGTCATGTCGAAAATTTTGAAAGTACAAAAATGACTTCTTAGTCAGGTAGTTGCCTAATGGCAACAGAAACAGATTCATTTAGTCATATACATCAAAGAAACTAAATGAAATGGCTATCAGCAAGTAGAACAATCCATTATATTAAGTGCACCGGAAAATATGCTAGAACAATCCAAAACTTCAAAGGTGACATCTGATACATTAATCTTTGTAATGGAAGACTTAAACAATCTAAATGTCAGCTTCAACAGGAATGATCTATCAGAAAACTCCTCTGAAAACCAGCAACTGCATTACTATGTTGTTTTTCCCACCCCACTCTATACAAAAAAAGACCAAAAATCTTTTTCACATATAATATATAGGATTATAATTAAATACACTAGCGGTGGGTTTTTCAACATCGGAAGCAGGATGAAATGGCAGACAAGGATTCATTTACAATATATTTTTTGTAAAAAAATCAATTGCTCAATTATTAAATAGACATATTGCAACCATAGAAGTCTGTTTGCAGATTTATAAGTAACTCCGCCTCCAAAATATTGGAGAACAATACTAATATTTGAAAGTCTATGAAAACACATTCTCATTATTTTAAGTTGCCTGGAAATAGCATCAGCAAACAAGCTAGACACAAGTGAGAAGGGGAAACTTTTACCAGTTCTTGCCAGTGTCTGTCCTCGATAAGAGGCCCAAAAACGAAGTTCAAGGATGTCACTAGGACTATCATAAAGGTCCGTTTCCGCTGCATTTTCATCACGGCCAATCCTAGCAAGAAAATTCCTCCACTCATCTGCAGTAAACAAGTGAGTTCATAAAACCAGCATAATCCAGAATAAGCTACAGTTTCATCAAAAGTCCATCACTCTGACTACAAAATTTGGACAAATGAGTACAAGTATAATCTGATGATCAAATTGACATGAACAAGTATGGAAGATGGAAGCAAAAGCAAAAAGTAAGAACAGAAAACGCTCGACTTTAATTGCATTAACCATCTCTCAGCACAATTAATTTGCATAAAAAGAAAAATAGATACCAAACAATTAACAAACAATGTAAGAAATATATCCTAACTTCAACCAAATGGTCGAATCAAGCATGAAGCAAAAGAAATAAACAGGACATACGCAAAAAGCACAGATACAAATAAAACATATTCTTGGATTGGTTGCCACTTTTTCTTTTCAAAGAAAGGCAAATACTATGTTAACATACAAATGCAAATAGTACTTAGTTTTATGTTTCGATTCAAGTTAGAAAGGGAAGGAATGGGTTTTAAACAAAAGGATATTCATTCTTTTGCTGCCAAAAACATTGTTTTACTTTGACTACAGCACATTAAATCTCTTATTTTGTTGCCCCCTATTTTTCCATTTTCATTGTCAATTTCTTCCACTCTGCCTATTGAATTTTTCCATCAATCAAAGCTGTAGTGGAAGTTTTTTCATTAGATCAGTTCTTCTCAAATCACAACCAAAAATCAAATAAAAATTTAAATTCCTCTAACCATCCATAGAATCCATAATAGTCCAAGAATCTCAAATGAATAAAAGAAGTGTCAACAAATTCCACAACTAGAATTGTCAATTTCAGTTTATTAGAATTTTAACCCATATGTATAGATCATGAATATTGTTAAATTCTGAATGAATTGTCAATTTCAGTTTATTACTTTGAAATTCGTTTCATCTTATTATGTATGACTATAAAATTGATAACTTTGAAATTTCTCACATTTTCGTTTTCCTTAACCAATAAAAGAAACAAACGTTCAAAGTTTTCTTGAAAATTAGCTCCGTTAAAATCAACAATTAAGATGGATTTAATTATTTGAATTGATTAAAAACACAGGTGATTAAGAATGAAAATTTAAGGCCTAAAACAACATTAAAGGATTTAAGAAAAAATATAAGATGAACAATGTAGGTATTTAAGTTTGCTAGGGATTAGATGTTATAGTCAATATTTAAAAATTACAAAAATTTGGTCTTATGTTTTTGTAGGAGAGTGTCAGTAGGTTTTTAACAGGCAATCGTGATAGAATTTTAACCCACATGTATAGATCATGTATATTGTTAAATTCTGAATGAATATAAAATTAAGATGCAATTGAAACTCTCCACAATATATAAAATTTATTAAAAATATACTATTATTACAAATCTTAAAGGCAAAACAATAAATACAACAATCTTCAGCTTGTATCATAGAAAAGTGAGATGGAAAATACCTGGATATATCTTCTGGAGGTAAAACAAAATAGATATTCCATCCTCATTCTTCTTTAACAGCTCATTCATGCTATAAAGCACAATCTCAGAATAGTATGGGGTGAAAACACTGCAAGTGATTATCGAAAATACAGATGAGAACAAGGAATCAACCAAGAATATATACTAATACCTCAAAAGGCAAAACAGTTACAAAAAGGAGAAACCATAACCTGAAGGACAGCATCTCCTGCACAGGTCTTGCTGGGGGCATATCCATGAAAAGTGAATTTGTGAAGAACTCCAGTCTACGTCTCGCCTCGAGATTTTTGGGAACATTTGATGCTGAATCTTTGATCGTTAATAGAGAATACAATCTTTTGACTTGTGCTTTCTGCATATTAACAGAAGTGGCATAATGTCACCAGAAGCAAAGCAACCAAGAAAAAGAGTTATCTTAACCCTAACATACCAACTCGGGATCTCTAGGCCAGTTCAACTTTGCAAATAATCGACCTTCAGTCCTAGCTTTTAATATGTTCTGCCACTGATCAGAGTGTTCCCTGGAATGTGCAACAAAAGTTACATGTTAGTAGAAAGCACATAAAATCTCGGAAGCACATACACAGAAACAGGTACAAGGATGTGGCACATCAATTTCAAAAAACACAGCTGGGTTATGAAAACTATAATACAATATATATATATGTGCATATATATTATGTGCTCTTATTGATTTTGAATGAATATATATGCAACAAGCCCTCAAAATTTAAACTTATTTGATAACTGTATTTTTTTTTTTTTTTTTTTGATAAGGGGAGGGGGTAAGGGGCATCCAAGGATCAAACCCAGGACTTGATGTCAACCAAGACTTCATTTCAACATAAGTTTTTTGCCATTACTCCACGGGCAAAGTTGACATTTTTATAACTGTATTTAGTATTATAAAAAAATGGCCTGAAAATCTTGTAAACTTAAAAGTTATTATCCAATAAAATTTTAAGCCATCCAATAAAGAACCCAAGTTCCATCCACTTCAAATATTATTCTCTTGTTTCCTAACAATGTGGAAGCTGAAATCATCAGGTTGAGCAAAACAACAGCTCATCTCTTTCCACTTCTTCAATGTATTATCTTCTCCCCTGCATGGATCTAAGGCCCCCAAGAAAAAAGATGGCTTTGTTCTCAATGCTGCTTCATATTTTCTTAATTGAGGCGTTCCATTAATTTCTTGTGGAGCATTAGGGTTCACTTTTGGAGAAAAGTTGGGCAAAAAATCCATCATCCTATGCCATTCTGCATTTTTCCCATATCAAAGCGTGCATAGACCTTGTCCAGTTTTTCATTTGTTTGTTGTGTCCCTGAATGTCCATTATGTATTCCAGACACTGATTCAACAATGATATGAGGAGAAGGAAGCTATGTCCATGCTCCATAGCATATTATATATCCCACACCTAAGCGCAGACTAAGATATTTGACTGACCTCAAATAGATGGCAAGGACATCATGTCGTACAACATCATATAAATCTTGAACAGCCTTAACAGCACCTTTTTCATGCTCCGGCTTTTCAGCCTGATTCTGTTTAAGCCACAATTAAACCAAAGGACAGAAATAAATATAAGAAATCCAACAACCAATCCAAAGAAAAATGAAACATAAAGAAAATTATCCAATTCCATACCATCTATTACTATATACAGATACAGAATTTTATGAGAAACATGGAAGGTAATATATAAAGATAACGAGAAAACCCCAAAGACATCTGTTCATATACATATTACACTCCTACCCTTGCCAACAACTTACTTTTAACCTTTTCCTTTGAAATTTGTATAGAGAAAAATCATGATGCAGGCTTTTATAAACAAGTCATTTTCCCTTTGAAATTAGTATATCAAAGATGAGCAGCTGAAAGACACATTTCCGCAAGGTTTGCTAAAAAAAAAAGAATGAATAGGAGGTCAAACCAGCAAAGCTCCAATTTAGGGTTCAAGCACCTAAACCAGGCAATTCAACTTCTTTTTTTTAACATTTAAACATTAGATTTAATATTAAAAGATATCAAACATTGTTTATAATAAACAAAAAAATATGCATTTAGTTACCCTGAGGTCTTTAACATAATTCTATGAGGCTATGGTTTAAATTCCATAACTCACAAAAAGATTTTTGAAATAAATTATAAAAGATCAACTAAAATTTTTCCTGGTTTTTACAGATTGAACCAGTTTTAAACTGGTTCAAGGAACCCTCAGTTCCTTAAATAGCATAGAACCAGACAAGTGATTGGTTCCCAGTTGAACCGATCTAACCAACCGCTCTAAAATCAGTTTTTTCAACCATGCTTTTCCATCATCGTAGAGGACAGAAGCATACAGACAGAAGAACCACCAAAAATGACCATAAAAACTAAAGCAAATATACAACTAGAAATCGGAGCATAAAAGACATAAAGCAAACCAAGACTAAACTACTATACTTCTGCTTTATACCACAAGCATATCAAACATAAAGGAAATAAAACCAACCAGAATTCCTAAGAGAGCAGTAACACGTGAAATAACCAGCTGCAGCTTGTTTAGTTGAAAATCATCACTGATAGTCTTCTTCGTTATACTCGTTTCAATGCCCTCATATATCCTCTCAACCCTAAGAGTATAGAAAATGGATATGTATATAAATATATTATAATAACATAAATTCTTTACAAAAATGGTAACAACTTATAAAAACTTACCATGTCCTTCCTTCATCTTCCAGTATTGCTGTCAGTATATATCGGAGGGCATAATAGCATTCCTGAACTGCATACTTCATATACTCATCCCTTGAAATCCTTTCCCAGAGCTCATCTTGTGAATCTCTACTCTCAGCAGCAATATCTTTAGCCAAAAATATCTGCAATCGAACATTGAAGATGAAACCATTCGCAGGTTTAAAATCATTTTAACACAAAAAGAATAAAATATAACATAAAAGAGATGATATAGTGAACAAAATCTATGACCTTGCTGGCAAGCAGAAAAAGGGGCCACTGAACCAAGGGAAGTTTCCCAGTATTTTTAGGCATAAAAAGTAATTCCATTTCACTGAAACAAAGGAAAAAAGTGAATAACCAGAAATAGCAACGATATGGACCCTCCAAATATGCAATCCACCAAAGAGCCAAACCAAATGAATAAATCAACAAGAAACAAACCAACAACACGCACAAGTTAGTTAAATAATCCTCTTCCCTCAGATTTTTTATAATTTCATTCCAAAATGGAGAGAAACGAGCAGCATCAAACTTGCTCTTCTCCACGACCTGTAGAAACACAAATCAATCAGTTACCCGTGAATTAGCTAATGACTTATAATTAGAGAAATAATAAAACAAGGATGAAAGCAGAGACCTTTGGTCCTTTAGATTAAAGGGAAACCATGATCAGAAGCAGCAATATCACCATATTTAAAACACTTCTAGACCAACAATAACTATGAAAAGCATCCAATTTTCAAAAACTAATATTATATTGTTTTTTAGTCATAACCCATACCTCACTAGAAGAGAATGCCGAAGCCCTGCAATTAAAAAAAAACCTGTCTTAAGACCAAGAGAGAGAGGGATGGAAAAAGGAACAAATATATAAATCATTTCAATAGAACCACAATTGCTATACTATGTTTATGGGTCAGACCTAACAGGATGGAGTCTCTTCATAAAAGCATCTGGGAACTCCTCAAAAAGCTTTTGGACAGCATCCAACGATCTAATCTGAAATGTCATGTTTGAATATTCAGAGAACAAATCAAGTTATAGATCTTGGTTTGTACAGAATAGATCTTGAAAAGGTAAAGCATTCGTACAAAATATATCTAGGTTGTTTGAAAACTACATACCTCCCCAAGACGATCCCTTGCCCCAAGCAAGAATCCCCACACAGCAGATAAGACAGTATAGAAAAGGTAAATGTCTAACAGATACATCTGTGGAAAAAAGAAGTCGGGAAATACATAAATAACGATAACACAAAAGGGACTATTGAGAGTAAAAAGGCTGAAATGTCTCCACTATATTTAAAAATGTATCCACATAATTTAAGTGAATCCCACATCAAAGTAAGCTATATCTCAAAATGACACCGTGAGCCATTCAGCCACATAAGCATCAAGAAGCTCAAGGTCTGAAATTGATCAACAGGTTTGGTCAGCCACTTTCAAATTTAATGAATTTAATCCATGCACTTACTAAAAGTAGGTTTGAAGACAATTGAAGACAGTGTTAAACTGATACCGCTATTTTGGAATGCATGGCATTTTGGTGAGGACAAAGCACGCAGTGATGTTTTGATCACATGGTGAATACCAGTCCAAAAAGTACATATTTTATTTTAATTAAATAATAGTCAATAAGTTTTTGGATACCAGAAAACAATTTGCTGTATTTGTTATTAAAAATAAATGTTTCTTTGGGCTAACGTGAAGTATCTAGATAAAAGATTCAGGTTTGATGTGCCACATCACACAAAAAGACAAATGGTCAAAGCTAACGACAGATGTTCTTAAAGGGAACATGAGGATCAAATTCATCAAAACTTAGATGAAGAGAATACAATCACCAAATCCAATCTTAGCCCTACCAAGAAAACCAGGACTATGAGTATTTTACCTATCAGAAATCCAGATACAGATATTGACCTAGTAAATGGACCAAATTTACACTAGACCTATCAGGAAAAAACAAGGAATACCACTAGTATTTGATATATTCAGAGGCAGCAGAATTTCCAACTTACAGCTATCACTGGAGCCCATAAACTAACCACCGTCAGAGCATTATGGTTATCTGCAATCAAGGAGATATTCTATGAGAAAACCAACGTGCATTCAATTAAACGAACATAACACTTCTACAAGCACAAATAGAATGAGAACTACCAACAGAAAAGAAAAGGGGCAAAAAAGCACAGGAGGAAAAAGGACACACAGCAACTAATGATTCATTGGCTTTAAATATCTATATAGTCAAGTTTAGATTCATGAGCTTTCCTTCCATGGTAAGGGATATCAATCAGCACATTCAACATTAATACACTAGGAAAAGGAAGGAATTTTAGAACTGACTATATAGAATACAAATATATTTACTTTATCATAAAAATTTATGATGTGGACATGCAGATCATGTATTCAAGTAGGTAGAAATATCAGTCAGCACATTCTAACATATATACAAATAAAGGCACTTGTTTTAGGCATTTCACCATATAATAAAAATATACAGTGCTTATAGAAGTTCATATCATGAACAAGCAAATCACGTACTTCTAGATACGAAATCATGCCAAGAATATTCTATATTATCCATGGTTATGACTGTCCTTGTCGGCTCCACCAGTGGCTTGATCTGCAAAGTTAGGACAGACCATGAACAAGATAATTTAAATAAAAGATCAACGACCACGCTAAGTTTCTGTGGTAAACGACTCGTACCTGGAAAAAATAAGCAAATGCAAACTTCCCACACAAGATGATAAGCCAGAAAATCATATATCTGTATCACAAGGACATCATAAAATATTAAATGAGTACTTCAAGCATTCAAAGGAAAGGGAACAGTGCTTCCAATGAGCACAAGGGTATGTAAATCAAGGAATCCCAAGGTCAGAGATTAGAGATTACTTAATAAAGTCAGTAGTCCTCTCATACATGCCACGTCCAACATAGTACCGTTCCTGTAAGAAGAATACAGCAAATAGTAAAATAATAAAGAGATGAATCAGCAAAAAAACTAATGCACTAAGCAACAAAAATAACAAAAGTACAAAATATTAAAAAATAAAAACAAAAACCTGACGCATCCACTTGATAAAGCGAATCAAAGACAAGTGATCACACAGTTCGGTCAAACGATGACATGCTGGTATCCGCATAAGGAAACTTATGAAAAAATGGATACCACCATAGATGCCTATAACAATCAAATACAATCTGAAAACAACTGAGTTTGAATTTGGTTTACTCTCTTCCTGCAAAGCTCTTCTGCATTAGTCATGGTTACACATCAAAGGAAAGTTAAGCTTGTGCATAATACAAATACATGGACAAGTCAAACCATGAAATGATGTCAGAGAAGAATTATTCAGCAAATTGACTGAGAACATACACATAAAGGAAAGATACAAAGACTGATGCAATGCTAAACCAAACAAATCGAAGAAAAATTCTGGAAACAGCTAGGCGCCGTGTGGTCGAATATGCGCCATACATCATGATGACATCCAAAACACCTATATTATGAAACAAGAACTTTTAAGCAAAATATTTTAGCAGTAAGTACAAAATGAACTCATCAGTAATAGCAGAACAAAATTATATATATAAAATACGTACTTTCCATAAACTTCATCACTAAAAAAGTTGGACCAAGACTAAGAACTTCCCGTAAAGTCTTGGCATTCAGATGTCCATCATTGAATGCAATGATTGTAAGACCCTAAAAAAGAGCAGCAAGCAGGAGTGAACATAGACAGATTCTACTCAAAGATAACCATGAATAATTTAGCTTTCATTTGAAAGAGAAAAATTCTACTCAAAGATGAGAGAAATCTAGAACTCTATTGTAGCACAAAACAGGAGTGAACATAGACAGATTCAAAGATCAGAGGAAGTGTGATAAAAGATGCTAAAACAAGAAACAAGGATCAGGTAGTTTCCAATTTTTCTCTGCAGATGGCAGAAGATAGATATTGACAGATGGGGCGGTTTGAAAGAACTATAGAATTAAATGAAAATTGAACTTTTGGACCTTAGAAAAGTGGCTAGTATATGGCCTAAACTACCACCTAATAGAATAAACTAAATAAGCAGAGAAAACTACGAGTGCTAATAGCTCTTTCAGTTCCAAGTATTTCAGTACCTTGTCAGTTCTCTAATGCATTTGTTCGGAAGGGATACTCTGGACTACATCAAAGGGAAAACAAAAATTTTGTTTTTGTATCTATTAGAGAAAGACTCAAGGATCAAATTCTAACATCTAAATAAGGAGATTGCTACGAGGAGAGGGCAAGGGAGAGATGGATGGAGATGGATATGGATATTATTGACTTCTATAAAAGAATATAATTAAAATAAGACCAGAATAGCAGAAAGGAAAATATATTACACATATATTAACAATATGTGACAGGAAAAGGAGAAGAGAAAAGTTACATTTTATTGGCAGGTGCTCTCTGTAGTTTTATGCACCAAATCAAAGAAAAAGAAGGAGAGAAAGAATAGACAAATAAATGAAAGAAATAGATAACTGTACATGGAAATAAAACATCATTTAGAATTACAAACCTGAAACATCATAACAAGAAATATCCACAACCGATGAAAACTATGGTAAAGGTGAAAAAATGTCCGATGCTCAACAAATGAAGTTTTTCCTCGATGTTGACCTCCTCCCAATTTAAGTGGATTCTGCAAAAGAAAAGGAATAGAAAGAACATAAATGCCATTCGCAGCATAAAGAAACAGTCAGGATACACAGGAACCAAAAGAAAACAAGTTATTGATTCAAACACAGGCTTGTCAAACAGAGGCTTGTCAAACAGAATTCCCAACAACACAGGGCTATTGATGTAAGAGTGCAATTTACAGGAAACATAGTGATGAAGACCAAAGAACCACAATACTTATTGCAATGTTCCAGTCTCCATTTAAAGCTCATTGAAACACTAGATGCACAGTTCATGATTTAATGTATCAAAATGCACTTTAAACTCTTCTTTTTTCTTTCCTGAAAAAGGTTCTTACGTAAAATAAGTAAAAAGGAAATGGAGGAAATGGGGATCTAGGAAAAGGCATACACAACCACCTAAAACCAAACTTAAGCTAAAAATTCAAACAGATTATTTATTAACATTCTCAAAATGAATAAGATATGCTATCAAGACCCATTAGCTTGAAAAATCGATAATTTCAAGAACAATTGTAAAAGCAGACAATTGTTTGAAGAAACTGTGTAACCTTCAATTACACTTGAAATTTCTATCATGCTTGAGAAGGAAAATAGGAAGAAAAGGGCGGAGGGGGAAGGGCAACACATAGGCAAAAAGTACTTTAATCATATGTTAGTTTAAAGATGATTCAGTTATGCTATTTGCTAAAAATATTAGGTTTATAATTGATTTCAATCAACATTTTTGTATTTGAAAGATTCTTGAAGGATCATAACTCCATGCCCATGTCCGAATATGCATCAAAACATACGTGCCAGACATGGGTACTTTAAAAAACGTTAAGGGTTGGAGCAACATATAAGTGAGAGAAAACACATAACAAGAGATCACCCTTAAGACATATGCTCTACTTGACAGTGATTAGATAGATCCAAACCTTTGACCTTGGTTCTGGCTTCTGGAAAAAAAATGAAGTTTTGCGCCAAGGCCAGCTAAGATCAAAACAATGAAGTGACCTGGAAAAGAGTAAGATGGTCAACCATCAAATCACATGAGAGAACTTCAAAAGAGTTCTAAAATATACAAGATAGGCATGCAACCTAAAACCATTTAGCTATAGTTGGAGAGGCCCTTGTCATAATTATGTGCCCAAGATACCCCAAATTAACATGGGTTTACTTTTATCTCCACATCAATAGTCCTCCTCAGGTGTAGGGACATTGGACCTTTCACAAGGTATACTCTTCAATGGTAGGCATACAGGCCTGTTATGTGGTTTGGACATCACAAAGTATAGGCAAACCTATCATGCAGGGACTAATGCAACACTTGCTTTGGTACCATGAAAGAACAGATGATTTGAGTGAAAGAAAAGCTTGAATTAATTCTGTCATGTACAGTGTATTTATATACAAGTGTTGGGTGATAAGCCTAGCTTAGCATCTTAACACAAATAAATCCTAATCTAATATTACAACTAGCTTACCTAATTATTCCAACATTATAACGAACTTCCAATCATTGAAAATTTTATGCAGCTAAGTCATGGATAATGAGATGACTAAGTGAGAATTCCATAAAGAGTGCCTATGTTACCAAGATCTTACCAAAAGTATTCATTAAAATCATCATAATTTCTCCAAGCAGAATGTGGTGCTCGGCCATTCTCATTGTTTGCGGCTTCCTGTGTCCAAATTTAAATGCATAGTCATAAAATAAAAATGGTAGCATGAACTCCCATGAGGAAACAATTTTCAGTTTGGGTATCAAACAGCTGCAATCAAAATAGCCAAAGTACCCCAGGAATAGGTCAAGCTTTCCTAAGAATAAAGGATATCATAGCAACTTGAAAATCAACTGTCAGACCTTAAAACATAAAGGGGATGAAATATCACTATCAACTTTCTGAATCAATACCCAAAACTCCTTCAAAGAACATTAACCTAGAAAAGGCAAAGCAGACCGGCAGGATCCATACAACAGATCCAAACTATGCTCAGATAACTGAACTTTTGTCTAAGACTGTTCAAAATATGTGCAGCTGTTCTATTTTTCCATATGCAAATATAGCTTTGCAGCTACTTCCACACTAGTTTCTCTTCATTTTTGCAATTATCACACACTGATATAAATCCACTACATGTACTGTCACTTTAGGCTAACCTGAAAGAGAGGCGGGTCCTACATTAAACTAACACAGGGTCCTTAAGCATACAGCAACATGAGCAAATGTAAAATTCAGGAATAAGGGGTTTACCATTAAGATAAATATAGGGTCACAATCCTAATAAGTTTATAGCCTGTAATGTAGCAGGAATACATGTAATTAAAAATGCTGATCCAAACTTTAGTAACTAATCAGGGTAGATGAGATCCCAACAGTGACAGCAAGAGTTCAAAAGTAGCCACACCACAACCTCCACTGTACCTTAAAATTTCTGTAAATACTAGAATCAAGTTCGATTTACATGTGGGAACTACAGAAAAAAGTATAAATCACACTTTATCCATGGGAATTTGATCAAAACTCAATTTGCCCATAATCATGTGGTTTTAAAAATTTTGAAAGGTTACACAGCTAGTTTATAATAAAATGACAAAGAATCCTTGTTTTAATTACATGAAAAGTAGTAAACAAGACAGTCAAATTCAAATATGGCTTTCATATAACTTATTATTACCCTTACCCTAGTTGAATTAAGATTTTTCTTTTAAAATCGATGTAAGCATACAAAAGAAATCAACCTGTTAAAATAAGTACAACACAGGTCCCAAACAGTCCAAACCAGAAGATTGTGGATATTTTTAGCCCACAAAGGCAGTAGATATTCAACTAAATATAACGGAGGTAAAACATTATTTGCCTTCGATAAAACACTGCAAAGAAGTAAACATGGGCAGATGGCACCACCCTACTGAAATTGCACAAGTAGTTAAAAGACAATAGGAACAAGGAGCTAAGATGATTAATAGAGTCCATCAGAAAACAAAGTTGAAAACAAACGAGAACCATTAACCATAATCAAATAAGAAACTTAGGCAAACCAGTAACTAAATTGGCAATATAATAAAATAGGTATGAAGTTACTGCTGGGAGATTGTGACATACCGCAGCGACAACATCATAAAGCGGAGTGATAACTTGATCGAGGAATGATACTACACCATCTTCAGAACAACTATTGGCCGGCTGAGCAATCTGCTGCCTTAGAGCTTCATCCATTTCCCTCGCCATCTTTGAACCAACATTAAAATTCAGACATATAAACAAGCTTAAAAACAGCACATCACATTAAACAATACAGACAAACACACACATTTAAACTTCACAATCGAAAAAGGAGAGAAAGAAAGTATGCCCACAAGTAATAAAATTATACCAATATACACATCAAAATACAAATAGCGAAGCCTACAACAGGTTATGACTAAATCTGCCTATATCAATACATCGGTCTAGGGTTCACTCACATGATGAAATATGTAGCACAAGCATTCTGGAAGGAATCTAATGTTGGCAGCTTCACCCCAAATTAAGAAGTACAAAGAAACAAGGAGTATTTTTTTCTCCTTGCTAACAGAATCCAGACTGCATAGAATGAACAGTCAATAACTCAATCATCACTGTTTTAATGAAGAACACTAACAAAATAATCAAAAAGTACTTAAAGGACATGAAAATCCTCACTTGCTCCAAACAGGTTGAATGCACAAGTAGTTGCACCATTTGATGTAGTTATCAAGAGACTTCAGAAACACCTTCTGCACAGCAGCCTCGTCCAATTTCTGAATAAAAAACAAGGCAAATACATTGATCAAATTAGCTAAATGAAAATAACTGCATGGCATATATACCAGCCCTTAAACAAAAAGGATACGAGTAGTTGCAGGGGTAATAATTAAAATGTTAAAATAATCCAAAAATGTATTTGATTAAAAAGAATGATCCAATGAAAGCAAACAAAATCATTTGGCAACCGTATGAGCACTTCAATAAAATCAAGGTTATACATCTGTCCTAATGTGCAAATGAGAATGCCCTAGTAGGTCAAAAAGTGGCACCAGCACCAGCTTTAGATTTACCTTGCCAACAGCTGTTCTTGGAAGGCAAAAAGAAAAGACAAGAAAGAAGGGGTAAAAAGATAGAAATAAAGCAATGAATAGAAAAGAGACAGACAGATAAGGAAAAATGTTTAAATGAGAAACGATTGCCATGTTTCAAGTATGAGCACATGGACAAATATACCTTTCCAGCTTATAGGCGACAGTAGTGAGATTAACAGTGTCAGTGTGTGCGCAATACATTCAAATTCTCATTGAAGATCAAAATTGATAATCAGAAATCTTCCTCAGTTGGTTTTATCTTCTGGATTAACAAATTCTATAATGTTTAGATTCCAATCTGGCCTTCAACCAGTTCTTTTCCCTACACTTCTCACCTTTGAACGGTGCCAAAATAAAGATTTACATCCAGAATTTAAGTTTTAACTTGAAGTACCGTGAATCCAAGCTTATATTATTGTTCTTATTCTTTGTCAAAAAATACAAAGTTCGAAGTGCAAGTTAAAGCTACTGACACACAGGGTAAGCCACTGAAGAGACATGTCACCTCCAATAGATCACTACTCTTGAACTTTGAACTGTAAAAAACTTGCATGACAAGAAAAGAAGACCAAACCACAGAAC
Organism: Gossypium stocksii; assembly: GCA_020496765.1. Lineage (NCBI taxonomy): Eukaryota > Viridiplantae > Streptophyta > Magnoliopsida > Malvales > Malvaceae > Gossypium > Gossypium stocksii. The sequence goes on from CM035623.1 coordinate 1,975,290, forward strand.
TAAAATTAAGAACATGGCCCTAGATCATTGAACATAGGCAACAAGCAAATTTAACCAAAAGATGCCAAATAAAAAATCACCACAGGCAGAAAAACCATCTTGGATAGCAATGAGGTTTAACAGAAGCAAACTGCTGGAGGCATAAGTAAGATGTCTGAGAGTGAGTGCTACCACCTCTCCCAGCGTAGCAAAATCCAGGACCTCTTAAATGCCAATCAGGGAAGCATTCAACAAACATCATAAAGGCAATAACAGAACAAAGAATAACACACCAAAATCATAACTTACTGGCTCAGGTTCCTCAGGAATACTATGTCTAGATTGTTCATTGGCGAGGAGGAGCACTACATGTTCACGTTGGTTAGAAACATTGTCTTTCTGAAAATGAAAAAGTATATGAATGAGGTATTAAACAACAAATAATAAATGCAACATAAAAAAAATTAACACCCAAAAGACACATTTATAATGCATTATATGTTTAAAGAGCAATTACATGAGGATAAGTAAGAAATTAGAAACAATACTCAACAAAATTAACTGAAACAAACAAGATAACCATGGTCAAGGAATTATATTTTAGTCAAACACATTGGCATAACAGACCATATTTACTTTTCAAATGTAAATGATCAAAGACAGCACAATGCTAACTCAAAGAATGAAGTACATACAAGTCCTACACATTGCTCAAGTCTGTATCCCCTTGGCTAATTAGTAAGAACAACCACAACAAACCAAACAAAAGCCAAGACACTTTCACACCCAATATCAAACATGAGCTACAAGATTGCCTTATGGTTTACTGGCTGGTTATATTTGGACATATAAACCAAGGGACAGTAAGAGGCTGATAGTTTCTACATAACCTAAACATTCCAGGACATAATTAGATTCCACAAGAAACTAGAGATAAGCAAGAAAGCAGACTAAGGCTTTTAAACTTAGAAATACAAGAAGTTTCTCAAATTGTAAATACATGTCAGATTTCAGTTTCCTAATTAAGGAATATTTGAGTGTATCAAATAGGATTCTGTAAATATTTTATCCCTAACTTTAAGGCTGTTTTTAGGTACAGCATCCCTAGAATTAGTCTGTTTCCTAGTGTGAAGTTTCCTAAGTTAGGCTCACTATGTGTATAAATATTTATGTAATTTCTTGTTAAAAATATAATCAAAATAGCCTGTTTTTAACAATACATAGAGGAAACACAATGTAATCCATTTCATCATAGCAGTACAAACCTGAAATCCAAAAACATAATGCAGAAAATCCATAAGATCAGGGCTCCTTGTCTCGGGAATAGAAAAATCACTAGGCAATTTTGGCAAGCTCCTATAATGCTTTAATGCCGACACTGCTGCTCGTACCTGCCCATGCATTTTTTGTAGTTAAATTGAAATACAAGACTACTATGAGGTCTAAAAAAGGCAAAAATATCTAACCTCGGGGAATGACACAATAGCATTTGTTATGGTAGGAGCATCCAGTGGGAATGGGATAATGTTGTAAGCAATCAGGTCCTCAGTCATGGCTGCATCTGAATCAATGACCCGTTTCAACTGCTCAAAAGAAATTGCAGCTACATGAGCAGGAACTAGAATCATAAGATTATATTACTGCTGAACAACATACTACAGAATATAAAAACATAATCTTCAACAAATAAAAGAGACTGCACTAATACAATGAAAACATATGGAAACAAGTAAAACCAAAGCCCAGAGTAAGTTAAATGCAAATGATATGAACAAAATGCCACCTAGAGGTCCTACCAATTAAGCGTTTAGGGTAAAATAAAGAAACATAGTATATTAGATGCTTTGAGTTACCAGGTTCAGAAATTACATTCCATAGTGAACATTAAATGAAGGCCTTCATACACCTAATTACACCAAGGGTATATGGTGACATTGGTCAAGCCTTAATTCATTAGATCAAAGGAACACAAGAAAAGAAGGTTAAAAGAAAGAATTATTATCAGGTAGACTGACAGTGGAGTTAAAAAACTACAAGCAGGGTTAGGAAGATCCCATGTGTCCTTTTCTTTGTTAGTTTTCATTTTTTTTAATATAGTGTAAGGACACATACAAGCTTCCACAAATGGTGATAGCAAGTGCTCGTGTGTCCTTTTCTTTGGTAGTTTTTGTTTAATACAGTGTAAGGGCATATACAAGCTTCCTAACCCCATTTGTGGAGTTTTTTTAACTCCATTGGCAGTAGACATGATAATTTTCCTAAAAGAAAAGCCTTCTAATTCTCTACCACTATTTTCACTCTACCTTCATAAAAGCAACTTGCAATATATGACAAAAATAAAACTCAAGATCTATCAACCTCCTATTATATATGAACATCTATGGGAGCGCTCACATACTAATAAAGCAATACTATCCGCATAAGCTGTCAAACTGGCACTAAAAAGGGGATAAGTATGGTTAAACATAAATCTCTTGCTGTTGATGCTATGAGAGGTTAGCTTGTTATAAATGAACACGAGAAAGAAATCAGTTAAAATATTTTAAATAATAACTAAAGACTATACCACCAACCTCTACAGGTATTTCCTCTGTCAACTGCTCCAATACCATCCCCAATACTCTTAGTGTTCCAAAAACCCTTTTCCTTTTCAATGTCTTCCGCTCCAACCTAGATAGGAAAAACATGAAAGAAAAAAACAATTTAAAAATAAAAAATAGAATCCTGCAAATAATAATAAATAGAAACAATAGAGATCAATCTGCAAAATCAACATGAAAGTTGAAAGTTAAAGATAGACTAACCCAATCCATTTAAAACAGATACTTAGAAAAAGTCTAACACATCAATAGCAACAGAGTAATTTTGATAACAAAAACCTTCTCAAATTAAGAGAATTTAAGGTTAAATCAGCATTAATACATAAATGTCAAGTAAATGCATAACATAGCAAGCAACAATCAGTTCATTCTTTGACCTTTTGTTAACACTTCTAAATGTGGTGAACCTGGAGTAGACAACAATTTCGATTCATATTCTTTAAACAGTGAAGCTAATGGAAATATTCTAAATATACTAAACCATAGACCTATGTCATTTCACTTACAGAATCGTGTATGTGAAAAAAATACTTAAATATGGAACCGAGCCAACTGTAACATGAATGATTCAAGGCTCTCACACATAGGCAAAATTGACCAAGGTGCCCAACATACTTGCATCAAGACTCCAGCAACCAAAAGGACAGAGAGACAAGAGGGAGAACAAATGGAAAGCACATCTAAAAGGAAGAGAAATTTAGAGAACTGGGGAAAGAAGGAAAGCAAAGAGCTGTGACTATATAGAACATATAGAGGAGAAGCCATGGTTTCTATTTAAGATACATACTCCCCAAGGTTGCCACTGAAAACACCCGATTCCCTCAACATCATTTCTTCTTCACGTAGCTGGTCAACATTGTTCTTCTCTCTATAAAGCCTATAGAACTCCAGCAAGCGAGCAACATCTTGGCTCCTATCTATGGTCCCAACCTCTCTTTTCGCTAGCTTTTGCTGAAAATTTGAAGTATGTGTCAGGAATTGCAAGTTAGATTACAAAGAAACATTAAGAGGATAAAATCTTCTGTATAAAATATCCTTAGAAAAAATGCATTAAATATTCAAACATCCATAAGCCAGCCACATTTCCAACCCAGCTTTCTCCAACAAATACCAACATGCAAACCTAATAAGCATGAACAGAAACCAAGATGCATACTGATACAGCATTGCCTCCATTGATGCGTAGTTGATACAGCATGAGAGGCCCACTGTGCACACATGTGAAGCTCATGTCACATGATAGGACTTTTGCCTCTACATGTAAGGCTGAGAATTGAGGTGAAGATAAAGTAGATTCCACATCTGTTAAATGGGGGGTTAACTAGGGCACATAAATATAAAGTGAGCCTCTCCACCTATTGTCCATTGGTTTTAGGTTAGATGCCCATTTTAATATTGAACAAAACATAAAACAATCATTTCAATTGTTCTAGGACTTTTTAGCGAACCCTATTTGATGAATGTGCTGTCAGCATCTAAACTTGCATAAGGGAGTCCAAACACCAACTACATCCAAGGAAACAAGTAACAACCAAGAAGCACATGCTCATCTATATGTACACACACAAAAATTGCATACTGAAGAAACTACTCATTCTCATTCTTGCAATAGAAGTTCTTGCTTTGCGCTACTAGCATTTTTCATAGATTTGATACATACCTTGATCACAGACATTAGACCAGTCTTGAATTGTAAAACACCTCTGCCTTCACTATTAGGATCCAGATTTTGAGCAAGTGAATAGGCATGCTCACATACTGCAAGAAATCAAACAAATTTAGCAAGTCAAAAACATTAAACAGCTTTGCCAAAGACCTATGATACTTCTCTAAAGCAAAAATGATAGCTTCAAAGTTGTAAAAATTAATATGCAGCCTAAATCATTCTTGTCAGTCACATAACTGAAATAGAAAACTTGCTTATCATAATTGCACTTTCAATACCAAATTCAGTCTCTTATCATTCTAGCAACAAGCGTCAAATTAACAGAAAAGAGAACTGCTCCTTCGTAGAGAGAAAAAAAAAAAAGAAACATCTCACAGACATATAGATACTCATACACACACATACGTGCAGAGAAACAGATAGAGAAACAGTTTAGCTGTTTTATATTAGCATTATCTAAGTGTCTTCAATTTTTTATGCTCAACATGTAAACTATCATCAGTTGGACTCGTGCACAAGTACAGACTACATACAAAACAACAAGCATATCACCTATGACCTGAACCACTAAAGCATTGTCTATTAACTGTAAGAAATATAGCATTCTGCAAGGGTTCAAGTCATATGTGTTAACATTAACCAATCCTTAATCTTCCAACCATAACTCAAAACCCTCTAAGGCCATAATTCATTCACCAAAAATTTACTAAGTAACAAAAAATAAAACATCCGCAAGGTGTATGAGATATGACTTCATTAGCCATGCAACTTGAAAATAATACCACCAATAAAAGTGACCTATAACCATTTTATAAATATGCAATATTCTTAAGGCATAACTTTGGAACTTTCTACTTATCATAAAAAATTTTGAAAATTTAGACATGTCTTCCAAGACCCATGATTTACAATTAGCAACATAAATAAGCAATAAAAATCAGCAGAAATGATGGATCGGTTGATAGAATAACAAAATATTCATACATAGCTATGTTGCAAACCAAAGGAAAAGAAATAAACATACAAATTCTAGCTACGTTAGGTTCTTCATCCTGAATTTCATCTGCAACTCTCAGAATTGTATCTATATCTCTATTATTAAGAGATGAAGGAACGTATCCAGCAATTCCACCAGCAGGATGTCCTACTGAACCCAACCCAAATCTTTCCCTTCTTAACGCCGCCCGTACTAACCGCTCCCATAGCTCCTCCGCCCGAGACATTTCACTATAGATAAGTCACACAAATTCTACAACAACAGATGATAGAAATTCAAACATCAGAACTCATAAAAGCTTACGTATAAAAGTAAATATCAACCTATGCAAGACAAGAGCTATAACAGCTGAAATATGTCATGTGCTAATCATACAACAAACAAAGCATCATAACAGTAAGATTTTTAGGAACAATAAAATGCGGATAAACAGCAAGTTAACTAATTAACACAGGCTATAAAACTTTTTTTCTAAAAATGAAAAATAAAAAATAATATATAATTATAGCACCCCACGAATTGATTTTAAGCCCATAATAATATTAAATCCTATCTCACATGCCTTCAGCTGCGATTAACAGACGAATTCAAACTTTTAAAAAATTAACATTGTTTATTCAATATTTACATAAAAGAACACACGTATGAACAAGATCCGAAATTGATTTCTACGTTTTATTAGATCTTTTTCTTCCTCAATTTCCGGACACACAAAAAGATCACTGGAAGTTTACATCAGATGCTGAAAATTAAAAAAGGAAATGGCGTACCAGATAACGGTAAGGAAAAACCCTAGCATCCGAGTTGAAACGAGTTTAATCGATGAGAACTCGGGAGGTTTTTGAATAAAAGTAGACGCTGAAATAGAAAGGAATGGTGGTTTTGATTTAATTTTAAAACAACAAAAAGAGACGAGATCAATGAAACCAGTTTTACCGGCAACAGCCGGTTGCACACGCCTTTAAATTGTCTATGAATGACGCGGTGAAGCAAGCTCCGTCTCACGTGCCAACTACTGACTTTGCACGCTGAAATAGACAATCCCAATCCATCTGATTTTAACTTTTCCACATGAATTTTCTTCGCAATTCTTTTTGAGTGAGTAGTGCCATTTAGGAAAAATCATTTTTCAAAAGCACAATTAACCGGGCATGAACTAAGTTCGAATGATACTAAAATTTAAGCTCGATGATTAAATTTAAGTATATCGGAATATAATTTTTGAGTTTAAACTAATTCGAAATATAATTAAATTATATGAGCTTGAATTCAATATATCAATATGAGAAATTTTAATTACATTTGTAAGCCGTTTGAATTAAGTATGACAATATATAAATTTGGCTTAATCGATAGCTCGAGTTACAAAAGTTAGAGCTCAATTCGATAATATTGAATCGAACTCGAGGTTTTTTAGTTGCTATTGTTATGATATCATCATTAGGTCCAAATTTGGTACTTTTAATTTTAATAATATTATCATTAGGTCCAAAATAATACCATTAGTTGCTATTATTAAAGTGATGACATATAAATTTTTAATAACTTTTATTCAATTATACAATTAAGGATACGTGAAATTCAGTTAATTGTGTTTAGTTGATAATAACTTTACATATTATCTAAATGTTTAAGGTTGCTTTAACATAATCTTATATTATCACTTTAATAGCAACAAACGATGTTGACAGTTTAGACCAACTAATAACATTATATAAACTTACATAGACTAAATTGTGCCAATTTAAAGCATAGAAATAATTTCTAATTTTCAATATAATATAGGGACCAAAGCAGAATTATACTAATAAAAAAACGTTTCCTTTTACATGTAAATGATAATAGTTTTCCTCGTATAAATGCATTTTCTAAATGCTAAAACTGTTATGCCTAATTTTTTAGGAACTGTTTACATAAAGGTCAAATTTTTTAAATTTGTTATATAATGGTCAAATTATTTATGAAAGTGCTCAAATGAAAATCGTACATTTTTTTTCAAATAATCAAATAAGGGTCAAATTATTTTTTAAATATGTTCAAATAATGACTTTTTAAATGCTGTATGTTATGTTTCAATTTATATTTTATTCGTTTTCTTCCGTTTCAAGTAACATTTGATTGAATTGTAGCGTATTCTATTCTAAACATTTTAACATTCACTTAAATTTGACTATAAACTAGATTGAAGTGTGCGAAAAGCACTTATTTGAGTACTTTTATAAAAATTCGCCTTTTCTATGTTCATTTAGAAATATTTAGCCATTAACAGGAACCTTTGTATTAGGAGTCAGATTGTATTAGATCAAAAAGAGTAAATCGGTTTATTATATTTAAATTTTCATCCATTTGTACTGTTAAAATTTAACGTAGTTGATGAAATAACCAGACAGTGACACATGGCGTGTCATAAATACCTCACATTGACGTACAATGACCAACCTTAAACAATAGAAATTGTTTCAAATTTTGATAGAAAGATCAGTTCACTTTTTAATCTAACATACAAAGACTAAATTGCTAATTTTTTTTTTAAGTATAAGAAGTAAAACGTAATCCCACTCACAATACAAACGCCCCCATAATACCTTTTCCGCATTTAATCGTATCAACTCAACTCAAAAATTAATTAAAAATTACACACGAATATGCTATACCTATAATTAAAGTTAGGGCGATTATTTGGGACACTGCCAGTGTGCGTTTCTTATTACATAAACAGCATGTGTCTCTCTTTTTTTAAATATTAATTTTTTTAAAGTTTTGTTATAACCTGAACATTTATCAATTTTCTAACTTTACTCGTACAGTATAAAAACTATAACTATACTTTCTAGTTAAGTAAATAATCTGGACAGAATTGGAAATCTATACCAATTAAAAGCGTCCCAATTTGAATGGATTGCTTTTACTTTTTTTATTTTATTATGGCCAGTTAATGGATTGCTTATACTTGGTAGTTAAGTTAATAATCTGGACAAAATTGGAAATCTATACCAACAATGAAAGCCGTCCCAATTTGAATGGATTGCTTAATTAGATATAGATGATTTGTTCTTTTGTTGATGACACATTAATTGAGTAATTAAAATTAAATTTAAGGTTATTTAATGTATATTATATAATTTTATTTTATTATAAATTTTTATTATATCTGTTTTTTTTATACAATTTCTAGAATTATTCGTAGTCCCTCTCAACTCTTAAATAGAAGGATAATGCACTTCAGCATACTCGAATCCACGTATTTGTACATTGGTAACAATATGGATATCAATCGAGTTAAAACTCAATCGGCACGTGAATCATATAATTAAAACTTAATTATTATATTGATGGTGGTATTAGGGTTTAATTAGATATAAAACGACTGAAAAATGGCATAGAATTTTCACCACTCAAAATTTAATAATATAATTAATTTTTATTTTTATAGTAATATTTATATATTCACGATTAATTAATTTATATATAAATTGAATTTGTATCTGTCGAAACCATTTTTAATTTTAAAAAAAACGGGGCTAACTTAAAAAAATGTAAATGGAGTCGCCACCAATCTTTTTTTGAGGTGTGATTGGGCCACCCTAAAATCGATCGTTTTAATAAAACATTTGGGTCTATTAAAACCACAATTTTTGGTCTGCTAAGTTTGAGAAAACAGGCTCGGGAGTCGGTTACATACGAAGAAGGATTAGCACCCTCGTAACGCCTAAAAATTGGTACCTATTTGATTAGTTAATGTTTTTGTGTCGAAAATTTTAAAAGATTTTAGAGTACGATCCTCTTAGTTAAAAACGTAGATTGGATAAAATGTAAAGACCCACTCATTTCGAATGAGGAAAATGCCATACCCAGTAAGTTAGGGTTTAACACTTCAGACCTTCGGAACTAAGCTAGTCTTTGATTTTTTAAAATTCATGTTTGAAGGTTCAAGAGAAGGGTATTCGGTCATTCGGGACTCATGGAAAATTAGAACTCAGTAAGTTAGAGCTCAATCTCTCAAAACTCCCAGGTACCGCACATTGCCTTGATTTTGGAAATCACTATCCTCAATATAACGCAATGCCACACCTAGTAAGTTAAGGCGCAACATCTCGAATTTTCAAGAATAGGTTTTTATTCAAACCTCATACAATTGGATCTAAGAAGGGTACTCGATTATTTAGACTCAACGGGAAAAATTGGAACCCAGTAAGTTAGGGCACAATCCTCTCGAGGATCCTAAATAACGAACATTGCCTCTATTTTGAAAACAATTCGAGGATAAATCTTTGAATAAACGAGTTTGGGCGGTTGAAAATCAAAACGAGAATTATGACATGCTACATAAAAGTAATAATGAGATAACAAAAGTAACATATATAAATACCTAAAATATAACAAGTATAAGGAACATTGATAATAATAGTAATCACGATAGAAATAAATATAATGGCATAATATAGCAATAACGATATTTACGATACAACCTAATGGAAATGAAAATAATATATCAATGATGATGTCAAAAGTGATAATAGGCAATAACAATGCAAAATTAGTGAAAGCACAAAAATATAAACAATAATAATTTAGCACGACAATGATGTTTGATAAAACTATGATATATAAAAAAAAAGAATAATATAGTGGGTCTTAAAAGAAACTTTAGCGAAAATATGCATTTAACAAAATATAAATAAGAATAGTAGAATAATAATGATGAATGGTATAAGTATATAATAAATATGAAAAACTATATTAAAAATAATTAATTTTTAGTAAAATATATGATTAAAAAAATAAGTATAATGAAATAGAAAAAGATTTTAGCAAATGTGTATATATAGTAAAATGATAATAGTGAATGGTAAAATAAAAAACATGAGAAAACTATATCAAAATAATTAAATTTCAATAAAATGTATATATATAATATAATAATTTAAAAATAAATGGAACAAAAAAAATGATTATTAGTAAAACAACAATAATATACAAACAACATAAGTATAATAAATAATATTGTAATAGGAATAATATAACAAATATTGGTAGAATCGATCATAAGATGATTTAAAATAAGTTTTTTACATAAAAAGAATGGTTAATAAAGGAATAGCAAAAGGAAAAAGAATTAAAAAAAACCATTTAAATATTAAATAAGATCCGGGGATAATTTGCAAAAAACGAATTTTAAAAACAAAATCAAGAAATGGGTTAGAACCCGCTTAAAACCCAGGGACTAAAATTGATAATATCCCCAAGCCCAAACCGCCACATTCAGTTGAGGACCAAACCAACAAATCGCGTAAATTCCAGGGTAAATATTTGGAAATCAAAGTTAGGGAATTGGGCTTAAATGGACGATGATACAACTGGAGGGGACCCTAAGTGCAATAAAACCAAAGAAAAAAAAGTGGCACCATTTCCATTGCAATTAAAGGCAGAACAAATGATGGCTTGTCTGCCATTTTAAAATTCAAATTAAAACACCCCCAATTTCTTTCATCTGTCGAAAGCAAAAGAAAACCCAAAGGGTTTTCACCCTTTTCTTCCTCTGCCAGGGCTTATGTGCGCCCATCATCGCAGCTCTTCCTTCCCCATTCGCATGCCACGGTGGCCGGTGAGCCAGGTAAAGCCCTCTTTTCTCTTTTTCTTTATAGTATTCCCTTTAAGAAATATAACAGATATTCGAAAAAATATAAAGAAATAATAATAAACGAAACGAATCTTCACCTAGACTCTTGGTATATTGATTTTGAGTATTTGCGATTGGCCTTGGTTGCTTGGTGTTTATTTGCACTGGTTTTTAGTACTCAAAGTACTGGTATTTTTTTGCTATCCAAAAAAAAGTACGTTTACATTTGATTTCAAGGCTTTTATAACCAAAGATTACAAGTTTTATTGATGTACGTCTTGTAGGTGTAGCAAACATGGTGGAGAGGGACTCCGTGGAAGCGTGGTGCGCGATGTACGGCGCGCCGACTTTGGTGGTTGCAGCGCTGCCTTGTTGTTTGGGAAGCTGCTAGGGTTTTTAGGGTTAGTTTTAAGGTATTGGGTTTGTGTTTGTTTAGGTTTGATTGTATTTGGGTTATCTGTTGGGCTTTGGGTGTTGGGTAGCTTAAACTTTGGGTCTGTAATTTTAGGTGTAAGTGCGCTTGGGCCAGGCAAATAATTGGGTCCAACAGCTGTCCCTCTTTGCTTGTTGTCGAGTAACGAGAACGAAGCAAAGACTTACAAGGGTCCAATTTTGCCTGGGCCGGCTGAGTCTTGACTTCTTAGTGTGACCTCGTCGCAATCCACTGTATCTTGCTGCTTCCAGATGCTTCATTTACTGTTTTGCGGAGCTTTGATTTATTGAAACTCGATCTGCTCTACTCTTTCTCAATGAAGGAAAAATCTGCTATATTTAGCCTACTTCACTCCTGCTCAGTGAAGATAAGATCTGGCATGTTTAGCCTGCTTTACTCTTGCTCAGTGAGGATAAGGCTGGTGGCTGAAATCTGCTCCATTGCCGATACATGGAGATAAGATTCATCAAAATTTGATCTGCTCCGCTCCTACTCAGCGAATATAAGATCGGGTATGTTTAGCCTGCTTCACTCCTGCTTAGTGAAGATAAGGCTGATGATTAGAATCTGCTCCATCGTCGGTACGTGGAGATAAGATTCACCAAAATTCGATCTGCTCCGCTCCTGCTCAGCGAAGATAAGATCTGGTATATTTAGCCTACTTCACTCCTGCTCAGCGAAGATAAGGCTGATGATATTTGTAATCTTGATCAATCTTGCTACATTGTCCACTGAGGAATCCATCTGTAGAAGAGTGCTATGCTTATGTCAGATGATTAGGATACCACGATTAATGTGAATCAAATGCTCATAACTAGATGTCTTATAGATGTTAAATGCATAAATGCAAAACGTCATGAGAATGATCATTTTAATTTTTGGGTTGTTGTCGCTCGTTGTTTGCTGTGGTAACATCCCTGATGTATGTCTCCCCATCCCATCTGATAAAAGGGGACCTGAAAATGCTGTTAATCCCTTATCCTTCACACGTTTCTAGCCCTTTAAGCCTGGTAAGTTGTAAATAATTGTCCTGTTTCAGGACCTTGTATTGTTTAAAAACTTTTCAAAATAATACGTAAAACCTCTTTTGAGAACATTATTAGTTCATTAATCATTATTTCAATATAAAATGCTTGAAAAAAATTATAAGGGTAGATGGAACTAAAATTTATTCGAGTCAAAATTCGCGAAAGGTGTACTAAACAAAGAAAGCATTCATTATTTGAAATACAAAAATGGATAACTAGAACAAACAGGTGCCCCAGATTCCGCAGTTTGAGCTTCTCTGCACGAACTCCTCGAGGACCATTCTAAACTTGGCATGTGCTTAAGGGATCTATGGCATTTTGTTGATGCCCCAAGATGTAACCCATCCCTTCTTTGTCAATTCAAGTATAACAAGACTATCACTTGCCCCAGTCTGGATCAAAATTTAAATTGCCCTTTGCGGGTTTTCAATTCAAAACCCCTTTGGTCTCAAGGCGCCCTTTACGGGTTTTCACATTGGTCTCTCCCTTGGTCTCAGCAGGTTTTCACCTTAACCCCTTTTTTTTTAGGCGCCCTTTACGGGTTTTCACCTCAACTGCTTCAAGCAAAGTATCTTTTGACTGAATCCGAATTTACCGGGTTAGGCAGGCTCTTGCCATCCACATCTGTTAATATCAATGCCCCTCCAGAGAAAGCCTTTTTTACCACATATGGTCCTTCCCAATTTGGCATCCATTTCCTTCTGAAATCTTTTTACATTGGGAGAATCTTTTTCAATACTAAGTCCCTCAAGTGGAATACCCTGGGGCGAACTTTTTTGTTGTAAGCTCGCATCATTCTCTTTTAGTACATTTGACCATGGCAAATAGCCCTCAGCCTTTTCTCCTCAATCAGGTTTAGTTAATCATAACGGGATTGGATCCATTCTGCCTCGTCCAACTTCAACTCTGATAAAACTCGGAGAGAAGGGATTTCGACCTTAATAGGTAAAACTGCCTTCATCCCATAAACCAATGAGAAATGTGTTGCCCCGGTGGAAGTCCTAACAGATGTTCGATAAGCATAAAGGGCCAATGGGAGCTTTTCATGCCAATCTTTGTAAGTCTCGGCCATCTTCCCCACAATCTTCTTGATATTCTTATTAGCTGCCTTAACCGCCCCATTCATTTTTGGGTGATATGGTGACGAGTTGTGGTGCTTAATGTTGAACTGACTGCAAACTTCTGCTATCGTGCTATTGTTCAGATTCAACGCGTTGTCAGATACAATTCTTTCTGGCATACCATAACGACATATGATCTCCTTCTTCAGGAATTTGCTGACTGCCGATTTTATGACATTGGCGTTTGAAGCAGCCTCTACCCATTTGGTAAAATAATCAATGACCACGAAAATGAATCGATACCCGTTGGAAGCCTTCGGCGAAATCGGCCCAATAACGTCCATGCCCCACATTGAGAACGGCCATGGGGAAGTCATGACATGGAGGGGTGAAGGAGGCACATGAATTTTGTCTCCATAGATTTGGCACTTATGGCACTTCTTAGTGTAACTGATGCAATCTCCCTCCATTGTGGACCAATAATATCCGAACCTCATGATTTTTCGAGCCATTATGAAGCCATTGACATGCGTCCCACAAACCCCATCATGGACTTCTTCTAAGATCCTCTTAGCCTCAACAGCATCAACACATCTCAGCAATACCTGATCCTTCCTCTTTTTATACAGGATCTCTCTGTCTAAGACATAGTCACTAGCTAACCTCCTTAAAGTTCTTTTATTATTTTCGGTTGCTTGATCAGGGTACACACGGTTTTTCATGTATTGTAGGATATCATGATACCACGAATGATCATCTCTCTCTTCTTCTTCATCGATATTACAGCAGTGAGCTGGAGTCTCACAAATACTCATCTGAATAGGCTTCATATCCTCTTGTTCATTTACTCTGATCATGGAAGCTAATGTAGCCAAGGCGTCAGCCATCTGATTCTCGTCTCGTGGGAGGTAATGGAAGGTAATATCATCGAATTCCTCAATTAGCTCCAGGACTAACCTTCGATAACTAATCAATTTAGGATCTTTCGTTTCCCACTCGTGTTTGATCTGATAAATTACCAATACAGAGTCCCTATATACTTTAAGTACCTTGATTTTGCGGTCTATAGCTGCCCGAATTCCCATGATACATGCCTCATACTCTGCTATGTTGTTTGTGCAGTCAAAATCCAGCTTGCAACTGAATGGGTAGTGATCTCCATTTGGGGATATTAGTACTGCTCCAACTCCACTGCCAACGGCATTTGATGCTCCATCAAAGTTCAATTCCCAAGAATGATCTTCAGACATGTCTCCTTCAGCGGTTGCTACGTACATTAGATCTTCGTTGGGGAAATCGAAACTTAGGGGTTCATAGTCCTCCAAAGCTCTACTAGCTAAGAAGTCTGCTATTGCACTCCCCTTCACAGCTTTTTGGTTTACATAGACTATGTCAAATTCAGAGAGTAGGATCTGCCATCGGGCCATTCTTCCAGTCAAAGCGGTTGACTCCATCATGTAATTGAGAGGATCTAATTTCGAGATTAACCAAGTCGTATGGTACAGCATGTATTGTCTCAACCTTCGTGTTGTCTAAACCAATGCACAACATAGCTTCTCAATTAGCGAGTACCTCATTTCACACTCAGTGAATTTTTTACTGAAGTAATATATCGCCTTTTCCTTTCTCCCGGTCTCATCGTATTGACCGAGCACACACCCCATTGAATTGTCAAATACTACTAGATACAGTATCAACGGCCTACCAGGGCTTGGTGGTGTTAGTATTGGGGACTGGACAAGTATTGTTTAACCTTCTCGAAGGTTTCCTGGCATTCATTATCCCAAACCCCAGGATTATGCTTTTTAAGGAGGCGGAAGATAAGATCACACTTCTCAGTTAGCTGCGAAATGAACCGAGCGATGTAATTTAGTCTCCCCAAGAAACTTCGGACTTCTTTCTGAGTTCGCGGTGGAGGCAATTGTTATATAGCCTTGACCTTATTAGGGTCAACCTCAATTCCTCTCTCACTAACTACGAAACCGAGTAACTTTCCGGATTTGGCTCCAAATGTGCACTTTGACGATTGAGCTTTAATTGGAACTTTCTCAACCTCAGGAACAATCTTCTCAAAACTCGCACATGTTCCTCTTCAGTTTGGGACTTGGCAATCATGTCATCAACATAGACCTCAATTTCCTTGTGCATCATGTCATGGAACAAGGTTACCATGGCTCTTTGGTATATGGCTCCTGCATTTTTCAATCCGAATGGTATCACCTTGTAGTAAAACGTTCCCCATAAAGTTATAAACGTAGTTTTATCCATATCTTCAGGATGCATCTTGATCTGATTGTACCCAGAGAACCCATCCATAAAGGAGAACAGTGAGAAGCCTGCCGTATTATCCACTAAGATATCAATGTGAGGCAATGAAAAATTATCCTTTAGGCTGGCCTTATTTAGGTCTCTGCAATCTACACACATCTGCAATTTCCCATCTTTCTTAGGGATAGGGACGACGTTAGCCACCCATTCCAAATAATTAACCTCCTTTAAGAATCCAGCATCAAACTGCTTCTTGACCTCTTCATTTATTTTCATTGCTACATCTGGTCTCATCCTTCAGAGCTTCTGCTGAACTGGCTTGCACTCCTCTTCTGTGGGGACACGATGTACTGCGATATCGGTACTTAACCCAGGCATATCCTGGTATGACCATGTAAAGACGTCTTTGAATTATTGCAACAGTTCAATTAGATTCTGTCTTGTTTTCTCGTTAACGCAAGTGCCAATTTTAACTTCCTTCCCCTCTTCTAGGGTCACAATCTCAATGGTCTCTTTGTGTGGCAGGATCTGTTCATCTTCTCGCTCCACCATTCTTAACAAGTTCGTAGATAAACCACAATCTTCGTCATCTTCAAAATCCTGAGATCCCTCAAAGCGCACGTCTCGCTCAAAAAGAGATTCCGGGTTCGTATCAGCATTACTCATGACGTTGACATCCGGGGGCCTATTACGGGTGCAAGAAAAATACCCAAAGAAAATAAAAATGAATAATTCCTTTGTATGGTATGATTGTGTATGAAATGATAAGGAAGAAAATGCATTTTTATTGAAAATAATAATGTTTGAACATGAGTCTATTTCACAAAAGATTCTTATTGTCCCTAGGCTAGAAGACAACAAGTGGGTTTTGAATATTACTCTGTGTTAGCTCTAAAGATTACAGGAATTTCTTCCACAGTCCAGTTATCCAAAACACTCCCAGGCTCATATGGGCAAATGCCTGATAAATTTCTTTTCATTGCTTTACCTTCAAACGTGGCGTTGATATTCCAAATTCCCATCACATCTTCAGTCATTCCTTCTTTCACCTTCTCCTGTAGAGAATGAATAAACCCTCCAGATACAAATGTTTGGGAAATGTGGGGGAAGCTCATCGGCTCCCAACTGACTTCTGCCCCATTCAATCTTGCTTTCCGCTGTTCTTGTTTCCTCTCGAACTCCTTCTTCACTTGGCTTGCATTTAGCTTAAATCCCAGACTGAAACACTCCCACTTGCCAACCAAGACTGGCACTCTGACTTGTCCATGAAGGTGCTTCCCAAGTCCTCTTCCGGGTAATGCCCCTTTTCTAATTGTCAACTGCAGGCTCATCCTCGTAGCCCCAGATATCTTAGGCCTCGGAATTCTGCCTTCCTTAGTTATAAACGTTGCATTCACAAACTCTAGCGATCGAAATGAACATTCAATTGCTTCATCATCATTCTCTACATAGGGTGTATCATTGGTAACTGATGCAATAATGTCTTCCTCTGCATTTATTGTTATTAGCCGGCCCTCAGTAACCAACTTTAACTTCTGATGTAGCGAGGACGGCACTGTCCCCGCTAAATGAATCCAAGGTCTTCCTAATAGACAGTTATAGGAAGGCTTAATATCCATCACGAGGAAGTCTACCTCGTATGTGTTTGAGCCAATCTAGAGAGGTATTTCTATCCTTCCTATTACATTCCTTTCTGTACCATCAAATGCTCTCACAATGCTCTGACACGTCTTCATGTGGGAGCTGTCTATCAGTAAACGATTTAGTGTCGACTAAGGCAACACGTTCAATGCGGACCCATTATCAACCAGTACTCCAGGTAGTGTATACCCCTTGCAACGTGTAGTGACATGCAGAGCCTTAGTAGACCCCTACCCCCTGGTGGTATCTCATCATCACTGAAAGAAATGAAATTGTCAGCGCTTATGTTGCCAACGAGACGGTCTAATTTATTAACCGAAATGTTATCTGCAACATATGTTTCATTCAAAACTTTCATCAGTGCGTTGCGGTGGACCTCCAAATTTAACAGCAGAGCCAATACAGATATGCGATGTAACACCCTGTACCCGAGACTGTCGCTGGAATCGAGTACGGAGCATTACCGGTCTTATCGAAACGTTACAGAATTTAACCGGAATTGAACGTAAAATATTGCATAAACATTCATATCAAGTGTTATCGAGCCAATTACGAACCTTTCGGACGCGTAGGATTCGAATCCTATAGTATCGGAGCTTGGAAAAATTTTTACTATTTAAACAACGTCACACGCCCGTGTGACTCAAGGCACGGCCGTGTGGTAAGGCCGTGTGACCCTCACACGCCTATGTCTAGAGGCCGTGGAACTTACTGACTTACTCGGCACGGCCTCATGAATAGGTCATACGCCCGTGGGAACAGGCCGTGTGCTTCACACGATCGTGGGGTTGGCCCGTGGCTCGACCACGGCCTAGGCACGCCCGTGCCCCTACCCCGTGGAACATTCTGTCGATTGCCACATGGCCAGGACACACGCCCGTGTGCCCTACCATGCAGGCCGTGTTAGGCTATTTACCAAGCCTTATCCTCCCTGAAACATGATCACACCGATATATCACTCAAATTACCCAACTCCAGTGACAACATTCAAAAACTACATTCATACATCACTTACAGAACATATTACACATATTCATTTTTCTCATTTTGACCTACTAAACATCATTTGCACAAGACTAGTCAATTATACATGCCAATCTCAATTTATCGAACTATAGAACATACTCAGCAGCGGCTTGATAGTGTGAGACGAGCCTCCTTTGATCCCAAGTCCAAAACGCCCTTATCTTGAATATCTAAAGGAAACGGAAAGAAAGGGAGTAAGCTACAAGTAGCTTAGTAAGACATAAGCAAATTAATTACTAAATGCATTTCACCGAAATAAGATGATTGCCTTGACTTATCAAATTTGCATTATCGATATACTTACTCATGCTCTTTCTTACCGAATTATCCAAACTTTGACATTTACAAATATTTCGTATTAAACTAATTTCTTATTCTTAACCTGCACCATCACTTCATATTTTCAGGTTAGTTCTCCCCGTTGAACATTTAGAACAGAAACGGATATTCAGAGGTTGGCACCAAAGTGCCTCACAGATGTATGGCCGAAGCCATTCACAGATGTAGCCAAAGCTACCATGGATCACAGACGTATTCCACGGGCCTGCTCACACAAGTTGACGGGCGACCGCAATACATGCTAGTACACCCAGCACCCGGGATACGGTATCAACCCTAGATCACAGACGTATTCCACGGGCCTGCTCACACAAGCTGACGGGCGACCGCAACACATGCTAGTATACCCAGCACCCGGGATACGGAATCAGACAGAATCAGAATCCCTCTAGTGACATGTCACCCATATCCGGAAATATTCTTACAGTTCAAACGGGGTTTACCGAACAATCACATTTACACATTTACTTGATTCGAAATTCGTATTTACATATTTTCATATCGTATTCGTCAATTAACTAACAATAATGCAAATAAGCCTTAATTTACTTATGACTTACCTCGATAGTAATTCGACTAACTCGTGTTACTCTACTATCTTCTCTTTTCCTCGGTTTCGGTCACCTTCTTTTCTTTCTTGATCTAAATAAATACAATTAACACATTTTATCAATATTCTATCAAATTCATTCACAAATCGAACCATTGGCCAAATGACCATTTTACCCCTAGTCTCGGGATTTCAATTTCACTTCATTTCTTGCGTCATAAACTCAATTAAATCCTTTTATCAATCAAATCATTCACAATTCACCTACAATTACCGTTTTATGAACAATTTTCCACTTTTCACATTTTAGTCTCTGAGGGACGTTTTTAACGAGATCTACTTGTAGAAACATGTAAATGACACATCAACAACCCGACTACTATCAAAATTCATTAAAGAACACAATTTCCCTAAAATGGGTATTTCTTAAACCCTAATTTCTCCTCAAACAATTAATAAAATCAAGCAATTCAAGCTTCAATGATCTCAAAAATACGAAAATAATCGAAAATAGGGTCGGATTGCACTTACAATTTAATTGACAAAGCTCAAAACCCTTGGCTATGGAGAATAGGAAATTCGGCTGAACATGAAGGAAGAAATGAAGATTTTTTTCATGTTTTTCTCATATTTTATGATAACTTTTACAATTTGGACAAAAATGCCCTTGGTCCTATTCCTTGAAAATTTCTCTAGAAATACCCTTTTATGTCCATACACTTAATTTATGGTATAATTGCAACATAAATACTCCAACATTCATATCTCAATACAATCAAGTCTTAATTTCATCTAATTCTCATAATTTTCCCCTTTTTGTAATTTAGTCCTTATTTTCCAATTAGTCACAAAAATTGCAAATTGCTAAGAAATTTTCTCACAAAACTTAATCAATAAACCAATGCAATATAAGGTTCACAGAATTTAACTAATTCATCTCGGATTTGTGGTTACGAAACCACTATTCCGATTAGGCCCTATTTCGGGCTGTCACATGCGATCCGGTTGTTGGTGTAGTTGTTCCACAACACTATACTCACTGTGTCTCAGGAACTTCAAGAACTCCTTGGCTTCATTTTCTATTACTGGCTCATTAACCAGTGATTCTGATCTCCCTCCCTCTTGCTTGAGCATGACGGACTTCTCTTTTGTAGGTTCGGCTTCTGTGTTTGGCGTGTTAACCGAACCCTACTTCTTTGGTACTGTTATACTGCAGTTATAATTCCAAGGTGCCCTATGGCTATCCTTATAAGGAAAAGCTACTGGTTTTTGGATTATAACCTTTGGTGTAACCCTTGCTTCGACTTTGCTGACTCTGGGCTTCGTAATAATTATCACTGGGCGGCTGACTCTGTAGTCTTCTTCACTCGACTCTCCTCCTAGAGAGCATACATCATCCTTTTCAACAAGCTCGAAGAATTCCAACTCTTTATTATCTATTAGACCCTGAACTAGGGCCCTGAACTCAGTACAATTTTGAATCTCGTGATCCTTCTCATGATGAAACTCACAGTAGTTCCGTGTATCTTGGATTTTATCCCCTAACCCTTGCGGGACTAAACCTCTCTTCTGCATATCCCTCCAAACTAGCTTCAATAGGGTTCTCACATCCGTGACATTCAGCTTGACTTTCCTCCCCATATTCTCAATTATCGCATTCACCTCTTTGTCAGTATGACTGGGCAACGGATTTTCTGTACCAAGTGTATCATCGAATTTTAGAACACCTGCTTTGATAAGCCTTTCAACGCATCTTTTGAACGAGGTACAGTTTTCTATCGAGTGCCCCGTAATCCCTGCATGATATTCACACTGAGCATTCGCGTCGTACCACTTGGGGTACGGGGGTTGCAATGGTTCTAAATAGAAAGGGGCCACTGCATGTGCATCGAACAACTTCTTGAAAAGCTCCCTATACGTCACTGGTATAGAAGTGAACTAGAACCTCACTGTATTCTGTCTTGCGTTAGGCTCTCGCATTAGTGAAGCTTGCTGGCCTGTGACTATCGTCCTTGACTGATTAACAGTAACAGGTTTTGAGTACCCTGAGCTCACATTGCCTACCTCGTTTTCTCTTTTCTTCGGAGCTGACTTTCTTATGCTCTCCCCCGTTTCTATCTTCCCAGCCCTTATGGCATTTTCTATCATTTCACCAAACATCACTATGTCCGCGAAACTCTTGGTTGCGCTGCCTAACATGTGAGTAATGAAAGGTGCCTTCAATATATTAATGAAGAGCATGGTTGTTTCTTTTTCTAGCAACGGTGGTTGGACCTGTGTAGCGACCTCTCTCCATCTCTGAGTATACTGCCGGAAGCTTTCGCTTGGCTTCTTCTCCATATTTTGGAGCGTGATTCGGTCAGGCACTATATCCGTTATATGGCCATACTGCTTCATGAAGGCCTGAGCTAGGTCCTTCCATGACTTGACCTGGGTCCTACTCAATTGATTGTACCATTTCGCTGCAGCCCCACTCAAACTATCTTGGAAACAGTAGACCAACAACTGATCATTGTTGACATACCCCGTCATCCTTCGACAAAACATTGTAATATGAGCCTCAGGGCAACTAGTTCCGTTATATCTTTCAAATTCCGGCGTATTAAACTTCGGGGGAAGTACTAAGTCTGGGACCAAAATCAGTTCCTTTGCATCGACTCCATAGTAGTGATCAGCATTCTCCAATTCTTTGAATTTCTCCTCTAACCATTTGCACCGGTCCTCAAACTGTTTTGGGAGCTCAGCCTTTGCCTTTTCCACCTCTGCCATGTCGTCAAAGTCAAGGACCTGAGGGTTTGCCAGATTATCTCTAGGGTTGGTACTCGATCCTGTTGGGAAATTCGCTGGTGCCGAAGTACCAGTTTGATAGAGAGGTTGGACATTAATGGACACCCTTGGTGGTTGTGTTTGCATGTTCACTGGTGCGAAACTCGTAGGACTAGCGGAATCTTCATTGTCATTTCCTGCGTCAACTATAGGGTCTTTTCCTTTCTCAGCCCCTCCTTTAAACAGCTGTGTCAACTGACTTATCATGTTGTTCTGTGATTCCAACATGTTTTTCTAGGACTCCAGCATATGGTCCATCATCTCTTGCTGGATCTTAGCCAGCTGTTGTTGCATCTGAGCCTGTAGTTACTCCTGCATCTCCTTTTGCATTTGCTCAAACCTCTGATCCATATCCTTTGTTTTCTTTCGTGTATAGTAGCGATGTTCCAGGATAACTAGAATATAATTTTTATTAATAAGGCTCTTTTGTGAAAATTTAATGCTCATGATGCAATGTAATGCGATGCAATGCATGATATGAATGCAAAAATGCGTTAATTCTATTTCAATTTCATTTAAAATAACTTTACTAAAAGACAAAATCCTTTACACAAAATAGACTACATATGCGACCTAGCCCTTTGGCCCAGAGCTTTAACTTTAGTAAGAAGCTCAGCCAGCTCTTGACCTCGACCTGACACTGACTCATACTTTATACTTAACACGTCTGCTTAAACTGCCAAGGTTTGTAGATGCTCTGCTACTTTTCGGATCTGAGCCACGATTTCGCCCATGAGGTAATCCCTATCTCGAACCTGATCCTGTGATCGGTAAAGTTGCTCCCCTAGCTGCTTATTATTTGCTTCTAGTGCTTCAATTTGATGCTCATAGTTCTGAAGTGCCATTTCAAGTTCTTCTACTTTCCCTTTCAGATCATCGATCTTACTTAGGCTAGCCCTTAATTCTATCACTGAGTTACGACTCCGATGCTGCTGTAGTGCCATCTCTAACTCCGCCACTCGAGCTCTTAACATCTCATTTTCACTTTGGCTATCATCCAAACTCTCTTTAAAAGTAATTTTTTGAGCCTGAGCAGCATGGAACTTCCTCTCCCACCAATCAGCCTTAGCTTTCTCCTCTTGGACTTCTTGCCTCCATTGTTCAGATGTTTTACCCAAACCAGCATTTCTCATTGACTTATGCAGCTGCGTGTAATCAGTTTTCAGCTTGTCTAGGTCCTCTTCAGCCTTCCTTTTTCCCCTTTCTCAGTTTCTCAGCCTCTAGCTTCTGGACGTCAATATCCAACTTTAGATATACATTTTCCTCCTCGAGCTGCTCAATCTTTTTCCCCAATCTGAACTTCTCTACTCAAAATCCTATTTTATGATTTCCAATTCAGAGGGAACTACTCGCAGATACTCCTCTATCGGTTGAACACCCTCTGAACTCGGCCTAGGGATATTGTCGTTAACTCGTCTACTGAACCATCCATTATACTCAGGGGTCGTCATCGGATCTGCAGCCAAACTTTCTATTCGACAAGTCTAATTCCAAGCATTAGAAATCTCTTTAACTCTCTTCTTGTAGTCTTCCTTATACGCAAACTCGCATTGAGTAAGCCCATGGGTTACCGGTATAAATTGTCTTGCCTCATATTGCCTAAACATGAGTAATTGAGCATATGTAACGGCCTCCCAGATCCCAAGCAAAGGGACTCAATCGAAATTTCCACATCGAAAAAGAATTTTGTTAGGTATCCACCAAGGTGCTTTCCACTCAATGTCTTCTTCTTGGAGATTCTGAAGGAGCGCGATCCAGTTTTCTTCCGATATGTCATCTCTCCTGGGTGTAGCTGCTATCTCCTTCAGTGGGGAGTAATTCTTAAAGAAAGCTCGATAATGACCTTTATCCACCTTTCGAAAATGACCATGAAACTATGCTAAAAGTAATTGCGCACACCCTATAAATCTGCCCTCACCAGACCTTCTACATGCATTTAAAGACCTGAACGTTTCAGCTAAAATTGCAGGAACTGGTGTAACTCATTTGCTAAGTCGGTCGAAGAGATCAGTGACCGCCTCATTAACATACCCCAATATGCATTGGGGAAGAGCATCAACCCGTAGAGACTCAAGACAAAGACGTCAACCTTCTTCTTTGCATCAGGATGTGCTAAGATCAAATCTCGCAAATTCTTCCATAGGATACACTTATACTCCCACTTCTGCTTGATCCTTGCCATAACCCATTGCTCACTCATTCCTGTAATATTCATTAGTTTTTTCCAAAACGCCGGAACATAAGCAGCTCTCGAATAGGCCTTGTCGACTTGAACCTTTGAATAATTTAATAAGGCGGTATATTCCTCCACCGTGGGTACCAAATCTACCCTCCTAAACGTGAAGCAGCTATATGCAGGGTTTCAATACTGCACAAGGGCCCAGAACAAGTGTGCGTCCACTTTGATATCAAGTAAGTACGGTAGATCTCCATAGTTGCAGTAGAACAACTGTTTAGCTTCGTCGCCCCACTAATCCCATATCTCCTTCAATTCTTGAAGATTATTTTGGGTCACGCTAATGCGAGTGTAGTCCCACAACTCAGATCTATATCCCTCGGCTAGGCTGTCTCCTTTCTGTAATTGTGTTATCTCTGACCATTCACGGACGGCCGCATTATTTTCTACTTTGTCAAGGAATTTGTCCCTCATGCCGTGGAATATGAATTGACACATTTTGAATATGAAATGGCATGCAAATATGACAAAAACAAAACACAGCAAGTTAGTATCATATATCAGAAACATAACTCAAAGTAAAGAAAATAGAAACAAACACCTATTAGGGTAATCACTAGGGTTTAGCGTAGTTCTACCTAGGGTGGGCCCTTAGGGTTTCTCTATATGTGGTTCGATTCTAAAGAAAGGGTACCTGAACCAGCAGATTCCTTGATCTTCACGCATTATAGGCTCATATGGACTGAGTTCAGTTCAGGGGGATACATTTCCCTATGGCTGCACGAAGATGAAAACCTCACGAAGACATAGGTACGGATGTATCCCAAAAGCGATCCACTATCCTGCACGGAGGTAAAAACCTCACGAAGGAAATAGCTTCTCACTCCCACTTAAAAGGTGTGACCACAACGGTCATGCAATGCAATGATGGAAGATATAAAGAATTTGAAAACATAAATAATGAAAACCAAACAGATGAAATGCAATAAGAGGATCGTAAACTCAAAATCAAATTAAATTTTCGACAAAAAGACAAGAAGTAATCAAATCGCGGCTTGACTCTCTTATTGGTCCCCAATGGAGTTGCCAAGTTGTATAAACCATTTTTAATTTAAAAAAACAGGGCCGACTTAAAAAAATGTAAATGGAGTCGCCACCAATCTTTTTTTAAGGTGTGATTGGGCCACCCTAAAATCGATCATTTTAATAAAACATTTGGGTCTATTAAAACCACAATTTTTGGTCTGCTAAGTTTGAGAAAACAGGCTCGGGAGTCGGTTACGTACGAAGAAGGATTAGCACCCTCGTAGCGCCCAAAAATTGGTACCTATTTGATTAGTTAATGTCTTTGTGTCGAAAATTTTAAAAGATTTTAGAGTACGATCCTCTTAGTTAAAAACGTATATTGGATAAAATGTAAAGACCCACTCATTTCGAATGAGGAAAATGCCATACCCAGTAAGTTAGGGTCTAACACTTCAGACCTTCGGAACTAAGCTAGTCTTTGATTTTTTAAAATTCATGTATGAAGGTTCAAGAGAAGGGTATTCGGTCATTCGGGGCTCATGGAAAATTAGAACTCAGTAAGTTAGAGCTCAATCTCTCAAAACTCCCAGGTACCGCACATTGCCTTGATTTTGGAAATCACTATCCTCAATATAACGCAATGCCATACCCAGTAAGTTAAGGCGCAACATCTCGAATTTTCAAGAATAGGTTTTTATTCAAACCTCATACAATTGGATCTAAGAAGGGTACTCGATTATTTAGACTCAACGGGAAAAATTGGAACCCAGTAAGTTAGGGCACAATCCTCTCGAGGATCCTAAATAACGAACATTGCATCTATTTTGAAAACAATTCGAGGATAAATCTTTGAATAAACGAGTTTGGGCGGTTGAAAATCAAAACGAGAATTATGACATGCTACATAAAAGTAATAATGAGATAACAAAAGTAACACATATAAATACCTAAAATATAACAAGTATAAGGAACATTGATAATAATAGTAATCACGATAGAAATAAATATAATGGCATAATATAGCAAAAACGATATTTACGATACAACCTAATGGAAATGAAAATAATATATCAATGATGATGTCAAAAGTGATAATAGGCAATAACAATGCAAAATTAGTGAAAGCACAAAAATATAAACAATAATAATTTAGCACGACAATGATGTTTGATTAAACTATGATATATAAAAAAAAGAATAATATAGTGGGTCTTAAAAGAAACTTTCGCGAAAATATGCATTTAACAAAATATAAATAAGAATAGTAGAATAATAATGATGAATGGTATAAGTATATAATAAATATGAAAAATTATATTAAAAATAATTAATTTTTAGTAAAATATATGATTAAAAAAATAAGTATAATGAAACAGAAAAAGATTTTAGCAAATGTGTATATATAGTAAAATGATAATAGTGAATGGTAAAATAAAAAACATGAGAAAACTATATCAAAATAATTAAATTTCAATAAAATGTATATATATAATATAATAATTTAAAAATAAATTGAACAAAAAAAATGATTATTAGTAAAACAACAATAATATACAAACAACATAAGTATAATAAATAATATTGTAATAGGAATAATATAACAAATATTGGTAGAATCGATCATAAGATGATTTA
The DNA here is from genome assembly GCA_020496765.1 of Gossypium stocksii. Lineage (NCBI taxonomy): Eukaryota > Viridiplantae > Streptophyta > Magnoliopsida > Malvales > Malvaceae > Gossypium > Gossypium stocksii. Next base: position 2,002,161 of record CM035623.1, read on the forward strand.
AAATAAGTTTTTTACATAAAAAGAATGGTTAATAAAGGAAATATAGCAAAAGGAAAAAGAATTAAAAAAAACCATTTAAATATTAAATAAGATCCGGGATAATTTGCAAAAAACGAATTTTAAAAACAAAATCAAGAAATGGGTTAGAACCCGCTTAAAACCCAGGGACTAAAATTGATAATATCCCCAAGCCAAAACCGTCACATTCAGTTGAGGACCAAACCAACAAATCGCGTAAATTCCAGGGTAAATATTTGGAAATCAAAGTTAGGGAATTGGGCTTAAATGGACGATGATACAACTGGAGGGGACCCTAAGTGCAATAAAACCAAAGAAAAAAAAGTGGCACCATTTCCATTGCAATTAAAGGCAGAACAAATGATGGCTTGTCTGCCATTTTAAAATTTAAATTAAAATACCCCCCATTTCTTTCATCTGTCGAAAGCAAAAGAAAACCCAAAGGGTTTTCACCCTTTTCTTCCTCTGCTAGGGCTTATGTGCGCCCATCATCGCAGCTCTTCCTTCCCCATTCGCATGCCACGGTGGCCGGTGAGCCAGGTAAGGCCCTCTTTTCTCTTTTTCTTTATAGTATTCCCTTTGAGAAATATAACAGATATTCGAAAAAATATAAAGAAATAATAATAAATGAAACGAATCTTCACCTAGACTCTTGGTATATTGATTTTGAGTATTTGCGATTGGCCTTGGTTGCTTGGTGTTTATTTGCACTAGTTTTTAGTACTCAAAGTGCTGGTATTTTTTTGCTATCCAAAAAAAAGTACGTTTACATTTGATTTCAAGGCTTTTATAGCCAAAGATTACAAGTTTTATTGATGTACATCTTGTAGGTGTAGCAAACATGGTGGAGAGGGACTCCGTGGAGGCGTGGTGCGCGATGTACGGCGAGCGTGGCGGAGGTGAGTCCGACTTTGGTGGTTGCGGCGCTGCCTTGTTGTTTGGGAAGCTGCTAGGGTTTTTAGTGTTAGTTTTAAGGTATTGGGTTTGTGTTTGTTTAGGTTTGATTGTATTTGGGTTATCTGTTGGGCTTTGGGTGTTGGGTAGCTTAAACTTTGGGTCTGTAATTTTAGGTGTAAGTGCATTTAGGCCAGGCAAATAATTGGGTCCAACAGTATCATTGGTTGAGTCAAAGCAGAATATATATTTCATATGTAATAAATTTAGTAGGAATTGATATCTCAAGTCATTCGAGCTCTCTGTAGAGTTAGGAGACAAACTCTAAATTCATCATTTTTAAAGTGAGGTTGACTATTTACAGATAAGTTTTTAAAGTGTTATTCGTTATAGACCCTTCAATGAGTTGATATTGTACCTGAGTTTTGTCCACAAACTTTATAGAAAGCTCAAGTACATTGAGAATATGCCCAAGAAGGTGACAGATTTACAAAGCAATAGTATCGCATCATATCAGTCCATGCATGGTACACGCCCACATACCAAGAGAGTATGCACATTCATGCTCGGTGGTTTAAACCCCTGACCTATAGCATATAGGTCACAAGAGAGGATGCAAGTGTCTATATTTCTTGTTGGTAAGTGACTGTGCGCCACACTCGATCCAATTTGATAAAACGTTCCTACTTAATGAATTTATCGCTTATTTAGGCAACCATAGGCACTAAGCTCTCTACAAAGTTGAGAGACAAAAATCCTGACTCATTTTATTGTTAAGGGGAAGCCAGCTCCTTTCAAACAAGTCTTCAAAGTGTTGTCTAGTCAGAACCAAAAAACCCTCAAATGGGTTGATATTGTCCTTGGGTTTAGTTAGAGTTTTGAATTCTGACTTACAAAGGAATTCGAGTACCTTGATAGGCTACCTAACAATAGTACTGACTCATTAAGGGTTCGTCAACACCATACAAATGATGCTTGAGGAGAAAATAATCCAATTTTATGTAGTTATAAAAAAATCCACACATAATATTTATATACAATAAAACTCAAACTTTAAAACTTTATTCTCAAAGCCATAACTTCACTATTAAGTTAAAGGCCTTACATTATTCACACTTTAAATAGAACTCAAACTTTAAAACTTTATTATCAAAGCCATAAGTTCACGATTAAGTTAATGCCTTATCTTCTTCACATTTTAAATAAATTATGATTTTGGTGATAACATGTACATATTATCGTCAACATAATATTTAAGTTAATTCCATACACTAATCGTGATTTAAAACTCTAGACTTAGTATTAACTCAGTTGACATTAACATTGTTGAAACTTATTAAAATCACGAGTTCGAATAGATATAGGACCCCACTAACCACAAGTGGGTTGTAATAGTAGTTAAGCCCACCTAAAATATTAGAAAATCTTTATTTTTCTCTTGAACTTCTTTGAAAAATTTAATCAAGTCCCTCTATATTGTTGGAAAATTTCATTTCTCCCTTAAAGTTTGTAGAAAAATTTAATTAAACCCCTCAAAGTTTTGAAAATTCTTATTAAGCTCACAAAAATTCTAAGTAGAGCCCAATTTTTTTTTTTAAATTATCATAAACTCCTCAAAAATTTGAAAATCTTATTATCCCCCAAAACTTAAACCCCATTGCCAAAAACCCCAATTTAGGAATTCTAGTTATAAAACTAGTATTTATTTTATTAAAATACAGATACATTTCACTCCAAATTGTTGCAACAGCAACCAATATGAAACACTGAACAAATTGACATTTTCAGTTAGATATTTTAAGTTGAACAAATTAAAAAAAAAAATCAAATCACTCACAATTTGTTCTTCAATAACTAATTAATCCATTGATAATGACATTGTTTTTTTTATTATTTCACATAGTTTTTTGTTTTATTTTTTTCCAAAATTAAAAAGGAAAAAAAAAATCCGTTTCCTAACCTATTACTTTCATGGAAAATTTAACGTTTTCCCTGGAAAAAAGAAGTTAATATGGTGTTTTAACTTGGTTGTTATTTTTTTACATACAACAATAATCTATGTGTTTGTTTGCAAAATTTTCTCTCTCCAATTCTCCTCTTTTTTTTAAAAATTTTATTTTATTTATTCATTAAATTAATCATTAATGAAGAAGATGAATCAAGCAATATTTTGAATATGGCGGCAACTAAAACCTCACGATCCGGCGGCGGAAGCGGTGGCGACGACTATATGTTTCGCGCCAGCAAACGTTTAAAAACCGAAACTAGCGGCGGATTAGCAAGGTTCAAAGGTATCGTGCCGCAACAAAATGGGCATTGGGGCGCTCAAATCTATGCCAACCATCAAAGGATTTGGCTTGGTACATTCAAATCGGAGAACGAAGCAGCGCTGGCGTATGACAGTGCGGCGATCGGACTTCGTATTGGAGATCCCCATCGGAATTTTCCCTGGTCCTATAACAACATCCAAGAACCTAATTTCCAAAATCTTCACACCACTCGAGATATACTGAACCTGATCAAATCCGGTTCTTACCAATCCAAATTCGCCGATTATACCAAATCAAGCGCAAATAACAACAAAAACACGATCCACAACGACACAAAATTCGCATGCCAACAACTTTTTCAGAAGGAATTAACTCCAAGTGACGTCGGAAAGCTAAACCGTCTCGTGATCCCTAAAAAACATGCCGTCAAACACTTCCCGCACATCGAAAACGATCACCAAACCTTCACCACCGCCAATGGCGGTTGCGAAGACGTCGAGCTTGTTTTCTACGATACGTCGATGAAAATGTGGAGATTTCGGTACTGTTACTGTAAGAGCAGCCAAAGCTTTGTGTTCACGAGGGGATGGAACCGATTCGTGAAGGATAAAAAGCTGAAAGAAAAGGATGCTATCGCGTTTTACACATGCGAATGCACCGGCGAGATCGAACATGGCCGGGGTTTCTTCTTGATCGATGTGAATTATAATGGTGGTGATGACGAAAATGGTGGTCGCATCGATGTGTTTAAGAGATTGGGATCGTCATCGGTTCTTCGTCATCATCAAGGTGAGTTGCATGTGGGATTGGAATTGAATTTGGGGACGAATTTTTACTGCAAATTGGATGAAAAACATAATGAAAATGGCGAAGAACAGGGTCTCAGTGGATTAAAATCGTCTTCCTCCCATAGTGTGAAAGAGAAAAGGATTACTTTGTTTGGAGCACAGATTAACTGATAATTATAGTATTATATATATTTTGGACTCTTTTCGCGTTTAGATGGGAGATATATTTTCATATGATTAGCGTAAAAATAATGATAATAGTGAGATTAAATACGATATTAATATTATAGCATAAAATAAAAAGTAAGCTAAATGCATTTCATCGTACCCACTGTCTATCCAAACACACCATTAATTATGTTTCCGATGTTTTTGTAATTAAATCGATGGTAACATTGATTAGATATCGATGCAAATGGTTGGTCCAATAATTAAATAAATTATTAAAGTTTATAAAAGAATAAATATAATTTTAAAAATAAATTTGGTTCAATGATTTTTTAACCCGATTTGACTTCGATCGTATTAGTTTAGGGAACAATCAATTTAACTTCTTTCTCCAAATTAGTATATTTGTCAGTGGCGGTGGAGTCAAAGAGTTGGTATGGGCCAGACCCAATCTAAAATAGAAATTTAACTTTTAGCTCATTTATAATTTATAAAAATTTTAAATTAGTATGTGGTAATATTATAATTTGACCTCTCAAAAAATAATAAATTTTTAATTTAGTACTATAAAAATTATAAAGATTTAGGCTATTGAAATGGTTAAATTACTTTTTTTTTTATTTTTGTAAAAATATACAACTTAATTTCGGCCTAAAAATTTTCTAGCTTCACCCCTATTAATTGGTCCGGTTTGATTTCAACATCCTTTGATGATTGAAGATTTTCATAATACAATTTTTACTATTGTTTTTTGAACCTTCAAATCAAATGGTAACATTTATTGATAAAAAGACCTCTCTAGTTCTTCTCAATTTCGAATGTGAGCAACTAAGGAAGATTAATCACAACATTAATGTTTTCCATCAATTATATGTAATTTTCATTTGTATAGTAACAAATTTAGCCTTAAAATTTACACATTTCGTCAATTTTGTCCTAATTTAATAAATTAACCCCACAACATTTGTGTAAATTGACGTTGAATTTATTGAACTTTTTAGAATTAAGGCCAAAATGAAAAAATACGTAAAAATCAAAGGCTACATTTGTTATTATACCAATCAAAATTATCTACGATTGACGAAAGTTATTTTTTTTGTAATTAATTGTTCTTAGTTGCTCATTTTTTAAATTGGCAATGATTAAATTGCTCCAATTTTTTGAGAGGGACCAATTTGCTCTATTTCAAATTTGTAAGGGATTGAAGATGTCTTTTTACCATATTTATTCAAACGAATTACATTCTCCTGATTGTTGCAACAGCAATGATACTAGTTAAGCTAAGACTCAATTAATCGTGACAATTGAAAACTGAAAAGTTCGTATAATGGTTTAGTTAACTATTGAGAAAATGGGCTTAAAATTTTGCCTAAGTCCGACCAGGATAAAAATGCTAAAACTCGGGTCGATCTAGCCGTATTTAATTTTTATTAAAACTATATAATACATAAAAAAAATGCTAAAAATATCAAAATAAATGCTTTCAAACAAATTAAAAATAAATTTAAAAAAATATATAATTAAATAACATTAAAAAATGTGCAACTTAACAAACAAATGTCTTTAAAATAATAACAAAATTAATAATAAAATAATAGTTATACAATATCCAAATAATAATAACAAAATAGTAGCAACACAATAGCGAATTGATAGTAAAATAGTGAGAAAACAACAAAACAGTAAAAATCAACAATAAAACAATTTTTTTTGTAAAATTGGGTCGGGCTCGGGCCAAAAAAGCCTTACTCGAAGCCCGACCTATTTTCTAAACGGACATTTTTTTTGCCTAAGCCCATTTTAGGGCCTATATTTTTACCCAAACCCTCCAACAAGTCCCACCTCATGAACAGGTCTAGCACCAATGGGAGTCGATGAATAATGCAAAACTTAGATGCTTATAGGTGTCGAGGTCTTAAATCAAACTTGTCAGTTGACATTCTATTTCCTTGTTTCATCTCCGAAAAATCTAGTAATTGGTACTCTATTCTAAACTCAATACACATAAGCATCATTGTACTATCCAAAAAAACCGAGGGTTAATATATGTGGAGATACCTAAACTTTGTAACTTGTACTTGGTACTTTTTTTTGGTGTGACCTAACTGGTACCTAATCCTTGAAATCATAAGCCAACTTGATATATTTTTAGTTACCTGATTAACATTGTTAAAACATGCTGATGTGACGTTAACGATCAATAACACGGTGACAAATGACAAAAAATTATAATTTATTATAAAATTCAAGTATTTTATTTTTTTGCCACATGTCAAAATGTGAGACCATCATGTGTTATCGTGCTATTAATTGTCAATTCCACATTAACGTATTTTAATGTGTTAGTCAATTACCTAAAAAAATGCCACAATAAGTTACAATTTTTAAATTTATGCACTAATTACGTTAAAAAAAATTAAAGTACCAAATAGATATAAATTACCAAAACACATACCTCCTTATATATTAGTCCAACAAATGAAAACAGCTTTTAAAAAATCTTATTAGAAAATTCATCATAAAAAAAATCCAAGTCAAAAAACCATAAATTCTAACGTAAAAAAAAAAAACCAATTAACCTAAAAAAAAATGAAAAATTAATTTAGTAAATAATTTAAATTTTTTTAACAACTTGGATAACTAACACAAATAAAAAAATAAGGCCATTTCAATATATATATATATATATATATATAACAAAAATAAGATAATCCGCTAAAATAGTCACTTTTGTTTATCTTAGATTATATTTTAGTCACTTATATTTGAAATATTACGTTTTAGTCACTTACGTTATCATGTTATAACATTTTGGTCACTAAGCATTAATTGTTGTTAACAGTATGAGGGTAAGCTGACGTAACACGTTAAATATTCATTTCAAACGAAAATTTTAAGTTAAATTATACAGTTAATCTCTATATTTTTTTTTCGTTTTGAGCAATTTAATTTTTTTTCTTTTACCTTAAAAGAGATGGAGAAGTAAGGAAAATAAATGGAGAAACATAAGAGAATGGAAAATAAAGAAAAAAAAGGAAAGTTAAAAGAATATAAAAGACCTATTTGGCATTTAACAGAATATAACAGAGGCAGTCTTACGTGGCAATCCAAATTAAATTTATTTAATTAAAAATTTATTTTCATCGTAACAACTGGACATCTAAGTTTGCATTTAAAACCCATTTGGACTGCTACGTAGGACTACCGTTAGGGAGGTAACAAAGCTTAACGGTAGAGTGATCACTTCGTAATAAAACGATAACATAAGTAACTAAAACGTAACATTTCAAACTTAAGTGACTAAAATGAAATCTGAGTAAAATAAAAGTGACTTTTTTTTATAGTTTACCCAACAATTTAAAACTCTAATGACTTAACTGAAAATAGGGATAATTAATTGATTAACCGTGTAGTTAATGCTTACTAATTCAACTCGACTGCCCACTGTGTAAACGAAACCTAACATTGAAGAGCTACGCCTACCAGCAACCAACTGCGTTTAAATCTTTGTTTTCTTATTGCTAAATATAATTGTTTGATCGATCTGCTTGTTTACTTTTAGCTTCAGTTTTGCCTTTTCCGTCATCGCTTTGAAAAATCACTTTGGTCTCATTGAAACTTCCTCAACATTTCTTCTCCTTTTCTTTTCACTCTCCACTCCCCACATTGGCTCTCTGCATCTTAAAGGTATCTTTCACTTTCTCTTGATTTTCATGCTTTATGCCCCAATGGGTACTCCATACTCAAAATTTGGAAAATTTCATGGTTTTTCTTATGTGGGTCTCTTTTCATTTTTTCTATAATTTATTTTTGAGAAATATGTAAAATGTGGCTTTAAATTTGAAGTTTGGGGTAGATAGAATGTATCTTTTTCTTAGAGCTACAAAGTTACGCATGTTGGGTTTTTGGTAAGGTAAAAAGATGGAAAGCTTTGATGGGTTCATTTCATATTAATTTGGGTCTTTGAGGAATTTCTTCATAAACTTATCGAGCAACACTTTTTAACCACAATTTGACTGCTTTAGTTCATCTCCTTGACTTCAATTTTGTGAATTAAATATATTCTTAAAGCAGAATGTGTGTTATTATGTATGTTTTGAGTAAGTCCCTGATTCATTTTGCCTGTATGTTTAGGATTTCTTTTCATTTTTTCTGTAATTTATTTTTGGGAAATATGTAAAACGTGGCTTCATATTTGAAGTTTGGGGTGGAATGTATCTTTTTCTTAGAGCTACAAAGTTAGGCATTTTGGGTTTTGGGTAAGGTAAAGAGATGGAAAGTTTTGATGGGTTCATTTCATATTAATTTGGGTCTTTGAGGAATTTCTTCATACATTTATCGTTCAACATTTTTTTACCACAGTTTGACTGCTTTAGTTCATTTCCTTGACTTCAAATTTGTGAATTAAATATGTTCTTAAAGCACAATGTGAGTTATTATGTATGTTTTGAGTAAGTCCCTGATTCATTTTTGCTTTCTGCAGATTCTTAGTTTCTGCCGTGAAATATCACTTCTTGAGAATGGCAGCAACAGCAGCTTCTGGCCTTCAACTAGCTTCAGCAAGACCCTGCATTGCATCTTCTCGCAGGGTATTTAAGGCTGGTGCTGCCAATCTAGATGTCAATTCCAAAGCTGTGTCATGGACTAAGCTAGCTAGTGCTTGCCATTTATCACAATCTTTGGAGCCTTTCCGGCGCAGTTTTGCATCGTCTTCGGTAATGTTTAACAAAGTTGTGACAAAGGCAATGTCTGAATCTAGTGAAAATAAGCCGGTTTCTGGGTTGCCAATTGACTTGAAAGGTTTGACTTGCTATTTGTAGTACTTATGCCTATTTTCTCGTATAAGTTGCTCATGAAACTTTGCTGTCCGATTTCCTTATACATCTCCTTCAGTAGAACAAATAATTTCCAGAAAATGATGTCTCTACTACATTTCTCTCCTTGACCTTTTTGTTATGGAGGGTTTTCTTTAAGCTTTAATGCTGTTTACGTAACTGGAAGGCTGCTAATCCTGAGGGCTTTCACAAAGCTATTTTAATTCTTTAATAGTTTAAGCTTTTTTCTTTAACTCTAAGTGCTGCTTTCTGCAGGTAAGAGGGCATTTGTTGCTGGTGTAGCTGATGACAATGGATATGGCTGGGCAATAGCGAAATCTCTTGCTGCTGCAGGTGCTGAAATTCTAGTTGGGACATGGGTGCCTGTAAGTAAATTAGATATTTGTACTTTGTAGACCTTGTAGGTATTAACATAAAAATTTGCCATGCTGATGACAAGTTGCCCCCTGTAGGCTTTGAACATATTTGAAACCAGCTTGCGACGTGGAAAGTTCGATGAATCTCGAGTGTAAGAGCTGGTTATATGTTGCAATACAATTGATACTTACTCGAAGTGATGCCTTTTTTTTTTCTGATAGAAGTTGATATTTCAGATTGCCGGATGGCTCTTTAATGGAGATTACCAAAGTATATCCCCTAGATGCTGTCTTTGACAACCCTGATGATGTACCTGAAGATGTACGGGATAAGTTTATGACACTCCATGCAACATGCAGATTAATAAGTCTCTGTTATCTTTTTAACATCTTTTTATCTTGGTTATTATGTGCAGATAAAAACAAATAAGCGATATGCAGGATCTGCAAATTGGACTGTTAAGGTATGTATCGAAACACCTTCTATATAGAAAAAAAGAAAGACCAGCCAGAAGTTCATGACTAGGAACTGTTAGAGCCTAAATTTTTAGTTCTCAAGTAAATTTGATTTCATATTTGAACTGCCTACTGCGGTTATAGAAAACTATAGGATTTTTTATCCCTTTCAAGATGTACATTCTGTTAGGGCTGAGCAAGAAAAATCTAAAGCTGACTGAATCGAGGTGTTTGGACGGTTTATGGAATACAAGTTAAAAAACTGCAATTTCCTGAAACCAAACCGAATTCTATTTTTTATTTAATTTATAATTAATTTTAATGATTTATGATATAAAGATAAATATTTTATATTTAAAATAATAAAATATTGGTTTTTTAGAAATATTTATGAATTTTTTTAACATTTTGTTAAATAATATTCAAAAGTTATAAAACAAAGCTCATTTTGTCAAAATAAGTCTAAAAATCCGGAATAAAAAATTAATATGAAAAAACTGAGTACCGAACTGAATCGAACCAAATTATGGACGGTTCAAAGAAATGTAAAAAACCTGACCTGACCGAATTGATATCACCCCTACTTTTTGTATGCTTTGCAGACGAGATTTTTCAATATGTTATGTTAATTCTCATGTGTTGCAGGAAGTTGCTGAATCCGTTAAACAGGATTTTGGCAGCATTGACATTCTGGTGCATTCGCTAGCCAATGGGCCAGAGGTACGCATGGCTTTTGCTTCTAAATACTAATTGGTTTCTGCTTTATTCTTAACAAACAAATATTTTTTAACAGGTCAGCAAACCTCTGCTGGAGACATCCCGGAACGGGTATCTTGCAGCTTTATCCGCTTCAAGTTACTCCTATGTTTCTTTACTCAAGCATTTTATCCCATTAATGAATCCAGGCATGTACTTTGTATATTTTATTTGTCATTAGGTTCATTGTACGTCTTATGTTGGTCTCTTATCAAATGAAATGTGTTTCTAAAATAAGCTATTTCTGATACAGGAGGCTCTTCGATTTCTCTTACATACATTGCTTCTGAGCGAATAATTCCGGGGTATATTTGTTATGTTTTGTTTTCATAATGCTCCAAAAATAGAATCGATAGTTCTCATTAGGTGAAAGAAGTTTCAAACAATGTGATAATGCAGATATGGTGGAGGTATGAGTTCTGCTAAAGCTGCTCTAGAAAGTGATACAAGAGTGAGCTCCAATTCTTCATTTTTCAATTTATTTATATGTTTAATTGATTGATTATTCAGTTTTCCGGAATTTGGCATATTCATGCCTTTCTCTATTCTCATTCAGGTACTTGCTTTCGAAGCAGGAAGAAAGCACAAAATTAGGGTGAACACAATATCTGCCGGTATGAAATGACTCTTGCTCTTTATCTTTTATCAACATTTTCAATATCAGAACCTGAAATTTTTGCTTTTTTTTTTTTGTGATCCATGACTTGTAATTTCAATGCTTTTCCTCGATATTGCCACGAAATAATTCGGTCCTTTAAATATATCAACACAGTGAAATGTTTCAAAGACTTCTGGTTATCCTTGTTGCACTTTGTCTCATCTCATATCGATGCTAACTTTACCTCAGTAGAATTTTGTGTAAGCATGGTAGCATTATTTGCAACTACAAGCCCGATGCCTACTATTGAAGTCAATTAATGATTGCCCATTTCAAGGGGATAGTTGACAAAAATTATTTTCTTGATGGACTTTGTCTTACCGTGCTTGAAGAATTAACTAATGTAATAATTAGACTTCATAATTCAAATCATCGGTTGCCTTTCTTCGGAACTTTTAGACCTTGACAACATTATTTGCCCGGCACGTAGCATGAGTAATACTAATGTCCCTAAGTTTCTTTCTTTTTCTGGTCTACAGGTCCATTAAGAAGTCGTGCTGCAAAAGCAATTGGATTTATTGATACAATGATCGAATATTCAATCGCCAATGCACCTCTTCAAAAAGAACTATCAGCAGGTTATTTTCTAGGAACCATTAATATCTCCAGATGTTCCATATTTTCTTTTCATTTTTTACTGAATTAAAGAACTTAATGAAACAGATGAGGTGGGGAACACTGCTGCCTTCTTGGCATCACCTTTGGCTTCGGCTATCACTGGTGCCGTCATATACGTTGATAACGGTCTCAACGCAATGGGTGTTGGAGTTGACAGTCCCATATTTAAAGACCTCAACATTCCTGGCGAAAAGCTTTAGGGATAGCTACCGGGAGACTGATAGCAAACTCGATGCTGAATATTTAACTCGAAATGTTTACCATCAGCACTGCTAGCAAACTCGACGCCGAATGTTCAGTGTAAGACTTTTGCTGTCGTACTGTGTCTAGGATGTTTCGGTCAGCGGCCCCATTTTTCCTTGAGAAGTTCATGCTCTGCCTTTTTGTTTTTTAGAATTTTTGAGTGTTTTTTGATACTGTCTAGCTGAATTAGTGTGCTGTTAAATCTTAGATTAAACTTTTTTGACTAAACAATTTCAATTGATCACTGGGTTTTCAGTAATTTCCTACCTTTTTCTTGGTTTTGATCCTTTTACTAAACTCAAATTTCTGATTTTGTTGCACTTCGATTTAACTTAATCTAATCTTGCATTGTTAATTAATCCACTATTAATTATTACTGCTAATATAAATTTGGATAAACTACGCTTTTAATCATTAAATGATTTGAAAATAAGGTATAAATTGATCACTAAATTATTTAAAAGTATTCATTTAACTTATTGTCTGATAAAATTAATGTTATACGGTTTACTCTATTTGCATTATTTGCACTCACCAAAAACTCTTCTCTTTTACAGTTTAATTTTTTTTATAAAATGGACATGACTTACAAATTAAAATTCAATTAATTTTTTCTCCGTTTTGCTACATTGATCATCAAATTGGACTTAAATTTAAAGTAAAGTATATCCTCCTTGCTAGTAAATATTAATCCATTATTTGAAGTAATTTAAACAATAAATTTCGAATAATTCAATAACTAAACTATAACTTTTATTTTGGTTAATAATTTAATCGCTAATGGTGTAGAAAGTATCAATTTTTCTAGAATATGCATTTACCACCTTTTTAACTAATCTCAACCACATAAGCCGCCAATTTTTTGGTATATATCGAATAGATCTGCAGTGATTCACTCAATTAAAAAAATTATTGGCATTTATTTATTTATTTTTATTTTTACTTTAACCTTAATTTATTTAGATAATTTTAGCACTTAATTTTTAAATTTTAATCATATTACTTTTTTAAATAAAAATTAATTATTAAAATTTTAAAGACATTAACAAAACACAAAAAAGTCACACATACTTTATAAAATTTAAAAAGATTAAATTCAAATTTTGGTAAAACATTTTCTGCTAAATCCAAAATATTCAACAGTCGATACCTTCCCACCCCAATATCCACAAGTGAATCACCCCAAAAGATTTAACTCTTTGAATTGAACCCTAAGCTCAGCAGCCATTTCCAAACTAAAAAGATAGCTTTCATTTCATCTTTGATGTACATTTGTACAGGTAGCTTTCATTTCATCTTTGATGTACATTTGTACAGGCTCTGTCTGTCACACAATCAGAGTTTAGCCAAGAGCATAAAAATTCCCACACCAAATGTTGAGGACTCGAAAAATTCTTGAAACTAACATTAACCGGAACTCTTCTGCAATAGGAATTCGGGATAGATATACGAGCACAAAACAGCTTATGCTGATTTTTACACGCACACACATACATATATATATTGTAATTTCGAGAAAATTAGACCAATTGTCTCGGTGCTGTCGGGTCAAACCGAAAATAATGGATCCTACTTCACTTGATTGCAAACCAGAATAAATAAGGAGAAAGTACAAAGCAAACAAAATGAATACCTTATAAAACTTCTAAAACGGTCAGGCATATGTGAGCTAAGCATCTAAAAGTTTCATAATACAAGCATTTCCCTAGATTAGAGTTTAAAATTAAAGTTACAATCCGATGAACCGGATAAACTAAAAAGATAGGTCATTTACCTTAGCTTGGTAGAAGGTCAAAAGGATAAAACAAGATACAAGCACTCGAAGTGGACGACGCTGCTACTGCTGTTGTTGTTGCTACTACTACTGGATATACAAAAGCTGCGGCTAAAATCACAAGTCGTTAACCCCTCCCAATTCTTGCTTTGCTGACTATCTCTCATCGGCCGAGTCATTTATTGCCATCGGACCCTTCAATCATCCTACCTTCACCCATCTCATCGTATTGCCGTTTTCTCCATGCTCTTTCTTGATCCATTGATTGACCTTGTGAGAACCGATGCTCTCCATCTGGTTTTAAGCCAAATAAATAAATAAAAATAACAAATGACGTTATTTTTTCATGAATATAGTTATAAAAATTCACTGTTTTGAGCTACATGGCTTTAAACACGCCAATCCGTTTTCTTGATGCTGTTGTTTAAGTTGCAGGAACAAAAGTAAAATGTTCAACAATGAGAGTAAAAAGAAGCTACGGAATACATGCAGTACCCTCCCTTGTTTGAAATCCGTATCATTGTATTCTAATAGTGAGAATCGTAATGAGGAAAACAATAATTAATTGGATAAATGTACACCTTAAGCACAGGTAGATTGAGCATCCAAAAGCTACAATCATATTATACAACAGTTGATGATGCATCCTTAATTTTACCATTATCGTATATCATGATTATACATAATTAGTTATTACCGCTTTCATCATCAGATGCCTCTTCAAGCTTTGCAATTGCATCAACTAGGGCTTGTTCATGTTCCTACAATGACGAATATCCATCACGATTGCTACAATAGCTTAAGGTAGAACAAAAGAAGACAACGGCTATACTTACTTTCAGCACTTTCTTTGCTTTCTCAATCTCTATGGGATCAGGATGGCTAGCGCCAAAAACTTTTTCCACCTATTGAAAATTTACACAATTAGAAAAAGAGAAACCACATCGCACGATCACAGTCTAATAGATGATCTTCCAATATCTATTATACCTCCTTAATTAGAGTATCTGTATGAAGTATCTCAATATCACCCAAAACCTTTTTTCCAACACCATTTTGCTTCGAAGGAAAATCCTTTTTGGCCTGACCCTTTAGACTCCCCCTACCTCTTCCTGCTCCAGCAACCCCGCCACCACGAGACATGGACTTCTTAACCCCATGGCCTTGTCCTGGGCGACCACCTCTGCGGGATATTCCAGGATCTTCACCTTCCCATTTAATGTCTTCAGGAGATATCTGCCATCGTACACACATATAACAAATCAGTGGGTGACAGGAAAGTATAATCCAAAGGACCTTTTTTCTAATCTTGTACTCCATGATCGAAAAGGACTGGACAAATAAAGTACCATTTTTATTTTTCTTACTGCTCTCTGAGCATCAAGTAGTAAAAAGTATGAACAGATGGTAAAAGAGATCCTAGGGAGTAACAAAAATGAGAAATGTCACAATTATCAAAATTACCAATTCAGCATGCAATAATATAAGCCCAAAGTTTGATTTATAGGAGTTAGTGACATAGATACAACAGTTCAAACATGGACCCTATCCTATAAATGCAATGCATAACTGTTTATTGGGAGCAAATTGTCAAGATATGCAGATGGTAGACAAAAATGGTTGGTAACGGAACTTCAATATAGTTATTTATTTGGAGATTGGAACAATAACTTGGACATACAGTACAGTAATACATGATCCTCATTCATATTAGTAGATAATATATATTTGCAACAGTCACTTGGGAACCTCCTTAATTTACAATTCTAGACAAATTGGCAGCATATTCATGAAAATCATATATGCTTGACCAAAGCTGTAACTCTGAGATATAAAGCATATCTCTCAAAAAATATGGGTTCAAGATGCAAGGATGACAAACACATAAATTCAGCAATATCTGATAAACGGCGTAAAGGTTACTAAGAAACACATGCAACAACCTTAAGAGTTGATTTGTTAGAAAAGGTATGTAACATGCTAAATAAAGGTAAATCAGATCATAAAAGCAACAATATAATGTATGAAATAGCATTAAGATACAACAATTCTACCTCTTTGAGATTGACCCATTCCCAGGTTTCATCTGCCGTATTAATATCATAAACCAAAGCATGCCGACCCTATCAATATTGAGACATAGGATTATAAAGAGCTCCATTAATTTAACAGCTTATAGTATTATTGAAAGTGAAATATACCTCAGTTGCGTTATAGTCTGTTATAACAGCCTCATAGAAATGGTTATCTTCGGGCCACCTGGTCCAAACTTTCCTTCCAATTAATGGATCATATGGTGCTGCTTCAGCAGGTTCATTTGTTGCAAAGGCCCCTGAAGAAGTACGATTAGGAGGCTGCGGCCTTCCGGGAAGACCCGTGGAAGGGTACTGCGTAGACTGCATTGAGGATGCAGCAAAAGATGCATATGCAGTAAGTGACAGAAATAGAAATAGAATATGCTATCTCAATCATTAACATTTCTTATGTCATTTGAAATCAATTAACTCACTGATTTTGACTTCTTGCTCTTTGCTCCTGGGGGAGGACCCCGTCTCAAGGCTGATGAAGATGGTTGCATAGATGGATGTAATGCAGGAGATGGTGCACCCATAGATAATGAAGCTACAGATTGTGATGTTTTTTGCTTCTTCCGTGATCCTGATACACTTGGACTAGGTAAAGGGTCATGAAGAGGCTGACTGGTACTGAGCATTCCAGGCTGGAGCCCAGTCATGGTTCTCCACTCCCTAACAGTAATAGTTGATCATAGTTCCCGTTACATTTCAGGGATAACCAGAAATCATTAATAAAAGTTGCTCAGCAGAGCATGGCATTCATATAATCAGACCTTATCCTACGGATGATGTCATCAGCATTAACCCTCAATAGAAGCTCCCTATGTTCCTCATCTGATACTCTCAACTCCTTTCTGAGTTCAGTAATTAAACTTTCCTTCTCCTGAGAGGGACAACATATTTGTTCAATAGCTTTAAAACAGCTGACATAAGCTTCAATGGATAAAAATATTGAATAGTTACGATACCCAAGTTAAAGCATCTGACTGAGCTTTAAAGGCCCGTAAGACTGAACAGTATGCTTCCTGCTCAATGAGATGGATTTGAGTTTCCATGTCGCCATGCATTCGAGGCAAAGGAGTGGAACCTGCAACTGCTGATCTTCCATTCCCAGCAGCAGTGCGACCCCCTCTTTGAAACCTATTCTGATGTGAAGGAGGAAGGTCATCATCTGTTCCTGCAATTGTGTCAGCTCAGAAAGATTCATTATTTGAGTTAAGTTTCCAGGATGTCAGAAGATCTATGCAAGGGTTCAGAAGGAATAATGTACCTCTTATTACCAAAAGAAATCTGAGATACAAAAACTTTCATAAAGTTACAAGCTGTTAAATTGTTTCTTGAAATCACTCATTAATAAACATTTTAGAACACTTCAAATGACGTAGAAATTGCAACATGGAGAAAGAGAAACAGATTTGCGAGCAAAAGGGAGCTTCAGCCTTTTGTGAATACAAGCTAACATTAGACTGAAAAGCAGGTTTTGTAACCCTAGATACTTGCTCAATATTAGACAAGGTCCCCAAGGAAAGCCAACCAAGCTAATGAAACCAAGTTCTTTTAATCTCACAAATCATCAAATTTACAAGGAAAAATAAAGACAAACTGAAATAGAACTTTCGAACTCAACTCACCACTACTATCAGAAAGCGCATAGTCCATGACAGCTCCTTCAAAATTCAATCTTGACTAAATGCTATGAAAACCCTTTGGTCCAATAGAAGAAACAGAATCAAGGTACCAAATTGTTGAGAAAGATACCTGGAAACAATCAATAAAAACCCAAAATAGTCATAAATTCAGCTAAATGAAAACATGAATCAGCTAAACTAGCTATAAACTCCCTATTCAAAATCTTGGTGTTACAACAATTAGCAACAATTGATTATGCCAGCTGAACGCAAGATCCTTAAAGTAAGCACTGAAAATATCGAGCATAGAAATTATAAGTCTAAATTTTTACTTCAAACCAGCTACTTGTCACCACTGTCATACTTTTCCTTCTCTCCGTCCAAAAGCCATAGTGCTTTCACTGTTCAACGAGTTAAATTGATGAGGTTTCAGCCTAATGAGTTTGCCTTCGCTCCTAATTATGCATTAATATGCAAATAATTGAGGTATCAATTAATTGTTACTATTTCTAGTCTACTTTTTTTTGGCTTGTATAAGCACCTTTGAAAATGGAATTAAATAACATTCTGAAACATTACAAATTTAACTCTTTTTAAAGAAACACGTGATTTTTTACTTTAGCATAGAACAATTGTATTAGGATTGGCATTGTATTTTAGCCATTTGATAATTGATGATTTTGCTTTTTATTACTTATACTCTATAGCAACTTGCTTTTCATGAAGCAAAAAGGAAAATAGCCAATAACCAAAGAAACATAAATTCAAGCAAATTCGTTGAAAGAAAAACCCTAATTCCCAAAAGTATGATCTTAACTAAAGAACATTAATTCAAAGATACAAACTTTCTACTCTAATCAAGCTTTACAATATTTTAACCAGGCTCACCGCCATAAAACTAAAAAAAAAATCAATTTCACGTCAAGTTCATCGAAGAAAAACCCTAAATTCACAAAACTACGCTCCTATAATTACTCGAAAGAAAATCACAAAATCTTACAAGCTTACCTTTTCTATCCAACGCCTCCTATTCTAAGGATGGAAAGCAAATTATTTCACCAAACATTTCTCAATTTTCAACCAAAATTCACTTTAAACAAGCTGCGAGACCAATAAAATTCAACGAATCTCTTCCAATAGCTAAACTCCGAGAAGCTCCAACACCACCAAAAAATACGAAACTTACTCGGATAAAAATTCTTCTAATCCCAAGCAAAAAAAAGATTGAATCAAATAAGCTCGCGAAAAAAAAAAGTCAATTCGAAACCGAACACGTTCGGTCAAGGGCGAAACTCCGATTCGAAAATTCAAATTCTGCTTGAAATTCGAGCAAATGTTGAGATTTAACGATTTTAAGGAAAGATTTGGAGATGAAAATTAGGGATGACACTAGGGTTTAGAGCGTGAAAAATTTTGTGTGACGAGATTTGGTTTGGATTGCGAAAGAGAGAGAAAGAGAGAGAAAGAGAGACAGAGAGTGCGTGTGTTTGTGAGAGGAGAGAGAAACAACGCGGACTTGAAATCTTTTTTTTTAATTTTTTGTTTAGTTAATAATTCATTTTGAGTTCCGCCCTTTACGACCATAAATAATGTCGTTTTGATAAAATACAAATTGAATAAACTACAACCAAAGTCCTTAAACTATTAGTAAGTTTATATTTTAGTTACTTAACTTCAAAAAGTTACAAAATAGTCACTGAACTATTCAAAAGTTTTCATTTACTTCACTCAACTGTTAAAATCGTTGTTGTATGACATTCTTTATTTGCACCGCCAACACGAAATGAAAGCTTTCATTTTTTTCTACAATTCAATTTTTTTAATTACTTTGAAAATCATGAATTTGTAAGTCAAAATTCAAATAGTTTTATTCTTCTATTTTCGACATTGGTTGTCATATCAACTTAAATATAAGATTTATTCTTCTACTCATTTATGAGTATTAACCCATTGTACCAATAGTCAAATATAAAAAAATATTATTTGAATTTTAAATTAACAAAATTATAATATATATATATATTATATATATAAAAATTTTGTCTTGGAATGATAATATTGAGATAGTAATATTATAACGTCTTGGGTTGAATCTAAATACGTGTATGGATTTTTCTACTTTTTATATAAAATATAATATCTTGCAATGATAAAATTAATGATTTACCTCACATTCTTAAATTAGATAAGAAAAACACATTTACATACGTTTGAATTTACATTTTTAGATGCCAATCGAGCTAAAAGTAGTTATCTTAAATTTTAATGGCATCACCTATTTCTTAGTATGTTGATATAAATTATACATATAATATGTACGAAATTATTTAAAATATGAATGGTATATTTCAAATGTGCTTTGCGTAATATCTAAACTAAAATTTAATACTCAAGCTTAATATCTCGAAAAATGGAAGGGTTAAGTTGTTACAATTTTAATGCATTGTTTAATTTAATCCATGTCAATTTTAAAAGTAAGCAATTATTAATTGCGGTTAATATTTTTCGTCAATTGTACATGTTTTCATTAGTTTAATAACAAAATTAGCCTTTATAGATTACATATTTTATCATTTAGTTATTGATTTAACAAATTTGGCCTACAACGCTTGCACATTCTGTAAAAATTTACATAAAATATATAAACATTAAGGGCTAAATTTGTTATTATGCTAATCAAAATTATGTACAATGCACAAAAAACATTAATGTCGTGAGTAAAAATTTCCTTTTATTGCTCGTTTTCAAAATTAACAGAGATTTAATTATTTCAATCTTTTAATCACGGGTCAATTATTGGTAAAAAGACCTCTTAAGTCTCTCTCAAATTCGAAATTGAGCAAATTTATTTCTCTAAAAAAATGAAACAATTTAATCTCTGTCAATTTCGAAAGTGAGTAATTAAGAACAATTAATTGCAATGTTAATGTTTTGTTATGCATAAATCTGATTGATATAATAACAAATTTAGACCTCAAAGTTTACACATTTTGTCAATTTAATAATGATTTAACAAATTTTAGGTAGCAACGTTTGTATAAATGTGTAAAACCTTGAAGCTGAACTTGTTTATTTTTTTAGAATCTAGACCAATTTGACAAAACATGTAAACATCGCGAACTAAATTTATTGTTATACCAACTAAATTATGTACTGAATATATTGGTGTTGTGGTTAATTGTCCTTAATTGCTCGCTTTTAAAATTAATAGTGATTAAATTACTCCGATTTTTTTAAAGGGACCAATTTACTTAATTTCAAAATTGAGAATGTCCAAATATTACCTTTTACCTCAATTATTCAATATGGAAATTAAGGGGGGCTCCAAAGTGCTTATACCATTTGTTTACAAAAATGTAAATTACTTTTTTTGGTGCATATATTCTTAAGAGATGATCTAACTTGTGGCCATTAACTTAGTAATTAGCTCCATCTTGGTACTCGTATCATTTTCTTTCACATTGGTACATGAATTTGTTAATTAAATCCATTTTGGTCATTAAACTTAGATTCCGTCAAAATTTGATGACGTGACAAATGTTTTTAGAACAAGATTAATTAGTTAGTTGGCTCGATGGGACAGAGAACTAATTAGTATACTAGCCCGAACTTCAAATAAATGAGTTGAGCCGATTGAATTAAAAACTGCTCAAAACCAATAAAAATGGAAAACTTGGACAAAAACTTATAGTTGAATAGGTTGAATAGGTTGAATCGGTTTAATATATATATATATATATTTGTGATTTTTTTTTTAGTTTAGCAATTGAACAAAACAAACTGATTGAATTAATAACCAATGGTTTGATTGGTTTGGCTACTAGTCTGGTTATTAAAATACTATACGTGACACTATAAGATTGTATCACTTCGTCACTTGAAAGATTATATAAATATTTTAAATTTCAAATGATGATTTGACACAATCCCAGAGTGCCACGTTATCAAACTTTAATAATTTTCAAGTTTAGGACCAAAATAAATCTAAATCTCAAGTTTAAATATCAAAATAGATCACAAAAAGTAGAAGTACCGAAATAAATCTAGTTGCCAAATTCAAGTCCCAAAATTTAAATATCTTTACTTTAAGGGTAACTTACACTCAAGGTAACTAAACTATTTAGTAAGTTTATATTTTGATCATTTAACTTTAAAAAGTTACAAAATGGTCACTCAACTATTCAAAAATTTTTATTTAAGCCATTGGGATATTAAATTCATTATTGTATGGCATTATCTGTTTACACTGTTTGCACCAATCTAAAGCTTTTCTTCCATTCTCTTTTACAATTCATTTTTTCCATTCAAAAAATAACATTGAATGCTACGAATCTACTAACAAAAATTCAAACAATTTTCTTCGTTAATCTCTAAAACTGACCATCAAATTGACTTGAATATAATGTATATTTTCCTACTTGTCGTTGGGTACTGATCCACCATATTAGTTGTTGAGTCATCACTTGGAGCTCGCTACTTGGATTTAAAAAAAAACTAATTTTTTTGAATAGTTCAATGACTAAAATAAAAAAATGTCGAATAATTTAATAATCTTCTTGTAACTTTTTGAAGTTAAATGATCAAAACGTAAACATATCAATAGTTTAGTCACCTTAAGTGGAATTTACCTTATTTTAAACGCAAAAATATTACCTAACAAAATAAAAAAATAAAAAATATAAGAATAAAAACGCAAAATTTCAAAATTTCACACGTGTGAAAGACTTGGTTGGATGGTAAGGTTACGTATATCCATTAGACCGACAAATCAACACACCTCCTTACGTTCTCTCAAAATTTTAAAAGGAAAAAAATAAAAAAAATAAAAAAAGGAAAATGAGATTTCATTTCTCTCCAAAAACACCGCTCCTCTCACTCTCTTCTTCCTCCATCACTTCCCTTTGCCTCCGTCCTTTCCTTCCTTCTTCCCCTAAATCCCCTTTTTACCCTTCCCTCGCATGCCACGTGTCTACCGGCGGCAACCTTCGCATGGACTCGACTTCACCGGATCCCTCCTCTTCCTCCTCCGTCTCCGTTGACTCCGTCGCCGACGGTTTGAAAAACCAAAGCTTAAGAGAACATGATATCGGTAATAATAGTAATATGAACAATGAAAATAAGAAGAATAATGGTAATTTGAGCCTTGAAGATCTTAATTGGGACCATTCATTCGTTAGAGAACTGCCTGGTGACCCTAGAAGCGATTTAATTCCACGTCAGGTCTGATTTCTACTATTTTATTTTTTCATGTTTTTAGTTTTATGCTTCTTTTTTTTTTCTCGGTTGAATTGAAATTTGTTGAAAGTATTATGTATTTATTTATTTATTTATTTTATGATTCTGTTATTTTTTTTTTTGCCTAAACTGTTTTATTATTTCAAACTGCAATTTTTTTGATTAACCAGCGAGGAATATCAACGTGTCGTATTAGATTTTTATTTTTATATTTTCTAAGTTTTATGGTGATTTTGTAGGTTTTCCATGCATGTTATACAAAAGTTTTGCCATCAGCTGAAGTAGAGAATCCTAAGCTTGTTGCCTGGTCAGATTCAGCGGCTGATTTGCTTGATTTGGATCCTAAAGAGTAAGTATTGCTTTACATTGGATTTCAAAACATAGTAGCGAATGAAGGATGAATGGTGATGGGCACCAGGGAAATCTGTATTCCGTATTTAGACCCTAGAAGTAAGTTCAACCGGTTTTAAATTAAAGAAAAATGAAGCTGAAACGAAGAGATATTTTCTCGGGCATGCCTTTCTACTCATTAAACCCTCAAAACAAGCGCTAGGGTCAAAATTACTTCTAGCCTCATCAAATGGGCATAAAATTTGGCTCTTGAAGCAATAACATTGTTTGGCACTGCCTTTGCTCCCAGGGGCACGCCATGACTACACTGAACTTGCATGTGGGAGCTTGGGTTGTATTTCATATCTGTTTATCATTGAAACTGCTAGATCTAGTATTAAAAAAAAAAAAAATTCCCTTGGAATGTTTAAATTTCCACATTTGTATGAAATAATTGATGAAGGGGAAGGGAGGGGGAGACCGGGGATAAATTTGCAAAGCCAACAGTGATCATGTGCCAATGATTTATGGAGACGTCATGCTATTTCTATATGTGTCTGGTATTTTGATATTTTTTCTGTACAAACATTGAAGTTCATGTTTTGTTTTTAAGGCTTGTTTTGTGTTTGAAATGGCTTCTTATTTTGTGCTATCTGTGTCATCATCTCTAGTTTTCTGATAATAGAATTTGAAAGTGAGATGGATTAATTGCCATATATAGGATACATAATCCTATAGAAGGATTAGAACGCCTTATGAATAGGATTATTTTGAATAAGTTTAGGGCATCTTGTCATGTATGCATGGAAATAAGATAAACTATGATCATTCACTCATCAACTTTGCTTTCTAATACCTAATGTATTATCCTATCTAGAAAATTCTCTGTAGGATTAATTCATTGCACATAATCTTGAGAAATATATCTTTAATGCCTTGGTTTTGATTGTTATTTACTCCCTTTTTATGTATTCCTGCATTGCATCATGTTGTCCAAGGGATTAACTGTACAGCTCTTTATCGGTGTTGCAGATTTGAAAGACCAGATTTTCCCCTTAAATTTTCTGGGGCTTCTCCCTTGGCAGGATCGTAAGTATTTGTCTTCTGTTCTTTTTACAAATCACTTTCTGCTACTTCCTTAGTCACTCTCCATTTGGTCCTCATTGATATTTCCTATGACAGGATGCCGTATGCTCAATGCTATGGAGGACATCAGTTTGGCACATGGGCTGGTCAACTGGGTGACGGCCGTGCCATTACTCTTGGGGAGATTATGAATTCGAAATTAGAAAGATGGGAACTGCAGCTTAAAGGAGCTGGGAAGACGCCATACAGTCGATTTGCAGATGGCCTTGCAGTTTTACGGAGTAGCATCCGTGAATTTCTTTGCAGTGAAGCAATGCATTTTCTAGGAATTCCAACTACTCGTGCTCTTTGTCTTGTGACTACAGGAAAATTTGTAACTCGGGACATGTTCTATGAGTATGTTCATTGGATTTTGTTTTTTATTAAGATAACCACGGGCTGACGAGACATTTCTTGCATACAATGTATAGCTATGTAGGGTGTATTTTCAATTATAACTCTTTACATCTTTTGCTGCAGTGGCAATCCAAAGGATGAGCCTGGTGCAGTTGTTTGCAGAGTTTCCCAGTCCTTTCTGCGGTTTGGTTCATTCCAAATACATGCTTCAAGGGGAGGAGAGGACCTTGGTATTGTACGTTCGTTGGCAGACTATGCCATCAGACATCATTTCCCTCGCATTGAGAACATGAGCAAAAATGAGAGCTTGTCTTTTAGCACTGGTGACAATGATCAATCAGTTGTGGATTTGACTTCAAACAAGTATGCAGGTAAACATTAAGATTCATTCCCACACGTTGTACAAAGTGTAAACGTCAAGAACAAAGTGAAAGTTGTACTATTAAAATTTGGATAGGTAAAATATCTAGCGGCCCTGAGATCATGATTTCCTATTGCTTTTGGCTTTAAGCTCTTTTACGTTCAAAAGTTGTACGATATTCTGATTCTTCCCTAAGTTAACATAGAACATATGACTGACTTAACATACTGAGTAAAGGCCTGGTTTCTTATGGTGCTGACTTGTGCATCTAGGCCAATGGCGTGTCCACTCCTTTAACTAGTGTCATGACTTGTGCAAGTGATTGAAACAGGATAGCTTCACTCTTTGCTTCTTGATTTACTTTTGGGTCACTGTGAAGCACTTTGTTCAAAAAAAAATTCACTTCTGATCCATGGAGCATAAATTTTTGTTTGAAAGCAGAAACCAGATGAGAATTGTCTTGCTTTAGGCATACTAATCCACGTAGATACGTAGAGAATTGAATTTGACTGTGTTGTGGAGGACATGAGTGCTTTCTTGCTCCTTCGCTGTGTAATTTTTCGATGTCCATTTTGGGGGGTGAAGGAAGACAATTAGTCAAGTCTTGCGTATGCCTTTTGCACATATTGGTAATGATTCTAATATTTACTCCTCTTGTTTATGTACAGCATGGACAGTGGAGATTGCTGAGCGTACTGCCTCTTTGGTTGCTAGATGGCAGGGAGTTGGCTTTACTCACGGTGTGCTGAACACGGACAACATGAGTATTTTAGGTCTCACCATTGATTATGGCCCTTTTGGATTTTTGGATGCTTTTGATCCGAGTTACACACCAAATGTTACAGATCTTCCAGGGAGAAGATACTGTTTTGCAAATCAGCCTGATATTGGCTTATGGAATATTGCACAATTTGCCTCAACTTTGATGACTGCTAACTTGATAAGTGATCAAGAAGCAAATTATGCGATGGAAAGGTATGTCTGGTTTGTGTTCTCTTTCTTTGCAATAAAACTATTCTATTGTAGACAATCAAATAAGTTGTCCTGCTAAACAGGTATGGGACAAAATTTATGGACGATTATCAGGCAATACTGAGCCAAAAGCTTGGCCTCCAAAAATACAATAAACAGCTTGTCAATAAACTTCTTAGTAATTTGGCTGTTGATAAAGTGGATTACACGAACTTCTTTCGAGCACTTTCCAATATCAAAGCAGATCCTAGCATTCCAGGTGATGAGTTGTTGGTGCCATTAAAAGCTGTTCTGCTAGACATTGGCAAGGAACGCAAGGAGGCGTGGACTAGTTGGGTACAATCCTACATTCAAGAGGTACAATTGGGCTTTTCCTCATATGAATATGCACATCCATATTAAGGTAAAGGTATCATGGAGGCCCCTATATTAGAAATTGGATTTCTATTATTTTTCATTAATTTTTGTTGTTAAACTGATTCCTGTACATCAGCATGTAATTTTTAATAGAAAGAACCAGTTTGCTCTTTGATTTGATGTACAATGACTAATTTGTCCTTTTTTTAATAAAGGGAGGCAAAATACAATATGGCTTCTAGTACAGGGCTTCCATGGTACATTTACCTAATCATAGGTGAAATAAACTCATTTTTTTTTTTTTTTACTGCAGCTTGTTGCAAGTGGCGTCTCAGATGAGGAGAGGAAAGCTTCAATGAACTCAGTTAACCCTAAATATGTTCTCAGGAACTACTTATGTCAGAGCGCTATCGATGCAGCTGAAATGGGTGACTTCGAAGAAGTCCGAAGGCTCCTTAAAGTAATGGAGCGACCATATGATGAACAACCGGGAATGGAAAAATATGCTCGTTTGCCTCCAGCATGGGCTTATCGGCCTGGTGTGTGCATGCTATCCTGTTCGTCATGAGTTTATCACTTAAGGTGCGTTATACAAAAATCACAAATACCAAAAAAGATAAAAATGATTGCACTTTCGTATATAATAGTGGAAAAGATTTTTATTTCCTTTTCCTCTCCTATATCATAAAGTTTAGTAGTGTTTGTATACCCTTTTAGGCTTTTATGTTGTATGCTTGTTTATGCTTTGACCATGCCATTATTTCTGATACCTATATAGCCCATTTGTTGTATGTATAACAACAGAAGCAAGGATTAAATTTAGAATTTAACTCTTAATCTTACCTAGTGTTTATGCTTGTTTATGCTTTGACCATGCCATTATTTCTGATACCTATATAGCCCATTTGTTGTATGTATAACAACAGAAGCAAGGATTAAATTTAGAATTTAACTCTTAATCTTGCCTAGTGTTTTTTTATTTTTTATTTAATGTATAGAATTACCTATAAATCCTCTTCAATCCATAAAAAGGAGGATTAAACGTGTTTGAGCGTGATCAAACCCATATCCTTCTACGCTAGCAACAATGCTGATGCCAGCCGAGCTAAGACTCAATCAGCAATCTTTCTAGTGTAGTAAGCATCAAATTTATGCTCCTTTTGATTTATGCGATTTTTTAAGGTGTTTGATATGTGTGTCCGATGTATATCCGGAGATGCATAATTGCATAGTAGATGTGATCTTAATACATAAAAACATAAAAAAGATGGATATGCTTATTGGATGTATGTATGTATGTATGTATGTAATGTATCCGGTATTCATATATGAATTTAAATGAAGAGGTGGCCCAAATTAGATTAGAAGTTGATGAGTGATAGTGTTGCAGTAGACTGGTTCAAGGGTAAAGGGTAGGGTTATCTATTCAAATATGAAGGATCATTCAGAATTTATAATTTTAGAGGGCTTAAAAAAATATTTTCAACTTGTTTTAGTATTATTTATTCATCTGAATGAAAACGGAAATGACCCCGACACTAACGTCCCACTTGGCAATTCTCTGCATCATCATCACCTCTTTGGTTTAAAGAATTTATTTTTAATGATTTTTTTTATAATTTTAGATTTTATATAATTTTTTGGGCTTAAGAATTTATTTTTACTGGTTCTTTTTATATTTTTAAAACTTATATAAAATTTAGAAAGAAGTAAATAATATGGTACAATATCAGTGTTTCATGACATACTTTCACAAAAGGACAAAAAAATGAAAACTATTGTATAAAACTGATCTATTGACTTTTTTTTTTTTTTGCAATACGAATATATTTAAGTAATTGTCATTTATAAGGTTATAATGAAAATGTAATTTTTGTTTTTTTTGAAACCGAATAAAATTTTGAGATTTTTTATTAGGTGGGCACAATTGATTTTTAAAATTACTTTCGACTCTGGGTCTTTTACTTGTTAGTTTTTGTAAATCTTCCATGCAATATATTATTTTAAAATTAGGCGTGTTATAAAATTTGAACTTGACGTGTTATAAAAGTAAATAATGTCAATAAAATTTAAGAAACAATTTCTTTTAACGACTTATCTTTGCATATGAGAAACTTATTTATTTTCAAACTAATCCATTTCCTACCTATTATTTGATTGATTAATCTTTTGTGAAGGGTTAAATGTTTCAGTAATTCGTCATTCATGGATGGATCAACATAATATTGAATTTGAGTTTTAAATTTTTGTTCATCCTTCTTTGAAATAATATCTTAGGATTTGTAGCAATAATTTTGTATATCTATTGTACGCTCATTAATTAAAATATGGTTATGGTTAACTAATTGATGGGCTTGAAGAATAGTTGAAGCTATACCTAATCGAAAAAAGATGTTATTCAACCACATTTCAAGTGATTGGAGTAAAACTGATCTATTGACTATTTCTTTTTGGTAATACGAATGCATTTAAGTAATTGTCATTTGTAAGGCCATAATGAAAACATAATTCTTGTTTTTCTTGAAACCGAACAAAATTTTGAGATTTTTTATTGGGGTACAATTGATTTTTAAGATTATTTCTGACTCTAGGTCTTTTACTTGCTAGTCTCTGGAAATCCTCCATGCAACATATTGTTTTGAAATTAGGCCTTCAGTAACGTGACATAAAGATTCTTTATTAATTTTAATCTTATTAAAATTTTATAAACCGAAATTAAAACTCAATTAAATGAAATGAAATTGATTAAAGGATTGCAGTATAAATATTAATGAGATGAATAAATTAATGTGTTTGCAGATTTGATCAGTGTGTTTCGGATTGATATAATATTATATTAAATAGAATTTAATTAGAATGTTTTAAATTTTAAAATATCGATTATAGTTTATGATAAAATTAATCAAAATTATAATATTTGCATAAACAATTGTTTATTATTACAATTTATAATGGCTTTATTTAATGTACACTAATAGCATAAAAAATTAAAAGAAGGTAATAACAAAACCAAAAATCAAAAATGAATTAGCTTATATACGTGCACTCAAACTCCCTCACACACGCGTTAGAACTCGGTGAAGGAAACGCTCCGTCTATACTCCGATGACGGTGACTGTAACGGCGATGATGGCATTGACAACGAAGCCTTCAAACTCCAGAAATATTCCCTTATATCTATGCCTCGAGCCGTTACGTTCTCCATCAACTCAGCGTCATCTCCCGACGGAATAAACGGCGGTCGTAAAACCTCCGTCAAGATATCCCACTTCACCCCTTCGAAGAACGGGTGCTCCTTAATCTCACACGCGCCGCCGTGATACCCGAGTCTCATTTTCGGATCCTTTTGTAATAACCGTCCGATTAAATCAGTCAAAAGGTTACGTTGACCCATGAACTCAGGCTCTTTACCCAATACATTTCTAAACGTTTCTTTGCGGTTATTCCCTTTAAACGGCGTCGTACCGTACATCATCTCGTAGCTTAATATACCCAAAGCCCACCAATCGACGGCGAATTCATGACCGTCTCCTCGCACAACTTCCGGTGAAACGTATTCTTCTGTCCCAACGAACGAGTTAGAACATTCCCCATTCGAGAAACTCAGTTTCCGACGACTCACTGGGCTAACTCGAGCTGATTTCGGTTTCTTCAAAGCTTTGTTATAAGGTACACCGGTGATCCATTGAGTAAAATTCACCCGACATTTACGTCGGACATTGATTTCCGGCGAATTTTTCCGGTAATCCAAGATCTCCGACAATTGCTTCTTCTTTAAACCACGTGAAAGGTCAAAATCGGTCAATGTTACGTGACCAGACCGTTGAACAAGTACGTTTTCAGGCTTAAGGTCTCTATAAACAACCCCCATGGAATGAAGGTGCTCCAGAGCACAAAGGATCTCCGCCAAGTAAAACCTTATAACAGAAATAGCAAAAACGCCATCGTTTTGACGGTGACGAAGTACATTAAGATCAGCACCGGGGCAATAAGGTACAGCCCAACCGATAAACTCATCGGTTTCGAAAAAACCCAAAAGACGTGGCAGAAACGGGTGGTTTCGCGTCGGGTCAGGATCCGAAACCATCTTCAAAACCCCAATTTCCCAACGAGCTCGACGGTCTCCGCCATTGTTAAACCTTTGAACGACTTTAAGAGCAAAAGGGGAACGAGCAGCGGGACCAATGGAGGTGTCGTGGACGAGAAAAACAGTGCCCGTTGCTCCCTTACCGAGGATTTTAATGGCTTTGAGGGTTTCTAAATTCAATTGTAGTGAAGGATTTGAAGCTGAAAATGGATACCCCATTTCGGAGCCAAAAGAAAAAAAAAAAAAGGTGAAAAGAGACTATGAGAATGGTGGGGGGGAGCTATGATGTTAGATCGTGGGGGGATTGGTATATATAGTCTGATTTTGTTTTTTTGTATGTAGTGTGTGATTTTGTGTGTTAGTGGAAAACATGGGACTTGGGTTCCTTAGGTTAAGGGTGGATTATGATTGAAAAAATAGTGGACTCAAATGAGAAACTAGTGGAAAGTTCCTTTATTTGGCCTTTTCTTAGGGCAATTTAGACTTTTCCAAACTCCAACTTCTCCTCGAAATATGAAATTTTTTATGATGTTTAAATCGAATCAAATTGATAGGTTGAACAAGTTGAATTGAAAACCAATCAATGTATTGGTTCAAAGAGAGGGGTCAAGAGCAAATGACTCACAAATTGCTTGAAATCGATTAAATCGAATTAAAAATTTCATTGAATTGTTTTTTTTTTATTTTTTTAATTTTTTTTAAATTTTTAATAATTTATTTAATTAAACATAATGAATGAGTCGGACTGATAATTGATAGGTTTGGCCGGTTCTAAAAACCTTGGGCAAAAAAAATAAACAAACTGAAGTTTCAACATTTAAGACCTGACCTAGCTTGACTCATTTTATACATTTGTAATATATTTTTATTTTATTTTTATATATTATATAATTTGTATTTATCTAAATTTAAAAGTTAAATAAAAGAAAAACTATCTAAATATTAAATATTAAATTAAAAATAATATATGATTTTTTAAAGAATTTGGATGGCCTAAAACAAGCAAATGTTCGTCATCTATAAATATGGGCGGATGTAAATAAACATAAAGTAAATTAATATCTGACCCGACTCGGCCCAGGAATTTCTGTAGGGCAAATTAAAGTAAAGGGTTAGTTTTCAAATTAAAGCATACATTTTACCGAAATATGAAAAATTTATATGATTTTAAAGTCAATTTATAATGTTTAAAATAATTTAATTGTGTTTTTAAATCATCAGTTTTGTATCAATTTAGTCTTTTCGTTAATCTAATATAGAACATATTTAAATTTAATGGATCAAATTGTAAACACATCATACTGCATGAATCGCTTGGATAGGTCGTGTTAAAATAATATATTTGAGTTTTCAAAGTATGAACATTTTATCAATCACATCTTTCTGTTAATCTAATAATTAACTTGAGCTTAAATGCCAAAATAAATCTAATATGAAGCATGTTTAGATTACATTATCAAAATGTATTGCTTGGATGGTTTGGATCGGTCGTGTTAAAAAGGATAGAAAGAAATAACTCACTTAAATTATATTGATATGGTTTATTTTTTTATCATGTTAGATCCAAATTATTCATGCAGTATACACATTCTTATAATATTGCTGGATAGACGTAACCACCCCATCAAGGGAAACTTCAAAAATCTAGAGGGAGGTAGACATTCTTATAGTTTAACCCATATGTTTTTCACATTAGATCCAAACTGACATTTAATGTCCAAATAACTAATGGAGTGACGGAAGTTTATTAATATAATATTGAAAATTCGAGAAATTAAATAAAAAATTATGAAGTCCTAAAATGTAATTTTATCACTTATTAATTTATATATTTTTGAACTTTAAAGAAATTATTTTTTTTATTTTAGGAGGCGAGACCCGTAATTGCCCCCTCTAGTGTTGCTTCTACTCTCTTGCCCTATAAAAATATATTTTAAATAATATTTTTAATATATTTAAAAGTTGAACATTTTGTTCAATTTAATATATCTAATACATATAATTCGAGTTTTAGACAATTTTATTATAAATTCGAATTTCTTGATCTATTAACACTTTTACAATCACCATTGTTATGAATATTATATATTTTTTAATATAACGAGAGTATAATAAATTTTTTTATATACTTTATGTTTGTTTTATGATTCATGTTCAGGGTTTAGGATTATTCTTTTTAATAATATCGTCTTCAAAGTTCGAAAGGGTAGAATAATTTTACTTTAAATTACAAATAAAAAAATTGCAATTGGCACCCATATGGAAATTAAGAGGTCTTAGTGTAATGAGTTGGTTAAAGTGGATATAGGCCCCTTTTTCTTTTCTTTTCTTTTCTTTTTTCTTTTTCTTACCAAACAAACAACAAATTGGCAAAGAAAATAGGGCACACGTGCTTGGGATAAAAGTGAGAATAAAAACATTCCTATTTGTACGGATCTCACACGTGGCTCCCCCGTAATCTAAGAACAGTACGGCACGTGTGAACGTGCACCATCATGAATTTATATTTTGTCACACGTGTAGGGTTTCATTTTCGAATAATGTTGTCACCTTCCTATTTTATGTATATCAGACATTAATTTAATTAAAAATATTAAAATATTGTATTTATTTAAAGAAAAAGAATAATTATGTATTTTAAAAATTTTCATATAATATTTTTATAAAAATGAATATTTTAAAATTAATCCTTTTTTGTCTCGTTTTGATAACTAAATAATAATTCCGTTACATTTTTTAGCCTTTATCGTTAATGATGTTCAAAAAAACAACAACCAATCAGAACATGTCACATATCCTCAATTGACCGCTATTATGGACAATAATATGGCCGTTGCCCGCGTTGATTGTATGATGACCATATCAATAAATTGCAAAAAAAATTAAAAACAGCAAAAAATATTTTAAAAATATATAAAAATTGTAAAAAAAACAATTAAATTATTAAAGAAAATCAAATACTGTTAACAATATTTTTAATTTGTAAAAAATATTATTAAAAATTATAAAACATTATTTAAATTTTGTAAAAATTAATAAAAATTGCAAATAATTATTAAAAGTTGT
Source organism: Gossypium stocksii (assembly GCA_020496765.1). NCBI lineage: Eukaryota > Viridiplantae > Streptophyta > Magnoliopsida > Malvales > Malvaceae > Gossypium > Gossypium stocksii. The sequence goes on from CM035623.1 coordinate 2,035,588, forward strand.
AAAATTTATTTAAAAATTGCGAACCAATAGAATTTAATCGGCAATTTCATAATTTTTTAATCGAATCATATGTTGTTATTGTTTCAAGACCACGGATCTGTAAATAGTAATGCTAGAATAGATCAAGAAAAGAAAGTAAATGACAACATAGAAAATCTCCTTTTATTCTTTTGGAATTTGTAGAGAAAATTGAAGAAGAAGAATTTGATTTGTTGATTATTTCTAATTTTTAAAAAATAAAAAATGTTTAATGACTTTTAATAACTTTTTAAAAAAATTTAAATATTTTAAAAAATATTTAATAGTTATTTATAAATTTTCTTTTTTAGAATTTTCAAATATTTTTAATATTTTCTAATAATTTAAATATTGTTTACAATTTTTTGATTTGGTCAACGCGGTTAATGACCATATCATGGTCCACATTAGTAGATTAATAATCCTTTTCTAACTCTTAAATTGAAAGATAATGCGCTTCAACGTACTCAAACTCACGTCCTCTTGTACTCACAATAATATTAATGTCAATCGAATTAAGACTTAACTGACATAGAATTTTAATTATTAAAGTTAGATACCAAGTGTATTGAACTAAAATATTAAAAAGAATACGTTGAGTTTTGGTCAACTGACTTTGAGTTATATAAGCTTTAAAATATGTCACACAATTAAAGGGAAATATGGAACTTTTCTTTGTATGCCCAAATATTTTTTTAGGGTTTAATTAAAGGGATGGAAGGCCATAAATATTGCAATATTTTGTACAAAAGTCAGGCCTTTAGACAGCTCTTAATTAGGCTATAAACAAGCAAAATTTTGTCTTCAATCACTTATTTATGTGTAGGTTTAAATTATTTATAAACCCTTAATTTGAAAGATATTAGGTATATTGATTATTAACTTGATTGATATGGGTACTGTTGTCAATGTAATAGGACGTGAACTTAAGTGTGCTGAAGTACATTATCCTCTAATTTATTCTAGACATTATGTCAAAAAGAACATATATGAACTTGTAATGAGATTGTTCAAAAAAATTAAAAAAAGAAAGATATTAGGCATCTAAATACAATAATAATGCTAATTAAGTTAAGACTTTATTAAAATTTACGAATAATTTATGGAAAGAAAGAGTTGCGATTTGTAAGTTGTAATATTTTGATATAATAATAAATTTAACTCTCGATTATTACCGTTTCAAAAAAAAATCAAATCGCTTTTTTTTTTTTAACACTTAAACGTGTTTTTAATTGATTTAAGGATGGAAAATTTATGAATATAAATAACTTTTGTATTAAAAAAATAAATTAATAAAAAATAAAATTTGATTTTATTCATATTACAATTATTTTTTTATCTTGTAAATCAAAAACCCATCACCATAATTCAAATCGGTTGATAGGGTCCCTCCAAAATGGAAAATTTTTCATTTAGGTCTTTTAAAATTTTTTAAATTTTAAATTAGAAAATATAAAATTGCACTTTAACCTCCTTAAAAATGACAAAAAAATGATTCAATCGTTTAGAAATTATAAAGATATAGACTATTAAAACGATAAAATTACATTTTTCCTATCATAAAAGTTACAATTTAATTTCGACCCTCCCTAAAAAAATTCTTACTTAGTCCTTGCCTAAAAGGATAGTTAGCTATGACAAAAAAAGAAGATTATTTAAGGGGTTTTAAACTTTGGCATATGGTGGCATATAAAAAAAACATTTCTTTGCAAAAGGATAAAAAAACCTACAAACCCCATATTTCCCTACTTTAGGATACACAAAATCTTTTTCTACTATTTTCTTTTTGCCTTATCTTTTTCACCCCTACAAGTTTTCTTAATAAAACCCTAAATCAAATTTCTTCTTTTCCTCTTTGAAGTTTCAAATAATATATTCTTGAATGCCATCATTTGGTCGGAGAAAATGTAAGCATCCACCAATACTAACTTTAGACTTAGAGAAAGATTGGGGTTCTTGTCTAGTTTGATAAATTGGTAGGTTGGAATTGGAGTTTGGATAAGATATTATGGTAATTTATTATACTCGAATTATTATTTAATAATTTAAATTTGTTAAAGTGAAATCAGATAAAATTAGAAAAAGTCGATTGAGTATTAGTTCGGTTGACATGAGTATTGTTGCTAATGCAGGAGGAGGATATAGGTTTGAGTGTGTTGAAGCGCATTGGAGAGAAACTATGGGTAGTTCTAGGCATTGTGTCAAAAAGAAGAAATATGATTAGAACCTATAATGAGATTGTTCAAAAGTAAAATAAAATTAGAAAAGAAATAATGTTCGATGCATTGTATTCGTCAATGTATGAGTCTCATGGAGGAACGATACCAAGGGGTTGATAGAGGTAAGAATTGGCCTAAAATGGAAAAAATATCACATTGACCCATTTATATTTTATAAAATTATAAATGAGTAATTGGTCAAATTGCACTTTGGCCCCTCAAATGATAAAAAATTTAATTTAATCTTTTAAAATCTATAAATATATAAGCTAATACAATGACGAAGTAGTATTTTAGCTCTAAAAAATACATAACTCAATTTCAACCCCCCAAAAATAATTTTTGACTTTGCCTCTGGTCTCATGCATTATCAATGAATAATAACATGACATCTTATATCATTAAATAAAGCAACAAGATTGTGGAGGACTTCTACAATAAATATTAATAACTCTCATGTTCGAGTTTATAATATGGGTTTAAATTTTAGGGTTTTAATATTTATTTATGTTTAAATAAAAGTTATTGATATTTACTTATGTCGTCAATAATACATGAAACTATTGCAGTACTACAGTTGTTATACTTCCACTCGTGTTAGAACACGTGGCAGGCTTAGAGGGCACTTGAACAGTAAACCTGCCACCAACAAGTCGGGAGGTCACTTATGAAATCATTCTCTTGAGAAGACTACCACTTGAACATGAAGTCGTTCAATCACCAAACATCACGTGGGGTCAACTGCTTTATCCCATCAGAGCTAGAATGAACAACAAGATTTATCCTGTCACAAACATCCTCGTCTCACTGAAGACATTCTTCCAACGCGCATGATGGCTAGATTACAAGTCTAACACGTTAACACCATATTACACGTGACATTTGCCTATAAATACCTCAAATAACAATGAAAGAGGATCGACTTTTCAAAAATACTTAGCCTATATTCCCTCTGCACTCAATCTTCAAATCAATCTCCATTCTTCATAACTTCCGACTCTCAACCTCGAATAGACGAATTGACCTTCTTCGTAACCATTCTCTTTTTTTCTGTACTCTTCCCTTATCAAATACCGTATCAATAACAGTATATCAAATATTCTCCCAATTAAAAATTCTAATTGCTACCATCAACATGCTACTTTCCACCTAAGCTAAAACTCAAAGTAAAAGCAAAGGAAAAAAAAAACTAATTATATTCCATTTCACCCAAATGTGAAAGTTAGGAATATAGTTTAAAGAAAAAGCTATATATACTTTGATGATGATGTTGTCGGCCATTATTTCACCACATAAAAGAAACCTTTTTTGTTTTTCAAATTGAAAATATTTTAGGATCACTTAAAAGGGGAACACACAAATGAAAAAAATCAATTGTTAAAAGATCAAATATTTAATTACAATTAACTTTTGGTTAATAAAAAATAAAAAAATAATTATAAATTTAGGCTACAATTCTTTATTATATATTTTTTGAACAATCTCATTATAAGTTTTGATCATATCTGTTCTTTTTTACACAAGCCTTAAAACTACCCGTAGTCCCTCTCAACGCATAAAAAGTAGGATAATGCGCCTTAACGCACTCAAATCTACATCCTCCTGCATTGACAACAATACCTATGCTAATTGAGCCAAAACTCAATAAACATTTATTCAATATTTTTAATTATTGATAATTTCGATAATAGCAAATAGAAAATTTAAGTTAAAATATGTATATTATTAAAAAAAATGTTTAATAGTGTCAATATACATAAAATATATAAAAATACAAATTTGAAGATTTTTGAATGATTAAAATGGTTTTACTTGTTTTAGTTACATTTTTTTTTAATTATGCTATTATAAAGGTTTATTGAATTAAATAAGTAATGATGTATAGTTTTGTTAAATAGATTTTTTTTTCATGAAAAAAAAGAGTTAAAAGTTTATAATAATTTTATTTGATAAATAAAAAATAATTGTAATTTTGCATGAGAAATAAAAGTATTAACTTTTTAGTTTAATTTTACTTTATTTGTATTTACAAGTGAGAATTCAACTGAATCGAGTAATTTTTTGAATTAATCAAATCGATAAGTCTTATTTTGACAAGTAAATTTTATTTAATTTTTACCAAATCGAGTCAAATAAAAATTTTTGACCATTTAAAATCAACATTTATAAGTCTTCTAGCCATTTAAAAAAAAGCCTAATCGAATTGTAAATGACCTTTCGATTGGTATAATTAAATTATAATTAATTATTCGAGGTATTCAAATAATTAGAGTTGTACAATCAAAATTCGAGCGAAACTATTTAATCATAACTATTTATTCAAGTTCACTCGAAAATTGAATAAATTTAATGACTCGAATTATTTAATTTGAAATTGAAAATTTAATTAAATTTTTTGAACCAAAACTAATTTTGCTTGCTATTATTTAAAAAATATATATATATATATTAAATAAACATAGAAATGAGTATTCAAGTACAATATACATATTATATATAAATCTAAAAACTTAAAAGAGAAAAGCATTGGTATGATGGAAATGGAAGTTTGAGAAATTGTTTGGAAGGAAAGAAAAAATGTGAGATTATATTGCTCCATCATAATGAAAAATCATTGATTTATAATTAACTTGTTGGTTGAGTTTCTTTGGAGGGAGCCTCTTTGCCTTCCATAATGCTTAAAGTGGGATACAAGGCATGTACAATTGTACAATTGAGTACATTCCTTTTGTTTTGAACTAAAAAATATACATAGGGACCCTCCACACATTTGTATTTTTGCAAGAAAGCCCACCATTTATATTTTTCTTTTCATTTCCCCTTTGTGATAAGTGTTGTGGAATTGGACTAGCTGGTTAGATGGATTGAATCATATATCAATTGGTATATTGGTTCAGATAAAGGGGTTACCTCGATTTTTGAGAGAATTATTCAAATTTGGTAAAAAATCGAGATAAAAAATAGTGATTGCATCAGTTTATAGTTCTTTAATTATTATTAAATTAATAATGTTATTAGTAAATTAAAATTAATAAAACTATTGACGACTATTTTTAAAGTGATGACGTGGTTTTTTATTGTAATAAAATTTATGCTATCATTTTAACTACAACGATGATCATTTTACATTATCATCTATTTGGACATGTTAATAACATTATAAAAGTAGAGATTAAATATTGTCGAATTAAAATAAAAATATTATACATGTATTTCAACATGGTAGAATGATTAAAACCACAATTAGACCTTCAACTGTTGATGAAATATGTCTCCAAAAACTTTACTTTAATATACAGTTTGATATATGAACTTTAATTTGTTGTGATTATAGACATGAAATTTTGACTGTGCTTCAAGTAATATCTCACTCAACTGCCATATGCTGTATTTTAAATATGTCAATAGTCACTTAATTTTGTACCACAAATTAGGGTAAAGTGTGTGAAAAGCCCTTATTTGACCAATATGAAAAGTTTGGTATTTATGTGAGCATAGAGATGACATTCTAATTGCATATTCGGATACCCGACCTATTTTTTAGGATTCAAATTTTAAAATTACTATTCTCTATAGATTTGGAGCGGATGCATATAGATGTCCTAAATTTCCATCATCCGAATCCACATTACTTATTTAGATCATGGATGCAGATTCAGATTCAGATGTCCAAGTCCATTGGTTACAAAATTCTTATAATTTATTATTATATATAAAAAATTTTAGTGGATTTGAATTTGAAATCATTTTTTACGTGGATTTGGATATTCAATTGATAATAATATTTAATTCAAATTTAGATTCAGATAATTACATTTAAATAATTTTTGTATGATAAACATATTCAAATATTTTAAAAAAATTATGAATTCGAATAATTAAAAAAATATATAAATATTTGAAAAAAAACACCAATTTAAGCATTTTGCTAAAAGAAATTGCAAATCATTTAGCTAAGTCTCACTTACCTATGAGACTAATATCAATGAAGGAAAACCCAATAATATCTAACAACTTTTAGGCCCCATTAACAAGGAGTGTACACATTGGTTGGAGCCCAATTTCTTAATCAAAATCTATGAATCATGATGCCAATCATAAGCTTACATAAATATGGAAGTGATCCAATTGTACTAATATAAATTTATAATAATTTTGTGCATTTTTATAAATTTTTGTAGGGTGATATTTTAATAATTTGACTGTTGTATTTCATGCTTTGTTTACGTAGATCATGTAAATAGAATTTTGAAGAAATTAAAAATATTTAACTATTTGTTTGGTGTGACTTTTGACACTTAAATTAGATATATATTAAAAATTGAAATATTTTGAATCAAAGTGATAAGGTCATTGGATTGGTTTGAATTTTTAAGTTCGTGATAATATATAATTATATTAATAAATTCAATAGTTGAGTTATTAAAAATATTAATCATATAAAATTTTATGTAAGTGTGCTAGTCCACATATATATATAATGGATAATTACAAGGTGCATTGACAAGAATTAAGAAAACTCTAGAGTAAAGAAGTACCAGAGTTGTTCATGAACTGATCTATTCACTCAAGACGAAAGGCTCGCTAAAAAATTAAAAATATTTGGACAAAAATATCTAATCTGAAAAGGGATTTAATAAAAAAAATTAAACCTATCTAAAATATGGGCCAGGCTTAAACTTTAATATTCAAGAGTCAATTTGACCAGCTCTATACATTTGTAATATATATATATATATATATATATATTGTAAATTATATCACATAACATTAGGTAAAACATAAAAAAATGTGTTAAGTGGTTTAAAAGTAAAATTTTAATAAAAGAAAGGCTATTTAAAATATAGAATAAAAAAATAATAATATGAACGAGTTTGGACAAAATTCTAAACTCATATTTCAAGTCAAACTAAGCTTGAACAGAGATAAATGTCGAAATTGAACTGTAAAATTTTGTAGGGGACAAAACATAAAATTTACTATTTATTAACTAAAATTTAAGGACTTAAATAAGTTAATATACCAAATGAAGAGGATCAAAACCTTGTTAACTATCTTTTGATATCACCCCGAACTTAATTTGTATTAGACTTAAATCTAACGTGACTCGATTTATAAACACCTTTTAAGAATTATTTTTGAAATATAAGGGAAATATACTTAACAATATTTTAATTCCTCTTAATAGATTACAAAATAAATATGCATGCATTTAAACGTAATTTTAAATAATTTTAGTAGAAATTTATAGTATTAAAAATATGAAAAATTATAAATATTTGAATAATTTTAGTGAAAAAATAATAGATATTTTTAATTTTCAAAGTAAGACGTTATTGTGAATAAAAAAATAATAAAAAATATTAAAAAGGAATTTATCAACCAACAACGTAATTTTCATATGTACACCAATCGCCTAATTATTTTTTGAAATCATATTGTTAGGTTGGACCGACTTAGATTCAATTGATATTTTTAGATATTATAGAATTGAATTTTAAATATACACGTAATTTCATAAGAAGAATGAAAAATAAATTTAGTTTTAATGTTGAATTTAGCATTTTAGAGATTTTTTCTCAAATTGGTATTTAAGTTTGATTTTAATGTTCATTTTAATATTTTGGTTTTTTTAAATCGATACTTGAATTTTATTTTGTCACAGTTAGGTACCTGAATTTGACTTTAATGTTCAATTTGGAACTTGATATTGTTTTTGTCTCAGTTAAGTACCTGTGTTTTTTACTAAAGCACACAGTGGCAGGGGCCTCGACCCCCTAAAATAGAAAATTATCCATTTAGGTCCTTTAGAAATTTTAAAAATTTAAATTAATAAAGGTAAAATTACACTTTGACCCCTAAAAATGATAAAATTTTGATTTAATCCTTTAAAAATTATAAAGATATAGATTATTAAAATTTAATTTCGGCCCCCTAAAATAATTTTCTGGCTTCACTCGAGAGCACACATGTCAAATATTTATTGAGCCACGTAATGCTGTTTGGTTGGGATACCAAATTGAACATTGAAACTAAACTTAGATACCAATTCAAGACAGAAAGGCTCAAGTACCAATTCGAACAATGAAACCAACCTAAAGTACCAGATGACATATTACCCCTTTTGATAAAATAACTGAAATGGTGTTGGCCAACCATAGACTAAAACCCGCCATTGTTTTTCTAAGCAACCTTCTTTATTCTTTATTTGGGTTAATTTCACATGAACTCCCCATACCCCAAATTTTAAATTTTTTTATTAAACCCTCAAAGTATTAGTATTATACTAATTAGACTTTTCCATCGGTCTACCCAATTTGGATGTTAAATGAAAATTCAAAATTTGACGTGAAGAATATTAAAATCATGTACATCAAATTGTAAATATATGCATATGTACTATACATATTATCTGAGAGAGTCCTTATATTAGGAGTCAACTTGTATTTTTCTCCCTCTACTAAAAAATACGGGTAAATTAATCTCTATATGTTAATTCCAAGAGCAAATCGATTATTCTATTAAAAAATTCTTCCAATTTTATTGTTATAAACTGATCATTATACATCAGCATAAAATACACGCAGCACGTCACGTGTCACTTTTTAGTTATTCCATCAGTTACGTCGGTTTTTAACAATACAAATGAATTAAAATTTTAACAGAAATGACCAATTAAAAAAATAAATCAATTTAAAATCCCAACAAAGCACAATTTTTTTTTTCTAAGCAACAATTTTTATTTTTATTTTGTTTCCCACTAAAATATATTTTTATTTTTATTTTTTTCCCACTAAAATATTTTTGATTTTCAATTTTCGAAGCTCAAATATAAATAAAAAAAGAAAGAAAGAAAGGTGAATTTTCAGTTAAGAAGATAGTGACATGAACATACCAACCACATGGGTAATGTAATAATAACTATGGAAACTGAAAATTCAAGCAAAGCTAAGCCATAGTTGTTGCAGGCTAATGGGGTCCTTTCCCTTTTTTCTTTGGGTTAAATTTCCCTCAGTCCTTATATTTTTCAAAATTTTAAATTTTAGTCCTCATCAACTATAATCATTAAATTCATTAAGTACTACTAATTCCAAAATCTGATGTGATAAAACATATTACTGTCCATGTAATACCATGTCAACTAATTATTTTCTACCCATTACTCACTAAAAATCCAAGTAATAGACAAATAATCCAATTGGAGAATATGAACTAAATTTACAATTGTCTGTAGGGAAGAGGAATTTTCAGTTTTGATTGAAAAAATTGACCCATTCGGTTTTTTCAATTTCGATTTAGTCTGGTGAGGCAGATTGGTTAATTTTGACCTTAATTTAATTGGGTAATTCAGTTGGTTATTGATTTTTGAATATCAAAATCAAATCGACCGAAAAACTGAATTATTTTACATTATTTTTTAATTATTTAAAATAGACTTATAATTTATAATATATAATAGATATATAACCGTATAACTTAACTCAATAATCTAAGGTTGGTTAATAGAAAAACTTGACTAACCAATCAAATTAAAATTGGTTTGATTTGGTCAGTTTTCTCAAGTAAAGTCAATCGAATTAGTTTTCTTTTGTTAAAGTTGGTTAAGTCGGTTTGAAAATAAAACTGACCAAACCGATCGATTAAACTAATTTCTCTCCCTTAACTGTATCCATAGCACAATATTAGTAATTGAATTTAATCAAATAGATTTAACTCTTGCTGTTTAGATCATGAGTCAAATTTCAAATTTTGGAAAGTAGAGAGATTAAAATGGCTTATTTGAAAAGTACAAGGACTAAATCGATAACTTTCATAAAATACAAGGGCTAATAGGAAAATTCATCCTATTTTTTCATCTCATCCTTTTTTTTTTTCTTCTTTTGCCTCAAATCTTTCCCACCATTCACAATTTAAACTTCCAATCTTTCAATGTCCTTTGTTTAATTTTTTCTTTCATCCCAACAATCCTTCTTCTCACATCTACATTTCTTCAAACACTTGTCGTGCGTGCACGAATATGTCAAAATCTACCATAAAACGAATAATCAAGTCCCCTATTTTTTTCCATAAATATGGTAGCATTTAATGCATCATGTTTCTTTAATGGTTCCTGCCTCAACCTGTGATCATCATTTACCATTGCTCAATTTTTTTTTTTGGTGTGACATTGTCTCCCCTGCAAACAGGTTTCGTTTCTGGTATCAACTTTAAATTCTATTTTATGCTATAGTACTGAACCTATATATACATATGTATGTGTGTATGTATAAGCTACCAAACAATTTTAAATGGAGAGCAAAGCTTTAAAGTAAATCAACCAGTGAAGATTGAAGTTCAGTGTTTTTTTTTTTTTTTAGTGTTTTACAGGCTTTTGAATGGTGTTTCTTTCATGGAGAAGAAAGATAAAGAAACAATGTCAAAAATGGATGATTACGAAGTGATTGAACAGATTGGGAGAGGTGCTTTTGGTGCTGCATTTCTTGTTCTTCATAAAGCTGAGAAAAAAAAGTAAGTTTTTTTTTCTTCTTAATTTTCTGTTTTATTAGTATCTAAAATCGAGATCGGATACAAATCCGGACATGGATATGGAGATATAACCTTCCAGCTTAATTAAACAACATCCAAATCGAAGTAACATGTTTTTCCTAGAAATCTTGGATCATGTTAAAAATATTGCAGTTTCATTGTGATTATTGTGGTAAAAGTATTATGGAGATCCTTGTACTACTAGTCAGATTAAATTTTGTCTCTTTTAACTCAAAAAATAAATAAATTAGTACCTCTACGTTAGATCAAAGAACAAATCGGTCATTTTTGTTAAAAATTGTATCCATTTCTATTATTTAAAACCGGCGTGGTTGACAGAATAACACGTGTACCTCAGTTTGACGTATAAGAACCAGTTTTTAACAATAAAAATAGATGGAATTTTTAAGAGAAGGGATAAAATGCAATTTAACTTTTAATACAAGAACTTTTATTGTAATTTTACTGATTATTGTAGATTTTGGTACATTATCTTTGATAATATATATGTGCAGGTATGTATTGAAGAAGATTCGTTTGGCTAAACAAACTGAGAAGTTCAAGCGTACAGCACTTCAAGAGGTTTACACTTATTTTTGGCACAAAATTATTTCTTTTGTCTCAATTAAGTACAAGTACACGAATCAACATTTATTAGATCGTTTGGTCTGTGAATCAAATTAAACATCGAAACCAAACTCAGGTACCAAATTGAGACAAAAAAACCTTTCAAATACCAAATTGAATATTAAAACAAGACTCAAGTACCAAATAGTATATTAACCCATCAAGAAAATATAAAAGCTAGTGGAAAGTGGAAACATATTTCCGAAGAAGATGTTTGCATAATGTTGTTTACTTATTTCTGTTTGCAGATGAATTTGATGGCAAAGCTTAACAATCCATATATTGTAGAGCACAAAGATGGATGGGTGGAAAAGGTTTTGATCATACACATTTATTATTATTATTTTGGATGATTTGATCCCTTAATCAAACTTGTTTAATTCTTGAAATATAAAATATAATGGGCATTAACTTGGGGGTTTTTTTTTTTTTGGATTAAAAATTCTTGTTCTTGTAGGAATCTTATGTTTGCATTGTGACAAGTTACTGTGAGGGAGGAGACATGTAAGTTTGTTTATCATATAGTTGACATTAATCACAATTTCGATCTTTGAATAATCTGATAGCTGAATCATAAGTACATCTAATAGACACAATTTAGAATTAATTATTATCATCTCGTAATGTGTTATTGCCAATGTTGATTGAATTTTAACTTAGTTAACGTCATTTGTACTACAAAAATTTGGAAGATATGGGTTTAAATACACCTAAATGTGTAATATATTTGTGTAAATGTGTAATATATTTGTTACTTCGTGCTTGCTTAAGCTCTGCTTGACTTAAAATATAGACCTAAAATTTTGTCCGAGCATATCTATAATTAGAAAATGGGTTAGGCTAGATTCAAGCCTTAAATGTTAAAACTCACTTTTTAAGTCTAACATTTTTGTCCAAACTTTCAAATTTGGACAAATAACCTCACTCTTGAACAAGTTTATGTGTATAGAAAAGCAGAGCAGAGATTTTAGTACACTATATTTAGGTATGCTAATATACAAAATTATTATTGCAGGGGTGAGATTATAAAGAAAAGTAGAGGAACATTCTTTCCAGAAAAGGTTCGCAGGGACCTCTCCATATTGTTGAGGGATTTATGATTTTTTCGGAAAAAGTTAACAAAGTTTGTTCAACTCTTAACACATTCGATATTGATTTGAGTGAGAATTTTATCTTTCAACTTTGCTATGGTTAAAGAGATAGGAGTGCTATGTGTATTGCACGTGGTTGGACTCGAACCCTTCTTATAGCATATGAAACACTTATGAGCGAAAGTGCTACTGATTGGGATAGCTCCCAACAAACAACACTTCTTAAATTTCTTCCAAAGTTGGGAATCCCTCAACACCCTTCTTACTGCTTTACTGCTCACCACTCACCATATATTCCTCCTTCTTCTTCTTCAGAAGCTTTGCAAATGGCTAACACAACTGTTAGTGGCAGTGGATTACCTTCATTCCAACCGTGTCCTTCACAGGGATCTCAAAGTATGTCTATCTCAAATTTAAGACACTGTTCTTTTTTGTTCTGTTCTCCATATCTTTGTCAACTAAATTTTTGTCTCTAAAAAACTCAGTGCTCCAACATTTTCCTTACAGAACACAATGACATTAGGTTAGGTAAGAAACTGTTACAGTTCCTATAATGCCTTTTCTTTTTTACTTAATGTTCGCTTCCATGCTCATTGATTTATATATTTAATTATATTATATAGGTGACTTTGGACTAGCAAAACTGCTAAACCAAGAAGATCTCACTTCAACGGTAATGCCTTCATTTTCTGGGAAACTTTCAAAACATTGCAGAATCTTATTTGATTGTCTGTTAATCAATTTTTTCTGAAAATTTAGTTTAGTGTTGGAAAGCCAATTTTTTATAGAAGTCTATGAAATGTTGTTTGTTCAGAGTTGACGGACTCCTTAATGGGTCGGTATTGTCCTTGTATCAAGCCGGGATTGCCCCTCAACTCTAACAATAACCAGAGCTAGAGGCGGGGTTCACAAAGTAAGAACGCTTAGTTGGTGCATGGCCACCTACCAAGTTACCAAGGAGACATGAATACACACGCATGGTAGGGCTTGAACCAAGATTTTCAGAATCAGATTAGTGGTTGAATTGGTCAAATCGTCAGTTCGACCGGTCCATTCGGTTCAATTAAATAAATCATTATAAATTTTATAAAAATAAAAAAATAAGATTAAAAATCCGGTTCAACCGCCTATTTTTTGCTTGGTTCAACCAGTTCTTGAGACAACCGATTTAATGCCCTTCTTTGAATCGGTATTCCGACTAATCTAATCTGATTCAAACGACCTTGGTTTAAACCCTTGCCCCTTGAATGGCAACTATGGACATATATACCCTATCTGACGAGACGTTCCTGCTTTGTAATCCCGACTCTTGTTCAAACTCTCATCAGAGTTAGTAGGTTCTGACTAATTGAGAGATTTGCCAACTTTGAACAGTCGTAGACTTCTACTAAAGGATTGACTTCCCTAATGTATCAAAGTTTGAGGATCAGATAATAGCTGATATAGGCACCAATGTTACTTCTATTCTTACACAGGTTGTAGGCACTCCAAACTACATGTGTCCGGAGCTTCTTGCAGATATCCCATATGGCTACAAATCAGATATATGGTCCCTAGGTAATATACATAAACCTGAAATAGTGTTACTTGTATGTGATTGTCGGATATCAGTATATTCAATTTTTAAAAAAAAATTCTTTGTATTTGAATTATCTTAAAGTGTTTTATGAAAGTAAAAGTATTATGAGGTATTTATATTAATATTTAGATTACATTTCATCTTTTTTTATTCAAAAAATAAATAAATTAGTCTTTGTACATTAAATAAAAAAATTGATTATTTTTGTTAAAAATTTCATCCGTTTGTACAATTAGAAATTGGCATGACTAACGGAATAACTAGATAATGTCATGTGATATGCCACATGTACATCATACTGATGTATAGAAACCAATTTTTAATAGTAGAAACGGATGGAATTTTTAACAGAAGATTTGCTTTGATCTAGCGTACATCAACTAATTTGTTTATTTTTTAAGTATATGAAACAAAATGTAATCCGACTCCTAATACAAGAATTTCCATATTACTTTTGCCTCTTATATCTCAATGTCTATGTTAAACACGATCAGAGATGAATTTAAAAGGTAGACAGCGACCTTAATCTCCCATTGAGAAAATTATTTTTAAATTCTTTTGAAAATTATAAAATTATAAATTAATATAATAATAAAATTATCTTTTAATCTCTCTAAAAATTTATGGTTTATTTTACGCCCTTAAAACTTTTTTCTGCCTTTGTCCCTGAACACGATTACTTCATGAAAAATGTGTAGTTGGAGCAACATAACATATATTTTGTTATATTTAGGACCATGAACCTAGTGGTTGACATCATTGGAATTCCAATACATTCTCACAGGTTGCTGCATGTTTGAAATAGCTGCACGTCAACCTGCATTCAGAGCACCTGTAAGCATTGATTTGATAAAAGTATCATGGAAGCTTTTGTATTAAAAGTTAGATTATATTTTATTATTTCTATTAAAAAGAATAAATAGATTAATCCTTGTACATTAGATCAAAAAGTAAATTGGTTTTTTTGTTAAAAATTTCTTGTATTTTTACTATTAAAAACTAATATTTTTACATCAAAATGAATGTATATCTATCTGATTATTCAGTTAGCGACACCAATTTTTAATAGTAGAAATGAATGGAATTTTTAACATAAAGGACCATTACTTTTTTATCTAATGTATAGGGTTAATTTACCCATTTTTAAATAAATGGGACAAAATATAATCTATCTTCTATTATAGAAATACATGAAACTGAAGTTCCATTTGTCATAATTATTTCAAATTTCAAACAGGACATGGCTGGATTAGTCAATAAAATAAACAGATCCTCCATTTCTCCACTTCCAACAATGTATTCATCTGCACTGTAAGTAAAGCTTTACCAGTTTCTGTATAAATTTGATTCATTTTCCAACTTTATAAGCTACTAAATAATGCAATGAAATCTCCCCCATTTGCAGTAAGCAACTGATCAGAACGATGTTACGAAAAAATCCGGCACACCGACCGACTGTAAGTTCAACTAATCCGATGATATACTTATGTCCTATCTCAGTAAAACTATCATAAAGGCCCCTGCCAAATTAGTCTTTGTACATTTTTCTATTAAAAACTGGCGTGATTGATAGAATAAACTAGATAGTGATACGTGGCTTGCCACGTTTACATCATGCTAACATACATGAATTGGTTTTTAATAGTAGAGATGAATGAAATTTTTAACATAAGGACTAGTTTGCTCTTTGGTCTAATATACAAGGACTAATTTGCCCAATATTTTAGTACAAGGGTAAAATATAATCTGACACCTAGTACAAGTGCCTCTATGATAGTTTTACTGTCCTATGTCACGTCTTGAAACTTACTGCATTTTAATTGTTCCTTCAGGCTGCTGAGCTTTTAAGGCATCCACATTTACAACCATATCTTACTCAATGCCAGAATCTATCGCCGGTTTTTCTCCCCGTAAAATCCGAAGCAAGCGTCAAAGGGAAGCTGAAAGGAAGCCCCTCGCCCCACAAATACAACACAATGGATCCCCAAAGTGAAAGAGCAAGCCCATCAAATGATTCCGGCACCTCGAGAATAATCTTGGAGTGCACGTCAAGCAATCTTCATAAACAAGAATTCACCTCCGAACCATCTCAACCGGGTAAGCACGACGACAGAAGCCAATGCAATGGAGATTTAAAGCTAATACATGCACCAAAAACACCACAAAAGGCGACGATGGAGACTAAACAGAGACTCCAACCCGAAAACCGAGTCAAAACAACAGAAAACACGCAAGAAAGATCGATAATGAACACGTTAACGATGCTCCACGATTACGAAAAAAAGATCAAACAAGATCCTCAGAGCTTAGAAAGAGCTGAAGCATTGGAATCATTGTTGGAGATTTGTGCTAGTTTACTTAAACAGCAAAGACTGGAGGAACTTGCAGGGGTTTTAAGACCATTTGGTGAAGAAGCTGTTTCATCAAGAGAAACAGCAATTTGGTTAACAAAGAGTTTGATGAATGCCAAAAGCAAAATCCCAATAGATCATAGGAAATGAATTGTAAGTTTTTAACAAAAAAATCCAGCAATAGGAAACTCAATGATGGTTTTTTTTTTTTGTGGTTTTTTTTTTTAAATTTTGCTATTAGTTTTTGCAGTTTGTGAAAATTGTGGATTTAATTCCTATATTTTAATTTAATTAATTTTAATCCATGCACTTTTCGCAATAGCTAATTTTAGTCATTGTACTTTTCAGAATTTGAAAATTTAGTCCTAATCTAAGGTTGTTTGAACTAGACTAAGCTGACTAATTGGATTGGAAATTGGTCAGGTACAAGTTTGAAGAAGGGCATTGAAGACCGGTTGAACCAAACAAAAAACCGATTGAACTGAGTGGTTTACACTACATTTTTTATATTTTTATTTTTTAAAGATTTATTTAATCAAACCACAGGTACAGGTGGTTCACTTTGAAAACTTTGTCTTGAACCAAATAGTAGTAGTTAAATTCGTCTTTTTAAATTCAATTACTAATCATATACTATGAGTATGATTATAAATTTAGTTCACTTTCTCTAGTTGAATCATTCCAAGTCCTTTTTTTTTTTTTCGAATTTTGAAATTTTAGTCTCAGTACAAATGATAATCATTAATTTATTAACCTAAATTTTAGTGAGTAATTATGAAAATAACAAGCCGACATTACATTACACATATGATAATATGTTTGCCAATCAAATTTTGGAAATAGAATAACTTAACTTAATGATTTTAACAGTTATCGTTTGATAATGACTGAAATTTAAAATTTTGAAAAGTATAGGACTAAAAATAACCAAATTAAAGTACAGGATTGAGTCCTAAACTTTTGCAAATTACAAGGACTATTAGCAAAATTTAACCTTTTTTTGTGTGTTAAATTTTACTATTAGTCCTTGTACTATTCGTAACTTGTGTATTTAGTCATTGTATTTTAACTTGGTCATTTTATTCAAATGTATTGTAGCTATTAAATACATTATGTTCTACTATTTCTAAAAAGTTAAGTGTTGTCAGTTCTTGTATTTGTACAGAATTTGAGATTTGGTCATTGTACTTGAAAGTTAAAAATTCAATCCTATTACCTTTTCAATTTAAAAATTCTAATCCAATCATTGTCATTGGCCATTTCTGCTAAAATTTATCAATTTAACATATTTATTTTCTCTTAATCAACTTCATCTGGGGGCAACCTAATCAAAGTTTTAAGTCAACAAATTTTGATAGAAAATGCTTACGATTTTAACGAATCAACTAAGGTTTCTAAATAAAAATGTAAGACTTAATTTTTAACCTTTTAATGATATAGACTAAATCTCAAACTTTATCAAAATACAGGGGACTAACAGCATATTTTAACCTTCTAGAAACCCATTGATCAATTGTCTTGTTTAAGAATTATTTTTCCTTTTAACCTTAGAATGAAGTCTTGGCGAATAGTCTTTAAGATACAATAAAATATATTCTCGGGTAATCAAAAGTCGTGAAATATGAATTCCATGAATAGAAAATTCCGGGTTTAAAACCGTCATAAGTCCTTATATTATTTTCAAATTTAGAATTTAATCCCTGTATTTTTATTTCTAAGAATTCAATCCTTTTACTTTTCAAAATTCAAAATTCACGTCTAGTTGTTAACACTACTAAAATTATTTTACTAGATTCAAGTTAAGTACAAAGTCATTTTCCTAGTTACATAGCTAGTAAGTAATTTTTTTTTCAAAATATCACTCTAACAAATTTAATGTATAATTTCTAATAGTATTAATAATTGGACCTGAATTTAAAAATCTGAAAAATAGCAAGAGTAAATTCTTGAAAATAAAAGTATAATGATTAAATTCTAAATTTAGGAAGAGTACTGATGGCATATTTTAACCAAAATTCCGAGTACGTCACATATAAAATTTTCGGGTTAATTTTATTGGATGTTCTCAAACTATAGCTCAAACTTTAAATTAGTCCTAAAATTTTAAAATATTTTAATTGAGTCTTTAAAGTCCGTCATCAAATTGGTATTAAATATGTTAGCTCAAATCTCTTGAGGGTATTAAAATTTACCCAAACCTGTCTATATTTATAAATGATTAACTTAAGTATGTTTTAGCCTCGTCCATTTTATTTTTTATTTTTATAACAAAAATTTTATTTTATTTTTTATTTAATATTTTTCATTTTTTCAAATTTTATATACATGCAACTTTTTTTTAATGTTTATGTGTTATAAATTACATGAAAATGTAATATATTTTTAGTTGGAGAATATATCTACTCACATAAAAGTCATGTTAATTTGCGAACTAAAAATAATCAAATTGTAGAATACAAACTAAGTTACAAATTTATGAGACAAATATCAAAATTTGACTTAATAGATTTAATTGCTACCGTTTTAGTTTGGATTAAAAATTTTTAAATTCGAAAAATATAAAACTAAATTGAAGGCTGTTAAAACTGGACTGAACTAGCTGATTTGACCAAAAATCGGCTAAGGTACCAATTCAAAGGAGGACATGGAACTAGTTAACTCAATAATTGATACAGATCGGTTGAACCAAAATTTTGATATATATTTTTTATTTTTATGAAATATTTAATGCTTTATCTAATTGAATTAGATGAACCTATTAGACTAGTTGAACCGGTGAACTGTTGGCCTAATCGGTTCGACTATCGATCTGGTTCCGGAAAACATGATAAAATTGACCAAATTAGAGTATAAAACACTAAATCCACGCCTTATACATAATACAGGGACTAATAGCACAAATTAACCAAATTCAACAGTCAATGCTGAATATTTTATCTATCATTTTGGATTCATTCCCTTTTCATAGAGCATTTTATATATGTCCAAATTTATGGGTAATCTACTTGCAATATTCAAATTAATTGCAGAAAAAAAAAAGAACAATTGGTTGAAGCATGGAATAGACTGTAGAGCAAGAAAAATGGTGGTTTAAGGTTTTAAAAGAAAAAAAAAAAAAAAAGCATGAAACCATAGCTCCCCTATTTCTTCAACCTCTCTATTAATTCATCTCTTTCTTTTTCTTCAATTATTCCTTCCTTTTTGTTGTCTTTATTTAATCCTTTTTGGGGTTGTCATTATCAGTCCAAAATCAAAACCCCACCCTGAAATTATCAAATTCCCACTCCAAATTTGCTGATAGTTTTTTTTTTAAAGTAAAGGAAATAAAAGAGATATAGAGAAAAAAAAAAAAAAGGAATCAAAAGTTTCAATGGATTCTCAGGTTTTGGTGGCGCTTGCTCTCTCTCTCGTCGGTGGATTGAGTACTTCTCTAGGTGAGCTCACCAGTTTTTTTTTTAAATTTTATTTTCCCAATTTTAATAAGCTATTTTTTTGTCAGTAAAGCCTTAATTGTTTCATTGTTATGATATATGTGGTTCTGGGTACTTTGTACTTTGTGGTTTTTAGTGAATTTGTATGTAAATTTCTTCCATGTGCGACAACAACTGTTCATATTTTTGTTTTGAAACCTATTCAACACGATGGAAGTTTTATTAGTGTTTTGGTGTATTGGATTTTATCTATACAAATGTGATGGCTTTGTGTTGAAGTTCCAATACTGTGAAAATCGTAGTATGAAATTACAAATGTTGGCAATTGGTGAAAACATTTTAGTTGTAAACTTGGTTATTCGTGGGTGTATTGTTTAACAAGAAAGTTTCATGCTAAGAGCAGAGAATTCCCAATTTTCTATTAGTAATTTATAAAGTTCTAAAACTCAGGCTTCGGTTTGAGTGTCTGATATGGGTATGTTTAAATTTTTAAAGAGTTTTTCATGTATTTGGAGGATTCTAGGAGGGTCATGTACTTGTATACTTGTCCGAATATGCATAAAAAAAGGGTATATTTCAAGAAAAAAAATGAAGAGTCGAAGTAACATTGCTTTTATTTGTTATATTTTCATAGAGATTTCGAACGTTGCATTTACTAGTCTCGGTGTTCTACAATGACAGAGAATGTTAGACCGTAAACCCTTGCTGTCTTGTGTTAAACGGAGGAAGGAGATAGATCATTGATTGTGGATATATCTGAGATTAACCTCTAGGCTTTGTAGTTAGCTATCAAGCAAGATTTAAAGATTTTAATATCTTGTAGAAGATGAGTTGGAATGTTGTGCTCGAACTATGGGAATGATTTTTTTGCTTCAAGTAGTAATGCAGAAAGCACATCCTTGCATCTCTGTTAGCCCTATTGTCACCTCCGGTTTCATAATGGCTTCGACTTTGTTGTCGAAGGAAGTGCTAAGTTTTTTTTTTTGTTTGGTGTACTTGGTCTCAAATTTGTTTAGTTAACAACGTTATGGTGTACTGAATTTTTTCTTTGATAAGTTTAATACTTAAGCATAAAACAGTATGTTATTATCTCTAAGTGTATATTATCATTGTTTCTGTTGATTCCTTTTCTTCATTATCTTTTTTTTTTTTTTGAACATAATGCCTAGAACTACCTCTAGCCCCTCCCCAACCCTTAAATAGGAGGATAATCTGTTTCAATGCACTTGAATTCATGTCCTCCTGGCAACAATGCCTATGCCAATCGAGTTAAGACTCAACCGGCATTTTTCTTCATTACTTATTTGGTGTTAGTTTTCATACAATTAATGATATGCAACTAGTTCTGGAACAGTTTGCTGTTTATTCTAACAGCTCGTCCTCCATTTTGGAACAGGTGCTCTTTTCGTAATTCTTAATCAAGCTCCCAATTTGAAAATGCTCGGGCTTTTACAGGTAATGCTACAAGATCTGGATCCAAAGAAGAAGGATGAAACCCTTCATCCAAATATTAGTTACTTGGTGATATTTTTCTAATAGGAGTTTTCAGTGCTAATAATTAAATATTGAATAGATTTTGCATTTTCAATAGCTTTTCATTGGAAATATTCTAATTAAGTGATTTCGAAATACTATAATCAAACACATTGAGAAAATATTAATTATTAAAAATTTTAAATGCATAAAACACACCATCTTTTTTATTAAAGAGTTATGCATTAAAAGGATTGTAGCCTTGAACATTTGTTGGTGGGAATTTTGTTTGCTTAGCTGCTTGGTTTTTTTCCCTTCTTCTTTGTAAGCTTTATTTTTTCGAAGTTCTCAGTAAAAAGTTGTCCACCTTATATTTGTTTAATTCGAGAATGCTACGCCTATGTTACTCGGACTCAGTTGTGAGTGTCGGATATGAGTATGTATCTGACACTGGGTATGGTAAGTTTTTCCTTGTATTTGAAGGATCTTCAAAAGTCATATCCCCATATCTGTGTGTCGGACAGGAATGTCAGACACAGGTGCTTCATGAAAAGTGAAGAGTCCGAGCAACATAGTGCTACACAACATTTTAAAGAAATATAGGTGGATTGTATGCGAATATCTTGTCTAATACCATGGTGTCATCTTAATGCAGGGTTTTGCTGCAGGTCTAATGTTGAGCATATCATTCCTTGATTTAGCTCATAATGCTATGAACTCAATTGGGTTCTTGAAAGGCAACCTCTGGGTTAGCTATATCTTATCACTTCCATTCTAATTGCTTTGCATGACCTTTTTCTAGTTCAGGGTCCATTTATGTTCTCGATATCTAATATTTCTTTCTACAACAATGCAGTTTTTTTCTGGTGTTATCTTCTTTGCTGTGGTTGCTAATTTTATACCCGAGCCTACCCTATCTCACAGTTCTGAGGTGAAAGGCAAAAAGGTTTGGACTATTTTTGTGTTATACATCTTTATTTAAACCAAAAGGTTAACATATGCCATAGGTCCTTATACTCTTTCTAAATTTGAAATTTAGTCCATGTACTTTTATTTTCAGGAATTTGGTCCCTCTGCTTTCTAGATTTTAAAATTCCAATTGTTAATATATATTTTTTTGTGAAATTTGTTGGTGTGACATTGTGAAATAATAATAAAAAAACTCACTTGGTTGGAATGTAATTAAAAAAATGACGTTGTAGTGAACCTGAATTTAATAAAATAATCTTAACTGTATCAACATTGGACTGTAATTTTGAAATTTGAAAAGTAGAGGGACTAAATTCTTAGAAAAAAAAGTACAGGGACTAAATTCCAAATCTAAGAAGATTAAAGGGACTTATAGCATATTTTAATCCCATTAGTATCAAAAGGTTCATTGACTGTTTGCTAATGATTTGAGAACAGAACAAGGGTGATCAAGGGGGCAAGGATATGATGAAAAAGCATCGACGCCAGGTTTTTTTTAGTGGAATTATTACAGCAATAGGTAAAGCTGTCTTGTAGTGGAATTTGGTTCAAAATTTTGGGTATTTGACATTTCATTTACAAATATTCGGGGTATCTGGTTTGAAATTTTGGCAAATTTTCATATTTTTAGTATTTGGTTTTGCTCTTGCAAAAAGAGAAAAAAAGAAGTGTGAATATTTCATTATTTTCTTTCTCCATTATTTATATTTTTTTCTCCTTTATATGATATTTGGACAATATTTATTAATCTCGAGGTGGGAGATTCGACGTATTAGTTCCCTTTGAACCCTTTTTGGTCTCCCCTATTGCCTTTTTCCTAACCATGGGACGTGCTCATACTGGTTTGAGTGACTGAATATTTTTCCTTTTATCAATGGCAGGTATAAGCTTGCATAATTTTCCTGAGGGGATGGCAGTTTTCCTTGGATCCATGAAGGTAGGTAGTCCCAACCTACTTTATTCAAATATTCTTAGCTGGTTAATTTTGCAGCTTTTTAACTGCAGAAGCGGTTTTCTTCAATGATAAGTTACCTTTTCATGGTTAGCAATGGTTGTTGATTCGGAAATCTAGATACTGTTTTTCTTAAATGTTATCAACTTAAATTATCATTGTTATTCAGTGATTTTTCCATGATTCTAGATTATTGATGTGCCAAGGATTTTGATTGAACTATTCTGAAGCCTATAAAACCTCGGAAATTACACCAGGAGAAGGTTTTCTGGTAATAAGAAATACTCCTCCTGTGCCAATAAAAATATCACAGTTGACATTTTTAAGGTCTAACTTTTTAAACTTTGACTCCAATTATTTTAAGTATTTTAATTAATTAAATTTTATAAAAAATATATTTGAAAACTACTTCATTGAAAGTTTCTATGATATATATAATTTTTCAAATTTTTATCCATAATAAATTTTAAAAATAAGAAGTCAGTTGAAAATTATTTACTACTAGAAGTCCAAATGTGACATTTCGTAGGACGTAGAGAGTACTAAATTTAGGTTCCTGATTGATCCCAAAGGACTCTTTTTACATAGAACCTCTTTGTTGAGGTTGGGGGATTGATTCCGATGCCAATTATAACTCCTACTCCCCACTCCCAAAACAAAAGCCGAATGCTACCATGCCAAGTGATATACGATGATGAGCAATTTATTAGTTCATGGCTGTAATTTCCATATACAAGTCTGCAGAATATTGGGAATATTAAAGTCGGAATATACTCATCAAAAAAAAAAAAAAATCTCAGTATTAAACTTGCTTTGCTATTGTTTCGCTTTGAAGGAATATCTTCTCAATGGTAGCAACTCATTGGTTGAAATGGTTCATTCTTGTTGGCTAGGAGAGGCTATTACTGTAGGAAGTATTGAATTGATATAAATTTCTAGTTGAGATCCCACAATGTTTTTATATGTATGCTAATGAGTCTCTTTTTCTTGCCTAATGTTTCTCTTATAGGGCCTTCGTGTCGGTCTTAATTTGGCTTTGGCCATTGCTTTGCACAACATCCCCGAGGTACATATTCTTTAATCCAGTAAGTGGACCTTGAAAGTGACCACTTAAGTGGTCGGTTCCTGGTTTAACTAGTTCAAAATAATCAAAATAAATTACGTTTTCTTATATGTATATTGAATTTAATGATTATGATAACAGTGTGCATTTGGTTGATTATTTTACAACTGCTTTATCAATTACCATGGCGAGGTGTATATCCCATACCTTGTAAAAAGAAAGAATTAAAATCCAGTTTCAATGAACAAGAACCGGTCTAATCCATGATACATGTGTATGCATGCATGCTGAACTATTTTGTTAATTGATCAAAAATCGGTCATGCTTACAAAATGCAATATTCTAATATCTTATAATATAATTAATGCAGACATACATATATATATATATATATAATAGAGTGCAAGTGTTTTTCTCCCTTAACTTCTTTATGTGCATTTTATAGGGTGTTGCTGTCGCACTGCCTGTTTATTTTGCTACACAGAGGTGAGAGTTCATTGAGACACCGGTCTTGAAATTCGGGGTTCAAAGTTGACAATCAAATTGTTAGAAAGTAGGGATTTCCAAACTTGTAGGTGGTAGGTCTGAATTTGTTTGGCACAGCGTGTGAGAATTAATACTTAATGATAGGACAATAATCGTGGAATAATGGCTTGCTCATCTATTACTAGCTGATTTTCGTCTATTCTAGTCATGATATTTGGATTAATTTGCCTGTTATGGTGCAGGTGTTAGCGTAAATGAACTCGAACTTATTTGTATGACGAAACTGTTAACTGGTTGGTTTTGTATTATTTGTCAGCAAGTGGCAGGCATTCAAGTTGGCAACTCTTTCTGGTTTTGCGGAGCCGCTCGGCGTTGTAATTGTTGGTAAGCGAATAGTAAAATTTAAACATAAAAATTCTTTTGAAGAAGTTAAATGTTCATATTCTAACAGAAATGTAAAACATCGGTTATGAGCTATAAGCTGTGATATCATGAAAGTACTGGAGCTATAGCAAAATCACATCCTCTTTCTTCTTTTGTGAATCGGGAATGTTTTTTTTTTTGTTGAATATAGTTTGCATTTAGGTTGAATTTATAGCCTATTTGCTTTCAAGATTTCGGATTATCGTTGTTGATTTATCTTTGTTCTTACACTGCAGCTTATGTGTTCCCAAGCAGCTTAAGTCCAGAAATTCTCGAGGGCTTGTTAGGATCAGGTTTGTCGTACCATCAATCATTCGTATTGGATTTTGGTTCCGGAAAAAAAGAATCTAGTTTACTGTGCTCTCTGATATTATCATCTAGTGAAAATCTCTTAACTCTAAATTTATGTTTAAAATTTTCAGTTGGTGGGGTGATGGCCTTCCTAACATTGCATGAAATGCTGCCATTGGCATTTGACTATGCCGGACAGAAGCAAGCTGTCAAGGCTGTGTTCTTCGGGATGGCTTTCATGTCTGCAAGGTAACAAGCTTCTAATATTCAGTTCTTAGCTCGTATATACACATGCACTTTGATTCTCGTTATGTTATCGAAAGATTAATCGTGCACAAACAATGTTCCAAACTCGATGAGGAACAAAAATATTAATCCAAGGCACATCATGATAACACAAAATAACATGGGAAAAAACAGCATTTAGCAGAATTATCGGAAAAAATACCATGTAGGCCCCTGTATTAGGAGTCGGATTGCATTTTTTCCTCTCTAGTGAAAAAATGGCAAAATTGGTTACATTAGCATGAGTACGCGTGGCACGCCATATATAATTGTCTAGCTATTTCATCAACTATGTCAGTTTTTAACAGTAGAAATGGACAAAATTTTTAACAGGAATGACTAGTTTGCTTTTTGATCTAACATACAAAAGACTAGTCCATTTTTTGAATAAAGGGGAGCAAAATGCAATCTAACTTCAGGTCTCCATGATACTTTTACCCAATGAAACTTGCATCATATATGTTCGTTTTCTAACGAGCTTTGACGTATCTCGTTTTGGTTTTCTCTGCAGCCTATACTTTCTCGAACTAAGCTTACCGAAGGACATGAGCTTGTAACCTCTTTCCATGTGAACAAAAGAATGTTGTAAATTCCTGAACCAAGAAGTTTTATTTTAGTTGATTTCTCTGATAATTTTAGCCAAACTATGAGATATCTTAAAAGCAAAAAGGATGAACAGCCCCAGTTTGCAATGTACATAATTTGTTTCCTTGTAACAAGATGAACATTGAAAAGGGGGAAAAAATGAAGGGGTTACAAATAAATTTATGGATATTGTATTTTTATATCCCTTGACTGTTTAATTTCCTTACAAACCTCATTTTTATATCTTTAACAAAGTGCAAATTCAGAATTGTTATATCTGATTTTTTATTGAATCTTGCATCTCTAATTGGCACATTTTTTAGATTAGTATAGTTATGCAAGGTTAAAATATGCTATAAGTTCTTGCGCTCTTAGTAAATTAAGAATTTAGTTCTTATATTTTTATTTTCAAGAATTCAGATATCAAAATTTTAGTTCAGTTATTGACACTATTAATTGTATTTGTTAAATTGATTGGTGTGATATTTTTTAAATAAAGAAGGTACCCATTTAGTAACAATGTAATTAAAAATTGAATTTAACAAAAATAATTTTTATGAGATTAACAATTTTAACTTAAATTTTAAAATCTAAAAAAAAAGTTTTAAATTTATGAAAAATATAAAAACTTGCAATATTTTAATCATTTGCCAATTCAAATTTTAAAAGGTTCAAGTTGGTGCTCAAATGCAGATTATATTTTATCTAAGTCATTCGATTTTGAGGTTTTTTTTATCTAAATCATTAGATTTTAAGGATTGAGTTTTTCTTTGTCAAAATGTTAAATAAATCCAGTAATTTAAAGTTTAAATCGCTTAAAGTTTAATAAACTTCAAAACACTTGTTTAGCTATTGAAAGGTTGAGTTGCCATACTATTGACCCTAATACCATGTTCATAACAAATCCCTTTTTCTTCTTATTGTGCTTTGATTGCTGTTTATTAAAATAAGTCGATTTTTATATGGGAAATGAAACGAAACTACCGAATTCCATGCAATTTCATCCATTTGTTTACTTGGTCATATTAGAAATGGATATTTAAATCCATTCATATAGTCAATTTAAT
Source organism: Gossypium stocksii (assembly GCA_020496765.1). Classification (NCBI taxonomy): domain Eukaryota; kingdom Viridiplantae; phylum Streptophyta; class Magnoliopsida; order Malvales; family Malvaceae; genus Gossypium; species Gossypium stocksii. Next base: position 2,063,024 of record CM035623.1, read on the forward strand.
CCTTGTACTAGTAAAAAAAATTAAATAAAGTTAAATATGATCAAAGCTCTCATCAATAATTTAAATGACACGAGTTCAAATTATGTCATCCCTTGTCTCCTTTTTTCAATGACAAGATTATATCTTACAAGTCATTCATGTATTTGTGATGAATTCGCTTTATTATTATTGTGTTTTATTTATTTGTTCATATCGTTCAATCGTGTCCAAAATTGTCAAATCTTAATAATATAGAAATTAATTATCCAAGAGAGATAGACTTAAGACTAGAATTTATAATGTTAATTATCACTGAAGAAAGCAGTTAAAAGTTTATTTAGGATTGCCAAATGCAAAGTGAAGCCTCTTAGCAAACCTGTCATTGAAAGCATATTCAAGACGCAGAAGTCCTAAAGGCGAGTTCAGTCGGATACCAATCCCGTATCCGTATCCACTCCCACGCTTATTCCTCGCACCGGCTGGATTCCCTACAAAAACCGACCTCAACCAACATATGTTAGTTTACACAAGGAATTTCATAAAAAAAAAACCAATCCATTATATAATTGAATTCATTTTAAAAGACAATAACTTAGATCCAAAAAGACCCGAACTTGATCCGAATTTTCTTCGGCCGCCGGATTGTCACCTAGAGGTGTTTGTATCATACCATTTCTAATTGTTTTTTCTACCAAAAAAAAAAAAAAACCTTACCTGGCACATTGGGGCCTGACCATAGATCATGTCCATAATCAGCAAAAATAACTCCTTCCACGGGCCCTAGCTGCACAACAGCAATTGATAAAAGAATAAAAATTAAGCTATGTTACTTGGACTACAGTGTGAGTATCGAATATGAAAATGCGTCCAACAAAGGAATTTGATACTTCAAGGAAAATAGAGAGTCATAACAACATAGCTGACAAAGCTCAAAATCATGTAGAACCAAGGTGAAAGGTCTCAAAGAAAGGCAAGCCGAAGCAATACAAAATCCGGACCTAAATATTCAAGCAAAAATAAGAGGCAGAATTGTTAAACACCTACCATTTTTAAAGAAACTTCACTGGAGCCAACTACGTAAGATTGACCAGAGCCTACGGCACCTTCTTTATAACCTCTCACGCTATTCGTTCCCCCAATAGCAAAGGCTTCATGAGGAGGAAAATTACCCACTACATGTCCACCCGACAATCTAGCAAGCAAAAACAGCACAAATCAGCAAACTATAACAATCTCTCTCCCTTCTCTATCTGAATTTCGTATAGGGGAGATATATTGAAGTTCACAGTCAAACCAACCAACCATTGAAAACTTAAAAGTTTAGAAAGCAAAATAAAAGATATAGAAATGTCAATTAATGATTATCCTCACAAATTACACAACAGAAGTGATCACATTTCACACCGTGTACAAAGAAGTACATCGTATACGATAAACATAATACCTTAGAAGAAGACGAGCAGGACCAAGTTTAACACTTTTACTCACACGAGCATTCACTCTGTTGAAGTACAGCCAATCAGGCATGACAGGAAGTCCTTGTTCCATGTTAATTATAAACTGCAAAGGTAACAGAAATGAGGCCCATCCATATAATAAGTGATGGAAAATCACAGGGTACAGATGCTAACCATCGAGGATCCTTTGTTATCAGAACCAGGATAGACACCCTCAACTTTGGCCAGTAACATATCGTCATATAGCTTACCACTACATTAAGAAAAGGGGATTTCATAGAAGATTAGCAGCAAATTAAACCATAAAAGTAATAACAAAAGCAAACTTAAGAGACACATACCTTGCCGTGAGTGGGCTGCCATAGAAGTCTTTAATAAGCGGATTTCTTTTTTCATCATAAGCACCTGCGCGCTAAAATATTAAAAACAAATCATATAACTGAGACATAAGCCTAATCCTCCCAAAATGAATATCAAATTCAGATTCAGAATGAAAACTAAATCTAAGGCATTACTTTTCACAAACTTAGTTTTGAAGAAAACTGAGAACGGATGCCTAGCTGACAAGGAAAAAAAAAACCTATCAAATCAAGTAGCACGCTGTACCTGAAAAAAGAGCCCAGCTGTTCCACTCCATTTTGGCCTAAGCGGTCGACTAAACTCGACACCGGCTGTTACACGGCCAATACTGAGACTGCTATTATCATGTTGGTTGCCATGCACAAGTGTGCCAGAGCTTCTTGAATTCTAACATAACCAAAATAGCTCAGATAATAACCTATCTTTCAGTCATGCTAAGCGTAAATTCAAAGCCCACCTGAACAGTTATTGTTCTAGATGTCTGCTTGTCATTTCCTTCGATCCAGGGGTCTGTATAGTTAATGCGGAATGTAGAGTCAATTTGGCCCCTCTCTAAGGAAACATTAAGCTTTTGGTTTTTTCCAAACAAATTTCTCTCGGAGTATGCAAAACTGCAAATAGGAAATAATAGAGTATGACAGAAGATAAACACCATATCACATGCCTCAACATATATAGAGCAGAATATAATTCCTCTCTTTTTTTATCTCAGTAACAATTGGGGGAACCGAGAAAAGCAGAAAGTTCATAGTGACAAAACAAGACCATACATGCACGGTAGCATATAAGAAAGCTCGCACCATAGAAACAGGAACAAAATAAGAAACCAAGGTGATGGAGAAAATTTAAAAAGACCTCTTCATTCCCTGTCAAATTCGGAATTGAGCAAATTGATCCCTCTCAAAAAAATTGAAGCAATTTAATCCTTGTCTTAGTTGCTCACTTTCGAAATTTACACGGATTAAATTGCTTTGATTTTTTTGAAAGGGACCAATTTACTCAATTTCAAAATTGAGAGGAACTGGAGATATTTGGAAAAATAATAAATGGAAAGAAAAAGCAGTGAATAAATGCGTCACCGTAAATACGATTTTCTCCTTCAGTACTGGAGTACCCTGGTTCTGAAACATGCAACCCCACAAAAGCAACTTCTATTATATCAACTACTATGCAAAAATAATGGCTTGATAAGGACCACTAAGAAATAAGAAACCCTTGTCCACAAGACTGACAACCAAAGGAGTAGACCAAAGTTCTGATATAAGTAAAGGAATAAATTAACGAATTTGAACTACATTCCATTCAATAATTGAACTTGCTACTGGAAGCATGGCCAGACATTCACAGAGATCAAACATATCAATCATTTGCACTAATCATATTATCACAATGAACCCCACATAAAGTAAGATGAATGGAAAAACTAATCAGGCAGAAAAGCAGCATGGAATATTACCTTCCAAAGAGTCCTGATAAGAGGTCACTTGTAATCCTACAAAATAAAAAATCACTTCAAAAAATGTTCATTTAGATATACCATAGTATAATAAGCATTAAGTCTGGTAACTAAATTAGGTGAGGGTAGAAGCTAGGACATGTAGTATTGCAATTCAACTAGTCTTACCCACTAGATATTCCAGCACCAGCAGAAAAACGACCACTTGGACGCTCAACAACATTCATTATCAAATCAACCTTACCAGCATCTACAATGTTGCACAATCCAAACAATAATCAACAAGTAAATACATAGAAAAGCACTCAAAATATTAACATGAAAGCACCATAATAATATGACCAAGTAAGTTCAGGGTAATGCCCTAGGACCAAACCCTAAGCACAATTATTGCATAATATTTATGGTTAATGTTAGCCAATAATAATATTCCACAATATAATTCCAAAGACATTCTTGTTATAGCATAATTATGTGTTTGAAAATTCAGCTTTAAGTCAGGTAAGGTCCTCAGCATGAAAGGATGACTAAAAACTAAGGAGATTGCACATCAAATACATTTTCCAGGAATTAGCTTAAACATTTTGTCAACCAGTTCAGCATGCCCCAGAATACTATATCCAGTATTTGCATGCATGTGTCTTTAAAGGATATATTTCCTCACCTCCAGCTGATTGAGGAAGGATACTGACATCCATGAGACCCATAGCTGATATAGCATCCACATCTCTTTTTCCTTGAAGCCTACTATACACCTGTAGGATGATAATTTAAATGAAGCAATCCAAGTTAGTTGGGACAAATGGCAATTTCCATGGGGGCAAAAGTACAAGGAGGCCCTTACACTAGAAGCCAAATTGCCTTTTGCCCTCTCTACTAAAAAAATGAGCAAACTAGTCCTTGTACGTTAGATCAAAGAGCAAACTGGTCTTTCTATTAAAAATTCTGTCCATGTCTACACTTAAAAATTGGTCTTTGTACGTCAGCATGAGGTATATGTGACACATCACGTGTAACTGTCTGGTTATTCTGTCAGCTATACCAGTTTTTAACAGTAAAAATAGATGAATGTTTTAATAAAAAGGGTCAGATTACTCTTTAATCTAACATGCAGGGATTAATTTCCCATTTTTTGAGTAAAGACTCCTAGTACAGGGGCCTCTATAATACTTTTACCTTCCATGGGCATACTTTTGGATTAGAATAGATAACTCTTTTAAGACTTTTCATCAATTACATGCTCATTTATGTACAAAAAGCTAGATCTAGGGTCACACCTGCCCCTTCTTGGTTGTGAGTTGCCTAAGTATTGTTGCAGGCTTTGTCTTCCCCTTAGTTGGTTCACCACTGAGACAACATCAAAACATTTCTGTTCATACATTACATCCTAACACTATTAAATTAAAAAGTTTTATATGCATGTTTCTGAAAGCACCTATTTAAGTAAATGCACACCCAGGTGCAGGTAAAGCAAACTGAAGGGAGGTTCTTACGTTTTTCGATCAAGGAAACGTACAGATATATCATTGACCTCTGATTCTGCAACTTTTATCCTAACGATACCCCCAGAAAAGATATCAACTCCAGAAACCTATAAGGTCAAAGAACAGTTTGTTGAACATGATTATATTTAAAGATCAACGAAGAGAACATTAGCATCTCCAGTTAAAAAAGGCAAAGCACTAACCAAACCAAAAAGACCACGGTCCATATACCATCCATTGATAGAACTAATTACTTGATCTAAGCACTTGAGATTTACCACTTTTCCTGCACAAGTTGACACCATAAGTGAAAATAATGAAGGCGTAGCATGACCAAAATTAGAAAGCAGTTCATTAATCAGATAATATAAAATGTATATACATCCATACTTACGAATGCAAAAAGAAAACCTACCATGTCCATCACGAAAAGCATTCTCAAGAAACTTTGATGGCAAAACATTAGCTCCTTCACAGACCAATCCACGTAACTCTTGGTTTGGTTCAACCTTATGCCACAAGAACCCAATTTCAATTAAATCAGTTATATATAAACATAAGATATACGCTTACATTGCTCAAAACAGAAACAATATGACAATGAAAATAAACTATGACACATGTGGAAAACCAACCAAAACCAGCATTGCTCCTTTTACTCACTCCACATGGTATCTCATTGCATGAAGTTTTCCTAGCAACACTCTATGAAGTAACCATGTGCTCTGCTTTCCTGGAGACAGTTGCCAACAAAGGCAGAAAGAAGGTGGCACAATGCAGCCAATTCACCTCTTGAGTGCCAAAGAGATCAACCACCCCAAGCCCCCAACTCTACACTGATCATATTGAGATAAGTGTATAGGTCTATGTACACGTATGAAGAAATAGCATTAGCAGCCGCTGTTCTGCAGTAGCAACAGCCTCAGTGTCTTCAATAGGCTGCTTATTGAGAATTTGAATCACACTTAGTGCCAGGGGCGAAGCTAGAGGCAGCAGGCAGCGGCCCTGGCCCCACAAATGAAAAATTCTCTTTAGTCCTTTGAGTATTTTGTAATGTTTAAAGTTAATTTAATGATAAATTTACATTTTGGCCCCTCCTAAAATTTAAAATTCAAGTATGCTCTCTCCAAAAATTAGTTTACAGTTAATCCCTTAAAATCGTAAATTTTTGCATTAATACAAGGACGAAATTATATTTAGCTATCTCGAATATTTATAATTCAAATTCGTCCCTTAAAGAATCTGACTTCGCCCCCGCTTAGTACCATGTAAAAGCCACACAACGTAGCAGTCTGCTACATGTGACATTTCCAACTTAAAGAAAAAAATACATTCAAAAACTCTAATTATGAAGAAATTGGATAACATACTTGAAACACCAATCTAATACCGTCCCGCGAGTCAACAGCCACAGGCGTACACGACGAGAAATAGCCGCTGTCAATGATCCGGTCCACATCTTCTTGTACCTCCCAGGCCGTCAATGCTGAGTTAGCTCCGCAAGCTTTCAACGCGTTAAGAGCTTCCATTTCGAGGTCTTTCCTCTCCAATTCCTCTCCATCTTTGTTCCTAACCAGAACCTCACCAACTAGGACTCTCTCCTCGCCGTACCGACCTGCCGTTGCCAAATGTCCATCCTGAGTCGACTCTGTCGAGTCCGGTTGAGTCAACGACAACGAAGCGGAATACAGTAGAGGCGATCTACCAATGCTTTGTTTTTCAGCTGCGAGAGACACCGATGCAAAGCATAACAAGGGAGATCTTCTGGTACTCGAGCGAACTCCTAACTCGGACTGAGCTGACACATTGAACTGATGATGTTTTACAATGTTGAAGCGATTCCTGAGCGAGTCAATGAGTTGAAACGCCAAGTGACGAGTTCCGGTGAGCTGAAAAGCTGGAGTTTGTGAGAGAGGGATTTTGAGAGGAGAAGAGGTGAAGCAAACGCCATCGTTTTGATGCATTGCTGATGAAAAATAACCGGAGATTGTGAAATGATCGAGATTCAATTTGATTGCAATAAATACTGTGAAAACATTAAAAAGAACTGATCGGGAAATAATTTTGGGTTTGAAAACTTCGAGGGACGTCACCAAAATTTTAATTTTTTAATTATTACAAATATGATTTTTAGTTTTTTAGTCCTTCAAAATCTCGATAATTACATTGTGCCCGTCTAACTTCAAGTCAAATTGGATCGTAATCATGGGACAAAACTCTTTTCAGCACTGTTTTCATAATCCAACTGGACTTGTTGAATTAGGAAACAATTGAGGTACATTAGGTAAATTGGATCGATTCATTAAATTGGTTGTTTGAATCAATAGTTAAATTGATTAAACTATTTTTTTAATAATTTATTCAATCAAACCAGATAAACCGATTGAGTCAAGATGATCTAATATTATTTTCGAAGGTGAATGTACATGAGAGACCCCTCTGTTATAAGAACTTGATCAAATTAGTCCCCCACAATTAAATGGATCAATTTGGCTCCTATATAATTAAAAAAATCAAATAAAGTCAAATTTAAATAGAATTAATATTTATGCATCATTTGGTTACTTAGTGTAATAATATGATTGAAAATTTTATTTATTACATGTATAAAAATACGAAAGCATCTAGTTAGCAAAATTAATACTTTTTAAAGTGTATATGTTTTTACAAATAAATTTTATTTTTAATTTTAATTTTATTATAATTTAAACTCATTTAATTTTTTTAATAATAGATTGACTAAATTAATCCATTTAATTATCCAATCCCCATAATACGACCACCACCCAAATGCTTTAATCCATTTCATGTTTCTTTTGTCTTTTCCTACGTTCCTCGGGAGGGTAATATGATATGCATTGTATTGGAGGAGCCTCTCTAGCATCCTTGTGCGCGCTGCTCACGACGGACCATAATATATTGTCCGGGTTAAAATTTTACCTCTAAGGGTGGATGGACGGTGATGCGATGAAATCTTTTATTTTATAATTACAATAATTAATTTTATTGCTACTATTATTTTTAATATTACTGAAGATAAATACACCGTTTATCCCTAAAGGGATAAGAGTCTTAGTGGGTTTAGACTCCGAGTTCCCCTCTATCTATGAACCTCTGGTAAACATAACAGATAAACAATGTCTTTACAGACATACAATCAGTGAAAAGAAAAAATTACACAAGCAAAGAGCCTATGCAGATCAATTTAGTCCCTCTACTATTAAATAGATGAATTTAGTCCTTATATTATTTTAAAAGAATCAAATAAGAGTTTAAGACCAAATTGGAATAAAGTTAATATTTTAGTTTAGTTTGAATAATTTAAGTTCCTAATTTTGTGAACTGAAAACCCAATTCAATCTAAATGTGTGTGCTTGTGTGTACATATACGCATAAAAACTAAAAATCCATAGCACAAAAATGATAATTTGATCATTAAACAGGAGGTTCTTGGTAATGCTAAAAACCAAAAAAGAAAAACCTATAATATTGAATCATCTCTATCCAGATGTACGTTTTTTTTTTAACTCAGCTTGTGTTGGATAAATTACTAAAATTTACCAACTAGCCAGTTGTTTCTGGATTTTAGAATTATTAGAAGATTTACCACCTTTGTCTTTGTAGTAATTTCTAGAGGTGCTATTCTTATGATGCCCTTTGCGTGCTGCTGCCATCGCTCGTCGTCTCTGCTTCGCCAAGCTCTTCACAAGTTCAGTGTCGTCATTTTCGTCACCCTGCAACATCAAAACTAGCATTAGCAATCTGCTTCTCTATCAACAACCTTATCATAATCTTATGCAAGAAAGTCATTCGAGAAGAAAAGCCAAAAAACCAAACCAACAAAGATGCAGCTTATATAATCAAGAAAATATAGATAAGAACGTAGTTGGAGCAAAGACAAATACATATATATATATATACCTCATTGCTGCTCAAGTTTTGACTTTCAGGATCACCGCTCTGGTCTACTTCAGGGCTTTGGAGGTTTTCAACTACTTGACCTTCTTCATTACATCTTGAAGTTGACTCTTCCTGAATCATTTTTTGATAATCAGTATCCACATTCGCATAACTCAGAATCATGTTCATAATCCAAAAGTACCGGAATAACACACCTGATCTAAGTACAATGAATCAAAGCCCTTTATATTTGTTTGACATAACTCAGAATCATGTTCATCATCAGAAACATCATCCTCTTCAACATCACCTTCAATGAACTGCAAAAAAGAAGCATTGGCCGCAATCATTATGTATGGTATGACATCCTATGAAAGTCTGAAAGAGTGAAAATTTAAACATGGCATGCTTATAAAATAATTAACCAATACATAAAAAAAGAACACCCAAAATGGTAAAAATTAAAGTAATGCTTCACCGTACTTACTTTCCGAATGTCATCCTCATCTTTTCTCGTAAATCCACTTGCAGCAAGCTCCTTGTCAAGAAAACCAGAAGTTTTGGTTATTGAAGAAAAGGAAGGTCTGCTACTTTCATCATCATCAATATCATCAGAGCATTCTTCAAAGGACAAGTTGAACCTAGAAAAAGCATTGGAATGATATAAAACACAGAAGTTGTGGTGTTTAAATACAAGACGAGGTTATTTACCATGGCCAAAATAACTACGACCTTTGGAATTTAACAATGCCAACAGGTTATACATAATCATCATATCATTATCATATAAAATGTAATATTAAATTAGAAAAGAAATCGCTGACCTCTTGCCAAAAAACTTAAAAATGCATTCTATATCACGATCAAAGTACCTGACAATAGAAACTTGGAAAAATAAGTATATAACAACTAATTCACAAGTAAAACGAGCACAAGAACTGGGAATAGCATACATCTGTGCATTACGGTGTGAAACAGATACCATTTGGGGAAAATCAATCATTGTCACCTTTTCATCATCATCAATCTACAGAGAGGAAATTTCAGAAAACATATTATTAAATTAATTAAAGGAAAACTGAACCAATTTAATGACATGATCTTACTAAAGTTGTAAGTGTGCCTCAAAGGTTTACCATTATGTTAAACTCATTGAAGTCACAATGAATGAGACCATGTTCTGCCAGACGAACAACAAGGCCAATGATTGTTTCAAAAACTGTCTCTGGATTTTGCAACTGTTTCACCTGAACACTGCATTATGCAAAAGAAACTAACAATCCAAGACATCTAAGCCAAAAGACAGTTAATATGCCTAAACGTCAAAAGAGAGAAAGATAAGAAAAGAAAAAGGGGGGAAAGCAGAGAGTAGCCATCAACACATGATGAAGATAAACCTAGAGTTATCTGCAATTCTAACAGCGCAGAGAAAAAACATTCAAAACTGCAACACCAATTAACATTATCATAGTGTCATCGGTAAAATTGGTTTATTGAAACAACCAAGCATGCTCTTATCAACTCTTGTGAACTCATTTCATGAGAAATAGGATGAAAAGATTATAATTCCATTCACTTTTTCCAACTATCAATTTTGTTCATTCACTTCAAACTATAGATGCTAAAGCCACTTGACATGCATGCAACAGGATTATAAGCAAACAAATGCAGAGGATTAAGGAGAAACCCTTACAGCGGATAACCTTGGATAAGTGACATAACAACACAATGTCTATTACAGTCCACAGCATTCGGTACGGGAAAACCATGCTCTTCCAAAGCCTGCATAAGCAAAGTGCATGCATAAATCCCAACTTTGTCAACTACAAGAAAGAAGCAAAGCAGGTAATGGCAAAAAAAAAACCTTCATAAACGCAAATTCCTTGAGTGCAGCTAACCGAGACAAATAGAGCCAGTTAAAACTACTACGATGTCTCAAGTAATCACGCTTGGATTTGACAGCCCTAAAGGACGTTCTACCGAGCCTATGCAACTTCATTGCCATCACAGTACCATCTTCATTGGAAACCTCAAAGATATCTTGAACAAGCAAAACGTCAGATAATTTCAATAACTGTAATGAAATATTAAAATACACAAACTGGTAGATTTTGACAGAAAGAGTTACCGGACTCTTTGCCAACCCCAATTTGACGACCAACAGCAGTAAAGACTCCACGGTTGACCATGGTTTTAATGGCAAGGAAATCATAGCCAAGGTACGTGAGACGAAAGCCATCATCTAAATTTAAGAGAGAAAAAAAGCTCTAAAAGTTATTCAATAGCAAAATACATAATTGTTATGCTTGATTATTGCCTTTGCTACTTACTTTAAGCTACTTGAAAAGTTCAGATAAGGCAAAACTAAAACAATAATCTGATTAAAATGTAAACCAAGTCCAACATGCTTATTCTTCACAAAAGCATGCAGTAAACCAATTCCAACATGCTTATTCTTCATAAAAGCATGCACTTCATTTTTCCAGAGATAAATAGAAAAATAACATTCAAACACGATCTTTAAACATAAGAAAGAAAAAAGAAAGAGGGTAAAAACGAACATTTGGAAGAATCATGGTGCACTAGCTTATGCTTGAGTAAGTTCTTCAAGACCTTATAAGTGCCTCCATGCCTGCAATCATCATTAATACATTTTATTATTTACAAATAAAAAAGGCATAATTAATTATAAATCAATATAATATTATAATTACTTGAGGGAAGCAATACGACCGATGAGGTCTGAGGGCACGATTTCATGCTGAAAAAGAAAAATAAAAATAAGTAAAAAATTAATGATGAAAATTAATTTCAAAAAGGGAATAAAAACAAAAAATAAATTCACATTTCTCATGCCCATCTCGACAGCGGTTAGAACCCTAAAATCATCTTTGGAGAGATATCTCAAAACATCGACATCCAGCTTCATCTTGTTCTTTCTTCTTGATGATTTATTCTACTTCTGCTTCTGCTTCAATACAAGAATTTCAGTTAAGCAAATGAAGCCAACAGTGGAATGGCATAATACAGATAAGAGATTGAAAGAAGCAAAAGCCAAAAATCCGAAGTTTTGTTTTTTAAGTAGTGTTGGTTTGAGCCTGGAAGATTTCAATTAAACTTAAGGTTTGGATTATTTAGGTTTAAACAGATTCTAATAAGAGTTTTGATGTTTTTGCAAGCCTAGTAAAATTAGAAACCACACATTAACATAAGGAAAATTTTTCATATAAAAATTTAAAAACTCCATAAGTGCCATATAATTTTTCATATAGGGGCATGCATTTGGTTGGTTCAGTTTTTATATGGTAATAACCAAATAAACCCTAATTATACAAACTGAATTAACCAACCCGATTTGAAGAGTGTACCAAAATAACCAAATCGAATAAGACCGATTCGGTTTGGTTTATCAGTTTTTAATTGCAAGTGAGTCCAACTATAATGATGAAACTGTCAAACTCATACTAATGAGGTTACAATGCCTGAAACATTGGTGAAAAAGAATCAAAACTCAAACAAAAACTCACCATATTAGTTAGAAAGACATTTAATTAAGCATAAAACATACTAAGAACCAATTCCATCAAAGATACTCCATTAGTTCATCTATTTCTTATTCTTATGAACACTTTCGTTCTCTTATTCGAAAGCCTCTTCAATCTTCACAAAGACTACAAAAAGGTCCCCATTTTGATTCATAAAAAAAATAAAAATAAAAAAACTCTTATCATTAACCCAAAGCCAGCACTACAGCAGAGAATCAACACTAGTCGACAACAAAGACCCTGATATATACTGTTCACTTGAATGTTACCTTTGTGGTCAAGGCGTGAAAGACGATGATGGTGGAGCAGTGGAGGACGAATGAAGTACGATGGTGGCGGCCTGGTGGACGCCGGAAGGTGGTGAGTGTGACCGTGTTAGTGTGTCGGGCTGTCGGCACCGGGAACTTTGGGATTTTGGGAGATTAGGGACTAGATTTAGACGTTTTGCTTGGGTTTTATTTTTTAGGCCTTTTAGGGGTTTTTTTTTTTTTTTTTTCTTTATTAAATTATGCATGTAATATAAGTTAATTTTAGGGTAAACAACCTAGTCAGTCACCTAACTTTTAGACGCTTTCATTTTAGTCATCTAAAATTAAATCTTTGCAATTTGGTCATCCAAATTTTAGGTCGCTTTCATTTTAGTCACCCAAGTATTAAATCTCTTACAGCAGTTAGTTGTACACCTCACATCATGTTTATACTTTCATTTTGGTCTCCCAACTTTTAGGTTGTTTTCATTTTAGTCACCTAAAAAATATTTTTTAAGTATTGATAGGGGTAAAAAAATCAATAATTAAAATTAAAAAATGCAGTAGAAACTAAAATAATACAAAAAAATTGTCAATTTGTACTTGCTTATCCCATTGTCAAAAAAAAAAAATTTTAATGTCGAAATTTTAAATTTCAAAACATCAAAATAAATCGAATAATTTGCTAAATTTTTTTATCTGTTGATAACATCAATCGATTTGTTACTGTAATATTAAAATTAATTAATTTAATTTCCTTTTAAATTTTAAATTTTCATTTTATCTTTCCAGATTTCCCTTAATGAAATCAACTCGAATAATTCATATTTAATAATTGTCTATGAAACTTGAATTTCTTATGATTATATAATCTCATATTTTTCATTCTAAGCTAAAAGTAAAGGAAACGATACTTGTAGTTAATTAAATTAATTGTTTGTTCTTTGTTTGGGTAAATAAGTGATAAAAAAATTACGAGTTTTGTTTGGAATGGAAGATACAATTAATTAATTTAATTAACTGCAATGATTTTATTTGTTTTTACCTTAACATGGAAGATTCAAAATCATATAATAATAAAAAAGTTAGGTTTCGTAGACAACTATTAAAGACAAAAATTTTCATTGATGATTTTTTTTAAACAATTTCAAAGCATTAAAATAAATTATTCAAAAGAAATTATCCATTGATAATGTCAACTATTTGTTACTATAAATTTGAATCTTGATATTTAAAAATTTATATTTCAAAATCCAAATTTAGAATTTTCGACAATTGGATAAACAACTAAAATTTAACAAATTTTGTGTATTGTTTTAGTTTTTACCACTGTTGCACTTTAATCCTTGATTTTTTTTTACACCGATCAATACTAAAAAAAATATTTTTTTGGTGACTAAAATGAAAGCAACCTAAAAGTTAGGTGGCCAAAATGAAAGTGTAAACATAATGTGGAATTTACAATTAATTGTTGTTGGAGATTTAACAACTGAATAACTAAATGAAAGCGCCTTAAAAGTTGGGTGACCAAATTGCAATGATTTCATTCTGAAAGACCAAAATGAAAGCACCCTAAAAGTTAAGTGACAAACTAGGTTGTTTACCCTTAATTTAATTATAAAATCAAGGGTAAACTACACTAATAGTCACTCAATTATTAATAAATTTCTTGTTTTGTCACCCAACTATAAAATGTTACAAAATGGTCACGCAACCAACCTTCAACATATACAAATTTAACCTTCAATAACACAAAGAAAAAGCAAAATTGCAACAAAAAAAACATTAAATTACACAATGTGAAAATGTTGAGAGTTAATTTTTTTTTAGAATCAAGACTAAATCGATATAATTTATAAATGTTGATGATTAAAGTTGCTATTATTTCAATTTTAAAAGTTGTAACTATTAGCCATAAAAGAAAAAATTGAATAATTGGTGATCATTTTATAACTTTTGATAGTTGGGTGACCAAAAGATAATTTTACTAAATCAGGTGACTACTAATGTAGTTTACCCTTAAATTCATTATTAAATTAACTTGGGTTGAGTTGGGTTTAGTTTATATATATGTTTAGGGGTTGGGTTGGGCATTTGGGCTGGGTTTATATTATGAATTGGGTTGGGTTAAGTAAACGATATTGGGTTGGGTATAAAACTATTTATTAATTTTAAAAAATCAAAATCGGTTTATTTGATTATTTCTGTTTGAGTTTTAAAAATCGAAAAATGAACTGGTTTAATTATTTAAATAGATTTAGTTAATCGAATTAACCAAAAACTTTAGGTTTATTTGATTCAGTTAGATCGGTTTAACCAATTTTTTGCACCCTAAGTACCAGATGTAGACAGGTTTATGTATTTGTAGAGCCATTGGTGGATCATATTTATATATCTATGCTTAAATATGTATTGAATACGAATATCACACACAGGTACTTCGAAAAAGAAAACAAAGAATCTGGACAACATAAATTAAATGTCCGGAACTATTAATAACCTCTCTTTATCATTATTACTCGAAAACTTGGATCATAAATAAAAGGTTAAAATGTGCCCATAGTTTTTGTACTTTCCAAAAATTAAGAATTTAGTTCATATACTTGTATTTATAGAAATTTAGTACCTTTACTTTTTAAAATTTAAAATTCTGGTTTAACTGTTAATATTTTTTTTGTTAAATTTATTGTTGTGACATTTTGAAATAAAAAAACTAGTCATTTAGTAGCAATGTAATTAAACAAAATGTTGTGATTAACTTAAATTTAATAAAAAAAACAGTGTTAACAGTTGAATCTGAAATTTGAAATTTAAAAAATAGAGAGACCAAATTCCTAGAAATACAAGTACAAAGACCAAATTCCTAATATTTGAAAAGTACAAGGACTATAGACATATTTTAACCTAAATAAAAATGAGCAAGAAAGACAAGGATCTTTATATACCTAGCAACTTCTGTTGTAGAAATTAGATCATAGGTGGAATTAGACCTACTCATGGACCGACGATCAGTCTAGGTTCGAAGATCCGTCGAAAAATGGTAAGGTTAGATAGGAATACAAAACTTGAAAATAAGTTTAGGTTTAGGTAAAATTTAAGACCCATTTTCTATATGAGTCAAGCCTTGGCAAGATCTTTTGCCCGGCCCGAATATATTATATTATAAAAGACAATTATATTAATTATATATATTAAATAATAAATTTATTTTTATATTTATATTAAATCACTAACCCAATAATAATTAAACTCATTACTCAAATCTAAAAAAAAAAATTCACAACTAAATAACCCAACCCAAAATATAAAATTTTAAAAATTATATTTGTAATAGGCCAATTTTGGCCTGGGCCCAAAAAAATAATAATCGAAGCCAAAAAGGTCAAATTGAAATACAATCATTAAATTGTGGTCAAATCAAAAAGATGGAGAAAACCAAGGGATTATCCAATTTTGTTGACTTGGTAAAAGGCTAAAAATAGAAAGATTTTATTTTATTTTATTTTATTATTAAATTAGTTAGGCTATTTTTAGTAAACCCCATGTATATAAATAGGGGTATCTTGTTCTTTGAAAGAGGAGTTACTTTTAGTGTTCTTACTTTCATTTGGAATTAGATTATTCTCTCTTTTCCTATTTCTATTGAAATTAAATTATTTTCTTTTATCTTTCAATTACGTGGGAATTCTGTCCATTTCATTTCGGTTTTTTTTGTTTTTTCTAAATTCGTCCAATTATTTTTAGCCCTTCCCCTTTTGCGCGCATGTTCAATTCGGTCCCCCCAACTCCTTTTTAATTGCGTTTTCACCCCAAAAATTCTTTTTAATTCAATTTAACCCCTTTTATTGTCTTTATCGTTTTATTTAATTAATTTGAGTTACGTTTTACATTATTATATTATTTATTTATTATATATTTGTTATATGCTTACCATATATATGTATTTTTAACTAATTATTTCATGTATAAATTTTTATTATATTTATTTATTTATTATATTTTTTGTATACTATTTTTGTTTTATTAATAATTATTTTTACTTCATTTTAAATTATTATATTATTATTAATCCTTTATATATATATATATATCTTTTGGTTAAAAATTAATTACTTTAAATATAGTTTTAATACTTATTACATTTTCATTTTTTTTTTTACTATCACTTTACCATATATACGCATTTATTAAATTATTATACCTTTTTTATATATTTTTTACTAAAATTAATTATTTTCAACATAGTTTTTCATATTTATTATATATATATTTTTTACCATTTATTACTATTATTTTATTATTCTTATTTATAATTTGTAATACGTATATGTTTTTCATTAAAGTTTTTTATATAATTGTCAACAGACCTACTATATTATTTTATTATTTTTCTTATATACCAATGTTTTTACCAATTACTATTTTTATATTAAATAATTATTATTTATTATTTCTCACCATTACCAGTTCACTATAAGTTTTAATCTTACTATTATCGTTGTATATAATATCATCATTGTCATGTTATTTCCTTATGTGTTTTCATATTATTAATATCATTATTGCTATGTTTATTATATGTAATGCATTAGTATATGTTATTAAGTTTATTATTATATTGTCATATTCATGTGGCATGTCACAATTCTCGTTTTGATTTTCAATCGCCCAAACTCATTTATTCAGAAATCTATCATTGATTGTTTTCAAAATAAACGCAATGGTCGATATTTAGGATCCTCGGGAAGATTGTGCCCTAACTTACTGGGTTCCAATTTTCCTTGTTGACCCTAAATAACCGAGTATCCTTCTTAAATCTAATTGTATGAAGTTCGAATAAAAACCTATTCTTGGAATTTAGGATGTTGCACTCTAACTTACTGAGTGTGGCATTGCGGTTTTGAGGATAAGGATTTCTAAAATCAAGGCAATACCTGGCACTTGGGAGTTTTGAAAGGTTGAGCTCTAACTTACTGAGTTCTAATTTTTCATGAGTTTCGAATGACCAAATACCCTTCTCCTGAACCTTTATACGTGAATTTTAAAAAATCAAAGATTAACTTTGTTCCGAAGGACTGAAGTGTTAGACCCTAACTTACTGGGTATGGCATTTTTCTCCTTCGAAATGAGGGGGTCTTTACATTTCA
The DNA here is from genome assembly GCA_020496765.1 of Gossypium stocksii. Taxonomy (NCBI): domain Eukaryota; kingdom Viridiplantae; phylum Streptophyta; class Magnoliopsida; order Malvales; family Malvaceae; genus Gossypium; species Gossypium stocksii. The sequence goes on from CM035623.1 coordinate 2,080,600, forward strand.
TCCAATTTATGCTTTTCTTAAGAGGATCGTACTCTAAAATCATTTTAAATTTTCGACACCAAGACATTAACTAATCAAATAGGTACCAATTTTTGGGCGTTACGAGGGTGCTAATCCTTCCTCGTACGTAACCGACTCCCGAGCCTATTTTCTCAAACTGAGCAGACCAAAAATTATTGTTTTAATAGACCCAAATGTTTTATTAAAACGATCGATTTTAGGGTGGCCCAATCACACCTCAAAAAGGATTGGTGGCGACTCCATTTACATTTTCAAAGTCGGCCCATGTTTTTCCAAACTTAAAAATGGTTTCGACAGCTTGGCGACTCCACTGGGGACCAATAAGAGAGTCAAGCCGCGATTTGATTACTTTTTTTCTTTTTGTCGAAAATTTAATTTGATTTTGAGTTTACGATCCTCTTATTGCATTTCATCTGTTTGGTTTTCATTATTTATGTTTTCAAATTCTTTATATCTTCCATCATTGCATTGCATGACTGTTGTGGTCACACCTTTAAGTGGGAGTGAGAAGCTATTTCCTTCGTGAGGTTTTCACCTTTGTGTAGGATAGTGGATTGCTTTCGGGATACATCCGTACCTATGTCTTCGTAAGGTTTTCATCTCCGTGCAGCCATAGGGAAATGTATCCCCCTGAACTGAACTTGGTCCATATGAGCCTATGATGGGTGAGGATCGAGGAATCTGCTGGTTCAGGTACCCTTCCGTTAGAACCAAACCACATATAGAGAAACCCTAAGGGCCCACCCTAAGAAGGACTACGCTAAACCCAAGTGATTATCCCCAATAGATGTTTGTTTCTATTTTCTTTACTTTGAGTTATGCTTCTGATATATGATACTAACTTGTCGTGTTTTGTTTTGCCATATTTGCATGTCATTTCATATTCAAATGGTGTCAATTTGTATTCCATTTCTTGAATTAGAAAAGCTCGGCATGGGGGACAAATTCCTTGATAAAGTAGAAAATAATGCGGCTGTCCGTGAATGGTCAGAGATAACACAATTAGAGAAAGGAGACAGCCTAGCCGAGGGATACAAATCTAAGTTATGGGATTACACTCGCGTTAGCGTGACCCAAAATAATCTTTAAGAATTGAAAGAGATATGGGATCAGTGGGGAGACGAAGCTAAACAGTTGTTCTATTGCAACTATAGAGATCTACCGTACTTACTTGATATCAAAGTGGACATACACTTATTCCGGGCCCTTACTCAGTATCGGATCCCTGCATATAGCTGGTTCACGTTTGGGAAGGTAGATTTGGTACCCACGGTGGAGGAATATACGGCCTTATTAAATTGTCCAAAGGTTCAAGTCGACAAGGCCTATTCGAGAGCTGCTAATGTTCCGGCATTTTAGAAGAAACCAATGAATATTACAGGAATGAGTGAGCAGTGGGGATCAAGCAGAAGGGGGAGTGTAAGTACATTCCATGGAAGAATTTGCGAGATATGATCCTAGAACATCCTGATGCGAAGAAGAAGGTTGACGTCTTTACTTTAATTATTTACAGGTTGATGCTTTTCCCTAGAGCGTTGGGGTATGTTGATGAGGCGGTTACAGATCTCTTCGACCGACTTAGCAAAGGGGTCACACCGGTTCTTTCGATTTTAGCTGAAACATTTAGGTCTTTGAATACATGTAGAAGGTCCGGCGAGGGCAGGTTTATAGGGCGTGCGCAGTTACTGTTAACATGGTTCCACGGTCATTTTTGGAAGGTGGATAAAGGTCATTATCGGGCTTTCTTTGAGAATTACTCCCCAGTAAAGGAGATAGCAGCTACACCCAGGAGAGATGACATATCAGAAGAAAACTGGATCGCGCTCCTACAGAATCTCTAAGAAGAGGACATTGAGTGGAAAGCACCTTGGTGGATACCTAACCATTTTTTTTTATGTGGAAATTTCGATTGGGTCCCTTTGCTGGGGATCTGGGGGGCCGTTGGATATGCCCCATTACTCGTGCTTAGGCAATATGAGGCAAGACAGTTTATACCGGTAACCCATGGGCTTGCTCAATGCGAGTTTACATATAAGTGAGACTACAAGAAAAGAGTTAAAGAGATTTCTAATGCTTAGAATCAGACTCATCGAGTAGAAGGGTTAGCTGCAGATCCGATGACGACCTCTGAGTATAATGAATGGTTCAGTAGACGAGTTAACGACAATATCCCTAAGCCGAGTTTAGAGGGTGTTCAGCCGATAGAGGAGTATCTGCGAGTAGTTCTCTCCGAATTGGAAATCATAAAGCAAGATTTTGAGCAGAGAAGTTCAGAGTTGGGGAAAAAGATAGAGCAGCTCAAGGAGGAAAAGACATATCTAAAGTTGGATATTGACATCCAAAAACTAGATACTGAGAAACTGAGAAAGGGGAAGAGGAAGGCTGAAGAGGACCTAGACAGGCTGAAGACTGATTACACGCAGCTGCATAAGTCAATGAGAAACGCTGGTTTGGGTAAAACATCTGAACAATGGAGGCAAGAAGTCCAAGAGGAGAAAGCTAAGGCCGATTGGTAAGAGAGGAAGTTCCATGCTGCTCAAGCTCGAGAAATTGCTTTTAAAGAGAGTTTGGATGATAGCTAAAGTGAAAATGAGATGTTAAAGGCTCGAGTAGCAGAATTAGAGAAAGCTTTACATCACCATCGCAGTCGCAACTCTGTAATAGAGTTAAAAGCTAGCTTGAGTGAGATCGAGAATTTGAAGGGAAAAGTGGGAGAACTTGAAACTGCTCTACAGAATTGCGAACTTCGAATTGAATTCCTTGAGTCGAATAGTGAGCAATGGAAAGAACGGTTCCATCTATCTCAAAACCAGGTCAGGAAAAGGGATTACATAATCGGCGAAGCCGTGGCTCAGATCCGAGAAGTAGCGGAGCATCTACAAACCCTGGCAGTTCAAGCAGACGTGTTGAGTGTAAAGTATGAGTCAGTGTCAGGTCGAGGTCAAGAGCTGGCTGAGCTTCTTACTAAAGTTAAAGCTCTGGGCAAAAGGGCTAGGTAGTATATGTAGTCTATTTTGTGTAAAGGATTTTGTTTTTTAGTAAAGTTATTCTAAATGAAATTGAATTAGAATTGACGCCTTTTTGCATTCATATCATACATTGCATCGCATTACATTGCATCATGAGCATTAAATTTTCACAAGAGAACCTTATTAATCAAAAATTATATCTAGTTATCCTGAAACATCGCTACTATACACGAAGGAAAACAAAGGATATGGATCAGAGGTTTGAGCAAATGCAAAAGGAGAGGCAGGAGCAACTGCAGGCTCAGATGCAAGAACAGCTGGCTAAGATCCAGGAAGAGATGAGGGACCACATGCTGGAATCCCAGAAAAACATGTTGGAATCACAAAACAACATAATAAGTTAGTTGACACATCTGTTTAAAGGAGGGGCTGACAAAGGAAAAGGCCCTATAGTTGACGCAGGAAATGACAATGAAGATTCCGCTTGTCCTACAAGTTTTGCACTAATAAACGTGCAAACACAACCACCAAGGGTATCCGTTAGTGTTCAACCTCTCTATCAAACTGGTACTTCGGTACCAGTAAATTTCCTAACAGGATCGAGTACCAACCCTGGAGATAATTTGGCAAACCCTTAGGTCACTGACTTTGACGACATGGCAGAGGTGGAAAAGGCAAAGGCTGAGCTCCCAAAATAATTTGAGGACCGGGGCAAATGGTTGGAGGATAAATTAAGGAGTTAGAGAATGCTGATCACTACTGCGGAGTCGATGCAAAGGAACTGAGTTTGGTTCCGGACTTAGTACTTCCCCCAAAGTTTAAAATGCCAGAGTTTGAAAGGTATAATGGAACCAGCTGTCCTGAGGCTCACATTACGATGTTTTGTCGAAGGATGACGGGGTATGTCAACAATGATTAGTTGTTGGTCCACTGTTTCCAAGATAGTTTGAGTGGAGCCGCAGCGAAATGGTACAATCAATTGAGTAGGACCCAAGTCAAGTCATGGAAAGACCTAGCTCAGGCCTTCATGAAGCAGTACGGTCATATAACAGATATAGCACCTGACCGGATCACGCTCCAGAATATGGAGAAGAAGCCAAGTGAAAGCTTCCGGCAGTATGCTCAGAGATGGAGAGAGGTCGCTACACAGGTCCAACCACCATTGCTAGAAAAAGAAACAACCTGCTCTTCATCAATACATTGAAGGTACCTTTCATTACTCACATGTTAGGTAACGCAACCAAGAGTTTTGCGGACATAGTGATGTTTGGCGAAATGATAGAAAATGCCATAAGGGCTGGGAAGATAGAAACGGGGGAGAGCACAAGAAGGTCAACCCCGAAGAAAAGAGAAAACGAGGTAGGTAATGTGAGCTCAGGGTACTCAAAACCTGTCACGGTTAGCCAATCGAGAACGATAGTCACAGGCCAGCAGGCCGCACTAAGGCGATAACCTAATACAAAGCAGAATACAGAGAGGTTCCAGTTCACTCCTATACCAGTGACGTATAGGGAGTTTTTCAAAAAGTTGTTCGATGCACACGCAGTGGCCCCTTTCCATTTAGAACCATTGCAACCCCTGTACCCTAAGTGGTACGACGCGAATGCTTAGTGCGAATATCACGCGGGGATTACGGGACACTCAATAGAAAACTGTACCTCGTTCAAAAGATGCGTTGAAAGGCTTATCAAAGCAGGTGTTCTAAAATTCGACGATACACCTGGTACAGAAAATTCGTTGCCCAGTCATACTGACAAAGGGGTGAACGCGATAATCGAGGATGCGGGGAAGAGAATTTAACAGGCATTCACCCTTACATACTTGGGAGTGTTTTGAACAATGGGACTGTGGAAAAGATCCCTATATTTTGTAGGACTAATCTAGAGTAATATTCAAAACACACTTGTTGCTTTAAGCCTAAAGGCAATAAGGGTCCTTTTGTGAAATATGCTTATGTTCAGCATCTTTAATTCAATGAAATGCATCTTTTGTTTCTTATTTCAAGCAACTGTACTTTCCATTTCATTCATGATCATACCACACGAGTAAATATTATTGGTTTCTCTTGTTCTTCAAATTTTCTTTCGTCCTTATAACAGGTTTCCAGATATCAAAGATATGGGTGACACTGCTACTAACTTAAAATCTCTTTTTGAGCGAGATATGTATTTAGTGGGATCTCAGGACTTTGAAGATGGCTAAGGTTGTAGCTTATCTTCTGATCTGTTAATGACGGTGATGAGAAGCAAATCTCATGTTGCAAAGAAACGGTGGAACCCATAATCTTTTTCTATGTGGGGCATTTATGTCATCGGGCTGATTTCACCAAAAGCCTCTGACAAGTAGCGATTCATCTTTTTGTGGTCACTGATTACGTTTCCAAATAGACAAAGGCTGCTTCATGTACCAATGACGCGATGTCAATAGCCAGCGGATACTATGTCAGTAAGGAGTATCGAAAGATCACATCTGACGATATACTAAATTTAAATAGCAGCACGATATCAGAAGCGTCCAGTCTATTTAAGATTAAACACCATATTGCCGAAAAATGAACGGTGCAAAAAAAAAGATCGTGGGAGCCTCTACCAGAACCTCTATCGGGGCAACATTTTCCTCGTTGATTTATGAGATGAATGCGATTTTGTCTTTTGAAGTCAAGTTTTCTTCTCCACGAGTTTTGGCAGAGTAGGAGTAGAATAAATCCAATCCTGATTATCAAGTGAACCTGATTGAAGAAAAGAGATCATAAATTATCTGTTACGGTCAAATATGCCAAGATGATATGGAGTGATATCGAAAAGATCGTTTTAGAAAATTTTATCAAGGAAACTTAGTTTTGAGAAGGGTCATTCCCATACAAAAGAATCTCAGAGAAAATGGATGTCAAATTGGGAATGACCTTATCACTGGAGGCGCATTGATATTGACCAATGTGGATGGCAACAACTTGCCTGACCTTGCGAATTTGGATTTAATCGAAGAATACTTCGCTTTCAAAAAGAAGAAGAGAAAAAAGGGAAAAAGAGGAAAAAGAAAAGAGAAAAAAGAAAAAAGAAAAAAGAGAAAAATAAAAACTAGAAAAAGAAAATGAAAAAGAGAGGCCAAGGTGAAAACCCCCAAAGGGCACTTTGAGACCAAAAGGGGATTTGAGTTGAAAACCTGAAAAGGGTGGCTCAAATTTTGATCGAAAGTGAGGCATGCGGTAGTCTTACTATTCCTGAGTTAACAATGAGGAAATATGCTACATCATGAGGCATTGACAAAGTACTTGGGGTCCCCTAAACACATATTGAGCTCAAAATGATCATCAAGAAATTTGTACAGAAGAGCTCAGGCTGCAATATCTGGGGCACCTAGTTTTCTATATTACCCATGTTTGCTATCCTTGATTACCTTATTCTTTTCGAGATACGCCCCAATCAATTTTGTTTTATTACCTTGGCTATCTTTGATTAATTTAATTATTTCGAGCTATGCTCTTAATTAATTTCATTTTTGTCCCTTGTTGTGATCTCTTTCAAGCATTTTAAATTGAAATAATGATTAATGGATTAACAATACTTTCACAAAAGGAGTTCTACTTATTACTCTAGAAGTTTCTAAATAAATACGGGGATCTGAAACAAAACTATTGTTTAGAACTTACCAAACCTAAGGGTTGGAATTGTCTGAGAGACTACCCCTTAATATTTTCTGTCAAAAGACAAATATTGCGTTGGTAGCACAATCTTGACAAATAATGAGCAATATCAACCCAAGCTTTAAAAGGGATCACTCTCGAGAGAAAAATGATATTCTGCATCCATGCAAATATCAGGCATACACATCCGTTCATGACACCCAAAGAATGGTGCAACGGACCAAATTGATGGAAGAAGAGTCAAATCCTATATCCTTGAATTATGGTGGGAATGGACTTCCCCTAAGTTGCAGTGGGAGGGTTTGAAGATAGTGCAAGCTTTATGTCCCAAAAGTACAGTGGACTAGACTTTGAAGTTATAGTGGGGCAAACCAGTAGAGCAAAATGGGATTGGTTTTACGAGTTCTCTGTCAGAAGATATCAACTGAGCAAGAAGACCCACGCCGAAGAAATGATAACCTTAACACACAAATAATAATGACAACCTATAAAGTGGATCATTCTCATGACATTTTGCATTTGTGCATTTAACATCCATAATACATGTATTTAGGAGCATTTGATTCATATTAATCATAGCATACTACTCATCTGGCATAAGCATATCATTCTTCTACAGATGGATTCCCCAGTGGACAATGTAGCAGGATTGACCAGGATTACGGATATCGTCAGCCTTATCTTCACTGAGCAGGAGTGAAGCAGGCTAAGCATACCAGATCTTATCTTCGCTGAGCAGGAGTGGAACAGATCAATTTTTGGCTAATCTTATCTCCATGTATCTGCAATGGAGCAGATTTTAGACACCAGCTTTATCTTCACTGAGTAGGAGTGAAGCAGGCTAAACATACCAGATCTTATCTTCACTGAGCAGGAGTGAAGCAGATCGAATTTTGGTGAATCTTATCTCCACGTAACGGTGATGGAGCAGATTCCAATCATCAGCCTTATCTTCACTAAGCAGGAGTGAAGTAGGCTAAACATACCAGATCTTATTTTCACTGAGCAAGAGTGAAGCAGATCAAATTTTGGTGAATCTTATCTCCACGTACCGGCGATGGAGCAGATTCTAATCATCAGCCTTATCTTCACTGAGCAGGAGTGAAGCAGATCAAATCTTGACGAGTCTTATCTCCATGTATCGGCAATGGAGCAGACTTTCGCCACCAAGTCTTATATTCACCAAGCAGGAGTGAAGCAGGCTAAACCTACCAAATCTTATCTTTACTGAGCAGGAGTAAAGCAGATCAAATTACAGCAGATCTTATCTTCGCTGAGCAGGAGCGGAGCAGATCAGATTTCAGCAGATCCCACCCCACTAAACAAGGAAGGAATGGATCAAGTCTCAATAAACCGTATCTCCACAAAGTAGCAATGGGGCATCTTGAAGCAATAAGATGCAGTGGGTTGTGATGAGGTTAAGCTAGGAAGCCAAGACTCGGCCGGCCCAAGCAAATTTGGCCTTTTTCTAGAGTCTTTGCTCCATTCTCGTTACACGAAAATGAGCAAAGAGTGGCAGCTGTAATAGGCCAATTTTGGCCTGGGCCTGAAAAAATAATAATCGAAGCCAAAAATGGTCAAATTGAAAGACAATCATTAAATTGTGGCCAAATCAAAAAGATGGAGAAAACCAAGGGATTATCCAATTTTGTTGACTTGGTAAAAGGCTAAAAATAGAAAGATTTTATTTTATTTTATTTTATTTTATTTTATTATTAAATTAGTTAGGCTATTTTTAGTAAACCCCATGTATATAAATAGGGGTATCTTGTTCTTTGAAAGAGGAGTTACTTTTAGTGTTATTACTTTCATTTGGAATTAGATTATTCTCTCTTTTCCCATTTCTATTGAAATTAAATTATTTTCTTTTCTCTTTCAATTATGTGGGAATTCTGTCCATTTCATTTCGGTTTTTTTTGTTTTTTCTAAATTCGTCCAATTATTTTTAGCCCTTCCCCTTTTGCACGCATGTTCAATTCGGTCCCCCCAACTCCTTTTTAATTGCGTTTTCACCCCAAAAATTCTTTTTAATTCAATTTAACCCCTTTTATTGTCTTTATTGTTTTATTTAATTAATTTGGGTTACGTTTTACATTATTATATTATTTATTTATTATATATTTGTTATATGCTTACCATATATATATATATATTTTTTTAACTAATTATTTCATGTATAAATTTTTATTATATTTATTTATTTATTATATTTTTTTGTATACTATTTTTGTTTTATTAATAATTATTTTTACTTCATTTTAAATTATTATATTATTATTAATCCTTTATATATATATATATATCTTTTGGTTAAAAATTAATTACTTTAAATATAGTTTTAATACTTATTACATTTTCATTTTTTTTTTTACTATCACTTTACCATATATACGCATTTATTAAATTATTATACCTTTTTTATATATTTTTTACTAAAATTAATTATTTTCAACATAGTTTTTCATATTTATTATATATATATTTTTTACCATTTATTACTATTATTTTATTATTCTTATTTATAATTTGTAATACGTATATGTTTTTCATTAAAGTTTTTTATATAATTGTCAACAGACCTACTATATTATTTTATTATTTTTCTTATATACCAATGTTTTTACCAATTACTATTTTTATATTAAATAATTATTATTTATTATTTCTCACCATTACCAGTTCACTATAAGTTTTAATCTTACTATTATCGTTGTATATAATATCATCATTGTCATGTTATTTCCTTATGTGTTTTCATATTATTAATATCATTATTGCTATGTTTATTATATGTAATGCATTAGTATATGTTATTAAGTTTATTATTATATTGTCATATTCATGTGGCATGTCACAATTCTCGTTTTGATTTTCAATCGCCCAAACTCATTTATTCAGAAATCTATCCTTGATTGTTTTCAAAATAAAGGCAATGGTCGATATTTAGGATCCTCGGGAAGATTGTGCCCTAACTTACTGGGTTCCAATTTTCCTTGTTGACCCTAAATAACCGAGTATCCTTCTTAAATCTAATTGTATGAAGTTCGAATAAAAACCTATTCTTGAAATTTAGGATGTTGCACTCTAACTTACTGAGTCTGGCATTGCGGTTTTGAGGATAATGATTTCTAAAATCAAGGCAATACCTGGCACTTGGGAGTTTTGAAAGGTTGAGCTCTAACTTACTGAGTTCTAATTTTTCATGAGTTTCGAATGACCAAATACCCTTCTCCTGAACCTTCATACGTGAATTTTAAAAAATCAAAGATTAACTTTGTTCCGAAGGACTGAAGTGTTAGACCCTAACTTACTGGGTATGGCATTTTTCTCCTTCGAAATGAGTGGGTCTTTACATTTCATCCAATTTATGCTTTTCTTAAGAGGATCGTACTCTAAAATCATTTTAAATTTTCGACACCAAGACATTAACTAATCAAATAGGTACCAAATTTTGGGCGTTACGAGGGTGCTAATCCTTCCTCGTACGTAACCGACTCCCGAGCCTATTTTCTCAAACTGAGCAGACCAAAAATTATTATTTTAATAGACCCAAATGTTTTATTAAAACGATCGATTTTAGGGTGGCCCAATCACACCTCAAAAAGGATTGGTGGCGACTCCATTTACATTTTCAAAGTCGGCCCATGTTTTTCCAAACTTAAAAATGGTTTCGACAATATTTAATACAATTAAATATTTATTATATTTATTTGAGTTTTTTAATACAATAAAATATTTTTTATATTTATGGTAGTGTTTTAATATAAATACTTTTTTATGTGTTAGAAAACCTTTTTTTAGCGTTTTTAGTGTATTATATATATATATATATATATAATATTTTTAATTAAAAACTAATCTAACAAATCAAATATGAGGGAACTAAGTCGAGTCTGGGTTTACCTTTCTTAAATTGAATCGAGTTTAGAAAAACAGCCAAATTTTCAGATCAAGTTCAAGCTCGAAATTTTGATCTAAATACCTTTTATAGGCTCAGTCCAAACCTGGCCCAACCCAACCATTAGCATTTCTAGGTAGAACTAGTTGGATCAATAAAAAAATCAGTCTAACTGTTGAACCATAAGATTATTTATTCTCAATTTTCAATTTTTTTATTGATTTACAGTGCTTTAATTGATATTCTATTTTATATTATCTCTTCAAATGATTCAACTATCCATTTTTATTTCAACCAATTATTTCTACTAAATTCTAAACTCACTACCTTGAAGCCCAAAATTATTTTCTTTGACTTTAGATTTTGCATTTTTTTTTAATATCATTATAGAATCTGATTATATATGTTTTTTTTTTACATAATGCCTAGAATTATTTATAGTTTCTCCTAAATCCGTAAATAGTTAGATAATGAACTACAGCACATTCGAACCCACAACCTCCTACATTGATAACAATATTCATACCAATCGAGTTAAAACTTAATCCACCATTATATATATAGTGTATGCAGAAATTGAACCAAATAATCTTTGTGGACATCATTTTGCTCATGGAATTTATAACAGAGCATGCTTTATGAAATTATTACAGCAATCAAGGAACCAACAAACATTGTTGTGAGAATTTAATATAATTTCTATCATTTGCATTGGAATTACATGTCGGAGTAGGAGCAGCTTCAACTTCATCATTTTTAGCCCCCAAAAAGTAATACAAACAGTTAATCAAAGGTCGCTGACATTGTTGTGTTCAAAGAAAGTGAGGCAGTTTTCAGACAAGGCATGTCGTTCAATGCCCATCTTCATCAATAATTGTGGATGTATACAGTTGTACATAAGTCTCGTCGAGTCAAGTAAATCATTTAAGTTCGTTTTCTAAATTTAAAATTAGACTAACTCGAAAAATAAATTTAAAATTTTATTTAAATTCGACTCGGATAAAAATGTTAAAATTAGGGCTTGACTTAGCCGGCTCGTATTAAATTTTTTATATAAAAATAAAATTTAAAAATATAATATATCAAATACACTAAAAACATTAAAATAAATATTTTCTAGGGAAAAAAATAAAAAAATATACTTAAATAACACTAAAATAAGTGCAACTTAACAAGCAAATACCTCTAAAACAGTAGCAAAATTAATAATAAAACAAGTTATATAATATCTAAACAATAACAACAAAATAGTAGCAATATAACAGTGAAATGATGACAAAAAAATGAAAAAATAGTAAAAAAACAACAACAATTTTTTTTTGTAAATTCGGGTCGGGCCTAAGCAAAAAGAGCTTACTCGAGCCCGACCCATTTAAGGTAACAAGCTTTACTTTTGTCCAAGCCCATTTTTCAGGCCTATATTTTTATCAAATCCTCCCACTTTTCAGGTGAGCCTTCGGATCAGACTGGGTAGCCCGACCCCTTGGACAAGTTTACAAATGTCTCATATAATCTATCGAACGAAGCTAGAAATTTATTTTAAGAGAGATCAAGATTAAATTATACTTTTAAAGGGGTTAAGTTATAATTTTTTTCTTTGTATTATCTTTTTATTTAAGAACTTTTAATGGGATTAAACTAAAATTTTACTATATTGAGGGACCAATGTGTAATTGTATCATTGCATTAACTTATAATTTCAAAATTAAAAAAAAAAAAAGACTACAAGACAATTTTACCATTTCAGGAAGGTCAAGGCACTTGTGCCTTGGCCTCATCTCTACATACATATATTCTGTTATAAACAAGGATGAGTAAAATTCAGTTTAAACCAATTTAATTGACTCAATTGATGATTTTTGGTTGAATTGGTTCATTTGGGATAATTATATCAATCGATTATTAATTATAAATTGTTTAATCGAATCAATTGATTTATCTGCTTCCAATATAATTTCTTTAAATATACTTATAATATATATAAATTTCAATCAAAACCCAAACCCAATAATTTTGGTTTAATAAATTGATGTTTATTTGGTTTGGGTTGTAACACCCCTAACCTGTATCTGTCGTTGGAACAAAGTTACAGAGCATTACCGGAGTTTACAAATCAATAAATAGATATTTCATATAATATAACATTCATGAAGGAAACCAATTGAAATTAAACATATTGTCTTTTATACGAGCCATCGGGACCCAAAATACATATTAGAAACAATTCAGGACTAAATTGAAAACTTAGAGAATTTTTTATATTCAAAAATTTCAACACTGTAGATGTCACACGGTCGTATGGCCAAGCCGTGTGACTCATACGGTCAGGAGACATACCCGTGTCTCAAACTATGTGGGCATTCGAAATAGGGACACACGGCTGTATCCTAGCCCATGTAACTCTCTAACTTGGTTCACACGGCCAACTCACACGCCCATATGCTAGGCCGTGTGAACATACTAACTTGCAATCCTTTACAATCTACAAGGGACACACGGCTGTGTCACCTGACCGTGTGTCACACACGACTGAGACACACGCCTGTATCACTGCCCGTGTGAATGAAAATAGGCTATTTTATAAGCCATTTTTCTTACCCAATAAGTCATGTACCTACAGTTAACATTGCACATATAAACAAGCCATATTATGGTGTCCGAAACAAGTAAAAAAAAAAAATCAAGCCTTAAACATATAGTATATTCATACATGAGCATATTTGTTCAAACATTAACCATACATATCTAATTAATCTCAATACTAATTCCATGCTATATCAGAAATAATCTAACTACATTTGACCACATTTATACCATTTACCAACTGACTTTTTTTCCATACCAATACATAACACAATTAACACATACCAACCTTACCATATTAGGTATACAATATTTCAATCATGCACATCTATTCAAGACTTTTCCAAAACATACCATGTCTTGGCCATATTGAGATCGATACAACATATACCAACTTTGGTTATTTCTAAACATGCAATCAAATTGACCATAACCAACAAGATATCTATAATACCTTAAGTACCTCAAATTCAAGGAAACATTTCGTACTGTAATTATCAACCAAATGACATATATATACTAAACTCATCAAGGAAACATTAGACATAATCCACCTATACATGCCATTGTAACCTTAACCAAGATATCAAAATCTACCGATATAATCACTGGATAGTGTGATAGATCTCCGACGGGTTTCTAACCCGATCGAGCTTCTGATAATCTGTAAAGTAAGGGATAAACAACTACGTAAGCAATGAATGCTTAGTAAGCTCGTACAAACTTTAAACATAATATTCCAATTCAATAATAAACTTTATATGATAAATACAAAGCTATACCAATGCTTCAAGATTTATCAACTACATAACCACTAACTCATAAATGAGTAGGTCTATCAACATCATATATCTGTTCATTCCTAACATAACAAGATTTTATAAAACATTTTACACCATCATTAACATTTCAATAAAACTGCGAATAATTTCCTTTATTTATTTTCCATTCTATTTACTAAACATAAACTTAAATAACAACATTCATTAACTAATTAATATATTTATTCATAACATAGGTAAGTTCAACCATAACATACGTAATTTCTCATATGTAAGTACATTATTCAACTCATCAATCCCTTTTTCATCATATCGCATTTAAATTATGAACTTACTGTTTCATTTGTATAATACCAAACATAAGCATATACATCAATCATAATCTCAAGCTTGACATAAGCCTAATCACCATCATCAATACACAAGTTAGTGCATTTATGTATATAACTCATTTTCATGTTTCAAATCACTATCCCATTTTCAATTATCATACAATATCATCCAATATCAATCATAGTGTTGTTATATTTAATTACCCCTATTAACACGACTCGAACTTGAACGGATACACGGATCCAACCAACACAGCAATTTGGCACCCGGCCAGTGCCTCGTCGGATAAATCCGAAGTAATAACTACGCTCAGCCCTATATAAAATTGGCACCCAATGCCTCTTCAACTCAAAGTCGAAGAAATCCCTGAACTCTTCCAATCCTATGACATGACATCTATATTTGACTCAGCCAGATACAGTTAATAGGGTTTAATTTCACTTCCAAATGCAACCAATATCCAATTATCATATTTGCACATTATCACATTTACAAATATATATATTCTTTTCAATTCAAATAATCAACACGTTCATAATTTATATACCAATTCAATCCATTTCAATTAACTATCAAATGTTAACCTTTTTAATTCATACATATTAGCACATCATTTCAACATCATTTCATACTATACTCAAATTGCACATGCTAACATATTTTATTTGATTAACAATGTCCCAATTCACACAATTGCTATATAAATGGCTATTCACATATCAAACCACAATTGTTTATACATTGGCATTAGCCATTTAATACTCAATTCATTAGTACATAACTCATGTATCTCATTTAGTCACAACATATCTCATTTTCATTTATGTTCGGGTCAATATTCAATAGTTAACAAATATTTCAAATTCATTAAACAATTTACCTTATCAAGATTTTTCATACGAAGAATGACTTACGGATAAGAGTACATCATCAACAGAAGCTCATAGAGTTGGTCTACCAGAACACGCTAATAGAAAGTAAAACACGAGAGTGTGCAACAAATGTTGAACCCTGGTTTACTTGGCTAATATGCCGATATCTCCCTCCAATACCACCATACACCAATTTACAAATGTACTCAAATCTCGCGTTCAATCCAAACTAAGCATTAAATTCGATAATATATTTCCAATAATAATTCAATTCCAACAATAGAACATATATATAATACCCATCACCAATTAACATACACTTTAATCAAAATTATACAGAATACAGTTCATACGAATTTACCTAGCTAAATTGCAGAAATATCAAGATTCAATGGTATTTTGGTAATTTTTCATTTTCCTCGATTTTCCATCGATCTTGATATGAAGCAAAAATTGAAGAACAAGTTTAAGCTCTCTTCTATGTCTGTTTTGAACCGAAAATTGAAGAAGAAATGTCTAGAAAACTATTCAAATCTAATTTGTTTTATTTTAATTTCACCAAAATTATAATTTGCCATTGAATGGCTTTATTTTATTATTTTTTTCTCTTATGCCGCCTCATCCATTAAATTTAGGTACAATTATTACTTAGGTCCTTCTTTAATTATTAATCAAGCATTTTATTCACTTAAATATTAAGATTAACAAGTTTTGTACCTTTTTCAATTTTGTCCTTTTTAATTAATTAACTATCGAAACTTTAAATTTTTTTAACGAAACTTTAATACCACCTTAACGACGTTCTATAAATATTTTTATAAATATTTACAACTCGGTTTATAGAAATAAGATCCCGATACCTCACTTTCTAAAATCACTTGACCTAACAAATCATTGTAAAACACAAATTACTAATTCAAACACATTTTTAAAACCATATTTGACTTGTAAATATTAAATAATAATATTTACAAACTTACTTGCTGGATTTGGTGGCCTCGAACAACTATTTTCGACATCATTGAAAAATCGAGCTGTTACACGAGTGGTTAACTTTTTCGGTTAATCGGTTAAAATACGAGGTTGTTCGTTTAAGTTGTTTTTAAACTAAATTGAGAAATTACTCTCCTCTAATTTGGGTTATTTTTTTAAATTTAACCGTGATTGTCAAATATGAAAATATTTTTATCTATCTCTATTAATATATTTAATTTTTTGATTTTTTTTTCAAAAGTACAATACGATCATATGCGAATATAGAGGGCCCTGGTCTCCTGAAAATAGATAAATTATAATTTAGCCGCTTCATATATAATAAATTTATAAATTAATATATAGTAAAAATTAGACTTTAACCCTAAAAATAAAATAAAAAACTCTAATTCCTTTAAAATAATAAAATTATACATTAATATATAATAAATTTTTATCTTGACCTCAAAAAAGATTTACAATTTAATTCAAGTCAACTAAAAAGTTTTTTTCTGAATTTACCAACAAATTACAATGTAAAATCAAATTATTTTTGAAAAATTTGAAAAATAATCCAAACAAAAATCTACACTTAAATAGATTAATTTTGTTATTGACATATTGAGATCCATGATGACTAAAGTGTAAAAGACAAAGAAGAATGTCTTTTTTTAAGAAAAAAAAAATTATTAGATTGGGGGCTTTGCTTGCACGCTAGGTTATGTAGGGTTTCTTTCACCTACATATACGCACATATATAGAGATTAGAGAGGCAGAGACTTTGCCTCTTTTAGTTAAAATTTTCTAATATAATATTTTTTTATAATTTAAAATGTATATAGTTACCAAATAATTTTTCATAAATTAATTTTTCAATAAATAAATTATTATTCGTAGATATGAAATTATACATATATTTATGTTAATTATGTTTAAATACCTTGTATTGTATAATTATTATGTCATTTTCGTAAGTGAAAGTAGCGGATTCGTCCTTATATTATAGGAAATCTTTCAAATAAGTCTCCTTATTGTTAAATATATCAAGTTAGTCCATGTATTATTAAAAAAATCAAGTGAGAATAAATTTTAACATAATTGACATTTATTGTTTAAAAATGGCATTTACACTAACAAGTGTTTGGGTGCAATGGTATGGCACATTGTATTTTCAATAGGAAAACATAGGTTCGAATCTTGAAGATAATATTGTTGGGAGGGGTAATCATGAGCGCTGAACATGGACCGTAAAACGGACTAATATACTATTTAACAAAATTAATATTTTTAAAGCTTTTATGGTTTTGTAAATGATTTTTTTTGTTTAAAATTGAACTATGAATGAAAAATAATAATTTCTATTTTTTTAAATAGTAAATATTAACTCCGTTTAAATTTAGCCTCTCTTTTTTTTCTAATTTTTCTTTAATACTAGAAAGCTTACATCACTTCTTTTAATGGTCGAATTTTGAAATCAAGTTGGAAATTATGTCTAAATTTGGTAAGCAATTCGAGTTTAATTCGAAATAAGAGTTTAAATTTGATTCAATATTTTCAAATTAAGTTTAAGTGTCAAGTTCAAGTAGCTCGAGTTATCAATAAAGTTGAGTTCAAATATTGAATACTCAATTCAAGCAACTCGCGAGCTCGATTGAAGACTGCAATTTTAATATTTTAATATTAAACTACTATTTTATAAAAAAATTTGTTTATGAAATGAAAGTATACCATGCATACAAGCTTATAAATCAATCTCAAATAATTCGATTTTATATTTAAGCGAGCTTGAACTTGGATAATATTTTCGATCAAGCTCGAGTTTTTCACTGTTCGAACTCAACTTGGCTCGATTATGCACGTTTTTTTATCTGAAAATCTAATCTTGATTCTCACGTTTGGATTGAATTCTTTTGAAGGATAAGAACAATGTAGGTCCCATTTAAGAAAATTCCCAAAAGCCTTTGATGATTTGATTCTTTTTATGGTATTTCCTTTTTTTTTTATAATAAAAAAATATGTTTTAAGTCCCTATATTCATTGTACATTTAGAATTTAGTCATTTTATTTTTCATACTTTAAAATTCAAGTTTAATTGTTAACACTGTTAAAATTCTTTTATTAAATTTGTCAATGTGATGTTTTGAGATTTTAAAAAAATTCACCATGTAACAAAAACGATGTTGTTATGAACTTAAATTTAACAAAAGCATTTTACTATGTTCACAGTTGGACTAGCATTTTATAAATTTGAAAAATAGGGAATTAAATAACTTAAAATAAAAGAAAGATTATATTCTATATATGAAGAATATAGGGACTTGAAGTAAATTTTAACCTAAAAGAGTATGTGCTTAAAACTTGCATAAAAATGCTTGAAAGCATGAAAAGAAAAAAAAAATGAAAATATGAACCCGTGTGATTGTTTGATGGTCAAGGGTATTTATCGCCCCAATTGTGATTTGAATTCGAGTCGCCCTAGTTACGTTTGTTGTTCCAACTTTACCTTGTTATTTTA
This sequence comes from Gossypium stocksii, assembly GCA_020496765.1. NCBI lineage: Eukaryota > Viridiplantae > Streptophyta > Magnoliopsida > Malvales > Malvaceae > Gossypium > Gossypium stocksii. The sequence goes on from CM035623.1 coordinate 2,099,188, forward strand.
ATTCATTAAAAAAAAAAACATGAAAGCCATTAAAAGTTATTTGTAGGTAGAATATTTTTATAGTATTTATGAAATTTGCAGGGATATTTTAATTTAAACTTTATTAGTCAATTAGTCCTTGCATTATACTCCAATTCTCAAATTGGTTTTTATATTTTATTTTTATCAAAATTAATACTTGAATGATTATTTTTGCCTATTTTACCCCCAAAAAAAGTACAACATCTAATAAGACTGTACCACGTGTCATGTTCTTATTAGCTAGTATTGTTTTCTGGGTGAGCTGGGATTTGGATACCACTTCTAACAAAAAAAAGTTAAAGGGTCAAATTGAGAATTACGGTATAGTTCAACGGCCAGTTTACTAATAAAACATTTATTTTGTTATTTGTGTGTGTTTGAGATTCTAATATTTGACAATTAAACACAACAATCAAAATTTGCACGCATGTATGCTTATCTATCGCATTGATAACTTGAATCTAATATGTCAAAAAATAGACTTATCAAGTTTTATTGACGCAATCTTTTTTTGAAACACGTTATCCATACAGTAAGTCTGGATGTGTTCAAATTTTAATCACGTATTTTAAATAAACTTTGTGTCGAATACTAGGTAAAATTTAATGTCCCGATTAACAAGTAAACAAACAAAAGGATTATATTGATATACTATTGATACTTTGATGATTCGACTAGAACATTTTTAAATTTAAGATGAATCCAATTTATATATTATAAATTGGAAAATATTTTCATTTGTATGAGTTTATAAGTGCGAAGGCACAAACACTAGTAATACATGTCCAACCAACTAGAACTAGAATAAACTCGATATAAAGTATCATGGAGTAAAGTCGAAATATAACTAGACAATGTCAACACTTTGTGAGACTTAAACCTAAAATATCTAGGAAAAATCCCACATATGATAGTTTTTCGTGTTGAAACTCAAAGTCTCAACCTTGGCTAGGGAGAGCATTCAGTTTTTTTGATCGTTTTTTTAATTAAATTGACTTAATTGACCATAATCTACAAAAATCGATCTGACTGAATCAAAGCTCAAGAACCAACATAATCGACATGACTTTAGGTCGGTTGGTTAACCGACTTAATCACCTTTAGTTATCAGGCAAGGTTATTGAGATTGAATAATATATATTTATTTTATATATTGTAGATATATTTTAAATAATTTAAAACTAGGTTGATCGGTTAAAAGACTTAACCAATTTTGGTTATTGAGTTAGGTTATTGGGCTTGAATAATATATATTTATTTTATATAATATAAAATATAAATATATTATAAGTAATTTATAATATTAAATTAAGTCAGTTATTTCAATCAGGTCAATTTAAAATTTCAAAAATTGATAACCACATGAAATAACCAACAAAACCAAATTCATAACCAAAAAATCTAACCTACACAAGCAAAAACGGACTAAACTAGTTGGGTCGGTTTTTTTCGATTTTAACCAAAATTTGCTCTCCCCTAACCTCATCCCTTGTCAATATTGCTAATCAAGGTTATTAGAACTTGATCTAACTGGCCGATTGAATTAGGAAATTGGGATTTAATCGGTCCAACTAGTACCAATGACTTAAACTAATAAAAAAACTAGAGTCAAGTAAATTTTCAATTAAAAACTTTAAATTCGAGTAAATATGTAATTTTATTGTTTTAAATTATAAACGTATTCTTTTGCTTCCAATATGGTTTACTCATGATGTAAATTTTTTGAAAATTTTTACTTCGTAATGATTGAACCAGTGATCCAGTTTGTTAGAATTAAGTGACCCAAATTCTTATTTAAATAAAATACGATGAAAAATAAAATAAAAGTAATATCCAAATAGAATTAGACTTCTTTTATTTTATTTTAGAATAAGTTTTTTAAACCTTATTAAACTCCATCTATTTTATATTGATTAGGATAAGGTGTTTCAATCCTACTAGAATATGGCTTTACAAGCCTATAAATAGACATAGTCTATTCCTCTTGTAATTATTCAAATTCGACATAGTAAATTTTCTTTTCCTCTGCCCGTGGTATTTTCCCGAAAGGGTTTCCACGTAAAATCTGTGTGTTCTTTATTTTTTTATTGTTTATTTTTGCGATATATTGTCATTACCGACATTATTATATTTTCACACAATTGATTAAACGAGTTAAACTAAAAAATTGATAATCTAACTAATTTGACTATCGATATATGGTCACTAAAATATCTACTAACACATTTTCATCTATAATTTGAATAATAATAAAAAAGAACCTTGATGCAATTAACCCTTCCTTATATACATACATGGGTAAGTTACATTAATAGTCATCCAATAGTCATCCAACTATTAATATTTTTTTTCTAACTATAAAATGTTATAAAATAGTCATCTAACTATTCAACTTTGTCGTTTTTGGTCATCAGCTAACTACCAGTGATAACTTTTAAAATTGGTATAATAGCAACTTTAACCCTCAATACTTATATGTTATGTCAATTTAGTATTGATTCTAAAAAAAATCAACCATTGACATTTACATATTATGTAATTTAGCCATTCTCTTTTTTGCAATTTTGTTTTTCTTTATAACATTGAGGGTTAATTTTAAAATAATGAGAAAATATAAAAATTATTATTTTTTAATTTTTAAGTGCTTCTATTTTTTTTATTTTCAATCAAAATTAGCTGACGTATTTGTTGTTGTTTTTTAGTTTTTTAGGCGAAATGATCACAAAAAAAAGGCACAATCATAAAAAGACCAAATTACATAAATGTTGAGAGTTAATTTTTTTAGGATCAATACTAAATTGACACAATGTATAAATGTTGAGGGTTAAAGTTGTTATTATGCTAATTTCAAAATATGCCATTGTTAGCCAATTGGTGATAAAAAAAAAGACAAAATTGAATAGTTAAGTGATAATTTTCTAACTTTTCATAGTTAAGTGACCAAAAAAGAAATTTACTATCAGTTGGGTGACTACTAATGTAGTTTACTTATGAAAATATCACACAATAAAGCACAATGAAATCACATTTTCTATAATATTACAATAAATGTTTTTAGAATTGGATCGTTGATCGAATCGATCAGTTCATCGGTTTATCGATCCAATTAAAAATTATTAAAAAAACACAGTTCAATTGGTCTACATTGATTCTTGACCTAACTAGTTTAAAATTAATATTCAAACTGATATCCTAATCGATTCTCAATCCAAACAATCTAACTAACTGATATAATCTAATTTAAACATCATTTATTATAATAATATCAATGTCAATCGAAACAAGACTCTGTCTTAAAAACCAATTATTTTCTTAACATTTGGTTATTGGTTCTTAACTAACCTCAACTGACACCAGTTTCATATGTTTGTTTTTCCAACCAAATCACATGTTTTCATATGTCTGCCTGACAAAAACTACAGTCTTTTTTTAGTATCTTCTTTCTCTAAATAATGGGGTCCCCTTATCTGTTCATTTGGGTTCAATTTTGGTTTACCCAAATCTTCAATTTTCAATGTCTCTTTTGTTTTTAAATAATTGGTAAATTATTCAAAAGCAAAAGGACTTAATAAAATATTGTTTGTTAGACAAATTATCATCTGTTTTTCACCTAATTGGATTTCTTTTAATAACAACAAAATAAATTTTAATATTTATATACATGGTCGATTAAGTCTTAAACTGATTGACATTAACATTGTTGTTAATGTAGGAGTACATAAGTTTGAGTACACGAAAACACATTATCCTTATATTCATGGGTTGGGGAGGAATTATAATTAGTTCTAAGCATTATGTCATAAAGAATAGATATGATCAAAACTTATAATAAAATTGTTATAAAAAAAAAACCATCATATACGGGAGAAATTCACTTACATTGACGTAATATTAAAGTAGTTTTACACTCTTTTATATATTTTTATACGATTAAACTTTTAAAGATTCTACCATTGAATTTTTTAATATAACTAAACTTGTCATGCATGTAGAATCCTGAACGGATTTAAAATACTTTATATATTACTTTTACATGAATCGTTTAGTCAAATTTGATATACATAATCTATGAATGAAACATCGGTTAATTATTAAAATATTAATTATAAAAAATACTTTAATATATATAAATATCATCTCAAGGAAAGAGGTTTGAATCATGTGTTATGAAATCTGTGAAAAAAATAAAGTTGTGTACTACATTTAATTTTGGGAATTGCTTCAAAGTTATGCCACATTTTGTGGTTTCAACATGTGATTTAAAAAAATATTTGGAATATGAAATATTAATATATTTTTTGAAATATAAAAAAAAACATTGAAAAAAATTATTTGATTAAAAATTTTAAAAATGATTTTTTTGTTAAATTAGAATGGAAATGTGTGAAAATTAAAAAAAATAAAAAATTTATTTTCACAAAAAATGTTTTATAAAATTGAAAAAGTTGAAAATAAAATTTTTATTTTTAAATGAATTAACCTCATTTAAAACTCCTACAGACACAAAATTGTTTTTTAAATAATAAATCTATTATATTTGTTGAAATAAATGTAAAAATAGAAATTTTTTTTTATTATTATAAAATTATTAGTATTTATTTATAAGTAGTTCTTTATTTTATATATATCTCGAGTGATAAAATATCGTCTTGTTGTATTGCTTATTTACAATTCATAAAAAAAATTCAATCATTATAAATTAAGTTTATTCAATTTAATTTTTTTTGTCAATTGAGTCTTAGATCAATTGGCATGGACATTGTTGTCAATACAGGTACGAAACTAGAAAATTTTTGTAGGGGGCTAAAATTAAATTGTAATTTTTACGATAGTAAAAATGCAATTTCATCATTTGAATAGTCTATATTTTTATAATTTTTAAAAAATTAAATCAAAATTTTATCATTTTTAAGGGGGTCAATGTGTAATTTTACCTTTACTAATTTAAATTTTTAAAAATTTTAAAGAGCCTAAATGAAAAATTTTCCAGGGCCAGCCCCCTAGATACGCCCCTGAATATAAGAGGACGTGGGTTCAGTACGCTAAAATATATTATTCTCTTATTTATGGGTAGTTCTAGCATTGTTAAAATTATAATTTAATCTTTAAAATTAAAAATAAAAGAAAACAGAAGAAAATTATTTATCAAATATTATATGATTTTTTTAAAAATTACCATCTATAATATATAGTGTAGAATTCTTGGGGGGTGTACATTAAAGAAAAAAGAGTGAGAAAATCAAAGGGAAAGCAATAGGGCATTAAATTACCTTATCCTATACCGCGAAACACGCTATCATTTCCCTTTCTCCCATCTAATTCTAACGGACTCCGCGTGTTCTTCAAACTACTACTTCATAAATCATTAGAAAAAGACAAGTAATTAAAAAAATAATTTATTCTAAATATAATTAATTAATTAATGAAAATTAATTAATTGATAAAAATAGTAGCAGAGTGAAAGAGTTGTTTTGTTTTAAATTAAAAAAGCGATGAATGTCGGCTCTTTAATCTCATCTTTTATTTCTCAAAGAATCCACAATCTCTTATCTTTATTTTGCTTTTCTTTTTTCTTTGGTTTAATTTCTCCAAACATCCCCGAATTATGACCTTGATTTAAAATTAGTTCCTAAACTTTAAAATAACCAAGTCCTCAACATATTAGTATCGTATTAATCATGTTCTTTTACGAGCCTAACATCGTATGGAACATATTAAAAACATGCAGATCTCATGCAAAGAAAGGTAAACTACAATCAAGGTCATTAAACTATTAGTAAATTTACATTTTGGTCATTTAATTTTAAAAAGTTACAAAATGGTCATTGAACTATTCAAAAGTTTTTGTTTAACTTACTAGGCTGTTAAGTTTTTTTTTTAAGTCTGGCTAGCGAGTTCCAAGTGACAATTCGACGATAGGTATAGTGGATCATCCAAGTCGATCTAACGGTCAATGCCAGAGATTGAAGAAGGAAATTGTTTGTATTTTGATTCATAGATTCGTGATATGTAAAGCTGTTTTGTGAAAAAATAAACTAAATTATAAAATAGAAGGGGAGGGAAAGCTTGCAAACAGTGTGAACATAGAATGCCATAGAAAATAACTTAAACAAAAACTTTCGGTAATCATTTTATAATCTTTTGAAGTTGAGTGACTAAAATGTAAACTTACTAAGTGTTCAGTGACATTGGGTGTAGTTTACCCAAAAACATACAGAACAATTTTTAAGTATCACATTTTTTTCCCGAAACACATAGATCCAAGCTATCCATTTTAATCCATTGGTTCGTTGCGGTAATCATTAAAATTTAAAAGCACCACATTTTTTTTCCCGAAACACATAGATCCAAGCTATCCATTTGATATGTACAAACATATTTAAATTTTGATCTATATATTTTAAATTATACTCCACTTTAAATACAAACATATAATACTCGAGCTGACGGCTAGCCTAAGATCAAATTTGCATGCGACGTGCATATTTATTATATAAACATTTTAGATTTTCCAAAAAAATAAGACGTGTCCAAGCTATCCAAATAGATACAAACATGTTTAAAATTTGATCCAAACGTTTTTAATTATACTCCATGTCTGATTTGAGCTAACATTGAATTTTGAGGGTTCAATTATAATTTTTTAAATTTATGGATTAATTTAAAATCTAAACCATATTTTGGGGATGTATGGTAAAATTACCCGTGGTATTTATTTTTCTAATAAATGTTTTATTGGATTATATATTCCAGTCGCTTCTTTATCTCTCTCTCACTATTGATCCCTTCAATCCATTTCTCTCTCTCTCTATCTTTCAATTTTCCCGAGAAAATCTCGCATTTTCTCACCCGAGAGAAAGAGTCGGAAAAATCGTATAATGAGGTAGTTTTTTTAAGTTTTCCGGAGTGAAAAGCAACTGGAAAGTAAGGTTATCCTCCGTAGATTACTCGTTGATCGGCTTAGACAAAGTTTAAAACAGTAATGTTTTTCTTCTCTTTTTCTTCCTCATTTTCCTGCGTTTTCTCGGTGGCCAAATGTAAAAGATCGATCAATTTGTTTTACACGTTGCCATTTGCTTGAAAATTTGCTAACACGTTGTACGTTTTTTGTTTTAGTAACCGAATCTCGCTGTTTTTGCATAACTTGTTCTTTTAGAGACTATTAAATTTTGCATAGATTTTGATATTTTTTCTTTCTTTATTACACTTGTGTAGGTATCTTTCTTGAATGCTACGATACTGAAATTCGCTGTTAGTTTGTGGAAATTTTGAGATCAGGTCTGCATTTTTTTAAAAATTGCTTTAATCGATTGTTTCTATTACTCATTGCCAATTTAAAATGTAAATTTTACGGATTTTGTTGTTTTTCTTTCTGTTTTTAGCTAGATTAGTTGGGTTTTGAAAAATGAGTTGGAATCCGAACATGGAAGTTCAGTACATCAACAGTAGCTACCCTTATAACAGTGCTGGCAGCTTTATGGAATATTTTGAAGGTCTTACATATCAACATGTCAATTTCATCTTTGACGGTGCTTCCCATCTTCAGGTACCAATTATTATAAAAAAAATTTCCTTTTGATTTCCTGAAACGACTTCCTTTAGAATCTGTGGTTTTCTTTTTGCAAATAATCAGATGAAAAATATACCTATTTTCTGGATAAATTTGTCGTAATGATCCATTGGTTCGTTGCGGTATTTGCCTCTTAGCTTGCAATAATATCTCCGGGTGTGTTTGAAGGATTTGAATCATATCCGTTGTACTATATTTGGATATTTTATTATAAATGAATTGCTGCAATTGGTCACATCCAAAAATGGATTTTCCATCTGCAGGAGAGTGCGTACCCATCGATGACTACAAGCTTCTACAAGTTTGGATTATCTGATTTTGGCAATAATATTTCATATTATGATCATAGTCCTAGTTATGAGGGGAGTAACCATGAACCATGCGCTGAAGAATATAGAAGGGCATCAGTGAATTCCCCATCAATGAGCAATGAAGAGACTGTAGCAATGAATGTGGAATGGGAAGGAAATGCAAATTCAACCTCTCGTGAAAACCCAGTAGATTGTAAGTTATCTGTTCTGCCTTTGATGATGTCTATAATGTAACATTTTGAAAGTTACAGTTCAGCCAAATATTATGTCAATGTCATGTTTCAACAACGGTTTAACTGTCAAAATTAAGGATTCAATGCATTTATGATTGATTTGTGTTTTATATTTCCTTATAAAGGCCCTATCTAGCAGCTACAAAATCTTTGACTTTGTCCAAAGAGTCTGTTTTTCCTTGCTGATAGGTTCTGCCTTTTCTCCAAGATGGACTGCACAGGTTGGCTGTCTTTTACTTTTGAGGTTTCATTTCCTCCTTTAGATCATGAAGTGAAATGCAGTCCTCTTTATCACCAGTCTGGTCTTAAAGTGATCATCAAACCTGGTAAACAATAATTGAGATGTCTCAATTGCAATAGGATTAGTTCTGAAGGATCCTTCTTTAATATATATATATTTCCAGTACTAACACCATCTAACAATATAACGGTGTCATGATCCTGACCTCCACGTGTTGTATCAACCATTATGACCTGGTCCGGTGCCGCTTAAGTGGTCAAGGCTTCCTGTATTCAAAAGCATGTTCCTTGCCTCATTCCCTTCAGAGAAAACTACTTGCCACATATAACAGCACTGATCTTGACTTGGATCTGCTGTAGAAAATTGAGATCAACTAGCCTGAAGTTATCAAGCTTCATTCAGTTGAAATTTTTGCTTGTTAACTGAAGCTTAAGTCTTGAACTTTGAGCTTTTGTTGCAGTCTGAGTTCAAATACCTCCAAGTTTGATATGGCTTGGCTTTCATGCCTGCCTAGCTATGTTGGTGCATCAGTAGAAACAACAGCTACTTATGAGTATGCTCTCCCGTGCATGTCTTTTACTATGTGGTGCATAGTTGTTCCAATTGATTGACCAGGATGAAGTTATGTGGCTTACCTGAATTAGTTGAAAAAATCTATTAAAACAGAAGTTGGTGTTGTGAGGCTTTAATTAGTGTCAGATTTCTCTAATTATGTAATTAATCACATTTTCTCTATCATTTGGATAGCTCCTAGTCTTACTTAAAACTATATTTATCTGGGATTTTTTTTTGAAAAGTTCTCACTCCAATGCTTACCCCCCCCCCCCCAATTTATAGGTCCACGGAGGCTGCAGAATGCTCAAGATTATCAGGTCTCTCTCTCTCTATTCTTTTTGTTCAATAAATGTGCATAACTCTCTCTTCATACACCATGGATTTTCATGCTCACATATCTTAGTAGGTCATTTGCATCTGCACTAATTATTACTGAAGCTTCTTAGTTCTTATGCTGTCAGCATGACTGTAAATGCTTTTCAAAGAATAAATACTTATAGAGCCTTACATCTAATTATATTTCAGTTCTATGGTTCAAAAAATTAAATGTTGCAAATTTGTTAAATTATGCAGGTCATTTGGCAAGATGGTGTGGATCCTGACAACATGACTTATGAGGTTAGATAAAGAATTCCAGACTCCTTTTTTTTCCCCTTAAAATGTTTTGGAATCTATTAACATCCTTCAAGTTCAATCAATTCTGCTGAAAGTTGGAACACTGTCTGCTCATGTAACTTTTAAGTGAACAGTCACCTTTTCTTTGTAGTTGTCCGTGACTGGCTGGTCTTCTGAGCAAAGAATTTTCTTCCCTTTAAAGGGTAATTTTGATCCCTAGAATTCAAAATTTCTGGCATTGTTCCAAAGACCAGCTAGAATTACTGCATTAGTTGTCTAGACAATTATGTGGGATTTCATACTGCTTTTTTAAGCCCCTTTGTATGTGCTCGCTTAGAGATGGATATAGAAGCTGTCAGGATGAGAGAACCAAGTTATAGCCTGGTGTTCTAACTGAAATTGTTAATATAAATAGATTAAAACATTGTAGTTGACTCCTTGTGTCTTTTCCAGTAATGCAGCAGCAAACATCCTTTGTAAGGATGTTCCCCCTGGTTTTAATGAACACAAGAAATAATTACATTTCTTACAAAATTTGGGTTGTGTATCTGTGATTATTTTTCCCCTTTTCTTTAGTTTTGATTAATCATTTCTGATTATGTTTCACTTCAGGAATTACTTGAATTAGGGGAGACTGTTGGAACTCAAAGTCGAGGCCTCTCCCAAGAACTTATATCTTTGCTTCCGGTTTCAAAATACAAGTGTAGCTTATTCTCAAGGAAGAAATCAAGGAATGAGAGGTACATCATCTGCTTTCTCCATTATGTCTGTTAAAATTTGATTCCCTTTTTTACCCACTGCCGGTTATGTTCTTCAACAGATTTTAAATTGCAATAAATAACCCTAGTTCTTTTTTTTTAAGTGTTTTTGATGTATAACTTTGCTGGCTGGATTTAAGCTCCTTGTTTACATTTTACTATAAATCTATTGAGATTTAAGATTTGTCATTTGTTTCCTCTTTCCATGAACCAACTCATTCTGCCTTGTTGTGTAATTGTGTCAGGTCTCGTAAAAGGGTCTTAAATTTGAAGCTGTTGATCTATTATCAGTTATTCTTAAATAGAGAGCAATCAGAAGCCCGAAAATGGTTCATAATCATGATAAGTGATTCATTTAATCAAGATGATGCTTTCAGAGTGTCTATGAGTGTATTTTAGGTCTCGAGTCAAATCTTTCTAGTTTCATATTCTTAATGAAACAATACTTGTACTTAAATGTTATTGTCTAATAAATCTGAAATGTCTTAACAATATTGAAATTAATGGTGGTAACATAGATGTATATATGTAGCTAATGGTGGTCAAACAGCAAACTGCCCTCAATAATTATATTATTTTATTAAAATCCTCTTAGGATTGCCTTGTAAATGGTTCTAGGACACTTGACTGTTCTCTTTGTTCAGTCCTTCCACCATGGACACGTTTGCATCAGAAATATCAATTTGCACCTTTGCTTTTGATAGGCAGATCACTTATAGTTGTGTCCATAATTCATTCTAAAATCTCCAAAATCCTTGTCAGGATTTGTGGAAAATGCCTTTCATTTTAGTCGTGTGAATAATTTGCATGCGGGTATTGGCACATCCTTCAAATACTCGAGTTCCGCAATTTGTTTCATTTTCGAATTTCCTCGCCTTCTTTCTCTCTAGCCCAAGGCATTGTGTTGGTGAATCTTATTATCATTGCTTTTAATTATTTTGGACTAGATGCGTGATTTGCCAAATGGAATATAAACGAGGTGAGAGACAGATTACCCTGCCTTGCAAACACGTCTACCATGCCGGATGTGGCAACCGATGGCTTAGTATCAACAAGGTAAGTATTTTTTTCCCGATCGAACATAATGCCCGAAAAGGATAAAAGAAAAAGAGAGAAGCCTTAAAAACATTCTTTATTTCCTTTAGGTAGCCATTTTAAAAGCTTTTTGCTAACCGCTGTTCCATTTCTCTAGGCTTGCCCCATATGTTACACCGAGGTGTTCGGCGATGCATCAAAACATTGATGATGAACTAATCACGGTTTCTTCATCAAATTTTCGCTTGGGTTTGGGTATTTTTCCTCTAATATGAATATGCTTTATTTCGTTTTTTTTTTTTTTATTACTTTCTTGGAACAGCAGTAAGAGTTGAATTAGGTTTTGCAATAAATGAAAGGTATGAACACCGTAGAAAAAAAATATGGGATGTTTTAACTAGAATATGTGGAGATTGTATAGAGAATTAGAGTTTTTCTTTTGATGTTTTTAGTCTTATTATTCCAATTTTTATTATATTTTCCCTATTTATATATATATATGATAATACAATAATCTGAGGTCATCAGATTTTGGCATGATCCGACTTTATAGGGGTGGATTTTTAACATATTGAAAAGTGAGTTCAGGGTGAGATGGTTTTTCAATTAAAATTTTGGCATAACAATATATTTAATCGGTAGTGTTTATTTTTTTATCATTTTGGGTTTAATTCTCTTTTTATTAGGTTAAATTCAAATTAGGATCCAACTTTTTAGGAATTGTTCACATAAGGGTCAAATTTTTTAAAATAATCATATAAGGACATAATTTTTAGAAAAATGCTCGGATAATAGCTTTTCATACATTTCATTCCAATTTTTAGTAAAAATTAAATGAATGTTAATGTATTTAGAATAAAATACATGACAACTGAATCAAATATAATGAAAGCATATTTTGAAACTTGATATACTGCATTTGGAAAGCTCTTATGTAAGCATTTTGGAAAAGGTTTTGTATTTAATTGATCACCTTATCAGGTTTGGTATGAGCTTTCATTGGATCACTTTTGTAAAGGTTAGATGTTATTTGACCTTTTTGAAAGGTTTTTGTCATTATAAGATTAACCCTTAAATATGATATTTTGAATACTTGTCATTATGTGAGCAACCCTCTAATTTGAGTAATTAATATTTTTTATCAAGTTTTTAGAATCACACTTTAGTTAGTTAAATTGAGAATCGATTAACACAGGATTCAAAATAAGGTAAAAAAATCAGTTGACTTGTGAATCAATATAAATCAATTAAATTCAGTTAAAAGTTTAATGGAACTGGATTTTATAATTTCTATGAATAATTTTAACTTGGGTTTCAATAGCAAAATTTTAAATAAAATCGAATTTGAAACGAAGTTGAAATAGGATGCATAAGGACCAAGTCAAGAGTTAGAGAATAGAGGTATAATCGAGTCGAATCAAGCTTGAGCACTGTCAAGTTTGAGTTTAAGTTCGACTTGAACTTAATTGAACATTTATTTTTAAGTTCGAGTTTGACTCAAGATATAATTGAGTTTGAGCTATTCGAGTCAAGTATTATTGAACTCAAATTTAGCTTGACTCATTGCTTGAGCTGTTAGAAGTCAAACTCGGATCGATAATTACCAAATCGAATTTAAATTTTTTTCAAATTGAACTTGAATAACTTATGAGCTCTGATATCTTATTTTCACCTCTATTAAGAGTAATAAAATGTTTAGTCTTACAAAATTTTAAATATATATATATCAAACACAACAATATATATGTATGAAGTCTATTCTAGATTCCCATAAAATCCAACAATTCTAGTTACTTCAATAACCGACTCGGGAACATCATCATCATCATCATCATCATCATCATTATTATTATTATTATTATTATTATTATTATTATTATTATTACTACTTAGGCTTTAACGTGGATATTATTGTGTACAAATTTGAGTAGCTTTGATCTTTGGTGGAGGCATTTTGGTGAATTCAATGAAAATGTGAACAACTATGGCAACACTTCCAATAATGGTGGCTAAAATGGGATATTGCCATCCACTTGAGAGCCTTTTCAAAAATATCCATCCTCCAACTAAAAATATACTGGCGAATATTAGAGTAACCTACAAAAATAAAAATAAACAATCACCATATATATTAGCAAATCAATATATACATATCTGCACTTTTTCGAATTTTTAAAATTTAGTTTGTTTGCTTTAAATTTTAGGGATTTAGCTCGTTAGATTTAAAAAATAAAATCTATTTGATAAAACTAGTAACATAGTTTATTTGAATTTGAATATGTATTATCAATTAAACTTTAAAATTTTAAATTAGAAATAAAAAAGGACTAAATTTTAAAATTCTGAAAAGTACAGGGATTGATGACATATAGGGGAGAGTCCCTCGCTTTCCTTCCCTCCCTTAATTTTTTTTTTGAAATTTAAAGATTTTGAATTTTTTTTTCAAAACTTTTAAAAATTTTCATTAAATCTTTTTAAATTGTTGAAAATTTTAGTCCAACCCCAAAATTAATGAGGACAAATTTAGAAAAAAAATTCTTTCAGATAATTAAAATTGTAATGTACTAATTTTGTATGATAAGTTGATAATCTTACTATCAATGACTTTGTTGAACGACGAAATTCTGTGATTTCTTCTTCATCAAATGTGCCCGTTGCTGCAAAATTTTCCAGTAGTTCATCCTGGTATTTTAGCAACACAAAAATAAATAAACAATGAGCATTACAACTTTTATTGAATATATATATTTTTATATTAATATTAATATTAATAATTGTTGTGATAGTTTAGTTGGTTAATCAAAATATAAACAAAATAAAAGTTTAATTGTTGTTTTGGTCAGGAATTGGATATTGGAAGGGTTAAAATAAAATTTTAAAAGCTCGGGGGTTCAAAGCTAAAAACAATTGTTTAGAGAGGGCTTAATTTGTATACTTTATAATTGAAAGGGACTAAAGTTAATATTATACCACTTAGATAAGGGGTAGAGTTATTCATGAGTTAGGCTAATCACCCAAGTCCGAATGCCTACCCGAAATTTGGGAAGGTTTGGGCAAAAATATTAGACACAAAAAATGAGCCTTACATGGATCGAGCTCAAGCTCAAACATTCAATACCCGATCTCGGCCCTACCTAGTCCATTTTCTAAGTTTATGATATATTATATTATGTTATTTTTATATATTATGTAATTTATAAATTACAAAAATTAAATCAATAATAATATATAATATTATACTGTAACATTAAAAAATGTTAAATTGCATGTATAAAATTTTAATGAATAAAAAATATAGATGGGCTAAAATGAGCTTGAGTTAGCCATTTACAAATATGAGCGAGTTTACACAAAATTTTAGGCTCCTATTCCGGATTGAGTGAGGCTCGAGCAAGTAAAAAGTGTGTTAATATCATACTTAGGCCCGATCTAACTCATGAACGCCTCTAGGGACAATGTCACTACCTATCCCCTCCAGCTACACCCTTGCCCACTATACTGAAACTTGATATTTAATCTCTCAGTTTTAATCTAGCATTATTTGGCTTCTCTATTCTTAAATTGTAATTAGCATGCCCAAATTGATAATACCATTAATTATTGTCATTAAAGTAATAATGTTAGATTTTTTTTATTGTTATTTGATGGTTTAATCAGGGTTACACAAGAATCCAATCACCCATGTTCAAGCATTAATAAACTTATATGTTAATTGAATGCTTGCATTCTCTCTTCTCTTTTTTTTTTTTTTTAATACATCATCACTTTAATCGCAATTGCTATGTTATCGATATGGACGTACTAATATCATTATAAAAATAGAAGGATAAAATTATGTTAAATTAAAATATGGAGACCAAATCTAAAATTCTTTTTTATAGTAGACTAAACCCATAACTAGACCTAAAATAAATAAATAATAGATTGAAAATTGGAAATTGGAAATTGAAAAAGAAAATTGCATGTATACCTTGGCAATGAACCTATTTCTACACCATTGAGCAATGCCCTGATCTGATTCAGGCAGATCCTTGGTTGAATATCTCTTTATATGCACTGCCACCTGTGTTATATTATTATGTTATTTAAAAAAAATACAAAACTACAACATTTTTATATTATATTGAAGAAAATATTTTTTTTTTATGTTTTTCGATGTTCTATAATGATATAGAGTTCCGATTAGATTTAAAGTTGAGTCGGATCAAGCTCTTAAACGAGGATTAGATCTCTCAACCTTGTCCTCCTACATCCACTAGGCTCAAAACTATGATCTTAAGGCATCAACTTCTTATTAATCGACCCAACAAACATTAGTAAACAAATGAATTTTTCGGATATATATACAAATTCGTGCATGTCAACTAAGCCAAAAAATTCTTTAATTTGAAATTTCGATTGACATTAGATTCAAATTTTTAAATCTTGACAATTCAATCTCGGGCATAAATAGGAGAAGGTAGTGACCTTGACCCCAAAATTGATAAGTTTATTATTTAATCTCTTTAAAGCGTAGAAAATTATAATTTAATATAATAAAATTACACTTTAATTCTTTAATATTTTTATTATTTATTATTTACTATATATAGTGTATGTGTGTATGTAAATACAATAGAGGTTACCTTGCAAGGTTGCATCTTCAAAAAAGTGAGTAAAGTGGGGAAGAAAGGTTGGTGTTTGGGAATAGCAATTGTAACATCATAAATTGCTGGAACAAAGGATCTCAAGCTTTGTACTGCTGTTACTATCCCCTGAATATTTATATATAGAGAAAATTAGCCCAACAATTAATAAAGGGTTAATATAATTTTAACCCTTAATTTTGACAATTTAGTTCACTTTGATACTTGTACTGTTTTTTATTTACTTTTGTTGAGAGGAGATCAGACTCGTTCTAGGAGAAACTTTTTAAGTGTCGTCCGTTAGGAGTCAACCAACCCCTCAACGATGGAGATATTGTGCTTGGAGTGCTTGTGCTTGATTTATTCTCAGATTTTATCTCATGACTCCGCGTAAAGCCCTCCACGGGTTCATAGGGTGGGATTGCCTCACCTGCCAAGGAAATGTGAGTATAGTGGTAGTATTCTTACTCACTAATGCCATAAATGGGTATGTATTCAAATCCCATCAAGACCAAATGCTCATTTCCTTGGTGGGCGAGGTGCTCCCATTCCGTGAATCTCGACAGAGTTAGGAGACAAAATTTGGGGATAAAACCACGCACAGACACCCTGGGCACAATATATTCACCATTTAAGGGTCCATTGACTCTCGACAAACAACACTTCAAAAACTACTCCCAAAGCTAGTTCGACTTCCCCTTAATAGCTTTGATACTTAAACTTGGCAACTAAGTCTATTTTGGTCTATAAACTTAGATTTCCTCAAGATTTGATGACGTGACAATGTACGATTGTACCATATCATCAAATTTTTTACATTTTATAAGTTTAGGAACTAAAATGAACATAACTACAAAGCTCAAGAACAAAAACGAACCGAAAAATATAGGTATGGAAATAAAATTTATTACCTAGTTCAAGGATAAAAATAATAATATTTTTATTAAAAAAAAAAAAAAAAAACCTTGGTCTTGGGGATGAGAACATTCTTAGGGATGGGGTAGCCTTTAGAAGAAGCAAATGATTGAGCTTCAAGGAGTTTATCAGCCGTTAAACGTGTTCCCTCCACAAATATTGTCATCCAAAACGGCGTCGGATAATCACTTAACGCTTCAAAACTTGACTGCCAATCACATCAAGTAGATTATATTTCATAAATATATATTTATGGGGTTAATTCTACATAACTTCCTCAAACTATGTTGCAATTTTTAAATTGGTCCTAAAACATCAAAACATTATACTTGAAACCTCAAAGTATAATTATTCGGATCAATTAGACAGACCCTTCCATCAACTTGTATGTTAAATAGCAGCTCAAATATGGCATGTAGCGTGTTTAAAATACATGCATACTTACTACATGAATGTCTTCTATTTGACGCATTTTAAAAAAATAATCATACTAAATTTTAATAGCGTTGTATGTTCTTTTAATACATCATATTTGAGCTGCACATATAGTAGGTACACGTGTTTGTAATTTAATTAATGTGTTTTTAAAAAGCTCCATGTCATATTCAAACTGACATTTAACGTCTAAACTAATGAGGACTACACTTATGTAAGGATCTAATTAATACAATACTAATACATCGAGGACTTAATTAAAATATTTTGATAGTTTAAGGATGTTTGGTAAAATTAACCCACATTATATTATATAACGTGATGAGGAAAAAGAACATTTTAATTACCTTCAATTTGCTTTCATCCTTTGCCCAATTTCTATCCAGGAAAATAGATTCAGAAAACCAATTTGTCCATCCAAACACCTGCCAATATTTATTTTATGGATAAAACAATATTTAGTACATGAACTTAACATATTTTTTTTTTAATTTGATCCCCTTTTTAGTTTGCATTAATCTCGAAACTAGACAACTTTTCTTAATTTAGTCTCTGAACTTCGATTCTGATCAAGTGTGATGAAATGACACTCTAAAATTACGTCAAGTCATCACTTGGAAGTTATTAAATTTTTTTACATAATATCTAAAAATTAACAACTTTATATTTTTTTTCCAAAAATTTTAAGTGATGATGTAACATAAAATCATAGTGTCATGTCATTATACCTTATCGAAATCTAAGTTGAAGGACCAAATTAGGAAAAGTTGCTAAATCTAGAGATTAATATTAGGGCGAAGCCAGAAAATTTTTTTAAGGGGTTGAAATTAAATTATAATTTTTACGATAATAAAAATGCAAAATTTAAAGGACTAAATCAAAATTTTATCATTTTTAAGGGGTCAAAATATAATTTTACTTTTACTAATTTAAAATTTTAAAATTTTTAAAGGGCTAAAATAAAAAAAATTTCCATTCCTTTGACCAAGGCATCTACCAACCCCTAGATTCGCAGTTTATTAATATGTACCAATACAATTTCAAACACTAAAAAAAAAAGTTATCTCCTCAAATCTCACTTTATCCCTTTGTTTTTCTCATATCACTGGTTTTGATGAAATTTTCACGAGAAAATTATAATAAACTAATACATAATACTCTTTTCTTGTTGTTCTTCCTTTATTTCACTAATAGACATTCTTTTAAAATATTTTTTATTTTTGTTAATTTTAAAAATATTATCTTATATGTTAAATCAACAAATAATTTTAAAAATTTAAAAATATTTAAAAAAATAAAAATTAAATTTTTTATCAAAAATAGATAAAATTCAAAAAATTAGCATAACATACACGTTTTCCTCTATATGTCCATTATAAAAACAATAAACTAATTCTATTTGAAAGGTTGATGATCAAATTTAATTATTTTAAAAGATTGAGAATTAAATTCAGCTAAAAAAATTAAATTAATAAAAATGTAAATATTAAAAACTAATTTTACTATTATGACTAATTTAAACAATAATTAAGCCAAGGTTGAAAAAACTCACCGGAAGGTATCGTGTTGTTTTCTTTACGATTGTTAGTGCACTACGAAGACAACCCACTCGCTGCCATAAAAATATATTATATAAAAATTATAATTAATAAAAGGGTAAAATCTACCATATGTCCTTGTACTCTTCAAAAATTCTAAACTTAGTCCTTATATTTCTATTTCTAGGAATAAAGTTCCTGTACTTTTCAAATTTTAAAATTTAGATATAATTGTTAAACTGTTAAATTTATTTTGTTATTTGTGTGACATTTTAAAATAAAAAAATACTCACATAGTAATAACATAATTAAAAAATAACACTATAGTAAACCTGAATTTAATAACATAATTTTAATTGTGATCACAGTTGGATCTAAATTTTGAAAGTAGAAAAATAAAGGGACTAAATTTTAAATTTACAAAAAATTTAGTGACTTGTGACATATTTTAACCTTAATAAAAATATGTAATAAATAAATCAAATTGTTTACTGAAAAAAATAAATTAAGTAATTCAAATTTTGGTTAAAATATACTCCAAGCCCCTGTACTCTTTTTATATTTGAAATGTAGTCCCTTACTTTTGTTTAGAGTTTACAATTACAATATAATTACAAATACATGACTAAGTAACTCCAAGTTAAAATCAAACCAATATCAACACAAATGGATTAAGAATCGAAATAATCTAGATTAAGGCACCACACATGGCAATTGCGCATGGTCTCGAACCTTTACCAACTATACGAAAGCTTTATTGACAATCACTCTATTTTTCAGATTTCAAATTTCATGTCCAAATGTTAATACCATTAAAATTTTTGTGTAAAATTCACTAACGCGACATTTTAAAATTTTAAAGATGGTAAACTACATTGTTAGTCACCCAACTATGTTTTTTTTTCCTTTTTGGGACACCTAACTATGAAAAGTTACAAAATTGTCACCAAATTATTAGTAATTTTCCTTTTTTGTCACCCAACTATGAAAAATTACAAAATATCACTCAACTATTTGATTTGTTCTTTTTAGTCACTAAATTGTCTTGGATTTTTTGGATGTTTCCATTTTTATGTTAGCCTGTTGGTGACCCAAAAAAATACAAAATTGAATAATTGGGTTACCAAAAAAGAAAATTACTAATAATTAGATGATCATTTTGTAACTTTTTATAATTAGATGATTAAAAATGAAAATTACTAATAGTTGACTAATGTAATTTATCCTTTAAAAAAAATCAAACTTGATAATCATATAAGAAAAACGTTGTAATAAACATTAATTTAATAAAAAATTTAATATTGAAAATTTGAATTTCATATTTAAATTTGAAAAATAATATGAAGGTATAATAATTTAAGCATATTTAACCTTATTCTTCATATTTATATTTTTTTATATAATTATAAAAGTGAAATGTTACGTGTATAATATATACAAATCTATATTTTTTGACCTGATGATCAAAGTATTCATCGCTCTAAGTGTGATCTGATTCAAGTTACGCTAATCGTATTGTTAGGACTTTGCCCACTTTTTATAATTAATATATATATAATTAAAAAAAATTACCTGTGCTAACATCCATGTAAGTAGCGTATCGGAATCTGAAACATGATTAGGCATAATAATTGCATGTTCCTTCCCTGCAAGAGTCGTAGAAATTGGTTATAATCGATTAAGTCGGTTTTATTGGTTTTAATTCCGTTAAATTTGATTAAATTAGTTGGTTATTGTTAAAATTTATAATCGAATTGATCGACTTAATTAATTTAATATATATTAATTTTTATTTGTTTTAAATATATATAATAAACATATAATTTAAATATAATTTTATAATATATAAAAATTTAGTTAATTTACTAAATCAATTGATGTTAAACTTGTTTAGTTAAATCAGTTAAATTTATTTACATTAATCAAAAAAATTAAATGCTTGCCCTTATCATAAATATAAAAATAATATAAAATATAACATGGTCAAGATAATTGCACTATTTTTTTTCAATTTTAAAATATTTGAAAATTTATATGTTAATATTTGATTTAAAAAATGTCAATTATATACGTTTTTTTAATTTCTTGAAAATTATATGTTAATTTTTTACATTACATATTTGCATTCGTACTTAAAATTTATTCATTTAATTACTATTAAAATTTATTATTATTATTATTATTATTATTATTATTATTGCATTACCCATCAACTGACAAGTTTTGGCATCTGTATGCACTTTAACCTGTAACAAGAAACCAAATAAATTATGACTACAAAAATAAATAAAGTGGGAAAAATAAATAACAAAAAAAGGGGTTAAATTTTACGGAAAGGCCTTCTACTACGTGTTTTTAGTAAATTTAGTGCTTTTATTATAAATTAATTATTTATGGTCCCTATACTTTTTGAAATGTATATTTTCAATCACGAAGACATGTGATGATATGACTAGAGCTAAGGTAGGAGCAGGCAGGGGCTTACCTTTTTAGCTAAATGGAATAATAACAAAATTGATCCCTTTCAACTAAAAATGATTTAATTTAAGTCATTGTAAAATGAAAATTTTAACTTTTCCCTAAAATTTGTATAATTTTATTTCACATCATCATATTTTTTTAAAAAAATAAATCAAGTCAAATTATTTGACTAATTTGAAAAAAAAAGTTGATCTGGTAACTGGAATACACATTTCGAAAAAAATTGAAGATTCAAAATAATTAAATCATAGTAAAAGGACTAAATTAAAAAATATATATAGTATAAGAACCTTTTAAGTAATTTTAAGGAAAAACAATGCAAAAGAAAAAAAAAAAAAAAAAGAGAACCTCAAAGCCAGACCACCATTCCATCAACCAAACAACCTCTAACCATAACAACTCCGTTATTGCTCCGTTAATTCGCCGGAATGTACTTTTCGACACCGGCCGGATTGTTAGATAACAACTCACCTGAAAATGTGTATATATATAAGAATCGGCAACTATGAGTCATGAAAATTACTCGATAATTACACTGATTTCGTGAACGAAACAAGGGAATTTGAATAATTACTTGGATGAGGTTTACGAGGATTCCGGTGAAGATGAATAACGAAATGAACGGAATACCGCCGACGATGCCGGAAAATTCCATTGCCTCTCTGTGAGCGATTAATTGGTGTTATGGGAAGTAAACGAGAAGGTAAGCATCTGTATATATAGAGATTGTTGAAATGATGTTTGTTTTTTCTCTTTGGGTAAACTACACTAGTAGTAACCCAATTATTAGTAAATTTCTTTTTTGGTCATCCAACTATGAAAAGTTACAAAATGGTCACTCAACTGTTCAATTTTTTCTTTGCTAGTCACCGACTAACTAACGTAAAAATGGAAACAACAAAAAATCCAAGATAGTTGGGTGACTAAAAAGGACAAAATTGAATAATTGAGTGACTATTTTGTAAATTTCAAAATTTAAGTCCAATTGTTAACACCGTTAAAAAATTTTCATTAAATTTGTTGGTGTGATATTTTGAAATAGACAAGAAAAAAATACTCACTTAGTATTTGTGTAACTAAAAAAAAACATTGTAAAGAACCTGAATTTACCAAAATAATTTTAACAGTGTTAACAATTAAACTTGAATTTTAAAATCTGAAAAATAAAGGGATTGAATTCCTAAAAATTAAAGTATAGAGGCTAACTTCTAAATTTGAGAAAAGTACAAAAACTTATGACATGTTTTAGCCATTATTAATTGATACGATCTTTTATGATTTTCGATTTGTGTATTGTGGATTAAAAACAACGTTATTAGAAGAGCTTTGCTCTCGTTTAAGGGTTTGGTTCGATTCAATTTCATTTTTAATTGGATGCAACGTGATTATTGCATACTGATAAATCTCATAAAAATGATATTAATTAATACTCAAATTTATTGGGTTGAGTCGTAAAGATCTCAACATCTCTTTAAGCAAGGTTCTTAAGTTTAAGTCTTGTGAATAATAAAAATGAGTAAAAAAGTTTTGTCCTTATTTGGGGTTTAGATTCGAATCAACTATGGATCTAGTTGAACCCGATTTGATTATTGAATTTGAAAAAAGTTTATAGGAAAAAAAATAATATTAACGCATTATTAGACTGAGTGATAAAGAGTTCAACGTCTCTTTTTAAATAATGTTTTCGATATAAGTCTTGTGAATTAAAAAAAATATTGCTATAAGATTTTTACTCCCGTTTAGGAATTTGACTCAGTTTAATTTTAGATTTAATAGAATCTAATGTGAAAATTGGATATCGAAAAATCTCATAAAAAATTTATAGTGTTAATTAATACTCACGCTTATCGATTGAGTTTTTAATATCTCTTAAATAAAGTTTTAGATTTGAATGCAAGCTTTGTTCCTATTTAGGCATTAAATCCGGCTCGATTATAAATTTAGTCGAAATTATTGAATATTGAAAATTTTTTGAAAAATAAAAAAGTAATTAACCCTCCGGTAACGTAATTAAGGGGTCGTCACCATATTTAATTAGCAGCATTCTACTTAGGGTTTAGGGTTTGGCTTCTCTTTTTATTTATTTCGGTGCATAAAGGAATTTAAGGCCCTAAATCTTACAAGTTAATGTGTAATCTCTTTGAGGGTGGCTAAATGCACTTTTTATTTAATAATATTTGAGTATGATTTTAATTGTTAAATTTATGTTTATTTATTTAAGTTAATATTTTAATTTGAATTTCGTTATATATTTTAGTTTATTTTTTAAAATTTTGTTAAAATGGGATGATGTTCACCAATTCAGTTATTATACATGATAAGCACATCAATTGATGACATGGCATGTGCATCGTCATTGCTGCTTGTCTAAACTTGATTAGTCTATATCATTCAATTTTAATGAAGTTATAAAAATGGATTGAAATGTGCGATGAAAGTCAAGTTCAGAAGTATTAATTTGAATATTAAAGTCAAATTCGTTAGCTAAAATGTATATTTATCCTTTTATAGAAAAAAAAATACAAATGAGGTCGTGATTTAGATAAAATTGAAGCCCTCGAAATTTTGAGATTTTTAGAGTTTCGTCCACGTAAATCATGTTTGAATTATCTTCAAATTTATTTTAGTATAAAATCCACCTCCCATAACGAAGCCAATAGCACAAGGATAAGACTTTGACTCCCTTGATTAAATGAGAAATTTGTTATTTTAACCAAAAAAGTAATAATTAGTTATTTAATTTAAGCAGTGGCAGAGTCAGGATGTTAATCTTGAGGGGTAAGCTAAAATTAGACATGCTACGTAACATTCAAAAGAAGAAGAAGCAGTATTCTACTATAACAATCAATTCAAAAGAAGTATTGCAGCATGACAATCAATTTAAATATATAAACAATGTATTCCAACATGGCAATCGATTTAAAAATAAAAACAATCGATCCAAAAGAAGTAATATTTTTAAAAAATTACAAAAATCTTAAACCTTGAGTGGCCTACTTATATTTTTGGGACGACCATAATATAACACCATAGTATATCCATGTAAATCAAGCAACAATCGCAAAATTATGTTATCAGTGTTTATGTTTGCTCTGTTGAAATAATTTATTTTATTGATAAAAATAATATTTTTATTTGATTATAAAAGATATAAATATTATTTTTAAACAAGAAAACTCGGCCCAAAATAAATTACTCAACTTATGAACACTTATTTATAAACTTATGAGTATAATTAAAGGCAAGCAGAAACTTTGGTCTCCTTATAAATTAAAACAAACAATTTATATCTTTTTTAACTTTTAATTAAATAAAAAAAACTATAGCTTTTAACTCTCTAGAAAATTAATTTTTTTAACACAACTTTATTAATTTTAACCTCTCAAAAAGTTAAAATTTTATTTCAACACACTTAAACAAAATTCTTAACTTCATTTCTATATAAATTCAAAATTCAAGAAGAAATTTCTTAAACTATATCTGTTACTATATATAAAAGTTTTGCCTTTGTTTTTTAATGGTTTGGCGGTGGTTACAGATGTTAGGTTAGGCTGAATTTATATTGAATTTAAGTATGATATTAATATATTTTATATTTGTCAATGCATGGTCTAGCTTGAAATATGAGTCTAAAATTTTATCTTAATCCGTTTATTTTTGCAAAATACTAACCTAAGCCCATTTAGGCCCACTTGTATTATATTTTAAATATATATTTAAAAGCATTTATTTTATTTTATTTTAATAATTTTTTTATTTATTGAAAGTTTTTTTATATAATCATTTTAATATTTACATTAAAAGAGTATTATATATTTAGTATAAGTTTATTTTTTTAATGTGTTATAAATTACATAATATATAAAACTAACATAATATAAAGCATTATAAACTTAAAAACGGATCAAGTCTGTCCATATTTTAAACAGGCTTAATTTTTTTGCCCAATCCCATTTCCAGGCTAAATATTTTTCCTAAACTCTCCCAAATTTTGGGCGAAGACCTGGACTGGTAACTCGGCCCGTGAACAAATCTAATTGTGATAGAACTGATATTTTTTGGCTTTATATATTTATTTTAATTGAAAAATGTATTATATATTTATATGTAAAGGAAAACTACTTTTTTTTTGTTTTTATTTTTTTGAAAATAATATATTTAAAGGGATTAATTTGTAGGCTGGTGAATTGATTGAAGTTTCGCATATGATTATCTAAGATAAAATGTTAAAAATTAAAAATTTTATTAAAATAATTATTTTAATTTTAATTTTAATATAATTTTGTATGATTTGATCCATAAATATACTTGCAAGTGTATATCCAATTTGTTGCAAACTGCTTTATTTTATTTATAAATGATTTTTTCAATATTGAAGCATGCAAGCACAATACTTAAAACAGTAGATAATGATAGAAACCTAAGAGAATGAGCTTAATTAAAGCTAAATATAGATGAATCAACTAAATGATTTATTATAAAGAGTTTATTCATAAATTTACTCGCAAGTCGTTTTAATATTACTTTGAAAAAGAAGTACACATTTTTTAAATGATTAATTTTTTATTTTTTTTTACAACTCATACAACATTTATAAAAATAAATCATTGTCATAAATACATCGCAAGCAGACATTCCCAATTATTCAAACCCACAACGTGGGCTGTGGGGTGAACATTTATGACCAACAGGCCATATACTAGAGTTTAAATGTTTACTCAGAAGTTGACACGGGTGAATTTACGGGGCTGGTAGGAGTCCTAATCTCCTTAAAAATGATAAAATTTTAATTTAACTTTTTAGAAAGTATATTTTTACTATTATAAAAATTAAAATTTAATTTTGTCTCTCTAAATAAATTTCCTGACTTCGCCCATGGAAGTTGATTTAATATATGTATATGTTCTTAAATTATCATAAATTTTATTTTAACAATTAACAAAATATGATATTATTAATAGTAATATCTGTAATTTAATTTTAGATACGTTTGAACAACATGTTCATTTGCAAGATATATGACGTAATGGCTCGAATTTTATTGGTGTCGCAAAAATTCGATTTAAAACTGAATTTCTTAAATTGAGTTAATCAGATATTAAAATTGAATAATTATGTGTCAATTGTGGAATTATAGAATCAAATTTTAAATTGGAATTAACTTAGATAGATTGTTAATAATAGTACAAATACTAATTTGTAAAGTGACCAAAATGAGTGGAAATTAATCTAGGGTTATGCTAGCAATTAAACCATTGTTTTACATGACTTAGTGGGTTGATATGATTTAAACCATTAATTGCCATTAAACTTTAGTTGGGATGATAAGGATGATTGATTTGTATTAATTATTTTAATTAAAATAAAGGTAAATAGGAGAGAAAAAAAAACATATTCTCTTCTAAGACCCATGTATTAGGATTATTGATTAATGAAATTTTAATTCCATCTCTATTTGTAGGAAGTTTTAGGGATTTTGGGATGTTTTTTGATATTAGATAAAATTATGGCAAATAACAAGTATTGTTTTTTTTTTTTAAAAGTAAATTCACTAATTCATTCAATGAATGGAATTATATAATTTAAAGAAAAAAATAAACACTCGTTGTAGATGGTGAAGGACAAGCTCTACCAACATAGCAAAGGTTTTAGCCTCAGCATCTATAAAATATCATGACACGTTGACAATTGATTTTGTCACAACTTAAGCACGACATATCTGAAGTGATTGCAAGCACTTAATACAATAAGGAAATCAGATTCGAATGGTCTAAAGCGGTGAGCAAAAATCGACAAAAAATTGAGCATTCACCAAACTAGAGAGGACGACAACAAATTCATCTCTAAAATCACTTGTAAAACTAATATTACATGCATAAGTAAGACTAAAAAATATGCTACGAGAGCAAATAAAAACTTTTAAAACTGAAGACTTATTAAACAAACAAAAAAAAACAAAAAAAAATATAAAACTTAAGACAATACAGATCCAAATCTACACGTGAAATAATTTATTATTTTAAAATACTCACAAAAGAGAAACAAATTAAGGAGTTGATGAAGAGCCATTCACTTTCCAAGAAAAACTACCGGTGGTCAGTGGAGTTTTAGTGAACGACATGCATTGTCATCTCTCCATCACAACTTGTGAAGACAACAAAGATACCTACAAAATAGATCTGCAAACTGAAAAGAGAGAAGATATGTGTAATGAATGAGAAGAAGAAAGAAAGAAGTGTTAACAGGAGGAAAAATGTGGGCAATAACCAGCTCGGAGGTTGGCATCGCTGTTGAGCAAAACAAAATATAAGTAAACAATGTTAGAAAATATGGACATCACATATATAATAAGGATAATTACATGTAATTATTTACTATCATGATAGGTTAACCCAAATTAAAAGTGATTTAATTTGGTTAGAATTTTATTGGGCTTTAATTATTAAATAAAGTACAGGTCAAATATGTGTAGATACTCTTCTAATCAAATTCTAATTAGTGATGGGCTAATTAGAATTTGATTAGAACTAATATGCTAAGGTTATAAATATTAAGGTTATGGTCCCCAAATTATAAACAAGATATCTTTTTTAATATCCCATCATTAGGAAAGAGAGCAGATATTCTCTATCTTGTGTGCTAATTTAGAAGATCAAATCCCCAAAATCTGGTAAAACTTCAAGGAATTCATAGATTTAGGGACGCTTTCGCATCTAGTTTTATTCTTGATTTATTCTTGATGATTTGACATGATGGATCCTGGTTTATTCAATTTTATTTTAGATTTATTTTACAAATCTAATAAACAACTTAGAGAAAAAAAAGAAAACAATTTTTAGGGTTTTTCTTAACACATGACTTAAATACGTGTTGTTTTATAAGAAGTATTGAGTGATTTAGTTAATCATGTGTTAAAGGGACCTAATTGTAAGAGATAAAAATTGTAAGGTTTATGAGTGAATAATGATAATGTGAGGTCCATGTATTATATATATGCGTTTAAGTTTGGTGTAAGTTTAGATAAGTTTAAGTGTGTTTTGTATAAGTTTGGAAGCATTGAAATGTGCATTTTTTACCATTGTATCGTTTAGTCTCGAGACAGTAAAAATGTGTCTCGAGACCTTAAGAACAAAATTGATCATTTGGTGCAATTCATTGAGTATGGCCACAAGACTTATCAAGCAAGTATCAAGAAAGGGGCACATCGAAGCTAAATTAGATTTGTCATGTTTTAGGCTTCGTCTCGAGATAGCCAAACATCAACATTAAATTAGAAAAATATGGGAAGAATGTTTTAAGATCAATCTCGAGACAAGGAGGCTTTAATCTCGATACACTTCAACATTAAATTAAAAATAAATTTTATTATGTCTTAAGACATGAAGACCATATCTCGAGACCACCGGTAGAATTTGAACAAATGAGTTCGGATTCGAATCCTAACTCCGTTTTTAACGCTGTACAACATCTAAAAACTTTAAACCTATTCCATTAACATCCATTGATTATATTGATATGTTTTGATTGAGATTTTATGTGATTTTATTTATTTGAATACATGTCATTTAACAATACGATGTTGAGCTAGTTTGAGTTACTCCGACAACGTAATGCGATGTCACACATTCGGATCCGACAACTGAATCGGATGTAAGGTATCCCACATGATTTGCTTGAAAATTTTTTTTTATTATTTCTAAAATAATATATTCAATAGTTAGTTTTTAATATTCATTCAAAATATCATTGAATCAATATGTTCGAAAAAATATTTTTATTTTACATTTGTATTTAAAATGATTATTTTAACTTGACTCATAAAAAAAATTTAATATACATAATTTAAATAAGTTTTATATTAAAATTTATTATTTAATAAAACAAATTATTGGAAAATTATTAATTCCCTTGCGTAGGGGGCATTATCTCAAATAAAAACAATACATTATTTATGGGATGTAAGGGTTTAGAAATATCAAAGAAACCTTACAATTATTTTTCAAAATTACTTTTTATTTTTATTTTCTTTTTTTTAATATTTGATAAATTTTAGGAAAAATTATTTAATATACGATAAAAGGAAATTAAAATTTTAGGTGATATTAAGTAGACATAGGTACAGTAAAAAGAATAATTATTTGATACAAAAGCGAAATTAATAGACGGTCACATCCGTCATTTATATTTATTTATTTTATTTTGTAGGTATTGATATTTGTTTGTCTCTTAATCATAATGTCGAGTTAAAAAACTTTATCATCTGTGAATTAAATAATTATCCTAATAAAAGAGAATTAAAAAAAATATATGTTACACATAATAAATTTTAAATTCTATTTATGAGATTAAAAAATAAGGTTGACCACATATTAATATTAATTGAAACAATAGCTTATTAGAGGTTGGGTCCATGAATCATAAAAGTTGTCCACAAATTGAATGTGAAGGTATACTTTGAGTTGTAACTTTAATTATATGACAACGTTTTTTTTTTAATCGTAAATGATAAATGTTTTTCTTATCTTAATCAGTAGATATAAAGTAACTTTAAAATTAGTAGCCAATATTTACCTCCTTAATGAGCCTACAAAATGTAGAAAATTAGTTATTGGACTTATTCTGGTAGATATCTTGAGAAATAAAAATATATATATTTTCTTTAAATGAAATTACAAAATTATTTGCATCTGTTGGAAAAAGGAAAAAAAACCCTAATATTTTACTTCGAACTTGATTCAATTTTTATGAATATTATATTTTGACACACTTATAAATTGGGAGAAAAAAATTATATAACATATCTTTTAAATTTTGATATGAAACTAAAATTAAAATCAAATGTGATTTTAATTGAAATGATAAAGTTGAGATGAGAAAAATTAAGTTAAAAGTATGTCATAAGTTCATGTACTTTTCAAAATTTTGGAATTTAGTTCTGATGCTTTTATTTTTAGGAATCTAGTATTTTTATTTTTCAAATTTCAAAATTTAGGTTCAACTGTTAACATTATTATTGTTTTTTGTTAAATTTGTTAGTGTGACATTTTGAAATTTAAAAAGAAAAAAACTCACCTCGATAGCCAAGTAATTAAAAAATAACATTGTAATGAACTTAAATTTAACAATGTTAATAGATGAACCTAAATTTTGAAATTTGAAACGTAGATGAAATAAATTTCAAAATTTTTGAGAAGTACATGGACTTGTGACATGTTTAACCTAAAAAAAGTATGATGATTTGGGTTCATATCTCATGATTCTCATAATATGTATATATTTTTCTGCATTTATCAAAATATAAAAAAGACATAAATACTATCAAAATAATATATGTTTCTTTGTAAAATGAATGAGCTTTTTAGTAATTTCATAACTGAGTTGGGACCTTGCTGACAAGTATCATCGTTTTAGTCAAACTCTTAATAATAGTAAATAGTATAGATTAGATGTACTTGTGGGCTAGGTTTGGGACGAGTTTAAGTATGATACTAACATACTTTATAATTGCCTAAGCTTAAATTGGTCCAACATATAGGCCTACAACTTATATTATTTTTAATTTAATATTTAATAATTTATACAATTTTCATTTATTAAAATTTTTATTTAGACATCTCAATATTTATTTTTTAATGTTTAACATTATAGTATTATATATTACGATAGATCCAATTTTTATGTGTTATAAATTTTTAAAAAATATATAAATAGCATAATATAAGATATTATAAACTTAGAATTTGAGTTAGGTTTAAGCCTTAAATATTTAAACCTGAGCTCAGTCCATATTTTGAATAGGCCTAATTTTTTGTCAAAACCTTCCTAAAATGTGGGCAAACATTCGGGTTTGGGCGGGTAGCTCGACTTTGAACAAGTGTAGTATAAATTGAGAGATAGATATTTGAATATATTCCTTAGATGCAAGGCAAACCGAGAAAAAAATAGGGAGTAAATTTGAATAATAAAATTTTAGAAAACTAAAAATTAAAATTTATTATTGTAACTTAAAATTTTATAAATTAAAAAAAATTAATTGAAATTTAGTCATATTTTTAAGGTTAAAATATAATTTTAACTATTAATTAGCTTGTAATTATGTTATTTCTAAAAGGACTTATCTACAATTTTATCAATTTTTAGTGGCGAAGGCACTTGTGTCACACTTGCTCTAAAGAAGTAGGTAGAGTGCATTTATCTTACATCTGAAAGGAAAGGAAAGGTCCTTAAGTGTATAAGTGGGTGCACTAAACTATCTATTAGAAATGTCTTCTGCGCAGAGGATAATGGTTCATTGACAAGTGGTATTAGAGCAACCATTGATCATATAATTTTATGTCATTTGAGTAGCGATGACAAAACTTGAACCGTCTGATTGATTCTAAATCAATCCACTCCAAATGGAGTGAATTCTTTTTATAAAAAAAAAAGTGGATGCAGAGTGGGGTTGGAAAAAATGAATTTTTTCTTTTGCATAGTGAGTATGGAGCGGTTATGATAATTGCTTGCTCGATCCCGCCCCGCTCTACTATATAAAATTACAAATTTATCATTGTCTATATATAACTATTAAAATGGCAAAAATGTAATAATGTATTATAGAAAAAATCCATATATTTTATGCTTACATATTTTTTGAAAAAAACATTTTTAAATATTTACTTGACTTTAAAAATATTGAAAATATTAAAGATATATAGTAAAAATTAAATCGAAGTAAAGTAAGGTGATGAGATGAGGATGGATGCATCCTACATCCATGGGGTGGTAGTGGATTTCAGAATTATACATCTATAATGGAGCAGGACAGGTGGTAGAATAGAGCATGTCAAATGTGGAGCGTTGGTGAGTTTAACAACATCTACCTCTAACTCGCTCCATTGCCATCCTTACATTTGGGTATATTAATCCAACATCGAAAAACAAATTTGTGTTGCATATCTTATTAGACATTTCTTTTGGGAAAAGAGTAACAGCCTCATGATACTTGCATGTCCTTTTTTTATCACTAAATATTGATAATTAAAAATAAAATTTCATAGACATGATTATCGTAAATATTTTTTTAAAAATATTTTCATGTGTTAATAATGTACTAAAAAAAAGACATAAAATTACAATATATCTAGAGGATAATTCATACATGACATATGCACATGGTGGGACTCAAACTTGAGTACTAAATGTCTCTGAACCTCGATCTCAATTAACATTGCCAATGTCTCATTGGCAAAAACAAATTCTTATTAAATAAAGGGATAAAGCAACACTTAGTTCTTGAATTTGATCGTTTTTTTTTTTTAAATTTGGTCCCTAAACTATTTTTATTCACATTATTTTCAAAACTTGTCAACTTTTCTCAAATTGAACCTTGAACTTGAATTAAGTCCATGGTTGATGACACGACACTATGAAATTATACCACCCCATCACCTAAATGTTTTAAAAAGATTTCTAAATGATGATGTGGCACGAGTTTAGGGTGCCATGTCATCATACCTTAACCATACCTTTTGAAATCGAATTGGTGGTCAAACTAATCAGGCCACCAGTTTTTGGTGTGACCGTCAGTTCGATTTCAATTAAATAAATTATTAAAATTTTTCATAAAAATTTAAAATATAAAAAATAAAAACCTAGTTTAACTGACGACTCAACAATTTTTTTTATCTTGGTTCAACCAATTGGTACTGATTAGCAGGTTAATTGATTATTTCCCTTACTCTAGACCGGTGTATGATAGTACAAATTTCCGATGAAGAAAATCTCGAACGCACGAATGAAACTCAAACAGAAAAAGAAGAAATAGGACAATGCTCCAAGGCGTGTATCAAGTCACTATCTTTAAGGTTATATTCGCCCCCACCTATCGTCGGTGTGCAAATGAGTTCCAAGCAAATTAACCTCGAGGATACAATGAAGCCAATGACTATTTGTATTTTGCATTGACGAAAATAGCTCACTACACACTGAGCAATGTATAACAAGAAACTCAATATTTATAAAGAATTTCTGCAGTAATACTTTATAAAATAATCTAATAATATTAGAAAATGAAGGAAGGAAACAAAGAATATTAGAATTTGTTGGTGTAATTTCCAAATGAAATCTCATTCCTATTTATAGGAATTTTCATGTCTCTTCATAGAGACATCTTTCAATAGGTGTCTTTTTGAATAATAATATCTTTAAAATAAACACATAATTATTCATTTAATATTATAACTATTCAAATAATATTATTTAAATAGTTATAATTCCTTTTCAAAAAATCAAATAACATAACTTTTGATTAATTACACCCATTCATTTATAGTTACCCATTCATTTATATTTATTGGAACACTATAAATATTTGAAAATATTTTAGATTTTGATATTCTTGGAAATCAATTTGCATAAATGAAGGTATCTTACGATTGAACCTTCACTTAGTGAAAACATGTTAAAGTTAATCAAAATTGCATGGTAGACTAAGTTTTGAACCAACTATTCCATTTGATTAACCAAACACATCTCATACAATGATTTCAAAATCGGTCAATGCATAGTATCTAGGGACACTATTATGGCCATGTGTCTATGTCCTCTTTTCATGAGTGCTGCCAGAGCCAAGCCCTTGAGCTCCTAGAAGCGGCCACACTTCCATTCACATAAGTAGATCCCATCAAGAGTGTTCCCATAATTATAACACTCTAACATTTTACGTTATGGGTCCATTAAGAGTACATTATTCATCCTTCCCTTATCATTACGAGTACTTACCACTTTAATCTTAGGATGGATTTATTTATAGTGCTAACAGTCACATACTAATGATGTACTTTGTCTCATTGAACTCAAGACTTGACGTTATACCAAGCGTTGAGTCGAGTTTCCATCATGGGTGACTCTAATTAATGGGCTTGAGTCCCATCCCTTTTGAGGTATTTTTTACTGCATCTTTAGCAAGACTTTTTGTTAAAGGACCCGCCAAATTTTTATTTGACCTCACATAATTAATAGTGATCACTCCATCAGAGATTAATTGTCGGACATAACTATGTCTTAATCTAATGTGTTTAGACTATTTATTATATATTTGGCTATATGCCTTTGCTAGAGTAGCCTCACTATCCCAACGGATAGAAATAGATGAAATTGGCTTAGGCTATAAAGGTACATCATAAAGCAAATTTCTTAACCATTCTACTTCTTTAGATGCAGCGGCTAATGTAATAAATTCTGCTGCCATGGTGGAATCAGTAATACATGTTTGTTTCTTGGAACCCAAAAAATGGCTTATCCACCAAGAATGAAGATCCGTCCACTAGTAGATGCATGATCTTCCAAACTTGTAATCCAACTAGTATCCAAATTCCCTTCTAACACTGGAGGATATCCATTATAACGCAATCCATAGTTAATAGTTTTCTTTAAGTACCTAAGTACTCTATTCAAAGCTTGCCAATGCAAACTACTTGGATTACTTGTGTACCTACTCAATTTCCCAACAGCATATGCAATATCTGGTCTTGTACAAGTTATTATGTACATAAGACAACCAATTAGACTTGCATATTTTAATTGATCAATTTTCCTACCAGTATTAGATGCTAATTTTATTTGAGAATCCATGGGTGGAGATGCTGGTATACAGTTGAAAAGATCGAACTTTTTAAGCACTTTTTCAATGTAATGTGATTGTGATAAAGCTATAGTGCTTTCATCTTGGGTTATTTTAATCCCAAGAATTACATCTGCTACACCTATATCCTTCATAGCAAAGCTGTTTGAAAAGAATTTCTCTGTGTTTTCTATTTGTTCCAAATCCGTGCAAAAAATGAGCATGTCATCTACATATAAGCAAATTATGACACCTTTTCTATTTTCAAATTTGCTATATCTTATCAGATTCATTTATTTTATAGCCATTAGCTAAAACAACATTGTCAAACTTTTGGTGCCACTGTTTTGTGCTTGTTTAAGTCCATATAAAGATTTAACAAGCTTACATACCTTATGCTCTTGTCCTGGAACAACAAATATTTCCGGTTGTTCCATGCACACTTCCTTTTCTAATTCTCCATTTAAAAATGTAGTTTTAACATCCATTTGGTTAACAACCAAATTATATATAGAGGTAAATGGTATTAAGAGTATAATTATAGTAATTCTTGCTACTGGAGCATAGGTATCAAAGTAATCAATAACTTGTTTTTGTGTAAAACCTTTGCCTACCAACCTTGCTTTAAATTTATCAATGGTTCCATCGACCTTCATTTTCTTTTTGAAGATCTATTTACAAACTATTAGTTTGAAACCTGGTGGAAGATTAACTAAGATCCAAGTTTGATTTTCAATTATTGAATCTATCTCATCATTTATTGCGTCTTTCCAAAAAGCAGAGTCTTGAGATTTCATTACCTCTTCAAATGTAATAGGATCAGATTCTGTATTATAATAATAAGGTATCTTATTGTATATACTTTCACCTTTTCCTTCTACAAGAAACATTATAAAATTTAGTCCAAAATCGTTTACCTTTTTAATCTTCTTACTTCTTAATTCTTGACAAGATTCATCATTATTATCAATCTGTTCCAATGAAATCTCATTCTCATTTGAAGAATGAATCAATTGTTGTGGCTGTAATTGTGTTGAAATAGAATTAAATCTATTTTCATCAAAAATAGCATCTCTTGATTCAATGACAATATTAATTGAAATTGAATCATTTGGTTCAATTACCATGAACCTATATGCCTTGCTATTATGTGCATATCCTATAAATATGCATTCAATTCATCTTTCACCTAACTTTTTATGTTTAAGTGTTGGAACTTTGACAATAGCTCTACAACCCTAAACCTTCAAATAATTAAGGTTTGGTTTTCTTTTCTTCCATTGTTCATAAGGTGTTATTTTAGTTTCCTTATTAGTAACTCTATTCAATATATGGTAAGCTGTTAGAACAATTTCTCCTCAAAAACCTTATCCAAGCTTGAATATGATAACATTAAATTTACCATTTCAGTCAAAACTCTAATTTTCCTTTCAGCTACACCATTTTGTTGAGGTGTATAAGGGCCTAAAACTTGATGGACAATTCTAGTGGATTCAAAATAACTTGGATTATAGTATTCTCCACCTCTATCCGATCTTAAGCACTTTATAAATGATTCACACTGAAGTTTAACTTCAGATTTATAAACTTTAAATTTATCAAGCGCTTTATCTTTTGAATGCAATAAATATATATAACAATATCTAGAACAATCATCAATAAATGTAACAAAATATTTCTTTCTGTCGATACCATTTTTTTGTGAAAAACCAAAACGGACGTCGACTTTAAAAATATGAATTGGAGTCGCCACCGATCTTTTTTAGGGTGCGATCGGCCACCTCAAAAAGGGGTTGTTTTTGTGAACTATTTGATTTATTAAAACAACAATTTTGGTCCGCATACCAAAAAAATAGGTTCGGGAGTCAGTTACGCACGGGGAAGGATTAGCACCCCCGATACGCCCGGAAACCGGTACCTTGTTGATTAATTAATGTCTTTGTGGTCGATGATTCGAAAATTTGAAAGAGTTTAATATACGATCCTTATTTGCTTTAAAACCATTCGGGTATGTTGAAGACGGAAATCAAAGGTCGATTTGCCTTAGGGTAAAACATCACATCCAATACGGTAGGACACGATATTTTGACCTTAGAGGCTAAACTTACTTTTTATTTAGAAATCATGTATTTGATTTGAAAGGGTATTCGAATACTCGAGATAAATGAAGAAAATTGAAACCCAATACGTTAGGGCACAATTTCTCGAATTCCTAAGTACCGAACATTGCCTTGATTTCAGAAAATTTCATCCCGAGATTATGAAATATCACGCCCAATGCCTTAGGACGCAATACCTCGGACTCTCGAGAACAAGTTTTGAAAAATTGTATTTTGATAGGCTATTCGATTATTTAGATTTAAACGAAGAACCGCAACCCAATGCGTTAGGGCACGATTCCCGAATGTCTAAACACGAAATTTTTGCCTTTATGAAGAAAATTATTTTTGTATTAAGTAAAATGAGGTTTATAAGACATTTAGAATGACAATGAGAATACGCATAATAGAGTGAAATATGGTAATGAAATACAATATGGTGATAGTGAGCGAAAATGGAAAGTAATATATAGAGTTTTTGTTTTAATTTGTATTTTAAGAAGGATGTTCGAGTATTTAGAATTAGGCGAGAAAATCGAAACCCAATACGTTAGGGCACGGTTCTCGGATTTCTAAACACCGAACATTACCTATACAAAAAATTTGTGACGGGTAAAAGAAATTTGGAATACATGGGGTAAAGGTATAACAAAATACAATATGGAAATGGAATACATAGAAACGATTGATAATAGTATTTCATAAGCTTTTCATTTAAATTTATATTTTGGGAAGGTTATTCGAGCATTTAGATTTAGACGAGAAAACCGAAACCCAATACGTTAGGGCACGGTTTCTCGAATTTCTAAACACCGAACATGGCCTTTATAAAAAGATCAATTTGGTGCAAGTAAAAAAGAGTTGCACAAGTCGTAATTAAAGTATTAAAATAACAATAGTAATGACAAAATAGTGATGGGATATTAGTAACATAATAAGAAATAATACATGAGTAATAAAATCCTAATAGGTATATGAAAAACGTATAAGATTGTATATGCGTATGAGATAGTAAATAGAACGCAAACATAAGTTGATACATAAAACCTACATACCGTTTACTTATGAAAATTTACTTGATATAGTATTAAAAACATATATACAAAATGATCGTTTTAAAGGTATATACATAATACAATATACACAAAAATACGAATAATAAAAATATAAAAGTGTATACTAAATATATTAAAAGTACAACATTATAATATATATACGTAATATTGCATCGAAATATACATGTAACACATATAAGAGTATAACTTTTAAAAGAAAAATTTAATAGAATATTTAAAATATATACATAGAATACATGAATACATACATGTGTATATTATAATATATGATAATAATATTTAAGCATATGTACATAATATATGTTCATTAAGGATAATAATAATATGAGAAAGCTAATATACATATCTATATATAAATACTAACCGAAACCTAAAGTAAAATTAATAGTAAGATATGCTAATAATAATAATGATGATGATAATAATAATAATAATAACAATAGCGTAAAACACTTAAGTAATAAGAACAGGATTAAATTGGAAACAAAATAAAATAAACGGGGTAAATTTTAAAATAAAACAGAAGGTAGGGGCCCATTAAAACACGGGTGGAAGTAGTAGGGACCAGAATAGCAATTTTCCAGGGTCTTTAAAACACTGTCGTTGAAGGGAGGACCAGATCGTAACGCGTGATAAATCTCGGGGCCAAATTAAAAAACATCAAGGATTTAATTACAAAAGTTTCAAAAAGCGGAAGGACCAAGCGCATAAATTGTCCCCATGACGTCAGAGCACGCGGATCCTCTCGGATCGGGTCGGGTCGGATCGGGTATGGTTCAAAACGACACCGTTTTGGGACCTAAGTGCAGCCCCCAAAACGATGCCGTTTTGGAGGGCTATAAAAGGCCCGAATCCGAGGAAAAAAAATCATTTGGTACGGGTGAGAGAAAAAAAAAACAGAGAGGGAAGGGAGAGGGAGACCGGAGCGATTTCCGGTGGTCGGTCCGACCACCGCCGGTCACCGGCCGATCACCGGCGCCGGTGCCGGCCACCGCACACGGTGGCCGGAAGGTAAAAAGTTTCTATTTTTTTTTTACTTTTTTTTTAGTTATTTTTAGTTTTTTAATTTATTTGTAATATTGATATATATATATATTTGTACATAAGAGAAAATCGATTCAAAATAGAGGGAAAAAAAAAATTACCTTCAAACTTCGACTACTGTTTTTTTTGTATCAGATCTGATCCCCTCTGTTTTTAAAATCTAGTGCTAGATATTGAAAGTGTCTGAATCTATAGTTGTATTAGAAAATCATACAAAAATCCTTTCTATTACACTGTTTTTGAGTATTGAGAAGAAAAACTGAACCCCCTTACAAATGTTTCCCATTCGGCTTTATAGCCGATTACAAAAAATGGTTCTCTGTTCTTTTGCGTGTTTCTTTATCCTTGCAGGGCATGGATGGTGCTGAGCAGAGATGTGACACTGGCAGTGGAGCAGGTAACCATTCGGTGGTGTTAGAGGCCAGGGGGTGGTTGCGGCGCGAGTGGAAAAGGGGGACTAGGGTTTCAGAAATTCTGAAACCCTAATTCGGGCTAGGTCACTATTCGGGCTTGGGGTGTAACTGGGTCTTGGTTTGGGTAGTGGTTTTGGGTCTGGTTAATGGGCCTTTCGGGTTTTAGTTTGGGGTTGATGTAATTTGAATGTAAAATTTGTAAAGAGGGACTGTAAATGGACTAATAATTTTGGGGTTTTAAGATGGGCCAAAATTGGCCTATAACAGCTGCCCCTCTTTGCTCATTGTCGTGTAACGGGAATAGAGCAAAGACATAAAGAAAGGCGAATTTTGCCCAGTCTTACCAAGTCTGGACTTCTTTTGGTGCTCTTTTTGTCCAGTTCCCCTTGTAGTCCACCGCATCTTGTAGCTTTAAGTTCAATCCATTGCGACTTCTGAGCTCTGACTTGTAGTCTCGATCAATTCGCATTTTCAAAGGCATAAAGTGATCTTGTTCTTTTGCAACTTCAAAGATGAGATCTTGTATCTTCAGTCCGCTCTGCTATAACTTTAGAAAGATGAAACTTGTGACTTCAATCTGCACCTCTGCGATTTCACTGGGGGTGTAAGGTCTATATCTTCGATTGGGTCCCTTGTAACTTCAAAGAGGCAAATTTTGCATCTTCAATTGGCTCTCTTGCAACTTTATCCTTTATTGAGACGAAATCAAAAATTGCTCGACCTTAATGTGCAAACTGAGGCTCAACTCACTTCTCGCGATATGAGTTGACTTTTTAAAGAATAGAGCTTGAAAATGTCTGGACATGAGGTCAGAGGCTTAACTTACCCCTCGCGATATGAGTTGAATGAACGGGAATTAAAAAGCAGAAATTGAAAAGATCAACTCACCTCTCGCGATATGAGTTGATTTTTGAAAAACAGAAATTAAAAGTACCTCAACGTGTCTTGAGGCTCAGCTCACCTCTCGCTATATGAACTGACTATGAAACATAAATTAAAGACAGATGTTGAAAACATCTCGTCGTGACTTGAAATTTGACTCACCTCTCGTAATATGAGTCAATTAAAAATACCTCAACGTGTCTTGAGGCTCAGCTCACCTCTCGCAATATGAACTGACTTTGAAACATAAATTAAAGACAGATGTTGAAACCATCTCGTCGTGACTTGAAATTTGACTCACCTCTCGCAATATGAGTCAATTAAAAATACCTCAACGTGTCTTGAGGTTCAACTCACCTCTCACCATATGAGTTGATTTTTGAAAAAGAAATTGAAAATACCTCAACGTGTCTTGAGGTTCAACTCACCTCTCGCAATATGAGTTGATTTTTTTGAAAATACCTCAACGTGTCTTGAGGCTCAACTCACCTCTCGCAATATAAGTTGATTTTTCGAAACATAAACAAATCAGAATAGCAAAACATATCATCTGGTGGGACTCAGGTGTCCTTATCAAAACTTCTTGCTTTACTGGAGTACCTGCATATGTCGCGCATGATATTATCGTGATATGCATATGTTGGCCCTAAATGCCACTATGCCTACATGATTATGCCATGAGTTTAAGGTATGCTGGTCATATGTGCCCTTTCGTCATGATTTTTGAAGATCTGTGTTCAGTGTTTCGACTCTTGGTTCTCTTCAGGCTTTGTACCCGTCTTCAAGCCCTCTGAGCAATCTGCAGTTCTCTAATATCACTCTTTTGCCCCTGTTTGAACTTTGTCCCTGCTTTGAAGCTCTTGTACTTTTCAAAATTTCATCCAAGTAATGCTTAACATTTCCTTTGTTAAGAACATGTTATTCTACTATTTATTATCTAAATGAAACACACAACGAGATGCATGAAAGATGGTAAGATAGGTAAGAAAAGGAACTTCACTTATATTTTATTTCAGAAGCAACAAACAAAGAAAGTTGATCAAGAATAGTTAAAAGTGTCATGAAATGAAAGGGAATTATATTCAATGGATACAAATGCTCTAAATATTCAACGCATGAACTCTTCCACGTTTCTTAATCAAGAATCCTTTCGAGCCTGGCTTCTTGCGTAGAAGATTTCGAGCTCTCAGAAATGCCTCAAACACTGTAGTCTCATCGTTTGATTCCTTGTTCAAATCAATTTGCCCCTTGACTTCACATCTGTTTCATTAGGACGCCCTTTCGGGTTTTCATCCTAATCCCTTTTTGCTTACCAAGACGCCCTTTTGGGTTTTCATCTTGATCTTTTGTTTACTAAGACGCCCTTTCGGGTTTTCGTCTCGATTTTCTCTCTTTTTTTCTTTTTTTTTTTTTTTAGACATAGTATTTTTTCACAGCATCTGAATTCACTGGATTAGGCAACTCTTTTCCGTCCATTTCAGTGAGAATCAAGGCTCCGCCTGAAAAAGCCTCCTTTACGACATATGGTCCTTCCCAATTTGGTGCCCACTTTCCTCGAAAGTCTTTCTGTATTGGGAGAATCTTTCTCAACACAAGTTCTCCTTCGTGAAATGTTCTTGGCCGTACTTTCTTGTCATGAGCCGCAATCATTCTTTTTTGGTACATCTGACCATGGCAGATCGCCTTCAAGCGCTTTTCTTCAATAAGGTTCAATTGGTCGTATCTGGCCCGAACCCATTCTGCTTCCTCTAATTTTGATTCCATTAGAACTCGTAAGGAGGGGATCTCAACTTCAATGGGCAACACGGCCTCCATTCCATAGACCAAAGAGAAAGGAGTTGCCCCCGTAGATGTTCTTATAGATGTGCGGTATGCGAACAGAGCAAACGGCAGCTTTTCGTGCCAGTCCTTGTAGGTCTCTGTCATTTTGCCGATGATCTTCTTTATATTCTTGTTAGCTGCTTCAACAGCTCCGTTCATCTTCGGGCGATAAGGCGAAGAATTATGATGCTTTATTTGAAATTGCTTGCACACTTCTGTCATCATTTTATTGTTCAAATTCAAGGCGTTATCTGAAATGATTCTTTCAGGCAAACCATATCGACAAATGATTTCTTTTTTCAAGAATCTACAGACGGCGGTCCTCGTCACATTAGCAAATGAGGCAGCTTCTACCCATTTTGTGAAATAGTCGATGACCACGAAAATGAATCGGTGCCCATTAGAAGCTTTGGGAGAAATCGGCCCTATAACGTCCATGCCCCACATTGAAAAGGGCCATGGAGACGTCATAACATGAAGGGGAGAAGGAGCTACATGAATTTTGTCGCCATAAATTTGACATTTGTGGCACTTTCTTGCGTAGCTAATGCAATCCCTTTCCATCGTTGACCAGTAATACCCGAGTCTCATAATTTTTCTGGACATAGTGAAGCCGTTGGAGTGGGTCCCACATATTCCTTCGTGAACTTCTTCAAGTATTTTCTTGGCTTCAGTAGTATCTACACATCTCAGAAGCACCTGATCTTTACCCTTCTTGTACAAGGTGTCCCCATCAAGAACAAATCCCGCTGACATTCTTCTGATTGTCCTTTTGTCATTCTCGTTTGCTTGCTCAGGATACGTTTGATTCTTGACGTACTCTAAGATATCATGGTACCATGGTCGTTCATCAGCCTCTTTCTCAATGTTATAACAATGTGCAGGGACCTCGTATATGCTCATCTTGAGGGGCATTATCTCTACTTCTTTATTTGCTTTGAACATTGAGGCTAAGGTGGCCAATGCGTCAGCCAATTGGTTATCTTCTCGTGGGAAGTAATTAAAAGTTATTTCTTTGAAATCTTTGATCAATTCAGCTACCAGATAGCTGTACTTAATCAACTTTGAGTCCCTCACTTCCCAATCTCCACGGATTTGGTAGATCACTAAAGCTGAATCCCCGTATACCTCTAGGATCTCAATGTTTCGTTCAATGGCTGCCCGTAGTCCCATGATACAAGCCTCATATTCTGCTATGTTGTTGGTGCAGAAGAAATTGAGCCTAGCAGTGAAAGGGTAATGGTCTCCTTCCGGTGATATTAAGACTGCTCCAATTCCATGCCCCAGAGCATTCGATGCACCATCAAAGCTCATCTTCCAAGGCGTCCCTTTTGATGACTCACATTCTTTCTCTGTGATGCACATCAAGTCCTCATCCGGGAAATCGAATCTCAGGGGCTCATATTCTTCTGTTGTTCGAGCCGCCAAGAAATCAGCTATTGCACTCCCTTTCACCGATTTTTGGTTCACATAGATGATATCGTATTCTGATAACAGGATCTGCCATCGGGCCATTCTCCCCGAGAGTGCGGGTGATTCCATCATATATTTTATCGGGTCTAGCTTTGAAATCAACCACGTCGTGTGATACAACATGTATTGCCTGAGTCTCCGAGCTGCCCAAACCAAAGCACAACAGAATTTTTCGATTGATGAATACCTTGCTTCGTATTCTGTAAACTTTTTGCTAAGGTAGTATATCGCCTTTTCCTTCTTTCCCGACTCGTCATGTTGCCCGAGTACACAACCCATTGAGTTTTCGAACACTGTTAAATACAAAATCAAAGGTCTTCCTGGAGTTGGTGGCACTAGCACTGGAGGGCTAGACAAATATT
Organism: Gossypium stocksii; assembly: GCA_020496765.1. Lineage (NCBI taxonomy): Eukaryota > Viridiplantae > Streptophyta > Magnoliopsida > Malvales > Malvaceae > Gossypium > Gossypium stocksii. The sequence continues at coordinate 2,143,294 of CM035623.1, forward strand.
GTTTTATTTTATCGAAGGCCACCTGACATTCCTCATCCCATTCTCCCGGATCATGTTTTCGAAGAAGCCGAAAGATTGGGTCGCATTGATTGGTAAGTTGAGCGATGAATCGGGCGATATAGTTTAACCTCCCTAAAAATCCTCTGACTTCTTTTTGCGTGCGCGGAGGTGGTAACTCCTGAATAGCTTTTATTTTATCTGGGTCCACCTCGATACCTCTTTCACTGACAATGAAGCCTAGCAGTTTTCCTGAGGTAACTCCAAATGTGCACTTGGCGGGATTAAGCTTTAGCTGACATTTCCTTAGCCTTTCGAACAACTTTTTGAGGTTGACTACATGCTCTTCTTCTCCTCGGGACTTAGCAATCATATCATCGACATAGACTTCTATCTCTCTGTGCATCATGTCATGGAACAATGTTACCATGGCCCTCTGATATGTTGCCCCAGCATTCTTTAATCCAAACGGCATTACCTTGTAGCAGAACGTCCCCCACATCGTCGTAAAGGTAGTCTTCTCCATATCTTCAGGAGCCATTTTGATCTGATTATACCCTGAGAATCCATCCATGAAGGAAAACAACGAATGTTTTGCCGTATTATCCACTAATGTATCAATGTGCGGTAAAGGAAAATTGTCTTTTGGACTTGCCCGATTCAAGTCACGATAATCCACGCACATTCGTACTTTACCGTCCTTTTTTGGTACCGGGACAATGTTGGCTACCCATTCAGGATATTTGGAAGCTTGTAAAAAACCCGCATCAAATTGCTTTTTGACCTCTTCCTTTATCTTCAACAACATTTCAGGTCTCATCCGCCTTAGTTTCTGCTGAATAGGCTTACACTCTGGTTTCAATGGGAGTTTGTGGACCACTATATCCTCATCCAATCCTGGCATGTCCTGATATGACCAAGCGAATACATCTTTGTACTCACGCAGCAAAGCAATCAAGTTGCGCCTAGTGTCAACTGAAATGGAAGTCCCGATTTTCACTTCTTGTTTTCTTTCTTCTGTCCCCAGATTTATTGTTTCAACAGATTCTTTATGAGGTAGAATCTGCTTATCCTCTTGTTCCACCATCCTCAGCAAGTCGGGAGACGATGCATAGTCTTCGACATTTTCTTCTGCTTCAAATTCTCCTAAGCAAACAGCTTTTTTAAAATCGATTTCAAGATTTAGAACGGGTTTGTTCATGTTATTGATATCCGAGCACCTGAAAATTAAATGAAAAAGGAAAACTATAGAAGGGCATACAAATGTTGGAATCGACAAACAACATGCCATGATATGGTATAAGGCAAATGTAAGGAAGCTGTGAAATGAGAAAGTAATTAGGAATTTGGTGATAATGCAAAAGATCATGACAAAATACATCTTCATTGATGTTCATTTGAATGACAAAGAGCGAATGCAAGCTCTTACAAAAGAATTCTATTATATCTAAGGACACAATAGAGGGTTAATGTTGAGCATTACTCTGAAGACTTAAAAACTACAAGAAGATCTTCAGCGGTCCAATTGTTCAATTTGAAACCAGGAGGGCAAGGGCGTATTCTTGAGACGTCTTTGCCTGTAGCAATATCAACTCCTTTGTCAATAACATTTATACTGACATTTCGATAACCCTTTTCGATTGATAGCTGCACATTTCGCGAGCTATTTTGTCCAGGGTTTATCTTTCCTGCAGACGTAAATGTTCTTGACAAAGGAGGATACTCGATGGGCTCCCATTCTGGTTCTCGACCCAAGGTTCTTGCGATCCTTCTTTCTTGGTCCTTTTTCCATTGTTTCTTCAAGTGACACGCCTTCGGTTGGAATCCCAGACCAAACCGAGCCTTGTGAGGGACTGGCTTCAGGGCCCTGACTATTCCTTGCTGAAATTTCCCTAGACCTTTCCTTGCTCTAGCTCCTTTTCCTACCGTCAACTTAATCCCCATCTTCGTGTTCTTTGATAACTTAGGTACAGGGATTTTGTTTCCCTCTGCAACAAACGTGGCATTGACGAACTCAAGGGATCGGAAGGAGCACTCCAATGCATCTTGGCTTACTTCGACATAAGGCGCATCGGCAGAGATGGATGCGACAATATCTTCTTCGCCCTCAACTGTAACCAGACAGCCGTCCATGATGAATTTCACTTTTTGATGAAGAGACGATGGAACTGCACCCGCAGAATGTATCCAGGGCCTTCCCAGGAGACAGTTGTACGATGGTGTGATATCCATGACTTGAAATTCCACCTCGTAGACGTAGGGGCCTACTTCTAAAGGGATCTCGATCTTTCCCATTACTTCACGCCTCGTCCCATCGAAGGCTCTTACCGTGGAATGGCAGGGCCTTAGGTAGGACAAATCTATTGGGATTCGAGATAGTGTAGCCAATGGCATGACATTGAGTGCTGATCCATTATCAATGAGCACATTAGGTACGATGTAACCCTTGCAGCGGGTTGTAATATGCAGCGCTTTCACCAAGCCCCTACCACCGGGCGGTATTTCATCATCGCTGAAGGATATGAAATTGACCGCATTCAGATTGTTTACCTATTTGTCAAGTTTTTCCACGGATATGTTGTTTGCTACGTAAGCTTGGTTTAATACTTTCAACAATGCGTTCCGGTGTGGCTCTGAATTTAGTAGTAGGGATAGTACCGAAATTTTTGCCGGCTGCTTGCTTAGTTGTTCCACTACGTTGTACTCGCTGTGCTTAATAAACTTCAAAAATTCTTGCGCCTCCTCTTCATCCACGGCCTTCTTAATTCCTGGTTCAGGCAAAATTTCATGTTCATCTTCAATCTCGTGCGCTGGCGCCTTCCCTTTTTGTTTCAAATCATTGATTTTCTTTATTGGTTCTACCTCCTTGGAGTAACATCTCCCACTACGAGTAAAATGGCCCACTTCTCCAACACTCTCAGTTGTAACCTCAGACTTTTTACTTTCTGGTGTGACAATGTTGACGTCATATTTCCAGGGCACAGCTTTATCATCCTTATAGGGAAAAGGAGATGGCACTTCTATTATCATTTTTGGTTTCACGAGCTCTTTCTTGGCATCATAGTAGATTATCAATGGTCGGTTAGCGCTATATGGGCAACCTGGTGATTGATTGTCGGAGGCGCACACTTCTCCTTCATCCGACTTTTCCCCTTTTTTGAAGATCTCAATCTTTTTACTATCCATCATGTCTTGGAGTACTTCCCTAAATTCTTCGCAAGACTGGATATCGTGCTCTTTATTACCATGGAAACTGCAAAGATCATGTCCACTTTCTTCAAATACTCCGCTAGCATAACAGAGTAACCCATTTTCGGCCAATATCTCCCAGATTTTCTGCAGAGGTACTTTTATTTCAGAAACCCATTTCCTAACCTGCCGTTTGTTTTCTTCTTCAACTACACTTACATTCCCTTCAGCGTGATTTGGGAATGGGTTCCCGGTTGCACCGCCTGAACCATCAAATCTCAAGATATCTGCATCAATGAGTCCTTGAACTCTTCTTTTGAAGGCGAGGCAGTTTTCTGTAGAATGACCCTGATTCCCAGCATGATAAGCACAGCTGGCGTTAGGATCGTACCATTTTGGGTACGGGGGCTTCAAGGGTGCCATGTAGTGTGGTGATATCAGCTGCTTCTCTAAGAGTTTCGGGTATAGTTCCCCGTATGACACAGGGATAGGAGTGAACTGTGGTTTCTCGGGATTTGATCTTATAGGCCTTTGTTCATTCTGAGGTTGGCCGCGGACAGGTGCGGTGTTTTGTGGAAATGTGGCCATTGGCCTTTGATGACTGGCGGCATAAACTGGGTAAGGTGGATGAGGGTGTGGTGTTTGGTAATATGGGGTTTGAGGCGGATAGTAGAAATTTGGGGGTGGATAGTTTCGTGGTCGAGGTTGGCTTGGATACAGGTTGGAGGCATAACGGCTTCCTACTCCTACCATGTGGGTCTCTGGGTCTTTTTTCTTTATAGGCATTGTTCTTCTGGAATTTTCTTGCCCCTCCATTCTACCACTTTTGACAGCATTCTCAATAAGTTCGCCAGATATGACAATATCTGCAAAGTCTTTTGTGGCACTTCCCACCAGTTTATCATAAAACGGTGTTTTCAATGTATTTATGAAGAGGACAGTTATCTCGGTTTTGGTCAACGGAGGTTCTACTTGAGCTGAGACGTCCCTCCACCTTTGCGCATACTGTCTAAAGGTTTCCGACGGCTTCTTCTCCATCATCTGCAGCGTCATACGATCGGGCACCATGTCAGACACGTGCTTATACTGTTCGCAAAATGCCGACGCTAAGTCTTTCCATGTTCGGATCTTTTCTCTGCTTAGCTGATTGTACCAGCGAAGAGCTGACCCGACAAGGCTATCTTGAAAGCAATGTATAAGCAGTTTATCTTCATTTACATATCCGGTCATCTTTCGACAAAACATGACCAAGTGTGCCTTTGGACACCTTGTCCCATCATACTTCTCGAAATCAGGTGTTTTAAATTTTGGCGGTAAAACCAAACCAGGTACTAAACTAAGCTCCTTAGCACCTAGCGCAGAGAAGGCCTCAGTGCCCTCTATCGCTTTTAGTCTTTCTTCTAGGCTTTTGTACTTTTCTTGGACCTCGTGATCTTCCACTCTCAACCTAGCAATTTCCGCCGGATCATCTAGATCTGGGACAGGCGGGTTGGCAGGAGCAGACACAAATATCCCCTGTCCTAGATGTGTGGCCGGCACAGGTCGTTGTTCTAAGCCAACGGATTCCCCTTGAGTTTGTACTCTTTGTGTCATATGGGGCGGGGTGAATCCAGGTGGGTAAAGTGGATCTTGATCAAGGTTAACAACCTCTGGGTTCTGCACGGGTCCCTTTCCTTTTACCAAGGCTGACATCATTTCCATCATTTTTGCCATTTGGTCCCTTTGTTCCAATGATTCCTCTCGAGATCTTATCATTAGATCTCTCGTTTCTTGTTGCGATTTGGCTAACTGCTCTTGTAATTCTTTTTGAGCCCTTTCCATTCTCTCAATTCTTTCATTAAACTCTGCTTCCATTGCTCTAGTTTGTCGTCGTGTTCTATATGAATGTCGAGATTCCAGCCTTATATCGTTGCAACTCTCTGCGATTTATAGGATTCTAACCTTAGTGAACGATTATGAGATATGAAATGAATGCATGAATGCCATATGAATGCTAGCTACGAATGTGTATGCAAAAATTTGATGTTGATTTTAAGATAGCCTCTATTTCAGGCATTTTCTTGATCAAAAAGAGTCAGGTTGCATTTCCCTTTGAAGGCCTATTTTATAGGCGTGAGTGTCTCTGTCATAATTTTTAATTAATCAGACCCCTTTTCAATGGGAATTAATGCATGCATATGAATGAAATGAATGCAAAGAAAGAGGCGTTAATTCTTGATTCGATTCTATTAGATCACTTTTCTAGAAAACGAACTTCTCTACATAATGTAGATGATTACATATACGACTTGGCCCTATTTCCTAGGGTCTTAACTTTTTTGAGAAGCCAAGCTAAGTCTCGGCCACGATCTGATACAGACTCAAACTTTAAGCTTAATATGTCAGCTTCTGTTGCTAGGATTTGCAGATGCTCGGCGACTTCTCGAATTTGGACCAAGGCTTCGCCCATGACATGATCCCGGTCTCTAACCTGACGCTGTGAGGAATGGAGCTGTTCTTTCCAGTGTTCATTGTTTGCTTCAAGGAGTTCAATTCGTAATTCAGCATTTTGTAGTGCCATTTCCATCTCCCCTATCTTTACCTTTAACTCTTCAATTTTGCTTAAACTAGCCTTTAGCTCAATCACGGAGTTACGATTGCGATGATGATGCAGGGACTTTTCCAAGTCCGCTATTCGAGCTCGCAACCTGTCCTTTTCACTCTGATTCTCCAACAAGCTTCTTTTCAAAGCATCCTCTCGTGTCTGGGCTTCCTGAAATTGCCTTTCCCAGCGATTAGCCTTAGTTTGTTCCTCTTTGACTTCTTGTCTCCACTGTTCTGATGTTTTACCTAAACCAGCAGTCCTTCTGGCCCTACATATTTTCTTGTATCGCGTCTTCAAATCGTCTAGGTCTTCTTCGACCCTACTCTTCCCCTTTCTTAGCTTCTCGGCCTCCAGCTTGTGGATATCAACATCTAATCCCAATTGCATCTTTTCCTCTTCGAGCTTCTCTATCTTTTTTTCTAATTCTCGATTCTTTTCTTCAAAGTCTTTTTTGATGATTTCTAATTCTGATGGGATTACTCGTAAGTGTTCTTCTAAAGGCTGAGCGTTTTCTTGATTTGGCGAGAGAACATTGTCGTTGACTCTTCTAATCCTCCATTGATCGTATTCAGGGGTTGACATTGGATTTGCAGCAAATCTCTTCATTCTATGGGTTTGACTCCAAGCTTTCGAGATCTCACGAATTTTCTGCTTATAGTTTTCGCCCTTGTATATGAACTCGCTTTGGGCTAATCCTTGAGTAGCCGGCACAAACTGTCTCGATCGATATTACCTTAATACAAGCAATGGAGCGTATCCGACGGCTCCCCATATCCCCAGCAGAGGAACCCAATCAAAATCACCACAACGATATAAGATTTCATCAGGAGTCATCCACAAAGCCTTCCACTCGATGTCTTCAGTTTGTAAGTTCTGAAGAATTTCCATCCATTTTTCTTCTGAAATGTCGTCCCGTCTTGGTGTTGATGCTATTCCTTTTAATGGAGAGTAGTTCTCATAACAAGCTCGGTAGGACGGCTTTTCCACTTTCCAAAAATGGCTATGAAACCAAGCTAGCAGGAGTTGTGCACATCCTATGAACCTTCCCTCACCGGCCCTCCGGCATGCATTCAATGATCTGAAAGTTTCCGCCAGGATTGCAGGGACCGGATTGATCCTTTTGTTTAGTCGATCGAACAAATCAGTGACTGCTTCATCAATGTGTCTCAAGGCTTTAGGAAAGATCATCAATCCATAAATGCCCAAGGCGAACACATCGACTCTTATCTTCGTTTCGGGGTATGCCAAAACCAAATCCTTCAAACTTTTCCAGGGGATGCACTTGCCTTCCCCTTTTTGCTGAATTCGGGCCACAACCCACTGTTCACTCATCCCGGTAATATTCATTAGTTTCTTCACAAAACTTGGAACATTAACCACCCTAACATAGGCTTTGTCAGTTTGTACCCTCGGACAACGAAGTAACGTGGTGTATTCTTCTACAGTAGGAACTAGATCCACATTTCCGAAAGTAAAGCAACTATATGCTGAGTTCCAAAATTGAGTTATGGCTCGAAATAAATGCTTATCTACCTTAATGTCGAGTAGATAAGGTAGATCACCATAATTATAATGAAATAGCTGCTTGGCCTCGTCGTCCCAATTGGCCCATATTTCTCTCAATTCCCGAAGATCATTTTGTGTAACACTGATGCTGGTGAAGTCCCACAGCTCCGATGTGTATCCCTCAACCAAACTATCTCCTTTTTCTTGCCATGTTTCCTCGGACCACTTCCGGACGGTCGCATTTTCTTCCACACTATCAAGAAACCCCTTTTCCATGATCCGTGCTCTATTTAGCAACCGAACTCGAATTGACGCCTCTTTTCTATGATGATACCATGCAATGCGATCATGCACAAAACAGAATAAAACATGTCAGTATCAACAAAAATAATAGTAATAAAAAATGACCAAAGCAGATATTCAGGTGTTTTGCTAGGGTTTGGCGGAACTTTCCCTAAGGTGGGCTTTTAAGGTTTACTATATGAGGTTCGGTTCTAGAGTGAAGGGTACCTGAACCAGCGAATTCCTCGATCTTCACCCATTATAGGCTCATATGGATCGAGTTCGATTCAGGGGGATCCATTTCCCTATGGCCATGCGGAGGTGAAAACCTCACGAAGACATAGGTACGGATGTATCCCGGAAGCAGTCCACTAACCCGTGCGGAGGTGAAAACCTCACGAAGGCATAGTTTCTCACTCCCACTTAAAAGGTGCGACCCCGATGGTCATGCAAATGAAATGTGCAGGGGTATAAAAAGCTTGCAGTAAATACAACAATTAATGGAAATCATGCTCTAAAATTGATAAAGTGTAATGGAAGGATCGTACATTAAAAGTAAATTTTCAAATTTCGACGAAAGGATAAAAATTAATCAACTTGTGGTTCGACCCTCATTCTAGCGTCCCCAGTGGAGTCGCCAAGCTGTCGATACCATTTTTTTGTGAAAAACCAAAACGGACGTCGACTTTAAAAATATGAATTGGAGTCGCCACCGATCTTTTTTAGGGTGCGATCGGCCACCTCAAAAAGGGGTTGTTTTTGTGAACTATTTGATTTATTAAAACAACAATTTTGGTCCGCATACCAAAAAAATAGGTTCGGGAGTCAGTTACGCACGGGGAAGGATTAGCACCCCCGATACGCCCGGAAACCGGTACCTTGTTGATTAATTAATGTCTTTGTGGTCGATGATTCGAAAATTTGAAAGAGTTTAATATACGATCCTTATTTGCTTTAAAACCATTCGGGTAGGTTGAAGACGGAAATCAAAGGTCGATTTGCCTTAGGGTAAAACATCACATCCAATACGGTAGGACACGATATTTTGACCTTAGAGGCTAAACTTACTTTTTATTTAGAAATCATGTATTTGATTTGAAAGGGTATTCGAATACTCGAGATAAATGAAGAAAATTGAAACCCAATACGTTAGGGCACAATTTCTCGAATTCCTAAGTACCGAACATTGCCTTGATTTCAGAAAATTTCATCCCGAGATTATGAAATATCACGCCCAATGCCTTAGGACGCAATACCTCGGACTCTCGAGAACAAGTTTTGAAAAATTGTATTTTGATAGGCTATTCGATTATTTAGATTTAAACGAAGAACCGCAACCCAATGCGTTAGGGCACGATTCCCGAATGTCTAAACACGAAATTTTTGCCTTTATGAAGAAAATTATTTTTGTATTAAGTAAAATGAGGTTTATAAGACATTTAGAATGACAATGAGAATACGCATAATAGAGTGAAATATGGTAATGAAATACAATATGGTGATAGTGAGCGAAAATGGAAAGTAATATATAGAGTTTTTGTTTTAATTTGTATTTTAAGAAGGATGTTCGAGTATTTAGAATTAGGCGAGAAAATCAAAACCCAATACGTTAGGGCACGGTTCTCGGATTTCTAAACACCGAACATTACCTATACAAAAAATTTGTGACGGGTAAAAGAAATTTGGAATACATGGGGTAAAGGTATAACAAAATACAATATGGAAATGGAATACATAGAAACGATTGATAATAGTATTTCATAAGCTTTTCATTTAAATTTATATTTTGGGAAGGTTATTCGAGCATTTAGATTTAGACGAGAAAACCGAAACCCAATACGTTAGGGCACGGTTTCTCGAATTTCTAAACACCGAACATGGCCTTTATAAAAAGATCAATTTGGTGCAAGTAAAAAAGAGTTGCACAAGTCGTAATTAAAGTATTAAAATAACAATAGTAATGACAAAATAGTGATGGGATATTAGTAACATAATAAGAAATAATACATGAGTAATAAAATCCTAATAGGTATATGAAAAACGTATAAGATTGTATATGCGTATGAGATAGTAAATAGAACGCAAACATAAGTTGATACATAAAACCTACATACCGTTTACTTATGAAAATTTACTTGATATAGTATTAAAAACATATATACAAAATGATCGTTTTAAAGGTATATACATAATACAATATACACAAAAATACGAATAATAAAAATATAAAAGTGTATACTAAATATATTAAAAGTACAACATTATAATATATATACGTAATATTGCATCGAAATATACATGTAACACATATAAGAGTATAACTTTTAAAAGAAAAATTTAATAGAATATTTAAAATATATACATAGAATACATGAATACATACATGTGTATATTATAATATATGATAATAATATTTAAGCATATGTACATAATATATGTTCATTAAGGATAATAATAATATGAGAAAGCTAATATACATATCTATATATAAATACTAACCGAAACCTAAAGTAAAATTAATAGTAAGATATGCTAATAATAATAATGATGATGATAATAATAATAATAATAACAATAGCGTAAAACACTTAAGTAATAAGAACAGGATTAAATTGGAAACAAAATAAAATAAACGGGGTAAATTTTAAAATAAAACAGAAGGTAGGGGCCCATTAAAACACAGGTGGAAGTAGTAGGGACCAGAATAGCAATTTTCCAGGGTCTCTAAAACACTGTCGTTGAAGGGAGGACCAGATCGTAACGCGTGATAAATCTCGGGGCCAAATTAAAAAACATCAAGGATTTAATTACAAAAGTTTCAAAAAGCGGAAGGACCAAGCGCATAAATTGTCCCCATGACGTCAGAGCACGCGGATCCTCTCGGATCGGGTCGGGTCGGATCGGGTATGGTTCAAAACGACACCGTTTTGGGACCTAAGTGCAGCCCCCAAAACGATGCCGTTTTGGAGGGCTATAAAAGGCCCGAATCCGAGGAAAAAAAATCATTTGGTACGGGTGAGAGAAAAAAAAAAAACAGAGAGGGAAGGGAGAGGGAGACCGGAGCGATTTCCGGTGGTCGGTCCGACCAACGCCGGTCACCGGCCGATCACCGGCGCCGGTGCCGGCCACCGCACACGGTGGCCGGAAGGTAAAAAGTTTCTATTTTTTTTTACTTTTTTTTTAGTTATTTTTAGTTTTTTAATTTATTTGTAATATTGATATATATATATATTTGTACATAAGAGAAAATCGATTCAAAATAGAGGGAAAAAAAAATTACCTTCAAACTTCGACTACTGTTTTTTTTGGTATCAGATCTGATCCCCTCTGTTTTTAAAATCTAGTGCTAGATATTGAAAGTGTCTGAATCTATAGTTGTATTAGAAAATCATACAAAAATCCTTTCTATTACACTGTTTTTGAGTATTGAGAAGAAAAACTGAACCCCCTTACAAATGTTTCCCATTCGGCTTTATAGCCGATTACAAAAAATGGTTCTCTGTTCTTTTGCGTGTTTCTTTATCCTTGCAGGGCATGGATGGTGCTGAGCAGAGATGTGACACTGGCAGTGGAGCAGGTAACCATTCGGTGGTGTTAGAGGCCAGGGGGTGGTTGCGGCGCGAATGGAAAAGGGGGACTAGGGTTTCAGAAATTCTGAAACCCTAATTCGGGCTAGGTCACTATTCGGGCTTGGGATGTAACTGGGTCTTGGTTTGGGTAGTGGTTTTGGGTCTGGTTAATGGGCCTTTCGGGTTTTAGTTTGGGGTTGATGTAATTTGAATGTAAAATTTGTAAAGAGGGACTGTAAATGGACTAATAATTTTGGGGTTTTAAGATGGGCCAAAATTGGCCTATAACACTTTCCACCTAATGTAGGAGTATTATGCATGTCACATAAATCACTATGTATCAAATCAAGCAATTTTGTTTTCCTTTTAACCTTAGGGAAAGGGTTTCTTGTAATTTTAGTCAACATACATATATTACATTTTTTAATATTATTATTAAAATCAGGAATTAAATCTAACTTATACATGTCATTCAATTTGCTATAATTCAAATGACCTAATCTGTAATGCCATAAACAAAAAGATTCAATCATATAAGCAAAAATAGTATTTTTATTCTTATTAATAATATTGAGTTTGAACATACTCTCATACATATACCATTTCCCTACAAAAATTCCTCCCTTAGACAAAATAAACTTATCTGCCTCAAAAACAAGTTTGAAACATAACTTATTCAACAGACTTCTAGACACTAAATTCTTCCTAACTTCTGGTACATAATATACATTATTTAAGGTTAAAACATTTCCAGAAGTGAATAGTAGTTCAATAGACCCTTTTGCCTTTGATTACTGCGGTGGAAGAATTTCCCACGTACAAGACATTGTCATTTTTACATTGTGTGAACTTTGTGAACATGCTTTTGTCTTTACACACATGTTTGGTTGCTCCGGTATCAATCCACCATATATTATCATCTTGTGCCATATTAATTTCAGATATCATTGGAGCGAACTTTTCGTTATTATCAGCCTTAGAAGATGATTTCTTTTTTAAAAATCGACATTCATTTTTGTAATGTCCTAGCTTACCACAATGATAGCATGAGCCCTTTTGTTTCTTTTTGAACTTAGGTGCTCTATCAGTCTGTTTGAACTTTCTCTTGAATGGTTTAGTAGTCTGTACTTTCTCCGTAACATGCACTTTGGCATTTTCAGAATTTAGGTTCTGATCTTGCTTTCGATATTTGATACAAACACAAAGGGGTGAAATTTATTAGATTCTAATCATCAAAACTGCCAATTTTCAGGCTTGAGAAATCAGCAGACTTGCAACGACTTTTTAAATGGGATCCTGGCATTTCTGGGTTGAGATCTCTTCATGGCGTTTGAAGATCTATCTCTTAGCTTCGAAACGTATTTTGAATCACTCGATTTTGAGTTCGGGAGCTCAAGTTATGACCATTTTATTGAAGACTATACGAGCATAATTTCTGAATGAGATTATGACGGGAATTATGAATTTCGGGCTTTTAATTCGAGTTTAAATCATATTGGGTTCGTGTTTTAGGCTTAATTTTTATTATATATGAGCCCAATATTTTATTTATCAGCTCTTATTATTTTATTATTATTTTATTCCAAATTTTTTATAATTATTAAGTATTTTAAGTTATATAGGAATTTTATGTTAACAAGAAAGTTTAGTTTAAAACTACTTCTTGTTTAAGATTAAATTAGAATTCTAGTATACTTAGAAGTTTTATTAAGATTTATTTAGCTAGCCTATATATAGGCCTTTGCATTGTACACAATACAGGCAATTCATTATTATTCTATTTCTCTTTTGAGTTAAGAAATTCTTTTTGGGTTTTTCTTTTTTTGAAAGAATTTCTCTTGAGTTTCTTTTAGAAGAGTTTTAACAATCTTTTTAGATTGTGGGGATCATCTTCACATTTTTTCTTACCAAGGTTTCTATCTTGGAGGGGAAATTAAAGCCACTTGAAGGGGGTTGTGGATTCTTCGTGTTTCCAAGGCTTCTTAGGACTTCTACACGCCACGATCTATCTTTCCATTTATCTCGTGTTTTATTTTATTTATTTGTTTTAATCATTTTTTATCTGACTTGGATTCAATTTTGTTTCAGGTTGTGTCAAAATTCAAGTTTCTTTTCGAACGTCTAGAGCCCTAAGTCAAATCCGCGACTTTGACAAACTTTACGATCCACTTCCGTATTCATTTATCTCATCATTTATCAATATTCTTCTTCAATACGAAGATGATTTGCAAAAGCCTCAAGAGATATTTTCTCTTTCTTATGTTTTAGACTTCTTTTAAAGTCTTTCTAAGATGGAGGAAGTTTGTCTATTATGGAGGATTCAACAATCATTTCATCCATTTTCATATCATATTGCTTAAATTGATTCAGCAGCTTTTCAATATCACTGAATTGTTCCATAATAGAACGACCATCAACCATTTGATAATTATTGAAACGACTGACAAGAAATTTCTTACTTGTAACATTTTCGGTCATGTATCGTGTCTCTAATTTGTTCCATAATTCTTTAGCAGTGACCTCGTTATGTAGCTCATACACATGTAATTAGTATTGTCACATTTTTGCCTTTCTCGGGTTGTAGCAACAGATTCTTTTTCATTCTCTTCAGGTCTTGGAGTATCCAAAACATAAGCAATCTTCAAAGTTGATAATAAGAAGTGCATCTTTTTCTGCCATCATCGAAAATTGCCACCATCAAACCAATCAAGTTTGACAAAGTTGGAAGCCAACTCCCTTAGTGTTCCACTTTCATGTGTTGTGGTAGTCATCATGAAATATAACCTTAAAATTGTTAGTACAAATCTTCAATGAAGAAAATCTCGAACACAAGAATAGAAAAAGAAGAAATAAGATAAGGCTCCAAGGCGTGTATCAAGTCACTATCTTTAATGTTATATTTGCCTCCACCTATCTTTGGTATGCAAATAAGTTCCAAGCAAATTAACCTCGAGGATACAATGAAGCCAATGACTATTTGCATTTTACATTGACGAGAATAGCCCACTACACACTGAGCAATGTATAATAAGAAACTCGATTTCTATAAAGAATTTCTGTAGTAATACTTTATAGAATAATTTAATAATATTAGAAAATGAAGGAAGGAAAGAATATTAGAATTTGTTGGTTTAATTTCCAAATGAAATCTCATTCCTATTTATAGGAATTTTCATGTCTCTTCATAGAGACATCTTTCAATAGGTGTCTTTCTGAATAATAATGTCTTTAAAATAAACACATAATTATTCATTTAATATTATAACTATTCAAACAATATTATTTAAATAGTTATAATTCTTTTTCAAAAAAAATCAAATAACACAACTTTTGATTTATTACACTCATTTATTTATAGTTATTGGAACACTATAAATATTTGAAAATGTTCCAATAGTGTACCGATCAATTCACAATCTAATCAGTTTGGATTATTAAAAAAAATCCCAAATGGATCTGAACCGAGAAAATTTGAAGTGATCTCATTTTAGATTAATTTGAATAAAACCAAAATATTACACAATAATTATATTTTGTTTTTTAAAATTGTGCCGAACCAATAAACTAAAGGGTAAACTATACCCAAGGTCACTAAACTATTACTAAGTTTATATTTTGGTTACTCAACTTTAGAAAGTTATAAAATAGTTATTGAATTATTCGAAAGTTTCTATTTAAGTCACTAAATTATTCAAAAAAAATTATTTAAGTCATTGGATTGTTAATGTTTTTTTTTAAGTTCGACCAACAATTTGGGAACGACGATTTGACGATTGGTAAGGTGGATTAGTACCCATCGACAAGTTGAAGAACATACTTTAGATCCAAGTCAATCTAACAGTTAGTGTCGGTGATCGGAGAAGAAAGTTGTTTGTATTTTGATTCATAAATTTGTGATGTTTAAAGCTACTTCATGAAAAAGATTGAACCTCAAAAGAGAAGGGGAATTAAAACTTTCGATTGGTGGAGACGGTGTAAATAGAGAAGGCCATACAACAATGGCTTTAACAACCCAATAACTTAAATGAAAATTTTCGAATAATTTAGTAACTATTCTATAACTTTTTTAAATTGAGTGACCAAAATGTAATTTATTAATAGTTTAGTGACCTTGACTGTAGTTTACCCAAAAATAAACTATTCAAGTTTAATTGGACGGGCCCGAATCGACCCTTCCAAACCTCTATTCCAAGTCCAAACACAAAGCTTTTATTTATTTATTTTTGTATTCGAATTGGGGGGAGATTTGTGGAAAATTCGTAAAAGAGCGAAGAGTTTCTTCAAAGAATGGCAACCGTAGCAGCGCCACAGCACCACCATCACCACCACCATCCGGCGTCGCTAGAGGAAGTCCGTACGCTTTGGATAGGAGACCTCCAGTTTTGGGTCGACGAGTCCTACCTCAACTCTTGCTTTGCTCATACCGGCGAGGTTCCCATACCTTTCTATCTCACTCTTACTTTATATATAATACACAAAATTTATGTATGCTATCCATAATATTTATGGTTTTATGTCTTTCGGGGATTGGAATAGATTTGGGTGTTCATCGTTGCTTAATTTGATTTGAATACTGTACATCGTTGTGGGAACTTTCATGTAATGTACTTCGTTGCTTAATTTTGGGTGTTCATCGTTGCTTAATTTGATTTGAAATCCTAATTCGCTAGGGATAGTCTTCTCACTTGAACATAAAATGTTTTGTTGAATTTATATGTATAGTTTTTGTGTTTATATAAATACATAATTTCAAATATATAATTTCTGAAGTTTGTGAATTATTTGTTTTAATGATTTTATGGTAAACCATAGGCTAATGGGAATAATAGTTTTACTGAAACGGAGTGCTAGTGTTCCCTGTTTCGGAACATGTGTAACAATTTGAAAATGGCAAGGGAGATGGCAATTTCTGGTAATAAAGCTTTTATGTTTTTTTTGTTAAAAAAATAAATCTATACGATATATATAAACAAGGATGTTGATGTTGGTGAAGTATTAAGTTTTACCATGTTATTTGAAATTATCCTTTTTCACATAGTTTTAATAGAAAAATTATTACTTGAAAGTATATCCTATAAGGACTCGAGTTCTATATTGGATTCTGTCAAATTACTATCAAATGAGTAGGGATTATGGTGTATAAAAGCAATTTTGTACGTGTGCGTATATATATATATATTAAGTTGTTTAGACCTCCCTTGTGTGCATTCCAATTGTTGATTCAAGCAAATGATCCAACTTGTGAAAGCTCTGGTGATTTTTCAAGCATTGGTTGCAAACATTTACCATACTTTGGTAAATTTAAAGGTTGGGTAGTATTCAATTTTATCTTATGCTAAAGCTTGAAAATGTACTCTTTTTTTGTTTAACTAAAATGTTGTAGAGTTTTATATGATGTTACATTTGAAATGAGCCATTGTTTCCTAATCTCTGCAGCTAGTCTCGATAAAAATTATACGCAACAAGATCACTGGACTGCCCGAGGGTTATGGATTTGTGGAGTTTGTTTCTCATGCAGCAGCGGAAAGGATATTGCAGACTTACAATGGGACACCAATGCCTGGAACTGAACAAATGTTCAGGTTAAATTGGGCTTCATTTGGTGCAGGAGAAAGACATAATGATCCTGGCCCCGATCATTCTATTTTTGTAGGGGATTTGGCGCCTGATGTTACAGATTATCTATTGCAAGAGACCTTTCGAGCTCATTATCCATCTGTTAGAGGTGCCAAGGTTGTGACTGATCCAAATACCGGACGCTCAAAGGGATATGGATTTGTTAAATTTTCAGATGAGACTGAGAGAAACCGTGCTATGACCGAGATGAATGGTGTCTATTGCTCAACTAGAGCTATGCGCATTAGTGCAGCAACACCGAAGAAGACCACTGCTTTTCAGCAGCAATATGCCGTGGCAAAAGGTCTTATTCCTTTCATTAACTTTAACCTAAAGAAATCCCCAGCCAGATTAATTTATGTATTTCCCATCCTCCAAAATTATGTGCTTATTTTTTATACATTGCTTTCATGTGGCTGCCCTCTGCTTGAATGTCCTATCCTTTGTTGCCATTTTGAATACAAAGGTGCATAACAAAAAAGACAGAACTTGATAAATTTATCGACTTTTAGAATTGGTATTTGGTTCCTTTTCTTCTAAGGTGGGCTTGATGAAGCAGTAAAGAAAGGAAGTAATATTATTTCATACACCTTGTAGACCACACCCCTGATATCATACCCGTTTACAATTGAGTCTCCTTGCAGCTTTCTTGCGTGTTTCATGGCGATTTAAGATTTTTTATTCATATTCTCCTTGTTTGTTAGTTTAGATGAGATGTGAGCATGACGTAATATCAACACGGTACTTATTTATGCTGAAGCTTGAATATCTGTGCCTGTATGTGCAAGTACATTGCTCTTTGGTACTGTATCTGCTTTAGATATTAGATACATCATACCTGTATGTATTTAGACTTACAAGCATTCAAGAAGGTGAAATTTTCTAAAATGAATTTATCCACGGTTTTTCAGCAGCTGTATATCCAGCTCTTGCATACACAGCAACAACCATGCCGGTGCTTCCACCAGATAATGACCAAACAAATACCACTGTAAGTGAGGCATACACAAGTTGTTTCAGACTATTTCTTTCTTATTGACTAACCATCCTTCCTTTGCAGATTTTTGTTGGCAACTTGGATCTAAATGTCACCGAAGAGGTATTGAAGCAATTTTTCTTGCCATTAGGAGAAATTGTGTGTGTTAAGATTCCTGCCACCAAAGGATGCGGTTATGTACAGTTCGCGAACAGGTAAAGAACAAGTGAAAAACATGATTACGCTAGTGACTTCTTGAAGTGTTCTCCACTTGGTAGTTGGTAGTTTTCAAAGGGTGGGTCTCCACTTATTATATAGCTGACCTGTCAATGTTCTCTTTCTCCTTTGACAAGATTTGGCGAACGAATATAAATGATTTAGCAGTAGAAATAGTCATGTTTGACTGCCTTCTTTTCCTCTTTTCACCTCTTCCCTTTATCCAATCTAATGCCTAATGTTTTTAACATTTTATTTTTTTCTGTCTGCAGGAATTCCGCTGAAGAAGCCATACGGAGGATGCAGGGGCAAATGATTGGTCAACAAGTTGTCCAAATTACTTGGGGTAGAATCCCAACAGCAAATCAGGTGGTGTTTCTCATATCTCAAATTCACACTGCGATCAAGTTATATGGCTAACTGGTTTTAAAATTTTCATGTCCCAAAGCATAAATTTTGGTTTGAAATGAAAATGGAAGAAATGCTGTTATTATTATTTTTTTTGCTAGAAATAGGATGAAATGGACAGTGGATAAATTCATGTAGTAAAAGCTCAATTGTTGTCATGCATGCATGCATGTATGTATTACGTATGTATGTGCTGGATCTTCTTATAGGTAGTTAACCTACTTTGCTCGACAATATTTGGCATTACTTTTTTTAGGACCTACCTGGTAGCTGGGGCGCACAAATAGATCCTAATCAGTGGAATGCTTATTACGGTTATGGACAAGGCTATGATGCTTACTCTTACGGGGCTACCCAGGATCCCTCTCTGTATGCGTATGGTGCATATGCCGGATATGCACAGTATCCTCAACAGGCAAGTGATCTAGGCCTAGCAGCATTAGCATTGCATCTAAAATATATTGTTTGTCACATAAAATGTGATATTTCTTTAGAAACAATTTTGCATTGTAGGTTACTACACTTTCAATCATTATTTTCCAAGTTTGTCCATGTCGGTAATTACATTAGGAATGAGCACTGCTTCATTTACGATATGACATCCTTCAAAATTTTTAATTTTTCTTTGAGAATCAAGAGACTTTTTCCATTTACATTACCGAGAAGCTTTGTAAGCATATAATGTGACTTGCCAATACTGAATCCAAATTAGGAACTTTCTTCAGCTATGTACTTTTCTAATTCCGAACTTAAGATATCACTATGGTTTGAACGAAACCTTAGTCTATTTACAATGAATTTTACAGGTTGGAGGTTCTCAAGAAATGGCAGCTATGGCTGGTGCTGTAGAACAAAGGGAGGAACCATATGATCCATTGGCAACACCCGATGTTGATAAGTAAGGTTTCTCACCCCTAGTTCTCTAATAAATTGTGGGTTAAAATTTGTTTCCTGGATAATTAATTTCAAGTCCATGATTTTCATTGCTATAGGTTAAATGCTACCTACCTCTCTGTTCATGGAAGTGCCATATTAGGCAGGCCCTTATGGCAGAGAACTTCCTCTATCACGCCGCGAGCTTAACCATCAACTTTCCCGCCATTGTCGTTCTTGGGTCTAGTTGGTTGAATCTTCCCACAAGAGGTAAAAGAGGAAATGACAGATTTAAAAGCTTGATGTTTTTCTTCTTACATATATGGTACAATTGTAGTGTGCCCTTAGGAATGAATATTATTGACACATAATTTTGATTGTAGCTTTATTTTATATTTTGTTTAGCATTATTGCAGTGCTGGTAGATTTAAGCTAATCTTTGCATGGTTGCATATAAGTGATTGTTGATTGAAGTTGGTGTTTTTTTCTTATAGAAAACGTATTAATGTTGTAATGGTTGTACCATCCATTTTCGGTTTAAGAAGAATCATAAAAAGGTAAAAAGTTATAAACAAATGATAATAGAAATAGAAATATAAAAATAAAAATAAATATTTAAATAAATTTAAATGATTCAAACAGTTTTTTTTTACTCGAGTCAATGGATTTTTTTAATTCAATCTCTTTTTGGTTAAATTGGTTTAATTTGATTGGTCTAACTCTATTTTGACAATGATGAAAAGGAAAAAAACAAAAAAACCTGATGCCGAAATTAAAAATAATTTCAGATATTAAAATAAGAATCCAGAGCATGAAACCTATACCACCTCATTTTCTTTTAAGAGAAACGAATTCCGCCTCAAAATATCGTTTCCTTTGTTCAGCTCAAAATGCAATTAAAATATCCTATTATCAATTACAACTAAATTATATCAATTAATTTTTAATCAAAATCATTATAAAGAATAATTTAGTTTAAGCTAAATCAGTTCAACTAGTTAACTAATCCACATAATTTTTACATGACAAATCAACTTAAAGTATCCAAATTTAACTCAAAATAAAGAATGAAACCAAGTTTTTACTAAATAAATAAGCAATTCAAACAAATTCCAGTTTATCTAAATCAAGCTTTTAAAAGAAACAAAATCAAACCAAAATTTGAACCTCAGAATTGTCCAAACTATTTTCAGAATGTATATATAAATAAAAATTAGAAAAATGTTTCAGCTCATATCAGCATTTTTCAGTTTCATAATGAAAAGTAACAATGCCTCAAATTGGAACAATCTCCTCTTCCAAAGATCATAAGCTAAAACATTGCAAGGACTGTGATTTAAATATAAGGAGGATCTTATAATGAAAATTGGGTCAAAACCTGTAGCTATATGTTTAAGAATTGAAATATAATTGCAGGCTTGTAGAATCATAAGTACTTGGCCAACCATGGCAGATCCTTGCTATCTTTCAGTGCAAAAGCAACATCATCACTGCCACATAACAAAACGAAATTGGGCTTAGATGACAGGCCGTTATTTGGTCATGCAATGTCAGTAAACATTGTCGAAAACTAAATGATGATTCGCTAACCGGTTGTCGAAACAGGATGAAATTGCATCAGATCATGAGCAATAACAAGAGACGCAAATTAGTAAGCCATAAGCAACTTGCTAGAATGACAGTATGCATATTCAGTTTAAATACTTCGTCCAGGATATTTCGGCTAAAGCTAAGCACTGCTGTATTATAGAACTACGAAGTCGAGCATTAAAATGGCCAATGAATTTGGTTGTGGGAAAGATATCCTTACTATTGTAAGTACAATCATGTTAACTATCTAAAAGAAAATACTAGTGATTTGATTTAACAGTCTTCCCGTGGCGCCCGTGGCGCCCGTGGCTTAACGCTCAAGTAAATAATAACCCCACCATCAAATAATGTTGAGTTGCAGGTTCAAAATGTAGGAAAGATATAATTTGGAAAATTTTCAATGATGTTTGATATCAGGAACACGGTCTAATTGCTTTTCATGAAAGTTTGCTAGAGAACTAACCTGGGAAAATTGAGCTGCAGCTTCTGCACCCTGTGCCTATCACCGGCTTCACACAGGATAATTCTGCATTCTCCGAGCTTGCAGCTGCCATAAAGAAAAAGGGATTAAATATACATATATGTGTATATACATATATATGTGCATGTGTGTGTGTAAGACTTCAGCGCACAGATTAAGCCATTCTTTATCTTAGTTATTTAAGGAAAATACAATATTGCAAAACAGTTGGCACGTGTATTCGACCGAATTCATCAACAAGCTTGCTTGTATTGTATTGGGGGTTAGAAACAGCCTGCTAAAGCGAATCGTAAATGGTTGCATCAATCTTCCTAAACAAAACCTTAAATGCCGTGGCTTACATCATCAATGCTTAATACTTCCTCAAGTATCCCAGAGATGGATATGGAAGTACAAATATTGTCAGGCTAGTCACAGACGTTACAATACAAAAGCTACCATTTTATAAACAAAAATACAAACCATATCTCTCTATGTGCCTTAACAAGTCAATAGAAGATGCTTACCCAACTTTCAGAAGTGTATCCCAACCAGGAAATGCTTCTCCATTGCTTGTGCAGAGACATGAAAATGTCATTGCCAACTGCAATATGGAGAAAATTCTTTTAGAAAATTTGCAAAAATAGGACTTAACCATTGATCAACTAAGAACAGTGACAGTGGATCAACAGAATTGATGCTAAACCAGCTAGCTATATATACAAACAGTTAGATATGCTGGAGGGTTGAAATTAATCATACTTGCTGTACTTGAGGAATGGAAGCTTCTAGTATCAGTGTAAGGTGTAAAGATATAGAACTACAATATAACAGCACATAAAAACATCACAGCATAAATAAGCTTTAGGCATGGACCTTTTCAAATGTGGTTTCCCCCATCCCTGTTTTGTAGAGCTCATAAACCATTGCAGTTAAGAAGATTTTACTCAGTTTAGAACAGCTTTTCATTACCTGCAAAGAAATATGACTTTAAGTTATTTCATAATGATATAAAAAAAAAAGAAATGGTATCCATGAATAGAACTTATAATCTCTAAATACTATCTATAACATATATAAATCCACAAGGAGTTTGGAAAATTTTTTTAACAAACCAACATACCTCTGTTGTTATATTATTGATTTTGCTATTTTAAATATTTTTTGGACGAGAAACAAAAAGATAACTAAAATTGTAATTTGCAGATGTACAAGTTAACTCCCAACTTACTTGGACATGAGGTGCCTGGAACATTTCCTGAATGGCCGCATCGACATCAGCCATAGTAACAACGTCTTTCACTGGAGAATAGTAAAACATATATTTATTTATTAATCAGATCCACAGCTGTGATAATGCTACCTATGAACTGACATGTAAGCTAAGGGTAAATTTAGTCATTCATCTAGAACAAAAGTTGTGCAGCTGCAAGAGTAGCAGAGTATGCTACCAATAAGGCAGAAGAATTCATGTAAATATCGAGCAGTAAAAACACCAAGATGCTTAAAGGCTAATAGATATTGCATAAAACGTTCACACATGGTTCTGTAAGTCTAGAAAGATAAACTATCATCTTTTCATAAATATTAGAATCTGAAAACAGTATAATGAAATTTGCTAATAAATTTTTACATGCCAAGATAAATCAGAAGGTTTCAATTCTCACTACCACCACAGTTCTATGGGACTATGCTCATTTCTATAACCTAGTGACAAAGAACAAATTTGACACTCCAAAGATTTTCTGGTGCTATCAAAATAACTATGTCCGCAATCTATATTCTAACCATTACAAAGCAAAATCATAGGTGATGCTTCAAAGGCTGTGAATTTACCTATAGTTGTAGATAAAGGTGGTACTTGACCATTAAATATTATTTTCATATGCCATTATATGACTCTTCATATGATTAACTGTAAAATAATCATGTTTGTATGCATAAGTATCCAACACCACAGCAATGGCTTTACATTACGGTTCTAATCTTTCTAGAAAGCTTATTACCTGTAGAAGAATTCACACATGAAATTTGATTCTTTATATTATAATCTGCAATTTCTGCTGCACGCCTGCATATCTCTAGGGCACGGCGTGCATCCCCTGAAATGGCTGCTACCTGAAATATACATGTAAACTTTAACATCAAACTTACACAAGTACAATATGATTAAGGGCAATAATATTTTGGCATTAATTTTAGTAGATGAAAATAAAGAATGAAATCCAACTTTCATGGGAAAACATATGGGGACTAACCTTTCTTGAAGCAAATTCTACTGCTTGCTTTTCAAATGCATCAATTCCTTTCAAACGACTTGATATAATTTCCTGTAGCTGCTGATAATTGTAGGGACCAAAACAGAGTCTTTGAATACCCATTCGGCTTGAAATGCGAGGAAGTAACTTCTCTGGAAGATCCATTGTATTTGCTATTCCTGAATTCAGAGATCAACAATTCATGTTGAATTTTTATTCTTGTCATCACCACTGTAATTGGTATAGGTCATAGTTTCAAATGCTGAAATGGGAAAAACTGTACCTATCACAATTAACTTGGAATGAGGCTTAGTAGGCCAGTCAAGAATGTTGTACAGTACCTGTAATTGAGAGAAATGTATGGTTATGGAGCTGCAACCTTTTTCAATTAAAATGAATATAAACATAAAAGGAACTTTTAGCTTGTATCATAAGCTGCAGAATTTACCGATTGGTTTCTGGTTACAAGAAGATCGAGTTCATCAATAAGTAGAATACAAGGTCGGTCATCCCCCTTAGCAATTTTCTTTCCATCTGAAAACCGTTCATTCAGTAATTGCAGAGCCTTTTTCCAACCAACCCTATGTCCAGTTAAGGCTTCATATATGACCTATAAGAATATAGCATTTAAATATAAAAAAGGCAACCATCAAAACATTTGTAGTAAGGTGAAACCATATAACTTCACAGTTGGTATATTTTATATTACTGTGTAAATATTCTCTGGTGCAGCCAACTTTAGACCATTAACCTCCACAAAACAGTAAGGTCTTATGCTTCCTGCATCAACTTCTGACTTTATGTTCCTCATTACAGCCAATACACTCATTGTCTGCAAATTCATGTGGGGGAAAAAAGAAGAAAAGACCAAATAAGTCTCCTATTTAAATAAGCTTCAACAGCAGATCCTATCAGCAAATTTGGAATGAAAAGAGAGAAAATTCTCTATGCACAAAGGCAATGAGCTATACTTTGCCTGTTCCAGGAACACCATGAATATAAAGGCAACGCCCAAGGCACTGATCATCACATATGGCTCCTTTTACAAAAGTTGTTATCTCCTCCATTTCTCTGCACCATAACATATTTTCTATTCAATGTATCATAAGAAAAGTAAAAATAGAACAAGATAGCTAACAAGTTTCACATACTTATTCCTACAAGGTAAAGACTTCGGCAATGTTGCCAACAAAAGTGTTGCTTTTGCCCTTTCCAGCTCAGTCTGCTTGTGGCACCTCACATGCTCTGGGATCATTTTTGTCCCTACTTTTTGAATACCAAAGAAACGGCCCTTCCGAGAGTTCTGTATCAATCAAATAGTTGTCTAAGAATCTTGGCAGCTGCCAAACACAAAGTTAAGAAAATGAAATAACTAGAAAATATCCCTACTGCAGCCAATTGATGAGTTGTGGATGGTCTAGCATGTGCATTCCTTTCATTTTCCTCTTCATATTCCATATCTTCATCTGTATCGGAGTCATCTTCCTTGCAAGAATTCCAGTCTTCATCACCGTTAGCACATTCACCATCCTACAAACAAAAAAGATACGAATTAATTTCAACAGAATATTGACTCCGTTTTAGTAAAGAAAAAGCCACTTTAATGAAAATTCAGATTTTTGACTGCTTACTTCATCATTATCAATCTCAGCTAGACGCTTGAAACTGTGCCATTGAATATCATATTCATATTCACATAGGAAAACATCATCCCCTTGATCATTGGCCTTGGCGTATTCTTTGGGGCTCATGACATTACAATGCCTAATGATGGATTCCATCTGTAGTGCCAAATGTTAGAATTTTTAATTTAACAAACTCCTTAGCAAGGTTTTAAGAATCATTCAGTTTTCAGTTAGCTGGAAATAAAATCCTAGAGAGAAGCCTAAGAAGAGGATGATCCCATTGAATTAATTAAGATGTAGAACCCTGCAATGAGAAATCTCTTCAATGCTTTCATTTTATGTTTCCCTAAATTTAACTGCAGGCTCTATCTTATTTAACGAACTGTTCAAATCTTA
This sequence comes from Gossypium stocksii, assembly GCA_020496765.1. Taxonomy (NCBI): domain Eukaryota; kingdom Viridiplantae; phylum Streptophyta; class Magnoliopsida; order Malvales; family Malvaceae; genus Gossypium; species Gossypium stocksii. Next base: position 2,168,839 of record CM035623.1, read on the forward strand.
AACCATTAGCTATTTACTTGATGAATGACCAAAACTAATTCGTATGGCTGCTATCTTATCTGTTGAGGCAATTTAGTACGAGAGAAATCTAGGAGCTGGTTTGAATAATAAGTCTTCAGCAGAAGTCATAGACCTAACTCAACTAAGCCCTTGTGTCGACTAAACTGGAAATTGGACTGGTCCTATCATATATAAGGAGAGAATTTCATACTTGATTTTGGAAGTTTGATTCCTTGGGTTTCTCAAATTCTAGTTTTACTATAAAGGCAGCTAAGAATATACAACATTGCCATACATAGTAGAGGATGACCTTTTTATTGTGGATACTAACGCATATGCTTCTTATCTGCTTTGAAGCAACAACATCTAAACCTTATTGGTAACCAAAATAAGATTGTAAGAAGCATGTAATTGATTGAAACACGACTGCAACTCTAAAGTCATACTTAAGTAAGAAATTTCATCAAGAACAAAAGAAAAAGGTAGTGACCATTTTTCCTATCATACAATCAACCAGTAAAAGGAAATTCCCAAAAGACGTCAAACCATCCACACTTCCCACATATACAATCATAGATGAACATTTCTACTCTAATAATAAATTAACATTAACAATTCAAACAGATGTTATCCATAACCTCTATGTCAGCAAAATCATTTGTCCGATAAAGCTCCCTTTTCAAATTATGAGGTTGTCTCCCACTTGCAGTCTCTTCTGGTATAATATACCAACGTCCACGGAAACAATAGCTACCATCTACTTCTTTCCACAAACTGCAAACTCCAACAAAAAAAAAAAATCAACCTGTTTTTATGACAGACATGAATAACCAGATAAAATGCAATATGTTCGTAAACAAACCTCTCAATACGGGCAGCCCATAAATCACTGGCAAGCAGCTTTTCCCTTAAAGTCCTAACCCGCTTCTTCCCCTCCGGAGGCTTCGGAAACTCGACATCTTTGCCTAATTTCCGAGCCTGGCAAAACCCACAAACCCAATCACCATCAGGAACCTCTTTCAATGGCGGCGTCAAGCACTTCAAGTGAAATCCACCTAGACAATCATCACACTCGATCATCACACCCCTCCCTACCTTGAAGCAAACTCTACACTCCTCCATTTCAGGAATCTCATCATCTGAGCTCGCGTCCTCCCTTCTCTTCACGTACACATCATCTCCCACCTCAAACTCACCCCCATCATACACCACTTTCTTATAATAAACCCGCTTCCTCCCCTTCTTCTCCTCCTTATTTACATTCTTCAAACTCCTCGTCGCCATAGCTCTAGTTACAGCTCTTTTCTCTTCCCCCTTTTTCCTCTTCTTACTCTCCAACGCCTGAGGTGACACCGGAGAAAACGTAGCCTCACCCAATTTACCCAAATCTGGGATTTCCCTTTCCTCACTGAGCTTACATCTCAAGCTTTTCCGCGTCTTTACACTCTCCTCGTTTCTCAATCCTTTTTTCCTCTTATCCGGTGACACAACGTCACCATTCCCCTCACCCAATTTACCCAGATCTTCGTTGAGCTTACATTTAGGGCTTTTCCCCATCTTTACACTCCCCTTCTCACTCAATCCCTTTTTCCTCTTCTTACTCTCCAACGTCTCAGGTGACACCGGACAAAACGCATCCTCAACCTCACCATTCCCTTCACCCACTTTACCCATTCCTGGGATTTCCCCATCCTCCTCATTGAGCTTACATTTCGGAGTTCTCGGCGTCCTTACACTCGATCCCTTTCGATTATTCCCAGAACACTTCCCAATTCCATCCATAGCTTCCAAAGCCTTTCGAGGCGTGCTTAGATCTAGCATTTCATCTACTGTGTTTGAAGTGAAAGGTTGGAGAGATCGACGTGAAGATCTACGAAGGGGAAGTTGTGGGGTTTGAGGGGATAGATGAATCGAAGGAGTGGATGATTGTGATTTGACATTATTAGGGGATTGCTTGGGTTTTTTGGGGGATTGAAATTGCTTTCTAGGAGTTTCGGTTGGCATTTCTGTGTATTGTTGTTTAGTGAAGGTGACAAATGGCGATTTTCGATTTTCTTTTTCAGGGTTTTGCAGATGGGGAGAGGACGATGGGTGGTTTTTAGAGGGTAAGTGAATTGGCGGGAAACGTTGTCTTTCCCTCCCATTTTTGTATTCCCTTTTTTGTCGTTGAAACGGTGCGTTTTGCCTAGTCGGCTTTGCTTTGGAGATCCCGTTTTGAGTTGTATTGTATTATTATTATTATTATTATTATTATTATTACCATCTATTTATCTATACTCTCAATAAATTTTAAATTTTAGGTAATAAATTAAAACTGAACTAGCTGAGCCTTTTCTTTCTTTGGCTAGTATTTTTTTAAATTTCCTTTTGTGTGTATTGTGTTGTTTTTAGAGGTACCCCATAAGTTTAGATAAAAATATTTCAAAAAACTTTTCAAGTTAAATTTAGGTCAAATTGGGTCAATTCGGATACAAAAAATCATTATCTATACTTAATAGATCACTCATATGGATAAATTTTAATTACTAGGGTGATACCTATCAAATTCGACTGGATTTTTAAAATTTTTAAACTATCTTTTATAACTTTTTAATATTAATTTACAAAATTTCAAAAAAAATTATAAATATTTTAAAAGAAAACAAGAATTTCAGTCTTTTAATATAAAACATTTATGTTCGTATAATAAAAATTAAAATTAAAATTAATATAAAAATTTAGAATTAATTATATATTAATTAAAATATAAAATTCAATTCAATTTTAATAATCTCAATTTTTGAACTTACATTTTATAAATCATTCAAACATCTCTTCGAAGTGATTTTAAATTTTTCTTCCAAAACCCTACTAATTATTTCAGGCAATCATATTTTTTTCACTTATTTATTTATTTTAGATAAATTTTAATAGTTGTAATAGCCAGTCTGTTTTTTTACGTGGGGAGTTCAGAACCATCCATTTCTTACTTTTCTTAGTCTCCCCTACTAATAAATCCAACCGATATTATCTTTTAAAAAAATTCATAATAAATTATTTAGAAATGATGGATTTAATTATATTGATTGAACATTAGTTTAGTTCTATACGCTTTTTTTTTTTTTAAATCACAAGATTTATATTATTTAATCAAATTTTGTATTTCACAATATTCACAAACAAACATAAAAAAAATAAAAATTTCAGACCATAACCAAAACACTCACTAATAGATCTTATTTTAACAATAATTGACTTAACAAAAAAAAGAAAAAAGAAAAACAATCAAAAGAACTCCTTTTGTTTGGTAACCACAAAGCCTTGACCAAATCTGAAATCAAACAATATAAGGCTCCAAATTATCCCGATTGTTATTTTTTCATCCATAAAACTCGAACTTAAAGATTTTACTTAAAAACTCGAATTGAGCTGCTTGTTAACTACGTATCGTACCGCTATTAACTGCTGCATTCTTTCGTAATGAAATAAATGCAAAATAGTGAATAATGTATAGCAACAAAGCTAACTCATGAAAACAATAACCATTGACCGCCACAATCTCATAATCACTTTGCTTTTAAAATATTGTTTATATAAGATTTACAACAAACTGGATGTAAATACCTGCTGGTATTCAGCTCTGCATTCAAGTTTGGAGACTCATGGGGGAGTTGAGAGCATCTCTTATTGCTGCCATAGAGGCAAATGGATTTAGATGCCCTCCGATAACTTCTTCGAACAAAGCTCTCAAATAGATTGAAGAAAAACCCTGTTTATGTTTGAGAGGAAGAATATAATACACCGGTTCATGTTGTTAATGCTACGTTTCCTTCACATGGAGAGAGATTCGATCTTGTTCTTGTTGCGGCCTTACCTGAAAACCATTCGAGGAAAGTGGGTCGAATCTGTTAGTTCCATGATGAACTTGATAAGAAAGATACAGTATTTCAACTCTGTTATATGAACCAAGAGCAGGATCAACCAAATACTTTCATCGATTAATAGAAATCTTCTCGGTGAAACCAGATCAAAGAATTTAGGCTTTGAAAGAAACACATTGGCGTAAATAAACCTAGCTTACAACTACAAGATGATAAAATCCACAAAAAACAACATAATCCATCTAAAATATGGAACAATTATTAAATAGTTTAAGAATTTGGTTATCAAGAAAATGTTGATCATGTAGCAGAAACGAAAATAATCAGACTTGTTGCCAGTTGCCACAGTAAAATAATGACCTCGTTACTGACTAGATGTCAATAATGGCTTCTTGAATGGAGATTAGTCAGACCTACAACCTGGTTTTAAGAGTGCATATGACCGGATTAGGTTTTTAACATAGAGGTTCCTTTATGGACTCAACCAATCACTAAGGGCCTGGTCTGGGATGGGAAAAAGAATGCTCAAAGAGTTGGAGCCCTTCTTCAAATCAGCTTTTCAGCTATAAGTGAGTTCTCTGGGCAAGGCTTTCTAGGCTCATCAAATAAAAGACTTGTAATAAAAGCAAGCGAAGTCTACGAAGGCATGCAGGTGACAAAATCGGTCAAAGATATGAGCAAATGCGTGAAATATTATACAAGCAGCTACCATTGTGCCACCAGCCCATGGTCAAAAGTGCACAGCGTAGACACGGCCATTGTAAGAAAACACAATCGTGCAAGAAGGTAATTTAGCAAGCTATGTTGATAAATCATTTAGTCACACATAACCAAACTCATCATCAGCGTTAATGATAAGAGAACTGACCTTCGTCTTTTTCCACTTTTCTTCTACTTCGCCAAAGAAGTCGGATAGGAGTACCAGCGAACCCAGCATCTGAGCGAAGTTGCTTCTCCATATAACGTCGGTAGGTCTCCGGAAATAGTTTTGCATCATTAACGAAGAAAACAAATGTAGGTGGCCTAATAGCTGCCTGCAAAAGGAGAGATTATTGGATACAAAGTGTCACATAAACTACATTATTCGAGTTAAAGATTTAGAACTGCAGAAGAAAAGAATTGCTCCACCAAGAAAGGGCAAGTATGCTAAACCGAAGTCCAGGGCACAAAAAGTGTCCCTAGGATGTGCTATAGGTGATTAATTGTTATGAACCAAACGGAAAGAGGAATCTGACAAGTGCATCTTCATCTATGTGCTTTTCCCATATTTAATTATAGATACTACACAAGTGGTTTAGACTTTATATTATATTTAATATTAAATAAATAAGAACTAGAATTTGGAAAGGAAGAACAACATTTCTAAAAGACCAATTCCCCAATAGTAATGTATAAACGAAGATAGCACTTGCACACAAAGCTGCTTATTATGATTCACAAACAGCCAAAACATATGGAAATTATACAGACTAAGCTCCGTTTAAAGAATGAAGATTTCAGTCTCTTGAAACGTTGAAAGGTTCATTTGCACAAACAAATAATAGGCTATCTCATGTTGGCAGCTCCCTAGCATAGATATGGGCGGCAAAATATTCATATCTAATAGCAGCTAGAAATCAGTTTCAAACAACTTAACAATGAAAAATCCCATGGCATTATGGTTAATGGATGGTTCAATCTGATGTAAGACAAACAAAATAGTTTCAAATGTTGGCACCAAGAAGAAAAGCTGAGAAAGTGGAAGTCTCTGATAAGGAAATGGTGGCAGACGAAGAGAAGATTCAGGAAAAGACTAGGTTTGTAAATGAAGCAGCTAGCTTTAGGAAAGAATGAACTGCAAAACAGCTCAAATTTGAAGAAGGTGAATTGGCCTTTATAAACATATACAGATAACAGAACAATCCCGATAAATAGCACCATGATATAATTGATTATTTTTCTAAGTAACAAAAATACCTGTGTGCAATAATAAACACGTCCTCTCTTGCCACCTCGTGTCCTAGGAGGGGATTTGAATGCTATTGCTTCCCGAATCACTTGATTCAATATTGCTGTGCTAAGTCTTCTTGCTCTCTCCTTTTCAACTGTGCTAGCTGCAACAATTACCCTGAATCCAAAAATACAATTAGTGCAAAAAAGATACTGAGATAATGGTTAATAATATGGTCTTACAACATCTTAACAAGTAAAGGATCATGATGCTCATAAACTCAGTTGTAACAATAAAATGATAAGATATGGCAGGTCAAACACATACTTTTCAACACTCTGACCGGTGATTGCAGTAGAATAAACAATGGGAGCCCAATCAAGCATGCGCATCTTCTCTCTAACATCTTGCTCGTAGTATGTTGCAGTTTGCTGGTTTTTATTTGGTATTGTATCCCATTTGTTTACAACAATCAGACAACCCTTTCCTTCTTTCTCTATTCTCTCAGCAATTCTAGTATCCTAGGACAACAAGACAAAATAACACAACCGTTAACAAAATAATCAAAAGGACAATTAGGGGGCAAAAATTCATCAGATTAACAGGTCAAGACACATACCTTGTTTCATTATAGAAATATCAATAAGTTAATATGAAAAATATCTCAGAGTTTGGTTACCACTAAATTTACTTAGTACTGAACTTCCTAAATCAATATTATCTTCAATAAACTAATAGGCGAACAATTCAATTATTTATAGAAAGATTTGAAGATAAAAGAAATGGAAAAAGCATCCAAAAAGGAGCAAGAATTTCAAATCCAAGCCCATATATTGTATTTTTTTTTTTCATTTTTGCATTTTTCCCCTTTTGTAAACCTTCAGTAAGAATCCATCAACCTTAATCCAGGTGTGGTACCAAAAATGAGAAGATGCACAAAGATTGACTCAAATACAAAAACAGAGTATATTCCATGATCTTCCTTGACTTTTTGCTGAAAATTCAAAGCTTCCAATTGGCACCAAGGATTGGTGGCAGTATAAATCACTAGACCTTTACCAAGAACTTTCAATTTCAAGAATCAAAGAAAGGCAGCAGCAGCAGCCACAACAATATTCTTTTCCAGTACATATATCACTGATTTGTTAATTTCCACTTTCTTCCAAGGAGAAGTCAATGATTATAGGACTAATTGGATCTTGCCTACGCTTGAATTGTTTATTGAGGAGATCAAAGCTCATGTGTCCAATTGTTGCATTGATTTGGCAGTCATTACCATTAAATGGATGACATTAATTTTCATAAGATCTCTAAATTGTTACAACTAAATCAACTTGGTATAACTTGATTTACCAAATACAAAAATCTGTCATCATATTTCCATTCTATATGTTCAAGCACTGCTTAACACTGCAATATGGCTAACACTATATGCTGATAAAGGAGGACAGACCAAGCATCTTGAATCCATAATATTAGTAACATAGCTTGTCTAGAAATCACCGATAGAGTACCTGTTCAGTTATGCAAGCCATGGCCTCAATGACTAGAGCAACGACATCAGACCGACGGATGGCACGGAATGCTCTGTTCACTGATAAAGCCTCAGTGGTACTACCCGATGAAGCTACAGATGCCCTTCTTCTGATCCCAGCAGTATCGATAAGCCGGAACTTCTGCAAAATGATGACCCAGGTATTAAGTTTGAGAAAGAAACTGGAATTCAAAAGCAAACATTGCTCAGGACATTATTTTTTCTTTTCTACTCATTCTTTATCACCGATCCCTTCAAGCATAAAAAATTTGATCTCCCACTCATAGAAGCGGAACCAAGACATGCAGGCTATCAGCTGTAATAAAGGTATTTCTGAACTAAAGAAACCTGGCCATCAGGTCCAACAAATTCTGTATCAATTGCATCACGAGTGGTACCACTGATGGGGCTCACAATTGTTCTATCCTCCCCAAGCAAAGAATTTAGAATGCTGCTTTTACCAACATTTGGTCTACCAACAATTGCAATCGAGGGGACGTAATTCTCTTCCTCGTCCATATTTTCTACATCCTACAATACAATCAAGAAGCCACGTGCTTAGCAGAGAAAGCAATTGAGATTATCATTAAGAAATATAAAAATTAAGAACAGTTCCACAAAGGAAATGGAAAGTTGAGCACAAGAAATTAAACAAAACTGTTAACGAAGACAAATCATAAAGCCAAATTACCTCAGTCTTTTTAAGCCCTGAACAAACAAGATCAAGAAGCTCCCCAGTTCCAGTCCCAGATAAAGCAGAAATAGGAATCGGAGAGAACCTGGTTTTATGGTTGAGCGAATTCATCAAAAGTTAAGCAGAAGGGAAAAAAAATAACAGCTTTCCTAGGTCTACCAAAAATAAAAAGAGATAACTTGAGATAACAAATATCTCCAAATAAAAAGCAATAGTGACCAGCTGAATCTTTTCTCAGTGGTAAAAGTAGAAAGAGGAAAATTGGAAGTGGCATGAGGTTGAGGGAGAGAAAGAGAAAGGCAGAGACAGAGCTACTCCAGTAACATCAGAGCTAAGTTTTAATGCCATGAAAACTGTTAGCTACACTCAAGGCATAGCCAATAAGCATTGAGTACTGAAAACCCAAAAAAAATCTCAGCAAAACATAATTTAAGAATTACCCCAATGACCAAAACTCTGACGCTTGCATGACTCCTTTCCGTGGAGATTCACATTTATTCACTGCAAGGACAATATATTTACTTGAGTAGCTCTTTCGAAGCCAGTCTGCAATCTCCACATCGGCTGCCGTTAGACCAGCCTGTTCAGTATCATACAAACAAGAACTTGGCAAGTTGAACTCTTCAAAATATATAGAAGAATGTATAGTTGGTTTCATTTCATATAACCAAAACAGATTACCACCAAGATAAACAATTATCAAAGTAGATAAAATATCCTTTAAGTTATCCACCATGCATATGCATAATTTTCCTAGATTTTGATTCCCAAGTTTTTCCCTTCTAAAAGCATCTAATCCTAACATACAGGCAGCCAGCTCTCAAGACTATTTCTTCATAGCTTCTTCAAATTTTAGTTAAGAAATTTTCTTTTATTTCGCACATATATATAACATAAAAGAAAAACAGTATAGCTACTTGCACTCAGGTCAATGCTTAGGACCTTCCTTGCCTATGCCAGAAGAGATGGAGCAAACATGTAAAAGTTTACAATTCTTTGGCTAGGAAAACAAAGCCATGTGCCTTTTTTATGTGCCAATTCAAACAAATTGGCAGTTGGAAAGCCCAACTTCAGTATAAGTCTATGAGAAACTATAACCTTATACATAAAAACGTTACATAACAAACTTGAATTCTCCAAGGAAGAGTTGTTTCCTAGTCACCTTTAGAATCTAGTTAAGTTCCTCGATGGCAACACATGATTCAACTTAAATGTTTATTCACTGTCTTGTTATTTTCAAAACATTTTCTAAATAATTATTGAGCCAACCAGTTACTCCAACAACTTGGAATGTTTTCAATGGTCAGTGATTTTATTTCATTAGATTGCAATTTTAAGTAAATTTAAGAATAAAATACTATCATTCCTTTTTCTATTCAGCTTAAAACAGATCCTAAATCTCTTTTTTTCTTTCTTTCTTTTTTGATAAATCCAAAACTCAATCAAACATCACAAGTAACATGATTCAAATGTGCTAGATAAATTTTCTCGACCTTTTGTATTATTAGGTCAAAGTTCCAAAAGAAAACAATGATGGCCAATGTAAGAAACAGGAAGTATACCTGCCCATCAACAAGGAATATAATGACAGATGCTTCTTCAACAGCTGCAGTAGCTTGCCGTTCAATCATAGAAGGCATCCTTGCAACAGCTGCCTCTCTAGAGAGTAATGAAATCCCATCCATGCCAATAGTTGTTGAAATAGCCAAGTCTTCCATTACATTAGCCTGTGACTTTGACACATTTAGAACTCCTCCAGTGTCAACCACCACAAATTCATGATCTCCCCAGAAAGATCTACCATACAATCGATCCCGGGTAACCCCAGGTTCATCCACCACAATTGCCCTGTTTCCCTGTAAATAAAATTCATGAAAAAGTGATATTTTTGACAATCTAAAAGCATACACTTAGTTACACATTGCCGGTCATTTGGTCACTCATAAGAATTAAAGAAATATTTGTGGACTATACCCCCACAAGGCGATTAAATAATGCTGACTTCCCAACATTTGGCCTTCCGACTATTGTGACTTTTGGAAGAAGATGGTCAGGAATCTGCAAAAGGATTTAAAATTTTCGGTAAGTAGTAACAAAATTTCTAGTATATCTTAATAAGGGAGTCCCTATTTACATCCTAAAAGATGTTTATTGAACAACGTCACAATAATCATTGGTTCAAAAAGCTATTTGTAAATTTAAGTATTTAACAGACACTTGAAAAATGAAACATCAGTTCATACGCCTACGCTCTCAACTTTTCAATATGTTTCCGCCATACATATTTCCAATCTTTCAAAATTTTAAGCAACAGCATCACACAGCTCTCAAAAATATGAAACTGGTATAAGGCACATAGATAACACTGAGCAGCTAAAAACAGCCATGAAATATCTCAGTTTGCAAAAACAGTTAAAAGCAACAGACTGGTACAACAATATTCTTTCAAGTAATGTTAAAACAGAAACAAACCAATAAAACCCTTGCACCAGTATTAATGCATTGACAGTATGTAAATCATAAAATGGAATTCCAACCTAGAACATAAATTTTGCCATGCTGCAAATGTTTTTTCTAAGCACTGAAGTTCCAAAGAGCTTTAAAACAATTCACTAACAAGTAAAGAAGAAGCAACCCACTGTGACAAAATAGAAAGAACAAGAAAAATGAAGCAAAGAGAATCAGTTCTCTCTTGCAAGTTACAATCATATGGTTTCAAGTCACCCCTTCAGAAACTAATTAGCACGGTAATCATCATAATCGGGAGACAACAATAACTAAAGATAGTCCGCTTTACTTACAGTTTTGGTTGCACCCTTTCGCCTCTTCTGCTTTCCTTTAAACCCCTTAAGATCATCTGTCTCGTCCTCTGAGAAAAATATATATTAACAATAATATAATTTTGGGAAGAATTAAAAATAACAAGCAGTCAAACACAATTACGTGAGAACAGTTGTTATAATTTAACTACTGAATTAATATTTAACCAAATAAAACAACTTATTTAGCAACTTTTCGAAAATAAATAAATAAAAGTCAATATATATGTTGTCAGGGCTCTTACTTTTTTTATTTAAAACTTCTAATCCAATAATAGTCAAAATTTACTTACTCCTATATATGCTCACTGAGTTCCAAATAATTTGCTTACTGATTTCGTAATAATTTACTTACTCTGCTCATTAGTTCATAATAATTTGCTTCTGAAATTACTATATGATTATATAAATATATTGATATTTAGATCGTCAAAATGTTGACAGAAAAAAAATACTATTGCACTAGGATTCTTAAATCGAAGAGGGAGAGAGAGAAGATTTATTTCTTTAATTCAGGGACTGAATCTCAAATTTGATTAAAGGTTAGGCACAATACAAAAAAGGCTAATGAGAAAGGGAAAAAAAAAGGAGTTACGAGAGGTAAATTACCAATGGTTAATTGGCGAGACAAGGAAGTCGAATAGCTACGAACGGCATCTTTGGCTTCGGATTCAAGTGCTTCCAAGTCCAAATCATCATCCTCATAAAATTCTTCTTCGTCTTCCTCCTCCTCCTCCTCCTCCCCCGCCGCCGCAGCTTCTTCTTCTTCGTCGTCTAGAAAACCTATGAATCCGTCGGAGTGAGAAGGCGGAGAAGTGGCAGAGGTGCAGCGGCAGGGAAACGGAGAAGGGAGGGAGGAAACCGGTGGAGGAGAGAAATTAGAACGAATAGGGCGAAGAGGAAGAGAGGAAAGTGTCGAAATGGGAGAAAGGAGAGTGAGTGATTTAGCGAAAGGGAGGAATTGGATACTACAAAAACATGCCATTTTTCTTCTTTCGAGCTGTTTCAGACTTTCAGTATTTGAGTGTTCAAAAAAACAAAAACAAAAACAAAAAAAAAAAAAAAACGAAACTTCAGTGGACGGAGGTTTGGCTTTGGCGGTTGAGACTTTACAGAGGTTTATCCTTTCTTCCGGTTTAATTGCACCAGACATCCTAAACTATAAACTTCATTTTAAATTGATCCCTAAATTTCAAAACATTCTAATTAAATCCTAAAATATAAATATTATATCAATCAAGTCCTTCCATTATTAAAATCATTAATTGAACCATTAAATCACACATAAAATTTTACGTGACTAAAATTTTTCAAAGAAAAGTAAAATGTTTATGCATAACTTTTAAAATTAAAAATCATATTGCGGATTGTTTAGCTAAGCAAGCTTTAATCGAGAAAGGAAATTTACAAGTTTTGGATATCCTACCTGAGATGGCTCGTGTTTTAATTGATAGGAGTACGTTCCTAGGCAATCCTTTTGTATAAGTGATACTCTTGTAATTTCTTTTTCCTCACAAAAAAAAACTAAAAATAAAGTAAAACCGGGAAAAAAATAGAGAGTAAACGATAACCTTTTTAAAAGCTTCGAAAACCTTTAAATCAATAATCTTACAACATTCATATTCAAAATATTCATTGTTATTTAATTTTTTTCATTTTAAATTATGTCACATGAGATTTGACGTTTTATTTAACAATTAAGTTAACGATTTTAATAACAAAATGACTTTATTCAGATATCACCGATAATTTGAGTCAAAATTTAATTTTAGTCTCTCTTTCCTACAAAAATTAGAGGTTTAATATTTAATCTTTATACTTTAATATAATTTAATTCTTTTTAGACTGTTGTTGATAATAAATTGAAAAATAGTTTAAAAAAAAAAAACCATGTCTTTTACCGAATAAGTTATACTATTATAAGAATTTTTTTTGTCTTTTTGTATAAATTTAATAAAAAACTTACATAAGATTAAATTTGAACCTAATACATCATAATATTTAAACTAAAACTTTATTAGATTTATACGTAAAATCTTAATAAATATATATTTTTAAAAATCATTCACATCATGATAATATTATTAGTTGTTGCTATTAAAGCGACGACATATGAATTTTTTTTTACAATTATTCAACCACAGGCAAAATGAAACGTCTAATAGATTGTTTAATTAATAATAATTTTACATTTCATCACGCAAATATGGGGAAATCATAAAGTTAAAATTTTTTTGTTTAAATAATCTCATTACAGATTTCGATTATATCTATTATATTTGACATAATGCCTAGAACTACTATAGACCTTCTCAACCTATATATAGGAGGACAATATATTTCTACGTACTTAAATCTACATTCTCCTATATTGACAACAATACCCATTTCAACTAAGCTAAATAAAAGCTTATTTGATCCATGATAGATTCGCATTTGACCATACCATCAAACTCAAGTGAAAATTTAATCGAATATATTAGAAAATAATAAATCTATATAACAATTGAATACTGAAATTTACTCTTTATAAAAAAAAAGAATTAAAGAAATTAAATTATTTTAAATTGAGATTAAAATATCAAATTATATCTATTAAATGATAGAAAATTTTGACGCTAAATTCGATACTTCTTTCTCTATTACAAAAACACAAAAATATGACTAAATAAACCATAATTATACCACGTTTTAAAATGCGCCAAAAGTTTGAAAAATAAAATTGGAAGTGATTTATTTTATTTTAAAATAAAAATATTTAGCTTTATCTTTAAACCCACAAACCTTTCTCGTCTATTTTAAACTTGTCCTTTAAAAAAAAAAGTGCATTTTTTATGTTTCATGTAATTTATTATTGTGTTGAACAAAAAGAAAAACTTCTAATTTATTATTGTGTTATCTTAAATTCAAGTTTCGTCATACATGGATTTAAATTCATCTTTATAAATTTTATCTAAAAATACAAAAAAAAAAAGTCAGAATATGCCATTACTCCTTGTACTTTGTCAAATTTTAAATTTAAATCCTCGTATGATTAAAATTTATCAAAATTTTAATTTGGAATTTTTTTTTTGACATAACAAAGACCATAATGATTGCGATTTTCAATTTGAGAAAGTAAATGGATTACATTTTTAACTTTAAAAAGTAGAGAGAACAAACCTCAAATTCTTTACAAGTCACATTTTAACCAAAACAAAAACACTTTTATAATAATAATTGGTTCTTTTATAAAAAGAATCGAGTTTTTAATCTTTTCACAACTGAATTGATATCTAATTGACCCGTAACACCAACTCAGTCTTGAACTTTAATATAATAGATATAAATATAGATATATATTTGTCATAAATTAATCTAAGATAATTCAATTCAGATTATATGGCTTAGGCCAAAAAAATAATTTATAGGCATAATGCATATATAAATGAAAATATGGAATCAGTTTTAACCAAAGGTTACCAAAAACATAAAAAAGCAACATCAAATATTTTAACGTATAGTTATAAACCTCTCACATGACTTAAACTGTGCCCTAGAGTTAGTTCTTTTAACCTATATTTCAAAAAAACACAAATTTAATAACCAACTGCCCTTTATTTTTTCTTCAGTTGATATTACACTCATTTAGGAACTATAATCCATCTACCAACATGATCATCGTTATCATATGGTATTATTGGTCTGATGTTGATCGGTTTCGTCGGGATTTTCAGTTTCATCAGGGGGGGTTACAGTTTCAGAGTTTACCTTGCTTTCATTTGAAAATTTGTTGTTATCTTCTGTGGCATTTACTATTGGTTGTTTCTCCATCATCCCCGAGAGAGCTAGGCTCGGAGACCATTCGAGGACGTCGTCGATTATGTTCGACATCCGTTTTTGATACCTGCAAGAGTAGTATAAAAGGGTTTAGATGTATGATGACGAATGATTCCAAGAACACCAGTCCAGAATGATTGAAAATGTTTACAGAACACATGATGTATACACACATATGTAAGTGCTTGAAGACTACAATTGCCCTCATAAATTCTAGATCGAGAGTGAAGATGCCTTTAATGATGGAAATCATGAAGCACTGTATAGGCCTTTTAAGGCACTAATAGATAAAAGTACCATGGTGGCCTTTGTACTAAGAGTAGGATTGCATTTTGCCCCATCTACTAAAATATATGGGGCAAATTAGTCCCTATACGTTAAATCAAAAAGCAAACTAGTCCTTCAATTAAAAATTTCACCATTTCTATTGTTAAAAACAGATCTCTCTACGTCAGCATGATGTACATGTGGCATGCCACATATCATTTTCTGGTTATCCCGTTAGCTACGCCAGTTTTTAATAGTACAAATATATGAAATTTTTAATCAATATGCTCTTTGAACTAACATATATGGACTGATGTGCTCATTTTTTGAGTAGATAGGGCAAAATGTAATCCAACTCCTAGTACAAGGGCCTCCACGGTACTTTTACCGCAATAATATGATCACACTGCTCTCTGGATTAATAAAAAAAATTCTTATGACCAAGAGCAGATTTGGAACTGACCTTGCTCTAGCAGCCTCATCAGGAGCATGATGCCTCAGCAGCAATATGACCAAGACAGCCACAATTGCATAAAACAGTCTTGCTGTCCATTTTGGACGTTCTTCTTCATCTTTTTTGGGCAAAAACCGGAACAATTCTCGCAGCGTTGCTTCCTCAGCAAGGATGTTAGGGAAGAACCAAATACGCTTTCCCAGGACGATCCATGCAGCACCAAATATTGCAGCTCTCACTACAAAGTTTAAAGTTTGAATGAAAATAGAGAAAAGAAAAGCAAACATGCAATAGAAAAAAGGTACAGAAAAACAGAAAGAACCGGTGATTTGAACAACTAAAATTGATCATGCAAATAACCTTTTACAAACCAGGATCACAGCCAGGCAGTTCAAGGCACTAATCTGTTTTAACTCAACAGCAATAAGTGCAAACATAAGGGGTTTAGCAAGGTAGTTCCACTTGTCCCTAAATTTGACCAGAAAGTTGGTTCGAGGTCCAACATGTATCTCTGGCTCACTATTTTACTTCCTAAAGGAATTTTTGGTGATATATTACGCCGTTGGTAATTTAGTTTATGGGGAATATTAGTGGAAAGGAAATTAACAAACAACGTTTCCTCTTCCAGTATAAAGTCAGTTATACCCAATATGAGTTTTGCTATATTTTTGTGTTCCCAAAGACCATAGCTCAGTTCAGTTCCCATGTCATATGCTATTGTTATTTCAGTAGTATACACACAAGGGAGAAAGAGAGATCGGAGAATATACAATCACTACCAATTCATAAGTTTTATATTATCAGTGACTAAGACAGATGCTTACTGACAAGACGAATAGAAAGGACACAACCTACATTCACATCTGTCTTGTATGTATCTATCTTATTGGCAAGACAGAAATAACAAATGCACCATCTAGATAGAAAGGGCGCAACCTACATGCACATCTGTATTGTATGTGCAGTAACCCAAGTAAGAGAGAATTAATGTAACTGCTTACATCAAGTGGCATTATTAGGCCAAAAGTTTAGTTGCATTAACCGAAATTTAAACCTGAGCAAAGAATTACAGTAACATTAGATAAAACTGTAATGATATAGAATTACAATCTTAGAATAGCACACATGACAACAGGGTTCAGTGCCTAAAAAACAGTGTTTAAAAGTAATATAATATTTACTTAGCAAATAAAACCCAAATGGGCAGAAAAACCTTGCTTGATAGGCAAGGAATTGTACCAACATCATTCCAAATGCTGGTCACCAACCGCAAAATCAAACTAACAACTGCTTTCTTCGGCCAGCATTTACAAACAATGTTTCTACTTTAACATAGTAAACAAAGAAAATTTAGTTTTTAATAGCATTAAAATGTTCCTAATATTGGAAAAGAATTAACCAAAATACATAGAAAAGGATACAATGAATATTAATATCAAATAACATCCAGAAAAAGAAATTAATACAGAAAAACTTACATAAAAGCAAGGAGAGAATAAGTAGAAGAAGTCCCGCGCATGAGTAGAGTATTAGTAATTTGCATCGATGTGGATATACAGGGAACAAGCAGATTGCAAGAGTCAATATGGGCCAGAAAAATGAGAGAAGTGTCTGCCATAATGGCCTTCGTTTCACAAACGTCCATGCAAAAAAGGCATCATTTTCAGAGAACACTCGCTCCTGCAAAAAGGGTCAGAACCAGATAAAAGCATTAGTTTGAGGAAGACAGTTGATTCTGCAAAAAAACAACAATATGGATAAGAAAACAGAGAAAGCATAAGGCAAATAGCCATAGCCAATTGCAAGAGCAAATGGAGGCTGTTTGAAATGCCAATGCCAGCATTCCGAAATGCAATAATTTAGAAGCTTAGTTTCATGTGAAAGCAGACTTTATATTGTCTTCCCAAATAATGACAATGTGTCTGCTTTAGTTAATAGTGTAATTTTGTAATAATTAAATTGTTTAATGACGAATAAAATGAATAATGCAAGTTTAACTGAACGATAAATGCATATTACTTCAAGAGCAAATATGAAAACAGCACCAGAGCATTGAAGGCACAGAAATTAGGGGGCAGGAAGTGGGGCAGGGACCATAAAATAAACTTTGTACAGAAGCAAATGACAGTGAATGGTTATAACATATAACACCTTTTGTCACAGAAAAGCATCCAAGACCACATGAAACAGAAGTTATCATCTTAATCGGACCAAAAAGAGATTCCAATCCTTGATACATAGAAGACTTCAGGTTAGAGGATAACTCAATAAGATGGAACAAGCCCCAGAGACTTAGGTTGAGAGAACATAGTAGATCAATGTATAAAAGTCTAGGCCTAAAGTATTTACAAATTGTAAGCATGAAATCTTCAGGTTTGTCCTGAAAAAGTTTGGACAGATCTAGTCTGCATTTTAAGATAACTCTTAGAATATATTAACAAAGTAAACAAGAATACACATTACATATAGACATGTAGAAATTTTTGTATAAGAATCTCAAGCAGCCATACTACCTAAGAGTAAAATAAGTAAATGATTTATTAAATATTTTAATGTTACACAAATAAAATACT
This sequence comes from Gossypium stocksii, assembly GCA_020496765.1. Taxonomy (NCBI): domain Eukaryota; kingdom Viridiplantae; phylum Streptophyta; class Magnoliopsida; order Malvales; family Malvaceae; genus Gossypium; species Gossypium stocksii. The sequence continues at coordinate 2,186,789 of CM035623.1, forward strand.
TACAGGAAAGATTTCTAAATGTGCAGGCCAGGTAGACAACTTTTTCTTCCCCGGACGAACAGTTTTCACCACGCGGTCACACCGCACCAAAAGATTTTTTTGTAACAAATTATTGGCAATATCTTCAGTTTCAAGATCTCTATCTGATTCCAGTATTTCTTTAAGCTCAGGATGATTTTTCATAAAGCTTACAAAATCCTTCCCCCTAAAATATTCGACACGAGTTTCTTGCAAGACAGCCCATCTAGACTCCAAATCTTTATGGTCTCTAACTTTCTCAGCAAACAATTGATATACATCCTGCTTGGCAGCTTGTTTCTGGGTAGAAAGGAAATGTCACAGAAATTAAATAACAATAACATTATAAAATTCACGAATTATTATCACTTATAAAAATTGGCCAGGACAAACACATTGGAACACAAGTAACCCTCAAATTCATGACACAAAGATCAAAATCAAGCCTAAAAACCAAATGTATGGTGATATGACCCTCCAATACATGGAAAACTTGGGGAAAAAATTGAGCTTAATCGTATCAAACCCTCGCATTCAAGTATTGTAAGTCCAGTTGGTCGGTCAAACAAGTACAAATCACAAAAGCATCCTAGACAGTCAAGCAAAATATATCATCACAGATTTTTTAACCATTAGTAAGTTAAAATGCAATCATTTTTCCACCATGGAAACAACTTTTTCCGAATTTGTCTGGCAAACTTATCGAAACTAAGCCATCATAATTTCCACAATTTTACCATATCCTCTACACCGAGCCTTTCCGGAAAAAAAAGATCATAGAATTTCTTGCCTCAATTCCCTTCCTCATTTCCCCCCTTTTAATGCTTAATATAATAAAAAAGAACATTTCAAAAGAAATAAACTAGATTTAAAAAAAAAAAAGATCATAGAATTTCTTGCCTCAATTCCCTCAAATGAAAAATATAATGCAATAATTAAACTAGTCCCAACAATTAATACAAATCAACATCTTATGTTTTCTTAGCAATGCAAATAAAATTAGATTTTTGTCTTCGTTAAAAAAAAAAACCATTGTAATATCTACACTAAATTCATAACAAAAATTTCAGATCAAAACCAAACGAAGTTTTTTTTTTTTTAAATCTAAAAAAGAAAAGCGTCAATTAACAATTCAAAACAAAAACCCTAGATCGGAGAAAATAAATGAGAAAAAGAAAATGACGAACCCTAGGAGGAGTGTCGGAGCTGGGATCTCTGCCAACATTTTGTACGGACGCCGAAGATCTTCGAGCTTTTCTCTTCTCTGCTGCTCCTGATTTCTTCATATTCCTTTTTCTTTTTCAAATTTTCGGATTTTCTTTCTTATTTATGGGTTTTCTTTTTTCCTTTTGAGTATTCTGTTTCTTTTATATATTTATTTTTCTGTTTCTATGGGAAACGCCTGTTGAATAAAAATATATATTATAAACTCATGACACTAATTTTTTATGCCCAATCAAGAGTATTTATTTTAAATGTTTAATTTAGCCTCTAATTTTGATATTCAATTTAATTTTCGAGTCTGATTTTAGTTAGGGGAGAGTATTCGATTTTATCAAATTTAATTTAATCGATTTTTTATTAAACTTAATCAATTATAATTTATAAAAATTGACCCAAAAAAATTAAAAGTTAAAGGACTAACATTAGCTTGGTCGATTAACCAACTTTAATTATTAAATTTGATTATTAGGCTTGAATAATATATATTTTAAATATTATAAATGATTAAAAAATTAAATTAAACGGTTTAATTTAAAATTTTAAAAGTCATTAATTAATTAAAATAATTGTTCAAATTAAAATCGATTAAACCGATTAAGTTAATTGAGTGGATTATAATCGAAAATTGCTTTTTTTTATTTTATTCTTTTTGATCCATATGTTGTATTTGGCCAATTTGTTGTGTTGTTGTTGTAGACTTGTAGCTTCTATTTTTTTCTATGTATTGATTTAGCTATGTATATGCCGACACTTTATGATTGTAAACTAGCATTTCCCAATATGGGATCCATGTATATCAAGGCACCTATTTGTATAGGTTTTTTTATATTCTTTATATTTTCTTTATAATTAGTTGTTAAATTTATTAATATAATTGTATTTATTATATATGTAAAATTTCAAGTTAACTCAATATCTCGATCATATCGATTTAAAATATCGTTTATATTAATATATATATTTAAGGGTTAGAAGCACTTTACTAAAATAAATAATTAAAATAATTTTTTATTTAAAAATTGAATGTAACATGAAATTTAATAATTGTATCATAAAAAAAATTATAACATTGTATAAGTAGATCCTTTCTTCAAAGATGTCCATTTGGTGTTCGTTTTTTAAATAAAAAACCAGATAAATATGAGCCGTTTATATTATTAAAATTGAACTTTTTTTATTTGATTAAGTTGTTTTTTCAAATAATAAATTTTATTTATCATAAAATTAAAAAATATCGTTTTAATTGTTAAATTATAAGACTTGTCATTAACAACGTTTGATTGATTTTTCGTTTGATCAATTATTAATTTATAAAATAAATAATATGTAAATTAATTTATTGTTTCGATTGGGAGAATGCATTCATGACTACATTCGAAAAACGTGGGTTCGATCCAATGGTTACCCTTAAAAATGCACTAATTGTTATAACTTGGACTGCCGTTATTGTATTCGAATTCAGGCAATTTAAGGAATGCATTGCAAATGTTTGAGAATATGACCCATAGAACTGTTATAACTTGTACTGCCGTTATATCAGCACTGAAATGCATTGCAAGTTGTATGATCGATTTACTTGGTCGAGCCGGTTATAGTTAGTTGGATGCCATTTCAGCCGAATGTAGCTATATGGGGGTTCTCTCCTTGCTTCATCTAATACTCATGGTGATGCCGAGCTGGGAGAGTTAGCTTTTCTCCATTTGGTACAGTTGGAGCCTTGGAATTGTGGGAACTATGCAATTTTATCCAATATATATGCTTCAGCTGGGAGAATGGATAAGTCTGTAATGCCAAGGAAGATGATGAAAGACAGGTGTCCGAAAGGTGCCAGGTAGAATACATGGAACCCTATTCACCATGAATGAGCAGATGAAAACTGCTCAACATAATCCCGTAAAAGAATTCGGTGAGCTTATGATGGAAGTGCAATTCTGATATCGGACCACCATCGGTAAGTGACCACGCTTCATTTTGATGACGTCCGAGTTCTCAGTTCAGAATAGTGAGCAGGTCGACTAAAGGAGTGTGCATCTAAAGCAATGTAGTTAGTACCGTATGAGTTGATGTATCATTTTTGTTTTGATACTGATATGTAACACTTAGAAAAGAAACTTTAGATTACCTCAACACATCAAATAATTCAAAGACCATGATATTTTAAGACTAATATAAGAGACAATTGTTGCCAGAAAAGACTGAACATCATATTATTATTATTACTTCCTAGGACTACAAGATAATTCACATAAACCAAGAAATAAAATTTGGATGGAATCCTTAACATAGATGAATAAACAAACATATGAAACTGAGTTCTTAATCATATTGCAGAAGGGAACTACTTAGCTCTAGATGCCAAGCTTGTGGTGCTTGTTTCAGGTCATAGATGATCTTGTGCAGTTTCAAAGAACCAATTCGTAGATACCTTAAGGACAGAAGCCTTATTACAACATAAAGATGCTAGCTTGTACCAAACAGACAGATCAATTTTCTTGGGGTGCCTCGAATCTTGTTGGAGTATCAATGCCCATCATGCAGCAAAGGCCTGATACTAAGATTAAAAGCAACACAATTCCCTGAAAATCATGCAGTGCGGCCACATAAGGATCCCTCTAGGCATAATATAAGAAATAAGATATGGACTGAAAGGACCAACACTGAAAGAAAAAACGCATATTGAAATCCATATGACCACATCACAACACTCGTGACTATAAAAGCATTCTGAATCCAAGAAAGGATTAGTAAACACTGAAACAACAAGAATGCATTTCCAAATCCATATAACCATATCAGAATACTCATAATGGAAAAACATTGTCGTTAGATTAGAGGTAACAGAAATGTGGAGGGCAAAGACAAAGACTTACAACTAAAACTCCCTCAAGGAGTGATGATTTTAGCTGGCAAACCTCATCGCAGACTTTGGGACTGGCTGAACCATTCTTTGCAGTATCATCAGCAAGAAACCTTTCGAGCTCCCTATAACCGGGATAGTGGATGGACTTAAAAGGATCGGAAACATAAAGGGCTGCATATTTTGCCCCAGATTGCTCCACAGAACTCATGACTTCAGTCAAAATCTCACCTGCATATTTAAATAAAACAACACGTGAATACATTTTAGAGTAATCAGTCTTCACTAAGATAAGACATCTGCTAATATCGCATACTCTCTGGGAATGGTTGGTCAAGCTCTTTCAGAGACTGAAAGCCTCCATGGCATAGGACAACCAGATCAGTCTCCCCCTTTGTTCTCTTTTCCATCCTCGAAACTAGATGATCCTGTTTATTGTTTATCAGAAAATTGTAAAGGAATTAATAAAATGGAGAAGACAAGATACTGATCATTTCCGTAATACCACAATTTGTATTGATGCATTTAAAATAAAATTTTTGAAGTTGATTTACATGGACCGAATGCAAGTTTGCAAGTTTCTGGAAATCTCCACCCTCTATAGAGCACGATTCCAAAAATGCAACATTAGCAACTCCCAAACCGTGCCCACAGGCTTCCTTAAAACTTGAAACCAACAAATTCTCCATTGTTTCCTCCTCAGAAGTAGCGACATATGGAAACGCCATTGAGAAGTTGGACTTGGTAAAAGAGTCCTGTTCAACAATATGAATCAGTGACGAAGAATTATGGAACTGGAATCCAAAGTAATAAATACCCCAACTCGGTGAAATCTAGTCACCTTAAGCAAGTTCAAAAGAGCCGGATCTGCATGTTTGTTCCCTGCAACATCTGATGAGTGCAACTACAAAGAGTAAAAGCAAATATCATAAGTCACGTGGACATGAAAGTTAGCACCAATTGCAGCTTACCACAATGCAACAGTGAACTTCAAGAAATGAATAAATATTTATCAACATCATAATACGAACATCAACAAGAATTGTTGTATTCATATGCTAAATAGTTCCAACTCATTGAATTAGATTTTAGATTTCAATAAAATAACATAGCGAATCTATGCCAATGCAGTACCAAAAGAAGTAAACAAATTCACTCTGCAAAATACAACTGAAAAGGGAAAAAGAAGCAGCTAAATACAACTACTTTTATTTTAATTTTTCGTGTTGTGGGCAGAGGTCTGAAAAAAGGATGCTTAATTGTGAAGCTCATAAAATAATATACAAAATTTCAACATTACCTCTCTACCAACAAAAACAACGGCGAGATCAACAGGGCGCTCATTTTTCCTCTCGGAGCACTAACATCAAAACGGATAATCGCAATTAATCAACGAAATCAACAAATTTCAAAAACCATGGCTATAATACTGAAGGGGAATAAAGCTCAAATTACCAGTAAGTCAGACCATCCCCCTTGAGAGAGAACAGAGTTTGCTAGATCCTTTGGAGACATGATCTGATAATTTACAGATTCCTTCGATTCTACGCTAGAGAAACTGCAAATCACAAATCAAAGATATTCGAAATAAATGAGATCCCAATTTACAAGAACCCTAAACTAGAAATTTTCAATTCTTTTACAAATTGATTCAATCAAATCAAAGCTATGAAGAAAAAAAAAGAAGTTACCCAGGAGCCCATAGAAAAGCAGGCACGGTGGATGCTAATGAAATTTGAGCCGCTGCGATGAAACCCACCATCATCGCCACTACAAATATCTTGAAACCCATCGCGATTATTCGTATTGTGTATTTTCAAATCAATCTTTTTTTCTATGTAATCTCCAAAAAATTGGATCCAAGAACAATCCACTCAAAATTCACTATCTTTTTTTTCTTTTTCCTTTATAATCTGAATAGTTTGATCTGATCAATTCATATATGTGAAGATGGTGCACCGGATTTTCTTTAGCACTGAAAACAACAAAAAAAGGAAGCTGCAATTTAACGGTCAGATGGGCTTGGTTCGGTTTAGTTAGGAGTTTAGACTTTGGGTCATCGGGATTTGGGATTTGGGCCGTCCATTTGTTAGGTTTAGTTTGACCCAATATATATATATATATATATAAAGTATAGGCCTAATTACGAATTTCATCCCTTAATTTATCAAAATTTGGTCCTCCTACTTTAGGAAAAATGTTAATATAATATTTGGTAATTAAGTTTCACTTTAATGTTCAATTTGATGCATGATTTTGACTTACATATTCAATTTAGTACATGAGTTTTTTTTTCTCGTTTAAATGTTCAATTTGGTCCTCCTACTTTAGGAAAAATGTTAATATAGTATTTGGTAATTAAGTTTCACTTTAATGTTTGATGCATGAGTTTGACTTAAATATTCAATTTAGTACCCAATTTTTTTTCTCATTTAAATACCTAAGTTTAGTTCAATATTCAATTAGGTATCTGAGTTTTTTTTTCCAATTACGTACCTATGTGGCTATGTTTTTTTATGCCAAACTTTTCAAACATTTATTGGACCAAATGGTGTCATTCGCTTTGTGTATCAATTTAAAAATTGAAGCTAAACTCATGTACTAAGTTGAACATCAATGCTAAACTCTTGTACCAAATGATATATTAACCCTTATGAAAACTAGAAAATTAGATTGATTAACCGTGTTAAACCCTACAATTAAGCCATTGTCCTTGAGATTAGCAATTCGATATAGTGTGTTTACCAATAATTAGACTAACATTACAAATTTAAGAAAATACAGTGACTAAATTCTGACAAAGTAAAATAAAGATTCTAATTTCTTAGCTTTTACAAATTGGATAAAATTCATTATTAGACATGTGTTATAAATGAGAAATATAAATCACGAAATTATAAATGAAATAAACATTTAAAATTGCTCATAAATTTTGATTTAATATACAATATGGTACGTGGATTTAAATTTATGTAGTTATATATATAATTTTGTTTTGATTTAATTATATATGGTAATGATAAATTTAATTTATTTTTTATTTCAAGTAAATATAATTAATTGTATAGGTAAGTAGGCAAAATAGGGTAAATTAGAAATATATGTCGATTTTGAAAGATAATGAGGGAAATAGATCGAAAATAAACTGATTTTAGGGAGAGAAACAGAAAATGCCCGTTGCAGATCTGAACCCGCTATTTACAAAATGTGCTTTCTTTAACAACTTGACACATCAGCTTCTTTGATAAGATGCTTAAATAGTTTTTAAACTTTCTTTTAAAAATTTAATTAATAATTAATAAATATATTATTTCCAAGTTTTTTTTAATTTATTTTCTTAATTAGTGACTCTTTTATTTATATAAAAAAAATAAATATGTAATTATATAATAAAAAATATTTTATATATATTTTAAAATAATTTTAATTAATAACTTCTTTTTTTATATATATAAATTAATAATTCTGTAATTATGTAATGAAATTATATATTTTTAATATTTATAATTGTGTTAAATACATATTATTTAACTAATTTGTTTGATATATTTTTTCTTTATATAAATTAAATATTAATTTTTTCCAGTTACATTATGGTTATGGTGATTTCTAATATTATAAAATTAAATAATTATGATATAAATTTTTTAAAATATTTATATTATATTAAATTAAATGTATAAAATTTCGTCACATTTTTAAAATTAGACCGTCCAATTAAATCAATTGAATAGGGAATCGAGCAGATACAATTATTTTGAAAAAATTGAACTGCTACCTAACCGAACCCATGAAGAATTCTAGCAATTACCTTATCAAAACATGGCTTCAAATTTGTTGATGAAATTAATTGAAAAAATTACTCTGAAAATATACGTTTCGAGAAAAATCAAATTATAATAAAATGAACTGAATCAGTAAAAATTTAATAGTACAGGGACCTTTCATAGAATTTAACCATTCTGCGTCAGCTTAAAATGGACTACTGAGGGCACTCCACTTCACTCCAGTTTTGCCCGCCTATCTTTCCACTCATAACAGAGGCATAGCCATAAAACATAATCCCATAGAACCAAAGTGGCCTGTGAATTGCCAGTGACAAAAAAAATGGCTCTAAATTCCGCTATACTAACCCGTAAATTCCCTCACTTGTGCCGTTTTACGGGTTTTTCTTCCCAAAACACGTGCCTTCCTACAGGTGGTACTAGGTTCCCCGTTAGAGAGTCCAAAGACGGTTCCTATCCATGTCTTTCGAGTTTGAACCATCGAGCTGTTTTTAAGGACTGGGGTGCTCGCAAAACGGGAGCTGGGCAGTTGGGTTTGGATTATTCACGTGTGTCAGCAGTTTCGGACCGTGGGTCCGGTGGAAACGGTGGGTTTGGAGGTTCCGGTGATGGGAATTCTGGTGGCAAAGGTGATGGGACTGGTAACAATGGAGGCGAAAGTGATTGGTCCTTGCTTTCATGGTAATGCACTAAAAGCCTTGCCTTGCTTTTTTAAATTTGTAATATCGTTTTGCTATTTTTCGAATTTTCTCTGCTGCAAATTGATGGATGTTTTGAATACAATTATCTAAAATGCTTGTCATTAAAGGTTTCGTTATTAGGTTGCTCGACATACATGTTTTATCTGGCTTAAACTCACAATGTACTACATGTAGGATAGCTTGGTTTAGTGACGAATGTAAGCAAAGCTCAGCTGTAGAACTAGAATGAAGTAGGTTATTACTGGTGTTTCAATGCGATGAAAGTACTCGGTAATGGTTTAGAAGAGAAGAAGAAGAAGAAGAAGAACAATGAGAGGGAATGTTCGATAATAGGGTAAAAGAATTTAGTAAAACTCTAGTCATTAAGAAATAGTTGTACCATGTCTGAGAACAAAATTGGTGGTACTTCATGTTTCAATTGTTCAGTAGCTTGTTCTAGCTTCGGTTCCCTAAGAAGATAGTATCTACCAATGCTATTGATAGGCTGCGTAAAGTTAGTTTGATAAACATACTTGTTTATTTGTTGAATTGAGAATAGTTCTACAATGGGATGTTATGGAGGTAGATGATTGGAAGATTTTAGATAAAAAGTTACAAAATCTGTTTAATTAGTAATTTACATTATTGACTGCCAATCATCAGTGTTTCAAGCCATCATTGAGTTTGCCTATATATACACATACACATACATAAACAAGACTCTAGTTACCTATGTATATGATGTAGGACACTTGGCATGTAAATTTTACATTCTGTCCGGTTTTTGTTCTTAAAGGTGTTGCTTAAAATTGAATAACATGAGCATAAGAAACTTTTAAGCTTTGTATTTTCCTTGACAAGTTTATGCTGATTGCTTAAAGGTATAATAATTTGTCATTTATGAAGCATTTGTAATGGTTTCTTAGAAAATTTACTTCTTCTTGTGAATGCTGGTTGAGGAGTGTTTGTTATGGTGTTATGGAACTTTCACAGGACTAGTACTCTAAAATACTACTCTGGCTTGGTTCCAAAGTATTTATGTTGCTTATTTAACAGGTATTTGGCTCTTCTAGCAAAACATCCTGTGTTGACAAAAGCAGTGACATCTGCACTTTTGACTTGTGTTGGAGATTTGATTTGCCAAGTAAGTTTCTAAGTTCCATTTAGAATGACAATGCACTATGAGTAATTTCCTCCTTTTTCCTGGTTTTCCATCTGGTTTTCTAGTTTCACTTGATTTTATTTTCTTTGTTGAGTAAACACAACAAAACGATTACTTTTCCTTCTTTTTTTTTTTTTTTCAATTCAAAGTGCCGTTTTTTGTTAAAAAAGTGTATTATTGACAAGCAGTGTTAAGAGTATAGTTATATCCATGTCAGAGCCGTTGTTGAATAAAACAGGCAAAATTAGCGATTAGTAAAAAATAACTTGTGCTATCATCTTGCTGGTTGAAAGCAATGGAAACAGTACTTTAATGTGTCTTCCCTAAGGAATACGATGGTTGTGTTCATGTGCTTTTGGTTACGATGTAATGAAATAATTGTTTTAACCATTTGATAAGAATTAAAGCTGAAAATTAATCTGAAAGTGGAGGACATAAATAGCGTGAGAATGTTTTCTGTCAAGATCAAAATAGCAAAATTTTGGGTTTTCCTTGTTTTATTGTATCCTTTATTATTAAGGCAATTGTAGTTTGCTATGTTTGAGATATAAATCTCTCAGTTAAATCATATAGATTATTGTATCTTTTTAATGCAATATTAGGCATGACTTGATATTGAAAATTTTGGTTTCAGCTTGCAATTGATCATGCGCCATCCCTAGACGTGAAAAGGACATTTCTGTTTACACTATTGGGTTTGGTGTTAGTTGGTCCTACATTGCACTTCTGGTAATTTTCATGATCTATTCTTTGTTTGTTTAAAATGAATCTCTAGTGCTTTGTTGTTTTGTTAATGTGGCTTTTGGTTTTTTACTTATATTGTTTGCTTATGTTTCAAAATCGGATGTCTTAATAAATCATCACCGTTTTTATCGAAGTTATTGTGGAAGAACTTTAATAAGTGAATGACTTGTACTTTCAGGATAATGCATTTTGGGGCATCATATGCAAAGTTCTCTCGTATTTATTATGTTTCTTGGACAGTTCATGATGGAACCATGCTTGTTTTAATTTAAAACGATTTGTTTTGCATGTGAGATTATTTTTCCGTTTTTCATATATTACTCGGTAATTTTGCAGGTATTTATGTCTAAGTGACTTGGTAAAATTGCCTGGAGCATCAGGTGCTATCTTGCGGCTTTTACTGGATCAGGTAAGCTATCTTTTGTACTAAATCTGTCAAACGTTTCTATTAGTTCCTTTGGTTTAAGCGGTTCTACTAATTCTTATGCAACATATTGCAGTTTATGTTTTCTCCTATCTTTATCGGAGTTTTCTTATCCACGTTGGTGACACTAGAAGGAAAGCCGTCGCAAGTTATACCCAAACTTCGACAGGTGGTCTTAATACATCGGCACATCTCTAACCTTAAAATATTTATACATTGTTTGAAGTTGGTTTTTGACATTTTCGTTTACTTTCCCGGGTTTGCATTCTCTCTCACACACATATTTAAACTTCACCCTGTAGGAGTGGTTTTCTGCTGTTATTGCAAATTGGCAGCTATGGATACCTTTCCAATTTCTCAACTTTCGGTTCGTCCCGCAACAGTTCCAGGTGATCTTTTTTAAATTGATCAGAATCTATTACTATTATCATTGGAAGAAAAGCTGTTGCTGTGCTATTTTATCCCAACTGTCTAATACAAATTCAATAGGGTTATTAAATTGCAACTTAACGTGCATACCTCATTACATAACTCAAAAAATTAACATGATTTGTGTATTAACTGTTTATAACATAACATCAACCTACTAAATAGCTTCATGTTGTATTAATTGGTGGTAGCATTTAGTTATACTTAAGAAGAGAGCCTTATAAGCAGTTTGTTATTTTCGAACAATTCATATATTTTAGTTTTGTTAAACTGATATCGATGAGGTATGAATCACGATAAACAAGTTTAGGCAATATAATTGTGGTTGTCAATTAGGGTTAATGTGTTGAGAGGTTGATTATATCTAAGCATTTTGAATGTGACTCATGTTAGTGGTTCTCAGTATATAAACTTCGAAAAGTTTTACTTGATGTGCTCTATTTATTTTGGTTTGATGTTTAGCTGTCATGTTAGTATTCCATGTTGCTTGGGCTCTTCATTTTCTTTGAAATACCCATGTCCGACCCTCGTGCGAGACACATGGATATGGAGATCTGACCTTCAAGGATCCTCCAAATATATGAGAAAAAGTCTAACCATACAAATGTCTGATACTCACACCCGTGTCCAAGTAACATAGGTAGTACTCATATTGTCCTAAAACAATTGTACTCATTTCGATCTTGATGTCCCATGAAGCTGAATACATTGAATTGACAAATGCTTGTTTGTTCTCTTGGTTTAGGTTTTAGTTTCCTTGATTCATTACTTTAAACCCTATGTTCTAGATTCAGTTTAAACATCTCTTTTCCGGCCGGTCAATGTCTTTTACATGTTCTAACTGCATTGTCGGTGGTTCGGAATTTTTCAGGTCCTTGCTGCAAATTTTATTGCTTTGGTTTGGAATGTGATTCTCTCATTTAAAGCTCACAGAGAGATATTAACCAAGTAAACTATTGCTTGAGTTACAAGTCATAGCTTATTGTGACGATAGAGTGCATGCAGGAGTGTAGTTTTCATTTTAGCCATGCAATACAGTACTGATTTTCAGTTGTATTATCAATTTTTTTGAGATAATAATTTGGATTAATGTTTTACCAAATCCCATTATCCTTTCAGAAATATATATATATTGCAAAATGAGATATTTGTACTCGTTAAATTATTTTGGTTTAGTGCAGAAAGGGGAAAAAATTGAATTCAACTTGGTCATTGGCAAGTTGAGTTCGAGTATTTTAATACTTGATTCGAGTGACTCTTGATTGAATTTTTTTCTTTTTAAAAAAATCAATTCAAACTCGAGTATATGTACTTGAGTTTGTTTTTCACAAGTAAATAAGCATGGTTGAGCCTAATTAATGAGCTTAAATAGTTTGATTTTATCCCAAATTGGATTTCAACATTAAAATTAAAATTTTTAAGCAATTTATATAAAAATTAAAATATGTTATAAGTTTATGTACTTTTTATAATTCAGATTCATCGCAATGTTATTTTGTTAGTTATGTTGTTATTAATTGAGTTTTACTTTTTTAATTTTAAAATGTTACACTAACATTATATTGTTAATTTGTTATCAAGTAAATATTTTTTATTTAAAATGTCACATCAATAAATTAAAAAAATGTTTTAATAATGTTAATATTTGAATTAAGTAGAGGGACTAAAATTTTAAAAATAAAAATACTAAATTTCAAATTTGTGAATAATACAAAAACCTATGTGAAATAAATTAATATTTTTAAAATAATTAATATAAATTAAATATTAAAAATACTATACAATGGTTCAAAAAGAATGTTGTACAAGCATAATCATTACATACTTAGATGTATAGCTAATGTACCATTTTGGTACTTGAATTTAGCTTTAATGTTAAATTTAGTACCAAATCAAATAATGTCGTGTGACCCAATGAATGTTTAACATTTTTGTTATTATAAAAAAAAAGAGCTTAGGATCAAATTGAGTGTCAAAGTCAAATTTAGGAGAAATTATTTTATAGATCCTTTCCACCACATCATTCATGGTCCATTTCTACTTTTTTAATGACATTTTAACAATTTATTTTGTCATTGATACATAATTTTGATAATTTTATCTTGAATCTTGAACTTTGAACTCTAAACCTCGAATTTGGAACATTAAATATCAAACTCCAAATTCCAAACACAAAATCTTGAATCTTGAATCTCAAACTTGAATCCTAAATCATAAACCCTGAACTTGGGGTTCGAGATTCAAGATTTAAGGTTTAGGGATCAAGATTCAATGTTCAAAGTTTTGGGTATGGAGTTCTATGTTCGGGATTTAGGGTTCAGAATAAAAAATTATTAAAATTATGTGTCAATTATATGAAAAAATTATTGAAATATCATTGAATAATTGAAAAGAGACCATGAATGATATAGCGTAAGGGTCCATAAAATATTTTCTTCAAACTTAAGCACCAAATTAAGATCTAAAATCCTCAAATATCAAATTGAAAAAAATTCAAATAACAAAATGAATATTGAAAACAAATTTAAATACGGAAAAGAGTAATTTAAATATATATCATATTTAATATAAAATTTAAAAGTATTAATGTCCAATATAAATATTACAAATTGCATACACTGCAGCTTTTATTACTTTCTATTTAGATGGCAGAAAAAAGAATAAAGAAAATATTAAATAATTAAATAAAGACTGTTCATTGTATCATTCGTCAACCAAAAATCAGGAAAAAAAAACATAAACAAAATTAATTCCTTAATAAAAAAAGAAAAAGAAAAAGAAAGGAAGAAACGAGTTGAATCATTGAGTGTATTTGATCCAAGAAAAAAGTTAAATTATTTATTTGGTTTCGATGTAGTCCCGCAAAAAACCAAAAAAAAAAAAAAAGGAAAGGAAAACGCAAAAAATACAATCAGTTTTTATATTTTTTCTCATTTAGAATTTGTTGTTTTTGGAGGCAATCAAATTGGATGAATTGCTACAGATGATGATTTGTTGTTGCTCTCAGAATCTGAGAGATGCGTTTCAAGCTTGTCTTCGTGATTATGATAAGCTTCTTTATGTTGCCGTCATCCTCATTTACATCCAAGTAATTTACTAACCCTAATTAGCATTTTTAGGGTTTCTTTTTTTATAATCTTTGGTGGGTTTCTTTTTATTTATCTTTTTATAATCTTCGATGGGTTTCTTTTATTTTTTTTTTATAAATATTGGTTGATTTTTTTTTTCTATTGATCAGATTGGGTGTGCCTTAACCGGATCCCTCGGCGCATTGTACAACGGTGTGTTATTGGCCAATTTGGGCATCGCCTTGTTTGCTTTGGTTGCCATCGAGAGTGGTAGTCAAAGCTTGGGCCGAGCTTATGCCGTTTTACTCTTTTGCGCCATTTTGCTTGACATTTCATGGTTTATCCTCTTTTCCCATGATATTTGGAACATGTCGAAAGAGACCGACGGCAGCGAAGAAGGGGAGAGCCGTGGAATTTTGTTTATTTTCTCGGTCAGGTTAACACTTGCAATGGAGATGGTGGGGCTTTTCGTGAGATTATGGTCGTGTCTTTTATGGATTCAAATATATAGACTTGGGGTTTCAAATGTAGGCAATCCTTCTGATCTAAGAGACCCTGATTTTGATTTGAGGAATGGTTTTCTAAGCCCTTCAACCCCTTCCAATCCCTTACTTAGACAGTGCTCTCATAATGAATCTGATGATGCTTTAGGAGGTGCCATTTATGATCCTGCTTATTACTATTCTCTCTTTGAAGATCGTCAGCAATGTAATCGAAATTCTTTTACGGTATATTATGAATGTAACCCTTTCTTTGTTTATTTGTTGATTTTTGTCTATCAGTTTTAAGTTTTCACTCTCTCTTTTTTGGCAGGGTCATAATAATGGTATTGGTGGAAGTGGATCTGCTTCAGGTGCCGAAACTTCTCTGCTAAAGCCATCACCTGTTAGGACTCATCTGGGTATTGATGTAAGCATCTTTCTGTTCGTTTCCTCAGATATTTCTACGACATTGTCACGCGTTAGAACTATACTATACTTTTTTTTCTAGCTATAGGTCCAGTACATTTGATTATTATTATCAGTCCTTTTTCTGTGAGGACTATTTAGATTTTACGTCCTTTCTTGTCAGTCAAGGGACTTAAAGTTGAAGATTGACTTCTATTTGGTGAATCCTTATATAGAGAAGCTCTCTACTTATTTGGGTATGATTGGTGAAAGTTATTGATGTTACCTCTCTTGAATGTCTGCTTGAAAAAGGAACGAGATTTTGTCTACCACAACAATGTAAAAGAAATTTTACAGATTCTGTCATATATCTGATAGGATTTCATTGATATGTGCCATCTATTCCATACCCGAGGAGTGTTTAGAGTGTTAGTATAATAGTATTAGTCTGGTGATGTTGGTGAGTTTGCCTCACCAATCACAATTCCTTTAAGCACACAGTTTCCTTTATCCCCCTTGTATGATGACCTTTGTTAAGAACTTTTAGTGGCTTTTTTTTTTTTGGGTTGGGGGGGGGAGGGCAGGGCATATGTAAGGATGGGAACGGGAGCGGGAAGGGGTTGTTTGAGATTTGAACCCTACTCCTGATGTCAACCAGGACTTGGAACCAACGCAAGACCTTTGCCACTACAGCAACGACTCGGTTGACTTTGTGGCTTGTTTAATCCCTTTAGTTTATTTCTATTATGCATCAAGATAAACCAAAACATAAATAAATAAAAATCCACTGCTTGGAACCTATCACTAATATTTCTCCATTCTGTTCAGGACTGATACACACACAAGCACACTCTAGTTAAATTATGCAGCTATAACTGTTAAATGAGTAATGATCTGTTAAGTTTGGAATGTAGTGAGTTACATGCTTGGATGTTGCACTGCTGTTGCTGCTTTTCTTGTCTGTTTTTCATGGATTTGGCTGTTTGCGGTGCCCTGTCCCATGATCTTTTTAATTTGTTTTCTATGGTGGTCCTTAAAGCTTTTTCATCATCAACTTGGATATGAAAGCTGTTAATTATGGATCAATAGCATTCTTCATCTTTGAATAGCATACTTCATGTGGGTTTTGTATGCCCATTGTTGGTTTCCTAATTACTATTCTGTTTAATCATGTACCTTTACCTGCCAAACTCAACCATTGCAGGAGGAGAATGGTATAAAGTTGCCTCAAACTGTTTGAATCTGGGCATTATATCAGCGAAAACTGAGCTTATCACCATCACTCACATGAACAAGTTGTTTCGAGGCATCTTAAATTTTTTCGGCAGGGTGGGAATGGGATTTGTACAGGTTCCTACTTTGTCATTCTTTTCGCAGGATATAGCTGAAGGTCTTTCGAGTTAGAAAAAAAAGGCGAATGGTGTGTTTAAATCCTGTAAGAAATAGAGTTAAAAAAGGTTTTTTTTTTTTGAGCAATGTAGTGAATTTGTCATGTTATAAATAGGTTGGTTTCTTAGCACAAAAAGGTATAGAGTTGTTTGTAGGATTATGATGTCTTTTGAACCTGCTTCTTCTTTCTTTCTTCTCTCTCTTCTTCTTCTTCTTCCTTTTTTTTTTTTTTTTTTTGCATATTTGGCTTTTGTTGCCTGCTCTGCTGCTGCTTTAGGCAAATTTTGTTAAACATTCTTGAAGAGCCCAGATTTAGGGTATTATATAATAGTTGGTTCATATTCTTTACAAACCAAAAATCCATTGCAAAAACAATATGCAAAATATGATATGTGGCCAAAATTTAATGTTACATCGTTTTATATTTTCATATTTATTTAAAAAAAAAAGAAATATATTTGGATATTTTTAGAGAGAAAATACTAAAAGAAAAAGGCTCCAAATTTTATGTTCTTTTAATAAGGTTTATATATATTACATCCAAACAAATATTTATTATTTGCTTTGTACATAAATTAAGGGCCTATTGGAGCTTAAGTTATTAGAATATAAGTTAAAATTTAAGGGAGAAAAAAATACAAAAAAGAAAAATTTAACTTAAAATGGGCTATTTGATTTGGGCCTTAAGCTTAATGGACTCAATATAATTGAATATAAACTTAACAATTATTCAATAGCAATGCTCTACAGTGTGTGTATATATTTTCATTTTCGGTTAACATGACACAACGAGTGTGTCATGTCATCTTTTATATATATATATATGTGTGTGTGTGTGTTTATATATATTATGATGTATTATCACGAAAATCCTTTCAAATTTTCACTTGCATTATGCATTTAGTACCAAACTTTTTATGCCAACACTTGTGTTCCAAAACTATTCGAGTTCGATTGAACAAAAAAAGGTGTCTCGCTCGAATAGGTACTGAGCCTAACGCATTTTACTTTACTCGACTTGACTGCTACTTGTTCTGGTTGTTACACCATAGAAATGCTCCAATCCTATGTTCCTCCCAACTCTTTATTTTTCTTTTTTAAGTATCCATACTTGGCATCCATATCCCAACACGGATAAAGGGACATAATAATCCAAAGACCGTCTAAGCATATAGAAATACTTGGAACAGATTGAACATATCCATATCTGAACACCGAGAAAACATAGCCCCATGTCCTATTTAACCCCATGCTATTACTTGTTTTGCAGTTACTGCCTGCTTGCTAGTTGCTACCCTTCACCCTTTTTCACTACTCGAGAACCCTAACCCTACAAATACAACATTCTACTGTTCAAGGTGACTTTGAACCTCGTATTGCTGAAAAATAAAATCAATAATATGGCAATGAGATCATTTAGACAGCAAATGATCAAAGAGAAACCATAAGTCATTCAAATTAATGCCATCTCTTACCATTCATACTCTTTTATGCAGAAATTCAAATAAGTACTGAGGACCAGTTAATTTTCACCATAGTCAGTTCAGCTCAACGTAACAAATATAATCGTACCTCACTTCATCTATGTGATTGTAATGTGAAGCATACTTCCCTATGAAAAAAATTTTTAGGAGGCTACCTCAGATTTCAGATATCGCTTGAAAATCTTCTCTACTAGCTCGAAAAGGCCACATTCTACATCGCTTCATAACTAGGATCAAATTGATACGTGTTCTAATGATAGATTTGTTATGGAGTCAACAGCCTCTAACAGTGTCTGAATCTTCTATCCGGGTTCCTCAAAGTTCATCATGTTCCTGAGGTTGTTCTTTGTTCAACAAATCTAGTTTATGTTGCAGCTCCTATCAAAGTTAAGATTAATCAAACTGTTTAGATTATGGTAGAGTATTACATCACTGAATCCATTACAGAATATATGTATTACCTTCAGCTTATCTTCCAGGCAGACAGCTGGAGTGGCCAATAAAGCAACGTATCTGCCATAACAAACTAATTGTTAGGAAGGCGTGTGCATACATGCATGGATGCACAACACACACATAAAAGGGCAGAGACTTACTCGCAACGGCTTGGTTCATCAACATCGGTGAGCTCATTTTTCAAACCGCATCTTAATTTCACCTAAAAGGAAGAACCCGTGTAAAGAATTCTAGAACAACTACATAAATTAGATAATCAACTTCAGAATTCACTCTTGTTCTACTTTTACGTACAACTACTTGTGTAATAGTCCATAATAAAATTGGAAAAATAGAACCATTTAATTAAGCAGCGCATTCATTTGAAAGAAATATATGTGGGCTTGAGTTCATCAAGTAACGACAAATCAGAACATGAAAAACCATGTAATGTAACAGTACCTTCATACTTCGATCTGGACCATTCCAGCACTTATCTCCATTTGAAAATACCATCAACTTGTATGTGTCCTCAAATTTGTCCCAACGCCTAGATTCCCCCACCCCCCCCCCCCCCCCCCCAAAAAAAAAAAAGAAAAGGAAAAAAAAGAGTAAATTAAGTGACATGAAACTTTTAAAATTCTGTTGAAAGAAACTATAAAGGGAAAAAAAATCCTACACGCCCTCATCCATGCACACGGGGACAAGCACAAATACATGATAGCTTATAAAACCTATATTACTTGTTGGGGTGAGTGTTAAAAACAAGTATATGTTTGACTTAGGTGGTTTCATTTAATTTTCTGAGTTTTTTCATATATTTGAGAGTTGGAGCTCAATAATCATGTTTTCATATATTAGTAGGGCCAAGGAACTGCAAGGCAAATGCAATAAACATCTACCAATAGGATAACTAAACAAACAAGAATTCATTCTCCATACACTAGTGGGGAAAATGTTATACTCCATAAATAAGATTAAGAAGATAACGGCAGGTGTTTATTTATGAATTACTTATTTTTTTAATATTCATAAATATATCTATTAGAACACTTGCCACCTTATAAGCCCGTTTATGGAGTTCAAAATCTAAGAATTTTCCTTATATCAATTACAGAACAAAATAAATGCAATAAACCTACCCTAAACGGGTTGTCATGTGGCCCTCCTCCTGAGAAGCTTGTTTGTATGGGCAGACTTTGTAAACATACCTGAAGCCAAAAGTCCCGGTCAAAAAAGGTGAAAATAAATTGGAAACTGTTACAGCAGTAATTTTGTTTGACAATCTATATAATTGAGTATATGATAACTGAACAAAGTACTACAACAAGGAGTTCGTAACTTGTTCTGCTTGATCTCAAAACAACGATCATAGAAGGCATAGAACTCCTTCTCCGGTCCTGTAATATTAAACACAAATTCAGTTTATAGAAGCGAAAGCAATACGATTCATTTTCACAACTTAGACACTGAAACAGTTCACTACATACCAAAATCATGTTTTAGCTTTTGTGTCAAACTTGATATCCTTGATTGTATTTTAGATAACTTGGCACTGGATTCATCGTATTCCTTACGTACATGAGCAGCATCTGACAAGTCAAACATAAAAGGTTGCCCATTTCCATATGCTCACTTAAATTTTTAGTGGTAAACAGTGGGAGTTCAGCATGTACCTGATATATTTACTGGAGTTTTGAATATATTAACAGCATCGAGAACGTTCTTAACTGTCTTTTGTATCTTCTCCAACCAAGATGGATCACTTGAGGGACTTGTTTCTAACAACATATTTAACAGTAAGCTCAGTGATCACAGTAGCCACCTTAAATGAAATATTGACCAGAAAAGAATTGCAAACCTGGCAAGTAAGGTTCATCATCTAAGTCATCTTTGTACGAAGTTGTATCATCGTGATTCTCCTCTTCATAACTCTCATCTGGTACATCTTCTACATCATCATCTATATCATCTTCATATTTTGCAGTGTCCTCATCACTGTCAGAAGCATAGTTGTCGTATTCTTCTTCATCATGTTCATCCTTCGGCGTTTCTTCATGGATGTCATCAGTATCAGCTTTTGTTCCCCCTTGATTCTCAGTACCTTCTCCAGTCCAACGGGAAGCAACAAGGCGACCTAAGTCTTCCCTCGACAGTCCTTCTGTAGTTTCAGATGTGTCACTCTCCTGCAGACACCAGATGGGAATTATGTAGACAAACAAAAAAGTACCTCAGAAACTTGTCAAGTTCATGCATGCCCAAACTTATACAAAATTTCTTGTGCTGCTTCTCATTCTAAAAAATACACCCTGTTTTAATAAATGTACTCAAGTAAAGGCCTTAAGAGAAAACTATAGTTCACAATTCATGTACATTGAAAACCAAAAGTAGAATACTACCAACGGTTTTTTTCATCCTTTCACTCTCAGACCCTTTCTTTTATATCCTAGAACAGAAAATTAAAAAAGCTGCTACTTGATATGAAGGAATAAAGAATCTATAAAATAACCAAACATATTAGCTGATACAATGGATCAGAAATTAACCTGCCTCTAGCCCTCTACTTCAACTCTACCATAGAGACAATTAAAAGAAACAAATTACAATGCAGGAAAACATTCTTAATAATTAAAACTGAAACGCCAGCTTAACCTGTTTCAGTGCACCGTCTTTTGTAATATAATCATTGTTAAATTTATTCTATAGTGCAACCATGATCCTTGGTAAGATAGACCAGCCATTCAATCAATTTTTCCAACAAGCAGCTTCGATTTCTTATTTTCAAAAAGCAACTTAAGAGGGCTTATCCTCCAAACCCAATCTCATACCCATCGTTTTATTGAACTATAGCCTAATATCATATAAGCTTTTTGACTAACAAGAAAACCTAGGAAGTAGAGTAAATTACTGCTTTCTTGTCTTCATCAGGTGATACTTTGCTACCAGCATCTTGATCAATTTCAGTTGAAACAGTGGAATCATCATTGTGTCTGGGTGAAGCAGACTCGTGCTTATTTTTCACCGCATGCTACAAAACAACATAAGATTATGTCATTGTGGAAGAAGAACCATGTGAAAGAAATGCACCATTATAGTGTTTTAGCATACCTCCTCTTCCTTATTAAGAGGAACCGCTTCAGTTTTGGAAGAATCACTTGTTTCAACTTTGCTTGTTGGTTCGCCTTCGTTCTCATCTACTTTGGGTTCCTGCCAAAGGTTGATAATGACAAAGGCAACGAAAAAACAAACAGAAGAAATAAGATGTGCACTCATGTAAATACACTTCAAGAGAAAATTAAAAAACAACCAATCCAACCTCATTTACAAAAGAATCCTCAATGTTACCGATTTTATCATCATCATCAGTTCTTTCTTTGGGTTTGTCTTCACTGTTCACTTCTTGCTCAACTTTTTCATTTTCCACCTTCCCTTCCTCCTCAGCTTTCCCATTTTCTCTTAAAGCTTCCTCTGCTTTTTGTTTCTCATTTTCTTCCTTCTCTTTTTGCAACCTTTCTTTCTCCTCTGCCTTCTCTATCTGTTCTTTACGTTCTATACAAGGTAAACAAATAAATTATGTTGCAATAAGCTCAAATATTAACAGGTATAAGATCAAGAAAAACATAGGCACAGTTTGCGGACACTTAGGTGAACTTTGAACAGCACATGGATGAAAATTTGATAATTTGAACCCTCAACAGACATACAATTTAACTGCTGTTTAAAAACCAAAAAATATATTGTAATTATGTTTGATATACAATTAAGTTCTGTACAAATATTGAATTGGTTTCATGAAAAAAGTGATACAGAGTTTCTATATAGATTGTCATTACAATGGTTTGAAAAAGAAAGAATCAAAGATATTTTTATTAGTTCAAAAATATCATGTTGCAGACTATAGAAAATTTTGACAGCTTTTAACTACTTCACATTTTCAATACCTTTTAACTACTTCACATTTTCAATACCTTTTAACTTAAATTATTCAATTATTCAGTACCCTCGAAATTTCATTTTAATGCATTATACATATTAAGAGTAAGGGTTGAATATTTTGAGTTGATTAGGATTTGGAGCAATTTATAAATGCACATTATAAAACTATATCCGCTTGTATAAGGACACATAATATTCAAGATTTAGTATTGTCATAACATTTACTATACACACCATCCTTGATATCTTTTGCTTAACGGATAGATGAGAAATACAATGAAACAGCCAATGAGTTTTGGGAACAAAATCTTGTTTCAGGCAAGCACATGTCATGCCACATGTGAAACTACTTACCTTCTTCATATAACATTTTACCGTCACTGGTCATGACCATACTCACATTATAGACAACCTCAAGAGAAAAATAAACACAACACTTTAACAAACAAATGCAACCCAAATCAGACTAAGTATAATATTGTCACATCACATCCACAATGATAACACAACGAGTATGAAGGAATCTTCAGAAGTAAGTGTTACCTTTAAGCTCTTCAACAATGCCCTTCAGCAATTTCTCCTCGTTTTGAAGCTTTTTTAGGTCTGCTTCATCTTTAGCTATTGCTATCTTAGCCTGTTCAATTTCCTTAATTCTCAATGTAACCCCCTCCTTATAAGTATTGATTTTTTTCACCAGCCTATCTCTAGCCACTTTACCAGCCTCCCAACATGTATTGGGACACTTCACTCTACCATCATACTCATCACTCCCATCACAACAATCTGGAAGATATATATACAATCAATGAAAAGTAACTCAAATTGAGGCATATAGAAAAACATCACCCATTTCCACTAATGCAGTTAACTTACCGCATATCCCATCATTGACTCTGGAAGAAAACAAGAACAGTGAAACATGTCCAGCATTTCTGCAGTAGAATTTTGCAGTAGGGCAAGCGGATGTACCTATGAGAAAGCAAATAAAGGTTAATAAGAAGAAGATAGCCCATATAACATTAAACCCATTAAAACAAAGGTGAACCCAAAGGGGAAGGAGCAAGAAAATAACCAGGTTCATCGGTGCCATCAGGACAATCGCAGAAATCATCATTGAGCTGAGATTTGGTGAATTTCTTGGATCCGTTTTTGCATTTAATGCTATCTGATGATGATTTGTAGTAATCCTCATCTGGGTATCGTTCATAACAGCAATTGTTAGTATAAATAAGTAAAAGAAAATGAGAATTAGTATTGGAAATTCATTGAAAAGATCATTAAAGAAAGATTGTTAAAGACCTTGAGGAGAAATTCCAAGAAAAGGGTGTTTGGGAGCTGAAGAAGATGATGATCTAATAAATGAAGCTATGCAACACAAAAGGAGAACGAAAATGGAATATGATCTCATCTTTTTCATTGATCCAATGCAAAAATGTTCTCAAATCTATCACAAAACCAGTCAGGGAAGCGCCACTGGTCGTCGTTTACAAGATCCTACTGGGTCTGCTGCATTGGGATTTTGCCCAGGGCTTAAAATTAAAGGAGGTGATTTCCAACTTCAAAACGGCGCCGTTTAGTCCATTAAATCAGATGTTATCTACCTTGGAAATGATTTAAAATCTAGAACAATTCCAATTTCTTGATTACAAAAATGTTTCCAATTTGAAATTAATCCTATAATTTAATTATGTTAAATTAAGAATAATTTTCGTACAAGTCATTATATTTTATATCGACAGCTGATCGATAGTTGATAATTGATTACCCTATTAATTGATTTAACTAATTCATTCTTTTAGTTGTTTATTTAAGGGTAAACTATAAAAATAGTTACTTAAAACTCATCTGGACTGACACGTAGGATTGTCGTTAATGAGGTAATGGAATTTAACGGTAGAGTGACCACTTGATAATGTAAGTGACTAAAACATAACATTTTAAACATAAATAACTAAAATATAATCTGAGGTAAATAAAAATGATTATTTTTGTAGTTTACCCATTATTTAAAAGTGCTTGATAAAACTTAGTTGACAGCCAAAAGTTGATATCTGTAAAATGACAAAGCATACATATTTTTATTTGATGATAAATAATAATTTATTAATATGCTTAATATAATCTATTATTTTGATAAATTTATTTAATATTACAATTTTGCTGTAATAATAAATTTTAACATTAATAATATTTTTAATTTTTAATTAATGTTTCTAATATTTTATTAAAAATGGCTTATACTAATATTTTTAATAATAAATTTATAACTTATAAATATTAAGTAATTAATGTCTTATAATATAATATGCGAATATTTTAGTAATATTAATATAAATATTGGTATAATATTGTTTAACTTCATTCTAATTTCAATGTAATTCATCCACTCTCCTACTTAAATTTAAGTTTTAATTAGACACTATTTATAATTAAATTTATATAAGATAAATTTTAGCTATCAAATGACAATTTAACTTTGACTAATTCTAAATTTGAAAGTTCGCATAAAATATAAAAAAGTTTAAATAAAAATATGAGGATAGAAAATAGGTTTAAGTAAAAATATTTAAGTTTATTTAAAATATAAGTTAAGGTTGAGTTTCTCAATTCAAGATCCGAGGTTAACTCAAGCAGTCTTATTTTATATTTTCATAATATATTGTTTAACTTATTTTACATAGTTTGTAATATGTATCCCATAAAATTATATATAATATAGAATGCTATAGTGTAAACATTAAAAAATATGTTAGTTGTTTATGTTTAAAAATTTAATAAAAATAAAATAATTAAATATTAAGTTAAAAATAATATATTTTTTGTCCATGGAGTCTTTAACTCGATTGGTATAGACATTGTTGTTAATACAGAATGACACGGGTTTGAGTATGTTCAAACACATTATCCTTATATTTGAAGATTTAGAGGTACTATGAGTAGTTTTAAACACTGTATCAAAAACAGTATGTTCATATAAAGTATGTTGATATCATATATGGGGTTTAAGGTTTTAGGACAATGCTTTGATGATATTTTATAACAAAATATAATTTATGTTGTGTTTGTTTTAATGAGAACATGATTTTAAAATAATGTATCAAACAACATAAAATATTTTACTCATAATAATATAAAATACATTTTTTCTCGAAAAATCAATTTATTTTTAAAAATAAATTATTCAAAAAGTTTTTGAATGAAAAAAAAAAGCACAACCTAATATTATTCAAATTATTTTTCATATTTTATATAATTTTTAATTTAAACATTCTATGTCACTTTTAGTATATTTTTAGTAAGGAATGGAAATGGATAGTGAACTATACGATATATTAGATATTTGGGTATATGCTTAATCTTTAATGCTGAATTGTGGAGTATTTTTGATTGATTAGCTCTCATTCAAAAGAGGTACTATGATGGTGTGTTGATACAAACAAATAGCTTGGAGATGATTAAGACTATTCAAGATTTTTCTTCGTCGAGTTCGAACTCTACCCTTATTAGACGTATTCATCACTTGCTATTGAATGTAGGTTTGTAGGATATTCAACATTTTTTTAGAGACCACAATACAATTGCCAACTGCTTGTAGTTTCTCTTATGACTCAAGCAAGTAACAACTCTGCTCATAGAATTATTATGCAGTTATAGTGTTTTGTCCGTTTTACCTTACCAAAATAAAAAACACAACAATCAAATTAATTATACATTTAAAGTATCAACAACTTAAATCTCAAGCGTTAAAAATAAAATTTAGAAGCACTATTTCATTTTCTGACATGTTATATCCATGTTTCCCAGAAATATTTATAACTTGGTCCACATGTTACTAATCATTCTCGACTTTAGATTTTAGCTAGCAATTAATGCTTGAGCTAATCGATAGTTTAAACTTTAATGATACCTTAAGGATTTAATTTGAATTTTTTAAAGTTTTGGACCAAATTTAAATACTGAATCATAATTTGACCACGTACGATGCAATTAACCCATAAATAAATACAAAGAGAAAAAAAATATCTAAAAGTGTAAACCAAAACCTTCGAAGTAAAAGATAGAAGAGTGAGAGCAGCAAGCAAAAGAGAAACATGGAGGGAATACGGTCTAGCAGCGTTTTAAGCTGTTACTACTCTTCCAAAAACCATTTCAAATTACGCCGTCAACCGTTGGAACATTGCTTTTTGAGCTTGCCGCCACCGCCGCCGCCGCCTCGGCACCCTGCAAGCCGCCCCAAAGTTCGAATTTCACTCCCTTCCATGGCCCTTCAGGTCCAAGACCAACAATCTTTTCATAAATCCAAAGAAATGCTGCCAAAAATAGACAAAAGTGGCCGCTTTTGCAGTCCCAGAGCCGCCCGGGAGCTTGCTTTGTACGCTTTCCTTCTCTTTATTTTTTTCTAGCTGCTTTATATTATTTTTTTCAAATTTCATTGAAATTGAGATTTGGTGTTTGTTTGAGCAGATTAATAGTTTATGCCTCGTGTTTGCAAGGGTCGGACCCTATTAGGCTATTTGAGAAGCGAATTAATGCAGCCAGAGGTATGTATTATATAGGATATCGCCAGTTCTTAAAGGTTTCCTTTGGTAGTTTGGATTTCAAAGTTAGTGTAAATTGTGTGATCAAATACATGGAAATACAAGTATTATGAATTTAAATTTATGAATTTGTTATATTGGATGCTTATTCAGGGATGAATTTGAAATATATAGATGTTTGTGAATTGAGAAATTATGGCATCTTATCTCTAGCTGAAATTAGTAGTGTATCAAGGATCCACTTGAATTGAATTTAAAATTCTATTTTAAGTACCCAAGTTCAAGTCTCACCATGCGCATTTGTGCATGTGTGGGTTTCAGTCCTTATTGTTTTTGGTTCTTTGTCCGTATGTGTGTTTTAATGATTTGATTCTACTTTGTAGTTTCTCGGCATGGACTTGTATATGTTAACTAATTTATGCATAGAATGTGTAGTTCATTGTCACTCTTACAAGTTCATCATTTGGAACTTAGCATAACTTCGCTTTAGCATATTTAACACTTTTTGTCTTTGTTTGTATTCAAAGAACCTGGCTATGAATTTGACAAGGCTTCGTTATTGCAATACAACCACATGAGCTTCGGAGGGCCTCCGGTCACTACACATTCTGTTGAAGAAGCAGATGAGCTTTTACGCAGCGATGAGCAGGATTCCGCTGTTGGTAATTAACCACCAAATGTGTTATATCTATGTTTTTATAGGTCCTTATGCTTTTTCTTTATGCGAAATGGCAAAATAAGCCCTCACTCTCACTTAAGTCTGTACTCTTTTGGTTGCAACCAGTTAATCACTCTAGCTATTATTTTGATTCACTTAAGCTGAATTTCAATGGATAGTGTTGATATGGCTAACCACCTGG
Source organism: Gossypium stocksii (assembly GCA_020496765.1). Classification (NCBI taxonomy): domain Eukaryota; kingdom Viridiplantae; phylum Streptophyta; class Magnoliopsida; order Malvales; family Malvaceae; genus Gossypium; species Gossypium stocksii. The sequence continues at coordinate 2,214,709 of CM035623.1, forward strand.
TTTAACTGACAATTTTGCAATTGTGTTGCAGAGGCAGAAGTTCTTTCGGCTCCTCCAAAGTTGGTGTACAGCAAGCTTCTTTTGAGGTAAACCATAGACCTCTAATTATCCAATGCGTTATCATGTATTCCTCTGATAAAAAAAAAATCGAGTTAGGGTCCCAGTTCTTCGAAAACTATACTCAACAAAATAATAAAGTATTGGTGCCGGTTATTTGTGTCTGCGTGCCTGCTCATGGTTGCGCAAGTTCAAGAGAGACTGTGCTTTCTAGTTGACCTCTTGTTCCTTTGGTGTAGTTTCACAAGGAAGCTTTTGGTTGCAACTGTGGACAAATGGGACAATCATGTTCTTGCTATTGATAAAGTTGTGCCATCAAATTGGAAGGTATGCTTACGCAGATGCTGCTTCAATTGGTGGTATTTGTGTATATTCTGTAGGCTTTTGGCGTGTAAATTCAATGTTTTAAAATGTCCGTAACTCCCCTCGCCCTTTAAATATCCATTGATCTTAAATCCGTACATATTCATTCCTGACAGAATGAGCCAGCTGGTAGGATTTTGGAGCTTAGTATTCTTCACTTAGCAATGTCAGAGATAACCGTTCTTGGAACCCGGCACCCAATCGTCATTAACGAGGTATCTCTCTTTTTCATTCCCCCATTTCCTGATTACTACTTATGCATTAGATTTCATGCTTAAAAACATCCACTGCATGTTCTTCAAAGGCTGTTGATCTTGCGAAACGATTTTGTGATGGGGCGGCCCCACGAATAATCAACGGGTGCCTACGGACCTTTGTGAAGGATCTTGCCGGGACCAGCACGGCTCAGACCTCAAGCTCAAAACTGGAAGTTCCACTTCAAGTATGAAAGTTAGTTCATTTAAGGCTATTTCTTGCTTTTTATTGATCTCTGGGTTGCCACATCACAATGGTTTAGTCTCTGTGTAGTGTAATCTTCAGCTCATTTGAGTGCTTATAAAGTGACTGAGTTATAGCATAGAAAGATACAGAGAATTGAAAAAAACAGATAAATTGTGGCAATGATCAAAATATTTGACAGCTGAAGAATTTTGTATATGATTATGCTGTAGTTAGAATCTTTATATGTAAAACATAAAATGTTATGAAATATCATTCTTAAAAATGTTACTCAGAATTATTTATTATTTATTATTTAGTCCTTTTAATTCAGTATTGAGTAGTTTTGGTTGGACACAACCATAATTTACAAAATTGAAATCTTATGTTATAAAATTAGACAATGTGATCTAACTTTTGAATTTATATTAAAATGAATAAATGTGTATATATATAAGTTGCAAGAATTTTTTAAAAAGGTTCAAGTTCAAGACAATTTTTGTTCGGATCATTCAAGTTTAAGGTTTGACTTTTGGATCAAGTCATTACAAGTTCAAATCATTTCGGATTTTAGTTACCACAGGTTCAAATCATTTCAATTTACTTGTTTAACTTATTTTAAGTTCGAGTTCGAATCAGTTTAGGTTTATGTTAATTTAGGTTCTGATTCAAAAATTATATAAATTATTATCTCATTCGAATTCAAAATTTTACTCTATTGTATGAAAAGATAATATATTTTGAAATATTAATCCATGTGCCATAACGAGTGGCTGCCAAATAAGTCTGGTTCACAAAGTCGGGAGCATCGTGGTTGATGGACTTAATTGCAAGATTTAAGGATGTGTGAAGATAATTATGAAGTTATTATGTTAGTTCAAAAATTTCTCTAAATTCATGCTTATATATATATATATTATAAATTAATTTAAAACTTAAATCAAAAGAAAATATTTTAAAATTTAATTGAACAAATACAAGATCATCAATTGGATTTAACTGAACAAATATAACAATTATTGTTTGAGTCAGGATTAAAAATTTAAAATTAAAAAATATAAAAACTAAAATTAATCAAATGAAAATACAATTATTAAATCCACAATTTTTATAAAGTATAGGAATTAATAATAAAATTTAACTTAAATTAAATAAACTATAAAAAAGAAAAACTTTTAAAAATAATTTTATCTTTGAGCTATTTTGAATTAAATAAAGGAATATTATAGTTTCTCAAAAAAATATAAATACATATTTTAAAAATTCATAAAAAATATTTTAAAAATCAAGATAAAACTATGCGCCGTCATCCAAACCCAAAAAAAAGCCCAATCAAAAGATAAGAATTAGGGTTCTCTGATTTAAAATTAGGGTTTTCCTTCTCCCTATATAACGCTTATACTCTGCTCATACCTCAACAATTCTTTGAGGGTTCAGTGCCTTGAACAGCTTCTCTCTTTATTTTCGTATATTTTTTCTTTATTTCAGCCCAATAATTATACAAGAAGAAAAACAAGTTTCTGGAACAGATTTGTGATGGAAGGCCTAATAATTGCAATCCTTTGATCTTTGTAAATGGGAATGGATCAAAGGATCTATCGTTAGGCCAAAGCGATGGCGTTTTGTATGCGCAGCTTTCCTCTGTGTATACTCTCCCTTTAGCTCCGATTATTCTTTTTTCTTTGGGGTTTATCGGTGACAAGGTAGATACATCTTTTTTATTTTTTAAAAAAATGGAGGAAAAGGAAAAGGAGGATGATGAAAACAATCAGACGGATTCCCATTGATTTTTTCTATGAGAACATAACCAGCTACTTCTGACTCTTTGAATTTTTCCTCAAATTTTATCTTATTTTTTGGTGAAAAATGTGGTTTTATTAAATAAAAAAATAAAGTATGGCCTGTGATGTAAGAAAATATTTGCTACTCTTGATAGTGGTTTAAGCCATTATCTGATGATTATTTCCACCAAGATCTCTGAGGCCATTTTTTTAATTAATTTTGTTTATTATAGTTGAAATAATTATATTTTTATTTTTTTAATATGGTTTTTGTCGTGAAATTAATTTTTATTAGATGATTTGATAATGAAAATATAATGATAAAAATTGAGATAAATTAAATTAATGAGAAAATATCGACTCCAAGCATTGAAATTTAAGGAAGAATTGTAATATATATGAATATGTTATTTGTTAAATAATTTATAAATGTATTAAGAGGGTTTATAATTATTTCTTCAATGATGAAGAAAGTAGTAGATGTGAAGTAATGTAAAATAAATCAAATTTGACACCTAAATATTCGGTTTGGTAATTGTTACTAGTTTTTCCTTCGCTTTTGGTAAATCAAAAAGTAATTTCTGACATTGCTGGAGAGGAAATGAGAAAAACTATAAACTCTATTGGTTGATGCTACAAATTCCATTCCCAATGATCATATTTTGATTAGGGATGTCTATTAGGCGGGTGGGTGTGGGGTGCTTCATCTGCATACATCTTTGACAAGAATTTTTATCCCCATTTTGTCGTTGTGGATACAAAACCTAAAACCAGTTTTGCTTCACGGCTTGCAAAAATAGGACCGTTCTTGTTTCACCACTTACGTTGGTACCTGGGGCCTCCTAATCTTCGGTGGAGATTCTTTGTTATACTTGTTTGCGATTACAAGTGTGTATGTATGAGCTGAGTTGAATTAAAAATTTAGGCATGTTTGTTAGGCTCGGGTTGAACTTAAGTTTAATAAATGAGTCTTAAAATTTTATTAAAAATTAATTCAAATAAAAATATTAAAATTTGGTTTTGACTTAGTTTGTCTATATTAATTTTTATATAATTTTAAAAAATATATAATACATTAAAATAAATATTTTTAACAAATTGAAAATAAATTTTAAAAGATATGTATATTTAAATAATATTATGATGGATGTAACTTAACAAGTAAATATCTCTAAAATAATAATAAAATTAATAAATGTTTTTAAAATAATAACAAAATTAATAATAAAGTAAATGTTATATAATATTTAAACAATAATAACAAAATAGTAATAATTTAATAGTAAAATGATAGTAAAATAGAGAGAAAATAATATTAAAAATTAAAAAATTAGATTTTTTGTCTTTTAGTAAATTCGGGCTAGGTTAGATTGGGTTTGGGTTAAAAATGTCTTATTAGAGGTGATGCCTGTTTTTTAAATAGGTTTTATTTTTTTGTTTAAACTCATTTTTTGGGCATTTATTGTCTAGACCTTTTCACATTTTGGTCGGGCATTTGGGCCAGAACGGGTGACTCGACCCATAAGCAATTCTAAGTGACCTATTTCATATAATATATTTTTAAGTATCAGTTAAATAAATATAAATTATATTTAAATGAAAATTTTAATAAATTTAATTTTTGGACTCCCATCACTTATGCAATATTATTTTAATTGTCACTATTTAAAAAAAAGTTATTTTGGATGAAAATAAATAAAATTCTTACATAACATCTATATACAAATAATGTTTTAAATAAATTATAAATATCTTCAAATGCAACACAAGTGTAAAAATTAAATACTATTAAATTAGTAAAATAATATTAAGATAATTATTAAATTAAAATTTTATAAATGTTTATTTTATAAATATGTTTATTATATTACGCAGAGTGGGTGAGGATGCAAAGAGTATAAGGTCATAGCTATACTTGTCCTATCACCAATGATAGGTCTAATTTTTGTCTCCATCCTTACCCTATTACTTGCGAAGCTTGTATCCATCTTCGCCAATTGGGTGCAAAGTGAGGCAAGACCTCGCGAAACCTACACCATTGACGCCTTTAATTTTAATTGTGCCTCAAATATATTAATTTTATTTAAATTGTTATATAATTATAAGCGATGATAACATCATTATTTTCATTACTAATTCAAAATTATGAGATTTTCACCTCTTATGATTTCTTGTGGCTTATAAATAGATTTAAGGACCGAAGTGTTTATTGTTACACTTAATTGTATGTAAATTAAAATTTTAATTTTTAATCTTCACATTATGGAGAGAGAACATGTAAAAGATAATTTTTGAACTCCGAACATGAAACTTAAAATATTAAAAATATCAAATAAATAAAATAATGTTTAATTAAAATATTGTTGGTTGTGCACTACCCTTTTGTGAAAGATAATGATTTAGGGACAACAAAGTTTGGTGAAGTGAAGCTGCTGTGAAAGATAAATTATAATTAATGCAAGTCACAATTTATAAAGGAGCTGATCAAATATTTGTTAGTTATAAACCAATTTTATTTAGTGCATGAAAAGGAGTGGGATTATATAAGTGGTTAAATATAAGTGAGAAAGTATTATGAATTGGATTATATTTGATGGTAATGAATGTCGATAATTTAATTGTTTTGAGTATAGTATAAATGAGTATGATATGAATTTTTATATACGATATGTGATAAGAAAATGGTATGAAACTTTGAGATGTGAACATGTAGATGATGTATAAATGGAACACTGGTTATTCTAATTGTTTGAAAAGAGTTGGATATAGTTGGCAAAACATAGGATTAGATTGAGTACGAGTTCATACTTCGATTATGTTCCAATGATGCACTAAGTGCCGGTATAATATGATAGCGTTGATGCATATATTACTTTGATTATGTTTCGATGATACATTGATGTGCCAGATTGATGTGTTGTCACGTTTTTGGCTTTGCCTATCATGAAGGAATTAATTAGGGTGTGAATGGGCTTGTTACGTTTGTAAAATCTTACATGCAAGAGGTAAATAGTTTGGAACATGTATTGCCACAATTGCAATAGACATATAACATCATTTGGGAACCGCCAACAGGGGATTTAATGAAAGTAAATTTCGATGCTGCTTATAATCAGATAACAAAGAAGACAATAGTTGGTATAGCAGTTAGGATTAGGAATAAGGAGTGTTATTGGTGGCAACGGGGACTCACCCATATGAAAATGTGGCAAATTCAACGGCGGAAGAGGCAAGGGCGTGTCTTAGTGCCGTAGTTTTGGTAGAGAAGTTAGGTTTTCGGGAAGTAATTATTGAGGGTGATGTATTGACTGTTATTAAGAAATTAACAGTATGTTCGGTTCAAGGGAATTGCTATGTAGTTACGTCTAAATTCTGAGGGATCACCATTCCATCGTTTGGTTCAATTCATCCCACCGAATACCTAATCTTCATTCCCTCACTATTCGTTGAAAATGCTGAATAGCCATTCAGCACTAAAATCATTGTAATGATTATTCAGCAATTCAATGAACCACTTAAAACTTTTTTTCTTCCCAAGTACTCATCAAAAACCACAAATTTACAAGTTTATTTGGGGAAAACCTAGGACGGCTTTCTTTCACCATTTCCTTCCAAACTTTCACTTTTCATCTTTCTATCAATTTGAGGGAAAGGAAAGCTCAAAACATTGAATTCGTCTCCAAGTAAACATTAATTTCCATATGTAAAATTCAAGAACTTGAAAATTGAAAAATATGAGTGTTTGGTGCTTGGGTTCGATTTGGATTTCTGAAAAAAAAAATTCAATGGGTTTAATTTGGATTTCTAAAATTTATTTCTCAATTGAAATTTTAACTTTCTTTTACTATTAACTTAAACAAAAGGGTAATTTGTTTCTTTTTTATTTATTTATTTTCTATGTTTTGATTTCACTTTTCTGGGGATTTCAGTAATTCATATATGTTGCAAATTCTTTTCAATAATGTTCTAATGCTGATCATGGAGGACAAATTCTTTGTTTAAATATATAAATCTTGTCATTGAATCCTTTCTTATTTCTAGTAAATGGAGGTTTCTAACTTGAATGGATTGCAAAATAATGAGGAGAAGGCATTAAAAAAATTGCTCGATGCTTTCGAATCCATTTTTTTTTCTCTTAATGACATCGCTTATGCTTACTGTGAGGTTGACCGGAATCCATATTTGGTTGGTTTAATTCTATGTGAAATGCAGGGGATCCCTCCTTTAGTTTCCACTAATCAATCTAACAATAAGGTGAAAAACGATGAAACTTCGGGATAAAGTTATGTTAAAAGTTCAAAAAAGTATTCACAAGCATGTGATGTTTTTACAGCAGATCAACCAGTTTCAGCCACTACTGATGAGTGTAGTGGCAATGGGAAAAAGTATGAACCTATGGAATCATCTTGTTGTAATAGTTTTTAGAGTTCTTGTCGAGGAAATGGGGATTTAAGATCTCCAAAGCAAAAGGCGAGACCGGTTTCAGGAGGCACTATTTCGAGCATGCTAGGAAAGGGATTTATGAAATCTGTCATTTGGCTAATGGTTCGTATTCGGGAACCAAACCTATGAAAGTGGACTCAAAGGAGATGCTAATGTCTTTGTTTTGGAGTGAAGAATTGAATCCAGTAGTCGGAACGAAGACTGTATGTACAAGGATATGGAAGATTTTTTTTTCAATATGCTAGGAGAGGAATTTCGATTGGAAAGGGATGCGATTCAAGAAGTTCTCAATAAACCTTCATACGAAATCATATATCATTGTTAATTGAATTTTGAGTCAATATTACATTTGTTTAACTGCTAATCAAGTTTTATTTTTTAATATGCAGATAGATGTGGATACAACATGCAAAAGGTATGGAACTATGAACAATGTCCTTGTTTTAGAGGATCTTAACTTCGTATTTAACAGATATGCAATTACTAAGCTTTGTTAGTGCAATTTATCGTGTATTATTTGGGAAAATTAAGTTTCTATTGTTATTTTATTATTGTTCATTAGCCTTTTAATGGTGGTTTACATTGCGAAATATGATAACCCTAAAGGTTTTCTTAACAGTTGTGAATGACATTTCTCTATTTACTATGGTATGTTTGAACTTGTTAGAACTGATGGATATTCCTTTCCTCTCTCTTGACTTATAAGAGCATGGAGAAGCTTCTTGACCGGTCGATGTTTACTTTATATGTGAATTTTAGTTTACCTTGTTTTGATGTTCACTTGCATATGAAGATGAAGAAGAAGAATAAGATAATTTCCAGTTTCTTCGAAGAGCCGTGAAGGAATATAGGGCTACAATGAAGGAATATTATAAAGCTATAAATCTTGAGTTTTCAAAATGTCAGTCCTTTGTATTTGCACAATGCCACTTTTCTCAAATGTCTGATGTTGTTTATATGATATCAATCCCTTTTATATTCTTAACTTCTATATGTTCTTTGTCAGGTTGTTGATGCTTTTATTAAGGGGATCAAGATCAAGCAAACAAAATTCTCGAACAGGTAACATATATGTGTGTTTCGTAGATACTCTTTGCTTCCAAAAGGATCGAGATACAAGTTAAATTAACTTATTTTTCCTGGAAACTTATGGATAAAGTAGATAAAGAGTAGTAAACTGAGTGAAAGGAAGTTTTTCCAATGCTAAGCTTTGGTGTCAAGTGTTCAACTTTGTTAGCAATGCGTATCTGGCTGTGAGAGCTTTATTTTTTAATTTAAACTTAAAAATACGAGTTTCGATAGGCATTTGGTGTTAGGTAATTGGGTGTTAATATACAAGTTAAATTACTCTAATGGAGGATTTTAGTGTGGCATGGACAATTTTTTCAAGAAAAGGCTCACCAAGCAGATGAAGAATCCAATTAAAAGAGTTTTGAAACTCGGTTAGCTTCTTGTTCTTCGACCATGTTTGCAGAAGAACCTTGTTGGTTCTTTTATTCGCTCTCACTCTCTATTATCGTTTTCTCGATTGTATTTTTCAAGAACACCGAGATCATGATCATGGCATAAGGGAGGCAATCCAACTTTTGAAGTATCACTTATCTTCACTAGCCAGCATCCTATGAAACTTTTTGATGCTGTAAAATTTACCATATAGATTATGACGTATAAGTTAATGACATCATGTAACTTTTTGTTAATGTATGGAACTATGTTTCGATATAAAATATAATTATCAAGTTATTTATTATTTCTAATCCTTTGCTTTTTAATTTAGAGGATAATTAAATTATTTGTTTCGCTAATAACATTCTAGCACATTAGATATGCATTGCAGTTTAAAAATAATAACGTGGGTTGTATATTATTTTTCTAATACTATATATTATATATTATTATTAATTCATATTTTAATAATAATTATATTAAAATATAATTAAATTCTGTTAAGGGTACTTTGGTCATTTAAGCCTTTTTCTTTATACTATTACAACATCTATTCCATTCAACTAAACACAAGAATTCTATTACAGTTTTATACTATTCCATTTAACCAAGCAATTGAATTACTGATTACAACTCTATTCTATTACAGCTCTATTCAATTACAATCCTATTCTATTACAGTGAACCAAACGTACCCTAAGGACCCCTAAGAAAGATAAATCGACCATTAGCGTCTTGATAAAGGAAGTTAGGATAAGGGCTAATAATTTTCAGTCAATAGAGTTTAGGATTGTACCTCACCAAGTGAATCATATGGCACACACACTAGCAAAGGAGGGAAGGAGGTTCGACGAACCTCGTGTTTGGGTAGAGGAAGCTCTGAGGTAGATGGTAAGTAGCGGTAGGAGGGATCAGAGGGCCATGCTAGTTCGGGACTGTCGGTTTTTTCACGCTAGAGAAATGGTTCATCTTTGGGACTGAGGCGGCTAGATTAGCAAGAGCATGATAACCGTTAAGATGCCATCGTCGGTGAGGATGGGGAGAGAAGCTACTCGTTTTTTCAAACTGGTGGTGATTGTCTGTAGATTTTGTGTGGGGAGCCGTTTCATCTAATTTATGTTAGGTTTTTTATTTTTCAATCTGGTTAGTGTGGTTTTTTTTTTCTTTTTTTTTTTTTTTCCTATAACTGCAATTATAACACCGATATGCTTTACCAATCGGTTGCTTTGGTGGGTAGGTGTAATGGCTCTCTTTTCTTTAATAATTATCATCAGCAAATATTTATTTTAAAAAAATAGTAATAATAACTACGAGAACTTTACCCTTAAATAGATTACATAAAAATAGAACCCCAAAATTACTTTATTTTTAACCATATTACATTCTTGATTGTTGCTCTTTGACACCTGTTTTCACTGCACCACCGGTTTGTCTCTTAGGGAACAGCGGATTCCATTCATGACTCCTGGTGTTGGTCATGGAAAGGTAAATTTGTTTCTAAATGAAGATCACCATTTTCTTCTTCTCCATCATTTTCACCGTCATATGTCCCAAGATATGCCTCATCTCCTTCCTCCTGTAGACCGCAGAATATTTTTTTTGTAAGAAAAACAAAGCATTAGATCGACAATCTTACATTAATATACAGCAGCAGAACAAGGCAGAGATAAAAAATTAAAGACCTCGGTGTCATCATCATCATCACTAGGATATGAAGAATCTAATCTGTCGTAGAATTCCTCGTCTCCTCGGGCATCCATACTGTGCATTTGATCCTATCAAAGCGCAAGCAAGGTTAATGCATATGTATTCATGGTCACACTACTGAACCAAAGAAGAGAAAAAGCTAATATGCTACATAAGAAAACATACTATTTCAGATCTTATTTTCTCCACTCTAGCTTGCAGAGCTGAAATATGCTTTACAAGAGCCTGTTCACAGAATGAGTCATTTTACAGGTGTCTGCAAATTTAGAAGGTAAACTGAGGAGTTTAAGGTTAAAGGTAGAATATCAAATGCGTAAGGAACATGCTACCTCGCGTCTTTGAAGCTCAATTGAACGTGCCAAAGCCCTCCTCTTCGTTAAAAGATTCTTTGGCCTTATTGCAGAAGGTCGCTCATAATCCTTTCCTCGGTAAACAATTATGGCATATCCTTTGGAGATTTTATCAACTGAAACCAATACTCCACCACTTTCAGCTTCGAGTGCTATTGCAACCTTTTTTACCTGATCAAAATTTTTAGCCTTCATGATGATCTTTACCAATTCCCTGTATTTCCAGTGCAAGTGCATGTTTTCTATAGTACCATCAAAAACTCCACGTCTACCTGAAGCAAGAAATTCAATTCCCATAAGAATCTTAAATTCTAAACAGGAAGACTATGAATCAGTGATAAATGTAGCTGAATGAGAGATACCAAGAAGTAAGAAAGCTTTCATCCTTAACCCGAGCTTGCGAAACATAAACCTTTCCTCATCAGTTATACTTTCTGGATCTGCCTGCCGGTCAGCTGGTTTTAAATAATCCTCAACCTTAGATAAAGCTCGTTCAGCTTTCAATAGCTTTCGCTCAGCCTGAAAGGCAAATATTCTTCATTCAAACCTATTTACCATTTAAATATACAAATTACAAGTAATGGTAGTACTCAAGAGTATAAATCTAAGAAAAAATGCATCAAAACATAGTGACTGAAGATTCAAGGAACTCACAAAAGCCAGGTTTTTTTCAAGTTTCCTGACTAGGTTCGCATGCCTCAAGATTTCTGCTTCCTTCAACACTTTTTCCTTATGATGATCATCCAACCTCTTTCCCCATCTAGCATCTGCATCCAAAGTTTCTCCGAGGGTACCTGCAGCTCCTGATTGCTCAGCTACTTCAGTGCTTTGTGCAAACAAAGCTGACGCTCTTAACCGTGCCTGCTCCTCCACATCTTGCAGAGACTTAGCCAATCTTTCCCTTTCCAATAATGCTTCAGCAACATCTGCAGACAAAAAGTTCTTTCCCCTGTAGAAGACCAAGAAGTCTTTGTTTCTAGAGAGAAGAATGCCCCCTGTCAATTTCTGAAGCCAATCAAAAGAAAGTGCATTATCAACTGTTCAATCTGGTATTATCAGAATCCAAATAGTTGAACAAAACATATTTATGAAAACTGATATAAATGCCAGTAAATGTCCATATCACCATGGACTAATACCAGGATTTGTTTTCTTCTCAAAATATTTAAACAAACACTGCATTACTTATTCAGCCTGAGGCAAGTGTATCACTTATATATTCTTATATCAAATAATGATAGCCAAAACAGAAGAAATTAGGAAGTTCGATAAAGTTGTAAAGTACAAATTGAATTGTCATGCTTATTTCATATTTAAAACTGATTTTATTCCTCATGGCTCCAATGGAAGGACTTCAAAAACCAGACTCCTAACAACAGAAGGCAAGTTCACAGGATAGCTAGACAAGGTCCACTAACATATTCCCATTAGGCAGAATGGCTTCAACACATGCTGCTTGCTTGAAAAGAAAACAAAATAAACTCATGTATCATTATTTTGGGCATGATTAAGCACATAATCCAATAAATATACAAAAAGCAAAGATGCTTTCCCTAAAAAGTTCAAAGCTCAGGGGACATAGACAAACCACAAAGAAAGAGGACAGGGAAATGCTTGAGCAAATGTAGTTTAATTACCTTGAGATCTTCAGCCATTCTCTCACTAGTAGTCAGTTGTACTCCTCGTTTAAGTGCAATCTTTGCAATAGAACTTTTTTCCCACAATTTAGTCATGGCCACCGCCAGACCTTGGAGTTGCCTACTTCTACCTGTGAGATGTATACTTCATTAGACATTCAAAAGACCTATTTTAGATCACACGCAGTGACCCAATAAATGTAGCATACCTAGAGCAAAATGTGGAGGAAGAACTCTGGCAAGTCTCCTCAAAGACGTTGCTTCCTTTACCCCAAGAGAAGATCTTACTCCATAAGGAAGTACTCTAAATGGAGGCTGATATCCAGGAACTATTCCAGGAAGCAAATCAGCATCAACTGGTAACGGGTCACATCCTGGCCAATCTGCATACCTGGGACCTAGGCCCTCTAACAGCTTGTCTACTTCATCCTCATACTTTATTTCTGGCAATGGCTCTGTATTTTTATGCTCCTCAGTAGCAGTTTCGGAGTTAGTTTGAGGTGGAGCCACATCTTTATGAGGCACCAAGTCGGATGGATCCTCAGTTTTATCAGACACCAGGGGTGATGAATATGTAGACATCTCATTTCTCTTATATATTTGTTTGTTCAGGTGCACTGAAGGAACCTCATAACTCACACCTCTATATAAAGAAATGGACGTCCCGGACCTCCATATTACCAATCCTCCAGTTTTTCTCTGTACAAATGAGAAGACAAAAAAGCCAAATTAGAAAACAATAGAAAACTAACTTTTTATACTGGTTCAGAAAGATGAAAGATAACATTCTTACATGCTATTGTCACCTAAAATTACACTATTATTTATACTTTATTTTTGCACAACAATCAACATGAGATCATATAATTCCCCAACCAGAATAAGCATGGAGTAAACATAGCATTCAAAGATGTACATACATGTTCTCAAAGAGGTCCATTAAGATTCAATTGTTGGTGAGGACTCAAAATATATACTTAATCTCATATTTCCTACAACTTTTACAAAAAAGAAAAAAAAAATACAACAAAAATAATGAAAGTGGATTAGAAGCAAACCTCCAATATTTCATGCATCCTTTTCATATTAAGAGCTGGTGCCCCCTCAACTTTTAACCTCACAATCTCCATAGTCTTCCACTTCTCATGAATTGTATCAACCACTTCTTGAGTAACACCAGCACCCTTAATTCTCATTTTACTCTTTGTCCGAAATGTCAAGTTCCTTAACCTCCTAAGTTCAGACTCAGGCAGAGTTAATTCAGCCAATGAAGCCTTGTTATCTCCTCTTGCTGTCCACTTCCCTTCTTCCTGTTCTTCGTTCCTCTTTTCCCATGGAAACATTATTTCCCCATCACTTCCAAATTCAGTTTCCATCCCCAAAGGTGACTCCTTTGAAAACCCACCTCTAGTATTTGGTAACATTCCTTCTTCCACATAAAACATATCCTCTATAGACCCTCTTTCAATCCGTTTCCTTGGTTGTTCTTCTTTCTGCTCATTTTCCTCTCCAAGGTACCCAAATTTCTTCAATTTCTCCACTATTTTCTCCATTGTACTGCTGCTGCCGCTCCCATTGTTATCACTCTTTGAATAAGACAAGCTCCATAAATTTCCATCTTTCCTATAATTGAACACTGTTTTCGGCGGTTTAGGCCCATTTCTTTTGTGGGTTTTGTTCCAATTATCTAACCAATTACTTGAAAAGGTGGGAAAAGCTTTGGTTTTGCTTTCTGGGTTTGGGTGATTTTGTGAGTTTGAAGTTATGGTATGGTTATTAGCACAAAAATTTAGGGTTTTGAGAGGGAAATGAAAAGAACTGTACCTGAAAAAAGGGAGAGAGAGGCCATGGAACCTGTAGAGAGAGGTTTGAAACGAATCCAAGAAGGTTGTTTTCGTTGTTGTTGTTGGATGAAATAGAGTCATTGATTAGATGAAGAAACAAAAGAAAAAAAAACAAAGGATTGGGTAATTTAGCAAAGGGTATTTGGATTAAAATTTTAAAGAAGGCTAAGGATTTCAAAGTAGTTTCATGAGGTCTCTGACTGGAAGGCTTAATTGCTGAAACTTATATATTATCCATGGCTGGCGGGGAAGAAATATCTGAGGTCTGTTTCGTAGTTTGGGTTTCTTATTTAAAATTAAGTGTTTTTTGTACTTAATATTATTTAAGTGGTTAAATATATTACTTAAAAATAAAATAAAAGAAATAAATTAGTTATATAAAATTAATATAATATATTTTCTAAAATTTAAAATGATAAATAAAATATCAATGTCTTATATCAATCTCTTAATAAATAATTTTAGCTCGAATTATCGACTTCCCTTTCTACTTTCTTGCGCTATTGGTTTTAGTTTTGGCCTATACTCTTTATTCGGTTCTCGATTTTGTAATTTAAAACAAAAATTCATATTTTAATAATACTATTAAACATATATTAATTTAAAATAAAAATTATAAAATAATTTTATTTTTAAGCTAGTATAAATAAAATAAAATAACACAAAAGTTTTCCAAATAAACTTAATATATATATTTTAAAATTTTATAAATATATATTATATATATTAAGAATAATATTGAAATCTAAAATTTAAATTTTTTTACTAATAACAAAAAAACCAATTAATAAAAAAACCAAAATTCTGGAGATTGATCGCAGCTTTCCTCTTAGAGTTTATCAGTGACAAGGTAGATACATTTTCTTTTATTTTTTAAAAATGGTGAAAAGAAAAAGAGGACGATGAAAACAATCAAACGGATTCCCATTGATTTTTTTATATGAGAATATTATCAGCTACTTCTGACTCAGTAGAAAGACCTGCCCAAAAAATGAGAGGATACGGGTAAAAATATAGGCTCGAAATATGGGTTTGGACAAAAATACGAGGCTTGTTTAGAAAACGAGCCAGGCCTCGGGCCAACTTTTTTGGCTCGGGCCCAGCCCAAACCAAATTATATAAATATATTTTTTATTTTTTTAACCATATTTTTAGTTCTAACTTGTTTCAATTTTAACATAACCATTTTTTATTATATTTTTAATTTGTGTATTATTTTAAGAATTATTTGTCTCATTTTTATTTTGTTTCTTGTTTTAATATTTGTTTTAATATTTTTAAATGTATTTTATTTATTATATTTTTAATTTTTTAATGAAATAAGCAAAAAAAATTAATATGAGTTGGGCCGGGCCTGACTCGGGCCTAGTATTTTTATTCCGGGCCAAGCTTAGACAAATTTTCAAACTCATATTTCGAGCCGGGCCGAACCCGAACTTAAAAAACGGGCCGAAATTTTAAAATTTTTACCGCCTCAAAAACTCAATAATAATTCTATTTCCGAATCAGTAATACATATCTCATCTTTTCAAAACATGTCTTTTATGGGTGGGTCAAAACATTTCCATCTTTTTTGTTTGGTGTCATATCCTACGAATATGCATAGAAGAACTTTCGTTCTCTTTGTTTCTTCAACATCTTGTACACTTCTATGTTAACTGACTAATACGATAATTACTTAACTTTAAAAAAATATAAATAACCTTGAAAAATTCAGTGAGTGATAGAATATGCGAGGATTCAAGCCCAAATAAAAGGATGAATATTAGGATTTTCTTATTTAAAATTAAGTGTTCTTTTTCATTTATATATATTAGTGCTTAATATTTTTTAAGTGGTTAAATATATTAATTAAAAATAAAAGAAATAAATTAGTTATATAAATTTAATATAATATATTTTTTAAAATTTAAAATGATAAATAAAATATATCTAAATGTCTTATATCAATCTCTTAATAAATAATTTTTAAATAAATAATTTAAAAATAAAATAATTATATAAATTAATATTTTAATCATACTATTAAATATATATCAATTTAAAATAAAAATAAAATAAAAATTATAAAACAATTTAATTTTTAAGCTAGTAAAAATAAAATAAACTAATATAGAAGTTTTCCAAATAAACTTAATATATATTTTAAAAATTTATAAATATATATTATATATATTAAGAATAATATTAAAATCTAAAATTTAAAGTTTTTTATTAATAAAATAATTTTATTTTTATAAATGATTTTTAACATGTTTCCAATTTATATATAGTTGGTATAATATAATTAGTTAGTGGTTTGTATAGCATGATTTATACTATTCATAGTTGATATTATTGTCTTTTAAGTTTAACACTTGGTATAATTCTATCACGACATATGTTGTTTGCTTTTTCTCTTTTGTTTTCTCACATTGATTTTTTTTTTCTTTTGTTTTTGTCATTCATTTCATGTGATTAATAAGAAAATCGAAAAGAATCTAACGAAATGTTTTAAATGAAATGGGATTATGTCGAGAATGAACTTAAAAAGAAGTTAGAATAAAAATTAATATAATAAAAAATTCTGATAAGGTGATCAAAACAAAATCAGCGAATACCTTTAATAAAAATTATAAATAATTTTATTAAGCCTTACCTTTCTTTGAAGACCCGGGTCCTTTCTTTGCACCTTTCTTATGAAGTTTGCTTTTTAGGTTTCAACTTGTTGGAGGTTGATGATGATTTCCCTTCTTGATTCTTTCTATTTCTAGCTTTGTAATGCCCCCATACCCGAGACCGTCGCCGGAGTCGAGTTTGAGGTGTTAATAAACTTAATTTATCACTTAAATAATTTTCAAACCATTTACTTTACCTTTCGGAATAAGCTGTTTGTCTGCGTCACAGTCACTAAAAAAATCATATCTCGAGTTACAAAACTTGAAATTGAAATCCGTAAATTTTTCCAGAAACTAGACTCATATATCTATCTACTAATTTTTTTTTCCAGAATTTTTGGTTGGGCCAATTAGTACAGTTTATTAGTTAAATTCTCCCCTGTTTCAATGCTCGACTGCTTTGACCTCTGTCCCTTATGAATCACTTTTCTCTCTGTACAGAATTCAAATGACTATGCTGTTTATTTTCCTTAAAACTAGACTCAATAAGGAATCTGTACATATGTAGCATGGCTCCTAATTATTTTTTTACAATTTTTAGTGAATTTCTAAATTCAGAACAGGGGAGCTCGAAATCACTCTGACCTTATCTCACATAAATTCAAATATCTCCTAATATAAAAGTATTTTGCTTACACCGTTTCTTCTATGTGAAACTAGATTCAATGGGATTTAATTTCATATCTTATCCAACCTCTAATTCGATTCTCATAATTTATAGTGAATTTTCAAAGTTGAACTACTGCTACTAACCAAAAACTATTTTAGTACATAATATTGCTAACTAGTTTATAACATCCTTACTTCATTTCATTTAAACTCTATACATGCCATATAAATCTATAACCATAAAACAAAAGCTACTGGAATTGATCTGGATAGTGTGCCTTGTTGTGTTGATCCGATCTACCAACTTCACTTCAGTTCAATCTACATAACAATGTCAACCACACACAAGTAAGCTTATTGAAGCTCAGTAAGTTCATAGGTTTAAAAGTAATGCTTACCAAATATAATAATTCCAAACAATACCAAAACATTTACTAAAGTTTCCTGCCATTCACAACTATTGTTATAATACTTTACATAGTTGAGCTCAACATTAACAACTACCCAATCTCTTTCATTTGGTTCACTTTTCTTGTATTTCTTAATATCAAATTAGGAAACGGCTTATGAAATTGAGTACGTCGTTGTTCAGTGCCACGATTCATAACTCAGTATGGTTTTCCTCATTGAAATACCATACCTACATTTTACAACTCGGTATGGAAATGCCATACCTACATTTCTTAACTCAGTATGGATTTGATAATACCATACCTACATTTCGTAACTCAGTATGGATGATACCATACCTACATTTCACACTTTGCCATGGAACAATCATGGTCTTATCCGTCAATTCATCACATATCACGATACGAACGTACTCAATTCCTGCGTTTTTCCTAATCTGGATTACCGCCTTTGTTATTCCATTTTATCACAATTTCCACAATTCCACGACAAATTCATATTTAATAACACATTACATCATTCAATCATTCACAATTAAGCATGAACATTCAACCATATGAACTTACCCGGCTGATTTGTAGAAGATATTGAAATTTACGGACTATTCCGCAATTTTTCTTTTCCTCGTTCTTCTTTGAATTCTTGATCTATAATGTAAAATATTTTCACTTATTAGCATTTATTTTATTTCTATTTCACTTCACAATTTATGTTGTTCAACTTTCAAAATTGCACTTTTACCCCAAAATTTACAATTTTTACAATTTAGTCCCTGCTCAATTCACCCATCAATTGAAATAATTTTTCTCAATTAACACTTTATTTTATCATTATAAACTATTTCACAACCTTTTATATTCTGAATTTCAACACCAACCTCTAATTCACAACTTTTTCACAATTAGGTCCTAAATACCATTTTCTATCAAAATCACTTAATAAAACCACCTTAATATGAAATTAGAACTTAAATTTCATAATAATTCATCATAAACTTCCCTGAATCAGCTAGGGTAACTTCCAATTTCACCCACCAAATAAAAAACTAATGAATTCTATAAGTGGACCTAGTTGTAAAAGTCATAAAAACATAAAAATTATCAAGAAAAAGCAAGAATTAAACTCACATGATGTAAAAATATGAAAAACCAGCTTTCTCCAGACCTTCTATGGCGTTTTGGCTGAGAAATATGAAGAGATCTCTAGTTTTCTCAATTTTGTCCTTATTTTATATGTTAAAATTATAAAATTTCCAATTTTGCCCTTATTTCCCTTATTTTTCTGCTGATTTTCTTGCCCTTGCTGTCCAACCTATTCACTTTTAGGCTTAATTGCCCTTTAAATTCTCTTTCTTTTAACACTTAAGCTATTTAATCCTTCTAGCAAATTTTGCATTTATTACAATTTAGTTTTTTTTATTTAATCAACCACCCAAACGATAAAATTTTCTAACGAAATTTTAACACCACATTACTAACAGTCCATAAATATTTATAAAAATATTTTTGGCTCGATTTTAGAGATCGAGCCTCGATACCTCATTTTCAACTTAATTCATTTAATAATTTCTCTTTTAAATTTTAATTTAACCTATTAAAGTATTTCTAATATTTCATTCACTTCTAAATATTACTTTATTTTAATTTCCTAATCGTACTTGTCGGATTTAGTGCTCTCGAATCACTGTTCCGACACCACTGAAATTTTAGGCTGTTACAAGCTTTCTTTATCCTTTTTCACATTATACATTGTAACATTATGAGAATAAGACTCAGATTATCAACAAATTGAATTTACAACCAGATCGACCAAAATACATGGCTCAAACCTACCTTGTCAAGGTTGAGTATCTCATGCGAATGCTTAGAGATTAGCTTGTCATTCTCAGTTTGCTCCTTCTCCCACGAGCCTATCCCTGACCCTTCAACAACTGGTAAGAACTGAACAAAAGAAGAGAGCATCTAGTTAATAAGAAATATTTACATTGAAACAGGTCAAGAGGCCCAAGAGTTCAAACCTTGCGATGCTTTCCTTGCTTTTTAGCAGGCTTTTCTCCTGCCAATTTCCTATCGAATTTCCCACCACTGGCTGTAGATGTAGCAGCCATCCCAGCTACATTCCCCAATTCATCTTTAGTTACTTTCTTAGGTGGAGCCTAGGTTCCTGTTATGGACAGCGCCGTAGCAGCAAGCTGAACATGGCTGCAGCAAACTATTTAAAGTAAAATCAACAAAAACATAACACATAGCCAAATTCTTAAACTGATATAAAATGATAGCAAGGAGTCTGGCAACAATCGGAAGACTCAACCAAAGATCTATTTTATTTAATGCAAGCTTATTAAAGTGTCCAAACATCCGCACGAAGAACTAGGAAGTTTGGACGAAAATGATGCTTATAGAAAAGAGATCCAGCAACCATGGACACCCATAAGCATGATCTGTAAAATCATAGGCTAACCTTTAAACTGCTAAAATGCATAAATATTAGGGTACAAGGGAATGCCATCAAAGAATGGGAATTGCAGGTTGGAATAGTTCTACATATATTCAAAGAATGGGTAAAAACCTTGGCAAAGCACCAAGTTTTGCAGCTTGTTTCAAGTTCTGGAGGCGATTCTTCTCTTGCTTCTCAACCCGTTTCTTTTTATCATCTTGTCTTTTAGCAAAAGGATCCTCACCTGGCTCCAGAAAAAACAACAATCATGGTCAACACAATCAAACATGTCCAATATGTTCTATTAGATGCTTGTAAACTTATGAAGTAAGGTCTATCTATTACATGATATGTTGTGTTTGTAGTAATTAAAAAGTCCATTCGATACTCACCATCAGTCATCTTGGCCTCAATGACGGGTATGTCTTTATCATCATTGACACTATCATAACCAAAGCGACGGTTCCATGTACCAGTCTGTTCATCCCATGCAACTTTGTCCTTTTTACGTTTCTTTATACCTACAAGATATTCCAAAAACAATGGAAAATGAGTTTGCACTCTAAAGAGCCATGTAAGTAGGATAGGTAAACGAATTACCTTTCCTTTTAGCAAACTCCTGCCATTTTGTAGGAGGGTAGGCTTTGGAAGCTGAAAACACAAGCAAATAAAGCATTTCAGTTCTCATGGCAGCTTATCAACCAAGTAAAACATTGCTCATATACACTAATATAAAATTCAATTTTCAAGAGAATTAAGTAAAAGGCCAGGCTTACCCTTGGAAGCTTTGTAGTTGGAGGAGGCAGCTTAACAAGGGGCCCATCTACATCTTGGGTTGAAGGTAAATTAAAGAGACTATCAGCAACCACTTGAACTAACTTGGTACCCCCTTGTAAACATTCCTTAACTAGTTCATACCTAAACATATAGAGCGGCAATCAAAATTCCACATCTTTTACTGATCAAATAAGCAAAATAAAAATATGCAGTTCATGCTTAACCCAGTTTGAAGGAAATAAGTATCATAGTGCATAGCTATTCAATTTATTTTAGAGCTCCAAATCACCTTTGCCCCTAAGAAATTTCTCATCATTCCAGTCAAAAAAATACTCCAAAGAGAAAGACGAAAAATACCCATATAACAGAACATCTCAAAAATCAAACTACTACAAAAACAATATTTATTATTATGAAAGGAACAAAAGGGGCAAACCTGGAAGTGGGGAGGGAAGGAAAGTTGTGAAAAGGGTTAAAAGCGAGGAAATTATCTATAGGCTCGATCATCTTTAAAGCATAAGCCTCTAAATATGAGTATATTAATTCACAAACGGATTTAGAATTAATTTATCTTAGGTCAAATTCAATATATCATTATACCAATGAATATATCTATGTATCTACCTGTGGAGTCAACTGATCCGATAGTCAAGACTAGTCATATTCTCAATTGGAATTATAGACGACATAATAATCCTCCTCAGTATTTAAATCAAATGTTCACTTTAATTCTTTTACGATATTATGGACTCCTTTAGATTATCTATTGAAGTAAGTTATCTTTCTTGCAATCTAAACGTTCTTATAATGCCACTTATCTTTAGTTTGAACTTAGACAATCAATGAGCTAATATTTATTTCTCACAATTTTGTTATGCATACAAAATATAAAAGATAAAATATAAAAAACATAATAGTGAAATGTGAAATTAACTTTATTTATTTATTCATCGTACAAATAAATAGAAAACAATTATATGTGTTTTTGAAACTCCACTAGCCACCAAAAGTTTATTTTGGAAAGTGGGTGACTCTTCGTCAACTTTTTTATTTGTTTTTGTTTTGAGAATATTTCCCGCGTTAGTTTTATACGTTTTTTTATTTGTTATCTATTGTTTAATAAGTCTTCATTTTTAAAAAACTTTATTTGCTCTCATAGCACTTTTTTTAATATTAGTTTTGTAAGTAATTTTAAACAGTTTTTGTCACCGTCATCTCCAATCTGGTGAATGCTTGGTTCTTTTGTCGATTTTTGCTCTTCATTTTGGATCATTCGGGATTGATTTTCTTATTGGCGTTAAGTTCTTGCAATCACTCTAGATATGTAGTATTGGCGTTAAGTTCTTGCAATCACTCTAGATATATAGTACTTGAGTTGTAACAGAGTCAATTGTCAACGTGCCATAATGTTCTATTGTTGGTGAGGGTGAAGCTTTTGTTGTATTAATTGAGATTGTATTAAGTTTGTTTACTGTTTATTTTTATTTTTTAAAATAATTTTCCTAATCTAACTATATATATATAGAAATTGTATTAAATTATTTTATTTGTATGGTGCGTTGGTTAAAATTCTTATCATACACCTGTTTGGCACGAATTCAAACTAGACATGTTTATGGGTCGGGTTACTTGCCTATACTTGAAGCCCACCCGAAATTTGGAAAGATTAGGCAAAAAATTTAAGTTTGTTTAAAATATGAGTCGGGCTTAAACATTCAAAGCTTAAGCTTAGCCTAACTCGATACGTTTTTAAGTTTATAATACTTTATATTTTATAATTTATAACACATTAAAAAACTTATTAAAATAATTTTTTTAAAAATAATATGAGTGGGCCTAAATTGGGCTTGAGTTAGTCTTTTGTAATTATGGGTGAGCTTAGGCAAAATTTTAGATCTGTGTTTCTGACCGAGCCGAATTTGAGCAAGTATAAAGTATGTTAATATCATACTTAAATCCGACCTGAATGCAGCTCAATCCATAAACACCTCTAATTTACACTATGTTATCTCATTTTAAAATATACATATACATATATAAAACCAACATGAAATAAATGTTTTATACCAATTTTTACATGATTAACCTTTTTAATACCTAATTTAAAATAAAACAGTTATATAAGTTTTTTATAACATAAATAGTTATATAAGTTGATACAAAAATTAAAATAAAAATTATGAAAGTATTTTTTTAAAATAATTTATTTTTTAAATTAAATGAATTTAAAGTTTCTCAAATAAATCTAAGTAAATTTTTTTAAAAATTTATTTTTAAAAATAAATTTAAAGTAAATTAAATGAATATTCAATAATTAATTATATTTTTTAAAGCTATTATAATTTAAATAATTTAAAGTCTCTTAAATAAATCTAAATAAATATTTTAGAAATCCATCGTTGAGGACTTGAAAATTTTAAGCTAATGTAAGTTAAATGAATTTTAAAAATGAATTTTAAAATATAAAATATAAAATATAAATTATAAAAAATGAGTATGAAAATTGTTATTATATTAACTAAAAAAGCGTCATGATTAATCGATTAGTCGGTGGCCAAAAAATAATCCCGAAATTTTTATTTGCCGAATAGTAATTTTTTTTAATTATGTGATTAAAAAAACATATCCAATACAGTAATTACCTAATTTAAAAATAAAAGAAAATTTTCAAAATTGAAATAAATAAAATAAAGATAAATAAAATTTTGAGCAGTTATCCAAGCCCAAATAAAAAGATGAATGTTAGGGTTTTCTTTTTCTTCTATAAATTAGTGCTTGTTTCTAAGGTTTATGTGGCTGACTCGGTGGCTAGAACAAGTTATTCCCCTTTTTTTTTGATAATTTTTTTATTCAAACTCAATTAAAGAAAAGAAAAACAAATTTCTGGAGATTGATCGCAGCTTTCCTCTTAGGGTTTATCGGTGACAAGGTAGATGCATTTTCTTTTATTTTTTGTTTTTTAAAAATGGAGGAAAAAGAAAAGAGGATGATGAAAACAATCAGACGGATTCCCATTGATTTTTTTCTATGAGAACATTACCAGCTACTTCTGACTCTTAGATTTTTTTTTCATCGTTTTATTTTATTTTTATATCTTTTGTTGAGAAAAAAATATTTTCTACTCTTGATGGTGGTTTAAAGTTTAAACCACTATCTGATTGTTTCCACCAAGATGTCAGAGGTTTTTTTTTTTTTCAATTAATTTTATCAAATCTGTATTGTTTATGATCGTTTTCTAGATTTTTAAAATTAAGTACTTGGGTTTTTAATGAATTCGTTGGTTTACTAATTTTTTAATAAAAATTTAAGCTTATTTTTTGTGTTGAAATTAATTAATTTCTTCGAAGGGTCTTCGTATAATTTTATTATTTTAGTAGTCTATTTCTTTATAATTTTTAAAGAATTAAATTGAAATTTTATTATTAATTTTAAATTTTATAAGTTCCAATAGAAAATTTTCTATTTTGGAAGGATTTGGCTCCGCCTGGCTAGAATAGGAGATCCATTGAGTTACATAGAAGGAATCTCTGTTTTGAAGTGCATCAGTTTTCAATAACAAGGGAGTTTTGGCGGTGCCCTTAAACCGCAGTCAAAACGTTGCCGTTTCTTCTGTGAAAGATCATTCATTAAGCTTTCGTTTAGTTTCTTTTTTATTTTGTATGTTAATTTGCCAATTTCTTTTTTTCCTTTTTGATCTAAAAATCTGATTATTTTGCTGGTTGGTTTTTGAATTGTTGATAGTTAGTTTTATTTTTTAACACAAAATTAATACATTAGTTTTTAACATTGAATTATTGCGAATTTAATAATTCAGATTAAATCGGTAACACCACTTGTATCCTTTAATACAATATTTCGTATTGGATCTAGCTTTTAAAAATTTATACACTAATGTAAAAAATGAACAACCTCCTAAGTTTTTTGAAAAAAATAAATTTATTATAATTTTTAAATACGTAGTGTAAAATTATATTTCCTTAATTTTTTAGTCTGAAAAAATATCTAAAAATATCAAATTTAGAATGGATTCCGTTTTGATAGAGTTGAAAAAATATTATCTCATTGAAAAATTTTATACATCCACCCTTTCTCGACGGAAACTCCGTTTTTTTCTACTTTTCAGATGGTAAATATTTCTCAGAAAATGAAATGTGAATCATGTGAATCAAACCTATGTTTAAATTAAAATTGAGATACTAATACAAGTTCTCTTTTAAATTAAATGGATTCATATCTGAAAGTTTAAATTAAAATTGAGATACTAATACAAGTTCTCTTTTAAATCAAATGGATTCATATCTGAAAGAGGTTGACAATAAGTTGTTTCTCATTAATTTACTTTTAGCATTCCACGTATGAAGCTAGTAATGTATTATTGAAAATTACGTCAAAAAAAATACCATATGAAAAGCTAGTTACGTAGAAAGAAGATTGGTATTTGTGGCAAGTCTGTAATCCAAATTTTTTTTTATTTTTCTTTTTTGAGAAATCAACATGCATATAATAATAATAATAACAATACTACTAAAGAAACCACCACTTGAAATAAATAAATAAATAACCTAAAACCCATCCTCCCTAAGAAGAAAAACGGTAAAAAGAAGAACATATCCATCATAAAATGACTTATGGATTCTTAGAAAACCCTACACCGCTTGCCTGCAAACCCCCCCCCCCCAACCCAACCCCGCCTTGGATTATTCACTTTATATCCCCTTGAAGATGGTCCCATGGTACTGTAAAATCTATAATAAAATTCTAAAGCCAGTAAAAAACCACCAAGCATTCATTATATTTTACAAGACCACAAAATCCCCAAGGGGATTCATAGAAAATGTTAGTAACCGTTTGATAAAAAGTTCTTCACTGTTTAGGGTATCCTGAACCATCTTCTGAAAGAAGGCCGTTCGAGTGAGGAATTGGATTGGCTTCTTTGATCAAATCACCATTTGTTGTTGCTATATCTTTCTTTTCATCTCCAGGCTTTTCTTCCCATACCTGCAATTTTGAGAATCGATGCGTGCAAAACGGATTAGTTTTATGGATGAACAAACATGAATTTATCAATTATAATTTGTAAGAAGATTCATATCTTGCCTGCTTTTGCAACTGATGTTTAGCCTTTTTCTCCTGAATTGCTTTCTGGCGAATCTCGTAAAATTCAAAATCGTCTAAAATGCAAGTTTTGCTGGAATGCTCCTTGAAGATTTTGAGCAACTTAAGCCCTTGATCAAGCTTGATCTGCGCAAATCAAACAGAGATTACCCTCGGAATACGCAGTAAGTAGAAAGAGAGGGGAAAACTCAACTTAAGAAACGAAGAATACCTCTTGCGTATCCCTGCTATTTGTGACAGGCTTATTCTCATTGTTCTCTAGGGTAATGTGCTTCAAGGAATTATTAGGTACATCCTTAATAATGAGCCATCTTACAGGGAAACAGCCAGTCCATTTGTCTTGTTGCCAGAACTCCACATTCTTTTGAAAATCAACCGCCCCTACCATCTCGGCAATGCCGACAAATTGCCCACTTGTATTGACCTATAAGAAGTTCAAAGGAATTAAGCAGAGCAAAAATTAAGAATAAATTTACCCAACAGACAAGGTGCAATAAGAGACCAACCGAGAAGAAAAGAAATATAGGGCAGTGACCAGATTTCTCAGATTTCTGCTGAGCTTCCTCATAAGCTGCATCAAGCTTTTTGTTACCATTTGGTGTGCTCGCCCAAACATTGTACTTGATGCTTTTATGAACATCATCCTCGCTGTATGATTTAATAACAAAGAACTTGGCATCGTCATAATCCACAGGGAATTCTTCTAGGTTATACTGTTCACGGTCTGGAACAACATATGCCTTTTCCTCATCCTTGGTTCCATCTGCGGGAATATTTTGCCCCTTAGTAGATGCTGTGATAGGTGTTGCACCCTTTTGGTTCTTAGGCCCCTTAGCCCTAGGTCCCCTGTTCAATTCATTAAAACCGTCCATGATATCATTGCCTGAACCAAAATAACCATTGCCCCGTCCCCTTGGTCTATACTTGTTGTCTGCCAACCAACCCCTTTCATTTGTTCGCAAATCATAACCATTAGATCCAAAGCCCATTCCAGATCTGAATGTGGTCCCATACTGGCCATATGGTTTGTTTGGGTACATTCTATTGACATAACCATGAGTTGTGCCCATGCCGGACATTGGCCCAGGGTGGTGCAGTCCCTTTAAATTCAAAAGTATGATGATTAGAAGCAAAAATTCAAAAGAATATAACACCAAGAAAACTAAGAAGATCGCATAACATAAAAATACAAAGGAAATTATTAGAAAAGCCCAATCATGCATACCATGTAATTAGAATTTGATCTGAAGTTTTGATTCCTTGAAGATGGAAAACCATTTGCTTTTGAAACCAAAGAGTTCATTGCAGGGCTTGAGACGGGCCTTTGCTGCCCATCTGAAAACATAGAGCCATCAAGCCATGGGATAGGAGATTGAAACCCATCAAAACCGTATCTTGGATCCTGATATCCGGAGGTTGGGACACTTCCTGGTGGAGGTCCCCTTCCATAAGAATTATTGGTATTAAATGAGCTGGGGTATGATGGTTTTATTGCGCCTGGACCATTATTCCCCTTCACACTGCCACCATTGGCAACTCCATTGGAATTTGAGTTCGGTGGTTCAACAGGTAAGGGCTTCTGATCAGCAGCAGCAGAGGTCAGAAGCTCACCATGGGCTGGAGCAGCAGGGTTTGGCGTGAACGGACCACTGGCTAGAGTCATTGGCTGGAAGAAGGGAGGATACTGGTAGTGTTGTGGACCATACAATTGACCATCATTCCCCAGAGTCGGAACTGGGGAAGCTGCAGGTGAATACGGTCCATATGGTGCATAGCTGTAACCATGATGATACATAAGAGATCCATTGTCCCCGTAAACCCCCTGAAAACGTAGTACATGGAGATTCAATAAAATTCATGAAAGATTTAGCAGTTAATAGTAACTTTGAGTACAAGGAGAACATGAAAAGGACTTACTGAAGTCATGTCAACTCCATCTGGATTTAAATATTGTGAATATTCATCCCACTCATTACCTGTGCCATCAAAGCCTGCAATATACATTTATACATATATGAATCCAATTCTAGCCCTGATTAATTCAGCGTAAAAGATGCAGAAACAAAGGAACTGCTTATTTACAACCTCCATAGTAATACGCAGATGGATAACCACTAGGAATATAGCACATAGTCGGATCCATAAAATCCTGTAGAAAAGGTGTTGTGGATCTGTCAAACGTCGGAATTTGGGTATTCCCAGTGTTGCCTGAATCAACAGAACCATACTGATAAACAGAAGGCTGCACAGAAAAATAAATCAGGCATTTAGATATCCATTGAAATTCTTGCAACAGACCGAACATAGATCGGCATACTTTCTTCCATAATTGAATCGTCCACATCAAATACAATAGTTTTATCCATAATTAAAATAGAAGTAGTAAAAGGACATTACCTTCTTAGTAGGCTCAGGTATATCGAAGGGTTTTGCCTGTGAATCTATAGTCAATTTCTGCAACAGCTCTGCTGTTTCTAAAAGGAGTAAAAGAATACAAACCTTGGCAACTTAAAAAAAATTCCGAATCTATAACGTTCACAACTCAGAAATCGCCACAAATATTCTTAAAGATTGGAAAGAGCAACAAACAACATGTTAAACAACAAATTCAATAAAATCAAATCGAATAACAACATAAAAGATAAATTACCAGAAACAACCAAGCAAAAGAAGATCAAGAACCATATAAATGAAGCAAAACAGCATCTATCTCATAAATTCAAAAGAATATGAATCGTGAAAGCAACAAATTCAAATCGAAAAGTGCAAACAAAGTACAGATCTAAAAGAAACCGAAACAAAAAAAATTCATAGCCGCAAAAAGGAACATAAACGAATAATTAAGGATACGATCTGCAGGAGGAGCAACTGTAGGCGCCATTAACAACACTTAATTATCTCTAAACCCTAATAAATCCCAAAATCTCAGATGTATGGGGGTTTTAGAAGACAAAAGAGAGAGAGAGGGGGATAAAAGAGAGAGCAAAAGGGAACAACACCAGTTACACTCTCAGCCTCAAACCTCAGCCACAGCCGCCGCCGCGTCAGCCGCCAAGAGAGAGAGAAAACAGAGATTTGGGGAATTAGGGAAAAGAGAGCAAAAGAGGAGAGAGTTTTTGAAAATCCAAATCCAGTGATTCAAATAGCACCACGAGGGCTTTCTCGATTTTCGCTTCTTCTCACCTAATCAAACCCCTTTTAGTTCACTGTTATTCCACGTGGCGTTATATTATTCGTTTACTTGCATCACCGATTCGCATTCTATTGGTTGGTGACATTATTATGGTGACAGTCGGGGATTATTTTTTTGTCCGTGTGTCATTGGGGGACAAAATCCTTGTGAAACCCTAAATTAGTAATTACATTGAAAATCCTAATTGGAAAGAAAATCTTATCCAGAAAGCTAAAAAGTATACAAAGAATCAATTACTTTTATTATAAATTAATACATTTATATTCTTTTACATAAATTGAAAATCATATTTTTTTTAATTAATTAATTCCCATCTATTTTCTTGATCCTCAATCTCAATTTGATATATTTTGATAACCAAATTAATTTCACCTCCACTATTTTAATTAATTAAATTTTTATCATTTTAAATTAAAAAAATACCTTTTTTCAGTTTTATTAGTATTTGAAATGAACTTTGATGATAATTTCATAAGACAAATTTATCTAAATAACAATTCTTCTATTGTTATACAATTATGAGTTCAATGTTTTTCAACTATAAATCATGAAAATTTTGAACATGTTAGGCTTATATGTTACTAGTTTTTTATTTGGTTACACCCCAAATAATATTTTAAAAAACCTTAATATATTTTCACTTAATATGTCAGTTATTTAATTAATTATTATATTATATATATTGATTACGTTTTTCTCTGATTGCTGACTTAAAAGTTTGTTTTTTACCTTAATTAGTCTTCTATTTCTTAGATTTCAAAATAATTTAAATTTAATTGCTAACATTGGTAACCCTTTTTTATATTAAATTTGTTGATATTTTGCAAAAAAAAAAAAGAAATACTTGATAGTTATTGTAATAAACAGTTGCTGACACTGTTAAACTAAAAAAATGGTATTGTAATAAACTTGAACATAACAAAATAATTTGAACAACGTTAATAATTAAACCTAAATTTAAAAATATGAAAAGTAGTACTAAATTCTTAAAAAATATAAACTAAAATCTAAATTTACAAATAGTACAATAATTGAGTCATAACTTATTTCGAAAGACAAGCTCTATGAACATTATTTTTTCCATTTACAAAATTTAAAATAAAAAAAAAATCAAATATCTTGCCATTACCTATCTATTTAAAAGAAATTTTATTGATTATTCAATTAAGTAAAGAATTTTTTTTTCCATATTTTTAATATTTCAGTTATAACATAATGACAAAAAAATTCAATCCTAAGAATTTAATAATGTCACGTGTTAAAAAGCTAAAAACTCAACCCAAAAAAAATATTTTTTTTTCATCATTAAATTAATGATACTCTTATAATATTCTTGGATAGCTTTGAGAATTTCTTTATGATAAGGTTTATGCTGAGCTGACCAAGTATCTCGTGGAGCAGTGACATCTAGAGGAGGCCATATTTTAAATGGAATGACCTTGTTGAGTTGACAAAGTAATTTCTGAATCTTTCTATAATAAGTATTAGAATTTCGAATGTCTTCAAAGAAAACTCTGTGAATCCAAGCGGTAGGAAAAAATCCTAGTTGGATTGATCTTCCACATTGCATGAAATATTGAGGCTTGTAGAAGATAATTACCATATAACTGAATGGCAATATGGTAGAGATGAGTGATATACCATAAAAACCATTTTTAATTATTCTGGTTGTTCAACAAACTCAAACTTGATTGGATGTTTGAATAGATATTTTGGATGTATACCCTAAGGTTTAAGAATAAATCCCTCAAAATTTTTAAAAACTTGAATTTGATATTCAAACATCATTTCTTTGGCCTTTTGGTGGAAAGTTTTTTAAGGACAAGGTTCATGACTTATAGTGAAAATTCTAGTTTAAGGTTAGGGGTGATTGGATAAGAAGTGGGTAAGGTTGAAGATGATGAGGATGGCCTATACATCATTATAGGCTTGAGCCAATTGGATGAGGTTCTTTTGAAAACAAAAATTTCAGTCTTGGGCCTGGAAAGGAAGTCAGCAAGAATGTTGTCTTTTCCCTTGATATGTTTAGTGTCAAAAGAGAATTTAGAAAATCATTCATCCCATTTAAGGAGCTGAGGGTGTGGGACTATCTTTTGTTTAAATTTAAGCATTTGAGAGAAAAAAGACATCCATTTCAACAAGAAAATAATATCCAGCAAGATGAAATTCAAATTTTGAGATACCTTTTTTAACTGCCAAAATTTCTTTAAAGGTAGAATGGTAATAAATTTCGGCTTCAGAAAATCTTCTACTTTTGAATCCACAAAGGTGTCTCTTTCTTGCTTTTCTTCAAATAATATTGCACCACAATATTTGTCACTGGCATTTATCTATAGGATTTGCTTTCCATTAAATGGAATTTGGACTAGAGGCAAATTTTGTAACATTTCATTTAAACGTTGTACTACCCTTGTTTAAGGAGACGACCATATTCGCGGTTCTTTCTTGAACATCTTTCTTAAGGGATTAATATACTTAAAAACTTTAGCAATAAAATCTCTAAGATAATTAACAATCCCTAAGAATTGTTGAATCTATTTTTTAGACAAGTTTTCATCTGGAAATTTAATAAGTTATTGTGCAATGTGTTTCTGGAGAATATTATCCATCTTTCAAGGTCATTCTCAAAAATTCAATTTCTGGTTTGTTAATTTGCATATTCCTTTCTGAAAGCAATCTTCCGTATTTGAGAATAAGGGATTTAAATTATTCTAGGAGATGAACATAAGATTCTTCATTTGGACTATAAAGCAAGATGCCATCAATGTAGATTAAGGCATTTTTCATGAGGGGTTGGAAAATCTTTGTCATCACCTTTTGATATAATGAAGGAGCAGCCTTTAATTCAAATGGCATCCACTGAAAGTGCTTGTTAGGGATACAAAACCCTGTTTTAGCTCTGTCATCTAGGTGAATTCCTAATTGCCAAAATCCTGCTTTAAGGTCAAATTTTGAGAATACCCTTGCTTTAGCCAGACTAGAGAAAAGAGAATTTCTGTTGGGCAATGGGAATTTGTCATCTTAAAGGAAATGATTAAGATGTTGGTAAATAATTACCAATCTTAATTTTCCTCTGGCTTATTTAGATATTTTATTCACATAAAAAGCCTCACATGCCCATTGAGAATTTGATGGCTCAATTAGATCTTGTTGTTGGAGTTCTTGACATTCTTGTTCTACTAATAACAAATAATCTGGATTCATACTCATATAGCTAACTTTTGTTGGGTTTATGTCTTCATTTTTCTTGAATGGAAGGGTAATGAAGAATTCAGAATTTTTCCATAAATGATTATGACATTTGAGTAGGGATTCTGAGTAAGAGTTTGCATAAGATTTTTCCTTAAGCTATTGGACAATCTGGAGAATTTTTTTGACTAAATAGAGAAAAGTTTAGGTATGGAAACAAAAGGCTGAAACAAAATTTTCAAACGTATTCCATTAGGAAGAATTCTCAAGTATTGGGCTTTTCTATATAGGTCAAAACCTACTATAATATCTTTTCCTGGGAGTTTGAAACCTAATACTGTAGTTTTAACACAACATCCTGAGAAGAATTGGATATTAATGAGTTTACTAATCAAGTGGGTGGCAAAAGGATAATCTGCAGTAGAGTTAAAATATCTGATATGTGGCTTCCACCAATGTGTAGGTAAAACATCTAGGTTCATAATGGTTTCAGCAGCTCTAGTATCTATAAAGACAATTATAATAATGAGTTTACTATATTTGTCTAAATAAATTTTAATAGGAATATGAGGAACTGATATCCTATTGTCATAGTCCTTTTGAGTTAGGGCCTGTAGCATATGAATATTTGAATATTCTGATTCTGAATCAGGTATAGCGCAAAGAGTCCTTTCTAAATGTTCATCTTCAATGGAGCAGACAAATTATATATCATCTTCTTTTTTATTTTCATCCCTGATTGCTGAATCAATTGTATAATATTTTTTGCTACCTTCTTATTCTTTAGACAATCCCTCGAATAATGTCCATTTTGTTTACAGATATAACAACGATTAGACTTTGTTGAATTTTTCTTCTTACTAAGATACCTCCATTACGGTTTTTTTCCTCGTCCATTTTGAAGAACTTTTGTTTTTTGAGAAAGAATATTTTTTGAAATGTTTCTTTCTCTTAGAGTGGCAAACACAAGACTTATCTTTGGGGCATTTGTATTTTAAATAGGATTCATCACACGCTCGATCAATTCTCTTGCCACTATAGAGATAATTTTTGAATATTTTTCTCCTGTTGCAAATGTCTTCTAAGGCAATAAAAACTTCTTGTTGAATTTCTCCAACTGTTAATTGAAGAATTTCTCTATTTTGCCCTTGAAGAGCTTAATTTACTATAACTTGAAGATGATCTAGAAGGGATGGAAAAATTTACTGATTTTAAATTTGAATTGAGATCTAAGGCATAAAATAATTTAGTCATTATCTTGAAGTGCCTTGCTAGATCTCTTTTGCCATATGAGCAACATTTTCTTTTATAAAATCCATTCTCTTGAGAACCAAAATATCATCAGGATTGCCCACAAAATGATGATGAATGATTCGTATTGGCTGAGCAAGATCTTGAAGAACTAAAAACTGTATTTGGTCTTGTTGACTGATTAAATTCCACCAATCTCTCAACATATCAGTAAATCTAGAGACAAACTCCATAAGGATATTGTAATTGCTTTCTTCAGTAAGCTTGTGAGTTTTAAGCCAGGAACGAAATTCTTGAATTTTATCTGACCATTTTTCTTGTTAAATGTCATTAAGGGTGAAAATAGTTCTTCCAATAGAGGTTTTCTGTATAAAATGATTCTGTGATAAAAATGATTCTGGTGCTTCTGGCATATCTTCATCCTCTGATTGTTCTACTTTTAGCTGAGTTTGTAAAACTTTTAAAAAAATTTCTTCTGCTTATTGACTTTCTGACGAGTTTGATGATGAATTTGAGTCTGACCAATTAGTATTAGTGTCTGATTGTTGCTCACGAAGCTGTAAAGTTGAAATTTTTGGGATCATAAATTCCTTATAATCCTTTAAAAAAAGTTGTCAAAAGATTTTGGTTCTGGTTTTGTTGAATCTTGGAAGGGATCTTGGGTGCATGAGTATAATTCTTTTCAGTGAATTCTTCAAGATGTGGAAACTCTTTGTCATATAATGCTTTTGAATAACATTGTAACATACATGTGGCATGGATTAGTTTTGGTTCCGACAAAGGATTTTTCTTGACCCAATTATTGATCTTTTTGTAACATGGCTTGGAAAATAACTTTGGTTTTCTTTGAGATGAAGAATTTTGCGGATAGAAAGATTTCAGAGGAGATAGAGGGTTATAAGGTTTTGAAGAAATATCTTGAACCGGTGGTGGTAATTTTGCTGAATTATCTACAAGGTAAACATATTTATCATTATCTTCATCAATGGTCCGATATTTAGAGGATGTGGGACGTGATTCAATAACAAAGAACTTGTAGCAAGTATGCTATGCCAAAATACAGACAATTCATTCCTTTCAGTCATTAAAACAGGCACTGCCTTTTATCTACAAATCTTTAATCCAAGAAACTTCCTAAATCCTCAGTACTATTCACATATTTGGTCAGAATTTAATATTTCTGATGTGCAGGATCCATGTGTATGGCAAGCACAGAGGATACTATATTAAAACTCATTGATAACTCACAACTTTAACTTATCCTACAAGGAAATCCAAAGAGAAGGTAAGAGAATTTAAAAAGCCATAGATAGCAAACACATTGATATTTTTATTGATTTCCTCCGATCTATCTTACAATAGAATATAGCTTCTTCTTATATAAATGAAGAGGCTTACACACAAACAAACCTAGAGTACAACTATTTTACATCAAGAAAATAGTACAAGTCATCTTTATTGAAAGCGAACAGTAAAAGT
This sequence comes from Gossypium stocksii, assembly GCA_020496765.1. NCBI lineage: Eukaryota > Viridiplantae > Streptophyta > Magnoliopsida > Malvales > Malvaceae > Gossypium > Gossypium stocksii. The sequence continues at coordinate 2,249,892 of CM035623.1, forward strand.
AAGATTCTAAAACATCTTTATTAAAAGCAAACAATAGGATTCCTCCTTTAATCATAGTCGGTGGACTTATTTGATGTGAGGTTAAAATCAATGATACGATCCTGCTTTTTCTGATAAATTTCCAACTGGAGAGCATCATGATATGCATCTGGATTAAAATCTTCATCATTATCTTCATATTGTGACTAAGATTCTTGAATCATTATCCTGTCAAGATTGATTTGGCTGCAGTACCAAGAATAGTTTTGAGACCATTCTGTTGGATTTGGAATATTCTCATAATATTCTTGGATAGCTTTGAGAACTTCATTATGATAAAGTTTGTGCTGAGTTGGCCAAGTATCTCATAGTCTTATATGGAATCACATGCGATGCCATAGCCTAGTTATACGGAATCACATATTCACATACCGATGCCATAACCCAACTATGGTCTTATACGAAATCACATGTTCACATATTGCCATGGTCTAACTATGGTCTTTTCCGTCAATTTATCTTTTATCACTAAATAAAAGTATTTAATCTTGCATTCTACTCAATTTGAACTTTTAAATCAATTTTCATTCTTTTACAATTTTCTCACTTCAATAGCAAACATATGTATTAATATATCATAACATTCCTAAAATTTACAAAAAAATCATTAAATTCAGCCATATGAACTTACCTGGGCTAATTTGTTAAGGTTGCAACAATTCAGGAACTAGTCTGCTATTTTTTCTTTTTCCCGTTTGTTTTCGGGCTATCTATTATTATAAAATCATTTATTCATTAGCATTTAATTCAATTCTATTCCACTTCACAATTTATACCTTTTAATTTTTAAAATTATATTTTTACCCCAAACTTTACAATTTTTATAGTTTAGTCTCTGCTCAAACAACCCATTAATTGAGTCTCTTTTTCTCATTTAACACTTTATCTAACCATTACAAGTCATTTCTCAACCTTTGAAATTTAAAATTTCAACACAAAACCTCAATTTCAAAATCCTTCACAATTAGGTCCTAAATATCAATTTCTATTGAAATTACTTAATAAAATCATCACATAATAATATTAAAGCTTCAATTTTATGCTAATTCATTATAAACTTCCGGCACTTATTCATGACAACTTTCAAAATCACTTATAAAATCAAAACTAATGAATTAAATAATTAGATCTAGTTGCAAAGGTATCAAAATCACAAAAATTACAAAAAATAATCAAGAATTAAACTTACTTATAGCAAGAGCATGAAAAACTAACTTAGAAGAACTCTTTAATAATGTTTTTGGCTGAAGAAAGATAAAGAATTTCCTAAAAACTCTTTTAATTGAGATTTTTATTCATTTAATTTAGTAAAATTTCAGATTTTATTCATGTCTATGCCACCTCATCCATCCCAACTTGGCATATTTATGCGTTAAGTCCCTTCTTATTCATCACTTATGCTATTTAATCACTATTTCTTCAATTAGCCAGTTTTACACCTTTTTAATTTAGTCCTTTTTACTCAATTAACTATTAAAACGTTAAAATTTTCTAACAAGACGTTAATACAAACTCACTAACACTCCGTAATATTTATAAAAATATTTACGGCTCGATTTATAAAATCGATGTCTCGATACCTCGTTTTCAATACTAATTTACCTAATAATTTCCTTCAAAATGCATAATTCACTAATTTAAAAATATTTCTATAACCATACTTAACTCATGACTATTAACTGGGTCCGACATCATTGAAAATTGGGTTGTTACAACTCTCCTCCTTTTAGAAAATTTAGTCTTCGAAATTTGATTACCTGAAAATAGGTTCAGATATTGTGATCTCATTGGTTCCTTTATTTCCCATGTTGCCTCCTCCGAACCATGACGATGCTACAATACATTAACTAACGGTACCCGTTTATTTCGTAATTCTTTAACCTTTCTAGCCAGGTTGTATCTCGATTTCACTATAAGGAATCACGTGGGTGAAGGATCTAATCGGTACCGTCTTAGCATAGACACATGAAATACGTTGTGAATTTTCTCAAGTTTCGAAGGTAATGATAACCGATAAGCTACCGGGTAGATTCTCTCAATAATTTCATACGGCTCGATAAATCCTGAGCTTAACTTTCTTTTTTGGCCACCACAATATTTTTTTCCACAGGTAAACTTTTAAAAACACACGATCACCCACATTTAACTCTATATCTCTTCTTTTCAAGTCTGTGTACAATTTTTAACGGTCTGAAGCAACTTACAAACTGTCTCGGATAATTCGAACTTTTTGTCAGTTTCTCGAATCAAATCAACTTCTACTAACTTGGATTCATTCAATGGATCAATACAAAGGAGTCTTACTCTTTATCCCATATATAGCTTCAAAAGGTGTCATTTTGATACTGAATTAATAGCTATTATTATAAACAAATTTAGCTAAAAGTAGCTACCTTTCCCAGCTACCACCAAACTCGAGTATACAACATCTCAACATATCTTCTAAAATCTGAATCACTCGCTTTGATTGCCCGTTAATCTGCGAATGAAACGCAATGCTGAAATTTAACTTTATACCCAAAGCTTCTTGTAGTTTACTTCAAAATCTCGATATAAACCTCGAATCTCGATCAGAAATAATGGAGGTTAGAATCCCATGTAGCTTCACAATCTCGAACATATACGATTTCGTTAGCTTCTCTAGTGGAAAGCTCGTTCTGACTGGAACAAAATGTGCTAACTTAGTAAATTGATCAATAATCACCCAGATCAAATCTTTTTTTTTGGAGTCACAAAATTATATATGTACGAGATTGTGAGACTACATGGGGTTCCCTCCATTATTTCAGATCGAGATCCGAGATTAACATCGAGATTTTAAAGTAAATTATAAGAAGCTTTGGGTACTAAAGCTAAATTTTAACGCCGCATTTCATCTGCAAACTGACGGGTAATCAGAGCAAGTGATTCATATTTTAGAAGATATGTTGATGTGTTACATACTCGAGTTTAGTGGTAGTTGGGATAGTTGAATTTGCTTATAATAATAACTATTAATTTACTATCAAAATGGCACCATTAGAAGCCTTATGTAGAAGGAAATGTAAGACCCCGTTGTTTTGGATTGAATTAAGTGAATCTAAGCTAGTGGGTGTTGAATTGATCCAAGAAACTGAAAAAAATACGATTATTCGAAATAGTTGGAATTTACTTTAGACAGTCAAAACTCATATGCTGATTTGAAAAGAAATGATATAATTCAATGTAGGTGATCGTGTGTTCTTAAAAGTTTTCCTATGGAAGAAGGTATTACGGTTTGGCAGAAAAAAAAATTAAGTCTAAGATTTATCGAGTCGTATGAAATTATTGAGAGAATCGGCCTGGTAGCTTATCGGTTAGCATTACCTCCGAAACTTGAGAAAATTCGACAGTACCAATCAGATCCTTCGCATGTGATTTCTCATAATGAAATTGAAATATAACCAGATATGACGTATACTGAGGAACCAGTGAAAATTTAGGCTTGAGAGGTTAAAAAAATTGTGAGAATAAACGAGTATCGTTAATTAAAATATTATGACATCGTCATGGTTCGGAGGAAGCAACATGGGAAACAGAGTAATTAATAATGTCACAGTATCTGAACTTATTTTCAAGTAACAAAATTTGGAGAATGAAATTTTCTAAAGGAGGAGAGCTGTAACAATCCAATTTTCAATGGTGTTGAAACAATAATTCGAGATCACTAAATCCGACGAGAAAATTAAGAAAATTTATTAATTAATATTTATGACTTAGGTGTCGTTATAGAAATATTTTTAAATTAGTGAATTATGCGATTTGAAGGAAATTATTAAGTAAATTAGTCTTGAAAACGAGATATTGAGAACTCAATTTTATAAATCGAGCCGTAAATATTTTTATAAATATTTACGGAGTGTTTGTGAGTTAGTATTAACGTCTCATTAAAAAATTTTAACGTTTTAATAGTTAATTGAATAAAAAAGACTAAATTGAAAAATGTATAAAACTAGCTAATTAAAGAAATAGTAATTAAATAGTATAAGTGATGAATAAGAAGTGACTTAATGAATAAATATGCCAAAATTAGAATGGATGAGGTAGCATAGACAAGAAAAAAATTTTGAAATTTGGTGTATTAAAGGTAAAATTGGAAATTTTGCAAAATTAAATTAATAAAAATCTCAATTAAAAGAGTTTCTAGTAATTCTTCATCTTTCTTCAGCTAAAAATACCATTAAAGAGTTCTTCTAAGCTAGTTTTTCATGCTCTTGCTATAAGCTAGTTTGATTCTATGGGAAATTTTTGAAAGTTACCATGAATAAGTGCAGGAAGTTTATGATGAATTGACATAAATTTGAAGCTTTAATTTTGTTATGTGATGATTTTATTAGGTAATTTAAATAGAAGTTTATATTTTGGACCTAACTGTAAAAATTTTAAGAATTAGAATTTTGTATTGAAATTCTAAATTAGCTTAATTGATGGGCTAATTGATCAAGAACTAAATTGTAAAAATTATAAAGTTTTGGGTAAATGTGTAATTTTAAAAATTAAAAGACATAAATTATAAAGTGGATTGGAATTGAATTAAATGCTAATAAATAAGTGATTCTATAATTAAAAATCAAGAGCCCGAAGACAAATGGAGAAAAAGAAAAAATAAGAGACGAATCATTAAATTGTTGCAACCTGTACAAATTAACTTAGGTAAGTTCATATGGCTGAATTTAATGATTGTTTGTAAATTTTTAGGAATCTTATAATATGTTAATTCATATATTTGCTATTGAATTGAGAAAAATTGTAAAAAATAAAAATTAATTTAAAAGTTCAAATTGAGTAGAACACAAGATTGGGTACTTTCGTTTAGTGATAAAAGATAAATTGACTAAAAAGACCATAGTTGGATCATGACAATATGTGAATATGCGATGCCGTATAAGATCATAGCTGGGCTGTGGCATCGATATGTGAATATGTGATTCTGTATAAGACCATAGCTGGGCTATGACATCAGTATGTGAATATGTGATTCCATATAATACCATAGTTGCATTATGGCATCGGTATGTGATTATGTGAATATGTGTAAGAACATAGTTAGACTATAACATCAAGAAAACGAAGTACTTAGTTCTCTAAGACCTCTAATTTGACAAAATTTTAGTAATTATCATTTGAACTTATATAATAGATTTTAGTGAACACTGAAATTGAGCTCAAACAAGTAATTTCATCATTTGAATATTGTGTATGGTAGGAAGTGTTATTAAATTACTTATTTTAAAATTGTTATACAAGTTTGGTAAGATTTATGTAAAATGCCTACAAATTTACTAAGCTTCTATAAGCCTACTTTTGTGTTCTTAATGTTCTTTGTAGATTGACGTGAATTTGGAGGATTGGATCATTATATCGGGTCACACTATCCAAATTGCTCCAATAGATCTTGTTTAATAACTTTTGATTTATATGGCATGTATAGATTAGGATGATAATGAAATAGTTTGAATTGAGATTATAAGACTTTAATGATTAAGTATGTATTATAACCTGATGTGTTGGATATGCTAGATCATATATAATGCATATTTTGGCTTGATTTGGTTAATTAGTTGGACTATATTGGTATATAAATGTATTTATGTGCAGGTTGGTAATGTAAGGGTGAGAAAAGTGGCTTTAAATTACCTATTTTCGTCCACACAGGTAGACAAACGAGTGTGTGTCTTAATCGTGTATAACACATGGCCTAGTACATGGGTATGTGTATTGGTCTACCCTAATATTTCGTCTCCTGCACCTTAAATTTGAGAAAAAAATACTCAGAATTAAGCACACAAGCAGAGACACGAGCGTGTGTTTCAATCATCTGAGGCACACGGCATATAATATGGGCGTGTGACAAGGCACGTGAAACCTGTGCCTAAATTGTGAAAATTAAATTAATCACACGGCCTAGCACACGGACGTGTAACTTGGCCTTGTGACTTCAATTTCTTCATGGGTTACAAGTTAAAGAGTTACACGGATTAGAGGCACGGATATGTAAGCCACACAACTTAACCACACAGGCATGTGACTCTTTATTTTAAAAAATTTTTAAATTGTTGCGAAAATTTTTTTGATATTTCAATTTAGTCTCAATTCGATTTTAATGCACGTTTTGAACCTTGAGACCCATGTAAAGGACGTTATAATTGAATTCGGAAGATGAATAGTAAATGACATAAATTATCAGAAATTGTTCTGTAAGCTCCAATAATACTTTGTAAACATGTTTCGACGACAGATACAAGCTAGGGGTGTTACAAATATTTTCTAAGGACAAATATTGCACAAGAACTTAAATTTCTAAATGAAAACCTATCTAAAAAATAGGTTCAATAATTCTTAAAGATTGTTAATTATCTTAGAGATTTTATTCCTAAAATTTCTAAGTATATTAATCCTTAAGAAAGATGCTCAAGAAAGAACCTCCAATATGGTCATCTCCTCATACAAGGGCGGTACAACGTTTAAAGGAAATGTTACAAAATTTGCCTCCAGTCCAAATTCCAACTAATGGAAAGTGAATCCTACAAACAGATGCCAGTGACAAATATTAGGGTACAATACTATTTGAAGAAAAGCAAAGAAAGAAACACCTTTATGGATTCAAAAGTGAAAGATTTTCTAAAGTCGAAATTCTTTACCATTTCACCTTTAAAGAAAATTTGGCAGTTAATAAGGTACTTCAAAATTTGAATTTCATCTTCCTGAATATCATTTTCTTGTTGAAATGGATGTCTTCTTTCCCTCAAATGCTCAAATTTAAACAAAAGACAGTCCCACACCCTCGGCTCCTTAGATGGGCTAAATGGTTTTCCAAATTCTCTTTTGACACTATACACATCAAGAGAAAAGACAACATTCTTGCTGACTTCCTTTCCAAGCCCAAGACTGAAATTTTTACTTTTAAAAAAACCTCATCCAATTGGCCCAAGCCTATAATGATGTATAAGTTATCCTCATCATCTTCAACCTCACCCACTTCTTATCCAATCACCCCTAACCTTACTCTAGAATTTCCACCAGAAGTAATGAACCTTGTTCATAAAAAAATTTCCACCAAAAGGCCAAAGAATTTATGTTCGAATATCAAATTCAAATTTTAAAAAATTTGAGGGACTTATTCTTAAACCTTGGGATATACATCCAGAATATCCATTCATACATCCAATCAAGTTTGAGTTTGTTGAACAATCAAAAAAATTAAAATGATTTTTATGATATATCACTCATCTCGACCATATTGCCATTCAGTTCTTTGTTCCTAATCTTCAAAATTTCTTTACTTTTATAAGCTGGTTTCATCCATTGACACAATGGTTGAACATGATAGACCAGTATTATCATGAAAAATCAAAATGTTATATGGTAATTATCTTCCACAAGCCTCAATATTTCATGCAATGTAGAAAATCAATCCAACTAGGATCTTTTCCTACCGCTTGGATTCACAGAGTTCTCTGATGACATTCGAAATTCTAATACTCATTATAAAGAGATTTAGAAATTCCTTTGTCAACTCAATAAGGTCATTCCATTTAAAATATGACCTCTTCCAGATGTCACTGCTCATGGGATACTTGGCCAATTCAGCATAAACCTTATCATAAAGAAATTCTTAAAACTATCCAAGAATATTATGAGAGTATTCCAAATTCAATAGAATGATCACAAGACTATCCTTGGTACTGCAACTAAATCAATATTAACAAGATAATAATTCAAGACTCTCAGTCACAATATAAAGATAAGGATAAGATTTTAATCTAGATGCATACCATGATGCTCTCCAACTGAAAATTTATCAAAAAAAAGCAAGAAAAGCAGAATCATATCATTGATCTTAACCTCACATCAGATGAGTCCACTGACTATAATTAAAGGAGGAATTCTATTGTTTATTTTTAATAAAGATGTTTTGGAGTCTTACTTTTACTGTTTGCTTTCAATAAAGATGTCTTGTACTATTTTCTTGATGAAAAATAGTTGTACTGTAGGTTTGTTTGTGTGTAAGCCTCTTCATCTATATAAGAAGAAGCTATATCCTATTGTAAGGTAGATCGGAGGAAATCAATAAAAATATCAGTGTATTTGCTATCTATGGCTTTTTAAATTCTCCTACCTTCTCTCTGGATTTCCTTCTAGGATAAGTTAAAATTATGAGTTATCAATGAATTTATTACAGTATGCTCTGTGCTTGCCATACACATAGATCCTGCACATCAGAAATATTAAACTCTGATCAAAGATATCAATGCTACTAAGGATATAGGAAGTTTCTTGGATTAAGGATTTATAGCTAAAAGGCAGTGCCTGTTTTAATAACCAAAAGGAAAAAGTGGTCAGTATTTTGACATAGCATACTTACTACAAGTTATTTGTTCTTGAATCCCGTCCTATATCCTCCCCCGTATACCAACAATACAATAAATGGTCTTAAATTGTGAAAATTATTATTTCCTGCTGTTTCATACTAATACGGGCCAAAATCCAAGTACACATGAGGCAGGCACAATGGTGAAGGGAAAAAAATAAATACTAAAATTACATATAAATTTTAATTTAATATAGTAAGTTTAATACATGATTTGGTACCTAAACTCTAATACTTTTTTCTAATATGGTACCTATTTTATTTTTTAATGCAATATGATATCTTTATTTGACAAAACTTATACATTTTGGTAGGTAAAGTGTTAACCTTTTAGTGTGCAATTTGAATTTTAGAGTTGATTTGATGATTCATAATTAACTAATAATATTAGCAATTTAAATACAAAATTAAACAAATTCACAATCAACACTAAATTTATTTCATTTTATTAACAAAATCATGAAAAATTCAAACATAATAATATTAGTAATTAACTTTTCATCAAATCAATCTTAAAGCCTATCGTCAAAGATTTAAGTATCACAATATGTAACTATTGTCAAATACATGTACTAAATTGGACAAAAAAATAACACGATTAACACATTAAAAAAAAGCATCAAACTTGGGTATCAAATGATATATTAAACCTATATAATATAATACAATACAAGAATTTAAATGTAATCCAATTATTCATATAAAACTTTTATTTTAATTGACTTTTCACCTATCATTAACACAATACAGACGCCTACTTATTATATACATAAACAATTATATTTAAATTTCAAGAGTTATTTCTTTAATGTGTTGATGCTTTTATAGGCTAAAAATTGCATAATAACATCTTTTGTTGTTCTTAATTAAGATTTTCATTTTAAATGTTTATGGTCTTTAGCTTTTAGTGTTACTATGTATAATCGAATCAAAATCAAATTATCATTCCATAAACACTACACTGAATACTCTAATAAGGGACTATAAATAAAAATAATATAAGAAAAGGGATGTTATTACTCTAGTTATAGTTCAAGTAGCGGCATCCTACCAGTTACTGTGAAATCTTTAAGACGGGAAAAGCAATGACGTCTCGGATGCTGGCGGAATCTGTCAAGAGCATCACCAACCTGTCGATTCCAAGTCCCTACAAACAACCATTTTCGAAGTTAGGTTTTGTCAGCAACACATAATTATATATGAATTCCCCCACTTCTGAAACTCAGAAAAACAGTGCAACAGCATATAAATAATACACATGGATGGACCACATTGCAACCAAAAGGCTCGTGCAGCCTGCATAGGGAGGAGCAGTCCAGTTGGTTCGGTTAAAAAAGATACAAAACCTGACTTAATCGATCAACTTAGGTCTTAACTGACCTAACCAAACTAAATTCAACACCGATCAGTTAAAAAGGTTAAACCAAATTGGGCTGGCTTTAGGGTTTTGGATTAAAAAAAATTATATATACATATTTTCATATCAGAAGCCGGCTATGTAAGTTGGTTTGGTTAAAAAAATTCATAACCGATAACCATGCACTACAAGACCACTTTAACCATCATAACCGACTCAAGCAAAAGCCAGCGGTTAAGTCGGTTTGAATAGATTTTCGCTCACCCCTACCCAGGCATAAGACTCCCCCCTGTAAGCAAGGTCCGCGGAAAATCTCAATTTCCGTAGCCTTCCCTCCATTTACAGAGGGAACCCTGACCAACAGGATGGACCACAGTGCAACCATCTTGTGTAATATATATAAATGCATGCCAGCAACATGGAAAACTTAAGAGCCCGTGCAACAAAATGAATCCAATCCAAAAGTAGAGGTCATAACTCATAACCCGGCATGTGAATTGAATAGGTGGAACTGATTATTTTTGACAAACTCAACAACGAAAAATAAATGCCAATATCTGCAAACAAGAAGACGAGTGTACCATTCCTGAAGCCGGAGGCATTCCATATTCCAAAGCAGTAAGAAAATCATCATCAAGAGTCACTTCATACATGGAGTCCTCATCTATATTCTTTTGCTCTCCTGTGCCATCCGTGACTGAAACAGCTTCTGCTCTCTTCTTGTTATGTTGTCTTACTTGCTCTTCAAGGCGAGCTCTCTGCCGCAGTGGGAAACAAATGACGATATTTTAGATTTCAAGTTAAAACCACATTGAAAGTCACTGTTCAAAAGAACATCAGCATAAATTATGCTAAAAGAGACTTTGTAAGACTCTTCAACCATGCTTTTTATCTTCAAAGCCACTAAACGAATAAGCGTCTCAAGAAAGAGAAGTGTACAGGCTGTGCTATATAAGAACCCGCGATGCACCAATCACATCACTTGTTGCAACCCATTCATTGCCTATTTATGTTACTTGTTGGAAGCTATTCACATAGAAATAACAATCTAGTAAATAAGATTCATAAGCGCAAATAGAATTTTCTATCATCAATAAAAGTATTTTAAAGTTGCATCAATTTTAAGGGGCCATCTTTATAGATTTGATGTCAAGTTATTGACACACTTGCATAATTTACAATATAAGTAGAAAAGAATAAATCATTACTACTTGCCCCAGACCAACTAAAACCACTACCATGACTTCTGCTGATGGTTTAAATATCCGAATACAAAGAATAAGCATCTCTAGCATATTAAAGAAAATGTCATTCATACCTGGTCCAAAGGATCAGTCAACTCTGAGAATGCATTGGCCAGTTCACGACCACATATGAAGAGTTCAAATCTCTCAGTCAAACCTGCATGCCTATTTTCCAGAGAACTTAGAGTAAGTAATTCTGAAAGTGAAGACAACAATATGCACAAATCCCTACATAAAATTGCACCACTTCCTTGTAAAACTTCCATACCTCCGGTGAGGTTTGGCAAGAGGAGATATTTCAATGGGATAGTCCAAAACAAATGTCGGTTGCAGGAGCTTCGGTTCAACAAAAATTTCAAAAACCTGAAGGTGAATAAATAAACCAAAGGCTTATTGCAAGTTGAAACTAGCAGTGAAACTTAGGTTGCGAGCTGAAGAAACTTTGGGCATTACTTTATTGTATTTTTCAAGCTTAGGATGAAATAGGAATTGCATTTCCTTGTGTGAAATTTATTCAGTTTTTCAATCGCTAAGAATACTTTCATTCCTAATGTGCAAATAATTTTCTGTTGCAGCATTTTGCAATTAACTCTATAAGGAACTAACATTCATGGAACATTAATGAAGACTGACCTCATTAAGGAGGTGGCCAAGTGAAGGGCAAGCTTCAATGGAAGACTTGTCCTTACTATCGAGACCAAGCCCAACTGCCTTCAGAACAACATCTTTAGCAACTTTAAGATCATCTTCCAATTCAGTAAAATCAACCCCAGTGACTTCTTTAACAAGATTGTGCATGGTTTCCCTCCGCCATGGCCGCTGCAACTGTATCTCAGTCCCCTGTATAGAAGGCATACATTAGTAGTTTCAATCTGTTCCAGACAGATAAATTTTTTTTGAAAAAAAAAAAGATATATAGAACTTCCAGAAATGAAATTAACTATTTTTATTAGCCATGAGATGCACTACCTGGTACTCAATGGTGAGGTTTCCATTAACTTCAAGAGCACATTCAGTCACAATTTCCTCAGCCATGTCCATCATACTCTGATAGTCTGAATATGCTTCATACATCTAAAACCAATTAAAAAGATGATGATTATCAGGGTTCAAAAATACAAATTTTAATGCTTAAAATCATATGAAGCAAATTTGCACCACCAAACACACATCAGCATTTGATATTTTTATAAATACCTCAATGGTAGTAAATTCAGGATTATGACGAGTAGAAATGCCTTCGTTTCTGAATATCCGACCAATCTCATATACCTTTTCAAATCCCCCAACCTGTTATTAGAAGATAAAATATCGTTGGCAGTATAAACTTAAAAGCCAAACAAATATCAGAATCAGACGTTAAAGATGAAAGATAAAAGAAAGGGGGAAAAACAAAAGAATAAATCAGTATCCTCAAGGGTGCAAGCCACTCTCTTGGCATTAGAACCCTTGTATTCCCCAAGGCACAAGGCCCAAAAAAATTATTTAACTCAGTGAAGGCACAATATGTACACATGTTCGGTTTTCTATGTCTGTTTGTGTATCTATTATAAGTTAATGTTTTAACTTGAAAGAGTGGTCTGGTTTATTCCACAAAAAGATGCAAAATTTACATTTTTTTCCACTTCTGTATGATCCTATGCCCAGTGTTGAACAATAAAGTATTGCAAAGTAGAGAGTTTGAAGTTATTCTCTTCCCCAATAATTAGCACAAACTCCTCAGTCTCATCCTAAGTTTTAAATACCTGAAGCTGCAAAGCCTTTTTATTATTATTGAGGAATCAGGCCCCGGGGGGGGGGGGTCACCAAATTTTGCATGGAAAATGGTACCTAAAATGTTTAGGATCTCACCAGCATTCTCTTCAAGTGAAGTTCAGTTGCAATTCTTAGATAAAGATCCCTTCCAAGGGAGTTATGGTATGTCACAAATGGTCTTGCTTCAGCCCCACCAGCTGCTCCCTAGTTGATCAAATTAATTAGTTTAATTCCCCGAAAACAGTATTGCTTTGGCACGACTAAACTAAGTAGAAGTAAATATATAATGCATTAAGCACTATAATCATAGATTTTATGTATCGAAAAAACTTAAGTGACAACTTTTTTGAGTGTCTTCTGAAATGTTTCCTATATGAAAATGCAGCAAAATGATTCCATGAAAATTAATCACATAGAAAAAAGAATATCTTCAAAGCCTCTAGGGAGAACTCAGCTCCTCCATAACCCTGAACTTCAACATAACTTTTTAGCTCAATCAGTTGACTTCCTCTCATTGTCCCACCTATCATACTTGCAGCAATATGGTTCCATAACAAGAAAGGCATTGATCTAATGCTGGCTGCTAATTTTAGTGCTCATGTGTTTCTTGATTTGCATTTGCCAATTTTTGTAGATCATGGATGGAAGATACTATTTCACCTTTTACTGTTCTTGTTGTTTTCTCTATGCATTCCTCAAAGCAGTAAATACAAATTTATTCCAGCAAAACATTTTATATGTTAACAACCGCACAAATTTAGACTGCCAATTCTATTTTTTATGAAAACGAAGATGTAAATTAGTTCATTTTTCAAAAACCAAACAAACCAGTCAATTTTTTCCTTTGGAGATGTCTGCAAATTAGTTCTACATATTGCTCTAAAGAACAGAGAAGAATTTAGCCTTTTCCCAAGTAGGCTTTTGACATTAAAGATAGAAATTTTAAAAGATAAAGAGCTATGTGAATTCACATCTCCACCTAGAAGAACTCACGTTTCTTTTGCCTAGTAGTGTTCAACAAGAAAAAGCTTGAAGAAGTCAGATGAAAGGTGATTCAGTCAAAATCAGCAAAATATGTACCACAACAAAGAAAGGCAGCATCTAGGAAAACTACGAATTTTATTCACAAACCTGCAGAACTGGAGTTTCAACTTCAACAAAACCTCGAGATTCTACTGTCTTTCGTATCTCCTTCATGATCTACTATAAGAAAGGTTATTAAGAATACAATTTCAAAGTGTCAAAGCTCAAATCACATAGGCACCAAAAAAAAAAGACCTACACTCACATGAACATACATACATGTCAAGCAATCCATAACTTAAGGCCATTTAATCAAGTTCATACAGCTCTAAATAGACAACCAGATGGTTCAAATATTTTTCAAGTCAATAACCATTATTAATGAGGAAAAAGAATCGTTACAAAAAAAGTCAGGAAGTCAATGCTTTCCTCCAAACAAGAATTAGTATTTTACTAAAGAAACAAGCTTGCTCAAGAATAGAAAAAATCAGACAAAAACAATAATTATACAAGTGGTAAAATCAGAAAGCTAGGCTACAGTAGAAAATTGGAGAAAAGGTGTAGGTTTGGATCAACATCCATCTATGACACTTACCATTCATTTGTTACAAAAATTTGAGAAATGTTAGTGCACATTCAAAAAGCAAGGGTCTCGGTATAAATGCCTGGTCCACCATTTATCGCTCAACAAATCAGGCTATTAACAAAATATTACCACCTACTAAATTTTTTGACAAATTTCTGCTAAAATCAATGACTATATGATTTTCACCATGACTAAGACAAAATTCTGCATGGTTTACCTAAAGCAAGAAAGGTAGAATATTTGAAGGAAAATGAAAAATGCGCAGCATAATAATTCCTTCTACATAAGAATATAAACTGATATAATGAGAGAGACCAACCACGTAAACCAGCTTATATGTAGTTTTATTGAAGATGAAATACACTATACCCTAAAAGAACAAGCAATTCTTCCTTGGTTCAATGAGCAACCAGATGGAGATGAGAGTGTAAAAGTGACTCTATACAGTAGAGACACAATAACAAATTGATTAAAATGTCACAAAAACAACCTGATAGCAAGAAAAACAAAAGGTAATTTCAATATCATTCTGAATGTGGAAATACATCACCTTTGCTCGTTTCCGGAATATGTCAGCTACTTCAGGATTTGCAATCATGTCAACATACCTAAACATGGGAGGAGGAGGAAATAATGGTCAAAGGGGTGAAACATTCCATCAATATCAAAACAAACACCAAGAATAAAACATATAAAGAACAAACAAATCCCAATGGGTTATATTCACTTAAGTAAGAGTTATGATTTAAAAAGCCTCCTTGATGCAATTACTAATGGCTAAATTAAGGATATTAGTAACGCAATGGTATAAAAAAACTACTGATAATTATGCTTAATAAAGACAAGTGAAGGGGGAGGCAAATATCCAGCAAAATAAATTGAGGATCTCAGTAGGACGAGATAGATAGGAAATATATGTTTGACTGAGTTCGTTATAAGATGATTCAACATGAATATCAATAAGCATAAAATAGAAGATAAAGTTAACAAAGAAGTCACCTTTGACGGTATCGCTTATCAATGTCGGTTAAACCATGAAACTTGTCCGGCAGTGGAAGTAGTGATTTAGTAAGGATTGAAAAAGAATCCACCTTAACAGAAAGCTCCCCTGAACAGTGAAGCAGAAAAAATTATACAATAAAATACACTGATAGAGATTAAAATAGAAGCAACAATGAGAGTAAATTCACTGTAAATGAAGTAAGCTCACCTTTCTCAGTCCGCTTGATAGAGCCAGAAGCACCCAATATATCACCAATATCAACAAGTGTCTTTAACTGCTCAAATTGATCATTCAAAAGCCTTTCTTTCTCACAGTATAGCTACAATCATTTGATAGAAATACAATAATCTAACAATTTTAATGAATTATAGCAGAAACACTACAGATTATAACTGAAAAACGGGAAAAATGAGAAAAAAAAAACCTGAATAGTGCCGGAATCATCTCTTAAAGTGAGAAAAGCAAGCTTCCCAAAGGCTCTACGAGCCACAATTCGGCCTGCAATAGAAACATGGTGGCTCTCACTATCCAGCTCTTCGCCATTGTTTAGATCCTTGTATATTTCTTGAAGCTCCTTAGCCCTGTGACTCCTATCCCACTTATAACCGTACGGCTCCGTCCCTTTGCTCCGCAATTGCTCTACTTTTTTCAGGCGGATCGCACGGACGGCTTCACGGTCCGAAGTGTTAGTGGAAGTGGATGTGGAGGTGGAAGCGCGGCGGTTGCGAGAGGGCAACCTTGTGTTGGTGGCGTTGGCGGCGGCGGCGCCATTGTCTAAGCAGCGGACTAGGCCAGAGGAAGTACCTAATCCAAATAGTTGCCTCAAATTCGAAGGCCTTGCAATGGATGAAGATAACCTCCATACCTTCAAGCCCTCCATCTTCAAATTGTTTTATGCTTTTTGCTGTTATTACCAGTTTACCACTACTACCACTCTTCTTCCTCATTTTATCTGCTATTCCATCTTCAAACTTTTTCCTTTGCTCTTCTTGGTCAAATTTCCCGTCAGTCCCTGAATTTGAATGAACTTTTAAATTTAATCCCTACACTTAAAAAAATTCAATTTAATCATTCATGTTTAAATGTGAGTTTGGATGTGGTTAGTGTAAAAACAGCAGCGGCGGTGATATTAGATACTGTAACAATACTGTAGCATAAGATAAAAATTAGGCTAAACACACCGCGTCGCACCCAATCGCCCACCCAAACCTATCATAAGTCTCACCATTTACAATCCAAACCTACCATAAGTCTCACCATTTACAATTGCAAGGTGTGCAATAATGAATTTTGTCTGATTCTTTCATATTCTTCCTGCATTCTATTTTGTACTAATTTGATAATATGTTGTAATTACTTACATTTATATTGTTTTTATGCAAATTTTTATTTTACATTCTTCCATATGATTAATTATAAAGTGGTTAAAAAAAGTACAAAAGGTATATGAATTATTGTTTTTATGCATTATTTTATTTTACATTCTTTTACACGATTAATTATAAAGTTCATAAGTTTATGATGTTATTAATTCATAATAGAATATTTAATCGTATATTAAATTTATATGTTTAATTCCGCTCATTAAAAATTATTTTCATTTAATGAAATATGATTGATAGATTTTTTTAATGTGAAATTTAAATATTTTGTTGAAATAATATTATAATTAAGATTATTTTTATTTAAAAAATATAATTAATATACTTTCCTATATGAAATATTTATAATTTTACTTAAAATTTTAGACAATATGTTGTTATAGATAACTAATTTAATGAAAAAAAAAGAGTTTTGTAACTATAGATGTTGTTGTTACAAGTAAAAAAGTATTATATAACATTAAAATAAAACATAAAAAAATTATTTTACTATAAACTTGGTTATTGTAGTGAAATATTGTTATATCGACTGACTGTTATAGAGAGGGTTGACTATAATTTAATTGTTGAGTTATTATGTGCCATAAGTTCATGTACCCTTCAAAAATTTAAAATTTAATCCTTGTACTTTTTTATACAAAATCTAGAATTACCCACAACCCTTCTCTAGTCCTTATACTTTTATTTTTAAGAATTCAGTCTCTCTAATTTTTAAATTTCAAAACTTAGTCCAATTGTTAACATTATTTGTTAAATTTAGGTTCATTGCTACGAAGTGATTATTTTTTTTCAAGATGTGATATCAAAAAATTTAATAGTGATAACAATTGGACTTGAATTTTAAAATTTTAAAAATAAAAATATTAAATTCTTAAAAAATAAAAATATAAAAATTAAATGCCAAATTTATGAAAAAAAATATAACATATTTTAATCTATTTATTGATACCATTATTAATTTTCATCAAAATTATAGTTGAATATACTTTTGTGGTCATATTTAAAAATTATACACTATTTATATTTTCATTCAAAAGTTGAATATACTTCATAAAATTATAAATTGTTTAATTCATTTTTTATATAATTAGTTCAAATTTAGAATTTTTAATATTATTTATTTTGATTTTAATTTAATTAATTTCAATTGATCAGTTTACATATTTCACTTACATTTTAATTAATTTCTCCAAACTTTTTAAATTTATTCAATCTTTAAAAATGTACACAAAATATATGCTTCTTATCAAGCCAAGCTTGAGAGCTATGTTAGGCCTTTTCGACCATTTTCCTAATCAGGCCAGGCTGAGTGAGGCTCAAACTAAGAAATCTGTCCAAAAAATTGGACCTATAATCGATTCGAGTTTTGAGTATTAAAATTTTTTGAAATCAAGTCGCGGTGAATTATAAATGAGACAAAACTAGAAACTTTTTTTAATGAGTAAGAATTAAATTATAAAATTTCGCTGTCAAAATATAATCCAATCATTGGATTAATTTATAATTTTATAGTTTTTAGAGGGGTCATGCAAAAATTTTACCATTTTGGACAAAGCTAAGGCCTCGGCTTTACCTAAGCCCAAAGGTTAAGATGATATTTTAAAAGATTTGTACAAAAATTAAGCTTGGGAATTGGGTTTGGGTCAAACTAGACCTATACATGGAGTAGGTCACTTGACCCAAAAGCCCACCCGAAAAGTAGAAGGGTTTGGATAAAATATAGGCTTAAAAAATAAGCTTGGGGCAAAAGTAAGGTCCGTTTGAAAAACGGGTCAAGCATCAGGTAAGACTTTTGGTCTTGAGCTCGATTCGGCCCGACCTGAATATGCAAAAAAAAAAATTATCGGATTTTTTTACTGTTTTCTTGCTTTTTTTATTGTTTTATTGCTATTTTCTTTTTTTTTTCATTATTTTGCTATTATTTCGGTATTATATTGTTACGTTGTTATTGTTTGGATATTGTATAACTCTTGTTTTATTCTTAATTTTGTTACAATTTTAGAGACATTTGCTTATTAAGTTGCACCTATCCTTGTGTTATTTAAATATACATATATTTTTAATTTATTTTCAATTTATTGGGAAACATTTATTTTAATGTTTTTACTATTTTTATTATATATATTTAAAAATTATATAAAAAAATTAATACGGGCAGGTCAAACTCGGGTTTTATCATTTTTTATCCGGATCAGACTTGAGCAAAATTTTAAGTCCATTTTTTAGGTCGGGCCGGGTCGAGCTCAACAACTAGGCCTGAAATTTTGGTTCGACCCGGCCCATGAACACTTCTAAGTAAAACAACTCGAGCTCCAATATTCTGAACTTAACGAGACCATTTTCAAACTTTTGCTATTTGTTTATATTTTATATACATATTATATAGTTTGTATTATATTATAAATTAAATATTTTATCGAAGCAAACATTACAATTCTACAACTATTAATCGAAATAGGGGTGAAGCTAGAAATTTTGTTTAGAAGAGTCGAGATAATATTATAAAATTTAGAGGGTCAAAGTTGAACATTTTACATTAAAAATGCTTAAATTAAATTATTAAATTTTCAAAATGACTAAAATTATAATTTTTCTATTTAATTAAATGTTAAAAATGACTAAATTAAATATTTTAATTTTGAAGAAGCGCTATTAAGTAGTTTTCCTATCCTGCCTCCTTGGGCTGCCACTAGGAGGAAGAGGGGAAGGGCCCTTACCTGCATTAAATTTTGTTATTGGACCAATAAATTATTAGCATATTTTATAATAGTTAATAGATAAATACCCGAATAAACTTAATCCAATAACCCAAAGTTAGTTAATAAAAAAAAACTAATCAAATCAAAGTCAGTTCGATTTGATCAGTTCTTTTACTTAAATCGGTGTCGAGATGAAATTTAAAAATTTGTATTTAAAACAACTGAAAAATTAACTTCCAAATGGATAAAAATGCAAATTTTCCAATTACTTTTGAAATACTAATAATATAAGTACTAGATTAATAATTATACTTTTTTTGCAATTACTTTTGAAAGTCACCTAATTATCACTTTAGACTAAGAAAGGGTTTAATTGAAATATTCTACAATTCATTGTTTTGATACCGAAATAGCTGAGAAAATATGAGACAAACTTTTTAGGTCAAAAGTTTCACTTTTTAATCTTTTTTTGCCATTCTTAATATATCACCAAATTAAGTCAAGCAAAGGGCAAGATACAATAAGGTCTTCCATTGTACCTTTAATTAAATAAAAATTCACATCTCACCTAACTGCAAAGACTTTTATATTCTAATTGCACCCAAAAATATAATAATAAGAAATTAGGTTAGGTTTTTCAGATTCAAAACCATTCTGATTAACAAAAAAAAAAAAATATTTTAAATAAATGAGATAATGGTTTTTTTTATGTAATATTAGAGGTAGGAGATGGGGTAATATGGTTTGAACTCATGCTAAATGGGTGTATGACAAGAGTCAGAGGCGAAGCTAGAAAATTTTTGAGGAGGGACCGAAATTAAATTGTAGGTTTTTACGATAATAAAATATAATTTTACCATTTTAATAGCCTATATCTTTATAATTTTTAAAGGATTAAATCAAAATTTTATCATTTTGAAATGGCCAAAGTGCAAATTTACCATTATAAATTTAAATTTTTAAGGGGCCTAAATGAAAATTTTCTATTTTAGGGGGTCAGGGCCCCTGCCACCCTCTGGATTCGCCACAGGAAAAAGGTTTAATCAATACTCCACTCAAGTCAAGACATAAATGACATAACGATAAATTTAACCGTCAACGTTTACATCTTTTGTCAAATTGGCTTTTTATTCTTTTTTTAACAGAAATACTAATTAAAGTATTAATTTATCTATATGGCAATCCACATATGTTTCATGTTGATATGGTACTTGTCTTGTATGCCATGTCAACAAATAATTTAATAATTATAAAAATATTAAAAAATATATAACAAAATAACTCAAAATAAAAAAAAAATCATAAAATTAGCATGAAGCACACATAAATTGTCATGTGGATCATTGTTTAAAAATTTAACATTTTAGTCGATATTTCATTAATGACATACCATTTCAACTTTTTTTGAAATGTTGATGGTCAAATTGTCTTTTTTAAAAGGTTTAGGCCAAATTTAGCTCCAAAAAAGAATAAGAACCAAATTGACAAAAGATGTAAAATTAATGGCCAAATTTGTTATTATACCAATAAAAATATGTAAAAAAATTAATATTGCTATTAATTATCATTAGTTGCTCACTTTGAATTTTTTTGAACATTAATATTATTATAAGTTCTTATCATATTGGCTCTTTTTGATACTATGCCTAAAACTATCCATAGCCCCTTCTCCCCAACTCTTAAATAGAAGGATAATGCACTTCAGCGCACTTGAACCCAAGTCCTCCTACATTGACAACAATACCGATGCCAATTGAGTTAATACTGAATCAACCATTCACTTTGAAATTTAACTCAAATAAATTTGGTTTAGAAAATTAACTAAAAAATATACATTTTAATGTAAATTATTTGATTCAATATAATCAATACATTTAAATTAAATCAATCATTCCCTTCTTTCTTTTTTTATCATCAACCCAAAATCACTTTTTAAAAGAAAATAGTTTCTTGCTTGTTTTAGTTAAATTCCTTGCTTTCATACTTCATAGTAGACGACAAGACAAGCCAGCTTGGTGAATCTTTATTATTATAATTACTAGTATGGTATGGCAGGGTCGAGGTTAGTTTGAAAATTGATAGAGTTTAGATAAAAATATAAGTTCGAGAAATTAGTTTGTGATGTGAGCATGGTCACATCATGTTACGATGTAGTTCAACAATGTCGAAATTAGCTTAGGTGTTTCATATGTTAGTTGTGTTAAGCTTGAGTTTGTGTTTGTCGAAACCATTTTTTTGTTAAAAGGGTTGACCTTTTATCTAAAAAAGAAAACGAAAATGGAGTCGCCACCAATCATTTTTTATGAGGTGTGATCGGATCACCTCGTAATTTGATCATTTTAATAAACGATTTGATTTACTAAAACAACAATTTTGGTCTGCGAAATTCAGAAAAAAGGGTTCGGGAGTCGGTTACGTATGAGGAAGGGTTAGCACCCTCGTAACGCCCAAAATTGGTACCTAGTTGATTACTCAATTCTTATTGTCAAAATTGAAAACTCGAAAAGAACTTAAAATACGATCCCTCTTTGTTTTAATGTAATTTTACTTAAAAATTACTTGAGTAAATCGAAACATATGTTAAAGACCCTCTCATCTCGAGGTAACAAAATGTCACATCCAGTAAATTAGGACACAACACCTCGATTCCTTTAGAGTAAGCTTACCTTTTATTTTTATTTTAAAACTCATATATTTTAATTTTAATAGGACATTCGGTTATTTTGGTTCAACGAGAAAAATCAAAATCCAGTCAGTTAGGATACAGCTTCTCGAATCTCCAAATACGAAATATTACCTATTTTTAGAAATTCTCCTCTCGAAGTAACAAAATGTCACATCCAATAAGTTAGGACACAACATATCGAATCTTTGAGAATAAGCTCTTTTATTTAAAACTCATGTATTTTTGTTTTAAAAGGATACTCGATTATTTAAGTTCAATGAGAAAAATTAAAACCCAGTAAGTTAGAGAACAACTTCTCGAATCTCCATATACAAAACATTGTCTTATTTTTAAAACTTCATTTTTTACTAATTTAGGTAAATTTTAATATAATGTTTAAAATGATATATACTTAATTTATTTGAGTATGGCTAAAACATGAACTCGTGTTTAATAAATGATGATGCAACATGAATTTATAGTAAACGACTAAAGCATAAAAACTTATGATAATAATAAAAATAACAATAATACATAGTAGTACAATAATAAAAAGGTAATAATGATAATAATAATAATGATGATAATAATAGACAATAAATTAGTAGTAATAATAATGGAAGCGTAAATAAAATAAATACTCGATGAAAGAAAATAAAAATTAAGAAAATTAAAAAGCATAATAAATAAATAAATACAAGGATTAAAATAGAATTAAAAAAAGGAATAAAGTGAAATAAGGGACTATATTGCAATGTGCAAATGAAATGGAGGGACCAAAAGGGAAAATATCCTTGCCCTCCAAAACGCGGCACTTTACACGGGTCTAAAATGAAATAAAAGTAAAATTTTAGGGTAAAATTAAAAAAGAATAAAAGGATCCAATTGAAACAGGCCAAAAAAGCGGAAGGGCTAAATGAGAAATATCCCTTCTGCTTAAAAACACGTGGATCCTCAATCCAGAGTAGGTCGGGTCTCAGGTTCATGGCCTAAACGGCGCCGTTTTGAGGCTACTGAAATCAGCCCAAACAGCATCGTTTTGTGGAGGTTATAAAAGTAAGGATTTTTTTTTAAATCACTTTGTTAGGTGTTTTAAAAAAAATATAGGGAACCCCTTTTTTTTCTCTGAAATGGGGTTAAACGCCGGCCAAGGGGTATGATGGCTTTCCGCTGTAGCTCCGCCGTGTTCCGCCATAGCCTCGCTGCAAACTGTGGTCGGAGGCGCACAAAATTAGGCTTTTTCACCCTTTTTCACACATTTTTCCCGTTTAAAAAAAAACTTTTGAAACCCAGATCTAAGGTTTAAAATACACAAACAATAAAAAGGAAAAAAGAAAGAAGTCATGAAGGGAAGCCTTCGTCTTTGCTACACTCCGAGCCTTCGTCGGAACCCTATGGGTCCTAAGACGTTCAGTTATCGGAGCTTTTCTCAGCGGTGACGAAAGATGAATCGAGGTTGAATCTATTATTATTATTTATCTTTTTATTTTCGAATAAAATAAAATGTATAAAAAGAAGCACCTTTTAAAATTTCTTCTGATTGTTTTCTCTATTTCTTTTGTATTCAAATCTGTAAAAAAAAAAAACAATCTGGTCTTGGGGCTTTTTATAGTCGTAATACAATTGATTTGATTTGATTTTTATTATTTATGCTTATGCTTCTACTATTTCTGTTTGCTTTCTCAGCTTTTTGCTACTTTCTTTTCTTTGTTGTGTTTGCAAATCATGGAGGGAGTCAACGAAGGCATATTTTACCATCTTAGTACAAGGCCACAGGCAGAGTCGAACCTTGGGCGGTGTACATGCTGACGGCACATATGGAGAGGGGTACGGCGCAAAGGAGGTTCAGAAACCCTAAGGTTCCTTAGTTGGTTTAGTTTTTTGGGCTTATTGGGCCAGTAGGTATTGGGTTAGGGATTTTGGGTTGTGGTTTGGGCCATTTGTAAAGTAGGCCTATTGTTTGTAACTTTGTAATTTGGGTTGGCATTTGTAATGGACCTTGGACTGTTAACATTTTTGTTTTGGTTTTAATCGTTTTTGGGTCTGAGCAAAATAGGCCCGTACAGTGTTCATATTTTATGCGTGTGTTAATTTGATACATGAGGGTGTCATTTGTTTATATGCATATGAGTGTGGTCATGGTGTGTTAAATCTATTTATTTATGCGTATGAGTCTAGAGTCTAGGATGTGTTTGTCTTAGCTGAATTGTGGAATGATTTGTGCAAGGTTTTGATGCATATTTATAGGATGCAAGTGACTATTTGTGTGGACCAATGAAGGACTCTTCATCTAGCCGAATTTGTGCACCATGGAAGCATCTAGAACCAACCTTCAATGAAGATGTATTGTGGCCATTCAAATGTTGCTCAAGTATATGTCTTCATACATTTCTTAATTAGGAAGAATTCATGAACAAATCAAGGGCAATATGCCTCATAAATTCGACTATTGAATGAGAATATACATGCATCAAAGTGGGGAATGAACTTCAAAGATCCATGCATCAAATTCATGAACCAACAAGCTTATTATGGTGTCATTAATAGAAATGCATGCCCATGCATTATACATTCGATCAAAGGGGATGGTGTTGGAAAAAATGGGTTAGGAAAATACAATGGAAAAAAAAATTAGAGAAGAACTAGAGTTTTAATTTTTTTCCAAAACAAGATCTTGGGTGTGATATATAAAGTAATAAATACTTAATCAAAATTGTACCTTTTTGATTAGTCTAAGATGAGCACTTCGACCGAGTAGCCTTTTTTGCTATCCTCAAGCTCACGTCTGCCGAATGTGTGCTAGCTTCGAATCAGAAATTTTTTCACAAAAATTACCAGTAGGGTAATTTTGAAATTTCTCTAAACTTTTGGGTGAAGTTATAAATCAGAAAAATATCTCTATAAATTTTTTGAAATAGTATCTTCAGAGAATTTTCTCTTTACAACTTTCTTTGAAATTCAAGTGCTTGTAAAATAATAACCCAATGTTCTCTTTATATAGTGAAATGTAAAATGTGAAATTAACTTTATTTATTTATTCATTATTCAAATAAATAGAAAACGGTTATATGTTTACTACAATATGGGCACATTTCCCTACAATATCTCACTTGCCCTAGTGAAGTAAATGTGTCATGTTTCGCATTCCCATATCCTGGATGTGTTTGTTAAAACTCCTAGTACAAAAATCTTAGTAAACGAATCCGTAAGGTTATCTCCAGAAGCTACTTTCATCACATCTACAATTCCTTTGGCTATTGCCTCTCATGTCAAGTGATGTTTCCAATCAATGTGTTTCGTCCTCTTGTGACTTCTCATTTTCTTGGTATTAGCTATTGCAACACTGTTATCACAATATAGTGTTATAGCTTTTTCTATACTAGGAATGACTTCAAGATCGGTTAAGAACTTTTGAAGCCATATTGCTTCTTTTATTGCCTCAAAAGCAGCCACATACTCGGCCTTTATAGTAGAGTTAGCAGTGCAAGTTTGTTTTACACTACTCTATACTATGGCTCCACAACCTAGAATGAATACATTTTCCAACGTCGATTTTCTCGAATCTTTACAGGCTTGGAAGTTTGAGTTTGTGTATCCAATAGAAGTAAGGTTCTCCCTAGAATACACAAACATATAATCCCTGGTTCTTTTAAGATACCTTAATATATGCTTTACAGCTTGTCAATGTCTGATACCTGAATTCACTTGATATCGACTAACCATTCCTACTACAAAATAGATATCTGGACGTGTGTAAAGCACCGCATACATAAGGCTTCTGACTGCTGAAGCATATGAAACCTTACTCATATGCTTTCTTTCTTCTGCTGTCTTAGGACAGTCATCTAAAGAAAGATGAAAACCTGAAGCATTCGATTGAACATTTGGCTTCACATCGGTAGTTGCAAAACGTTCCAACACCTTATCGATGTATGAAGCTTGAGATAGAACTATCGTTCTATTCTTTCGATCCTTAAGGATTCGATTCTAAGAATATAAAAAAATAAAAAAAAAAATTATTATGGGCGGGCCAAGCTTGGGTTTTAGTATTTTCATCCAGGTTGAGCCTGGGACTATCAATCGGGTATAGAATTTTGTTAGGGCCTGACTCGACCTGACCCAACCTGACCCATGTATAACTCTAATTAGTACATGCTTCACATTAGGTTGATTATTTGTTTGTGTTATAATTATAAAGTAAAAATTTGAAGGTTAAAATATGCTCTAGGTTCGTTTACATTTTGTATGTTCGAAATTTAGTCCCTTACATTTATATTTAAAAATTTAATGCCTCTAATTTTCAATTAAAAAATTCAAGTCTAATTATTGCTACTGTTAAGTTTTTTATGTAAATTATAGGCAAATTTTATGTCCATAAATTATAGGCATAATGATAAATTTGGCTCTTAATGTTTACATCATTTGTCAAATTGACCCTTATTCTTTTTTAGTTGAATTTGACCCTCAACCTTTTAAAAAAAGTCGAATTGCTTTTTTTATTTATGAAAACATAGACTAAAATGTTAAATTTTAAACATGATAGCTGGTATAACTATCTAAGACAAATAGTGTCATGTCAGCATGAAGCATCTGTCGACAGCCACGTAGGTTGCCACACAGACATCATTAAAATTAATATTTTAACAAGCATTTTCTGTTAAAAAATGATTTGATTACTTTTTAAAAGGTCAGTATCCATATTTTTCTAAAAATATAAAAATCAATTTAACAAAAATATAAATATTGAGGGCTAAATTTATTATTATACCTAAAATATAATATTTTTTTTATTGAAACAAGAACATTTTTTTTTTCAAATTAACTATCAAAGAAATAACGAAGTGAATTTCGTGGAAAGCACTTGGAAGAATGATGATGGGTGGGTGCTTTTGGATCATCACTTCATATTAAAATGAAGATTGTAGCGACGAAAAAATTTTTAGCTTTGGGTCGCTAATTGTGGCGATCTATTGGAAACTTAAAATCTGAATTCTATTAAAATAAGGGGAGTCGCCACCGATCTTTTCTTCTAGGTGCGATCGGACACCTGGTAAAACATCAAATTTCGGGTAAAAAGGCCAAGTTTAGGTCCGCGTTTAAAGTTCAGAGAAAAGTAGGGTCCGGGAGTCGGTTACGCGCGGGGAAGGTATTAGCACCCCCACGACGCCCAAAAATTGGTATCTTTTCAAACATGCGTTGTCTTAATTTTCGAAAATACGAGTTCAATTTAAAATTTAGTTGTGGTCCGATCAAGATACGAGCATCTTAAGGGTTTTTTTTATTTTTAAGGAGGATATCCCGCTTTTAACACGAGCCATTCGTGATTCACCCAACTATAGCAATGAAATCACTAGCATAATGTTAAAATCGGCATATTGCCTTGTTTATTAGAACATGAAAAGATTATGATAAATAGAGTTGTCGTAGAAACAATATGAAATAATATGCTACATTAAAGACAAATAATGATAAAGGTGAAAAGTATACGAGATGAATAAAACATATAACAATGCATGTGTAATAATAATGATGACTATAATAATGCATATGATATAATAATAATGGTAATGCGAAGTATGAAATAATAACAAGCATATATAGAATACATAATGCTAGGTTTATGAAAAGTGTACATAATAATAGTTATATAAAAAATATATGTGTATATATAGAAAGAAATAATACACGT
Source organism: Gossypium stocksii (assembly GCA_020496765.1). Taxonomy (NCBI): domain Eukaryota; kingdom Viridiplantae; phylum Streptophyta; class Magnoliopsida; order Malvales; family Malvaceae; genus Gossypium; species Gossypium stocksii. Next base: position 2,277,723 of record CM035623.1, read on the forward strand.
ATATATGGTTATGACGTTAAAAATGTAATACGAGGACATATGTATATATATATATATGTAAACAGAGGTATTAAGAATAAACATATAAACTAACATAAGAATAACGAAGTAATGTATGTATACATATATAAAAAATATAACGATAATAATAACAAAGTAATACGTGAGTGTATGTATATATATAAAGAAGTATAATAATGAAACTACGTGGGATAAAACATTTGAAAATATACGTGATGATAGCATCGAAGCTTTAGGTAAAACCTATACTATAATGCTGGTGTTAAACCTAATAAAAACATAACGTATATATATTACAAAATAATACTAAAAACAACTATAAATATATAAACACATATCTATACGTTTTTAAGAAACAAATAAATAATAATAATGTTAAAAAAACAGGTACATAAAATAATATGTATACAGGTTAATAATAGTAATATTAAATATTAACAATGAAAATAATAAAACATAAGAATAAGTACATAGAATCAAAAATAATAATATAACACATAATATTAAGTGAAATATAAAAACAAACAAAACTTTAATACAAAATAATACTATACGAAATACTATAATACGTAAATGTGCATAAATATAATAATACTAATACTAATAATAATAATAATGATAATAATACATAATATAATAAAGAATAACAACAAAATAGAATAATAACAATTCTAAAAAAGGTAAATGACATTCATATAATAGTAATGATAATAATTAGTAAAATAAGAGTAAATATAGATAATATATAATAGTAATATTAATAATAGATAATAATAGGAAATAAAATAAGAAAATTAATTAATTACGAACTAGGACTTAATTGGAAACAGAATAAAGATCTCGGGCTGAATTTTAAAATTTAAAACAAGCGAAAGGACCGATTAGAACGAGCTTAAAACCCCAGGGGACCAAACAGCAATTTATCCCCGTTATCTTAAAACGCACAGCAGCTACGGGGATTAAATCGAAACACGGATAGAATTCCAGGGCTAAATTGCAAAATTCAAGACTTGATTATAAACCACCAGAAAGGCGGAGGGACTGGGGTTGAAAATAACCCCAGTGACGTCACAACACGCGGATCCTAGGCGGACCTGGGTCGGGTCGACCCGACCCAGGTCGGTTAGTATAAAAGGGGCAAATTTCTATTTTTTGGCTCATTTGTGCCCGGAGAAGGAAAAAAAAAGAAAAAAGAAGGGAAGGGGAGAGGGAAAGGAAGGAAGGAGAGGGGAAGGGAAGGAAGGAAGAAGGGGATCCGGGGAGAGGGAAAGAGGAGAGAGAAGAGAGGGAGAAGGGAGGGAAAGGGAGGTCCGGTGCCGGACCGGTCATCGGACCGGTCACCGTCCGGTCACCGGCCGGTCACCGGCCGATGATCGGACCACCGTGCGCGCCGCCGTCTGCCGTCGTTCCGGCCACCGTTCCGGTGGCCGGAAAAAGGTAAAAAATTCTACTTTTTTTAGTTTCTTATTTTATAGTATATGTATATATGTAGTTTAGTATTGTTTGTAACAAAAAGTAGATTAGAAATAAAAGAACTTCACCTCTGTTTCCGTATTCTGATTTGGGGGGGGTATCCCTTTGTTGAGATAGAATAGATATTGCTTCCCTTTTCTGTTTTAAATGTGGAATTCTGAAAACGAAGATTACAGTGTATTGCTTCTATTTCTTGAAAGAAATCTGAGCCCCCTTTACAATGTTTTTAATCCGGGCTTTTATAGTCTCATTACTTCGATTACAAGTTGTTCATTTTTTATTTTTCTATTGTCTTCTGTCCTTGTCTCTTTAATGTCTTTGCAGGTACTGTGGTGGCCAAGGGCGGTGCTGAGATGACCTTGGGGCGGTGGATGGGACTGTTGAGTCAGAGGAGCAGCCGCAGTCAGAACAAGTGGAGGTTCGGGCTAGGGTTTCTGCTAATTAGGGTTTGGGTGCTGGGCTAGGTATTTGGGCTTGTAACGGATTGGGTTAGTTTGTAATGGGTTAGGGGTTATTTGGTTTTGGGCTACTGTTGGGTGTATAAAATGTAATTGGGTTTTAATTTTGGGTTCAAAACTTGTAAAAGGGACATTCATTTTGGTTTAATTTATACGGGCCTAAAATTGGCCATTACAAAGATATAAACAAAATGACCAAAGACTTAAAAAAGTTAAAAAAAAAAAAAAAAAAAACTATCGAAAACGTTTCTTTCTTTTTTTTTTTTTTTTTTTTTGAAAACTGACTTTCTTTTTGCAAATTTTGGTTAGGTCCTTCGTTTTTTTAAAAAATCTTATTAAGCCTCTTAACATCTGTAAAATTTTTAATTATATAATTTTTTAATTCATTAAACATTTTGAAAATTTTTAATTAAAGCTTTCAAAATTTTTGAAAAGTTTTATTAGCCTCTCAAATTTTAGTATCATTATTCGCGACTAAGAGTGCTTTTGGATGAGCGATTTATTTACTTCCGATAAAGTTAAAAACAACGATGACGGTAAAATTAATTACTGTAACTATGAAGTAAAAGATTGCACCATATCATAGTTACTACCCGTCCAAAGGCACCCTAAATAAATTACTTCCAATAAACGCACTTATTAAAATTTAAATTTTTTTTTTTTATATTCCACCGGTGCAAGAACGAGATTGTAACCAATTCAACTAACAACTAGTTCACTATTAAAAGAAAAAAAGTTTAATTCACTCAAAAAAAAAGAAAAGGTTTAATGAACGGTTGTAATATAATCGATCATTACAAACTGAATGACTAATTCAACAATTGGCTTTAACTTTAATTAACTAACTAACTAGAATAAATCTAATTACAAGCTAAGAATTGAATAACTAATTTAACTCTAATACACTAACTAACCAGAATAAATCTCACTACTTACTCAACAATTAACTTAGTACTAATTAACTAAATCTCATTACCAGTACTGAATTGATCACTTAACTCTAGGGTTGGTTATGGGTCGGGCTGGATCAAGTAAAAAATTTAGGCATGTTTTTTAGGCTCGAGCTTGAAAAATGGGTCTAAAATTTTACCAGAGCTCAACCTAGATAAAAAGGCTAAAACTTGATCCTGACCTAGCACGTCCGTATTAAATTTTTGTATTATTTTTTAAATAAAAATAAATTTTAAAAATATAAAACATCAAATACACTAAAAACATTAAAATAAATGTTTCCCAACAAATGGAAAAAAATAAAAAAATACTTAAATAACACTAAGATAAGTACAACTTAGCAAATAAATATCTCTAAAATAATAATAAAAAAATAATAAAATAATAGTTATATAATATCCAAACAATAACAACAAAATAATAGCAATATAATAGCGAAATGTAGCAAAACAATGAAAAATAGTAAAAAAAAAAAAGCAATAGTTTCTTTTTGCAACTTCCGGTCAAGTCGGGCAAAAAAGTTTACCTCAGGTCTGGCCCATTGAAAATCGGGTCTTATTCTTTGTTCAAGCCCATTTTTTGAGTTTATATTTTTGTCCAAACCCTCCCACTTTTCAAACAAGTCTTTAAGCCGGGCCACATAGACAAGTCTACTTAACTCTAGTTACTTAAATCTCATTACAAGTATTGAATTGAATAACTAACTCAACGTGATTCAACTCTAATTACCTAAATCTCATTACAAGTACTAAATAGGATAATTAACTCAACTCTAATTGACTAACTAATTAATAAAAATAAATCTCGAAAAAAAATACAATATATTTATATAATATGGGACTCGATTTTAAAATTTTAAAATTTATAAATCATAAACTTTTCCATTATACCATTATGCCACCAAAAAAGAAAAATTCCCCATTCAACCAAAAGCCTAAATACCAGTGCGTTGTTTGACTTAGGGTTAGCCAATCATTTTGATGACATTAATGAGGTAAACATTTCTTAGTGGGTTCCATCCTCAAAACGTTAAACATGAAGCCATTACTAGCAGTGAAACATTTTTGTGTTGTCTTTTTATTAGTAAAGATTCTACTTGCACATATTACTCCCATTTTTATCATTATATTATTATCTTTTTCAAAAAAAAAATAGTATTAATTAAATCTGTATTTATAATTGTATATATAATGAATTTTTAAAAACATGTATTGAAAGACGATTGAGTCTTAGTTCAGTTAGTATTGGTATCGACATTGTTGTCAGTATAGGAGGACGTGGGCTCGAATGTGTTGAAGTGCATTTAATCTCCTATTTAAAGGTTGGGGTGGGTTATGGATAATTCTAAGTATTGTATCAATTAGAGGTGATCATGGGTAGGGTTGCACTAGAATTTTAGGCCTGCTCTTTTACCCAAGCTCGGCCCAAATAAAAATATTAAAATTCGAGCCCGACTATGCTCGCCTGTATTAACCATATATATTATATTAAATTAAAAACTACCAAATGATGATTAATGATTGGATTACAATTTTTAAATTAAAAAAGTTAAAGGATTGAATTTTTAACTTTTAAAATATAAGGACCAAATCTCAATTTCTATACAAGTACATAGGCTAACAAAATATTTTAACCATATATATTATATTAAACATAGTTGTCAGATCATTATGGACCAAGGGCTGAACGAAAAATTAATGGTCTAACCGATTCAAATAATACTCTAAAATTAAAAGAGGATTGAAGTAATGTAAAAGCAATTGGACCAATAAAAATTAGTTAAAAAATCGTTTGAATCAGATTTAAGGTAATTTTTATATATTTATTTGATTTTATTATTATAATTTATACAACAAATGTTTACATTATTATTATTTATTTATTTTAATTTTCTAAAATAATTATAATGATTAAACTAAAAAATTGGTAATTTAATTGATTCAATTATTGGTTCAATTTTTATAATATTAATATTAAGAGGGGTGTAGTTAAGGGGGCTGGCAGGGGTCTTGCCCCCCTAAAATGGAATAATTTTTATTTAGGCCCTTTAAAATTTTAAAAATTCATATTAATAAATGTAAAATTGTACTTTGACTCCCTAAAAATGATAAAAATTTAATTTAATCTTTTAAAAATTATAAATTTATAAACTATTAAAATAATAAAATCACATTTTTATTATCGTAAAATTTATAATTTAATTTTGACCCTGAAAGAATTTTCTCAACCCTGAATATTAAACTATTCTTTTAATTGCATGATTTTTTTTGGTGAAAGGATAACAAATAAACAACTAATTAGTGCCACTCATACAATCAAAAACAAAACCTCTAGACCGATCCTCTTCTAAGAGATTCCGAACCATGTCAGGAGGAAATTCAAAAAATTACAAATCAATCCTAGAAGATAAAGCTCTTTTTACCAAGCAATCAACAACTACATTATGCTCCCTGGGAGTATAGCGTAAAAGCTAAGAGTTCTCGTGAGAGAAAATATTCCGAATTCACCTAATCAGAACAAAAATTTTCATAGCTGAAAAACTTCCTTGAATGAATATGTTTACATATTAAATATGTTAAAGTCTAGAGTTAATTAATGGGCCAAGTGCTAGTTCAATATCATAAAGTATATTTATTATATGCTAAGTATCTTCTTTTTATATAAATAGTTACTTATAAATGACAAAAAAAACAACAAAGGAAACTGGAAAAAACAATGCCAAATGGATCCTATTAGTATTTTGTCATTATTAAAAGCTGACTGAGAATAAATAATAAAAAATAAAAAAAATAAAATTAAAATCAAATAAGATTTCGGTTTAATTGGTAAAGTTAAAATAGCAAAAATTATGATATTTTAGGTTAAAATCACATCATGTATGTAATTTTCTAAATTCCATAATATATATATATATATATATATATATAATTCTTAAAATGATGTTTGTTTCTTTGTAAAAATAATGAGTTTTTTGGTAATTTCACAATTAAGCCAAAACTCGATTGATGGATGAAATTAACTCAAAAAAAAAAAATCTGATAGCCATGTAAAATAATAGTATTGTAATGAATCTGAATTTACAATTGATTTTTAAATCCAAAAAGTTAAAGATAAAAGTAAGGGGACTAAATTTCAAATAAACAAAAACTACAGGGAGTGTGAACAAAATTTAACCTATTTCCTTAATAAAGTGCACACCTCACAAACTAAAGTTGAAAAAAAATGTAAGCTACCAATATTTGACTATAAAATTAATATTACCTTTCCGTAATGCTATCTCACTGAAAGACTTTTTTTTCTTAATATTAAAAAAATAGGTTTAAATGCACAAATAACTGACTTGAGATCGTCCTAAAAATTTTTTTTAAATAAAATTTAGGTTTATTTTGGAATTATTATATATATATTTATAAATTGTTTATCCATCCCGTGAGTGTGCAATACAAAATGTTGTCTCTTTTTAACTAACATTTTATTTAAAATAAGATGAGTGGAGTAATAGTGTTAATGAATTGGGTCGGGTTAGAGTTATAATTTGATATGTCTATTTTTTAAAGTTTTAAGTTCGAATTTAAGCTTAACTCAATTTGATTCGTTTAAATAATAAATTTAAATAAAAATATATGTTAAGATTATTTAATTGAAATTCGAGTCGAAAAGAATTAAATTGAGGTCAAAAAATATTTTTACAGACATGACTCAAAGTGAGTGGACTAATTGAATCAGGTTAGTTAATTGAATTAATTGGACGAACCATTTGACATATGAGCGAGTTTCGTAGAAATGGAACTAGGAATATTAAAACCGAGATAATTGGGTTGAGTTAATCCGAGATAAAACCGAGTTAACCGAGCTGGGTGGATTATTGGGGTATGAACAGGTTTACTGGAAAGTGAACCGGGTCCAAGCACGGTCTAAATAAAAAGAAGGAAAGCATCGGCGTGTTTAACGTGGATTATAAAAGCTAATTTTCCATTTTTTGCGTCAACACAGTCAATACTTTATTTGCCTTTTTATTTAGATAAGATTGAGTATAATAAATAATTTTATTTATAAAAAATGGAATAATTAATGAAAATATTAATATTTTACTTTTTAGGTTTTAAAAAATAAAAAATAATATTTAATCTTTAAAATTGATGAAAATTTTCAATTTAGTACCTAATTTTTATCCCGCATATGTTAGTCTTAGAACTTGACAATTTTTTCATTTTTAATTCGTGTGATGGCATGTTACTCTGAGATTGTACCACATCATTATTTACAAAATTATAATCTTAGAGTGCCGCATCGTTGTAGATGTCAAAATTAAAACATATTGTCAAGTTCAGTGACTAATATGAATAAATAAAAAGTTTAGAGATAAAATTAGAAAATAGAAAAGTGGTGAAGGCTAAGCATTATAAAAACCCATGGCAAAACCATGGAATAAGTTTATTTGAGTGTAATAAAATTATTTTAAAAAGTTTTTGAACTTAGTAATTTTTTCACTTTAATCCCCCACGTCGGTTTTTGAACTTTGCAACTTTTCGCAGTTTTAATATGTATAATCAAGTGGGATTTGTATCATGTCATCTCCTAAAAGAATTTAGGTGATGATGTGGCATAATTTTAGAGTGCCACATCATTATAGGGATCAAAATAGAAAAAACTTGTCAAGTTCAAAGATTAACATGAACTTAAAAGCAAGTTTTGGGATTAAATTAAAAAATTGTTAAGCTTAAGGACTGAATGTAGAAAAGTTGTGAATGGTATAGGCATTATAAAAACCCCTTAATGTATGCAAATAAACTCACAAACATAAACTCCAAAGATTCCAAAGGCAAAAACTATGGAGCATTTCTATATCACCCTTTTGTTACTCTTTGTCTCCTTCGTAACTCTCTCCCTCTTCGTCCTTTTTTATAAACACCGCTCCAATTACTCCGCCGATAACCTCCCTCCCGGCCGGCCAGGTTTACCCTTCGTCGGCGAGACCCTCGAGTTTCTCTCCACCGGATGGAAAGGCCACCCAGAAAAGTTCATATTCGATCGCATGGCCAAATACTCTTCCCAAGTCTTCAAAACCAACATCCTCGGTGAACCAGCAGCCGTCTTCTGCGGTGTCGCCTGCAACAAGTTCTTGTTTTCGAACGAGAACAAGCTTGTTACCGCATGGTGGCCGAGTTCCGTCGACAAAATCTTCCCTTCTTCATTACAAACATCGTCAAAAGAAGAATCAAAGAAAATGAGGAAGCTATTGCCTCAATTCTTAAAACCGGAGGCTTTACAAAGGTATATCGGAATAATGGACGCCATTGCCAATGAACACTTTGCTTCTCAATGGGAAAATAAAGAACAAGTCTTTGTTTTTCCATTGGCTAAAAGATATACTTTCTGGTTAGCTTGTCGGTTGTTTTTAAGTATTGAAGATCCTCACCATGTTTCAAAGTTTGAACAACCGTTTCATTTATTGGCTTCGGGTATTATTTCACTCCCCATTGATCTTCCCGGAACGCCATTTAATCGAGCCATTAAAGCTTCGAATTTCATTCGGAAAGAACTTTTAAAGATTATCAAGCAACGAAAAGTTGATTTATTGGAAGGGAAAGCGTCGCCAACTCAAGATATATTATCGCATATGTTGTTGACGAGTGATGAAAATGGACAGTTCATGACGGAAGTGGATATCGCCGATAAGATTCTTGGGTTGTTGATCGGTGGCCATGATACCGCCAGTGCCGCCTGCACTTTCATCGTCAAATATCTTGCTGAGCTTCCTCACATCTACGAGCTCGTTTACAAAGGTATTATTTTTTTTTTCCTTTAAAACATGATGCATGCTCCACCAATTCCTTCACTGGTGAGTACAGTTTTAATTAAATAATTTATTATATTTGCTAAAAACACGATTTTCTTCATCCGAACTAAAATACTAATCAATTTTTGATTCAATTTATATCCGTTCATGGGTTGAGTTACTTGTTTAATATGAATATTCGTCTGAAATTTGAGAGAGTTTAAGTAAAAATATTAAATCTGAAACATAGGTTTGGATAAAAAAATTGGGTCCATTTAAAAAATGGGTTAGGCTCGGGATTGAACATTCAAGGCCCAAGTCTAACTCGTTTTAAGTTTATAATATTTTATATTTTGTTATTTTTATATATTATGTAATTTAGAACACATTAGAAAAATAAATTTATATTAAATATATAACACTACTTTAATGTAAACGTTAAAATAATTTTAAAATGACTATATAAAAAAATTCAATAAATAAAAAATTATTAAATATTAAAATAAAATAAAATAAATATATTTTAAAAAATATGAGCGGAGTTAAAATGAACTTGCGTTAATTTTTTACAAATATGAGTGAGTTTGAGTAAAATTGTAAGTCATATTTCGAGTTGGGTCAAGTTTGAGCCAACATAAAGATGTTAACATCATGCTTAGGCTTATTTCAAACTAGACCCATAAACACCTCTAATTCAACGACTCATCGATTTGATTAGACAAAAATAAGAAATACAATAATAATAAAAGAAATAAGCCACTTTTAAATATTTATCATTAATAAAATTAAAAAAAAAAAAAAAAAAGGTTCGTCTTAAAAGTCTTAAAATTTAATCAAGTATCTGAAAAATAAAACATATTTATCTTATCATTATACAATTATAATAAAATATATTATAATCTGACTGAAGTCCGATCCAAGATGCTCCTTATATATATATTTCTAAAGAGCTTTAAGTAGGAGGGAAAACTCTAGACACGCCACTAGATTATCTTCTTCTTCTCTATTTCTTCATCATCCCCTTCACTTTGCTGATACTGTGTATCAACAATTATAAAAATAAAAATAATTAAAATTTAGATTGATTTTTTAATATAAATAATATAAAAAAGAGAGTCTATATATAAGTCAAGGTGCCTAATTGGTTGGTAACGTGAAGAAATTAGAGTGAAATAAAAAAATAAATAAAAACCATGCAAGTTTTGAAAATATATTAGATTTTTTAATTATTTTTACGTAAACCCATCAATCTTTTTTCAAGAGATACTTTTTTGTAAAGAAAATTCCTTTTTTTTTTCATTAAAGTGAATTTTTTTTATTATTACTTATATTGAATAATCTAAATCTTAATTATCACGAAATGTTTTGTTTCAAGAACTTAACTCATCATTTCACCAACCCCTTTGAATTGAATAATACCCACTCCCTTACTCAACTATATATATAATATTTATAATTGAGTTGATATACATTTTTGAATAATTTTATTATAGGTTCTGATTATATCTGTTTTTTTATACAATATATAGAATTACCTATAGCACCTCCTTAACACTTAAATAGGAGGATAATGCGTTTTAGCACACTCGAACTTACGTCGTCTTATATTGACAATAATGTCGATGCCAATCGAGTTAGACTCAGTTAGCTTCATATTAATTTTTTTTGTTTTAGATTCTTAGATTTATTTTAACAAAATGAGTTTTATTTTATGGTTTTTTTCTCAACATTATTTGATAAAATTTCAAAAAAATCATAAATATTTAAAAAAATAAAATTTCAAGAACTTTTAAATTATTTTTATATCATAAAAAATTAAAATTAATTATATATTAAATAAAAAATAGATTTTGGTTCAGTTTTAAAACTTGCATATCATAAACTGTCCAAACACCTCGATTTTAATTAGTTTTCGAATTTTCAAATATTCTTATTCAGCTCTAATCATAACTCAATCGAATATCAGTTCAATTGAAAAATAATTAAAAACATAATTTTTTATAAAATAATAAATAAAATTACAAGAATATTTTAGCTTTTATATTTTTATATAAAAATTATAAAAAATAATTTAAACTTATAATAAATCTAAAATATTACACACGTACCATGAAACTCAAACCTGAAAAATCTTCAAAAATTTACTTTTTCATTTCAATAAAAAACTCATTTATTTTTATATTAAATTTATTATAATTCTTTTCATTTATATCATAAATCTAATTATAAGTGTTGATTAAGTCCAAATTTAGGATAATTGGCAAGAACAGTTTATATAGTTAGAAATAGAACTGTCAACAACCGGATTTATTTAAAGTCAACTGCATGATTTTCTTATCGGATCGGATCAATAATTAGTTAGAGTATAGGTCTAAAAAATAATTTTAGATTAGTTGAGTAGCGAATCAGTATAGATCAATTAAACTGGGTTAAAAAATTAGTTGAATCTGGATACTTTATTTAATAATTACTCGGATCTGTTGAATTGATGGTTGGACTGATTCGACCATCGGTCCCGTTATAAAAATCTTAGATTTTCATAAAAGGTTAATTCAAATACATTTAAGACTAATTTAGCAATATTTTTAAGAAACACTTTTGGGACAAAAAACGTTTTTGAGACAAAAAGTACTTTTCAAACTCCAAAAATTGGCCAAATACAGAAGCAGAAAATTTGAGCTTTTGTCAAAAACACTTTTTGTCTCTAAGAAGCATTGCTAAATTAATCTTTAATCTAAATCTAAATGATTGAAACTCCAAATGATCTTGAAAATTTTAAAGGATTTGAGCCCAAAATGCCCTAAAAAGTTTGAAACCTAAACTGACCCGATCAAGATTAATCCGACTTGAAACTAACCATAACTGCCTAATTGATAGGTTCAGTTAAAAAGTTTGAAACCTAAATAAACCCTTGAAATTTAAACTAACTACGAGTAAATTAATCAAATTGGTAATGATTATTAATTTATGCAATCATATTTAAGAGTAGGGACGAAGCCAGAAAAATTGTTTAAATTGTTTAGGGGGTTGGATGAAATTTTAATTGTTTATAGTTTATATCTTTATAATTTATAAAAGATTAAATCGAATTTTTATAATTTTAAGGGGGCTAAAGTGCAATTTTACTTTTATTAATTTAAAATTTTTAAAAAATTTTAAGGGCTTAAATAATAATTTTACATTTTAGGGGAGGCCGGGGCCGATGCCAACCCCTGGCTTCGCCCCTGTTTAAGAGATAATTTTTAGATTCCAACATTTGTTTAAGAGATAATTTTTAGATTCCAACACTTGTAATCTCATTGATTTTTTTTCTAATTTTATTTTTTGTTGATTTACAGAACAAATGGAAATAGCAAAATCAAAAGCCCCAGGTGAATCATTAACTTGGGATGACGTTCAAAAGATGAAATATTCATGGAATGTTGCTTGTGAAGTGCTAAGACTTGCCCCACCACTACAAGGTGCTTTTAGGGAAGCCATCAATGACTTCATTTTCAATGGTTTCTCTATCCCCAAGGGTTGGAAAGTAAGTCACTTAATTCATTCATTGGACCAATTCTAAAAAACTTACTAAATTATCAATAAATTTATGTTTTGATTACTCAATTTTAAATAGTTTAGTGATCAAATTGTAAGTTTTTAAAAATAATTGATCAAAACGTAAATTTACCAATAATTTAATAATATTAGATATAATTTATCTAAAATTTAAAATATATTTACTAACTTTTCATGATTAATTGTGCAGTTATATTGGAGCGCAAACTCAACTCATAGAAACCCTGAATGTTTTCCAGAACCGTTGAAATTCGATCCGACAAGGTTTGAAGGAAAAGGGCCAGCGCCCTACACGTTTGTTCCGTTCGGCGGCGGTCCTCGAATGTGCCCGGGCAAAGAATATGCTCGATTGGAAATACTTGTTTTCATGCATAATATTGTGAAAAGGTTTAAGTGGAAGAAATTAGTGGCTGATGAGAAGATCATTGTTGATCCAATGCCCATGCCAGCAAAGGGTCTTCCAGTTCTCCTTTATCCGTACAAATCTTAAATTATTTTTCAACTTTCATAATTATCTCATGTATCAAGCAAATGAAGCAACCTTCTTTGCTTTTTTTTTTTTTTTTAGTTTTTATTTTCGAATTTTTGTGCTTGTAATGTTTATGAATCAATATATTTTATGTGTTTGTTTATTATAGAAAATTAAATTTATTACTCTTGTTTAGAATTAGATAATGATATTATATTAAGAAAGCACCAAGTGTGTGGCCTAGACCTTTTCATGGCTCAGGCTACTCGTCTAGGCTAGAAGGCTCGTTCGAAATTTGAGAGGGTTTTGGCAAAAAATATTTGACCCAAAAAATGAATTTTGGTAAAAAAATTATGTCCGTTTAAAATATGGGTCGGGCTCGGGCTTAAACTTGAACATTCAAGGCCTGACTTGTTTTAGGTTTATAATACTTTATATTATCTTTTTTTTTATATATTATGTAATTTAAAACACATAAAAAAATAAAACTATACTAAAGATATAATATTACTCTAATGTAAATATTAAAATAATATTAAGATGACTATATAAAAAATGAATAAAAATTATTAAATATTAAAAAAATTAAAATGGGCTTGGAGTAGATTTTTGCAAATATAGGCAGATTTGAATAAAGTTTTAAACCCAAATTTAGAGCCGAGCCGGGCTTGAGCAAGTATAAAATATGTTAATATCATGCTTAGGCCTGACCCGAACCCGACTCGTAACACCTCTAGTGTGGACTAATTATTTTAAAAGTATTATTTAAAATTTTTAAAAGAAAATTTATTTTATTGAATGAGTCGGTTGTGAATATCTAATCCAATAATTGATGAATACGTAGATTAACTATTTTTAATACGTTTTAAGATAAATAAAATGGTGAATTTTTGTGATTGACTTGATGACAAGGGGCTGTTCATCTATAGAACCTATTCGGATTCAAATTGTTGGGGAAAAGAGTGGAGTCTTTATTTCTTTGTATTTTTTTTCCTTTTTTTCTCCAGTTGAAAAGTAAAAGCGACAGATGTCATTTAATTAACAATATCATTTTGTATTCTCTTTATATTGTAATAAAACAACATTTAAAACAAATTTACTATTGTATTGGAATTAGACTTTATCATGATACAGATTATTTGGCTTGGTTCGAAGATTCATTTGAAAAGTGAGTGAATTTGAGTAAAAATATAAGTTCGAAAAATGAGTTTGGAAAAAAAAAGGTCCATTTAAGAAACGGGCCGTGTCTCGAGTAAGCTTTTGTTTGGTTTAGCCCCAACCAGAATTTGCAAAAAAATAATTGTTGTTTTTTTTTTCCACCTTTTTACTGTTATTTCACTATTAGATTGTTACTATTTTGTTGTTATTGTTTGGATATTGTATAACTTTTGTTTTATTGATAATTTTGCTACTATTTTAGATACATTTGCTTGTTAAATTGCATCTATCTTAGTGTTGTTTAAGTATAAATATTTTTTAAATTTATTTTCAATTTGTGGGGAAACATTTATTTTAATATTTTTAGTGTATTTAATGTATTATATTTTTTAAATTTATTTTTACATATAAAAATAATATAAAAATTAATACGGGTAGAATGAGTTGAACTCGAGTTTTACTTTTTTTATCCGGGCCAGACTTAGACAATTTTAGATCTATTTTTTGTGCCAGGCCTATCAAACGGGCCTAAAATTTTATTACGATCCGACACATAATCACCTCTAATTAAAATGAGTAGAATCTTATTTCGGTATTTAATAATTAAAACAACATTTAAAACAAACTGCCTAACCTTACTTTCGGTTCACAAAAGAAGATTAACAGTGATCCATTGATGACTAGAAAATGAACCATCGATTGAAGAACCCTAATTTTAGAGGTCGGGATTTAGAGAGTTTTTCATGTGGATTGAGAGTGTAATTTTGGGAACATTTTTATTATTGAAAAATGGTAAAATTTGGGATAACTCCTTTTCTGATGCAAAATTACCACTCACTACTTACTATTTTTTTAAAGTTACAAATTAAATCATTAAACAAGTGGCCTAATTGTTTTAAATATACTCATTTAATACTTTATTATGGAAAAAAAACTATTATCACTAAAACTCTATAATTATTATAATCTACTTTTTTTGTTTAATTTTTTTAAATATATCTAAATTAATATATTTAAATAACATTACAAAGTCATATATAAAAAAAATTCCATTTCAATTATTTCATTAAAATCTTTTAAATAAAATATATAAGGAAAACATTAGGTATACTTTCAATGTAGTTGCTAGCAGGGGTGAAGCCAGAACAATTTTTTAGGGGGGGCCGGATGAAATTTTAATTTTTTATAGTTTATATCTTTATAATTTGTAAAGGATTAAATTAAATTTTTATAATTTTATGGGGGCCAAAGTGCAATTTTACCTTTACTAATTTAAAATTTTTAAAAAATTTTAAGGGCCTAAATAACAATTTTACGTTTTAGGGAGGGCCGGGGCCCATGCCAGCCCCCTGGCTTCGCCCCTGGTTGCTAGACTCTACAAGTAGAGTCAGGAGATTGACAAATATCCTATAAGGCTATAGTAAAATATTTAAAAAAGCGATGTTTTAAAAAAGAGACATATATAAACTTTTTAAGACTCATTGTGGAATAAAAAAAAAAAAAAGCACACTACCAGTCGATTGAGTCTTAACTCGATTGGCATGAACATTGTTGTCAATGTAGTAGGGCGTGGGTTTGAGTACGCTGAAGCGTATTATCCTTCTATTTATAGGTTGGGAAGAGATTATGGATAGTTCTAGGCATTGTGTCAAAAAGAGCAGATATGATCAGAACTTATAATAAGATTAATAAAAAAAAAGTATACCACCCGTATATATACCAAATACTCACCCAAAATTTAATTAAAAAAAGTTTATATTAATTTTAAATAGTGAAATAAAATTGAATTGAAAATAAGGTTAGGCACTTATTCTAGTACAATGTTTTAAATGTTTGTAGCGACGAAAAATTTTTAGCTTAGCAGCTTTGGTCGCTAATTGTGGCGATCTTAAATCTTGAAAACAAGTTTTGATTTTTGTTAAAGCAAAGGAGTTGCCACCGATCTTTTCTTCTAGGTGCGATCGGACACCTGATAAAACATAAAATTTCGGGTAAAAATGCCAAGTTTAGGTCCGCGTTTAAAGTTCAGAGAAAAGTAGGGTCCGGGAGTCGGTTACGCGCGGGGAAGGTATTAGCACCCCCGCGACGCCCAAAAATTGGTATCTTTTCAAACATGCGTTGTCTTAATTTTCGAAAATACGAGTTCAATTTAAAATTTAGTTGTGATCCGATCAAGAACGAGTATTTAAAGGTTTTTATTTCTTTTGAAAAGGATATCCCGTTTAACACGAGCCAATCGTGATTCACCCAACAATAGCAATGAAATCACTGGCATAATGTTAAAATCGGCATATTGCCTTGTTTATTAGAACATGAAAAGATTATGATAAATAGAGTTGTCGTAGAAACAATATGAAATAATATGCTACATTAAAAACAAATAATGATAACGGTGAAAAGTATACGAGATGAATAAAACATATAACAATGCATGTGTAATAATAATGATAATAATGCACATGGTATAATAATACGAATACGCGGTAATAAATAAATATATATATATAACACACAATACTAGACCTATAGAATGTTTATAATACTTTAAACACGCATGCATGGTATGGTGTTTATGATAATAATAATAATACAGATGAAAATGATGGTAAACGTATAATACTAGGTTTAGGAAATATATGTAATAGTATAATAGAATAAAATATGGAACTATGAACGATATAATATTACGAGTATACAACGAAAAATGCATGCCTAATAAAATATATACAAAATATGTAAAAGTGGATGCTGATAATAATGTTAAAAATAAATAATAATATTGAAAATAACAAAACATTAGTAAACAATTTAATGTTAATAATGAAAGTAATAAAACGTAATAGTAAAAATATCATAATAATGTCATATTTAAAAACTAATTAATCGAAATAACATGAAATAATAATATAAGAGTATGTACATAAAGGTGACACTTATTAATACATAAAAATAAATATGGAATACATACGTAAATATACGGTAAAGTATTAAAATATATAAGATGGTATAAATAATATAATGTATAAGAAAATAATTATAGTATGTTAAAGATATACATAATATATACGTATTATTATCAATAATTAGATTAAAATATGCTACTAATAATAAATATATATACACTTGAGATATGCATTTATAAAGGAACATACATCAATACTAAGAACAAATATGATATAATGGTAGCACAAAATATAATAATAATATATGTATACATAATAATATGTAATAATAACAAATAATATCAATAAAATAAAGTAATAATAATATTAACATAGAAATAATAAATAACAATTATAATAGTAATAATAATAATTATAATAAAAATAATATATATAGATAATATATATAATAATACTAATAATAGGTAATAATATGAAATAAAATAATAAAATTAATTAACTATAATAAACTAGGACTAAATCGGAATTAAAAATAAGGTTTCGGGCCTAATTTTAAAATAAAAACGTGCAAATAGGACCTATTAGAACACGGGTTAATCCTAGAGGGACCAAAACAGTAATTTAACCGGAGCTTTTAAAACGCTGCGCAGCAATAGGGGCTAAATTGAGACACGGAGTAAATTTCTGGGCTGGATTACAAAGAAATGGAACTTGATTGTAAATTTAAAAAAGGCGGAAGGACCGATCGCGCAATAAGCCCTTCTGACGTCAGAACGCGCGGATCCTAGGCGGTTCGGGTCGGGTTGACCCGACCCAGGTCGGTTAGTATAAAAAGGACCCTTTTTTCGTTTTTTGGTTCATTTGGTGTCTGGAGAGAAAAAAAAAAGAGAGAGAGGGAAGAGAGGAGAGGGGAAGAAGAAGGAGAGAAAAAGGGGGGGTCCGGGCTCCGGTCGCCGGACCGGTCAACGTCCGGTCACCGGCCGATGATCGGACCACCGTACGCCTCCGTCGGCCGCCGTTCCGGCCACCGTTCTGGTGGCCGGAAAAAGGTAAATTTTTTAGAATCCTTTTTTTGTTTATTTTTTTTAGTTTAAGTATACGTGCATGAAAGAAAATGAGAAGAAAGAAAAAAGGAAACGGGCAGATTCGAAATAAAAGGAAAAAGTTTGTTCCCTTTGAATTCTGACTTCTGTATACCTTTGATTCTTTGTTTCGGGTTCACCCTTCTGATTCTTTGAACGATATCGTTGCTATTGCGTTTGAAATATGATGCTTGCTTGTACCAGTTTGATACTGTTGGATTTTGTGCTATATGAGTTACTGTTTTGCTAATATTTGAGAGTGTGATGTTCGTATTGAGTAAAAAAATCTGACCTCCTTTTACATGCAATCGAATCGGCTTATATAGCCTAGCAAATTTACAAGTTGTTTTCCTTTTTCTTGCTTTCTGTCTATTCTGTTTTAATGCTTGCAGGTGAAGGGCGGTGGCCAAGGGCGGTGGATGGGACTGCTGGTCAGATGGCAGAGGGTAAGTGCTGAGTCAGGAGCTGCAAGGCCAGTGGGCAGAAGCGGCTAGGGTTTCTAGTTTAGGTTTAGTTAGGGTTTGTTTGGGGTTTTGGGCTGTAATCGGGTTTGGTTGTAATGGGTGGGGTTAGTGGGTAGCTGTTAGGTAAATTGGGCCTCCGGGTCTGTGTTATTGGGCTTTGATTGTAAATGGATTTTAACTTTGGGTTCAAGAGTTGTAAAATGGACACTTGTTTTTGGTTTAATTTATATGGGCCAAAATTGGTCATTACAGCTGCCCCTCTTTGCTCATTGTCGTGTAACGGTAATAGAGCAAAGACATAAAGAAAGGCCAATTTTGCCTAATCTTGCCAGCTTCTGACTTGCTCTGGGGTTTCTTTTCTTGAGTAACCCCATTCAACCCATCGCCTCTCATAGCTTTAGGTTCAATCCGCTGCAACTTCAAAGGTCTGCCCTATAGCTTCGATCTATCTCCTCTTCAGGGGTATAGAATTCGTCGCAATCTACTCTTCTGCGACTTCAGAGATGGGATCTTGATATCTTCGATTTGTTCCGCTACAACTTTAAGAGGATAAAGCTTGTAACTTCAACTTGTTCCACTGTGACTTTACTGGGGATGCAAGGTCTATATCTTTGATTGGGTCCCTTATAACTTCAAAGAAGCATAATTTGTATCTTCAACTGGCTCCATTGCAGCTTCAAGGAGGCAAGATCTGATGTCTTCAATCGACTCCAATCTTTATCCCTTATCGAGACGAAATCAAAAATTGCTCGACCTGCGCATTCTCGCAATATGGGTTAGTTATTGAAACCTAAATTATAAGTGCCTCAGTGTGCAAACTGAGGCTCAACTCACTTCTCGCAATATGAGTTGACTTTTGAACAGTGGAAATTACAAACAGGAATTAAAAGTTGGAATTGAAAGAGATCAACTCACCTCTCGCAATATGAGTTGAATAAACAGAAATTAAAAAACAGGAATTGAAAAAAGATCAACTCACCTCTCGCAATATGAGTTGAATAAACAGAAATTGAAAAGCAGGAATTGAAAAAGGTCAACTCACCTCTCGCAATATGAGTTGATTTTGGAAAAAACAGAAATTAACAACAAAAATTAAAAGCTCAACTCACCTCTCGCAATATGAGTTGAATCTTTTAGAATCATAAATTAAAAACAGAAATTAAACGAGCTCAACTCACCTCTCGCAATATGAGTTGATTTTGAAACATAAATTAAAAGTACCTCAACGTGTCTTGAGGCTCAGCTCACCTCTCGCAATATGAGCTGATCTAGAACTGAAATTGAAAGTACCTCGACGTGTCTGAGGTTTGACTCACTTCTCGCAATATGAGTCAATAACAGAAATTAAAAATACCTCAACGTGTTTTGAGGCTCAACTCACTTCTCGCAATATGAGCTGATTTCTGAAAACATAAATTAAAGACGGATGTTGAAAACATGTCGTCGTGACTTAAGGTTTGACTCACTTTTCGCAATATGAGTCAGATAACAGAAATTAAAATACCTCAACGTGTCTTGAGGCTCAACTCACCTCTCGCAATATGAGTTGATTTTTTTGAAACATAACAGAACTTGAAAATACCTCAGCGTGTCCTGAGGCTCAACTCACTTCTCGCACTATGAGTTGATTCAAGTATCTTTTCTTTGATTTGGATAGCTTTCCCAAAACCTTTTGCTCTGTTTGGAATACCTGTATATGTCATGCATGATGTTATCGTGATATGCACCTATTTGCCTTAAATGCATTCATGCCTACATGAACATGTTATGTGCCTTGCATTCGTTTGTCGTGATCTCTTTTCATCACGACTCTCGCAGTGATCTTGCCCCATCTGAGCTTTTGTTCTTGCTTTCGAGCTCCTGTTTTGTTTATCGTGATGATCTGATTTCAACGCTAGGATTCTTAAGTTTCTCTTCAGGCTTTATATCCATCTTTCAAGCTTTACAAGTAAACTACGTTTCTCAGATATCCTTGTTTGGTATATGTTGAACTTTTGTTCCTGCTTTTGAAATCCTTGCGTCTGTCTAGTTTTCTATCCGAGTAATACTCGACATTTCTTTTGTACAGAGCATGTCATATTACTATTTATCAATTAAATAAACATAATAAGATGCATGTAAATGGTCAGGTAGGTACAAGAAAGAGACTTCACATAATTTTCGAAGGTAACAAACAAAGTCAACCAAGGATAATTGATAGAAGAAAAGGAACCATATTAGTGGATACAAATGTTCTAGATATTCAATGCATGAACTCTGCCACGTTTCTCAATCACGAATCTTTCTGAGCAAGGTCTCTTGTGTAGAAGATCTCGAGTGTTCAGAAATGCTTCATACTATAGCCTGGTCACTTGGCCCACTGTTCAAAATTGCTTCTGCCCCCTTGGGCCCAAATTTGCTTTATTAGGACGCCCTTTCGGGTTTTCATCCTAATGTTCTGTGTTTGACCAAGGCGCCCTTTCCGGGTTTTCACCTTGATCTCCCTATTTCTTTTTTTTTTTTTAAGTGTAGTATTTCTTCACAACATCGGAGTTTACTGGATTTGGTAACTCCTTCCCATCCATTTCTGTAAGGATCAAGGCCCCGCCAGAGAATGCCTTCTTCACGACATACGGACCTTCCCAATTAGGTGCCCATTTCCCTCGCAAATCTTTTTGTATTGGGAGGATCTTTCTCAAAACGAGTTCTCCTTCGTGGAATTCTCTTGGCTGTACCTTCTTGTCATGGGCAGCGATCATCCGTTTCTGGTACATCTGTCCATGGCAGATTGCCTTCAAGCGTTTTTCTTCGATGAGATTCAACTGATCATAACGAGCTTGGACCCATTCTGCCTCCTCGAGTTTCGATTCCATTAAGACTCGTAGGGACGGTATCTCAACTTCAATAGGTAGCACGGCTTCCATCCCATAGACTAGAGAGAAAGGAGTTGCCCCTGTAGATGTACGTACGGATGTGCGATATGCGAACAGAGCGAATGGCAGCTTTTCGTGCCAGTCCTTGTAGGTCTCTGTCATTTTGCCGATGATCTTCTTTATGTTCTTATTAGCCGCCTCTACAGCTCCGTTCATCTTCGGTCGATAAGGCGAAGAATTATGATGCTTTATTTGAAATTGCTTGCACACCTCTGTCATCATTTTATTGTTCAAATTCAAAGCGTTATCTGAGATGATTCTTTCAGGCAAACCATATCGACAAATGATTTCCTTTTTCAAGAACCTACAGACAGCGGCCCTTGTCACATTAGCAAATGAGGCAGCTTCTACCCATTTTGTGAAATAGTCGATGACCACGAAAATGAATCGGTGCCCATTGGAAGCTTTGGGAGAAATCGGCCCTATAACGTCCATGCCCCACATTGAAAAGGGCCATGGAGACGTCATAACATGAAGGGGCGAAGGAGCCACGTGAATTTTGTCACCATAAATTTGACATTTGTGGCACTTTCTTGCGTAGCTAATGCAATCCCTTTCCATCGTCGACCAGTAATACCCGAGTCTCATAATTTTTCTGGACATAGTGAAGCCGTTGGAGTGGGTCTCACATATTCCTTCGTGAACTTCTTCAAGTATTTTCTTGGCTTCAGCAGTGTCAACGCATCTCATAAGCACCTGATCTTTGCCTCTCTTGTATAAGGTGTCTCCATCAAGAACAAATCCCACTGACATTCTTCTGATTGTTCTTTTGTCATTCTCATTGGCCTGTTCAGGATACGTTTGATTCTTGATGTACTCCAAGATATCATGGTACCATGGTCGTCCATCAGCCTCCTTCTCGATGCTACAACAATGTGCAGGGACCTCGTATATGCTCATCCTGAGGGGCATTATTTCTGCATCTTTATTTGTTTTAAACATGGAAGCCAGAGTGGCCAAGGCATCAGCCAATTGATTATCTTCGCGTGGGAAGTAATTAAATGTTATTTCTTTGAAGTCTTTGATCAATTCAGCTACCAGATGGCTGTACTTAATCAGCTTTTGATCTCTCACTTCCCATTCTTTGCGGATTTGGTAGATCACTAAAGCTGAATCCCCGTATACCTCTAGGATCTCGATGTTTCGTTCAATGGCTGCCCGTAGTCCCATGATACAAGCCTCGTATTCTGCTATGTTGTTGGTGCAGAAAAAATTGAGTCTAGCAGTGAAAGGGTAATGGTCTCCTTCCGGTGATATTAAGACTGCTCCAATTCCATGCCCCAGAGCATTCGATGCACCATCAAAGCTCATCTTCCAAGGCGTCCCTTTTGATGACTCACATTCTTTCTCTGTGATGCAAATTAAGTCCTCATCCGGGAAATCAAATCTCAGGGGCTCATATTCTTCTGTTGTTCGAGCCGCCAAGTAATCAGCTATTGCACTCCCTTTCACCGATTTTTGGTTCACATAGCTGATATCATATTCTGATAACAGGATCTGCCATCGGGCCATTCTCCCCGAGAGTGCGGGTGATTCCATCATATATTTTATCGGGTCTAGCTTTGAGATTAACCATGTCGTATGATACAACATGTATTGCCTGAGCCTCCTAGCTGCCCAAACTAAAGCACAACAGGATCTTTCGATCGACGAATACCTTGCCTCGTATTCTGTGAACTTTTTGCTGAGGTAATATATCGCCTTTTCTTTCTTTCTCGACTCATCGTGTTGCCCGAGTACACAACCCATTGAGTTTTCAAACACCGTTAAATACAAAATCAAAGGCCTTCCTGGAGTTGGTGGCACTAGCACTGGGGGGCTAGACAAATATTGTTTTATTTTGTCAAAGGCCTCCTGGCATTCTTCGTCCCATACCCCAGGGTTGTGCTTTCGAAGGAGTCGAAAGATGGGGTCACACTGATTAGTGAGTTGAGAAATGAATCGGGCAATGTAGTTTAGCCTTCCTAAGAATCCTCTGACTTCTTTCTAAGTGCGCGGTGGGGGTAGTTCTTGAATGGCTTTTATCTTTTCTGGATCCACCTCGATACCTTTTTCACTGACAATGAAGCCCAGCAATTTTCCCGAGGTAACCCCAAATGTACATTTGACTGGATTAAGCCTCAGCTGAAACTTTCTCAGTCTTTCAAACAACTTTTTGAGGTTGACAATATGTTCTTTTTCTCCTCGGGATTTAGCAATCATGTCGTCCACATAGACTTTTATTTCCTTATGCATCATATCGTGGAACAGTGTCACTATGGCCCTCTGATATGTGGCCCCGGCATTCTTGAGCCCGAATGGCATCACCTTGTAACAGAACGTTCCCCACATCGTTATAAAGGTGGTTTTCTCCATATCCTCGGGAGCCATTTTGATCTGATTATACCCCGAAAATCCATCCATGAAAGAAAATAATGAATGCTTCGTCGTATTGTCCACCAATGTGTCGATATGTGGTAAGGGAAAATTATCCTTAGGACTTGCGCGGTTCAGGTCACGATAATCCACGCACATTCGCACTTTACCATCCTTCTTTGGTACCGGGACAATATTAGCCACCCATTCTGGATATGGGGAAGCTTGTAGGAAGCCTGCATTAAATTGCCTCTTGACTTCCTCTTTTATCTTCAGCAGCATTTCGGGCCTCATCCGCCTTAATTTTTGTTGGATGGGTTTACATTCGGGTCTCAGCGGGAGCTTATGAACCATTATGTCCCCGTCCAATCCCAGCATATCCTGATAGGACCATGCAAACACGTCTTTGTACTCATGAAGCAAATCAATCAAATGATGCCTGGTGTCCTCTGAGAGTGAGGTCCCAATCTTCACTTCTTGCTTATTTTCAATAGTGCCCAGGTTTATTGTTTCAACAGATTCTTGATGAGGTAGAATCTGTTTGTCCTCTTGTTCCACCAACCTTAGCAAGTCAGGAGACGAGACATAGTCTTCGGCATTTCCCTCATCCTCGAATTCTCCTAAACAAACGGTCCTTTCAAAATCAATTTCAAGATTGGTAACGGGTTCGTTCATGTCATTGGCATCTGAACACCTGAAAATTGAATGGGAAAGAGAACACTATAGAGGGACATCCAAGTTTTGGCAACAACAAACAAAACATTATGGCATGGTATGAGGTAGGTGCAAGAACAGGCCATGAAATGAAAGAATAATTATGGAGTAGATGCAAATGCAAAAGGTTATGACAAAATGCTTCTTCATTAATTTTCATTTAATAGATAAAGAGCAGACGGCAGCTCTTACAAAAGAATCCCATTATATTTAGGGACACAAAAAGTGAATATCGGATATTACTCTGAGGAAGACTTGTAAACCACAAGGAGATCTTCAGCGGTCCAATTGTTCAACATATAACCCGGGGGACAAGGGCGTATCTTTGAAACGTTCTTACTTGTGCCAGCTTCTTCATCAATGACATTTATGCAAACATTCTGGAAAGCCTTCTCAATGAGTAACAATGGGCTGTGCACACTATCTTGCCCAGGATATATCATTCCGGCAGATGTAAATGTCGTTGACAGATGGGGGTACTCAATGGGTTCCCATTCCAGCTCTCGTCCCAGAGTCCTCGCAACCCTTCTTTCTTGCTCCTTCTTCCACTGTTTCTTTAAATGATGTGCCTTTGGTTAGAATCCTAGCCCAAAACGGGCCTTGTGGTGAATTGGTTTTAGAGCCCTGGCTATTCCTTGATGATGTCTTCCCAAACCTTTCCTTGCTCAGGCCCCTCTTCTTACCGTCAGCTTGATTCTCATTTTAGTATTCTTCGACAGCCTAGGCACGGGAATTCTGTTTCCTTCAGCCACAAATGTGGCGTTGACGAACTCAAATGATCTAAAGGAACATTCCACGGCGTCTTTGTTCGCTTCGAGGTAAGGTGTGTCTGCAGAGATAGACGCAACAATATCCTCTTCACCCTCAACGGTAACCAAGCAGCCATCCATGATAAACTTTATTTTCTGATGAAGGGATGATGGAACTGCCCCAGCCGAATGGATCCATGGCCTCCCCAGGAGGCAATTATATGAAGGAGTGATGTCCATAACTTGGAATTCGACGTCATAGACATAAGGACCCACTTCTAGAGGGATCTCAATTTTTCCTACAACTTCTCGTCTCGTTCCATCAAATGCCCTCACCGTGGAATGACATGGCCTCAAGTAGGACAAATCTATCGGGATTCTAGAAAGTGTGGCCAGGGGCATAACATTAAGTGCTGATCCATTATCAATAAGCACGTTTGGTATTATATAACCCTTACAGTGGGTTGTTATGTGCAGCGCCTTCACAGAGCCTCTACCGTTCGGTGGTATTTCATCATCACTGAAGGAGATGAAATTATCAGCGTTCAAGTTATTGACCCACCTATCAAGCTTTTCGACCGATATATTGTTTGCTACATAGGCTTGATTCAGTACCTTCAACAAGGCATTTCGATGCGGCTCCGAGTTCAATAACAGGGATAATACCGAAATACGTGCAGGTTGTTTACTTAATTGTTCAACCACGTTGTACTCACTGTGTTTAATGAATTTCAAGAATTCCTGTGCTTCTTCTTCGTTCACAGGTCTTTTAGTCTCTTGTCTTTCGGGCGGACTTTCTGATTCAACTTCAGCCTCAAACATGGGTGCCTTTCCCTTTTGTTTGGAATCATTATTCCTCTTTGCTGGTTCAACTTCTTTGGAATAGCATCTTCCACTCCGGGTAAAGTGACCAACTTCTCTGATATTTTTAGCCGTGCCTTGGGATTTTTCACTTTCAGGAGTGACGATATTAACATCGTACTTCCAAGGTATTGCCTTACTATCCTGGTACAGAAAAGGCGATGGCGCTTCAATTACCATTTTTGGTTTTACTGGTTCTCTCCTCGCATCATAATATATTATCAATGGTCGTTCAGCAGTGTAAGGGAGATCTGATGATTGACTATCAGAGGCACATATTTCTCTTTCATTTGCCTCTTTTCTTCTATTGAATATTTCAATTTCTTTGTTATCCATCATACCTTGGAGTAGTTCTTTAAATTGTTCACAGGATTGGACATTATGTCCTTCGACTTCATGAAAGTCACAAAAATTTTGACTTTTCATGTTTCTTTTCTCGGTTACCCCTTTAAGACGACAGAGTAACCCTTTTTCAAGCAGCACCTCCCAGATTCTCTGCAAAGGTGAGCTTATTTCTGAAACAACTCTTCTGGTTTGCAATTTATTTATTTCTTCCACTGCACTTACATTTCTTTTAGCATGATTTGGGAACGGGTCTCCGGTCGCACCACTAGTACCGTCGAAGTGTAAGACACCCGCATTGATTAGTCATTGGACTCTTCGTTTAAAGGCAATGCAGTTTTTCGTAGAGTGCCCCTGGTTCCCCGCGTGGTATGCACAGCTAGCATTAGGGTCGTACCACTTTGGGTACGGGGGTTTCAACGGTGCCATGTAATGAGGAGATATCAACTGTTTTTCCAAAAGCTTAGGGTACAGTTCCCCGTAAGATATAGGAATAGGAGTGAATTGGGGTCTCTCGGGGTTAGGCCTCGCTGGCCTTGGTTCTCCTCTAGGTTGGCCTTGGGTAGAGCCAGCATTTTGAGGAAACGTGGTGGCTGGCCTCGGGTTGTTGGTTGCATAGACAGGGTAAGAAGGATAGGGAAGTGGTGGTCGGTAATAGGGGGCTTGTGGTTGATAGAAGTTTGGTGGCGGGTAATTTCGAGGTCGAAATTGATTAGGATATGGACTAGGAGTATAACGGTTTCCGGTTCCCACCATGTGGGCTTCCGGCTCCTTTTTTCTCATAGGCATTGCCTTCTTCGAACCTTCTCCTTCCATTCTTCCACTTTTAACCGCATTTTCTATTAGTTCACCGGATATGACAATATCCGAGAAGTCCTTTGTGGCGCTTCCCACTAATTTATCATAGAATGGCGCCTTCAGGGTATTGATGAACAGGACTGCTATCTCGGTCTTGGTCAATGGAGGTTCCACCTGAGCCGAGATGTCTCTCCACCTCTGCGCATATTGTCTAAAAGTTTCTGATGGCTTTTTCTCCATCATTTGTAGTGTCATGCGGTCGGGTACCATATCGGAGACGTGCTTGTACTGCTCGCAAAATGCCACGGCTAGATCCTTCCAGGTTCGGATCCTTTCTCTACTGAGTTGGTTGTACCAGCGGAGAGCCGATCCGGTCAAACTGTCCTGAAAACAATGTATAAGCAGCTTGTCTTCATTGACATAACCAGTCATTTTTCGGCAGAACATAACGAGGTGTGCCTTCGGGTATCTCGAGCCATCATACTTTTCAAAATCCGGTGCTTTGAATTTTAGAGGCAGGACCAAGTCCGGTACCAGACTAAGTTCTTTAGCGTTTAGTGCCGAGAAGACTTCAGTGCCTTCTATTGCTTTAAGTCTTTCTTCCAAACTTCTATACTTTTCTTGGACTTCTTGATCTTCTATCCTTAACCTAGCGATTTCTGCCGGATCGTCTAGGTCAGGGACAGGTGGATCAACCGGAGCAGTTCCTGGGTTTGCCACAAATACTTCCTGTCCTACAGGAGGGGGTGTTACAGGCCGTTGTTCTACGCCCGCGGGTCCTCCCTGTGTGTATCCTCTATATGTCACGTGGGGCGGAGTAAACCCTGGAGGATAAGGCGGTTCTTGATCAAGATTCACAACTTCAGGGTTTTGTAGAGGTCCTTTTCCTTTGACTAGGGCCGACATCATTTCCATCATTTTAGCCAATTGGTCCTTCTGTTCAGTGGATTCTTCCCGAGACCTTATCATCAACTCTCTCGTCTCCTGTTGCGACCTGGCTAACTGTTCCTGTAATTCTTTCTGAATTCTCTCCATCCTTTCAATTCTTTCATTAAACTCAGCCTCCATTGCTCTGGCTTGTCGACGTGTTCTATACGTATGGTGTGATTCCAGGTTTACAACGTCGCAACTGCGCATTATACGATTCTACTATTTAGCGAATGATCGTGGGATATGTAGTGAATGAATGAATGAATGAATGAATGAATGAATGTTAAATGTTAGTTATGAATGCATACGCAAAATCGGTGTTGATTCCAGATAGCCCCTATTTAGGCATTTCATTAATCAAAAGAGTCTATTTACATAACGTTTTTTCATCATTTGATTCAGCTTTCATACAAACTTCCTCGCTACATTGCCATAATTTTTCACTCGTTCCAAGAATTCTGATATGCTCGATCTCTGTCTAGGCGGGAATTGGCAACTAAGACTCTCGGCTTCATCCGCTATTTGCATTATGTGCATGGCTGCCGTACGAATCTCGTTGATCAAGTATTTGAGATTTTCATCCTTTTCGCAAAGGGCTCTTTCGTAAGCGTGGGTATCTCTATCATACTGACCCTTCTTTTCTTCCAAAGCTTCCAAGAGAGTATCCAGTTGTTGTTGTCGGGCTTGTAGTGTGTCTTCTAAATCCCGTATCATTTCTTTTAATTCTTGACGCTTAGCTCGACTAGTCATCAGTTCAACAGATGTAGCTTCATACTCAGCAGACTTCTTTCTTAACTCTATTGCAGCCCGTGCAGCCTTTCCTTCTTCTTTCTTTGCTTTTCCTTTCCAAAATTCCATCCCACCTTTGACATTACTCAATTCCTCTTTCCATTCCGCTGACGACTTGCCCAGCCCGCTGTTCTTTATGGTGCCTCTTAACTTTTTATTTTCTAGATGAAGATCTCTTAAGTCGTTTCTTACGACCTCGGCTTCTTTTTGCACCTTCTCGGCCCTGGATCTTTTAATTTGAACATCGATCTTCAACTGATAGTTTTCTTCTTGAAGGGCACTAAGGTCTCGTAACATTTTTGTCTTTTCGCGTTCGAATTCTTGTCTCGCCGTCTCTAGCTCGGATGGAATTTCTTTCGAAAAAGGATTCTGAAAGGCGTAATCTGCCGATAAGACTTGCAAACTACTCATCCGTTGCTTTCTCTATGCATCGTAGTCCTGGGTGATAGTGTCAGCACATAAAGCCAACTTCATCAGATGAATTCTTTTCCAAGCTTTTGCAGTGTCTCGGACTTTCTTCATATAACCTTCGCCTGCAAAAACAAACTCTGACTGAGCCAGACCACTGGTGGCGGGTATAAACTGTCGTGAAGAGAACTGCCTTTGAACCAAAAGAGGAGCGTAACCAATCCCTCCCCACAATCCAAGTAGTGGTACCCAGTCTTGGTTTCCGACTTTGTACAACAGAAGCGAAGGGCGTATCCACGGCGCTCTCTAAATTATGTCCTCGGCACGCAGGTTCTGAAACACTGAGACCCAATGCTGTTCAGTAACCTCCTTCGGCCACTCTTTCTTAAGGTGAGCTTCCAACGGAGCAAATGTCTTCGAAAACATGTGGAACGGTGTGCGCTCTACCTTCCAAAAGTGACTCAAAATCCAAACGTTAAGTAGCTGCGCGCATCCGATGAATCGTCCTTCCCCTCTTTTCCTACAACTGCTCAAAGATCTGAAGGTCTCTGCTAGGATGGTTAGGGTAGGGTTGATACCTTGCTTCAACTTTTCAAAGAAATCCACTACCGCTACATCTATATGTCCGAGAATTTTCGGAAAGACAACTAA
This sequence comes from Gossypium stocksii, assembly GCA_020496765.1. Taxonomy (NCBI): domain Eukaryota; kingdom Viridiplantae; phylum Streptophyta; class Magnoliopsida; order Malvales; family Malvaceae; genus Gossypium; species Gossypium stocksii. The sequence goes on from CM035623.1 coordinate 2,307,548, forward strand.
ACCATAGATAGCCAAAGCAAGCAAATTTATCCGTTTCAACATGTCAGGATGGTTTAAAACCAGGTCTCGTAGGGAAAACCATGGGACGCAGCTGATTTCATTCTTTTTCTTTATTTGCTTTTCGGCCCATGCATCGGTCATATCCGTCAGCCTTACTAACTTTTTCCTGAATGTCATCGGCTTGGGCTCTTTGACATATATTTTGTAGGTTTGCATGTTTTCGACACGCAGCAGAGCAGCATACTCTTCTATCGTAGGGGTCATATCTTCTTGGTTAAATGTGAAACATTGATAACCCGGATCCCAAAATCTGATCATAGCCTGAATCAATCTTTCGTCTACTTTGACAGCAATCAGGTGGGCTATGTCCCCGTACCTTTCGGTGAAAATGCCCCTAGTATCTGAATCCCACTGATTCCAGATCCAAACCAAGTCTTCAAGGTTGTTTTGACGGACATTCACAGTCACCCGCTCGGGTAGATTGACCATGCATCCTTCTACCAAGCTGTCTCCCTTTTCTCTTTGAGTCCTCAAAGACCAATCCCGAACCACGGTGTTTGTCTCGGTCGTCTGTACAATTGACTCTTCCATTTGAAACCCGTTTTTGGCAACTAATCTTTAGTCAACACCGTCCTATTATGATGCCTATGATGCATGATGAGGAATAAAACAAAGACAATCAAACTCGGTTAGTGATCAGATATAAATGAAAATAAATTAAAGCAATTTTAAACTACCCGATTCAATTTAACAGATAAATCTCCTCCCCTTATATACAAAGTGAAAGTACAAAAGGTAAGAGGCATTTCTCCCGTGTGCCTATTTTGGTACCTACTAAACGGACAGAGGTTCGGCATGGCTCTAATTGGGTGGCTCGTACAGTTCATTATATGTGGTTTTAGGTTCTAGAAAGGTACCCGAATTGTCTGTACTGTCATCTACTAAGATTAGTACAGAACCTCGGTCATAGCCCATCACAGGCTTACGAGATCAATTCGAGGGATTACATTTACTTATGCCTATGCGGAGGGACGAGTTATCTCACGAAAGCATAAGTCATATGTAACCCGAAAGTATTCACTAGCCTGTGCGGAGGGACGAGTTAACTCACGAAGGCATAGCGTTTACTTTCACTTAAGAGGGACGGAGCCCGGGTATGGCGCTCATGTTATGCAACAATGCACGTGAACAGTGTGTGGGGAGAAACTCACAAACCTTTCGTTTTATTTTAAAAACTAGACTTAAAGAACCGAAGCTTAGAAATTTAGAGCTTCAAAACAAGTAGACAAGAAGTTAGAAAAACATTTACAATGAGATGCGAGTACATGATTTTCGCAAAATTTTGAGGATCACAACTAAATATTAATTTGAAAAAGGCGTTTCGAAAATTTTGACAACGCATTTGATTCGATTCGACTCTCGAAAGCTGGTCCCCAGTGGAGTCGCCAGCTGTAGCGACGAAAAATTTTTAGCTTAGCAGCTTTGGTCGCTAATTGTGGCGATCTTAAATCTTGAAAACAAGTTTTGATTTTTGTTAAAGCAAAGGAGTCGCCACCGATCTTTTCTTCTAGGTGCGATCGGACACCTGATAAAACATAAAATTTCGGGTAAAAAGGCCAAGTTTAGGTCCGCGTTTAAAGTTCAGAGAAAAGTAGGGTCCGGGAGTCGGTTACGCGCGGGGAAGGTATTAGCACCCCCGCGACGCCCAAAAATTGGTATCTTTTCAAACATGCGTTGTCTTAATTTTCGAAAATACGAGTTCAATTTAAAATTTAGTTGTGATCCGATCAAGAACGAGTATTTAAAGGTTTTTATTTCTTTTGAAAAGGATATCCCGTTTAACACGAGCCAATCGTGATTCACCCAACAATAGCAATGAAATCACTGGCATAATGTTAAAATCGGCATATTGCCTTGTTTATTAGAACATGAAAAGATTATGATAAATAGAGTTGTCGTAGAAACAATATGAAATAATATGCTACATTAAAAACAAATAATGATAACGGTGAAAAGTATACGAGATGAATAAAACATATAACAATGCATGTGTAATAATAATGATAATAATGCACATGGTATAATAATACGAATACGCGGTAATAAATAAATATATATATATAACACACAATACTAGACCTATAGAATGTTTATAATACTTTAAACACGCATGCATGGTATGGTGTTTATGATAATAATAATAATACAGATGAAAATGATGGTAAACGTATAATACTAGGTTTAGGAAATATATGTAATAGTATAATAGAATAAAATATGGAACTATGAACGATATAATATTACGAGTATACAACGAAAAATGCATGCCTAATAAAATATATACAAAATATGTAAAAGTGGATGCTGATAATAATGTTAAAAATAAATAATAATATTGAAAATAACAAAACATTAGTAAACAATTTAATGTTAATAATGAAAGTAATAAAACGTAATAGTAAAAATATCATAATAATGTCATATTTAAAAACTAATTAATCGAAATAACATGAAATAATAATATAAGAGTATGTACATAAAGGTGACACTTATTAATACATAAAAATAAATATGGAATACATACGTAAATATACGGTAAAGTATTAAAATATATAAGAATAGAATAAAATATGGAACTATGAACGATATAATATTACGAGTATACAACGAAAAATGCATGCCTAATAAAATATATACAAAATATGTAAAAGTGGATGCTGATAATAATGTTAAAAATAAATAATAATATTGAAAATAACAAAACATTAGTAAACAATTTAATGTTAATAATGAAAGTAATAAAACGTAATAGTAAAAATATCATAATAATGTCATATTTAAAAACTAATTAATCGAAATAACATGAAATAATAATATAAGAGTATGTACATAAAGGTGACACTTATTAATACATAAAAATAAATATGGAATACATACGTAAATATACGGTAAAGTATTAAAATATATAAGATGGTATAAATAATATAATGTATAAGAAAATGATTATAGTATGTTAAAGATATACATAATATATACGTATTATTATCAATAATTAGATTAAAATATGCTACTAATAATAAATATATATACACTTGAGATATGCATTTATAAAGGAACATACATCAATACTAAGAACAAATATGATATAATGGTAGCACAAAATATAATAATAATATATGTATACATAATAATATGTAATAATAACAAATAATATCAATAAAATAAAGTAATAATAATATTAACATAGAAATAATAAATAACAATTATAATAGTAATAATAATAATTATAATAAAAATAATATATATAGATAATATATATAATAATACTAATAATAGGTAATAATATGAAATAAAATAATAAAATTAATTAACTATAATAAACTAGGACTAAATCGGAATTAAAAATAAGGTTTCGGGCCTAATTTTAAAATAAAAACGTGCAAATAGGACCTATTAGAACACGGGTTAATCCTAGAGGGACCAAAACAGTAATTTAACCGGAGCTTTTAAAACGCTGCGCAGCAATAGGGGCTAAATTGAGACACGGAGTAAATTTCTGGGCTGGATTACAAAGAAATGGAACTTGATTGTAAATTTAAAAAAGGCGGAAGGACCGATCGCGCAATAAGCCCTTCTGACGTCAGAACGCGCGGATCCTAGGCGGTTCGGGTCGGGTTGACCCGACCCAGGTCGGTTAGTATAAAAGGACCCTTTTTTCGTTTTTTGGTTCATTTGGTGTCTGGAGAGAAAAAAAAAAGAGAGAGAGGGAAGAGAGGAGAGGGGAAGAAGAAGGAGAGAAAAAGGGGGGTCCGGGCTCCGGTCGCCGGACCGGTCAACGTCCGGTCACCGGCCGATGATCGGACCACCGTACGCCTCCGTCGGCCGCCGTTCCGGCCACCGTTTCGGTGGCCGGAAAAAGGTAAATTTTTTAGAATCCTTTTTTTGTTTATTTTTTTTAGTTTAAGTATACGTGCATGAAAGAAAATGAGAAGAAAGAAAAAAGGAAACGGGCAGATTCGAAATAAAAGGAAAAAGTTTGTTCCCTTTGAATTCTGACTTCTGTATACCTTTGATTCTTTGTTTCGGGTTCACCCTTCTGATTCTTTGAACGATATCGTTGCTATTGCGTTTGAAATATGATGCTTGCTTGTACCAGTTTGATACTGTTGGATTTTGTGCTATATGAGTTACTGTTTTGCTAATATTTGAGAGTGTGATGTTCGTATTGAGTAAAAAAATCCGACCTCCTTTTACATGCAATCGAATCGGCTTATATAGCCTAGCAAATTTACAAGTTGTTTTCCTTTTTCTTGCTTTCTGTCTATTCTGTTTTAATGCTTGCAGGTGAAGGGCGGTGGCCAAGGGCGGTGGATGGGACTGCTGGTCAGATGGCAGAGGGCAAGTGCTGAGTCAGGAGCTGCAAGGCCAGTGGGCAGAAGCGGCTAGGGTTTCTAGTTTAGGTTTAGTTAGGGTTTGTTTGGGGTTTTGGGCTGTAATCGGGTTTGGTTGTAATGGGTGGGGTTAGTGGGTAGCTGTTAGGTAAATTGGGCCTCCGGGTCTGTGTTATTGGGCTTTGATTGTAAATGGATTTTAACTTTGGGTTCAAGAGTTGTAAAATGGACACTTGTTTTTGGTTTAATTTATATGGGCCAAAATTGGTCATTACAATGTTGTTTTAAAGGTTAGACAATTTGTGTTAAATGTTACTCCTTTACATTTTATGTTAATATAGAAACATTAATTTAAGTTCTTAACTTAGTACAAATCAATGAATGTTAGAAAAGATTTTAAGGATGCCTTTGGGAAATATGTTGTAGTTAAGACGTTTGATATTAGGTATTTTAAAAATAAAAGATAGCGGTGTGTAAACAGTTAATTTAATCAATTCGATCGATATACAATAATCGAATTGGTCGACTTATATAGTGTAACCCAATTTAGCTAAATTGATTTACCATTAGTTGGTTAAGTCGGTTTAAAATAAATATATTATAATATAAAAATATAAACATGTCTAAAATAATTTAAAAAATATTATTAAGTTGGTCAATTCTGTTATGAAATTGAATAACTGATAATCGACTGACAAAATTAAATAAATCGACCCTACAATTACTTTAACTGTCAAAATCGACTAAACTTGATTGATCGGTTAATTTAATTAATTCCATTTTAATTGAGTTATGCTATCCCGTAGAATTAAGTGTAAAGCATAGGGTTGGCATTTCTTTATATATGCTGCAAAGGATAACCGTTGATGAGTTTTTCAAGATTAAGACACCAATGAATGATCATTAACGTTTGGTGACTTTACAACATCTACAAAAATTAATTTGCTAAATTAATATATTTTATTGAAAATAAATATATAAGCTAAACCTAGAATGAGAAATTTGGCCAAATCTAACATTATAGGTCAAAGAAAAAAAAAAAACAACACACACTAGAAGCCAGTCAAAAGACAACATAAACAACATGCAAGCAAATATCAAAAAGTAATCCGATGATCGTCCGATTCCCAGGTAAACCGGTCAACTTATCAGATCATGAAATGTAGCAACCAAGTGAATCAAATTAAATCATTTAGAGTGTATTTTTGGAAACTTTTTTACTTGTTGAAAAATGGTGAAATTTGGGGTAACTCCTTTTCTGATGTAAAATTACCACCTCACTACTTACTATTTTTTAAAATTACAAATTAAATTATTAAACAAACAAAATGTGTAATATAAAAATTTGAGGGAAAATATTTGGTACCCTTGTTGGAATTTACAAGTAGAGGTAGAAGATTGTAAAGTGTCCTTATAGGGAAAATATTTGGTACTCTTTGTGGAATAAAAAAAAAATGCTATTAGTATCGGTAAGCAAAATCCGATTCGATTAAAAAAACTCAATAAAAATTTAAAATTTGTATTAAATAGTTCGAGTTAATCGAGTTATTCGAATCAACTTAAATAAAAAATAAAAAATAAAAAATTTCAGTTTAACTCGAATATGATTTATACAATTCAAGTTATCTGAAAATCCGAATAAGTAAAGGCAAAACTACTACGTCGTTTTGATAAATGTTTACCTATTAAGTTAAAAGGTAAAACCATTATGTTGTTTATGTTGTTAAATAATCTTGTACTTCGTCTACTAGTTAAATAACCGTCCATGTAAAGGCAACATTGAGTATAAATAATAGGATTCCTTAACTCGATTTGAAATTTTTTGACTCGATTTGATTTGATTCGAAAAAAATTCAAACTGAGTTCAGTGGCTAAAATAGGATTTGTTAACTCGACTAACTCGAAATTTTTTGACTCAACTCAATCGAATACTCATCCTTAGCTACCAGTGTATCAAATCGACCCTATGACCAATTTAACTGTCAACATCGAATAAACCTAATTGATCAGTTAAGTTAATTATCTTGGTTTTAATCGACTTATGCTATCCCCTAGAATTAGGTGTAAAAGCATAGGGGTGGCAATTTTTTATATATGCTGCAAAGGATAATCGTTGATGAGTTTTTCAAGATTAAGACGCTAGTGAATGATCATTGATGTTTGATTAAATTTAAAAATATACACAAATCATGTGCTAAATAAATATACTTTATTGAATATATATATATATAAGACATGTGGAGAATGCGAAATTTGGCCAAATATAATGTTATAGATCAAGAAACCAAAAACACAGACAACATAAACAACAAACAAATAATTATTAAAAAGTAATCCGATGATGGTTGGATACCCATGTAAACCGGTCACCTTATCGAATCATCCAATGTAGCAAGCAAGTAAATCAAAACATATGAGAAAAAAATCCACAACCATGCTCTGTAATGTATCACACAATTGGATCCCACCCCTAAACACGATTAAGCTGGGATTCCATAACACACCAATTTGAAATTCCACCCAAATCCAAACCCGATTTCAAGCTAGATCGGTTCCTAATCAACACAGCTGAGCGAGATCTGCGACGCTGTCACAGCAAGCTAAAGCAGCAGTACTACAGGTCGAGTTGAGACTTTGGATGCGTTGGCATAAAAGTTCGAAAACAGACCTAAGGTTCCGTAAAGGAAGGCTTGCGACTTCAGCAGAGGTTATGGCCCCTTGAGCCAGGGGTGCACCCACCACCATCTACAACACCAGCAGACATGCAAGCTTAAGGGACATTGAGATAGCCATATGGATTAATCACAAGAAAAACAAAGTTATAATGAAGATGGTTGCTTGGAGTATTGCTGACTGTTGCGTGGTTAGGGGTTGAGGATAGGAGGGTTTTGTAGCCAAAAGTGGAGTTTTTTTTTTGGTTCTTTTTTTCAGCTTGGTGGTAACAGGGATTATTTTGTTTTCCTCTGTACTTTTGGTTGTTGTTTTTGGGTGATTCCTTTAGGCTTGTTTGCTGCTGTTTTTAGGCTGTGTCTCTGTCAAAACAGATGTACTGATTTGCCAGCTTTCGTTCAATTGAATCATAATGCCCCTCCCAAAATAGTAAAATTTGCGTAAGGAAGTAAACCCCTCTAGTTGCTTACTTATTAAAAAGAAAACCTTTTCTTTCATAAAAGATGGCTAAACTTGCGACATGTGTCATTGGGGTCGACAATCGGGTAATGGACGCGTGCGATCGTTTCTAATCCAGATTCTGACTTAAAGACGTTCAATCATAATCTAGCGTACAGTAACTTCGCGCTATGAACTTTTTGACCAAGTACGATGACCAATTGTGTAAATCAATAATTCCTCTCGTATTAGGTTAAATTACTATTGCAACGTGACCATCAGTAAGATAAAACTAATTTGTCTCACGATGATCTAAACCCTTGTGAATATTTAATCCAATAATGGGCGAATATATAGATTAACAATTTTCAATACATTTCAAAATAAATAAAATGTTGAACTTTTGTGATTGATTTGGTAGTCAAGGGTTGTTCACTCATAAAACCTATCCGAAATAACACGAAGATAAGTGTAACTTAACAAACAAATACCTTTAAAATAGTAGCAAAATTAACAATAAAACAAGAGTTATACAATATTCAAACAATAACAACAAAATAATAGTAACATAATAGTGAAATGATAATAAAACAGTAGAAAAACAACAGCAACAATTTTTTTTTTTGTAAATTCAGGTTGAGCTCAAGCCAAAAAACTTTACTCGAGGCTCAATCCATTTTCTAAACCGGCCATAAAAACCTTATTTTGTGTGTGCGAGCTTTCTTTCAATTGAGTCATATTGCCCCCTCCCAAAATAGTTAACCTAAAAATTTGCGTACGTAAGTAAACCTATAATTATTTACTTATAAAACTAAAACATTTTCTTTCCTAAAGATGGCTAGACCTACAACATGTGTCATTGGTATCGCCAATCGAGCGACGGACGTGTGCGTCGTTTCTAAACCAGATTTTGACTTAGAGGTGTTAGTCATAATCCAACGTACGATAGCTTCGCGCCAATGACTTTTCAATCAAGCGTGATGATCAATTGTGCAAATCAGTGGTTCCTTTCATACTAAGTTAAATTATTATTGCGACGCGACCATTAATAAGGTAAAACTAATCTGTCTCACGACAATTTAAACCCAACTCACGTTCCCTACTGGTGGGTGAACAATCCAACACTAGGTGTATGAAAGAAAATGTTTTCTATTTATGAGTAAGCAATTATGGGTATTGATGATGAATGCTTTGCAATTATAGGTAATATGATTAATATGAAAGAAAAGGTTTTCTTAAGCAGTTATAAGGTTTATTTACGTACGCAAAATTTTAGGTTAACTATTTATATATATTTGTGGGATGGGCATTATTATTCAATTGAAAGAAAGCGCACACAAAACCGAAATTCCATCTAAACCTGAATTCAAGTAAGATTGATTCCTAATCAATATTCACCTATCACAAATGACATGAAAAATGTAAGATTGGAAACAATTTATCCAACCCTTAAATAGAAAATTATCTATTTAGATCCTTTAAAAATTTTAAAAATTTAAATTTATAAAAATAAAATTACATTTTAACTCTCCTAAAAATGATAAAAAACTGATTTAATCCTTTAAAAATTTTAAAATATAATCTATTAAAAATTATAATTTAATTTCGACACTTTAAACAAATTTTCTGACTTCGCCCTGTACAAGACCCCATATAAAAAACTCACTACAAGCTTTTAAGTGAAATATAACATAGACAAGTTAGCTATTTCCAGGTTTTCAAGAATTCAAGAATTCTTCTATATATTTACAAAATAAAAAGGATGTACGTGCTCTGTATATTTAAAAAGTACATTTAACCGATAAAATTACAATGGAATTGGAAGTCTGTGTACCAGGAGTCAGATTACATTTTACCTTTTTACTCAAAAATGGACAAATTCATCCCTGTACGTTAGATAAAAAAACAAATTGGTATTTCTTGTTAAAAATTTCATCCATTTCTATTGTTAAAAGCTAGCATAGCTAACAGAATAATCAGACAGTTACACATGATTTGCTATATGTACCTCATTCTAATATACATGGACTGATTTTAACAGTAGAAATGAATGGAATTTTTAACAAAAGTACCGATTTGCTCTTTGATAGAATGGGTAAAACAATGACTAATTTGCCTATTTCTTTTAGTAAAAATGGCATAATTCAATCTAACTCCTAGTACATGGGGCTTCCACAATACTTTTACCATAATCAATTGTACATATTTTTATTGATATAATAACAAATTTAGTCTGTAACATTTACACATTTTATCAACAATTATATAAAATATAAAAACATCAAATGCTACATTTTTAATGAGGCACCCCAAGAAAATTGTTCGTCTATTGGTGCAATCTAGCATCTTTATGTTGTAATAAGGCTTCTTTCCGCCAATGGATTAGGGTCACGGGCAGTACTATCAAATCAATCATAATTAAAATGCAAGCTAATTCATTCAAATCACAATAAAATTACCCATTCAGTCCTAAATACGAGTTTACAGGACCCTAAAATGATTTAAGAACAAATAGGGGCTAATTTGAAACAATTCTAGAAGTTTAAGGTGAAATCTCAAAATGCGTAGAAACAGGGGACACATGGTCGTGTGGAATAACCCAAACGGTGTGACTTTTGAAGTTGGGACATATGGCCGTATCCCAACCCGTGTCTCTATCCGTGTAACTCATTGACTTGAGACAGATGACCGTGTGTCAGCCCGTGTGGAAACTACACCTATATTATTTTTCAACACACTCAGAGCACACGCCCGTGTGACAATAACAACAAAATAATAGTAATATAATAGTGAAATGACAATAAAACAGTAGAAAAATAACAACAATTTTTTTTTTTTGCAAATTCGGGTTGGGCTTGAGCAAAAAATCCTTACTCGAGACTAATCCATTTTCTAAACGGGCCAGAAAAACCTTGTTTTGTGTGTGCCAGCTTTCTTTCAATTGAATCATAATGTCCCCTCCCAAAAAAATTAACCTAAAAATTTGCGTATGTAAGTAAACCCTAGAATTACTTACTTATAAAAAGAAAACCTTTTCTTTCATAAATATGGCCTAACCTATAACATGTGTCATTGGGGTAGGCAATCAGGCGACGGACGTGTGCGTCGTTTCTAATCTGAATTCTAATTTAGAAGCGTTTAGTCATAATCCAATGCACGATAACTTTGTGCCATTGGCTTTTCAACCAAACGTGATGACCAATTGTGCAAATGGTTCCTCTCATACTAGGTTGAATTACTATTGCGAGGCGACCATCAATATAGTAAAACTAACCTGTTTCACGATGGTCTAAACCCAACAGATGTTCCCTAACAATCCAACATTTGGTGTATGAAAGAAAATGTTTTCTTTTTATAAGTAAGCATTTATGGGTATATATTGATGATGAATGCTTTGCAGTTATAGGTAAAATGATTAATATGAAAGAAAAGTTTTCTTTTTATAAGTAAGAAATTATAGTGTTTACTTACTACGCAAATTTTTAGGTTAACTATTTATATATATTTGTGGGAGGGAGCATTATTATTCAATTGAAAGAAAGCACACACAAAATCAAAATTCCATCTAAACCTGACTTCAAGTAAGATTGATTCCTAATCAATATTCACCTATCACAAACGACGTGAAAAATATAAAATTGAAAATAATCTATCGAGACCCCTAAAATGAAAAATTATCTATTTAAATCTTTTAAAAAAATTAAAAATAAAAAATTATCTATTTAAATCCTTTAAAAATTTTAAAAATTTAAATTAGTAAAAGTAGAATTTTATTTTAGCACTCCTAAAAATGATAAAAAATTGATTTAATCCTTTAAAAATTTTAAAGATATAATCTATTAAATATTATAATTTAATTTCGATACTCTAAACAAATTTTCTGACTCCGCCCTGTACAAGAAACTCACTACAAGCTTTTGAGTGAAATATAACATATATAGACAAGTCAGCTATTACCAGGTTTCTTAGAATTTAAGAATTCTTCTGTATATTTACAAAATAAAAAAGGATGTAAGTGCTTTGTATATTTTGAAAGTGCAATTAATCGATAAAATTACCGTGGAACTGAAAGCCCGTGTATCAGGAGTCAAATAATATTGTCTTTTTTACTCAAAAATGGACAAATTAATCCTTGTACATTAGATAAAAAAGCAATTTTAATATTTCCTGTTAAAAATTTCATCCATTTTTACAGTTAAAAACCAACATTGCTAATAGAATAATTAGACAGTTATACATGATGTGCCACGTGTACCTCATTTTGATCTACATGGACTGATTTTAACAATAGAAGTGAATGAGATTTTTAACAAAAGTACTGATTTGCTCTTTGATTTAATGTATATGGACTAATTTGCCCATTTTTTTTTTACTAAAAATAGCAAAATTCAATCTAATTCCTAGTACATGGGGCATCCACAATACTTTTACCCTATCAATTGTACATAATAATAATAAATTTAATCTGCAACATTTACACATTTGATCAATAATTATATAAAATATATAAACATCAAATGCTAAATTTATAATGAGGCACCCCAAGAAAATTGATAGTCTGTTGGTGCGTAATAAAGCTTCTGTCCTTATGGCATCTGCGAATTGGGTCTTGGAAACTGCAGGACTCCATCTATGGCCTGAAACAAGCACCACATGCTTGGCATCTAGAGCTAAGTAGTTTTCCTCTGCAATATGATTAAGAACTCGGTTTCATATGTTTGTTTATTCATCTATGTTAAGGATTTCATCCTAATTTTAGTTCTTGGTTTATGTGAATTATCTTGTAGTCCTAGGAAGTAAGGATAATAATATGATGTTCAGTTTTTTCTGGCAACAATTGTCTCTTATATTAGTCTTAAAATATCATGGTCTCTGAATTATTTGATGTGTTGAGGTAATCTAAAGTTTACAAGGGTTGTTTCTTTTCTAACTGTTACGTATCAGTATCGGAACAAAAACGATACATCAGCTGATACGGTACTGACTACATTGCTTTAGATGCACGCTCCTTTAGTGGACCTGCTCACTGTTCTGAATTGAGAACAAGGATGACATCAAAATGAACTGCAATAACTTATCGATGCTGGTCCGATATCAGAATCATGATTATCGAATTCAGTTATCGGATCATAATGAGCAGTTTTCATCTGCTCGTTCATGGTGAATAGGGTTCCATGTATTCTATCAAACTGAGGGTGTGATGTATCCCCTGCAATGAATTCATGAGTTCTAGTACTCACCTGAATGAAACTCCAACCCGGCATCTTTCGAACACCTTTGTCTCTCATCATCTTCCTTGACAGTAAAGATTTATCCCACCTTCCAGCTGAAGCATATATATTGGATAAAAGTGCATAGTTCCCACTATTCCAAGGCTCCAATTGTATCAAATGGAGCAAAGCTAACTCTCCCAGCTCAGCATCACCATGAATATTAGAGGCAGCAAGAAGAGACCCCCATATAGCTGCATTTGGCTGAAACGGCATCTCACTAACTAGTTTGAGTGCTTCAGCTAGATAACCGGCTCGACCAAGTAAATCGATCATACAACCATAGTGCTGAATCTCGTGTTGAATCCTGTACCTGTATTTCATAGCATGGAAATAATATCGACCCAAGTCCACCAATCCTACATGAGTACAAGCAGAGAGGACTGCGATGAAAGTGATATCATTCGGTTTAACTTGAGCCATTTCCATCTGAGAGAACATGTCGAGAGCTTGTGTGCCAAGTCCATGGAATGCAAGTGCTGATATGATGGTAGTCCAAGATATAACAGTTCTACGGGTCATATTCTCGAACACATGCAAAGCATTGCTTATATTGCCTGAATTCGAATACATTTCAATTAGTGCATTTTTAAGGGTAACCATTTGATCAAAACCACGTTTTTTAACGTAGCCATGGATGCATTCTCCCAATCGAATATGAAAAGCACCCAACTGCGCACAAGCGGAAAGCACAGCCAACATTGCTATTTCATCAGGCACTACATTCTCCAACTGCATTTTGCGAAACACAGCGATGGCTTCGTCGGGACGATCCATTTGAGCATACCCTGCAATCACTGATGTCCAAGTAATAAGTACCGCACCATCAGTTTGAGTTCGAGGCATACGGCTCAACAAATCCATGGCAGAGTCTGGATCCCCAACCTTGACATACCCAGCAATCATTGCCATCCAAACCACAACATCATCTGAACAAACAGAGGCGAGAGGCATTTCATCGAACACCTTGCGAGCATCCGAAATGCGCCCGCACGAGGAATACATTTGAATGAGAGCCGAAACCACGTGAACATTGGATTCGAGCCCCGCACATATGGCTTGTGAGTGAATCTGGGTACCCAAACTTATTGCCCGAAGATCAACAACCGCCTTCAACGCGAACGGGAAAGAGTAACAGTCAGGTCGCAACCCGACCCGCCCAATGCTTTTATAAACAAGGAGAGCCTCAAAGGCGGAGTTGCAGAGTGTCATCCCCTTGATCATGGTGTTGAAAACATAAATGTGAGGGTGGCTTTGGGAATTAACAGAGAATACGGAGTGGGCATAGGCGGAGAAGCCCAGAGAAGAACATGTTTCGATGAATTGGCTGAGAAGAAGCTTGTCGTGATGGAGGGCTGTTCGAACCATGAATCCATGAGCCGTCTCAACATGTTTAAGGTTAGAGCAATGCTTTAGTAAGTAACCCAATCTCTCTCTCATTCGCTAATGCCACTAAGCTAAAAAGCAGCACCACTGTTCTTTCTTATTCATGCTGCAATGACGGACGTGAGCCAGATCATTTGTGCAAGCTTTGGCTTAACGGTGTAACTGAGTGTAGGCTGCTTATACTTCAAAGATTTAACTTAAATTCAAACATAGCTTAAATAATAAGTGAAAATATAATTTCTATCATATAAAAAAAAAATTTAGATAACAAGTTTGATTGGGGTACTTCGATTTAAACTCAACAACTTAAACTTAAGCTCGATATGAATATTTAGAGTTATACAACTTAATAGTAATTATTTAAAATTAATATATAAATTGATTTGTTAAATCTTTTATTGAATTGATGTAACTTCATCTATTAATTTTGAAATTAAAGAAATATCTTCTTTTTAACTTATAATTAATATTATTATAATAAAAATTTTCATATTTTTACGTATCTTTAATTAAAAATTTAAAAATTGAATACGTATTCAATAATATTTATTTTTTTATAATATAAAAATATATTAAAATGAAATGTTTGATTAATCTTATAAAGTTTAAATTGATTAATATGCTTGAATTCGACTTCAATGGAACTGCTAAAGTTGAAGCTTGACTTTAAAAACATTTTCTTCTTTGTTTAACTCACCCATCCAAAAGACAATGGCGACCCTTTCTCATGATATGATCATTGAAATACTAGGTTGTTTAAGTGTAAAAGATCTTCTACACTTCAAGTGCGTTTCAAAGCTATGGTGTTTTTGGATCGAGGATCCATATTTCATCAATTTCCACCTCTCCCATTCCCTCAAAACCAGTACCAATCACTCCCTTATCCTCCGTCCCATGAAGTTCCAGTTCTTGTCCGTCAACTACGACTCACCCAAAACAACTCGAAGACTCAAGCAGCCATTCGGTGAGCAAAAAAAAAACCCATTCAAATATTGGGTTCTTGCAATGGTTTGATGGCTGTAGAATATTACTACAATAGAATATTTGTATGGAACCCTTCAACGAGAAAATACCAGGTATTACCTTCCACTAAAATAGACATTTCATCTCCATCGATTTGCTATGGCCGTTCAATTTATTACGAATTTGGGTACGATCCCGTTTCTGATGAGTACAAATTGGTTCGAATGGTCCAATTATTTGGAGAAAATGATGAATATTTTCATTCTGAAGCTAAGGTTTACAACTTGAGGAGCAACTGTTGGAGAAGGATTAAGGATTTCTGCTTTTATCTTATTTTCTATCGAGAATTAGGGTTTTTGGCTAACAACTGTTGGTTTTGATCTTCGGAGCGAGGAATTCCGTTTAGTTGAATTACCCGATTTTTATTACATTGTTAAGAAATAGGGCCAAAATGATCAGATGATTAAATGTGTTGATTTATCAATTAAAGAAAAACTACATCATCATCTTTCTTTAATGAAAAGTGACCAAAATAGAACTAATTAAAAATGTCAGTGATGAAATTGAAAGTTTTTGTAATTTGATAGCTAAAACAAAAACACACTAATAATTAAGCCCCTTTTTATTTTTACAATAAATATAATCAATAAGATAAGATATTAAATTTAATTAATAATTTTATATTTATTTTGGTCACTGAAAATGAAATACTTGTAATTTTGTCAGTTAACTAAGCGTTAAATCTCTAAGGACGGTTAATTATAAACGCCACATCAAGTTAACACATTCCTTTTGGTCATCCAAAAAATATTCTTTTTCTAAATATTGGTCAAGGTAAAAAAAAAATTAAAGATTAAAGTGAAAAAAATTCAAATAGTAATATTTAAGCGACAATTCGATGATCAACGCAATGGATTAATACCCAACAACAAAAAGAAGAATATACCTTAAATCTAAGTTGATATGACTATCAATGTTGAAGATAAAGAAAGAAAGCTATTTAAATTTTAATTTATAAATTCGTGATGTTTAAATCGGTTTTATGAAAAAAATTGAAGAGTAGAAGAGAAAAGGAATGAAAGCTTTCGATTAGTGCAAACAATACAAATAGAGAAGACCATATACAACAATGATTTTAACAGGTTAGTCAAATAATTCTTTAATCATTTTATAATTTTGTGATTAAAACGTACGAATATGATTTACCGTAAAAAAAACAATGTTAAGTACCAAGATTGGAGCAGGACATGGGATAGCAAATTTTGCAAGAAAGGAGCATAGAGAGGGTGGTATAATCATGCAATAGATTAAGGCGGAGTTGCAGAGTGTCATCGCCTTGATCATGGTGTTGAAAACATAAATGTGAGGGTGGCTTTGGGAATGAACAGCGAATACGGAGTGGGCATAGGCGGAGAAGCCCAGAGAAGAACATGTTTCGTTGAATTGGCTGAGAAGAAGCTTGTCGTGATGGAGGGCTGTTCTAACCATGAATCCATGAGCCGTCTCAACTTGTTTAAGGTTAGAGCAATGCTTTAGTAAGTAAAGCAATCTCTCTCTCGTTCGCTAATGCCACTAAGCTAAAAAGCAGCGCCACTGTTCTTTCTTATTCCTGCTGCATTAATGGAGGACCTGAGCCAGATCATTTGTGCAAAGCTTTGGCTTAACGGTGTAATTGAGTGTAGGCTCGATACCTCGCTTTAGCTAAATGGAATACCAAATTCTAAATTTGAGATAGGAGTTTATATTTAAAAAGATTTTAACTTAAATTCAAACATAATTGAAAATATAATTTTAGAATATATTTAAATAAAAAGTTTGATAGGACTTCTGAACTTTGAAATTGATTAGAATGCTTAAATTAGATTTGAATGGAATTACTTAAGCTTAAGCTTGACATGAATAATTAGAATTATATAACTTATAAGCATTTTACTGAATTGGTGTAACTCTTAATTGAATTATCAATTCAGCTATGAAATTAAAGAAATATCACTTTTTTAACTTATAATTAATATTATTATAATAGAACTTTTCATGTGTTTACAATATCTTTAATTAAAAATTTAAATATCGAATGTGTATTCAATTTTTTCATGATATTAAAATATATTAAAATAAAAAGTTTGATTAAATTGAATATTTGATTACGATACTTGAATTTGACTTGAACAGAAATACAATAATTAAATAAAAAAAAATTTACCTTTAAAAAAATCATTGTTTTTCATGCTATGCTTTTCTCTAACCCTTAAAAAACTTTTCTTCTTTGATTAACCTACATATCCAAAATCTCTTGAAAATGGCGACCCTCTCCCATGATATGATTCTTGACATCTTACGCTCTTTAAGTGTAAAAGATATTTTACGCTTTAAATGCGTTTCAAAGTTCTGGTGTTCTTGGATCGAGGATCCATATTTCATCAGACTTCACCTCTCTTATTCTCTCAAAACCAATACCAATCGATCTCTTATTGTCCGTCACTGTAAGTACCAGTTCTTGTCCGTTAACTATGACTCACCCAAAATAACTCGAAGACTCAAGCAGCCACTCGGTGAACAAAAAAAATACATTCAAATATTGGGTTCCTGCAATGGTTTGCTGGCTGTAGAAGACGAAAACGGTAGAATATTACTATGGAACCCTTCAACGAGAAAATACCAGGTATTACCTTCGACTGAAATAGAGTTTTCGTCTCCACCGATACGCTATTCCCGTTCAACTTATTACGGATTTGGGTACGATCCCGTTTCTGATGACTACAAAGTGGTTCGAATTGTCCAACTACTTGGAGCAAATGATGAATATTTTCATTCTGAAGTTAAGGTTTACAGCTTGAGGAGCAATTTTTGGAGAAGGATTAAAGATTTCTGCTTTTATTTTATTTCCAATCGACAATTAGGGTTTTTGGCTAACAATGTTTTACATTTGTTGGCTTTTAAAACTCCCGAATCGAGTAATAGAAACCTTGTTGGTTTTGATCTTCGGAGCGAGGAATTCAGTTTAGTTGATTTGCCGGATTTTTGTTTAGATGAGAATATCTATTTCGACGTAAAAGCCATGGAAGGTTACCTTTGTTTGACTGCAACTTATTTGGAATTAGGTGATATTGTGGCTGATGTATGGATAATGAAGGAATATGGGGTTAAAGAATCTTGGGTTAAATTGGTGTCGTCTAACTATCCTGACCTTATTCCTGGTTTTCCATCTGAAGTACCTTTGGCTTTTTCAAAGAATGGTGACAAAGTACTATTCCACCTTAAATTCAATGGAGACAAAAGGGACAGTCTTGTGTGGTATGATTTGGGAAGCAAAAGGATTGAGAAGGTTGGGATTAGAGGTGTTCCAATTGTCTATGATGTGGACTTGTATGTTGAGAGCCTTGTCCCTCTTAATCACAAGCCCCCCAGAGGTAATTTTTCTTTATTTAATTGCATTCTTTTATGGAAATATGTGTTGTATTTCTATTTGTATGTTGTAATATGAATTTTGATTTATGTTTCTCATTCCAGAAATTAAAATAGATATCTAATAACTTTTTTTTTTTAATGACAGTTCGAAAAAAACGTACTTCTACATCAAAAAAGCTATTTCGTTCAGAAAGAGGTAAATGTTAAACGAAATTTGTTTCTCAATTATCATTATTTTTATGTATTGGAGGGTGGTATTATTATATTTATATTCGGTTTTATAATTAAAAATCCAAAAATTGAACATGTGTTCAATATTATTAAAATATAAGTTTGTTATCGGTTCTATATTCATTATTAAATAAATTAACATTGAACACAAAATATTTTCTTTTACCCAAATAATGTATGCGATAAAATCTAGTATATATTAAACAACATAAATACCATGGATTTCATTTTATTTATTTATTTATTTCAATTTAATTCTTTTTTCTTTTATGTATATGTATTTCTCATATTACTAATTGATTAAGAGTTTGAAATCACTCTTATTTCTATTTATAATTTGTAAAGAAAAATAAAATTATTCAATTGATTAATAATTTGAATCCGTTGTTATTTCTATTAAAGTTTGTCAATAAAAAATATTTATGATTATGACATAATACCATGCTGAAATACATTAATAATTGGTGACTAATAGTATAGGTTTCATTATTTGTTGATCTATCTATGGATGCAATGATATATATATATATATATATATATATATATGTTAATAGTCAGTTGAATGTTTATGTGAACCAAATTTATATAATTTGTAAATGAGGAAGGTTAATTTTATTAAATTGTTAAGAACTTGGACCAAAATGATAAAATGTGTCAATGACTAAATATGTATGTGGACCAAATTTATATAATTTGTAAATGTGGAGGGCTAATGTTATTAAATTATTAAGAATTTAGACTGAAATGATAAAATGTGTAAGTGTTGATGACTAAATGTGTTAATATATCAATTAGAAAAAAAGGCCATATCGTCATCCTTCTTTAATGGAAAGTGATCAAAACAGAACTAACCGAAAATGTTAGTAATGAAATTGAAGGTTTTTGTAATTTGATAGCAAAAACAAAAACACGCTAATAATTGAGACCCTTTTGGTTTATACAATAAATATCATCAATAAGATAAGATATTAAATTTAATTAAAAATTTATTTTTATTTTGGTCACTTAAAATGAACTATTTGCTATTTTGTCACCCAACTTTTAAAACACTTTTATTTTAGTAACCCAAACATTAAATGATCTCTAACGACGATTAATTGTACACGCCACATCAAGTTAACACTTTCATTTTTGTCACTCAGAAAAATATTATTTTTTAAAATATTGATTGAGGCAAAAAAAGATTAAAGTGAAAAAAGTTTGAATAGTAATCTTTAAGCGACAATTCGATAATCAGTATAGTGAATTAGTACCCATCAACGAGTAGAAGAATATATCTTAAATTCAAGTTAGTCGGACGATAAATGTCAAAGATCAAAGAAGAAAGGTATTTGAATTTTAATTTATAGATTCGTGATGCTTAAAGCAGTTTCATGAAAAAAAATTAAACAGTAGAAGAAAAAGGGAATGAAAACTTTCGATTGGTGCAAACAATGTAAACAGAGAAGGCCATATATAAATTATGATTTTAACAAGTTAGTGACTCGAATGAAAACTTTCAAATAATTGTAATAGCCAATTTTGGCCCGGCCTATTATTAAATACAAAATCAATAAATAGTCTAATGTCCATTTACAAATTGGGAAAAGCCCAATACCCCTAACAGGCCCTCAACCCAAGGTTCAAAACCCATTCCTAAAAACCATACCCGGTAGCCCAAGTCAACTAACCCACCTAAACTAATTTAGCCCCAAAGCCCGATTGGCCCAGTACCCTAACTTGCAGCCCTAAACCCGTTTCCAACCAACTTCAGCCCACACCAATTGGCAGAAGTGAGAAACAGCAAACCCTAGGCGCCGCACCTAGGTCCTCTGGCTCCTGAAATTCCACAGGCAAGGCCACATCAACCTGTCGACACTATAACCAAGGGCCACCGCCACTCAGCCCCGTCCCACCGCATTTATTGGCGCCGTCACCTGCAAACTCAAGACAGAGGAGCGAGCAGAAAACAGAGATGGAAATAGGGAAACAGCGAATGAACAGTGATAGAATATCATATTCGGCTTTATAACCATTGTAACCAAAAAAATCGGAACCCTTTTTTTTTTCTTTTTTTTCTCTCTTTCTCCCTCGGAGAATCAAAAAAGGCATGTAAAAGAGAAGACCAGAAAAGCAACGAAAAAGAATAGCAATTGTAACAGAAAGCAAAAATTAATCAAAGCCAAGCGCATTTTTGAAAGGTGATCTCACGTTCGTCCTGTAGTCCCATTTTCTCCTTTGCTTTCCTTCGTTAGTCCCTTATTATCCAGTAGATAAGCATAAAAACAAAGGATAAGTACGTTTACCTTGACGAATAGACCGCCGAAGATCCTCGTCCCCTCCGTCGTAATCGGAATCGGGCGTGGGTCTTAGGGCTGAAACAAGAGAAATCCTTCGAATAACCGCCTAAAACGGGACCAAATCAGTCATCCATTTGGAGCCCACCGCCGATCCAAGGCAAATCGAGATTGGGATGGCCGTTGATTTCGGCTCGGGTGGTGGCGGTTTGGAGAAAACAATTTAGGGTTTTACCCTTCCCCTTTGTTTGATCTGAGAATGGCGGGTAATCTGGGGAAAACTGAGGCTTGTTTTAGGCATTTAAGCAGCCCGTGGAACGGTGTCATTCCAAGCCGATTTCAATGGCTGAAACGGCATCGTCTCGGCACACCTTAAAGACCCACGCGTTCGGTTAAAAGGGGGTATTCACGCGATTGGTCCTTCCCTTTTTGTAACTGTATCTAATTCTCTTTTTATTTCTTAATTTGGTTCTTGATTTATTTCCGGATTTCATTTGGGTCCTCTGATCTGCTAAGGCTGAACGCATGCGCATTGGGACTGTGGGTTATTGCCTCTGCTGGTCCTCGTGTATTTATGCGTGTTCTATTTTAGTCTTTGGCCACCCATGTTTGGTTCTATTTATTTTGCCCTGAATTCTGCATGCTATTTCAATTTGATCCACCTTTGGATGCTGCGTTTTGGGAGTGTGGAACATTTACGCCTTTAGTCCCTGTCTATTGGAGCGCGTTTTTTTTTAATCCTTAATTCGGCTTTAATACTTTGGTTATTTATTAATTGTCCTGCAAATGTTGTTTTGGTTTTTAATTCGATCCTCCCTGCTTTCGTGTATTTTGAGTTGGACGAGTTTATTGTGCTCCTGGTCCTTGTACCATTTCAGCGCATTCAAATCAATCCCTCTATTTCAATTTATTCTTAAATTTGGCCCCGAATTTCTGTTTTATTTTCAGTTTAACCCCTTTTGGTATTTTGATGCTTTACTACTACTACTATTATTATTATTACTATTATTACTATTATTATTATTATTATTATTATTATTATTATGTTTTCTTGTCACGCTTACTTACTTATTATTATTACTACTATATCATTAATATATTTGTTTTTTTTTTCTTTTTACTATTACCATTATTAACATATGATTTTTGTTATTATTATTAGATTATTATTGCTCCTTATAATATAATTATTTTCTGTTATTATCATCAGTTATTATTATTATACTTACTAGTATTAGTTTTAATCTGTACTATTATTATTTCGATATTAGTATATTATATTTAATATTTGTTTTCAAATGTTATTCTTAATACTGTATTTCTACTATTATTTCATCATATTCTTGATACTATTTTTTGCTATTATTTTTGTATACATTTATTTTTCATATATATCAAAATTCTTATTTCATGTGTATAGAGATCAATACATGTTATTTTGTATATTATTTACTTTGATTCTCTTCAAATATAAAATTTATTTTAAGATCCATTGATATTATTATTTTATAAACTAGTTATTTTTTAGCTTCATTCTAAATTTTTTTTTTTTCTAAACTTTTGTGCATACTACCAACTTCAAAATTTGTGTACATAATCCTATTAAATTTTTATCGTGTATTATGTTTGTTTCAAATTGTATTATATAACGTCATTTTATGTATCATGTTTATCTCTAAATTTATATATATATATATATATATATATTTTTTTAATATAACTTATTTTAAACTCTTATACTAGTTTCTAAATGGAATTTTATATATTTTACTAATTGCGTATTGACTATTTCATATTCTTTGTTTCTAAAGTTTACCATATCATATCTATGAAAGCGCTAGGTATTAGTTTTTAATTTGTTGTTCTTAGATGTTAATATTGTTATTTTGCATACGATAATGTTATATAATTACTGTCATTATGTATACCATTTTGCATTTGATCACTTCGCATTTGTTGATTATCTTGATTCATGATTGTAATGCATTGATTATGAATTATTTCTTTGCTTTGCATTTTTATAATTCCATATTTGTATTTCATAAAAGTCACGTCTAATTCCTTTTTGTTAAAAAGTCTCATTCAAAAGCTTTCGAAAGAATTACTCGTGTTTGGGTATTTCGAGGAAATCGAGCCTTAACTTACTAGGTTCCGATTTTTCTTATTAAACCCGAACTATCGAGAATCATTTTCAAAACCAAAACGCGTGAGTTTTCAAATAAAATTTTATTCTCGAGACCTTGAAATGCCACGTCCTAACTTACTGAATGTGGCACCCGTTATCTCGAGATAAGAATTTCAAAATAAAGGCAATATTTGATGTTTTGAGACTTCGAGAGATCAAGCCCTAACTTACTGGGTTTTGGTTTTTCATTCGACTCAAAATAATTGAATACCCTTTTTGATTTAAATACTTAAACCTTTAAAGCAAAAAAGGCGAGTTTAACTTCAAGAAATAGATATGTCGCGTCCTAACTTACTGGGTTCGGCATTCGTATTCCCTTGAAGCAAGCGAGCCTCGATTTTTACTTCAGCGTTTTTTTTAATGCCTTTTTAAACGAAGGATCGTATTTTTAAAATCTTTTCAATCATTTGATGATAGGACATTAATTAATCGACTAGGTACCAATTTTGGGCGTATCGAGGGTGCTAATCCTTCCTCGTGCGTAACCGACTCCCGAACCCGTTTTTTGGATTTCGAAGACCAAAATAGTTGTTTTAATAAATAAGATGGTTTATTAAAAACAACCACATTTCGAGGTGACCCGATCACACCTCAGTAAAAAAAAAGGATTGGTGGCGACTCCCGTTTTAATTTTATTTTCAAAACTCAAAGTCGATTCCCCCTTATTTCAAAAAAGGGGTTTCGACAATAATTTTATGATCATTTTATAGTTTAGTGATCAAAACGTAAACTTATTAATAATTTAGTGACCTTAAGTGTGGTTTACCCAAAAAAACAAGATTAAGTACTAAGATTGGAGCAGGACATGGGATTGCAAATTTTGCAAGAGAGGAGGATAGAGAGGGTGGTATAATCATGCAATAGATTAAATTGTACTGTCTCTGTATTGTTATGGCTATGGATTTTTAACATTCATTTTTATTATGTAGACAACACTATTTCCCTTCCATTAGCTGATACCAACTTCCATGGCCACACTTCACTTAACGCAGCCACACCAAAACAAAACATTCATCATCGATACCCATAAGCAATCAACTTTGGGTCATTTTCTTTTTCCCTAATGATGGAAGCTTTGAGCAGTACCTTCAATGACTATGAATAGACAGAAACAAAAGATAATAGAAAAAGATGAAAAATAAAAGAGAAAAGTATTTTAATCTTTATTTCATAAAACTAAAAACCTGCCTTTTACATAGAAGACTTCACTATTTATAGGGAACTAAGATTAATAACTGAAGCAGCAACGAGTTAACTGAATTAGTTTTACTAACCACCTAATCATGACTTATAACCCTATTATCATCATTGTTCTCTCCTCCTACTAAAATAGATAGACATGAATAGATTTCATCAACAGAAGCAACACAAAGCTGATGCTAGCTGCAAGTGAGTAAAAAAACTAGCTGACAGTGGCCTAGTCAGAATATCTGAAATCTGATCACCAGCAGCTACCTTTTTGTGGACAAAACACAAGTCTAACTCCACATGCTTCATCCGAGCATGTTGCACTGGATTGCTAGAGTGTGCAATGGCACTAGTGTTGTAACACCGCTTAACCTTTAACCATCGCTGGAACAGGGTTGCGAGGCATTACCAGACATATCAGAAAACTTACGAATAATTTATAAATAAAATAACATTCATAATATAATTTAATAATTAAATTATTTATTGGACTCTTAAAGCCCAATATATGTATTAAAAGTGGAATAGGACTTGTTCGAGTACTCCAAATTTTTATTTTTTACAAAAATTTTGACAGCATTTCTACTTATTTTTATTTAAAACCCCCTGCAAATTCAGACAAAAAACAACCAATACCAATGTTTCAACCAGAGATTTTACACATTAAAACACTTCTAAATCATGTTTATAACATTGATTTAATACTTAAATCAAATATAATAACATAAAAAGAAATAATTTATAACTTCATTCTTTATCCAATTTAGTACCAAATTTACCATTTATATAACTAAGTATTACATTCATCATTCAAAACATTTTAACCTTTTTCTACAACTCAAAATCACAAAGTATAAGTACATAATTCACATACTTTCACATAGTACATGCCACTTAAACCAAAGGAAGAAATACATCACCAAAATTTTCGTGTTAGAGTCGAGATCGTTCTGGATGCTGAACCGAACCTTGAACTCTAATGACCTGCGCACGGAAACAACCGTACGCTGAGTATTTCATACTTAGTGATATTACTATAAATCAAACTATTTAACATTAATGAATAACAAATAGTAAATATAAAACCTTATAAATCTCCAAAACTAATTTACATATAATTTATACAACTTTATAAAGCAATTTATCAACTAATATAGTATTTCAACAATATCGTTTTCCAACAAATTCATGAATCATAGATTTATACTATCAAAATTTACATACTAATTCAAATCATTATTTAGCTCATGCTTTCATTCTCATACCTTCAATAATACAGATAAATAAAATTTGATTCTTATTTCTCATTTTATTTTATTTACCTTATTAACAAGATTCGGACCCTGACAGATACGCGGATTCTGCCCAAACACACCAGAATATCCAACCCAAACACACCCGGAATAATATAAATCCTCCATAACACACCAGTATAATATAGCCTTCTAAACACACCAATATATCATATCCTCCCAAACACACCAATAAGGCATTAAATGCCTCTTCGAATAAACCGAAGCATATAATAACAGAATCATCTTCTCAGCTAAGCTACAAATTTTCTCATCACATCACAATCCTATGGCATGTCATTTGTATCCAATCTAGTCCGACAAGTTAATAAGGTATTATTTTACTTTTCTAATTTCGAATTCATTTCCACAAAAATTTCAAATACTTAATCAATTCAAAACATCTATTATCTTAATTCACATATAATTCAATATTCACACACATTCATACTTAATTTCAAATACTATTACTTACCTTATCTTAAATGTCCATAATTACGAATTCAATATAACATTTAATAAATAGTTTGAGTTATAGTAATACAAACCCGGAATACGCATTTACTCCTCAACAATATTTTCTTTTCCTTTCGATGCCGATGCCTCGATTTCTTTGTTAGCTACGAAAATAATAATAATTTACATTATTAATTAAAGCTCTAATTATAATAATTAATTGAATTTTTACTCAATTTATACCCCAATTCCAATTTAATCGTAATTGACTCTTTTACTTGTTTAATTTTAATTAGTACTTCATTTCTATTCAGTTTCCTATCAAATTTAGCCTAACAATCTAATGTTCATTGTAAAACCCTAATTTAAAATTTCTTTCAATTTAATTCCTAAAATACAAAATTTATAGCTTCTTTTACAATTTAATCCCTTTTTCAATTCTAACTTAAAATTTCATTCAATTAAACCCCTAGTTCATCTTTTTGTTCAACATAAACTATATTTGAAAGCCTAAGAACTTCCATAGCTTTTATTTAATTTCAACAAAACTTGATTTAAAAGCTTCTAAAACATCAAAATTAAGAGAAAAGGACTAAATTTAGCTTACCAATTAAACTTGAAGCTTTAAAATCTAAATTTTCCCTTTTCTTTTCTTTCCCTTTTTCTTCCCCTGTTTTCGTTTTATTCTCTGCTTCTTTTCTGTTCTTCTTTTGTTCTGTTTCTTCTTTTTTTTCTTTAATGCTTTCGTGACTTTTTATTTTGTTTACTTTATTTTATATTTAAGTTAATTTAATAATTATAAAATATCTATTTAATAACAATATAATTAATACATTTGTATACTATAATTACCATTTGTACGGGCCTAAATTTGCCCGGGCCCAAACCGGCAAGCAATTTCGAAATCCAGTAAACCAAAATGTATCAAAAAACCATCAAAATTAAAGTCCAAATGTCCAAATTCTAAAGTCCAAAATTACAAAAAAATAAATAAAACCCAATTACAAGGCCCACATACACCATTAACCCGTTTAATCACTTAACCCAATTCTCAAATTAATACCCCAACAACCCATTTTTTACTTAAACCCGGACGGCCCAATTTCAGTCCAGACCCACTTCAATCTAAACTAACCCATTTACAAATTAATCCCAATTACATCCAGACTTTAAATACCCCCTAACCCACTTAACCACCCCAGCCCAATACATAAACTTAACAACTGAGCCCAATGTTCTTTAAGCAGTGGCCCAAGATCAACAGCCTGAAGGTTAAATCGGAGGGACCAATTTCAAACCCTAGGTGTGGCGCACCTAGGGCCTTCTGACACTGCCATTGGAGACCTGGTGCCGCCTCGTCCCACCACATTTAATGAAGCCATCACCTGCAAAATCAAAAAGGAAAAGACAGCAAACAGCATGGAGATAGAAACAATGAAAAAAACTGTTAAATAATAGCGTTATTGTAATGTATTTCTTTCGGTTATAAAAGTGAGAATAGAACGGAAATGTAAAGGGGAAAGCAAAAAGAAAAACTCTTTTTTTTGAAAAAGGAAGCGAATACAGAGAACAGAAATTGGAAACGAAAATATCTAAAGGTTGCCTTTCCTATCTTTTACTTCGAAGCAGTAGCATTTAGTAGCAAAACCTTACTGTTTTTAGTGCCGATTCGTGGCCGAAGGTCTCCGGTGACCCCAAACGTCACGAAGTCCCATCTGGGTCCTGACGGGGTAGGAGATGTCGAGATCGGGCTCATCCCTTCATCGTCTTCTTGGTTCTTACCTATACATGCATATGCAATAGAGTTGGTTCTAAGAGATAAACAAAATAAATAAAAGAAAAGAGAAGAAATGTACCCATAACCACGCCACCGGATCTCTAACGCTTTGTCGAAATCGGAGCGTTGAATGAGGTTTCGAGGCAAAAGTGATGAAGCCCTTGAGTGGGCTTATGAATCGGGTCCTATGTGACCTATGAGTATCGTCGATCACCGATCCTAGTGGCGTTTCGACAACTACTACCAAAGGCCTCCATCGATCGGCCGAGTGAGAGGAGATGGAGCGTCTGTTTATTTTGTTTGAATGAGGGCTTTGTTTTAGGTTTAGGGTTAGCTTTCTTTTATTTTTGTTTTAAGTATTGTTAAACGGCGTCGCATTATGTAGCCCGTGAGTGACCCGACCCAAAAGACCTGAGATCCGCGTGTTTCTGGCCTAATCGGGCTATTTGCAGCCTAGGTCCCTCCGAGTTAATAGTGGTTATAGCGTGATCCTATGCCCTCTTTACAGTTTGGCCCGATTACTTCGTCCCAGCTTCAGTCTAGTCCACGAACGCTAGATAACCCATACATGAACGGTGTCGTTTTGAATACATGGAAAGATTTCCCTTTTAGTCCCTATCCTTCGCATGCGTATTCAATTAGGCCCTGGGTTTTGCATTTTGTTTTTTTTTTTTCAATCGGCCCTAAAGTTTCATCCTCATTTTGAATTTAGCCTTTTTTCAGATTTAACATGATTTTCATATATTCTTTACTATGTTTTACTTTCAGTTTTATTTATTATTGTTACTTTTATTTATTTATTTCATTATCATTAATATCAGCACGTATTTCATTATCTTTAATGTGTTTTGGCATGTCTATACATATGTTCATATGGTTTTTGTTTGGTATGTATCCTTATGTATATATATGTATGTCTAAATATTATGTACAGTTTGTAGTTTTATTTTATGTACATGTATTTTAAAGGCTATATCTTTTAAAATTCGTTTTTTTTTTTATGTTAATATTAATATTATTTTCTACCAACGCTTATATATATATTAAACTCTTAATATTTTATTTTCAATACTTTATATAAGATGTACATTTTATCTACTATTATTATGTATATTTTTAATACTATATTAGGTATATCTTTTCATGTACATATATTTTTTCACTATATATATGTATTTCATATGCTATCTTATGTACATATACTTTCAATATTATATTATTTTTATATACATATGTATATTTGTCTTTTTTTAAAATACTTATTATGTGTATATTTTAAATACTCTTATTATATTGTTTAATATCGCTCGTATTTGTTAATGTCACATTTTACCATGTTTATATTTTCGTATACTCGCATTTTTATTGTTTGCATGATTTCAAATTCAATATTGTTACGAGCCTTGTATCAATGCCAAGTATTTTTCCATGTTTTGTAAAATGAGGTGATGTAACGATTTAACCCTAAGTCGTTGATTTCATCGCTATGTTGGATGAAAGTCGAAGGCTAGTGTTAAAACGAGACACCCTTCTAAAAAATCAAAAAAATATTGAAATTCTTGTGTTTTGGACGGATCATGATTAAAGTTCAAATTGAACTCGTATTTTGAAAATCAAGACAATACGTGTTTATTAAGATACCAATTTTGGGCGTCGCGGGGGTGCTAATACCTTCCCCGCGCGTAACCGACTCCCGAACCCTACTTTTTCTTTGGATATTTTAAAAAGGTAGACATAAGCCCGGTTTTCTTTCTTTAAAATAAACTTTATAGGTATCCGATCATACCTAAAAAAAGATCGGTGGCGACTCCCCTTTTCGTAATAAAATCAAAATTTGGTTTTAAGTTTTCAATAGATCGCCACAATTAGCGACCAAAGCTATGAAGCAGTTTTTACGTCGCTACACCATTCATTTGTCTTTCTTTTATTTATTTAACAAATAAAATCTTATAATATCAATATTTAATTAATAAATATCTTTAACTTAAAATAATAAATAATTTAATTAATTATTATACAAATGTACTAATATAATTTTTTCACATGTATTAATTGTGTACCATACATTTGTCTTTATCTTATTTATTTATCATATAAAATCGCAAAACTTTAATTAATAAAAAATATAATTTAATTCTAATTATCTATTACTTTAATATTAAATAAACAAATTGTTTTATTACAATTATCATTATCTAATTTGTTTTTTTTTTCATAGCAAAAATCTTATAATTTTAATTATTTATCTAAAAAATATCTTTTACTTATTAGTAATAAATAACAAATATCTACTTAATAAATAATACTTGTATGACAATTGTATTATTCATATTATTACACATGGATATTATCTCCATCCTACATTTGTCATATTTTAGTTTATTTTTCATAATATAATATTTATAATATTTATAATAATAATAATAATAATATATTTATTGTATATATTATATACATGTATTTAATATAAAAGAATAAAAATCTAGATATTTTTATGCATTTGCCGCCTCATTTATGACAAATGGCTTATTTCCCATTTTAATCCTTCTTTCTTTCTTTTAATCTATAATTAGACTTTTAAACTTTATTTAATTTAGCCCTTTTTCACTAATTACTCTAATTTAAGCTAAATTCATCTAATTAAAACCTAATTAAACACACTACTAGACTCCTAACTAGTCCTAATAATTATTTATGGATCTAATTCACTAAGACGGAGGCCCGATAATACACATTTCCAGTGCCCACGTATTTTGGGTCGTTACAAGTGTTATGAGTATCACACCAAATGATCGGAGGTTAAGCAACAAGTTGAATTCCCATCTCACCCAACAATGATTTCAGCCAAGCTATTTCACACACGGTATTGGCAACACTTCGTAATTCAGCTTCTGTAGACGATCATGACACATCACTTTGTTTCTTGGAACTCCATGCAACTATGTTGTTACCAAAAAACATAGAATACGTAGCTGTAGAACGACGATCATCAATGTTGCTTCCCCAATCTGGGTCAGAGTAAGCTGTAATGTATAAGGAGGGACAAGGTCAAAAGACAAGCCCATGTTATAGGGTACCTTTGAGATAACGAACAATCCATTTTACCGCCTTCCAATGCTTGTCAAGTGACATTGCATGTAGTGAAAAACCTTATTAACACTATAGGCAATATCAGGGCGTGTTAAGCAAATGTGTTGGAGAGTACCTGCTGTTTGTCGATAAAGAGTGATGTCAAGAAATGGATCTCCATCATAAGCAGTTAAAAGCGATGTAGTAACCATTGAAGTTGGTAATAGTGTGGCATCATTCAATTTGAGTTTATGCAAAAAATCTAGAGCATATATATATTTTTACTGAGAACTAGACTATCAGATGCGCGATGAACCTCCATGCCTAAAAAATAATTGAGTTTACCCAAATCCTTCAGCCAGAATTGCTTATGTAGAGTTGAGATGAGGGAATCAACATCATGCAAGTTGCCACCTGTTACAATGATATTGTCAACATAAACTGATAAAGCTGACCAGCCTACTCCAAATTGTTAATGAATAGTGAGGAATTAGCCTTGGAAGCTCGAAACGTGAGATACCTAACAAGAAACAAAGTCAGCTTCTCCAATTAATCTCGTCGAGTTGGCTTGAGCCCATAGATTTACTTGTGTAGTCAACAGACCAGTGGAACACCACGCTCATCACATTGCTTAAAACCCGGAGGTTGATCCATATATACTTCTTCAATAAGATCTCCCTTCAAGAAGGCATTATTAATATCAATTTGTCTGAGTTGCCAATCGTTGGTCAATGCCAAATACAACAAGACACACATTGTAGGTTACTTGATGACCGGACTAAATGTTTCTTTATAATCAAAACCAGCAACTTGAGAAAACCCTTTCACCACCAACCGAACTTTGCGATGGGCTACCGACCCATTTGCATTTTTCTTTGTCTTAAAAATCCATTTGCAACCAACATTGGTTCTATTATTCGGAAGAGAAACCAAACTCCAAGTTCCATTGAAGATGAGTGCACAGGTTATGGCCGCTTGAGCTAGGGGTGCACCTACCACCATGCACAACACCAGCATACATGCAAATTAAATATTAGCTTTTTTAGTGAAACAGGTTGCGAATGTCTTTTAAGGATTTAAACAAAAGTATGAGGTCTAAAAGATAGGCTTGAGCAAAAAAAATAACCTCTCTTAAAATATGGGTCAAATTTAGACTTTAATATTCAAGGCTTTTGGCAAAATCTGTTTTCAACTTTTATAATATGATTTTTTGTTTTAAAAAAATAGGTTAAACTACACTTGAGGTCATTTAGTAACTTTTTAAAATTGAGTTACTAAAGTATAAAATTTTCAATAATTTAATGACATTAAATGTAATTTAACCATAATTTTAAAACAATTTAAAAAAAATAAAAAATGCAATAATTATATAAAACGAAACTTACCTTTAAAAACATTGTTCTTCACGCCATGCTTTTCTCTTATACTTTAAAAAAGCATTTTCTTCTTTGTTTACTCTTAGCCATCTGAAAACCCTAACAATGGCCAGACTCCCACATGAAATGACCAGTGATATACTATGTCGATTAAGTGTAAAAGATCTTCTACGCTTCAGGAGCGTTTCAAAGCCATGGTGCTCTTCGATCGACGACCCATATTTCATCAAACTCCACCTCTCCCGTTCGCTCAAAACCAATACCAATCACTCTCTTATTCTCAGTCACCGGGAGGACCACTTCTTCTCCGTCAACTGCGCCCTATTCGAAACTACCCAAAGACTCAACCACCCATTCGGTGAACAAAGAAAAACCCTTCAAATATTGGGTTCTTGCAATGGTTTGCTGGCTCTAGTAGACGACAAGGATAGAATATTTCTATGGAATCCTTCAACGAGAAAATCCCAGGTATTACCTTTCAATGAAATAGGGTCCTCATCTCCATCTTCAACTTATTATGGATTCGGGTACGATCCCATTTCTGATGACTACAAATTGGTTCGAATGGTCCAATCACATGGAAACAATGATGAATATTTTCATTCGGAAGCTAAGGTTTACAGCTTGAGGAGCAACTGTTGGAGAAGGATTAAGGATGTCTACTTTTATCATAAGATCAGTCGAGAATTTGGGTTTTTAGCTAACAACGCTTTACATTGGATGGTTTTTAAAACTCTCCAATCGCGTAATAAAGAGCTTGTTGGTTTTGATCTGGGGAGCGAGGAATTCCGTTTCCTTGAATTGCCAGATTGTTGTTTAGATAAGGTTTTATGGTTTCACATAAAAGCCATTGGGGGTGACATTTGTTTGACTTCAACTTATAGGGAAACCAATAATGTTGTGGTTGATGTATGGATAATGAAGGAATATGGGGTTAAACAATCTTGGTTTAAATTGATATCATGGAAGGAACCCCACTTTATGCCATGTTCTACAGTTGCATTACCTTTGGCTTTTTCAAAAGATGGTGACGAAGTTTTATTCTTCATTGGATACAAGTGGTTTAATTGGGGCAGAAGGATCGACAGTTTTGTGTGGTATGATTTGAGAAGCCAAGAGGTTAAGAATGTTGTGATTAGAGATATTCCAACTTCATTTGAAGTGAACTGGTATGTTGACAGCCTTGTCCCTCTTAATAGTAATGCTCAACAATGAGATGCCCCCAGAGGTAAATTTTCTTTATTTAACTGCATTTTTTTTATGCATATATGGATTTGCACTATGCTGCAGTTTGAATTTCTAAATATATTATTCGTTTTTATGTTATTAGGTAATGTTTAACTGGTTTCCCGACTCAATTGGCCTGTATTTATTTGTGAGTTAATTGGTCTAATATCTCTTCTTAAATTGATATCCTAAAAATTAATTTAATTTCTTTCATTTATGCAAATATGTGTTGCATTTCTCTTTGTATGTTGCTATATGAATTTACATTGATATTGAGTTTTTCTATGTTGTTAGGGATGATTTTTTGTCCAAGAAGCTTCACTTGGTGTTATAATTAGAGAAAGGATATGAGTTAATTAAACGTTAAACAAAGTTTGTTTCTAAATTACTTTAAATACAAGTATTTTCAATTTATATTTTTATGTATTGGAGACTCGTATCATTATATTTATATTTATATTTGGATGTAGTTGTAATTAATTCCAATTAATGGAAGAATTGGTTTAGTTTGATTTTATTTTTGGCTAAATCAAGAATTTCAAATTACAACATTTACAAGAAATGTTTGATAATATATTATTAGTTTTTATGTTATTAGGTAATGTCTTTAGAACCGGATTACTAGTCGAATCAGTCATGTCATCAATTTTAATTAATGGAAGAACTGATTTGGTTTGATTTGAATCAAAATTTATATATTATTTTAATATTTATTCCTAATTGGAATTGTTTGGAATTTGTATCAATTGTATATTATTTTCATTTGAGTTGTGTGGTATGATATCTAATAAGCAATATGTTATGATCAGAGGTTTTCTATGGTGTTTTGAAGTGGAAAGGTGGGTTGAGACCCCTGTTCGTCCCTCTTAGTCTTAGGCATCCTTTTTTGTTAAGTTATAAGTTCGTTTTTCAATTATTTTGTGAGTATCATATATGGCTATATATTTTTAATTATATTTAATTGCATTTTTGTTGTTGCTCATATTGATTTGCATTATATTTCTATGGTGTAATTTTTATTGGCAATGTTGTCAGAATCGAGTTAGTAGTCAAACTGGTCATACCATCGATTTGATAAAATAAATAATTAAAAGAGATCATAAAAATTGGTTCAATTAGTTTTCTGATTCAATTGGTTTGTATTTGTTTGTGAGTCAATCGATCTAGTGTCTCTCCTTGAATAGATATCTTAGTTTGGTTCAGTTCACACTAACATATTATTAAAGAAGTTATACGAGAATTTTCAGGTGATTAATTGATATGAGTATTTTCAATTTATATTTTTTGTACGTATTTAGAGGACCACATTACTATACTGATATTTGGATGTGCTAGAGAAGCCCGTGCTAATCCTAAACCCTAGAAATTAATTTTATTGCATTTTTTTTATTTGCATTTCTCTTTGTGTGTTGCAATATGAATTTTCATTTATATTGGGTTTTTCTATGTTGTTAGGGATAGTTTCTTCTAAAATAGAAACATTTTTATATGATTTTCTCATTTCTATTATTTTTATACAATTTGTATTGTAGTATATATATAATTATAATTTAGAAAATTTATAGGAATAGATAAGTAATGACATAAAAAATCAATTATATTCTGAGTATCATTTATGAAAATATATTTTTAATTATATTTATGTCTGGATATGTGTCGAAAGCACATGAATAATTGAAGTTATATAACTCTATTTTAATTATTTATAATTAATACATAAATTGATTTATTTAAACATTTTATTGTGTTGGTGTCACTCTTAATCGAATCTCTCATTCAGTTATGTAATTAAAAGAATATCTCTTCTTTAAACTTATAATTAATATTATTATAATAACACTTTTCATGTTTTTATATCATCTTTAATTAAAAATCTAAAAATCGAACTTGTATTCAACTTAAACGGAATTACTCAAGCTGAAGCTTAATTTAATAATTACCAAATTAAATTTGACAATTACCCAATTAAATTTGACAATGAATGTTTACCCATAACTTTAAAACACATTTTAGAAAAAATAAAAAATAAACTTTCCTTTAAAAACATTGTTTTTGCTTTTCTACTTTAAAAAAAACCTTTTCTTCTTATCTTAGCCATCCAAAAACCCTAACAATGGCAACCCCTAGCATGATATGATCATTGAAATACTACGTACTTTAAAAGTAAAAGATCTTTTATTGAACACGTATTCAATAGTATTAAAATATAATTTTATTATTATTATATATTGAAATACTATGTGGTTTATGTATTGTAGGATGATATCATTATATTTATATTTGATGTTATAATTAAAATCCAAAAATTAAACACGTGCTTAATAGTATTAAAATACAAGTTTCTTATAACTTCTAAACAAATTATATCGGTCTCTTGAACATAATTGTATGAATTAATTGGACTAAACACGAGATCGATATAATTTGCTTCTAACTTTAAATCAGTTTTATATATAAAAAATATGATTTTTTATTTCATTAATCATACAAATTAGTAGAATAAAACATAAATATATAAATGAAAAGTATAAAAATTTAAGTTGGTTATGAAACAACATTATTAACGTAATAGTGACTCAAAACAATATTTTTGATAATGTTAATTACGAAATTTAAAGTTTATATAATTGAATGACAAAAATAGAAATCCAGTAGTAATTGATAGTTACTTAAGTGAAAATATAATTTTATGATATAAAAATATATTTAAATAAAAAGTTTGATGGCTTGCAAACTTTGGAATTGATTAGAATGTTTGAATTTGATTTGAATGGAACTACTTAATTTAAACTCGACTTGATAATTATTAAATCAAATTTGATTTAAAATTATTATATGGTCTTCTCTATTTGTATAACTGGTACTAATACAAAACTCTCTTTCCAATAGTCCTAAGCCTTAACTCTTATACTTTAAAGGATAAATTACACCAACAGTCACTCAACTTTGGAGTAGCTGACAAAGCAATCACGTTCGTTTCATTTCAATCACTCAACTTTAGGGTTAGCACCAATTTAAACAACCGGTTAGCACCAATTTAAACTGTCCAACTAGCCGGTTAGCACCAATTTAAACAACACTATCAGCAGCAATTTAGGGTTTATGCAGTCCTATCAACACGAATTCAATTTATGTTTTTATGTATTGAAGGATGATATCATTATATTTATTAATAGTTTGAAATTGTTCTTATTTCTATTTATAATTTATAAATAAAAAAAGATTTATG
Source organism: Gossypium stocksii (assembly GCA_020496765.1). Lineage (NCBI taxonomy): Eukaryota > Viridiplantae > Streptophyta > Magnoliopsida > Malvales > Malvaceae > Gossypium > Gossypium stocksii. The sequence goes on from CM035623.1 coordinate 2,344,380, forward strand.
ATTATGATATAGGTGGCAATCATAAATGTAATATTTTTTCTAAGCAGAGATTAGATACTTCATTTTATTGGTCCAACCATGCTGAAATTACATTGTCAAATTAATTAATTACCATCTTATGAACATAATTGTATGAACTAATCGGACTAAACAAGTTGAATATAATTTGGTTCTAACTTTAAATCAATTATATATATAGAAAATATGATTTTGGATTTCATTAATCATACAAATTATGAGAATAAAATAATTATATAAATAAAATTATAAATTCCAAACACAAGTATTCACAAAAAATTTCAAATTTTCAAATATAAAAAAACATTTTTGATAATGCTAGTTGCGGAATTTAAAGTTTATACAATTGAATGACCAAAATAGAAATACACTAATAATTGGTGATTAATAGTAAAGGTGTCAATATTTGTTGATCTATCTATGAATGCAATACTATATATATGTTAATGGTGAGTTGAATGTGTATGTGGACTAAATTTATAGAATTTGTAAATATAGAGGGCTAATTTTATTAAATTATTTAGAGCTAGGACCAAATTGATAAAGTGTGTAAGTGTCGATGACTAAATTTATTATTATACCAATTAAAAAATGGTTAAATCATCATTTTTTGCTAACGATTGAATGGAAAGTGACCAAAACAAAACTAACTGAAAATACTAATGATGAAATTGAAAGTTTTTGAAATTTGATAACTAAAACAAAAATGCGCTAATAATTAAGACCCTTTTTATTTTTATAATAAATTGATTTTTTTATTTACGATAAATATATAAATTGATTTGTTTAAGCATTTTACTGAGTTGATGTAACTCTTAAGAATTACTAATTCAATTATGAAGTTAAAGAAATATATCTTCTTTTAACTTATAATTAATATTATAATAATAGCACTTTGCATGTGTTTACATTTAATTAAAAACTCAAAAACCAAACACGTGTTCAATAATATTAAAATACATATTTTTTCATGATATAAAAATATATTGAAATGAAAAGTTCGATTAGGCTTATGACATTTGAATTGATTAAGATGATTGAATTTGACTTAAACAGAATTGCTCAAGTTCAAGATTGACTTGATAATTATCAAATTAAATTTGAGTTTTTTTAGTCAAACAGGTTATATAAGAGGATTCAGATAAAAGTATGAGGCTAAAAAATTGGCTCTATCAAAAAATAACTTCACTTGAAATAAGGGTCGAATTTAGACTTTAACATTCAAGGCTCGAGTTTGGTTGAACCTGTTTACAATTTGATTTTTTTAAAAATATGATAAATTACATTTGAGGTCACTAAACTATAGGTAATTTTACGTTTAGTCACTTAACTTCGAAAAATTACAAAATGGCCATTGAACTAATCGAAAATTTTCATTTAAGTCTTTAAGATGATAAAAACATTGTTGTATGGTCTTCTTTGTTCGCATAACTTACACAAATCAAAAGCTATCATTATTTGTCTCTTTACCCATAATGTGAGCGTTCCAATAGCTTAATGACATTGTATGCAATTTACCCATAACTTTAAAACACATTTTTTTAATAAAAATGAAACTAACCTTTGATTTCACCATGTTTTTCTCTACTCCTAAATCCCAAATCTTATACTTTTAAAAAAGTTCTCTTCTTTGCTTACACTAACCCATCCAAAACCCTAACGATGGCGACCCTCTCGCATGATTTGACCATTGAAATACTACGTGGTTTAAGTGTAAAAGACCTTCTACGCTTCAAGTGTGTCTCAAAGCTCTGGTGCTTTTCGATTGATGATCCATATTTCATCAAACTCCATCTCTCCCATTCCCTCAAAACCAATACCAATCACTCCCTCATTCTCCGTCGCTGGGGGTACGACTTCCTCTCCGTCAAGTACGACTCACTCAAAACAACTCAAATAATCACCCCCCCACTCACCAATAGTCCCATTAAAATATTGGGTTCTTGCAATGGTTTACTGGCTCTAATAGACGACAAGGATAGAATATTTCTATGGAACCCTTCAACGAGAAAATCCCAGGTATTACCTTCCACTGCAATAGACTTTTCATCTACATCGATTAGCTCTGCCCCTTCAACTTATTATGGATTTGGGTACGAACCCATTTCTGATGACTACAAATTGGTTCGAATGGTCCAATCACTTGGAAACAATGATGAATATTTTCATTCTGAAGCTAAGGTTTACAGCTTGAGCAGCAATTGTTGGAGAAGGATTAAGGATGTCTGCTTTTATCTTAAGTTCAATCGAGAATTTGGGTTTTTGGCTAACAACGCTTTACATTGGATGGTTTTTAAAGCTCCCCAATCGGATAATAGAAACCTTGTTGGTTTCGATCTCAGGAGCAAGGAATTCCGTTTCGTTGAATTACCGGATTTTTGTTTAGATAAGCTTTTTTGGTTTGGCATAAAAGCCATGGGGGGTGACCTTTGTTTGACTGCAACTTATAGGGAAATCAATAATGTTGTGATTGATGTATGGATAATGAAGGAATATGGGGTTAAACAATCTTGGATTAAATCGATATCATGGAACGAACCCCACAATATTTCAGATTCTCCAGTTGCAGTTCCCTTGGCTTTTTCAAAAAATGGCAACAAAGTTTTATTCAACATTGCATACAAGTGGTGTAATTTGGTCAAAAGGGGCGGCAAGTTTGTGTGGTATGATTTGGGAAGCCAAAGGGTTGAGAATGTTGGGATTAGAGATATTCCAACTTCATTTGACGTGGAATTGTATGTTGACAGCCTTGTCCCTCTTAATAGCAATGCTCAACAATGAGATGCACCCAAAGGTCAATTTACTTTATTTAATTGCTTTTTTTTTATGCTCATATGGATTTGCATTTTTATTTGAATTTTAAAATATGTTATTGGTTTTTACATTATTAGGCAATGTTTTCATAATCGGGTTAGTAGTCGAATCGGTTATGATTCAATAAAATAAATAATTAAAAAATATAAAAAATTAATTTAATTGATTTTTCGATTTAATTGGTCTTAATTTGTTTGTGAGTTAATCGGTTTAATGTTTCTCCTTAAATATCGGTAAGTTGATTGTGAGAAATGATACGAAGTAACATATTTATTTTAGGAACATCTGATATGAGCATTTTCAATTTATGTTTTTTTGTATGATTTAGAGGACCGCATAATTGTATTTATATTTGGATAATTTAATTGCATTCATTTATGCAAATATGTATTGCATTTCTCTTTGTATGTTGCAATATGAATTTCCATTTATATTGGTTTTTTCTATGTTGTTGGGGATGATTTCTTCTAGAATAAAAGTATTCTATGCGATTTTCTCATACCTATTATTTTTTTATATAATTTATATCATGATATATATATATATATATATAATTATAATTTAGAAAATTTATAGGAATAGATAAATAATGACATCAAAAGACCGATCATTTTGTTTTAAAAATAGATGCCTTTGACATCAAACTATAGTATTGAATAAAATTCCTTTTGAACGGTAGTTACCAAAAAACATACTTCTACATAAAAAAAAGTGTATTCGTCAAAGAAGCTTCACTTGATGTTATAATTAGAGAAATGATATGAGGTAATTAAATGTCAAACGAAGTTTGTTTCTCGATTACTTTACAAGTATGGTATCATTATTTTTATGTATTAGAGGATGGTATCATTATATTTACATTTAGTGTTATAATTAAAATCCAAAAATTGAACACGTGTTCAATAGTATTAGAATGTAAGTTTGTTATAACTTAATGTTAAAATTATTATTGTATGGCCTTCTCTATTCGCTTAGCTTGCACCAATCAAAAGCTCTCATGGTCTGTCTCTTCTCTAGTTTATTTTATTTCATGACACATATTTGCGATCCAACATCCAAACCGATTTCTTCTTTAATCTTCGACACTGACAGTCAAATTGACTTGGATCTAAACTATGTTCTTCCAATCATCGAAGTATACTAATCCACCGTATTGACCATTAAATTGTCATTTGGAGCTTACTAACCATGGTTAAGAAAAAAAGAACAATTTAATGACTTAAATAAAAACTTTATAATAATTCAATAACTATTTTGTAACTTTTTGAAGTTGAGTTACCAAAACATAATCTTTCTAATAGTTTAGTGACATTGAATATACTTTACCCATAATTTTAGAATTTTAAAAAATATAATAATTAAATAAATAAAAAAAGAAACTTACCCCTAACAATGACGACCCTCTCGCATGAACTGACCATTGATATTATACATGGTTTACGTATAAAAGATCTTCTACGCTTTAAGTGCATTTAAATGCTCTAGTGCTCTTTGATCGCTGATCCATATTTCATCAAACTTCACTATTGAGAACTCGGTAAGCCCAACACCCCTACTACAAAGGACCTATGACCTACAACTAACTGACAATACATAAAAGCTAACCCAAATGCACTAAGTGCTTAGAAACCTAAGGCTTAACCGAGAACACTTACAAGAAAAGATAACATTTTTTATTAATACATAATAAAATTACAATATGACACACACTTCTCTCTTGGATCATTACAAGAATGAAAGCTCCTACCCCTATTTATAGAGTTTAGTGGTAGTTGGATTGTTGACACATGTCAACATCCTTACTATTAATTTTACAAATATCTAATAACTAGAATGTTCATGTATAATATCTAGTTCTAGATAATATCCTATTTCTTTATTTTATATTCTAGAATATTCAAAATAAACTATCTCTTAAAAGATAAGTTTAACTTTTGTCTGGAAGTTGCATTGGCTTTCAACATTCCCCCTCAATGCAAACTTCTTTCCACAAATGATTTGCATATCATACCGAGTACTTCTCTAAACTTTGGTTTATTCAGACTCTTCATGAATATGTTAGCAACTTGCTCATCTGTCTTTGTTGGCACCATCTTAATCTCCCATTCAAGGACTTTCTCACGAATATAATGATAGTTCACTTCTTTATGTTTTGTCCTTGCATGAAAGATTGGATTCTCTACTAGATGTATGGTTGATAAATTATCGTAGAGAAGCCTTACTTGATAGTTTGTTGGCCGACAAAGTTTTTCCATTAGTTGTTTCAGCTAAGTACTCTTTTGTGTCGCTGATGCCGCCGATCAATATTCGGCTTCGGTGCTTGATAATAACATTGTTGGTTGTCTCTTACTGCACCATGATATTGCTCTTGATCCAAGGTTAAAGATGTACCCAATTGTCGATAGCCACGTATCATAGTCTCCAGTATAGTCTGCGTCACAATATCCAACCACCAGACATTTTTTTTGTTTTCTTGTATAAAATACCAAAATTAATTGTGTTTTTAACATACCTCAGGATATGTCGTACTGCATCGAGATGAGGCTCTATAGGATTGCTCATGCATCGACTAGCCACTCCAACTGTATAAGTTATGTCTAGTCAATTTAGAGTAAGATAGGTAAAACTTTTGACCAATTGTCAATACATGGTTACATCTTTTAAATATTTTTCTTCATCTGCTCGTAATTTTATGTTGGGATCCATGGGAGTGGAGATAGGCTTGTAGCCAAGCATCACATACCTCTGTAGAAGATTATTTGTATATTTTTGTTGGCCCAAAAATAATCCTTCCTTCGTGCGTTCTACTTCAAGTCCGAGAAAGTGTTTGAGTTCTTCTAATTCTTTCATATGAAATCTGACAAAAAGATTGTAACACCTCAGTTCTAAGGGGTGCAAAGTTATGGCGCAAAGCCTTAAAACAATTTATTTGGCGAGATAGTATCCGCCTAAGTATTTCTTTAGGTGTACAGGATGGGTATATTCCATTATATGTGTAAGTTATTTTCAATGTCAGATTTATATGTTAGTTGGAATAGGATGTCAGTAAAGTGAAAAGGTACTATTTATGGAACGAGTTCACGACCAAGGGCAAAGTTAGAATTTTTTTAGAGGGGATCAAAATTAAATTTTAATTTTTAATAGCCTATATTTTTGTAATTTTTAAAGGATTGAATCGAATTTTTATCATTTATAGGGGGCTAAAGTATAATTTTACCTTTACTAATTTAAAATTTTAAAATTTCTAAAGGGCCTAAATGAATAATTTTTCATTTTATGTGGGTCAGGGCCCCTACCTGTCCTCTAGATACGCCACTTTTCACACCAGAGGTGCAGTGCGCCACGCTGTTGAAGTTACTGTGCTAGTTGCAATGTATGTATTGTAGTTAAGGACCAATTGGTTAAAGAAGCCGAATGTTGATCATATAGGATTTTCATTTATTTTTTTCTTAGAAACTGTAGAACTTTATTTAAGACAATTCTGAAGGTATGTGACACATGTCAAGTTCCACTTTGGGGACATAGGTCTTATATATATTTTATATGTGCTTGAGAAAAAATGAGTTCTTTTTTCTTACATTAAAATATTGTTGTTGGTTTTCTTTGGAAGATTGATTATAGATATCTATCATCAAGCTGGAACTAAGGATCATATCTTAAGCAGAAGATTATTACAATTATGCATGCATTGTTATAAAAGAATTAAGTCTGATAACTATGGTTGAATAGTAAGATTAAAAGAAAATGCTTTGCATGGGGTTTGTTAGTGCTTGTGATGATGGTAGAATGCAAGTGATTGGGTCTGTAATAGTGTTTATATGTTCTTTAAGCAGTGGTTGCTGCTGATTGTATGTCAGAGGTTGGATCTGGAGCAAAGTTGCTGATGTGAATATCAAGTGAGTTCTTCATTGATTCTTACATATATAATGTTCATATTGAGATGTGTCTGTAGAAATTGATCGAACTATGAAATAGAAACCAAAAAAGTATAGTATGATGAGTATGTGATTGTATGAATGCTGGTTGAGGATAGTATGTATGATTAGTATGAAATCTGATAATTTCAAGTATGTGAAGAATAATGTATGAATATTTTGATGTTGAAATATAGTTGTATATGAATGTCTGGAGTGTATGTGATGAGATGAGTTTTCACTTGGGTTTATGCTAGTGAATTGAAGTGTTGAGCTTAAACTATGTCAGTGCATGAAGATTCTGTAAAGTGAGTCTGTGTCTGGTCACCACAGTGAGAAATGATGGGTCCATTGGGACAATAAACACGAACTCTAAAAGGAAAGTCCATGGCCATCACACCCTCTAAAAAGGAATTAAAGGATGATTTTTACTTGATGGGGTTTCCTACGTGTCCCAAGCGGTGATAGGCAAACCTCACGTGAGTGAGTTTTGGCAAAATTCATAGCGCAAACACAACAGCAAAGAACTACGTTTATGACAAGCTTCTAAAGGAACTGTCTTTGTGGCGAACTCTAAGAAAACAACCTTTGTGAGGAACTCTGACTAGAGTGTTTCTATGACGTACTCTAGATCCTTGAATGAATTACCTATGGGGCATATTATGGATGTACTACTGCCTATGTGGCGTATCATGAAGATGTCATCTATGGTGTATTCTAAAGGACTTCTCGTGTGGCAAATTATGTATGAAGCAATATGACTATTAAATGTGATTATAAAATTCAGTAAGGGATAAAGTATTTTATCAGTTACAAGGTAAGAACTTTGTTTGGTTAAGTGTCGACTAAAGATGATAAATTGATGGAATATAGAAAAGAAATGAATTGGCATTGAAAGTTGTTTTGAACGTTTGAAGTAGGTATTCGTTACCTGTGCTCGTTTATGGATGGTGATTGTACAATGGTTCTAGGATAAGTTTGAGTGTGAAATAATATTCTGGTTGCATTGGTTCACAAAATGGAAACTAGTATGATTATATGAATGTTAAGACTGACGGACATGATGTAACACCCCCTAACCCTAAACTGTCACCGGAATAAGGTTACAGAGCGTTACCGGACATTACGAATAATTTACGATTAATGTACAAATAATTAGAATACATACTATAATTAATTCAAAAAGTCCCTTTAATGGACCTTCAAGGCTCAAAATATGTGTTAGAAGTGAATCGGGACTTATTTAAGTGCTCCAGAAATTTTTTATAAATTTTTTTTGTGGACTCAATATAACCCCTTTATAATCATCTAACTAACCCTGCAAACTTAAATTGCAACCAATTCAAAACCAATATGACAACTAATACAATTTTATATACAATTACATTTAAAATCATATCAAAGCACCAACTTGATAATCTACTCATTGAACATTCACACGCAATATTAAGATTAGTTTAGAAATTTCATTCTATTTCCATTTCAAAGTTTTGTACCATATGTGCCATTTTATCTACTTGTCTTTTCATATAACCATTCAAAACATCATATGTTATCTATTACAACCAAAACCACCATGATACATACACATAAACTAGGTACATGCCCCATTTACCAAAAAGAGAGATACATCACCAAAGTTTCTCTAAGGTTGGGATTGCTCTGGATACTGAACCAGGATACTTGAATTCTACTGACATGCACACAGAAACATCCGTACGCTGAGTACATTATACTCAGTTGTATTACCATAATTCAAGTTATAATAACAATTAATAAATTTTGTATATATATATATATCAAACATGTAACAATATGATTCATAAGCATTAATTCATACTTTAACTTTCATTTCTCAATAATAACATTTCATCAATTGATATCATATGTCATAAATTTGAAATTCAATCACTTTATGAACCCTTGGTTCAGTCTTTCAATCTCATATCTCAATTTCAATTCACATTTCAATTTACCATTCAACTTTTTCACTTCATTTCAATAGCTCAATCAATCAAATTCATTCGATTTATCATTTCAATTTATTTACCCCTATTAACAAGACTCGGACCTTGGCGGATACACGGATCCAACCAAACACTCCAGTATGGCACCCAGTGCCTCATCGAATAGTTCGAAGTAATAACTTTCAAAATTTCAACATCAATTCAATAGTATTTTGTTCTAAGACTCCAAAAACATTAAAATTAAAAAAAAAATTTACTTAATTGACTTACCAAATTAAGCTTCAAGTCTTAAAACCCTAGTTTTTCCTTTTTTATTTTCTTTCCTTCTTTCTTTCCCCCTATTTCGATTTGCTTTCTGTTTCTCTTGTTTCTTCTTTCCTTCATTTTATTTCATTTTTTTATTATTTTAATTATAATAATTTCTTATATTATAAGTAAATACATATATTTATTACAAGTGTACATGTATATTATTATTACTATTACACATGTACATTACCATAACCATACATCTGTCTTTATTTTGTTTATTTAATAATAATAAATAAATAAATAAATATCTTTTATTTAATTATAAGAAAATATATAAACATATTACAAATGTTTAAATATATATACTACACATGTATGGTCTCATCACCATACATTTGTTAATTTCTTAATTTATTTATAAAATAATAATGTTATAACTAAATAATATATGAATGGTCTCAAGATTATCCTTGGTATTGCAGTCAAATAAAAAAATCTAAGATTTTTACCAAATGTTTGCCGCCTCATTTAATGCTTTTGGCATAATTGCCCTTTTAGTCCTTTTTACTTTCTTTAATCTATAATTAAACCTTTACTTCTATTGCAATTTAATCCTTTTTACTAATTGCTCCTATTTAAGACAAATTCACTTAACTAAAACCTAGTTAAATACATAACTGACTTTGTAAATATTTTTAATAAATATTTACGAACTTGTTTCACTAAAACGAAGGCTCGATAATGTACTTTCCCGATGCCCGTGATGGGTCATTACACATGAATGAAGAATCAAAGTCATAGAGAGAAATTAGAATTGACTCAGGATAAATTATGGTAACCAAGGTGTATGAAAGGAACATAATTTTAGGAAGTATTCACCAAAAAGCGAAGTATATGTCTAAGAATAACAATATCATCATCATGAAGCATCGATTACATTATATAAGTATCATTAAGGTAAATGATGTTTTCTCACTAAGTTCTTATGAGCTTATCTATGTGTGTTTCCGTTTCAGGAAAAACACTAAAACAATTTTGCCAGGAGGGACCATGTCAGGACTGCGCCAGTAAAATGACATATCGAACTATTAAACATACATAACAAGTGTGATGGTGTTTTAAAAGCCAGTAGTATTTCCTAGAAGTCTTGACTGATGATGATTGTAATAAGCTAGGATTTATTTTGAAAATCTTTTGTAATTAACTTTCTTTATCTATTGTTCTTATGTATATATTTTCTTCATGTGTATGTATTTTAATAGATCTTGTAAATGTATTTATTCACAAGTTGTAACAATTAGTTTAAGTTATATCTGTATTCGTGTAGTAAACTCAAGATCCAAATTTGGCGAATTGAATTGGGCTTGGGTGTTAAAAAGAATTTTCCTTTGTTCGTTAGATTTCCTCGCAATAATCTCTCGTGACGATTAAGTCATCCACGTATACTAACACTATGACTAGTTTTCCTTGATTTGCTTTAAAAATAAACTAGAATCTGAATGAGCAACTGCAAAAACCACTTTGTATTAAGAACTTTCCGATATTCTCGTATCGTGCTCGTGGAGCTTACTTCAAGTCGTAGAGCGCCTTCTTCAATTTGTACACATACTTGAGATGGATTTTGTTCTCGAAACCTCTTGATTGCTCTATGTAGATGTCCTTGTCAAGTTCTGCATGTAAGAAAGCATTCTTGACATCCATCTGCCACAACTTCAAGAAAGCATTCTTGACATCCATCTGCCACAACTTCCAAGACTTTCCAGTGGTCAATGCTAGTAAGACTAGAACAATTGTGATTGTTGCCACCGGGCTAAACTTTTCTTCATAATCCAACCCATATTGCTGAAAGAAACACAGAATACCCAACTGTAGTACGACGATCATTAGTGTTGCTTCCCCAATCTGAGTCAGTGTAAACTGTGATGTGTAAGGAGGGACAAGATCGAAAGACAAGCCCTTAATGCAGGGTATCTTTGAGATAACGAACAATCTGTTTTATGGCCTTCCAATGCTTGTCAAGTGGACATTGCATGCAGTGACTGACCTTATTAACACTATAGGCAATATCAGGGCATGTTAAGAAAATGTGTTGGAAAGTACACAGTGGTTGTCGATAAAGAGTGATGTCAAGAAACGAATCTCTATAAAAAGTTGTTAAAAGTGGTGTAGTAACCACCGGAGTTGGCAACAGTGTGGCATCATTCAATTTGATTTTATGGAAAAGATCTAGAACATGTTTTTTTTTTACTGAGATATCAGATATATTGGTAACCAACATACATATGGGTGGAATGTTAGACTTCAATATTTAATGCTTTTGGCAAAACCTGTTTTATACTTTTATAATATGATTTTAAAATAAAAAGACTAAACTACACTTGAGGTCACTAAACTAAAAGTAAATTTGCGTTTTAGTCACCAAACTTGAAAAAGTTAAAAAATGGTCATTAAATTATTCAAAAATTTTCATTTAAATCCCTAGGATGATAAAATTATTATTGTATGACATTCTCTATTTGCATAACTTACACCAATCAAAAAGATCTTTTTCTTTGTCTCTTCTACCATTCATTTTCTTTTATGACACAATTTTGAATGTCACAAATTTGTGAAATAAAATCTAAAAAGCTTTCTTATTCGGCCTTGACATTGATTGTCAGATTGCCTTGGACTTAAAATATGTTATTCTAATCATAGAGGGTGTACTAATCCATTGTATCGACTATTGAATTGTCGCTTGGAGCTCACTAGCTAGACTTAAGAAACAAAGAATAGTCTTGTGACTTACATAAAAACTTTCTAATAATTAAATGATTATTTAATAACTTTTTAAAATTGAGTTACCAAAGCATAAATATTTCAATAATTTAGTGATATTAAATGTAATTTAACCATAATTTTAAAACACATTTTTTTAAAACATTGTTTTTCACGCCTGGCTTTCTCTTATAGTTCAAAAAACCTTTTCTTCTTTGCTTACACTTACCCATCCAAAAACCCTAACAATGGGGACAATCCCACATGAAATAGCCATGGATATACTAGGTCGATTAAGTGTAAAGGATATTCTACGCTTCAAATGTGTTTCAAAGCCATGGTGCTCTTCGATCGAGGACCCATATTTCATCAAGCTCCAACTCTCCCATTCCCTCAAAACCAATACCAATCACTCTCTTATCCTCCGTCACCGGGAGCACCACTTCTTCTCCGTCAACTGCGACTCACTTGAAACAACCCATATACTCAACCACCCATTCGATGAACCAAAAAAGACCATTCAGATATTGGGTTCTTGCAATGGTTTACTGGCTCTAGTAAACCACAACGATAGCATATTTCTATGGAACCCTTCAACGAGAGAATCCCATGTATTACCTTCCAATGAAATAGAGTTCGCATCTCCAAGTCCATGGATTTGGTTTTACGTTTCACAGTGTTCATCTCCATCGATTTACATAGCCCGTTCAACTTACTTGGATTTGGGTACGATCCCATTTCTGATGACTACAAATTGGTTCGAATGGTCCAATCATGTGGACTCGATGATGAATATTTTCATTCTGAAGCTAAGGTTTACAGCTTGAGGAGCAAATGTTGGAGAAGGATTAAGGATGTCTGCTTTTATCTTAAGTTCAGACGAGAATTTGGGTTTTTGGCTAACAACGCTTTACATTGGATGGTTTTTAGAACTCCTGAATCGCGTAATAAAGAGCTTGTTGGTTTTGATCTGGGGAGCGAGGAATTCCGTTTCCTTGAATTGCCGGATTGTTGTTTAGATGAGGCTTTTTTTATTGACATAAAAGCCATGGGGGGTGACATTTGTTTGACTGCAACTTTTAGGGATTTCAGTAATGTTGATGTATGGATAATGAAGGAATATGGGGTTAAAGAATCTTGGATTAAATTGATATCATGCTACGAACCCGAATTTATTCCAGATTCTCCATTTGCAGTACCTTTGGCTTTTTCAAAAAATGGTGACAAACTTTTACTCTTCATTACATACAAGTGGTGTAATTGCGGCAGCAGGACCGACAATTTTGCGTGGTATGATCTGGGAAGCCAAAGGGTTGAGAAAGTTGAGATTAGAGGCCTTCCAGCATCATTTGATGTGGACTTGTATGTTGATAGCCTTGTCCCTCTTAATAGTAATGCTCTAATGATAAAAAATTAGATGCCCCCAGAGGTAAATTTTCTTTATTTAACTGGATTTGCATTTATATTCGTAAGGTGCAATTTGAATTTTCAAATATATTATCGGTTTTTATTTTATTAGTCAATGTTTTCGAAAAGAGTTATCAGTCAAATTGGTTGTACTATCAATTCAATAAAGCAAGTAGTTAAAAAAAATCATAAAAATCGATTTAGTTGATTTTTTGATTCAATTTATCTATATGTGTTTGTGAGTCAATCGATCTAGTGTCTCTTCTTGAATCGATACCTTGAAAATTAATTTAATTGCTTTCATTTATGCAAATATGTGCTGCACTTCTCTTTGTATGTTGCAATATGAATTTTAATTTATATTGGTTTTTTCTATGTTGCTAGGGATGATTTTTTTGTCCAAGATGCTTCACTTGGTGTAATAATTAGAGAAAGGATATGAGGTAATTAAATGTTAAAGAAAGTTTGTTTCTCAATTACTTTACGAGTATGAGATGCAAGCATTTTCAATTTATATTTTTATGTATTAGAGATTGGTGTCATTATATTTATATTTAGATATGATTTTAATTAATTCCTATTAATGGAAGAATTAGTCTGGTTTGATTTGATAATATATTATTGGTTTTTGTGTTATTAGGTAATGTTTTTAGACCCGGGTTAATAATCGAACTAGTCAGACCATCAATTCAATAAAATAAAAAATTGATTTAATTGTTTTTTAATCAATTAATCTTAATTTGTTTGTTAGTTAATCAGTTCAGTATTTCTCTTCGAATCAATACACTAGAAATTAATTTAATTGCATTTATTTATGCAAATATGTGTTCCATTTCTTTTTGTATGTTGCAATACAAATTTCAATTTACATTGGGTTCTTTTATGTTATTAGGGATGATTTTTTGTCTGAGGAACTTTACTTGATTACTTTACGAGTATCATATATAAATTTTTCGACTTATATTTTTATGTATTGGAGGATGGCATCATTATATTTATATTTGGATATGATTGTAAATAATTTCAAAATTGGTTTGATTTGATAATTAAATAAACATGACATTTTTCTAACAGCATCCTCTGGTTTTATCTAAGTACATACGTGCAGGAAATATATATTTATATATATTGAATTCAATGAATATAATTAGTTCATTGATAATTGAAAGGAATAAATATTAAAATTATAAATGAATTTTGGTTTATTGTGCAATTATGTATATAAATTTTGATTTTGTGTATTTTTTTTATTTAATCCAATTCTTACAAATCATTAACACAATTGTTGATATTGAATCATTTTATGTTTGTATATTGCACACAAAAATATTTATGTTTATCCCATATAAAAATAAAGTGATTTTTTCTTTCTTTAAATGTGCTTGACTGAATCAAAATTGAAGTTTCATGTATATATTTGAACTATGTGTATAAATACACCAAATTAAAGTTCATGTATCAAATTGCATATTGAATCAAAATTCATATATAATTTTGATATTTATCCCTAATTGAAGTTTTTTGGAATTTGGATAATTTGCATATTGTTTTCACTTGAGTTGTGTGATATGATATCTAATAAGCAAAACGGTTGAATATATTATGATTGGAGGATTTCTATGGTGTTTTAAAGTAGAAAGGTTGGTTGAGACCCCTATTGGCCCCTCGTAATCTTAGGCATCATTTCTTGTTAACATATAACTTCGCTTTTTAATTATTATTTTTAAATTATATTTATGTTTAGATATACATCGAAAGCACATGAATAATTGAAGTTATGTAATTTTATTGTAATTATTTATATAATTAATATATAAATTGATTGATTTAAATATTCTATTGAGGTAGTGTCACTCTTAATTGAGTCACTAACTCAATTATGAAATTAAAGAAGTATCTTTTCTTTTAATTAATAATTAATATTATTATAATAACATTTTTCATATTTTTTATATCATCTTTAATTAAAAATTCAAAAATCAAACTTGTGTTCAATAGTATTGCAATACATGTTTTTTCATGATTTGATGTGGACTTGCATGTTGAGAGCCTTGTCCCTCTTAATAGTGATGATCAACAATGAGATGCCCCGAGAGCTAAATTTTCTTTGCATTTCTTTTATGCTCATATGGATTTGCATTTATATATATATATATATATATATATATATATATTTCTCAATCAAGATATTATAAATTTCCGCATTTGCAGTAACATACTAACAAATGCAAGCATACGCCCAACATAAAGACCCACATCCATAAACAAAATCACACTCAAACAGATAACCACAAAAAACACCCACAAAGGCCCCATAATCCCCTTCTGTAAACAGCCCTTTAAGCAAAAAAGAACAAAAACCAGCACAAAAACTCCATTAGACCCCATAACAGCATACCAACATATATTATTGGTTTTTATGTTGCTAAGCAATGTTTTTAGAATCGGATTAGTAGTTAAACCGGTCATATCACTGGTTCGATAAAATAAATACTTAAAAAAATCATAAAAAATAGGTTCAATTGGTTTGTACTTGTTTGTCGGTTCATCAGTCTAATGTCTCTCCTTGAATCGATACCTTGATACGGTTCAGTTCAAATAATCATGTTGTTAAAGATGATTTCATGTCCAAGGTACTTCACTTTTTGCTATAATTAGATAAATGATATGTGGTCATTAAATGTTGAATGAAACTTGTTTCTATTTAATGGGTCTCTATTTGTTTGTAGGTTAATAGGTTTGTTGTTAGAGATAATTTTTTGTCCAAGACGCTTCACCTGATACTATAATTAGAGAAATGATATGAAGTAATTAAATATTGAATAGAATTTGTTTATGGTATTTTCAATTTGTATTTTTCGTATGTATTTAGAAGAATATTTAAATATGGATATGCTAGAGAAGCACATGCTAGTCCTAAATCCTAGAAATTAATTTAATTACATTCATTTATGCAAACATGTGTTCCACTTCTCTTTGTATGTTACAGTATGAATTTCCATTTATATCGGGTTTTTCCATGTTGTTAGGGATTATTTCTTCTAAAATAGAAGCATTTTATATGATTCTCTTATTTTTTATGCAATTTGTATCGTAGTTACTTGTGCTGTCCAAAAACTGTTTTAGTAGAAACATTTTCTTTCTCATAGTTCTTTTGCACTAACTTTCATCTAATCACATACATTTATCATACTTTTAGTGTCGAAATTAATCACTTATATTTATACATTGATAGCATATTAATTTCTTTACCTTAATACTTGTCATAATTATAAATCATATCCACTCACTCGCTTGAAAATTTGGTAGTATAAATTAAAATACACGTATTATACTTTGCATTCACAATATATTTAACTCAACGAATTGAAATACAAGGTTAAGTTGAAAACTTTACCTCTTTTGACAAGAAAATTTTCTCTTTTGCTTCTCTTTTCATCTATTTTTTTTCACTTCCATCTACTAGTTTCTTGCTTCTAAATTGATGAACATACTCTCTATGATCTTTACTTTCATTTTCCTTTTTGATGCTCGTAGAAATTCTCATGATTTTGGGGTGAAATAATGAAATTGAATAATCAAGGACTAAATTATAAATGAAGAAAATGTTTTTTCCGTCCATATGCCATTCATTTTGGGGAGACAAGAATCGTGAAAACTCTTCATCTTTCCTCCCTTTTATAATACCATTTTTATTAAAATATTATCAAAATATCTAATTAATTTATTATTTATATATTATTTAAAATACCCATATTTTATACTTCAAGGCTAGGTAATTCTAATGGCCATCATTCATCCATCCAATGGTATTTTGGTAATTTTTCTTAAAATTATTTATTTATTATATTTTCTTAATTACTGTTTTACCCCTGGTCAAATTTCATATATTCATTTATGTCCTTTTTACTTTTGATTACTTTCACTTTCAGTCTTTCAACTTTTTAAATTTATACTTTAACCTCTCAACTTTTAAATATTCACACTTTGACACCATCAGTTTTTATTTTTTCACAACTTAGTCAATACCTCAAATTTATCTTAGAATATAATACTATACATTTTATATTATTTTATAATTTATTTATTTATTTTTGGACATTCTCCATTATCCAATACCTTCCTCTACTAACATTGATGCACTTTACTCTATTACTCAATAAATCAAGTATACACTTTCTGAATATAACACTTTACAAAATTTAGAATGATGATTTTAGGGGCATTACATTTCTCCCTCCCTAAATGAAATTCTGTGCTCGAAATTTTCTTAATTTGAGTAATTATAAATTTCATTATTTCTAATAATATGATTTCAAATTATAATTTACTTAATTGAATTTCTTATTTCATTTTTCTCTAACATCCCTTACCATTTACTTTCTTTATTTCTTATTTCACTAAGAATCTATCTCAAATTATTTACCAAAGGGGTTTTGAGGATGTTACATGTTCTATGACCTCTATTCCCATAACTTACACCAATCAAAAGCTCTTCTTCCATCTCTCTTCTACAATTCATTTTATTTCATGACACAATTTTGAATGTCACAAATTTGTTAAATAAAATCCAAAAAACACTTTCGCCTTTGACATTGATTGTCAGATTGATTTGGATCTAAAACATGTTATTCTAATAATCGAGGGGGTACTAATCCACTGTATCTACTATTGAATTGTCGCTTAAAGCTTACTAGCTAGACTTAAGAAAAAAGGAACAGCCTTGTGACTTAAATAAAATCTTTCTAATAACTAAATGATCATTTAGTAACTTTTTAAAATTGAGTTACCAAAGCATAAAATATCTAATAATTTAGTGACATTAAATGTAATTTAACCATAATTTTAAAACAATTTAAAAAAATAAAAATGTAATAATTAAATTGGAAAGAAACTTACCTTTAAAAACATTGTTTTTCACGCCATGCTTTTCTCTTATACTTTAAAAAAACATTTTCTTCTTTGCTTACTCTTAGCCATCTGAAAACCCCAACAATGGCCAGACTCCCACATGAAATTACCACTGATATACTATGTCGGTTAAGTGTAAAAGATCTTCTACGCTTCAGGAGCGTTTCAAAGCCATGGTGCTCTTCCATCGACAACCCATATTTCATCAAACTCCACCTCTCCCATTCGCTCAAAACCAACACCAATCACTCTCTTATTCTCAGTCACTCGGAGGACTACTTCTTCTCCGTCAACTGCGACCTATTCGAGACTACCCAAAGACTCAACCACCCATTCGGTGGACAAAGAAAAACCCTTCAAATATTGGGTTCTTGCAATGGCTTGCTGGCTCTAGTAGACGACAAGGATAGAATATTTCTATGGAACCCTTCAACGAGAAAATCCCAGGTATTACCTTTCAATGAAATAGGGTTCTCATCTCCATCTTCAACTTATTATGGATTTGGGTACGATCCCATTTCTGATGACTACAAATTGGTTCGAATGGTCCAATCACATGGAAACAATGATGAATATTTTCATTCGGAAGCTAAGGTTTACAGCTTGAAGAGCAATTGTTGGAGAAGGATTAAGGATGTCTGCTTTTATCATAAATTCAGTCGAGAATTTGGGTTTTTGGCTAACAACGCTTTACACTGGATGGTTTTTAAAACTCTCCAATCGCGTAATAAAGAGCTTGTTGGTTTTGATCTGGGGAGCGAGGAATTCCGTTTCCTTGAATTACCAGATGGTTGTTTAGATAAGGTTTTAAGGTTTCACATAAAAGCCATGGCGGGTGACGTTTGTTTGACTACAACTTATAGGGAAAACAATAATATTGTGGTTGATGTATGGATAATGAAGGAATATGGGGTTAAACAATCTTGGTTTAAATTGATATCATGGAAGGAACCCTACTTTATGCCATGTTCTATAGTTGCACTACCTTTGGCTTTTTCAAAAGATGGTGACGAAGTTTTATTCTTCATTGGATACAAGTGGTTTAATTGGGGCAGATGGATCGACAGTTTTGTGTGGTATGATTTGGAAAGCCAAGTGGTTGAGGATGTTGTGATTAGAGGTATTCCATCTTCATTTGATGTGAACTTGTATGTTGACAGCCTTGTTCCTCTCAATAGTAATGCTCAACAGTGAGATGCCCCCAGAGGTAAATTTTCTTTATTTAACTGCATTTTTTTATGCTCATGGATTTGCACTTATACTTGTATGCTGCAATTTGAATTTCCAAATATATTATTGGTTTTTATGTTATTAGGCAGCGTTTCTCGACTCAATTGGTCTGTCTTTGTTTGTGAGTAAATTAGTCTAGTGTCTCTCCTTGAATGTATGCCCTGAACATTAATTTAATTTCTTTTATTTATGCAAATATGTGTTGCATTTCACTTATATGTTGCAATATGAATTTCCATTAATTTTGGGTTTTTCTATGTTGTTAGGGATGATTTTTTGTTCAAAAAGCTCCACTTGTGTTATAATTAGTGAAAGGATATGAGATAATTAAATGTTAATTCAATTTATATTTTTATGTATTGAAGACCCGTATCATTATATTTATATTTGGATATGGTTGTAATTAATTTCAATTAATGGAAGAATTGATTTGGTTTGATTTAATAATATATTATTGGTTTTTATGTTATTAGGTAATATCTTTAGAACCGAATTAATAGTCGAATTAGTCATGTCACAATTCTAATTAATGGAAGAATTGATTTGGTTTGATTTGAATAAAAGTTTATGCATTATTTTAATATTTATTCCTAATTGAAATTGTTTGGAATTTGGATAATTTATATATTTTTTCATTTGAGTTGTGTGATATGATATCTAATAAGCAAAAGGGTTGAATATGTTATGACCGGAGGTTTTCTATGGTGTTTTGAAGTGGAAAGGTTGGTTGAGACCCCTGTTGGTCCCTCTTAATCTTAGGCATCATTTCTTGTTAAGTTATAAGTTGGTTTTTCAATTATTTTGTGAGTATCATATATGAATATATATTTTTAATTATATTTAATTGCATTTTTTTGTTGCTCATATGAATTTGCATTATATTTCTATAGTGCAATTTTTATTAGCAATGTTCTCAAAATCGAGTTAATAGTTAAATTAGTCATGCCATCGATTCAATAAAATAAATAATTAAAATAAATCATAAAAATCAGTTTAATTAGTTTTCCAATTTAATTGGTCTGTATTTGTTTGTTAGTCAATCGATCTAGTGTCTCTCCTTAAATAGATATTTTGGTTTGGTTCGGTTCAAACAAACATATTGTTAAAAAAATCATAAAAGTATTTTCACGTGATTAACTGATATGAGTATTTTCAATTTATGTTTTTTTGTATGTATTTAGAGGACCACGTCACTATATTTATATTTGGATGTGCTAGAGAAGCCCATGCTAATCCTAAACCCTAGAAATCAATTTAATTGCATTCTTTTATGTGCGTTTCTCTTTATATGTTGCAATATGAATTCCAATTTATATTGGGTTTTTCTATGTTGTTAGGGATGATTTCTTCTAAAATAGAAGCATTTTTATATGATTTTCTCATTTCTTTTGTATTGTAACATATATATATATATATATATATATATATATAAAATTATAATTGAGAAAATTTATAGGAATAGATAAGTAATAACATCAAAAAATCGATACCTTGAAAATTAATTTAATTTAATTTCTTTCATTTATGCAAATATGTGTTGCATTTCTCTTTGTATGTTATGATATGAATTTCCATTGATATTGGGTTTTTCTATGTTGTTAGGGATGATTTTTTGTCCAAGAAGCTTCACTTGGTGCTATAATTAGAGAAAGGATATGAGATAATTAAATGTTAAATGATGTTTGTTTCTTGATTTCTTTAAATACAAGTATTTTCAGTTTATATTTTTATGTATTGGAGACTCGCATCATTATATTTATATTTGGATATGGTTGTAATTAATTTCAATTAATGAAGAATTGGTTTGGTTTGATTTAATAATATATTATTGGTTTTTATGTTATTAGGTAATGTTTTTAGAACTGGATCAATAGTTGAACCAGTCATGTCATCAATTTCAATTAATGGAAGAATTAGTTTGGTTTGATTTGATAATATTTTATTGCTTTTTATGTTATTAGGTAATGTCTTTAGAACCCGATTAATAGTCGAACCGGTCATGTCATCAATTTCAATTAATGGAAGAATTGGTTTGGTTTGATTTGAATTAAACTTTATGTATATAATTTTGATATTTATCCCTAATTGAAATTGTTTGGAATTTGGATAATTTGTATATTGGTTTCATTTGAGTTGTGTGGTATGATATCTAATAAGCAAAAGGGTTGAATATGTTATAAGCTGTGTAATTATTTATAATTAATACATAAATTGATTTATTTAAACATTTTATTGGGTTAGTGTCACTCTTAATCGAGTTACTAATTTAGTTATAAAATTAAAGAAATATATTTTCTTTAAACTTATAATTAATATTATTATAATAGCACTTTTCATGTTTTTACATCATCTTTAATTAAAAATCCAAAAATTGAACTCGTGTTCAACTTGAACGGAACTATTCAAGCTCAAACTTAATTTGATAATTACCAAATTAAATTTGACAATGAATATAGTTTACCCATAACTTTAAAACACATTTTTTTTAAAAAAAATAAACTTCCCTTTAAAAGCATTGTTTTTGCTTTTTTTTTTTATTTACTTTAAAAAAAAAATTTTTTCTTTGCTTAACTTAACCATCTAATAACCCTAATGGCAAACCTCTCGCATGATATGACCATTGAAATATTATGTGGTTTAAGTGTAAAAGATCTTCTATTGAATACATGTTCAATAGTATGAAAACACAAGTTTTTTTTTTATTATATATTGAAATACTACGTGATTTATGTTGTAACAGCCTGTTTTCGGTCATATCAGAACAGTAGTTTCAGAACCACAAATCTGAAGTTAAAATATTTATTTTATTATTTTATTAAGGTTTACCGTATGATAGAATTATTGTGTGAAAGTT
The DNA here is from genome assembly GCA_020496765.1 of Gossypium stocksii. Classification (NCBI taxonomy): domain Eukaryota; kingdom Viridiplantae; phylum Streptophyta; class Magnoliopsida; order Malvales; family Malvaceae; genus Gossypium; species Gossypium stocksii. The sequence goes on from CM035623.1 coordinate 2,366,504, forward strand.
TCGTAAAGAAATTTTACCGTTTGAATGCTTAATTCGGTAAAAAGCACTAAATCGCATAAAACATAAAAGTTGTGTTCTATAAGCTAAAGGTGTCTAATAGCTATAGAACTTTAAACTAGAGGTCCTTATGTGATAAACAATCCATTTTTGAATTATTGGATAATAATGACATGGCATGAGGTGTAATTTCTAATTTTTTTAAAGGTAGTTTTGTAATTTGTTTAATAAAGGTTAATTAAATAAAACCAAAAATCAGATTTTCATGCCTATCATCTTCCTTTAGCCGAAATTGAAGAAAGGAAAAATCCATAGTTAGGTTTTCATTCGGCCATTATTATTTAACTCATTATGGTAAGGTTTTTGTCACGTTTTTAATGATTTCTATGTTTTTGAGTTCGTTGCAGCTTAATCTAGCTAGCCCGTACGTTCGATTTCAAAACTGTTAAAGATTTAACATGTTTCCATTGTTGAATGTTTGAGTAATTTGATGATTGATGATAGATTATGAAGGTTTATTGATAGATTTACTAGTTTTGTAAAGTGATTTTTGACAAAAATGTCAAAAAGGGATTAATTTGTGAAAGTGTGAAATTATATGGGTAAAAGTGTGAATAAATTAAACATATGGGCTGCTAGTAGCATGTATTAAATTCGGCTAGGCATGGGTTTGTACTAAATTGCATGAATTTGCAATTTTATGTGATAAGGACTAAATTGTGAAAAATGTGAAACATTAAGGGCAAATGCATAACTTTGCTAAATTTTGAATTATGGGCTTAATTGAATTGAATGATTATTGAATGGGCTAAATTTGATATATTGTAGATCAAGATAAGCAAATACAGGGACTAGATTAGGGAAAAAGAAAAGTTGGCAAAAGGCAATAATTTCCATCCGAGAACTCGAGGTAAGTTCGTACAATTAGAATCAAACTTTAATTACTTGAACTTACTTGAATTCGGTTTGAAATATTGTAAATTGAGTAAATGAGTTAATTGTAATACTGAATGCCTAATTGAAAGGTCTGATGAATATTGAGTCCCGTTTGAACCGTAGGAAGTCGTAGGATACGAGTGACATGTCACTAGAGTTACCATTTTGGTCGAGATCCTGCATGTGTTGCGGACTCACCATAGCTCATATGAGCTTACTGATATATCAGCTCGTAAAAGCTTATTGTTCTCAGCTCGTTAGAGCTTACCGTTTCAACTTGATAGAGCTTACTGTCCATCAGCTCAAGAGGAGCTTATCGATCATGGCTCTAAAAAGTAGAAATGATAATGAATTGACAGATTACCGACTAACACACTTAGAGTTATCACCTGAGTATCCCTCGATATTCTAAGAGGTTCAATGGGCATAATTTCTGTTACTCATCATATGAATAAGTTATGTGTTTATATGGATGAATTACTGTTTATACGGATGAATCCCGATTTATCGAATGGATTATAGTTATCATGATTGAAAGTAAATGTTACAAATGATATATGTGTTATAAGGAATTGGTATGATAAAATGTTTTGAGTATGAGTTTGAGTATGGTTGATATATACATCTTTATAAATGGATGATTTATGTATTTATATGACTAACTCGTTGATGGATGAATGTGTATAGGCATTTGGGAAATTATATGGGATATACTGTGTTAAATTTGTATTGATGTTGTATATGGTAAGTTTAATTCCAAATTATACGGGCTTACTAAGTTTTAGAGCTTACTCTGTTTATTTTTCTGTGTTTTATAGAGGTTCGATAGCTCGCTCGATTCGAACGACATTTGGAGATACGTATCACACTATCTAGTTGCTGATTGGTACCTTTAAACTTATGGATATATGTAATTATGGCATGCATAGGCTAGTTTTAATGATGATATTTATAGTTACTTATGCTATGATTTTGGTACATGTTTTGGTAAATGATAAGCCATGTGATTTGGCTTAACTTAAATGTATGTATATTTATGTGGTTTGGTTCATCTTAATATGCTTGTTGATAAGTTGTATGACTTAAATGGTTATTTGGTTATGTTTCATCTTTGGATGATATTTTGGAAGAAATATAGTACATACTAAATAGGTGTTTTATGTTCATTGAAACTTGGTGATTTGGTCTAAAATTAAACATGAAAATGTTGATGAATTGACTATGGAAATGGTTGATGTTGAATTGGTATAATATGTGCATTGAATGATTTGGTTTGGATGCATATTGATGTATTGAATTGGTACCTTTTGACTTGTTGTAGGTACTTGTAATTTGGGTGGCAAAATAACCTTGTAAATGGCCTATTTTTATCTACACGGGAGTGTGTCTTAGCAGTGTGTGATACACGGTCATAGTACACGGCCATGTGTCCCCTAATGTTGCATTGTGAACCAAGTCAGTATGCCCCACACGGCCTCGCACATAGACGTGTGACTGGCCATGTACCCTAAGTCAGTATACCCTACAAGAAGGATACGGCCTAACACACGGCCTGGTATACGGGCGTATCTATAGCCGTGTGAGGCACATAGCCTGTTCACACGGGCGTTGTAACACCCTATACCCGAGACCGTCACCGGAATCAAGTACAGAGCGTTACCGGATTTAACGGATCTTTACAGAACTTAGTCGGCCCCAAACCAAAAAATTTCATGTCAAAAATCATAAAAAGGTTCATATGAGATATTTTCGGATTAAAACAATCATCTCGGATAGTTAGGATTCGAATCCTACTGCTTCAGAAGCTCAGAAAAATTTTCGTTTTTGAAACAACGTCATACGCTCGTGTGACTAAAAGCACAGCCGTGTTGTTAAACCGTGTGGCTTTCACACGCCCGTGTTAAGCACTCGTGGAACATTCTGACTTACATAACACGGTCACAAGTTAATTTCACATGCCCATGGAGTAGGGCCGTGTGCTTCCCACGGCCAAGGCACACCCATGTTCTCAGCCAGTGGAAAATTCGGCCAAAATCTATACGGCCATCCAACACGCCCATGGGGTTAGGCCGTGTGTCGCCCATGGCCTAGGCACGCCCATGCCCTTACTCCGTGGTCGAAACTGTCAAATATCACACGGCTACCAGACACGCCCGTGTGTCTAGGCCGTGTTTAAAACTGACCAAAACATCAAGGTGCAGGGGACACACGGTCGAAGCGCACGCCCGTGTTCCCTGGCCGTGTGGCAAGTTATAGGCTCGGTTTAAGCCAAATTTGCCACCCAACAAGGGTCATTTCTTTCCAACCAACAACATGCAACATTTCCAAGCCAATTTACCATTTACAACATACCAAAGAACAAATCAAATACTTCATTATAAACATATATGACCCAAGCCGCATCTCATGGCTTGATCATTTACAAAATACATCATGTACACAAAATATCTAGCCTATACATGCCATGACCATTTCATTTACAAAGGATTCAAAAGTACCAAAGCTTGATGGATAGTGTGATGGCGATCTCCGACACGTCCGATGATCGAGCTAGCTTCCGAATCTATAAGACATTGACAGAAATAAACGGAGTAAGCTTCTAAAGCTTTGTAAGTCCGTAATACAGAAATTAAACCTTACCGAGTCAATGCGGTAATTACAACAACATTGCCAATTCAATTCATTTACTCAAGTTGCCTATTTCACAAGTATACACTTGTTAGTCCATGTAACATATAATGTCATTCATGTACCCATCACAACATTCATGTATCATATTATTGCGCCAATGTTTGTACACGTATTTCACATAACATATACCATGTAATCCATGTAAATTTCATAGAACATATACCATGTAATCAATGTAAATTTCATATAACATGTATCCATATAATCCATGTAAATCTCGTATAACATGTAATTCATATAATTCTCATATATCATATAACATGTATCGGTAGTTGCCCATTGAACCTTTAAGAACATCGAGGGATACTCGGGTGATACACACACAGTGTATATACATGTAACCTGTAATCCGTCAATGCATCGTGAATGCTCTTTCGAGCCTGTATCGGTAAGCCCGAAGCTGATCAGTAATCCCGAAGGATGAACGGTAAGCCCGAAGGCTGAACAGAGAGCCCGAAGGCTGTTCAGAGAGTCCGAAGACTAAACAAGTAATCCTGAAGGATAAACCTGTAGCTCATGAGCACGTGGTGAGTCTGCAACAAATGCAGGAACTCAAACCACCCTGTAGCCCTAGTGACATGTCACTTGTATCCTATCGACTTCTACGGTTCTAACGGGGCTCGATATTTATTTCTCACTTGTAACAATTTCATTTCAATTTCATATGTATACGTCCAAATAGGCTATTCAATCAACTATTACTTCATACGTTCAATTAACAACAATTATAAACATATACACATTAAATTCCATTGTACGGACTTACCTCGAAATTCCGTTATCTACTCGTCTATTTTTCTTTTTCCCCGATCAAGTTCCGAAATTCGGTCGTCTTTATCTATATTAATACAAATTTAGCTATTTAATCACTAACTTGTTCAATTTAGCCAAAAACATGTATTTTTGTATATTAGCAATTTAGCCCCTATTTTTCAATACATTGCAATTTAGTCCTTTTCTCACAAAATGACAATTTACACAATAAATCCCCCAATTCATCATAGCCGAATATTCAAGGGATTTATACAAACACATATAACTCATCTTATCACATTTTAAACCACAAAAATTCTACCTTTTTACAAATAAATCCTTAAAACCCATTTTCTTCAAAAATCTCTTCAAAATTCTTGTATATTCTCATATAACATACAATAATTCATCAAAATCTATCAAAATATCAAGGATTCATCAATGGCACTTTTCAAAGACATTCACAAAATCAGAAATTGAGGTATGGGTTGACTAGTATTCGAAGCAACGACCTCAAAAACGTAAAAATTATCGAAAACGGGACAAAAACTAACCTCCAATTGAAGCTTGAAGTAACCGAATGGAAGAAAGCTTTAAACCCTTGTTTTGTTTCAGAGAATCGGTGAAGAAGAAGATGAAAAATGGATGTTTTCATGTTATTAATAATTTAAAACATATAATAAAGCCATTTGACGATTTCGCCCTTTTACTAAAACCATTTAAAAACATATCATTAAGGACATAAATGTCCACTAGCATAGGAAATGGTAAAATAACCATTTAAGGCCTTCACTTATAAAACCATCATCTAATAAGCCATTTATGAAATAGAACTCTAATTTATCGCTTTACGCGATTTAATCCTTTTTCTCAAATCAACCGGTCAAACGATAAAATTTCTAAACGAAACTTTCACACGGTAATTCTATCATGCTGTAAAACGTATTGAAGCAATAAAAATAATATTTTGACTCGGTTAAGTGATCCCAAAACCACTTGTTCTGACTAGGGTATAAAGTGAGCTGTTACAACTCTCCTCCCCTTTAGGGATTTTCGTCCCCGAAAATCTTACCATTGAACAAGTTAGGGTATTGTTTTCGCATATTTTCCTCGAGTTCCCACGTAGCTTCCTCTATTCCGTGTTTACACCAAAGAACTTTTACGAGTGCTATACGCTTATTTCTCAACTCTTTGATTTCTCGAGCCAGAATCTTAATCGATTCTTCACTGTACGATAGATCAGATTGTATCTCCACATCAGTGGGAGAAATGACATGAGATGGATCAGATCGGTATCGTCGAAGCATTGAAACATGAAATACGTTGTGAATCTTTTCAAACTCAGACGGTAACAATAATCGATAAGCTACAGGTCCAATTCGTTCCATAATTTCATACGGCCCGATAAAACGAGGACTTAGCTTTCCCTTTTTACCGAAATGAAGAATTTTCTTCCACGGTGATACTTTTAGAAATACTCTATCTCTGACCTGAAACTCTATCTCTTTCCGTTTCAAATCGGCATAAGATTTTTGTCTGTCTGAAGCTATTTTCAAACTGTCACGTATCACTTTCACTTTTTCTTCTGTATCTCAGATTAAATCAACCCCATGTAACTTTCTCTCACTCAATTCTCTCCAATATAGCGGTGTTCGACATTTACGACCATATAAAGCTTCATATGGAGCCATCTTTAAACTCGTCTGAAAACTGTTATTGTATGCAAACTCTATCAGAGGTAAGTATTTCTCCCAATTACTTTCGAATTCAAGAATACAACACCGTAACATGTCTTCCAGAATCTGAATAACTCTTTCAGACTGACCATCGGTCTGGGGATGAAATGCCGTACTGAAACTCAATTTCCTTTCCAAAGCCTCTTGAAACTTTTTCCAGAATCTCGAGGTAAACCTCGGATCTCTATCAGACACAATGGATAACGGTATACCATGTAATCGCACAATCTCAGATACATATAATTCCGCTAATTTATCCAGAGAATAATCAATACGTACCGGTATAAAATGTGCGGACTTCGTCAACCTGTCAACTATAACCCAGATTGCATCTTTCTTCTTCGGAGATAACGGTAGCCCGGATACAAAATCCATAGTAACTCTGTCCCATTTCCATTCCGGAATCATAATAGGCTGTAATAAACCAGACGGTACCTGATGTTCAGCTTTAACTTGCTGACAGATCAAACATTTTGATACGAATTCAGATATGTCACGTTTCATTCCTGACCACCAGTATTGCTGTTTCAAATCGTTATACATCTTAGTGCTACCCGGATGAACTGAAAATCGACTATCATGAGCCTCGTGTAAAACGTTCTGAATGAGTTCACGGTCTTTCGGTATACAGATTCTATTTCGGAACATTAAACAATCCTCATTCCCTCTAGAAAAGTCAGAATCAGAATTAGACTCACAGTGAAGTCGTTTAGCTTGTAGATCGGGATCAGTCCTTTGAGCTTCGAAAATTTACTGCAGAAACATCGGTTTAGCCTTTAGCTCAGCTAAAATAGATCCATCATCAGATAACGTCATTTGAGCATTCAGAGCTCGCAAAGCAAATAGAGACTTTCGACTTAACGCACCAGCTACAACATTAGCTTTCCCCGGATGATAATCAATCACGAATTCATAATCTTTTAGTAGTTCAAGCCATCTCCGCTGTCGCATATTCAAATCTTTCTGAGACATCAGATACTTCAGACTTTTGTGATCGGTAAAAATTCTACATTTCTCACCATATAAGTAATGCCACCAAATCTTTAATGCAAAGACTATAGCAGCTAACTCCAGATCATGCGTCGGGTAATTCTTCTTGTGCGGTTTTAATTGTCGGGAGGCATAAGCTATAACTTTCCCGTCTTGCATCAATACACAGCCAAGTCCGATAAGAGATGCATCACTGTATATAACAAATTCTTTTCCCGATTCGGGTTGAACTAAAACCGGAACTTCTGTTAACAGGGCTTTCAACTGTTCGAAACTCTGTTGACATTTATCATTCCACTCGAATTTCACATCTTTTTGTAGCATTCGAGTCAACGGTACCGCAATCATCGAGAATCCTCTAACAAATCTTCGGTAATACCCCGCTAATCCCAGAAAACTTCTAATCTCAGATACATTTCTCGGGGGTTTCCAGTCTATAATAGCAGATATTTTACTCGGATCTACTCTGATGCCTTCCGCAGAAACAATATGACCCAAGAATCCGACTTCTCGAAGCCAAAATTCACATTTGCTAAATTTGGCAAATAACTGCTTATCTCGCAGAATTTGTAACACAATTCTCAAATGCTCAGTATGCTCTACCTCATCACGTGAATAGACCAGAATGTCATCAATGAACACGGCAACAAATCTGTCTAAATACGGTCTGAACACACGGTTCATCAAGTCCATGAACACTGCCGGTGCATTTGTCAACCCGAAAGGCATGACCAGAAACTCATAATGTCCATATCGTGTTCTGAAAGCAGTTTTCGGTATGTCAGAATCTTTAACTCGTAGCTGGTAATACCCCAATCTTAGATCAATCTTTGAAAATATTGTAGCTCCTTTCAATTGATCGAATAAATCATCAATCCGCGGAAGAGGGTATTTATTCTTCACTGTTACCTTATTCAACTGTCGGTAATCAATACACATTCTCATCGTTCCGTCTTTCTTTTTCACAAATAATACAAGAGCACCCCAAGGTGAAAAGCTTGGTCTTGCAAAACCTCTATCTGTCAATTCTTGTAACTGTGCTTTCAACTCTTTTAATTCAGTCGGTGCCATTCTGTATGGAGCTATCGATATCGGAATAGTGCCGGGTAATAATTCAATACCAAATTCAACTTCTCTAATCGGCGGTAAACCCGGTAATTCTTTCAGAAAAACATCTGAAAACTCACAAACAACTGGTACAGACTCAATTTTCAATTCTATCCTGCTAGAATTCATCACATACGCTAAATACACATCATAGCCTTTTCTAACATACTTCTGAGCCCTCATAGCAGAAACTACTATCGGTAATTCATTCGAATCATTTGATTCAATCCGAAGAATCTCACCATTCTGACATTTCAATTCTATACTCTTACTTCGACAATTCACAATAGCTTCATGCACATTTAGCCAGTCCATGCCCAGTATTACATCGAATTCGTCAAAAGGGAGAAGCATCAGATCAGCCATAAAATAATATCCTCGAGCCATTAATGGACATTTCTTACATATCTTATCAATTAACACAGACTTTCCTAACGGATTTGATACTTTAACTACATATTCAGTAGACTCAACATGTAAATTCTTTTCAAACACTAATTTCATACAAATATAAGAATGAGTTGATCCAGGATCTATCAACGCAACAATATCAGTGTTATAGAGAGAAAAAGTACCGGTAATAACATCAGGAGACGAGGCTTCCTCACGTGCACGTATTGCATAAGCTCTCGCAGGAGTACACATCTCAGATCTCACATTAGCATCTCTCGCCACACTGCGGTTTCCACTTTGATTTCCAGTATTTCGAGGCGGTCTACCTCTCGATGTAACACTATGCGACTTAGTCGATTGTTCCTTATCAGCCACAGATCTTTCAGGACAATCACGTAAATAGTGATCTAACGATCCACATCAAAAACAAGCTCTGCTTTTTAATCGGCATTCACCAAAATGTTTATTATTACAGTATTTGCATTCAGGTCCGGGAGTTCTCACACTATCTGCACTAGCTACCGAGGTTGCTTGAGATCTCGAATGAGAAGATTTAACATTTTTGTCTCGTATAGATATGCCCGTAGAAGTAGCAGGACGAAGATGAAAATCCTTTGATCTCTTGGATCCAGATTGATATGATTTACCCGCAAACCTCTTTCAAGCCTCTCCGAATTCAGAATCTGCTTTTCTCTTTTCTTTAGCAAGCTCTTCGGCTTTACAAGCCCGATCAACGAAAACCACAAACTCTTTCAGTTCGAGTATTCCGACTAACAGTAGAATTTTTTCATTTAGCCCATCTTCGAATTTTCTACACATTATGGCTTCGGTAGAAACACATTCGCGAGCATATTTGCTGAGTTGTACAAACTCTCGCTCATATTCAGTTACAGACATTCGACCCTGTTTTAACTCTAGAAACTCTTTTCTTTTCTGGTCGATGAATCGTTGACTAATGTATTTCTTCCTGAATTCTGTCTGAAAGAATTCCCAATCAGCTCGTTCTCGTGCTACAACCGAGGTCAATGTATTCCACCATTGATATGCAGAATCCCGAAGCAAAGAAATAGCACATCTTAGACACTCATCAGGAGTACAGGCCAGTTCATTAAAAACTCGGACCGTATTCTCAAGCCAAAATTCGGCTCTCTCAGCATCATCACTTGCTGAAGCTCGGAATTCCTCAGCACCATACTTTCGTATCTTATCAATAGGTGGTCTGTTCAATCCCAGAGGATCCACAACCCGTACATTATCAGGGTTAGGTCATGGGACGGGAGGGGGTGGAGGTTGCGGAGCAGCCGGGTTTGCTCGCACAAACTCACTAAACCAACCAGACATCATTTGGAAGAAAGCTTGTTTAACTTCTTCCTGATTGGCCACAATAGGGCCCGATTCAGAAGGCACAGCCCCTTGAGCGGATGCTGGTGCAATACTTTCACCAACGTCAGCTAAATCTCAATTCGGATCCATTACTATATAAAACAAATTTTTAGAGGATGTCAGGAGATATCACACAATCATATTTCATATACATAGCATGTATAGCTAGACTCGTACTCACTACGGTAGTCCTAGAATCGACTAAACCGTAGCTCTGATACCAATTAAAATGTAACACCCTATACCCGAGACCATCACCGGAATCAAGTACAGAGCGTTACCGAATTTAACGGATCTTTACAGAACTTAGTCGGCCCCAAACCAGAAAATTTCATGTCAAAAATCATAAAAAGGTTCATATGAGATATTTTCGGATTAAAACAATCATATCGGATAGTTAGGATTCGAATCCTACTGCTTCAGAAGCTCAGAAAAATTTTCGTTTTTGAAAAAATGCCACACGCCCGTGTGACTAAAAGCACGGCCGTGTTGTTAAATTGTGTGGCTTTCACACGCCCGTGTTAAGCACCCGTGGAACATTTTGACTTACACAACACGGTCACAAGTTAATTTTACACGCCCATGGAGTAGGGCCATGTGCTTCCCACGGCCAAGGCATGCCCGTGTTCTCAGCCCGTGGAAAATTCTGCCAAAATCTACACGGCCATCCAACACGCCCATGGGGTTAGGCCGTGTGTCACCCACGGCCTAGGCACGCCCATGCCCTTACCCCGTGGTCGAAACTGTCAAATATCACATGGCTACCAGACACGCCCGTGTGTCTAGGCCGTGTTTAAAACTGACCAAAACATCAAGGTGCAGGGGACACACGGTCGAAGCGCACGCCCGTGTTCCCTGGCCGTGTGGCAAGTTATAGGCTCGGTTTAAGCCAAATTTGCCACCCAACAAGGGTCATTTCTTTCCAACCAACAACATGCAACATTTCCAAGCCAATTTACCATTTACAACATACCAAAGAACAAATCAAATACTTCATTATAAACATATATGACCCAAGCCGCATCTCATGGCTTGATCATTTACAAAATACATCATGTACACAAAATATCTAGCCTATACATGCCATGACCATTTCATTTACAAAGGATTCAAAAGTACCAAAGCTTGATGGATAGTGTGATGGCGATCTCCGACACGTCCGATGATCGAGCTAGCTTCCGAATCTATAAGACATTGACAGAAATAAACGGAGTAAGCTTCTAAAGCTTTGTAAGTCCGTAATACAGAAATTAAACCTTACCGAGTCAATGCGGTAATTACAACAACATTGCCAATTCAATTCATTTACTCAAGTTGCCTATTTCACAAGTATACACTTGTTAGTCCATGTAACATATAATGTCATTCATGTACCCATCACAACATTCATGTATCATATTATTGCACCAATGTTTGTACACGTATTTCACATAACATATACCATGTAATCCATGTAAATTTCATAGAACATATACCATGTAATCAATGTAAATTTCATATAACATGTATCCATATAATCCATGTAAATCTCGTATAACATGTAATTCATATAATTCTCATATATCATATAACATGTATCGGTAGTTGCCCATTGAACCTTTAAGAACATCGAGGGATACTCGGGTGATACACACACAGTGTATATACATGTAACCTGTAATCCGTCAATGCATCGTGAATGCTCTTTCGAGCCTGTATCGGTAAGCCCGAAGCTGATCAGTAATCCCGAAGGATGAACGGTAAGCCCGAAGGCTGAACAGAGAGCCCGAAGGCTGTTCAGAGAGTCCGAAGACTAAACAAGTAATCCTGAAGGATAAACCTGTAGCTCATGAGCACGTGGTGAGTCTGCAACAAATGCAGGAACTCAAACCACCCTGTAGCCCTAGTGACATGTCACTTGTATCCTATCGACTTCTACGGTTCTAACGGGGCTCGATATTTATTTCTCACTTGTAACAATTTCATTTCAATTTCATATGTATACGTCCAAATAGGCTATTCAATCAACTATTACTTCATACGTTCAATTAACAACAATTATAAACATATACACATTAAATTCCATTGTACGGACTTACCTCGAAATTCCGTTATCTACTCGTCTATTTTTCTTTTTCCCCGATCAAGTTCCGAAATTCGGTCGTCTTTATCTATATTAATACAAATTTAGCTATTTAATCACTAACTTGTTCAATTTAGCCAAAAACATGTATTTTTGTATATTAGCAATTTAGCCCCTATTTTTCAATACATTGCAATTTAGTCCTTTTTTCACAAAATGACAATTTACACAATAAATCCCCCAATTCATCATAGCCGAATATTCAAGGGATTTATACAAACACATATAACTCATCTTATCACATTTTAAACCACAAAAATTCTACCTTTTTACAAATAAATCCTTAAAACCCATTTTCTTCAAAAATCTCTTCAAAATTCTTGTATATTCTCATATAACATACAATAATTCATCAAAATCTATCAAAATATCAAGGATTCATCAATGGCACTTTTCAAAGACATTCACAAAATCAGAAATTGAGGTATGGGTTGACTAGTATTCGAAGCAACGACCTCAAAAACGTAAAAATTATCGAAAACGGGACAAAAACGAACCTCCAATTGAAGCTTGAAGTAACCGAATGGAAGAAAGCTTTAAACCCTTGTTTTGTTTCAGAGAATCGGTGAAGAAGAAGATGAAAAATGGATGTTTTCATGTTATTAATAATTTAAAACATATAATAAAGCCATTTGACGATTTCGCCCTTTTACTAAAACCATTTAAAAACATATCATTAAGGACATAAATGTCCACTAGCATAGGAAATGGTAAAATAACCATTTAAGGCCTTCACTTATAAAACCATCATCTAATAAGCCATTTATGAAATAGAACTCTAATTTATCGCTTTACGCGATTTAATCCTTTTTCTCAAATCAACCGGTCAAACGATAAAATTTCTAAACGAAACTTTCACACGGTAATTCTATCATGCTGTAAAACATATTGAAGCAATAAAAATAATATTTTGACTCGGTTAAGTGGTCCCGAAACCACTCGTTCCGACTAGGGTATAAAGTGGGCTGTTACAGGCGTGTGTCCTTTGAATTGAATTTTTTCTAAGTTATCCTGAAACATTCATATGTTACCGGTTTAGTCCCGAACGCATGATTTAAGACTCATATGTTTGTGTTAAGCATGTTATAAGTGTATACAGATATCAATGATTGAAATTGATAATTACTTGACAAATGAATGTTCTGTATTGTGTTATATGTCCGGTAATACCTTTTAAACTATTCCGACGATGGTTACGGGTTAGGGATGTTACATATGTATTGTAGGATGATATCATTATATTTATATTTGGCGTTATAATTAAAAATTCAAAAATTGAACACGTGTTCAATAGTATTAAAATACAAGTTTGTTATCACTTTTATATTCATTATTAAATAAATCAATATTGAACAGAAAATATTTTCTTTTGCCCATATCATGCGAGCTATAAAATCTAGTATATATTAAACAACACAAATACTATGTCTTCTTGTTATGATTTAAAGTTAGAAACAAATTATATCGATCTTTTCAACATAATTGTATGAATTAATTGGACTAAACACGAGATCGATATAATTTGCTTCTAACTTTAAATCAATATTATATATAGAAAATACGATTTTTGATTTCATTAATCATACAAATTAGTAGAAAAACATAAATATATAAATGAAAAGTATAAAAATTTAAGTTGGAAACAACATTATTAACGTAATAGTGACTCAAAACAACATTTTTGGTAATGTTAGTTATGAAATTTAAAATTTATATAATTGAATGAAAAAATAGAAATACAGTAGTAATTGGTAACTAGTTAAGTGAAAATATAATTTTATGATATAAAAATATATTTAAATAAAAAGTTTGATGGCTTGCCAACTTTGGAATTGATTTGAATGGAACTACAAAATTTAAGCTCAACTTGATAATTATTAAATCAATTTTGATTTAAAAGTATTGTATGGCTTTCTCTATTCGCATAGCTAGTATTAAAACAAAAAAAAAAAACCCTCTTTCCAATAGTCCTAAGCCTTAACTCTTATACTTTAAAGGGTAAATTACACAAACAGTCACTCAACTTTGAGGTAGCTGACAAAACAATCACCTTGGCTTCATTTCAATCACTCAACTTTAAAAAATGACAAAATAATCCTTTTTATCATTTTCCGTTATAGACATAATGACAAAATGACATGGAAAATGACGACTTGCTTGGTGTCATTAACCATCCAGCTGGCCAGTTAGCACCAATTTAAACAACCCTATCAGTAGCAATTTAGGGTTTATGTAGTCCTATCAGCACCAATGTAAACCTTTTATTCTTTCTCTCAATCTCTTTAAACTCATTTCTAACCTTAAAATTTTGTAAACGCTCTCCACCTCCCCTCTTGCCTCTCTCATTTGCTTATCTTCATAATTTTTTTTCAAATCCATTTACTTTCCCAGATCTCTCCCATGTCTTCTCACACCATCACTAAAACTTTCATTCATAGCAAATTCAAACTAAGCAAAATTCTCCTTTCTTTTTGTGGGGAAAAAATCCCAAAAAATGTTCATAAAGGTTTTAATCGGTTAGAGAAGTCATAGTTTTCTCAGTGTGAGGGATTTAAAACCTAATGAAACATTAAGTCATGGAAGTCTCTTCTCCTCACTTTTTTTTGTAAAAATCTCGATAAAAGAAAGATAATTTTTTCTCTTTATTTTGGGTTTCGAATTAAAATACGAAGAAGTAGAACACCAAAAAAAGCTTTATTTTTATTTTGAATGTGACAGGTTTTTGTGTTTATACACGGTTTAGAGTTTGGATTTCTATGCTTTTGTTTGGCCTAGGTTTTTGGTTGCAATCTGTGTGCTCCCCTTTTTCCTTGTTTGTAGGATCTGGTTCTGTGTTTTTTTTTTAATGTTGGAACTTTTTCTTTTTGGAGGAGGTTGCTTGATGGGGGGTTAATTTTAGGGTTTTTTGCCATTGATTTGCAAAATGGGAAAGATAAGGTTTTTTTCCCTTTTTTGTTTCCACTAGTCTCACCCTCCCTTTGGCTTTTAGAGATTGAGCAACTCCTATTTTCCCTTCTTCTCTTTTTCTTTTTCTCTTTTTTTTTCCATTTCTTTTATTCTTCTTTTTACCTTTAACCAATCTTTTTTTACCCTTTTGACTACTTCTCCAATGTGGCAAGTTAACTGGGCACATTAGCTAGCTAACTTGACACATCAGCGGTTCTAGTACTTTTTAATAACGTTAGTGATTATTTTGTCATTTTTTTAAAGTTGAGAATTGAAATGAAATCAAGATGGCTAAAATGAAATTAGCGGTCCACTTTAAAAAACCTTTTCTTTCTTTTCCTACTCTTACCTATCTAAAAACCCTAACAATGGTGACAGTCCCACATTAACTGACCATTGATATACTATGTCATTTAAGTGTAAGATATTCTATGCTTTAAGTGCGTTTCAAAGTCCTGGTGCTCTTCAATCAAGGACCCAGATTTCATCAAACTCCATCTCTCCCATTCCCTCAAAACCAATACCAATCACTCCTTTCTTCTCCGTCCCTATGGGTACCACTTCTTTTCCGTCAACTATGACTCACTCAAAACAACCCAAATACTCAAGTACCCACTTAATGAACCAAAAAAAAGGTTAGAATATTAGGTTCTTGTAATGGTTTACGGGCTCTAAAAAATGACAACAATAGAATATCTCTATGGAACCAATCAACGAGAAAATCCCAAGTATTACCTTCCATTGAAATAGACTTTTCATGTCCATCAATTTGCTTTGATCGTTCAACATTTTATGGATTCAGGTACAACCCCATTTCTGATGACCACAAATTGGTTCGAATGGTCAAATTACTTAGAGACAATGATGACTATTTTCATTCTAAAGCTAAGGTTTATAGCTTGAGGAGCAATTGTTGGACAAGGATTAAGGATTTCTGCTTTTATCCTATCGATAAAAAATTTGGGTTTCTGGTTGACAATACTTTACATTGGATGGTTTCTAATGCTTACTGACTGCTAAGACTTGTTGGTTTTGATCTCGGGAGCGAGGATTTCCATTGCGTTGGATTGTTGGATTTCGTTTACATTATCTTTTTTGGTTTGAAATAAAGACCCTAGGAGGTTACATTTGTTTGACTGCAATTTATTATAGATTGGTTGATCTGTGGATAATAAAGATATATAGGGGTTGTTAAGAGTATACTTGACTCTCTGTTACTAAGTTAGCTCAAAGGCAGTTAGTTTGTTAATCAAATAGTTGAGGTCGTTAGTACTAGTAGTTACCAAAAGAGTCCTATAAATATCACTACAGTGTTGTACAAAGTAAGATTTCAAGTCTAAATATAGAAATTACTATTCATTTAATACTCTGCAGTTCTTATAATTCATAGTTTTAACGTTTGTACCTAAGATCTTAGTACGGTACCAGTTGCTGGTTGATCCTCAGGCATATGGCTAGGGGTAAGCAAAATTCGATTCGACTCGAAAAATCGAAAAAAACTCTAATTTCGAGTTAAACGAATCGAGTTATTCGAGTCAACTCGAATTTTTTTTCGAATTTCGAGTTCGAATCGAGTTGAGTTTTTAAATTCAAATAACTCGAATAATTCGAATAATTCAAATATCAAACTATAATATTTTACATTTTTACCCCAAACTTCCAAACTTTTTTACTTTTTCCTCAAAGCTTTTACTCTTTCCCACTTTTTCCCCAAAACTTTTACCCCTCACCCATCCTAACCCCCCATCTACCCAAAATCCATTTCCCACCAAAATTTTACTCTCCTATTTACTTTTCCTTAAAATTTTACTCCCAAAACCCCTTAAAACTTTTTATTTTCCTCCAAAATTTTTACTCCCTCCCACTTTCCCCTTAAAACATTTACTCTCTTTTCATCCCACCCCCCATCTACCCCAAACTCATCTCCCCAATTTTTTTTAATATTTTTCCTCCAAAATTTTACTCTCCCTATTTACTTTCCCTCAAACTTTTACTCCCAAAACTTTTTATTTTCCCTCTAAACTTTTACTTCTCACTATTTACTCCCACATAAAAAATAAAAAGTATCCAAAAAAAAAACCCATAAACATAAATAGTAATAATTTTATTTATATCTGCTATTTATATTATTAAATTAAATTTCACATTTTATATTATTTATATAATTGAATTGTTTATTAATATTGAATATTTATATTAAAATTAAATTATTAATGATGCCATAAATTATTCGTGTTAAAATTTTATATTGGTATTAACTTCACATTTTATCTTTAAAATAACTTTTATTAAAAAGTCACATTATTACATTTAATATATTTTTTAATTCCAAAATACATAGTGACAAGAATCTGAAGATAATTGAAACAACTAAGCAAACAAAAAAGCTAACCCGTATATAAAAGATTAATAAATAAATTATGAGATGATGAAAGTTAATAAAAAAATTGATTATAGTGAAAAAATTTTATTACGATGGGTGATAGTGGTTACAAGAACCCAAAATTATTTTTTAAAATTTAACTCGAACAAATATATTCGATTCGATTCGATTCGAATTCTATCTCACTCGACTCGATTCAAGAAAATTTCAAATAAAGTTTGAATGATAAAATAAAATTCGAAAACTCGATTAACTCGAAAATTTTTGATTCGATTCGATTCGATTCGATCGAATGCTCACCCCTACATATGGCCACCACACATTCTGTTGATTCTGACTTTGTTGAGCCCAATGGCACTGTGTTTACTGGTGATCGAGTTATCACTTCGCTTCCTCAGCATGAGGTGGTTAAACTCGACAAGGACTCCTTTCTCCAGTGGCAACAACAGGTGAGGCTCATAGTTGTTGGCTATGATTTTGTAGGTTTTTTAGATGGCTTTATCCCTGCTCCGCTGCGGTTTGTTCAAGCACCAGACGGTGATCTTGTTACAAATTCGTCAGCCACGGTCTTCACTCAACAAGACCACCTCCTTATGTCGTGGCTACTTTCCACGATTAGTCCCTCATTTTTGTCCTTCTTCACGGATGTGCGAATGGCTTGCGACATGTGGACGACAGCGAACAGCCTTTTTACGGTCGACACTAGTATGAAACAGTCACGGATCCATCATGAGCTACATTCTCTCAAGAAAGACAGCCTCTTCATCAAGGGTTATGTTGCGAAGATAAAGAGCTTTTGTGCTCTTCTAGAAGCCTCCGACTCTCACATCTCAGAGGCCAAGAGAATGGAGATTAGCGGTTTAAGAGGTGATGTTTGCAGCCAATTTGGTAGATAGTGCTCCATTATAGATGGTAGAGAGCTCCGCTCGTGATGATCGTCCTCCATCTAGTGGTCGCGGAAGGAGTTTTTGATCCCATCTCCAGTGTCCAATCTGTGGACGATTCGGCCATCTAGCACAACGATGCTATTACCGGTATCATCATGAAGATTCTTCACCAATGGTGGCTTCAGCGTCACACCAAGGAGGTCCGATCACTCCCAACCTCGGCGTGTCATCTCCGATACAAAGGCCTTCTCTCGATTCGTACATCACAGCATTGAATGGAGCATTTTTGGGCGACGAATGGTTCTCTTGACAACAACACATGCCTTGATTTGTAAATTAGATAGGTTAAAATTATTTTGACTTTGGTCAATGGAGTTTTGTGGATCAAATAGATTTTATGGCCTTTCCCTCTATAAGGCTGAATGTTGGAACACCTCTAGCACGTGGGCCGCATGGTGTTTATGTGCCACTTGGGCCAAGCCAACATTTCCCATACGCATCTAGGCCTTCCCATGACAGGCCGCCTGGATTGGGCCCTCTCCATGGGCTTACTAGGCCGAATAACTCATCCATTTCTACTGGGCCCATTTATATTGGGCCTATTTCTAACAATGTTTAAATTGATTCTTCTCTTGGTTCAGGCTCGTGTCTATTTCAGGTCTGATCGTGCATTAGGCTCCCTCGCATAGGCAATCTTTATGCTTTTGATTACGCTGACTCTTCCGATTCTCATATTAATATCGCACAACTCGGGTCCAATAGTGGTGGTACTGACTCGTATATTCCCATGTCTATTGGCACCACATCGTGATACCCCGAATCTGGTGCTAGTAATCATGTATGTCAGGATCCATCGACACTACATAACACTACCCCGTATTCAGGTACGTCTTCTCTCTTAATGGGTGATAGAACGCCCACTACAATCTCGTTGGTTGGTCAGGGGATATTACCTATGCACTCTAAATTGCTTCGGTTATCTAATGTTTTGTGCGTTTCAGCTATAAAGAAAAATTTATTGGCTGTTTCTCAGTTTGCCACTAACAATGATGTGTTCTTTGAATTTACTCAATGTATTATGTTATTAAAGATAGCGTGACACGGGAAATCTAGCTGAAGGATCATATTCATGATTGGTCATATCATTTTTCCTTACCGAAAACGTTTGTTCAGAGTGTTATAGCTCCTTCTACTGTTCAAGTGGGACTCCAGAGTCGGTTTGAAGACAGTGATTTTTTTTATTGTGGCACCAGCGCCTTGGTCATATATCTACTTCTGTTGTTAAATCTGTTCTAGATAAGTGTAATATCACTTTGAATAAAATGTCTCTTGATTGTGTTTGTACGGCTTGTCAAAAAGGGAAGTTTCATAAATTGCCCTTTTCTAATTCGACTACTGCATATACTAATCCATTTGCTTTGGTTGTCTCTGATCTTTGGGGACCTGCATCAGTTGCTTGTACTAATAACTGGTACTATGTGTCGTTTATTGATATGTGCACTCGTCTTACTTGGACTCATCTGATTTGACAAAAGTCTCAGGCAGTGGATTGTTTAGTTCAGTTTTAGAAATTAGTCAAGACTTAGTTTGGAAAAACTATCAAACAGTTTCAGAGTGATTGGGGCAGTGAGTATTGCGCGTTTACTTCTATTCTAGCGTCTCAAGGGATAGTTTATCGGTTGACTTGTCCACATACCTCTGAACAAAATGGAGTGGCTAAACGCAAACATCGGCACATTGTTGATAAGGACATCACTCTTTTGGCACAAGCAAATCTCTCTATGGAGTTTTGGGCCTATGCGTTTTGTTGTGTGGTTCATCTTATCAATCGTCTTCCTACTTCAATTTTGAGCGAACGAATTCCATATGAAGCTCTTTTTGAATGAGATCCCACATATGACCATTTAAGGGTATTTAGATGTTGTTGTTTTCCATACTTGCGTCCATTTCAGCGTCATAAGTTAAAATTTCGATCGCAGCCTTGTACTTTCTTGGGGTATAGTCCTCAACACAAAGGATATCAGTGCCTTCTACCTTATGGTAAGATTATAATTTCTCGTTATGTGGTATTTGATGAACAACGGTTTCTTTTTTTGTCTTCTGCTACATAGGGTTTTGGCTCTTCGTCTAGCACTATACCTACATTTATTCCTCTGGTTAAGACTGTCTCTTCTCGATCTACGGACTTGACACCTATTCTTGATTGTCACTCTTCACCCCGTGGTTCT
This sequence comes from Gossypium stocksii, assembly GCA_020496765.1. Taxonomy (NCBI): domain Eukaryota; kingdom Viridiplantae; phylum Streptophyta; class Magnoliopsida; order Malvales; family Malvaceae; genus Gossypium; species Gossypium stocksii. Next base: position 2,387,056 of record CM035623.1, read on the forward strand.
ACAGTTCCTTAAGTTGGGGTAAATTTTGATCAGGCACCTCTAAGTTCTACCACGTTACCCACTGGTGATGTTGATCCGCCGTCTACTATGCCCACTGTTGAAATTAGATTTATTCCTCTGGGTCAGGAGTCTTCCTTGCCTCCAATAAATGATCATCCAATGATTACTTGATTGAAGGTTGGCATTTTCAAACCAAAAGCGTTAAATGTTGATTGTTAAGCCTCACACTATTGAGGAGGCATTTTCTACCGTTGAATGGCATGCTGCCCTCAAGCAGAGTTTGATGCTCTTCTTATTAATTCTACATGGGATCTTGTTCCATTGTCACTTGGTCGCAGGGCAATTGGGTGTAAGTGGATATTCAAAATCAAGAGGAATTCTGATGGTACTGTTGCTCGTCGGAAAGCTCGGTTAGTTGCAAAAGGATGTTCTCAGGTACCTGGGTATGATTTTAAGGAGACTTTTAGTCTAGTAATAAAACTTGCTACTATTTGGTTCATCTTGTTTGTTGCAGTATCCAGAGGATTGCAGCTTTGTCAGGTTGATGTAAACAATGCCTTTTTGAATAGAGACCTTATTGATGAGGTGTTCATGCATCAACCTTCAGGATATGTTCAGCATGGGTTCGATGGCAAACCTTCAGGATAAGTTTCATGTTTTTACTGTAGCTCTGTCTTCTCTTTGACATTGCTGGTGAATGAATATTATTGAATTTGCAAAAAAAAAAGTTTATGTTTTAGTTACCTAACTTCAAAAAGTTACAAAAATGGTCATTGAACTATTCAAAAGTTTTCATTAAGTCCCTAAAATGTTAAAATCATTGTTGTATGACCTCTGTTCACATAGCTTACACCAATTAAAAGCTCTCCATCCCTGTCTCTTCTAAAGTTCATTTTCTTTCATGACACAATTTTGTGAACTAAAATACAAAAAACCTTCTTCTTCGGTCTTCGACACTGATTTTTAAATTGAATTGGATTTAAAATATGTTATTCTAATCATCAAGGGGTACTAATCCACCAAATTGACCATTTAATTATCATTTAGAGCTCGCTAGTAAGACTTAAAGAATAAAAGAATAGTCTCATGAATTAAATAAAAACTTTCTAATAATTTAACGACCATTTTATAACTTTTTAAAATTGAGTTATCAAAAACATAAAATTTCTAATTATTTAGTGACATTGAAAATAGTTTAACCATAACTTTAAAACACATTTTTTTAAAAACTTTATTTTCACACCATGTTTTTCTCTTATACTTCAAAAAGCCTTAGCCTACTCTTAGCCATCTAAAAACCCTAACAATGGCAGCATTACCGCATGAACTGACCATTAATATACTACTTCATTTAAGTGTCAAAGATCTTCTGCGCTTTAAGTGCGTTTCAAAGCCCTGGTGCACTTCTATCGACAACCCAGATTTCATCAAACACCACCTCTCCCATTCCCTCAAAACCAATACCAATCACTCCCTTCTTCTCCGTCACTGTGGGTACCACTTCTTCTCCGTCAACTGCGACTCACTCAAAACAACCCAAACACTCAAGTACCAACTCGGTGAACCAAAAAAATCCTTTAGAATATTGGGTTCTTGCAATGGTTTATTGGCTCTAGAAAACGACAACCAGAGAATATTTCTGTGGAACCCATCAACGAGAAAATCCCAGGTATTACCTTCCACTGAAATAGGGCGTGCCGGTTTCACTTGTTACGGATTTGGGTATGATCCCATTTCTGATGACTACAAGGTTGTTCGAATGGTCCAATCAGGTAAAGACTATTCTGGCCATTGTCGTTATGGAGCTGAGGTTTACAGCTTGAGGAGTAATTGTTGGAGAAGGATTAAGGATGTCTGCTTTTATCTTCAGTTGCATGAAAGATTTGGATTTTTGGCTAACAACGCAATACATTGGAGGGCTTTTAAAACTCCCCAATCGGGTAAGGAAAACCTTGCTGGTTTCGATCTTGCGAGCGAGGAATTCCGTTCCGTTGAATTGCCGGATTTTTGTTTAGATGAGCCATTCTGGTTTGGCATAGAAGCCATGGGAGGTTACCTTTGTTTGAGTGCAGTTCATAGTGAATTAGGTGATATTGTGGCTGATGTATGGATAATGAAGGAATATGGGGTTAAAGACTCTTGGATTAAATTGATATCATGGAACCAACCCCACTATATTCCATCTGTAGTAGTGCCTTTGGCATTTTCAAAAAATGGTAAGAAAGTTTTATTCAACATTGGATACAAATGGTTTAGTTTCGGCGAAAGGGACAAGTTTGTGTGGTATGATGTGGGAAGCGAAAGGGTTGAGAATGTTGAGATTAGAGGCCTTCCAAGCAAATTTGATGTGCACTTGTATGTTGAGAGCCTTGTCCCCCTTAATAGCAATGCTCAACAATGATAGGTAATTTTTCTTTATTTAATTGCATTCTTTTTATGCTCATATGGATTTTGAATGTTGCAATTTGAATTTTTAAATATATTATTGGTTTTTAAGTTATTAGGCAATGTTTCTGGAATCAGATTAGTAGTCGAACTAAAATAAATAATTGAAAAATAATAAAAATTCAGTTCAACTAGTTTTTCGATTTAATTGGTCTGTATTTATTTGTGAGTTAATACATTGGTCCGGTTCAGTTCAAATCATATTGTTAGATATGGTTTCTTGTCCAAGGCACTTCACTTGATGTTATAATTTGAGAAATGATACGAGGTAATATCGAGATTTGTTTTTTGGAGCATTTGATATGAGTATGTTCTTTTATGTATGTATTTAGAGGAATATTTATATTTGGATGTGCTAGAGAAGCCCGTGCTAATCCTAAACTCTAGAAATTAATTTAATTGCATTCTTTTATGTGCACTTCTCTTTGAATGTTACAATATGAATTTCTATTTATATTGGATTTTTCTATGTTGTTAGGGATAATTTCTTCTAGAATTGAAGTATTTTATGCGATTTTCCCATCCCTATTCATTTTTTAAGCAATTTGTCTTGTGGTGTATATATATATATATATATATATATATAATTTAGAAAATCTATAGGAATAGATGAATAATGACATCAAAAAACCAATCATTTTGTTTTAAAAATAGATGCCTTTGACATCCAACTATAGAATTGAATAACTTTTTCTTTTTGAATGACGGTTTAAAAAAACGTACTTCTACATCAAAAAAGCCTATTCGTCCAAAAAGCTTCAGTTGATGTTATAATAAGAGAAAGGATATAAGGTAATTAAATGTTAAATAAAGTTTGTTTCTCAATCACTTTATATGAGTATTAGATACAATTTATGTTTTTATGTATGGGAGGATAGTATCATTATATTTATTAATATTTTGAAATTGTTCTTATTTCTATTTATAATTTATAAATAAAAAAGATTTATGATTATGATATACATAACAATCATAAATGTAATATCAATTCGGAATTTTTTCTAAACGAAGATTAGATACTTCATTTTATTGGTCCAACCATGCTGAAATTACAATGTCAAATTAATTAATTTCCATCTCGTGAACATAATTGTATGAACTAATCAGTCTAAACAAGTTCAATATAATTTGGTTCTACAAGTTCAATATAATTTGGTTCTAACTTTAAATTAATTTTATATATAGAAAATATGATTTTGGATTTCATTAATCATACAAATTATGAGAATAAAATAATTATATAAATAAAATTATAAATTCCAAACACAAGTATTCATAAAAATTTCCAAAATTCTAAATATAAAGTAACATTTTTTATAATATTAGTTACGGAATTTGAAGTTTATATGGTTGAATTATCAAAATAGAAATACACTAATAATTAATGATTAATAGTAAAGGTGTCAATATTTGTTGATCTCTATATGAATGTAATATTATATATATGTTAATGATGAGTTGAATGTGTATGTGGACCAAATTTATAAAATTTGTAAATGTGGAGGGTTAATTTTATTAAATTATTTAGAGCTAGAGCCAAACTGATAAAGTGTGTATGTGTCGTTGACTAAATTTATAGATGTCTTTGACATCAAACTATAGCGGTGAATATTTTTTTTTTTTTTGAATGGCAATTCCCAAAAATCATACTTCTATATTCATTATTTTTATGTATTGAAGGATGGTATCATTATATTTATATTTGGTGTTATAATTAAAAATCTAAAAATTGAACACATGTTCAATAATATTAAAATATAAGTTTTTTATCACTTCTATATTCATTATTAAATAAATTAAAAAATATTTTATTTCGTTCATATTATAAATATGATAAATTTTAATATATATTAAATTGTCTTTTACCGTTGGTCAGCTAAACTTAAGAAAAAGAAGAAAGAATAATCTAATGATTTAAATAAAAGTCATTTAATAATTTAATGACTATTTTATAATTTTTTAAAATTAATTATTAAAATATAAAATTTTTAATAATTTAATTACAATTTACCCATTATTTTGTGAAAACATTTTTTAAAATAAAAAAAAAAAGCAAAAAGTAACTTACTTTTAAATACATTGTTTTTCACGCCATGCTTTTCTTTATACTTAAAAAAAAAACATTTTTTTCTTTGTTTACTCTTAGCAATCCAAAAACCCTAACAATGGCAACACTCCCGCATGAAATGACCATTGAAATACTACTTCGATTGAGTGTAAAAGATCTTCTACGCTTCAAGTGTGTTTCAAAGCCATGGTGCTCTTCGATCGACGACCCACATTTCATCAAACTCCACCTCTCCCATTCCCTCAAAACCAACACCAATCACTCCCTTATTCTCCGTCACTGTGAGTACCACTTCTTCTCCGTCAATTACGACTCACTCAAAACAACTCAAAGACTCAACCACCCACTAGGTGAACAAAAAACACCCATTAAAATATTGGGTTCTTGCAATGGTTTGCTGGCTCTAATAGACGACAACGGTAGAATATTTCTATGGAATCCTTCAACGAGAAAATCCCAGGTATTACCTTCCACTGAGATAGAGTTTTCATCTCCATCGATTTTCTTTCCCCGTTCAACTTATTGTGGATTTGGGTACGATCCCATTTCTGATGACTACAAATTGGTTCGAATGGTCCAAGTACATGGAAAAAATAATAGCTACCTTCATTCGGAAGCTAAGGTTTACAGCTTGAGGAGCAATAGTTGGAGAAGGATTAAGGATTTCTGCTTTTATCTTACTTTCTATCGAGAATTTGGATTTTTGGCTGACAACGCTTTATATTGGATGGTTTTAGAAACTCCCCAATCGGGTAATAAAAGCCTCGTTGCCTTTGATCTGGGAACCGAGGAATTCCGTTTCGTTGAATTGCCGGATTCTTGTTTAAATAAACGTTTCTGTATGAACATGAAAGCCATGGGAGGTTACCTTTGTTTGATTGCAACTTATACGGAATTCAATGATGATGTGGTTGATATATGGATAATGAAGGAATCTTGGATTAAATTGATGTCATGGAAGAAATCCGAGTCTATTTTAGGTTTCCCAATTGTAATACCTTTGGCTTTTTCCAAAAGTGGTGACAAAGTTTTATTCAGCATTGCTCTACACAAGTTTGTGTGGTATGATTTGGGAAGCAAAAGGGTTGAGCATGTTGGGATTAGAGGCCTTCCAAGCTCATTTGATGTGGACTTGTATGTTGAGAGCCTTGTCCCCTTAATGGTAACGCTGTAATGAGATGCCCCGCAAAGGTAAATTGTTTTTATTTAATTGCATTTTTCTTATGCTCATATGGATTTGTATGCTGCAATTTGGATTTTCAAATATATTATTGGTTTTTATGCTTTTAGGTATTCTTTACAGAACCGGATTGGTCGTTGAATTGGTGATGCTATTCTGTTGGGTTCATATAACTATGTTGGTAGAGATGATTTCTTGTTTGTAAATTGGATAATTTGTAATTTGTTTTCACTTGAATTGTGTGGTATGATATCTGATAAGCAAAAGGGTTGGATATGTTATTGATTGGAGGTTTTCTATGGTGTTTTAAAGTAGAAAGGTTGGTTGAGACCCCTGTTGGTCCCTCTTAATGTTTGGCATGATTTCTTGTTAAGCTATGATTTTTGCTTTTGAATTACTTTATGAGTAGTAGATATGATTTTTTTTTAATTATATTTATGTTTAGATATGTGTAGGGGTGAAGTTAGAAATTTTTGTTAGGGGGTCAATTTTAAGTTATATAATTTTACGATAGTAAAAATGTAATTTTACCATTTTAATAGTTTATCTTTATAATTTTAAAGTATTGTATCAAAATTTTATAGTTTTGAGGGCTAAAGTGTAATTTTATATTTTAAAGTGTAATTTTAAATGAAAAATTTTACATTTTCTTAGGGGAGGGTTGGTCCCTGCTAGCTCTTTGACCTCGCCCTTGGATATATGTAGAAAGCACATGAATAATTAGTTACAATTAATATAAAATTAATTTATTTTAAGCACTTTACTAAATTGACGTTACTCTTAATTGAGCCACCCACTCAATTATAAAGATAAAAGAATATAGGTGGAAATAAGAAAAATCAAAACAATACTATTTTCTTTCGTAAAAATCCGTCATAGCCAACCTTACTAAATGCAATGTCGACTGTCCAGTCCACGTTAAATTTCAAAAATACAAACACCAAACAACATTGTAAATTAGTGAGTGGATGGTTAATTAAGGTATAAAGATTAAATTGTAAAAATGATAAAAATTAATCGTTATAAAATTTTAGTTAATTGAAGGATCAATTGAACAATTTTGACTCTTTTAAATATAGTGGACGGTGGTGATAGACAACTATCATCCACCAAAATGGTTTATGAACGTGAATGTTAATAAATTATGATTAATTAATTAATTAAGTTAAAATTTAGAAGTCATCATCCATTTTTTTTTTATTTTTCTTCTTCACCGTGGAGAGAATGAAACTTTGAGAAGCCATTGGTAAGGCTTCAACATTTGGCCAACTTTAGCTTTATTCGTGATAGGCCATTTTCACTCGGTTTTTTTTTTTTTTTTCTGTAAATCTTATATTTTTAGTATCGTTGTAACTCGTCTTAGTTAATATGTATGTTCATTTTTAAAACTATTATGGCTTCAAAATGTTATCATTGTCGATATTTGAAGCGATATGTGAAGCTTTTAATGTTAAGTTATTGGATATAGATCAGAGAAATGAAAAAGGATTAGTTTGTGAAATGAGAATTGTTAGTTTTGAACATAAGGATTAAATTGTTAATATCTTAAATTTGGCATGCAATTCCTGTAATTTATATAATAGGGGGCTGTAATTGGATGTATTTGAAGTTGGTTTAAAATTTGGAGTCTAAATTTGAAAGTTAAGATAAGTTTGATTTTAGGGATTAAATTGAATAAAATGTAAAACTTGAAGAAATAACCAAAAGATAAAATTGAGCTTACATATATTTGTAACAAGTTGTTATATGATATTTGAGAGATTAAATTGAAATAAATTTATATTATAGACCAAGATTTGAACAAGACGATTGATAATCGAGGAAAAAGGAAATTTACAAACTAATCTCTAACCCTTCTACTTATGCTATTTGCCCCTGGTAAGTTCATATAGTATAAATATGTTTAAATTATTGTTGAGTTTCATCTGTATGTTCATCAATGTTTTATTGATATCCTAAATTGGCTATGAATTAGTACCTAAATTGAGAATTGAATCTGATTGAAAAGGATTATTGTGAAATGGAATAATGTGAGATTAAACTTGGACAAAATTAGTAACAGTCTCGTATACGAGGTTATGCATTATTTCTTGTACGCCCCGAGCTCCAACATGTGTTGCGGACTCGAGAATACAGGTATATTAACCCCTAGTCAGGTTAAATGTTGTGTAGGTTCAACCCTAACGAGTGACCAAGCACTATTATCCAATTCATGTAGGTTTAACCCAAAAGGATAACCAAACACTATATTTCTCGTGTAGGTTTATCTCAAACAGGTAACCAGACACTATACATTCACCTGTATTGTAACGACTCAAATTTCACGGGCACCGGAGAGACGAGTCTTAGGGCCTCCGTCTTAGGAAAAACAAGTTCGTAAATATTTATTAAAAACATTTACGAAGTTAGTTAAGAGTTGAATTAGATTTTTGATAAGTGAATTTAGTTTAATTAGAAATAATTAGTAGAAAGGACTAAATTGAATAGAGTATAAAAGTTTAATTATAGAATAGAAAAATATTAAGGGATTAAATTAGTTATTAAACCAAATTAGTCACATGTGTGTGATAATGAATAAATCCATGTGTACTAAAATCATTAGTACAAATGTACATAATATGTTTATTTACTTAGTAATTAAGAATATATATATATATATATATATATTTATAATTAATTAATTGTTTATTATTCATAGTTATGAAAATATTTTTATGTGATAAGTTGAATTTTGACAATTGGATGGTGATGATGAATTACATGTGTCATAATGTGTGTATATACAAATGTATGTTTATTATTAGTTATTAACTAGATATTTTATAATAATAATTAATTAAGTAAATAATAGTAAAAAATAAAAAAAAATAACAAAGAAAACAAAGAAGAAGAATAAAGAAAGTTACAGAGAAGTAACGAAAATTTGGGAAAGAAAAGAAGAAAGAAAAGAAAAAGGAGAAATTGGAGAATTGAAGCTTAGAAGTTTGAAAGGTAAGTCAATTAAGCCCTTATTCTTTAATTTAAATATTTTAGAAGCTTTAGAATTGAGTTTTGTTCAAACTAAGTAGAAGTTATGGAGGTTTTTAAGTTTTGAGTAAAATTTATGTTGGATAAATGATTGAATTAAGGGCTTAATTGATAGAATTATTATTTTGAGTTGATTAAGGGATTAAATTGTAAAAGAGGTTATAAGTTTTGTGTTTGAGGGACTAATGTTGAAAGAAAACTTGCATTAAGGTTCTAATATGAACATTTGATAGTTAATAGGAATATGGAAGGAAATTGAGTAGAAATAAAGTAGTAATTAAGCTAGAAAAGTAAATGGATTCAATTAAGTTAAATTAGAAATTTAGGTAAAATTTGACTTTTAATGTGGAATGTGTGTGCAATTAATAATTTGAAATTATATAATTTTGTAGCAAACAAGGAACCCGAGACGTCGAATACGAAGGGGAAAGAAAAAGTTATTGAGGAGTAGCTCGAGAAAAATATTGGTTTGTATTATCATAATTCATGTTATTTATTGTTATGTGTATAATTTTATTATATATATAATGTGATTGGATATGATTAGTGAATATGTACATTTATATATGTGTGAAATTGTTTTATGAATTATATGTGTGTATCAAAGTGAAAATGTATAATGATGTGAATTGGAAGCAATTTGTGTTTGAAATGAGAAAGATGTGAGAAATGTGATCAAAGTGTTAATTGATAAGTGAATTTTGAAATGAAAGTGAAATTATTAAGTGATTTTGATACCCTATTAACTAGTCGGGCTTAGTGGATATAGTTGGCATGCCATAGGATTGGAAGTGTTCAGGGATTCTTCTACCTCGAGTCGATGAGACATGTGGTGTGTATAGATTTGCTTCAGGTAGTTTCGATGAGGCGTTGGTCGCCACTTTGCTTCGGCTCAACCGATGAGACACGTGGTGTGTCATAGATTTAATTCGAACTATCCGATGAGGCGTTGGTCGCCACTTTGGTGTGTTTGGTTGGATCTATGTATCCACCAAAGTCTGAGTCATGTTAATAGGGATAAATAAGTGAAATGAGTAAGTAATTTGAATTATTGAATGGAAAGTAAAAGGAATTTGGTAATACAAAATGTGAAATGAAACTTGTGTTATGGGATTGAAGGCATGAATCAAAGGTTCTTGAATTGTTTGAAATCTCAATGATGATATATTGAATCAATTATTTGAATTACGTTGGCTTGGTATGAAATTGTAGGTATGATTTGTTAATTATCTATGTATGTTGTGACATTGTGTTGTTGACATAAAATGAATTATGATAATACCACTGAGTATTTCCAATACTCAGCGTACGGTTGTTTTCCGTGCGCAGGTTAGGTAGATTTAAAGTCCGGCTCAGCATTCAAATCAATCCCGCTTCAGCTCAAATTTTGGTGATGTCTATATAACTTTTGGAAAGGTGGCATGTACTAGGTTTAATGTTTGTCACCTGTAAATGTTTAATATTTTGAATGTAAATATGGTTTATAAACCTTAAGAAGTTTTTGGAATGAATGAATGAAACTTTGCTAAGTTTAGAAATGAAATGAATGGTATTTGATTAAGATTTATAAATCAATGATTTAGGCATGAATTGGGTATGTTTAGTGGGTGACAGTAGCTTAAAAATGGTGAAAAATCATGTTTTCACACGGCCAAGACACATGGGCGTGTGCCCAGGCCGTGTGGCAAAGTCAGTGTTGCCCACGGGCTAGTCACACGGTCGTGTATAGCAAGTCAGATCTACCCACGGCCTGGCCCCACGGCCATGGGGAGCCCCACGAGCAGACCACACGGGCATGTCCCAGGCCACACGGGCATGTGCCCCTATCTTCAAAGAAAAATTTCTAAAGTTCTCGGTTTAGCCCCAAATCACTTTTTAAACTTATTTTGGGCCCCGTAAGCCCATATTAAGGACTATTTGTTAAAAATTAGAAGGTTTTAGACTGAAACTCAAATTTATGTCTCGATTTTGTTCGTTTATTAGTGTATAGTTCGATAATGCCTTGTAACCCTATTCCGGCGACAATTTGGGGTTAGAGGGTGTTACATGTATATTGAGTTCTTTTACGATGTTTCATTGGATAGAATTATAAAATGGTAATTTAATGGTATGAAGTTGATGTTGGCAAGATGGTAGTTCATTATTTGTATATTTGAATTAAGTTGGACTATGATAGGAATATGAAAATTTGAGGTTATATGTATGGTTTGAACTCAAAGCCCTATGCATCTTATATTGTTGCATCGTATCTTGATAGAGATACTTATTTTGCATAATGAATTGAATGTGTGATAAGTAATTGAGTTAATTAATCGTTTATTTTGTATGAGCTTATTAAGTATTTTAAATACTTACTCATGTTACTACTTCCTGTGGATTTTGGATATCCAGAATGTGTCGATCAGATCAACGAGAAGCACACACTTTTTGTCTTTCAAATTCGGTAGCCTTTGATGCTTCGAGTTTGGTTATTTTTAGCATGTACATAGGATGGTTAAACTTGGATTAAATGTTTGGCATATGTGCTAGTTGATGTTTGTAGTATATGCAATTATGGTACCAAGTTGTTACATGGATTTGATAAGTTGTGTATATTTACCAAAGTAATGGGATGATTAGGATTTGTGTATGATTTACTTTGGCAAAAGTTAAGGTATAATTTAGGTTGTTAGAAAGGTAAGGTTGGAAAGTATTATGGTAAAATGCACATTGGTGTTCTTATATGCTTGTATAAATGGTTAGGTTGTATTTTTGAATTGGTTGTGATGGTATCAAATGGCACATTGGTTAGGCAATTAGGAATGATATTTTAATTGATGTTTTGGTATGTTTTTGGTACATTTTAACGTGGTTTAAGGAATGATATATAAAATGCATATGTCGTATATGAAAGTTTGTGGTTTACAACTTGCCTTGTAGGGTACACATAAGTGAACACAGTATGACACATAACTGTGTGCTTTACATGGGCATGTGGTACGGCCATGTGCTCTGAATGAATTAATTGCAAGTTGTTTGACACAACCACAATTAATTACACGGTCTGACGACACGACTGTGTGACCCAATATTACACGGCATTAGCCTTGTACACAGTTCAAGTACACGGCTGTGTGGTTTGGCTTCACACGGTCTCAGTCTGTCACACGGCTTAGCCACACGGCTATATTAGGGGTGAGCAAAACTCGATTCGACTCAAAAAAATCGAAAAAAATTGAATTTCGAGTTAAACGAATCGAGTTATTCGAATTATTCGAGTTATTCGAGTCAACTCGAATTTTTTTTTCGAATTTCGAGTTCGAATCGAGTGGAGTTTTTAAATTCGAATAACTTGAATAATTCGAATATCAAACTATAATATTTTACATTTTTACCCCAAACTTCCAAACCTTTTTACTTTTTCCTCAAAACTTTTATTCCTTCCCACTTTCTCCCCAAAACTTTTACTCCTCTCCCATCCCAACCTCCCATCTACCCAAAATCCATTTGCCACCAAAATTTTACTCTCCTATTTACTTTTCCTCAAAATTTTACTCCCAAAACCCCTTAAAACTTTTTATTTTCCCCCAAAATTTTTAGTCCCTGCCACTTTCCCCTTAAAATTTTTACTCCCTTTTCATCCCACCCCCCATCTACCCCAAACTCATCTCCCCAATTTTTTTTTTTAATATGTTCCCTCCAAAATTTTACTCTCCCTATTTACTTTCCCTCAAACTTGTACTCCTAAAACTTTTTATTTTCCCTCTAAACTTTTACTTCTTACTGTTTACTCTCAAATAAAAAATGAAAATTATCTAAAAAAAACCATAAACATAAATAGTAATAATTTTATTTATATCTGCTATTTATATTATTAAATTAAATTTCACATTTTATATTATTTATATTATTAAATTGTTTATTCATATTGAATATTTATATTAAAATTGAATTATTAATGATGCCATAAATTATTTGGGTTAAAATTTTATATTGGTATTAATTTCACATTTTATCTTTAAAATAACTTTTATTAAAAAGTCACATTATTACATTTAATATATTTTTTAATTCCAAAATACATAGTGACAAGAATCTGAAGATAATTGAAACAACTAAGCAAACAAAAAAGCTAACCCGTATATAAAAGATTAATAAATAAATTATGAGGTGATGAAAGTTAATAAAAAATTTGATTATAGCGAAAAAATTTTATTACGATGGGTGATAGTGGTTACAAAAACCCAAAATTATTTTTTAAAATTTAACTCAAACAAATATATTCGATTCGATTCGATTCCAATTCTATCTCACTCGACTCGATTCGATTCGAGAAAATTTCAAATAAAGTTTGAATGATAAAATAAGATTTGAAAACTTGATTAACTCGAAAATTTTTTATTCGATTCGATCGAATGCTCACCCCTAGGCTATATGACCCCTATTTTGTCTTTTTATCTTCTTTTTTTTTTTTTTGTAAAAGTTTCAAAATAATCCTGAATTGGTTCCAAGCCGGATTAAGAGTTTTCTAAGTTCGAATAAGACTCGAATTTAATTGTATATCATAATATTTGCATGATTATGACATGATTGATTATTTGGTGGGTTTATTTATTATTTAATTGATATGTAATTTTAAAAATATTACAAATTAGTCCTAGTTAAATTCTAGGTTGCTGTCATGGCATACGTAAGTTTGTACAAGGCCTGAGAAAAACTATATTTGAGGATGATGCCTTGAGCTGACTATCATTGTGTCATTGTGTGACTCATGTTTTATTTGAATATTAATTGTGTGGTTATGAAATAGTTTCATGTTTAATTGAAATGAAGATCATGAATTGTTTTTATTGTTTAATTGAATATTTAAAGCTGGAATTATATGTGATCTCTGTTTATTATAGTGACATCCCGTGGTTCGGGTCGGATGACCGGACCGGGTATGGGATGTTATAAAGATATTAATGTGTAAGTGTTAAAAACTAAATATGTTATTATACCAAATAAAAGCATTACATCATCATTTTCTATTAACAAACTAAAGGAAGTGATCAAAACAAAACTAATGGAAAATGTTAATGATAAAGTTGAAAATTTTTATAATTTAATAATCAAAACAAAAACACACCAATAAATTAAGACCCTTTTATTTTTATAATAAATATAATCAATAAAATATGATATTGAATCTAATTAATAATTTTAATATATATATGTATATATATAAAAATGTTTGTATCTGTATATTCTATAAGATGTCAGAGGCCGTCCCTGCTATTTAACCTAGCGTCTTTATGTTGTAGTAATAAGGCTTCTGTCCTCATGGCACCTGTGAATTGGTTCTTTGAAACTGCACAAGTCCATCTATGACCTGAAACAAGCACCACAAGCTTGGCCGGAGCTAAGTAGTTTTCCTCTGCAACATGATTAAGAACTCAGATTCATATGTTTGTTTATTCATCTATGCTAAGGACTCCATCCCAATTTTATTTCTTGGTTTATGTGAATTATCTTGTAGTCGTAGGAAGTAATAATAATAAGGTGATATTCGGTCTTTTCTGGCAACAATTGTCTCTTATATTAGTCTTAAAATATCATGGTCTCTGAATTACTTGATGTGCTGAGGTAACCAACACGTGTTCAATAGGGTTAAAATACATGTTTTTCATAATATAAAGATGTACTGAGAATAAAAGTTTGATTAGGCATGTGAGCATTTGAATTGATTAGGATGTTAACCTCATTTGAAATATGGGTAGGACTTAGTTCAATTCTGGTTTAATTCGTTTTATACTTTTACAATATTAATGTTTTTTTTCAAAAAAGAGTAAACTATATTTATGATTACTAAACTATAAATTTAAATTTTAGTCGTCAAACTTCAAAAAGTTAAAAAAATGCTCATTTAACTAATCGAAAGTTTTCATTTAAGTCTCTAAAATGTTAAAATAATTGTTGTATGGTCTTCTATATTTGCATAGCTTATACCAATTAAAAGCTCTCTTTCCTTGTCTCTTTTATCATTCATTTTCTTTTATGACACAATTTGAATGTCACAAATTTGTGAATTAAAATTTAAATAATTTTCTTCTTTGATCTTTGACACTAAACGTCAGTTTGGCTTGGATCTAAAGTATATTATTCTAATCATTGAGGGATACTAATCCACCATATCGATTATTTAATTGTCGCTTGAAACTCGCTAGCCAGACTTAAGAAAAAAGAACACCCTAGTGACTTAAATAAATACTTTCTAATAGTTCAATAACCATTTTGTAACTTTTTAAAATTAAGTTATTAAAACATAAACTTTTCAATAATTTAATGACATTAATTATAGTTTAACCATAATTTAAAAAAATACTTTTTTAAAATAAAAAAAATGCAATAATTGAATAAAAAAGAACCTTATCATTTAAAAACATCGGTTTTCACGCTTCTTTTAAAAAACCTTTTCTTCTTTACTTATACTTACCCATCCAAAAACCCTAATAATGGCTACACTTACCCATCCAAAAACCCTTACAATGGCGACCGTCTCGCATGATTTGACCATTGAAATACTACGTGGTTTAAGTGTAAAAGATCTTCTACGCTTCCAGTGCGTTTCAAAACTCTGGTGCTCTTCTATCAACGATTCATATTTCATCAAACTCCACCTTTCCGATTCCCTCAAAACCAATACCAATCACTCCCTCATTCTTCGTAAATGCGGGTACGACTTCGTCTCATTCAACTACGACTCACCCAAAACAACCCAAAGACTCAACCACCCACTCGGTGAACAAAAAAAACTCCTTAAAATATTGGGTTCTTGCAATGGTTTGCTCGCTCTAATAGACGACGACAATAGAATATTTCTATGGAACCCTTCAACGAGAAAATCCCAGGTATTACCTTCCACTGAAATAGACTTTTCATCTGAATCGATTTTCTTTCCCCGTTCAACTTATTATGGATTTGGGTACGATCCCATTTCTGGTGACTACAAATTGGTTCGAATGGTCCAATTACATGGAAACAATAATGGCTATCTTCACTCGGAAGCTAAGGTTTACAGCTTGAGGAGCAATTGTTGGAGAAGGATTAAGGATTTCTGCTTTTATCTTATATTATATCGAAAATTTGGAACTTTGGCTAACAACGCTTTACACTGGATGGTTTTTAAAACTCCCGAATCATGGAAACAAAACCTTGTTGGTTTTGATCTCGGGACCGAGGAATTCCGTTTTCTTGAATTGCCGGATTTGTGTTTAGACAAGCTTTTTTGTTATGACATAAAAGCCATGGGAGGTTACAATTGTTTGACTGCAACTTATAGGGATTCCAATGATGTTGTGGCTGATGTATGGATAATGAAGGAATATGGAGTTAAAGAATCTTGGGTTAAACTGATATCATGGAACCAACCCCACCTTCTTCCATGTTTTCCATCTGTAGTAGTAGTACCTTTGGCTTTTTCAAAAAATGGTGACAAAGTTTTATTCAGCAGTGATGTACACACGTTTGTGTGGTATGATTTGGGAAGCAAAAAGGTTGAGAAGGTTGGGATTAGAGATGTCCCAATTATCCATGATGTGGACTTGTATGTTCAGAGCCTTGTCCCTCTTAATACTCATGCTCTAATGATCAACAATGAGATGCCCCCACAGGTAATTTTTCTTCCTTGAATTGTATTTTTCAATGCTCATATGGATTTATTTATATTTGTGTGGTGTAATTTGAATTTTTAAATATATTATTGGTTTTTATGGTATTAGGCCATATTTTCAAAGTTAGTAGTTGAATTGGTCATGGCATTGGTTTAATAAATAATTAATTAAAAAAGTCTTTAAAAAATTGTACGACTAATTTTTCAGTTGAATTTGTCTGTTCCTATTTGTGGGTTAATCAGTCTAATGTCTCTCTTTGGATTAATACCTTATTCAAATTGATTCAAATAATAATGTTGTTATAGATGATTTCTTGTCCAAAGCACTTCACCTGATACTATAATTAGATAAATGATATGAGCTAATTAAATGTTGAACATATTTTATTTTTCGAGCACCTGATATGAGTATTTTCAATTTATATTTAAAGCACCGCATCACTATATTTATATTTGGATATGCTGCAGATGCACATGCTAATTTTAAACCCTAGAAATTAATTTTATTGCATTCTTTTATGTGCATTTCTTTTTGTTGTGATACGAATTTCCATTTATATTTTTTTTATGTTGTCAGGGGTGATGTCTTGTTCAAGAAGTTTCACTTGATGTTATAATTAGAGAAATGATATGAGGTAATTAAAAGTTAAACGAACTTTGTTCCTCGATTATTTTACAAGTATCAAATATAAGTATTTTTAATTTATGTTTTTATGGATTGGAGGAAGGTAGCATTATATGAATATTTTATTTTATAATTAAAAATTCAAAAATTGAACACTTGTTCAATAGTATTAAAATACAAGCTTGTTACCATTTCTATATTCATTATTAAATAAAGGGATAACTATTAAAATTATTTATGAACTTTGATTTAATTTGCAATTGTATACATTAACTTTAATTTAGTGCAATTATATACGTTAAACTCTAATTGTTACCATAATTCATGTATAATTTTAGATATTTTAAACGTAAAATATTTTCTTTCACCCACAATCATATTAAACAACACAAATATATACCATGTTGCCCAAATATTCAACTAGTTTGAAATCACTCTTATCAATATCTATAATTTGTAAATAAAAAATTTATTCAATTGATTAATAACTTGAAATCGCTATTATTTCTATTTATAATTTATAAATAAAAAAAGTTATGATTATGATATAAGTAGTAATCATAAATGTAATACTAATTCGAGTTTTTTTTTTTAAACGGAGCTTTAGGTACTTAATTTTATTGGTCCAATCCAACCAACCATATTGAAATTACAATGTCAAATTAATTAAATACTATCTCTGGAACATAATTCTATGAACTAATCGACTAAATACATGTTTTAAAGATGAATATAATTTGCTTCTATTTTATATATAGAAAATATGATTTTGGATTTCATTAATCATACAAATTATGAGAATAAAACATAATTATATAAATGAAAAGTATAAAAATTTAAAATTAGTTGCAAAACAACATTATTAATGTAATAGTGAATCAAAACAACATTTTTGGTAATGTTAGTTACGAACTTTAAAACTTATATAGTTGAATGTCTAAAATAGAAATACACTAATAATTTGTGACTAATAGTATAGGTGTCATTATATGTTGATTTATCTATGAATGCAATATTATATATATATATATATATATGTTGATGGTGATTGAAAGTATATATGGGGACCAAATTTATAGAATTTGTAAATGTGAAGGGTTAATTTTATTAATTTTTTTAGCATTAGGACCAATTTGATAAAATTTATAAGTGTCAAGGACTAAATATGTTATTATACCAATTAAAAAAGACTACATCATCATCTTATTTTAACGATTTAATGGAAAGTGACCAAAACAAAATAACTGAAAATGTTTGTGACGAAATTGAAAGTTTTATAATTTGATAGCTAAAACAAAAGCATTCTAATATTTGAGACCCTTTTTTTTTTTCATAATAAATACAATCAATAAGATAAGATATTGAATCTGGTTAATGATTTTATTTTTATTTTACTCACCCAAAATGAAATACTTGCAATTTTGTCACCCAACTTTTAGAACGTTTTTATTTTTGTCACCTAAGTGTTAAATCTCTAACGACAGATAATTATACATGTCACATCAAGTAAATACTTTTATTTTGATCACCCAACATCTAAGTTACTTTCATTTTGGTTACCCAAAAAAATATTTTTTTAATATATATTGGTCCTGGTAAAAAAAAAAGTTAATGATTAAAGTGAGAATAGTTCGGGTAGTAATCTTTAAGTAACAATTCGATGATCAGTACAATGGGCTAGTACCCATTGACGAGTAAAAAAATATACTTTAAATCCAAGTCGACCTAACGATCAATGTCAAAGATTAGAGAAAAAAGTTGTTTGAATTTTAATGTGTAGATTTGTGATGTTTAAAGCAAGTTTCATGGGAAAATTTTGAACTATAGAAGAGAAAGAGAATGAGAGTTTTCAATTGGTACAAGTAGTGCAAACAGAGAATGCCATACAATAATGACTTTAATAGCTGAGTGACTTAAATGAAAATTTTCAAATAATTCTCTAATCATTTTAAAATTCAGTAATCAAAACATAAACTTATTAATAATTTAATGGCATTGGATTCATTTACCCTAAAAAAAAGGTTAAGTACTAACATTGGAGCAAGACATGGGATTAAGACAAAAATATGAGGCTCAAAAGATAGGCTCGAGCAAAAAATAGTCTCACTTGAAATATGGGTTGGACTTAAGACTTTAACATTCAAGGCTCGAATCTAGCTGAACCAGTTTTATACTGTTATAATATGATTTTTTTTTAAATTACCGCTTGGAGTTCGATAGCCAGACTTAAGAAAGAAAAAGAACAGCCTTGTTATGATATTTACTATTACCAACCCACAAGATGAATGGGTCCGGGTCAAATTCTACACGGTTTGCATATTGAGCTTGTATATCGAGCTTGCGCATTGAGCTTGTGTATCGGGCTCGCATGATACTAAGTGTTCGCAAGAGGGGCACTTAAACCCTCCTCTGAGATCACACGTGAGATCGCACATGGGACCGTGTGATGTGGGTTCGCATGTCACTATATAGGCAGACTCCCATCGTATAAATACGTGTTAAATCTAGAGTAAGATAGGTGTTGACATGCATAGAACCTATCTAGAATATCACATCAATTAACAGTAATCATATAATAGAAATATACAATCTTACCATCTAAGGAAAATAGAGATAAACACTCAACAAAGTTAGTAACTTAAATTAAAACTCTCTAATAATTTAGTGATCATTTTGTAACTTTTTAAAGTTGAGTTACCATAATATAAACTTTTATATAATTTAGTGACATTGGATATTGTTTACCCATCATTTTAAAACATTTTTTTTTTAAATAAAAAAGAAACCTATCTTTAAAAACAATGTTTTTAAATAACCTTTTCCTCTTTGCGACCATCCAAAAACCCTAAAAATGGCTACCTTCTTCTTGGATGAGATGATCGAAATCTTATGTCGTTTAAGTGTAAAAGATCTTCTACGCTTCAAGTGCGCATCAAAGCACTGGTGCTCTTTGATCGATGATCCATATTTCATCAAACTCCATCTCTCCCATTCCCTCAAAACCAAAACCAATCACTCCCTTCTTATCCGTCAGTATGAGTACGACTTCTTCTCCGTCAACTACGACTCAGGAGAAACAATCCAAAGACTCAACCACCCACTCGGTGAACAAAAAAAAGCCATTAAAATATTGGGTTCTAGCAATGGTTTGCTGGCTCTAATAGACGACAACGATAGAATATTTCTATGGAACCCTTCAACGAGAGAATTCCAGGTATTACCTTCCACTGAAATAGAGATTTCATCTCCATCGATTTGCTTTGACCGTTCAACTTTTTACGGATTTGGGTACGATCCCATTTCTGATGACTACAAATTGGTTCGAATGGTCCAATTATTTGGAAAAAATAATGGCAAATTTAATTCGGAAGCTAAGGTGTACAGCTT
Organism: Gossypium stocksii; assembly: GCA_020496765.1. NCBI lineage: Eukaryota > Viridiplantae > Streptophyta > Magnoliopsida > Malvales > Malvaceae > Gossypium > Gossypium stocksii. The sequence continues at coordinate 2,407,418 of CM035623.1, forward strand.
GAGGAGCAATTGTTGGAGAAGGATTAAGGATTTCTGCTTTTATCTTATATTAGCTCGAGAATTTGGATTTTTGGCTAACAACGCTTTACATTGGATGGTTTTTAAACCTCCCAAATCGGGGAAACAAAACCTTGTTGGTTTCGATCTCGGAACCGAGGAATTCCGTTTCCTTGAATTGCCGGATTTTTCTTTAGATAAGCTTTTTTGTTATGACATAAAAGGCATGGAAGGTTACATTTGTTTGACTGCAACTTATAGGGAAATCAATACTGTCGTGGTTGATGTATGGATAATGGAGGAATATGGTGTTAAAGAATCTTGGATTAAATTGATATCATGGAACGAACCCCACTTTATTCCACGTTTTCCATCTCTAGTAGTACCTTTGGCTTTTTCAAAAAATGGTGACAAAGTTTTATTCAACATTTCTTACAAGTGCAGAAATTATGACAAATGGTACAATCTTAGGGACAAGTTTGTGTGGTATGATTTGTGGGGCGAAAGGGTTGAGAAAGTTGAGATTAGAGGTATTCCAACTTCATTTGATGTGCACTTTTATGTTGAGAGCCTTGTCCCTATTAATGGTAATGCTGTAATGATCAACAATGAGATGCCCTAGAGGTAAATTTTCTTTATTTAATTGCATTTTTTTTATGCTCATATGGATTTGGATTTATATTTGTATGGTGCAATGTAAATTTTCAAATATATTATTGGTTTTTAGGTTGTTAGGCAATGTTTTCATAATCGAATTAGTAGTTGAACTGATCATGTCACTGATTCTATAAAATAAATAATTAAAAAATCATGTAAAATGGGTTCAATTGGTCTTTATTTGTTTGTGGGTTAATCGATTTAATATTTCTCCCTAGATTGATATTTTGGTTTACTTCAAACTACCATGTTGTTTGAGATGATTTCTTGTCCAAGGCACTTCATTTCATGCTATAATTAGAGAAATGATATGAGGTAATTAAATGCTGAATGAAATTTGTTTCTGGAGCGCATTTGATATGAGTATTTTTAATTTATGTTTTTTCCTATGTATTTAGAAGAATATTCATATATTGATGTGCTAGAGAAGCCCGTGCTAATCCTAAACCCTAGAAATTAATTAATTGTATTCTTTTATGTGCATTTCTCTTTGTATGTTGCAAGATGAATTTCTATTTATATTGTTTTTTTTTTTTCATGTTGTTAGGGATGACTTATTGTTCAAGAAGTTTCCTATGGTGTTATAATTAGGGAAATTATATAAGGTAAATGTAGTTTGTTACTTGATTACTTTACGAGTATCGAATAAGTGTTTTTCATTAATGTTTTTATGTATTGGAGGATGGTATCATTATACTTATATTTGGATATGCTACAGAAACACATGAATAATCGAAGTTACATAACTTGATTGTAATTAGTTCGAATTAATGGAAGAATTAGTTTGATAAAATGCAATCTTATCATTTTAATAATCTATATCTTTATTATTTTTAAAATATTAAATTAATTTTTTATTATATTTGTAGGAATTAAAATATAATTTTATTATTACTAATTTAAAATCTTATAAATTATAAAAAGCCTAAATAAAAAAATTTTTCATTTTAGAGGGAAAACAGTGCTTGCTAGCCCTCCCATTGGCTCTGCCCTATTTAAAGTGAAAAGGTTGGTTGAGATCCCTATTGGTCCCTCCAAATATTAGGCATGATTTCTAATTAAGTAATAAGTTCGCTTTTCAATTATTTTATGAATATTTGGATATAAACATCTTTTTAATTATATTTATGTTTAGATATGTGTCGAAAGTACATGAATACTTAGAATTATATTGCTCGATTGTAATTAGTTACAATTAATATATAAATTAATATATTTAAACATTTACCAAATTTGTATAACATCTCATACTTGAATCGGTTTTCGAGTCTGATTTACAAGATATTATAACTTTTGTTATAGAAACTTCAATCAATCTGACAACATATTATCAATATCAATCACATTCAAAACATGTTACACAAACATTTCTTGAGTTCTACACCAACTTACGAAAACTATTTGATGTTGTTGATTAACCATATATAATTCTAAAAAGAGAGAATCCGAGCAAAAGGGTCAAAACAGTACCATTTTCGTTTGGTAGAGCTCCCATAGCCAACCGTAGAGAGGAAAATGACGACTGCTCATAAAACCAAATTGAACCACTCTCTCATTGAAGTGGAGAGCTTCAGTAAACAAATTGTTTCACTTTTTTTTTAATAATTATTAAATCAAATTAAAAATAAACTTTATAAACATTAAAAGTTAAATTTATTAATAAGTCAATTTAAAAAATATCATACAACCATTAACGTAATAGTGACTCAAAACAATGTTTTTGATAACATTAGTTACGAAATCTAAAGTTTATATAGTTGAACCATCAAAATAGAAATACAAAATGGTATGGTGTCATTATTTGTTGATCTATCTAAAATTTTATTACTTACACCCTTACTTTTATGTAAAACTAGACTCAATAATCTTTAATTTTCAATATAAAAAGTGAGCAAAACAAAAATAATCGTAAATGTTAGTGATGAAATTGAAAGTTTTTATAATTTGATAACTAAAACAAAAACATGTTAATAATTGAGACCCTTTTTATTTTATGATAAATATAATCAATAAGATAAGATATTGAATCTAATTAATATTTTTATTTTTATTTTAGTCATCAAAGAAATACTTGTCATTTCATCACCTAACTTTTAAGACGTTTTTATTTTAATCATTCAAGTATTAAATGTCCAATAACAGCTAATTGAATATATTAAATTTACAACAAAAAGACTATATGACTATTTATAATTAGTATAATAATAAATTTAACTGATTTTTGATAAATGTCACACATTTAATCTTAAATCAAACAAATAAAGGGACTAAATTTCAAAAGCTCAAAAAGCAGAAAGACCGGAGACAAAATTAGACCAATTCGATCCACTACTAATTACAATAGCTGCTCCGTCAACTTCACCGGCGATTGATCCATGGTGGGAAAATGAAATGAAAAAAAAAATCTAAATATATATCCGATTAATCCCCATATTTGATGCTTTACTTGATCAAAAAACGATCACAGCTCATGTTGATGAAACTATCAAATTAGTGTGAACACAAAAATCAATAAAAATTTCCTAAAAAAGAAGTTAACCCGAAAACATTGGATAAAATTGAACCCAAAACCTTGCTTCCATGGATAAGTTAGGAACGAGTAAATGGCATTTGCCATGGCAGCAAAACAATTGGGTTCCGCTTTGTTCGCCATTAATGGCGGCCTATCCTCTGAAAAACCAAAAAAATAAAATAAAATAAAAACAGTTAATCTATCGTGGATTCTATCTGGAAGATATTGTTTATCATTGATTTTTTTGATGAGTTCTTTTGGTTACCTCTTTGGGTCGGTTTCATTTTTTGGAGACCCACCTGAGTTTCGATCTTACCCAGAATCGGATTTTAGATCCCCTTCTTTTTCGTTACATCGACTTAAAAATTTTCTTCATTTAGATTGAACTAAGAAACCCTTTACACACACACATATATATATATATATATTATATATAATGTAATCTATATAAATATATATGTCGATGTTTAAGGTTTGGGGAGGTGAAATCCGAATTCAGGTTGAGATTTAGAGTGTGGGATTTTGGATTAATGGGGATTTGTATTAGCAGTAATAAACAGAAGCTGAACCAACTTAAACACGACCAATCTCGCAGGAAGAAGAGTCCAGGTTTATTATAAATTCCATTTTCTCATTTTTATTTTTATTTTTTTGATTTGGAACTTTGGGTTTGTTTCTTCATGGTGACATTTGTTTAAGTTTATATTGTTTGATGAAATCTGGACATGGAAAATGTTCTCTTTTTTTGTTCAAATGGGGGAGTGGCACTGTGGAAAGCTTTGATATGTATAATGTTATTGTGAGATTAATTGCAGAAGAAAACTAGAGGAATCGTGAGAATTGATTGATTAGGATACTGACTTCTGCTCGTGCCTTGTGTGACCGATAATGAGGATGAATTTTGATGTTTCCGGTATGATCATGTCCGCGCGGGCTTAATTTAAGCACTCATGAATATGATCGTATCAGTTTCATGCTTAGAAAACCAGAGGAATCATGACAATTAGTTGAATGAACAGAGTTTGAACAAGCTAGAACTAGTGAACTAGACTGATTTCCGGTCATGTCTTATGTGACCGGAGAATGAATTTCAATGTTTCCGACATGAGCATGTTCGCGAGGGCTTAATTTAAGCGTTCTTGAATATGATCATATCACTTTCATGCTTAGAAAACTAGAGGAATCATGAAAAATTGTTGAATGAATAGAGTTTGAACAAGCAAGAACTAGTGAACTGAGACTGATTTCCCATTCTGCCTTGTGTGACCAATCTTTTGCAAATCACATAGAACCATTGAATGAGGATCAATTTTGATGTTTCCTGTATGATCATATTCACGAGGGCTTAATTTAAGCGGTCTTGAATATGATCGTATCAGTTTCATGCTTACTAGAGGAATCATAATAATTAGTCTATTGAATTAAGTTTGAACAAGCTAGAACTAGTGAACTGAGACTACTTTCCAATTCTACCTTGTGTCATGTGTGACCGGAGGATGAATTTTCTGATCCAACCATGTTCGCAAGGGCTTAATTAAGCAGTCGTGAATATGATCGTATCAGTTTCATGCTTTAGGAAACTAGAGGAATCCTAAAAACTAGTTGATTGAATAGAGTTTGAGCAAAGCTAGAACTAATGACCCGAGACTACTATCTGATTCTACCTTGTGCGACCAATCTTTTGAAAACTGTATACAGAATCATTGAATGAGGATGAATGATGCTTCTGATATGATCATGTTCTCACGAAAGCTTAAATTATGTGCTCGTGAATATGATCGTATAAGAACGCTAAAGGAATCATTGACTATGACTGACTGAATAGAGTTTGAACAACCTCGAACTAGTGGAACTGAGAGCAATTTCTGATTTTGCCTTGTGTCACCTGTAATTGTTTTTTTAAATCCGTATTGTGTCACCTGAGGTTGAATTTTGATTTTTCTGGTAAGATCATACTCACAAGGGCATAATTAAGTGCTCGTGAAGACAATCGTAGCAATTTCATGCTTGAATTTTTTCATATCAGTTTATAGAATATTTCTTTTAACATAAACAACTTCAAACTGAGGACTTAAAACTACTTTATTTCCGACAGAACTAAGAACAGAAACGCAGGGATCAAATGAAACCGAAACCCAGACCGTCGTTCCTTTGACACCTGCCAGGGATGTCAAGGATCTGCAGCAGAATCCTGGATATGACAATGTTTGCATATTTACATATAAGGAGACAAGGTTGGCTACAAACGAATTCCGGCCAGACCATATCATCGGTGAAGGAGGATTCGGGGTTGTTTATAAAGGAGTCATAGATGAGAAGGTGAAGCCTGGTTACCCAACTACTGTAGTCGCCGTGAAGGAGCTTAATCCTGACGGGTTCCAAGGTGATAGAGAATGGCTGGTAAATCCAATCTCCTTGGATTATTCTCTTTTAATCTGAGGTGTTACCGTTTTATTTATCCTATATCTACATATATGAAATCTTAGTAAAAAGTTTCATTGTATATTACTCGTGAATGCTTAGAGTTCCATCATGAATACCTAGGTAAACATTTCATCCTAGGTTACTCGGACTCGAGTGTGAATGTCGAGTCATTTTTCTAACTTGTTTTCACGTATTTGAGGAATCATTTCTTTATACCTATATCCAAAAACATGTCGGACACGTTTAGTTAAAGTTCCTTCTAGCTGGAGAAGAATACTCATAGATATGGTCGGATACCGTTGTACTATTATTCTGATTATAAGATAGAGATCATGTTATTTCGACTTCTCATTTTTGTTATGGACAAATATATGTAAAAACTTGGATAAAATTCAACAAATCTGTTCAAATACATATTCTGGCTTTTAGCACTCTCACCCAAATTTGAGTAACAGCTGTTTAGAGTTGATATTTTTCTCAACTTTATGGATTCAACCATAATTGGGTGGGTCGGGTTAGTTGTGATTCGAAACAATTTGAATTTGATAAATTTGAGTTTTCAAATTTCAAATTCAGGTTTAAATTTGGGCCAATTTCGACCTCGAGTCATTTCAAGTATGGATCATTTCAAATTTAGGTAATTTCATGTTTAGACAATTTGAGTTGAGTTAATTCGTGCAATTGTGAGTTTATGCCATTTTGGGTTCGAGTCATTTTAAGTTATTTGTTCAGAAGTTTTTGGGTTTGGGTGGTTTGAATTGATCAAATTGGACTTTCAAGTTCAGGTTTGAATTGTTTAATGTTTTGCAGGCTGAAGTCAACTATTTAGGGCAATTCAGCCATCCAAATCTTGTGAAGCTCATCGGATACTGTTGTGAAGGTGATCATCGATTGCTTGTCTATGAATACATGGAAAGTGGAAGCCTCGAAAGACATCTTTTTCGAAGTAAGTGGTAGGATAGAACAAGTGATTTTTAAGTCAATGGGAAAAAAGGAAATAAATTCCATCATGAAACTTAATTAAAAACCTCCTTTAGTTTAGCCTATTTTTAAAGCAGATTGAAGTGATACAATGTTACTCGGATTTAAGAGCAAATGTCTGGTACGGATATGTGCCCATCACTTCCTTGCCCCTCCAAGCATTACTAGGATTACATCCATTTATAATGCACTTTAAGGTTGTAAAATTTGGACTAAACCTACCGACCCAACTGGTTGAATTGAAAATTGATTGGTTTGATGATTTAATCATATAGGTTGAGCTTGAACCAACATATTAGAGAACTAGTCAAAACAGATAAAAACCAGAAACTAAAGAACCAGTTCATCTAGTTCAACTTAGCGAAACAAAAACAAGATCCAACCGATTCAACTTTCGATATGTTTTCTTTTTCAATCATGATGTGTATATAGTTTTCTCGGCATTCCTTTAATTCAATGATTGGTTAATAATATTAGGGTAAATAGCATATATGTTGCTCTGACTTGAAATATTCATATCCAACTTATTTGAGCGGATATGATCTTTCAAATACATTAAAAAAGATAAACATAATCATATCCAGTAATCACACTCGAGCCCAAATAATAAAAATTACTAGAAAAAATATATGTTAAAAGGTATTTGCACTATGCATGCATGTCAAAGAAAGAGCATATCTTTTGTTATTTACCATATTTATTGCTGGTTGTTAGGAACCGATTGTAGTTTGACTTGGTCGAAAAGAATGTGGGTTGCTTTAGGTGCGGCAAAAGGGCTTGCTTTCCTTCATGGTGCCGGAAGACCTGTCATATACCGAGACTTCAAGTCGTCCAACGTTTTGCTCGATGCGGTTATTCATCTTTCCCCTTTGTTATTCAATGTTATTAGTTTTCACTCGGACTTGGTGTTGTGAGTATTAGATACAAGTATGTTCAATTTAGAAAACCCTTAATCTAAATGTGTGTTGGACACAAGTAATCAAAGTATCCATTTAGTATGCATTCTCTTTTCCGTAGGATTTTAATTACCGTCACTAAAAATGCATGTAAAATGTAGGATTTTAATGCAAAGTTGTCGGACTTTGGACTCGCAAAGGATGGGCCAATGGGAGACCAAACCCATGTTTCAACACGAGTGATGGGAACACACGGTTATGCTGCTCCTGAATATGTTATGACTGGTTAGTAACAAGCAAGAAAGTGAGAGAATAGTTTTACACAGAACTGCTAATTGGATGGGTTGGGTCAATTTGAATTGTACATTAAAATTTCCAGGTCAAATTAGGTTTTAAATTTTATGAAACATTTCACTTCAGGCCATTTTCAAGTGCAGGTCAATTTGAGGTTTCCTTAATCTCAAATCGAATCTATTTAAATTTTGGGTTTAGGTCATTCTATTTTGAGGATCAATTTTACATGTTCATATCATTTAATGTTCTAATTTGTTGAGGTTTTACACATTTCCAGTTACTTGGATCATTTCAAGTTTGGATTTATTAAATGTTGGTTGTCGAATTTTTATGGTCAAGTCGAGTTAGATTGGATTTAAATTCGAGTTTATCAAGTTTTGGTTAAGATTGACAGGTCTAGTTTACTCATGATGTCATGTTATGTCGATACTAATCAATGACGATGGCTAACCAAGTTGCGGTACTGATATGAACAGGCCATTTAACAGCAAGGAGCGATGTCTACGGGTTCGGAGTGGTATTACTAGAATTGCTGACCGGACGAAGAGTGATGGACAAGGGAAAGCTTGGCCCAGAGCGTAACCTAGTGGAGTGGGCTCGACCACTCTTGAACCATAAAAAGAAGCTTATAAAGATCCTAGACCCTAAAATGGAAGGACAACTCTCACCTAGATCTGCACTGAAAGTAGCCCATTTGGCCTACCTATGCCTCAGTGAAAACCCAAAAGGACGACCTCTAATGAGCCAAGTGGTCGAATGTCTCGAGACGATTCAGGTAAAAGATATTAACCAAGAAGAGGCATTGCTTCTTAAAGGGTCAGTTCCCCGTAAGTCCTCCAGGACAACTACGAGAAAGAGAAATCCTAATAGAAGTGGAAGTTACAAAGATGGATGCAAACAAAGAAACGAACCTGAAAAAGGGAGAAGCCAAAGTGAACCCGCAACAAAGGTTCATCTTTCCGAGCCATCGAGTTCTGAAGCCGAAGATAAGGTAGAAAATGTAGCTGAAGTGTCTAGCAAAAGAATTACCTGAGAGCTGCCATTTCCACTTGCAGTTCAGTCTTGCCTGGATCTTTGCCCATTAGTCCTTACCATTTTGGAAATGGCGGGGAAGATTGGTCAGCAAGTATTGGTCTCAAATGGTAGGTCAATTTGTGCTGGCATGGCTGCTGCACTTTGTAAGTTTTGCATCCCAACATTTCTTTCACTTGAATTAAATGATAAATTTATAATTTAAGCAAACCAAATCCCCACACCCCCCATAAAAAAGAACTTCTATTTTCCAATTTACTCACCTATGTTTTCACTAGCAAAGTGGCCTATTATCAAGTTCGGCCTCAATCCAATGACTGGGATTCAATCTTTGGGCTTCGGGTTTTAGCAATTGGGGAACCTTTTTTTCTTGAAAAAACTGAGTTCGTATTCGTGATTAGGAGGCCGTGAAGACCTTTCGGATGAAATTTGGGGTTCAGCGGCCACCAGCAAACGGACCTTTGTATCACTTGATTAAGTGATCAATTTCCAGGGCATACATCTTGACATCTCCAGCTTGTTCTAAGCCAATAGTTAATACCAATATTTAATAACCGGCCTGACTTTGTCAGATCACTAATTTCCAATTCAATTGTCAGTATGAAAATATATTAAAATTTTATAAAATTGGTTCAACCAATTTAATTGCTGATTTTGTTCCAATTTTCATTGGTTTCAAGCGGTTCGGTCAAAGCCTGGTTAAACCCGTATGTACAGACTGGTATACCAGCTAGTTTCCGGTCCAAGTGTTCTAACCGGTTAGTTCTCAGTCCGATTCGAAAAACATTGGTTAACACATCTTATATCGAACTCTTGTTTAGAAATTGCATCTCGAAACGAACATTTTAGCTCTCTGGAAAAAAAGATAAGCATAGACTAGCAAAGAGACAAATACTGGGAAGATTGGAAACTTGGTGAAGAATTTTTAACAAGCTAATACCTAATAACCAAAACAAGTTAAACAATCCACATGCAATACTGCAATAAGAGACAGAGAGTACCTGAACAGATGAATTATAGAATACTTCGTAAAGATGAACCTTTATACAGCAAAAACAATCGGGACAAGGGAAAAGGGACAAAGCATATACCGCTTAGTGCTGTTCTTCCGATGATCCGAACCAGAGCAGAATTTTTGTTCAACGATTTCATAACTATGAGCATTTCCCTGTTAATAAAGAAAAAATATATATATCAAGAACTAACAAGTGAATTTACTTTCCTGAAAGCTACTATATTGACAAATGATAATTATTCTGCCCACTGGTAGTGGAGTTAAAAAATTCCACAAGCGGGTCCAAGAAAATGCCAAGTGTCTTTTTTAATTATTTAATATTATTTTATTATACCTAAAAACAAATGGCATCAACCCAGACCCGCTTGTGGAGCTTTTTACTCTACTGGCATTGTATAGGATAATAATCCTATTGACAATGCCAAGTATGCACTAATAATTTGTCACATAAAGGAATGGTTTATTGACATAGCCTTGAGTAAACATCAAGAAACTGACATTTAGTAGGGAAATCTTAAAAGTGAAAGTAAATACTATTGTGATAAAATAGAAAATGACAATGGTAAGCTACAAACTAATGGAGATGTCTTTGATATCTAAAGGACATAAATTTGAAGTCTTATTTGAGGATACATGAATCAAGATCAAGCACAATTATGAACTACGAGTCCTCTCAAATCCTTTCAGCGATTTTTATTTTTTACTATTTCCTCTTTCCCATTTTGCATGGGAGGAGTAGATTCAGGAAATTCAGAAACAGGGAAGCTGTTCTCTCTACTCTAGCCAGGGTGACAAATGAAATCAAATATAAGCATATTTACTTACCCCATTCTTGGTGGAACCTTATTGCCAGTGATGTAACTGATCTTCTTTCGGTAGGGTTAGAAAATTCCATGTTCATGGCCTCCTGAATTGCAGATAAAATCTCCCTTCTTACTTTAGCAGAGGGAATAAGGAGATTTGGTCCATGTATAGCACTCAAATCAACCGCCTAAAAACCAAGGATCATAGCGGGTTAAAAGTACTGCTTGAAAACATAGAAATTTCATGTATCAAATTTGAGTGATAAGCCACTACAAGGCTCAAGACAAGACAAGCCAAATCATTGCACAGAACAAGAGCATTAACCCATCACCACAGCTTTTATGATTTTAACTTTCAAGATTATTAGAAAAACATCTTTGATGGTTGATAGTATTTCTTACAGGTAATATGCTTAAGACATCAAGAAACATTTTTTGTCAGGTAATATGTTTAATACTAAACCAAGAGAATAATTTTTCTTAACCTGAAATTTGAAGGTGTACAAATAGCATTACTGGAAAAACATGGAAAAAATTAGAGGGGAAATTAATAAAATGATAGAACTTTAGAAGAAAATAGAAAACAACCGTGTTCATCAAATACTCACCCTTGGACGGCCATACACAGTTACAATGCTTAGGCAATCAAGTGGAAAAGCAAGTTAAGTAGGGCACAAGTGCACAACAATACTGACCAGACAATATGATGAATGTTTTAACCAATATTAAAGGCCATATCATTAGGTTCTATTTTATATCTCAAAGAAACAGATATAAACCTATCATCTTCTGGTATGTGATAAATAATCATATATATCAGAAGTCTGAATAATACAGTAAGAGTATGATCTATAACTTGCCTGCTGCAACCATGGGATAATACAGTTCATAAACCTCTGTTCCAAGAGGTATGATGCCAAAGTACTGAGAATATTGTAGACATTCTTTTGGGAGAGACTTTCTAGAACAGGACCAGTTCTATCAAGAAGCTCAATGAGGACAATTTCATCTCCAGAAGATAGAGCTTTTGCATACGCAGAGTCTAGGTCCCCTTGGCATAGAAGACTTTTCACATGTTGCCACAGACCATCTTTGTTGTCTGGACACTTCTGTCTGCCACTCACATTTGGAATGGAAGAACAAGTAGAGGCAGCTTCATTTTTTCTGATCTGGCAAATGCCTTGTCCCCCATGCCCAGAGCTTTTGTGCACTTCCTTCCCAGTTGGATTTCTACAAAATTTTACAGTATGATTAGTCCATATCTCCATGCCCTGCTTTGTACAATTGGGTGACCTATTTCTACCAAGTGTTTTTTCCTCCCAAACATCAGAATTCTTCACTGACAGCAAAGAAGATTGTCTGTTACAAATATCTACAGAAGCCCTTGGAGTGCACGAAGACAGTCTGGAAGAAGCACCTTCACCCTGCTTCTCAAGTCTGGAATTCACCAAACCAGGATGCTTACCTCCCTGCATAAGGTCTTGCACCATACGATCTACCACATGTTCTAAACTTAAGACCTTTGACTGTAGCATGGACATGCTATCCATTATACCAGTTGAAAACACCTAAAAAAAATAAAATTCATAATATAATTCTTTGCAATGAAAAGGTTAATATCAGCCGTGAAGCAATTACTACTGGAAGAATACTTTTTCAAACATAGACATAGAAAATAAAAAAAAAAACTCAAGACCTCTAGACAATACAAATAGTGCTCAGTTTGAATTGGAGCCTAGGATTAATGGACAGAATAGGCTGAGACAAGATCAGTGAGTATAATGACTCATAAGCTCCAGATTCAACTTTATATTCCTCAAAAGTATAAAATGTGCCAAGGTCAGTCCTTCATGGTGATGAAATCTGCACATGACAAGCAGTTTATGCAAAAGAATACATCCTCAACACTAAGAGGTCATCCTATGGCTTAGAATGGTTTGGAAAGCATAATGTTTTGCACCTATTGTCTATTGAGATTTACCTGGAGAAGATCCATCATGCTGGACTGCTTGCTGTCAATCTCCGAAAGCTGTTTCTGAATGCCAACAATTTTATTCTCAATCCGTGAACAACACATTGAAACGGTTTCCGGACTTGATTCATTGACTGCTGAATCAAGACTTCTGCGGTCCCTAATTTTTCCAGAGCGTACACCATCTTCTTCATTACTAACTTCGTCACCTGCAAACCGCTGGCTACGTCCCATAGACTTCTGCCAATGTCCCTCAGCTATATGGTCATGAGAAACAAACTTGGAGCCAAAGTTGTCACTAAGAAGATTAGACACCGAAGAACACTCTTGTTTGTCATCCACTGGGACAAACTCATACCCTATATCTTGTGTACTTGTAGTGTCCGGCATCATTCTATCCAATGTCTTGGTGATAGTGCTCCCTTCAGATTCTTCATTCTGAAGGTCTGGTAAAGAAACATTATGTTTCTCTGAAACAGAAATTTCAATATGCCAATCATCATCTTTGCAATGTTGAGGGTCTTGGACATAATTCTGAGAAGTCTTTCTAACAGACAGAGGTATCCTTCTTATAGCTGGGTTTGTAGTAACTTTCTTCCCTGAGACATCTTTCCAACAAGAGTCATTGTTACTTGTTATGTCACTGGAATCACCTCCACAAAAGTTTTCTGCAGAAAGTATAAACAAGCAAATAGGAGCATTAAGAAGAGGGAAGAGACTAGTAAGTAAACAAAATATCACCATATCATATTTAGTCAAAATTAGACTTCCTAATCCAGTTGCAGAAGCTAGTTAATGAGACTAGTTTATTATAATCAAATGCCACCTAAACTAATATGTGAAAAAATTCAGAAGGTAAGATTCTGTACAAATAAAGAGTAAAGGGCACCAGCTCCTACACCTTTTACATAAGATCCAGCCTCAGAAGGTTCAGAAGTATCAGGTCCGGGAATGCTTCTCCAGTACTGAAGGGCATGCAATACTTTGTCCCTAACTGGTTTGACCTATAAGAGACAAGAACCTAATAATATGGTACAATCAATCATGATCAAATTCCCTAGAGTAAAAATCCTTAACAAATTCTAACCTTGTCAAAACGACAAGACTCAAGGGAACGGATGCAAGAAGCCCTGAAAGATCCCAGAAAAGAAGCACCACTTGAAGCAATCTCCCCCAATGCTATAGAAGCAGCTTTGCGTGTTGTCCAGTCACTGTTTTTGAGGGCTTCTTGAATGCTAGCCATTGCTGCAGCGAGAAGACTTTGTGTTGTAGCACCACCTGCCTGGAATGAACATTAAAATGCAAGTTTTACCATAATTTAAGCAGGTATATTAAAAACAATGATAAAGAAGGAGCATCAGATAAAACCAACTCCATTATTGAAACAGTAACAACTTATATGTAACTTGCTGTGTCATTTCTTAGACATCCAAGCTAAAACTAACCTGAATAATGCTTCTGTTTAACTCAATTACTGATGATTTTGCCATTAAGTGTGGATTCTTGAGCAATTTTATGGTCCGACTCAACATCCGCTGCAAAATGGAAACTGGAGGATCATGGGTATTGTCAATGACCCTTGCCAAGCACAATGCTGCACCCGATTGCACATGCTTACTCTGTTCACCTAAGGCTTCAAAAAGTGGCTTCACCAACATAACAAAAACTCCATTATTATCATCTTCATGATTACTCAATTTTGAAGCCAAAACACCCATTGTTTCATGGCAAGCATCCCTCACAACTGAGTCTGGGTCCTTAAGCCTCTTAACAATGCTAGCAACCATCTTACTTAGGTATGGGAGAATAAGGCCCTGATGAAATCTAGCTAATGTAGCCATCAACCTGACAGATTCCTTTCTTACAGCACTCTTCTGCTCTGAATCAGTATCCAATATACACGACAAAAATGGGGAAATCTTATCTGGTGTTAAACATTTTGCTGTTTTCTCAAGCTCATCAGCTCCTAGTTGATATGTATCCCTATCAGCTAACTTGTTCAGCGCAAGATTCACCTTATTCTTTAGCTCAAAAGCTACCTGTTGTGAGTTGATCTTAGAGGGTCCTTTGGCTTTCCTATGCATGTGTGCCTTCATCTTGTTACCGATTATCAAGCTATTGTCACAGGGTTAAAGAGTTTAAAGGATGCACCACTGCTTGTAACATGAATTTGCAAAGAGAAAAAGCAAGCAGGAAAAAAATGTAACAATTCTTCATAGCAATAAAAGTTTCAAGTATTTATACGGTAAGGAAAAGTAAAACAACATGGAAAACTAGAAACAGTAAACACCATTTTCCATTCCCATTATAATAAATGTTGGAAGAAAAAACAAAAGGAGAAAAGGAAACAAAAACTGATCTTATAAAGAGAATTACAATAGTTAAAACCATTGTGAAAGTAACAAAATACGAAACCCTTTTTTGAAAAAAAATAAAATAGGAAAACTCTAAAGTCCAAACCCTAGAACAACACAAAACGCTGGCTTAAATTGAAACCAAGAGGGCACAGATTTCAAGATTTACATTTCCTTTCTCTTTTTCTTTCCTTAGATTTTCCTGTTAAACAAACAGAAACTTCATAAACTGTCAACCAAAAAAAACTCTAAACCCTAGCTTAAATTGAAACCAGCAGGACATCGATTTCAATCTTTCCATTTCCTTCCTCTCTTTTTTTAGCTTAGATTTTTTTTTTTTTTTGATAGAATAGATTTTCTTGTTAAACAAAGAGAAACTTCATAAAATGTCAACCTAAAAAAACTTAAATTGAAACTCTAAGATCACTAATTTCAAAATTTCCACTTCCTTTCTCCATTTTTCCTTGGACTTTCTTGTTAAACAAACAAAAACTTCATAAAATGTCCACCATAAGCTTACTTAGTTACAAAGTATAGGATACTAAAACTAAAAGGACGAGAAACAACGTCATTTTTACAGCAACGAAAACAAAAATTGAAGGTGTAGCAACTTACTCCCAAAACCCCAGAAAAAAAATCCGTGAACGAAGCTCCAAAGCTGATTGACCTGAAAAAATAAAAATTTAAAAAAAAAGATAAATTTTAAATTTAAAAAATATATCATTAATTTTTTTAAATTAAAAAAGGCACGATTCTCAGAGTGAGCTGAGAGAGAAGATAAATTTGAAGAAAAGCTTACCCGTTGTCTGCTCTGCACAAATCACAAATGAATTTTTCCGTGCCTTGTGTTTTCCTTTTTTTGCATTTGGCTTTGGCTTCAGTTTTCGCGCCTATACTGTGTGTTTCGAATTTTGGGGGAGCATTTTAACTGTTTGTGACCTTCGATTTCCTCCACGCGTCATTTTTGACGGCTTGGATCGTCTTTTCTCCTCTGCGTTCAAATTTTTTATTGATAATGATATATTGCATGAATATGCGTACTTTGATTCTATTTAAATGGTTAAAATATGTAATAGGACCATGTACTATTTACAATTTCAAAATTTAGTCCCTTTACTTTTTAGATTTTAAAATTTAGGTCCGATTATCAACACTATTAAATTTTTTTATTAAATCTTTTGGTGTAGTATTTTGAAATTAAAAAAAAAACATTCACTTAATAGTAATGTAATTAAAAATAAACTTAGTCCCTCTACTTTTTAACACTGATTTTCTCATTAAATTTGTTGATGTGACTTTTTTGAAATTAAAAAAAAAACTTATTTGGTGACCATATAACTAAAGCAATGACGGTATAACGAACTTGAATTTAATAAAATAATTTTAACAATATTAACAGTTGAACTTAAATTTTAAATTTTGAAAAGTAAAAAGACTAAATTCCTAAAAATAAAAATATAAGGACTAAATTCTAAATTTGTGAAGAATACATAAACTTATGATATATTTTAACCTTTTGATAATATTTTAAATATAGAATTGAGTTAATATAACATTTGGTACTCTAACTTGTCACTTTTTTCTAGTTTAATATCTAAGTGTTTTTTTTTTTCAATGGAATACATCAATTTGACAAATGTGATACAAATTACCCCAATACACTGAAGGTGTATCGGTTACTTCTGTCACCACATTAAAAAATAAACATCGTTAATATATTGGAATAACATGTATCACATTTGTCAAATTAAGGCACCACATTAAGTACCAAAATAAAAAGAAAAAAAATGTCAATATCGGGTACCAAATGATTTTTTTTTTCTTTGGTGATAAGATTACAAAGTAGAACTAGGGAATAAAGAACCTCTAGCAATGTCCTCTTCTAAAGTTTCTTGAATCTCTAACGGTGAGTCTTCAAATAAGTATAGATCTTCTTTGTTTGCAAAGGCCATTTTAGTTAGGGTGTCTGCTACTTGATTGTCCTCTTTATGAATGTGTCGTATGAACAACTTTTCCTATTGAGAAAAAATATGTTGAATTCTCCTAACAAGAGAGATATCAAATATTATATTAAACCTATAAGACTATACTCAATATTTATAGTAAATTTAATGTTGATCTCAATTTTAACTTTCAAATAATTATCATTAAATTTTATAATTTAATTTGAAATCTGTAAAATAAATTTGTATTATTAAATTCCAACATTCAACAAATTTATTCAATTCATATGTGAATAATAATACTAGTAATTAATGATTGTTTTTAATAACAGTAAATAACAAATTTGAATTTAAAGAAAATAATACATGTAGAAATATTTTAAAAAATTATATTTTTCCTTGTTATAATATTGAAGAGGAGGAAAAGAATTTGAACTCAGTATTATATAAGAGTCAAATAAAAACTTTAACATTGTTTTAAACAAGTTTTAGTCCGTCAATTTCATATGTTTGATTAACATTCAAAATATTAAATAATTTTTTTTGGGATCTTATCATTGGTATTTAATTTGCCATACAATTGTTAATATGTTGAAAATTTTTAGTCAAATGCATTTAATCTCGAGTAAATTTAGAATCAAATTGAATCGAAATTTTTTGACAATTTCTCAATACTATTTTTTTTTATCATTTATAAGATTTAAACTTAAAAAAAAAAATTGGAGCATCAATTGGACGAGTTAATTCTTATTGTGAAAACAATACAATTTTTTAACTCCAATTAAAAGTGATAATGGATCGGGTTCAGGCCGTGCCTTAACAAAATTTCATACTCATTTTATAGATTTGGGCTCTGCCCAACCCAAAAAATGAGCTTAAAGTTTTGTTTGAGCTCAACTCGGATAAAAAAGTTAAAATTCAAGCCTGATCCGGCCCGTCCGTATTAAACTTTTTTAAAATAAATATAAATTTAAAAAATATAATACATCAAATACACTAAAAATATTAAAATAAATGTTTCTTAATAAATTGAAAATAAATTTAAAAATCTTTAAAATTAACAATAAAACAAGAGTTATACAATGTTCAAATAATAACAACAAAATAGTAACAATAAAATAGTGAAATGACAGCAAAACAATAAAAAAACAGCAACATTTTTTTTTTTTGCAAATTCAACCTGGGCCTGGGCAAAAAAAAACTTACCTGAGACCCAATTTATTTTTTAAATAGATTTTTTTTTGCCCAACCCATTTTTCGAATTTACATTTTTATTTAAATCCTTCCACTCTTTAAACAAGACTCCAACCAAGAGAGAAATAATCCTCATCTTCATTGCCAATTTTTATCTTCGTCTATTGTTTTAACGTAAATGCAGAATCAAATATAGGTATGTGTCGAACACGAGTTTATTTAATTTTTTAAAAATTTTCCAACGTATTTAGAAAATATTTGAGCGTCATATATATACAAACAGGTCAAGAAAAACAAGAGTGGGGGCAACATAAATAGCTATCAAGGTAGCTAGAGGCAATGAATTGCTCGTGAAGTTGATGGATTTAAATTTGATGTAGATAGTACATTCGTGGAGAATTTTATTGTCAAAAAGATATAACAAAGAGGAAGATCGAAGTAGGTATTAAAAAAAAAAACAACTATGATTCAGGGGTGAAGCCAGAAAATTTTTTTAGGGAGGCCGGATGAAATTTTAATTTTTTATATGTTATAACTTTATAATTTGTAAATGATTAAATCAAATTTTTATAATTTTAGGAGGGCCAAAGTGCAATTTTACCTTTACTAATTTAAAATTTTTAAAAAAATTTAAAGGTCTAAAAAGAAATTTTACATTTTAGGAGGGGCCGGGGCCCATGCCAGCCTCCCTTGCTTCGCCCCTACTATGATTATAGGTTATCGTGATGGAAGTTATTGTGGTCTTAAATGAAACATGCAAAACCCTATTTATAACCCTTCAAAGAAAATTATGAAAGAACGGTTATAAAAGATATGATAACGAATTTGTGGATAATGAGAGGGAGAAAAATTAGTGAACATGTTATGAAAGTCTCATGCACGGTTTTGAATGAGAGAAAGAAGTGAGGAATCCTCTTTTCGACTCTGACTCTCCCACTCTAGTCGATGCTTTTCTTTCTATTACTTCAAAAGTAGCTGCTTCGGCTTTAGCCACTCGAATTTTCGATATTCCTTTTTATTTCTCATCAAACGAATGGCATCTTTTTCTGGAAATCATACATAAAAATTAACTAGAGAGATGATACAAACATTACACAAAAGTTACACTCATGTAATATTCTTCGTTGAACAAAGCATTACTTGTAAGCTCAGATGCAAATGCACTTTTTGTTCAACTAGAAGGATGAAGCACTTGTATTTCGAAAAAAAGTTAAGAATTGAACTCCTCAATAATGTTCATATATTGAGCCTCCAAGACATCCCAATCGTAGAGCAATTTAAGAATCCTACCAACATTTCTAAGCTTTAGAATTTTTAGTTAATTGTATGTTTCTCTAACTTTATTTTTAAGTAATTCGAAGAATCACATATCACGTTAAGGAATTTTCATATTATGGAATAATTTGTTAAAGAATATCGTTATTAAAGAGTTATCTTATAGGAAATAGTATTTCTTGAAACTACAATTGATTGAAGTGTCATGGACGAAGGGAGAAGGCACGACCCTCCTAAAAAATAAAAATTGTGCTTTTAGCTTTTGAAAAATTATAAAATTTTAAGTAAATAAATGACAAAAATTATAGTTTGACCCTCAAAAAATGATAAAATTTTGATTTAGTCTTTTTAAAAACTATAAAGATATATGTCAATACAATTGGTAAAATTACATTTTAACTCTAATAAAATTATTTAACTCAATCTCGAACCCCAAAAATTTTTTTTGACTTGATTCTAGAGAAGTGTTAGTAACTAAATTGATTTTTTTGAAAACTCATACAAGAAAAACCTTCAAATTAAATTTAAGAGAAGTTCACTGGAGGTTTCAATCTTAAATTTTAAACTGTATATTTTTGGAGTTATTTTGAAATTCAACAAGAAATTAAATAATATGTGCAAAATTATATTTGAATATAACTATAAAGAAAATGTCAAGTTTGTTGGGCTTGACTAAAATTTAACTTTTTAAAAATATTTGAAATGGTTTTTGTTGGTATCTTTCTTTTTTTTCTTTTTGGTACCATTTGAAATTATTTGTTTATATACTTCAAATTGTTCTAAATGCTGAACTCGACTGTTGGCTTGATAGTCAGGGTGTTTATTATTTCAGGCATAGCTTGGGTTCAAGTCGCATTAGTTGTTTTGTTATTAAGGTTAGAATTTTGAAGTGTCTTGATTTGAATGGAGCAACGACCAAAGTTCTTATCAAACACCTGTTTGACACAAATAGAAATTTTTGTTTTAGTCTCTTTAAAATTTTTAAAAATATATAAATTCATGCATGATAAAATTACGTTTTGATCCCTTATAAAAGGTTAAAATTATAATTTAATTTTAAAAATTGTAAAGTTACAAGCTTTGAAAGGAAAATTTGCATTCCAACTCTTATAAACAACTATAATTCAATTTAAATCCCTCTATTTTTTTTTTAATTTCCTTACTTGTAGCTATCGCTTCTACAATATTATCACAATATTCTATTACGTTTTACCTAAGTTATTAGTGAAAAATAAATAATTTATATGATGTACTTCAAATCAATAAATGTGACTACGTTACATGATCCGAATGAAAGTCACATTGACATAAATAGTTGACTTTTTAAATATACAATCTTATAATAAGAATGAAAGATCTTTTTCGATTAATCTTTTTATAGATTAGATTAATAGATTACATAAATTAAATGAATTGATATTATTGCAAACCAGTAGGTAATATCCAAGGACCTTTATTTGTATCATAAATATATATAGAAGCGTATAAGCTTCATTTACAAACAACAAACCCTTAGCTAATATCTAAGAGACTTTATTTATATCATATATATATATATATATTAAAACCAAAGTAGCCTTCATGTTTTGTCATCAAAACTCAAACAACCCTCCATCGTCCATTACCCATTTGTTCCATTTTCTTCCGATTCTCACCAACCCACCATTCCGTTGGAATTTTGTAGTACTCTTTCTTGACACCATTTAAATGTTTATTCACGAGTGGTAAATCATAATCCAATTCATCCGCCGGTGTATCTTCTGCGATGTTTTCGATCGCAACACCGTGCATATACACATCCATATTGTGACAACTAACAATATTGGTTATCCATCCGCCGATAATTACCATTTGTTGAGCTTCATGATCACCTTGATTTACCAAGCTTATAACGATACCTACTTCATCTCCATTTCCTTCGGGCAAAGCATCACCAGTGCTGCCAAACCTCCACTTCTTCTTTAAGTACTTTGACACTGAGGTGTTAACGTTCAACACTTTCCCGACATCGGAGTACAGTGGTTTGATTAAAAGTGTTGGAACGGGGTCGGTTTCGTTTTTCATACGAAGGAGACTAAGGTTTTTGTCTCTGAGCGAATCAAATAATTGTTTGAAACCCTCGTTTCCGACACGGGGACAACCGAACACGAAGGCGGTCACCATGAACGGCGCGTTGCTTGTGGTGGGCTTGTTGTATTCATTGGCAACTATGTCCATTGCGGTCAATGTTGCTAGTGCTCCGCCTAAGCTAAAGCCAGTTACGGTTATGCTTAGTTCTTCATGTTTGTACTTGTTCACTAGTTTCTTTACAGCAGCTAGGACCTGCAGAAGGGCAAGAAATGGATCAAGAATTTTATATTAGTCGAGTTAGTAATTGGATTTCAAACTTTAAAAAATTAAATTAAAATCTTGTTTAATTATAATAAGGGCAAACGATAAAAGTAGCCAATTTTGTTTGTCTCAGGTTACATTTTAGTCACTTATGTTTGAAATGTTACGTTTTAGTCACTTATGTTATTATTTTGTTACGAAGTGATCACTCTTCCGTTAAGTTTTGTTATCTCCCTAACGGTAATCCTACGGGGCAGTCCAACTAGATTTTAAGTGCCAACTTAGATTTCCTAATGGGATGAGAATAGATTTTTTATTAAATAAATTTAATTAATCAAAAATTTTAAACCCTAAATCTTAGTTAAAAAACCGTTCATCTCCCCCTTTTTTTAGTTTTCTTTTTCAGTTGACTAAAAAAGTTATTATCATCAAATTTTTTTATTCACGTACAAAAACAAAAGAGGATTCAATAGAGGGTCCAGGTATGTCTTCTTCACCGACAAATTTATGTTCTAAAACTTAAAATGAAGTGGTTGTCGACAAATAAGAAGATAATCGTTTTAGTTCCTAATCATTGTATTTTCTAATTCTTCACATTTTTGAATAATTGGTTTCTCAATCCGATTTTTTTCTTATCTGAATTGGCTTGTTCGTTCACAATCCCTTTGTGGGTATCCATTTTTTCTGATCTGAAATTCTTTTAGTTATTAATATTCATGTCAAGAATTTTAATTTAGGATTTTCATTAAACAATAAAAATCTAATCTTTTGTTTTTCAGTATTGAATAAAAGAGATAGAGGAATGCAAAGAAGACATACATGAACCCTCCATTGAATCCATTTTTATGAAGCAGTCAATTTGATTTCAACTATTTTGATCTTAATAATAGTTTTTCCAGTCAAATGAAAAAAAACCATTGAAAAAAAGAAGAGACTGAAGAAAAATTAAAAAGAGGAGATAAATAGTTTTTTTTTAATTAGGGTTTAGGTTTAAAATTTTTAATTAATTAAAATTTTTAATTAAAAATCTATTTTCATCCCATTTAGAAATCCAAGTTGGCATCTAAAATCTAGTTAGACTACCACATAGGATTACCGTTAGAGAGATAACAGAACTTAACGGTAGAGTGATCACTTCGTAACAAAATAGTAACATAAGTGACTAAAACGTAACATTTCAAA
The DNA here is from genome assembly GCA_020496765.1 of Gossypium stocksii. Lineage (NCBI taxonomy): Eukaryota > Viridiplantae > Streptophyta > Magnoliopsida > Malvales > Malvaceae > Gossypium > Gossypium stocksii. The sequence continues at coordinate 2,430,280 of CM035623.1, forward strand.
CATAAATAACTAAAATGTAACCTGAGGCAAATAAAAATGACTATTTTTATAGATTGCCCTTATAACAAGATTGAATTCCAAAATGCTATAAAAATCAAAGCAGAGATCAAATCAGTTAAATTGTTAATTCTTTATTTCAATTTAATTATCGGTTCAATAATAATTAAATAAACAATTAAAAATTATAAAAAATAATAAAATATTTATAAATTTATAAATCAGTTTAACTTGTTTAACTATTAAATTTTTTCTGTTTCAAGTTTTCAATTTTTTTATCTTCATAAGCGGCTTGATCTATATTTAAATTTATACCACCGATTGAACAGTTCAACCGGCCAATCTGAATTAGCAAAGTTGAAAATGGGAAAATTTTTATTTAGCCTCCTTTATTATTTATAAAAATTTAAATTAATAATAAAATTACAATTTAGTCTCCAAAATGATAAAAGTTGATTTAATTTTTAAAAAATTATAAAACTACAATCAATTAAAATAGTAAAATTACATTTTTACTATGGTAAAAATATCCAATTTAATTCCGACCTCTCAAAAATTTTTTTTGACTTTGCCTCTACTAGTCTAGTTAGATTTTTAACATCACTGATTTGAACACATTAATTTGAAAAAAACAAAATAATAAAATAAACATTTTAGAATAATAAATTTATTTGATAATTTACTGTTAAAATAATTAAATAATTTCTATAAAGTTAGGAATTTTTTAAAAAAATTTTAATTTGAGTTGTAAAAATTTGACTTTGAAAAAGAACTAAATAACTAAATATTAAAAAAAAAATCGATACTTTCGACAATTACCTGCTCTCTAGCACTAGTTTTGCTATGAATAGAATCCGGTACCGTCCCAATATAAAGCGAGTGGAAACCACTGTGCACTGAAGCATTGTATTTATCGGCAGTCGGGAACAAGTCGGAAGGTGATACTCGCCGAACCAATAAATCACCGGAACGCTATTCCGATAGCGTTCCGGTTCGTCCCTCTCCAAGCAACCAAAACATCCCCCGGCCAAGTACTTGCTTCCCTTCATCGGTGCTCACCGTCACATATCCGATCCATGCCGACTTAACAATGTCCGAGCCAACATAAATGAAGTCAGTGACGTCGTACTTGTAGGGGTTTCCTTTTATGAGACAAGCCTCGGTGAAAAACTTTTCTTTCGAGGTTTTTAGGACCGTAAGTGTTAGGATCGAAGAGGTCTCCGGCAGCTGAAGTCCTTTGACCGTAGTGAATTATATACTGACGGAGATCAGTGTCTACTGGATGTAGTAGACCCTCCCATTCGTTCTCTCCACTGAGTTCTCTCCAACGAGTTGCTATGTAGCTGGCCATCACTCTTTTCTTCTCTGTGTTTTACTTGTATGCTACTGATCAGTTGTCTCCAACGAGTTGCAATGGAGTTGGACATGGTCGGCTGCTTTATATAGAGCAAATCTCTCGGATAAAGCCTAAAACGCTCCTACCAATCATGTAAAACAAAATATTATTTATAATTATTAAACATAAACAAATATAAAATTTTTAAATTTGAAATCTAAAACTCGAAAGATTAACAAAAAGAAATTATAATTAATATATTAATTTTAAGGATTTTCAATCAGTTAACTGACCCGAACTAACATTAATCAAATTAATTGACCCTTTTAAATCATTAACAGTTAACCGAACCGAAATTTTTTCAAAAAAAATTAACTGAACTGAATTTTTTTGGTTAATTCAGTTAATTAACAGATTTTGAACCGAATTAACTGTTAACCAAATTTTCAAAAATTTATTAACCGACTCCTAGTCGAATTAATTCGGTTAACCGACCAATTAACCGAATTAATTCGGTTCGATCGGTAAAATTGATTTTACCCTAACTTCACACACTCCTATTTAACCCAGTTTAAATAAAGTTAACATTAGCATCTTTCAATATTTTTTTTATTTTACACCATGATTATATGTTATTTTATTATTAATTAATAATGTATTGTATATTAATTTTTTTTAATTTGATGCTCGAATTTTTTTATTTTTTTATCTTGTAACTATGTTAAATTTATGAAAAATGAAAACAATAATATTATTATTTGAAAATTAAAAATTTAAAAATATATATTGAACAATATCATTGTAGGTTCGAATTATATTTATTCTTTTTAACACAATATCTAGAATTATGCATAGTCCCTCCCAGATTCATAAATAGAAGAATAACACACTTCAACACATTTAAACCCACATCTTCCTACCTATCAAATTAAGACTCGACCGGCTAAAAAAAATACATTTAAAAGTTCATAAAAAATTAAAAAACAATCAAATATATATTAACAATTCAAAAAATTCTAAACAAAATCCAAACGTGACAAGATTTAAGTCTGACTACATGTGATTTATACAAAATAAAATTAAAACCCAAATTTTAAAAATTCGGAAATTTAACGTTTAACAACAGTGTTAAATGACATTTAAATTTGTTTTGAATAAAATAACTTGACCAAATAAAAATACATTATTTAAACCAAGCTTACGTTTAAGTACTCTTAATCAAATTAACATTTTGTTTTCAGCCTCTAATTTGTATATTGAGATTGGATTTTCACAAATACAATTTGACCATTATAAGTCTTTTTTATACAAATTAAATTAGAAATATATTAATTTTATTTATTGACTAGCAAATTTATGGAAGGTGCTGAAGAAATTTCACATGAAACCCTAGCCTATAAATTAATGAAATTATTTATTTTAAGAAAATAAAATTATCAACATTAAAATTAAGTATATTATGAATCTCAACAATTGTAAATATAATATTGCAAAGACTATACAACATAATAAACAAAATTTATTAGGCCTTACTAGACGATTGAGCGTTACGGTTATGCTTATTTCTTCATGTTTGTACTTCTTTACAAGTTCCTTTACAACATCTAAGACCTGACATCTAAGACCTGGGGAAAGGCAACAAGAAATTAATTAAGAGGTAAGAAACTTTTCAGTCCTTTCGAAAAAATTAGAGTAATTTAATCCCTGTTAATTTTAAAAGTGAGTAATCAATTGTATATAATTTTAATTGGTATAATAACAAATTTAGCCATTAAAATTTACACATCTTGTCAATTTAGTTTTGATTTAAGAAATTTAGCCCGCAACATTTGTGTAAATGATGAGACTAAATTTGTTGAATTTTTTAGAATCAAAACCAAATTGACAATATCTATAAATATCCATAGCTAAATTTATTATTATACTAATTAAAATTATATACAATTGGCAAAAACATTAACATTGTGATTAATTATCTTTAGTTGCTCACTTTTAGAATTGACCAGGATTAAATTGCTTAGATTTTTTTTAGATCAATTTGATTAATATCGATATTTAGGACTGCAGAGATACTTCTACCAAAAAGAGACTGAACTTCAAAGTTTGGACATTTGTTGCGAGGAACAACCACAAACTTGAACAAGATAAAAGTACCATAGAGGCTCTTGTAGTAGAAATGAGATTACATTTTGTCCCCTCTACTCAGAAAATGAATAAATTAGTCTCTATATTTTAGATTAGAGAGGAAACCAATCCTTCTATAAAAAATTTAATTCATTTTTATTGTTAAAAACCGATCCGACCTTATCTTTGTTTGATTATTTTTTCAAGCACAATAATTTTTAACAGTACACATAGATGAAATTTTTAACAAAAAATGACTAAATGCTCTTAGATATAATGTACATGACATAATTTATCTATTTTTTAGTGATAGGTTAGATGCACCACTGAACAGTGGTAAATACAGTGTCATAGACAAAACTTACCTGCGCTCTGGCACTAGTTTTCCTATGAGTAGAATCTGGTATAGTCCCAGTATAAAGCGAGAGGAAGCCACCGTGAAATTTAACATTATCAGCGCCGACAATTAGGAATAGGTCTGAAGGTGTTGTTGCAGAAACTTCATGTCATTGAACTATTGGTTTTGTAACCAATTTATCTCAAGGAAGTATGAAGCTTAGAAAAGAAATTGAGCAACAACATAATGAAGCCGGATGAAGAATGAAGAAATCTTTAAAATTCAAATCTGAAGAATCAGACTCAAACTATAGAAGTAAAAATTGAGAGAGCTTTTGGATGAAAATGCTGATCATTTTATTAACCAGAAAAAGTGGCTTGATACCAATACATATACCAGACATAAGCTAGTCATTACAAACAACTTTCGCCTAAACAACTACCTACTACCATTAATTACATTGAAACTTGTAAAATGTAACTTGCACACAAAGATATGATGATTTATTAATCCATCAACACCTAATTTCGTTGAATACATCACCAATTAAGTTAAAAACTAACTAGATTACATAACATTAACTAAACAAACAAAATGGAAATAGTAGCAAGAACTTCAGCAGCTGCATGCATACTTCATGTGGTGTAAGTGCGGCTTCATCTGCTTCTTCATACTTCATCCGCATAACTTATGTTGCATGGTCTACTCCTTGGTTGCTTTAACTGCTGCATGTAGGCCAACTTTAACACTCTTTCTTGGATTGCATGCTACTAACTCCTATTTTTGCTCTTAAATATTCAAATCTTGATACACTAAGGGGCTTAGTCAAAATGTCAACAACTTGATCTTCAAAACTGCAATAAATCAGTTTTACTTCTTGTGCTTGCTCCATCTCTCAAACAATATGAAGCTTAATGTTGAAGTGCTCTATTCTTCCGTTGGAAAATCGAATTCTTTGCAATTGTAACAGCAGATTGATTATCACACATAACCTCTGTTGCTTCTCTTTGGTGAAGATTCAGATCAGCCAAAATCTTCCTTAGCCATATGGCTTAATTGACAGCTCCTGCAGCTGCCACATATTCTGCCTCTGCTGTTGATTGAGCAACAACAGATTACTTCTTTGAACTCCAACTAAAAATGGCTGAGCCAAGAGTAAAAATATACTCTAAGGTACTCTTCATGTCATCCATCAAGCCGGCCCAATCACTGTCAGTATAGCCAACTAGCTTCAAGCTATCAGTACTTGTAAATCTCATTCCATAGCTCAGAGTACCTTTGATGTTCCTAAGCACCTTTTTGGCAGCCCGAAAGTGTTTCTCACTACAACAATGCATGAATCTCGAAAGTAAACTTACAGCAAACATAATGTCAGGTCTAGTGGCAATTAAATACATCAAGCATCCAACTAGACTTTTATAGGTTAACTCACATACATTCTTAAAAACACCTTGGCTCGATAGCTTTTCTCCAATAACAACTGGTGTTCTTGTTGCCTTGCAATTAAGCATAGAGAACTTAGTCAAAATTTTCATTGCAAATGCTTTCTAACTTAGGAAGATTTCTCTTTCAGTTTGGTTCACTTCCATGCCAAGAAAGTAGGACATTTGTCCCAAATCAGACATCTCAAACATCTGCTACATTTTGGCTTTGAAATCAGCCAACATTGCTTGGTCTCCTCCTGTCACCAGTAGGTCATCAACATATAAGGATACAATGAGTTGAGTTTCAACTCTTTCCAAACTAACCAAGTAGCTATCAATTCTACTATACCAGGCTCTTGGAGCCTGTTTCAAGCCATACAAGACTTTTTTTAATCTATACACCATTTCTTCCTTACCAGCCACCTTGAAATATTGAGGTTGCTCAACATAATTTTTTCTTCAAAGAATCTATTGAGGAAGGCTGACTTCACATCGAGCTGGTGGATTTTCCACTCATTTGAGCTGCTAAGGCAACTAGCAGCCTTATGGTGTCAAGCCTGGCTACTGGTGCAAAGGTCTCTAGGTAGTCTATGCCATATTTCTGGCTAAACCCTTTCACAACCAGCCTTGCCTTTAATTTGTTCAAACTACCATCAGTATTTTAGTTGGCTCGATAGACCCATTTCACCCTAGTGATCTTCTTATTGGCCGGTTTTTCAACCAATTCTCATGTGTGGTTCTTCTCAATCATGTTGATTTCATCAGCCATTGTTTGTTTCTAGCCTTGTTGAGCTTTAGCCTCTTCAAAGTAGCTTGGCTCTACTATGGCTACTTGAACTCTTTCATAAATCTCAGCCAAAGGTATTGTGCCCATGGCTGGTTCATCATCAATGTCCAATTCAGGCTCATCTTAAACACCTTCAATCTAGTCTGTTACCAAGTCTTCAGTAACACATTCTGGCTCATTCTTCTCCTAATTCCAGCTTGAATTCTCATCAAAAACTACATTTCTGCTCACAAGTACTTTGTTGCATAAAAGATGCAAGATTCTGTATCTCTTTTTGTAACAGCCCAATTTTCAGTAGTGTCGGAAATAGTGATTCAAGATCACTAAATCTGACAAACAAGTTTGAAAAATTTATTAATTAGAATTTATGAGTTAAATATGAATTTAGAAATATTTTGAATTAGTTAATTTTGTGTTTTAGAAGAATTATTAGAATAATTAGTTTTGAAAATCGAGTATTGATACCTCGAAATTTTAAACTAAGTCATAAATATTTTTATAAATATTTTTGGAGTGTTAATAAGTTAGTATTAAAGTTTCGTTAAGAAATTTTAAGGTTTCGGTAGCCAATTGGGTAAAAAGGACTAAATTGAATTAAGTGCAAAATTGTGAAATGTGATTAAATAGCATAAGTAATTATTAAAGGAGGACTAAATAGGAAAATAAACATCTATTTTTGGGCTGGACGGCATATGCGTGCAGGAAATATTGAAATTAGGTGTGAACAAGGGGTAAAATTGGAAAAGAAGTAAAAATTGAATAGTTAAAAATGTGTTGTAATTAGAATCTAGATAATTCTTCATTTCTCTTCAGAAAAAACGCCATAGCAGACCTTCGAAGCTGGTTTTTCACATTTTTGCATGATGTGAGTTCAATCTTTGCTTTTTCTTTGTAATTTTTATGTTTTTGTGACTTTTACAATTAGGTCCACCTATTGAATTCATTAGTTATTGATTTTATGGGTAATTTTGAAAGTTTCCATGGAAGAGTACTGTATGTTTTTGATAAATTATCATGGATTTGAAGCTTTAAATTCATTATATGATGAATTTATTAAGTTATTTTTAATAGAAATTGATTTTTAGGACCAAATAGTGAAAAAAGTTTAGAATTAAGGTTGAAGCTGAAATTATGAATACTAATGAGTATATAGTAGTTTAGAATGATAGAATAATGTGTTAATTGAGAAAAATAAGTTCAATTGATGGGTTAATTGATTAGGGACTAAATTGTAAAACTATAAAATTTAGGGTAAAAGTGTAATTTCAAAATTTGAAGGGAAAAAATTGTTAATTAAATTAGACGCTAATGAATGGAAAATTTTATATTATAGATTAAGAGCTCAAGGAAGCCGTGGAAAAGAGAAAATAGCTAATTAGTTCTCGAATTTCCTACAACTACTGTAAATTGACCAGGTAAGTTTATGTGTAAATAAATACTATTATGTTTAAATAAATTTATGCATTGTTAAATTGTTAAATATGTGATATTATAATTACCATTATGTATATTTAATAATTTCAAAAATATTAGTATGTGAAATGTGTATTGATTTGGAAATGAAAGAGTATATTTGATTTTGAATCGAAATTGTGATAGAAAGATTGAATTGAAAAAGAAATTAGGTAAGTAATGATATATGAATTGAATCGAATGTGATTGAGATTTAATTGTTGAATATATTTATATTTATATTTATATATGTGTGAAATTGAGGTATTTATATATTTATTGATTGGTAGTGAATTTGAATAGAGAATGTGTATTTGAGTTGTGATTGAATTATTAATATATTGATTTGGAATTGAATGATTTGCAATAAAAGAGAATGTGAAAGTGAAATTAATATATGATCATGTGAATTGTGAATGAAATGAAAAATGTATGGGAAAATGTGGCCAAAGTGCAATTGATGTGAATTTAACTGAAATAGAGAAAGAAATTCGATACCCTATTAACTAGTCAGGCTTAGTGGATATAGTTGGCATGCCATAGGATTGGAAGAGTTCAAGGTTACTTCGACCTCGAGTCGATGAGACACTTGGAGTGTCATACTGCTTCGGATAGATTCGATGAGGTACTGGGTACCATCTTACTCCGGCTAGGTCGATGAGACACTGGGTGTCACTATATTGCTTCAACTATCCAATGAGGCACTAGGTGCCATTGTGGAGTGTTTGGTTGGATATGTATCCGCCAAAGTCCGAGTTTTGTTACTAGGGGTGAAAAGATGAAATGAGAAAATTAAATGAATTCGATTAAGTGAGTTAACGAATGAAATGAAAAAGTGATACTGAATAAATAAGTGAAATCCCAGTTGAACCTGAGGAATACTTTAGTGATAAGTAGTAGCTTCGGCTACATATCAGTGATAGCTTCGGCTACATATCAGAGGTAGCTTCGGCTACATTTCAGTATGGCACTTATGTGCAAGCTTCTATGTATCCTTTAGTATTCCAAATGGTTCAACGGGTAAATTGATGAATTAATAAGATGAGAAAGCATGTAATTATATGTACAATTGAGCACAAATCTATATGTGAAACCTTTATTGGATGAGTTTGGTTATAAGCTAATGCAAGTTTGTGCAGGTTTATAAGTGAAATTATGAATAAAGGAATGATAATTGTGAATATATGTATGTGTAGCACCATTGGTAAGATTGTGAATGAGTAAGTGTTATTATGAGTACTTGTAAATATTTGATAATGAGTATTTATTTAAATGACTAGCTATAGACATGTTTGGTGTTATGTGTATAATGTTAATAATACAAAGAAAATATGAAAGAGAGAAACTAGCTATAAGATAGCTTGAGCCACAACAGACATGTGACTTTGAAAAATCATTAAAAATGGTGGAAATTGAACTAGAAGTTGAATGAGATATGAAATTGAATCTTATTGAGTCTATTTTTACATGAAAGAAATGGTTTAAATGAAAGGTTTACAGAATAGGATATATTTAAAGTTTTCTATGATAGGGTCAGAATGAACTTCGGGATCCCCTGTTCCAAATTTGGAAAATCACTAAAATTTGTATAAAAATTATTATGGAGTTTAATTTATATTTATGAACTCCTTAGTGAATCTAGTTTTAAAAGAAACAAACAAGAACCTTATCCGAGTTCTTTACAATGAGATAATTGATTTTTAGTAGAGAATGGTCAGGACTGTCAATTAGCAAAATAGAGGAAATTTTAACGAATAAACTGTACTAATTGGCCCGCCCAAAAATTCTAAAAATTTTATGGTCAGTAGATATGTGAGTCTAGTTTCAGGAAAAATTAACGGAGCTTAATTTGGAGATCTATAACTCAAGAAATAAATAATTTAGTGACAGTGACTCCAATAGATAGCTTAGTGAGAACATGAGTAAAAAATGTAATCAAGTGAAATAATGATCATATCATTTTGAAAATAAAATTGTAAAGATTAGTTTAAACAAGTTATTACTTGCTTATTATTATTTGCATATAAATTTACTAAGCTTTGAAGCTTACTTCCCTTCCTTTCCATCTCTTTTAGGGTTATATGTTAGCTCGAGTTGGAGATCGTTGGAGATGTCATCACACTATCATGTTATCACGGTGAGGTAAGAGGTAATAATAAATCTCATAAGTTTATGGTATGTATAGGGATTTGGTATTTTTTGTGTTTATCATTGGTTTTGGCCATAAGATATGGCTCATTATGATTAATGGGTTGTAATGCTTGTATATTGAATTGGTAGAGTATTAGTATTTGTTTGAAATTGGTTTGAAATGTGCAGGGAGGTTAGGTTAGTAATCAAGACTCATATAGAGTCCACACAGCCTGGCACACTGGCGTGTGTCCAGACCGTGTGAAGTACATGGCTAGCACACGGGCGTGTGACTTGGCCGTATGAAGCAAGTCAGTGTAGTCCACGGGTAAGAGACACGGGTGTGTCTCAAACCACCAAGGACGTGTTGAGACACACGGTTCAGACGCGAGTATAATTGGTATGACTTGGGGTTACACGAGCGTGTCCCCAAATCACACGAGCGTGTCCCCAAATCACACGAGCGTGTGAGTCCTGTACATAGGAAGAATTTTTAAAGGTTTTCGAAAATCGTTTCGAGTTCTTAAATTAGTCCTGAACCACGCTTAACTCATATTTTGGGCCTAGAGGGTCCATATAAGGGACAAAATGTTTGTAATTGAAAAGTTTTAAATTTTAAGTAAAATTTTATGACTCGATTTTATATGATTATGTAATAGCCCAAATTTCAGTAATGTCGGGAATTGTGGTTCGAGACCACCGAATTCGATAAATGAACTCGTATATAATATTATTTACTATTTACGAGCCGAATGTAGTTTTTAAAAGATTTTTGAAAAAGTAAATTATGTTTATAAAGATTTATTTGGTCAAGATATCGAGAAAAAGAGGTATTGAGATCTCGGTGTCATAAACCGAGCCATAAATATTTTTATGAATATTTAAGGAGTGTCAATAAGGTAATATTAAAGTTTCGTTAAGAAATTTTAAGGTTTTGGTGGTCAATTGAGTAAAAAGGACTAAATTGAATAAAGTGCAAAATTGTGAAAAGTGATGAAATAGCTCAATTGTCAAATAAGGAAGGATTTAAAGTGCAAATAAGCCCAAAGGAGATATTTTGGGCGGCAATAGCTGAGAAAAATCAGGAAATGAGTAAAATAAGGGCAAAATTGGAAAATAGCCAAAATTAGTTAAATAAAAATGGGACCAAATTGAGAATTCTCTAGAATTCTCTTCATTTTTTCATTTTCATCAGCTGAGAAACTGCCATGGGAGAGGATTCAAGCTGGTTTTTCATATTCTAGCTTCATGTAAGTTTAATTCTTGCTCTCTCCTTGAAATTTCTATGTTTTTGGACTTTTACAATTGGGCCCAACTTATTAATTCATTAGTTTTTGATTCCATGGCTAATTTTTAAAGTTGATGTGGATTAGTGCTGAAAGCATGTGATGAATAAATATTGAATTGAAGCTTTAATCTTGTTATATGATGATTTTATCAAGTGAAATTGATGGAAATTGGTTTTAGGACCTAATTGTGAAATAGTTGAAATCAAGGCTTAGTGTTAAAATTCTGATCTTCAAAGGTTATGAAGTGGTTTAAAATGATAGAGAAAGATGTTAAATGAGAAAATTAGCTTAATGGAGGGGTTAATTAAGCAAGGACTGAATTGTATGAATTGTGGAAATTGGGACAAATTGGAAATTAAGATGTCACACTAAAGCAGTATTTGACAGCAGCAATTGTCTAATTTTGAAAAATCACCAAAAATGGTAGGAATTGAATTAGAAGTTGAATAAGATATGTAATTAAAGCTTATTGAGTCTATTTTCATATAAAAGAAACAGAGGAAGCAAAGGAATTCTGTATCTTGAGATATTTACATTTTTGTGAGACTGGTTTAGATTGATTTCGTGATCCCCTGTTCTGATTTGTAAAAATCATTAAAAGTCGTAAAAAAAATATTTATGGAACATGATTTATATGGTTGGAATCCTTATTGAGTCTATTTTTATAAGAAATAAACATGAACATCTTTTGAATCCGGAATAAAGAGAAATTGAAATTTTAGTGAAGAGAGGTTAGAGCTGTCGGACTGTGTAATAGGGGAGACTTTAATGAATAAAATATACAAATTGGCCACACCAAAAATTCTGGAAAAATTATGATAAGAAGATATGTGAATCTAGTTTCAAGTAAAATTTACGTATCTTAATTTGGAGTTCTGTAGCTCAAGATAAAAATAATTTAGTGACTACAACACGGATGGACAGCTTGAAAATGTACAAGTAAATAGTAAAAGTTAAAGATAATGTTACTTACAAGTGTGTTATTTATACTAAGGATGTGGAATGGAGTGGAGGAGGAGGAAAAATATATGAATGATTTGTATTTAGATTAATCATATGCCTAATTGTAATCAATAAACGTTGAATCAGAAGTGGAATAATGTTTTATTTCTTGATATTTATATGAATTATGTGACTAACGGAGATATTGAGAATGTATATTAGGATTTCGTGAGCAGAATGGCTGAATATGTTTTGCAGAAATCAACTCGAGCGATTCCAGCTCAATGACAAGATGAATTGACGGAAAAGACCATGGTTGGACCATGGCAACAAGTGAAAAGTGGTAGCTTCGGCTGCCTGATCAAGTGAAAGTGGTAGCTTCGGCTACAAGTGCAAAGTGACTTCCGTATAAGACCATAGCTGGGCTATGGCATCGGAAGAAAGTGATAAGTGATTTTCGTATAAGACCATAGCTGGGCTATGGCATCAGAATAAGATGATAAGTGATCCGTGTAAGACCATATCTGGGATATGGCATCGGAGTGATAAGTGCTTCTGAGTAAGACCATATCTGGGATATGGCATCAGTGATATATGTGATCCGTGTAAGACCATATCTGGGATATGGCATTGGTGTGATACGTGCTTAATATGTAAGACCATAGCTGGGCTATGGCATTCTAATGAAAAGTGATGAATTGACGGTTAAGTCTATGGTTTTACCATGGCATAGTGATATTGAAGATGTAAGACCATAGCTGGGCTATGGCATTCTATCGAAAGTGATGAATTGACGAATAAATGAAAAGACCATAGCTATGCTATGGCATCTGTGATCATCAGTAAAATTCAATGCGTATCGGCGCACATCAAAGAACGCGAGACTATGATTGTATTGGGCAGAAAGTGAATAAGTAAAAGACCATAGTTGGATGAGACTATGGCATCAGTGAAAAATGACGATTTCCAAATCGGTAAAGTTTTGGTAAGTATCATTTGAAATTATGCAATAGAATTTAATTGAGCACTGAGATTAGGCTTAATAAATAATTTATCATTTTAAAGCATGATTGGAACAATAGCTAGTGAATTACATGTTTGTGAATTGACATTTAAAGTTTGGTAAGTGATATGTGATTATTATTGGCATTGATTCTGATGTTTGTGTACTCTTCGACGTTGAAATGATTCAACGTATAAATTTAGCATAAGAATGAGAATGAGACTAATATAAATATCCAATATATTTGTATTAATTCAATGGAAAAATATGATAATACGAGGGCAAATAGTAATACGGAGTAATATGAGCTCAGCAAGTAAGTGATTTTCAGTACTATGAGTTTATGAAGTGATTTTCAGTACTATGAGTTTATGACATGAATAGGAGTCTAAATGATTAAGTGTGTGACATCTGTTTTAGCCAAATGTAATGACTTATATTAGCTATTGTGGCTGTAAATCTGATTATATATACATGCATGTGCTATGGATTTTATATGATTGGTTGAGTTTAAGTCCGGTAGCACCTCGAACCCTATCCCGGTGTCGGATACAAGCGAAGGGTGTTACAGATTACAAGTGTTTAAATCTGGTAATGCCTCGTACCCTATTCCGGCATCGGACATGTGTAAAGGGTGTTACACTTTTTTACACTACTATAGCCTACCAGAATACCTGCTTGAGCTTTCTTATCCAGCTTGTTTCTTTTCACAGCTGAAACTTGTGTATAACATATGCATCCAAATGCTCTTAGGTGAGCTAGTGATGGTTTGAACCCTAACCAGGCCTCAAATGGAGTCTTCTTAGTCAAAGCCTTGGTTAGGAGCCTATTTTAGAGGTAAACTACAGTGTTAACTGCTTCTGCCTAAAATATCTTAGGCAAATTTTTTTCAAATATTAGGCACCTAGCCATATCCATCAAGCTTTTGTTCTTTCTTTCACTTACACCATTTTGTTGAGGTGTATGAGTGTTGGTGAGCTGATGTTTAATGCCTACTTCACCACAAAACCTTTGAAACCCGGATGAAGTATACTCAGTCTCATTATCAGACCTCAATATCTTCAACTTATAACTTGTTTCAGTTTCTACTGCAACCTTAAACTTCCAGAATACTGATGCTACCTCATACTTATGTTGGATGAAGTAAACCCAACAATATCTTGAGTAATCATTAATGAATAAGATGAAATACTTGCTGTCATTCAGAGATTGGGTGTTCATAGGACCACACATATTAGTGTGTATAAGTTATAGTTTTTCTGAGGCTCTCCAGGCCTTGTTTGAAGGAAATGGTAGCCTGGCCTGCTTTCCTAGCTGACATACCTCACAGACCTCTTATTTTTCAACTGAACTAGTGAAGTTTCCAACTAGATCTTCCTTGGTGCTGGACCATTAACTTGTAATTTGCATGGCCAAGCCTTTGGTGCTATAGCTTGGATTCATTAGTAGAAGCTATATAAGTTTAGTTTGAGGCTTTGTTCTAGTCAACAACAAAGTTTTATCAGCCATAGTGACTGTCATAAGCCTGGATCCACTTGGATCACTGATTTGGCATTCCTTGCCATTGAAAACTACAGTATAGCCCTTTTCAAGCAACTGAGCTATACTGAGCAGATTTCTGTCAATTTCAAGCACAAACAAGACATTGGAAATAAGTTTGATACCTGTAGGAGTGTGTATCAGCACATCTCCTTTACCTTCTGCCTTGATGAAGTGGCCATTTCCCACATTCACCTTGGTTTTGAAACTTCTATCTATTGAATTAAAGATGGTTGCATCTGGTGTCATATGGTTGGTGCAACCACTGTCTATGAGCCATCCCTTTGTGGCCTTCTCCTTAGTAGCCGAGTATGAAACTGCAAAGACTTGCTCCCCACGGTCACTGCCTTCTACTGCTACTCGAGTTTCAACATTTGGTTGTTTTGGTTGGGTCTATCTTGGTCTGCCTTATTTTTCAAACCTTTTCTACATGACCCATCTTTTTGTAGAATCTGCAGGGCCTGAACCAACATACTTCACTCGGACGACTTAGCTTTCTACAGTGTGGACAGGGTGGATATATTCTTTCACCATCTACTTTAGGCTTGTTTCTCCATGTCTTTTTACCTTTCTAGGTATTTGTGCTGGAGGCTGGCTTAATTTTGGCTTGGAAGACACCTTCTTGGTGCTCATTTAGTCTACTGGCTCTCTTTTACTCTTGTGCATAAAGAGCATTGATCAGCTCTGTCAAGGAAATGCTAGTCAGGTCCCTTGAGTCTTCCAAGGATGATATTTTTGCCTCATACCTTTCAGGTAAGGTTGAGATCACCTTTTCCACAATTCTTGCTTCATTGAACTATTTTCCAAGCAGCTTTATGCTATTTACTATAGCCATGATTCTGTCTGAGTATTGCTTGACAGTTTCTTCCTCCTTCATCTTCAAGTTCTGGAAATCTTTTCTCAAATTTAGTAGCTGTTGCTGCCTTGTTCTCTCTGTCCCTTGAAACTCCTCCTTCAATCTATCCCAGGCTGGCTTTGGTGTCTCACAGGCTATGATCCTTGTAAAAATCACATCTGAGACACTATTATGAATGCAAGACATAGTTTTATGCCTCTTAGTTCTTTCATCAGCATGCTGCCTCATTTAAACCACTGTTGGATTGGCTTGAGTGGTGTCGGTTCAACATTTAAGTTGACCACCTCCTATAGGTGCCTGTAGGTAGGTCTTCATTTTAACCACCCATATGTGATAGCCCTCTCTACTGAAGACTGGTGGTGCAGCTGGTGAGAAGCCTGATGAAGACATTGTTTTCAAAGTTAAAATATAACAAGTCCTCTGAGAATTGTTGGGTTTGTGACCAATTATCCAGAGGAAGTATGAAGCTCAGAGAAGAAATTAAGCAATAACGTAATGAACCTAGATAAAAAATGAAGAAATCTTTAAAATTCAAATTTGAATAATCAGACTTAAACTATGGAAGCAAAAATTTGAGAGAGTTTTTGGATAAAAATGTTGATTATTTCATTAACCATAAAAAGTGGCCTGATGCCAATACATATACCAGACATAAGCTGGTCATCACAAACAACTTTCACCTAAACAACTACCTACTACCACTAATTACATTGAAACTTGTAAAATGTCACTTACACACAAAGATATGCTAATTTATTAATCCATCAGCACCTAATTTCGTTGAATACATCATCAACTAAGTTAAAAACTAACTATATCACATAACATTAACTAAACAAACAAAATGAAAACAGTAGCAAGAACTTCAGCAGCTACATGCATACTTCATGTGGTGTAAGTACGGCTTGATCTACTTCTTCATACTTCATCTGCATAACTTATGTTGCATGGTCTGCTCCTTGGTTGCTTTAACTGTTGTGATGTGATGATGATCGTACCTAAAAACTAACTATTATCACGATAAAGGCAAGCGCACCTATCAAAGAGTAGTATAGCTTATGGCAAGACTGGAGTGTCAAACCCACAGGGACTAAAAGTACTAGTATTAACTTTCTTTTTATTATCTAGCGTAAAAATAATAAATGGAATTTGTTTAAACTAAAAATTAACTAAACTAAGAACGCGACAGAGAGTAAATTGGGGAAATTACTTTCGGAAAACTGATTGATTTAAGACAATATCCAAGAAAGAATCCACCTAGACTTCACTTATTATACGACTCTGAACTAGACGATTTATTCATTGACTTGATCCATAGAAATCCCTGATTTATGTTAATATCTCTTTCAAGACTAAAAACAGCTAACCCTAGGTTGATTAATTGAAATTTCTTTCCAATTAAAACCCCTAGTGTTGCATTAACTCGATCTATGGATTTCCCTATTAGATTTGACTCTAATTTGGCAGATTTTCGTCGCCCTATGTCTAAGATTATGAGTAACTCTGCTTAATTATGTTGGATCTACTCTTAAATAGGGACTTTTGCTCCACTGAATAAACATATTCAACTTGAATTAATATCCTAAAATATTAACACAAGAATTAATAACACAATTAAGAACAATTCAAATATTTACCGTATAATTCAGAAACCAATAACAAGACCCGTTTTAGGTTTCGTCCCCCTCAAGTATTTAGGGGATTTTGTTCATGTTTATAAAAGAAAACATCTCAAAATAGGGAAAACAACAAAACATAAAGAAACTCAAAAACTCTTGAAGGAAATTGAAGGAAGATCTTCAGTCTTAATGGAGATCCTGCTTCTGAGATGAATCAATCGGCGTTCATCGAGTAATTCCTTGTTTTCTACTGTG
Organism: Gossypium stocksii; assembly: GCA_020496765.1. Classification (NCBI taxonomy): domain Eukaryota; kingdom Viridiplantae; phylum Streptophyta; class Magnoliopsida; order Malvales; family Malvaceae; genus Gossypium; species Gossypium stocksii. The sequence goes on from CM035623.1 coordinate 2,447,370, forward strand.
TCCTTTTAATCCTCTCCTAGGGTGTTTTTATAGAATTTGGAATGCCCAGAATACCCAAAAATTAGCTTTTTTCATGTGAAATTGAAACAGAGCTCGACAGGGACACCGGCGTGTGACCAGTCCGTATGACGGTGCTCAGGCCGTGTGCAATACTGACTTGGTTCTTAGTCGACACGGTCTCAACACACGGGCATGTGGCCAATCCGTGTGTCACACACGGACGTGTGATGTACCCGTGTGGAAGTGCCTAGACCGTGTGACATGCCGAATTTGGCCCATTTTATCCGTTTTTGGCCCGTTTCCTGCTCTTTTCACTTTCCTATGCTCCCCTAAATATAAAACATGAAATTATAGGATTAGGAGCATTAAATTCATTAAATTATAAGGAAAATCATCTAAAAATATGCTAAGCATAGGATAAAAATATGTTGTATTAACGATTTATCATGCTGCATGCAGGCAAACTTCAACAGAACCATTCTATCCTGTTTTGGCCTTTCCAAGCAACCAAAACATCCCTCTGGCCACGTACACGCTTTCCTACATCGGTGCTCATCGCCACATTTCTGATCCATGCCGACAAAACATAAATGAAGTGAGTCACCTTGTAGTTTTACGGGTTTCCTTTTACGAGAAAAGCCTTGGAGAAAAACTCTTGTTTCGAGGTGCTAGGTTTGTGGGTGTTAGGGTCGAACAGGTCTCTGGCAGCTGCGGTCCTTTGACCGTAGTGAATTATATAACAGCGGAGATCTATGTCTAGTGGGTGTAGTAGACCCACCCAGTTGTTGTAGCCATTGAGTTCTCTCCAATGAGTTACTATGGAGCTGGCCATGATTGGGTTCTTTATATAGAGTTAATCTCTCATTTTTTAAAAGCCTCAAATATTCTTACCAACTTCAAAAATTATATTTTTGGCTTAATGACAAATTTGGCCACTAATATTTGTATGTTTTGTCAAAATGGTCCTAATTGTATTTTTTTAATTTTTTTTTTACCATCAAATTTTGTTCTTTTTTTTTTTAATCTGTCTTTTCTAACAAATTTTATGAAAGTAAAGTTAAAATTTTAATAGGGATTATGTGAAATTTCATATGTGGAATATTTTTAATGAGATGTAATTTATTACTTAGATAACCCAATAAGATAATTACATGTGGAAAATAATAAAATAAATAAATAATACATTAAATTAAAAAAAACTCTTAATTTAAAGAAAGTAAATATAATTAAAAAACGTATGAAAGATTGAAACCTTTTGAATGAAAAGAAAAATTGAAACCTTGAATTTATTCATTATATCTATTAGAAAAAGCAGATTGATTCATTACATTAGTTGGAAAAAAGCAAATTAGAAAAAAAAAAAAAAACAAAGGTTAATGGCCAAAAATGGCTTAAAAATAGAATTAGGGTCATTTTGACAAAACATGCAAAACATTAGTAGCCAAATTCATCATTAAGCCTATATTTTTTTAAGAGTAAACTATACTTAATTTCAAAAAGTTACAAAATGATAATCGAATTATTCATTTAAGTCATTCGACGATTCAAAAGTTTTTATTTAAGTGATAATTAAAGTATCCTAACAACATGAATTGAGTGATGGTTAAAATTTTTGTCAGACACCCATTTGACACAAATTTAAACTGTGTTACCTCTTACTCTCATTTGTGGTCTAGGACAAGGTTAAAGATAGGGTCAAGAGTCTTGCCTTGTTAAAATAGAAAACTGTGCTTTAATCTCTTTAAAATTTTAAATATATATAAATTAATGCGTAGTAAAATTACATTTTAATCCCTCATAAAATATTAAAATTATAATTTAATTCTAAAAATTATAAAATTACAAGCTTTCAAAGGAAAATTTACATTTTGACTTTTATAAACAATTATAATTCAATTTAATCCCTTAATTTATTGACTTCCCTATTTATCGCTATCGCTCCTAAGAATATATTATATGATATATTAAATAAATAGCTGATCATTAGATAACATAATTTAAATGAAAAGGGATAGCGTATAAGCTTCGTTTACAAACGGCAAACCCTTAGCTAATATCTAAGGGCCTTTATTTATATCACAAATATATATAGAAGCGTATAAGCTTCATTTACAAACAACAAACCCTTAGCTAATATCTAAGGGCCTTTATTTATATCATATATATTTATTATTTAAAACCCTTAGCTAATATCTAAGGGACTTTATTTATATCATAAATACCCTTCATGTTTTTCATCAAAACTCAAACAACCCTCCATCGTCCATTATCCATTTGTTCCATTTTCTTCCGGTTCTCACCAACCCACCATTGCGGTGGAATTTTGTAGTCTTCATGCACACGATCTAAATATTTATTCACGAGTGGTAAATCATAATCCAATTCACGCGCCACTGTACCTTCTGCGATGTTTTCGATCGCAACACCATGCATATACACATCCATATTGTGAGAACTAAGTAAATTGATTATCCCTCCGCGCTTAATTTTCATTTGCGGATCTTCATGGTCATCTTCATTTACCAAGCTTTCAACGCTACCTTCTTCATCTCCATTTCCATCAGGTGAAGCGTCACCAGTGTAGCCAATAAGCCTCTCCTTTAAGTACTTTGACACTGAGGTGTTAACGTTCAACACGTTTCCGACATCGGAGTACAGTGGTTTGATTAAAAGTGTTGGAACGGGGTCTTTTTTGTTTTTTATACGAAGGAGACGAAGGTTCTTGTCCCTCAGCGAATCAAATAATTGTTTGAAACCTTTGTCTCCGACACGAGGACAACCAAACACGAAGGCGGTCACCATGAACGGCGCGTTGCTTGTGGTGGGCTTGTTGTATTCATTGGCAACTATGTCCATTGCGGTCAATGTTGCTAGTGCTCCGCCTAAGCTAAACCCTGTTACGGTTATGCTTAATTCTTCATCTTTGTACTTGTTCACTAGTTTCTTTACGGCAGCTAGGACCTGCAGAAGGGCAAGAAATGGATCAAGACTTTTGAATTAATCGATCTTTATCTTGATTTGAAACTTTTTCAAATGAAAGAAAGGTAAGGCTCAGTTTCTTTCATTGAAAATGATTTCTGAAAATAATTTACATTTCTAAAAATATAATATTTTCTGGTGTTTGGATGAATATGTGTAAAATAATTTTGTTGTTGGGTAAATTTCTTAAAAATATTTCATAAAAATTGTTTTCAATAAAACAAACATACATTTGAGATTTTCCTTTTTTTAATTGTTTAATTGAATTTATTTTTATCTATAATTTTATATTTTATATTGTTTTTGCATATATTAAAAATATTATGTTAAATTCAGGTTCATTACAATGTCATTTTTTAATTACATAACTACCAAGTGAGTTTTTTTATTTAATAATGTGACATCAATAAAATTGACAAAAAAATTTAACGATGTTAACAATTGGATTTGATTTTCAAATTTAAAAAGTAAAGGGACTAAATTCTTGAAAATAAAAGTACAAAGACTAAATTACAAATTTGTGAAGTGTACATAGACTTATGACATATTTTAACCTTTATACTACAAAATATTTATTATTAATATATTTATAATTTTAATAAATATTAATATTGAATGTTTTCAATAATACGTGAATAATATTATTTAAAATTATTATTTTTAAATTTTTTTATTAAAATAAAATTGAAATATTAAATAATTTATTAAAATAACAATTTATTATATGACTAAATATAAAAAATTAATTATGTATATATGTTTAATAATATTGAAAAATATAATATTTTAAATATTTTAAAAATAAAAATAAAAATTATTATCAATATAATAATATTAAGCTTGATTTAAGTTAACATTTTTATAAAAATAAAATTATTTATAGAGGAGCTCTTTTCCGGAAAATGACTTACGCTTTCTAAAAGGGTAAGTCATTTTACAGGAAAAATGACTTATTTTACTTTGACCTGTAAATCATTTTCCGTTGACCAAGTTATTTTCTGTGAAACAAATACAGGAAAATGCAGAAAATATTTTCCGTAAAACTTTTACATGTAAACAAACAGACCCTAAATTAAATAAATTTATTCGAATTAAATTAAAAAATTCAAATTAAAACTTCGTTTATAATATGATTGAATTCCAAGTAATGTTTTAAAAAACAAAGCAACAATCACATTGGTTAGATGACCGGTTCCCTATTTAATTGGTTCGACCATTGATTCAACAACAATTAAATAAAAAATTTTAAAAATATAAAGAATATAAAAATTTTAAAAATTTATAAATCGGTTTAACTTGTTTAACCACTAAATTTTTTGTCTCAGTATTCAATTTTTTTTATCAGTTCACAAGCGACTTGATTTATATTGGATTTTACGTCACTGGTTGAACCCTTCAATTGACCAGTTTGTAGTGGCGAAGTCAAGGGGAGAAGGGGCCTCAGCCCCCCAAATAATAATATTTTGATTTGATTGTTAAAAATTATAAATATATAAATTATTAAAATAATGAAATTATACTTTTACTATTTTAAAAATATATAATTTAGATCCAATCCTAAAAATAATTTGGTTCAGTTTTTAACATCACTAATTCTAGAGTAGAGCACATTAATTTGAAACTATATGGGTTTGAAAAGATTCTGAAGGTAAAACAATTAAAAAATATTTTAATATAATAAATCTGGTTTGATAATTTACTGTTAAAATAACTAAAATTGAGAAGTTTTTTAAAATTTTAAATTTTTTATTTGAGTTGTAAAAATTAGAATTTGAAAAAGAACTGAATATTAAAAAAGAACATCGACATTTTGGACAATTACCTGCTCTCTAGCACTAGTCTTGCTATGTGTAGAATCCGGTACCGTCCCAATATAAAGCGAGTGGAAACCACCGTGCACTAAAGCACCGTATCCAGCGGCAGTCGGGAACAAGTCGGAAGGTTATACTTGCGAAATCCGTACATCATTGATCCATTCCGATAGCGTTCCGGTCCCTCTCCAAGCAACCAAAGCATCCCTCCGGCCCAGTTTTTTCTTCCCTTCATCGGTGCTCACCGCCACATATCCAAACCATGCCGGCGCAACATTATTGGAGCCAGCAAAAATGAAGTCAGTGACCTCGTAGTTGTAGGGGTTTCCATTTATGAGACAAGCCTCGGTGAAAAACCTTTCTTCGGAGGTTTTAGGACTGCAAGTGTTACGGTCGAAGAGGTCTCCGAAGCTGAAGTCCTTTGACCGTAGTGAATTATATACTGACGGAGATCAGTGTCTAGTGGCTGTAGTAGACCCTCCCATTCGTTCTCCCCACTGAGTTCTCTCCAATGAGTTGCTATGGACCTGGCCATCACTCTTTTCTTCTCTGTTTTTTACTTATTTTCTATATGCTACTGAGTTCTCTCCAACGAGTTGCAATGGAGTTGGACATGGCTGGGTGCTTTATATAGAGCACATCCCTTGGATCTCATACCAACTTTGCAATTGAGTTCACATCATGTAAAAAAAAAAATAATAATAATAATTATAATTATTAAACATAAAAAATATTTAATTTTAAATCTAAAACTCCAAAGATTAACAAAAAGAAATTATAATTAATAGTTAACCATGTTTAAATAAAATTAATAGTAGCATTTTTTAATTTTTTTATTTTATTTGTCATTTTATTATTAATTAATAATGCATTATATATTAATCTTTTTTTAATTTAATACTCCAACTTTTTTATTTTTTATTTTGTAGCTATGTTAAATTTATGATACATTGTTGTTAAAATTAATGTCGATAATGGTAGTAGAATGATTGCAAAATAATAAGAAAAAAAAGAACACACATATTTACGTGGAAAACTCTTTTGGAAAAAATCACAGGTAGAGGATGAGAAATTCACTAATGTTGAAAACAAATAATATAAGAGGAGTTTTGACTGCATCTATTTAAAGGTTGAAAAACTCTATTATAATTAACGCCAACTAGAAAAAGTGTAGCTATATACAGATTCAACTTGTTTTGCCTCTGTATTCTTTCTTTACCAGGTGACGGGATTCAAGTCACACAACTCTAACAATCTCCATCTTGACACGAATTCTCAACGAATAAGTTCTCCTCCTCTTTTACGAAACCCTTTAAGGAATATTCTTTAACAATAAACACCAATCAAGTCCAAGCAATGCTCAAACTTGGTTATAGGAAGTGACTTAGACAACATATCCGCAAGATTATCATGAGTACTAACTTTGTCCACAACAATATCACCACGAGCAATAATAGCAAGCACAAAATGATACCGAACACCAATGTGTTTCGTCCTCTCAAGAAACATTTGATCCTTCGTAAGGAAGATGGTACTCTAACTATCACAAAACATTATATTGATCTGAAGGTTTTTACTAAGTTCACCAAAGAGTCCCTTTAACTAAATAAATTCTTTACAAGCCTCAGTAATCACCGTGTACTCAGCTTCAGTAGTTGACAAAGCAACTGTAGTATGCAAAGTGGCTTTCCAACTGATAGTGCAACCCCCAATAGCAAAGACATACCCTGTGTGAGACCTTTTTTTATCAAGGTCCCTAGCAAAATCATAATCAACATACCCAATGACTTCATCTGTAATTCTTCCAAATTGTAAGTAAACATTAGTAGTACCTCGTAAGTATCTAAAAATCCACTGAACTATTTTTCAATGTTCTTTACCGGGATTCGCCACATATCTACTAATTGCGCTAACTATATATGATAAATCTAGTTATGAGCAAACCATAGCATACATGAGACATCCCATTACACTAGAATATGGAACACGTGACATGTAGTCAATCTCATCATCTGATTGCGGAGACAAAGCAGATAAAAGTCTGAAGTGGGTTGCTAATGGAGTACTAACAGGCTTGGCACTCTGCATACTAAACCTGCAAAGAACTTTCTCAATGTACCCTTTCTAACTTAAGTAAATTTTACATGTTTTTTTATCTTTGAGAATCTCCATCCTGAGTTTGCTGCTTCCAAATCTTTCATCTCAAATTCTTTACTAAGCTGGGATTTGACCTTTCTTATCTCTCCTTTATCTTTGGCTACTATCAACATGTCATCAACATAAAGGAGTAGATATACAGATGAATCATCACTATTTTTATTAAAATAAACACAACTGTCAAAATTGCTTCTTTTGAAATCATGAGTAGTCATAAATGAATCAAACCTCTCGTGTCACTGCCTAGGTGATTGTTTTAGGCCATAAAGAGACTTCTTCAGTAAGCAAACATAGTTCTCTTTTTCTGAGGCTATCAAACCCTCTAGTTGTTGCATGTAAATATCTTTTATATGCAAGAATGTTGTCTTCACATCTGATTGCTCAAGCTCTAAATCATACATGGCCACAATACCACGTAAGGCTCGAATCGAACTATGCTTAAAACTAAAGAAAACACATTTGTGAAGTCTACACCTGGAATCTAACTATAACATTTTGCAACCAGACTTGCTTTATACCTGGGTTTTTCAACTCCTAGAGTCTTTTTTTTTTCTTGAACACCCATTTACAACGAACAACCTTTTTACCCTTAGAAAGCTTCACTAGTTCTCATGTTATATTCTTATGGAGTGATTTATCTCTTTTTGCATGGCAATCATCCACTTTCCTGAATCTTCATAGCTAATTGCATCGGAATAAGTAGATAACTCTTGATTTGCATATATATCATCAACCACATTTAAAGCATAAAGCAACTAAATTAGCCTCCGCTAACCATTTCGGAGGTTTAATTTCTCTTTTAAGTCTATTCTTAGTAATAGAATATTGTGGTGCTGACTGCAGTGAAGAAGCAACTCTATTATGAGTTTCTGTTCTAACTTGAGGTGTAGATTTTGTTATATATCCTGGATCAATTTGAAGCTCCATCAACTTCACATGTGTGTTTGATCTCTACCAATATTTATCGAAAGAGTCTTTAATAGGTAAGTGAGGAAGCATAGCAGTTTCATAAAAAATAACATCTCTACTAATCACAACTTTCCTAATTTCAAGACATCATAACTTATACCCTTTAACACCAGCCTTATATCCAAGAAAAACACATTTAATAGATCTAGGTTTCAATTTACCATTATCAACATGAGCATACGCAGGACACCTAAAAATCTTCAAATTAGAATAATCAGTAGGAGTACCAAACCATACCTCTTGTGAAATCTTTTTTTCTCAATGGCTATGGATAGAGACCGGTTAATCAAAAAATATGCAGTAGAGGTCGCTTCAGCTCGAAACAATTTTGGTAAACAAGAATTTGACAATATACATCGAACCTTTTCCATTATTTTTCTATTCATTCGTTCTGAAACGCTGTTTTGTTGTGAGGTATGGAGAACTATCAAGTGTCTCACGATCCCTTTTGATTTACATAATTCATTAAACTCATCAGAGCATAATTCCAAGTCATTATCTGTGCGGAGGTGTTTTATCTGTTTTTCTATCTACTTCTCGATCATAGTGTTCCAATTATTAAACGTGAGTAACACATCACTTTTCTACTTCAGGAAAAATGCCCAAACTTTTTTGGAAAAATTGTCAATGATTATCAGCATATAATTAGTGCCACCCCTTGAAGGCACTCTGGAAAAATTCTCTGTTTTTTACTTGTTTTCTATATGCTACTGAGTTCTCTCGAATGAGTTGCAATGGAGTCGGACATGGTTGGGTGCTTTATATAGAGCAAATCTCTCAGATAAGCCGAAAGCGCTCATACCAACTTTACAATTGAGTTCACATCATGTAAAACAAAAAATAAAATTAATTATAATTATTAAACCTCAACAAATATAAAATATTAAATTTAAAATCTAAAGGTAGGTTTGGATAAACGATGTGTTTAGCTACGGTTAATGTAAAAACAACGGTAACGATGATATTAAATACTGTAATGGTACTGTTGCATGAGACAAAAAAGTAAACTAAACACACCGCACCACACCTAATCGTCCATCCAAACCCAAAATAAAACTTGATTGATTAAAAAAATTATAATTAATAATTAACTTAATAATAGTATTTTTTAAATTTTTCAATATTTTTTATTTTATACCAATAATGATATATCATTTTATTATTAATTAATAATACATTTTATATTAATTTTCTAAATTTAATATGCAAATTTTTAATATTTATTTTGTAACTATGTTAAATTTATGATAGGTTGTATTACGAGATTATGCCAAATGAAAACAATAATATTATTATTTGAAAATTAAAAATTAGAAAAAAAATATTTAAAAGCTTATACAAAAATTATAAGGAAAAAAAAATATATATTAAAAAAATAAAAAATTTCTAAACAGAATCCAAACATAGTAAGATCTAAGCCCGGATAAATCTAAAATAATGTCTACATGTTATTTGTGTAAGGTAAAGTTGAAACCCAGATTTTCAAAGTTGGGAACCTTAACTTTTACCAATTGTGTAAAAACCTTATCGATAGTCACATAAAATTTTCTCGAATAAATAATTTAACCAAATAAAAATACATTATTTAAATCAATGTTACGTTTAAGTCTTAATCAAATTATAATTTTACCATTATAAGTTTTTTATACAAATTAAATTAAAAATATATTCTAGCAAATTTACGGAAGGTGCTGTAGAAATTTCTTATGAAGCCCCCACATGAAACCATCTATTTCCTTGCTACCATTTATTTTATGAAAATAAAATTATCAGTATTAAATATACCTTATGAATCTCAACAAGTGCAAAGAATATACAACAACAATGATAATTAGAGGTGTTCATGGGTCGGATCGAGTCGGGTCGGATCGAGTCTAAGTATGATATTAATATACTTTATATTTGCCTAAACTTGGCCCGGCCCGAAACATGGGTCTAAAATTTTGCACAACCCACCTATATTTGCAAAAGACTTAACAGCCAATTTTAGGCTGCCCATATTATTTTTATTTTTTTTAACAAATATTTGTTATATTTTATTTTAAAATTTAATAATTTTATATATTTTTTATTTATTGAAAATTTTTATATAATCATCTTAATATTATTTTAATGTTTATATTAGAGTAGTATTATATATATTATAGATTTATTTTTTAATCATTCTAAATTACATAATATATAAAAATAACATAATATAAAGTATTACAAACTTAAAAATGGGTCAAGCCCGAGCCCGACCCATATTTTAAACGAGCCTAATATTTTGGCGCAAACCCTCTCAAATTTCAAGCGGACTTTCGAGCCTGGATGAATATCTCAATCTATGAACAAGTCTAATGATAATAAACAAATTTTATTTTATATATATGCAACGCGAAATCCAAACAATTTTATTCTTTACCAAATATTGAATTAACTGAACAAGTATTTGATGTTAAACATATTTAAAGGCGAACCCCAATGATAACAAAATTCAACAGGTATTTTAATATATATTTTTAAGACATATTTTGTTATATATGTGTAAAATTAGAGTAGTTTTACATTATTTTTTATTTATTTTATGCATTCAATCATCATATTTCACATTCTATTCATATAGATTGTGTATGCCAAAATTGACGTAAATTTAAATTTTCAAACTATTTATTTTATATAAAAAACTTTCAACCATTCAATAAACATTAATGTGTAGAGTGTTTTAGATCTATATGATACATATATGTATTGAATTAGTTCGAAAATTTATATGCATGATAAGTACAATTATATCGATAAATTCAATACAGATGTATCGCTTAAATCTTATAAAGTCGATAGATATATATAAATATATACACCTTTATAAGTAGTTATAACTATATGAATTTAAAGTGTTGACAACAACGCACAATTAAAAGAATTAATAAAATTTAAGTCAAAATAAATTCAATGCAGAATAAAGAGGATTTAGCAACAACTTCTTTTTTGTCATTATGCAAATAATAGCAATTCACAACTATAAAACATTTATTTAATAAAAATAAAATAAATTCTTTTGTCATTATGGATGCTTCTATTTAATAATAAAAATAAAAAAAATATTTCTACCAATTTCGATATTAAGTTAATTAGTATTTTTTAGAAAAATTGGAGCAATTAATCCTTATCAATTTCGATTTGTGAGAAGGATTAATTTTTTCAATTTCGAAATTGAGAGAGATTAATTTTTTTCGATTCTCACCAACCCACCATTCCAGTGGAAACCCGTACTTTTCCTTCACACGATCTAAATATTTGTTAATAATAATCCAGGTCACCGTCGGGCATAGTATCCTCGATATTTTCGATTACAACATCATATACACTTATATGCATAACAAGTACAATTATAGCGATAAATTCAATACAAATGTGACTTTATATATATATATATATATATATGATATACCTTTATAAGTAGTTACAACTATATGAATTTAAAGTGTTGACTACAACGCACAATTAAAAGTCAATGCAAAATAAAGATGATTTAGTAGCAACTTTTTTTTTTGGTTGTCATTATGCATATAATAGCAATTCACGACTATAAAACATTTACGTAAAAATAAATAAATAAATAATTTTTTTTGTCACTATGGATGCTTCTATTAGATAATAAAAAATAAAATAAAAAAGTAAAACAAAAAAAACTTCTTCAATAGCAGTAGCAGCGTTAGAATGGTAGAGGGCGGTGGCCAGTGGCAGCTGATCAGATGAGCGCACCTAGGGTTTAGTTATTTTTATGTTATTTTTTATTTGGGCTACATTGTTGGGCTTTGGGATTGGTTGGCTTTTATTGGGTTTGTAATAGGTAGTATTAGGCTGATTTGCTTAGTTCGGGTCTGGTTTGGGATTGGGTTTAGTTTGGGTTGTTTGGGTTTAGGTTCTGCTTATGGGCCCCAGGCTAAATTGGGCTTGTACAGTTGTCCCTCTTTGCTCATTGTCATATAACGGGAATGGAGCAAATACTTCTAAGAAAGACCAATTTTTCCTGATCTCGACGAGTCTCAATTTCTCTGGTGTTTCTCTTTCCCAAGTAGCTTCGTTCCAGTCCATTACATCTTGTTGTTTTAATCCACTTCACCGCCACTTCAGAGAGATAAGACGTGTAGTTTCAATTGACTCTGCTGCAACTTCAAGGATATGAGATTTATGGTTTTATTCTGCCCCACTGCCACTTCAAGGAGATAAGGCTCGTGACTTGTAGCTTCAATCTGTTCCGCTACAACTTTAGGGAAATAAGATCCGCTATTTTCAGTCTGCTCCTACTGCAACTTCAGGGAGATGAGACTCGTAACTTGTAGCTTTAATCTATTCCACTGCAACTTCAGAGAAATAAGATCTGCTATCTTCAATCTGCTCCTACTGCAACCTCAAAGAGATAAGATCTACAACTTCAATCTACTCCACTGCTACCTCAGAGAGATGAGATTTACTGTCTTTAGTCGGCAACTTCAGAGAGATAAGGTTGGTAGCTTCAATCTGCTCTACTGCAACTTCGGGAAGATAAAATCTGCCATAATTTGTAGCTTTAATCTATTCCACTGCAACGTCAGGGAAATAAGATCCGCTGTCTTCGGTCTGCTCCACTGCAACTCCAAGGAGATAAGATCTACAACTTCAATCTGCTCCACTACTACCTCAGGGAGATGAGATTTACTGTCTTCAGTCTGCTCTACTGCAACTTCAGAGAGATAAGATTGGTGGCTTCAATCTGCTCCACCGTAACTTCAGGAAGATAAGATTCACCATAATTTGTAGCTTTAATCTGTTCCACTGCAATGTAAGGGAAATAAGATTCGCTGTCTTCAGTCTACTCCGCTGCAATTTTAGGGAGATAAGGCTTGTGGCTTCAATCTGCTCCACTACAACTTCAGGGAGATAAGATCCGCTATAATTTACAGCTTTAATCTGCTCCACTGCAATGTCAGGGAAGTAAGATTTGCTGTCTTCAATCTACTCCGCTGTAACTTTAGGGAGATAAGACTAGTGGCTTCAATCTGCTTCACTGTAATTTCGGGAAGATAAGATTCGTCATAATCATTAGCTTTAATCTGTTCCACTATAACGTTAGGGAAATAAGATTCACTGTCTTCAGTTAGCTTTATTGCAACTTTAGGGAGATAAGGCCAGTGGCTTTAATCTACTCCACTGCAACTTCAAGAAGGTAAGATTCACCATAATCTGTAGCTTTAATCTGTTCCACTGCAATGTTAGGGAAATAAGATTTGTTGTCTTCAGTCTACTCTATTGCAACTTTAGGGAGATAAGACTGGTGGCTTCAATCTGCTCCGCTGCAACTTCAGGAAGATAAGATTCGCCATAATTTGTAGCTTTAATCTATTCCACTACAACATCAGGGAAATAAGATTCACAGTCTTTAGTTTTCTCCGCTGCAACTTCAGGAAGATAAGGCTGGTGGCTTTAATCTGCTCTACTGCAACTTTAGAAAGATAAGATTCTCCATAATTTATAGCTTTAATCTGTTCCACCGCAACGTCAGGGAAATAATATTTGCTATTTTTGATCTACTCCACTACAACTTCAAGGAGATAAGATCTACAACTTCAATCTGCTTCATTGCTACTTCAAGGAGATGAGATTTGCTGTCTTCAGTTTGATCCATTGCAACTTCAAGAAAATAATGCTGGTGGCTTCAATCTGCTCTATTACAACTTCAGGAAGATAAGATTCGCCATAGTTTGTAGCTTTAATCTGTTCCACTGCAACGTCAGAGAAATAAGATTCGTCGTCTTCGATCTACTCCACTGCAACTTCATGGAGATAAGATCTACAACTTCAATCTGCTCCACTGCTACTTCAGGGAGATGAGATTTGTGGATTCACCGATCTTACTACATCGTCCTCTAGGGGACATAACTTGTAGAATCGATTTCATGGGTCTATGCTTATGCCAAATGATTAGGATGTCATAATTAGAGTGAATCAAATGCTCCTAACTAGATGTGTATGTATGATATTTGCATGAATGCAGAATGAGAATAATCTCTTTTTTAATGTTTGGGTTGTTATTGCTCATTGTTCATCAAGGTTCTATCACTGACGCATTATCCTATCTTCTTGTTCAGCAGATATCTTTGATAGAAAACCCAAAAAATAGCCATAACTCAGACTATTCTTTCTCAAATGTGTCTATTACACCATTCTCTAGGTAACGTGACCTGTAAAATTCATTTTATTGGCCTATCTTTATGGCAAATGATTAGGATGTCATGATCAAAATGAATCAAATGCTCCTAATTAGATGTGTATGCATGACATTTGCATGAATGCAAAATGTCATTTTTTGTGAATAACCCTTTTGTGATGCTTAGGTTGTCATCGCTTGTTGCTCATCGAGGTTTTGTCACTGATGCGTCACCTTGCCTTCTTTGCTCAGCTGGTATCTTTGACAGAAAATATGAAGAAATAGCCACAATTTAGACTCTTATTTCTCAAATATTTCCAAACCTTAGGTTTGGTGAGTTCTAAATAATAGTTTTGTTTCAGGTCCCCGTACTATTTAGAAGCTTTTAGAGTAATATACAAAACTCCTTTTATGAAAGTATTATTAGTCCAATAATCGTTATTTCAATGCAAAATGCCTAAAAAAGATCATAATAATGGACAGAACTGAATTCTATCAAGAACAAATTTTGAAAAGAATAGATTAATCAAAGAAAGCAAACATTTCTGAAATACAAAATGACTAAAAGGTAAAATAAATGCCCCAAATATCGTAGCATGAGCTTCTTTACACAAACTTCTTGAGGACCCTTTTTGAGCTTAATATGTGTTTAGGGGATCTAGAGTACTCTGTTGATGCCCCAAGACATAACATATCTCCTTCTTGTTAATTCAGAGAAAGCGAGACAACCGCATGCCCCATTTTTTATCAAAATTTGAATTTTCGTTTACGGGTTTTCAGTCCAAAACCCTTTTAGTCTTAAGGTGCCCTTTGTGGGTTTTCGGCTTGACCTCTTCTTTTTCTTTTCATTTTCTGTTTTTGTTTTTATTTTTTCATTTTTTTGATTTTTTTTGTTTTTTTATTTTTGAAGTAAAGTATTTCTTGATTGAATCTGAATTCACAGGATTAGGCAGGTTCTTGTCATCCATCTTGGTCAGCATCGACACTCCTTTAAAGAAGGCCTTCTTTACCACATAATGTCCTTCCCATTTTGGTATCCACTTTCCTCTGAAGTCCTTTTGTATGGGAAGGGTCTTTTTCAATACTAGGTCTTTTTATGGAATTTTCTAGGGCAAACATTTTTGTTATAAGCTCACATCATTTTTTGGTACATTTGACCATGACGAATAGCTTTCAGCCTTATTTTTTGATCAAATTCAACTGATCATATCGGGATTAGATTTGTTCAGCTTCATCTAACTTTAACTCTGACAAAACCTAGAGAGAAGAAATCTCAACTTCAATTAGCAAAACCGTCTCTATTCCATAAATCAATGAAAAAGCGTTACACCGGTTGAGGTCCTAACAGACGTTCGATAAGCATATATGGTAATTTCTCATGCTAATATTTATGAGTTTCAATCATTTTCCTCACAATCTCTATTTTTTTATATTTTTATTTTTTTGCCTCCACTGCACCGTTCATTTTAGGTTTATGTGGTATTTAATCTTGAACAGATTGCAAACTTTTGATATCGTGCTGTTGTTGCAAACTTTTAATATTGTGTTGTTGTTCAAATTTAACGCATTTGTCAGATATGATCCTTTTTGGCATTCCATATCGATGTATGATTTTTTTAAACTTCCTGACTATCGACCTTGTGACATTGGCATATGAAGCAGTGTCCACCTACTTAGCGGAGTAATAGACGACCACAAAGATGAATCGATGCCCACTAGAAGCTTTTGGTGAGACTGGCCTACTAACATCCATGCCCCACATAAAGAAAGTCTATAGAGAAGTCATGAAGAGATAAAAGAGGCACATGAGTCATGTCTTCATAAGTTTGACACTTACGAAATTTCTTGGTATAACTGATGCAATCTCTTTCCATGGTGGACCAGCAGTACCCGAATTTCATAATTTACTTGGTCATTGTAAAACCATTAGCATGTGTTCCTTAGACACCCTTGTGGACCTCTTTCAAGATTTTCTTAGCCTGAACAGCATCTACACATCTTAGTAGCTTAGGCATATCATGATACGATCATGCAAAAATATTTTTGAATTCTTAGAATAACTCAATGACGTCTCACTTTGTCTCTGCGGTGATACGGGCTTCGATCTTCACCTCTTTCTCTTCTCCTGAGCTCATAATTTTTGCAGATTCTTTATGAGATAGGATCTGTTTCTCTTCTTATTCTATCATCCTTAACAAAGTAAGAGATAAGTTACAATCCCTATCATTTTCTAAGTCTTGAGATCCCTTTAGACACATATCTCGTTAAAAAAGGTGAGTTAGTATCAGCGTCGCTCATATCATTGATATTTGGATACCTGTTGTAGGTACGAAAGAATATTCCAAACCCCTCTCAATGGGGTTTTCACTTCTGCTATATTCATCTTGATTCTCTTTCTCGCATTCTCTATTATCGCGTTTACCCCTTTATCTGAATGGTTGGGTAACGGATTTTCTGTACCAGATGGATCATCGAATTTTACAATACCTATTTTGATGAGTCTTTCAATTCACTTTTTGAAAGCGGTGCAGTTCTCGATCGAGTGTCCTGTTATTCCCACGTGGTACTTGCATTGGACGTTTACATCGTACCATTTGAGGAACAGAGGCTGCATAGATTTTAGGTGAAAAGGGGATACTACATGTGCATCAAACAAACTTTGGTACAACTTCCTATACATGATTGGGATGGGTGTGAACCGAAGTTTTTTTGAGTTTGGTCTTGGATTGGATTCTTGCCTTGGGGGGACCTGATGGCTAGCAGTTGTCGTTCTTGGCTGGCTTAAGGTAATCAGCTTTAAATAGCCCTTTTTATACATATTCGCATTATTCACCTTATTTTCCCTCTTCCTTGGGACCTTTAAAGTATTGATTTAAGAGCTCCACTCTCACCTTTTTTGTCTCTGCTAGATCATCCCAATCAAGGATAATAGGATTGATTGGATTATCCCCCGGACTAGAGCTTGAACCCCTTAGGAAGTTCAACAGTACCGAGGTACCAGTCTGATATTGGGGTCTGATGTCAACGGCTTACATGATTCTTTCGAATTCTAGCATCTGATTCCTCATATCTTGTTGAAGTTTGGCCAATTGCTTTTGCATCTGTATTTGCATTTGCTCTAATCTCTTCAATCTTTGGTCCATTGCTTCAGTTTTTCCTCGTGTACTATAACGATATTCCAGGGTAACTGCCACGATTTTAGGGTCTTTTGTGAGTTTTATTACATATGATGCAATGTAATGCTAATGCATGAAATGAATGTAAAAAAGAGGCGTTGATTCTAATTCAATTCTATTAGAACAACTTTTCGAGAAAACAAATCTTTTTACATAAAAAGAATATTTATACGACCTTGTCTTCATACTTCAGGCAAAGACATCGATCCCTTTCTTCATATCTAGAGGTTAAGATCAAATCTTGCAAACTTTCTAATGGATGCCTCTACTAGCTTCTTTTTGCTCGATCCAGGCTGTGACCCATTGCTCACTCATCCTCGTGATACTTGTTAGCTTCTTTAAGAAAAGCTAGGACGTTGACGGCTCTCGAATAAGCTTTCTCGGCTTGAATTCTTAGGCAACGAAATAAAAACATGTATTTCTCTGTCAGATTACCAACCTTCTCTCGTTACGTTTTCTAGAACCATATTCAGACGACCACATTGTCTTCCACTTTATCAAGAAATCCATTTTCCATAACAAGCTCTCTATTTAGTAACTAAACGTGAATCAACACCTCTTTTCCATGATTAAAATGCAATGCAATCATAACCAAAAATGAAACAGGTTAGTACAAAGCAAAAATAAGCAAGGAAAAAAGAATAGAGCATCTATTCGGGTGACCACTAGGGTTTGGAGTGGTTCTACCTAGGGTGGGCTCTTAAGGCTTGCTATATGCGGTTTGGTTCTAAAGTAAAGGTACCCGAACTGGCAGATTCCTCAATCTTTACCCATTATAACCTCATATGGACTGAGTTCAGTTCAGGGGAATTCATTTCCCTATTGCTACACGGAGATGAAAATCTCATGAAGACATAGGTACGGATGTATCCCGAAAGCGATTCACTATCCTACATGGAGGTGAAAACGTCACGAAGGAATAGTTTCTCACTCCCACTTAAAAAGGTGTAACCGAGCGGTCATGCAATGAAATATGCAGAAAGATAGCAAAAGACTCAAACCAATAAGGCAAACATATCAAAATGAAAACCGCAAAAATGAAATGCAACCAAAAGGATCGTAGATTTACTTGACTCTCTTTTTTGGTCCATAGTGGAGTCGCCAAGCTGTTGAAACCATTTTTTTGAAAAAAACAGTATTGATTTTGACTTATGAAAATGAAAAAAAAGAGTTACCACCAGTCCTTTTTAATGATGTGTGATCGGGTCACCTCGTAAAATGATTTTTTTAATAAATGATTTAATTTATCAAAACAATTATTTTGGTCTACGAAACTTAGAAAATAGGTTCGAGAGTTGATTACGTACAAGGAAGGATTAGCACCCTCGTAATGCCCAAAATTGGTACCTAGTTGATTAATTAATGTATTAGTGTCGAAAATTGAAAACTTGAAGAGAATTTAAAATACGATCCCTCTTTGTGATAATTTTTACTTAAAAATTGTTTGGATAAATTAAAATGTATGTCAAAGACCTTCTCATCTCAAAGTAATAAAATGTCAGATCTAGTAAGTTAGGACACAAGACCTCGACCCTTGATGATAAGCTTTCCTTTTGATTTTATTTAAAACTCATGTATTGTAATTTTAGAAGGATATTCGGTTATTTAGATTAAACGAGGAAAAATCGAAACCCAGTAAGTTAGGACACGATTTCTCGAATTTCCAAATACAGAATATTGCCTTTATTTAAAAAGAATCTTATCCCAAGGTAACAAAATGCCACATTCAGTAAGTTAGGACACAACACCTTGAATTCTCGAAAATAAGATTTTTTATTTAAAACTTACGTATTTTATTTTAAAAAAGGATATTCGGTTATTTAGATTAAACGAGAAAAAAATCGAATCCCAGTATATTAGGGCACGATTTTTCGAATTTCCAAATACAGAATATTGCCTTTATTAAAAAAACCTTTTTTATGTGTCGGGTAAAATTAATGTAACAAATTTGTAATAAAAATGTAAAATAAATCACAGTACTAACATGCATAACAGAATAACAATAAATGTGTTAATATAAATAATAAGGGTGAAATTAATATAACATAAAATAAATAAAACAAATGAACAAGCTAATTAAAAAGAAAAAAAATCAATAAGATAAATAAATAAATAACCAAGCTAATAAGAAACAATAAGTAAATAAATGAAAACTAATAAAAAGTTTAAATAAAAAAGAAAAATTAAAAATAAGCAAATAAATAAGAGAACAAAAACATAAAATAAAAAAAAATAAAAAAGGTAATAATAATGATAATGATAATAATAATAGTAAATATAATAATAATGGTATTATTAAACTAATTAATTTGAAAATAAAATAGCACAAATAACGAAAAAGGACTAAATTGAACTTAAAACAAAAATTCAAGGTAAATCTAAAAATAAAAAAAAGAAAAGCATCGAATCGAGTGTGCGAATAACGAGGGACTAAAGGGGAAAATAACCTCGTCCTCCAAAACGCAACACTTTACATGGGCTAAAATGAAATCAAAGCAAAATTTTAGGGCAAAATTAGAAATAAAAAAAACTTAATTGCAAAACCATAAAAAAAACGGAAGGGCTAAAAATGAAATTAGCCCTTCCGTTAAAAATACACGGATCCTAGGCCTGCAGCGGGTCGAACCTCGAGTCAGAGGGGCAAAACGACATCGTTTTGGAGCTTAGGGATGTCGACCAAAACGGCGTCATTTTGTATTGCCTATATAAGTTAAAAAAAATCCAAAAATCATTTTTTAAGATGCTTAAATAAAATCCAAACCCTTTTTCTTTTTGCTCTGCAGCACCTTTTGGCCGACCAGACTTCGATGGGCCATCGCAACCGCCACCGCCTTATACGACGGCCGGAAGATAATAAATGTATTTTTTTTCTTTTTTGTATTTATTTTTTGTTATATTTATATATATACTGTTTTTAAAGGAAAAATAAAGAAAATATAGGTGTATGTATGTATATTCGAAGGAGGAAAATAAAAAAAAAAAGAAATAAAAGAGAAGAAAATGAAGACCTTAGCACGTTTTTATTTTCTTCCACTGCTTGCTGTTTTTTCGATTTGTTTGGTGTGTTTGAATCTTGTTCTTGTTTTTTTATTCAATGTTCAGAGGAACCAAAATACATTGGGTTCATATGGCTTTATAGCCATTTACAACTTGCTTAAACTAAAATGATTATTCTGCATTTTTTGTAGGTAAATGGGCGGTGCTAAAGGTGCTGTAGTGGCAGTGTCAGAGTGGTAGAGGGCGGTGGCCAGTGGCGGCTTATTTTTTGTTATTTCTGATTTGGGCTGCATTGTTGGGCTTCGGGACTGGTTGGCTTTTATTGGGTTTGTAATAGTTTTAGTATTAGGCTGATTTGCTTAGTTCGGGTCTGGTTTGGGATTGGGTTTTGATATCCTCGTGATAAGAAGTAATAAAATCTATAAAGAACTTGATCAAACCCAAACTAACTAATATCACGACGTTTAAAGGTAAGCGCACCTATCGATAGCAGTATAGTCTAGTGATAAGATCGAGTATCGTACCCAAGGGAACCGAAAGTATTATTACTCACTTCCTTTCTATTATTTAACCTAGAAATTAAATGGGGATTTGTTTAAAACTAAATTCTAAAATCTAAACTAAGAATAAAACAAAAGAAAAAGTAAATTGGGAAGACTTTTTAGAGAAAGCTAATTGATATGATTAATACTCAAGGGAGAATCCACCTAGACTTCACTTGTTATTATCTTCTTGAATTATACGAGTTATTTACTTGACTTGATCCGTAGAGATCCCTAATCTATGCTAAACCCTCCGTCGAGGTGAAGAGCAACTAGGCCTAAGTTGTTAATTAAAGTTCCTTTATTAATTAACTCCCTAGGTTGCATTAATTCGATCTATGGTTCCCCATATTAGGTTTGACCCTAATCCGGTAGATTTATGTCGCCCTATGTCTAGGGTTGCATGTAACTCCGCTTAATTATGGTAGATCTACTCTTATCACAGGGACTTTTGCTCCTCTGCTCTAAGCACATCCAATTCCTGAATTAATACCTAGGATTATTAATTCAAGGATTAAAACACATAATTAAGAACAATTCATATAATTATCATATAAATCAAGAATAAATAACCAGATCTGTCTTAGGCTTCATCCCCCTCAAGTATTTGAGGGGTTTAGTTCATAATGATAAAAGAAAACATCTCAGAAGTTATCAAATAACAAATCATAAAAGAAACCAAAAACCCCTGAAGGAATTTAGGAGAATCCTCTATGTTGATGCAGAATTTCGGCTTCTGAGATGAATCAATTGGCTTCTCCCTTCGAGTAATCCCTTGCTTCTACCTGTGGTGCGGCAGAAAGACGAGAGGAAACGAGTATAGAGGGTGTGTAAAAGTGGGAAGAAGGCCCCCTCTATGTTGCCTCATGGGATTTTTATATAGAGAAGTTTTGGAGACTCTTTCTTAGCCCCTAAGCATCCCAATTCGAGTGAAATTCGTCTTTCCCACGACTAGAACACGCCCGTGTGCCACGCCCGTGTGGGTTTCGACAGAGGCCGTGTGATTTAGCACGCCCGTGTATATTGGCCGTGCTTGTCGGGACTTTGTCCGTGTGAGCTTTGTGAGGCACGCCCGTGTGGCACGGCCGTGTGGCACCTCTTGGCCCATGTGATTCGTGCATTTTGGTTCATTTTTCACCGTTTTGGGCCCGTTTTCTGTTCTTTTATCTTCCCTAGGCTCTCCTGAGTATAAGATATGAAAAAGAATGGTTAAGAGCACCAATTCTCACTAATTTGATACTAATTCATCCAAAATATAAGCTAAACATGAGGTAAAAATATGTATAAATTAACGTTTATCAAATACCCCCACACTTAAGCCTTTGCTTGTCCTCAAGCAAAATCTCAATCCCTAAAAGAAACCATTCTTCTTAATCTACAACCCTTATCAATAATATTTCAAATTAATCCACAGGTAGTCATACAATGAAAATTCAATCTAAAGAACATTTAGGACTCAATCACTCTAAGTTGAGAATTTTATCATTGAAAACATAAGTCCCTTCCTTCCTTCTAAGTAGTTATCTCTCCATCTTAATTAACAGGAGTTGACATCCTCACTAAAGGTTCACTCTATTCACTCGAAGTGTTTAGGGTTCAATTTTCAGGCACTCCTTAGTCAACCTGAAAAGTTATTACCATAGGCTTGCAAGAAAATCACATCTCCACCACTATAGTTTGATATGATACATTGATCAAAAGGTCTTTTCATGGTTGTAACGGGGCTTGGTTAGGGGTGTTGTCACAGGCTGCAAAAAAAAAAAGAGTTAGAATCGAGATTGAACTTGAAAAATTATCTAGCTAGAAAAATCTCTATCTCTGGAACATATTTCTCAGCCAATTCTTGTGATATTATCATTTCCGCCTTGGTAGCCTTAAAATAGAAACATGCAAAAACTTTGACGAACTATTTACAATCTATGATTTACAATCGAATTTCACTGTATGTACTTTTTTTTTCTTTTTTTTTTGAACTATTAAATCAAATATGATAACTTGGAAATTTACAATTTTACAACTAGAGAGGAGAGTAAAGCTAGATAAAAATTCACTTCAAATCTCGACAAAAATAGGGGTCAAAATAATTGAATAAAATTCAACAAAAATGGGTTATTGGTTAATAATTAGAGGGTGAGTCAAGGAAAAGGTTGTTAGGCTCAACGGGGTTCACTAGGGGTTAGATTTATGTAGGAAGGCTTTTTCTGTGGAGTAAGTGGGTTACATCCTAGGTGCCTTTATCATTTCAGTATATCAAATCAATGATGTGGTCTCGACATGTATAATCGAAGCAAGTTCTAGAATAACAATTCAGTATTGACTCACTCAAAGCAATAATAAAAGTGAGCACGAAGAAAATGTATGCTCAATAGGCTCAAAATCTCACCAGAATTACTGCTTTTGATGTCAATCCTGCGAATTTCAAATCTCAAGATAATACTTAAAATTAGGGAAAATAACTTATGCAAAAAATGGGGATTCTCAAAAAATTTCAACTTATCATGCTTGATTCTCTAATGTTTTAAAGTTTGAATAGTCAAAGTACAAGCACCTATATCTTAATTCTCAATATATCAATAGAAATCATAAACTAATCAGGATAAATTCCTAATAGGAGACTGAAGATATTGCTATTAGGAAAAGTTCAGGGGTTTCAAAGATAGTATAAAAAGTGAAAGTACGTTACTCCCCCCACACTTAAGATGTACATTGCCCCCAATGTACAAGGAAAATATTAACAACAATTAAAGCATAAAATCATAAGATAAGGGAGGGTATGAAACTCCCTGCTTTGGATGGATTAGTGGAAGAGCTGGTAGGTTTGGCACTGTGTTCCCTTTTTCGTAGAGATTTGAGCTGTAGAGCTCCTTTGAAACTGCGAAGGGGTTTATTAGTCGTGGGAGGTTAAGATGAAGAGGGATTACTTCGTTAGGAGATAGCCGTTAAGTCGTGGAATCTAAAATGGCAAGCAAAATTAGAATTCTAAACTATTCTAGATTATTCTCTATTTCCTAATTCTCTAATAGCCTAAATCAATAGTATTAATAAATAAATAAAATAATAAAAGAATGTAATGTAAAAACCAAAAAATGCAGTAAAAATAAATAAATGAGAAAAAGGAAGAAGAATAGAACCAAAATTGGTGTCACACGGTCGTGGGTACTGTTGCACGGGCGTGTGGGTCGTGGAAATCTAGTATGGTAGCGGTAAGAGGGCTGGAATGGTGTTTGTGGAGGTTTGGGGAAGGTTTGAGGAGAAAATCTTAGGGTTTGGGTGAAATGGGAGGGTAGAAATGGCCCTGTATATATACATTTTGGGTCGCACGGGCATGTCGCACGCCCTTGTGAGTCGTGTTTAGCCCGTGTTTTTCAAAAATTAGACGTTTTGGCTTACCACGCTCGATGAGCACGCCCGTGTATAGTTTGAGCACGGCCGTGGAGATTGATCATTCGCTAAGCGCACGGGCGTGTAATAAAGTGCACGGGCGTGTCTGAATTGACAGTAGCTTCCACGGGCTTATGGAACGAGCGTGTGTTGCTATGTTTGCCCGTGTGGAAGGTGCAGGGTTGCCACGGCTATTTCGCACGACCGTGCGTTTTCCTGTCTTACCCGTGTGGATTGCGATGAGTCGCCACGGCCATATCGCATGGCCGTGGGAGTTTATCGGAAGCCCGTGTTTTGGGGAAACGGTGCTCTGTTTGCACACGGTCTGCCCCCATGACCGTGTCTCTGCTTTTTAGTATACACACGGCCTTAGGCACGCCCTTGTGCTTGGCCGTGTGGTCCATATTTTCTGCAGGAAAAATGTTAGTTTATGCAATAAAATTATGAAAAAATTTAAAAAAAAGAAACTTACTACGTTAGTGCTCGGGTTGCCTCCCGAGAAGCGCTTATTTAGAGTCTAAGCTCGACTCTTCCTAGAGGTGTCAAGAAGAAACGGGATGGAGCCGAAGCTCCTCCTTATTTTCTGTAAAGTTCTCACCTATATAATGTTTTAGCCTATGGCCATTTACCTTGAAAGTACTGTGGTTAGGGTGAGTTACCTCGACAGTGCCGTATAGAAAGACTTTGAGAACGGTAAACGGACCTGACCACCTTGATTTGAGTTTTCCAGGGAATAGTTTCAACCTTGAGTTGTAGAGTAGGACAAGATCACCTGTTTTGAATTGCTTGGGTCATTTTAGCCTTTTGTCATGACGTCGCTTTACGGCTTCCTTATATAATCGTGAGTTCTCGTACGCATTGTAGCGCCATTCATCTAGCTCGTTTAGCTGCAGAAGTCTCTTTTCGCCTGTTCGTTGGCATTTATCACAAGAGGTCACATACCTGTTGGCGTCTCTGAAAAGAGTAGGCCAGTAAAAACCTGATTCGAGTACTTTTTGAGCGGTTCTGTTTCCACTGTGATGTCCTCCTGTGGGTCCTGAGTGGCAGTGTTCCAAAATTTGATATGCCTCTATGTCATCCACGCATTTTCGTATAACCTGGTCTGCGCAAATTCGAAAAAGAAAAGGATCTTCCCAAAAGTAGTTTTTCAAATTAGCAAAGAATCGCTTCTTTTGCTGATGGGTTAGCCCTTTTGGGGTTATATTGGCTACTAAATAATTTGCAAAATCGGCAAACCAAGGAAGTGTCGTACCTGTTAAATTTAGGAGTTGTTCCTCAGGGAACATATCGTTTATATTCTCAAGGTACCTGGGCTGTGTATTTTCTAATCTTGAGAGGTGATCTGCCGCTAAGTTTTCAGCTCCTTTCTTATCTTTAATTTCTAAGTCGAATTCCTGTAAGAGTAAAATCCATCTTATTAAACGAGGTTTTGCCTCAGGTTTGGCTAAGAGATATCGAAGAGCTGAATGGTCAGTAAAAACGATGACTTTAGACAAGATTAAATAAGATCGGAATTTATCAAAAGCAAAAATAACGGTTAGCAGTTCTTTTTCCGTGGTGGTGTAGTTGGCTTGAGCGGTTGTCAATGTTCTGCTAGCATAGTAAATTGGTTGGAAATGCTTGTCTCTTCGCTGTCCAAAAACTGCACCTACGGCAAAATCACTTGCATCGCACATCAGTTCAAAAGGCAAATTCCAATCAGGTGAAATCATAATTGGCGCATTGACTAACTTGTCTTTAAGGGTGCCAAAAGACTCTAAGCATTCTTGGTCGAAGTTAAAAGGTATGTCTTTTTCTAGCAATTTAGTTAAAGGCTTAGCTATTTTAGAAAAGTCCTTAATGAATCTACGATAAAAACCGGCATGTCCTAAAAAACTTCTTATAGCCTTAACTGAACTGGGAAGGGGTAGTTTCTCAATAGTTTCAACTTTAGCTTTGTCTACCTCTATTCCTCTGTTAGAGATTTTATGTCCTAGCACAATACCTTCCTGAACCATGAAATGACATTTTTCCCAATTTAGTACTAGATTTGTCTCTTCACATCTCATCAAAACAAGCTTTAAATTATTTAGACAGTGTTGGAAAGAGTTACCAAAAACGGAGAAATCATCCATGAATACCTCCATGATATCTTCCATAAATTCGTTAAAGATAGCTAGCATGCATCGCTGAAAAGTAGCAGGAGCGTTACATAAACCAAAAGGCATTCTACGATATGCAAACGTACCGTATGGGCATGTGAACGTCGTTTTTTCCTGATCTTCTGGAGCTATCAGAATTTAGAAGTAACCGGAGAGGCCATCTAGGAAGCAGTAATACCTGTGACCGGCTAATCTTTCTAACATTTGATCGATAAAGGGCAAAGAAAAATGATCTTTTCGCGTGGCGTCATTTAGCTTTCGGTAATCTATGCATACTCTCTATCCTGTGACTGTTCGTGTTGGCACGAGTTCTTCTTTGTCATTGGACACCACGGTTAGCCCACCTTTTTTAGGAACAACCTGCACGGGGCTTACCCAAGAACTATCAGAAATAGGATAAATGATACCTGCATCAAGAAGTTTAATTACCTCGGCTTTTACGACCTCCTTCATGTTAGGATTTAATCGTCTCTGAGCTTGCACTACTGATTTATATTCATCTTTCATTAAAATCTTGTGGGTACAGAAAGAAGGATTAATTCCTTTGATATCCGAAATTTTCCAGGCTATGGCTTGCCTATGTTTTCTTAAAACCTGGAGCAGTTCTTCCTTTTCTCTAGATCCTAAATTTGATGCAATAATGACCGGTAAAGTTGAGTTCTCCCCTAAAAAGGCATATTCTAAGTGTTCTGGCAGTTGTTTTAACTCTAACTTAGAGGGTTCCTCAATGGAAGGTTTCTGCCTTAGCTTATCATGCATCTTTAAATTTTCATAGCTTATATGTCTGGTGATAGTTCCGCTAGAGTCTAACTCTTTTCTTACCTTCTCTACTTCTAAGGAGGTTTCACCCTCCCCCTGAATGAGACACAGTTCCAGAGTGTCAGTGATAGAGATTTCCTGCAAATTATCTTGAACATAGTGAGCAATTATATCGACAAAATAACATGAATCATCTTGCTCTCTAGAAAATTTCATAGCATCATAGATTTTGAAAATCACTTCCTCTTCCCCAACTCTAAGAACTAATTTACCATCTCCAACATCAATAATAGCTCTAGCAGTGGCTAAAAATGGGCGTCCTAAAATTAAAGGTACGTCAATGTCTTCGTCCATGTCAAGCACAACAAAATCTACAGGGAATATAAATTTATCGACTTTTACTAGCACATCCTCAATGATTCCCCTAGGATACTTAACAGATCTATCGGCTAATTGAATGCTCATCCTAGTGGGTTTAGGTTCCCCTAGACCTAGTTGTTTGAACATTTTATAAGGCATGAGATTAATACTTGCACCTAAATCAGCCAATGCTTTATTGATAATTAAGCTACCAATGAAACAAGGGATAGAAAAGCTCCCTGGATCCTTTAGCTTTGTTGGCAGTTTATTTTGGAGAATGGCTGAACACTCTTCGTTGAGTTCCACTGTGGCTAACTCTTCCAGCTTCCTTTTGTTCGTCAGGAGTTCTTTTAGGAATTTCGCGTATTTCGGCATCTGTGAAATTGCTTCAACAAAGGGTAAGTTAATATGTAATTGTTTGAAAAGTTTAAGAAACTTACCGAATTGCGCGTCTGTTTGGTCCTTCTTTAATCTTGCTGGGTATGGGATGCGCGGTTTGTATTCTTTGAGTGTTGGAATAGCGTCATTCTTAGATTCCACTACTTTATCTTTTAGCAGTTCGTGGGCATGCTTCTTTTTTGGTTCTGCTAGCATTTTACCATCTCTTAGGGTGATTGCTTTCACATGTTCTCTGGGATTTGGTTCAGTGTTGCTTGGAAGTCCACCTTGAGGTCTTTCCGAGATTAACTTTGCAAGCTGACCAATTTGGTTCTCGAGTCCTTGGATAGAGGCCTGTTGATTCTTTAATGCTGTTTCAGTGTTTTGGAAGCGAGTTTCTGAAGCAGCCATGAATTTGGTGAACATATCTTCAAGATTCGGCTTCTTTTCCTGTTGAGGTGGTGGCTGCTGAAATACCGGAGGCTGTTGTCTTTGATTTCCTTGTCCTCCCCATGAAAAATTTGGGTGATTTCTCCAACCTGCATTATAAGTGTTACTATAAGGATTATTTTGAGGTCGAGAGTTATTACCCATGTAATTGGCTTGTTCGGCGTCCATGTTGTGTAGATGGTCTGAATTAAACGTATTTCCTAGGGCTGCATCACATTGCATCACTGGATGAACCTGCGTAGAACCAACAAAATTATCAAATTTCTTATTCAATAGTTCTACTTGGTTAGTGAGCATAGTAACAGCATCAATATTATAAACTCCTGCGGCTTTCGTCGGCTTTGTCCTCATGACTTGCCACTGATAGTTATTCAATGACATTTCCTCAATAAATTCGTAAGCTGCGTCCGGTGTTTTATTATTGATGGTTCCGCCTGCGGCTGCATCGATCATCTGCCTAGTTGATGGGTTTAACCCATTATGGAAAGTTTGAACCTGTAGCCACAAGGGTAATCCGTGGTGAGGGCATCTTCTTAAAAGATCTTTGTACCTTTCCCAGGCATCATAAAGTGTTTCTAAATCCATCTGCACAAAGGAAGAAATATCGTTTCGTAATTTAGCAGTTTTAGCAGGGGAAAATATTTAAGCAAAAATTTTTCAGTCATTTGGTCCCATGTGGTAATGGAGCCTCGTGGTAAAGAATTTAACCACTGTTTTGCCTTATTTCTCAAAGAAAAAGGAAATAGCCTTAGACGAATGGCGTCATCAGTAACGCCATTGATTTTAAAAGTATCACATAGCTCCAAAAAGTTTGCTAAATGGGCGTTGGGATCTTCATCCTGTAGATCATCAAATTGCACAAACTGCTGAATCATCTGAATAGTGTTAGGTTTTAGTTCAAAATTATTAGCAGCAATAGCAGGTCTAACAATGCTAGTTTGAGTACCAATCAAACTAGGTTTAGCATAATCGTACATAGTTCGAGGAGTTGCTTCTGGTTCGGCTGGTAGTGCTGCAGGTTGATGAACATGTTGATTTGCGGCCATCTCTCCAGTCAGTTCTGGCTCTTGCTCAAGTTCCTGCTCTGGATAATGTAGACTTCGTCTAAGTTCCCTACGATTTCTGCGGACTGTGGCTTCCAAATCTTCGTCAAAAAGTAGTGGTCCTGTCGGGTTGTTTCTAGTCATAAACTAGAAAAATCCTAAAAAAAAAAAAAAAATAAAATAATTAAAAGGAAAATAAATAAATAATAAAAAATAATAATAAAAGTAAAAAAAATTAAATAAATAAATAATGGCTAAAGTAATAGAAATCGAGCTTTCGTAATATTTCTGTTAGTTCCTCGGCAACGGCGCCAAAAACTTGATATCCTCGTGATAAGAAGTAATAAAATTTATAAAGAACTTGATCAAACCCAAACTAACTAATATCACGACGTTTAAAGGCAAGCGCACCTATCGATAGCAGTATAGTCTAGTGATAAGATCGAGTATCGTACCCAAGGGAACCGAAAGTACTATTACTCACTTCCTTTCTATTATTTAACCTAGAAATTAAATGGGGATTTGTTTAAAACTAAATTCTAAAATCTAAACTAAGAATAAAACAAAAGAAAAAGTAAATTGGGAAGACTTTTTAGAGAAAGCTAATTGATATGATTAATACTCAAGGGAGAATCCACCTAGACTTCACTTGTTATTATCTTCTTGAATTATACGAGTTATTTACTTGACTTGATCCGTAGAGATCCCTAATCTATGCTAAACCCTCCGTCGAGGTGAAGAGCAACTAGGCCTAAGTTGTTAATTAAAGTTCCTTTATTAATTAACTCCCTAGGTTGCATTAATTCGATCTATGGTTCCCCATATTAGGTTTGACCCTAATCCGGCAGATTTATGTCGCCCTATGTCTAGGGTTGCATGCAACTCCGCTTAATTATGGTAGATCTACTCTTATCACAGGGACTTTTGCTCCTCTGCTCTAAGCACATCCAATTCCTGAATTAATACCTAGGATTATTAATTCAAGGATTAAAACACATAATTAAGAACAATTCAAATAATTATCATATAAATCAAGAATAAATAACCAGATCTGTCTTAGGCTTCATCCCCCTCAAGTATTTGAGGGGTTTAGTTCATAATGATAAAAGAAAACATCTCAGAAGTTATCAAATAACAAATCATAAAAGAAACCAAAAACCCCTGAAGGAATTTAGGAGAATCCTCTATGTTGATGCAGAATTTCGGCTTCTGAGATGAATCAATTGGCTTCTCCCTTCGAGTAATCCCTTGCTTCTACCTGTGGTGCGGCAGAAAGACGAAAGGAAACGAGTATAGAGGGTGTGTAAAAGTGGGAAGAAGGCCCTCTCTATGTTGCCTCATGGGATCTTTATATAGAGAAGTTTTGAGGACTCTTTCTTAGCCCCTAAGCATCCCAATTCGAGTGAAATTCGTCTTTCCCACGACTAGAACACGCCCGTGTGCCACGCCCGTGTGGGTTTCGACAGAGGCCGTGTGATTTAGCACGCCCGTGTATATTGGCCGTGCTTGTCGGGACTTTGTCCGTGTGAGCTTTGTGAGGCACGCCCGTGTGGCACGGCCGTGTGGCACCTCTTGGCCCGTGTGATTCGTGCATTTTGGTTCATTTTTCACCGTTTTGGGTCCGTTTTCTGTTCTTTTATCTTCCCTAGGCTCTCCTGAGTATAAGATATGAAAAAGAATGGTTAAGAGCACCAATTCTCACTAATTTGATACTAATTCATCCAAAATATAGGCTAAACATGAGGTAAAAATATGTATAAATTAACGTTTATCAGGTTTAGTTTGGGTTGTTTGGGTTTAGGTTCTGCTTATGGGCCCCAGGCTAAATTGGGCTTGTACAGCGCCTTGCTTGTGATGGGCTTGTTGTATCCATTGGCAACTATGTCCACTGCAGTCAATGTTGTTAGTTCTCCGCCTAAGCTAAACCCTGTTACGGTTATGTTTATTTCTTCATGTTTGTGCTTTTTACAAGTTCCTTTACAGCATCTAAGACCTGGAGAAAGGCAACAAGAAATTAATTGAGAGGTAAGAACTTTCCAGTCCCTTTCTCGATATTGCTATTGAGTAAATTAGTTTTTCTCGAAAAAATTAGAATAATTTAATCCCTACTGATTTCAAAAGTGAGCAACTAAGAACAATTAATCACAATGTTTTCCAATTAATTGTATATAATTTTAATTGGTATAATAACAAATTTAGCCCTTAAAATTTATACATCCTGTCAATTTAGTTTTGATTTAAGAAATTTTGCCCGCAACATTTATGTAAATGTGTAAATGATGAGGCTAAATTTGTTGGATTTTTTAGAATCAAAACCAAATTGACAATATCTATAAATATCCAAAGCTAAATTTATTATTATACTAATCAAAATTATATACAATTGGTAAAAGACATTAACATCGTGATTAATTGTCTTTAGTTGCTCACTTTTAGAATTGACCGGGATTAAATTGCTTCAATTTTTTTATCAGACCAATTTTCTCAATATCGATATTTAGAGGGATTGTAGAGATACTTCTAGTAAAAAGAGACTGAACTTCAAGCTTTGGACATACATTGTAGGGAGGAACAATCACAAACTTTAACAAGGTAAAAGTATCATAGAGGCCATTGTAATAGAAATGCGATTGCATTTTGCCCTCTTTAATCAGAAATTAGATAAATTAGTCTCTATATTTTATATTAGAGAGGGAACCAATCTTTTTAGTAAAAATTTCATCCATTTCTATAATTAAAAACCTGTTAAAAACCGGCCTGACTTAATCTTTGTCTTATTATTTTGTTAAACACGATAGTCTTTAACCATACAAGTAAATGGAGTTTTTAACAAAAAAAAAATGACTAATTGCTCTTGATCTAATACATGATATAATTTATCTATTTTTTTTAGTAATGAAAATAAAATGCAACTTCTAGTTTAGGATATTCTAGGTTAGTTGCACCATTGAACAGTGGTAAATACAGTGTCATAGACAGAACTTACATGCTCTCTGGCACTAGTTTTGCTATGAGTAGAATCCGGTACAGTCCCAGTATAAAGCGAGAGGAAGCCACCGTGAACTTTAACATTAACGGCGCTGGCAACTGGGAATATGTCCGAAGGTGTTTGTTGTAGAAACTTCATATCATTGAACCATTCTGTGCCTGTTTTGACCCCTCTCCAAGGAACCAAAATTACATCCCTCCGGTCAAGTACACGCTTCCCTTCATCGGTGCTCATCGCCACATATACGATCCATGCCAACGAAACATAAATGGAGTCACCTCGTAGTTGTACGGGTTTCCTTTTACGAGACAAGCCTTGGAGAAAAACTCTTGTTTCGAGGTATTAGGTTCGTGGGTGTTAGGGTCGAACAGGTCTCTGGCAGTTGCCGTCCTTTGACTGTAGTGAATTATATAGCTGGCCATGGTTGGGTTCTTTATACAGAGCTAATCTCTCATTTTTTGTAAGCCTCAAATAATCTTACCAGCTTTGTAATTATATTTTTGGCTTAATCATAAATTTGGTCACTAACATTTTTATGTTTTGTCAAAATAACTTTAATTATGTTTTTGAACATTTTTTTGCCATCAACTTTTATTCTTTTTTTCAATCTGTATTTTCTAACAAATTTAATGAAAGTACTATTAAAAAAAGTTAACGGGAAAATGTGAAATTTCATATGTAAAATATTTTTAATGTGATGTAATTTATTACTTAGATAACCCAATAAGATAATTATATGTGAAAAATAATAAAATAAATAAATAATACATTAAGTTAAAAAATTCTTAATTTAAAAAAATGTAATTATCAAAAAAAATTAACTCAATAGAAAAACTTCTTAGTAAACAAATGTACGAAAGATTGAAACATTTTAAATGAAAAGAAAAATTAAAACATTGAATTTATTCATTACTCTGTTAGAAAAAAACACTGAGTGATTTTTTACATTCGTTGGAAAAAGCAAATTAAAAAAAAGAACAAAGGTTAATGGCCAAAAAGGCTCAAAAGTACAATTAAGATTATTTTGACAAAACATGCAAATGTTAGTGGCGAAATTTATCGTTAAGCCTATATTTTTTTAAAAGTAATCTATACTTAATTTCAAAAAGTTACAAAATAATCATTGAATTATTCATTTAAGTCACTGAACGATTTAAAAGTTTTATTTAAATGATAATTAAAGTGCTTGACAACATGAATTGAACGATGGTTAAAATTCTTATTAGATACGAGTTTGACATAGATTCTAACTGTGTTATCTCTTACTCTCATTCGTGGTCTAGGACAAGGTTAAAGGTAACCTTGCCCCGTTAAAATAGAAAAGTGTGCTTCAATCTCTTTAAAATTTTTAAATATATATATAAATTAATATATAATAAAATTATATTTTAATCTCTCATAAAATGTTAAAATTATAATTTAATTCTAAAAATTGTAAAATTACAAACTTTCAAAAGAAAATTTATATTCTGACTATTGTATATGATATACATCAAGTCAACAAATATGATTAAATGAAAGTGGCATTGAAATAAATATTTGATCATTAGATAACATAATTTAAATGGAAAGGGATCGTTTACAAACAACAAACCCTTAGCTAATACCTAAGGGCCTTTATTTATATCATAAATATTTATTATTTTATGGACTTTTATTATATCATAAATACCCTTCATGTTTGTCATCAAAACTCAAACAACCCTCCATCGTCCATTATCCATTTGTTCCATTTTCTTCCGATTCTCACCAACCCACCATTCCGTTGGAAATTTGTAGTCTTTCTTCACACGATTTAAATGTGTTCACGAGTGGTAAATCATAATCCAAGTCATCCGCCGGTGTATCTTCTGCGATGTTTTCGATCGCAACACCATGCATATACACATCCATATTGTGACAACTACCAATATCGGTTATCCATCCGCCGATAATTACCATTTGTTGAGCCTCATGATCACCTTGATTTACCAAGCTTATAACGATACCTACTTCATCTCCATTTCCTTCAGGGAAAGCATCACCAGTGCTGCCAAAAACCACCTTCTTCTCTAAGTACTTTGACACTGAGGTGTTAACGTTCAACACTTTCCCGACGTCGGAGTACAGTAGTGTGATTAAAAGTGTTGGAACGGGGTCGGTTTTGTTTTTCATACGAAGGAGACGAAGGTTTTTGTCCCTGAGCGAATCAAATAATTGTTTGAAACCGTCGTTTCCGACACGGGGACAACCGAACACGAAGGCCGTCACCATGAACGGCGCGTTGCTTGTAGTGGGCTTGTTGTATTCATTGGCAACTATGTCCATTGTGGTCAATGTTGCTAGTACTCCGCCTAAGCTAAAGCCTGTTACGGCTATGCTTAGTTCTTCATGTTTGTACTTGTTCACTAGTTTCTTTACAGCAGCTAGGACCTGCAGAAGGGCAAGAAATGGATCAAGAATTTTATATTAGTCGAGTTAGTAAATCGATTTGAAACTTTTAAAAATTAAATTAAAATCTTGTTTATAATAAGATTGAATTCTAAATAATGCTTTAAAAATCGAAGCAGACATGGATTAGATGGTTGATTCTTTATTTCAAATCAACTATCGGTTGAATAATAATTAAATAAACAATTATAAAGAATAAAAAATATATAAATTTATAGATCGGTTTAACTTGTTTAATTATTAAATTTTTTCTATCTCAAATTTTCAATTTTTTAATCTTCATAAGCGACTTGATCTATATTTGAATTTATGCCACTGATTGAACCGTTCAACCAACCAACCTATATTAGCAAAGTTGAAAATGGAAAATTTTTCATTTAGCCTCGTTTATAATTTATAAAATTTTAAATTAATAATAAAATTGTAATTTAGTCTCCAAAATGATAAAAAAAATTGATTTAATTTTTTTAAAATTATAAAGATACAAACAACTAAAATAGTGAAATTACAGTTTTATTATCGTGTAAAAATATCCAATTTAATTCCGACCTCTCAAAAATTTTCTGACTTCGACCCTACTAGTCTAGTTAGATTTTTAACATCACTAATTTAACACATTTAATTTGAAAAAACAAAATAATAAAATAAACATTTTAGAATAATAAATTTATTTGATAATTTACTGTTAAAATAATTAAATAGTTTCTATAAAATTGGGAAGTTTTTTAAAAATTTTAATTTGAGTTGTAAAAATTTGACTTTGAAAAAGAACTAAATAACTAAATATTAAAAAAAATTGATATTTTCGACAATTACCTGCTC
Organism: Gossypium stocksii; assembly: GCA_020496765.1. Classification (NCBI taxonomy): domain Eukaryota; kingdom Viridiplantae; phylum Streptophyta; class Magnoliopsida; order Malvales; family Malvaceae; genus Gossypium; species Gossypium stocksii. The sequence continues at coordinate 2,482,926 of CM035623.1, forward strand.
TCTAGCACTAGTTTTGTCTATGAATAGAATCCGGTACCATCCCCATATAAAGCGAGTGGAAACTGTTGAATAAACCTTAAATGTTAGTTTTAATGGGTTTAATTTAGGAGTTTTTTTTTAATGAAAGGTCGTAGGAGAATGAAATGTCATAGGAAAATGAAAGGTCAAGAGTCATTGGTTTATGACTTTTATTACATTTTAATATTTTTCATTTTTTTAAGGACAATAGCCTATAAATAGTTTGTAAGAATTTGATATTATTTTTGTGAAATAAGCAAGAAAATTTAGAAGTCAAAGTTTTAAGTTTTTTTTCTGTCTTGAGTAATCTGTCAATTTGGTATCAGAGCTATGGAGAGTGTGACTAGTCATGTGCCGTTACCTCGACTAACGAAGGCGAACTACGAGAATTGGAGCATCCAAATGAAAGCTCTTCTTGGGTCTCAAGATGGTTGGGAGGTGGTCCAAGAAGGTTTTGTAGAACCGACAACTACCGCGGGATATACGGCGGCTCAAAACAAGGCATTGAAAGAGATGTAATTGAAAGATCAGGCAACATTGTACATGTTGTTTCGAGCTGTTGACGAATCAGGCTTTGAGAAGATTGCGAGTGTGACAACTTCAAAAGAAGCGTGGGACATTTTGGCGAAGGTGTACAAAGGAGCTGACCGGGTTAAACAAGTCCGCCTTCAAACTCTTCGCGGTGAGTTGGAAGGCATGAAGATGAAGGAATCGGAAGGTGTCTCCGACTACATCACGCGTGTTCAAACCGTGGTGAACCAACTCAACCGAAATGGAGAAGCGTTAACCGATGCATGAGTTGTGGAGAAGATTTTGAGATCCTTAACTGACAGTTTCGAGAATGTCGTATGTGCCATAGAAGAGTCAAAGGATCTAGCAACGCTCACAGTCGACGAGCTCGCCGGTTCTCTCGAGGCACATGAACAACGTAAGAAGAAGAAAAAAGAGGAGACACTTGAGCAAGCACTTAAAACTAAGGCTTCAATCAAAGAAGAAAAGGTTTTTTATTCTGAAAATTTTCGAGGTAGAGGGTGTGGCCGTGGAGGTCGAGGCGGCAGAAGAGGTCGCAGTCAAGAAGGGCATTATGAGGAGAAGGAGTAATCAAACCAACAAAATTGGCATGGAAGAGGCTGCAAACGTGGAAGAGGCGGTCGATCGAATTATTCCAACATCGAGTGCTACAAGTGTGGCAAATATGGTCACTATGCAAAGGATTGCAACTTTGATAAGTGCTACAATTGTGGCAAGGTGGGACATTTCGCAAAAGAATATCGTGACTTGAAAAAGGTGGAAGAAACAACCAACCTAACCACGGACGATGAAGAGGTGAAAGAAGGTTTTCTCTTAATGGCACACAACGAAGTCAACACCAACAACAACATGGTGTGGTACCTTGACACGGGTGTAAGCAACCATATATGCGGGCATAAGCACCTATTCAAAGAGATGCGAAAGATTGAAACGGGACATGTGTCGTTTGGAGATATGTCGAAAGTTGAGGTAAAAAGCTAAGGTACTGTTTGTTATTTACAAAAGGATGGGTTAGTTGGGTCTATCCAAGATGTGTATTATGTACCAGACCTCAAGAGCAACAATTTGAGTATGGGGCAACTCATGGAAAAAAGTTATTCGGTACTTATGAGAGACCGGTTGTTACACTTGAAAGATAAGCAAGGGCGTTTGGTCGCTCGAGTTGAAATGGGGAGAAATCGCATGTACAAGTTGAATTTGAGAAGCGTTCGAGAAAAATATTTACGAATCAACGTAGAAGACAAGACGTCACTGTGGCATCTCCATTTTGGTCACCTATATTATGGTGGTCTAAACGAGTTGGCGAAGAAAAACATGGTGTACGGGCTACCGGACATAGATTATGAGGGAAAATTTTGTGAAGAATGTGTGCTCGGCAAGCATGCGAGAACTTCGTTTCAAAAGAAGGCAAAATATCAGGCTAAGAAACCTCTTGAATTGATTCATACCGACATATGTGCACCAATTACCCCGAATCTTTTAGTGGTAAAAGGTATTTCATTTCCTTTATTGATAATTTCTCAAGAAAAACTTGGGTTTATTTTCTAAAGGAAAAATTTGAGGTGTTCGAAGTGTTCAAAAAGTTCAAAGTGATGGTGGAAAAGGCAACCGGTAGACATATCAAATCTGTACGATCCGATAGAGGTGGCGAGTATACTTCGACGGCTTTTATGGAGTATTGTGAGGAGCAAGGCATAAGACGATTCCTAACCGCACCGTATTCTCCCCAACAAAATGGTATGGCTGAAAGGAAGAACCGGACTGTTCTCGACATGGTTCGATCAATGCTCAAGAGCAAGAAGATGCTGAAAGAATTTTGGGCGGAAGCCGTGCAATGTGCCATCTATGTGCAAAATCGGAGTCCACATGCGAAGTTGGATGATCAAACACCACAAGAGGCATGGAGCAGACAAAAATCGACAGTTTCTCATTTCAGAGTATTTAGTAGTGAGGCCTATGCATACGTACCGGATCAGCGAAGAACGAAGCTCGAAGACAAAAGCAAAAGGTTTTTTTTTATTGGGTATGATGAGAAGACAAAAGGATACAAGCTATTCGACCCGATAAGCAAGAAGGTTGTGGTGAGTTGTGATGTACAAGTTAATGAAGCAAGTGAGTAGGATTGGAATAAATCAACGGAGGTTATCATCGAAGATGGAGGATCATCAACCGCTACACCAACAATCATACTGACAAATCCTGAAACTACCGATGACGAAGATGAACCACAACAACCCAAAATGCAAAGTTTGCAAGATTTGTATGATTCAACAAATGAGGTACACATTGTATGTCTTTTGGCAGCTTCTGAGAATATAAGTTTTGAAGAGGCGGTACGAGACAAGAAGTGGCAAACTGCCATGGACGAAGAGATTAAAGCAATTGATCGCAACAACACATGGGAGTTAACGGAGTTACTGAAAGGAAGTCAGCCCATTGGTGTGAAGTGGGTGTTCAAGAGAAAGATAAATACTCAAGGCGAGATAGAACGATACAAAGCGCGACTTGTTGTAAAGGGATACAAGCAAAAAGAGGGAATCAATTATGACGAGGTGTTTGCTCCCGTTGCAAGAATGGAGACAATCCGATTGCTCTTCAAATGGCCGATATTTCAAATGGATGTCAAGTTGGCATTCTTGAATGGTGTGCTCGAAGAAGAAGTCTACATCAAACAACCACCCGGGTACATGAAAAGTGGAGAAGAGAAGAAGGTACTGAAATTAGAGAAGGCACTTTACAGGTTGAAGCAAGCACCAAGAGCATGGAATACTCGTATCGATACATACTTCAAAGAGAACAGGTTCAAACAATGTCCCCATGAACATGCCCTTTACGTGAAGAAGAATGGAGGTAATATGTTATTTGTTGCTCTTTATGTTGATGACCTTATTTTTATGGGGAACAATGATGAGATGATACAAGATTTTAAGAGCACAATGACATAGGAATTCGAGATGACAGATTTGGGTTTGATGAAGTTTTTCCTTGGTTTGGAGGTAAGACAAGAAGATACATGTATTTTTGTGTCACAGGAGGCATATGCAAAGGAAATTTTGAAGAAGTATAAGATGGCAAATTGCAACCCAGTATCAACACCAATGGAACCAGGTGTAAAACTCTTAAAATTCGATGGAGGGGAGCCAGTTGATGCAAGCAAATACCGAAGTTTGGTGGGAAGCCTTTGCTATCTCACTTGCACAAGGCCTGACCTTTCGCTAAATGTTGGCATTGCAAGTCGGTTCATGGAGGAGCCGATTAATTCATATTGGAAGGCATTGAAGCGAATCCTACGGTACATCCAAGGAACGGTGTCACTCGGGTTATTTTATTCAAATGTGGAAGATTACAAGTTGATTGGGTATTCCGACAGTGATTGGTGTGGAGACTTAGACGATCGAAAAAGTACATCGGGATATGTGTTCTTTATGGGTAACATGGCGTTTACTTGGCTTTCAAAGAAGCAACTGATCGTGACACTCTCGACATGTGAAGCTGAATATGTGGCAGCGTCTTGATGTGTGTGTCATGCTATATGGCTCAGAAATTTGTTGGGTGAGTTGGAGCAACAGCAACTCGGTGCGACTGAGATACGAGTTGACAATAAATCAGCAATTGAGTTGGCAAAAAACCCAGTGAATCATGAGAGAAGCAAACACATTGATATTCGCTTTCACTTCATCCGAGATCAAGTAAAGGAAGGTAGTGTGAAATTAGTGCACGTGGCAAGCCGAGACCAAGTTGCGGATATCTTCACGAAACCGCTACCGATGGTACTTCTCGACAACTGCAAGAAATTAATCAGCATGAAGGATGGTAGAAGCATTTAAGTTTATGGGGGAGTTTTGTTGAATAAACCTTAAATGTTAGTTTTAACGGGTTTAATTTAGGAGTTTTTTTTTAATGAAAGGTCATAGGAGAATGAAACGTCATAGGAAAATAAAAGGTCAAGAGTCATTAGTTTATGGCTTTTATTATATTTTAATATTTTTCAGTTTTTTTTTAAGGACAATAGCCTATAAATAGTTTGTAAGAATTTGATATTATTTTTGTGAAATAAGCAAGAAAATTCAGAAGTCAAAGTTTTAAGTTTTTTTCTGTCTTGAGTAATCTGTCAGAAACCACTGTGCACTAAAGCATTGTATTCAGCGGCAGTCGGGAACAAGTCAGAAGGTGATACTCGCCGAACCAATAAATCACCGACCCATTCCGATAGCGTTTCGGTCCCTCTCCAAGCAACCAAAACATCCTTCCGGCCCAGTACTTGCTTCCCTTCATCGGTGCTCACCGCCACATATCCGATCTATGCCGACTTAACAATGTCCGAGCCAGCATAAATGAAGTCAGTGACCTCGTACTTGTAGGGGTTTCCTTTTATGAGACAAGCCTGGGTGAAAAACTTTTCTTTCGTGGTTTTAAGACCGTAAGTGTTAGGGTCGAAGAGGTCTCCGGCAGCTGAAGTCCTTTGATCATAGTGAATTATATACTGACGGAGATCAGGGTCCCCTGGATGTAGTAGACCCTCCCATTCGTTCTCCCACTGAGTTCTCTTACGAGTTGCTATGGAGCTGGCTGTCAATCTTTTCTTCTTTGTGTTTTACTTGTATGCTACTGATCAGTTGTCCCCAACGAGTTGCAATGGAGTTGGACATGGTCGGGTGCTTTATATAGAGCAAATCTCTCGGATAAAGCCTAAAACGTAAATACCAACTTTGCAATTGAGTTCACATAATGTAAAACAAAATATTAATTATAATTATTAAACATAAACAAATATAAAAATATTAAATTTGAAATTTAAAACTGGAATGATTAACAAAAAGAAATTATAATTAATAGTTAATTCTAAGAATGTTCAATCAGTTAACTGACTCGAATATTAGTATTAACTGAATTAATTGGCCCTTTTAAACCATTAATCGTTAACCGAATCGAAATTTTTTATATTGAGATTGGATTTTCTCAAATACAATTTCACCATTATAAGTTTTTTTTATACAAATTAAATTAAAAGTATATTAATTTTATTTATTGACTAGCAAATTTATGGAAGATGTGCCGTAGAAATTTCTCGTGAAACCCCTCAACTATAAATTAATCAAATCATCTATTGCCTTGCTATTATTTATTTTAAGAAAATAAAATTATCAGCATTAAAATTAAATATATTATGAATCTCAACAATTGTAAATATAATATTACACAGATTATACAACAAGAATCATAATAAACAAAATTTATTAGGTCTCACCAGACGATTGAGTGTGAGGCAAACCGTGAGAGGACAGCGAGGGGATTCGCTGACTCAACTTGCAAGGAGAGCTTGCACGAATCAAGGGAAGACCGCGGTCTCAGTTTGCATATATACTCAAGGAGCTCGCAGAAAGGAGACCGCGTGGTCTGACAAGCAACCCAGAGTAAAATACGTGCCCAACATGCCTGAAGTCTGCTCAGCACGTAAATCTTAAGAATAATAGGGTCAAGTCATGAACAGTGGGGTCATGTCGTGAACAGTAATAATATATATAAATACCAAAATATTCTCATTAATAAAATACAAGACAAAATTATTCAACAAGATTGATATGATATATATTGAATTGGTTCGAAAATTAATATATATGGTAAATATAATTATATTGATAAATTTAACACGGATGAATTATTAAAATATTATTAATAGTAGAAATGACCCAAAAAAATCAATTCATATATATTTAGGGCCGGTAGACTTATATATATATAACTTTATAAGTGTTACAAATATATGAATTTAAAGTGTCGACAACAACCCACAATTAAATGAATTAATAAAATTTATGTCTAAATAAATCTTAAAAGTCAAGGAAAATAAAGAGGATTGAGCAACTTCCTCTTTGTCATTATGCATAAAATAGCAATTCACAACTATAAAACTTTTATTTAATAATAAAATAATAATAATAACTTCTTTAATTTTTATCAATTTCGATATTAAGTAAATTAATTTTTTTTAAATGGAAGCAATTTAATAATTTCAATTTGTGAGAAGGATTAAATTTTTTAATTTCGAAATTGAGACTGAAATATCTTTTTCACCGAAAAAATCAAATTTGTAAAATTCACCAACAACAAACTCATGGCTAATCTCTAGGAGCTCTTATTTAAATCATAAAGCAATTTTACATTACTAAATGCACTTAAACCAAATCAAGCAGAAGCAACTGGCATGCAACGTAGTTCAAACAACCTTCCATCGACCATTATCCGATTCAACCAATTTTTTCTGATTCTCACCAACCCACCAACCCGGTGGAAACCTGTACTCTTCCTTCACAAGTTCTAAATATTTGTTCACAAGTGGTAGGTCATAATCCAGTTCACTGACCAGCGTAGTATCCTCGATGCTTTCGATTGCAACACCATGCATATATACGTCCATATTGTGAGAGCTATCAACTTTATTCAACCATCCGTCGATAATTATTAGTTGTTCACTTTCATGTTCATCTTCACTTACAGCATTAGATTCCCAAAAGGCCACTTTTCCTGCAAGTATTCCGACACTGAAGTGTTAACAATCAACAGGTTCCCCACATCGGTGTATAGTAGTTTGGTTAAAAGTGTAGGAACTGGACCTGTTTCGTTTTTTATACGAAGGAGATGAAGGTGGTCGGCACCAAGCGAGTTGAATAATTGTGCGAAACCGGTGTTTCCGACACGAGGACACCACGAAGGCTGTCACCATGAACAGCACCTTGCTTATGGTGGGCTTGTTGTATCCATTGGCAACTATGTCCACTGCGGTCAATGTTGCTAGTGCTCCGCCTAAGCTAAACGCTGTTACGGTTATTATTATTTCTTCATGTTTATACTTGTTTACAAGTTCTTTTACGGCATCTAAGACCTGGAGAAAGGCAACAAGAAATTAATTGAAAGGTAAGAACTTTTCAATCCTCTCCAAAAAAAATTAAAGTAATTTAATTGCTGTTAATTTTAAAAATTAGCAACTAAGAACAATTAATCACAACGTTTTCTATTAATTGTATATAATTTTAATTGGTATAATAACAAATTTAGCCCTTAAAATTTACACATCCTGTCAATTTAGTTTTGATTTAAGAAATTTAGCCCGCAACATTTGCGTAAATGTGTAAATGATGAGGCTAAATTTGTTGAATTTTTTAGAATCAAAACCAAATTGACAATATCTATAAATATCCACAGCTAAATTTATTATTATACTAATTAACATTATATACAATTGGCAAAAGATATTAACATCGTGATTAAATATTGTCTTTAGTTGCTCACCTTTAGAATTGACTAGGATTAAATTGCTTTGATTTTTTTTAGATTAATTTGCTCAATATTGATATTTAGAGGGACTGCAGAGATACTTCTACCAAAAAGAGACTGAACTTCAAACTTTGGACAGATATTGTTGCGAGTAACAACCACAAACTTGAACAAGGTAAAAGTACCATAGAAGCCCTTGTAGTAGAAATGAGATTGCATTTTGCCTCCTCTACTTAGAAAATGAATAAATTAGTCTTTCGCGAAAAAAAATTAGAGTAATTTAATCCCTACTAATTTCAAAAGTGAGCAACTAAGGACAATTAATTACAGCGTTTTCCAATTAATTGTATATAATTTTAATTGGTATAATAACAAATTTACCCTTAAAATTTATACATCCTGTCAATTTAGTTTTGATTTAAGAAATTTAGCCTGCAACATTTGTGTAATTGTGTAAATGATGAGGCTAAATTTGATGGATTTTTTAGAACCAAAACCAAATTGGCAATATCTATAAATATCCAAAGCTAAATTTATTATTATATTAATTAAAATTATATACAATTGGCAAAAGATATTAACATCTTGATTAAATATTGTCTTTAGTTACTCACCTTTAGAATTGACCAGGATTAAATTGCTTCAAATTTTTTGAGATCAATTTACTCAATATCGATATTTAGAGGGACTGCAGATATACTTCTACGAAAAAGAGATTGAACTTCAAACTTTGGACATACATAACATTGTTTCGAGGAACAGCACAAACTTGAACAAGGTAAAAGTACCATAGAAGCCTTTGTGGTAGAAATGAGACTGCATTTTGCCCTCTCTACTCAAAAAATGAATAAATTAGTCTTATTATTTTAGATTAGAGAGGAAACCAATCCTTCTATAAAAAATTTCATTCATTTCTATTGTTAAAAACCGATCCAACCTAATCTTTGTCTAATTATTTTGTCAAGCACGATAATCTTTAACAGTATAAATAGAAAAAAATTTTAACAAAAAATAATTCTTTAATATAATATACGTGACATAATTTATCTATTTTTTAGTGATAGGTTAGATGCACCACTGAACAGTGGTAATACAGTGTCACAGATAAAACTTACCTGCTCTCTGGCACTAGTTTTGCTACGAGTAGAATCCGGCACAGTCCCAGTATAAAGCGAGAGGAAGTCACCGTGAACTTTAACATTATCGGCGCATGCAATGGGGAATAGGTCCGAAGGTGTTTGTTGCAGAAACTTCATATCATTGAACCATTCTGTGCCTGTTTTGGCCCCTCTCCAAGCAACCAAAACATCCCTCCGGCCAAGTCCACGCTTCCCTTCATCGGTGCTCATCGCCACATATCCGATCCATACCGACGAAACATAAATAAAGTGCGTCACCTCGTAGTTGCCCGGGTTTCGTTTTACGAGACAAGCCTTGGAGAAAAACTCTTGTTTCGAGGTGTTAGGGTCGAACAGGTCTCTAGCAGCTGCAGTCCTATGACCGTAGTGAATTATATAGCGGCAGAGATCAGTGTCTAGTGGGTGTAGTAGACCCCCCAAGTTGTTGCAGCCACTGAGTTTTCTCCAACGAGTTGCTATGGAGATGGCCATGGTTGGGTTCTTTATATAGAGTTAATCTCTCATTTTTTATAAGCCTCAAATCTTCATACCAACTTTAAATGATATATTATATGATATACATCAAGTCAACAAGTATGATTAAATAAATAGTTGATCATTAGATAACATAATTTAAATGAAAAGGGATAGCGTAGTCGTAGAAGCTTCGTTTACAAACGACAAACCCTTAGCTAATATCTAAGGGCCTTTATTTATATATCACAAATATATATAGAAGCGTATAAACTTCATTTACGAACAACAAACCCTTAGCTAATACCTAAGGGCCTTTATTTATATCATATATATATAGAAGCGTATAAGCTTCATTTACAGACAACAAACCCTTAGCTAATACCTAAGGGCCTTTATTTATATCATATATATTTATTATTTAAAACCCTTTATCATAAATACCCTTCATGTTTTTCATCAAAACTCATCCTTAACCCTCCATCGTCCATTATCCATTTGCTCCATTTTCTTCCGATTGTCACCAACCCACCATTGCGGTGGAATTTTGTACTCTTCCTTCACACGATCTAAATGTTTATTCACAAGTGGTAAATCATAATCCAATACATCCGCCGGTGTATCTGCTGCGATGTTTTCGATCGCAACACCATGCATATACACATCCATATTGTGACAACTAAATAAATCGAATATTCCGCCCTTAATTTTCATTTCTGCATCTTCATGGTCATCTTCATTTACCAAGCTTATATCGATACCTACTTCATCTCCATTTCCATCAGGTGAAGCGTCACCAGTGGAGCCAAAAATCCTGTCCTTTAAGTACTTTGACACATTGGTGTTAATGTTCAACACGTTTCCGAAATCGGTGTATCCTTCTAGTAAAAGTATTGGAACGGGGTCTCTTTTGTTGTCCATACGAAGGAGACGAAGGTTTTTGTCCCTGAGCGAATCAAATAATTGTTTGAAACCGTAGTTTCCGACACGGGGACAGCCGAACACGAAGGCGGTCACCATGAACAGCTCGTTGGTTGTGGTGGGCTTGTTGTATTCATTGGCAACTATGTCCATTGCGGTCAATGTTGCTAGTGCTCCGCCTAAGCTAAACCCTGTTACGGTTATGCTTAATTCTTCCTGTTCGTAAGTGCTCACTAGTTTCTTTACGGCAGCTACGACCTGCAGAAGGGCAAGAAATGGATCAAGACTTTTGAATTAATCGAGTTAGTCAGTTTTATATTATTGTAATTCGATTTGAAAATTTTTAAATCAAACAAAGTTAAGGCTCGTTTGTTTTACTGAAAATAATTTCTGGAAAATAATTTATTCTTTTAAAAACTTAATATTTTCTGGTGTTTGGATGAATCTGTGTAAAATATTTTTGTTATTTGGTAAATTTCTTAAAAATATTTTATAAAAGTTGTTTTCAATGAAACAAACATACATTTGAAATTTTCTTATTTTTTATTATTTAATTGAATTTATTTTTATTTATAATTTTATATTTTACATTGTTTTTCATATATTAAAAATATTATGTTAAATTTAGATTCATTACAACGTCATTTTTTAATTACATAATTACCAATTGAGTATTTTTTATTTAATAATGTGACATCAACAAAATTGACAAAAAAATTTAATGATGTTAACAATTGAACTTGATTTTTAAATTTGAAAAGTAAAGGGACTAAATTCTTGAAAATAAAAGTACAAAGACTAAATTATAAATTTGTGAAGTGTACATAGACTTATGACATATTTTAACCTTTATACTACAAAACATTTATTATTAATATATTTATAATTTTAATAAATATTTATTATTAAAATATTAATATTGAATGTTTTCAATAATATGTGAATAATATTATTTAAAATTATTATTTTTAAAATTTATTATTAAAATAAATTGAAATATTAAATAATTTATTAAAATAATAATTTATATTTATTATATTAATAATTTATTATATGACTAAATATAAATAATTAATTCAGTACGTTTAATAATATTGAAAAATATAATATTTTAAATATTTTATAAATAAAAATAAAATTTATTATCAATATAATAATATTAAGCTTAATTTAAGTTAATTTTTTTATAAAAATAAAATTATTTATAGAAGAGCTTTTTTCCGAAAAATGACTTACGCTTTTCGAAAAGGTAAGTCATTTTACAGAAAAAATGGTTTATTTTACGTTGACCTGTAAGTCATTTTCAATTGGCCAAGCTATTTTCTGTGAAACAAACACAGGAAAATGCATAAAACATTTTCCGTAAAACATTTTACATAAAAACAATCGAACTCTAAGTTAAATAAATTTATTCAAATTAAAATAAAAAAATCAAATTAAAACTTCGTTTATAATATGATTGAATTCCAAATAATGTTTTAAAAAGCGAAGCAACAATCTAATCGGTTCGACTATTGATTCAACAACAATTAAATAAAAAATTTAAAAAATATAAAGAATAATAAAATTTTTAAAAATTTATAAATCGTTTTAACTTGTTTAACCACTAAATTTTTTGTCTCAGTTTTCAATTCTTTTATCAGTTCACAAGCGACTTGATCTGTATTTGATTTTATGTCACTGATTGAACCGTTCAATCGACCAGTCTGATCCATATTTTGTTTTGATTGTTAAAAATTATAAATATATAAGTTATTAAAATAGTGAAATTACATTTTTACTATTTTAAAAACATACAATTTAAATTCAACCCTAAAAAGAATTTTTGACTTCACTCTAACCAATTTGGTCCGGTTTTTAATTAACATTACTAATTCTAGGGTAGAGCACATTAATTTGAAATTATATGTATTTGAAAAATTTCTGAAATTAAAATAATAAAATAAATATTTTAGTATAATAAATGGATTTGACAATTTACTGTTAAAATAAATAAAATTGAGAAGTTTTTTTAAATTTTTAAATTTTTATTTGAGTTGTAAAAATTAGAATTTGGAAAAGAATCGATATTTTGGACAATTACCTGCTCTCTAGCACTAGTCTTGTTATGTGTATCCGGTACCGTACCAATATAAAGCGAGTAGAAACCACGGTGCACTTTAGCATTGTATTCAGTGGCAGTCGGGAACACGTCGGAAGGTGGGTCTCGCCAAAGCGATAAATTACCGATCCATTCCGATAGCGTTCCTGTCCCTCTCCAAGCAACCAAAACATCCCTCCGGCCCAGTTCTTTCTTCCCTTCATCGGTGCTCACCGCCACATATCCGATCCATGCCGACGCAACAGTATCCGAGCCAGCATAAATGAAGTCAGTTACCTCGTACTTGTAGGGGTTTCCTTTTATGAGACAAGCCTCGGTGAAAAACTGTTCTTTCGAGGTTTTAGGACCGTAACTGTTACTGTCGAAGAGTTCTCCGGCAGCTGAAGTCCTTTGACCGTACTGAATTATATACTTACGGAGATCAGTGTCTAGTGGCTGTAGTAGACCCTCCCATTCGTTCTTCCCACTGAGTTCTCTCCAACGAGTTGCTATGGAGCTGGCCATCACTCTTTTCTTCTCTGTTTTTTTTTTACTTATTTTCTATATGCTACTGAGTTCTCTCCAATGAGTTGCTATGGAGTTGGACATGGTTGGGTGCTTTATATAGAGCACATCCCTCGGATCTCATACCAACTTTGCCATTGAGTTCACATCATGTAAAAGAAAAAAATTATTATTATTGTTATTAAACATAAAAAATATTTAATTTTAAATCTAAAACTCCAAAGATTAACAAAAAAAATTATAATTAATAGTTAACCATGTTTAAATAAAATTAATAGTAGCATTCTTAATTTTTTTATTTTACATGCCATTTTATTATTAATTAATAATGCATTATATATTAATCTTTTTTTAATTTAATACTCCAACTTTTTTATTTTTTATTTTGTAGCTATGTTAAATTTATGATATATTGTTGTTAAAATTAATGTCGATAATGGTAGTAGAACGATTGCAAAATAATAAGAAAAAAAAAATAAGAACACACACATTTACGTGGAAAACTCTTTTGGAAAAAACTACAGGTAGAGGATGAGAAATATTCACTAATGCTGAAAGCAAAAAATATAAGAGGAGTTTCGACTGCATCTATTTAAAGGTTGAAAAACTCTATTCTAATTAATGTCAAATAGAAGAAGTGTAGTTCTATACAGATTCAACTTGTTTTGCCTCTGTATTTTTTTCTTTACCAAGTGACGGGATTCGGGTCACACAACTCTAACAATCTCCACCTTGACATGAATTCTTAACGAATAAGTTCTCCTCCTCTTCCATGAAACCCCTTAAGGAGTATTCTTTAACAGTGAACACCAACCAAGTCCAAGCAATACTCAAACTTGGTTATAGGAAGTGACTTAATCATCATATCCGCAGGATTATCATGAGTGCTAATTTTGTTCACAACAATATCATCACGAGCAATAATATCACGCACAAAATGATACCGGACACCAATATGTTTCGTATCCTTTTGAATTAAGAGCACTCAATGAAATCAAATTTCTCTTCAATTCTAGTACATGTTGTGCATCACTAATTATTTTGACAACTCCATCGAACATATTAATTTTTATTGTGCCAATACATAAAATTCTACATGAAGCATTATTTCCCATCAAAACAACACCTTTAGACGCTTTTCATATGTTGTAAACCAATTCCAATTGGGACTCATATGGAAAGTGCAACCAAAATCAAGAAGGCATAATTGCAAAAAAAGCCCTCAACCTTTGGGGGCTTTTTGATATATGCCCCTAATGTTTTTTTGAAATCGGCCCTTCACGTAACGGATTTTTCAGATTTCAACCCAGTGGAAACGGTAACCGTCAGCTGACCGTTAGTTAACAGTCAGTCAATAAAATTGGTCTACGTGGCGGTCAATATGACTGATGACGTGGCCCGCATTAAATTTAAATTGGCTGACATGGAAAATAAATTAAATTAAATAAACTTAATAATCATAAAACCAAAAAAAAAAACCCTAAATCCCTAAACCCCCACGATACTTTCTTCCCATCTAAAATCCCAAATTGGGAAATTTCAGAAAATCTTAACGTGAAATCCCTAAAATCGTCATTCAACCCCTAAAATCTTCAAATCCTTAAATCTTGAAATCCCTAAATTGTTCATTCTGAAATATTCTTGAAATCCCTAAATTGTTCATCCCTAAATCGTTGAATCCCTAAAATTATTAGAAACGAAAAAAATTCTAGAATCGTGAGCAGTTTCCGTAACCCAAAATTGTAAGGTAGGTGCTTTCTTATTTGGTTTGTTGGGAAAATAAATTGCATTTTTGGTTTGATTTGTTGGTTATTTGTGATTTATTATTGCAAATTTAGTGCCACAATGTAAGGTTTGTTCTGTCGATTTTTGATGAGATAGTGGTCCCGATGTTGTTGATAGGGTTTGTTTGTTTTGTCGATTTGTGATCCGACAGTGGTCCCGATGATATTGATATCTGTTACCCAACCCAAGCAAAAAGATGTTAAAATTGTAGATACGTGTTACTGTTTTGTATTGTATTCTTAGAAGTGGTCCTGATGTAGGTAGTGAGTTTTTTTTTTAAATGTTTTTTGCTTAGAAAATTGTTTATTTATTTAAAGCAATTTGTTTTTGCTCAGAAAAGATGTTAAAATTCCAGACTTCTATTACTGTTTTGTTTGTTTTTTTAATGTTTTTTACTTACAATGTGTTTTTGTAGATGTCTGGTGATGATGAATATTATATTATTTTGCATGTGGGTGGGCAGTTTGTAAAGGACCCATATGTTAGATATGTTGGTGGGGAAGTGATTAGGCTTAAAGAGGATCCAGACACAATATCTTATTTTGAATTATGTAAAATAGTGAAAATTGGGTTTGGGTTTAACACTGTCATGTTAATATATTTTCATGAGCCTGGTACAATAGGGTTACAAAATACTCTTAGGGTGATTTTTGATGACAATTCTACTATAGCTATGTTAGACTTTTGGGTCAAGTTTAAGGAGATTGAGTTATATGTTGAACATGAGGTTGATAACCCTATAATTGTGGATGATATTTTTCTGTTGACTACTGGGGAGGGTGATGTTGAAGAGGTGGAAGTTGATGGGGAGGGTGATGATGAAGGGGTAGAATCTAATGGTGAAGGTGATCTGGAAAAGGTAGAATCTGGTGGGAGGTGAAGCAGGAGAGGTACAAACTGATGGGCAGGGTGTGTCTGCTACTAGTATTGAGGTAGATGAGGATATTATTATGGAAAGTGGTGGATATATTAGTCTACGGTCTACTGTTGGAGAGAATAATGATAGTGAAGTTGCTGCTAATGAATATGCTGGTGATTTTGCAACATCAGATGGAGTGGATAATGTTGCTGATGAATATGCTGGTGATTTTGCAACATCAGATGGACCGGATAATATTGCTACTGCACGTACTAGAGAAGAAGAGGATGGGAATGAGACTGAGGTATGGGACTCAGATGAATATGGAAGCTTGGTTGGGTCTGATGAAAATGAAGAACATGAAGATAGTGAGAGAAGGAGGAGCAAGTTTCCCTTATACAATGATAAGTTAAAATTTAGTCTGGGAATATTCTTTAAGGATGGCAAACAGTTTAAGAGTGCAGTTCGAAAGTACTCCAAAGACTGTAGATGACAACTAAAGTTTATTAAGAATGACCGAAGAGGGTTGTTGTGAGTTGCATTGCTTCCCCTAACTGTCCATGGAGAATTAGGGCTAGCTACAATCCTGTTGCGAAATGCTTGCAAATAAAGACGTTTCATGGTGAGCACCATTGTTCGGTTAGTTTTAAGAACAAAATGGTGACTGCTGCTATGATTGCCCAACATTTGGAAGCAACTATCAAGGATCACCTTAAGATGAAGTTGAGGAAAATTCAAAGAAGATGTGCTTCTGAGATGCATGTAAATGTGACCATTGACTGTTGTTATAGAGTGAAGAAAATAGTGAAGGAGAAAATGGTTGGAAATCATAAGGAGGAATTTGGCTTGCTATGGGACTACGCTCATGAGTTAAGGTCAAAGATGCCAAGAAGCACAATAAAAATGGCTGTTCAAAGGGTAACAGCAGACTCCCTTCCTCATTTTAAGAGGTTTTATGTGTGCTTTGATACACTAAAGAGAGGTTGGAAAGCAGGGTGTAGGCCACTCATTGGGCTAGATGGTTGCTTCTTAAAAGGCCCATTTAAGAGTGAATTTCTCACAGCTGTTGGAAGAGACGTAAACAACCAAATGTTCCCTATTGCATGGGCTGTTGTTGAAGTGGAGTGCACTGATTCATGGGCCTGGTTTCTCAGTCTCCTATCAACTGATTTGGGCTTGGAAGATAGGTATGGGTACACAATTATCAGTGACCAACAAAAGGTTAGTAAATATACAATTTTAAGCTCAGTATTTTTTTAACCTGTTATTTGTATTTAAGTAAAATTTTCGAACAATCTATCTCATTCGTGAATTTGAATTAGGGCCTTGAAATTGCAATTTCAGACATACTACCAAGGGTAGAGCATAGGAATTGTGCGAGGCACGTGTTTGCAAATTGGTCAGGGAGGAATTTAGGGAAATCTTTTGAGTGTGATTTTTGGAAGATTGCAAAGTGCACGACCGAGAGGGAGTGGGAGGATCTATGTTCAGCACTGGAGAAGAAAGATAAGGATGCTTACGATAATTTGATGAAAAAGTCTCTAAAGATGTGGACTAGAGCATTTTTTGGGACTACTTGTAAATTAGATATAGTTGACAATAATTTGTGTGAAGCATTCAATTCAAGCATTGTTGAAGCTAGGTTCAAAAGCATTATCAGAATGCTTGAGGATATTAAGACCAAGATAATGACTAGGATAGTACAAAAAAGAAAGCTATGTAATGGATGGAAGCAAAATTATGGTCCATTGGTGAAAGCTAAGTTTGATGCCAACAAGAAGGATTGTGTAGAGTGGCAACTGATATGGAATGGTGAAAATGGATGTGAGTTGAGAAAAGGAAGTTATCAGTATACAGTAGACCTAAGTTAAAGGATATGTAGTTGTTGACGTTGGCAAATTAGTAGGATTCCATGTTCCCATGCATGTGCTGCCATGTATCACTTAGGGCTTCAACCAGATGAATATCTGCATGAATATTATCACATTGATATGTACAAGAAAGCTTACTCTTTTCCAATGCAACCCATAAATGGGCCACATAATGGGAAAAAACTGGTATTCAGCCAGTGCTACCTCCTATTGAAAGGAAGATGCCTGGGAGGCCCAAAAAGAATAGGAGGATGGGCAATGATGAACCAAAAAAATTGAAGCCTGATCACTTGAGTAAGAAAGGTCTACTCATAACATGTACTCAATGTGGCCAACCTGGCCATAACAAGCGATCTTGCACAAATTCGAAATAGGTACAGTGTTGTTCCTCAGTTAAATATATTGTGTAAGTTTCTTCCTTTTACTATTGGTATGAGTTATATTATATATTGTTAATATTGATATAAAATACTCTTGTAGTCTGGTAGAACCACAAACAGCATGTCGAGAGCTACTGGAAAATCTTTTTCAACACCCAAGTCACGGAATAACAAGCGAAAGGCTCCTTTTGACCACCTAGGAACATAAGAATCGATTGCAGTAAACACGAGTAAATCATCGTTATTTTGTTTTAAATGACTTCTGATGTTTGTCTTGTGATTCTATGATAACTTGTTTTTGAACTTGTGCCATAATCCATAATCCATTTATTTATTTGTATCTATTTTCTATTTCGCAGAACTATCTCGCGATAGCTTATTATACGGTGTAAGGTATTTTGCCTACAACATTCTGGTTTGGAACAGAAGATGGTAGTCACATTTTGAACCTACAACATTCTAGTTTTGGAATACACCATTATTGAATGTTATTTTGTTCTATTGAAAACCAATATGTTGGTTTTTTTTGTTTATTTTGTTCTATTGAAAACCAATATGTTGGTTTTTTTTTTTGTTCATGTACAGCTCACTCACATTTTGGTTTTTGGCTGGTATAGCGTTTATGGTGTATAGGCTGAATGGTGTATAGACTATCACATGCTTTTGTGAAGTACATTTATCCAAATTGCAATAGGGAAATCACATGCATAAATTTGGCTAAAAGGAGTTGTTAAGTACATTTTAAATTGCATAATGTTACCCTTGGATTAACCCTTATTTTGAAATGACAAAGAGAAGAAATTAATGACAGTTTATTTTTAATATTGAATCTTCCTTTCATCATATTATATAATTTAGTATTTATTATTTTTCCACGTTTGAAGTAGTAATGCAAATGTTAATAAATTTTCTTTACAAGGATAGTTTTTTGTTCGAAAGATCACAGAAACACTCATTCTGTTTTTAAACTTAAACTTTCCATCCTAAAATCTGTTACCCATTTCATTTCATCAAATATTCCTCAGTAAATATTGTTAACCAAAATACTCAAAAAGAAAAAAAGAAAGGAAAAAATGCCATCTAAAGCCAGTAACTTCTAAGAAGATGCAGAAAAAGTTATTTGCCGCAGAGTCTCTGTCTTGGATCGCCAGTTACTTCTTGCGATGAACGATATGTAGCAAGGTCTATGTAGTCATCAAAAAGTACACAAGGCCTTTTAGATACTCTACAATTTCATATCCCCCAAGCTTTGAACTTCCAAATACTCTATCAACAAAAGTTATTGGAACCTGTGGGCAGCAAATATTCAAATCAATAAGATTTCCAAGGTCTAAATAAGCTGCATTTGCTGCATGATTTATTGATTTTAGAACAACTTAATGGTTTAAACTGAAATAGGGGATGCAACAAAAACCAAAAAGGGTGAAGCATATGACCAACACCCCGATTTAGATAATTTCTGTACAATCTGGTGAATACAGGGCAGAACCCACCACGATGAACCCCGCATTTTAGCCTTCACAAATGAAACAGCTATATCAATGCTAAAGCCAACCTGGCACAATAATGTTACCACTAAGAGATAATTCAGAAACGAAGACCACAACTGGAACTAAGTGAAATCTGACATCTTTGCTCCTATCAGACTTTACACAAAAACCTCATCCCTCACTAATTTAGTGAATGATATATGCAACCAAAGTCCAAACTTTTGGGCCTTTTTCTTGCTTAACATTTAGACCACTTAAAGTTCTGACTAATGACAATAAAATCTCATCAATACCTTGGTCTGCTAAATTGTTAATTAAAGTCCCAATGAACAACCAATAGGAATATGATAATATCAATATAAAAAATACATTAGACTTATACCTAACATAGTTCAAAATGATCCAAATTAAGTTACATTGACTAAAATGACAAAAGGATCAACTAAACAAACTGCTGCACTCGGCTTGGCAGCTTCTGTTGCATGGTTTGCTCTTTAGCTGCTGCATGTGCTGCATGGGAACTAACTTCAACATATTTCTCAATCGACATTTGAAACTGCTAGCTGCATATGCCTCTTACCACTACTGCCAAAAAAGAAACCTATGCTGATGCATACTATACATAACAAAGAGCAAGAAAATAATATCTTATACATTAACTTCTCTTTCTTCATAACTTTAATTTTTTGCTTCATGGTCAACATTTTCTTCCTTAATGTTACTTCTTCTTCAACACCACAAATTGATCTACCTCCTTCAACCTCAATGCCAACAACACTACTACCACCATTATGGTTACCATCAAATGCAATCAAATCCATAGCATTCTTTCTAAGTGCTAAATTTTCCTTCAATAGATTTCATTCACTATCACGTAATTGACGCAGTAACTCAGTCGCACGGTCACACATTTTCCCATCGTACCACTTAAAGAAATCACAACCACCGTCCTACAAACAAATCCCATTTCAGCCAAATTGAAATAATCCAAAATGAAAACAAAACAAATACTGAGATTTACGAAATTATCAAATTTGAGCTAAGCTCAATTTGCAAATAAAAATTCTTCACTTACCCAAAAATTTGAACAACCATAAAATATTCTCCCTGGATTTAAATCACTCCATGAAGTGTCTCTTGGAGCTAACTTATTGTAGTGACATTTTACTGCTGGTCCATCATAGGCATACTCCTTCCGCGATGAAGTAACATGTGCATATGACGATTTTTTCTTCGAACCATGCTTTACCGAACCTCTAGACTAACTATTCAAACTATGTGAATCCATGATTTTAGACAACAAGGAAGAAAAAAAATTCAAAAGGAATAAGGATTTCACGATTTCGTTCCTAGTCGTTTTAGGGATTCAACGATTTAGAGATTTTGTTCCTAGCCGTTTTAGGGATTTCACGATTTAGGCATCAAGATTTAGAGATTTGAAAATTTTAGGGGTTGATTTCGGAGGTTAGGGATTTTGTGAAATTTCCCAATTTGGGATTTTAGATAGGAAGAAAGTATCGTGGGGGATTTGGGGAATTAGGGTTTTTTTTGGGTTTTATGATTATTAAATTTATTAATTTAATTTATTTTCCACGTCAGCCAATTTAAATTTAATGCGGGCCACGTCATCAGTCATATTGATTGCCACGTAGACCAATTTTATTGACCGACTGTTGACTAACGGTCAGCTGACAATTACAGTTTCCACTGGGTTGAAATCTGAAAAATCCGTTACGTGAAGGGCCGATTTCAAAAAAAAACATTAGGGGTGTATATCAAAAAGCCCTCAAAGGTTGAGGGCTTTTTTTGCAAGTATGCCAATCGAGAATCCATTCATCTCTTACTTTAAAGTTGGTAACAAAAGAAACTAGGAGTGTACCATCGCTGTAGTCTTCTACTACCTCAGCTTCACTAAATTGTTCTGGTTGTTTTCCCTTTTGATTCACACCTTCCCTTTTGATCTTATTCTGTAACTTATAATACTTAGACTTAAAGTGCCCTTTCTTTTTGCAGAAATTACAAGTTTTACCTCTATTTGAAAATCTCAATCTACTATTAGATTTACTGTCAGGATTTCATTCTTGTGTCCTCCCACGATTACCACCAGTATTTCATTCTTTTCTCCCACGAACAATGAGACCCTTTCCTTGACAGACAGATCCAACCAAAAGATGTTTCATCTTGTCATACAAGGCATACAGGGGCGAAGGCAGAACAATATTTTAGGGGGCTGAAAAATTTTAACTTTTTATAGTCTATATCTTCATAATTTTTAAAGAATTAAATCAAATTTTTATAATTTTAGGAAGGGCCAAAGTGTAATTTTACCTTTACTAATTTAAATTTTTAAAAGTTTTTAAAGGGCCTAAATAATAATATTTTATTTTAGGGGGTCGGGGCCCCTGCCAGCCCCATAGCTACGCCTCTAGTGTAACACCTCTGATCCGTATCTGTCACCGGAATAGGTTACGAGGGATTACCAGACTTATACATTAGCATTTGTACAAAACCAAGTCATAAATTGGTATTCCAAATTAAAACTTTTGAAATTTCATCATAAATTGGTACACCCGTGTGGCTTGGGACATGGCCGTGTGGCCAGCCCGTGTGGCTCACATGGCTATGTGGCTAGCCCGTGTGGCAGATTGACTTACAATTTAATAAGAAACAGAGGGTCACACGGCATGGGTACACGCCCATGTTGCTAGGCCGTGTGGCAACCTAATTTTTCACCATTTTTAAGCCATTTTCACATGGCTATGTCACACGACCATGTTGGAAATCTGTGCCACTAAATACGTCCATGGGCTGACCGTGTGTCACACATGGCCTGGACATACGCCCGTGTGTCTACCCGTGTGGAATAAAATAGGTCGTTTAAGGTCACTCTTCTCACCTTTTTTAACTCTACCTGCACTTAAACACAATTTTATACCAATTCCAACCAATCAAACACTCATTTTAAATCAAAACATGCATTCATTATAGTCATAATGTAACACAAACTTCACATTAAGTTGTTTTACACATTCATCATTTCATACACATAGTTTAACCAAATTACTTTATCATTTACCCAAAATACCTATACATGCCATATAAATCAAAAGTTAATAACCCAAAAACTACTGGAGAATGTTTGGATAGTGTGATTCTTGGTGATGATCTGATCCTCCGTATCCACGTTAATCTACAAAACACATTAAACACATTCAAGTAAGCTTATGAAAGCTTAGTAAGTTCATAGGCATGGAATATAGATCTTACCGAACATGTCATGACAATTATGCAATAAATAATTTCACTAATTTCTCCTGTCAACCACAAGTCAATAATAAGTTCACTTGATTGGATTCAATATCATTTGTTCATCAATTGAAATCTTTTGGGCCCATTTGTCACTTACCACTCTTAATCAATTTAGGGAACAGTTACGGAAATTGAGTACTTCACTGTCACTTTACCATAGTATAAATATGGTTTTACACCTGATCACTGATCACTTTTCGAAGCTATAGCCCCACTATGGTCTTACACAGATTACATTTATTCTTGATCAGATAAGTATAGCCAAAGCTATCACTTATCATTTTCACTTGTACTTCATTAGATAAGTGTAGCTGAAACTATCACTTATCACTTTCTCATGTACTTGATCAGATAAGTGTAGTCGGAGCTATCACTTATCATTTTCTCTTGTACTTGATCGGATAAGTGTAGCCGAAGCTTCCACTTATCACTTTATCACTTGATCAGAAGTACTCAATTTCGACATTCCGCTCAATTGATCATTTATCCAAATTTTCACATTTTCATTTTATTCAAAATTTAACAATAAACATATCTCATCACACATTATATAATTCATAAATGAACATTTAATCACTAATTTCAACCATATGAACTTCCCTGGGCTAATTTGCAAAAGTCGTGAAATTCAGTGACTAATCGGCTACTTTTTCCTTTCCACAACTTGCTTCGGGTTTTCAATCTATAATTGGAAAATCATTCACTTATTAGCATTGATTTCACTTTCACTCTATTTCACACTTTATGTCTTTAAATTCTTAAAATTATATTTTTACCCTAAACTTTACAATTTTTTCAATTTAGTCCTTGACCAATTAACCCATCAATAGAACCTTTTCTTCTCAATTAACACTTTCCATAGACATTTTAAGTTACTTCACAACCATTGAAATTCAGAATTTTCACATAAAACCCTAACTTCAAGCTTTTACAATTAGGTCCCCAAATATTCACTTTCTATTCAATTCTTTCAATAAAATTAACATATGAACAAATTAAAGTTTTAATTCCATGCTAAATCATCTTATACTTCCAGCACATATTCATAGCAACTTTTAATTTCTTTCATGAAATAAAAAATTAATGAATTTAATAAGTAGACTTAGTGGTAAAAGTTACAAAAACACAAAAATTTCAAGAAATAATCAAGAATTGAACTTACTTACAGTAAAAATATGTAAAACCAGCTTAAAGACTCTTTCAATGGCTATTTTTAGCTGATGAGGATGAAGAAAAATAAAGAAATCTCTAGATTTCCAATTAGGTCCTAGATTTTTATGTTTAATTTTGCCCAAATAACCTTTTTGCCCTTAGTTCACACTACTTTTCTGCTGATTTTTCACCTAACCGTCCAGCCCATATAGGCTTTGGGTCAATTTGCCTTTTAAGTTGATATTCGTGATATGAAGTAATAAAATTTATAAAACAAGATCGAACCAAAAACTAACTAGTATCACGAATTTTAAGGCAAGCACACCTATCGAACAGTACTATAGTTATGGCAAGACCAAGATATCGAACCCAAAAGAACTAAAAGTACTAGTACTAACTTTCTTTCTATTATTTAACCTAAAAAATAAAAGAGAATTTTATTAAACTAAACTAATTACTTAAACTAATTAACTAAATTAAATGAACACAAAGAGAAATTGGGGAAAAGACTTTGAGAAAAACCGTTTGAAGAAGACAATACCCAAGGAGGAATCTACCTAGAATTCACTTGTTATCTAACTCTAAACTAGACGTGTAACGCCCCTATCCCGTAACCGTCACCGGAATAGGACAAGGCGTTACCGAAAATCAGATAACAGATCAGAACAGTAAATTTTTTTTTTAAAACACTCTCTTTAATCAAGATCATTTATTTATATAAATGACAGACACAACCAAAGATCTAATTTAAAACTCACAAAAGTAAACATCCAAAAGATGCCATATTCGCATGGCTTATATACGTTAACCAAAATATCCTTCCACTATTCATCTATTCTATACATGCCATAAGTTAATCCAAAACATAGTAGTACCAAAACAGTGGATAGTGTGACGACTGCTGATGATCCCTGAGCTGATAGTAAGAGTCAACGATCTACAAAACAGAGAAACATAACATTCAAAGTAAGCTTTCATAAGCATAGTAAGTCTTAAACAGTTTAAACAGTTGAATTTAAAAACAAACCAAATAATCGTATCACATAACATTTTCTGAGTATAATACCATTTGGCCGATTATGCACAATCACATATATCATTTTACTTCGATAATATTCAAAAATCATATAGACATAAGCATTTACATGCTTCAAGATTAACTTTAATTCTATCGAATTTAACTAGTGTACCATTTCTTACCCACACTTACTTTTAATCTTCACAGTTAAATGGCATATCGAATACTTTCATGTAATTTTGCATAGTAACTCAATGCACACATATTCAATATACATATGTATTTATAACATCTTTACATATACTTCTCATTTTACACTCTTAATTCTCGTCAGATCAATCTCACATATATAATATATATATCACATACCTGGCCAACTTATTGTCTTGAACTTATTTTATTAACAATTTAGTACAAGCTTATATAATCTCTGACTTTAATTCGTTCACCGACATTTAATTCGTTTAACAAACTTTCTCTTCAAGTCGTTCAGAGATGTACAGATTTCATATAGGCCTTACATAATGCCGACGTCCCTGACGCGGTCTTACATGTTATTCAATATCGATGCCACTGTCCCGAATAGGGTCTTACACGAAACACAAGTGATGCCAGTGTCCCAGACACGGTCTTACACACTATCACAAATCAATGCCTTCGTCCTAGACAAGGTCTTACATGAAACACAAGTGATGCCAGTGTCCCAGACACGGTCTTACTCACTATCACAAATCAATGCCTTCGTCCCAGACGAGGTCTTACATGAAACACAAGTGATGCCAGTGTCCCAGACACAGTCTTACTCACTATCACAAATCAATGCCTTCGTCCCAGACGAGGTCTTACATGAAACACAAGTGATGCCAGTGTCCCAGACACGGTCTTACACACTATCACAAATCAATGCCTTCGTCCCAGACGAGGTCTTACATGAAACATTTCACACACTTAGTGCCCACTGACCGATCTCGCACACATAGTGCTCGGTTAAAGAACTCGCACACACACAGTGCCCAATGACCGATCTCGCACACATAGTGCTTGGTTAAAGAACTCGCACACATAGTGCCCAATGACCGATCTAGCACACATAGTGCTCGGTTAAAGAACTCGCACACACAGTGCCCAATGACCGATCTCGCACACATAGTGCTCGGTTAAAGAACTCGCACACACAGTGCCCACTGACTGGTCCCGCACACATAGTGCTCATGTTCATTTGATTTTACACATTGAAATGACTTAACCAAGTCTATAAAGCATCAAACATATTTAAAGTTATCAAAGCATATACTGCACATCAAATCTATCTCCAATAGATGACATATATATATTTCGCCCACACACATAAAATCCTAAATCAAAATATAAATTCTCCTGCATTCACATCACAATTATCCAAATATACTTCATATACCACATATACTTTCATGTATACACTTTGTCTTGGCTGAATATACATCTATCATTTTCCAATGAATAATTCAATTTCAAGCCATACTATCATTTCATATTCGAATACTTATAACTTATAGTTTCACAATTTTAACATCAAAGATCCATCTAACACTCATATATAATTTCCTATTGTCACAATTTAAAATTCACATATGGGTTTAATCAATAGCTTATAAGCAGCTCAAACAAGTTTTATCAATGTTTACAACATAATCACAAATTCACTCCAAGCTGTCTTCCTAAGCAATAGTCATTAAATTATTTGTAACTGGAGCTACGAAACTCCAAATGAAGTGCCGTTAATTTTTCCTGAAAATAGACTCATATATCTTCTATCCATAAAATTTTCAGAATTTTTCGTTTGGCCAATCAATACCAGATTTTTCTTAAAGTTTCCCCACTTTCACTGTTTGACTATACTCACCACTCTTCACTACGAATCCAATTTTTCATTGTACAGAATTCAAAATATGTTCTTGTTTATTTCATTTGAAACTAGACTCATTAAGGAGTCTAAGCATATAAATTTTATCTTATAACAATTTTTGTACAATTTATAATGATTTTCTAAATACAAAATAGGGGATTTCGGAGTCATTCTGACACTGTCTCTCACAACTTTAAATATCTCTTTAAAGGAATTTCCTTTGCTTACACGGTTTCTTTATAAGAAACTAGACTCAATAAGATTCATTTTCATATTTTATTCGGCTTCTAACTCGTCTTCTACAATTTTTGGTGTATTTTCAAAGTTACACTACTGCAGTAACTCAAATCTGTCAAGACTAATTCGGCACTTAATGCACAGAACTATATACCCTTCTTCCATTTTTACCATACGGCTATTTCTTACATTTTAAGGAATGTATGAATCTTTAAATACATCATATTATAAACAAATGTAAGGTACAATTAACTATATAAAACTTACCTCGGATGTCGTCGAACGATTACAACGGCTATTCGATAAATTTTGCCTTCCCCTTATCCGAATTTAGCTCTCTTTGTTCTTGAGCTAAATTAAAACAAATCAACTTACTTCATTAATTTATCAATTTCATCTTCGTTCAAAATTCGCACATTCAAATGCATTAGTAATTCTCAAAACACCAGTAAATAATTATCAAGGTCATGTAATTATACATTTCACATAGTACAACCACATACATTAAACTTTAATTTCATATAACTATTTCTACTTCAAAAACACTAAAACACCACTCATCTTTATTCATTTCTCAAATAAAAATATATTATATCACAATAATACACTTGAGCCGTATTCTCTATACTCATTTACATAACCATTGGACCGAACATTCAAGTGGCATAGTTGCCAAAACATTTCCTTTATCTATTAATATTCATACTATACTTTCATGCTCAAATGCCATAACCAAATGATTTCTTAAGAAATTAAGTCATACAAAGCACCAATTTCACCATTTAAACTTAGAACACTAATCCTTCATGAATTATATCAAGGCCAAATACTTTCTTAAACATCTAAGTTTACATTCGGCAATTACAACCCCACTAGCACATTAGTTACTTACCCTTTCTCATCTAATTCACATATATATAAACATCCAACATTTGCTCAAGTTCAAGTTCGGCTAGCTCACATGTCAAACACTAAAATTAAACATTAGTTTTTCATTTATCAAATGGTCAATTTCCATAAAACACTTAAGCCACATTATACAAATTCTTATCAAATTTAACTCATCTATTTTAAGCCTCAATCATTTCCAATTACCACCAAATACAACATTTATTAACTAAAGGGGTCATTAAGCATCTAACAAATGTAAATTAACAAGTTTAAAACACAACATTTCCAAGCTATTACTTAAATCCATTTTCGGCAAAGGACCAACTAACAAGCCTAAATTTCAACTTATACAATATAAATATTCACAAATTATAGCATTTGTCAACACTTCATTAATGATATTCACCATGACCGAATGTTCATTTTGAAAAAAAATTGATCCTCACTACTCATAAATTTAACAATCACATTTTTAATTTAAACAAAAAGGAATTTCTTCCCATCACACACTCGGCATATTAAAATCCTAACATTTTAATACACCAACACTCTTTCAAATCC
This sequence comes from Gossypium stocksii, assembly GCA_020496765.1. Classification (NCBI taxonomy): domain Eukaryota; kingdom Viridiplantae; phylum Streptophyta; class Magnoliopsida; order Malvales; family Malvaceae; genus Gossypium; species Gossypium stocksii. Next base: position 2,511,306 of record CM035623.1, read on the forward strand.
TTATTAAGCACACATTCGGCTAATACATATATAAATACTATCTATTAACCAATAATTTGCATTTCTCCAATTAGCCGATTGCCACTCATCAATTTAGCCAAAATATTCAATTTTTACCGAGCTCAAATCATCTATTATCAACTCTCAATACATAACATCAAAACAACATAAAAAAAAAAATGCAACATCCTTAGCCGAAAGTACAAACCTCAACCAAATTAAAAATTTCAACATGGGCTATGAAAAGAACTTAGCAACTAACTCAATTTCACAAAAATTATCAAGAAATAAAATCAAAACATACCTTCCATTTGATTCACAATTGCCGAATATCAAGAAGTTTTCTTCTTTGCTTTTGTTCTTTAGTTACGGCCAAAGAGAAATGGAAGAAGAAATATGAATATCCCCTTTTTTTTTTCACCCTTTTCTTATTATTATTCTTATTTATTTCATAATATAAGGCCACTAACTATTATAATGCTAAAATAATAAATAAATAAATAAATACATATATTATTATCAACATCATTATGGCCAACCACTATAAAAAAAATGGTCCCTTTGACATGCAAGTCCCCCATACTTTAAACCATACCACTTTTCGGCCTCTACAAATTAGTCTATCACATTTTCAAGATTTCTCACATAGGTCCCTTTTAATAATTCCACATTCAATGACAAAATCAAAGCATGAAATTTTCACACATGCATTTCCACAAATAATAGGCATAGAATATAACATTTAATTATTTATGCGACTCGGTTTAGTAGTCCTGAAACCACTTCCCAACTAGGGTCAATTTAGGGATGTCACAAGACGATTTATTCACTTGACTTGATCCGTAGGATTCCCTGACCTATATTATTATCCCTTTCGAGACTAATAACGTCTAACCCTAAGTTGATTAATTGAAATTTCTTTCTAATTAACAAACTAGAGAAGCAGTAAATCGATCAATGGACTCTCATATTAGGTTTGACCCTAATCCGGTAAATTTATGTCATCCTCTTTTGAGGGTTGCAATCAACTCCACTTAATTATGTTAATCTACTCTTAGACAATGACTTTTGCTCATCTGAATAAGTACATCAAATCATGAAACAATACCCGGAATATTAACTCAAGCATTAAGAACACATAATTAAGAACAAATAAAGTATTTATCATATAATTCAGATAATAATAATAAGATCCTTCATAAGTTTCATCCCCTTTAGGTATTTAAGGTGTTTAGTTCATAATTATTAAAGAAGACATCTCAGAAGAAGAATGATAACAAAACATAAAGAACCCTAAAAACCCCTGAAGGAATTGAAAGGAAATCTTCAGTCTTGAAGGAGAAAATCGGCTTCTGGGATGGATCAATCGACTTTCTTGGAGTAATTCCTTGCTTCTCCTCTGTGTATGTAAAGCACCTCCTTGGCGGGAGAAAGGCACACCTTTATGATGGCCTCCTAGGGTCTTTATATAGAGTTTGGAATGTCTTTCTTAACCCCCTAAGTAGCCTTTTCCGAGTGAAATTTAACTTCCTCTCGACAGGGACATGCCCGTGTGCCACGGCCGTGTGAAGTGGCTTTAGGCCGTGTGTGATCCTGTCAAGTGTGGCACGGCTATGTGAGGCTTTCCCACGCCAGTGTGAATCGAGGTTGGGCCGTGTTGATTTCCTACTTCGGTCTATTTTTGCTATTTTTGGCCCGTTTTGTGTTCTTTTCGATCCCCTATACTCACCTAAGTACAAAACATGAATTTAAGGGTTTAGGAGCATCAAATTCCACAAATCTAATGACAATTCATCCAAAAATATGCCAAGTATGGGATATAAAATATGTATAAATTATCGATTATCATAAGTCCTCCCTCATTTAGTCTTCATGTTATTTAATCATTTCTCACAATTTTACACTTGTTACAATTCAGTCCTTTTTATTCAATTAACAACCAAAACCTTAAAATTTCTTAACAAAATTTTAATACTAACTTATTAGCACTCCATAAATATTTATAAAAATATTTATGGCTCGTTTTAAAATTTCAAGGTCTCGTTAGCTCGTTTTCAATTCTAATTATTTAGTATTTATTTATAAAATACTATTGACTATTTCAATTATTTTCCTAACTTCACATTTAACTTATACTCACTAAATTAATAATATTTTCTACTCATTTGTCAGATTTAGTGATCTCAAATCACTATTTCAACACCACTAAAAATTCAGGCAATTACATCTAGAGGCATAGGAATCATAGATTTCATCAACTGCGAGAGATTCGCGACTAAAAAAAATCGTATTTCTAAAGGTTGAATAAGAAAGGGGCAACGAACAAGCAGAATTAAACCTAAATCTTCTTTATCATACTGAACCTCCATAGCCTCTAAGCCTGAGACAATTTCTTTAAACATAATTAAGTGTTTGACCAAAGACATACCTTCTTCCAAATGATGAGAATAAAGACGCTGCTTCAGATACAACTTGTTAGTTAGGGATTTCAACATGCATAGTTGCTCAAGCTTCGTCCATAATATAGCGGCGATCTTCTCCTTCAACATGTTCTATGGAATTTCATTCGACAAATGCAAACGTAATTGTGTTAGAGCGTTTCAATCCTTACGCTGCTTCTCTTTAAGCGTCAATATCGAAGGTATCTTATCTAACCCTAGCAGGGCATCATCCAAATCCTTCTGCACAATAACTGCCTGCATATTTATCTGTCGCAATGTGAATTTGGTATTGTGGTCCAACAGTGAAATATCATACTTTAATGTCGCAATTACCGTGATCAAGACAAGTAACCTGAAAAGCTTTGATACCAGTTTGTTAAAAGTAATGTTGATAATGGCAATAGAATGATCGCAAAGAAATAAGAAAAGAAAAATAAGAACACACAGATTTACGTGGAAAATCGAAAAACCACTGGCAGAGGAGGAGAAATTCACTGTTGTTGAAAACAAATAATACAAAAGGATTTTCGAATATATGTATTTAAAGGTTGAAAAAACCTATTCTAATTAATGTCAAATAGAAAAAGTGTAGTTCTATACGAATTCAACTTGTTTTGCCTTTGTATTTTTTTCTTTAACAAGTGACGGGATTCGGGTTTGATGCGTCTTAAACTAAGTAAAAATTTGACTAAGGCAAGTGCACCTATCAATTAATAGAATAGCTACGGTGAGTAATAATATCGTTCTCACGAGGATTAAAAGTACTAGTAATTACTGTCTTTCTATTATTTAACTGATAAATACGAGTGATTGATTAAACTACAATTAACTAAATTAATTAACTATGAACGCGATAAAGAACAAATCAGGAAAATAATCGAGTAAATAACCAAGAAGCGAAACAATACCTAGAAAAGAATTCACCTAGATTCATCTTTCATTATCAATCTAAATTACGCAATTTCTTCACTTAGTATCTTGATTCGTAGAAATTCCTCAATTATGCTAATATCTCTCTTTAAGAATAAGAGAAACTAACTCTAGATTGACTAATTGAAATTTCTTTCTAATTAAAACCCTTATAGTCGAATTAACTTGATCTATGGATTCCCCTGTTAGATTTGACTCTAATCCGGTAGATTTATGCCATCCTATTTCTAGGATTGCATGCAACTCCACTCAATTATGCTAGATCTACTTTTAAATAGGGTTTATTCATTCTCTTATTTAAGCACATCAAACATGGATCAATAGAATAGAAATATTTAGAAAATTAATTCATTCTAGCAAATAAAAGCATCCAAAATACAATATAACCACAAGGAACAAAAAACTCATAATAATCTCCAAAGAAATCATAAGAGAATCTTCAATCTTGACAGAAATCTACTTTAGAATCAGCTTCAATGGTATTTTTCGAATTGTTTTCTTGAATATTATCTGATGGCTCACTCCTATCTTTTTATTTTCGTCATATATACGTCTTAACATTTTTATTAACAATTTAAAAAATTCTAAACAAAATCCAAATGTGACAAGATTTAAGTCTACACGTAATTTAGACAAAGTAAGATTGAAACCTAAACTTTCAAAGTTCGGAAACTTAAATTTTACTAACAGCGATTTAAATTTGTTTTGAGTAAAACAACTTGACCCAATAAAAATACATTATTTAAACCAAGGTTACATTTAAGTCTTAATCAAATTTACGTTTTGTTTTCAGCCTCTAATTTGTATATTGAGATTAGATTTTCACAAATACAATTTGACCATTATAAGTCTTTTTTTATACAAATTAAATTAAAAATATATTAATTTTATTTATTGACTAGCAAATTTATGGAAGGTGCTGTAGAAATTTCTCATGAAACCCCTCACCTATATTTTAAGAAAATAAAATTATCAGCATTAAAATTAAATATATTATGAATCTCAACAATTGTAAATATAATATTGCAAAGACTATACAACAAGAATCATAATAAAGAAAATTTATTAGGTTTTACTAGACAATTGAGTGTGAAGTGAACCGTGAGAGGACAATGAGGGGGAGTAGCTGACTCAGCTCGCAAGGAGAGCTTGCACGAACCAAGGGAAGATCGCTGTCTTAGTTTGCATAAACTCAATGAGCTTGCAGAAGGGAGACTGCATGGTCTGGCAGGTAACCTAGAGTGAAACACGTGCCCAACATACTTAAAGCCCGCTCAGAACGTCAATCCTAGAAATAGTGAGTCAAGTCGTGAACAGTGGGGTCATGTCGTGAACAGTAATAGTATATATAAATACTTGAATGTTTCTATTAATAAGATACAAGACAAAATTACTCAACAAGGTTAATATGATATATGATATATATATATTGAATTGATTCGAAAATTGATATGTATAACAAATATAATTATATCAATAAATTTAACACGAATGAATCATTAAAATAATATTATTAATTGTAGAAATGACCAAAAAAAACAATTCATATATATTTAGGGTCGGTAGACTTATATATTTATATATACACCTTTATAAGTAGTTACAAATATATATTTTTTTGAACAAAAGTAGTTACAAATATATGAATTTGAAGTGTTGACAACAACCCACAATTAAAAGAATTAATAAAATTTAAAAGTCGAGGATTTAGCAACAACTTCATTTTTGTCATTATGCATGTAATAGCAATTCACAACTACAAAATATTTATTTAATAATAAAATAAAATATTTTTTTGTCATTATGGATGCTTCTATTCCATCATAATAATAATAATAATAAACCTCTTCAACTTTTATCAATTTCGATATTAAATAAATTAATTTCTTTCAATAAAATTGAAGTAATTGAATCCTTTTTAATTTCAATTTATGAAAAAGACTAATTTTTCAATTTCAAAATTGAAAAACACTTAAATATCTTTATACTGAAATATTCAAATTTGTAAAATTCACAAACAACAAACCCAATCAAACCCATTGCTAATCTCTAGGAGTTCTTATTTAAATCATAAAACAATTATACATTACTAAATGCACTTAAACCAAGTACCAAGCAGAAGCAACGGGCATGCAACGTAGTTCAAACAACCTTCCATCGACCATTTTCCGATTGAACCATTTTTTTCCAATTCTCACCGACCACCAATCCGGTGGAAACCCGTACTCTTCCTTCACACGGTGTAAATATTTATTCACAAATGGTAGATCATAATCCAGTTCATTGACCCGTGTAATGTCCTCGAAGTTTTCGATTGCAACACCATGCATATATATATGTCCATATTGTGAGAGTTACCAACTTCACTCAACCATCGTATGATAATTATTAGTTGTTCAGTTTCATGTTCATCTTCATTTACAACATTAGCATTGCTAAAAGGCCACTTTTCTTGTAAGTACTTCGAAACCGAAGTGTTAACAATCAACAGGTTCCCCACTTCGGTGTATAGTAATTTGGTTAGAAGTGTAGGAATTGCATTTGTTTTGTTTTTTATACGAGGGAGATGAAGGTGGTCGGCACCGAGCGAGTTGAATAATTGTGCAAAACCGGTGTTTCCAACACGAGGACACCGGTACACGAAGGCTGTCACCATGAACAGCGCCTAGCTTTTGATGGGCTTGTTGTATTCATTGGCAACTATGTCCACTGCAGTCAATGTTGCTAGTTCTCCGCCTAAGGTAAACCCTGTTACGGTTATGCTTATTTCTTCATGTTTGTACTAGTTTACAGGTTCCTTTACAGAATCTAAGACCTGGAGAAAGGCAACAAGAAATTAATTTAGAGGTAAGAACTTTCCAGTCCCTCTCTCGATATTGATATTGAGTAAATTTGTCGTTCTCAAAATAAATTAGAGTAATTTAATCCCTACCAATTTCAAAAGTGAGCAACTAAGAACAATTAATCACAACTGTACGGGCCTAAATTTGCCCGGAGCCCGATTACCCAATCAAACTAAAACCAAAATCAAAATAAACAAAACCCAGGCCCAAATTATATTACAACCCAAAACAAATTATAGGTCCAATGGTCCAAAATTTCAAAACAATTTCGGGAACCCCTAACCCTAGCTACCCTTCCAACGCCGTTGCCCACGTGCCCCCGTCGGCGTGCACACCGCCCGAGGTTCGACCTCCCTAACACCAGAATAGCCCAGCACCTGCTCACGTTGACCACCCACTAAACTGCAAAGCAAACGAAAACAGAAACAATGCAGCAAACAGAGCAGAGACAGAAACAATATAACACGCAAACAACGACAGCTGAGAGACTAAATAGCAATCACTAGTATAACCGGCTATAAAGAGCCGCGGTTTATGGATGTATGGGGGGGGCATTTGTATGAATAAAAACTAAAAGTTTGAAATACAAAATCAGAGATTCAAAAGCAGGAGAGTAGTAATTTCTAACCTACTCAGCGAAGGGAACACCCCCCAAATCAGTGAACCGGGATATCAAAAAACCAAATATTTGACATCCCGAATCAAAAATCCTAAGGTGCTATTTCTTTCTGTTTATTCTTTTTGTTTAAGCAAACAAACACATAGATATATATATATATATATATTTATATTTTAAAATAACGTAAAAAAAAAAGAGAAAAAGTACAAAATTTTTACCTTTTCGGCAACCGTAAGCCGGCGCCGGCAGCAGCGGTCCGGTGACCGGGAGTCCCTCCCCTCTCCCTCCTCTCTCCTTCCCTTTCTTCTTTCCTTTTTTTTTTTTTCCTCTTCCCCCGTGCAAATGACTCTAAAGAAAAAAATTTTGACTTTTATACTTAAAATTCGACCCGACCCGATCCGACCCGGACCCGCTTCAGGATCCGCGTGTTTTTAATCGGAGGGGCTATTTCGCACTTAGCCCCTTCGCTTTTGCACCAATTTACAATCAAGTTTTAATTTACTTTAATTTGGCCCTGGAAGTTGTTAGTGGTCTCGATTTAGTCCCTCTGCTGCTGTGCGTTTTGAAGTAGTTGGGAAACTTTCGTTTTTGGTCCTCCGGGGTTTCTAGCGTATTCTAATAGGTCACTATCTTTCGTTTTTATTTTAAAATTTATCCCGTCTGTTCTATTTTGCTTCCAATTTAGTCCCGGTTATCATTTTATTATTCTGTTTCGTTATTCTGTTTCTTTTATTATTTTTATTATTAGTGTTATTATTATATTTTTTATATATATTATTTATATTATACTTATTATCTCTATTATTATATATAATTATTATCTATCATCAATTTTACTATAATATTATTACTATTACATTTTATTATGTTCATTATCATTACTAAATCTATTGTTTACTAAGTATTTTGCTATTATTAGTGTTTGTATTATTCTTGCTTAATATTTAAACATGTATATTTATGTTTCTTTTATATTTTATACATTATGTATATACCTTTTTACATATAATTATTACTCCTAATATCTATTATGTATAAAATATTTATATTATTATTGTTATTATTATTATTATTATTATTGTGGTATATTTCTACTATTACTAATATTATTTTAGTTTCAAGTAGTACTTATATATATATAAATACTTTCGTATATATATTGATAATTGTTTTTGCTGTTTTTATTCCTAATATATATATACATGTTTAAATACTACGTTATATATATTTCATATCTTTTTTTATATATTAGTATGTTAAATTTGTGTACATATATCTTTTTGCACACATTATCGTTCTTTTACATACATTATTTTATTATGGTTTTAAATACGTTTTTTTCTTTTTTCTTTTTTTGTAAATATCATCGTCATTATTATTCTAATATTCTAATATTCCACGTTAATATCTTTTATTAATCATCTCATTGTCTGCATTGTTTATCTATTTATGAATTCTTATTTTAGAAATATTTCTCATGTTTTAATAAATAAATAAGGCAACGTACCGGCTCAACATTAAGTCATTGATTTCATCGCTATATTAGGTGAAATCTGTCGACTCGTGTTAAAACGGGACGTCCTTCTAAAAATCAAAAACTCGAAACTTCCCATTCTTTCAATCGGATTACGATTAAGTTTCACATTGAGCTCGTATTTTTAGAAATCGAGACAACACGCGTTTAATAATATACCAATTTTGGGCGTCGCGGGGGTGCTAATACCTTCTCCGCGCGTAACAGACTCCCGAACCCTACTTTTCTCTGAATTTTGACGCGGACCTAAACTCGGCCTTCTTCTACCCGAAAATAATTTTTTGTTAAAAGAAGTTTCATCGCACCTAGGAAAAAGGATCGGTGGCGACTCCCATTTTTCAATAAAAATCGAATTTCGGTTTCTAAATTTGGTCTTTTCAGGTTTTCAATTAATCGCCACAATTAGCGACCAAGCTAAAAATTTTACGTCGCTACAACAAAGTTTTTCAATTAATTGTATATAATTTTAATTGGTATAATAACAAATTTAGCCCTTAAAATTTATACATCCTGTCAATTTAGTTTTGATTTAAGAAATTTAGCCAGCAACATTTGTGTAAATGTGTAAATGATGAGGCTAAATTTGTTGAAATTTTTAGAATCAAAGCCAAATTTACAAAATCTATAAATATCCAAAGCTAAATTTATTATTATACTAATCAAAATTATATACAATTGGCAAAAAACATTAATATCGTGATTAATTATCTTTAGTTGCTCACTTTTAAAATTGACCATGATTAAATTGCTTCAATTTTTTTGAGACCAATTTGCTAAATATCGATATTTAGAGGGGTTGTAGAGATACTTCTACCAAAGAGAGACTAAACTTCAAGCTTTGGATATACATTGTTGGGAACCACAAACTTGAACAAGGTAAAAGTACCATAGAGGATATTGTAATAGGAATGAGATTGCATTTTGCCCTCTCTACTCAAAAAAAAAATAAATTAGTCTCTATATTTTAGATTTGAGAGGAAATCAATCCTTTTATTAAAAATTCCATCCATTTCTATTGTTAAAAACCGGTCTAACGTAATCTATGTCTGATTATTTTGTCAAGCATTATAGTCTTTAACATCACAAATAGATGAAATTTTTTAACAAAAAATTACGAATTACTTTTTGATCTAATATACATGATATAATTTATCTATTTTTTTAGTAACGAAAATAAAATGCATTCTAATTAGGGTATTCTAGGTTAGTTGCACCACTGAACAGTGGTAAATACAGTGTCACAGACAAAACTTACCTGGTCACTGGCACTAGTTCTGCTATGAGTAGAATCCGGTACAGTCCCAGTAAAAAGCGGGAGGAAGCCACCGTGAACTCTAACATTATCGGCGCCGGCAATCGGGAATAGGTCCGAAGGTGTCTGTTGCAGAAACTTCATATCATTGAACCATTCTGTGCCTGTTTTGGCCCCTCTCCAAGCAACCAAAACATCCCTCCGGCCAAGTACACGCTTCCCTTCATCGGTGCTCATCGCCACATATCCGATCCATGCCGACGAAACATAAATGAAGTGAGTCACCTCGTAGTTGTACGGGTTTCCTTTTGCGAGACAAGCCTTGGAGAAAAACTCTTGTTTCGAGGTGTTAGGTTCGTGGGTGTTAGGATCGAACAGGTCTCTGGCAGCTGCAGTCCTATGACCGTAGTGAATTATATAGCGGCGGAGATCAGTGTCTAGTGGGTGTAGTAGACCCCCCCGCAGTTGTTGTAGCCACTGAGTTCTCTCCAACAAGTTGCTATGGAGCTGGCCATTATTCTTTTTCTCTTTTTTTTTTTTTTTACTTATTTTGTATATGCCACTGAGTTCCAACGAGTTGCCATGGAGCTGGCCATGGTTCGGTTCTTTAGATAGAGCTAATCTCTCATTTTTTATAAGCCTCAAATATTCTTATCAAGTTTGTAATTATATTTTTAGATTAACGATAAATTTATTCAGTATATTTTGTCAAAATAGTTTTAATTATATTTTTAAATCTTTTTTAGTAATCAACTTTTATTCTTCTTTTAATATATTTTTTCTAACAAATTTAATGAAAGTACCATTAAAAATATAAGTGGATGATATGAAATTTCATATGTGAAATATTTATAATAAGATGTAATTTATTATTTAGATAACTCAATAAGATAATTACATGTGAGAAATAATAAATCAATAAATAATACATTAAATTTAAAAAAACTCTTAATTCAAAGAAAATAAACATAATTATCTAAAAAAGTTAACTCAGTAGAAAAATTTCTCAGTAAACAAACATATGAAAGATTGAAACCTTTTGAATGAATAGAAAAATTGAAACCGTACATTTATTCATTACATCTATTAGAAAAATCAGATTGATTCATTGCATCTGTTGGAAAAAGCAGATTGAAAGAAAAAATAAAGGTTGGTGGCAAAAAAGGCTAAAAAATACAATTAGGGCCATTTCGACAAAACATGCAAATGTTAATGGCCAAATTTATCATTAAGCTTGTATTTCTTTAAGAGTAAATTATACTTAATTTCAAAAAGTTTTAAAATGATCATCGAATTATTCATTTAAGTCATTAAACTATTCAAAAATTCTTATTTAAATGATAATTAAAGTGTCCTGACAACATGAATTGAACGATGGTTAAAATTCTTATTAGATACCCGTTTAACATAAATTCAAACTATATTACCTCTTACTCTCATTTGTAGTCTAAGGCAAGGTTAAATATAGGGCCAAGAGCCTTGCCCTGTTAAAATAGAAAAGTGTGATTTAATTATTTTAATTTTTTAAATATATATAAATTAAATATATATATATATAAAAATTAATACGTGATAAAATTACATTTTAATTTCTATGTTAAAATTATAATTTAAATGAAGTGATATTATTGCAAACCCGTAGGTAATATCCAAGACCTTTATTTATATCATAAATATATATAGAAGCGTATAAGCTTCATTTACAAACAACAAACCCTTAGCTAATATCTAAGGGCCTTTATTTATATCATATATATATATATATATATTAAAACCAAAGTAGCCTTCAAGTTTGTCATCAAAACTCAAACAACCCTCCATCGTCCATTATCCATTTGTTCCATTTTCTTCCGATTCTCACCAACCCACCATTCCGTTGGAATTCCGTAGTCATCCTTCACACGATCTAAATGTTTATTCACGAGTGGTAAATCATAATCCAATTCACCCGCCGGTGTACCTTCTGCGATGTTTTCGATCGCAACACCATGCATATACACATCCATGTTGTGACAGCTATACAGATTCTCTATCCATCCGCTGATAATTATTTCTTGAGCTTCATGATCATCTTCATTTACCAAGCTTATATCGATACCTACTTCATCTCCATTTCCATCAGGGAAAGCATCATCAGTGAGGCCAAAAATCCTCTCCTTTAAGTACTTTGACACTGAGGTGTTAACGTTCAACACGTTTCCGACATCGGTGTATCCTGCTGCTAAAAGTACTGGAACTAAGTCCTTTTTGTTTTTCATACGGAGGAGACGAAGGTTGTCGTCCCTGAGCGAATCAAATAGTTGTTTGAAACCGTCGTTTCCGACGCGGGGACAACCGAAAACGAAGGCGGTCACCATGAACGGCGCCTTGCTTCTGGTGGGCTTGTTGCATCCATTGGCAACTATGTCCATTGCGGTCAATGTTGCTAATGCTCCACCTAAGCTAAACCCTGTGACGGTTATGCTTAGTTCTTCATGTTTGTACTCGTTCACTAGTTTTTTTACAGCAGTTAGGACCTGCAGAAGGGCAAGAAATTAATGGATTAGAATTTTGAATTACTCGAGTTAGTCTGCTCAATTTGAAACCTTTTTAAATCAAAGTTAAGTTAATTTAAAAAAGTCAAATTAAAACATTGTTTACAATATCAATAAATGTCAATAATATTTACATAATAAATAAGTTGTTCACCGTTTTAGATTTAAATTCTAAATGTAACTTGAATTTGATTTGCCGTAATCGCATTATTATTAGAGCTTTATTATCCTCTCTTGTAATTAAAAAAAAATAAAGCAGCGAAATAATTATAAATTTATAAATCAATTAACTTGTTTAGCCACTAAATTTTTTCTTATTTCGGCTTAAAAAGAAAAGTTCTAGTTTCACCCTGTCTGGTCCGATTTTTAACTGTCTAATTCTAAGTTACAGCACAATAAATTGAAACAATATGTATTTAAAAATTCTCTGAGTTATAATAAATTTGATTTGATAAATTAATGTTAAAATAAATAAAAATGAGAAGTTTTTAAAAAAAATAATTTTTTTTTTATTTTTGTTGCAAAAATTCGACTTTGAAAAAGAACTGAATATTAAAAAAGAACATCGATATTTTGGACAATTACCTGCTCTCTAGCACTAGTCTTGCTATGTGTAGAAGCCGGTACCGTCCCAATATAAAGCGAGTGGAAACCACCGTGCACTAAAGCGTTGTATTTAGCAGCCTCCGGGAACAAATCAGTAGGTGATACTCGCGGAACCCGTAAATCATTGATCCATTCCGATAGTGTTTGGGTCCCTCTCCAAGCAACCAAAACATCCCTCCGGCCCAGTACTTTCTTCCCTTCATCGGTGCTCACCGCCACATATCCGATCCATGCCGACGTAACTTTATTCGAGCCAGCATAAATGAAGTCAGTCACCTCGTACTTGTAGGGGTTTCCTTTTATGAGACAAGCCTCGGTGAAAAACTGTTCTTTCGAGGTTTTAGGATCCAAAGTGGTAGGGTCGAAGAGGTCTCCGACAGCTGAAGTCCTTTGACCGTAGTGAATTATATACTGACGGAGATCAGTGTCTAGTGGCTGTAGTAGACCCTCCCATTCGTTCTCCCCACTGAGTTCTCTCCAACGAGTTGCTATGGAGCTGGCCATCACTCTTTTTTTTCTCTGTTTTTTACTTGTTTTCTATATGCTTCTGAGTTCTCTCGAACGAGTTGCAATGGAGTCGGACATGGTTGGGTGCTTTATATAGGGCAAATCTCTCAGATAAGCGGAAAGCGCTCATACCAACTTTGCAATTGAGTTCACATCATGTAAAAAAATAATTATTATTATTATAATTATTAAACATCAACAAATATTAAATATTAAATTTAAAATTTAAGGGTGGATTTGGATGCGCGGTGCATTTAGCGGCAGTTAATGTAAAAATAGTAATAATAGTTACTGTAGCGTGAGATAAAAAATAAGTTAAACACACCTTACCGCTCTCAATCGCCCATCCAAATTCACCATAAAACTTGATTAATTAAAATTTTATAATTAATAATTAACTTAATAATAATATTTTCTAAAATTTTCAATATTTTTTATTTTATACCAATAATGATATATCATTTTATTATTTATTAATAATACATTTTATATTAATTTTTTAAATTTAATATTCGAATTTTTTATTTTTATTTTTGTAACCATGTTAAATTTATGATAGGTTGTATTACGAGATTATGCCAAATGAAAACAATAATATTATTATTTGAAAATCCAAATGAAAACAATAATATTATTATTTGAAAATTAAACATTAGAAAAAAAAATATTTAAAAGTTTATACAAAAATTATAAGTAAAAAACATTAAATATATATTAAAAAATCAAAAATTTCTAAACAGAATCCAAACATAGTCGAAGCCCAGATAAATCTAAAATAATGACTACATGTTATTTATGTAAGGTAAAACTAAAACTCAGATTCTCAAAATTCGGAACCTTCACTTTTACCAACTGTGTAAAAACCTTATCGATAGTCACTTGAAATTTTCTTGAATAAAATAATTTAACCAAATAAAAATACATTATTTAAATCAATGTTACATTTAAGTATTAATCAAATTACAATTTCACCATTATAAGTTTTTTTATACGAATTAAATTAAAATTATATTCACTAGCAAATTTATGGAAGGTGCTGTAGAAATTTCTTATGAAGCCCCTACATGAAACCATCTATTTCCTTGCTACCATTTATTTTAAGAAAATAAAATTATCAGCATTAAATATATTTATGAATCTCAACAATTGCAAAGAATATACAACAACAATGATAATTAGAAGTGTTCATGGGTCGGGTCGGGTTAAGCTTAAGCATGATATTTGTAACAACTCAACTTTCAGTGGTTGGAAATGGTGATTCGAGATCACTAAATCTGATGAGTGATTTTATAAAATTAAATAAATTAATATTTATGAGTTGAGTGTGATTTTAGATATATTTTTAAATTAGTGAATTTTGTAATTTAAAAGAAATTATTAGGTAAATTGGGTTGAAAACGAGGTATCTAGACCTCGATTTCATAAATCGAGTCGTAAATATTTTTAAAAATATTTACGAAGTGTTATTAAGATAGAATTAAAGTTTTGTTAGAAAATTTTAACGTTTTGATGGTTAATTAAATAAAAAGGACTAGAAGAGAAAAATCTTAAAAAATTGATGTAACAAGGGCAAAATTGAAAATTTTACAAAATTAACAAATAAAAATCTAAATTAAAAGAGTTTCTATCAATTTCTTCATACTTCTCAGCAAAAAATGCCATTGAAGAGTCCTTATAAGCTAATTTTTCGTATATTTTCATCAGGTAAGTTCAATTTTTGATTATTTCTTGTACTTTTTTATTTTGATACTTTTACAATTAGGTCCAATTATTTATTTCATTAGTTTTTGATTTCATGGGTGATTTTGAAAGTTACCATTGATGAGTTTTGGATGTTTATGATGAATTAACATGGAGTTGAAGCTTTAATTTTGTTGTATGATGATTTTATTAAGTAATTTTGATAGAAATTGATTTTAGGAGCTAATTGTGAAAAAGTTTGGAATTAAGGTTTAGTGCTAAAATTCTAATTTTAAAAGGTTGTGAAGTAGTTTAAAATGATAGAATAAAGTGTTAATTGAGAAAAATTATCTCAATTGAGGGGTTAATTGGGCAGGGACTAAATTGTAAAAATTTGGGGTAAATGTGAAATTTTAAAAATTGAGGGGCATAAATTGTGAAGTGCATTAGAATAGAATTAGGTACTGATAAATGAATAATTTTACATTATAGATCAAGAATCCGAAGATAAACGCGAAAAAAATGAAATTCATGGATTAGTCTCTAAATCGCTACAACTTCTACAAATGGTCCCAAGTAAGTTCATACAACTAAATTATTGTGATTATTTGTTAAATTAAGCAATATATAATGTACTAATTCAAATGAATATTATTGAATTATGGTTATTATAAAAATATGAAATCGAATTAAGAGTTCAAATTAGATAGAACGCAGAATTGAGTACGATCGTCTAGTGAAAAGTGATGAATTGACAGATAAGGCCATGATTGGACCATGACATAGTAAAGATGTAAGACCATAATTGGGTTGTGGCATTCTAGTGAAAAGACCATAGCTGGGCTATGGCATCAATAGACTACAGTGAATATTAGTGAACATCAGTGAACGTAAGACCATAGTTAAACCATGGTAATAAGTGAAAAGGTATAAGACCATAGCTAGAATATGGCATCCTAGTGATAAGACCATAGCTGGGCTATGGCATCAGTGGACATCAGTGAACATAAGACCATGGTTGGACCATGGCAGTAAGTGAATAGGTATAAGACCATAGTTGGATTGTGGCATCAGTGAAAAACAACGTATTCAATTTTGTAAAACGTTCGCTAAATTGATAAAAAGGGGAAAAATAATATGTGAATTAAAGTGATCAAACTTAAATAGTTAAACGATATTGAGCTCACTCACATGAAATTTGTCATTGGAAATGTGATTGGTGGGAAGTGTAAATGAAATACTTGTTTTACAAATTGTTATGATATATTCGGTAAGAATCTAAAGCTTATGAACTTACTAAGTTTATATAAGTTTACTCTTGTGTGTTAAATGTTTCTTGTAGATTGATGAGATTCTAGAGGATCGGATCATCTTTTCAAATCACACTATCTAGATATTTCCCTGGTAGAATTTTATTGTACATCTTTTGGGTTTATATGGCATGTATAGGGTTAAATTGGTAATGAAATAGTTAGAATTGAGATTGTGATACTTAAATAAGTATGTATGTATTAGAACTTGATATGTTTATGATTTTAGAACATAGTTCATACATATTTTGGCATGAATTGGTTGATTGGTTGAGCTATATTGGTTGTGAAAGTGTTATGTACACGTTGGGTGTGAAAAGGGTGAGAAAAGTGGCCATAAAATAGCCTATTTTCGTCTACACGGGTAGACACACGGGCGTGTGTCTTGACCGTGTGTGACACACGACCTGACACATGGGCATGTGGCTTAGCTGTGTGTCATCTGTATCCTAAAATCGAGAAACAGAATGCTCAAGATTGAGCATACGGGAAGAGACACGGGCGTGTGTATCAGCTGTGTGAAGCACACGGCCTAGCACACGGGCGTGTGACCTTAATTTCTTCGTGGGTTACAACTCAGAGAGTTACTCGAGTTAGGGACACAAATGTGTGAAACCATAAGGCCTGACCATACGGGCATGTCCCTTACCAGACAGGTGTGTGACTCCTTTATGTGATAAAAATTTTGAAATTTTACTAAAAATTTTCTATGATCCCGGTTTAGTCCCGATTCGTTTCTAATGCACGTTTTAGGTCTCGATGGCCCATGTAAGGGATGTTATGATTGAATTCGGAAGATAAATAGTAAATGACTTGAATTATCAGAAACTATTCTGTAAACTCCGGTAATACTCCGTAACCCTGTTCCGGCGACAGATACGGGTTAGGGGTGTTACAATATTAATATATTTTATGCTTGCCCAAACTTGGCCTAGCCCAAAACATAAGTCTAAAATTTTATACAAACCCGCCCATATTTGCAAAAGACTTAACCCCAACCCATTTTAGGTCCGGCCATATTATTTTTAAATTTTTTTAAAAAATATTTGTTATATTTATTTTATTTTAAAATTTAATAATTTAATACATTTTTATTTATTGAAATTTTTATATAATCATCTTAATATTATTTTAATGTTTCTATTAGAGTAGTATTATATATACTACAGGTTTATTTTTTAATATGTTCTAAATTACATAATATATAAAAAAAAAAACATAATATAAAGTATTATAAACTTAAAATTAGGGTAGGCCAGGCTCGAGCCTTGAAGGTTCAAGCCCGAGCCCGACCCCGACCCAACCCAACCAAAATTTTAAACGGGCATTTTTTTCCCAAGTCTATCTTTTGAGCCTAATATTTTTGCCCAAACTCTCCCAAAATTTTGGGCAGGCCTTCGAGCCTCGACAAGTACCCCAATCCATGAACAAGTCTAATGATAACAAACAAAATTTATTTTATATATATGCAACTCTAAATCCAAACAATTTTATTCTTCACCAAATATTGAATTAACCAAACAAGTATTTGATGTTAAGCATATTTAAAGGCGAACCCAATGATAAAAAAATTCAACAGGTATTTTAATATATATTTTTAAGACATATTTTGTTATATCTATGTAAAATTAGAGTAGTTTTACATTTTTTTTTTTGTATTTTATGCATTCAATCGTCATATATCACATTCCATTCATATAGATTGTGTACGTTAAAAGTGACGTCAATTTAAAATTTCAAACTTTTTATTTTATATAAAAAAAAACTTTCAACCATTCAATAAGCATTAATGGATAGAGTGTTTTAGACCGATATGATACATATATATATTGAATTAGTTCGAAAATTTAAATGCATGACAAGTACAATTATATCGACAAATTCAATATAGATGTATCATGTACATATTATTAAAGTTCGTGCACTTATATATATATGATATACCATTTATATTGTTTAAAAATATATATATCAATTTTTGTCCAAACCCATTTTTTGAATTTATATTTTTATCCAAATACTCACACTTTTTAAGTGGGTCTTTAAACCTAAACAGATGATCAAACTCATGATCAGGTATAGGCTAACCCCAATGATAATAAAGCTCAAAAAGTATTTTAACATAGGTTTTTGAGATATGTTCCAACTTTGTTGTTATATAAACATGAATTTTGAAAGTCAAAGCATTATTAAAAGAATTAAAAAATTTAAATTCAAGTCAAAGTAAATTTTAAAAGTCAAAGTAAATCTTATAGAGTGATTTCTATTTCTTCTTATATTGCAATCATCTACTTTTATGAATCTTCACAGCTAATTGCCTCGGAATAAGTAGATAGCTCTTGATTTGCACATATATATATATATATATATATATTCAACCACATTTAAAGCATAAGCAATTAGATCAGACTTGACGAACCTCTTTTGATGTTTAATTTCTCTTTTAAGTCTATTCTTGGCAATAGAATATTGTGGTGCCAGCTTTGGTAAAGAAGCAACTCTACTATAAGTTTTTATACTAACCTGAGGTGTAGATTTTGTTATAGATCCTGGATCAATATGAAGTTCCATCTACTTCACATGTGTGTTTGATCTCTACTGGTCTTTATTAGAAGAGTCTTTAATAGATAAGTGAGACAGCATAGCATTTTCATAAAAAATAACATCTCTGCTAATCACAAGTTTCCTAATTTCAAGACATCATAACTTATGCCATTTAACACTAGCCTTATATCCAAGAAAAACACAATTAATATATCTAGGTTCCAATTTACCATTATCAACACAAGCATACGTCTTTCTTTATCTTTATGGATAACCAATTCATTTTCAAATATAGTTGGGAGACTTTCCCCATGAAATGGGTAAAAAAAATGGAAAATCAGAATAATTAGTAGGAGTACCAAACCATATCTCTTGTGGAGCCTTTTTCTCAATAGTAATAGACAGAGACTAGTTAATCAAAAAATATGATGTACAGGCCACTTTAGCCCAAAACGACTTCGGTAAACAAGCATTTGACAATTTACATCAAACCTTTTCAATTATTTTTCTATTCATTCATTCTGAAACGTCGTTTTATTGTGGAGTCTGAAGAACTATCAAGTGTCTCACGATTCCTTTTTATTTGCATAATTCATTAAACTCATCAGAGTAGAATTCCAAGTTATTATCTATGTGGAGGTGTTTTATCTGTTTCCTGTCTGCTTCTCGATCATAGTCTTCCAATCATTAAACGTCGGCAACACATCACTTTTTTGCTTCAGGAAGAATACCTAAACTTTTTTGGAAAAATTGACAATGAATGTCGGCATATAATTAGCGCCACCCCTCGAAGGCACTCTAGATGGTCTCTAGAGATTAGAATGAATATAATCTAGCATTCTCTTTGTGTTATGGATTCCTCTGGTGAATCGAATTCTCTTTTGCTTTTCAAAAACATAGTACTTACAGAACTTCAATTTGCTAATGTCTTGTCCATCAAAAAGTCCTCTTTTGCCTAATTCATTCATGTCATTCTCACTTATGCCATAGATGCATCTTCCAAAGTCTAGTAACATTATCATCTAACAAGGAAAAGGAAGCGACAGTTGCATCACCAGTAATAGTTGAACCCTACAAAACATATAACTTGGCAATCTTTCTCTACCCTTTTATCACAACGAGGGAACCCTTGCTAATCTTTAGAACCTCACTTTCAGCTGTGTACTTGTATCCTTTTGAATCAAGAGTACTCAACGAAATCAAATTTCTCTTCAATTCTAGACATGTCATACGTCACCAACTGTTTTGATGACTTCATCAAACATATTAATTTTTATTGTACCAATACATAAAACTCTACATGAAGCATTATTTCTCATCAAGACAACATTTTCAAACATTATTTCATATGTTGTAAACCAATCCCGATTGGGACTCATATGGAAAGTGCAGCCAGAATCGAGAATCTACTCACCGCTTACTTTAGAGTTGTCAACAGAAGAAACTAGGAGTTCACCATCGCTGTAGTCTTCTACTACATCAACTTCACCGAATTGTTCTAGTTGTTTTCCCTTTTGATTTACAACATCCCTTTTGATCTTATTCTGCAACTTATAGCACTCAGACTTAAAATATCCTTTCTTTTTACAGAAATTACAAGTTTTACCTTTGTTTGAAGATCTCAATCTACCCTTAGATTTATCATTAGGATTTCGTTCTTGTGTCCTCTCATGATTACCATCATTATTTCGTTTTTGTCTCTCACAAACAATGATACCCTCTCCCTAATAGACAAATCCAACCACAAGATGTTCCATCTTGACATACAAGGCTAAGGAATCATATACTTCATCAACTGTGAAAGATTCGCAATCATAAAAAATCGTATCTCTAAAGGTTGAATAAGACAGGGGCAACGAACAAAGCAGAACTAACCCTAAATCTTCTTTATCATATTGAACCTCCATGGCCTCTAAGTCCGAGATGATTTCTTTAAACACAATTAAATGTTCGACCAAAGACATACCTTTTTCCAAATGATGAGAATAAAGACTCTGCTTTAGATGCAACTTGCTAGTTAGAGTTTTTGACATTCATAGTTGCTCTAACTTCGTCCATAATGCAGCGGTGATCTTCTCTTTCAACATGTCCTAAGAATTTCATTTGACAGATGCAGATGTGATTGCGTTAGAGCCTTTCAATCCTTATGTTACTTCTCTTCAAGCGTCAATGTCGAAGGCATCTTATCTTACCCTAGCAGGGCATCATCCAAATCCATCTGTACAAGAACTATCTACATCTTTATCTACCATAATGAGAATCTGGTATTGCGATCCAACAGCGAAACATTATACTTCAATGTCGCAATTACTATGATCAAGACAAGCAACCTGAAAAGACTTGATACCAATTTGTTAAAATTAATGTCGATAATGGCAGTAGAATGATTACAAAGCAATAAGAAAAGAAAAATAAGAACACATAGATTTACATGGAAAACCCTTTCGGGAAAAATCACGGGCAGAGGAGGAGAAATTCAAAAATGTTGAAAACGAATAATACAAGAGGATTTTCGACTATATCTATTTAAAGGTTGAAAAATCCTATTCTAATCAATTAATAGTATAGCTACGGTGATCAAAGATATCGTTCTCACGAGGACTAAAAATACTAGTAATTATTATCTTTCTATTATTTAACCAATAAATATGAGTGATTGATTAAACTAAAATTAACTAAATTAATTAACTACGAATGCGACAGAACAAATCAAGAAAATAATCGAATAAACAACCAAGAAGCGAAATAATACCCAGGAAAGAATTCACCTAGATTTCATCTATCATTATCAATCTAAATTACGCAATTTCTTCACTTAGTATCTTGATCCATAGAAATTTCTTAATTATGCCAATATCTCTCTTTAAGAATAATAGAAACTAACTCTAGATTGACTAATTGAAATTTCTTTCTAATTAAAACCCTATTATTGCATTAACTTGATCTATGGATTCCCTTATTAGATTTGACTCTAATCCAGTAGATTTATGTCATCCTATTTCTGGGATTGCATGCAATTCCACTCAATTACGCTAGATCTACTTTTAAACAGAGTCTATTCCTTCTCTGATTTAAGCACATCAAACATAGATCAATAGTCTAGAAATAATAAACCAAGAATTAAGCACACATAATTGAGAATAAGATCTAAGTATTTATTATGTAAAATAAAAATATAAATATAAAATTTATCACAGGGTTCATCTCCCTTATATATTTAGAAAATTAGTTCATTCTAGCAAATAAAAACATCCAAAATACAGTATAACAACAAGAAACAAAAAACTCATAATAATATCCAAAGAAATCAAAAGGGAATATTCATTCTTGATAGAAATATGCTTCAGAATCGGCTTCAATGGTGTTTTTCGAGTTGTTTTCTTGAATATTCTCTGATGGCTCACTCCTATCATCCTATTTTTGTCATATATATGTCTTAGCATGCTAAAAAAACTTTAAAATCACGTTTTTCCACTTGTTTAGTGTGCAAATCATGAAATTGACGAAATGGTCCAGCCCGTGTGGCTCCTGCAGGTTGCTCCAATTTTTTGATTTTCACTCTTTTTGCTCCTAAATGTTCTCCTGAGTATAAAAATATGAATTTAAAAGATTAGGAGCATAAAATTCACCATGTTAATCGAATAATCATCCAAAAACGCATTAAGAATGAGGCCAAAACATGTTACTTTTAACACTTATCAAGGTCATACAACTCTAACAATTGTATTACAAGATTATGACAAATGAAAACAATAATATTATTATTTGAAAATTAAAAATTAGAAAATATATATATATATATATATTTAAAAGTTCATAAAAATTTATAAGTAAAAAAATCAAAAAATTCTAAACAGAATCCAAATGTACTAAGATATAAGTCCGAATAAATCTAAAACAATGTCTACACGTGATTTATATAAGGTAAAATTGAAATCCAAATTCTTAAAGTTCGAAACTTTAACTTTTACCAATTGTATAAAGAATTTATCGGTAATCACTTAAAATTTTCTCGAACAATCAAATAAAAACATATTATTTAAACCAATGTTACATTTAAGTGTTAATCAAATTAACATTTTGTTTTCAACATCTAATTATTTTGGATTTTAAGAAATACAAATTGACCATTATAAGTCTTCTTTTATACAAATTAAATTCAAAATATATTGACTAGCAAATTCATGGAAGGTGCTGTAGAAATTTCACATGAAGCCCCCACATGAAACCATCTATTTCCTTGCTACCATTTATTTTAATAAAATTGTCAGCATGGATCTCAATAATTGCAAATAATGATAATAAACAAAAAAAAATTATTTACTGAAATTGATCATACATATATGCAACTGGAGATTCAAACCATTTTATTTATTTCTTTTTTCAGTAAAATATTGAATTAACTGGGGATGCAATTTAATCGTCATATTTTACATTCCATTCATATGGAAATTATTGTAAATTTAAAATTTCTAATTATTTATTTATATAAAAGAATTTCAATTATAAGTATTAATATATAAAATATTTTAAATCGATATGATACATATATGTATTGAATTGGTTCGAAAATTTATATACATGACAAGTACAATTATATCCACAAATTCAACAGATAATTAAAATAAAATATTATTAGTTGTAGAAATGACCAAAAAAAGGTGGTTAGAATTTTATATAAATATAATTTAAAGTGTTGACAACAATGCCCAATTAAAAGAATGAATAAAATTTAAGTCAAAATTAATTTTAAAAGTCAACGCAAAAAAAGAGGGTTTAGTAACAACTTTTTTTTTGTCGTCATGCATATAATAGCAATTCACAACTATAACACATTTATTTATTTATTTATTTATTTATTTATTTTTGTTATTATGGATGCTTCTATTTCCATATTAAAAAATTTTGAGTAATTTAATTTTTTTAATTTTAATTTGTGAGAAAGATTAATTTTTGAGCATCAATTTCTCATTCATAGCTCAACTATTTTGAGCATATGATATACCGTTATAAATGTCTCATGGGATAGAATATAAAACCATAATTTTATAATTTAGATCTTTATTTTTACTAATCAAGAATATGCCTCAAAGCTTTCAGAAATCAATATTTTCAAACAATGAACATAACTTATTTAGATCAAATTAACTCATGATTTATGTGATTTGAACACGAGTTTTTAAAGTTGATGCTGTATCAAAATTTTATTAGCAGGTATATAAAGTTTACTTGAATAAAATAAAACAAAATTAATAATTTAAATATCAAGGAAAATGGTATAGTTTGAATCAATTTTCCATTTAATCCTCAATCAAATTCAACATCTTATTTTCAATTGACAATTATAAGTCTTTTCTTTAATATACAAATTAAAATAAATTGATGAGCAAATCCATGAAAAGTGGTGCAGAAATTTCTTATGAAGCCCCTCTCCTATGAATTAATGACACCATCTATTTATTGCCATTCATCATACATATATATATATATATGCAACTGGAAATCCAAACAAATTTATTTGGTGTTTAGCGTATTTAAAGCTTAATTTAGATATGATAATTATTTATAACTTGAAGATATAAAATTTTAGGTTCGTTTTTTAGGTTTTGTCTAAAAAATAATTTTAAAATTTTGCTCAAGTTTGGTCCAAATAAAAAATGCTAAATCCGATCAGACCCATCCGTATTAATTTTCTAGATTATTATTTTTATATAAAAATAAATTTTAAAAATATAATACATCAAATACACTAAAAAATTAAAATAAATGTTTCTCAATAAATTGAATATACATTAAAATAAGTCTTTATACTTAAATAACATTAAAATAGTTGCAACTTGCAAACAAATGCCTTTAAAATAATAACAAAATAACAATAAAACAAAAGTTGTACAATATTCAAACAATAACAATAAAATAGTAGCAATATATTAACAAAATGACAAAAAAAAAGTAGATTCAAGTTTGGCTAGGCTTAGTTCATTTAGAAAACAAATACTAATTTTTGTCAAAGTCCATTATTCGAGCTAATATTTTTATCGAAATCCTCTCATTTTTTGAGTAAATCTTTGGATTTGAACAAATAACTCGACTCATGATCAGGTCCAGACTAACAATATTTTAATATAAATTTTTAACATATGTTCCAGACTTTGTTGTTATATTAAAAGAATTAAAAAAAGTTTAAATTCAAGTCAAAGTAAAATTTAAAAGTCAGTGCAAAACAAAGAGGATTTAGCAACAACTTTTTTGGTCATTATGTATATAATAGGAGTTGGCCTCTATAAAAAAAATTAGTTGTATATAATATTACAATAATTTTAAAAAAGTTGCGATAATTTTTTTTCATTATGTATATAATAGTAATTCACCACTATTATGATATATATTGGACCTAATTATAGGCTGGATTATCTATTTAGGTTCAAAGGCACGTTCGAAAAAGTGAAAGGATTTAGATAAAAATATGTGTTTGAAAAATAGACTTGAACAAAAAATAAAATTCATTTTCTAAATAGGCCAAGCTTCGAGTAGGATTTCTTTAACCCGGGTTTGACTTGAACCTAGCCCGACCCATGATCAAGTTTATTTTAAACACGATAACGTGATAAAATTGTAATAATTTTCTTCTCATTTTAAAATGATCTAAATGTAATTTCAACAACACCATTTTAAAATTATTACTAATATAACATTTAGCAATTAATTATTTTGTCATTATATATATAATGTGCAATTGGGAAAAAATTTCGTTGTAAATATAATATTAGAAAAATACGTGGCACAACGATTAGAATAAGTAGGTGCAAATTCAAGAATATTATTTCATAGGGACATTTTCAAACGTTTCATCTTAATATTCTCCTAGTCCTTCTAATTTTCTTTATTTAGAATTTAGTTTTTTTACTTTTTCTTTTTAGGAATTTAGTTTCTCTTCTTTTAGAAATTCAAAAATTCAAGTCAAATTGTTAATTCTGCTAAAATTCATTTGTTATAAACTCGTTGGTGTGACATTTTGAAATAATAAAAAATATTTCAATTGATAGCCATGTGACAAAAAAATGATATTGTGATTGATCTAAATCTGAAAAAGTTAAAAGATTAAATTATTACAAATAAAAGTAAGGGGGACTAAATTTCAAATATAGGAATCATACATGGGCTTAGGGCATATTTTAACTAAAAATAAACATGTATAACCAAGTGAGATGGTGTTTACAATATTTGAGGGCTAAGCCACAAAATAGCAAGATTTCATAGATATTTTAGTGCAACTTTTTTTTTTAACAATCTCATTATAAATTCTGATCATATCTGTTTTTTTTTTTTTACATAATATTTAGAACTACTCATAACCCCTCCTAATCCATAAATAGGATGATAATAAGCTTCAACGCACTCGAAACTATGTCCTCCTATATTGACAATAATACACATACTAATCAAACTAAGACTCAATCGACTATAGTGTAACTTTTTAAGATATGTTTGACCTTTTGTTATAAATAAAACCAAAGGTAGTTCTAAATTTATGTTAGGTAGACTCATATATTATACGCATACATGTGAAACAACTTTTATAAAACATTAAATAATATATCCTTCTATTTCAAGAAATTTGATTTCATTTCTCAGAATTTGATCTATTTCATGGGTTGATAAACACATGAATTTAATTTATTGTTTTTTTTTTTCATATAAATGGTTGGAATGTTGATTTTCGTTATTCTTGTCGAGTTATTAATTTTTAATTCTATAATTAATTCACAACATTTAATGGTATGCTCCAATAAAATTAACTTAAAGAGGTATTAATTTTTCAATTTTTATAAAATAAAATAATCACTTACAAAGTATTGGCAACAGAGCATTGTAAAATAACTAACTATATTTACATTGCAAATAGGGAGAATTTAACAACTTTTTTATTTGGTCACTTTAGAATCACCCACAATAAATTATTATCCTACACATCATTAACAAACAATTTTTGCTATTTGATTTCATCTAGATTTATTCATGGATTGGGTTGAGTCATGGTCCAATTCTAAAAATAAATTTAAGCTTGGCTGGTATTAATATTGATGCAAATATAGGAGTTTGAGCATATTGAAATGTATTTATCCTTCTATTTAAGGATTGAAAATGGGTTATAGATAATTTTAAGTATTGTATAAAAATTTTAAAAAACTCCGATCATTATTTAATTATAGAGTTTACTGCAAGGTTTTTATTAATGTCGTTTATGTTCAACCTGAATTGTGAACTATTAATTGAATATTCATTTATTCCCAAAAAACCTAAATTTAAATATTTTATAAAAAAAACAATGATTAACATATATTGAGAACTATTGATTGGATATTCATCTGTCCAAAAAAACCAAAATTTAAATCTTTTTACACAAAAGGAAAAAAATGATGATTAACATATACTAACAATAACAACAACTATAGTTATTACCTTTGCTCCCCCCACAAAAAAGAAAATCATCATTATCCTTTTAAAATGTCGTCATTTGCTAGTAGCTAGGGGGTTAGCCCTTAGGAAGCCTCCAGTACCCCCAAAGAGAAAAATATTCATCTAAGCTTTTTAAAATTTTTTAAAATTTAAATTAATAAAAATAAAATTACATTTTAATTTCCTTAAAAATAATAATAATTTAATTTAATTTAATTTTTAAAAATTATAAAAATATAGAATATTAAAATTATTAAATTACATTTTTATTATTATAAAAATTATAATTTAATTTCATCCAAAAAAAATTTTCGATTTCGGCCCTATTACTAGGTCGTAGCCTTCACATTAATATTTCATTCCATCTGTAGCTCTTTTTTTTAATTGTTTTTTCCAGTGATTTTTTTCTTTTAGAAAAAGAAAAACAATTGCTGTCCGACCCTAATGCAGCCTTCCAAGTCTTTGTTTTTAATTGAAGTGTTGCGACCGGATGGTCACCGGACACTCATAAAAATTATATATTTTTAAAATTTTTTAATAAACCCCCAGAAACCGAATATGTTGTCATCATATCAATGTTTTGTATTTAACCTTCGTAGAGAATTGTATACGATAATACGATAAGGAACACTTCAGTTGATGGCACTTGCAAGTAAAGGCCCTATACAGCTCGTGTTAGTGGTTTGAGTCATCTCACACTCAATTAATTTTATTATTATTCACACGCTCTATACCAACACTTTTTTCAAGTTTTGTAAGCACTATCAACTGAGATTCTTCCTTCGTGAACTATACACGATTCCCTATGAAGAGCTAGAGACAAAACCCCAACACGAAGATAATACATTCAATTCTCGACACTCTAAAAACTTTTTCCAAAAAATCCAACCACCCAAACTCCCTTACAAATAGTAATTAGAACGTAACTAGCACTCAGTAATTGTATAATTACAAACCAATTAATCCTCTCCCCTGTCTGGTTCATATGATCATTTGTTGGGTTATATGAATTTGGTATTTAAATTTGCAACACATTGTTAATGAACTTGATTTATATTCAATTTGAGTTTTTTTTTTTCTCTATCTCTACTGTCACAAAATCAAATGGTAAGTAGGCCAAGTAAGAAACAAAAATCTGAAAACTAATTTCAACCGAGATTAAAAAATTGTAATTGTTCAAATCGAATTGAATGTTATTTTTTATTTTATTTATAATTAATTTTAATTTTTTATGATGTAAAAATAGGTATTTTATATTTAAAATAGTAAAAATAATTTAAAAATTCTATATAAGAATATATATATATATATATTAAAAAATCATATAAAAATTATTGATTATTCTTTATTTACTTAAAAAAATTTAGAAATCTAACAACCACAAAACAAAATTCATTTTGTCAAAACAAATCTAAAGTTTCAAAATCTAAAATTAATATAAAAAAACTAATAGCCGAATTGAATTGGATTGTTCACAAAATCTAAAAAGACAGACCAAACCGATCTCACCTCTAATGTAAGTTACCTCTATTTAAAATCTATTATTTAGCTACAGAAAACACTGCAATGTCTTTAATATGAACTCCCAAACTAGCTAACCCCATTGGTGTCCTTTGTGTTCCACACAAAGGATTGTTGCTAAAGCAACTTTTACCATAAACTAAAAAGCACAAGCATCGATTAACAATGGTGAACATATAATAGCAGTAGCAACAACTATAGTTATTACCATTGTTCTACGACGTGGTCCGCTGCTGCAACACTCGAGTCCGATATTCGCCTAATGCCCAAATAGGGAAAATGTTGCGATACGCAGAGTAACTGATCATACAATTCCTGTTGAACACTCCCATAATTTCCTGCACGTAAAGAGTTATAGGAATTCAATCAAAGCGTATGTGTTGTTTGTTTAACACTCCCATAATTTCCTGCACGTAAAGAGTTATATGAAAATTATCGGTACCGGTGCTGTCGTGAAATTGTTTACCTGTTGCGGGAAATCACCGTTCTCCATTTGGGAATTTATCAAATATTTAGCTCCTTTGTGGAGTGGTGTTGGATCTCTCTCAGCCTGTTCAAGTAAGTTTTTAATGGAAATAATGAAAAGTTGAAAGTTGAAACTTCGGAATCGATGGACAGATGCGTGAATTTCTGGACTAACACATGCAGGCTCATAAATTACTGAGTTAAAATGATTCAAAATTTTCATGACTTGATGTTACGAATACGTAGGAAAGGTTCCAAGGTTCCACATTAAGTGCCACTCGAGAAGACGGCACCATAGTGGCAAAGTCCTGTCCCGAAATTTAAAAGATTTTGCAATAGAAAATGACTGTTTTACCTGCCCAGCATCAATTAGAGCCAGCATAGCCCAGCCAGTGTTTACCATATGTGGTTTGTTGCCCTCAACATTTGAGTAAACCTGTACAGGGGAGCATTTAATATGTTGTAAACAATATACTGAAACATAATTGAGTTCGGGATGTGTGAATATATTTTAGAAGGAAATGATGACAATAGTGTTTAGCTACTATATTAATAGGACTAGGATGCAAGTTTTGGATATTCCAAGTATTTAGAGGGTCCTTGAAGGTTGCATCCCCATGGTTGTGTCCGAAAATATGTCAAACACGGGTACTTCAAGAAAAACGAGTTGGAGAAACATAAGTTAGCTATTAAGCTAGTTAGAGGATAAGAAATGGCTTATACACAGCAAAAGACATCTGATGTTAGATCCGAACCATGTATTTAAAGGAAGCTCCTACTTAGGAGCATAAGGGCCCAACCTAGACATAAAAAAATAAAATATTATACAAAGTTTACTCTAAATGAGAACCGAGATTATAAAATGCAGAGGTTTCGTATATGTTTGAGTAGAAATTAAGGACTATCACATGGTACGTTAATAAACCTAACCTTGTTTTGACATGAAAGATAACTTTCTCCCCAGCCACCTGAGGGGAGCTGTTTGGACAGCAGAAAATTGCAGGCCTTCTGGATACTAGACGAGTTATTGAAGTTCTTTCCAGCAGCCACCAATCCTTTCACTCCAAACCATGTACCATAGGTGAAGCAAACACCCCACGAGCCGTACCTAATTGGATAGCATAAATAACTTGAATTGAGCTTGAAGCTAGGGATAAAGATGGAGTTGAAACACTGTAAAGCTTCTTATAAACATTTATTTTAGAGAAAGTTAGGGCCAAACCATGAACCATCTGGGGCTTGTATATTTTCAATGAATTTAGTCGCCTTTTTGATACATTGGTCTATTTCCTGTTGACGATGCCCAGGGTGTGACTTTCTAAAAGATACCAAAGCTTGAATAGCAGCTGAGGTACATTCCACATAACTGAACAGCCATCATAATCAATATTAAACAACATACTTCAAGCCCAAAAAAAAAAAAGGGAAAAGGAAATATAAAAAAATATTAAACTTGAGTACTGGAATCTTACCTATAGTCAATAACAATATCACCAAATGTTTCTGCGGGGTTGATCAGCTGTAAACAAAACATCATACAGTGAGCTAAAAAGAAACATTGCACTATGTATTCTACAGCTTACCATTAAAGCAGGTATTGCAATTAATAATATAACCTTCAAAGTTTATGTATTTGATTCGTGCTTCTAATATCCGGATAATATGGAAAATATAAAATGAAGTAAAAATATAGTTGAAAAATAGTGGCATAAATAGTGCCAAGGGATACCTCCAACCAAGGGTATGATCTTGTGAGCTCATATGTTGCAAAACCACCGTCTCCATTCTGCAAAGATACAAAAACTAGATTATGAATAATCAATGGTGATCTCATATAAAATGAAGTAAAAATATAGTTAAAACATTTAATGGTTTATTAAACACCACCTTAGTGACCGTGGTGCATATGTATTCGTCTATAAATAGATTGTAACCAGAAAATGAATTACCTGAAGTGAAAGAATAACATTTACAGCATCATATAATCGTTTTGCTTCCAACGGTTCTCCAACAATTTCTGGGGGTATTTTTGATAATAAAAGAACAGCCTGGAGGAGGATAAAATGTTAAGAAAACATAAGGAGGAAAAGTCTCTGAACTCAGAACCACTTACTTTTAATCCCTCAGCTGTGCAATCCGAAATGGGCCATCCATGATCTGCAGTTGAAAAAGGCCAAGCACCTTTGGAAATGTGACGGTACCAAAAGTTAAGATCCCCAGGGCAATCTTCTAGAACCTGCAAAACAATGAAAAGTAGAGATAAAATGTACAATAGCAAGCAGTCTCCCAAATGAATAAACTCCAATATATTTCCAAAGCATAAACACCTGTGTGTTCCGTAAGTACATGTTTGCTTTCCTCAAAGTTGAACTGTACTCTTCAGTAAGGTTGGTTGAAAGAATTGCTTGAACTGCAAAGGCAGTGTCCCATAGTTGACTTCCATTGTAACCCTGCAACAAGTTCATTATGCCCACAGTAAATGGTCATTAAGATCTAGCACAAAGGCAGTACAAAAGTAAAACCCAAAACATAGACAATTGCAGTGCATAGATTCGCAAAACATTATTTATAAAGCGGAAATTATATTTTCCCAATGAAACGGAAGCAGCAGCTATGCATTAATGTTGTTTCATCTGTTAAAAATACCTTAATACCACTAATCTTGTAAGTAAATTTTCATTGCCGACTGATGGCAAAGGCTATTATCAACTAAATAAAGGAAAAGGTGTATACTCACCTGCATTTTCATGCCATCTTCAGCAACCCATAGATAATCATAAAGTCTTGGAAGATGCAACTTGAACGCCTCTGAATTTGGGTCTTCCACCCAACAGCAAAGCATGTTTAACACCTATTATCAGAAAAAATATATCCCAAAGGCAAAAATATATAATTAGATAAGCAAATAAAAATTACAGAATGATTGCATGGGCTGCATTTTGTAGAGTAACCACATCACAAGCATTATTACAAATATAAGAGTTAACTAAAAAATGAATAGAAACTGCATGGTAACCTGAATTTTGAAAGACTAAGACACACTGGAGAACCAAATGGACGTGCATAGCTCTTTTAGTACTTTTTTTTTTCAGATTTATGAGTTTGTTTTTCTTTGCATACCTTGTTTACAGGCCCAATGCAGATATAACGAGTATTTTCGTCTTCATAGTGTATGTGCTCTATTGCAGTTTGGAGAGCCTTTTCTCTCAACTTCTTTCCGGGCCAACACATCAGAATAGGCTCAACAATCTTGTGAAGGGATGCCCAAAGAATATCCTGCACCAATGGGTGAGGGTAGTACAAATCTTCCTGCAAAAGAAAGCAATAGGTTCGTGATATTAAATCAAAATCAACAAGAACCTCAAGGGTGAACTGTTCAACACTCTACTGAGAGTACTAATGAGAAAAACCTATGGTCCCTATGATTCTTGTTAACTGGTGTCATCAGCAATGGCTAGCTAAGTTCAAAATTAGTTGTGCCCTTATATGTAGGTAATGGACATCTAGTTATGCCAATTAGTTCCAGATTGAAAGCTTAACATAGAAAAAGAGCTCAAGTTGTCACTCCAATTACTGCATGGCTATCTAAGATCATTTATAGAAGTATCTACATGTTAGAGGCAGAGCATTTATATACGTATCAATTTCACTAACCTTTGCACATGCATTCCTTGCTCGATTCCAATCTATCTCATGGTATGGAATAGTATAAAGCTCCTTCCTCAAAGCCAAAACTGTCGGTGTGATAGGGCCAACAAACCTCTTTCCATATAAATAAGACATAGGCAAATAGACCATCCGGCAGTGACACCACATCCTTCCTGTCATCAAGGTAAAAGAACACTTATTTATTCTCTTTGAGAGGATCTGGTAAGAATACAAATTCAAAAAAACTTCAAGATGGAAATGAAGGAACAAGAACCTGGATGAACTGGAAGCATATAAGGAAGAAGCCATATCTCAGGGGGCAAAGGATTATTTCCAGACCATTCAAAGGCTCCAAGCACCTGTTGTCACCAAGAAATGCATGCAACTAGTATCAAACTGATGCCCATGTCAATAGAAAAAACACAGAATCAAACGCTGAAACCAGCATAGAAAGGGCTAGGTTCTGAACTGAAAGCCACATTTTCCCCCATGATGTTATTTCAGTAGCACCACCATGATTCAAAATCCAATCTCTTCCTCTCTCCATTGCCCCCTTCCCATCATTAGGTCCTTCACCAAGCAATCTTAAAGTCACATAACTCAATGCAGTACCAAACATCGTACTTGGGCCCTCAATGTGTAAGCCCCACCCGCCGTCTTCATTCTGCAATTGCATATGCATAACCATAGTTCAAAAATTTACAACCTAAGCGCAAGAATGAAATAGAAGCAAAACGCTCACCAAAAACCTAAGGAGCTATTAAACATGCCAAAAGAGCAACATAAAAGATAATTTAATTGCCTGATGATTATAGAGATAACGTGACATCTCCTTTTTATGCTCTTCTGATAAGATCGCATTCAGTGCCCCAGTAATAGACAGAGTAATAACCTGATGCATCACAATAACAAAACAAAAATATACATGAAGACTACATAATTGTTTCTTTCAAAATCATAATAGCCATTTTAATAACAAGATTTTGGTAAAGTAAGCCGAAAACTTTTGACAACCATGTAAGACAATGTAAGTCAAACTGATATTATCAGGACTATCTTCCATTGAAATATCAGCACTTACCAAGCCAGGCATAAGAAACATTGGACCTCCATAATCACCTGGCCAATGCCCATCATGGGCCTGGACAGATGAATGAAAACTTATAGCTCTCCGTAATGTATTGGTGACCATCTCTTCTGTAACATTTTCTGATTCCTCAACTTTGACCGGAGGTAAAACCACTGGTAGTGGATTCTCCTTGGAAAACTGTATTATGTGGGAAAAAGAGATCAAATAATGAAATGAATAACTAAAGAACATTATGCATAAATACAAGCAGAAATATTAACAGTCCAAATAACAGGACAGAATCAGGAGAGCTAGGAAAAGGTTCTAACATAAAACTGAAAGCAAAAGACAGAGGTGATATTTAAGGATTAAAATTGTATTAACTGCACCATTAATAAAAGAGAACTGCTACAAAAAGCTTCCATTATATAATATCAACAGAGGGAATGACTGTAAAAATGATTAATAAAATTGATCTTCTCAGGAAATTAAAAAAAAAAAATTACTAAACATCCATTCCTAACAAAAACTTCACATGGTGACAATAATCTTACTACAAATTCATCAACAGTTGGAGAATTAGACTCCATGTAATTACGCATTTCCTATAAATTCTGTCCAGCCCGAAAGGCGTTAATTACTCAACGCTAATAGCAGCAAATCTTAAACTCAAAGTTCAGACCTATCTGATAACCAATTGGGGATTCATGAACCTAGCACTACAAAAAAACACTGTTTGGGAAAGTAAAAGCTTTTCAAGATTAAGCCAATGAACTAAGTTATTACCAAAAAGTTAGAGGAAAAAGGAGACACAATTAATCAAAATATCAGCTATTACCCAAATATAGCAAAAAGTAAGTTGAGCAATGAATGAGAAACAGTGGAAGTTTTCAATAGTGCAAACAAACACATTGCTATTGTTGTTTTATTGTAATTAACAACGATGGATATCATGGAAAGCAACAGAACATGCATAAGGGGGAAAAAACAGAGAATGAAGAATGTATATCGATATACCTGAAAGCGCATAAGTAGATCTGAGCTATGCTTCTTTCGAAACCTGTTCTCGGTGAAGTTGAGACGAGCTTTCTCGATCTCCATTAATTCCTCAGGAGATCCAAGGTTGGGATCGAACTCCCAAATCTGTCTCCCGACGTGATTGTTCACTGTTCTCAGCCATGGATTCCCTCCTTCCGCGATTTTCAGCTTCCACATTTTTAACTTTTTTTTCTCTATAAATTCAAAATCCAAAGGTTGAGCAGATTCACAGAGAAAGCCAAATGGAAAATGACTACTGCGCGGCGAACTAGAACTGAAACTGGCGATGCGAACAGTGACAGTCTTGTATATAAATAATATTCAAAATTCAAAATATTGAAAGAAATAGAGAGAAACAGAGAGACGTGTCGTCGTGTTCCGCAGCTCTTGCACTGT
Source organism: Gossypium stocksii (assembly GCA_020496765.1). Lineage (NCBI taxonomy): Eukaryota > Viridiplantae > Streptophyta > Magnoliopsida > Malvales > Malvaceae > Gossypium > Gossypium stocksii. The sequence goes on from CM035623.1 coordinate 2,546,703, forward strand.
CATCTGATACCAGAAGCGACAAGCACTAACACCATTGGCCTTCAAATACCTCTCTCTCTCACACACACGTATATATATATATATATTATTTAAGGTACAGAGATATTTGTAACATATTGAATAAAATTTAAAAAAGAATAATTTGCTAGCGTGACTATTTTTTGTGGCAACTGGCAAGTAGACAGTCAGCATTTGTACAGAAATGTAGGTACCATGACTCTTTTAATAATGGAATAATATAATTTTTGGTCCTTAGCAATTATGTCTATATTAATATTTGTACTTTTCTTTTGTCTATTCTTATATTTGAATTTAGATTCTATCAAGATTTAATTCTGTGATTAAATAGGATCGGATCGGATCGTATAGGTAAAAATTTGACTGATATAAAAATTTGAACAAAAGGATTAAATTAATTAACTCGAAAATTACTTAAAATTGATAAAAAAAATTTTGTATATATCAATATTAAGCAATTTCTTTTTCATATTAAATATCATAAATAAATAAATAAAGTAAAAGAATCATAATTACCTAAAGAGTGAAGTTTTAAGAAATAGTGAATATTTTTAGAACTGGATACGTTAACTCGAAAATCAATTAAATTGGGTGATCGAATTGGCTTTCTTTAATTTTAATAATTTATTTAATTAAACTGATTAAATTAGTTGAACTAATCGAACCAAAACCAATAATCTGACCAATTGAACTCTTAATTCAGTTCTAAAAATCTTTATTTTATTTGTAGCATTCTTTTTAATGATTATTATCACGAATGCATAAAACCGTGGATTAAGCTAATGTTACAATACAAGAGATTGAGTTAGTATCAAAAGTTGATCATATATCAACTCAATTAAAAAAATTAAATTATACTTAAGGTCACTAAATTATTAGTAAATTTATGTTTTGGTCACTTAATCTCAAAAAGTTACAAAATTTCTATGAACTATTTAAAAGTTTTCATTTAAGTCTTTAGGCTGTCAAAATCGTTATTGTATGTCCTTTTCTATTTGCACTACATGCATCAATCGAAAACTATCTTTTCCCTTCTCTTCTACAATTCAGTTTTTTTTTTATAAAACAGCTTTAAATGTCAAGAATTTGTGACCCAAAATTTAAACAATTTTTTTCTCAGATCTTCAACACTAAATCAACTTGGATTTAAGGTATGTTCTTCTACTCGTCAACAAGTACTAGTTCACCTTATTGATTATTGAATTATAACTTGGAGAATTGCTAACTGGAATTTTTTAAAAATAAAACTTATTAGCCTAATGACTTAAATAAAAAGTTTCAAATAGTTCAGTGACTTAAATAAAATCTTTCAAATAGTTTAATGATCATTTTGTAACTTTTTAAAGTTTAGTGATAAAAACGTAAACTTACTAATAGTTTAATAACATTAAGTGTAGTTTACCCATGAAAAAAACACTAAAAATATTTTTTATAAAATAAAACTATTTAAATTATTTTTAAAATATAAAATTGGTATGTATGTATATATGTATGTATGTTTGTGTGATATTTATTGTTTTCTAGTATGGATAAAAAAAAAAAAGAAGCAAAAAATGTGCAAGGCAGTTTGCAAATAGGTAATGATTTCAGGGAAGGCAAAAACTCGTGACTCCTGAGAGTTCTTAATTTTCTTTTTAATTTAATTTAATTTTTGGGATAACAACAGTAAAAGTAGCGTAGAGACAGAGTCGGATTGTATTTTTTTTTTTTATTGAGAAAATGGAAAAAATTATTTTTTATATATTAATTTAAGTATTAAACTGATAATTCTATTAAAAATTTAAATTATTTTTACTATTAAAAGTTATATCTTTATATGTCAGTTTGAGGTGCATGTGATATTTTACATATAACTGTTTAGTTATTTTGATAATCATGTCAATTTTTAATTGTAGAAATAAATGAAAATTTTAATAGAAATAACCAATTTACCATTTATAACGAACTGGAATTAATTTATCCGTTTTTAAATATAGGAGACAAAATGCAACCTAATTTTTACGATTCCATTTTTTTTTTCTTACTCCTTGGCTCAAAATTTTAAAGGTCAAAATTAAATAAAAACAAATAAAAAAAGTTATGCAATTTTCTTTTTTGGTAAAAAAGATCTTTTTGGTCTTTCTCGATTTTAATATTGAGCAAATTGATCTATCTCAAAAAATTATAGTAAATTAATCTTCATCAATTTCAAAACTGTACAATTAAGGGCAAATAAATCACAACGTTATTGTTTTTCATCAATTGTACATATTTTTTATCTGCATAATAATAAATTTAGCATTCAAAGTTTACGCATCTTGTTAAATTGATTATGATTTAATAAATTTAATCTATAGTATTTACACAAATTATACAAACCTTGAGGACTGAATTTGTTATTATACCAATCAAAATAAATTGCTACAATTGAGAGTAACTATACCGGTGTTTTTATTACGGTTTTTTACTTTATTTTTTTCTTTATTTATTCGTGTATTATATTTTGTTTTAATAATACAATTATTTTCTACGTGTAATGCCTAACTTACTCTGTATTTACCAAACCCAGACAACAACATTCATTTTGTGCAATTTTAGGGATAAATTTATTTATTGTTTGAGTTTACGTAATGTTCTGATTGGTGAAATTAAGTCTAAGTTCATTTATTATCTTGAAAAAAAGTTTAATTTCATTTATTTCCAATACGTTAAATTATTATGTAAGACCTAAATTTGGTAACTATTTTTATATTGGGATTTAAACTTGATAATTATTTTAATATTGAGGCCTGAACTAGACAATTATTTCCACATTGAGACTAGAAACTTTTTTTTGGTCCAAATTAATCCCTAAACATGAAAATTATTCTCACATTAATGCTTGAACTTTAGGGTCTTTAAGGAAATAGTAGGGACTAACTTGAACAAAAAAAAAAAAGATTTAGACCTCATGTGGGTACAATTGTAAAGTTCAAGGTCTAATTTGAATAAAAAATTCAAACCCAATATAAAAACAATTGTTTAGTTCAAAGCCTAATTTGACGAGAAAAATTCCGGCCCAATAAGTAATTTAACCCTTTCCAAATCTAATTGCGTTGATTAAAGTTCAATTATTAAGAATTTAATTAGACATAAATAAAGGGAAGAGGGAAGTACAAATGGGAGTTAGGTAATTATTAGCTTTTGCAAACCTACATTCATGTAATATTGGTAGGATGAATAAATTTTAGATTATTTTATAATTTTTTATAATTAAATGATTATTAATGTAATTTATCCAAACGAATAATATGTTATTCTTAGAGTAGTGTTAAGACTTTTCTACTTTAAGGTTTACATTTCAAATCTTAGTATTTTTTATTTTTAAGTTGATTATTTTAAAGATTTTATATAAACTATTAAAAGAGGTGAATACTTTTGTAATAATATTTGTTGTTTGTTAAAGAAAATGATATTTTAAGATTTTCTCCAAGTGAGTTGGTGAGAGTGCGACTCTAACTCAATCAATAACTTTACATATAACTAGAAATCCTATCATATACGTATGTGTGTGGAAATAATAGATTTAGAATATAGATGTGTGTTTAAAAATAATACTCAATAAATAATGAAATGTATGATTTGAAACTAATTAATCATACTAACATATGAAATATATATGATATTAAAATAAAAAAATAAATTAAATTGTGAGGAAAACAAAATTTAAATACATAAATACATCAGATTAACAATACCAAATGCACTTGCATAACACCACATTCGATCTTAGGCAATAATTGGGTTCACTTAAGATCTGATGGTGTTGTTAATGGGGGAATCGATTTTGCTGTAGTTGAGGGTGTTTTGCGAGATCAGAATGGAGGATAGATTCTAGGCTACAACAGGTATTTGAGCTTTTGCTCTGTTATGGAAGCTGATTGTGGGGCATCTTAGATGGAGTAACGTTTTTTTTGGAGTGAAAATATGATAGTGTAATAATTCAAACTAACAATATGAAGGCGGTCATAGAAATTCAAAATGAGGCTCGTAATGAGTTAGACTCTACTGTGATCAGGAGAATTCACCAAAATTTATCCAGAGTAAGACATTAGGGCATTCGACATATCCCTAGGGAACATAATAGAGAAATTGATGGAATTGCAAAACAATTTAAAGAGCGGAGAAAAGGCCTTCAAGTTTTTGAAGTGTCCCTGTTGGGGAACTAGTTATTTTTTATCGAAATCTTTTCAATTTATTTTGCTTATTTAGCCAAAAAAAATTACTAAATGCACTACAATTGTTAATAAATACAATTGATGGAGGTAATAAAATGTGCATAATAAAATTAAAATGTATAAATAAATTAAAATAATGTCTTGGTTAAGTGGTAAAATTAAAGATTTTGCAATGTAAATGGCATGAGTTCAAATTTCACTATATACATATTTTTGTTGTTATTTTTAAATTAAAGAAAATTGGATTACTTTCGAATAATATAACTTAATCTAAATACAGAATGTCGTTTTTGTAATATTTCCAATTGAATTGGTGTTTGAAATTGAAGACTTTATTAAAGTATAGATATAAATCTTATAAAATATTTAAGTTGTTAATGTTTAAAATTTTAATTAAAATATAAAATTTAACTTAAACTAGAAAGAATTGAATCACGGTTTTACATATAATAAAGCTACCCCATTAAAGAGTGAGTGACTTTATTTCAACTTCATCGAGTCCATTGAAAAAACACATTAAGGATTTAATTGCTTTCGAAAGAGTTAACAATGACGTATGATGTTGATATCTGATTCGATTTATAAATTATAAGGGGTGTTTGGTTCGTCGAATATTAGATTACGTTTTATAATAGGATTAGGGGTGAGAAGTGAGATTACTTTGTTTGGTTCATTTGACCCGAATATAATATTTAGATATTTGGTTGAAGGAATGTAAGATTACTTATAAATACATTTTACTCATTTGTCTTTATTATAGATTTTGTTTTTTTAACAAGTTTAGTTCCTTGTCTCAATTTCCATAATAAATTATTACAACTTTTTTTTTATTATAATTTATATATTAATAAGTAAATATATGGTGTTGAAATAAATTTATAAATCATAATTATAATAATTCATGAAAAGTGACGGCAACACCAACCATGATTAATATATTAATAAATTATTAAATAAAATATAATGATTGTAACATTCTTTACCCGAGTAAACTCAAGCAACGAGTCTTATATATAAAACTGAACATTTATTTACGAATTCAAATACGGTTAAATTAAATTTCTATGAATGATTTTAGATCCTTATTATGCTTTTAGGAACATAATTTGATCGATAATAAAGATTAATTGCATGTAAAATTTTTTTCGAGCCTCATATTACCTAATTAAAAATATTGTATTGTAGGTTTGTACGTCTCAAGACATTGCTATGACATTGTAGAAATTTTGCTTTAAAGCTGTCTGTGACAATGAAGCTTTTGTGTTGAGACAAAGCTATCGGTGTAACCAAAAACTTTGATCAATGCATTATTCAAAAATTGATGCAAAGAATGATTCAGAACAATCATATGCAATTTCTATTTCGAGTAATCACCTTTTTTTTAGGTACCAATTGTTATTTAAAAAAAAAAAATTTAGTAACAATTGCAAACTTAACTAAACATGCCACGACAAAATGGTATATCAAGATATATCAAATTAATGGAAGATACCAATGATGATTTATCCCAAATAGGATCGACAAAGGTAATGGGAAGAAGAAAAAGAATAATATTCAAAGAGAGATTCAAACATACCATGTTTGGTTAGGAGTTAACCAGAGAGTTCCAAGCGATGAAAGCTCTATACAAAAGATAAAAAGAAAGCCTCGCTGAGAAAAGTAACAATATCAAAGTCGGTTAATCATTTCATAATGATGGATGGAGATCCGATAGTTTGTTGTTTAGAACTTCGAGTTTAAATCACTTGAGTTTTAGGCCATTTCAAAGAAAAATAATCATAAAGTTGAAAGGAGGAAAACAAACTTTGGTTCGGTGTGTTTCTTTGCTGGAGGAGGAGGAGGTGGACGTTGGATGGTAGCAAGTTCATTGAGATACAACTCTGATGAAGATACTTGAAACCCTAAAATTTTCAAATAGTTCAGTGACTAACTTATAACTTCTTTTAAATTGGGTGACAAAAGTGTAAACTTACTAATAATTAATTGACCTTAAATATGATTTACTCTACGATGAATAGTGAGTTAATGTCACATCAGTTCAATGATTAATTTGTAACTTTTTAAAATTGAATGACAAAATTGTAAATTTATTAATACTTGAGTAACCTTGGGTGAAATATACCCTTATTATTATTGAGCGTGACGAGAGAAAATCTTTGATTCTAGTCGAAGGAGCATAAATTCTGTCAAAAGAATAAGCAAAAGGTGTTACTGTGTAAGCAATGAAACTTCAAATAAGAAGCCGGCATTTTCACTGTTTGATTCATTCCTAGGTGTGTGTACATATATATACTATTATATATAACACCAAATAAAAGATACAAATTTGCAAATCAATATTCGTAAAATTCCAAAGAAATCGTTTAAATCAATGGCAGCATTGCTTACTGTTAGCTGTCACCTTATTTTTTTCAAGTTTTAATCCAATAAATTGACGAGAAATTTTAAAAAATCGATAATAAAGATGGCAAACTCGAGGCAAAAATCCAACTCCATTTGCTATTCTCTTATCATTAATCCACGTCGAAACAAATGAAAAGACAGTCTTAACATTGGTGTCTTGTCAAGTTCAATGATTTGCAACGCAGGTAAAGATCATATGTACTGTGAACTTCATAGGGAAGTTCAACATCGAAAAAGAAACTGACCCATTGTTTGGTTTTGAATTTTGATTTGTAAATGACAGGTTTTAGCAGAAGTTAACTTAGATTGTTCTTTGTTTCCGGCATGGTCAGAGCTTGAAAAGTGTTTGGTTCTGCGATGAAGACGTCTTCCTTGTTTTTTTTCCTTGGAGGGGTTGTTGTGTTAATAATATTATTGATTATAGTGTTAATCTATTGGAAAATTTGGAAACCAGCAGGGATTAAGAGTTTTATATCAGAGAGCAAAAAGCATGCAGGTAACGTATTTGATGAACTTACTGATAAAAGAGTGAGCTATGATATGGTTGGGAATTATTGGCTTGTGAAGTTTAATTTTATGCATCTCCTGCAGCATTGACGGATTTCTTTAGTGGGGACCTTCGAACTATTTTCTATTTTGACTTCAGGACATTGAAGAGGGCAACCAAGAATTTTCACCCTGATAATCTCCTTGGAAAAGGTGGATTTGGGCCTGTCTACAAGGTAAGCAAGTTCAAAATATTAGGACTTTTCATTTTCTTTTCAAAAGTATTCATGTTTAATACTCGTCTTTGTCACATATTTCGATATAAATATAAGATATGATCCTCTAAAATATATGAGATAACTTTAACAAAATTGAGCGTACTTGTGTGGATATATTACCATATTTGGCACACATCCTTGAATTTAGATAACATAGATTGGTGCATTAGGAATAACTGAGCATAACTATATAATAGTTGTATTCAAAACTCGTCATTAAATCAAGAAAATATAGATATAGTGCAGTATATATATATATTATTTCCATGTATCTATAAAGTGAGAGATATGATATGAGCCCTTTTTTTAGTAATGTCTAATTTTGAAGTTTCAAAGTCTTGTGAAACATGGTTAGTTGTGGGAGTTATCTTTGTACCCTTAGAAATCATATATTATGTTGCTTGTGGGATTCATTGTGCAAAACAAACTGAAAAAAAAAACACATTGAGGATTTTTTTGCTATTTTTCTTTGAATATTTGATAGGGGAAGCTTAAAGATGGAAGAATGGTTGCTGTGAAAAGGCTGTCCCATGATAAATCTCAACAAGGAGAGTCTGAGTTTCTTGCAGAAGTGAGGTTGATCACAAGCATCCAACACAAGAATCTGGTTCGCCTCCTAGGATGTTGCTCAGATGGGTCTCAACGTTTACTTGTATATGAATTTATGAAGAATGGTAGCTTGGACCACATAATCTATGGTATATATAACTCACCAACCCCAATTTCTTCTTCTAAAAATCATACATACTATTATATATATATATATATGCTGAGACTTGTTTGGAACAATGGTCAAAGTTTTTGTCTAGCTCCTAAGTGACAAGAGTTTAAACTTTGTCATCTCCCTTCTTTCTTTCCCGATATTTTAATGATAAAAAAGCGGTAAACTACAGTAAAGGTCACCCAACTATTAGTAAATTTCTTTTTGGTCACCCAACTATGAAAAATTATAAAATAGTCACTCAACTATTCAAGTTTGTCTTTTTTGGTACCCAGATGGCTAACGTAAAAATAGAAACATCTAAAAATCTAAGATAGTTAGGTGACAAAAAAAAAGACAAAATTGAATAGTTGAATGACGATTTTGTAACTTTTCATAGTTGGTTGACCAAAAAAGAAAAAAAAAACATAATTGGGTGACTACTAATATAGTTTACCCTAAAAAACCTTAGGTCAATGATGCATTTTACTCATACTATAATTGATTATATCAATTTCCAATTTTTATATGTACTCTTGCTAGCTACATGAAGGAATAATCTGTCCTTTTTTGGTACAAAGAATGCAATATTCTAGTTATAAAGAGAAGGGGTTGCACATATTCAGGCTCAAATTTCGACTTATTACAATGCCACCTCTTAAAGATGATTGAATGAACATATTTGGATTCAAACTTGTTGCTTGCCACTTCGTAACAATAATTACATGAACTTGGTTTGTATAATGTGTTTTTCTTTTCTTTGTGCAAGAAGGTTTTTGATGAATTTCTAAAAGCAAAATCACCATGATTTTGTTGAACTAGAACTATACATACATATATGTAACCCAAACCTTGGAATTAACAGTTATATATATTTGCAGGTAAGAAAGTGTACTTGAACTGGGAGACTCGGTTACAAATAATATTGGGTGTAGCACGAGGACTTCAGTATCTACACGAGGATTCTCATCTAAGGATTGTTCATAGAGATATCAAAGCAAGCAACATTCTTCTTGATGATAAGTTTCATCCTAGAATTGGTGATTTTGGACTGGCTAGGTTCTTTCCTGAAGATGAAGCTTATCTTAGCACCACATTTGCTGGCACTTTGTAAGCCCTCTCTTCCCCTATAATGATAAGTAGTATTGGAATTAATGTATGATGATGATGATGATGAAATCATTGGTTTTGATATTGTTAAAAGAGGTTATACAGCGCCAGAATATGCGATTAGAGGAGAATTGTCTGAAAAAGCAGATATTTATAGCTTTGGAGTTCTTGTGCTTGAAATTGTTAGCTGCAGGAAGAATACTGATCTAACTCTGCCTTCAGAAATGCAGTATCTACCTGAATATGTAAGCAATTTTTAACTCTTTTTTTTTTTTTAATTTTAATTTTAATTCATAGTTAGACAAATCGAGATACAGGGTAAAACTCGAGCACTTTTATAGATTTTATATCCATCCACTCCACATAAGAAGTATTTTCCTTTTTTATTAAAACAACTGGAGTTGTGGTCCATAGAGTAAGGCGGTTTTAGTAAATGCCTACTCCGTTCCACCCGACCCTACTTTTTAAAATGTTTTTATGTGTTTTCTTTTTTTATCTATTTAATAGATATATGAATTTATATATAAATCATAATACATATTTTTATAACAATAAATTAAAAAATCATTAGTAAAAAATATAGTAGAAGCGCTAGTTTACCATTGAGGTTGAAAAGTACTTTTTAGGAGAGTTGTGAAAATTTTTTGTAGAAAGTGCTTTTGAAAATTTTGATAGTGTTTCAAAAAGGCTTCTGATAAATAAAATGATAATTTTAGATGTGATTTTGTAAACTAAAGTCTAGAAGATTTAAAGAGTGGCTTCATTTAAAAGCATTTTTTTTAAAGTCAAAAGCTAAAAATTTTGACTTTTTGGTTTGGGTTAAAATTCTAATTAAATCAAGGTTTGGGTTGAAAAACTGCTTGTTTACCTTTTTTTTTTTAAAATCACAGTTTGGGTTGAAAATTATTTTTTAAACTCAATAGTAAACAAAATTGAAGAATATCAAGTTGAGTGAAATGATTATAATGTGATTCATAATAATTCATAGAAACGGATGTTTTCAACGTCAACATAAAAATGAGATGAAGATAATGTAGGCAATCCCTAGTCTAGGCATAGCAAAGAAGGGTAGGTTGGGGATTGATACCCCTCTCTCTTGTAGTGTTGATGAAACTAGACCGGACTAATTAGATTTGAAATTGAATAATATGTCAATCCAAATATAGGGACTGAATTTGTCTTTGAACGAATTACTCAAAAGTTTGAAATGATAAAAATCGAAAATCAAGACCAAAAGTCAACGACTGAACTAATTTATAAATTTTTCAATATTTTAAATATTTATAATATTTTAATTTTTTTATGTAATTATTGTTAAATCAACGATCAAATTAATTAAATCAAAAATTAATAATCGAATCAGTTTGATCACCAATTTGGTTTTTAAAACATTGTCCCCTTGGATTGTTCAAAAAATTAGTAGAAAAAATCATTTTGATTCTAAATTTTTATACAATATATATATCATTGACAAAATATTAATGATTATTACGGCATGTATTTTTTTAAATTAGCTAGGCATGGAAGTTATATGAGCGATCTCGTGTGCTTGATCTAGTAGATCCAAGATTGAAACAACTTGGATCATTGGTGGAGAAAGATGTGGTTCGTGTTGTAAATGTAGCCTTTTTCTGCCTTCAGCTCCACCCGAACCTAAGACCGCCCATGTCCGAGATTGTAACCATGTTAACTTGCACCCCTGAGATGGTCGGAACACCCTCCAGACCGGCCTTTTTTGATCGGAGCCGACGTAAGAAGAATAGTGAAAAGCTGTCATCTGTGTCTTGGGATACTATGCCTGATCCTTTCCCTTCTCCACTTGAATCTGAATCCATGCCATCAACTCAGGCTCACACTCAGTTGCCTTGTTGATTATCACTTTTGTTTGTAGCTTTAAAGCACCATTGTTTAATTTCTAATTGCTTGAAATTTTTTTTTAGGATACAAGTAGACGTGTAAATCAATGCTTGTGAACCACTCGAGTCCAAGTCGGAACAAGTTATAAATACTTTTTTAGTATTTATCATACCGAACGAGCTGAATTTAAATATCTTAATGCTCGATTCGAGTAGTTCATACCTCTAAATTTAAATTTTAAGTTAGATGACTAAATTGTTTTTCTACCCTTAATACCTTGACATGCATAATTATATGCTCAAAATTCCATTTTAGCGATATTTTTCTGATTATAGCTCGGGAGAGAAAAAAATGTTAAACTTTTTACTATTTGTTATGGAAATGGAATGCTTGTAATTTGGATATTCCGAAAATTTACACTTATATATATATATATATATATATATATCATTTTTTTGTTATTGGTATTTGATTCCCCCATAAATATAAATTGTTAGAAATTGAACAATTCGATTCTCTTTCAAACTAAACCTAGAATTTAGAAAATGAAACTCAAGAGTACTTGAATCCAATGTTTTAAAACTGAATTAATAGTCAAACATGTCAAACCATTAGTTCGTCGATTAAGCCGGTTCAACCAACCTCGACAAGTTCGATTAAAAAATTTAAAATTCAAAAAAATATATTAAAAAAACAACCAAATTTAACCCGGTACTAATTCTCAATCCAACTAATTCAATTACATTTCTTCAAACCAATAATAGATCAATTCCTGATCCAACTAGGCCAATTTGGTCTTGCATCATGGTTTGAATCAAATAATAAGCCAGAAATTTTGAATCGAGCTTGAGTTTGAACTTGTTATTATTCGGGATCAACTCAGCTTGATTATTGATTATAGCCCTGGATAAGAGATAATTTATGGGTTGCTTGAACCACACGTAGCAATGGAAATATTCTTTGTTCAAAAATTTTGTTATAAATAGAAAGTCGTTTATAAAAAACCAAAATTACATGAATCCTCTTCTTATCTACAATTCCAGCCAAGAATAGAGAGTAGAAATTCATACCCGTTTTGTAGGGAACTCTGGATTTGATTCAACTTACAAAACTGTTGCCCATTGAGCACTTCAAAATTGTGAATTACTGAGGAAAGTCACCATGCATCTTGTTCGTTGAAACATTGTATCGATTTTCTGCCATACGTCAGATTGGATTTCAAGGAGCTTCTTTGCCTTGTCTTGTAACTTCGGATGGCGTCGTATCGTTTCACCGTGGATCTGAAAGAATATGATATGACATCAAAGAAAAACCAAGACAAGCCACATTAGAAAACAAGGCAGAAGATTAATGAAGATGCATAACCAATTGTTACTCCAAATAGCATTAAATATATTAATCAAGGAAAACTAGGTCAAACACTTCAAGATTATGATGCTGACTCTCAGTTTATGGATTGCTTTGGGCTTGGTTCATTTCGGGTTTGGAGGTTTTGGAATACTACATGTTCAAATAATTTCAGTTCGGTTCATTTCTGGTTTAGGGCATCTTCGAGTTACGTCAGGTTGTTTACTATATATAATCAAACTGGGTTCAGTCGAGTCCAAGTTTAGGTAATTGGTTGGTTTTTCAGGTTCGGGTCATGACCAGCACGTCTACATACCCAAAGTGTCTATTGGCCAAAAAATTCCTAACCATATAAAATGGAATTCCTTCAAATAAGGTAAGAAAACAATACCTTCAGGAATAACCTGATAACAGCTTGTATGAACTCAAAATTGTTCTTGTAGGAGATCTCATGAACAAAATAATCCAATAACAGTTCAATTGAAATCATCTCAGGTTTCCCATCAAGATCTTCCAAATTCTCATCGTCTATGATCTGAAGCATCCGAAGCTCCATGTCCAAAGCCGAAGGAGATAAACCTTTAATATAATCAGTAAACGCTGAAACTACAACATGTTAAAAGCACACAAATATTAGCTGCAAAGACGTTTTGACGGACATTTGATAAAATCTCAAGATGGAACTTACAGTTTTTTATCTCCACAGAGGACTGAAGAAGTTGCAAAAAAGGAGACGGTGCCATGTCAAGTTTTCTATCGTTCATTCCCACGTCATTGCCTTTTACATCACCATTAGCTTCACTAGGTGTAAATAATATTTCTCCAGAAAGAGATGGAACTGCAGGCAAGAAGAAAGGAGCCTTCTCGGGTTTCTTCGGAGGCTCAATTGGTTTGTTGCGAACCTGCAATTATAAATAATACAATAACGGAATCAATCCTCACAGAAACCCTCTACCTAAACAGGTGCGAAAAAGAAACCAGAATTAACATATTTACTTCCAATACCTAACACTACAAAAAAAAAGGAGCAAGAAGATAAAGAGAGACCTTTATAATGTCTATATTGATCAAGCTTTGCCATTGGCTTTTTGGCAATAGTGAGAGAGTAACTAGTTCCGGTATTTGCTTAATGAAGGTTGGAGAAACAAAAGCATCTTTTGAAACTGAGTTGTCCGTAACAGGTTCATCGGAATCCTCAGTTTGGGATCCATTCGTAGATGAGATGGATGGCAACCTGACATTTACAACTTCCTTTCCACTTGCAAAAGAATCCACATTTGAAGCTCCAGAGAAGATCGACCGGTTAACCCTGATTTAACAATTCCAGCCGCTTATTTTTTTTAAGACTAAGAATTAGAACTATAGTTACATGTAACACCTACATATTATACACTGAATGTCTAAAATATATAACATTTATTGTTGCCACGTTCCAGTTTAAAAAATTATCATTCATGTTGTTTACAAAGAAGAAATTTCATCATATCAATAAGATTCTTTTTTAAGTTTTTCAGCTATTTAGAGTGAATATAAGATCGTAAATAAGATAATTGAACCCAATAGCCAACTTCTTTGACCCATAAAGGTGATACAAAACTGGAAACTTACCACAGATAAACCCCGTTCTGATCAACATGTGTAGTTGCTAAAACATCCATATTTGGTGACAAGGACAATGCTGTGATAGACACATCAACATGTATAGCGTCAATTTGTCTTGCTAAGATAACATCCCAAATTCTCAGACTCCCATCCATGCTGGATGATAGCAGCCATTTGCCATCCTCACTGAAACATAAATCAGTAATACGGTCTGTATGGCCTTCAAATTTACGAACCATTCTTAAAGCCACAACATCATACAAACTTATAACCAAATCATCTGTTACTGTGGCCAAAAGACCTGCAAAATACAGTCAAAATAAAAGCAGTTGCTAAATATATGTTTGAAGACAAGAAAAGACCAAGGAAGAAAAGCAGAAACAGAGATATCATAGAGATGCAGGAGTACATGCCCAATGACAGACTGACACACACAGAGTAAAACCAAAGGTTAAAGGCTGATAATAACAAGTGCCAAAAGAAGCACTCACCATTGAGCCGATTGTAAACAATCTTAACCACAGTACATCCAACTTCCCAGCTAGATTTTACGTAACATCCCTTGAAATCCCATACCTGCACAAAGAAACAAAATTATTACTTAACATAAGTTTTATAAATTAAATTTCCATCAGCTCTTCTCATTCCCAGCAGGAAAATATTTCAAAGTAAAACATAAACCAAAGTGGATCAATTTCTACAATTGCTTTCTTGTCTACAGAAAAACAGAAAGGTGGTAAAAATGCTTTCCCGGCAACAGAATCTAAAACCTATGTAAGGCTATAAATGCCCCTACCTTGACTGTAATTTCCTTTTCACAAAATCTTTATGGTTGGGCTATTAAAAAAGAAACAACCACCACCACTTTCAACTGACTTGTAAAAGTCAGATTCAATCCAAAATATCCAATGTATTCAAGGACTACACCTACCTGATAAGGGGTACTGCAATATTTAACACATTTCCAAGCAAAGCACACTCAACAAGTTAAAAACCTTTTGTGGACAAATGGCACAAAAAAGCAATTACCATCTGGCTCCATCTTTTAGTTATTTTAATGCAACTGAGAGAAAATGCAGCTCAATTTAAAACAACTACACCCAACAGACGAATATCCAAAGCTATAATCACATATTACTCTTCGAAGTGCATGGTAACAATAGGAAAACAGAACATGCATCAGGGAAAGAATATACCTTAATGTCTCCATGATACCCTGCACTTATCATCAAGGTATTTGTAGAATCACATGCAACTCCAATGACCTCTCCATCATGAGCGCTTCCTTTTGGCATGTCCAAATAACTACCTCGACTTATTCCAGATTGGAGATTGAATCTCTCAATCCAACCCCCTGCCGTCCCCAGAACCGCAAAATTACCACAAGCGCTGATGGCACAGGCCTGCAACCAGATAGAAAAAACCATCAGTCACAATTAGTATGGTTCAAAAAATACTAGTTTCTAGCAGGGTTTCTCATCTTTGAATAGTTTAATATCAGTAGTATTTGCTGCTTAATGTTTTAAATGAAGATGAATACATTAGCCATCTAGGCTATATTCTATAAACAGACAAGTTCAGAAAAAGCACTGAATGTACTCACTACATTTTGGTGCAGGAAAAGAGATATTAATACATAAAAATCGTGGAACTGAATACTAAATAGTAGGAATTTGATAGAGCATAACCTTCACAGGAGTTGGATTTTCAGGACATGGTCTCAGGATATGCTCACCAATCACAAAATTTTGAAGTCGCCACACATATGCCTGTTCAGTATCCATATGGCATGTAACCACATTGCACCAATCTCGTTCCCTGATTTCAGCTTTTTTTAATGAAAGAGAGAGCCAAACTTAGATCACTTTGATATAACAAAAGAACATACCACCATGCAAAATCAGACGGTTTGCAAATTTCATTTATATTTAAACGATAAAAGAGCATATAGCAGAATATCATACCACAATCAAATGCAATAACAGGCTTTAATTTCAGTTCCTCCTCCTGAAATTGAAAATAAGAAACTAAGTTGAACACAAAAATTCACTCAAAAAATTACAACAGCCGAGTAATACATGCAGACATAGCAGAAAAGTACCAACATTTCACCCCAGCCATACCTTCATTCTTAGTTTCTTGGCTCGCTTAGAAATGTGACCTTGAGACAGCTCTCTGCTTTGCTGATCCTGATCATAACAGAATTGACAATTTTTACCAACAAATTATAACATTATATTAATTGTGAAGTAGCATGTAAATATAGAAATTCATGTATGGAGGGTGAGAAGAGCAAAAAATAAGTACAGTTTACCAAAGAACCAAAGCTCCTTTCAAATTGCAGATTAGATAATTTAAGGATTTTAGCAGGTCTTAGACTCGGACAAGAAAGCGAAGTTTATATGATATTCACAACCAGATTTAGTTCAGACAATTTAATCAATTGAAGATCAGATTTGCATCAAAGAACCAACATGCAAAAGTAAAGATATGGAATCTAGGATAGTATTAAATCCTACACACAAAATAATACATGGATACCGACCTCTTACAAAAATAATTGTCAATTCAAGTACCAATAACAAAAACTTCCATTATAAAATTTTAAAAAAAATGAACAAAAACAATAAATAAACAAAGATTAAGAAAGGAAATCTTTCATGGAAAAGCAGATCAATTAATTTCAAACATAAATGATCAGTATGAGAGATAGAATAAAAAGCCTGCAGATTGCATTGATAATGATAAATCTAAAATCATATGCTTATCAATGCATGAACATGGTAATATTTCCTTCTATATTTTGCCTGTAAACGTAGTGTAATTGTACAACCATCAAAAGAAGATTTGAAGTACTGAACATTGTACTAACCACGCGCGGTACATTATGAACAGATTGAGGGGTATGTGTTATCTACTTAAATAGATCATTGCCACCAAAAAATACTCAAGAACTGCATGCAAACCTTTTGATTAAAAAGGCCATTGGGATGCATAAAAGTTTGTTCAATGGTCAATCAGAAACTTCATGCATGTCAAAAAAAAAAAAAAACCTCTTCCGACTATAGATGCAAACCTGGATTACAGAGAAAAGGCGAAAAGCACGATCTTGGCCAGCAGACAGGATATGCCTTCCATTGGCATAGAACCTGCCAAAGTGGGTAAAATTGCAATTAGGTATTTCATGAGCAAAATGATCTCCCAAGGAAAATTTTGAACTAATTGAAGCACAGGTTCGATAGAAATCCAGTACAACAAATATTAAATTTTCAGAATTCATATGCCCAAGTACTACAAGACGAAGATTAGCACCCTTCTTGAATTGTATTGACCATATTCACAACAAGGTTCTAATACGATTTTAATTGTTAAAGATATTAGGGGTGAAATGAATATGTAGAATGTTGCATATGGATACAATATATGGAGTACTATTACCTGATGCAAAGTGGAGGAGCACTGTGCCCACTTCGAAACCGCAGGAGACGAGGATCTCCATCACTTGTGTCAAAGATCCACATCTGCAGAAGAAAATAAATTCGAAGTGCGTTTCCTGATAATATAGATGAGCATGCAAGGCATAGACCATAATGAAAAGAAACACCAATAATTTACCACTGATCTGAAAGAATACCAGGAATGTAGCAAACATGCATACAACCCATTTTTGCTAGCAAAGTTCTGAATCAAAACAACAACTAGCCAAAGATAGTAAAAAGGAAACTTGTCACAGTGGTAACAATCTACATGTATCTAAAAAATCCAGCCTCTTGTTTAGGAAGGAGAAGAATCAGACTTGGCAAAATGCATAGGATAGATTAGTTTCAAATTTTAAAAAACCACAACATAGTTCATGCCACAATCTAAAGCATCAAATATGATACAAAACAACTAAATGCATATGCTGCATCCAGATTGTGCTTACTTTAACCAATTAAAGCTTTCGACATATCAAATTCATCAGATGGTGGGTAAAAGGAAAAAGATTGATACTAAATCAGTCATACCTTAATTGAGTTGTCAGCTGATGAGCTCATTAGCACAGGCTCATTAGCAAAAAAGTGAAGTGAAATAATTGAACTCTCATGAGCCTCTCGCATGACTGATTGGAGCCTTTTCTTCTCAAGATTCCATATGCTTATGACACCAGAAGAACCTCCAGATGCTAGAAGGGGCTGTCCATCTGCAGAATATAGAACACAGATCAGCATAAACATGCTAGGTGGTGGCTTGAGTAAACAGATATTTTTCTAATAGAAAATACAAGGAAAAATCCCCATCCTAAACATCTACCACTGTTTAGTATTAAAGTTATCGAGTCTAATTGACTTGAGATTGAGTAGCTGGATTATATTTTGTGCCAAAAAAAGAAAATAAAGCTTGTCCAAGATCTAGTCTGACATGTGCTGGCTTGTCTCAATTACCCCTACTGCAGCCTAAGCAAATTCTGATATGTCTACAAGCTCAAAATCAAGCAAAAAGCTCTTATTGGGAATACCTGTGCTGAAAGATAAGGCAGTGACAGTGCCTCGTGCAGAATGTTTAAATGTTACAACTTCTTTATCATAACGAATATTGTGAACATGAATTGTTCCATCAGCACAACCAACAGCAGTAACATCTAGTGCAGGGGATGAAACACAACTGCAGATACTCGAATTCCATCCCTTGAATTCATAAAGTTTTTTCTTTGTGCTAATGTTCCAAAGCTGCAAAGAACCTTCCTGACTCCCAATAAGAACCTGTTCAAATCTTTTTAGTTATACACGTTCATTTTATCATAACATATAAATTCATCTATTACCATATTAGCAACAAATCAGGGACTGTTACCTTGTTTAAGTAAGTATCTGGATGCATTATACAAGTAGGAGTGAAGTTGGCATCTAGCTTAATATGTTCAATTGGAGCAGGATTGTCTTCAATTCCTTTAAACGACCAAATGAAAACATTACCATCAGCATCTACACTTAGAATGTGGTCCCCGAATAAAAGCAATAAGTTGACTTTAGCACTGTGTCTGCTCCAATTTGCTACCTACAAATGCATTAATTTTATCACCAAATCCAAAAGAACAAAATCTTAAAGATAAAAAAAAGTTCTACATAAGATACGGTGCTCAGGCCAAGAGACACATTCACATTAGCTTAACCATTTGACAACTAAACTTGAAATAAATAAAAGACCAAGATAAACCTGGTGAGCTCGTTTAAATACGGCAATATCAGTCCCACAGGCAGCAAACGTGAAATCACGGTACGAAGCAAGAGCTCGAATCTTCTTCGGTAGTTGAGGACCTACATGAACAGAATTAGGGCCAAGAAAAAAACTTTAACAGAAAGCTAAATTCAAACACACACACTCACCAATAAGCATCAACTTGAGGTTTGAGCACTGCAAAAGGAAGCTATAAGTGAGAAGATGAATAATTTCAACATCAGAAATTAGAGGGAGAGAGGAGAGATTAGCACTGACGTTGTAAATCTGAAAAGCTTTGCCGACGGCGACCGTGACGAAAGTTTCGGTGCCCAATCGCTGAACGGAGAAGGGAACTCCGCTAGTTATGTAACCTATTGCTCTATACGGCTCAAAAATCCCCATTTTTTTTTTTCTCCTCTCTTTTCTTTCACTTGACCTGAACGGGAGATTCAGGTTTGGTTATGGTTTAAAAGTGAGATTGGCGGAGAGGGTTTAGGGTTTTGGCCTTTAGGACGGGGAACATAAATGGTATTTAAGGGCAATAGACGTAATTTTCGTTGATTGTTTGGGTAGTTTTGTCGTTTCACGTGTATTATTCCATTTATTGTAAATTCTGATTTATTAACGTTGAATAATTGTAAGAGTACGCACAAAAAAGAAAGGGAAAAGAAATTGTAAGAAAATGGATTTCTTTTCTTCATTCAGCTTTAAATAATTTTTTAACACATTTCCTAAAATATCCATAATTCTCTAAATAAGTGTCGTCTTCTAGAGTTGCACTATTCATTGAAAATTTAAAAAGGCTTGGACAAAAAAAATTAGTTGTTTAAAGTATCCGTGAAGCTTGAGTTTTAATATTCAACTCCTAAATTGAATTTTACCTGTTTTCAAGTTTACAATAAGTTGGTTTTTATTTTATTATATATATTATTAAATGAGTAAATAACACCTTAAGTGATAAACATGTTAAATTGCATTTTTTTTATTTAATTTAGTTTATTGTTGAACTGAATCCTGTTAATTAAGTGCTTTTATGATTTAATATTTGTCAAGGATGTAATTGGACGAAAACAAGCAAAAAAAGGGGCCAAATCGAAAGACAAATTATTGAAATAGGGCCAAAGCAAAAAGATTGAGCAAGCCAAAGACTCAACATAAATTTTGACTTTGTAAATGGTTAAAAATAGGGAGATATTTTATTATATTATTTCTATTTTTATTTTTATTTTATTTTATTTATTAATTTAGTTAGGCTATTTTTAGTAAAACCATGTATATAAATAGGGGTATTTGTCTCTTTGAAAATCATCCATTAATTAAGTTTTCCTACTTCTCTTTGGAAATCCATTGTCCTCTTTGTCTTGTTTTTCCTACTTCAATTGAGAATTTGAATACTTTTGTCTTCCTTTTTATAATAGTTGTTCTAATTCTCTTTTCAAATATTTTTCCCTATCCATTTCCATCACTTTCCATACAATTTCCATCATTTCCCATAACCTTCAAGCATGAATAAATTCATGCTTAACTAAATTTTATCTTAGTCTTAGGCCGGTATTCCTTCCGATCGGGAATTGTGAGATATGCATTCGTGCTAAATATCTTTTCATTCGGTATTCGCCTTTTTCCTAAGTATCGGGATTGACAACTCATCCCTTAAGGCTAATTTGATTTCAAGTCAAAAAGAGCTCGTTGGGTTGGAGTCGTGTTTGCTGATAGTTGGAGAAACGAATCGACCATGCTGTATTCGGATCTCCGAGAACAAATCGAGGAAGGGGTGATCGGGTTTAAATGACCCACGCAGATGAGGCCGTTAATTCGAGTTGGGTTCTTCAGAACGCAAGGCTACTGGAATCTTCAATCGAAGACACGAGTATCTCAATTAGATAAGTGGTAAGGGTTGGTTTGCAGGACGTACTGGGACCAATTACGAAAGGAAGAATTGGTGATTAGGACATTCTTAATCACTATAACCAGCTTATTGTTTGAAGGAGAAGATCAATTTTCGATGATCGATTCTTAACACGGAATTTACCGAGACTAAGGCTAAGGCTTACCAATTCTGTTTATAAAATTCTAAATTTATTTTCGATTTACATTTATTTTTATATTATTTATTGCCCTAAACATTTTTAAACCTCCCGCTTTACGTATTTATTTATTTTTCGCAGGTACGTTTGGAGTCGTGGGCACGACACTTGCCACGACCTCTTGACACGACGACATTCTACTCATAAGTGAACAAAGAAATTGATTACAGATCCAATCCCTGTGAATTCGATCCTACTACCACTCTTACTACGATTTAGAGTTATTTAGTAGAAATTATATTTGGTAGATTCGACGCCCATCAAAATTTGGCGCCGTTGCCGAGGATTGGAGATATTTTTTAAATTTTTTGTTTGTTGCCTTATGACCAAATCGGAACCAGGAAATCTAGAGTTCGAACCAGAATGAGAAATTGGCTCGACAACTGCGAAGAGAGCCCATACGACATGGTAAAAGGACAAATCCCGGATTCGAAATCATATCTTACACTGAGGAAATATTTGACGAACCAGACGAGATGGCTGAACCTATGATACGCCAGCTCGCAGCGGCACCGGATGAACAACAACCCTTATACATAACCTATCTGGCAAGAAGAATGTCGTTCGAGCTAAAGTCGGGTTTGATCTACCTACTGTCCACTTTTCGTGGACTACAAAACGAAAATCCGCACACCACCTCAAAGAGTTCCATATGGTGTGCACAAGCATAAAGCCTCAGGGAGTAGCAGAATACCAAATCAAACTTCGTGCTTTTCTATTCTCGTTAGCCGACTCTGCTAGAGAGTGGCTATTTTATTTACCACTAGGATCTGTCAGCACCTGGTCTGACATGTCTCGCTTGTTTCTTGACAGGTTCTTCCCTGCAGCTCGAGCAGCTGAACTAAGGAGGGACATCGTAGGAATCTGTCAGAAAGATACTGAGTCGCTCTACAATTTCTAGGAGCGATACAAAAAGTTATGTGCAAGCTGCCCACAACATGGACTGACTGAACAGTCACTCTTGAAGTATTTTTATGAGGGTTTGCTCTCGATGGAAATGAAAATGATTGATGCTGTAAGTGGAGGGCGCTTCTTAATATGACACAGAGACTCCAGTAGAGTCAGCATCACAAAAATCATTTGCAATATCACCTCCGTTTCTTGGAAGACTAGTCCAATGCAAAAAGGAGCAAGAAGAGAAGGAAATCATTGAAACCTTTCGAAAGGTAGAAATCAACATACCTCTTCTCGATGCAATTAAACAGATCCCAATGTATGCAAAATTCTTAAAAGAATTATGCACAAGTAAGAGAAAGCTCCTGGGCAATAAAAAGGTGAGTGTCGGAGAAAATGTCTCCACCGTTCTACAAAGGAAAATACCACCCAAATGTAAGGACCAAGGTATGTTTTCTATAACTTGCAAAATAGGTAGAGTTGATATTAAAAAGGCCATGTGTGACTTAGGCGCATCGATTAATGTTATGCATTTATCAATTTATAAACTACTTAATGCGGGTCCTTTAAAGGAAACAAGTGTAATTATTCAACTTGCAGATATGTAGTGCATCCGGAATGAATACTGGAGGATGTTCTTGTTAAGGTAAACGAACTGATATTTTCTGTAGACTTCTACATTATCGACATGGAGGACGACAATTCGGCTAATTCGTCTGACATAATTCTTGGGAGACCATTCTTGAGTATTGCGCGAACGGAAATTGATGTTTAGAGTGGAACACTTACCATGAAATTTGATGGTAATGTGGTTAGGTTTAGTGTTTATGAGGATATGGGACATCCCAATGATAAGAAGTTACAAAGCGTGTATTACAGGAATGTAGATCTCGATGTTAAGCAAAAAGAATTTTCGGTGATCCAAAAACCAATACATGAAGCTGTCATGAAAGCCTCGAAGTTAGAAATCAAACCGTTTCTAGAACATACAATGATTCCAATAGAGAAAAATGCAAAGATGAACGGAGAAGTTCAAATGATAGGGGAATCCGAAAAGGGCTTCAAGGATAGTGGGAAAGGGTCAAAACCTTTCTGCAAGAACATCCAAGTGCACAAGATGGAAAAATTAATTCTCAATAAGCCCAAAGGATAACATTTAAGGTCGTCGAGCTAACGACATTAAACAAAAGCGCATTTTGGGAGGCAACCCAAATTTATTTTCATTTATTTATTTTTAAGTTTTAGTAAGATTTAGGTTGTAAATAAATAAATTTTTATTTAATCTAGTTAATTTGGTGTTTTTAAGAACGTAATAGTGATGGAGAATTTTCTGAAAGTCGGATAATGATGGTGGCGTGGGCACGCCGTGCTAAATGCTAGCAATTATTTCTCGACGCCGACAACATCGTTAGAAACACATGGGGAGTATTTTTAGCCTTTCACTTTGCTTGTTGCTTAAGTTACTGTCATTTATTTCATATAACACATGCTTGAGATTAAGTAGGGGGTTAAGTTGTTACATAAAATGATAAATACGCATGATTTTTGCTGCATGTCTCTCTTTTGCATGTGTTCAATCTTACGATGAATTCTTTCGACAAATTATTTAACATTGAGCCTTTAACCTCATACTTAGTCGATTTAAGCAATTGGGCAAATTTTGAATTAAATGTTCAAGTATATAGATTGGTCGACATTTATGTTTTAAAGTTGGTATATGTAACTAGAATTTTTCGTATGAATTGATTGATTGAATAAAATGTATTTGCTTGTGCATAAATAAATAAATAAATAAAATAAATAAGGTTAAGTTATGAGTGAAGTTTCGAAAATGTGATCGGATTGAGTAACCGGGGTAGGGTGCTTGGGTTGTCATCTTATCTCGCGTAAAAAGGTTCGAGTAACAAGTCGATAACTTATAACGTTCCACTAACTGAGCCTCTATTAAAAAAAAACTGTTTGAACCGAGTAACAGGGATAGGGTGCTTGGCTTGTCATCCTAGTTAGCGTAAAAAGGTTTGAACACGTCCATAATTTTATGTGTAGTTAATAATGCCATGCAAATTATTGGATTTAAACTCAATTTAATGAAATTGTTTAGTTGGCATATTTTAATTTTATGACACTTGTTGATCAAAATATATATTTTGAACATTTATTTATTTTTGCCTATGTTGTTTGCATTGATTGAGGATATGGAAAAGAGGCACGATTTGTAAATTATAGAATGAGTTCTAATGTTGGAAAGAACAACATGCTTGAGGGCAAGCATGAGTTAAGTAGGGGGATTTGATAAACATGTTAAAATGCATATTTTTTGTATTTATTTTGGCTTATTGTTGAATTGAACCCTGCTAATTAAGTGCTTTTATGATTTAATATTTGTCAGGGATGTAATTGGATGAAAACAGGCAAAAAGGGGCCAAATCGAAGGACAAATTATTGAAATGGGGCCAAAGCAGAAAGATGGAGCAAATAAATGACTAACATAAATTTTGACTTTGTAAAAAGACTAAAAATAGGAAGGTATTTTATTTTAGTTTTAATTTTAATTTAATTTAATTTATTTTATTTTATTAATTTGGTTAGGCTATTTTTAATAAATCCATGTATATAAATAGGGGTGTTTGTCTCTTTAAAAATCATCCATTAATTAAGTTTTCCTACTTCTCTTTGGAAATCCATTATCTTCTTTGTCTTGTTTTTCCTACTTCAATTGAGAATTGGAATACTTTTGTCTTGCTTTTTACAAAGTTGTTCTAATTCTCTTTTCAAATATTTTTCCCTATCCATTTCTATCATTTTCCATACAATTTCCATCATTTCCCATAACCTTCGAGCATGAATAAATTAATGCTTAACTAAATTTTATCTTAGCCTTAGGCCGGTGTTCTTTCCGGTCGAAAATTGTGAGAAATGAATCCGAGCTAAAAATCCTTCCAAGCGGTATTTATCTTTTTTCCTAAGTATCGGGATTGACAATTCATCCCTTAAGGTTAACTCGTTGGGTTGGAGGCGTGTTTTACTGACAGTTGGAGAAAAGAGTCAGTCGTGCTGTATTCGATTCTCCGAGAACAAATCGAGGAAGAGGTGATCTGGTTTAAACGACCTACGCGGTTGAGGCCGTTAACTCGAGTTGGGTTCTTCAGAACGCAAGGATACCGGGATCTTCAACCGGGAACACGTGTATCTCGGTTAGATAATCGGTAAGGGTTGGTTTGCAAGACGTACCGGGACTAGCTACGAGAGGAAGAATTGGTGATTAGGACATTCTTAATCACTATAACCAGCTTATCGTTTGAAGGAGAAGATCAATTTTCGAGGATCGATTCTTAACACGGAATTTACCGAGACTAAGGCTAAGGCTTACCAATTCTGTTTATAAGATTCTAAATTTATTTTCGATTTACATTTATATTAATTGTTCATTTTATATTATTTATTACCCTAAACATTCTTAAACCCCCAGCTTTACATATTTATTTTATTTTTCATAGGTACATTTGGAGTCGTGGGCACGACACTTGCCACGACCTCTTAACATGACGACATTTTGTTCATAAGTGAATAAAGAAATTGATTACAAATCCAATCCTTGTGGATTCGACCCTACTACCACTCTTACTACGGTTTAGAGTTATTTAGTAGGAATTAATTTTGGTGGATTCGACGCTCATCAAATTTTGGTCATTAAACTATTAATAAGTTTATGTTTTGGCCACTTAATTTTAAAAAATTACAAAATAGTCACTAAATTACTTAAAATTTTTCATTTAAGTCATTATGTTATTAAAATCGTCTCTATATGACCTTGTTTGTCCATGCCAATTGAAAACTCTCTTTCTCATTCTGTAAAACTCCTAATCCTTGTTCGTCGCCGGAACAGGGTTACAAAATGTTACTAGACTTTTCAAATCAAATGCGAACATTTCATATCATTTAACATGGATACTAGAAAATAATCATAAAT
Source organism: Gossypium stocksii (assembly GCA_020496765.1). NCBI lineage: Eukaryota > Viridiplantae > Streptophyta > Magnoliopsida > Malvales > Malvaceae > Gossypium > Gossypium stocksii. Next base: position 2,572,850 of record CM035623.1, read on the forward strand.
CACTCACATTGTCCCTTGTATGAGCCCTCGAGGCCCAAAAATACACATTAGAAACAAATCGGGACTAAACCAAAAACTCAGAGAATTTTTCACAAATTTTCAAATTTTTTCCTATATGTAGGGGACACACGCCCGTGTACTAGGCTGTGTGAAAATACCTGAGCATTCTGTTTCTAAATTTTAAAGGTACATGGGACATACGACAAAACCACATGCCCGTGTCTTAGGTTGAGTGTCACACACGGCTAAGACACACGCCCGTGTCTTTGCCCTCATGTGTCTTTGCCCGTGTGGACTGAAATAGGCCATTTCAAGGCCACATTTCTCACCCATTTTGATATCAACCTAAACACAACATTTTAACACATCAATATATCCCAACAAACAATCAAAACAAGTCAAAATCTTTTTTTATACATAACATAACATCATTTATATATACCTAAATACCTAAACTTACCTATTTAAACCATCTAACTAGTCTACTAAATTTAACCACAAATTGAATACAATAAACCTATATCATTCATATCAACATCACTAATATGTTTCATTTTCAACCCAACATATATATAAATATATAAGCAAAATTATAATTATTAACATTTACACAAGACAAGCTTTGATTAAATCCACACAAACCCTATGCATGCCATACAAACCATGTTGAACGTTTCAAAAACTACCGGAAGAAGCTTGATAGTGTGACTTGATATGTTGATCCGATCTTCCAACCTTTTGAAAATCTACAAATACAGTAAACAACTCGAGAAAGCTTAATGAAGGTTAGTAAGTTTGATGGGTTAAACATAAATCTTACCGAACCTTCAATAACATATCAATTAAATAAATTCATTCAATGTAAACTCCCTTCCAATCACAACAAGTCTTCCCAAATCAGTGAACGACTTATGGATAAGAGTATATCATTTTCAGAAACCTGAAAGCTGAATAGAAGCTCATGAGAGCTAAACAGAAACCCATAAGGGTTGAATGGAAGCTCTTAAGAGCTGAACAAAAACCCATAACGGTTAAACAGAAGCTCAAAAGAGCTGAATAAAAACTTATATGAGTTAAACAGAAGCTCGTAAGAGCTAAACAGAAAGTAAACACGAAAGTTCACAGCAAACACCGAACCTCGGTTTACTTAGGTAATTTGCCACTTTTTCCTCTAATGTCGTCGATTCACCGAGTGCCGAATGTATTCAAATCCTGTGTTCCAATCATTTTGAACATTCAATTTAAATTCATAACTTTAACAAAATTTCACTTTTAATAATAGATATGAATAAATACATAATACCATTCATCAAATCAATATATATATTTTTATATTAAAATTTAACCGTACAAACTTACCTGGATTGAATTGTAATACTTGCAAAAGTTCAATGACTATTCAGCTAATTTTCCTTTTTTACGAGTATATATAGGTTCTTGATCTAAAATATAAAATTACTGATACATTAACATATATTTAAGTTCCAATTCATTTCATAATTAATACCCTTCAAATTTTCAAATTTACACAATTACCCTAAAATTTTACAACTTTTGCAATTTAATCCTTTAACTAGCTATCAAATTAACTAGTGTTTATCAATTAATAATTTATTTAAATATTCTAGGCTATCATACAGCCCTTGATAAAATAGAAATTTAATACCTAACCCTAATACTTTAACTTTTCACAATTTAGTCCTAAAATCAACATTTAATAAAATCACTTTATACAATCATCATATAACATAATTAAAGCTCTAAATCCATGTTTATTCATCTAAAACATCCTATATTCATCAATGGTAACTTCCATAGTTTTCAATAAAATAAAAAAACTAAAGCAAGACTTAGTTGGACCTAATTGTAAAAGTCTCAAAAGTATAAAAATTTCAAGAAAAGGGCAAGAATTAAACTTACATGAAACTAAAATATAAAAACCAGCTTCAAGAGCTCTTCAATGGTGTTTTTGGACAGAAAATTGGTGAAGAAAATGTCTAGAAACTTTTAGGTTTTCAATTTAATATTTTAGTTTCATTTATTTCCAATTTTGCCCTTTAATCACATCATTTTATCATTTTTTATGCTTATGCCGCCTCAGCCATCTCCTATAGGCTAATTTACTCTTTAAGTCCTCTCTATTTACCATTTAAGCCATTTAATCATTATTTATTTTAATTAGCACTTTTACACCTTTTTCAATTTAGTCCTTTTTAATTAATTAACTATCAAAACGTTAAAATTTTCTAACGGAACCTTAATATTACCTTAATGACACTCCACAAATATTTATAAAAATATTTATGGCTCAGTTTATAGAATTGAGGTCTCGATACCTCATTTTCTAAACCACTTGACCTAATAAATTCTTATAAAACACAAATTACCAATTCAAAAATCTTTCTAAATTTGACTCGTAAATGCTAAATAATAAAATTTACGAGCTTACTTGTCACATTTGGTGGTCTCGAACCACTGTTTTCGACACCACTAAAAATTAGGTTGTTACACATTCTCTTCTACAATTCATTTTTTATAAAATAGCTTTAAACATTACGAATCTACAAACCGAAATCCAAGCAACTTTCTTCTCTGATCTCTAACATTAATCGTCAGATGAATTTGGATTTAAGATATGTTTTTCTATTCGTCGATAGGTATTGATCCACTGTACCTGTCGTCAAATTGTCACTTGGAAATTCATTTGTTAGACTTTTTAAAAAACTTAACAACTCAGTGATGACTTAAATAAAAAGTTTTGAATAATTCAGTGACTTAAATAAAAACTTCTAAATAGTTCAATGACCATTTTGTAACTTTTTAAAGTTAAATAAATAAAATGTAAACTCGCCAATAATTTAGTGACATGGGATGTAGTTAACTCTTACCTAATTATATATCATATGAAAATTAATATACTATTGTTATAAAATACCACGCAACTCAAAATTCGACTCGGCCTTGTGACCTGGAATCCGACCCCAAACTGGCACTTTCACGATCTCATGAGGTGAACATCAATATGTGTCACGACGTGGAACACCTCGCAACCTTGAGAGGTGAAATGTCAACCCCTTGCGAGAAAAAAAATGCAAATACACCTTATGAGGTAGGACACACGAGCACGTATGATAACACTTGAGTGTGAATCCTATTAGAAAGGCACGTCTAGGATACATGTCAAACCTAAAGGGGACATGCGTGTGTCATCCTGAGTTATATGCATGACACCTAGTTACCTCTCTAACTTGTCACATCAAGGGAACTATGCCATATAAATAAGGAAGAATCGCTCCCAAGTGAAGTAGATAGAAATAAACCACAACAACTACACTATAATATGAATATTAAAAAATATGTTACATAATTTATAAATAAATAATTAAAATAATAATTATGTCGATGGAATTTTATGTTGATTGGCATCAACATTGCTGCTAGTGCGAGAAGACATGAATTTGAGCGTATTAAAACACTTCTATTTAAGGGTTGTGAAAGGTTATAAATAATTATAAACATTATATAAAAAAATAATTAAAATAACTATTACAGGAGTCAACTATAGACATGAAAAAATTGCACTTTGATATTGAAAACTTATAATCGAATTTTTATCTCTAATTTTTTTAGCTTTTCCCTTATATATATATATATATATATATTAGAATTTTACCCTTACATATATATATTAGAATTTTACCCTTACATATTGAATATTTAATTTTTATAATTTTATATTAGATTAATGTACAATTTGAAATTTGAGTTTGGTTTTAACCTATAATATGTACTTAAGCCAAACAATATCATGTGACTGAATAAATGTTTGACATATGTTCTTTAATAAAAAAGCATAAGTAATTAATTGAGACAAATTGAACAATGAAGCCAAATTCAGGATACTTACTTAAGACAAAAAACTTAAATATCAAATTGAAAAAGCTCAAGTATCAAAGTGAACATTGAAGCCAAACTTAGATAGCAAATTGGAATAAAATATTCAAGTACTAAATTAAATATTAAAGTCAAACTTAGATACAAATAACATATTAATCAGGGGTGAAGTCAGGAAATTTCATCATTTTAATATCTATATCTTTATAATTTTTAAAGGATTAAATCAAAATTTTATCATTTTTAGGGGATCAAAGTGTAATTTTACCTTTGCTAATTTAAGTTTTTTATAAATTTTAAAGAGGCCCTAAATGAAAAATTTTTCATTTTAGGGGGGTCGGGCCTCTGCCAGCCCCGGGATATGACCCTATATTAATATTTTATATTTTAGATAAAATGTAGAAAAAAATGAATTTTTAAAATACCCAAATGGTAAGTGTATAATATATGTTTTTTTTTACCGTTTAGAGTAAAAGGTAAATTAAAAATTTTAAATTAAAAAAGAAGAGGAGAAAACCGTTAGCTTGGCGCGGGAAAATAGGAAGCTAGAAATAGAAAGGACTCAACTGAGAGTGATTGGATCTAGAATTTTGAATGAACTCGAAATTTCAATTGAAAGATTATTGGTTTTGTTGATCGAAATTTGAAACTAAATAGTAGAGCAATTCTTTTACTGTTTTATAAGCAGATCAGATCGGTAGCGAAATGCTTCGGCTAAAGGCGTTTCGAGGGACCAATGATAAGATTGTAAAGATGGCAGTGCATCCAACGCATCCTTGGTTAGTAACCGCCGATGCGTCCGATTATGTCTCCGTTTGGAACTGGGAGCATCGTCAGATTATTTACGAGCTCAAGGCCGGTGGTGTTGACCGTAGACGTCTTGTTGGTGCTAAATTGGAGAAGCTTGCTGAGGGCGATGGTTCGTAATCTATTTCTCTTTTGATATTTAATCTTTCTTTTTATTATTATTATTATTTGATTTGACAATTTTTTTTTTCACTTAACAGCTTCCAAAGGGAAACATGCAGAGGCCATTCGTGGAGGGAGGTAATTAATTAGTAGCAGTGCCTTTTTTTAACATTTCTTTTTCCATTCTTTAAATCGAAAATTTGAAAGCGAAATCTGAGGTTTCGACCTTTTTTGTTTCGTTGAATCGTTAAAAGTGTTAAGCAGGTGAGCTTTTTTGATGATGACGTGAGGTATTGGCAATATTGGCGTAACCATTCTGCGGCAGCGGAGGCGCCTTCTGCTACCAATAATTTCGGTTCTGCCTTTCGGCCTTCATCAATAAGAGGACAACATTATCTCGTCGTCTGCTGTGAAAACAAAGCCATCTTTTTGGACCTGGTTACCATGCGTGGCCGTGATGTACCCAAGTTTGAGCTTGACAACAAATCGCTTCTATGGTGAGTTACCTTTACTTAGCTCAGTTTGAAAATAGCAGTTCCATTGTCATATTTGAAGTACTTCATATATTTATTAGTGTTGATAAATAGCAAAGCACAGCTTCATTTATGTCACATCATTTGCTGAGCCCAAAATCTAGAATTGAAGCTTCTTATTTCTTGTTGTCTGTCGGCTTTTTAACCGCGAATGCTTTCATCCATTCATATCCTTGAATGACCTGTATTAGGTGGTGTTATCCTTTATCTATTAAGTATTAGGTTTCCTTTGGTTTTATATCAAAGTTAGGCCTCTCCACCTATTACCAATTGATTTTGAGCTGAATGCTTTATATGGTGTCAGAGCTTAGGTTTTGTTGTGTTGTTCTTCCTATGTAACCCACGTGAGGAGGTTGATGACCGCTGCTGCGGTTGTCCATGTATAGCCCTGTGAACTTTACATGAGGGGAGTTCTATAAGTGATCTCACATTTGTTAACTAATAGGTTTCTTGTGGTCTTATGTTAAAAGTTAGGCCTTCCATCTATTATCAATTAGCTTTAATCTGGATGCTAAACGACTTGCATAGCATGTTCATTTCATTGGTGTGCTCCGCAGTTTTGCAAGGTGTTTGTTGCCTTCGACTATGCTGACTGCCCCTTATTTTCTCAGATTATGGAACCATTTTAAGTAGCTTTTGCAGCATCTATAATCCTTTTTCTGCTTTATTTTCATTTTAGCAACTATCCCTATGGTGATTTTAGTTTTCTTCTACCATCGTTTTTCTATCACCATAATTTACACAAATTCACTGATATCTGTTTTTTTTTACAACAGTATGGAGTTCCTTCCTTGGTTAGCTACGGATGATAGTCCTCTTGTTGCTTTTGGTGGATCTGATGGTGTTATTAGGACCCTTTCAATGATGACATGGAAGGTTTGGTCTTTATTTTTCGTCATATCTAGCTAATATGTTGCTTATCCCTTTTTAGCTTAAAGTTCTAGTAGGTTTTATTATGGCATCATCATTATTTTGTTTTAAATTCAGTTTATTTTGGCAGCTTGCAGCAAGATGCATGGGGGGGCATAAAGGATCAATTTCTTGTATGATGACATTCCTGACTTCTTCCGGTGAGGTAGGTCATAGTTTTCAGAGCAAAATCAATGCAGCTATTATTTGTTTTGGAAATCCTTATTGTTAATGAATAACAAATTTGCCCAACTATGAACAATAAGTGTGAGTTAATTAAAAAAAAGAAAAGAAAAGAAAATAATAAGAATGCTGACTTATGAATGAATAAAAATACATGAAATTTGTGATGTTTTTACCGGGATTTGATCAATTCGAGTGCCATACCAGTGTAACATGACATGACATGAAATTGGTATAAGAATGAAACTTACGTCTTTTACATTAGGTGGTATAGCATAGAATAAGGATTTACTTCTTTCTACAATATAACATTAACTAAACGTTTACATCCATTTCTAAAAACACAAAAAATGAAAATCCAACAATTTGACTTTCAATGTTAACCAATTGCTTCACTCGTTGGTGCGGATCAGCATGTTGTAGGCTCAAAAATTGGGTCAGATTGGCTGTTTCAAGTCTGGTCAGGTTATGAAATATTTGCTGGGAATTACCTCTTTTATCAAAAAGTACCTTGCCAAGGCTGATAAGTTAAGAATAAGACTTACAAAGACCTTATAACAAGTTGAATGACATTATCAATCGAATAAACCTGTTGTTGGTAAAGATCTTAATGCTAATCCAGGATTAGAATATCAATAAAAACTAGGTATAGTAATAATTTCCTACGTGATAAATAATAAAATAATACTTCATTCTTAGGTTAGACAAACGATATAAAAACAATAATTAATAGGCATATAAAGAAGAGGAAGTCCATTTGCTAATTGACAACACGATCAAGATCAAGACAAAAGAGGTACAAGTTGTTGTTACATTTCTACTATTCGATTGGAACTTAGAAAATGAGTAGTAATTCTGGGGCTAATTCTCTTCATTGAGTCAGGAAATAGTAAGCAATAATCTAAGAGCAACTTGACAGTCATGGATGGGAAGAGGAAAAAGAGGTAGACAGAGATAGACACATAAGGTGAAGATTGACTCATTTGGTGGTGGATCTAAAACATTGAAAATAATGGAATTTTTGGTAGAGAAAGAGATTAACCATGTTTTGAACAGATGAAATGGAGAAAGAGAAATAGGCAAGATCCGTCAAAGAAATGCTTTAATAGCATTTAGCAATGGTTTAATTTTTATCCACAAAACTTTTAAATTTGCGTTGGTCTCATTCTCATTAGTGTCAGATTATTGCTTTGAGCTCTTTCAATTTTTTTTGAGGATATTTAGATAAATTGAGTCTCTATTGTGTTACAAGCCAACATGTAATTTCATGTTTATAAGATATTAAATAATAGTTACACTGTTACACATATCATATAAAATGAATTAAACACATTCTTTTCTATTTTCTATCTTCTCTAAACTTTGGTTACTAAATAATTTCAAATTAGCTTGAAACATTGATATTGGAGCGTGTGGTTGAATATGATTTCTCACTATCATGCAATATATTATGTATTTTTTCTCATTATCAAGTATATTGTTTTGCCTTCGATCTTGTATATCTGAAGTTTGGTTGAATACAATTTTTTATTATCATGCAATATGTATTTATCGTGTAATTAAAAAAAAAAAATTCAATTGCAGGCACTTCTTATTTCAGGTGGTAGTGATGGTTTACTTGTAATTTGGAATGCACTCGAAACACACCATGGTCATGGTGTGCGAGATCTTGTAGCCAAGCAAAGCATGAAGGTGCCTCCATCTTTAATTATTGACTCACCTACTTAAATGTTAATAATCAACACTAGAAATTAATCATTCATTAATTTAAAAAATCTGAAAGGAATACCATTCTAATAGACATCAAGAGCCAACTTCAATTAAAGTTGTCAAAAAAAGAATTATGTATGGTATGGTATGGTATGTACGTATGTGTGTATGTGTTTGTGGTGTATATAAAATATGAAATTCTTTTTATCAGCCGATATGCCTGATTTCCTTATAATCCTATCTTTTTTGTTAAATACTCAAAAATGGGAAATAGAGTTTGATCCTTTAGGGTACATCAAATGAGAAGGGAAAAAAAGGAAATTAAATAAATTTCTTGTATCATATTAAAAAAAATTATGTTTATACTGATATCGTTGGGAGGATAGACGAATCCTGAACATGAATGGAACCAAGCTTGCGCCTCACCTGAGAGGGTTTGAAGCACTTATATTGTCTAGCTCTAACGTGCAAGTACAGGCTCGCGTAGGCGTACCGATTAAGAATAGGGTGTATTTTTTGGATTGTATAGGTTTCTGTTCTCTCCTTGTGAACTGCTGGAATGTTAATGCTCTATAATAATAAATGTTGCTTATAGGGTTACTTTTTCCTTCCATAAAAAATTCTTCAATCTATATATATTTTATGTATTCACTTAAAACTTTTGCTACCTATTTTGTGTGCATGTTTTCTGGATGCACCTTCCATAGGAAACTTTTCATTTCTATATGATATCAAATAGGCACACGACGGTGGAGTTGTTGCTATTGAGCTTAATAGAGTGATTGGAGGCAGTCCTCAACTTATTACAATCGGTGCAGACAAGACATTGGTTATATGGGATACAAACAAATTTAAGGTTTTATACTGTCTCTTGAGAAGTTTTAATAGTTGTGAATAGCAGTTCCTCTAACCGAAATCTCCAGGGTAAAGATTTGCAATGTTTTCTCTTTTCATTCCTGTTAACTTCTCTGCTACAGGAGTTACGTCGAATGAAACCTGTTCCAAAGCTTGCCTGTCATAGTGTGGCATCTTGGCGTCATCCTCGAGCTCCGAACCTTGATATTTTGACTTGTGTTAAAGATTCATATATATGGTACGCTAAGTTTTGGTTTTCTCAATGGTACCCACTTAATAGATTCATGTCTTTTTTTTTTTTTTTTCCACTCTACTGCGGCTCTTGTTGTTACAGTATACTGGTGGAGGCTAAATGCTTTAAATAATGACAATTCAAGGCAGTATTATTTGTTTAGTTATTTCAAGGATATCATACTTTTTTGCAGGGCTATTGAGCACCCAACTTTTTCAGCACTTACAAGACCATTGTGTGATCTGTATTCACTTATTCCACCTCTTCTAGTTGCAACGCATAAGAAACTCAGGGTACGTAGATGTTTTTGTAGTTGTGATCTTAGGACTTCCATTGGTTGGGATTTTTTTCATAAAACTTATTTAGTTCAATGTTATGTGTTCTTAATGTTATGTTGAGTGTCAATATCACTGAAGCCCTAATTCGTAATCTAATGAGCTATAGAGGAAAGAAATTTACGTAGATAACAAAAATGGTCAAGCGCTTTGGGTAATTTACTAATTTCTATTTGCTTGTACTAGATCCCGATTAAGGGTATAGAGGAAGGTGTTGGATCCCCATTGATATAACCTTCGGTAGCTAGACTAGGCTTGTGCAGATGTGTTAAAATTCCTTGTGATTATCTCTGAAAATTCAGAAACTATAGCACTAGAAGCATTAACATATCATCTACTTACTCTATGAAGAAATTAAATGTTATATCTATTCTTTTCCCTTGAATGAAATTGGCCTTTATATAATTGTCATTCTTTTCACTTAGTATGATGTTTCTTTTCCTTTGTTCTTCCTCCTCACCTCCGAATATCTTTCCAAAGATATCTGTTTTGACTATTATAAGTTTCTACTGCAGGTTTATTGCATGGTTGCACATCCTTTACAACCTCATCTTGTTGCTACTGGGACCAATGTTGGTGTTATTGTCAGTGAATTTGATCCAGGATCTCTTCCTCCTGTTACTCCTCTCCTAATGTCAGCCGAAAGTCGAAACCTTTCTGCTGTCTGCATTCTTGCCAAGGAGCTGAAGCTATTAAACTTTCATTTGTCCAACACAACGGATCCATCGCTTGGAAATAATAGCTCTTTATCTGAAACAGGAAATTTAAAGGAAGATTCACTTGAACCATTGCATGTGACTCAGACTAGAAAGCGCATTAATGCACCTGTTCCTCATGATTCTTATTCAGTTCTTTCAGTAAGCAGTTCTGGGAAGTAAGTACTCTTTACTTTTGTTTCGATTTGATTGTTGATTTGTTGTTTCTTTACTGAGTGCCCGTTTCAGCAATAAGTGTAGTAGATGATTTTGGATGCGGACATGCATTAAACTTTGAGGTCTGTTTACATGCTATTTCATCTCCAGTTTGGACAAGTGTTTCCTATTCTTCTCTCCTCCCAGCCTGGAAGAGAAAAATAGAACACTATAACCTTGTCCCAATCAACTATAAATACATCCTACTTTCCCTTGTGCATACACATATGTTATGAGTGTAGAGAGAGATTTCAGCTGGAATATGCAGCCCTTTAACCATACTGTTTATAGTGAGACGTCATCTTAGTGAAGAACTTCCGTGCAGGTATGTTGCTATTGTATGGCCTGATATTCCTTATTTCTCAATCTACAAGGTTAGCAATTGGTCCATTGTTGATTCAGGGAGTGCAAGGCTTCTGGCTTGGGATACATGTTGTGACAGATTTGCTATATTAGAGTCTACATTACCTCCTAGAATGCCCATTATTCCCAAAGGAAGTTCATCAAGAAAAGCTAAAGAAGCAGCTGCAGCTGCAGCTCAGGCAGCAGCAGCAGCAGCTGCTGCTAATTCTGCTTCTGCTAATGTTCAAGTCCGCATTTTGCTAGATGATGGAACATCAAACATATTAATGAGGTCCATAGGTAGTCGCAATGAACCGGTATTTTAATCTCCTTGCGTAATGTATCTGTTACTTCATTTCGGTAGAATTTGATTCATTCAGGATGCATTGGTTCTTCAAATATGAGAGATGATTTCTTAGCGCCAATGTGTATCTAACAAATTTTTTATACAAATTAAGTTTTCTTTCAACAAATCATTTTTTTTTTTCTTTTAACTAGGGGAGAAATTCTGATCATGTTAGTTATGTTTATTATCTGTGAAAAATAACTGGATAGATTCTTTGCTGCTGCTGACTATTTCTGGAAATTTCAATGACTTGCTGAAAGAATTTATACTTCCAGCATTAAACAGCACTGATAAGATTTCGTATTGTTAGATTTGGATGTGTTTCTCAGAACACTCCATTTTTGCTGCGCAGCACAAGGTTAGACTCCTATCATAACTTGCAAATTTCTCTACTAGGTCGTTGGCCTGTATGGAGGGGCACTATTTGGTATTGCCTATCGAAAATCTCGCAGGGCTACCCTTGGTTCTGCAACAACTGTATCAACAATTCAGTCTATGCCGGTGTCTGGATTTGGTTCCTATGATGATGGGTTTTCTTCTCAGAGATCTACCGCTGAGGCAGCGACTCAAAACTTTCAGTTTTTCAGGTGAAAATAGTTATTATATCATTCCTGTATGCCAGTAACATGATTTTGTCCGGTATAATAGTACAACTTTTGGTTGGGCTCCAAGCATAAAGCGTTGAATTAAGATATTTGGGAGACTAATTTTGTAGGGATTTGAATAATTTCCACTCATAGTAGAAAAGATGATTACATAAGTTTCTATACAAAGAGAAAAAAATAAGGCAAGAAATAATATACAATCCCTAATATCAAGTATATCTAATCTCTAATTTACAGAGATTCAAAGAATCTCATGGCTATCAATATTGCTGTCGTCAGCTAGTATTTAAAGTTGTCAACACTCCCCTTCAAGTTGGTGCATAGATACTGCATATACTCAACTTGCAAATCAGGTTCAATTACTTAATCCTTTAGTGAACTGCTTGTCTGATGTCACATGAACTAAGTGTAAGAGATTGAGTTCAATTTTTCTCTGATGAAGTGGCGATCTATGTCAATATGTTTTGTTCGATCATGTCGAACTGAGTTTTGAGCTATGCTTATTGCAGCCTTATTATCACAGTGCAATGGTAATTTTCCTTTTCTTGACAGTTTCAACTCCTCCAACACCTTCTGTGGCCAAATAAGCTCACAAACACCTTGAGCCATAACCCTGTATTTTGCCTCAACACTCGATCGAGCAACTACGTTTTGCTTTTTACTTCTCCAAGTGACTAAATTTTCCTCCACAAGTGTGCAATAACCAGACCTTTGATCGTTTAAAAATCCAGCCCAATTTACACCTGTAAAAACCTCTATCTAGAGGTGACCATTTTTAGAGAAGAAAAGTCTCTTTTCTGGAGTAGATTTTAAGTAGCGTAGTATGTGAAAGACAGCCTGCATATGAGGTTCTCAAGTATCATGCGTAAATGGACTCATCACACTAATCGAGTATGCTATATGCTATGTCTGGTCTAGTTTGTGAGAAATAAATCAAATTCGCCACTAATCTTTGATACCTCTATCCACTGTTTCTCTGATCCCAACTTGCAACTTATGATGCTCTCCATGGGTGACTCTGCAAGTTTGCAACCCACCATGCCCGTTTCTGTCAAGAGATCAATGATGTATCTGTTTTAGGAGGTGAAGATTCCTTTATTTGATCAGGCAAACTTCAATTACCAAGGAGTACCGCAATTTCCCTAGATTTTTTATGTCAAATTCTTGAGTCAATTGTTGCTTCAGATGAACCATTTTTTCCTCGTCATTTCCTGTTACCACTATATATATCATCAACACAAACAATAAGAATGACGATCTTATCTTTATGATAATGACGATCTTATCTTTATGATGTCTTATAAAAAGGGAATGGTCCGCATCACTCTGCCGATAGCCAAAAGAGATCATGACTTCATTGAATCTGTCAAACCATGTTCTAGGAGACTGTTTTAGCCCATATAGGGTTTTTTTTTATTGAGATTTAAGGGTAACTCACCAGAAGAAGAAGATTCTTGGCGCATAGTAGGTTGCATGATGACCTTTTTTGTTCCATGCCTCCTTGAACACACCTTCAAATCCGGTCTATCGAATCATCCAACAATCACCCCCTCAACATCAATCTCCATTTCTTCTACAGTAGCCTCTTCTTGACCTTCTGGAGTTTGATACTCCATTCTTTCTCTTGGGACAGGTTTTTCCAGGGTTACTGAGCTAGGTATCACTTCTTCTCTGTCATTCTCCCCCTAAAGAGGTGATTTGTGTAGATCATAGTAAGCCTTAGTTTCTTTGAAAGTGACATTCATACTAACAGACTTGTCGTGAAGGAGGCCGATAGCACTTGTATCCTTGTTATGTTGGAGAATACTCAATGAACACACATTTAAGTGCTTGTGGGTCTAACTTTTCAGCTTTCCGATCATGAACATAACAAATATATCCATACACTCTTGGAAAAATATATGTCAAACTTTTCAGCTTTCCGATCATGAACATAACAAATATATCCAAACACTCTTGGAAGAATATATTCCTTTTTACCTTCTAAGATTTCTAAGGGACTTTTGTAATCAAGGGCCTTTAGAGGCATTCTATTTATAAGGTAACCAGTTACGAGTATTGCATCACCCCTAATATGGTTTGGCAGATTTATAGTGAAGATGAGAGATCTGACTCCCTCAAGCAAATGCCGGTTCTTCCTTTCCCCTAATCCATTTTGAGCACTAGTTCTTGGACAACTAGTTTAATGAATTATCCCAAAACACTCCAAATAGTCATCAAAGTTGTACTTTGTACCATTATCAATTTTAAAAAAGCTGTATTTTAGCATCAAATTGAGTATACATCATTTTATGAAAAGATTGAAAGTATACAAACACATCACTTTTCGACTTCAATAAATATATTCAAGTCATTCTTGTACAACAATTAATAAAGATAACAAACCATCGATTACTAGACAATGAGGTATGCCGAGTTGGTCCCCAAACATCAAAGTGAATAGTAATAAAAAGAATGATACTTCTGTCATTTCTCAAAGGATAAGAGTTCCTACTATATTTAGCATACTCACAAACTTCACAAAACAACGAATTAAACTGAGTCTTTGAAAATAACTTGTTGAGCATGTGCAATTGCTAATATTTCCCTTGACTTATAACTTGTTGAGGACCATGAGTTGGACCTCAACATATCTGATATTGTTTTTGGTGGGGTTTTTCTCCTGTGAGCCTGAGTATCTGAGGAGATGGCGATTCATAGAGTGGAGTGCCTTGTTGGGTGGTTATATAGGCTAATCATGCGCAATTGCTAACATTGCCCACGTGTCGACAACCTCACCTAGGGTTGTTGACCTCGTCTGCTGTCAGGCAGGAAGAACAACATAATATAATTTGGAATCTAATCCCTCGTTAAAGCATCCAACCTAAAATCGATCGGTATTGGATGGAGGGCCCAGCTTTAATATAAAATGCTAGAAAACCCATAATGGATGTGGGATAACACCACTTGAACAAGACTCCCGAATCGACTACCTAGAAGTCTTGTTTAACTTGAACTCCTGAACCAGCCTTTGTATATGTATTGTATGTTTAGTTCCAAATTTTCTGTTACCCTTAGTCCTGAAGTAATTGCTTTGAGATATTTATGTTGCCTAATATCCACTTCATTTTTATGCATATTTTGTTTTACCATAAGTTGACAAAGATAGAATGCCATTTCTTTTTCTTTAACATAATAATTATTGAAGTGATAATGTACAGTTGGGAAACTTGTCAATCAGTAGGCAGTTTTCTCCCTCAGCCAGAGTGGACTGCATGGGACCAAACCGTTGAGTACTGTGCTCTTGCTTATCAGCGTTATATTGTCATCTCTACATTGCGCCCCCAGTATAGATACCTTGGAGATGTTGCAATTAGTCATGCCACTGGAGCAGTTTGGCAGCGGAGACAATTGTTTGTGGCTACACCAACTACTATCGAGTAAGATATGGTTCCTTTTTCAGAAATTTTGTTTATATTAAGTTGGAAGTTTGTGGAAAGTTACTTATTTCAGTTGAGATTTACACTCTTTGCTGGATAATTATCCCCTTATTTCCTTCTTTGAGCAATATAATGAAATTGATGCCAATTTCAAGCATTTATGTCAGTCAAAGCACTGAAAATTATTCATAAAGCTCCATTTCTTTCTGGTTGATGCCCTAAGGCCTAATACTCTCCCCCCCGGAATGGTACACGGGCAGAGTAGTAGTTTTGCAGTGCGTATCTAATATGCTGCATTTTTCAGATGTGTTTTTGTGGATGCTGGAGTTGCACCCATTGACATAGAAACAAGAAAGAGAAAAGAAGAGATGAAGCTAAGAGAGGCACAGGCAAGAGCACATGCTGGTCATGGAGAGTTGGCTCTAATCAATGTAGATGGTCCCCAAACTGCTAAAGAAGAAAAAATAACACTGAGACCACCTATGTTACAGGTCAGAATTCTTATATAACTTGTTTGTAAATTTTCTGTTGGTTGTCATTCGTGTAGGATGTGCTTTGCACACTCCCTGTCACTGTTGTCAAGGCACATGCAGAGGCACTATGGTACAACATGAACAAGCCTTCAGATGAGGCAACTTTAATTAGGCACATGCTTTTTGCGCCTGGGTACATTTTTTAAAGTCAAAAGGTGCAGAAAATTATGCTTGACTTAATTTGTCTTTTGGTTTCTTTAGGTTCTTTTTCTTGTTGTAAATGGAAGAGAAGAAAACTTGGAACTTTGTTTGATGATGTTAGTTGTGATACTTCTTGATCTTTGGAACATTAAGCTGTGTAATGTTGTACAGTATTTAATGTTTATTAACAAAATCATATACTTTAGGATTTTAGCATTTTAGATATTTTAAATACAATATATTATTATTCTTAGAAATGAGCACCTTACTTCACTCGGGCAAGCACCTTTTTGCACCTTCCCCCTTTGCCGTTGTAAGGGTTCTAGCAAGTAGTCTGCACCCTGCTCCTTTGACAACGATGCTCTGTCATGCTAAAGGTATTCCAAGCTAGTGAAAAGAACAAATTACAGGAAATACACTCTAATAGCTAGCACTCAGTTGACTTGTTATTGCTGTAATTAATTATCTCTTATGGTTTTAAGATAGTGGATTATTCAGTATGCTATGCCTTAATGTCTACAATTTGATTAAGGTTCCTTATTTTGTATCTATGTTTTTGTTTGTCAGGTGGTTCGACTAGCTTCTTTCCAGCATGCTCCTTCTGTGCCACATTTCCTGTCGTTGCCAAAGAAATTTAAAGTTGGTGGGGATAACATGGAAGAAAGAAAGGTTAATGAGATAGCTGTTGGTGGTGGAGGGGTCTCAGTAGCAGTTACTCGTTTTCCAACTGAGCAAAAGCGACCAGTCGGACCAGTAATTGTGGTTGGCGTGAGAGATGGAGTTCTTTGGCTCATTGATAGGTAGCTTGTCCTGCAACTCTGAGATATTTAATGGCTTGCTAAAGCATTCATTACTTTACCTTTATAGGTACATGACCGTGCATGCCTTGTCCCTAAGCCATCCAGGAATTCGTTGTCGGAGTCTCGCTGCTTATGGAGATGCTGTTAGTGCAGTGAAATGGTATAGCTTTATTTTATATTTCAAATGAGACCAATTTTGTGCAATCTCATTATTTTCCTTTGCAGGGCAATTCGGCTTGCCAGGGAACATCATGATGATTTAGCACAATTTTTGCTTGGAATGGGCTATGCGAATGAAGCACTTCATTTACCTGGCATATCTAAGAGGTTTGCCTTACCTGTTTTGTATTTGATTTCTTTTATGGTTATTATGTCTGCTTTTTTTTTTTTTTTTTCAATTTCAAATTTGAAATGAGCTTTTGTTTCAGTCATAACAATTTTCAATGTTAAGATTTTCTCTCCCTTCACATACTCACATGCCTTTGCATGCTTGCTTTCATATTTGCTATCGTTTCATGTGGCTATCTGTAAATTAACCTGCAGGAATGCCGCTGCTTGCTAAAAAATGTAGGGCAGGAAGTTGATAGTGGAAGGGCTGTACCAGTTAGAGTTTAGATTAGATAATCAATCTCGATACACATATTAAGCCATCATCCATGTTTGTGCCAATTAGAGTTCACCAAGAACCACATGTTGTTCTTGCATTGCATTCTGATCCATGTTTTTTCAATTACATTGCTATTCTATTTTTACAGGTTAGAGTTTGATTTAGCCATGAAGAGTAATGATTTGAAACGAGCTCTTCAGTGTCTTCTTAAAATGAGCAACAGCAGGGACATCGGACAAGATAATCCAGGGCTTGATAAGAATGATATCTTTAATCTAACAGCTAAGAAGGAAAATTTGGTTGAGGCTGTTCAAGGCATAGTAAAATTTGCAAAGGAGTTTTTGGACCTTATTGATGCAGCTGATGCTACTGCCCAGGTTGACATTGCTCGTGAAGCTCTTAAAAGGTTAGCTACTGCTGGTTCAGTGAAAGGAGCTTTACCGGGGCGTGAGTTAAGAGGACTGGCTCTTCGCCTTGCAAATCATGGAGAGTTGACACGCTTGAGTGTAAGTTGGTGATATTTCTAATACTTTCTTTCTATCCAAATATATATCTCCGATGTTATTTAGGATCGGGTGTGAATGTCGGACATAGGTATGTGTCCAACACAGGTATGTTTACTTTTTCTTTTTCATGTATTTGGAGTGTCCTTTGAGGACCATAATCCATAATCATGTCTGAATGTGTCAACTGCGGGTTATAGACATGGATACTTTAAGAAAAATGAAGAGTCGATGCAACAATTTTATATCCACATCCTTGTTTAAAGCAATTTTCTAGTTTTAGTTTTAGTTTTCACTTATGGGAAAGGTCTTTAGCAGTTCTATAATATTTCGAATGAGTTTACTAATTTTTCTGTTTGATTTTTGAATTAAGTAATGATTGTCACGGAGAATATTCAGTTTACCATTGTCATCTTTGCACTTGGCGTTCTTGATTTGATCCCTGTTTGGTAAAGATATTCTATGCTATTGCAGGGTTTAGGAACTAACTTGATATCACTCGGATTGGGACGGGAAGCGGCGTTTGCAGCTGCATTATTGGGAGATAATGCTCATATGGAAAAGGCATGGCAGGATACTGGGATGCTTGCAGAGGCTGTTTTACATGCACATGTATGACTTGGTTCATGTCGACAAATTGTTACTCATCCGAACCATATTTCTTGCATTTCCTGACCAGTCTAAAATTTGTTTCAGGCTCATGGACGATCAACATTGAAGAACCTTGTTGAGGCTTGGAACAAAGTGTTACAGAAGGAGGTGGATCACATTCCAACGGCAAAGACAGATGCTACTGCTGCATTTCTGGCTGCTCTTGAGCCGAAACTTTCGAGTTTGTCAGAAGCAGGGAAGAAACCACCTATTGAAATCTATCCTCCTGGGATGTCAGCACTCTCTTCTTCAATTGTTATTAAGAAATATCCTGCTCCTGCAACACAGACTTCCCAGCAACAATCGAACACTCCATTGGCAATAGAAGGACCACATCCTAGTGGACCAATTGGAGCACCAATAGGTGCACCACCTCCCAGTGCATCAGCTGCAGTACCAGGCACTCCAATAGGAGCACCAACTCCAAGTGCACCAGCTGCAACACAAGGCACACTGGTAGGAGCAGCACCTCCTGGGGAAGCAGCTGCAAAACAAGGCACACCAATAGGAGCGCCATCTCCAGGTGCAACAGCTGCAATATCGGGCATGCCAATAGGAGCACCAGCTCCTTGCACAGCAGCTGCAACACCAGGCACACCTGTAGGAGCACCACCTCCTGACACACCAACTACAACACCAGGCATGGCAATAGGAGCACCAACTCCTGGCACACCAGCTGCAACACCAGGCATGGCAATAGGCGCACCAACTCCTGGTACATCAGCTGGAACACCAGGCATGCCAATAGGAGCACCACCTCCCAGTACATCAGTTGCAACACCAGACATGCCAATTGGAGCAACTCCTCCCAGTGCAGCAGCTGCAGCACCAGGCACACCTATAGAAGCACCACCACCTGGCGCTCAAGCTGAAACATCAGCAACGCCATCAAGAGGACCACCTACTGATGCATCAGCTGCAACTCCAGGCATGGCGACAGGAGCACCACCTCCAGCAGCAAAGAAAGGCACAACAACGGGAGCATCACATCCAGCAGAAACATCAGGCATGACAACAAGAGCACCAACTCCTGATGCACCAGATGCAACACCTGGCAAGCCAATAGAAGCTCCACCTCCTGGTGCACCAGCTGCAAGACCAGGTACGCCAATAGGTTCACCACCTCCTGCTGTGCCAGCTGCAACAACAGGCACGCCAGTAGGAGCACCACCTACCAGTGTACCGGCCGGAAAACAAAGCACGCCAACTGAAGCACCATGTGCCGCTGCACCAGATGCAAGACAAGGCTCACCAATAGGAGCACCAGCAGCAACACCAAGAATGTCAATTGGAGCACCAGCTGCAACCTCTGGCACACCAATAGCAGCATCAACTCCTGGTGCACCAGCTGCAACACCAAGCACATCAATAGGAACGCCACCTCCTGGTGCACCGGCCGCAACACCAAGCACGCCAATAGGAGCACCACCTCCCAATGCACCAGCTGCAACACTAGGAAAGCCAATTGGAGCACCACCTCCTGGTGCACCTGCTGTAGCATCAGGGACACCAATAGGATCACCACCTCATGGTGCACAAGATGCAACACCACACACATCTATAGGATCACCACCTCCTGATGCATCAACTGCAACAACAGGCAAAGCGATAGGAGCATCACCTCCTGGTGCACCTGCTGCAGCAGCAGCAGGTGCACCACCACCCATATCAGGAGCAAGTGAACCCGGTTCAGATGATAAATCTACTATTTCCTCATCAGGCAATCAACATACGACTGCTTCAGTAGAAAGTAATCCAACAAAGTCTACCGATGACAAACCAGCAGATGCAACACCAACAGCTAAACCATTGGCGGATGTACCATCTCTAACACCAGATAACCAAGAAACAAGTGTTCCAACTACAGACCCAACAAGTGAACCACTTGCTTGAGTCTGTTAGGACTAGGACTAGCACTTAATGAGTTTATAGTAATTCAACTGATTCCAGACAACAACAATTTGATTTCATTCATATGAACTACCGTGATCCTTGTTAGGATTCGGAAAAAGAACCAGCAGCAGGAGCCCATTTTTGTGAATGCATCAATGTGAACATATTTGATTTATCTAGACTTCGGTTTGGCTTGACCGAAATCTGTAAGTAGGGATTATATTTGTTCTTGATTTGGCTTTTCCACTCAAGAGCTGCCCATATGAGTAGTTTAATAGGATTTGTTGTAGAATTGTGCTGTAAGCCTTGCTTGTTATCGAAATTTTGTTCAGAATGCATATTAAAGTGCAGAGCTTGCAAAATGATGATGTTATTTAATCGTCGTGGGGCTTTGTTTCTTGTTTTTATTTTTGCTACACTTCAATTTACACTTCCACCTCCGGTGGTTGATCTTAGTGGTTAAGGTTCGAGCATTCAAGGAGTAACTGATATGTCTTTTTTGAGCAACTCTCTTTAAATGAGTGTATGCATGTGTAATGTAAGTATGTTCTTATCACCACAATCATCTTATAAATAATTAAATATTTAATTTACTAAAAAACTAATATATATAAATACAATTTAAATAAATATGACATAAAATATCAACAGAATCACAGATGTAGTGATAAAAGATTTGTGTTAAAATTTTTAGTTGACATTCTCGAGTTTCCTCGTATAAAAAATATGGCATGAAACATAATAATTAATAAATAAATTATGCAAGGCTTAATATCTATTTTGGTCCTTGTACTATAGTGAATTTCTCATTTCAATATTATTTTGGGTCACTTTATCTCTTCTATTTTCGTTTCATCCAACATGTTAGCCTCTTGATTATTTCCATTAAAAAAATACGTGGCTATTAAAGCTAATTAAATGTGAACACGTGGACAATAATAAAAGGGCTAAAGTGAGAATTTCACTATTGTACAGGGGCAAAAACATGTATTAAGCCTATTTTCAAAGGGCGAACATTTTAGATTTTTTTAAACGAAAATGGTCAAGGGGCTAATGTAATGGATAGAATGAAAGTAGAGGGGGCAAAGTGACTGTAAAAATAGTTAAAGGGTCAAAGTGGGAATTTCACTATAGTACAAGGGCCAAACCAAATATTAAACCATTATACAATTATAAATTGTACTTGGATTTTGTACGTATGAATGGATCGTAATTTGTAAAGCCCAAACTTAAAGAGCCCAAACCCGAAAGGTTCCGAAATACCCAAAAGTAAGTCCTTTACTCTTTAGTAAGGCAAAACTGTGAAATAGAATCACAGAGACCGGCAATGGCGGCCGATCCCACAGCCACAACTAGAACAAGAATATATGTTGGAGGTTTGGGGCAAAGCGTTAACAGCGATGATCTGCGGAAGATATTCTCCGCCGTGGGAACGGTGGAAGGAGTGGAGATCGTAAGGACCAAAGGTCGCAGTTTCGCATACGTCGATATCCTCCCATCTACCTCAAACTCCATCTCCAAGCTATTTAGCACGGTGGGAAATCTTTGAACACTGTATGTTTAGGGTTACTGCTTTAGAAATTCATGGTTTGATTTGTTTTTGAAAATTAATACAGTATAATGGGTGCGCTTGGAAAGGCGGCAAGTTGAAGCTTGAAAAGGCTAAAGAACACTTTCTTACTCGCCTGAAACGGGAATGGGCTGAGGTAGAAGCTGAAGATGAAGCTAATGAAGGAAGCCATCAAGCTAAGCCTTCTTCTTCAGACGGCAACAATAGCAAAAACAAAGTTCAGGTTTCTCAAAACAACCAGCTTCGGATCTTCTTTCCTAGATTATCAAAGGTTAGGTTTCTTTTTCACTTAAAATTTCAATTTTGTATTGCAAATTGCTCTCTCAAATCGGTTGTTTGTGCTGTTGCTCCTACATATGTGTGTGTAAATTGTAAAAAATTAAACATTCCCATTTCCTTGTGTTGGATATATACCAGTCCCAAATTCAAGCAACATTGTTCTTTGTTATGTTATAGGGAATTGTTTAGCTTCAGCTGAAACCATAGATTTCATTAGAGACTTATATGGAACCGGATAATTCTAACCATAATTACCTGAATCCAAACCCAATTTGATAATAAAAAGTCAACTGAACTAGGGGGGAAGTCGAGCTGAGCCCGGGAGCTCAAGCTCTACTCGAAATTTAGAGCTCGATACTTGGCTTGAGTTCGATTGAGCATCTATTTTTAAGCTTGAGCTCCGCTTGAGATATATTCAAGTTACTTGAGCTTGATTAAGGTCATTTATCAATTTTCATACTCAAACTTGAACTCAAGCTTGACTAAGCTCATATGTATTGAAGCTCGAGCTCGGCTTGATAACTAAGCTTAGAGTTAATAATATATATTAAGGACGATAAAACAAGCTTGATAAATTGGCTCGATTGATGGCTCAAACTGCTTGAGCTCCAGTTCAGCTCGATAATTACCAAATTGAGTTCGAGGTTTATTCATGTTGAGTTTGAGTAGCTTGTAAGCACCAATGTCTCATTTACATTTGAAACCATCCAACCCAAATCTGAATTGGCTTTAACAAGTAGCCCAAAAAGACAAAAATCCAAAGTGATCCAAACTGGTAATAATTTGATTGGCAAACTCAAATGACCCTAAACCAAAACAACCCGAACATGAAATGACCCAAACATGAATTGACCTGAATTTGAAATGGTCCAAACTCAAAACTAACCAGGGCTAAAATGACTTGAAAATTTTAAAAGTGGAATTAATCCGATCCAAAACCAACTCGACCAGCTCAACTGACAGGTACTTCCATGTTGTGCAGATAAAATCGTTGCCATTTAGTGGGACTGGAAAGCATAGATACAGTTTCCAACGTGTTGAAGCCCCTGCTTTTCCTCTACATTTTTGTGATTGTGCAGAGCACTCCGGTCGTTTCAATGCTGTGAAACAAAAAGAAGTTCGACATCATGAGGAAATAAATGAGGAAGAGCTTAGCTTGATGAGCTCAGTAATGAACAAGCTTTTTGAGAGGGAAAATATTTCCAACACTAGCAGGCCCGCCATAGTAAAGGAAAGAGACGATTTCATTGAACCAGTCGAGGATTCACCCTCCAATGAGGAGGAAAATGATGACGATGATGATGATCTCATAATTAATGTCGTTTCTAATGCAAATAAACGAACAGCTATGTCTGGGATCAGAGAGTTGAAAAAAGTCTCCACTGAGGTATAATCTGATGTTAGTGACTGCAAAAAGCTGTTTGATTTCATGATGTGTTAGTGTTTTGTTCTCCTTGTAATTAATTTCATTCTCTTGCCGTATTTGACACACAGAAAACTAGACTTAGTGAAAACAAAGTTTTGAAGGATGGAGCAATTCCAAGTGCAAGCAAGTTGCAGAAAAAGAATGCTTTGCATGCTGAAAAGAAGAGGAAACCGAACAGAGATGATAAACATGAAATCCCTTCTCTTTCATCTCAACTGAGAATGAATTCACAGTGTGATGAGATTGAAGCAGGTTTTGAGGAGGATGATGAAACTGACGATGACCTCGTAATTAATGTGGCGTCAACGGAAAACAAAGGGAAGGCTTTGTCAGGAAGCACAAAGCGTGCTAAGGTATCTCCAAAACAGGTATACCCTCTCTCTTGATTGGTGCAGAGTAGATGCTTTCTTATATGCTACTAGGATTATGTATATATGTACTATCGGGTCCTAATTTCTTCATATTTCTATGACACCTAGAATTTTAAACCGAGTGAGACACAATCAACTGAGAATGAGCGTGAAGAGAAGAAAGATCGTTTACTTCCTAGAAAGAAGATGAAACTAATTTCTACCGAAGAAAGGGATGGAAATGAAGCTGTCTCCACTGTACCTGCTGAGAAGGGACCCCTCATTGCTCAAATGACTGAACAAGATTGTAGTCTCAAACTGTCGAGTACTAGTTGTTTGTGGTCTCAAAAGTCTTCATGGAAGGCACTTGTTGGAGGTAGAGGCAACAGTGCATTCAGTCTCTCCAATATTCTTCAAAATGCTGATACCACTGAGGAACAACACGTTTTTGATGATCCCAAAGTGGACAACACTCTTGATGGCAAGAATGACAAGTTGTCAACACCTGAGAACTCGGAAGGGATGTCAGGCAAAATGGAAATAGCGAATGCGATTGCAGAAGCTCAGCCAAATAAACCTAGCATGACTTCGAGTAATACAGGAAGAGGTTCTTCATGGCTTCACAAGTCATCATGGATTCAATTGGTAAGTGATAAGAGCAATTCCTTTAGTATCTCACAAATTTTGCCTGGCACTACTACTTCACGAGAGCTTGCAAAGCCCACTGGTGAGGATGTGGTGCAGTCTGCTGATGGAAATTATACCAATGAAATGGACCGATTTACGACTGAAGGTGCTGGAAAAGGAGACTCTGTTGAGAGTATTCCGAAAACCAACCCTCAAACTCTTGAGGGCGGTAACGATACTTCTCTCCCAGCTGTTGAGAATATAAGGAACTTTGAACCAGTCAGAGGTTTTGCTGTAGATACTAGCACGGGGGGGACATGTTCATTTATGAGAAGCTCTACTTCATTGAAAGAATGGGCTAAAACTAAGGCTGCCCTAAAAGGGTCATGGAAGAAGAAAACAAAAGGCGATTCAATGTAGTAGCATTGAGGTATGTTGTTCGTATTTAAGTCTCATTGTTGATTACATGTATGCTTGGATTTTTTTGAAGTCTTTTCATGTATTTGGAGGATCCTTGAAGGGTCAAAATTTCATACTCAGATATGGATTTTGAAAGAAAAAAATGAATAGTCGGAACAACATAGGTGCTGTGGTTCTGGTGAAATGATTTTGTTCTGATTATTGAATGTCATTGTGTTCCATAGAAATATACCTAGAAAAACCATCTAAGGTCTTTGGTATACTTTTCTTGGTATCAATTAAACCAAGAATTTCATCATTTTCATTTGTGATAGTTGTTCATTTTTCCATTGCTTTCTATTCATTTATAGTCCTATATTAAAGTCCTGTGCACCCTAAGTACACTTTATTTCTTTACAACAAAGACACTCACAAAAGAAGTCTTGCATCTCTTGTAAACATTATCAACTCTCATCACAAACATGACCAAAATTATCAAAAAAAAAAATATTGACAGAAATACTTAAACAAAAGCAGGAACTCTTTTCAGTCATTGCAAAGATTTTTATCATAATGAAAACTGTGGAGGGATTTCTGACTCTTTTGGGAGAAATCTTCTAAGTATTGTCGGTCCAGAGCTAGTGGACTTCCAACACGTTCAGTGTTGTTACAGGTGGGGGTTTTGTATCCCGATTTTGTCGAGAGCCTGAGCTGGAGGCAGGATTCACAGAGCAGGAGTGTTTAATTTGACGAGGTACTCTCACTCTCTGAGCCCTTCGCCACCCTCGACGAAGTCAAGAGACAAAACCCTGGCTTAGGACAATACTAAATATGTCGAGGAGTCCGTGACTCTAGGTGGACAAGACTCAAAAAGACTTCACTCAACATGTTAGAAATCTCTCAACAAAAAAAAAAAAGAAAGTATTCTTATTCCTGTTTGTTTTGGGATGTTGGTTTTTAGCTGCTTTCTCCTCTATGCCGCTTTTGACATTGTTCAGATTCAGTAGTTTCAGAGGCTGTATGTTTGGGTGAATGATTTGAAGAAGAACAATCTGTAATGGACTTAGCTGATCCAGATTTCTGGAAGAAGCTGGCAGTTTCAGATGAAAATAAAAATGGGTTTTCACTTGGAAACATTTTCTTATCGGCCAATCCAGATTTGCGACGACGTTCATCCATAAGCTTTTTCAAGAGCTGTCCTTGTTGCTGTATTTGCAGCTGAAGCTCCTTTTGCACCTATTGAACCCCAAAAGAGAAAAACACCGGTAAAAAGTGTTCGCAAGAGCATGACCTGTCGTTACTCGTATTCGAGTGTAAGTGTTGGATATACATATAGAAAAAACAGTCAAATGGAATAGCTATGAGATAACATCAACACACCTTCAGCTGTTCATGCAGCAGCTTTTGAACTTCAATTTGCATTTTCAAGGTCTCTACTACATCCATTTCCCTGCAAATAAATGCCATTGAAAAGATGATATTAGTGCTTAATTTTGTGCCATGAATTAATGACTCAAAAACAATTATAAGTTACTTGAATTTGGATCACACCTTTCTATGTTGCCATCACTTTGATGATCATCACTTCCAATTAAAGTTGCTCTCTTTTCTTCAAATCTGGAACTTCCTTTATCTAAGTGTAAAAGCAGTAAGTGCTTGATCTTGGCATATGCTTAATCGGCAGATTGATTTATGAAAAATTTAAGGGGAAAAAAAGTAAAATGGGAAATGGTATGTGTGCAATATATGTTATCAGGATTCTTTATTTTCTCTAAAGTAATCGTGTTTGGGATTCATGTGTAAACACATTTTCTTATGTGTGTGAGTTGAGAGAATAATCTTCCAAATATGTGAGAAAATTTAAGTGAAAAGTCCATATATTCATCGTTGGAAAAGCTTTATTGAAACTCACGTGCAAATATTCTTTAAATTATATTCTAAATACTTAATCAATCGTTTTAGTCCACATCATTATTCTTATTTAAATTCTAATCCTCCTAAAATTTATCCAAAATCTACTACAAATATTATAATTATCATCATATCTAGAAATCTAGTTTAAATGAAAAACTACTTACAATTATTATAATATTTTAACCAGTAAAATAGAATTATATTCAACCCTGCTCGTAGCTACAATATAGTGGTTTGGCACCTCTCATAAAAAACTTTCCATCTAAATCTTTAACATCATCTTCATCATGTTATCGAGGAAGAGCATTGCTAATATATTTGGTCTCTTTAAATCACCAAATTCCGTGCAATATCAAAATTCCTCAAATTACTATTAAATGTTGAATGTAGTGGTAAATAGTATTGCATCTCTAATAAGAGAATTTAAATTCAAATTTAAACTTTGGAGATGATATTATTAAAAGATGTAACCACGATCCTCAAAAGAATTAATATTCATGAATGGTAAAATGAACATAAAAAAAAAAAAAACCTTGGCCATATAGAAAAACTGCTCTTCAAATTTATCCAAAGTGTCCTTAGTCCCATTGTTTGATCTAATTAGTAGTACCCCTTCAAGTGAGTTGTCTTTTAACAATATGAACAAGATGAATATTTTCTCTTCCTTATTTCTCTCTCTTATCACAAAAATTCTTTTTTCCTTTGTTAGAAAGACATCCATCTTTTCTTGTTTGAAAGACTCTTTTAGCATACTCTTCTTGTTTATTTGTTCTTTAGTGTAACAAGCATTGATTAATTCTGATAATGAGATGTTGACTAAATATTTTAAGTCATTAAAAGATGAAAATTTTGACTCGTATCACTCTGGTAGAGTTATAATAACTTTTCCCATAATCCTCTTATCACAAAACTCGTCTTTAGACAACCTAATATTGTTAAGAGTGACCATAATCTTATCTGAATACTATTTGACAACTTCATTATTTTTCATCTTTAGATTCTCCAAATCTCTTAATCTGGTTTTTGTTAAACCTTGAAACGATCCTCTTTTTGCTTATCCCAAGTTTGATTTGGTATCTAACAAGTCATGATGCTTGTGAAAATAACATAAAAAACTCCATTTTACAGACATGAAATATAGTTAGATTGGTCCTCGATGGTGATTGATCTCTACCAATTTCCACTACTTCCTAAAATATATGTGTTTGCAAATATGTCTTCATTTTCACCACAAATAAAGGAGGCGGAGAAAAACTATTTGTGCTCGCAATTCTAGAATTTGACAATTTAGGATTGTGTGCTAACAAAGAAGATAAAATTTTCTTTCAAAAACTCTCAAAAAAATGCATCTAAGAGCTTAGGTCCCCAAAACTAATTGTTCTGATACCAATTGTAAGGCTTCAGAGAGAATATTTATAAGTGTATTATTAACTAATTATTTTAGTCCACATCATCATCCTCATCTAAATCCTAATACATTTTCTTATGTTAAAGTTTATTTAAAATCCGCTACAAGATTTATGATTAGTCGCCAAAAGATAACTAAAAATCTAATTAAAATAAAAAAAAAACTACCGATGAGAACAATATTTTAACCCGAAAAACAACGTTATATTCAACAAATATACAACATAAAACATAATTTAGTTTTCTTCAAAGAATAGTTTGGATATTTACCATTTTTCGGCTCCGAAACACCCTTGGCAAGTCTATACTTCTGCAAATTAGATATACAAAGAAACATTATATACAATCACCACTATATATATACACACACATTCATGAAGATCCCATCATATATACACAATTTACCTCAAAATTACCTGCAAATGGCTCTTGACATGATAGATACTCAAACCCTCAACATTCATAAGTTTCAAAATATTCTTTGGTGTAGCACCTATATATGATTTCATAGAAAAAAATTGTTAAGTTTAAAAACAAAAAGAATACCCAGATATCAGTTCATGATGATCAATCAAAAGATGGTTTATATATATGTTCTCACAGTCAGGGCCACCAAGTTGATCCACTGCATTTAAGAAAAGTTCATGAAGCTCAGGTATCCACCTTATTCTTTGTTTATGTGCAGCCATAGCATCAGTATGTTGTTGATTCATTGAATGTATATAACCATCCATGTTAACAACTGGGGTAACATGGTTTCTTTTAAATCCCAATTGATGTATCCCTTGATCTGAAGAAACTTGTGGAGTTTCTTCATGTACTTCCTAATTATATATATAAGATGGATGTTAGATTTCGAATACATGGATAATATACCATGGAGTCCTTAGGAGTCAGTTTTCATTTTGCCTCGTCTATTTAAGAAATGGGTAAATTAGTTCATATACGTTAGTTTGAAAAGTAAATAAATCTTTTTTTTTGTTAAAAACCGGTGTGACGGACAAAATAACTAGACAGTGACACGTGGCGTACCATGTGTACCTCATGTTGATATACAAGAACTAGTTTTGCATTGTGACCCATCTACTCAAAAAATGGTCAAATTAGTCTCTTTACGTTAGATCAAAGAGCAAATTGATCCTTTTGTTAAAAATTCTATTCATTTTTACTGTTAAAAACTAGTCCCTATAAGTCAGCATGAGGTACACGTGACATGTCATGTGTTATTGTCTAGTTATTTTGTTAGCCACGCCATTTAAAAAAAAAAGAAGATCAACTTATCATTTGATGTAATGTATAGGAACTAATTTGACAATATTTTGAGTTGAGGGAGATAACATATAATCTAAGGGCCTCCATGGTACTTTTATTGTTAAACATGTATATATATTTACCTGATCAAGGCCAAGAGGTGAACTTTCACTCACATCAATCTCAAGCTCTTTAGTCAAATATTGCAATTGCAGCTTCTCTTTCAATGTTAAACTCTGCTTTGCATACACTGAACCTCGAGGGCTGCCACAAGGACTTGATGCTGGTACATGAGTGAATGCCATGAAATCATCTTTTTCACCACAAAGAGATGGGTCACAAACTGCAACTTTTTGATTATATCTTTGGTTTCCATAATGGTTTCTGGTCTTTGAATTCGGTAACCATGACCGGTTTAAACCGGTATTGAACCTATAAGGATGGGGCTGTGACATTGATGGCTGTGATATTGGTGCAAGGGCTTCTTGTTGTTGGTGCTGTGGCATAAAATAAGGACTTGGTGAGTTCTCATATGCTGAATAAAGCGCTATTGGATCACTATTGAGGAACTTATGAACAGAAAAAGGTCCAGGATAGCTTGTTTGCATTGCTCCTTTTACACTTGTGATATACTGCAAAAAAAACAAAATACCATGACTTGAATTAAGCATTTTGGATTATCATATATATATATATATATATGTAATACATGAACATATGATATTGATTTGATGCTTAACAAAAAGAGAGAAAGAGAAGAAATCAGACCTTTGAAGTTGAAAGCTTAATTTCAGGGAAAAGCACGAACACAGATTCTTCAGCTTCTGCTACGAGGTTTTCAGGTTGAGGTTATTTATTGAATTATAAAAAAAAATGCAAATGGCATACATAGGATTTGATGAATGTTTTGTATTTTAGGGGCAAGATAATATTAAATTATATATATATATATATATATAAAAGGTTGTTATCGTACTTTTTAATTTATGTACTTAAAAAAAATTAGTTGTAATGAACTTAAATTTAATAAAATAATCAAAGGTGAATTTAACTAAAATTTTTTTAATTCATTTCTCTTATAAATAAAAAAATATAAATTAATATTGTATTTAGCACCCTAAAAATGAAAAAGAATTTGTTTAATCCCTTTAAAAATGACGAAATTATAAATTAATACATTATAAATTTATATTTTAATCTATTGAAAATTTATAATCAAATTTCTAGATTCGTCCCTGAAAATATTTTAACAATATTAACAGTTAAACTTAAATTTTAAAATCCAACAATTCTTAAAATTAAAATTACATCAAATTTACTAAGAATATTTTAATGGTATAAAAAAGGATGATGAAGGTGGTGATTTGAATAATAAGCATATAGGTCCACACGGTTCTTGATTAGATTAGTGTGGATAAGAAGTAATGAAGTAGTTTCCCATGAAATTCACAAATGTTTGTGATTTGTCTTTATTGTTGAATTGAATCCTCAAATATTTAAAGTAGGTAGGTAGGCGGAGATTCTAATGCCAGATTCACAAGCTTTTGATTGGGATTCTTTTTATACGACACAAGTAAACGGCCATTGAATATAATAAACAAGCAGAATAATGTTGGTGTAATGCAATTGCCATTTGCTAACAGGTCATACCTCACAATGACTTTGAAGACGAGAATGCCGAGATTGAATATTTGTTTCGTTTAGGGATGGCAATGGGACGCGGCACCCCTTCCATTTTATTTTATTTTATTTTTATATATTTTTATTGTATTTTATAAGAAGGGTAAATTATATTATTAATTATTAAATTATGGGTAAGTTCACACATAGATAAGGTCTTCCACGATATTACTTTTTACAGCATTGTACTATATATAAATATAAAACATGTCTCTCCATCCAATAATATTAACTCATGATGAAAAGAAACCTCCTTTCGTTACCACTAATCTCAATTAATCTTCATGTTGTAGCCTGTAAAAGAACCCTCCATTTTCTTCTAGTCTCACAAGTTCTCTATAACATAGACACATATATATAGTAGAATGGTTAATCTGAATGGATGGGAAGTGGGAACCAATTACAGGCCTCTCTGAACTCCAAACCTGAAAGGAAGGTATTCATGAGTGCCCCTGGATGCGTACATTATATGATGTTGATCAAGGTTTTCAGTAAAGAGGGAATTGTAATGGCAGATCAACAACTATATATTGCAACACATGAAGCAAAACTTGTTAACTAGTGAGATAAACAAATGAAGAAGATGGTGGCTCTACGAAAGAAGGTTGGGTGAAGGTTCAAAACTTGCAATTCTTCTGTTGGTGTTATTGCCAAAGGACAGAGAACAAGATGCAAAAACATGCAGCTAAGAAGCATGAAACAATCTGCTTATTCATTCAACTACAAAAGCAATACATTTAAAGTCAGTTGCTTCACCAAATGCTTTACTACTCCCACTAACTATATTGAAACCAACAAAACATTGCTTGCACACATGAATAAGTTGACTAATCAACTCTATCAACACCTAAACATATAAAAAAACATGAACAATGTTGGAGTTAGAAGCAAGTATTACCTATGTAGGTAATTAGTTTTGTGTCTGAGAAGGCGTATTACCTATGCTGGTAATCTATGCTGTAGCAGCAAGCCACTACTGGTATGAACACTGGTGAAGGGAAAGGCGTATTACCTATGTTGGTAATCAGTGCTTTCACTCTAAGTTTTGGTACTGCTAAGCAAACAAGCAGGAAACGAACCAGAAAAATGAAGAAGATAAAAACAGAAGAAAAGTTGGAAGATATTGATGATGAATAATGTATTTCATTCATATGGAAATATTGGCATTTTGCCATTACATATATCAAAAAATACAAAGGGAAGCAAACAAGTCAAAATGACTGTCCAATCACATAGCTGACCCTATTACATTGAAAATAGCTAAAGTAGCTTGTCCATATTGTATGGCTGAAATGTCAGTCTATCAATCAATGGATTACATCAAAATATTACCTACTAAGTTGGAATGAGATTTGATTACAAAACAAAACATTAGTTCAAATCTAACAGCAATAAGAAACTATAGTTGCTGCATACTTGACAAAAGTCTGCATGGCCAACTTTCTGCTACCCGTGCTTCATACTAGCTGCATGGAGATCAGCTTCAACACTCCTCCTTGAGCTCCATGCTGCAAACTCCCATGAGCTTTCTCAACTTGATGAATCTTGATGTAGCAAGACCCTTTGTCAAAATGTCAGCTATTTGATCCTCCGAATTGCAATGAACCAGCTTTATTTCACAAGCTTGCTCCATCTCCCTTATCACATGCAACTTTATATCAAAGTGCTTAGTTCTCCCGTGGAAGACAGGGTTCTTTGCAATTGCAACAGCAGATTTGTTGTCACAAAGTATCTCTGTTGCTTCATTCTGGTTTAAATTCAGATCAGCTAAAATTTTTCTTAGCCAAATAGCTTGATTCACTGCACCAGCAGCTGCAACATACTCAGCTTCAGCAGTCGATTGAGCCACCAAAGACTATTTTTTCGAGCTCCAACTGACCATTGCTGACCCCAATGTGAAGGCATATCCTGATGTGCTTTTCATATCATCTTTAGAACCTGCCCAATCACTGTCTGTGTAGCCTTTCAATTTCAGTTCTTCAGCTTTGCTAAATAAAAGACCAAAGCTTAGAGTACCTTTAATGTATCTTAGTACTCGTTTTGCAGCCTGAAAATGCTGTTCATTACTGCAGTGCATAAATCTAGAGAGTAAACATACTGCAAACATGATGTCTGGTCTTGTTGCAGTCAAGTATAAGAGACAACCTATCAAGCTTCTATAGGTTGTTTCACAAACTATTTCATGACCCTCTTGGCTCGATAATTTTAACCCAGCTACAATAGGCGTAGGAGTTGGCTTGCAATTCAGCATTGAAAATTTTGTCAACACCTTCAACGCGAATGATTTCTGGTTCAAGAAGATTCCTCCTTGTGTTTGGCTCACTTCCATTCCTAGGAAGTATGTCATCAGCCCAAGGTCAGTCATTTCAAACATTTGCTTCATTTTTGTCTTGAATTCTGCTAAACCAACTTCATCTCCTCCTGTGACCAATAAGTCATCAACATACAATGACACCACAAGCTGAGTTTTAGTTTCTTCTTTCTTAACATAGAGAGTAGGCTCGCTAGCACTTCTTCCAAATCCCAAACTGATTAGGTAACTATCAATTCGAGCATACCAGGCTCTAGGAGCCTGTTTTAGGCCATACAAAGCCTTTCTGAGTCTGTACACTTTGTCTTCATTGCCAGCAACTTTAAAGCCCTGTGGTTGCTCAACATAGATCTCCTCCTCAAGGATACCATTTAGAAAAGCTGATTTTACATCAAGTTGATGTATCTTCCAGTTCATTTGAGCTGCAAATGCAACAATCAGCCTGATCGTATCAAGTCTGGCAACAGGAGCATATGTTTCAAAGTAATCCAGTCCATATTTTTGACTGAATCCTTTTACAACCAGCCTAGCCTTAAGTTTGTTCAGACTTCCATCAGCATTCTGCTTTGCCTTGTAGACCCATTTTACACCAATAATCTTCCTGTGAGCAGGTCTTTCAACCAGCTCCCAAGTCTGGTTCTTCTCGATCATGGCAATTTCATCAGCCATTGCCTGTTTCCAGCCCTCATCAACTTCTGCCTCTTCATAACAGCTTGGCTCAACTTGTGCAACAACTGCTCTCTCATAAATCTCAGTTAAAAATCTTGTACCCCTGACTGGTGTATCATCTACATCCATCTCGGGACCGATTTGATTTGGTTCAACTTGATCTGCAATGAGCTCTTCAGAAATGGCTTCTGGTTCATTTTTGTCCCAGCTCCAACTTGACTTTTCATCAAATACAACGTCCCTACTCACTTGAACCTTTTTGGTCAAAGGATCTAAAATCCTATAACCCTTTTTTACTAGGCTGTAGCCTACCAAAACACCAGGTAAGGCTCTTTTGGAGAGTTTGTCTCTCTTCACAGCTGGTACTTGTGTATAGCATAAGCATCCAAAGATCCTCAAATGAGCCAATGATGGCTTGAAGGAAAACCAGGCTTCAAAAGGTGTCTTGTGAGAGAGTGCCTTGGTTGGAAGCCTATTCTGAAGATAAACAGCAGTGTTTACTACTTCAGCTCGTATGTCTTTGGGCATATTCTTCTGAAATAGCATGCATCTGGCCATATCTAGGAGACTTCTATTTTTCCTTTCACTGACCCCATTCTGTTGAGGTGTATACACATTTGTTAGCTGGTGTTTAATGCCAGCTTCTGCACAAATGGCTTGGAACTGAGCTGATGTGTACTCTGACCCATTGTCTGATCTTATGGACTTTAGCTTGCAACCTGATTCTGTTTCTGCTGCTGAACCTGATTCTGTTTCTGCTGCTGTTTTAAACTTCAGAAACACATGTGGTACTTCTGACTTCTGTTTCATGAAAAAAAAATCCAGCAATATCTACTAAAATCATCAATAAAGAGGATGAAATACCTGCTTCCATTGAGTGATTCTGTTTTCATGGGGCCACACACATCTGTGTGTACTAGCTGCAGTTTTTCATTTACTCTCCAGGCCTTGTTTGAAGGGAACGGCAGCCTGGCTTGTTTCCCTAGTTGGCATATCTCACAAATGTCATCATTTTTAACGGAATTGGTGAAATTCTCAACCAGATCCTGGCTTATCATTTGAGTCATTGCCCTGAAGTTGGCATGACCAAGTCTTTGATGCCAGAGGTTAGACTCTTCAGTGGAAGCTGCATATGCTGAATCAGACCCTTTGCTCCAGTCAACAATGAAGCTCTTGTCAGTCATAGTGACTGTCATGAAGTGTGATCCACTTGAATCAATGATGTTACACTGCTTGCCCTTAAACACAACAGTATAGCCCTTTCCAAGCAACTGAGCTACACTTAGTAGATTTCTTTCAATTTCAGGTACAAATAACACATTTGCGATGAATTTGTTACCTGTTGAAGTGGTTATTACCACATCACCTTTGCCTTCAGCTTTGATGAAATGACCATTTCCTATTTTGACTTGAGACCTATAGCTTCTGTCCAATGTCTTGAAAATGGCTGCATCAGATGTCATATGATTCGTGCAACCACTGTCCAGGAGCCATCCACCAGTGATTTTATCTCGAGCAATCGAACAGGAGGCTGCAAACACCTGCTCTTCTTGATCACTTTCATCTTCAGCTACTCGAGCCTCAGCTTTTGGTTTGTAATCTTGCTCCAGTCTCGGTTTGTTTTTACAAACTTTTTCTACATGACCTTTCTTTTTGCATTTTTGGCAAAAAGCATCTGGTCTAAACCAGCATTTGGCCTCAGGATGGCCAGGTCTCTTGCAGTGTCTACAAGGTTTATCACCTTTTCTTGTAGCATCAGACTTGGGTCTGTTTTTCCAAGCCTTTTTACCTTTGTAGGTAAATGAGCTTGTGGCAGACTTGGCATTGGCTTGGAATGCATCCTCCTGGTGCTCCTCTAGTCTACTGGCCCTTCTTTGTTCCTGAGCATATAGAGCATTAATAAGCTCAGTTAGAGAAATACTCGTCAGATCCCTTGAATCCTCTAGGGAGGATATTTTAGCTTCATATCTCTCTGGTAAAGTAGAGAGAACCTTCTCAACTATCCTTGCTTCATCAAATTGCTCACCAAGGAGCCTTATGCTGTTTACAACAGCCATTATCCTATCAGAATATTGTTTGACAGTTTCCTCCTCTTTCATTTTCAGGTTCTCAAACTCCCTTCTCAGATTAAGAAGCTGCTGCTGCCTCGTCCTTTCAGAGCCTTGAAACTCCTCCTTCAATTTATCCCAGGCCTGCTTTGGTGTCTCACAGGCCATTATTCTGGTGAAGATTACATCGGAAACACAGTTCTGAATGCATGACATGGCCTTGTGCTTTTTTGTTTTCTCTTCAGAGTGCTGCTTTATTTGAGCCACTGTTGGGTTGGCTCTAAGTGGTTCTGGTTCAACATCTGAGCTGACCACCTCCCATAGGTCAAATGCCTGCAGGTAGGTCTTCATTTTGACCACCCATATGTGATAGCCCTCTCCATTGAAGACTGGTAGAGCAGCTGGTGAGAAGCTTGATGAAGCCATCGTTCTGAAGGTTTGAGTGTAACAGGTCCTCTAAGATGAGAGCTCTGATACCAATTGTTGGAGTTAGAAGCAAGTATTACCTATGTAGGTAATTAGTTTTGTGTCTGAGAAGGCGTATTACCTATGCTGGTAATCTATGCTGTAGCAGCAAGCCACTACTGGTATGAACACTGGTGAAGGGAAAGGCGTATTACCTATGTTGGTAATCAGTGCTTTCACTCTAAGTTTTGGTACTGCTAAGCAAACAAGCAGGAAACGAACCAGAAAAATGAAGAAGATAAAAACAGAAGAAAAGTTGGAAGATATTGATGATGAATAATGTATTTCATTCATATGGAGATATTGGCATTTTGCCATTACATATATCAAAAAATACAAAGGGAAGCAAACAAGTCAAAATGACTGTCCAATCACATAGCTGACCCTATTAAATTGAAAATAGCTAAAGTAGCTTGTCCATATTGTATGGCTGAAATGTCAGTCTATCAATCAATGGATTACATCAAAATATTACCTACTAAGTTGGAATGAGATTTGATTACAAAACAAAACATTAGTTCAAATTTAACAGCAATAAGAAACTATAGTTGCTGCATACTTGACAAAAGTCTGCATGGCCAACTTTCTGCTACCCGTGCTTCATACTAGCTGCATGGAGATCAGCTTCAACAAACAACAATGTTCATTCTTAACTAAATTACATAACAAATGAACTAAACAAGTTTGCCATGCTACTCGACAGGGCCAGCATGCACCAAAGCTTCAGCTGCATCTAAGTCATTTTGCACTTCACAACTTCGTGGTGTCATCTCGCAGCTCTCCACTTCGCAGAGACATCTCGTAGTTCTCCACTTGTGGAGACAGCTCGCACTTCACTACTTCGAGGTGTCAGCTCGCACTTTGAAATGTGCTTGAGCTGTTGCATGGTTAGCCAACTTATAATAGTTTTCCATTTGGAAATTCCACCAATAATATTGTTATCGGAAAGAGCTAAAACCCACAAATGTGATGTTTGAAAAAAAAATCTCCGAGTGAACCACACATCTTCTACTCATTTTAAAATAAAATAAAATAAAATAATCAAGTTAACTATTGAAGTTAGTTCCCATGCAACACATGCAGCAACAAAGGTGGCCATGCAGCAGCATGCAACAAGAAGAAAATTAAACTGTACTTATACTACATAAAGTATGTGATACGTGCTGAACCAAGTGCTACTGTTTTATTTTGTTACTTTAATGATTATTTTGTATTTTTAGTTTGTTCTTAACTTGTTAATGATGCGTTTCAATGTAATTATATGCTAATAGTCTGATAAGTCAACACATCTTTGTGTGCAAGTTATGTTTTGTGAGTTTCTATGTAACTTAGTGGTGTTAGGTAGATGTTTTGATGACTTGATTTGATCTTGACAAGTCAAATGCTTGATTTTGTATTGGTTTCAAGCCATTGTTCAAGAGAATGAAAAATCATCAGATTTTCATCCATATACTTCTCCATTTTCTTTGCTTTCTTTTTCTCTCCTTCTTCTCTACTCGAATCTTGCTTGTTTTTCTACAAGCTAAGAGCTTAGTCGCTAGATCCTTAGCTAAAACATACTTTTACTGATCAAACTACACCAACAATTGGTATCTAGAGCTTTTGTCTTAGTGGACCTGTTATACTCAAATCACAGAACCATGGCTTCATCAGGCTTCTCACCAGCTGCTCCACCAGTCTTCAATGGAGAAGGCTTCCACATATGGGTGGTTAAGATAAGGACTTACCTGCAGGCCTTTGATTTGTGGGAAGTTGTCAACACCGATGTTGAAACAGAACCACTTAGAGCCAACCCAACAGTGGTTCAAATGAAGCAACATTCTGAAGAAAGGTCTAAGAAGCACAAGGCCATGTCATGCATTCAGAACTGTGTTTCTGATGTAATTTTTACTAGAATCATGGCTTGTGAAACACCAAAACAAGACTAGGACAAGCTTAAGGAGGAGTTCCAAGGCACATAGAGGATAAGGCAGTAGCAGCTTTTAAACTTGAGAAGGGATTTTGAGAATTTGAAGATGAAGGAAGAAGAAATTGTCAAGAAGTATTCTGACAGAATCATGGCTGTAGTTAACAGCATAAGGCTCATTGGAGAGCAGTTTGATGAGGCAATGATTGTGGAGAAAGTGCTCTCTACCTTACCAGAGAGGTACGAGGCAAAAATATCCTCCTTAGAGGATTCAAGGGACCTGACCAGCATCTCTTTAACAGAGCTGATCAATGTTCAGTATGCACAAAAGCAGAGAAGGGCCAACAGGATGGAGGAGTATTAGAAAGGTACTCTCCAAGCCAAATCATACTTACACCGGTGTAACAACTTGAAAAACAGGCCTAGGCTTGATGCTGTAAGAAATGAAGACCAACTCTGCAGGCACTGTAAGAGGCCTGGTCATCCAGAGGCCAAATGCTGGTTTAGGCCAGATGCAATGTGTCAACTCTGTAAGAAACGAGGCCATGTTGAAAGGGTTTGTAAAAGCAAACCGAGACAGAACCATCAACAACAGTAAAAAGTTGAAGCTCAAGTAGCTGAAGACAGAAGTGACCATGAAGAGCAGGTCTTTACTGTTTCATGCTCAGCTGGTCAGAAGAAAGGTTCAAAAGGCTGGTTGTTGGACAGTGGTTGCACTAACCACATGTCACTTGATGCAACCATCTTCAAGACTTTGGATAGAAGCTGTAAAACCAAAGTAAAAGTTGGTAATGGGCAGTTATAAAAGCTGAAGGAAAAAGGGATGTGCTGATATGCACTCTTACAGGCAACAAAGTCATCTCAAATGTGCTGCTAATACCTGAGATTGACAGGAACCTTCTCAGCATTGCTTAACTGCTTGAGATAGGTTATTCTGTTGTGTTCAAAGGTGAAGAATGCAAGATAAGTGATCCAAGTGGATCCATGTTCATGTTAGTTACTATGACTAATAAATACTTTGAAGTCAGCTGGCCAAGTAACTCACAACATTCAGCCTGCATTGCCTCTACAGAAGATTCTAAGCTTTGGCATCAAAAGCTTGTGCATGCCAACTTCAGAGCATTGACTCAAATGGTCCAAGAAGATCTGGTGGAAAACTTCACAAAATCAGTGGAAAATGATGATGTTTGTGAGGTATGTCACTTGGGAAAATAAGCAAGATTGCCATTTCTTACCAATCAAGCCTGGAGAGCATCTGAGAAGCTGCAGCTCATGCACACTGATGTGTGTGGCCCCATAAAGACTGAATCACTTAGTGTAAACAGGTATTTCATACTTTTCATCGATGATTACTCTAGGTATTGCTGGGCATACTTCCACCAGAATAAGTATGAAGTACCCTTAATATTCCAGAAATTCAAAGCTGCAGCAGAGACTGAAATAGGCTGTAAGCTTAAGACTCTAAGGTCTGATTACAGAACTGAGTACACTTCAGCTCAGTTTTAAGCCTTCTGTGATGAGGCAGGCATAAAGCATCAGCTCATAAACACCTTTACTCCTTAACAAAATGGTGTTAGTGAAAGAAAGAATAGGAGTCTCATGGATATGGCAGTGAAAGAAAGAATAGGAGTCTCATGAATATGGCTAGGTGCTTGATGTTTGAGAATAATCTACCAAGAAACTTATGGGCTGAGGCAGTAAACACAGTAGTGTATATTCAGAATAGGCTTCCAACAAAAGCACTTGCTCACAAGACACCTTTTGAGGCATGGTTTGGGTTCAAGCCTTCATGGCTCACATGAAAGTCTTTGGTTGTCTATGTTACAGCCATGTACCAATTGTGAAAAGGGACAAACTGTCCAAAAAGGCTCTACTTGGTATCTTAGTAGGCTATAGCTCAGGAAAAAAGGGGCTATAGGATCTTGGATCCTTCAACAAACAAAATCCAAGTGAGTAGGGGCGTTATGTTCGATGAAAAAGCTTGCTAGAACTGGGATAAGAGTGAACCAGAAGCGGTTTCTGAAGAGCTGATGACTGATCAAACTGAAGCTGATCAAGATGGTCCAGAGATAGATATTGATGATGAACTAGTCAGGGGTATAAGGACTTTAGCTGAGATTTATGAGAGGGCTCATGTTGCACAAGAAGAACCAAGCTGCTTTGAAGATGCTGAAGCACATGAAGGATGGAAACAGGCCATGGCTAATGAAATCAGCATGATTGAGAAGAATCACAGTTGGGAATTGGTTGAAAAACCAACAAATAGGAAGGTCATTGGAGTGAAATGGGTTTATCGAGCCAAGCAAAATGCTGATGGGAGCTTGAATAAACTTAAAGCTCGATTGGTTATTAAAGGTTTTAGCAAAAAATATGGCATTGATTACCTAGAAACATTTGCTCCTGTGGCTAGGCTTGACACTATCAAGTTACTGGTGGCTTTAGCAGCTCAAATGAAGTGGAATGTTCATCAGCTTGATGTAAAATCAGCTTTCCTAAATGGCTTTCTTGAAAAAGAAATCTATATTGATCAGCCTCAAGGCTTCATTGTGCCTGACAAGAAACACATGGTGTATGTTGAAGTTAGTTCCTATGCAGCACATGCAGCAGCCATGGACAGAACATGCAACATGAGTTATGCGGGTGAAGTATGAAGAAGAAAATTAAACTGTATTTTTACCACATAAAGTATATGTTACGTGTTGAACCGAGTGTTACTGTTTATTTTGTTACTTTAATTTTATAGTTTGTAACTTAGTTCTTTCAGAACTTAGTTGGTAAATCTTTTGATGCAATTAGGTGCTGATGACCTGATAAATCAGTTTACCTATGTGTGCAAGTTATGTTTTGTAAGTTCCAATGTATTAAGTGGTGTTAGGTAGATGTTTTAATGACTTGCTTTGATATTGACAAGTCAAATGCTTGATATTTGTATTGGCTTCAAGCCATTGTTTAAGTTAATGAAAAATCATCAGATTTTCATCCATACTTCTCCATTTTCTTTGCTTTCTTTTTCTCTCCTTCTTCTCTGCTCGAATCCTGCTTGTTTTTCTACAAGTCTTAAGCTTTGTTACCAGATCCTCAGCTAAAACATACTTATACCGGTCAAATTGCACCAATAGTGTATAGGCTCAAAAAGGCTTTGTATGGCCTAAAACAAGCTCCTAGAGCTTGGTATGCTCGAATTGACAACTACTTGGTCAGTTTGGGATTTAACAGAAGTGTTAGTGGCAATACTATATGTCAAGAAGAATGAAGCTGAAACGTAGCTTATTGTATCCCTCTATGTCGATGATCTTTTGGTGACTGGAGCAGATCAAGCCATGTTGGCTGATTTCAAAGCCAAAATTAAGGACATGTTTGAAATGTCTGACTTGGGGCTAATGGCATACTTTTTGGGAATGGAGGTGCGCCAAGCAGAAGGAAAAATCTTTTTGGGACAGAGAACATTTGCTTTGAAGGTTTTATCCAAGTTCTCAATGGAGAATTGTAAGCCAACAAAACATTTGCTTTGAAGGTTTTATCCAAGTTCTCAATGGAGAATTGTAAGCCAACAAGCACTCCTATTGCTGTTGGAATGAAGCTATCAAGCCAAGAGGTTCATGAACAAGTCAAT
Organism: Gossypium stocksii; assembly: GCA_020496765.1. NCBI lineage: Eukaryota > Viridiplantae > Streptophyta > Magnoliopsida > Malvales > Malvaceae > Gossypium > Gossypium stocksii. Next base: position 2,615,076 of record CM035623.1, read on the forward strand.
GAGCCTACATATAGAAGTCTAGTTGGTTGTTTATTGTATTTGAGAACAACTAGGCCTGATATCATGTTTGCAGTGAGTCTACTATCAAGGTTTATGCATTGCTGTAATGTCCAGCACTTTCAAGTAGCAAAGAGAGTGCTAAGATACATCAAAGGCACTCTTGACTATGGTGTGTTATTCAATAAAACTGAAAGTTTGAAGCTGATAGGCTATACTGATAGTGACTGGCCTGGTGTTGGGGTTGGAAGCATGTATTACCGATGATGGTAATTGGTGTTGGTACTGAGAACACGTATTACCGATATTGGATAAATGTAGCAATGTAATTGTTGGGTTTTTGGAGGAGCAGAGGAAGAAAAACAGGAAACAGAACAAAGAAGTAAGGCAGTATTTTTACTTGCTCACAAATGTGCAGCAAGGGAGCTATGGCTGATAGCTCATTTGGCTCATTCATTCAACTAGAAAAACAATACATTTATAGATAAAACACATTACCAAATACTACCTACTACCACTAAGTAGCCTAGGGACTTGATAAACATAACTTGTACACATCAATAAGCTGAATTATCAGCTCAATCATCACCTAAACCTATCAAAACATCAACAACATAGTTCATTTTCAACCAAACTAAACTAAATTGTAACTACAACAGACAACATGTTGCTGCAACATACAGCATGCATACAAGCTGTATGCACTCAACAAAAACATAACAGCAGCATGGTTGGCTAATTTCCAACACTCCTCATTAGATTCCATGCTGCGAATATCACTCATTTATCAAGTTTTTGAGCTTGACAGTCCTTAGATGCTTTGTTTCAAGCTGAACTTGCACAAGCACTTCATTTTCAACTTTTCTCAACCATGGCCTCATTTTCAACCAAATCTGACTTACACACTTGACTATCCTAGTCTTTTGTGCCAAAGATTTGCTCATCAAATGGAGTCTTCTCCTCCTTCATAGCCTTGGTTGACATCTTGCCTCATTCCCTTGTTCATTACAGTCCTGCTTCTTCTTGCTTCCACATGTTACTGAGCTTGCACCTTTGACAGATTCACATCTTTGCATACTGTCTTCAGCAGGCCCGCAACCATCACTTCTCGCTAAGCTTGCACCTTTGACATCTTGCTAAGCTTGCACCTTTGACATCTTGCTGAGCTTGCAGCTTGCACATTTTTGCTGAGTTTGCAGCTTGTAAGTATAGTTTGCTTGCCTTCAATCTGCCATTTTTGGCTTGCACTTTACTGCTCACACCTAGGCTGAGCTTGCACCTTTGACAGGCTCGCATTTTTGCTTACTGCCTCTTAAGGTGTCTTCAACATTGCTGCTCGTACTAGGCTGAGTTTTCACCTTTGACAGGCTCGCATTCTTGCTTACTGTATCTTAAGGTGTCTTCAATAGGCTCGTACCTTTTGCTGAGCTTATAGCTCGCACTTCTCGCTAAGCTTACAGTTTGAGCTTGCGGTATTCTCCTCCTTCAACTTATTCAAGCTTGTTTGGGAGTCTCTTAAGGTTGAGCTGTTGCTTTCTTCTCTACAAGCAGTCTTACATGACATGCTTTGGCAGCTTCTTTCTTTTTAACAAGGAACGGAAGAAAAATCAATTGCCCTTAAGACTAAGGCTCATGATACCAATTGTTAGGGATTTTTGGAAGTGTATGAGCAATGATGGTAATTGGTGTTGGTACTGAGATACCGATGTTGGATAAACGTGACAATGCAATTGGTGGGTTTTTGGAGGAGCAGAGGAAGAAAAACAGGAAACAGAACAAAGAAGCAAGGCAGCATTTTTACTTGCTCACAAATGTGCAGCAAGGGAGCTATGGCCGATAGCTCATTTGGCTCATTCATTCAACTAGAAAAATAATATATTTATAGATAAAACACATTACCAAATACTACCTACTACCACTAAGTAGCCTAGGGATTTGATAAACATAACTTGTACACATCAATAAGCTGAATTATCAGCTCAATCATCACCTAAACCTATCAAAACATCAACAACATAGTTCATTTTCAACCAAACTAAACTAAATTGTAACTACAACAGACAACATATTGCTGCAACATGCAGCATGCATACAAGCTGTATGCACTCAACAAAAACATAACAGCAGCATGATTGGCCAATTTCCAACAGCTGGTTCAAGCGATGATATGAAAAGCACTTCTGGATATGCTTTTACCCTTGGCTCAGCCATGTTTTGTTGGAGCTCAAGGAAACAATCGATGGTGGCTCAATCAATAGTAGAAGCTGAATATGTTACAGCTGCCAATGCTATAAATCAAGCCATTTGGTTGAGAAAAATTCTAGCTGATCTGAACTTACATCAAAGGGAAGCAACAGAGATCTACTATGATAACAAGTCTATTGTTGCAATTACAAAGAACCCCGTCTTCCATGGCAGAACAAAGCATTTCAGCATCAAGCTACATGTGATAAGGGAAATGGAGCAAGCTCGAGAGGTGGAGCTGATTCATTGCAATTCAGAGGAATATGTTGCTGATATTTTCACAAAAGCCCTTGGTGTGTCAAGGTTTATAAAATTGAGGAAGCAACTAGGTGTTACAAGCATGGAAACTAAGGAGGAGTGTTAAAGTTAGTTCCCATGCAACATATGCAGCAACAAAGGTGGCCATGTAGCAACATGCAACAAGAAGAAAATTAAACTGTACTTATACCATATAAAGTATGTGATACGTGCTGAACCAAGTGCTACTGTTTTATTTTGTTACTTTAATGATTATTTTGTATTTTTGGTTTGTTCTTAACTTGTTAATGATGTATTTCAATGTAATTATGTGCTGATAGTATGATAAGTCAGCACATCTTTGTGTGCAAGTTATGTTTTGTGAGTTTCTATGTAACTTAGTGGTGTTAGGTAGATGTTTTGATGACTTGCTTTGATCTTGACAAGTCAAATGCTTGATATTTGTATTGGCTTCAAGCCATTGTTCAAGAGAATGAAAAATCATCAGATTTTCATCCATATACTTCTCCATTTTCTTTGCTTTCTTTTTCTCTCCTTCTTCTCTACTCAAATCCTGCTTGTTTTTCTACAAGCTAAGAGCTTAGTTGCTAGATCCTCAGCTAAAACATACTTTTACTGATCAAACTACACCAACATTAACCAAGTTTTAATTGTTCCACCAAGTCTATCCCATTTTAGACTTTAGTGCAATTTACATTTTTTTTTTCTTTTGTAGAAGAAAGAAAGAAGAGACAACACATTGTTTTCTTGGGAACCAAGCCTTAATTCTATCCGAATTTCATTGTCCATACTTTATATTTTGTTAATGAAATTATTGTCTGAAATGAAGAATACGTAAAAGTACATTTGTAGATTTGGAATTTAAGGATTCATGCTAAATTGATTAGAAAGTTATGAGAATTCAACATAATTTAGACTCCCATTTGGAAATTTAATCAGAAATCATGTTATTAAAGAGTGGGTTAAAGTGTAAATTTGCCGTTAATATTAAAATTTTCTAGTATATTTTATTTCTATTAATATTCGTTATCGTATTTTGAAAATGTTGCGAAATTTGCCATTAAACTTTTATGTGATTGAATTTTACTGTTAAACATTGAATTTTAATTAAAATTTACCAATCAGTATCAATTTAATATTTGAAAACATAATTTAATAATAAAATTGCTATCTGTCAAAAATAGAATGTTGATAATGGCAAGAAAAGAGAGAAAAATAGAACACACATATTTTACGTGAAAACCCTCTCGGGAAAAAAATCACGGGCAGAGGAAAATAAAATTCATTATGTTACAAGGAGTATAGACTGCGTCTATTTATAGATTTAGAAAATATTATTCTAACCAACATCCAATAGAAATAATGCACTAATGTTGAAACAACTTATTCAAATCAATATTAAACAGAGGAAATAAACTTTTATATGGATCCACGTGGATTTAATTAAAATCAATATCATTCGAATTCGACATAGTAAACAGGAGAAGTAACTTCTACACGAATCCACCTCCGCCCCTCAACCTTCGCCCTTGTGGATCCCCCTATCTTGCTACTCATATTTTATTTTAATAAGAATTTGGGCTTCAAATATTTTATTTTAATAATTAACAATATTTTACCTTATAAATATTAAAAATTAATAAATTAAATTTGAATTTCTATTTAATGAAATAAAAACTTGGAAAATGAAAATATACATATCTTAAAAGGAAAAACATTTAAGTTAAAGTAATAGTTGCTTAACAGCTTATGTTTATGCACTACTTATAAAATTTAAGTGCTGATGATGGTTTTATATTAAGAATAAGAATTGAAAGTTGAAGAACAATAAATCAATTGTTTCATTAAATCTAACAAATTTATTATTTCAATTTTATAATTTATGATTACTTGTGAAATTCGACTTGCAAATCATATTTAAACTCCTTCATAACAACTAGAATTTGGCATCAAAATTCATATTTAATATTTTCCTAAAAGTTTAAGTTTATCCTGTACTTAAAACATAACAACACAACACCAACAAATATAAATTTAGAAATTACGATCAACAGAAAGACACTCGCTCTCAAGGAATTGAACATGCTGAATCTTTCCATCCAATTCAATCTTGAATTTCAATGCCGCTATCACAAATTACAAAAACAGAAAAAAATAAACATTTTTTAACTAAAATATTAGATTAAGAAAGATGAAACTTAAGAAATACTTGTTAGAAAAGAAACTCACCTAAGCGATGTTGGATGCAGAGCTAGTTTCTTCTTGCTTTGTTTCTTCGTATCCACCTTGCGAAATTGTATCGCCAGTCTCTCTCCACCTTTTTAACAAACCACCATGGTTTTCCAGTTGTGAATACAATGTAACCCAAGCTTAGTCCTACCACCACTCCACTTCCATACCCCATCATTACAACTTTCCAAAAGAAGGGTATTTCAAAATCTTCATGTTCCACCACCAATGGTGAAGGCCGTTCGGGATCCCCATGGTTGATGCATGGCTTAGACAATGGTAATTCACACAATCCCAAGTTACTGCTGTATGAATCATTATCAAAGGTATCGAATTGGTTCCCATGAGGAATTGGTCCAACAAGATTATTTCTCCAAAGATTCAACACTTCAAGAAATGTCAGATTTGTCATTTCAGAAGGAATCCTACCACCAAGTTTATTTGATTAAAGTTCTAATGATTCAAGTGCTACCCAATTTCCAAACGATGTTGGGATTGGACCGGTGAAGTTGTTGTGAGAGAAGTTGAGCATTTGCACGGCAATAAGTTGCCTGACATCCTTAGGAATTTTTCCACAGAATTGGTTGTTTGACAAGTCAATAGATACGAAAATGGCTGCTGTCTTTGTCAATTCCATCTCCAATCTTTTCGTTGTTACATTCACAGAAATTTCATCACCACCACCGCCATATGCCTCAGGAATTTGAACAATATCCCTGCCAATTCTCCTACTCCCAAATTGGAAAACTGGGGGGTGTAACCACTCTTCAGGTTTCTTTTTCATTGCTCTCAAATTCTGAAAGAGTTTCGTGGGCAATGTGCCCGTGAACTCATTTCCTAAGAGATCAATTATTCGCAATGTAGAGAAGTTAGATGAAGCTATAGAATGAGGCAGTGATCCATAAAATCTATTAAATCTCAAGAAAAGAATTTGTAGTCTTGGAAGCGACCCTAACGAATGGGGAAACCTATCCGTTAACTTACTGTTACCTAAATTCAAAAGTTCCAATGAAGTACAGTTAGCCAAAGATAGCGGTACTAATCCTTCCAATTGATTGTCATTGAGTTAAAAGACGTCTCAACTCAGTATTTCTCACAAAAGAATTAGGGATCTTGCCAATGAAGTTGTTCATTTGCAAATCCAGGTGCCGGAGATATCTGAAATTTCCAAGGCAATCAGGAATAGTTCCACTCAAGTTGTTTTTGGACAAGTCCAGAACTGTAAGTACTTGACTCCAATCGCAAATAGAAGAAGTGATATTTCCTGTCAGAAAGTTGGAATGAAGATTGAGATATTCCAAACTGTTACCCGGAAATTGCTCCAAAGCAGTCAGAAAGTTATGAGAAAGGTCCAACCATAGCAATCCTTTCCACCCTACAGCTTCCCATTTGGAAATTCCACCAGAAATCATGTTATTGGAAAGATCTAAAATTTGCAAGTTCGATGTTTGAAAGAAATTCGGGAACTGCATTACACTACAACCAGAGAATATCACAGTTCTAAGATGGGGGAAAGAATAGTCCACATCATTGCCGCTTGTGCTTAATGATAATAAACTATTACTTGAAACATCAATAAATTTAAGACTCGTGAGTTTTGAAAGCATATCTGACTTGATAACGCCACTGAAGTTGTTTGATGACAAATCCAGTAAAGTAAGGTACAGAAGATCAAAAATGGAATCTGGTATTGGACCACTCAAGTTGTTGGAGGACAAATGAAGCTCAGTAAGGTTCACAAGATAAAAAATGGAATAGGGTATTGAATCACTAATGTTATTATAACTCAAATAACCTTTCGGATGGAACTAGGCTTCTGAATTCGATAAATCGGACCAACTAGTTTGTTATAACTGAGGTCCACCAGTAGAAGAGACGGTAGAGTAAACAGCCAAGATGGTACTTCACCACTTACAGAGTTATTATTTAACAAAAGTTCGTCTAGAAATTGAAGCCCACTAACATGATTTGGCAAGGGACCTTCCAAGTGATTATTTGACAAATCCAAATGGGTAATTTTTGTGAGGTTGAAGATAGTTATTGGAAGTGGACCACTCAAATTGCATGAAGAAAAGCTCAAGGAAGTTAAATTTTTAAGGTTTCCAAAAACAACTGGAATCTGTCCTTCAAGCGAATTTCCTTGTAAATGAATGGAAATTATTTGAGTCAGATTTCCAAATGATGCTGGAATTGACCCCTTAAAACCACAAAGGGAAAGGTCCAGCAACTGAAGGCCACTACTCCAGTTTGTGTTAGGGAGATAACCTGTGAAATTCTCATTCCCTCTTAAATTTAAAACTTTGAGGTTTGGAAGCTGAGAAACTTGAGTTGGGAATTCCCCATATAATTGACAATCTGATAGACTCAAATGTTCAAGTGATGAAGACAAGTTTAGAAAGGAAGTAAGTGCAACATCAGACATATCTACACCATTAAGTGCAAGATTTCTTAATTTGGTTAAGTTTCTTGCAAGCATGTCAAAGCCTTGGCCATCAAATCTCAAGTCATAAGAAAAGGAAAGATCAAGTGAAACCAAACTGGACAAGCCACTGATTTGATGCGAGATTAAGCCAGAGAAGTCATTCCCAGAGAGATTAAGATGGGTTAAACTCACCAACTGGCTAAATAACTTTGATGAGATGGTGCCATCGAAACGATTTTCAGCAAGGTTGAGTCGTCGGAGTCCATGAAAGTGAAACAAGCTGCTAGTGTTCTCAAGAAGAGAGCCTCTGAGGTAGTTGGAGCTCAAGTCAAGCCATTGGAGGTTGTGAAGTTGAAAGAGGCTGTTGTTTGCAAAGAGAGAACCACCAAGGCAACTGTGACTAAGATCGATGCCGATTACATGACCAGTCACGTGGTCGCATTTCACTCCCTCCCATGAACAACAATCAATGCTTTTGTTCCATGACTCTATGGGGTAAGAATCTCCATAACGACCATAATGATCACAATCAACAGAAATGGTGGTTTTAAAATAGAGCAAAGCATCTCCCTGGTGTGGGAGACATAAATGAGAGGATGGAGGAGGACCAGAGGAAGACAGAGTCCATGAAAGTAGCAACACCACCAAAACCAGGCAAAGGCTTCCCATATATTTTTTTTCTCCAAAAATGAAACAAGTACAAAGTTAAGAAACAAAGGGAAGATAGACAGAGAGGAAATCCCACCTTTGAAGTTGAATGCTTAATTTCAGGAAAAAAAAAAAGCACAGATTCTTCGGCTTCTGCTATGAGGTTTTCAGGTTGACGTTATTTATTGGATTATAGAAAAGGAGCAAATGGCATGCATAGGATTTGATAAATATTTTGTATTTTTGGGGTAAGATTATATTAAATTATATATGGAGAAGGTTAAAAATGTAATAGGTTACTATACTCTTTACAAATTAAAAATTTAATCATTGTATTTTTATTTTCAAGAATTTAATTTTTTATATTTTAAATTTCAAAATTTAATTTTAATTGTTAACATTATTTTATTTTAATCCTATAAAAAATAATGATGAAGGTGGTGATTTGAATAATAAGCATATAAGTCCACACAGTTGTTGATTTGATTAATGTGGATAAGAAGTAATGAAGTAGTTTCCCATGAAGTTTCACAAATGTTTGCGATTTGTCTTTATTGTTCAATTCAATCCTCAATTATTCAAAGTAGGCGGAGATTCTGATGCCAGATTCACAAGCTTTTGTTTGGGATTCTTTTTACAAGACATAAGTAAACGGCCATTGACTATATATATATATATATATATATATAAGTAGAAAAATATTGGTGTAATCCAATTGCCATTTTGCCAACAGGTCATAGCTGACAATGACTTATAAGACGACAATGACGAGCTTGAATATTTGTTTCGTTTAGGAACGGCAATGTGAGTGTGAGGCAGGACGCGGTTTTTTATTCGATTCGACTCGATTTAATTTTTATAAAAATAATAAATTATAGTATTAGTTATTTAATTATAGGTAAATTTTTATTTTAGACACTTAATTAAAAAATGTTACAATTTGGTCATTGAACTACACTGATTGAAAGCTCTCTTTCTCCTTCTTTTCTACTGTTATGTTGTTTTTTTTTTATGTAACAATTTTGGATGCTATGAATCCACGAACCAAAATTCAAGTCATTTTTTTTATCTCTGACACTGACCGATAGATGGCTTTGGATCTTAAGTATGTTCTTTTACTGGTCAATAGATATTGATTCGTCGTACCTATCATCGAATCGTTATTTTGAGCTTGTTAGCGAAAGTTTTTTTTTTTGAAAAAAATTAACAATCCAATGGCATGAATAAATTTTTTTGAATAGTTCAGTGACCAAATTGTAATTTTTTTAGTTAAGTGACCAAAACGAAAACTTACTCGTAGTTTAGTGACTAATGATGTAGTTTACCCTTATAAAAATGTCTACAATTCTTATTTGGAGATTTTTATAGGTCAGGTCCATATATGGTATCAATCTCATATATAGTTATCCAAATCTAACCCAACTTGAAATGACTATTTCGAGATATAAGACTCAAATTTTGTCAAACTTATATTTATAAATGGCTTACTTAAGCCTATTTAGAGTCATCCATGTTAACTTTTTATTTTTAAAATATAATTATTTTATTTAATACTTAGTAATTAATTATATATATCTTTTACTATCATTTTACAATTATTTTTTATTAAAATTTTAAATATAAACAATTTAACATATATATTTTTAATATTTACATTATAGTTTAGCATATTTAATTTTTATACAATATAAATTACATAATATATAAAAGAAAAGAAAAAAAAAAACCTATTACAAACTTAGGTCAAGTCGAGTTTTAGCTTTGAATTTTAGAGCTTGAGCTTGGCCCATATTTTAAACATGATTTTTTTCTTCTTTCTCAAACTCAATATTCGTCTCTAATATTTCTATTCAAAATCTCCTTAATTTCAGGTAGATCTTTGGGGTTGGGTGGATAACCTTTCTCTTCCTCAAATATTAAATAATTTTACTAAATTAAAATAAATACATATTCTTTTTTGTATAAGGAAGCTAAATATATTTAGTCATATTAGGAATTATAACTGACACCAACACTGTCTCGTAGAATCTCCATTTCAATCATCTTAGGGGGAACATTATAAATTCTTGAATCAAGAGAAACATTAAAGCATATACCATTTTAGACTTTAGTGCAATTTACATTTTTCTTTGGTAGAAGAAAGAAAGAAGAGTCAACACATTGTTTTCATGTGAACCAAGTCTTAATTATATCCCAATTTCATTGTCCATACTTTATATTTTGTTAATGAAATTATTGTCTGAAATAAAGAATACATAAAAGTACATTTGTGGATTTGGAATTTAAGGATTCTTGGAAGTTGGAATGAAATAAATTTTTTTTTGAAATAGACCAGAAAGTTATGAGAATTCAACATCATTTGGACTCTCAATTGGAAATTTCACCGGAAATCATGTTATTAAAAAGTGAGTTAAAGCGTAAATTTACCATTATACAACAGGTGAATATTAAAATTTTCCAGTATTTGTCATTGTATTTTGAAAATATAAGGAAAATTTCCAAACTCTTATGTGATTGAATTTTACTATTAAACATTAAATTTTAATTAAAATTTATCATTCAGTATCAATTTTAATGATTTAAAAACATAATTTAATAAGAAAAGTTCTTTCAAATATTTTATTTTAATAGTTAACAATAATTTAACTTATAAATATTAAAAATTAATAAATTAAGTTAGAATTTCTATTTAATGAATAAAAATTTGAAAAATGAAAATATCCATATCCTAAAAGGACAAAAAAATTAAGTTAAAGTAATAGTTGCTTAACAGCTTATATGATATACCATGGTAATAGTTGAAAGTTAAAATAATAGTTGCTTAACAGTTTATGTTTATGCACTACTTATAAAATTGAAGTGTTGATGGTTTTACATTAAGAATAAGGATTGAAAGTTGAAGAACAACAAATCAATTGTTTCATTAAATCTAACAAATCTACTATTTCAATCTTATTATTTACAATTATTTGCATTGATTCAAAAAAAAAAAAAAATCATATTTAAACTCCTTATAATTTGGCATCGAAATTCATATTTAATATTTGCTTAAAAGTTTAAGTTTATGCCGTACTTAAACATAACTACACAACAGCCACAAATACAAATTTAGAAATTATGATCTACACAACACAGAGACATTCATATCATTTGCTAAATTAACAACACCCCTATTAATTTATTCTAATAGCTGCCAAGGAACTGAACATGCTGAATCTTTCCATCTAATTCAATCTCGAGCCACTATCACAAATTACAAAAGCAGAAAAAAATAAACATGTTTTAACTAAAATATTAGATTAAGAAAGATGAAACTTAAGAAATACTTGTTAGAAAAGAAACTTACCTAAGCAAGATGTTGGATACAGAGTTAGTTTCTTTTTGCTCTGTTTCTTCGTATCCACCTTGTGAAATTGTATTGCCAGTCTCTCTCCACCTTTCTAACAAACCACCATGGTCTTCCGGTTGTGAATACAATGTAACCCAAGCTCAATCCTACCACCACTCCACTTCCATACCCCATCATTACAACTTGCCAAAAAAAGGGTATCTTAGAAGCTTCATGTTCCACCACCAATGGTGAAGGTGGTTCGGCTGCCCCATTATTGACACATTGCTTAGATAATGGCAATCCACACAATCCCAGATTACCACTATAAGAATCATTATCAAAGGTATCGAATTGATTCCTTGAGGAATTGGTCCAATAAGATTGTTGTTTGAAAGATTCAATACTTCAAGGAATGTCAGTTCCGTCATTTGAGAAGGAATCTTGCCATTAAGCATATTTGATGAAAGATCCAATGATTCGAGTGCTACCAAATTTCCAAATGATGCTGGGATAGGACCGACAAAGTTGTTGTGAGAGAAGTTGAGCATTTGCAGGGAAATAAGTTGCCCAAGGTCCTCAGGAATTTTTCCAAAGAACTGGTTGTTTGACAAGTCCAAAGATACGAAAATGGCCACGGTCTTCGTCAATTCCATCTCCAATCTTTTCGTTGTTACATTCACAGGAATTTCATGAATACCACTTCCATATGACCTTCCCATATAATTGAAAGCTGTGGAGTATAACCACTCTTTTGGTTTATCTTTCATTGCTCTCAAATTTCGAAAGAATTTCGTGGACAATGTGCCCGTGAACTCATTTCCAGAAAGATCAATTATTCGCAATGTAGAGAAGTTAGATGAAGCTATAGAATAAGGCAGTGATCCATAAAATCTATTAAATCTCAGTATAAGAACTTGCAAACTTGGAAGAGAAGCTAACCAATAGGGAAATCTATCCCTTAATTTGTTGTTCCCTAAATTTAAAAGTTCCAATGAAGTAGAATTAGCCAAAGATGGCGGTACTAATCCTTCCAATTGATTATCATTGAGTAAAAGATGGCTTAAATAATTATTCACAAAAGAATTAGGGATCTCGCCAATGAATTTGTTCATTTGCAAATCCAAGAGTTGTAGATAGCCAAAATTTCCAAGACAATCAGGAAGAGTTCCACTCAAGCTGTTTTCGGACAAGTCCAGAACATAAAGTGAACTCAAATTGCAAATAGAAGAAGGGATGTTTCCTGTCAATTTATTCTTCGAAATGATGATCTCTGATAACTCTTTTGAAATTGGAATTTGAGGATTGAAGCAAGTTGAGAGAATTGGTCCTTGAAGCAAGTTGGAATGAAGGTTGAGATATCCTAAATTGTTTCCCAGAAATCGCTCAAAAGCAGTCAAAAAGTTATGAGAAAGGTCCAACCATTGCAATCCTTCCCACCCTTCAGTTTCCCATTTGGAAATTCCACCAGAAATCATGTTATTGGAAAGATCTAAAAATTCCAAGTTCGATGTTTGAAAGAAATTCGGGAACTGCCTTACGCTACAACCAGAGAAGTTCACAATTCCAAGCTGGGGGAAAGAATAGTTCACATCATTGCCGCTTGTGCTTAATGATAATAAACTATTACTTGAAACAACAAGAAATTCAAGATTCGTGAGTCTTGAAAGCATATCTGACTTGATCACACCACTCAAGTTGTTTGATGACAAATCAAGTGAAATAAGGTTCACCAGATCAAAAATGGAATCTGGAATTGGACCACCAATGTTATTATGACTCAAATCAATCTCTTTGATGGAACTAGGCTTCTGAATTCGATCTATCGGACCAACTAGTTTGTTATAACTGAGGCCCAAGAGTGACAGGGATGGCAGAGTAAACAGCCAAGATGGTACTCCACCACTTATAGAGTTATTAGATAACCAAAGTTCCTCTAGAAATTGAAGCTCACTAACATGATTTGGCAAGGGACCTTCCAAGTGATTATTTATCAAATCCAAATGGGTAATTTTTGTGAGGTTGAAGATAGTTATTGGAAGTGGTCCACTCAAATTGCATGAAGAAAAGCTCAAAGAAGTTAATTTTCTAAGGTTTCCAAAAACATCTGGAATCTGTCCTTCAAGCGAATTTCCTTGTAAATCAACGGAAATGATTTGAGTGAGATTTCCAAATGATGTTGGAATTGACCCCCTAAAACCACAATTGGAAAGGTCCAACAACTCAAGGCCACTACTCCAGCTTGTGTTAGGGAGATAACCTGTGAGATTCTCATTCCTACTTAAATGTAAAACTTTGAGGTTTGGAAGCTGAAAAATTTGAGTTGGTAATTCCCCATGTAATTTACACCCACTGAGACTCAAATGTTCAATTGATGAAGACAAGTTTAGAAAAGAAGTAAGTGCAACATCAGACATATCTACATAGTCAAGCACAAGGTTTCTTAATTTGGTTAAGTTTCTTGCAAGCATGTCTAAACCTTGGCCATCAAATCTTAAATGTAATTCAAAATTACCAGAGAGATCCAGTGAAACCAAACTTGACAAGACACTGATTTGATGCGAGATTAAGCCAGAGAAGGCATTACCAGTGAGATTAAAATGGGTTAAACTCACCAACTGGCTAAATAACTTTGATGAGATGGTGCCATCGAAACCGTTATCAGCAAGGTTGAGTCGTTGGAGTCCATGAAAGTGAAACAAGCCGCTAGTGTTCTCAAGAAGAGAGCCTCCAAGGTTGTTGGAGCTCAAGTCAAGCCATTGGAGGTTGTGAAGTTGAAAGAGGCTGTTGTTTGCAAAGAGAGAACCACCAAGGCAACTATGACTAAGATCGATGCCGATTACATGACCAGTCACGTGGTGTTGGAACAAAAACAAAGTATTACCGATATAGGTAAAAGGTTTTGTGCAAACCTTGATGTTGAGAGAGTGATTACCAGTGATAAAAGAAGGCAATTACCGATGGTGGAAAACAAATGTGATTACCTATGTTGGTAAAAGGACAAACGAATTTGTTGGTGTTAAAGAAGAGATTACCTATGGTGGTAATCAGCTAAAATTGAGAGAAAAAAATGATCTGAAAAATATGGCTGGAAGAATTCATCTCATTCCATTTGCTTTGTTAAAATATATAGATACAAAATGTGATAGTTACCTAACTTGTAACTGTTCTCTTAAATGGTTTGACTAAACTTAGCCTAAAGTTGCATAAAATATAAAGCTATAATGCTAGCTATTACATCACATTAAGATTTTCTCAAATCCTACTAACTATAGATACAATGATATTAAAAGATTACAAAATAAACAAAATCATGCAGCTTTCTTGATTCAGCTTCCATGCTGACTTGCTGCTGGTCCAGTGTTGCTATGCAGGCCACGGTTTAACACTCCTCCTTGGACTCTATGCAACAAACACCAATCTGCCTCCTTAAAACTTCAAACTTTGTAGCACCAAGTGGCTTAGTCAGAATATCAGCCAATTGGTCTTCTGAACTACAATGAGTGAGGCTGATTTCACCTGACTGCTCAGCCTCTCTAACAAAATGAAACTTAATTTTAAAATGCTTTGTCTTTCCATGAAAGACTGGATTTTTAGCAATAGCCACTGCTGATTGGTTGTCAACAAAGATCTCAGTAGGTTCAAGTTGCTCTTCATTTAAATCACTTAGCAACTTTCTAAGCCAAATGGCTTGATTTACAGCTGCTGCTGCTGCAATATATTCTGCTTCAGCTGTGGACTGTGTAACAGTTTGTTGCTTCTTTGAGCTCCAACAAAAAACTCCTGAGCCAAGAGTAAAGAAGTAACCAGAAGTACTCTTCATGTCATCGACAGAACCAGCCCAATCACTGTCAGAATATCCTGTCAGCTTGAGCTCCTTTCCCTTTTCAAACTTGACTCCATAGCTCAAAGTCCCTTTGACATATCTCAGGATTCTCTTTGCTGCTTTAAAATGAACCACATTACAGCAGTGCATAAATCTCGATAAGAGACTAACACCAAACATAATATCAGGCCTGGTTGCTGTTAACAAGCAACCTACTAAGCTTCGATATTCCTTCTCATCAACTTTTTCTTCGCTTCCACAACTAGTCAGCTTCTCCCCTTGAGTTACTGGTGTGCTGACTGTCTTGCAGTTTGACATATAAAATTTATTAAGGATTTTCGAAGCAAAAACACCCTGACTAATGAAGATGCCTTGATCGGACTACTTCACTTCCATGCCTAGGAAGTATGTCATGACACCTAAATCTGTCATCTCAAAAACATTCTGCATTTGCACTTTAAATTCACTGATCAATTCATCTTTGCTTCCAGTTACAAGTAAGTCATCCACATAAAGTGAGACAATAAGCAACGTTTCATTCTCAGATTTCTTCACAAAGAGTGTAGGTTCACTAACACTCTTTTCAAATCCGAGCCTAGACAGGTATGCATCAATCCTGTCATACCAGGCTCTTGGTGCCTGCTTCAGGCCATACAAGGCTTTCTTCAGCCTATAAACTTTGTCCTCTTGTCCTTGGACTATAAACCCATCTGGTTGGTTAATATAAATCTCCTCATTGAGAAAACCATTCAAAAATGCTGACTTGACATCAAGCTGATGAACTTGCCATTGCTTTTGTGCTGCCAAAGCAAAAAGAAGCTTGATGGTGTCTATCCTTGCCACAGGAGCAAATGTCTCCATAAAATCAACACCATGTTGCTGACTATAGCCTTTCACCACAAGTCTGGCCTTGTGATTATTTAAAGAGCCATCAGAATTGAATTTGGCTCTAAATACCCACTTGACACCAATGACCTTCTTCTGTTCTGGTCTTTCAACCAAGTCCCAAGTGTCATTCTTGTGGATCATCTCTAATTCAGCTTCCATGGCCTTCTTCCAACATTTGTCCTTGATTGCTTCTTCAAAACTTGAGGGTTCAACAACAGCCACATTGCACCTTTGGTAAACATCAGCAATGGACCTGGTGCCTCTCACAGGAGTGTCATCTACATCTCCACTACTGAGTTCATTTTCTGCTAGTTCCAAGCTGCCATCAATTATGTCTTCTTTCAACTGACTTGCATCTGATCCATCCCAGCTCCAAGTCTTCTCTTCATCAAATTTGATATCTCTACTAACTAAAATCTTCTTGGTTGAGGGATCATACACCCTGTAGCCTTTTTTGGTACTGCTGTAGCCAATAAATATGCTAGGGGCAGACCTTCTTTCAAGTTTGCTTCTTCTTTCAGCTGGAATAAGAGCATAACATATACATCCAAATACTTTTAATGAAAAACAGAAGGTTTGTGACCATACCAGGCTTCGAAAGGTGTTTTATCCTTCACTGCTCGAGTTGGAAGCTTGTTCAGTAGATAAACTGAGGTGTTGACAGCTTCAGCCCAAAATATGCTTGGAAGCTTGCTTTGAAACAGCAAACATCTGGCCATATTCATCACGGTTCTATTCTTCCTTTCACAAACTCCATTTTGCTGTGGAGTATAAACTGTGGTTAGCTGACGATGGATCCCTGCATCCTCACAAAGCTTTTGAAACCTCTGAGACAAGTATTCAGTCCCATTATCTGTTCTCAAGGCCTTAATCTTGCAGCCTGTCTGGTTCTCTACTAATGCCTTGAATCTGCTGAAGGCTTCAAATACTTCAGACTTCTGCTTCAAGAAGTAAACCCAACAGAATCTAGTCAAGTCATCAATGAACAGCACGAAATACTTGCTGTCATTCAAAGAAGGGGACTTCATTGGTCCACAAATATCAGAGTGCACAAGCTCAAGTCTCTCTTGAGCTCTCCATGCTTGGTTTACCGGCATAGGTAATCTGGCTTGTTTACCAAGCTGACAGATTTCACAAACACTGTCACATGCCTCAACTTTGGACATGTCCTCCACCAGATTCTGTTTGTATAACAGATCAAGCGATCTGAAATTAGCATGGCCTAATCTTCTATGCCATAGACCAGCATTATCAACAAGGCTAGTGTAGGCCTTCTTCTCAAGCTGATTTAAATCAAGCATGAAACACCTATCTAACATTGCTACTGTAATTAACTCCTGACCATGAGAGTCTTGAACAGTGCATGAGCCATTCTTAAAAGCAAGTGAATAGCCCTTTTCTACAAGCTGACCTACACTAAGCAAATTCTAATCTATATCAGGCACAAAGAGAACATCTGAAATAACTTTGTTACCTGAACCAGTATTGATCACAACATCACCTCTGCCTTTAGCTTCAATCAGGTTCCCATTGCCTATCCTGATTTTTGAGGTGAAACTGCTGTCAAGATGCTTGAACAAGCCTTCATCAGCTGCCATGTGATGTGTGCAGCCACTGTCCACAAGCCAACTGCATTTGGTTTTACTTGTGGTTGCAAGACATGAGGCTGTAAAAACATGCTCCTCCTGAGCTTGAAGGTCCTCAGCAGGTTTAGCTTGCAACTGCTGCCGAGCTTGTGCCTTCCCTTTGTTCTTGCACACTTTCTCATGATGACCATACTGATTACAGCTCTTACACTGAACATCTGGCCTGTTCCAGCAATATTTCTCCAAATGATTGGTCTTTTTGCAGTGAATACATGGTGGAAACTTCTTTCTTCCTTCTTTTCTTGTTTTCTTCCTTCTATCAACCCAAGGCTTCTTCCCTTTTTGACTAGAACTTGAGCCTTCCTTGGCCTTTGCTTGGAAAGCTCCTTCTGGATGCTCTTCCTGCCTATTAGCCCTTCTTTGCTCAAGTGCATATAGGGAATTCACCAACTCAGACAATGAAATGGTTGTGAGATCCCTTGAGTCTTCCAACGAGGAGATTTTCGACTCAAACCTCTCAGGGAGAGTGGTGATAACCTTTTCAACAACCCTGCTATCACTGAAGTCTTCACCTAGCAACCTTATGCTGTTGACAGTGGTCATAATCCTGTCTGCATATTGCTTGATACTCTCTGACTCTTTCATCTTCAGATTCTCAAATTCTCTTCTAAGGTTGATCACTTGTTGCTGCCTAGTCTTATCAGACCCCATGAACTCCTCCTTCAGCCTGTCCCAAGCTTCCTTTGGTGTGCTACAAGCCATGATTCGAGTGAAGATCATATCTGTCACTCCGTTTTGCAAGCAGGCCAAGGCCTTATGCTTCTTTGTGCTCTCCTCAGCATGCTGTCTGATTTGAGCAATCGTGGGATTGGCCCTCAATGGAGGTGGTTCGAAGTCGTTTTCAACTACACTCCACAAATCTTGTGCTTGAAGATATGTCTTCATCTTGACTACCCAAATGTGGTAGTTTTCTCCAGCAAACACTGGTGGTGGTGGTGGTGTGAAGCTCATTTTTCAGCAACCAAACAAAACAGATCAACAAAAATAGCTTCTTTCTTCTCAAACTTCCTTTCAACAAGAAACACCAACAACAAAGGTCCTCAAAGATGGTAGGCTCTGATTACCATTTGTTGGAACAAAAACAAAGTATTACCGATATAGGTAAAAGGTTTTGTGCAAACCTTGATGTTGAGAGAGTGATTACCAGTGATAAAAGAAGGCAATTACCGATGGTGGAAAACAAAGGTGATTACCTATGTTGGTAAAAGGACAAACGAATTTGTTGGTGTTAAAGAAGAGATTACCTATGGTGGTAATCAGCTAAAATTGAGAGAAAAAAATGATCTGAAAAATATGGCTGGAAGAATTCATCTCATTCCATTTGCTTTGTTAAAATATATAGATACAAAATGTGACAGTTACCTAACTTGTAACTGTTCTCTTAAATGGTTTGACTAAACTTAGCCTAAAGTTGCATAAAATATAAAGCTATAATGCTAGCTATTACATCACATTAAGATTTTCTCAAATCCTACTAACTATAGATACAATGATATTAAAAGATTACAAAATAAAAAAAATCATGCAGCTTTCTTGATTCAGCTTCCATGCTGACTTGCTGCTGGTCCAGTGTTGCTATGCAGGCCACGGTTTAACACGTGGTCGCATTTCACTCCCTCCCATGAACAACAATCAATGCTGTTGTTCCATGACTCTATGTCTATCCTGGGGTAAGGATCTTTTTTATCACCATCAGGATTCAAATCACAATCAACAGAAATGGTGGTTTTAAAATGGAGCAAAGAATCTCTTTGGTGTGGGAGACATAAATGAGAGGATGGAGGAGGAGCAGAGGAAGACAAACTCCATGAAAGTTGCAACATGACCAAAACCAGGCAAAGGCTTCCCATATTTTTTTTTTCTCCAAAAAGAAACAAGTACAAAGTTAAGAAACAAAGGGAAGAGAAACAGAGAGGAAATCAGACCTTCGAAGTTAAAGCTTAATTTCAGGGAAAAAAAAACACTGATTCTTCGGCTTCTGCTATGAGGTTTCAGGTTGATGTTATTTATTGGATTATAAAAAAAAGAAGCAAATGGCATACATAGGATTGATGAATGTCTTGTTTTTTTGGGGCTAAGATTATAGTAAATTATATATGAAAAAAAGGTTAAAATATGTCACAGTCCGTTTACTCTTTACAAATTTGAAATTTAGTCCTTACACTTTTATTTTCAAGAATTTAGTCCTTTATTTTCCAAATTTTAGAATTTAGGTCAAATTGTTAACATTGCTTTTGTTTTTGTTAAAATTGTTGTGTGGTATTTTGAAATAAAAAAAAAAAACTCACTTGGTAGCAATGTAACTAAAAAATAATATTATAATGAACTTGAATTTAACAAAATAATCAAGGCAGGCAGGGGCCTTGGCTCTAGAGTTGTCCATGAGTTGGGCCACCTGACCATATTTGGAGCCTTGCTTGAAAATGGGAGGGTTTGGATAAAAAATATAGAAAAAAATATGATCTTCGACAAAAAAATGAGACCCATATTTAAACGAGTTGGGTCTCGGGTAAGCTTTTTTTGCCCGGGCCCGACCTGGATACATGTCTTTTTAAAATTTGTTGGGAAACATTTGTTTCAATGTTTTTAATGTATTTTCAATTAGTTGGGAATCATTTCTTTTAATGTTTTGTGTATTTGATATATTAAAATTTTAAAATTTGTTTTATATAATGAAATAATTTTTTAATAAAAATTAAAATGGGTCGAGCCCAGGTTTAGATCTATCATCTGAGTTGGGCTTGGGGAAAAATTAGGCCCATTTTTTGTGCCAAACCCGGGCCTAAAATTTTTTTAGAGTCCAGCCCATGAACAACTCTACTTGTCTTCCAAAAAATGAAAAAAGAAATTCAATTCAGGTCTCTTATAAATAAAAAAAGTAAAAAATAATATATAGTAAAATTATACTTTGCCCTAGAGGTGTGCATGGGCCGGGCCGGGCCCAGACAAAATTTTAGGCCAGTTTTCTAGGCCCAGGCCCGACCCGGCCTGAAATATGGGCCTAAAATTTTGTCTAAGCCTGACCCTAAATAAAATTGTTAAGCCCGAGCCTGGCCCGGCCTGGCCCATATTAATTTTTTTAGCTTATTTTATTAAATAAAAAATTTAAAATATAATAAAATAAATACATTTAAAAACATAAAAATAAATATTAAAATAAGAAATAAATAAAAAAATGAGACAAAAAATTCTTAAAATAATACACAAATTAAAAATATAATAAAAAGTGGTTATATTAAAATTAAAAATAAAATATAAATATAATTAAAAATAAATATTTAGTATATAATTTGGGCCGGGCCGGGCCAAAAAAGGTTTACTGAGCCGGACCCATTTTCTAAACGGGCCTCGTTTTTTTTCACAAACCCATATTTCGGGCCTATAATTTTACCCGAACCCTCTCATTTTTTGGGTAGGCCTTTGGGCCGGGCCGGGTAGCCCGGCCCATGCACACCTCTACTTTGCCCTCTAAAAATTTTAAAAAAATCTGTTTAATCCCTTGAAAAATGATGAAATTATAAATTAATACATGATAAACTTATATTTTGATTTATCGAAAATTTATAAGTAAATTTTTGGATTTGCCCCTAAAAATTTAACAGTATTAAGAGTTAGACATAAATTTTAAAATCTAAAAAAAAGAGATTAAATTCTTAAAAATAAAAGTAAATGAACTAAATTTTAAATTTACATATATCAATGATTTTAGGTCCACACGGTAGTTGATTTGATTAGTGTGGATAGGAAGAATGAAGTAGTTTCCCATGAAATTTCACAAATGTTTGTGATTTGTCTTCATTGTTGAATTCAATCCTCAAATATTTAAAGTAGGCGGAGATTCTAATGCCAGATTCACAAGCTTTTGTAAATAAACGAAGTTAGAAATTTTTTTTAAGAGTTAAAATTAAATTGTAATTTTTAAGATAATAAAAATATAATTTTTAAAGGATTAAATTAAAATTTTATTATTTTAAAAAAATTAAAATATAATTTTATCTTTACTAATTTAAAATTTTAAAAATTTTAAAAATTTAACAATAAAAAACTTTCCATTTTAAAGATAGCAACTCCTGCCCTGACGGGAATTCACTATAATAAACAAGTAGAATAATGTTGGTGTAATGCAATTGCCGTTTCAGAACAGGCCATAGGTGACAATGACTTATAAATCGAGAATGGGGAGATTGAATATTTGTTTCGTTTTAGGGATGGCAATGAGATGCCTCACGCGGTTTTTTATTAGTTTCGCCTCGATTTATTTTTATATTTTATATATATTTTTATTTTGAATTTGATTTTATTTTAATATTTGAATCCGATTTTATAAAAAGGGTAAATTCCATCATTAGTCATTAAATTATGGATAAGTTTTTGTTTTGGTCACTTACCTAAAAAAAGTTACAATTTGGTCACTGAACTACACCAATTGAAAGTTCTCTTTTCCATTCTTTTCTAAAGTTAAGTTTTTTTCATGAAGCAGTTTTGGACGCTATTGTCGAAACCATTTTTTTTTTGAAAAAAACGGATGTCGACTTAAAAACGAAAATGAGGAGTCGCCACCAACCTTTTTAGGTGTGATTGGGTCACCTTATGAAACGCTTTGGTCTACGAAGAATTAGAGAAAATGGGTTCGGGAGTCGGTTACGAGCGGGGAAGGATTAGCACCCCCGCAACGCCCAAAATCGACACCAAATTGAGCAATTTTCTGTCTTAAGTCGAAATTTGGAAAGATTTAGAAATAGGATTCTTTTTTGAAGCAGGGATAATTTGAGTAGAAAGTTGAGATTCGTTTGCCTCGGAAGAATTCGAACGTCACATCCAGCACGATTGGACACGAGGTTCTTTTAAATCCTTCGAAACTAAAGTCGTCTCGTGAGTTACAAAATGTTGCTTAAGAGGGTATTTTAGGTATTTAGATGAGCGAGAAATTGCAACCCAGCACGTTAGGGCACTATTTCCCGTATCTCTAAACACAAAAATATTGCCTCGTTTTTGGAGCATTTTGAATAAAAATGGGATGATTTGGGTTGAAAAATCGAGATTCCTTCGCTTCGGAAGAATACGAACATCACATCCAGCACGATTGGACACGAAGTTCTTAAATTCCTCGAAACTAAAGTTATCTCGCGAGTTGCAAATTTTAGGAGGGTATTTTAGGTATTTAGACGAACGAGAAATCGCAACCCAGCACGTTAAGGCACTATTCCCCGGATCTCTAAACACGAAAATATTGCCTCGTTTCTAAAACATTTTCAGTTTGAATGAAATGTACACCTTTTGGAATAATGATGCAATTAATATTAAAACGTGATATTTAGAAAAAGGATAATAGCAAAGATGTTTACATTAAAAGACAATAAAAATAGTGTATTTTAAAAGAGTATGACGTAGTTATAACATAAGGTACACATGAGATAATATGAATAGTATAATAACAAAACACGTAACATGGTAAGAGTATATATAAGATAGTAAATATTATAAAACTTATGACATTTAAAGAATATATATATATATATATATATATAATTGTAATATATGTAAAAATGTATTGAAGATATATATACGTAATATATGAAAAGATATAATATTAAAAGGAAATATATAAAAATATATACATAATACATAAAAATATACGATATATATATATGAAATGATAATATAAAAAGCATATGAATAATAGGATATTAAAATATATATATATGATATAGTTAAAAATATATACATGAGATAGTAAAATATGTGGATAAAAAATATATATATAATACATATATAAAATATAATATTAAAATATATATATATATATATATAAAATATGTACATAATATAATACTAGGTATATCTAAGATAGTATGAAGTACATAATTAATAATATTAAATATATATATATATATATAAACATAATATAATATTAAAAATACATATACATAATACAGGATTAAATATATATATATACACAAGACATATTAAAAGAATATATATATATAATACATAGATAAAAATATATATATACAATGTATATATTAGAAATACTAGTATTAAAATATAACTAATAATGATGATAAATGTATATGTATGTATAGGTACTAAAAATATTAACTACAACTAGAACTAATGTTAATAATATCAATAATAAATATAATGAAATAATGATAATTATTATACTAGTAAATATATTAAAAAAAATAAGGTAATAATAATAGTAGTATATAGTAAAACCGTAATATTTAAAATAATAATACTAAGTATAGTATAATATTTAATAATAATAATAATAATAATAAATTAATAATAATGATAATATGATTAATATTAAAACTAAAGAAAAATAATGAAAAGGGACCAAATCGGATTAAAAACGAAAGTTTCGGGCAGATTTGAAATTAAAAACGAAAGAGGAGGACCTATACGAACGTGGGGGAGACATAAAGGGGCCAAATGAGCAATTTTACCATGTGTTAAAAACGGTGTCGTGGCAGGAGGGACTAAATCGCAAAATCGGGAAAATTATCGGGCCAATTTAGAAGACACGAAAAACTTAATCGTATAGCCTTGAAAAAGCGGAAGGGCTAAATGCGCAAATAGCCCTTCCGTTAAAAAACATGCGGATCCTAGGCGGGTTCGGGTCGGATCAAGGGTCGGATCTTCAAAACGACACCGTTTTGAGGCTTAAGTACAGCCCCCAAAACGGTGTCATTTTGGAGGGCTATAAAAGGCCCGTTTTAGTGAAAAAAATTCATTTTGTGAGGGGAAAGAAAAAAAAGAAGAGAGAAAGGGAGAGAAGGGAGAAGGGGAGGGCCCGGAGCGATTTCCGGTGGTCGGTCCGACCACCGTCTGGTCACCGTCCGATCATCGGCGCCGGTGCCGGCCACCGTGTAAAGGTAAAAATTTCCTTTTTTTTTATTTTTTGGGTTTTTTAGTTATTTATTTTTATTACTGTTATTATGAAATGAATGCCTAAAAAACAATAAAAAAGAATCACCTTGCGTTCTGGTTTCGGTTCTGATCTAGTTTCCGATCGGGGGTTTCCCTTTGCTGAAAATTATTAAAGCTACTGCCTTTTTGCTTGGTGTTTGAAATTTTCAGGTGTTTTTATTAGAGAAAATTCGAATCCTCTACAACGTATTTTGAATCGGCTTTTATAGCTTGTTTACACACTGCTTTCTTTTTCTATTGTTTCTGTCTAGTCCCTTTAAATGCCTTTGCAGGTACAAGTTGCTGGGGTCGGTGGCCAGAGGCGATAGATGTGACCCGAGCAGCGGAACAGTGGGGGCAGGTGGCTGCGGCAGAGTCAAGTGGGTGTTAGGGTTAGGTGGCTAGGGTTAGGGATTCGGGTATTGGTTTGGGCTTGTAACGGGTTTGGGGTTAGGTTGTAATCGGGTCCGGTGTTGGGTTTTGGGTTAATGATGTATTTGGGCTCAGTGGGTATTGGGTTTTCTTTTTGTTTGGGTTTATTTGCCCCGGGCCAAAATTGGCCATTACAGCTATGAATTCGCGAACCAAAATTCAAATAACTTTTCTCTTTGATCTCTGACAATGACTGTTAGATAAATTTAGATCTAATGTATGTTCTTTTACTCGTCGATGGGTACTGATTCGCTGTACCAATCATCAAATCGTTACTTTGAATTTTCTAGCAAAAATTTTTTTCTAAAAAAAAATAAACAGCCGAGTGAGATAAATAATTTTTTTTTGAATAGTTCAGTGACTTAAATGAAAACTTTCAAATAGTTCAATGACCAAATTGTAATTTTTTAGTTAAGTGGCCAAAACAAAAATTTACCCGTAGGATAATGACTAATGGTGTAGTTTACCATTATAAAAAATGTTTACAACTCTTATTCAGAAGTTTTTATAAGTTAGGTCCATACATGGAATCAATAACATATATAATTATCCAAATCTAACCCAACTTGAAATAACCATTTTGAGATATAAGACTCAAAATTTGTTCAAGCTTATATTTGTAAATGGCTAATTTAAACCCATTTAGAGTCATCCATGTTAATTTTTTATTTTTTAAAAATAATTATTTTATTTAATATTTAGTAATTATATATATCTTTTACTATTATTTTACAATTTTCATTTATTAAAAATTTAAATAAAAACAATTTAACGCATATTTTTTTAATATTTAATCTCTATACGATATAAATTACATAATATGCAAAAGAAAAGAAAAGAAAACCTATTACAAACTTGAAAAAAATACATATTATAAAATCATATAAAAACTAATATATATAAATATAAAAATAGTTAAACTGTTATAAAGTATTATAAAAGTAAAAAAAAAGTCTAATTAAGTTATAAAATATAAAAGGGATTATTTTGGTAAATTTTTTTGAAAAGGTGTTATAGTCCAATTTTGCACACAAAAATAAACCCAAACAGAAACCAAAACTAAATAAAGTCCATGTCCATTTACAATTTTTGAGCCCGATTACAACCAAATAACCCATGCCCATTACAAATTGACCCACTACCCTAACCCACTAAAACCCAACAACGAAACCCTAGCCCCAATGGTTCTCTGCCGACTTAACCTCTGCACCGCCTCTGCCCTCTGACTCAGCAGCTGCCACCACCGCCCAGGTCACATCTCAGCACCGCCCAAGCTTCCTGCAAACATTTAAAGAAAAAGGGACAGAAGGCAGTAGAGAAAGGATGAAAAATAACAAGTTGAAAAACAATAGTAAAGGCTATAAAAGCCGATTGAAACCACAATGTAAAAGGTCGGATATCTATCAAAATAGAAGCAATATACTGGAAAATTTCTAATACAATAAAATCAGAGAGTGTTAGCACCAAAACACAAAAATAGCAACATCCAGCGAAGGGATACCCCCCAATACAAGCAAAATCGGAAAACAGATTCGAAATAAGGTAAATTTTTTTCGTTTTATATACATACTTTTAATAATCATAATACAACAGCAATAATATGTACATAAAATATATAAAAAATAGAAAAAGGGAAAAAATTGGAAATTTTACCTTTTCCGGCCACCGGACGGCGGACGGTGGCACGCGGTGGTCCGATCACCGGTCGGTCACCGGCCGGTCACCGGCCGGTGACCGGACGTTGACCGGTCCGGCGACCGGAGCCCGGAGCCCCCCTTCTCTCTTCCTTCCCTCTCCCCCTCTCCTCTCCCCTCTCCTCTCTTCCCCTTTTCTTTTTTTTTTCTTTCCGGGTAACAAATGAATCAAAAACAAAAAAACTCACCTTTTATACTAACCGACCTGGGTCGGGTCGACCCGACCCGCTCCGCCTAGGATCCGCGTGCTCTGACGTCATAGGGGCTTATTGCGTAATCGGTCCTTCCGCTTTCTTTTCAATTTACAATCGAGTTATTTCTTATTTTAAATTGACCCTGGAAGTTGTTCCGTGTTTCAATTTAGCCCCTACTGCTGCGCAGCGTTTTAAAGCTCCGGGTAAATTACATTTTTGGTCCCTCCCTTGTTTTAGCGCGTTTAAATGGGTCCTTTTTCCTTATATTTGTTTACAAATTGACCCTAAATTCTTGGTTTCGTTTCGATTAAATCCCTTCTTTCACATATTATTGTTATTTACATAATTATTATTATTATTATTATTATTATTATATTTATGCACATACGTATAGTGTTTTGTATAGTATTATTCGTATTTATTTATTCTCAAATATTATCATTAAGTTTTATTTGCTTTGATATTTATTATTATTATTAATACTATTATTATATCTACTTACTATTATTATACTTATTTCTAACATTAGTATTATTAATTTTATCATTTTATTTATTAATATTATTATTATATATATTATATATGGTATTATTTTCGATATTGTATTCTTATTATTTACTAATATATTTTAAAATTATCGTTATTATCTAAGTACATTTCTTTATGTTATCGTATGTACATTTCGGTATTGTATTCTGTATATTTTGTACAGGTTTTTTATATCTTTAATATTAATATATTATATGTAAGTATTACAATATTAATAGTTGTTTTCAATATTTTAATATGTACCATATTTTCATGCCATGTTCATATTATGTATAAATCCTAATAACATAGTTGATTGTTATTTTCACTATTATTATTTATTTTTTTTTAATATTATTATCAGCATCCACCTCCACATATTTTTCATATATCATCCTAGGTATGTATCTTTCGTTATTTTACGTATGTTCGTAATATTATATTATTTTCATACTCTATATAATCCCATTATACTATTACACATATTTCTTAAACTTAGTATTGTATGCTTTACGTACGTTTACTATAATTTTTTTTTTGTTTTGTATTATTATTATTATTATTATTATTATCATAAAAACCGTATTATGTATTTAAACATTATTATAGATTTTCCATAGGTCTAATATTACACGTTTCATATCCATTTATCACCTCGCATTTACATCATTATTATTATCATCAATATACATAGCTATTTTCATGTGCTTATTTCAAATACATCATTTCTACATTATATTATTACGTATATATCACATTTCCATCTTGATTATTGATATATATAGATACTTTGCGTGTACCCATAATGTCATATTACTCGTATATTTTCATCCCATGTTTTATATATATTATCATATATGTGTGTTTATCAAACTTAGCATTATCTGTTTTATATATGTTTGCATTATTATTATTGTCACACTATATGCATCACTATAATCATTACTATTACGCATGCATTATTATATGTTTAATATATATTATATATTATTTATTCCGTATATTTTTCACCTTTATCATCATTTGTTTTTAATATAGCATATTGTTTCACATTATTGTTATTTCTATGTCAACTCTCTTTGTCATAATCTTTTTCATGTTTTAATAAACGAGGCAATATACCGATTTTAACATTAAGCCACTGATTTCATCGCTATGTTGGGTGAATCACGGATGGCTCGTGTCAAAAGCGGGATATCCTTCTCAGAAATAACAACTTTAAAATGTTCGTGTTTTTTTGATTGGATCACAATTAAGTTTTAAGTTGAAATCGTGCTTTGAAAATTAGACAACCCGCATTTGAAAAGATACCAATTTTTGGGCGTCGCGGGGGTGCTAATACCTTCCCCGCGCGTAACTGACTCCCGAACCCTATTTTTCTCTGAACTTCAACGCGGACCTAAACTTGGCCTTTTTATTCGAAAATTGTTTTATCAGGTGTCCGATCGCACCAAGAAGAAAAGATCGGTGGCGACTCCTTACTTTAATAAAAATCAAAACTCGTTTTCAAGATTTTAAATCGCCACAATTAGCGACCTAAGCTAAAACTTTTCGTCGCTACAGCTGGCGACTCCACTGGGGACCAGCTTTCGAGAGTCAAATCGAATCAAATGCGTTGTCAAAATTTTCGAAATGCCTTTTTCAAATTAATATTTAGTTGTGATCCTCAAAATTTTGCAAAAATCATGTACTCGCATCTCATTGTAAATGTTTTCTAATTTCTTGTTTACTTGTTTTGAAGCTCTAAATTTCTAAGCTTCGGTTCTCTAAAGTCTAGTTTTTAAAATAAAACGAAAGGTTTGTGAGTTTCTCCCCACACACTGTTCACGTGCATTGTTGCATAACATGAGCTCTATACCCGGGCTCCGTCCCTTTTAAGTGAAAGTAAACGCTACGCCTTCGTGAGTTAACTCGTCCCTCCGCACAGGCTAGTGAATACTTTCGGGTTACATATGACTTATGCCTTCGTGAGATAACTCGTCCCTCCGCATAGGCATAAGTAAATGTAATCCCTCGAATTGATCTCGTAAGCCTGTGATGGGCCATGACCGAGGTTCTGTACTAATCTTAGTAGATGACAGTACAGACAATTCGGGTACCTTTCTAGAACCTAAAACCGCATGTAATGAACTGTATGAGCCATCCAGCTAGAGCCATGCCGAACCTCTGTCCGTTTAGTAGATACCAAAATAGGCACACGGGAGAAACGCCTCTTACCTTTTGTACTTTCGCTTGTATATAAGGGGTGGGATTTATCCGGTAAAATGAATCGGGTAGCTTAAATGCTTTAATTTATTTTTGCTTATATTTGATCACTAACCGTGTTTGATTGTCTTTGTTTTATTTCTCATCATGCATCATAGGCATCATAGTAGGACGGTGTTGACTAAAGATTAGTTGCCAAAAACGGGTTTCAAATGGAAGAGTCGATTGTACAAACGACCGAGACAAACACCGTGGTTCGGGACTGGTCTTTGAGGACTCAGAGAGAAAAGGGAAACAGCCTGGTGGAAGATTGCATGGTCAATCTACCCGAGCGGGTGACTGTGAATGTCCGTCAAAACAACCTTGAAGACTTGGTTTGGATCTGGAATCAGTGGGATTCAGATACTAGGGGCATTTTTACCGAAAGGTACGGGGACATAGCCCATCTGATTGCTGTCAAAGTAGACGAAAGATTGATTCAAGCTATGATCAGATTTTGGGATCCGGGTTATCAGTGTTTCACATTTAACCAAGAAGATATGACTCCCACGATAGAGAAGTATGCTGCTCTGCTGCGTGTCGAAAACATGCAAACCTACAAAATATATGTCAAAGAGCCCAAGCCGATGACATTTAGGAAAAAGTTAGTAAGGCTGACGGATATGACCGATGCATGGGCCGAAAAGCAAATAAAGAAAAAGAATGAAATCAGCTGCGTCCCATGGTTTTCCCTACGAGACCTGGTTTTAAACCATCCTGACATGTTGAAACGGATAAATTTGTTTGCTTTGGCTATCTATGGTTTAGTTGTCTTTCCGAAGATTCTCGGACATATAGAAGTAGCGGTAGTGGATTTCTTTGAAAAGTTGAAGCAAGGTATCAACCCTGCCCCAACCATCCTAGCAGAGACCTTCAGATCTTTGAGCAGTTGCAGGAAAAGAGGGGAAGGATGATTCATCGGATGCGCGCAGCTACTTAACGTTTGGATTTTGAGTCACTTTTGGAAGGTAGAGTGCACACCGTTCCACATGTTTTCGAAGACATTTGCTCCGTTGGAAGCTCACCTTAAGAAAGAGTGGCCGAAGGAGGTTACTGAGCAGCATTGGGTCTCAGTGTTTCAGAACTTGTGTGCCGAGGACATAGTATGGAGAGCGCCGTGGATACGCCCTTCGCTTTTGTTATACAAAGTCGGAAACCAAGACTGGGTACCACTACTTGGATTGTGGGGAGGGATTGGTTACGCTCCTCTTTTGGTCCAAAGACAGTTCTCTTCACGACAGTTTATACCCGCCACCAGTGGTCTGGCTCAATCAGAGTTTGTTTTTGCGGGCGAAGGTTATATGAAGAAAGTCCGAGACACTGCAAAGGCTTGGAAAAGAATTCATCTGATGGAGTTGGCTTTATATGCTGACACTATCACCCAGGACTACGATGCATGGAGAAAGCAACGGGTAAATAGTTTGCAAGTCTCATCGGCAGGTTACGCCTTTCAGAATCCTTTTTCGAAAGAAATTCCATCCGAGCTAGAGACGGCGAGACAAGAATTCGAACGCGAAAAGACAAAAATGTTACGAGACCTTAGTGCCCTTCAGGAAGAAAACTATCAGCTGAAGATCGACGTTCAGATTGAAAAATCCAGGGCTGAGAAGGTGCAAAAAGAAGCCGAGGTCGTAAGAAATGACTTAAGAGACCTTCATCTGGAAAATAAAAAGCTGAGAGGCACTATAAAGAACAGCGGGCTAGGTAAATCCTCAGCAGAATGGAGAGCAGAATTGAGTAATGTCAAAGGTGGGATGGAATTTTGGAAAGGAAAAGCAAAGAAAGAAGAAGAAAAGGCTGCACGAGCTGCAATAGAGTTAAGAAAGAAGTTTGCCGAGCACGAAGCTACGTTTGTTGAACTGATGACCGGTCGAGCTAAGCGTCAAGAATTTAAAGAAATGATACGGGATTTAGAAGACACACTACAAGCTCGACAGTAACAATTAGAGGCTCTTTTGGAAGCCTTGGAAGAGAAGAAGGGTCAGTATGATAGAGATATCCATGCCTACGAAAATGCCCTCTGCGAAAAGGATGAGAATCTTAAATATTTGATCAACGAGATTCGTGCGGCAGCCATGCACATAATGCAAATAGCGGATGAAGCGGAGACTCTTAGCTGCCAGTTCCCGCCTAGACAGAGATCGAGCATATCAGAATTTTTGGAATGGGTGAAGAATTACGGCAATGTAGCAAGGAAGTTTGTATGAAAGCTGAATCAAATGATGAAAAAACGTTTTGTAAATAGACTCTTTTGATTAATGAAATGCCTAGATAGGGGCTGTCTGGAATCAACACCGATTTTTGCATATGCATTCATAACTAACATTTGACGTGCATTCATAATTAACATTCATTCATTCATTCATTCATTCATTCACTGCATATCCCACGATCGTTTGCTAAGAGTAGAATCATATGATGCGCAGTTGTGACATTGTAAACCTGGAATCACACCATACGTATAGAACACGTCGACAGGCTAGAGCAATGGAGGCTGAGTTTAACGAAAGAATTGAAAGGATGGAGAGAATTCAGAAAGAATTACAGGAACAGTTAGCCAGGTCGCAACAGGAGACGAGAGAGTTGATGATAAGGTCTCGGGAGGAATCCACTGAACAGAAGGACCAATTGGCCAAGATGATGGAAATGATGTCGGCCCTAGTCAAAGGAAAGGGACCCATACAAAACCCTGAGGTTGTGAATCTTGATCAGGATCTGCCCTACCCTCCTGGGTTTACTCCGCCTCACACGATACATAGAGGATACACGCAAGGGGGACCCGCGGGCCTGGAACAACGGCCTATAACACCTCCTCCTGTAGGACAGGGGGTATTCGTGGCAAACCCAGGAACTGCTCCAATGGATCCACCTGTCCCAGACCTAGACGATCCTGCAGAAATCGCTAGGCTAAGGATAGAGGATCATGAAGTCCAAGAAAAATATAGAAGTCTGGAGGAAAGACTTAGAGCGATAGAAGGCATTGAAGTCTTCTCGGCGCTAAACGCTAAAGAACTTAGTCTGGTACCTGATTTGGTCCTCCCTCCAAAATTCAAAGCACCGGATTTTGAAAAGTATGATGGCTCGAGATGCCCGAAGGCACATCTCGTTATGTTCTGCCGAAAAATGACTGGTTATGTCAATGAAGACAAGCTGCTTATACATTGTTTTCAGGACAGTTTGACCGGATCAGCTCTCCGCTGGTACAACCAACTCAGTAGAGAAAAGATCCGAACCTGGAAGGATCTAGCCGCGGCATTTTGCGAACAGTACAAACACGTCTCCGATATGGTACCTGACCGCATGACACTACAAATGATGGAGAAAAAGCCATCAGAAACTTTTAGACAATATGCGCAGAGGTGGAGAGACATCTCGGCTCAGGTGGAACCTCCATTGACCAAGACCGAGATAGCAGTCCTGTTCATCAATACCCTAAAGGCGCCATTCTATGATAAATTAGTGGGAAGCGCCACAAAGGACTTCTCGGATATTGTCATATCCGGTGAACTAATAGAAAATGCGGTTAAAAGTGGAAGAATGGAAGGAGAAGGTTCGAAGAAGGCAGTGCCTATGAGAAAAAAGGAGCCGGAAGCCCACATGGTGGGAACCGGAAACCGTTATGCTCCTAGTCCATATCCTAATCAATTTCGACCTTGAAATTACCCGCCACCAAACTTCTATCAACCACAAGCCCCCTATTACCAACCACCACCTCCCTATCCTTCTTACCCTGTCTATGCAACCAACAACCCGAGGCCAGCCACCACGTTTCCTCAAAATGCCAGCTCTACCCAAGGCCAACCTAGAGGAGAACCAAGGCCAGCGAGGCCTAACCCCGAGAGACCCCAATTCACTCCTATTCCTGTATCTTACGGGGAACTGTACCCTAAGCTTTTGGAAAAACAGTTGATATCTCCTCATTACATGGCACCGTTGAAACCCCCGTACCCAAAGTGGTACGACCCTAATGCTAGCTGTGCATACCACGCGGGGAACCAGGGGCACTCTACGGAAAACTGCATTGCCTTTAAACGAAGAGTCCAAGGACTAATCGATGCGGGTGTCTTACGCTTCGACGGTACTAGTGGTGCGACTGGAGACCCGTTCCCAAATCATGCTGAAAGAAATGTAAGTGCAGTGGAGGAAATAAGTGAATTGCAAACCAGAAGAGTCGTTTCAGAAATAGGCACACCTTTGCAGAGAATCTGGGAGGTGTTGCTCGAAAAAGGGTTACTCTGTCGTCTTAGAGGAGTAACCGAGAAAAGAAATATGAAAAGTCAAAATTTTTGTGATTTCCATGAAGTCGAAGGACATAATATCCAGTCGTGTGAGCAATTTAAAGAATTACTCCAAAACATGATGGACAACAAAGAAATTGAAATCTTCAATGGAAGAAAAGAGGCCAATGAAGGAGAAATATGTGCCTCTGATAGTCAATCATCGGATCTCCCTTACACGGCTGAACGACCACTGATAATTTATTATGATGCGAGGAGAGAACCGGTAAAACCAAAAATGGTAATTAAGGTGCCATCGCCTTTTCCGTATAAGGACAGTAAGGCAGTACCTTGGAAATACGATGTCAATATTGTCACTCCTGAAAGCGAAAAATCCCGAGGCACGGTTGAAAATATCGGAGAAGTTGGTCACTTTACCCGGAGTGGAAGATGCTATTCCAAAGAAGTTGAACCAGCAAAGAGGAATAATGATTCCAAACAAAAGGGAAAGGCACCCATGTTTGAGGCTGAAGTCGAATCGGAAAGTCCGCCCGAACGACAAGAGACTAAAAGACCTGTAAATGAAGAAGAGGCGCAGGAATTTTTGAAATTCATTAAACACAGTGAGTACAACGTGGTCGAACAATTAAGTAAACAACCTGCACGTATTTCGGTATTATCCCTATTATTGAACTTAGAGCCACATCGAAATGCCTTGTTAAAGGTATTGAATCAAGCCTATGTAGCAAACAATATATCGGTCGAAAAGCTTGATAGATGGATTAATAACTTGAACGCTGATAATTTCATCTCCTTCAGTGATGATGAAATACCACCGAACGGTAGAGGCTATGTGAAGGCGCTGCACATAACAACCCGTTGTAAGGGTTATATAATACCAAACGTGCTTATTGATAATGGATCAGCACTTAATGTTATGCCCCTGGCCACACTTTCCAGAATTCCGATAGATTTGTCCTATTTGAGGCCGTGTCATTCCACGGTGAGGGCATTTGATGGAACGAGACGAGAAGTTATAGGAAAAATTGAGATCCCTCTAGAAGTGGGTCCTTATGTCTATGACGTCGAGTTCCAAGTTATGGACATCACCCCTTCATATAATTGCCTCTTGGGGAGGCCATGGATCCATTCGGCTGGGGCAGTTCCATCATCCCTTCATCAGAAAATAAAGTTTATCATGGATGGCTGCTTGGTTACCGTTGAGGGTGAAGAGGATATTGTTGCGTCTATCTCTGCAGACACACCTTACCTCGAAGCGAACAAAGACACCGTGGAATGCTCCTTTAGATCCTTTGAGTTCGTCAACGCCACATTTGTGGCTGAAGGAAACAGAATTCCCGTGCCTAGGCTGTCGAAGAATACTAAAATGGGAATCAAGCTGACGGTAGGGAGAGGGGCCCGAGCCAGGAAAGGTTTGGGAAGACATCATCAAGGGATAGTCAGGGCCTTAAAGCCAGTACCTCATAAGGCACGATTTGGTCTAGGATTCCAACCGAATGCACATTGTAGCGACGAAAAATTTTTTAGCTTAGGTCACTAATTGTGGCGATTTAAAACCTTGAAAACGAATTCTGATTAAAGCCAAGGAGTCGCCACCGATCCTTTTTCCGAGGTGTGATCAGACACCTAATAAAACCGTTTTCTAGCAGAAAATTTGTTCTTTACGTGAAAGAATGACTCGATTTAGGTCTACGTTGAAGTTCAGAGAAAAGTAGGGTCCGGGAGTCAGTTACGCGCGGGGAAGGTATTAGCACCCCCGCGACACCCAAAATTGGTATCTTTCAAATGTACGTTGTCAGAATTTTTCAAAAATACGAATTCAACATAAAATTTAGTTGTTATCCGATCAAAATACGAGTATTTCAAAGTTTTTGTTTCTGAGAAGGATATCCCGCTTCTAACACGAGCCATTCGTGATTCACCCAACATAGCGATGAAATCACCGGCTTAATGTTAGAATCGGTATATTGCCTTACTTATTAAAAGCGTGAAAAATTATTATTTCGAAATAATGAATGCTAAAGTAGAAAGAAGTGAAACATAAGGGTAGAAATATATTGAAACAAACAATAAGTATGACAATCACATTTTACATGGAATGGAAATAAGTATATGTGTAGTGGAAAGTAAGATGAAAACATAATAGTAAAATGCTAATGATGCTATGTACTTGTACATATATATATGTGTAAACATGTTATTATATAATGTAGATGGAAAGTTTACATAAAATGATATTAGAGATATGGTATATATAAACACGATACATACATAATGATTCAATATGAAAAATAAATGCATAAGTATACATAATATAATACATAATACTAAAATATGCATATAATATAACAAAATACGCATGATAGTATGAAAATATACACACATATATATACAATATATAAGTATTAAAACCGATAATGATAAAATAACTATTAGTAACACAAATTCATGTATATTAAATATAGGTATACGATAATATTGAATGTTTGTACATAATTTATTTATATACATGTGTTAGGAATAATAGTATTAAAAGATATGTGCATAAAGTATTACAATATAATATTGAAAGGAAGCTTAATTATATGTATATATAAATATTGAATAAAAGATAATACTTATATAAACGAAAATAATAATAGATTAATAATAATAATGATAGCATAATAGCATATTAGTGAAATAATAGTAATCAAAATATAATAATAATAAAGCAAGATAATAATAATAGTAATAGTAATATAAAAATAGAAAACAATAGTAACAGGCTAGATATAATAATGATAATAATATGTACATAATAGTAATAATAACAATATATGAATAAAATTAAAAATAATGACGATGATATTTACAATGAAAAGAAAATGATAGAAGAATAAAAAGTATATATATGCATAAAGTAATAGTGATAATAATAAAATATAAAAGACGAATATGATATAATAATGAAAATAAAGTACAATAGTAATAAAATCAGAAAATAATAGTAAATAACACATAATACTATAATATAACACAAAACAAATAAAACTTTGAAACAAATCAAATAATACCATGTAGAATATTATAATACACGTATGTGCACAAACATAATAATACTAATGCTAATGATAATAAAATAATAATAATAATAATACATAATATAATAAATAATAACAAAACAAAATAACAACATTTTTCAAAAGGATAATAGATAACAATTATAAAATAATAATAATAATAATTATAATATATAATAATAATATAATAAATAATAATAAATGGGGTAATATTAAAATGAAATAATGAAATAAAGTAAAAAGGGACTAAATTGAAAACGGAAACAGATATCCGGGCCAGATTTTAGAACAT
The DNA here is from genome assembly GCA_020496765.1 of Gossypium stocksii. Lineage (NCBI taxonomy): Eukaryota > Viridiplantae > Streptophyta > Magnoliopsida > Malvales > Malvaceae > Gossypium > Gossypium stocksii. The sequence goes on from CM035623.1 coordinate 2,652,161, forward strand.
AAGCACGCAAATAGGACCTATTTAAACGCGGGTAAAACCTATGGGGACCAAAACAGAAATTTTCCCAAAGTCCCAAAACGCACAGTGACATTAGGGACCAAATTGAAACACGGGACAACTTCCAGGGCTGAATTGCAAAGAGGATAGGACCAGATTACACAGCCCCTAAAGGCGGAAGGACTGGGGTTGAAAATAACCCCAGTGACGTAAGAACACGCGGATCTGAGGTGGGTCGGATCGGGTCGACCCGACCCAGGTCGGTTAGTATAAAAGGGCCACTTTTTTGTTTCTGGCTCATTTGTGCCGAGGGAGAGAAAAAAAAAAGAAAGAAGAGGGAGAGAGGAGAGGGGAAGGAAAGAAAGGGGGGCTCCGGGCTCCGGTCACCGGCCGGTGATCTGACCGTCGTGCGCGCCGCCGTCCGCCGCCGTTCCGGCCACCGTTCCGGTGGCCGGAAAAAGGTAAAATTTAGATTTTTTACGTATTTTTTATTTTTTCGTTTTTATACTCCCTACTTTTATACTTCTATACTTTTGTACTTTTAATTACTTATATAATATATATACCTGTATTTAAATGTGCTGGAGGTATAAAATGTGAAAAAAAAAAACAGAAACAGAAATCCCAAATTACCTTTGATATTCGGGTTTTTTTTCTGATTTCGATGGTTCGGGGACTTTCCCTTCGTTGCACTGTTTCTGAAATTCACTAATTGATTTCGCAAAAATTTTTTTTTGTGTTTGTATTTGTTTCTGTTTTTAACCAAAAGACCGAGAGCTTTTACATCGTTCTCAATCGGCTTATATAGACCTAAAATTTTACAAGTGGTTCCCTTTTTTTTCTACTTTCTGTCTTGTCTTGTTTAATACCTTGCAGGAACTTGGGCGGTGTTGAGCAGTCAAGGGCGGTGAAGCAGGGCTTGTCAGAAGCCAAGTGGGCAGAGGCGGTGTGAATGAGGCTAGTTGGCAGAGAAGCAGCTGAGTCAGAGGCGGCTAGGGTTTCTGGATGTTGTAACGGGTTGGGTTAGGGTTTTCCTTTTGATGTATTGGGCTAGGTCTGATAGGCTTGGGTCATGTAATTGGGTCATCCGGGTTTTGTAATGGGGTTTAAGTTTGTAAATGGACTGGACTTTTAATTTTGGTTTCATTTATTGGTTTGCAAAATTGGGCTGCAACACACATCACTTGAAGAAACAGTGGAAGAAGGAGCAAGAAAGAAGGGTTGCGAGGACTCTAGGACGAGAACCGGAATGGGAACCCATCGAGTACCCCCATCTGTCGAGGACATTCACATCCGCTGGAATAATATATCCTGGGCAAGATAGTGTGCACAGCCCATTGCTACTCGTTGAGAAGGCTTTCCAAAACATTTGTATAAATGTCGTTGATGAAGAAGCTGGCACAAGTAAGAACGTTTCAAAGATACGCCCTTGTCCCTCGGGTTATATGTTGAACAATTGGACCGCTGAAGATCTCCTTGTGGTTTACAAGTCTCCCTCAGAGTAATATCCGATATTCACTTTTTGTGTCCCTAAATATAATGGGATTCTTTTGTAAGAGCTGTCGTCTGCTCTTTATCTATTAAATGAATATTAATGAAGAAGCATTTTGTCATAACCTTTTGCATTTGCATCTACTCCATAATTATTCTTTCATTTCATGGCCTGTTCTTGCTCTTACCTCATACCATGCCATAATGTTTTGTTTGTTGTTTCCAAAATTTGGATGTCCCTCTATAGTGTTCTCTTTCCCATTCAATTTTCAGGTGTTCAGATGCCAATGACATGAACGAACCCGTTACCAATCTTGAAATCGATTTTGAAAGGACCATTTGTTTAGGAGAATTCGAGGATGAGGGAAATGCCGAAGACTATGTCTCGTCTCCTGACTTGCTAAGGTTGGTGGAACAAGAGGACAAACAGATTCTACCTTATCAAGAATCTGTTGAAACAATAAACCTGGGCACTAATGAAAATAAGCAAGAAGTGAAGATTGGGACCTCACTCTCAGAGGACACCAGGCATCATTTGATTGATTTGCTTCATGAGTACAAAGACGTGTTTGCATGGTCCTATCAGGATATGCCGGGATTGGACGGGGACATAATGGTTCATAAGCTCCCGCTGAGACCCGAATGTAAACCCATTCAACAAAAATTAAGGCAGATGAGGCCCGAAATGCTGCTGAAGATAAAAGAGGAAGTCAAGAGGCAATTTAATGCAGGCTTCCTACAAGCTGCCAGATATCCAGAATGGGTGGCTAATATTGTCCCAATGCCAAAGAAGGATGGTAAAGTGCGAATGTGCGTGGATTATCGTGACCTGAACCGTGCAAGTCCTAAGGATAATTTTCCCTTACCACATATCGACACATTGGTGGACAATACGGCGAAGCATTCATTATTTTCTTTCATGGATGGATTTTCAGGGTATAATCAGATCAAAATGGCTCCCGAGGATATGGAGAAAACCACCTTTATAACGATGTGGGGAACGTTCTGTTACAAGGTGATGCCATTCGGGCTCAAGAATGCCGGGGCCACGTATCAGAGGGCCATGGTGACATTGTTCCATGATATGATGCATAAGGAGATAGAAGTCTATGTTGACGACATGATTGCTAAATCCCGAGGAGAAAAGGAACATATTGTGAACCTCAAAAAGTAATTTGAAAGACTGAGAAAGTTTCAGCTGAGACTTAATCCAGTTAAATGTACATTCGGGGTTACCTCGGGAAAGTTGCTAGGCTTCATCGTCAGTGAAAGAGGTATCGAGGTGGATCCGGAAAAGATAAAAGCCATTCAAGAACTACCCCCGCCGCGCACTCAGAAAGAGGTCAGAGGATTCTTGGGAAGGCTAAACTACATTGCCCGATTCATTTCTCAACTCACTAGTCAGTGTGACCCCATCTTTCGACTCCTTCGAAAGCACAATTCTGGAGAATGGGACGAGAAATGTCAGGAAGCCTTTGACAAAATAAAACAATACTTGTCTAACCCCCCAGTGCTAGTGCCACCAACCCCAGGGAGGCCTTTGATTTTGTATGTAACTGTGTTCGAGAACTCAATGGGTTGTGTACTCGGGCAGCATGACGAGTCGGGGAAGAAAGAAAAGGCGATATACTACCTTAGCAAAAAGTTTACAGAATACGAAGCAAGGTATTCATCAATCGAAAAGTTCTGTTGTGCTTTGGTTTGGGCAGCTCGGAGACTCAGGCAATACATGTTGTATCATACGACATGGTTAATCTCAAAGCTAGACCCGATAAAATATATGATGGAATCACCCGCACTCTCGGGGAGAATGGCCCGATGGCAGATCTTGTTATCAGAATACGATATCATCTATGTGAACCAAAAATCGGTGAAAGGGAGTGCAATAGCTGATTTCTTAGCGGCTCGAACAATCGAAGAATATGAGCCCCTGAGATTTGATTTCCCGGATGAGGACTTAATGTGCATCACAGAGAAAGAATGTGAGTCATCAAAAGGGACGCCTTGGAAGATGAGCTTTGATGGTGCATCGAATGCTCTGGGGCATGGAATTGGAGCAGTCTTAATATCACCGGAAGGAGACCATTACCCTTTCACTGCTAGGCTCAATTTCTTCTACACCAACAACATAGCAGAATATGAGGCTTGTATCATGGGACTACGGGCAGCCATTGAACGAAACATCGAGATCCTAGAGGTATACGGGGATTCAGCTTTAGTAATCTACCAAATCCGTGGAGATTGGGAAGTGAGAGACCCAAAGTTGATTAAGTACAGCCATCTGGTAGCTGAATTGATCAAAGACTTCAAAGAAATAACATTTAATTACTTCCCACGCGAAGATAATCAATTGGCTGATGCCTTGGCCACTCTGGCTTCCATGTTTAAAACAAATAAAGAAGCAAAAATAATGCCCCTCAGGATGAGCATATACGAGGTCCCTGCACATTGTTATAGCATCGAGAAGGAGGCTGATGGACGACCATGGTACCATGATATCTTAGAGTACATCAAGAATCAAACGTATCCTGAACAGGCCAACGAGAATGGCAAAAGAACAATCAGAAGAATGTCAGTGGGATTTGTTCTTGATGGAGACACCTTGTACAAGAGAGGCAAAGATCAGGTGCTTATGAGATGCGTTGACACCGCTGAAGCCAAGAAAATACTTGAAGAAGTTCACGAAGGAATATGTGGGACCCACTCCAACGGCTTCACTATGTCCAGAAAAATTATGAGACTCGGGTATTATTGGTCGACGATGGAAAGGGATTGCATTAGCTACGCAAGAAAGTGCCACAAATGTCAAATTTATGGCGACAAAATTCATGTGGCTCCTTCTCCCCTTCATGTTATGACGTCTCCATGGCCCTTTTCAATGTGGGGCATGGACGTTATAGGGCCGATTTCTCCCAAAGCTTCTAATGGGCACCGATTCATTTTCGTGGTCATCGACTATTTCACAAAATGGGTAGAAGCTGCCTCATTTGCTAATGTGACAAGGGCCGCTGTCTGTAGGTTCTTGAAAAAGGAAATCATTTGTCGATATGGTTTGCCTGAAAGAGTCATCTCAGATAACGCTTTGAATTTGAACAATAAAATGATGACAGAGGTGTGCAAGCAATTTCAAATAAAGCATCACAATTCCTCGCCTTATCGCTCGAAGATGAACGGAGCTGTTGAAGCAGCTAACAAGAACATAAAGAAGATCATCGGCAAAATGACAGAGACCTACAAGGACTGGCACGAAAAGCTACCATTCGCTCTGTTCGCATACCGCACATCTGTGAGGACGTCCACAGGGGCAACTCATTTCTCTCTAGTCTATGGGATGGAAGCCGTGCTGCCCATTGAAGTCGAGATTCCCTCCTTACGAGTCTTAATGGAGTCGAAACTCGAGGAGGCAGAATGGGTCCAAGCTCGATATGATCAGTTGAATCTCATCGAAGAAAAACGCCTAAAGACAATCTGTCATGGACAGATGTACCAAAAGAGAATGATTGCGGCCCATAACAAGAAGGTACGGCCAAGAGAATTCCACGAAGGAGAACTCGTTTTGAGAAAGATCCTCCCAATACAAAAAGATTTGCGAGGGAAATGGGCACCTAATTGGGAAGGACCGTATGTCGTAAAGAAGGCATTCTCTGGCGGGGCTTTGATCCTTACAGAAATGGATGGGAAGGAGTTACCAAATCCAGTAAACTCCGATGTTGTGAAGAAATACTACACTTAAAAAAAAAAAAGGGGAGATCAAGGTGAAAACCCGAAAAGGGCGCCTTGGTCAAACACAGAACATTAGGATGAAAACCCGAAAGGGCGTCCTAATAAAGCAAATCTGGGCCCAAGGGGCAGAAGCAATTTTGAACAGTGGGCCAAGTGACCAGGCTATAGTATGAAGCATTTTTAAACACTCGAGATCTTCTACACAAGAAGTCTTGCTCAGAAAGATTCGTGATTGAGAAACGTGGCAGAGTTCGTGCATTGAATATCTAGAACATTTGTATCCACTAATATGGTTCCTTTTCTTTTATGGCACTTTTAATTATCCTTGGTTAACTTTGTTTGTTACCTTTGAAATTATTATGAAGTCTCTTTCTTGTACCTACCTGACAACTTGCATGCATCTCATTATGTTGTTTATTTAATTGATAAATAGTAATATGACATGCTCTGAACAAAAGAAATGTTGAATATTACTCGGATAGAAAACTTGATAGGCACAAGAGTCTCAAAGTGGGAACAAGAAGTTCAACATACGCTAAGCAAGTGATATCCGAGAAACACAGATTACTTGTAAAGCTTAAAAGATGGATGCAAAAACTGGGAAGGAACTTAAGAATCCTAGTGTTGAAAGCAGATCATCACGATAAGCAAAACAGGAGCTCGAAAGCAAGAACAAAAGCTCAGATGGGGCAAGATCACGCGAGAGTCGTGATGAAAAGAGATCACGACAAACGAATGCAAGGCACATAACATGTTCATGTAGGCATGAATGCATTTAAGGCAAATAGGTGCATATCACGATAACATCATGCATGACATATACAGGTATTCCAAACAGAGCAAAAGGTTTTGGGAAAGCTATCCAAATCAAAGAAAAGATACTTGAACTCCACCATGTGAGAAATTCTGGGTAATTTTAATTTATGTTTTCGAAAATCAACTCATAGTGCGAGAAGTGAGTTGAGCCTCAGGACACGCTGAGGTATTTTCAAGTTCTGTTATGTTTCAAAAAAAAAAATCAACTCATATTGCGAGAGGTGAGTTGAGCCTCAAGACACGCTGAGGTATTTTAATTTCTGTTATCTGACTCATATTGCGAGAAGTGAGTCAAACCTAAAGTCACGACGAGATGTTTTCAACATCCGTCTTTAAGTTATGTTTTCAGAAATCAGCTCATATTGCGAGAGGTGAGCTGAGCCTCAAGACACGTTAAGGTACTTTTAATTTATGTTTTAAAATCAGCTCATATTGCGAGAGGTGAGCTGAGCCTCAAGACACGTTGAGGTACTTTTAATTTATGTTTTAAAATCAGCTCATATTGCGAGAGGTGAGCTGAGCCTCAAGACACGTTGAGGTACTTTTAATTTATGTTGCTAAAATCAGCTCACATTGCGAGAGGTGAGCTGAGCCTCGAGACACGTCGAGGTACTTTTAATTTCAGTTTTAGCTCAACTCATATTGCGAGAGGTGAGTTGAGCTCTTTTTAGTTCCTTTTAAATTTGTGCTTCAAAAACCAACTCATATTGCGAGAGGTGAGTTGAGCTCTTTTTAGTTCTTCTTAATTTTATGTTTCAAAGATCAACTCATATTGCGAGAGGTGAGTTGAGCTCTTTTAATTTCAGCTTTTATTTCCTGCTTTTCAAAAGTCAACTCATATTGCGAGAGGTGAGTTGAAACTTTTCAATGTCTGTTTGTAATTTCTGTTTCTCAAAGGTTAACTCATATTGCGAGAAGTGAGTTAAGCCTTGGACCTCATTGCCAGATATTTTCAGATTCTATTCCTAAACGTTCACTTTTCAAGAGCCAACTCATATTGCGAGAAGTGAGTTGAGCCTCAGTTTGCACACTGAGGTACTTGCAATTTATGCTTCAAAAAAAATTAACCCATATTACGAGAATGCGCAGGTCGAGCGATTTTTGATTTCATCTCAATGAAGGATAAAGTTGCAAGAAAGCCAATTGAAGACGCAAGATTTTGCCTTTTGAAGTCACAAGGGAGCTGATCAAAGATGTAGACCTTGCATCCCCAGTGAAGTCGCAGAGGCGCAGGTTGAAATCACAAGTTTCATCTTCCTAAAGTTTTAGCAGAGTAGATTGAAGATACAAGATCTCATCTCTGAAGTTGCAAGAGAGCAGGTCACGATGAATTCTATATCCCTGAAGATGCAAGCAGATTGAGGCCATAAATCTCATATCCTTGAGATAGATCGAGGCTACAAGTCATAGCTCCGAAGTCGCGACGGATTGAACCAAAATTACAAGATGTGGTGGATTGGAAGGAGACTACCTGAACCAGAGTACCAGAGAAGTCAAGATTTGGCAGGATGGGGCAAAATTGGCCTTTCTTTATGTCTTTGCTCTATTCCCGTTACACGACAATGAGCAAAGAGGGGCAGCTGTTATAGCCCAATTTTGCACACAAAAATAAACCCAAACAGAAACCAAAATTAAATAAAGTCCATGTCCATTTACAATTTTTGAGCCCGATTACAACCAAATAACCCATGCCCATTACAAATTGACCCACTACCCTAACCCACTAAAGCCCAACAACGAAACCCTAGCCCCAATGGTTCTCTGCCGACTTAACCTCTGCACCGCCTCTGCCCTCTGACTCAGCAGCTGCCACCACCGCCCAGGTCACATCTCAGCACCGCCCAAGCTCCCTGCAAACATTTAAAGAAAAAGGGACAGAAGGCAGTAGAGAAAGGATGAAAAATAACAAGTTGAAAAACAATAGTAAAGGCTATAAAAGCCGATTGAAACCACAATGTAAAAGGTCGGATATCTATCAAAATAGAAGCAATATACTAGAAAATTTCTAATACAATAAAATCAGAGAGTGTTAGCACCAAAACACAAAAATAGCAACATCCAGCGAAGGGATACCCCCCAATACAAGCAAAATCGGAAAACAGATTCGAAATAAGGTAAATTTTTTTCGTTTTATATACATACTTTTAATAATCATAATAAAACAGCAATAATATGTACATAAAATATATAAAAAATAGAAAAAGGGAAAAAATTAGAAATTTTACCTTTTCCGGCCACCGTTCCGGTGGCCGGAACGACGGCGGACGGTGGCACGCGGTGGTCTGATCACCGGTCGGTGACGGGCCGGTGACCGGACGTTGACCGGTCCGGCGACCGGAGCCCGGAGCCCCCCTTCTCTCTTCCTTCCCTCTCCCCCTCTCCTCTCCCCTCTCCTCTCTTCCCCTTTTCTTTTTTTTTTCTTTCCGGGTAACAAATGAATCAAAAACAAAAAAACTCACCTTTTATACTAACCGACCTGGGTCGGGTCGACCCGACCCACTCCGCCTAGGATCCGCGTGCTCTGACGTCATAGGGGCTTATTGCGTAATCGGTCCTTCCGCTTTCTTTTCAATTTACAATCGAGTTATTTCTTATTTTAAATTGACCCTGGAAGTTGTTCCGTGTTTCAATTTAGCCCCTACTGCTGCGCAGCGTTTTAAAGCTCCGGGTAAATTACATTTTTGGTCCCTCCCTTGTTTTAGCGCGTTTAAATGGGTCCTTTTTCCTTATATTTGTTTACAAATCGACCCTAAATTCTTGGTTTCGTTTCGATTAAATCCCTTCTTTCACATATTATTGTTATTTACATAATTATTATTATTATTATTATTATTATTATATTTATGCACATACGTATAGTGTTTTGTATAGTATTATTCGTATTTATTTATTCTCAAATATTATCATTAAGTTTTATTTGCTTTGATATTTATTATTATTATTAATACTATTATTATATCTACTTACTATTATTATACTTATTTCTAACATTAGTATTATTAATTTTATCATTTTATTTATTAATATTATTATATATATTATATATGGTATTATTTTCGATATTGTATTCTTATTATTTACTAATATATTTTAAAATTATCGTTATTATCTAAGTACATTTCTTTATGTTATCGTATGTACATTTCGGTATTGTATTCTGTATATTTTGTACAGGTTTTTTATATCTTTAATATTAATATATTATATGTAAGTATTACAATATTAATAGTTGTTTTCAATATTTTAATATGTACCATATTTTCATGCCATGTTCATATTATGTATAAATCCTAATAACATAGTTGATTGTTATTTTCACTATTATTATTTATTTTTTTTTTAATATTATTATCAGCATCCACCTCCACATATTTTTCATATATCATCCTAGGTATGTATCTTTCGTTATTTTACGTATGTTCGTAATATTATATTATTTTCATACTCTATATAATCCCATTATACTATTACACATATTTCTTAAACTTAGTATTGTATGCTTTACGTACGTTTACTATCATTTTTTTTTTGTTTTGTATTATTATTATTATTATTATCATAAAAACCGTATTATGTATTTAAACATTATTATAGATTTTCCATAGGTCTAATATTACACGTTTCATATCCATTTATCACCTCGCATTTACATCATTATTATTATCATCAATATACATAGCTATTTTCATGTGCTTATTTCAAATACATCATTTCTACATTATATTATTACGTATATATCACATTTCCATCTTGATTATTGATATATATAGATACTTTGCGTGTACCCATAATGTCATATTACTCGTATATTTTCATCCCATGTTTTTTATATATTATCATATATGTGTGTTTATCAAACTTAGCATTATGTGTTTTATATATGTTTGCATTATTATTATTGTCACACTATATGCATCACTATAATCATTACTATTACGCATGCATTATTATATGTTTAATATATATTATATATTATTTATTCCGTATATTTTTCACCTTTATCATCATTTGTTTTTAATATAGCATATTGTTTCACATTATTGTTATTTCTATGTCAACTCTCTTTGTCATAATCTTTTTCATGTTTTAATAAACGAGGCAATATACCGATTTTAACATTAAGCCACTGATTTCATCGCTATGTTGGGTGAATCACGGATGGCTCGTGTCAAAAGCGGGATATCCTTCTCAGAAATAACAACTTTAAAATGTTCGTGTTTTTTTGATTGGATCACAATTAAGTTTTAAGTTGAAATCGTGCTTTGAAAATCAGACAACCCGCATTTGAAAAGATACCAATTTTTGGGCGTCGCGGGGGTGCTAATACCTTCCCCGCGCGTAACTGACTCCCGAACCCTATTTTTCTCTGAACTTCAACGCGGACCTAAACTTGGCCTTTTTATTCGAAAATTGTTTTATCAGGTGTCCGATCGCACCAAGAAGAAAAGATCGGTGGCGACTCCTTACTTTAATAAAAATCAAAACCCGTTTTCAAGATTTTAAATCGCCACAATTAGCGACCTAAGCTAAAACTTTTCGTCGCTACAAAAGGGGTGTGGGTTTGATCTAAACCCTATCCCAACTCAAACCCAAAAATTTTAATTGAAAACCCACCTTATTCAAACTTTTTTTTTTTTTAAATTCTTTAAGTTCAGATCGGGTCAAAACACGAAGAGTTAAAAAATAAATATTTCCAATGCATTGAAAATATATTTAAACAAATTATTTATAACTTAGATAATATTAAAATAAAAGCAAAACAACATCAAAATAGTACTAAAACAACACTAAAACAATGGCAAAACAACAACTTATTTAGGTTGGGATAGTGATTATGGTTAGACTTCCTTGAGCTTTAGTGTAATGGGTTTAATTATTTTTGGATTAATGGTTTAATATAAATATTTATGTATGAGTATTTTATCATTAAGTCTTTTACTCATTGTTATAAACCTTGTGTATAACACTAGGAACATCGGTATATACCTTTACCGATGGTAATGTATTTATTCCGTCATTGAAAGCATTGTCGGCTGTTTTTATCTCTTCGTTGTTAATAGTTTTTTTGTTGATGATTTTGTTACTGTCAATATATTACCATATGATTCTGTGAAAATCTTTTATTGACGTATTTATTTTTGTTTGTCAATAGTGTTATTAAAATTTATAAAAAAAACTATGCATCATTTTAATTAAATTCCTGGAATTATCAATTTGTAAACTGTATTCCAAATAACATGAAAATAGAATCATGCAACCAAATGAAATAATAAGTTGACTTGTAATTTGTACCCATATAGTAATTCTTGCTTCAACCTTGATCTTAAAGCATGCATCACGACGATTAACCACTATTCTTCATTTATTCACCATATATAAAATTCTCATATACACCTGATAACAGGACGGGAAGGTTCGCTCAAAATGTGGAAGGGTTTGGATAAAAATATTGGCTCAAAAAATAGGCTTGGACAAAAAAATAAGATCTGTTTAAAAAAGGGCTAGGCCTCAGGTAAAGCATTATTGGCCGGGGCCCGACCCAACCCAAATTCACTAAAGGACAAAAAAATCTGCTCTTTTTTTTTTAATATTATTTTTTTGTTATTTTCTCTCTATTTTATTACCATTTTACTGTTGCTACTATTTTGTTGTTATTGTTTGGATATTGTATAAAACTTATTTTATCGTTAATTTTGTTATTATTTTAAAGGCATTTGTTAATTTTGTTATTATTTTAGAGGCATTTGCTTGTTAAGTTGCATTTATCTTAGTGCAATTTAAGTCTACATATTTTTTAAAATTTATTTTCAATTTGTTGGGAAATATTTATTTTGATGTTTTTAGTATTTTTAATGTATTATATATATATATATATTTAAAAATTGTATAAAAATAATAAAAAATAATATAAGCTAGCTGAGTCGGGCCCGTATTTTATCATTTTTATCTAGGTCGGGCTTGGGCAAAATATTAAGTCCATTTTTCAAGCCGGGCCGGGCCCAGGCCTAGTAAATGGGCCTGAATTTTTAATTGAGTTTGACTCGAACCCAGGTCGGCCAGACCCATGAGTACCTCTATTTTTATATAAAGTCATTATATTTTAATAATATTATTTTAATTTTTTGTTTCAATTTTCCTATTCATTTTTTCTAACAATCATAAGGATTTAAAAATGCCTTTAAGATACAATAAAGCTCTCAACAATCCAAAGAGAATCATATAAATGATTAATAGAAAAGTCTTTTATATAGACATTTAATAGTTAGGCCTTTTCACAAGATATCCTTTTATAGAGACGTATCTTTTAATGAGATATCCTTTTATAAAATTGTATTGTTTTACAAAATAACTTTACAAAAATTACGCTTTGCAACACAACTATTCATTAATAATTAAGAATACGAATTTAAAGTTGAAGAACATCAAATCAATTTTTTGATTAAATTTAACAAATCTACTATTCAAATCTTATAATTTACAATTACTTGTCAAACGCTACTTGCATTGATTAAAAAAAGATTCAAACTCCTTCATAACAACTAGAATTTGACATTGGAAATCACATGACAAGAATTTGACAGTTACAGTGATTTTTGCTTAACCGTTTAAGTTTATGCAGTACTTAAATATAAATTACAACACCCACAAATACAAATTTAGAAATTATGAGCATAAAGACATTCATATCAATTGCAAAATTATTAACACCCCCACTTATTTATTCTAATTGCTCCCAAAGAAACTAGACATGTTGAATCTTCCCATCCAATTCAATTGCGAGTACCAATGCCACTATCACAAATTACAAAAATAGAAAAAAAAAAAAACATGTTTTAACTTAAATATTAGATTAAGAAAGATGAAACTTATGAAATACTTGTTAGACAAGAAACTCACCTAAGCAAGATGTAGGATGGAAAGCTAGTTTCTTCTTACTCTGTTTCTTCGTACCCACCCCGAGAAATTGTATTGCCAATCTCTTTCCACTTTTCTAATAAACCACCATGGCCTTCTGGTTGTGAATACAATGTAACCCAGGTTCAATCCTAGCACCACTCCACTTCCATACCCCATCATTACAACTTGCCAAAAGAAGGGTATTTCAGCACCTTCATGTTCCACCACCAATGGTGAAGGTGGTTCGGCCCCCACATGGTTGACGCATTGCTTGGACAATGGTAATCCACACAATCCCAAGTTACCGTTGTAGGAATCATTATCAAAGGTATCGAATTGATTCCCATGAGGAATTGGTCCAACAAGATTGTTGTTTGAAAGATTCAATACTTCAAGAAATGTCAGCTTCGTCATTTGAGAAGGAATCCTGCCATTGAGCTTGTTTGATGAAAGATCCAATGATTCAAGTGCTACCAAATTTCCAAACGATGTTGGGATAGGACCAATGAAGTTATTGTGAGAGAAGTTGAGCATTTGCAGGGAAATAAGTTGCCCGACGTCCTCAGGAATTTTTCCACAGAATTGGTTGTTCGACAAGTCCATAGATACGAAATTGGCCAGGACCTTCGTAAATTCAAGCTCCAACCTTTTCGTTGTTAAATTCACAGGAATTTCATAAAACTCACCGTCATATTGGAAATCTGAGGAGTATAATTGTTGTTTATGTTTATCTTTCATTGCTCTCAAATTTCGAAAGAGTTTCGTGGACAATGTACCCGTGAACTCATTTTCAGAGAGATCAAATATTCGCAATGCAAAGAAGTCATATGAAGCTATGGAATGAGGCAGGGATCCATAAAATCTATTAAATCTTAGGATGAGAATTTGCAATCTTGAAAGTGAAGCTAACCAATGGGGAAATTTATCCCTTAACTTGTTGTTCCCTAAATTTAAAAGTTCCAACGAAGTACAATTAGCCAATGATGGTGGTACTAATCCTTCCAATTGATTGTCATTGAGTAAAAGATGGCTCAACTTCCTATTATTCACAAAAGATTTAGGGATCTTCCCATAAAAGTTGTTCACCTGCAAATCCATCAACTTCAAAGAGCTCAAATTTCCAAGACAGTTAGGAATAGTTCCACTCAAGCTGTTTTCAGACAAGTCCAGAACACTAAGTGAACTCAATTTGCAAATAGAAGAAGGGATGTTTCCTGTCAATTTATTCTTTGAAATGATGATCCCAAACAACTCCTTTAAAATTGGAATTTGAGGACTCAAGCAAGTTGAGAGAATTGGTCCCTGAAGCAAGTTGGAATGAAGGTTGAGATATTCCAAATTGTTTCCCGGAAATTGCTCCAAAGCAGTCAAAAAGTTATGAGAAAGGTCCAAGTGCCGCAATCCTTCCCACCCTTCAGCTTCCCATTTGGAAATTCCACCAGAAATCATGTTATTGGAAAGATCTAAAAATTCCAAGTTCGATGTTTGAAAGAAATTCGGGAACTGCCTTACGCTACAACCAGAGAAGTTCACAATTCCAAGCTGGGGGAAAGAATAGTTCACATCATTGCCGCTTGTGCTTAATGATAATAAACTATTACTTGAAACAACAAGAAATTCAAGACTCGTGAGTTTTGAAAGCATATCTGACTTGATCACACCACTCAAGTTGTTTGATGACAAATCAAGGTAATTAATGTTCACAAGATCGAAAATGGAATCGGGTATTGGATCACTCAAGTTGTTTGATGACAAATCAAGTAAAGTAAGGTTCACAAGATAAAAAATGGAATACGGTATTGAACCACCAATGTTATTATTAGTCAAATGAACCTCTTTGATGGAACTAGGCTTCTGAATTCGATCAATCGGACCAACTAGTTTGTTATCACCGAGGTCCAAGATTGGAAGAGATTGCAGAGTAAACAACCAAGATGGTACTCCACCACTTATAGAGTTATTATGTAACCGAAGTTCCTCTAGAAATTGAAGCTTATTAACATGATTTGGCAAGGGACCTTCCAAGTGATTATTTGACAAATCCAAATGGATAATTTTTGTGAGGTTGAAGATAGTTATTGGAAGTGGACCACTCAAATTGCATGAAGATAATCTCAAGGTAGTTAATTTTCTAAGGTTTCCAAAAACATCTGGAATCTGTCCTTCAAGCGAGTTTCTTTCTAAATCAACGGAAACGATTTGAGTGAGATTTCCAAATGATGCTGGAATTGACCCCATAAAACCACAATGGGAAAGGTCCAACGACTCAAGGCCATGACTCCAGTTTGTGTTAGGGAGATAACTTCTGAGATTTTCACTCCTACTTAAATCTATAAGTTTGAGGTTTGGAAGCTGAGAAACTTGAGTTGGGAATTCCCCATGTAATTGAGAATATGAGAGACTCAAATGTTCAAGTGATGAAGACAAGTTTAGAAAGGAAGTAAGTGCAACATCAGACATATCTACATAGTCAAGCACAAGGTTTCTTAATTTGGTCAAGTTTCTTGCAAGCATGTCAAAACCTTGGCCATCAAATCTCAAGTCAGACAAAGAGGTAAGATCAAGTGAAACCAAACTTGACAAGACATTGATTTGATGCGAGATTAAGCCAGAGAAGTCATTACCAGCGAGATTAAGATGGGTTAAACTCACCAAGTGGCTAAATAACTTTGATGAGATGGTGCCATTGAAACGATTTTCAGCAAGGTTGAGTCGTCGTAGTCCATGAAAGTGAAACAATCTGCTACTGTTCTCAAGAAGAGAGCCTTCGAGGTTGTTGTAGCTCAAGTCAAGCCATTGGAGGTTGTGAAGTTGAAAGAGGCTGTTGTTTGCAAAGAGAGAGCCACCAAGGCAACTCTGACTAAGATGGATGCCGATTACATGACCAGTCACGTGGTCGCATTTCACTCCCTCCCATGAACAACAATCAATGCTTTTGTTCCATGACTCCATGAGCACCTTGGGGTAAGTATCTCCATAATAATAAAATTCACAATCAACAGAAATGGTGGTTTTAAAATGGAGCAAAGCATCTCTCTGGTGTGGGAGACATAAATGCGAGGATGGAGGAACAGAGAAAGACAAAGTCCATGAAAGTTGCAAGACCACCAAAACCAGGCAAAGGCTTCCCATATTTTTTTGTTTGTCCAAAAAAGAAACAAGTACAAAGTGAAGAAACGAAGGGATGCGTATTATAAGAACAAGCAAGTCATAATCCCAAGTAAAAAGGTTTGGTAGAAACAGTGAAGACATTCGATTCAATTCAATTAAGTAAACATTTCAACCCCCACAAAATTAGCCATTGACTAATCCTTAATATAAGTAAGGATCTTCCTTCTTGTCTCCTTTTATGGAATTAGACCTAACAGTCAACATCGCTAAAAGAGACTTTTTAGTCAGTTATAGTCAATATCCGTCAAAACACTATTCGGTCAATTTTGCTATTTCAATGATTCAATTGAATACAAAAAATTTGAAAACGTTTAATTAATTTTTTAAAAAAGTTCGACCTTAATTTAATCATTATAATTTATTAATGGCTCATAATTTAATTACAATAAATATTAAACAAGAAAATCAAAATCATATCTACTTAAATCTCAAGGGAAGGCATGAAAAAATGAAAAGAGAAAAGAGAGTGAAAACATCAATAATGAATTTCAAATCAAGCAAGTGTTAGTACGTACCACAAAAATCTATCCCATTTTAGAGGTTAGGACTTGCATATTTTCTTCAGTTACCATTTCATACTCTATTTTTCATTTTGTACCAATAAAAGTCACTTTTTTAACTTTTGATAATACTCTTAATTAATTTATGTTAAATCTAATATGGCTATGAATTAAACTTTTATTTTTAAATGAGGTTTTTTAATACTGAAATGACACATAAAAGAAGTAATTAAAGAGATTAAATTTTAATTTTAATTTTAATACTGAAATGTGACAAAATTTCATTAATAGTATTATCAATTAAACTTTAATTTTCAATTAAAAAAAGTAATTAAAGAGACTCAATTTTAATTTTAATACAGAAGTTCATTAATAGTGTTATCAATTAAACTTTAATTTTCAATTCAAAAAATAATTAAAGAGACTAAATTTTAAAAATTGAAAGAGTATAGGTAGGGATTGAGGGTTACTTAAACCAAAATTTTGTATTAGAAATTAAGTATAATGATAAATTTAGCTCTCAACGTTTACATTTTTGTTGTCAATTTGGCCCTTATTCCTTTTTAGTTAAATTTGACCATTAACCTTTCAAAAAGTGTCAAGTCATTTTTCTTTAATGAAAATACTGACTAAACAACAATTTTTTAAATGAAGTTAGGGTAATCCGTGTGACAGTTCACATGCACTTCACCTCAACATGACACTATTAATCTTATATGTCACATCAGTATATAATATAAAAAAATAAAAAAAATCAAAATTTAAAAAGAATTATAAAATGTTCATAAAGATTCAAAAATACTAGCATGAAGTAGGCTTGAATTGCCATGTAGACTGCTGCGCTTAAAAATAAAACATTTTAGTCAGTATTTCCTTTAAAAAGAAATCAATCTAACTCTTTTTAAAAAAGTTGAAGATCAAATTTTATTTTATTTTTTAAATGTTGAAGATGAAATTTAGCTAAAAAAAAAAAAAATAGTCAAATTGACAAAAGATGTAAATGTTAGAAATTAAATTTAACAAGCATGTGATGGGATATGGATGGAATTAGTGATAATTATTTCCAGGATGGTAGGCTTGAAAGACTAGATGAGTCAAAGTCTCTAAAAGTTGACTGACTTACAGGAATTTGATTACGAGGAATTTCAGGGTTTGAATATGGGTTTAAATGTTTTGAAATTAGTGGTGATTATATATGTAATTGAAAGCAACTTTAGAATGTGTGGACAAATATTTTGAATTTGTTTTACTGTTTGGGTATTGTTACTTATAAAGTAAGTCAAGATAATTGGTTCTTAAAGCAATTTGGAACCAACGTTGAGCATATCCAAACTCTTTCCTGGAAATTGCTCCAAAGTGGTCAAAAAGTTATAATTGAGGATCTACAAGTAGTGCCATTAGTTGGATTTGCAGCAGCAATGCCAGTCTATGGTGTGGAAAATTGTTTCATTTAATCTACCACATGGTCATCCCTATTTGGCATTTAATCTACCAAAATAATATATCGTTACATTACTATTTAATTATTTAATCAACCAAATGAATAACACTTAACCATTTAAAATTTAAGACGATTACCTTCAAATCCAAATCTGTCGGAACCAACAGACATTTCCATTCCAAAATCGAATAGGCACTAACACTTTAATGATTTCTTTATTTCTTTCTTTCACATACATGTAAATATTAAATACACAACAATAAAAATATTACTGATAGAAAAAATATTCATTACTATAAGCATAAAAAGTCACTATAGGCTTAAAGAACTATTCCAGAAGACCAATGGGATATACCCTGATGAAAGTATAACGTTACTATAGAGAACATTTGTATAAACCTTTACCGACAGCAATAAAATACAATTGTGGTCTATATTGACGCTTATTCGTCACTAAAATTGTTGTCGACTATTTTTATCCCTTCAATGTTAACAGCCTTTTTACGGACGATTTTGTTACTGTCAATATATTACCATATGATTTTTTGACAATCATTTATCGATAGATTTTTTTTGTTTGTCAGTAATGCTATTAAAATTTATAAAAAAATTATGCATCATTTTAGCTAAATTCTTAGAATTATCTATCCATAAATTATATTCCAAATAACATGAAAAAGATATGCAACAAAATGAAAAAATTAATTGACTTATATTGTAATCAAGGACCATACTTGTAATAGCCATAGAATAATTCTTCCTTTGTGGCCACCATATATAAAATTCTCATATGAAGAAATTCTCATATGAAAGGCATTTTTAAAGCTCTGCAAAGTCATTATATTTTAAATTTATTTGTTTCAATTTTCCTATTCATTTTTCCTATTAATCTTAATGTTCTTAAAATGCCTTCAAGATACAACAAAGTCATCAACGATCCAAACATAATCGTAAAAATGACTAATATATATAGACATTTAATGAGATACCCATTCATTGAGACGTATCTTTTAATGATATCCCTTTCATAAAATTATTTTATTTTACAAAATAAGTTTCATAAAGTTATATCTTTATAAGGTAACTTTGGGTACAAAAGTTACACATTTACAACACAACTATTTATTAATAATTAAGAACAATAATTGACAGTAGAATAACAACAACTCAATTATTTCATTAAATCTAACAAATCTACTATTTGAATCTTATAATTTACAATTACTTGCATTGATTAAAAAATGTCATATTTAAACTCCTTCATAACAACTAGAATTTAGCATTAGAATTCATACAACAAGAATTTGGCAGTTACAGTAATATTTGCTTAACAGTTTTAAGTTTATGCTACTTAAACATAATTACACAACACTTAAAAATACAAATTAAGAAATTATGATGAACACAAAAACATTCATATCATCTGCTATATTAACAACACTCCACACTTATTTATTCTCTCCCAAGGAAATTGAACATGATGAATCTTCCCATCCGATTCAATCCTGACTTCCAATGCCATTATCACAAATTACAACAACAGAATACAAAAAATATGTTTTTGTCGAAGCCATTTTTATTTTGAGAAAAAAGGGGATTGACTTTAAAAACGAAAATGGAGTCGCCACCAATCTTTTTTCAACGTGTGATCGGGTCACCTTGAGATTGATTATTTTAATAAAACATTTTGATTTATTAAAACAATGATTTTGGTCTACAAAATTTAAGAAAATAGGTTCGGGAGTCGATTACGTACGAGTAAGGATTAGCACCCTCGTAACGCCCAAAATTGGTACCTAATTGATTAATTAATGTCTTAGTGTCAAAAATTTAAAAAGATTTTAAAATACAATCCTTTTATTTAAAAGAAAACTTGAGTAAATTGAATTGAAAGTTAAGGCCCTCTTATCTCGAAGAAATAAAATGTCACACCCAATGAGTTAGGATACAACATTTCAAACCTTCGAAACTAAGCTTGTCGTTTGATTTTTTAATGCATTAAAGTTTAAAAAGGATATTCGGTATTTGGGCTTTATGAAAAATTGGAACCCAGTAAGTTAGGGCACAATTTCTCAAAATTCCCAAATACAGAATATTGATTTTATTTTTTAGAAATCCTTACCTCGAAATAACAAAATGTCACATCCAGTGAGTTAGGGCGCAACATCTTGAATTCCTGATAATAAGCTTTTATTTGAAATTTTTATATTTTGATTCGAAAGGGTACTCGGTCATTTAGATTCAACGAGAAAGAATCGGAATCCAGTAAGCACAATTTCCTCGAAGCTCCCAAACACGAGTATTGCCTTGTTTACAAAACTTTTGAATAAAATGTCGCAATTAAATGAAATGTATTTTTTATTTAAAATGATGGTGTATGAATGAAATCATTATGCCAATTGATTACAAAACACGAATACTAAAAGACAATTCACAAACATTATACAATATACTAACATTCAAAGCTAATATAAACAATCAAAAGAAAGTAGAATAATGCAAAATAACTAATAACACAAACAGTACAACGATAATGCTAAGGCTAGCATAAAAATAATAATAGAAATAAAACAACAAAATCTAAACCTTAAAAAAATAAATAAAAGAACATAAAATGAATAATAACAATTCAAAAATATATATAAGATAAAAACTAAGAAATAAAATAAAATTTTATACAAAAGAGATCGAATATAAAAGTAAAATAAAATAAAATATATAACGAATTATATATATAGAAAAAGGATAGATAACAAAACAATTTAAAAAATAATATGATAAATTTTAAAATTGATAATATATACACATATATATAATTAAATAAATAACATATATTTTAAATAAATAATATGTAAAAGCTTTTGATAAATAATAAAATAAATTAAAAATAAAAGATACACCAAATCTTAAATTAGATTTTAAAAAGGCCAAAACTAAATAATATGTATAAAAGACAACATATATAATAAGTAAAAAAATAATATATCATGAAATAATCTAATGAAAATAATAAAAAATACGAAAGAATTTAATATAATATGTTAAAATAAATAACAAAATGAAAAAAAAATAGAAATCGACAGAAAAGAGACTAAATTAGAACAAAAAAAATAAAATCAGAGGTAAAAAAACAAAGAAATAAGTGGATAAGGATCTAATTGAAACGCGGGCCACATCATAGGGACCAACTGGGCAATTATGCCCTATCGCCTAAAACGACACCGTTCCAAAATCCTTATTTAAATGACCCAAGGACGAGATTGAAGCAAAAACAAGATTTCAGGGCCAAGTTAAAAAACAATGTAGAACTTGATTGAAACAAGCCACAAAATTGGAAAGACCATATGCGCAAATTTCCCTTTTAATAAAAACACGCGGATCCTTAGAGCGGGTCGGGTCAATACACAGATTTGACCTTAAAATGACGCCATTTTGGTCATTAATGGACCATACCAAAACGACGTCGTACCCCTAGCCTATAAATATTAAAAAGGTTAAAAAATATCATTTGAAGCTGTTTCCCTAAAAAAAAAAACCAAAAAATCCTCTGAACATGCTCTCAGAGAACTGGCTAGAACTTGGCCTTGCTCCATCATCGAGCTTCCGACCTCTGCCACTGTCTGCCATCGTATGCGGCAGTCGAAACCCTAAATACTCCTATTTCAAGCCTCAAAGCCTTTCTAAACCAAATCCAAACTCAAAAAACCTGAAAATCCCTTCCAATATATATATAAAAAAAACTCTTCGGATTCGGACTCCGATCACTACAACATGGTAAGGTTTTTCTTTATTTCTTCTATGCCTTCTATGCATGTTTAAAATGCGAAACAAAATAGGTGCAAAAACAGTGATAGAATACCTTAGGAAATCTCTCTGTTTTCTGATTTTTTGTATTTCAAATCATAACCAGTACACTGTTTACAGTCGGTCCTTTTTATAGCCGATTAAAGGATAAAAAGAAAATATAAAAAACCCTTTTTTAAAATTTCTGTTACATTTGCTGTCAATTGCTGGACATCATTGCTTGCCCTTGTTGCCGTTATTGTTTTCCTTTTTGTAGGCGAAACCACCGCACGGAGGCGTGGGCTACGGGGTGACGTGGAGGCCCGAGCGTGGGAGCTGCGGAGCAAGCAGTTTTAGAAACCCCTTAGTGTTTCTGGGACCTTCGGGTTATTGGGCCTTTTGGGTTCAAATTGGGCCACTAAAATTGGGTCTGTTTTAGGTTTTAAGTAGTTGGGTTAATTATCGGGTTTTGGGATTATTCAATTGGGTTAGAGATTTGTATTTAGGCTAGTATAAATTTGGATTTTAGGTTTGGGGCTACAATCTGTATTTGGGGCTAGGATCGGGTCTTAGGTATTATTTGTAAAGTAGATTTCAAGATTTGGGCTTCAATTTGTATTTGGGTTAATGAACTGTAAATGGACTTTATTATTGGGTTTTTATATTTATTTTATTGATTATTATTTGGATAAGTTATGGGCGGGGCGAAATGGGCCTATTACAGTTTTAACTTAAATACTAGAATTGCTAGAAAAGCAACTCAACTAAGCAAGATGTTGGACGCAGAGCTAGTTTCTTCTTGTTCTATTTCTTCATACTCACCTCGTGAAATTGTATTACCAGTCTCTCTCCACCCTTCTAACAAACCACCATAGTCTTCCGGTTGTAAATACAATGTAACTCAGGCTCAATCCTAGCACCACTCCACTTCCATACCCCATCATTACAACTTGCCAAAAGAAGGGTATTTCAAAACCTTCATGTTCCACCACCAATGGTGAAGGTGGTTCGGGCCCTCACGGTTGACTCATTGCTGAGATAGTGGTAATCCACACAATCCCAAGTTACTGCTGTAAGAATCATTTTCAAAGGTATCGAATTGATACCCATGAGGGATCTGTCCAACAAGATTGTTAATTGAAAGATTCAATACAATCCTTTCTCTTTAGACATCAGTAGGAATTAAATGTATTCTTAACTTCCAATTTCATTGTCTACATAAATATATATATATATATATATATATATATATATATGAAATCACATTTTTTTATATTTTTAATCTAATTTTACAATTTTTATGCTTCGATTTTTTTTTTCATGATTTCATAACATGATAATTTTCATATCAACCAAGTCTTAATTATACCACAAAAGTCTGCCATTTTAGACTTTAGGACTTAAATATTTTCTTGATTTCCCATTTCATTGTCAATTTTTTATTTTGTAAAAAAATTACTTACAAAGCTTTTAATTTAATTTTAAACTTTTTCAAATTCATTGAATTAGACTATTTAATCCAGCTAACAATAATTTATTATATTTTCCATCAATATTTTTATATATTTCTATTTATTTGAGATTTAAAAAATTGTAGGTCTAACAGAGCCTCTTGTCGCTTTGTACACTTCGAACTTTAAAATTTTAATTTCTCTACTTTTAGTTTTGAGAATTTAGTCCTTTTATTTGTCCAATTTAAAAATTAAAGTCCACTAGATAACATTATTGATTGATTTGTGTTAAACATGAAAATCAAAATCATATCTACTTTTTTTTTATTGAAATAATGTTTAAAACTAATCATAGCCCTTCCACAACTTTTAAATAGAAAGATAATGTGCTTCAGTGCACTCGAATTCATGTCCTCCTGCAATAACAATAATGTTGATGCTGATGTATACGAACGAGTGCGGTTCGTTCAATAAATTCCTACATATCTATCTGTCTCTGAGATGTTTGGATTTTTCTAAACCCCATGGACATGCAGAAGAGAAATGCTATCCCCACTCAGACCAAGACATAACTTTGACTTTGACTTGTTCAAATAACAATTAAGGTGAAGTAGGGTCAGATTCTGTTTATGATAAGATCCATTTTGCAAGTTCATTATTATGGTAGTTCCTACAAAGGATCGGCCTAATGAGTTAAAATTTAATGAGCCAAAATCATATCTACTTAAATCTCAATAATTATTTTCAAATCAATCAAGTCTTAGTTGCACCACAAAAGTCTATCCCATTTTAGAAGCTAGGATTTACATATTTTCTTGATTCCCCATTTCATTGTCTACTTTTCATTTTGTACCAAAAAAAAAAAGTCACTTATTTAGCTTTTAATCTAATTGTATTTTTTCTCCTCATTACTATTTTTAATTTCATTGAATTAGACTATTTAATTAGTTAATAATGTAATTTTTAAAAATATTTTTATACATTTCTATTTATTTGGTATTTAAAAATTTTAGGTCTAATTGTTCCCCTATTTGCATACACTTTGAAATTTTAAAATTTAACCCATTTACTTTTAATTCCATGAATTTAATCCCTTTATTTGTATGATTTAAAAATTACAGTTAAGCTTCTATTGTGTGGACTACTCTGCAGTGAGAGTTTTAGCATTTTTTCTGTTCATTAGAAATTCATTATTGTTAGAGCATTTTGTAAGTAAACAATTGACTTAGTTTACAAATTAAGTTTTCAGTGGGAAATTTAATGGATAGGGACTTAGATCTTTAGGCGCAAAAGTAAACTTCCTAAATCAAAATGTATTAGGACTTAAATTACTTATTGTACGAGGTTGAAAGATAATAGATTATTTTTTTTTGAAAAATACCCCATAAGCTAAGGAAATTGAATTTTGTAAACAACTTGTTGTTTTCATCTTTATTCTTTTGCAGTTCTTGAAGCAATTGGTATTGCTCTTAACACTGCTCAAGTTTTCCTTGCAACTATTGGCTATGATCTCTTTAGTCTACATTTTATTTCAGATGCAATTGCAAATGTACTGCAATTGTTGGACAGAAGAAGAGATAGTTCCTTGCAATTTATTCTTTGAAATTAAGAACACATCTCATCTAATCACTATGAATCTGGCTTTGAAGATTCAAGTAAGCTGAGCGAATTGGATCTTCAAATAGTTTGAGATGAAGGTAAAAAATTCTTAACAATTTCTTTCTTGAAAATTGATCCAAAGTGTTAACTAATTTATAATAAATTTGAATATATATATATATATATATATATATATATATAAAATATGAATTGGAGTTTAATTTTCAAACTAAACTTATAAATACTAAAATGCGACATATTCAAATGTATTTTCAAATAAAAAAAATTTTTAAATGCCCCAGGAGTAAAAAAAAATGGAACTAGAATTTTAATATGAATTTACAACTTTACTTTTTATTATTTAAAAATGACTAATCATAATTTCAAAGCAGAATATATATAGTTTACCTTTTTTAAGAATATCTATAAAATTTAATATAATTAAAATTTAACCATTATAATTAATATTTTTTGGACTTATTTTGCAGTGAGAATTTTAGTACTTATTATGTTGATTAGGAATTCTTTATAGTTAGTGGATTTTGCAAGTAAACAACTGAGTCACTTGATTTATAAATTAAGTTTCTAGGAAAAACTTAATGGAAAGAAACCTAGATATTTTAAGTGCAAAATTGAGGTTGTTAAATTGGGGTGTTTTAGGACTTAAATTACTTGTTGTACAAGGTTGAAAGATAGTGCATTATCTTTTTAAAAAATACCCCGTAAACATAGGAAAATCAAATTGCATAAGCAACTTTATTCTTTTGCAGATCCTAAAGCAGTTGGCATCACTCTAAACACTACTCAAGTTTTTCTCGCAACTATCGACTATGATCTCTGTCGAAACCATTTTTTTGAAAAAAAAACGGATGTCGACTTATTTAAAGACGAAAATGGGGAGTCGTCACCAACCTTTTTAGGTGTGATTGGGTCACCTTATAAAATGTTTTGGTCTACGAAAAATCGAGAATAAGGTTCGGGAGTCGGTTACGCACGGGGAAGGATTAACACCCCCGCAACGCCCAAAATTGGTACCGAATTGAGCAATTTTCTGTCTCTAAGTCGCGATTTGGAAAGATTTTAAAAATAGGATTCTTTTTTGAAACAGGGATAATTTGAGTAGAAAAATCGAGATTCCTTTGCTTCGGAAGAATACGAACATCACATCCAGCACGATTGGACACGAGGTTTTAAAGTCTTCGAAACTAAAGTCATCTCGCGAGTTGCAAAATTTGTTTAGGAGGGTATTTTAGGTATTTAGACGAATGAGAAATCGCAACCCAGCACGTTAGGGCACTATTTCACGAATTTCTAAACACAAAAATATTGCCTCGTTTTAAAACATTTTGATTGAATGAAATATATATTTTGAAAACCACGATGTGAAAAGAAAAATATTTAAACAATATTAGAAAAATGATAATGATAATGATTTTTACAATGAAAGAAAGTAGAAAAGAGTGAATTTAGAAGAGTATATTTATAACAAATATATACGTAATAAAAAATATATATATGGTAGGTATAAAAATAATAATGGCATTTAGGAACAAATATTGATACGATGCACGAATATGTAAACGGTATTACGGATGTTTAATATACATAGTATTGGAAAATATATTCGGAAAGTAGTATACCAGATAGTGTTAAAATACCTACGTAACATATACGAAAGATATAGTATAAAAACATAATATATAAAGTATACATAATATCTAACAAGATAATACTTCAAATAGGTATACGTACCATGCCAATAATAGTAACAACCATATATATCTAATGCATGAATATTAGAAATAGTAAAATATCAATGACAAATCACTAATGATACTACATAAACATGTATATATGTATTGAAAATAAATGTAAACATAGACATAATATATATATGCGCATACGATACTACTATTAAAAAATACATACAATATATAGTAATGCAATATACGTATGGTATTAGAATAATAACAAAGACATAATATATATGTATGTATATGAGTATTAATTAAAATAATGCCAATAGTAAAATATTAATAAATAGCAAGTACAATAATGATAACAAATATATATATATATATATATATATATATATAAACGGGTAACAAAATACGTATTTATAAATTAGGAAATAACCATAGGTATAATAATGTATAGTAATGAATGATACAACAAAAAAATAATAGTGAAGACAGTATAAAAATCAAAAAAGGGACTAAAATCGAAACAAAATGAAGTTTCTGGGCGGATTTAAAAACGAATGTAAGGAAAAGGGACCGATTCAAACGCGCTAAAACAGATTTAAAAACGAATGTAAGGAAAAGGGACAGATTCAAATGCGCTAAAACAGGGGAGGGACCAAAAATGAGATTTACCCGAACCCTTAAAACGCTGCGCAGCGGTAGGGACTGCTTTGGAAATCGGGACAAATTCTGGGGTCACATCGGAATACATAAAAGATTTGATTGCAAAGGTTAGAAAAAGCGGAAGGGCTAAATGTGCAATTAGCCCTTCCGTTTTAAAAACACGCGGACCCTAGTCAGAGCGGGTAGGGTCGATCCGACCCGCAGCCAAAACGGTGTCGTTTTGGTTAAAACGGGGGGGTGTGCGTTTTGACCCCCTATAAAAGTCAAATTTTTTTTAAAAAAAAATCATTCGGTCCGGAGAAGAGAGAAAAAAAAAGAGAGAAAAGGGGGAGAGAGGAGACTGGGGCGATTTTCGGTGGCCCCTCCGGTCACCGTCCGGTCACCGGCGTCGACCCCGGCCACAGTCCACGGTGGCCGGAAAAGGTAAAAATTTCTTATTTTTTTTTTGAAAAAATATATATATTTTTTATGTGTATATGCCTATGGATAAAAAAGAAACAGATTCGAAGTAAAATAAAAACCTTCGTTTCTAGCTTTGATTTCTGTTTTCGGATTCTCTGATCTGGGAATATTACTCTTGTGATTTGGGGTATTCTGCTACTGCTATTGTGTTATTATAGTCAATATTTCTGAGTTTGATTTGTATTGCTTGCAAAAAACCGATCCCATTACAGCTTTTGATTCGGCTATTTATAACCTGTATACAAATTGCTTTCTCTTTTTTCTATTATTTCTTTTTTCTTTTTGCTGTTTTCTCCTATTTATTGTTTGCAGGTACAAGTTGTTAGGGTTGGTGGCCAGAGGTGGTGGATGTGACCCGAGCGGTGGTGGCAGCTGCTGAGTCAGAGACCTGTGCAAGTGGGGTGAATCGGGGCTAGGGCAAGCGGGGTTAGGGTTTGAAAACGGGTCAAGTCTGTTGGGTTTAGGGCTGGTATTGGGTCTGTTTTGTCTTGGGTTTTTGTATTGGGTCGGATAGGGTATTGGGTTAAGTTGTAAAATGGGTTTAATTTTAATTAGGGGTTTTGGGTTGTAACGGGTTAGGGGTTAGTGGGTTTAATTGTAAAGGGCCAAAATTGGCCTATAATAATCTCTTTAGCTTACATTTTATTTCGGACGCAATTGCAAATGTACTCCAGTTGCTAAATAAAAGAAGAGATATTTTGTTTCAATTTATTCTTTGAAATTAAGAACACATCTAACTACTATGAATTCGGATTTGAAGACTCAAGCAAGCTGGGCGAATCGGCCCTTCAAATAAGTTAGAATGAAGGTCGAAAATTCTCAACAATCGCTTTCTTCGAAATTGATCCAAAGTGGTAAAAAAGTAAGAAAGGTTCAAGATTCTCAAGTTTTTCCCATCCTTCAGCTTCCCATTTGCAAATTTCACCGGAAATCATGTAATAGGAAAGAAATTCGGATGAACACATAATTTTTTCGAGTCAATCAAGAATTAATTTTGAATTTGGAAGTATTAAGGCTATTTGACTTGAAAATTAATTTAGTTGGGATTTTTCTATGTCTAAAGCTAATTAGTGTTATATTGAAAAATGGGTAATGATCTTGAAATGGAGAAAAAAAGTGTTTCTATCCCATTTTAGACGTTAGTAGGACTTTGATATATTCTTAACTTCCAATTTCATTGTCTACTTCAATATTTTATATATATATATATATATATATATAATCGGTTTTTTTAATCTAATTTTACAATTTTCTGCTTTGATTATTTTTTCATGATTTCATAACATGATCAACAAGTCTTAATTGTACCACAAAAGTCTTTTCCATTTTAGACTTTAGGACTTAAATATTTTCTTGATTTCCCATTTCATTGTCAACTTTTTCTTTTGTAAAAAAAAAAAAAAAATCAGTTACAAAGCTTTTAATCTAATTTTAAACTTTTTTTCAAATTCATTGAATTAGACTATTTAATCCATTTAACAATAATTTATTATATTTTCTATCAATATTTTTTATAAATTTCTATTTATTTGATATTTAAAAAATTTTAGGTCTAACAGAGCCCCTTGTCCTCTCTACACTTTGGACTTAAAAAATTTAGTTCCATTATTTTTAATTTTTGGAATTTAGTCCTTTTATTGAATTTAAAAATTAAAATCCACTTGATAATATTATTAATTGATTTCTGTTAAGTTTATATCTTACGAATTGGGTTTTAAATTTAAATACGATATTTGAATATTAAAGTGTCATATTTTAAATTTTAATGAAAATTTTTTATTGTGTTATCATTTTAAATTTAATTTTTAAATAAAAAAGTAAAGGAATTAAAATTAAAAATCTAAGACTAGGGTATAATTAAAACCAAAATAATAATTTATGGGATCGGAACAACGTATTAAGTAAATGAGGATTTTATCATATATATTTATGATTTTTGAACAATGTTGGATTGTTAAGGGTGGTTCGACTATGAAATTGGTTCATCATAATTTTATGATTATTTAAGAGAGTTTAACTAAATTGATGGCATTTCAATCATGGAACCGATCAATCCTCTTAAGTTTGTGGGAATCAATAAAGTTGCATATATATGGATTATGATCCACATAATAATAAATGTTGCAGACAAGTTTTCAATCTATACAAACAAAACAGTTGCAAAAGACAAATTAATATTTAGATTACATGTTGACAGTTAAATTGATATTTGCTTTAACAGCTTAATTTTATGCACAACTATTTAAATATAATTATACAACACCCAGAAATTCAAATTTATAAATGATAAAGACAAAGACACTCATATCTATTAAATTAAAAAACCCTCCATTCTCATCTCTCGTGGAAACCGAACAAGTTGAATCTTCCCATCCAATTCAATTTTAAGTTCCAATGCCACTATCACAAATTACAAAAGCAAAAGAATACGTTTCAACTAAAATATTAAATTACGGAGATAAAACTTTTGAAATAATCATTACAAAGGAAACACACCTACCCATGATGTTGGGTGCAGAGCGAACTTCTTTTTTCTCTCTTTTTTTGCACCCACTTCGTGAAATTGTACTGCCAATTTCTTTCTACCATTCGAACAAACCACTATAGTTTTTCGGTTGTGAAAACAATGTAACCTAGGCTTAGTCCTACCACCACTCCACTTCCATACCCCATCATTATAACTTTCCAAATAAAGGGAATTTCAAAACCTTTATGTCCCACCACCAATGTTGCAGGCGGTGGGGCCTCCCCATGGTTGATGCATTGTTTGGACAGTGGTAAGCCACACAATCCCAAGTTGTCACTGTAAGAATCATTATCAAAGGTATCAAATTGATTCCCATGAGGAATTGGTCCAATAAGATTATTTTTCGAAAGATTCAACACTGCAAGGAATGTTAGACTCGTCATTTGAGAAGGAATCTTGCCGCTGAGCTTGTTCGATGAAAGATCTAACGATTCAAGTGCTACCAAGTTTCCGAATGATGCTAGGATAGAATCGCTGAAGTTGTTGTGAGATAAATTGAGCATTTGCAAGGAAATAAGTTGTCCAACTTCCCTAGGAATTTGTCCACAAAATTGGTTGTTTGACAAGTCCATAGATACAAAAATGGCTATGGTCTTTGTCAATTCAAGCTCCAATCTTTTTGTTGTTACGTTCACTGAAGTTTGGTAATAATTAACGTAACGTGGAATTAGAGAGTAGTAGACTGGTGAGTATGATCTCTTTTCTGGTTTGTCAATCATTGCTCTCAAATTTTGGAAGAGTTTCGCGGGCAAGGAACCAGTGAACTTATTCCCAGAAATATCAATTATTCGCATACAGAAACGTTGAATAAAGTTATGGAATCAGACAATGACCCATGAAATCTATTGCATCTCAAGATAAGAACTTGCAGACTTAGAAGTGAAGTTAACCAATGGGGAAGCCTACCAGTTAACTTATTATTCTCTAAATTCAAAACTTCTAATGAAGTAGATTTAACCAAAGATGGTGGTACTAATCCTTCCAATCGATTGTCACTAAGGATAAGATGGGTCAACTCATTATTTGCAAAACAATCAGGGATCTTGCCATAAACATTGTTCACCTGCAAATCCATGAACTTAAGAGAGCTCAAATTTCCAAGACAGTCAGGAATAGTTCCACTCAAGTTGTTTTTGGATAAGTCCAAAATGACTAGTGAACTCCAATTGCAAATAGAAGAAGGGATATTTCCTGTTAATTTATTCTTTGAAATTGAGAACACGTATGGATTTCGAATTTGGAGTGAGGGAATTTGCCCTTGAAGCAAGTTGGACTGAAGGTCAAGAATTCTTAAACTCTTTCCTGGAAATTGCTCCAAAGTGGTCAGAATGTTATGAGAAAGGTTCAGCACTTGCAATTCTTCCCACCCTTCAGCTTCCCATTTGGAAATTCCACCAGAAATCTTGTTATTTGAAAGATCTAAAACCTCCATCTTCGATGATCGAAAGAAATTCGAGAATTGCCTCACGTTACAAGAAGAGAATAACACTCTTTTCAACTGAGGGAAAGAATAGTTCACATCATTGCCGCTTGTGCTTAATGATAGTAAACTATTATTCGAAACATCAAGATCTTCAAGACTTGTAAGTTTCAAGAGCATATCGGGCTTGATAACACCACTCAAGTTGTTTGATGACAAATCAAGCACGGTAAGGTTCACAAGCTCAAAAATGGAATCAGGAATTGGACCACCAATGCAATTATAACTCAAATCAACATATCGAATAGAACTAGGTTCTGAATTCGGTCAATCGGACCGACTAGTTTGTTATAACTGAGGTCCAAAAATAGCAGAGCTGGCAGGGTAAACAGCTAAGATGGTACTCCACCACTTATCCGATTATTAGATAACGAAAGTTCCTCTAGAAATTGAAGCTCACTAACATGATTTGCCAATGGACCTTCCAAGTGATTATTTGACAAATCCAAAATGGTAATTTATGTGAAGTTGAACATAGTTATTGGAAGTGGACCACTGAAATTGCAGTAAGAAAATGTCAAAGAAGTTAATTTGCTAAGGTTTCCAAAAACATTTGGAATTGAACCTCTAAAACCACAATAAGAAATTTCCAGCAACTCAAGGGCACTACTCTAATTTTTTTTAGGGAGGTAACCTGTGAGATTTTCATTTCCAGCTAAATCTATCTGTTTGAGGTTGGGAAGTTGAAAAACTTGAGCTGGAAATTCCCCATGTAATTCACAATTTCTTAGACTCAAATGCTGTAGTGACGAAGTTAAGTTTAGAAAGGAAGTAAGTGCAACATCAGACATATCTACACAGTCAAGCACAAGATTTCTTAATTTGGTCAAGTTTTGTTGAGATTAGCCTCCATGCAGCAGCAAGGTGGCCATGCACATGCAAACTAAGTCGGCATCAACGAGAAGCTTTGAAGCTGTCGAATACCAACTAAATTTTGTTCATTTTGAAGTCTAGTTCATTTAGAATTAGTTGATTGATGTAATTTTGATGTTGATGGAGTTGAAAACCAGTTTTTGTTTAATGAACAAGTTAAGTTATTTTGTTTGTAATGTTTAGTGGTAGTAGGTATATGTTTAGGTAAGGAATTTGACTTGTAAGCATCATCTTTTTTTTTTTTTTTTGATATATGTAATGACAATAGTGCAATGTTTTCAAATGAATGAAAATACATTTCTCATTTCATCAAAAAACTCTCTCAATTTTTCCTTGCTTCCTCATTTTCTTTTCTTTTCTTTTCCCGAATCCTTCTTGTTTGCTCAGCAAGTATCGTGACTTGCCGTGAAAGCCAAAGCCATACTAGCTGCTTGCTGCACGATAGCACCAACAATTGGTATCTAGAGCCTTTATCTTAGAGGACCTGTTGTGTGTAAACCATAAGTCTGATGGCTTCTTCAAGTTTTGCTCCTACAGCTCCACTAGTCTTCAATGGAGAAGGCTTCCATATCTGGCTGGTCAAGATGAGAACATACCTTTAGGCATTCGATCTGTGGGAAGTGGTGAACTCTGATGCTGAGCCAGCTCCTTTAAGGGCCAACCCCACTGTGGCTCAGATTCGACAGCATGCAGATGAGAGAACCAAGAGGCACAATGCCATGTCTTGCATTCAGAATTGTGTCTCTGATGTGATCTTCACTAGGATCATGACTTGTGAGACTCCAAAGCAGGCTTGGGACAAGCTTAAGGAGGAGTTCTAAGACACTGAGAAGACCAGGCAGCAGCAGCTTCTGAACCTGAGAAGGGAGTTCGAGAATTTAGAAATGAGAGAAAAAAAAACTGTCAAGCAATACTCTGATAGGATAATGGCTATTGCGAACAGCATATGAGCAGTTTGAGGAAGGAAGAATAGTTGAGAAGGTCCTTTCTACTCTACCAGAGAGGTATGAAGCTAAAATATCCTCCTTAGAAGACTCGAGGGACTTGGCAAGGATCTTCCTGACTGAGCTTATCAATGCTTTCTATGCACAAGAGTAGAGAAGAGCCAGCAGGATGGAAGAGCACCAGGAGGGTGCATTTCAGGCCAAAGTCAAGCCTAGCTCGAGTAATGCTGCCTACAAAGGCAAGAAGAACTGGAGGAATAAGTCCAAAACAGATGCTCCAAGGAAATGAGATAGACCGTGCAGGCATTGCAAGAGACCTAGAGGTAAAATACTAGTTCAAGCCAGATGCCATATGTCAACATTGCAAGAAAAGAGGCCATGTTGAAAAGGTTTGCAAAGAAAAAGACAAACCTGAGCAGAATCAACCACAACACAAGGCTGCAGAGGCTCGGGTGGCTGAACAAGGCAGTGATAGTGAAGAACAGGTGTTTGTAGTCTCATGTCTAGCTGAAAAAGTAAAGGTTACCAAAGGATGGCTCCTTGACAGTGGCTGTACTAACCACATGTCACCAGATGCATCCATCTTCAAATCTCTAGACAGAAGCTGCAAGACTAAAGTCAAAATTGGAAATGGGCACTGTATTCAAGCAGAGGGCAAAGGTAGTGTGATGATATGCACTCCATCAGGTAACAAACTCATCACAAATGTATTGTTTGTACCTGAAATTGATAGAAATCTATTAAGTATAGCTCAGTTGCTCGAGAAGGGTTATACTGTGATCTTCAAAGGCAATAAGTGCCAGATTAGTGATCCAACCTGATCCATGCTTATGACAGTAGCTATGACAAACAAGAGTTTTGTTGTGGACTGGAAAAAAGACCTGGATAGTGCCTATGCTGCCTCCATAGAAGAGTTCAAGCTTTGGCATCAAAGGCTTGGCCATGCTAATTTCAAATCAATAGCTCGAATGATCAAGAAGGACATGGCTGAAAACTTTATCAAATCAGTCCAGAATAAGCATGTTTGTGAAGTTTGTCAGATGGGAAAGCAAGCCAGGCTTCCATTTCCTACAAGCACAGACTGGAGAGCATCAGAGAAGCTTCAGTTAGTGCATAGTGATGTGTGTGGTCCTATGAAGACCGAGTCACTCAATGGCAACAGGTATTTTATTCTCTTCATTGATGATAGTACCAGATATTGCTGGATTTACTTCCTAAAGAACAAGTCTGAAGTGGTTCAAGCCTTCTTGAAGTTCAAAATAGTAGCTGAGACAGAAACTAGTTGCAAACTTAAGTCTATAAGATCAGACAATGGGACTGAATACACTTCAGCTCAGTTCTAAGCCATTTGTGCAAAAGATGGCATCAAACATCAGCTAACAAATGTGCACACAGCTCAACAAAATGGGGTATGTGAAAAAAAGAATAGAAGCCTTTTAGATATGGCTAGATGCCTACTATTTCAGAAGAATATGCTAAAGAATATGTGGGCTGAAGCTGTAAACACTGGAGTCTATCTTCAAAATAGACTTCTAACAAGAGCTCTAGCTCATAAGACCCCCTTTGAAGCTTGGTTTGGTTTCAAGCCTTCACTGGCTCATTTGAGGACCTTTGGATGCTTGTGCTATACTCATGTACCAGAAGTCAAGAGAGATAAGCTGTCAGAAAGGGCTCAACCTGGTGTTCTGATTGGTTATAGTGCAGTCAAAAAGGGTTATAGAATATTGGACCCTTCATCAAACAAGATCCAAGTGAGCAGAGATGTAATCTTTGATGAACAAGCTTGTTGGAACTGGGACAAAGGTGAACCAGAGGCTGCTTCTGAAACCTTGACATTGGAACAAATTGATGGTGCTCGAGATGGTCCTGAAATGGATGTTGATGATGAACCAGTAAGGGGTACCAGACCATTAGCTAAGGTTTATGAGAGAGTACATGAAGCAATAGTTGAGCCATGCACCTTTGAAAAAGCTGAGGTAGATGAGGGCTGGAAGCAGGCTATGGCTGATGAGATTGCCATGATCGAAAAGAACCAGACTTGGGAGCTAGTTGAAAGGCCTGTAAACAGGAAGATTATTGGAGTAAAGTGGGTCTACAGGGCCAAACAAAATGCTGATGGAAGTCTGAATAGACTGAAAGCTAGGCTTGTTGTTAAAGGTTTTAGCCAAAAATATGGGCAGGACTACCTAGAAACCTTTGCACCTGTAGCTAGACTAGATACCATCAGGCTGTTAGTGGCCTTGGTAGCTCAGATGGATTGGAAGATTCACCAGCTTGGTGTAAAGTCAGCATTTCTCAATGGTCTCCTAGAAGAAGAAATATATGTGGACCAACCCCAAGGCTTTAAGGTGCAAGACAAAGAAGAGATGGTTTACAGGCTCAAGAAAGCCTTATATGGGCTAAAATATATTTCTTTAAAAAATTTACTTTGAGTCGTAAATAAACCAATATATATATATATTGAAACTACATAATACTCAAAAATAAAATACTAAACGAAAGATATTTGTGTGGATTCCTCGAGCAACCATAAACTGTTTCTTCTATTTTTTTTACTATCTTGAAATTTATTGTCCTCTTTAGAAATATCTTTCACTGGAAAGCAAAAATTATAAAACAAAAATAACTGGCCCTAGTCAACCAAGGTTACATTTAAATTGGTAGGCCAAGTGCATGCATGTATCTCAACTAAAATTCAAAGTTATCTTTGAATTAAATGTATACATGATCACGAGCCATAATGATTTTTATGTATTTTCTTCATTTCCCATTTAATGACGTCCAGCATGGATTTGTACCGCCAAAGTCCATCCCAGTTTGCATGTCAGTAGGACTTCCACATTTTCTTGACTGCTTATTTATTGTATGCTTAAACTTGTACAAATTAAATAAAAAAAATATTTATTTATTTTTTTCTCTAGAGTGTAAAAGAATTATAGTAGCAAATTATTCTCGAAGATAAAATAAAATGTAATAATTATTGCTTTTTGCATGAACAAAGTTTATTTTATAATTTTTGGTGTAGTTTGTTGTTAATGCTTAAGAATAAGAAAAAAAATTATAAGAGTTTTATGAATGCTTTAAAGTATATAATCATATCATTTTCTTTAAAATTTTATTTTTTCTCATCTTGAAATGTAAAAAAATTACAAGCAAATGATCCTCGAGAATAGAATGAAGTGTAATAATTATCTATTTTTTATACTGACAAAAACAATAAATCACCAAATGAATTATTAATGTGATATCTTATATAATTAATTCTTATCGTATATTTCCTTATTTGTATATAATTAACTAGCATAGTATCGTATCTTTATTTATTTATGTATCTAATTTCTATTATTACTATGTAACTCAGTGTTAATCAAGACAATATTATTTCTTTGATAGAGTATAGAGACTGTTAGTATAGAGTTGTTAATTTGTTATCATTCAGTTGCTTAAGTTTGGTATGCAGTTGGTTAGGAGCAGTTACTCTTATTCATGTCTATAAACATCAGCAGTGTATTGATTCAAGCAAGAAAAGAATACTAAGTAATTTCTCAGAAAAATCCATTCTCTCTAATTTGTTCATTGTTCTTTTGAAATAGTGTAGTACCTAACATGGTATCAGTCGCCTAGTCCCGGTACATGCTTCCGCTACTGCATCATGGCACAATCAATAGATTCTACCTCAACTGATCATACCATGTTTGATTCAATCATTCCCTCGTTATGACACAATGAAACTAGATGAAGGAAATTTTGTATAGTGGCAGCAACATATTCGGTTGATAATAGAAGGATATGAGCTGCAAGTGTTCTTGGAGGGCACGTTACCTGCTCTGCCTAGGTTTGTAGTGTCTCCAGATGGTGTCCTTACTCCAAATCCATATGCGTCTTTGTTTAATCAACAAGATAAGTTGTTAGCCTCTTGGCTCCTCTCTATGATTAGTACGTCTCCATTATCATGCTTTACATCTGGTAAATCTGCATGCGAAGTATGGAGCACTGCGAAACGTCTTTTCACTACTTCAACTGGTGCGAAAATATCCCGTATTGAACATGACCTGCACTCTACAAAGAAAGGTGACTTAACTTTAAAAGAGTATATCACAAAAATACAAAATATTTGTAAATTACTTGCAGTTTCTGGATCGGCTGTTTCGGAGGCTGAAAAGGTGGAGCCAGGTGATTCTTGCTGGTCTCTTGTCCGATTTCGATGCGGTCTTAACTCTGGCCTTTTTCTCCTCGGAAACCCTTTAGTTCCAGAAACTTGTTGATTTCTTGTTGGAGTTTGAAAATCGTCATACAAGAATGGTGCATGATCTGCCAATGTATGCTCACGTGGTTGAGGCTCTCATTTCGACGGTGAACGAATCGGATCGTGGTAGCCGTTCCATATCAGGTTCACAAGGGCGTGGGTTTCGTCCTCGAACACAATGTCAGATCTGTGGCTATGATGGTCACTTGGTGCATTGATGTTTCTACCGATTTAATCGTGACTACGGCGGCCCGAGCGCTCCAACCACGACGCGATTTTCTTCTACTCATGCTGGACAAGAGCTACACGGTGATCTTTCTGGTCGATCTGCTGGTTTCGGTAGCCCTGGGATGCATGTGGAGACTGCTCCGGTGCATTTTCTTGGCGGCACTTCATGGGGAGGATGGCCAACATCTTAAACATTTGGCTATCAGCTACTGCAGTCTAATCCCTTTGTGTTTACTAACCTTAATGCTGTGGGTTATGAATCCCATTTTGCTGGTGGACCTGGTGGCCCAAATCTCTCGTCTGGTCCATATGATAGACCATCTTTTGGGCGCGATTTTGGATGCACTGTTGGGCGCGATTTGGGGTGCAATGTTGCCCAC
The DNA here is from genome assembly GCA_020496765.1 of Gossypium stocksii. Taxonomy (NCBI): domain Eukaryota; kingdom Viridiplantae; phylum Streptophyta; class Magnoliopsida; order Malvales; family Malvaceae; genus Gossypium; species Gossypium stocksii. Next base: position 2,690,536 of record CM035623.1, read on the forward strand.
GACTTGGGGCACGACCTGGGCTAGAAATGTTTTGGGCCCTCTGCTGGGGTGCACAGGCCGAATGGTGCAGGCTATTTTTTTGGGTCGTATGGTCCCAATGGACAGGGTAATGGGCAGGCCAATGTTGGTCCAAATTTTGGACAAAATTCTCCTGAGCCTAATGTGAATTATGTGGGCCTTGACAGCTCACTGCGAAATAATGGTCTCGAAGTCCCATGGCGGACTAAACCACTAGCACGAGTGTTTGATTTTAACTCCTCACAGTGTGTTGGGCTGCCTCGAATTCCTGATTTCAATAAATTTGATTTTTCGGACGCCATGCAATATGAGTCCAACTTTGATAATACTACTTCGTATGTTCCTGTGTCGATAGGAACCTCGTCATGGTATCTAGATTCAGGGGCCACTCATCATGTCTGTCAGAATACTTATGGTTTAAATGCCTCCACTCCATACTCAGTTACTTCTTCTCTTGGCAATGGAACCCCCATTAAAATTTCGTCTATTGGAAATATTGTTCTATGTACAAAGAAAAATTTATTACATATATCTAATATATTGTGCATGCCAAGCATCTGGAAAAATCTTTTCCCATAGCTTCCCATTTGGAAATTTCACCGGAAATCGTGTAATAGGAAAGAAATTTGGATGAACAAATTATTTCTTTCAAGTCAATCAAGACTTAATTTTGAATTTGGAAGTATTAAGGCTATCTGACTTGAAAATTCATTTAGTTGGAATTTTTCTATGTATAAAGCTAATTAGTATTATATTGAAAAATGGGTGATGATCTTGAAAATGGAGAAAAAGTGTTTCTATCCCATTTTAGACGTTAGTAGGAAGTACATGTATTCTTAATTTCCAATTTCATTGTCTAGCTACTTAAATTTTATATATATAAAATCACAATTTTTATATTTTTAATCTAATTTTAAATTTTTTCTGCTTTGATTACTTTTTCATGATTTCATAAACATGATTATTTTCATATCAACCAAGTCTTAATTGTACCACAAAAGTCTATACCAATTTATACTTTAGGACTTAAACATTTTCTTGATTTCCCATTTCATTGTCAACTTTTTTATTTTGTAAAAAAAAAAAATCACTTACAAAAACTTTTAATCTAATTTTTACATCTTATGTTTGTTTGTTTTTTTTTTTTTTTTTTTTTTTTTTTACAGAAAGTGTTGATAGTTTTACATAAAAATAAGAATTGGAAATTGAAAAACAACGAATCAATTGCTACATTAAATCTAACAAATCTACAATTTTAATCTTATAATTTAAAATTACTTGTCAAATGAGATTTGTGTTGATTAATAAAATCATATTTAAACTCTTTCATAACAACTAGAATTTGACATTAAAATTCATACAACAAAACTTTGATTGATACAATAATATTTACTTAATAGTTTAAGTTTATGTAGTACTTAAATAAAACTACACAACACCCATAAATACAAATTAAGAAATCATGATGAACACAAAGGCATTCATATCATCTGCCAAATTAACAACACCTGCAACTTTTTTATTCTAATTGCTCCAGAGGAACTAAATATACTAAATCTTCTCATCCAACTCAATCCCAAGTTCCAATGCCACTATCACAAACAAAAAAAAAAAAAATGTTTTAACTTATATATTATATTAAGAAAGATGAAATTAATGAAATACTTATTAGAAAAAAAACTCACCTAATCAAGATGTTGGATGCAGAGCTATTCTTCCTGCTCTGTTCCTTCTTACCCACCTTGTGAAATTGTATTGCCAATATCTCTCCACCTTTTTAACAAACCACCATGGTCTTCCGGTTGTGAATACAATGTAACCTAGGCTCAATCCTAGCACCACTCCACTTCCATACCCCATCATTACAACTTGCCAAAAGAAGGGTATTTTAGAACCTTCATGTTCCATCGACAATGGTGCAGGTGGTTTGGCCCCTTCAAGGTTGACGCATTGCTTGGACAATGGTAAACCACATAATCCTGAGTTACCAATGTAGGAATCATTATTGAAGGTATCAAATTGCTTCCCATGAGGAATTGGTCCAACAAGATTGTTGTTTGAAAGATTCAATACTTCAAGAAATGTCAACTTTGTCATTTGAGAAGGAATCCTGCCGCTGAGCTTGTTTGATGAAAGATCCAATGATTCAAGTGCTACCAAATTTCCAAACGATGCTGGGATGGAACCAATGAAGTTGTTGTGAGAGAAGTTGAGCATTTGTAAGGAAATAAGTTGCCCGACATCCTTAGGAATTTTTCCACAAAATTGATTGTTTGACAAGTCCATAGATACGAAAATGGCCACGGTGTTCGTCAATTCCATCTCCAATCTTTTCGTTGTTACCTTCACAGGAATTTCATAAATCCCACTGCCATATGACATTCCCTCATAATAGAAAATTGAGGAGTATAACCACTCTTTAGGTCTATCTTTCATTGCGATCAAATTTTGTAAGAGTTTCATGGACAATGTACCCGTGAACTTATTTCCAGAGAGATCAATTATTCGTAATGCAGAAAAATTAGATGAAGCTATAGAATGAGGAAGTGATCCATAAAATCTATTAAATTTCAAGATAAGAACTTGCAAACCTGGAAGTGAACCTAACCAACAGGGAAACCTATCCAATAACTTGTTATTCCCTAAATTTAGAAGTTCCAATGAGGTGGAATTAGCCAAAGATGATGGCACTAATCCTTCCAATTGATTGTCATTGAGTAAAAGATGGCTCAAATAATTATTCACAAAAGAATTAGGTATCTTGCCAATGAAATTGTTCATTTGCAAATCCAAGAGCTCAAGATAGTTGAAATTTCCAAGACAATCAGGAATAGTTCCACTCAAGCTATTTTTTGACAAATCCAGAACATTAAGTAAACTCAAATTGCAAATAGAAGAAGGGATGTTTCCTGTCAATTTATTGTTTGAAATGATGATTGCTGACAACTCCTTTAAAATAGGAATTTGAAGATTCAAGCAAGCTGAGAGAATTGGTCCTTGAAGCAAGTTGGAATGAAGGTCGAGAAATCTCAAATTATTTCCCGGAAATCGCTCCAAAGCAGTCAAAAAGTTATGAGAAAGGTCCAACGATAGTAAGCTTTCCCACCCTTCAGCTTCCCATTTGGAAATTCCACCAGAAATCATGTTATTGGAAAGATCTAACTCCTCCAAGTCCGATGTTTGAAAGAAATTCGGGAACTGCCTTACGCTACAACCAGAGAATCTCACAGTTGTAAGGTGGGAGAAAGAATAGTTCATATCATTGCCGCTTGTGCTTAATGACAATAAACTATTACTTGAAACATCAAGAACTTCAAGACTCGTGAGTTTTGAAAGCATATCTGACTTGATCACACCACTCAAGTTGTTTGATGACAAATCAAGTGAAGTAAGGTTCACAAGATCAAAAATGGAATACGGTATTGAACCACCAATGTTATTATAACTCAAATCAACCTCTTGGATGGAACTAGGCTTCTGAATTCGATCAATCGGACCAACTAGTTTGTTATAACTGAGGTCCAAGAATGGAAGGGATGGCAGAGTAAACAGCCAAGATGGTACTCGACCACTTATAGAGTTATTATATAACCAAAGCTCCTCTAGAAGTTGAAGCTCACTAACATGACTTGGAAGGGGACCTTCCAAGTGATTATTTGACAAATCCAAATAGGTTATTTTTGTGAGGTTGAAGATGTTTATTGGAAGTGGACCCCTCAAATTGCATGAAGAAAAGCTCAAAGAAGTTAGTTTTCTAAGGTCTCGAAAAACATCTGGAATCCGTCCTTCAAGCGAATTTCCAAATAAATCAATGGAAATTATTTGAGTGAGATTTCCAAATGATGTTGGAATTGACCCACTAAAACCACAATAGGAAAGGTCCAACAACTCAAGGCCACTACTCCAGTTTTTGTTAGGGAGATAACCTGCGAGATTCTCATTGCCGCTTAAATCTAAAACTTTGAGGTTTGGAAGCTGAAAAACTTGAGTTGGAAATTCCCCATGTAATTGACAATATGAGAGACTCAAATGTTCAAGTGATGAAGACAAGTTTAGAAAGGAAGTAACTGCAACGTCAGACATATGTACACCATTAAGTGCAAGGTTTCTTAATTTGGTTAAGTTTCTTGCAAGCAAGTCTAAACCTTGGCCATCAAATCTCAAGTCAGAAAGAAAGGAAAGATCAAGTGAAACCAAACTTGACAAGACACTGATTTGATGCGGGATCAAGCCAAAGAACCCATTATAGGAGAGATTAAGATGGGTTAAACTCACCAACTGGCTAAATAAGTCTGTTGAGATTGCACCATGGAAAGCGTTGTAAGCAAGGTTGAGTCGTCGGAGTCCATGAAAGTGAAACAAGCTGCAATTGTTCTCAAGAAGAGAGTCTTCGAGGTTGTTAGAGCTTAGGTCAAGCCATTGAAGGTTGTGAAGGTGAAAGAGGCTGTTGTTTGCAAGGAGGGAACCACCAAGACAATTATCACTAAGATCGATGCCGATTACATGACCAGTCACGTTGTCGCATTTCACTCCCTCCCATGAACAACAATCAACGCTTTTGTTCCATGACTTAATGTAAGGATCTCCATAAGCATTATAATAATTATAATAATAAAAATCACAATCAACAGAAATGGTGGTTTTAAAATGGAGCAAAGCATCTCTTTGGTGTGGGAGACATAAATGAGAGGATGAAGGAGGAGCAGAGGAGGACAAACTCCATGAAAGTAGCAAGACCACCAAAACCAGGCAAAGGCTTCCCATATTTTTTTCCTCCAAAAAAGAAACAAGTGGAAAGTTAAGAAAGAAAGGGATGTGTATTATAAGAACAACAGTGAAGACATTGGTTTCAATTCAAGCAAGTATACATTTCAGCCCCCACAAAATTAGCCATTGATTAATCGTTAATATAAGTAAGGATGTTCCTTCACTGTCTCCTTCTATAGAATTAGATTATTTACTTTATTTAAAAATAACTTACCATATTTTAAAATACTTTTTATACATTTTTATTTATTTAATATTCAGAAATTTGTGGTCTAATAATGTCCCAAGTTCCTGTATCCTTAGAATTTTTAAAATTTAAGGTTTATATTTGTTTGATTTAAAATTAAATTTTAATTGATAATATTGTTAATTAATTTATATTAATCTTAAATTTGTTAATTTTTACATCAAACTTTTAAATACTAAACTATGACGTAAATTCTTCAATAATGGAATCCAAGTTTTTTTAAATTCATTTTTTAGTGAAACATCATTTTCAAGGTAACCAATTCAAGTAAGAAATAAATAGAATATTAAAGTCACAACTTTTCCAAATCAAGCATGTTATAATTGTTTCTTTCTAAAAATAAAATCATGATTGTATATTAAAGTCTAACCCATTTAATATGTTAATCAGAGTATCTGTTAAAGAATGAACAATTTGAAATATTAATGATTAAATTTGACTATTTTAAAAAAAATTAAAGATTAAATTTAGTTAAAAAAGTAAAGATTAAATTGAAAAAGATATAAATGTTTAAGGCTAAATTTAATATTATTCCTAATTTCCCTCTACTTGTCTGATTTAAAAATTAAAATTAAATTCCTTTTCACAATACTGTTAATTTATTAATGTTAAGTTTCATATGTGTCGTAAATTAAAATTTGATTTTTAAATCAAACTTTTAAATCTAAAATGCCATATATATATACAAATGTGACGGAAGTTATCAATTAGACTTTAATTTTTAAGTAAGAAAAATAATTAAAGAGACTCAATTTTAAAAAATTGAAAGAGTATAGGTAGGAATCGAGGGTTAAACCAAATTTTTTGGATTAGAAATATGACATAATGATAAATTTAGCTCTTAATTTTTTTTTCAATTTGACCTTTAATTTTCTTTGAGCTAAATTTAACCATAAACCTTTTAAATAGCGTGAAGTAACTTTTCTTTAATGAAAATATTGACTAAACAATAAATTTTTTAATAAAGTTAAGGTGACAACCTACGTGACAATCCACATACATTTTATGTTGAGATAATATTATTTATCTTATATGCCACATTAACATATAATTTAAAAATATAAAAATTAAAAAATTAAATAAAAATTATAAAAAATTTTAGGGTGAGTTTAGATGGGCGGTGCGTTTAGCTGCGGTTAGTGTAAAAACAGTGGTGGCGGTGAGATTAGATACTGTAGCGATACTGTAGCGTGAGACAAAAAGTAGGCTAAACGCACCGTACCGCACCGCACCCAATCGCGCATCCAAACCCACCCTTAGTACATAAACATAATTACACCGACTTGTAAAATAAGTCGAGAGAATTGGCTTGTAAAGTATGTTGGAACGAAAATTGAGTATTTCCAAACTCTTTCTTGAAAATTGCTTCAAAGTGATAAAAAAAGATACAAGAGAGGGTTGACTATCAGTGCCAATTAATTTCGTCTCTCAAAACTCCACCACAACCCGCTACATCCACATTAAATTTCATTTTTTTGTTGCCACATTAATTTAAGGTTAGATTCTATTATTAAATCTCGAGTTAACTCATTCACAATCAATTCGTAACAATCCTACTTTTTTTTTTCATGTTTATCAAAAATAAAACAAAATCTCGAGTCAACACATCATTAATCAAGTCTTAATTGCTTAACAGCTAAAGTCTATCCCATTTTAGACTTTAGTACCATTTTACCTTTTTTCTTAAATTTTAGACTTTGGTGATCCATCATCTTTAAAAGAAATGTTTAGAGGTATTGCAAATGTCTATCCCATATTACACGTTCTTACATACGACTTTCATATTTTCTTCACTTCCCGAGATATCGAAGAGTTTTCGATCCAACTGGTTTGATTAATTAATCCAGTTCTGTTGTAAAAAATACTAGTCATATCATCAAATCTTAATAAAATCTAAATTTAAATATCAAAGTAAACAAAAAAAAGTACAAATATCAAAACGAATCTAATTTCTAAATTCAAGGACCAAAAATTATATTATTAGTAATACTTCAATTACATTAAATACTAACCATGAATTTAAAAAAAAAAAAATCAAAATCACATCTACTTAAATTTTGAGTGAATGATGAATTTTTCTTTCTGAGAAATAAACTTCATTTTGTATCAATAAGGGCTGTGATTGGCCCTATTCACATTTCCACTAACGTAATGAAAGTGGTATGACCAGAAATTTGACCCCAAACGTCTGTATTCGGCCAGAATGGTACCAGTCTCAGCAGGATGAGGTAAGGTCCCCAATCTTCAATTTTGTTATAAGAAGAAGTCAACCAAGTGTTTCATTGTACCAACTCCTTTACCTCCAATCAACACTCCAATTATAAAGTTGTGAGCAATATTTGTCATGTTCAAACTTATCAATGCTCAATAAAAGTTGTGCACAACTGGTTAGATCACCGTGAATCAGAAGTTTAACATAGTTATTGGAGATGGATCGCTTAATTTTCAAGAATCTATGGAAACGATATGAGTGAGATTTCCAACAACTAGCAAGATTTGTTACGTTTACAAGAAAAGTTACATGACTGTACATATAACCATCCATATTAATAGTAAAGAAACTATAAAGCATAGATGCAAGGCAATAACAACAACAACAATTTGGCATTAGAATTGAGATAACATGAAGCTGATAATTAAAGACGCAACACCCACAAATATAAGCTATACTTTATATTGGAGGTGATAAGCTATAAAAGTAACATATTTTTAATCTCAATCTTGATGCGTTTTTGGATAATTAATTATGTAAATTAGTGAATTTGATGCTCCTAATCCTTTAAATTCTTTCTTTATACTTAGGAGAGCATATGGGAGCAAAAGGAGCAAAAAACGAGCCAAAATGGGACAAATAGAGCTGTTTCCAAGATCCATACGGCCTGGGCATTTCCACACGGGCTGGCCACAAGCCCAAGTGCCAACTTGTGTTGATTTCGCACCTTGCTTTCCAAATACGCGAAAAAACTCAATTTTTAGGTTTTCTGAGCATTCTAAAGTCTATAAATATTAATTAGAAGAAGACCTAAGGGGGCACGTAGAGAAGATCGAAGAAAAAACTTGAAAAAGGCCATCGGAATCAACTCAGAAGCGGATCTCTCTCAAGATTGAAGTTCTCTATTTAATTTCCTTCGAAGTTTTATTGAGTTTCTTTATGTTTTGTTGTTATCCTAATTTTCAGATATTTTCATTCCAGATTATGAACTAAATTCCCTAGATACCTAGGGAAGATGAAATCTATAATGAATCTTATTATTTGATTTCTGATTTACATGATAAATACTTGATTTCTCAATTATGTATGCTTATTTCATATTTTAATATTTTCAAGATATTAATTTATGTTTAATGTGCTTATTTCAGTGGAGCAAAAGTCCCTGTTTAAGAGTAGATCTAGCATAATTGAGTAGAGTTGCATGCAATCCTAGAAATAGGACGACATAAATCTACTGGATTAAAGTCAAATCTAATAAGGGAATCCATAGATCAAGTTAATGCGACAATAATTAGAAAGAGATTTCCATTAATCAATCTAGAGTCTGTAACACCCTATACCCGAGACCGTCGCCGGAATCAAGTACAGAGCATTACCGGACTTAACGAAACTTTACAGAATTTGATCGGAAATGAATATAAAATATTGTGAAATTTATTGTATAAACGTTCATATTAACTGTTTTTGGACTAATTACCTACATCTCGGATGGTTAGGATTCGAATCCTAACAAATCGTGACTTAGAAAAATTTTCATAAAAAGCATCGTCACACACGCCCGTGTGACTTTTTGCACGGCCGTGTTGTTAAACCGTGTGGCTTTCACACGCCCATGCTAGTCAACTGTGGAACATTCTGACTTACTCGACACGGCCACAAGCTATTTCACACGCCCGTGGAGTAAGGCCGTGTGCTACCCACGGCTAAGGCACGCCCGTGTGCTCAGCCTGTGGAAGAATCTGTCAAATTCTACACGGTCTGGCCACACGCCTGTGTGTCCTGCCAGCCAGGCCGTGTGAGGCTATCTACCAAGCCTTGGCCTCCCTAAAACATAAACACACAAGTATACAACCTAACTCATTTATATATAACACTTAATCAAATGCCACTCATTACATTTATAATTTCAAAATAACATGCACATAAGACACCCTAGGTACATGCCACTATCAACAATTAACACACCTTACCTTATTAAATTCGGGATCGGTCTGGGATGCTGATTCAACGTTCTACCTTTATCTAACCTGCGCACGGAAACAAACCGTACGCTGAGTATGGGTATACTCAGCGGTATTTCTATAATCCGAACATTTAATAATATAACAAATACTCAAGATCATAATAACAATTTCAATTATTTACTTATTTATTTCATAGACAAATTTCAACTACTTACCATATAAATTCTATACAAATCATTTAATGGATACAATAACTTAATTGTTCAATTCTTTAATAAATCCATTATTATTTATTCCTTTCTTTCACTAGCTAACCTTTATAGCTTTCCTTAATTATTTTCGCAATTCACAATTCAAAAATCAATAATCTATATTTAACTATGCGCTTATCGATCATATTCCATTCTAATTCATTTTAGTAACAGTCAATTTCATTTATATCATATCAATTTACTATCCCTGATAACTTTCACTATATACATACGATTCATATCAAGCCAATATAATTCAAATAATTGATTCAATAAATCATCACCGAGATTTCAAACAATATAAGAACCTTGGGTTCAATTCTCATCCATATATAATTATTCAATTTACTTTTCAAATATAAACAATTCATGAACCTTAGGTTCATGTCTTCAATCTCATTGCACAATTTTTATTTCACATTTCGTATCACAAAATTCCTTTCACTTTCCATTCAATGATTCAGATAATCAAATTCACTTTCTTATTTTCTTTTAATAGCCCAATCACATTTATTCGGATTTTATCATTTCACTTATTTACCCCCATTAACTTGACTCGGACCCTGGCGGATACACGGATCTAATTACACATATCAGAATGGCGACCAACGCCTCATCGGATAGTTCGAAGTAAAGTGGCTACCAAAGCCTCATCGGATAGTTCGAAGTAATTCTATGGCACACCTAGTACCTCATCGGCATAGCCGAAGCAAAGTGGCTACCAAAGCCTCATCGAAACTATCCGAAGCAAATCTATGGCACACCAAGTACCTCATCGGCTGAGCCGAAGCAATATGGCTACCAAAGCCTCATCGAAACTATCCGAAGCAAATCTATGGCACACCAAGTGCCTCATCGACTCGAGGTCGAAGAATCTCTGAACTGTTCCGATCCTATGGCATGCCAACTATATCCACTAAGCCCGACTAGTTAATAGGGTATCAAATTCCTTTGTCTTTCCGACCAAATTCACATCAATTGCACTTTAGCCACATTTTCTCACATATTTCTCAATTCAATCACAATTTGCTTTAATTTCACAAAATCAGATATTTTCACTTCAATTCACATTTCAATATCAAATATTCAAATATCACAAATCCCATATATTTATATCAATTTCCTCATATTTCCAATCAATATATTTTCAATATAACATTCACTTATTATTGTAGTTTTTACACCAATCATATAAATTATATAATTCAACCAAAATAATTCCATTCACTATAAATTCAATAAATTCATCGTATGCGGAAATCAATCCATTTCAATTATAAGACATCATAATTCGAACACCAACAATTGCCATATGTATATAAATATAACAAATAATGACTAAGTTCGAATTATAGAAATACAAACCGTATTTTCTCGAGTTAACTCCCGTTGTCTTTGCCATTTTTCCTTGCTTAGCCAAGATTCCCGAGACCACAATAACTACGGAAATTAAAACAATTCATATTCTTTAATTCACTATTAAATTATAGCTAATTAATACAATTTCTATTCAATTTCTATTTTAATTTCAATTTAATCTTAACTAATTTCACTTACTTTTTCTATCTCAATTCATACTTCATTTCTATTTAAACTTTGTCCAAACTCATTCTTAACTATTAAATTTCCAGCATATTTCCTTAATTTCGAAATTTCATCAATTTAGTCCCTACAATATTAAAACTTATGAATTACTTTACAATTCAATCCTTATTTCATTTCTAACTTGAATTCCTATCAACTTAACCCCTAATTCATCTTTTTACTCAACATAGACATTATCTAGAAATCTAATAACTTTCAAAATATCCATTTAATTTCCTCAAAATCTTGTTCCAAAGCTTCTAAAGCATCAAAATTAAGTAAAAAGGACTTAATTGACTTACCTATTTAAGCTTCAAGCATCAAACCTCCAATTTTTCCTTTTTTTCTTTCCTTTCTTTTTCTTCTTCTTTCTCCCCTGCTTTCACGTTTGGTTCTCTGTTTCTTTTCTTCTTTTCATTCTTCTTTTTCTTTTATTTCTCTTATATATATATATATATATATATATATATATCAACTTAATAAATATCTAATTAATAACAAATATTTATTTGACATTTGTATCCATTTATTTTTATACACTTGTTCCAATTATTTTCATACACCTCTCTTTTTCTTTTTCTTTCTTTCTTCTTTTTTTTTTATAAATAATTATTTAAATAATAAATATCTTTTACTAAATAATAAATATCTTATTTAACATCAAATACTAATATTATAATTGTACCCACTTATATTTTCACATTTGTACCAATAAATTTATTACACATGTATATTTTTATTACTACACATTTGTCACTCTTTTAATTTATTTAATAATATAATAATTTAATACCAATTAAATACTAACCATAATAAATTAATTCTAAGAAAAATCTTAGATTTTTCCATCTTTTGACAAATGGCATAATTGCCATTTTGGTCCTTTACATTTTCTTTTAATCTATAGTTCAACTTCCACACTTTATTCAATTTAATCCTCTTATCAAATTATCCTTAATTAAGCTAAATTTACTTAATTAAACTTTAATTAACCACTCATCTAACTTCATAATTATTTTTAATAATTATTTATGAACCCATTTTTCATAAACGAAGACCCGAAAATAAACTTTTCCAATAACCGAAAAATTCGGGTCGTTATAGAGTCAGTTGTTTTTACTCTCGAAAGAGATATTAACATAATTTAGGGATTTCTACGGATTAAGACACAAGTGATCAATAAATCGTTTAATTCAGATTCATAATAATAGGTGAAGTCTAGGTGGATTCTTTCCTGGGTATTGTCTATCTCATTGGTTATCTTCAATTATTTTCCTATTTTATTCTTTGTTGCATTTTTAGTGAGATTAGTTTAGTAATTTTAGATTAAAAATAATCACTCCAATTTGTCGGCTAAATAATAGAAAAACGGCAATTACTAGTACTTTTAGTCCTCGTGGATACGATATTCCCGACTCACCATAACTATTGTAATGGCCAAATTTGGCCCGGGGCATACTTAACCCAAATTAAAACCCCAAAACCCAATACACCCTTACCCAAAATCAAAAAAAAAACCCAAAGCTAGCCTACCCATACCCAATTACAAACCCAAAATGCCCAAAGGACCTAAGCCCAAACACCCGTGGCCCAACCGAAACCCTGGCCACTTGCATCACCTACTCCCCCACTTGCTACTGCCGAATCTGACAGCCATCACGTCCACCGCCCACTGCTACTGTAGCCACCGCCCTTCACTCCTGCAAGCATTAAACGGGAAACGACAGAAAGTGACAAAAAAAAAAAGGCAATGTAAAATGGCTATAAAAGCCGATTGTAAACGATTGTAAAGGGGCTCGGATTTTCTTATATACAAAAACACAAAAATCTTAAATCACAGGCCAACAGATCGATTTCATAAACACTAAGCCACGGGAGATACTCCAACTCGGATAATCAGAGTACCGAAATCAGAAAATCGGAAAACCCAAGGTGATTTTAGGGTTTTTCAGAATCTGTTTCTTTCTATTTTCCTTTTATTTCCAGCATACACATATACATGAATATATAAAATAAATATCATAAAAAAATAAAAAAAATAAAAAAAACACTAAAAATCTTACCTTTTTCACGGTGGCCGGCACCGGCGCCGGGGACCGGCCGGTGACCGGACGGTGGTCGGACCGACCACCGAAAATCGCCTCCGGGCTCCCCTTCTCTCTCCCTCTCCCCCTTTTTTTTTCTGCTTCCCGTGGCAAATGATTTTTTTGGGAATTTTAGGCTATTTATAGCCTCCTGAAACGGTGTCGTTTTGGGGGCTGCATTTTAACCCCAAAACGACGTCGTTCTGATCTAACCCGCGCACGGACCCGACCCGCTCCAGAGGATCCGCGTGTTTTTGGCTTGAGGGTCTATTTGCGCGATCAGCCCTTCCGCTTTTTTAGATCTGTGCAATTAAATCTCACTTATCTTTAAATTGGCCCGTTAATTGGTTTATGCTTACAATTAGATCCCTCGTGCTACGACCCCGTTTTGAACGCGCGGTAAAATTGCCCTTCTGATCCCTTCATATTCATCCCGTGTTCGATTAGGTCCTCTCTTTCATTTTTACTTTCGAATTTGCCTGGAACTTTTGCTTTTAATCTAATTTCGTCCCTTTTTCATTATTTTGTTTTAATCTTAATGTTAATCATATTATTATGTTTCGTTACCGTTATTATTATTATATTTATTATTATCATTCTTACTTATACTTATATATATTATAGTAGCTTTTAATATTATTATAAATGTATTTGTATGTTATGTACGTATTTCTAATATTACGTTATGTTTCTTACATATACTTTAAATGTTATTATTTATCTACTTTATACTATCTCAAATATATATTCTTTTACGCACATATTTTTATATTACACATATACATATATTTTTCATAATAACTTACGTATATATTTTTGTCCTCACGTATACATATATTACATATAGATTAAATACCGTATTTTTGTTATATATTTTCAATATTACATTATTTCATATTCTGTATGTATATGTAATATCTTATAATGCTAAATATTATCATCACCAGTATATTATGTTATACTTACCGTATATTTTTTATTTGCATATTATATATATACATATATATATACTTGCATGTTTATTCATAATAATTGTTTCTTTACTATTATTCTAAAATATATGCACTGAATTTCGACATTATTGCGTATATATGTACCTTAGCATTACGTCGCGTGTATTTTAAACCTCATATTACTCACATGTTTTTATCTCACGTATACATCTTGCTATAACTACACGCCCTTTTCTTTCATTGTAAACACTATTACCATTGTCGTCTTCTTTAATATCATGTTTTAATAATTCTATCAATCGAGCTATCACCCCACTTTTATGTTTAAAAACGAGGCGATTTTTTTGTATTTAGAGATCCGGGAAATAGCGCCCTAACGTGCTAGGTTGCGATTTCTCATTCGTCTAAATACCTAAAATACCCTCCTAAATTTTGCAACTTGCGAGATGACTTTAGTTTCGAGGAATTTAAGAACTTCGTGTCCAATCGTGCTGGATGTGATGTTCGTATTCTTCCGAAGTGAAAGAATCTCGATTTTTCAATCCAAATCATCTCAAATTTTATTCAAAATGTTCCAAAAACGAGGCAATGTTTTTGTATTTAGAGATTCGGGAAATAGTGCCCTAACGTGCTGGGTTGCGATTTTTCGTCCGCCTAAATACTTAAAATGCCCTTCTAAACAAAGTTTTGCAACTCGCGAGATATCCCTAGTTTCGAAGAATCCACGAATCCCGTGTCCAATCGTGCTGGATGTGTTGTTCGTATTCTACAGAAGCAAAGGAATCCCGATCTTTTCAACTTAATCATCCCCGTTTCAAAAAAGAATCCTATTTTTAAATCTTTCTAAATTTCGACTTAAGACAGAAAATTGCTCAATTTGGTACCAATTTTGGGCGTCGCGGGGGTGCTAATCCTTCCCTGCGCGTAACCGACTCCCGAACCTATTTTCTCTAATTCTTTGTAGACCAAAACATTTTATAAGGTAATCCAATCACACCTAAAAAGATTGGTGGCGACTCCTCATTTTCATTTTTTTAAGTCGACGCCCGTTTTTTTTCGAAAAAATGGTTACGATAGCTTGGCGACTCCACTGGGGACACTAAGTGAGTCGAGCTGAAAATTGAACACTTTCTGTCTTAATGTTAGAAATTTCAAAATTTTTTTAAATTACGATCTTTTACATGTATTTGTTGTATATGTTTGTTACCTTTCCTCGCACACATTGCATTTGCATGACCGTTGTGGTCACACCCTTAAGTGGGAGTGAGGAGCTACGCTTTCGTGAGGTTTTCACCTCCGCATGGGCTGGCGAATCGCTTCCGGGATACATCCGTACTTATGGTTTCGTGAGATTTTCATCTCCGCATGGCCATAGGGAAATGTGTCCCCCTGAACTGAACTTGGTCCATATGAGCCTATAATGGGTGAGGATCGAGGAATCTGCTGGTTCGGGTACCCTTCTCTCTAGAACCGAGACGCATATAGTGAGCCTTAAGTGCCTGCCCTAGGTAGTACGGAGGTAACCTTTAGTGACTACCCATGCAGGTGCTTGTTTATTGTCTTTGAATTGTATCTGTTATATATGACACTGACCCTTTTTTGTTTTGTCATCATTGCATGTCATCCAACATTTAAAGGTATCGATTCACGGTTCTATTTCTAAGTTAGAAAGTTTTGTAATGGGGAATGAATATCTTGACAAAGTGGAAGACAACGCCAACATACGTGCATGGTCAGAGAAAGCCCAGTTAGAAAAAGGAGATAGTGTTGCCGAGGGGTATACGTCGGAGCTGTGGGACTTTACTCGTATCAGTTCAGCACAGAACGAGCTTCAGGAATTGAGGGATATTTGGACCAAATGGGATGATGAAGCTAAACAGCTGTTCTATCAAAATTACGGAGATCTTCCCTATCTGCTAGACATTAAGGTGGATAAGCATCTGTTTCGGGCTATGGTACAATTTTGGAACCCTGCCTATAGCTGTTTTACATTCGGTGAGGTAGACTTAGCACCCACTTTGGAAGAATATACCGTCCTGCTCCGCTGTCCAAGAATTCAAGACAACAAAGCTTATGTTAAGGCTGTCAATCTCCCCACTTTCGTGAAAAAGTTAATGATTATCACGGGAATGAGTGAGCAGTGGGCTGCAGCTCGAATCCAACAAAAAGGCGATAGCAAATGTATTCCGTGGGCAAGTCTAAGGGATCTGATATTGACGCATCCCAACGCGAAGAGAAAGGTGGATGTCTTGGCCTTATGTATTTATGGGTTGGTGATTTTCCGGAAGGCTATAGGGCAAGTAGACGAAGCGGTCATAGATTTGTTCGATCGACTCGGCAAGCAAGTCACACCAGTGCCCGCAATCCTAGCAGAAACATTCCGATCTTTGAGTGCATGTCGGAAAGCAGGTGAAGGCAGATTCATCGGTTGCGCGCAGTTGCTGTTGGTTTGGTTCCACAGTCACTTTTGGAGGGACGATAGGGGTCCATGCCGTGTATTCTTTCAAGATTATTCTCCCTTAAAAGAAGCAGCAACATTGCCTAGAAGGGACGACATCATAGAAGAAACATGGATAGAGATACTTCGGAATCTCCGGGAAGAAGATATTGTATGGAAAGCTCCTTGGATGGCTCCCAAAGAAATCCTTTATCGTTGCGGGACTTTCGATTGGGTACCTCTTCCTGGAATTTGGGGAGTTATCGGGTATGCGCCATTACTCGTTCTGAGGCAGTACAAAGCAGAACAGTTTATACCGGTAACACGAGGATTGGCCCAAAGTGACTTCTCATACAAAGGTGATCATTATAAAAAGAAGATACGAGAGATTTCTGACGCCTGGAAAAATATTTGCTCTATGAAGGTTTTGACCGATGGCCCGACGACGACCCCTGAGTACAAAGAATGGTTTAACAAAAGGATCAATGACAACATCCCAAGGCTGAATCTGGAAACTGCTCGATCAATAGAGGAAAGATTACGGGTGATTCCTTCAGAATTAGAACTCGTGAAGTCAGAGTTTGAGAGGAAGAATCTAGAGCTCGCGAAACGGATAGAGAAGTTAGAAGAAGAGAAGATGTATCTGAGCTTAGATGTTGGTGTCCAGAAGACTGAGGTTGAGAAGGTAAAGAAAGAAAAAAGGAAAATAGAAGAAGATCGAGATGACCTGAAGGAACGATATAAGAGAATGCAACTATCAAGGAAGAGAGCCGGATTGGGAAAGACTTCTGAACAATGGCAATTGTTATAGCCCAATTTTACACACAGAAACAAACCCCAAAATGAATAAGTCCAAAGTCCAGTCCATTTACAATTAGTCAATACCCATTTACAAATTAAGCCCTATTTTAAATTACAAAAAAACATAAACCCATTAACCCTAACCCATACAATTCTAAAACCCGGATGACCCAAAATCCTAAAGCCCAATTACCCACTGACCCACTAAGCCCTAACCCAAAACACACCTAACCCTAATCAGCCCCGAATGCCCCACTTGGCCTCTGCCAGCAGCTGCTTCTCTGCCAACAGTCCCATCGATTCAGCACCGCCCTTCCAGGACACTTCCACCGCCCAAGCCCCTGCAAACAATTAAACCGAAGGGACAGAAAGCAAATAAAGAAAAAAAAGCTTGTAAACAGAGGCTATATAAGCCGATTCAAAAGCTCATTGTAAAAAAGAGGTAGTTTTTGCAAAGAGAATAAAAACCAAAGATATTTGAAAACACCAAGCAATAGAGATTAAAAATAGAAACAGAGACCAAATACGTAGAATATCGAAACAACATCAACAAGGCAGCAAAGGGAATACCCCCGAATCAAAAATACCAAAGAACAAATCCGAATCGTGAGGTGATTTGTTATTTATTTATTTTTTTATTTATTTCGTGCATGTATTTTTTAAAATTAGTAATATCGATAACAACTCGGAATAAAACAAGAAAGAATTAAAATAAAATAAATTTTAAAAAAAAATACCTTTTTCCGGCCACCGGAACGGTGGCCGGAATGACGGCAGACGGCGGCGCGAATGGTGGCCGATGATCGGCCGGTGATCGGCCGGTGACCGGCCGACGACCGGCCGGCGACCGGTCCGGCACCGGAGCCCGGACCCCCCCTTTCTCTCCTTCTTCTTCCCCTCTCCTCTCTTCCCTCTTCTTTCTTTTTTTTTTTCTCTCCCTCGGCGCAAATGAGCCGAAATCAAAAAAATAGGGTTTATATAGTTTTGAACTCGGGTCGGGTCGACCCGACCCGCTCCGCTCAAGGTCCGCGTGCTCTGACGTCAAGTGGGGGATTTGCGCAATTGGTCCTTCCGCATTTTATTAATTTTCAATCAAGCCTTATTTCTTTGCAATCGGGCCCAGAAATTTGTCCCGAGTTCCGATTTAGTCCTCTCTGCCACTATGTCGTTTTACAGAGGTGGGCTAATTGCAGTATTGGTCCTCCTAGGATCAATCCGTGTTCAAATAGGTCCTTTCCGTTTATTTAGATTCTGAAATTCGCCCCGAAAACTTCCATTTGAATTCAATTTCGTCCTTTTATCTCCTTTTAGTATTATTTTCTTTAAAATTTAATAGTATTATTGTTATATTGATTATTATATTATTATTGTCATTATTTTACCTTATTGTTACCATTATATATTATTATATTATTATTGTTAGTATTATTATATTTATATACACGTATATATAGTATAGTATTTTATTATTTGCATTTGTTTTAAAACTCTATTTATTTTGTTATTATTATTATTACATTTTATTTAGTATTGTTCGTTATACTTTTTATTATCTTACGTTATTACTATTATGTTTTATTATTTTCATCATCGTTAAATTTATTGTTTCTTAATCTTTTACTATTATTATTATTAACCCATATACATATATATATATATATTTTACGTTCCTGATTTTAATATTACTACTATTTATTTGTTTCTTAAATACGTATAGGTATGTGTTTATATATTTATGGTTGTTTTTCAGTATTATTTTTATAATATAAATGTTATGTTTTTATTAGGTTTAGCACCAGCATTATATATATATGTCTTTACCTGTAGTTTCGATATTATTATCGTATATATTCTTTATAAATGTTTTATTTTGCGTAGTTTTATTATTATATTACTTTATGTATATACACGCTCACGTAGGTACTTTGTTACTATTATCGTTATATTGTTTATATATATACACATATTATTTCATTATTTTTATCATTTTATGTATTTATTCTTAGTATTATTATACATATATATATATCCTTGTATTGCATTTTAGCGTTATATTTTTTACGTACGTATATTATTTCTTTTCTATATATTACGTATATTTATACATACTATTATCATTAGTTATCCTTAGTTATTTTTTATATACCATTATTATATATACTTTTCTTAAACCTAGCATTATATGTTCTATATGTGCTTGTTATTATTTCATATCTTGCATTACCATTATTATTATACCATATACCTTATTATAATCATTGTTATTACGCATGCATTGTTATACGTCTTATTTATCGCATATATTTTTCACCTTTATCATCGTTTGTTTCGAATTTGGCATGTTAGTTCGTATTCCGTTTCTACATCAATATTATTTTCCTACAATCTTTTTATGTTTTAATAAACAAGGCAATGTACTGACTCTAACATTATGCCAGTGATTTCATTGCTATTGTTGGGTGAATCACGAATGGCTCGTGTTAAAAGCGGGATATCCTTCTTAAAAATAAAAATTCTAAAAACGCTCGTACCTCGATCGGATCATGACTAAATTTTAAATTGAACTTGTACTTTTGAAAATTAAGACAACATACATTTGAAAGATACCAATTTTGGGCGTCGCGGGGGTGCTAATACCTTCCCCGCGCGTAACCGACTCCCAGACCCTACTTTTCTCTGAACTTTAACGCGGACCTAAACTTGGCCTTTTTACCCGAAGTTTGACGTTTTATCAGGTGTCCGATCACACCTAGAAGAAAAGATCGGTGGCGACTCCCTTGTTTTTAATAGAATCAAAATCCATTTTCAGAATTTAAAATCGCCACAATTAGCGACCCAAGCTACCTAAGCTAAAATTTTACGTCGCTACAGCTGGCGACTCCGCTGGGGACCAGCTTTCGAGAGTCGAATCGAATCAAATGCGTTATCAAAATTTTCGAAATGCCTCTTTCAAATTAATATTTAGTTGTGATCCTCAAAATTTTGCAAAGATCACGTACTCGCATCTTATTGTAAATATTTTCTAACTTCTTGTCTACTTGTTTTGAAGCTCTAAATTTCTAAGCTTCGGTTCTCTAAGTCTAGTTTTTAAAATAAAACGAAAGGTTTGTAAGTTTCTCCCCACACACCGTTCACGCGCATTGTAGCATAACATGAGCGCCATACCCGGGCTCCGTCCCTCTTAAGTGAAAGTAAACGCTACGCCTTCGTGAGTTAACTCGTCCCTCCGCACAGGCTAGTGAATACTTTCGGGTTACATATGACTTATGCTTTCGTGAGATAACTCGTCCCTCCGCATAGGCATAAGTAAATGTAATCCCCCGAATTGATCTCGTAAGCCTATGACGGGCTATGACCGAGGTTCTGTACTAATCTTAGTAGATGACAGTACAGACAATTCGGGTACCTTTCTAGAACCTAAAACCACATATAATGAACTGTACGAGCCACCCAATTAGAGCCATGCCGAACCTCTGTCCGTTTAGCAAACACCAAAATAGGCACGCGGGAGAAATGCCTTTTACCTTTTGTACTTTTACTTTGTATAAGGGGAAGGGATTTATCTGTTAAATTGAATCGGGTAGTTTAAATTTGCTTTAATTTATTTTCATTTATATCTGATCACTAACCAAGTTTGATTGTCTTTGTTTTATTCCTCATAGTGCATCATAGGCATCATAATAGGACGGTGTTGACTAAAGATTAGTTGCCAAAAACGGGTTTCAAATGGAAGAGTCAATTGTACAAACAACCGAGACAAACACCGTGGTTCGGGATTGGTCTTTGAGGACTCAAAGAGAAAAGGGAGACAGCCTGGTAGAAGGATGCATTGTCAATCTACCCGAGCGGGTGTCTGTGAATGTCCGTCAAAACAACCTTGAAGACTTGGTTGGGATCTGGAATCAGTGGGATTCAGATACTAGGGGTATTTTCACAGAAAGGTACAGGGACATAGCCCATCTGATTGCTGTCAAAGTAGACGAAAGATTGATTCAAGCTATGATCAGATTTTGGGATCCGGGTTATCAGTGTTTCACATTCAACCAAGAAGATATGACCCCTACGATAGAGGAGTATGCTGCTCTGCTGTGTGTCGAAAACATGCAAACCTACAAAATATATGTCAAAGAGCCCAAGCCGATGACATTCAGGAAAAAGTTAGTAAGGCTGACGGATATGACCGATGCATGGGCCGAAAAGCAAATAAAGAAAAAGAATGAAATCAGCTGCGTCCCATGGTTTTCCCTACGAGACCTGGTTTTAAACCATCCTGACATGTTGAAACGGATAAATTTGTTTGCTTTGGCTATTTATGGTTTAGTTGTCTTTCCGAAGATTCTCGGACATATAGAAGTAGCGGTAGTGGATTTCTTTGAAAAGTTGAAGCAAGGTGTCAACCCTGCCCCAACCATCCTAGCGGAGACCTTCAGATCTTTGAGCAGTTGCAGGAAAAGAGGGGAAGGACGATTCATCGGATGCGCGCAGCTACTCAACGTTTGGATTTTGAGTCACTTTTGGAAAGTAGAGCGCACACCGTTCCACATGTTTTCGAAGACATTTGCTCCGTTGGAAGCTCACCTTAAGAAAGAGTGGCCGAAGGAGGTTACTGAGCAGCATTGGGTCTCAGTGTTTCAGAACTTGTGTGCCGAGGACATAGTATGGAGAGCGCCGTGGATACGCCCTTCGCTTTTGTTATACAAAGTCGGAAACCAAGACTGGGTACCACTACTTGGATTGTGGGGAGGGATTGGTTACGCTCCTCTTTTGGTTCAAAGACAGTTCTCTTCACGACAGTTTACACCTGCCACCAGTGGTCTGGCTCAGTCAGAGTTTGTTTTTGCGGGCGAAGGTTATATGAAGAAAGTCCGAGACACTGCAAAGGCTTGGAAAAGAATTCATCTGATGAAGTTGGCTTTATATGCTGACACTATCACCCAGGACTACGATGCATGGAGAAAGTAACGGATGAGTGGTTTGCAAGTCTCATCGGCAGATTACGCCTTTCAGAATCCTTTTTCGAATGAAATTCCATCCGAGCTAGAGACGGCGAGACGAGAATTCGAACGCGAAAAGACAAAAATGTTACGAGACCTTAGTGCCCTTCAAGAAGAAAACTATCAGCTGAAGATCGATGTTCAAATTGAAAGATCCAGGGCCGAGAAGGTGCAAAAAGAAGCCGAGGTCGTAAGAAACGACTTAAGAGATCTTTATCTAGAAAATAAAAAGTTAAGAGGCACCATAAAGAACAGCGGGCTGGGCAAGTCATCAGCGGAATGGAAAGAGGAACTGAGTAATGTCAAAGGTGGGATGGAATTTTGGAAAGGAAAAGCAAAGAAAGAAGAAGAAAAGGCTGCACGGGCTGCAATAGAGTTAAGAAAGAAGTCTGCTGAGTATGAAGCTACATCTGTTGAACTGATGACTAGTCGAGCTAAGCGTCAAGAATTGAAAGAAATGATACGGGATTTAGAAGACACACTACAAGCCCGACAACAACAATTGGATACTCTTTTGGAAACCTTGGAAGAGAAGAAGGGTCAGTATGATAGAGATATCCATGCCTACGAAAATGCCCTCTGCGAAAAGGATGAGAATCTTAAATATTTGATCAACGAGATTCGTGCAGCAGCCATGCACATAATGCAAATAGCGGATGAAGCGGAGACTCTTAGCTGCCAGTTCCCACCTAGACAGAGATCGAGCATATCAGAATTTTTGGAACGGGTGAAGAATTACGGCAATGTAGCAAGAAAGTTTGTATGAAAGCTGAATCAAATGATGAAAAAAAAAAAAAAACGTTTTGTAAATAGACTCTTTTGATTAATGAAATGCCTAGATAGGGGCTGTCTGGAATCAACACCGATTTTTGCATATGCATTCATAACTAACATTTGACGTGCATTCATAATTAACATTCATTCATTCATTCATTCATTCATTCACTGCATATCCCACGATCGTTTGCTAAGAGTAGAATCATATGATGCGCAGTTGTGACATTGTAAACCTGGAATCACACCATACGTATAGAACACGTCGACAAGCTAGAGCAATGGAGGCTGAGTTTAACGAAAGAATTGAAAGGATGGAGAGAATTCAGAAAGAATTACAGGAACAGTTAGCCAGGTCGCAACAGGAGACGAGAGAGTTGATGATAAGGTCTCGGGAAGAATCCACTGAACAGAAGGACCAATTGGCTAAAATGATGGAAATGATGTCGGCCCTAGTCAAAGGGAAAGGACCTATACAAAACCCTGAGGTTGTGAATCTTGATCAGGATCTGCCTTACCCTCCCGGGTTTACTCCGCCTCACGCGATACATAGAGGATACACGCAAGGGGGACCCTCGGGCCTGGAACAACGGCCTATAACACCTCCTCCTGTAGGACAGGGGGTATTCGTGGCAAACCCAGGAACCGCTCCGGTTGATCCACCTGTCCCAGACTTAGACGATCCTGCAGAAATCGCTAGGTTAAGGATAGAGGATCATGAAGTCCAAGAAAAATACAGAAGTCTGGAGGAAAGACTTAGAGCGATAGAAGGCATTGAAGTCTTCTCGGCGCTAAACGCTAAAGAGCTTAGTCTGGTACCTGATTTGGTCCTCCCTCCAAAATTCAAAGCACCGGATTTTGAAAAGTATGATGGCTCGAGATGCCCGAAGGCACATCTCGTTATGTTCTGCCGGAAAATGACCGGCTATGTCAATGAAGACAAGCTGCTTATACATTGTTTTCAGGACAGTTTGACCGGATCGGCTCTCCGCTGGTACAACCAACTCAGTAGAGAAAGGATCCGAACCTGGAAGGATCTAGCCGTGGCATTTTGCGAGCAGTACAAACACGTCTCCGATATGGTACCCGACCGCATGACACTACAAATGATGGAGAAAAAGCCATCAGAAACTTTTAGACAATATGCGCAGAGATGGAGAGACATCTCGGCTCAGGTGGAACCCCCATTGACCAAGACCGAGATAGCAGTCCTGTTCATCAATACCCTGAAGGCGCCATTCTATGATAAATTAGTGGGAAGCGCCACAAAGGACTTCTCGGATATTGTCATATCCGGTGAACTTATAGAAAATGCGGTAAAAAGTGGAAGAATGGAAGGAGAAGGTTCGAAGAAGGTAGTGCCTATGAGAAAAAAAGAGCCGGAAGCCCACATGGTGGGAACCGGAAACCGTTATGCTCCTAGCCCGTATCCTAATCAATTTCGACCCAAAAATTACCCGCCACCAAACTTCTATCAACCACAAGCCCCCTATTACCAACCACCGCCTCCCTATCCTTCTTACCCTGTCTATGCAACCAACAACCCGAGGCCAGCCACCACGTTTCCTCAAAATACCGGCTCTACCCAAGGCCAACCTAGAGGAGAACCAAGGCCAGCGAGGCCTAACCCCGAGAGACCCCAGTTCACTCCTATTCCTGTATCTTACGGGGAACTGTACCCTAAGCTTTTGGAAAAACAGTTGATATCTCCTCATTACATGGCACCGTTGAAACCCCCGTACCCAAAGTGGTACGACCCAAATGCAAGCTGTGCATACCACGCGGGGAACCAGGGGCATTCTACGGAAAACTGCATTGCCTTTAAACGAAGAGTCCAAGGTTTAATCGATGCCAGTGTTTTGCGCTTCGACGGTACTAGTGGTGCGACCGGAGACCCGTTCCCAAATCATGCTGAAAGAAATGTAAGTGCCGTGGAGGAAATAAGTGAATTGCAAACCAGAAGAGTCGTTTCAGAAATAAGCACACCTTTGCAGAGAATCTGGGAGGTGTTGCTTGAAAAAGGGTTACTCTGTCGTCTTAGAGGAGCAACCGAGAAAAGAAATACCAACAGTCAAAATTTTTGTGACTTCCATGAAGTCGAAGGACATAATATCCAGTCTTGTGAGCAATTTAAAGAACTACTCCAAGACATGATGAACAGCAAAGAGATTGAAATCTTCAGCGGCAGAAGAGTGGCTGATGAAGGAGAAATATGTGCCTCTGATGGTCAATCATCGGATCTCCCTTACACTGCTGAACGACCATTGATAATATATTATGATGCGAGGAAAGAACCAGTAAAACCAAAAATGGTAATTGAGGCGCCATCGCCTTTTCCGTACCAGGATAGTAAGGCAGTACCTTGGAAGTACGATGTTAATATCGTCACTCCTGAAAGTGAAAAATCCCAAGGCACGGCTAAAAATATCGGGGAAGTGGGTCACTTTACCCGGAGTGGAAGATGCTATTCCAAAGAAGTTGAACCAGCAAAGAGGAATAACGATTCCAAACAAAAGGGAAAGGCACCCATGTTTGGGGCTGAAGTTGAATCGGAAAGTCCGCCCGAACGACAAGAGACTAAAAGACCTGTAAATGAAGAAGAGGTACAGGAATTCTTGAAATTCATTAAACACAGTGAGTACAGCGTGGTCGAACAATTAAATAAGCAACCTGCACGTATTTCGGTATTATCCTTATTATTGAACTCAGAGCCACATCGAAATACCTTGTTAAAGGTATTGAATCAAGCCTATGTAGCAAACAATATATCGGTCGAAAAGCTTGATAGGTGGATCAATAACTTGAATGCTGATAATTTCATCTCCTTCAGTGATGATGAAATACCACCGAACGGTAGAGGCTCTGTGAAGGCGCTGCACATAACAACCCGATGCAAGGGATATATAATACCAAACGTGCTTATTGATAATGGGTCAGCACTTAATGTTATGCCTCTGGCCACGCTTTCCAGAATTTCGATGGATTTGTCCTACTTGAGGCCGTGTCACTCCACGGTAAGAGCATTTGATGGAACGAGACGAGAAGTTATAGGAAAAATTGAGGTCCCTCTAGAAGTGGGTCCTTATATCTATGACGTCGAGTTCCAAGTTATGGACATCACCCCTTCATATAATTGCCTCCTGGGGAGGCCATGGATCCATTCGGCTGGGGCAGTTCCATCATCCCTTCATCAGAAAATAAAGTTTATCATGGATGGCTGCTTGGTTACCGTTGAGGGTGAAGAGGATATTGTTGCGTCTATCTCTGCAGACACACCTTACCTCGAAGCAAACAAAGACGCCGTGGAATGTTCCTTTAGATCCTTTGAGTTTGTCAACGCCACATTTGTGGCTGAAGGAAATAGAATTCCCGTGCCTAGGCTGTCAAAGAATACTAAAATGGGAATCAAGCTGACAGTAGGGAGAGGGGCCCGAGCAGGAAAAGGGTTAGGAAGACATCATCAAGGAATAGCCAGGGCTCTAAAGCCAATTCACCACAAGGCCCGTTTTGGGCTAGGATTCCAACCGAATGCACATCACTTGAAGAAACAGTGGAAGAAGGAGCAAGAAAGAAGGGTTGCGAGGACTCTAGGACGAGAGCTGGAATGGGAACCCATTGAGTACCCCCATCTGTCAACGACATTTACATCTGCTGGAATAATATATCCTGGGCAAGATAGTGTGCACAGCCCACTGTTACTCATTGAGAAGGCTTTCCAGAACGTTTGCATAAATGTCATTGATGAAGAAGCTGACACAAGTAAGAACGTTTCGAAGATACGCCCTTGTTCCCCGGGTCACATGTTGAACAATTGGACCGCTGAAGATCTCCTTGTGGTTTACAAGTCTTCCTCAGAGTAATATCCGATATTCACTTTTTGTGTCCCTAAATATAATGGGATTCTTTTGTAAGAGCTGTCGTCTGCTCTTTATCTATTAAATGAATATTAATGAAGAAGCATTTTGTCATAACCTTTTGCATTTGCATCTACTCCATAATTATTCTTTCATTTCATGGCCTGTTCTTGCACTTACCTCATACCATGCCATAATGTTTTGTTTGTTGTTGCCAAAACTTGGGTGTCCCTCTATAGTGTTCTCTTTCCCATTCAATTTTCAGGTGTTCAGATGCCAATGACATGAACGAACCCGTTACCAATCTTGAAATCGATTTTGAAAAGACCGTTTGTTTAGGAGAATTCGAGGATGAGGGAAATGCCGAAGACTATGTCTCGTCTCCTGACTTGCTAAGGTTGGTGGAACAAGAGGACAAACAGATTCTACCTCATCAAGAATCTGTTGAAACAATAAACCTGGGCACTAATGAAAATAAGCAAGAAGTGAAGATTGGGACCTCACTCTCAGAGGACACCAGGCATCGTTTGATTGATTTGCTTCATGAATACAAAGACGTGTTTGCATGGTCCTATCAGGATATGCCGGGATTAGACGGGGACATCATGGTTCATAAGCTCCCACTGAGACCCGAATGTAAACCCATCCAACAAAAATTAAGGCGGATGAGGCCCGAAATGCTGCTGAAGATAAAAGAGGAAGTCAAGAGGTAATTTAATGCAGGCTTCCTACAAGCTTCCAGATATCCAGAATGGGTGGCTAATATTGTCCCAGTGCCAAAGAAGGATGGTAAAGTGCGAATGTGCGTGGATTATCGTGACTTGAACCACGCAAGCCCTAAGGATAATTTTCCCTTACCACATATCGACACATTGGTGGACAATACGGCGAAGCATTCATTATTTTCTTTCATGGATGGATTTTTGGGGTATAATCAGATCAAAATGGCTCCCGAGGATATGGAGAAAACCACCTTTATAACGATGTGGGGAACGTTCTGTTACAAGGTAATGCCATTCGGGCTCAAGAATGCCGGGGCCACGTATCAGAAGGCCATGGTGACATTGTTCCATGATATGATGCACAAGGAGATAGAAGTCTATGTTGACGACATGATTGCTAAATCCCGAGAAGAAGAGGAACATATTGTGAACCTCAAAAAGTTATTTGAAAGACTGAGAAAGTTTCAGCTAAGACTTAATCCAGTCAAATGTACATTTGGGGTTACCTCGGGAAAATTACTGGGCTTCATCGTCAGTAAAAAAGGCATAGAGGTAGATCCAGAAAAGATAAAAGCCATTCAAGAATTACCACCTCCGCGTACACAGAAAGAGGTTAGAGGATTCTTGGGAAGGCTAAACTACATTTCTCGATTCATTGCTCAACTCACCAATCAGTGTGACCCCATCTTTCGACTCCTTCGAAAGCACAACCCTGGGGCATGGGACGAAGAATGCCATGAGGCCTTTGACAAAGTAAAACAATATTTGTCTAGCCCCCCAGTGCTAGTGCCGCCAACTCCAGAAAGGCCTTTGATTTTGTATTTAACTGTGTTTGAAAACTCAATGGGTTGTGTACTCGGGCAACATGATGAGTCGGGGAAGAAAGAAAAGGCGATATACTACCTCAGCAAAAAGTTCACAGAATACGAGGCAAGGTATTCGTCGATCGAAAGATCCTGTTGTGCTTTGGTTTGGGCAGCTAGGAGGCTCAGGCAATACATGTTGTATTATACGACATGGTTAATCTCGAAGCTAGACCCGATAAAATATATGATGGAATCACCCGCACTCTCGGGGAGAATGGCCCGATGGCAGATCCTGTTATCAGAATATGATATCAGCTATGTGAACCAAAAATCGGTGAAAGGGAGTGCAATAGCTGATTTCTTGGCGGCTCGAACAACAGAAGAATATGAGCCCCTGAGATTTGATTTCCCGGATGAGGACTTAATGTGCATCACAGAGAAAGAATGTGAGTCATCAAAAGGGACGCCTTGGATGATGAGCTTTGATGGTGCATCGAATGCTCTGGGGCATGGAATTGGAGCAGTCTTAGTATCACCGGAAGGAGATCATTATCCTTTCACTGCTAGACTCAATTTTTTCTGCACCAACAACATAGCAGAATACGAGGCTTGTATCATGGGACTACGGGCAGCCATTGAACGAACTATCGAGATCTTAGAGGTGTACGGGGATTCAACTCTAGTGATCTACCAAATCCGCGGAGAATGGGAAGTGAGAGATCCAAAGTTGATCAAGTACAGCTATCTGGTGGCTGAACTAATCAAAGATTTCAAAGAAATAACTTTTAATTACTTCCCGCGAGAGGATAACCAATTGGCTGACGCCTTGGCCACCTTAGCCTCAATGTTCAAAGCAAATAAAGGAACAGAAATAATGCCCCTCAAGATGAGCATATACGAGGTCCCTGCACATTGTTATAGCATTGAGAAAGAGGCTGATGAACGACCATGGTACCATGATATCTTAGAGTACATCAAGAATCAAACGTATCCTGAGCAAGCTAACGAGAATGACAAAAGAACAATCAGAAGAATGTCAGTGGGATTTGTTCTTGATGGGGACACCTTGTACAAGAAAGGTAAAGATCAGGTGCTTCTGAGATGCGTAGACACTACTGAGGCCAAGAAAATACTTGAAGAAGTTCATGAAGGAATATGTGGGACCCATTCTAACGGTTTCACTATGGCCAGGAAAATCATGAGACTCGGGTATTACTGGTCGACGATGGAAAGGGATTGCATTAGCTACGCAAGAAAGTGCCACAAATGTCAAATTTATGGCGACAAAATTCACGTAGCTCCTTCTCCCCTTCATATTATGACGTCTCCATGGCCCTTTTCAATGTGGGGCATGGACGTTATAGGGCCGATTTCTCCCAAAGCTTCTAATGGGCACCGATTCATTTTCGTGGTCATCGACTATTTCACAAAATGGGTAGAAGCTGCCTCATTTGCTAATGTGACAAGGGCCGCTGTCTGTAGGTTCTTGAAAAAGGAAATCATTTGTCGATATGGTTTGCCTGAAAGAATCATCTCAGATAACACTTTGAATTTGAACAATAAAATGATGACAGAAGTGTGCAAGCAATTTCAAATAAAGCATCATAATTCTTCGCCTTATCGACCGAAGATGAACGGAGCTGTAGAGGCGGCTAATAAGAACATAAAGAAGATCATCGGCAAAATGACAGAGACCTAAAAGGATTGGCACGAAAAGCTGTCATTCGCTCTGTTCGCATATCGCACATCCGTACGGACATCTACCGGGGCAACTCCTTTCTCTTTAGTCTATGGGATGGAAGCCGTGCTGCCCATTGAAGTCGAGATTCCCTCCTTACGAGTCTTAATGGAGTCGAAACTCGAGGAGGCAGAATGGGTCCAAGCTCGATATGATCAGTTGAATCTCATCGAAGAAAAACGCTTGAAGGCAATCTGCCATGGACAGATGTACCAGAAACGGATGATCGCTGCCCATGACAAGAAAGTAAGGCCAAGAGAATTCCATGAAGGAGAACTCGTGTTGAGAAAGATCCTCCCAATACAAAAAGATTTGCGAGGAAAATGGGCACCTAATTGGGAAGGACCATATGTCGTAAAGAAGGCATTCTCTGGCGGGGCCTTGATCCTTACAGAAATGGATGGGAAGGAGTTACCAAATCCAGTAAACTCCGATGTTGTGAAGAAATACTACACTTAAAAAAAAAAATGAAAATGGGGAGATCAAGGTGAAAACCCGAAAAGGGCGCCTTGGTCAAGCACAGAACATTAGGATGAAAACCCGAAAGGGCGTCCTAATAAAGCAAATCTGGGCCCAAGGGGCAGAAGTAATTTTGAACAGTGGGCCAAGTGACCAGGCTATAGTATAAAGCATTTCTGAAATACTCGAGGTCTTCTACACAAGAAGTCTTGCTCAGAAAGATTCTTGATTCAGAAATGTGGCAGAGTTCATGCATTGAATATCTAGAACATTTGTATCCACTAATATGGTTCCTTTTCTTTTATGGCATTTTTTATCCTTGGTTAACTTTGTTTGTTACCTTTGAAATTATTATGAAGTCTCTTTCTTGTACCTATCTAACAACTTGCATGCATCTCATTATGTTGTTTATTTAATTGATAAATAGTAATATGACATGCTCTGAACAAAAGAAATGTTGAGTATTACTCGGATAGAAAACTTGATAGGCACAAGAGTCTCAAAGCAGGAACAAAAGTTCAACGTATACCAGGCAAGTGATATCTGAGAAACGCAAATTACTTGTAAAGCTTAAAAGATGGATACAAAGCCTGAAGAGAAACTTAAGAATCCAAGCAATGAAAGCAGATCATCATGATAAGTAAAACAGGAGCTCGGAAGCAAGAACAAAAGCTCAGATGGGGCAAAAGAGTGCTATCCAAGAAACAAAGGTTACTCGTGAAATTGGGAAATGAGTACGAAGTTTAAAAGAAAAGGTCAAGAAATAATGAGACCAGATCACTACAAGAGTCGTGAAGAAAAGAGATCACGACAAACAAATGCAAGGCACATAACATGTTCATATAGACATGAATGCATTTAAGACAAACATGTGCATATCATGATTGCATCATGCATGACACACACAGATATTCTAGCAGAACAAAGGGTTTTCGATGATAATTGTACAGAATCAAGGGAAGGATACTTGAGTTCCACAGATGATATGTTCTGTACTCCTAGGTACCTTTAATTTATGTTTCAAAAAATCGACTCATATTGCGAGAGGTGAGTTGAGCCTCAGGACACGCTGAGGTATTTTCAATTTCTGTCTTTAATTTATGTTTCAAAAATCAGCTCATATTGCGAGAAGTGAGTTGAGCCTCAAGACACGTTGAGGTACTTTTAATTTCTGTTATTGACTCATATTGCGAGAGATGAGTCAAATCTCAAGTCACGGCAAGATGTTTTCAACATCTGTCTTTAAGTTATGTTTCAAAAATCAGCTCATATTGCGAGAAGTGAGTTGAGCCTCAAGACACGTTGAGGTACTTTTAATTTCTGTTATTGACTCATATTGCGAGAGATGAGTCAAATCTCAAGTCACGGCAAGATGTTTTCAACATCTGTCTTTAATTTATGTTTCAAAATCAGCTCATATTGCGAGAGGTGAGCTGAGCCTCAAGACACGTTGAGGTATCTTTAATTTCAAAATCAACTCATATTGCGAGAGGTGAGTCGAGCCTCAAGACACGCTGAGGTATTTTCAATTTCTGTTTTCAGTTTCAGTTTTTAATCAACTCATATTGCGAGAGGTGGGTTGAGCTATTTTAATTTCAGTTTTTAAATTTCTGTTCATTCAACTCATATTGCGAGAAGTGAGTTGATCTTTTTTAATCTTGCCTTTTAATTGCTGTTCATTCAACTCATATTGCGAGAGGTGAGTTGATCTTTTTCAATTCCTACTTTTTTAAATTTCTGTTTATTCAACTCATATTGCGAGGAGTGAGTTGATCTTTTTTCAATTTCTGCTTTTCAATTTCTGTTTATTCAATTCATATTGCAAGGAGTGAGTTGAACTCTTTTAATTTCAAGTTTGTGTTCCAAAACCAACTCATATTGCGAGAAGTGAGTTGAGTTGTTCCAATTTTAGTTTTAAAATCAACTCATGTTGCGAGAAGTGAGTTGAGCCTCAGTTTGCACACCGAGGTACTTGCAATTTATGTTTCAAAAATTAACTCATATTGCGAGAATGCGCAGGTCGAGCAATTTTCGACTTCGTCTCAACAGAGGTTAAAGATTGGAGCTAATTAAAGACATCGGATTTGGCATCCTTAAAGCTGCAATGAAGCCAGTTGAAGATACAAATCTCATTCTTGGAAGTTGCCAGAGAACTAATCAAAGATATAGGCCTTGCATCCCCAGTGAAGTCGTAGAGGCGCAGATTGAAGTTACAAGTTTCATCTTCCTGAAGTTGTAACAGAGCAGATTGAAGATACCAGATCTCATCTCTGAAGTTTCAGAAGATCAGATCATGACGAATTCCATATCCCTGAAGTGAAGATAGATCGAGGTCACAAGGCAGATCTCTGAAGTTGCAGTGGATCGAACCAAAGTTACATGATGCGATGGATGGGAAAGGGACCACCTGAACCTGAGTACCAGAGAAGTCAAGATTTGGCAAGATGGGGGCAAAATTGGCCTTTCATTATGTCTTTGCTCTATTCCCGTTGCACGACAATGAGCAAAGAGGGGCAGCTGTTATAGCCCAATTTTACACACAGAAACAAACCCCAAAATGAATAAGTCCAAAGTCCAGTCCATTTACAATTAGTCAATACCCATTTACAAATTAAGCCCTATTTTAAATTACAAAAAAACAGAAACCCATTAACCCTAACCCATACAATTCTAAAACCCGGATGACCCAAAATCCTAAAGCCCAATTACCCACTGACCCACTAAGCCCTAACCCAAAACACACCTAACCCTAATCAGCCCCGAATGCCCCACTTGGCCTCTGCCAGCAGCTGCTTCTCTGCCAACAGTCCCATCGATTCAGCACCGCCCTTCCAGGACACTTCCACCGCCCAAGCCCCTGCAAACAATTAAACCGAAGGGACAGAAAGCAAATAAAGAAAAAAAAGCTTGTAAACAGAGGCTATATAAGCCGATTCAAAAGCTCATTGTAAAAAAGAGGTAGTTTTTGCAAAGAGAATAAAAACCAAAGATATTCGAAAACACCAAGCAATAGAGATTAAAAATAGAAACAGAGACCAAATACGTAGAATATCGAAACAACATCAACAAGGCAGCAAAGGGAATACCCCCGAATCAAAAATACCAAAGAACAGATCCGAATCGTGAGGTGATTTGTTATTTATTTATTTTTTTATTTATTTCGTGCATGTATTTTTTAAAATTAGAAATATCGATAACAACTCGGAATAAAACAAGAAAGAATTAAAATAAAATAAATTTTAAAAAAAATACCTTTTTCCGGCCACCGGAACGGTGGCCGGAACGACGGCAGACGGCGGCGCGAACGGTGGCCGATGATCGGCCGGTGATCGGCCGGTAACCGGCCGGCGACCGGCCGGCGACCGGTCCGGCACCGGAGCCCGGACCCCCCCTTTCTCTCCTTCTTCTTCCCCTCTCCTCTCTTCCCTCTTCTTTCTTTTTTTTTTCTCTCCCTCGGCGCAAATGAGCCGAAATCAAAAAAATAGGGTTTATATAGTTTTGAACTCGGGTCGGGTCGACCCGACCCGCTCCGCTCAAGGTCCGCGTGCTCTGACGTCACGTGGGGGATTTGCGCAATTGGTCCTTCCGCATTTTATTAATTTTCAATCAAGCCTTATTTCTTTGCAATCGGGCCCAGAAATTTGTCCCGAGTTCCGATTTAGTCCTCTCTGCCACTATGTCGTTTTACAGAGGTGGGCTAATTGCAGTATTGGTCCTCCTAGGATCAATCCGTGTTCAAATAGGTCCTTTCCGTTTATTTAGATTCTGAAATTCGCCCCGAAAACTTCCATTTGAATTCAATTTCGTCCTTTTATCTCCTTTTAGTATTATTTTCTTTAAAATTTAATAGTATTATTGTTATATTGATTATTATATTATTATTGTCATTATTTTACCTTATTGTTACCATTATATATTATTATATTATTATTGTTAGTATTATTATATTTATATACACGTATATATAGTATAGTATTTTATTATTTGCATTTGTTTTAAAACTCTATTTATTTTGTTATTATTATTATTACATTTTATTTAGTATTGTTCGTTATACTTTTTATTATCTTACGTTATTACTATTATGTTTTATTATTTTCATCATCGTTAAATTTATTGTTTCTTAATCTTTTACTATTATTATTATTAACCCATATACATATATATATATATATTTTACGTTCCTGATTTTAATATTACTACTATTTATTTGTTTCTTAAATACGTATAGGTATGTGTTTATATATTTATGGTTGTTTTTCAGTATTATTTTTGTAATATAAATGTTATGTTTTTATTAGGTTTAGCACCAGCATTATATATATATGTCTTTACCTGTAGTTTCGATATTATTATCGTATATATTCTTTATAAATGTTTTATTTTGCGTAGTTTTATTATTATATTACTTTATGTATATACACGCTCACGTAGGTACTTTGTTACTATTATCGTTATATTGTTTATATATATACACATATTATTTCATTATTTTTATCATTTTATGTGTTTATTCTTAGTATTATTATACATATATATATATCCTTGTATTGCATTTTAGCGTTATATTTTTTACGTACGTATATTATTTCTTTTCTATATATTACGTATATTTATACATACTATTATCATTAGTTATCCTTAGTTATTTTTTATATACCATTATTATATATACTTTTCTTAAACCTAGCATTATATGTTCTATATGTGCTTGTTATTATTTCATATCTTGCATTACCATTATTATTATACCATATACCTTATTATAATCATTGTTATTACGCATGCATTGTTATACGTCTTATTTATCGCATATATTTTTCACCTTTATCATCGTTTGTTTCGAATTTGGCATGTTAGTTCGTATTCCGTTTCTACATCAATATTATTTTCCTACAATCTTTTTATGTTTTAATAAACAAGGCAATGTACTGACTCTAACATTATGCCAGTGATTTCATTGCTATTGTTGGGTGAATCACGAATGGCTCGTGTTAAAAGCGGGATATCCTTCTTAAAAATAAAAATTCTAAAAACGCTCGTACCTCGATCGGATCATGACTAAATTTTAAATTGAACTTGTACTTTTGAAAATTAAGACAACGTACATTTGAAAGATACCAATTTTGGGCGTCGCGGGGGTGCTAATACCTTCCCCGCGCGTAACCGACTCCCGGACCCTACTTTTCTCTGAACTTTAACGCGGACCTAAACTTGGCCTTTTTACCCGAAGTTTGACGTTTTATCAGGTGTCCGATCACACCTAGAAGAAAAGATCGGTGGCGACTCCCTTGTTTTTAATAGAATCAAAATCCATTTTCAGAATTTAAAATCGCCACAATTAGCGACCCAAGCCACCTAAGCTAAAATTTTACGTCGCTACAACAATTAGAGGTTTGGGAAGAAAAAGCCAAGGCCGACCGTTGGGAGAAAAAGTTCCAGGAAATGCGGGCACAGAATCAAGCCCTGGAAAGGAACTTGGTAGAGAATCAGAAAGAAAATCAAGGATTAAAGGCTAAGGTGACTGAACTCGGACGGTCCCTTCATCTTCACCAAAGTCGTAACTCTGCGGCTGAGCTGAAGGCAAGTCAAGACAAGATTGAGGAGATGAAACATCAAATTGAGGAGCTGGAAGCAGCATTACAGGACTGCGGACTCCAGATTGAGCAGCTCAAAGCACGAGAGGAACACCGGAAGGGAGAGCTTCAGCATTTCCAAAATCAAGTCAGAGATAGAGATTACCTTATGGGGGAAGCCATCGTCCAGAGTCGAGAAGTCGCCGACCATCTGCAGGACCTGGTAGTGCAAGCCGATGTGTTAAGTGTCAGATACGAGCAAGAATCAGACCGAGGTCGAGAATTGGCGGTATTGCTTACGAAAATTAAGACTTTAGGCCTAAAGGCAAAGGCATATCTGTAATCAGCTTATTGTAAAAACTTTTTGTTCTTGTTATTTAAAAGTTGAAACTCTGGACCTAACAATGAAAGTGTCTGTAATCCGTTTTGTGTAAGGATTTTTGTTCCTTAAACAACGTCTTCTAAATTGAAACTGAATCGAGATCGATATCTTTTGCATTCATGCATTCGCATTGCATCACATCACATGCATTTAAACCGAAAAGACCCTGATTAGTGAAAGTTATTACAGAGAAGAAAAGAATCTGGAAACTCCACATCCCTACGGTACACGTGCTAAAACCAAGAATATGGATCAAAGATTCGAGCAACTCCAAAAGGAAATGCAGGAGTAATTGCAAGAACAATTGGTAAAAATGCAAAACGATATGCGTGAACAGATGATGGAAGCTCAGAGAAGTATGGTGGCTGAAATGGCCCAGCTACTGAAAGGAGCAATGGATAAGGGAAAGGCCCCTATGGCTACCGCCGCAGAAGATAATGATGATTACCCTCCAGGTTTCACACCACCCCGTACTCAAACACAGACGGAGGCTCCCCTGCGAAGGCCGTCTGTTACTGTTAGGCCTCAACAGGGGCAAATTGATATTGGAATGCCTGTGAACTCACAAGACGGCTCGGGGTCCAACCCGTTAGATAATCCCATCAATTCACTCACCCCTGATTTGGACTTGGCTGAGAAGGAGAGGGAAAGGATCGAATCCTCAAGACAATTAGAGGAGCGCTGCAAGTGGTTGGAAGAAAAGTTTAAAGCTCTAGAAGGTGCTGATGGCCGACAAGGGATGGACGCCAAAGAATTTAGCTTGGTCCCAGACTTAGTCCTCCCCCATAAATTTAAAATGCCAGAGTTTGAAAAATACAATGGGACTAGCTGTCCTGAAGCCCACCTCACTATGTTCTGCAGGCGAATGACAGGGCACGTAAACAATGATCAACTTCTGATTCATTGTTTCCAAGACAGTTTAGTCGGTGTCGCGGCTAAATGGTACAACCAATTAAGCCGCGATAGGATCAATTCCTGGAGAGACTTGGCACACGCCTTCATGCAGCAGTATAGCCACGTGGCTGACTTGACGCCTGACCGAATTTCTCTGCAGAACATGGAAAAGAAGCATAATGAAAGCTTCCGACAATACGCACAGAGATGGAGAGAGGTCGCCGTGCAAGTTCAACCACCACTATTAGAGAAGGAAGCTACCATGTTATTCATAAATACCCTGAAAGCCCCATTCCTTACTCACATGATTGGAAGTACCACCAAGAGCTTTGCCGACATAGTTATGGCGGGGGAAATGATTGAAAACGCCATAAGGGGTGGTAAGATAGAAGGAGAAACCACTAAAAAGCCAGTCCCGAGAAGGAAGAATAATGAAGTGAACAATGCGAGCGGTTACAGCCCGAAGGCGATTATGGTCAGCCAGCCGAGAACGGCTACGAGGGGCAACAGGGTTCCCAAAGGCAGGAATCTGGCACGAGACAGAACTCTGAAAGAATGCAATTCACACCCATTCCAGTGACGTATAGAGAACTTTATCAGAGCTTATACAAGGCACATGCAATAGCTCCCTTTCACTTGAAACCACTACAACCCCCATATCCTAAGTGGTATGATGCAAACGCCAAATGTGAATACCATGGGGGAGTGCCGGGGCATTCAATCGAAAATTGTACAGGCTTTAAGAAAGCGGTAGAAAGACTCATCAAGATGGGGATTGTGAACTTTGATGATACCCCCAGCACGGAAAACCCGATGCCAAACCATGGCAATCAAGAGGTGAATGCAATAAAAGAAACGGGCATAAGAAGGGTCAAAGAAAATATTATTGAGGTGAAGACACCGTTGAAAGTAATTTGGAAAGAAATGACAAAGAGAGGAATGTTGGTTCCTGGAGAAAGAAGTGAAAAAGCGGGGAACTACTGTGAGTTCCATCAAGTCGAATGGCACGAAATACAGGAATGTGTTGAGTTTAGAACTTTGATACAAAACCTTATGGATAATAAGGAGCTGGAATTTTATGAAGAGAGCTCGGATGCAAGACACATATGCACCTTGGAAGGAGAATCGACGAATCAAGGAACCAACCGGCCGAGGATCATTATCTCTCTACCCAAATATGACGAGGATGGAGTGCAAACAGCACCGAAATTCATTATTCGCAAACCCGTTTCCTTTCCTTATAAGGATAACAAAAAGGTACCCTGGAATTATGATTGCAATGTAGCGATGCCGGAAGAAGAGGGGATAGCTAATGCTTCCAAAGAAACTCAGGCCGAAGGTTCTTGCACGCGTAGTGGAAAGCGTTATGACGCAGGAGGCATAAGGATCGAGCCCATAAAGGCAAAAGCCTTAGGGTTTGAAAAAGATAAAGGGGCTGAAACACTTGTTAATGAACCAGTAAAGGAGGAAGAGGCTAAAGAATTCCTAAAATTCCTGAAACGTAGCGAGTATAGCGTAGTTGAGCAATTACGCAAACAACCGGCCCGGATATCAGTGTTAGCATTGCTCCTGAGTTCAGAAGTACACCGTGAGGCATTGATGAAAGTGCTTAATGAAACCTATGTTACTAAGGACATATCCGTCAATAAGCTGGATCGTCTAGTCAGTAACATAAGCGCCGACAATTTCATCTATTTCAATGATGAGGAAATCCCACCGGGTGGCATGGGATCAACTAAAGCTCTACACATCACCACTCGATGTAAAGGGTATACACTGCCAAGTGTGCTTATCGATAATGGGTCAGCCCTGAATGTCCTACCATTATCCACATTAAATAGACTGCCAATAGATGGTTCTCACATGAAGGCATGTCATAATATAGTGAGAGCGTTCGATGGCACGGAGAGAAAAGTGATGGGAAGGATTGACGTCCCCTTAATGATCGGGCCAAACACATATGAGGTGGATTTTCTAGTGATGGACATCAAGCCCTCCTATAATTGCTTGTTGGGAAGGCCCTGGATACATTCGGCAGGAGCGGTGCCTTCCTCTTTACATCAGAAATTGAAGTTAGTGACAGACGGACGACTAGTGACCATAAATGCGGAAGAAGACATCATAGCAGCGGTTACCAGTAACGCACCTTATGTGGAGGCAGATGAAGAGTCAATTGAATGTTCTTTCCGCTCCTTGGAATTTGTCAATGCAACCTTCATTTCGGAAGGAAATGAGATACCAGTGCCTAAGATATCCAAGACCACAAAGATGAGCTTGCAAATGACAGTAGGAAAAGGAGCTTTGCCTGGAAAAGGGTTAGGCAAATACCTCCAAGGTGGAATCCGAGTCCCCGAGATTAGGGAGAAAAGAGATCGCTTTGGCCTAGGATTTAGGCCAGATAACAGACAGAGAAAGAAGGAGATAGAAAAGCGTCAAGAAAGAAGGAAGGCGTGTTTAAGCGGAAGAGAAGTTGAGTGGGAATCGATGACGTTCCCTCACATATCCCAGACTTTTGTGTCAGGGGGGATAATTCACCCTGAGGTGGGGTCACTCGAGAAAGGAAGCTATCACATCAACGCCATACATGATGAAGAGACTGAGCAAAAGAATTTGGGAGACATCCGTCCTTACGAACCGGAGAGCTCTTTAAACAATTGGACTACTGAAGAACTTCCTGTAACCTTTAGGAACTTTACAGCGTAATTTTCCAGAACACTCTTGTTGCTCTAAAGCCTAGGAGTAATGAGATTTCGTTTGTGAAATAGGCTTACGTTCGGATATTTTGGTTTCAATAAAGAACACTTTTGTCAAATCGAGCAAACTTCTTTCATTCTTCTATCGATAAACATTCTTTTGACCTTCTAATTTCATTCATTTTTTAACTCATTCATAACATAAAAGACAACCATTCTTAAATTCATTCATTCTTTGCACATTCTTTCATACCCCACAGGTCTCTGGATATCAATGACATGAGCGACGATACTGCAAATCATGAAGTTTCCTTTGAGCAGGACATGTGTTTAGAGGAACCTCAGGATTTCGAAGATGATAGCGATTGTGATGTATCTCCAGATTTGTTGAGAATGGTGAAACATGAAGAGAAGCAAATTCTGCCCCATGAGAAAGAGACGATAGAGAGCATAACCTTGGAAGAAGGGAAGGAAGTGAAAATAGGGACGCACATTTCAGAGGAAACTAGGCAAGATCTTGTTGAGCTACTGAAAGAATTTAAAGATGTATTTGCATGGTCATATCAGGACATGCCGGGGCTAGATACTGACATCGTAGTACATCGCCTTCCAATAAAACAAGATTACAAGCCAGTTCAACAAAAATTACGAAGAATGAGGCCTGACATCGTGCTAAAGATTAAAGAGGAAGTCAAAAAGCAGTTTGATGCCGGATTCCTGAAAGAGGTCAAGTACTCAGAATGGGTAGCTAACATTGTGCCTGTTCCTAAGAAAGATGGGAAGGTACGAATGTGCGTCGATTACAGAGATTTGAACAAAGCTAGCCCAAAAGACAACTTTCCCTTGCCACACATTGACACCCTAGTAGATAATACAGCGGGTTATTCATGGTTTTCCTTCATAGACGGCTTCTCGGGGTACAATCAAATAAAGATGCATCCTGAGGACATGGATAAGACCACTTTCATAACATTGTGGGGCACCTTTTGCTACAAGGTAATGCCATTCGGCCTAAAGAACGCAGGTGCAACATACCAAAGGGCCATGGTGACTTTATTCCACGATATGATGCACAGGGAAATCGAGGTGTACGTGGACGACATGATTGCCAAATCTCGAACTGAAAAGGAACATATCGAAGCCTTGAGGAAATTATTCTTGAGATTGAGAAAGTTTCAGTTGAAACTCAATCCGGCGAAGTGTACCTTTGGAGTCAGGTCAGGGAAACTATTGGGCTTTGTAGTCAGTGAGAAAGGAGTAGAAGTTGACTCAGACAAAGTCAGAGCCATACAGGAGCTGCCGCCACCACATACTCAGAAAGAAGTTCGAGGTTTTCTTGGGAGGTTGAATTACATTGCTCGGTTCATTTCACAATTGACGGAGAAATGTGACCCCATATTTCGCCTTCTGAGGAAACACAACCAGGGTACCTGGGATGAAGAATGTCAGAATGCCTTTGATAAGGTCAAGCAATATTTGTCAAACGCTCTAGTACTATCCCCGCCTAGTCCAGATAGACCGTTGATACTGTATTTATCGGTGTTCAGCAACTCTATGGGATGTGTGCTAGGTCAGCACGATGAGTCAGGAAGAAAAGAGAAGGCGATATATTACCTCAGTAAGAAATTTACTGATTGTGAAATGAGATATCCGCCGATTGAGAAGTTGTGTTGTGCCTTGATTTGGACAACCCGAAGGTTGAGACAATATATGTTGTATCATACAACTTGGTTGATTTCGAAAATGGACCCATTAAAGTACATGATGGAGTCAGCAGCCCTAAATGGAAGAATGGCAAGATGGCAGATGCTGCTTTCTGAGTTTGATATAGTATATGTGAATCAAAAGGCTATAAAAGGAAGTGCAATAGCTGAATTTCTGGCTAGCAGGGCTCTGGAAGAGTATGAACCATTGAGCTTTGATTTTCCTAACGAGGAGTTGATGAACGTGGCAACCGCCGAAAGGTGTCCGTGGAAATTGAACTTTGACGGAGCGTCCAATACAGTAGGAAATGGAATCGGGGCAGTCTTAATATCACCAGAGGGAGATCATTATCCATTCACATGCAAATTGGATTTTGACTGTACCAACAATATGGCAGAGTATGAGGCATGTATCATGGGGATTCAAGCGGCCATAGAACGGAAGGTTAGAATACTGGAAGTATACGGAGACTCCGCATTAGTGATCTACCAGCTCAAAGGAGAATGGGAGACAAGAGACCCCAAGTTGATTAACTATCGAAGAGTAGTTTTAGGATTATTAGAGGAGTTTGACGATATCACTTTCAATTATCTCCCACGGGATGAGAACCAGATGGCGGACGCTTTGGCAACCCTGGCATCCATGATTAAAGTAAACAAAGAGGAGGATATGAAGCCGATTCAAATGAGCATTTCTGAAGCTCCAGCTCATTGTTGTAACATCGAAGGTAAAGAAAAGGATGACCACCCTTGGTACCAGGATATATTACGATATGTGAAGAATCATGAATACCCTAAACAGGCAACGGAGAATGAGAAAAGAACCTTGAGAAGGTTAGCTTGCGACTACGTATTGGATGGAGATATCCTTTATAAAA
Organism: Gossypium stocksii; assembly: GCA_020496765.1. Lineage (NCBI taxonomy): Eukaryota > Viridiplantae > Streptophyta > Magnoliopsida > Malvales > Malvaceae > Gossypium > Gossypium stocksii. The sequence goes on from CM035623.1 coordinate 2,733,327, forward strand.
GAGGGAAAGATCATGTGCTTTTGAGGTGCGTCGACGCTATGGAAGCTAGGAAAATCTTAGAAGAAGTGCATGAAGGTGTGTGTGGAACACATGCTAATGGCTTCACAAGGGCAAGACAAATTATGAGATTTGGATACTATTGGTCTACTATGGAGAGAGATTGTATCAGCTATGCCAAGAAGTGTCATAAATGCCAGATCTACGGGGATAAGATTCATGTACCGCCTTCACTTCTGCATGTTATGACTTCTCCATGGCCCTTTTCCATGTGGGGCATGGACGTGATTGGTCCAATTTCGCCAAAAGCTTCGAACGAGCATCGTTTCATCTTCGTGGTTATTGATTACTTCACGAAATGGGTAGACGCTGCTTCGTATGCTAACGTCACCAAGTCGGCGGTGAGTCGATTTTTGAAGAAAGAAATCATCTGTCGATATGGAATGCCTGAGAGAATCATATCAGACAACGCACTGAACTTGAATAACAGCACGATAGCAGAAGTCTGCAGTCAGTTCAAGATTAAACATCATAATTCATCTCCTTACCGCCCAAAGATGAACGGGGCAGTGGAAGCGGCCAATAAAAACATTAAAAAGATAGTCGGGAAGATGACTGAGACTTACAGAGATTGGCACGAGAAGCTGCCGTTTGCACTATTTGCCTATCGAACGTCTGTTAGAACCTCTACCGGGGCAACTCCGTTCTCACTAGTTTATGGGATGGAGGTAGTGTTACCCATTGAAGTAGAAATACCTTCCCTTCGAATCTTGTCAGAAATAAGGTTGGATGAGGCAGAATGGATCCAATCACGATACGATCAACTGAACTTGATTGAAGAGAAAAGGCTAAAGGCAATTCGTCATGGTCAGATGTATCAGAAGCGAATGATACGAGCCTATGATAAAAAGGTCCGACCAAGATAATTTTACGAGGGGGACCTTGTATTGAAAAAGATCCTTCCCATACAGAAGGACTTCAGAGGAAAGTGGATGCCAAATTGGGAAGGGCCATATGTTGTAAAAAAGGCTTTCTCTGGCAGTGCGTTGATTTTGACAGAAATGGATGGGAAAAGTTTACGCAATCCAGTGAATTCAGACTCAGTCAAGAAGTACTTTGTCTAAAAGAAGGGAAGCCAAGGTGAAAACCCGCAAAGGGCGCTTTGAGACTTCTATCTAAACAAAAAAAAAAATTGGAGAAGCCAAGGTGAAAACCCGCAAAGGGCACCTTGAGACTAAAGGGGATTTGAGTCGAAAACCCGAAAGGGCAGCTCAGATTTCGAAAAACATGCACCTGACCTGACGAGAAGTGGAGTACATTACATACCGGGGCATCAGCAAAGTACTTTGGATCTTCTGGAATACATGTCAAACCCAAAGAAATCTTCAGGGAGTTTGTATACGGAAGCTCAAGCTGCGATATCTAGGGCATCTGACTTTTTGTCCTGTTCACTAACTTTTGATCTTCTCAAAGATATGTTGTCAGATTAATTTTCTCTGTATCTTTGATGACTTTGTTCGAATCTAACTGTCTTCAAGGTTTTACCTTCCACTATCTATAAAATGTGTTGCATTGAAACAACGATTGATGAACTAAAATATCTTTACAAACGAAGTCCTGCATATTGCTCTGTAAAATCTCCTGATAATATAAGAAACTAAAACAGGACGATTGTTTAAAGAACCCCCATGCGTAAAGGTTGGGTATACTCAAGGAAAACTTCCTTTTCAGTTTAAAGGATGATTAGAAAATCCAAACAATTCGATCCTAGGAAAGGATCATTGTCGGCATCCCATAATAGAACCAACTTGATCCGAGGCATACAAACAACAGTGTGAATGACGCCTCGAGTGAAACTTGAGTAGTGATAGCCGAAGTAGGGATCATTCTCATAACATTTTTGCATCATAGTATGCGCAATTAGGAAACATTTGACTCATTTTGATCATGGCATCCTAATCATTTACATAAGCATAAACCTCAGGAAATCAATTCTACAGATAGATTCCCCAATGAACAATGTAGCAGGATTGATTGAAATCGCACATCGCAGCAGATCTTAACCCCCAAAACGATAGGGTTACAGATCAAAATTCCTAACCAGATTTGGCAATCTCTGTATTTGGCAGAGAGCAGATCGAAGCAAACAGATTTGGCAATCTCTGTATTTGGCAGGGAGCAGATCGAATAAAGCAGATTTGGCAATCTCTGTATTTGGCAGGGAGCAAATCGAAGAAAATAGATCTGGCAATCTCTGTATTTGGCAGAGAGCAGATCGAAGCAAACAGATTTGGCAATCTCTGTATTTGGCAGGGAGCAAATTGAAGCAACCAGATTTGGCAATCTCTGTATTTGGCAGGGAGCAAATCGAAGCAAACAGATTTGGCAATCTCTGTATTTGGCAGGGAGCAGATCGAAGAAAATAGATCTGGCAATCTCTGTATTTGGCAGGGAGCAGATCGAAGAAAATAGATCTGGCAATCTCTGTATTTGGCAGGGAGCAGATCGAAGCAAACAGATTTGGCAATCTCTGTATTTGGCAGATAGCAGATCGAAGAAAGCAGATTTGGCAATCTCTGTATTTGGCAGGGAGTAAATCGAAGAAAGCAGATTTGGCAATCTCTGTATTTGGCAGGGAGTAGATCGAAGCAAACAGATTTGGCAATCTCTGTATTTAGCAGAGAGCGGATCGAAGAAAGCAGATTTGGCAATCTCTGTATTTGGCAGGGAGCAAATCGAAGAAAGCAGATTTGGCAATCTCTGTATTTGGCAGAGAGCAGATCGAAGCAAACAGATTTGGCAATCTCTGTGTTGGCAGAGAGCAGATCAGAAAAGCAGATTTGACAATCTTTGCAGATAGGAGTAAAATTAAAGCTACAAGTCACATATCTGAAGTTGCAGTAGATTAAACCAAAGCTACAAGAGACGGTGAACTGGAAAGAGACTACCCGAGCAAGAAGAGCACTGAAGAAGTCAAGACTCGGCAAGACCGGGCAAAATTGGCCCTTTTGAGGTCTTTGCTCTATTCCCGTTACACGACAATGAGCAAAGAGGGGCAGCTGTAATGGCCAATTTTGGCCCGGGGCATACTTAACCCATATTAAAACCCCAAAACCCAATACACCCTTACCTAAAATAAAAAAAAAACCCAAAGCTAGCCTACCCATACCCAATTACAAACCCAAAATGCCCAAAGGACCTAAGCCCAAACACCCGTGGCCCAACCGAAACCCTGGCCACTTGCATCACCTACTCCCCCACTTGCTACTGCCGAATCTGACAGCCATCACGTCCACCGCCCACTGCTACTGTAGCCACCGCCCTTCACTCCTGCAAGCATTAAACGGGAAACGACAGAAAGTGGCAAAAAAAAAAGGCAATGTAAAATGGCTATAAAAGCCGATTGTAAATTATTGTAAAGGGGTTCGGATTTTCTTATATACAAAAACACAAAAATCTTAAATCACAGGCCAACAGATCGATTTCATAAACACTAAGCCACGGGAGATACTCCAACTCGGATAATCAGAGTACCGAAATCAGAAAATCGGAAAACCCAAGGTGATTTTAGGGTTTTTCAGAATCTGTTTCTTTCTATTTTCCTTTTATTTCCAGCATACACATATACATGAATATATAAAATAAATATCATAAAAAAATAAAAAAATAAAAAAAAACACTAAAAATCTTACCTTTTTCGGCCACCGTGTACGGTGGCCGGCACCGGCGCCGGGGACCGGCCGGTGACCGGACGGTGGTCGGACCGACCACCGGAAATCGCCTCCGGGCTCCCCTTCTCTCTCCCTCTCCCCCTTTTTTTTTCTGCTTCCCGTGGCAAATGATTTTTTTGGGAATTTTAGGCTATTTATAGCCTCCTGAAACGGTGTCGTTTTGGGGGCTGCATTTTAACCCCAAAACGACGTCGTTCTGATCTAACCCGCGCACGGACCCGACCCGCTCCAGAGGATCCGCGTGTTTTTGGCTTGAGGGTCTATTTGCGCGATCAGCCCTTCCGCTTTTTTAGATCTGTGCAATTAAATCTCACTTATCTTTAAATTGGCCCGTTAATTGGTTTATGCTTACAATTAGATCCCTCGTGCTACGACCCCGTTTTGAACGCGCGGTAAAATTGCCCTTCTGATCCCTTCATATTCATCCCGTGTTCGATTAGGTCCTCTCTTTCATTTTTACTTTCGAATTTGCCTGGAACTTTTGCTTTTAATCTAATTTCGTCCCTTTTTCATTATTTTGTTTTAATCTTAATGTTAATCATATTATTATGTTTCGTTACCGTTATTATTATTATATTTATTATTATCATTCTTACTTATACTTATATATATTATAGTAGCTTTTAATATTATTATAAATGTATTTGTATGTTATGTACGTATTTCTAATATTACGTTATGTTTCTTACATATACTTTAAATGTTATTATTTATCTACTTTATACTATCTCAAATATATATTCTTTTACGCACATATTTTTATATTACACATATACATATATTTTTCATAATAACTTACGTATATATTTTTGTCCTCACGTATACATATATTACATATAGATTAAATACCGTATTTTTGTTATATATTTTCAATATTACATTATTTCATATTCCGTATGTATATGTAATATCTTATAATGCTAAATATTATCATCACCAGTATATTATGTTATACTCACCGTATATTATTTATTTGCATATTATATATATACATATATATATACTTGCATGTTTATTCATAATAATTGTTTCTTTACTATTATTCTAAAATATATACACTGAATTTCGACATTATTGCGTATATATGTACCTTAGCATTACGTCGCGTGTATTTTAAACCTCATATTACTCACATGTTTTTATCTCACGTATACATCTTGCTATAACTACACGCCCTTTTCTTTCATTGTAAACACTATTACCATTGTCGTCTTCTTTAATATCGTGTTTTAATAATTCTATCAATCGAGCTATCACCCCACTTTTATGTTTAAAAACGAGGCGATATTTTTGTATTTAGAGATCCAGGAAATAGCGCCCTAACGTGCTAGGTTGCGATTTCTCATTCGTCTAAATACCTAAAATACCCTCCTAAATTTTGCAACTTGCGAGATGACTTTAGTTTCGAGGAATTTAAGAACTTCGTGTCCAATCGTGCTGAATGTGATGTTCGTATTCTTCCGAAGTGAAAGAATCTCGATTTTTCAATCCAAATCATCTCAAATTTTATTCAAAATGTTCCAAAAACGAGGCAATGTTTTTGTATTTAGAGATTCGGGAAATAGTGCCCTAACGTACTGGGTTGCGATTTTTCGTCCGCCTAAATACTTAAAATGCCCTTCTAAACAAAGTTTTGCAACTCGCGAGATATCCCTAGTTTCGAAGAATCCACGAATCCCGTGTCCAATCGTGCTGGATGTGTTGTTCGTATTCTACCGAAGCAAAGGAATCCCGATCTTTTCAACTTAATCATCCCCGTTTCAAAAAAGAATCCTATTTTTAAATCTTTCTAAATTTCGACTTAAGACAGAAAATTGCTCAATTTGGTACCAATTTTGGGCGTCGCGGGGGTGCTAATCCTTCCCTGCGCGTAACCGACTCCCGAACCTATTTTCTCTAATTCTTTGTAGACCAAAACATTTTATAAGGTGATCCAATCACACCTAAAAAGATTGGTGGCGACTCCTCATTTTCATTTTTTTAAGTCGACGCCCGTTTTTTTTCGAAAAAATGGTTACGACAACTATACTATTATTCGATAAGTGCGCTTGCCTTAGTCGTATTTATAGTTAGTTTAGTGACCATCAGGAGGTCAAGTGTTTGATTGTAAATGAGGAATTTGTGAGATTGGAACAATCATGTAATTCAATTGCTTTTATGTTAAAAACACAATCATTGTCGATCTGGAATTAAAAGATTCAAGCAAGTTTAGAGAATTGGCCTCTCAAACATGTTGGCATGAAGTTTGAGACTTCTAAACTATCTCTTTTCTGGAAATTGCTCCCAAGTGGTCACCTATCAATTGTTTGATTGAATCTATCAAATTTACTATTTCAATCTTATAATTTGTAATTACTTGTATTGATTAAAAAATTCATATTTAAACTCCTTCATAATAATTAGAATTTTGTATTGGAATTCATACAACAAGAATCTGACAGTTACATTAATATTTGCATAATAATTTAAGTTTATGAAGTACTTAAACATAATTACACAACACCCATAAATAAAAATTTAGAAATTATAATTAACACAAACACACTACATGATCTACTAAATTAACAACACCCCCAACTTATTTATTCTAATCACTCCCAAGGAAATTGAACATGCTGAATCTTCTCATCCAATTCATTTTCGAATTTCAATGCCACTATTACAAATTACAAAAACAGAAAAAACCATGTTTTAACTTAAATATTAGATTAAGAAAGATTAAACTTAAGAAATAGTTGTTAGAAAAGAAACTCACCTAAACAAGATGTTGGGTGCAGAACTAGTTTCGTCTTCCTCTGTTTCTTCGTATCCAATTGTATTGCCAAATCTCTCTCCACCTTTCTAACAAACCACCATGGTCTTCTGATTGTGAATACTGTCGAAACCATTTTTATTTTGGAAAAAAGGGAGTCGACTTTAAAAAACGAAAATAGAGTCACCACCAATATTTTTTATTTAGGTGTGATCAGATTACCTTGAAATTGATCGTTTTAATAAAACATTTTGATTTATTAAAAATAATGATTTTGGTTTACGAAATTCAAGAAAATGGGGTCGGGAGTCGGTTACACACGAGGAAGGATTAGCACCTTCGTAATGCCCAAAATTGGTACCTAATTGATTAACTAATGTCTTAATGTCAAAAATTTGAAAAGATTTTAAAATACGATTGTTATAGGCCAATTTTGGCCCGTTTACATCTAAACCCGAATGGCCCATTTACATTTTACAACACCCATTTACATTTCAAAACCAATTAAAGCAAAACCTAAAATTAATTACCCTTAACCCATGACCCATTACATTAAACCAATTTCAATTAACCCAACGGACCTAAATCCTACCCAAACCCGAATGGCCCGTTTCAGACCCAAATCAAACTAAACTAAGCCTAACTCACTAGCTACCCTAGCCCAAATAAACCAGCCCAACTCTGAAACCTTAGCTTGTTGCCCACTTGCACAGCCAAGTCAGAGGAAGGTTACCTCCACCGCCTCTGCCACCGACCTCAAGTGGCACCGCCTCCTGCAAACATTAAAAAGAAGAGACAGAAAGTAGCAAAATTTGTAATAAATCGGCTATAAAAGCCGATCTAAAATACATTGTAAGGATTCGACCATTCTATCAATACAAGAACAATAGTTTTCAAAATACGAACAAGAACAACAAGAGAGTTTCCCATATATCAAAATAGTGTCTTAAATATACATAGAAACAACAAACAAAACGAAACAACAAGCAACAGTAGGAAAATCAAACGTGCAAGGTCTCATTCTTTACCTTTTTTTATATATTTTGCCTCTTAAAATTATTAATTACATACATATAGAGATTTTGTATTGTTTTTGTTTTTTAAAAAAAATAAAAAAACCGTTTTATATATATTAAAATAAAAAAGAGAAAATTTTTACCTTTTTTGAACTACACGGTGGTCGGCGACGGCGGCGCATGGCGGAGGATCGGCCGGAGGCTTCGCCGGGGTCCCATTGGAGCAGACCTTCAGAGAGAAAAAAGAATGAAAATGAGTTTTAAAAAAAAACAGATTACAAATGACTTTTTTTAGAAATTTTTAACTTATATAAGCAACACAAAACGACGCCGTTTTGGCCGGCGTCCATAAGCCCCAAAACGACGTCGTTTTGATGAAGACCCGATCCGACCCGACCCGTCCGGCCAAGATCCGCGTGTTTTTTCGCTAGAAGGGCTAATTTCACTTTTAGCCCTTCCGCTTTTTCTATTCTTTGCAATCAAGTTTTTTAATTTTAATTTGGCCCTAAAATTTGTTCCGGTTTTCAATTCGGTCTCCTGCACTGCTGTGAGTTTCGAGAAGAGGGGTTATTGCCTGTTTTAGTCCCTCCTTTGTTCACGCGTGTTCAAATTTACCCTTTTTCGTCTTTCTTTGTTTTAAATTTGGCCCAAACTTTCTGTTCTGTTTTCAGTTTAATCATGTTTTCACTATGTTGATATTTTACTTATTATTATTACTATTATTATTAATTATTATTACTCTTAATATTATTTATATATTGTTATTATTATTATTATATTATATTCATTGTTATTTTAATATTAGCTTAACTATTATGTTATATTACTATCTTTTTAAACATTATTCCATTATTATATTTTATTACTAACATATTTTCATGTACATATTATGATTTTTATTATTATTAATATATTATTATTCCTATTATATTACTAACACATCATTTTCATTATTATTTTGTTAATATTATTACTATTACTATTATTATTACTATTATTGTTTTAATACTTTTATTACGAATTATGCTACGTTTATACCCTACGCCAAAATGATCTTTTTATAAAGGCAATATTCCATATTTAGAAATTCGAGAAGTTGTGTCCTAACGTATTAGGTTGCGATTTTTCGTTTTAAACCTAAATAACCGAATATCCTTTTAAAACAAATGCATAATTTTTCAATAAAAAAAGCTTATTCTCGAGAATTTGAGATGTCATGTCCTAACGCATTGGATGTGACATTTTGTTATCCCGAGATGAGATTTTCTAAATCAAGGCAATGTTCTGTACTTAGAAATTCGAGAGATCGTGCCCTAACGTATTGGGTTTCGATTTCTCTCGTTTACTCTAAGTATTCGAATATCCTTTCAAAATTAAATACCTGAATTCCAAATAAAAGGCAAGTTTAGCCTCAAAGGTCAAAATGTCATGTCCTAACGTATTGGATGTGATGTTTTACCTTAAGGCGAGCCAGCCTTTGATACACACTTTCAGTTTATCCAAACGTTTTAAAATGAATGCAAAGAAGGATCGTATTTTAAATTCTTTCAAATTTTTGAATCTTCGACATTAAAGACACTAATTAATCAACTAGGTACCAATTTTGGGCGAATCGAGGGTGCTAATCCTTCCGCGTGCGTAACCGACTCCCGAACTCATTTTTCTGATATTTGCAGACCAAAATCATTGTTTTAATAAATTAAATCGTTTATTAAAAACAACCCCTTTTTGAGGTGACCAATCACACCCTGACAAAAAAGATTGGTGGCGACTCCCGTTTTTGTATTCATTTTTAAAATCCCAAGTCGACCTCCGTTTTTCAAAAAATGGTCTCGACAACGATCCTTTTTATTTAAAAAGAAAACTTGAATAAATCGAATTAGATGCTAAGACCCTCGTATCTCGAAGAAATAAAATGTCACACCCAGTGAGTTAGGATACGACATTTCAAACTTTCGAAACTAAGCTTGTCTTTTGATTTTTAAAACTCATGCATTTAAGTTTAAAAAGGATATTCGGTTATTTGGGTCAAACGAAAAATCAAAACCCTGTAAGTTAGGGTAAAATTTCTCAAAATTCTAAATACAGAATATTGACTTTATTTTTAGAAACTATTATGTTTTGATCTCAAAAGGGTACTCGGTTACTTAAATTCGACGAGAAAAATCGAAACCCAGTAAGTTATGGCACAATTTTCTCGAAGCTCCCAAATACCGAGTATTGCCTTATTTTGAAAACTTTAGAATAAATTGTAGCAATTAAGTGAAATAAATCATTACGCTAATAAATTACAAAACACAAATACTAAAGAACAATTCACGAAAATTACACGATGGACTAATTTTAAAGGTAATATAAGCAATCAAAAGACAGGATAATAGTAGAACATAGTTAATAGCACAAATAATACAATATTGATGCTAAGGCTAACTAGAAAATAATAATAATAATAATAAAGGTAACAAAATCTAAAATTTGAGGAAGTGGACAAATAAATACAAAAAACATAAAGCAAATAATGACAATTTAGAAAATATACATATATAAAAAAAAATAAGACTAAGAAATTAAATAAAACTTTATATAAAAAAAATATATAAATGATAAATGATATATATATAAAAAAGATAACAAAACAAAATATGACAAATTCTAAGATGGATAATATATATATGTGTAATAATATAAAAATAAATAACATATATTTAAAATAAATAATAACCTTACATAAATAATATAGTGATTTAAAAAATAAAAGACACAACAAATTTTAAATTACATTTAAAAGAAGTTAAAACTAAATAATATATAAAAGATAATGTATATAATAAGTAAAAAATATTTAATAAAATAACCTAATGTAAATAATAAATAAAACAAAATGATTTAATATAAAATATTAAAATAAACAACAAAATAAATAAGGTTAAAATTCGACAAAACAGGGACTAAATCAAAACAAAAATAAATCAGAGGTAAAAAAAAAGCAAAGAAATAAGTACAAAAGGATCAAATCAAAACGCGCGCCACATCATAGGGATCAACTAGGCAATTATGCCCTATCACAAAAAAGGCGCCGTTCCAATATCCGCATTTAAATGGCCCCAAGGATCAGATCAAAACAACAACAAAATTTCAAGGCCAAAATTAAAAAAAAAAAAAGGAAAAGTGAAATAGGGTTAAATTAAAGTGCGCTACAAAATAGGGAGGACCAAACGCGCAAATTTCCCATAAAACAAAAACACGCGGATCCTCCTTGAGTTAGGTCAACGCACGGATCCATGACCTTAAAACGACGCCGTTTTGAGACTATTAGAGTAAACACCAAACGAGGTCGTTTCTAGCTGCTATAAAAGTAAAATTTTAATGAAAAAAATCAATTGGTCCGTGTCTTTTTTTTTAAAAAACCTTTCCTTTTGTTCTTTTCTCTCTAGGGGAACCCTAGGATGGCTATGAGTGCCACCGTGCCTTCGTCGCACCTCTGCCGTGTCTCTACCTTGGACGGTTGCCGGAGGTGCACCAAATCGGCCTCTTTTAGACCCCTTTTAAAGCCCTTGTTCCCTTTTTTTATTAAAGGATTTGAAATCCACATATAATTACCAAAAAAAAGTTTAGGTTTTGCCCTTGACCCTTAATCTACTCGATCTTTTTTGAAACCAGATCGAAACCCTAAGGGGTTTTTGTGGTATTTGCGGACAGAGAAGAGCCTCCGATGGGACGCGGTGCAAAAGGGGCCGGTAAGTTTTCTTTTCTTTACTTCCTTTGTATTATTTGAATGTAAAAAAAATATGAATCAAATCAGACCAATAATTTAGAACTACAATAAAAGAACGAAATCACCTTCTAAAACTTTCTTTCTGTTTTTTTATTCCAGTATTCGTACCCTTTTCTTACATCGATTACATTCGATTTTTATAACCAAAAATAAATAAATAAAATACAAAATTTTGATTGCTACTGATTATTTGCTATTAATCGCCTTTTTTGTAGGTGTGAACGGCGTTGATAGAGGCAGGACTCGTGCGCTGGTGGCGGCATGATGGAGGTTGTGACGCCTAGGGTTTCACAAACCCTAGGTTTTTTTATTTGGTTTAGGTCGTTGGGCCTTTTGGGCCTTTTGGGCCCCGTAGGTTTGGGCCTAGTCTTAGTTTGGGTAATGGTTTTGATGTTTTGGGCTGTTTGGGTTTTAGTAATTTGGGTCTGTTTTTATTGGGCCTTTGGGCTTGTAATTGGTTTAACGTTTGGGTCTAAGGTTTTAACTTTGGGTTTGGGCTTAGAATAGGTAAAATTTGGGCCAAAATTGGGCTATCGGGTTTTAGGCCTATTTATTGTAAAAAAAAAAACATGGACTTTTATTTTTAATTTTGGTTTATTATTATTTGGTCCGGGCCCGAGCAAAAATGGGTCATTACAAATACAATGTAACCAAAGCTCAATCCTAGCACCACTCCACTTCCATACCCCATCATACAACTTGCCAAAAGAAGGGTATTTTAGAACCTTCATGTTCCACCACCGATGGTGAAGGTGGTTCGGCCCCTTATGGTTGACGCATTGCTTAGACAATGGTAATCCACACAATCCCAAGTTACTGCTGTAGGAATCATTATCAAAGGTATCAAATTGATTCCTATAAGGAATTAGTCCAATAGGATTTTTTCCCGAAAGATTCAACACTTCAAGAAATGTCAAATTTTTGTGCTACCAAAATTCCAAAAGATGCTAGGATAGGACTGGTGAAATTATTGTAAGAGAAGTTTAGTATTTGCGGGGAAATAAGTTGCCTGATATCCTCAGGAATTTCTCCATAGAATTGGTTGTTTGACAAGTCCATAGATACAAAAAAGGCCACGACCTTCGTCAATTCAAGCTCCAATCTTTTCGTTGTTACATTCATAGGAATTTCATAAAACTCACCGTCATATTGGAAATTTGAGGAGTATAGATACAAATAAGAACTAAATTAAAAAGAGATATAAATGTTGAAGGCTAAATTTGATATTATCCCTAATTTCCCTTTACTTGTCTAATTTAAAATTTAAATTCGTTTTGATAATACTGTTAATTTATTTATGTTAAATTTAATGTGTTATGAATTAAATTTTGATTTTTAAATCAAGCTTTTACATACTAAAGTAGCATATATTCAAATGTGACAAAATTTCATTAATAGTGTTACAAATTAGACTTCAATTTTCAAATTAGAATAATAAATAACCATTCAAGTCTATCCCATTTTAGCTTTCAATAGGATTTGCATATTTTCTTGATTTTTCATTTCTTGAAGAGAATATAATTGGGAGGAATAGTTACGAACTTTAAATATGGATCATAAAATGGACACGGAGAATATAAAAATATTATCTAAAACTTTAATCTAATTTTTAACTTTAAAAAATTGATAATTTTATTGAATTAAACTATTAAACCTAATTTAACAATAAAGTATTGTATTTCATAAATAATTTTACATTTTTTATTCAATTTTAAACTTTCATAGTTTTAATATTTATATTTAATTATAAACATTAAGGGTGAATTTAACTGGGCGGTGTATTTACTTATGGTTAGTGTAAAAATAGTGATGACAATGAGATTAAATGCTATAAAGATACTATAGCGTAAGACAAAAAGTAAACTAAATGCACCACATTGCTCATCCAAACTCACACTAAATTTGTAGGAAATTCGTTGTAGTAATGGTTGGCCTTTAGGCTCTTCCGCGATATTGGCAGCCACAATCTTTGACTTTTCAAAGATTGAGTGTCAGAAAGTTGGCACCGAAAATAGGAGCATTTAAGGCACTGCAATTTGGGTTGAAATTTGGCATGGGATAATTGCAATTCTGGTCCCTATTTGTATAGGTACTTTGCAAGTTGATCCCTGAACCTCAACTATAAATAGGCCTAACCATTTCTCATTTTCTTCATCCCAACATTTGCCATTCTCTACTTAAGGCATTGTTCTCTCTCCCTATTTGTAAATTTCACTTGTATTTTGAGTGAATTATATTTGGTAGTGCTCGAGGACGTAGGCAAAATTTGCCGAACCTCGTTAAAATTTTGTTGTTCTTTATTATTTATCTTTGCATATTTTGTGAGTGTGATTCTAGTGATTTATTGTGCTATTAAATTACGATAGAGGGATATTTTGGCTAGGAAAGACTTGGTACTTAAGTGATCCTCGTGATCCACCTCTCTTTTCTGGGAATTGCACCTAGTGTGATTTTTTAGTACAATAATTTTACTCTGTTACACGCTTCCGTACAACAATTGGTATCAGAGCTAGTTCGTACCTGGGGAATACTACCGTTTACGGTACTATTCACGTAAACGATGCTGCTCGCGTATATAGTAGTTGGGATTGAGGAGAAAAATGGCAGAGGCATCATCAGCAGCAAGGACTACTGTGACCAATGCAAAATTTGAAGTAGAGAAATTTGATGGTACCAATAATTTTGGTATGTGGCAATGTGAGATCATGGATGTCTTATGTCAGCAAGAGTTGGATATAGCCCTTGAAGAAAACCTGACAAGATGGATGACAAGGAGTGGGCCAAGATCAATAGACAGGCGTGTGGTACAATCTGCCTATGTTTGGCCAAAGAGCAGAAGTACTCTGTCATGAGGGAGATATCTGGGATACACTGGAAGAAAAGTTTCTAATGAAAAGTCTTGAAAATAGGCTTTATATGAAAAAGAAACTTTATCGATTCACTTATGTGCCCGGTATGTCGATGAATGACCATGTAAACTCATTCAATAAAATTTTAGCAGACTTGCTAAATTTGGATGAGAAATTTGAAGATGAAGACAAGGCATTATTGTTGTTGAATTCTCTTCCTGATTAATATGATCATCTTACCACCACATTACTTCATGGGAAGGATACAATCACATTTGATGCAGTCTGTAGTGCATTGTATAGATCTGAGACTCGAAAGAAAGATAAAAGAGATCATAGAGATACAACTGCAGAAGTCTTAATAGTAAGAGGTCGTTCACACAACAACAAACCTAGTAGAAGGGGTAAGTCTAAAGGGAGACCCGCCAAAGATGAATGTGCTTTTTTTCATGAGAAAGGGCATTGGAAAAAGAATTGTCCTAAGTTACAAAAGGGCAAGGCTATTTTTGATACATGTGTAGCGAAGCATGATGAGGATTCAGACTTTAGCTTGGTCGGCATGGCCATGGCATGTCATACGGATGAGTGGATTTTGGATTCAGGATGTACTTACCATATGTGTCCTAATAAGGACTGGTTTTCTAGTTTTGAAGAACTAGAAAGTGGAGTTGTTTTTATGGGCAATGACAGTACTTGTAAGACAATGGGAGTAGGTACAATCCAATTGAAGAATCACAACGGCTCAATCCAAGTCCTGATAGATGTTCGCTACGTACCTAGCTTGAAGAAAAATCTCATCTCATTAGGGGCCCTAAAATCTAAAGGGCTCACAATCACTTTGGGAGATGGATTACTAAAGGTAGTAGCTGGGGAATTGACGGTGATGAAAGGCACAAGAAGAAATAACTTGTACTATTTAAATGGAAGTACAGTTATTGGATCAACAGTAACAGTTTCTGCAAAAAATGCAAATTCAGAGGCTACGAGGCAATGGCATATGCGATTAGGACATGCTGGTGAAAAAGCTTTACAGACTTTGGCGAAGCAAGGCTTGTTAAAAGGTGTAAATTCTTGTAAATTGGAATTCTATGAACATTGTGTTCTGGGCAAGCAAACGAGGGTAAAATTTGGTTCAGCAATTCATAATACGAAAAGAATTCTGGACTACGTTCACAGTAATGTGTGGGGACCTACCAAAGTGGCTTCTTTAGGAGGTATGCATTATTTTGTTACTTTTGTTGATGATTATTCAAGAAAAGTATGGGTGTATCTAATGAAAAGAAAAAGTAAAGTTTTGGATGCGCTTCTGAAATGAAAGAAGATGGTGGAGATTCAGACTAGTCGAAAGGTCAAACGACTTCGATCAGATAATAGTACTAAGTACAAAAATGATCCATTTCTACAAGTATGTCAAGATGAGGGCATTGTGCGACATTTCACTGTTCGGGATACACCACAGCAGAATGGGGTGGCAAAATGCATGAATCAGACTATACTGGAGAAAGTTCGATGTATGTTGTCCAATGCTGGATTGGGCAAGGAATTTTGGGCTGAGGTAGTTACATATGCGTGCCATCTAATTAACCGTTTGCTATCAGCTGCAATAAATGGAAAAACTTCTATGGAGATGTGGACTGGTAAATCTGCTACTGATTATGATTCTTTACATGTTTTTGGTTCCACTGCATATTATAACGTAAAAGAATCTAAGTTAGACCCAATAGCAAAGAAAGTATTATCCTTGGGTATAACTGATAGAGTAAAAGGATACCGTCTCTGGTGTCCTAATACAAGGAAGATTGTTTTCAGTAGAGATGTGACTTTTGATGAATCGACCATGTTAAAGTACAAGGATTCAGAAAAGGATGACAAAACCAGTAGTACTTTGTAGTAGGTGGTGCTTGAAAAGGTTAATGATGATCCAGCTAATATTGGAGGGACAAATGATAAAGAAGTTCTGACTTAAGAATCTTTACAGCAACAAGATTCAATTGCATATAGGAGGCCAAGAAGAGAGATTCGTAAGCCTACTCGCTTTGATGATATAGTGGCCTATGCACTTCCAATTGCAGAAGATGATGTTTCGTCTACTTACACAAAAGCAATAAGTAACCCTGATGGTGTAAAGTGGAAGCAAGCCATGAATGAAGAAATGTAGTCTCTTCATAAAAATAGGACCTGGGAGTTGGTAACACTGCCTAAGGGAAAGAAGGCAATTGGATGCCAATGGGTATATGCAAAGAAGGAAGGATTTCCTGGTAAAAATGAAATTCGATACAAGGCTAGATTGGTAGCAAAGGGTTAGGCTCAGAAAGAAGGAATAGACTACAATAAAGTGTTTTCTATAGTTGTGAAGCATCTGTCTATTCGGATTTTGCTAGCCTTAGTTGCACGATATGATCTTGAACCAGTTCAGCTTGATGTGAAGACTGCATTTTTACACAGTGATTTGGAAGAGGAAATCTATATGACTCAGCCAGATGGATTCAAGGTTGCTGGAAAAGGAAATTGGGTTTGCAAACTGACAAAGTCGCTTTATGGATTGAAGCAATCTCCGAGGCAGTGGTACAAGCGATTTGATCAGTTCATGAAAGGAAAAAGGTACACAAGAAGTAAATTTGATCAATCCGTGTATTTTCAGAAGCTACAAGAAGGAACTTTCATATACTTGCTCTTATATGTTGATGATATGCTAATAGCATCTAAGAGTAAAGTTGAGATTGAAAGACTAAAGACTCAACTCAATCTCGAGTTTCAGATGAAAGATCTAGGTAAAGCTAAGAAGATTCTTGGCATGGAAATATGGAGAGATAGAGCTCATGATAGAGTTAGATTGTCTCAGAAGCAGTTAATAACGGCTTGCGATATTAAGTAATAAAATTTATAAAACTGATCACACCAAAACTAACTAATATCACGACCTTAAAGGCAAGCGCACCTGTCGAACAATAGTATAGTTTAGTGGCAAGACCGAGTTACCGTATCCAAGGGAACCAAAAGTAATAGTACTTACTTCCTTTTTATTATCTAGCCTAAAAATAAAGAGAGTTGATTTAAACTAATTCTAAAACTAACTAAAAATACACAAAAAGTAAATTGAGGAAAAACTTTCGGGAAAACTGATTGATATGAGCAATACTCAAGGGAGAATCCACCTAGACTTCACTTGTTATTGGTCAATGAGCTAGATGATTTATTCACTTGACTTGATCTGTAGAGATCCCTAATTTATGCTAAACCCTCCGTCGAGGTGAAGAGCAACTAGGCCTAGGTTGTTAACTAAAGTTCCTTTATTAATCAACACCTTTAGGTTGCATTAATTCGATCTATGGTTCCCCATATTAGGTTTGACCCTAATCCGGTAGATTTATGTCGCCCTATGTCTAGGGTTGCATGCAACTCCGCTTAATTATGGTAGATCTACTCTTATCACAGGGACTTTTGCTCCTCTACTTTAAGCACATCTGTTTCTTGAATTAATACGTAGGTTTATTAACACAAGAATTAAGCACACATAATTAAGAACAACTCAAGTATTTATCATATAACTCAAGAATAAATAATAACAAGATTCGTCTTAGGTTTCATCCCCCTCAAGTATTTGAGGGGTTTAGTTCATAATAAAGAAAGAAAACATCTCAGAAGAATTAAGATAACAAAACATAAAGAACCCGAAAACCCCTGAAGGAATTTAGGGAGATCCTCTGTCTTGATGAAGAATTCTGGCTTCTGGGATGAATCAATCGGCTTCCCTTGGAGTAATCCCTTGCTTTCACTCCTTGTGTTGGCAGAATTATGACTCTCTCTTGAGAGAAAAGAGTCTTCCCTTAGCGGGAAATAAGCACCCCCTTAGAGTTGTCTCCTAGGGTCTTTATATAGAGCTTTGGGGGAGCCTTTCTTAGCCTCTAAGATCCCAATTCGAGTGAAATTCCTCTTCTTCACGACTAGAACACACCTGTGTGCCACGCCCGTGTGACTTCGACAAAGGTCGTGTGCATCTATCGGTGGGGCCGAGGCCGTGTGGCCTGGCCATGCTTGTCGAGGGCTGGACCATGTGATCTTCATGTGGCACGGCTGTGTGGCATTTTTTGGCCCGTGTTGTTCGGACATTTTGGCCCATTTTTCATCATTTTTGGCCCGTTTTCCGTTCTTTTCTCTTCCCTATGCTCTCCTGAGTATAAGATATGAAAAAGGAAGATTAAGAGCACCAATTCTCACAAAATTGCTAATAATTCATCCAAAATATAGGCTAAATATGAGGTAAAAATATGTATAATTTATCGTTTATCAAATACCCCTACCCTTAAGCCTTTGCTTGTCCTCAAGCAAAACCTCAATCCCTAAAAAGAATTATTCTTCTCAACCTACAATCTTTATTAATAATATTTCAAACTAATCCACAGGTAATCATACAATGATCTATTCAATCAGAAGAACATTAAAGATTCATGTCGAAACCATTTTTTAATGAGGTTTTGAAAAAATGGGGTTCGACTTTAAAAAAATAAAAATGGGAGTCACCACCAATCAGTTTAAGTGTGATTGAACCACTTTCAAACCATTTTGTTTGAAATCATTTGTTTTGGTCTACGAAATCAAGAAAACGGGTTCCGAAGTCGGTTACGTACGAGGAAGGGTTAGCACCCTCGTAACGCCCAAAATTGGTACCAAATTGAATACCTTTCTGACTTTAATGCTAAAATTTAAAAATATCTAAAAATATGATCCCTTTTGAAATTAGAAAGGTTTGAGTTTAAAACCGAGATTCCTTCGTTCAAAAGAAGTACGAATATCACATCTAGCATAATTAGACATGATATTCTAAAACTTTTGTGACTAAAATCATCTCGTAATTTATGAAATCATTTAGAAGGATATTTTAGGCATTTAGGCAAATGAGAAATTGCAACCCAGCATGTTAGGGCACTATTTCTCGAATTTCTAAGCACAAAAACATTGCCTTTGTTTTAAAACGTTTTTATTTCCTTTTAATATGATGCAATTAAGACGATAAATTACAAGATAATAAAATTTAAACAGTTATAACACATGCTTAAATATAAATAATATAACAATATTACATGCAAATATAACTTAAAAAAACATAAAGAATCAACTTCCATGCAAATGTATAAACACTAAGTGATAAAAATAAGATAAATTCAACATATCGCAAATATATAAAAATAAATCAACAAGTTCGAATATGTAAAAAGATTGAAAAGATAAAAATAGAATAAAAATGTCGCATTAAAAAACAACACTTGAAACGATATATAAATAATAATAAGGGAAAAGATAAAAATATTATAAAATATATTTTTAAGAAAATAAAAAAAACTTTATAATAAATTTTATAACACACAAGTTAGATATTTAATATATAAAACATAATATTTAAGGAAAATTTACAAACATAATAATAGAAATGATACACATAATAAAGTATGATAAAAAAGAGTATAAATAAGTAATAAGTAATATACAATAACAAATTATATAAAAATAATATAAGTATATATATATATATATATAAATAATAAAATAACATAGGGAAAATTATTTACAAGTATAATTATAAAAGTAAAATATAAAATAATATATATAATATATGTTATAATAATATAAACATATGGTAAAAATGAAAATAGTGTAATATATATGAAAATAATATAAGATAAAATAAATTTTTATGTACAAATAGTATTTAAAAACAAAATAAATTATATTTAAAAGATTTAAAATAAATAACTTACAAGAGATATATTAGTAAAAAAAAACTTTGTAATAATATATAGAATTTTTTTTTAAAAAAAGTAAATATAAAACATAAATTAAATAAATATAGAATTTAATAATGCTTTAAAACTATAAAATTAAAATTAATATAATAATTAAAATAATATAATAGTAAAAAAAATTTAATTTATACATGAAATTTAATATAATATATTTTATTTATAATAATAAAATTAATAGTAAATACTTATAAATATAATATAATATAATACAATAATATATAAAAGTAGATATTTACAAATATAATAATATTTAATAATATAAATGATGTATAAAATATTCAAATTAAAAAAAAAACTTTAATTAAGATTGAATTTAAAATTATAGGGCTAATTTTTAAAATAATAAAATGGATAAGGGCTAAATTAAAACACGGATCCAATTCCTAGGGACTCATCGGGTAATTAACCCTAATCCCTAAACGACATCGTTTCAGAAATGTACCTTAAAACGAATTTAAGGATCAAATTAAAAGAAAAATGAATTATTAGGGTCAAATTAAAATGAAATAAAGTTTAATTCGGATGACATTAAATAAAATAAAATGCGGAAGGACTAAAGGGATAAATATCCCAATATTTAAAAACACGCGGATCCTTCCCGGGTTACGGGTCAACGCGCGGATCTTTGAGGGTTAAAACGGCGTCGTTTTTGAGCTTATTAGACTAAGCCAAAACGACGTCGTATCTGCTAGGCTATAAAAGCCAAACCCTTGCCTCAGAATTCATTTTGAAGCCCGATTTTTTAAAAACAGAGGAGAATTCTCTGAAATTCTCCTAGCCCTCGGAGCTCCGGCCATCGGTCGTCCTAGCTCCGTCATCGAGTTTCTGTCCACGCGCCTACGCACCGCCATTCACGGCGTTCTGAAGGTTCAAAAACCTTCCCCTTTTCAGGTATTTTTTAACCCTTTTCCATTTCCAGTAATATCATTTGAGAATCTGCTATTTTTTTTACGTATTTCAAATGGAACAGAATAAAAAATATTAATAAAAGAAAAATCACCTTTAAAAAAAATCTGCTTGTGTTTATTACTGCTTGTATGTGTAACAATCGTGAGTAAAAAAAAAAGCGTCCTCTTTTACATCGAATATTCAGGCTTTTATAGCCTCTGTTTAGAGTACAAAATGGGTAAGAAAGAATAAAAAGATTTCTTTCTATATTTGCTTAGTCCTTCTTTCCTTCTTGCAGGTTCTAGCATGGATTCTGGCGGTGAAAGCGCATTAGCGCTCTGATTTGAGGTGCGAGATGAGGAATCTGGCCTTGGAGGCTGATTCGGGCATTGATTACGGCGTGAGTGATGGCGCGTTGAAGGTGGCTTGACTCGAGGGACCAGTGGGTGCTTGCGGCGCTCAAAGAGCTAGGGTTTGAAACCCTAGCTGAGGGACTTAAGTTCTTTGGGCCATCTGGGCCGTCGTTTGCTTGGGTCAAATGGGTGTCCTAAACCCGATTCGGGTTAAGCCTAGGTGGGGTTGTTTGGGTTAAATGTTTGGGCTCTGTTGTTTGGTCTGGGTAAGTAAGTGGGCTATAAGGTATTTGGGTCTTTTGGACTGAACAGATTGTAACTGGACTGTAATAAACTCATATATTTTTATTTTTATTTTGTGTTTTGGGCCTCTAGTTGCCCGAGCAAAATTAGGTGATTACAATTCAATTATTCTAAGTTGAGAATTTTATCATTGAAAACAGAAGTCCCTTCCTTCCTTCTAAGTAGTTATCTCTCCATCTTAATTAACAGGAGTTGACATCCTCACTAAAGATTCACTCTATTCACTCGAAGTGTTTAGGGTTCGAAATTTAAGCACTCTCTAGTCAACCTGAAAAGTTATTACCATAAGCTTGCAAGAAAATCAAATCTCCACCACTATAGTTTGATGTGATATATCGATCAATAGGTCTTTTAATGGTTGTAACGGGGCTTGGTTAGGGGTGTTGTCACAAGCTAAAAAAGAAGGTTAGAATCGAGATTGAACTGAAAAATTATTTAGCTAGAAAAATCTCTATCACTGGAACATATTTCTAAAGCTTAATAACATTATTTCTTCCTTGGTAGCCTTAAGATAAAAATATGCAAAAAACTTAATTGAACTATTACAAATTACAACTGAATTTAACTGCATATGCACATGGTTTTTTTTTTTAGAACAATTCAAGTAAACAATGAATTGAATAAAAATTTACAATCTGGAAAAGAGAATAAAGCTAGATAATAAATTCAACTCAAATCTCGACAAA
This sequence comes from Gossypium stocksii, assembly GCA_020496765.1. Classification (NCBI taxonomy): domain Eukaryota; kingdom Viridiplantae; phylum Streptophyta; class Magnoliopsida; order Malvales; family Malvaceae; genus Gossypium; species Gossypium stocksii. The sequence goes on from CM035623.1 coordinate 2,755,478, forward strand.
AATAGGGATCAAAAATAATTGAATGGAACTTCAACAAAAACGGGTTAATGGTTAATAATTATAGGGTAAGTCAAAGAATGGGTTATTAGGCTCAATGGGGTTCACTAGGGGTTAGATTATGGAGGTAGGCTTTTCTGGAGTAAGTGGGTTAAATCCTAGGTGCCTTTATCATTTCGGTACATCAAATAAATGATGTGGTCTCAACATGTATAATTAAGCAAGTTCTAGAATAACAATTTAGTATTGACTCACTCAAAGCAATAATAAAAGTGAGCACGAAAGAATGTATGCTCAAAAGGCTCAAAATCTCACCAGAATTATGGCTTTTGATGTCAATCCTACGAATTTCAAATCTCAAGATAATATTTAAAATTAGGGAAGATAACTTATGCAAAAAAATAGGGTTCTCAAAAATTTCAACTTATCATGCTTGATTCCTTAGTGTTTTAAAGTTTGAATAATCAAGGTACAAGCACCTATTTCTTAATTCTCAACATATCAATAAAATCATAAATCAATCAGGATTAATTCCTAATAGGAGAATGAGAATTATTTGAGAACAAAGCATAAAGAAAATTTTCAAGGATTTCATAGATAATTATAAATTTAAAGTAATCCCTCCCACACTTAAGATGCACATTGTCCTTAATGCACAAAGATATAAATAGCAAGAGAAGTATAATATCATAAGATAGGGAGAGAATTGAAACTCCCTGAATTTAGGATGAATTTGTGAGGAAGAGTCGGCAATTGTGGCAGGGTGTTCCCATTTCTGGTTGAATATGAGCTGTAGAGCTCCTTTTTTGAAACTGCGAAAATTATTAATTAGTTGTAGGACTTTTGGATTAATAGAGGTTGCTCGTTAGGGATTGGCCGATAGAAAAATAAATAATAGAAAAATAATATACTAAGTTCTAAAAAATACTAGTACTGTAATGATTAAAAGGATTAAACATAATAAAAATAAAATTTGAAATAAAAAGGAGACTAATAAAGGAAAAAAATAAAAATGAAAAATGAGAAAATAAAACCGAATGGGAGAATTGAGGCACAAGCCCGTGTGGCTCGGGTTTAGCCCGTGTTGGCCATATTGCATGGCCGTGTGTGATCTTGTTCGTACTTCACACAGTCGTGTAAGTGGTCCCACGGTCGTGTGCGATGATGCTTTGCTACTCCTACGGTCATGTGAGAGGGCACACGGCTGTGTTTAATTTGGCAGTGTCTTCTACAGGCTGGGGACACGGGCATGTGGCGTTTGTGCAAGCCTGTGTTGAAGTCAAAAGGTTGCCACGGCCATGTCGCACGGCCGTGGCTATTTATCGGTAGCCCGTGCTTTGGGAAAAATTTTTACTCTGTTTATACACGGCCTCGCTACACGATCGTGTCTCTGCTTGAAGTGTTCACACGGCCTCGGACACGCCCGTGTGCATGGCCGTGTGGTCCTAAATTTCTGCATTAAAAAGGGTTAGTTGATGCATAAAAATATCAAAAATAAAAGAAAAGTTACTAAGTTAGTGCTCGGATTGCCTCTCGATAAGCGCTTATTTATAGTCTAAGCTCGACTTTACTCGAGCTTATACGTTCACGGTGTTTTGAAGAGTTGATACTCTTCTATTGATACTCTTCTATCCTGCTTACTATTTTATTATTAACGTAAGATTTGAGTCGAGTGTGATTTACCTTGAAAGTGTCGAGTGACTCATGTTTTATCTCGACTGTTCCATAGGGAAAGATTTTCTTTACCGTGAAGTAGGGTGTATCACTTGTATGTTCTTTTGAATTCAAGATTCCCCAAGATTACCTTATCCCCTACTTTGAGTTGATTCGTTTGTACCTGAAGGTCGTCTTGGTGATGCTCTGGGTTGGTTGGCATACTTTGGGCTTTTCATGATAGTTCAGCCACTCATCTAGTTCCTCGATCTGAAGCATTCTCTTTTCAGGTGCATCTCTCTTTGATGGACTTGTCTGTGATTGAGTTGCCTTCATATGGAGTGTATCCTGCACAGAAGGTTGGATGGTGAGATTATTCTTTTCACAAGGACTCGTTACTATATTATTATCAACAGTCTTAATCGAGTTTTGAGCTTGTAAAGTAACTTGGTCATCACCTACACGTAGTGTAAGTTTACCCGTTCCTAAATCAATTATTGTTCTCGCAGTTGCTAAAAAGGGTCGCCCTAGAATTAAGGGTACATTGCTATCCTCATCAATGTCTAAAACAACAAAGTCAACTGGGAATATAAATCTATCGATTTTGACAAGTACATCTTCAATTATTCCCTTAGGTGCCCTAATAGTTTTGTCAGCTAGTTGAATGCTCATCTTGGTTTTCTTAGGGTTTCCAAGACTTAGTTGTTTAAACAATTTATAAGGCATGACATTTATATTAGCCCCTAAATCAGTTAAAGCATTTTTTCATCTAAGCTAACAAGTAAACAAGGGATAGTGAAACTCCCTGGATCTTTCAGTTTGGTTGGCAGTTTATTTTGGAGAATAGCTGAGCATTCCTCGTTGAGTTCCACCGTGGACAGTTCTTCCAACTTCCTTTTATTTGTGAGAAGTTCCTTTAAAAATTTTGCGTACTTCGGCATCTGCAAAATTGCTTCAACAAATGGTAAGTTGATATGCAATTTCTTTAAGAGTTTAAGAAACTTACCGAATTGCTCATCTGTGCGGTCTTTCTTTAGCGCGGTTGGGTATAGGATACGAGGTTTAAATTCTTTGGAATTTCATCTTTGTAACTTACCTCATTCTTTCCTTTACTTACCATAGGCTTCTTGCATTGCTCTGGGTTGGTTTTGGTTAACCCCTCATTATCTATCGTATCGACGGTATTAAGTTGCTCTTTGGGGTTAGTCTCAGTATTGCTTGATAACCCACCTTGCGGTCTTTCAGAGATTAGCTTGGCAAGCTGGCCTATTTGAGTTTCAAGTCCTTGAATAGATGCTTGCTGGTTCCTTAGTGCCATTTCGGTATTTTGGAAATAAGTTTCTGACATGGCCATAAATTTGGTGAACATCTCTTTCAAGTTTGGCTTTTTCTCCTGTTCTGGTGGCGGCTGCTGAAATCCCGGAGGAGGCGGTTGTCTTTGATTTCCTTGTCCTTCCCATGAAAAATTGGGGTGACTCCGCCAACCATGTCTATAAGAGGAGTAATTTGGATTGAACATATTTCCTTGGTTTGCGTCATACTGCATTACTGGATGTGCCTGCGTAGAACCAACAAAATTATCAAATTTTTTATTTAAAAGTTCTACCTGGTTAGTAAGCATGGTGACAGCATCAATATTATAAACTCCTGCAGCTTTTGTCGGCTTTGTCATCATGACTTGCCACTGATAGTTATTCAGTGACATTTCTTCTATAAACTCATAAGCTGCTTCTGGTGTTTTATTGTTGATTGTTCCTCCGGCGGCCGCATCGATCATCTGCCTTGTTGATGGATTCAAACCGCTATGAAAGGTTTGAACTTGTAACCACAAAGGCAATCCATGGTGAGGGCATCTTCTCAAAAGATCTTTGTATCTCTCCTAGGCATCGTAAAGTGTCTCTAGATCCATCTGCACAAAAGAAGAGATATCGTTTCGCAATTTAGCTGTTTTAGCTGGAGGAAAATATTTAAGTAAAAATTTTTTGGTCATCTGTTCCCATGTGGTGATTGAGCCTCGTGGTAAAGAGTTTAACCACTGTTTGGCTTTATTTCTCAAAGAGAATGGAAATAGCCTCAAGCGAATGGCATCGTTAGAAACGCTATTTATTTTAAAAGTATCACATATTTCCAAATAATTGGCTAGATGCGAGTTAGGATCCTCATCCTGCAAACCATCAAACTGAACAAATTGCTGTATCATTTGAATAGTGTTAAGGTTCAGTTCAAAATTATTTGCAGCAATAGTAGGCCTAACAACGCTAGATTCAGTGCCTGCTAAATTAGGTCTAGCATAATCATACATAGTATGCGGAGCAGGATTTTGCTCAACAGGATTTGCGGCTACTACAGGAAGTAGCTAATTATCCTGATTTGCTTCCATCTTTTCAGTAGGTTCAGGTTCTTCTTCTTGTCCTTCTTCGGGATACTGTAGGCTTCGTTTGATCTCTCTGCGATTTCTGCGAACTGTTGCCTCTAAATCTTCGTCAAAAAATAATGGTCCAGCTGGGTTATTTCTAGTCATAAACTAGAAATACCTAGAAGGAAAAAGCAAAGAAAAATAGAATAAAATAAAAATAAAAATAAAAATAAAAACTAAAAGAAAAAAATATAGTAATGGCTAAAGTAATAGAAATCGAGTTTTCTTAATATTTTAGTTCCCCGGCAACGGCGCCAAAAACTTGATAACGGCTCGTGATATTAAGTAATAAAATTTATAAAACTGATCACACCAAAACTAACTAATATCACGACCTTAAAGGCAAGCGCACCTGTCAAACAATAGTATAGTTTAGTGGCAAGACCGAGTTATCGTACCCAAGGGAACCAAAAGTACTAGTACTTACTTCCTTTCTATTATCTAGCCTAAAAATAAAGAGAGTTGATTTAAACTTATTCTAAAACTAACTAAAAATGTACAAAAAGTAAATTGAGGAAAAACTTTCGGGAAAACTGATTGATATGAGCAATACTCAAGGGAGAATCCACCTAGACTTCACTTGTTATTGGTTCTTGAGCTAGACGATTTATTCACTTGACTTGATCTGTAGAGATCCCTAATTTATGCTAAACCCTCCGTCGAGGTGAAGAGCAACTAGGCCTAGGTTGTTAACTAAAGTTCCTTTATTAATCAACACCCCTAGGTTGCATTAATTCGATCTATGGTTCCCCATATTAGGTTTGACCCTAATCTGGCAGATTTATGTCGCCCTATGTCTAGGGTTGCATGCAACTCCGCTTAATTATGGTAGATCTACTCTTATCACAGGGACTTTTGCTCTTCTGCTTTAAGCATATCTGTTTCTTGAATTAATACGTAGGCTTATTAACACAAGAATTAAGCACACATAATTAAGAACAACTCGAGTATTTATCATATAACTCAAGAATAAATAATAACAAGATTATTCTTAGGTTTCATCCCCCTCAAGTATTTGAGGGGTTTAGTTCATAATAAAGAAAGAAAACATCTCAGAAGAATTAAGATAACAAAACATAAAGAACCCGAAAACCCCTGAAGGAATTTAGGGAGATCCTCTGTCTTGATGTAGAATTCTGGCTTCTAGGATGAATCAATCGGCTTCCCTTGGAGTAATCCCTTGCTTTCACTCCTTGTGTTGGCAGAATTATGACTCTCTCTTGAGAGAAAAGAGTTTTCCCTTAGCGGGAAATAAGCACCCCCTTAGAGTTGTCTCCTAGGGTCTTTATATAGAGCTTTGAGGGAGCCTTTCTTAGCTTCTAAGCATCCCAATTCGAGTGAAATTCCTCTTCCTCATGACTAGAACACACCTGTGTGCCACGCCCGTGTGACTTCGACAAAGGTCGTGTGCATCTATCGGTGGGGCCACGGCCGTGTGGCCTGGCCGTGCTTGTCGAGGGCTGGACCGTGTGATCTTCATGTGGCACGGCCGTGTGGCATTTCTTGGCCCGTGTTGTTCAGACATTTTGGCTCATTTTTCATCGTTTTTGGCCCGTTTTTCGTTCTTTTCTCTTCCCTATGCTCTCCTGAGTATAAGATATGAAAAAGGAAGATTAAGAGCACCAATTCTCACAAAATTGCTAATAATTCATCCAAAATATAGGCTAAATATGAGGTAAAAATATATATAATTTATCGTTTATCAGCAGTATTTGAAGAAGGTACTACAGCAGTTTGGCATGATGAGCATACAAAACCTATAAGTACCCCATTGGCTTCTCATTTCAAGCTTTTTGCACAACTATCTCCTTCGATGAATACGGAATGAGAATACATGTTGCAAGTTCTGTATTCTAATGCAGTGGGTAGCTTGATGTATGCAATAGTGTGTACAAGACCCGACATTTCACAAGCAGTTAGTATAGTGAGCAGGTATATGCATAATCCTGGAAAAGGACATTGGCAAGCTGTGAAATGGAGTCTACGGTATATTTAGAAGACCGTGAATGTTGGATTACTGTTCAAGCAGGAGAATACACTTGGTAAAAGTGTTATTGGGTACGTTGATTCTGATTATGCCGGTGATTTGGACAAACGGAGATCAACCACTCGTTATGTGTTTACACTTACTGGAGAACCAATAAGTTGGAAGTCTACACTACAGTTTATGGTCGCGTTGTTAACCATAGAAGCCGAATACATGGCTGTAACAGAGGCTGTAAAGGAAGCTATTTGGTTACAAGGTATAGTTAAAACCTTAGGATTGGTTTAGGAGCATATTAACGTGTATTGTGATAGTCAAAGTGCTATTCATGTAGCAAATAATCAAGTCTATCATGCACATACAAAACATATCGACGTACGATTCCATTTTGTGCGGGATATTATTGATGAGGGGAAAATTCATCTTTAGAAGATTAAGACTGCAGATAATCCCGCAGATATGATGACCAAGGTGGTAACAGCAACCAAGTTCGAACATTGTTTGAACTTGATCAATATCCTGCAAGTTTAACAGTTGAAGAAGGAACTATCAAGTATTGTCGTCAAAGCTAGAAAGAATTGTGTGAAGATAAGATTATTCTAATCAAATCTTCAAGGTGGAGATTATTGGCAGCCACAATCTTTGACTTTTCAAAGATTGAGTGTTAGAAAGTTGGCACCGAAAATAGGAGCATTTAAGGCACTGCAATTTGGGTTGAAATTTGGCATGGGATAATTGCAATTCTGGTCCCTATTTGTATAGGTACTTTGCAAGTTGATCCCTGAACCTCAACTATAAATAGGCCTAACCATTTCTCATTTTCTTCATCCCAACATTTGCCATTCTCTACTTAAGGCATTGTTCTCTCTCCCTATTTGTAAATTTCACTTGTATTTTGAGTGAAATATATTTGGTAGTGCCCGAGGTCATAGGCAAAATTTGCCGAACCTCGTTAAAATTCTGTTGTTCTTTATTATTTATCTTTGCATATTTTGTGAGTGTGATTGTAGTGATTTATTGTGCTATTAAATTACGATAGAGGGATATTCTGGCTAGGAAAGACTTGGTACTTAAGTGATCCTCGTGATCCACCTCTCTTTCCTGAGAATTGAACTTAGTGTGATTTCTTAGTACAATAATTTTACTCTTTTACATGCTTCCGCACAACACGCGATAATTTTCATTTGTGAGTTTACTATGTTTTCTTCTAGATTTTCAAGGTAATAAATTATTGACTTTATGTATGATTTTAGAGAAGTTATTCTCTTTATGTGGTATTCAAAATTGTTGAGGCATTATTTTCTTTTATTTCCCAATGAACACGCCATAAATTAAAGCTATACTTTATATGGGAGGTCTAAGTTCGATTTTAGAAGATGAAGTTATGAATGATGTGGGAATTAAGAATGTGAATAGAGAGAATGGCAGTGGTGGCTGTATTATCAATGTGTGTACAGAGACATGAGAAAGCGATTAGTATTAGGCAGCTGATTTGTCACTTGTGGGCGAAGCTGGAATTGAATGTACCTGTGTGTGTAAATCATGTCGTAGTATAGAAAATGTATTGCATACCAAAGTTACTTAAAATCCATAATTCAGACATATTTGTATATCACAATCCCGAGCAACATAGCTTTAAAATTACTTTACTACAACATTATATATCTACCCCTTTTTGAAACATTAATGGTTAAATTTGACTCTTTATAAAAAGTTGAGGGTTAAATTTAACTAAAAAAGAAGAATAATGATCAAATTGATAAAAAAAATTAAACATTTAGAACTACATTTGATATTATGCCTAATTTCCTTATACTTTTCTGATTTAAAAATCAAAGTACTTTTGATAATACTATTAATTTAGTTATGTTAAATTTGACAAATTACGTCCTCACAACACAACTGTTCATTAATAATTAAGAATAAGAATTGAAAACAGAAGAACAACAAATCAATTGTTTCATTAAATCTAACAATTTGAATCTTATAATTTACAATTACTTGTCAAAAGCTGACTTCCATTTATTTAAAAAAAAAAAACCATATTTAAACTTTTCATAACAACTAGAATTTGGTATTAGAATTCATACAACAAGAATTTGACTGTTAAAGTAATATTTGCTTAACAGCTTAAGCTTAATCTGTACTTAAATATATTTACACAACACCTTCAAATACAAATTTAGAAATTATAATAAACACAAAGACACTCAAATCATCTGCTAAATTAACAACACCCCCACTTATTTATTCTAATCGCTTCCAAGGAACTGAATATGTTGAATCTTTCCATCCAACTGAATCCCGAGTTCCAAAGCCATTATCACAAATTACAAAACAGAAAAAAAAAAATCATGTTTGAACTTTGAACTTAAATATTAGATTAAAAAAGATGAAACTTATGAAATATTTGTTAAAAAAGAAACTCATCTAATCAAGATGCTGGATGCATAGCCAATTTCTTCTTGCTCTGTTTCTTCGTACTCACCTCGTGAAATTGTATTGCTCTCTCTCCACCTCTCTAACAAACCATGGTTTTCCAGTTGTGAATATAATGTAACCCAGGCTCAATCCTAGCACCACCCACTTTCATATCCCATCATTACAACTTGCCAAAAGAAGGATATTTTAGAACCTTCATGTTCCACCGACAATGGTGCAGGTGGTTCGACCCCTTCAAGGTTGACGCATTGCTTGGACAATGGTAAGCCACACAATCCCAAGTTACCAATGTATGAATCATTATCAAAGGTATCAAATTGTTTCTCAAGAGGAATTGGTCCAACAAGATTGTTGTTTGAAAGATTCAATGCTTCAAGAAATGTCAGCTTCGTCATTTGAGAAGGAACCCTACCATTGAGCTTGTTTGATGAAATATCTAATGATTCAAGTGCTACTAAATTTTCAAATGATGCTGGGATGGGACTGGTGAAGTTGTTGTGAGAGAAGTTGAGTATTTGCAGGGAAATAAGTTGCTCAACATCCTTTGGAATTTCTCCACAGAATTGGTTGTTTGACAAGTCCATAAATATGAAAATGACCAGTCTTCATCAATTCCATCTCCAATCTTTTTGTTGTTACATTCACAGGAATGTGCCTGTGAACAATGTGCCTGTGAACTTATTTCCAGAGAGATCAATTATTTGCAATACAGAGAAATTAGATGAAGCTATGGAATGAGGTAGTGATTCATAAAATCTATTAAATCTCAAGATAAGAACTTGCAGACTTAGAAGCAAAGCTAACCAACGGGGAAACCTATCTATTAACTTCTTGTTCCCTAAATTTAAAAGTTCCAATGAAGTACAGGATGACGGCACTAATCCTTCCAATTGATTGTCCTTGAGTAAAAGATGGCTCAACTCACTATTATTCACAAGTCACAAAAGAATTAGGGATCTTGCCAAAGAAGTTGTTCATTTGCAAATCCAAGGTCTCGAGATAGCTGAAATTTCCAAAACAATCAGGAATAGTTCCACTCAAGCTGTTTTCAGACAAGTCCAGAGCACGAAGCAGACTCAAATTGCAAATAGAAGAAGGGATGTTTCCTGTCAATTTATTCTTTGAAATGATGATCAATGACAACTCTTTTAAAATTGGAACTTGAGGATTGAAGCAAGTTGAGAGAATTGGTCCTTGAAGCAAGTTGGAATGAAGGTTGAGATATTCCAAATTGTTTCCCGGAAATGGCTCCAAAGCAGTCAAAAAGTTATGAGAAAGGTCCAACGATAGCAATCCTTTCCACCCTTCAGCTTCCCATTTGGAAATTTCACCAGAAATCACGTTATTGGAAAGATCTAAACTTCGATGTTTGAAAGAAATTTTGGAACTGCCTTACGCGACAACCAGAGAATCCCACATGTCTAAGCTGAGGGAAAGAATAGTTCATATCATTGCCGCTTGTGCTTAATGATAATAAACTATCACTTGAAACGTCAAGACCTTCAAGACTCGTGAGTTTTGAAAGCATATCTGACTTCATCACCCCACTCAAGTTGTTATAACTGAGGTCCAAAAATGACAGAGATGGCAGAGTAAACATCCAAGATGGTACTACACCATTTATAGAGTTATTAGATAACCCAAGTTCCTCTAGCAATTGAGCTCACTAACATGGGTTGGCAAAGGACTTTCCAAGTGATTATTTGACAAATCTTTTGAATAGTTCAATGCCTAAATTGTAAATTTTTTAGTTAAGTGGCCAAAACGAAAATTTACATATAGTTTAGTGACTAATGATGGAATTTACCCTTATAAAAAATTGTCTACAACACCTTCTATAGGCCAGGTTATACATGGTATCAATATCATATATATTTATCTAAGTTCAACCCAACTTGAAGTGAACATTTCGAGATATAAGACTCAGATTTTGTTCAAGCTTATATTTTGTAAATGACTAACTTAAGCCCATTTAAGATCATCCAAGTTAACTTTTTAATTTTAAAATATAATTATTTTATTTAATATTTGATAATTATATATATCTTTTACTATTATTTTACAATTTTCTTTTATTAAAATTTTAAATACAAACAATTTAACATATATATATATATATATATATATTAATATTTACATAATAATTTAGTATATTTAATTTTTATATGATATAAAATCATAAATTACATAATATATGAAAGAAAAAGAAAACTTATTACCAACTTAAAAATGGGTTAGGTCAATTCGAGTTCTAGCTTTGAATTTTAGAGTTTGAGCATGATTCATATTTTAAACGATTTTTTTTTTCTTAAACTCAATTTTTGTCACTAATTTTTTTATTCAAACTCCCAAATTTCAAGTAGGTCCTTGGACTTGGGTGGATAATTTGTTTCTTTCTAAAATATTAAATATATATTTCATAATATAATAATTTTACAAGATTAAAATAAATACATATTGTAAAATCATATAAAAATTAAAATATATATAAAATATAAAAATAGTTAAAATGTTATAAACTCTTATACAAGTTAAAAAAGAATTCTAATTAAAAATAAAATTAGTTATAAAATAAAAAAAAGATTATTTTGATAAATTTTTTGAAAAGGCGGTGCGAGTTTGATCTAAGCCCGATTCCAACTCAAACCCAAAAGTTTTAATTGAAAAACCACTTTATTCAAACCTTTAAAAAAAAAAATCTTATAAGGTGAGGTTAAGTTAAAACCAGAAGAGTTAGGATTATTTATAATAATTTTTTCATTCAAGCCTGAATCAACTCTGAGAAATGTAAGCCCAAGTTTAACCTGACTTGCTCTTATTTATTTTTAAAATTTTTTTTATATAACATCAATTTTTTTTTAAATAATACATTGAATACACTAAAATAAATATTCCCAACACATTAAAAATATATTACAATAAATTATTTCTAACTTAAATAATACTAAAATTAAAGTAAAATTAACAATAGAACAATAGTAAAACAACAACAAAAAAGTAGCAATAAAATAGTACTTAAACTAAATTAAAATAGTGGCAAAACGAATCTATTATTTGAATCTTATAATTTACAATTATTTGTCAAATGTGACTTGCATTGATTAAAAAAAAATTCGTATTTAAGCTCCTTCATAACAATTAGAATTTGGCATTGGAATTCATATGACAAGAATTTGACAGTTACAGTAATGTTTGCTTAATAGTTTAAGTTTATGCAATACTTAAATATAATTACATGACACCCACAAATAAAAATCTAGAAATTATAAAGAACATAAAGACACTCATATCATCCGCTAAATTAACATTTTAACTTATTTATTCTAATCGCTTCCAAGGAAACTGAACATGCTGAATCTTTCCATCTAATCCAATCCCAAGTTTCAATGCCACTATCACAAATTATAAAAATAGAAAAAAAAAAAAAAAAAAAAACATGTTTGAACTTAAATATTAGATTAAGAAAGATGAAACTTATGAAATACTTGTTAGAAAAGAAACTCACCTAAACAAGATGTTGGATGCAGAGCTAGTTTCTTCTTGCTCTGTTTCTTTGTACCCACTTTGTGAAATTATATTGCCAGTTTCTCTCTACCTTCCTTACAAACCACCATGGTCTTCTGGTTGTAAATACAATGTAACCGAAGCTCAGTCCCAACACCACTCCACTTCCATACCCCATCATTACAACTTGCCAAAAGAAGGGTATTTTAGAACCTTTATGTTCCACCACCAATGGTGAAGGCGGTTCGGGCCCCCAATGGTTGACGCACTGCTTGGACAATGGTAATCCACACAATCCCAAGTTACCACTGTAGGAATCATTATCAAATGTATTAAATTGATTGCCATAAGGAATTGGTCCAACAAGATTGTTGTTTGAAAGATTCAATACTTCAAGAAATGTCAGACTTGTCATTTCAGAAGGAATCCTACCGTCAAGCTTATTTGATGAAAGATCTAATGATTCAAGTGCTACCAAATTTCCAAACGATGCTGGGATAGGACCGGTGAAGTTGTTATGAGAGAAGTTGAGCATTTGCAGGGAAATAAGTTGCCCGACGTCCTTCGAAATTTTTCCACAGAATTGGTTATTTGACAAGTCCATAGATACGAAAATAGCCACAGTCTTCGTCAATTCCATCTCCAATCTTTTCGTTGTTACATTCACAGGAATTTCATAAATATCACTGGGAAATCTGCTTCCCCTAAATTTGAAAGCTATGGAGTATAACCACTCTTTAGGTTTATCTTTCATTGCTCTCAAATTTTGAAAGAGTTTCCTCGGCAATGTGCCTGTGAAGTCATTTTCAGAGAGATCAATTATTCGCAATGCAGAGAAGTTAGACGAAGCTACAGAATGAGGCAGTGGTCCATAAAATCTATTAAATCTCAGGATAATAACTTGCAGACATGGAAGTGAAACTAACCAATAGGGAAATCTATCTGTTAACTTGTTATTCCCTAAATTTAAAACTTCCAATGAAATAGAATTAGCCAAAGATGACGGTACTAATCCTTCCAATTGATTGTCATTGAGTAAAAGATGACTCAACTCACTATTATTCACAAAAGAGTCAGGGATCTTGCCAAAGAAGTTGTTCATTTGCAAATCCAAGAAAGTGAGATAGCTAAAATTTCCAAAACAATCAGGAATAGTTCCACTCAAGCTGTTTTTGGACAAGTCCAGAACATCAAGTGAACTCAAATTGCAAATAGAAGGGATGTTTCCTGTCAACTTATTCTCTGAAATGATGAACACTTCCAACTCCTTTAAAATTGGAATTTGAGGATTCAAGCAAGTTAAGAGAATTGGTCCTTGAAGCAAGTTGGATTGAAGGTTGAGCATTCTCAAATTGTTTCCCGAAAATTGCTTCAAAGCAGTCAAAAAGTTATGAGAAAGGTCCAAAAATAGCAATCGTTCCCACCCTTCAGCTTCCCATTTGGAAATTCCACCAGAAATCATGTTATTTGAAAGATATAAATATTGCAAGTTCGATGTTTGAAAGAAACTCGGGAACTGCCTTACGCTACAATCAGAGAAGCTCACAGTTGTAAGCTGGGGGAAAGAATAGTTCACATCATTGCTTCTTGTGCTTAATGATAATAAACTATTGGTTGAAACTGTTGAATGTAGCCTCCATGCAGTAGCAAAGGTGGCCATGCAAGGCCATGCACGATGCACCATGTAGCAGCAACAATACATGAAGCAGCCGCATGAATTTAGTTCCATTTCAACTGTTTCTTGTTCATTTTGTTAATGTAATGAAGTTTTTGTTCAATTTGAACTTTGTTGACTGATATTTGATGAAAACTTGTGATTGATGTAGCTTTAGTTAAGTGTACAAGTTATGTCTTCTTATTTCAAAGTTTAAGTGGTGTTAGGTGAAGTTTTAGGTAGACTTTGACTTGTAATCACAAGTAATCTCTTCTTATATATATTTGTCTTGTAAAACTTTCATGTTATGATGAATTTAAGTTCAGTTCTTCATCATTTTCATGCTTTACTTTTTTTGTTTTCAACTGGTATTCTCCTAGAACTATTGCCTCTACTTTATTTCTTCTGCAAGCCACGAGACTTGCCGTGCAAGGCTTCTGCTCGACTCTTGTTCAGTTCACCCAAGCACCAACAATTGGTATCAGAGCTAATATCTTAGAGGACCTGTTGTTTATTTATCGAAAACACTTATGGCTTCTTCGAGTTTCTCTCCAGCAGCTCCACCTGTCTTCAATGGAGAAAACTACCACATATGGGTAGTTAAGATGAAGACTTACCTGCAGGCCTTTGATCTGTGGGAAGTTGTTAATGCCGATGCTGAGCTAGCACCACTTAAGGCCAATCCCACAGTGGCTCAGATGAGACAGCATGCAAAAGAGAGGACCAAGAGGCATAAAGCAATGTCATGTATTTAAAATTGTGTCTCGGATGTGATCTTTACAAGGATCATGGCTTGCGAAACTCCTAAACAGGCCTGGGACAAGCTTAAGGAGAAGTTCCAAGGTACTGACAGGACGAGGCAACAACAGCTTCTAAACTTGAGAAGAGACTTTGAAAATCTCAAGATGAAGGAGGAAGAGACAGTTAAGCAATACTCGGACCGGATTATGGGTGTGGTCAACAGCATAAGATTGCTAGGAGCAGAGTTTTCAGAGACAAGAATAGTAGAGAAAGTTCTCTCAACTTTACTTGAGAGATGTGAGGCTAAAATCTCATCCCTTGAGGATTCAAGAGACTTGGCCAGAATATCGTTGATAGAGCTTATTAATGCTCTGTATGCACAAGAACAAAGAAGGGCTAGTAGACTAGAGGAGCACCAGGAGGGTGCATTCCAAGCTAAAGCCAAGCCAGCTTCAAGTAATTCTGCCTACAAAGGCAAGAAAAGCTGGAAAAACAGGCCCAAGCCTGATGCTGCAAGAGAAGGAGATCGACTCTGCAGATTTTGTAAGAAACCTGGTCATCCAGAAGCTAGATGCTAGTTCAGACCAGATGCCACATGCCAGTATTGTAAGAAGAAGGGCCATGTTGAAAGAGTCTACAAAGAGAAAGGCAGACCTGGCCAGAATCAACCACAATGCAAGAATGAAGAAGCTCGAGTGGCTGAAGACAACAGTGATCGTGAAGAGCAGGTCTTTGCTATATCATGTCTGGCTGGTCAAAGTAAGGGCTCAAGAGGGTGGTTACTAGACAGCGGTTGCACTAACCACATGTCACCACATGCCAACATTTTTAAAACTCTCGATAGAAGCTGCAAGACCAAGGTGAAAATTGGCAATGGTCAGTTTATTAAAGCTGAAGGAAAGGGAGATGTGCTAGTATGCACTTCCACAGGAAACAAAATTATATCGAACGTGTTACTAGTGCCTGAAATTGAAAGAAACCTTCTCAGCATTACTCAGTTGCTTGAGAAAGGTTACTCTGTTGTGTTCAAAGGTCAAGTGTACACGATTACTGACCCAAGTGGCTCGAGTCTCATGACAGTCAAAATGACTGAAAAGTGTTTTGAAATCGACTGGCCAATTGACACACACTCAGCCTGCATAGCCACAGCTGAGGAAACCAAGCTTTGGCATCAAAGGCTTGAACATGCCAACTTCAAGTCGATGGCTCAATTAGCTAGCAAGGATCTGGCAGAAAACTTTATTAGTTCAGTCAAAAAAGAAGAAGTTTGTGACATATGTCAACTAGGAAAGTTGGCTAGAAAGCCATTTCCTAAAAATGAGGCATGGAGAGCTTCTCAAAAGTTTCAGTTGATACACACTAATGTATGCGGGCCTATGAAGACTGAATCTCTCAGTGGGAACAGGTATTTTATCCTGTTTGTTGATGACTTCACTAGATACTGCTGGATATTCTTCTTAAAACATAAATCAGAGGTGCCTCAAGTGTTCTTGAAGTTCAAAGCTGCTGCTGAAACAGAAGCTGGTTGCAAACTCAAAGCCATCAGGTCAGATAATGGGTCTGAATATACTTCAGCCCAGTTTCAAGCCATCTGCAATGAAGCAGGCATCAAGCATCAAATGATTACCACCTATACTCCTCAACAGAATGGAGTTAGTAAAAGGAAGAACAGGAGCATAATGGACATGGCCCGATGTTTGTTGTTTCAGAAAAACATGCCAAGAACCATGTGGGCTGAAGCGACCAATACAGCTGTTTACTTGCAAAACAGACTTCCTACAAAGGCCTTGACTCAGAAGACATCATTCGAAGCTTGGTATGGTTTCAAACCCTCATTAGCACATCTAAAAATATTTGGTAGCCTTTGTTATGCTCTTATACCTGCTGTCAAAAGAGATAAACTGTCTTAAAAAGCTCAACCTGGAGTGTTTGTTGGCTATAGCTTGACTAAAAAAGGTTACAGGATCTTAAATCCTCTAACAAAGAAGATCCAGGTCAGTAGGGATGTAGTTTTTAATGAAAATGCATGCTGGAACTAAGAAAGAAGTGAGCCAGAAGCTATACCTGAAGACTTGACAGCAGATCTGACTGAGTCTGTTCAACCTTATCATGAGAATGATGTTGATGATGAGCCTGTTAGGGGCACTAGACCTTAGCTGAGATCTATGAAAGAGCTCAAGTAGCTGTAGTGGAACCAACCAACTTTGAAGAAGCCAATGAACATGAAGGCTGGAAGCAGGCTATGATTGAAGAGATTAACATGATCGAAAAAAAATCAAACCTGGGAACTAACTGAAAAACCTCCAAACAGAAAGGCCATTGGAGTGAAGTGGATCTATCGAGCCAAACATAAAGCTGATGGGACCTTGAACAAGCTAAAAGCAAGACTTGTAGTTAAAGGGTTTAGCCAAAGGTATGGTTTGGACTACATGGAGACATTTGCTCCAGTAGCCAGGCTCGACACAATCAGGTTGTTGGTTGCTGTGGCTGCTCAAAGGCAATGGTTCATTCACCAATTGGATGTAAAGTCTGCATTTCTGAATGGCATGCTTGAAGAAGAGATTTACATCGAATAACCTCAAGGTTTTGTTGTTCCAGAGAAGGAGCACATGGTTTATAGGCTCAAGAAGGCACTTTATGGCCTAAAACAAGCTCCTAGAGCATGGTATACCAAGATCGACAGCTACCTGATAAGCTTGGGTTTCAACAGAAGTGCAAGTGAGCCCACTTTGTATGTCAAGGAGGAGTATGCTGAAACTCAACTTATAGTTTCTCTCTATGTCGATGATCTACTAGTAACTGGAGGAAATCAGTCTATGCTAGCCAAGTTCAAAGCTGAAATGCAAGAAATGTTTGAAATGTCTGACTTGGGCCAGATAACTTATTTCTTGGGAATGGAAATGCATCAAACTCAAGAAGCAATCTTCCTAGGACAAAAGGCATTTGCTACAAAAGTCCTAGACAAGTTCTCTATGAAGAACTGCAAGCCAACCAGCACACCAATTGCTGTTGGTACTAAGTTATCAAGCCAAGGTGACTACGAGCCTGTGTGTGAAACCACTTACAGGAGTCTGGTGGTTGTCTATTATACTTAACTGCCACAAGACCTGATGTAATGTATGCAGTTAGCATACTATCAAGGTTCATGCATTGCTGCAATACACAACATCTTCAAGTGGCAAAACGAGTATTAAGATACATCAAGGGCACCTTAAACTATGGTTTAATATATAAACCCTCTTCTCAATTGAAACTCGTGGGATACATGGATAGTGATTGGGGAGGCTCCTTGGATGATTTGAAAAGCACTTCAGGATATGCATTCTCTCTAGGCTCAACCATGTTTTGTTGGAGCTCGAAGAAACAAAGCATTGTAGCTCAATCAACAGCTGAAGCCGAATATGTAGCAGCTGCCCATGCTGTTAATCAAACTGCTTGGCTAAGAAAAATCCTAGCTGATTTAAATCTTGCTCAAAATGGTGCAACAGAAATTTACTGTGACAATAAGTCAGCAGTTGCAATAGCTAAAAATCCTGTTTTCCATGGGAGAACCAAACACTTCACCATAAAATTACATGTTGTTCGTGAAATGGAGCAAGTTGGTGAAGTCAAGTTGATTCACTATGTTTCTGAAGATCAGATTGCTGATATTTTCACCGAAGTTCTTGGTGTTTCAAGATTTATCAAGTTACGAATACAATTGGGTGTCAGTAGCATGGAAGCTAAGGAGGAGTGTTGAATGTAGCCTCCATGCAGTAGCAAAGGTGGCCATGCAAGGCCATGCACGATGCACCATGTAGCAACAATAATACATGAAGCAGCCGCATAAATTTAGTTCCATTTCAACTGTTTCTTATTTATTTTGTTAATGTAATCAAGTTTTTGTTCAATTTGAACTTTGTTGACTGATATTTGATGAAAACTTGTGATTGATATAGCTTTAGTTAAGTGTACAAGTTATGTCTTCTTATTTCAAAGTTTAAGTGGTGTTAGGTGAAGTTTTAGGTAGACTTTGACTTGTAATCACAAGTAATCTCCTCTTATATGTATTTGTCTTGTAAAACTTTCATGTTATGATGAATTTAAGTTCAGTTCTTCATCATTTTCATGCTTTACTTTTCTTGTTTTCAACTGGTATTCTCCTAGAACTATTGCCTCTACTTTATTTCTTCCGCAAGCCACGAGACTTGCCATGCAAGGCTTCTGCTCGACTCTTTGTTCAGCTCACCCAAGCACCAACAGAAACATCAAGAACTTCAAGACTTATGAGTTTTGAAAGCATATCTGACTTGATCACACCACTCAGGTTGTTTGATGACAAATCAAGCTCACGAAGGTTCACAAGATAAAAAATGGAATACGGTATGGGACCACTCAAGTTGTTTGATGACAAATGAAGCTCAGTAAGGTTCACAAGATAAAAAATGGAATACGGTATGGGACCACTCAAGTTGTTTGATGACAAATCAAGTGAAGTAAGGTTCACAAGATAAAAAATGGAATATTGTATTGGACCACCAATTTCATTATAACTCAAATCAACATCTTGGACAAAACCAGGCTTCTGAATTTGGTCAATAGGACCAACTAGTTTATTATAACTGAGGTTCAATTGTAGAAGAGATGGCAAAGTAAACAGCTAAGAAGGTATTCCACCACTTATAGAGTTATTATTTAACAGAAGTTCCTCTAGAAATTGAAGCTCATTAACATGATTTGGAAAGGGACCTTTCAAGTGATTACTTGACAAAACCAAATGGGTAATTTTGGTGAGGTTGAAGATACTTCTTGGAAGTGGACCACTCAAATTGCATGAAAGAAAGCTCAAAGAAGTTAGTTTTCTTAGGCTTCCAAAAACATCTAGAATCTGTCCTTCAAGCGAATTTCCAGATAAATCAACGGTAATGATTTGAGTGAGATTTCCAAATAATGTTGGGATTGACCCCCTAAAATCACATGAGGAAAGGTCCAACAACTCAAGGCTACTACTCCAATTTGTTTTAGGGAGATAACCTGTGAGAATGAAATTCCCATTTAAATCTAAAACTTTGAGGTTCGGAAGCTGAAAAACTTGAGATGGAAATTCCCCGTGTAATTCACAAGCACTGAGACTCAAATGTTCAAGTGATGAAGACAAGTTTAGAAAGGAAGTAAGTTCAACATCAGACATATCTACAGTGTCAAGCACAAGGTTTCTTAATTTGGTCAAGTTTCTTGTAAGCATGTCGAAACCTTGGTCATCAAATCTCAAATATGATTCAACATCATCAAAGATCCCATTAAAAGAGAGATTAAGATAGGTTAAACTCACCAACTGGCTAAATAACTTTGATGAGATGGTGCCATTGAAACTATTATCAGCAAGGTTGAGTCGTCAGAGTCCATGAAAGTGAAACAAGTTGCTAGTGTTCTCAAGAAGAGAGCCTCTGAGGTTGTTAGAGCTCAAGTCAAGCAATTGGAGGTTGTGAAGTTGAAAGATGCCGTTGTTTGCAAAGAGAGAACCAACAAGGCAACTGTGACTAAGATCCATGCTGATTACATGACCAGACACGTCGTCGCATTTCACTCCCTCCCATGAACAACAATCAATGCTTTTGTTCCACGACTCTATGTCTATCCTGGGGTAAGGATCTTTATTATAACCACCAGAATTCAAATCACAATCAACAGAAATGGTGGTTTTAAAATGAAGCAAAGCGTCTCTTTCGTGAGGGAGACATAAATTAGAGGATGGAGGAGGAACAGAGGAAGACAAAGTCCATGAAAGTTGCAAGACCACCAAAACCAGGCAAAGGCTTCCCATAATTTTTTTTCTCCAAAAAAAGAAATGGTGAGTGATGAGATACGGATGGAACTAGTGATAATTATTTCGAGAATGGTAGGCTTGAAAGACTAGATGGGTCAAAGTCTCTCAAAGTTAAGTGAGTCACGGGGATTTGGTTATGAAGAATTTAAGGCTTTGATTACGTATGTTTTTGAAAGCAGGTTGGAACAAACACTCAGCATTTCCAAACTCTTCCTGGAAATTGCTCCAAAGTGATAAAAGAAAAGTTCTTTGAGAGGGTCTACTACTAGTTGGATTTGCAACAATAAATAAAATATTCTAAATTTAATCACCTTTTTACCCAATTAGAAAGTTTAAAATAGTTTCATGGATAAAGGAAACAAAAATGTAGGCCTTACTGCCTTTAGGTCTAAACATGTAATTCAAATTCAATTACTTCAAGTATAACAAATGTCTTATTAAATTGATCAAAATAAAAACCAAATTTAATAAATAATTTTCTTAAATATTAAATGTTACATATTTAAACTTAATAGAATGCTATTAATATTGTTATCAATTAGATTTCGATTTTTAAATTGGGAAAACATAATAACAATAAAATTTTATGGATTAACAAAATAATTAAACCAAAATATAATCTACAACGTTATTATTATTTATTTAAAAACATTAATCATAAATTGTAAGATGATCATCTATATATAAAAAAAATTTAAAACAATTAATTTAACCATTATAACTTATCAATGGATCATATTTCAATTACACAAGTAGACACATGATACTTGTACGGCCCAAAATTGCCCGGGCTCGTCAGAAACAAAAAATAAATAACAAGGGTCCACTATTATACAAGTCCAGATCACAAAGATGGGTTACGGGGCCCAATACCCGATACCCAGACCTAATAGCCCAACACTAAACTAACTTAACCCCAGACCCAAACAATGGGCTAATACCCTAAAACGACAGCCCAAATACCCCGAGCTCGAGAAACAAATTTCAAACCCTAGGTGCGGCGCACCTAGGGCCTTCTGACACCACCACTAGAGTCTGCCACCGCCAGTGGATGTCGTCCCACTGTTTTTATTGGCGCCGTCACCTGTAAATTCAAAAGTGGGAGCAGCAAGCAGAGCACAAAAATAGAAATAGGGAAACAGCAGCCAAGCAGTGACGATTTTTTATTTTATTGTACTCTATTCGGCTATAAAGCCACCGAAAAACAGAGATATAAGGACCCTTTTTTGGAGAACAAAAAATTGAATACAGAGAATAGAATTCGAAACAAGAAACAAAAAGGTTGTCTTTTTATCTTTTACTTTGAAATAATAGAATAAATAAAAAATTCTTACTGTGTTTGGTTCTCCGTTGAGGTCAGAGATCTCCAGTGACCCAAATATCGCGAAACCCCTTCGGGTTCTGACGAAGGTAGGAGGCGCTGAGATTCGGCTCTTCTCTTTGCTGTGTCCGTGGCTCTTACCTGCATTCAAGTGCAACCTAGGGTTAGAGATAAGAAATAAAAAGGGAAATGAATGGTGGAGCCTTTGATTGCTTCAAAAAAGGGGTCAGAAAACCCCTTCGCGGCCTCGGCCACCACCTGCGATGAGGGGTTGTAAACCCTAGTAGAGAGGCGCCGCAAATGAAGCTGGAGGGGGGATCCTTTCAGTTTTTTTTTTTTTGAAAGGGAATTAGGGTAAAAAGTTGGGTTTTATTGGGTAGCAAACGGTGCCGTTTAGAGCCTTTCTCAATGGCCTAAAATGGTACCGTGCCAAGCTAAGCCCATGAGACCCAACCCGCATAAGCCAAGACCCGCGCGTTCTGATCTTTTGGGATATTAGCACGAGCCGTCCCTTCCCCTTTACAGCACCATTCGATCGGTCCCTTCTTTATCTTTTAATTTGGCCATTAGATTTCTTTAGGTTTTCAAATGGATCCCTTGATCTGTCAAAGCTAAAAGCGTGCGTTAAGACCATGGGCTATTGTCCCTTTTAGTCCCTGTGAACCTGGGCGTGCTTTATTTTGGTCCCTGGCAGCCTATTTTTTTATTTTTTCGAATTTTACTTTGATTTTTTTTATTTAGTCCTTAATTTTACAACTCTTTATTATTCTATCATATAATCTAAACTATTATATGCTATTTTCATTTTATATATATATATTATTATTTCAAATAAATACATACATTGTCTATTTCGTTTTTCATACACATGTTTCAATATGCTTTATATGATATCATTTTATTTTAAGATACTAAATATATTATTTTATAATTAATTATCTTAAATTACTTTGGGTAGCTTTTCAATTCTATTTATCAATTTAAAATGCTTTCTTAGGCATCTATTTTAAGTTTCATTTACGTATTTTTTATATTCCCATATACATACGTATATTATTTTTAAATGTTCTTTGGATGGTCTCCTTCTATTTTATTTATTTTTATTACTATTTTATTTATTTTTATTGCTTACTTTCTTTTCGTTTCTTTTTGTGGTAAATCGTCTTTTATTTAAAACTCATTTGTTCTCACTGTGAGATTGTTTTACACTTTACTTGCTTCAATTTGTTATATC
The DNA here is from genome assembly GCA_020496765.1 of Gossypium stocksii. Classification (NCBI taxonomy): domain Eukaryota; kingdom Viridiplantae; phylum Streptophyta; class Magnoliopsida; order Malvales; family Malvaceae; genus Gossypium; species Gossypium stocksii. The sequence goes on from CM035623.1 coordinate 2,778,230, forward strand.
TAATTTGTTATTAATTTATTCTATTGATAACGACTCGCGATATTAAGTAATAAAAGTTATAAAGCTGATCACACTAAAGCTAACTAATATCACGATGTTAAAGGCAAGCACACCTGTCGAACAATAGTATAGTTTAGTGGCAAGACTGAGTTATCATACCCAAGGGAACCAAAAGTACTAGTACTTACTTCCTTTCTATTATCTAGCCTAAAAATAAAGAGAGTTGATTTAAACTAATTCTAAAACTAACTAAAAGTGCACAAAAAGTAAATTGAGGAAAAACTTTCGGGAAAACTAATTGATATGAGCAATACTCAAGGGAGAATCCACCTAGACTTCACTTGTTATTGGTTCTTGAGCTAGACGATTTATTCACTTGACTTGATCCGTAGAGATCCCTAATTTATGCTAAACCCTCCGTCGAGGCGAAGAGCAACTAGGCCTAGGTTGTTAACTAAAGTTTCTTTATTAATTAACACCCTAGGTTGCATTAATTCGATCTATGGTTCCCCATATTAGGTTTGACCCTAATCCGGCAGATTTATGTCGCTCTATGTCTAGGGTTGCATGCAACTCCGCTTAATTATGGTAGATCCACTCTTATCACAGGGACTTTTGCTCCTCTGCTTTAAGCACATCTGTTTCTTGAATTAATACCTAGGCTTATTAACACAAGAATTAAGCACACATAATTAAGAACAACTCAAGTATTTATCATATAACTCAAGAATAAATAATAACAAGATTCGTCTTAGGTTTCATCCCCCTTAAGTATTTGAGGGTTTTAGTTCATAATAAAGAAAGAAAACATCTCAGAAGAATTAAGATAACAAAACATAAAGAACCTGAAAACCCCTGAAGGAATTTAGGGAGATCCTCTGTCTTGATGTAGAATTCTGGCTTCTAGAATGAATCAATCGGCTTCCCTTGGAGTAATTCCTTGCTTTCATTCCTTTTGTTGGCAAAAAGATAGAGCTCCTTTTTGGGAGAAAAGAGTATTCCCTTAGCGAGAAATAAGCACACCCTTAGAGTTGCCTCCTAGGGTCTTTATATAGAGCTTTGGGGGAGCCTTTCTTAGCCTCTAAGCATCCCAATTCGAGTGAAATTCCTCTTCCTCATGACTAGAACACGCCCATATGCCACGCTCGTGTGACTTCGACAAAGGCCTTGTGAATCTATCGATGGGGCCACGGCCGTGTGGCCTGGCCGTGCTTGTCGAGGGCTGGACCGTGTGATCTTCATGTGGCAGGCCGTGTGGCATTTCTTGGCCCGTGTTGTTTGGACATTTTGGCCCATTTTTCATCATTTTTGGCCTGTTTTCCGTTCTTTTCTCTTCCCTATGCTCTCCTGAGTATAAGATATGAAAAAGGAAGATTAAGAGCACCAATTCTCACAAAATTGCTAATAATCCATCCAAAATATAGGCTAAATATGAGGTAAAAATATGTATAATTTATCGTTTATCATCTATGTTATTCGTTGTTTTTTATTTATCAATATTGTTTAAATAATGAATGTCGTTGATTCTATCGTATATACTTAGATTCAACGCCCATGCATTATTACCCCGTATTTCACTTGTTTTAACTAGTTCATTCAATTAATATATTTCAAACTATAGTATGTGCCTTCAAACATCGTATTGGTTGTTATTCAAAAATGATTTCTTCAAGCAAGGCAATATTTTGTATTTTGGGAATATCGAGGAATCATACCCTAACTCACGGGGTTTCGATTTTCTCGTTAAACCTAAATAGCAAAATTCCCTTTTGAATTTCAAAGCATGTGTTTTTATAGTTTATCAAAGACAAAACTCGTATACGGGAGTTCAACGTATTATGTCCTAACTTACGGGGTATGATACTTAAATGTCTCGAGACGAGAAAGTTTTTAACAATCATTTTGGTTCAATCTAAGCGTTTTAACTTAATAGGAAGGATTGTATTTCAAAATCATTACAAGTTTTCGGCTTTCGATGAAATGGCATCGAATAATCAAATCGGTACCAATTGTGGGCGTGACGAGGGTGCTAATCCTTCCTCGCACGTAACCGATTCCCGAGCCTATTTTCTTAAATTTCGCGGACCAAAATTGCTGTTTTAATAAATTTAACCATTTTGTTGAAACAATTGACTTTTGTAAGGTGATCCGATAACGTCTCAAAATAAAAATCGGTGGCGACTCCCGTTTAATTTTTATTTTCAAAATCTAAAGTCGATCCCCATTTTTTCAAAAAAATGGTTTCGACAGCTTGGCAACTCTGCTAGGGACGTAAGAGAGTCAAGCCGAAAATTGATTATTTTATGCCTTTCGTCAAAAGTCGAAAAGTCGTTTTAAAATCGCAAGCCCTTTCATTTCATGCCTCATTTGGTATTTTTATTTATTTTATCTATTTTTTTGATTTCTTTGCATATTGCATCACATAATGCTGGTTGATTTTCACCCTTTAAATGGGAGTAGGAAACTTTTCCTTCGTGAGGTTTTCACCTCCGTATAGGAAAGTGAATTACTTCCGGGATACATCCGTACTTATGTCTTCGTGAGATTTTCATCTCCATATAGCCATAGAGAAATGTATTCGCCTGAACCAAACTTGGTCCGTATGAGCCTATAATGGGTGAGGATCGAGAAATCTATGGTTTGGGTACCGTTACTCTAGAACCGAACCTCATATAATGAGCCTTAGGTGCCTGCCCTAGGTAGAGCTACGCCGAACTTTAGTGATTACCTGAATAAGTGTTTGATTATTTCTGATTGCTATGAATTTTACCTGTATATGCTGCTAACTTGCTTTGTTTTGCTTTATTTGTGACTGCATGACATTCCATAATACAAAAGGGTGTTGATTCACATTTGGTTACTAAGTGGATAGCTGATCATAGAAAAGGGGTTTAGTGATAAGGTGGAGAAGAATGCAAATGTCCGAAATTGGTCCGAAAGAACTCAACAAGAGAAATGAGATAGTTTGACCGAAGGATACACATCAAAGCTGTGGGACTTTACCCGGATCAGTGTGACTCAGAACAATCTTCAAGAATTAAGAGATATATGGAACCATTGGAACGACGAGATCAAGCAACTTTTCTATTACAACTATGGCGATTTACACTATCTACTTGATGTGAAAGTAGACAAGCACCTATTTCGAGCTTTAGCACAATTTTGGAATCCTGCCTACAGTTGTTTCACATTCAGACATGTGGATTTAGTACCTACGGTGGAGGAATACACGGCGTTACTGCGCTGCCCGAAGTTTCAAACTGATAAAATCTATTCAAGAGCTGTTAATGTCCCAACCTTCTTGAAGAATTTGATGAATATCAGAGGGATGAACGAGCAGTGGGTCACAGCCCAAATTAAGCAAAAGGGAGACAGTAAATGTATTCCTTGGAGGAATTTAAGAGATCTGATTCAAGCACATCTGGATGTAAAAAAAAGGGTTGATGTTTTTGCCTTAAGCATTTACGGGATGGTTGTCTTCCCGAAAGCTTTGGGGCATGTTGATGAGGCGGTTTTGGTTCTATTTGATCGGCTAGAAAAGAGGGCCACACCTGTCCCTGCGATCTTGGCTGAAACCTTTAGATCTTTGAATGCTTGCCAGAGAACGGGCGAGGGGAGATTCATAGGCTGTGCACAGTTTCTGTTAGCATAGTTCCATAGCCACTTTTGGAGGGTAGAAAAGCCTACATATCGAGCCTATTTCGAGAACGACTGATATGCTCTCACGATATTAAGTAATAAAATATATAAAACTAATCACACCAAAACTAACTAATATCACGATGTTAAAGGCAAGCGCACCTACCGAATAGTAGTATAGTTTAGCGGCAAGACCGAGTTATCGTACCCAAGGGAACTAAAAGTACTAATACTTCCTTTCTATTATCTAGCCTAAAAATAAAGAGAGTTGATTTAAACTAATTCTAAAACTAACTAAAAGTGCACAAAAAGTAAATTGAGGAAAAACTTTCGGGAAAACTGATTTATATGAGCAATACTCAAGGGAGAATCCACCTAGACTTCACTTGTTATTGGTTCTTGAGCTAGACGATTTATTCACTTGACTTGATCCGTAGAGATCCCTAATTTATGCTAAACCCTCCGTCGAGGCGAAGAGCAACTAGGCCTAGGTTGTTAACTAAAGTTTCTTTATTAATTAACACCCTAGGTTGCATTAATTCGATCTATGGTTCCCCATATTAGGTTTGACCCTAATCCGGCAGATTTATGTCGCTCTATGTCTAGGGTTGCATGCAACTCCGCTTAATTATGGTAGATCCACTCTTATCACAGGGACTTTTGCTCCTCTGCTTTAAGCACATCTGTTTCTTGAATTAATACCTAGGCTTATTAACACAAGAATTAAGCACACATAATTAAGAACAACTCAAGTATTTATCATATAACTCAAGAATAAATAATAACAAGATTCGTCTTAGGTTTCATCCCCCTCAAGTATTTGAGGGGTTTAGTTCATAATAAAGAAAGAAAACATCTCAGAAGAAATAAGATAACAAAACATAAAGAACCCAAAAACCCCTGAAGGAATTTAGGGAGATCCTCTGTCTTGATGTAGAACTCTGGCTTCTGGGATGAATCAATCGGCTTCCCTTGGAGTAATTCCTTGCTTCCACTCCTTATGTTGGCTGAAAGATGGTACTCCTTTTTGGGAGAAAAGAGTACTCCCTTAGCGGGAAATAAGCACACCCTTGAAGTTGCATCCTAAGGTCTTTATATAGAGTTTAGAATGGCTTTCTTAGCCCCTAAGTGTCCAAATCCAAGTGAAATTCCTTTTCCTCACAACTAGAACACGCCCGTGTGCCACGCCCGTGTGGTTTTGACAAGAGGTCGTGTGAGATTCTGTCAATTGGGGCACGGTCGCCTGGCTGTGCTTGTTAGGGGCTGGACCGTGTGGTCTTCGTGTGGCACGGCCGTGTGCCACGGCCGTGTGGTGACTTCTTGGGCCGTGTCGATTACACATTTTGGCCTATTTTATCTGTTTTTAGTCTATTTTCCGTTCTTTTCTCTTCCCTATGCTCTCTTGAGTGTAAGATATGAAAAAGAAAGATTAAGAGCAACAATTCTCACTAAATTGATAATAATTCATCCAAAATATAGGCTAAACATGAGGGAAAAATATGTATAATTTAGTGTTTATCAAATACCCCCACACTTAAGCCTTTGCTTGTCCTCAAGCAAAATCTTAATCCCTAATTAAGAATCATTCCTGTCAACTTACAATCTTTATTAATAATGTTTCAAACTAATTCACAAGTAGTCATGCAATGAAAATTCAATCAGAAGAACATTAAAGATTCAATCACTCTAAGTTGAGAATTTTATCATTGAAACATAAGTTTCTTCCCTTCTTCTAAGTAATCATCTCTCAATTGAAAGCAACAGGTTTTGACATCCTCACTAAGGGTTCACTCTATCCACTCAAAGTGTTTAGGGTTCAAGAATTAAGCACTCTCTAGTCAATCTGAAGAGTTATTACCATAGGCTTGCAAGAAAATCAAATCTCCACCACTATAGATTGATACGGCACATCGATCAAAAGGTCTTTCAATGGTTGTAATGGGGCTTTGGTTAGGGGTGTTGTTACAAGCTGAAAAAGAGGGTTAGAATCGAGATTGAACTGAAAATTATCTGGCTAGAAAAATCTCTATCACTTAGAACATATTTCTAGAGCTAGTTCTTGTGATAATGTCGTTTCTGCCTTGGTAGCCTTAAAATAGAAATATGCCAAAAACTATTGAACTATTACAACTGAATTAATACATTTGTTTTTTTTTAAGAACAATTCATAAGTACAATAATCTGGGAATTTACAACTTTACAATTTTGGAAAAGAGAATTGATAAACGCTAAATTATACATATTTTTACCCCATGTTTAGCCTATATTTTTGATGGATTCTTATCAATTTTGTGAGAATTGGTGCTTTTAATCCTTCTTTTTTATATCTTATACTCAGAAGAGCATAGGGAAGAAGAAAGAATGGAAGACGGGCCAAAAACAATGAAAAATGGGCTAAAATGTGTGAACAACACGTGCAAAGAAATACCACACGGCCGTGCCACATGAAGATCACACGGTCAAGCCCCCGACAACCACGGCCAGGTCACACGGCCGTGCCTCCACCGATAAAAGCACACGGCCTTTGTCAAAGTCACACGGGCGTGGCACACGGGTGTGTTCTAGTCATGAGAAAGGGGAATTTCACTCGAATTAAGATGCTTAGAGGCTAAGAAAGGCTCCCCACAAGCTCCCTATATAAAGACCTCATGAGGCAGAAGCATAGAGGATTTTTTTAGATATTTTTTCTCTCGTCTTTCTGCCACACTAAGGGTAGAAGCAAGGGATTACTCCAAGGGAGAAAGCCGATTAATTCATCTCAGAAGTCGGAATTCTGCAGCAACATAGAGGATCTCCCTAAATTCCTTCAGGGGTGTTTGGTTTCTCTTATGTTTTGTTATTTTATATCTTCTGAGATGTTTTCCTTCTTTATTATGAACTAAACCCCTCAAATACTTGAGGGGGATGAAACCTAAGATAGATCTTGTTATTTATTCTTGATTTATTTGATAAATACTTGAATTGTTCTTAATTATGCGTTCTTCATTCTTGATTTAATAATCCTAGGTATTATTTCAAGAATTAGATGTGCTTAGAGCAGAGGAGCAAAAGTCCCTGTGATAAGAGTAAATCTACCATAATTAAGCGGAGTTGCATGCAACCCTAGACATAGGGCGACATAAATCTGTCGGATTAGGGTCAAACCTAATATGGGGAGCCATAGATCGAATTAATGCAACCTAGGTGTAACGACCCAAAATTCCTGGGTACTGGAAAAATGAGTCGTAGGGCCTTCGTCTTAGGAAAATAAGTCCGTAAGTATTTATTAAAAATATTTATAAGGTTAGTTATAAGTTGAATTAGATTTTAGTGAAGAGAAGTTAGTTTAATTAGAAATAACTAGTAAAAAGGACTAAATTGAATAGAATGCAAAAGTTTAGTTTTAGAATAGAAAAATATTAGAGGATTAAATTAGTAATTAGACCATGGAATTGACATGTGTGTATTATAGATAAAATACATGTGTATTAATTTTATTGGTACAAATGTATGTATGTGTTTGTTTAATTATTAAGTAAATGTTATTTAATTATTTATATGTTATAATTATTATTAATTGAGTAATTATTATTTTATTAAATTGTGTGATAATGACAAGTGTATGGCAAAGATTAAAACAAGTGTATGTGTTTTAATGGTACATGTGTATTATTTCTAATTGGTAATTAAAAAGATATTTTAATAATTAAGTAATTTAGTAGTAAAATGAATAAAGAATAAAACAAAAGAAAGAAAAAGAATAGAAAGTTACCAGAGAAAGAAAAGTGAAAGGGAAAGAAAAAGAAAGAAAGAAAGAAGAAAGGAAAAATTGAAGAATTGAAGCTTGGGAATTAATTAGTAAGTCTAATTAGGTCCTTTCTTTGTAAATTGATGTTCTTGAGGCCTTAAAATTAAGTAATCTTGAGTTTGTGTGAAAATATTGAAAAGTGATGGAGTTTTAGTTAGGGTTTATGTTGAAGAAATGAAGAAATTAGGGATTAATTTGATAAGATTGTGAATATGAATTGAAAAAAGGACTAAATTGTAAACTAAGTCCTAAGTTTTGAGTTTTAGGGACTAATTGAAAGAAATTCAGAATTATGGAAAATTTCTGGAAATTTGATAGTTATGTGAAAGTTTTGATAGAAATTGAATAAGGAAATGAGTTGAATTGTTATAAGGAAAAAGATGATAATGTGTAGGACCAATTTGGTATTATAGTAAAAGTTGCATGGAAAGTTAGTAAATTGTATAAATGTGTGTGTTATTAATTAATTGTAAATTTGCTAATTTCGTAGCAAACAAGGAAACCGAGCCGTCGAGCATGAAAGGAAAGGAAAAAGTGATTGAAGAGTGATCGAAGAAAAATTTCGGTTTGTATTATCATAATTTGAATTATTTATTATTATTGGTTTAGTTTAATTAATATATGTGCATGGAAATGAAATTGGAATTAGTTGTGTTATTTGATTTGAATGTGATTGGATATGTTGATGAATATATATATATATATATATGGGATTGAATTATATGATTGAATTGTACAATGTTAGTGTGCAAATGAATGTGAATCACTAATGTGAAATTGAAGCATGTTATGCTTAAATTGGAAATTATGTGTGAAAATGTGGCCAAAGGGCAAATGATGTGAAAGTGATCGAAAATGAAATATGTGTTTCCGATACCCTATTAACTAGTCGGGCTTAGTGGATATAGTTGGCATGCCATAGGATTGGAAATGTTCAGGGTTACTTCGACCTCGAGTCGATGAGACACTTGGAGTGTCATATTACTTCGGATAGATTCGATGAGGTACTGGGTATCACTTTACTTCAGCTAGGCCGATGAGACATTGGGTGTCAACTTTGCTTCGAACTATCCGATGAGGCACTGGGTGCCAATATAGAGTGTTTGGTTGGATCCGTGTATCCGCCGAAGTCCGAGTCATGTTAATAGGGGTAACTAAATGAAATGAGAAAATCGATTGAAATTGCGTATTTGAATCATTGAATAAAGTGTGAAAATGTTAATGTGAAATGAGATATGAAACGAAATTGTATTAAGAGATTGAACATATGAAACAAGGTTCTTGAATGACCATTATTGAATATGTATATGTGTGATTGGGAAGTGGACTAAAAGTTCATGAATTGACAATTTGAAATGTGAGTTGAATAATTGAATATGATTGAAAGAATGGTGAACTAAATATGGAGATATGATAGTTGATATATATATATCTATGTGTGTGATTTGCATATGACATGGTAAATTGTTGTTGTTGTTATAATTTAAATTATGATAATACCACTGAGTATTTCAATACTCAGCGTACGGTTGTTTTCCGTGCGCAGGTTAGGTAAAGTCGAGATTTCGTCAAGCATCTAAAGTCCATCCCGATCTCAGCTCATTTTGTGGTGATGTATTTATCTTTTGATATTGTGGCATGTACTAGGCTTAGTATTTGTCATTGTAAATGTTTAATATTTTGGGTGTAAATATGGTGTATAAACTTTGAGAAGTTTTAGAAATGAATGAATGAGTTTTTACCAAATTTAGCATTGATTTGAATGGTTTTTAATTGTTCTTTATGAGCCAATTAATTGGGTATGTTTTTGGTATTTTTAGTGATTAAAAACAGTTTTAAAATGGTGAAACATGCAGTTTTCACACGGTCAAGCCACATGGGCGTGTGCCCAGGCCGTGTGGGAGAAAAATAGAAACAGACTCTTCCACGGGCTGAGCACACGGGCGTGTCTTAGCCATGTGAAGCACACGGCCTGTGTCCACGGGCGTGTGAATTAGTTGGTGGCCATGTTGAGCAAGTCAGAATGTTCCACGGTTGCCTAGCACGGGCGTGTGAATTTCCCACGGGCTGTCCACACGGGCGTGTCCCAAGTCACACGGCCATGTGCCCTGTTTTTCATGAAAATTTTTTTTAAAATTCCCGGTTTAATTCCAAATCAATTTCTAAACTTGTTTTGGACCCTGTAGACCTATATTAAGGTCTAGTTGATAGATATTAAAGGGTTTTTTTTTAATTGAAACTTAAATTTATACTTCGTTCTTATTTCGTAAGTTAGTGTATAGTTCCGGTAATACCTCGTGACCCTGTTCCCGCGACGGTGTGGGGTTAGGGGGTGTTACACTAGGGAGTTAATTAATAAGGGAACTTTAATTAACAACTTAGGCCTAGTTGCTCTACGCCTCGACAGAGGGTTTAGCATAAGTTAGGGATCTCTACGGCTCAAGTCAAGTAAAGAAATCATATAGTTCAAGAAAATAATAACAAGTGAAGTCTAGGTGGATTCTCCCTTGAGTATTGTCCATATAAATTAGCTTTTCCCTAAAAGTTTTCCCAATTTATTTTTTACACTTTCTTAGTTAGTTTTAAAATTAGTTTAAACAATCCTCTTTTATTTTTAGGCTAGATAATAGAAAAGAAGTAAGTACTAGTACTTTTGGTTCCCTTGGGTACGATAACTCGGTCTTGCCACTAAACTATACTACTGTTCGATAGGTGCGCTTGCCTTTAACATTGTGATATTAGTTAGTTTTGGTGTGATCAGTTTTTATAAATTTTATTACTTAATATCACGCGATATCAAGAATAAAGCTAGATAACAATTCAACTCAAATCTTAACAAAAATAGGGGTCAAAGTAATTGAATGAGATTCAACAAAAAAAAATGGGCTATTGGTTAATAATTAAAAGGTAATTCAAAGAATGGGTTGTTAGGCTCAACAGGGTTCACTAGGGGTTAATTTATGGAGGTAGGCCTTTATGGAGTAAGTGGGTTAAATCCTAAGTGCCTTTATCATCTTGGTATATCAAATCAATGATGTGGTCTTGACATGTATAATCAAAGCAAGTTCTAGAATAACAAATCAGCATTGACTCACTCAAAGCAATAATAAAAGTGAGCATGAAAGAATGTATGCTTAAAAAGGCTCAAAATCTCACCAAAATTATGGCTTTTGATGTCAATCCTGTAAATTTCAAATCTGAAGATAATACTTAAAATTCAGGAAAATAACTTATGAAAAAAAAATGGGGTTCTCAAAAATTTCAACTTATCATGCTTGATTCCCTAATGTTTTAAAGTTTTAATAGTCAAAGTAGAAGCACCTATGTCTTAATTTGCAACATATCAATAGAAATCATAAATCAATCAGAATTATTTCCTAATAGGAGACTGAGAATTAATTGAGAACAATGCAAAAAGAAAAATTTTCAAGGATTTCATAGATAATTATAGATTTAAAGTAACTTCCCCCCCCCCACACTTAAGATGTACATTGCCCTCAATGTACAAAGATATAGATAGCAAGAGAAGTATAATATCATAAGATAGGGAGAGGATTGAAACTCCCTGAATTTAGGATGAACTTGTGAGGAAGAGTCGGCAATTGTGGCAGAGTGTTCCCATTTTCGGTTGAATATGAGCTGTAGAGCTCCTTTTTGAAACTGCGAAAATATTAATTAGTCATCGGACTTTTGGATTAATAGAGATTGCTCGTTAGGGATTGGCCGATATGAAAGATAGAAAAATAAATAACAGAAAAATAATAAACTAAGTTCTAAAAATACTAATAATGTAATGATTAAAAGGAGTTAACACAATAAAAATAAGATTCGAAATAAAAATGAGACTAATAAAGGAAAAATAAAAATGAAAAATGAGAAAGATAGAACTGAAAGGGAGAATAGAGGCACACGCCCGTGTGTCTCAGGTTTATCCCGTGTTGGCCAGATTGCACGGCCGTTTGCGAACTTGTTCGCTCTTCACACGGCCGTGTAAGTGGTCCCACGGTCGTGTGCGATGATGCTTCGCTACTCCCACGGTCGTGTGGGAGGGCACACGGCTGTGTTTAATTTGGCAGTGTCTTCCACGGGCTGGGGACACGGGCGTAGGGATTTGTGCAACGGTCGTGGCTATATATCGGTGGCCCGTGTTTTGGAAAAATTTGTGCTTTGTTTATACACGGCCTTGGTACACGACCGTGTCTCTGTTTGAAGTGTTCACACGGCCTGGGGCACGCCGTGGGACTGGCCGTGTGGTCCTCAATCTCTGCATTAAAAAGGCTTAATTGATGCATGAAAATTAGTAAAATCAAAATAGACAAAAAATTACTAAGTTAGTGCTCGGGTTGCCTCCCGAGAAGCGCTTATTTAGAGTCTAAGCTTGACTTTGCTCGAGCTTGTACATTCACGGTGGTTTGAAGAGTTGATACTCTTCTATCCTGTTTACAATTTCATTATCAACGTAAGATTTGAGTTGAGTGTGATTTACCTTGAAAGTACCGAGTGACTCATGTTTTATCTCGACTGTACCATAGGGAAAGATATTCATTACCGTGAAGTAAGGTGTATCACTTTTATGCTTTTTTGAATTTAAGATTCGAGGTCGTCTTCCCCTAAGATTACCTTATCCCCTACCTTGAGTTGATTCGTTTGTACCTGAGGGTCGTCTTGGTAATGCTCTGGGTCGGTTTGGCATACTTTGGGCTTTTTATGATAGTTCAGCCACTCATCTAGTTCCTTGATCTGAAGCATTCACTTTTCTGGTGCATCTCCCTTAGATGGACTTGTCTATGATTGGGTTGCCTTTATGGGGAGTGTATCCTGCACAGAAGGTTGGGTGGTGAGTTCAGTGTTTTTACAAGGACTCGTGACTATATTATTATCAACAATCTTAATCGAGTTTCGAGCTTGTAAGGTAACTTGGTCATCACCTACACGTAGTGTAAGTTCACATATTCCTAAATCAATTATTGTTCTGGCAGTTGCTAAAAAGGGTCGCCCTAGAATTAAAGGTACATTGCTATCCTCATCAATGTCTAAAACAACAAAGTCAACTGGGAATATGAATCTATCAATTTTGACAAGCACATTTTCAACTATTCCCTTAGAAAACCTAATAGTTTTATCAGCCAGTTGAATGCTCATCTTGGTTTGCTTAGGTTTTTCAAGACCTAGTTGTTTAAACAGTTTAAGGCATGACACTTATACTAGCCCCTAAGTCAGCTAAAGCATTTTTGGCGTCTAGGCTACCAAGTAAATAAGGAATAGTAAAACTCCCTGGATCTTTCAGTTTGGTTGGCAGTTTATTTTGGAGAATAGCTGAGCATTCCTCGTTGAGTTCCACTGTGGACAGTTCTTCCAACTTCCTTTTATTTGTGAGAAGTTCCTCTAAAAATTTTGCATACTTCGGCATCTGCAAAATTGCTTCAACAAATGGTAAGTTGATATGTAATTTCTTTAAGAGTTTAAGAAACTTACCGAATTGCTCATCTGTGCGGTCTTTCTTTAGCGCGGTTGGGTATGGGATACGAGGTTTAAATTCCTTGGTAATTTCATCTTTGTAACTTACCTCATTCTTTCCTTTACTTACCATAGGCTCCTTGCATGGCTCTGGGTTGGTTTTGGTTAACCCCTCATTATCTATCACAGCATTAAGTTGCTCTTTGGGGTTAGTCTCAGTATTGCTTGATAACCCACCTTGCGGTCTTTCAGAGATTAGCTTGGCAAGCTATCCTATTTGAGTTTCAAGTCCTTGAATAGATGCTTGCTGGTTCCTTAGTACCGTTTCGGTATTTTGGAAACGAGTTTCTGACATGGCCATAAATTTGGTGAACATCTCTTCCAAGTTTGGCTTTTTCTCCTATTGTGGTGGTGGCTGCTGAAATCCCGGAGGAGGTGGTTGTCTTTGATTTTCTTGTCCTCCCCATGAAAAATTGGGGTGGTTCTGCCAACCTGTATTGTAAATATTACTATAAGGGTTATTTTGAGGTCTAGAATTGTTACCCATATAGTTGGTTTGCTTAGTTTCCATGCCATGTCCATAAGAGGAGTAATCTGGATTGAACATATTTCCCTGGATTGCATCACACTGCATCACTGGATGTGCCTGCGTAGAACCAACAAAATTATCAAACTTTTTATTTAAAAGTTCTACCTGGTTAGTAAGTATGGTGACAACATCAATATTATAAACTCCTGCAGCTTTTGTCGGCTTTGTCTTCATGACTTGCCACTGATAGTTATTCAGTGACATCTCTTCTATAAACTCATAAGCTGCCTCTAGTGTTTTATTTTTGATTGTTCCTCTGGCGGCCGCATCGATCATCTGCCTTATTGATGGATTCAAACCGCTATGAAAGGTTTGAACTTGTAACCACAAAGGCAACCCATGGTGAGGGCACCTTCTCAAAAGATCTTTGTATCTCTCCCAGGCATCGTAAAGTGTCTCCAGATCCATTTACACAAAAGAAGAGATATCGTTTCGCAATTTAGCTGTTTTAGCTGGAGGAAAATATTTAAGTAAAAATTTTTCGGTTATCTGTTCCCATGTGGTGATTGAGCCTCGTGGTAAAGAGTTTAACCACTGTTTGGCTTTGTTTCTCAAAGAGAATGGAAATAGCCTTAGACGAATGGCATCGTCAGAAATGCCATTTATTTTAAAGGTATCGCAAAGTTCCAAAAAATTGGCTATGTGTGAATTTGGATCTTTATCTTGTAAACTATCAAACTGCACCAATTGCTATATCATCTGAATAGTGTTAGGCTTAATTCAAAATTATTAGCAGCAATAGTAGGCCTAACAATGCTAGATTCAGTGCCTGCTAAATTAGGTCTAGCATAATCATACATAGTACGCGAAGCAAGATTTTGCTCAACAGGATTTACGGCTACTACAGGAAGTAGTTGATTATCCTGATTTGCTTCCATCTCTTTAGTAGGTTCTGGCCTTTGTTCTTGTCCTTGTTCTGGATAATGTAGGCTTTGTCTGATCTCTGCGAGTTCTGCGAACTGTCGCTTCTAAATCTTCGTCAAAAAGCAATGGTCCTGCTGGGTTGTTTCTAGCCATAAACTAGAAATACCTAGAAGGAAAAAGCAAAGAAAAATAGAATAAAATAAAAATAAATAATAAAATAAATAATAAAAGAAAAATAAAAATAAAAATAAATAAAAACTAAAAATAAATAAATATATTAATGGCTAAAGTAATAGAAATCGAGTTTTCTTAATATTTCAGTTCTCCGGCAACGGCGCCAAAAACTTGATAACGGCTTTTGCGATATTAAGTAATAAAATTTATAAAACTGATCACACCAAAACTAACTAATATCACGATGTTAAAGGCAAGCACACCTATCGAACCGTAGTATAGTTTAGCGGCAAGACCGAGTTATCGTACCTAAGGGAACCAAAAGTATTAATACTTACTTCCTTTCTATTATCTAGCCTAAAAATAAAAGAGGTTTTTTTGAAACTAATTCTAAAACTAACTAAAAGTGCACAAAAAGTAAATTGGGGAAAACTTTAGGGAAAAACTGATTGATATAAACAATAATTAAGGGAGAATCGACCTAGACTTCACTTGACTTGATCCGTAAAGATCCCTAATTTATGCTAAACCCTCCGTCGAGGCGAAGAGCAACTAGGCCTAGGTTGTTAACTAAAGTTTCTTTATTAATTAACACCCTAGGTTGCATTAATTCGATCTATGATTCCCCATATTAGGTTTGACCCTAATCCGGCAGATTTATGTCGCCCTATGTCTAGGGTTGCGTGCAACTCCACTTAATTATGGTAGATCTACTCTTATCACAGGGACTTTTGCTCCTCTACTTTAAGCACATCCATTTCTTGAATTAATACCTAGGCTTATTAACACAAGAATTAAGCACACATAATTAAGAACAACTCAAGTATTTATCATATAACTCAAGAATAAATAATAACAAGATTCGTCTTAGGTTTCATCCCCCTCAAGTATTTGAGGGGTTTAGTTCATAATAAAGAAAGAAAACATCTCAGAAGAAATAAGATAACAAAACATAAAGAACCCAAAAACCCCTGAAGGAATTTAGGGAGATCCTCTGTCTTGATGTAGAACTCTGGCTTCTGGGATGAATCAATCGGCTTCCCTTGGAGTAATTCCTTACTTCTACTCCTTGTATTGGCTGAAAGATGGCGCTCTTTTTTGGGAGAAAAGAGTACTCCCTTAGCGGGAAATAAGCACACCCTTGAAGTTGCCTCCTAGGGTCTTTATATAGAGTTTAGAATGGCTTTCTTAGCTCCTAAGTGTCCAAATCCAAGTGAAATTCCTCTTCCTTATGACTAGAACACACCCATGTGCCATACCCGTGTGGTTTCGACAAGAGGCCGTGTGAGATTCTGTCGATTGGGGCACAGCCGTGTGGCCTGGCTGTGCTTGTCGGGGGCTGGACCATGTGGTCTTCATGTGGCACGGCCGTGTGCCACGGCCGTGTGGTAACTTCTTGGGCCGTGTCGATTACACATTTTGGCCCATTTTCTCTGTTTTTGGTCCATTTTTCGTTCTTTTCTCTTCCCTATGCTCTCCTAAGTGTAAGATAAGAAAAAGAAAGATTAAGAGCACCAATTCCCACTAAATTGATAAGAGCACCAATTCCCACTAAATTGATAATAATTCATCCAAAATATAAGCTAAACATGAGGTAAAAATACGTATAATTTAGCATTTATTAACTACTCCACTAAAAGAAATAGAAGCTACCCCGAGAAGAGATGATACCTCAGAAGAGAAATGGATAGCAATCTTCTAGAACTTACGAACAGAAGACATTGAGTGGAAAGCTCAATGGATGGTGTTCGAGGAAATCTTGTACCGTTGTGGTGATTTTGACTGGGTCCCATTACTCGGGATATGGGGGCATCGAATATGCTCCATTACTGGTATTAAGACAATATCGATTAAGGCAGTTCATACTGGCTATACAAGGCTTGGCGCAATGCGAGTTTTCATACAAGGGCGACAATTATAAGAAAAAGGTTCGCAAGATGTCAGATGCTTGGAACAAGACCTTTAGAATGGAAGGATTGTCCGAAGGAACTACAACAACCCCCGAATATGATCAATAGCGGGGCAAAAGAGTCAATGACAATGTCCCTATGCTGAATCAAGAAAATGCCTTGCCACTAGAAGAGCATTTAAGAGTAGTCCCATCCGAGTTGGACCTTATCAAATAAGATTTTGAACAAGGAAGTCGGGAATTGGGAAAGAAAATAGAGCAGTTAGAGGAGGAAAAAATGCAACTAGGACTTGATGTTGACATACATAAGCTAGACACTGAGAAGTTAAGGAAGGGGAAGAATAAGGCGGAAGAAGATTTAGATCGTCTGAAAGCATACTACAAGAGGTACTGTATGTCGATGAGAACTGCTGGTTTAGGCAAGCCGTCAGAGCAATGGCGCCAGGAGGTCGAAGAAGAGAAAACTAAGGCAGATCATTAGAAAAAAAAAAATTCAAGATGCCCAGGTACAGGAGAATGCTCTAAGGAGGAGTTTGCTAGAAAGCCAAGAGGAAAAGGAGAGATTAGGAGCCCAGGTGAAAGATTTGGAGAGATCCCTACGGTAACACCGTAATCGTAACTTCGTAATCGAATTGAAGGCTAGCCTAAACAAGATTGAGGAGCTGAAGAAGGAAATAGTAGCACTTGAGACTGCACTACAGAATAGTAAAATTCAAGTCGAACTCCTTAAAGCAAATAACGAGCATTTGAGGGAGCAATGCCACCGTTCCCAATGTCAAGTGGGGGATCGAGATCATATCATGGGTGAAGCGATAATTCAAATTTGAGAGGTAGTTAATCATCTGCAAGCGCTGACAGCTCAAGCTGACGTATTAAGTTTAATGTATAAGTCGAAGTCAGATCGTGGTCGAGACTTAGCTGAACTCCTCAGAAAAATTAAGACATTAGGAATTAGGGCAAAGGCATATATGTAATTTTTCGTCTTCTGTAACGAAGCTCGTTTTCTAGTAAAGTTAATCTAATAGAATTGAATCAGAATCAATGCCTCTTTTTGCATTCATTTCATTTCCATTCATTTCATCTTTGCATACATTATATGCATTAAATCTTATAAGAAGGGACCCTAATAAAAATAAATTGTGACAGTTACCCTGGAAACCAACAAAAATCCACCAATCGAATATCGCTACAACACCCGTCGCAAGACTAAAACAATGGATCAGAGGTTAGAAAGACTTGAACAAATGCAAAAAGAAATGCAAGATCGGTTGCAAGCACAGATGCAAGAGCAGCTGGTCAAGATACAGCAGGACATGATGGACCGAATGCTGGAATCACAGAGGAACATGATGAATCAGCTGACTCAATTGTTGGCTGGAGGATCAGATAAAGGAAAAGGTCCTACAGTAACTACTGAAGAAAATGAGGATCCACTTTATCCCCCGGGATTTACCCCAACTAATGCACAGACACAGCACGAACCATGCCCGCGTGGACCCTCTGTTACTATCAGGCCACAACAACTTCAAGCGGGTATGTCAATATCGGGGATTCATCAAACTGGTTTGGGTTCAGGGACAACCCAATCAATCTTAATGTCCCTGATTTAGATGAGACAGCTGAAGGAGAGAGGTCAAAAATGGACTGCCTAAACAACTTGAGGATCGGTGTAAGTGGTTAGAGGAAAAATTTAAAGTGATGGAGACTGCCGATTGCCGCTACGGGGTTGACGCTAAGGACCTGAGCTTGGTCCCTGATTTGGTGCTCCCGCCGAAGTTTAAAACTCCAGAGTTTGAGAAGTATAATGGGACAAGTTGCCCTGAAGCTCACATTACGATGTTTTGTCAGAGAATGACAGGTTATGTTAATAATGAACAGTTGTTAATTCATTGTTTTCAAGATAGTCTGATCAGGTCTGTAGCCAAATGGTACAATCAGTTAAGCCGTACCCAAATTGGCTTATGGAAAGATTTGGCCCAAGCTTTCATAAAGCAATATGGCCATGTGATAGACTTGGTGCCCCATAGAATCATGCTACAAAATATGGAAAAGAAATCGAGTGAGAGCTTTAGGCAGTATGCCCAATGGTGGAGGGAGGTAGCAACTCAAGTCCAGCTGCCTCTCTTAGAGAAAGAAACGCCTATACTTTTTATCAATACCTTGAAAGCTCCATTCATCAACCACATGTTGGGAAGTGCCACTAAGAGCTTTTCAGATATGGTAATGTCTTGGGAAATGATAGAAAACGCGATAAGGAGCGAGAAGATCGAAGCAGGGGAGAGCACCAGAAGACCGGCCTCGAAAAATAAAGAGAGTGAGGTGAACAATATGAGCGTAAATAACAAAGGTTATTCAAAGTCGATCACCATAAGCCAACCAAGGAAGGTGACTACTAGTCATCAAGGTCCATCAAAACAAGAACCTAGTGCAAGACAGAGCACGGAGAAATTCTAGTTCACACCTATCCCAATGACGTACAAAGAGTTGTTCCAGAGTTTATTCGACGCGCATGTTATATCCCCTTTTTACATAAAACCATTACAACCTCCGTACCTCAAATGGTATGACACAAACGCCCAATGTGAGTATCATGCCGGAATTACAGATCACTCAATAGAAAACTGCACGGCTTTTAAAAAGACAGTCGAAAGACTCATTGAAATGGGCATCGTGAAATTCAATGATGCACCTAGCATAGAAAACCCGTTGCCCAATCATGCAGACAAAGGGATAAATGCGATATGTGAAAATATGAGAAAAAGGGTCAAAATGAATGTCGCAGAAATAAAGATCCCTTTGAGACAGGTCTGGAATGAGATGATAAAGAGGGGACTAATCGCGTCGAGTGCAGAAAAGACGTATGAAGGGATAAGAAGTTATTGTGAATTCCATAACGGAGAGGAGCACGAAATCCAAAGATGTGCGGAGTTTAGAGCCTTAATGCAAATGTTAATGGACAACAAGGAAATTGAGTTTTACGAGGAGATCAATGGATAGGAATAGGGAGAGGTTTATGCCTCAGAGGAGGAACCAATGGAAAAGATCTACAAAAGTAATCACCCGGTGGTGATTATCACATGACCAAGAAATAATGAAGTAGGAGTACAAGTGACACCTAAAGTCATAATTTGAAAACCCGTTGCTTTCCCCTACAATCATAGCAAAAGGGTCCCTTGGAGTTATGACTATAACGTGATGATTCCAGAAGAGAACCTAGTTAATGCTTCTGAAGAAAGATAAGATGAAGGTTTCCATACACGTAGTGGAAGGTGCTACGACTCGGTGAACGCAAGAGTAGAGCCTACAAAAGGAAAGGCCTTGGCGGTAGAACAAGAAAAAGAAAAGACAGACGGTATTAAACTACCAATAAATGAGCCAGTAATTGAAAGGGAAGCAAAAGAGTTCCTGAAATTCCTAAAACATAGTGAATATAGCGTGGTGGAGCAACTACATAAGAAACCAGCATGCATATCAGTACTGGCTTTACTTTTGAGTTCAGAGATGCATCGAAATGCATTGATGAAAGTCTTAAACGAAACCTATGTTGCTAATGACATCTCCATGAATAAGCTAGACCGTTTTGTCAATAATATAAGCGCTGATAACTTCATCTACCTTAATGACGACGAGATATTGCCAGGAGGCATGGGATCTACAAAGGCTCTACATATCACCACCCGTTGCAAAGGGTACACATTACCGGGAGTTTTAATTGATAACGGATCGGCATTGAATGTCCTACCCCTATCTACGCTGAATAGACTATCGGTAGATAGTTCGTATATGAAGACGTGCCAGAGTATTGTAAGGGTATTCGATGGCACTGAAAGGAAAGTCATAGGGAGCATTGAAATACCCCTTTTCATCGGTCCAAGCACATACGAGGTGGACTTTTTGGTGATGGACATTAAACTATCTTATAATTGCTTGCTGGGAAGGCCGTGGATTCACTCTGCAGGGGCAGTGCCCTCTTCGTTGCACCAAAAGTTGAAATTAGTAACGGGAGGCCGACTAGTGACTATAAATACGGAGGAGGACATCATTGCATCCGTGACCAGTGACGCGCCGTACATAAGGACAGACGATGAAGCAATCGAATGTTTTTTTTGATCCCTAGAATTTCTAAATGTCATGTTCATCGTCAAAGGGAACCAGGTCCCAATGCCTAGATTATCTAGGACGACCATGATGGGCTTACAGTTAACGGTCGAAAAAGGGGCTTTACCAGGAAAGGGACTCAGAAAATACCTCCAAGGGAAGATTGAGGTACCATACTTGGCAGAAAAGCTTGATCACTTCGGCTTGGTATATAAGCCAGATACGAGGCAAAAGAAGAAAAAGTTGGAGAAAAAACAAGAAAGGAGAAGAGCACGGCTGAATAGCAAAGAGGTCAAGTGGGAACCGATGACATTCCCCCATATATCCAAAACGTTCATATCGGGAGGAACCATTTACCCCGAGCAGAGGAAGAAAAGAAGAAAAGCGACTGAAGAAATGTTGGAAAGCTTGAACATTAATTTCATATCTACCAAAGAAGAAGAAAGGAATCTACTGAGCATTTGCCCCTATGAACCGGGGAGTGTCTTGAGTAATTGGACTGTAGAGGAGATCCCTGTAATCTTTAGGACTTTCAGAGTAATACTAAAAACACACTTGTTGCTCTAAGCCTAGGGGCAATAAGAGTCTTTTTGTGAAATAGGCATATGTCTGATGATCCTTATTTCAATGGAAATACATCCTTTTTATCACACCTTGAGCAAACATTCTTATGTTCTTTTATTCTTTCATAATTATGTGCATAAAATTCTTAGATTCTTTGGATTTATTTTCGCTCATATAACAGGTCTCTAGATATCGGTAATATGAGCGACACTGTTAACGAATCGGAATCTCCATTCGAACGAGATATGTGTTCAGAAGAATCCCAGAGTTTTGAAGATGGTCAAGACTGTAGTCTAACTCCAGATTTGTTATGGATGGTTGAACTAGACGAAAAACAGATCTTACTTTACAAAGAATTGGTGAAAGTTGTGAGTTTAGGAGAAGGCAAAGAGGAGAGGATCGAAACTAGTATCACTACTGAGACGAGACGAGACCTCATTGAATTACTCTGAGAATTCAAGAATGTTTTCGCATGGTCATATCAGGATATGTCTAGGTTAAACTCCAATATCATGGTACACCGGTTACCTATAAGGGAGGACTGCAAACCAATTCAACAAAAGCTTCGGAGAATGAGGCTCGATGTCTTGCTGAAAATAAAAGAGGAGGTTAAGATGCAATTTGACGCTGGTTTCCTCCAAGTAGTCAAGTACTCAGAATGGGTGGCTAATATCGTCCCTGTTCCCAAAAAAGATGGAAAAGTGCGAATGTGTGTAGACTATAGGGATCTAAATAGAGCTAGCCCGAAGGATAATTTTTCGCTACCTCATATTGATACTCTAGTAGACAACATAGCTGGCCATTCACTATTCTCTTTCATGGACGGCTTTTCGGGGTATAACTAGATAAAGATGCATCCCGAAGACATGGAGAAAACCACATTCGTAACTTGGTGGGGGACATTCTGTTATATAGTGATGCCATTTGGACTGAAGAATGTAGGGGCAACTTATCAAAGAGCCATGGTAACTCTGTTCCATGACATGATGCATAAGGAAATTGATGTCTATGTAGATGATATGATTGCGAAATCCCGGATAGAAGAAGAGTATATACAAGTCCTAAAAAAGTTGTTCTTGAGATTGAGAAAGTTCCAACTAAAGCTCAATCCAGCAAAGTGCACCTTCAGGGCTAGATCGGAGAAACTGCTGGGATTCGTAGTAGTGAAAAAGGGATAGAAATTGACCCAGATAAAATCAAGGCAATACAAGAATTATCACCCCCATGCATCGAGGGTTCGTAGGCAGACTAAATTATATCGCTCGGTTCATTTCGCAGTTAACTAAGAAGTGTGACCCCATATTTCGTCTCCTTAAGAAGCACAATCTAGGTATTTGGGATGAGGAATGTCAAAAAACATTCGATAAGATCAAACATTACTTGACTAGTCCCCCGGTCCTTGTGCCACCAAGTTAGGATAAACCATTAATACTGTATCTGGCAGTGTTCAGGAATTCAATGGGGTGCGTACTTGGCCAGCATGATGAGTCAGGAAGAAAAGAGAAGGTAATATATTACCTCAGTAAGAAATTCACTGAGTGTGAGACAAGATATTCGCCAATTGAAAAGTTGTGTTGCGCCCTAATTTGGATTACTCAAAGATTAAGACAGTACATGTTATACCATACGACCTGGCTAATCTCTAAGCTGGACCCCCTAAAATACCTAATGGAGTCAACCACTCTAAATGGAAGGATGGCTCAATGGCAAATTCTACTCTCCGAATTTGACATAGTCTACATGAGTTAGAAGGCCATAAAAGGAAGTGTAAAGCAGATTTCCTAGCCAGCAGAGCTCTAGAAGATTACAAGCCCCTGACCTTTGATTTCCCAAATGAGGACTTAATGTACGTGGCAACTGTTGAAGAGGACGCTCAAGAAGGTCTTCTTCGGAAATTAAACTTCAACGGAGCTTCAAATGCTGTGGGTAATGGAATCGGAGCAGTTCTAATATCCCCAAGCGGAGATCATTATCCCTTTACCAGTAAATTGGATTTTGATTGCACAAATAATATGGCAGAATATGAGGCATGTATCATAGGGATCTGTGCAGCCATTGAACACAAGATCAAAGTATTAGAAGTATATGGAGATTCCGCATTAGTGATTTATCAGCTCAAGGGCGAATGGGAGACAAGAGATCCTAAGCTGATCGAATACAGAAAACTAGTTCTGAAACTAATCAAGGAGTTTGATGACATTAGTTTCTGCTATCTCCCACGAGAAAAAAATCAGATGGCTGATGCCCTGGCTACTCTAGCTTCCATGGTCAAAGTGAACAAGCAAGAGGACATAAAGCTTGTTCACATGAGTATTTGTAAGGCCCCAGCTCATTGTCATAACATAGAAAAGGAAGAAGAGAGTGATGATCACCCGTGGTATCAGGATATACTGCGATACGTGAAGAGTCGTGAATACCCCGACTAGGCAACCGAGAACCATAAAAGAACGTTGAGAAGGCTGGCCAATGACTATATCTTAGACGGAGAGATCCTGTATAAAAAAGGAAAAGATTAAGTGATGTTAAGATGCTTGGACGCTATTGAGGCTAGACAAATCTTGGAAGAGGTTCATGAGGGTGTCTGCGGAACGCACGCCAATGGTTTCACAATGGCAAGACAAATCATGAGATGCGGATATTACTAGTCTACCATGGAGGAAGATTGCATCAGTTACGCCAAGAAATGCCACAAGTGCCAGATTTATGGTGATAAAATCCATGTGCCTCATTCACCACTTCATGTTATGACCTCGCCGTGGCCTTTCTCTATGTGAGGCATAGATGTTATTAGGTCAATCTCATCGAAAGCTTCTAATGGACATCACTTCATCTTTGTAGTCATCGACTACTTCACCAAATGGGTAGAAGCAGTTACATATGCCAATGTACAAAAACGGCAGTCAGCAGGTTTTTAAAGAAAGAAATCATATATCGGTATGGAATGCCGGAAAGGATCATATCTGACAACGCGCTGAACCTGAACAAACAGCATGATATCAGAGGTTTGTAGTCAGTTCAAGATTAAACATCACAATTCATCACCATACCACCCGAAAATGAATGGCACGGTAAAAGCAGCTAATAAGAACATCAAGAAAATAGTGGGAAAAATGACCGAGACATACAAAGATTGGCATGAGAAGCTATCATTTGCCCTCTATGCCTACCAAACATCTGTCAAAACCTCCACCGGGGCAACACCCTTCTCCCTGGTTTATGGAATGGAGGCAGTTCTACCCATTGAAGTTGAGATCCTGTCTCTTCGAGTGCTCGCTGAGCTGAAGTTAGAGGAAGCGAAATGGGTCCAATCTCGATACGATCAATTAAATCTTATTGAAGAAAAAAGGTTGAAAGCTATCTGTCATGGTCAAATGTACCAAAAGCGAATGATGCGAGCTTACAACAAAAAGGTCCGTCCTAGAGAATTTCATGAGGGGGATCTAGTTTTGAAAAAGATCCTTCCTATACAAAAGGATTTCAGAGGAAAATGGACGCCGAATTGGGAAGGACCTTATGTGGTGAAGAAAGCTTTCTCTAGAAGAGCACTAATCTTGACCAAGATGGATGGTAAGAGCTTACCTAATCCTGTTGTACAAGGCCCATTTTGCCCGGGCCCGTTTACAAAGATCCAATATCGGGTTTAAACCCATTACACTACCCACACCAAAACCAAACTCGTTTACAACCTTAAAACCCAATTGAGCCCACCTAACCCTAAACCCAAACCTTACCCGTTACCTAACCCAAACCCAATTACAAACCCAAAATGCCTAAAGGACCTAAGCCCAAACACCCGTGGCCCAACCGAAACCCTAGCCACCTAACCTAAGCAGCCACTTGCCTCTGCCTCTGACTTAGCAGCTGCCACCACCGCCTCTGTCATGTCACCGCCCATAACCTGCAAAGATTTGAAACAGAAGAGACAGAAGCAATAGAAAAAATGATAACAAAAGCAACTTGTAAAGGAAATGTTATAAAAACCCTAAAAACTTTGTAAGACCGGTCGGCACTTTTTCAATATATACAAAGACAGTAGATTTTTATAAAAAAGGGGATTCCATCAATATATCGGCAAAGAAAAAGCATCAAAATCAGAGGAACGAACACCAACTAGTGAACCAGAAGTAAAGAGATCAAAATCAAATAACAAAAGGTGATTCTTTTTAGTTTTTGGAATCGGTTTCGGGCCTTCTTCTTCTCCTTTTTTTTGGTTTTTCAATATACATATATATACCAGATAAAAGTATAAAAAATAAATAAAACTAAATAAAAAATACCTTTGTTTTGGAACTCCGGCCACCGTGTACGGTGGCCGGCGGCAGTGGCTCACGGCGGCACTCATTCTTCCGGTGATCGGGCTTTCAGAGGATGGGAGAGCACTTTGGAGAGTGGTTTTTGATTTTTTTTTTAAACCGGACAAAAGTGAATTTTTTTAGACAAAACTTAGTTTAAATACTACACCAAATGGCACCGTTTGGACACAAGGACCCAGGGACAAAAACGTCGTCGTTTTTCCCTGGGCCAACCCGATCCGACCCGACCCTGAGCCAGGATCCGCGTGTTTTCGTTGGAGGGGCTATATGCGCATTTAGCCCCTCCGCTTTTTCATGCTTCTGCAATTAAGCTTCTTTAATCTTTCAAATTGGCCCCAAAGTTTACCGCTCTTTGCGGTTAGGTCCCCGTTGATGCGCAGCGTTTTAAGGGATTGGTTAAATTACCCTTTTGGTCCCTCCCCTGTTTCAGCGCGTTTGAATTGGTCCCTTTTTTTTATATTCATTTTAAATCCACCCAGAAACTTCATTTTGTTTCGATTTTAGTCCTCTCTCTGATTTTCATACTACCTTCACTATTTTCATTTTTGTTGTATCATTCATTATTATATATTATTATACCTATGGTTATTTCCTAATTTTTAAATACGTATTTTGCTACCCGTTTGTGTATATATATTTTTTATCATTATTATACTCGCTATTTATTAATATTTTACTATTAGTATCATTTTAATTAATACTCATATACACATATATATTATGTCTTTGTTATTATTCTAATACCATATGTATATTGCGTTACCATATATATATATTGTATATATTTTTAATAATAGTATCGTATGCGCATATATATATATATATATATATATATATATATTATGGGTATGTTTACATTTATTTTCAAATACATATATATATATGTTTTACCATTAGTGATTTTGTCATTGATGTTTTACTATATTCATGCATTAGATATATATGCTTATTACTATTATTGGCATGGTACGTATACTTATTTGAAGTATTATCCTGTTAAATATTATATATACTTGTAATATTATTTTATATCTTTTTATCTTTAATATATGTATTTTTCTAAAGTAATTAATAGTTGTTTTAAGTACTATTATTTTTACTTACGTATATACGTATTATATAATATTTCTAATAGTTTTAATATCATTATTTTTGTTAACATATTTGCATGTCGCATATATTCCTTTTTATATATATACCTTAGCATTATGTCGTGTATATTTTAATATCATATTACTCACATGTTTTTATCTCACGTATATAGTTCGTTATAACTACATGCTCTTTTTTCTCTCTTTCACAATAAATACTATTACTGATATTATTTTTCTAACATCGTGTTTTAATATTTCTATTAATCGCACTATCATCCCAAAAATATATTATTTCATTAAATCCAAAAAAGATTTTTAAGACGAGGCAATATTTTTGTTTAGAGATTCGGGAAATAGTACCTTAATGTGCTGGGTTGCGATTTCTCGTTCGTCTAAATACCTAAAATACCCTCCTAAATTTTGCAACTCGCGAGGTAACTTTAGGTTCGTGGAATTTAAGAACTTCGTATCCAATCGTGCTGGATGTGATGTTCGTATTCTTCCGAAGCGAAGGAATCTCGATTTTTAGATCCAAATCATCCCAATTTTATTCAAAATGTTCCAAAAACGAGGCAATATTTTTTGTGTTTAGAGATACAGGAAATAGTGCCCTAACGTGCTGGGTTGTGATTTCTCGTTCACCTAAATACCTAAAATGCCCTTCTAAGCAAATTTCACAACTCGCGAGATAACTTTAGTTTCGAAGAATTTAAGAACCTCGTGTCCAATCTGCTGGATGTGATGTTCGTATTCTACCGAAGCAAAGGAATCTTGATTTTCCAACTCAAATCATCCCAGTTTCAAAAAGAATCTTATTTTTAAATCTTCTTAAATTTCGACTTAAGACAAAAAATTGATCAATTTGGTACCAATTTTGGGCGTTACGGGGGTGCTAATCCTTCCTCGTGCGTAACCGACTCCCGAACCATTTTCTCTAATTCTTCTTAGACCAAAGCGTTTTATAAGGTGACCCAATCACACCTAAAAAGGTTGGTGGTGACTCCCATTTTCATTTTTAAGTCGACATCCATTTTTTTCAAAAAAAATGGTTTTGACAGCTTGGCGACTCCACTGGGGACCCGAGAGAGTTAAGCCAAAAATTGATTGTTTTCTGTCTTAATGTCTGAGTTGGAAATTTTCTAAAATATGATCTTTTTACATGTGATTGTTGCATATGGCTGTTATTTTTCTCGCACACATTGCATTTGCATGACCGTTGTGGTCACACCTTTAAGTGGGAGTGAGAAGCTACGCTTTCGTGAGGTTTTCACCTCCACACGAGCTAGTGGATACATCCGTACCTATGTGCTTCGTGAGATTTTCATCTCCGCATGGCAGTAGGGAAATGTGTCCCCCTGAACTGAACTTGGTCCATATGAGTCTATAATGGGTGAGGATCGAGGAATCTGCTGGTTCATGTACCCTTTTCTCTAGAACCAAAAACACATATAGTGAACCCTAGGAGCTCGCTTTAGGTAGAACTATGTTGACCTGTAGTGATTACTTATGTAGGTGTTTGTCTTCCATTTTTCTTTGAATTATATCTTTTATGCATGCGACATTGACCCATTTTATTTTGTCATCATTGCATATCACAAAGCATTTAAAGGTATCGATTCACGGTTCTATTTCTAAGTTAGAAAGTTTTGTAAGGAGGAATGAATATCTTGATAAAGTGGAAGACAACGCTAACGTCCGTACATGGTCAGAAAAAGCCCAGTTAGAAAAGTTAGATAGTGTCACCGGGGGCATACGTCGGAGTTGCAGGATTTCACTCGCATCAGTCAACACAGAATAAGTAGCTGAGGTCATTTGGGGCCCAATAGGATAATAAAGCCAAATAGCGATTCTACAACAACTATAAGGACTTGCAGTATTCGCTTGACACAAAGCTAGCGTGGGAGTATTGATGGACATTTCTACCATTACAGCATTCCTCTTTCATATGAAGATGGTCGCCCTGTAGATAGTAAGGGTGTTGGAAGGAAAGTGATTGACAGAATGCATGAGACCTACAAAAATGAGTTGGATGGAAAAAATTTCACCTACGATGGTAAAAAGGTTCATTTACTATAGGACCGCTACCAAACAATAAATCTAAGTTTACTGTTGTACTTTAGGATATTGTACTTATTAGAAATGATGGAAATGCAAGCCCTGATGATTTGGATAGCCCGAATGAGCATGAAAGAAAGCAATTAAAGGAGACCGTCATTTAAAGACCTTTAGAGATTAGCTATGCTACAAAGATACCCTTGTAGTCAATTCAAGATGCTTTGCATGGGCAGAAATCTGAAATCTCTCAAGAAGTACCGAGAGTGTAGGATATCATTTTAAGACGGCATACTACGGAACAGGGATGTCTACTTGTTCACCAATCTCTCTAAGGTAATCAGAACAACCTCATAGACATTGGAGGAAGTATCATTGGCTGTGAGGATTACCTTATGGAGGAGGCCATCGTCCAGATTCGAGAAGTCGCCGATCATCTGCAGGACTTGGCAGTACAGGCCGATGTGTTAAGTATTAAGTACGAGCTAGAATCAAACCGAGGTCGAGAATTGGCCGCATTGCTTAGGAAAATTTAGACTCTAGGCCTAAAGGCAAAGGCATATCTGTAATCAGCTTGTTGTAAAAACTTTTGTTCCTGTTATTTAAGAAGGTTGAAACTCTAGACCTAACGATGAAAGTGTCTGTAATCCGTTTTGTGTAAGGATTTTTGTTCCTTAAACAACGTTTTCTAAATTGAGACTGAATCGGAATTGATATCTTTTTGCATTCATGCATTTGCATTGCATCAAAGAAAAGAAGGTGTCGATTCGAAATTTGATTCCTAAATAGAATAGTTTGTCATAAGGAAACGAATTTCTTGATAAAAGTGGATTATAGTACAGTCGTCTGGATATAGTCCAAGTAAATACGACGAGAAAAAGTCGGTAGTCCACGAAGGAATACATGATTTACCCGCCAAGAGCATGAAAGGAGAAAGCCGAAAGTTTACGAAGGAATACATGACTTTATTTCATTACCGAAAATTTGAGCCAACGAAGATTACCCAAGAGCCATCATTTTTTGATGAGTATCGTAGAGTCAAGCGAGCAAGGAGTCATGGCCCAGATCAAACAACAAGGAGCTGGCAAAGGCATCTTTTGGAAAACTTATAAGATTTGACCATGAAGAGAAGATCAGTGTTTCCACTTGGACCATGAAAGGACAATGGCTGTACATGTAGTCCGTTTTCATATAAAGAAATCTGTTTTCTAGAAAAGTTATTCGAATGGAACTGAATTCATAATCGACGTTTTCTTTTCTTTTGCATTCATGCATTTGCATTGCATCATTTGCATTGCATTTTGTTCATTAGATTTTCACAAAAGGTCCCTAATTAGGCGGAATTATTTCAGTTAGCTTGAAAATAATAGAACAAAGGTTGGAAAGATTAGAGCAAAGGCAAATACAGATGCAAGAGCAATTGACTGAAATCCGACAGGATATACGTGACCAAATGTTAGAGCTCCAAAGAAATATGATTGGCCAGCTAAGACAATTATTAGCCGAAGGGCTTGAAAAGATGAAAGGCTCAGTGGTCAACAGTGATGATGATGATGAGGACATCGATTATTCCCCAAGTTTTACTCTAATAAACATTCAGACTCAACTAGACGCACTTTCGGAAGGGGTACCTGTTACTATCAGAGCCCAACAGCATCAGGCCGGTATGTCAGCGCCAGTAAATTACCCAGTAGGCTCAGGTCCCAATCTGAGGGGCAATCCAGCCAATCTGATTGTCATTGAAGAAATAAAGAAGGCCAGTGTGGAGCATCTGAAACAGTGCGAAGTTTTAAAAAGCGAGAGTGGGGTTCCCAAAATAATACTTCGAGCGCGATGAAAGGAAAAGAAAATAAGGTGAAACCAATTGCCATAGGTCAGCCAAGAATGGCAACTGCTAACTACCAAGGCTCTTCAAAACAAGAATCCAACTCGAGGCAGAATACAGAAAGGCTCCAGTTTACACCCATCCCGACGACATGCAAGGAGTTGTATCAAAGCCTATTCAAGGCGCGTATTGTATCTCCTCGTTACGTGCAACCAATGCAACCCCCATATCCCAAATGGTACGACTCCAACGCTCAATGTGAATACCACGCAGGGATTACAGGGCATTCAATAGAAAATTGCCTTGCTTTTAAGAAATTGGTCGAAAGGTTCATTAAAATAGGAATTGTGAAGTTCGATAATTTATCCGGACCTGATCATTTTTGATAAAGCAGTAAATGTGACGGTTGAAAAGAGGGGCAGGAGAGTTGCGTTGTTAGAAGCCTTGAAGTTGAATACCAATGGCGTATCCGAAGAGAGAACTGATGAATAAAGGTTTTCCAAGTATCTGCCCTTATATACTTGGGAGTGTTTTTGAACAATGGAACTGTGGAAGAGACCTATTTTAGAGCTTGCTTGGAGTAATATCCAAAACATGCTTGTTGCTTTCTGCCTAGAAGCAATAAGAGTCCTTTTGTGAAATAGGCTTTTGTCCAAAATTGTTATTTCGATGAAATGCATCTTTTTGAGCAATTATTCTTTTATTCTTTATAGATTCTTTGGTGCTTGAACTTTCATTCATGTTCTTTCATTCGTATTCATGATCATATCAATGCAAACAATCTTCTTAGCATCATTTATTCTTCAAAATTTTCCATTGTACCTACAATAGGTGCCCAGATATCAATATTCTGAGCAAAACTGTTACTAACTCCCTTTTTAAGTAAGATATGTGTCAATGGGGGTCTCAGGACTTCGAAGGTGACAAAGATTGTACCTAACTTCCGAATCGTTAAGGATGGAAGAACGAGATTAGACAGATCCTAACTTACAAAGGGTCAATTAAAATTGCGAGCTTGGGGAAGAAATGAAGATCAAAACCTCACTCGCAGCAAAAATAAGACCAGTCTTATATGTTTCCTTTGTTCCTTCACGGAGTCTCTATGAGACGTGAATGTTATAGAATCAATATTGCTGACACCAATTCATCTTCATAGTTGTTGATTACGTTACTAAGGGGGTAAGGTCGCTTCGTATGCCAAAGTTACAAGGTAAACAGTCGTCAAATTCAAATTCAAATGCAAATCCAAATTCAAATTCGAATACAGATCTAGATCCAAATTCAAATTCGAAACCAGATCCAAATTCAAATCCAAGTTCAAATTTGAAATCCAAATTCAGAACCCAAATTCAAAATTCAAATTTAAATCCAAACCCAAAAATGGTAATTTACGATCTATTCGAAGATTAGACACAATATCTGTGTAACAAAGGCAGCCAAAACCATCCAAAAGGATTTTGAAAGATGACTGAGACCTGCAATGGTTGGCATAGAGAAGTTACCATTTACCCTCTTTGCTTATCAAATGTTAGCCAGAATCTTCGCCGGGGCAACACATTTCTCATTGGTCTGACGTATTCAAGTTGAGATTCTTTCCTCTGAATTTTATCAGAACTGAAGCAGAATGAAGCAGAATGAACCTAATTCTGATGTGATCAGTCAAATTTGAAGAAGAAAAAATAGCAATCTGCCACGGTCAGATAATGCGAGTTTACAACAAAAAGGTTTACCTAAAAGAATTTCATGATGGGACCTGATATTAGAGAAGATCCTTCAGATACAAAAGGAACTTTAGAGGAAAAAGGCGCCTTGAGATCAGAAGTCAAAAGTAAAAAAAAAAGAAAAAAAAGAAAGAGAAAATCAATCAGAAAAGGAAAGGAAAGGGAGAGGCCAAGGCGAAAACTCGCAAAGGGCACTTTGAGACCAAAGGGGATTTGAGTTGAAAACCCAAAAAGGGCGGCTCAAATTTTGATTAAAAGTGGAGCATACAGTAGTCTTGCTATGCTTGAATTAACACTGAAGAAGCATGCTACATCTTGGGGCATCGACAAAGTACTTCGGATCCCCTAGACACATATTGAGCTTAGAATGGTTCTCAAGAAGTTAGAACAGAGAAGCTCAAACTGCGAATATCTGGGGCACCTAGTTTCTATCTTACCCCTTATGAATCTGCTATCTTTGATTATTTTATGCGTTTCAACACACGCACCTAAGAAACTTCCTTCTTGATTGCATTTGCTTAACTTGTTTGTTTGGAGCTATGCTCCCAATCAATTCCCTTCTTGTCCAATGCTAAGATCTTTTCCAAGCATTTTGCATTGAAATAACGATTAGTGGACTAATATCACTTTCATAAAAGGAGTTTCGCATATTACTCTAGGAGCTTCTAGATAGTACAGGAACCCGAAACAGGGCCGTTGTTTAAGAGCTCACCAAATACAAAGGTTGGAAATAATTGAGCTTAAATTGAGTTTATCTCTTCTGATTTTCCGTCAAGGATACTATTTGAACAGAAACAAGATATCACGTCGGTGATACGATCTTAACGAAAACAGGCAATGTCATCGCAAGTGTAAAAGGGGATCACTCTTGAAAAATGATGTTCTGCATCCATGTAGATATCATGCATACACATTTGGTCAGATCACCCGAGGAGTGATCAGTTGATGAAACAAGTTACAGATCCTATACCCCCGAGTTACAGTGGGACGGATAGAAGTTGATACAAAACCTATAGCCAAGGATTGCGGCAGGATGTATCCTATGTCTCCAAGTTACAATGGATAGACCTCGAAGTTACAGTGGGGCAAGCTATTTGAGCAAAACGAAACTATTTCTTCAGGTTTTAGGCCAAAATACCAGCTGAATAAGAGGGTAGCGTACTACGATAGAGCCTTGGTGGGCAACAAGTGATGACGCCCTAGACATAAAAATGGAATTATTCTCATGACGTTTTTGCATTCACATCTTTCATAATACATTAGGTTAGGAGCATGTGATTCATTCTGATCATAACATCCTAATCATTCGTCATAAACATAAGCATATGAAATCAAGTCTACAGGACACGCCCCCAGAGGACAGTGTAGCAACATTGGCAAAAACACCAGATCTTGCCTTCCTAAGCAAAGCAGATCAAAGATTTGAGTCTGGCAATCCCTGTATTGGCAGGGAGCAGATCGAAGACAGCAGAATTGGCATCCCTATATTGGCAGGGAGCAGATCGAAGACAGCAGAATTGGCATCTCTGTATTGGCGGAGAGCAAGTCGAAGACAGTAGATTTGGCAATCCCTATATTGATAGGGAGCAAATCGAAGAAAGCAGATTTGGCAATCCCTGTATTGGCGGGGAGCAGATCGAAGACAGCAGATTTGGCAATCCCTATATTGGTAGGGAGCAAATCGAAGAAAGTAGATTTGGCAATCCCTGTATGGGCGGGGAGCAGATCGAAGAAAGCAGATTTGGCAATCCCTGTATTGGCGGGGAGCAGATCGAAGAAAGCAGATTTGGCAATCCCTGTATTGGTGGGGAACAAATCGAAGACAGTAGATTTGGCAATCCCTATATTGGTAGGGAGCAAATCGAAGAAAGCAGATTTGGCAATCCCTGTATTGGCGGGGAGCAGATCGAAAAAAGTAGATTTGGCAATCCCTGTATTGGCGGGGAGTAAATAGAAGAAAGTAGATTTGGCAATCCCTGTATTGGCGGGGAGCAGATCGAAGAAGCAGATCTTATCTCTCTGTATTGGCAGAGAGCAGATCGAAGAAAGCAGATTTGGCAATCTCTGTATTGGCAGAGAGCAGATCGAAGAAAGCAGATTTGGCATCTCTGTATTGGCGGAGAGCAAATCAAAGATAGTAGATTTGGCAATCCCTATATTGGTAGGGAGGAAATTGTAAAAAGCAGATTTGGCAATCTTTGTATTGGCATGAACCAGATCGAAGAATCAGATCTTATCTTCGCTGAGCAGAAGCGGAGCAGATCACATTCCAGCAGATCTTAACTCCCTAAACAGTAGGGTAACAGATCGAATTTTGGCAGATCTCATCTCCATACAGCAGTATTGGAGCAGATTTCAGCCACTCGCCTTAACTCCCTAAGCAGTAGGGTAACAGGCAAAACATCAGATCTTATCTTCGCTGAGCAGGAGCGGAGCAGATCACATTCTAGCAGATCTTAACTCCCTAAATAGTAGGGTAACAGATCGAATTTTGGAGGATCTCATCTCCATACAGCAGTATTGGAGCAGATTTCAGCCACTCGCCTTAACTCCCTAAGTAGTAGGGTAACAGGCAAAACATCAGATCTTATCTTCGCTGAGCAGGAGCGGAGCAGATCACATTCCAGCAGATCTTAACTCCCTAAGCAGTAGGGTAACAGATCAAATTTTTTCAAATCTTATCTCCATACGTCAACAATAGGGCAAATTTTGGCCACTCGCCTTAATTCCCTAAGCAGTAGGATGCAAGCAGATTGAAGCCACAAGACATACCCTTGAAGTTGCAGTGGATTGAACCAAAGCTACGAGAGGCGGTGGGCTGAAGAGAGACTACCTGAACAAGAAGAGTACCAAAGAAGCCAAGACTCAGTTGGCCCAGGCAAATTGGCCATTTTGAAGTCTTTGCTCTATTCCCGTTACACGACAATTAGCAAAGAGGGGCAGCTGTACAAGGCCCATTTTGCCCGGGCCCGTTTACAAAGATCCAATATCGAGTTTAAACCCATTACACTACCCACACCAAAAACAAACCCGTTTACAACCTTAAAACCCAATTGAGCCCACCTAACCCTAAACCCAAACCTTACCCGTTACCTAACCCAAACCCAATTACAAACCCAAAATGCCTAAAGGACCTAAGCCCAAACACCCGTGGCCCAACCAAAACCCTAGCCACCTAACCTAAGCAGCCACTTGCCTCTGCCTCTGACTCAGCAGCTGCCACCACCGCCTCTGTCATGTCACCGCCCATAACCTGCAAAGATTTGAAACAGAAGAGACAGAAGCAATAGAAAAAATGATAACAAAAGCAAATTGTAAAGGAAAGGTTATAAAAACCCTAAAAACTTTGTAAGACCGGTCGGCACTTTTTCAATATATACAAAGACAGTAGATTTTTACAAAAAAGGGGGATTCCATCAATATATCGGCAAAGAAAAAGCATCAAAATCAGAGGAACGAACACCAACTAGTGAACCAGAAGTAAAGAGATCAAAATCAAATAACAAAAGGTGATTCTTTTTAGTTTTTGGAATCGGTTTTGGGCCTTCTTCTTCTCCCTTTTTTTGGTTTTTCAATATACATATATATACCATATAAAAGTATAAAAAATAAATAAAAATAAATAAAAAAATACCTTCGTTTTGGAACTCCAGCCATCGTGTACGGTGGCCGGCGGCAGTGGCTCACGGCGGCGCTCATTCTTCCGGTGATCGGGTTTTCAGAGGACGGGAGAGCACTTTGGAGAGTGGTTTTTGATTTTTTTTTTAAACCGGACAAAAGTGAATTTTTTTAGACAAAACTTAGTTTAAATACTACACCAAACGGCACCGTTTGGACACAAGGACCCAGGGACAAAAACGTCGTCGTTTTTCCCTGGGCCAACCCGATCCGACCCGACCCTGAGCCAGGATCCGCGTGTTTTCGTTGGAGGGGCTATATGCGCATTTAGCCCCTCCGCTTTTTCA
Organism: Gossypium stocksii; assembly: GCA_020496765.1. NCBI lineage: Eukaryota > Viridiplantae > Streptophyta > Magnoliopsida > Malvales > Malvaceae > Gossypium > Gossypium stocksii. The sequence goes on from CM035623.1 coordinate 2,814,281, forward strand.
TGCTTCTGCAATTAAGCTTCTTTAATCTTTCAAATTGGCCCCAAAGTTTACCGCTCTTTGCGGTTAGGTCCCCGTTGATGCGCAGCGTTTTAAGGGATTGGTTAAATTACCCTTTTGGTCCCTCCCCTGTTTCAGCGCGTTTGAATTGGTCCCTTTTTTTTATATTCGTTTTAAATCCACCCAGAAACTTCATTTTGTTTCGATTTTAGTCCTCTCTCTGATTTTCATACTACCTTCACTATTTTCATTTTTGTTGTATCATTCATTATTATATATTATTATACCTATGGTTATTTCCTAATTTTTAAATACGTATTTTGCTACCCGTTTGTGTATATATATTTTTTATCATTATTATACTCGCTATTTATTAATATTTTACTATTAGTATCATTTTAATTAATACTCATATACACATATATATTATGTCTTTGTTATTATTCTAATACCATATGTATATTGCGTTACCATATATATATATTGTATATATTTTTAATAATAGTATCGTATGCGCATATATATATATATATATATATATATATATTATGGGTATGTTTACATTTATTTTCAAATACATATATATATGTTTTACCATTAGTGATTTTGTCATTGATGTTTTACTATATTCATGCATTAGATATATATGCTTATTACTATTATTGGCATGGTACGTATACTTATTTGAAGTATTATCCTGTTAAATATTATATATACTTGTAATATTATTTTATATCTTTTTATCTTTAATATATGTATTTTTCTAAAGTAATTAATAGTTGTTTTAAGTACTATTATTTTTACTTACGTATATACGTATTATATAATATTTCTAATAGTTTTAATATCATTATTTTTGTTAACATATTTGCATGTCGCATATATTCCTTTTCATATATATACCTTAGCATTACGTCGTGTATATTTTAATATCATATTACTCACATGTTTTTATCTCACGTATATAGTTCGTTATAACTACATGCTCTTTTTTCTCTCTTTCACGGTAAATACTATTACTGATATTATTTTTCTAACATCGTGTTTTAATATTTCTATTAATCGCACTATCATCCCAAAAATATATTATTTCATTAAATCCAAAAAAGATTTTTAAGACGAGGCAATATTTTTGTTTAGAGATTCGGGAAATAGTGCCCTAATGTGCTGGGTTGCGATTTCTCGTTCGTCTAAATACCTAAAATACCCTCCTAAATTTTGCAACTCGTGAGGTAACTTTAGTTTCGTGGAATTTAAGAACTTCGTATCCAATTGTGCTGGATGTGATGTTCGTATTCTTCCGAAGCGAAGGAATCTCGATTTTTAGATCCAAATCATCCCAATTTTATTCAAAATGTTCCAAAAACGAGGCAATATTTTTTGTGTTTAGAGATACGGGAAATAGCGCCCTAACGTGCTGGGTTGCGATTTCTCGTTCACCTAAATACCTAAAATGCCCTTCTAAGCAAATTTCACAACTCGCGAGATAACTTTAGTTTCGAAGAATTTAAGAACCTCGTGTCCAATCGTGCTGGATGTGATGTTCGTATTCTACCGAAGCAAAGGAATCTTGATTTTCCAACTCAAATCATCCCAGTTTCAAAAAGAATCTTATTTTTAAATCTTCCTAAATTTCGACTTAAGACAGAAAATTGCTCAATTTGGTACCAATTTTGGGCGTTATGGGGGTGCTAATCCTTCCTCGTGCGTTACCGACTCCCGAACCATTTTCTCTAATTCTTTGTAGACCAAAGCGTTTTATAAGGTGACCCAATCACACCTAAAAAGGTTGGTGCCGACTCCCATTTTCATTTTTAAGTCGACATCCGTTTTTTTCAAAAAAAATGGTTTCGACACCTGTAAACTCGGATTCAGTCAAGAATTATTTCACCTAAAAGGAGAAAAGGCCAAGGCGAAAACCCACAAAGGGCGCTTTGAGACCTCCTAAAAAAAATTGGAGAGGCCAAGGTGAAAACCCGTAAAGGGCACCCTGAGACCAAAGGGGTTTTGAATTGAAAACCCAAAAAGGGCAATTCAAATTTTGATAAAAGGTGTAGCATGTGATAGTCTTGCTATACTTAAAGTAACGAGGAGGAGCGGTACTACGTCCTGGGCCATCAACGAAATCCTTTGGAACTTCTAAACATGTATCAAGATTAAAAGGGTCTTCAAGGAGTTTTATGCAGAGAAGCTTGGACCACGATATCTGAGGAATCTATTTCACTATTGTCTTTCCTTTGTGATTTTGCAAAATATGCTATGTCGATCAATTGATTCTTATTCTAGCAAAATTTTCCACCTTGATCAACTTATTTATTCCAAGCATTACTCTCAAATTTCAATCTAATTCATTTGTTATAGCCTTCTCTTTCAAGCATCTTTCATTGAAATAACGATTAATGGGCTAATAATATTCTAAGCAAAAAGAGTTCTATGTATTACTCTGAAAAGATTCTAAATAAGTACGAGGACTTGAAACAGGACTATTATTCAGAACTCACTGTAATACCTCAATTTTGCCGGGCCCGTTGGAAGCCCAAGCAATAAAACACAAAAGAATAATAAAAACCAAATTTAAAGTCCAAAAGTCCTTTTACAAATACCCTAGCCCAAATTCCTAAAACACTACCCAAAACATTACACCAGACCCAATTAACTGTAACCCGTTACACCCAAACCATACCCAATCCTTACACCCATAACCCAAATAACCCGGGGCCAAAAGGGCCCAAATCCTTAACAGAAACTTAGGGTTTCTGAAACCCTAGATTCCCCTTTTGCGCCGCAAGCACTCACTGGCTCCATCAATGCACCGCAGCCTTCATTCGGCCTCCATCAGCGCCTCCAATCACAGGCCTCGTCAAGCCACGTCGCACCACGCCTTCAGAGCCTTCATCTCCGCCCGAGATCTCGCATCAGACCTGCAAAAAAAGAAAAAGGAAAACAACAGAGATAAGGCAAATATGGCAGGAAATAAAAAGCAAATATTGTAATATTTATTTTCTTTTTTTCAATTCGATTTTCGGTGGCTATAAAAAGCCAAGTGATAACACTATAAAAGAGGGGGTACATGGAGACCACGCATAAACGATTCACTCACATACACAAGCAGTTGTACACAAAGACAAAGATATATACAAAAACAGCTTTTTTTCAACTAAAGGTGGTTTTTTTTTATATATTGTATTTCATTTTGTTTATTTTTATGTATGAATCCGACTAAGAATAAGAAAAAAGGGGTTTACCTTCGCGATTGACCCTTCGGAGACCTAGCCTCTTCGACGATTTCGAAGCAATAGAGTGTGTTCAGGGTTAAGGATATAGTGGCCCTTAAAATCGGTTTTAGGAGGGGTCGGGAAAGGACCCATTGTGTTAGTCGAACGCCGGTTCCAGTGGCGAGGATGGTTGGACGGAGTACGAGGGTCGTCGATTTTGGTGTTTGAAGGTGGGGTTTCAGAGTTGGCTCGGTGAAGAGGAATGAGGCTAGGGTTTGGTTCAGCCGAATTAGGCTAATTTTTAGTTTTTTTTAAATGAGTAAAAACGGTGTCGTTTTAGGCCAATTTCAATGGCTTCAAAACGACACCGTTTAGTAATCAAACTGTTTACCCGACCCGAATATAGCCAGGATCCGCGTGTTTTTCCAACTAATGGGATATTTATCCCTTTAGTCCTTCTTCTTTTATATATTTTTAATTTTCTTTTTTTATCCTTTTAATTCGGTCCGGCAATTTTACTTTAATTTCAATTTAATCCCAAAACCTTTTAAAACCCATGTACTGGAAACGGCGTCGTTTTGGGATTAGGGTAATTTACCCAGTGAGTCCCCAGGATTTTAATCCATGTTCCAATTAAGCCTAAATTCTTTTCATTATTTTGAAATTAGCCCTGTAATTTTGTTTAACTTAAATTTTAGTCCTTTTATATTTTTCAATTCATTTAAAATATTTTATATATTGTTTATATTACTATAAATGTTATTATACTTGTAAATATCTTTTTTATATCATTTTATACTTTATATTATATTATATTATTTATATTTTATATATTACTTATTATTATATTTTACTATATTATTTATTATATTGCTTATGCTTCATCATGTATAATTCGTTACTTATATTTTTAATTATCATCTATATTTTATATTATATCCTTTTATTATAAAATATTTACTATATCATATTATGTATTATATTATTTTTTTATATTTTATATTTTAAAAATTTATAAATTATTATTAAATATTTAAAGTTCATTTATCATTATATTATTTATTATTATATTATTTTATACTTTATATTGTTATATTGTTTTATATTTTATATAGTGTTTTATACTTTATTATTATGTAATTTATAAATTTGCAAATTATTAGTTAAGTACTCTATTTTATTTATTTAAAATGCATGTTATATTCTAAAACTTATTATAAAATTTTGTTCCTATTTTAAATAATATTATGTCTATAAAAATATATATATTAGGTTATTATATTATAGTATATTTTTGTTTAATTGATAATACTAGTTTTTTTTATTTTTTATTATTATGTATTATTTAAGTTTTTCTTAATACTTTATCATTAATTGAATCTATTTTTATCTTCATTTTTATGTATATTCATGATTTGTTAATTCATTGTGCATTTACTTAATATTATTTTAGTATATTGATTTATATTTGTAAATTATTTTTATGCCATCTATTGTTTTACTTATTTGCATGTATATTGAAGGTCTATGTTATTATTTTAGGTTATACTTGTATGAAATAATGTTGTATATGCCATATAATGTATGTTTTATATTTATTATTTTTATGATCAATTATAACATGTAAATATGTATGTTGTATTTTATTATTTGCTATGTTGCTTTCATATGAAATATTAGTGTGAATTATATAGTTTAATTTTAATATTTTGTAATACGTTATCTTAATTGCATCATATTAAAATAAAGTATAAACAAAAATGTTTTAAAACAAAGGCAATGTTTTTGTATTTAGAAATTCGGAAAATAGTGCCCTAACATGCTGGGTTGCAATTTCCCGTTTGTCTAAACGCCTAAAATACCCTTCTAAATGATTTTATAAATTACGAGACGATTTTAGTTACAAAAGTTTTAGAATGTCATGTCCTATCATGCTGGATGTGATATTCATACTTTTCTGGATGAAGGAATCTCGGTTTTAAACTCGAACCATCCTAATTTCAAAAGGGATCATATTTTTAAATATTTTCAAATTTTAGCATTAAAGTCAGAAAGTTATTCAATTTGGTACCAATTTTGGGCGTTACGAGGGTGCTAATCCTTCCTCGTACGTAATCAACTCCCGAATCCGTTTTCTTGATTTCGTAGACCAAAACAAATGATTTTCAAACAAAATGGTTTGAAAGTGGTTCAATCACACTTAAACTAATTGGTGGCGACTCCCATTTTCAATTTCAAAGTCGAGACCCCGTTTTCTAAACCCCCGTTCAAAAAAAAAGGTTTCGATAGCTTGGCGACTCCACTGGGGACCAATAAGAGAGTCAAGCCGTAAAATTGATTAATTTCTGTCCTTTTGTCAAAATTTGAAAACTCGATTTGAAAATTATGATCCTTTTACACGTGTTTGTTGCATATGTTTGTTATTTTTTCTCGCACACATGGCATTTGCATGACCGTTGGTCACACCTTTAAGTGGGAGTAAGAAACTAAGCTTTCGTGAGGTTTTCACCTCCGCATGAGTTAGTGGATTGCTTCCGGGAGACATCTGTACCTATAGGCTTCATGAGATTTTCATCTCCGCATAGTCGTAGGGAAATGAATCCCCCTAAACCGAACTTGGTCCATATGAGCCTATAATGGGTGAGGATCGAGGAATCTGCTGGTTTAGGTACCCTTGCTTTAGTGCCGAACTACATATAGTGAAATTTAAGTGCTTGCCCTAGGTAGTATGGTGACGACCTTTAGTACTTACCTTTATATGTGCTTGTTTATTACATCTTTTTATATGATACTGACTTATTTTTTTATTTTGTCATCATTGCATGTCATTCATCATTAAAAGGTATCGATTCAAGGTTCGATTTCTGAGTTAGGAAGTTTTGTAATGAGGAACGAATGTCTTAATAAAGTGGATGACAATTCTTCCGTTTGTGCGTGGTCAGAGAAAACCTAGTTAGAAAAAGGAGATAGTGTCACCAAGGGATATACATCGGAGTTGTAGGACTTTACTCGTATCAGTTCGACACAGATTGAGTGGAAGGAGTTGAAGGACATTTAGGCCCATTGGGATAATGAAGCCAAACAGTTGTTCAGCTAGGAGGACTTGCAGTTTTTACTTGACAGGAAGATAGATGAATAATTCAAAGTGGACGTGGAGGTATTGATGGATGCTTCTTCCATTACAGCACTTCTCTTTCATATGAAAATGGTCGCCCTGTGGATGATAAGGGTTTTGGAAGGAAAATGATTGACAGAATGAATGAGACCTACAAAACCGAGTGGGATGGAAAGAATTTTGCCTATAGAAAGGTTCATTTACTGTAGGATTACTACCAAATAACAAGCTTGAGTTCATTGTTGTACTTTAGGATGCTACACCTATAAAAAATAATAGAAATACAAGCTCTGATGGCTGGAATAGTTCAGATGGGCGTGAAGGATAGAGGATAAAGAAGACCGTATCATTCAAAGACCTTTAGAAGTGGAGATTAGCCATGCTGTGAAGATACCCATGTAAGCAATTCAAATGCTCTGTCGGGGGCAAAAATCTGAAGATTCTCAAGAAGCACTGAAGATGTTGAATATCATGCTGCGAAGCAGGAATGCATACTTGTTCGCCAATCTTTCTTTCAAGATAATCAGAATAACTTCACAAGACATTGGAGAAGGTGTCCTAGGCTATAGAGATCACCTTATGGGAAAAGTCATAGTTCAGATTCAAGAGGTTGCTGATCACCTACAAGAATTGGCAGTGCAAGCTAATGTATTGAGTGTAAAATATGAGCTAGTATCAAATAGAGGTTGAGAGTTAGCTTTGTTATTAGATAGGGTTAAGACTCTAGGCCTACAGGCGAAAGCGTATTTGTAATCCGTTTTATGAAAAGAATTTTGTTCCTTAAATAACGTTTTCTAAAATGAAACTGAATCAGAATCGATATCTTTTTGCATTCATGCATTTGCATTGCATTACATCAAAGAAAAGAAGGTGTTGATTCGAAATTTGATTCCTAAATAGAATAGTTTGTCATAAGGAAACGATTTTTTTGATAAAGTAGATTATAGTGCGGTCGTCTGAATATAGTCTAAGTAAACACAGCGAGAGAAAGCTGGTAGTCCACGGAGGAATACATGATTTAATTGCCAGAGATTCAAGCCAATGAAGGTTATCCAAGAGCATGACGAGAGAAATACGGAAGTCCACGAAGGAATACATGACTTGATTTAATTCAAGCCAACGAAGATTATCCAAGAGCTGGCACTTTTTGGTGAATATCATGGAGATAAGCGAGCAAGAGATCGAGGCTCAGATCAAGCAGCAAGGAGCTAGCAAAGGCATCTCTTGGAGAATTTACAGGATTCTACCATGAAGAAAAGATCAGCGTTTACTTAGACTATGAAGGGCAAGACCGCATATGTAATCTATTTTCATGTAAAGAAATTTGTTTTCTAGAAAAGTTATTCTAATGGAATTGAATTCAAGATCAACATCTCCTTTTCTTTTGCATTCATGCATTTGCATTATGTCACATCACATGCATTTAAATCGATAAAAAGACCCTAATTAGTTAAGTTTAAAAAGAGAAAGAAAGAGAGAGGGAGAGAAGAAGTTTCACGGATGAGTGGAAAAGAAGACGCTCCCTTACATATCCCAGACTTTTGTATCAAGAGGGATAGCTTACCCAGAGATGGGGGTGTTTGGAAATGAAAATCATTCCATCAATGCCATACATGAAGAAGGGACTGATTAAGAAAATCAGGAGGGCATTCGTCCTTACGAACCAGGAAAGTCCTTAAACAACTGGACTGTGGAAGAACTTCCTGTAGTCTTTAGAAATTATACAGAGTAGTCTGCAGAACACTCTTGTTACTCTAAAGCCTAGGAGTAACAAGATTTCATTTGTGAAATAGGCTCGTGTTCAGACTTTTTTTTGTTTCAATAAAACATACTTTTGTTATCAATACGAGCGAATATTCTTTCATTCTTTTATACAGATAAATATTCTTTTGACCTTCAAAATTCTTTCTAAATTTTCATTGCATTCATAACATGTAAATAGTCATTCTTGAATTCATTCCTTGTATATTCCTTTATGCCTATAGTAGATCCCTAGATATCAATGACAGGGGCAACGATATTACAGATTCAGATTTCCTTTTTGAGCGCAACATGTGTTTAAAGGAATCTCAGTACTTTGAAAATGATAAAGATTGTAACATATCTCCTAATTTGTTGGAAATGGTAAAGTAAGGAGAAAAACAGATTTTACCCTATGAAGAAGGTATAACCTTAGAGAAAGGAAAGGTTGTGAAATTAGAACATGCGTAGCCGAGGAGCCAAGACGAGACCTCGTGGAGGCTATTTAAAAAAATGTTAAGGTAAAAGAAGCCTAAAATGTTAGAGGAGTACATGATGATCATGAAAAGCATGAGGTTTGGACACTGTTGGACCATCTTGAAGATGGATTGTGTCAGTTATACTAAAAATGCCAAATTAAGACTTATGGGGCATGTCTGTCATGGTCCCGTGTTCGTCAAAAGTTTCAAGCTAATGATGGTTCATCTTAGTGATTATCAACTGCTCCATTAAGAGGAAGAGAGTAGCTTCATATGCCAATATTACAAAGTCAGTGGTAATCAATTCAAAAAGAAAGAAACATAAAAAAATAAAAGCAAAAAAAAAAAACAAAAAAAAGAGAAAAAAGAAAAAAGAAAAAGGGAAAAGAAAATATCATTTTCAACTGCACAATGTCAGAGGTTTGCAGTCCGTTCAAAGATTAGGCACCCTATCAGAGTACATCAAAGGTGACCAAAAGCAAAAAGTATAGAAGATTACCGAAACTTTGTAAAAATTGGCATTAAAAGCTACTACTTACTCTTTATGTTTATGTTGGAGCAAACACCTTCAATTCCAGTTGTTTCAAAGGTTCCAACCATCATCCTTGGCATGGATGTGTCTCATGGCTCTCCTGTGCAGCCCGATATTCCATCAATCACGGTGATGGTTTACTTTAGTCAATGGCTTTTGATTTCCCGCTATAGGGCATCAGCACGTACACAGTCTCCAAAGCTTGAAATGATAGATTCTCTTTTCAAACCAGTTTCTGACGAAGTGGATGAGGGTATTATGAAGACTCCTATGCAAGTTCAGAGAAGAGGAAGCCTGATTGAATCATTATCTCCAAGGACAAAGATAGTGAGGCTCAGCTCAATCAAGTTTCGAACAAAGGACTTGATCAAGTTACTAAGGTTTGCAAGTTCCTTAACGAGAATTGGAACCCTAAGTTTGTAGTTATTGTTGCTAAAAAAAAAACCTTTATACCAAGTTTTTCCAGCAGGATCTCCGGACAAAGTGCTACCTAGCAATGTCATTGACAACAAAGTATGCCATCTGAAGAACAACATTTTCTACCTTTGTGCTCAGGCTGGAATGATAAGAACCATAAAGCCAGCCTACTATCATGTTCTCTTAGACCAGGTTGGGTTTCCAGCTGATGATCTATAGGAGCTTGTTCATTCTCTATCCTACGAGCACCATACCCATGTCTGTTGTGGCCCCTATTTGCTATGCTTATTTGGCAGCTTTACAATTGGGGCAATTTATGAAGTTTGTGGATACCTTAGAAACATCATCGAGCCATGTGTTTGTCAAACAATAGCCAGAATTGCTTCTGGGGCAATCCATTTTTCATGGGTTTATGAGTCGAGATATTTTCCTCTAAGCCTCAATGAAGCCAAGATTTGAATACCCCTGGTGAACTTGAAAGTTTTCATCCTAATGGGTGACACAGATGAAGAGGGTTTGCCTATAAGAACTTCTCACGGAAGCCAAGGTGAAAACCTGTAAAGGGCGCTTTGAGACTTCTATTTCAAAGGAAAAAAGAACAAAAAAAAGCAAAAAAAAAAAGAAAAGAAATAAATTGGAGAGGTCAAGGTGAAAACCCGCAAAGGGCGCCTTGAGACCAAAGGGGTTTTGAGTTGAAAACCCGAAAGGGCGGCTCAAATTTTGAAAGGCGTGCAGCAACCTTGCTATACCTGATTTGACAAGAAGTGAAGTATGTTACGTGCTGGGGCATCAACAAAGTACTTTGGATCTTCTGAACACATGTTAAATTCAAAGCAGTTTTCATAGAACTTGTATATAGAAGCCCAAGCTGCGATATCTAGGGCATCTGTTTTTGTCCTTATTGCTATCTTTGGATTCTTTTTCTTCTCAAAGATATGCCATCAGATTAACTTCCTTTGTATTCTCGATGATTTATTTAATTTTAAATATCCTTAAGATTAATTCATTCATATTCCATTATTCTAAAAGTGTGTTACATTGAAATAATGATTGATGAACTAAATATTTTCACAAATGAAGTTTTGCATATTACTCTAGAAATTTCTGGATAATACAAGAAACTGAAACATGACAATTGTTTAAGGAATTCCCATTGAGTAAGGATCGGAGGTCCTCGAGAGAATTTCTTCTTCAGTCCAAATGATGATTGGACATTTCAAATGATTCGATCCTAAATATCTCCAGTGGGTCATAACATTCAGGGGAGGTACAATAGAACCCAATTGATCCAAAGCATACAAGTGGAGTTTGATTGACACATTGAGAAGAACAAGAGATGAAACTTTGAGTAATGACATCTGAAATAGGAATCATTCTCATAACATTTTGCATTATAATAGGTCTAAATTAGGAAACATTTGACTCATTTCGATCATGGCATCTTAATTACTTGGCATTAGCATCAAATTCTACAGATGGATTCCCCAGTGGACAATGTAGCAAGATTTGAAACTACAAGATGACAGATTTTATCTCTCTGTAATGGACGGGGAGTAAATCCAAGATAGCAGATCTTATCTCTCTGTAATGGACGGGGAGCAGATCCAAGATAACAGATCTTATCTCTTTGTAATGGAAGGAGAGCAGATCCAAGATGATAGATCTTATTTCTCTGTATGGGCGGAGAACAGATCAAAGATAGCAGATCTTATCTCTCTGTAATGGACGGGGAGCAGATCCAAGAAGGTAGATCTTATCTCTCTGTAATAGACGGGGAGCAGATCCAAGATAACAGATCTTATCTCTCTGTAATGGACGGGGAGCAGATCGAAGATAGCAGATCTTATCTCTCTGTAATGGACGGGGAGCAGATCCAAGACAACCGATCTTATTTCTCTGTATTCAACAGGGAACAGATCAAAGATAGCAGATCTTATCTCTCTGTAGTGGACGGGGAGCAGATCTAAGATAACAGATCTTATCTCTCTGTAATGGAAGGAGAACAGATCGAAGATAGCAGATCTTATCTCTCTGTAATGGACGGGGAGCAGATCCAAGATAACAGATCTTATCTCTCTGTAATGGACGGAGAGCAGATCGAAGATAGCAGATCTTATCTCTCTGTAATAGACGGGGAGCAGATCCAAGGCAACCGATCTTATTTCTCTGTATTCGACAGGGAACAGATCAAAGATAGCAGATCTTATCTCTCTGTAATGGATGAGGAGTAGATCCAAGATAACAGATCTTATTTCTCTGTATGGAAGGGGAACAGAGCAAAGATAGCAGATCTTATCTCTCTGTAATGGACGGGGAGCAGATCCAACACGACCGATCTTATTTCTTTGTATTCGACAGGGAACAGATCAAAGATAGCAGATCTTATCTCGCTGTATTCGACGGGGAGTAGATCGAAGACATAGCAGATTTGGCTTTCATCAAAGTAGATCTAAGATGATTTAGGCATATCTGTATTCGACGGGGAGCAGATTGAAGAATTCAAAACTCGGCGAGCCCGGGCAAAATTGGTTCTTCTATATCTCTACTCTATTCCTGTTACACAGTAATGAGCAAAGAGAGCCAGCTGTAATACCTCAATTTTGCCCGGCCCGTTGGAAGCCCAAGCAATAAAACACAAAAGAATAATAAAAACCAAATTTAAAGTCCAAAAGTCCTTTTACAAATACCCTAGCCCAAATTCCTAAAACACTACCCAAAACATTACACCAGACCCAATTAACTGTAACCCGTTACACCCAAACCATACCCAATCCTTACACTCATGACCCAAATAACCCGGGGCCAAAAGGGCCCAAATCTTTAACAGAAACTTAGGGTTTCTGAAACCCTAGATTCCCCTTTTGCGCCGCAAGCACTCACTGGCTCCATCAATGCGCCGCAGCCTTCATTCGGCCTCCATCAGCGCCTCCAATCACGGGCCTCGTCGAGCCACATCGCACCACGCCTTCAGAGCCTTCATCTCCGCCCGAGATCTCGCATCAGACCTACAAAAAAAGAAAAAGGAAAACAACAGAGACAAGGCAAATATGGCAGGAAATAAAAAGCAAATATTGTAATATTTATTTTCTTTTTTTCAATCTGATTTTCGGTGGCTATAAAAAGCCAAGTGATAACACTGTAAAAGAGGGGGTACATGGAGACCACGCATAAACGATTCACCCACATACACAAGCAGTTGTACACAAAGACAAAGATATATACAAAAACAGCTTTTTTTCAACTATAGGTGGTTTTTTTTATATATTGTATTTCATTTTGTTTATTTTTATGTATGAATCCGACTAAGAATAAGAAAAAAAGGGGTTTACCTTCGCGATTGACCCTTCGGAGACCTAGCCTCTTCGACGATTTCGAAGCAATAGAGTGTGTTCAGGGTTAAGGATATAGTGGCCCTTAAAATCGATTTTAAGAGGGGTCGGGAAAGGACCCATTGCGTTAGTCGAACGCCGGTTCCAGTGGCGAGGATGGTTGGACGGAGTACGAGGGTCGTCGATTTTGGTGTTTGAAGGTGGGGTTTCAGAGTTGGCTCGGTGAAGAGGAATGAGGCTAGGGTTTGGTTCAGCCGAATTAGGCTAATTTTTAGTTTTTTTAAATGAGTAAAAACGGTGTCGTTTTAGGCCAATTTCAATGGCTTCAAAACGGCACCGTTTAGTAATCAAACTGTTTACCCGACCCGAATATAGCCAGGATCCGCGTGTTTTTCCAACTAATGGGATATTTATCCCTTTAGTCCTTCTTCTTTTATATATTTTTAATTTTCTTTTTTTATCCTTTTAATTCGGTCCGGCAATTTTACTTTAATTTCAATTTAATCCCAAAACCTTTTAAAACCCATGTACTGGAAACGGCGTCGTTTTGGGATTAGGGTAATTTACCCAGTGAGTCCCCAGGATTTTAATCCATGTTCCAATTAAGCCTAAATTCTTTTCATTATTTTGAAATTAGCCCTGTAATTTTGTTTAACTTAAATTTTAGTCCTTTTATATTTTTCAATTCATTTAAAATATTTTATATATTGTTTATATTACTATAAATGTTATTATACTTGTAAATATCTTTTTTATATCATTTTATACTTTATATTATATTATATTATTTATATTTTATATATTACTTATTATTATATTTTACTATATTATTTATTATATATATTATTTATTATATTGCTTATGCTTCATCATGTATAATTCGTTACTTATATTTTTTAATTATCATCTATTTTTTATATTATATCCTTTTATTATAAAATATTTACTATATCATATTATGTATTATATTATTTTTTTATATTTTATATTTTAAAAATTTATAAATTATTATTAAATATTTAAAGTTCATTTATCATTATATTATTTATTATTATATTATTTTATACTTTATATTGTTATATTGTTTTATATTTTATATAGTGTTTTATACTTTATTATTATGTAATTTATAAATTTGCAAATTATTAGTTAAGTACTCTATTTTATTTGTTTAAAATGCATGTTATATTCTAAAACTTATTATAAAATTTTGTTCCTATTTTAAATAATATTATGTCTATAAAAATATATATATTAGGTTATTATATTATAGTATATTTTTGTTTAATTGATAATACTAGTTTTTTTATTTTTTATTATTATGTATTATTTAAGTTTTTCTTAATACTTTATCATTAATTGAATCTATTTTTATCTTCATTTTTATGTATATTCATGATTTGTTAATTCATTGTGCATTTACTTAATATTATTTTAGTATATTGATTTATATTTGTAAATTATTTTTATGCCATCTATTGTTTTACTTATTTGCATGTATATTGAAGGTCTATGTTATTATTTTAGGTTATACTTGTATGAAATAATGTTGTATATGCCATATAATGTATGTTTTATATTTATTATTTTTATGATCAATTATAACATGTAAATATGTATGTTGTATTTTATTATTTGCTATGTTGCTTTCATATGAAATATTAGTGTGAATTATATAGTTTAATTTTAATATTTTGTAATACGTTATCTTAATTGCATCATATTAAAATAAAGTATAAACAAAAATGTTTTAAAACAAAGGCAATGTTTTTGTATTTAGAAATTCGGAAAATAGTGCCTGCAATTTCCCGTTTGTCTAAATGCCTAAAATACCCTTCTAAATGATTTTATAAATTACGAGACGATTTTAGTTACAAAAGTTTTAAAATGTCATGTCCTATCATACTGGATGTGATATTCATACTCTTCTGGACGAAGGAATCTCGGTTTTAAACTCGAACCATCCTAATTTCAAAAGGGATCATATTTTTAAATATTTTCAAATTTTAGCATTAAAGTCAGAAAGTTATTCAATTTGGTACCAATTTTGGGCGTTACGAGGGTGCTAACCCTTCCTCGTACGTAACCGACTCTCGAACCCGTTTTCTTGATTTCGTAGACCAAAACAAATGATTTTCAAACAAAATGGTTTGAAAGTGGTTCAATCACACTTAAACTGATTGGTGGCGACTCCCGTTTTCAATTTTCCGTTTTTTTCAAAACCATTTAAAAAATGGTTTCGACACTCACCAAACCTGAAGGGCAAAAATGCTTTAGGAAGAACAGCCAAATGCGGACTATTCTTCGGGGTTTCTGCCAAAGTACTAGCCGAACGAGGTGGCAGTGTAATACGTCAGCAATAAAATTCTAAGGGACAACGAGCAGTAACAATCCTAAGCATTAAAAAGGGAATCATTCTCATGACGTTTCTGCATTCATACATATGACATTCATAACCCATTCAATTAAGAGCATTGGATTCATTTGGGTAATAGCATCCTAATCATTTTGCACAAACATAAGCACATAGAACCGATTCTACAGGACAGGTCCCTCAGAGGACGGTGTAGCAACATCGATGAAATAGCAGATCTGGCTTCCTGAAGTTGCAGGAGCAGATTGAAGATTGTAGATAACAGATCTGGTTTCCTAAAGTTGCAGGAGCAGATTGAAGATTTCATATCTGGCTTCCAGAAGTTGCCGGAGCAGATTGAAGATGGCAGATCTGGCTTTCCTGAAGTTGTAGGAGCAGATTGAAGATTTCAGATCTGGCTTCCAGAAGTTGCTGGAGCAGATTGAAGATAGCAGATCTGGCTGTCTTGAAGTTGTAGGAGCAGATTGAAGATTTTAGATCTAGCTTCCAGAAGTTGCTGGAGCAGATTGAAGTTAGCAGATCTGGCTTCCTGAAGTTGTAGGAGCAGATGGAAGATTTCAGATCTGGCTTCCAGAAGTTGCTGGAGCAGATTGAAGATAGCAGATCTGGCTTTCCTGAAGTTTCATGAGCAAATTGAAGATTTCATATCTGGCTTCCAGAAGTTGCTAGAGCAGATTGAAGATAGCAGATCTAGCTTTCCTGAAGTTGTAAGAGCAGATTGAAGATTTCAGATCTGGCTTCCAGAAGTTGCTGGAGTAGATTGAAGTTAGTAGATCTGGCTTCCTAAAGTTGTAGGAGCAGATTGAAGATTTCAGATCTGGTTTCCAAAAGTTGCTGGAGCAGATTGAAGATTTCAGATCTGGCTTCCAGAAGTTACTGGAGCAGATTGAAGATAGCAGATCTGGCTTCCTGAAGTTGCAGGAGCAGATTGAAGATTTCAGATCTGGCTTCCAGAAGTTGCTGGAGTAGATTGAAGATAGCAGATCTGGCTTTCCTGAAGTTGTAGGAGCAGATTGAAGATTTCAGATCTGGCTTCCAGAAGTTGCTGGAGTAGATTAAAGATAGCAAATCTGGCTTTCTTGAAGTTGCAGGAGCAGATTGAAGATTTCAGATCTGGCTTCCAGAAGTTGCTGGAGCAGATTGAAGATAGCAGATCTGGCTTTCCTGAAGTTATAGGAACAGATTGAAGATTTCAGATCTAGCTTCCAGAAGTTACTAGAGCAGATTGAAGATAGCAGATCTGGCTATTTTGAATTTGCAGGAGCAGATTGAAGATTTCAGATCTGGCTTCCAGAAGTTGCTAGAACAGATTGAAGCTATGAATTACAGATCTTATCTCTATGAAGTTGCAGTAGGGCAAATCATAACAAACTTCATCTCTCTGAAGTTGCAGTGGAGCAGGTTGAAGTTACAAGTCTTATCTCCCTGGTGTTGCAATGGAGCAGGCTAATGATAGCAAGTCTTATTTCCCTGAAGTTGCAATAAAATGGAATGAAGCTACTTGAAGAAGAGAAGCATCAAAAGAAGACGAGACTCGATATGTCCAGGAAAATGTAGCCCTCTTAAGGTCTTTGCTTCGTTCTCATTACACGAAAACGAGCAAAGAGGGGAAACTATACGGGCCCAAAATTGACCGGGCCCGTCAGAAACAAAAAATAAATAACAAGGGTCCACTATTATACAAGTCCAGATCATAAGATGGGTTACGGGGCCCAATACCCGATACCCAGACCTAATAGCCCAACACTAAACTAACTTAACCTCAGACCCAAACAATGGCCCAATACCCTAAAACGGCAGCCCAAATACCCCGATCCCGAGAAACAAATTTCAAACCCTAGGTGCGGTGCACCTAGGGCCTTCTAACACCACCACCAGAGTCTGCCACCGCCATTGTATGCCGTCCCACAGCATTTATTGGCGCCGTCACCTGTAAATTCAAAAGTGGGAGTAGCAAGCAGAGCGCAGAAATAGAAATAGGGAAACAGCAACTAAACAGTAATGATTTTTTATTTTATTATACTCTATTCGGCTATAAAGCTACCGAAAAACAGAGATGTAAGGACCCTTTTTTGGAGAACAAAAAATTGAATACAGAGAACAGAATTCGAAACAAGAAACAAAAAGGTTGTCTTTTTATCTTTTACTTTGAAATAATAGAATAAATAACAAAATCTTACCGTGTTTGGTTTTCTGTCGAGGTAGGAGATCTCCAGTGACCCAAATGTCGCGAAACCCCTTCGGGTTCTAACGAAGGTAGGAGGCGCTGAGATTTGACTATTCTTTTTGCTGTGTCCGTGGCTCTTACCTGCATTCAAGTACAACCTAGGGTTAGATCTAAGAAATAAAAAGGGAAATGAATGGTGGAGCCTCTGATTGCTTCAAAAAAGGGGTCAAAAAACCCCTTCGTGGCCTCGGCCACCACCTGCGATGAGGGGTTGTAAACCCTAGCAGAGAGGCGCCGCAAATGAAGCTGGAGGGGGGATCCTTTCAGTTTTTTTTTTTGAAACGAAAATGGGGTATAAAAGTTGGGTTTTATTAGGTATCAAACGGTGCCGTTTAGAGCCTTTCTCAATGGCCTAAAACGGTACCGTGCCAGGCTAAGCCCGTGAGACCCGACCCGCATAAGCCAAGACCCGCGCGTTCTGACCTTTTAGGATATTAGCACGAGTGGTCCCTTCCCCTTTACAGCACCATTCGATCGGTCCCTTCTTTATCTTTTAATTTGGCCATTAGATTTCTTTGGGTTTTCAAATGGATCCCCTGATTTGTCAAGGCTAAAAGCGTGCGTTAAGACCATGGGCTATTGTCCCTTCTAGTCCCTGTGAACCTGGGCGTGCTTCATTTTGGTCCCTGGCAGCCTTTTTTTTTATTTTTTCGAATTTTACTTTGATTTTTTTTATTTAGTCCTTAATTTTACAACTCTTTATTATTCTATCATATAATCTAAACTATTATATGCTATTTTCATTATATATATATATATATATATATATTATTTCAAATAAATACATATTATTTCAAATAAATACATACATTGTCTATTTCGTTTTTCATATACATGTTTCAATATGCTTTATATGATATCATTTTATTTTAAGATATTAAATATATTATTTTATAATTAATTATCTTAAATTACTTTGGGTAGCTTTTCAATTCTATTTATCAATTTAAAATGCTTTCTTAGGCATCTATTTTAAGTTTCATTTACGTATTTTTTATATTCCCATATACATACGTATATTATTTTTAAATGTTCTTTGGATGGTCTCCTTCTATTTTATTTATTTTTATTACTATTTTATTTATTTTTATTGCTTACTTTCTTTTCGTTTCTTTTTGTGGTAAATCGTCTTTTATTTAAAACTCATTTGTTCTCACTGCGAGATTGTTTTACACTTTACTTGCTTCAATTTGTTATATCCAATTTGTTATTAATTTATTCTATGTTATTCGTTGTTTTTTATTTATCAATATTGTTTAAATAATGAATGTCGTTGATTCCATCGTATATACTTAGATTCAACACCCGTGCATTATTACCCCGTATTTCACTTGTTTTAACTTGTTCATTCAATTAATATATTTCAAACTATAGTATGTGCCTTCAAACATCGTATTGGTTGTTATTCAAAAATGATTTCTTAAAGCAAGACAATATTTTGTATTTTGGGAATATCGAAGAATCGTACCCTAACTCACGGGGTTTCGATTTTCTCGTTAAATCTAAATAGCAAAATTCCCTTTTGAATTTCAAAGCATGTGTTTTTATAGTTTATCAAAGACAAAACTCGTATACGGGAGTTCAACGTATTATGTCCTAACTTACGGGGTATGATACTTAAATGTCTCGAGACGAGAAAGTCTTTAACAATCATTTTGGTTCAATCTAAGCGTTTTAACTTAATAGGAGGGATTGTATTTCAAAATCATTACAAGTTTTTGGCTTTCGACGAAATGGCATCGAATAATCAAATCGGTACCAATTGTGGGCGTGACAAGGGTGCTAATCCTTCCTCGCACGTAACCAATTCCCGAGCCTGTTTTCTCAAATTTCGCGGACCAAAATTGTTGTTTTAATAAATTTAACCATTTTGTTGAAACAATTGACTTTTGTAAGGTGATCCGATAACATCTCGAAATAAAAATCGGTGGCGACTCCCGTTTTAATTTTCATTTTCAAAATCTAAAGTCGATCCCCGTTTTTTCAAAAAAATGGTTTCGACAATACTCAAATTAATAGTATTTTTTTAATATATATTGATTATTTTTACCTATAATTTCGTGCTGAAAAATATTCGAATCAACATCTTCTTAATTAGTCTCAATTTACAAATTAATAAAATCTTAATTATATCACATAAAAGTCTATCCCATTTTATACGGCAAATTAATAAAATCTTAGTTGTACCATATAAAAGTCTATCCCATTTTATTGGTCGTGATTTATATATTTTTTCTTCATTTCCCATTTAATGACCTCCAGCCAAAGTCCATCCCAATTTAAACGTCAGTAGGACTACCACATTTTCGTGATTGCTCATCAATTCTATGCTTAAACTTATACCAAATAAATAAAATACCTATTTAAAATTTTATTCTAATTTTTCACAATTTTCCCAGAATTTATTTTTATCTTTGGAGTGGAAAAGAATTACAAACAAATTATTCTTCAAAATGAAATGAACTGTATTGACTATTGCTTTTTGCATTGACAAATATTTTTTTATAATAATTTTTGGTGTAGTTTTTATTAGTGCTTAAGAATAAGAAAAATATTATAAGACTTTTATAAAGGCTTCAAGTATATAATCATATTATTTTCTTTAAAATTTTATTTGTTCACGAGGTGTTAAAGTAGAGCTGATCATGGGCCGGGCCGGGAGCCCGCCCGAAAAATGGGAGGGTTTAAGAAAACATATAGGCCCGAAAAATGGGCTTGGACAAAAAATGAGGCCCGTTTAGAAAATGGGCCGGGCCTCGGGCAAGATTTTTTGGCCCGGGCCCGGGCCGGCCCGAGTTATATATTAATTTATATTTTATTTTATTTTTAATCATTTTAAATTTTTAATATAATCACTTTTTATTATATTTTCAATTTGTGTATTGTTTTAAGAATTGTTTTAATATTATTTTTTATTTGTTTTAATATTTGTTTTTATGTTTTTAAATGTATTTGATTTATTATATTTTTAAAAAAAAATTTAACAAAATAAGCTAAAAATTTTTAATATGGGTCGGGCCGGGTTAGGCTTGAGCTTAGCAATTTTATTTTGAGCCGGACTTGGATAATTTTTTAAGCCCATATTTCAGGCCGAGCTGGACCCAGACCTAGAAAATAGGGTCTAAAATTTTATTTGAGCCCGGCCCAGCCTGGCCCATCATCAGCTCTATATAAAAGGATTGCAAGTAAATGATCTTCGAGAATAGAATGAAGTGTAATGGTTACCTGTTTTTGCACTAACAAAAATAATAATTCACCAAATGATGTTAATGTATAATTAATTTATATCATATCTTTCCTTATTTGTATCTAATTTATTAGCACAATATCATATCATGTTTATTTGTGTTTCTAATTTCTATTATAAATAGGCTATTTAACCTAATGTTAATCAACACACAATATTATTTCTGTAACACAGAAATTCATTCCTCTCTCTTTTTCTTATAACGCAAACATCACCTGCTGTTGCACTGAAAAAAAGAAAAAACCAATAATTTATTGGGGGGAGCATAGAGTTTCAAATTCATTAATTCTATAAATTGTTGTTTCATTGACTGGTTTTAAAAGTTTTTTTTTTCCTTACTGTTCAAAAAAATTCTATTGGTGCCATTAGTTAGATTTGCAACAAAAAGAAAAGCTAATTTATGCATTGGAAAGGTTTTTTTCATTTTTAGATAACTTCATTTTGTACCAATAAGAGCTGTGATTCGCCCTATTCACATTTCTGTTGACGTATTGAAAGTGGCATGACTAGAAATTTGACCCCAAACGTCTGCATTCAGCCAGGATCGTACCAATCTCAGTAGTATGAGGTAAGTTCCCCAATCTTTAATTTTTTGTAAGAAGTGGTCATCCAAGTCTTTCATTGTACCAAGTCCTTTACCTCCCAATCAACACTCCAATAATAAAGTTGTGGCCAATATTTTCTCTTGTTCAAAATTATCAATGCTCAATAAAGTTGTGGACAATATTTCCCTTTACCTCTAGATGAACACTCGGGTGTTGGAGGTCAAGTTTAAATTCAGAGATAATAGTATCATGAAAGTTTTTATATTAGAAGTTGAATTATATTTTGTTTTCTATAGTAAAAAAATTAGATTCAACAAGTTTTTTGTCCGATTCAATCAGTCCATACTAGTTCCCAAATCTGTTAGATCAAAGTTCTTCTTCGGATCGGTACCTTGACCAATTTTTAATCTAACGACCAATCTAGTATGGTCTGATTCAAACAACATCGTGTTGCTTTTTGTTAAAGTATGTAAATGTGTTAGGCAAGTTGTTAGTTAGTTATCAAGACTGGTATTTTTAAGTTGTTCGCAGAAGTTAGCCTACCTTCATCATGTATATAAACCACATATATGTACTGAATACAGAATAGATTAGCAATACAAAAACAGTTTCAAATAATTTTCTTTTATTCCTTTTATTTCTCTTATAGTTTTTTCAGTTTATAGAGCTACTAACATGGTATCAGTCACCTAGTCCTGGTACCTACTTCCGCTTCCGCATCATGGCGCCATCTGATAATTCTACCTGTGCTGATCACATGAATCCGTCATTCTCCAGTGCACCTTTGATCCAAGCATTTCCTTAACATGACATAGTAAAACTTGATGAGGGAAATTTCGTCTAGTGCCAGCAACATATCTGATTGATAATAGAGGGATATGAGCTACAAGGATTCTTGGAGGGCACATTACCTGCTCCGCCTAGGTTCGTCGCATCTCTGGACAGTGTACTTGTTCCAAATCCAGATGCCTCCGTCTTTAATAGAGACTACGGCGACCCGAACATGTCAACTCCGGCGCGCTTCTTCTCTGAGCATGATGGTCAAAGTGTGCAAGGTGACTTTGCTGGTAAATTCACTGGCTCCGATGGACCTGGGCTACTGTCGAACTTCTTTCTAGCACAATTTTCTACCACTCGATCATGGGGAGTATGGCCTTCATCTCAAGAGTTTGCAAATCGGTTGCTTAGGGTTCCATCTTCTTTTGTGTATACATATTGGGCTGGTGATAATGTCGGAACATTTAGTGGCCTGTATGATGCTAATGGATATAGTGATGGCCTAAATTTTAATGGCTCGAATTTAGCACATAGACCTTATGAAAGACCATCATTTGGGCACAGCATTGGGTATGATGTTGGGCGCCATTTTGACTTTAGATGGGCCAGCAGCGTAGTGAGGGCGACTTGGGCCAACAGCATGTTGAGGCTTCTGCTAGAGTGCATGGGCCGATTATTACATGCCAAAGTCTTAGGTCGACTGCACCTAGGGGCCAACATAATAAATCGGTCAAGACTGGTCCAAATTATGGACAAAATTCACTTGGGCCCAACGCTAATTGTGTTAATTTTGAAGGCTCAATGCAGAGTACTACCCCCGAAGTTCTGTGGCGGACTAAACCGCGAGCTCGTGTATTTGATTTTGAATTATCACAATATGTTGGGCTACCCCGAATTCTTGATTTTCATGCGTCTAGTTTTTCAGATGCCACGTAGTATGATTCCAATTTTAATAATATTGTCTCATATGTTCCTTTACTGGTAGGGACCATATCATGGTGTCCAGATTCAGGGGTCACTCATCATGTTTGTCAAAATGCCTTTTGTTTAAATGCCTCCACTCCATACACAAGTAATTCTTCTCTTCTAATGGGAAATGGGGTTCCCACTAAAATTTCATCCATTGGGAATACTGTTCCACCTACAAAGAAGTTATTACATCTCTCTAATGTTTTGTGCGTGTCGAGCATCCAGAAAAATCTTATGTCTGTGTCTCAATTTGCTACTGATAACAACGTATTTTTTGAATTTCACTCCTCTTATTGTGTTATTAAGGACATCCAGACATAGGAAATTTTAATGCGGGGCCAAGTTCGTGATGGTCTCTATCACTTTTTAGCAGGCTCTTCTGATCCACATCATTCTATTCACAACATTTGGATTCAAAATTGTGCTATAGGTGATGATGTCTTTACTTTGTGGTATAAAAGGCTTGGTCACCCTTCTTCTGCTATTGTAAAAAGTTTCATTGACAAGTGTCAAATTGTTTCAAATAAAAAAAATATATTGATAATGTTTGTGTAGCATGTCAGAAAGGGAAATCACATAAATTACCCTTTTCACATTCCAATACTGAATATATGGAATTGTTTGAATTGGTTGTTTCTAATTTGTGGGGACCGGCTTCTGTTACCTGTGAGGGAAATTTGTATTATGTTTCATTTATTGACATGTGTAGTCAATTTACCTGGGTTTATTTGATTAAACGTAAATCTCAAGCAATTGAATGTTTTCTTTAGTTCCAAAAGATGGTGTTCACTCAATTTGAGAAGAATATTAAAAAATTCCATAGTGATTGGGGCGGTGAGTTTCATGCTTTTGCGTTAGTTCTAACTAGTCATGGGATTTTTCATTGTCTTTCCTTCCCTCATACCTCTTAATAAAATGGTGTGGTTGAGCGTAAACACAGACACATTGTGGAGATGGGTCTTACACTTTTGGCTCAAGCTAATCTACCTATGGCCTACTGGGGCTATGCTTTCTGCAATGCTGTGCATCTTATTAATCGACTACCCACTCCGGTCTTGAACGGTCAGTCTCTGTATCAAATCTTGTATGGACATGAACCTATGTATGATCATATCAGGGTATTTGGTTGTTGTTGTTTTCCATACTTACGTTCTTTTGTGTGACATAAGTTGTATTTTCGCCCACAACCATGTACATTCCTAGGATATAGATCTCAGCATAAGGGTTATAACTATCTAACACCGGATGGTAAGGTAATTATCTCTCAACATGTTATCTTTGATGAGCATCAATTTTTGTTTTCTTTATCTGCTTTTGTCGATGGTCAGACACCTCCGTGTGTTCCCGCGTATGTTCCTATCGTTCAGTCTTCTTCCTCACAAACCACTACGGAGCCTAGCAAAACTACTATACCTGTGCCTCCAGTACTTGTGGCCAGTCGTAGCTACGATCCTATTCAGTTTGGTTCACTAGTTACATATATTCCGTTGCAAACAGTTGGTGTGTCGTCTGACAAAGGCATTGTACAAATTACGGCAAGCACCTCGTACCTGGTTTGAAAAATTAAAGCAGTTTCTGATAACTACTGGGTTTGTCTTATCTAAGTCGGATACTTCATTGTTTGTTAAAGTCTCAACTAAGTTCGTCGTCTATGTCTTGGTCTATGTCGATGATATTATTACTGGAAGTTTGTCTAATAAGATGAATTGGTTTGTTCAGTAGCTACACAGTGAATTTTCTCTAAAGGATATGGGCAATCTTCATTATTTTTTAGGAATTGAAGTCAGTAGATTGTCCTCTGGTAATCTTCACTTATGTCAGCACAAATACATTAGGGACCTGCTTGATAGGAGTTCTCTATCTAATGCAAAGAGTGTTCATACGCTTATGGTGAGTTCGTCTACTTTGTTTAAAGATAAGGGTGACCGGCTTGCTGATCCTACTGAATACCAAAGTCTTGCTGGTGCTTTTTAGTATGTGGTTTTGACTCGGCCAGACATTGCCTATGCTGTAAATCGTGTGTGTCAGTTCATGCATGCCCTTACTACGACGCATATGATAGCATTAAAACATATCTTGAGGTATTTACATGGCACCATTACTCATGGTTTGGTATTTCGATGACCTGATAGAATTTCTTTGGTCGGGTATTCTGATGCCAACTAGGGCCTTGATTTTGATGATCGTCGTTCTATTATAGGATATTGTGTCTACTTTGGTCATGCACCTGTTTCGTGGTGTTCTAAGAAACAACAAGTTGTTTCTCAATCCACGGCAGAGGCCGAGTATCGAAGTTTACCTATGGCCACCAGTGACATGGCCTGGTTGGTTTCTCTATGGACGGAGTTGAAACTCAGTTCTACTGATCCTCCTACTGCTTGGTGTGATAATTCCAGTATGGTAGCTGTTGCAACTAATCCGGTCTTACACTCCAAGTTCAAACATGTCGAACTTGACTTAATTTTTGTTCGCAAGAAGGTGGCTAATGGGTCTTTGGTTGTCGGTGAAGTGCCAGCTTGTGACCAAGTTGCCGATATTCTCACTAAACCACTGTTCGTATCTACTTTTACTCGGTTTTGTCGTCTTCTTCAGGTCGTACCACTTGAGGAAGCTGTGTGAATGTTAAAGTATGTAAATGTGTTAGGCAAGTTGTTAGTCAGTTATCAAGACTGGTATTTTTGTTATAGGTTGTTAGCAGAAGTTAGCCTACCTTCATCATGTATATAAATCACATGTATGTACTGAATACAGACCAGATTAGCAATACAAAAACAGTTTCAAATAATTCTCTTTTATTCCTTTTATTTCTCTCATAGTTTTTTTCAGTTTATAGAGCTACTAACACTTTTCCTTTTCGACTTCTTGTTACAAACAAAAATCAGCGTTGAAAATGAACCATGACAGCTGGTTAGATCGTAAATCAGAAGTTTAACATAGTTATTGGAGATGGATCACTTAAATTTTAGGAATCTATCATTGGAGCCAATTTCCAGATTAATCTATGGATATTATGCGAGTGAGATTTCCAAATGATGCTGGAATTGACCCTAGGTCCAACACCTAGCAAAATTTGTTACGTTTTTTTTTTTTTTAAAGGAAGAATAAAAATATTTTGCTATGAGGATAAATCAAAAGAAGGTTTATATCGAAGGGCAACCAAGTTGGCCCCCCTGCATTTAAGAAAAAGTTACATGAACCATCCATATTAACAATTGAAGAAAGATGATTTTGTTTTACTTTTTTGCTTTAAAGAGAGAATCCGAGTCCAAATTTTGAATACAACATTATTAGGAGAGACAACCACAAATCATGAACATAAATTATAAAATTGACATGAAAAATATAAAACAAAAACATAAAAACTAGAAGAAAGAAAACATTGCAAAAGACAAAGTCTTGGTTGTTGGGAATTTTGATATCAACTCTCTTGCATAAACAAACCCTACGACTAAAGTCTAGACTTTTGTTTTGATAGATTGAATTATTACTGAGGAGACTTTGACTTTGGTGATCAATCATCTTTAAAAAAGAGAAAATGTTTGTATCTATCGCAAAAGTCTATCCCATTTTAAACGTTAATATATATGACTTCCATATTTTCTGTACTTCCCATTTCGTTTACTTTGTTTTTTCTTTCATAAAAAAATAAATTATAAATTAAAAATAAAAATTTGTTGTATTCTTGAATGTTTTATCATAAAAAGAATAGGAAGTAGAAAAGAACAACACATCAATTGTATCATAAATCTAACAAATCTACAAATTGAATCTTATTTTCAAATGTGACTTCCACTGATAAAAGAAAATATCATATTTAAACTCCATCATAACAACTCATATTTTATTTTTCTAATCCGATATGCCACAGTGGAGAAACTATAAAGCCAATAATAAGAAGTAGAATTTGGCACAACAAGAAGTTGATAATTAAAGTAATATTTACTTAACAGCTTAAGTTTATGCATTACTTTAATATAATTGTGCAACACCCACAAATACAAGCTATACTTAAAATTGAAGGTCAAGTGTTTGATTGTAAATGAGGAATTTATCATATTTATGGATGATTTATGGGATTGGCATAATCCTGCAATCCAATTGCTACCATTGCGAGCGAGTAAAATATAGTAGCAAGTTAAAGCAGATATATCAGTAGAGATCTTTGCCTCCTTAACAATCTTATGTTAAAAACACAATCATTGTTGATTTGGAATTGAAAGATTCAAACAAATTGGGAGATATGATCTCTCAAACAAGTTCGCATGAAGGTCAAGAATTCTCAACAATCTCTTTTATGGAAATTGCTCCCAAGTGGATCACAAAGTTGCAAGAAATCATATTAATTAATCCAAATTTCTTTTCACTTTATGGTTTTAATTTTTCATTTTACTCATTAAAATTCCAGTTAATGTATTATTGTTTGTCATTTGCTTTGAGACTAAAATTTCAAAATTCAAAAAATATTGTAATTAAAATGATCCAATTGAAGAAAATGGAGTAAATATAAAACAGTACACACAGTACGTACAGGACTAGTAATTGAATTTAACCAAACAAATATAACAGCTATTGTTTGAGCTAAGACTAATATTTCAAATTTCAAAAAGTAGAGGGACTAAAATTGATCAAGTAAAAGTACAGGGTCTACAACCACAAATTTTGCAAAGTATAGGGACTAGAAGAATTTAACCAAAATATTTTTTCTTTAACTCCCAATGAACACTATATTTGATATCTCTTGAACATTAAAATCTCATTGAAATGAACCAATAAGTTAAATTAAGGAAAGAGAGAAATTGGTGGCAGGGTTATATACTCACTTAAAATCCATAATTGAGACATATCCTTGCACGATAATCGACCCAAGCCTAAGTAACATAGCCTGACTATAATAGTATCTATTATCTACAGTCTGACGAACTATATCCAGTTAAAAACATAGCTTAAACAATTATCAAATGTTGTTTATCCTATGAACCCAATTCAAGTTATTGCTACGAATGTGGTTGGAGTTTGATCGACTTATCTTCTCCAACTGGACATTTATATTCATAGATAAGGCCTTCCACGATATTACTTTTTACAGCTTTTCACTGCATTGTACCATATATATGTGTTTATGTTGTAGAAATAAAAATAAAACATGTTTCCCCATCGAATAATAATAACTCATGATGAAAAGAAACGTCCTTTCATTACAACTTGTCTCAAATTCCCTCTCCATCCTCAATTAATCTTCATGTTGTAGCCTGTAAAAGAACCCTCCATTTTCTTCTATATAGTACAATGGTTAATTTGAATGGATGGGAAGTGGGAACCAAATACTGGGCTCTCTGAACTCCAAACCTGAAAGGAAGGGATGGTAGGGTACGGCTGGCAATTCATGAGTGCCCCTGGATGTGTACATTAGATGGTATGGTAGGCCGACGGTGGGCAGGCTAAGGGTTTGCATGAATTGAGAGGCGTATTTACCTTGATATTGGAGTGAAGGGAGCTCAGTTGCAGTGTTTCTCACTTGCTTTTGATTGTAATTAATGTTTTAGGGTAACCAATGTTTCGTTTTATCAGGCACAGATATGGATCACATGTTTGCTATCCAAATAAGCCCTCCTCCCCTGTTTACTACATTTCAGGAACAGCCTTTGGATTATGTATATTTCTCGCATCACACTATTGTTTTATCTTTCAATTACAAATCAATTCTATTTCCTTTGTACTTGCTATGATCTTGATCAAGATTTTAATTAAAGTTTGAGGGCTTATTTTATCAATAAGCCTTAATTTAATCATTATAGTTTATTAATGGTTCATAATTTAATTACAATAAATATTAAACTTAAATCTCAAGTGAAGGCATAAAAAAATGAAAATAAAAAAAGAGTGAAAACATCAATAATCATTTTCAAATCAACCAAGTCATAGTTGTACCACAAAAGCTATCCCATTTTAGAAGTTTTCTTGATTTCCCATATCATTCTCTACTTGTTAAAAAAAATAGTCACTTTTTAACTTTTAATCTAATTTTATTTTTTTCTGCTCTGATTATTTTTTTTAATTTCATTGAATTAGAATATTTAATTCAGTTAATAATAAATTATTTTTTAAAAATATTTTTAAAAATTTCTATTTATTTTATATTTAAAATTTTTAGGTCTAATAATTCTCCCTATTCACTTTGGATTTTTGAAATTTAGTCCATTTACTTTTAATTCCTTTACTTGTATGATTTAAAAATTAAAGTTCAATTCTCTAAAAAAAAATTAAAGTTTGATTGATAATAATGTTAATTAATTGATTCATAATAAATTTGGTTATATATAATATGAATTGAATTTTAATTTTCAAACTAGACTTATAAATACTAAAATGTCACATATTCAAATGTAAAGAAGTTCACTAATAGTATTATCAATTGAGCTCAAATGATCAAATTAAAAAAAAATAGAAAAAAACCTCGAACAAATAGAAAAGCAACTTAAAAATAGCGCACATCAAATGTTTAAGTAAATGCTTTTAAAAATATTCTATTACTTTGAAAGTTTACAATTGAGTGATTACAAATGATGGCAAATGTCTCTATTTATAATTGAGCACTCCTAGATCTAAAAGTATAGATATTAAAATGTTACATATTTAAGCTTAACGAAAGTTTATTAGTAGTGTTATCGATTAGACTTAAATTTTTAAATTGAGAAAACATAATGACTATATTTTTCAAGTAAGAGTATCTGGATTAACAATATAATTAAACCAAAATACAATTTACAATATTATTATTTTTATTTGAAAACTTTAATCATAATGATCATCTATGTATAAATTTTAATAGTAATTAATTAATTTAATCAATGGATCGTGCTTCAATAACACAAGTAGATACATGATCCTCAAATTAAGTCTTTTTTAATATATATTATCCTCAAATTAGTTGGATTCTTTATATTTGGTTTTAAATGAGAAATTTATGAATGATTTATGAGATTGGAACAATCATGTAATCCAATTGCTACCATCGCAAACAAGTAAAATATATGGCAACATTAGTAGCAAAGTTTCAGCAAATATATCAGCAGAAACTTTTATGTCAAAAACACAATCCTTGTCGATCTGGAAATGAAAGGTTCAAGCAAGTTGAGAGAATTGGCCAAGTTGGAATGAAGTTCCAGAATTCTCAACAATCTCTTTTCTGGAAATTGCTCCCAACTGGTCACCAAGTTGTAAGAAATTGCATTAATTAAGGCCAAATTTCTTTTCACATTACATTCTAATTGGGTTTTAATTTTTAGTTTTCTTTAAAAAAAATTAATGTTAGATTCTATTTGGAAAAGTTTTTTGGGATTGAAAAGTATTGTGAAATGATCATGAATACAAGTCCAACAAAATATTTGGTTAAAATTTTACTTTTAGTCCTAATATACTTTGTTTCCTTTGATACTTGTGATTATATTTTTAAAATATGAATAAATTTATCATTAAGCTTTTATGTGATCGATTTTTTTTAAATTTTGTCATCAATTTTAATTTTTTAATTATAATTTACCACTCAATATCAATTTTGATGATTTGAAAAAATAATTTAATAAAAAATTTCTTTCGGAATATTTTTATTTTAATAATTAACAATAATTTAACTTATAAATATTAAAGATTAACAAATTAAGTTAGAATTTCTATTTAATGGAATAAAAACTTGAAAAATAAAAAATAAAAATAAGTTAAAAGTAATAGTTGCTTAACAGCTTATCTTTATGCACTACTTATAAAATCTTCTCTACTCTTCAAGTGTTGATGGTTTTACATTAAGAATAAGAATTGAAAGTTGATGAACAGCAAATCAATTGTTTGATTAAATCTAACAAATCTACTATTTTAATCTTTATGCACTACTTGATTTAAAAAAAAAAATCATATTTAAACTCTTTCATAACAACTAGAATGTGGCATTGAAATTCATAAAACAAAAATTTGACAATTACAGTAATATTTTGTTTAGCAATTTAAGTTTAAGCAATACTTAAAACATAACTACAAAACAATCACAAATATAAATTTAGAAATTATAATTAACACAAACACACTCCTATCGTTCACTAAATTAATAAGCCACCTCATTCATTTATTCTAATCACTCCCAAGGAACTAAACATGTTGAACCTTTTCATCCAATTCAATCCCAAAGTTTCAATTCTACTACCACAAATTACAAAAAGAGAAAAAAAAAAAAAAAGAACATGTTTTCACTTACGTATTAGATTAATAAAGATAAAACTTAAAAAATACTTGTTAAAAAAGAGACTCACCTAAGCAAGATGTTGGATGCTGAGCTAGTTTCTTCTTCTTCTTCTGTTTCTTTGTACCCACTTTGTGAAATTGTATTGCCAATCTCTCTCCACCTTTTTAACAAACCACCATGGCCTTCCGGTAGTGAATACAATGCAACCCAGGCTCAAGCCTGACACCACTCCACTTCCATACCCCATCATTACAACTTGCCAAAAGAAGGGTATTTCAGAGCTTTCATGTTTCACTACCAATGGAGAAGGCGGTTCAGGCCCCCCACGGTTGATGCATTCCTTGGACAGTGGTAATCCCCACAACCCCAAGTTACCGCTGTAGGAATCATTATCAAAGGTATCAAATTGATTCCCATGAGGAATTGGTCCAACGAGATTGTTTCCCGAAAGATTCAACACTTCAAGAAATGTTAGATTTGTCATTTCAGAAGGAATCCTACCGCCAAGCTTATTTGATGAAAGATCTAGCGATTCAAGTGCTACCAAATTTCCAAAAGATGCTGGGATAGGACCGATGAAGTTATTGTGAGAGAAGTTGAGCATTTGTAGGGAAATAAGTTGCCCGACATCCTCAGGAATTTTTCCACAGAACTGGTTGTTTGACAAGTCCATAGATACAAAAAAGGCCACAGCCTTCGTCAATTCAAGCTCCAACCTTTTCGTTGTTACATTGACAGGAATTTCATAATACTCACCGTCATATTGGAAATTTGAGGAGTATAACCACTGGTTATGTTTATCTTTCATTGCTCTCAAATTTTGAAAGAGCTTCGTGGACAATGTGCCCGTGATCTCATTTCCAGAGAGATCAATTATTCGTAATGCAAAGAAGTTAGATGAAGCTATGGAATGAGGCAATGATCCATAAAATCTATTAAATCTCAAGACAAGAACTTGTAATCTTGGAAGCAAAGCTAACCAAGGGGGAAATCTATCCATTAACTTGTTGTTCCCTAAATTTAAAAGTTTCAATGAAGTACAATTAGCCAACGATGGTGGTACTAATCCTTCCAATTGATTGTCATTGAGTAAAAGATGGCTCAACTCACTATTATTCACAAAAGAATTAGGGATCTTGCCAATGAAGTTGTTCAGTTGCAAATCCAAGAGCTGGAGATAGCTGACATTTCCAAGACAATCAGGAATAGTTCCACTCAAGCTGTTTTCAGATAAGTCCAGAACACGAAGCAGACTCAAATTGCAAATAGAAGAAGGGATGTTTCCTGTCAATTTATTCTATGAAATGATGATCCCGAACAAGTTCTCTGAAATTGGAATTTGAGGACTCAAGCAAGATGAGAGAATCGGTCCTTGAAGCAAGTTGGAATGAAGGTTGAGATATTCCAAATTGATTCCCGGAAATTGCTCCAAAGCGGTCAAAAAGTTATGAGAAAGGTCCAACAATCGCAATCCTTCCCACCCTTCAGCTTCCCATTTGGAAATTCCACCAGAAATTATGTTATTTGAAAGATCTAAAATCTCCAACTTCGATGATCGAAAGAAATTCGGGAACTGCCTTACGCGACAACCAGAGAATCTCACAGTGCTAAGCTGGGGGAAAGAATAGGTCACACCATTGCCGCTTATGCTTAATGATAGTAAACTATTACTCGAAACATCAAGAACTTCAAGACTCTTGAGTTCTGAAAGCATATCTGACTTGATGACACCACTCAAGTTGTTTGATGACAAATCAAGTAAAGTAAGGTTCGCAAGATAAAAAATGGAATCAGGTATTGGACCACTCAAATTATTATAACTCAAATCAACATCTTGGATGGAACTAGGCTTCTGAATTCGATCAATCGGACCAACTAGTTTGTTATGACTGACGTCCAAGAATTGAAGAGATGGCAGAGTAAACAGCCAAGATGGTACTCCACCACTTATAGAGTTATTAAGTAACCAAAGTTCCTCTAGAAATTGAAGCTCACTAACATGATTTGGCAAGGGACCTTCCAAGTGATTATTTGACAAATCCAAATGGGTAACTTTTGAAAGGTTGAAGATAGTTATTGGAAGTGGACCACTCAAATTGCATAAAGAAAAGCTCAAAGAAGTTAATTTTCTAAGGTTTCCAAAAACATCTGGAATCTGTCCTTCAAGCAAATTTCCTTGTAAATCAAGGGAAATGATTTGAGTGAGATTTCCAAATGATGCTGGAATTGACCCCTTAAAAGAACAATGGGAAAGGTCCAACAACTCAAGGCCACTACTCCAGTTTGTGTTAGGGAGATAACCTCTGAGATTCTCATTCTCACTTAAATCTAAAACTTTGAGGTTTGGAAGCGGAAAAACTTGAGTTGGGAATTCCCCATGTAATTTACACCCACTGAGGCTCAAATGTTCAAGTGATGAAGACAAGTTTACAAAGGAAGTAAGTGCAACATCAGACATATCTACAGTGTCAAGCACAAGGTTTCTTAATTTGGTCAAGTTTCTTGCAAGCATGTTAAAACCTTGGCCATCAAATCTCAAATATGATTCAACATCACCATGGAGATCAAGTGAAACCAAACTTGACAAGACACTGATTTGATACGAGATTAAGCCAGAGAAGTCATTACCAGAAAGATTAAGATGGTTTAAACTCACCAACTGGCTAAATAACTTTGATGAGATGGTGCCACTGAAACCATTATCAGCAAGGTTGAGTCGTCGGAGTCCATGAAAGTGAAACAAGCTGCTAGTGTTCTCAAGAAGAGTGCCTCTGAGGTTGTTGGAGCTCAAGTCAAGCCATTGGAGGTTGTGAAGTTGAAGGAGGCTGTTGTTTGCAAAGAGAGAACCATCAAGGCAACTGTGACTAAGATCGATGCCGATTACATTACCAGTCACGTGGTCGCATTTCACTCCCTCCCATGAACAACAATCAATTCTTTTGTTCCATGACTCTATGTGTATCTTGGGGTAAGGATCTCCAGAAAAATCACAATCAACAGAAATGGTGGTTTTAAAATGGAGCAAAGCATCTCTTTGGTGTGGGAGACATAAATGAGAGGATGGAGGAGGAACAGAGGAAGACAAACTCCACGAAAGTTGCAAGACCACCAAAAGCAGGCAAAGGCTTCCCATATTTCTTTTGGCCAAAAAGAAACAAGTACAAAGTTAAGAAACAAAGGGATGTGTATTATAAGAACAACCTAGTCCTTAATATAAGTAAGGATGTTCCTTCATTGTCTCCTTTTATTGAATTACTCTATTTACTTTAGTTAAAAATAATTTAACATATTTTAAAATACTTTTATACTTTTTTATTAATTTGATATTTGAAAATTTGTGTTCTAATAATGTCCCTACTTCCTGTACTCTTTGAATTTTTGAAATTTAATACTTATATTTTTAACTCTAAGAATTTGGCCTTTCTACTTGTCTGATTTAAAATTAAAGTCCAATTAATAATATTGTTATTTGATTTATGTTAATTTTGATATTTTTTCATGAATTAGATTTTAATTTTTTCATCAAACCTTTAAATGCTAAAATTTCACATATTCATATGTAACGGAAGTTCATTAATAATAGAATTCAAGTTTGAAAAATTACCGTGCCTTGTATTATCATTTATTAACTTAGTTAATGCTTCAATTACTATCAATATTACTCATAATTACACAATACCCATAAATACAAATTTAGAAATTATGATGAACACAAAGCCACCCATATCATCTCCTAAATTGAAAACTGAACATTCTTAATCACTCTACGTACAATAACAATACACCAACGTACATGAATAGTCACTCAATTAGTTTTATTTGATAACTTAATTATTAATTTTTACGATTTAATCACTCAACATTTTTTAATTAAATATTTTAGTCACTCTTGCTTTTTACTTGTTGATTGTATATTAAAATCTGCCCATTTAAGAGGTTTAGTAAGAATTTCTGTTTAAAAGATAACAATTTGTCTCTTTTTGAAATATGGATAATTAAATTTGACTTCTTTTTAAATGTCGAGGGTTAAATTTAGCGCTCAATAGAAAAAATAAGGATAAAATTGACAAAATAAAAAAAAATTGAGAGCTAAATTTAACATAATGCCTACTTGCCCTCTACTTGTTTGATTTAAAAATTAAAGTTTTACTTATGTTAAATTTAATATGTGTTATGAATTAAATTTTGATTTTTAAATCAAGTTTTTTTAATACTAAAATGTGTTATCAATTAGACTTTAATTTTCAAATAAAAAAAGTAATTAAATAGATTAAATTTTAAAAATCGAAAGAGTATAGGTAGGGATTGAGGGTTAATTAAACCAAAATTTTTGTATTAGAAATTAGGCATAATGATAAATTTAGCTTTTAACGTTTACATTTTTTTTGTCATTTGGCCCTTATTCTTTTTATTAGCTTAATTTGACCATTAACATTTTAAAAAGTGTCAAGTCACTTTTCTTTAAAGAAAATACTGGCTAAACAATTAAATTTTTAATAAAGTTGAAGCGATAATCCGTGTGACAGCCCACTTACACTTTATGTTGACATGACATTATTTGTCTTACATCAACATATAATTTAAAAATATAAAAAAATCAAAATTAAAAAATAATTATAAAAAGTTCATATAATTCCAGAAATATTAGCATGAAATATATGTGAATTGCCATGTAAACTACTATGTTTAAAAAGGTAATATTTTAGTTAGTATTTCTATTTTTAAAATGTTAAAGGTTAAATCTTACTCATTTCAAAATATCGAGGATCAAATTTAGGTCAAAAAATAATAATAACCAAATTGGCAAACAATGTAAACCTCAAAAGTAAAATTTAAAAAGCATGTGATGGGATATAGATGGAAGTAATTAATGATAATTATTTCCAGGATGGTAGACTTGGAAGATTAGATGGGTGAAAGTTGAGTAACTCACGGGGATTTGATTACGAAGGCTTTGAATGTGGATTCGATGCTTTGAAATTAGTGATGATTACATATGTTTTTGAAAGCTAACTTGTGAATTGTGTTTGGGTATTATTACATTCTAAAATGTTTTTATACACCGACTTATAAAATAAGTCAAGAGAATTGCTACCTAAAAGCAGTTTGGAACCAACAAACTCTTTCCTGAAAATTGCTCCACTCCAAAGTGGTCAAAAAGTTATGAAAGAGGGTCTACTACTAGTGCCAATTAATTCAAGATTAGATTCTACTAGTGTCAATTAATTCAAGAGAGGGTCCCCAGTTCACTTATTGTATATATAACCATCTATATTAATAATCGAAGAAGGATGGTTTTGTTTTACATGAATTGGGCCTTACACTACTAAGCAGACAAAAGCACTTTAACAACAGACTTCCCCGTTGTACTCTGCTGCAGAAAACTACAGACCATCCCAGCATCATCCACTCTACTTCAGCAGTAAATCACCAAGCAGCTTTAAAGAAATTTTTTCTTGACATGCTTGCCTTAGCTAAAGATTCTGCCATTCTATTCTTTTTATGATTAGTGACTGCATTAATTGAGATAACAAGAAGTTGTTAATTAAAGTAATATTTACTTTACTATTGTTTGGACTTTTATAAGAGTTTTAGCATATATTATGTTTATTAGGAATTCATTATTGTTACTGCAACTGATTTATTTGGTTTACAAATTAAGTTTTTAAGGGAAAAATTAAAGGGAGAGAGGCGTAGATCTTTTAAGTATAAGAGTGAGATTACTAAATTAGGGTGTGTTAAGATTTAAATTACTTCTTGTACGAAATTAAAAGATCGTGGATTATTCGCAGTTCCTAAAGCAGTTAGCATTGCTCTTAACACATTATGATCTCTTTACTCTACATTTTCTTTCAATTTATTCTTTGAAATGAACCACTGTGAATTCGGATTTGAAGATTCAAGCAAGCTGAGCGAATCGACTCTTCAAATAAGTTGGAATGAAGGTCGAAAATTCTCAACAATCTCTTCCTTCGAAAATTGATCCAAAGTGGTAAAAAAGTTATAAGAAAGGTTCAACATTCGCTGGAAATCATGTAATGAACACATGATTTTTCAAGTCAAGCAAGATTTAATTTTGAATTTAGAAGTACTAAGGCTATTTGAGTTGAGAATTTGGAAGTACTAAGGCTATTTTGAATTTTGGCCTTTTTACAAAATTAAACCCATCACAAAAATAACCCATATCCAAACTGACCTAAAACACATACCCACCTAGACAGACCCAACAAACAGCCCAATAACCCAGCAGCCCAACTACTAAACAGAAACCCAACTACCCGTTTTTTACAACTAGCCCAAATCCGTGACCCAAATATATTAACCCGGATGACCCACTACCCACTTAGCCTACCCACTGACTCAAACCCATTACAACATTAACCCAAGACCCTAATCACCCAAAACCCTAGCCCCGTTTCTGCCCACTTAAGCACCAAGCCCTAACCCGGTCACCCCACTTGCTCTACCCTCTGACTCAGCAGGGTCAAATCCACCGCCCAGGGTCAAATCTACCGCCCTTCACTTGCAAAACAATTAAACAGACTAGACAGAAAACAATAGAAAAGACATTGTAAATGGCTATAAAAGCCGAGTGATTTCACAGTGTAAAGGATTCGGCATTTTCTCCCAAAATCAATACAAACAATCAATTTCTAATTACAAATCTAGCATCAAAAAGATAAAAGCAACCAAGGTCCCGAAATCGGAGACTCAAAAACATCAAAAGAGGCCGAAACAAAGAGCTAACGTGATTTCATTTCTTTCCTTACTTGCGAATTGGTCTTTTTATCTATATACATACAAAATATTTTAAATAATTAAAGAAAGAAAAAAAAGAAAAAAAAGAAAAAAAAACTTACCTTTTTCAGCCACCGTACACGGTGGCCGGTGGCGGCGCCGATGGGGTCCAGTGACCGGACGGTGGTCGGACCGACCACCGGGAATCGCCCCCGGTCTCCTCTCTCCCCCTCTCCTCTCCTTTTTTTCCTCTTCCCCGGACCCAGATGATTTTTTTTAAAAAAATTTTGGCCTTTTATAGCCTATCAAAATGGCACCGTTTTGATTTAGGCACCCAGAGCATTAAAACGACACCGTTTTGCCCTAGGTCGGATCGACCCGACCCTTACCCGCCTAGGATCCGCGTGTTTTTAACTCAATGGTCTAGTTGCGCCGCGGTCCTTCCTCATTTTTACATTTCGCAATCAAGTTATCTTTTATTTATGATTCGGCCCAACGATTTATCCCGTTTCACGATTTGACCACCTTTGCAAAGACAGCGTTTCAAGGACTCGGGTAAATTTCTATTTCAATCCTTGCTGTTTTCACGCGTGTTCAAATAGGCCATTTCCTTTCGTTTTTATCCCGAATCCGCCCCAAGACTTTACTTTTATTCCGAATTTAGTCCTCTTCTCTAAATTACCTTTTAATTTGGTCCTGAATTTCTGTTTTATTTTTAATTTAGTTTTTATTTCAATATTTTGTCATTCATTATTTTAAATTATGCCATTATATTTGTCATCCTTATTTATAGTTTTATTATTATTATTATTATTATTATTATTATTATTATTATTATTATTATTAACCTATCACTATTATTGTTAATGTTAGTATTATTTTTACCCAAAAACTTATGTATATACACATTATTATGTTCTTTTTAAATATTATATTTTACTTATATACTATGTAAATATTTTTATTATTTCTAATACATGTGTATATATTTTACGTACATATATACTTTTAGTATTATTATTACGTATTTGTCTTTTATACATGTATGTATTTGTATATACTCATAGTTGTTTTAATATTATTATTATTCTTAATATATATATTATGTATGCATGTTTAAATACCGTATTATATATATATATATACATTTTATATCTCTTCTTATATATTATTATATTTGTTGTTATATTTGTTATTTTCACTATTATTACCTATTACTCCTGTAATAGGGCAATTTTGCCTTGCCCAATTAATTAAATAAATAAAACCAAAATAATAATACAGCCTAATGTCCATTTACATTTTCTGAAAAACCCAAAGCATCTCAACCCGTTACAACCCAACAGGCCCTAAACCCAAATGAGGCCCAAACTCTAAATCCATCAGCCCACACCAATCTGCAGAAGTGGGAAACAGCAAACCCTAGGTGCGCCGCACCTAGGTCCTCGGGCTCCTGAACTCCCACTGGCACGGCCACATCAACCTTTCAACACTGCAGCCGAGGACCACCGCCACTCAGCCCCGTCC
This sequence comes from Gossypium stocksii, assembly GCA_020496765.1. Lineage (NCBI taxonomy): Eukaryota > Viridiplantae > Streptophyta > Magnoliopsida > Malvales > Malvaceae > Gossypium > Gossypium stocksii. The sequence goes on from CM035623.1 coordinate 2,853,742, forward strand.
CACCGCATTTATTGGCGCCGGCTCCTGCAAAATTCAAAGGAAAAGGACAGCAACAAGCAGAGTGCAGAAACAGGAACAATAGTTAAACAATTTTTTTTTATTGTATCCTATTCGGCTATAAAGCCGTTGAAAGCAATCAAAAAGAGGGTCCTTTCTTTTTTTTTCTTTCTTTTTAGATAATCAGAATCCGCATGTAACAAAGGAAAGAAGAATAAAAAACACTCGAAACAGTAATAGAAATCAATCGAAAGACCTTTTTGAGGTGATTTTCATTGTTCTTTCTTTTCCTGGAATCCTCTGTCTTATGTATATATTATTGAATAGAGATAAGGGTTTGAAATCTTACCATTTTCTTGCGGATCTCTGTTGAAATCAGGTTTCTCCTAGGATCCTGAACGTCGTGAAACCCCTTTGGAGCTCCGACTAGGGTAGGAGCCCCCTAATTCGACCCACCCTCTTCTTCTACATTGTCGTGGCCCTATACATACACGTAGACGCATTCTAGGGCTAGCCCTTGAGAGTAAGGAAAGGGATTGAGGACGGAACCTCTGAATGCCTCGAAAAGGGGGTCGGCAAACCCCTAAGCCACCATCTGCGGTGAAGGTTCGTGAACCCTAGCAGAGAGGCGCCGCAAGCAGTCTAAAAGGAGGGATCCTTCTGTTTTTCGGTTTGGAACAAATTTAAGGTTAAAAACCCAGCTTTAGGGGAACCTAAACGGCACTGTTTAGAACCCTTTCCCATGGTCTAAAACGGTGACGTATTAATGACCCATTTCTGACCCAATGACTCGACCCAGGAACGCGAAGATCCGCGTGTTTCGACGTCTGAGGGTATATTTCTGTGTTTGGTCCCTTGAACTTGTAAAGGCTTTTGATTGGGTCCCTTCGCATGTTTTATTTTCTTTTTAAATTCGCCTTGGTAATTTGAATAGCTTTACAATTCGGTCCGCGCTTAAACGCAGCACGCTGAACGACCGGTTTATTTACAACTTTGGTCCCTGTCCTTTATGCCCGCGTTTTGCTTAGGTCCATTGACTGCTTTTAATTCTCAAATTTGGCCCTAAATTGTTATTCTGTTTTCTATTTGATACTTATTTCATCAATTTGTTATCTTGATAATTAAATTTCATTTAATTAAATTATTATTAATAGGTATTAAATATCTTTTTAGCATATATTATTTGTTACTGTACGTTGCGTATGTATTGCATTTATGTATATTTTCCAATATTATGGCTGCATATATTCTTTTATGTTATTTTATATATTTTTAATACTATGATATATGTTTTGTATATTACATCTATATATTTTAAAGTTATATTTTGTACACACTATATTCTTATTTATATTACATATGTATCTTTCCTTCTAAAAGTTATATATATTTTCATACCACTTCATATGTATATTTCAATATTATTATAAATATTTTTGTATATTATATGAATTTGTATATATAAATATCTTTATATGATATATTTTATATACTTTTGTATTATACTATATAAATATTTTAAATACTATAATATATATGTACATACATATTTCTAGATATAAGATTTCTTTACTTTAAAGACCTTAATTTCATCATACATATATTACTTGTTTAAATTTTATTTGAATCTTTACAACTCCAAACCTTCATTTATCATTATTCATCTTTAATTGTTAAAAATCTCTTTTAATTTCACTTATTTTAATTCGTCTCATATGTCTTTTAAATTAGTTTTTAGTCCTCTAATGTTTTAGTTCTTAGTTTCACTATTTACATATGATAGTATGTTATATAATTGTTGTTATTACGTGCACTAGTTTATATTTATTGGTTATCATGTTTCATTAATGAAATGTATTGCTTATAAATTACTTCTTTGCCTTGAATGTTGCCATTCCATGTTTGTATCTTAAAAATTCGTATTTAATAATATTTTAGTAAAACTTCCATTCAAAAGTTTTCGATAACATAACTCGTGTTTGGAAACTTCGAGGAAATCGAGCCTTAACTTACTAGGCTCCAGTTTTTCTCATTAAACCCGAGCTGTCGAGTATCGCTTTCAAAACCAAAACACGTGAGTTTTCAAATAAAACCTATTCTCGAAACCTCGAAATGCTACATCCTAACTTACTGAATGTGGCATTCAGTGTTTCGGGATAGGAATTTCAAAATTAAGGTAATATTTTATGTTTTGGAACTTCGATAGATTGAACCCTAACTTACTGGGTTCCGATTTTTCGTTCGACCCAAAACAATTAAATATCCCTTTTCGATTTAAACCTTTTAACCAAAAAAGACGAGCTTATTTTCGAGAAATTGATATGTTGCACCCTAACTTACTGGATGCGACATTCTTATTTCTTTGAGATAAGTGAGCCTCGATTTTTATTTCGACATATTTAAATGTTCTTTTTAAACAAAGGATCGCATTTTTAAAATCTTTTCAATCGTTTGGTGATTGGACATTAAGTAATCAATTAGGTACCAATTTTGGGCATTACGAGGGTGCTAACCCTTCCTCGTACGTAACCGACTCCCGAGCCCGTTTTTCGAATTTCGTAGACCAAAATTAATTGTTTTAATAATTCAAAATATTTTATTAAAATAATTTAAGGTGACCTGACCGCACCTCGAAGAAGGTCGGTGGCGACTCCCAGTTTTAAATTTTAAAGTCGATCCCATATTTTCCAAAGCACTTGAAAAAAATGGTTTCGACAACTCCTTTATTAATATATTATATTTTCATATTGCTAGTATTATTATTATCATATCTCTCATTATTAACTTACATATATACATTTTTCGTGCACATATTATGATTTTATTATTAATATATTATTATTCTTATTATGTTACTAACATCTCATTACTATTTTATTTAATATTATTCCATCATAATATTACCATCATATTTTCGTACATACCATGATTATCTCTATTAAACTATTCGTACATCATTACCATTATTATCTTTTTATTAATACTATTATTATTATTATTATTATTGTTTTAACACTTTCATTACTATTTCGTCAATATTATCACTATTATTATCATTAATATTATCGTTTTAATACATTACAAATTATGCTACGCCAAAGCGATTTTCTAAAAAGGCAATATCTCGGTGTTTAGAAATTCGAGAAATTGTGCCCTAACGTATTGGGTTTCGATTTTCTCGTCTAAATCTAAATAACTGGATATCCTTCTTAAAAACATAAAGTTTAAATAAAAACCCTACATATTATTTCTGTTTTGCATGCTATTATCACTCTTGTTCGTATTATCCTTTATCATCGCATTTTCTCCTTTTATACATACTCTCATTGTCCTTCATTACATGTTTTGTACAAAATACCTTCCCCGATATAAAATGATTTTTTTATAAAGGCGATGTTCTGTATAAACATATTCGGGAAATTGTGCCCTACCGTATTGGGTTTCGATTTTTTCGTCTAAATCTAAATAACCGAATATCCTTTGCAAATACATAATTTTTCAATATAAGAACTTATTCTCGAGAATTCGAGATATTGCGTCCTAACGCATTGGATGTGATATTTTGTTATCTCGAGATAAGATTTTCTAAAACCGAGGCAACGTTCAGTACTTAGGAATTCGAGAAATTGTGCCCTAACGTATTGGGTTTCAATTTTCTTCGTTTATTCCAAGTATTCGAATATCCTTTAAAAATAAATACCCAAATTCTAAATAAAAGGCAAGTTTAGCCTCAAAGGTAAAATGTCGTGTCCTAACATATTGGATGTGATGTTTTACCTTAAGGCGAACCAGCCTTTGATTTACATTTTCAATCAATCTAAATGTTTTAAAGCAAATAAGGATCGTATCTTAAATTCTTCCAAGTTTTCGAACCATCGACTCTAAAGACACTAATTAATCAACAAGGTACTAATTTTGGGCGTATCAAGGGTGCTAATCCTTCCTCGTGCGTAACCGACTCCCGAACTCATTTTTCTGATTTTCGCAGACCAAAAATCGTTGTTTTGATAAATCAAATCGTTTATTAAAAACAACCCCTTTTTGAGGTGACCAATCACACTCAAACAAAGATAGGTGGCGACTCCTATTCTTGTATTCATTTTTAAGTCGACATCCGTTTCCGTTTTCATAAAAAATGGTCCCGACACTAAGGCTATTTGAGTTGCGAATTAATTTAGTTGGATTTTTTCTATGGCTAAAGCTAATTAGTATTATATTGAAAAATGGGGGATGATCCTGAAAATGGAGAAAAAAGTGTTTCTATCCCATTTTAGACGTTACTAGGACTTGCATATATTCTTAACTTCCAATTTCATTGTCTGCTTCAATTTTATATATAAAAAATCACATTTTTATATTTTTAATCTAATTTTACAATTTTTCTGTTTCTATTACTTTTTCATGATTTCATAAACATCATTATTTTCATATCAACCAAGTCTTAATTTTACCACAAAAGTCTATACCATTTTAAACTTTAGGATTTAAATATTTTCTTGATTTCCAATTTCAATGTCAACTTTTTTATTCTGTAAAAAAAAAAATCACTTACAAAAATTTTTATTCGTCACATTCTTAGATCTCAGAATATGGCTACTGATCGAATGGTAAAATGTACTTATAATAATCAATTTGGGTTGAAGCTTTTTGAATATCTCCTAAGTTTAGTTTAAAAGATTTTATATTTTATGTTTATTTTTTTTACAGAAAGTGTTGATAGTTTTAAATAAAAAATAAGAGTTGAAAATTGAACAACAAAGAATCAATTGTTTCTTTAAATCTAACAAATCTACAATTGTAATCTTATAATTTAAAATTACTTGTGAAATGAGATTTGTGTTGATTAAAAAAAATCATATTTAAACTCTTTCATAACAACTAGAATTTGACATTGGAATTCATATAACAAAGCTTTGATTTTTACAATAATATTTGCTTAATAGTTCAAGTTTATGCAGTACTTAAACATAACTATACAACACCCATAAATACAAATTAAGAAATTATGATAAACATAAAGACACTCATATTATCAGTTAAATTAATAACACCTCCAACTTTTTTATTCTAATTGCTCTTGCGGAACTAAATATATTGAATCTTCCCATCCAATTCAATCCCAAGTTCCAATGCCACTATCACAAATTACAAAAAAAAAAAATGTTTTAACTTAAATATTATATTAAAAAAGATGAAACTTATAAAATACTTGTTAGAAAAGAAACTCACCTAATCAAGATGTTGGATGCAGAGCTAGTTTCTTCTTGCTCTATTTCTTCGTACCCACCTTGTGAAATTGTATTGCCAGTGTCTCTCCACCTTTCTAACAAACCACCATGGTCTTCCGGTTATGAATACAATATAACCTAGGCTCAATCCTAGCACCACTCCACTTCCATACCCCATCATTACAACTTGCCAAAAGAAAGGTATTTTAGAACCTTCATGTTCCACTGATAATGGTGTAGGTGGACCGGCCCCTTCAATGTTGACGCATTGCTTGGACAATGGTAAGCCACACAATCCCGAGTTACCAATGTAGGAATCATTATCAAATGTATCAAATTGTTTCCCATGAGGAATTGGTCCAACAAGATTGTTGTTTGAAACATTCAATACTTCAAGAAATGTCAGCTCTGTCATCTGAGAAGGAATCTTGCCACTGAGCTTGTTTGATGAAAGATCCAATGATTCAAGTGCTACCAAATTTCCAAACGATGCTGGGATAGGACCAGTGAAGTTGTTGTGAGAGAAGTTGAGCATTTGCAGGGAAATAAGTTGTCCGACGTCCTCTGGAATTTTTCCACAGAATAGGTTGTTTAACAAGTCCATAGATACGAAAATAGCCACAGTCTTCGTCAATTCCATCTCCAATCTTTTCGTTGTTACATTCACAGGAATTTCATTAAAAACGCTACCTTCTGAGAATATAACAGAACCAGATGTTGAGAAGTATAACCACTCTTTAGGTTTATCTCTCATTGCTCTTAAATTTCGTAAGAGTTTCGTGGACAATGTGCCTGTGAACTCATTTCTAGAGAGATCAATTATTCGCAAAGCAGAGAAGTTAGATGAAGCTATGGAATGAGGCAGTGATCCGTAAAATCTATTAACTCTCAAGATAAGAACTTGCAGACTTGGAAGCGAAGCTAAATGACGGGGGAACCTATCTGTTAACTTGTTATTCCCTAAGTTTAAAAGTTCCAATGAAGTACAATTAGCCAAAGATGGCGGCACTAATCCTTCCAATTGATTGTCATTGAGTAAAAGATGGCTCAACTCACTATTATGCACAAAAGAATTAGGGATCTTGCCAATAAAGTTGTTCATTTGCAAATCTAAGGTCTCGAGATAGCTGAGATTTCCAAGACAATCAGGAATAGTTCCACTCAATCTGTTTTCGGACAAGTCCAGAACATCAGCTGAACTCAAATTGCAAATAGAAGAAGGAATGTTTCCTGTCAATTTATTCTTTGAAATGATGATCACTGACAATTCTTTTAAAATTGGAATTTGAGGATTGAAGCAATTTGAGAGAATTGGTCCTTGAAGCAAGTTGGAATGAAGGTTGAGATATTCCAAATTGTTTCCCGGAAATTGTTCCATAGTAGTCAAAAAGTTATGAGAAAGGTCCAAAACAAGCAATCTTTCCCACCCTTCAGCTTCCCTTTTGGAAATTCGACCAGAAATCATGTTATTGGAAAGATCTAAACTTTCCAACTTAGATGTTTGAAAGAACTTCGGGAACTGCCTTACGCTACAACCAGAGAATCTCACAGTTGTAAGCTGGGCGAAAGAATAGTTCACATCATTGCCGCTTGTGCTTAATGATAATAAACTATTACTTGAAACATCAAGAAATTCAAGACTCGTGAGTTTTGAAAGCATATCTGACTTGATCACACCACTCAAGTTGTTTGATGACAAATCAAGATAATTAATGTTCACAAGATGAAAAATGGAATCTGGTATTGGACCACTCAAGTTGTTTGATGACAAAATAAGTGAAGTAAGGTTCACAAGATAAAATATGGAATACGGTATTGAACCACCAATGTTATTATAACTCAAGTCAACCTCTTGGATGGAACTAGTCTTCTGAATTCGATCAATCGGACCAACTAGTTTGTTATGATCGAGGCGCAAGAGTGGAAGAGATGGCAGAGTAAACAGCCAAGATGGTACACCACCACATATAGAGTTATTATATAACCAAAGTTCCTCTAGAAATTGAAGCTCACTAACCTGATTTGGCAAGGGACCTTCCAAGTGATTATCTGACAAATCCAAATGGGCAATTTTTGTGAGGTTGAAGATAGTTATTGGAAGTGGACCACTCAAATTGCATGAAGAAAAGCTTAGAGAAGTTAATTTTCTAAGGTTTCCAAAAACATCTGGAATCTGTCCTTGAAGCGAATTTCCTTGTAAATCAAGGGAAATGATTTGAGTGAGATTTCCAAATGATGCTGGAATTGACCCCCTAAAAGAACAATGGGAAAGGTCCAGCAACTCAAGGCCACTACTCCAGTTTGTGTTAGGGAGATAACCTCTGAGATTCTCATTATCTCTTAAATCTAAAACTTTGAGGTTTGGGAGCTGAAAAACTTGAGTTGGAAATTCCCCATGTAATTGAGAATATGAGAGACTCAAATGTTCAAGTGATGAAGACAAGTTTAGAAAGGAAGTAAGTGCAACATCAGACATATCTACAGTGTCAAGCACAAGGTTTCTTAGTTTGGTCAAGTTTCTTGCAAGCATGTCAAATACTTGGCCATCAAATCTCGAGTCCAAAGCATTGAAGGAAAGATCAAGTGAAACCAAACTTGATAGGAGATTGATTTGATACGGGATCAAGCCAAAGAACACATTATAAGAGAGATTGAGATGGGTTAAACTCACCAACTGGCTAAATAACTCTGTTGAGATAGCACCACCGAAAGCGTTGTGAGCAAGGTTGAGTCGTCGGAGTCCATGAACGTGAAACAAGCTGCTAGTGTTCTCAAGAAGAAAACCTGTGAGGTAGTTGCAGCTCAAGTCAAGCCATTGGAGGTTGTGAAGTTGAAAGAGGCTGTTGTCTGCAAAGAGAGATCCAGCAAGGCAACTGTGACTAAGATCAATGCCGATTACACGACCAGTCACGTTGCTGCATTTGACTCCGTCCCATGAACAACAATCAATGCTTTTGTTCCATGACTCTATGTCTAACCTGGGGTAAGGATCTTCAGTATTAAAATAATAATCAGAATAGCGATAATCACAATCAACAAAAATGGTGGTTTTAAAATGGAGCAAAGCATCTCTCTGGTGTTGGAGACATAAATGAGAGTATGAAGGAGGAATAGAGGAAGACAAACTCCATGAAAGTTGCAACACCACCAAAACTAGGGAAAGGCTTCCCATATGTTTTTTCTCCAAAAAAGACACAAGTACAGACTTAAGAAAGAAAGGGACGTGTATTATAAGAACAGTGAAGACACAATTCCAAGTCTATCATTTCTAGACGTTAGTAAAAACAGTGATGACAATGGTTTCAATTCAATGAAGTAAACATTTCAGCCCCCACAAAATTAGCCATTGACTATTCTTTAATATACGGATGTTCCTCCATTGTCTCCTTTTATTGAATTAGACTATTTACTTTAGTTAAAAATAATTTATCATATTTTAAGATACTTTTATATTTTTTTTATTAATTTGATATTAAAAATTTGTAGTCTAATAATGTCCCTAGTTCCTCTTCCCTTTGAATTTTTAAAATTTAGTCCCTATGTTTTTAATTCTAGGAATTTAGCTTTTTTACTTGTCTGATTTAAATTTAAAGTCCAATTGGTAATAGAGTTAATTGATTCATGTTAATTTTGAATGCGTTATAAATTAAACTTTAATTTTTACATCAAACATGTTAGTGCATGGGGATAAAAATAAACTTATGAAAAATTAACAGAGGCTTGAAGACGTGTATCAGTGACACTTTGTTTAATGTTCTATTTGTCCCTACCTATATAATGGTGTGCAAAAGAGTTACTAGCAAATAAATCTCGAGGATACAATAAAGCTCAGTGTCTATCTACGTTTTGCACTAGCGTAAACAATCCACTGAGCGCAGAGCGAGGCATAGCAATAATACTGATTTCCATAAAAAATTATTGAAATAATTGTTTATAGAACAATCTAGAAATATAAAAGATGACATGTCATATAAATGAAAGTTCACTCCTATTTGTAGGAGGTATTATGTCTCTTCATACATAACTATCCAAATGGATAGTTATATCTTTAGCAATAAACATAATTATTAAATAGGTATCTACTTGAATAATTATGACTAGTGGTTAATAATCAAGTGGCATAATTTTTTTGAATTTAAGAGACATAAATCATACTACAAATAGTGACAACTTTTGGTTAATAACCAAGTGACATTTATAACTTTTCATTTGCAACAAAATTTTTGAAAATGTTCCAACAAAAATTTTAAATACTAAAATATCACATATTCAAATGCAACGAAAATTCATTAATAATGGAATTCAAGTTTGAAAAATTAGCATATTATTATTTATTACCTTATAACTTGGTTAATGCTTCAATTACTATCAATATTAATCATAACTACTTACTATCGCATAATGTTGACAAAATATATAAATGTTGACGGTTAAATTTGACATTATGCCTAATTTTTCTCTACTTTTCTGATTTAAAAATTAAAGTCCTTTTGATAATACTATTAATTTATTTATGTTAAATTCAATATGTATTGTGAATTAAACTTTTATATTTAAATCATGCTTACTAAAATGTCACATATTTAAATCTAATTGAAGTTCATTAATAGTGTTATCAATTAAACTTTAATTTTTTAATTAGAAGAGTAATTAAATAGACTAAATTTTAAAATTTGAAAGAGTTTAGGTAAGGACCGAGTGTTAATTAAACCAAAATTTTCGTATTAGAAATTAGACATAATGATACTACATTTTTTGGTCAACTTGACCCTTATATATATATATATATATATATATATATATATATATTTAGCTAAATTTAGCCATTAACCTTTTAAAAAGTGTCAAATCACTTTTGTTTAATGAAAATACTAACTAAACAATATTTTTTAAATAAAATTGGCATGGCAGTCCATGTGACATGCCGACATGATACTATTTATCTTATATGTCACATCAACATATACTTCAAAAATATAAAAATTCAAAATTCAAAAATATAAAAATTCAAAAATTTTAGCATGAAGTATATGTTAATTGGCATGTAGACTGCTATGTTTAAAAAATGTAATATTTTAGTTAATATTTTCATTAAAAAATCAATCTAACTCTTTTTGAAAAGGTTGATGGTCAAATTTGAATCCTTTCAAAATGTTGAGGGTCAAATTTAGCTAAAAAATATAAACATTAAAAGTAAAATTTAACAAGCATATTATGGGATATGGATGAAATTAGTGATAGTTATTTCAAGGATGGTAGGCTTGGAAGACTTGATGGGTCAAAGTCTTTGAAAGTTGAGTGATTCACAAGGATTTGATTACGAGGAATTTAAGGCTTTGAATGTGGGTTTAGATGTTATGAAGAATTTTGTAGAGGTTTGTTTATATAGATCCAATTTATAAAATAAGTCAAGAGAATTGTTTCTTAAAGCAAGTTGGAACAAACGTTGAGCATTTCCAAACCCTTTCCAGGAAATTGCTCCAAAGTGGTCAAAAAGTTATGAGAGAGGGTCTACTACTACTGCCAATTAATTCAAGATTAGATTCTAAAAAACTGTTTTGTAGAGTTTTTTTATACACTGACTTACAAAATAAGTCAAGAGAATTGGTACTTAAAAGCAGCTTGGAACCAACGTTACGCATTTCCAAACTCTTTCCTGAAAATTGCTCCACTCCAAAGTGGTCAAAAAGTTATGAGAGAAGGTCTACTACTAGTGCCATTAGTTGGATTTGCAACAACAATGCCCACCTATGTTATGGAAAACTACGAATGTTGAATGAAAGTTGATCAATGTCAATCGATGCTCTTCAGCATCTGAGAATTTTAATAAGATATCATGCATATAATAAAATTTAAGGTTTTATATATATGTTGATGGCATGAGTGGAAATAATTTATTGGTCGGATATTCACTTTCTTCAAAAATAGATTGAGTTCGCATTATAGTTATACTAAAACAGACAAACAAAACATTGCAAAAGACAAAGATAGATCCACTCTTGCCTTGCCTATTGGAAAATTTGATTTCAAGTCTCTTTCCCATTCACAGAAGTCGCAACAAATAGGCTCAACTCTTACTTTTTGTTTTCTTTTGGAACTGAAAGAAAGAAAGAAGAGTGAACACATTGTTTTCAAGTCAACCCAGTCTTAATTATATCCCAATTTCATTGTTAATGAAACTATTCTCTGAAATAAAGAATGCATAAAAGTACAATTGTGGATTTGAAATTTAAAGATTCAAGCAAGCTGGAATAAAGGTGGAAAGTTCCCAACTATTTTCTTGAAATTCCTCTAAAGTGATAAGAAAGTTAAGAATACAATATTCTTTGGCCTCCCATTTGGAAATTTCACCAAAAATCATGTTATTAAAGAGTGGGTTAAAGTGCAAATTTGCCATCATACTGTAGGTGAATAATAAAATTTTCCACTATACTTTTTTTTCCTTTTCTATTTGCCTTTATATTTTGAAAATATGAATAAACTTGTCATTAAACTCTTATGTGATTGAATTTGACTATTAAATTTGAATTTTACTAAATTTTTCCAGCAACTTTAATTTTTTTAATTAAATTTTACCACTTAATATCAGTTTTGATGATTTGAAAACATAATTTAATAAGAAAAATTCTTTCAAATATTTTTTTAATAGTTAATAATAATTTAACTTATAAATATTAAAATTTAATAAATTAAGTTAGAATTTCTATTTAATAAAAAACTTGAAAAATAAAATGAACATATCCTAAAAGAAAAAAAAAATTAAGTTAAAGTAATAGTTGAGAGTTAACGTAATAGTTACTTAAGAATTTATGTTTATGCACTACTTATAAAATTTAAGTGTTGATGGTTTTACATTAAGAAAAAGAATTGAAAGTTAACAATTTTTGGAAAATGAATTACCTTTTTGAAAAGCTAATATTTTCTGGCGTTTGAATAAATTTGTGTAAAATATTTTCTTTTGTTTGACAGATTTACTGAGAATATTTAATAAAAGCTACTTCCAATGAAACAAACAAACAATTGAGATTTTATTATCTTTTCATTGGTTAATTGAGTTTATTTCAAAAAACTTATTTATATTTTAATTAATCATGTTTTAGTTTTAATTAATCTTAATTTACTTAATTAAGCTTAATTGTTAATTTTGTACATCAAAGAATATAAATTTATAGATATAAATTTATGTTTAATTAAGTTGAAAGTGGTAAATATTTATATTATTTGGTTGAGTAAGTTGAAAAACGATTTAATTTGATAAAAATTGAAGCAAGGACCAAATTGTAAAATTTGTAAATTTTTGAATTCTAAGTGTTTGAGTAGTGAAATATGAAACATTGACGTAGTAACTAAGTTATATGATTATGAAATATGAAAATTTGGAAAGTTGAGCATAAAATAGTAAAGTTTGAAACTATAGAGGCTAAATTGTAAAGATTTCAAAACTTGAGTTTTAGGACTAATTTATATTATTTGAGAAACTACAATTTTGAAAAATAGAATATGAAAGTTTAACTATTCAAAAATCAAAGACTATTTTTTTTTTTTTGAAAACTTGACAATTTTAGTTGTAAGGACTAAATTATAAAACTTGAAAATTTTAGAAAAGGGGCTGTTTCGCAAAACTATACAAACGAGGTTTAGGACTGAACTATATAACAAGATAATCTTTTTTTGAGGAATTAAATTACAGATTAGTAAAAATTTAGATTTCAAGGACTAAATCATAAAAAATATAAAATTAGAATATAAAATACTATTTTCTTTGACAGTGAAGAGAGCTTTCCCTTTGTTGCTCTTAAAGTTTTCCCTTTTTGTTTCTTCGGCAGTGAAGACAATGAACAGAGCCTTATCAATTTAAAAAATGTCTTACGGAATAAAAATTTGGTAATATATTTGGCTTTAAAAAACCTTGATTTTACCTCTTTTTTTTTTTTGGAGAATGATTTTCTTTGGTATTTCATTTTACACCAAGCAAACACCTTCATTGTTTTACGGTAAACATTTTACATGCAAACAAACGGACGTTAAGTGTTGATGGTTTTACATTAAGATTAAGAATTGAAAGTTGAAGAACAACAAATCAATTGTTTCATTAAATTATTTCAATCTTATAATTTACAATTACTTGCATTAATTAAAAAAATCTTATTTAAACTCCTTTATAACAACTAGAATTTGACATTGGAATTCATACAACAAGAAATTTGATAGTTACAGTAATTTTGTTTAACAGTTTAAGTTTATATACTATTTAAAACATAACTACACAACACTTATAAATACAAATTTAGAAATGATAATGAACATAAAGACACCATATCACATACTGACAGGTATTGACAAATGTCACATTTTGAGTCTTATTTAAGCCATATGGACCCCCATGGAAAGTTTAATTATGAATTTCTAAGTCAAATGGACTTAAGTGAAAATTTCTGAAAAATGGGTCCACACGAACGTGTGGCCCACACGGCCTACCCGAACTGCCCATGTGCCTCACAGGCCTGTCCAAATTGTCCATGTGTCCCACACAATCGACCACGCGCCCGTGTGGTGCACACTACTGACCACACACCCATATGTTACACACAGCCTGACGCATGGTTGTGTGATGCAGAGCAGTTTCGAAAACATCTGTTTTTGAGGTTTTTTTTCCCAAGTTCGAGTCAGGATTTCGGTTTAGAATCACACATCTGATGAAAGTTTTGATAAACCACTCAATAGTTCACTCCAAACCCTACGTACGAAACCAAAATGGATCAATTAACAAACACAAATTAACCCAAATTCCACCCCTTTTCTTACAAGAAAACATTCCCTAAATACACACAGAGGCACTTACTTCACGAGATCAACGTTAGAACAATGACCTTCTATAGTAACTAAGTCGTCAAATACAGTGGAATATATTAGCATTAATAGAAGAACATAGAACCATTATTGGAATTTAATATCATTACATAGCCATTATCAAATCGATGTCAAACGGTGTATGAGCATGGACCATCATTCATTCGAGTGTCAATCATTAATTTTGATATCATTCAATACAACACAAAACAATACGTAGCATAAATCAATAACATTCGAGTATGTCGTGAGCATGATGTAATGCAAAAAAGTTCCTACTCAAACCATCCGTTACACACCATGAGTTCCCCAAAACCTATCTACCAAACTCCAACGAATGTGAGCAAAGCTCGATGTGGTAAAAACCACCATATATCATAAATGTAGAAAATCTGCCAAATAACATATAATGCAATAAAATTGCCAATCCTCTCGGTACTCCAAGTGCAGTGCACTGACTACGAATAAATGTGGACTTAATATGCCACCGGTACTCCACGAAACTCCTCCGTCAACCACAATAATTATCCACCCCAATGCACATGCAATATGTTACACTATTTCATACATAGCCAAAATTCAATATTTTTATGTTCAACACGCCTTCAATTATCAAATACTTTCAAAGTATGGAATCAATAATCCAACGTTCATATTACCATTAAGATGGTATCATTCACAAATCACAATTTTATGTACATTCACAACTTTTCTGTGTACATGTATAGCGGTTTTACGAATGTTTCATAGTAATTCACTTTGTACGAATATATCATGCATAAGCCTTATTTTCATTCAAAAACATGTTATATATACAATCAATCATACATCAAATTAACCAAACATTCACGACAATGTCAATCATTCAATCAAACTAGTAACATTGCTACCGTGCCAAATAGTTAAGGCTCGAAACATACTTGATTCGGACACTCACAAATTTAATTACTTAGCTATTAAGCCAAGCCTAATCAGCAAGCTAAAGCACCAATTAAATCATAATATTTATCATTACCAATCAAGTTATTGAATTTAAGACCCACACCTTATTTTATGGTCTTTCGCAGCACACTTGTAAATATCTAATAAGCTTTAAAATTAACCTAAATTAAAAATTAGTATTAAATTTAATCAATATGCCTCTTAAACAGCTCCCAAACACCCACTTATGGGTTCAATCCAACCATTACAAATACATCAATTTTTAGAATCCAAACTAGTTAGATTTCTTACACTAATTTGAGGCAAATCATAAGCGCGAACGTCTTTCAGCTTTACTACTAATTTGGGCATTGAAGTCGGCACCTAACACATTTAATTACTGAAAACTCAATAGTTAATCTATGATTAAAAATTCCTTATTTGATCAATTAACAACGTTTCTCAATATCTAATCTGAAACTATTCACTAGTTTACAATTACCCATACTTATGCTTCTCGAATTGTCAGATCTGAAGCATCGATTGATCAAGATCAATTTTCTCTAATTAACACATGTTTCAAGGCTGATCAGGAGGGGTTTAAGAACTCAAGATCATGCTAGAAAAAGATGAGAAAGAAATAAACAAAAACATCCCCCTTTCTTGCTTATAGGTGCGCACACCACCACTTTCAAGATCAATTAAAAATTTGGAAAATACTCATTAAATCTTTAAAAATCTCTCAAATTCCGGACTTGGAAGTTTGGGTTTTTTAACTTACAAGATGCATTAAAAAATTAAAGAAAACAAAGAACTTACACAAGCTAGGTGAAATGAGCAGCAATGGAGTTCTTTTGGGGCATCAATGGAGGTCGATCTTGAGTGCCAAAATTTCAGATTGAAGGATAAAAATTTTATGATAAAATGACAGCAAGAAGAATAAAATAATGGTGCTATGAACCCGTTGCAAAAAGAAGATAAATTGATGGTGAATCTTGGTGGTTTGAGCGGCGGCACACAAGAGAAGAAGAAAGAAAATTGAAGATAAAAGAGGAGAGGAAGAGGGTGAACGATTAGGGTAGGGAAAATTGACTTAGGCTGACAAATACAAGAAAAAGTTGTATTTATACCTAGGTTTCAAGGGTATAGCCTACACACACATTAAGAAAATAAGGATTGGGAAAAGATTTGCCCTTGTGACCTTAATCTATTTCCATGTTTTTCCATTTATCAATTAACCACTAGACTATTTTCTTATTTTTGAAATATATTTGCAATATTTATTTTAAAAACAAGGCTTATCATGTAATAGGGTTTGAGGCAAAATTTGTGAAGTAATAAAAATGGTGCAATAAAAGTGATTTGAAATTGGGTTTCAAGTAACATTTCATTAACACTTATCCAACAAACCAATACTTCATTTATTTTTTAAAAATGCACAAATAATATAAAAAATTAGGGCATGACAACTCTCTCTCTCGATTCACAAACTCGATTCTACTAACCCCCGATTTTTTGGGTGTTACAATAAACACTGGACCTATTGGCCAAAATGGTATTCATTTATTGCTAAGTTTTGGATTTGATTCACAAGTTCACTAGTAGTGAAATTTATGTGGATGTGCGAGTTATGAACTAAAAAAATAGTAATATAAACATAGCCAATATAAACATTTTATTTATATCTTTTCTTTTTTATCGTAAGATACATATCCAATTGGTAAATTTAAGTAAGCATTAAGCAAGTTATATCAACCTAAACAGATGCAGTATTTCCCTTGAGGGCCTGTAGCACAAGTTGCACTAAGGAATTTCTCATGCAAAATCTTTTTACATGCAGCAATACATTGATCGAGAATGCATGGATTGAGCTGGATCCCGAATGCACCTTCTGCAAGACTCGGACTCAAAACTAGCACCCCCATTGCCATTGCCATGACAATCAACACTAATTCAAACTTCACCCCTTTAGCCTCCATTGGAAATATCTTCAAAGTTCAACAAACCCCCTTTTGTTGCTCCCTACAACAAAAAACAACAGACCTGATCACTTTAATAATAGCTACAACTTAATGTATTATCAATTTGGACTTACTAATAATATTATGAAAATAAAGAGAACAAATTATGTTAAATTTAACATAGGAAAAGGACTAAAACTATAATTAAAATAAAATAGGTATAAGAGTTCCTTAACAATCCCCAAAATAACAATGAAGGGTCGTATGATTAACCAATACAGTTGAAGAAAAGAGCACAAGATTAGAGATGAAAGGTATATGTACATATATTAATGGAGATTCACAATCTATGAGCCAGCCCCATTTTGGTTTATAATAGTATTATATGCTTTAACTAGGAAAGAGATGTTAAAATCTAATAAAATGAAAATAAGAGTAAAAAAAAAATGAATTACTATTATTACCTTGCTGTTCTTCGATGTAAAGCTTTGTTCACTGATGTTTGTTGTTTGAATATGTGGATGTTATTTATAGGTGAATAGTTAATGAGGTTTCCATATACATATGTACAAAATCCAAAAAATATATATTACCATATATGATCAATATATGTTACCATATAAGATGTTATTATATAATTTACCATATCTTGCATATTTATGGGCCATAATTGTAGAATTATAAATAAATATTATACAAAATATAACTTATTTAACATTTAATAAAATCACTGTTTAATATTGTAAAATTTTTTTAATGATGTTTAAAACTTCGAAAAAAATATATTAAAATATTGAATTTTTAAAAAGTAAATACTAATTTTAATATTGCTCTTATAAAATTTTGATTTCAATAAGTAAATCTTGTAAATTTTTTATTATGGTCAAAACTTAAGTATTGAATAAAAGTTTCAAAAAGTTATTATTTAGGAATTTAAAATTGTTACTTAAAAAGATTTCGAAGGAGTTTCATGGATATATGCCCATCAATTCATTTTAGAGAGATTAATTATTTGCAATGCAAAAAAGTTAGATGAAGTTACGCAATGAGGTAATGATCCATAAAAATCTATTAAATCTCAATATAAGAACTTGCAGACTTAGAAGCGAGCTAACCAACGAGGAAACCTATCCGTTAACTTCCTGTTACCTAAATTTAAAAGTTTCAATGAAGTACAATTAGCCAAAGATGGCTGTACCAATCCTTCCAATTGATTGTCATTGACTACAAGATGGGTCAATTGATTATTTGTGATTGTCATTGAGTACAAGATGAGGCAATTGATTATTCACAAAAGAATTAGGGATCTTGCCAATGAAGTTATTCATTTGCAAATCCAAGAGCTGGAGATGGTTGAGATTTCCAAGACAATCAGCAATAATCCCACTCAAGATGTTTTCGGACAAGTCCAGAACACCAAGTGAACTCAAATTGCAAATAGAAGAAGGGGTGTTTCCTATCAATTTGTTCTTGGAAATGATGAACACTTCCAACTCCTTTAAAATTGGAATTTGAGGATTCAAGCAAGTTGAAAGAATTGGTCCTTGAAGCAAGTTGGAATGAAGGTTGAAAAATCCAAATTGTTTCCTGGATATTGCTCCAAAGCAGTCAAAAAGTTATGAGAAAGGTCCAAGTATTGCAATCCTTCCCACCCTTCAGCTTCCCATCTGGATATTCCCCCAGAAATCATGTTATTTGAGAGATCTAAAATCTCCAACTGCGATGGTTGAAAGAAATTCGGGAACTACCTTACGCTACAGCCAGAGAATCTTACAGCGTTAAGCCGGGGGAAAGAATAGTTCACATCATTGCCGCTTGTGCTAGCTTAAGGATAATAAACTATTACTTGAAACATAAAGAACTTCAAGACTCGTGAGTTTTGAAAGCATATCTGACTTGATCACACCACTCAAGTTATTTGATGACAAATCAAGATAACTAAGGTACACAAGATCAAAAATGGAATATGGTATTGGACCACTCAAGTTGTTTGATGACAAATCAAGTGAAGTAAGGTTCACAAGATCAAAAATGGAATACGGTGTCGAACCACCAATGTTATTATAACTCAATTTAAAATCTTGGATGGAACTAGGCTTCTGAATTCGATCAATGGGACCAACTAGTTTCTCATAACTGAGGTCCAAGAGTGGAAGAGATGGCAGGGTAAACAGCCAAGATGGTACTCCACCACTTATAGAGTTTTTATATAACTCAAGTACCTCTAGAAATTGAAGCTCATTACCATGATTTGGAAAGAGGCCTTCCAAGTGATTATTTGACAAATCCAAATGGGTAATTTTTGTGAGGTTGGTGATAGTTATCGGAAGTGGACCACTCAAATTGCATGAAGAACAGCTCAAATAAGTTAATTTTCTAAGGTTTCCAAAAACATCTGGAATCTGTCCTCCAAGCGAATTTCCATGTAAATCAACGGAAATGATTTGACTGATATTTCCAAATGATGCTGGAATTGACCCCCTGAAACCACATTTGGAAAGGTCCAACAACTCCTGACCACTATTCTAGTTTGTATTAGGGAGATAACCTGTGAGAGTTTCATACTCACTTAAATCTAAAACTTTGAGGTTTGGAAGCTGAGAAACTTGAGTTGGAAATTCCCCGTGTAATTGAGAATATGAGAGACTCAAATGTTCAAGTGATGAAGACAAGTTTAGAAAGGAAGTAAGTGCAACATCAGTCAACAAAAAGAAACAAAAGCAGAGGAAGAAATACAGGACACAGAACAAGGAAGCAAGTAAAAATTTACTTGCTCACAAACATGCAGCAAGGAAGCAATGACTGATATGCTTATTTTTTGCTCACTCATTCAACTAGAAAAACAATACATTTATAGGTAAAAACTATCACCAAATACTACGTACTACCACTAAGTAGCCTAGTAACTTGATAAACATAACTTGCACACATGGTAAAGCTGATTTATCAATCTATCAGCAACTAAACCTATCAAAAACATCAACAACTAAGTTCATTTTCAACCAAACTAAACCACATTGCAACTAAAACAGAAAAAATGTTGCTGCAACATGCACAATTGCTGCAGCATGCATACAAGCTGTATGCACTCAACAAAAACATAACAGCAGCATGGTTGGCCATTTTCAACAACACCATTAAGTGTAAGGTTTCTTAATTTGGTCAAGTTTGTTGCAAGCATGTCAAAACCTTCGCAATCAAATCTTGAGATTAAGTCAAAGAACCCATGTTTGAAGGTGGCAACTATAGCAGCAATGTGCATGCAGCCATGCAAACATGCAGGAGCAAGCAAGTGACCGATCATCACAGCTGGAGCATGCTATTGTCCAAGGAGCAATTCAACAAACTATCTCATGTGATAGTTGACTTTTGTTTAAATGTAATTTTTTGTACTAGCTAAGGTTTAGTTTGATACTTAGCTGATTTAGCTACTTTTTAGGTTGTAATTATGCTGATTTTACAGCTTAGATACTTGCACAAGCAAGCTTTAGTTTCTCCCTAGGTAATCCTTCTATTTATGTATTATGTATAAAAAACAAAAATGCATTGAGAGTTGCCAATTTGTTCTCTCTACCATCATCGGTTTTTTGCCTCTGTTCTTTGAGTTCAAAACACAAAGAATTTCTTTGTTTTTGTTTCACAAAACGGTTTACCAACATAGGTAATTCCCTTCTGTTTTCCATCATCGGTAATTACCTTCTTTTATTGTTGGCAATCATTCTCACAACATTAAGGTTTACACAAAACCTTTTACCAACATCGGTAATATTTTGTCTTTTGCTCCAACAACCCATTAAAAGAGAGATCAAGATGGGTTAAACTCACCGACTGGCTAAAAAACTTCGATGAGATGGTGCCATTGAAATCATTATCAGGAAGGTTGAGTCATTGGAGTCCATTAACGTGAAACAAGTTGCTAATGCCCTTTAGAAGAGAGCCTCTAAGGTTGTTGGAACTCAAGTTAAGCTATTGGAGGTTGTGAAGTTGAAAGAGGCTGTTGTCCGCAAAGAGAGAACTAACAAGGCAACTCTGACTAAGATCGACGCCGATTACATGTCCAGTCACGTTGTTGCATTTCACTCCCTCCCATGAACAACAATCAATGCTTTTGTTGATATATATATATATTTTTTGAAATACAGTGTTTAAATATTAGTTAGAAATATATATATATATATATATACATATTGAAAGAAAAGAAATAGAATAAACACAATATTTAATGGTTAAATTGACCTTTTAAAAGGGTTGAGGGTTAAATTTAACTCAAAAGAAAAAATAAAGACTAAATTGACAAAAAATAAAAATATTAAAGGCTAAATTTGATATTATATCTAATTTCCCTCTACTTGTCTGATTTAAAAATTAAATTCCTTTTGATAATACTGTTAATTTATTTATGATAAATTTAATATGTGTTATAAATTAAAATTTTATTTTTAAATCAGGTTTTTTAATATTAAAATACCACATATGGCAAAAGTTCATTAATAGTGTTATCAATTAGACTTTGATTTTTAAATCAGAAAAGTAATTAAAGAGACTAAATTTTAAAAATTGAAAGACTACGGGTAAGGATCAAGAGTTAATTAAACCAAAATTTTCGTATTAGAAATTAGACATAATGATAAATTTAGCTTTTAACATTTACAATTTTTTTGTCAATTTGATCCTTATTTTTTTTTTTAGCTAATTTTGATCATTAACCTTTTAAAAAAAGTGTCAAATCACTTTTCTTTAGTGAAATTATTGACTAAACAATAAATTTTTTAAGAAAGTTAGCATGACAGCTTACGTAAAGTTCATGCCGACATGACATTATTTGTCTTTTATGTCATATCAACATATAATTTTAAAAAATAAAGATAAAAAATTCTAAATTCTAAATAATTATAAAAAGTTGATAAATTTTCAAAAATATTAGCATGAAAAATATACGTGAATTGACATGATTACTGCTATGTTTAAAAATGTAACATTTTAGTCCATATTTCCATTAAAAAAAATCAATCTGACTTTTTTTTAAAAGGTTAAGGTTCAATTTGACTCCTATTAAGATGTTGAAAGATAAATTTAACTCAAAAAATAACATTAATTAAATTGACAAAAGATATAAACATCCAAAAATTAAATTTAACAAGTATGTGATGGGATATGGATGGAATTATGATAATTATTTCCAGGATGGTAGGCCTAGAAGACTAGACTGATCAAAGTCTTTGAAAGTTGAGTGACTCATTGGGATTTGGTTAAGAGGAATTCAACGCTTTGAGTTTGGGTTTAGATGTTTTGAAATTAATGGTGATTATATATATTTTTGGAAGCAAAATTTTCTTTAAACACTTTCGTTATAAAATTTGACTATATCTGTTTTTTTATACAATATTTATAATTATGCATAGGTTCTTTCCAATTCATAAATAGGAGGATTATGTGTTTCAGCACACTGAATCTACATTATTATACATTAACAACAATGCTCATGCTAATCGAATTAAGATTCAATTGACTTTTGAAAGAAACTTTTAAATATCTGTGGACAAGTATTTTGGATCTGTTTTACTAATTCGATATTATTGCATTCTAAGATGTTTTATAGATTTTTTTTTTTATACACATCCGACTTATAAGATAAATCAAGAGAATTAGCGCTTAAAGTAGGTTGGAACCAACGTTGAGCATTTCCAAACTCTTTCCTGGAAATTGCTCCAAAGTGATAAAAAAAAGGTTATGGGAGAAGGTCTACTACTCGTGCCAGTTAATTTAAGGTTAGATTTTACTAGTGCTATTAGCTGGATTTGCAACAACAATGCTAGTCAAGCTCTGAAGAAGTATGAATGTTTAATAAAAATTGATGGTATTTCAACTATGAAATTCATCGATGCTCTTAAGTTGATGATACACATAATAAAAATTGAGGTTTTATGTAAGTTGGTTGTCTGAGTTCAAATAGTTTAGTGGTCCACATTCACTTTCTTCAAAGATAATCTGACTTCGAATCACAGATATATCAAAACAATTAAACAAACAAAACATTGCAGAAGACAAAGATAGAGAATCCAGTCTTTCCCTGTCTATTGGAAATTTTGATTTCAAGTCTCTCTCCCACTCACAGAAGCTGCAACAAATAAGCTGAACTCGTACTTTTTGTTTTGTGACCTTGACTTCCATATTTTCTTCACTTCCCATTTTATTGGTTACGTATTTAAAAGAACTCATATTGTCAATAGTAAGAACACCATAAATTTTTGCAAAGCAATAATAACAACTAGAATTTGGCTTCAGAATTCAGATAACAAGAAGTTGACAGTTAAACATTATATTTGCTTAGATTTATGCAATACTTAAACATAATTACACTAAAACCTGAAAATACAAATTTAGAAATTATGATGAAGACAAATGCACTCTTATGATCTGTGAATTAATTTGAAGTTAGATTTTACTATTGTTATTAGTTGGATTTGCGGCAAGAATCCTCATTTATGCAGCGAAAAAGTTTTCTTAGGATAAATACGTACGGTGATGTGATTAAAATTATTGATTTTATGCATAAATTTAAAGATGTTGTTTTTATTATATCGTCTTCAAAATTATTGAGGCAATCAATTTTATATCAATATTCAAAATTATGAATGTTGAAGGAAAGTAGTGTATATTGTTAGATTACACAACAGAATAGAGTTTGTTTTATTGAAAACTCTCTTATCTTCTTGCTATGGCAGATATTACATGCATTTATACAACACGAGAGTGTTGCAACTGCCTTTAACAGACTTAACTGTCTGACAATTAACTTTCTTTTACTAACATTCTCCCGGTCTTTTAGTTTCTAAACTTCAGCAGCTGTATCTCTTATCACTACACAAAGAGCAGTGCGAAGTGACGAAAACTGCTTAGGTGGAATGGGTTTTGTAAGTATATCAGCAACTTGACTGGATGAAGGTACAAAATTAACTTGCAGTGTGCCGTCTAAGACTTTTTCCCTAACAAAATGGTGGTCGATCTCAACATGCTTCACACGTGCATGATGTGTTGGATTAGCTGACATAGAGACAGTGGAGGTGTTATCACACCAGACGATTGGTGTATGATCCATGGAAACCCCAATTTCTTCTAGTAACTATTTGACCCATAGTAACTCAAACATGCAGTTAGCTAAGCTGCGATACTTGGCTTCGAAAGACAATCGTGACACGACAGCTTGCTTTTTTGAGCACCAGGCAACCAGGTTTGACCCGAAGTAAATGATGTACCCTGTAGTGGATCGCCTGTCCTCAACTAAAGAAGCCCAATCTGCATCAGTGTAGCAAACCAGACGAAACTGCCCTCGTGTGAAACTCAAACCATGCTCTATAGTGCCAGTAAAATAGTGTAGAACACGTTTAACTACTCGCCAATTAAGTTCACTTGGAGCGTTCATATACTGACTTAGTTTATTGACACAGTAGGACAGATCAGGTCGTGTAATACAAAAATACTGAAGCATGCCAATAGTGCTTCGATAAAGATGACTGTCTGTCAAAGATTGACTACCATCAGATGCCATGAGCTTAGGCGAACTCACTATTGGAGTAGGCGTAGCAGTCGCACCTTCCATTCCTGTCTTTCGCAATATCTCCTGAACATATTTTTTCTGACTAAAGAATAACCCATGAAGAGTAGGTTGAATTCAATGCCTAAGAAATAGTTGAGTTGGCCCATGTATTTGAGAACAAATTTTTCATGAAGTTGAAGAACCACACTATCAATTTCTTGACTTGAACTGCTAGTGATTATGATGTCATCGACATATGCCATAAGCAACAAGGAGCTACTTAATGACATGCGAGAGAACAGTGATGGGTCAACCTTGGACATATGAAACCCAAGCTTAGAGATTAAAAATTGTTTGAGCATGTGAAACCATGCATGAGGGGCCTGGCGTAACCCATAGAGAGCCTTGTTTAACTTGCAGACCAGTACCTGACCAGCAGACCCCAACACCTCAAACCCAGGTGGCTGATCCATAAAGATTTCTTCTGTCAGCCCTCCGTTTAAGAACGCGTTGTTAACATCTACTTGACGCAAGGACCACCCTTTCATGACAACCCCAGCAAGAACCGTCCGAATGGTGACTGCTCAAACTACTAGACTGAAGGTATCTAGGAAGTCAGTTCTGGCATGCTGCGAGAAGCCCTTTGCTACCAGCCTAGCCTTATAACGGTCCACAGTACCATCAGATTTGTCCTTGACTTTAAAAAACCATTTACACCAATGGTTCGACGATGTGGAGGTAAATCGTAAAGGTTCCAAGTGTTGTTGCGCATCAAAGTAGTAAGTTAAGCATGAACAGCCTCTCGCCAACATGTATCATCTAGAGTTGAACAAGTAGCGTCACTCAGATATGCCTTGGGCTTAAATATTCCTGCTTTGCTGCGGGTAACCATGGGATGAGTGTTTTGGCAGGCAACTGGAAGAGTTTGAACACAAGTAGTATTGATAGGAATAGTAGGTTGAAGCTCACGACTACGGGACAATGAGGAGGATGATGTGGAGTGATGTTGTGACGGTGAAACAGGTAAGTTAGGTATAGAACAGTCAGGTGATTGTTGTGTGGTACTATCGTGCAAAGACTGAGGAGGGTATTGACCATTTACTTATGGTGGCAATTGATGGGGCTTAGGTGACAGTACAAGTAGTTTAGAACTAACCTGAGAGTGACACTTGGTAAAGTTAATGTTTGAAGGTGGCAACTATAGCAGTAACTTGCATGCAGCCATGCAACCATGCAGGAGCAAGCAAGTGACTGAGCATCACAGCTGCAGCATGCTATTGTCCAAAGAGCAATTCAACAAATTATCTCATGTGATAGTTGACTTTTTTTTTAATGTAATCTTTTGTACTTGCTAAGGTTTAGTTAGATACTTAGCTGATTTAGTTGCTTTTTAGGTTATAATTATGCTGATTTTACAACTTAGATACTTGCACAAGCAAGTTTTGTTTTCTCCCTATGTAATCCTTCTATTTATGCTTATGTAATTTGAACAAATACGTAATAGAGAGTTGCCAATTTGTTCTCTCTACCATCATCAGTTTTTGCTTCTGTTTTTTAGTTTCAAAACACAAATTTCTTTATTTTTTGTTTCATTGATCATTTGACTGAAACTTAACAAATGGTATCAAGAGCCTGTTGTCTTTGAGGGCCTTGGTTGAGCACAACTTTGTGGCTGATTCGTGTTTGAAAGAAAGAAGCATAAGCTGCCATTATTGATCTATTTTTTAGTTGTTGCAAGCATGAGTTTCTCACCTCCACCACCACCGGTTTTTGCTGGTGAAAACTACAACATCTGGGCTGTCAAGATAAGGACATACCTGCAGGCATATGACTTGTGGAATGTTGTCCAAAACGACACTGAACCACCTCCCTTGAGAGCAAATCCAACCATTGCTCAAATTAGGCAGTATAATGAAGATTGTGCAAAGAAGTACAAGGCCATGTCATGCCTTCAAAGTGGAGTTTTAGATGTGATCTTTACAAGAATAATGGCCTGTACCACTCCAAAGCAGGCATGGGACAAACTCAAGGAGGAGTTTCAAGGATCAGAAAAGACAAGGTAGCAGCAACTGATAAATTTGAGGAGAGACTTCGAGAATCTAAGGATGAAGGAGTCTAAGACTGTCAAGCAGTATGCTAACAAAATCATGGCCACAGTCAACAATATGAGGCTGCTTGGGGATGATTTTATTGACCAAAGGGTAGTTGAAAAAGTCATAACAACCCTGTCAGAGAAGTATGAATCAAAGATCTCTTCCCTGGAGGACTCGAGGGACCTATCAACAATCCCTTTGACAGATTTGATAAATGCTCTCTATGCACAAGAGCAAAGAAGAGCAAACAGAATGGAGGACCATTCTGAAGGAGCCTTTCAGGCTAGAAGCAGAGAAAGCTCAGGTTCGAGCTCAAACTTTAAAGGAAAGAAGCCTTGGACAGAGAAGAAAGATAAAGGAAAGAAAGAAGCTGCAAAGAAGAAGTTTCCACCCTGTTCTCATTGCAAGAAGACCACACACCTTGAAAAATACTGCTGGTACAGACCTGACATCCAGTGTAGGGGCTGCAAACAGCTAGGCCACATTGAAAAGGTGTGCAAGAACAAGCCAAAAAAACAGCCACACCACCAAAGTCAAGCTCAGGCTGCTGAAGATGTTGAAACACAAGAAGAACATGTCTTCACAGCTTCTTGTTTTGCAAGCTCAAGCAAAGTTAACAAAATGTGGCTGATTGATAGTGGATGTACTCATCACATGGCTTCAAACAGAAGCATGTTCAAGGAGCTGGACACCACCATTGTGTCCAAGGTCAGAATAGGGAATGGTGAGCTCATAGAGGCCAGAGGCAAGGGCAAGGCTGTGATCAGCACAAGGTCAGGTAACAAAACCATCCCTGAGGTTCTTTATGTACTTAACATTGACCAAAATTTGCTAAGTGTTGGTCAGCTACTCGAGAAGGGGTATTCCCTTATTTTTGAAAGTAAGGTCTGTGTGATCAAAGATGCTGCTAATCAAGTGCTAGTAACAGTAGCCATGAATGATTGAAGCTTCACTCTAGATGTGAATCAGCTAGAACCTAAAACACATGTGGCTCAGGCTGATGATTCAAGTTTGTGGCATAGGAGGCTGGGCCATGTAAACTACAAGTTACTCGACCTGTTGCACAAAATGAACCTGGTAGAAGACATATCCTGGATCGAACCAAAGAAGGATGTGTATGAGATCTGTCAACTTGGTAAGTAGACCAGGTTACCTTTTCCTGTTAACAAAGTTTGGAGAGCCCAAGAGAGGCTTCAGCTGGTGCATACAGACATCTGTGGACCTATGAAGACCACTTCACTAAATAGCAATAGGTATTTTGCACTATTCATTGATGATTGCACTAGATTCTGTTGGGTAAGCTTTCTAAAACAAAAGTCAGATGTTGTTGACTTCTTTTGTAAGTTCAAGGCATTGGCTGAAAACCAAGCCAGTTATAAGCTAAAATGCTTAAGGTCAGACAATGGAACAGAGTATGTGTCACAAAGTTTCAAAAAGATATGTGATGATGCTGGAATTTAACACCAACTAACAACTATCTACACACCATAGCAAAATGGTGTTTGTAAAAGGAAGAACAGAACAGTTCTTGATATGGCCAGGTGCCTTCTGTTTGAGGCTAAAATGCCTAACAACTTTTAGGCTGAGGCAGTAAACACATCTGTTTACTTGCTGAATAGACTGCCAACTAATGCAGTGAAGGGTAAAACACCCTTTGAAGCCTGGTTTGGACAAAAACCAACAGTGTCACATTTGAAAGTGTTTGGTTGTTTGTGTTATGCACTGGTTCCAGTAGAGAAAATGACTAAGCTTGAAAAAAGGTCCATGCCAGGGATGTTTGTAGGCTACAGCAGTGTGAAGAAGGGTTATAAAATTTTTGATCCATCAACCAAGAAGGTTATTGTAAGCAGAGATGTAAAGTTTAATGAAGAAGGGCACTGAAAATGGGATGGAACTGATGTAAGTCTGCTTGAAGAAGATTAGAATAATCCTGATTTGTAGCCTGTTGAGACTGAAGCTAATGCTGAAGATGATTTTGATGATGTACCTACTCGTGGCACTAGAACATTGGCAAACATCTATGAAAGGTGTGCCATGACAACAGTCGAACCATCCTGCTATGCTGAAGCTACAAAAGAAAAGTGCTGGCAAGAGGCCATGGAAGCTGAATTGAGAATGATTCAGAAAAATGACATTTGGGAGCTGGTCAATAGGCCTACAGATAGAAAGGTTATTGGAGTCAAATGGGTGTTCAGGACCAAGAACAATGCAGATGAGTCACTGAATAAGCACAAAGCTAGGCTGGTTGTGAAGGGCTACAGTCAACAGCAAGGGATTGATTTTTCTGAAACCTTTGCACCTATTACAAGGTTAGATACCATAAGGCTACTATTTACCTTAGCAGCTCAAAACCAGTGGGAAGTGCACCAGTTAGATGTGAAATCAGCATTTTTAAATGGATTTATCAAAGAAGAAATTTTCATTGAGCAACCTAAAGGATTTGAGGTCTCTGGTAAGGGACACAAGGTCTATAGGCTCAAGAAGGCCTTGTATGGTCTAAAACAAGCTCCAAAGGCCTAGTATGATCGAATTGACTCTTACTTGTCAAAGCTCGAGTTCATAAAAAGCACAAGTGAGCCTACTCTTTATGTTAAGAAGGCTAGAAATAAGACCCTACTGATCGTGTCATTGTATGTCGATGACTTGCTGGTCATGGGCAGTAAAGGCAAGCTGATTGAAGACTTCAAGAAGCAAATGCAAGACATTTTTGAGATGACCGATCTTGGTGTAATGACATACTTCCTTGGTATAAAAGTAAAACAGAACGAGCAAGGGATTTTTATTAGTTAGCAAGCCTTTGCATTGAAAATTCTAAGCAAATTCAGTATGTCAAAGTGCAAGCCTGTCAACACACCTGTTGCACTTGGAGAGAAGCTGCCAAGCACAAGTGAGTATGATCGAGTTGATGAAACGGGCTACAGAAGCTTAGTTGGTTGTCTACTCTACCTGACAGCAACAAGGCCAGACATTCTCTATGGTGTTAGTCTACTCTCGAGGTTCATGCATTGCTGCAATGTTGCACACTTTAAAGCAGTAAAAAGGGTCCTAAGATATGTCAAAGGGACTTTGAACTATGGTGTAAAGTATGGAAGAGCAAAGGAGCTGAAACTTGTTGGTTATTCTGACAGTGACTGGGCAGGCTCAGTTGATGATATGAAGAGCACATCAAGCTACTTCTTTAGTTTAGGCTCAAGTGTCTTCAGCTGGAGTTCAAGAAAGTAACAAACAGTGGCTCAATCCACTGCAGAGGCTAAGTACATTGCAGCTGCTGCAGTTAACCAAGCCATTTGGCTTAGAAAATTACTTGATGACTTGAATTTCAATCAAGTAGAAGCAACTGAGATTAAAGTTGATAACCAATCTGCTATTGCCATTGCCAAGAACCCGGTGTTCCATGGAAAGATAAAGCATTTTAAGATAAGGTATCACTTTGTTAAAGAAGCAGAATTGGCTAAGGAAATCTGCTTGGTACATTGT
The DNA here is from genome assembly GCA_020496765.1 of Gossypium stocksii. NCBI lineage: Eukaryota > Viridiplantae > Streptophyta > Magnoliopsida > Malvales > Malvaceae > Gossypium > Gossypium stocksii. The sequence continues at coordinate 2,883,806 of CM035623.1, forward strand.
TGTTCGAGGAATCAACTTGCTGATGTATTGACCAAACTGTTGGCTGGAGCAAGGTTTGAGTGTTTAAGAAAGGAAATTGGAGTTAGCTGCTTAGTAGCCAAGGATGAGTGTTTAAATGTGGCAACTATAGCAGCAACTTGTATGCAGCCATGCAACCATGCAGGAGCAAGCAAGTGACCGAGCATCACAGCTGCAACATGCTATTGTCCAAGGAGCAATTCAACAAATTATCTCATGTGATAGTTGACTTTTGTTTTAATGTAATCTTTTGCACTTACTAAGGTTTAGTTAGATACTTAGCTGATTTAGTTGCTTTTTAGGTTATAATTATGCTGATTTTACAGCTTAGATACTTGCACAAGCAAGTTTTGTTTTCTCCCTATGTAATCCTTCTATTTATGCTTATGTAATTTGAACAAATATGTAATAGAGAGTTGCCAATTTGTTCTCTCTACCATCATCAGTTTTTGCTTCTGTTTTTGAGTTTCAAAACTTCTTTGTTTTTTGTTTCATTGATCATTTGACTGAAACTTAACAGTTAGGCTTGGTGGCGATATTTTTGAAAGGAAATATGTTTTCATGAAAAGTAAAATGGTGAGATACATAAACTCTACCATCACTGGCTCGACACTGATATCCTTTATGCACTGAGGAGTATCTAAGAAAGGTACATGGAGTGGACCGGAACTGAAGCTTATGGTTGTTATAAGGCCTGAGATTTGGAAAACAAAGACACCCAAATGTTTGAAGAAACGTGTAGTCGGGTTTAACTTGAAATAGCTTTTCATACGGAGAGAGATAACCTAATGGAGTAGAGGGTAGTCTGTTAATAAGATACATGGCACTGCCAAAAGCATCATTCCAATAAGTAACTGGCATAGACGTATGGGCTAACATGGTGAGACTACCTCTACTATTTGTCGATGCTTTCGCTCAACCATCCCATTTTGTGTCGAGGTATATGGACAGGTGACCCTCTGAGCAATCCCATACTGAGTAAGATAATGTTTGAGGCCTTGAAATTCTCCCCCACCATCTGTTTATATAGCTCGAAGTTGCAGCCCCAGAGCTCGCGCAACTTGTTTGTGAAATAACATGAAGGCAGTCAAAACCTTAAACTTCTTATGCAGAAAATAAATCCAAGTATACCTGGTGTAGGCATCAGTGAAGGCCACATAATAATGAAAACCATTGGACAGAATGGGAGCTGGTCCCCAGACATCTGCCAATACAAGTTGCAGAGGTATAGTGTCTGAGTTTGAGAATCGGAGAAGGGAAGTTGATGTTTCTTGCCTAAATGACAAGCAAAACAGGTAAAAGGACCTTTTTTTGCCAACAAAAGACAGATTACAACTTGATAGAGCCTTAAGTAGGACATTGTGACAATGATGTCCTAGTCCATTATGCCAAACATCTAGAGGAATAGACTGGCTGACTGTTAGACAATGAGCTTCAGAGCCAACTGAACTTGCAAGGGTTGCTGAACCACACCTGAGTGCACCCTTTAAGCACAGCTTGTACAGACCCTGATGCATTGAGCCACGAAGGAGGACCTCTTTGGTTCAAAGATCACGCACTTGACACCGTGTGGGAAGAAACTCAAACAGCACCTGGTTATCCCTTGTGAACTTAGACACAGACATCAAATTTTTGGTTATAGCAGGTGTAAACAAAATAGACTTCATGTGAAGAAGTCTTACTTTAGTAAGCAATGAAGACTGACCAGAGCATAAAACAGGAACAGCATTACCGTTGCCAACGTACACCTTACCTGGTCTATTTTGCGAGTGAGTATCTCCCAAAGAAGCTGCGGAGTGAGTAAGGTGCTGCGTTGCGCCAGAGTCTGGGTACCACGCATCATCAGTCACAGTCTCAGGCATAGTCAGAAGGGCAGTGGGCTGAGTTACTGAAGGTACGGGAGCAAGAATAGGTTGCGCAAAAGGACCCAAGAAAGGATTTGTCCAGGTTGACGGAGAGGCTGACTGATATGGCCAAACAGATGTAGAAGAAAGAGGCATAGGAGGCATAGGCACCACAGGTGTCGGCATCCAGGGAGAGGATCTAAATGCATATAGACACATGTTTGCCTGTGGAGGAGGTCTGTAGTTAATACTCTTGTAAGAAGCATCAAACCTGTGATAGCATCGATCAACAAGATGCCCCGTTTTGCCACATAACTGACACTGAATGTGGCCTCTAGAAGAACGACCCTGGCTACGTCCTCGAAAGTTGGAAGGGCGATAAGCAGGAGAATTGTTGACAGAGACAGCACCTAAGTTATTGTGAGTCACAAGATTAGCAGAACTAGGAATCTCGACCACTGTTGCTTGCTGACGAGTCTCAGCATCGACCAGTATAGTGTTGACAGCCTGCACACTATAAGGAACTTGACTAGCCAGAATTATAGACACAATAGACTCATATTCTGGTGGAAGGCCATTAAGAATAGCAGTGATATGTTCATGATCAGTTATAACTTCCCCACAGCTGGCAAGATTATCGCAATAAGATTTGATCTTTACCAAGAACTCTTTCATAGTCATATCACCTTTGCGCTTAGAGTGCAACGCTCGACGATAGAACATCAGTCTGGAAGTTGTTTTGCTACCATACAAGGACACAATGGTGTTCCAAATTTGAGAACTCGTATCCATACCTATTAGATGAGGAAGTACAGCCTGACTAACGGAGGACAAAAGCCAAGAAGCCAAAGCACTGTCTTGATGTTCGAATCTTGCAAATTCAATATTTTTTTAAAGTTTACCATTGTCACCAAGAACTTGTTGAGGAGGTGGAACAGTGTGCAGATCAAGAAAAGACTGAAGTTTATACGTTTTAACAGCTAACAGAACCTGTTGACGCCACAAGAGATAGTTAGAGTCATCAAGAAGAACGCTAACCCGTTTGGTGGAGAAGAATCTACTATCAAGAACACTATCGGTAAAGATGGACGTCATTGATGGAGGAGCAGGATGTAGAACAGATGGACTGAGCGTAGCCATAAAGAAGAATCAGAAAAATTATAGTAGCAGCCCCAGGAGAAGACGAACCTCTGATACCATGTTAAATTACACAACAGAATAGAGTTTGTTTTATTGAAAACTCTCTTAGCTATGGCAGATAGTACATGCATTTATACAACACGAGAGTGTTGCAACTACCTTTAACAGACTTAACTGTCTGACAACTAACTTTCTTTTACTAACATATATACTATTTTCCTTTACCTTCTAATGAACAATCCAATAATTAAAGTTATATAGTGGATGTCAAGTGTTTGATTAAGGATGAGGAATTTATCATATTTATGATTAACGGTACTAGAATAACGTATAGCCAAAATCAAAGTGTTTTTTCATACGTAAAAAAGAAAAACCATAATTAGCTTTTTTTTAGAAGGGTCGAGGTGGAGGCAACAATGGTAGTCGTAAGGAAGTGGAAGGGGAAGGTAAATTTTGAGTATCAAATTGAGATCATTTGTAAATTTTGAGGGTTAATTTTTTAAAAAAATTACAACTAAATCAATATAATATGTAAAAATAATCCAAGGAACATGACAGGTATAGGGACGACTGAAGGTACTAAAGAAACAAGAACAACAACTACTAATTCATCAGCTAATATATTCCTAAAAAGTCAAAAACTAAGTGATAAGGGTTTTGTGAAATCCTCTAAAATGTTAATAGGTAAAAGCATTAGAGTGGGTTGAATGTATTTACTGAAATACCCCAATCCATTTTTTGAAAGACTTGCATAGAAATATGCTACTGACGTGAGTAAAGCTAAAGCAACAGTAGTATTTATATATAATATGTAAAAATTTAGGGCTAAATTTATTATTTCACTGATACTATCATGTCACGCTTTCTCAAAAACTTGAGTGCTCCTGGGGTGAAGCCAGGAAATTTTTAGAGGGACTGAAATGAAATTTTATTTTTTAATAGTCTATATCTTTATAACTTTTAAAGAATTAAATTTAATTTTCATAATTTTAGGGGATCAAAGTGTAATTTTACTTTTATTAATTTAAAATTTTAAATTTTTTAAAAAGCCAAAACAATAATTTTCCATCTTAGGAGACTTAAATCCCTAGATTCCCCTAGATTCGCCTTTGGACTGCTCCACTAAAGTGAAGACATCATTTTAAAGTTAACCAAGTTTTAATTGCTTCACTAAAGTACATCTCATTTTAGACTTTAGTACTACTTTACTCTTCTTCTTCTATTTTTTCTTCTTTTTTTTTTGGAAAAAGAAAATGAAATAGTGAAGACGTTGTTTTCAAGTCAACTAGGTCTTAATTATATCCCAATTTCATTGTCCATACTTTATATATATTTGATTATGAAACTATTTTATGAAATAAAGTACATAAAAGTATATTTGTGAATTTGGAATTTAAAGATTCAAGCAAGTTGGAATGAAGATGGAAAATTCTCCAACTATTTTCTTGAAATTGCTCTAAAATTATCAGAAAGTTACGAGAACTCAACATCCTTTAGCCTCCCATTTGAAAATATGAGTAAATTTGTCATTAAACTCTTATGCGATTAAATTTTACTATTAAACTTTAAATTTTACTTAATTTTATTATTAATTTTGAATTTTTAATTAAATTTTACCGTTCAATATCAATTTTAAGAATTTGAAAAAATAATTTAATAGGATTTTTTTCAAATATTTTATTTTAATAATTAATAATAATTTAACTTATAAATATTAATAATAAGAATTGAAAGTAGAACAACAACAAATCAAATGTTTCACTAAATCTAACAAATTTACTACTTCAGTCTTATAATATTAAAAAAATCATATTTAAACTCCTTCATAACAATTAAAATTTGGCATTGGAATTCATACAACAAGAATTTGACACTTACAATAATATTTGTTTAACAGTTTAAGTTTATGCAATACTTAAAACATTACTACACAACACCCACGAATACAAATTTAGAATTATAATGAATACAAATACACTTATATAATTTGCTAAATTAACAACCCCACTTATTTATTCTAATCGCTCTCAAGGAAGCTAAACATGATGACTTTTCCCATCCAATTCAATCCCAAAGTTCCAATGCCTATATACCAAATTACAAAACAGAAAAAGAGAACAGGTTTTAACTTAAATATTAGATTATGAAAGATAAAACTTGTAAAATACTTGTTAGAAAAGAAACTTACCTAAACAAGATGTTGGATGCAGAGCTAGTTTCTTTTTCCTCTCTTTCTTCGTACCCACCTTGTAAAATTGTAGTGCCAATCTCTCTCCACCATTCAAACAAACCACCATGGTCTTCCAGTTGTGAAAACAATGTAACCCAAGCTCAATCCTAACACTACTCCACTTCCATACCCCATCATTACAACTTGCCAAAAGAAGGGTATTTTAGAACCATCATGTTCCACCACCAATGGTGAAGGTGGTTTGCCCCCATCATGGTTGATACATTGCTTGGACAATGGCAATCCACACAATCTCAAGTTATTGCTATAGGAATCATTATCAAAGGTATCAAATTGATTCCCATAAGGAATTGGTCCAACAAGATTGTTTTCCGAAAGATTCAACACTTCAAGAAATGTCAGATTTGTCATTTCAGAAGGAATGCTACCTCCAAGCTTGTTTGATGAAAGGTCTAATGATTCAAGTGCTACCAAATTTCCAAACGATGCTGGGATAGGACCAGTGAAATTGTTGTGAGAGAAGTTGAGCATTTGCAGGGAAATCAGTTGCCCGATGTCCTCGAGAATTTTTCCACAGAATTGGTTGTTTGACAAGTCGATAGATATAAAAAAGGCCAAGGCCTTCATCAATTCAAGCTCCAATCTTTTTGTTGTTACATTCACAGGAACTTCATAACTACCACTACCATATGTAGATGTAGAGTACGACCACTCTTTAGGTCTATCTTTCATTGCTTTCAAATTTCGAAAGAGTTTTGAAGACAAAGCGCCCTTAAATTCATTTCCAGATAGATCAATTATTCGCAATGCAGAGAAGTTTGATGAAGCTACGGAATGAGGTAGTAATCCATAAAATCTATTACATCTCAAGATAAGAACTTGCAAACTTGGAAGCGAAGCTAACCAATGGGGAAATCTATCATTTATCTTGTTGTTCCCTAAATTTAAAAGTTCCAATGAAGTACAATTAGCCAAAGATGGCGGTACTAATCCTTTCAGTTGATTGTCATTGAGTAAAAGATGGCTCAAATGATTACTCACAAAAGAATCAGGGATCTTGCCAATGAAGTAGTTGATTTGCAAATCCAAGAACGTGAGATGGCTAAAATTTCCAAGACAATCAGGAATAGTTCCACTCAAGTTGTTTTCGGACAAGTCCAGAACATCAATTGAACTCAAATTGCAAATAGAAGAAGGGATGTTTCCTGTCAATTTATTCTTTGAAATAATGATCACTGGCAACTCCTTTAAATTTGGAATTTGAGGATTCAAGCAAGTTGAAAGAATTGGTCCTTGAAGCAAGTTGGAATGAAGGTTGAGATAATCCAAATTGTTCCCTGGAAATTGGTCCAAAGCAGTCAAAAAGTTATAAGAAAGGTCCAACGATAGCAATCCTTCCCACCATTCAGCTTCCCATTTAGAAATTCCACCAGAAATCATATTATTTGAAAGATCTAATTTTACCAAGTTCGATGTTCGTGTTGGTGCAATTCAAGCTAGGTAGTGGCTGGTTCAATGTTGGCTTGAACACCAAGCCTCGATGCTTGCTGAGCAAAGAAGCTGAGATTGGGAGAGAAAATTGAAAAGAAGAGGAATATGACAGAAAGTTGAGAGGTTTGAAGCAAAAAAAAACTATATGTTCATTACATTCACAAGTCATTACATATATTAGAACATTGAGAACAACAAAGTCAAACTAGATTACACCTAATACTTACCTAATCCCACTAAGTTACTTTGAAACTCTTAAAACATAACTTGTAAGCATAGATAAGTTGAGTTATCAGCTCAATCACTATCAAAGTTACATGTAACATTAAGTTAACATAGTTGGAAATGAACTATGTTTCATTACATCAACTTGATTACAAAATAAACAAAATGACAAAAGATTTCACATGAAATAACAGCTTAAGCATGGCTTGAAAAACTTGGAACGTTTGCTGCTGTTTTGCTGTTATATGGGCTGCATGGATGACCATCTTCTAACACTCCTCCTTAGTCTCCATGCTGCTAACTCCTAACTTCTTTCTTAGCTTGGCAAACCTAGTTGCATTTAGAGCCTTGGTGAAAATATCAGCAATTTGATCTTCAGAATTGCAATGAACCAGCTCAATTTCACGAGCTTGTTCCATCTCCCTCACAACATGCAGCTTGATGCTAAAATGCTTAGTTCTACCATGGAAAATGGGATTCTTTGCAATTGCAACAGCAGATTTATTATCACAAAAGATCTATGTTGCTTCTTTCTGATGTAGGTTTAAGTCCCCAAGGATTTTTCTTAGCCACACGCATTGATTTACAGCATTTGCAGTGGCAACATACTCAGCTTCTGCTGTTGATTGAGCCACCATTGACTGCTTCTTTGAGCACCAGCAAAACATAGCTGAACCGAGTGTAAATGCATAACCAGAGGTACTCTTCATGTCATCTTTAGAACCAGCCCAGTCACTGTCAGTGTAGCCTACTAACTTTATATCTTCAGATTTGTTATACTTCAAACCATAGTTCAAGGTGCCTTTGACATACCTTAGCACTCTTTTTGCTGCTTGCAAATGCTGCTTGTTGCAGCAATGCATGAACCTTGAAAGTATGCTTACAGCAAACATGATATCGGGTCTGGTTGCTGTTAAATATAATAGGCATCCAACTAGGCTTCGATAGGCTGATTCATCTACTCGATCATAGTTAACTTGGCTTGACAATTTCATTCCAACAGCCATAGGTGTGCTTGTTGGTTTGCAATTTTCCATAGAAAATTTGCTTAAAATTTTTGCAGCAAATGATCTCTGTCCCAGGAAGATTTCACCTTGTGTTTGCATCACTTCCATCCCAAGGAAGTATGTCATATGTCCCAGGTCAGACATTTCAAACATGCTTCTCATTTTTGCCTTGAAATCAGTCATCATTCTTTGATCTCCTCCTGTAACCAAGAGATCATCGACATATAGGGACACAATAAGCTGTGTTTCAGCTTCTTCCTTCTTAACATAAAGTGTTGGCTCGCTGAGGCTTCTTTCGAATCCCAAGCTAATTAAGTAGGAATCTATTCGAGCATACCAGGCTCGAGGAGCCTGTTTTAGGCCATAGAGAACTTTCTTTAGCTTATACACCATGTGTTCTTTTCCAGGCACTATGAACCCTTGAGGTTGATTAATATATATCTCTTCTTCAAGGTAACCATTGAGGAAGGCTGACTTCACATCAAGTTGGTGGATCTTCCACTCATTCTGAGCAGCCAATGCAATTAGCAGCCTGATTGTGTCTAGCCTGGCTACTGGAGCAAACGTTTCTAGATAGTCCAAGCCATATCTTTGACTAAAGCCTTTAACCACTAGCCTAGCCTTTAGTTTATTCAAGCTACCATCAGCATTTTGTTTTGCCCTGTAGACCCATTTTACCCCAATAACCTTTCTGTTATGAGGTTTTTCAACAAGCTCCCATGTGTTATTCTTTTCAATCATAGTAATCTCTTCTGCCATTGCTAGTTTCCATCCTTTGTCTGCCTCAGCATCTTCAAAACAACTTGGCTCGACTTGTTCAATAGCTGCTCTCTCATAGATATCGGCCAAGGTCCTTGTTCCTCTGACTGGTGTATCATCTATATCTATATCAGGAACATCTTGGTCTGCCTCAATTTGATCAGCTACAAGTTCTTCAAAAATGACTTCAGGCTCACATTTTTCCCAATTCCAGGTTGCCTTTTCATTGAACACCACATCTCTGCTTACTATAACTTTGCTCGTTGAAGGATTCAAGATTCTATAACCCTTCTTAATTGAACTATAACCAACTAGGATCCCTATTTGAGCTCTTTGATCCAGCTTGCTTCTCTTCACAGCAGGTACCTGTGCATAGCATAAGCTTCCAAAAACTCTCAAGTGAGCTAGAGATGGTTTGAAACCGAACCAGGCCTCGAATGGAGTCTTGTGCTCTAAAGCCTTGGTTGGCAGCCTATTTTGAAGGTACACAGCAGTGTTAACTGCTTCAGCCCACATGGTTTTGGGCATATTTTTTTGAAATAGCATGCATCTGGCCATATCTAGGAGACTTCTATTTTTTCTTTCACTCACCCCATTCTGTTGAGGTGTGTACACATTTGTTAGCTGGTGTTTGATGCCAGCTTCTGTACAAATGGCTTGAAATTGAGCTGATGTGTATTCTGAGCCATTGTCTGATCTTATTGACTTAAGCTTGAGACCCGATTCTGTCTCTGCTGCTGTTTTAAACTTCAAAAACACATGAGGTACTTCTGACTTCTGTTTCATGAAGAAGATCCAGCAATGTCTACTAAAGTCATCAATAAAAAGAATAAAATACCTGCTTCCATTGAGTGAGTCTGTTTTCATGGGACCACATACATCTGTGTGTACTAGTTGTAGCTTTTCAGATGCTCTCCATGCTTGATTCGAGGGAAATGGTTGCCTTGCCAGTTTTCCTAGCTGACACACTTCACAAACTTCATCATTGTGAACTAGTTTACTGAAGTTTTCAACCATTTCCTTGCTAACCATTCGAGCCATCGATCTAAAATTGGCATGACCAAGTCTTTGATGCCAAAGCTTGGTATCTTCTGTTGAAGCAGTGTGGGCTGAGTATGAGTCACCTGACCAGTCAACTTCAAAGCATTTGTCACTCATGTTGACAGTCATGAGACTCGATCCATTTGGATCAGTGATTTGGCACTTCTGGTCCTTGAACACAACAGAGTAGCCCCTTTCAAGCAGCTGAGCAATACTGAGAAGGTTCCTGTCGATTTCAGGTACCAGCAGCACATTTGTGATGACTTTGTTTCCTGTGGAGGTGCATATTAGCACATCTCCTTTGCCTTCAGCCTTGATGAACTGACCATTTCCAATTTTCACCCTAGTTTTGCAACTTTTATCCAAGGTTTTGAAGATTGTTGCATCTGGTGACATGTGATTGGTGCATCCACTGTCCAATAACCACCCTTTTGAGCCTTTGCCTTGACCAGCTAAACATGATACAGCAAAGACCTGCTCTTCATGGTCACTGCTGTCTTCAGCCACTCGAGCCTCAGCAGCCTTGTGTTGTGGTGGACTCTGCTCAGGTTTGTCTTTTTCTTTACAAACCCTTTCAACATGGCCTCTTTTTTTGCAATGTTGACATATGGCATCTGGCTTGAACCAGCATTTTGCCTCTGGATGACCAGGCCTCTTGCAATACCTACATGGTCTATCCCATTTCCTTGGAGCATCTGTTTTGGACTTATCCCTCCAGTTCTTCCTGTCTTTGTATGCAGCATTACTCGAGCTAGGCTTGACTTTGGCCTGAAATGCACCCTCCTGGTGCTCCTCCATCCTACTGGCTCTTCTTTACTCCTGTGCATAGAGAGCATTGATAAGCTCAGTCAGGGAGATCCTTGCCAAGTCCCTCGAGTCCTCTAAGGAGGATATCTTGGCTTCATACCTCTCTGGTAGAGTGGAGAGGACTTTTTCAACTATTCTTCCTTCATCAAACTGCTCTCCAAGGAGCCTTATGCTGTTTACAACAGCCATTATTCTGTCAGAATATTGTTTGACAGTCTCTTCCTCTTTCATTTTCAAGTTTTCAAACTCCCTTCTTAAGTTTAATAGCTGCTGCTGTCTTGTCCTCTCGGTGCCTTGAAATTCTTCCTTCAACTTGTCCCAGGCCTGTTTTGGTGTTTCACAGGCCATAATGCGTGTAAAAATCACATCCGAGACACAATTTTGAATGCAGGACATGGCTTTGTGCCTTTTAGTCCTTTCATCAGTGTGTTGTCGAATTTGTGCCACCGTGGGGTTAGCTCTGAGCGGGGATGGCTCAGCATCGGTGTTGACCACTTCCCAGAGGTCACATGCTTGCAGGTAAGTTCTCATCTTCACTAACCAGATGTGAAAGTTTTCTCCATTAAAAACTAGTGGAGGAACAGGTGAGAAATTTGAGGAAGACATTTTTTTGATTTACACACAACAGGTCCTCTAAGACAACGGCTCTAGATACCAATTGTTGGTGCAATTCAAGCTAGGTAGTGGCTGGTTCAATGTTGGCTTGAACACCAAGCCTCGATGCTTGCTGAGCAAAGAAGCTGAGATTGGGAGAGAAAATTGAAAAGAAGAGGAATATGACAGAAAGTTGAGAGGTTTGAAGCAAAAAAAAACTATATGTTCATTACATTCACAAGTCATTACATATATTAGAACATTGAGAACAACAAAGTCAAACTAGATTACACCTAATACTTACCTAATCCCACTAAGTTACTTTGAAACTCTTAAAACATAACTTGTAAGCATAGATAAGCTGAGTTATCAGCTCAATCACTATCAAAGTTACATGTAACATTAAGTTAACATAGTTGGAAATGAACTATGTTTCATTACATCAACTTGATTACAAAATAAACAAAATGACAAAAGATTTCACATGAAATAACAGCTTAAGCATGGCTTGAAAAACTTGGAACGTTTGCTGCTGTTTTGCTGTTATATGGGCTGCATGGATGACCATCTTCTAACAGTTCGAAAGAAATTCGGGAACTGCCTTACGCTACAACCAGAGAAGTTCACAGTTCTAAGCTAAGGGAAAGAATAGTTCACATCATTGCCGCTTGTACTTAATGATAATAAACTATTATTTGAAGCATCAAGAAATTCAAGACTCGTGAGTTTTGAAAGCATATCTGACTTGATCACACCACTCAAGTTGTTTGAAGACAAGTCAAGAAAAGTAAGGTTCACAAGATAAAAAATGGAATACGGTATTGAACCACCAATGTTATTATTACTCAAATCAACTGTTAGGATGGAACTAGGCTTCTGAATTCGATCAATGGGACCAACTAGTTGGTTATAACTGAGGTCCAAGACTGGAAGAGATGGCAGAGTAAACAGCCAAGATGGTACTGCACCACATATAGAGTTATTATGTAACCAAAGTTCCTTAAGAAATTGAAGCTCACTAACATGATTTGGCAAGGGACCTTCCAAGTGATTATTTGACAAATCCAAACGGACAATTTTTGTGAGGTTGAAGATAGTTATCGGAAGTGGACCACTCAAATTGCATGAAAAAAAGCTCAAAGAAGTTAATTTTCTAAGGTTTCCAAAAACATCTGGAACCTGTCCTTCAAGCGAATTCCCTCGTAAATGAAGGGAAATGATTTGAGTAAGATTTCCAAATGATGCTGGAATTGACCCCCTAAAAGAACAATGGGAAAGGTCCAACAACTCAAGGCCACTCCTCCTGCTTGTGTTAGAGAGATAACCTCTGAGATTCTCATTCTCACTTAAATCTAAAACTTTGAGGTTTGGAAGCTGAAAAACTTGAGTTGGGAATTCTCCATGTAATTTACACCCACTGAGACTCAAATGTTCAAGTGATGAAGACAAGTTTAGAAAGGAAGTAAGTGCAACATCAGACATATCTAGACCATTAAGTACAAGATTTCTTAATTTGGTCAAGTTTGTTACAAGCATGTCAAAACCTTGGCCATCAAATCTCGAGATTAAGCCATTACCAGCGATATTAAGATGGGTTAAACTCACCAACTGGCTAAATAACTTTGATGAGATGGTGCCATTGAAATCATTATCAGCAAGGTTGAGTCGTTGGAGTCCATGACAGTGAAACAAGCTGCTGGTGTTCTCAAGAAGAGAGCCTCTGAGGTTGTTGGAGCTCAAGTCAAGCCATTGGAGATTGTGAAGTTGAAAGAGGATGTTGTTTGCAAAGAGAGAACCAACAAGGCAACTCTGACTAAGATCAACGCCGATTACATGACCAGTCACATTGTCGCATTTCACTCCATCCCATGAACAACAATCAATGCTTTTGCTCCATGACTCTATGTCTATCCTGGGGTAAGCATCTCGATAATCACTATCATAATTAAAATAACAATCAACAGAAATGGTGGTTTTAAAATGGAGCAAAGCATCTCTTTGGTGTGGAAGACATAAATGAAAGGATGGAGGAGGAACAGAGAAAGACAAACTCCATGAAAGTTGCAAGATCACCAAAACCAGGCAAAGGATTCCCATTTTTTTTCTCCAAAAAAGAAACAAGTAGAATGTTAAGAAAGAAAGGGATGTGTATTATAAGAACAACTAAGCCAGTCATAATTCAAAGTAGGGGTGAGCCTTCGATCGAATCGAATCGAATAAAAAAATTTCAAGTTAATCGAGTTGACGAATCGTATTTTATCATCCTAATTTGATTTGAAATTTTCTCGACAAGTCGATTGAAATGGAATTCGAATTGAATCGAATCGAATATATTTGATCGAGTTAAATTTTAAAAAATAATTTTGGGTCCTTGTAACCACTGTCACACATCATAATAAAATTTTTCCACCATAATCAAATTTTTTATTAACTTTCATCACCTCATAATTTATTTATTGATATTTTATATACGGGTTAGCTTTTTTGCTTGCTTAGTTATTTCAATTTTCTTCAGATTCTTGTCACTATGTATTTTAGAATTAAAAAACATATTAAATGTAAAAATGTGACTTTTTAATAAAAGTTATTTTAAAGATAAAATGTGAAATTGATACCAATATAAAATTTTAACACGAATATTTTATGGCGTCATTAATAATTCAATTTTAATATAAATATTCAATATGACTAAACAATTTAATAATATAAATAATATAAAATGTGAAAATTAATTTAATAATATAAATTTTAGATATAAATAAATTATTACTATTTATGTTTATGGGTTTTTTTTGGGATAATTTTGATTTTTTATTTGGGAGTAAATGGTGAGAAGTAAAAGTTTAGGGGAAAAATAAAAAGTTTTGGGAATAAAAGTTTGAGGGAAAGTAAATAGGGGCAGTAAAATTTTGGAGGGAGAATATTAAAAAAAATTTGGGGGGGGGAATGGGTTTGGGGTAGATGGGGGGTGGGATGGGAAGGGAGCAAAAGTTTTAAGGGGAAAGTGGGAAAGAGTAGAAATTTTGGAGGAAAATAAAAAGTTTTGAGGGTTTTTGGGAGTAAAATTTTGAAGAAAAGTAAATAGGAGAGTAAAATTTTGGTGGGAAATGAATTTTGGGTAGATCGGGTGTTGGGATGGAAGGGGAGTATAAGTTTTGAGAGAAAGTGGGAAAGAGTAAAAGTTTTGAGGGAAAAGTAAAAAAGTTTGGGAGTTTGGGGTAAAAATGTAAAATATTATAGTTTGATATTCAAATTATTCGAATTATTCGAGTTATTCGAATTTGAAAAATCAACTCGATTCGTTTCACTCGAAATTCAAATTTTTTTCGATTTTTTTCGAGTCGAATCGAGTTTTGCTTATCCCTAATTCAAAGTCTATCTCATCTTTACGCGTTAGTAAAAACAGTGAAGACATTGGTTTCAATTCAATCAAGTAAACATTTCAGCCCCACAAAATTAGCCATTGATTAATCCTTAATTTAAGTAAGGATGTTCCTTCATTGTCTCCTATTATTGAATTAGACTATTTACTTTAGTTAAAAATAATTAATTATCATTGTCTCTCTCCCATTTACAGAAGCTGCAACAAATAGGCTCAACTCTTACTTTTTGTTTTGATATATTGTACTATGAATGAGGAGACCTTGACTTCCATATTTTCTTCACTTCCCATTTCATTGTTTACTTTAATTAATAATAAGTTATTATAGTTTCATTGAATTGATAGTTTTTCATAATTACATTTCAAATGCGACTTCCACTGATTAAAAAACAAACATATTTGTATCAATTCCTAACAATTCTACCTTTTTTTTTTCATGTTTATCAAAAAAAAAAAAAAACTTGAGTGAACACATCATTTTAAAGTTAACCAAGTTTTAATTTCATAACAGCTAAAGTCTATCCCATTTTAGACTTTAGTAGCACTTTACAATTTTTTTCCTTTTGAAAAAGAAAGAAAGAAGAGTCAACACATTGTTTTCAAGTCAACCAAGTCTTAATTAATTCCCATCTCATTGACCATACTTCATATTTTGTTAATGAAATTATTCTCTGAAATAAAAAATGCATAAAAGTAAATTTATGGATTTAAAATTTAAGGATTCAAGCAAGCTGGAATGAAGGTGGAAATTTCCAAACTATTTTCTTGAAATTGCTCTAAAAGTGATCAGAAACTCATTTGGACATTTCACCTTATAAGAGTGTAGGTTAAAGTGTAAATTTACCATCATACTATAAGTGAATATTGAAATTTCTAGATATCATATTTAAACTCCTTCATAACCATGTTATGAGGGTACTTTAGAAACTTCTTGTTCAACAACTGATGGTCTAACAATTTGGCCCCCTCGTGGTTGACGCATTGCTTGGACAATAGAGATCAACATAATCTAATGTTACCGCGGTAAGAATCATTATCAAAGGTATTAAATTGATTCTCATGAGAAATTGTTCGATAAGATTGTTTTCTGAAAGATTAAACATTTCTAAAAATGTCAGCTTTGTCATCGTGAAGGAATTCTACCACCAAGTTTGTTAGATAAAAGATCTAATGATTCAAGTTATGCCAATTTTCCGATGGATGCTAGGGTAGGCCCAGTGAAGTTTTAAATCAGGCTTTTTAATTCTAAATTGCCACATATTCAAATGTGACAGAAGTTCATTAATAATATTATCAATTAGATTTTAATTTCTAATTCAATTTGATAAATTTACGTACACAAGTTACGTCCTTCCAACACAATTATTCATTAATAATTAAGAATAATATTTGAAAGTAGAAGAACAACAAATCAATTGTTTCATTAAATCTAACAAATCTACTCCTTAAATATTATAATTTACAATTACTTGTCAAATGCGACTTGCATTAATTAAAAAAAATCATATTTAATCTCCTCATAACAACTAGAATTTGGCATTGGAATTCATACAACAAGAATTTGATAGATACACTCATATTTGCTTAACAGCTTAAGTTTAAGCCGTGCTTAAATATAAATATACAACACTTACAAATACAAATTTAGAAATTATGAGGAACACAAAAACTCTCATATCATCTACTAAATTAACAACCACCCCCACTTATTTATTCTAATCTCTTCCGAGGAAAGTGATAATGCTTAACGTACAAGAATAGTCACTCAATTCGTTTTGTTTTGATAATCTAATTATTAACTTTTTTATTTAATCACTTAATTTTTCTTAATTAAATATTTTAGTTACTCTTGCTATTTACTTACTAACAAAATCTAACATGGATTTTTCAATTGCCTAATAATAGATTTAGCCTTGAATGCTTACAAAAATTATCATTTTAGTTCTAACTCTAAGAATTTAATTAAAAAATCTTCAGGAAAAAACTTGGTACAATACTAATAGAGTTTTTGGACTCTACAAGTAGAATTAGGGGCTTGACAAATATGCTACAAAGGTATATTAAAGTATTAAAAAATAAATATTTAAAAAAAAGACACATAATAATTTTTTAAAATTATTTGTGGAATAAAAAAATATATTATCAAATATTAACATAAAATCTTCGCAATATCTTTTTTTAGATATTACACGACATGATCGTGAAAAAGAAGAGTAAAAAGAAAATTAGGGAAGGAGAGTGAAACAAGGCATCTCTCAAAATCTTCATTGTGCAATTGAATCCTCAATTATTCAGTACATCAAATATTTAAAGTAGGCGGAGATTCTAATGGCAGATTCATAAGCTTTGGATTGGGATTCTTTTTGTAAGACAAATATATATATATATATATATATATATATATATGCTTTTAATAAACAAGTAGAAAAAATATTATTGGTGTAATGCAATTGCTATTAGCCAACAGCTCAGACGTCACAATGACTTATAAGACGAGAATGTCGAGATTGAATATTTGTTTCGTGTAGGATAATCGACACTTGGTTCGATTCGATTCGATTCAATTTATATATTTGTATCTTATTTTTATTTTGAATTCAATTTTATTTTAATATTTGAAATTGACTTTATAAAAAATATAAACTACACCATTCACTTAACTATAGGAAAATTTTATTTTAGTTACTTAATTATGAAAAGTTACAATTTGATAACTAAACTATTTAGAAGTTTTCATTTAAGTTACCAAGCTGTTAAAATTGATGCTATATGGTTTTCTCTGTTAGCACTGCATGCACCAATCAAACGCTCTTTTTTTCCTTCTCTTTTACAGTTCAATTTTTTTTTCATGTTGCAAACCAAAATTCAAACAATTTTTTCTCTGATCTCTGACATTGACCATTAAATCAACTTTGATCTAAGGTATGCTCTTCTACTTGTCAATAGGTACTTATCCATCATACTTATCATCGAATCGTCATTTGGAGCTTACTGGTGAGACTTCAAAAAAAAGTTAACAACCTAGTGACTTAAATAAAAATTTTTGAATAGTTCAGTGACTTAAATGAAAACTTTTGAATAGTTTAGTAACCAAATTATAACTTTTTTTAGTTAAGTGACCAAAATAAAAACTCACCTATGATTTAGTAACTAATGGTGTAATTTACCCTTATATCATACATAGTTGTTTAAATCCGTCCTAGCTCGAAATGACTATTCCAAGATATAAGACTCAAATTTGGTTCAATTTCACTTATATTTGTAAATGGCTAATTTAAGCCCATTTAGGACATCCATATTAATTTTTTTATTTTTTAAAAATAAGATTATTTTAATTTAACATTTAGTAATTTTATATATCACTACAGCTTTACAATTTCCTTTTATTAAATTTTAAAAATCTTTAGTTATATTTAGTAATTATTTTTTAAAAATCATATTTTTGAATAATGGCAAAATTAGTGACTGCATGCAGGCATGGGCTTCCGTTGGTCTAATTCTTTCTTTTTTAGCCAAGTGTGCTGAAGTGCATTATCCTCCTGTTTAAAGGTTGGGAAGGGGCTATAAGTAATTCTAAATATTATATCATAAAAGAGCAGATATGATAAAAAATTTATAATGAGATAAAAGCTCAAAAAAATATTTTAAAATTTTGATAAAATATTTATTTTGTATAAAATAAATTATATTTAAACAAATCAAATACAATTTCCATTGCATATTTAAACTCCTTCAAGGGCGTATCTGATCTACCATACTGAATAAAGCATACATGCATCCAAGGCAAAAATAAGAAGTAGAATTTGGCATTGGAATGAAGTCATATTTTTGCTTAACAGTTTAATTTTATTCAGCACTAGGTTTAACATTTCCAAAATTACACACCACAAAAGCCACTCATTACCCTGAACAAGTAAACTTAGCTATTTGCTTAATTTTTCAACACTCCCCCACTGATTTATTCAGTTTGCTTCCAAGGATACTGATCTAGCTGTAGCTGTATCTCCCCTTCGGATTCAGTTCCAAGTTCAAATGCCACTATAAAAAATTACGAAAAAAAATTCTTAACTTGAATATCATTAGATTAAGAAACATGAACCTTTCGAAATAATTGTTAGAAAGGAAACTCACCCTTACATGGTGTTGGATGCAGAGTTAGTTTCTTCTTCCTCTTTTTCTTCGGATCCAATTAGTGAAATTGTATTGCCAATCTCTCTCCACCATTCTAATAAACCACCATGGCCTTTTCGTTGTGAATACAATGTATCCCAAGCTCGATCCTAGCACCACTCCACTTCCATATCCCATCATTACGACTTGCCAAATAAAGGGTACTCTAGAACCTTTATGTTTCACCGGCAATGGTACAGGCGGTTCGGCCTCCCCATGGTTGATGCATTGCTTGGACAAAGGAGGGCCACATAATCCAATGTTACTGCTGTAGGAATCATTATCAAAGGTATTAAATTGATTCCATGGGGAATTGGTCCAACAAGATTGTTTTCTGAAAGATTCAACACTTCAAGAAATGTCAGCTTCATCATTTGAGAAGGAATCCTACCACTAAGCTTGTTTGATGAAAGATCTAATGATTCAAGTGATACTAAATTCCCAAATGATGTTGGGATAGGACCGGTGAAGTTGTTGTGAGAGAAGTTCAGCATATGCAGGGAAATAAGTTGTCCCACTTCCTTAGGAATTTGTCCGAAGAATTTGTTGTTTGACAAGTCCATAGATACAAAGATGCCTACAATCTTCGTCAATTCAAGCTCCAACTTTTTCGTTGTTACATTCACAGAAATTTGGTAATACGTAATGTCGTCTGACATAAGTGATAAGTCTGAAGGTCTCTCTATAGGTTTATTTTTCATTGCTCTCAAATTTTGGAAGAACTTTGTGGGCAAAGTGCCAATGAACTCATTTCCGGAGAGATCAATTATTTGCAATGAGGAGAAGTTCGATGAAGCTATGGAATGACTCAATGATCCATAAAATCTATTAAACCTCAAGATAAGAACTTGTAAACTTGGAAGTGAAGCTAACCAAGGGGGAAACCTATCAGTTAACTTGTTGTTCCCTAAATTTAAAACTTCTAATGACGTGCAATTAGCCGAAGATGGTGGTACTAATCCTTCCAATTGATTGTCATTTAGGGAAATATAGCTCAATTCATTACTCACAAAAGAATCAGGAATAGTTCCACTCAACCTGTTTTTGGACAAATCCAGAACTTTAAGTGAACCCAAATTGCAAATAGAAGAAGGGATCTTGCCATAAAAGTTGTTCACCTGCAAATCCATCAACTTGAGAAAGCTCAAATTTCCAAGACAGTCAGGAATAGTTCCACTCAAGCTGTTTTTGGACAAATCCAGAAAATCAAGTGAACTCAAATTGCAAATAGAAGAAGGGATGTTTCCTGTCAATTTATTCTTTGAAACGATTAACGTTCCCAACTGTAAAAATGGAATTTGAGGATTAAAGCAAGTTGAGAGAATTGGTCCCTGAAGCAAGTTGGAATGAAGGTTGAGATATTCCAAATTGTTTCCCGGAAATTGCTCCAAAGCAGTCAAAAAGTTATGAGAAAGGTCCAATGATAGCAATCCTTCCCACCCTTCAGCTTCCCATTTGGAAATTACACCAGAAATCATGTTATTTGAAAGATCTAAAACCTCCAAACCCGATGATCGAAAGAAATTCGGGAACTGCCTTACGTTACAACCAGAGAATCTCACACTTACAAGGTGGGGGAAAGAATAGTTCACATCATTGCCGCTTGTGCTTAATGATAATAAACTATTATTTGAAACATCAAGAACTTCAAGACTCGTGAGTTTTGAAAGCATATCTGACTTGATGACACCACTCAAGTTGTTTGATGACAAATCAAGTGAAGTAATGTTCACAAAATCAAAAATGGAATCTGGTATTGGACCACTCAAGCTGTTTGATGACAAATTAAGTGAAATAAGGTTCACAAGATAAAAATTGGAAACAGGTATTGGACCACCAATGTTATTACAACTCAAATCAACATATTGGATGGAGCTAGGCTTCTGAATTCGATCAATCGGGCCAACTAGTTTGTTATAACTGAGGTCCAAGAGTGGAAGAGATGGCAGGGTAAACAGCCACGATGGTACTCCACCACTCATAGAGTTCTTAGATAAGCCAAGTTCCTCTAGAAATTGAAGCTCACTAACCTGATTTGGAAAGGGACCTTCCAAGTGATTGCATGATAAATCCAAATGGGTTATTTTTGTGAGGTTGAAGATAGTTATTGGAAGTGGACCACTCAAATTGCATGAAGAAAAGCTCAAAGAAGCTAATTTTCTAAGATTTCCAAAAACATCTGGAATCTGTCCTCCAAGCGAATTTCCATGTAAATCAACGGAAATTATTTGAGTGAGATTTCCAAATGATGCTGGAATTGACCCCCTAAAAGAACAATGGGAAAGGTCCAACAACTCAAGGCCACTACTCCAGTTTGTGTTAGGGAGAAAACCTCTGAGATTCTCATTCTCACTTAAATATAAAACTTTGAGGTTTGGAAGCTGAAAGGCTTGAGTTGGAAATTCCCCATGTAATTGACAATATGAGAGACTCAAATGTTCAAGTGATGAAGACAAGTTTAGAAAGGAAGTAAGTGCAACATCAGACATATCTACCTCGTAAAGCACAAGGTTTCTTAATTTGGTCAAGTTTCTTGCAAGCATGTCAAAACCTTGGCCATCAAATCTCAATTCATAAAGAAGGGAAAGATCAAGTGAAACCAAACTTGATAGGAGATTGATTTGATACGGGATCAAGCCAAAGAACCCATTATAAGAGAGATTAAGATGGGTTAAACTCACCAACTGGCTAAATAACTCTGTTGAGATATAACCTTCTAAATTGTTGTTAGCAAGGTTGAGTCTTTTGAGTCCATGAAACTGAAACAAGTAGCTAGTGTTCTCAAGAGGAAAGCCATCAAGGCAACTGTGACTAAGATCGATGCCGATTACATGACCAGTCACGTTGTTGCATTTCACTCCCTCCCATGAACAACAATCAATGCTTTTGTTCCATGACTCTATGTCTCTCTTGGGGTAAGGATCTTGAAAACAATCAACAGAAATGGTGGTTTTAAAATGGAGCAAAGCATCTCTCTGGTGTGGGAGACATAAATGAGAGGATGGAGGAGGAAGAGAGGAAGACAAAGTCCATGAAAGTTGCAAGACCACCAAAAGCAGGCAAAGGCTTCCCATATTTTTTTCTCCAAAAAAAGAAACAAGTAGAAAGTTAAGAAACAAAGGGATGTCTATTATAACAGCAACCAAGTCCTTAACATAAGTAAGGATGTTCCAAAAAAGAAACAAGTAGAAAGTTAAGAAAGAAAGGGATGTGTATTATAAGAACAACCAAGCAAGTCTATCTCATTTTTAGACGTTAGTAAAAAAAAGAGATGACGTTGGTTTCAATTCAATCAAGTAAATAATTTATCCTATTTCAAAATACTTTTATACATTTTCATTTATTTGATATTTAAAAATTTGTGGTCTAATAATGTCGCTAGTTCCCGTATCCTTTGAAGTTTTGAAATTTAACCCCAATGCTTTTAATTCTAGGAATTTTTTTTTACTTATCTAATTTAAAAATTAAAATTCAGTTGATAAACTTTTTGAAATATTAATGGTTAAATTGACTCTTTTTAAAAGATGAAGAGTTAAATTTAGCTAAAAAAAATAAAGACTAAATTGAAAATATATATGTTGACGGTTAAATTTGACATTATGCCTAATTCCTCTCTACTTATTTGATTTAAAAATTAAAGTCATTTTATCATACTGTTAACTTATTTATGTTAAATTTAATGTCTTATGAATTAAATTTTGACTTTTAAATCAAGTTTCTTAATACTAAAATGTCACATATTTAAATGCGAAAGAAGTTCGTTAATAGTATTATCAATTAGACTTTAAGAAAAGTAATTAAAGAGATTAAATTTCAAAAAAAAAAATAGAAAGAGTATAGGTAGGGACTGAGGGTTAGACCAATTTTTTTTGTATTAGAAATTAGGAATAATTATAAATTTAGTTCTCAACGTTTATATATTTTTATCAATTTGGCCCTTATTCTTTTTTAGTTAAATTTGACCATAAACCTTTTGAATAGTGTCAAGTCACTTTTTTGTAATGAGAATATTGACTGAACAATAATTTTTTTAATAAAGTTGGCATGACAATTCATATAACAATCTACTCACACTTCATGCTAAAATAACATTATTTATTTTATATGCCACATCAATATATAATTTAAAAATATAAAACTAAAAAAATTCTAAATTCAAAAAGAATTATAAAAAAATTTATGCAATACTTAAACATAATTGCACCAACTTGCAAAATAAGTCGAGAGAATTGGCTTGTAAAATAGGTTGGAACAAAAACTAAGCATTTCCAAACTTTTTCTTGGAAATTGCTCCAAAGGAGGGTCACTACCAAGACCAATTAATTTAAGGTTAAATTCGACTATTGCCATTAGTTGGATTTTAATCATGAATTATGAATGTTAAATAAAAGTTGATGGTATTTTAATAATGAAAATACTAATTAAATAATAATTTTTTTAATAAAGTTGGCGTCACAATTGCTTAACATCTCTATCCCATTTTAGACTTTAGTAGCACTTTACAATGTTTTTCCTTTTGAAAAAGAAAAAGAAGAGTGAACACATTGTTTTCAAGTCAACCAAGTCTTAATTATTTCCAATTTCATTGACCATACTTTATATTTTGTTAATGAAATTATTATCTGAAATAAAGAATGCACAAAAGTACAATTATGGATTTGAAATTTAAGGATTCAAGCAAGTTGGAATGAAGGTGAAAATTTCCAAACTATTTTCTTGAAATTGCTCTAAAAGTGATCAGAAAGTTATTTGGACGTTTCACCACAAATCATGTTATTAGAGAGTGGGTTAAAGTGTAAATTTACCATCATATTATAAGTAAATATTGAAATTTCTCAAATATCATATTTAAACTCCTTCATAACCATGTTATAAGGGTACTTTAGAAACTTCATGTTCAACAATTGATGATCAAGCAATTTGGCCCCCCGTGGTTGATGCATTGCTTGGACAATAGAGATCAACACAATCCAATGTTACCGCGGTAGAAATCATTATCAAAGGTGTAATAGCCTTTTTTTGCCTGGGCCCATACCATACAAAACTAATAACCATACAAAAAACTAAACCAATAAATTTTTAATGTCTCAAAGTCCATGGCCCAAATTACATAACTTAAAATTAAATATCCAACAAACCCAATACATTACAGCCCAAAATAATAAAATTTAAGACCCAAAATAAATTAAAACCCAACAAACTACCCAAACCCAATTACATCAATAGCCCAATGATCGGACCCAATAAGCCCAATCTTGAAACTGGCCCAAATGGCCGGGGCAAAGGGAAGCTACTAGAAACCCTAAACCACAGCTCCCACGAGCAGTCGCTGCTCTCGAACGCCTTCTCCACGCGCGCCCTCTCCAGCTGGCTCTCTGGTACCTGCAACAAATGGACTAACAAACGTAAACAACACCAAGATTGACAGCAAATGACAAAGAGAAATAACAAAAAATAAAAAATTATTTTTGTAATTTCTTTTCTTTTCATTTCGACTATATAAAGCCTGTTCTAAGCACTGTAAAAGGGATCGATCTTTTTTTGTATACATGCACGCTTATTTTTTAACAGAAATCAAGAATTTTCAAAGGTGGTTTTCGGATTTCGATAATCTTTTTCTTTTGATTTTTTTCTTCCTATTCTTGAATCTTTGTTTCTTTCTTTGCATGTGAAACAAAAAAGAAAGTTTAGAGGATTTACCTTTTTAGATGCGCAATCAACCCTATCTTCTTCGTCGCAATCAAAGCAAAGAGGAGTTGAAAGTGTTGAGGCCTTCGAGCTCGATTTTAAGCGAGATTTAAACGACCCTTAATCCATCAATTAGCCACTGATACAGTGGTTGGTTGGATAGAACCTGTGTGTTGGTCGGCCGATTCGGGGAAGGTTGAGAGAGCATTAGGGTTTTCTTTTCCTTTCCTATCTGATTTGGTTTAGTACTTTAATTTTTAGGTTTTCTTTTCCTTTTTTAAAAATGTCATTAAACGACGTCGTTAAGGCCTGACTCAGTGGCTTTGAAACGACACCGTATAGGCCATAACCGGTGTAACCCGACCCGATACTTTCAGGATCCGCATGTTCTAGCCTCTGAGGGAATATTTGTGTGATTGGTCCTTCCATTCCGCTCTGTCATTCGATTGAACTCTTTTTGCTACTTCTTTTGTTTTTAAATTAATCTTTGAAATTTGTGCCTCATTTCAATTTGATCCTGGTTAAAACGATGTGCGCAGGGATTGTTTCACAAAACTGTACAAAATGAGGTTTAGGACGAACTATAGAATAATAAAATCCTTTTTTGAGGAATTAAATTACAGAATAGTAAAAATTTAGATTTCAAGGACTAAATCATAAAAAATATAAAATTAGAATATAAAGGACTATTTTCTTTGATAATGAAGAGAGTTTCCTTTTGTTGCTCTTAAAGTTTGCCCTTTTTGTTTCTTCGACAATGAAGACAATGAACAGAGTCTTATCAGTTTAGAAAATGTCTTACGGAATAAAAATTTGGTAAGACATTTGGCTTTAAAAAACCTTGATTTTACCCCTTTTTTTTAGAATGATTTTCTTTGGTATTTCACTTTACACCAAACAAACACCGTAAAACAATGAAAATATTTTACAGTAAACATTTTACATGCAAACAAACGAACGCTAAGTGTTGATGGTTTTACATTAAGAATAAGAATTGAAAGTTGAAGAACAACAAATCAGTTGTTTCATTAAATTATTTCAATCTTATAATTTACAATTACTTGCATTGATTAAAAAAATCTTATTTAAACTCCTTTAAAACAACTAGAATTTGACATTGGAATTCATACAACAAGAAATTTGATAGTTACAGTAATTTTGTTTAACAGTTTAAGTTTATACATTACTTAAAACATAACTACACAACAATTATAAATACAAATTTAGAAATGATAATGAACACAAATACACCATATCACATACTGACACATATTGACAGATGTCATATTTTGAGTCTTATTTAAGCCAAATGGACCCTCACAAAAAGTTTAATTACGAATTTCTGAGCCAAATGGACCTAGGTGAAAATTTTTGAAAAATGGGCCCACACGGCCTACGCGAATTGCCCATGTGCCTACAGGCCTGTCCAAATTGCCCATGTGCCCCACATGATCGACCACGTGCCTGTGTGGTGCACACTATTGACCACACGCCCATATGCTGTACACGCCTGATGCAAGGTCGTGTGATGCAGATCAATTTCGAAAACAACATCTATTCGAAAACAACATCTATTTTTGAGGTTTTTTTCCCGAGTTCGAGTCAAGTTTTCGACTTATAATCACACACCTGATGAAAGTTTTGATAAACCACTCAATAGTTCACCCTAAACCCTACATATAACACCAAAACGAATCAATTAACAAACACAAATTAACCCAAATTTCCACCCCTTTTCTTAAAAGAAAGCATTTACACACAGGCACTTACTTCACGAGAACAACTTAGAACAATGACCTTCAACAGTGACTAAGTCATTGAATACAGTGAAACATATTAGCATTAATAGATGAACATAGAACCATCATTGGAATTTAATATCATTAAATAGCCATTATCAAATCGATGTCAAACAGTGTATGAGCATTGACCATCATTCATTCGAGTGTCAATCATTAATTTTGATATCATTCAATACAACACAAAATAGTATGTAGCATAAATTAATAACATTTGAGTATGTCGTGGGCATAATGCAATGCTAAAAAGTTCCTACTCAAAACATCCATTACACACCATGAGTTCCCCAAAACCCGTCTACCAAACTCCAACAAATACAAACAAAGCTCGATGTGGTAAAAACCACCATATATCATAAATGCAGAAAATCTGCCAAATAACATATAATGCAATAAAATTGTCAATCCTATTGGTACTCTAAGTGCAGTGCACTGACTATGAATAAATGTGGACTTAATATGCCACCAGTACTCTACAGAACGCCTCCGTCAACTACAATAATTACCCACACCAACGCACATGCAATATGTCACACAATCTCATACATAGCCATAATTCAATATTTTCACATTTAATTGGCATGTTCAACACACCCTCAACTATCAAATACTTTCAAAGTATGGAATCAATAATCCAACTTTCATATTACCATTAAAATGTTATCATTCACAAATCACAATTTCATGTACATTTACAACTTTTCTACGTACATTTATAGTTGTTTTACGAATGTTTCATAGTAATTCACTTTGTACTAATATATCATGCATAAGCCTTATTTTCATTCAAAAACATATTATACATAAAATCAATCAAACATCAAATTAACCAAACATTCACGACAATGTCCATCATTCAATCAAACTAGCAACATTGCTACCATGCCAAATAGTTAAGGCTCGAAACAAACCTAATTCGGCCACTCACAAATTAAATTACTTAGCTATTAAGCCAAGCCTAATCAGCAAGCTAAAGCACCAATTAAACCATAATAATTATCATTACCAATCAAGTTATTGAGTTAAGACCCACACCTTATTTTACGGTATTTCACAGCCCACTTGTAAATCTCTAATAAGCTTTAAAATTAACCTAAATTAAAAATTAATATTAAATTCAATCAATATGCCTCTTAAACAACCCCCAAACACCCACTTATGGGTTCAATCCAACCATTACAAATACATCAATTTTCAGAATCCAAACTAGTTAGATTTCTTACACTAATTTGAGGCAAATCATAAGCGCAAACGTCTTTTGGCTTTACTACTAATTTGGGGTATTAAAGTCAGCACCTAATACATTTAATTACTGAAAACTTAATAGCTAATCTATGATTAAAAATTCCTTATTTGATCAATTAACAACTTTTCCCAATATCTAATTTGAAACTATTCACTAGGTTACAATAACCCATACTTATGCTTCCAGAATTATCAGATCTGAAGTATCGATTGATCAAGATCGATTTTCCCTAATTAACACATGTTTCAAGGTTGATCAGGAGGGGTTCAAGAACCTAAGATCATACTGGAAAAAGATGGGAAAGAAATAGAGAAAAACATCCCCCTTTCTTGCGGACAGGTGCGCGCACCCCCACCTTTGATAGTGGAATTGGGGCTAATTTAAAACCACTTTCAAGATCAACTAAAAAGATGAAAAATAATCATTAAATCTTTAAAAATCTCTTAAATTTGAGATTTTAAATTTTGGGTTTTTAACTCACAAGATTCATCAAGAAATTAAAGAAAACAAAGAACTTACAAAGTTAGGTGAAATGAGTAGCAATGGAGTTCTTTTGGGGCATCAATGGAAGTCGATCTTGAGTGCTAAAATTTCAAATTTAAGGATGAAAATTTTATGATAAAATGACAGCAGGAAGAAGAAAGTAATGGTGGACAAACCCGTTCCAAAATGAAGATAAATTGATGGTGAATCTTGGTGGCTTGAGCGACGGCACACAAGGGAAGAAAGAAAGAAAAGAGGAGAGAAAAGAGGAGAGGAAGAGGGTGAATGATTAGGGTAGGAAAAAATTGACAATTGAAATTGGGAAAAGATTTGTACTTGACCTTTGTAATGGGCCAATTTAGCCCAGGCCCATTAAACAAAAGAAAAAAAATAAAAACAATAAAAGTCTATTTACAACAATATTTTAAAATGGCCCAAAACCATTAAGACCAAATAGGCCTGACCAAATTACAAACCCAAACTAAATAAACAAGCCTACCAGCCCAAAAATCTAACCTAAACAACTCTAGCCCATTTACAAACTTAACAGCCCAAAAAATAAAATACGAGGCTCGGGTAGCCCAAAATTGACTGAAATTTACAGAAACCCTAAAGGTTTCTAGAACCTCCTAGCGCCGCAATCCCCATGCCCATCGTTCGGGCCTTCGCATCTTTCCCGAGCCGCAGCTCCCACGAGCAGCTTCCTCACCCCAGACACACCAGCAAAACGGAATGGCAGCCACGCAAATAACCGCACTTAACAGCAATACAGCAAGAAAATGAGATTTTTTGTATTTTCTTTTTTGTGTATTTTTTTTGACTTATTTTGGCTATAAAAAGCCTATTGTAATCTGTAAAAGAGGATCCAATTTCTTTTGTATTATACACATTGAGCAAATAAAGAAAACAGAGAAATCAAAATTTCGAGGTGATTCCCAAATTTTGTTTCTTTTTGTTTTTAAAGTTCCTTGCTCTTCGATTTTTTTTCCAATTCGCATTTGTAGAAATAAAATAAATAGAAAGAGGGAGTACTTACCTGTTGAAAGTCACTGCTGAATCCTTAGTCGCTTCGTTACAATCGAAGTCAGATTTGGGTTTTGGGATCTAAATGGCAAAGCCTCCAAGTTGGCTTGCCCATAGGGTAGTATTGAGCCTCTGCACGATGCCATTCGCCAATTTTAATGGCGGATTGGTGATCAGATGGTTGGTTGTCAATTCGGCTAAGCATGAAAGGTTGGACGGAGGGTCTGTTGATTCGTCGGAGGAGAAATAAGGAGGGGCTAGGGTTTTGTAAAGAAAGAAATGGCCGAATGTCTTGATGTATTGAGAAAATGAGAAAATGTTGCTTTTATATGAATGAGAAAATGACGTCATTTGAAGCCTAATTCAGTGGCCTCGAAACGACGTCGCATAGGCCCTCACCTAATGACCCGATCCATCGCCCTCAGGACCCGCGTGTTTTCACAGAGAAGGGTTATTTGCACAACTAGTCCCTCTATTGTGCGCTTTAGTTCAATTGAGCCTTGTTTCAGTCTCTTCTACGTTTTAATTTTGTCCTGGGATTTACTTTCTGTTTCGAATTAGTCCTGGTTTAAACACTTTGTTTTGAAATCTAGTTTAATTGCGCTTTTAGTCCTTGCTGGTCAGTGCGCATTTTATTTTGATCCATAACTTTATTTTAATAATTTTGTTTATTTCTAAATCGTCATTTTAATTTTATTTTCATTTCAATTGAGTATAGTTTCTGTTTTTTTTTTTTTTTGTTCTTTGAAATCCTTTAATTGTTTTAAATTTATTTACTGTTCATCTCTTTTTAGAAATTGTTTTAATAAATTGTTTTGAATCATTTATTGTATTAATCTGTTTCATTTTTATTCTTCCATTTGTACATTTTTCTATTATTTTGTCACATAGTTATTTATCTTAAGGTTTTCTTTTATATTTCTTTATTTTTAAAATTTAAATTATTCATAATTTAAATGCTCACATAAACTATCATATCATATAAATAAACATGTTTTATATTAAATTATTTTATTTAATATATATTATTTGTTTCATATCATTTTATATATATACTATATTTTAAATTTCTTTATATATCTATATATTTTCATTTAAATTTGTTTGTATATATTTAAATTTCATTTCAATTTAAAATATCTCGTTTTAAATTATGTTTTACCTATTTTACACATTATCCATTATTTATTTATACAAATATATATATGTTTGATTTAAAATATTTTTCTTCAATATGTATATATTATTACTTTATGTATATATTTTATTTTAAAACTATCTATATACATATATATTTCTTTTCTCCCTTATAAATTTAGTTAAATAACTTATATCTTTTTAAAATTTAAATATTATTCATATCTTCGTTCATCATATATAAATTACTTATATTAAGTTTTATTGTATATATATTACTTATACTTACTATTTTGTATATTGTTTATTTTGATTTTCCTTTTATAAAATATTTATTTGTAAAACTATTTATATTAGTTATTTCTATCTTTGTTCTTCAAAACTTATTTCACACCTCTACATGCAATTTCAAAACTTATGTACATATAATTTATAATTTGTATAACATTGGTTGCAAATGGTTTTTCCTTTAGGTTTTTATATTTGTCACATTTGATTTGTATTAATTTACTTGGTATTTCTTTCTAAATGGTCTTCTATTACATTTGAAGATTAATGTTTGTATAGTGTATGATATGTTGCAATTGAGTAAACTCTAATTTACTCTTTCGTGCTTTTATTCTTGCTATGTATTGCAATTTTATATTTATAATCGTACTTTCATTTTTAATATTGCATTATAACTGTAATAGGACAATTTTACCCGGCCCGATTTAATAAGACAAATAATACAGTGTTAGAACCAAAATAATAAAATCCTTTATTAGTCCAGATTACAAAACCCCTAAGACCCAACTAGGCCCAAATACTAGCCTAAACCCGGTAGACCCATTAGCTTAAACTAGGGTTTCAGAACCTGAAACCCTAGCCACCCTAAGCGCCGCATGCCTAGCCACCTGCCCTCTGCCCACCTGCCTCGGCCACCACCAGCTCTGTCCCATCACCCCCCATCGACCTCCAGAGACCTGCACACATTAAAGGAAGAAACGACATCAAACAGTGGTAGGAACAGTAGCAAGAAATAATAAAGAACATGTGCGAAACGGCTATAAGAAGACCGACTGGACGCGATTTCGGGGGTTCTTTTTGGTTCTTTTTTTTCGTTTCTTTTTTTCATCTCAAGAAGCTAAGTGCTTGTAAACAAAAAAAGAGAAACACTTGTAACAGAAACGTATCGAAGATAGCATTCAAAACAAGAAATCAAAAAGGTTGTTGTTTTTTTTTTTTCTTTTAATTTCTATTTTGATATCATAGTGCAAAGAAAGTAATAAAATCTTACCATTTTCGTCGAAGTCGGGAATCTCCAAGGATCCCAGGTGTCGAGAAACTCATCGAGTTCCGACGAGGGTAGGAGGTGCACAGCGTGCTCGTTTCTTGGTCGTCTTCATAACCTTTACCTGCATTCAAACATAAGCTAGGGTCAGCCTTCGTTAATAAAAAAAAAAACGAAGTAATCGGGCCTTTGAGCACTTCTGATAGGGGTTGAAAGTCTCCATTCACGCATCCACTACCACTATTCTCGGTGGTGTAGGGACGACGGAAGCCGAAGGGTTTCAAACCCTGGTCGAACGGCGCAAGGAGTGACAAAGGGAAAGGGGGCTTCTGTTTTTGATCTGTTTCAAAAGGAAAAAGGGGAGATTAGGGCTAACAAGTACAGAAAAAGGGGGTTTTATTTAGGTGGTTAAACGGTGCCGTTAGAGTCTTCCCCATGGCTCTAAAACGACACCGTATAGGCCCTTATCCAATTGCCATCCGGTGACCCGACCCGAGTGCGGAGACCGCGTGTTTTGAGGTCTGAAGGGGTATTCACGCTGCTGGTCCCTCGAGTTCGCAACGACCTTTGATTAGGGCCTTCATATGCTATATTTGCTTTTCAAATTCGCCTATCAGATTTGAACATCATTGCAATTAGGCCCTATCAAAACGCAGCATTCTGGACGACTGGTTTATTTACGACCTTGGTCCCTGTCCTTTGTGCCCGCGTTTCACTTAGGCCCATTGGCTGCTTTTAATTGTTAATTTGGGCCCTAAATGTTGTTCTGATTTTAAATTTGGTCCTCAATCCAAATTTCATAGTTTATCCACTTATTGATTAATCCTCTTGATTTATTATTTTCATTTGTATTTCTACTTGTCTTGTTTTATAGTTTTTTTTATTATACCCTTTTATCCATTTAAATACGTTAGAAATATGTATATATCAATGTCACGTTTTAATTTTTACATTTTATTATTACTATTATTCTCATGTATAATTACACTATATAGTTCGGTTATATAGTAATACATATACATCTACATATTATTAATAGTTATTCTAAATATTATTATTATTTTTAATATATATATATTTTTGTACTATTTCATGTATATACTTTAACATTATTTATGTGTAGATATTTTAGTGTATTATACATATATATTTTAACACTTTTATATATTATATATTTTGTTGATGTATAAACATTTTCGTGTATTACGTGTATGTATTTTATTGCTTTTATATCATGTATATTATACTTTTCACATTACGTATTTGCCATTCTTTTACATCCTTTTTATATGTTACTATGTAAATATTTTAAGTATTATATTTTTTGATAAGTATCTGATTTAGTTTCTTTAAAGGTTATTTTTTTAGATATTACTTATTTAAAATTTTTACTTGAATTCCCATAGTTCTACACCTTTTGCCATGATTATTCATTTTTATTTGTTAGGTGCTTGTTAGAACTCATTTATTTTAATTTGTTTTATGCTTCTTTTAAGTTTATTTTTAGTCTTGAAATGTTAATATCATTACTATTTATACATGATGACATGTTATATTATCGTTGCTATTATGTGCATCATTTTATTGGTTATTACAATTTATTAATGCAATATTGCTTGTGAATTATTTCTTTGCTTTGTATGTTGTTATTCTATGCTTGTATTTCATAAAAAGTCTTATTTTAGTAAAAACCTCCATTCAAAGAATTTTAAAATATAACTCAAGTTTGGGAACTTCGAGGAAATCGAGTCTTAACTCATTAGGTTTTGATTTTTCTCATTAAACTTGAACTATCGAGTATCGCTTTCAAAATCAAAACATGTTAGTTTTCAAATAAAACTTATTCTCACAAGTCTGGAAGTGTTGCGTTCTAACTTACTGAATGTAACATTCATTGTCTCGAGATGAGAATTTCAAAAATCGAGGTAATATTTTAATTATTTCTTTGCTTTGTATGTTGT
Source organism: Gossypium stocksii (assembly GCA_020496765.1). NCBI lineage: Eukaryota > Viridiplantae > Streptophyta > Magnoliopsida > Malvales > Malvaceae > Gossypium > Gossypium stocksii. Next base: position 2,917,085 of record CM035623.1, read on the forward strand.
TATTCTATGCTTGTATTTCATAAAAAGTCTTATTTTAGTAAAAACCTCCATTCAAAGAATTTTAAAATATAACTCAAGTTTGAGAACTTCGAGGAAATCGAGTCTTAACTCATTAGGTTTTGATTTTTCTCATTAAACTTGAACTATCGAGTATCGCTTTCAAAATCAAAACATGTTAGTTTTCAAATAAAACTTATTCTCACAAGTCTGGAAGTGTTGCGTTCTAACTTACTGAATGTAACATTCATTGTCTCGAGATGAGAATTTCAAAAATTGAGGTAATATTTTATGTTTTAGAAATTTGATGAATCGAGCCTTGACTTATCAGGTTTCGATTTTTCATTCGATCCGAAATAATAAGATATTCCTTTTTTATTTAAATACGAGGCTCTTTAAAACTAAAATGGCAAGCTTAATTTCAGAAATTGAGATGTTGCATCCTAACTTACTGAGTACAGCATTTCTATTCCTTTGAGATAAGTGAGTTTCGATTTTACATCGATATATTCAAACGCTTTTCAAAATAAAAGGATCGTATTTTAAAATTTTTTTAATCGTTTGATAATAGGACATTAAGTAATCAATTAAGTACCAATTTTGGGCGTATTGAGGATGCTAATCCTTCTTTGTGCGTAACCGATTCCTGAACTATCTTTCTAATTTTAGTGGACTAAAATTGTTGTTTTGATAAATCAAATTGTTTATTAAAAACAACTTCTTTTCGAGGTGATTCAATCACATCTCATATAAAAGATTGGTGGCGACTCTTGTTTTAATTTTCGTTTTCAAAACCCAGTCGATCTCCGGTTTTTCAAAAAAAACGGTTTCGACAGTAACTAAGACTTCAAACTTATTTATGCAAAGTTTTTTTTTTTCAAACAAATTAAATTAAAATATGTTTTGATTCAGATTTATTATCACTCATTCGAAAGTTTTTCAAAATAAGGCGATATTTTGGTATTTGGAAATATAAAAAATTGTGCCCTAACGTATTGGGCCGTGGTTTTGCGTTGGACCAAATAACTTAATACCCTTTTCAATTGGGCCGCGGTTTAAAATATTGCATCCTAACGTATTGAGTGTAATATTTTGTTCTTTTGAAACGAGCAAGTTTTACGTTCAAACTTAAGTCATTCCAACATTTTTTCAAAGAGATTATATTTCAAGATTTTAATATTAGGGCAATTATTAATCAAAATGATACCAATTTTGGGCATATGAGGGTGCTAATCCTTCCTCGTACGTAATCGACTTCCGAATCTTTGTTTTCGTAGACCAAATTTTTTTTCAAAGAAGATGATCCAATCACACTTAAACAAAAAAGATTGGTGGCGACTCCATATTTTTAAAGTCGATCACTGTTTTTCCAAAATTCAAAAATGGTTTCGACAACCTTAATCTAATTTTCATGTTTTTCCATTTATCCATTAACCAATAGGCTATTTTCTTATTTTTGAAATATTTTTGTAATATTTATTTTAAAAACAAGGCGTATCATGTACTAGGATTTGAGGCAAAATTTGTAAAGTAATAAAAATGGTGCAATAAAAGTGATTTAAACTTGGGCTTCAAGTAACGTTTAATTAACACTTATCTAACAAACTAATGTCTCATTTATTTTTTAAAAATGCACAAATAATATAAAAAGTTAGATCATGACCACTCTCTCTCTCAATTCACAAACCCGATTCTACTAACCCCAAATTTTAGATTCGATTCACAAGTTAACTAGTAGTGTAATTTATGTGAAGTTGCAAGTTACGAACTAAAAAAATAGTAATATAAACATACCCAATATAAACATTTTATTTATATCGTTTCTTTTTTATCGTGAGATACATATCTAATTGGTAAAGTTAAGTAAGCATTAAGCAAGTTATATCAACCTAAGCAGATGCAGTATTTCCCTTTAGGGCCTGAAGCACAAGTTGCACTAAGGAATTTCTCATGCAAAATCCTTTTACATGCAGCAATACATTGATCGAGAGTGCATGGATCGAGCTGGATCCCGAATGCACCTTCCGCAAGACTCGGACTCAAAACTAGCACCCCCATTGCCATTGCCATGATAATCAACACTAACTCAAACTTCACCCCTTTAGCCTCCATCGGAAATATCTTCAAAGTTCGAGAAACCCCCCTTTGTTGATCCCTACAACAAAAAACAACAGATCTGATCACTTTAACAATAACTAGAACTTAATGTATTATCAATTTGGACCAACTAATAATATTATCAAAGTACAGAGAACAAATTATATTAAATTTAACATAGGAAAAGGACTAAAACTATAATTAAAATAAAATAGGTATAAGACTCCCTTAATGATCCCCCAAATAACAATGGAGGGTCATATGATAAACCAATAAAGTTGAAGAAAAGAGCAGAAGATAAGAGATAAAAAGGTATATGTACATATATTAATGGAGATTCACAATCTATGAGCCAACCCCATTTTGGTTTATAATAGTATTGTGTGCTTTAACTAGGAAAGAGATGTTAAAATCTAATAAAATGAAAATAAAGAGTAAAAAAAAAAGAATTACTATTATTACCTTGCTATTCTTCGATGTAAAGCTTTGTTTACTGATGTTTTTTGTTAGAATATGTGGATGGTATTTATAGGTGAATAGTATACCTGAAAGGGTCAAATCTAATTTAATGAGGTTTCCATATACATATGTACAAAATCTGAAAAATATATATTACCATGTATGATCAATATATGTTACCATATAAGATATGTTTTACCATATCTTGCATATTTATGGGTCGTAACTGTAGAATTATAAATAAATATTATACTAAATATAATTTATTTAACATTTTAATACTAAAATGCCACATATTCAAATGTGACAGAAGTTCATTAATAGTATTATCAATTAGACTTTAATTTCTATCTCAATTAGATAAGTTTACGTACACAAATTACGTACTTATAACACAACTATTCATTAATAATTAAGAATAAAAATTGAAAGTAGAAGAACAACAAATCAATTGTTTCATTAAATCTAACAAATCTACTCTTTAAATATTATAATTTACAATTACTTGTGAAATGCGATTTGCATTGATTAAAAAAATCATATTTAATCTCCTCATAACAACTAGAATTTGGCATTGGAATTCATACAACAAGAATTTGATAGATACACTCGTATTTACTTCATAGTTTAAGTTTATGCCGTACTTAAATATAATTAGACAACACTTACAAATACAAATTTAGAAATTATGAGGAACACAAAGATACTCATATCATCTACTAAATTAACAACCACCCCACTTATTTATTCTAATCTCTTCTGAGGAAAGTGATAATGCTTAACATACAAGAATAGTCACTCAATTCGTTTTATTTTGATAACCTAATTATTAATTTTTTAGATTTAATTACTGAATTTTTCTTAATTAAATATTTTAGTCACTCTTGCTATTTACTTACTAACAAAGTCTAATATGGGTTTTTCTATTGCCTAATAACAGATTTAGCCTTGAATGTTTACAAAAATTACCATTTTAGTTCTAACTCTAAAAATTTAATTAAAAAATCTTCGGGAAAAAATTTGGTACAATACTAATGGAGTTTTTAGGCTCTAGAAGTAGGATCAGGAGCTTGACAAATATGCTATAAGAGTATAGTAAAATATTAAAAAATAAATATTTAACAAAAAGACACATAATAATTTTTTAAAACTATTTGTAAAATAAAAAATATATATTACCAATATATCAAATATTAATATTACAAGACACGATCGTGAAAAAGAAGAGTATAAAGAAAAAAAAAGGAAGGAGAGTGAAACAAGGCATCTCTCAAAATCTTCATTGTGCAATTGAATCCTCAATTATTCGGTACATCTAATAATTAAAGTAGGCGGAGATTCTAATGGTAGATTCATATATATGCTTTGGATTGGGATTCTTTTTCTAAGACATATACATGGTTTTAATAAACAAGTAGAAAAAATATTATTGGTGTCATGCAATTGCTATTACCCAACATGTCAGAGGTCACAATGACTGATAAGATGAGAATGTTGAGATTGAATATTTGTTTGGTGTAGAGTAATCGACACTCGTTTCGATTAGATTTGATTTAATTTATATATTTGTTAAAATGTATTATTTTCTTGTTTAAGGGTTGAGGAGGGATTATAGCTAGTTTTAAACATTATTTAAAAAAAGAACAGATACGATAAAAAATTATAATGACATTAAAGTTCAAAAAAAATATTTTAAAAATTTGATAAAATGTTTATTTTGTATAAAATAAATTATATTTAAACAAATCGCTTTCCTTATTGGCAAAATACAATTCCCATTGCATATTTAAACTCCTTTAAGGACGTATCTCATCTACCATACTGAATAAAGCATACATGCATCCAAGGCAAAAATAAGAAGTAGAATTTGGCATTGGAATGAAGTCATATTTTTGCTTTAACAGTTTAATTTTATTCAGCACTAGGTTTAACATTTCTAAAATTACACAACACAAAAGCCACTTATTATCTTAAAACCCTGAACATGTAAACTTAGCTATTTGCTTAATTTAAAAACACTCCCCCACTGATTTATTCAGTTTGCTTCCAAGGATGCTGATCTAGCTGTATCTCCCCTTCGGATTCAGTTCCAAGTTCAAATGCCACTATAAAAAATTACGAAAAAAAAATTATTAACTTGAATATTATTAGATTAAGAAACATGAAACTGTCGAAATAATTGTTAGAAAGGAAACTCACCCTTACATGGTGTTGGATGCAGAGCTAGTTTCTTCTTCCTCTTTTTCTTAGGATCCATTTAGTGAAATTGTATTGCCAATCTCTCTCCACCATTCTAATAAACCACCATGGCCTTTTCGTTGTGAATACAATGTATCCCAAGCTCAATCCTAGCACCACTCCACTGCCATATCCCATCATTACAACTTGCCAAATAAAGGGTACTCTAGAACCTTTATGTTTCACCGACAATGGTGCAGGCGGTTCAGCCTCCCCATGGTTGATGCATTGCTTGGACAATGGAAGGCCACATAATCCAACGTTACTGTTGTAGGAATCATTATCAAAGGTATTAAATTGATTCCCATGGGGAATTGGTCCAACAAGATTGTTTTTCGAAAGATTCAACACTTCAAGAAATGTCAGCGTCGTCATTTGAGAAGGAATCCTACCACTAAGCTTGTTTGATGAAAGATCTAATGATTCAAGTGATACCAAATTTCCGAATGATGTCGGTATAGGACCGGTGAAGTTGTTGTGAGAGAAGTTGAGCATATGCAAGGAAATAAGTTGTCCTACTTCCTTAGGAATTTGTCCGAAGAATTTGTTGTTTGACAAGTCCATAGATACAAAGATGCCTACAATCTTCGTCAATTCAAGCTCAATTTTTTTTGTTGTTACATTCACAGAAATTTGGTAATAATTATTGTCGTCTAACAAAACTGATGAGTCTAAAGGTCTCTCTCTAGGTTTATTTTTCATTGCTCTCAAATTTCGGAAGGACCTTGTGGGCAAAGTGCCAGTGAATTTATTTCCGGAGAGATCAATTATTTGCAATGAGGAAAAGTTCGATGAAGTTATGGAATGACGCAATGATCCATAAAATCTATTAAATCTCAATATAAGAACTTGCAAACTTGGAAGAGGTGCTAACCAATGGGGAAACCTATCAGTTAACTTGTTGTTGCCTAAATTTAAAATTTCTAGTGAAGAGCAATTAGCCGAAGATGGTGGTACTAATCCTTCCAATTGATTGTCATTTAGGAAAATATATTTCAACTTACCATTCACAAAAGAATCAGGAATAGTTCCACTCAAGCTGTTTTTGGACAAATCCAGAACATTCAGTGAACTCAAATTGCAAATAGATGAAGGGATCTCGCCATAAATGTTGTTCACGTGCAAATCCATCAACTTGAGAGAGCTCAAATTTCCAAGACAATCAGGAATAGTTCCACTCAAGCTGTTTTCGGACAAATCCAGAACATTAACTGAACTAAAATTGCAAATAGAAGAAGGGATGTTTCCTGTCAATTTATTCTTTGAAAAGATGATCACTGACAACTCCTTTAAAATTGGAATTTGAGGATTCAAGCAAGTTGAGAGAATTTCTCCTTGAAGCAAGTTGGAATGAAGGTTGAGAAATACCAAATTCTTCCCCGGAAATTGCTCAAAAGCAGTCAAAAAGTTATGAGAAAGGTCCAACGATAGCAATCCTTCCCACCCTTCAGCTTCCCATTTGGAAATTGCACCAGAAATCATGTTATTGGAAAAATCTAAAATCTCCAACTTCGAAGATCGAAAGAAATTCGGGAACTGCCTTACGCTACAACCAGAGAAGTTCACAGTTGTAAGCCGGGGGAAAGAATAGTTCACATCATTGCAGCTTGTGCTTAATGATAATAAATTATTACTTGAAACATCAAGAACTTCAAGAGTCATCAGGTTTGAAAGCATGTCTGACTTGATGACACCACTCAAGTTGTTTGATGACAAATCAAGTGAAGTAAGGTTCGCAAGATAAAAAATGGAATCTGGTATTGGACCGCTCAAGTTATTATAACTCAAATCAACATCTTGGATGGAACTAGGCTTCTGAATTCGATCAATCGGACCAACTAGTTTGTTATGACTAACGTCCAAGAATTGAAGAGATGGCAGAGTAAACAGCCAAGATGGTACTCCACCACTTATAGAGTTATTAAGTAACCAAAGTTCCTCTAGAAATTGAAGCTCACTAACATGATTTGGCAAGGGACCTTCCAAGTGATTATTTGACAAATCCAAATGGGTAATTTTTGAAAGGTTGAAGATAGTTATTGGAAGTGGACCACTCAAATTGCATAAAGAAAAGCTCAAAGAAGTTAATTTTCTAAGGTTTCCAAAAACATCTGGAATCTGTCCTTCAAGCAAATTTCCTTGTAAATCAAGGGAAATGATTTGAGTGAGATTTCCAAATGATGCTGGAATTGACCCCCTAAAAGAACAATCGGAAAGGTCCAACAACTCAAGGCCACTCTTCCTGTTTGTGTTAGGGAGATAACCTCTGAGATTCTCATTCTCACTTAAATCTAAAACTTTGAGGTTTGGAAGCTGAAAAACTTGAGTTGGGAATTCCCCTTGTAATTTACACCCACTGAGACTCAAATGTCCAAGTGATGAAGACAAGTTTAGAAAGGAAGTAAGTGCAACATCAGACATATCTACAGTGTCAAGCACAAGGTTTCTTAATTTGGTCAAGTTTCTTGCAAGCATGTGAAAACCTTGGCCATCAAGTCTCGAGTCGAAACCGTGAGAGGAAAGATCAAGTGAAACCAAACTTGATAGGAGATTGATTTGATACGGGATCAAGCCAAAGAACCCATTATAAGAGAGATTAAGATGGGTTAGACTCACCAACCGGCTCAATAACTCTGTTGAGATATCACCATCGAAATTGTTGTTAGCAAGGTTGAGTCGTTTGAGTCCATGAAAGTGAAACAAGCTGCTAGTGTTCTCAAGTAGAGAGCCTCCGAGGTCGTTGGCGCTCAAGTCAAGCCGTTGGAGGTTTTGAAGTTGAAAGAGGCTGTTGTTTGAAAAGAGAGAACCAACAAGGCAACTGTGACTGAGATCGATGTTGATTACATGACCAGTCACGTGGTCGCATTTCACTCCCTCCCATGAACAACAATCAATGCTTTTGTTCCATGACTCTATGTCTATCTTGGGAGAAGGATCTACAAAACCACAATCAACAGAAATGGTGGTTTTAAAATGGAGCAAAGCATCTCTTTGATGTGGGAGACATAAATGAGAGGATGGAGGAACAGAGGAAGACAAACTCCATGAAAGTTGCAACAACACCAAAACCAGGCAAAAGCTTCCCATAGTTTTTTTTCTCCAAAAAAGAAACAAGTACAAAGTTACAGAAACAAAGGGATGTGTATTATAAGAACAAAGTAAGTCATAATTCAAAGTCTTATCTCATTTTTAGACGTTAGTAAAAAAAAGAGAAGATATTCGTTTCAATTCAATCAAGTAAATACTTTTATACATTTTTATTTATTTGATATTTAAAAATTTGTGGTCTAATAATGTCCCTAGTTCCTATATCCTTTGAAGTTCTAAAATTTAGTCCCTATACTTTTAATTCTAGAAATTTAACTTTTCTACTTGTCTGATATAAAAATTAAAAATGAATTGATAATATTATTAATTGATTAATGTTAATTTTGAATGTGCTATGAATTAGACGTTAATTTTAACATCAAACCTGTAAATACTAAAATATCACATATTCGTAAGTTCATTCATCATGGAATCCAAGTTTGAAATATTAGGATGCCTTGTATTATCATTTATTAACTTATATCTTAATTAATGCTTCAATTGTTATCAATATTAGTCATAAACAATATTTTCAGATATTGAGAGGAAAATTGAGTAGGTGGGTTAGTATTCTCGATGGCAGATTAGAAAGGTAATGAAATGGCTTCAACTTTGACAGTAACAAGTATTAATCGTGGTGACATGTTTAAAGCTTGGTGGTGAGTATTAGCTTTCATGTCGAATTTTATTTTTAATTGTAGGAAATGTTTCATTATGGCATTTTATAAGTTGTTCTTTCAATACTGTTTTTGTTGTATTTATAACCGATCAATTTGAATGAAAAAAAAAAAAAAAAAACCTACTTAACTATAGAGTCAACTTACTAAGAATCTGTTGGCTTAATAGCAAAAGATTTGTGTTGTACGACTTGAAAGTTTGAGTTAAATCCCTATCCTAGTTTTCCTCTCAATTATTAAAAAAAAAAAAATTTAGTGAATACATCATTTTTCTTTTAAAATTCATTTTTTAGTTAAACATCATTTTCAAGACAACCAAGTCAAGTAAGAAATAAATTTTCTTTGGAAAGAAAAGAAATTGAATAAATGTAACATTTGCAAATCAACCAAGTCATGATTGTTTCCTTTAAAAAAAGTCCTCATTGTATATTCAAGTCTATCCCATTTGATACGTTTAATCAGAATTTCCATTAAAAAGCTAAGAATTTGACTCTTTTTGAAATATTAATAGTTAAATTGACTCTTTATAAAAGATTGAGAATTAAATTTAACTAAAAAAAAATAAGGACTAAATTAAAAAAATATATATTGATGGTTAAAATTGACATTATGCCCAATTTCCCTCTACTTATCTGATTTAAAAATTAAAGTCCTTTTGATCATACTGTTAACTTATTTATGTTAAATTTAATGTGTTATGAATTAAATTTTGATTTTTAAATCTTGTTTCTTAATACTAAAATGTCACATATTTAAATGTGAAAGAAATTCATTAATAGTGTTATCAATTAGACTTTAAAAAAAGTAATTAAAGAGTCTAAAATTTAAAAAATAGAAAGAGTATAGGCAGGGACTAACTGTTAAACCATTTTTTTTTATTAGAAATTAGGCATAATGATAAATTTAGTTTTCAACGTTTATATATTTTTATCAATTTGGCCCTTATTCCTTTTTAGTTAAATTTGACCATAAACCTTTCGAATTGTGTCAAGCCACTTTTTTGTAATGAAAATACTGACTGAACAATAATTTTTTAAATAAAGTTAGCATGACAATTCGTATGATAATCTACACACGCTTCATGCTAAGATAACATTATTTATCTTATATACCACATCGATATATAATTTAAAAATATAAAAATACAAAATTTAAAATACAAAAAGAAGTATAAAAAAATTTTTGCAGTACTTAAACATAATTACACCAACTTGCAAAATAAGTCGAGAGAAATCAGGTTGGAACAAAGACTAAGCATTTCCAAACTTTTTCTTGGAAATTGCTCCAAAGTGGTCAAAAAGTTTACGAGAGAGGGTCACTACCAATACCAATTAATTTAAGGTTAAATTTGACTATTGCCATTAGTTGGATTTTAATCATGAATTATGAATGTTAAATGAAGGTTTATGGTATTTTAATAATGAAAATACTGATTAAATAATAATTTTTTTAATAAAATTGGCGTGATAATTCACACACTTCGTATTGAAATAATATTATTTATTTTATATGCTACATCAACATATAATTTAAAAATATAAAAATAAGTAGAGAGAATTAGCTTGTAAAACAGGTTGAAACAAAAATTGAGCATTGCCAAACTCTTTCCTGGAAATTGCTCCAAAGTGGTCAAAAATTTATGAGAGAAGGTCCACTACTATTGACATTAGTTGAATTTAAGTTATTTGGCATGTGTATCAAGTTTGTAAGGGATTCGTTGTAGTGATGATTGGCCTTTACGCCCTTTCACGATGATTTTCATTTGTGAGCTATGTCGATAGAAGAGATCACTAGTCCTACAAGGGATTCTGCTTGTGATTAGTGAGTTCGGGACTCGCTGGAGGTGTCAGTCCTAGAATCAGAAAGGACCGTGTGCTCCGTAGACACACGTCTAATAAGTCAAGAGTGTCAGCACTAGAGACAAGGAATGCCAGTGCCGTCGGCCCTAAGACCAAAACAAAATAGTGAGTTCTATTATGAGCTATAACAATAACAGTAAGATTATATATAAATACTCTCTGCATTTCCCTTAATACGGTACGAGAAAAATATTATTCAACAATATTACACTACAATATCCTAAAAAAGAAGGGTAAAAAAAAAAAAAAGTCGAACAAGGCATCTCTTGTAAGATGCGAAACACATGCATGAGATAAATTCAATTGTGTTTCGTCAAAGATCAAAAGTTGAATGATTGTGTTGCAAATGGGCCCAATTTAAACGGCGACTCCACTATGGGATAATACTCCAAAGTTCAAACTCCTCTTTAGAGGCATAGCTAGGGGCTGGTATGGCACCCCATTCAAAATAAAAAATTTTTATTTTTAAAATTTTAAATTAGTAAAAAGAAATTTATACTTTGATCTCTTTAAAAATGATAAAATTTAATTTAATCTTTTAAAAAGTATAAATATATAGATTATTAAAATGATAAAATTATATTTTTACTATCGTAAAAATTATAATTTAATTTTGGTCCCTTAAAAAAATTTCTAGCTTCACCTTTGCCCCTCTTTCAATTTTATACATGTCAAATTATAAAAGGTTATGTCAAATTAATCTCTCTATCATTAAAATAATTATTTTAATCTTTATATTATTAAAAAATTAAGTAAGTTTATAGATTGACAAGTAATTAAATTAAAATATAATTTACAACTTTATTATTATTTTTATTTCAAAAAACATTGTTCATGTATGAAATTTAATATGATTAAATTAACCATTATAATTTATAAACAGATCATACTTCAATTACAATCAATATTAACCATGAAAAGTTGAAATCATATACACTTTAAGTACTATAGAGTGAACATAAGAAAAAAAATAAATCATATATACAGTGAGCATAAAGAAAAAACAAGTGGACAAATGATCTTCAAAATAAAAAAATAAAATAAAAAACTCTTAATTGTATTGTTGTAGGCCAATTTTGACCCAATTTTAAACCCATTACAACCCAACCTTAAACCCAACCCTAAGCCATTTTCAACAAAAAAATCTAAACCCAACTATAACCCCAAACCCATTTACAGCAAACCCAACTTCAAAACCCAATAACCCACCTACAACCAAATCCTACCCATGCCCGATTAGCCCAATACCCCTAACAATCAAAGAAAAAATTTTCAAACCTATCAGCCAACCCACAAACTCGAATGGCCCATTTACATAAAACCCAACAACAGCCCAATTAACACATTACAACCCAAAACCAAAATAAGAAAAAAGACAAAACAAAAAACCCTAAAGCTAGCCACCTAACCCTAGCCCCTATGTTGTAGGCCAATTTTGGCCCATTTAAATTACCCAAATCCCATTACAATTTTAACCCAACAACCACCCTAACCCGTTACATCATTAACCCACTAAGCCAAACCCATTCAACCCATTTTACAACCAAAGCCCAATTACCCTAACAGCCTAAAATAAACCCCAACCCACTAACAGCCCGGAGCCCTAATGACCCAACTAGCCAAATTTAGGGTTTCAAAAAAATTAAAACCCTAAATCACCTCACTTGCGCCGCCACTGTCCCGTAGCCTCTGCCAAAGCCTGCAACCACCGCCCCACCAGGTCTACCACTTGCCACCGCCTCTGCACCTGCGAACATTAAAAAGGAAGTGACAGAAATAATAAAAAAAAAGTATGTAAGAGGCTATAAAAGCCGAATCAAAATATTTGTAATGGGTCGGCAGTTTTGAAAGTAATACAAATAAGATTTCTAAATATTGACAAAATAGTGATTCCAATAATACAATAGCAGCAGATACTCCTAAATCAGAGAACCAACACCAAAGCAAACAGAAACCCAAATCAGAAGAAAGAAGGTGATTTCGGCATCTTTCTTCCTTTCTCTTTTTCATTCCAAACCTGTCCTAAATCTATACATGCATATTTTTATATAAAATAAAATAAAAAAATAGAAAAAAATGAAAAATTTTACCTTTCCGGCCACCGGCGACGACGACTACGGACGGTGGCCGGAGGCTGGTCGAACCGATCACCGGAAATCGCCCCAGCCCCTTCTCTCCCCTTTTTTTTCTTTCCCCGGTCTCAAATGAATTTTTTAAAAATTTTTTTAACTTTTATAGGGACCAAAACGGTGCGTTTTGGTCCCTTCCCGTTTTAACATAAAACGACGTCATTTCATGCCGGTCTGACCTGATCCGACCCGACCCGCTCCAAGGATCCGCGTGTTTTTAATTCAATGGGCTATTTTCGCGTTTAGCCCTTCCGGTTCTTCAAAGTTTTACAATCAAGTTTCATATTGTTTGTAATTGAGCCCCATAATTTCCTGCGCTTTTCGATTTAATCCCCCCTGATGCGCTGCGTTTTAAAGGCATGGAAAAATTACTCTTTTGGTCCCCCTATGTTTCACGCGCGTTCGCATAATCCCTTCCCTTCTGTTTTTATTTCGAATTCACCCCAAAATTTCATTTTTAATTTCAATTTTGTCCTTTTTCACCTTTTTATTATTTTTATTTTACTTTAATATTATTTATGCTATTACATCTTTATTATTATTATTGTATTATCATTATTATTATTTATTTAATCATTAGTATTAGTATTAGTTTCGATTAGTATTTATATATGTATATATTTAGGTAATACTATTTAATAGTTATTTTTAGTATAATTAATATCATGTGTATATATATATATATATATATATATATATATATTATGTAAATACTTTCAAGACTATAGTATGCATATTTTTTATTTACAATATGTATATTTTTACATATATTATGTATATACTTCTAACACTATTATTATGAATATATTTTAGTATATGTATGTGTGCATTTATATAGTATTATTAATAGCTATCTTTGATACTATTATCATTTCTAATATATATATATATTGTATACGTTTTAATATATTATGTATATTTTCAAACCCATATTATGCATATATTTTTTTGATATTATATTATTTATATAAACATTATGTATATATTTTAATACTATATTACGTATATGTTCTATATATATATATATTGTATATATCCTTTTAATATTATATTTTCTATATATATATTATGTATATATTTTTATTCATATATTTTATTATCTCATGTATATATTTCTTAACTATATTATATATTTTAATATCCTATTATTCATATACACTTTTATATTATCATTTCCAATATATATATCCTATATTTTTATATATTATGTATATAATTTTATATATGTCTTTTTAATATTATATCCTTTTACATATTATGTATATATTTGGAATACTACGTACATACCTTTTAAATGCATTCTTTCTATTTTCTTTTACTGTAAATATTATTGCGATTATCATTCTAGTATTCTAACATCATGTTTTAATATTTTTATTAATTGCATCATTGTTTTTTAAAAATATATATATATCTCATTTAATCCAAAAATATTCTTTAAACGAGGCAATGTTTTCGTGTTTAGGGATTCGGGAAATAGTACCCTAACGTGCTGGGTTGCGATTTTTCGTTTGTCTAAATACCTATAATACCCTTCTAAATAAATTTTGCAACTCGCGAGATAACTTTAGTTTCGAAGAGTTTAAGAACCTCGCGTCCAATCGTGCTGGATGTGATGTTCGAATTCTTTCGGAGCAAAGGAATCTCGGTTTTTAACTCAAATTATTCCAGTTTTAAAAAAAGGGATTCTATTTTTAAAATCTTTCCAAATTTTTGACCTAAGACAGAAAACTACTCAATTTGGTACCAATTTTGGGCGTTGCGGGGGTGCTAATCCTTCGCCGTGCGTAACCGACTCCCGAACCTATTTTCTCGATTCCTCGTAGACCAAAATGTTTTATAAGGTGACCCAATCACACCTAAAAAGGTTGGTGGTGACTCCCACATTTTTGTTTTTTAAAATAAGTCGACGTCCGTTTTAAAAAAAATAGTTTCGACACCCTATGTTCGGTGCCGCAACCACCCTCTGCCACCGCCGCCATAGTCTGCTGCCCACTTGCCCATCGCCGGTCACATCTCCACCGCCACTGTCTCCATCAGCAAGTTGCACCTGCAAACAATAATGAAGAAAGGACAGTAAAGAAATAATAGAAAATAGCATGTAAAAGGGTTATAAAAACCCGAATCAAATTTTTTGTGAGGGTCGGCATTTTTATCAAATAAAAACCATATTCAAGCAAAAAACAGTGATTGTAGCAATACTAAATCGAAAACAAAACACCAAAGCAGAGAATAACAACGAATCAGAGAACCCAAAATACCAAGAATCAAACCCGAAAACCCTAAGGTAATTCATTTTTTTTAGACCGAATCTCTTGTGTTCTTTTCTTTTTCTTCTTTTTTTATCTACAAATCTATACATAAATATGTATATATATTATTAAGCAAAAACAAAAAAAACAAAAAAACATACATTTTCGAAAATCCGGCCACCGAACCGACGGCGGCTCGAGTCGGCGATGGACAGACGGAGGCTCGAGGCAATGACGGCAACTGGACTCCAGCCGGAAATCACCCCGACCAGAGACAAAGGAGAGCATTCTCTCTTCTTTTTTTTTAGAAACAACCAACAAATGATTTTTTTTTAAAAATTTTAGGCCTTTTATAGCCCCCAAAAACGACGTCGTTTTGGGGTTGGCCATTAAGCCCCAAAACGATGTCGTTTTGAGCATGACCCGGTCCGACCCAACCCGACCCGGATCCCTTTTTTTGGAAAATGGGTTATTTATGCGCGCAGTCCTTCCGCTTTTCCATGCATTTACAGTCAAGTTATTTTTTGTTTTAATTTGGCCCTGAAATTTATCGCGCTTTGTAATTTGGTCCCCTATGCTACGCTGCGTTTTGAGGGTAAGGAAAAATTGCTATTTCGGTCCTTCCAGGTTACGCGCGTGTTGCATTTTGATCCTTTTCATTTTATTTCTTTTTAAATTTGCCCCAAAACTCTGTTTTTAATTCAATTTTAGTCCTTATTTGTGTCATTTTGTCTTTAAATTAATTATTTTGCTATTATTATTATTATTATTATTATTCATATATATATTATTTATATTATTCTTATTATTATTATTTTTACTACTATTATTATTATTATTCTGTATTATTATTATATTATATTTAGTATTATTTTTAATATTACATTTTTGCTATTATTTTCACTATCATATCTTACTATATTATTGAAACATTATTTTTCATTTTCTTTTTATCATTATTACTATTTTTTATGTATATTACTACATTATATTTAGTTTTCCTTATACATATATATCATGTTTTACTATTATTTTTGTTTATATACACCTATATATATTATAATATCATATTTAGTATTATTTGCATCATTGTTATGTTTACTATGGCATGCATTATTATCGTTGTCATTATTAACATATATATTATTATGTACATATCGTTATTTTCTATTATCGTTATAAGTATATTATTTTTCTTATTATATCATTAATACGTTATTTTTATTATTATTTTTAGTTTTATCACTTTAGAAATATTTTTATTCATGTTTTTTAATTAATTTCAATAAATAAGGCAACGTACCAATTTAACATTAAGTCATCGATTTCATCGCTATGTTGGGTGAAATTCGTTGGCTCATGTTAAAAACGGGACACCCTTAAAAAAAACCAAAAACATAAGATTTATCATTTCTTTCAATCGGATCACGATTAAATATCAAATTGAACTTGTATTTTTAAAATTTAAGACAACGCGTGTTTAATAAGATACCAATTTTGGGCGTCACGAGGGTGCTAATACCTTCCTCGTGCGTAAACGACTCTTGAACCCTATTTTTCTCTGAATTTTGACGTAGACCTAAACCCGACCTTCTTTTTACCCAAAAATAATTTTTTTTTTGTTAAAAAGAGGTTTTATTAGGTGTCCGATCACACCTAGGAAAAAAGATCGGTGGCGACTCCCCTTTTCTTTAAAACCGAAATTTGGTTTTTAAATTTTCAAATTTTCAAATAATCACCTCAATTAGCGATAAAGCAAAATTTTAAATTTTACGTCGCTACATGTACCATTCAAGTCTATCCCATTTTAGCTGTCAATAGGACTTGAATATTTTCTTGATTTCTCATTTCTTGAAGACAATTAAGCTCAGCACAAAGGGTAATTTAGAAATGTAACCGTCCAGAGCACAGGACTAGCAGGGATCTAAAAAAATATTTTCTTCAACTTTGAACATGAAAAAAAAAACTTCAGCCTTTTAAATTTTTTGATCGACCTGAAGACAATATAGTTGAAAGGAGTAATCACGAACCTTGAACACAGATCATAAAATAAACATGAAGAATATCAAAAAAAATTTTATCTAAAATTATAATCTAATTTTTAACTTTAAAAAATTCATAATTTTATTGAATTAAACTATTAAACCTAATTTAACAATAAGTTATTATATTTCATAAATAATTTTACACATTTTTATTCAATTTTAGACATTCATAGTTTTAAGATTTAGATTTATTTATAAACATTTAAGTTATTTGTCATGTGTATCAAGTTTGCAAGGGATTGATTGTAGTGATCTTTAGGCCCTTTCGCGATGATTTTCATTTGTGAGCTTAATATGTTTACTTCTGGATTTTTTCAAAGTAATAAAGTATTGATTTTATGTATGATTTTAGAGAAGTTATGTTCTTTTATTTCTCAATGAACTCATAAAAAATTAAAGCTATACTTTATAGTGGAGGTCTAAGTTTGATTAACAATGTGAGTAGAGAAAATGGCAGTGGTGGCTGTATTATCAATGTGTATAGAGATATGAGAAAGAGATTAGTACAATTACTTGATTAAAAAAAATCATATTTAAACCCCCCCTCGTAACAATTACAATTTGCCATTGGAATTCATACAACAAGAATTTGACACTTACAATAATATTTGCTTAACAAATTAACGAACACCCCCACTTATGTAATTTAATCGCACTCAGGAAACTCAACATGCTTAATCTTCCCATCTAATTCAATCTCAAATTCCAATGCCACTATCACAAATCACAAAAAAAAAAAAAATATTTTAACTTAAATATTAAATTAAGAAAGATGAAACTTATGAAATACTTGTTAGACAAGAAACTCACCTGTGGGATGTAGAGCTAGTTTCATCTTGCTCTGTTTCTTCGTATCTACCTCGTGAAATTGTATTGCTAGTTTCTCTCCACCTTTTTAACAAACCACCATGGTCTTCCGGTTGTGAATACAATGTAACCCAAGCTCAGTCCTAGCACCACTCAACTTCCATACTCCATCATCACAACTTGCCAAAAGAAGGGTATTTCAGAACCTTCATGTTCCATCACCAATGGAGAAGGTGGTTCGGCCTCCCCATGGTCGACGCATTGCTTGGACAATGGTAATCCACACAATCCCAAGTTACTACTGTAGGAATCATTATCAAAGGTATCAAATTGATTCCCATGAGGAATTGGTCCAACAAGATTGTTGTTTGAAAGATTCAATACGGCAAGAAATGTAAGCTTTGTCATTTGAGAAGGAATCCTTCCACTGAGCTTGTTTGATGAAATATCCAATGATTCAAGTGCTACGAAATTTCCAGACGATGCTGGGATAGGACCAGTAAAGTTGTTGTGAGAGAAGTTGAGCATTTGTAGGGAAATAAGTTGCCCAACATTCTCTGGAATTTTTCCACTGAATTGGTTGTTTGACAAGTCCATAGATACGAAAATGGCTATGGTCTATGTCAATTCAAGCTCTAATCTTTTCATTGTTACTTTCATAGAAACTTAGTAATAATAAGAACGACCATAGTGGAATTCGATTAACTGTGAATGTTTCTCTTTAGGTTTCTCTGTCATTGCTCTCAAATTTTGGAAGAGTTTTATGTGCAAGGGGCTAGAGAAGTCATTTCTGGAGAGATCAATTATTCGCAATGTGAAGAAGTTGGATAAAGCTATGGAGCGTGGCAATGATCCATGAAATCTATTAAATCTCAAGATAAGAACTTGTAGGCATGGAAGTGAAGTTAACCAACAGGGAAACTGTTGGGGTTGAAAAAACACCTATTACCTATGAAGGTAATCTTTGTTTTAACAGCAAGTCTTTGCTGGTTCAACTCTGGTGACAATGAGGAGTATTACCTATGTAGGTAATTGGTTTTGTGTTTGAGAACACGTATTACCTACGTTGGTAATCTTTGTTCTGAAAGCAGCAAGGTTGAGCTGAAGGTCAGAGCAACAAGTCTCTGGACTTGAGTGGAAGCAAAAACAATGGTACCCGATGATTAAAGGAGAAAACAAATCAGAACAAGAAAAGTCGAAGCAAAAAAAAACTGAGGAAGAAGAAGGATTAATGTTAATTCTGTTAAAGTTTTTCAAAACAAATACATATAAGAGGAGATTACTTGTGATTACAAGTCAAAGTCTACTTAGGCTACACCTAACACCACTTAGACTTTGAAATAAAAAGACATAGCTAGTAGACTTAATTAAAGCTAGTTGACAGCTACATTAATCATGAGCTTACATCAAATATCTGCCTAACAAAGTTCAAATTGAACTAAACTTAATTACATTAACAAAATGACCAAAAGGAAATACAAATGAAACTAAATTCTTGCTGCTGTGCATGGCCACCTTTGCTGCTGCATGGAGGCTACGTTCAACACTCCTCCTTAGCTTCCATGCTGCTGACTCCCAACTGCATTCTTAACTTGATAAATCTTGAAACACCAAGAAATTTGGTGAAAATGTCAGCAATTTGATCTTCAGAAACACAATGGACTAACTTGATTTCTCCAGTTTGCTCCATTTCTCGAACAACATGAAGCTTTATGTTGAAGTGTTTGGTTTTCCCATGGAAAACGGGATTTTTGGCTATTGCAACTGCTGACTTATTGTCACAGTAGATTTCTGTTGCATCATTTTGAGCAAGCTTTAAATCAGCTAGGATTTTCCTTACCCAAACAGTTTGATTTACAGCATGGGCAGCTGCTACATACTCGGCTTCAGCTGTTGATTGAGCTACAATGCTTTGTTTCTTCGAGCTCCAACAGAACATGGCTGAGCCTAGAGAGAATGCATATCCTGAAGTGCTCTTTAAATCATCCAAAGAGCCTCCCCAATCACTATCAGTATATCCTATGAGTTTCAACTGAGGAGAGGGTTTGTACATCAAACCGTAGTCTAAGGTCCCCTTGATGTACCTTAATACTCGTTTTGCCACTTGAAGATGCTGTGTGTTGCAACAATGCATGAACCTCGACAATACACTCACAGCAAACATTATATCAGGTCGTGTAGCAGTTAAATACAGAAGACAACCAACCAAGCTCCTGTAAGTAGTCTCACATACTGGCTTATGATCACCAAGTGTTGATAGCTTTGTTCCAACAGCAATTGGTGTGCTAGTTGGTTTACAGTTCTTCATAGAGAACTTGTCTAGGACTTTTGTAGCAAAAATCTTCTGTCCTAGAAAAATTCCTTCTTGAGTTTGCTGCACTTCCATTCCCAAAAAATAAGTCATTTGGCCCAAGTCAGACATTTCAAAAATGTCTTGCATTTTAGCTTTGAACTTGGCCAGCATAAGTTGATCACTTCCAGTAACTAGAAGGTCATCGACATAGAGAGAAACTATGAGCTGAATTTCAGCTTGCTCCTCCTTGACATACAGTGTGGGCTCGCTTACACTTCTTTTGAAGCCTAAACTGACTAAATGGCTGTCAATCTTGGCATACCATGCTCTAGGAGCCTGTTTCAGGCCATAAAGAGCCTTCTTGAGTCTATAAACCATGTGTTCTTTTCCTGAAACAACAAAGCCTTGAGGCTGTTCGATGTAAATCTCTTCTTCAAGCATGCCATTTAGGAATGCAGACTTGACATCTAACTGATGAATGAGCCAGTGCTTCTGAGCAGCTAATGCAATCAATAATCTGATCGTATCAAGTCTGGCCACTGGAGCAAAAGTCTCCATATAATCTAAACTATACCTTTGGCTGAAGCCTTTGACCACCAATCTAGCCTTCAGTTTGTTTAAGGTTCCATCAGCCTTATGTTTGGCTCGATAGATCCACTTCACACCAATGGCTTTCCTGTTTGGAGGTTTCTCAGTAAGTTCCCAGGTTTGGTTTTTCTCAATCATTTTTATCTCTTCAATCATGGCCTGCTTCCAGCCTTCATGTCGATAGGCTTCTTCAAAGCTGTTTGGTTCAACTACAGCTACATGAGTCCTTTCATAGATTTCAGTTAAGGGTCTAGTGCCCCTAACCGGTTCATCATCTATATCATCCTCTTGTTCAACTTGCACAGCTTCAGTTTCACCTGTTATTAATTCTTCATGCACAGCCTCGGGCTCTCTTCTATCCCAATTCCAGCATGCATTTTCATTAAACACCACATCTCTGCTGACTTGCACCTTCATTGTCAGAGGATTGAGAACTCTGTAGCCTTTTTTGGTTAAGCTATAACCAACAAATACTCCTGGTTGAGCTTTCTCAGACAGCTTGTCTCTCTTTACTGCAGGTATACAAGTATAACAAAGACTACCAAACACTTTCAGATGTGCTAGAGAAGGTTTGAAACCATACCATGCTTCGAATGCTGTCTTTTGAGCTAAGGCTTTGGTTGGAAGTCTGTTTTGAAGGTAAACAGCCGTATTAGTTGCTTCAGCCCACATAGTTCTTGGCATATTTTTCTCAAATAACAGACATCTGGCCATGTCCATTATGCTTCTATTCTTCCTTTCACTAACTCCATTCTGCTGAGGAGTATAGGTGGTAGTCATTTGATGCTTGATGCCTGCTTCATTGCAGATGGCTTGAAACTGGGCTGAGGTATATTCAGTCCCATTATCAGATCTGATGGTTTTGAGTTTGCAACCTGCTTCTGTTTCAGCTGCAGCTTTAAACTTCAAGAACACTTGAGGTACCTCTGATTTATGTTTTAAGAAGAATAACCAACAATATCTTGTATAGTCATCAATAAACAGGATGAAATACCTGTTTCCACTAAGAGATTCAGTCCTCATAGGTCCACATACATCGGTATGAACTAGCTGAAGCTTTTGAGAGGCTCTCCATGCTTCATTCTTTGGAAATGGCTTTCTGGCTAGCTTCCCTAGCTGACATATTTCACAAATGTCTTCATTCTTCACTGAGCTGATGAAGTTTTCCACCATGTCTTTGCTAATTAGCTGGGCCATCGACTTGTGGTTAACATGACCAAGTCTTTGGTGCCAAAGCTTGGTTTCTTCAGTTACAGCAATGTAAGCAGCATGTGTGTCATTTGGCCAATCGATTTCAAAGGACTTTTCAGTCATTTGAACTGTCATAAGTCTCGAGCCACTTTGATCAGTGATAGTGCACTCTTGACCTTTAAACTCAACTGAGTAACCTTTCTCAAGCAGCTGAGTGATGCTGAGAAGGTTCCTCTCGATTTCAGGCACCAGTAACACATTTGTTATAATTTTATTTCCTGTGGAAGTGCATAATAGCACATCTCCCTTTCCTTCAGCTTTAATAAACTGACCATTGCCAACTTTCACCTTGGTCTTGAAGCTTCTATCAAGGGTTTTGAAAATGCTGGCATCCGGTGACATGTGGTTGGTGCAACCACTGTCTAGTAACCACCCTCTTGAGCCCTTGCTTTGACCAGCCAGACATGATACAGCAAAGACCTGCTCTTCACAATCACTGTTGTCTTCAGCCACTCGAGCTTCTTCATTCTTGCGTTGTGGTTGCTTCTGGCCAGGTCGGGCTTTCTCTTTGCAGACCCTTTCAACATGGCCCTTCTTTTTGCAATGCTGGCATGTAGCATTTGGTCTGAACCAGCATCTGTTTTCAGGATGACCTGCTCTCTTGCAGTGCCTGCAAGGTTTGTCTCCTTTTCTTGTAGCATCAGACTTGGGTCTATTTTTCCAGGCCTTTTTACCTTTGTAGGTAAATGAGCTTGTGGCTTGTTTAGCATGAGCTTGGAACGCACCCTCCTGGTGTTCCTCTAGTCTACTGGCCCTCCTCTGTTCCTGAGCATATAGAGCATTGATAAGCTCTGTTAAGGATATTGTGGCCAAGTCTCTGGAGTCTTCTAAGGACGAGATTTTAGCCTCATATCTCTCAGGCAAGGTTGAAAGGACATTTTCTACAATTCTTGCTTCTGTGAACTGTTCTCCTAAAAGTCTTATGCTGTTAACTACAGCCATTATTCGATCTGAGTACTGCTTCACTGTCTCTTCTTCCTTCATCTTTAGATTTTCAAAATTTCTCCTTAAGTTTAAGAGTTGCTGCTGCTTTGTTCTATCACTCCCTTGAAACTCCTCTTGGAGCTTATCCCAGGCCTGCTTAGGTGTCTCACAGGCCATAATCCTGGTGAAAATCACATCCGAAACACAATTTTGGATGCAGGACATTGCTTTGTGCCTTTTTGTCCTCTCTTCTGCGTGCTGTCTCATTTGAGCCACTGTGGGATTGGCCCTGAGTGGTGCTGGTTCAGCATCGGCATTGACGACTTCCCATAGATCGAAAGCCTGCAGGTAAGTCTTCATCTTAACTACCCATATATGGTAGTTTTCTCCATTAAAGACAGGTGGGGCTACTGGAGAGAAGCTTGAAGAGGCCATAGGTCTTTTGATGAATGAAACAACAGGTCCTCTGAGATGTTAGCTCTAGATACCAATTGTTGGGGTTGAAAAAACACCTATTACCTATGAAGGTAATCTTTGTTTTAACAGCAAGTCTTTGCTGGTTCAACTCTGGTGACAATGAGGAGTATTACCTATGTAGGTAATTGGTTTTGTGTTTGAGAACACGTATTACCTACGTTGGTAATCTTTGTTCTGAAAGCAGCAAGGTTGAGCTGAAGGTCAGAGCAACAAGTCTCTGGACTTGAGTGGAAGCAAAAACAATGGTACCCGATGATTAAAGTAGAAAACAAATCAGAACAAAAAAAGTCGAAGCAAAAAAAAAACTGAGGAAGAAGAAGGATTAATGTTAATTCTGTTAAAGTTTTTCAAAACAAATACATATAAGAGGAGATTACTTGTGATTACAAGTCAAAGTCTACTTAGGCTACACCTAACACCACTTAGACTTTGAAATAAAAAGACATAGCTAGTAGACTTAATTAAAGCTAGTTGACAGCTACATTAATCATGAGTTTACATCAAATATCTGCCTAACAAAGTTCAAATTGAACTAAACTTAATTACATTAACAAAATGACCAAAAGGAAATACAAATGAAACTAAATTCTTGCTGCTGTGCATGGCCACCTTTGCTGCTGCATGGAGGCTACGTTCAACAGAAACCTATCAGTTAACTTGTTCCCTAAATTTAGAACATCCAATGAAGTACAATTAGCCAACGATGGTGGTACTAATCCTTCCAATTGATTGTCATTTAGTAAAATATGGCTCAACTCACTATTATTCACAAAAGAATCGGGGATCTTGCCATAGAAGTTGTTCATCTGCAAATTCAGAAACTTGAGAGAGCTTAAATTTCCAAGACATTCAGGAATAGCTCCACTCAAGTTGTTTTTGGACAAAGTCTAGAACTGTAAGATGACTCCAATTGCAAATAGTAGAAGTGAGATTTCCTGTCAATTTATTCTCTGAAATGATGATCACTGACAACTCCTTTAAAATTGGAATTTGAGGATTCAAGCAAGTTGAAAGAATTGGTCCTTGAAGCAAGTTGGAATGAAGGTTGAGAAATCTCAAATTGTTTCCCGGAAATTGCTCCAAAGTAGTCAAAAAGTTATGAGAAAGGTCCAATGATAGCAATCCTTCCCACCCTTCAGCTTTCCATTTGGAAACTCAACCAGAAAACTTGTTATTGGAAAGGTATAAATGTTGCAACTTCGATGTTTGAAAGAAATTTGGGAACTGCCTTACGCTACAACCAGAGAAACTCACAGTTCCAAGCTGGGGGAAAAAATAGTTCACATCATTTCCGCTTGTGCTTAATGATAATAAACTATTACTTGAAACATCAACAACTTCAAGACTCGTGAGTTTTGAAAGCATATCTGACTTGATCACACCACTCAAGTTGTTTGATGACAAACCAAGATAGGTAATGTTCACAAGATCAAAAATGGAATCTGGTATGGACCATTCAAGTTGTTTGAAGACAAATCAAGTAAAGTAAGGTTCCCAAGATAAAAAATGGAATACGGTATTGAACCACTAATATTATTATAACTGAAATCAACCTCTTGGATAGAACCAGGCTTCTAAATTTGATCAATCGGACCAACTAGTTTATTATAACCGAGGTCCAACTGTAGAAGAGATGGCAGAGTAAACAGCCAAGATGTTACTCCACCACTGACAGAGTTATATATAACAAAAGTTCCTCTAGAAATCGAAGCTCACTAACATGATTTGGAAAGGGACCTTCCAAGTGATTATTTGCCAAATCCAAATGGGTAATTTTTGTGAGGTTGAAGATAGTTATTGGAAGTGGACCACTCAAATTGCATGAATAAAAGCTCAAAGAAGTTAATTTTCTAAGATTTCCAAAAACACATGTGTTGGGATTTTTGTAAGAGCAGAGGAAGAAATACAGGACACAAGACAAGGCAGCAAGATACAAGAAAAAATTTTTACTTGCTCACAAATGTGCAGCAAGGGAGCTTATGGCTTTTAGCTCATTTTTGCTCATTCATTCAACTAGAAAATCAATACATTTACAGTCAAATACATCACCAAATACTACCTACTACCACTAAGTAGCCTAGTAACTTGATAAACATTGCTTGTACACATGAAAAAGCTGAATTATCAGCTCAACCATCACCTAAACCCATCAAAACATCAACAACTAAGTTCATTTTCAACCAAACTAAAGTACATTGCAACTAAAACAGAAAATATGTTGCTGCAACATGCACAATTGCTGCAGCATAAATACAAGCTGTATGCACTCAACAAAAACATAACAGCAGCATGGTTGGCATTTTTAACAATCTGGAATCTGTCCTTCAAGCGAATTTCCTTGTAAATCAACGGAAATGATTTGAGTAAGATTTCCAAATGATGCTGGAATTGACCCCCTAAAACCACAATAGGAAAGGAACAACTACTCAAGGCCACTACTCCAGTTTGTGTTAGGGAGATAAGCTGTGAGATTCTCGTTCCCACTTTAAATTGTAAAATTATCAAACAATTAAACCAAAATATAATTTACAACTTTAAACATTATTCAAAAATATAATTTACAACTTTATTAATATTTTTATTTAAAAAAACATTATTCATAAATTGTAAAAAGGATTATCCATGTGTAAAATTTAATATGATTAAATTAACCATTACATTTTATAAAAAGATCATGCTTCAATTAAAATAAATATTACTCTGGCGTTACTTTACTTAGAAGAGTCAAACGAATTCTGCATTCTGAAGGTTAGTGGAAAGTCAAGTATGTTCCTAGGGAATGTAATTTAATTGCAGACCATTTGGCAAAGATCAGTCTTTCTTGGCAGGCTTTCCTCCAGATATTTGAAGTTCCTCCGGATGTGATAATTACGATATTCAGCAGGATAAAGCTTTTAATGACTCTTAGCTCTTTTTAAGTTGTACTTATGTTTATGTTTTTTTTTTCACCAAAAAGAAAGTACTATAGAGTGAACATAAAGAAAAAAAAAGAAGTCTTAATTGTACCATCAAGTCTATCCTATTTTAGCTGTCAATATGACTTGCATATTTTCTTGATTTCTCGTTTTTTGAAGATAATATAATTGAGAAAACTAGTAATGAACTTTGGACACAAATCATAAAACGGATATAGAATTAAAGCATTAAACCTAAATTAACAATAAATTATTGTATTTCATAAATAATTTTACACTTTTTTATTCAATTTTAAATATTCATGGTTTTAAGATTTATATTTAGTTATAAACATTATTTTCATTTATTTTCCAATGAACACATCAAAAATTAAAGGTATACTTTTATGTTGGGAACTAACAATGTGAATAGAGAGAATGGCAGTGGCTGTATTATCAATGTGTATAGAGAGATATGAGAAAGGGATTGGTATTAGACAGCTGAGTTGTAACTCGTGGGCGAAGATGGAATTGAATGTATCCTAGTTAAAACATGGCATACCTTAGTTACTAAAATCCATAGTTCAGAAAAACCATGTGAATAGAGCGAATGGCAGTGGCTGTATTTTCATGTGTAAATGGTGTGGTGGTATACCAAAACCATTGCATACCAAAGTTACTTAAAATCCATAGTTCAAACATATCCGTATGCCACAATCCCGAGTAACATAGTTTTAAAATTACTTGACTACAACAACTTAAACAATAGTTAGTGTTGTTTATCGTATGAACCCAATTCAAGTTATAGCTAAAACTGTGATTGGAGTATATCCTAATCAAGGCAATAGGTTAAACCATAATTGAGACATTACATTATTGATCATGGCTTTAGAGTAGCACCTGTTGATGTCTCTATACATTTTGTGTAATTTATTATTTTATATTCTTTAGGAGACTTTGACTGTGTTTCAATTATGAAATCCAACTTTTAGAATTTTTATTTTGATACACAATTCTATCTTTGACCTCAACATTAGTGAATAAACTATAAAGCATACATGCAGGGCAATATTTAGTAAGAACTATAAATGGCATTGGCATTTAGATTACAAGAAGTTGGAAGTTCAAATAATATGATGGTTTTTCGATTGTGAATATAATGTAATTCAGGTTCAGTCTTAATACAACTCCATTTCCATACCTCATCATCACAACTTGCTAAAAGAAGGATATTTCAGAACGTTCATGTTACACCACTAATGGTGCAAGTGGTTCGGCTTCCCCATAGTCGACACATTGCTTGGACAATAGTAAGCCACACAATCCCAAGTTACCATTGTGCTGTAAGAATCATTATCAATGGAATTAAATTGATTCCTATCGGAAATTGGTCCAAAGATTCAACACTTACAACAAAAGTCAATTTCTTCTTCTGAAAAGGAATCTACCACTAAGCTTGTTTGATGAAAGATCTAATGATTCAAGTGCTACCAAATTTCCTGAGAATGTTCAGATAAGAACAATGAAGTTGTCATAAGAGAAGTTGAGCATTTGTAGTCTTTCTCGAAAAATTGTCCATGGTATTGATAGTTTTACAAGTCCATAAATACGAAAATGACCACAGTATTCGTCAATTTTATCTCTAATCTTTTTGTTGTTACGTTCACACATCAATAATCATTTTCAAATCAACCACATCTTAATTGTAGCACAAAAGTCTTTTAGACATTAGGACTTACATTTTTTTCTTGATTTCCCATTTCATTGTCTACTTTTCATCTTGTACCAAAAAATAAGCTTTTTTTTTTTTATAAAAATGATATTAAAAAATTAATTAATTGCAAAAAATGGGGTGGGAACAAATTAATTATGAAAATGAGGCGTTTGTTATAGTGCTCCTCGATGTTGTTTGACACACCGGCGGCACCACCCCACTTTTCGTCCAGTCATGCAACAATCAATAAGGTTTAAAAAAATAAGTTTTTTTGTGTCACCACTGTGTCAGGTGGCACCCATATGTATTTCTAAAAAACCCAGTGAAAATATGAGTATACACAGTGGAAGAAAAAAAACGAAAAAAATTATTGGTGCCTGCAATGTGTAAAGTGAAATCGCATTAATTTAAAAAATCATGTTAGAAAAAAAAACTTAATAACAATTTATCGTTTTTAAAATATTTTTATACATTTCTATTTATTTGATATTTAAAATTTTAGGTATAATAATGCCCCTAGTCCTTGTACGCTTTTTTTTTTTTTTAATTTAGCCTCTCTACTTTTAATTCCTAGAAGTTAATCATCTACTTGTATCATTTAAAAATTAAAGTCCAATTGTAACAATGTTAATTTAGTTCTATTAAATTTGAATATCTTATTAATCGGGCTTTAATTTTTTAAATCAAATGAATGGAAGTTCATTAATTGTGTTGTTAATTGGACTTTAATTTTCAAATTAGAAAAATAGCGGTACTAAATTTGTAACGCCCCCATGCCCGAGACCATTGCCGGAGTCAAGCTTGAGGTGTTACTGAACATAATTTTCCATTTAAGAACTTTGAAACATTTAATTCTACACTCACAGCATACAGTTTACCTGCGTTATGGTTACAAAAAAAATCATATCTCAAGTTACGAAACTCGAAATCAAGATCCGTAAATTTTCCCTGAAACTAGACTCATATATCTATATACTAGTTTTTTTCTAGAATTTTTTGTTGGGCCAATTAGTACAGTTTATTAGTTAAAGTTACCCCTGTTTCAGGACTCGACTGCACTGACCTCTGCTTACTACGAACCACTTTTCTCTCTCTAAAAAAATTCATATGACTATGCCATTTGTTTCTATTAAAACTAGACTCAATAAGGATTTTGAACATATAAAGCATACCTCTTAATTATTTTTGTACAATTTATGGTGAATTCCCAAATTTGGAACAGGGGATCCAGAAATTGCTCTAGCCCTGTCTCACTAAAGCCCAAATATCTCATCACATATAACTCATTTACCTGTTTTGCTCCTTCCATATGAAAGTAGACACAATAAGCTTTAATTACATATTTAATTCATCACCTAATTCAGTTTCTACTATTTTTAGTGATTTTTCAAACTCACGTTATTGTTACAGTAATGTTTTGTTTTATGGCACATTTCATCTTTTTATGAATTTTCATGAACTACATAACATATTAGTCTCACATAGCATCCAACATTATCTAGGCTAGCCATTCCAATGACTAATCATTACCAAGCATTTTCTTAACCAAACCACAACCATATCATAAGATTATTTACACAAAATAAGAACATTGCTATACATGCCATACTTAAGTTATACAAGCCATTTTACCAAAAAGTCCTTCGGATAGTGTGATCGAGCCTTCGACCTATCCCGATTCCTGAGCCGGCTTGTCCAACACTACAATGAATGGAAAAGAGAGAGTAAGCATAAATGCTTAGTAAGTCCATATGCAAATAACGAGTAACATAACAAAGCAATTATACAAAACAGCAATAGCATGTTATCACCAAGACATATTCCACATTTCTAGCCATCGTGTATCAAGTTTCAACCCGAGGGTTAAGTACATACCTGCCCAAAGTGTGCCTTTTGCGACACTTACCAAAATATCATTTGCATCTCAAGCATTCTTCCATTTCGCTAAAATTTTACCCGTTGAACACATCGGAATATAACTCGGATACATGGATAATTTGCACATAAGTGCCACATATGTAATCAAGCGACCATGTAACCCGCCCATAAGCGAACTTGGACTCAACTCAACGAGCTCAGGCGTTCGCATCCATAAGTGAACTCGGACTCAACTCAACGAGCTCGGATGCCTAGTTACATCTCACGAACTCGGACTCAACTCAACGAGTTCGGACATTCGCAGCCATAAGTGAACTCGGACTCAACTCAACGAGTTCGGATGCCCAACCATCCTAGTGACATGTCACTTGTATCCTAATCTATTCCCAAGGTTCAAACGGGATTTTCCTCAATCACACATTTCCCAGTTGTTCTCCTCGGAATATCAGAACCAATACGTTGCTTGCATCTCATACTTATCAATTTAATCACATACTTTTCAAACAAATACATAATATTTCACAAAGCATAATATTCATAATAACAAGTATCATATCATATAAATAGCATTAAATCACTTAAAATAGCAATTATGTTACATTACTTACACATGAACTTACCTCGGTACAAAATATAGCAATTTTGCAATTTAGTCCACAATCTTTTCTTTTCCTCGATCAAGGTTGATTCCACGTCTTTCTTGATTATGGAGCTTGGAAGCTTGAAACAAACCCTAGCTATGGAGAACCCTTGAAATTTCGTGGTAATGAAGAAGGTGATCAATTTTGTGTTATTTTTCCCTTTTTATTTCATGTTAATATCCAAATGACCAAAATGCCCCTCCTTACTAAACTTTCAAAAATTCCATCCATGTCCAAATTTTGTCCATGAACTTAAAATTGGCCAAATTACTATTTAAGACCTCCTAATTAATATTTCAAAGCAATTTCATACTAGAAACTTCTAGAATGCAAGTTTTGCAGCTTATTCGATTTAGTCCCTAATTTTAAATTAAGCACTTTACGCATAGAATTTCTTTACGAAATTTTCACACAATCATGCAATCATATCATAAACCTCAAAATAATTATAAAATAATTATTTCTACCTCGGATTTGTGGTCACGAAACACTATTCCGATTAGGCCCTAATTCGAGATATTACAAAATTTCAAAAGTCTGAAGAATACAAGGAGTGGGGTGTAATTAAAGTAAAAATTTAATATAATTTTCACCTTTATTTTTTTATTATTAAAAAATATGATAGTTATTTTTTTCCTCAAACCCCAAATTAATTATATCCATTTGGTTGAATGGAATACAAGCATCCATTCATTCAATGGAATTGTAAATTGGAATACAAGCTCAAATGGAAGCCTTTCTTCTAAAACCCATTTCCATGCTTACAATAAATTTGTTTCATTTAATAAAATTCCACTTCTTGCTTAAAATCCATGGCCATCCAAAAAGGATTTCTTTATGGGTAAACTATTAAAATAGTCACTTTTGTCTACCTCACATTATATTTTAGTCACTTATGTTTGAAATGTTATATTTTAGCCACTTTTGTTAACGTGTTGTAATATTTTAATCACTGGGCCATTAATTATTGTTAACAGTATAACGGTAAGCTGACATGGCACATTAAATCATCATTTCAAACAAGAATTCCAGGCTAAATTATACAATTGGTGCCCATATTTTTTGTTTTTAACAATTCAAATTTTTTCTTTTATTTCTTTTAACTTTCTTTTTTTTTCTTTATTTCCCATTCTCTCTCCCTCTGTTTTCCTCTTTTCTTCATCTCTTTTAACGTAGCTTTTCTATATTTTCTATTTGTTAAAACTTTTTTATGTTTATGAAAAAAAAAAGGCGAAAACTGAAACCAAAATAAAACTTGCTTCGCATATTCTCACCCTACAATTACAAACCCTCATCGTTCATCATCGCTTTAACGAACCAATTTGGATCTCTCAATCATCTAGTCCACAAGCTCGCCTCACTTGAAGACCTCGCCAGTTGTGACTTATGGCAGTCCACCCACAACAAAGTTTCCCGAGCTCATTCCCTTGACCTCCTAACCAACCCCCATGACCACCTTATCTATCTTACCTACAACATTCTCACCCTCTCGAAATTACGTTGTTTCACAGATTCTTCAAACGAGCTCTACACTCTCAATGACTAAAACGACCACCATACAAAATTTACCCTCAATTTTTTACAACCCAAGCCCAGTCTAATGATAAACATAGAATAAAAAAACACTTTAAATCCATCATTATCTATAAAAGATTAATTCAATCCGGATTAAATTTATTTATATTATTTTTAAAAATATTTTTTATTTAATTTATTTTATTGAAAATTTAAATAAGATAATTCAACATATTTTTCAATGTTTACCTTCACAAATTATACCTTTAATTTTTTTTAAAACAATCTTATTATAGGTTCTGACCATATTTGATCTTTTTGACATAATGCCTAGAACTACCCATAACCCCTCCTAACCCATAAATAAAAGGATAATATGCTTAAGCGTACTCGAACACTTATCTTCCTGCATTTTATTTGTTTTTTCACTTTTTCCCTATAATGAAAATTAGGAAACCCAACCTTTTCTGCTACCATTTTATTTAATCGATAAGTAACTCCAAATTCCTATCAGTAGTATAGAAGAGTCAGCATGAAGCTGAAAGCTTTGCAATCCCAATGGCTAAAGTTGGCTTGCCTGATAAAAATGTGAAAGGAATGCTTCTTCGTTTCAACTACATTGGCATTTATCTTGGCTTTTCCTTTAATCATCAACTCCCCAAAGCGATTGCTTCAACGATACATTGGATTTCTCTCTATTTCCAAGTGAAGCTGCCGCCCACGTGTGCGCACCATTTTAGGCCTGTGATAATACTCTAGAATGACATATTTTTATGTATTAATTATGTGTTTATTCTGAGTATGATCCCACTAATTTGAGCTATTTATGGTTTTTTATCTTATAGGGACTAAATTGGAGGCAGAAGTAAAATTAAGGGCGAAAAGCGTGAATTTAGAGATAAAAATGGGCCAAGATTCAGCATAGGGAAAAATGTGGTGCCAAAAGTGCAAGCATGGAAGACACAAGGATTAAAGTGCAAAAAGAAGAGATTTAGGATAATTATTCAGGATTATTTAGGATTATTTAATTTGAGGATTTATTTTATTTATCTTTGATTATTTGTAATTATCTTTAGGAATTTAAGTAGGACTAAACTATCTTTCTTAGCACTATAAATAAGGGATGAAGTGACTCAATTCTCATTGATTCTTTTTTATAAACACTTTCTCCCCAAAAAGTTTAGCCTTTTGTTCTTTCCATATTTTCCATTCAATAAAATTCTATTTTTTTTAACTAAGGCTATTTCTTTTTCCAAAAGCATGAGCCACTAAACCCATCTAGCCGAAGGCTGTCAAAAAAATCCCCAAAAAAGGTTCTTGAGGCTTAGAATTCGTACTTAGCCTTCTCGACGAGTATTCATCGTTTCTCCGCATTACGGGGCTGACGCTTCCGTCCATGTCCCTTAAAAAGTGATCTTTTCAACGTGTGCAAAGGCGGCCGCTTTGTATGTTTTGAGAAGGTTGCACAGTCGATTCGTTAGCTTACTACGTTAGAGGTTGGCGAGCCCAAAAGACAAAATGGTGTGGGATTCGCCATTGAGAAACATTGATCTAGCATAAGACGATCCCACAGAAACGATTGTTGGCTAGAGTCAGGTTCCACTAAATTGTAAGTACAAATCCTTGGAGCTGGTGGTCGTAGGCGTCCTCTTCTACTATAACTGGCTTATTCGATTTGAGAAGGACAATCTAAAAGTCGAGGATTGAACCTAAGGCGGATCGAGACAACTGGAGGCTAGAATCTCATTACATAAGAAACTCTCTCTTTTCTCAACTCTATTTATTTTTTATATTTTTTTATTTTTATTTTCGTAATCACAATTTCAGTTAACTTTAAAATTTGTTTTTATTTTCCAAAATCAAAACTTTTAATTTTGTTATTTTTATTTTTTTCAGAAACGTAGGTTTTCTTGCGCACGATTCTGTTCAGGATTTCGAGAAACAAGCATTCGTGCAATCCGATCCTTAAGGATTCGACCCTACTTCTGTTCTTTTTCATTATCTTTTAGGGAATAGGATATTTTTTGTGCTTTCAATGACCGCATCATCTGGCTTACTGTGGCTTGCCGAAATCCATATTCCCCACAATTGTTACTGGAAAAATATGTATTTAGTAACCATCATCAATTGTTTCTTTGAACCTAACAGTCTACAATTTCAGTCTTATAATTTACAATTACTTGTCAAATGCGACTTCCATTGATTAAAAAAATCATATTTAAACTCCTTCGTAACAACTAGAATTTGGCATTGGAATTCATACAACAATAATTGGCTATTACAGTCATATTTACTTTGACAATTCAAGTTTATGAAGTAGCTAAGCATAATTACACAATACCCACAAATAAAAATTTAGAAATTATGATGAACACAAAGAAATTCATACCATTTGCTAAATTAATAACAACCTCACTTATTTATTCTAATCGCTCCCAAGAAAACTAAACATGCTAAATTTTTCCGTCCAATTCAATCCTAAATTCCAATGCCGCTATCACAAATTACAAAAATAGAAAGAAAGAAAAATATATTTCAACTTAAATATTAGATAAGAAATATGAAAGTTATGAAATTCTTGTTAGAAAAGAAACTCACCTAAGGAAGATGTCGGGTGCAAAGTTAGTTTCTTCTTCCCATGTTTCTTCGTACCCACCTCGTGAAATTGTATTGCCAGTCTCTCTTCACCTTTCTAACAAACCACAATGGTCTTTCAGTTGTGAATACAATGTATCCCAGGCTCAATCCTAGCACCACTCCACTTCCATACCCCATCATTACAACTTGCCAAAAGAAGGATATTTTAGAACCTTCATGTTCCACCGACAATGGTGCAGGCAGTTTGGCCCCTCCAAGGTTGATGCATTGCTTAGACAATGGTAAACCACACAATCCCGAGTTACCACCGTAGGAATCATTATCAAAGGTATCAAATTGTTTCCCATGGGGAATTGGTCCAACAAGATGATTTTTCGAAAGATTTAATACTTCAAGAAATGTCAAATTCGTCATTTGAGAAGGAATCCTTCCACTGAGCTTATTTGATGAAAGATCCAATGATTCAAGTGCAATCAAATTTCCAAACGATGTTGGGATAGGACCAATGAAGTTGTTGTGAGAGAAGTTGAGCATTTGCAGGGAAATAAGTTGCCCGACCTCCTCAGGAATTTTTCCACAAAATTGGTTGTTTGACAAGTCCATAGATACAAAAATGGCCACGGCCTTTGTTAATTCCATCTCCATTCTTTTCGTCGTAACATTCAGAGGAATTTCATAAATACCAATGTCATATCGGATAAATGAGGTGTATAACCACTCTTTAGGTTTATCTTTCATTGCTCTCAAATTTTGAAAGAGTTTCGTGGACAATGTACCCGTGAACTCATTTCCAGAGAGATCAACTATTCGCAACGCAGAGAAGTTAAATGAAGCTATGGAATGAGGCAATGATCCATAAAATCTATTAAATCTTAGAATAAGAACTTGCAGTCTTGGAAGCGAAGCTAACCAATGGGGAAATCTATCCATTAACTTGTTGTTCCCTAAATTTAAAAGTTTCAATGAAGTAAAATTAGCCAACGATGGTGGAACTACTCCTTCCAATTGATTGTCATTGAGTAAAAGATGGCTCAACTCACTATTATTCACAGAAGAATTAGGGATATTTCCAATGAAGTTGTTCATTTGCAAATCCAAGAGCTCGAGATAGCTTAAGTTTCCAAGACAATCAGGAATAATTCCACTCAAGCTGTTTTCGGACAAATCCAGAACACCAAGTGAACTCAAATTGCAAATAGAAGAAGGGATGTTTCCTGTCAATTTATTCTTTGAAATGATGATCTCTGAAAACTCCTTTGAAATTGGAATTTTAGGATTCAAGCAAGTTGAGAGAATTGGACCTTGAAGCAAGTTGGCATGAAGGTTGAGATATCCCAAATTGTTTCCCGGAAATTGCTCCAAAGCAGTCAAAAAGTTATGAGAAAGGTCCAAAAATAGCAATCCTTCCCACCCTTCAGCTTCCCATTTGGAAATTCCACCAGAAATCATGTTATTGGAAAGATCTAAATTTTTCAACTTCGATGTTTGAAAGAAATTCGGGAACTTCCTTACGCTACAACCAGAGAATCTCGCAGTTCTAAGCTTGGGGAAAGAATAGTTCACATCATTACCGCTTGTGCTTAATGATAATAAATTATTACTTGAAACATCAAGCACTTCAAGACTCGTGAGTTTTGAAAGCAAATCTGACTTGATCACACCACTCAAGTTGTTGGATGACAAATAAAGTGAAGTAAGGTTCACAAGATCAAAAAAGGAATACGGTATTGAACCACCAATGTTATTGTAACTCAAATCAACCTCTCGGATGGAACTAGGCTTCTGAATTCGATCAATCGGACCAACTAGTTTGTTATAACTGAGGTCCAACTGCAGAAGAGAGGGCAGAGTGAACAGCCAAGATGGTACTCCACCAATTATAGAGTTGTACGATAACCAAAGTTTCTCCAGAAATTGAAGCTCACTAAC
This sequence comes from Gossypium stocksii, assembly GCA_020496765.1. Taxonomy (NCBI): domain Eukaryota; kingdom Viridiplantae; phylum Streptophyta; class Magnoliopsida; order Malvales; family Malvaceae; genus Gossypium; species Gossypium stocksii. The sequence continues at coordinate 2,953,434 of CM035623.1, forward strand.
ATGATTTGGAAAGGGACCTTCCAAGTGATTATTTGACAAATCCAAATGGGTAATTTTTGTGAGGCTGAAGATAGTTATTGGAAGTGGACCACTCAAATTGCATGAAGAAAAGCTCAAGGAAGTTAATTTTCTAAGGTTTCCAAAAACATCTGGAATCGGTCCTTCAAGCGAATTTCCTTGTAAATCAACGGAAATGATTTGAGTGAGATTTCCAAATGATGCTGGAATCGACCCCCTAAAACCACAATTGGAAAGGTCTAGCAACTTAAGGGCATGACTCCAGTTTGTGTTAGGGAGATAACCTCTGAGATTTTCATTCCTACATAAATCTATATATTTGAGGTTTGGGAACTGAAAAGCTTGAGTTGGAAATTCCCCATGTAATTGACACCAACTGAGACTCAAATGTTCAAGTGATGAAGACAAGTTTAGAACGGAAGTAAGTGCAACATCAGACATATCTGCACCATCAAGTGCAAGGTTTCTTAATTTGGTTAAGTTTCTTGCAAGCATGTCAAAACCTTCGCCATCAAATCTCAAGTCATAAAGAGAGGAAAGATCAAGTGAAACCAAACTTGACAAGACACTGTTTTGATGCGAGATTAAGCCAGAGAAGGCATTACCTGCGAGATTAAGATGGGTTAAATTCACCAACCGGCTAAATAACTTTGATGAGATGGTGCCCTCGAAACCGTTATCAGCAAGGTTGAGTCGTTGGAGTCCATGAAAATGAAACAAGCTGCTAGTGTTCTCAAGAAGAGAGCCTCTGAAGTGGTTGGAGCTCAAGTCAAGCCATTGGAGGTTGTGAAGTTGAAAGAGGCTGTTGTTTGCAAAAAGAGAACCAACAAGGCAACTCTGACTAAGATCGATGCCGATTACATGACCGGTGGCCTTGTCGCATTTGATCCCATCCCATGAACAACAATCAATGCTTTTCTTCCATGACTCTGTCCTGGGATAACCTTCACCAGAATCTTCACAACGATCGATTAGAGAAATGGCGGTTTTAAAATGGAGCAAAGCATCTCTCTGGTGTGGGAGACATAAATGAGAGGATGAAGGAGGAACAGAGGAAGATAAACTCCATGAAAGTTGCAAGACCACCAAAACCAGGCAAAGGGTTCCCATATTTTTATTTTCTCCAAAAAAAACAAACAAGTAATTAAAAAGTTAAGAAACAAAGGGATGTGTACTATAAGAACAAGCGATTAAGTCATAATTCCAAGTAAAAAGGTTTGGTAAAAACTATGAAGACATCCGTTTCAATACAATTAAAGTAAACATATCAACCCCACAAAATTAGCCATTGACTCATCCTTAATACAGTAAGGATGTTCCTTCATTGCCTCCTTTCATTGAATCTAACAAATCTACCATTCAAAAAGGGAAAGGAAAGTCAAACAAGGCATCTCTCGTGAGATGCGAAACATGTGCATTCAATTGTGTTACGTCAAAGATCAAAAGTTGAATGATTGTGTTGCAAATGTGGCACTCCAACTATGGGGCCATACTGGAAAGTTGAAACCTCTCCAATTTTGTACGCACCCACAGTGCGGACTCAGTTAATGTACCGACCGAGTATAAGAAATTAGAAGAAATTAAATTTTCAATTATTAAAAGAATTAATTTAATCTTTATATTATTAAAAAAATTAAATAAAGCCAAAGAAATCATGGATTTGACAAAGCAATTAAACTATAAAATAATTTACAACATTATTTTTATTTTTATTTCAAAAAACATAATATGGATTATCATGTATAAAATTTAATATGATTATATTAACCATGAAAAATCGAAATCATATATACTTACGTACTATAGAGTGAACATAAGAAGAAAAGAAATCATACATACTTAAGTACTATAGAGTGAACATAAAGAAACAAAAAAAAAAAAAAAGTCTTAATTGTATCATTCAAGTCTATCCCATTTTAGCTGTGAATAAGACTTGTATATTTTCTTGATTGCCCATTTCTTAAAGAAAATATAATTGGACGAACTTCAAACATAGATCATAAATTATTTTCTTTATATCGTATTCAAAATTATTGAAGCGCTATTTTCTTTTATTTATCAATGAACACAACAAAAATTAAAGTGGAGATTTTAGAAGATGATGTGGGAATTAACGATGTGAATAGAGAGAATGGCAGTGGTGGCTGTATTATCAATGTGTATACAGGGATAGGAGAAAGAGATTAGTATTAGGCAGCTGATTTGTAGCTTGTGGTGGCTGCATTATCAATGTGTTTACCCTATGAATCCAATTCAAGTTATGGCTAAAACTGTGATTGGAGTATATCCTAATCAAGGCAATAGTTTAAACCATAATTGAGACATTACATTATTGATCATGTCTTTAGAGTAGCACCTGTTGATGTCTCTATACTTTTGTCATACATATAACTTTATATTCTTTACTGGACTTTGATCGCGTTTCAATTATGAAATCGAATTTTTAGAATTTTATTTTGATAGAAGATTGAATTATCAATGAGAAGACCTTGATTTAAGTGATCGATCACCTTTGTAGAAGAGATTGGCAGGTGGTCACACAAAAAGTTTCAAGAGAAGTCAATGTTATTGTAACAGCTCGTTTTAGTGAAATCGGAATAGTGGTTTCAGGACCACAAATCCGAAGTCAGAAAATTTATATTAATATTATTATTTTATATTCTACTGTATGATAGAAATACAGTGTAAAAATTTTGTTAAGAAATTTTATTGTTTACATACCTAATTTGATGAAAAGGACTAAATTGCATTAAGTGCAAAAGTTAAGTTCTAATAGCTAAAGATATTAAATAGCTATAGAATTTGTAATTTGAGGTCCTTATATAGTAAATAGACCATTAAAGTGCTTAGTGGTTAAGTATGAGTAGTCATCTTTGGAAATTTAATAAATTATTAAGGGTAATTTTGGAAATTAGTGGGAAAAGTGATATTAAATAAAATAAAAATCTATATTATCATCATCTACCACCAAATAAAAAAAAAGAGAGAAGAAAACCTAGCCATGGAAGCTTGAGAGATTAGCGAGCTTATTTTGCTCAATTAGGTATGTATCATTATCTCGTTTTTAATGATTTCTATGTTTCCGAGATTGTAGTAGCTTAATCTAGCTAGCTCGGGAATTAATTTGTAAAACTATTAAAGTATTAGGGTTTTTTCATTGATGAGTATGTTTGAATTATGAAGTTCTATGATATAAAATGAAATGTTGCTGTTAAATAAACAGCTTTTATAAAGAGAATTTTGATGAAATTATCAATTAGGGATTAAATTGAAAAGATGATAAATTTATGGTAAAATTGTGAATTTTATGAAATATATGGGCTGCTATTAATAGGTATAAAGATCGGCTAGGCTTGAATAAGGATTAAATTGCATGAAAGTCATTTTCCGAGCATAGGGACTAAATTGTAATAAATTAAAAGTATAAGGACAAATTAGTAATTTTGTCAAAAATGTGTTGTTGGACTAAATTGAATATGAGTTATATTGAATTGAGTTAAATTCATTCGTATAGATCCGGTTAGACCTAGTACGGAGTTAGATCAAGGCAAAGGAAAAATATCGGATTAGTCATCTTCGTATCTACGTAAACTTGATGAGGTAAGTTCGTATAATTAAATTGAGTATTTATATGTTTTAATTGAATCATATGTATGTGATTTGTATAATTTCCATGTATAAATACCAATCGCATATCCGACGATTACCGAATCCCGTTTGAACCTTAGAAATTCGTAGGATACAAATGACATGTCATTAGGGTTACCAATTTGGTTTGGGTTCTGCATATGTTGCGGACACACCATAGCTAAAATGAGCTTCTCGATTTATAGCTCGTATGAGCTTCCTGATTTGTAGCTCGTATGAGCTTCCCGATTCACAGCTCGTGAGAGCATACTAATTCATAGCTCGTATGAGTATACATGTACATGAATTGACATATTACAGTTCAGTACACTTCGTGTGTACTAACCATGTAACCAATGATATTCTAAATGGTTCAATGGGTACAGTTCTGTTATGAAATCATATGAGTTTGATATGACCTATTACTGGAATATACATGAAATACACGAAATATGATTATTTGATGAATTCAACCATGTGTGTTGGATTTTATATGTGATTTTCATGGCTAGTATGTTGGTGATCATGTGTTTAGGCTTTTGGCCAAATTGGTTGAGGTATGCTACGTTTACTTACCTATTTTGTGGAAATATGGTAAGTTAAATTTTGTATTATACGAACTTACTAAGCTTAAATGCTTACTTTGTGTTATTTTTCATGTTTTATAGTAATTCGAAAGCTCATTCAGGTTAGAAGCTGGTCGGAGCTATTTCACACTATCCATCGGCTCTTTTGGTACTTTCAATAAATTAATTTCGGTTATAATGACATGTAGAGGATATTTTGGCCAATGTTGATATATAAATGTTTTGTTGAGACAAGCTATTTGAATGGCTTGTGTTTGATGTATTTTGATATGTTTATATATGTGGCCTTAACATATTTAATGTGTGTTTGATATGGTTGAATGATGGAAAAATTATAGGTATATACTGATGCTTGGTTTGAAATGGTATATTTGGTATAATTATGCATATATGCTTTTGGTTATCTAGGTGAATATGGATATTTGGTTGACATGTTATTAAGTTGTTAATTGAGGTGCTTAAGGGCAGATTGGTTGTATGTGGTGATAATACATGTTGAAGACTTGATTTTAGCTTGATTTGAATGCCTTGTTATGTCTTGTTGATATACAAATTTTTGAGTTTAGGTTAGTACCAATTTGGGTGAGAAATGTGGCTTAGAAAGGCCTATTTTTGTCTACAAGAGAAGAGATACGGGCATGTGTCTCAGCCGTGTGTATTAATAAATTTTTATTTCTTATTACCTAACATCAAAATGAGTTCTATTGTATATTAATACTCAATCAATACCAGTTACGTTAATACTCTATCACCGGTAATGAATTTATTAAATATTTTTTTTCATAAACAAAAAATAATTAAAATATGTATCTATCAATTTGACACCAACTTAATCAAGGAAATTACTAAATTATCATTACATATTTGAAATAAGTTATATTCTAAGAATGATACTTTTGTCTTTTCACATTTTAAATAAAACCAATAAAAAATTACGAATAATGATATTTAAACTAATGCCATTAACATGCATAAACCACTCTAGCCAAAGATTTTAATTTCATACATATTACATATGTATTGTATTATTATTAGTTTTATTATTTATTATATTTTTTAAATACACATTTATATTCCAAATATATGGTTTCTATACACATACGTGTGGTTTTCACATACATACACATACTGCTACAAAATTCATTTCAATCTGGTGACTGTCTGCTTTGCCTGTTTTGCAATACATGGCGAAGTGCTCACAGTTGTTAAAAATCATGTTGTAGGGGCCAAACCCATTCCCTTCAAGGAAACCAGTTGCGGCGCTAATAACTTCATGGGGAGGCTTGGAACGGAGTACGGAGCAAGTGCCACGTTTTCTGTTTTCGAATTCTGAAAAGGGAACGCCATAGTCATAGATCTGGACCGTTTCACCTTGAAGGAAACAATTTATGCATACTTTTGCTATTTCACCATTTTCGACACGCTTGTCTCCACATTTATGGCATGCAGGTAGCGGCCCAAGTTTCTTGGCTTTTCCCTGGAGATGAATAACCATGTCGTCCCCCACATATATTCCTGCAGTACTCTCAATCAGAAACACCCAATGTTTATGTTGTATACATGTTATGATCTTCTGGGTATATGGATAAAAAATTGAAAAGAAATAGAAGCAAACCATGGTGATCATAGAGACCGTTCTTTCTTCGACAGTAGATGTGATCCCCTGGTTGAGGAAACCTTGCTGGTTTGCTTTCTGGCAGTGCCATTTATGATTCCTAGTTAAAATCTTTTGTTTTAAGTTGTGTTTTTAGCAATAAACTAAGGCAAATTTATAGTAGATGTGATTAGAAGCAGCATCAAAAAATCGAGAATCAAATTTAATAAAGAGAAAACATATAATTAAGCTTTGAAAGTTTTGGAAAGGAGGTTCTGATGCTTGCTAGACAATATTGTTCAAAGGAATCAAACTTTCCTTCAATAGTGCCAGTTTACATACCAATGTAAGTGCTTGACATGATTTTAGTTGCATTAAAGCCCCTACTGCCTATACCCTTTAGCTCTTTTACGGATAGATTTCAAATAAATTTAAATCATTTGGAAAATATAGTTGTTTAATCATAAATTTTGCTCTATAAATGTGGTGCAGATGAAACCTCTGTTGGAGAAATTATGGTTTCAGCTACAAGAGCAGTTTCAACTTTTGTTGTAGCTAGGCTGAAACAATAATTTATCATGTTTAGAACTGATAATCTTTTTAGCTAAATCTATTTGAATGTTGAACTCATAATCTGTTGCAAGCTTTCATGGCACATCTTAGAAGATTAATCTAACGGAGGAACAAATCATAAATGATCGAATTTCAATTCATCGTGCAAATAGAATTTCCTATTTTATGGAAATTGGATCCAGTAATTTAAAGAATATCTTGAAATTTTCATTATTTATCCTAACAAAGTAGTCCTATTTTGTAAGATATTTTAGTGGGAATTGTTATTGTAATATATTTGTATTTCACTCGAAGCGAAGTCAGAAAATTTTTTTAGGGGACCAAAATTAAATTGTAATTTTTATGATAGTAAAAATATAATTTCACCATTTTAATAGTTTATATCTTTATAATTTTAAAAATATTAAATCAATTTTTTATCATTTTGAAGGGGGTCAAAGTGCAATTTTATTTTTATTAATTTAAAATTCTAAAAAATTTAAAGCACTTAAATGAAAAATTTTCTATTTTAAGGGAAAACTGGACCCTGCCAACCCCCTTAGCTACGCCCTTGATTTCACCGTGGCTAAAATAACTATATATGTGAAGCTTGACTTAGTTTGTAAGAAAGTTAGCGCTTTATATTATTCTATTAGGAACCACTTCGATTTTATAGCTGCGTTTTTTTATAGAAAATTTAGTGGAAGATCTAGATTTTTTGTATAAGTGTAAGTTTCGTATATAGTGAGTTGTGGGATTTAAATCCGTCAAGATCTAGTGCCTTTAGTGTAGTGATTTTTTTTTATGTATTTGTAATTTTTTGAAAAATTTGGTTTAATAAAATCTAAAGAATATAATATGACATGGGGCATATGACGATGTAGAAATGTCGTGTGGAAGGCTTGCATTATTTTATCTTTGGCATATATACTTTTCCTCTGAGTTAATGTTACTTTTTTGCATTTTTTTTCTGGGCATTTTAATTTTACGAATAAAGGTCAATTGAGTATTAATTTGATTGGTATGAGTATTGCTGTCAATGCAAGAGGACCTGAGTTCGAGTGTACTTCAATCGCATTATCCTCTTAGTTATGAGCTGAGTAGGAGTTATAGGTAATTCTAAACATTATATCAAAAAATACAGATATGATCAGAACTTATAATAAAATTATTTTACGAAATTTTGAAATAATCCCTTCAAACAATTTTATAGTGGAATAAGCGATGAAGAATTGAAACCAATGGTAGAGAATGAAAAAAAAAAAAAAAAGGGGGAAGTATTGTTCTTATGCAAATACAAAATAAATATCTACATGAAGTGATGTGTCAAAATAAGGCTAACACATAAATTATGAAATTTAGTTTAATTGGGTTATTTAATTATTTTTAATTAAATTTAGATTTTAACTGTTATAAATTTTCATCTCAAATTACAGTCTTTTTCTTAAAATTTTTATAATAGTTATCCAATTATTAACGTGTATTTATTTTAGTCACTTACGTCCACAAAATTTCATTTTAGTTATTGACATTTGATGTTGTTGTCACTATTTCGTTAAATCATTAACAGAATGTTGATGTATCATTTTCTTATGATATAATAACAAACATTCTAATGGTTACAGATTCTATCAATTTGGCCAAAATTCTAAAACAATCAATAATTTTAGCATTTAGCGTTTAACTTTACATATTCTATCAATTTAATCTTGATTCTTAATTAAAAGTTCAAAAAAAATAAAAATAAATCCTTTTTAAAAAAATTTAATTTTTATGGTGAAAATCAAACAAAAATAACTTTTTCTAATTTTAGAGAAAACTATGAAAATAGTTTTTTTTTATTTTTTATAATTTTCACATATTTTCATTTTTTTTTCAAAGATCATTTTTAAAATTTTTAAATAAACATATTTTAATATATAAATAAGGCAACTCATAATTAGGGGTGAGCAAAATTCGATTCGATTTGAAAAACTCGATAAAAAATTCAAATTTTGAATTAAATAGTTCGAGTTATTTGAGTTAATCAAGTTATTTTTATGTTAAACTATTATACTTGGTTTTTAATTGTTTTTTTATGTATTTTATTGGTTGTATATTGACGATTTCAAATCCTCTTCATTTATTTGTTTTAAGATTTGTTACTCTTTATTTATGGGAGTTTGTTAGGTATTTCTTTAAAATTAGCTATTAATTTGTTATCTTTTAAATGTTGATGTTGATATTCACTTAGCGTAATATGCTCATTTGGATTTCTTATAGCCACATGTATTCCATGTTATATATATCTTTATTCCATGTTAGTTGTTATGCCTTTGTTCCATGTTAACTTTCGTCCAACTTCAAACCAAATACTCTGAATCGTTTTTAAATTACCAATCTAAATACTTTTTGAAATAAGGCAATATTTAGTGTTTGGGAACTCGGGAAATTATGCCCTAACGTGCTGAGTTGCGATTTTCCATTTGACCAAATAATTAAATACCTTTTTAATTGCATGTTTTAGAAATTATAAGACGACCTCGATTTTGAAAGTTTTAAAGTGTCATATCCTAACGTGCTGGATGTGACATTTTATTCCTTCAAAACGAGTGAATCCTAAAATTCAATGCAAAATAGTCAAATATTCCTTGAAAGGGATCGCATTTTAAACTTTATCAAATTTCATCATTAGGACACTAGTTAATTAATTTGGTACCAATTTTAGGGGTTACGAGGGTGCTAACCCTTCCTCGTACGTAACCGACTCCCAAACCCATTTTCTTAAATTTCGTAGACCAAAATATTTTTTAAGGTGATTCGATCACACCTAAACAAAAAAGGTTGGTGGTGACTCCATGTTTTTAAAGTCGATCACCATTTTTCCAAAAATAAAAAATGGTTTCGACACTCTTATTTTTCATAATTTCATTGAATTGAGATAAAGCGAAATTGATAATTAAAGTAATATTTACTTCACAGCTTAAGTTTATGCATTACTTTAATATAATTGTGCAACACCCACAAATACAATATTAAAAATTATGATGAATCAAACGGACACTTATATCATCTGTTAAATTAACAACACCCCTATTTATTTATTCTAATCGCTCCTAAGAAAATTGAACATGCTGGATACTCCCATATTTGTGAGGAATTTGTCATATTTATGAATGATTTATGGGATTGGAACAAACATGTAACCCAATTGCTACTATTGCAAGCAAGTAAAATAAATCGTAACTTTAGTAGCAAGTTTAAGCAGGTATATCAGCAAAGACCTTTGCCTCCTTAACAATATAATGTTAAAAACACAATCATTGTCGATTTGGAACTGAAAGATCCAGGTCGAGAATCCAAAACAATCTAAGCACAATTTTTTTTCTCATTCAATTGATTACAAAAAAAGACATTAGGAACACCCAATCTATACCAGTTCGAACAAGGAATCAAGAGCAGCCAAACTGTGCCAAAACAGGGCACAAACAATCAGAAAAACAGCAAACCCCAAAATAGATTACCAATATGCTCTAAACAAGGTATTCCTCGACAAACCTGTTTTACTCGAGGCTTTCACCATTCCATTCTTACCATGATTTGTGACTTCAATCCAAACCTCAGCCATTTGCCTTAAACATCCTTCAATATTCGCAGGCAAATTACTAACCGACCATGGCCGAAGAAGACTATATTTCAATCAATCCGAAACAGTATTGAATCGCATACTATTAAATCCAACAACAATTATATTAATTAAATCCTAACTTCTTCACTTTACATTCAAATTGGGTTTTAATTTTTAATTTTTTTAGAAAAAAATCCGCCAATTGTGATTGAATTTTACTATTAAACTTGTCATAAATGTTGATTTCTTTAATTAAATTTTATCACTCAATATCAATTTTGATTATTTTATTTTAGTAGTTAACAATAATTTAACTTATAAATTAATAAATTAATTTTATATTTTATATTTAATGAAATAAAAACTTGAAAAATAAAAATACACCAAAAAAATAATAAGTTAAAGGAATAGTTGCTTAATAGCTTATATGATATACCATGGTAATAGTTGACAGTTGAAGTAACAGTTGCTTAACAACTTATGTTTATGCATTACTAATAAAATCTTTTGTACTCTTCGAAGTGTTGAAAGAACAACGAATCAATTGTTTCACTCCCAAGGAAATTGAACATGATGAATCTTCCCATTCAATTCAATCCTAGGATCCAACGCCACTATCACAAATTACGAAACAGAAAAATTCGTATCCACCTCGTGAAATTGTATTGTCAATTTCTCTCCACCTTTGTTGAAGTTGGTCTGCATGCAGCACTTGAAACAAGCAAGGAGCAAGTAAGCAGCCCGAGCCATGCATGCAGCTCCTAAAGTTGCTGCTACTGTTTTGTTTTCTTAGTTTAGTTGATATTATGTAATCTAGTTAGTTTTGAACTTAGTTGGTGATGTATTTGATATAATTAGGTGATGTTGAGCTGATAAATCAACTTTGTCAAAGTGTACAGTTACATTTATCAAGTTTCCATGTAATTTAGTGGTGTTAGGTAGTAGTTTAGGTGAAAATCTGTTTGTATTGACCAGTTTGTCTGGTATATGTAATGGCTTAATGCCTTCATCCATTTAGTCAATGAAATTATCATATTTTATCTTCATACTCTCTCATTTTTCTTTGCTTTCAATTCTCTTCTTTCTCAAGTTCAAAAATTCAATTTGTTTGCTCAGCAAGTCTTGAGCCTTGTTGCTCAAGCTTCAGTAAACCTTGATTGTTTTAGTCTAAAATCCCAACAATTGGTATCTAGAGCTGTAATCTCAGTGGACCTGATGCATTTCAACTTTTCAAAAGATGTGATCTTCATCAGGATTCTCACCAGCTGCACCACCAGTCTTCAATGGAGAGAAAAATTATCGAGCCAAGGTGATTTCGAGCATGTTAGTGAATCAGTCTATAGAAGCTTGCTTGGTTGTTTGCTATATTTAACTGCCACTAGAGCAGACATTATGTTTGCTGTAATTTTGCTCTCTAGATTCATGCATTGTTGCAATGAGAAGCACTTTCAAGCTGCCAAAAGAGTGCACACTTAAAACCATGTATTAGCGAAGGCATTTGCCTCCTTCACAATCGTATGTCCCCTTACATAAAATTCCAATAAAATGCAGTGGCTAACAACAGATGACAGAGTACAGTTACAGTTACAGTTACAGTCCAATAATAAATTTCATCAAAAACCAAAGTTTAAATGAAACCAAACTCGAACCCTCGCTACTGATCTTTGAGTTCATGCTCGAATTGAAGCAATTTCTCCGCTACTTCTCTTGCTGCATGAAATCCTTTTCTTCGCTAAGATGTACTGCCATCTATCGTTATCCAAAACGAAAACATTTTAGTTAGCCTCAGTCATTGCTGCAAATCTCTCATTACGGTTTTGAAAGTCCATAGATTACCATTGCGTCAGATATAACTATGGAATGAAAGCTATTGCCCTCCTCTAAGATTGGTTTTAGTGTTGATGGTTTTACATTAAGAATAAGAGCTGAAAGTTGAAGAACAATAAATCAATTTGTTTTATTAAATCTAATAAATTTAAGCATTATAACTTATAAATTATTAACAGTTGATGCTTGAATTATAATAAATATTAAGCATGAAAAATCAAAACCATTACTACTTAAATCTGGAGTTAACTCATTCACTGGCCTACTGCCATAACATTTGTATCAATGCCTAACAATCCTACTCTTTTTTTCATCTTTTAATTGCTCCACTGAAGTCTATCCCATTTTAGACTTTAGTACTACTTGACTCAGGGGTGAATCCAAAGGTTGGTAGAGCTCGATCCCCTTAAAATGGAAAAAATCACATTTAAGTTCTTTAAACTCTTTAAATTTTTAAATTAGTAAAGGTAAAATTACACTTTGACCCTTTAAAAATAATAAAATTTTAATTTAATACTTTAAAAATTATAAAAATATAAGCTATTAAAATAGTGAAATTGTATTTTTATTATCATACAAAGTACAATTTAATTTCGACCCCTAAAAAATTACTTTCATTATCCATATTTTGTTAACGGGAATATTGTCTGAAATAAAGAATACATAAAAGTACATTTGTTCATTTCGAATTTAAAGATTCAAACAAGTTGAAATGAAGGTGGAAAGTTCTCCTACTATTTTCTTGAAATAGCTCTAAAATGATCAGAATGTTATGAGAATTCAACATCCTTTGGCCTCCCATTTGGAAATTTCACCAGAAATCATGTTTCTTAGGGAATGGATTAAAGTGTAAATTTATCATTATACTATAAGTGAATATTAAAATTTCTCATAAATCATATATAAACACCTTCAAACAACAAGAGTTCATACGATAAGAATTTGACACTTACTTGAATACAAATTTAAAATTTATGATGAACACAAAGACACTCATCCCATCTGCTAAATTAACAACATCCTCACTTATTTATTCTAATCACTCCCAAAGAAATTCAACTGAATCTTCCCATCTATTCAATCCTGACTTCCAATGCCACTGTCACAAATTACAAAAACAAAAACAAAAATTGCTTCCACTTAAATATTAGATTAAGAAAGATGAAACTTATGAAATACTTGCTAGGAAAGAAACTCACTTAAGCAAGATGTTGGACTCAGAGCTAGTTTCTTCTTGCTCTATTTCTTTGTACCCACCTCGTGAAATTGTATTGCCAGTCTCTCTCCACCTTTCTAACAAACCACCATGGTCTTCTAATTGTGAATAAAATGTAACCTAGGCTTAGTCCTAGCACCACTCCACTTCCATACCCCATCATTACAGCTTGCCAAAAGAAGGGTATTTCAGAACCATCATGTTTCACCTCCAATGGTGAAGGCGATTCGGCCACCCCATGGTTGACACATTGCTTAGACAATGGTAATCCACACAATCTCAAGTTACCGCTATAGGAATCATTATCAAAGGTATCAAATTGATTCCCATGAGGAATTGGTCCAACAAGCTTGTTGTTTGAAAGATTCAATACTTCAAGAAATGTCAGCTTTGTCATTTGAGAAGGAATCCTGCCATTGAGCTTGTTTGATGAAAGATCCAATGATTCAAGTGCTACCAAATTTCCAAACGATGTTGGGATAGGACCGGTGAAGTTGTTATGAGATAAGTTGAGCATTTGCAGGGAAATAAGTTGCCCAACGTCCTCAGGAATTTTTCCACTGAATTGGTTGTTTGACAAGTCCATAGATACGAAAATGGCCACTGTCTTTGACAATTTCATCTCCAATCTTTTTGTTGTTACATTTACAGGAAGTTCATAAACACCACTGGTTCTCTCAGGAATTCCAAAGCTACCCTTTACATCATTCCTTCCCTCAAATTGGAAAATTGAGGAATATAAACCCTCTTTAGGCTTATCTTTCATTGCTCTCAAATTTCGGAAGAGTTTCGTGGGCAGTGTGCCAGTGAACTCATTTCTAGAAAGATCAATTATTCGCAATGAAATGAAGCTAGATGAAGCTATGGAATGAGGCATGTATCCATAAAATCTATTAAATCTCAGGATAAGAATTTGTAGTCTTGGAAGTGACTCTAACCAATGGGGAAACCTATCCGTTAACTTGTTGTTCCCTAAATTCAAAAGTTCCAATGAAGCACAGTTAGCCAAAGATAGCGGTACTAATCCTTCCAATTGATTGTCATTGAGTAAAAGATGGCTCAACTCACTATTACTCACAAAAGAATTAGGGATCTTGCCAATGAAGTTGTTCATTTGCAAATCCAAGAGCTGAAGACTTCTGAAATTTCCAAGGCAATCAGGAATAGTTCCACTCAAGCTGTTTTCGGACAAGTCCAGAACACGAAGCAGACTCAAATTGCAAATAGAAGAAGGGATGCTTCCTGTCAATTTATTCTTTGAAAAGATCATCACTGACAACCCTATTAAAATTGGAATTTGGGGAATTGGTCCTTGAAGCAAGTTGGAATGAAGGTTGAGATATGCCAAATTGTTTCCTGGAATTTGCTCCAAAGCAGTCAAAAAGTTATGAGAAAGGTCCAACGAATACAATAATTCCCACCCTTCAGCTTCCCATTTGGAAATTCCACCGGAAATCATGTTATTGGAAAGATCTAAATGGCTCAACTGCGATGTTTGAAAGAAATTCGGGAACTTCCTTACGCTACAACCAGAGAAGTTCACCTCTGAAAGCTGGGGGAAAGAATAGTTCACATCATTGCTGCTTGTGCTTAATGATAATAAACTGTTACTTGAAACATCAAGAAATACAAGACTCATGAGTTTTGAAAGCATATCTGACGTGATCACACCATTCAAGTTGTTTGATGACAAATAAAGTGAAGTAAGGTTCACAAGATCAAAAATGGAATCTGGTATTGGACCACTCAAGTTGTTTGATGACAAATCAAGATAAGAAAGCTTCACAAGATCAAAATTGAAATCTGGTATTGAACCACCAATGTTGTTATAACTCAAGTCAACCTCTTGAATGGAACTAAGCTTCTGAATTCGATCAATCGGACCAACTAGTTTGTTATAACTGAGGTCCAACTGTAGAAGAGATGGTAGAGTGAACAGCCAAGATGGTACTCCACCACTTACAGAGTTATTAAAAAACCAAAGTTCCTCCACAAATTGAAGCTCACTAACATGATTTGGAAAGGGACCTTCCAAGTGATTTTCTGACAAATCCAAATGGGTAATTTTTGTGAGGTTGAAGATAGTTATTGGAAGTGGACCACTAAAATTGCATGAAGAAAACCTCAAATAAGTTAATTTTCTAAGGTTTCCAAAAACATCTGGAATCTGTCCTTCAAGCGAATTTTCATGTAAGTCAACGGAAATGATTTGAGTGAGATTTCCAAATGATGCCGGAATTGACCCCCTAAAAGCACAATAGGAAAGGTCCAACAACTCAAGGCCACTACTCCAGTTTGTGTTAGGGAGATAACCTTTGAGATTCTCATTCAAGCTTAAATCTAAAACTTTGAGGTTTGGAAGCTGAAAAGCTTGAGTTGGGAATTCCCCATGTAATTTACACCCACTAAGACTCAAATGTTCAAGTGGTGAAGACAAGTTTAAAAAGGAATTGAGTGCAACATCAGACATCTCTACAGTGTCAAGCACAAGGTTTCTTAATTTGGTCAAGTTTCTTGCAAGCATGTCAAAACCTTGTTCATCAAATCTCAAATATGATTCTACACCACCAGAGAGACCAAGTGAAACCAAACTTGACAAGACACTGATTTGATGCGGGATCAAGCCAGAGAAGTAATTACCAGCGAGATTAAGATGGGTTAAACTCACGAACTGGCTAAATAACTCTGTTGAGATAGCACCATCGAAAGCGTTGTAAGCAAGGTTGAGTCGTCGGAGTCCATGAAAGTGAAACAAGCTGCTAGTGTTCTCAAGAAGAGAGCCTCCGAGTTTGTTGGAGCTCAAGTCAAGCCATTGGAGGTTTTGAAGTTGAAAGAGGTTGTTGTTTGCCAAGAGAGAACCATCAAGGCAACTGTGACTAAGATCGATGCCGATTACATGACCAGTCATGTTGTCGCATTTCACTCCCTCCCATGAACAACAATCAATGTTTTTGTTCCATGACTCTATGTCTATCCTGGGGTAAGAATCTCGATAACAATAAACAGAAATGGTGGTTTTAAAATGGAGCAAAGCATCTCTTTCATGTGGGAGACATAAATGAGAGGATGGAGGAGCAACAGAGGAAGACAAACTCCATGAAAGTTGCAAGATCACCAAAAGCAGGCAAAGGCTTCCCATTTTTTTTTCTTCAAAAAAGAAACAAGTACAAAGTTAAGAGGAAAAGGGAAGAGAGACAGAGGAAATCAGACCTTTGAAGTTGAAAGCTTAATTTCAGGAAAAAAAAAAACACACAAATTCTTCAGCTTCTGCTAGGAAAGGTTTTCAGGTTGAGGTTATTTATTGGATTCTTAAAAAAAAAAGAGGCAAATGGCATACATAGGATTTGATGAATGTGATAATAGTAATTTATATATATATTTAAAATAAGTAATAGTTCGATGCACTCTCCACAAATTTGAAATTTAATCCTTAAATTTTTATGTTTAAGAATTTAGTTCTCTATTTTCCAAATTTTAAAATTCAGATCTAATTGTTAACATTGTTGTTTTTTTATTAAATTTATTGGTGTGATATTTTGAAATAAATTAAATTAAAAACTCACTTGTTAGCAATGTAACTAAAAAATAACATTGTAATGAACTTGAATTTAACAAAATAATCAAGGCAGGCAAGAGCCTTGGCTCCCCCAAAAATGAAAAAATTTCAATTCAACCCTCTTATAAATAAGAAATTATAAATTAATTTATAGTAAAATTGCACTTTAACACCCTAAAAATGAAAAATAAAATTATGGTTAATCCCTTCAAAAATGATGAAATTATAAATTAATACATAATAAACTTATTTGATCTATTGAAAATTTATAATTAAATTTATGGATTCGCCCCTAAAAGTATTTTAATAGTGTTAATAGTTAGACTTGAATTTTAAGATTTGAAAAGTAAATGAAAAAATTATTAAAACTAAAATTACATAAATTAAATATGTTTTAATCCTATAATGATGAATAATAAGGATATAGGTTGTATAGGTCCACACGGTTGTTGATTAGATTAGTGTGGATGAGAAGTAATGTAGTAGTTTCCCATGAAATTTCACAAATGTTTGTGATTTGTCTTTTTTGTTCAATTGAGTCCTCAAATATTCAAAGTAGGCGGAGATTCTAATGGCAGATTCAGAAGCTTTTCATTGGGATTCTTTTTATAAGACATAAACAAACGGCCATTGACTATATATATATATATATATATGGTTTCAATAAACAAGTAGAATAATATTGTTGTAATGCAATTGCCATTTCCCAACAGGTCATACTCATAGATGACAATGACTTATAACCCCGCTCGATTCCATTTAATTTTTATATTTTATTTTTATTTTTATTTTTATTTTTATTTTTATTTTTATTTTAATATTTGAATTCAATTTTTTGAATAGCTCAGTAATTTAAATAAAAATTTTCGAATAATCCAGTGATCAAATTATAATTTTTTAGTTAAGTGACCCAAACGAAAACTTACCCATAATTTAGTGACTAATAGCATAGTTTACTCTTAAGAAAAATGTCTACAACTCTCATTTAGAGGTTTTTATAAGTCAAGTCCATACATGGTATCAATATCATACATAATTATCCAAGTCCCACCCGATTTGAAATGACTATTTGAGATATAAGACTCAACAATGGAATAATAGCAAACAACAACAAAGTAGCAACAAAATAGTACTAAAACAACACTAAAACAGTGACAAAATAACAGCTTGTTTGGGTTGAGATATTGACTATAGGTAGCCTTACTTGAGCTTTGGTGTAATGAGTTTAATTATTTTTGAACTAATGGTTAAATATACATATTTATATTATGAATATTTTATCATTAAGTCTTTCACTCATTGTTATAAACCTTGAGTATAACATTATTATAGAGATCATCGGTATAAACCTTAACCGACGGTAATGTATACACTTTACTCGTCAAAAGTGTTGTCGGCTATTTTTATCCATCCTTACTTTATTCGTCACTAAAAGTCTTGTCGACTATTTTTATCCCATCCTTACTTTATTCGTCACTAAAAGTGTTGTCGGTTATTTTATCCCATCATTATTAATAGTCTTTTTGCTGATGATTTTACTACTTTCAATATATTACCATATGATTTTGTGACAAATATTTAACTCAGTTGAGATAGCACCATCCAAAGCGTTGTCAGCAAGGTTTAGTCGTTGGAGTCCACGAAAGTTAAACAAGCTGCTAGTGCTCTCAAGAAGAGAGCCTCTGAGGAAGTTGGAGCTCAAGTCAAGCCATTGGAGATTGTGAAGTTGATAGGCTGTTGTTTGCAAAGAGAGAACCAAGAAGGCAACTCTGACTAAGCACGATGTCGATTACATGACCAGTCACGTTGTTGCATTTCACTCCCTCCCATGAACAACAATCAATGCTTTTGTTCCAAGTCTCTGTCTTGGGGTAGTAACCACCATAATAATAAAAATCACAATCAACAGAAATGGTGGTTTTAAAATGGAGCAAAGCATCTCTTTGGTGTGGGAGACATAAATGAGAGGATGGAGGGGGAACAGAGGAAGACAAAGTCCATGAAAGTTGCAAGACCACCAAAACCAGGCAAAGGCTTCCCATATTCTTCCTCTCCAAAAAGGAAACAAGTGCAAAGTTAAGAAACAAAGGGATGTGTATTATAACAACAACCAAGTCATAATTCCAAATCTATCTATTGGCTTAATAGCAACGTATTTATGTTGTATGACTTGGAATTAAATCCCTATCCTACTTTTTCCCTTAATTATTAAAAATATTGAGTAAGAAAATTTATAACAACGAAATATTTGTTTTTTTTTAATTCATTTTTTAGAGAAATATCATTTTCTATCAAACCTGAACGCAGGGGCGAAGCCAGAATAATTTTTTAGAGGGCCGAATAAAATTTTAATTTTTTACTGTTTATATCTTTATAATTTTTAAAGGATTAAATTGAATTTTTTATAATTTTTGAGGGGCAAATTGCAATTTTACCTTTACTAATTTAAAATTTAAAAAAATTGAAGAGTCTAAATAACAATTTTCCATTTTAGGAGGGCTCCCCCTAGAACAATGAACACCCTAATTATCAAGTCATCACTTAAGTTTTCAAATATATCTCACTTTAAATATTAATAAAAAAATATATTTTTTTAAAAGAAAAGAAATAAAATAAACACAACACATTTTCAAATCAACCAAGTCATAATTATTTCCGTTTAAAAAAAGTCTTGATTATATATTAAAGTCTGCCCCATTTAAGACGCTAAGTCAGAATTTCCATTAAAAGGCTAATAATTTGGCTCTTTTTTAAATATTGATGGTTAAATTCAACTCTGTTTAAAAGGTAAAGAGTTAAATCTAACTCAAAAGAATAAGGACTAAATTGAAAGAATATAAATATTGAAGACTAAATTTGATATTATGACTAATTTTCCTCTACTTGTCTAATTTAAAATTTAAAGTCATTTTGATAATACTCTTTCAAAGAAACTAAACATGCTTAATCACTCAACGTACAAAATAGTCACTTAATTCGTTTTATTTTGATAACTTAACTATTAATTTTTTCAAATTAATCACTCAACTTTTCTTAATTAAATATTTTAGTCATTCTTGCGATTTACTTAGTAACGAAGTCTAACATGGGTTTTTCTATTGCCTAATAACAAATTTAACCCTCAATATTTACAAAATTTATCATTTTAATTCTAACTCTAAAAATTATAAAATATAATTACAAAAATCTTCGGGAAAATATTTGGTATACTGTCAGTGGAGTTTTGAAACTCCACAAGTAGGATTAAGAGTTTGACAAGTGTACTACCAAGAGTATAGTAAAATATATATTTTTTAAAAACATATGATGATATTTAAAAATTGCTTGTACAATAAATATATATATATATATATATATATTACCAATATATTAAATATTAACTTAACCAAGGGCAAAGTCAGAACAATTTTTTAAGGGGCCGAATGAAATTTAAGTTTTTTATAGTCTATATATTTATAATTTTTAAAGGATTAAATTAAATTTTTATAATTTTAGGGACTCTAAATTACAATTTTACATTTACTAATTTGAAATTTTTTAAAAAAATTAGAAGGCTTAAATAATAAATTTTCTATTTTAAGGGGGTCAGGGCATACCTACTTCTAGATTCGCCTCTGAACTCAACGCGATACTAAAAAAGGAAGAAAAAGAAGGAAGGAGAGTGAAACAGGCATCTCTCTTAAGATGCGAAAGACATGCATGAGGCATTATTGAGTCAAAATTATTGACTTAATATCCAAAATTATTGAGACATTATTTTCTTTTATTTCCCAATTAACGCACCAAAAATTAAAGTTATACTTTATATCAAAGGTCCAAGTTTGAATTTAGAAGATAACTTCGAATTATTTTCGATAATGAATATAATGTAAATCAACCATAATCCTACTGTCACTCCACTTCCATACTCCGTCACAACTTATCGAAAGAAGGCCAATGGTGCAGGTGGCTCGGCCTCCTCATGGTTGAGGCCTTGTTTGAACAATGGTAAGCCCTATAATCCCAAGTTATCATTTTACGGTAAAAATTATTATCAAAAGCATTAAATTGATTTTAATGAAAATTTGGTCCAAAGATTCAATCGTTCAAGAAAAGTTAATTTTATCATCCGAAAGAAATTCTACTACTGAACTTAATTGATAAAATATCTAATCTTAATCCAAAAATCGCCACAATCTTCGTCAATTCCATATCTAATCTTTTCGTTGTTACGTTCACACAGCAATAATCATTTTCAAATCAAGCAAGTGTTAGTTGTACCACAAACTACCGGCAAATTCACTACCAAGGAGGGGCCAAAGCCTAGGACAGAGCCACCAAGACCATCGTCACCCCTCGACAGCTGTAGATCCAACGCCTTCGAGAGAGTCCAGTGCAACTCAATCAACATCACCATGTTCGAGCCTTCAAGGTCAAACAGAAACGGCGCACCACCTTGTGCAGTGACCTTGACAAGTATTCAAAACAAAAGTCAAAGAAAATTAGAACCGATCCAGCAACAAGAGAAGTGGAAGAGCACCCGGGGAAGCAAGCCGCCGCCTTTCGCCAACAAAAAAAAAATGGCACAAAAGAAACTACTCGATTTATTTTGCCGAAGAGAAAGGCAAAGGGAAAAAAACTGACAACAGTAGTCGAGATGTGAGCGATACCAGCCCCAAGGTCAAGCGGCCACTTAGGAGAAAAGAAGCAGGGCTTAAGAGGGAAGAGAGAAAGGATAACTTTTCCTGTTCGTTAAGGATCTTAACTTCCATGGAAGGGGATTCTCGGTTGAATTTTACTCATGAAACAATTTAATTTGCAAATTGAAGAAGATGAAAAAGAGAGAATTTTTTCCAACAAATTGAGCAGTTCTCTCAAAAACCGATTCAATCCGAATTGATTTACCGATCAATTCTCAATCTAACCGACTGGTCCAATTCCAACAACAACAGATGACTCTTAAGTGCAAAGAAAACATACTATGAAAAGTATGTGGAGCATTTCAATTAAACAGCTACCATTGCAGGCAAGCAAATACTTTTTTTTTTTTTATCTAAACATTGGTGGCACACCTAAACCATATATCAGCGAAGCCATTTGACTCCTTAACAATCTTATGTCCTGTTACATAAAATTCCAATAAAATGCAGTGGCTAACAACAGATGACAGAATACAGTTACAGTTACAGTCTAATAATAAATTTCATCAAAAACCAAAGTTTAAATGAAACAGAACTCGAACCCTCACTACCGATCTTTGAGTTCCTGCTCAAATTGAAGCAATTTCTCCCGGACAGGCTGCAAAAAACGCTTCTTCAAGTCCTGGATAATCTGCTGCTTGTCTTGCTGCACGAAATCCTTTTCTTCACTAAGCTGTACTGCCATCTATCGTTATCCAAAATGGAAACATTTAAGTTAGCTTCAGTCATTTCTGCCGAGCTCTATAACAGTTCTAAAAGTCAATAGATTACCAATGCCTAACATATAACTAAGGAATGCAAAAAATTGCCCTACCCTAAGATTGGTTTTAGGGTTCAAAATATCATGTTCTCTCCTGAACCTGCACCTACAAATCATGTACTCTTATTGCATTCTAGTCATAATCGTCATATATTTATACTATATATTTTATCATGTTAATAATTCATTTATATAGCTATTGACGCATTCCTATATTTATATAATGTTAATGTTATTTGTTTATAGGTTAAAATATGCCATAACTCCTTGTAATCTTCACAAATTTGAAATCTAGTCGCTATACTTTTATTTCCAAAAGATTAATCTGTCTACTTTTCAGATTTCAAAATTCAGGTCTAGTAATTAACTCTTTTTTTTTTTTTTGTTAAATTTGATGATGAGGCATTTTGAAAAAAAAATACTCACTTGGTAGTCAAATAACTATAACAATAATGATGAAATGATCCTGAATTTAACAAAATAATTTTAGCAGTGTTAACAATTGGACCTGAATTTTGAAATTTGAAAAGTAGGACTAAATTCCTAAAAATATAAGTATAGGGACTAAATTCTAAATTTACAAAGACTTATGGCATATTTTAACCTTGTTTATATTGTGTTGAGGTTTTAATTGTAATATACTTTTCTTTAAATCAAGATTGACTGTAGTATCCAAATATTTTAAGTGTACCCAAAACAGTAAATTCTATCAGTTAGAATTAATATTTGGTCAAATTATATTTCAAATTCAATAGTATACTCTACTGGTTTATTATTTCAATTTCTCTCATTAATTCCCACCATTATGCTTCTCATTATTTTGTTACAACCTCCTTTCTACAATAAAACACCAAACACCAATTCTTTGGTTCATCAGTTTATGCCATTTTTTGCCACTTGGCAATATTCATGTAAAAGATATATTCTACAGTAAACACTATCCTAGCACTGGCAGTCATAGAATTTATACCCAAGGCCTATCCATCATAACATGTCATAGAATTTATACCATAGGCCCATGCATCATAACATGTTTGCAATTAGTCATACCAAGAACTATTCAACAAGTTTATCCTCTTATCTCTTCTACACCAAATAGTTATCTTTAACGAGGCACTCAATTCAAGCATACCTGCAAGTCATCGAGCTCGCCAAATGAAAATTCTGGGATATCAATATGGCCCTTAACCGTCTTCTTCTCCTCCCGTAGATGCCACTCCCCTGATTTCCATTTAGATCCCAATTTGATCAACAAAGCGATAAATAAGCTTAGAAAGAAAAAGCATAACACCATATTTAGACCCACTTACCCTTGATTTTTAATGTCAACTCATACGTATAGCCAACGCGCTTCTTGTTTCGTACAGTCACCAAAAAAGCCTGCTCAAACGAGAAATATCCACCATAAA
Source organism: Gossypium stocksii (assembly GCA_020496765.1). Taxonomy (NCBI): domain Eukaryota; kingdom Viridiplantae; phylum Streptophyta; class Magnoliopsida; order Malvales; family Malvaceae; genus Gossypium; species Gossypium stocksii. The sequence goes on from CM035623.1 coordinate 2,976,866, forward strand.
ATAAGGTAAATATCCATGTATACAGCCATAGGTGTAGTTTAGTTAAGCTTACATCAATGGTGTCCAATAACATTATAAGACAAAAACATAAATGAAACTAAGAAAAATAACTCACATCGCCAACACACTTGGTTACATCAGAAATTTCAGCCTTGCCACAAGATAAATCCAATGAACCCACAGATTTAAGCAATTCCTGGAAAACAAAACTGGGTTTTTCAGTACATCTCAAGCTTTTAAACATGCAGATTGTTGAGGGGAAGTTGGCGTCAGACCTTCAACGAAAGGTATTGTCTTCCTAACTCTGTGAAGCCCTTTGGGCTCTCCTTGGATTGCAGGAGACAGAAATCCACCACAGGACAATACCTTCCGTTGAGGGTCCGAGACCAACCTCCCCTCAACACATATACATTACATATATCAAAAATCAGGGTTTTGCAAATAGACCTTTAATCTTTGAGTAGCCCAGTTATTAAGGTTTTTCTCCTCCCAAGTTCCAGCCTATGGTGAACAAGGACCCAAAAAACATTAAACGAAATCATTGAAATGTACGAAAATCTGAAATAACCCAAGATCAGATCACAAACATGAGTATAAAAAATATAAATTTAAAAAAAAAAAAGCATTACCTTATTCCAAACAGAACCAAGAGATGTAGGCTGAGATTGAGTTGAAAGGATGTCTTGAGCAGTGAGTTTCTTAGGAACAGGGAGCGGAGCAGCGTCCGCCGTCGTTTCTCTCACCCAATAAGTATACGACGCCGCCTGCCCATTGCCGTTGCCGTCGCCGTGGGCGTTCTCTATTCCTCCATTCTCCATCTCTTTATATGCTAATGGTATGGATCCAATCAACTTAGCGCCAAATTTAATTGAAGATTTGCTGGATGGAAGGATGAATCGGAGAATGGAGAAGAAGGGAAGATTTATTTATTATTTAAAATTCAATCAAATTAGGATTTTCTGGAAGCTTCTTCCAATATTATGGCTTTTGAAGTTGAAACCTAGAGTCTTCCTCATGCTTTTCACCTTCTTTTATTTATTTTTATGGAAAATCTCACCATTCTTATTTTTAGGGGAAACTATTTTTATACTCTATTTTCTAACACCCACAACGTGGGCGAGAAGGAAACAAAAATAGATTAATAAAAATAAATAGAAATTTTTTTAAGTGAGGATAGCTTTTACAAATTATTGGTTAAATATTTTTTTTATTTTTTTATTAGGAGAAATAGGGGTTTGTTTTAGGTAAAAAAAAAATTGAAATCCTTATGTAATTTTATGTTTTTTCATAAAAGTAAAATTCTAACTCTTGCTAAAGATAATCAAACCGAATCAGATTTCACTATAATAGATAGTCAATGATGCTATTTGAACATCAAATTATACATTTTAGATAATAATAAAAATAACTATAAATCCAAAAAAACTAACTTGATTTAAATAATTACAATTTTTAACTTAAATCGAAAGAAAATATACATTTAATTACGCATAAACTTACATCCAATCAAAGAATTATAAAATTTTAAGCTCTAGTCGATTTAATTATAACAATATCAATGATGCGAATTGAGGAACATTAAATTAATTTTCTCTATCTTTTTACTTCGTCTTAATTTTAAGGAAGCTAAAAGAAATATTTATTAAATTCTCGAATAGATTTATTTTATGTGATATCATTTATTCGAATTCCAATTCTATATTTAAAACTTTAAATTTATACAAACAATCTATAATGCAAAATATGCAATCTAATAATATAAAAAAATTTAAATTGTCTTGTAATTTTTATAGTACATTTTTATTAATTCTTGAAAATTAATTCATGCAGAGATGTATTTATTACATATTTCAAAAAAAAAATCAATTCTTTCTACTTTATTTCATTTTTGTATTATCTTAAAACAAAGAAAGGATCTTCATATCTATTTCCATTTTACTGTCCATAAATATTAATATTTTCGAAATTTATAATTTCCCTCACAACAATATTAAGATTTGAACCTAAATTCCTTTGATGGTACATAATTTTTTTAATGTGTGCCAAAAACGAATTTTAAATCGAGCTACAACTCAAATCGATTTTTGATTTTTTTTTCTCAACCCTAAAAGCAAGTTGAGGAAATCTCATTCTACCAACCAACCAACCATATCATTCATTCCCTACAGCAATTGGAAAGCTTAAAGCAACTGAAATTGAATGAAGAAGCAGACAGTATTGACTTTTCAACTTGTATTTCATGTCAAACTTTGCCTTCAATACTCAAAACAAAGACCTAACACTAAATGCTCCCACAATTTTCTGATTTTTAAACACCATCCATCACCAATAACCAATCACTACAATTTGGTCATCTAATCTCAATTTTCAGATCAATATACTCTTTAAGAACAGTACAACAAAACCTTACAACTAATACAGGACCTCCATGGTACTTTTACCAATAAATAGAAGAGGTATGAAATATAATTTTCCCATTACATCAAAGTTCAAACCTCAACTTGAAATCGCATTATTATTTTCTTTTATTTGTTTTTGTTAGAAGGCAATCAGACCTAGAAAGCTCAAAGTAATAATAGTAATGAAAACAGACAATGCATGTATGGAGTGAGGGATATTATCAGCAGAAGATAATTGAATGCTAAACAGCTAACTTGAAATCCCACCTCAGCTCGGCTCGTTTCATCTCATCAGGTCAGGTAGCAGCAGACAAGGGTTGAATGGCAGCAAGCGGATTAACTTGGTATGAAAATGCAAGTTCCCATAAGTCTACCAAACACTTCTTCACAAACAAAGCTTGTCTCTTAACAATCCTATAAACAACAACCAATATATATCATATACAAATATACATGAATTCATTCATTGTCAATAGAATATATATATATATATATACACGTTTCCCTTTCTCTACCAGAAAGGCATTCATGAATTTCTAACCTAGGACCGTAATTAAGAACATTAAGTATGCGTCAACAATTGAAAGTTATGAACAAATATTTCAGGGTGAAAGAACAAGAAGAAAATCTTACCTCCGTAAAGAAATTCCTCTCCTTCTAAGGATGTAGTATACAAGAAGGACCAGACAGCCAATCAAGATTTTACCATTTGATATGACCACCCGATGATTACCAAACTTCAAAGTGATATTAGAAAACCAAGATAGAAAGCCGTGGGGTTGTCTGTACAGTTTCAAATTTGCCTGCTTTGAATCTCTCTCTCCATTAAGCAGGCGGCTGGTCTTTAAGCCTTTCGGTGTCGCCTCAGGCACATTTGGACCCTTATTGGAAGAATGAGATTCATGGTTTGCCAGAGGCAAATGTGACGAGGAGCCTTGTGGTAAATGAGTTACCTTTGTGGAATATAGGGAGTGCAATCTTCTCAAAAGGTCCTAGAATAATACATGTAAAGATGGTAAGTTGGTGCAATACTCATATATTGCAAGAGAAAACAAAAATTTTTCCCTCATAATTAATAAAATCAAGCACCATCAAGAACATGACAAGCAAAGTACAAGAAAATAAATTGTTCTAAAGCTTGTCTGGTGTGAAATTGCATGATGTGAGAGAGAACCTCCTTGTAGATGCAAATATATCAGTAGTCCACCCTATGAAATAGATTGCATTTCGAAGGAATAAAAGATACATGCATATAAATAGTTGTATGAACTAGGAACCTAATGATTCAATTAGGAAATGCCCAAATTTGACTTAAAGCAAAGCCTAACTAAACAATGAAAAAATGTTCAAGAAACTGGACTTAATTTTGCAATTTCAAGAAGACAATAAATTTTCAATGTACACGACTCTTAAAACAAGAAAAAAAAACAATCTTGAAACTTAAACCTAGAAGTTAGGACTGAAAAACAGCAAATAAAGCCTATTCAAGCACCCAACTAAGATACTCAGCAGTGGAAATGTGCTAAGTTACAGTCTGGGAATGAGGACCGGCCTTAGGCCACCATTTAATGTTAAGCATAAACCTAAAACCAATCAACAATATATGGAAAGGCAGAACCTAAAGATAAGGCCATAGCAAATCCGAAACTTAGCCAATGTGAGATAACATAATTTAAAAATTCCCTCTTTCTCGTAGGCCCATTATTAACAACTAAGCATAAGACTTGGCATCAATAAATAAGGTAACAAAGAACTAGGGCTCTAATACCATGTTAAGGCGCAAAAGGCCACTGGCTAATTCTAAATTAACTGATGCAGAGTGACACCGTTGTACTTAATACTGTGTAAAGCTCTTCTCAACAGTGCTCCACCATCAACACAAATCATGCTGAATTTCAACTACCAAAAATTCGTAAACAGCTAGATGAAGTATATTTATGTACACAAAAGGCGCGGACTCAATCTAACAGTGTCCTAAGACATTTCTACTTAAGCATATATTACCTGTCGGTTTTTCTCTGGCAAAGCAGCTTGCTTAACCCAAGAGATTGCAAGATCGACATCACTGGAAACTGTTCCCAGAAGCATGACAGCATACAACTCAACAACTTCAATATACTTATCAACTCCCAAGACAGAATAGCTATCACTTCCACCCTTGAAATTCGAACTTGTTTCAGCACTAGCAAGAACATAGTATTGTTCATCCACATATCTCCACTTGCTAAGAAACTCCTCAAGAAACTCTTTGGCGCCTAAAGCTAAAGCTTCTGATATTTGGAAACATACCCTGAAGATTTAATAACGAAGGAAATTTAGCAACATTGTCCTAGAGGTTCAGATGCCTATCCCAAGGCAAAATGTTATTGTAGCATTGAAACTAGAACTTATATAATATAATACGGGTAAGTGTGGATATACAACTTCCATTCAGAAATGAGACCTCAGCAACACTAGCCTCAGAAAATAAGAAAGAAGGGACGAAAGCTGTACACCCATCAGGCAGTAATAGTAAAACAAAAAAAGTTCGAGATAAAAGAAAAGGGATAAAAGGCCACCTATGAAGCTGGATTCAGAATGGGATAAAAAGTTGGAAGCAGTATATAAAACAAAAATCAGAATTGTTTTTAGTGAATAGTTATGTTAATCTCTTCATCATCTCTAAATTCATACATAGGAATTGAGGTATAATCCTCAAAATATATACTAAAAAATATAGAGCATAACAAAAATTCATAGTTAACATGGATGAATAGAAGAAAGAAAGGATTACCCAGTAAGAAGAACTTGAACAGGGATTGTTTCAATTGAAACAAATAACGTTTTGAGCTCATTCAGAATTGTAGATGTCCTGCAACGAAAAGCATCATAATCAGCTAAAATAAGCAAAAAGAAAGCTATAACATGTTCCTTTTTCAATTTTCCCTCCTACCAAACAAAGCTATACCTGGAGAGTTGTTTCAAGGACTGAACCAAGACCATACCAGCAGCCTCCATCGCTTCATACAAATCAAACTCAGAATCATCATCAATGGATACACTGGGGCTGCCTCTTTGCTTTATTATGGAAGAAGCTAATGATGCAGCCTCCTCATACATGGAGCAAACCAAGAAGCTATTACAACAATGAAAACCAAATTCATCAGTAACTTGTCACAAAACAAAAATTTAAAAACAAAAGTTGTCAAATTCATCATTGAAATTACCTTTCGGAGCGTTCAATCTCTGCCCAAATTGCGTCAGCCATTTTGGGCGTCTGATAAAATTAAGGTAAAAATGAAGATAAAGCAACGAGCTTTGTATTCAATCTAACCCAAATGTGAAGTTATCTTCACTCGGAATCAGAATTGATTAAATTCGAATAAATGATTCAAATAAACAAATAAAAAATTAAAATTATTGAAATGATTTCTTTTTTGCAATGGTTCATCCGTTCATTTTCCTTCCTCAGTTTATCTTTTAGGGTAAATTGTACTCAAGTCTACGACTATTAGTAAATTTATACTTTGATCACTCAATTTTTAAAAAATTATAAATTGGCCATTCAACTATTTCGGCCGTTAAATTGCCAACAAATATCTAATGGTTGTTAACACACCATCCATTAAAGGGTGTGGAGCAGTGCCCTGAATATTTCCAAAATCCGCCTTTTTTTCTAATATAAAAAATAAGTACATTCCCTTAATTATTTTTTTAAAATCAATAATTTTTTAAAATTTAAATTTGACAATTTTTTATTTCTCGATCTAAAATCGGCCTATTTTCATAAATATTAAAAAAACAATACATTTCCCTAAATAATTTTTAAAATCAACATTGTTTTTCAAATTTAACTTTTTTTAATACCCACGACAAAGAAAAATTATTTTTTGGACCCTTCCTATTAGCACATAATTTTGATAGTTTTTTACCTTGAAAACCTAAACCTTGAATCATGAACCTCAAACCCAAATCATAAACTCAAAACCCCAAACATTAAACACAAACCTTGAACCTGAACCTAGACATTAAGGTTCAAGTTTGGGGTTCGAGGTTTGATGTTTAAGTTCAGGTTTTGGGTTTAGGATTTGAAATTTATGGTTTGAGGTTTATGATATGAAGTTTAGAGTTTGATGTTTAGGATTTAAGATTCATGATTTGAGTTTAGGGTTTAAGGTTCGAGATTCAAGATTTAGGATAAAAAATTATAAAAATTGTGTAAATAATATGGAAAAATTACTAAAATGTCATTTAATGATTGGAAAGGGAATTATAAATGATTTCTTTATTTTTATATTTTATGTTTTTTAATAAAAATGAAATTCGAACTACATTCAAAGATAATTAAATCGAACCAAAATTCATTAGAATATATTGTTAGTTCATTGATTTTTTTATAACAATGTTTGTGTAATATTTTAAATAGTTTTCACTATATTAAATACTAAATATTTATTATAAATTAATAAAAAAATTAAATATAAATATAAATAAAAAAAAACCAGATTAATTTGGATAATTACAATTTTCAACTTAAATGGAAAGATGAAATATATTTAATTACACTCAAAATCTCAACCTCACGTCTAATTAAAGAATTGAAGAACATTGATTTTTTGCTTAGTCTTAATTTTTTATTGAAATCTCTAATAGTTATTTTATGTGATACCAATCTCAAAAAATATTAATATAAATATTTTCATAACCAATATCATTTGCACGTTCGTTAGCGGAATTCCAATTCTATATTTAAAATGCAAGCTAATAACATAATATATATATATATATTTAAATTGTCCTGTAATTTTTATAGTACATTTTTATTAATTCTTCCAATTTATCCTTTTTACCTCTAATTCATGCAATGTAGTTATTACATATTTCAAAATATTTCATTTTTATATTATCTTAAAACAATGAAAGTACATCCATATCTATTTTCATTTTACGGTACATAAAAATTAATATTTTCAAAGTTCATAACTACCGATTTAAACCTGAATTCTCTTTTTAATGTGTGCCAAAAACAAAATCTAAATCGGAACCAAACCAAAAGCTACAACTCAAATCGATTTTCTATTTTCTCGATTCTTATCTCAACCCTAAAAGCAAGTTGAGGAAATCTCATTCTACTAACCAAGCAGCTGAAATTGAATGAAGCAGACACTATTGACTTTTCAACTCTGTATTTCATGTCAAACTTTGCCTTCAATGCTCAAAACAAAGACCTAACACTAAATGCTCCCACCATTTTCTGATTTTTAAACATCATCCATCATCCATCACACTACATTTTGGTCATCTAATGTCAATTTTCAGATCAATTTACTCTTTAAGAACAGTACAACAAAACCTTACAACTACAAAACTATATTTTTCCATGTCTTCACCATTTTTGCCACTTTCTCTACTTCTTTTTATGAAGCTATCATTTCTTGTACAGCTTTGTTGTTGTGAATGCTAACCTGTGTGATTATCGTGGGGGAAAATTTTTTAGCCCTTCGTGAGATGGTCTACAATAAGGCTTTGAGCCGATTACTGCTACCGTTTTTGCAACCATGACTTTAACTCAGTTGATCTTAGGTTTTGGTCGTCTTGGCTTTAGCACAAGATAGAGAATACCCAAAACAATCAAGAAAGCAGGTATTGTTGTTGCGTCGAACTCTACTTGCACTTTCCTGTCTTTCGTGCAATGAATCGGATGAAGAACGGCTATGGTTGCATTCACTTGATCAACAAACCTGCATTTAAAATCAGATTTAAGAAATCAAAGGATATTACCTACAAAATCGGACCATCCTCCAATGTAATATCAAAAAGAATTTAAATCACATTGACCTGTCATTTTCAATACAAAAAAAATATCACACCATCAAAAACTTAATTTTAAGATATAAGATATTACCACACAGTAGGGCAATGAGGAACACTGGAAAATCATTACCGAATATAATATTAAGTTGCTACCAACTATGAATTCAGTCAATTGATACAACAGTAAGTCCACATCTTCATCAACAGAACAACTGCACAATATATTTGCTACTTGAAGAGATTTATGTGCTTCACCTCATTTCTTTCCCATTATTTACATGTTAGAAAAGATTTCCATTCAGTTCCTCGGCAGGGGTTCCATTAACATTGTCTTTTACAAAAACTAGAAGTTTTTCATAAGGATTTCACGACACTACTTATTAATGTATTAGATGCTCAAAGAAAGAAATTGCATCAGTTGCTAGTTTCAACTACCTAAAACCTCATTAGCACATTCATCATAAGAACCCTTCTTTTCTGGCAAGATTACTGAATGCAAAACAATGATCTGAATTTATCTGCAAGACTATTTTTGAAATTTAACCAAATAACTTAAGGGCATCAAAATAAAATGAAAATTTTGGCAAAAACAGACCCTTTGGTTGCGTCCTCTAAGGTATATAGCAGTTTCATGGCATCTGTGTATCTCAATTCACCAGCAATAGTTGAAATCTGAAAAGGAGAAGTGCATGTTAACCAGTAAACAGTCACCACCATCATGAAAATACAATGTGGCATTAATTGAATTAATCAAATAACAACATCAACGATGACAATAAGCAAATGCACTTACTCTTCTCCATAAGCTGACAACATAATTATACTTGTTCACTAGGTCACGCTCCTGAGATTGGAAGTGTCTAAAGGTTTTCTCAGCTGCTATTGGTTAAGTCTCACTTTGCAGCAACTCCATTTTTAGCAAGTCAGGAATAAAAACAATCTAAAAGCAGATATTAATTCAAAAGATGAACACAATAAACCACAGGAAGATTTTTGAGCATTTTTTCGCTGGAGCAGTCATGGCTTTAATCTCACAGCCATGGTTATACCTTAAATCCCAAGCTTTCTTTTGAATACTCAAAAATGAAACATTAACAATAAATATTATTTTCATAGAAAATGTTAAACTACTATAAGAGATATATCAAATATCTCAATAAAAAATTTGGATGAATCCCCACGATATTATCCTTGTTTCAGATCTTTTAGCTGTATGCCTCCTGTGTCTTCAGTTCCTTATAGTTGACAGGTTAGACTGACTTAGATACATACACGCACCTACACACAACCATACTTGAGTTGGAGCAACAGAAATCCCAAGTCTATGGGGTTATGAAAAAGCCACAAGAAAAGGATACTTGTACGCTCCCAAAGTAGAAGGTGCATGGCTGAATTGACCAGCTTTATCGACTCTTCAAGAGTTGAGATGATGTAGCTCCTAGCAATTGTATCTGATTGAAATTTTGATATCTGCCAACCTTGAGAAGTAATGGAGAAAGGATTGCATCCCACGGACCATATCCAATCCTGTAAAATATATGCAACAAAATATGCATAAATTATTTAGGGCGACCTGTCTCAGCCAACATGCTATATCCACATCATTGTCAATGTCAGCCTTTTGTAAGTACATGGGACACATGTTGAGTCAACATGACATAATATGCATTAAACAATCAAAGTTTATGCAGAAATAGGGCATCCCAGATATTTATCAAGTATTGAAATCCACATATCTAGAACAGAATGCAATGTTAGTTTTCCTTTCTGAAGCGTTCGCTAGGTTCTCAATGTATTGTCACGTAAGGAGAGCAACACTTAGGATACCCCATTGGCGCTACTATTGCAGGATCTTACTCATAGTGGGATTTCATTTAACTGAACCTGTAGCTCACATGTTATTAAATGATAGAAGAAATTGCTACACTTTCTTTTCTTTTATAAAAAGTTACCAGATGTTGATACGAATTCATGTGAACCTATATCAGATTGTAAACTGAAGACAGATACACTACTTATTTCTGAAAGTTATCAAATACCAGACTTCATCTCAGTCAAAAGCCATGTTCATACATCCTGAATCTGATCTGTTGTTTCTGAGGCATGTTTCAAAGGGATTGAAACAGAACATGTCACTAATAGCAGACAAACAAAAATAGGGCCATTAATATGCATAAATATCCTGCATCCATGCATGCGTATACACGTTTGTGGTCTGTGAGTTTTAGAGAAGAGGGACTAAAATAAAAAAAAAAAAATTATAAGGTTGAAAATAAAAAGAAAATGACAAACATGCATAACCGCACCAGGCCCGCGCATAATGGGTAAAAGGAACAGTCAGATCATTATTCACTTTGTTTAAATTGTAAAAATTTAAAAGGACTGAATGTAAAGATTGTCTGCAAGCATCAGGATTATGTAATCATAAGTAAGATTTCAGTTGTATATCTAAACTATCAAACCTCAATTGCAGTTCCATGAGCATGACTGTAGACAAGCTGAAGGGGAAGCAAACCAGCCAGATGTTCAGAAACAGCAGCCAAAGCAGGCTTGATGGGTCTCCTGAATCCAGGTGAAAGAACAAAATCAGTAGAACACAAAAGGAATGCATTCTGATTGGATGATGAAAACCCTCCTTTTATTGGTTGGAAGAGAAAGGAATGCCAGAATCACAAACCTCAAATCCCACAAAAGGGATTTTCCATTACACTGCAGGTGGCTTTCCCAGGATGATGACTCTGATTGGACAACAATAACCATATCGGAAAGCGCTTTGGCCTGATAATGTTTGTCCACTAATAATGGATCGGTATGAATGAACCAGAAGATTGGAACTTCAAGAGTGGACCGGCTATGAGCATGTGATCCTGAATGAAGAATTAAGGGCAATGTTAAATCCAAATGAGAAATGAAACCAACAATAGTTTAGTTAGGCTCCTACAAGCGACAAAAATGATACACAAGGCATCATGATTTTACATAATGTACACCATCAATTCCATATACTGTCCACATTAAATTGGCACACAAATTTAGGAACAAAAAGTCTTATGTTTTAATAGTATTGATGTTCAATGGGTTTAAACTCCAAAAACATAAAAATAATTGCTGAAATTTATTTTCAAATTAGAGAACTGAAGAATTTAAAAATGTTCAAAAAAGGAATAGTGACAGTTGTAAGATGTTGCAAAATAGAATGTTGAAGAGTTAATTAGGAATAAGGGAGTTATAGAATTCATGCTTGTGAAATAAAAGAACAAATATTTTAAGAACCGGTGACTGATAATAAAACAGAGAAACTGATACCAGAGTTTTGAGAATACCTAGAATGACGACCATTGCAAGAAAATCAAAAAAGAAAAACTATTTCAACCTTGTTTTTTTTTCCTTTCTTAGAAAAACCAATTAGTCAGACAGAGAGAAGCTAAATTCAGATTCAAATACAAATGAAACATATCAATGTTATCAAGATAAAGAGTTCTTAATTTTGCTATAGGTAGTCATCAAAATGACGGCTCCAAAAAAAGGATTTTGTTTTCCAGCAAGCATTGTGAACACAGATCTGACCTTTGAGAGATCCATGAGTATTCAGCCTCCGCAACTGATACTGGAGAATTGAAGAATCAATATAGGAACGGGTACTTTTCCTGTATGTTCCATTAACGAGCAAATATGGGACAGCTGCTGCTCGTCGCGCCACAGAAAATGCCATTGCCAAAGCAGGATCCTCTGAAAGTGCTAACCTATAATTTGCAAAACAAATTAGTACAGCCAGGAACCAAATTTACAAGCCAAAAAACTATTACAAAGAAAGTTAAAAATGAAAACAACAAAAAGTCTTCAATAACATTGGAATAGAAATAAATGATGCATGGAATTTCCACAGAAGCATCTCATGCAGACCTAAAGATATAGAAGAATATGGGCAGCATCACCACGTGGGTTCAGTGAAATGACTGGGGGTGAGGATTTGGTAGACTCTCTCATGGATGAGGATTTGGGATCCCAAAACTTAAGCTATAGTCACTCTCATGCAGAATGCAGGGAAGCTAATTAAGAGATTAAACTATCTCAGATTTTACTTTGTTCATTTGTTATATCTATAAGGCTTAAGCCTGAGAATTATGTTTCAAGTTAGCACTGAAGGTTATTTGGTGTATGTTTATTGAGTTTGAGCATCGAGGGAATTTTTGCCGTTTACAATTTGCTAGAATGTCAGATAGTCTGATTTGTAGTTTTGAGTTTTCTTTATCAAAATAGTGTAAAATCCTTATAAGACTAGGAAAAGAATATTATTGTAAATGAATAAATTATTCATTTATTTATAAATTATAAATTAATATTTATTAGTTTATAAAGAACCTTATGTTTTCAATCCATATTCAAGTACTTATTATTTTGTTTTAATAAGATAAATGAATGACTTATAAATGACAAACACCAAATACAATTTAAATCACCCATAAGTGATGAAGTTATTCAAGGATCACGAATATGTCTACTCATAACCAAAATCCAGATGGCAATTATAATCAGTAATTGCAATCCAAAAAGTTCTTGCTTATCTTATCATCATCACAAAACTCCTCCTTTATCCCCATTTCTGAGAATACAGAATTACTCTTAATTTAATTTAAATTTACTTCCATTCATATCTTCCATTTCCTACAAAGTTAAAAGAAACAATGGATCGTATATAACAAAAAGACAACCATGTGTCTATCTTTCTAGGATGGGAAAAAAACAAAAGGAAAAATAAAACAAAGAATAGTTCGGAATGCGTACACATGCTGACTGAACATAACTTTCTGTGAAGGTATCAACAAAGAGGAAAGCCCATCCTGGAGAGCCCTTAGGTCCACTGGCAATCTTTTAACATGTCTAACTTTCTGTCTCCATGAAAATAAAAGAAAATTTAGTATTTTAACGAATGATCCTTGAAAACCTTTCCCATGCATCATACCTCCTTTGTAATGAAAAACAACTGATACGATATCTTCTCATAATAATGGAAAGCACCATCAGCAACTGAAGGAGATATGATGTGTCTCACAGATCCCCACAGGGTTGCACCAAGTTGTGCAAGGAAAGTATCCCGAGCAACTGTGTAGTTTTGGAATTCCTGCACAGAAACAACTCAATTCCAAGGAACCGCAATTGACGGATTTCAAGACAACCATATTTTGAATAGCAGTGTGGTTACTAAAGATGATCCCTACAAGTACTAATGAAAATGTTATGCTGGCATTTCTTCAAGAAAATAAACATACCTCATGAGTATCACTAAACAAATTCCAGCTCTCCATCCGTTTTAAAGCATCTACAGCCTTCCTACGGTGGCTTTCATCATACTCTTCATTTCCAAATGACTGAAGCTCATCTTTCAAATCCCGCATTCTCTCATCAAGCTCTGAAATCATAAAATTGTAAGTGGAGAAACTTGCCCCATATTTTTCATCAGAAACTTGCAGAATATAAAATTGTATAGCACTTCAACTCGTACAAAAAGACAATATTAAGACTAAAAGGATATTGATTTTCTATAAAACAATTATCTTTGATGTTCATGGCCTGACAAATAAACAGGCAAACCAATAAATAAATTAAATATGTGAGAAACATTTAGGCAGTTAAAATCTCAAAGAACAATTTTACCCTTCAAACTATATATTGTTCCTTTGTAACAAAAAAGTAAGTGACTCAAAAGCAAAGTTCATTGCAAAAGCATGAGACACCAATAAATCTTAAATTAAACAAACTCGATAAGAATGGTCTGCTTTAACACTAACCAACTACCCTATAACATATGTTGTTTTGACTCTTCATGTTCCTTAAAGCAACTCTGCTGGATGCATATTCAAGACCCCAAACTGGAAGCTAAAGAAGGTATAATCCTCCAACATAAGGGATGCATATGATAATGTCCTCAATCCAAGTAAAATACTTCATGAATCCCCCGGAAGCTTTCCCCAAAAGTGGAACCACAAAAAGAAAATTAGAAATGAGACAAATAACATGAGCAATACCATCACAAAGAGCAAGCTTGACCTTCCTTCCTTTGCAATGCTTGAAAGCAAAAAGCTCATAGATATCAATCTCCGCCAGAAGAATATCAATTGCCTGATGATCTTTCTACAATATTAAATACAGAGTCAATTAACGCAGGAAACTGCGTAAACCTAATAGAAGGAGAAGCTTCAAATGCATGGTATCATTGCTTCAATTGTCATGTATAGCTAACATACATCACCAAATACAGCAAACTTTTCCTGAATTGCATCTTGCAAGCGATCTTCAGCTTCATCTTCGGAAATTTCTACTTGCCACAATGAGAACAGAAGTTCAGCTAAGGGCTAAGGGCACAACAATAACAACAATAATAATAATGACAGAGCACTATGAGATGAAAAGCACAATATTGTAAAATCTAGTGACATTTGACACATGAGATTTAAAATATTTTACAGATCCCAACTAATTAAGCCAGTTCTCACAAAGATATCAAGCATAATAAAGGGAAAAAATTCCACTAAACTTCGGTAGCCATAATAAACTAATATATCAATGTTGACAAGTGAAAACCAATACTAAAATCACCATACTAACAAAAAAATAGCAAACACAGATGTCAAAGAAATTACTGACAACAGTTGATAACAAGCAACCACATTAACATCACCTTCGACAGCACCTATGGTCTTTCCCACATTAGGCAAAGTTAATTCTGTTCGCACACCTTCTCCACCAACAGCAGGTCCCCAGGAAAAAGGTCCAGCAGTCAAATCGATGAAAGCCCACCTGATACAGTTGTCGTAATAACATATACACATATAAGAACATCCTTTGTTTGTGTTTCTCTCTGTACTGCAGTGTAAATGGGAGAGCAAAGGAGAAGCGGGGAGAGAAGGATATTTAGATGTTGGAACCTGTCCTTTCCAATCCATGTATCTGTTAGACATTCTTCATGATAGTCATTGAAGTCCCCGGACTTTAAGTACTTTTGAAGAAGAAGCTTCATATCTTCATTCTTCCCATTTAATAACTTGAGATATTTATCATACATATATTAACAAAAGGAAAATGTTAAACAAATTATACAGATTTTTCAAAGTCTTAACGCATCTTGAAATGCATCAAACAGAAAAGATGTGAAAGAAAAAAACCAAGTACCTGTGAAACTTTGTTCTGAATTATTTCAGCAGTGGTCTTTCCTTGATACAACTTCTCGACATTCATCAGTGCATCTAAGCAAATATTGTGCCATTCCACCTAAAAGTTCATCAACCAAATTTAAAAATTAATAAATTAATAAAAAATTGAAGTAATTAATAAATTAATCAGTAGCTTCTTTGTGAACAACAAAATGATATAGCACATATGATAATTTACTCTGAACAAACGCAAAATAAGAATTGAATTTTCCAGCATCCTTTTGGCACTAGCTGTAAATATTCAGCTATCAACACTGAGAAATCAGTATTACAAGTTCACAAAAAATAACTGAGATTACCAAGTTAAAGTCTAAGGAATGAAGTGCATTTTATGGTCATAACCGGGAGAGAATATGGCCTACAATTCCTATTGTATAATTAACCAATCACAATACTGAATTGTGTAGGGCCCACAAAGGTGTAATGTGGAACCATGCTATTAAGTAGTGGACCCCTACATCATTGTGGTAGAAAAAAATTCTAGATCGGACACTCCCCACACCAGATATCCACAATAATACAATAAAAAGAATCAAGGAAGAAGACCTAGTTAAAATACTGGGATTAGTAGAGCAAGTTTGTGACCAATATGCTCAGATAAACAGATCAAAACCAAAGTAATTAGACAAATACATTGCATTAGGACAAGGGGCAGACCGTGTCAGCTTCTTCTGTAACTGTCCATGCAAACTTTACCATTGGATGCTTTCCATACAAGGGTTTCTTAATATTATCAAGAGCTGCAATTATTCAGCAATTAAATATATTAATTCTAGAAAACAAGTAGGAAAGTTTTATCAAGAATCCAAACAACTACAAAGAAAATAAGAACCAGTCAATTTCATACCCAGAACATTTCCTGGAGTATTCCCTGCCTGAAGAATTTTACTTTGCAGGTCCTTATCCTGAAAAATAAAAGTTTAAGTAAAGCAGGAATCCAAGTATGAATGTACGAGGGAAGACAATAATGAGGTAGCAAGTACTCTGCTACAAATTTACCAGGCAAGAAAAAAAGTTAACAAGAACAGCAAGATAATAAATTACATTTTAAAATAAACTCAAAGCTGATAATTAATAAACAAAGAGAATGGAACTGGAACATATATAGAAACAAAGAAACCCGTAAGTACCTTTTTGAGTAAAGTTATTTCCGACTCGGATAAACCTCTCCTGCCAATTCATTTTTTTTAAAGTAAGACTTCAACAAAGAAACTGAAAACAAATAAAAAGCTGAATAGTTGATAAAATATATAAATCAGTTGAATTTCTACATAAATCAGTTGAATAGTTGATAAAATATATAAATCAGTTGAAAACAAATAAAAAGCTGAATAGTTGACAAAATATATTTAACAGGTATAAATTAGCCTAAAAGACATGAATCTCTCGTGCAGCGTAGCCAATGAGTAAGTAAAGTTACAAAATAGTAATTTCTACATCATAACTTCCACAAAACGAATTTTAGGCAAATCCAGCTTCAAATAATTTATAGTCATAAATCAAATGATTGCTTTGAGAAACCGGTCCATCCTTCACAACTAAAATTGGTTTCCTGGTCACCAATAGTTCTATGTTAAACAGATGCTTCTGTCCTAATCAAAAATCTAAATTTAAATAATACTTTCTACTCTGTTCTTATACAGTCTACTGCAACATCATAAAAATAAACTACAAGGTAGAGCAACACTAGTTTATGTTGGAACCATGAAATGTTAAAAGCAATAGCTGGAACTAAAGGCAGAAGTTGGAAGGCTAGTTCATACAGATGATTTTACAACAATGGTTTTGCTTGACCTAAAAACATAAAGAAAAAAAAAAAAGAAGAGAAATTTCCTCTTAAAATACGCACCGGTAGCCATATTTAGCTATCCTAGAATCACGACGAGGATTCAAAATGAAGATGTTATATGCATCTTCAAGTTGAAGGTATTCAACAAGGCTAGTAAAAAGAACATCCATCATGTCTGCATCTACTTGCCAGAGAGAATCAGTGTCATTCCTGTCAAGAATTAGTCATATTATTACTGAATAAAGCTAAAGGCATGAGATTCACAAAAAAAAAAAAAGTAAAAATTGAGGAGACATTTAACAGTGTAAGAAAATAATCCGCAGAAGGAGACTGAAAAGCTCGAACATTTAATTATAGAAAGTTCCCATCAGAATATTCAATCATTGAATGTTTTCCTCCTCTCAAGATTTGAATTATCTTTAAAAGCATGCTAATACAGAAAGGGATCCTAAAGCCGCACAGTGTAGAAACAATACTAGAATTGGTCCAAATGGTGTAACAGAACAATTGACTTGCATCGGTAGATCCTCCTATAATTTTTTTTAAAAAGTAACCTTCTATAAGTTTATATATGTATTGGGAAAGCAATAATCTATAATTTTATTTTCTCCATCTAAAAAAAAAATAAATAAAACAAAAGAGAATTTGGGTCATGACTTGTTTCACCTGTCACCAGAAACATCATCTTTGCGGGCTAAAACATTGATGGCACGCTCAAAGACAGTAGTCACCTTTTCACCCATTTGAATGGCATGGACAGAAAAGCTGCATGGAAATTCCATTACAATGATATAAAAATTTTAGTTTGAGAGCTTCTAGGAAACAAATCATGATATGTATATAAATCAGCAACAAGTTAATATTAAAAAGGACACAAAGTATTACTTGTAATTTACATGGCTGATGACAGGAAAATGGTGATGTTGCTTTTTATCTATGATAACTCTTTCAACTGCGGTGATAAGTTCTCCAATTTGTGGAATTCGTGTATGTGCAAAGACATGATCTATTTTGGTGAACCATCGCTCAAGTTCTTCCGGACGAAGTGTGAACTCTATTTACATACAAAACACAAAAGTGATAAAGGAAATGAACCATCAGAATTCAAGTATTAATAAAGTGAAAAATGAAAAAAGAGTAGTGAGTTTAAAAGTTTGGCATACCTTGGTTCCCCTTTCCATCAAAACCCATGAAAATGAAATTGACAGGAACTGGAAGGTACATAGAATCTACTTCCATAAGGTTTAAGTAATTTGCAATGTTACCTGGAAGTATGAGAGAGACAGATAGTGAACTGAAATGCAATTCCCGAAATTGAAATGTTAGAGCAAATTCATAACCAAATTAATCCACAAATTTGTCTAATTACCTGCCTTGGTGTAATTATAAACACCCGTTTTAGAAGGGCTGCTTGCTTCTAAATCATCAAAATCTGTTAATAATAAAAAAAGGACGAGAAAATTTTAAGCAAACAAACAAACAAACAAAAACCCAGAAAAGAAATTTCGAATGTAATTTCAAGGAGAAAGAAATTGGTACCTCCACGTATAACAGCCTCACTCCAAAACTTACTCTTTTCTTTAAGATTGAACAAAGAAAAAACCGAAGAAGACTTGCCACTCCTACGACTTTCGACAGTGCCGATTGATACTAACTGATTCAATTTCCATTGCCCAAATCAATACACGTATAAAAGTAATAAAATCAATACACAAATCAAATCCTTGTGAAAATTACCAGTAAGATCATAGATACAAGGAGCAGAGATCTAATTCCAGCCATCTCCATTTCCCGGAGGATCTCACTCTCAGTACACGCCGCAGGCCACCTTCTGATTTCGTTTTTTTTTTTTTTTTTTCCCCTTTAACGAGTTGACAAAAGCGAAGAATTACATGTCGAATGTAGAGATGGCAATTTGATTCGGGTTCGGATCCATTTCGGGTTTGATTCTTTTATATGGGAATAAATGGTTGGTAAAAACATATTTCAGATCCCTCTCAATTTTAATATTAAGCAAAATGGTCTCTCTCAAAAAAAATTGTGCAATATAATCCCTATCAAATTTGAAAGTGAACAATTATGGACAATTAAGCAATGCCTTAATGTTTATATCAATTGTACATAATTTTAACTGGTATAATAACAAAATTAGCCTCAATGTTTATATATTCTATGTAAATGATGACAAATATGCTCAAACCAATATACAAATTGATTCTGGATCAAACCGATCTGAATGACCAGTCCAATGTAATTCATACAACACTAGTTAGAAAATTTCAATGGGATTAGAAATAGGGTAAATTGAATTAGAAATCCTCAAATTATACATAGATTTTAAATCAGCTTTCAAACTTTAAAACGTTATAATTAGGTCTTAGAAATATTAATAGGGTATTAATTTAATCATTCTACCTAACTAGTAAATTAGCTTAGGCGCTAACTCTCACATAAAATCTAACGGGGAGGATATTTAAAATATTTAGATTAAATTGTAAATATATATGTATTTATTTATAAATAATTTAGATATGACATGTTAAAAAAAAATTTCTGAATTTTGTTAATATTTTTTAATACATAAAATTTAAGCTATTTATGTAATAAATATATATTTTAAATATGTGTGACGCATATTCAAAGTGCATTTAATCCGAAATTAATGACTAAAATGAGTAAATGATAGAAAAACATGTTTAATACGCTATTAATAGTTTAAAGACTCAATTATAATATTTTAAAGTTTAAAAGTTAATCTAAAATCTGGATAGAACTTGAGGACTTCTAATTCAATTTATCATGAATTTAATTTCACTGAAATTATTTAAAGGCCCATTTAGATTGGTGTAAAAATAGTGATGATATTTAGAATAGATTCGAAGGCCCCTTTTCTATTTTGTCTATGTTGTAGGGTTAAAAACAAAAATTATTTGTTGCTTTCCCGATATTTTCTTATGTTATCAATAAAACATTTTTGTAAATGTATTTTAATAATGTTTTCAATAATATTAGTAGATCATATTTGAATTGTTCCTTTTCTATTTATATCAGTATTTCGTTTAAAAGTTATTATATAACAGTAGTGTGGGCATGAGACCAAAAAAAAAAAACTAAACCCACAACTCTAAAAGTAAAACATTTATCCAAAGAAGTCTTAATTGAGTTTGAGCCCCAATCAATTGATATATTGATTTGAACAAAAAGATTAAAATGACTTACTTCTCTTAACAAATTATTCGAAATTTAGAAAAATTTAAAAAATAATTATTGTTGAATAGGTTTGTAAATTTTTTTATATTTTTTAAATAACTTATTATTTTTTAATTATTTTATTTAATTAATATTCGGTTTTTAAAACAATGCCAACATTAAACTGAGCCAAATATATTAGTGGGTGCTGGGATTTGCTGTTCCTTGTTCTAAACTTCGAAAACTGTAAAACCCTTCCAAAACCCTTGCTCACCCTCTCATTTCTACATTCGCCGCCGATGAAGTTTCCGAACCACGTTATACACAGGCGCCACCGCGGCAGCAGGACCTTCATGGACGGTGCCGCCGCCACCACTGCCATCAAATTCGTCAGAGACCGCGGCCTAGACCATGCAGTGGAGCGAGAGAAGAACCTTCGTCCACTCCTAAACGTTAAGAACCTCATCAAATCGGAGCCATCAAAGTCCCTTCCTATCTCCATAATCGCTCAGAACAAAGACTCACTCAAAATCCCTTCTCGACCCATCGAATTCATCCGCAAATACCCATCGGTCTTCCACGAATTCCTCCCCGGCGGAATCGGAATCCACCCCCATATCAAGTTGACTCAGGAAGTACTCGATATCGATGCCGATGAGCATTTGGTTTACGAGAGTGATTCTTACAGGCAATTAGTAGCTGATAGGCTTTTGAAACTGTTGATGATATCGAGAATGAACAAAATCCCCATCAACATCCTCGATAAACTGAAATGGGATCTAGGTCTTCCTCAAAACTACTTGAAAACCCTCGTCCCGGATTTCCCTGACTGCTTTCGGGTCGTCGGGTCCAATGAATCGGGTCAATTGGAATTGGTTTGTTGGAGTGATGAATTGGCTGTTTCGATTCTTGAAAAGGAGGCTATGGAAGGAGGGTCTGGGTATTCCAAAGGGATGCCTTTAGCATTTCCAGTGAAGTTTTCAAAGGGATTTGAGATGGATAAGAAGGTGAAAAAATGGTGGGATGATTGGCAGAAATTGCCTTACGTTTCACCATACGAGAATGCTCTTCATCTTTCACCAAAAACTGATGAATCTGATAAATGGGCAGTTGCTGTTTTGCATGAAATTTTGAATCTTTTCGTAGCTAAAAAGGCAGAGAGGGATGATGTGTTGTGTATTGGGGAGTATTTGGGGATAAGGTCAAGGTTCAAGAGAGTTTTGCTTCACCATCCACACATTTTTTACTTGTCCAGTAAGATTGGAACTTATACCGTTGTTTTGAAGGAGGCTTATAAAAGGGGTTTGCTGATTGAGAATAATCCATTGATGAACATTAGGAATCGGTATCTTCATCTTATGCACGCTGTTAAAGAACATGGTAAAGACATTTCTATGTCTTCAGGAACCAATCAAGAAAACAAAGCAGCGAGTAATGCATCCAAAAAGGAAGCTGGTGATGATGATAGTGAAGTGGAGAATAATGGGGTTTCAGTTACTTTTTCTGGTTTAGAAACTGAGAATGGTGATAGTGATGAGGAAGAGGATCGATTCAAGGGCAGCCGGCGTGGTTCTCGTGAAGCTGTTGCAGTTAGTAGAAGAAGAAGAACAACAACAACAAGAAGTAAGAGGAAAAATGGGGACTTGAAAACTCATTTGGGTGATGGTGAAGGTGAAAGGGCAATGGGAAGAAGGCATAGTCGGACTAAACCCAAAGTTCCACAACCACTAAATGATTCTACTAATGTCCATAGGAGATCTCAACAGAGATCTTCAAGTTGACATCAGAGAAGCAGTAGGTAATTTGCCAAAATAACTTTTGGGCCTACTTTGCCACTTGCTCTGATTCTTTTGATATGAATTTTGACAAGAAAAAGTGGGGCAAAATGACCAGTTTGAGCCACAAAGGGAGGCCTTCTGTTGGAATTCAAATGAGTAGGCAGAGAATTTGTTGAGTTTATCTTTGTATTATCAAATTTACTAGAAGCATATTGTCTGAAACTCAAATCAGTTTTATAATATTATGTTGCCTTTAAGTCCTTATCCTCATTTTAAGTACTCCATGCATGTGTCTTTTTAAAGTAATTCTAACATGCACAATTACAAGTAAACAAAGTGTTTTAATCCACTTCATCTCCATTTTGATATGATTTGAAAGTAAATGTAGACTTCCAAAAGTCAAAAATCAACCATGGTGCAGTTGTCTTCAATATTTGTTATGATGTGAAATTTGGTTGGTCTATTAATGTGGTTTTAAGTATAACAATTTTATACAGGTTCAATGATAGCAGAGAAGTAAATGTATTCATCTATAGCAGGGAGTCCGAGCCTCCTCCAGAGATGGTAGTTAACGGGGGAGGTGAGTAGGTTGTCTTGGATGCTAATGGGGGAGTTAAAGACCGAGGCTTTGAAAATAGTTTTGGTTTACATACCAAGGGCTGGGGGTGGTGATGACAATGGCAGATGGCTAGGGCTTGGCCCTATCTACCTGCAACAGGTTGCATTAGGCTTGCCAGGATGGTGGTTAATCAGTTTTCTGCTGGGATTGAGCACATAGCATCAGCCTCTAGGTTAGCAATTTATACTTGTTCGGTTGACATGCGATGCCTTTCGGTTGAAAGTTGATGAAACACACAATCTTGCTCCAATGGTCAAAACGTTACATGGTTCTCAACGTGCCAGACATGTTAATATCGGAGAAGCTCAAAAAGATGAACTTGATCGCTAGACTTTACAGTTTGTGCTATGCTCCAAGCCACCAGGCCAATGGCTCCAAGAGGCAGAATTGGCTTTGTAACTTGATTCCATCATAAAGATGAAAGCTATGAGGGTCACCAATTAGATGAACAAAAGCAGAGGGAGTACATATTTGTCAACATTTCCAGCCAAACTCGTAGTTTATGAATGCTTTGTCATCATTTCTTGCCCAATTATTACGGTCTATGCTTTAGTTAAATTAAAATATTGATTATATTAATTATTGTAGTCAAAGTCATCATAGTAAGCCTTTTTCTCCATTTGCTTCTTGACTTCAAACTATAATTATTTGTTTTTCAGAAGATTTTCGTCATCTTGATTGAACCTTTTGTGTTTGAAAAGATTAAAGTTGAATTTTTCGAAACAACTTGCACCTTTAAGCAAACCCTTCTAGTTTAGTAGTTTAGTGTTCACGTTTATGAAAAAAGTGGTCAAATTAGTGTAATCTGATTGATTTCCAGGCACCCCAATCCTTCATCATAACCTTTGTTTTATTGCGTTTTCTCGTCTCTATCTTGCTGGTCTGAAATATGGCCACCTTTTCCATCTTTGTTTTCTTGTCCGGGTTGTTTGTTACCTCCTCAGGTGATCTCTACAGTCACTCCATCCGCCCCAACTTCACTGCTTCATTCATCAACTTGGTTCACAACAGTGGTGCCTTCTTGCTATCTCCCAACGCCACGTTCCGAGCTGCCATTTCAAATTACCCAGACCAACAACTCCCTCAGTTCTATTTCTCAATCATCCACTCATCTACCAACACCATCATATGGACAGCTAACAGAGGCAGACCTATATCAGATTCTGCCAAAGTTTTGCTAACTCCCAATGGACTCGTCATCAACAATAACTTTGATCAGATCGTGTGGTCAACACCGAGCCTCGACTCTCCTGTTGCATTCCTTCAACTTGATGACTCAGGAAATCTCATTCTGCTTGATCAACAAAACATTTCGTTATGGGAAAGTTTCAACTACCCTACTGACACTCTCGTAACGGGCCAAAGATTGCCTGTTGGTATAGACTTCTTTGCTGGTGAATACCAGCTTTTGCTCACCAGTTCTGATGCTTTTTTGCAGTGGAATGGGATGACGTATTGGCAGTTGTCAATGGATAACCTAGCTTTCAAGGAGTCGAATGCGCTGGTGTCTTTCATGGCGGTTAATGGCAGCGGTTTGTATTGGGTCGGAGATGATGGTTCAACCATAGTCTTTAAGATGCCATTGGCTCCTATTGATACTGCGGGATTGGAGTTTATATATGCAAGGTTGGGGTCTAATGGGAAGTTCACCATTAGCAGCTTTGACGGGAACAATTTGGTCCCGAACTTACAAATTCCAGTTGAAAATTGTAGAATTCCATCCATTTGTGAGAAAATCGGTTTCTGCAACCGTGACAGAAGGCCCGAAACCTGTTTATGCCCATCAGCTTTCCACAATGGAATCGATGGTTGTGTGCCAATTAATCCTTTGTTAACTTTGCCTAAAGCTTGCAATACCAGTAATTCTTATGGTAATGAAACCAATGATCAGGTTTCCTATATGAAAATTGGGGATGCCATAGACTATTTCTCAACGAATTTCACAGAGCCACTAAGTCGACGGATCAGTTCATTGAACTGTCAACTTCTATGCTTTCGGAACTGTTCTTGCTTAGGGGTTCTCTATGGAAATTCTTCTGGTTCTTGTTATCCGATTTGGAACAATGTCGGATCCATCATTTCAAGCACCTTTGGTCTTGGCCAAGATTACTTTTCAGGCTACGTAAAGGTCATGACTCTATCTTCTAATATAAACCTGAGTTCTAAGACCGATGCTGATCATAAATTCTCAGTACTGGGTTCGGTCCTACTATCTTCATTAGGGGCTTTTGTACCGGTTGTCATTGTTTTAGGACTCTCATGGTGGAAAAGAAGAAAAGGGCATTCCAGAGCTGCAGTAGTAAGATTAGGCTCGAAAGCCTCATTTTCAATGGAGATCGATTTACTATCTATTGCAGGTTTACCAGTTAAGTTCGAGTATGAGGAGCTTGCAACTGCAACAGACAACTTCACAACACAAATCGGTAGCGGTGGATTTGGAACTGTTTACAAAGGTGTTTTACCAGATGAATCAGTTGTGGCAGTGAAAAGGATCACCAATCTGGGAGTTGAAGGAAAGAAGGATTTTTGCACTGAGATTGCAATCATAGGAAACATTCACCATATTAATCTTGTTAAACTGAAAGGATTTTGCTTGCAAGGCAAGCAACGGTTTTTGGTATTAGAATACATGAACAAGGGATCATTGGATCATGTTATCTTCAATAATGAATTGGTTCTCGAATGGAAAGAAAGATTCGAGATTGCAGTTGGAACCGCAAGGGGACTTGCTTATTTGCACAGTGGGTGCCAACACAAGATAATCCATTGTGATGTGAAACCAGAAAACATTCTGCTACACGAAGAAAATTTACACCAAAATTTACAAGTGAAGATATCGGATTTCGGGATTTCGAAGCTTCTAACACCGGAACAATCAAACCTTCTTACAACATTGAGGGGAACTCGAGGATATCTAGCTCCCAAATGGCTAACAAGCTCGGGTATATCAGAAAAGAGCGACGTTTTCAGTTATGGGATGGTTTTACTTGAAATTGTGAGAGGAAGAAGGAATTTCGCCATACAAACTTGTGCGCCATTATCGGGTACGGAGCTCAAGAGACTGTATTTCCCATTACTGGCATTAGAAATGCATGAGCAGAAGACATATATGGAGCTTGTGGATCCAAGGTTGAACGGAAGGGCCGAGAGTGAGGAGGTTGAGAGACTTGTACAAGTGGCCTTATGCTGCGTGCAGATGGAGCCATGGCAGAGGCCAACTATGTCAAATGTGGTCGGCATGTTGGAAGGGAGTCTGCCAGTGGAGCAGCCGATAATTGAATCATTGAACTTTTTGCGAATCTACGGCGGAAGATATGCTTCGGTATTGACCACTTCCACCAATGGATGCAATGAGCAAAATGAGTTCATTATGGACTATCATCAGTCATCAGATGGCTGCTAGTTCATGTGCCTAATGGTTCGTTGGACCATACTTTTTTCATTATAATCATTTATCATTACATAAATATGTTATATACTTGAATCTATATTAAAAACTTATCAATCAATCATCTAGGTTACATGTGAACAACAAAATTCATGCAAGTAATTCAAAATAACCAAAAAAGCAGTAAAATGCCATAGAAGCCCCTATACTAGGACTCAGATTGCATTTTACTTCTAGTCAAAAAATGGATAAATTAGTCCCTGTACATTAAACTTAAGAGTAAATTGGTACTTTCTATTAAAAATTTCATCCATTCGTACTATTACGCTGGCATACAAAAACCAATTTTTAATAGCAGAAACAGATGAATTTTTTAATAAAATGACTAGTTTGCAGTTTAATCTAACATACAAGAACTAATTTACCTTTTTTTAAGTAGGAGGGCAAAATGTAATTCGACTCCAAATACAAAGACCTCCATGGTACTTTTACCCTGAAAAAACCTATGATCTTGACTCAAAAACCCTAACAAACAAATCCCAACAATACGAACCCAAAATGATTCTAGTCAGAAACAATCCAAACTTAAAATGATCTAAACCTGAAAATTTAAAACCCAAAATGACCTGACCTAGATTGACTCAAGCCCAATTTTTAGGTCTAATGGAAACCATAACCATAGAGCAATAAAACACACAAAAATCTTATAGGAATTCCAATGTAACAAAAATCCAACAGACCAACATACACTTGACCTTTATATGTTTTCACCAATTCAATGCTTTCCTTCAGAAGGTATTAAAAATGGTCCTAAAAAAACCAAGAAATTATCCACTTAATCTTCAACACAATTTTTCTTTTTTTTGTTTTTTGGGTTGTATTATACAATAGCTTAAAACTTTGAACCACAATAAAAACCATTTCCATTCTTCATTGCTTTCTTTTTTCTGCCTTTTTTTTTCCAGAACACCCACCCAACCAAGAAGAATAAATTAAAACAGGGATGAACTATTCTCTCCTATGATAAACGAGGATGATGGGAACGGTACCAGATGAAATTATCTCCGTCACTTGCTCTCATCCATGGGGTCATTACGATTACAGGATTGAGGTCTTACATCTTTTTCATCTTGTGTTTCTCCGGAAGTTTTGGAAACAGAATCTTCAAGTGCCTCAAGGAAAGATAAAACGGTGAACTTATCTGCAAAAAAAGGAATGGTTAAATAAATTAACCATGAAGAACCATTGCAATGTCCGATACTAAAATTTACTTGGAACTGCAGACTACTCACATTTACTTGGATCAATACCGAACTGAGACAAATCTATCTGTCCGGTTCGAAGTACCTATACCAGAGAGAAAGCAACCTCATGAAACTGAACAGTGCATTGAGAATTTACAAACAAATAATAGTGTGGGTTCTAATTCCTCACATAGGTAAATGAATCTACTTGTTGACGGAAAGGAGGACTCTGCAGCAACTCTAACAAATCCTCAGGTGTCCATTGACCCTGAAACACCAATAACTTAATATTCGGAGAACATAAAATATAGAAAGAAAACCGAAACAATGCAACTATTATATACCTCTGGTAAATATGAAGCTAATCGCTCTTCCAACGACAATGTCTCAATTAATGGCATTATCAAATCTGGCTTCAAAATATCATCCAACCCCAAGCCTGGGAGGATAAAAAGGGGAAGGAGGTGGAGTTGTGTCAAAGCAAAAGCAACAGAAAATGTGAAATTTCACATCAAACTACTTCCCAATGGTATGGTATCAATTGAGAATACCAAAAGTGGACAGCTCTTGAGAAATAATAGACTGTCAAATTTCTTTGACTACAAACACAAAGGTTGACAGATATGGCTTAACTCAAAGAGCAGCATCAGGCAGAATTGATATTTCAAGGACTGCATATCAGACTACTCTCACTCTTAAAAATATGTTACATTAGCAGGTTAAAGTATTGGATCAAAAGCAAAATCACTAGCTTCACACTGATAATATCACGACTACAATTTTATTATTACTTCTACAAATATATTGGAAAAAAATACTGCACACGTGGAAATATAAAAAAGAAAAAAAAATCCCTAGAAACTTAACAGGTTCAATTCCAATATTACCAGATGCTCTTAAATATAAAAAAGAAAAAAAAATCACCTCCATCTGGCTCACCAGCTACCTCTGCAACAGATACAACCACAAAACAACAGTGTTAGAGCTCAAAATGATCTAATAACAAAATAGTAACAAGCATTCTGCAATTAATGAACTACATACCTGCTGGACCAATGCTGCTCAGTATTCTTTGCAAGTCTTCCAATTTAACTGGCCCTGATGAAGAGGTTACATCACTTATCGCTTCAGCACCTAAGTTTGTAACAGTCAAGTTTCCAGCTCTGAAAAGTTTGGATAAATAAAAACATAAGACTTTTGAACAAGTGGCTAATATCTTGAAAAAGAATAGAGCTCAAATTTCTAATTTTCTTTCAGTCTAAGCCAACCAAGGTCCATGAATAGAGGAACTGACAGGTACTTCAATAAAAACAACACTCATATATTCAATCTTAAAATTGATTCTAAATCTCAGTCCTCTTCCTAAAATTTTTACAAACAATAAAATTTAATTTCTAGAACTAATCGACCACAAACCATGAAAGTGCATTCATCAACATGCCTAATATTGTTTTATTAATACTAATTTTAATTATAAAGTTTCACAACATTGATATGTATGACACAAGGAATAGGATAGGCTGGACCACAAGACATCTGAAAATAAAGTAGACAACATTTAGTTTTTCAATTTTGAGTTTGCAAAGACCATTTATAGTAATCTTTCTACATGAATGAGGGGTATCCTTATAACAATGGCTTTACCTTGATGAAAT
Organism: Gossypium stocksii; assembly: GCA_020496765.1. NCBI lineage: Eukaryota > Viridiplantae > Streptophyta > Magnoliopsida > Malvales > Malvaceae > Gossypium > Gossypium stocksii. Next base: position 3,005,931 of record CM035623.1, read on the forward strand.
ATCATCTTCAAGCATGTCTTCAGACACTTGCAAAGGCTCAGAAGCATCAGGCTCATCTACACCAAGTTCTGTTGAATATTACAATAATAAAATAAAATCAATTTCTGGATAACTCCCCCTCTTCCACCCACATTGAGCAAATAGTCATTATTCAAATATAAAATTGGTTAATGTATGAAGGCCTAGTCCACTAACAGAGCGATTTTGATACATGAGGAGTTACACTGAAATATTAAGACAAAGGAAGAGAGAGAAAAGGAGGGGGAGGGGGGGAAGGGAGGTAGAAAGCTAGATATGGTATCTATGCATTCAGGGGTTTCCAATTTTAGAACTGAAATATATTGCAAAAGATAAAGTTAAAGAGTGAAGGATGACAATTAAGGGAATCAAGAGAGAAAGAGAGAGAGTGAGACTGTGATCAAGAAAGCCATGTTTGATGATGCGATTGCTTACATCAGAGTAGCAGGAACCAACACACACAGAGACTGGTTAAGAAAGCCATGACTGGTATGATTTTACCAACATGAAGTAAGATGAGGATGTTTCAACAATAATAATAGAAAAAAGGGAACCATAAAAGCAAAAATATAGGACCAAGTAAACCAAAATTGGAAGAGCAGATAACTCATATGGGAAACTAAAAGCAGGATAAATGCATGAATATACAATCTATTAAAGTTAAAGGGAATCCTTAAAACAAAATAATAATAATAAAAAAAGAGAGAGAGAGAGAGAATAAGTCTTATTATAAACATACCAAAGCAATCCATGCAGAAGGATAACCTTGATGACTAGAATGCATATTTAAACCCTAAACTTAACCAGAAAATGTGATCCATTTATACCTAATGGTTGATTGATGAAATTATTGACCGCGCAACACAATTGTGAGTCATCTTCAGCTTTCGGCTCCTGAGCGAATAAGAATGAAAACAAATTAGCAATAAATAGCAGAGACTTAGCTACACAGGAAGCAAATTAACAAACCTAACCTGCATCCAGAAAAAGAACTTCCGGTCGTCGGTATTGAACTTTAATATGTAAACCCTGCCTGATGCTTGATTAACCTATGTTAAGCAAGTACAATAATATTCAAGATCACTTAAAAAAGCTAATGTAATCCAATTTGATAATCAACTAATTTTAAAAGATTTAAATAGTTCAAAAGACAATTAAATACCTTCTCAAAAACAGCCTCATCAGGAAAAATAATCTGATCCTATAATATGTCATGTCAAGGAAAAGGGAAAGGGAAAGAAAAAAGAGTACTCACAACATGTTATATTAACATTTTTATGAATCAAGCAATAATAACAGGGTAAAGTAGGAATAGAATCTTAATCAAAGGTCTGAATATTAACAATGAAACTAAGCTATTAAAGGACAAGAATTAAAAATCAATTCTTAACCATATCAGTTAACCAGATGGAAACATATATATAAAATAAAACAATGCAAACAATTCCAGATATTAACAAGATGAGAAGATAGAACTAATGTGACTAATAGTTAACATGAAAAGTATACACATACAATGTGTTAACAAGCAAACATGCTGAACTTATATTAAACTCTAAAAGACCCCCTAACTACATTTTAGAATGAAATGCATGCATACACACAGACAAGTACATGCAAAATTGATTCCTAGACTACCAAATCAGAAGCAGCATAAAACAAAAGTCAAAACCGAAGGACTGCTGCGATAAAATCTGCAAGCCTCAATGTACATACAGAATAAAATATTTTAAGTAAAACAACAAAAGCAAACTATAGGAAGCGGGATACATCTTCAATAACATTTTGAGTCCGATCAAGCCACTGAAAATGAACCAGTCCCTCCTCACCCTGGAACAGAAAAGTGGTAAGCTCACAACAGTTTCAGATAAAAATTATCTAAAACAGATAACAATTTCATTATCTAAACACATAATGTATAAAACTAATATAACCCAAAAGATAAAAACAATAGGTACAACTGAAAGTTCTTTAATTGATAATACCCTAGCTATGCGAATGAGCCCTTTACGTGTATCAGGGACTACCCTTTTTCCTTCCAACATCATTTTACCAGCACGAAACTCCAGCAAAGTTTCCTGCCAATACATAAATGCCGAATTGAGTTCAAACACGATAACCTAAGACATCAATTCATTTCAGAAAATATTTCGAAAAATCTAAATTTGATTTTAAAGTATTTAGCTGAGACAGTACCTGCATTGCTGGAAAAGCTTCACCGAAAGACGAACCCATCAGCTCCACTTCTTTCAATAGCTAAAAAAGAAACCAAATTCAAAAGAACCCGAACCCCAAAACAAAACAATAAATTGATTTCAACACACAAGACGACGAATAAAAGCAAATAATTAACGAAATTTGTTCGACAAAACCCTAAAATCAGAAGTAAAAAAATTAAACAGTATAATTTTTTTTCCTCAATCGGTAAAGATTTAAGGGCAAACCACAAATATAATACCTGCTTTTTATATATATATAGCTTTATTTTTCGCAGAAATTTGATCAAATTTTCTCTTGCATGTAAAGATTGGAAAGCTCAGATTCTGTATATCAAAAGCGGCCGAGTTTTGGCTTTGCAAATTCAGGCATTAACTTTTGCTAATATCAAGAAATTGACACTATTTTTAGGCCTAATTATGGTTTTAGTCCCTTTGTTATGCCTAAATTTTTATTTAAGCTTCATACTTTAATTTAATGTAATTTAGCCTCTTTTCTTTTATAATATTATTAGTTCATTAAAGTTGATAATTTTGTTAGTTGATAATGTTAAAATTATTATATAAACTTTTTTTAGAAATAATTTTAAGCCTAGGGTCGAAATTAATTTCAAAATTTTAGGATAATTAAAATATAATTTATTATTTAAGTTTAAAACTTTATAATTTCTAGAAATCATAAATCATAATTTTATCGTTTTAGAGGGAAAATACAATGTTATTATTTATTAGTTTATATATTTTTAATTTCAAATGGGTTGAAACACAAATTTTCTTTTTCTTAAGAGTCAAGGCCTTGCCTAATCTTTTAGTGTCGTCCCTATTTGGTATGTTATTAATAGATCTAAATCGATAGCACCGCCAGATACTATTATTATAGTGATCACTCGAATCATGTTTAGAATTAATTTTAAACATTCGTTTCACATGTAAATTATTATAGATTGAACACGATCGATTTGATTTTCACGTGGTTCAAATTACGTGATCAAATAATAATAATAAATTTATATCATCACCGTAATAACAAAAAGTTATGTTATCAATTTGGGTTTATTAATAAATTATATTGAACTAAGGAAGAGGGGTGAAATCTTAAATTTCAAAATAGTAGAGATACAAAATTGTAATTATATTTTTATTATTCTTTATTTTTTTTTTTTTGGCATTTAAGCGGCAAACTAGTGAGCTAGGGTTTGGGCATATTTAGTTTGGGTTTAAGTTAGTTAACCCAAATTCAAAATCAAGGGCCTTTTGGATGCCCAGTATGCTTACAGTATATTTAGTTCTCTTTTTATCTCATACTATAGTATTTAATTTTATCGCTGCAGTAATTAACCTTGTCACCATTAATAATTTTATTATAAATTTTGATCATATCTGCTATTTCTAATATAATACATATAACTACCCATAGCTCCTCTCAACACATAAATAGAAGAATAATGCGCTTCAACACATTCAAATCTACGTCATTCTGCATTGACAATAATACTCATGCCAATTGAACTAAGACTCAATCAACAATTATACAAATTTTAGAAACAAATCAATCTAATTATATACAAGTTTGAAGGAATATAATGAATTGTATAATAAATAAAGAGGAATATAATCAATTGTATGATAAATAAAATATCAAATTGATATGAAAATTAAATTAAAATCTCATATATATATATATATAATTACACCAAAAACAAATTTTACATTTTTAAAATTTATCCCAAAGCGTTTAGATTTTTACCAAATCCGTCCTAAGCTATTTTGTTTATTTTTATTATGTATTTAAAAAAAAATTCATAATTTATCATGCTATTTACATCATCTACAAACTACTTTAATTACAATAATTTTCTTTATTGCAATTTTAAGTTTTATCTTATCACCATTTTGTTTATCATAGTTGTTTCATTAATGAATAATTTACGATTGACTAATAGACTCTTAAATTACATCAATAAGATCGAACTTAAAAAAAATCACTTATTCACGATTTGACTTTTAAAGTATACCCGTTTTCTCATTTTGATATTTAATTTTTTTTATCTAGATCGACATCTAAAGTACACTCACTTCCCGATTTGGTATTTAAAGTATATCTCCATTATATTATTTTAGTCCATTTTGCGACAAAGGTTAAAAAATATATTATAGCCAGTCACAAAGCAGCACATGACATCTTTATGTAAAAGTCAAATATATTCTTTTATTAAATATATATACACGCATTAAACAATATAAAAAATAGAAATAAAAATATATATATATAATATAGAAAAAACATATAAATTATAAAAAATTAAAAATACAATAATTAAAAAGAAATTTGTTGAAATTAACATTATTATTACAAAATTTGTAAAAAAATGTAAAAATTGTAAAAAAAAATATTTTTAAAAGTTTTAAAATATTTTTTATAAAGTTCTAAATATATAATTATAAAATTATAAAAAGGTGTTTAAATTTCTTTTCTTTTTGCAATTACTTGAAAGTTGAATACTTTTTTTATAACATTTTTTTATACATTATTTTAACTTTTTACAATTTACAATTATATATTTTATTTTTTAAATAATGTTTTTAATTTTTTTAATTTTATATTATATATATATATTTTACATTTTTAATCAATATAATTTATATAATATTTTTTAAAAAGGACACATGGCGTGTTCTAATAGCACCATGTGACTTATCAACGCCGATCAATGTTGGTCAACAATCAATCAAGTGTTTTTTTTAATATCTAAATATTTAATATTATAATTTTCCATTTTTTAAATATAAATTTAATATTTTTATTTTAAATAAACCTAATTATCACGTGACATATTTTTCGTTAGCCAAAATATTCCACGTGGCGCATTTCCATTGGTAAAAATTGTCTAACAACTTTTTTAATGTTTGTTACAAAATAGACCAAAAAATAGAGAAAATTGATACTTTAGATATCAAATTAAGACAAAATTTACATACCAAAGTAAGAGAATTTGTATACTTCAAGAGCTAAATCGTGAATTAAGTCTAAAAAATTCGATGACAACTCCATTTGTAAGATTTTAAAATTACATCACAAATATCGCTTCTACACACCACTATTCAAAAAGACATAAAATTAAAAATAAACAAATAACAAAGGAACTTTGAGATAAATAAGTTAAAAGTACTATAAAGGCCTTTATATTAAAAGTTAGATTGTATTTTATTTTCTTTACTCAAAAGAAAAAGACAGTCTTTATATGTTAAATTAAAAAGCAAACTAGTGTTTCCGTAAAATCTTCCATCAATTATTATTATTGTACGTCAGCTTAATGTATACATGAACTGTTTAGTTATTTCGTTAACCAAATAAGTTTTAACAGAAGAAATCGATGAAATTTTTAATAGAAATAGACTAATTTGCTTTTTAATCTAACGTACAAATACTAATTTACCTATTTTTTGAATAAAAAATAAAATGTAATTTAACTCTTAATACAAGAGCTTCTATAATACTTTTATTAATAAATAGAAGGGGTATGAAATATAATTTTCCCATTACATAAAAGTTCAAACCTCAACTTGAAATCCCATATATAGTTATTTTCTTTTATTTGTTTTTGTTTGAAGGCAATCAGACCTAGAAAGCTCAAAATAATAACAGTAATGAAAACAGACAATGCATGTATGGAGTGAGGGATATTATCAGCAGAAGATAATTGAATGCTAAACAGAAACAGCTAAGTTGGAGGAGCAGTGATTAAAAGCTTCATCAGCACCCACCTCGGCTCGTTTCATTAGCAGCACACAAGCCTTAAATTAGCTTCGAATAAAATTCGATTAGATTTAAAAAAAAATTTTAAATTCCGACTTATTTAAATTATTTAAGTTAACTTGATTGATTCGAGTTTCGAATTTGAGTTGAGTTGAATTTCACAATTCAAATAACTCCAATTATTCGAATGACAAATTGGTGTAAATACGATTTTGGTCTCTGTCAACTTTGTAAATAAATAAATTAGTATCTCTCAAAAAAAAATTAAAATAATTTTCAAATTTTCAAAATATTTATAAAAAAATTCAAATTTTATATATTTTAAAAAGTATAAAAAATTTAAAAAATTTAAAATATATAAAAAAATTAATTTTTTTTCTAAAATAAAAATTATTTTGGACCTAATTAATTATTCAAATTTATCATTCTCAACTATCTTATTTTTTATTATTTTGCTTTGAGTTTTTTCAAATATATATGGTTTCAAATTTATGTGCTCTAATATAGAATCAATTATACTGTAACAATATTTTTATTTGACATGTTTAATTTTTTTTAATTTAACTCGAACAATTTCACTAGATTCGATTCGACTCGAATTTTATTTCACTCGATTCGATTCGACTCGAATTTCATTTCACTCGATTCGATTCAAAAAAAATTTAAAGTGAGTTAGAATGATAAAATAGGCTCAAAAAATGGGCTTGGGCAAAAAAAAGGCTCGTATAGAAAATGGGTCAAGCCTCGGGAAGCTTTTTTGCCCGGATCCAGTCCGAATTTACCAAAAAATTATTGTTGTTTTTTTACTGTTTTGCTGGCTATTTCACTAGTATATTACTACTATTTTGTTGTTATTGTTTGAATATTGTATAACTCTTATTTTATTATTAATTTTACTACTATTTTAGAGTTATTTGCTTGTTAAATTTTAACCTATCTTAGTGTTATTTAAGTATTTTTTTATTTTTAATTTATTGGGAAACATTTATTTGATGTTTTTACTATATTTGGTATATTATATTTTTAAATTTATTTTTATATAAAAATTTAATACAGCAAGCAAGTCGAGCTCGAGTTTTAATTTTTTATCCAAGTAGGTTTAAGCAAAATTTTAAGTCCATTTTTTAGCCCAAGCCTATCAAACATGCCTGAAATTTTGTTACAACCTAACCCATAATCAACTCTAAGTCAACATCAGTCAAATTATAATTCTTTTAAGAGTCAAAATAAATATTTATCATTTTTGAGTAAAAATTCCATCTACCATTATCCCCTAGAATCTGGGCCACATTCATCTTTATCCCAAAATTCTAGCTACTCAACTAACTAAAACATTGATCTATAAATGTTAAATCAACATTCGTTCGAGAATAATAAACCCTAAATCTTAAATTATATCGAGCCAATTAACATTCATTCGAGAATAACAAACCCTAAATCCTAAACTATACCAAGCTAATTCTAAATGATTGAATTAAAATGTGAAAACTTTTTGCCCAAAAATTTTTAAATAAAGGAATTCCATGGCAGATACGTAAGATGAAGACGTTATGAACGTAACACATGCAGAGCCTTCCATTGATATACAGCTTTTAGCAACTCCTATTCTTAGTAACTCAATCTTTCCTCTCTTTCAAAACCATCCAGATTTTCTCCCACCATTTTTCTTTTTTGTTTTCTTTCTCTTTTGGGTCCATCCTTGGGCTCAAAACCCCACCGATATCCCCCGCATTGTAGGCCCCGTGGCGAAGGGCGCGCACGTGCCGCCGCCCTCCATCACCGTGCATAAAACCCTCCGCCATGGCCACCTTTCACCTTCGTGTTATATTTTTAATATCCATTATGCTTTTCACTTATTCTTATTCATTATCCGATTCTGAATCCCTTTTGAAAGTCAAAGCTTCTTTAGTCAATGCCTCTAAATTAGACAGTTGGAGAAACAACCCTAAGCCGCCGTGCGATGGCAACCGTGCGAATTGGGTCGGTGTCCTTTGCAAAAAGGATACCGTTTTGGGTCTAAAACTTGAGAAAATGGGATTATCGGGAACCATCGATGTGGATTCCTTATACGGGTTTTCCAAATTAAGAACCCTAAGTTTTATGAACAATAATTTCAACGGCTCCTTACCGGATTTTAATAAACTCAGAGGCTTGAGATCGCTTTATTTGTCGAACAATCAATTTTCTGGAGATTTACCGAAAAATACATTTGAAAGTCTGGCTGGATTGAAGAAATTGTATCTTTCGAAAAATAAGTTTACGGGTGCGATTCCGTCGTCGATAGCTAACCTTCGTAAGGTTATAGAGATTAAGCTCGACGGTAATAAGTTTTCCGGTAAGATACCGGATTTTAAACAACACAACTTCACACTGAATCTTTCAAGTAATGCATTGGAGGGTTCTATACCTACAAGCCTTACTAAGATGGATCCCACCATATTTTCCGGTGAGTTTTCGTGTTTCTCGTGATTGCAAAATGCTAATATAATCATTTTAACATTTTCTTTGTCATGATTTCATTGTAAACTCCGATCATACAATCATAATATATAGTTTAGAACTCTACTGTTTTCGTTTTCGTTTTCGTTTTTGTTTTTTTTTATGTTGAAGGCGTGGACAGAAATTTTAGTAACTTATAAATATTTAAGAGTTAAAATCTCATTTTATCGTATATTAATTTATAATTTTATAATTTTTAAAAGAAATTTAAATCATTTAAACCATTTTTAGGGAAAAGGACACTGCTTGTTTTCCAGTGGTGGAGCTAGAAAATATTGTTTAAGGTTGGAATTAAATTGTATATTTTTACAATAATAAAAATATAATTTTATTATTTTAATAGTTTATATATTTATAATTTTTAAAAGATTAAATTAAATTTTTATTTTTTGGAGCAAAAATACAATTTTACTATTATTAATTTAAAAATTTATTTATTATAAATGACTTAAATAAAAAATTTTCCATCTTAAGGTGTTGGGGCCTGCTAACCCCCCCTGGCTTCGCCACTTTTGTTCCTAGGGACCTATCGGTCATGTTTATGTAGTTTCAAACCCTATTATTTACAATCATATCATGTTCATTCAAGGAAGAAGTTAGAGAAGTTAGAAGAAATATTTTGAGTCGGAATTAAAATATATATTTTTACGATAATAAAAATACAATATCACTATTTTAATAGATTACATTTTTATAATTTTTAAATAATTAAATCAAATTTTTATTTTTTTAACTAATTATGTTGTATGAAAACAAAGAATTTAGTCCTATGGTAAAGAAAACTTGTATTACTGTTTTTTTCTTATTTATTGCATAAAAAATTTTGACCTACTAATTACTAATTTTTACTATTTAAGATTAAAGTTTAATAATGTTATTCATTTGAATCAGTTTCTTAATTTTCGCAAATTTTATAAATTAAAATTTGTAATTAACTTCCCAATTTTTGTAAATCTAAACCATAATAAAAATACACTATACTAAAAATTGAATTATATTTTACTTCGTTATTAAAAATATATATGAATTAATCCTTATATGTTAAATTTTTTCTATTAAAAATTTTATTCACTTTTATTATTAAAAATTATCTGTATATACAATATGACACTTCAATTAAAGACACAATATGTTATTTAAACTAATTTATAAAATTTAATTTACTATTATTTGAATTATAGAAATAAAATATAATTTAAATTCTAATATAGTAGCAATTATGTCACTTAGATGAGATTTGAATGGATGGTTGGATGTGATGCGATCCGTTTAATTTACTTTTTATTTCACGCTATAATATCGTTAGCATATTTAATTTTACCGTCGTTATTGTACTGTTGATTTAAACTAAGCCTTAGTATTTTTACGAATGGATGTTTCATTTATGTATAGCTTAAAAGGCCTATAATTTTCTTGGTTTATACCTGCAGGCAACAAAGGTCTATGTGGAGCACCATTGAAGACTTGTGACTCTCCAGCTTCCCCACCTTCCCCTCCCACAACCCAATCCTCCGCCCCTTCACCCGCCCTCCCCACAACCCCTTCCCCCGCTCCTTCCCCTGCCCCTCTCAAAACACCAGCCATTTGGCTTCCCACCATCCTTTTTTTAGTCGTCACATCAATCATTTTCGCCACTCTCACCCTCCTCTTAATCTGTTGTCGCAGCAGAGTGCAAGCGCCTCATTCCATCGAGGCACCGCCACCGACATCGGGTGCTTCCCAGAAAAACGACGTGGAGCTCTCTTTCTTGAGGGATGATAGAGAGAGGTTTGATCTGGCGGAGCTGTTGAAATCAACGGCGGATGTGTTGGGGAGTGGGAGCTTTGGGTCATCGCATAAGGCGGCTCTATCGGTAGGGTCGTCAATGGTGGTGAAGAGACATAAAAAGATGAATAACGTTGGGAAAGAAGAGTTTATAAAGCATATGGAAAACTTAGGGTGGTTGAGACATGACAATGTGCTTCCTCTCGTTGCTTATTGTTATAGGAGGGAAGAAAAGTTGCTAGTTTATGATTTTATGGAAAATGGAAGCTTGGCTGTTCATCTTCATGGTTAGTACTCTCATTACTTAAATTCACAAATTTCACTATTATTTGAATCGGATCGACTTCTAAGAAGCTTAATGCTCAAAATTGAAAAAAAAAATTAAGATAAAAACTTACGTTTAAACTGGTCAAATCAATTAATTTGAGATCTGATGATCTAATTAATTCGATTACCGATTTAATTTTTAAATTATTAATGAATTTTACTATAAAAATAAGAAATTTGAAACCTTTTAACAAGTCTGGTATTGTTTTTGTGAGAAATCCAAATGTCTGAAGAGGTGTTAGATTTCACGTAGTAAAAGTACTTAATCTGATTTCTAAGAAGGCAAACCCTGCATGTTAACTATAAGCCATAGATTCAAGTGTAACTTCCATATGATTTGCCTTCTTAATCACCTGATTAAGCACACTCACCTTGTCTTTAGACCACTTCTTTAGACATTCAAGCTTTCAATAGAGTTGTGACATTTGAGACAATTTCCAATATAGATGATATTAGACTTTAGTAGATTTTTCTCGTAGAAATCAAAAAATCTCTTGACATATCTAAATCCGTAAAAGTACGTCACATCTTACCTAATTTTTTAAGTTTAAAATTCTAAACCCTAACATAAAAACATATCATATTACACCTAACGAGAAAGATGAATTCGGGGAATTAATTTAAGAGAGGAAAGTCAAAATGTAATTTTACCATTATACTAACATATAATTTTATAAAAAAAAATTAATGAACTAAATAATAAATCTACCATTTTTGAAGGGCCAATGCCACGAATCCTGGAAACTCCTTTAAATATTTACAACCCTAAATTGCTCTTTAACTCAATATTTTCGTAAATATATATATATATATATATGTTTTTTTTTTTTTACTGTTAGATAACATTTCTTTTTAAATCTTTTCAGGTCACCAGACACTGAGAAAAGCCCCACTGGATTGGCCAACACGATTAAACATAGTAAAAGGAGTAACCAAAGGTCTCGAATACCTCTACGACGAACTCCCAGCTTTAATCTCACCTCACGGTCATCTCAAATCTTCAAACGTCCTTCTCAACGAATCCCTTCAACCTTTACTCACAGATTACAGTCTAGTCCCATTAATCAACCCAGAAAGCGCCCAAGAACTCATCGTAGCTTATAAATCACCTGAATACATCAAACATGGAAGGATCACGAAGAAAACTGATGTATGGTGCCTTGGTGTATTGATTTTAGAGATCTTGACCGGCAAATTCCCTGCAAATTCCTTACAAAAAGGAAAAGGAACCGAAGAACAAGATTTGGCTGTGTGGGTAACATCGATTGTGGGTGATTACGAAAATAATAACCCAGAAATTATGTTGAAGATTGAAGAGGTTTTGGATAAAGATATGGGGGGAGTGAATAATGGCGATAAAGAGATGATGGTTGAATTGTTGAAGATTGGGTTGAACTGTTGTGAATCGGATTTAGAGAAGAGATTAGATTTAAAAGATGTTGTTGGGAGAATTGATGGATTAATGAAGGGTAAAAGAGCTCAAGGGATTGACGATGATGTCTCATCACATGCAACTAATAATTAATTTTTTCATTTAGGTTCAACTATTTTTTTAATCTTTTATTGTATTCATTTTATTTTAAATTTAGTTCAGTAAAAATTTTAATGAATAAATGATGACTTCAAAATAAAATTTATTTTATTTTCATTACTTTAATTTTTTATTTAATAATTATGCGAATTAATCACTTTCGTTGAAATTTCAATTATAATCTATTGTACAATCACCAATTTATTTAATATTTTTAATAATATTTCTTTTCTCTCTCTTCCGTTGACTATCACCATTGTGTAAAATAAAGAAAAGAAAAAAAAATATTATACTGTCTATTATATTTAATCATGGGTAAGGTTGAGTAGGGTCAATGCAAAATTTTATGTTTGTTTTCTAGGCTCGAGTTTGACTCAAAAAATTGATTTAAAAATTTATTCAAGGTTGATCCAAATAAAAAATGTTAAACCTGAATCTAGTCCGACTTGCCCGCGTTAAATTTTTTATATAAAAATAAATTTAAAACTATAATACACTAAAAACATTGAAAGAAATGTTTCTAAATACATTAAAAATATTTAAAATTTAAATAATACTAACATAGTTGCAACTTATCAAGCAAATACCTCTAAAATAACTACAAATTTAATATTAAAACAAGAGTTATATAATATATAAATAATAAAAATAAAATAGTAACAATATAATAAAAAAAAATGGCAACAAAACAACATAAAGAAACAGCAAACAATAGTAAAACAACAACAAAACAACAGTGAAAAAATTAGGCAAATTCAAATAGGGTCGGACCCAAGTCAAAAAATTACTTGAAGCTCAACCAGTTTAAAATACGGGTCTTATTTTTTTGTCCAATCTCATTTTTTAAGTTTATGTTTTTTCTCAAACCCTCCCACTTTTCAGACAGGCCTTTAGGCCAGAGCAGGTTGCTCGATCCATGTTCAGGTCACTCTCTACCATCTTCTTCCTCGTATCATTGCCGCCATTGTTTTTCTTGTTGATCTTCTTATACCAATGGCTCCTAGGCTTAAGAAACAAGCTATGCATGCCTCCAGGTTCCGCCAATTCATCGTTGCCATTGCTTGGGTACACAAATATTAGCTTGCTTCTAAAGATTTGCCGCTTAATTTCTTTACAATTTGATTTGGGAGACTAAATCCAAGTTCCCTATTGGCCTTTTTTGTAAGTGACCTAAAAAATTGATTAATTACGAAAATGATTTGTTTTTTGTAGTGTTTGTCAGTGCTGCTAACCTATGTCTAGCAGCATTAGTATTTTTTTTTTTATATTGCCACATAGCTTGGTGGTACCGGTGTAAGCTCAAAGACACCAGGTAGAAGGTATTGATATTTAGGTCATGGTATTGATACCAGGAATAAGGTATCAATACTTAGGTGATGGTATTGATACCTTCTGTCACTACAGCAAAACAGGGTTTTAGCGGCATTTTTAGTGGCGTTTGGGCAAAAAACGCCGCAAAGATTATACATTAGCGGCATTTGAAGGAAAACGCCTCAAAAACTGAGTAATAACGCCGCTAAAAACTGAGCAATAGCAGCGCTTTTGAGCATATGCCGCTAAAAAATAGAGTAATAGTGGCGCTTTTGAGCAAACGCCGCTAAAAACAGAGCAATAGCGGCTCTTCTGGGAAAACGCCACTAAAAAACTGAGCAATAGCACCGTTTTTGTGCAAACGCCGCTAAAAAACTAATCAATAGGGACGTTTTGTCACAAACACAGCTAAAAAACTGAGCAATAGCTGCATTTTATCGCACACGCCGCTAAAAACTGAGCAATAATGGCGTTTTATAAAAAACGCAGCTAACAATCTGAGCAATTGTGGCGTTTTTGTACAACCGCCGCTAAGAACGTAACAATAGGAGTTTTTGTGTCAAACGCCGCGTAAAATATAGAGATAGCGGCAAAAAGTTGGTTAACCGTCCCTGATTCAATTTAATTTAGGGTTAATTTAGGCTTAGTTCTATTAATTGGAATAGGGATTTACCACTTTAAAGTCTATTATATGGGGTTTACTATTTTATAGTCAGGGTTGACTTAGTGTTTAATTATGATATTCAGAGTTAGGATATTAGGGTTTAAGGGGTTAGGGATTTTGATAATAACAATAGAAAAATATGGTTTAGATTTAACGGTTTTTAGAGTTTAGGGTTTTAGTACTTATGATCTAAAATTTATAGTTTAGGAATTATATAAATTATGGTTTTGGGGTTTGGAGTTTGGGGTTTGAGATTTTGTGTTTGTGGTTTAGGGTTTAAGCTAGCTTCAAGTTATAGGTAATTATTTTGGATTTTAATTATTATTTGAAAAGATTATATATCAAAATGGGTTTTATCCCAAAAGCATACATGAAAAGTGGTTTATTGTGCAAGTGTGTAAATGAACTGTAATTTGATGATCTAGATCTTGTAAAATATTAACACAATTATTGATATAATTAACAATATCATTTTTTTATTTATATATTGCATACATACATAGATATTTATATTTATTCAATATAAAATATATTGATGTATTTATTTTTAAAAATGTGTATAATTAAATCAAAATTATAGTTTCAACTATACTTAGGGTTTAGATCTAGTGTGTTTATGGTTTGAGGTTTAAGGCCGTATGTAGGCCCAAATTTACGCCCGAGCGCAAACCTAGGCCCACATAATTTAAACCAAAACAAAAACAACCCAAACCCTATCCTAAGCCTAACTAAGCCATGACCCAACACAAAACATAAACCCAATACCCTTAGCAAGCCAGAACCTTAGCAGCAAAGTGAAATCGGTGCCGCAAGTCTTGAGTCCAAGCACCGTATGTCGCGCGCCAAGCTTCCGAGTCGTGCGCTACTCCACGCCACGTCCCCACTCCTTCGAGATATCTGCAACAGAAGAACAGACAGCAATAGGAGATCTTCATTTGATTTTTTAGGCTATAAAAAGCCATTGTAAACAATGTGAAAAAAAAAAAGAGTTTTTTTGTTACGAAATCAGAGAGAAACACAAAAGAAAATAGCAAAATTGTTGAGCAATTTTTCGTACAATCAAATAAGAGCAAGGTGATTATAGCCTTTTTATTTTTATTTTTTTTTCTTTCAAATTCTTATCTTTTAACTCTTAGGTGTGAATCTACTCTCTTTTTCTTTTCTTTTACTACTGAAAATTAAAACAAAGTTTAAAAAAAAATCAAAAGGGGTTTAGGATGGCCTTACTTGGCTCTCATCGGCCACCGTTGTGCGCGTATGAGGGAAGGAGAGTTGCGATGATGGGTCCTTGGGGTGCCCTAGCAGAAAGAAAAAGGGAAACCCCCTTTTAATCTTTGATTTCGGCAGGTGAATAGAGCAAGGGAGTGGGGTGTTTTAAATTTCTTTGATAATGGGTAAATTTCGCAGCTGGTCCCTTGATTGGGCATGGTTACTTGATTGGGCCCTTTTGTGTTTCTTTAAATTTGCCCCAGATATTTTTGCGCCATCCCAGATTGGCCTAGGCAGAAACGTTGAGTTTAGGGGACTGGAGTATTTGCATTTTTGACCCCTATTCATTGATGCGCATCACGATTTGGCCCTCATATTTTTTGTTTATTGCGATTTCACCCTAAAATCTCTGTTTTTTAATTCAATTAAATCCTATTTCGATTCTGTCAGACATTCTTATCATAAAATTAATTTTTTTCCTTTGTAGTATTATATTTCTTATCTTATTACTTCTATTATATATATTCTACTATTAATTTATTTTTTATATATTATTTATTATACTATTTAAATTATGTGTATACCATTTTTGTTTTACTAATGATCATTTTTTGTACTACTTATTTTAAATCATTATTATTATTATTATATATACATATTTTATATAAAAATAATTATTTTAAATATAGTTTTTTATACTTACTATAATTATTTATTGTATTTATTATTTACTGTTTTCGATATTACTATCCTATCGTATTAATTATTAATATTACTCTTATACCTCTTTTGTTTATTCTTTTAATTATTTCAAATAAGGTTGTTACTATTATATTAGTTTTTATACTTACTAAATTATTTTTATACTTACTAAATTATTTTCATTTTTATTTTTACTACGTAGCTGTTTAGTATTATCTTTTTTTATCTTATTATTTTTTATATACTATTACTTATTATACTCTATTATTGTAACAACTAGTTTTTTTATTATATTTTCTGTTATCAATATTTTAAATAAATGGTCTTTTTATATAAATTTTTTTAATGGTTTTATCGTATAGTTATTTCATTTTAAAGTAGTCTTTCACATTTTTTTATATATTATTTTTAAAAAATTAGTATGATATTAAATTCAAATACTTTTATAGATTATTACCTTACATATACATATTTTTTTATTAATTGTTTTATATATATATGTGTGTTAGTGTTTTCATATTATTATTTCCTGTATATATACTCTTTTTTATTTATATATTATGTTTTCATATATCTTTTAAAAGACCCCATTTTAAATTATACTTAGCTCATTTCAAATATCTTCTTTTATTATTGTTTATATGTATGCTTTATTTAAATCAAGTCTTTCGCTTATATTTATGTCTCTCGGTCTTACTATTATTCAGTTGTGCCATATTATCGTATTATATTATTGCTTCATGTTTTACGATTGCACCCTTGTTTCTCTTATGGCATAGTGATTCAAATTTGAGCTCACCTAGACCAATTATTTTTTTTTTCCTTTATTTCCAAAATAAATCGAGTAAATGCATTTCGATTTATCGTTTTCAAAGGTTTTTAAAATAAGGCAATATTTGTATTTGGGGAGTTTGAGAGATCGTGCCCAATCGTGCTGGGTTTCGATTTTTCATTCGACCAAGATACGGAATATCCTTTCGGCATTTCATCCAAGTTTTCTTAAATTAAACGAGGTAATATTTTGTATTTGAAAATTCGATAAATCGTGCTCAATAGTGCTGGGCTGCGATTTACCGTTTGGCCAAATAACGAAATATCCTTTTGAAATTTCAAATGCATGAGTTTTGGAAATTACGAAATGATCTTGTATTGAGGGTTTGAAATAATGCATCCAATCGTGCTGGACATGATATTTTATTCCTTCTGAATGAGAGAAACTCAACATCCAATTCAAGTTATCTAAATGTTTTTTAAAAGAATT
The DNA here is from genome assembly GCA_020496765.1 of Gossypium stocksii. NCBI lineage: Eukaryota > Viridiplantae > Streptophyta > Magnoliopsida > Malvales > Malvaceae > Gossypium > Gossypium stocksii. The sequence continues at coordinate 3,023,190 of CM035623.1, forward strand.
GAATTTCAAAAACTTTTTCAAATTTTCGACAATAAGGACATTTATAAATCAATTTGGTACCAATTTTGGGCGTTACGAGGGTGCTAACCCTTCCTCGTATGCAACCGACTCCCGAACTTATTTTCTTAAAACTCGTAGACCAAAATGCTTTATAAGGTGGCCCAGTTACACCTCAAAAAGGATTGGTGGCAACTCCATCCATATTTTTAAAGTCGATCGACGTTTTTCAAAATTAAAAATGGTTTCGACACCGTATACTGTTGAAAACTGAAATATTTAGAATTTTAATCAAAATACAACAAATATTTTTAAGATTTTATTATATTTTTAACGATATCATTAATCATTTTATAATTATAACATTATGCTAGAGAAAATAATGATATGAATTTTATCATCATATATTTTAAAATAATATTAGATATAAAAGTATTTTAGTAATTATATTAGACGGGCAAATTTTATTTAAATCAATATCGACTAGACCCAAATAATTTCGAAATTAGACCGCTTAAAACTCAATTTAAAAAAAAAATCTATTGGCCAAGTTAAATTCTAAATATAAAGAATTAATTAAACATCAATTTAGCTTAAAAAAAACTAAAACACTACATTATTTGGCCATTTTATGGTTTAGGGTATATAATTTAGGGTCTAAGTTAAGATTTACTATTTAATTAAAGGTTTATATATTATAGGTTAGGGATTATGTTTAGGGTTTATGGTTTAAGGGTTATGGGTTAGTGGTTAGAGATTTAAGGGTTATGGGTATGGTTAGGGGTTAAGGATTAGGGGTTATTGTTTTGTGGTTTAGGGTATATAGGTGATATATATAGTTTAGGGTACTTTAGTAGGGGATATAGTTTAATGGTTTAAGCTAGGTTTAGAGTATTGATTAATTAGTGTTGTTGTTTTGTGGTTTGAAGATCAAGGGATATAATTTAAGGTTATGAATAATTCATACATTTTATGGTTAAGGCTTGGGGGTTATTGTTTTAGGGTTTAGGGTTTAGAATTTAGGGGGATATAATTTAAGGTTTAGGGGATATAGTTTAGAGTTTAAGATTATGGGGATATAGTTTAATGGTATAAGGTTTAGGGTTTTGATTAATTAGTGTTAATAATATTAGGTATTTTGATTAATTAATAATATTATAAAAATATGGAGAGTAAATGATATTAAAAATTAGCGGCGTTTTACAAAAAAAGGCCACAAACAACCATAGACAGCAGAACGCCGTCGTTTGAAACTTTGTTATTAGTGGCGTTTGTTCAAAAACGCCACCAAAAGGTATGCGTTATCGGCGTTTGAGCAAAAACGCCACAAACTTCTGTCAATTAAACGTCGCCGTTTCATCTTTTATTAGTGGCGCTTCTAATAAAACGCCGCTAAAAGTCAATTATGCTGTAGACATGTCTGGTATCGACACCAAATTTTTTTGTTGTCCATTCTCTACAACGCAGACATGGATCCGATCGTTGATGCGAATGAAGAAGCATCGGGGAAGATGACCATGGAAATCAAACGGGAAAGATGAGGAAGCATGAGGGAAGATAATCATGGAAATCAAACGAAGGAAGATGAGAAAGCATTGTCGAGTGAAAAAACATGAGGAGAAAGAAAAAGAAACGCCATCACCATGACAGAAGCTCAAAAATGTATCAAAAGTATCGATACTCCCTTCCTAGCGTTGATAACAATATTTACACAGTTACATGGCCTAGCAATGATACAAATATTTACACAATCACATAGCCTGGTGGCACAAAAAAAAATACATACTAGTGCCACCGGACATAATAATAACACCAAAAAAAAAATTCTTTTGTAGGGTATCGTCGGTTAGGTTGGCGACACCAACATCCATAATAGAAAACAGATCATTTTCATACAAAATTTTTTGCCTGAAATTATTTTCATAATTAATCAATATTTTTAGATCACTTTTGGAAAAAAGCCTCCCTCTACTTTTAATATTGTTTGCTAAAATGGGCTTGCTTGGTTTTCCAATATTTCAAAACCAAGCTTTGACGTTTAGAGTCAAATCTTATAATACACCAAGAACCGATATTTTCACTGATGGATTATTTAATAATAGCATTTCTGTAAAATCTGCTTATGCAAAGGAAATCAAAGATTGCCCATTTTAAAAAATAAAGAAAAAAGTGATTTATTAAAAATACTATTAAAAATATTTAATATCTTCAATATTTTAGGGATGGTTTAGATATAAAGGTTGATTCAAAACGGAGCCCTTCATCGGCGGGTAATCGAGATCATTGACCGATTTTCCGACGGAAGTTTTGATGGCATGAGAAGGTCCGCAAGAGAAATAGTGGCGGCAATGATATGAGGAAGAAGATGGTAGATAGTGTAATATTATTTTCTTGTTTTCTTTGTTTAGTCAATGGTGATAGTCAACGAAATTCTTTTACACAATCCCTAATTCGAACAATTATTTGATTTTAAGTAATTAAATTAAAAAGATTAAATGAGTAAAATAAGATTTATAGCGATGGTGAGTATAATTTATCCTAAAGTTTTTAATATTTATATATATTAAATTAATTGAGTAAGATAAATTTTATTTTTCACAAATTAATTATACTCGCATTTGATATACGAGAAGAATTAGTGATGGTACTTAAGTATTAAGATTTAAGGTCTAAATAATTTTTTTTAAATTAAAAGATTTAATGAGAATTTTTAAAAATTTTGGTTGATGTATTTAAAGGCTGAATCGGAAATGCTAAAAAAAAATTAAAGAGATCTAATTAAATTTTTTTTAAAAATTGAAAGACTTAATAAGAAATTCCATTTTTATGGGCCTAATTAAAAAACTTTCAAGGGTTTAAAAAGAATTTTTTTTAAAAAAAATTTGGAGGGGAAAGGCCTCCTAGGCCCTCATTATTAGAGGTGTACATGGGTCGGGCGACCCGGCCCAACCCGAAGGCCCGCCCGAAACGTGGGAGGGTTTGGGCAAAAATATAGGCCCAAAAAATGAGCTTGGACAAAAAAAAAGGCCCGTTTAAAAAATAGGCCGGGCTCAGGTAAGACATTTTTTGCCCGGGCCCGGCTCGGCCCAAATTCACTAAAGGACAAAAAAATCTATTTTTTAAATATTATTTTCTTATTGTTTTTCTCCCTATTTTGCTATCATTTTATTATTATATTGCTATTATTTTATTGTTATTGTTTAAATATTATATAAAAATTATTTTATTGTTAATTTTATTATTATTTTAAAGACATTTGTTAGTTTTGTTATTATTTTAGAGGCATTTACTTGTTAAGTTACATATATTTTAGTGTTATTTAAGACTACATATTTTTTAAAATTTATTTTTAATTTGTTAAAAAATATTTATTTTTATTTTTTAGTATTTTTGATGTATTATATATATTTAAAAATTATATAAAATAATATAAAAATTAATAAGGGCGGGCCGGACCAGGCCGAGCCTGAGTTTTAGCATTTTTATATGGGTCGGGCTTGTGCAAAATTTTAGGCCCATTTTTTGGGCCCAACCCAGCCCGAGCCCAATGAACGGGCCTAAATTTTTAGTTAGGTTCGGCCCAAACCTGGCTCGGCCCATGTACACCTCTACTCATTATCATTCATTTAGAAGAAGATCGTACTCGTTAATGTCAATTGAATTAGTACAATCAAAATGTAAATACAAGTATTTGTTCGAGCAACCACAAAACGTAGAATCAAATTTTTACAGCACAAAAATAATTAACATAAATAGACTAAGATTTCCTTCGGATGAGAGGTGAGAACTCCTTTGAGATAAAAAACAACAATGACAGTAAAATTAATTACTATATTTATATGTTTAATTTTAAACACAACAATAATCATAAGATCAAAATTGAAAATTTAAAAATATTGAATTTATATATATATATATATATATATATAATAAATTACTAAAGAATATATTTAGATTAAATAATAAAACATAACTTACATTCATTTAAGTTAAATTGTGATTAAAAATATATTTAAATTTAAATTAAATGTATAAAAAATATTTAAAATATATTTATGTTAAATAATATATATTAAAATTATATTATATTATATTAAATCTTAATTAAAATAGTAGTATATCCAAACTCTTCCAAATCGGCTTGCTTTCCGATTGACAAAAAATTCTAATGCATCCAAAGGGCGCCTAAGGACAAAAATATAAATCCCTAATCTTATTAGGGTTTTTTCTGTACTAAAATTTATTGAATCAGAGAGACAAGTAAAATCTATAATAAAAAAATATTAGATTTTGCATTTTGTTTATGATTTTATTATGACGAAAACCTATAAATTTTGATTTAAAAAGAAGAGGAAAACCTAATATCTGTTATCTAACATTCAATGAAATAGTAAAGGAACAAGGATTTCCTGAACGTATGCTGTTTAACCGCCATGTAAAGCACAAAGACGTTAAAAACAGAAAGCAAAACCCAAGAGAAATTGAAAAACAAACCTTTCTCCATGGCTGTGCCGCCGTAAGACGGCGACGAGGAAAGGAGACGCACGACGATCACTAAAAGCAAAGAAACCAAAAGGAGAGCCCATCGCGCTCCCAGTTGAGGTATTATTTTGGCGGTTCCAACGTCAACAACAGTGGTTGAGTTCAAGACGGTGCAAGCGCAGCGTGGAGAAGAGAAGTGTAGAATGGCAAAGATGGCGGCCAATGCCGCTATAACTGGAAGCGGAACTGGTTCTTCAAAAAGAATCTCGAACATGTTCCCACAATTAAAATATTGCTTTCTTCAAAAAAATAAACATAAAAATCTCAAGAATCATCCACCGTGACGATCAACAATGAAATGCAAAACACGATCGATCAGTTTCTTATTTGATAAGATCTTTCATTCAACCTTAGATTTTTGACGATCGGAGTTAGTTATCTGTTGCCGCTATATTCAAATTTGAATTCTAAATGGGACCCCTTGAGGGTTTTTTTTTTTAAAGAATATCTATAGAAATCAAATAAGTAAATAACATTTAGTTTATAATTTGAATTTTTTTAAAAATAATATTTAAAAAATTAATTAAATACAAATATGGGGTGCAAACCGATTAATTATGAAAATAAAATGTTTACTATAATAATTTTAAGTCCAGACGACGCTAATAAACTTTTTTAAAAGAAAAGATAGGTCCAATAAGAAAAAAAATTGAAAAAGTGAAAAAGATTTAGTGTCACCTAAAATATTCGTTGCCTCGATAAAATTAAAAAAATCTGATAAAAAAATAAAAAATTGAAAGTTACAATTCCAGTACTAGACAATAAATAACTTATTTCCATGCTTTTAATATCTTTGCCTGGTAAAAGAAAAAGTATGACAGAAAAAAAAAAGATTTAAAAATTATGATTTTGTTATGAAATAATAAAGAAAGAACAAACTAAATATGATAGAAGAAGGTGTAGAGAGAATGTAGAAGAGAGAGTGTATCTTCTTTTCTTATTATATATTTTCATGAGTACATGAGTCCCATATATATAGGGATTAAAAATAACTCTCTAATTAATATAGGACATGTAAAGGGTCATGACCTTTTATCTCCCATATTAATGGGGTATAGGAAAAGTCTCATAATTTATGGGGTATAGGAAGAGTCTCATAACTTATGGGGGTGATAATGGCATCCACATAAATATTCATAACACTCCCCCTTGGATGTCCATTATCTAATTATGCCTCGTTAAAACCTTACTAAGAAAAACCCAGTGGGACAAAAACTTAGTGAAGGAAAAAGAGTACATAATTATACGCTTGATATGCTGCCTCATTAAAAACCTTACCTGGAAAACCCAGTGGGATAAAACCAAGGTTAAGGGAAAAAGAGTACAGCGCGTATTTACTCCCCATAATGGCTACATCACTTGAGATCTCGAAGGTGACGCATTCCAATATAGTAAACTAGCTTCTGAAACACTGATGTAGGAAGCGCTTTAGTGAATAAATCTGCTAAATTCTCACTTGAACTGATCTGATTAACTTTTATCTCTTTAAACTTCTGCAGGTCATGAGTGAAGAAGAATTTTGGTGCAATGTGTTTTGTTCTGTCACCTTTGATATATCCACTATCGAGCTGATCAATGCATGCTGTGTTGTCTTCAAACAAGACAGTTGTAGCTTCCTTTCCAGATGATAAACCACAATTATTCTTTATATGCTGAATCATAGATCTTAGCCATACACATTCACGACTTGCTTCATGGATTGCTAAGATTTCTGCATGATTAGACGATGTTGCTGCAATTGTTTGCTTCATTGAGCGCCAAGAGATTGCAGTACCTCCATATGTGAAAACATATCTAGTTTGTGATTTTCCATTATGAGGGTCAGACATAAATCCTGCATCTGCAAAACCAATCACTTCTGTCTTGGATTTGTTAGGGAAAAATAGACCCATATCCTTTGTGCCTTGGAGATAATGAAATATCTGTTTAACTCCAGTCTAATGTCTCCGAGTTGGGCATGAGCTAAATCTTGCTAGCAAATTTACAGAAAAAGATATATCAGGTCGGGTATGGCTAGCAAGATACATTAATGCCCCAATTGCACTGAGGTATGACACTTCAGGACCAAGAAAATCTTCACCATCTTCCCGAGGGCGAAAAGGATCTTTACTCAGATCAAGTGATCTTACAACCATCGGGGTAGTTATTGGATGTGCCTTATCTATATAAAATCTTTTTAGCACCTTTTCAATATACGTTGATTGATGCACAAGGATTCCTTCTTTTAGGTGCTCAATTTGAAACCCCAAACAAAATTTCATTCTTCCAAGGTCTTTCATTTCAAATTCTTTTTTCAAGCACTCAACAGTCTTTTGGATCTCTTCAGGAGTTTCAATGATATTCAAATCATCAACATATCTTGCAATGATGACATATCCAGATCCAAACTTCTTAATGAAAATGCATGGGCAAATTGGATCATTCTTGTATCCTTCTTTCAACAAATACTCACTTAGGCGATTATACCACATGCGTCCGGATTGTTTCAATCCATAAAGGGATTTATTCAATTTGATCGAATAATGTTCTCTAGAACTTGAAATCACTGCTTCAGGCAGTTTAAATCCTTCAAGGAGTTTCATATAAATGTGAGTATCCAGTGGGCCATACAAATAAGCTGTTACTACATCCATTAGGCGTAAATCAAGCCCTTCTCTTATAGCCAGACTTATCAAAAATCTAAATGTAGTTGCATCCACCACAGGAGAATATGCCTCCTCATAATCAATTCCAGGTCTTTGTGAGAATCCTTGTGTAACACCCTCTTACCCGAGACCGTCGCCGGAGTCGAGCTTGAGGTGTTACCAAACTTGTTTCATCACTTTTTGAATTTTATAACAACTAATTTCATTTTCGTAGCAAACTGTCTTTTTGCGTCATGATTGCTTAAAAAATCATATCTCGAGTTACGAAACTCGAAATCAATATCCGTAAATTTTCCCTGAAACTAGACTCATATATCTATCTACTAATTTTTTTCTAGAATTTTTGGCTAGGCCAATTAGTACAGTTTATTAGTTAAATTTACCCCTGTTTCAGATCTCGACTGGACTGACCTCTATTTACTACGAACCACTTTTCTCTCTGTAAAAAAAATTCACATGAATATGATGTTTGTTTCTCTTAAAACTAGACTCAATAAGGATTCTAAATATATAAAGTACACCTCATAATTATTTTTGTACAATTTATGGTAAATTTTCAAAGTTGGAACAGGGGATCCAGAGATCACTCTAGCCCTGTTTCACTAAAACTCAAATATCTCATAACATATAGCTCTTTTACCTGTTTCGCTTCTTTCATATGAAAGTAGACACAATAAGATTCCATTCCATATTTAATTCATCACCTAATTTGTTTTCTACTATTTTTAGTGATTTTTCAAACTCATATCACTGCTGTTTCAACATTCTGTTTTATGACAAATTTTCACTTTACTATGAAAATTCATGAACTATTATCACTTTGAACATACATGGTCTCATACATGATCTAAATTAACCCTTCCAAGGACTAATCATTATCAGGCATTTTCTCAATCCAACCATAACCATATCGCAAGATTAATTACACAACATGAGTATATTGCTATACATGCCATATAAACCAAAAGATAATAACCCAAAAACTACCGGAATAAGTCAGGATAGTGTGATTCCTCGTGATGATCTGATCCTCCGAATTCACATTAATCTACAACACATGTCAAACACATTCAAGTAAGCTTATGAAAGCTTAGTAAGTTCATAGGCTTGGAAAGTAAACTTACCAAATTAATAAATCATTCACATAGTTTACATTTCACTACTATCTCCTGTCATTCACAAATCAAATCAATTTTACTTAGTATCATTCATTAATATCCATACTCGAAATTCATCCTTTTGGGCCCGTTTACCATTTATCAGTTCTTCACAAATTAGGAACTATACGGAATTGAGTACATTGCCTTCTTTATACCATAGTAGAACTATGGATTTACATATAATCACATTTCCTTTTCCGAAGCCATAGCCCAGCCATGGTCTTACACGGATCACATATCATACCGAGGCCATATCCCGGATATGGTCTTACACGGGTCACATATCACTTTTCTCCGATGCCATAGCCCAGCTATGGTCTTATACGGAAATCACTTGGCACACTTCACCGATGCCATAGCCCAGCTATGGTCTTATACGGGAATCTCTTATCATTTGTTTCCGATGCCATAGCCCAGCTATGGTCTTATACGAAAATCACTTATCATTTGTTGCCATGGTCCAACCATGGTCTTTTTCCGTCAATTCGTCACGTATCATGAGACAAAGGTACTCAATCCGATAGTTTCCTACAATTTCATGCTTTTACATTGTTTATAATCTTATCACATAATTTTGTCACATGCACATCATATAACACATTACAAAATTCATAATATTAACAATGATCATTAAAATTTAGCCACATGAACTTACCTGGGCTAATTCACAAAAATTGTAGAAATTCGGGAATTATTCGGTTATTTTCTCCTTTCCGCGACTTGCTTCGATTTCTTGGTCTATAACTGCAAAATATTTTTACTCATTAGCATTTATTTTATTTCTATTTCACTTCACAATTTATGCTGTTCAACTTTCGAAATTGCACTTTTACCCCAAAATTTATAGTTTTTACAATTTAGTCCCTGCTCAATTCACCCATCAATTGAACTAACTTTTCTCAATTAACACTTTATTTTATCATTATAAACTATTTCACAACCTTTTATATTCTGAATTTCAACACCAACCTCTAATTCACAACTTTTTCACAATTAGGTCCTAAATACCATTTCCTATCAAAATCACTTAATAAAGCCACCTTAATATGAAATTAGAACTTAAATTTCATAATAATTCATCATAAACTTCCCTTAATCAGCTAGGGTAACTTCCAATTTCACCCACCAAATCAAAAACTAATGAATTCTATAAGTGGACCTAGTTGTAAAAGTCATAAAAACATAAAAATTATCAAGAAAAAGCAAGAATCAAACTCACATGATGTAAAAATATGAAAAACCAGCTTTCTCCAGACCTTCTATGGCGTTTTGGCTGAGAAATATGAAGAGATCTCTAGATTTCTCAATTTTGTCCTTATTTTATATGTTAAAATTATAAAATTTCCAATTTTGCCCTTATTTCCCTTACTTTTCTGCTGATTTTCTTGCCCTTGCCGTCCAACCTATTCACTTTTAGGCTTAATTTCCCTTTAAATCCTCTTTCTTTTAACACTTAAGCTATTTAATCCTTCTAGCAAATTTTGTATTTATTACAATTCAGTCCTTTTTACTCAATTGACCATCAAAACCTTAAAATTTCTTAACGAAACTTTAATACTAACATACTAACACTCCATAAATATTTATAAAAATATTTATGGCTCGTTTTAATATCCTGAGGTCTCGATACCTCATTTTCACTTCTCAATTATTTAATATTTATTTTTTAAACACTATTCACTATTTCAATTATTTCCCTAACTTCACATTTAACTTATACTCATTAAATTAATAATATTTTATACTAATTTGTCGAATTTAGTGATCTCGAATCACTGTTCCGACATCACTGAAATTTGGGCTGTTACACCTTGTGCAACTAAACGTGCTTTATACCTCACAATTTCATTCTTTTCATTTCTTTTACGCACAAAGACCCATTTGTATCCCACTGGTTTCACACCTGTAGGTATACGGACTACAGGTCCAAACACTTCTCTTTTCGCTAGCGATTTCAATTCAATTTCAATTGCTTCTTTCCATTTTGGCCAATCATCTCTTTATTTACATTCTTCAATCGATTTTGGTTCATAATCCTCTTTATTATTTATAACATCTAGTGCTACATTGCATGCAAAAATATCATCGACGTCGATTTGATTTCGGTTCCATTTTATACCGGACATGACATAGTCAATAGAGATCTCTTCATTGTCAGGTACCTGATTTTCTTCTGAAACTATTTTTCCAGTCATGTCTATAGTCTCTTCAGGAGATCCTGGTATAATCATTTTTTCCGCGATTTTGCCATCATTAATCTTTGCTCCTTTCCTTTTCCGAGGATTCTTATCTTTGGAACCAATTGGTCTACCACGCTTCAGGCGTGTATTAGACTCAGTAGCAACTAGATTTTGTCCTTCTGGGACATCAAGTTTTATTGGAACATTCATAGCTGGTATATGTGACTTAGTCACTTTCTTTGGGTCAGAAAATGCGTCTAGCAATTCATTAGCTAAACTTTGTAAATGAATAATCTTTTGAACTTCTAAATCACATTGCTTAGTTCGAGGATCAAAATGAGCTAATGACAGCTCTTTCCAACTAATTTCCTTATCCAACTGTTTGATTTCTCCCCCTAATGTTAGAAAAATTGACTCGTCAAAATGACAATCTGTAAAACGAGCCGTAAATAAATTCCCTGTAGAAGGTTGTAGATATTTAATTATTGACAGGGATTCAAATCCAACATATATACCCAACCTTCTTTGAGGTCCCATCTTAGTTCTATGTGGTGGAGCAATTGGAACATATACGGCACATCCAAATGTTCTTAGATGGGAAATATTTGGTTTCTGACCATGAACTATTTGTAAGGGGGAAACTTTATGATAACTTGTTGGCCTGATGCGAATTAATGCAGCTGCATGTAAAATTACATGCTCCCAGGCAGTGATTGGGAGTTTTAACTTCATAAGTAATGGCCTTGCTATCAATTGAAGTCATTTTATTAAAGATTCTACTAGACCATTTTATGTGTGAACATGAGCTACAGGATGTTCAACACTTATTCCAATGGACATGCGATAGTTATTAAAAGACTGAGAAGTAAATTCACCAGCATTATCAAGACGGATGGTCTTAATAGGAAAATCTGAGAAATGGGCTCGTAATCGAATCAATTGAGCAAGCAATCTTGCAAACGCCAGGTTGCGAGTTGATAACAAAGATACATGGGACCATCTACTCGATGCATCAATTAAAACCATAAAGTACCTAAATGGTCCACATGGAGGATGTATAGGCCCACATATATCCCTTTGAATTCGCTCAAGAAAAGTAAGTGATTCGTTATTTATCTTAACTGGTGATGGTCGGATTATTAATTTTCCCAGTGAGCATGCAGCACATGTAATATTTTGAAGAATCTGCTGGCTCTTCAATGAATGTCCACATGAATTTTCAATTATTTTTCGCATCATTATTGAACCGGGATGGCCTAACCGGTCATGCCAAAGAACAAAGTCATTGGTAAACTTCTGGTTTACTATAGCATGTGTTTCTATAGAACTGATCTTTGTGTAGTACAAACCAGTAGAGAATGTAGACAATTTCTCAACAATTTGTTTATTGCCTTGAGCAATACTCGTAATTTGAAGAAATTCACAATTTCCTTCGTTTAAAGTCTCAATATGATATCTATTTTGGCGAATATCTTTAAAACTTAATAAATTTCTTTGAGACTTAGGGGATATAATACATTAATAATTTCAAATTTTGTTCCCCTTGGCAATAAAATAATTGTTTTTCCGGAGCCTTCTATAATGGTTGTACTACTAGATATAGTGCTCACACTTCCTTCTTTTATTATTAAGTGAGAAAAATATCTCTTGTCTTTCAATATGGTGTGAGTAATTGCACTATCTGGTAGGCATATATCTTCATCATTCATAGATGATTGCCTTTACGAGATAATATTCTTCAAAGAAACAAAATAATAACCACAAAATATTATACATAATGGTGAAAACAGGTATTCAAAGTTCAAATTACTAAAAGGTCTATAAAACAAAAATATCACATAAAACATAGTCATAACATTATTATTAAAGTTGCTAAATGAAACATAGAGTAGTAGAAATTTATTTTATTATTTATCGAAATTTGTGGGCTTAATAATTTCCTTTAAGGGGTAGATAGAAAATCAGCCACTTCCAAGTGGGTTGCATTGCCATCATCAAAATCACCTTCGCCATCTTTATACACAAGATTGGTTTCTATTTTCTTTCCCTTCTGTTTTAGGGACTGCTGATAAAGATCAACTAGATGCTTTTGTGTGCGACATACACGTGACCAATGTCCTTTTCCTCCACAACGATAGCATACATTAGTCACATTTTCACCTCTTTCTTTTTCTTCCCTGTTACCATTTTTTTGATCTGACTTCTGGTAGGAATGTGAATTTTTAAAACAACCACCTCGACCATATCCATATCCACGGCCGCGGCCACGCCCTCGGCCACGACCACGGCCACGTACACTCCTATTTGCATGGTGTGTTTCTTTTAAGTCTTGCCCATTATGTAAACTCACATTCGCTTCAGGGAATGGAGCAGAGCCGATTGGGCGTGATTCATGGTTTTTCATTAGTAGCTCGTTGTTTTGCTCTGCCACTAGGAGACAAGAAATTAATTCAGAATATTTCGTGAATCCTTTTTCACGATATTGTGTCTGCAGGACAACATTATTTGCATGGAAAGTTGAGTATGTTTTCTCTAACATTTCTGCATCAGTAATCTTCTCTCCACATAAATTCAATTGCGAAGTGATTCTAAACATGGCCGAGTTATAATCACTAACAGACTTAAAGTCTTGCAATCTTAAATTTAGCCACTCATAACGAGCTTTAGGCAAAATCACAGTTTTTTGATGGTCATACCTTTCTTTTAAATTGACCCAAAGAATTTAGGGGTCCTTAACAGTCAAATATTCGATCTTTAGACCTTCATGGAGGTGATGGCGAAGGAAAATCATGGCCTTGGCCTTATCTTGTGTACTTTCTTCATTTCCCTCCTTAATAGTCTCACCAAGACCCTTTGCATCTAAGTGAATTTCAGCATCTAGTACCCATGATAAATAGTTATTTCTAGTAATGTCCAGAGCCACAAATTCGAGTTTTGTAAAATTTGACATTATAAAACTATAAGACAAAATATACAAGTCAATAATGTAAAATAAAGCATGTTAATATGCAAATGAAATAACACATATGCAAATGAACTAGATCAACTTGTTACCCTTACTTCACCTAAGCGTCCTTCGGCAATCTTTAAGGAAAAGTTTGTTGGCCTTGATTTTTGTATTAGAGACTCGTGCTAATAACGTGTTATGAAATAATAAAGAAAGAACAAACTAAATATGATAGAAGAAAGTGTAGAGAGAGTGTATCTTCTCTTCTTATTATATATTTTCATGAGTACATGAGTCCCATATATATAGGGATTAAAAATAACTCTTTAATTAATATAGGGCATGTAAAGGGTCATGACCTTTTATCTCCCATATTAATGGGGTATAGGAAAAGTCTCATAATTTATGGGGTATAGGAAGAGTCTCATAACTTATGGGGGTGATAATGGCATCCACATAAATATTCATAACAGATTTCAACACCAACAATTAATACCTCATTTTTCTCTGTAACCAATGTCTTGTTTGCACATTTTTAATGTATTTTCCCTGCATTTTCATTTATTAAATTAAACAAGGGAAAAAAAAATATAAATGCTTGACACATTGGTGGCACCAGTTATTTTTTTCACTTTTTCTTTTTTTTTTTGTTATTGACCGATGTGTTAAACGGCTCCCATAATTATAGTAAACAGTACATTTTGTAATTAACTTTTCCATCTTATTTCTGTATTTAACTAATTTTTTACTATTGTTCCTATAAAAAAAACCTTATACTTTTCTAGTAATTTTTTTTATTTTTAGATTTTATATAATTTTTAGTAACAGGATATTTTGTCTAGTAATTCTTTTTATTTTTAGATTTTATATAATTTTTAGTGACAGGATATTTTTATTTATAAAAGTATCATGAAAACTTTTGTACTAGATTTAAATTACATTTTACCCGTTGTATTCAAAAAATTAATAAATTAATCATTATACACTATATTAAAAAATAAATCAATTCACTCTATTAAAACTACATTCATTTTCGCTATTAAAAAGTGCGAAGAAAAAACCCAGATGGTTACGTATAATGTTTATATGTACTTTATTCTGTCATACAATAACTAATTTTTAATAGTAAAAATAAATAAAACTTGTAATAGAAAGATTAACTTACTCTTTGATTTAAAATATAATAACTATTTCAGCCATTTTAAAAATAAACAAAGATAATCAAACTCTTTAGCACAAAGACTCCTATTGTACCTTTTGTCTCTCAAAATCACATTTTAACAAAACCTTTTAAGGTTTAAATTGATAAAGTTATCATATTCTCCACTTAAATCGTACCGAGGAAAAATTATTGTCGAAGTTACACAACAATCGCAGAGTCAGTCAGAGAAGTTCAAAGAGATATCTAATTTTGAGCTATTGAAAGAGTGACGTAGAGCTACACTACGGTGCCACTTTTCACACTAAAAGAGACCAATCGCCGGCGGAAGCGACAATTCGGATTCAGGAAGAAGACATAAAATTTGGTATAATTATTGTTAAGTCCTTGGACTTCCACAGCTCAATTTTTCATCTAACAAAGTGCCAAGTGCCAACCAATAATTGGACTAATTAACACCGTAATGGTAGCAAAGAGAGAGGACAATTTTGAAAATATTGAAAATACCATTACCACATTGAAAGATTTGGCACAGTATAGGGGTAATATCTGCCGTTATCCCTAAATATATACGTGATAACTTTTGTACACTGGCAAATTATTTTTTCAAATTAAACGGAAGTAGTTTTAAATTTTAAAAAGTAAGCAAATCCCGAACAACATTTCGAAGAGACAAAAGACAGATATAAAAAAA
Source organism: Gossypium stocksii (assembly GCA_020496765.1). Lineage (NCBI taxonomy): Eukaryota > Viridiplantae > Streptophyta > Magnoliopsida > Malvales > Malvaceae > Gossypium > Gossypium stocksii. Next base: position 3,038,514 of record CM035623.1, read on the forward strand.
TGAAACTGGGAACATTTTTAATTAATGAAATCAAGAAGACACTGTAGTTCTTTATTTTTATCTATAAATAGCACCTTTTCAAAAACAAACAAACAAACAAACGAATAAATCAAATATAGGGAAAACGCAATAGGAAAGGATTTAGAAACAGGGTATGATGTTTTGGTATTTACCAGCTCTAACTAAAATATCATCATGTAATAGAAAAACAACTCCAATTCAAGACTTCTGTTAAAAGGGAAAAGAAAAGAATCCGAAACATGTGAAGCCGTGCAGTCTTGACATTCTCCGTATGTATGTTCAGTTTTTTTGTGTTAACATTTGTTGTCATCCGAAAAGGAGGAGGAAAATGGCAAAATACATCAGTATCACACACACCTATAGACAAACATTCCCTTTTCAATTTCTTATAGATGTAGCATTTGAGTCCTCATGCTTTTGACTACCTGAAACATCTGAGTTCAAATCAATAAATTAAGGCATATCGTCAAATAATGATCTTAAATAAGTACAAACTACGTCAACTTGCTTTTAAATCCATCCAATCTTCATTGGGTCATTTTAGGTTTGTGTAACTTCGGGATTACAGATTCAGATCAGTTCTGGTGTGGTCATTTTAAGTTACTTGCTCACGTGCATAATAGGTTGTGTGACTCGTGTCGAGGTTGGGTAAATTTTTCAAAATAATCCCAGATTCAGATCATTTTAGATTTTGATTATTTTTAGATTTGTTTTGATTGTTTTCTAGTTGATTTTTCTCAAGTTACTTGTTCAGGTCATAATGGGTCAAGTTTGGGAAGTTTTGGGTGAGCTCGGGCATTTTTTATATGGATTGTTGACGCCTATGGTCAAATCGGGTTTGGATTGGGTTAATCAGGTCTACTTTTGGGTTTCAGGCCAAAATGAACATGTCTAATATATACAAATATGGAGATCCTTACTTTGATTTCTTCGACGGTAGAACATCCTAGAAAAGACCCGACTGACTGGAGTTTCAGGAACCGGTATGAACTTCCCAAGGATAGCAAGGGGCCAACTGGTTTAAAAATGAAATCAATAATAAGATGATGAACTTTGAAGAACATGATTTTCAAAATTAACTTTGAATCCACTATTGGAAAAGCCACCAACCTGATAAAACCAATACCAATCGATACCAGCCACAGCTGCCAGCTAAGCTTCTCAGTTTTAGCAAACTTCCCAAGAAACTCAACAATAATAGCCTGCACAACAAGATAAAACAACGTAGCACCAAGAACAATCTAAAGTAAATGCCAAAACAGATCAATTACTAACAAATAAATTTCACCTGAAGTATTATGGTTATCGCCACTATTCCGATGAACAGATAGTTTTTGCTAAGTCCACGGAAAATGTTCACTTCATCCGGCTTCCGAGCATTGAACTCATTAAAGATCTGCAATTGACTTAAGTTATTGCATGTACAAATTCAAGCTGATTTGGGTCACTAGTTTATGCTCCATTGAAATACAAACACCCAGAGCCGGAATTTAAATAAAATAGAACACAAGGACCGGACTTAAAGGAGGTAAGAACCAGTTATAGTATATTTAATCCAACTGCATCAAATTTTGTTAACTTCTTATTTGAGTGGTAGCGGCTTACTTGACAAAGGACAAATGCATTGAATATTAGCGTATTCTTCACTCTGTTAGCATGCTCCTTGCTTTCATGCTCCAGATGCAATATCTTCTTGCCATCAAAATTGAGGACGAGTAGAACGGTCACTTGGTATATGGCCTGAAATTTCCATAGACAATGCCAGCTCAGAAAAATCGCCATACTTTTGCTATAGGCCACAGTAACCAGGAGAAGAACTGTAGTTTACAAATTTACCAAAATAAGTAAGAACGTTACCTGTATAAGCAAGTTCCTCCACATGATATTAGTTATAAGAGGTTCCCTGAAACACAAACCACGAAAAAAAGAAAAGATGAGGAATAAAATATAGACAAATGCATCATACGAACCCTCAACACAAGATTTGTCAAGGCATATCCCTCGGCATGTGCTAATGTAGGTTAAGAGACGAGATTTAATCAAAATCTCATACCTACGACCAACAGGGGGCCGGTGCATCAGGTGGTCGGTTGGAGGCTCAGTAGCTAATGCTAATGCTCCAAGAGTATCCATAATAAGATTGACCCACAGAAGCTGCATAGAGTGAAAGAAAAATACAATACTCATCTCCATTCATATGTGTTGACACATAAATGCATATACGCATATGATGAACAAACCTGGACTGCATTCAGTGGAACATCACCAGAAGAAACTGCGGCTACAACATTTATAACAAGAGCCGCAACATTAACTGTAAGTTGAAACTGGATGAACTTTTGGATATTAGCATATACAGATCGACCCCATCGGACAACCTAAATTCATAAGATGTTCGTGATTAGGTTTATTTAAGAAAAGAGATCTCAAAGTTAAGCAATGGGAAGAAGAAAATACAGTACCTTCACAACCGAAGCAAAATTATCATCCAAAATGATGATATCTGAACTCTCTTTTGCAACTTCTGTCCCTTGAATACCCATTGCAAGACCGATGTCAGCCTGTAGTCCAAAGATTTGAAATTAAGAATTTTAATAATAATCCAATCTAACCATGTTTTATCCTGATAATGGGTAAAAAGAAAAGAGAATGACATACCTCATGTAGGGCAGGAGCATCATTGGTGCCATCCCCAGTTACAGCAACAACATGTCCCTTCCTCCTTAATGCTTGCACAAGCAGAAGTTTATCATTTGGTGATGATCGGCCCATCACCTATCCATAAATAGCATAATTTATTTAAATTCCATGTTCTTGTTTTTAAGCTTCAAGGCAAATTCAGAAAAATGGAGAAGCAGTGCATACAGATATTTTCTCCGCAACTTCTTCCCTTTCTGAATCAGATAGTGAACGGAAAACTTTCCCTTCAATGAGACTAGACTCGGGAGCATCTGATGATAGTATCCCACACTCTGAAGCAATTGCCCTAGCTGTTTTAAGATTGTCACCAGTGACCATGCGTACCTATGGCACACAGATGGAAGAAGACCAATGGTCCCCATGTAAGCAAATTGAAAAGAAAGCAAATTGCAAATTTGCAATCGCTATCAAATGCCACATTTGTAGGTTAAAAGAATTACCACATATAAATAATTATACCTTTACACCAGCCTTCTGGCATAACTGCACTGAATCTTTGACACTAGGACGACAAGGATCCTGCATAAATCCCCAACGCAATTAAAGATCATATTACAAATCAAGCAAAAACTAAATTCATTACTGTACATGAATGTTGAAACAAGAAACGTAGGTTTTAGATTATCTAACTTTGTAAACTTCAAAATATAAGCCCAGGAGGACCAAGTATTTCTCAGTGTGTAATGTTAGCTAAATAAATCATATTAGACCAAGCTCAACTCAGAACAAGGTGAAATCATTTTTACAGTTTCCAATCATATCCTCCTTGCTCTTCCCCTCCGTTAACAGGGGTGTCATCCTTCTAACTGAATCTTATGATGAGATTTTCAGGTCTCCTTTTTACATGTCCAGACCGACTTTTTTTCTGATATTAACAGCAGAGGATCTGACATACTGTTTCTCCCTAGCGCACTTATTCCTAAATACATCCTCTAAACCTCTACCAAGCTCATTTTTTCAGGAATGTTATTATGTAGCCGCTCAACATTCAAACTCATTACTATCTTTAATCTTTTATTTAACTCGTCACATTTTGCAATCCAGCACAATTGGAGACAACACACTTCACTGACCACAAGACATAAATCTAAAATTTAAGGTTTAAGACGGGTTGGGGATGAAAATATACACCATAAATGGATAAAAATGACTTCATCTTAAATAGAGAAAAAGAAAGCATAAGAACTCTGATTAGAAAAACAAATTTGTTCTCCATCAAAGGCAAAATTGGTGAAGGGTGAGACATACTATTATAAGGAAAGCTATTTCATATACCAAGAAGAATGAAGAAGAGCTGCAGACAACGAAGAAACAGTACAGATAACATTGAGGACAAGGAACAATCATTTCAAGAAGATAATAAGGAGTAGCGAATGAAAAAGCGATGGTGGTGCTTCTATCACATTGTCTTACCTCCTCCATTTATGAGCACAGGAGTAAACATAAACTATCTCAAACAATAATGACCACTCCCCATATGCAAATCATAAATAAGATATAAACTAAGAAGATGACACAAAAACTACGCATAATTACTCCCAGAAATAGATACCTTTATGCCAACAATAGCCAGTAAAACAAGGTCATCCTCAGGTAAGGCCCATTTAGCAAGCTCTTCTTCATTAGTCGGAAACTTTTCACTTTCATATGATCTGTATGCAATTGCAACACAGCGCAAACTACCAGCTGCCATAGTTTCAATCGCCTTCTCAAAAAAGGCCACCTGAAGAGGATAATTTCAAGAAATACATTTGCTCAAAATGTTAGCAACCGCAATCCTAACGATATCAAATTACAAGCATTATGACCTACATAGTTGAAAATTTTAAAAAGTTTAATCAAATAAAACAATACAGTAACCATGATTCAACTAAAAGAAAAAGGAGGCAATACTGATGTTTAATAGGCAAAGTTTCTCAAACCTTTTCTTCATCCATTGCTACAGCTTCACCATTAGTGTCAAGGTACCGAGTGCATGCAGCTAAAACTATTTCAGCTGCCCCTTTCCAGTGAATATGAACTTTAGAGTCCGGCTGGAGACAAAATATCATAAAAAATAGTAGAATCAGAAGAAAAGTTGTTTAATTGGCTTAGAAAGAAGATATTATGAATATAAAAAAAAATACGCAATTATTTCTAATAGTATTCACCACCATCTTTCAACCCAAGACATTTCTAGATTCAGTTGCAGCCTGTAATAATGTTTTATACGATTTTTTTATCATACAATTGATGTTGTTCTAAGTAGTATGATCTATAGATATACAACAGGGGGAAAAAAATCTAGAAAGAAGTTTTGATCAGTATTGTTGTTCTTAACTAATTTAATCTGAAGCCTAGGTTTAAAAAAAAAAAAAAAAAAAACCTTCCGAGATGAAAATGGGGTTACTATTAGAGTAGCTGTTGTCACTAATCTTCCTATAACAGTCATTATCATTAGTATTACAACATGTTCAACTATTAATATTACTGTTAGGATCTTCCTAAATGTCACCAGTTACCCAGAAACTTCTCAAACAATGACCATAAACTCAACTGCAACCACAACAACAAAGCCTCAGAAGTACTCCCCCCACACCCTCACCTCCCCACCCCACCAAAAAAAGCAACATGAACAATCTGAATGGAACTTCAACTGATTGCATATGCATGCGTAGATTAAAACTAAAAGGAAAGAAGGGAGCCATAGATTTTAAAGGCATATAATGAATACCCATTCAAAAGAAGGTCATATATCACCAGAATTCTAATTATCCTTGCTTGAAACTCAGTCAACATTAAAAATGCAGATATTGATGATAAAATTGCTCATAAAAGTTAACAGTATAGTGACACTACCAATCGAATTGCAACACCGCCTCGTTTTTTCTCTGAGTTGAAGGGGAATACATGAACAATGGAAGAGCCTGACCTAACAGCATCAAAATCCATACCAAGCTACAGGATTCAAGGACTAAAGATTAGTATTAAAGTTAGAAACAAACAAGGACAAGAAGATATCATGAGGTTAGATATGCAACCTTGATCCCCCAATTAAGAATTGCTTTTTCTGTTGGTGATCCAGAAACCTCTACATCTCCACCTCCCTAAAGAAACCAAAGAAAGTGAAAATGGAAGACATTTACTAAAGACAGCTCGATAAACATAATTCAAAAAAAAGATGTGAGCTACTGAGACATGCCTCTGGGGTGAAGACACTGCCATTTGCATTCACTGCGATGCCCTCAATAAGTAATGAGACTAGTGTATCAGGTAACTCTGAGCAGCTTTCCGGAGGATCATTTTTTCTTCCACCAGCATAAGCTTCAACCACAGTCATCTGTGCAGAAATAAACTTTATAATTAGATGGATAAAGCATAGAGAGAGTTTTTATTATGGCCATTCTCCTAACATTCTATCCCACCCAAGTGCCACCTCTGGAACCTGTCTGTTTAGCAATCATTTAGCTATAATTAATTCTTTAAGTTGTAAAAAATTTTGAATCCCCCCTTCATACAAACGCAAAACCCATCAAGTAATTTTAGTGTAGTATTTTTCTTTTATCAATATTGCTAGGGAAGAGACTTTGGTGCTATCCTAGAATGGGAATATGCCTCAATAAATACATTGATATTATTGTCAAAAGTTCAATTGATATGCATTTAAAGGGTTGATCTGAAAATGTAAAACTAGAAATTATAAGATTTTTTTGAAGTTACAAGAATTAATTTTAAAATCATATTCTGTGAACTAATGTAACTCCATAATGAGTTAAACAGTTGTTCAATAATTTAAAATTAGGACCAAAAACTACAATAGTAAATTAATTGCAAACCATAAATAATTTTGAAAGGTTTATGAATCGAGACAAACCAATGCCTTAGTAAGTGCAATTTGTTCACCAATAATCTAAAATGTCTTTCAATTATCAATTGATGTTGTAGATACACATAATAAATCAATGCAGTATTTATATTATATAACCTTCATTATTGTTCTAATTTTACCAATTTTACAAATAGCAATTGCTTTAACATTTTATGCCGCACTGTATCAGCGCTATGCTTGAAATTTACCAAGAGCACTCTATTTTTTTCAGCAAATAGGTTTAGAGTCCCACATGCTGACGTCAATTTATGCATGTTATTAAAATTTATTAATGTATAAAAGCAATTCTTCAATGAAAACAGTGAAAAATATTCAAAATGAATGATGTTATCATATTCTTAAAGTTCAACTAAAAAGAAAAACAGAACCCATGAAAATCACTCATGTACAAAAGAAAACACATCCTAACTTGCCTGATTCAATGTCAAGGTCCCAGTCTTGTCACTGCAAATTGTTGTCGCAGAACCCATGGTCTCACAAGCAGAAAGCCTGCGCACCTGCAGTTCAAATCCTATTAAGCAGCATGAAAAACAGCTACTCCACAAAACAATTTTTCATGAATGTATTTTTCATGAATGTCTAAAAAAACACATAAAAAAAACTCATTATACGCACCAGAGCTTTATCAGCCATCATTTTCTTCATCGAGTAAGCAAGGCTGCATCATAATCACATAACTATTATATTAAAAAAGATAATGGAACAGATAAATCGAAATTACACATAAGAACATATTAAATAACTTTTACTATTATTTGCACAATTACACTTCATAAACTGCAGCTTCAGCCATATGAAAGAAAAGATGAGATATTGGGAATTTATATAACAAGAGTACCATGAAGCGTTAGCACAACTAACATAACTAAAACAACTAGGAGAAAACATAAGGAGACAGACCAATTCGCAGAGAAAACATATGGCCTCTATACAAAATGCAACCCGATATCAAGATATCCAATAAAAAACAATGAGGATCCATAAATTTTCTGGATTTCAAACACTTCTACATATAAAATAAACTTACGTTAAGGTGACAGCTAGAGGAAGCCCTTCAGGCACCGCAACAACTACAATTGTGACCTACAAAGTTCAAAATGTCATACACACAAAAACACATATCCCCTTAAGTGTGACAAAGGATCATAAATAAGGAGCACATACAGCAACAGTGACAATCTTAATGGCTCCATCTATAGCATTTCCAACACTAGTTTTGCCTGCAACAAATTGTTGTCTTCCATTCGAGTCTTCAGTATGGCCGGTGAAGTACCTGAGTGATTAGGAAAATTTTGAGAATTAATCAAACAGCAACGGGACTAAAAAAAAAGGGAGTGGGAGAAGCAGAAGAGATTGTCATTAAGCCAAATTTTACCTAACTAAAAGGACAACCAAAACAGCAAAAGCTACACTGAGTCCAACAAAACCAATGAAAGTCGCAACCCCATTCAAGCGCACCTAAAAACAATTAATTGAGGTGAAGATAACAAGTAAACCCTAAAATTTCATAAATTGCTGTCATGGGGAAACTGAAACCTGCAAGGGTGTTTCTTCACCAGTGTCTTCTGACAGATTAGCCATGAGTAAACCCCACTCAGTATTAATCCCAACCCCTGTTACCTGAGATTTAAACCAAGATGATCATAGTTGAGCTATAAAGAGAGACACGGTTTCAGTCTACACTGCACCAAAAAGATGTGAATGGACAAATATAGGACACTAAAAGAGTGAGTTCATCTGCATGAAATATACATTTGTTCCCAAGGAAGAAAGCAAAAACTACAACCCAAATGTTTCTGATTAAAATGTGAAAAGACCAGGTATTAAGAAGAGAGCTCGTGTACTCCAATACATAAATACAGCTAGTTGTGAGAAACAGAAGAATTGACAGTATTAAGTTCAATAACTTTACGACCCAGCGTCTAAAGTCAATATTCAAAAACTGGAACAGGCCGATTGCTGTAAAAAACACAATATAATGGTTTAGAGATACAAAAGGAGTAAAGTTTACCAGCATAGTGCCACTTCCATCCGCCACCTTGCAGCCAGACATTAAAAAAGGCTGCTTTGCATCCTTCTGAACCTAAATCAGGATGAAATAGCAATTTCAAAGAATGTGAAGTGCAAGAATTTCAATGAATAGCACGGCAAGTCATAAGGCTTACTATATCACTCTCTCCTGTCATGCTAGATTCATCTATTGCAAGTGAATGGCCAGAGATTAGAATTCCATCAGCAGGGACCTAAAGAGAAGATTAGAAAATCAGTCAAATAATGCATTAAAAAGATAATAAGGTAAAAGAGACATGATAAAGCCAATACCTGATCACCAATATTGAGGGGTACGACATCACCAACAACAATATCATATATTGAAATTTCAACTCGTCTACCTCCTCTAACAACCTGAGATACATTCAATTATAAATTCCAGAAGAATATTGTTTGTACTCAATTCAATGGTTAACCGATCATCACCAACCTCCAAATGTATGTTTCTCTTCTCTTCATCTAGTTTTTGGAACTGAAGAGATTGTCTATAGTCACTAATAGCTGCAAATTTAAAACCTCATAAATAATAAGAACCAAAAGGGAGAAAATCTTCACGCATTACACAAAACTTAAACAATTAGTTCAGCACCTGTCACAATAATAACAAGGAAAACCGCGAATGCTATGCTACCCCCATCATACCAGCCTTCCTTGGGACCCTGTAAATGAAACATGCAACATAGGACGTGAAAACTAAAAGTTATTATTTAAGAGGCCTAAATGCTTAGAACAGAAGAAAGACGTGAAGAAAAAAATAATCTTAAATAACTATTCATCACATCCAGGAATATGAAGCTATTATACACTGCAAGGTAAATGTTTTAGCAATACTACTGGACCTCATGTTAATAACTAGTTAAGAAGATATAATTCAATCCATATGACATTCTAGTTTTAAAATCCAAGTCGTACATCGAAGACCAAGATAATTTGAATCCATAAAACTATGTGATAAAAGACCAGCATTACGCATGTCATCCTCCTGTAAGATTTTAAGAAACAAAAGACAATCCCTTCTATTTGCATTACTTCCATAAAGTGTTGTTTTATAAAAAAAGCAACTCTAATTGACCATACACAGAAGAGCTCACCTCTGTCTTTATACCCAAAGCCAGAGAAGCTACAGCAGCTACCACCAAAATCATCAAAGTAAGATCTTGGCAAGCTTCCCAAACAAACCTCTGTATGAAAGAAAGTAAAGATTAACATAGATATTCTACTCAGAACCCAAAAAAGAGGTTCTTTAAGAAAATAATATAAACAGGGGGATCCAAGAGACAACAAAGACAGAGAATAGATATAGAGAATGAAACCAATATATATAGATACCTACCCAGAAACTCCTTCCTTTTTTCCGAGGATATGTGTTTGAACCAAATGCATTCCTCCGTTTCAGTAAGTCAGAGGCATCCCCTGGAATACCTTTCTGCAAATTTGTTTTTAGTGACTCTGCCAGCCCATTAACCTGAATTAGAAAAAAAGAAAAAACTAAATAAGAGAAAATTAATACCAAACATGATATCAATCAACAAGTTTAGTCTTCACAAACTTACCCCTCCATATTCCTGCAGAGCATTAAAATTATGATCCCTAGTCACTGAAGCAAGTTGCTCTGGTCCAAAAGCAAAATCACTGCCAGGAGTTGGGTGTGGAGTTGTTGTACCTACAAATAAAAGCACTGTGATAAACATCTACATTGAAATGCTGAGCTTTTATAAGCAGCAGCAGCAGCAGCGCAAAAAACCATTGAGTAGAACAGAGAATTTTAACAATTTTTGGTGAAAAAAATACAAACCAAGAAAAGAAGACAAATGACCGAACAGAGATCTATATAACTCAATTGCACTGCTAAGAAAAAGCTCAAGTTGATTAGAAAAAATGTAATAATTGGCTTTGTACATTAGTATTGAACAAAATAAATGTCAAGACACTGATTGAAACTGTATATGATAAAGAAAGGAATATTATCATTTATGGTATTAAAGTTATTAAACTTAATACGATAAAGAAAGGTATATTATCATTTATAGTTTTTCAAAAATGAGAAATTCACAACTACATTATCATTTCATTTTAGCAGTACATGCCGCTTCTGTCTAAAAACTCTCAAACACCCTATGGGCAAGTTAAAGAGAAAAGGAAGGGAAAGTCACACGGGTTGGAAATACATTTGAGATGAAGCAAGATAGTGAAGACTAAAGAGAGATGACAGCAGATAATCTGCCATAAACGAAGAAACATGCAAAGAACTGAACCTCAAACTCTAGCTGTGAAATATAAACATTATCTTTAAACACCATTCTACAAAGTTATGGATAGGATAAGTCGGATAGATTACCATTTACTTGTTCCCCAGCTTGTTTGAAAAGATATGCTGCCTAACATAGCCAAAAACAAAAAGTTAAAAGGAAAAAGATGCAACTTCTCTGATGAGAAAACTAAATTCAAAAATAGCATACTCGTATAGCTTGCGCATGTGCTCTAATCTTCCTTAAAATTTGTTTCTTCTCTTCTTCCTTTTTCAAGTCTAGGGTGTATCTAAACCGACGAGATGCATTGAGCACTAGTGCAGCTTGCTACAAAAGAGAAAAAAGAAAGTTGAATACTATTTAGTATCCATGAGAGTTATCACCTTCTCAATAGTAAAGAAAAGAGAAGCCCAAATATAACATAAAGAGCGCGAAAAAAAAACATATATGACACCTACAGTTGTCAAATGGGTGGATCTAGTAGAGCCTGGGATGGGATTGATACTTCAGGTTGAAAAAAATTACGGTCATTTGGGGTTTGAATCATTCCGATGTTAGCATCCAAGTTATGAGGGTTCAAAAAATCATGTTTTGATCGTTCAAGTCTGCATTATTGAGTTTTGATTTTGGATCACTTCAACTTACTTGTTTGGATTTTGATTAATTCAAGTTAAGGTTGTTTCAAGATCAAATAGGGCATATTTTGGTTTAATTCAAGTTAAGGATGGGATCAATACTTCAAGTTGAATTTTTTACTGTCATTTGGGGTTTGAATCATACCAGATGTAGCGTTCAAGTTATTAGGGTTCAAATAATTCGAGTTAAGGTTGTTATAGTTCAAATAGGGTGGATTTATATTGTTCAGGTTGTTTGCATAATTCTGGATTCTAGGTAATTCGAGTTCAAATTGTTTTTGGTTCAAATTGGACGGATTTATATTGTTCAGGAAGTACGGGTAATTTGAGCTCAGGTTGTTTTGGTTCAAATTGGGAGCGTTTATATTGTTAACTTTTCTTGATCAAATTAGGTCGGGTTAAGGCCAGGATTTGGGCATGTTATTAGGATTCAGTTCAAATCTGCAGCTCAAACAATACTCAGATGTAAATAATAGGCCAAGCCACCTGCCCAAGCAACCAAGTCACAATGGCCACTAGCAACTGGGTGAAAGCCTTTGTTATTGCTACTTGTTTCTGCAGTTACTTTTACACATAATTATCTCACTTGTCATCCTAAGCTTTACTCATGAGGGTGCTGTTTCAGCTATCATTTATTCACTTTTACTACAGTAATACTTTGTTTTCGCTTCAAGAGAAAAAAAAAAAACCTAAAAGGGAATGTTTGGATATAAAAGTAACAATTAAAATTGAACAAAAAAATAGGGCAAAATACAAATTTTAGGATAATTATGTTAAAGTTGGTGATACGTATTAATCATAGTGCTACATATCGTTCCTTTTTGCCTTTTGTAAACCGTTTAATAAGCAATAAACAGAAACAAGAAAGCAACTAGAAAAAGCAACAACATGAGAGCAAGCCAGCGAAACAATTAAACACTACTCTATGATTCAAGACAGGTGAGACCAATCCATCCTTTCCTTCTGCTTTTTGTAAAACGTTATCACTAAGCAAGAAAAAAGCACAAAACAAATCAAGCCAGCGAAACAATTAAAACATAGCTCTATAATTCAAGACAGGTGAGACCAATCTATCATTTCCTTTTGCTTAGGAAAAAAGAAACAGAAAGAAAATAGAAAAAGCAACAAGACAAGAGATAACGCCAGTTAAACAATTAATTTATTGTCCAGTCTATATTTATCTTGGACAGGAACGCAAAAGACCAAATTAAATTTCTGGAATGAAAGAGAAAGAAAAAAATGACAGGAAAGGATGAAGTGAAAGAAATTCAAGGGTAGGAGGAAAAAAATCAATTAGCAGTTCAGTGCCCCTCTTTGATTCATTTGCAGGAAGCCCAAAAAGGCAAGCACGATTAACCCTCGATATTACGGTTTGTCTCTAATCCGTCTAAAATTAGTAACCTAAACCGCCAAAATCAAAGGCATAAAATAATATATTCGCCTTATAAAACTTAACAAAGCACAGAATATATCAAATAATATATATGTGAATTATATATATTTCTTAAATTTAAAAAATAGAGAAATTAGGGCATTACCCTCCAGCGGCGGAGTCGGTCGATTGGAGCATTCTTAGTACTTGTGATATCAAACGGATCAGCACACGACTCATGGTCTTCATCGTCGGAATGAGCCGAGCGACTGCTACCCGCCTCCAAGTCATTAGGCCGCCGGTACGGCGACCCCTTGAATATGCTACTCATCACTCTGTTATGTCGCAGGAGAGATGGCACAGTCAAACTATTTCTCACTAATACTACTATTAGTTCTCATTCAAAATCAATTTTCTTTCATTTTTCAAAACTCGCGAGAATCTTTGATTTATCGCTTTTTTTCTCTCGTTCTTTTTAACTTTTTCTCTTTTTTTTTTTTTCCGAAAGAGAGGGCAGGGATATTTCTTTTTCAACGATTTTCTCGTTTTTCTTTAAAGTTAAAACTTAAAACTCATCTAAAAGAAAATTTGCTTCGAAAATCAATTTAATTGTTGAAAACTCGACTCCACCGCAAACGTAAATTCCACGTTTTAACACTTCCACAAAGTGATGTCAATGGTCCTTTCGGTAACAAAGAAAGTGATTCTAGTTTTATTTTTTATTTTGCCCCTCCTTTTTCTCGTATTTTCCGGGAAAAACCACTGGCGAACAAACCAAGCATTTCACAAGTCACAACAAAAATTTTTAATTATACAAATAAATAATAATAAATCAATTTAAAATAATACTAACGATATAAGATAAATTAAACAAAATTAAAATCACCTGATCCACTCAATAAATAACAACACGCGATCTTCGATTTTAATGCACCGAAAACCGTTAATTATAAACTTTAACCGACTCTTATTTTTTAATAAACGCAAAGTAAATCGATGTCAAAACGACAAACCGACCGACCGACAGAACGGCCGACGAGGCGAACGCCATGGAAACCATGCACGGACTCTCATCGAACAACGAAAAACAAATAGAGAGAGAGAGAGAGCAAAATATATACAAACATATATATCAAAACGAAGCAAAATGGAAATGGCGATTTATTTTATTCGAAGTAGTTGTTACCTGTGTTGAGTGTTTCTTTCACGTTTTTCTCCTCCGAGAGGAACCCGTCGAATAGCACTTCGTTTTTTAAGCTTTTACTTTCTCCTTCTTCTTACGCTTTGTCTGGTTTTGCTTTCTCTCGAATTTACGAAACGAAGGCTCTCTGCCTTCCGAAAATGTATTTGATATTTGAATGCAACAGTAGCCCAGCCTGCCTGTGTATTGAAACTTAACTTTATACGAAGGGGAAAACAATAAATTCTTACGCTTGGAACAATAAATATACAACTTAAATTTTCATTAAGCCCTTGTACTTTTTTTTTATTTAAAATTTAAAAATATAAGTCTCATTGTTTGATTCTGATGCATGTGATTTAAAAGGATTATATCTCAATATTTTCATCCGAGGGGACTTGCTTCCCCTTACGACTTTCCTAGTCATATTCAAACTAATATTTAAAGTTTTTAGAGAGAGAATCAATTCTTTTCGAGAGAAGTTTTTGAAGTATCGTCTTCCAAACAACTAATCTAAACCCTTATCAATTGAAGGAATTGTTCTTGTGTCGAGGTTTTGTCCCCAGCTTCAATGAAGAGTCGTGTACAGTTCACGAATGGGAGTCGTGTACATACAAGACTCAAGAAAGGTGTTAGTATTGAGCTGTAAATAATAATGGTGGTACCTAGGTTCAAGCTACGGCGCTCCCAGGTACCTCTATTATTATTCAAACACCCAATATTAACACTTTTCCCAAGTTTTACAGGTACCTATCTCCACCAACCAAAACGCTCCCATCCACGAAGTATACATGACTCTCTGTAGAGGTTAGGGACAAAATCCTGACACTGAGACAATACCTTCGATTGTTAGAGGTCCGAGTAGGATGCCCGGAGGACAGCACTTTAAAGACAAATCTCAAAGGGAGTCAATGTTGGATCTGGTGCCCTGAGTATAGTATTTTCGTCCATTTTCACTTGTAATTTTTTTAAATAGATTGGTAAATAAAATTATTCATGAATTACATTAATACTTTATGTCAATTGTCCTCATTTGATTTTTGCATGTAACGCAAAATAGGATCAAATATTAGCTAGTTAATTATCTAATGTTTAAACTAATACTAGGTGCTATTACGTGGTCAGATCGTAATATGGAAAGACAACTTATATTAGTAGACGAACCTAAACATATCATTAGTCTAATCAGAAATGAGCAAACAAATTAAAAGACTAATATGATGTCTATCAAGTCCAATTGAGGAGATGTTTTGTCTTAGGCATCAAAGTGGATGACTCCCGAAAGATAAATACATAGATGTGATTAACTAGACTGACAGTACATCAGACTAGACTTAAGAAGAATAGATCTTGAATTCATTTATGGATTTATTCACTTGTGACGTTCAAAGTGTAGCATATCTTAATCCTGAGTGTATGACAGTATATCGGACTAATATTTATACACTCAGGATTAAGATATGCCACACTACATATGCATAACTCGTGTACTTTGATATAAGTAAAAGTCTGATTTCAAATAGCTAAGGAATCAAAAGTCGATATATTGGGTATATGACTTTTACAATATGTAGCGTCATTTACGATAGTGGAATTCATAGCCCGATACGGGTAAATGATATCCTCTTATTGGCATTACATGATTGATAAAAAGTAAACGTGGTCACGGGTTATTTGTCTTTGTGATGAATGACTTGATTAAAATTTGATAGAAATTGAATTTTTATGAAGGAAGATGTAATGCTTACCATGAGATAAAATAGGATCATATCGGAGAATGGGTTTATCCCAAAGAGATTAAGGATATCCCATGAGGTAACATGTGACAGCCCAAAATAGGGTCTAATCGGAATAGTGATTTTGTAACCACAAATCCGAATTAAAGTAGTTAAATTTTGAAAATTTTATGTTTTTTCTATTTACTAAATACGCTCTGTGTGAAAATCATTTAGAATATTTATTGGTTTGATGGCTAATTGAAATTTGGGGACTAAATTGCAAGATGTGATAAAAATGTGTGTAATTGTTGAATTAAGGACTTGATTGAAATATGATATGAATTTAGGAGTGTTTATGATGTTATTAAACCACGAGTTAGTGGCATGGACAAAAAGGGTAGTTCTAGAAAAAATTTCTAAGTAACATAGCTAAGGGCATTTTTGTCCAAATAGCTAAAAACTAAATAAAAGATGAGAAAAAGATGAAAAGTGTTCATCTTCTTCCTCCAATAGCTGCCGAAATCTCCTTTCTCCATAGCTAAAGAACTCTTTGATTTTTCAACCAATTTATAAGTGCATTTTTGCCCATTTTTCGATTATTTTCATATTTTTGAGTTTCCTTAAGCTTAAACTTCATGATTTTATCATTTATTTGAGAAGGGATTAGGGTTTAAAAATATACCCATTTGTGATATAGTTGTGCATTGTTGTGTAATGGTAGAAATTGAGTCTTTGAAGTGTTAATTACAGGTTTTTCCGAATAGTTTTTGATAAAAACGTCCCTAAGGGACTAAAATGAGAAAAACGAAAATTTGCTTATAAGTATATGAAAATGTGTGATTTTTGGACTGTTTTTATGAAAAATATTTAGCTAAGTCTAAATGGTTAAAAAATAGAATGAAATTGAGTTTACGAGAATAAGGGCAAAATGGTCATTTTTGCCAAATGTCTGAATTGTGAACGAATTTGAGTAAGAAATTGATAAAATGTGTTAAATGTGTTTATTTAGATCAAGAAAGAAGAGAAAGTGATCGATATCGCGGAAAAGAAAAGGTAGTCGACTAATTCGAAATTTAGTCGTTTTGTTATCGAGTTAAGTCATGAGTAAATTATAGCACATTTACATTATTGTTAATTATTTGATGATTTCTAAGTGAAAGTATATGAATATGACTTACGAATTATGAAATTGTACGATTGTGTATATTTTGATAAATCCCGTTTGAACTGTAAGAATGACTCCGGATATGTGTGACATGTCACTTGAGGGCTCCTGATTCTGTCTGATTCCGTATCTCGGGTGCTGGGTGTACTTGCATGTGTTGCAGTTACCTGTCAGCTTATGTGAGCAGGCCCGTGGATTACGTCTGTATTTCTGTGATCTGAAGTAGCTTCGGCTACATATTCTGATGGCTTTTGCCATATCTCTGTACTGGATTCGGTCACATATCTGTGAGGCATTTCAGTGCTAACCTCTGTATATCTGTTTCTGTTCTGAATGTTCAACGGGAATTAACATCATTGTGTGAAGCAATTATGCAAGTTATGCAAATGAAAATGAATGGAATATGTACATTGTATAGATGTCTATAATTGAGCAATTTGGTAAGAATGTGCATAAGTAAGTATATGAATGTTGCACTTATGCTATGTGGAAATTAAATGCCTTGGTTATTTATGGTGTATTTTGCTATTAATT
The DNA here is from genome assembly GCA_020496765.1 of Gossypium stocksii. Taxonomy (NCBI): domain Eukaryota; kingdom Viridiplantae; phylum Streptophyta; class Magnoliopsida; order Malvales; family Malvaceae; genus Gossypium; species Gossypium stocksii. The sequence continues at coordinate 3,056,008 of CM035623.1, forward strand.
TACCTATGGCTTACTAAGCTACTTGTAGCTTACTCCCCTTCCTTTTCCCTTTCCTTTTAGATTAACGAGCATAGAGCATACTTGGATTGGTGATTGAAGGAGGCTCGTCTCACACTATCAAGCTACCTTGGTGTATGTATACATGGTTTTGATATTTTGAGTTTGGCATGTATAGGTGGCTAGTCATTGTATAAGATTTGTTTTGTAAGCTCAATAGACTAGGTGTATATGTGTGATTTTTATTTTGTAAATGGTGTTATAAATGTAGTCATTTTGAGTATGTAACATTGGAATTGGTTGGGAGTTATGGTATGTATGTGAAATTGTGTTTTAGGGAGGTCAAGGCTTGGTAAATAGCCTGACACGGCCTGCTTGACAAGGCACACGGGCGTGTACTCAGACCGTGCCTCCCCTGCACCTTAATTTAAGTTTTATTGTACCACACGGGCAAGAGACACGGCCGTGTGTCTCAACTGTGTGGGGTACACGGCCCCCAAACGATCGTGTGGGGTGACGTGGCTAATTAGACAGTTTCGTCCACGGTGTAACACCCCCTAACCCCACACCGTCGCCGGAACAGGGTCACGAGGTATTACCGGAACCATATACTAACTTACGAAATAAAAACGAGGCATAAATTTTAGTTTCAATCAAAAACCCTCTAATTACTATCAAATAATTCTTAATATAGGCCTACGGAACCCAAAATAAGTTTAGAAATTGATTCGGGATCAAACCGGGAACTTTTAAAAATTTTTCTTTGAAAACAGGGGCACATGGCCGTGTGGTTTTGGGACACGCCCGTGTGGCCTGGGCACACACCCGTGTGGCTAGAGCACATGCCCGTGTGGCCTGGGACATGGCCATGTGGCCAGCCCATGGTCGAATCTGTTTCTCCCACACGGCCTGGGCACACGCCCATGTGTCTTGGCCGTGTGAAAACTGTAAATTTCATCATTTTTAAGCTATTTTTACCCACTAAACATACCTATTACATGCCCAATTCATTGACTTATAAATGTTAACCAAAAACCATTCATTTCATCTTCAAATTTAGCAAAAACTCATTCATTCATTTCAAAAAAAAACTTCTCAAAGTTTATACACTATATTTACATTCAAAATATTAAACGTTTACAAGTGACAAACATTAAACCTAGTACACGCCACATTACCAAAAGATAAATACATCACCACAAATTTGAGCTGAGATCGGGACTGATTTGGATGCTTGACGAAACCTCAACTTTACCTAACCTGCGCACGGAAAACAACCGTACGCTGAGTATTAGAAATACTTAGTGGTATTATCATAATTCGAATTAAACAATAACAATATATCATGTCATATACAAATCATACACATCATCATTTTCACTCTTTATTCAATGATTCAAATGCACAATTTCAATTGATTTTCTCATTTCACTTAATTACCCCTATTAACATGACTCGGACTTTGGCGGATATACGGATCCAACCAAACAAACCATATTGGCACCCAGTGCCTTATCGAATAGTTCGAAGCAAATTTGACACCCAGTGTCTCATCAGCCTAGCCGAAGTAAAATGGTACCCAGTACCTTATCGAATCTATCCGAAGCAATATGACACTCCAAGTGTCTCATCGACTCGAGGTCGAAGTAACCCTGAACACTTCCAATCCTATGGCATGCCAACTATATCCACTAAGCCCGACTAGTTAATAGGGTCTCGGAAACACATATCAATTTCAATTACTTTCTCATATTTTCCGTTAAATTCACATCATTTGCTCTTTGGCCACATTTCCTCACATATCATTCAATTTAGGCCCAACTTGCCTCAATTTCATATTATCACATATTTTCACCTCATTCTATTTTCAAATTATCAAAATCATTTCAATCAATTCAATCACATTAATAACTCGAAATCATTTGTATACTAACATTGCTTAATTCAATCATATAATTCAATCTCATATATATATTCATCAACATATCCAATCACATTCAAATTAAATAACACAACTAATTTCAATTTCATTCCCATGCACATGTATTAAATAAACTAAACCAATAATAATAAATAATTCAAATTATGATAATACAAACCGATATTTTCCCGAGCTACTCCTCGACCACTTTTTCCTTTCCTTTCGTATTCGATGGCTCAGTTTCCTTGTTTGCTACGAAAATTAGCAAATTTACAATTAATTAATAATATACATAATTTATACAATTTCCAAATTTTCCATATAACTTTTATCATATTCCCACTTATGTCCTAAACTTTGTCATCTTCTCTTCTTTAGCAATTTATCTCATTTTCTTATTCAATTTCCATTAAAACTTTCATATAACTATCAAATTTTCATCATTTTTCCATAATTTCTAATTTCTTTCAAATTAGTCCCTAAAGCTCAAAACTTATAGCCTAGTTTACAATTAAGTCCCTAATTCAATTCAAATTCACAATTCTATCAAATTAATCCCTAATTCCACCATTTCCTTAACATAAACCCAAATCAAACTTCCATTATTTTCTAATATTTTTACATAAATTCAAGAGAATCTTTCTCTAGAGCTTCAAAAACATCAAAATTACAAAGAAATGGACTTAATTGACTTACCAAATTAATCTCCAAGCCTTAATCCTTCAATTTGCCTTTTTCTTCTTTCTTTCTTTCTTTCTTTCCCTTTTACGTTTCTTTCTCTGGTTCTATTCTCTCTTTTTCTTTTGTTATTTCTTTTTAATTTCTTTTATTTGTTTTCTTTAATTAATTATTATAAATATCTAATATAATAACCAATATATAAATTACATTTGTATACATATATATTATGACACATGCACAAATCCTTGCCATACACTTGTCTTTATCACAACAATTTAATAAAATAATATTTACATAATTAATAATAATTATAATAAATAAATAATTAAATATATTTTACTTAATAATTAAGTAAATACATATATAACATACATTTGTACCAATAATTTCAAAACACTTGTGTTTTATCCATCATTCACACATGTCACTTTTATGGTCTAATTACTAATTTAATCCTTTAATATTTTTATGTTTTATAATTAAACTTTTGCATTCTATTTAATTTAGTCCTTTCTACTAATTACTTCTAATTAAACTAAATTCACTTCACGAAAATCTAATTCAACTTATAACTAATTTCATAAATATTTTTAATAAATATTTACGGACTTATTTTCCTAAGACGGAGGCCCTACGACTCGTTTTTCCGGTACCCGAAAATTTTGGGTCGTTACACACGGCCTCTGAACATGGGCGTGTGAAGGCCCCATGGCCTTATCACACGACTGTGCTATATGACACACGGGCGTGTGATATCCGCGTGATATGAAGTAATAAAATTTATAAAGAACTTGATCAAACCTAAACTGACTAATATCACGACGTTTTAAGGCAAGCGCACCTGTCGACAGTAGTATAGTCTAGCGATAAGATCGAGTATCGTACCCAAGGGAACCCAAAGTACTATTACTCACCTCCTTTCTATTATTTAACCTAAAAATTAAATGAGGGTTTGTCTAAAACTAACTCTAAAATCAACTAAGGAAAAACAGAAAAAATAAAGTGAGAAGACCTTTTAGGGAAAAGCTAATTGATATGATCAATACTTAAGGGAGAATCCACCTAGACTTCACTTGTTATTAATTTCTTGATTTATACGAGTTATTTACTTGACTTGATCCGTAGAGATCCCTAATCTATGCTAAACCTTCCGTCGAGGTGAAGAGTAACTAGGCCTAAGTTGTTAATTAAAGTTCCTTTATTAATTAACTCCCTAGGTTGCATTAATTCGATCCATGGTTCCCCATATTAGGTTTGACCCTAATCCGGCAGATTTATGTCGCCCAATGTCTAGGGTTGCATGTAACTCCGCTTAATTATGGTAGATCTACTCTTATCACAGGGACTTTTGCTCCCTGCTCTAAGCACATCCAATTCTTAAATTAATACCTAGGACTATTAAATCAAGGATTAAAAACACATAATTAAGAACAATTCAAGTAATTCTCATAAAAATCAAGAATAAATAACAAGATCTGTCTTAGGTTTCGTCCCCCTCAAGTATTTGAGGGGTTTAGTTCATAATAATAAAAGAAAACATCGCAGAAGTTGTAAAATAACAAATCATAAAAGAAACCAAAAACCCCTGAAGGAATTTAGGAGAATCCTCTATGTTGATGCAGAACTTCGGCTCCTGGGATGAATTGATTGGCTTCTCCCTTCGAGTAATCCCTTGCTTCTACTTGTGGTGTGGCAGAAAGACGAGAGGAAAATAATATAGAGGGTGTGTAAAAGGTGGAAGAAGACCTCCTCTATGTTGCCTTATGGGATCTTTATATAGAGAACTTTTGGGGACTCTTTCTTAGCCCCTAAGCATCCTAATTCGAGTGAAATTCGTCTTTCCCGCGACTAGAACACGCCCATGTTCCATGCCCGTGTGGGTTCAATATAGGCTGTGTGATTTAGCACGCCCGTGTATAGTAGCCGTGCTTGTCGGGGCTTTGTCCGTGTGATCTTCGTGAGGCACGCCCGTGTGGCATCTCTTGCCCCGTGTGATTCGTGCTTTTTGGTCTATTTTTCACCGTTTTAGGCCCGTTTTCTGTTTTTTCATCTTCCCTATGCTCTCCTGAGTATAAGATATGAAAAAGAGGGGTTAAGAGCACCAGTTCTTATAAAATTACTAAGAAACCATCCAATTTATAGGCTAAATGTGAGGTAAAAATATGTATAATTTTGTGTTTATCAAATACCCCCACACTTAAACCTTTGCTTGTCCTCAAGCAAAATCTCAATCCCTAAAAAAGAATTATTCCTCTCAACCTACAATCTTTATCAATAATGTTTCAAACTAGTCCACAGGTAATCATACAATGAGTAATTCAATCAGAAGAACATTAAAGACTCAATCACTCTAAGTTGAGAATTTTATCATTGAAAACATAAGTCTCTTCCTTCCTTCTAAGTAGTTATCTCTCCATCTTAATTAACAGGAGTTGACATCCTCACTAAAGGTTCACTCTATTCACTCGAAGTGTTTAGGGTTCAACATTTAAGCACTCCTTAGTCAACCTAAAAAGTTATTACCATAAGCTTGCAAGAAAATCAAATCTCCACCACTAAATTTTGATATGATACATCGATCAAAAGGTCTTTTAATGGTTGTAACGGGGCTTGGTTAAAGGGTTCTGTCACAGGCTGCAAAAAGAAGGTTAGAATCGAGATTGAACTGAAAAATTATCTAGCTAGAAAAATCTCTATCTCTGAAACATATTTCTCCGCTGATCCTTATGATAATATCATTTCTGGCTTCATAGCTTGAAAATAGAAATATGCAAAAATTTATCGAACTATTTACAATTTACAATCGAATTTAACTGTATGTACTCCTTTTTTTTTAAGAACAATTCAAGTAATGGAATAAATTGAGTAAAACTCTACAATTTGGAAAAGAGAATAAAGCTAGATGAAAAATTCAACTCAAATCTCGACAAAAATAGGGGTCAAAATAATCGAATGAAATTTAACAAAAATGGGTTATCGGTTAATAATTAGAGGGTGAGTCAAGGAAAAGGTTGTTAGGCTCAATGGGGTTTACTAGGGGTTAGATTTATGTAGGTAAGCTTTTTGTGGAGTAAGTGGGTTAAATCCTAGGTGCCTTTATCATTTCAGTATATCAAATCAATGATGTGGTCTCGACATGTATAATCGAAGCAAGTTCTAGAATAACAATTCAGTATTGACTCACTCAAAGCAATAATAAAAGTGAGCACGAAAGAATGTATGCTCAAAAAGGCTCAAAAATCTCACCAGAATTATGGCTTTTGATGTCAATCATGGGAATTTCAAATATCAAGATAATGCTTAAAATTAGGGAAAATAACTTATGCAAAAATTGGGGGTTCTGAAAAATTTCAACTTATCATGCTTGATTCCCTAATGTTTTAAAGTTCGAATATTTAAAGTACAATCACCTATTTCTTAATTCTCAACACATCAATAGAGGTCATAAATTAATCAGCAATAGTTCCTAATAGGAGACTGAAGATAGTGCTATTGAGACAATTCTCTTAGTTATAATCATTTCAGGAGTTTCAAAGATGGTAAAAAAAATTAAAAGTGCTATACCCCCCACACTTAAGATGTACCTTGTCCTCAATGTACAAAGAAAATATTAATAGCAATAGAAGCATAAGATCAAAAGGTAGGGAAATGTATGAAACTTCCTGAAATTGGGATAGGTTTGCGCGACGGGAATTGTGGCGTGGTATTCCCTTTTTCGTAGAGATTTGAGCTGTATAACTCATTTGAAACTGCGAAGGGATTTGTTAGTCTTGGGAGGTTAAAATGAAGAGGGATTACTTCGTTAGGAGATAACCGTTATGATAATAAAATAGAAAATTTACGAAAATTCAAAATAAAGAAAAAGATAAGATAATTAAAAGCTGCAAAGGAAAAAGAAAAATTAACATTAAATGTTAAAATAGAAGATTAGTGTGTACTAGGTAGAAAAAGAAAAATAGAAGATAAAATAAAATAAAACAAAAATAAAATAAAAATAAAAATAATAAAAGATGATCTAATCCTCTGATGGGTTTCGTGGTGGTGGGACAATGCCAAGGTGTTGACATATGTACGCTAAGGTGGCGTCGATGTAATGGAGGCGCTGCTCAAAGTGGTCCAAGAGCTCGGATATGTCAACACTGGATGCTGCCGTCTGCGATGGTCGTCTAGGGCGTGGTGGCTCAGCTGGAGCGTCCTCTGCTGGTGGTGGCGGTGGGACATCATTAGGAATGTCCTCTGGATCCTCGCCTTCTTGGACAAGGCGGAAGTGGAAGTGGTCGCCACCGAGATGTCACTCGACCATCCTCATCGAAAGCATGCTCTGGATGCCCTGGGAGGACATCTGGCCAAGTAAGGTGTAGGAGGAGGTCTGGGCTGTAGTGTTAAATAGGCCGAAGTAACGGCCTAGTCGAGTGATGTACGGGCCCATGGATACGACTCCCTTGCGGTGCCTCTCAGTCTGATGTTGCATGGCGAGTGCGATGATATATGTAAGGTCAATGGGGCGGCCATTTGTCATGCACCATAAGAAGTAGACGTCGTGTGTGTTGACGACGCCTGTGCTCTCTCGGTGACCTATAATAGTATGACCTAGGAGTGCGTGGATATACCTGAGAGAGGGAGGGAGAGCGGAGGCATTGCTGACGCTGGGGTTGTATAGTTGTCTTCCTGGGGCAATCTCTTTCCAGCAATCAAGGGGTCGGATATGGATACGCCTAGAAAGGGTGGGGAAGCTATCCTCAGCCATAAACTGCTCGGTGTAAAGGCTGAGTGCCACACCGAATTCTGGGACGCTGAGTTGTCGACCGAGCCCTCCCAAACGAAATTAGACTGTCCCAGGATCATCGAACCGTGTCATCACCGTCTGAAGGTGGAATGTGGCACAGAACTCGAGAGTGAGTTCAAAGTATGTGGGCTCCACGATCTGAAAGAACTGGTCCCATGGGTCAGTGGCGAGCAGGGCCCGGACATCATCTATCAGGCGTACTTGTTCGAGGGCCCTCCAGTCGATGCATCGGCCCGTCGTGATATTGCGAGCACGTAGCAGCTGGTAGCGCTCTTCCTGGGAGTCTTGTGAAAATGTAAGAAATGGGTGACGCACCTCGGAAGTGGGCCTAGTCGAAGAACTCCCTGGCCCCTTTCGTTTTTTAGAGGCGGGGACGGCAGCTTTCCTAGCTCGGGAAGATGACATGGGATCTACAAAAAATATTAGGAAAAACAGTAATTGATATTAAAAATAAGAAATGCAAATATTTAAAAATAAGAAGGCTGAGTAATAAAATAAAAAATAAAATAAAAAATGTTCCTAATATGAATAAGAATTAACCTTGGTAGTAGAATCTAATCATTTTTAAGGTTGGCATAATAATTCTTTTTATGAATAAATGTATATATACTGAACTATATAACAAATGGCATATTTAGGTGTGTTTAAGTGGCATATTTGCAATGTGTATTAGGTGGCAACTAACTATGGTGTTAAATGGCATAAAATTGGCAAATGGAATCTAAATGGCAAGCAAAATCACAATTTGAAATTATTCTAGATTGTTCTCTATTTCCTAGTTCTATAATTGCCTAAATCAATAATAACATTAATAAAAATGTAAGGAATGCAGAAAAAATAAAATAAATGAGAGAAAGGGAGAAAATAGAACCAAATTTGGTGTCACACGGTCATGGGTACTGTTGCACGGGCGTGTGAATCGAGAAAATCTAGTATGGTGGCTTTTAGAGGGCTGTAGTGGTGTTTGTGGAGGTTTGGGGAGGTTTTGAGAGAAAAATCTTAGGGTTTGGATGAAATGGAAAGGGAGAAATGGCCCTGTATATATACATTTTGGGTCACACGGGCATGTCGCACGCCCGTGTGAGTCGTGTTTAGCCCGTGTTTTTCGAAAATCGGAGGTTTTTGGCGTACCCCGTTCGATGCGCACGCCCGTGTTTTTTTAAGCACGGCCGTAGAGATCAGTCCTCCGTTAAATGCACGGGCGTGTAATAAAGTGCACGGGCGTGTTTGAATTGGCAGTAGCTTCCACGGGCTTATGGCACGGGCGTATGTCTCTATGTTTACCCTTGCAGAAGGTGCAGAGTTGTCACGGCCATTTCGCACGGCCGTGTGTGTGCCTATCTTACCCGTGTAGATGTCGAAGAGTCGCCACGGCCATTTCGCACGGCCGTGGGATTTTATCGATAGCCAGTATTTTGGGGAAACGGTACCCTGTTTGCACAAGGTCTGCCCACATGACAGTGTCTCTGCTTTTCAGTATGCCCACGGCCTTAGGCACGCCCGTGTGCCTGGCCGTGTGGTCCATATTTTCTGCAGGAAAAATGTTAGTTTATGCAATAAAACATGAAAAATTTAAAAAGAGAAGAAAGTTACTATATTAGTCTCGGGTTGCCTCCCAAGAAGCGCTTATTTAGAGTCTAAGCTCGACTCTTCCTGGAGATGTCAAGAAGAAACGAGATGGAGCCTAAGCTCCTCCTTGTTTTCTGTAAAATTCTCAATTTTATAATGTTTTAGCCTATGGCCATTTACCTTGAAAGTACCATGGTTAGGGTGTGTTACCTCGACAGTGCCGTATGGAAAGACTTTGAGAACGGTAAACGGACCTGACCACCTTGATTTAAGTTTTTCAGGGAATAGTTTCAACCTTGAGTTGTAGAGTAGGACGAGATCACCTGTTTCGAACTGCTTGGGTCGTTTTAGCCTTTTGTCATGACGTCGCTTCACGGCTTCCTTATATAATCGTGAGTTTTCGTACGCGTTGTAGCGCCATTCATCTAGCTCATTTAGCTGCAGAAGTCGCTTTTCTCCGGCACTTTTAAGATCAAGGTTTAGAAATTTTATAGCCCAGAATGCTTTATGCTCGAGTTCAAATGGTAGATGACAGTTTTTCCCATAAACGAGTTTATATGGAGATGTTCCTATGGGTGTTTTAAACGCAGTTCTGTAAGTCCATAATGCATCATCTAATTTTCTAGACCATTCCTTCCTATTTGATTCTATTGTTTTTTCTAGGATGCGCTTCAGTTCTCTGTTTGTCACTTCGACTTGGCCGCTAGTTTGTGGGTGGTAAGGGGTGGCTGTTCTGTGGTATACTCCATACCTTCTTAAATTTTTTTCAAATTGGGTATTGCAAAAATGTGTGCCCCTATCACTTATGATTATCCTAGGTGTTCCAAATCGAGAAAAAATCTTCTTCAAAAATTGTACTACCATTCTAGCATCATTTGTAGGTAAGGCTTGAGCTTCTACCCATTTTGACATGTAATCTACTGCTACTAGTATGTATTTATTTCCGAATGAATTAGGCAAGGGTCCCATGAAGTTTATACCCCATACATCAAATATTTCACATGAAAGTATATAGTTTTGAGGCATTTCATTAAGTTGGGAGATATTACCTGTTCGTTGGCATTTATCACAAGAAGTCACATACCTGTTGGCATCTCTGAAAAGTGTAGGCCAGTAAAAACCTGATTCGAGTACTTTATGGGGGGTTCTGGTTCCATTGTGGTGTCCTCCTGCGGGTCCTGAGTGGTAGTGTTCCAAAATTTGATATGCTTCTACGTCATCAACGCATTTTCGTATGACCTGATCTGCTCAAATTCGAAAGAGAAAAGGGTCTTTCCAAAAGTAGTTTTTCACATTAGCAAAGAATCGCTTCTTTTGCTGATGGGTTAGCCCTTTTGGGGTTATATTGGCTGCTAAATAATTTGCAAAATCGACAAACCAAGGAAGTGTCGTACCTGCTAAAGTTAGGAGTTATTCCTCAGGGAACATATCGTTTATCTTCTCGAGGTACCTGGGCTGTGTATTTTCTAGTCTCGAGAGGTGATCTGCTGCTAAATTTTCAGCTCCTTTCTTGTCTTTAATTTCCAAGTCGAATTCCTGTAAAAGTAAAATCTATCTTATTAAACGAGGTTTTGCATCAAGTTTGGCTAAGAGATAACGAAGAGCTGAATGGTCAGTAAAAACAATGACTTTTGACAAAATTAAATAAGGTCTGAATTTATCAAATACAAAGATAACAGCTAATAATTCTTTCTCCGTAGTGGTGTAGTTGGCTTGAGCAGCTGTCAATGTTCTGCTAGCATAGTAGATCGGTTGGAAGTGCTTGTCCCTTCGTTGTCCTCAAACTGCACCTACGGCAAAATCACTTGCATCGCACATTAGTTCAAAAGGCAGATTCCAATCAGGTGAAATCATAATTGGGGCGTTGACTAACTTGTCTTTAAGGGTGCTAAAGGACTCTAAGCATTCTTGGTCGATTCCAATCAGATTCCAATTTCTTGGCCCGTGTGATTCGTGCTTTTTGGTCCATTTTTCACCATTTTAGGCCCGTTTTCTGTTCTTTCATCTTCCCTATGCTCTCCTGAGTATAAGATATGAAAAAGAGGGGTTAAGAGCACCAGTTCTTATAAAATTAGTAAGAAACCATCCAAATTATAGGCTAAATGTGAGGTAAAAATATGTATAATTTTGTGTTTATCAGCGTGTGACGTTGTTTCAAAAGTGAAAAATTTTATGGGTTTCTGACGCGATAGGATTCGAATCATAATCATCCGAAATGATAGTATTGCGATAGTAAACCCTTGATAAAGGTAAAATTGTAATGATTTGGTTGCAAACATGAGTCTGTACTCCGGTAAGTTCGGTAACGCTCACTACTCGATTCCGATGACGGTTTTGGGTAAGGGTTGTTACATAACACAATAATGACAATGTCATTGGACGAGTACTAATTGAATTGCTTTCGTAATGGTATGTCGTTGGGAAGAGCTTAGTCATGATACTTTATTGGAATAATTTCGTGACTAAATAAGTTTATAACCAATAGGTGAAAAGTTGAAATTTAATTATAAATCACTCGAGCCCTGATCGCATATATCCAATCGGCCCTTCTGCTAGCTCATTGAAATCAGAAATGAATTGCATGCTGAATCAAATGAATAGAAATAGATAAAAATGGTAAAAATTGAGAAATGGGAAACATTTGAAAGTAGATATGGTTTTCTCAAAAATGAGAATAAAAATGACATTTTCGAATTAAATAAAGTTCGAAAATGGAAATAAATTGTTTGATCATAATAAATTCGTCGAATCTAGAATATTAAATATAGATTTTTATAGATTTTTTTACATTAAAATCGTCATGATTTTAACAAAATTATAATTGGGTTGAAAATTTTATTTAATCGAGATGTTTATTTGAGAAATAAAAAAGCAAATATCAAGTTGGATTGAATTATAAAATATTATGTTAAAGGTCCAAGAAGTATTTGTAATTGGACTCGACATGGGAGAGGCCCAAAAGCCCCTCATGTTTAAGAAGGGGACGACAAACCCTAGTTTGTTTAACTAGGGTTGCCACCCCACCTACTCCTAGTTCAACTAAGACTATGTTTTTCTATTGAAATAGACATTTACAATTCAACAAATGTTTTACCTCTTCTCCTTATAAATAGATGATACTGATAATGCTAGATATACAATTTGAAGATATTGTTACTCAACTAAAAAATAATGAGAGTTTATTCTCCAAGTATTAAATTTATTTCCCAAAATAAAAATTCTACCAGTTTCTATTGATAAGAGATTTTGCTTTCACACTGAAAGTAATGAAAACTATTTCTAGTTCTATGTTTGATTTGAATCATTCAAGCCCAAACTCGAAGCAGTTTGTGGTACAATAATAACGGAGAAGACTGTTCAACTGAAAGCCAAAAATGACAAGGATTTGTTTAGCCGAAAACACAAGTGTGATTTCGGTAAAAGGCTTATTGCTATAAATATCACAATCCAGCTCAGTTTTCAAAAAAATCGTTGTGCAAAAAAACCATTTTCAAATCGTATTTTTTCCAACAGTCGATTCTCCCCTCAACAATGCCTAAATTGATAGTCAAGCTAATGAACTGACTAGATCAATACAATATTGACACTCTGGATATATCTAATATCTAATACTTGTAATGGCCCAATTTCAGTGGCATCAGAACAATGGTTTTGTGACCACAAATTCGAGCTAGAAAGAAAATTTATTTTAATATTATTGCATGATTTATAATATGATAGAAAAATCGTGTGAAAATTTCGATAAGAAAATTTTACCGATTAATTAATTAATTAGAGAAATGACCAAATTGCATAAAATGTAGAAGTTGAATTCTAGAAGCTAGAAGGATTAAATAGCTATAGAATTCAAAACTAGAGGTCTTTATATGGTAATTAGACCATTAATAAAAAGTTAGTAGACATTTATGGATGAATTATCCATGGAAATTGAGAAAAAGAAAATGACTAAATTGGAAATTGAATAAATTAAAAAATGATAATTAAGTTAAATGAAAATATCATCTTTTTATTCATCTTCATCCCCAAAATTTTCATGGAAACCCTAAAAGAGAGAGAAGAAACTTTCTTGGCATAAATAGGTAAGTAATCAAGTCCCGTTTTTAGTAATTTTCATATTTTTGAGATCGGGATAGTAGAATCTATCTATATTGGAGATCAAATTGAAAAGTTATCAAAGTATAGAAATTGTGTCATGGATGTAAATGCTGGAAATTGAAATTTTATGGTAGAAAATGAAAGGTTGTTGATAGAGTAAATGCTGGAAATTGAATTTAATAGTAGAAAATGAAAGGTTGTTGATAGACAAACAACTTTTACAAACTGATTTTGGATGAAATTGTGATTTAGGGACTAAATTGTAAAAATGTAAAATTTATGGAAAAATTCTAATTTTTGTGAAATATATGTGCTGTAAATATAACATGAAATTTTTGGCTAGGCTTGGAAAGAGGATTGAATTGCATGAATTTCATTTTTCGAGCCTAGGGACGAAATTAGAATTAATGAAAAGTTTAGGGGCAAAATAGTAATTTTTCCTAGAATGTAAATTGAGTTCAAATGAATAGGAAATATGATAAATTGATGATTAAATTCGTTTATATAGATCAAGAAAACTCAAATACGAATCAAGATCGAGGAAATGAAAAGATTTCGAATTAATAGATTATATACGAGAACAAGTGTCGAGGTAAGTTCGTGTAACTTAATTGAGCATGTAAATATGTTAAGTTGAATGTTGTATTGGATTGGATGTAGAGTATTAGTATATGTATATAATATGAATGAAGTGAATGCAAGAAATGAACACATGTTCAAAAATATTTGGAAAAGGTTAAAATCCGTGTGAATATTAGATTTCGATGGATAAAGGTGATTTCCCAACTAGAAAAAGGTCCTGCATTTGTTGTAGAATAGATTTAGCTCAGACAAGTAATTGTAACACCCCTAACCCGTATCTGTCACCGGTACAGGGTTATAAGGTATTACTCATCAACCACAACTTCCAGACATTTAAGAGCAAACACGTCACCACACTTACATGATTTTCACATTGAACAAACCTCTCTTGTGACCGAATATACATTTTCAAAACAGTCTCACATATCATGCCACATTTACTCACATGTATACAATTTCAAGATAAACTTACATTTGAACGAATACTTTAATACCATTTAACATGTATATTCACTCATGCATTGTTTGACCGAAAGTTGCCTCACAATTATATATACATCCATTCATAATTAATTTCATGAAATACACTTTGCTTAATCACATTCGAATATGCAACTATAATCCAATCATATTTTATCATGATTCAAAATCTTATGGTAAAATAATCATATACGTACCTTATTACGAGCTAACAAAATTATAGCTCATATTTAGCTTTTCCGCTTGTATTAACCTAGGTAAGACCACATAAATTCGAAGTCTCGAGTAAATCACTCGGCATATTATTCGCTAAGTACCACATTGATTTGACTTTCACCGGCACAACGCCTGCTAGGCTTCAAGCCTGAAATTCATCATCGGCACAAGGTCTGCTGGACTTTGAGTCAGATTTCTATTCACCGGCATTTCGCCTGCTAAGCTAGAAGCCCGAAAATAATCACCAGCTTAAAGTTTGCTAAGCCAAAGGCCCGAAAATAATTCGAATATCAATTTTACAAAACCATCATCCAAATCACATCATGTACTTACTTAATTTTGCATAGAGCAACCACAAAGGTAAATTTGACCTTGTTCGAATATAAACACACAATATGTCTATCATCTTATTGTTTCATATCTTAACATTTGATGATATACCATAATATCCATTACCTTTCTATTTCAAAAGCATAACAAAATTTTACCTTCATTTTCTAATTTCCGTTCGGCCATGAAAACATAATACAAATTCATCACCATCCCTTCCATGACATTCAGCCATATATATATTACATAAATTACTTAATCAACACCTCATATCATATTATAATCGAATGTACTCAACGTTTAATCACTTAAAACTTACCTCGATGGCTAGCGTACGTTAACTTCGACTATTCGACCAATTTCCCTTTTCCACAATCCGAATTTGTTCCTTTGAGTTCTTGAGCTAAATTAGACAAATTTAAACTTATCACATCTCTATTATTTAAGCTACATTCGGCATTTAAATCCACCATATCAAATTAGACTAAAGTCTTATATTCATGAACCACAAACCGAATACACATTCATCATAAGAGTATTTAGGCCGAATGTACTTATAACACTTTACCAAAACGAATTTTATCAATTCGGCCCTACCACTATTAACAAATAATTATTCAACATGTAGTCGAGTATAATAAGAAAATCAAATAGGCCTTCTAGTCACATTTAGCTCAATTGTACTACAATCCTACTTATCAATTCCCCATAATCTAAATTCTATTAATAACTCAACTCATCTTACGGCTATTTCTAATGTACAACATTAAATACTATTAAATTATGCATACATACTATGACCGTATGTACATAGCTCTTAAGCTCAATCAACTTACCTTAACATTTTTGTATTAACAACATATAAGATTTCAATAGGACATTCATTCAATTAAAGTCAAACAAAATAATTTCTCATCCTAATTTCACATATCTGGCATACTCAATTTCTTTCATCTCAATTGTATTCAACTAACCCATGCTTTAATATCAAGTGCATTCGGCAAGGTCATTCACAAGCTTAACTTCCAAACATTATTTTCTAACTTCTAATATACGGTTTTCCCTAAATTACCCTATAGCCGAACACCTCCTAAGATTACCAAAAGCACAACCTTTGCTTAAATCATCATTTAATTTCACATTCGGCAACACATAAAATTTCTAGAAAATTAAACATTCATTTCTAGCATTTAGCAAAACTCCACTCGGTACTACTCTAGCTAATTACTTTTAACCATCTAAGCCACATATATATAGATTTAGCTAGCTCAAAATTCACCTTTCTACCATTTCTGTCCAAAAACATCAAAACACCATCCCTTAGCAAGTATCAATCATGGCCGAATGTATAGTTTGTCACCAACTTAAAAATTAACAAATGGGTTATGATAAGAACTTAGCTACTAACTCAATTTCAACAAATTTAGAAGAGATAATATGAAATCCTACCTTAATTAGTCTTCAAAATGACCGAATGCCTTTGTTCTTTTCCCTTTCTTCTTTCACTTGTATTTTTGGCAAAAAGGGAGGAAATGAACATGACAACTTTGTTTTTATCACCTCAATTTATTATAATATAAACATATTTCATATTATAACATAATTTTAACTTAAAAATTATTATTATCAAAAGCATATAATGCCTTAAACCTACTCCCACTATCGTATACTTTAATAAAATGGTTTAATAAACATGCAAATCCTCCACATTGGTGATCCACAATATTCGTTCACTTTGAAATCTACTATCACATTTTCATGGTTTATCAAATGAGTCCCTTTTAGTAATTCCACATCTAAATGACAAAATTAAAACACAATAATTTCACACATGAAACTTCACATATAAAAAAAACATAGAAATTAACATTTTAAAATTTTTCTGACTCGATTTAGTGGTTCCGAAACCACTTTTCCGATTAGAGCCTAAATATGGTTGTTACAGTAATCCTATTGACCTCATTAATGATAGGATTTAGCTCAGATGGGTAATGCTAATACAAGTCTCTCCAGCATATGTTGCAATTAAGATTTAGTCTGGACTAGTAACCTTGACAAAACTCTTTGAGCATATGCTATAGAAGATTTAGCTTGAACTGATAATCCTAGTGTATGAGATGTGGCTAGGGAGTTTACTCTCTGATAAGTGCCATTGTGGGTACTTTTGGACATGAATTGACTGGCTTTGATTGTACACTTTAAGTGTACTATTTGAGAAGCCATCAAAATTTCAATGGTTCAATGGGTACAATAATTAACGTGACATGAGGGATATATGATGAAAAAGGGTAAAGTCTTGAAAGAATATTGTTTGATGAGCTCATTCATGCTATTTGATGTAAATATAAAATATTTGACTAACTTGCTTGATTGAGTGTATGTGAATAGGCAATTTGCCAATTGGATGGAAATCATGTTAATGTACGCTTATTTTGATAAATGTGATTGGTAAGTTAATTTCCTGTTATACGAACTTACTAAACACTAAGTGCATACTCTGTTTCATTTTTTTCGTTTTATAGTGCTCGGAAGCTCGAAAAGGTTAGGGATTGGTCGAAGTATCATCACACTATCAACCGGCTCATTTTTGGTATATAAATGATACTTTATTTTATTATAATGGCATGTATAGGCTACTAAGGCCAATGTTGATAATAAATTGGATGGATGTAAATTAGCCATTGGAATGGCTAGTGATGGCTTGATTTTGTTGTGTATAAAGATAAAATGTAATGTTTAGAAACGTGTTGAATGAGTTGCTATAGTTAGTTTAAGCATGTATGTTGTAGAAAAGTAAGAGATGAAGTAAGAAGGCAAGCATATACATTAAGTTAAATGTTTTATTTGGCATGAAAACATTGTTGAATTTGTTGGTTGTTATTGGTGAAGTTTTGTACAAGTATTGGATGAAAATAGGTGAGAAATAGGGCTTGAAAAATAGCTTTATTTTGTCCACATAGGTAGACAATGGGTGTGTGTTTAGGCCGTGCATGACACACAGGCTGGTACATAGGCGTGTAGTCTAGCATTGTGTCTCTTGCATCCAAAAATTTGAGAAATAGAATGCCTATAATTGAGCATACGGCCTGAAAACACGGGCATGTGATATGGCCGTGTGAAACATGCACCTAATTTGTAAAAATTTAATTAACCACACGGCCTAGCAACAAGGGTATGTGCCTTGGCCATGTGACCTTAATTTCTTCATGAGACGGACGTGTGTTACTATACTGTCTTGGACATGGGCATGTCATCTGGCCGTGTGAGCCATATGGCTTGACCACACGAGCATTTCCCTCACCACACGGGCGTGTGACTCTTTTATATGAGAAAAAATTTTAAATTTTGCGAAAAATTCCCTAAGATCTCAATTTAGTCCCGACTAGATACTAATGCATGTTTTGGGCATTGAAGGCCCAATCAAGGGACGTGTTGATTAAATTCGGGAAATGAATAGTTCTTGACTCGATTTATCTAGAAATGTTCTGTAAACTCCAGTAATGCCTCATAATCCTGTTCTGGCGACAGATACAGGTTAGTGGTGTTATATTTGTTGGTATCAGAGTTAGGTTTAGCTGATTCTCGGACTAACGTAAATAGTACGGGATTAGTTATATAGACCATTATATTATTTGTGATAATGTGATATCTCCTAACCATTTTAAATGTGTTTTCTTATAGTAATGTCATCCAACCGAACTGAATCTGAGGAAGCTAAGAGTCATGCTCTGGCTTCGGTTCAAAGAGAAGCGTCTAGTAGTAGAAGGCTCGTATCTGAGTGCCGATGTGAGGAGGCAAAAGACGCATTCTTTCAAATAATGAACAAATGGTTTAATCAGTATTTGAGAACTAACCCAGCGATGCAACAATTACCCCTACCTACTCCTCCACAGTCCGTTCCCAAAATACCACAAGGCACTGAATCTATTAGAACAGTTAAAGCCCCAGTAGATAAAATTCGTAAATATGGGGCAGAGGAATTCAGAGCAACAGTTGAAGATGACCCGAAAATATTGAATTTTGTTTTAAAAATACTATCCAAGTTTTAGATGAGTTATCTTGTATACCAGCTAAGTGTTTGAAATGTGTCGTGTTATTGTTAAAAGATACAGCTTATCATCGGTGGAATACATTGATTTCTGTAGTGCCGAAATAAAATATTACATGGGAATTTTTCTAGACAGAATTCTGAAAGAAATATATTAGTTAGAGGTTCCTTGATCAAAAAAGGAAAGAATTTCTTAAGCTGAAATAGGGAAATATGACAGTATCTGAGTATGAGCGGAATTTGTTCGGTTAAGTAAGTATGCCTGAGAATGGGTTCTGACTGAAATCGACATGTGTAAACGATTTGAAGAAGGGTTAAATGAAGATATTAAGTTGTTGATTGGATTTCTAAAAATAAGGGAATTTGTAATATTGTCTGATCGAGCACATAAGGCAGATGAACTGAGTAAAGAAAAGAAACAAGTCAAATAGAAGCTCAAACTTTTAGTAAGAGAACTATAGAAAAGTCGCAAACTTTTGTTTCAAAAAAATCAAAGAAGTATCATGATTGTTCTACCTTACACAATGGGTATTCTGGGAAGGAACGAGACTCCCAATGCTCTAATCCGAGATCTCCTTCCCTATTTGTGATAGGTATAGAAAGTGTCAGTAATCCCAAACCGAAATGCAAATATTATAATAAATGTCATTTTAGTGAATGTCGTCTGAGAAGTGGGGCTTATTATAGATGTGGTTCACTTGAACATTTCCTCAGAGATTGTCCGAAAATAGTTGAAAAAGAGGCAGATCAGACTTCAAAGCCAGTTAATCCTGCTTCGAGGGGTAGACCACCTCGATACCCTGGAAATGTCAATGGTAGTTGAAGAGCTACAAAAGATTCAACAGTTAGATCTGAAGTACAGGCACCTGTCAGGACGTATGCTATTCGTGTCAGAGAAGATGGTTCAGCACCAGATGTTATTACTGGTACATTTTTTTTACTTGACATTAATATTACTGCTTTGATTGATTCTGGTTCCACACACTCGTATATATGTACAAAGTTAGTATCTATTAAAAATTAACCTATTGAATTCACTGAATTTGTGGTTAAAGTTTAAAACACATTGGGCCAGTGTGTTATAGTGGATAAAATTTGTAAAGATTGTCCACTGTTGATAAAAAGGATATTATGTTCTGGCTGATTTGATGTTACTGCCTTTTGATAAATTTGATGTAATCTTGGGAATGGATTGGCTAACCCAGCACGATGCAGTGGTGAACTGTAAACAGAAGTACGTTGTATTAAAATGTCAGAATAGTGAATTATTCCGTGTTGATCTAATAAATTGGATGGATTATCTAATGTAATCTCAGCTATGTCAGCACAGAGATATGTCAGAAAAGGGTGTAATGCTTATCTTGCTTATGTGTTGGACACCAAAGTATCTGAGTCTAAGATTCAGTCAATGCCAGTTGTATGTGAATTTTCTGATGTATTTCCAAATAAGTTACCAGGGTTGCCACTGGAAAGAGAGGTAGAATTTTCTATAGATCTTGTTCCGAGAACAACTCCAATATCTATAGCACCTTACCAGATGACTCCTACCAAGTTAAAAAAGTTGAAAGCACAGTTGCAAGAACTTATTGACAGAGGTTTTGCTCGGCCTAATCATTCACCTTGGTATGCGCAGGTTCTATTTGTAAAAAAGAAAGATGGATCATTGAGATTGTGTATCGATTACCAGCAACTCAACGAAGTTACAGTAAAGAATAAGTACCTGTTACCTCGGATTGGTGACTTGTTTGATCAGCTGAAAAGTGTCATAGCATTTTCAAAGATTGATCTCCGTTTGAATTATTATCAATTACGGGTAAAATAGTCTGATGTGCCGAAGACAACTTTCAGAACTAGGTATGGACATTATGAGTTTCTGGTGATGCCATTTGGGTTGACTAATGCACCTACAGTATCCATGGATCTGATGAATAAAATATTCAGACCGTACTTAGACAGGTTTGTAGTAGTGTTTATTGATGATATCTTGGTATATTCTCGTGATGAAACTGAACATGCTAATCATTTGAGAATTGTACTGCAAACTTTACATGAAAAACAGCTATATGCTCAATTTAGTAAATGTGAATTTTGGCTTAGGGAAGTGGGTTTTCTCAGACACATTGTATCTGCTGAAAACATCAGAATAGATCTGAGTAAAATTTCAACTATTGTCAATTGGAGTCAACCAAAAAATGTATCTGAAGTCAGAAGTTTTCTGGGATTAGTAAGGTATTATCAGAGATTTGTACAGAGGTTCTCTATGATAGCTTCCCCGATGACTCATCTATTGCAAAAAGATGTGAAATTTTAGTGGACTAATGATTGCCAGCAGAGTTTTGATAAATTGAAAAATCTATTGACGAAAGCACCTATGTTAATACAGCCTGAATCGGGTAAGAAATTTATAATTTATAGTAATGCATCATTGAATGGTTTAGGCTGTGTCTTGATGCAATAAGGTAAAGTAATATCCTATGCTTCAAGACAGCTGAAACCACATGAGAAAAATTACCCGATACATGATCTTGAGTTGGTAGCCATTGTATTTACATTGAAAATATGGCGATATTATTTGTATGGTGAAAAATGTCATATCTACACTGATCATAAAACTTTGAAATATTAGATGACATAAAAATATTTGAACTTGAGACAACGCAGGTGGCTTGAATTGTTAAAGGATTATGATCTGGTTATTGACCACCATCAGGGTAAAGCAAATGTAGTTGCAGATGCTTTGAGCATGAAGTTTTTATTTGCCTTGAGAGCAATGAATACTTGGTTGTCCTTGACTAATGATGGTTCACTTATAGATGAGTTGAAAGTTAGACCGATGTTCTTGCAGCAAATCTTTGAAGCTTACTAAAATGATGATAAGTTACAAGCTAAATAGGTGCAGCTTGAATCAGGTACTAACTCAGAGTTTCAGATTAGATCTGATGGTTATCTGTTATTCAGAGGCAGAGTATATGTACCAAAAAATTTAGAGCTTGTACAGGAGATTTTACATGAAGCTCATAATGGTATGATGTTTGTATATCTGGGAAGTAATAAAATGTACAATGATCTGAAAAAGATGTATTGGTAGCCGAGAATAAAACGTGATATTTCTGAGTTTGTATCGAGATATTTGGTATGTCACCAAGTCAGAGCTGAACATCAGGTACCTTCGGGATTATTACAGCCAATTACGATAACGGAATGGAAATAAGAAAGGATCACGATGGACTTTGTATCATGATTACCCTTATCTCTAAAAAAAAAGATGTTATTTGGGTAATCGTCGATCGATTGACAAAGTCGGGACATTTTATTCTGATACACATGGATTTTTCTTTAGATAAATTGGCTGAGTTGTATGTATCTAAGATTGTCAGGTTACATGGAGTGCCAATCTTTATTATCTTAAATAGACACCTCAGGTTCACATCTCGTTTCTGGAGTAAGTTGCAAGAAGCTCTGGGAACTCAGTTGCATTTTAGTATTGCATTCCACCCTCAGACTAATGGCCAGTTCGAATGTATAATTCAGGTATTATAGGATATGCTCCTATGTTGTGTGTTAGAGTTTGAAGGCAATTAGTAAAGATATTTGCCTTTGATTGAATTTGCTTATAATAACAGCTATCAGTCTAGCATTAAAATGGAATCGTATGACGCTTTGTATGATCGTAAATGTAGAACACCATTTTATTGGACAGAGCTCAATGAGAAAAAGATACATGGAGTTGACTTAATTCGTGAAACCGAAGAGAAGGTAAAGGTAATTCGAGATAGCTTCAAAGTAGCCTCAGATCGTCAAAAGTCCTATGCTAATCTTAAACGAAAGGAGATTGAATTTCAAGTGGGTGACAAGGTATTCTTGAAAGTTTCACCATGGAAGAAAATCATTCAGTTTGATCGTAAAGACAAGTTGAGTCCACGGTTCATCGGGCCATATGAAATTATTGAAAGAATTGGACTTGTTGCATATCGGTTGGTATTACCGCTAGAACTTGATAAAATTTATAATGTTTTTCATGTGTCCATGTTACGGCAGTATCGATCGAATCCGTCACATGTTATTTCTCTGACAAAAGTTGAGATTCAGTCTGACATAACATACAGTGAGGAACCAATTAAAATTTTGGCACGGGAGACAAAATAATTAAGAAACAAAAAGATAGATCTAGTAAAAGTTCTTTGGCAACAACACGTAATTTAAGAAACTACCTGGGAATCGGAGGAGGCAATGAGAAAACAAAATCCAAACCTCTTTATTGGTAAGATAATCGAGGAAGAAAATCCTTAAGGGGGAGAGTTGTAATGGCACAATTTCAATGGTTTCAGAAAAATGGTTTCATGACCATAAATCCGAGCTAGAAAGAAAATTTATTTTAATATTATTGCATGATTTATAATATGATAGAAAAGTCGTGTGAAAATTTCGATAAGAAAATTTTACCGATTAAATGATTAATTAGAGAAATGACCAAATTGCATAAAATGTAAAAGTTAAATTCTAGAAGCTAGAAGGATTAGATAGCTATAGAATTCAAAACTTGAGGTCCTTATACGGTAATTAGACCATTAATCAAAAGTTAGTAGATATTTATGAATGAATCATCCATGGAAATTGAGAAAAGGAAAAGGACTAAATTGGAAATTGAATAAATTAAAAGATGATAATTAAGTTAAATGAAAATATAATCTTTTTGTTCATCTTCATCCCCAAAAATTTCATGGAAACACTAGGAGAGAGAGAGAAGAAACTTTCTTGGCATAAATAGGTAAGTAATCAAGTCCCATTTTATGTAATTTTCATATTTTTGAGATCGGGATAGTGAAATCTATCTAAATTTGAGATCAATTTGAAAAATTATCAAAGTATAGAGATTATGCCATAGATGTAAATACTAGAAATTAAAAATTTATGGTAGAAAATGAAAGGTTGTTGGTAGATAAACAACTTTTTTACAAAGTGATTTTGGATAAAATTGTGATTTAGTACTAAATTGTAAAGATATAAAATTCATGGAAAAATTCTTATTTTTGTGAAATATATGTGCTGCAAATAAAACATGGAATTTTTAGCTAGGCTTGGAAAGAGGATTGAATTGCATGAATTTCATTTTCTAAGCCTAGGGATGAAATTGGAATTAATGAAAAGTTTAGAGGTAAAATGGTAATTTTGCCTAGAATATAAATTGAGTTCAAATGAATAGGATATGTAACAAATTGATGATTAAATTCGTTTATATAGATCTGAAAAACTCAAATACGAAGGAAGATCGAGGAAATGAAAAGATTTCGGATTAGTAGATTATATATGAGAACAACTGTCGAGGTAAGTTCGTGTAATTTAATTGAGTGTGTAAATATGTTAAATTGAATGTTGTGTTTGATTGAATGTAGAATATTAGTATATGTACATAATATGAATGAAGTGAATGCAAGAAATGAACACATGTTCGAAAATATTTGGAAAGGGCTGAAATTCGTGTGAATATTGGATTTCTATAGATAAAGGTGATTTCCCAACTGGAAAGAGGTCCTGCATTTGTTGTACAACGGATTTAGCTCAAACAAGTAATCATGTTGACCTCATTAATGATAGGATTTAGCCCGGACGGGTAATCCTGATACAAGTCTCTCGAGCATATGTTGCAATTAAGATTTAGCCTGGACTGGTAATCCAGATTAAGCTCTATAGAGTATTTGTCACTGAAAGGATTTAGCCTAGACTAGTAATCATGACAAAACTCTTTGAGCATATGTTACAGAGGATTTAGCCTGGACTGGTAATCCTGTTATATTAGATGTAGCTCGAGAGTGTACTATCTGATAAGTGCCCTTGTGGGTACTCCTGGACATGAATTGACTGATTTTAATTGTACACTTTAAATGTACTATTTGAGAAGCCATCAAAACTTCAATGGTTCAATGGATACAATAATTAACGTGACATGAGGGATATGTGATGAAAAATGGTAAAGTCTTGAAAGAATATTGTTTGATGAGCTCATTCATGCCATTTGATGTAAATATAAAATATTTGACTAACTTGCTTAATTGAGTGTATGTGAATAGGCAAGTTGCCAATTGGATGGAAATCATGTTAATGTACGCTTATTTTCATAAATGTGATTGGTAAGTTAATTTCCTGTTATATGAACTTACTAAGCACTAAGTGCTTACTCTGTTTCATTTTCTTTGTTTTATAGTGCTCGAAAGCTCGAAAAGGTTGGAGATTGGTTGGAGCATCATCACACTATCAACAAGTTCATTTTGGTATATAAAGGATGCTTTATTTTGTTATAATGGCATGTATAAACTACTAAGGCCAATGTTGATAATAAATTGGATGGATGTAAATTAGCCATTGGAATGGCTAGTGATGGTTTGAATTTGTTGTGTATATAAAGATAAAATGTAAGGTTTAGACATGTGTTGAATGAGTTGCTATAATTAGTTTAAGCATGTATGTTATGGAAAGGTAAGAGATAAAGTAATAAGGCAAGTATATACATTAAGTTAGATGTTTAATTTGGCATGAAAACATTGTTGAATTGGTTGGTTGTTATTGGTGAAGTTTTGTACAAGTATTGGATAAAAATGGGTAAGAAATAGAGCTTGAAAAATAGCTTTATTTTGTCCACACGAGTAGACACACGGGCTTGTGTCTAGGCCGTGTGTGACACATGAGCTAGTACACAGGCGTGTAGTTTGGCATGTGTCCCCTGCATTAAAAAATTTGAGAAACAGAATGCCCAGAATTGAGTATACGGGCTCGACACGGTCGAGGCACACGGCTTGAAAAAATGGTCGTGTGATACGGACGTGTGAAACCTGCACCAAATTTGTGAAAATTTAACTAACCACACGGCCTAGCAACACAGGTATGTGCCTTGGCCGTGTGACCCTGATTTCTTCATGGGTTGCAAGTTAGAGAGTTACACGGGTTGGGGACACGGGCTTGTGTTGCCACATAGCCTGAGACATGGGCATGTCATCTGGCCGTGTGAGCCAGACTACCTGACCACACGGGCGTGTCTCTCACCACATGGGCGTGTGACTCTTGTATATGAGAAAAATTTTAGAATTTTGTGAAAAATTCCTTGAAATCACGATTTAGTCCCGACTCGATACTAATGCATGTTTTGGGCCTCGAAGGCCCAATCAAGGGATGTTTTGATTAAATTTGGGAAATGAATAGTTCTTGACTCAATTTATCTGGAAATGTTCTGTAAACTCCAGTAATACCTTATAACCCTGTTCCGGCGACAGATACGAGTTAGGGGTTTTATAATACTTATATTAAGTACTTTACCGGTTCGTTATCACATTTATCTTGATAAAAAACTTAGTTATGAAATTACAGAAATATCACTTC
This sequence comes from Gossypium stocksii, assembly GCA_020496765.1. NCBI lineage: Eukaryota > Viridiplantae > Streptophyta > Magnoliopsida > Malvales > Malvaceae > Gossypium > Gossypium stocksii. The sequence continues at coordinate 3,082,084 of CM035623.1, forward strand.
TTTTAAATTATAACTAACATTATAATTATGTTACTTTTATCTTCCATTTTTAAATAAAACAATTGAAAATTACAAATTCAATAATCAAACACTTATTTAATAGTATTATATTGCATATATTCATTATTAAATAAAAATTAAAAGAAAATAATTTTAATATAAAATATTTTATTTCATCCAGATAAAATCTAGTTTAATTAAAACATTTTAAAATTTTGAGGAATCATTTATATTTGTTTTTTAATTTAATTTTATAATTAAGGTTGGAAGTTTCATTTTTAATTTTCCACTAGGGTGAAATAAAAAATAAAATGAAATACTTTAAAGGGTTAATGCCATATGAGAAGTACCTTTCATATTTCAATATTTCATAATATGGGCATGACAAGAGAGAAAAGAAGAGAGCAAACTTTGGATTTAAAACGTGTGATCACATGACATTGATGTCTTTCAAGTGACTTCCCATCTACATCTTAATTTTAATAGATACACACCGCTCCTTACTCTCTCCTTTTTTAATATTATTTTTCTCTCTAACCAAATCAATCTCTTAACTTTTTTATTATCCAAACTCACACGTACATGATTGAGACATATTCTCATTATTTCGCACATACTACGTCTAAAGATAATTGTCTACATGAAGGTTTATTATTTCTTTATTTTAGGGATCAAATTTAAATTATAAATTTTTGAGAGAATTAAAAATAAAAAATTATCATTATATTAATATAAAATTTTTATTTTTAGATAGTACATAAATGAATTTTAAAACTTAGGAAGGATTGAAATATAATTTTACCGTTAAATTATTTTAAAACATTGCAATTACCTTACATTTGCTCTATTGGAGGCTCAAACTCAAATAAATTTTATAGGTAAACATTTGTTGATCAGTAGACCAAACACAAGGGTTAAACTTTTTATTTTCAATTTAAAATTATGATAACAAGTCTTGCTTTGGTTTGTAAAAATATTTCTTTATTTTTATTTTTATTTTAAAATATTATTTTAAAATTTCTATTTTTATAATTGAAAAACATATTAGGTAACCCCAATTAAAAATAATGTTTTCAATTATTAAGAAAAAAATGTTTGGCACTTGTTTTGTTATAATAGAAACATGAAAATAAAATAATTATTATATTTATAGAGATTTCAACTAGAGTAAAATATTTTTATTTAAAAATTGTTAAGAAAAATAATAATATTACTTTTATATTAGTTAAAAAAAAGTTAATATCGTTGATTGAGTTTTAGCTCGATTGGTATGTGTATTGTTGTCAATATAAGAGGATATGAGTTCGAGTGCACTGAAGCGCATTGTCATCCCATTTATGGGTTGTAGAAGGACTATAAATAATTCTGTACATATATGCAGCAGATTAACAAAAATTGTTGCTCAACTTCACGTGTTTATCAATAACTAAACTAATTATTTAGTTTATTTTTTAAAATTAGATTGACTAAATTCTTAATTTGCACAAAGTGAAAGGATAAAAGATAATTAAACTTATTAGATTAAGTACGTTCGAATTTGAAAAAAAATGTTGATTTTAAAAATTATTTAGGGTTTTGAGTCGATTTCTGATATATTTAGGGAAACAGGCCAATTTTGAAAAGAGAAGTGAAAACGTGTCCTACAGGGCACACTTTCTGACTTTTTAACACGTCAACTCCTTTGGTCAGATGGTTAAATGTTGGTGGTTTTGTCTTTGAGTTTCAGGTTCAATTTTTCTCCCACTTACATTTGTATTTTTATTTCATTTATTTCAAGCTTTACTTTTATTTTTAATTACTACTTTAACACATTAGTTTCATTGGTTAGATGGTCAATTAATAGTTATTTTATCCTTGAATCTCGAGTTCAATTCCTCTTCTAAACATAACTACATTTTTTATTTTATATTGTTTCAAACTTTTTTTCTTATTTTTTAATTAATAGGTATATCATTTTCAAGTTTTTTATTTTTAATTCATCTTTTTATAAAAAATATATTAAAAATCGACTTATTTCACTGAATAACCCAAAAATCGACTCAAAATCTTAAATATTTTTTTAAAAACCAATTTTTTTTTCAAATTCGAACAAGTAAATGTAACAGCTCTCTCGGGATGCTACAACAAACAACAAGTCAAGAATTTGCAATTTCAACTCAAATTTTAATTTAATCAATCATTAATAAATATTCGATAATGATATTAATTATAAAAAAATAAACTTAAATCGAGCCTAAAGAACTCTAAAATTAATTTAAAAACGAGCAGGAACTAATTTAAAACAAAACAGAAAAAAGAAGAAAAAACAAAAAAAAGAGCATCACACCACCAAACATTTTTAAAATATATATTTTTAGTTGATATTATGAATAATATTGCAAAGGGCTGTTCTAACATTTTGAATAGTCATATTTTAGTAACATCTTATAAAAAAAGAGTAAATTGCATCAAACGTTTCCAAACTATTATTTACATTTTAATTTAATCTTTAAATTTTAAAATATTTTAATTACATCTCTCTGAATTATTGAGGTTATATCAATCAAACCTTTTTGTTATTCAAACAGATAGTTTCACTGTTAAGTGAACATTAGATCCCATGTAGCATAACTTTTTTTTTAAATTTTAAATTATGCCACAAAAGATATGATGTGTCACTTAACTAGGAAATTAACGGTTTTAGTAATCGAGGGACTTCATTGATATAATCTTGACAGTTTGTAGGATGTAATTAAAAAGTTTTAAAGTTTTTGGACCGATTTAGAATGAAAATAATAGTTTGGAGGCATTTTGTTACAATTTAATTAGAGTTGAGTTAATTTGTTCAATTCAGACCGATTGAGCTTTTGCTCAATTGACACTACTGCTATTGCAACAATTAAATAGAAGTGAGTTCGAATCCGATTTAAAAGCTAAGAGTGATTACAGGCATAAACAAACATTTCTTGAAAACGAAAAATTAATTCAATATTTATAATGATTAACTCTAATTAAAATTGTTAATACAATTAATTAAATTGTTTAATCACTTAACGATGTTGTAATTTTACTTGTAAAAAAATAAGAGTTGAATATAGACACGAGCTTTTTGTTTTGGATAGAATGAAATAGCTTAGTCATTAACATCACTAATGGCCGACTGTGGGTCGGTGAAGGCGCGTAAGCAGGTGGACAAGGCGTGCGGCATGTACTAAATACGCCTAAACGCTGCTGCCGCACATGCCTGGCTGGTCGGCCGACATATGCGGCCCAAAAATAACGGTTCTTCTCAAGTGTCTTAGGTGTGAGGCTATTAATCATTAAAAAATTAAAATTCATAATGAGATTATTTCAGATTAAATACAAGTTCTCACGCCAACAACATAATACTTTAAGTTAAAAAGTTGTTAGCATTTAAATTCTATTATTATCATTATAGGTAAGTCGCGAAAATTAACCTTTATAAATTTGATTAATTTTAGTTATTTTTTTTATTTTTGAATTTTAAAATTTAATCGTCGCTATAAGTATTCATAAGTTGGACAGAGACTAAGTTCAAAAAAAAAATTCAAGACTTGAGCTCGGTGTGTTGAATGGACCCATTTTATTGTTCAAAATAAATAAAAAGTACTTTTTATTTAAATTTAATTATAAAATATATGAATATGAATTTTTTATATTTTATAAACAGTAAAACAGGCTGAGTCACTCGCTGCTGAAAAATATAAATCCAAGTTCAATTCAAAGCAAAATTATGTGAAGTCTGAAATCTTATGCGATAAACATATTATTATGTGAGTGATTCTATTTTAATTTGTTATATTCATATATTACGAGTGATCCCAAGACTAAATTTTGGGCTAGTAAAATTTTAAAAAATTTAGGAGTTCAATAAAAGATTTTAAAAAAATTACATCAAATTAAATTTTTTAAAATTTTTGTGAATTAATGATAATTTTTAAAATTTTCTAGGATCTAATTAGAAAATTTTAAGAGAAAATTTATAATTTCCTAGACCTTTTTAAACATTTTGCCTCGGCATATTATCAAAAAGAAATAGTTAATAAGTTTAATTATTATTGTTTGTGTTAAAATTAAAATTTTAAAATTTAAAAGGTAAAAAAATTATGATGATGCATTTATCACTTGTCTATTTTTAATAAAAGGACCAAAATGCAATCTAAAATATAGTATATGAATGGTTATAGTAGTTTTTTCATTTTTTTATTAAGAAAAAACCTTTCTTGTTGTTACATGCACGTATAATAATTTTTAATCAAAATGAGCCAAAAATTGCAGTTAGAATAAAGTTTTGATTTTCTTAATTTTTTTTGGAATCGATTTGATTAATATTTGGTAAACTATTAAAATAGTCATTTTTATTTGTTTCAGGTTACATTTTAGTCATTTATGTTTGAAATGTTATGTTTAGTCATTTACGTTACTGTATTGTAATATTTTATTCACTGAATGTTAATTGTCATTAATGATATAACAGTAAGCTGACGTCGCATGTCATAATTTCAAATAAAAATTTTAAGTTAAATTATACAAATTGGTCCCTATATTTTTTCGTTCTGAGTAATTTATTTATATTTCTTTATTTCCTATTCTCTTCTCTTTTTTTCTCCATTTATTTTAACATAGTTTTTCTATGTTTTCTATTTGTTAAAATTTTTTTATGATGATCAATTGTATAATTTAATCTGAAATTTTTATTTAAAATGATGATTTAATGTGTCACATTAACTTACTGTTACACCATTAATGGTAATTAATGACTCGGTGACTAAAATGTTACAATATATAAATATAAATAACTGAAAGGTAACATGAAATAAACAAAAGTGGCTATTTTGGAAATTTACCCTTAATATTTTGAACAAACTTCTGTTTTTGGTTGTTATATCTACGTGTACTAATTTTTAATAAATAAATAAATAAAAGAGGAAACTTTGTCTTAAACGTAATTAAAACTGCTAAAAGCGATATATACACTTTAATAATGAAGAATCAGTTCAAATTAAGAATCGAGTTAATCCATCAAATCGGTTTGAATTTTAATAATGTAAAAAAATGGAAACCAGTACAAGCTAATACCTGTTATGACAAAAGGTGGACACGTGTTAATCAACCGAAAGAAGACATGAATGGTCTGTCATGATCTGGCAAAGTGGCTATTACGTGTCTTGTCCCCAAATAGATATCTGTATTGCGGTCTCTACAAGAAAAGGTGTCACCCACTTTTTTTTTGGGCTAATTAATTGTTTTTTTAATTTCTTTCGAAACGACTTTATCTAAATATTACTCCTACTCGAATAAATTGGATAAGGACATTTAGAGTTGAGTCCGATTATAAGGTTTAAAATAGTCGGTGATGGAGTTAGGATCAAAATTAATTAGTATATTTTATAATAGTAAAAATATAATTTTATTATTTTAATAGTTTATATTTTTATAATTTTTTAAAAAATAAATTAAAAATTTATCAATTTTGAGAGGGATAAAATGTAAATTTACCATTACTAATTTAAAATTTTATAAATTATAAATGGTCTGAATGAAAATTTTTTTATTTTAAAAGAGGCGGGCCTCGACCAACCCCCGGGACCGGGCTTCGATCCCCTCAAAATGGAAAGTTTTTCATTTAGACTCCTTTATAGTTTATAAAATTTTAAATTAGTAATGATAAAATTACACTTTAGCCCCTAAAATGATAAAAAATGATTCAATTCAATTTTATAGTTTATAAAATTTTAAATTAATAATAGAAAATACACAATTTAATTCAGCTTCCCCTAAAAATTTTTTGACTTTAACCCTTGTTTAAAAATGAAAATTTTCAATTGGTTTAAAAATAATAAAATTACAAAATTATACTTTGTCTCTTCAAATGTAAAAAAAAAAAAAATCTATTTAATCCATTTAAAAATAATAAAAATTTAAATTAATATTTATAAAAATTACATTTTAATCTCTCAAAAATTTTATAATTTTACTCGATTTAATATATGTTTGTACTTGTTTAAGCTGTTTTGTTTTTGTTTTGTAATATATATAATAAAGTGGCCCGTGGGTTATAAAAGAAAATGAATCTATATATTTCTTTTTTTCCTGCTTAAATATAAAATTAATTCTCAAGTCATGATATTTTTTCTTTATTTAGATATTTATTTATTTTTGTTAAAAGTGCTATCTGAATTATTAAGTTTATTTTTTATTTATATTGTTCATGTTTATTTTACGGTTCATTTTCGAGATCAATAATATCATATTTAAGGTTCAAACCCGAATTCTCTTATTAGAAATGTAACGTGCCTTATCATTGCGTCCAACACTTTTTGATATTGGTTTTATTTTATTTTACTAAATAATATATGACGTCAAGTAAGAATTCGACATGTGTTGTGTTTTTATTGGTCGGTATTATGTTTTGGAGTAAAATGGAATGAAATTAATAGTTTAAGGACCACTTTTGATAATAAAAAAGTTATTAAGTATAAAAAAAAAAAAAATGGTTTGAGAGCTAATATTGCATTCAAGCCTCTTCTCTCCGCACTTTAAATAATAGGGTTAATTGCATCAGGGGTCTCCCAAGTCCAAAACTATGCTAAATTATAAATAGATCCCAAACATCAAGATATTTTAATTGGGTTTTTCAAGTTCTAATATTATATTAACAAATCTTCTTATTAGCTTAACTATCAACTTAGGTGTTAAATTCTAACTCGAAAACAATGTTAAATCAAACTGAAGTAGTTTACGCACTTTTTCTACTATTAATATTTTAACAATTCAACCGTTAAATAAATCAATATAGTTGTACTTGTCATGCATATAAATTTTCTAATTGATCAAATATCTCTATCATTAAATTAATATATATTTAGTGGTTGAATTGCTTCTTCTTCTTCTTCTTCTTTTTTTTTACGTAAAACATAAAGTTAAGACAATTTTAATTTACTCAAATATTTTACATGCACGGCTTATATAAATGAAACATAAAAAAGTGTTATACATTGGTATAAATAAATTTAGTAAAAGTACCGTGGAGACCCTTTATTAATAGTTGAATTGTATTTTGCCCTCTCTGCTAAACATATGGGCAAATTAATCATTGTAGATTAGATCAAAGAGCAAATTGATCATTATGTTAAAAATTTCTTTCATTTCTACGATTAGGTGATGACATATTACTGTCCAGTTGCTGGAATTAGTACCTCTATGCCATAAATTCCATCCATTTCACTTTTTAATAACAAAACTAATCCACTTATTCAATTAAAAAATCACATCCATCATGCTTGAATTAATCTATCTATGTTAGTATGAGGTACACATAACACGTCAATTGTCATTATTTTATTTATCCATTAGCCATGTCAGCACTTAGCAATAAAAATTGATAGAATTTCTAATAAGAGAAATGGTTTACTCTTTGATCTATGCCTTTTTTTTTTTTAAACATTAATCTCATTATAGGTTCTTATCATATCGATATTTTTAATACAATGCCTAGAACTACCCATAGCCCTCCCCAACCCATAAATAATAGAATAATATATTTGAACGCACTCGAACTCACATTTTCCTCCGCCCGACAATATTCCTACTCTTAATAAAGTTACATGCATAGGACTTTTATTCATTTATATATATATATATATATACATGGCCGACAATCCAAGTTGCAGATTTTTGAGGAAAAAAAGGATAAATAGTTAAAATATTTTTTATTTATTATATTTTTCTTGGTTGAAAAAGCAATTTCTTTTCTGGTGTTAGATTCTATTCGTTACAACTGGTGCAACCACTTTAGACTCTAAGAAGCTACCGTGTGATAATAATGTATATCCACCAGAAAAGGTCTTCGATCTTAGTCTTAATTTATCAACGAATCTGAGCCATGATTTTATTCCCCAATAATTTTCAAAATAGAGGTCAAAAAACGTCGAATGGAACCTAATATCTTCATCACAAACGAGAGTATTCTCGTATGTTAAAAATATCAAAAAGTTTTTATACTATAAATTAAGTTGTATTCTGTTTTCTCTATTAAAAAATGAGTAAATTTAACTCTATACATTAGATTCAACAGCGCATTGGTCCATTTGTTAAAAATTTCATCGAATTTTACTTTTAAAAATTAGGCTGCGTTCTTCTATACTTCCCAGATGGACTTTTCTACATTTAAGTGCTTTTCTCTTAAAAGCAATGAAGAACAACTTCCATTTGGGACTTTTTTTAACTTAACTGAAGTGCTTTTTTAGAGATGGAAAAGCAGTAAATTTTAGCTTTTTCAAGCCAAAAGTTCATTTAGTTACAATTTTACCGTTTTAACCTTACACATTTTTTCTCCTTTCACGTTAGAACTCTTTGAAACTTTTTTTAGTATTTCGTTGCTATTTTAACACATTATTTCCAAGCAGTAAATTTTTTCTCCTTACACATTTGGTTGCTATTTTTAGTATTTATATTTCGTATATAAATATTATCCCTTTTGAAACTTTAATCCAAATATTGTAATATTTTAATTTATTAGGTGTATGTTTTCTATGTTATGTTAATATTTAATATGAGTTATATATTCATAGTATATTTTAAAATAAAATAATACAAATGTGTTAAAAGCATTAATTACAAATAAAAAATAATTTTTAAAATAATACAATTCTGTCAATATCTAATTACAAATATTTAATTATTATATTTTAATATTTTAATATAGTTTATATATTCTAATGAAATTTAATAAATAATTAATATTAATTACTTAGAAATATTTAAAATTCATATTATATATTAAAATATTAACAATAAGTTATAATAAATTATTTTTTATATTATTGCTAAAATATCATAATATTAACTAATTTGAACATTATTTAAATACATATTTGCTACTTCATAATATCATGTCTAAAATGGACATTTTTTCTCAAAAGCATTTTTTGACAGCAATACCAAACACCTAAAATTTTCAAAAGCACTTCTCCAAAGCACTTTTCCACGGCGCTTTTCAAAAGCACTTTTCAAAAGCATTGTCAAACACACCCTTAGTCTATGCACATCAGTTTAAGGTATAATGGCGCGTTGCCATGTGTAATTGTTTGGTTATTTCATCAGTCACACTGGTTTTTAACAATAGAAATGGATGAAAATTTTAACAGAAATAACTAGTTTACTCTTAAATCTAACATACAATGACTAATTTACCTATCTTTTGAGTAAATGAGACAAAAATACAACCTGACTCATAGTATAAGAGCTTCTACAGTACTTTACCCTTTTCTTTTGATAAAGTTTATTTCGAATATTAAATTTATTACTCGGCTCGATTTAATATTAGATATGATCCACCTGCTTAAAAAATACTCAACCTCAAACTCAAACTGGTATTTAACACTTAAAACGAGGTTTAGGCTAATAAAATGATTAATTGGTAAAATACTAAATTTCTAATATTTGAGGACTCAATTAAAATGTTTTGAGATTTAAGGATCAATTTGGCATATAAATAATAGTTTGATGATGTTTGGTGAATTAACCCCATTTTTGTTAAATTTGGCTTGTTTGACTTATCCTCTTGGTTAGACTTTATTGGACTTGGTGGCCAAAGAAGAAACTAGATAAAAAATAAATTACTTCGTAAATTTGAAATTTTAATAAAAGTGATGGGACAAATATTATATAACAATTATATTTATTAAAGATTAAATAAAATATTGGATGAAATATTAAAGTTCGTCACCCGAGGTGTGGTATGGGTTCGAGTCGTATTAGTCACATTAGTTGTTCGAGTTTTATCCTGTTATTGTAATTCACCAAAAAAATTTTATAATATTTTTTTATTCAAAATTTTCTATGGGCGAGTTTTTACTAATTTATTGAAAATATAAAAAGACAAACATTATTACTTTGTAAAATGAATGGTCTTTTTGTCATTTTTCAACTGAATTGATGCTCGATTAATTTATGACACCGACTCAATCAAAGGCTTAAACAATATGAAAATACAAGTACATTATCTCATAATCCCAATAAAGAAGCAAAGATGGTGATATGAAAATACAAAAGTGTCCTTATAGTGATATGAGTATTTTGTAAAATGAATGGTCTCTTTTGTCATTTCTTAATTGAATTGACGTTTTGTTTACTCATGACACCAACTTAATCAAAGGCTATTAAAAATTTAGATAATAGAATTGATATCGAAGAAAGAAAACATATTATCTCAAAGGTTAAAATACGTCATAATCCTTATATTCTTTGTAAATTTGAAATTTAATCTTCATACTTTTATTTCTATGAATTTAATCATCTACTTTTTGTATTCCGAAATTCAGGTCTAACAGTTAATACTGTTAAAATTATTTTGTTAAATCCAGGTTATTTAGTTACATTGCTACTAAATGAATATTTTTTATTTCAAAATGTCCCAGCAACAAATTTAATAATGCTAACAATTTGACCCGAATTTTAAAATTAAAAAAAAGTAGAGAGACCGATGGTGAAATGGAATCAATAGGGTATATATGTCTTTTAAACGGCGAAGCAACTCCCTTTTTACACCTGTGGTGAAGTGCAGTGTGGTAGTTGAATTGCACCACACTCCTCAGTTTTGGCTGGTGCTTTATGCTCCGGTGGGAGTAAATTTACTCTGATGGAGAATTGCTTTACAAAAATAAATATATAATAAATTTTATTATTGTCCTTAATAGTTATTTTATATTCTCACATCATCGATAAAGTTGTTGTTAACCTCACCAGAGGTAAATACATCGCCTATCCAACTAAATTCTAAAATTCTTAAAAAATAAAAGTAAATGGATTAAATTCCAAAATTGTGAATGGTACAGGGACCTATATCATATTTTTACCCATCTCAAAACCAAATCAAGAAGCAAAGATGGTGCGAACCAAATCATATTCTTCTTCTTGTTGTTGTTGTTATTATTATTATTATTATTATTATTATTATTTAAAACTGTGAGAAGTGTGGAGACAGTCAACTGAAGGCATAAGATAAAAGAGAATAAAGGCTATGTGCCAAAGCAACAAAGTAAATCCATGATATTAACTTAATTATTATATTAATATGAAATAATAAAGTTTATAGTAATATGCTTTACTTGTTGCCTCTGCATGTAATCCAAATAATTACGTTTAATGCTGAATAAGAATCACAGCCATTTGCCTTTATATGCCATTTCCCGTCATATTCCTAATTTTATTTCATTTCCTTATATCTTAGGTAAAATTTAGTTTTGGTCCCTTTACTGTACTCAAATTTTAGATTTAATCTTTGTACTTTTAATTGATATAATTTGATCCGTCTATTTTTTATAATGTCATTAGTAGAACAATTTCATTAAAAAAATAGAGTTAATCATGTCAAACTAAAGTATAGAAATTAAATCTCAAATTTTGGATATAGTAGAAGGATCAAAATCATAATTTGACATATATTTTTGTATTTTATAAGTTTCAAGATAATTTTATTTTGTATGAATCTTGACTTGTTGATAATTTTATTTTGTATGAATCTTGACTTTTCTTTTTGTATTTTATTCTTATAATATATATTTTGATCTAATTATGAATTTTGTCATTTCACTTTTAAAAAATTGAGAAATTAACCCAATTCAGTAAAATTGTTAAGTTTTTACATTGAATTATTAACTTGAAAAATTAGCAGTTCAACAATTTATATATGTCTAATTGTAAAGTTTATCTGTCCAAACAATTCATATGCAACAAATTAGTAAATATTAGCAATTCAAATTCACGTGTTTACCAATAAATTGACTAACTTATCAGTTTTCATGAAGTATGAAGACTAAATTCTAATAAATTAAAGCAAAAGGATTAACTTCTTAAATTTAAAAAAGTAAAAGGATTAAATTTAAAATTATACTATTTTTCGTCGTTGAAGAAAAAGGGAAAATTTACTTTAAAGAGCCCTTACGCGTTTTAGCACGAAAACAGATGGACATTGAAAAGAAAAAAGTGAAAGGAAATAGTGAAATTTACTTCTTCCACAAGGTATCCATGTCACATGAATTCTTTACAATAATTTTCATATTTTATGTTTTACATTTTTAAGATAAATATCAAATTTATTTTAAATTGTAATTTGATATATAAACTTTAATTTTAATTTAATTATATTTATTTTAAGAAATAAATACATCAATTTTTATATTAATTAAATATAATTATTTATGTATACAATATGTAAACATAAAATAATACTATATTAATAATTATGTTAACAATTCGTGAATATTAAATAAAATTAAAATTTAATGTATAAAATTGCACAAATCTAAAATTTATCCCATCTATTACTAATGTGCAGAGTCAATTTAAATTTATTAGTAAGTCGATTATTCTACTTCTAGTTGACCATACATATATTAAAAAAGAAAAAAAACAGATTTTATTAATAAGTTGATATGTAATCATAAAGAAATCAAAATCTAAAATTTTGTCAAATTAAAACACAGAGATTAAATCTTCGAGTTAAGTATAACACATGACAAAAATCATATTTTGAACACACTTATATTTAGATTCAACCGTATAATCAAAATTTAAAAATGAGAAAATATTTGATGCATCATTAGTATATAAATTTCAAGAATAATAACATTAACATATCATTAAATAAAAAAAATAGCAAGGGCTTGAAAATAAACACCAATGACTTTATTTAAACATATTTACATTTTACATAATAATTAATTATAAATAAATATTAAAAACTTAAACTTTAAACCCAACCATGCATCAAATAAGAGACCTAATAATATCATTCACCACAAAACTATTAAATTACCAAATATTAAATAAATATAAAATTACTTAAACAAATGGTCGGCAGATAATGAATGATGTGAAATGTGCTTTCCATTCAAAGATAAGGTTTGATTGTTTACAACTAAAAGATAGTACCAAATGTTAAATTTTGAACAGAAATTTGATGAGTGTTCATATTGCTCTTGTGGGTTTGTACCTGGGTAATTATGTGTGTTTTGACAACCATGCATGGATTTTTCTTCACTCAACCACTCCCTATGGAAAACATGAGTAACTCGTTTGAAATTCCGGTAACTACCTGTATTCCCGGGTTATCGAACTGGACAAAGTTTCCATATTACCCATCAGTTCCATTTCTGGAAATGGGTATTGTACATTTGTTCATTGTCCTTCCTAGACCGGTGCCAAGTTTATCTTGTTGCAAACAGAAACAGTGGTAGAACATGACCGATAAAAATATCATGAAGACTCTTATATTAGTAAGCGGATTGCACTTTACCTCCTCTACTCTAAAAATGGACAAATGAGTCCTTGTATCAAAAAGCAAATTGATCATTTTGTTAAAAATTCTATCTATTTTTTACTATTAAAAACTAGTCTATGTACGTCAGCATGAGGTACACATGGCATGCCTAATATAACTGTCTAATTACTCCATCAATCACGCCGGCTTTTAACAGTAGGAATGGATGAAATTTTTAACAAAAAATACCAATATGTTCTTTAATCTAACGTACAAGGACTAATTAGTCCCTTTTTTTAGTGAAGGAAGCAAAATACAATTTGATTCTTAGTACAGAGGCTTCCATGATATTTTTACCAACATGAACTGATTACTGTGTTGCAACGATTACTTAATTATCTCGTCTTTGCTTAATAAAAAAGCTCCAATCTAGATGTTGGAAGTTAATTTTTACCTCTTGAAAATTGTTCGTTGAAAAACAGATTGGCATAGATTAGCTCATTCCAGGTATCGGGAACTCCGGGAAGACACCAATGGCTGCAATCTTGATGCCTTGAAGAAACTTTTTTCCCTTCTGTTAATCCCTTGCGGTAGATTGACGGATGGCCATCCTTTCGAGAGTTGGTCAATCTTGTTATGTTTAAAAGTGCCACGGGAAACTTCATTTCCCGAATCACTTCTTCCACTATTTTCATTTTCGGAGGATAGGTTTCGAGAAAGGCACCTCTCTTCAAAATTGGTTCGGTTTCCCCATGACAAGTTCCCCCTGAGTTCCAATCTCCACCTCTATTTCAAGGATCAGAAATTAATTAGCCAACACAAGTTAATCCGATATACATATGCGTATATACATTACACTCATGCGGTGCATATTTTATATAAAATTGCATGTTAAATAGCTTCTTTGAATACAAACCTTTTTTATCAAATGGTAAACAAGATACGGATTTTCATTTCAATAACGAATAGCATTAATCTCATTTCCCTGTATGGATTTTCTTAAAAGGGAAAGGGGGGTGTTTTGCAATGGAATCAAGCTTAGAAAATCGGGCCGAGGGTCAAACCTTGGTTTACAGTCTAGGTAATCTAAATATAGTTAATAACTAATAAAAACATGCATTTAGCTTAATGGTACAATATTCAATATAAAATTAAGAGGTTAATTGCTCAAATCTCATCAACCACGACCAAAGTTACGGATTTTAAAAATATATAAATGGTTTTATCTAATGGTTTGCCTGTTAAACCAGTTCTCTTCCAGTTTTAGATACTATACTGGGTTAGACAGTCAGTTCGTAGTTTAACCGGTCTAGCTTTTTAATCACTAAAAGGAATGAGATCGAAGCTAGTCTAATGGTAATAAAGTGTGTTTCAGTTATACCTGAAATGAGCAGAAGAGTATCCACGAAAGAAGACCAATTGTTTTGTGGGTTTAATATTGTCATCGATCCATTTTGCCCAGGTCTTCAAAGCTCTTCGATAAGCTTCCATAGCATCAAATTTCGGATAAAGATAATCACCTTCTTTGTAGTAATTTCTCCTATATCAACTAATCATATTTGTCATTTCCCCATAAGGCTTTGCTTGATAGAACAGATATGTTGGTAACAAAGATGGAAAAGTGAAAAGAAATAATAAATTTCTTTCCACACATTGTTTGCTATGATTGAAAAATGAAACAAAAGAAAATAAAAGCATACTGGGTTAAGATGGAAAAACAAGAATGAAGGATTATCATGAAAATATACAGGGCTTGAGACACTCTCATTTTCATCCATCTTTTCTTTTTCGATTTTAAGTGATTTAATTTTGTTAATAGTAACAGAAAATGAGAATTTTTCCTATTTTTTCCCTCTTACTTTTCTCTTCTACCAAACACACCCAAATTTCATTTTCTTTCAACTTTTACATTCTCTTTTATCCATCTCTCCCAGTTTTTCACTTACCAAGTACAACAGCACGCCCTGAAAGTAACTTTTCTTTTAATTATTCGACTTATGATATTGCAACTCTTAATCAATGAAGCATAAAAATAAAACATATATGAAGTATAATTGCAGTGAGATTTGTAACGTACCCTCGGGCAGTCTTTCCATGAACCCACCAGTGGGCGGTATTGAAAATGAGAATATCAGCCCGCTTCCATTTACGAGATGACTTATCAATTAAATCTAACGATAGAGTGCGAGAACCTTGTCGTACAAGAAAATGAGACCTTACAAATTCCACTGAACAGTTATAGTCCTGCTAAAAAATCGAAGTTTAGATTGTTTTGAAATCACAAACCGCTGTTTTTCATAAAATCCTTTTTCTGGTTTCATTTGTTTGTAAAAGTTCTTATTTTTTCCATTAGCAGTTCACGAGTGAAATTAGTTTATTTTTCAAAATAAAAAATAAAAGAATGTATACATGGTCTCAACATGCTATTGGAATAAAACTGTATACTCTCAACTCAAAAGATTAAGTGCTTGATGAAGTTAAAAGGTTCGTTGAAAAATATGCTTTAGAAAACACTTGTCCAATTAATGAAACATGAAGAAACCTAATGAAAGATACGAGAGATTATGGACAATTTTGAGGACTCCTATAGAAAAATGTGGTCTTTAAAAGAACGTATAAATGAAAGTATAAAGGAAAAATGTAGCCATTAAAAGAATGCATTCAACTAAGTAATGAAGAAATATAGCAAGCATCTTGTTACCTTGATTTTGAATAAAAAGTACCCTCTTCCTTTTGATACTTTGTTGCCATTGACCTCGTACATTTTGCTCTTATTGGTAAGGCCTTTGTGGAGGAGGCATAAGATTGACTCAAACTGATTGCGGTTCATTGAGTCTCCAACCAGCATCAGTCTTTTATCTCTTAGTCTCTCCAAGAAGTCCGTAGCATTAAACCTGAGTTCAATTGGTAAATTAAAAAAGATATCTTGCAATCGGCAAGTAAATTTGAGGAAAAACACAGTTAAATAGAAAGAAACCACAGCTAAGCAGGCATTAATTAGCAATAGAGTTAAGTGAAAGGGCTGCCTTGTCAAAACAGAACAGAAATTCAGTGCTATTATCAATTTGCAGTATTTATAGCTTCAAAGATGAACTATAAGTTTTTAAAGTACTAAAGATGAAAGTATTAATCGTATTCTTAGGTTCTTGTATGAGCGATTAGAGTGTGATTTAACTTAAGCAAGGATAGCAGGTCGAGGTTAATATTACAAAAATGCATGAAATGAGAAAATATAAACCTCTTCTTTAGGTCCAAAATTCAATAACTCACCCTCGGTCACTTCTAATCCAAGTTATTAGCATATTTAGAGCTTTGAAATACTCAAATTCTCATCTATTCTACAATCCAGAAATATGCATTTGCATGCACTAAGCATCTTTCCCCGTTTGATGCCAACACAAAATAAACGAAACAGGAAGAAAGAAAAGACTTTCCTCCTGTTTCTCTATGCAAGTGATTTCCCCTTTGTTTTCCAGCAACTGCCCAAATCTCTAGAGCCCAAAATTATCAAAGTCTAGCCTTTTTCTACTCTTACACAATATCTGTAGCTTTGGGGGAATTTTAAATGCACGGGTTGGGGGGCAAGCTGCCAGGAATGTTGCTCTTCTCCACACTCTTAGATCAATATAGCTGGCTACATTGCTTTCTCCTAAAACTTCCTAAAGTCAAAATTACATTTTGTTCTTAAGTGGAGTAGCAAGGAAATGCCCCTTGATATGTTACAGCAACTCGAGAAGGGGTCTATAATAAGAGTATCTAACCAACATGGGCATTTCATGTTTTTCAGAAATCCTTTTATGTGAATCTTGAGTATCCAAGTCTCATACTTATTTGCAGTTATAATTCCAAAGAAGTATCAGCCTCGGCAGGTATATTAGGACAAAGCAAACAGTTCATGTAGCATAACGTTCTAATCTAGCGCTAGTGATAGCTAGAGTAACTCGTCCTTGAAGTATTATCATCACCGAACTGGTACAAAAGAGAGTATTTCCACCTATATTGTTGTTACTAACAAAGTAATAGAAACATTTTACAACTCTAAAAGCACCAAAGAGGTACTTGACAAAATACACTAGTTATAACAATAATCCATATGTTTTACATAAAAATGTAAAAATAACCTAGGAAGTTTAATACGAAATGCATAATAATATAAAGTATTATGCGACCAGAAAAGGTAAAAACTTGCTAAGAATTTGAAAATGAAAGAAGATAAGAGATTCACCATAGAAAAAGTAAACAAAATTTGACTAGCAAATATGATAGCTTTTAACCCTACAAAAAGAATTCAGGCTAACCCCATTACAAGCCAGTATTGACCTACGATAACTCTAATACTCGATAACTCATATATGCATACAACTGACTGTAGAATTTTAAAAGGGAATTCTGCAAAACATTCAATTTGAGCCACAGAAATTAGGGATTAACTAAAATCATTGACAAACAATACACTTAGGCCTCCACATGTGTGGCCTTAGAGAAAAGTTTTCCTAAGATATAACTAAATATACTAAAAATTTCATCCCAATTTTTAATTAGACAAATTTGCAATGCCATTAGATCAGCAAGATTAGGTAAATAAAGTCATTAATTTAGCAAGAGTATTTTACTATTAGTTCATTTGATTCATACAACCATTCTTAAGATGAGGTATTCAATAGATTTGGGGTTCAGATTCCAATATTTGCAGACCCTTCCCTGATTCCCCAGGCAACTAGTACTGCTTGAAAATATCACTTAGCATGAACCATTTTCACTAGATGCATCTATACTACAATAAATTGTTTGTATAATGTAAAGAGAAATTGCTTTTGATACACAGTAAAAGTATATAATTTTAAGGAAATGAACACATACCTTGGAAGATCACAGCCATCAGGCTTCCACCGCCATCTCAAGTAATCATAATCTTTCCTTCCATTGCCATGACAGTCAAAAGCATCGTCAATGTAAGGGCAAGAAACCGGTTTGTAAATTGGGTACTCTTCATCTCTCACCCAAGTCCCAGTGTAAAGATCACAGGTTTTCCTCTTCTTCACTTCACCCTTGCGAACAACTCCGTTATTTGGCGGTGGTGGGTTCCGTTCCTCTGGAGCAGCTCCGTTACCAGCAGGTGGGTTCTGCTTCTTTGGGGCAGAGAACGGATCATCCACGCTTGTGGCATTTGAAGAAGAGTCAAGCTTAACAGTTTGAGAAATTGAAGGAATGGGGTCTTGGTGGGTTGATAAGTTCAGTGGCTCTGAGCCAGCCGGTGGCGGCGGAGATGGCGGTGGTGGGTCGGGAAAAGGGGGAACTAAAGAGTGAATGTGAGATGTGGTGACCGAAAAAGATTCCTGGTAAACGGAAATGGAGGGCTCAAGCGTGCGTTTACTGAAAAGAACAATGCTGAAGAAGAACAATGCAATGAAGACAACTGTGGTTAATGCAAAACGGGTTTTTGGTGAAATGGAAGGAGAATCGTCCATTTGGATTTTGATTTGGATTTGGTTAAGAGAGATTGCATCGGATCTTCTTGTTTCCTTCACTACTGGCAAAAACACATCTCCAGTACATTGATCCCTCACAAAAAAAATTGAAACAAGTTAATCTCTTTCAATCTCGAAAGTGAGCAATTAAAGATAATTAGTCTTGATATTAAGGTTGTTTGTTAATTGTATACAATTTTGGTTGCTATATTAACAACTTTAGCTTTTAAAGTTTAGACATTTGGTCAATATGGTCTCGATTTAATAAATTTAGCCTAAAATATTTATGTAAAATTAAGGTTAAATTTATTAATTTTTTAGAATTAAGACTAAGTTGACAAAATATATAAATATTAAGGGCTAAATTTGTTATTATATCAATTAAAATTATGTAAAATTGATGAAAATTATTAACAAGGTGATTAATTGTCCTTGGTTACTTGCTTTTAAAATTGAAAAGATTAAGCTTCTTCGAATTTTTGAGAGTGACCAATTTGATCAATTTTGAAATTAAGAGGGACTGGATATGTCTTTTTACGTTTACCTTATGAAATGTATAACTAGAAACTTGTAGCAGCGGCTGCATTTCGTTTGTTTTTAATTTTTAGTATAAACTGCTAAATTACACCCAACTTTTAGAGTATTTTCATTTTGGCCACTCAAAATATTTCCTAATGGTGGCTAGTTACACACGTGAAATCCCGTCCACACCATATTTACATTTTTTATTTTGGTCTCCCAAGTTTAAAATAATTTTTGCTTTGGTCCTCGAAAAAATCATTTCTAAATTTTGATCAAAGTAAAAAAAATTTAAGGATTAAAGTGAAAAACTAATACAAACTCAAATAATGCACTAAAATGTTTCTTTTTTTTTAATCTTGAAATTTTAAATTTCAAAACATTAAAATTAACTAAATATATTGTTTAATTAAATAAAATATTTAATTTAATATTGTAATAAAGGCATTAATAAATTTAATCTCATTTTGAATTTAAATTTTTTTTATATTTTTAGATTATCCATGACAAACCGAACTTAAATAAATCATGTTTAATAATTGTCTATAAAACTTTCAAAAAAAATTCATATATTCTTGAATCTTTCATGCTAAGCTAGAAAGCACAAAAAAAACCAATTAATTAATTTAATTTTAATTTTTTGTTTTTCGTTTTAGTAAATAAGTGATTAAAAGTTGTAGGTTTTGTTAGACATAGAAAATAAAATTAATTAATTTAATTAGTTGTAATAAATTTTTCTTTATTTTTAAAGACTCGATATCATATAATCAAATTTGGACTTCGTAGGCTATTATTAAATATAGTTATTTGAGTTTATTTTAATTTGGAAACCAAAAATGAAATTGTAAATTCTAGAATGAAATTAAATTAATTAATTTCAATATTATAATAAAAAATTGGTTAATACTATTCAAAGATAATAAATTTTCAATAATTTAATTAACTAATTTTGAAAATAGAACTTCCGATAGAGGGGTGAATAAGTACAATTTGACGATTTTTAATGCATTATTTTAGTTTCAGTTGTTTTTTCACTTTAATTCTAAATGTCTTTTTTACCCCAACCCTTAAAAAAAATAAATTTGGTGATCAAAATGAAAGTGTCCTAGAAATTGAATGACTAAAATGAAATTATAAACATGATGTGGCAAATATTAGAGATATAATGTTTGAATAACTAAAATGAAAGTATCCTAAAAGTTGAGTGACGAAATTGCAATGACCAAAATGAAAGCACCTTAAAAATTGGGTGACAAATTGGGTAGTTTGCCATAATTGTTTTTATATAGAGATATGAAAGTAGATTTTGGTGTATAAAAAATAAATTTATCCCTCAACATTTACATAATTGATCAATTTGGCCATTATTATTATTTTTGGCTAAATTTGGCCAATGACCTTTAAAAAAAAGCTAATTCACTTTTCTCTAAAATGGAAATGATTATTAAAATATTAAAATTTTAACAACGTTGACATGGAAAGTTGTGTGACAATTCACATGTACTTCATACAGCAATGTTTGTCTTATATGTCACTTTAACGAATAATTTTAAAGTTATAAATATATTTAAAATTAAAAATATCGAACTTTTCATAAAAATTTAGAAATTTAACATAAAGTACATGTGAATTATCATGCGAGTTGCCATGTTTGGAGCTTTAATGTTTTAGTCTATATTTTTATTAAAAAACAATTCGACTTTTTTTTTAAATGTTGATAGTCAAACTTAGTTAAAATAAGGACCAAATCAAAAAACATGTAAAAATTAATAACCAAATTTAACATTATACCATTTTAAAAAGGAAAAACACCTACAACTATAATGTAATCTAAGTATTATCCAAGTTACTATAAAGCACGAATATTCGCATAATAAAACTGGAGACTACACATGTGTAATTGCATATGATAAAACTCAATCTGGGTACTGAAAACTCGAAGTCATAATATTTACCAACAAAACCAAAACTTTGTTAACATAATAAAATAAAATTTAAATTAGAATTATGCAACGAATATTAGAGATATAGTTTGTAAAATATAAAAGTTCAATGATATAATTTGATAATATCAAATTCGTGATCTATACAGAAGTTGGTATTAAATTTAATGATCTAGAATTTACATTAAATTATGTCACACTCATGACGTGGGTGAAAAGAAAATATTTTATGTAAATCACGAGATGGAGTAGTAAAGAAATTGTATATAAATTTTATTAAACATGTATTTGATCGATAAATGTACTGTGGAGATCCTTATACTAAGAGTTAGGTTGCATTTTGCCCCATATACTAAAAATGGGCAAATTAGTCTATACATATTAGATCAAAGAGTAAATTAGCCATTCTATTGAAAAATTAATTCACTTCTACTATTAAAAACTGGTTATTGTATGTCAGTGTGCCACATGTGTTGGTTATTCTGTTAGCCATATCAATTTTTTTAAGCAGAAATGAACGAAAATTTAAAAAAGATAACAAGTTTGCTATTTGATTTAATATGCACGGGTTAATTTATTAATTTTTTTAGCAAATAGAATAAAATACGATCTGATACCTAATATAGGGATCTCCAATATATTTTTAACGTATTTGATCAATGAATATGTGGTTTTTAATGTATTGGAATAATATTTTTAAATAAAGAAAATAAAATTTTAACACAAATACAAATTTATATATTATTTCATCATTGTATAAGAAAATTTTAAAGAAATGACACTAGTTTTGTTTTAATAATTTTAAAATCTATTTTAAAAACGTTTCGAAAATTACTAAAAAAAGTAAACTTTTATTCAAAAACTTATATTATCAATTATTATTTATTCAAGAATTTAACAATTATGAATTACTATAAAAATTAAATATTTTTCAAAAACTTAATATTACCGATCATTATAAACATATGAATTACTAGTTTAAATATTAAAAATACATTAAATAAAAAATTTAAAAAAATAATTGAAAAAATAAATTGTTAAAATATATAACTACTATTAAAAATTAATTTCTTAAAAATCTATAACTACTTTTAAACTGGATTAGATTGGTCGATTAAATCAATAATCGATTAGAGCACTGATTTTGTGAGATAGAATAAACTGGTAGACTCACAAACTATTCAAAACCTATTGAACCAAGTTAAAAAAAAATTGTTGAACCTATTTTCTCTATGTTTATTTTTTATTTTTATGAATTCTTAATAATTTATTTAATTAAATTGGACAAACTTATCGAATCGGAAACATGTGATTTGACCAGTTCGACAATCTAAAAACCTTAATTTTGATATTAAATATTTTGTCCGGTTCATTTTTTTTTAATATTCATTGGCAATTTAGGAAAAAAACAAGTTTTTAAATACAACTATTTAATATTTATTTTAATTTTAATTTTAAATTAGATAATATTCAATCAAAAAGGTAACTTGAAAGCTAATATAAGACACATACCTAATCTTAGACGATCATCATAAAATTACAATTAGCAAGATAAAATAATAATTATATAAACAACATTCATCATTTTTTTTATTTAAATTTGTTTTTTACTATTAATTAAAAAATATTAAAAAATACAAAAGTCCTTGGCATAAGCAGGGTGTTGTTTCCAGTGTAATTAAAAACGAAAGATTTAGCCGATTGAGTCTTAATTCGATTGATATGCGCATTGTTACTAGTGCAATAGTACGTAGGTTTGAGTATACTAAAGCACGTTATCCTCCTATTAAGGGTTAGGGATGGACTATAGGTAATTCTAAACATTATGTCAAAAATAGCTGATATGAACTTATAAATGAATTATAAAAGAAAAGACTTAATGCACAATTTGGTACTTGCGTTTTTGTTGGTTTAATCTGGTTCTTGTATTTGACAAAAAATTTAGTCTTTAATTCAAGGTTTAGAGTTTATTTAATAAAAAATCGTAATTAGCTAACAATATTAGCAATTAATTTTCATCGAATCAATCCTAAAGAATTAGATTACATTCATAGGATTGTATTTGATAAATTAAAAGCAAAATTAAACAGATTCGCAATTAACGCTAAATAACTTCCTTCAAATCAACCATAAAACTCGAATTAGGCACTAAAAAGATAAAACTTTTACTTCAAGTACCAAAATATATAGTTTTTGTCAGATATAGGTACCATACTGGACCAAAATATAAAACAAGTATTGCAATAGAAAAAAGTGTAAAATTTAGGTACCAAATGATATATTAAGCCTAAAAAAATATAGAATCTTAATACCATAATTGTAAATGTTAAAATACCTTATTTTAATGGGTAAATTATACCCAATGTCACCGAACTATTAGTAACTTTACGTTTTAGTTACTAAATTTTAAAAAGTTACAAAATTGTTATCAAACTATTAGAAAGATTTCATTTGAGTTATTGTGTTATTAAAGTCGTTGTTATATGGCATTTTCTATTCACACCGCCTGCACCAATTGAAAGATTTCATCTTTATTCTCTTTAATGGTTCATTTTTTCATGGAACAACATTAAACGTTACGAATCTACGAACCAAAACTTAAATAACTTTATTTTCTGATATTCGACATTGGCTATCAGATCGATTTGGACCTAATACATGTTCTACTACTCATCGATGGGTACCGATTAAGCTCACTAATCGTCAACTCATCACTTGGACATTGCTAGTTAGGCTAAAAAATAATTAACATCACAATGACTTAACTAAAAAAGTTCAAATAATTCAGTGACTTAAATGAAAACTTTCGTATAATTTAATTATTATTTTGCAACATTTTGAAGTTAAATGTCATCAACGTAAACTTATGAATAGTTTAATGACCTCGAGTGAAAATAGTTGTGCAATATATTTACTAAAAATTGACAAAAATTAAATATTGTATTAGTAGAAACGATAAAGTAAGAAGAGTGTATATGATGGTGTATTGGGTTCGGATTAGACATGATCATGGGTTGGTTCGAATGGGGTTGAAGCAGAATTTTAAGCCCATTTTTCGGGCTGGGTCGATCTAAATTAAAAATGCTAAACCTGAGTTTGAACTAATCTGCCCATATTAAATTATTTTAGATTTTTTTTATATAAAAATAAATCTAAAAAATATAATATAGCAAATACACTAAAAACATTAAAACAAATATTTTTCATCAAATTGAAAATACATTAAAAAAATATTTATACTTAAATAACACTAAGATAGTTGCTTATTAACAAGTAAATTTATTTAAAATAGTAGCAAAATTAACAATAAAACAGAGTATATTGTAACAGTCCGATTTAGTCCCTAATCAGAACGGTGGTTTCGGTACCACGAATCCGAGTCAGAAAAATATTTAAAAATTATTAATGTCCTGTATATTAATACACTAGGTATAATAAACAATATGTTGATATTCATATTGACCTATTTATGCAAGGTGCAAAACAATTGTACAAATTTTAAATATGAATTAGTTGTATTTATTTTATTTATTTGTTATAAACGTGTTTGGCTTAGATGAATATATATTTGTATATAAATATTTGAAATCGTGACTTTGATCGGAAATGCTTCGTAATCATGATCAGGTGACAAACACGGGATAGGGATGTTACATTTGATTGATATCAGAGCTACAGTTTAGTCGTAACTAGGATTAATGTAGCGTGTGTGAGTTTAGCTATACATGTCATATTATATACTGTGATAGTGTGATGACTTCTGACATTTGAAATGTGTTTTCATATAGGAAATGGATCCCGACAGAGCTGTAGCTGATAATGTCGAGAGTGTAGCGCCTGTTCCTGCGCAAGGGACAGTGCCGACTAATTCTCGATCGACTTCGAGTAATCAAGAGAGTAAGGCTAGACAAGCCTTTTATCAAATGATGAATGACTGGTTTACTCAATATATCCTAACTAACCCGGCTGCACAACAACCTCCACCCCCGATTAATCCATTTTGGATACCTGCTATACCTCAAGTAAGAGATCCGTTGAGACTAAATAGGCTACCTGTTGATAAAATCAAAAAGCACGGGGCTGAAAAGTTTAAAGCTACTGATGATGATGCTGAGCGGGCAGAGCTTTGGCTTGAAAATACTATCCGTGTGTTTGACGAGTTATCCTGTACTCCGGATGAGTGTCTGAAATACGCCATATCTTTGCTTCGAGACACAGCTTATCATTGGTGGAATACCCTAGTATCAGTGGTTCCGAAAGAGCAGGTGACTTGGGAGTTCTTTCAGGCTGAGTTTCGTAGGAAATATATCAGCCAGAGATTTATTGATCAGAAGCGCAATGAATTTTTGAAGTTGAAACAAGGGTGGATGATCGTGACGGAGTATGAGCGGAAATTCGTGAGACTCGGTCGGTATGCTTGATAGTGTGTTTCTACCGAGGCTATAATGTGTAAAAGATTTGAAGATGGGCTGAATGAAGACATTAAATTGTTAGTGGGTATACTTGAGATAAAAGAGTTTGTAGTACTGGTAGAGCGAGCTTACAAAGCTGAAGAGCTCGGGAAAGAGAAATGGAAGGCTGACTTTGAAGCCAGAGATGCACGTAAAAGAACATCCGGTAAGTCACTCCAGTTGACACTAAAGAAGTTCCGAGATGATTTTAGTCATTCTAAAGTTACTTCAGGTTATTTTCGATAGGATTAGAATAGACCACCTGTTAATTTGAGAGCTACCTCAGCTGCTAGTGTGGGTAATGTCAAATCAAATCAACCTGAGTGTAAACATTGTGGTAAACGATATCCCAGTAGTTGCATATTACATGATCAGGTCTGTTTCAAATGTGGATCGATGGATCATTATATTCGTGATTGCCCAATGTTAACTGAAGAAAATCCAGTGTAGAATATGAGATCGGCTAATAATGCAGTTAGAGGTAGACTACCCAGAAATGCGAGTAATGCGAGTGGCAGTCAGAGAGGGACTAAAGATACAGCAGTTAGATCTGAAGCTTGTGCACCTGCCAGAGCCTACGCTATTCACGTACGAGAGAAGGCTTCATCCCTAGATGTTATTACTGATACATTTACTCTCTATGATACTAATGTAATTGCATTAATTGATCCTGGTTCGACTCATTCTTATGTGTGTGAGACATTAGTATTCAGTAAGACTCTGCTTATTGAGTTTACTGAGTTTGTGATTAGAGTGTGAAACCCCTTGGGCCGATGTGTTATGGTTGATAAAGTGTGCAAAAATTGTCCCTTGATGGTTCAAGATAAGTGTTTTCCGGCTAATTTGATATTGCTGCCATTTGATGAATTCGATATGATTCTGGGTATGGACTGTTTAACTTTATATGATGCTGTTATGAATTGTAAGAGGAAGACCATTGATCTATGGTGCCATAGTGGTGAGATTATTCGAATTGAATCTACTGATCTGAGTGGGTTACCTGCAGTGGTTTATTCAATGTTAGCTCAGAAATATGTAAGGAAAGGTTGTGAAGCTTATCTTGCTTATGTGCTCGACAGTAAAGTGGCTGAAAGAAATATTGAATCAGTACCTATTGTGTACGAGTATCCGGATGTGTTCCTGAAGAATTTCCAAGTTTGCCACCTATTCGGGAAGTAGAGTTTGATATTGAGTTAATGCCTAGGACGACTCCGATATCCATAGCTCTGTACAGAATGGCACCTACTGAATTAAAAGAGTTGAAAGCTCAGTTGCAATGGTTGATAGATAGAGGTTTTGCGCGGCCGAGTTTCTCTCATTGGGGTGCACTAGTATTGTTTGTGAAAAGAAAGACAAAACTATGAGAATGTATATTGATTATGGACAGCTCAATAAGGTAACTATAAAGAACAAGTATCCGTTGCCACGGATTGACAATCTGTTTGATCAACTGACATGGGCTACAGTGTTTCAAAAATAGATTTGAGATTTGACTACTATCAGTTGCGAGTTAAAGATTCTGATGTGCTAAATACTACTTTCCAAATGAGGTACGGATATTATAAATTTCTGGTCATGCCTTTCGGACTTACTAATACACCGGCTATGTTTATAGATTTGATGAATAGGATCTTCAGACCATATCTAGATCATTTCATGGTTGTGTTCATAGATGATATCTTGATCTACTCCCGTGATGAAACTGAACATGCTGAACATTTGAGACTAATGCTACATATTTTGCGAGACAAACAGTTGTATGCAAAATTCAGTAAATGTGAGTTTTGGTTAAGTAAAGTCAGTTTTCTCGGCCATGTTGTATCAGCTTCGGGTATTCGGGTTGATCCGAGTAAAATTTCGGCCATCCTTGATTGGAAACCTCCGAAGAATGTTTCTGAATTCCGAAGCTTTCTAGGACTTACTGGTTATTACAGATGGTTTGTAAAAGGTTTCTCTATGATTGCAACTCCGTTGACAAAGTTATTGCAGAAAGATGTTAAGTTCGAATGGTCAGAAAAGTGCCAGAAAAGTTTCGATCAGTTAAAAGCCCTTTTGACCGAAGCTCCAGTGTTGGTTCAGCCAGAATCGGGTAATGAATTTGTTATCTACAGTGATGCATCTTTAAATGGTCTGGGTTGTGTTTTGATGAAGGAGGGCAGAGTTATAGCTTATGCCTCGAGATAGTTAAAGCCACATGAAAGGAATTATCCGACACATGACTTAGAGTTGGTAGCTATTGTGTTTGCACTGAAGATTTGGCGTCACTATTTGTTCGGCGAAAAATGCCATGTTTATTCTGATCACAAAAGTCTGAAATATTTGATGACTCAGAAATATCAGAATTTGAGACAGCGCCGATGGTTGGAATTACTGAAAGACTATGAGCTTGTAATTGACTACCACTCGAGAAAGGCTAATGTTATTGCTGATGCTTTAAGCCAAAAATCACTATTTGCTTTGCGTGCAATGAATGCATATTTAACTATGTCTAATGATGGTTCGATGATAGCTGAATTGAAGGCAATACCGTTGTTTGTCCAACAAATCTGTGATGCCCAGAAGGTGGATAATGAATTGATAGCAAACGAGCTCAATGTAATTCAAATGCTGATTCAGAGCTTCGAGTTGATGCTGATGACTATCTGAGATTCAAAGACCGGATATGTGTCCCGAGGAATTCAGAGTTGATTCAGATGATTCTGAATCAAGCTCATAACAACCGGTTAATTGTTCACCCTGGTAGTATGAAGATGTATAATGATTTGAAACCGCTTTACTAGTGGCAAGGTATGAAGCGAGACATTTTTGGCTTTGTTTCAAAATGCTTAATCTGTCAACAAGTAAAAGTTGAGCATCAGATACCTTCTAGATTACTTCAGCCGATTATGATACCTGAATGGAAATGAGACAGGGTCACGATGGATTTTGTATCTGGTCTACCATTGACACCGAGTAAGAAAGATGCAATATGGGTTATTGTGGATAGATTGACTAAGTCGGCTCATTTTATTCCGATTCGTACAGATTACCCACTTGACAAGTTAGCCCTTTTGTATATTTCTCAGATTGTGAGGTTACATAGAGTACCTATATTAAGAGGCTATGTTGAGATGTTGCATTCTCGTGTTCGAAAGTACATGGGAACGATACCTATCTCTGGTTGAATTTGTGTATAATAATAGCTTTCAGTTGAGTATTAAAATGGCGCCTTATGAGGTTTTGTACGGTCGTAAATATCGTACACCATTGTACTGGACAAAACTCAGTGAAAATAAGATACAAGGGGTTGACTTGATCAGCGAAACTAAAAGAAAATGAAAGTGATCCGTGAGAGTCTAAAAGCAGCACCAGATCGTCAAAAATCATATGCAGACTTGAAACGTAAAAATATAGAGTTTCAGATCGGAGATAAAGTCTTTTTGAAAGTCTCACCATGGAATAAGATACTTAGATTTGGTCACAAAGGCAAATTGAGTCCGAGGTTCATTGGGCCGCATGAGGTAATAGAGCGTATCGGGCCAGTTGCTTACAGGCTGTTGTTGCCACCTGAGTTAGAAAAGATCTACAATGTATTCCATGTTTCGATGCTTCGTAGATATCGATCTGATCCTTTACACGTGATTAGTCCTTCCGAGATTGAGATTCAGCCCGATATAATGTATGAGGAAGAACCAATTCGTATTCTAGCTCGTGAGACTAAAGAACTGTGAACTAAGAAAATTTTGTTGGTTAAAGTGTCGTGGTAGAAACACGGTGTTGAGGAAGCAACTTGGGAACCAGAGGAGGCAATAAGAGAGTGTTATTCGAACCTATTCATCGGTAAGATTTTCGGGGATGAAAATCCCTAAGGGGGGAGAGTTGTAACAGTCCGATTTAGACCCTAATCAGAACGGTGGTTTCGATACCACGAATTCGAGTTAGAAAAATATTTAAAAATTATTAATACCGTGTATATTAACGCACTAGGTATAATAAACAATATGTTGATATTCATATTGACCTGTTTATGCAAGGTGCAAAACAACTGTACAAATTTTAAATGTGAATTAGTTGTATTTATTTTATTTATTTGTTATAAACGTGTTTGGCTTAGATGAATATATATGTGTATATAAATATTTGAAATCTTGACTTTGATCGGAAATGCCTTGTAATCTTGATCCGGCGACGGACACGGGATAGGGATGTTACATATATAATATCCAAACAATAACAATAAAATAATAGTAATATAATAGTGAAACGCTAGTAAAACAACAACATAACAACAACAAAACAGGGAAAAAAGTTTACGGGCCAAAAAAATCATATCCGAGGCTCAACCCATTTAGAAAATGGGTATTATTTTTTGTCTAAATCTATTTTTCGAGCCTATATTTTTCTCAAATCCTTCAACTTTTTGAATAGATATTCGGACCTGGACGAGTGACCCGACCCACCAAGTGTAATTCAAATTTTATTATAAGCATAAATTTTTTTGGATTTTATATAAGAAGATAAAAATACCCTTAAATTAATATTGTTATTTGTTAAAATAAAATTATTTTAGATATAGATTTATGAATGTTAAAATACCTTATTTTAATTCAACACAAACCCGACCCGACTTTATCTTTATAAACACCTCCGTAGTAATTGATGAGCACCGTTTTATTTTCTCAAGCAAGTCGAAATAGAAACCTCTTTTTCGAATCCCCGACCAGCTCTTGTAAGTAAAAAATTCCCGCCATGGAAATCGCCGACGCCTCGGAGAACGGTTCGGCAAAGACCCAGGCACCGAACAACACGGCTATAGTAGCCGACCCTTCAGCCGTAAACCCTTCAGAAACGACCGCAAATAACCCAGCAGTAGAGAAGTGGCCCGGCTGGCCGGGTCACTGCGTTTTTCGGCTCATCGTGCCGGTTTCTAAAGTGGGCAGCATAATTGGCCGTAAAGGCGAGCTTATCAAGAAGATGTGCGAGGAAACCCGGGCCCGTATCCGCGTACTTGAGGGTGCTGTTGGAACTCCCGATCGAATTGTAAACGCCCTTTCTTTTTTTTCTTTTTTTATTTTTACCTTAAAATATTTTCCTTATTTTCTCTTTCACAGTAGTCGATTCATTGGGCTCTCTTTAGTTTATATAATAAGTTTGATAATGAAAAAACGAGCTAAGGCTAAAAGAAGAGAAACTTTAGGCCTAATTAATCTATATTGATGCAAATCTTGTATCTCTTGATTCGAAAAAGTTAAAAAATTTCGTTTTTATTTTCTTTTTGGTAGCGAAAAATTGCAGTAAAAGTAACAACTGAGCTTAATAGGATGGTTTCCCATTGTGAGATTTATGTAAATCTAGGTACCCATTTGTAACTATCACTGTATAGAGAAGTAGAACTGTTTTTTGTAGGCAAATATTTGATTTTGGAGCAAATAGTAAGTACTCTGTCCATTGTGAGATTTATGTAAATCTAGCTACCCTTGTACTGGTTCCTTGAATTTATTGGCTTTTTCTTGTAGGTGCTAGTATCTGGAAAGGAAGCACCAGAGGCGCCTCTTTCGCCTGCAATGGATGCTGCTATAAGAGTTTTTAAACGTGTCTCTGGATTGCCGGACAACGATGGGGATGCTAAAGCAGCCGGATCTGCATTTTGTTCAATCCGGTTGTTGGTAGCTTCTACGCAAGCAATCAGTTTAATCGGAAAGCAAGGCTCCTTAATTAAGTCATTACAAGAGAGCACCGGTGCATCTGTGAAGGTGTTGTCAACAGGTATGTTTTGTACTTCTTAAAATATGTAAGAGTTCTTTGCATTTAGGTTTCAGTTGGTGCATATGGATTGGTTAATGAAATATCTTTACCTTGTAATTTTAATGCTCTAGCCCTATTTTGTGTAACGCTATTGTTTTGGGATTATACAATCCTTTTGCCTTCTGATTGGGTTGTTTGATCCTCTTCATATAGGATAAATCCAAAATTAAAAAGGTCTGAGTAATAGATAAATATGAAATTAAATAAGAATTTATCCTACCCATTTCCATGCTAGGCATGAAGTAAACCTTAAATCAATAGAGTCCTGGCTTAATTCTGCATGGCTCAGTGCTTTAATGGATAATTATTGAAATCCCGTGCCCTTTATTATTTATTTAATGGGTGCACGCTTATGCACATTTATGTGCATGCTTCATTTATCTATTTTGGGGGGATTTCACGTGCTTTGGTTATCTGCTTGTTTTGGCCGGAGGGACTTTGTTGGAAGGGGTTATTGCTTAAATCAACCAAACTTGCCTCCTCTTTTAATTTTAGTAAAGATTTAGAGAACTTAAGGACACCTTTTTTCCAGCTGAATGTCTTCTCATCCCTGTTAAAGTGAGGGCCCTCCTTGGTGGTGCACGAAGTGTTCCAATCTGTATAGCTGAAAATTCATGTTTCTGAGACTTAGATAACATAATGATACCTACTGTGTGATTTTAGCTAATATCCTAACCGGCTGATTTTATTGCTTAGCTTTGTTACGTTGAGGAATCAATAAGTGGCTGTCTTAGGTTGTAATGTCCGAAATCTACGAAGTGTTGGTCATATTGTCTGCTTCAATCATTTGATCCTTTGATAATTCATCTGAACTTTACTACTATTTTAACTCAAACCATTGCAATTGTATGGTTCTAGACACATAGAAGCATTTTTTATAACTTGTACATGATACTAACGATTCTAGTAATAAAAGGTAATAAATTTGGACGTTTACTTCGATTATTTTAGACCATTATGGTTGCATAAATTGTACAATAGATCCAATTTTTTGTACATTATTCTGTTCAAGAAATGCCCTATAAATCATTGGTTTTTTGGTTTTCTGTAAAATTCACGATGAACACGTTTCTGTTGTACAGATGAAACACCATCTTATGTGGCAGCAGATGAGAGGATTGCGGAGTTACAGGGGGAAGCCCTGAAGGTTCTTAAAGCTCTTGAAGCAGTGGTGGGGCACCTGAGGAAATTTTTGGTTGATCACACTGTTCTTCCTCTCTTTGAAAAGACCGTAAGTTCGATTTCTATCAAACTGTTGTTATGTAGACTGCAGCTGTCTCATGCTAAGAGTTGCTATGTATGTTTGTAGCATAATGCGGTTGTCACTCAAGATCTTCAAGCAGAGACAAGGGCTGAAAAGTCATCTCTGCTTACTGTTTCTCAAAGTGGCATCGGAATTGATCTTCCTATTACAGCAAGGAGAGACTCTTTATTCCTTGATCATGAAAAACAGTTCGAGTCAAGGATCCCATCTGGAATTTCATTCTATGGACAGGATCCTGCACTTCCGACAGTACATTCTAGTTCTGGGCTTCTTCGAACTGCTGTTCCTATAGTTACTCAGGTTTGTTTTTACGTGTGCCTTGATTATTATTACTATTTTTTAATTCCTTTTACCAAAATGGGAAAGAGCGAAATCAGATATTATGGTCAAACAAGGAAGGGAAAGGGGGATATGGAGATAAGATTGAAAATTATAGGGCAGAACCAAAATAGGGTAAGAGAGGGAAATCTCGTATTCAATATTCTAAATTCTCAATAATTCATAATCCGAAGCTGGTCGAAATGCATAATCCGGTGAAGCATTTATTTATACAAGACATGAACATAAAATGCCAAATAAGTAAAACGCCAAGGTGATTCTCCATGAAATTAAGTACTTTTTTAATTAGTAGTTAATTTGAGGGGGTGAGAAGAAAATCACTTTGAGCCATTTTTTAGGTCATTCATGCCCTACTTGCTCCAAATCATTGCTACTTGAGTTAAAGAACTTGAATGTGGCAAATTTTCTCTTAATTACATGCTCATCATTACATACATTTAATTCAGCTTAGAGATTTTTCAATGATGTTTTGTTGTTGAAATTAGGATTTTGCATTACATTGGTTTATTATGTATTGTCATTTCTTTTCTTGCATTTATGGAATCAGATTGCTCAAACCATGCAAATACCATTTTCTTATGCTGAGGACATTATTGGGATTGGAGGAGTTAATATTGCACACATTCGTCGCACTAGTGGAGCCGTCATAACCGTGCAAGAAAGTGGGGGCCTATCTGATGAAATAACGGTCGAAATTAAAGGCACCTCATCTCAGGTTCAGTTGGCTCAACAACTTATTCAAGTAAGACACTTTCCCATACGACCTATTTGTTAATTCAATTATAACCGGCTGGCGTTTCAAGTTTTACCATCACTATTACTTCTGCTATGTAAATCATGGAACTATGCCTCCTTTGTACTCTCTTTAATGGGTTTGATCCGTGTTTGACATCCTTATTCAATACATATTTGAACATGAGTTCCGATATATGGTACTCTAAAACCCCTCCAATACATGGAAACCTTGAGAAAAATTGAATACACATGCGACACACACCCGAAGGCTAGTAACATGAATAGATATTTTTCTCTATAAACAATCATTTTGGTGCTTGCATTATTTACATATTAAGACTGTTTTAATACAGGAATTTATGAGCAATCACAAGGATCCGGTTATGAGCAGCGGTTACAGAGACACGAGTTATAGGTCCTCGTTTTCGCAGTTAGGCAGCTCATCTGCACTTTCATCCCAACCCTATGGTGGATATGGGGGATCTTCAAGTGTAAGTGGCTACTCTACTTTTAGGCTTTAAGAAAATTATCATTTTACCTTAAATTCACTTTGGAGTATGAACTTGAATGGGTGTGTTTCTCTGATGGGATTGACAACGGGGCGGGACGGGGCGAGTGAGGAGTGCGGACTCGGGTTAAGTTTCAGAATATATCTATAAACTTAATATAAATTATATACATATATATTTATATATATGTATGTAAAATTATTAGTTCATATTAATGCTTTCTTGAAAACATTTGATGTAATAGGGATATAAGTAAAATATGTAATGATTTACATCCAAGTTTGACACTCAAAAACTTTAAACATTGAACATTTTTTGCCTAATTCTACTTCAATTATCTGATAATAATGCCATAAGATTATTTAATTAATTATCTTTACATTTATAATTGTACCCAAAAAATATAATTTTCTCTATTATGTCCATTTACATAATATTTATTGTTAAAATACTGATACACACAATATATGTTAAATTAAAAGTAAATAATGCTTATTCCTCAAAACAAAAAAGAAAGTAAATAATGCTTGAGAAATAATTTTTAATTTTCTAAATGTAAAAATTAGTGTGTACTATAATGTATTAAAAATATTTACAATATGTTATTTTACGCATCATTTTAAATATAATGTATGTAAAAGGAATGTAAGTACGATTTTATTACCATAATTTTGAATTATATTAATAATAGTATCTAAGAAATTAAAAATATAAAAAAGAGAATTATTATTTCTACAAGGATTAAATAGGCATTATATCTTTATTTTAATATTATTTTAATCAATACAATATAATAGCGTCTTTTATTTCATTTAACAAACCATTCATAATCGAAATAAATAGCGTTATTCAATATTCAATAATCTTATATTCAAATTGAGTTTTTTTTTTCACATATTAAACAATTATTAAATTGAGTAATTTCACACATAACCCAGTATGTTTTTCCCACCTATTTTTAGCATAATCTATATTTAATTATTTAAAATGTGTTTTAAGTTATTAATATTAAAAAAATGTTTAAACAATAAAATGGGTTGGTGAGGTTCATAAATTCCACCGCGCTTATTGATGATTGAATTCTGTACCCAATTTGATCTTTAAATAACACCTTTTATAAATAATTATAATAATAAATAACGATTGTGAACCCAAATTAACATAATTTATATAAATATAAGTGATTAAGTTGTTTAGATTCAAGATTTTCAAGATCAATTGATCAAATTAGTTAGGTTGAAATCTAAAATCGTGAAAAAGATTTATAGTTACTGATTGGGCTGTTAACAATTTTGAAATTTTTATTAACATTTATGATTTTTTAATTATTGTTAGACTGGTTCAATTAAAATTTAAGGAATATGCCCTTTTTAGATAATTTCTAAAATTTTAAATGAAACTTCTATTTTAAGAATATTAAAAAGATATTAACATGCCTTAACCCTTATTCTATAATTATAATAATTTTTTAAATTGAATTGGTTTCACTTTATTTGTGAGATTAACTTAATAAAAGGAAAAAAATATTATTAGGACCAAATTTTGACACAATCAGATGGGGAGAATTTTTTTTTCTTCTAAATTATTTTGGGAAAAATAATGTATTAAAAATATGAGTAACATTATGAATGTTTTTGGCTACGTTAACGTACATAAAAATAAAAATATTAATATTGTTTGGTGATATTTCATTTATTTACACTTAAAAAAATTATAGTTAAATTTGTAAAATACAATCTTAGATTAAACTAGTATTTGGATACATTGAATATATTTATGATGATTCTTTTTTCTAATTTAGAGTTACAAAATAAGTAATTTATCCCAAGATAATTTTTAAAGTAAAATTTAAATAATAATTCAATATAACATAAATACAATAACCTGTCCAAGAAAGAATCTAATTGATTAATTGCCTAAATTGAATTATTAATTAATGTGTTGAAAATTATATATCAAATAATGTTAATTAAATTTAGAGAATAAAAATGTTAAATTTAAGGAATAATTAATATATCAAAATTCAAATAAATAAAATATTAGTAATACATCTAATATGATTATGGTACGCCCAATGACTACATATTATTTACTTTGCTTTAGTGATCATATTATTATGTTCAGTATTTATTTTTATGCATTAAATAAATTAAAAAAAATAATTTTTTACCCTATGTTTGGATAACTTTATTTATTTATTTATTTAAGGGAAAGTTAATGGGAGTTTAATACTCAGTTGCTTTTCTTGAAATTACCTAATTTTTATTTACTCCCATTTGTATAAAAAGTTAATGAAAGGAAAGATATTTCCCTTTCTTTTATTAATTTTAACCATCCAAATAAAATAAACCATTATAGACAATCATTTCTTTAATTTTTCATAGTTTAACCAAACAAAGGTTGTGGAAAGTACTTCCATTTCTTTTATTAATTTTAACCATCCATAACCATCCAAATGAAATATTTCTTAACCTTTCCTTTATCTTCTTTTACAATTATTTACTCAAACATAGTGTTAAAGTAGTATGACTATTCTTGAACTGTTCATGATTGTGGATTGGAGCAATAATAATATGACTAAGCTTGGTGTGCGGTTGATTGGTAACAAGGTGTTGTTATGAGTATGAGAGTCAATGCATGGATACATGTCAGAGAACAACGAATTGGATTGGCTCGACAAGAGAATGCTTATTGGATTGTTAAGTGAAGGTCTCAATGATTCTCATAGTGCTAATGGTGTATGTGATATTTGGACTTGAGGTCACCATGGTTCCTAGCATCAGAAGTCGGATGGTACTAGTATGATTGTCTTGCGGTTTATTTTCAATCTAAAGATCACTAACGAAGGGATAGATTGCATGATAAAGTTATTATGGAAAAGTTTTGTTGAAATTCATATCCCTATTTTTAGGCCTTCAAGATTCGATTAGTAAGGTTTCAAAATCATATCGATGGTTGAATTGGTCAAACCATCAGTTTACAAATAGATTGGTTTAATCTGTTTAAATAAATAAATAAATTATTAAAAGGTTTGTAAAAATTTAAAAATAAGAAATTATTTAAAAAGTAGAGAATCATTTTAGTTGGTTCAATTGTCAATTCAATTAGGGTTTTAGCTCGATTTGCGCTGTCAACCCTTCTCTGGTATCCCAGTTTTGATCGATTAGTATGGTTTAAGCAACATTATCTATTAGCATTGGTAGAAGGTTGATAGTGACTTTTTGTCTTTAAATGATTATCTCTGATCAACTATTAGGCAGATGACATAAAAGTTGGGATGGATGAGTTGCGGTTATAGGTTTGTGGAAATGTTTTTTTGGTTGTATGAACGCATCATCTTAATTCAATCTACGTTTATCGATCAAAGGTGAACCATTCACTCTCTTCTAATTAGATTTGGTATCTCGTACTTGGATCTGTTGGTTTGGGCTTGTCGATTTGTTTTTTCACTATGTCGATGGTGCTTTAGCGGTCCAATAACAATCTTAAAGCCTTGAGTTCGAGTTTATTTTGTGTCAACACATGACACTGATTGGATTTTGATGAGTTTTCGATTAGATTTATTTTGGTTACTTTTGGTTTAATATTCGATTTATTGATTTTTATACTCCCAAATTTAATATTTTAGTTAGTAGCAATGGTTAAGTGTTAATGCCTTTCATTGCTTACCCTAGTCAAGCCGTCCTCTATACAATGTAGGTTTGGCCAAAGGTTGGTGCCTAACCATTTTATCCTAATATATTTGGACTTAAAGGCAAGTAAGTTGGTAAGTTCATTAGATGATTTGAGTGGTTATTTATTAGCTTTTTGGGAATTACATAAGATGTAATAATTAGTAAAAATTGCTTACCTTAATATCTATAATCTTGAGTGATTGGCTAAAACTATTTTAAGAGGATGTGAAGTATAGATCTTGATCTAATAAGAATTCTTTAATAAGAATTTTCGAGATTTATAGTGACAATTATTAATTATGAATAAAATAGTGAGTATCTTTTAATAAAGTCTTGTTAAGTGATCATATCATGGTATTTTACTTTGTGCATTTTTGTAGTTATAAATTATCATGGCATCAAACGCATCTAACACCCTTTCATTGTAATTAATCTTTGAGGAGTATAAGTTAAATGGTCTTAACTTTTTGGATTGGTATCTTAATTTGAATAGTCCTCAAACAAGAACGAAAATTATATTTTCTTAAAGATCCCATTCTTGAGCCCTTGGCGATTAATGCTTCGCAAGTTGATAAGGATGGTTACAAGAGGCATCTTGGTGATATGGTAGACATAAAATGTCTAATGCTTGCCACTATGACCTTTGAGCTTTAAAAGCAACATGAGGACATGATCGCAAATGATATGATCGAGCACCTAAAATAGTTTTTTAGGGTCAAGCACGTCAAGATTGGTATGGGACTTTTAGGCTCTACTTCAATGTAATTTGGTAGAGGAAACTCGTGTTCTCAGGATGATAGACTATAGATGATAGACTATATAAAAGATCCTGTAAGAGTTGGCCACTAATGTTGTCTTGCAATTATTCTCGGACAGTTATAGTCAATTCATTATGAATTACAACATGAACGAGACATAAAAATCTTTGCTAGAGTTGCTTAGCATGTTGGGAACAATTGAGGCAAACTTGAAGAAGCTTGTACTCAAGGCTATATTAATGGTTTGAAGGGGTAAGGGCAAAAGTAAAATATTGAAAGGCAAGTCTAAGTGCTTTAAAGTTGCATTGGAACCAAAATGTGATGTGGTTAAAGAAGGTAAGTGCTTCCTCTATGATCAAATTGGATGTAGGAAGAAGAGTTCTTCTTACATTGAGAAGCTTATAAAGATGAAAGGAATTAAGGCTTTTGCTTTAGGTATTTTTGTTGTTGAAGTTATTTTGTTTTCTACTATTTATTTGGTATTTATTATCGAGTGTGGATCTCACATATGTGCTTCTGTACAAAGGACTACAAAGGATATATATGGAACAATAAGCTTAGATGCTAGATGCGGTTCTTAATACTTTGTTACTTTTGTCAACGATTTCAATAGTTATGAGTATGTTTACCCTATGTTCCATAAATCTAAAGCCCTTGAAATGTTTAAGGACTTTAAGGATGAAGTAAAAACTAACTAGGCAAAAGTATCAAGAATCTCGATTAGATCGAACCGGAGAGTAGTTAAGCTAGGAGTTTGATGACCTTTTGAAATAATGTGGCATAGTTTCACAATGTACTACTTTTGGTACTCTACAATGGAGTGGAGTGTTTGAGGGGAGGAATTCAACTTTGTTAGATATGGTTTGATCAATGATAAGTCATACAAATGTTCGTACTTTCTTTTAAGGAAATACATTAGACTAGGATGCTTTTACACTGAATCGTATTTGATCTAGATGTGATTTTGTGAAGCTTATGTCAGATATAAGATATTAACTAAACTTAAACTCAAATCTAATAAATACATTTATGTAAAAATCCCATCAAGAACAAAGTATTATTTGTTAGACATGTGTTGTATCATAAAAGGGGCTTATATTTAGAGTGGAAAGTGGGAGAAAGATTGAACTTAAAGAAGTTTAAGATCTATAAGACTTCATTGTGTCGAAGGTAGAGCAATAGCAATCTCTACAAGTTGTAGAACAAAACTTATGAAGAAAGACACGCATTGTATAGGTTTGTAAGATAACATCGCGTTTAAGAGATAATGGATTTCTTACTATAATGTATGGTGATGTTCTTCTTATGGATTAAGATGACCTTATGAATTGTCTTGGTTACAGTAACCCGAAATCCATATTCCTATTTTTGGCCGTTCAAAGCTTCGACTAGCACGAGTGTAAGGAGGTCGATGGATCCCAATTTCAAAAAGACTTCGATTGTTATCTAGTGCATGTGTAGAAGATGGTACGAATGAATTTCAATTAAAGGTTTTTGAAAGCATTTTTCGATTGTATGAATGTGTCATCTAGATTCAGGCTACACTCATCAACCGAAGGTAAACCCTATACACACTCCCTTTCACTTAATTTCGGTTTCTCACAATTGGGTCCATGAAATTGGGCTTGTTGGTTTGTTCTTCCACTACTCCAACGTTGCTCTGACAACACAACAAATAACAACAAAAACTAGCATGTATATTAATGCAACAATAAGTAGCACAAAATTTGGAATTATTTACTATCAATTAGACACAACAATTTTGAAAACATGATAGTGACGATTGAACATAATATGAAAAATTAATAATAAAAACACAATTAAGGGTGAAGCTTGGAATTTTTTCTTTGGGACGAAATTAAGTTTTATGTCTTTATGAGAGCTAAAATATAACTTCACTATTTCATAAGCTTATACTTTTATAATTTTTAAATGATTAAATTAAAATTTTAATATTTTAAGGGGCCAAACATGTAAATTTTCAATTTAAGGGGGTTAGAGGCCTTTGTCAGCCGCTTGTCGTTTACCCTGAACACAATGATACATATAAATACCAAAATAAATATTAATTTTATCATAACCTATATAATAATGAGTATGGTTCCCATCTCGTGCTTCGTGTTAGGTTAATTATCTTTGGTGGTCAAATTATTAAGTAAAACTTTGAAGGTTAAAATATGTTCAATGTCAATGTCAATTTACTTTTTCATACTTTTAAACCCTTTTATTAAATCAAACGAGTAAATCCATAAAATTTAATTCAAATTTTCATTAATAAGAGTTTACTTTCTTTGTTTTATTATGTTTAAATTTAGGATTTACTATCTATATTTAGTTTGACATAAATTGGAACATACGCTAGACTTGCCTAGGGGTCAGGAGTCGGGTCAGGCTTGAGCAAGAATTTCTACAATAATGAAAAATATTTTTTTATTTAAATTTAATTATAAAAATATATAAAATATCAATTAAAAATATTTTTTATATTTTATTAATTTTTGAGTAGTGAAAGGTTTTTTGGGCAGGTTGTGCCAATTTGAAAATGGGCTTGGACTTGAAACTCTTTATGGAATTGAGCCTCGATCTAGCCTGGCTCATGGACAGTTCTAATCCACATAGGCGAATCAAAGGGGGCAGATAGGGACTTTGGCCCTCCACAAAATGGAAAATAAATTATTTTGTGATCTCCTTATAAATGATAATAAAATAAGTTAGTATATAATAAAATTACACTTTTGGTCACTCAATAATTTATAATTCAATTTTGCCCACCTAAAAAAATTCATGGCTTCACCTTTGTTAGTCCTTCTACTTTTATAGGATCATTAGTTTGTCCAAATTATTGGCACCTTAATTATTTCAAGTAAAATGCTAATGCGGATTTTATTCTAAAAAATATGCATTCTAACTTATAATTTTGAGATTGATTTTTTTTTTGTGTGTTAGATGTTTTTAAGAAAAAAATATGTCTACATTTTAATCGAAATAATTGAGGGTAATAACTGTTTGAATTAAACAATGTTATTATTAAAATAGAAGATTAAATTATGTCAAATTAAAATATAAAAATTGAATCTTGAATGTGATCATAATAGAGGGATTAAAATTGAAATTTTATCGTTTGATGTGAATGAAGGGTTTGAATGGGTGGTGGGGTGTGGCGTGGTGCGGTGCATTTAATTTATTTTTTGTCTCATGCTTCAGTATCTAATTTCATTACTACCACTATTTTTACACTAACTACAAATAAATATACCGTCCATCCAAATCCACCCGAAGACTCTAAATCTTAAAAAAAAAAAACAAATAAAGGTAAATTAATGATTTATTTAATTAGGTGTTAATTACATTTTAGTTAATTCTTAGTAATTTCTAGTTTTACAATTGTTTGGTAGACTTTTTATATTTATAATATAAGATAAAAAAATAGCAATGAAATAAATCTTATAATATAATTTATTATAAGATCCTTATATTATTAGAAAATTATTTTTTATACAATTATATATTAAATGTAAAGTTAGGTATCATATAAATAATAAAAATTTGTATTAGTATTTAAAAGAATATAAAAATTTCTTTTCATACTTCCAAATTAATAAAAAGTTCATTATTTTGGG
The DNA here is from genome assembly GCA_020496765.1 of Gossypium stocksii. Classification (NCBI taxonomy): domain Eukaryota; kingdom Viridiplantae; phylum Streptophyta; class Magnoliopsida; order Malvales; family Malvaceae; genus Gossypium; species Gossypium stocksii. The sequence goes on from CM035623.1 coordinate 3,124,412, forward strand.
TTAAAAAAATTATAACTAAACTCAATATAAATTTTAATTTTTATTTATTATATAAATTTATTTAGGTGAAGTTAATAAAAAAAATAGTACATTTGAGGTAAAATGATTTAATATAAAATTTAACTCTTTTTATTAACATATATTTTGCTAAAATTTATTATAAATCAACTCATTTAACCAAAGCTTGTGAATTAAATTAGAATTTTTATTTATATTTTTAATAATCATATTAATAATAAAATAATATGGAATGAAAATTTAATACAATGAGCAATAAAATATGAAAAAAAAAATGATAAAATTAGAAATATAATGAAAAATATTAATTATTTTTGTCAATTCAAAAGATTTTTCAAACTTGTATTTATATATATAAGCTTTTTTAATTCATTAAATAATGTATTTTTATTTCATATTATTAATGTAAAGTAATATAATTTAAATTGTTGAACATAATCAAAATATTACAATAATAAAAAAATTCAAACCATAAATGAAATTTGAATGAAAATAATTATGAAATTAGACTCTTTTTTTGTGATCTTTTAGCTTTTAATTGAATGAAAATACTTAAATCTTGAACGATAATACGAATATAATAAATAATTAAATATATTTTTATTAGTTAAAAAAATTTTGATTTTAGTTTTATAGATTGTAGATTAATCTCAATATCAATATATGATTTTGTGTTATATTGTTATATATTGGATTTATATAATGCAAATTCATATTGTTGTATAGGAAATCAAAACATAGAATTTTCCGATCAACTCCTATCATGTGTGATGATGCCATGGCTTCAGGTTTCACTTAAGAAACTTGTGGGATTTCGCCCTCAAGATATTAGCGCCCTCATCGACGGATAAACTCGAGATCGCACCGTCCCTCAAATGTCAATCTCCCAACTTCGAGCCACTTGAATATGTTGATTTTATTAAGCTAATGAATCGGACAGGAAAATGGGTTTAAGATTTACAGTTGAGGGTTTTGATGGAATTTGAGTTGTTTAAGCGAGAAGAAAATATGGGTGTTATCTAAAAGATAAATTACCAAAGCTGATAGACTAGACTTGTGGATGTGTGTAAGAAAGAGCATAATTGTAGATCTATTCTAGAGATGACTGTGAATTAAAATTTTAAAAATATTCGAGTCATGGTTCGATCTCATTCGGGAATAATGTTTTGTTAATTATGAATGAAGGATGAGCTTTTTCTTTCAATTGTGTTTTTCCTTTGTCGAAACCATTTTTAATTTTGAAAAACGTGGATCGACTTTTAAAATAACATGGATTGAGTCGCCACCAATCTTTTTTGAGGTGTAATTGGGTCACCTTATAAAGCATTTTGATCTACGAATTTTAAGAAAATGGGTTCGGGAGTCGGTTACGTACGAGGAAGGATTAGCACCCTCGTAACGCCCAAAATTGGTACCAAATTGATTAACAAATGTCCTTATTGTCGAAAATTGGAAGAGATTTTAAAATATGATTCTCTTAGAAAATATTTGAACGACTCGTTTTGGAATATTAAGACTCATTTGTTTCAAAAAGACAAAACATCACACCCAGCACGTTAGGATGCAACATTTTAACTCTCGAAACCAAAATCGTCCCTTAATCTTCTAAAACCTGAAATTAAAAGGATATTTAGACATTTGGACGATCGAAAAAATTGCAATCCAGCACGTTAGGGCACAATTTTTCGAACTTCCAAACACGAAACATGGCCTTATTTTTAAAAAAAAATGAGTAAATCGGAAAACATGGATTAAAGAAATAAATTTTGAAAAAACAATAATAATGATATACTACATAGAGATAATAATATATTAATAATGCTAACAATATATTAATAATAAAAATATAGTAATATAAGAAAAATTAATAATAATAGTAACAACAGTAGTAATATATATAACAATATATTAAATATAGTAGTAAAAATATTAACGATAATAAAAAATGGTAGTAATAATAGAAGATAAATAGGAAAAAAAAGAAAAATAACAATTCATTAATAATAATATACGTATTAATAATAATAATAAGAAAAGAAAATAATACCATATCAATAAGAATAATAACAAGTTAATAATAATATTAAAAAGTAAGAAGTAAAAATATAAAAAATATATATATAACGTGGCCATAGTACATAAAAGAATTTGTAATAAAAGAGAAAATAATTACATTTTGAAAGAATAAACTATATACTAAATAGATTTGGAAAAGATATATATATTCAATAGATTTAAAAGAAATTATATAAATAAAATAACAGAACGATTTAAATAACAAATATTAAATATTAAAATAAAAAAATTAAAACTCTACAAACAAGGGACTAAATCAGAAAAGAAATAAAATCAGAGGTAAACTCCCTCTCTTTTTTCTTCTTTCGTTTATGTAAAGAAAAAAATATGAACACCAAAGTAAACAAAATAAAATAATATGAAAAGTCACCTTAAAAATTTGATTTGTATTCTCTTTGATTTCGTATGTGTATTCTCAAAAAATCTCCCCCAATACAATCCTTTTCAATGGCTTTTATAGCCAAATTTTACAACTTATAGGCAACTAGGGTGATGGAGTTAGTGGGGGTGATGGAGGTAGTGGATGGTTTAGTAGGGTGATGGAGTTAGTATTCGGTTTAGTGGGGTGATTGGTTTAGTGGTCAGTTTAGTGGGGTGTTTAATTTGGGCTGGTTTGATTGGGCCCGGGCAGAAATTGGGTCTCACAGCTGCCCCTCTTTGCTCGTTGTTGTGTAACGACAACGAAGTAAAGCCTTTAGAAGGGTCAATTTTGCTCGGACCTGCCGAGTCTTGACTTCTTGACCCCTCATTTCCTCGCTCTAACCCACTGCATTTTTAGGGAAATAAAGCTGGTGGCTTAAATCTGCTCCATTACCGATACATGGAGATAAGATTCGTTGAAATTTGATCTATTCCACTCCTGCTCAGTGGGGTAAGATTTGCTGAAATTTGATCAGCTCCGCTCCTACTCAGCGAAGAAAAGATCTGTTAGCCTGCTTCCCTTCTGCTCTGTGGGATAAGGCTGGTGGTTTGAATCTGCTCTATTGCCGATACATGAAGATAAGATTCGTCGAAATTTGATCTGTTCCACTCCTGCCAGTGGGATGAGATCTACTATATTTAGCCTGCTACACTCCTACTCAGTGGAATAAGGCTGGTGGTTTAAATCTGCTCCATTGCCGATACATAGAGATAAGATTCATCGAAATTTGATCTGTTCCACTCCTGCCAGTGGGATGAGATCTGTTATATTTAGCCTGCTCCACTCCTGCTCAGTGGGATAAGGCTGGTGGTTTGAATCTGCTCCATTGCCGATACGTGGAGATAAGATTCGTCGAAATTTGATCTGTTCTACTTCTGCCAGTGGGATGAGATCTGCTATATTTAGCCTGCTCCACTCCTGCTCAGTGGGATAAGGCTGGTGGTTTGAATCTGCTCCATTACCGATACATGGAGATAAAATTCGTCAAAATTTGATCTGTTCCACTCCTTCCAATGGGATGAGATCTGTTATATTTAGTCTGTTCCACTCCTGCTCAGTGGGATAAGGCTGGTCGGAGTTTTTAATCAATCTTGCTACACTGTCCACTGGGAATCCATCTGTAGAAATAATTTCCTGGGGTTTATGCTTATGCCAAATGATTAGGATGCCATGATCAAAATAAGTCAAATGCTTCTAACTAAATGTATTATGAGTAACATTTGTATGAATGCAGAATGCCATGAAAATGATCCATTTTTAGGTTGTCATTATTCTTTGTGTGTTAAGGTTATCATTTCATCGACGTGGGTCTTCTTGCTCAGTTGATATCTTCTGACAGAGAACTCGTAAAACCAATTCCATTTTGTTCAACTAGTTTGCCCCACTATAATTTCAAGGTCTAGTCCACTGTACTTCTGGGACATAAAGCTTGCACTATCTTCAAACTCTCCCACTACAACTTAGGGGAAATCCATTCCCACCATAATTCAAGGATATATGATTTGACTCTTCTTCCATCAATTTGGTCCGTTACACCATTCCTTGGGTGTCATGACCGGATATGTATGCCTGATATTTGCATGGATGCAGAATATCATTTTTCTCTCGAGAATGATCCCTTTAAAAGCTTGGGTTGACATTGCTCGTTATTTGTCAAGATTGTGTTACCAACGCAATATTTGTCTTTGATAGAAAATCTTAAGGGGTAGTCTCTCAGACAATTCCAACCCTTAGGCTTGGTAAATTCTAAACAACAGTCCTGTTTCAGGTTCCCGTATTATTTAGAAACTTCTAGAGTAATAAGTAGAACTCTTTTTGTGAAAGTATTATTAGTCCATTAATCGTTATTTCAATGCAAAATGCTTGAAAGAGATCACAATAAGGGACAATAACGAAATTAATTAAGAGCATAGCTCGAAATAATTAAATTAATCAAAGATAGCCAAGGTAATAAAATAAAATTGATTGGGGCGTATCTCGAAAAGAATAAGGTAATCAAGGATAGCAAACATGGGTAAGATAGAAAACTAGGTTCCCCAGATATCGCAGTCTGAGCTCTTCTGTACAAACTTTTTGATGATCATTTTGAGCTCAATATGTGTTTAGAGGATCCGAAGTACTTTGTCAATGCCCTAAGATGTAGCATATTTCTTCATTATCAATTCAGGCATAGTAAGACTATCGCATGCCCCACTTTTGATCAAAATTTGAGCCACCCTTTTCGGGTTTTCAACTCAAATCCCCTTTGGTCTCAAAGCGCCCTTTGCGGGTTTTTGCCCTGGCCTCTTCTTTTCTTTTTATTTCTTTTTCTTTTTCTCTTATTTTCTTTGTTTTTTTTTGTTTTCATTTTCCAAAAGTGAAGTATTCTTCGATTAAATCCAAACTCGCAGGGTCAGGCTGTTTCTTGCCATCTACCTTGGTCAATATCGATGCCCCTCCAGAGATAAGGTCATTCCCAAGTTAACATCTATTTTCTCTGAGATTCTTTCGCATGGGAATGATCCTTTTCAAAACTAAATTTCCCTGATATGATTTTTTTGGGGCAATCTTTTCGTCATCACTTCGTATCATCTTGGTATATTTGACCGAGACGGATAGTTTTCGACCATATTTCTTCAATCAGGTTCACTTGATCATTGGAATTGAATTTATTCTCTTTTAACCGACTTCAACTCTGACAAAACTCGTGGAGAAGAAAACTCGACGGACAAAACCGTATTCATTCCATAAATCAACGAGAAAAACGTTGCCCCGATCGAGGTTCTGATAGAGGCTCTCACAATCTTTTTTTTAAGCCGTTCATTTTCGGGCGATATGGTGTTTAATCTTGAACAGACCGGATGCTTCTGATATTGTGCTGCTATTCAAATTTAATACATCGTTAGATGTGATCCTTTTGGCATTCTATACTGACATAGAATCTGCTAGCTATTGACCCTGCGTCATTGGCATATGAAGCAGCTTCCGTTCACTTGGCAACATAATCAACGACCACAAAAAGATGAATCGATACTTGTCAGAGGCTTTTGGCAAAATCGGCCTGACGACATACATGCCCCATATAAAAGAAGATTATGGGTTCCACTGATTCTTTGTAATACGAGGTTTACTTATCATCTTGTTTACCATCATTAACAGATCAGGAGATAAGCTACAATCTTAATCCTCTTCAAAGTTCTGAGATCCCACTAAACGCATATCTCGCTCAAAAGGAGATTTTAAGTTAGCAGCAGTGTCGCTCATATCATTAATATCTGGAGACCTGTTATGTGGGCAAAGCAAGATCCGAAAAACAATAAAATCCAAGAATGTAATCATGAATAAAATGGCAATAAAAAAGAACAATTGTTTGAAATAAGAAACAAAGAAGCATTTTATTGAAAATAAAGAATGCTGGACATAAGCCTATTTCACAAAAGGATTTTTATTGCCTTTAGGCTTAAAGCAACAAGTGTGTTTTGAATATTACTCTAAATTAACCCTAAAAAAATACAGGAATCTCTTCTATCGTCCCATTGTTCAAAACACTCCAAGGTATGCAAAGGTTAAATTCTCTTTCCCACATTCTCGATTATCGTATTTACCCCCTTATCAACATGGTTGGGTAACGGATTTTCTACACTAGACTTGTTGTCAAACTTCACAATGCCCATGTCAACAAGCCTTTCGACTAACTTCTTAAAAGGGATGCAATTTTCTATCGAGTACCCTGTGATTCTCGCGTGGTATTCACATTGGGCGTTTTCATTGTACCACTTTGGGTATGGAGGTTGCACGGGTTTCGAGTAGAATGAAGTTACTACACGCGCATCAAACAGATTTTGGTATAACTCCCTATAAGTCATCGGGATTGGAGTGAACTGGAGTTTTTCTGAGTTTAGCCTTGAGCTGGATTCCCGCCTTGAGGGGCCTTGAAAGCTAGTAGTCACAGCCCTCGGCTGGCCTACGGTAACCAATTTGGAATACTCTTTACTTACATGTTCACTTCATTTTCATTTTTCTTTGGGTTTAACTTTTGGGTGCTTACTCTTGTATCTATCTTCTCGCATCTTATCGCGTTCTCTATCATCTCGTCGGACATTATTATATCTGGGAAGCTCATGGTAGTGTTTCCCAACATATGGTTAATGAACGGGGCTTTTAGAGTGTTAATGAAAAGCATTGCTGTTTCCCTCTCAAAGAGAGGTGGTTGTACTTGTGTGGCTACTTCCCTGCACCTTTGTGCATACTGCCTGAAGCTTTCGTTTAACTTTTTCCCCATGTTCTGTAGCATGATCCTGTCAGGAGCTATATCTGTCACATGGCTATATTGCTTCATGAAGGCCTGCGTTAAATCCTTCCATGATTTGACTTGAGCACGACTCGGCTGATTGTACCATTTGGCCGCGGTCCCAGTTAAACTATCTTGAAAACAGTGAATTAACAATTGGTTATTGTTGACATACCCCATCATTCTCCGACAGAACATTGTGATATGGGCCTCAGGACAACTGGTTCCGTTGTATCTTTCGAACTCTGGCATCTTAAACTTTGAAAGAAGTATCAAATCTGGTACTAGACTTAACTCTTTAGCATCCATTTCGCATTGGTAATTAACACTTTCCAGTGCTTTGAACTTCTCCCCCAACCATTTGCATCGGTCTTCGAACTGTTTAGGAAGCTCCGCCTTTGCCTTTTCCACTTCTACCGCATCATCGAAGTCGGGGACATTAAGAGTTACAGGATGGTCTCCGAGGTAAGAACTTGAACCTATTGGGAAATTTACTGCTGCCGAGGTACCGGATTGATACTGAGGTCTAATATTAACAGACACCTTCGATGGTTGTGCTTGAATGTTCATTGGGGCAAAGCTTGTAGGACAAGCAGAATCTTCATTGTCATTTCTAGTATCAGTTATAGGGCCTTTTCCTTTGTCAGATCTCCCCTTAAACAGCTGCGTTAGCTGACTTATCATGTTATTCTGAGATTCTAGCATGGTTTTCTGGGATTCCAGCATCTGATCCCTCATCTCCTGTTGGATCCTGGCCAACTGTTCTTGCATCTGCATTTGTAGTTGGTCCTGCATCTCTTTTTGCATCTGTTCTAACCTCTCTAACCTTTGATCCATGACTTTTGTTTTTCTTCGAATGTAGTAGCGATGTTCCAGGGTAACTAGAAATAACTTCTAGTTAATAGGGTTTTTTTATGAAATTTTATGCACATGATGCGATGTAATACAAAATGCATGTTGATGAATGCAAAAAGAAATAGAGGCGTTGATTCTGAATTCAATTTCATTAGAATAACTTTTCTAGAAAACAGACTTCTTTACTTAAAACAGATTACATATGCGGCCCTACCCTCATATTCCAGGCGAAGACATCGATCTTTTCCTTCATATTGGGATGTAGGGTCAAATTTCGCGAACTTTTCAATGAAGGCCTCTACTAGCTCATTTTGCTTGATTCGGGTCGTGACTCACTGCTCACTTATCCTTGCAATACTCGTTTAACTTCTTTAAAAAAGTTGAGATGTGACATCTCTCAAGTAATCCTTGTTGACATGAATTCTCGCAATAAATCAAAGACTTGTCTTCTTCTATAAACTATCAGCCTTCTCTCGTTGTGTTTACTTGGACCATATTTGGACGACCGTATTATAATCCACCTTATCAAGAAATTCATTTTTTCATGACAAACTATTCTATTTAGCAATCGAATATAAATCAACACCTCTTTTCTAAAATAATACAATGCGATGCGATGCGATGTAATCATAAACAAAACGAAACACATTAGTATAGAAAAAATAAATAGCCTAGAACACCTATTTAGGTGACCATTAAGGTTTGGTGTAGTTCTACCTATGGTGGGCTCCTAAGGTTCACTATATATGGTTCGGTTCTAAAGAAAGGGTACCTGAACCAGCAGATTCCTTGATCATCACCCATTATAGGCTCATGTGGACCAAGTTTAGTTCAGGGGGATACATTTCCCCATGGCCATGCGGAGGTGAAAACCTCATGAAGACATAGGTACAGATGTATCCCGGAAGCGATCCCCTAGCCCATGCAGAGGTGAAAACCTCACGAAGGCATAGTTTCTCACTCCCACTTAAAAGGCGCGACCACAACGGTCATGCAATATGATGCAGGAATAACAAAGGAGATTCAAACCAAAAATGGCACAAACAAATGTGACGAGAGAATCATAATTTCCAAAACAAAATTTCATTTTCGACAAAAGGACATAAATTAACCAATTCCACGGCTTGACTCTCTTATTGGTCCCCAGCGGAGTCGTCAAGCTGTCGAAACTATTTTTAATTTTGAAAAACGTGGATCGACTTTTAAAAAAAATGGATGGAGTCGCCACCAATCCTTTTTGAGGTGTAATTGGGCCACCTTATAAAGCATTTTGGTCTACGAATTTTAAGAAAACGGGTTCGGAAGTCGATTACGTACGAGGAAGAATTAGCACCCTCGTAACGCCCAAAATTGGTACCAAATTGATTAACAAATGTCTTTATTGTCGAAAATTAGAAGAGATTTTAAAATATGATTCTCTTAGAAAATATTTGAACGACTCGTTTTGGAATATTAAGACTCATTTGTTCCAAAAAGACAAAACATCACACCCAGCACGTTAGGATGCAACATTTTAACCCTCGAAACCAAAATCATCCCTTAATCTTCCAAAACCTGAAATTAAAAGGATATTTAGACATTTGGACGATCGAAAAACTGCAACCCAGCACGTTAGGGCACAATTTTTCGAACTTCCAAACACGAAACATGGCCTTATTTTAAAAAAAAATGAGTAAATCGGAAAAGATGGATTAAAGAAATAAATTTTGAAAAAACAACAATAATGATATACCACATAGAGATAATAATATATTAATAATGCTAACAATATATTAATAATAAAAATATAGTAATATAAGAAAAATTAATAATAATAGCAACAACAGTAGTAATATATATAATAATATATTAAATATAGTAGTAAAAATATTAACGATAATAAAAAGTGGTAGTAATAATAGAAGATAAATAGGAAAAAAAGGAAAATAACAATTCATTAATAATAATATACGTATTAATAATAATAAAAATAAGAAAAGAAAATAATACCATATCAATAATAATAATAACAAGTCAATAATAATATTAAAAAGTAAGAAGTAAAAATATAAAATATATATATATAACGTGGCCATAGTACATAAAAGAATTTGTAATAAAAGAGAAAATAATTACATTTTGAAAGAATAAACTATATACTAAATAGATTTGAAGAAGATATATATATTCAATAGATTTAAAAGAAATTATATAAATAAAATAACAGAACGATTTAAATAACAAATATTAAATATTAAAATAAAAAAATTAAAACCCTACAAACTAGGGACTAAATCAGAAAAGAAATAAAATCAGAGGTAAACTCCCTCTCTTTTTCCTTCTTTCGTTTATGTAAAGAAAAAAATATGAACACCAAAGTAAACAAAATAAAATAATATGAAAAGCACCTTAAAAATCTGATTTGTATTCTCTTTGATTTCGTATGTGTATTCTCAAAAAATCCCCCCCCAATACAATCCTTTTCAATGGCTTTTATAGCCAAATTTTACAACTTATAGGCAAGTGGGGTGATGGAGTTAGTAGGGGTGATGGAGGTAGTGGATGGTTTAGTAGGGTGATAGAGTTAGTGGTCGGTTTAGTGGGGTGATTGGTTTAGTGGTTGGTTTAGTGGGGTGTTTAATTTGGGCTGGTTTGATTGGGCCCGGGCAGAAATTGGGTCTCACACCCTTCTTTTTTATAGTTTATATTGCTCCGCTTGTACTTATTCAATGGTTAAATTATCGTCTAGGCTCAAAAGATTTACTCAAAATATGAGAAGATTTTGGCAAAAATGTTAAGCTCGACAAATGAGCTTGAATAAGATATTGAGCTCGTATCTTATTTAGCTCAATGCTAATTTGAAACCTGGCTTGATTTAAATATATGTCTTTTTCTAGTAATCTTTAAATATATTTAAAAAAAAAAAGAATTGTCAATACACTATCAATTCAATACTCATATCTTAAAACTTAATTCAAACTCGTTCGTTCAAAAGCCCAAACTATATTGAAATGATAAGTTGTTTAATTATTAACAATGTTTTCAAAGTTGGACTTGTAAAACCCCTTACTCGAGTTCGACGCTGGAACGAATACGAGGCATTACCGGACTATAACACAACCGATGATACAAAGTCGAGCTATAAAATTTCATTCCAATTAAGTACCTTTATGAATTAGAACACATTTTTCACCTTTGACAATTAATCTTAATTGTCAAATTAGACACCCAATCGATAAAATTTTTTAACGAAAATTTCACATGATAATTCTATCACTCTATCCGAAGTAGAAAAAGTTATTGCGATTAAGTTTTTTATTGCGGTTAAGTTTTAAAGTTTATAGAGTGATAGAATTATCGTGTGAAATTTTTGGTGCATTAATTTTATTGTTTTCATGTCCAATTTGATAGGTTGGACTAATTTGTAATAGGTGAAAAATATGGGTTAAGTTGTATAAGCCTATGCTATTGGGTATTCCATTTTGTATAAGGCTATTCGATGTGGTTAATATTAGTCGTGATATGAATGTGTGAAGAGGTTTTGTATGAGTGAGTTGCTTATATATATGGGATGAATGATAGCATGAATATGATGTGTGGGAAATGTGATAAGTGGATGGTTATATAAGCATGTTAAGTTGAGAAAAATGTTTATGGTTTTCAGTTAAGTATTTTTGCATGACCTGGGTATAAATAGTACTGAAATGTAAAAATGATGGGTTGTATGTTCAGACGATTAAAATCATATTGAAAAGAACTGTTCGACTAAGTGATTTAAAGACAACCACTTTTGTGCCTGTGCTAGGAGTTCGATAATATCATATGCTTAACGGAAAAACGTCATATGCATCCTTATCTTAATAGTTAAAAGTGCCTAATATTACAGAAAAATATCTGAAGTTTAAAACTTTATCAATGGGTAGAGATAATGAAAGATTTTGTGATAAAATTTGCATATTGACGAATCTAGAACTTATGCAGAAGTTTTGATGTGGGGCTCAGTAGTAACATGTCTATTCATCCAAGAATAATAAAATGTACAGGTATATACGTAGATGTTTTGGTGATTGAGTATGTATCACGATAATTTTTGAATTTATGTTCAAATGTTTATTTGTTAGCAAGTAAGCAGAAATCCAGTGTATTCAAAACTAATACAGTTAGTAACGGAATGGGAGTGATGACGAGATAGAGTTACCATAAGTTTCATATCGAGATTGTCATAATCTCCGAAAAGAAAGGTGTTAATTGGATTGTGGTTGATTGTTTAGCAAGGACCCATATGATCATTTCAGTTGTGTAGAGTTCCTATTCTATGGATTATTGAGAATAGGTGTATCGGAAAGAGTAATTCAGATTTTAATGATTCATTCCGGCACTATGTACTAAATTTTAAAGGTTATGGAAAAGAGATATACGAGAGTAAATCAATTTATGATTGTGGAAAATTAGTGAGAGTGTTTCATGAAAATTGGAAACTATTTCACCTAGTAAGATTTTCGGAGATGAAAATCCCTAAGGGGGGAGAGTTGTAACAGCCCGAATTAGGGCCTAAACGGAACATTGATTTTGAAAGCCACAAATCTGAAGTAGAAAAATTTATTGTAATTAAGCTTTAAAATTTATAGAGTGATAGAAAATTTTATCGATTGGGTGTCTAATGTGGCGATTAGGATTAAATTGTCAAAGGTAAAAATGTGTGCTCTAATTCATAAAGGTACTTGGTTGAAATGAAATTTTATGGCTCGACTTTTATGATCAATTGTGTTACCGTCCGGTAATGCCTGGTACTCGGTTCTGGCGTCGAACTCGGGTAAGAGGCATTCCTGGATAGTAACACAACCGATTATACAAAGTCGAGCCATAAAATTTCATTCCAATCAAGTACCTTTATGAATTAGAACACACATTTTCACCTTTAACAATTTAATTCTAATTGCCAAATTAGACACCCATTCGATAAAATTTCTTAACAAAAATTTCACACGATAATTCTATCACTCTATAAATTTTAAAACTTAATTGCAATAAATTTTTCCACTTCAGATTTGTGATTTTCGAAACCACTATTCCGTTTAGGCCCTAATTCGGGTTGTTACATATCTCTTTTTCATAACCTTTAAAATTTAGTACATAGTGTCGAAATGCGTTATTAAAATCTGAATTACTCTTTCTGGTACACCTATTCTCAATAATCCATCGAATAGGAACTCTACACAACTGAAATGATCATATGGGTCCTTGCTAAACAATCAACCACAATCCAATTAACACATTTCTTTTCGGAGATTATGACAATCCTGATATGAAACTTATGGTAACTCTATCTCATCATCACTCCCATTTCGTTACTAACTGTATTAGTTCTGAATACACCGAATTTCCGCTTACTTGCTAACAAATAGATGTTTGAACATAAATTCAAAAATTATCGTGATACATACTCAATCACCAAAACATCTACACACATAACTGTACGTTTTATTATACTTGGATGAATAGACGTGTTACTATTGAGCCCCACACCAAGACTTCTGCATAAGTTCTAGATTCGTCAGTATGCAAATTTTATCTCGAAATCTTTCATTATCTCTATCCATTGATAAAGTTTTAAACTTCAGATCTTTTTCTGTAACATTAGGCACTTTTAACTATTAAGATAAGGATGCATATGACGTTTTTCCGTCAAGCATACGGTATTATCGAATTCCTAGCACAAGCATAAAAGTGGTTGTCTTTAAATCACTTAGTCGAACAGTTCTTTTCAATATGATTTTAATCGCCTGAACATACAACCCATCATTTTTACATTTCAGTAGTATTTATACCTAGGTCATGCAAAAATACTTAACTGAAAAACATAAACCTTTTTCTCAACTTAACATGCTTATATAACCATCCACTTATCACATTTCCCACATATCATATTCATGCTATCATTCATCCCATATAAATAAGCAACTCACTCATATAAAACCTCTTCACACATTCATATCACAGCTAATATTAACCACATCAGATAGCCTTATACAAAATAGAATACCCAATAGCATAAGCTTACACAACTTAACCCATATTTTTCACCTATTGCAATTTAGTCCAACCTATCAAATTGGACATGTAAATAATAAAATTCATGCTCCAAAATTTCACATAATTATTCAAGCACTCAATAAACATCAAAATTCAATTGGAAAAACATTTTAAACTTCGGATTCATGGTTTTGAAATCACCATTTCGTTTAGCGCCTAGTTTGGGTTGTTATAACTCTCCCCCTTTAGGAATTTTCGTCCCTGAAAATCTTACCGGTAAATAGATTTGGGTACTGTTTTCTCACAGCTTCCTCCGGTTCCTACGTAGCTTTTTTCACACCATACTTTTGTCACAATTCTCACTAAATCACATACTTATGACCAATTTTTAACTTTTACAATTTAGCCCCTTTTATTCAGTTTCATCGAAAATCACCAGTAAAACTCGTTTCTCTTATCATAGATATGCGTAATCTTCCTTTAATCATCAAAATACACAATTATTCAACATGAGTAAATTTTTGAACTCAAACCCTAGCTTAAAATAAAGGTAGAAATAGTTAAATCGAGTTACCGGGATCTCAAGAATGTAAAGAACATTAAAAACGGGGTTAGGAATCACTTACTATTAAGCTTGGAAAGCTTGAACAAACCCTAGCCATGGAGGACATGAGAGGTTCGACATTACCATGAAGAAGATGATAACATTTTTGCCTTATTTTTCTCATTTTATTCTTTTATTTACCTAATGATCAACATGCCCTTCGTTAAAAACCTTTGGTATTTTGTCCACCCAAGGGTATTTTTGTCCAAACAAGTTATAATGGCATAATTGTCATTTAAGGACCTCCACTTTAAAAATCTATTTCAATCAAGTACCTTTATGAATTAGAACACACGTTTTTCACCTTTGACAATTTAATCCTAATTGCCAAATTAGATACCCAATCGATAAAATTTCTTAACGAAAATTTCACACGATAATTCTATCACTCTATAAACATTAAAACTTAATTGCAATAAATTTTTCTATTTCGGATTTGTGGTTTTCAAAACCATTGTTCCGTTTAGGCCCTAATTCGGGCTGTTACAGGACTGATGGTCAAATTGGTTAGGCCATCGGTTCATCGTTTAATCCGAACAGTTTGATTAAACAAATTATTAGAAACCCCATAAAAATATTAAAAAAATTGAATCGTTGCTTTTTAGTTCGATTCAACTGATTTCGAACCTAAAGTTTTTCTCCAAATTAGTACCTCGATCGATTTCCAATCTAATCGACAATCGAATCCATAAATAGGTGATTTTAACTCAATTCACTCGAATTTTTTCAAAATTTTAATTGATATTTATTTTGATTGAATTTCCAATGTTTTTCTTTTAAACTTATTTTTAAAATATAAACTTTTATTTTAAAACTTTTGAACATTAGTCGATAAAATTTCAAAATCACTTTCATAAATATTTATAAAAAAATTATATGATATTTTTTAGAAAAAAATATTTTTATATAAAGCTGTTAAATAATTCTCACTACCTTAAATATAATATATTTAGTTTTACATAATCAAAATATTAAATTAAATTAAAAAAGGTTCAATTTCTCAACAATTCTAATCATATTTCGAGTAAAAAATATACTTCAAGTAAAACCAATAGTTTAAGTCTCCGTTTGTTTCAACATAAAAACTTTTATGGAAAATATTTTTAGCCTTTTTCAATATTTATTTCATGTAAAATAGGATGGTCAATGTAAAAGGTTTTCATGCCTAACCCAAGCATCTGGTCAAACTACCGGAATATTACATTCTCTACTACATTCTTCACTTATTAAATATGTTCTTATAAACTTTCACAATTTTTCAATTTAGTCCATTTTTATTGTAAAAGTTTAATATTCACTAATTAATCACATTAAATCAATTTTCTTTCTTGTTATACTTCAATCACATAATTTATCTCAATATCTTATTTCACATATCAAATTTTTATGTTTTTCACTTTTATTATTTTATCCACATATCTTCTCAAGTTCCATAATTTAATCATTGTCATCCATAATTTTATTTTTAGAGTACTTTATGCATATTTCATCATCAACACATACATTAAACTTTTATCATACTTTTTTGTTCACATGTTGAATTGTTTCACACTTAAAACTTTTGTATATTTTTTAATTTAACCCTATTATCATATAATTTATTTTTCATCATATAAACACTTTAACCAAATAATTCATTATAATATTTCATTTCACATTACAAATTTTCATGCATATCAATTCGCTTATTTCAATTATAAATTTTACAAAATCTACAATTTAATCATGATGATTCATTATTTACTATAATTTTACCTTAATATCACTTTGTAATCAATTTATTACTTATCATAAATCTCAAATGTATGTTTATTTCATTGAAAACAACTTTTATGAAACATTTTTAGAAAATTTATCAAACAACAAAAAATATTTTACACAGATTCATCTAAATACCAAAAAAAATTAAATTTTTCAAAAAAATAAGTCATTTCAGAAACCATTTTCTGTGAATCAAATGGTGCCTAAATTTGCAGTCAATTTCCACTATAAAAGAAAATCAGTATTTCATCGATTGATCCCCAACTTATCCAACACCCAACAAAAAATAGTCAATAGAAATCAGCAACACACCACCATAACAAAAATCCATTGTATTTTTAACTTTATTTTATCACTATAATGCTGCAATGCATTTGATCAAAGACAGTATCTTCCTGCCTAAATTGTTCAGAAATTACAACCAGAAGCATTATGCCATAAATGCCACTCTTTAACCTGCAAAACATAAATTGTGAAATGATAAATATTTGCAACATAAACTAACCAAAATAAAAGCATAAATTAAATACAAGTTTATTCACATGTCGGCCATGGTTATGCTTTAAAATAGTATGTCTAGCAGGAGTATGTTAAATTTTTTTTGAAGGTTTTTTTTTGGAAGTTTCTCGGAGAGGGTTATGTCCCTGTACCAACATCCAGATATGCTCCGGACATTGGTATCAATCATGGCATAGAGGCTCCTATATTAAGAGTCAAATTGCATTTTGCCCCCTCTACTAAAAAAAATGAGCCAATCAGCCCATTACATTAGATAAAAGAGCAAACTAATCCTTCCGTTAAAAATTTCATCCATTTTTACTGTTAAAAACCGGTCCTTGCATACCAATATACGTGACATGTCACGTGTAATTGTGTAGTTATTAGAAATGGATTAAATTTTTAACAAAAAGAACCAGTTTGCTCTTTTATCTAACATTTTCAAGTAAAGGGGGCAAAATACAATCTAACTCCTACTACAAGGGCCTCTGTGGTACTTTTACCATATGATGGCCTACTTTATAATTTCAATTTCAAGGAACATATGAAATGCATTCTTCTCATATTTCTTCTATCATTATTGTGCAAGTTATCTCATCAGAAAAGAATGATATCTATTGATGTAACCTAGTCCTCTATACTTCATGGGACATATAAACCGACTATCTACTCAAAATAACTGCTTGGTCTTTTGCCATAAAGGAAGCATAGGAAGATACATCCATCAAAACTCAATATTTATAATTACAGGGTGAATGATGTTTTAAATTGAATTATACATATGCATAACTTTCATAGGCAGAACAGATACAAATCTTACACAATTAAGGGCACTAACATGATCAGAATTAGGTTAATGATGTTTTAAATTGAATTATACACAAGCATAACTTTCATGGTATTAGTTAAAAGCAGCATTCGTATGACAGTCAGTCCAACCAAGCTGCAAGTTGATGCCCAAAAAACGGAACAATGACAACAATGATTAAGGAAAGAACACATGGTTGAATGTTTCTACTCATCCATCCCAATTGTAATAAATGTTAAGCTGTTCAGAGCCTGCACATCATCGGAATAGGTTCATTGTGTTTTAAATTTTATCGTATTAGTTAAAAGCAGTTCTCATGTGTACATTTTCATCCATCCAACATGAGTTCTATCAAATGATAGTAAGTCCAACTGAAGTTGATGATCAAAAAACCGAACAACAATGATAGGGAACGATCATCACATCATAGAAGGTTACCACTCATTCCATCCCAATTTGTAAAAAAATATTAGCTAAAATCACATATAAAAATGGTTGAAATCTCCTATGACCAATAAACACCCAAATATAAACAAGTACATAACGAAACAATTAAAACTACAGATCCATCATCACTTAAACTTCACTAGAATCGAACATCAAAACTAACATCAATGTTACAAAAAGCTTGACCTGAAAAAAGTGTGGTGAGAAATGTGGTCTAAGAACTTCTAAGTGGTAGATAAAGCTGGTGCAAAGAACTGAAATATCGAACTATATATATGTCTAAAATAATAAAAGTTTCAGAGATATGAAGATATTATTTACAAGCTTCCGAATTACAAAAACTCCATTTTCTTAGCTTTTTAGTTAGAGCTGCCAACCTAAAGGTCGAAAATCTTCGCTGGTTTAGCATTGTGAAACATAGCAATTCTATCCAAAAATCAATGCTAAACCAGGGCCGAAAAATATAACCGGAAAAATGCAATCAAATCTCCTATATCAATGCTCCTGCTCCAGCAAAGCAATCCCAAAATTATACAATTTTATATGCAATAAAAGATAATCAACATCATCAATCCAATAAGCGTTGACAAACATATCTCCTTTTTTCCTTCTTTCCTCAATTCGAAATCGAAAATAGATCGATACTAAGGAAATCAAATCATCATCGAAAGAAGCCCATCGATCCATAGCCAAATTTACCCACATTTCAACAACGAGGCATCAAATCATCCATCTAAAACAAAACCCACGCATATGAACCTCTAAAAACCCCCAAATAAAAATTACCTGGGCGGGGATCAGTGATGACCATGCTCCTTGGCGTGTTGCTGGTGCTCGAGATGGCGACGCTCATTTGGGAGAGCGACGAGGTAAGAAAAGACCATCCCACCGAAACAGACATGGTAAAGAGGCTGGATCGAATCGGTTTGAATGTACTTTGAATTGTAATTGTCCAAACCCTTTTGAAAAGCTTTCTTCACGTAATCCATTGATAGCATCGGCTTCACGTAGTTAGGGACTTCCTTCACTCTCATCCCTTTTATCTCGCTATAAACTTTCCTCATTGCCATTTTCTGCAAAATTCAACCCTAGCCCCTAGCTTTGATTTCCCCCCTTTTCTTATTCTCTGTGAAATTTGGAGGATTGGATTTAAGAGCTTTTCTTCTTCTTCTTTTTTTTTTTTGTTTTTTTGTTTTTTTGTGTGTGTGTTAATTGAAGGGCTTCTCTCAGTTAGGTTTAAGGCTTCTTCGTTGGGCCGGCCTGCTTCATTGTTTCTTTCACCTAAAAATAAATAGGGTAAACCATATTAGTTGTCACTCGATTATGTTTTTTGTTGATTATTTAATTATGAAAAGTTACAAAATAGTTACTAAATTATTAGTTAATTTTTTTTGGTCACCCAAATATGAAAAGTTACAAAATGGTCACCCAACTATTAGTAAATTTCTTTTTTGATTATACAAATATGAAAAGTTACAACATGATTACTTAGTTGTTCGATTTTGTCTTTTTTGGTCACTCAATAGTATCAGATTTTTGGGTGTTTCTAGTTTTACATGATACATGCGCGGAAGGGATGAAATTTATTAAATACAATTCAACTAAGCTACTAATTTTCAAGATCAAAAGATTATTTAACTTGCAACGATTTTTTGGAATGGATCCGAGCAGTTATGGGCTTAGATGTCTTCATAGCATTTGAAGATTTATCTCTTAACTTCGAAATACACTTTAAATTACTTGATTTCGAGTTTAGGAGCTCAAGTTATGATTATTTTAGTAAAGACTACATGAACAAAATTTCTTGATGGGATAATTATGTAAATTACGAGTTTCAGGCTTTTAATTCAAGTGAAAATCATATTGAGTTTGATTTTTAGGCTTAATTTTTATTATATATGAGTTCAATATTGTATTTGTTAGAAATTATTATTTCATTATTTATTTGTTCGAAATTTGGATTTTTTAAAGCAATTTAAGTTATTTAGGAATTTTATGTCAACAATAAAATTTAGTTTGAAACTGTTTATTATTTATATTAATTAGAGTTTCAATATAATTGAGAGTTTTATTTTGATGTAATTAGTTAGCCTATATAAATGCCTTCATTCGTCTAGAGCCCTAAGCCAAATCCATGATTTGGACAAACTTACAATCTTATTCCGTGCACGTGTCTTTATCGTTACTTAGATAGCTAGTATAAAAAGGACCGAATTAAATAGTTGAGTAACCAAAAAAAGAAATTTACTAATAGCCGGGTGGCTACTAACATAGTTTACTTAAATAAACAAGGTTAAAATACATTATAAGTCCTTGTACTCTTCACAACTTTAAAATTTAGTCATTTTACATTTTATTTTCGTGATTTTAGTCCCTCTGATTTTCAGATTTCAAAATGTAGGTTGAATTGTTAACGCTATTTTTTGTTATGATATTTTGAAATAATAATAAAAACTCACTTAATAATAATGTAACTAAAAAATGACATTGTAATGAACTTTAATTTAATAATATAATTTTAACAATGTTAATAGTTAGATCTGAATTTTGAATTTGAAAAATAGAGGACTAAATTCTTAGAAATAAAAGCATAAGGACTAAATTTTAAATTTATGAAGAATTTTGAGACTTATGACATTTCACCCAATGAATAATATTTTTTATCTATTTTTTTTCTATTTTGGTACTTAAATTATTATTTTTCATCTCATTTATTTAAAAAATTACTGAAGCTCAATAATAATATGCCATGTGTTACATTTTTATCAGTAACTTTGATTTTTAAGTAAATTGAAATGAAAATGATAATTCAAATACTTTTTTATTAATAACTTTGATTTTTAAGTAAATTGAAATGAAAATGATAATTCAAATACTAAATGTGACAATAATTATCAATACCTATTTATTTTGACTCCAACTAAAAAAACATGATTAATTAAATCCAAATCTAATTTTGATCCAACTTGGTAATAAAAAAAAATCAATAAACTGTACTCATCCAATCTGAACCACAATGAGCTAATTTCGAAAAGCCAAAACAATTCCAATTCAAAAGCAACAATGCTTAATCAAAATCTTAAATGATCAAAATTCAATTTCGAACTTAAATGATTTAAATCTAAAGAATTTAAAACTATTAAAATTTGAAATGATACGAATCCAAACTCGAATTATCGTAAATTAGAAACTTAAAAAAAAAAAAAAAAAAACTACCCCTATCCAAATTGAGCAGGTCAGTCCAATTGATAGAGGTATATATGTAAGGGTAACCGGCTAGGAATTATATAAGTGTTCAATTAAGAAGATAAGATATTTAATTATGTTAATCTTTATAAAAAAAATTAAAAAGTAAATTTATTAATTTATTCAATAAATGAAACTATACAATCCAGAGAAAAAAAAAGTAAACACTCGTCGTAGATGACGAAGAACAAGCTTCATCAAACAAAATAAATGCTTTCGCCTCCACAACAATAGAACATTATGACACGTTAACAATTGGCTTTGTTATAACTCTAGCACGACATATCTGGAGTGATTGGAAGTACTTAATACAATAAATAAATCAACCTTTAATAATCTAAAACGATAAGAAAAATTGACAAAAGAATACGATAACAAAATTATCTCTAATATTAATTAAATCACTCATTTAAATTATAATCGTTGTGTTAATAAAATTTTCATGAATATTGGGACTATTAAATAAAATTATCACAAAAAATTGGTTTAAAAAAATTAGATGAACATATATGGAAATTGGAATCATTTTGGGGCAGTGAAGTGGGCAGTCACATGTGGTGTATAAACAAAACGACAAATTCTGGTGGGCCATACTCACATGTGATTCAATCTCTCGTTTTCCCAAAATAATAATAATATAATAATCTTCAATTTAATTTCAGTTTATAATATATTTGCAAAAAAACCACTTAAAAATAAATTATTTTTTACCAAAATTAATAGACATAAAAATTTGTTGATTTGGACAACGTAAAAAAACGTGACTATAGCTATTTTAACCTATTAAAAAATAATATTTGAAAATTTAATATCTCAATAATATTATTTTTTATTTAAGTATTTATTTTCTCCAAAAAATATTTTTATTTTTAATTAAAGTAAAAAAATTCTGAATAAAAATTAAAAAATAAGATAATAATTTATTTCATTGAGGAAAAAGAAAATCCATAATAGCTTGGTTGAATAAATTGAACCAATTAATTGGAATCTTTTAAAAGTATATTAGCTTTTTTCCCCCTAAATTAAATAGGCTAAGTGTGAGCTTAATTTTACTCAATAAAAAATAATTTTAATTATTAAAAAATAAAATATTAATATAAAACATTCTTGACAAATAATCTTAGTTTTTGAATGTCATACATTCTCCAACATATTTTTATATATTTAAATATAATTATACTTGTAGGGTGTACCTTGCATTTATTTGAACGTTTTGCGAACATTTATTGAAGACAAATGAGCGAATATCTTTGAGACAGGAGTAGGGGTGGCGTCGCGACAATATCTAACCTAATGTAATTGGGTTTTCGACTCCAAGTAATATTTATTCTCCCAGTTAAATTATTATTACTCTATGGATATTTTAATATGATTAGACCTCTAATCTTAGCTTTTTGTTTTCATACGCCAATCAACAATGACTTTTCTTAAGGGCAACAAGATGAAATTGCATTTGAGTTTTGGTAAGAGTTTTGTAGTAACTATGGAAAGAATTTTGTTCCCAAATTAAGGTTTTGTTTTCGATGTTTGGTATTATTCATTTAGTACATTTAAGTTTATTTTCTCCATATTACACTTTCGTTTGTTTACTCATTTAGTGAAAAGTTGAAGCCTCCTTTGCCCATGGTTTTTATCTTCTTTGGAAGAATTTTTCATGTAAAATATTTGTGTGTTTCATCTACTCTATTTTACTTGTTTGTTTATACGAATTAATCCCTGACAATACTAAAAAATTATAAGATACCAAAATTATGATTATAATTAAATTAAAATATATAATTTTGTAAAAGTGATTTATTAGATTTTTTTAGGGGGAAAATAGGATTTGGATGTTTTTAATATTGGTATAAATGTGAGATAAAGGTGGATAATACAATCTCTACCTCTTACACCTCATTACCATCCTTATTTAAAATTAAGTGGAAGGGGCATTTACCTTCCTAAAATGCGAAATTATATTAATGTCTTAAAAATTCATAAAATTTTAAATTAATATATGATAAATTTATAGTTTAATCTCTCAAAAAATATTAAATTTGAATTTATTTTTTTAAAATTATAAAAATATAAATTAATACAACGATGAAATTGTATATTAACTCTTTTAAAAATATATAATTTAATATCAAAATAGCAAGAATGGAGAAAACATTTCTAAATGTTAATTTTTTTATTAAATCGAATTGGTTTCTATGGTTTATTAAGTAAATTTATATTGAATGAAGAGGATAAACATAGCACTAAGAAATGAATATATTAAAATATATTTTTTTAGCAATTATTTGTTCAGTCCTTTTTACGAATAATTTATTATTTATTGTCGACATAATATCGGGTGAAGGTAATTACAGATAGTTCACACAGTCATGTTGAGAGCTATTGAAAAGTAATGAGATATCAGGGAACAACTCTGAAAGGCTTGTAATTTTCTTTTCTACACTTTTTGACGATGATGAAGGTTTTATGTGAGAGGATCTTGGACAATATTTGAGTATCGCAGGATGAATGCTCTATCGTATATAGACATGGAAAACCTCATTATGATACAATCATATATGACAGGTATGATTAGTCTTACTTCTAAAAGAATAGTTTTGAAGTTACGAGATAAGATTGAAGATGTCCCATTAATAAATCTTCTTATGATCCAGTAACAGTCTTCACATCTTCTTGACGAGCAAGGTCCCATATAGGTGAGTCCCTATAAGTTTGGGTACTTTCCTCTAACGAGAACGAAATTAAACCAACACAATAGGTGAAGAACCGAAAATAATATGGACAAAACCCATACAAGAAACACGCACATGAGGGACTTATAAACCCACACATCACAATTACACAGTGTGAAACTCAAACCTCAATACTTAAAGACGCGAGTCTTCACATTAACCAACAAAGTTAAGGCCTTATTGGTAATGAAAGCATTAATTCCCGATTCAACCATTGGTCTAATAATAATTAATTAATTAATTAAAACATTCATAAAGATAATAAAGATTTGGAAATTTATTAAATTGTTGATTTTCTATCCCAAATTCTGATTTTTTACGATTTCGAATTATTTTGTCAAAAATTAATGCAATTTTTATACTCAAACTCATATACCGATCAATTCTCGATTTAATTAATTTAGTTCGATTTCAACAACCTAGTTTGGTGAGATATCAAGTTCCTTTTTTATTTCCCTCGTGACTTCCTTCCATTACTTTTTTAGAATAATTTATTTCCTAATTGTCATGATTCTGTTTTTTTTTTTTAAATCTAATATTTTCCTTTTTTATTTCAAGATTTTCAGTTCACTTTTTGTCCATTTATCTTTTAAGATTTTTGAATAAATAAATAAACAGAACTGTAAAATACACTTAATAATTGGAAGAAAAAAAAATATAATCTCTGTCTTTTCCTATGGACATTTCCCCTCACATGAATGATTAAATACGTCCATATATAATATTATATATTTTTCAAAAAAATAATATAATATATACAAAATGAGTATTTGATACACTATTAGTATATATTTTTTATTTTACAAATAAATTTAAAAAATTATCGATTGACTCTTAGCTCGATTAGTATGGACATTGTTGTCAATGTACGAGGATGTGGATTCGAGTGCGCTAAAGTGTATTATATTTATTTTTTATGAAAAAAAATATTGTCTAAATTAATCTAACATAATCGAAAATTAACCAATCATCAAGTATGTCTTTAAACACCTGTAAATTTGTACTTCTAGTTGTGGCCAACTTTGCAATATGGTCTGCAATTTGGTTTTTTTCTCTAGGAACGTGTCTTATCCTCTAATGCTGGATTTTTTTAATCTCATATATATCATTCGTAATAAAGCTGAAGAGGATTCTGTTAAGTAAAACTCTTGAATGGCTTTAACTATCTCTAGATTGTTTACGTGAATCACAACATTCTAATATCCCTTCCCTTAGATGGGAGACAAACTATTTAGGATACCCCAAAGTTCGGCATAGAAAACGGCACAAACTTCCAATTATCCTCCTATTTAAGTGTTAGGAAGGGACTATAAATAGTTCTAATCATTGTGTAAAAAAAAAAAACAGATATAATCAGAACTTATAACGAGATTATTCAAAAAAATTATCATATATTTTTTTAATATTTTACTATACATCCTTTACAGAACAATTGCCAACTCCTAACATTACTTGTAAAATCTAAAAACTCTACCGACAGTTTATTAAATATTTTCTCATATATATATATATATATATATATATATTATGTTATACATGTCCCCGTTGCATCTTGCACGCTTTAAGCCTATATACCTAATAGTCAATTAATCATTTTTAAATCAATATTAGGAAATTAATCACAATAAGTTTGAAAAAAATAATTATTTGTGGGAACCTTTTGACTTTTAACTTGGCTCATTTACTTCATATTCTACATTTACTTTCTGACCATTGAAAATTTCTTCTTCCTTTTTTTACTTTTTTGAAAATTAAAATATTTTTATTAAAATATTAAAAAACTAAGTTGGACTATTTCACATCTATTAATGTGTTTTTTTTTATTTCATTCAAATAAATATAATCTTTTAATTTGTACCTAATTAAGTTTTTATTCCAACTGGGAAGTTGATTTTTTTAAAGTATTATACATATTATGAGGTAATAAATATAATCTTTAAAGTTAAATTTTTTTGTCATAATTATTTTCTTTTGATCAATTTGGCCCTCGGCCTTTAAATATTAGTCGAATTATTTATTTTTTACTAAAAAATTGATCGAACAGTTAAAATTTTAATTACATCGATGTGGTAAACCATGTGACAGTCCACATATATTTCATTATAGATGATTTTTTTAAATGAACGTTCTAGAAAATAATATATTTTTATTAATTTTTATGAAGCACACGCGAATTTCTATATTGACTATCATGTCATTGTTGTTAAAATTTATGTAGTTCAGTCAATTTTTTCATCCAAAGGAAAATAGATTAACTAAATATTGAAAGTTGAGGACCAAAGTGATATAAAAATGAAGAATTAATGCCAAAATGATAAAAGGGTAAACATTACGGGTTAAATTTATTATTATATTAATTATTTAAATTTTAAATTAATATTTAATATATTATTATTGCAATATTTTAATTTCATAAGTAGGTTTTAAATACTATCCCTTATCCTATTTTTTTAAGATTTAATTTTTATTACACCCTAAATAAGATACATGTGGGGAGAATCCTAGGGGATGATAGGGTCCTTGAACCCCTTAATGAAATGGCTTAATTCCATCTTCAGTCCCTTTAGAAAATTATTAGTTCAATTTAGGTTATTTTAATATAAAATGTATGGGTTTGGTTCCCAACAAATTGTCTTTTTTTGTCTTTAACACCTTAACCATTTTTTTTTTGGCTTTCATTCTTCAAGCTATACTTGTGTAGTTTAAAAACTCCAATTCTAATGTATCAAATAATTTTTCTTAACTTTTTAATTGTTTATTGGGTAAACTACATCGCAGGTCACTCTAAACGTGGTCACTTTATTTATTTTTTGTTAATTTAGTCACATTGGTTAAAATAATTGCTTGAATTGGTCACTGCAGTTAAAATTTTCGTTAATCCATCAACGGATTGCTAACATGACATTTTTTTGACTTTTAACTAAAGTTAATGACTTCTTTGTAATTAATTCAAAATACTTTTTTTTTTGTTTACTTGCAACATAAGACTAAATCTTGTGGGTTTTCTCTTTTTCTTTCTACTTGTTGTTTGTTTCCTAGGAAAGTAATAGAGGAAAACGAGGATAGTTTTGACTTGTTTGTTTGACTTGTCCAAAACACCCCATGTTCTACTTTCTTACTTACATAACTTTATCACTCGTTTTTTAATGCAAAGGAGAAAATAGAAGAAAAAACTCGAAAATTCCTTAAAAAAACCTTAAAATCTTATCTTGAGTACCCTCAAATTAAATTATCATTTCATTATTAATATTCAATACCTAGTAATAATAACATAATTACTATGAAAATAAAAAGAAAATAAATATTTATATAAAAAAATATTATTTAGGGAATTATTGTTTTTCATTAGAAAAGTTGAACACTCAACAAAACCATATTTGTTAATAAACCAAAAACACATGCAAAAAAATAGAACACAATAAATTTAAGAATGAAGGGAGAAAAACTAAAATTTTATTAAAAAAACAAAAAAAAGAAAACTTACCATATTAAGATCAGGTCTTGAAGAAATTGCGAAGAATTCCCGAAAAGCAAATAACAGAATCCGAGCACAAATAAACACTGTAAACATAGTATTTATTGTAAAACCTCTAAGTCAAAACTATCCTCATTTTTCTCTATTATTTTTCTCAGGAAACAAATAACAAGAAGAAAAAAATGACAAAACTTACGAGTTTTAGTCTTACGATGCAAATAAACAAAAAAAAGTATTTTTGATTAATTACAGAGAGGTTCCTAGCTTAATCAAAAGTAAAAAAATACTACGTCAGCAATCCATTAGTGGATTAACAAAATTTTTAACGGCTATGACCAATTTGAACAATTATCTTAATTAGAATAACTAAATTGACCAAAAAAATTTAGAGTGATAAAAATAAGAACAACATTATTTTAGAGTGACTTGTGTTGTAATTTACCCTTTTTTTTTGGTTACAAGTTAAAACAGTTGAAAGACTTATAATAAAAGTAGGATTATTTACATTTTAGGTCCTTTAATTTATATCAACTTATTTTCAGTTGTTAGCTTTGGATGTATTATATGTAACTGTGAATTATAATTATACTTGAATAAAAAGTTAATTTCTTAAAGGCTTTATTATTGATTTAGCCCCTAAATTATACCACTTTTTTAATTTTAGTATTTAATTTTTGTTGACCCACTTTGATACTTAGGATTTAATTTCATTTATCGATTTAATCATTAAGAGTTAATGTTGTAAAAAAGCTCTCGTTAACTTGTGGAGTCAAACAGAACGTGCCATGTGGCATTTTGTCAGCATCATCTACATGGAATTAAAAAGATATATTTATTAACATTTAATTTAATTTAATTAATAAACTTTTTTTAATTCTCTTACCAACTCATTTTTTCTCTCTCCTCCTCATCCTGTTTGTTATAATAAACATTGATAATGGTAATAAAACGGCCGCAAAGCAATAAAAAATAAAACATATAGATTTTACGTGAAAATCCTTTCGGAAAAAAATTATAGGCGAAAAAATTCACTAATGTTGAAAATTGAATGATACAAGAGGTGTTTCGAATTAATATCAAATAGAAGAAGTGTAGTTTTATACGAATTCTACTTGTGCAGCATGATCCGTACCAGTCCTCACCTCCATAGGTCTCCTTATTTTGTCACTGTATTTATTTATTTAACAAGTGACAAAATTCAAGTCACACAAACTCTAACATTCTAATTAAAACGTAATTAAAATTTTCGCTCCCTAAACCCTTAATTTTTCTTCTTGTTTTGAAGGATAAAACAAACACAATCTCTACTTATTTTGAAGGAAAGTATTCCACTTCAGGGTTTTGATCCAAACAAATCAGATTCACTATTAAAACATAAAAACAACCAACTTTTCACCATTGATGTCATGAAATCATTGTAGGGACATTAGAACTTTTCACCTACGACAAAGTATATTTGTTGGGTTTTCAAGAATTTGGAAATAGGGATT
Source organism: Gossypium stocksii (assembly GCA_020496765.1). Classification (NCBI taxonomy): domain Eukaryota; kingdom Viridiplantae; phylum Streptophyta; class Magnoliopsida; order Malvales; family Malvaceae; genus Gossypium; species Gossypium stocksii. The sequence continues at coordinate 3,153,122 of CM035623.1, forward strand.
TTTGGGAGGGAGAGTTGTTGGATTCGACAGGGTTCAAGTTTGGAAGGGAAGGATGATGTCGTAATAATGGAAAAAATAATTTACGAAAGATTTTTGATAAAATTAATGTAACAATTTACGTGTGCTTTGTATTAATATGATATTATTTATTTTGCGTAACATATTAATAAATAAATTAACAATTATAAAAACATTTAAAAATAATAAAAAACTCGAAATGCAAGAAGGTATAAAAAATTCATGAAAAATAGTATGAGGTACACCTAATTTGCTATGTAGGTTGCTATATTTAAAAAAATTAGTATTTTAGTCAATATTTTCTGAAAAAATAGCAATTAACTTTTTTGAAAGATTGATGGTTAGATTTAAAGGTTCTCGTGAGTCAGATCAAGCTCATGTAAAGTATCTAGACCAATTTTTTAAGCCCGAGTCTAGCCCGACTCAAATTGAGAAAGGTAAACTCGAACTAGCCTGACCTACCTATATTTAATTTTTTGGATTAGTTTTTATTTAAAAGTAAAATTAAAAAAAAAAAGATACAATAAACGCACTAAAAAACACTAAAATAAAATTTTTCTAACATATTAAAAATACATTAAAAATATATATATATATTAAAAAACACTACAATAAATATAATAAATATTTTATTGTATTAAATATAATTTTTACAAATTTTATATTTTGGGTTGCGTTATTTAGTTGGGTAAGTGTTTTTTTTAAGGTTTTGGGTAATTGGTTTAATTGTTATTGGGTTAGTGATTTAATATAAATATAAATGTATAATTATTAATTAACATATTATAACATAATATTTTCGGGCTGGGCCAACAAATCTTACTCAAAGTTGGCTCAACCCATATAGAAAACGAGCTTCAAATTTTACCTAAATCCATTTTCGGGCCTCATATTTTTGTCTAAACCCTCTCATTTTTAAGCGGGCTTTCAAGCCTGGGCGTGTGGCTCCGTCTATGGGTAGATCTAGTCAAATTCAACTATTTTCAAAAGGTTGAGTGCCAAATTTAATTTATAAAAAAAAAGGAATAAGGGTCAAATTTGTCATCATGTCTTAAAAAATACTTCTACCTTGCATTTCCAAGGAGATAACACGTGTGAGAACCCTAGAGATAATATTGAGAGAGACAGTCACAAACCTTTAATATAGATCGTAAAATAGATTTGAAAGATACAAAATAAAAATCTATTTAGATTGCTTATATGGACAAAAAAGAGTAAACATGGTGCGTTTTAATTGGGTCACCACAACACCTGGTTTAAATATTGACGGCATTAAACTCAAAGGACTAAACCGATTGACGGAAGTAAAGTTTAAGTACTAAATTGAGCAAAAAAAAGGTTTAAGGGCCAAATCATAAATAAAAACTTTCTCAATGGCTAAAAACTAAAAAGGAAAAGAAACGCGCTTAAATGCGGGAAAATTAAATAGCAGCAGTTGTATCTGTCCGTTCCGGTCCAATCAAGGTGCTCTCCCACTTATCAAACTAGCTATTATAACTAATTTCAAGGGTAATTAAGTAATTTCACTTACCCGACAGCTTGCGCGCGAATGTCTCTCTCTAACAATAATTAAAGATAACAATAAAACAAAAACTACTACAAGAGAAAAAAAAATGAAAAGGCAATTTCATTAATTGACCAATAATAATAATAAGGGTAGGGTCACCTTAATTTGGGTCATAATCATTTCATTTAAATTTATTTATTGCTCTAAATTTATTTTTTTATCTCTTTATCATTATTACCGGTGAATAAATTTATATAGAGGTCGAAATTAAATTGTAAATTTTAGAATAATAAAATATAATTTTATTTTTATTAACTTAAAATTTAAAAAAATTAAAGGGTTTAAATAAAACAAATTTGTTTTAAGGGGGCTAGGGCCTGCCAGTTCCTAATTTCGCTATTGGTCACAGACACTCCTAAAAAAATAAATAATTGATCATGAAATGTGTTTCATTTCTATAAATAGGGGTTAAACTTCGACCATATAACTATTACGCCACACATCATAGTTAAGGTTTTTGGACAATCTTTACTCATACTCTTATATAAAGAAAGGGATAAAGTAACATTTAGTCCCTAAACGTGATAACTTTTTCTAATTTAGTCTCAGAAATTTGATAATTTTTCTCAATTTAGTCTTCAAACTTAGATTATGTAAAGGCATGATGACACGACACAATTTAAGATAAGGGTAGGTGCCACATCATCATAATTTCTTTACAAATATATAAAGTCTAAAAAATTACAAGAAATTATAAATAATTTAATAGTTTTTATAAAAAAATTAAGTGATGATGTGATACAATATCAAAACGCTGTATCATCATCTATAACGAAATTCAAGGATTAAATTTTTAAAAATGTCAAATTCGAGGACTAATGTGAATAAAAAAAGTCTAGAGATTAAGATAAAAAAATTTATCAAGTTTAAGGACTAATAAAAACAAATGTATAAAAAATCGTGTTTTAAAAATTAGCTTATTTTAAAATTTATTTATAATATAGTATCATTTAAAATTATTAATTGAATTTGTTTATTCAATTAAAAATAAGTCTACTTCTCATATTTGATAATAATATAACTAATTATGATTTTAGTTGATATTTAATTTCACTTAATTTAATTTTTATAATATTATTAGTAGGTCGAAATTGATAATATCATGATAATGTTAATTGTTACCATTGAAACAATTACGTGAATATTTTTATAAACAATTTTAAGCATTTAGATAAAGGGAAATGATTATATGAAATAGTGACGCCCCCACATCTGTATCCTTTTTCTAATAGTTTTATGCCACACTAGTATTTTAATTTTGAAAAAAATAAAAATCAAATTAAAATACTAGAATTTAGGATGAAATTACTGATGTGTCATAAGACTATTAAAAAAAGGATAATATCCCTATTTCATACAATCTTTCCTCTTTAGATAAAATATAAATTTATTATTGATTAAACATGATTTACTCAATTTCTAAGGGTCTCTGGAAATTATGTTAGTCTCTAACAAAAAAACAAATTACTTCAAACTAAAATGGAAGGATTAAATCTAAAAAATCACCGAAATAAAGGGATTAAAACCAAATTAAACCTCTATTGGGACTTTTACTTTTTTAACGCGTTTAATAAAGTAATATATTAATATTTAAAAAAGGGTCAAAATTATAATTAAAACAATTTTAAGCAATAGTTAAATTAGTATAAATTGTACTACTTAATGATTAAACTTTTTATAAAGTAAAAAATAGAATATTTATTAAAAAAAAAAAACTACCTACCTCACAGACTCACTTAAGCTCTTTTCCTCTTCTCTACTCTCACACACACTGCTAAATAAACCTTTAAAGAACTTTACTTTCTCCATTGCTTAGATCTCCAGTTTTTGTGTCTCTTTTGTGTGTGTGTTATTTTCACAGCAATTTTCTCTCATTTTCTTTGAATGAAGGATCTATCTGAACTTATTAAATCTCTGCAAATGTGAATAAATTATATTCTCTCTCTGATCCAATCATTTTCTCTTCTTTTTTTGGTAAAAATCGTGTTATAAAAGCTTCTTTGATTCGCTCCTTTATTACTTGCGTAAGTCTAAATTTTCCTTTCTTTTTTTTATTTTTATTTATTTTTTTCGAGTGATATTGTTATGATCTTCTTCTTTACCACCGAAAATGCTTGTGAAGATTCTGGTATTTCTTTCTTTTTCTTCTTCTTCTTTTTTTTAGTTCATTTTTGTAATTATTCTTTGTTTGGATCGTAGATAAAAAGGACGTTGACGCAGGTTGACGTGAATGTAACTAAGAAACGTGAGCTTCCGGCGGGATTGGATCGGGTTTTTTAGTGTCTCTTCGGTAATATTTTCGTTTTTTATTTATATTTTTTCTCTTTTTACTGATTTAAGTACTGTTATTTTTTTCTTATAGAAAATGATAATATAGTTTTTTTTTTTTGGTTTTAATGCAATAATATAGTTTATTGAAGTAGCTGAAAAGGGCTGAACTAATTTCAGCTAAATCCAATCTCCACTGAAATAAGTTTATTTTTAGCAGGAAAGATCTATAAGCCCAAAGTAGTTTATTTATTTCATCTCTAGAAATGTCGATATCAAATAATCACTTTTACAGTCTTGTTCCTTACATATAAAACAATAGTTATTGCCTTTTCAAGAAACAAGAAAATATTTTCATAAAAAAATAAAAAACAAAAAAAGGTAATTGCTGTTAAATTTGACTTAAAAAAACCCAGCAAATTTCTTGAAATACTGATTTAATATGAAGCAGATCTCTAGTGAAGCGAGAGAAATGAAGGCGTCAGGGCTTGGTTGGGCTGTCCTGTTGATGCTATTGGGGCTTGTGGTTAAGGGAAAAGCTGAGATTTACATAGTGACTGTAGAAGGTGAGCCTATTATTAGCTACAAAGGTGGTGAAAATGGCTTTGAAGCTACCGCTGTAGAGTCAGATGAGAAGCTTGACACTACTAGGTAAATATCTTAGTATTTCGCATTGTTTTCAATTTGGGTGTGTGTGTGTGTGGATGTGTATATTTATTTATTTTATCTATAATTGTTTTCAGATTCTGCTGTGGGGTCTTGGACTTATTTGATTTTTTTTTTTGGTTCATATTGGACTTATTTGATATCCTGTTAAGCAATTGTCGTGTTTGAATGATCTATGCACATTTTTGGGCCTAAAATATTACTACGAATTTGAGTATTTGACTTAACTATGTTGTATATAGTATTAGTTTATATTATTTGGATTTAGAAGCAGATATATGAATATTTGTTCAAAATGAATATATTTAATTTTATGATTTTTTTCTCGAATGTTCAAATATGCTAAGAACATAGGTGTCTGTACATGAGTAAGTGCTGTGAGTTCCTAGAGAAGACCTTGTAATTCTATGCTTTGAAGTTTGAACCATTATTTTCGAAATTGAGCCAAATTTTACCTTCCTATGCGATTAATGAAACCTCTCATGTAAAACAATAGGGTGGTTCAGTCTACTGTTGCAAAGTCTTTTGGTATCTTACGTACTGCCTTGGCATGTATGGTTTTCACTCAAATTTTATGGGCTCACACAATCTCTTAGTTGATCAAAATGTTCCAATGCTTGCTTGGCTAATAATCCCCTTCCTTTTTTTTTCTTTTGTTATCGTTTCAGTGAATTGGTAACGTCCTATGCTAGTCATCTTGAAAAGAAACATGATATGCTTCTTGGTATGCTGTTTGAGCATGGGAGTTACAAGAAACTCTACAGTTATAAACACCTGATAAACGGCTTTTCAGTTCACCTTTCCCCCCAACAGGTGAAATAACTTTTTAGCTGCTACACATACCGTGTTGTTGTATTTTAAGTAACTTTTAGCTGAACGAATACCTACAAATTTTTTTTTGAATCCAGTCTCTGCTTTATCGTTCCTTATTGTATTTTAAGTAACTTTTAGCTGAACGAATACCTACAAATTTTTTTTTGAATCCAGTCTCTGCTTTATCGTTCCTTACACCTTGACAATATATTAGTAGGCAGAAACTCTAAAACGTGCTCCTGGTGTAAAGTCTGTGGAGAGAGATTGGAAGGTGAGGAAACTTACAACACACACTCCACAATTTCTGGGGCTCCCAACTGGTGTATGGCCGGCAGGAGGTGGCTTTGACAGGGCAGGAGAAGACATTGTGATAGGATTTGTAGACTCAGGAATTTATCCACATCATCCAAGCTTTGCAGCCCATCACGATGACCCATATGGACCTGTTCCAAAGTACAGAGGAAAATGCGAAATTGACCCTGATACCAAGAGGGACTTCTGTAATGGCAAGATCATTGGAGCCCAATATTTTGCTGAAGCTGCAAAAGCAGCTGGTGCCTTTAATCCTACTATTGATTTTGCCTCTCCCATGGATGGCGATGGACATGGAAGGTTAGTTGCAATCATTATTTTGCAGTTATGTTTTAAATAGGAAAAAAATATGCCACCTTATCTGTAATAAATATACCTTCGAGAGAGGTCTAACTTTTATATCCTTGCTTCATTACATGAAGGAAAGTCTTAAGGACCTAAATGAGCTCATTGCAGTTTTAAACAAAAAAAGTGAACGTATGAGAATCAGAAGTTGGAATGTGATTGTTTGGCTGAAAAATACTGATCAAGGATGTAATAGTTAAATGTTCTACATGCTTGTGTAAGTGCTAATATGCATTTAATATAACATAAAATATAATTATCCCCACTCAAATATATCAACAAAATGTCAGATATAAATCAAACTATTATTTATGTTGTATAATCATATTGACACCTATGGTACTTAGACTAAGTCGTGATAGTCGGACAGTGACATGTGTCATGCTCCTCCGACATGGTTATGTTCAATATGTTTACTGAGCATAAAATGGAGTAAGACTACCTCTAATTTCTTGCAGCATTTATGGGTAAAACTAAGCAGCATAAACTTCTCTTTACAGAACTTCTATTCTTCTCACTTTGGAAAAAGTTTAGCGTTTGATGGAACATTTTTATATAAATATACTGGTATTGAGTGAAAAAATTGTATCTTTTACTTCATTCTAACAAGCTCCTCTTTTTTGGATGTCAATGTATATCAGTCATACAGCAGCTATTGCCGCTGGGAATAATGGTATTCCTGTTAGATTGCATGGGCATGAATTTGGAAAAGCAAGTGGAATGGCTCCTCGTGCCAGGTAGAGATTGCATATATTTACCTAGGTTATTATGCAGTTAAAAGCTGTTTTGTTTTCTTTGATATGGGAATTGGCATTTTTCTTTTGTTTTTTTGTTTTAGGATTGCTGTCTACAAGGCAATATACAGGCTTTTTGGAGGGTTTGTCGCAGATGTGGTAGCTGCAATTGACCAGGTGTGCCACGATTTTTACTTGGAATATTTATTTCCATGATTCCTATTTATGTTGATTTAAGATTACTGCTAAGTATACTTGCCTTCCCATCTGTTCTGAGCTTAAGTTTTTGCTTGAGATACAAATTCAACATTATTTATGGGTAGTGTTTTCCTTTTACATCTAACATTTGGGATTCTAGGTAACCAGATAAAGGATCTTCCTTTTGGATATTGTCTTGTATGGCTCTCTCTTGCTAATAATTGAGCCACAGCTTGGATATGTTTTTGTTTAAAGAACACTTCTTTGATGATTATCTTTGAATTGAAGATGTTGATGACTGACATCCTCCTCTGTCAAGAAAAATGTGAATCTGTTTTGGTTATCTTAAGTTGAAATGTGAACCTGTAAAAAGAAAAAAGCTAGGACAGAAAATATAGAGTAATGTTTGAATTTGCTTGTGATACGCCTGAAAAGAAAAAAAAGAAGAGCTGTTTCTTTTGCTATCCATTGATTCTAAAAGTTGCCTATTTTCCAATCAGTTCTACATTCTTCTATGTTATTCTTTTGTCAAAAACTTGATTTGACAACTTTTATGAACAGGCTGTTCATGATGGTGTGGATATTCTCAGTCTCTCTGTGGGACCAAATAGTCCTCCAACAAACACGAAGACCACATTTTTAAATCCTTTTGATGCTACACTTCTTGCAGCTGTCAAAGCTGGTGTTTTTGTTGCACAAGCAGCTGGAAATGGAGGTCCTTTCCCTAAAACTTTGGTTTCTTATAGCCCGTGGATAGCATCTGTTGCAGCTGCAATTGATGATCGTAGATACAAAAACCATCTGAACTTGGGAAATGGAAAAGCTTTAGCTGGACTTGGATTGTCCCGTAAGTTACATCAACTGTGTTTATTTATTTGTCTGGTACGACCTTTTGAGAATGTTTCTTAAGAACAGTAGATGAAAATGGTTTGGGATCTACATATGAGATGACATGTTTTGTTAATCTGTCAGGATAGGGATTCAGACTTCTTCCTCTTTCTAGTTAATGCTTTTCTTTAGTTGATGCCTTCTTAAGTTGTGGCAAAATGTGCCATTAGTCTCATCATCAGCATGGTAGCTGATCCTTGCCAATTCCTTGGCGCTTTTAGTATTTTTGGATAAATCTGTGTTCTTTAGAGCTGAAGTCTGGAACTTATGGATTATTGCAGCTTCTACTCATCCAAATCAAACCTACACCATGGTTGCTGCTAATGATGTCCTACTAGATTCCTCAGCGACAAAGTTTAGTCCCTCGGACTGCCAAAGGCCAGAAGTTTTAAACAAGAAATTGGTTGAGGGAAACATTCTTCTTTGTGGCTATTCCTTCAACTTTGTTGTTGGTACTGCATCAATTAAGAAAGTCTCTGAAACAGCCAAGGCTCTTGGTGCAGTTGGTTTTGTTCTTGCAGTGGAAAATGTTTCTCCTGGAACCAAGTTTGATCCTGTTCCTGTTGGCATACCCGGAATCCTTATCACGGATGTCTCAAAGACAATGGTAAATCTCCTTGCTCCCATTACCTGTTCTTTTGATATGATAAGCAAAGCTGATAGCTTTCTCGCCTGGCCAAAATTTTAACTGTTATTTTTAACTCAATGATGCTAAATTTTATGATTTGTCTTTCGGAAATCTCTTTCGTAGGATCTTATTGACTACTATAATGTTTCTACACCGAGAGATTGGACTGGACGAGTGAAGAGCTTCAAAGCTATTGGTAGCATCGGGGATGGTTTGATGCCAATTCTCCATAAATCTGCACCAGAGGTTGCACTATTTTCTGCTCGAGGGCCTAACATAAGAGATTTCAGCTTTCAAGATGCAGATCTTCTCAAGCCTGACATTTTGGCACCTGGTTCTCTAATTTGGGCTGCTTGGTCTCCAAATGGAACAGATGAGCCTAATTTCGTTGGTAAAGATGTGCTTGGTTTCTATATTTGTTTCTCTTGTATTCTCAACTAGTGAAAATTTTCGGACCTAATCTTCCTTGTTTCGAGCAGGAGAAGGATTTGCTTTGATATCTGGAACCAGTATGGCTGCACCACATATAGCAGGGATAGCAGCTCTTTTGAAGCAGAAACACCCTCAATGGAGCCCTGCTGCTATAAAATCAGCCTTGATGACTACATCAACAAAGCTCGATCGAGCAGGAAGGCCTCTTCAAGCACAACAGTATTCTGAAACAGAGGCCATGAAACTTGTCCCTGCCACTCCTTTTGATTATGGGAGTGGTCATGTTAATCCGAGAGCTGCTTTGGATCCCGGACTCATCTTTGACGCAGGTATTCTTGCTTTTTGCTTTGGATCCCGGCCTCTTTATTTGTAGCTTTGCGAAATCATTCGGAGTCTTTATTTGCATTCCCCTTGCCTTTTTGTAGGTTATGAGGATTATGTTGGATTCTTGTGCACCACACCAGGTATTGACATTCACGAGATAAAGAAGTACACAAACTCCCCCTGCAATAGCACCATTGGCCGCCCTTCGAATCTCAACACGCCATCAATCACAATCTCTCATCTGGTCGGGACTCAAACCGTTACTCGCACCGTTTCAAACGTTGCTGAGGAAGAAACCTACGTAATCACAGCTAGAATGCATCCATCCATTGCCATCGAAACCAGGCCTTCAGCCATGACTTTGAGACCTGGCGCATCAAGAAAGTTCTCCGTCACGCTTACCGTTCGATCAGTAACTGGAAGCTACTGCTTCGGAGAGATCACAATGAAAGGCAGCAGAGGGCACAAGGTAACTATACCAGTGGTGGCTATGGGACACTGGCGATAGACTAAATTGGTAAGCAGAACTAGGGAGCATTTTCATCTGCAATTCGTTTTACTACAACCTTACAATTATTCAATCACAACACTGAATTAAACGGTCCTCGGTTCATTCAAACATGGATTTCAGATAATATTTTCACGGATCTTTATACAATTCAGGATTGTGATTGGTTAACTGTGTTGTAGTAATTGTAGATGAAATGGTCCTCGTACTATTATTCTTTGTAATTTGTGGTAATAAGATATGGGTTTTAGATTATATATATGTCTGAAATATATAGATGTGGAATAGTAGTTTGTAAAGGTAAATGCTATAACGTGGGGAGACTTGTAGCATCTTCCTTCTATAAGTTTTGCTACTAATTTTCTTTGCTAATTCCATAAAAAATGCTTCCTTTACTATTTTGTATTATGTTTTTTTGTTGGATTGACAACGAAAATTTCCCTTTTATCTCTTTTGAATTTCCTTTTGTTAACCTTGATTAAAGGTTGAGTTATTTGTCTTAATCTGAAACCTGCTTTGATTTGATGAAAATTCATAATTAATTAATAGTATTAATAATTAACTTTTATCAAATCAATTTTTATCAAAAATTGAACATAAAATTAAATAAACTCATAATTTAAATTGAGTTTATTCTATTTACAAAATTATAAAAAATTTAAAATAATATTAGTAATTAATTTTTATAAAATCAATTCTAAAATTTAAATTAAACATTAAAAAATTAACACCGTTACTGTTAAGTGTCAAAATATATAATTTTTATCAAATACAAGGTATCAAATGATGTATTAAGCCATAAAAAAAAATATACATTGGCAAAATATATAAACACACAAATGTTAAAAAGTTACGTTATAGACGAGGAAAATAACTAAGCTATTGTTTAAGGGTTTGACTTGATTTGGTTAAGATGTTTCGATGTCTACTAATCATATTGAGCATTGTTGAAGTGGTCTTGATAGTCTTTAAAGTGTTGTTCATCGGGTAGCTAACTGGATTCTCAACAATCGAAGGCATTATTTCTAAGAGGGTTTTGCCTTTCGTGCTTTGCTGAAAGTCAACATGCCTAGTGCAGCCCGAGAGCGCCTTAACTGTATGTGGGCATACGACAACCCATCAAGTAGTACCATATATACCCCACCAAGGGCAAGATGCTCACACTGCCTTGATGGGTGGCCGTACACCTACGTACGGTTAAGACATTTCCGACTCTATAAACTAGGCCTTCAGGGTAGCCACTCATGGCACATTAGCTCTTGACAGAGCATGGGAGACTAAACCCTCCTTGAGAGGCCTTTAGTTGTTTGGGTTTAATAACATTTTAAAAATTTATTTTGAAAGAGTTAACTCCCCCGAACAAGCATCGACTAATTTTGAAATCAAGCCGAATCGAACTCCTTCTAACGGAAAGATATTTTTCTAAATTTTTTAAGAGATATTAAACTCGTTATCACTTGATCCAATAAATATTGGTGAGTCATGATTCAATTTAACTTGATATGACTTTGGAATATCAAAAACTAAGAAAGAAAATAAATTTATGATTTTAAATTAAAATTTCAGCATTATTTTCATAAACTGGACCGGTTGATTTAAGAGTTGATTATTTGGGGTAAAAAACCGGAGGAAGTAGAAAGAAAATTGCAGAAGCTCAACAGTGTCCAGTCCAGAGCATTGAGCAAACTTCAAACACCAAACTTCAACAAATCACTTCAAAAAAAAAAAAAAAAAAAAGAAAAAGAAAAAAAAGGAGCAGAGCCATGTCTTTACCCCCAAGGCTCTCTCGTTTATCATCTTCTTCCCTTCCTAAAACCCCACCTCTTCAAACACTGCTTAAACGCGGTTTCACCCCCACGCTCAAATCCATCAACCAGCTCCTCCTCTTTCTCTCCCACTCCCGAAGATTCAACGCCGTTATCCATCTCTTCTCTCAGTTGGATTCCAACAAAATCAATCCCAATTCCCAAACTCACTGGATCCTCATTTGCTCTCTCCTCAAATTGCACAAATTCGAAGAGGCCGAACATTTGGTGAGTACCCAGATGTCGAAATGTCCCGATTTCCCCAAAACTCGGTTTTGGGATTCTCTAATTCAAGGATTTGGTGTCATTCGAAACAACCCAGAGAAGGGTCTTTTGTTGTTAAAGGATTGCTTGAGGGATCCTGGTACATTGCCTTCTTCTTTTACTTTTTGTTCGTTGATTCATGGTTTTGTATCTCAAGGGAATATGGATAGAGCAATTGAGGTGTTGGAGTTGATGACAGGTGATAATGTTAGATACCCTTTTGATAATTTTGTTTGTAGTTCAGTGATTGTTGGTTTTTGTAAGATTGGGAAACCTGAAGTTGCAGTTCGGTTTTTCGAAAATTGTATGAATTCAGGAGCTTTAAAGCCTAATGTTGTTACTTATACAGCTCTTTTAAGCAGTTTTAATCTGTTGGGTAAATTTGATGAGGGTTGTGAGTTGGTTTATAGTATGAAAAAGGAAGGGCTGGCTTTGGATGCTATTCTTTATAGTTGTTGGATTTTAGGGTATTTTAGAAATGGGTGTTTAATGGAGGCTTTGAGAAAATATAAAGAGATGGTTAAAAGAGGCATAAACCCTGATACTGTGAGCTACACTGTCCTTATTGATGGGTTTTCGAAGGAAGGTAATGTTGGAAAGGCTGTTGGATTTCTGAAGAAGATGTTGAAAGATGGGGTGATGCCGAATGTGATTACGTATACGGCAATCATGTTAGGTTTCTGTAAGGAAGGGAAATTCGAGAAGGCATTTAGGTTGTTCAAGGAAGTTCAAGATATGGGGATTGAAGTGGATGAGTTTATGTATGCAACGTTGATTGATGGAGCTTGTCAGAAAGGAGATTTTGATTGCGTCTTCCATTTGTTAGATGAAATGGAGAAGAAAGGGATTAAGCCAAGTATTGTTACTTATAACATAGTCATCAATGGTTTGTGTAAGGTTGGGAGGACATCTGAAGCAGATAATGTATTCAAAGAAGTAGCCGGTGATATTATAACGTTCAGTACTCTGTTGTATGGTTATACCGAAGAAGGGAATATAAAAGGAATTTTTAAGACGAAAGAAAACTTGGAAAAATCTGGTCTTTGTATGGATGTTGTTGCATGTAACATACTCATCAAAGCATTCTTTATGGTTGGTGGATTTGAGGAAGCTCGTGCACTCTACCAAGCAATGCCGGAAATGGATTTAAATGCAGATTCGATTACTTATTGCACAATGATTGGTGGCTACTGTAAAGCGGGCAGAATAGAGGAGGCACTTGAAGTATTTGATGAGTATAGGGTGTCATTAGTTTCTTCTGTTGCTTGCTATAATTGTATAATAAGTGGGCTATGCAAACAGGGAATGGTCGATATGGCCATTCAGGTGATTTTTGAACTTGGTGAGAAAGGTTTCATTTTGGACATGGGTATCTCTATGATGTTGATCCGGGCAGCTTTTGCTCAAATGGGTGCAGTGGGAGTTATGAATTTTGTTTACAAACTTGAGAATTTCGGGTCAGACACTTACAATAGTTTATGTGACAATGCTATCCGTTTCTTGTGCAAAAGAGGTTTTGTTGAAACTGCAACTGAGGTGTACTTCGTGATGAGGAGGAAGGGTTTAATTTTGATGAAAAGTTCGTATAAGTTGGTATTAGAAAAGCTTATTTATGGTGGGAAAACGCCTCTAGTTGGCCCTTTTCTCAATTTCTTCCTGAAAGACTATGGCCTTGTTGAGCCTATTGTTGGCAAGATTTTGGCACAGTACTTGTGTCTTAATAATACGGACATTGCACTACGGTTTCTCAAGAAAATGAAGGAGCAAGAATCAACAGTCAGTTTACCTCCCTTGATTTTGAAAAACATTGTAAAGGAGGGTAGGTTATTGGATGCATATAAACTCGTCTTAGAAGCCAGCGAAAGTTTCGCTGATATGGATGTGGTTGATTACTCATTCCTGGTTCATGCCCTTTGCAAAGAAGGATACCCTAATCAAGCCTTAAATCTGTGTTCTTTTGCCAAAAATAACGGGGTTACTCCGAACATTGTAACATACAATTCGGTCATAAATGGCTTGTGTTGTCAGGGGTGTCTTGTTGAAGCACTCCGACTATTTGACTCGTTAGAAAGAATTGGCTTGGTTCCCTCTACAGTTACATATGCAACACTAATTGATAATTTATGTAAGCAAGGTTTACTGCTGGAAGCCAAAAATTTATTCGATGGTATGATTTACAAGGGATGTAAACCGAATATACGTGTATATAATTCATTCATTGACAATTACTGTAAGTTTGGTCAAATGGATGAAGCCTTGAAGCTTCTATCTGATCTTGAGATCAAGAGTGTTAAGCCTGATGAGTTCACTGTTAGTGCTATGATTTATGGGTACTGTATGAAGGGTGACATGGAAGGTGCTCTTACATTCTATTCCGAGTTTAAAATGAAAAATGTATCTCCTGATTTCTTGGGTTTTATTCATATGGTACGAGGTCTTTGTGCGAAAGGAAGGATGGAAGAGGCAAGGAGTATCTTGAGAGAAATGCTTCAGACAAAATCCGTTGTAGAGCTGATAAATAACATTGATACCAAGATCGAGTCAGAGTCGATAGAAAGTTTTCTTGTATTCTTATGTGACCAAGGAAGTATCCAAGAAGCTCTGGTGGTTCTTAATGAAATCGCATCTATACTTTTTCCTAGTCAAAAGTGGTTCACTGTTCATCAAGAATCTCAAGCACTGAACAATGGTTTGAAGAGTGAAGCTCTTTCCGCAGTCTCTACTGTGTCAGCTGGATCCAACAAAATATCTGATTTAGATGGTGCAGCGGAATACTATGATATTGGAAAAGAGGAATCTCAATTTCGTAGTTTTGACTTTTACTATTCCTTACTTAGTTCACTCTGTTCGAAAGGGGAGCTGCACAAGGCAAATAAAGTTATGAATGATATGCTTTCGAGCTTGCAGGGAGATATGTAGTCAAATTACTATATTTGGTTGCCATGACTAAAACCTAAAACTTTCTCTGCCCGGGAGATAGGACAAGAAGCGATGTACTTACAGGCTAACACTTGTTTGTTTCTGATAAACAATAACCATGCCATTTAAACTTCTTATCTTCCAGAAGGTAACTTTGGTTTCTTCATTATGCACTTCAATTATGACATATTACTCCTTTTCTGCTAGTCTAATTAGTACTTGCCTCTCTATGCATATACACACATGCACTAGCATGTTTTCTGAGATCGAATTTACCATTTTCATGTGCAGGCCTGCCTGTTTCTGGTTAAATTTGTTTTTTGGGATTTTCATATATTGGGAGAGTCCTTGGAGGATCATATCCTCATACTGAAGTTTGGAAATGGGCAAGATGCCAAGAAAAATGAAAAAGCGGAGCAACATAGCCATTAGGTAATGTAAAGTCTACCTACTTTAATTGAAGCAATTAAATAGTTTGGATCCTTTGTTCATGTTAAGCTGTCGGTAATGATATTCATATCTGTAGGTTTCATGTCAATATTGGGGCATATACAAAAATCATATTCGGTGGTAAATGTATCATGGAGGTCCTTGCACTAGGAGTCAGATTGCATTTTGCTTCCTTTACTCAAAAAATGGGCAAATTAGTCCTTGTACGTTTTATCCAAGTGTAAATTGGTCTTTTTTGTTAAAATTTCATCCCTTTTTACTGTTAAAAACTGGTGTGGCTAATGAAATAATTAGATAGTTACATCTGGCGTGCCACATGTACCTTATGCTAACATACATGTACCAGTTTTTAATAGTAAAAATGTATGGAATTTTTATCAAAAGAACCCGTTTATTCTTTGATTTAACGTATAGGGACTAATTTGCTTATTTTTTTTTAGTAAAGTGCACAAAATGCAATCTGACCCCTAATACAAGGAACTCCATGGTATTTTTACCATATTACGGTATAAATATTTGTTAATCATACTCCATGCATGTACAAGTTTTATGTTTCTGACTCAATCATTCATGTTCTTGTTTATTACAGCCGGGTTTGGATGGCAGAAATTGCATTGCTGATGCACATTACATGCTGGCCATTTTTCCAGGTGAGAACCATACTTTGGACTCTTGCTTCCTTTTGTTCACTTTAAGTTCTCATAATGTTGTTTTCATTTGTATGTCCTCAGAAGGTTGATCTTGGTGATATTGCAAACCGGTCAGTAACACTTGTTGACTGGTCTGCAAGAAAGCGGTGTTGAGAATCATCTGGCTCGGGATGTTACCGATGAGCTTCTAAAGGATATCATGGTACATGTGCTTATAACTTGTCTTTTAAGCAATCCCATTGTGATAATGACTTGCCACTCTTGATGCTAATGAGTGCGAGGCAGTAAGGTCATTAAGAAACGCACCTTTTTTGCACAAACATGGGAAAATGGCAACACTTAACAACTTATGACCTTAATGATATGCTTTAGAATTTGCGGTTCCTTTGTATGATAGATGAATTCTGGCATGGTTTGTCATCTTGGAATACCATAGTAATACGATGATCCATGCAATAAGTGATGAAAACTTGTACATTTCAAACACTTCCTCTTGCACATTAACGAGTCAGTAAAATTACTAAATTCTTGACCTTTTTTTTGTGTTCTTTTTTTCATTGAGCGACGAGCGGGTGCAACCTTGCCTAAAGAACGGTATCAAACAACCATTTTACCTATTTTGCAAGGAAATTCTACCCAGAAATCCTACATAAATTGATGATGCTCCTTATCTCTGACTCCGAATTCTTTGGACGGATTAGAGCAAAACTGCAGGTTGTCAAGTTGTTAGTGGTGTGTCCTAGACGGGTAATTTCTTGTCTAACCACCCCTCACATCTTTTCCATTGATACATATTCTATATCCATATACATACACATACATGTATGTGCGCATACGTATGTGTACGTACGTGTACGTACATGTGTTTGAAGGAATTTTTGGAGATTCATAAACAAGAGTGAACTGATGCACTAGATAAGAAAAATTAGATGTTTTATTACTCAGAATTGGTTCAGGTATAAATTTTAGATATTCGTTATTTGATTCTTTGTAATAAAGTCAAATTGAGCAGAGATTATTTTTGCTAGATTATTATATAACGTTAAGTGAAAGAAGAAAAATTAAAAAATTTATACTATTTTTTTTAGTGAGTTGGTATCATACGTTCATCATGTCTTAACCCAAATGTGAAATTATTGAAAAAAAATACAAAATAATTTGAAGGTATTTTTGTTCTTTTTATTTTTATATAAAATCTCTCTCTCTCTCTCTCTCTCTCTATATATATATATATATATACTATTTTTTTGTGGTTGACCTTTAATTGGTCGAAGGTTCAAACAATATTATTGTGGTTTTAAATAATTGTTTTAAAAGATTTTATATAAACTATTTGAAACTTCTTGTAATAATATTTGTTGTTGTTCGTTTAGAAAGAGTTTTTTAGGCACTTTAGAAAGGCATAAATACACTCGTAATAATCTTTTGTGCTCTTTTTCCAAATAATCAAATACTCTAGCTCAATTTTGATTATTTAATTAAAAAAAACTATTTTAAAAAAAATGAATTTGTATTTCAATTTCAATTCAAGCTATAAACTAATGTAGACGCCTATAAATAAATACTATAACTTATACCAAAGAATTATGATTCAATAGAAAAACAATTCAATCAATAAATTCCCCAAAAAAAGAAAACATAATCAAACAAGAACACCTGTATTACTCGACTCAATTAATAAATTTCGAAGAAAAACATGATCAAACAAGAGTACTTATATTACTGGGATTTGGGTATTTAAGTTGGATATGGCTATATATCGGACACAAGTATGATAAACTCTTTCTAAATTTTGTCGGTCATTTCCTTATAATATTTGGGTTGGTCCGAATAACAATACCTTAAAAACAATGAAGAATCAGAGTAAAATCACTCACCAGTACAAACTTGTAAATGACAAATAAAATAACTATGAACACTAAGTGAACTCTCAACATGTATCTTGCATGGATTTAAAAGTTAAGCCTTTATATTTCTAGAAAAGGGTGCACCAGTTATGTTTTGCAACTTTTACAGAAGAAAAGAAAAAGAGTTTCCCCCTATGTTCTTTCTCATATATGATCAATGGCACAAAATGGACAAGAAATTACCTGTCCGGAAGGACGCAACCCTAACAAACTCGTTGGCCTCCGGCCTTGTTCGATTGTCATCCTCGTTGTTCTCTTCCCGTTACCCTTGCACTCAAGAATTGTGTGATTGCAAAACAAGGCCATTTACAAATGTATAAACCTCTACGTAAAAACGAGATGGAACGAAGAAAATATGATGGATCCGACCGAAGTATTCAGTCAAAAATTGAGGAGTGTCACCAATTTATCTAAGGTTTCTGGATAGAATTTCCTTGCAAATAGGTAACATGGTCGTCTGGTACCGTTCCATATACAAGGTTGTAGCAGCTCTTCGCCCTACAAAAAGGACGGAGAAACGTAAACCTATATTCGGAATCTAGTAACTATACAAACTCCTAAAAGCATGGGAAAATGTATGCGGAATGTATACCCCAGCGTTACTTGTTATATGGGTCGTCATGTCAATCGACTGCAAAAAGAATAAAATAAAAACCGTCAGAATCTTAGTTCATCATGCTGGATATTTCATCATCATACAGAGGAACCACACGTTTGTAGTGTATTTGTTAAACAACGTGGTCTTATTATAAGTTATCGAGTGTACCGTAAAATTCCTTAGAAGATCATATGTAACATCCTGTGCCCTGTATGATTTAGGGTGCCATTTTCTCTCAGACCAGTCAACGCGTGTTACTGACCAGTTTGCGATGCCTCCGGGGTCAACCAACTGATAAAAGGAACAAGCGTTAGAAGAAGCTAAAGTGAAATGTATGAAACATGATGCAGAGTATGATTCTTACATTGAAAAAGGTTGGGAGGTAATGCTCGTCGGCAATGCAGTTTTTTCCATCCGCAAATGGCTGTAATAATCAAGAACGTGAATGACTGAATGTCAGCAACATAAACTTAGGCACAAATTCTATCATTTTGTGCCTTTGTTAAAGCTAGAAATACTTAGTGCTAATGCTAATAGTTAAGCTAGAAAATGACGGAGATAAACATCAATAAGGATAGTTGAGACCAGTCTAACAGACAATAGTAAGGACACGTAATGCTCTCGATAAACAGCAGTTGTTAAGAGCTACTTTTGCAATCATGTACCAAAAAAAGTTACACTTAGGCCACCTAAAATTATTTCTTCTTATGTTTCAGCATTATAGTCGAAATGGTGAATACAAAGAAGAACCATTAAAATTGGAACAAATAAAAGTGAACCAACTCTCTCATCAATGAATACAAGGCCGCTGTAAATTCGAAACGAGAACAGAATACAGTAAATAAAATGTACCCTGCAGTAATCCCGAAACCTTGAATAGTAAAGACTGTCAGCCATGACTAGCAGAGCATGCTGCCGCCTCATTGTGAACCACTGCATAAAATTCAATGATTTAAACTTGCTACAACAAGACACTTTATTAGTTCAACTTGTTACAACAAGACACCGTATAAGTTCATAAGAGACTTTATAGTATCAATTAACACATACCTGTGCACCCTTTCTGAAGTCTTTCTCTTCTACCTCAGGTAACATGCGTGTTGAATACCTGCCATTTCCATGAGGTCCAGGATCCACAAAGCTGGCAAACAAAGTGGGTGGGATAAATTTCAAACAAGGGAAATGGTGCAACAAAGTCCATTATGCGTGTGTGTATGTGTAATACTCTCAGATTCTACTTACCAGTCAATGAAACTCATATTAGCATGCATTAGATAATTGTAGACGTAATCAAAATTATGCAATGGAATACAACTGCAATGTCACCATCGGTACTTTAGATTTGGTAATAGCACAAGTAAATATATATATATATATGTATATTTTGGGAGGGGCGGGGGTGTTAATGACAAGAACTATATTTTACCTGTCAGAGAGTAAAACAAAATGTTGGTTATCAGGATCTTTTAGAGCATATGCCAATAATCGTCTCTCTGCATCAACCATAGAAAATGCTCCCCATGTAACCTGCAAATTCAGTGTCAATAAATAAATCAATAGATAAACTAACCATACAATAATTGTTGAAGTAGTCATATATCAGATAGCGAAGCTCAACCACAAAATTTGATCTAAGAAACATACCGGAGAACTGTGAATTTCCCGGTTAAGGAAGTAAGGGCTCACATGCACTGGTTTTTCTTTTGATGCATGGATATAAACAGAAAATCTTCCCTCATTACCCTGCCAAGAAAATTGAGCAAACCTTTTTATCAGGATACATGGCATCTCAAAAGTAACCAAAACCAAAAATGCAGAAAAAGATTAATTCCTTTCTGCAAGAATTCAACAGAAACAATACAGACTGAGCAGACAGTCGATTTAACCAAAAGGCATTGATACAGACATCCTGAATCATACAAAGCAGGGGAATCTGCCTTTTCCTCCACCTTAGCAATTATATCAATTCACAATAAGCCAGATTGATTTCACTAGTACCTTCACCATACACATTAACCCATATTTGCAATGGCAATCAACAAAGGAAATGTTCTTTACTAAAATGAAATACATATGGCTCTCGTTCATATTAGGCAATTCCTGGACACAAAAACTAGTAAAATGACCAACCTGAGTTACTTTATTACAATCAATCTGAAGAGACATAAGTACTTCTTGATTCACAAATAAGCTTCATAAAGCCAGCAGCTTTTCAATAATACTATAAAACGGTCCAAGTTGCCTACACTTAGTTACTACAAGTTTCTAATTAGTTCAGACAAACTATAGGTATAAAACTAGTAAGCTCAACCTTCCTTTAATGGTAAGATTTGTACATGATCTATCCAACCCTGTTATATAGGAACAATGCCTGAATGAATTTCTTCCCAATATATCAGTTCATTGAAGCTAAGTTCAAGGATAATAACCATGAGATTTAATGGAATAAAAAATAAAGTCCATGAAGAATATGAAGATATTAGATCACGGAAGGGAAAAATGAACTAGCAACAACAACCAAAAAAAACTTACACGGAAGAACATATCCCAAAGCTTCTCAAATGGCAATGAACCTGGAGTTAAGAACATGAATGCAATTTTAGGATTTTTTGATTCTACAGGAGGTGTATCCAAAATATCCCTAACCACAACCCGTGACATAATCTCCTCATCAGTTAATTCCCTTTTAGGAGGAGGAAGCCAATCAGTAATGACCTTGCAACCTCTAGAAGAAAATACATAACATGCAACATTGCTGTTCGGTGGATAGATGTAAGCACAAACTAGAAAGAGGCTGACAAAAGAAACCATTAAGATAATCCATATTGGCCTCTTCAAAGGAGAGCGATGGCGAGATCCAGGCAAGATCTTAGTATCACCCATGCTACCTAATCGCCACTCCTTAGCTACCTTCATCTAGTATAGACAAAAGAGCTCTATATTCATGTGTTTCTTCTTTGTTTCAGTTTCCTCCTCAAGGTAATCAATCAGTATCCAACAACCAACCCCAGTTTCTTCAATGGATCAATGTAATGTGATCTGTAAAAAGAAACCATAGGTGAAAAAGAGTTACAATACTTAGTTTGTAACACAAGTATCCATCATATCTGAAAAACAGAACTTAATTAAAAGGGTCCACTTAAATACCAAGATAAACCTGATCAATCCCTTAACCTTAAAGCTACATATAGGTAAAAAAAATAAAAATTAAAAAGAAGAGTCAATTCAACCAAACGCTCTATACTTCAAAATAAATACAACCAGTATACAAAATTTACCTTCTTTTTTTTTCTGTTTTCTCTGTGCAATTCAAAAGGCTCAAAAGCAAACACTATTTTTCAACATGTGCGAAAGAAAGAAACGTAAAGATTTATTTCCCTAACTATTAAAACCAAACACAACAGCAGCATCTTTCAATCACTTTCATTAAAAAGTTTCACAACAAAAAAAGTCAACTCAAATCAAAGACCTCGTTGATCTAACCTATCTAGACTATAAGACTCGTTCAAATCCAACAAAAAAACACTTGATCATTCAATTCCTCTGCATAGTCCATAACAATCATAAAAAAACGTAACCAATCAATCAATTCAACAATGAATGAATCAAACAATGGTCATTTCTTTAAAAAAAAAAACGATAGAAGCAGCAAAGTTACCTTAGCAATGGAGCTCATCGAAGAAAACGGAAGCGATCTTCAAATCTCTGGATTTGAAAGATCCAACAAAAAAAACAAAAACAAAAATGGCAATGAAGATCTAATGGAAGCCAAAAGCATGAAACGATGAACAAATATAAATAAATAAATTTGTATATTAAAAAAGAATTATTTCTTCAATAATTTAAACAAATTTTCGACGTATTTATAACTGAATTCTTTGTTTTTTGATTTGTTTTTGTTTGTGAAAGAATGGAGAGGGAGAGGGAGAGGGCTGGCGGGTTGGTAATGTAGTATTTTAGCTAATTTCCAAACAGCCGGCGATTTAGTTTAATAATTGGTTAAAATATGTCATAAGTCCCCGTACTCTTCATAAATTTAAAAACCAGTCTTTATACTTTCATTTTCAAGAAGGGATAATGTCAAATTTAGCTCTTAATATTTATATCTTTTTTCAATTTGACCTTTTTTTCTTTTAGCTAAATTTGGCACTTAAAAAAGTTTTTTTAAAAGGAGTCGAATATGACCATCAAACTTTTGAAAAGGAGTTGAAATGATTTTTTTTAACTAGAATACTAATTAAAATGTTAAACACAGTAACTTGTATGACAATCCATGAGTATTTTGTGCTAATTTTTTTGAATTTTTATATATTTTTTATTTTAATTTTTTTATCTTTATAATTTTTATTTTTTGATGTGACATATGAGACAAATGATGTTATGTTAGCATGATGTGCATATGGATTGCTATGCGAGTTGTCAAGTCAACAATGTTAAAAATTAATGTTTTAATCATCATTTTCATTAAAAAAAAATGCAATTTGACTCTTTTCTTGAAAAATTACGGGCCAAATTTAGCTAAAAACAAAGAATAAGAGTCAAAAAAACAAAAAAATTAAACGTTGAGGAATAAATTTATCATTATGCTTTTCAAGAATTTAATTTATTTTTCATATTTTAAAATTTAGATAAAACTATTAACATTATTATTTTTTAGATTAAATTTATTAGTGTGATATTTTAAAATATGTCATAAGTCTCTGTACTTTTTAAATATTTAGAATTGAGTCCATGTACTTTTTATTTTAAAAAATTTAGAGGAATAGGGACTAAATTCTAAAATTTTAAAAAGTATAGGAATTTTTGGCAAATTTTAACCAAAACAAAAATATGCAGCATGCTTCTATTCTAGAATCAAATTGTATCTAATCGCGTTGTAAGCGCGTGTAACTCACTTTGCCTTTCTCAATTAACCGTCTTCGTTTAGGGGTTAATTAATATTTACACGTTTTTTTATTTAATTATTTATCCGTTTGGTATAAAGGAAATAAATTTATAAAAAAAAAAGGGTTCTCCTATGTGAGTTTTAGTATATGATTTTTTTAACTGAATAATTTAAAATATGTTATAAAATATATATTTAAAATAATAAAAATAATATATATTTTTTAAATAATAAAAAATATTAAATATTAAATCAATCAGGTTCATATATAAAGTTAATAACTGATAATCGATGAATATAACTAGATAAATAGACTTTACAATTAACTTAACTACCAAAGCCATTTAAACCGAAATTGACATAACGAAATTGGTCTGTTAAGTCAAGTATTTTATGTTATAGATCTGATACCATTCAAATTTGAATATTTTAATTATTATTTATAACAAATTTAAATTAGATATAAATGTTAACTCTCGAATATTTATTATATAAATTCACTTTACATTTATGAATTTAAATCAAATATCTGAATCCATTATTTTCTTCATTTTTTTTAAAAATTTAATTTTAAAATATTTTTTGATTTATTAGAATTTAGACGAGTTTCTGTCGTTATAATATTAAAATTAAATAATATTTAAAAATTAAATTAAATAATTTATTTTTTAAAATTAGAAATAGTAATAATGTTAATATTGCAATAATTATGAAAATTAAATATAGTGATATTATACTTGCATGTACGTTTAACCTTTAAGCTTAAGATTGGTACTTCAAGTCCCCTCGCACGCATGTTCTATAATTAATATTATATACAATACTAATACTTATCGTTGTTGTGAATTGTACATGACTTTTCACAGAATCTAGGGATAAAACCTCAACACAGTAATAATTTCTTTTGTTGTTGGAGGACAAGTTGAATACTTAATGAATGATACTTCAAAAACTGCTCCTGAAAGAGTTGACTTCTTCAAAAAGTGTGAATTCAATATATGCATTAATATTTGGGATAATTGTCAAAACTATATGTGAATTTCGATCAAAAGTGAAATGTCATGCATATGAAAATTTTATATATGAAAATTTGATTGATTCAAAATAAAAGTTTTATTTACGCATATAAATCGCAATTCAAGTTTTATGTATATAATTATACAAAATCAAAATTCATGCATCAAATTATACATTTGACCAAAATTCATTTATAAATTTAATATTTATCTTTTAACATTTCCTAAATATAACTTTAGAAAGTAGTTTAGATATGGGGATTAAATTAACCACTAAAAAGATTTTTTTTTTTTGAGTGTTTGAGTGGATCAAGTAAATTAAAATTAAGTAATAGGATAATATTTTAAAGGGTTAATATGTAATTTATCCCATGAATTTATCCAAAAATATTTAGTTGGTACTTGAATTTTTTTATCTAGTTAGTACTTGAATTTGTATTCTGTCACACACATTGTCCCAATTTGTTAATAGCGTTAATTTTTTAAAGGTTAATATGTAGTTTGCCCCTAAACTTATCCAAAAGTATTTAGTTGATACCTGAATTGTCCAAACAAATACCTAATTGGCACCTGAACGTGTCTAAAAAAATTGTACTTTTTTAAATTAATTTATATTTTTAAAAGATTTTTAATTTTTTAAATTTATGTCTACCATATGTCATATTGAGAGGCTTCCACGTGTCACTATAAGATTTGTTATCAGTGCCACGTTAGTGTAAATTAACAGTGTTAGTGCAAAGATACCTACTTGGGTAACGTAATACAAGTTCAAATACCAACTAAATATAAAAAAAATAGATACCAACTAAATACTTTTAAACAAATTCAAGAAGCAAACTATATATTAACCCTATTTTAGACTTTGGTTTCTCTACCAAGATGCGAAAACTAACCCAACATCACAATCATCATGCCCACTAATTACTTTTAAAAATAATTATAAAATTTTAAAAATAATTGTAAAATTATAAAAAGATTTAATATATAGTTTGGTATCTGAGTTTAACACTTTTTTCTAATGCAGTACTCATATTGTTTTTGGTTGATTGAAATGTCATATCAAAGAACAAATAGTCATTTTGTTAAAAATTTCGTTCATTTTTATTGTTAAAAAATGTTTCCTATACGTTAGCATGATGTACACGTAACACGTCACGTGTAACCATCTAACTATTCCGTCAGTCACAATAGTTTTTAACAATAGAAAAAATGATATTTCTAACATAAAAAAACCAGTTTGCCTAATTTTTTTGGTAAAGAGAGCAAAATGTAATTTGTCACTTAATATAGGGGTCTCCATTATAATTTTACTTAATAAAACTATTGAGATTTATTAAATGAGGTGATAAAAAATTTGATATTAGTTTGTCTAAGGTTTTAAATTTGAGTCTCGTGAATGCAGAATATAATATTGAATTTTTTTTACTCTTACTCAAGAGTTCGGTCCAACTTGAATTTTAATTTAACCAGGATTCAGTGTAGCTAGAATTTTAGATAAAATAAAAATAAAATTACTTTTACTAATATTAAAAAATAGTGAGATAAACGTACGCACGCGAGGGAAAAGCGCGTGAAACAATCTTTCCCCCAGGCTCCAACATGTTTGTGATCGAAGTATATACGACGATTACGAGGCTTTGAAGTTTGAACGTGTCATTGGTCGTTGCCTTGAACGAATGAAACGACAAATATACCCTTCATCTTTACTTGTTTTGTGCGTCTTATCCGGATAAGGTTTGGTAGGCATTTTAGGTAACTTAATTTTTTAAATATATACACGTCCAAGATCTTTTAATATTCGGTAATCATATCAAGTTCTATCGAACTTTGAGTGGAGCCAAGTCGGAATCTTTAAGTCGGGAGCAAAGCTCTTCCAATATTGTTTTTTTTTTTTATAATATATATAGATCCAAGATCTTTCAATATTCGATAATCATATCAAGTTATATTGAACTCTGAGTGGAGACAAGTCGGAATCCTTAAGTCGGGAGCAAAACTCTTCCAATATTGTTTTCTTTATTCATCAAATTCAAAGATAAAATTTTTACGTAAAAAGATATTAAACTCTTTACTATTCAATTCGAAACATAAATTTAATAATATAAATTATCATAATTGCATGCTTGTTAGAAATGTATTCAATAAATAATTCAATAAATCCGTTACCTCCCTAACGACGGTCCTATGTGGCAACCCAAATGGTTTTTAAATGCCAACTTGGATGTCTTACATGACAATTCAAATTAAATTTATTGAATTAAAAACCTATTTTCATCCCAGCAACTGGACATCTAAGTTGGCATTTAAAACACATTTAGACTGCGAAGTAGGACTACCGTTAAGGAGATAACAGAATTTAACGGTAAAATGACCACTTCGTAACAAAACGACAACATAGGTAACTAAAACATAACATTTCAAACATAAATGACTAAAACGTAATCTAAAACAAATAAAAGTAACTATTTTTGTCGTTTACCAACTAAAATATATATAAACGTATAACACATTTAATACGGCTAACAAATTAAATTACAGAAAACATTGTTGTTTTATATGACAATTTTTTTATTAATATAAAAATAGTGCAATAAATTAATAGATGAAAATTGAGTTGGAGTCTCCAGAAAAGTTGGAATATTAAGCAGCGAATTGACCTAGAAATTCTTAAATTAATTATTTTTTTATAATTATTACATAAATGAACCAATCAAATTAATTCATTTGGGGAAATTATTATTATATGATAGCATCAAAGTCAATGTCAAACAAAAGCCTAGTTTATGAATGTCGTGTTTGACGGAGTAAAGACCAAGAAATGACCATTTTTATGTTCACATTTTTCTGACGACTTTTAGTGTTTGGATTTGAATATTGGTTGCTTCGATTGGAAATTTATAATTGGATAAATTCGATTAAATATTTATTTCTAAATTTAGTAGGGTAAATTTTAAAAAAAAATAAATATTTCTTTCTAAATTTATTAGGGTAAATTTAAAAAAAAATTAAATAAAAGTTGGGATTAAATTATAAATTTTTAAGAAGTTAAAATTAGGCTTGCTCATGAGTTAGGTTACTCGACCAGGTTCAAAGGTCCGTTCGAAAAATGAGGGGGTTTGGACAAATACAAGGCTCAAAAAATGAGTTTAGGTAAATTTTAAATTCTGTTTTATATATGGGTCGGGTCTTGGGCAAGATTTTTGCCTGACCCGACTCGAATATATTATGTTATAAAAAATATTATATTAATTATATATGTTAAATAATAATTATATTTTTATTTATATTTATGCTTATGTTAAATCACTAATCTAATAACAATTAAACTCATTATCCAAAAAAAAAAAACTTACCCAACTAAATAACTCAACCTAAAATATAAAACTTTAAAAATAATATTTAATACAATAAAATATTTATTATATTTATTTATATTTTTTTAATATAATAAAATATTTATGATATTTATAGAAGTGTTTTTTAATATAAATACTTTTTAATGTGTTAAAAGTTTTTTATTTTAGAGTTTCTAGTACATTTAGTGTATTATATTTTTTTAAAATTATTTTTAAATAAAAATTAATTTAAAAAATATCAAATATGGGCAGTCTGGGCCGGATCCAAGTTTATCTTTCTTAAATAGGGCCAGCAAGATAAAAAATAAGTCCAATTTTTGGGTTGGGTGGGCTAATGCTTGGAAAATTGGTCTAGATACATTGCATAAGTCCAGCCCCAAATTCGGTCTGACTCGGTTCATGAGCACCTCTAGTCAAATTATTATTTTATCATTTATTTTTGATTTCATAAATTTCGAAGGAACTAAGCAATTTTTTTTCTTTTTTGGGGCTCAAGGTGTAATTTTATCATATCTTAAATTTTCGTTATTCATAAAGGTACAAAATTACATTATTTTTATCTTTTTTGGAGGGGGGCAAGGCCACTGCTTGCCACCCTTACATTCACCCATGAAGCTCGGTTAATCTCAAGATATATCGAGCTATTGGAGCTCAAGTTTAATTAATCTCGTTTATCAATTTTTGTACTACAGCTCAAACTCAAATTTGATTAAGCTTATATGTATTCAAACTTAAACTCGGCTTAATAATTAAGCTTAGAGTTAATAATATATGTTAATGACAATAGCATAATTTAATAATATAAAAATATTTAAAACATATATTAAAAATGAAAAGCTTGATGAGGTTCATGGGTATTCGAGTGAAGTATTACTAAGTTCAAATTTGGCTTTATCAATAACTCGAACTACTTAGTTTGATAATTATCGAAAGAAATTCGAGTTTATTTCAAGTAGAACTCGAGTAACTTGTAAACATTAATGTTTCATTTGAAGATCCGTGATGTTATATTCTTTCGGAGGGATGTAAATTTATGACATTTAAAATGTAAGTTAAATTTTTAAAAATTCTTATACCTCAAGTTTGAGCCTTACTCTTTGTAAACTATAGAAGCATTTTCAATCTAGACTTACTCTCATTTTAAGCTCAAAATTTTATTTATGGTTTTTTTTTTATGAAATTTTATATTAATTTTGAAACTTAAAAATCCAAAATTCAATATATAAAATTTTCATACATAACCTGACTTTTGCTTTTATTTTCAAACTTTGGCTTCAATTTTTCTTCTTATATGAACAGCAACAATAACAATGAAACATTGTTATTATTGTTATTTACCTTTTAACTTAAATAGAGCAAATTGATTGCTTATCTTTGATCTTTCTAGTTGGAATTGCCAAAATATTTCATGTTTGGTCACACTTGTAATCATAGTCCAATCTCATAATCTCATAATCTATTAGAAAGTTCAAATAATTATTGTAAAATTCAACTATGTTTTTTTTTTCTTTTTTGATTATTCAACAATAAAAAATTACAAAATAATTATCCAATTATTTAATTTTATCTTTTTGATTACTAGCTGACTAAAGTAAAAATGAAAACACCAAAAATTTCAAGATAATCGGATGACAAAAAGACAAAATTGAATAGTTGGATGACCATTTTATAACTTTTCATAGTAGAGTAATAAAAAATATAAAGAAAACATAGTTGAGTGATTACTAATGTAGCTTATGTATATAATTATTGTTGCATACGTGAAAGAGCTAAAATGCCAACAAAAATGGCAGTCTTGTATCTCAGCTGGTGAACCTTACCAACATAATCAAATGCATTATTGCAGCACCGATGGTTTCTATGTTACTCAGATTCTAGTGCTAGTTGTTAGTGATAAATACAGGTGTTTGTCCAACATGTGTACCTAAGATCTTTTTAAGTTTTATCCTCGTAATTATATGTAAGATATGTCGTATACAAATACGAATGCTTGTATGACATAAATCTAAATCTCAATGAATGTCAAATACAAATGAATGTCCCATAGGGGGTCATATCTCTAAACCCGTATCCTATTATATGTCAAATACGAGTATCTAAATACGGGCATTTGTCAGGCATTAGTATTTTCAAGCTTTTCAAGTTTTTCTTTGTATTAGGGTATCATATCTAATGTTTTTTGAATCAGACCAATGGTTGAACCAATCAAGTCACTAGTCTGGACAATTTGATTAAATAAATCATTAAAAATTCATAAAAAATAAAAAAAATTCAAATTTTAGTATGGTTCAATCAGTCCGTATAGATTTGTTCTTCAATCAGTCTAAAAGTTTTTCTCTGAACCGATATCCCGATCGATTCCTAATTCAACCGGTCCAAACAGCAAAACAGGTCCGATTTAGATAACCATGATCATATCTCCATGCCCATATTCTAATAAATGTCAGATACATGTATCCAATACTGGTGTTTGTCCAACATCAATATGTTATGTTCAATCCTTTAAGTTTTTTTTCTATGTATTTAGGAGGTCATATCCCCTCTTATATCCTAATACGGGTGTTGAATACGGTTACTTCTATAATGAAGAAGTCCAACAAAAGTTTCAAATGACCCCTCTAATATAGGCTATTTATTCCCTTCGTTAATTTATCTCAAAGCAAAATTAAAAAAAATAAATAAAAAATACAAGAGATCAAGTACAAAGGTTCAAACCAAAAAATGCTGCCTAAATATTGTATAAATCATATCTTTAAATGTATGTTCTTATTTTTTACCACAATGTTAATGCAAATACTAATAGCTCAACCTCGGCAGATCACTAACATTGTCACTAAATAATGGGAAAAATGTCGGTAATGAGTACCCGGTAACTGAGAGATTTGTTTCAATTGAAAGAGATGCCTTCATCTTCGTCGTCGAGCTCCAGGTCGCCAGAATCATAACCGCCCATTACGGAGAGGAAAAGCAGAACCGCAAGTAGCTGTGCAGCTAGAAAATATTTCGCCCTCCTCTTAAAAGTTTTCTCCTCCTCTGTTTTCTCCCTTTTTGGCTTGCTCTTCGGCTTTGAACCTAGTTGGGGACAAAAGCGAACCATGCTTATTTCAATACGAAGGTTTACCAAGATAATAGGGTTTCTGCTAATGAGCGCCCTAGACCACTCTTTAAGGTTAGTTGACAACCATTTTCTACAAACGAAGAACTGGATCATTCCTTATATCATCAGCAGAACATTCAAAACATCAATAGCAGTTAATTAATCATGATTCTTTTTGTAACTGTAAATTGTAGACTAGAATATTGAGGTAAAAGTACCATGAAGGCCCTTGTACTAGGAGTCGGATTGCATTTTGCCCCTTCTACTCAAAAAATGGGCAATATAGTCGTTGTGTGCCATGTGTATGTCCTGCTGACATACATAGACCAGTTTTTACCAGTACAAATGAATGAAATTTTTAATAAAAATGACCAATTTGTTTTTTGACCTAATGTGCAAGGACTAATTTGACCATTTTTTAAGTAGTGGAATCAAAATGCAATCTAACTCCTAGTATAGGAGCTTCCGTGGTACTCTTACCGAAAAATGAT
This sequence comes from Gossypium stocksii, assembly GCA_020496765.1. NCBI lineage: Eukaryota > Viridiplantae > Streptophyta > Magnoliopsida > Malvales > Malvaceae > Gossypium > Gossypium stocksii. Next base: position 3,184,261 of record CM035623.1, read on the forward strand.
TAACATATGAAGTTGATGAAGGCCAAGACCAGAAAGCAACAAAGCAAAGTAATATTAACAAATTAACAAAAGGAAAAACGAAAGAAAGAAAAAGATACTTTTGGGTGCAGTAACTTACTCCAATTTGAGGGACCTTTTCTCGGAGTTGACGATGAAGGGACTGAGTGAAATTGTGGACCAGAAGATGATGAACCAGACTCTATCAACTCCGTTTTAAGTTTTTCGGCATATCTGACAATATTGTCATGCTCCAAGAGTTTGCTTCGGAGCACTGACGTGTCCTGGTGGTGAAGAATTGCAAAGGAACATGTTTTAAAGAGGTTAAGGGGAAAAGTTCTGTACTATAGAAACTGTGTTACTCATTCATACGTAGGATCTTCAATATCCTAATTTGAATTCTCCCATGATTTCAACTTATGTTTCTTTTCCTTTCAAGAGGAAATATCTTTAGCAGATACTAACTCAAAATCATGATTAAAATAAAAAAATAATTCCAAAAGTCAATCATCAGTATGCCATTATAACAAGGACCTACAGAATGGTCTAATTTAATATGCCATTATAACAAAAGCAGTCCTAAACTCATAATTTCTGTCTTCAGGTCAAAGCAGCGACAGTCATTACAATATTAATATACACCATCAAGCATCAGGTACCATATAACTGTTGTTATAAGAACCTATCAAATTGTTCATAATTTCCACAAAATATATTAAATGACGCTTATATTCGACATAAATTATACATATTAAGAATATCTGTCATGCAAATGAAGGAATTTGTAGTACAAACACATCATTTATTAGCAAAAGCTATAAAGATTATTGCAGGAAATATAATCAGTATGAATGCTTCCATTACTACAACAGTATACAGCTACGTGAATTGAATTTGCATAGTGTTGCTCCCATCAACAGCCAGGTTTAGCCAGTATTCATCTTCCTTGTGACTCAAGTTTTTTTCGGATAATTGAATGTTTAGCAAATGCAAAAACTACTCCGAAGGAGTTCACGAAAGACATTTAAATCCAAGTTTAAGAATTTATAATGATTTAAATCAACCATGTAATTACCAAAGTCATCTTTCAGAGATAAAAAAACGAGTGAAATAGTATAGCCTCTGAGTAACTCACAGGTAGTGCATGAAGGGTGACAAGAACATGTCCGAGAAAAGTTGCATCCAAGCTTGATGGCCTGCAAACATGTAATAATCCAGCTGTCTATATCATTAGGTTTGAGTAAAACACTATTTGAGAAACTACAATTTCTACAGCCAACAGATTTTAATATCTATGCCAGGATACCAAAAGGAATTACCTATCATCAAAGAGGAAGTTCTGTTCTCCTAACTTAGTAGATAGAGCACCATAAGCAATTTTTGCTCTCCTGTAAATCTGCCCACAGATAGAATATAAAGAAGTGCAATTCTGAAAATCTAGTACCAACACTCAACGCACACGATCATCAGTATATTAAAGCACATGGTACATTTTCTTGGTAGTGCGAATGCAAGCATTGCATGATTTAACGTGTACATGCAGGAAGAGTAACAAAAGAGAGAAAGAGAGGGAAGAACAAATATGGAAAAATTGAAGGGAAAAGTGGGACCTCATCTTCTCTGTGTTCGGCATTGTCTTTAGTAATTCCAAGACGTTGTTTAACACTATACACTTGCTTTAGGAAAAGAACTTTTCCTATTGGCCATGAAAGATCAGAATAATAAATCTTGTAGGCTGATCTTCCATCGGTACCCACCCATAGTTCGTACGTCAATGCATCAGCTAACCAAGAGTTAATCATAGCTTGTATCGATACCCAATCCGGGGCAGATTGGAATTCAGAGTCCAGATCAACGATACCATCTTTCTTTAAACACTCAACAACCCCACTATTCTCGTTGTTGTAGGCAACGTAAGTACCAGATTCAACATAAGGAATTTGATCTGACAGAAAGTTATTAAAAAAAAGCATTATCATGGATATGTCTATTTACCCAAGTACACGTTTGCATGTGACAAACACAATTTACATACAGATACTTATGATAGAGAAATATGACAGTAAAATATTATAGCTATAAGCAGGCCATCAGATAATAAGGGGCTTCAACCAATCTTTTAAACAGTGAAAACACCACCAACAAAACCTTTAACAATGATGTGAGGTTGACTGACATATTCCAATACTATGCCCCCATACTTAACATTACATAAAAGTAAGATCATTGTCTGGTTCATAAAAACACAAAAATAGAGGTGAACATCAATTTCAAGCTTTACATATGTCCCAAAAGAGCATGCTATAAGAACATGCCAAGAAGATTGTTTAAGAGATTTTTTTTCTAGAGAAAAAAAGGGCATCACCAGGATTCAAGTGCTCCCAATTGAAAATTACCGTAGTAGTGAAGCAATGCACCCAATTTATCCTCCCAAAACCTCAATCTAGACTTACAAAAGCAACCCTCAAGCAACACCCTTGAAATTTTTAATGTTTTAAGTGGTTATTACTTATTACAGTTTATAGCAGTTAAGTTCTTAACTGATATTTGGCTCAATGGTAGCTCAAAACTCTAATTTTAAATAGCAGCCATAAAGTGATGTTAGAGCTCCTATTTTGCTTTTTAACTCTCTCTAAGGCCAATATTCACAGCAATTGGAGTGTGAATGGCTAGCAGTCCTACTGGTTAAAGTGATGCCCTTAAATTAATACATACACACATACATATATCCAATTTACAATTTGAAGAACTATTTCACTTTTATAAATTAAAGATTGTAGAGTGTCATAAACTACATTGTATAACCAACAATGCCATGAGATTCAAACAACCCTATATATATACACACATATCCTATACATACATCTATATATATATATATATATTAAAGAAAACTAAAACTAAAGGTAGGCAAAGTTGATCCATCCCAGCATTTATTTTAGCTGAGCAATTAAAGAAGAGACATTATAACAAAAGAAACCGAATTGAATTACATACATATATATCCAATTTACAACTTGAATGACTATTTTGCTTTTATTAATTAAAAAAAATTATAGCGTGTCATAAACCAAATTGTATACAGCCAATAAAGCTAAGAGAACCAAACTACCCAATATACGCGTGTGTATGAAAATTAAAGATAGGCAATGTTAATGCACCCCCAGCATTTATTTTAGCTCAACGTCCATCGAATTTATATTTATTTGACAATTAAAGAAAAGAGAGTTAAAATTAAAAGAAACCCAATTGAATCACATACATACATAGACCAAATTGTATAACCAACAAAGCTAAGAGCATTTGTGTGTGTGAAAACTAAAGATAGGCAATGTTGCTGCAGCCCCAGAATTTATTTTAGCTCAGCATCCATCCAATTTGAATTTAATTGACAATTAAAGAGAAAGTTAAAATTAAAAGAAACCCAATTGAAATTTAGGAAAAAGAAAGAAAAAACCTGAATCAGGGAAGATTGAATTGAAAGATAAACGAAAGGGAAAGTGGGCAAGCTTGAGATAAATGAAAAGCGGCAAACAAATAGGGCAGGCAGTTGGGAGATCGAAGTAAGGCTTCCTTGCGACCAGTGTGAACTCTTCGGCTTCCCTTTCACCCACCACTTGCTCCATTTTCTTTTTCTTTTTCACTTAGCAGCTATGGCTGTTTGTAATTTGCTCCGATGGGTAAAAATACCAAAGCAACCTGAAAAGAGTTTTGAGAGTAGGGGTTTAACGAAGCGTTTTTAAGATGGTAGGGTTTTTCAACATATTTATTTGTTTATTTATTTTTGGTTTAAGTTACCACTAGATTTGTTTAAGTCGGGTATTTATTTAAACAAAAAAATTCGTATAAAATTTGAGAGGATTTAGTAAAAATGTTAATATTATAATAAATAATTTTGAGAAGATTTGTCCATAAATTAAATTATCGACCTGGAACTCAACCAGATCATCTTGCATGTGTATAATATATTATATTATATAATTTATAACATACAAAAATTAAATCTATAATAATATATAATACTATAATTTAAATATTAAAAGATTAAGATAATTATATACATAAATTTATAAAATGTATAAAGAAAACTAAAAAAAATAATATGGTTGAATCTAAAATGTTAAGTTAGTCATGTACAAATATAGGTGATATTAGACAAAAATTTACGTTCATATTTCAGGTTAGATCGAACTTAAGGTAAGCATAAAATGTGTTAATATTATGCTTACACCTAGCCCGAATCTAACCTAGTCCAACTCATAAATACCTCTAACCACAACCCTCAAACAATAAATATAGACCTTTCTCGGGGACCCCTTTGTGAGAACCTTTATACTCGCAACTTCTTGACAAGCGAATCCTTTGATTAATTATTATATCATCTCTTAATTACCACATTCCATATAAGATTATTTGAACCATGTCATGACACCACTAGACTTAAGCCTATGATGTCAAGTTACTTAGCTCTAACCCATTAAAAACAACTGAACCCATAATATCTCGAAATAGGAGACAACGAAGTCCAAAGAAAAACCGAAGCAACCAACATTCCTTCTTCTCCTAACTTACCCATGCCTCATTTGCTCCCTTTTCCTACCAATCCATCTTACCTCATTGCAATTCCTAAATATGGTTCAAAATTTATAAATCAGAAAAAAAAATTGTAATCTAATCTTAAATAATTTATTAAATAAACTTTAAATGAATAATCGAAATCATCAGTGAATTATATAATAATGATGACTTGATTGAGTTCTCGAATTCGATTAATTTAACAAATAAACCTCGAGATCTTATCCACAATCGATTATTTATATGTCCATTTACGATAATATTTTCAATTATTATAATATTCCAATAAGTTGATTGCTTATTGATTATCATGCTTAAGACTGGTTTGCAAGATTTGCTAATAGGTAGAAATTATTATTGACTGATTTTAGTTTCGAGTTGCATTATATCAAGCTACTGCCATTATATTAACAATATAAATGTACTCACGGTGCACATAAAAATATAAATCCACCTAATCATTTTATATAATTTTAACGTATATTAGATTTATCAAATAGTTATTTTTTAATTTATTTAAAATTTAATGTTCAACAAAACATCATTTAAAAAATTACATAAGAAAGTCCCTTTAATGTAGGTCTTTAGAGGTTTAGCACAGTTAAATAAATCTATACAGTACTCGTACATATGAACGACATTTTTTACTCACCGAGATTAAAAAGTCATAAATTGATATTTTAAAAATAAATAGAACGAGTAATTAAACATGAATTGAATATGAAAAGGAGATTTTTACCCAAGTCCATTTATCTTTTTTTCATTCATTAATATACAATATATCGATCATCACCATTCAAATCTGTAAAAGCCATCCATCGAATATGAAAGTCAAAGTCAACTTGCGAATGATAATTAAACATATATAGGATAATAATGGCTAAAATGGTAATGGAATTATGGAAGGGAGCCAAACCCAAATAAGACATTACGACTTTTTAACTATGCTTGTGGAGTTTTTAAACTCTATGAATAATATACCAAATATATTCCCATAAATATATATGGGTTAATTCCACTAAATGTTCCCAAATTATTGTCCTGATTTTAAATTAGTACTCAAAACTTCAAACCTTCTAATTGAATTATCAAAGTATCAATATTATATTAATCAAGTCCTTCCATCAGCTTAGTCATTAGTTTAAGCATTACATGTCCGCTTAAATTTAACATGGAGCATATTTAAATCACATGAATCAAATAATAAACACAACTGTAGTTTCAATTCAACATGTTAAAAAAAAAATAACTCTTAAATTTTATCAAACTGTCCATGCCATAAGTACACAAGTACTTAGACTTCAGAGTTTGATTCACGTGACTCTTAAATTTTATCAAACTGTCCATGCCATAAGTACACAAGTACTTAGACTTTAGAGTTTGATTCACGTGCTTCAAGTTCAAACTGACATTTAACACTTAAATTGACAACTAAGCTGAAAAAAGGACCTAATTGATACAATACTAATACTACTAAGAATCAATTAGAATGTATTAAAATTTAGGAACCAAATTAAAATCAAAGAGATAGTTTAGGGACGTTTTGTGAAATTAACTGTGTATTGGATAAGCAAAGTGGGAAATTTTCATACGATTAACCACCTGGGTAAACTCTTGTATGACAAACATGGCAAGCATCAAATGTTAAAAATAAACAAAAGTATTGGTGAGGTTTAGACAGTAACAAAACAATCATCAAAAAGAAGAGAGTGTAATGCCATCCAAATTATCATTCGAATCGAGAAACTCAAAAGGGAGGGGTTAACCTTACTTTTGATGCTGGGATTCGGATTCTAAACGATCGCTTTCTTTCTTGAAAAACTCGAATTCTTGGAGAAGTTTTGCCAGCTTTGTTGCATTCTCTTCTTGAATGTGAGATGGAACTTTTTCTTGATATCCTGATGCATTGATGATCTTCTTCAGCTTCTCCTGCTGCCTGTTAAAACAAACAATTTTGATCCTGTGAGTTATGGCAAGTCTCTTGCTATACTGACATGTATCGAAGATTGACCAAAGTATTCGTGCCCTATCTTACTCAGACTTAAATGTAAGTGTCAGATATGAGCATGAGCCTGACACCGATATATTAAATTTTCTTTAAGTTTCTTTCCATATATTTTGACCTGAACCCAGAAACCCGACTTGATCAAACTGAATGCAAACTTGACCCAATCCATTTTGACCATAAAAAGTCAATAATCCAAACCTATTCAACCAGACCCAAAAGAAGTCCGAACCTGGAAACAGATCCAAATCCAAACTGATTCAAACCTGAAGGACCTGACTCGAAAAACCCAAACCCAAAACATCCCAAATCCTAAATGAAGCACAAGAAATTGACCCAAACCTGAAATGAGCCGATCCCAAAATTGATCTAAACCCCAAATTACCCAGATTCAAAATTGACTTTGAACTGAAAAGATTAGAAAAGTCCTAAAGCCTAATTGACTTGATTTATGAATTGATCCAACTCCAAACCAACCCGACTCGCCCAATTGATAGGTCTATCTGATAAATATATATATTTTGAAGTTTTTGGAAGGTCATATCTCCATAATCACATCCGATAAGTATTAGATACAGATGCCAAACATTAGTACATCAAAATAAAATGAAGAGTCTAGAATAGAAAAAAACTTACTTCAGTATTTCATCCATTTTAATCTTAATCTTTTCGCGTTCTGCTTCTGCATTTAGGGTTCCATGAACCTTAAGATAAACTTTAAGGTTTTCATTAACATTTTCAAATGCACATCCAGCTGGAGCATCATCCACACCACTCAGTAGAACCTGGAGATTGATAATTTGAAAACATTAAAAACCGCATTTGAACACTATAATCGAAGGATAATCCAAAATTCTGAATTGGAATTCGATGCATCAGTGTTTAATATGCTGCAATACCTCGAAAGACGATAACGTGGCAAGGGTTAAGATCTCTAATTCACAAGATCTTATGATTTTCGCCACTTCATCATTTTGACATAATGCAAAAGCAGGTAACCTAAAAAAAATTAATGCAATACAATTAGACAAAGATTTGCTGTGAGTTATGTCAAGGCAATCACAAGCCCCCTCCTTTGAAGATTCGAAACAACAAAAAGAATATATATATATATATATAGTGTTTCACTTATGAACCTTTCATTCTTCTGCTTAGCAAGCAGCTCGGCCCGAAGTGACCTAAGAGACCTTACAGTGGACTCTACAAGGTCCATTTCATATTCCACCCTTTCATTTGTCCAGCTCTGCAAAGGGAAAAAGAAGCCAGTGCACAAAGACCGAAATTAAAAGTTGAACTTGCACAAATTTTTTGTTCAGTTATCATATGATTTTTCAGTTTTCAGGATAATAAAACAAAACAATTATTACCAAAAGAAACAGGAACTTACCTCTATTGGTGATGGGTAATCGCATATCATTATAGATTCTTTCTTTGTGTGGCTCTTTACTCCTGGAAGGCGCTGCCACAGTTCTTCTGTAACGAATGGCATAAATGGATGAAGCAAACGCAGGCCTATTTCCAAACAAGCCCAAAGAGCATCTTGTGCAAATTTCCTTTCAGAGGAAAAAGCTGGATTATCACCAGCAAAGTAAGGTTTGATTGCTTCGATGAAAATATCGCAGAACTGATACTGCCACCAAGAATACACACCGGTCGTAGCATCAGAAAATTCATATGAATTTAATGACAATACAGTCTTCGATATAGCCTTGTTTAACACTGAGAGTATCCAGCGACAACTAAAAGGCATTGTCTCAGGATTTATGGTTGATGGAGGAGTATAGTCATCCGGAAGTTTGCTCATGGCAAAACGAACAGCATTCCATAATTTGTTGCACCATTGACGATAGCCAACCACTCTTAGGATATCCAAATTGATTTTATCTGACTGAAATGAAAAAATAATTTAAAAACAAAAAGGCTGAGAAGTGCAAGGTCTCTCAGAGAGGTAAGTTTAATGAGAGTAGAAACATAACATAATAGAATAAGCATGTAGAAGTACAAACCTGAGCAGTGTAGGAAACAAGAGCAAACCGGAGAGCATCAGCACCACATTCAGCAATACCGTTAGGAAAATCTTTCCGCTGCCCTTCTTTGGCAGTGGCCAGCTCATTAGGATCCAAGTTACCCCCTTCAAGCCTCTTGTGAAGACCTTCAAGTGATATCCCATTTATCACTTCAAGAGGATCAATTACATTTCCCAAAGACTTTGACATCTTACGCCCATGTGCATCTCGGATCATGGGATGTAAGTAAACCTGAAAAATGAAAAATCATCTAGGGTCAATAGAGAACTTGAAGCAGTCTCATAAGAGTGCTGTACACAATTAATGACAAGATTGCACTCACCTTACTGAATGGTACATCACCTCCCAACTTAATTCCCAACATAACCATTCGAGCAACCCAGAAGAAGAGAATGTCATGGCCAGTTTCAAGAACCGATGTTGGATAAAATGCTTTTAAATCATCTGTATCATCTGGCCATCCCAACACAGATAATGGAAAAAGACCAGAAGAAAACCAAGTGTCGAGTACATCAGGATCTTGAGACATCTCAAACTTCTTCCCAGAATATTTCTTCCTAGCTTCTGCTAGAGCCTGTTCCTCATTGGTGGCAACTATCCAGTGATCATTATAAGCACCAAGTTCCTTCAGTTCATCATCTTCCAAAGTAACATACCATGCAGGAATACGGTGACCCCACCAAAGCTGCCTTGAAATACACCAATCACGAATGTTCTCAAGCCACCTGCATCATTTGGAAACTATCACTCACGCTATGCAGCCATTAAACCAGGATGGTGTAAGATGAATATGACAGAGAAATAAAGTCAGCCATGGAGCCATTCGATGGAAACCAACAAGAATTGTTAACCTAAAATTTCTAGAAGCAATAGTTTCCTGCATTTTTTAGGCCTTTGGTTAATCACATTGGAGCAAGCTAATTCAAATATGAGAATGCCACAACACCAAACATAAAAAAAAGTCATAATACTTGAGAAGATCATTATTCTAGAACATATTAGCAGCACGGAGAAGAAAAAAATACTAAATGAGTACCTTTTCCATTCCGCAGTGTACTGCTTCGGAATGAACTCAAGCTTCCTGTTTTGATCATCCATGGCTGCATCAAGAGCTTCCTTCGCGATGCTGCTGCAGCTAACATACCACTGGGGCTTTATCATTGGCTCAATGACATCATTGGTTCTTGAACAAAGGCCAAGGCGCATCTCATTGTTTTGAGCTCCTCGATACAATTGCTGAATATGAAGAAATAAATTAATGAATATAGAAATTATTTCCGATCATGCATTGATGAAAATAGAAATTATTTAATGCCAAAAGCTATACAATATAAATGTTCAAAAGGCAAAAGATTGGTCAACAACCTAAGGACTTTTCATGCATTCAAATTGCTCACCAATTGTGCTATCCTGAGTCCTCATTTTCTAACACAGATACAATGGACATGATTAACTTGAGAAAACTACAATGCCTAGGTTGGAGACATACTTGTATCTAACTCTCATCCCCCATGTCCATGTAACATATATCATCTATCCCACAACAAAAAGAATGTACTTGACTTATAAAGCATAACTAAAGCATGACTTTGCTATGATTTCAGATTTATTTTCCTTCTTACAGATAAATACACATATATATGAACTTGAATATTTTTATTCTTGCAATAGTAAATCAAACCTTATATACAACCATCATTTATCAATGTCTTATTACCCTCCAAAGAATGAAAACGTAGCTCATAAACCGATGTTTATAGTTGTTAAATGATAACTTTACATCTCAAATTACAACTCTTGAAATGGCAAAATGCCACCAAGTCTGAAGAAATACTGAAACCCCAAAGGTATAAAAGAACCATAAATCAGGAAGCAATCATAATTACCCTCCCTTCTAGTATCTTCTTTCTAGAAATTTTAGTTGCACTTATTTAGTTATTTATTTTTTGCAGATGCCACAGGTTAACCAAATATGCAGTCCAGACTAGAGCTCAATAGTGAAATATCATTGCATGTGAATCCAGCATAGTGGGAAAATACCTTGAAGTTTGGGGTAGAGCATTAGCATTTTAAACCAAATGGATGCAGGTTTAATTCTTTCTACATACATAGATGGGATGCAAGGGGTGAGCACACCCATAATCAAGAAATTTAACCATCAAAGATTCAATACTACTGCAGCAGAGAAAATTACACAAGAATATTTGCATGATCTCAAACTGAAAGATAACTCTTCCCATATACATATCAATAAAATCGAATACCTTCTTCTGTAATGCATCAATCACAGCCTCACGAGCCTTAAACCGTGGCATTCCAACAAAATCTGCCCCACCATTGCTATTTATTTTCCCATCATCAGTTAAAATGTTAATAAATTCAAGGTTATGGCGCTTGCCCACCTCAAAATCATTTGGATCATGAGCTGGAGTTATCTGTGCAACATTGAAGGCAATGCCAAGAAAAGTAAACAAAACAAGGAAAGATGCGCAGTTAGCAACAGCATCTCAAAATCTATGATAGAACTCTTTACCTTTACTGCACCAGTTCCAAAAGTTGGATCAACTAGAATTGCATCACAGATTATTGGAAGTTTTCGTCCGTTGAAAGGGTGAATGGCAAATTTCCCGTGCAGATGACTGTACCTCTTGTCTTCCGGATGAATAGCTATAGCTGTGTCACCAAGCATTGTTTCCACCCTAGTAGTGGCAACAACAATTTCACCCAATTCTCCTTCCAAAGGGTAAGCAAAGGAGGTCAACACTCCAAACTCCACTGGTTTTTCATAACTAGGTACCTTTAACAAAGTTCTTTCTTTGATGTCCGTATAATCTACCTAGAAACATGAAGCAACTTCAAGAGAAACAGCAAAAGATGCAGAAGGAAAAAAAATTACCCAAAAATTGAATTACCTCTATATCAGAGACAGCAGTTCGCAAGATACAGTCCCAATTGACTAACCGTAAATCCCTGTAAAATGCATGGAGAAATGAAGAGACAACGTATTTGAAAAACAAAGGATTGTGCTTAAAGGATACCGATCATTCGAAATGCTATGAACTTCATTTTTACTGTCAGTAACACAAATTTCATCAAATCACAGAATAACAGAAATCATTCAGCATAAAACATGCCTATAAATAAGACCCTCCTTATAAAGCCGATTGAAAGCCTCCATCACAGCCTTTGACCTTTTCTCATCCATTGTATAGCACTGGAAAAAATAAATAAATAATATAATAAAAAAGAAAAACCAGCAAGAAACATGAGAAGCTATTAATAAAACAGCTAAAGATAAATTTAACTATATAGCCATGGCCCATTAGCCAATATGAAAAGAAAAAGTTATACTATTAAAGGATGCCATTCATATTTTACCTCACGGGACCAATCAAGGGAGGCACCCAAACGTCGTAACTGTCCCAGAATGGTACCACCATACTCATCCTTCCACTTCCAAACCTAATAATTGCGGTATCAATAAAAAACCATAAAGATGTTATATTTGCAGAGAAAATCAATAGCTCCATCTTAATTTCAGAGTTAAAACTCAGAGAAACTTAATTTCAGAGTTAAAACTCACTTCATTTACAAAATTTTCGCGACCAACATCATGCCTGGTTAAGCCTCTTTCACGCATTAGCTTTTTCTCTACAACCACCTGAAAAATTCAGATATTAGAGCAACTTCAAGTCACACTTGTCTATATCAAACAAAAAGCAAAATGGAGTAACTTAAATATAACAAAATGAAACTTAAGCTTTAACTGATCCAAAAAAATACCGAAGGAACACAACCTGTGTAGCTATCCCAGCATGATCCATGCCAGGTACCCACAATGCATTGTATCCAGACATTCTTCTCCAACGAATGATCGTGTCCTGCATGAAATAAATGAAGTACAATGAAAAAATTGCCAATAAATATTAGCAGCAGTAGCATTACACTATGCAACCTCTATGGCACAAGTCAGTGCATGGCCAATGTGCAGAGCCCCAGTCACATTTGGAGGAGGAAGAACCTGCAAAATCAGTCAGGTTATTAAAGAATCATCACTTTAGTTTGAAAAACGGTAAATAAAGAGAATTGGGTGAATTCCAGCTTGATTCATACAATCACAAACGGTGGTTTTGAGCTGCTTGCATCAGCCTGAAAAAACCCAGATTTCTCCCACCAAGCATACCATCTAAACATACAGAGACAAAGAATGCAATAGTTGAAACAAAAATTAACTTTAAAACATATCTAATCTACCAATTGTGAACTTTTTCAACACTTACGACTTCTCCACAGAAGCTGGACTATATTGCTTGGCCATCTGATTAGATAGTCTTTTCTTCTCGCCCGAAGGAGTCTCTGGATCCACAAAATCCTCCGGATTCTCATCATCTGCTTCTCGCCTGGCACTCTTCTTTGCACTCTTTTTTGGAGCATTCGATCCTTGTTGTGCCTTTGTAGAATCACAAGAAAAATAAACACTCATTGATTTCAACATTGCTAAAATCAAAACAAAACTAGCTACATCTAGCAAACCATGCAATCCATGCGTCATGCTTCTCATGCAAACCGAATAACATAAACACAAATTAACTTGTTATGTTAATCATGTTTAAAACAAGTTAATCAGTGTCCTATTTTCGAATCGTATCCAAAGTTGTGAGGCCTAAAACTAATTACACGCACAGTTTTACAAGTTCTAAAGCAGATTTTTACTTGCAGTTACCTTAAGTTTGGCTAACTCAGCTTTTTCTAAGGCCTTTTGTTTCTTCAGTTCCTTCTCCTTCGCCTATCACCAAAAAAAAAAACATAGGTAAAGCTAAATAACAATAAACGAATCCAGATTTGGAAGTAATTAAACTAAAATGAAAAAAATAATAACAAATGAACCTTTTCTTCTTTCTTTTTCTTTCGTTCGAGCTCTTCTTCAGTCAAAGGCTTCGCATCCGGTTGCTGAGACTGCAAATTTAATCCAAAAAAATTACAAGAAATGAAAAAAAAATCAATGAAATGAGAGAATTAGTGATAGATAAAAAGTAACGAAGAAAAACGAAGTAAAGGAAGTACACTAACCATGGCTGCTGAGCTTTGATGCGAAAGAGGAAACAGAGCGGCGTCCAATAGAAAGGGTGTGGGCTTTGAGGGCCTGCGTGCGTTTGTCAGGGTTTTTGTTATGTGCTTAAGACTGAGAATAAGTGAAAGAGAAACCATAAAACAAGTCGAATAAGTCTAGCGTTTTATTTCGTTTTTATTTATGGATTTTCCGGGGTAAACCACGCTGTAGTGGCTTAACTATTGGCAAATTTATTTTTTTTTATCATTCAACTATTAAAAAATTATAAAATGGTCATTTAAATTTAATTTTATCTTTTTTGTCATCAATGGTTAAATGGCTAACATAAAAATGACGTGAAATTTTTTAAAATTTGCATAATAGCAAATTTAACCCTTTATATATTATATTAATTTAATTTTGATTCTAAAAAATTAACTCTTAACCTCTATATATTATGTAATTTGGTCTTTTTTGTAGTTTTACTTTTCTTTTTTACCCTTTAACTTAAAAAGCTAAAAAAACAAGCTTTTTAATTAAATTTAATTGAAAATATACAAAAAATGGAACACAAAAAAAAAAAAAATCTAAGTTAATAATTTTACTCTTGTCTTGTTCTTTTAAAATTAATCTTCATTGTCAAAAAAAAAAAAGGTAGTGTCGCAAAAAAATAAAAATTAAGTTACACAATATGTAAATGTTGAGAGTTAATTATTTTAGAATCGAGACTGAATTGACATAATATATAAATATTGAGGATTAAATTTACTATTATATCTATTTTAAAAGTTGTTAATTTATATTTTATATTTAATACACTAACAGCTTGTAAAATCATACATGTATAGTGAATCATAAGAAATGATGTGTTCTTATATGTTTTAGTATGAGTGTATAGTATTGATGGCATAATAATTTATTTGGCCTTCAAATTTTATAAAAATATCATTTTAGTTCTTCGTTTAAATTTTCATTTCTTTTAGCTCTTAAATTTGTGATATTTATCAAATCATCTCAAAATGGATTATCATGTGGATGCCATATTGGTAATTAATTAAATTTTAAAAATTTAAAAATTTCAAAAAGAATCAAATAAAAAATCTTTTTTACTTTTAAAAATTAATTAATTTCTACCGTGGTATCATAATGTCTAGAACTGTCCATAGTCCCTCATCAATTCATAAATAGGAGTATAATGCGCTTCAGCGTATTCAGAGACGTGTCATTATACATTAATAATAATACACATGCCAATCGAGTTAAGACTCAATCAACCATTATAACAATTTTTAATTTTTGTCATATTTCCGTTACCTAGTCAACAAGATTGATAATAAAAAATAAATACAATTAATTAAGAGATCATTTTATAATTTTTTATGATTTAATGACTAAAATAAAAAATTTAACCATAATTAATTTCCTACAATATAGTTTAACATTTAATAATTAAATGTATTATATTTTATTTAATTAAAATTTTATTATATTTTTTAGTGTTTACATTGTAATATTACATTATAAATTAATTTTTGCGTGATATAAAAATATATAATAAATACATTACATGTTTATAAATAGAATTAGATACAACTCAACTCAAATGTTAAAAAGCTTGCAAAATTATAATCATTATCACATATAGGGTTAGATTGGATTGAATAATGTTAATTGGATTTAAATATGAGAAAAAAATATTATTAACTTATTTTTAATTAGAATAAACTATTAAAATAGTTACTTTTGTTTAGTTCATGTTACATTTTAATCATTTATCTTTAAAATGTTACGTTTTAATCACTTACGTTATCGTGTTGCAATATTTTAGTTATTGAGTCGTTAATTACCGTTAACGGTATAATGATAAACTAACACGTTAAATTATCATTTCAAACAAAAATTATAAATTAATTAATTTGGTTTCCATATTTTTTTTTGTTTTGAATAATTTAATTTTTTATGTTGTTTAACTTTTATTTTTCTTTTTCCATTCTCTTCTACTTCTTTCTATGTTTTTCTCCCTTTTCCATTCATTTTAACATAATTTTTTTTTTTATGTTTTCTTTTTGTTAAAATTAATTCATATACTATTACTCAAAATGAAAAAATAGTCAATTTACCATTACACCGTTAACAATAATTAATGACAATAACCTAAGTGACTGAAATGTACATTTCCAACATCAATGACTAAAATGTAAAATACGACAAATAAAAGTGACTATTTTGATGGTTAAACCTCCAAAAATATTTCATACAAATATGTTTTGTGTAATTAAATATTAATGCTTCTTATTTTTGAAAATTTCTCTACATTCCAAAATTCCAAATCATAGAACCATAAACGCATCCACATATATATATTTATATATATCAAAATTTTCTTAAAACCAAAACACATAGATATGTATGTATTGATACAAGAACAAAAACTTTAAATCACCATTACAGCAGTTAACTATGATTTTCAAAGTGATAATAAACCATGAAATATGTAAAACTAGTTCATCCCAAAACTTTCAGATCTATAATATCGTAGCCGGTTAGAAACGAGCTTTCCGTTTTCGAGCAGTGTACTTCGTGTCAGGGGGCACGACATTCCCTTTCCTTCTCATCTGGTCCTTCTTCCTCAACACCCATTCTCTGCCCTTGCCTTTCTTGTTTACTTTCTGCTTTTTCCGAGGTCTATGCCTGTCCGAAATGCAAACCTGCAACAAAACCCCAAAAAACACAACAACGAAATATCAGTAGTTGCAGTCATTGTGGCGGCAGAAACCGAAGCAACAACGAGCAATGTACTAAACTTTGTAAACCACTTATTTATTTCGTTTTCCAAGAAAAAAAGTGCGGGCCTTGACTAATATAGGGCAATAAAGCATGTAATATAATACATATATATACATATACATAGGCTCACCGTCTGATTTTCTTCATCTCCACTGCTCTCATCATCAGAACAACTCTCTCCTTCTTTACCTTTTCCACTGGGAACAGCAGAGCTGAGGGACGGTGGGCCACAAGTGAGGACAAGGTATTCTTTTCTCTTCTTGGTACTGGCGGAAGACAATTAGTTCGTGTTAGAGTGCTTAAAATGATACAACGAAATGTCCATCTATATCTATATTTAAAAGAAAGGGTGTTCTATTGGAACTCTCTCCTATGTTCATGAATGCATATTTTCACCGAAATTATATTCCATGCGATAGGACTGATAGCACCTTTCCCTAAACTAGTGCAAGGTTGTTTGAACTGGACTGGGCTGGCAGGTCAGACCGTGAATAGGCCAAGGTACCAGTTCGGAGAAGGGCATCAAATCAGTATGGACCAGTTGAACTGAATTTTTAATACATAATTTTTAAAATTTTAAGAATTTTTTAGTGATTTCTTTAGTCGAACCAAACGGACCGGTCAGACTGATGAACTGGTGGTCTGACCAGTTTAACCACCAGTCCAGTTCTGAAAACCATGCACTAACAAAGATACAATAGATGGATAAATCTAATATAAACAAAAACGAAAATGCAAAGTACGAGAGGCATAAGGTAAAAAGAAGTGGAATGCTAAGATACAAATGCCCGCAAGGACATCATGGTAGGAAAATAACACCAGTAATCATGAAATGTCGATAATTTCATGCAATACATTCCATTGCCTTGCCAAACTCTGAATAAAAGAGACTGCAAATCTTGATTCCATTAAAAGCAATGGAACAAATCGTATGATCCAATTGGATGCATAAACAATCGGATCTAAAATAAGCTCATCATGAACAAGGAAAAGGAATAGAAACAAGTGTATGTATAGCTGTCATTAACTCAAACAATCCATCCCACCAAACACATATATGGACACGAAGAAAGAAGGCAATTGTAAAGCCGATCATAAATAGTTCATATGGGATCGCAACATACCTGTGCGGGTAATCGACAACCACGCCACCAGCAAATCCAGAGCGCATTGCATAACTCAAAATTAGCTCACGTTGGGCTAGATTTTCAGGATATACTTGGAGCACTGCTCGAGCTCCCCTTGCTAAGCATCTATACAATGATCCGAAAAAAGCCCTAAAAGATCATATCAACCATATTAAATTTACTGAAATACATTTCCCATTTACAAAAAACTAGATACATAAAAACCATTAACATACTTTAATCTCAATCTTGGCTCGTGAGAGGACTTGTCAGCATTGCATAACCACTGCATGCCAAAGCAACAAAAGGAGAAAAGAAATCATGAGCAAGAATATGAAGTCTTTAAACTGCTTCGGTTTAAACCAATTACAAGAACGCTTTGGAGAATAAATTGCAGGCTTAAGTCACATTCATCCTCTCCATAAAGAGAAATTTTGCACCCAAAGAAAAAGTGCTGACCACATAAAATTTTAAGATAAATGATTGTTTCTTTCTCCACAAATCTCCAATCGACATTTCAAAGACTTTTACTGTAAAAACTATAGCAAGTGCATTCTTGATAACGATTAAAACCCAAAAATTTAAGATGGACAAACAGAAAACCGAGGCTCCCATAGGATGTAAGGGGATATCTAAAGTAACATACATTCAAATGGATAACAGTTGAAATGGTAATCTGATCCATAATGAATAAGTTTTTTTCTTACACAAGGCAAGACTTACAGAATTGAGAATATTCGAAGCATCGATTTGAACTCGAATATATGAAAACGGTGAAGCGAAATATTGACCAAAAGCATACCTGAACAGCAGAGATACTAATAGCTCCATCGATAACTCCAGGCCGAAGTCCTAATCCCTGAAAATTAATATAGCATAATGAAGTCTTCATTTAAGAAACATGTCCGAAAACAGCTACAATAACATCGGTTTAATTCAAATATATTTAAGAACTTGGTAATTTACCTGACCCATATCACCAAGTAACAAATCTCCTTCAACCTCATTTTGCAAAGCAACATCTATAAATCAAAGCGAACAAGAATAAAAAAAAAAAAAAAACCTTAAATCATTTATTACAAATGTGTCAAAAAATTAAGTTTCAACAACAAAAAGTAAGAATTAAACTTACTAAGCATTGATTCAGAAATATCTAAACCAATCCATTGGTGACCATTCTCAGTTATTGTCTCCCCACTAAGCCCTGATCCACAACCTAAAATAACAACAAAATATTACAAATTAAATATTAAAAAAAGGGTAATTTCATTTTATTTTATTTTTGTTTGAGCAGAGAAATAAATATATATACCGATATCAAGAAGCAACCTTGGGACTCCATCATCGGGCAAAGCCAGAAGTTCCAGTGCTCTCTCAGAGAGCTTTGTCTTTTTTTTTTTTTACAAAAAAAAAAAACCCAAATTTCAATGCTTAGTAATTTGAGCTGCTAATAAAATCATACAGAACTGCTAATAAAATTATACACAAAATAAAAGGAAAAATAATTGCAAAGTGAACCTGTATTTCAGCAATACGAGATGAGGAAGTGTATTTTCGAGCTTCTACGTCGTCGTAGAAAATCTCCGGCGGGGCTTGCAATTCAGGCCGACTCGACATCCTATCAACTCCGGCAGCGGGTGCGACGGCAACGCGAGGGAGTTTGAGAGTGTGAGAAGGGCGGCTGGAGTTTTGAAGGGTTAAATACAATATCATTTGTGGAGGATCAACAGCTTAAACCCAAAACTACTTTTGTTCCATTTAAAGTTAAGGGTTAATTCCAGAGTATGTCCTTCAACTATGGAAAATTTTTTAAACTGGTCCTCAAGTTTCAATACAATTACACTATATTAATAAACTATCAACTAATTCTTATCTTGTATTACAAGATTTAGGGTGAAATCTAAAATATTTCACCAATTTATACTTTATTTTTATTTTATTAATAAATTATCCTTTTCTCAAATAAATTTGTCTAATTAAAAAACAATTATTAATGTTTCCGTTGATTCGAGTTAATTTTTTAAAATCAATGGGGTCGATATAGAATAAACCCACCCCCGACTTCCCTGGGTTATTTACAAAATTATCTCTCTTTATATTTTTATTTACGATTTAACTCTCCCGAGACTTTTGTCCCACTGCCGCCTCTGTTTAGTCTTTGGTACCCTAAAACCCTAAAATTATCAGTGATTTTCGTTATTCCTTTGATCCTTTCGCCAATATCCAACGCCATCTCTGTCTTCACCATTTTCAGTCACAATCGACATCTGTTGGGGCCTGAGGGTTTCGTTTCACCATACAAATCGACACAGGAAAGCAGGTTATTCTTCACATTCTCTTTTCACTTTTTCTTGGATAAATTTATTTGATTTTCTCTGCTGAAAAGCAACATATATATTTGTATCGTGTAAGCAAATTTGTTGGCAAATCAAAATTTTTGAGGACTTCATTGCATTGACAAATCTTTGATTCACTACTGATTTATAAATCAAAATAATTGAGTGAATTGTTAATTAAAGAATTAGTTTGAAGCAACGAAATGAAATAAAATTCGGGTCGGGGAACGGGTGTAGAATTTCGGGTCGGGGTCAGGGCAGGATATGTTCCGAGTTAGTGAAATTTTACTTAAAAGTTTCTAATTCTCTACCAGCTAGTAATTCTGTTTATATAATATGCTTAAGCTCCAGTTCTCTTTAAATGATTCATATTCTGTTGAATTTTGGATGTTATTATTCAATCCAAACATGGGATAAATGGTGGGTTGTTTCCAAATTTGCTAATCACTTAACTATAAGTTATAAGAATTTTATTTGTATCATCTTCTTAATTGTAGAGGACTCTTTTTTTTTTTTTTTTATGTTTCTTGGATTTGGAGCAAGTGTATATGCTCAATTTTGTATAAGTTTTTTCATATTTATATCCCATGTTTGCTTTGGAGAAAATGAAGAATCCGGGTAGTATAGATCATACTATTGTAAGTAGGAAGTGAATGTGAGCTTTTTTGTAGGCAATCGTTGTAGCGGAATGGCTCTCAGGCTGGTAACCAAGAATCTCAGCAGTCGAATTTCGCCCAAGCTGTGTTCTGCTTCTCTGTTGCATTCACATGCCACAAGTTTTGGTATTTGTCTGCTTCTTTCTTTCTCTACAGAAAATAAATAAAAGAAAAGAAAGAAAAGGAAATATCGATTCTTGCTTATTTGATTTATTTATTCAATTTTGCTCATCAATATATTTGAAATGCTTAGCATATCTTTATGCATGTTTTCAATGTCTTCATCAATACCTTTGCGGTTCTTCCCAGAGACTTTATGTGGTTTTGTTTGTGCCATGAAACATGAAGATCTGAATTACTGTAGGCAACTTCACTTTAGATGGAAATATGACACTATATTTTGTAGCACACAAATTGGAAAATAGATGGCTGATGTGAAAACCATGGAAGTATGGGTTCGGAAGTAGCTATTTCTTATCACAAAAAGGTCAACTATGCATATTTCGTATCCATATACCAGATGCATATATGTGATTTTCTTTGCTCTTAATGCTCAAATCTCAAATACTTCACCCTATACATGTATCTGAATTCCTACAACTTCCCTTGTGTCACAATCATTATGAATTTTACTAGTGTTATGTTTTCAGGGTTTAAGGAAGTACGAGAAGAAGAGAAAAGCCAAATGGTTGGTAAAGTCTTTAGCAATGTTGCTTCAAACTATGATCTCATGAATGACTTTATGAGTGGTGGACTACATAGACTGTGGAAGGATAGGTTGGATTTTGTATGCATTTTTGTACGTATTATTTCATTTTTATCATCTCGTTGCTTTCTCTATTTTACTTGTTCTGCCCAATTTATCAGATTGGTT
This sequence comes from Gossypium stocksii, assembly GCA_020496765.1. Taxonomy (NCBI): domain Eukaryota; kingdom Viridiplantae; phylum Streptophyta; class Magnoliopsida; order Malvales; family Malvaceae; genus Gossypium; species Gossypium stocksii. The sequence goes on from CM035623.1 coordinate 3,205,695, forward strand.
TCCAAACTGAGCCCATTTCCAGGAATGAAACATCTTGATGTAGCTGGTGGAACAGGTAGGCTTTCTTTGTTGAACGAAGTATATGTTCATTTCTTGTAGTGGATAAAGCTTAAACACCGGCAAACAATAAATATGGTGAGGTAACGGGAAAATATAAGAACTGCAAAAGTGAAAAAAGAATTAGGCTAGCTGTTGTAGTTCTATTGGTTGGATGATTAATATGGGCAATGTGAATATAATGAATAACACTCATAATAGGATGTCCTTGGAAGTGAATCTTAGCTCCTTAAAAAGAAATTTATCTGTCATTTTCTATTGTAAAATCAAATAAAACAAGTTTGGGGTGTTAATATGCTTCATTCTATTTTCTTGATGTAAACTGAAGCTGTATTCCTTAGGTTAAAAATGCTGAATGTGCAGGTGATGTTGCTTTCAGGATTCTGGAAAGTGTTAGCAGCATCAAACGCAGAGCATTACAAGATCCACTCAATGATGACCTACAGGAAGAAACTCGGATATATGTCTGTGATATCAACCCAAACATGTTAGATGTTGGAAAAAATCGTGCCCTAGAGAAAGGTAAATAAAAGAATAAGCTTGTTGTTGAATGGATTATATTTTATCTCCTAAAGGTGAAGAATTATTTGGGAGGGAAATTTTGTACGTCACCTCAATGTTACTATTTCTTTTTTTTTATTATTATTATCCTGTTTCCCTGTGCTTTTAGGTCTTGGAGAAGACAAATCTCTTGTATGGGTGCAAGGAGATGCAGAAGCCCTAAGTTTTGAAGATAATTCAATGGATGGTTATACCATTGCATTTGGAATTAGAAATGTCACCCACATAGAGAAAGTTCTTTCTGAAGCTTATAGGTAAACTTCAAACTTTTGACCTCCCTTTCTTTTGGTTCATAGTGACATTTTCTTTACAGAACTATCTGATATATTCTAATTCCCTCCAAGAAACCAAGCCCATGTAGATAAATTGGAGAGACCGGTACTATAACTTGTTTAGAAAAGGGACATTTTCTTTCTTGTGGCCAACAGTAATCATGGCTTTGAGTAAAGTGATTAAGGAACTGAATATTCTGTAACTTTTGGTGAAATAAACTGTAAAGTACTCTCTTAGGTTTTCAACTAATACTCAAAAGTAGTACCGAGGTAGACTGCCGGATTATGACTTAAATTCATGGGGTTAGCAAATTTCCCAGGAGCATCTATGCATGTATGTCCTCGAGCTTGCTGTATTCTCGAAACAGTTTACGTTTGAGATGAATTATGAAGATAATTAGGAAACATGGTAAATGAAATATGAAGCTGATTTCATCTATTCGTTATAAGAACTTGCTGTGGTTTTGATGCTGCTTATTTCTAAGTTCATGGTTCACTGGTTCAGCAAAAACTTGCGTCTTTTTCTTTTTCATTTTCATTATAGGTTAGACTAAGAATTGGTGTTAATTATATTCTGTGGCATACTTGTGAAGTTGATTCTATGCAAAGAGAAATAACATTCCATTTCCAACTTCCTTTTCTTTGTTCACAATCTCGTAATTTTAAGAATTCACTACCTGTTTTGTGCTGTGGACCTACTTGAATGCAGTGGCATAGATTGTTCCATAGCTGAATATGGTTTGTGTTATGAATTATAGTGTCTATAATGCTGGTGCCCATCTCTTTCTCTCAGGGTTTTGAAACGGGGAGGAAGATTCCTTTGTCTCGAACTGAGCCATGTTGACATTCCTGTATTTAAGGAACTGTGAGTATCCTTCACCCTTTTCATATTGAATGCAATTGTTCGATAAAAAAGTTCTTTTAGAACATAAACTATCTATGCAAGTTCCCTAAAGAGTGAAACTTTTGTTAAGACTATACCATTTTGCTTTATATAAATTTTCATTTAGCTACTTTGTTCTTGCAAATATTTTACTTTACACAATAGAGTAATTTTTCTACCATACTAAATAACCTTTTAAGAACGTGATAAATTCTAGAAAATAAAAGCTGGAGAATCTTCGACATGATTCACGTTTAAATTACATGCCAAATAAACTACTAATTGTAGAAAACTAGTACATCAACGGAATCCTCATTTTCCAACTAATAAGTATCATCTTGTTAACTTTCAAAAATTCATGTGAGATTTCATTTTACAGCTAGTCTTATTGGAGCTTTCTTTCGGCACTTTATGTATGTTCTTCATATTTTATCAGATTCAGGTTACTTTAGCCTTATTCTAAGAACTTTTTGCCCTTCATGCAGGTATGACTTTTATTCTTTCTCTGTTATCCCACGACTGGGAGAGATTGTTGCAGGTGATAGAGAATCTTACCAGTACCTAGTTGAAAGTATCCGCCGTTTTCCACCACAGGTCATTATTAAGTCCTCCATACCTTCTTATCACTTCTGAGTAATATGCCATTAATTACTTGATGCATTTTCGATTACCTGGAAAATAAGTTACTTCGAGGTGGCTAGAAATCTGGAACATAACTGGGATTTTCATTTCAAGTGAATTGAAGTGAATTGCTCAAGTTTTTCTGGAGTTATCTGTTCTGTATTCATCGGTGATACTAATTTCAGCTCCGCTGTGTTGCCATAAAATAATTATGAAAAATTCATCAATGCAGGAGAAGTTTGCTTCAATGATTGCGGATGCCGGGTTTCAGAAGGTCGAGTATGAAAATCTTGTCGGGGGCGTGGTTGCCATTCATTCCGGTCTAAAAATTTAACGGTATATCAAGCAATTCTTCGTTTGACTTTTTATAATAACTGAATATTATCGGCATTCTTTGCAACGAACTGCCGCCGCCTGCTTGCTTCTGTTCGATCTAGATGGAATGACATTGTGACAAGCATTTAGGTTCTCAAGCATGTTGATCTGTTATGCATTTTCAGCTTTGTTTTATATTTCTACTAATGCAAGAAAGTTCACTGCACTGTACAGTACTTGATGTGAAATAAATATTCTCACTTTGAAGTTTTCCCAATTGAAAGCAAGTTTTGAATATTCCAGCTTTTATGTAAGAAAAAAAATCCAAATATTTTAAAGATGCAATCTTGGAATTTGATGTTTCTATCATATCAGTTTAAAATAATATTTATTCAACGATAGAAATTTTTTTACTTTAAAGAAATGATTAGAAATTTTTAATTTATGTTAAATTTGATATACTTAATTTATATGAATGAAATATAAAACTAAATTAATTTACATAATTTTTACATCAATTTAAAAATTAATAAATATATATCCATTTTTTCAATTTGAAAATTTACTTAAAATGAACTCTTCAATCTATTAAATTAAATTAGTTCAATTAAATCTATTAAATCAAGATAATTAAATTAAATCTATTTTGGTTTTTTATATTATTTTATTTTTGGTGAAAAAAAAGTAAATTACATTGAATTAAATTTCTCAAAAACATCACTTGTTTTGTCTTGTTATAAAATCTCTAAAACTTCATCGCAAACATTATCAAAAACTAGTAATCTTGACTTCCACGCTATATTTAGTTTAGCCAACCAATTTGTAATTATGTTGTCTTTTCTAAGTATGTGCTTCATCCACTACTGTCCTTCAAATTTCATAATATATTGAACCCTTCTAAGCACAATGATACTTGAACCCTTTAATTTATTATCAGTCAAAGTTTAGATCACATCTGAGTTATCTGTTTGAATCGTAACTCATTTATATCCCTTGCTAAGTAAAACAAATAGTCTATCTAAAATATCTCAAAGTTCAGCCTTAAAAAGTGTGCCCCTATTCAAATATCGTGGCCCGTTTATATTCTTCAGATTTGGTTTATGCAATAATGAGAATCATTCAATCAACTTGTTTTTAAACTTGATAAAAAAAATAAATCAAATTTTTTATATAATTTTATTTCATTGTAAATAGTGAATCTAAGCAAATGGTAGACAATACATTGTTGTTTAACAATAAAAATAGCAAAGACATTGATTTGAAGCAGGTATCCCAGCAATATCCAAGCAAAAACCATGTCCATCTTGAACCCCTGGATATTTAAATTCACAATTTTGTTCACAACAATCATCACTGCAATGCTCACTGCATGGTCCTATTCCCATATTGCAGCTTTTAGTTCCCGGCCCCTTGCATTCATACACACATTTGCATATCCCGTTTTCATCACATACTCCTTTCCCATTCTTTGAAGTTTGACATTTAAAATCGCAATTTTCGTCACATTTCCCCAATTGTTCTTCACATACTGCACAGTTTACTTTACCTATTTTTACAAAAAAAAAATATTTAAAATTGTTAGAATCGGACTGGACCGATCAGTATATCAATTCAATAAAAAAGGTTAAATTAATTAACTCAATCAATTAAATCAGGTCAAGAAATATAATTATAATACCTGAGGTGAATAGGAGAAGGATGGCAAAAATATATAATAGGGAGAAAATTTTAATCATTTTTTTCTAAAACTTTCAATTATTTTATCTGGTTTTGTTTTGGTACAAAAGATGTTATATATGCAAAAAGGAGTGGTCCAATTTGAGCAATTAATATTTTTGAGCAATAAATTTATTCTTTAATTGGTATTTTATATCATTTATGGAAATCAACATATAAATATTTTGACTATTGAGAGTTGCAAATATAAAATTTTTAATACGACCCAATGTTTATTATATATTGTCACTGGAAAAAATTAAGTACTTTCAATAAATAAATTTGAAATAAATTGATTGAGTCATAACTCGATTGGTATAGATATTATTGTCAATACAGAAGATATGAATTTGAGAGCGTTTAAACATATTATTCTCTTATTTATAAATTAGAGAGAGATTATAAATAATTTTAAATATTGTATAAAAAAATAGATGTAATCGAAACATTCTAAAACATTAGAAGCCATAAACAATAATGTAAGACGAAAGCAAAGTGACACTTTTAAACTAACAAAAGGACACTAATGGCCAAGTTTATGACGTCTGCTATAAGATGCTTCATAAACGTGTCTAAACAGTTGAGATTCCTCCCTTATTTTCAGTGAGGCGGAGTTACTAAGATAGTTGAATTTCAAAATTTTCCAATTTGTATACTTACATTTTCAAATTAGTCCTTCTAATATTTTATGTAGACAATGGGGATTGTAATTGCTTGTTGTGCCAAATTTTTACTCATCCTTATATTTTACGAATTCAAAAATTTAGGTAAACTACAAAAATAATCATTTTTGTTTGTCTCAGATTACATTTTAGTTACTTATGTTTGAAATGTTACATTTTAGTCACTTACGCTATCGTTTTGTTACGAAGTAGTCACTCTATCATTAAACTTCGCTACCTCTTTAACGGCGGTCTTATGTGGCAGTCCAAATAGGTTTTAAATGTCAACTTGGATGTCATGTGTGGGATGTCCTATTTTCATCCCAACAACTAGACATCCAAGTTGGCATTTAAAACTCATTTGGACTTCCAAGCAGGACCGTCGTTAGGGAGATAACTGAGTTTAATGGTAGAGTAACCACTTCGTAACAAAACGATAATGTAAGTGACTAAAACATAACATTTCAAACATAAGTGACTAAAATGTAATCTAATGCAAACAAAAATGACTATTTTTATAGTTTACCTTAAAATTATAATCCAATGAGTAAAATAGTTTCCTTTATGATATGTGATTTATGCTAGGTGTTTTCAGAGAACCATACCCTAGCATTAGTCTAGGATAAATGCCATTATAGTTAACTACGATGTACATGGATTTACCCTTTACACAATTTGAAATTTGATGTGGAAAGGACTAAAATTTAAAATTATATATAAACTTTGAATTAATCAGGGGCGAAGCAAGAAAAATTTTTAGGGGTTGAAATTAAATTATATATTTTTATGATAGTAAAAATATAATTTCATCATTTTAATATTTATATCTTTATAAATTTTAAAGAATTAAATTTTCCATTTTAGGGCTGGTTATGCCCCTAAATTAATGTGTATTATTATATATGAATTTTGAGTTTGTACAATTATACATATATATATATATATATATATAAGATTTTTGTTTGATTTAATTTTCACAAATTGTTTACACATTTATTATTATAGAATCATTTTACGTTTACATATTACATAAAAAATGATTATGTTTATCTAATATATAAATAAATAAATGTATTTATTTCTTTAAATGTATACGGTTAAATCAAAATTAAATTTTATGTATACATCTGAAGTACAATAAAAACTTCATGTATATGATTACACTAAATAAAAATTTATGTATCAAATTTTATATTAAATTAAAATTTATGTGTAATTTTGAAATTTATTCCAACTAAAATAGGAAACAAAACAATCACCAAAAAAAATCCAAAATCCCAAATCCCAAATATAAGAACATGATTAAAGGAATCTTGGTAAAAGTACCATAAAGGTCCCTATATTAAGAGTTAAATTATATTTTTACCCCTCTACTAAAAATATATTATATTTAATCTTCATTACTTTGTTAGAATTAATTTTTAAGTAATTTTATTAATCGAGTTAAAGCTGAGTTTATTCATGATTATATAAATGATTATATAATAAATTAAGCATATTTTGTCAAATTAATTAGGAGCATTTAATCTTGGATTATACAATGAGACTTTGTTTAAATGCATCACTTAAATTTTTTTTATTAGTTTCTGTAATTTACTAAACTTAAAGATTTAGTCTGTATATTTTAATTTGATTAATTTTAGTTCACATACTTTTCGAATTTTAAAATTTTAGTTCTGACCCAAACAGTAGTAATCAAATCAGTTTGGTTAAATTCAATTATTAGTCTTGTCCTATACATACAGTTATAGATTTAACCCATATTCTCAAATCGAATCATTCTAGGTCCCTATACTTTTTGAAATTTGCCGCATCAAATTTTGGAAATAGTAGCTTTTAACTTAATGAATTTAACAGTTATCATTTAATAATAATTTAAATTTTAAAAATTGAAAAGTATAATAACTAAAAATGACCAAATTAAAGTACAATGATTAAATCTATAACTTTCATAAAGTACAAAGGACTAATAATAGAATTTAACCAAATGTGTCTATCGACTAGGGTTTTTTTTCTTAAATAAGCATTACAAATTGAATTATGAAATATTTAAAATTTCAGACGAACTACTTAATTTAAATTATAATTTAATAAACACAAATTATTTTATCTTAATTTAATTATAAAGTAAAAATATCAATATAAAAAATAATTATTAATATATTTTAGCACAATAACTACTGAAATGAGATTTTTAGTATCTAAGTTTAGTTTCATATTTAATTTGGTACTTGAATTTTTTTTGTTTTAATTTAGTACTCGAGTTTGGCTTCAATATTCACTTTAGTACCTAAGTTTTTCTAATTTGATACTTGTACCTTTCTTGTCCCAGTTAAGTACCTGAGTTTGGCTTTGATGTTCAATTTGGTGCCTAAATTTTTTTATCTCAATTAAGTACCTATGTTTTTTTACTAGAGTTGACGTGTTAAACATTCATTAGGCCGCATAATGCATTTGGTCTACATACCAAACTGAACATTGAAGCTAAATTCAAGTACCAAAATAGAACAGAAAAATACTCAAGTACCAAATTGAATGAAGCCAAGCTTAAGTATCAAATGATATACCAACCCTAAAATAAATTACCCCTTGGCTTGCCTGTATTCGATTTTAGATAGCATCACAATGCAACAACGATCTAAGTTCAAGTATCAAAAATTGAATAAATCGACAATCATCTTAAAACGAAAAACTAACCTACTAACTCTACTTAACCCAATTTCTTTAATCAAATATATTGAATTAAATTGATCAAAACCGATTCAATTTAATTTGATTTAATTAGATAACTAATTCTTTGCACACTCTTGTGAACATTCAATATCCTATTTGGTTTAACTTCATTGCTTGAATTAATTAAATCTAGATTTGATCATGACCTGGTTAAGCTGATGTAAAATTTAAAGCCCGTTTTTTAGATTCGGGCTAGATCCATCCTAAAAATGGGTCTAAAATTTTGTCTAAACTTGGTCCGGCCCAACCTACTCATACTAATTTTTTAAGATTATTATTATATAAAAATAAAAATATAATACATCAAATACACTGAAAACATTAAAATAAATGTTTCCTAACAAATTAAAAATATATTAAAAAAATCTTTATACTTAGATAACACTAAGATAGTTGCAACTTAGCAAGCAAATGTCTCAAAAATAATAGCAAATTTAACAATAAAACAAGAATGATACAATATCTAAACAATAATAACAAAATAGTAGCAACATAATAGCAAAATGGAGCAAAATAGTCAAGTTGGGCTTGAGCAAAAAAAATCCTACCCAAGACCAGGCCCGTTTAAAAAAGAGCTTTATTTTTTTGTCCAATCCCAATTTCCAAGCCTATATTTTTACCCAAATCCTCTCACTTTTTGAGTAGGTCATTGGGCATGAGTGGGTGGCCCAACCCATGATCAGGCCTAATTAAATCTATTAAATCGATTTAAGCTTTTAAACAATTATAAATGACTTTATTGATAAACATTAATAAACTGAATCGAATTTTGTTTTACTTTATGTAATAATCAAAATTTAAATTTCCGTTTAAGATAATTTATTTAACTTGATAAATAAAAATAATTATGAATAATTTGTCTAACATTTTGTTTTATTTCATTATTTATTTCTCTCTAATCGGTGGCACCTTGCGAACTAGAGCTGTACATGGGCCGGGTGGCCCGGCCCTGCCCGTAGGCCCGCCCGAAATGTGAGAGGGTTTGGGTAAAAATATAGGCCCGAAAAATGGGCTTGGACAAAAAATTAAGGCCCGTTTAAAAAATGGGCCGGGCTTGGGTAAGAAATTTTTGGCCCGAGCCCGGCCCGGCCCGGCCCGGCCCGAATTCACTAAAGGACAAAAAATTATATTTTTTTAAATATTGTTTTCTTATTGTTTTTCTCCCTATTTTGCTACCATTTTACTATTATGTTGCTATTATTTTGTTGTTATTGTTTAGATATTGTATAAAACTTATTTTATTGTTAATTTTGTTATTATTTTAAAGACATTTGTTAATTTTGTTATTATTTTAGAGGCATTTGCTTGTTAAGTTACATCTATTTTAGTGTTATTTAAGTCTACATATTTTTTAAAATTTATTTTCAATTTGTTGAAAAATATTTATTTTAATTTTTTAGTATTTTTGATGTATTATATATATTTAAAATTTATATAAAATAATATAAAAAATTAATACGGGCGGGCCGGGTCAGGCCCGGGTTTTAGCATTTTTATATGGGCCGGGCTTGGAAAAAATTTTAGGCACATTTTTTGGCCCGGCCCGGCCCAAGCCCAATGAACGGGCCTAAATTTTTAGTTGGACTCGGCCCGGCCCGGCCCATGTACACCTCTACTGCGAACCCCTAAAATGGAAAATTTTCATTTATGCTCTTTATAATTTATAAAATTTTAAATTAATAATGGTAAAATTATACTTTGGCCTTCCAAAAATAATAAAAATTTGATTGAATTCTTTAAAAATTAACCAGATATAAACTATTAAAATAGTGAAATTGCAGTTTTGCTATCGTAAAAATATATAATTTAATTTCGACCCAAAATTTTTTTTCTTTCTCCATCACCTCTCTAAAAATCATAATAGCAAACACATTGGCGTGAACTAGGTATACCAGCAATATTCATGCAAACCCCATACCCCTGTTGTTTCTCTGGGTATTTAATTGCACAATTTCTGTCGCAACAACCATTGCGATGCTCACTCCATGGTCCAATTCTCACATTGCATTTTCTATTTATCCGCGACGAACTTTCATCGCCATTGCCGTCACCTTTTTTACATAATTTTATTTCATTGTAAATAGTCAATCTAAGCAAATGGTAGACAATACATTGTTGTTTAACAATTAAAATAGCAAAGGCATTGGTTTGAAGCAGGTATCCCAGTAATCTCCAAGCAAAAGCCATGTCCATCTTGAGCCCCTGGAAATTTCGATTCGCAATTTTGTTCACAACAATCATCACTGCAACGCACACTGCATGGTCCTATTCCCACATTGCATCTTTTAGTCCCCGGCCCCTCGCATTCATACGCGCATTTGCATATTCCGTTAACATCACATATTCCTTTTCCATTCTTTGAAGTTTGACAATTAGAATCGCAATTCTCATCACATTTCCCCAATTCTTCTTCACATACTGCACCGTTTACTTTACCTATTTTTGCAAAAGAAAAAAATGCATTTAAAGTTGTTAGAATCAGATTGGACCAATCAGTACATCAATCCAACGGATTGACTCATAAATTTGTGCGAATCAATTGAATAAGGCAAAGAAATATGATTATAATACCCGAGGTGAATAGGAGGAGGATGGCAAAAATATATAATAGGGACAATAATTTAATCATTTTTTTCTAAAATTTTCAATTATTTTATTTGGTACAAAAGATGTTATATATGCAAAAAAGAGTGGTCCAATTTAAGAAATTAATATTTTTGAGCAATAAATCTATTCTTTAAATGGTATTTTATATCATTTATGGAAATGAAATTTTCTCACGATATTATAAATTGATTTTGGATGATTTTGCTTGATTGATGAATGAGATCTCCCCTTGGATCTCTTTTTAATTATTTCTATAATTAATATTTTATATAAAAAAATATTATATTAATATTTATTATTTTATTAAAATTAATTTTTAAGTAATTTCATTAATCGAGTTGAGTTAATTCATGATTATATAATAAATTAAGCATAGTTTATTTAATCTTGGATTATTATTTGAAAATTTGTTATAATCTAAAAAAATGTTACATGTATCATTTTTTTTATTTCTTATTTTTAAAATAAACCTAAAAACATAAGTTAATTTTTAATATTGTTTATGAATTCAAAAAAATTCACTCATAGTTATCCGTTTTCATTTAAGTACATCGTCCATGATCAGATGTGCAAAAAAAGTCCTGCCCAAGACTCGACCCGTTTAGAAAATAAGCATTGTTTTTTTGTCCAAACCCAATTTTCAAGTCTATATTTTTACTCTAACCCTCCCATTTTTTGAGGAGGTCATCGAACATGAGTTGGTAACCCGACCCATAATCAGATCTAATTAAATCTATTAAATTGGTTTAAGCTTTTAAACGATTTACAAATCGTTTGTTCGTAAACATAAATAAATCGAATTGACTTTTGTTTTAGTTTATGGAATAATCAGATTTTAAATTTCGGTTTATGATCATTTATTTAATTTGATAAATAAATCAAAATAATTACGAATAATTCGTCTATCTTTTTTTTTTTTTTTTTTCATTATAAATAGTCAATGCAAACAAATGGTAAATATGCATCGCTCTCTAACAATTATAATAGCAAACACATTGACGTGAACTAGGTATACCAACAATATTCAAGCAAACCCCATACCCCTGTTGTTTCTCTGGGTATTTAATTGCACAATTTCTGTCACAACAACCATCGTTGCAATGCTCACTGCATGGTCCAATTCCCACATTGCATTTTTTATTTATCTGCGACAAACTTTTGTCGCCATTGCCGTCACATTCATACAAGCATTTGCATGTTCCGATATCATTTGATGACGATTTCTCGCATATTCCTTTCCCATTCTTTGAAGCTTCACATTTTGAACTGCAATTCTCATCACAAATCCCAATTTCCTTTTAACATTGTGCACCATTCGCTTTGCCTATTTTTACAGAGAAAAAAAATAATGATTTAATAGCCACATCAATGGTCGGTTAAAGATTTAATTGTCCGATAACTTAAATGAAAACTTTTGAATAGTTTAGTGACCGTTTTGTAACCCTTTTAAAGTTAAGTGTCTAAAATGTAAACTTAATAATAGTTTAGCAATCTCATGTGTAGTCAGGGGCTACAGGGCCCCACCCCTTAAAATTGGAAATCGAAAATTTGACTTCTTAAAATTTACGAAATTTTAAATTAATATATGCTAAAATTGCACTTTGATCTCAAAAATGATAATTTTTTTATTTAATTCTTTAAAAAATTATAAAGATATAAGTTATTAAAATGATGAAATCATATTTTAGCTCTCATAAAAATTCTACAATTTAATTCTACCCAAAAAATGTTTATCATTGCCCCTAGGTGTAGTTTACCATAATAATAATAATAATAATAATAATAATACCTGAGGTGGTGATTATGAGAAGAATGGCAAAAATATAAAATAGAGGGAAGAATTTAATCATTTTCTTAGAATTTTCAATTATTTTGATTTGAGAAAATTTTGGTAGAATATCTTTTTATATATGCAAAAAAAAGTGGTCCAATGTGAGAAATTAATATTATTTAGAATTTAGTTTTAAGCAATAAATCTAATTCTTTAATTGGTATTTAAAATATCATTTAAGGAAATAATTTTTTTACTCACAATATTATAAATTATACCAAAAATAATAAAAAAATTAATTTTGGATAAACTTTATTTAGCATAATAATAATTAAATTAATTAGGAGCATTTAATCTTGGATTATACAATGAGATTTTTTATTCTATATAATCTTAATTATAATTCACTATTTTAAGTAAGTTGACATCCAGCAAAAAAAATCAGGCTAAGATTTTTTTTTTTTTTAAATCAATGTGTGTTTGATAAATAGAAAATTTACCAATAAGTAGTTGGATATAATGATAAAGAATATTGTACTCTCAAAGAGAGAACGTAGATTTGAATTTTGAAGACAACATTGTTCAGAGAGGCAACCATGAACTCCCAATATGGACCATAAAATGGATCATGCATAATATCAAAAAATAAAATAAAATGAAAACGTTATTCGATTCCTTTCTCATATTGGTATTCACTTTTTCTCCAGTTATGAGGTATATAGAATCATCCCTTAATGTTGTTTTTGGTGTCGTTCTAAGAAGGCCCCTTTTTCGATGCTCAGAATAATATACAAATGGTAAAAAATAAATTGATTTATAATTATCATATTTATTAAATTAAGCTTTATTTGATAATATGTTTTGATATAACAAATTAAAATGTTTTTCAATAAAAGTTAAAGCTGACCAAAATTGGCAAAATGATAAAATCAAGTTAAAATAGTTTCAATTGAGTTAAACATTTTCAATCAAGTTTAAACTGTTTTAAAACAAGTCAGTATTGCTCCAAGCCAAAAAGTATCGATACCGTTTACTAGGTATCGTTAATTTGTCTTTGGTATCGTTGTAAACTAATTTCAATGGTCACTAAATCAGACATTATATGCTAATAGTATCGATACTCGTAAAAAAAATATCGATACTTTTTATTGCAGGTGAATTTAATGATCTGATATTTTCATCCTCAACGATTCTATTAACTTTCACAACAACCCCAACAATTAAAAATGTATTAGAGGTTATAAATACCATATTCCAAAGGTCCTACAATAAGGAGAGAGATCATCAATAAAAAAAACATTAGTGCTTAATTCTTTCATATTCTTTTTGTCAACACTTGTGAGCTTTAATTGCATTCATTCAGCTCAAGTGTTATTCTTTGTACTTGTACTTAATTGGCAAACATATCAATCTTGTAAGGATTGCTTCTTAGTTTGCTATTTGTTATTCTCTTTGAGAGGGTTGAGCTTTAAGGTTTGAGTAGAAACCTTAAAGGATGTTATAATTGCAGCGACGTAAAAATTTTAGCTTTGGTCGCTAATTGAGGAGTTTGATTGAAAAATTTGAAAATTGAAGTTCGGTTTTGTTTAAAGAGGGGAGTCGCCACCGATCTTTTTTCTAGGTGTGATCGGATACCTATAAAACCTCTCTTTAACAGAAAAAAATTATTTTTAGGTAAAAAGAAGGCCGATTTTAGGTCCACTTCAAAATCCAGAGAAAAAAAGGCTCGGGAGTCGGTTACGCACGAGGAAGGTATTAGCACCCTCGTGACGCCCAAGATTAGCATCTTATTAAATACGCGTTGTCTTGATTTCAAAAATACGAGTTCAATATAACATTTAATCGTGACCCGATTGAAAATACAAGAATTTTTAAATTTTTGATTTTTTAGAAGGGCGTCCCGTTTTCAATACGAGCCGATACGATTCACCCAACATAGCGATGAAATCGACTACTTAGTATTGAATCGATGCGTTGCCTTATGTTTTTGAGATGAATTAAAACAAAAATAAGATTTTTGAAGTATGATAGGTAAATTGATATGAAATAAAATAAATGAAGTAAAGAATTAAAAATATATGTCGGAACAAATGATGAATATGACCATAACATTAAACGGCAATAACAATATAAGCGATATCAAGCATGATAATCTAATTAAACACAAAATAAACAATGAATGTATATATGTACACATAATGATAAGTAAGGTGACGGAAATACAATGAAAACAAATCACCCTACTCACATATACACAACATATAAATATGATATTAGAAAAATATACACATGATATATATAAAAAATTATAATAAGAAAAAAATGTGTATACATAATATAGGGTTAAAAATATATACAAAAATATATGCATAAGATAGTATAATAAAAATTTGTAACTAATAGTATGAAATAGCACCTGCATAATATATACAAACATATAATATATGCACAATATAGAGTAAAAAATAATATACACAATATGTAAAAAAATATAATGTATATACACATAATAGAGTTAAAAAATACATATCTAATATATATAAAACGTATATACGTAACAATGGTATTCAAAATATATATGCAGCATGGTATTAAAAAACGTATACATACATATGAAAAGATATAATATTAAAGTATATATGTACATAAAATAAAGTCAAAAATGTATACATCACATAAAAAAAAAACATATATACATACCATATACATACATATTAAAACAATAATGAAATATAAAAAAAACAAGAAATATGTATGTAATAATAGTGTTTGAAAAATATGCATAATAATATATATATATATATATATAATGTATCATTAAAATGTCTATATAATATAATGTTGAAAACATATATATAACATAGTATTAGAATGATAGATAGCAAAAATACTTAATATATACATATGTTAGAAATGGGAATAGTATCTTAATAATATGTAAATACATGTAAATGTTAATAATACTAGTAATAATGATAATAAAATACGAAAAGTAAATATAGTGTAAAAAAAAATTAATATACGTGATGTATAAAAATGTAATGTTAAAAAAGACATATATACATTAGAAAAATAACAGTATTAAAAACAACTTATAATAACACAAGTAAATATACATATATATATATATATATATACATGCGTAAACTATGTTATACGGGAATATATATATATATATACTAAACTTTTAATTGAAACTAAAACTAAAACTAATGATATTAATAATAATAATAATAATAATAATAATAACAATAAATGGAATATACGCAACACATATAATGTATAGATGCATAGATGTTTAATATAAAATACAATGTTAAAATAATAGTTCGTCAAAACAAAATAGGGGTGAATCTGCAACTAAATAGAGGAAGGGGGATTTATTTGTATGCGCGAGCATAATGGAAGGGCTGAAAGCGTAATAAGCCCTCCCATCCGAAATGCGCGGTACAGTGGAGGACCTAAATGAAACAAAGATGAAAATAACGGGCAAAATTAAAAAAAAAAAACAAAAGAAAGAAATGGACCTAAATAAAATAACACGAAATGGGGAAGGACTAAGGGCGAAATAGCCCAATTAAACCAGAAACACGCGGATCCCATGTTTCCTGGATCGGGTCACTCACGGGCAACACGATACGGCATCGTTTCACAACATATAAAACCAAAAATAAACCCTAAGCTAAACACACGGTCATTCTTCAAAAAAAAAATGGGTGAACGGCGCTCTCCTCTTCCTTTACCCGAAGCCCATCCCACCTTCGATTGCTGTGAAGAGGATGAGGCTTTGACAACCACCGTGGTAAGTCCCTCCCTTTCTCCCTTTTATTTCTTTATTTTTCGCACGAGAATAGAAAAAGAAAAAAAGAAAATTAAAGAACAACCGAAAGCAAAACGAATCAGAAGAACCGATTTTTCCTTGAAAATACCTTCTATTTTTTTTGTTTTTTTATTCAAGATACGGAGGGATCCTCTGTGTGTTTACAATCTTCTGTTTTTGATGTAAAATCCCCCCATTTTTCACAATGGTTCCTTTTCGGTTTTTATAGCCGATTGAAAATAATAAAAACGAATACAAAGTCTTTTCTGTTTTTCTTTTTCTTTGCTATTTTCCTTGTTGATTTCTGCTTTGGTTGCTGTTATTTGCCTTGTTTCTGCTTTCATTTGTTTTTCTTCTGTTTCCGTTCTTGTGTTCCGTTTGCAGGCCCAATGTGGAGTCAATGAGCGAGAAGGTGGTTATTTCAGTGCAACACTGATGGAGGAGGTAGAGCCTCGAGCGCCCTGTACGCTGGTGGTGGCATGTGGGTAGTATGGCGCAAAGACTAGCTAGGGTTTCGGCTAGCTGAAACCCGATTTGGGTATTGGGCTGACAGGGCTAGATTTATTTTGGGCTTGCTGTGTTTTGTTTAGTGGGTTAGATTTTAGTTTAGTTTTAATGGGCTTGTGGGTTTGATTTGTAAATGGGCCAAAATTGGCCTACAACACTTAAGATTTTGGGTAGAAATCTTAAGGGATATTGTAAGGTTAAACATTGTCTTTAAAGGTTGTCAAATTCGTAAATTTGAGAAAACCTTTAATTATGGAAAGCTAACGTAGTGGAGTAGGCAATTGGGGTCGAATCACTATAATGTTGTGTTTATTGTTGCACATTCTTAAAGGCCAGCTCACCCCCCTTTTGATGATTTTGAGTTGATCTTTCGAGCTATCAATATTATTTTAATTGAAGAACAAATTAGTGTAGTTCGATTGGGTATGCAGTTGAGTGGAGCTATGGGATTAAACAATCTAATTTAAATGATTTGCGTAGATAAGTTCATTGATTAGAGTCGAATTCTTCTTGTTCGCAAGATTATCAAAGAATTAAATCATAGGAGCTTGTTGATGCAAGGTTTGATTGATAGCAAAGATGGTCGATTCACCTTGTCTAGGAAAAGGCAAAAAGCTGACGATATAGGTGCTGAGGAAACTCAGTGTTTCTATAGTGAGATGGGTTCTACCATGAAGAGGGAGATGATAAAGATGAAGAGGATAATAGACCCTTGAAAAGGGTTGTTATAAGTGTATATAAAAGGGCCTTGGTGAGCCCGATATAATGATGCTTATTCGGGTGTAAGGTGGCTATAGGATAGTATTGATGTGATCGGATAGGGACTGACATTAATATATGACAATTGCTCTTAAAGTTATCCATTTGACAAAAGTTAGTTGTTGGATTGTTTTACAACTAAGGATGGATTGGTGGTTTGAGTTTGATTTTTAATTACTTTAATCGGTTTATTATTGAGTGAGAATGTATTCATGATCTGTGATTGAAAGATACAAGCTTAATATAGATAAATTCACAATATGTATCTTCATACATGTTGATATCAATTAAATATATGTACTGTACATAGTATCTCAACTTTATTCTTCGCTTGATCTATTTTATTTGTGTTGATTTTAATTAATCTGAAATAATTGAAAGACAAGTCTTACGATTTTATAATTCTTTCATTTCATGGATTTAATTTTTTTGGTGGATACCGAAATTCTTATTAAAACAATCAGAAATGAAGGAAAAATGGAATAGGCATATATTAATTAAATTAATAAAAATGGAATAGGCATATATATATATATATATATATATTAATTTTCTTTACTATTTTCTCATCAATCTAAACCACCTTTCTTTAATTTTGTAAGTTTACAAGTCATGGGCACAACTTTACCCTTGACAATTATGGTTGATAGATATTTTAATTTTAATTAGTACAGTTTCTATGGGATTCGAGTTGAATCATTCGACCATGCTTCCTATCTATTGATATTAATTTAGTACAGTTGAACCATTCGGCCATTCTTCCTATATATTGATTTTAGATGATATATGTAGCGACGAAAAAATTTTAGCTTAGGTCGCTAATTGTGGCGATCTTAAATCTTGAAAACGAGTTTTGATTTTTGTTAAAGCAAAGGAGTCGCCACCGATCTTTTCTTCTAGTGCGATCGGACACCTGATAAAACATCAAATTTCGGGTAAAAAGGCCAAGTTTAGGTCCGCGTTAAAGTTCAGAGAAAAATAGGGTTCGGGAGTCAGTTACGCGCGGGGAAGGTATTAGCACCCCCGCGACGCCCAAAATTGGTATCTTTCAAATGTACGTTGTCTTAATTTTCAAAAACACGATTTCAATTTAAAACTTAGTTATGATCCGATTAAGATACGAGCATTTAAAGGTTTTTATCTCTGAGAAGGATATCCCGTTTTTAACACGAGCCATCCGTGATTCACCCAACATAGCGATGAAATCACCGGCTTAATGTTAAAATCGGTATATTGCCTTGTTTATTAAATCATGAAAAGATTATAAATGATTAAATATCGATGAAGAAATCAAAATGTGAATTAATATACTATATCAAAAACACATAACGAATAAGGCGAAAATAAACGAGATGAATAATATGATATATATATATAACAATGCATACATGATAGTATTAAGGAAAACATGAAATGTATGTACAAATATTGAGCAAAATAGGTGATACAAACACTAATAATAGTAAAATACTAGTAAATAATAAATTTAGTAATAATAATGAAAATAATAGTACGTATAATAATGCAATGTCAAGAATAACACAATATAATAGTAACAAATACAAAGTAAATAAAACTTAAAACAAATGCAAATAATATTATATAAAATACTATATGTACGCGTATAAATATAATAATATTAATAAATATAACAATAGAAAATACATACATAAATAATATATACATAATAATATACAATGATAACAAAGCCACATAAAATATATGTACGTATTAGCGACGATAATAATAGCGTGATAAAGATGGTGTGATAACGAAGAAAATGGTAATAACATGTATATTCTTTTAGACAATACTTCATAAATGTACATATATATATATATATATATATATTTAAAATGAGCACAAAATGATATTAAAAGTATATTTGTAATATATACATATAATACCTAATGAAAACACATGCAATATATATATATAATTTTAAAATGTACATAAATATAATAAATGATGAAAGTGATAAATACGACGTATAAAAATAGGTATGAAACATGCATAATAGAATAAAGAGGATATACATAATATGTATAATAAAAATATTAAAAATATATAAGTTTGTATGAATAATATAATGTATAAGAAAATAATTATGGTATATTAAATATATATAATATATATACATATTACCATTAACAATTAGGTTAAAATAAATATATATATACTTGAGACATGCATTTATAAAGGGACGTATACCAATATTATGATATAATGGTAATACAAGATGATAATAATAACACATACGTACATGATAACATGCAATAATATAACAAATAAAATTAACAAGATAATAATAATGTTAACCAATAGATAATGATTATAATAGTAACAATAATAAAGAACATACATATAGATAGTATATATATCAATGTTAAATGATGATAATATGGTAATAATATAATATTAGAATAAAATAACGAAAATAAAGTAAAAAAGGACGAAATTGAAAACAGAAGAGAATATTCGGGCCGGATTTTAAAATAAAACGTGCAAATGGGACCTATTGGAACGCGGGTTAAACCACGGGGGACCAGGAACGCAAATTTCCCGGATTTTTAAAACGCTGTCGTTGCAAAGGGATTAAATCGCAAAGTCGGGCAAATTATAGGGCTAAATCGTAATTAAATTAAAACTTGATTGCACACCCCCTAAAAAGCGGAAGGACTGGGGTTGAAAATAACCCCAGTGACGTCACAACACGCGGATCCTAGGTGGACCTGGGTCGGGTCGACCCGACCCAGGTCGGTTATTATAAAAGGGGCATTTTTTCGGTTTTGGCTCATTTGTGCCGATGGAGAGAAAAAAAAGAAAAAAAAAGAAAAGAAGAGAAGGGGAGAGGGAAAGGAAGGAAGGAGAGGGGAAGGGAAGGAAGGAAGAAGGGGATCCGGGGAGAGGGAAAGAGGAGAGAGAAGAGAGGGAGAAGAGGAAAGAAGCTCCGGGGGGAAGGCTCCAGTGCCGGACGGGTCATCGGACCGGTCACCGTCCGGTCACCGGCCGGTCACCGGCCGATGATCGGACCACCGTGCGCGCCGCCGTCCGCCGTCGTTCCGGCCACCGTTCCGGTGGCCGGAAAAAGGTAAAAATTTCTAATTTTTATTTTTATATTTTTATACTAATATGTATATATCTATATGTGTTATTTAAAAAGACAGAAATAACGGGGAAAAATGATAAAACAGATTCGAAAGAGGAGATTTTTTTTTACCTTTTTGATTCGGGGTTTTTTGTGATGTATTGATTGTCTGATTTGGGGAATATTACTGTTGCTTTTGGAACTGTCTTGAGTATTGCTTTGAAAATCCTTATATTTGCATTGATTTTCCGAGAGTCCGAATCCTCCTGTACACTGTGAAATCACTCGGCTTTTATAGCCATTTTTACAATCTTTTTCTATTATTTTCTGTCTAGTCTGTTTATTGTTTGCAGGTACAAGTTGCTGGGGTCGGTGGCCAGAGGCGGTGGATGTGACCTTGCTCTGATTTGGCAGCAACTAGGGCGGTGGCTGTTCGGGTAAGGGTTTGGTTAGGGTTAGGTGTAATTGGGTTTAGGGTATTGGGCTGGTATTGGGTCTTGTGGGGTTTGGGTAATCGGGTAGTGTTTTGGGTTAATTTAATGTATGGGTTAGTTTAGCAACTGGATTAATTGGGTTTTGGGTAATGTATTTGGGCTTAATCGGGTATTGAGGGACTTGGGTTTAGGTTGGTGTGTTGGGTTGCTGTTGGGTCTTGATGGCTTAGTGGGTTTGGTTTAATGGGTTAATTTTGTAAAATGGGTTTGTAATATAGACTGTAAATGGACATTGGGTTTTAATTTTAGATGGGTTCAATGGTTGTAATTTAAAAGGGCCAAAATTGGCCTATAACAGCTGCCCCTCTTTGCTCATTGTCGTGTAACGGTAATAGAGCAAAGACATAAAGAAAGGCCAATTTTGCCTGGTCTCGCCAAATCTTGACTTGTTCTGGCACTTCATTTCTCTAGGTAATCTCGTTCCAACCCACCGCCTCTCGTAGCTTTAGGTTCAATCCCTCGCGACTTCTAAGATTTGCCTTGTAGCCTCGATCTATCTTCTCTTCATCGTGATCTGCTCTTCTAGAACTTTAGAGATGAGATCTTGTATCTTCAATCTTCTTTACTACAACTTCAGGAAGATGAAACTTGTGACTTCAATCTGCGCCTCTGCGACTTTACTGGGGATGCAAAGTCTATATCTTTGGTTGGGTCCCTTGTAACTTCCAAGAGGCAAAATCTGATGCCTTCAATCAGCTCTAATCTCCATCCTTTATTGAAATCAAAAATTGCTCGACCTGCGCATTCTCGCAATATGGGTTAAATTTTGAAACATAAACTGCGAGTATCTCAGTGTGTAAACTGAGGCTCAACTCACTTCTCGGAATAGGAGTTGATTTTGGAAAAACAGAAATTAAAAACGGAAATTGAAAAAAAGATCAACTCACCTCTCACAGTATGAGTTGAATAAACAGAAATTAAAATGCAGAAATTGTAAAAGATCAACTCACTTCTCGCAATATGAGTTGAATAAACAGAAATTAAAATGCAGAAATGGAAAAAGATCAACTCACCTCTCGCAATATGAGTTGAATAAACAGAAATTAAAAAAAAAGCAGAAATGGAAAAAGATCAACTCACTTCTTGCAACATGAGCTGAATAAACAGAAATTAAAATGCAGAAATTGAAAAAGATCAACTCACCTCTCGCAATATGAGTTGAATAAACAGAAATTAAAAAAGCAGAAATGGAAAAAGATCAACTCACCTCTCGCAATATGAGTTGAATGAACAGAAAAAAAAGCAGAAATGGAAAAAGATCAACTCACTTCTCGCAACATGAGCTGAATAAACAGAAATTAAAATGCAGAAATTGAAAAAAATCAACTCACCTCTCGCAATATGAGTTGAATAAACAGAAATTAAAAAAGCAGAAATGGAAAAAGATCA
Organism: Gossypium stocksii; assembly: GCA_020496765.1. Lineage (NCBI taxonomy): Eukaryota > Viridiplantae > Streptophyta > Magnoliopsida > Malvales > Malvaceae > Gossypium > Gossypium stocksii. The sequence continues at coordinate 3,227,950 of CM035623.1, forward strand.
ACTCACCTCTCGCAATATGAGTTGAATGAACAGAAATTTAAAAAAAAAAGCAGAAATGGAAAAAGATCAACTCACTTCTCGCAACATGAGCTGACTTTGAGAATCGTAAATTAAAATAGAAATTAAACAAGCTCAACTCACCTCTCGCAATATGAGTTGATTTTGAAAAAGAAAAAGTACCTCAACGTGTCTTGAGGCTCCGCTCACCTCTCGCAATATGAGCTGATTTTTGAAACATAAATTAAAAGTACCTCAACGTGTCTTGAGGCTCAGCTCACCTCTCGCAATATGAGCTGATTTTTAAAACCTAATTAAAGGCAGATGTTGAAAACATCTGGTCATGACTTGAGATTTGACTCACCTCTCGCAATATGAGTCAATAACAGAAATTAAAAATACCTCAACGTGTTTTGAGGCTCAACTCACTTCTCGCAATATGAGCTGATTTTTTGAAACATAACAGAACTTGAAAATACCTCAGCGTGTCCTGAGGCTCAACTCACTTCTCGCACTATGAGTTGATTTTCGAAAACATAAATTAAAATCACCCAGAATTTCTCACATGGTGGAATTCAAGTATCTTTTCTTTGATTTGGATAGCTTTCTCAAAACCTTTTGCTCTGTTTGGAATACCTGTATATGTCATGCATGATGTTATCGTGATATGCACCTATTTGCCTTAAATGCATTCATGCCTACATGAACATGTTATGTGCCTTGCATTCGTTTGTCGTGATCTCTTTTCATCACGACTCTCGCAGTGATCTTGCCCCATCTGAGCTTTTGTTCTTGCTTTCGAGCTCCTGTTTTGCTTATCGTGATGATCTGCTTTCAACGCTAGGATTCTTAAGTTCCTTCCCAGTTTTTGCATCCATCTTTTAAGCTTTACAAGTAATCTGTGTTTCTCGGATATCACTTGCTTAGCGTATGTTGAACTTCTTGTTCCCACTTTGAGACTCTTGTGCCTATCAAGTTTTCTATCCGAGTAATACTCAACATTTCTTTTGTTCAGAGCATGTCATATTACTTTTTATCAATTAAACAACATAATGAGATGCATGCAAATGGTCAGGTAGGTACAAGAAAGAGACTTCACATTAATTTCGAAGGTAACAAACAAAGTCAACCAAGGATAATTGAAAGTGCCATAGAAGAAAAGGAACCATATTAGTGGATATATATGTTCTAGATATTCAATGCATGAACTCTGCCACGTTTCTCAATCACGAATCTTTCTGAGCAAGGCCTCTTGTGTAGAAGATCTCGAGTGTTTCAGAAATGCTTCATACTATAGCCTGGTCACTTGGCCCACTGTTCAAAATTGCTTCTGCCCCTTAGACCCAATTTGCTTTATTAAGACGCCCTTTCGGGTTTTCATCCTAATGTTCTGTGTTTGACCAAGGCGCCCTTTTTGGGTTTTCACCTTGATCTCCCCTTTTTTTTTTTAAGTGTAGTATTTCTTCACGACATCGGAGTTTACTGGATTTGGTAACTCCTTCCCATCCATTTCTGTAAGGATCAAGGCCCCGCCAGAGAATGCCTTCTTCACGACATACGGCCCTTCCCAATTAGGTGCCCATTTCCCTCGCAAATCTTTTTGTATTGGGAGGATCTTTCTCAACACGAGTTCTCCTTCATGGAATTCTCTTGGCCTTACTTTCTTGTCATGGGCGGCGATCATCCGTTTCTGGTACATCTGTCCATGGCAGATTGCCTTCAAGCGTTTTTCTTCGATGAGATTCAACTGATCATATCGAGCTTGGACCCATTCGGCCTCCTCGAGTTTTCCATTAAGACTCGTAGGGACGGTATCTCAACTTCAATAGGTAGCACGGCTTCCATCCCATAGACTAGAGAGAAAGGAGTTGCCCCTGTAGATGTCCGTACGGATGTGCGATATGCATACAGAGCGAATGGTAGCTTTTCATGCCAGTCTTTGTAGGTCTCTGTCATTTTGCCGATAATCTTCTTTATGTTCTTATTAGCCGCCTCTACAGCTCCGTTCATCTTCGGTCGATAAGGCGAAGAATTATGATGCTTTATTTGAAATTGCTTGCACACTTCTGTCATCATTTTATTGTTCAAATTCAAGGCGTTATCTGAGATGATTCTTTCAGGCAAACCATATCGACAAATGATTTCCTTTTTCAAGAATCTACAGACTGCGGTCTTTGTCACATTGGCAAATGAGGCAGCTTCTATCCATTTCGTGAAATAATCTATGACCACAAAAATAAATCGGTGCCCATTAGAAGCTTTGGGAGAAATCGGCCCTATAACGTCCATGCCCCACATTGAAAAGGGCCATGGAGACGTCATAACATGAAGGGGCGAAGGGGTTACATGAATTTTGTCACCATAAACTTGACATTTGTGGCACTTTCTTGCGTAGCTAATGCAATCTCTTTCCATCGTCGACCAGTAGTACCCGAGTCTCATGATTTTCCTGGCCATAGTGAAACCGTTAGAATGGGTCCCACATATTCCTTCATGAACTTCTTCAAGTATTTTCTTGGCCTCAGTAGTGTCTACGCATCTCAGAAGTACCTGATCTTTACCCTTCTTGTACAAGGTGTCCCCATCAAGAACAAATCCCGCTGACATTCTTCTGATTGTCCTTTTGTCATTCTCGTTTGCTTGCTCAGGATACGTTTGATTCTTGACGTACTCTAAGATATCATGGTACCATGGTCGTTCATCAGCCTCTTTCTCAATGCTATAACAATGTGCAGGGACCTCGTATATGCTCATCTTGAGGGGCATTATCTCTGCTTCTTTATTTGCTTTGAACATTGAGGCTAAGGTGGCCAAGGCGTCAGCCAATTGGTTATCTTCTCGTGGGAAGTAATTAAAAGTTATTTCTTTGAAATCTTTGATCAATTCAGCTACCAGATAGCTGTACTTAATCAACTTTGAGTCTCTCACTTCCCAATCTCCACGGATTTGGTAGATCACTAAAGCCGAATCCCCGTATACCTCTAGGATCTCGATGTCTCGTTCAATGGCTGCCCGTAGTCCCATGATACAAGCCTCATATTCTGCTATGTTGTTGGTGCAGAAGAAATTGAGCCTAGCAGTGAAAGGGTAATGGTCTCCTTCCGGTGATATTAAGACTGCTCCAATTCCATGCCCCAGAGCATTCGATGCACCATCAAAGCTCATCTTCCAGGGCGTCCCTTTTGATGACTCACATTCTTTCTCTGTGATGCACATTAAGTCCTCATCCGGGAAATCAAATCTCAGGGGCTCATATTCTTCTGTTGTTCGAGCCGCCAAGAAATCAGCTATTGCACTCCCTTTCACCGATTTTTGGCTCACATAGATGATATCATATTCTGATAACAGGATCTGCCATCGGGCCATCCTCCCCGAGAGTGCGGGTGATTCCATCATATATTTTATCGGGTCTAGCTTTGAGATTAACCATGTCGTATGATACAACATGTATTGCCTGAGCCTCCTAGCTGCCCAAACCAAAGCACAACAGGATCTTTCGATCGACGAATACCTTGCCTCGTATTCTGTGAACTTTTTGCTGAGGTAGTATATCGCCTTTTCTTTCTTTCCCGACTCATCATGTTACCCGAGTACATAACCCATTGAGTTTTCAAACACCGTTAAATACAAAATCAAAAGCCTTCCTGGAGTTGGTGGCACTAGCACTGGGGGGCTAGACAAATATTATTTTATTTTGTCAAAGGCCTCCTGGCATTCTTCGTCCCATGCCCCAGGGTTGTGCTTTCGAAGGAGTCGAAAGATGGGGTCACACTGATTGGTGAGTTGAGCAATAAATCGGGAAATGTAGTTTAGCCTTCCCAAGAATCCTCTGACCTCTTTCTGTGTACACGGAGGTGGTAATTCTTGAATGGCTTTTATCTTTTCCGGATCCACCTCGATGCCTCTTTCACTGACGATGAAGTCTAGCAACTTTCCCGAGGTAACCCCGAATGTACATTTAACCGGATTAAGCCTTAGCTGAAACTTTCTCAGTCTTTCAAAAAACTTTTTGAGGTTCACAATATGTTCCTCTTCTCCTCGGGACTTAGCAATCATGTCGTCAACATAGACTTCTATCTCCTTATGCATCATATCATGGAATAATGTCACCATGGCCCTCTGATACGTGGCCCCGGCATTCTTGAGCCCGAATGGCATCACCTTGTAACAGAACGTTCCCCACATCGTTATAAAGGTGGTTTTCTCCATATCCTCGGGAGCCATTTTGATCTGATTATACCCCGAAAATCCATCCATGAAAGAAAATAATGAATGCTTCACCGTATTGTCCACCAGTGTATCGATATGTGGTAAGGGAAAATTATCTTTAGGACTTGCGCGGTTCAGGTCACGATAATCCACGCACATTCGCACTTTACCATCCTTCTTTGGCACTGGGACAATATTAGCCACCCATTCTGGATATCTGGACGCTTGTAGGAAGCCTGCATTAAATTGCCTCTTGACTTCCTCTTTTATCTTCAGCAGCATTTCGGGCCTCATCCGCCTTAATTTTTGTTGAATGGGTTTACATTAGGGTCTCAGCGGGAGCTTATGAACCATTATGTCCCCGTCCAATCCCGGCATATCCTGATAGGACCATGCAAACACGTCTTTGTACTCATGAAGCAAATCAATCAAATGATGCCTGGTGTCCTCTGAGAGTGAGGTCCCAATCTTCACTTCTTGCTTATTTTCATTAGTGCCCAGGTTTATTGTTTCAACAGATTCTTGATGAGGTAGAATCTGTTTGTCCTCTTGTTCCACCAACCTTAGCAAGTCAGGAGACGAGACATAGTCTTCGGCATTTCCCTCATCCTCGAATTCTCCTAAACAAACGGTCCTTTCAAAATCGATTTCAAGATTGGTAACGGGTTCGTTCATGTCATTGGTATCTGAACACCTGAAAATTGAATGGGAAAGAGAACACTATAGAGGAACATCCAAGTTTTGGCAATAACGAACAAAACATTATGGCATGGTATGAGGTAAGTGCAAGAACAGGCCATGAAATGAAAGAATAATTATGGAGTAGATGCAAATGCAAAAGGTTATGACAAAATGCTTCTTCATTAATATTCATTTAAAAGATCAAGAGCAAATGCAAGCTCTTACAAAAGAATTCTATTATATCTAAGGACACAATAGAGGGTTAATGTTGAGCATTACTCTGAAGACTTAAAAACTACAAGAAGATCTTCAGCGGTCCAATTGTTCAATTTGAAACCAGGAGGGCAAGGGCGTATTCTTGAGACGTCTTTGCCTGTAGCAATATCAACTCCTTTGTCAATAACATTTATGCTGACATTTCGAAAACCCTTTTCGATTGATAGCAGCATGTTTCGCGAGCTATTTTGTCCAGGGTATATCTTTCCCGCAGACGTAAATGTTCCTGACAAAGGAGGATACTGGATGGGCTCCCATTCTGGTTCTCGACCCAAGGTTCTTGCGATCCTTCTTTCTTGGTCCTTCTTCCATTGTTTCTTTAAGTGACACGCCTTCGGTTGGAATCCCAGACCAAACCGAGCCTTGTGAGGGACTGGCTTCAAGGCCCTAACTATTCCTTGCTGAAATTTTCCTAGACCTTTCCTTGCTCTAGCTCCTTTTCCTACCGTCAACTTAATCCCCATCTTTGTGTTCCTTGATAACTTGGGTACGGGGATCCTATTTCCCTCCGCGACAAATGTAGCGTTGACAAACTCTAGGGATCGGAAGGAGCATTCCAATGCATCTTGGCTAACTTCAACATAGGGAGTGTCGGCAGAGACGGATGCGACGATATCTTCTTCACCTTCGATTGTAACCAGGCAACCATCCATGATAAGCTTCATTTTTTGGTGTAGTGACGATGGGATAGCTCCTGCGGAATGGATCCAAGGTCTTCCCAACAGGCAGTTATATGACGGTGTGATGTCCATGACCTGGAACTCGACGTCGTATACGTAAGGGCCTACTTCCAAAGGGATCTCAATCTTTCCCATAACATCTCGCCTTGTTCCATCAAAGGCCCTTACCGTGGAATGACAGGGCCTTAGATAGGACAAGTCCATTGGAATTCTGGAGAGTGTAGCCAATGGCATGACATTGAGTGCTGATCCATTATCAATGAGCACATTAGGTACGATGTAACCCTTGCAGCGGGTTGTAATATGCAGCGCTTTCACCAAGCCCCTACCACCGGGCGGTATTTCATCATCGCTGAAGGATATGAAATTGACCGCATTCAGATTGTTTACCCATTTGTCAAGTTTTTCCACGGATATGTTGTTTGCTACGTAAGCTTGGTTTAATACTTTCAACAATGCGTTCCGGTGTGGCTCTGAATTTAGTAGTAGGGATAGCACCGAAATTTTTGCCGGCTGCTTGCTTAGTTGTTCCACTACGTTGTACTCGCTGTGCTTAATAAACTTCAGAAATTCTTGCGCCTCCTCTTCATCCACGGCCTTCTTAATTCCTGGTTCAGGCAAAATTTCATGTTCATCTTCAATCTCGCGCGCTGGCGCCTTCCCTTTTTGTTTCAAATCATTGATTTTCTTTATTGGCTCTACCTCCTTGGAGTAACATCTCCCGCTACGAGTAAAATGGCCCGCTTCTCCAACACTCTTAGTTGTATCCTCAGACTTTTTACTTTCTGGTGTGACAATGTTGACGTCATATTTCCAGGGCACAGCTTTATCATCCTTATAGGGAAAAGGAGATGGCACTTCTATTATCATTTTTGGTTTCACGAGCTCTTTCTTGGCATCATAGTAGATTACCAATGGTCGATTAGCGCTATATGGGCAACCTGGTGATTGATTGTCGGAGGCGCACACTTCTCCTTCATCCGACTTTTCCCCTTTTTTGAAGATCTCAATCTTTTTACTATCCATCATGTCTTGGAGTACTTCCCTAAATTCTTCGCAAGACTGGATATCGTGCTCTTTATTACCGTGGAAACTGCAAAGATCATGTCCACTTTCTTCAAATACTCCGCTAGGATAACAGAGTAACCTATTTTCAGCCAATATCTCCCAGATTTTTTGCAGAGGTACTTTTATTTCAGAAACCCATTTCCTAACCTGCCGTTTGTTTTCTTCTTCAACTACACTCACATTCCCTTCAGCGTGATTTGGGAATGGGTTCCCGGTTGCACCGCCTGAACCATCAAATCTCAAGATACCCGCATCAATGAGTCCTTGAACTCTTCTTTTGAAGGCGAGGCAGTTTTCTGTAGAATGACCCTGATTCCCAGCATGATAAGCACAACTGGCGTTAGGATCGTACCATTTTGGGTACGGGGGCTTCAAGGGTGCCATGTAGTGTGGTGATATCAGCTGCTTCTCTAAGAGTTTCGGGTATAGTTCCCCGTATGACACAGGGATAGGAGTGAACTGTGGTTTCTCGGGATTTGATCTTATAGGCCTTTGATCATTCTGAGGTTGGCCGCGGACAGGTGCGGTGTTTTGTGGAAATGTGGCCATTGGCCTTTGATGACTGGCGGCATAAACTGGGTAAGGTGGATGAGGGTGTGGTGTTTGGTAATATGGGGTTTGAGGCGGATAGTAGAAATTTGGGGGTGGATAGTTTCGTGGTCGCGGTTGGCTTGGATACAGGTTGGAGGCATAACGGCTTCCTACTCCTACCATGTGGGTCTCTGGGTCTTTTTTCTTTATGGGCATTGTTCTTCTGGAATTTTCTTGCCCCTCCATTCTACCACTTTTGACAGCATTCTCAATAAGTTCGCCAGATATGACAATATCTGCGAAGTCTTTTGTGGCACTTCCCACCAGTTTATCATAAAATGGTGTTTTTAAGGTATTTATGAAGAGGACAGTTATCTCGGTTTTTGTCAGTGGAGGTTCTACTTGAGCCGAGATGTCTCTCCATCTTTGTGCGTATTGTCGGAACGTTTCCGACGGTTTCTTTTCCATCATCTGTAGCGTCATACGATCGGGTACCATGTCCGACACGTGCTTATACTGTTCACAAAATGCTGACGCTAGATCCTTCCATGTTCGGATCTTCTCTCTGCTAAGCTGATTATACCAGCGAAGAGCCGATCCAACAAGGCTGTCTTGGAAACAATGTATAAGCAGTTTATCTTCATTTACATATCCGGTCATCTTTCGACAAAACATGACCAAGTGTGCCTTTGGACACCTTGTCCCATCATACTTCTCGAAATCAGGTGTTTTAAATTTTGGCGGTAAAACCAAACCCGGTACTAAACTAAGCTCCTTAGCACTTAGCGCAGAGAAGGCCTCAGTGCCCTCTATCGCTTTTAGTCTTTCTTCTAGGCTTTTGTACTTTTCTTGGGCCTCATGATCTTCCACTCTCAACTTAGCAATTTCTGCCGGATCATCTACATCTGGGACAGGCGGGTTGGCAGGAGCAGACACAAATATCCCTTGTCCCAGATGTGTGGTCGGCACAGGTCGTTGTTCTAAGCCAGCGGATTCCCCTTGAGTTTGTACTCTTTGTGTCATATGAGGTGGAGTGAATCCCGGTGGGTAAAGTGGGTCTTGATCAAGGTTAACAACCTCAGGATTCTGCACGGGCCCCTTCCCTTTTACCAGGGCTGACATCATTTCCATCATTTTAGCCATCTGCTCTCTTTGTTCCAGTGACTCCTCCCGGGACCTCACCATCAAATCCCTTGTTTCTTGCTGTGATTTGGCCAGTTGCTCTTGCAATTCCCGTTGAACTCTTTCCATTCTCTCGATTCTTTCATTAAACTCTGCCTCCATTACTCTAGTTTGTCGTCTCGTTCTATACGGATGTCGTGATTCCAGCCTCGTATTGTTGCAACTGCGAATTGTACGATTCTAGCCTTAGTGAACGATCACGGGATATGTGTATGCAATGAATGGATGCATGAATGCTATATGAATGTTAGTCATGAATGCATATGCAAGAATTAGGTGTTGATTTCAAGATAGCCCCTATCTAGGCATTTCATTCATTCAAAAGAGTTCGTTACAAAATATTTTGCCATCTTATTTGGCTATTACACGAACTTTCTAGCTATATCACTATATTTCTTTACTCGCCCTAGGAATTCTGATATACTCGATCGTTGACTTGGTGGGAATCGACAACTGAGATCTTCTGCTTCATCTGATAATTGGACCATGTATATTGCTACTCCACGGATTTCATTAATCAAGAAGCCAAGTTGCATTTCCTTTTCTTGGAGGTCCGTTTTGTAAGCGTTGATATCTCTATCGTATTGATCATTTTTTTCCTCCAAAGCCTTTAAGAGAGTGTCCAATTGTTGTTGGCGAGCTTGCATCGCGTCTTCCAAATCTCTTATTCTTTCTCTTAGCCCCTGACATTCAGATCGGCTAGTCATCAGTTCATTAGACGCAGTCTCACATTCAGCATTTTTCTTTCTCAATTCTATCATGGCCCGGGCAGTCTTTTCCTCCTCTTTCTTCGCCTTCCCTTTCCAAAATTCCATTCCGCCTTTTACGTTGCTCAATTCTTCCTTCCATTCTTCAGGTGACTTGCCTAGTCCGCTATTCTTGATAGTGGCTCTTAGCTTCTTATTTTCCAAGTGAAGGTCTCTTAAGTCATTCCTCACGATTTCAACCTCTTTTTGTACTTTTTCAGTCCTAGATCTTTCAATTTGAATGTCAATCTTTAATTGGTAATTTTCTTCTTGAAGGACGCCGAGATCCCGCAACATCTTGAATTTCTCGCGTTCAAATTCTCCTCTAGCTATTTCAAGCTCGGATGGTGCTTCCTCTATGAAAGGGTTCTGAGCAGCATGACTTGTCGACGATATTTGCTGGCTTTTCATCCGTTGCTTTCTCCACACATCATAGTCTTGGGTGAGAGTATCGGCATACAGTGCTAGCTCCATCAGATGAATTTCCTTCCAAGATTTGGCAGTTTCTCGGACTCTCTTCATATAACCCTCGCCCGCAAAAGCAAACTCGGATTGTGCCAACCCTCCAGTGGCTGGTATAAATTGTCGTGAAGAGAATTGCCTTTGGACTAACAGCGGAGCATATCCGATTCCTCCCCATAACCCTAGTAGCGGCACCCAATCTTGATCTCCGACCTTATACAATAAGACTGACGGGCGTATCCATGGCGCCCTCCATGTCACATCCTTAGCACGGAGATTCTGAAAAACTGAGACCCAATGTTGTTCAGTAACCTTTTTAGGCCATTCCCTCTTCCAATAGGCTTCTAAAGGGGAAAACATTTTTGAAAACATGTGATATGGCGTGCGTTCCTCTTTCCAAAAGTGACTCATGATCCAAACGTTGAGCAATTGCGCACATCCAATAAATCGTCCTTCCCCTTTCTTCCGACAACTATTCAAGGACCTGAAGGTCTCGGCTAGGATTGCCGGGGCAGGGTTGACTCCTTGTTTTAACCTCTCGAAGAAATCCACCATCGCGACTTCAATGTGCCCGAGGACTTTCGGAAAGACAACCAACCCGTAGACGGCCAAAGCAAACAGATTTACCCTCTTCAAGGTGTCAGGATGGCTCGAGACCAAATCTCGTATGGAGGACCACGGAATAAAAATAGTTTCATTCTTCTTCTTTATCTGCTTCTCGGCCCATGCGTCGGTCATATCCGTCAACCTCATTATTTTCTTTTTGAAGGTCATCGGTTTAGGCTCTTTTACATAGATCTTGTAGGGTTGCACATTATCAATGCGAAGTAAGGCTGCATATTCCTCGATAGTTGGGATCATATCCTCTCCATTAAAAGTGAAGCAATGATAGGCGGGATCCCAAAACTTGACCAAAGCTTGTATTAACTGCTCGTCTACCTTGACAGCGACTAGGTTAGCTATGTCACCATACCTCTCAATGAAGATTCCCCTAGTATCCGAATCCCATTGATTCCAAATCTAGACTAAATCTTCAAGATTGTTTTGGCGGACATTCACCGTTACGTGCCCCGGTAAATCGGCAACACACCCTTCCATTAAGCTATCCCCTCTTTCTCTTTGGGTTTTCAGGGACCAATCCCGAACCGTGACATTCCTCTCGGTTGTTAGTGTAATCGACTCCTCCATTAAAAACCCGTCTTTTGGCAACTGGTCTCTAGTCAACACCTTCCTAAAATGATGCCTAAAATGCATGATGACAAATAAGACAACAACAAACAAATCATGGTTAGTAACATGAGTAAAAAGAGAAACAGAGATTTTGACAAATTAAGCTATCCGTTCTAATCTACTAAGCAAACCCGACTCCCTTGTATAAAAAGTAAAAATGCAACAGGTAAGAGGCATTTCTCCCGTGTACTCATTTGGTAACTGCTAAACGAACAGAGGTTCGGCACGGCTCTAGTTGGGTGGTTCGTATGTTTCACTACATGTGGTTTTGGTTCTAGATGGGTACTCGAATTGTCCGTACTGTCATCTACTAAGATTAGTACGGAGCCTCGGTCATAGCCCACCATAGGCTAACGAGATCAATTCGAGGGGTTACATTTACTTATGCTTATGCGGAGGGACAAGTTAACTCACGAAAGCATAAGTCGTATATAACCCGAAAGTATTCACTAGCCTGTGCGGAGGGACGAGTTAACTCACGAAGGCGTAGCGTTTACTTTCACTTGAATGGATAGAGCCCGGATATGGCGCTCATGTTATGCAGAAATGCACGTGCACAGTGTGTGGGGAGAAACTTACAAACCTTTCATTTTATTTTAAAACTAAACTACGAACTAAAACCATAAAAAAAAAATTAAGGTGGAAAAACAACAAAATAAAACGAGTTAGAATAATATTTACAACATGATGCGAATGCGTGATTTTTTTTCAAAACAAAATTTTTGGATCACGGCTAAATATCGAATTGAACAAGGAATTTTGAAAATTTTGACAACACACGTTTATTTCTAGACTCGACTCTCAAAAACTGGGTCCCCAGTGGAGTCGCCAACTGTAGCGACGTAAAATTTGCTTCGGGTCGCTAATTGTGGCGATTTACTGAAAACTTTGAAAAATATCGAATTTTGATTTTATTATGAAAAGGGAGTCGCCACCGATCCTTTTTCCTAGGTGTGATCGGACACCTATAAAATTCATTTTGAAGAAAGAAAATCAGGCTTAGGTCTACGTTTGAAATCCAGAGAAAAATGTAGGGTTCGGGAGTCGGTTACGCGCGGGGAAGGTATTAGCACCCCCGCGACACCCAAAATTGGCATCTTAATAAACACGTGTTGTTTTAATTTTCAAAAATACGAGTTCAATTTAAATTTTAATCACAATCCGTTCAAAACACGAGAGTCTTCAAAATTTCAGTTCTTGAGAAGGATATTCCGTTTTTAACACGAGCCAGCGAATTTCATCCAACATAGCGATGAAATTGATGACTTAATGTTAAATCGGTACATTGCCTCATTTTAAAATTTAATCGAGAATATGAAAAACTTTTTAAAACGATAAAAATTCGCGACAAGATTGTAATTAAGAGCAATTCGCATACATATTCAATTTAGAAGCAAGCCAACAATAAAAATGCGAATATACAAAAATGTAAACATGGTAATACGCAACATTGATAAATACGAACGATATTAAATAATACTATAAGGATATCAAGAAAACGTATAATAATATGAAATGTATGCACATAATACATAGTACAAAAATATACATAAGGTATAAGAACAATATTATTAAAATATATATACATGATACACTAAAATATTTACATGAATAAAATCAAAATATATACATGACAAAGTATTAAAATATGAAACAATATGAAAACACGTATAGACATGGATGACATAATATCAATATATATATACGAGATACATGAAAATATTTATATCAACAAAAAAAAAACAATACATATATATATATATATACGTAATACGTTAAAATATTTACATAAGTAATATTAAAATATATATGAAATGGTACGAAAATGTAGGTAAAATGATTAGAATGAAAAATACGTATATAACACGTATAAGAACATAATGTATACGAAATACAACTTTAAAATTTATAGACGTAATATATATACCATAGTATTGAAAATATATACATAAAATATTATACATATTAATATAATATTGAAAAATACATATATACGTGCAATATACATGCAATATACAATAATATACGTATATGACATACATATGGATATATATTAGTAAATGATAATGTAATAAAGAGCATTTTAAAACATCAAAATGACAAAATGATGAAATAAAGGCTAAATAAAAACAAATAACAGTTTTTAGGGTCGAATAAAATAAAAAAAAATAAAAAAATGATCGTAGGACCTAAGTGAAACGCGGGCTCAAAGGACAGGGACCAAGGTCATAAATAAACCGGTCATCCAGAACGCTGCGTTTTAGTAGGGCCTAAATGCGAAGGTGTTCAAATCTGATGGGGAAATTTAAAAAAACAGACATAACACCTAAGGGCCCTAATCGAAGACCGTTGACTATTCGAGGGACCAGCAGCGTAAATATGCCTTCAGACAATAAAATGCGCGGATCCCCACGTTCCCGGGTCGGGTTATCGGGCTGGAATTAACCAAGGGCCTATACGGCACCGTTTTAGACCATGGGAAAGGGTCTAAACGGTGCCGTTTTACTCCTTACAGCACCAAACAAAAATAAAATAACCCTATTCGGGTTTTGTCACAGACCAAAAGGTCTTCCTCTCCCCTCAAACAGCACCCGAAAGCTCCTCCCTCACATCTCCGCGCCGCTCAGCTGAGGTTCATGGCCCTTCGTTGCTGTGGTCATAGCGACGCCACCCTAAAACGGCGGTTAGGGTCTCGCGGAAGGGAGTTTTCTACCACTATTTTAAACATTCGCAACCCCATCGCATTATTTCATTTTTATTTTCTCGAATCTAACCCTAAACGATATGTAAATGCAGGTAAGTATCACAAAGAACAGTGAAGGCGAGAGCCGAATCAGTGTCACCTACCCTCATCGGAACCCTAGGGGTTTCACGACATTTTGGATCCTCGGAGAGACCCGATTTCGGCAGAAAATTACAAGAGAGAGGTAGGATCCGAAACCCTTATCCCCGCTTTTAGAAGTATATGCGCGAACAGAAAACTCTGAGAAAAAGGAACACTGAAAATCACCTTAACAAAGGGTTTTTTCGATTGATATCTATTGCTGTTACAGGAGCCTCTTTTTTGTTTTCTTTTCTTTCTTCTTGTTACAAATGCATTTTTTGTTTTCAAACATAAAAATAGAAAAAGAAGAAGCCCCTCTTTTCGGTCTATCTAGCCGAATATATATGAAAGAAAAACTATTACATTTGTTTATTTCTCTTCTGCTTCTTGTTTCTGCTGCGGTTGCTGTTTTCTTGCTGCTTTCGGCTCTGTTTGCAGGTGTTGTGAGAGGTGATGGACGTGGAGTTGATGGTGGCAGAAGCTAGGAACGGCGCCGCTGAGCTAGGGCTAGGGGTTTCGAACATCTGCTGTTAGGTTTAGGTTTTGGGTAGGTTTGGTTGTTTGTTGGGTCGGGTGAGTTGTATTTGGGCTGACCGGGTATGGGTTTGGCATTTGGGTCAGGGTATTGGGTTGGTTTGGGCTTGAGTGCAATGGGCCAGTGAATTGGGTTAGTTGGGTATGAAATGTAAATGGGTTTGATGGCATGTAAATGGACATTTATTTTGGTTTTATTTTGTATTTCATGGGCCCGGGCAAATTTAGGCTTCTACAGGGTGTATTTTTTAAGATTGTAAAAGGGCTTATTTATAGACTAAATTCATAGGTCAAATAATAATAAAATAATTTAAACTAATCAGTGTTTGATTGAAACAAATAAACAATGTTTAACTAGAAGATTATTTCTCAAATTTGACTGAAATAGGAGTCATACTTAACAAATCTCCACCTTGACTCATATTTCCACAATGCCATCTTTGCCAAAGCTCACCACGAGCCTATCTTGAACTATGCAGGGAATTAATTGAGTCGAATCTGTGCTTAGAAGCTGGAAGACTTCTAGCCTTCGACTTGTACACTGCCAAATCAAAACTAACTCGGGTCTGATTTTAGCGAACACAGTGCTCTAACTTTTCAAAACCTGCATCCAAAAGAGAACCTCTCTTCAACAAAATGATCATACCTTTTTCCCTCCTATAACCAGTTGCCTCCACTCCAAAAGAGTTGACTTCGACTCCGTAACGGATGAGGGACGTCCGATTTCACCAGTCACTATAGAACCTTCCAGAATATAAAAACTGTCGATTCTTTTACCTTTTAACAAAACGAGAGCTCCACGAGATACTTTAATGCCGCTCGACTCGATGTTTATTCTGCATCTTTTCAAGTCTAAAATACTCAATGAAATGAGATTCTTTCGTAAATCAAGTACATACCTGACATCTGAAAGTGTCCTAATCGTCCCATCGTGTACCCTAATTTTAACAGTACCAATACCAATTACCTTACTAGATGAATTGTTTCTTATGTGCACAACTCCACCTTCAACCAAATTGTATGTGGAGAACCATTCTCTATTGGGACACATATGGAAAGAACATCCCGAATCTAAGACCCACTCGGACATAAGCTTGGAGTTATCGTTCGTTGACACTAACAAGAAATCATCACCGCTTTTATCGGCCAAATTAGCACTAGTTACATCTTCCTTGTTACTCTTAGTGACCCTTTTATTTCGCAGTTTATAATAATTTACTTTGACGCGACCTAACTTTTTAAAATAGGGACACATTTTGTCTCGTTTCTTTGATGCTACCAAAACGAAAGCTTGCCTATCTGCCTTACTATCCAAATAAAACTCAATGTCGAGTTTGTCTCTGTTGTAGGCCAATTTTGGCCAGATCCAAACCACCAAATACAATAACCCTCAAAATTAACCTAACCCACTACCCGAAACAGACCCAATTACACCCATTAAACTACCCAAAACCCCTAAAAACAAACCTCATACCCGATCCAATACCCAATACTCGGAGCCCATTTATCACAACCCAAGTAACCTAAAACCTAACCCAACCCGGTGGCCCAAATTCAACATCTCTAGCCCAAAACCTAATGTGTAACAGCAACCCTAGCAGCTACTCTTAACCCACTGCGCCGCACACCTAACCTTCTGCCAAAGTCGGCCAACTGCCTCCACCGAGCCTAGTCCCATCGCCCATACCTGCAAACAGTGAGAAAAGGACGGAAGCAACAGAGTAAGGCAGCAGAAAAACAGGCAACAACAGTAGTGAAAAGAACATAAAAATATTGTTATGATATTGGCTATAAAAAGCCATGGTTAATCAAATGGAAAGGGGGGGATTTTTCGGGTTTTATTTTTTGGTCAGAAACAGAAACCAAAAGCAAATGTAAAAAAGGGGATCCCATCTAGATACATGAATGATTTTTTTCAAATAAAAGTAGAGAGCTTTTTGAAAGAAATAAAAAGAAAAGAACCGAACTTTGAAGGTGATTTCCCAATCCCTATTTTCGATCAATTTTTCAATCGATTCTCTGTTTCTTTTTTTTGTACTTTGAAATAAAGTAAAAAGAAAGGAGAGGGTCACCTTTCCGTCGTCGGCGCCTATTTCACTCGTTGGAATCGGGTCCAGAAGGGAGCCAATAACTCCTTCCCTTCGGCAGATCTGTGGCTCGAAGTCGTGGCCTTCAAAGGGTGTTCTAAATGAGGCCAAATACCAACCCTCATGGTCTGCCGGTTACCGGACATAGTGGTGGCACGGTGGACCTAAGGAACTCAATCATCGGAGAAGATGAGAGGGTGGTTTAGGGAGAAAGAACAGCTGCTGCTGTTTTGAAAACAAAAAAATAGAGAAACGATTAAAAGAAAAAGAAAGGAAGGCTTAGGGTTCTGCGTAACGAGTGAAACGGCGCCGTTTAAGCCTTTAGGCTTGTGGCCCGTGTGATCCGACCCGATGGGGCCTAAAGATCCGCGTGTTTTGCGTTTTTAGGGTTATTTGCGAGGGAGGCCCCTCCTCCTTTGTAGCGTGTTTCAATCGGGCCCCAATCCCTTTATTTTTATTTTATAGATTTGGCGTTTTCTTTTATTCCACTTTCAATTAGATCCCTATTGCTGCTGTGCTTTCTGGAAGGAGGGTTTATTGCATTTTAGGTCCCCCTAATGCTTTAGCGTTTTTAAATGGACCCTCCCTAACTCTTTTTATTTTAATTTTCCCCCGCAAATTTCGTTTTAAGTTCAATTTAGCCTTTTATTTATCTTACCTTTTTTAATTTCAAATTAGTTTGTTTGTTCATTACTGTTTTTATTATTAATTTTGTTATTATTGTGTTTTCTTTTCATGCTTATTTACTTATTGTTATTAATATTATATTATTAACATATTACTATTACTATTATCTTTTATTAATAAGCCTATTATGAGTATTATTATTATACATTTTATATATCCCTTTTCTATATACGTTATGCATATATTATGTTTGTATATATATTTCAATGTTATAGTTATACGCATATATTTTATGTATGTGCTTTTAATATTATTATATATGTTTTGGCATGACACATTTGTATATATATTAAGATTATATTTTACATATACTATATTCTTCTATATATATTACATGTGTTTGTTACTTTAATAGTTATATGCGTTTTATACCAGCCCTTGTATATATTTTAATATTATTTATGTACAAGTTTTCTAGGGTATTGCATATATATATTTCTTTGACCCTTTTTATATATTATGTATATACTTTTTATTTCAATTATTACACATGTATTTTATTACACGTATCTATACATATTTATATATCGTTATTATTAGTCATTTTTACATTATCATTATTTTCAATATTTTATTATTCGCCTATGTATATATATACATGCAGATATTTTCTTTATATACTTATTATTTATTGTTGTAAAATATTCTTCTCTGGTCAAATTATTATACATGATTTTTACTCTTTTCTCTATTATAAATTTTTATTATCATTCTAATGTTTTCATATTATGTTAAATTTTTTATTAATCATATCATTATTTGCATCTCCTTTTTTTTTTTTTCTTTGTTTTTACACTGATCTCATTAATTCTTTTATCATTACAAAAGTATTTTTCATGCTTTTAATTAGTTTCAAAAATAAGGCAATGTACTAATTTTAACATTAAGTCTGTGATTTCATCGCTATGTTGGATGAATCACGTTGGCTCATGTTAAAATGGGACAACCCTTCTAAAAATAAAAAGTTTCTCATGTCTTAATTGGATCACGATTAAAATTTAAATTGAACTCGTATTTTTGAAAATCAAAACAACACGTGTTTATGAGATACCAATTTTGGGCGTCGCGGGGGTGCTAATACCTTCCCCGCGCGTAACTGACTCCCGAACCCTACTTTCTCTCTGAATCATAACGCGGACCTAAACTCAGCCTTCTTTTACCTGAAAATAAACTTTGTTAAAAGTGGTTTTATTAGGTGTCCGATCACACCTAGAAAACAAGATCGGTGGCGACTCCATTTTTTTCGATAAAATCCAAACTTTCAAAATTTTCGCAAAATCGCCACAATTAGCGACCTGAAGAAAATTTTACGTCGCTATAGCTGGCGACTCCACTGGGGAGCCAGTTTTTGAGAGTCGAGTCTTGAAACAAATATGTGTTGTTAAAATTTTCAAAATTCTTTGTTCAATTTGATATTTAACCATAATCCGAAAATTTCGTTTTTGAAAATCATGCATTTGTAATTATTGCGAATGTTTTGCGTGCTTGTTTTATTCTTTTGTTTAAATCTAAAGTTTACGTTTTTAGTTTAGCTTTAAATAGAGTGGAAGGTTTGTGAGCCTCTCCCCACACACTGTTCACGTGCATTTTGCATAACATGAGCGCCATACCCGGGCTCCGTCCATTTAAGTGAAAGTAAACGCTACGCCTTCGTGAGTTAACTCGTCCCTCCGCACAGGCTAGTGAATACTTTTGGGTTACCTATGACTTATGCTTTCGTGAGTTAACTTGTCCCTCCGCATAGGCATAAGTAAATGTAATCCCTCGAATTGAGCTCGTAAGCCCGTGATGGGCCATGATCGAGGTTTCGTATTAGTCTTAGTAGACGATAGTACGAACGATTCGAGTACCTATTTAGAACCGAAACTACATATAGTGAAATATATGAGCCACCCAACTAGAGCCGTGCCGAACCTCTGTCCGTTTAGCAGTTACCAAATGAGTACACGGGAGAAATGCCTCTTACCTGTTGCATTTTTACTTTTTACGCAAGGGAATCAGGTTTGCTTAATAGATTAGAACGGATAGCTTAATTTGTCGAAATCTCTGTTTCTCTTTTTACTTATGTTACTAACCATGATTTGTTTGTTGTCGTCTTATTTGTCATCATGCATTTTAGGCATCATATTAGGAAGGTGTTGACTAGAGGTTGGCTGCCAAAAAAACGGGTTTCTGATGAAGGAGTCAATTACATAAGTGACCGAAACTTTTTGTAATAGACTCTTTTGATTAATGAAATGCTTAAGTAGGGGCTATCTAAAAATCAACATCAAATTCTTGCATAGATGTTGATTAGAGATAGTTGCCAAAAAACGGGTTTCTGATGAAGGAGTCAATTACATAAGTGACCGAAACTTTTTGTAATAGACTCTTGAAACTTTTTGTAATAGACTCTTTTGATTAATGAAATGCTTAAGTAGGGGCTATCTAAAAATCAACATCAAATTCTTGCATAGATGTTTATTAGAGATAGTTGCCAAAAAACGGGTTTCTGATGAAGGAGTCAATTACATAAGTGACCGAAACTTTTTGTAATAAACTCTTTTGATTAATGAAATGCCTAAATAGGGGCTATTTTGAAATCAACACCAAATTCATACATTTGCATTACATTACATCGCATCATTATAGAAAAGAGGTGTTGATCCGTATTCGATTCCTAAATAGGGGAGTTCATCATAAGGGGACGAATTTCTTGATAAAGTGGATTACCATGCGGTTGCCCATGTATGGTCCAAGTGAGCACAAGGGAAGAAGGATGATAGCTCACAAAGGAACGCCAGGTTTTACCCGAAAGATTCAAATTGATGAAGATTATGCGGGAGCCGTCACTTCTCTACTTTCCTGAAGGAGCAAGCAAGCATCACGAGGGAGAGTGAACAACGAGTTGAGGCTCGGACCAAACAAAAGGGCGTTGATAAGGATACCTTTGGCAAATTTACAAGAAGTCGACCACAGTATTCGGACATGAAGAGAAAGATCGGCATCTTCGCTTGGACTATGAGGGCAAGGTCGCATATATGATCCTTTTTATGTAAAGAAATCTGTTCCCTAGAAAAAATTCTCCTAATGGAACTGAATATAAGGTCGACGCTTCTTTTCTTGCATTCATTTGCATTTTCATTTCATGCATTTGCATTGCATCATTTGCATTGCATTACTTACATCGCATCATTTGCCTCAGGTTTTTACAAAATGACCCTAATTAGATAAAAATTATTTCAGTTAACCTAAGAACATGGAGCAAAGGCTAGAGCGAATAGAGCAAAGGCAAATACAGATGCAAGAGCAATTATCCCGGATTCAACAAGTTATGCAGAGCCAAATGTTAGAGTTCTAAGAAAATGTGATCAGCCAGCTAAGGCAGTTATTAGTTGAACGGCTCGGAAAGGGAAAAGACCCAGTCTATAATATCGAGGATGAGAACGAAGACATCGTTTATGCCCCAAGTTTCACCCCAACAAGCGTCCAGACTCAATCAGACGCACATTCGCAAGGGATACCCGTTACCACTAAACCCCAGGCCAGTATAGAATGCCCCAAACAGTGCAAGGCTTTTAAAGAGCGAGAGTGGAGCTCGCAATAGGGTACTTCGAGGGTAATAAAGGGAAAGGAAATTAAGGTGAAGCCGATTACCATAGGCCAGCCAAGAGTGACAACCCCTAGCCATCAGGGTCTTCAAAAGCAAGGATCCAATGCTAGATCAAAAACTGAAAAAACCCCTTTTACGCCAATTCCAATGTCGTATAAGGAGCTATATCAAAGGCTATATGATGCGCACATGGTGTCCCCGGTTTATATAAAACTGTTGCAGCCTCCATATCCCAAGTGGTACGATTCGAACGCTCGATGCGAATACCATGCGGGAAATACAGGACATTCGATCGAGAACTGCCTCGCCTTTAAAAGACGGGTCCAAGGACTCATTGATACGGGCATTCTGCGATTTGATAATGCTAGCAATGCGACCAAGAATCCATTTCCTGACCACGTCAAAGGGAATGTGAATGAAGTAGTGAAGGAATGAAATTTACCAAGCATTTGCCCTTGCATGCCTGGGAATATTGTGAACAATAGGACTGTGGAAGAAGTCTCTGTCTTTTAGAACTAACTTAGGGTAATACCCAGAACATGCTTACTGCTTTAAGCCTAGAGGCAGTAAGAATCCTTTTGTGAAAATAGGCTTTTGTCTAAAATCTTTATTTCAATAAAAATGCATCATTTTGATTAAAGTTTCACTTCATACTATACAACGGTTATTCTTAGATTTTCTTATTCTTTTATTCATAACCATACTGCACAATTGTTCTTAGATTCTAGTGTTCTTTGAACTTATTTTCAAAAATTCTTTCTTCATGATCATGACACATAAATAATCATTCTTAAATTCATTTTTTCTTTGAAACCTTCATCTATCCCTAAAAAAAAAAAAAAAAAAAAGGGGTCTCCAGATATCGATATCATAAGCGACACTGTTGTTAAACTAAAATCTCCTTGGGAGCAAAATAGTTGTCTAGGGGAATCTCAGGATTTTGAAGGCGACAAAGATTGTGACCTATCTTCTGATTTGTCAAGGATGGTAGAATAAGATGAAAATGAATCCCACAAGGTCAGTGGATATCGCGAACAAACAAAGATTGAAGCCTAGCTTACTACCAAAAAGGGCAAGACATCATTGAAACATCTCAAACATGTCTTCGCAAAACCATATGAAGACAGGCCTAGGCTACCGAGACACGGGCACACCAAAATTTCAAAAGAAGTCTGCAAGGATAGTCGTAAGACGCAGGCTAGTGGTTTTACAATAGCCAAGCTGATCATGAGGTTAAGATATTGCTAGCCTGCCATGAAAGAGGACTACATCAGTGTGTCGTAGATGTCAAATCGAGGGAGATAAGATTCATGTTTCTTTGAAGACTCTCCATGTGGGGCACGGACGTCACTGGGCCAGTTTCACCGACTTCAAGTCACTTTCACGATGATCAATTACTTCACCAAGAGAGTAAGGTCACTTCGTGTGTCAAAGTCACCAAGTAAACGGTCATCAAATTCAAATTCAAAATCCAAATTCAAAGCCGAATCCAAATTCAAGCTTGAATTCAAAAAAAAAAAGAAAAGAAAAGAGAAAAAGAAAAAGAGAGAGATCATATCCAACTGCACAATGTCAAAAGTTTGCAGTCTACTCAAAGATAAGGCGCCACCCAACAAAGGTTGCCAAAAGAAAAGAAAAAGAAGAAAGAAAAAAAAATAAAAAACAACAAAATAAAAACAAAAAAGAGAAAAAGAAAAAGAGAGATCATATCCAACTGCACAATGTCAAAAGTTTGCAGTCTACTCAAAGATAAGGCGCCACCCAACAAAGGTTGCCAAAAGAAAAGAAAAGAAGAAGAAATAAATTACAGAAGATGACCGAGACTGGTGAAGATTGGTACCACTTATTCTCTATGCTGACGCTGAAGCAAACGCCTTCAAATCCCTACGATCTCAAAGGCATCAGTCCGTACACAGTCTCTGAAGCTTGAAATGATAGATTTTCCTTTCAAATCAGTGGATGAAGGTATCATGAGGGAAGGCTTCTATACAAATTCAGGGAAGAGGAAGCCTGATCAGCTCATTATTTCTAAGGATCGAGTTAGCAAGTCTCAGCTCAATCAAGTTTTGAACAAGGAATGTGATCAAGTTCCTTGACAAAAATGGGAACCCCGAGTTCATGGTCATTATGGCACAGAAAAACCATCATACTAAGTTTTGCCAGCAGAGATTTCTTGACAATGTCCCGCCTGGAACTGTTATAGACAACGAAGTCTGTCATCCTAAGAACAATGACTTCTATCTTTGAGCCTATGCTGGTATGATTGGAACCAAGAGGCATATTCACTATCATGTTCTCTTAGATCAGATCGGGTTTTGGCTAATGATCTACAAGAGATGGTTCATTTTCTAGTATATGAATATCAAATGAGCAACACTGCCACACCTGTAGTTGTTCCTATTTGCTCTGGCAGCCTCACAGTTGGAGAAATTTGTAAGGTCTGAGGACGCTTAAGAGACATCATCGATCCATGGTGGGACGACTGCTCTGGGAGCAACTTATGTACCTCAGCTTTCCAAGTTGAAGGATAATGGCAGCAACTTCATTCTTATCTGTTGGGAATCATTGAACCATCTTTTTGTATAGTGCGAGTCAAACGACAGCTAGGATTGCTGTTGGGGCAACCCCTTCCTCATGGGTTTATAGATCGATATCTCTCCCTTCAAGCCTCGATAGAATCAAGATTTGTTGAGAATATCCATCCTAATCAAACGTGTCAAAATGGGTGATACAAACTTATGTCGAGAAGAATTCATCCACAAGAATTTCTCAAGGAAATCAGAGGAAAACTCACAAAGGGCATCTTGAGACCTTCTAAAAAGTTGATCAAGAAAAAAGAAAAAGAAGAAAAACACAAAAAAAAAAAAGAAAAAAGGAAGAAAAAGAGAAATGAAAAAAGAAAAGAAAAGAACAAAAAAAAAAGGAGAAAAAGGAGAGGCCAAAGTGAAAACCCGCAAAGGGCGCTTTGAGTCCAAAGGGCATTTGAGTTGAAAACCCAAAAAGGGCGGCTCAAATTCTGATCAAAAGTGGGGCACGTGGTAGCCTTATCATGCTTGAATTAACAATGAGGAAGTATGATACGTCTTGGGGCATCGACAGAGTACTCCGAATCCCCTAGGCACACATCGAGCTTAGAGGAGTTCTCAAGATTTGGGACAGAGAAACTTAGGTTGCGATATCTGGAGCACCTAGCTTTCATCTTTCTTGGCATATTTGCTATCTTCGAATCATGACGGGTTGTTGTCCCGATCAATTTCCTTTTTATTTGATTAATTTATTCGTGTCGAGCTATGCTCCCAATAAATTCTTTCTTGATCGCTTTCGCTTAACTTGCTTGTTTCGAGTTATGCTTGCGTTTAATTTCCTTCTTGTTCATTGTCATGATCCTTTCTCAAGCATTTTGCATTGAAATAATGATTAGTGGATTAATAACACTTTTATGAAAGGAGTTTTGTGTATTACCTTGGAAGTTTCTAAATAGTACAGAAACCTAAAACAGGACTATTGTTTAAGACCTTCCACGCTTAAGGGTTGGAAATTTCCAAATCCAAATTGAAATCATCTCCTCAGATTTTTTTTAAATCAAAGGTATTGGGTGAACAGAAACTAGATATCGCGTCAGTGATATAATCTTGATGAAACAAGTTACAGATCATGTACCTTTGAGATACAATGGAAGGGACCCTGAGGTCGCAGTGGGGTAAGCTGGGTGAGCAAAACATTTCCTCGAGTTTTGAGTCAAAATACCAGTCAAATAATAAGGCGTCCCAAGTTGAAAAAGGAGAAGAAGATCAAGATGAAAACTAAAAAGGACATCTTAATAACAGAAAAAATTAGGATGAAAGCTTGAAAAGGTGTCCTAGTGAAACAGATTTGGGCCCAAAGAGTAAGATGATTCAAGAAGTGAGTCAAACGGCAAGACTACAGTATTCGAAACATTTTCAGAAGCCTGAGATTTTCTATGCAAGAAGCCATGCTCAAAAAGATTCTTGATCGAGAAACATGGAAGAGTTCATGCGCTGAGTATTTAGAGCACCACCTGGATGAGAAGTTGATGAGTACGAAAGCCTCAAAGCAAGGACAAAAGTTCAATCAGGGTCAAAAGAGTGATGTCCGAAAAACATAGATTACTCTCAAAGATGGAAGACGAGTACAAAGCCCGAAAGAAAGTCAAGAATTGAAGCAATAAATGCAAATCGTCACAGGAAATCTCGACTAAAAGCAACATATGACAAACATGTCTAGAGCGCATGGCATAATCATGTAGGCACACATACATTAAAGACAAACACATGCATATCATGACAACATCATTCACGACATTTTCAGGTGCTCTAACAGAGCAAGAAGATGCGATGATAGTTGTACTAAATCAAGAGAAACACCAGAATTTCGCCAGAAGATATGTTTGGTACCATGTTTAAATTTCATTTTCAAAAAAATCAACTCATACTGCGAGAGGTGAGTTGAGCCTCAGGACACGCTGAGGTATTTGTAATTTATGTTTTCAAAAGTTAACTCGTATTGCAAGACACGAGTTGAGCCTCAGGACACGCTGAGGTATTTGTAATTTATGTTTTCAAAAGTGAACTCGAAACGAGTTGCGCCTCAGGTCACACGCTGAGGTATTTGTAATTTATGTTTTCAAAAGTCAACTCGTATTGCAAGACACGAGTTGCGCCTCAGGTCACAAGCTGAGGTATTTGCAATTTATGTTTTCAAAAGTCAACTCGTATTGCAAGACATGAGTTGCGCCTCAGGTCACACGCTGAGGTATTTGTAATTTATGTTTTCAAAAGTTAACTCGTATTGCGAGAAACGAGTTGCGCCTCAGGTCACACGCTGAGGTATTTGCAATTTATGTTTTCAAAAGTCAACTCGAAACGAGTTGCGCCTCAGGTCACACGCTGAGGTATTTGCAATTTATGTTTTCAAAAGTCAACTCGAAACGAGTTGCGCCTCAGGTCACATGCTGAGGTATTTGCAATTTATGTTTTCAAAAGTCAACTCGTATTGCAAGACACGAGTTGCGCCTCAGGTCACACGCTGAGGTATTTGTAATTTATGTTTTCAAAAGTTAACTCGTATTGCGAGAAACGAGTTGCGCCTCAGGTCACACGCTGAGGTATTTGCAATTTATGTTTTCAAAAGTCAACTCGAAACGAGTTGCGCCTCAGGTCACACGCTGAGGTATTTGCAATTTATGTTTTCAAAAGTCAACTCGAAACGAGTTGCGCCTCAGGTCACATGCTGAGGTATTTGCAATTTATGTTTTCAAAAGTCAACTCGTATTGCAAGACACGAGTTGCGCCTTAGGTCACACGCTGAGGTATTTGTAATTTATGTTTTCAAAAGTTAACTTGTATTGCGAGAAACGAGTTGCGCCTCAGGTCACACGCTGAGGTATTTGCAATTTATGTTTTCAAAAGTCAACTCGAAACGAGTTGCGCCTCAGGTCACACGCTGAGGTATTTGCAATTTATGTTTTCAAAAGTCAACTCGTATTGCGAGAAACGAGTTGCGCCTCAGGTCACACGCTGAGGTATTTGCAATTTGTGATTTCAAAAGTCAACTCGTATTGCGAGAAACGAGTTGCGCCTCAGGTCACACGCTGAGAAATTTTAAATTTATATCTTCAAAATTCACCTCATATTGTGAGAAGTGAGTTGATCTCTTTCAATTTCTGCTTTTTAAATTTCTGTTCATTCAACTCATAATGCGAGAAGTGAGTTGATCTTTTTCAATTTCTGCTTTCTAAATTTCTGTCCATCCAACTCATACTACGAGAGGTGAATTAAGTCTCAAGTCACACACGGAGACACTTTCAATTTATGATCCAAAAATTAACCCATATTGTGAGAGTTCGCAGGCCGAGCTATTTTCGATAAAGGATAAAGGATGGAGCTGATCGAAGATTCAGATTTTGCCTTCCTGGAGTTGCGATATAGCAAATTGAAGATACAAGATTCATCATCTTGAAGGTAATGAAAGTAAATCAAAGAAACCAAGATTTCATCTCCGAAGTTGCAAGAAGAACCAGATTACTTTATGCCTTTGAAGATACGAATGGAACAAGGCTACGAGTCTAAGCTCAGGAGTCGCGATGGATTCAACCTAAAGCTATAAGAGGCGGTGGGTTGGAACAGGATTGCTTGAACAAGAAGAGCACCAAAGAAGTCAAGATTTGGCGAGACTAGACAAAATTGGCCTTTCTTTATATCTTTGCTCTATTACCGTTACACGACAATGAGCAAAGAGGGGCAGCTGTTGTAGGCCAATTTTGGCCAGATCCAAACCACCAAATACAATAACCCTCAAAATTAACCTAACCCACTACCCGAAACAGACCCAATTACACCCATTAAACTACCCAAAACCCCTAAAAACAAACCTCATACCCGATCCAATACCCAATACTCGGAGCCCATTTATCACAACCCAAGTAACCTAAAACCTAACCCAACCCGGTGGCCCAAATTCAACATCTCTAGCCCAAAACCTAATGTGTAACAGCAACCCTAGCAGCTACTCTTAACCCACTGCGCCGCACACCTAACCTTCTGCCAAAGTCGGCCAACTGCCTCCACCGAGCCTAGTCCCATCGCCCATACCTGCAAACAGTGAGAAAAGGACGGAAGCAACAGAGTAAGGCAGCAGAAAAACAGGCAACAACAGTAGTGAAAAGAACATAAAAATATTGTTATGATATTGGCTATAAAAAGCCATGGTTAATCAAATGGAAAGGGGGGATTTTTCGGGTTTTATTTTTTGGTCAGAAACAGAAACCAAAAGCAAATGTAAAAAAGGGGATCCCATCTAGATACATGAATGATTTTTTTCAAATAAAAGTAGAGAGCTTTTTGAAAGAAATAAAAAGAAAAGAACCGAACTTTGAAGGTGATTTCCCAATCCCTATTTTCGATCAATTTTTCAATCGATTCTCTGTTTCTTTTTTTTGTACTTTG
The DNA here is from genome assembly GCA_020496765.1 of Gossypium stocksii. Classification (NCBI taxonomy): domain Eukaryota; kingdom Viridiplantae; phylum Streptophyta; class Magnoliopsida; order Malvales; family Malvaceae; genus Gossypium; species Gossypium stocksii. The sequence continues at coordinate 3,255,701 of CM035623.1, forward strand.
AAATAAAGTAAAAAGAAAGGAGAGGGTCACCTTTCCGTCGTTGGCGCCTATTTCACTCGTTGGAATCGGGTCCAGAAGGGAGCCAATAACTCCTTCCCTTCGGCAGATCTGTGGCTCGAAGTCGTGGCCTTCAAAGGGTGTTCTAAATGAGGCCAAATACCAACCCTCATGGTCTGCCAGTTACCGGACATAGTGGTGGCACGGTGGACCTAAGGAACTCAATCATCGGAGAAGATAAGAGGGTGGTTTAGGGAGAAAGAACAGCTGCTGCTGTTTTGAAAACAAAAAAATAGAGAAACGATTAAAAGAAAAAGAAAGGAAGGCTTAGGGTTCTGCGTAACGAGTGAAACGGCGCCGTTTAAGCCTTTAGGCTTGTGGCCCGTGTGATCCGACCCGATGGGGCCTAAAGATCCGCGTGTTTTGCGCTTTTAGGGTTATTTGCGAGGGAGGCCCCTCCTCCTTTGTAGCGTGTTTCAATCGGGCCCCAATCCCTTTATTTTTATTTTATAGATTTGGCGTTTTCTTTTATTCCACTTTCAATTAGATCCCTATTGCTGCTGTGCTTTCTGGAAGGAGGGTTTATTGCATTTTAGGTCCCCCTAATGCTTTAGCGTTTTTAAATGGACCCTCCCTAACTCTTTTTATTTTAATTTTCCCCCGCAAATTTCGTTTTAAGTTCAATTTAGCCTTTTATTTATCTTACCTTTTTTAATTTCAAATTAGTTTGTTTGTTCATTACTGTTTTTATTATTAATTTTGTTATTATTGTGTTTTCTTTTCATGCTTATTTACTTATTGTTATTAATATTATATTATTAACATATTACTATTACTATTATCTTTTATTAATAAGCCTATTATGAGTATTATTATTATACATTTTATATATCCCTTTTCTATATACGTTATGCATATATTATGTTTGTATATATATTTCAATGTTATAGTTATACGCATATATTTTATGTATGTGCTTTTAATATTATTATATATGTTTTGGCATGACACATTTGTATATATATTAAGATTATATTTTACATATACTATATTCTTCTATATATATTACATGTGTTTGTTACTTTAATAGTTATATGCGTTTTATACCAGCCCTTGTATATATTTTAATATTATTTATGTACAAGTTTTCTAGGGTATTGCATATATATATTTCTTTGACCCTTTTTATATATTATGTATATACTTTTTATTTCAATTATTACACATGTATTTTATTACACGTATCTATACATATTTATATATCGTTATTATTAGTCATTTTTACATTATCATTATTTTCAATATTTTATTATTCGCCTATGTATATATATACATGCAGATATTTTCTTTATATACTTATTATTTATTGTTGTAAAATATTCTTCTCTGGTCAAATTATTATACATGATTTTTACTCTTTTCTCTATTATAAATTTTTATTATCATTCTAATGTTTTCATATTATGTTAAATTTTTTATTAATCATATCATTATTTGCATCTCCTTTTTTTTTTTCTTTGTTTTTACACTGATCTCATTAATTCTTTTATCATTACAAAAGTATTTTTCATGCTTTTAATTAGTTTCAAAAATAAGGCAATGTACTAATTTTAACATTAAGTCTGTGATTTCATCGCTATGTTGGATGAATCACGTTGGCTCATGTTAAAATGGGACAACCCTTCTAAAAATAAAAAGTTTCTCATGTCTTAATTGGATCACGATTAAAATTTAAATTGAACTCGTATTTTTGAAAATCAAAACAACACGTGTTTATGAGATACCAATTTTGGGCGTCGCGGGGGTGCTAATACCTTCCCCGCGCGTAACTGACTCCCGAACCCTACTTTCTCTCTGAATCATAACGCGGACCTAAACTCAGCCTTCTTTTACCTGAAAATAAACTTTGTTAAAAGTGGTTTTATTAGGTGTCCGATCACACCTAGAAAACAAGATCGGTGGCGACTCCATTTTTTTCGATAAAATCCAAACTTTCAAAATTTTCGCAAAATCGCCACAATTAGCGACCTGAAGAAAATTTTACGTCGCTACAGTCTCTATTCAACCCTTCACATCTTCGAACGAGAGTTTGTCTCTGCTATAAATCAGGGTCTTTCTGAAAGACTTGTATGAAGGGGGTAAAGAGCACAATAATAGCATAGCTTGATCTTCATCATTAATATGAACCTCAATGTTCTTTAAATTAATTAAAAGAGTAATGAATTGACTGATGTGATCTCTAAGAGGCTTACCTTCATTCATGCGAAACGTAAATAGACGTTGTTTCAACATTAAACGGTTAGCCAGAGACTTAGACGCATAAAGAGTTTCTAACCTTTTCCATAAGACGGATGAGGTCTTCTCCATCAATACCTCTTCAATTTCGCGAGGCATAACTGGATTGCAGACAAGGCTTTTTCATCATACTCTTCTCACCCTATTTGATTTAGATTCTCAGGCTTTTTTCTGGTAACAACCTTTTTTAAGCCTATTTGAACTAGAATTGTCATCATTCGAACTTGCCACAAATTGAAATTTGTCTCACCATCAAACTTCTCAATTTCAAATATTGTTGTTGCCATCTCTTAATGAGCTGATATATGAAAATTGAACTAGCTCTAATACTACCTATTAAGAATCGACCCGATTAAGCAATAAATAAGAATAAATAGCAGAATAAATTGAGAAGTTGAACACACAAATTTAATATGGAAAAATCCCTCCAAAGAGGATAAAAAACCACGGGCAAAGATAATTTTACTATAATGGCAAAAGAATGAAGAGTACAAAAGATGGAGATAAAAACTAAACCCCGAAAAATCGAAAAGAAAGAACCCTCAAAACCTAAAGACAAAATTCTCTAAATGTGTTATGAGTTCTAATCTCTAATGGGTGTATTTTCTAAGGTTGTAAAAGAGTTTATTTATAGGCTAAATTCATAGGTCAAATAATAATAAAATAATCTAAACTAATCAGTGGTTGATTGAAACAAATAAACAACGTTTAACTAGAAGATTATTTCTCAAATTTGACTAAAATAGGAGTCATACTTAACATATCTCCACCTTGACTCATATTTCTACAACGCCATCTTTTCCAAAGCTCGCCACGAGCCTATCTTAAACTATGCTGGAAATTAACTGAGTCGAATCTGTGCATAGAAGCTGGAAGACTTCTAGCCTTCGACTTGTACACTGCCAAATCAAAACTAACTTGGGTCTGATTTTAACGAACATAGTGCCCTAACTTTTGAAAACCTGCATCCAAAAGAGAACCTCTCTTCAACGAAACAATCATTCATTTTTCTCTCCTATGACCAAGTTACCTCTGCTCCAAACGAGTTGACTTCGACTCCGTAACAAACGAGGGACGTCCGATTTCACCGGTCACTGTAGAACCTTTCAGAATATAAGGATTGCCGGTTCTTTTACCTTTTAACAAAATGAGAGCTCCACGAGATACTTTAATGCCGCTCGACTCGATGTTGATTCTGCATCCTTTCAAGTCTAAAATACTCAATGAGATGAGATTCTTTCGTAAATCAGGTACATACCTGACATCTGAGAGTGTCCTAATCGTCCCATCATGTACCCTAATTGTAATAGTACCAATACCAATTACCTTACTAGATGAATTGTTTCTTATGCACACAACTCCACCTTCAACCAAACTGTATGTGGAGAACCATTCTCTATTGGGACACATGTGGAAAGAACATCCCGAATCTAAGATCCACTCGGACGTGAGCTTGGAGTTATCGCTTATTGACACTAACAAGAAATCATCACCGCTTTTATCGACCAAATTAACACTAGCTACATCTTTCTCGTTACTCTAAGCAGCTTTTTTATTTTGTAGTTTATAACAATTTGCTTTGATGTAACCTAACTTTTTACAATAGGGACACATTTTGTCTCGTTTCTTTGATGCTACCAAAACAAAAACTTGCCTATCTACCTTACTATCCAAATGAAGCTCAATGTCAAGTTTGTCTCTACTCAACAAATGACCCTTCACATCTTCGAACAAGAGTTTGTCTCTGCCATAAATCAAGGTCGCTCTGAAAGACTTGTATGAAGGGGGTAAAGAGCACAATAATAGCATAGCTTAATCTTCATCATCAATATGAACCTCAACGTTCTTTAAATTATTTAAAAGAGGCTCACCTTCATTCATGCGAAACGTAAATAGACGTTGTTTCAACACTAAACTGTTAGCCAGAGACTTAGTCGCATAAAGAGTCTCTAACCTTTTCCATAAGGCGGATGAGGTCTTCTCCATCAATACCTCTTGCGATACCGTATTCGCGAGGCACAACTGGATCGCAGATAATACCTTTTCATCAAGCTCTTCCCATTCTGTTTGATTTAGATTCTCAGGCTTTCTTCTGGTAACAACTTTTTTCAAGCCTGTTTGAACTAGAATTGCCATCATCTGAACTTGCCACAGATTGAAATTTGTCTCACCATCGAACTTCTCAATTTCAAACCTTACTGTTGTCATCTCTTAATGGGCTGATCTATGAAAATTGAACTAGCTCTAATACCATTTATTAGGAATCAACCCGATTAAGCAACAAATAAGAATAAATAGCATAATAAATTGAGAAATTGAACACATAAATTTAAAGTGGAAAAATCCCTCCAAAGAGGATAAAAAACCACGGGCAAAGATAATTTTACTATAATGGCAAAAGAATGAAGAGTACAAAAGATGGAGATAAAAACTAAACCCCGAAAACTCGAAAACAAAGAACTTTCAAAACGTAAAAACAAAATTTTCTAAATGTGTTATGAGTTCTAATATCTAATGGGTGTATTTTCTAATGTTGTAAAAGAGCTTATTTATAGGCTAAATTCAAAGCTCAAATAATAATAAAACAATCTAAACTAATCAGTGTTTGATTGAAACAAATAAACAGAGTTTAACTAGAAGATTATTTTTCAAATTTGACTGAAATATGAGTCATACTTAACAAGAATAATAATGAAGATGATGATGATTCAAATAAAGTTTGTTGAAAATTTGAAAGAGACAAAAGAAATCTTATTTTGTTTGGCGAGATCAATGAAGTAATAATATTGTTTAATGAAATCTGGATTTTGATATTTAAATTTTTTTGTCTTAATTTATATTCGAGTATGATTTGCTCGATTTATTTTTGGTTTATGGTAGGTCAGTTTTGTTACCCACTACTTTCACACATTTGTTTGTGTGATAGTGGAATATGTAGTTGGTGGTTTTTTACGGGGAACTATCACTACAAATACTAACTAAACTTAAGGTCCTTAAGCACTGGAAAAAAAATCATCTAGTGAGGTTTTCAAGTGCTGAGAAGACTTTGGCGGTTTTTAGTTTTTCATACAATTAAATTTAACATCCTCGTCGGTAGTATGACATGCTCGTCAATGGTGTCATAACATTTGGATTTTGGCATTTGGTTCAGGCAATGGCTGAAAGTGTTTATGTTCGATCTTTTCTGCTGCTCTATATTGTAAACTGTTATTTATGCTAACATGATTTCAATGCTTAATTTAATATCCAGATCAAACGATATTGCGTGGTCCAATGAATATTTGACACATGTACTCCAATAAAAAAAATATAGGTACTTAATTGGGACAAGAGAAATTCATGTATCACATTGAACATTGAAACTAAATTTATTTGCTTAATTGGGACAAAAAGAACCACTCAAATAACAAATTAAAAAAACTTAGGTATCAAATTGAACATTAAAACTAAATTTAAATACTAAATTGAGATAAAAAAAAATTACCACACCAAATTCAACAAGTATTAAAGTTAAACTTAAGTTCCAAATATATTACATTAACCTAACACCATCAGGTTAATGGCGTCCACATAATCCAAATCAAAAGAGCAATCAAATATTATCATTCATCAACCAATAGACAAGTCTAGATGCAACCCCATTGGTCGAGTGATTAACCAAATCAATCAGTCGTCCAAAAACCTCTTCAATGTCTCGACCATACAAAAACAATCACATTCGAACCGATCAAATTAATTAAATTAAGAATCAATGATTTGATTAATTAAATTACCGATCTAATTTTTAAAACATTAGTTACTGTCAAAATTGCTTATAGCTTTGAATTTCCTTCGAAAGCTTGTCCATTTAATTTAGTATTTGATATATTATCACTAGCATATGTTAGCTTCACAAATAGATTGGGTTAATATTTAGTACATTGATCGTCCACTTTTTAAATTCTACAAACAAAGTTAAAAATTATTACGTACGTGTTACATTTTATTTATATATTTAGCATTTTATTATAAATCTTTAAATGAAAATCATAACTTTTTTTAACAATCTGGTTATAAGTTCTGATCATATCTATTCTTTTTGAAACAATATCTAGAACTATCCATAACCCCTCCCTATCCTATAAATAGGAGGATAATGTATTTCAACGCACTGGAACTCATGCTTTCCTATATTGACAATAATGTCCATACTAATTAAGCTAAGACTCAATCTATAACCATAACTTTTAAATTAAAATATAAATAAAATGAAGTAAAATTAAGGTATACAGATTACTCTCCTTGTATACACCAATATTAAAATGCTCCTTGTCCTATTTGACAACAAGGCTAGATAAATTTACCAAAAATATTAGATACCAATTAAAAATTAAATTTCTTAAATTGGACCACAGTATTTTTTTTGAAATTATAAACAAACCCTCCACCCAAAATTCTCAAAACAAAATAGAATAAAATTCTAGAAAAAGAAAAAAAGAAGAATTGAAATTTCTAGGAAAATGATTAAATTCTTTGAAGTATTTTTCATTTTTACCCTCCTCGTATTCACTTTAGTTAGTATTTTTCTACTTTGACTATGCAATTCTTATTGAAGTTTTAATTTCAAGCCATTCTAACTACACCTCTAAACTATTAATGTTATATTAATTAGGTCCTTTTGTTACTAAAACTGTTAAATGATGTATCGGATCTCACATGACATACTTTAAAATAAAAATTTTATATGAATATTATAAAAATAGATTTTTTTTAAAAAATCTTTATTTTGAGGTTCTCAAAACTTTTACTGAAGTTTTATTGTTCACTCTTTTCTTTTCAATTTACTTTATTTTAATTTTTACTTTTAAAAGTCATGTGACAAAAAATATATTTCCTTAAAATTTTCATTTTAAATTTAGTTATATAAGATATGGTGTGCCATTTAATGATTAAATTAATGGTTTTAATATTTAGTACATTGACAATGTAATTTTTAAATTCCACAAACAAAGTTAAAAATTGTCACGTACGTGTCACATTTTATTTATATATTTAATATTTTACTATACTCAATTGGACACTCATCATCACTTTAACCCAACTTTTGGAGTCTAAAAATTACACTAACATTGTACTAAATATTTTTACTATTTTTCATACACCCTAAATGAGACACGTGTCACATCTTAAATCATATTTGTAAAGTTTAAAAGCTTCATTGGCAACTTATTATTTCTTTATATATTTATACTATTATTTAAACACGACCTTACTTGGGTCACCAACTCAATAATAAAATTACAAAAATACCCTTTCCTTTAAATTATGACACTTTTTTTGTCTTCTTTGATATTTTTATATCATCTTTAAATAAAAGAATTATAAATTATAAATCTAAAAATTAAATTTGTATTTAATAATATTAAAATACAAATTTATTACCACTCATTTTACATTAATATACATGGTTAATACATGGTTAATATTAAATGCTCCTTGTCCTATTTGACAACAAGGCTAGATAAAATTTACCAAAAATAATAGATCCCAAATAAAATTATATTTCTTAAATTGGTCCACAGTTTTTTTTGCATATATAAACAGATCCTCCACCCAAAATTTTCAAAACAATAAAATTCTAGAAAAGAAAATTGAAATTTCTAAGAAAATGATTACATTCTTCAAAGTATTTTTCATTTTGGCCCTCCTAGTATTCGCTTCAGGTACTATTTTTCTACTTTAACTATGCATTTTTATTTAATTTTTAAATTTAATTCTCTATTAACTTTTTAAAACATCTTAATTAAAAATTTAGATTTAGATTTCATTTCTTATATAAATTCTAACAATGAAATGTGTAGATTATATATAACCTTTTAGTTCTAGTGATTAGGGATCAAATTTTAATAACCTTGAATATGTATATACTAGTTTGTAAGAAATAGATATGTAAATGTTTTATTATAAAGTTATGTACTAATAAATTAATTAATTTATGAAAAATAATTATAATTAATGATAATAAAAATAATTTTATTATAAAATTTTGCAATGTGAAAATGAACCAAAATTAAAGTTTGATGCATAAAAATGCACCAAATTAAAGTTGATGTATAATATTGTAAATTATATCAAAGTTTATGTATAAATTTTGCATTTATCCCTATAAAAAACAATAACAATAAAACTATGAGTTAATTGCACCAAAACCCCCCAAATTATGACCCTCATTCTAATTACACCCTTAAACTGTCGAGGTTATATCAATTAGGTCCTTTTGTTACTAAAACTGTTAAATGACACATCAGATCTTATGTGACATGCTTTAAAATGAAATTTTTATATGAATATTATAAAAATAGATTTTAAAAAAAATATTTTGAGGTTCCCAAAACTTTTATAGAAGTTTTATTGTTCACTTTTTTTTTCAGTTTGTATTATTTTAATTTTTACTTTTAAAAGTTATGCGACAAAAATATATTTCCTTAAAATTTTCATTTTAAATTTAGCTATATAAGATATGGCGCATCATTTAACTATTAAATTAATGGTTTTTATAAAAAAATAACTTGATTGATATAACATCGATAGTTTAGGGAAGTGATTAGATGTTTTGAAGTTTGAGGACCAATTAGTATAGGGGTCATAGTTTGGAGATGCCTAGTGCAATTAACTCTAAGAATAATTTAAAACAGAGTCCTATAAATTGTAATATACGAATAATAATTAAGTAAACCTTAAAGTAAATTATTCAATATAATTTAAAACACAATGAATATGAGAGTAATTTATTTCCGTTGTTAGATAGAGCACTGTAATGATATATATATATATATATATATATATATGATATTTGAAAAGTACAAGTGCATAGATTTTAAGTTCACAAATATTTATACATATATCAAATTCACAATAAAGGATGCTTCCAAGAATCTACGAATTTGAAAAATGTCATAAATGTTACATTCATACGTGTTTTATTGCACAATTTTACATTATATTTTAAAATAAAAAGTTTTGAATGTGTCCTTATAATAATTTTATTTTTACTATTGTAAAAATAGCCAAAGTGAGTGGTGACCAATGTGAAGAAGAAAAGGGGATTTGTGATGAAAATTTTAGTTCAAGATGTGAAGCATCAAAGAATGGGAAAGGAATATGTGCGAAATCGTCACTAAATGGTATCAGAACATGCAAATGCTTGTATGAATGTAGTGGCAATGGTAACAACAACGACAATGATGACAATAAAGAAGAGCATGAAAATCCAGAATGCAACATGGGAATTGGACGATGTGGTGTGTTTTGCAATGATGATTGTTGTAACCATAATTGTGTAAAAAGGTTCAAAGATGGGTATGGCACTTGCATTGGTGATATTGGTACACCAAGTGCATATAATTGTGTTTGCTATTATCATTATTTACCATTTGTATGCAATCTATTTATAATGAAATAAAGAAAAGTGTTCAATGAATTATTCGTAAAAAAATTGATTTAGTTGTTTTTATTTGTTTTTATTTATCTAAGCTAAATAAAAATGAATGAGAATTTAAGATTAAGCTATTATACGAACAAAAAAGAGAATTAAATATACATTGTTTAATTTTTTTTGTATAATATTTAGATCTTAGATTGTAAAGACCTAAAAGTTAGTGGTACCAAAAAATGTGTTTGGGATCCCATTTTTGTAAATTGAGCCCATAGATATTTATGGACTTTTGTTGTTGGTGGATTAAATTTTTTATAAGTAATTTAGTCAAAATTGATGTTAATTAAGGTTCAGGTATTAAATTGTAAAGTCTAATCGCTATAGATTTTTAATTAGAAAATGGATTGAGGATTTAAATAGCAATTAACCAAAGATGCAAAATAGTGAGTAGACAGTAAATAAACATAAGTTTGTTGTAACGCCCCACTTACCTTATTTTTGCTTCTGTAATTCTTGACATAAATATCTATCTGCTTCATTGGTTAAGTGCTCTGAGTGTATGTGAGAGGTCCCAAGTTTAAGCCCTACCCTTGGCAAATTTTGGTTATTTTTGGATCTAAGCCTTGTCTTTGATTAGTGGGCTTATATTAATTTATCTGTAAAACCATATCAGAATGAGCCTACTGGTTCGAGTGGCAAGGGAGTTAGTGTGCTAGAGGTCTTGTGTTTGAATACCTGTGGGAGCATGGGAGATAATTTTTGCTTCTGGCATTTGTAAGAGGTTGGATGGGATTGAAAGTCTGGGGAAGTTGAGATTGAGTGGTTAGTGGGGAGTTAGGATTTATCAGATTGATTTAATTTTTATTTTGTTAAAAAAATATTCTTCTCTCTCTTCCAGGAAATTTCTAACGTTTCTTTTCCTCTCCATTCAGTCTCTTTGTCGATTTTCTTGTTGCTATTTTCTTCTTCTTTATTTTCTTCTTCTGTCGATTCTATCACACTCCTCTCTGTGCGCTATTCGTTGTGTCTCATTTCTCTTCAGTGTTCTTTGTGCATTCTGGTAAGTGTGATAAGTGTGATTGCTATTTTGGGATAAGTGAATCGTTGATTAATGGAGTTCGTTTTGTGTTTAGAAAAAGATTAAAGGACTGCGAGTTTTCTGATCGGTGTTGTAGTTGTGTGGAAACACTGTTGTTCAATCGAAGGTAAGGACCTTGGTGGTTTTAAGGATTGTCTGTCTCGTTGTAGTTATGATTAAGTATCGATTTAAATGACTAATTCAGTTTTATTTGTCAATTAAAGGTGCTGTGTGGCTCAGGGGTACTTTTACGTCGAATTTGTAACAGGTGTGTACCCGAAACGTAAAAAACGAGGTTTCAAAAAAGCCAAAAAACTATTCTATCGACGCCACATGGGCGTGTGGCCGTCCGTGTGGATGGCCGTGTACAATGACACGGCTGTGTGGTCGACGAATGCATGACCATGCCCAAGACACGGCTGTGTAGTAGTCGGAGTGTGGCCGTGTAAGCCACATGGGCTAAGCTAAGTCGGGCGTATGGGCCCACACAGGCGTGTGAGTTTCTGGGCCAGGCCGTGTGAGCCCAAAATTCTGAAATTTTTGCTAGGGTCGCACGGGTCGTTCCAAACAACTGTGGGCTTTCTGGAGGGTTGGTAAGGGCTATCCAAATCCTATAAACTGTAGATTTAATATTCTGTTCTGTGTATAATAATGCTAAGCATGTTTGATTATTCTAATATATGTATATGAGCATATATAATTTGTTAATTCTGTATATGTTATCTGTATTTGATTATTTGGTATCTAATAATAGGGTGGGATGATATATATGGAGGAAGTGTTTTGAAAGGCGACTTTTGCCTATATTCTGGCAGTAAGGCTGTACTTTATCTATTATATGTCATAATGGCACAATATGATGTGTAGGGTTGGGTGGGTGTTTTTAACCCCACATGATGTGATGGATGGTCGGAGTTGGTGTGTAGAGGATGGGGGTAGGATTTTGATTATCTGATCTGTAAATCTGATTCTGTATACTATATCTGAGATGGGTTTAGGCCCGAATCTGTATCTGTCTGATATATGATAATATGTATGTGTGCATGCTTAATTTTGTTGGGTTATACACTGAGTTTACGTAAACTCACCCTTGTTTGTCTGTTCTGTACATGTAACCCACAGGCTTAGGTGGATTGGTGCGATAAAACCTCTCGGTGATCACGAGTTAGTAGACTGACTTTGTTTTTGGTTTTTATTTTAATTTAAGGGAAAATTTCTAGATTTTTGTAATAATTGTACTCTCGGGCTTTTTGGCTGATTTTCTTTTGGATTTGGTTTTTCGTTTTATTACCCGAGTTGCAACGGATGTCTGAAAATTATGGTTTTTGCTAAACAAGGGTTTCCTAAAAACACAAACTATTTTCTTAAAACACAATGTTTTTCTTAAGCTTCCGCTATAAAACACGTTTTAAGGCAAAGAGATTAATTGAATAAACGTTTTGACAATGGATATAAGCAATACAAACTTGTAGAATTGAGTTAGTTTTATCGTATAAACTGCGTTTTCTAAACCCATTCTTTGTGACATCTCCGGATTTGGTCATAGAGTCTAGGCCGGGTTTGGGGTGTTACATTAGTGAATGATATAACATCATTTAGCTTAAAGGGTAAAAAATTGATTAATTAAAGATAATCATAATTAATTAAGTTAAAAACCTAAATTAATCTATGTATATATATAATTTTTAGTGGAAAGAAAGGGGCTATCATCTTTTCCAACCGAAATTGAAGAAGAAGAAACCTTGGACGCTATTGAATGAGGGTTTCAAAGCTTTTAATAAAAATTTGGCTAGTGCAATTTAGTCTTTTTCTTGCAATTTTTATGTTTTTGAGATCATGAAAGCTTAATCTAGCTAGCTCGTGTATCAATTTGTAAAATTGTTAAAATTTTGAAAGTTGTCTTTGTTGTAGGCCAATTTTGGCCCATGTAATTATATCAACCCAAACCCAACAAATAACCCACATCCCAAATACCCATCAGCCAAGCCCAATACCAAAACAAAAATAAAAAAACCTAACCCTAGCCACTTGCACTGACAGCCGCAACCATCTCCTGGCGCCACCTGCTCCACCGGTCACCTCCACCGTCCATACCCTGCAAAGATGAAGCAGACACGCAAAGCAGAAGCAAGAAATAGCAAAAATAATAGCTAACAATGTAAACTTTTCGGCTATAAAAGCCGATCCAAACAATTGTTCGGCAATTTTTCAATACATACATCATATTCTAAACACAAGAAACAGTAAATAAAAAGCAAGAAAGTAGCACCAAATCAAGCAACCAAAATACCGAAATCAAAGTTCGAAACCCAAAGGTGATTTTTTTTACTTTTTAAATCGGCTTCTGTTTTCTTTCTTTTCTTTTTTTTTTTCTACTTATACATATATACATATACATATATATATTTGAAATAAAAACCAAAAAAAAAAAATTACCATTTTAAAATTCGCCGGAGCACGGCGGCGCGTCGCCGGAACTCTCGCCGGAGCATGGCTAAAAATCGCCCAATCCAGAGAGAGAGGAGAGCTTTCTCTCGTTTTTTTTAGAAGCAGCAGCAAAAATGAAAAAAAAAGGGTCAAATTTTTACTTTTATAATGGGTCAAAACGACGCCGTTTTGAGCCTTAACCCCCATGGCCAAAACGACGTCGTTTTATCCCTTTACCCATATACCGACCCGATCCAACCCGCTCCAAGCCAAGATCCGCGTGTTTTTGAGGGGAAGGGAAATTTACGCATTTGGCCCTTCTGCTTTTTCAAGGTTTCGCAATTAAGCTTTTTTATTTTTCAATTTTACCCCTAAAATTTGTCACTCTTTTCAATATAGTCCCTCTTGCTGCACTGCGTTTTGAATGGAAGGAAACATTTCCTTTTTGGTCCTCCCCTGTTTTCGCGCATCACAATAAAGCCCTTTTCATTACTTTTTATTTCGAATTTGCCCCAAGAACTCCGTTTTGACTCCGATTTCGTCCTTTTTGCCAATTTTTTTATTTTTAAATATTATTTGTAATATTATATTTTTGCTGTTTTATATTATTATCATATTTATTATTATTTTCTATTCTATATATTTATGTATTCTCTTTTTAGTATTTATTTATATTATTTATATTATTATTTACTATTCTATTTTTAATATTATTATATCATTTTTTACTTTTTGTATTTTATTTTATTATTATATTATATTTTCCCTTTTGTACATACGTACCCTATTATTATTATCATTATTATTATTCCCTCTTTTACCATTATTAACATGTTTTTATTTTTATTTATATTATTTTTCTTGTTAATGTATTAGTATTGTTGTTATTATTATTATTATTTTTTCTTATTATCATTATTATTATTTTCATTATTTAGTAGTAACATATTGTAATTCGTACTAATGTATTATCATTACTTTTTCTATTTTATTATATTATTAGTACATTATTTTTATTTTATTTTTATTGTAAATATTATTATTATTCTAATATCCTAATATTATATTTCAATATTTTTCATTAATCGTATCATTATTTGCATCATTTACTTATTTATGAATTTTTGTTATAATAACATCATCAGTTTTTTTATTTTTCATTATTTTAGAAACATTTTTTAATTTCAATAAATAAGGCAACGTACCAATTTTAACATTAAGTCATTGATTTCATCGCTATGTTGGGTGAATCACATTGGCTCGTGTAAAAAAATTTGGGACGTCCTTCTAAAAACCAAAAAACTTAAATTTCTCATTTCTTTCAATCGGATCACGATTAAATATCAAATTGAACTCGTATTTTTGAAAATTAAGACAACATGTGTTTAATAAGATACCAATTTTGGGCGTCACGAGGGTGCTAATACCTTCCTCGTGCGTAATTGACTTCCGAACCCTATTTTTATCTGAATTTTGATGTAGACCTAAACCCAGCCTTCTTTTTAACCAAAAATAATTTTTTTCTGTTAAAAAGAGGTTTTATTAGGTGTCCGATCACACCTAGGAAAAAAGATCGGTGGCGACTCCCTTTTCTTTAAAACCAAAATTCGGTTTTCAAATTTTCAAATAATCACTTCAATTAACGACCAAGCAAATTTTACGTCGCTACAGTCTTTGTTGAGAATTAAAAGTTTTAGGTGTTAAATTGATAGATTTTAAGCTCATACGTAAAAACGACTAAATTGTAATGCTTAATTGATAGTTTCATACACTAGTGACCAAACTGAATAAATTATATAATCAACTATAGAAATAAGAAATAAGAGGTCCATAATAGAAAATAGTGAAATCAAATTTCAATTTGGAGTTTTAAATTGAAAGTTATATTAGTCCCGGTTTTAAGGGCTAACTTGGATAAAATAAAAAATTGTAAATAACAATTAATTGTGAATTTGGTTGATTATTGATGGTTTTGTATGTTTATGTCAACCTATAGCCAACGTCGAGCTGAATTCCTCGAGAGGAAAATGAAAAGCTAAAGTTGTCGATGAATAGCTTGGAGTTTAGATTTGTATTTCTACAATTAGAATCGCTTAAATTTTTGCATATTTGCATTGTATAGCATGGTAACATATTGATGTAAGTTGAGATTGATTAGTTGGATTGAATTGGTATGAAAATGATTGGTTTTAGAGATAGAGGACTAAATTGAAAATAGAGCAAATTAATAAAAGTATAAATTTGACCTTGAATTTTATTGATTCATGTTATGATGCATAAAAATTGAATAATTGTTACCCTATTAACTATTCAGGTAGAGTCGAATATAATTGGCATACCATAGGATAGATAGAGTACGAGTTACTTTGACTACATGTCAATGAGAGTTAGGCACAACTTTTACTTCGATTATACACATGACCACTGGGCACAATCTATTTACTTCAAAATTGTTTGATAAGGCATTGGGTGTCAAACTTGTGTATTGGTTGGACCCGCATATCCATTCGAGTCTGATTCAGGGTAATAGGGACTTAAAATGTAAATTTTGAAAATGATATTTGAAATGCACTACTATTGTGAAATACTATGTAAATCGGATTATAAACCCAAAAGATTGATATGAGTTTGGACAAATCAATTGATTTGATTTCGAAATATGATACGTTATTACTGTTGCTCCTAACTTAATCTGTTGAACATGTTAAATTAAACCATGTATAAGCCCAAATTTGCCCGGGCCATTTTAAACCAAATAAACCAAAAACAGAAACCAAAATTAAAAGGGCCCAAATTACAAATAAACATTAAAACAGTCCAGTTACATTAAAGCTATGGCCCAAAATAAAACCTAAATTAGACCCCACAAAACCCGAATGAACCCACCAGAGAAGAAGCCCGATTAAACCCCTAAACCTAACCCACTAAACAAAACTAACATAGCCCATCAACCTAATAGGCCCAATACCCAAGTGGCCCGATATCCTAAACAATTCAGAAACCCTAGGGTTTCTGAATCAACCTATGTGCGCCGCACCCTCCTCGGTCAAGCTGCCCATGCCTCCATCGACGTGCACCTCGCCCGAGGTTTAGCCTCTCTGCCCTTAGCACCGAAATGGCAAAAGGGTCGGCCTTTCCCTTGCCGGTTGACCCTCTGAAGACCTGCAAACAGAGACAGAAATAGCAAACAACAACAAGCACAAAGCAGGAAAGCAGAAGGCAGAAAAAACAGAAACAAAGAAAGTAACAAGAAACAATAGATTAAAAAACCTTTTGTATTCGGCTATAAATAAAAAGCCAGGAACTGATTGTAGGATTTACGTTCTTTAAATACAAAAACAAAAAAAGGTATTTTTCTTCAGTTTTTAGCATACTCTCGTTTAAACATCACATGCATATAGAAAAATAACAAAAGATCAAAATTTTTACCTTGTTGACGATTCAAGTCCCGAATACCAAACGTTTTATTCATTTCCTCTCGGTTTCAAAGGGGATACGGGTATTTAGGGTTCGGATCTGAGTTCAGGGAAGGAAAAGGGTCAAAAAGGACTTTTGTTGGTCTCCTCCGGCCACCGTAGACGGCGGCGCAATCACCGGTGACCGACGACGGTCACGGTGGTCCCTGTGGACGGAGACCTTAGGCCGAGAGCATATACCCTTCCCCTTTTCCCTTTTTTTTTTTTTAAATCAAATACAAATGTTTTTTTTTAATTATTTTGGGCCTTTTATAGAAGCTCCATACGGCGTCGTTTAGGACTCAGTCCAACGCCCTAAAACGGCGCCGTTTTGAGCTAGATCCACGCGAATGACCCAACCCGGGGAAGGATCCACTCGTTTTTGCTCTTAAGGGGTAATATCCCATTCAGTCCTTCCGCTTTTTCTATGCTGTGCAATTAGGTTTTCGCGTTCTTTAAATGGTACCCTAGGATTTTGGTTCACCTTTCAATTTGATCCCCTATTCCTACTGCGCGTTTTGGGAGGGAGGGTCTATTGCCCGTTTAAGTCCCCCATTTAATCTGCGCATTTCAAAGGGGGTCTTTCCTTTTATTTCATTTATGGTTTAGCCTTAAAATATCGTTTTTGTTCTAAATTTAATCCTTTTTAGACTTAAGTGGATTTTTTTTTGACTTCATTATATTACTTTATTTTAAATATTATTTATGTTATTCTTATGATGATTATTATTATCATTATTATTATTATATTTATTATTAATATCATTAGTCTTAGTTTCAGTTTCAATAGTATTTTTAAATATGCATATATAGATTTTTACGTAACATTATTAATGATTATTTTATACATTATTTTTACTAAATGCATATATATCATGTATATATTTTTCATACATATTGTTTTCGACTTTATATTATGTATATATTTTTATCTATTATGTATATTTTTAATGCTATTATATACTTTTAAATATTATCGTTACATATATATATTTTCAACATATACACATAAATACTATGAATGCATTTTTATACCATCTTACATATCCATCTTTTTTTCATACTATATTATATTTATTCTTAATACTATGTTATATAGATATTTTTAATATTATAACATGTATATATCACGTATAATTTCCTAATATGTATCTATTTATTTATTGTCATTAAAAGTTGTTTTTTATATTATCATTATTTCTAATGTATATGTTATGTACATACTTTTTAACACTATTTTTTTTATATATAGACTTTTATATATATTATGTACATGTTTTTAAACACCGTCATGTATATATTGTTAATACCATGCTATGTATATATCTTAATATTGTATTTTAATATATTATGTATATAGTTTTTAATACCATTATCAAGTATATGTATATGTATCATTATTAGTATTTCTAATATTATGTTTTCGTCATCTTACTTACCATTATCATATGTTCACATATTCATCATTTTTACTTCGTATTTAGTATTATTATCATGTTTAATATCGCTTACCTTGTTATTGTTTTTAATAGTATTATCATATTTATTATTTGCTTCGATGTATTTCTAGCTCTTATTTTTCGTTTCTTGCCCCTTCTGTATCATTTTACTATTAATTACTTTAAAAAATCTTTATTCATGTTTTCAAATTAATCTCAAAAATAATGCAATGTACCGATTTTAACATTAAGCCTGTGATTTCATCGCTATGTTGGGTGAATCACGTTGGCTCGTGTTAAAAATGGGACATCCTTCAAAAAAACCAAAAACTTGAAACTTCTCGTGTTTTGATCGGATCACGATTAAATGTTACATTAACCTCGCATTTTTGAAAAGTGAGACAACACATGTTTAATAAGATACCGATTTTGGGCGTCACGAGGGTGCTAATACCTTCCTCGTGCGTAATTGATTCCCGGACCCTATTTTTCTCTGAATTTTCACGTAGACCTAAACTCGACCTTCTTTTTATCAAAAATAAAACTTTTTGTTAAAATAAAGATTTTATAGGTATCCGATCACACCTAGGAAAAGAGATCGGTGGCGACTCCCTTGTTTTAATAAAATCGCAATTTGGTTCTTTAAGTTTTCAATAAAACGCCCCAATTAGTGACTTAAAGTGAAATTTTTATGTCGCTACAAACCATATGGCATGATTAGTACATTTAACAATACGTTTTGCATTTTATAAGATGACATGAGTATTGAATTGCATACATTAGCTTAACTTGCATTTGATATTTGAATTGTAGAAATACCATTGAGTTTATTACTCAGTGTACGATTTTATTTTCCGTGCATAGGTTAGGTTAAATATGAGATCCCGAGCATCAACTTCAACATCCAGATAGAATCCCAAACTCAATGAAGTCGGTGAATTTCCTTTATTAGTTAAATGGCATATAACTAGTAAAGTCCTTTTGTATTTGGCTATGTTTGGAATGGTTGAATTGGAAATTGATGAATGTGTATATTTGGATATATGCAAGTTTGGTATGGAAATGTGGTATAATTGGTTAATGCTTTGTTGATAATGGCATGTTGTGGTAATGGTTGGAATGCTTATAATGTACGTGAAATGGTACCTGTCGAAACCATTTTTTTGAAAATATGGGAATCGACTTTAAAATTTGAAAATGGAGTCGCCACCGATTTTTATTTTGAGGTGTATCAGATCACCTCGTAAAAGTTGATCATTTTAATAAAATGCTTTGATTTATTAAAACGATAGTTTTTGGTCTACGAAATTTTGAGAAGTCGGGTTCGGGAGTCGGTCACGCACGAGGAAGGATTAGCACCCTCGATACGCCCAAAATTGGTACCTAGCTGATCAATTAGTGTCTTAGTGCCAAATGTTTGAAAATTTGAAAGAATTTAAAATACAATCCCTTTTACTAAAAACATTTGAATATGTCGAAATAAAGTCGAGACTCGCTCATCTCAATGAAATAAGAATATCGCATCCAGTAAGTTAGGGTGCAAAATATCAATTTCTCGAAATTAAGCTCGTCCTTTTTATTAAAAAGATTCATATATTTAAATCGAAAAGGAATATTTAATTATTTTGGGTCGAACGAAAAATCTAAACCCAGTAAGTTAGGGCTCGATTTATCGAAATTCCAAAATATAAAATATTACCTTAATTTTGAAATTCTTATCTCGAGACACTGAACGCCACATTCAGTAAGTTAGGATGTAGCATTTCGAGGTTTCGAAAATAGGTTTTATTTGAAAATTCACGTGTTTTGATTTTAAAATCAATACTCGATAGTTCGGGTTTAATGAGAAAAATCAAAACCTAGTAAGTTAAGGCTTGATTTCCTCGCAGTACCCAAACACGAGTTATTCTTTCGAAGGCTTTGAATAAAAAAAAATTTTAACAAAATGGGGCTAGACATGACTTTATTAATATACAAGCATGAAATTATAAAGTACGAAGTAAAGAAAAAATGTAGATGGCATCGATGAATCGTAATGATCGATAAATATCTAATAATGCATGTAATAACAATGATTAGGTAGCGTATCATCAAACACGAGTAATGACATTAACATTCAAAAGCTAAAAAAAAAAAAAAATGTAAAACAAAATAAAAATAATTGAAATCTAACTAGGTCTTAACGAATAAGAATATACGACTATGGGAAAAGATTTAGAACTATAAAAGTTACGATAAAATTCTAAACAAGTATCATGTTATATACTAAAAGATAAGGTTTCCAAAATGAATGAATTATGTGCTTATAAAAACATGTATATATGTACATAATATAATTTTCAAAATATTTACCTAATAAGATAAAAAACATATAAAAGATGGTAAATACATAATATGAAAAATAGAATATACGTAATATAAAGATGTTAAAACGTATATATACATAATATACATAAAAAAAATTAAACTATATACGTTCATAATACACGAAAATATTTATGTATCAATAATACACATAATATATAAAAAATGAGGTTAAGAAATATACATATACATAATACATTAAAAATGTTAAAATACGTATATACGTAAAACATTAAAACATTATACGTAAATAATATGCATAAGCCATAAGAATTAAGATATATATATACATGATACACTAAAATATTTACATAAATGATGTTAAAATAAATACATGAGACAGTACAAAAATACATGTAATATTAGAATGAAAAATATATATGGAATATGTAATAGAACATAGTATATATACAATATTCAACCTTAAAATAGATGTGTTATATAAAATATAATAGTATTAAAAAATATCCATATAAAATAATGTGAAAGAACAAATACAAAATACATATACTATTTACAAGGGTATAGTGTATATAAAATATATAAAATATATTCTTAAAATATATATAGATATAATATATAAAATATATACCACAATATGGAAAACATATACATAAAATAATAATATAAGAGAATATAATTAACTATAATATTGAAAAATACATGTACATACAATACATACATAACGTACAGTAAGGGAAATAATACAATATATAATATGGATATTAATGATAATTATAATATAATTATACGTATTCTAATTATCAAAATGAAAGATGAAATAAGGACTAAATTAAGAACGAAACAAAATTTTAAGACAAATCAGTAAACAAATAAATTAGCAAAACCTAGTCAAGGACTAAAATGAAATGCACGCAAATGACCAAGGATTAAAAATGAAAATAATCCAATCGCCAGAGTGCACCGTTTAAGCAGGGACGAATTTGCAACAACAACCAAATATTAAGGCCAAAATCGCAACAAAGAAATAAAGGCAGAAAGGGGTGATCGAACACGCAGACGAAAAAGGAGGACCGAACGTGCAGATATCCCATTGCTTGGGAGTGCGCGGATCCTGGGCTACCCGGGTCGGGTTGAAAACGGGTCGACACCAAACGGTGTCGTTTTTGCTTCCCTTTAGAAGCTAAAGTGCTATTCCCTTCAGCCCTTCCCCGAAAAATCAAAAGCAGAGGCCTCCCCTTTCAGATTTTTTCCTTTTCCTCTGATAGGGTTTCGAGAACCCCTCCCCTTTGCGCCACCGTTGAGGAGCCACCGTGGGCCTTTAACGTACCACCGTGGCACCATCACGCTTGATGGCCGGTGATGTACGAAAATGAAGGGATTTTCGATCCCCGTTCAGACCTTTTCAAAGGCTGAACCTGCGGGCTCCAAGAGGCGAGGGACGGAGGCTCCTCGACCCCCATCCGCGCGACTGCGACGGTGGAGGATGACCACGCGACGGTGAGCCGGTAAACTCTTTCCTTTCACCCTTTTTTACTTTCGTTTTAGAAATTTAAATCGAAAAAAGAAAAAAAAATTGAAAGAATAGCAAACGAAAAAAAAAAAATCCACCTTTTTCTCCTGTTTTGTTTGATTTCTGAATAATGTTTGTAAAAT
Source organism: Gossypium stocksii (assembly GCA_020496765.1). Classification (NCBI taxonomy): domain Eukaryota; kingdom Viridiplantae; phylum Streptophyta; class Magnoliopsida; order Malvales; family Malvaceae; genus Gossypium; species Gossypium stocksii. Next base: position 3,277,787 of record CM035623.1, read on the forward strand.
CCGATTACACTCTTTTTTGAAGATATTGAAAAATTCCCCCCTTACAACCGATTGCTCTCGGCTTTAATAGCTGAAGTTAATACAAATTTTCCTACTGTCCTTTGCTTTTTGCGTGTTCTCTGCTTTTTTGTTGCTGCTTTGGTGTTCTTTGCAGGTCTAAGAGGCTACGGGTGATGGGACCATGTTCGGCGGAGCAGGTGAAGGGCAGCAGGCCTCGGGTCAGTGTCAGAAGACCCTAGGTGCGCCGCACCTAGGGTTTGCTTCTCTGTTTTGGTGTTGGGTTAGGGTGTCTGTTGGGCTTGGATATTGGGCCTTGTAACTTGGTTTTGTGATTTGGGTATTAGAAATGGGCCCCGGGTATTAGGTAGGATTTAGGGGTTTTGGGTATTTGTAATGGTGTGGGCTAGTTGTAAAATGGACTGGACATTTAATTTATTTTTGTTTTTTTGTTGGTTTTATTATTTTGTTTTTATTTTGATTGGGGTCTGGCCAAAATTGGCCTACAACAGTACCTTTAGGGATATGAATTGGTTTGGACAATCTAGTAGTTGGTTAAGGTTTATCATGTATTATTAGTAAATAATATTGGTTAAATGAATTATGAAATGTTGATATTGGTAGTGAGGATGCATATGGTTGTTTTTATATGTATGGTTTTGGTATGTATCATGTTAGTATGTGGTTAGTATTTGATTTGTGGTTCTTGATAGGTAAAGATGGTATGTTTGACGAGCGTTTGAAGTTGTAAATGTTAGAAGGATGAATGTGATCATCTATGCATGTTTGAGTAGTGTTTTTGAAGTGTTTATTGTAGGTAAAAATGTTTGACTTAGGCATGAATTGAGGGAATGAAATGTTAGCTTGGCATTAGGTACCAATTGTTACATTTTTTTGCCAAAACAGTATGTCACGTCGTGACAAGCTTGAACTCCAGGTCACGGCGCGACGTGAAAATCCATCGTCATGACAAGAAGGCCATTTGGTCAAGTATGTTACATCGCAACGAGAAACCCCCTCATGTCACGACGTCAACTTGAAGTTTTGAAACTTTTAAAAAATAGTTCTTATTCGGTTTCGAGTTAATTTTAGAGCATTTGTTTGCTCATATAAAGCCCGAAGAAGGTTGCATATGATATTATATGTATGTAATGTTGTTCTTTGCCTGGTATGATGATTTGTAATTATTATTTTATTGTGAATTTAACCTAAGTTGCTCCGGCAAAAAATGTGACATCCCATAACTTGAACCTGGTGATCATTTCAGGCAATGGGGTGTTACATAGATTCTTATTCATTGTCATTTAGCTTAGATAAATGAAAATAAAAGTACAATGTGGGTCCTTGTATCAGGAGTTGGGTTGCATATTGTCACATTTACTCAAAAAATTGGTAAATTAGTCATTATATGTTAGATGAATGAGCAAACAAGTCATTTTGTTAAAAAAATCCATTGATTTCTATTGTTGGGTGATGATGTATCACTGTCTAGTTGCTCGAATTAGTCCATCCAAGAAAAAAATTACATTCATTACATTATTCGTTAAAAATTCTATGTATTTTGCTTGAATTAGTTTCTCCATATCAACATGAGGTACATGTTGTTAGATTTGTAAAATAAATCTAAAATAAAATTGAATAAACCAGGATCTATCATGTCAAATCATCAGGAATAAATTAAGAATAAAATTAAATGCAGAAGCGTACCCGAATCCATGAATTTCTTGAAGTTTTACTGGATTTTGGGGATTTAATCTTCCAAATTAGCACACAAGAAATTCAGAGAATATCTGCTCTCTCTTTCCTAATGATGGGATATTAGAAAAGATATCTTGTGTATAATTTGAAGACCATAACCCGAATATTTATAACCTTGGCATATTAGTTGTAATCAAATTCTAATTAGCCCATCATTAATTAGAATTTGATTAGAAGAGTATCTACACATATTTGACCCATACTTTATTTAATAATTAAAGCCTAACAAAATTCTAACCAAATTAGATCACTTTTAATTTAGGCTAACCTATTATGATAGTAAATAATAACATGTAATTATCCTTATTATGTATATGATGTCCCTATTTTCCAACACATGTGGCACGCCATATGTTAATATTTGATTACTCCGTTAGCCACATTAGGACTTAATAATAGAAATAGACTAATTTTTTAATAGAATGAATAGTTTACTCTTCAATCTAATGTACAAAAATTAATTAATTTATTTTATTATTTTATTAATAGAAAAGATAAATTATAATTTGAATCTTGGTACACGTGCTTTACCATTATTTCCATCAATTATTGTATAGTGGAGTGATTTTCTCGCATTAGTGGTCCAAGACCGTAAATATCTTGGGGTTTTTCTTATAAAAATATTGTAAAATAAATATTATTTAAAGAAACGGGGTAATTTTTTATTAATTAGAAAATAAGATAGTTATTCTCTTCCAAAAATATCTTATTATGCCCGATTTATTGTGTTAACACGTGTCATGCAGTTTAATTTTTTAAATATAAGTTAAAATTTTATAGCTTAAAAAATCAGGATAAACATTATGTTAAGGGATTTGAAAATTAATTAAAAAAAATTGTTGTCTCTCATTAGATATGATCATAAGTCGGGTCATTTACCCAGAATTGAAGGCTAGCCCGATAAGTGAAAAGGTTTCGACAAAAATATAGGATTGAAATATGGACTTAGACATAAAAATAAAGCTTGTTTACTAAACGAGTCAGGCCCCAGGCATAATTTTTTAGCTCCGGCCCGACCCAAATAACATGGCTATACTTTTTTTGTATTTTTAATGTTGAAAAATATCTATTTTAATGTTTTTAATATATTTGATGTATTATATTTTTAAAATTTATTTTTATATAAAAATAATTTAAAAAATTATTATGATCGGGTTCGAGTTTTGCATTGTTAATATGGACCAGGATTGGGCATAATTTTAAGCCCATTCCTTGAATTAAACTAAACCTAAACCTAAAAAACGGGGCTAAAATTCTTTATCAACTCAATCCAACCCATAATGAAGTATATATGTAAATTAACTTAAAAAAATAAATTACAATTAAGATTTAGAATAAAAATCTCATTGTATAATCCAAAATTAAATGCTCCTAATTAATTTGACAAAAGTATGCCTCATTTTAATTATTATTATGCTAAATAAAGATTATTCAATATTAATTTCTCACATTAGACCACTTTTTTTTTCATATATAAAAAGATATTGTACCAATTCTTTTTCCAAATCAAAACCAAAACAAAATAATTGAAAATTCTTTTAAAAAATGATTAAATTCTTCCCTCTATTTTATATTTTTGCCATTCTTCTCATACTCACCACCTCAGGTATTATCTTTTCCACTTTAATTTGCATTTTTATATTTATCTACTTTTATTTTTTTTTAAATAAATCTATTTGAAAGTTCTATGTTGTAAATAATAATTCTTTTAAAGTGATTTTAGATGCGCGGTGCGTTTTCTTTTGATAATGTTAAAAATAACAGTAATTATGAGATTAATTACTATAACTATGAGGTAAAAGATTTTATCACAACACAACCACATACTATTAAAAAGGTGTGTTTCTCTTTGGACCCTAAATTACTTGTCTTTTAGAATGGAATATATATATTAGGTATAAAATAAGGTTTAATGCATCATTTAATCCTTAAAGTATATTAATCTTTTTAAATTTAATCCTTAAAAGTTTTTTTTTTTCCAAATCAATTCCTAATGTTTTCAACCATTCAGTGGCCACGAAACCGTGGTAGACTCAAAAAAAAATAATATGTATATATATATATATATATATATATATATTATAGTATTTTTAATTGAGTTAATTTTCACAAGTTAATCAATATCAATTCGGTTGAAAAATGAGTTCAATACTAATTTTTAAGAGAAGTAATAAGTATTATTATAATGATATTATCTTTTAATATTTTTATATAAACTCTTAAAACCCAAGGTTGATGACCAAATTTGTATTCTATGTGTGATTATATATTTAAAAGTTGTAAAAATATAGATTTTAAATTTCTAAATCTGTGAATTCGAAAGATGTCATAAGTATTTAGTTTGTTAGAGTTGTGTGATCTGAATCCTTGTTAAAAATCATGCACTACAAGTAGAATCCGTATAGAATTGCTTTTTTTCTATTTGACATTAATTAGAATAAGGTTTTTCGACATTTAAATAGATGTAGTCGAAACTTCTCTTGTATCAGTAGTTTTTCAACATTAATGAATTTTTTCTCCTCTACGGTTTTTTCTCAAAAGGATTTCCACGTAAAATTTGTGTTTTCTTATTTTTCTTTATTTTTGCAATCACCCTATTGCCATTATCAACATCTATTTTAACAAAGTTCACAAATGTTTTATTAAACAATTAAATCCAAATCCCAAACACAACTCTATAATTTTTTTTTCTTTGTGAAAATAGCGAAAGTGAATGGTGCACAATGTGAAGCAGAAATAGGGATTTGCGATGACAAGTGCGATTCAAAATGTGAAGCTTCAAAGAATGGGAAAGGAATATGTGAGAAACTATCACCAAATGAAGTCAGAACATGCAAATGCTTGTATGAATGCGGTAGCAACACCGACGGAAACGGAAAATCAAGGCCGGAAAATAAAAAATGCAGTGTTGGAATTGGACCATGTAGTGTGAAATGCAATGATATTTGTTGCCGGTTTAAATGTGCATTTAGATACCCAGGGCCTCTAGAGGGGACTGGGATGTGCTTGAACATAATTGGTATACCTAGTACAAATGAATGTATTTGCTATTTTAATTGTTAGAGAGCAATGCATATTTACCAGTCCTTTGCATTGACTACTTATAATGAAATAAAAAAATGTTTATTTATTTTCATTTATCAAGTTAAATAATGATTATAAACGAAAATTTAAAACTCAATTATTATACGAATTAAAATAAAAGTCTAATTGATTCGAGATTGACCAAGGCAAATGGATCACTGGTTACAGTAGAAACATATGCATATGTTCTGTATTCGATGCGGAACTAAGGGCTATTATGGATTGTCTAGATATAACATGGAGGAGAGGGGTTAAGCAAATGTCGGTGGAGAGTGCGAGTTTGACTGTGGTTAATACACTTAATGGGCAAGCAAAGGGAGTCAGGTCGAGTTTGGTGCAAATTATCAGACAACATATAGCAAGGGACTGAAATATTAAGGTATTGTATGTTCCATGTTTAGCTAATATGGTTGCAGACAATATGACAGCTTTAGGCGGACATGACCCACTTGGATTGCGTATTTACGAAGGTCCACCCAAACAAATTGCTATTGGATTACTACAAGAAAGTGTTGGTGAACTCTGTTAAGGGTTGTTATGGCTAATTTTACTTTGCTTCTTCTTCTTACCAACTTTTTTTTTTTTAAATTTTACGATTAAAGATTCAAGTTAAGTAGACTTCTTAGGTTAGTTCTTAAGTGATAGCTGGTTTCTTCAATTTCTGATCCCTGAACTTAGATCCTTGTCACATTGTCATGCATCTAAAATGAGCAGATAGGAAGCATGGTTGAATTTAGACTTATTCATGGGTTGGGTTATCAATCTAAGTCTGAAATTTGGGAGAGTTTTGGGTTGAAATATTAGGCTCGAAAAATAGACTTGAGCAAAAAATTTGGCTCATTTAAAATATGGGTTAGACTCAAGCTTGAATATTCAAAGCCCAAGCCCAATCCCAACTCGATCTAGCTCATTTTTTTTTATGTTTTTAATATATCATATTATGTTATTTATATGTATGATATAATTTATAGCACATAAAAACTAAATCTATAGTAATATATAATACTATAATACAAACATTAACAAAAGTTAAAACGCCTACATATAAAATTTTAATGAATGAAAAATAAATAAAAATTAGGCTCATTTTTTGGGTCGAGCCAGGGTAGGGAATGCATAAAGTATGTTAATATCATGCTTAAACTCAGCCCATGAACACGTCCAATTGAATCCAACAAAGACTGTACTAATTAAAATTAAAATGCCGTGTCCAAGACTTGTGCAAACCCGCGAAATTAAAGAAAGAGGGGGTTTAAACTGATGAAAAAAATAGTAAATAAGAATTAATTGTCAATAAAACAAAATATAAAATAATAATTCGATATAAAAATAGATTTAGCTAAATTAATAAAATCTCTAACCTCATGTACAACGTTAATTTCAGAATTAATCACGGATTATAAATACTTTCTCACTCGATAATAAGTCAGTTAAAGTAATTGAGAAACAACTTTAAATTATTAATCCTTTGTTGTAAATTAATTGTGAGAACAACCTAACAATCAATTCTTGTCGAATGAATAACCTTATGAGCATATGTATGATACATAATATCAACTCCTATCCTATCACATCAACAACGTTTTATAGCCACCTTACACCGTAAATTTTTTAATTGGTAATTTTACACTTTAGTCCTTATACTTGTTCAAGTTTTCAATTTAGTTATTTATCCACATTTAAGATTTCATGGCTTAGAAAATCAGCAAAAAATAATTTATTTGGAAAATTAAAAAAATTAAAATGTGAACCTTTAAATTTAAAAAAGAGGACCATTTGTTTTTTTAAAAATATATATTTAAGTTACTTAAAAAAATTTTAAAAAAAAAGAGATTTTAATCTGTTTTTTTTTTTTTTTGTGGATATGTCAACTTACTTAAAATAGTGAATTATAATTAAGATTATATAGAATAAAAAATCTCATTGTACAATCCAAGATTAAATGCTCCTAATTAATTTAATTATTATTATGCTAAATTAAGTTCATCCAAAATTAATTTATTGTTTTTTGGTACAACCCAAAATTTATTTGTAATATTGTGAAAAATATTATAGTTTATTAAATGATATTAAATACCAATTAAAGAATTAGATTTGTTGCTTAATACTAAATTCCAAATAATATTAATTTCTCACATTGGTCTACTTATTTTTGCATATATAAAAAGATATTGTACAAATAAAATCAAAACAAAATAATTGAAAAATTCTAAAAATGATTAAATTCTTCCCCTTATTTTATATTTTTGCCATTCTTCTCAAACTCAACACCTCAGGTACTATTTTTTCTACTTTAATTATGGATTTTTATATTCTGCTTCTTCTTCTTTTTTAACTTTGATTTGAATTTTTTGAATATTTACGGTTATTTTAAATTTATTAAACTATTTAAAAATTTTCATTTAAGTTATTGACGGACTATTAATGTAGCTATCGAATCATTGTTTGCGGTTTTTTCTTTGTAAAAAATAGAGAAAGTGGATTGTGCACAATGTGAAAAGAAAATGTGAAGCTTCAAAAAGTGGGAAAGGAAAATGCGAGAAGTTGTTGCCAAATGATATCGGAACATGCAAATGCTTGAATGAATGCGACGATAACGGCAACGGTAACGAAAATTCGTCTCCGAAAAATAAAAAATGTAATGGGGGAATTGGGCCATGCAGTGGGCAATACGATGAAAATTGTTGTGAAAGAAATTGTGCAATTAAATACCCAGGGCCTCTAGGGGGGTATGGGTTTTGCATGAATATTGTTGGTGCACCTGCTCCATATGGATGTATTTGCTATTTTAATTGTTAGAGAGCAATGCATATTTACCATTTGTTTGCATTGACTGTTTATAATAAAATAAAATAAAAATTGTTAGACGAATTATTCATAATTATATGTGTCGAAACCGTTTTTTGAAAAGAAAACGGATGTCGACTTAAAAAATGAAAATAAGGAGTCGCCACCAATCTTTTTTAGGTGTGATTGGGTCACCGTACCAATGTTTTGGTCTGCGAAAATTTAGAGAAAAAAAAGGTTCGGGAGTCGGTTACGCGCGAAGAAGGATTAGCACCCCTGCGACGCCCAAAATTGGTACCAAATTGAGCAATTTTCTGTCTTAAGTCGAAATTTGGAAAGATTTGGAAATAGGATTCTTTTTTGAAACAGGGATAATTTGAGTAGAAAATCGAGATTCCCTTGTCTCGGAAGAATTCAAACGTCACATCCAGCACGATTGGACACGAGGTTCTTTTTAAATCCTTCGAAACTAAAGTCGTCTCATGAGTTACAAAATGTTGCTTAAGAGGGTATTTTAGGTATTTAGATGAGCGAGAAATCGCAACCCAGCACGTTAGGGCACTATTTTCCGTATTTCTAAACACAAAAATATTGCCTCGTTTTTGGAGCATTTCTGAATAAAATGGGATGATTTGGGTTGAAAAATCGAGATTCCTTCGCTTCGGAGGAATACGAACATCACATCCAGCACGGTTGGACACGAAGTTCTTAAATTCCTCGAAACTAAAGCTATCTCGCTAGTTGTAAACTTTAGGAGGGTATTTTAGGTATTTAGACGAACGAGAAATCGCAACCCAGCACGTTAGGGCACTATTTCCCGAATCTCTAAACACGAAAAATATTGCCTCTTTTTTTGAATTTTTTTGAATATGAAAAATGATTTTTTTTTTTTGAGATAATGATGCTATTTAATCTCGAAACGTGATGTTTAAAAAGGATAATGATAGCGATGTTTGTGGTAAAAGGCGATAGGAATAATGTCTTTTAAAAGAGTATGACAGGGTTATAACATAATGTATGCACGAGGTAATGTGAATAGTATAATAATAAAAACGTGTAACATGGTAAGAGTATATATAAGATAGTAAATAGTATATAACTTATGACATTTGAAGGATATATATATATTGATATATGTAAAATGTATCGAGGATATATATATAATATATGAATAGATATAATATTAAAAGGACATATACAAAAATGCACGCATAATACGTAAAAATATACGATATGTATATATGAAATGATGATATAAAGGCGTATGAATAATAAAGAAACATATATAATATGGTTAAAGATATATACACGAGATGGTAAAATATGGGGATAAAAATATATACATAATACATATACATAATTAAAAGATATATAATAGTATTTGGAAGATATAACACAATAATGTGCATACGTAATATGTATATGTATGTACATAAGACACATTAAGAGAATACATATATAGGTAACGTATAGATTAAATACATACAATATATATATACATATTGGAAATGTTAATACTAAGATATAACTAATAATATTAAATATACACACATATAATAATATATTAAAATATCACTAAAACTTTAATGTCAATGATAAAAATATAATAAAATAATAATAATTATTATGCTAGTAAGTATATAAAAAGGGATAGTAATAGTAGCGTATAGTAGAAGCATAATATTTAAAATAATAATACTAAATATAATATAATAATGTATGGTATAATGTTATAAACAATAATCTTGCAAGTATATATACTAAACATTAAGACACGTATATATATTACATAATATATGTATAATACCATAAATAATGATGTTACAAATATGTATACTAAACATTAAAGCACATATATATTATAAATATTGTATATGTAATGTATGTATAATATTGTAAACAATAATATAACAAATACATATAATAAAACATTAAAATATATAAACATGCTATATACGAAATACATACAAAATATTTGGAAAATATACTTATGATAATTAATATAATATATGACTAAAATATTATACCATATAGATACATGTAAATACGTAAAAAGGATCCCAATATTCATAAAATACATACAATAAATATATTATTGATAATGGTGATATAAATACATACAAAACAGCACAAAAATATGGACATATACGATTAAAATATGCTACCATATACGTAATATATAATTTTTAAAGAAAAATAGTATATAAAATATATAATATACAGTATTTAAAATTAGAAGAAAATAATACAGATAGGATGGGATTAAAATAAGAGGAGGAAATTTAGGGGCAAATTCGAAATTAAAACTAAAGGGGAAGGCTTATGCGAACACGGGAAAAACGAGAGGGGACCAAATGAGCAATTTCACCACGCGTTTTAAAACGGCATCGTGGCAGAAGGGACTAATTCGCAACGTGAGGTAAATTACTGGGCCGATTTAAAAGACCTAAAACCCGATTGTATAGCCTTGAAAAAGCGGAAGGGCTTGAAGTGCAATTAGCCCTTCCGCTATCAAAAACACGCGGATCCTCCCAGTTCGGGTCGGGTCGGCCCGACCCGAAGCCAGCACTATAAAAGGCCGATTTTTTTGAAAAAAATCATTTGTCTTTGAAGAAGATGAAAAAAAACGGGGAGAGAAGGAGGGGAGGGTGACCGGGACGATTCCCGGTGGTCAGTCCGACCACCGTCCGATCACCGGCCGGTCACCGGTGCCGGTGCCGGCCACCGCACACGGTGGCCGGAAAGGTAAATTTTTTTCCTTTTTTGTTTCTTTTTTGATTTTTAGTTATTTACTGTTGTTTAACGTATGAATGCTTAAAAAATAAAACGGGTTTAAATCACCTTGCGTTCTGGTTCCGACTCTGCTCTAGTTTTCCGATCGGGGGTTCCCCGTCGCTGCTCTATCGTTAATATTGCTCGATTTGCTGTTTGCTGTTTTTGATTTGAAGTTTTTTGGAGTGAAAATTTTAATGTATTACCTGTAAAAATCGAACCCCTTACAAATGTTTCGATCTCGGCTTTTATAGCCTAAGATTTTACAAGTTCTTCCTCTCCTTTCTTGCTTTCTGTCCCTTCCCATTTATTGTTCGCAGGGCTTATGGCGCAAGTGGATGGCGGTGGCAACAGTGGATGGGACGTGGGCAGTGAGTCAGAGGCGGTGGCAGCAGCTCACGTGGGCAGCAACTAGATCGGGTTAGGGTTTGTTTGTAACGGGTAGAGGTCAAGTTTAGTTGGGTTTGGTTAGTGGGTAATCGGGTCTGGGTATTGGGCTCAGTTTTAGGTGTTTTTGATTTTGGGTAAGGAATATTGGGCTTATACGGGTTTTAGGTTTTAATTTGTTTGGGTTTACTTTCTCAGGCCAAAATTGGCTTGTACAGCTGCCCCTCTTTGCTCATTGTTGTGTAACGGGAATAGAGCAAAGACTTCAGAAGGGCCAATTTTGCCCGGTCTTGCCTAGTCTTGACTTCTTCGGTGCTTTTCTTGCTCGGGTAGTTTCTTTAGCCCGCTGCCTCTTGTAGCTTTGGTTCAATCCGCTGCAACTTCAAAGATATGTCTTGTAGCTTCAATCTGCTCACATCTTCAGGGATATAATAATTCAGAGAGAAGAGATCTGCCAAAATTCGATCTGTTACCCTACTGCTTAGGGAGTTAAAATCTGCTGGAATGTGATCTGCTCCGCTCCTGCTCAGCGAAGATAAGATCTGACGTTTTGCCTGTTACCCTACTGCTTAGGGAGTTAAGGCGAGCGGCTAAAATCTGCCCCAACACTGCTGTATGGAGATGAGATCTGCCAAAATTCGATCTGTTACCCTACTGCTTAAGGAGTTAAGATCTGCTGGAATGTGATCTGCTCCGCTCCTGCTTAGCGAAGATAAGATCTGATGTTTTGCCTGTTACCCTACTGCTTAGGGAGTTAAGGCGAGTGGCTGAAATCTGCTCCAATACTGATGTATGGAGATGAGATCTGCCAAAATTCGATCTGTTACCCTACTGCTTAGGGAGTTAAGATCCGTTGGAATGTGATCCGCTCCGCTCCTGCTCAGCGAAGATAAGATCTGCTTTATTTTGCCCGTTACCCTACTGCTTAGGGAGTTAAGGCGAGTGGCTGAAATCTGCTCCAATACTGCTGTATGGAGATGAGATCCGCCAAAATTCGATCTGTTACCCTACTGCTTAGGGAGTTAAGACCCGTTGGAATTTGTTGTTTCCGTCAATCTTGCTACATTGTCCACTGGGGGAATCTATCTGTAGAATTGATTTCCTGAGGTTTATGCTTATGCAAATGATTAGGATGCCATGATCAAAATGAGTCAAATGCTTCCTAATTGCACACATTATAATGCAAAAATGTTATGAGAATGGTCCCTACTTCGGCTATCATTACTCATTTATCTAAGCTTTACTCGAGGTGTCATTCACAATCAGCTCGTATGCCCCAGATCAAGTTGGCTCTATTATGACCCGCCGAAAACGGTCCTTTCCTAGGATCGGATTGTTTGAATTTTCTAATTATCACTTGAACTAAAAAGAGGGTTTCCTTTGAGTATTCCCCAACCTTTACACACGGGGGTTCTTTAAACAATCGTTCTGTTTTAGTTTCTTGCATTATTAAGAGATTTTACAGAGTAATATGCAGAACTTCATTTGTAAAGATATTTTAGTTCATCAATCGTTATTTCAATGTAATACATTTTGTGTATAGCGAAAGGCAAAAAAAACCATGAGGATAGTCAGATTGGAACAGAGTCATTAAAGATACAAGAGGAAATTAATTTGACAACATATCTTTGAGAAGATCAAAAGATGGTGAATAGGAAAAAAGTCAGATGCCCTAGATACGGCAGCTTGAGCTCTTATATACAAACTCCATGAAGACTACTTTGGGTTTGACATGTGTTCAGGAGATCCAAAGTACTTCGTTGATGCCCCGGTATGTAATGTACTCCACTTCTCGTCAGGTTAAGTATAGTGAGATGCGTGTCATTCGAAATTTGAGCCGCCCTTTTGGGTTTTCGACTCAAAACCCCTTTAGTCTCAAGGTGCCCTTTGTGGGTTTTCACCTTGGCTTCTCCATTTTTTTTTTTTTGAATAGAAGTCTCAAAGCGCCCTTTGCGGGTTTTCACCTTGGCTTCCCTTCTTTTAGGCAAAGTACTTCTTGACTAAGTCTGAATTCACGGGATTGGGTAAACTTTTCCATCCATTTCTGTCAAAATCAACGCACCACCAGAGAAAGCCTTTTTCACAACATACGGCCCTTCCCAATTTGGCATCCACTTTCCTCTGAAGTCTTTCTGTATGGGAAGGATCTTTTTCAGTACAAGGTCCCCCTCGTAAAATTCTTTTAGACGGACCTTTTTATCATAAGCTCGCATCATTCGCTTCTGATACATCTGACCGTGACGAATTGCCTTTAGCCTTTTCTCTTCAAGCAGGTTCAGTTGATCGTATCGCGATTGAATCCATTCTGCCTCATCCAACTTTATTTCTGACAAGATTCGAAGGGAAGGTATCTCCACTTCAATAGGTAACACTGCCTCCATCCCATAAACCAGCGAGAATGGAGTTGCCCCTGTGGAGGTTCTAACAGACGTTCGATAGGCAAATAGTACAAATGGCAGCTTCTCGTACCAATCTCTATAAGTCTCAGTCATCTTTCCAACAATCTTTTTAATGTTTTTGTTGGCCGCTTCCACTGCCCCATTCATCTTTAGGCGGTAAGGGGATGAATTATGATGTTTAATCTTGAACTGACTGCAGACTTCTGCTATTGTGCTATTATTCAAGTTCAGGGCATTGTCTGATATGATTCTCTCAGGCATTCCATATCGACAGATGATTTCTTTCTTCAAAAATTGACTCACGGCCGACTTGGTGATGTTAGCATACGAAGCAGCCTCTACCCACTTCGTGAAATAATCGATAACCACAAAGATGAAACGATGCCCGTTCGAAACTTTTGGTGAGATTGGACCAATCACGTCCATGCCCCACATGGAAAAGGGCCATGGAGAAGTCATAACATGCAAAGGCGAAGGCGGTACGTGAATCTTATCCCTATAGATCTGACATTTATGACACTTCTTGGCATAGCTGATACAATCTCCCTCCATAGTAGACCAATAGTATCCAAATCTCATGATTTGTCTTGCCATCGTGAAGCCATTAGCGTGGGTTCCACAGACACCCTCATGTACTTCTTCCAAGATTTTTGTAGCTTCCACAGCGTCGACACATCTCAAAAGTACCTGATCTTTTCTTCTTTTATACAGGATGTCCCCATCCAGTACGTAATCGCAAGCTAACCTTCTCAAAGTTCTTTTGTCATTCTCTGTCGCCTGTTCAGGGTATTCACGATTCTTCACATATCGTAATATATCCCGATACCAAGGGTGGTCATCTTTTCCTTCTCCTTCAATGTTACAACAATGAGCTGGAGCTTCAAAAATGCTCATTTGGATAGGCTTCATATCCTCTTCTCTGTTTACTTTAATCATAGATGCCAAGGTTGCCAAAGCGTCTGCCATCTGGTTTTCATCTCGTGGGAGATAACTGAAAGTGATGTCGTCAAACTCCTTAAGTAGTCCCAGAACAACCCTCTGATAATTGATCAATTTGGGATCCCTTGTCTCCCATTCTCCTTTAAGCTGGTAGATTACCAACGCCGAGTCTCCGTACACTTCCAATGTTCTAACCTTCCATTCTATAGCTGCTCGAATCCGCATGATGCAGGCCTCATACTCCGCCATATTGTTGGTACAGTCAAAATCCAATCTACATGTAAACGGATAATGGTCTCCCTCCGGGGATATTAAGACTGCCCCGATTCTATTTCCTACTGCATTAGATGCTCCGTCAAAGTTTAACTTCCATGGACGTCGTTTGGCAGTTGCCACATACATCAACTCCTCGTTAGGGAAATCAAAGCTCAATGGTTCATATTCTTCCAGAGCCCTGCTAGCCAGAAGTTCTGCTATTGCACTTCCTTTTATGGCCTTTTAACTTACATATACTATATCAAACTTAGAAAGCAGTATCTGCCACCTCGCCATTCTTCCATTCAGGGCTGCTAACTCCATCATGTACTTTAATGGATCCATTTTTTAAATTAGCCACGTTGTATGATACAACATATATTGCCTCAACCTTCGGGTCGTCCAAATCAAGGCACAACACAACTTCTCAATCGGTGGGTATCTCATTTTACAATCGGTAAATTTCTTACTGAGGTAATATATCGCCTTCTCTTTTCTTCCTGACTCGTCGTGTTGACCTAGCACACATCCCATAGAGTTGCTGAACACCAACAAGTACAGTATCAGCGGTCTATCTGGACTAGGCGGAGATAGTACGGGGGCGTTTGACAAATATTGCTTGACCTTATCAAAGG
This sequence comes from Gossypium stocksii, assembly GCA_020496765.1. Classification (NCBI taxonomy): domain Eukaryota; kingdom Viridiplantae; phylum Streptophyta; class Magnoliopsida; order Malvales; family Malvaceae; genus Gossypium; species Gossypium stocksii. Next base: position 3,292,800 of record CM035623.1, read on the forward strand.
CATTCTGACATTCTTCATCCCAGGTACCCTGGTTGTGTTTCCTAAAAAGGCGAAATATGGGATCACATTTCTCGGTCAATTGTGAAATAAACCGAGCAATGTAATTCAACCTCCCAAGAAACCCTCGAACTTCTTTCTGAGTATGTGGTGGTGGCAACTCCTGTATGGCTCTGACTTTGTCTGAGTCAACTTCTATTCCTTTTTCACTGACTACAAAGCCCAATAGTTTCCCTGACCTGACTCCAAAGGTACACTTCGTCGGATTGAGTTTCAACTGAAATTTCCTCAATCTCAAGAATAATTTCCTCAAGGCTTCGATGTGTTCCTTTTCAGTTCGGGATTTGGCAATCATGTCGTCCACGTACACCTTGATTTCCCTGTGCATCATATCGTGGAATAAAGTCACCATGGCCCTTTGGTATGTTGCACCTGCGTTCTTTAGGCCGAATGGCATCACCTTGTAGCAAAAGGTACCCCACAATGTTATGAAAGTGGTCTTATCCATGTCCTCAGGGTGCATCTTTATTTGATTGTATCCCGAGAAGCCGTCCATGAAGGAAAACCATGAATAACCCGCTGTATTATCTACTAGGGTGTCAATGTGCGGCAAGGGAAAGTTGTCTTTCGGGCTAGCTTTGTTTAAATCTCTGTAATCGACGCACATTCGTACCTTTCCATCTTTCTTAGGGACAGGCACAATGTTAGCTACCCATTCTAAGTACTTGACCTCTTTCAGGAATCCGGCATCGAATTGCTTTTTGACTTCCTCTTTGATTTTCAGCACGACGTCAGGCCTCATTCTTCGTAATTTTTGTTGAACTGGCTTGTAATCTTGTTTTATTGGAAGGCGATGTACTACAATGTCAGTATCCAACCCCGGCATGTCCTGGTATGACCATGCAAATACATCTTTAAATTCTCTCAGTAGCTCAACAAGATCTTGCCTAGTTTCCTCCGAAATATGCGTCCCTATTTTCACTTCTTTCCCCTCCTCCAAGGTTATGTTCTCTATTGTCTCTTTCTCGTGTGGCAGAATTTGCTTCTCTTCTTGCTTAACCATTCTCAACAGATCTGGAGATACATCACAATCCCTGTCACCTTCAAAATCCTGAGGTTCTTCTGAAAACATGTCTTGCTCAAAGGAGAATTCGGGACTTGTAGTATTATCGCTCATATCATTGATATCTAGGGACCTGCGGGGTATGAAAGAATGTGCGAAGAATGAATGAATTTAAGAATGATTGTTTTTATGTTATGAATGAGTTAAAAATGAATGAAATTAGAAGGTCAAAAGAATGTTTGTTGATAGAAGAATGAAAGAAGCTTGCTTGATTTGACAAAAGTGTTCTTTATTGAAACCAAAATATCCGAACATAAGCCTATTTCACAAACGAAATCTTATTACTCCTAGGCTTTAGAGCAACAAGAGTGTTCTGGAAAATTACTCTGTAAAGTTCCTAAATGTTACAGGAAGTTCTTCCGTAGTCCAATTGTTTAAAGAGCTCCCTGGTTCGTAAGGACGGATGCCCTCTAAAGCCCTCTGTTCAGTTTCCCCATCATGTATGGCGTTGATGTGATAGCTTCCTTCCTCGAGCGACCCCACCTCGGGGTAAATTATCCCTCCCAACACAAAAGTATGGGATATGTGAGGGAATGTCATTGGTTCCCACTCAAATTCTCTTCCGTTCAGACGCGCTTTCCTTCTTTCTTGATGCTTTTCTATCTCCTTCTTCCTCTGTCTGTGGTCTGGCCTGAAACCTAAGCCAAAACGGTCTCCTTTCTCACTTAATTCAAGGACTCGAATCCCACCTTGGAGGTATCGGCCTAACCCTTTTCCGGGCAAAGCTCCTTTTCCCACTGTCATCCGCAAGCCCATTCTGGTAGTTTTGGATATCTTGGGTAATGGCACCTTATTTCCTTCTGAAATAAAGGTTGCATTGACAAATTCTAAGGAGCGGAAAGAACACTCAATAGACTCTTCATCTGCCTCCACATAAGGTGCGTTACTGGTGACTGTTGCTATGATGTCTTCTTCCGCGTTTACGGTCACCAGTCGTCCGTCAGTCACTAATTTCAATTTCTGATGTAAAGAGGAAGGCACCGCTCCTGCCGAATGTATCCAGGGCCTCCCCAACAAGCAATTATAAGAAGGCTTAATGTCCATAACCAGAAAATCTACTTCATATGTGTTCGGCCCGATCATTAAAGGGATATCAATCCTTCCCATAACCTTTCTCTCCGTGCCATCAAATGCTCTCACTATATTATGGCATGCTTTCATATGAGAACTGTCTATTGGCAGACTGTTTAACGTGGATAATGGTAAGACATTCAGGGCTGACCCATTGTCGATAAGCACACTTGGCAACGTATACCCTTTGCAGCGAGTGGTGATGTGTAGAGCCTTAGTTGACCCCATGCCACCCGGTGGGATTTCGTCATCATTGAAGTAGATGAAATTGTCAGCACTTATGTTGCTAACAAGACGATTCAACTTATTGACGGATATATCTTTAGTAACATATGTCTCATTAAGCACTTTCATCAATGCCTCACGATGCACCTCTGAACTTAAGAGCAATGCTAACACTGATATGCGGGCTGGTTGCCTACGCAACTGTTCAACCACGCTATACTCACTGTGTTTTAAGAATTTCAGAAACTCTTTAGCCTCTTCCTCCTTCACTGATTCATTAATGAGTGCTTCAGCATCCTGCTCTTTCTCCGGGTCTAGGGCTTTTGCTTTCGTGGGTGCAACCCTGATGCCTCCCGCGTCATAACGCTTTCCATTGCGTGTGTAAGAACCTTCAGCTTGGATCCCCTTGGAAGCGTTAGCTATTTCCTCTTCTTTTGGCATCGTTATGTTGCAGCCGTAATTTCAGGGTACCCTTTTGCTGTCCGTATATGGAAAGGAAATAGGCTTGCGGATAATGACCTTTGGTGTTATCGGTGTCTCAATCTCATTATTTTTCGGTAGAGAGATGATGATTCTCGGCCGGTTGATCCCTTGACTTGTCGGAGTTCCTTCTAATACGCATACGTGCCCCTCATTCAAGCTACCTTCGTAAAATTCTAGCTCCTTGTTATCCATGAGGCTTTGTACCAGAGCCTTAAACTCGCCACATTCCTGAATCTCGTGGCCTTCTTCTTGGTGGAACTCACAATAGTCCCTCGCATTTTCGTCTTTCTCTTTGGAGATCAACATTCATCTTTTTATCATTTCTCTCCAAATGACCTTCAGTGGTGTCCTTACTTCAGCAATGTCCTTTTTTACCCTTCTTGCATCGATTTCCCCGATCGCGTTCGCCCCTTGATTGCCGTGGTTTGGCAGCGGGTTTTCCGTACTGGGGGTATCGTCAAATTTCACGACCCCCATTTTAATAAGCCTTTCCACGGCCTTTTTGAAACTAACGCAATTTTTGATCGAATGTCCCTGTACTCCGGCATGGTAATCACACTTGGCATTAGCATCATACCACTTGGGATTTGGGGGCTGCAAAGGTTTCAAGTGATAGGGAGCTATTGCGTGGGCATTATACAAGCTCTGATAGAGCTCCCCATACGTCACTGGGATGGGTGTGAACTGGATCTTTTCAGTATTCTGTCTTGAGTTGCCCACCTGTAGCCGCTCTCGGTTGGCTAACCGTAACTGCCTTCGAGTTGTAACTACTCGTGTTGTTTACTTCGTTGTCCTTCCTTCTTGGTGCTGGCCTTTTGGCGGTTTCTCCCTCTATTTTACCACCTCTGATGGCGTTTTCAATCATTTCCCCTGCCATAACCATGTCCGCAAAGCTTTTAGTGGTACTTCCGATCATGTGAGTAAGGAATGGGGCTTTCAAGGTATTTATGAATAGCATGGTAGTTTCCTTCTCTAGTAGTGGTGGTTGAACTTGCATGGCAACCTCTCTCCACCTCTGTGCGTATTGTCGGAAGCTTTCATTATGCTTCTTTTCCATATTCTGTAGAGTGATTCGATCGGGCGTCAAATCGGCCACATGGCTATACTGTTGCATGAAGGCGTGTGCTAGGTCTCTCCAGGAGCCAATCCTATCGCGACTCAGTTGATTATACCATTTAGCCGCGGCCCCGACTAGACTGTCTTGGAAACAATGAATTAGCAGTTGATCATTATTCACGTACCCTGTCATTCGCCTACAGAACATAGTGAGGTGGGCTTCGGGACAGCTAGTCCCATTGTATTTTTCAAACTCTGGCATTTTAAATTTATGGGGGAGGACTAAGTCTGGGACCAAACTAAATTCTTTGGCGTCCATCCCTTGTCGCCCATCAGCACCTTCTAAAGCTCTAAACTTTTCTTCCAGCCACCTGCAGCGCTCCTCCAATTGTCTTGAGGATTCAATCCTTTCCCTTTCCTTCTCAGCCAAGTCCAAATCAGGGGTGAGTGAGTTGATGGGATTATCCAATGGGTTAGACCCCAAACCGTCTTGTAATTTCACAGGCATCCCAATATCAATTTGCCCCTGTTGAGGCCTAATGGTAACAGACGGCCTTCGCAGGGGAGCCTCCGTCTGCGTTTGAGTGCGGGGTGGTGTGAAACCTGGCGGATAATCCTCATTATCTTCCGCGGTGGTAGCCATAGGGGCCTTTCCCTTATCCATTGCCCCTTTTAGCAGCTGAGCCATTTCAGCCACCATACTTCTCTGAGCTTCCATCATCTGTTCATGCATATCCTGTTGTATTTTTGCCAGTTGTTCTTGCAATTGCTCCTGCATTTCCTTTTGGAGCTGTTCGAATCTTTGATCCATATTCTTAGTTTTAGCACGTGTACCGTAGGGATGTGGAGTTTCCAGATTCTTTTCCTCTGCGATATTTTCCACTAATCAGTGTCTTTTCGGTTTAAATGCATGGGATGTGATGCAATGCATTAATGCAAAAGATATCGATCCCGATTCAGTTTCAATTTAGAAAACGTTGTTTAAGGAACAAAAATCCTTACACAAAACGGATTACAGACACTTTCATCGTTAGGTCCAGAATTTCAACCCTTTTAAATAACAAAAGTTTTTACAACAAGCTGATTACAGATATGCCTTTGCCTTCAGGCCTAGAGTCTTGATTATCCTAAGCAACGCGGCTAACTCTCGACCTCGGTCTGATTCTAGCTCATATTTGATACTTAACACGTCGGCTTGTACTGCTAAGTCCTGCAGATGATTGGTGACTTGTCGAATCTGGACGATGGCCTCCCCCATAAGGTAATCCCTATCTCTGACTTGATTTTGGAAGTGGTGAAGCTCTCCCTTCTAGTGTTCTTCTCGCGCCTCAAGTTGCTCAACCCGGAGTCTGCAGTCCTGTAATGTTGCTTCTAGTCCCTCGATCTGATGTTTCATTTCCTCAATCTTGTCTTGACTTACCTTTAACTCGGCTACGGAGTTACGACTTCGGTGAAGATGAAGGGCCCGTCCGAGTTTAGTTACCTTAGCTTTTAGTGCTTGGTTCTCTTTCTGATTTTCTGCTAAGTTCTTTTCCAGAGCTTGGTTCTGTGTTCGCATTTCTTGGAACTTCTTCTCCCAACGGTCAGCTTTGGCTTTTTCTTCTCGGACCTTTAGTTGCCACTGTTCAGAAGTCTTTCCCAACCCAGCTCTTTTCCTTGACAATTGCATTCTCTTATATCGTTCTTTCAAGTCGTCACGGTCTTCCTCTATTTTCCTCTTTTCTTTCTTCACCTTTTCGACCTCAGCTTTCTGTACATCAACGTCTAGACTCAGGTACATCTTTTCTTCTTCTAACTTCTCTATCCTCTTAGCAAGCTCCAGACTCTTCCTCTCAAATTCTAACTTTACGAGTTCTAATTCTGAAGGAACCACCCGTAAGCTTTCCTCCATTGATCGAGCAGTCTCCTAACTTGGCCTTGGAATGTTGTCATTAGTCCTCTTGCCAAACCAGTCCTTGTACTCAGGGGTCATCGTCGGGTCATCGGTCAAAGCCTTCATGGAGTAACTCTTTTTCCAGGCGTCGAAAATCTCTCGTATCTTCTTTTTATAATGATCGCCTTTGTATGAGAAATCACTTTAGGCCAAGCCACGTGTTGCCGGTATAAATTGTTCCGCTTTGTATTGCCTCAAAACGAGTAATGGCGCATAACCGACCACTCCCCAAATTCTAGGAAGAGGTACCCAATCAAAAGTCCCGCAACGATAAAGGATTTCTTTAGGGGCCATCCAATGAGCTTTCCATACAACATCTTCTTCTCGGAGATTCCGAAGTATCTCTATCCATCTTTCTCCCGTGATGTCGTCCCTTCTTGTTGTAGTTGCTGCTTCTTTTAAGGGAGAATAGTCCTGTAAGAACACTCGGCAAGGACCCCTATCGACCCTCCAGAAGTGACTGTGGAACCAAACTAACAACAACTGTGCGCAACCGATGAATCTGCCTTCACCCGCTCTCCGACACGCACTCAATGACCGAAATGTTTCTGCTAGGATTGCAGGCACGGGTGTGACTTGTTTGTTAAGCCGATCGAATAAATCTGTGACCGCCTCGTCTATGTGCCCCATAGCCTTCGGGAAAATCACCAACCCGTAGATACTTAAGGCCAAGAGATCCACCTTCCTCTTCGTGTCGGGGTGCGTCAATATCAAATCCCTTAGACTCGCCCACGGAATACATTTGCTATCACCTTTTTGTTGGATTCGAGCCACGACCCATTGCTCACTCATTCCCGTAATAGTCATTAATTTTTTCACGAAAGTTGGGAGATTTACAGCCCTAACATAAGCTTTGTTGTCTTGGATTCTTGGACAGCGGAGTAGGACGGTATATTTTTCCAAAGTGGGTACTAAGTCTACCTCACCGAGTGTAAAGCAGCTATAAGCGGGGTTCCAAAACTGTACCATAGCCCGAAACAGATGCTTATCCACCTTAATGTCTAGCAAATAGGGAAGATCTCCGTAATTCTGATAGAGTAACTGTTTAGCTTCATCATCCCATTGGGTCCAAATGTCCCTCAATTCCTGAAGCTCGTTCTGTGCCGAACTGATACGAGTAAAGTCCCACAGCTCCGACGTATACCCCTCGGCGACACTATCTCCTTTTTCCAACTGGGCTTTCTCTGACCATGTCCGTATGTTAGCGTTGTCTTCCACTTTATCAAGATATTCATTCCCCATTACAAAACTTTCTAACTTAGAAATAGAACCGTGAATCGATACCTTTAAATGCTGGATGACATGCAATGATGACAAAACAGAAGGGGTCAGTATCACATATAACAGGTATAATTCAAAGAAAATAAATAAGCACCTACATGGGTAGTCACTAAGGGTCACCTCCGTACTACCAAGGGTAGGCACCTAAGGCGCACTATATGTGTTTCGGTTCTAGAGAGAAAGGGTACCCGAACCAGTAGATTCCTTGATCCTCACCCATTATAGGCTCATATGGACCAAGTTCAGTTCAGGGGGACACATTTCCCTACTGCCATGCGGAGATGAAAATCTCACGAAGAACATAGGTACGATGTATCCCGGAAGCAATCCACTAGCCCATGCGGAGGTGAAAACCTCACGAAAGCGTAGCTTCTCACTCCCACTTAAGGGTGTGACCACAACGGTCATGCAAATGCAATGTGTGCGAGGGAAGATAACAAACATATACAACCAATACATGTAAAAGATCATAAAAATAAAATCGAAATTTCTAACGTTAAGACAGAAAATGTTCAATTTTCGGCTTGACTCACTTAGAGTTCCCCAGTGGAGTCGCCAAGCTGTCGAAACCGTTTTTTGAAAAGAAAACGGATGTCGACTTAAAAAATGAAAATAAGGAGTCGCCACCAATCTTTTTTAGGTGTGATTGGGTCACCGTACCAATGTTTTGGTCTGCGAAAATTTAGAGAAAAAAAAAGGTTCGGGAGTCGGTTACGCGCGGGGAAGGATTAGCACCCCCGCGACGCCCAAAATTGGTACCAAATTGAGCAATTTTCTGTCTTAAGTCGAAATTTGGAAAGATTTGGAAATAGGATTCTTTTTTGAAACAGGGATAATTTGAGTAGAAAATCGAGATTCCCTTGTCTCGGAAGAATTCGAACGTCACATCCAGCACGATTGGACACGAGGTTCTTTTTAAATCCTTCGAAACTAAAGTCGTCTCATGAGTTACAAAATGTTGCTTAAGAGGGTATTTTAGGTATTTAGATGAGCGAGAAATCGCAACCCAGCACGTTAGGGCACTATTTTCCGTATTTCTAAACACAAAAATGTTGCCTCGTTTTTGGAGCATTTCTGAATAAAATGGGATGATTTGGGTTGAAAAATCGAGATTCCTTCGCTTCGGAGGAATACGAACATCACATCCAGCACGGTTGGACACGAAGTTCTTAAATTCCTCGAAACTAAAGCTATCTCACTAGTTGTAAACTTTAGGAGGGTATTTTAGGTATTTAGACGAACGAGAAATCGCAACCCAGCACGTTAGGGCACTATTTCCCGAATCTCTAAACACGAAAAATATTGCCTCTTTTTTTGAATTTTTTTGAATATGAAAAATGATTTTTTTTTTTTGAGATAATGATGCTATTTAATCTCGAAACGTGATGTTTAAAAAGGATAATGATAGCGATGTTTGTGGTAAAAGGCGATAGGAATAATGTCTTTTAAAAGAGTATGACAGGGTTATAACATAATGTATGCACGAGGTAATGTGAATAGTATAATAATAAAAACGCGTAACATGGTAAGAGTATATATAAGATAGTAAATAGTATATAACTTATGACATTTGAAGGATATATATATATTGATATATGTAAAATGTATCGAGGATATATATATAATATATGAATAGATATAATATTAAAAGGACATATACAAAAATGCACGCATAATACGTAAAAATATACGATATGTATATATGAAATGATGATATAAAGGCGTATGAATAATAAAGAAACATATATAATATGGTTAAAGATATATATACGAGATGGTAAAATATGGGGATAAAAATATATACATAATACATATACATAATTAAAAGATATATAATAGTATTTGGAAGATATAACACAATAATGTGCATACGTAATATGTATATGTATGTACATAAGACACATTAAGAGAATACATATATAGGTAACGTATAGATTAAATACATACAATATATATATACATATTGGAAATGTTAATACTAAGATATAACTAATAATATTAAATATACACACATATAATAATATATTAAAATATCACTAAAACTTTAATGTCAATGATAAAAATATAATAAAATAATAATAATTATTATGCTAGTAAGTATATAAAAAGGGATAGTAATAGTAGCGTATAGTAGAAGCATAATATTTAAAATAATAATACTAAATATAATAAAATAATGTATGGTATAATGTTATAAACAATAATCTTGCAAGTATATATACTAAACATTAAGACACGTATATATATTACATAATATATGTATAATACCATAAATAATGATGTTACAAATATGTATACTAAACATTAAAGCACATATATATTATAAATATTGTATACGTAATGTATGTATAATATTGTAAACAATAATATAACAAATACATATAATAAAACATTAAAATATATAAACATGCTATATACGAAATACATACAAAATATTTGGAAAATATACTTATGATAATTAATATAATATATGACTAAAATATTATACCATATAGATACAAGTAAATACGTAAAAAGGATCCCAATATTCATAAAATACATACAATAAATATATTATTGATAATGGTGATATAAATACATACAAAACAGCACAAAAATATGGACATATACGATTAAAAAATGCTACCATATACGTAATATATAATTTTTAAAGAAAAATAGTATATAAAATATATAATATACAGTATTTAAAATTAGAAGAAAATAATACAGATAGGATGGGATTAAAATAAGAGGAGGAAATTTGGGGGCAAATTCGAAATTAAAACTAAAGGGGAGGGCTTATGCGAACACGGGGAAAACGAGAGGGGACCAAATGAGCAATTTCACCACGCGTTTTAAAACGGCATCGTGGCAGAAGGGACTAATTCGCAACGTGAGGTAAATTACTGGGCCGATTTAAAAGACCTAAAACCCGATTGTATAGCCTTGAAAAAGCGGAAGGGCTTGAAGTGCAATTAGCCCTTCCGCCATCAAAAACACGCGGATCCTCCCGGTTCGGGTCGGGTCGGCCCGACCCGAAGCCAGCCCTATAAAAGGCCGATTTTTTTGAAAAAAAATCATTTGTCTTTGAAGAAGAGAAAAAAAAAGGGGAGAGAAGGAGGGGAGGGTGACCGGGACGATTCCCGGTGGTCGGTCTGACCACCGTCCGGTCACCGGCCGGTCACCGGTGCCGGTGCCGGCCACCGCACACGATGGCCGGAAAGGTAAATTTTCTTCCTTTTTTGTTTCTTTTTTGATTTTTAGTTATTTACTGTTGTTTAACGTATGAATGCTTAAAAAATAAAACGGGTTTAAATCACCTTGCGTTCTGGTTCCGACTCTGCTCTAGTTTTCCGATCGGGGGTTCCCCTTCGCTGCTCAATCGTTAATATTGCTCGATTTGCTGTTTGCTGTTTTTGATTTGAAGTTTTTTGGAGTGAAAATTTTAATGTATTACCTGTAAAAATCGAACCCCTTACAAATGTTTCGATCTCGGCTTTTATAGCCTAAGATTTTACAAGTTCTTCCTCTCCTTTCTTGCTTTCTGTCCCTTCCCATTTATTGTTCGCAGGGCTTATGGCGCAAGTGGATGGCGGTGGCAACAGTGGATGGGACGTGGGCAGTGAGTCAGAGGCGGTGGCAGCAGCTCACGTGGGCAGCAACTAGATCGGGTTAGGGTTTGTTTGTAACGGGTAGAGGTCAAGTTTAGTTGGGTTTGGTTAGTGGGTAATCGAGTCTGGGTATTGGGCTCAGTTTTAGGTGTTTTTGATTTTGGGTAAGGAATATTGGGCTTATACGGGTTTTAGGTTTTAATTTGTTTGGGTTTACTTTCCCGGGCCAAAATTGGCTTGTACAATATGATTTTTTTATGTTTATTTATCAAGTTAAAAAAATTATTGTAAATGAAAATTTTAAACCAAATTATTTCATGAATTAAAATAAATGTCAATTCAATTTAAACTCATTAATGAAGCCAAATCAGAGACAACCATAGGATGGAATTATAGGAAATAAGGTGCTGTAAAATAAATTTGTTAACACTGACTGAAAAATAAATAACGAAATATGAAATTAGTAATTATTGCGCCTTGGTAAGTTCACTGCTTTAGAAAGGAATTTATCTTGATCGGTGTAATTGTGTAGTGGACGTCATCCCCCAAAGTTAATATAATTTTTCGATATTCGTATACTTGAATATAGAAGATGAAATTTAATTGGTGTTGCTCTTTTCAAGAAATCACGGTAGGAACAATTTTCAGAAAAATTTGGAGGGATCACAGTTAGTCCCGCTTAAAACTTAAACTCTTAGACAATATTTTGTCTAAATTGATTAAGGAAAAAAAGGACAAAATTTATAAAGAAATTGCAGATAGAAAGCAGAGGAGAAGAATTCAGGATAAAAAGTTTATAAAGTGATTAAGGGCACAAGTAGTGCTTGTGGAAAGACGCCTGTCTATTACACTTCGTCTGTTGCTCATTGCGGTCGAGGGAGGTTCTGTGCGAATGTTGCTATTGTAATGGGGGTTGGTCGTCTGACAAGTGCATCTCTTACCCCAACAACGACTGCGGCCCTGCTACTGTCATTGCCACATCTTTATATTGTTATAGGCCAATTTTGGCCCTTTTAAATTACAACCATTGAACCCATCCAAAATTAAAACCCAATGTCCATTTACAGTCCATATTACAAACCCATTTTACAAAATTAACCCATTAAACCAAACCCACTAAGCCATCAAGACCCAACAGCAACCCAACACACCAACCTAAACCCAAGTCCCTCAATACCCGATTAAGCCCAAATACATTACCCAAAACCCAATTAATCCAGTTGCTAAACTAACCCATACATTAAATTAACCCAAAACACTACCCGATTACCCAAACCCCACAAGACCCAATACCAGCCCAATACCCTAAACCCAATTGCACCTAACCCTAACCAAACCCTCACCCGAACAGCCACCGCCCTAGTTGCTGCCAAATCAGAGCAAGGTCACATCCACCGCCTCTGGCCACCGACCCCAGCAACTTGTACCTGCAAACAATAAACAGACTAGACAGAAAATAATAGAAAAAGATTGTAAAAATGGCTATAAAAGCCGAGTGATTTCACAGTGTACAGGAGGATTCGGACTCTCGGAAAATCAATGCAAATATAAGGATTTTCAAAGCAATACTCAAGACAGTTCCAAAAGCAACAGTAATATTCCCCAAATCAGACAATCAATACATCACAAAAAACCCCGAATCAAAAAGGTAAAAAAAAATCTCCTCTTTCGAATCTGTTTTATCATTTTTCCCCGTTATTTCTGTCTTTTTAAATAACACATATAGATATATACATATTAGTATTAAAATATAAAAATAAAAATTAGAAATTTTTAACGGTGGCCGGAACGACGGCGGACGGCGGTGCGCACGGTGGTCCGATCATCGGCCGGTGACCGGACGGTGACCGGTCCGATGACCGGTCCGGCACCGGAGCCTTCCCCCCGGAGCTTCTTTCCCTCTTCTCCCTCTCTTCTCTCTCCTCTTTCCCTCTCCCCGGATCCCCTTCTTCCTTCCTTCCCTTCCCCTCTCCTTCCTTCCTTTCCCTCTCCCCTTCTCTTCTTTTCTTTTTTTTTCTTTTTTTTCTCTTCCTCGGCACAAATGAGCCAAAACCGAAAAAATGCCCCTTTTATAATAACCGACCTGGGTCGGGTCGACCCGACCCAGGTCCACCTAGGATCCGCGTGTTGTGACGTCACTGGGGTTATTTTCAACCCCAGTCCTTCCGCTTTTTAGGGGGTGTGCAATCAAGTTTTAATTTAATTACGATTTAGCCCTATAATTTGCCCAACTTTGCGATTTAATCCCTTTGCAACGACAGCGTTTTAAAAATCCGGGAAATTTGCGTTCCTGGTCCCCCGTGGTTTAACCCGCGTTCCAATAGGTCCCATTTGCACGTTTTATTTTAAAATCCGGCCCGAATATTTTCTTCTGTTTTCAATTTCGTCCTTTTTTACTTTATTTTCGTTATTTTATTCTAATATTATATTATTACCATATTATCATCATTTAACATTGATATATATACTATCTACATGTATGTTCTTTATTATTGTTACTATTATAATCATTATCTATTGGTTAACATTATTATTATCTTGTTAATTTTATTTGTTATATTATTGCATGTTATCATGTACGTATGTGTTATTATTATCATCTTGTATTACCATTATATCATAATATTGGTATACGTCCCTTTATAAATGCATGTCTCAAGTATATATATATTTATTTTAACCTAATTGTTAATGGTAATATGTATATATATTATATATATTTAATATACCATAATTATTTTCTTATACATAATATTATTCATACAAACTTATATATTTTTAATATTTTTATTATACATATTATGTATATCCTCTTTATTCTATTATGCATGTTTCATACCTATTTTTATACGTCGTATTTATCACTTTCATCATTTATTATATTTATGTACATTTTAAAATTATATATATATATTGCATGTGTTTTCATTAGGTATTATATGTATATATTACAAATATACTTTTAATATCATTTTGTGCTCATTTTAAATATATATATATATATATATATATATTTACATTTATGAAGTATTGTCTAAAAGAATATACCTGTTATTACCATTTTCTTCGTTATCACACCATCTTTATCATGCTATTATTATCGTCGCTAATACGTACATATATTTTATGTGGCTTTGTTATCATTGTATATTATTATGTATATATTATTTATGTATGTATTTTCTATTGTTATATTTATTAATATTATTATATTTATACGCGTACATATAGTATTTTATATAATATTATTTGCATTTGTTTTAAGTTTTATTTACTTTGTATTTGTTACTATTATATTGTGTTATTCTTGACATTGCATTATTATACGTACCATTATTTTCATTATTATTACTAAATTTATTATTTACTAGTATTTTACTATTATTAGTGTTTGTATCACCTATTTTGCTCAATATTTGTACATACATTTCATGTTTTCCTTAATACTATCATGTATGCATTGTTATATATATATATATCATATTATTCATCTCGTTTATTTTCGCCTTATTCGTTATGTGTTTTTGATATAGTATATTAATTCACATTTTGATTTCTTCATCGATATTTAATCATTTATAATCTTTTCATGATTTAATAAACAAGGCAATATACCGATTTTAACATTAAGCCGGTGATTTCATCGCTATGTTGGGTGAATCACGGATGGCTCGTGTTAAAAACGGGATATCCTTCTCAGAGATAAAAACCTTTAAATGCTCGTATCTTAATCGGATCACAACTAAGTTTTAAATTGAAATCGTGTTTTTGAAAATTAAGACAACGTACATTTGAAAGATACCAATTTTGGGCGTCGCGGGGGTGCTAATACCTTCCCCGCGCGTAACTGACTCCCGAACCCTATTTTTCTCTGAACTTTAACGCGGACCTAAACTTGGCCTTTTTACCCGAAATTTGATGTTTTATCAGGTGTCCGATCGCACCTAGAAGAAAAGATCGGTGGCGACTCCTTTGCTTTAACAAAAATCAAAACTCGTTTTCAAGATTTAAGATCGCCACAATTAGCGACCTAAGCTAAAATTTTTTCGTCGCTACAGCTGGCGACTCCACTGGGGACAGCTTTCGAGAGTCAAATCGAATCAAATGCGTTGTCAAAATTTTCGAAATGCCTTTTTCAAATTAATATTTAGTTGTGATCCTCAAAATTTTGCAAAAATCATGTACTCGCATCTCATTGTAAATGTTTTCTAATTTCTTGTTTACTTGTTTTGAAGCTCTAAATTTCTAAGCTTCGGTTCTCTAAGTCTAGTTTTTAAAATAAAACGAAAGGTTTGTGAGTTTCTCCCCACACACTGTTCACGTGCATTGTTGCATAACATGAGCTCTATACCCGGGCTCCGTCCCTTTTAAGTGAAAGTAAACGCTACGCCTTCGTGAGTTAACTCGTCCCTCCGCACAGGCTAGTGAATACTTTCGGGTTACATATGACTTATGCCTTCGTGAGATAACTCGTCCCTCCGCATTAGGCATAAGTAAATGTAATCCCTCGAATTGATCTCGTAAGCCTGTGATGGGCCATGACCGAGGTTCTGTACTAATCTTAGTAGATGACAGTACAGACAATTCGGGTACCTTTCTAGAACCTAAAACCGCATGTAATGAACTGTATGAGCCATCCAGCTAGGGCCATGCCGAACCTCTGTCCGTTTAGTAGATACCAAAATAGGCACACGGGAGAAACGCCTCTTACCTTTTGTACTTTTGCTTGTATATAAGGGGTGGGATTTATCCGGTAAAATGAATCGGGTAGCTTAAATGCTTTAATTTATTTTTGCTTATATTTAATCACTAACCGTGTTTGATTGTCTTTGTTTTATTCCTCATCATGCATCATAGGCATCATAGTAGGACGGTGTTGACTAAAGATTAGTTTCCAAAAACGGGTTTCAAATGGAAGAGTCAATTGTACAAACGACCGAGACAAACACCGTGGTTCGGGACTGGTCTTTGAGGACTCAGAGAGAAAAGGGAAACAGCCTGGTGGAAGATTGCATGGTCAATCTACCCGAGCGGGTGACTGTGAATGTCCGTCAAAACAACCTTGAAGACTTGGTTTGGATCTGGAATCAGTGGGATTTAGATACTAGGGGCATTTTCACCGAAAGGTACGGGGACATAGCCCATCTGATCGCTGTCAAAGTAGACGAAAGATTGATTCAAGCTATGATCAGATTTTGGGATCCGGGTTATCAGTGTTTCACGTTTAACCAAGAAGATATGACGCCTACGATAGAAGAATATGCTGCTTTGCTGCGTGTCGAAAGCATGCAAACCTACAAAATATATGTCAAAGAGCCCAAGCCGATGACATTCAGGAAAAAATTAGTAAGGCTGACGGATATGACCGATGCATGGGCCGAGAAGCAAATAAAGAAGAAGAATGAAATCAGCTGTGTCCCATGGTTTTCCCTACGAGACCTGATTTTAAATCATTCCGATATGTTGAAACGGATAAATTTGTTTGCTTTGGCTATCTATGGTTTGGTTGTCTTTCTGAAGATTCTGGGACATATAGAAGTAGCGGTAGTGGATTTCTTTGAAAAGTTAAAGCAAGGTATCAATCCCGCCCCAACCATCCTAGCAGAGACCTTCAGATCTTTAAGCAGTTGCAGAAAAAGAGGGGAAGGACGATTCATCAGATGCGCGCAGCTACTCAACGTTTGGATTTTGAGTCACTTTTGGAAGGTAGAGCACACACCGTTCCACATGTTTTCGAAGACATTTGCTCCGTTGGAAGCTCACCTTAAGAAAGAGTGGCCGAAGGAGGTTACTGAACAGCATTGGGTCTCAGTGTTTCAGAACCTGCGTGCCGAGGACATAATTTGGAGAGCGCCGTGGATACGCCCTTCGCTTCTGTTATACAAGGTCGGAAACCAAGATTGGGTACCACTACTTGGATTGTGGGGAGGGATTGGTTACGCTCCTCTTTTGGTTCAAAGACAGTTCTCTTCACGACAGTTTATACCCGCCACCAGTGGTCTGGCTCAGTCAGAGTTTGTTTTTGCGGGCGAAGGTTATATGAAGAAAGTCCGAGACACTGCAAAGGCTTGGAAAAGAATTCATCTGATGGAGTTGGCTTTATATGCTGACACTATCACCCAGGACTACGATGCATGGAGAAAGCAACGGGTAAATAGTTTGCAAGTTTCATCGGCAGATTACGCCTTTCAGAATCCTTTTTCGAAAGAAATTCCATCCGAGCTAGAGACGGCGAGACAAGAATTCGAACGCGAAAAGACAAAAATGTTACGAGACCTTGGTGCCCTTCAAGAAGAAAACTATCAACTGAAGATCGATGTTCAAATTGAAAGATCCAGGGCCGAGAAGGTGCAAAAAGAAGCCGAGGTCGTAAGAAACGACTTAAGAGATCTTCATCTGGAAAATAAAAAGTTAAGAGGCACCATAAAGAACAGCGGGCTGGGCAAGTCGTCAGCGGAATGGAAAGAGGAATTGAGTAATGTCAAAGGTGGGATGGAATTTTGGAAAGGAAAAGCAAAGAAAGAAGAAGGAAAGGCTGCACGGGCTGCAATAGAGTTAAGAAAGAAGTCTGCTGAGTATGAAGCTACATCTGTTGAACTGATGACCAGTCGAGCTAAGCGTCAAGAATTGAAAAAAAGGATACGGGATTTAGAAGACACACTACAAGCCCGACAACAACAACTGGATACTCTCTTGGAAGCTTTGGAAGAAAAGAAGGGTCAGTATGATAGAGATACCCACGCTTACGAAAGAGCCCTCTGCGAAAAGGATGAAAATCTCAAATACTTGATCAACGAGATTCGTACGGCAGCCATGCACATAATGCAAATAGCGGATGAAGCCGAGAGTCTTAGTTGCCAATTCTCGCCTAGACAGAGATCGAGCATATCAGAATTCTTGGAACGAGTAAAAAATTATGGCAATGTAGCGAGGAAGTTTGTATGAAAGCTGAATCAAATGATGAAAAAACGTTATGTAAATAGACTCTTTTGATTAATGAAATGCCTAAATAGGGGCTGTCTGGAATCAACACCGATTTTGCATATGCATTCATGACTAACATTCATTCATTCATTCATTCATTCATTCATTACATATCTCATGATCATTCGCTAAAAAGTAGAATCGTATAATGCGCAGTTGCGACGTTGTAAACCTGGAATCACACCATACGTATAGAACACGTCGACAAGCTAGAGTAATGGAGGCTGAGTTTAACGAAAGAATTGAAAGGATGGAGAGAATTCAGAAAGAATTACAGGAGCAGTTAGCCAGGTCGTAACAGGAAACGAGAGAGTTGATGATAAGGTCTCGGGAAGAATCCACTGAACAGAAGGACCAATTGGCCAAAATGATGGAAATGATGTCGGCCCTAGTCAAAGGAAAGGGACCTCTACAAAACCCTGAGGTTGTGAATCTTGATTAGGATCCATCTTATCCTCCAGGGTTTACTCCGCCCCACGTGACATATAGAGGATACACACAGGGAGGACCCGCGGGCGTAGAACAACGGCCTGTAACACCTCCTCCTGTAGGACAGGGAGTATTTGTGGCAAACCCAGGAACTGCTCCGGTTGATCCACCTGTCCCAGACCTAGACGATCCCGCAGAAATCGCTAGGTTAAGGATAGAGGATCATGAAGTCCAAGAAAAATATAGAAGTCTGGAGGAAAGACTTAGAGCGATAGAAGGCATTGAAGTCTTCTCGGCATTGAACGCTAAAGAACTCAGTCTAGTACCGGACTTGGTCCTACCTCCAAAATTCAAAGCCCCGGATTTTGAAAAATATGATGGCTCGAGATGCCCGAAGGCACATCTCGTTATGTTCTGCCGGAAAATGACTGGTTATGTTAATGAAGACAAACTGCTTATACATTGCTTTCAGGACAGTTTGACCGGATCAGCTCTCCGCTGGTACAACCAGCTCAATAGAGAAAAGATCCGAACTTGGAAGGATCTGGCAGCGGCATTTTGCGAGCAGTACAAACATGTCTCCGATATGATACCCGACCGCATGACACTACAAATGATGGAGAAAAAGCCATCAGAAACATTCAGACAATATGCGCAGAGGTGGAGAGACATCTCGGCTCAGGTGGAACCTCCATTGACCAAGACCGAGATAGCAGTCCTGTTCATCAATACCCTGAAGGCGTCATTCTATGATAAATTAGTGGGAAGCGCCACAAAGGACTTCTCGGATATTGTCATATCCGGTGAACTAATAGAAAATGCGGTTAAAAGTGGAAGAATGGAAGGAGAAGGTTCGAAGAAGGCAGCACCTATGAGAAAAAAGGAGCCGGAAGCCCACATGGTGGGAACCGGAAACCGTTATACTCCTAGTCCATATCCTAATCAATTTCGACCTCAAAATTACCCACCACCAAACTTCTATCAACCACAAGCTCCCTATTACCAACCACTACCTCCCTATCCATCTTACCCTGTCTATGCAACCAACAACCCGAGGCAAGCCACCACGTTTCCTCAAAATACCGGCTCTACCCAAGGCCAACCTAGAGGAGAACCAAGGTCAGCGAGGCCTAACCCCGAGAGACCCCAATTCACTCCTATTTCTATATCTTACGGGGAACTGTACCCTAAGCTTTTGGAAAAACAGTTGATATCTCCTCATTACATGGCACCGTTGAAACCCCCGTACCCAAAGTGGTATGACCCTAATGCTAGCTGTGCATACCACGCGGGGAACCAGGGGCACTCTACGGAAAACTGCATTGCCTTTAAACGAAGAGTCCAAGGACTAATCGATGCGGGTGTCTTACGCTTCGACGGTACTAGTGGTGCGACCGGAGACCCGTTCCCAAATCATGCTGAAAGAAATGTAAGTGCAGTGGAAGAAATAAGTGAATTGCAAACCAAAAGAGTCGTTTCGGAAATAAGCACACCTTTGCAGAGAATCTGGGAGGTGTTGCTCGAAAAAGGGTTACTCTGTCGTCTTAGAGGAGTAACCGAGAAAAGAAATATGAAAAGTCAAAATTTTTGTGACTTTCATGAAGTCATAGGACACAATATCCAATCCTGTGAGCAATTTAAAGAACTACTCCAAGGCATGATGGATAGCAAAGAGATTGAAATCTTCAACGGAAGAAGAGAGGCCGATGAAGGAGAAATATGTGCCTCTGATGGTCAATCATCGGATCTCCCTTACACTGCTGAACGACAATTGATAATATATTATGATGCGAGGAGAGAACCAGTAAAACCAAAAATGGTAATTGAGGCGCCATCGCCTTTTCCGTACCAAGATAGTAAGGCAATACCTTGGAAGTACGATGTTAATATCGTCACTCCTGAAAGTGAAAAATCCTAAGGCACGGCTAAAAATATCGGAGAAGTTGGTCATTTTACCCGGAGTGGAAGATGCTATTCCAAAGAAGTTGAACCAGCAAAGAGGAATAATGATTCCAAACAAAAGGGAAATGCACCCATGTTTGAGGCTGAAGTTGAATCGGAAAGTCCGCCCGAACGACAAGAGACTAAAAGGCCTGTGAACTAAGAAGAGGCACAGGAATTCTTGAAATTCATTAAACACAGTGAGTACAACGTGGTCGAACAATTAAGTAAACAACCTGCACGTATTTCGGTATTATCCCTATTATTGAACTCAGAGCTACATCGAAATGCCTTGTTAAAGGTATTGAATCAAGCCTATGTAGCAAACAATATATCGGTCGAAAAGCTTGATAGGTGGATCAATAACTTGAACGCTGATAATTTTATCTCCTTCAGTGATGATGAAATACCACCGAACGGTAGAGGCTCTGTGAAGGCGCTGCACATAACAACCCGCTGTAAGGGTTATATAATACCAAACGTGCTTATTGATAATGGATCAGCACTTAATGTTATGCCCCTGGCCACACTTTCCAGAATTCCGATAGATTTGTCCTATTTGAGGCCGTGTCATTCCACGGTGAGGGCATTTGATGGAACGAGACGAGAAGTTGTAGGAAAAATTGAGATCCCTCTAGAAGTGGGTCCTTATGTCTATGACGTCGAATTCCAAGTTATGGACATCACTCCTTCATATAATTGCCTCCTAGGGAGGCCATGGATTCATTCCACGGGTGCCGTTCCATCATCCCTTCATCAGAAAATAAAGTTTATTATGGATGACTGCTTGGTTACCGTTGAGGGTGAAGAGGATATTGTTGTGTCTATCTCTGCAGACACACCTTACCTCGAATCAAACAAAGACGCCGTGGAATGTTCCTTTAGATCCTTTGAGTTCGTCAACGCCACATTTGTGGCTGAAGGAAACAGAATTCCCGTGCCTAGGCTGTCGAAGAATACTAAAATGGGAATCAAGCTGACGGTAGGGAGAGGGGCCCAAGCAAGGAAAGGTTTGGGAAGACATCGTCAAGGGATAGTCAGGGCCTTAAAGCCAGTACCTCATAAGGCACGATTTGGTCTAGGATTCCAACCGAATGCACATCACTTGAAGAAACAGTGGAAGAAAGAGCAAGAAAGAAGGGTTGCGAGGACCCTAGGACGAGAACCGGAATGGGAACCCATTGAGTACCCCCATCTGTCGATGACGTTTACATCTGCTGGAATAATATATCCTGGGCAAGAAAATGTGTACAGCCCATTGTTTCTCATTGAGAAGGCTTTCCAGAACGTTTGCATAAATGTCATTGATGAAGAAGCTGGCACAAGTAAGAACGTTTCAAGGATACGCCCTTGTCTCCCGGGTTACATGTTGAACAATTGGACCACTGAAGATCTCCTTGTGGTTTACAAGTCTTCCTCAGAGTAATGTCTGATATTCACTTTTTGTGTCCCTAAATATAATGGGATTCTTTTGTAAGAGCTGTCGTCTGCTCTTTATCTATTAAATGAATATTAATGAAGAAGCATTTTGTCATAACCTTTTTGCATTTGCATCTACTCCATAATTATTCTTTCATTTCATGGCCTGTTCTTGCACTTACCTCATACCATGCCATAATGTTTTGTTCGTTGTTGCCAAAATTTGGATGTCCCTCTATAGCGTTCTCTTTCCCATTCAATTTTCAGGTGTTCAGATGCCAATGACATGAACGAACCCGTTACCAATCTTGAAATCGATTTTGAAAGGACCGTTTGTTTAGGAGAATTCGAGGATGAGAGAAATGCCGAAGACTATGTCTCGTCTCCTGACTTGCTAAGGTTGGTGGAACAAGAGGACAAACAGATTCTACCCCATCAAGAATCTGTTGAAACAATAAACCTGGGCACTAATGAAAATAAGCAAGAAGTGAAGATTGGGACCTCACTCTCAGAGGACACCAGGCATCATTTGATTGATTTGCTTCATGAGTACAAAGATGTGTTTGCATGGTCCTATCAGGATATGCCGGGATTGGACGGGGACATAATGGTTCATAAGCTCCCGCTGAGACCCGAATGTAAACCCATCCAACAAAAATTAAGGCGGATGAGACCCGAAATGCTGCTGAAGATAAAAGAAGAAGTCAAGAGGCAATTTAATGCAGGCTTCCTACAAGCTTCCAGATATCCAGAATGGGTGGCTAATATTGTCCCAGTGCCAAAGAAGGATGGTAAAGTGCGAATGTGCGTGGATTATCGTGACCTGAACCGCGCAAGTCCTAAGGATAATTTTCCCTTACCACATATCGACACATTGGTGGACAATACGGCGAAGCATTCATTATTTTCTTTCATGGATGGATTTTTGGGGTATAACCAGATCAAAATGGCTCCCGAGGATATGGAGAAAACCACCTTTATAACAATGTGGGGAACGTTCTGTTACAAGGTGATGCCATTCGGGCTCAAGAATGCCGGGGCCACGTATCAGAGGGCCATGGTGACATTATTCCATGATATGATGCATAAGGAGATAGAAGTCTATGTTGACGACATGATTGCTAAGTCCCGAGGAGAAGAGGAACATATTGTGAACCTCAAAAAGTTATTTGAAAGACTGAGAAAGTTTCAGCTAAGGCTTAATCCGGTTAAATGTACATTCGGGGTTACCTCGGGAAAGTTGCTAGGCTTCATCGTCAGTGAAAGAGGCATCGAGGTGGATCCGGAAAAAATAAAAGCCATTCAAGAATTACCACCTCTGTGTACACAGAAAGAGGTCAGAGGATTCTTGGGAAGGCTAAACTACATTTCCCGATTTATTGCTCAACTCACCAATCAGTGTGACCCCATCTTTCGACTCCTTCGGAAGCATAACCCTGGGGCATGAGACGAAGAATGCCAGGAGGCCTTTGACAAAATAAAACAATATTTGTCTAACCCCCCAGTGCTAGTGCCACCAACTCCAGGAAGACCTTTGATTTTGTATTTGACGGTGTTTGAAAACTCAATGGGTGGTGTACTCGGGCAACATGATGAATCGGGAAAGAAAGAAAAGGCGATATACTACCTCAGCAAAAAGTTCACAGAATGCGAGGCAAGGTATTCGTCGATCGAAAGATCCTGTTGTGCTTTGGTTTGGGCAGCTAAGAGGCTCAGGCAATACATGTTGTATCATACGACATGGTTAATCTCAAAGCTGGACCCGATAAAATATATGATGGAATCACCCGCACTCTCGGGGAGGATGGCCCGATGGCAGATCCTGTTATCAGAATATGATATCAGCTATGTGAACCAAAAATCGGTGAAAGGGAGTGCAATAGCTGATTTCTTAGCGGCTCGAACAACAGAAGAATATGAGCCCCTGAGATTCGATTTCCCGGATGAGGACTTAATGTGCATCACAGAGAAAGAATGTGAGTCATCCAAGGGGACGCCCTGGAAGATGAGCTTTGATGGCGCGTCAAATGCCCTGGGGCACGGGATTGGGGCAGTTTTAGTATCACCGGAAGGAGATCATTATCCTTTCACTGCTAGACTCAATTTTTTCTGCACCAACAACATAGCAGAATACGAGGCTTGTATCATGGGACTTCGGGCAGCTATTGAACGAAATATCGATGTCTTAGAGGTATACGGGGATTCAGCTCTAGTGATCTACCAAATCCGCGGAGAATGGGAGGTGAGAGATCAAAAGTTGATTAAGTACAGCCATCTGGTAGCTGAATTGATCAAAGACTTCAAAGAAATAACATTTAAGTACTTCCCACGCGAAGATAATCAATTGGCCGATGCCTTGGCCACTCTGGCTTCCATGTTCAAAGCAAATAAAGGAACAGAAATAATGCCCCTCAAGATGAGCATATACGAGGTCCCTGCACATTGTTATAGCATCGAGAAGGAGGCTGATGGACGACCATGGTACCATGATATCTTAGAGTACATCAAGAATCAAACGTATCCTGAACAGGCAAACGAGAATGACAAAAGAACAATCAGAAGAATGTCAGTGGGATTTGTTCTTGATGGAGATACCTTGTACAAGAGAGGCAAAGATCAGGTGCTTATGAGATGCGTTGACACCGCTGAAGCCAAGAAAATACTTGAAGAAGTTCACGAAGGAATATGTGGGACCCACTCCAACGGCTTCACTATGTCCAGAAAAATTATGAGACTCGGGTATTACTGGTCGACGATGGAAAGGGATTGCATTAGCTATGCAAGAAAGTGCCACAAATGTCAAATTTATGGCGACAAAATTCATGTAGCTCCTTCTCCCCTTCATGTTATGACGTCTCCATGGCCCTTTTCAATGTGGGGCAGGGACGTTATAGGGCCGATTTCTCCCAAAGCTTCTAATGGGCACCGATTCATTTTCGTGGTCATCGACTATTTCACAAAATGGGTAGAAGCTGCCTCATTTGCTAATGTGACAAGGGCCGCTGTCTGTAGATTCTTGAAAAAGGAAATCATTTGTCGATATGGTTTGCCTGAAAGAATCATCTCAGATAACGCTTTGAATTTGAACAATAAAATGATGACAGAGGTGTGCAAGCAATTTCACATAAAGCATCATAATTCCTCGCCTTATCGCCCGAAGATGAATGGAGCTGTTGAAGCAGCTAACAAGAACATAAAGAAGATCATCGGCAAGATGACAGAGACCTACAAGGACTGGCACGAAAAGCTGCCATTCGCTCTGTTCGCATACCGCACATCTGTGAGGACGTCCACAGGGGCAACTCCTTTCTCTCTAGTCTATGGGATGGAAGCCGTGCTACCTATTGAAGTTGAGATACCGTCCCTACGAGTCTTAATGGAATCGAAACTCGAGGAGGCAGAATGGGTCCAAGCTCGATATGATCAGTTGAATCTCATCGAAGAAAAACGCCTAAAGGCAATCTGTCATGGACAGATGTACCAAAAGAGAATGATTGCGGCCCATAACAAGAAGGTACGGCCAAGAGAATTCCACGAAGGAGAACTCGTTTTGAGAAAGATCCTCCCAATACAAAAAGATTTGCGAGGGAAATGGGCACCTAATTGGGAAGGACCATACGTCGTGAAGAAAGCATTCTCTGGTGGGGCCTTGATCCTTACAGAAATGAATGGGAAGGAGTTACCAAATCCAGTAAACTCCGATGTTGTGAAGAAATACTACACTTAAAAAAAAAAAAGGGGAGATCAAGGTGAAAACCCGAAAAGGGCGCCTTGGTCAAACACAGAATATTAGGATGAAAACCCGAAAGGGCGTCCTAATAAAGCAAATCTGGGCCCAAGGGGCAGAAGCAATCTCGAACAGTAGGCCAAGTGACCAGGCTATAGTATGAAGCATTTCTGAAACACTCGAGATCTTCTACACAAGAGGCCTTGCTCAGAAAGATTCATGATTGAGAAACGTGGCAGAGTTCATGCATTGAATATCTGGAACATTTGTATCCACCAATATGGTTCCTTTTCTTTTATAACACTTTTATCTTTGGCGAACTTTCTTTGTTTGTTACCTTTGAAATCAATATGAAGTCTTTTTCTCATACCTACCTGACCATTTGCATGCATCTTATTATGTTTATTTAATTGATAAATAGTAATATGACATGCTCTGTACGAAAGAAATGTTGAGTATTACTCGGATAGAAAACTGGACAGACGCAAGGATTTCAAAGTAGGAACAAAAGTTCAACATATACCAAACAAGTGACATCTGAGAAACGCAGTTTACTTGTAAAGCTTGAAAGATGGATATAAAGCCTAAAGAGAAACTTAAAGATCCTAGCGTTGAAAGCAGATCATCACGATAAGTAAAACAGGAGCTCGAAAGCAAGAACAAAAGCTCAGATGGGGCAAGATCACTGCGAGAGTCGTGATGAAAAGAGATCACGACGAACGAATGCAAGGCACATAACATGTTCATGTAGGCATGAATGCATTTAAGGCAAATAGGTGCATATCACGATAACATCATGCATGACATATACAGGTATTCCAAACAGAGCAAAAGGTTTTGGGAAAGCTATCCAAATCAAAGAAAAAGACACTTGAATTCCACCATGTGAGAAATTTTGGGTGGTTTTAATTTATGTTTTCAAAATCGGCTCATATTGCGAGAAATGAGCTGAGCCTCAAGACACGTTGAGGTACTTTTAATTTATGTTTTCAAAATCGGCTCATATTGCGAGAAATGAGCTGAGCCTCAAGACACGTTGAGGTACTTTTAATTTATGTTTTCAAAATCGGCTCATATTGCGAGAGGTGAGTTGAGCCTCAAGACACGTTGAGGTATTTTCAATTTATGTTTCAAAAAATCAACTCATATTGCGAGAGGTGAGTTGAGCCTCAAGACACGTTGAGGTATTTGTGATTTATGTTTTCAAAATCGGCTCATATTGCGAGAAATGAGCTGAGCCTCAAGATACGTTGAGGTATTTTCAATTTATGTTTCAAAAAATCAACTCATATTGCGAGAGGTGAGTTGAGCCTCAAGACACGTTGAGGTATTTGTGATTTATGTTTTCAAAATCGGCTCATATTGCGAGAAATGAGCTGAGCCTCAAGACACGTTGAGGTATTTTCAATTTATGTTTCAAAAAATCAACTCATATTGCGAGAGGTGAGTTGAGCCTCAAGACACGTTGAGGTATTTGTGATTTATGTTTTTAAAAGTCAACTCATATTGCGAGAGGTGAGTTGAGCCTCAAGACACGTTGAGGTATTTTCAATTTATGTTTCAAAACTCAACTCATATTGCGAGAGGTGAGTTGAGCCTCAAGACACGTTGAGGTATTTTCAATTTATGTTTTCAAAAGTTAACTCATATTGCGAGAAGTGAGTTGAGCCTCAGGACACGCTGAGGTATTTGTAATTTATGTTTTCAAAAGCTAACTCGCATTGCGAGAAACGAGTTGCGCCCCAGGTTACACGCTGAGGTATTTGCAATTTATATTTTCAAAATTCACCTCATATTGCGAGAGGTGAGTTGATCTTTTCCAATTCCTGCTTTTCAATTTCTGCTTTCTAATTTCTGTTCATTCAACTCACATTGCGAGAGGTGAGTTGATCTTTTTCAATTTCTATTTTTCAATTTCTGTTTGTTCAACTCGAATCGCGAGAGATGAGTTGTGCTTCTTCAATTTCTGTTTTTATTTTCTGCTTCTCAAAAGTCAATTCATGTTATAGAGATGAGTTGAGCTTTTCAATTTCTATCTTAATTTCTGTTTCTCAAAGGATAACTCATATCGCGAGGGGTGAGTTAAGCCTCGGACCTCATATCTAGATGTTTTCAAACTTTATTCTTTAAAAAGACAACTCATATCATGAGAAGTGAGTTAAGCCTCAGTTTGCACACCGAGATACTTGCAATTCGTGTTTCAAGAAAATTAACCCATATTACGAGAATGTGCAGGTCGAGCAATTTTTGAGGTCGTCTCAATAAATGGTAAAGTTGCAAGAGAGCCAATTGAAGATGCAAAATTTGCCTCTTTGAAATTACAAGGGACCCAATCAAAGATATAGACCTTGCATCCCCAGTGAAGTCGCAGAGGCGCAGATTGAAGATACCAGACCTCATCTCTGAAGTTGCAGAAGATCAAGTCGCGACGAATTTTATATCTTTGAAGAGATGACAGATCGAGGTTACAAGACATATCTCTGAAGTTGCGGTGAAGTGAACCAAGGTGACAAGATGCAATAGACTGGAAAGAGAGCTAAACAAGAAGAGCGCCAAAAGAAGTCAAGACTCAGCGAGATCGGGCCAATTTGGTCTTCTTTGAAAGTCTTTGCTCTATTCCCGTTGCACGAAAATGAGCAAAGAGGGGCAGCTGTAGAAGCCCAAATTTGCCCGGGCCCATGAAATACAAAATAAAACCAAAATAAATGTCCATTTACATGCCATCAAACCCATTTACATTTCATACCCAACTAACCCAATTCACTGGCCCATTGCACTCAAGCCCAAACCAACCCAATACCCTGACCCAAATGCCAAACCCATACCCGGTCAGCCCAAATACAACTCACCCGACCCAACAAACAACCAAACCTACCCAAAATCTAAACCTAACAGCAGATGTTCGAAACCCCTAGCCCTAGCTCAGCGGCGCCGTTCCTAGCTTCTGCCACCATCAACTCCACGTCCATCACCTCTCACAACACCTGCAAACAGAGCCGAAAGCAGCAAGAAAACAGCAACCGCAGCAGAAACAAGAAGCAGAAGAGAAATAAACAAATGTAATAGTTTTTCTTTCATATATATTCGGCTAGATAGACCGAAAAGAGGGGCTTCTTCTTTTTCTATTTTTATGTTTGAAAACAAAAAATGCATTTGTAACAAGAAGAAAGAAAAGAAAACAAAAAAGAGGCTCCTGTAACAGTAATAGATATCAATCGAAAAAACCCTTTGTTAAGGTGATTTTTAGTGTTCCTTTTTCTCAGAGTTTTCTGTTCGCGCATATACTTCTAAAAGCGGGGATAAGGGTTTCGGATCCTACCTCTCTCTTGTAATTTTCTGCCGAAATCGGGTCTCTCCGAGGATCCAAAATGTCGTGAAACCCCTAGGGTTCCGATGAGGGTAGGTGACACTGATTCGGCTCTCGCCTTCACTGTTCTTTGTGATACTTACCTGCATTTACATATCGTTTAGGGTTAGATTCGAGAAAATAAAAATGAAATAATGCGATGGGGTTGCGAATGTTTAAAATAGTGGTAGAAAACTCCCTTCCGCGAGACCCTAACCGCCGTTTTAGGGTGGCGTCGCTATGACCACAGCAACGAAGGGCCATGAACCTCAGCTGAGCGGCGCGGAGATGTGAGGGAGGAGCTTTCGGGTGCTGTTTGAGGGGAGAGGAAGACCTTTTGGTCTGTGACAAAACCCGAATAGGGTTATTTTATTTTTGTTTGGTGCTGTAAGGAGTAAAACGGCACCGTTTAGACCCTTTCCCATGGTCTAAAACGGTGCCGTATAGGCCCTTGGTTAATTCCAGCCCGATAACCCGACCCGGGAACGTGGGGATCCGCGCATTTTATTGTCTAAAGGCATATTTACGCTGCTGGTCCCTCGAATAGTCAACGGTCTTCGATTAGGGCCCTTAGGTGTTATGTTTGTTTTTTTAAATTTCCCCATCAGATTTGAACACCTTCGCATTTAGGCCCTACTAAAACGCAGCGTTCTGGACGACCGATTTATTTATGACCTTGGTCCCTGTCCTTTGAGCCCGCGTTTCACTTAGGTCCTACGATCATTTTTTTATTTTTTTTATTTTATTCGACCCTAAAAACTGTTATTTGTTTTTATTTAGCCTTTATTTCATCATTTTGTCATTTTGATGTTTTAAAATGCTCTTTATTACATTATCATTTACTAATATATATCCATATGTATGTCATATACGTATATTATTGTATATTGCATGTATATTGCACGTATATATGTATTTTTCAATATTATATTAATATGTATAATATTTTATGTATATATTTTCAATACTATGGTATATATATTACGTCTATAAATTTTAAAGTTGTATTTCGTATACATTATGTTCTTATACGTGTTATATACGTATTTTTCATTCTAATCATTTTACCTACATTTTCGTACCATTTCATATATATTTTAATATTACTTATGTAAATATTTTAACGTATTACGTATATATATATATATGTATTGTTTTTTTTTGTTGATATAAATATTTTCATGTATCTCGTATATATATATTGATATTATGTCATCCATGTCTATACGTGTTTTCATATTGTTTCATATTTTAATACTTTGTCATGTATATATTTTGATTTTATTCATGTAAATATTTTAGTGTATCATGTATATATATTTTAATAATATTGTTCTTATACCTTATGTATATTTTTGTACTATGTATTATGTGCATACATTTCATATTATTATACGTTTTCTTGATATCCTTATAGTATTATTTAATATCGTTCGTATTTATCAATGTTGCGTATTACCATGTTTACATTTTTGTATATTCGCATTTTTATTGTTGGCTTGCTTCTAAATTGAATATGTATGCGAATTGCTCTTAATTACAATCTTGTCGCGAATTTTTATCGTTTTAAAAAGTTTTTCATATTCTCGATTAAATTTTAAAATGAGGCAATGTACCGATTTAACATTAAGTCATCAATTTCATCGCTATGTTGGATGAAATTCGCTGGCTCGTGTTAAAAACGGAATATCCTTCTCAAGAACTGAAATTTTGAAGACTCTCGTGTTTTGAACGGATTGTGATTAAAATTTAAATTGAACTCATATTTTTGAAAATTAAAACAACACGTGTTTATTAAGATGCCAATTTTGGGTGTCGCGGGGGTGCTAATACCTTCCCCGCGCGTAACCGACTCCCGAACCCTACATTTTTCTCTGGATTTCAAACGTAGACCTAAGCCTGATTTTCTTTCTTCAAAATGAATTTTATAGGTGTCCGATCACACCTAGGAAAAAGGATCGGTGGCGACTCCCTTTTCATAATAAAATCAAAATTCGATATTTTTCAAAGTTTTCAGTAAATCGCCACAATTAGCGACCCGAAGCAAATTTTACGTCGCTACACACCCATTAGAGATAAGAACCCATAACATATTTAGAGAATTTTGTGTTTACGTTTTGAGGGTTCTTTGTTTTCAAGTTCTTTGTTTTCAGGTTTTCGGGGTTTAGTTTTTATCTCCATCTTTTGTACTCTCCATTCTTTTGCCATTATAGTAAAATTATCTTTACCTATGGTTTTTTATCCTCTTTGGAGGGGTTTTTCCACGTTAAATTTATGTGTTCAATTTCTCAATTTATTCTGTTTTTTATTTTTATTTGTTGTTTAATCGGGTCTATTCCCAACAATTCTTATGAAGCTTTAGAGTTTTGCTAATTTATGAATGTTAAATGGATTAGCTTCGAGAGAAGATTCAGAGTTATAAGCCCTTTCGGCAACCTTCTCGTTCCAAGCCTCAGTAGGATGGTAACCATCCCAAAATATGAATCGCCCTCGATTATTGCACGGCTCCAAATTTTCGATACAAAGCTCTCCGCCACCACCGCCAATTGTGCAACACGGATCAGTCGTCACTATACAACAATAACAAAACACATTTAAATTAGCTTTTCATTCAACAACAATATTATACACAAATCAAAGTTTCTGTATCGTATCTTAAAATCCTTGTAATAAATTCAAATTCGATAACACAAAAAGTTTTATTGACGAAACTATTTCGACAAAATTAAATTATTATTTTCCTTATGCTTTTTATAAAAAAAAATAGCCTTTGAATTATAGCTTTCAAATTTGTCTTTATTTACCCAAAAGAGCAATATTAATTAATATGAATTTATTGGATGGCGTACACTTTTTGAATGAGAAAGGGATCAAATTTATAATTTAAATACCACATTTGATGATAATAATAATTTAAATCTACTGTAGTTAAACTTGAACTACAGGTGTTCATGAGACGAGATAGGTCCGGGTCCATGCAAGATATTTAGATCAATTTTTCAAGCATAAGTCTATCTTAACCCGAAAAATAAGCTTACTTTTTTTACCCCAAGTCCGATCTAATTTAAGAAAGATAAATTTAGGCCTGAACCGGCTCGCCCATATTTGATTTCTTATAGATTTAGTTTTTATTTAAAATATATTTTAAAAAATATAATGTACTAAATGCACTAAAAACTTTAAAATAAAAATTTTTCAACACATTAAAAATACATTAGAAAGTATTTATATTAAACGACGCTACCATAAATATAATAAATATTTTATTTTATTAAAAATTAAAAATTAAAAATAATAATAAATATTTTATTGTATTAAATATAAATTTAAAAAATATATTTTTTGGGTTGGGTTATTTAGTTGGGTAAGGTTTTTTTTAGGTTTGGGTAATGAGTTAAATTATTATTGGGTTAGTAATTTAATATAAATATATATAATTATTACATAATATACATAATTAATATAACATTTTTCATAACATTATATATTTGAGTTGGGCCAGACTCAAGTCAAAAGCATATTACCCAAGGCCCAACCCATATAGAAAATGGGTCTTAAATTTTACCCAAGCCCAAGTTTTAGCCTCGTATTTTGTCCAATTACTCTTATTTTTTGTGGGCCTTCGAACCTTGGCGGGTGACCTGACCCATGAGCAGATCTAACCTAAACCTATCCATGTATCAAGTTGGGCAACAACCCAATTCCAAAAACTTCATTTATTATAAAATATTTTTAAAAAAATTATATAATTTTGTAATTAAATTCAAATTTAAAAATATATTTAATTTTAATTGTAGTTGAATCAATTCAAAATAAATGTCTATTTTTTTTCCTAAACTCCATCAAAACTGAATAAATTACCCAATTCATGAACGGATCTAAGGGTGTTCAGACGGTCGGTTCGGTTAATACTCAAATCGAATTACCATTAATCGAATTATTTGAAATGTAAAAATATTTAATCGTTAACCGAACCAATTTTTTTTTTCAAATATATTAACCGAACCTAAATATTTCGGTTAATTCAGTTGGTTAGTTGAATTAACCGAAATTTATATATATTGTCTTTTGATTAAAATAAATACAAAACATATAAAAATATATTGCTAATGTTCACTTTCTCTCTTTTTTTAATAGTTCAAAAAACTTTGAATGGAAGTTAAAATAACAAATAATATATTAGAAACACTAAATTAAATCTTAAAAATTAACAACGAAACAAAAAGTTAACAATTATATAAATTATTTCCGTTAATTGGTTAATTCGATTAATTATTCGATTTCGAACTAAATTAACCGATAACCGAAAATTCTAAAAAATCATTAATCAACCTTCAACCGAATTAAATTTAACCACCGACCGATTAACCGAATTAGATTAATTTAGTCAATTAATTCAGTTTTAATCGAAATATGAATATTATTAAATGAATCTATATGAGATTAGTTATTTACCGAATGTTGTCGAATTTGGAGAAGGACTCAGATAAGTAAATTTAGCATAGGGTAGACGATTGTTAAGTTGATCTATCAATGGTATAAGCCTCTCGTTGAAAAGTGCAGCAGCGTTGTTTAATTTATCGACACAAAATGATCCATTGGTTCCGTACTCCAAAATTGCAAAAGGGGCGCAACCAATAAGCGACAGTCCATACACCGCAAACTTCCTTGCGCCATTGTTGTACAATGTCTGTGGTGTATTATTGTTATACCAGAATTAGTTGAGAAAATACGGTTAGGTTAAATAAAAATATTAAATTTTAAAAAATAATTTTAAATTAAATTCATTTAAAAAATGGGTGTTAACGTGCTAAATTAATTTAGGTATAATCAGTGGCGGAGTAGGGGATTGGTAGGGGCCTAGCCTTCCCTAAAAAGGGAATTTTTTTATTTATATTCTTTATAATTTATAAAATTTTAAATTAACAATGGTAAAATTGTACTTTGACCCCTCAAAAATGATAAAAGTTTGATTTAATCTCTTAAAAATTATAAGATATAGACTATTAAAATAGTGAAATTACATTTTTACTATCGTAAAAATATACAATTTAATTTCGGCCCCCCAAATAATTTTTTGACTCCCCCATTGGGTATAATGATAAATTTAGTTTTTAATCTTTAAATATTTTGTTAATTTGACTCTTTTTTTTTTAGTTAAATTTAGCCATCAACGTTTTAAAAGAAAGTTGAATTTGACTATAATTCTTTCAAAAAGAGTTGAATTGTTTTTTTTTTTAACGGAAATACTTGCTAAAATGTTAAATTTTTAAACACAACAACTCAAATGGTCACGTGTACTTCATGGTTAATATTTTATTTTTTCTGAATATTTTATAATTTTTAAATTATTTGTTGACACCATATAAGACAAACAATGAAATGTCAACATAAAGTACATTGGACTCCCATGCATGTTGTCACACAAAAATCATTAAAAAAATTAATGTTTTAGACAATATTTTTATTAAAAAAGTGATTTGACTCTTTTTGAAAAGT
Organism: Gossypium stocksii; assembly: GCA_020496765.1. Taxonomy (NCBI): domain Eukaryota; kingdom Viridiplantae; phylum Streptophyta; class Magnoliopsida; order Malvales; family Malvaceae; genus Gossypium; species Gossypium stocksii. Next base: position 3,326,907 of record CM035623.1, read on the forward strand.
TAATGGCCAAATTTAGCTCAAAACAAAAAGAACAAAGACCGCATTGACAAAAGATGTAAACATTATGGGCTAAATTTATCATTATGCCATTAATTTATCAATCAATCATCTCAAAAATGATAAGAAAATGGCATAATGATAAATTTAGCTCTTAATATTTATATCTTTTGTCAATTTAGCCATTAATCTTTCCAAAAGAGTTAAATCATTTTTTAACGAAAATATTAACTAAAATATTAATTTTGTAACAATGTTGGAATGACAACCCGTGTGGCAACCCATGTATGCTTCATGTTGACGTGACACTATTTGTCTTATATACTACATCGACAAATAATCTAAAATTATAAAATATTCAAAAAATAAAATATTTAAAATTCAAAAATTATATAAAGTTCATAAATATTAAAAAAAGCATGAAGTATACTAGGATTGTCATATGGTTTGCCATGTTAAAAAATTTAACGTTTTAGTCAATATTTTCATTAAAAAAATAGCATTTTGATTTTTAGTGGTAAAAAATTTCAACTTTCGCATATTATTATTTTAAATTTATTATTGAAAAAATTTATAATTTAAAAACAATTTTTATTTTTATTTTTATTTTTTACAAACACTGATTGATTAAATTATTTAAAGTAATTCAAAAGTTTAAAAAACTTGACAAAAAATCATTTATAACATTTTTATTGAGATAGAAGAAGTGTCGATCACCTTAAGTTGGTTCGAGAGTTGGTGAACGAGCAATGTAGCATATTGCGTTTGAGTAAAGCGTCGACTAGTGTCATAGAACTCTGGCTTGAAATAATTGTTGATGTAGTCGTTGCTTCCGATTTGAATTGAATAAATACATCGGTTTAAGAGCAATTTAGTCTCTGTATTATTTCGCATTAACCTAAAAAGTCTCAATATTATAATTTTGTGATTTTGTATCTGCTTGTCTAAGGGTATTCGATCACCCTGCACATTACATCAATAAGTGTATATTATTATGTAGTGTTGTGGGTTCGCACAAAAATGTGTTCAAGGGTCAAGTTAAACATGATTTAATATATAGTATTAAAGTTTTCATTGTGTGATTAAACGCTCAATATGGTTTAAGACTACATGCATGCTTTCTTATATGAGAGATGTATCAATGTTGAATACGTATTCGACATTGAAAAACTTTTTTATTATGCTCAAATTTAAGATTTAGCTCATAATTTGGTTTCTCTATTTTTATAATATTATTTATTACTCCCAATAGTTTCTATAGTTACATATTTAGGTTAAAATGCTAGCACTGATTTTTCTTAAAAATACTTAGGGGTGAAGCTAGAAAATTGTTTATGGGTCCAAAAATAATAATAATAATTGGGGGATAAAAATATAATTTTAGCATTATACTAACTTGTATTTTTCCTAAATATTAAAGGGACTAATAAAAAATTTCATTTTTGGGGGGGGATGCCATTGCTTGCCCCCCTCCCCTAAAAACACTTTTTCTACTTATCATGTTGACAAGAATTTATTTGCGTCGGGGTGCTTAAAAGAAACCCTCTTCAGCCATTTAAATGAAATTGATTGTCGGTGCTAACTATTTCGACTAACTAATGTCAGACGATATTGTAAAAGTTAAATTTTGCTATTAGTCCCTGTATTATGCATAAGTTATGAGTTTTATAAATGCACTCTGGTTTGTTCATTTTGACCTGATAGATTCAACTACCACTAATTGGGTTAGGAATGAAATTTCAAAATTCAAATAATACAAAGACTAAAATTAACCAAATGAGAGTATAAAGATCAAATTTGCAATTTACGCATAATATACTAACTGATAATAGAATTTGACCCGTTATGAAAAGTAGAGAAATCAAATTATGCAAAATAGTATAAGGACTAAATCCCCAATTTTAACATAATAGAAGGATCAAAATCAGAATTTGACATAAAAGAAAACAATTTTCATAATTACCAGATCTTTTCCTGTTTCGTCACGAATGCCGGCTGCACCAGACGCATAGTTCACACCATTCAAAATGTTTTCCCCTTTTGATTCGGCGAAAGGCGGCATAGAACGTGTGAACCCCAAATACTCAGCTAACATATCATATAAGCACATTAAATGTTAGCTACCAATCTCTTAACTTAGTGGCAAAAGTATTATGCTATAGGTATAAAAATTTGATATCAATCCTAAGTAATTTCAATATGGGTCGGACCCATACAAGATATTTAGATTAAATTTCTTAGCTTGGGTTTGACCCGAAAAATAAATTTATTTTTTTATTCAAACTTGACTTAATTTAAGAAAGATAAACCTGGCTCCAATAATGCCTACCCATATTTGATTTCTTTTAGATTAGGTTTTATTTAAAAATAAAATTTTAAAAAATAGAGATAAATCCCAAAACTATACATTAATTATGGTTTAATGTGCAATTATATACATGAAATTTCAAGTTGATCCAGTTCTTGTAAATTATTAACATAATTATTGATATAATATTATTTTATGTTTATGTATTGCATACATAAATAATTATATTTATCCAATATAAAAATAAACTGATGTATTTATTTATTTAAATGTACATGATTAAATCAAAATTAAAGTTTATATATACAATTGCACATTAAATCAGAGTTCATGTATAATTTTGAGATTTATCTCCAAAAAATATAATGCACTAAATAAACAGTAAAATAAAAGTTTTCTAACACATTAAAAATACATTAAAAAGTATTTATATTAAAAAAATTACCATAAATATAATAAATGTTTTATTATATTACAGAACACAAATAAATATAATAAATATTTTATTGTATTAAATATAATTTTTAAAATTTATATTTTTGATTGAGTTATTTAGTTGGGTAAATTTTTTTTTAGATTTTGGACAATGGGTTTAATTGTTGTTCTGTTAGTGATTTAATATAAATATAAATATATATAATAATTATTTAACATATATAATTAATATAATTTTTTTATAACATAATATATTCTGGCTAGGCCTGAGCTAAATAAATATTGCCTAAGCTCGACCCTTTAGAAAACGGGTGTTAAATTTTATCCAAACCTATTTTTCAAACCTCGTATTTTATCTAAACCCTCCTATTTTTCTGATAGGCCTTCAGGCTTGGATGGGTGGTCCATCCTATGAGCAGGTCTAAGTAGCACTAGGGCCAGGCAAGGAGATCCCCCTCCCAAAATTCTATTTATTTTAGTCCCTTTAAAAATTGAAAAAAAAATTAAGCCAATACAATAGTAAAATTTCACTTTGTCCCCAAATTTTATAATTCAATTTTACCCTTAAAAATAGAATATTTATATTTTAATCCTTTTAAAAACTATAAAAACTTTAAGTTAAGATAATGATAAAACTATATTTTGGGCTCGTTTGAAAATTTATAATCTAACTTGCTGCCTCCCTCCTAAAAAAAGTTCTTATTTCACCTTTAATTAGAATTAGGATGAGTAAAAAGCAACTTGCCTTACCCATCGTCATCCCTAATTCCGCTACACCAACAACAATGCTAAACGAGATCAAAAAACCATTGAATGTAAACTATGAATTTATATATATATATATATATATATATATATGTATGTATATAGATGTGCATGCATGCATACATGTTGAGGGGATCAAGTCTTCATGGAGAAGTATTTAAAGTGTTGTTCGCAAGGTAGTTGATCGATCCTTTAATAATAAAAAGCATTGTCCCCATGGGATTTTGTCCCCAACCTTTGTGGAGAGTTGTGTACCTCGATTAGTGGTATCTACAAGACTCAAGAGAGGTGTTAATATTGTGCATGAGAATAATTATGAAATTAGTTGAGTGCGAGGTGACTTGAACCACTAACCTGAGGCTTACACCCCCTTTACGTGCAACTATGGTACCACTTGGACTAAATAGTAAGTAAAAGTCATATGAGCCTCAGGATAGTGATTTGAGCCACCCCCATGTAGGTAGCTCCCTAATTATTTTCACACGCAATACTAATACCTCCCTCAAATCTTGTAGTTACTAACAACTGAAGCACCTCTCTCTGTGAACAATACATGGCTCTCTCTATGAAAGTAAGGGACAAAACCTCGACACAAAGACAATATCTTCGATTACTGAGAAACCAGACAACTACCCGTTAAATAACACTTCAAAGACTCCCCCCAAAGGAGCTCCTCGATAATACATATATATATATATATATATATATGAGCAAATGGAGAAGAGAGAGAAAAGGGCAAACCAATATAATCCTGCATGTTTTTGCCATTGCTGAACCTTCCTGTTGGTCCTTTGGGAAAATCAATGCCATAGGGTGAATAGTTGACTTTGGCCAAGGTGTTAAGGTTATTGTTGTTGCCATTATCGGATAAGGAGTCCCCAAAAATGAAATAGCATGGCACTTGGGGCTTTGCATTTGCCCAGTTTTGCAATATTACAAACAACACTGAAATCGCCACCACCTCCAATGACTTAAGAAGCTTATATGCCATGGATGATATTTAAAAAGCAATGAAATTTAAAATAAATGACTTCTTGAGGAGGGACTGGATTGGGAACTATATATATAGGGATGAAATGAGGGAGAAAGGGATTATGCTATTTAGATATAAACGAGTGTTTGAAATAAATGTAAATTTAATGTGTAGTATTTTTTAACCTTTTTTTTCTATAAATTAAAAAAAAATTAACTCATGTGTGTTAGATATAAATATCCAACATTAAAATTAAAAAAAATGAAAATTTTGGATAATATAAGAATTTTCAAAAGTCATAATCGAGTTTTATTTATAAAGTCGAAACGTTAATTGGTATCTGGTAGTATTGATTAAAGTGTTATATATGGTTAAAATATATTATAAATTCACGTACTCTTCATAAATTTAAAATTTACTTTCTTTATTTTTAATTTAGGTTTATTATAATTTTATTTTTTTAGTTACATGGCTATTAAGTGAGTATTAATTTTTTTTAAAATTTCAAATCAATAAATTGAAAAAAATAGTTGTATTAACAATTGAACTTGAATTTTAAATTATGTTATATGCATAAGATATTCGATTCAATCCTAAACACCCTCATTCACCACCAACAATTATCAAAAGAAAAAATTGAGGGATTAAATTTCTGAAAATAAAAGTACAGGGACTAATACCCATTGAAGAGTACATAGATTTATGATATATTTTAACCTATATATGGTTTTACACCCTTACGTATTTCTTGGATTAATATTTTAATAACCCAATCGTCATATTCCATATTCCTTTCTTATATAGATCATACTTGTCAAATTTGTCGTAAATTAAATTAAAATTTTCTGACCATTTGTTTTAAGTAAAAAAAAAAAACCCAACCATTTAATAAATATTAACGTATACAATATTTCAAATCGATATGATAGAGATATCTAATCAATTTAAAAATTTACATATATGAAAAATACAATTATATTAATAAATTAAATGGTTAGATCGTTAAAATATTAATCGTATAAAAATAAACAAAATTGTGTAATATGTTATTTCTTTCTTCATTTGAGAAAAATAAAAAAATAATTTAAATAACTTTTAAATAATGACTATAAATACCGATTAATGAGATTTGTAAAACAAAAATTGTAAAATGGTCAAATTAAGTTTTAGTCCTTCTCCTATATTCAAATTTTAAATTTAAATTTTATATTTTAATTTAATATAATTTGATCCTCATATCAGAATTAATTAATCTGAATAATTAACACCATTAACTATTTTTAGTTTTGATTTTTTGAACTCATTATGCTAATATGATTAATTAAAAATAAAAGAATTACATTATATCAAATTAAAGTAGAAGCACCAAATCATAAATTTTAGTAAACAGACCAAAACTATAATTCAACCTTGTAAATCTAAATCGTGCTATATAGGTTGGGGGCTCCAACTTAAATGTTTGGCAAGTAAATAAATAAATTAGGCACAAGATATTAACGCTTAACAAATTTTTTTTTATATTATTTTTTATACAAGCTTAACGATTTAAGTAAACAAACCTTCCTTTATTTTTTAGTAAAATATTTATTTTCAATATAATTTTATTGTATAAATTGATAAATTTTGAAAATGTGAAGACTATTAGAATTTGATTTTTATTTTTTATTTCTCATTGTATCTATCAAAGTTAGCCCAGTAATTAATCTTTAGCATTTTATAAGCCCATTAAGAGATAGATGTTGGTCATAAGTTTTAAAATTACTCCATACTTAGGGTAAGGATTGAACCCTTGACTACTGGTTAAGGTAGGAAAGACCATTATAATCTCATCTAACTCCTATGATTAGATAATCATTTATTAATACACATATTGCATATTAATTGATTATATGATTTTTTTAATTTTTAATTTTCTTAAATTGTTCACTTGTTTTTCATGTGAATGAAATTGGTTAAATGTTGGATTAGGTTGGAATGGCTTAATCCATGAACATCAATTTATGAGTTGAGATTACTTCATAAGTCATCTATAATTAAAATAATATATATACAAAATTTCGAGTTTAGAAAAAAATTTAAATTGAAAAAAATAGTATTATTTAAGTTAAAGAGTAAAAGAAATTAATGAAAAATAAAAAAATCATTTACACTTAATTAATTTGCACCTAACTAATCATTTATCAAATAAATTTAATTTGCACCTAACTAATCATTTATCAAATAAATTTAAATCTATTTACTTTCTATATTAATGCAAAATGTCGTTGACCAATTTAACTGTAACACCTCTAACCCATATCCGTCACCGTAACAGGGTTACGGAGTATTACAGGACAACGGAATAGTAAATCATTCAAATCATACATTAATACAATATAATCAAATTGCATGGACCTTAAAAAACTCAAATACTAACCAAAATACAAAATCACAATAACATTAATCGGGTCAAAAACACATCAAAACCAACCTACTATGTGCCTAACCAATGTACCCTCATTGGTATTACAATTATATATAATTTAATCTCAAAATACACATTAATTCAATTCATCAACTCATTCAAGCAATATCAAATCAAAATACCTAACAAAGTTACCACAACCACAACAAATCAAATATTTGTAAGCCACACATACTAGCATAACAACTATACTTCATTCTCATATCCTTTGCAAATTGGTTATTTGCACAAAATATCATTCATAACGTGTACATAAGCCAAACATTAACCAAAATAGCACAAGAGCCTATTCATGCCATATAATTTGAATATAACATTTCAAAAACTACCGAGATAAACTGGATAGTGTGACTTGAGTGCCGATCCGATCGTCCAACCTTCCGAAAATCTATAATGACATTAAACAACACAAGCAAGCTTAATGAAGCTTAGTAAGTTCGACGAGATAAACAAAAATCGTACCGAATTAACTATAATAAATCAAATAAAAAAATCATCCATGACAACTCCCTGTCATTCACAACTTCAATCGATAAATACATCCGTATTCAGATCAATGCAAAAATAAATAACACGTCTTTCAAATTCATTAAATAAATCACTTTATCGAGATTTTTCAATTAGAATAACGACTTAAGGATAATGTAACAACCTAATTTTCTGTGGTGCCAGAAATAGTGGTTCGAGACCACTAAATCTGACGAGTGAGTTTAAAATTTTTAATAATTATTATTTACGAGTCAAGTGTAATTTTAGAAAGACTTTTGAATTAATGATTTGTGATTTAGGAGAATTTATTAGGTAAATTGGGTAGAAAACGGAGTATCGAGACCTTGATTTTATAAATCGAGCAGTAAATATTTTTATAAATATTTACGGAGTGTCATTGAGTTAGTGTTAAAGTTTCGTTAGGAAATTTTAACGTTTGGATAGTTAATTAATTGAAAAGGACTAAAAAAATGCATTCCCGGGATTCTGTTCTTGTAAATAAGACTTGTAAATATTTTAATAAATATTTACGAAGCTTATTGTATAGTTAATTAGGTGTAGATTAAGTGAATTTGCTTGAATTAAAAGTAATTAGGTATAAGGACTAAATTGTATATAAGGTGAAAGTTGAATTATAAATTAAAGAAAAATTAAAGGGATCAAAGAAGCAATTATGCCATTACTTAAAGTTGAGGCGGCAAGTTACCAGTGACATCTCAGAGTTGGATGGTATAAAGAATAAACTACTTATCTTGGAAACAAATACGAGACCCATACAGAACATGCAGAGGGCGAATGTGGCTATCTATTTTGATGCAACTTTTGACCCACAAAATTTCAAATCTGCGTCAGGTCTAGTTGTTAAAGACAAAGGGTAGAATCGTAGCATCAAAATCAATTGTTCATTTCAACGTTGCATCTCCGCTTGCCGCAGAAGCACATGCAGGATTTCAAGCCACAAAATAGGGATTCATATGGGTTTTCATACTTTGGACATACTAGGAGACTCGAGAATGGTAATAACAAAATGTCAAAGTGCAGATCGTGACAGATCAAATATCGGGGCAATTATTAGTGACATCCAAAGACTAAAGATACACTTCCAAGAAATCAGATTCCATTTCATCCCAAGGACAGAAAATACATGCGCTCATCTATTAGCAAAAGCTGTAATAGCTTAAATTTCAGTAATGTCGGAAATTATAGTTTGAGACCACCAAATTTGACAAATGAACTCGTAGATTATATTATTTAATATTTACGAGCCAAATATAGTTTTTAAAAGATTTTTTTTAATAGTAAATTGTGTTTTATAAAGATTTATTTGGTCAAGATATCGAGAAAAAGAGGTATCGAGATCTCGGTGTTATAAATCGAGTTATAAATATTTTTATGAATATTTACAGAGTGTCGATAAGATAATATTAAAATTTCATTGGAAAATTTTGACGTTTGGATGGTTAATTAAATAAAAAGGACTAAATTGAAAAAGGTGTAAAAGTTGCTAGAAGGATTAAATAGCTCAATTGTCAAATAAGGAAGGACCTAAAGTGCAAATAAGCCCAAAGGAGATATTTTGGGCGGCAATAGCTGAGAAAAATCAGGAAATGGGTGAAATAAGGGAAAAATTGGAAAATTGCCAAAATTAGTTAAATAAAAATGGGACCAAATTGGAATATCTAGAATTCTCTTTATTTCTCTTCATTTTCTTCGGCTGAAAAACAGCCATGGAAGGGGGTTTAAGCTGGTTTTCAAACTCTTGCTTCATGTAAGTTTAATTCTTGCTCTCTCCTTGAAATTTCTATGTTTTTGGACTTTTACAATTAGGTCCAACTTATTAATTCATAGTTTTTGATTTTATGGCTAATTTTTAAAGTTATTATTGGATGAGTGCTGGAAGCATATGCTGAATAAACATAGAATTGAAGCATTAATTTTGTTATATGATGATTTTATCAAGTAAATTTGATGGTGGAAATTGGTTTTAGGACCTAATTGTGAAAGAGTCAAAATTAAGGCCTAGTGTTAAAATTCTGATCTCAAAGGTTATGAAGTAGTTTAAAATGATAGAGAAAAGTATTAAATGAGAAAATTAGCTCAATTGAGGGGTTGATTGAGCAAGGACTGAATTGTATGAATTGTGGAATTTGGGAAAAAATAGAAATCAACATGTTACATTAAAGTAGTTTTGGATAGCAACAGTTGTTTAAATTTGAAAAATCACCAAAAATAGTAGAAATTGAATTCGAAGTTGAGTGAGATATAGAATTAAATCTTGTTGAGCCTATTTTCATATAAAAGAAACAGAACAAGCAAAGAAAGTCTATAGATGGAGATATTTAAATTTTTGTAAGACTGGTTTAGATTGATTTCGTGATCCCCTATTCTGAATTGTAAAAATCATTAAAAATTGTACAAAAATATTTATGGAACATATTTTATATGTATGGATTCTTTGAAACAAACTTGAATATCTTTTGAATTCTGTATAAAGAGAAATTGAAATTTTAGTGAAGAGAGGTCAAAGCAGTTGGACTGTGTAACAGGGGAGAATTTAACTAATAAACTGTACTAATTGGCCACACCAAAAATTCTGGAAAAATTATGGTAAGAATATATAAGAGTCTAGTTTCAAAGAAAATTAACGGATCTTAATTTGAAGTTCTGTAGCTCAAGATAAAAATAATTTAGTGATTATGACACGGATGGACAGCTTGAAAATGCACATAAGTAAATAGTAAAAAATTATAGATAATGTTATTTACAAGTGTGTTATTTATACTAAGGATGTGGAATGGAGTGGAGGAGGAGGAAAATATATGAATGATTTGTATTTAAATCAATCACATGTCTGATTTTAGTGATCATTTATTAGTCTTGTGAATTTTATAATGTGTTATTTCATATGTATTGTTGATAAAATTGTGACCAATGTAAAAGCATGAGTATTTAATAAATGCTCAAATTGAGTACTTCTACCTTGTGATAATTGACGAATTGACGGAAAAAGACCATGGTTGGACGATGGCAACAAGTGACAAGTGGTAGCTTCGGCTACAAGTGAAAAGTGGTAGCTTCGGCTACAAGTGACAAGTGATTTTCCGTATAAGACCATAACTGGGCTATGGCATCGGAATAAAGTGATAAGTGGCTTCCATGTAAGACCATAGCTGGGCTATGGCATTGGATTAAAGTGATATAAGTAATCCGTATAAGACCATAGATGGGCTATGGCATCGGAGAAAAGTGATAAGTACTTGCGTGTAAGACCATATCTGGGATATGGCATCGGAGTGATATGTGCTTTTGTGTAAGACCATATCTTGGATATGGCATCAGTGATATATGTGATCCGTGTAAGACCATATTTGAGATATGGCATCGGTATGACACGTGCTTAAGATGTAAGACCATAGCTGGGCTATGACATTCTAATGAAAAGTGATGAATTGACGGATAAGTCCATGGTTTTACCATGGCATAATGATAGTGAAGATGTAAGACCATAGCTGGGCTATGGCATTCTATCAAAAGTGATGAATTGACGGATAAGTGAAAGACCATAGCTATGCTATGGCATCAGTGATTAGCAGTGAAATTCAATGCATACTGGCGCATACCAATGAACGCGAGACCATGACTGTACCGTGCAGTGAGTGAATAAGTGAAAGAACATAGTTGGATGAGACTATGGCATCAGTGAAAAAATGACGATTTCCAAATCGGTAAAGTTTTGGTAAGTATCATTTGAAATTATGTGATAGATTTTAATTGAACACTGAAATTAGGCTCAATAAGTGATTTGTCATTATAAATTGTGATTGGAACAATAGTAAGTGAATAACATGTCTATGAATTGATATTTAAAGTTGATAAGTGATATGTGATTATTATTAGTATTGATTCTAATGTATGTGTACTCTTCGATGTTGAAATGATTCAACGTATAAATCTAGCATATGAATGAGTATGAGACTAATATGAATTAATACAGACACGTGCATGAGCCTTAAGAGTATTGAATTGATAAGACTTGTGAATTGTTTAGTATATTATGTGAAAGAACATGGTATAGATTAGTGAATCCTTACGAGTTACAATGTGAAATGAAAAACTGTTTTCATTATGTTATATTAAGTTATAAAATGTATAATAAATGTAAAATGTAATGGAAGTGGTTTATATTAGCTATTGAGATTGTAAATCTATTTATATATGCATGCATGTGCTAAGGTCTTATATGATGAGTTTATAATGACTGTGGTATGAATGTGGTAAAGATGTGAGTAAGATCTATGATATCTATTGTATGAGAAATTGACATGATTATAATAGATTTATGGACGCTCAAGTACCCATGTATGCCTTGTTGTATGCTATTGTATAAGTATGTGTACGTATGTTGTGAGGGTGACAAATGGCTTGGGAAATAGCCTTGTAATTGTTCACACGGGTAGACACACGACCGTATATCTAAACCATGTGTGACACACGGTCTGCCCCATGGATGTGTTGTATAACCGTGCATCCTCTGCATCATGTTGTATGAAATTCTTGGATTTTGGGAGTTTGGCACGGGCAGAGCACACAGGCGTGTGCCCTGACCGTGTGAGTTTGGGCAGATTACTCCACGGGCTATTAGCACGGCCATGTTAGAGGTCCACACGGGCGTGTAGGTGGTGTCACACGGGCGTGTGACGTATTTGTTAACAAATTTCAAAGATAGCTTCTTAAGTGCTTGAGAGTCCCCGGTTTGGTCTCTAACCACCTCGAATGTATATTTTGGGCCTTGTAAGCCCGTCTAAGGGGACAATATGCATGCGAATGAAAAGTTTTAAATTGATCAAAATTTTATGGCCCGATTTTATATGATTGGTTGAGTTTAAGTCCGGTAGCACCTCGAACCCTATCCCGGTGTCGGATACGGGTAAAGTAGTGTTCATAAAAAAACACTTAAAATTGTCCCTTTTGTAGAAGTTGTAAAATGGATAAAAAATATGTGAAATAATTGAAATTGGGAGTTGTCATAAGAGTAATAAAGGTTCTGCTAGGCTTGGTTAATAAGGAAATCTGATGAAAATCGATTTCCGAGCCTAGGGGTAAAATTGTCATTTTATGAAAGTTTAGAGGCAAAATGGTCATTTTGCCAAATTATGAATTGTGGAATATCTTAGTTAATATGGTGATTAAATGAGTGAATTTATTCATTTTAGATCAAGAAATACGAAACGCGGACCTTAACTGGGGAAAAGCCAAGCAAGTGGACTAAATCGATTAGTCACCTACATTTTATATACCGAGGTAAGTTGCATGTAAATATTACAACTCTATTGTGTTTTTGCATTGATTAATTGATATAGCCTGAAATGTTCAATTGTGATTATGAATTTGCATGATGAGAATGATATGGTAAAATCCCGTTGAACTATAGGAATAGGTCGGATATTCATGCCATAATACTAGGGTTATTCGAGAACCAGTGTAAGACCATGTCTGGGACATGGCATTGACTTTGATATGTGTCAGTGTAAGATCATCTCTGGGACATGGCATCGACACCGATAGATGAGAGCCAGTGTAAAACCATGTTTGGGACATGACATCAGCATTGATACGAGTGCTAGTGTAAGACCATGTCTGGGACATGGAATTGACCTCAATATGTGTGCTACTGTAAGATCATGTTTGGGACATGGCCTTAACCTCGATATGTGTGCTAGTGTAAGACCATGTCTGGGACATGACATCGATACGGATAGAGGAGAGCCAGCATAAGACCATGTCTGGAACATGGCATCGGCCTCGATATATGAGAGTCAGTGTAAGACCATGTCTGGAATATGGCATCGACTTGACATGTGAACCAGTGTAAGACCATGTCTGGGACATGGCATCGGCATCTTACCCTATGGCTGAGGCTTGTCGAATATCTTTTAATATTCTAAGGGGTTCAACGGGAAATGTATAGTTTATGTTATATTGGAAGAGGTTATAACCATGTTGTGAGTGATACAGGTACTTATATGAAATGTATGATATGTAAGCTCAAACTTATATTGCATGATTAGTGAGGGATGAAAATGAATAAGTTGTGTTTATAGCCAATTATGTATCGTATGCGAATTCTGATATGTTGTGAGTATGTAAATGCATGGTAAATTGTTGTCTTTTATTTACATGTACTAAGCTTTTTGCTTACTCCCTTTTCTTTCCATTTTCTTATAGTGCAGCCAAATTAGCTCGAGGATCAAAGAACATCGGAGGCATCGTTCACACTATTAGTAGAAGCATTCGGTATAGTTAGTTTTTAGTATTTTAAGAAATGGCATGTATAGGGGCTTAGTCTTTTGTTAAGGTCATATTGTTTTGGAGCCAAGTGTATTGGCTTGTCATAGAATTGACTCATTTTGTATAAGGCTATGGACAATGGCTAATATTTATTATTGATGAATGCAAATGATGTTACTTTTCATAAATGTGCAAAATAGTATGGAAGAACAAGTGCACTAGGGGTAGTAGTATTAATGCATGGTTGGATTGGTCATGTGATGATGTGTGGATGCCTAATTATGGTTATTGGTTGAGTATTTGTGCCATGCTATGTATTGGTATGTGCTTGATCTTGTTTCAGGGTGGTAAAAGACTTGGTAGATAGCCTTATATTGTCCACACGGGTTGACACATGGGCATGTGTCTATGCCGTGTGTGACACACGGTCTGCCCCATGGGTATATGGTTAGGTCGTGTGGCCCCTGCACCTTAGGTTGGCAAAATTAAATGCCCAGTAGTAACCATACAGGCTGATATACCACCGTATGTCTCAACTGTTGAAAGACACGGCCTAGCATACGGGTGTGTGCCATGGCCATGTGACCTTAAATTGTTGTTGACATCAGAAACAGAATGTCAATGTTTCACACACGGACTAAGACACGGGCGTGTCATAGCCGTGTGAGGGACACGGGCGTGTGTCAGGTTGTGCGAAAACCCCTAAATGCTTCGGCTGTGTGAGCCACACTGGCTCTAAACATGGCTGTAACACCCCAAACTCGGCCTAGAAGTTAGGCCCGAATCCAGCATGTCACATTGAAGTGTTTTTCGAAAACCAAGTTTTCATTGAAAACCCTTCTTGTTTAAAAGTTTGCGTAAAACCTCAATTTGTATTTAATCGATTCCAAACATGTTTTAAAAAAATATTCTTTTTTTCTGAGACGTTATTACTTATAAAATCTTAACCGTTACGGAAGCTTAATTTAAAATAGTTGTTGTTTTGGAAAAACTCGTTTCTACCTCTAGCAATTATCAAAACCACAATTAAAATCCCAAATTTGTAATCCAGAAGTTTAAAAGCCTTATTACAACCCAAATGGAAACTATTAAAAATGAAATAAACGTAACTACTAATATATTAAACAGTTTGTAGTGTGGTCACCTCCGAGTCCTCCACTACGTTGAGCCACCTACTGAGGGTCACCTGAAAAATTAAAAAAAGGGAGTGAGTTTCGAAACTCAGTATGTACGACCCTCATCAAACAAATAGTCATGCAACGATTAGATTGGGCTTAAGCCCTATTCAATATCGGTGGCCTTTGGGCCTTAACCTATAGTGGCCTCAGTTGGGCCTGAGCCCATATCACAATATACGGTGGCCTTTGGGCCTTAGCCCATAATAGGCTCGGTTGGGCACGAGCCCATATCACATATATCAGAATCATATGCATAATGCAAGATGTATGCTTTCCCATCCCATCCAACCCTGCACTTCTCCCTTACAACCTTGCACTACCTGCGAGGAATAAATCACTCGCGCCATCCCTACACTTACAATGTTAGCAGCGGTTGCTGCACTAGCTCAATCGTTACAGCAGAGCTGCTCAGTGGCTTAAAAGCCTACGTTGGATACACAGTCGTCAAGCAACCGTGCGACCCTCAAATACACTTCCTCCTATCAATAACCCCAATCCCTATGCATCATATTAATGCATGAATGCAACAGATAATATTTAACATACATAAGTCATGCTCATGACACACAGGAGTATTTTCATCTTTTCTTACCTAAGGGTATTTCAGTAATTTTACCCTACAAGGGTGTTTCAGTAATTCTACCATACAGGGGTGTTTTAGTAATTCTACCCTACAGGGGTGTTTTAGTAATTCTTAACAATAGGGTTCTTAATTACGAACTTTGGCCCGTCAACAAGTCCTCGTTGGTTAAATTGAACGGATACTATGCACCAGGTAGGATTCCAGAGAAGAGAAGGTGGGTCATTAAGACCGTTTAAGTACCAAGCTCTCCCTAGATCCAATCCTAGACATGTATATGCCCAATGCCACACCCTAATCTTACGACTTGTCCATAGACGTACTTGATAAATTAATTAAGTTTTATGCACTTGATAATTCATTAGAAACTAGGCCTAAAAGTCCATTATAAAACCCTAGCATGTCTACATGCTTTCATTCATTCATATAGCCTATCGGGCCCAATCGCATTTATATGGCCTTTTAGGCTCAATCATACTTATGTGGCCCATCAGGCCTGAATCCATTCCAAACAATTCAAAAAACTTTATCAACTCATCACTTATTATCAACATATCAATTTTTGCTAACTTGGGCCCACAAGCCCGTAGGTCCATTCTGGCTTGATTAGCCAAAACATGACCCAAGTTCATGAGATCGCTCATGGGGCCTCTGCTATCATATCGGTTACCCTCATACGAGTGTTCGCGCACTCATGAGATTGCCGTAGCCAAACTTTCGACTTTTCGACATTTCGGCATTTCGAGATTTGCCGATCTATTGTGTGTAAAGTGTATGTACACACCTGGTATTGAAACATGCTACAATCTCCTCAGCTACGAACCTACAAGCTATGTCATTCAACGATTAATCACACACTTATCAAAAACTATCACCAAAAGCCAAAATCTCACCTACGTCTTACCTTGAACAACAAGCCTTAATAGCCCTTCTTTGATCACTAATCCCGCGTATCTCCTAAATCTGCATCATTCTTAATCATTAAAAACAAAATAACAGGTGAATTGTATCCATCACAAGTCCCCATTTCCCTATCTATGACCATTCGGCCAACACCTAAACCAAAATAGAGAATACTTACCCAAGAAGCAATTGACCCAAGAGGTATTCGGCTTTTGAGATTAGAATGGTGAAAGGGGTTATTCAGCACACATAAGAAGAAGAAAAGAAGAAGGAATCGGCTAAAACCAAAGGTGATTCAAAAGACAATTTGAAAAGAGAAAGTAATGGAAGATCGGCAAGTAATAAAATAATTCGGCTTCTGAGTACTTAGAGAGAAAAAGTGTTTCAGCAACTCAAAAATGAGGAATTCGGCTAAAGGGAAAAAAAATTTAGCATTACCTTAGGATTTCTAATTCGGCACCTATATATAGCCTATAGCCGAATTTCCTATCCCCATATTCTCAATTCGGCTCCACCTCTTCCACATATCTCATCTCCTAACTTTTCTCTACAATAAGCTCCTCAATCCCTTCCTCAAATTCCTCTTCTGATCACTTGTTTAAGAGTTCAACTTCACCACCACTACTAACCATCTAGAAGGCAAAAATAAATCCCCAATAAAATACCATGCCACTACTCGAACCTTGGATCTCCCTGCCTGCTAATGACGCCACCTCTCTACTCCCTAAGTGAAGCCACTTTGCCACTAGACCACAACTTTTTTTGTGTCATTTTTCTTCTTCATTTATTTAAAAGGCCTACTAACTGAAGTTACAGATCCCTTGGGGCTAACCAAATTTTTTTTTTATACCTTACTGGATCCCAGGACATCTCCAGCACCTCTAGACACTCAAAATTCATTAACCCTTAAAGCCAACATGTCATTTCTTATTTTCTTGCTTACTAAACTAAAAAAAATTTATAAGACCCAAAGTCCAAAGCCTAATTCATCTAGGCCCAAAATTCGGGGCGTTACAATAGCCATGTTATGAGATCACACGAGCATGTCGCCCCTTTACACGGGCGTGTGCCCTGTTTTGAAAGAAAATTTTCTACATGTTGTAAAGTTTCCGATGTGGTTCTGAACCGCCTTCAGTGTGCGTTTTAGGCCTAGTAGGCCTATAGTAAGGACTGTAAGATAAAGTTTGAAAAGTTTCAAATTAGAGCAAAGTTGGACATCCCGAGAATGTATGTTTGCATGTGTATTTGTTAGGTAACGCCTCGTACCTTGTCTTTGCGTCAGATTCGGGTACAAAGTGTTACAAAAGAGGAAAAGAAGAGTTTGTGACTTTTGAAATGAAAGAAAATAAAATGGTTCCGTCTTGGAAATAAAGCAGATAAGCAAAAGATTTTTTCCAAAAGATCTGCTATAGCTTTACAGCTGTTTCGGGGATATGAATTGACAGTCTCATAATGATGGCCAGCTGTACCTGACAACAGGAGTATAGATATAGGTTTACTATTTCTATTTTGTTTTTACTTTTGAATTTACGGGCCAATCTGATGGCGGCTCGATTTTGTTTTTTGTTATTTGTTTTTTTAGGCCTACTTAGCTGGAGTTAACCCAAATCAGCATATGGACTATTCTTTGTTTAAGATTTTAATTTATTAATCCAGTCGAATTTTTAAAAAAAAAGTATATATATTATATATATTATATTATATTATATAATAATATAACAAACAAATAAAGAAAGAAACAGAATAGAAAACCAAACGAAAAAGAAAGAAAAAGAGAAAGAAGAAAGGAAGCCACGGCCTTAAGGGCTTTTTGGGTTCAAAGTTCAATTGATCAAGAATCCAAAGACAAACGTGAAAAAAAGAAATTAGTCGAATAGTCCTTGAATTATTACCACTTCCACAATCTACCCCAGTTATGGTCTTTTCATTAAAATGCCATAGTCTAGCTAATGGTCTTACATAACTGGGTTATGGCATTACAAATGTAAAACCATGGCAGGCCCATGGCAATGCATGTATAAGACCATAGTTGGACTATGGCACAAAGAAAACGATATACTTATATCTGTAAGTCGTTCTTCGATTTGGAAAGACTTGGCTAGTGTCATGGAAAAATTTATGTATATGAAACTTGCCTGATAATTATGTATATAAATGATTATGAATTGTTATCGAAATAAATATACACAAAATTTATAAAAATAATGGTACACGAAATATTAATTGTTGTAATTATTATTTAATGTGTATGGTAAGTGGAATGAGGTGAGTATTTGATACTATGATATTGAATTAAATTGTTGAGGATTTGTGATTATTGAATTGAAAGGAATATTAGTTGGAAAAGTGATTTTAAACCCTATTAACTGTATCAAGCCAAGTCAGATATAGTTAGCATGCCATAGGATTGAAAGTATTCAGAGATTACTTCGACTTTGAGTTGATAAGACACTGGGTGTCAAATTTGTTACTTCGAATAAATTCGATGATGTATTGGGTACCAAATTACTTCGGCATAGCCAATGAGACACTGGGTGTCAAATTATCACTTCGAATTATCCGATGAGGCATTGGGTGCCAAGCTGGTATGTTTTGGTTGGATCTATGTATCTGTCAGAGTCCAAGTCGTATTAATAGGGGAAATTAAATGAAATGATATTATAAATGATAATTGATAATACCAAATGTGAAATGAAAATGAGACATATGAATTGTGATTAAATTGTGAAAAGCCATTTGAGATAGCAAATTTAATAAAAATTGAATGTGCTATAAGTGATCTATAAATATATATGAATTAATATTGAAAAACTTATGGTTATTACCAGTATACATATTGAAACGTGTCTTGAAAATGATATTTATATGATATATTGAAATATGACATGGAAATGATATTTACTTAATATATTAAAAAGTGATTTGTAAATGTGTGGTTATCTT
The DNA here is from genome assembly GCA_020496765.1 of Gossypium stocksii. Lineage (NCBI taxonomy): Eukaryota > Viridiplantae > Streptophyta > Magnoliopsida > Malvales > Malvaceae > Gossypium > Gossypium stocksii. The sequence continues at coordinate 3,346,230 of CM035623.1, forward strand.
AGATATGTTGATACAAGAAAAGCATGTATATAGTGACACGTCGAGAAAAATGAGTTTATCAATATTGAAATTATATGTAAGATGTGCAAGTACGCTAATTATTGTTGTTGCTTGATGTTTAGGCAAGTGCCAAGCTATTGACTGAATAGTAATATGTTTATTTATTTGAAATATTGAAATGTTAAGTATTTAAGTGAAAATAAGTTAGTACTCATGAAAGAATAGTAAGGTTTAAATTATGCAATTTCTTATGGAATGACTTATTATGTGTTCAATCCGAAAAAAGCCTTGGTTAAATGCACTAATTTGTGACCATGGCTAAATGATATTCATATGACTTGTATGACATGTATATGGAATAAGTGTGGAAAAGTTAAAGTTATATAAAATTTTACTAAGCTTGGGTAACAAGTATATGTGTGATACTATAGATTTATTTACCTTGTGAATTAATGAATATAGCATTATGAGTATTATGGTAACAATATTGGATTGTTTTAGGATATGGATAAATTTTATATTTGAAATGAATTAGCATGATTAAAGATTATACGAGCTTACTAAGCATTCATTGCTTACGTATTTGTTTTATTTACTTACTTTACAAATTATCAAAAGCTCAAAGGGATTGGAAGTTTATCGGAGCTATATCACACTTTTCATTGGTTTTATTGGTAATTATTGATAACTTGATTCAGGTTATAATGGCATGTATAGGTTATTTTGACTAAATGTTAGTCTATATGCGTTTTGTTAAAATTTGTCATGTATTTAGTTTGTGTTTGGTATTGTGGTGTTTGCATGATTGCCTTATAATGTTGATATGATTAAATGATGAGAGGTAAAATAGTAGTTGAATATGCATAGGAGGTGTCTACAAACATATTGGTTGAGTGTAAACATATATGTACAATGATAATTGGTTTCAAGAAGATTATTTGGTAATAGTTTGGACATGTTTGTTTAGATAAATAGGTAAGTTTGGATACAGATAAACATGGTAATAATATTACATGATTAACGTGATATTAGCTTAAATTAAATACATTGAATTGAGTTATTGATTTGCAATTTGGATGAGTTAGGTCGTCAAGTTGATAGTTTTGACTTAATTTAGATGTATTTGGTTGTGATTTTGATTTGTTGAACAATTGGTTTTTGATTTGCTTGATGTTTAAGCTTGCAGGGTTGGTAAACCAGTTGTATAAGGCTCATTTTGAGTCCACAAGGCTTGGCACACGGGTGTGTGATCAGACTGTGTGAGACACACGACTATCATATGGGTGTGTGACTTGGTCGTGTGTTATAAGTCAGAGAGATACATGGAGTAAGGCACGGCCTAAAACACGGGCATGTCATAGGGTCACACGGGCATGTCCCTCAACCACACGGGCGTGTATGCCTTAAACAAGGGAAAAATTTTGAAATTTTGTGAAAAAATTTTTGAGTATCTGATTGAGTCCCGATTTGTTTCTAATGCATATTTAAAGCCTCGAGAGCCTATAAAGGGAAAAATATGATTAATTTGTGATGTGTATGATATATGTTAATATTACTATTCGTATTTGATCTGAAAAAGCTCGATAATGCTTTGTAACCCTGTTCTAGGGACGGATATGGGTTAGGGGGTGTTACAGATAAGAGTACATAGTCAACAGAAGCTCATAAGACGTGGTCCTCCCGAATACGCCAACAGAAGCTGGAAAGCTGAACAGAAGCTCGTAAGAGTTGATCTACCCAATCACGCCAAATAGAAAGTAAAACGCGAGAGTTCACAACAAATGTTGAACCCCGATTTACTTAGGTAAAATGTCGATATCTCCCTCCAATACCGTCTCCACTTCAAACCCCTGTCATACACCAAATCATAAATGTACTCAAATCTTGGGTTCAATTTAACGGCCCATTTTCTGTGAAATCAAAATAGTAGTTTCGGGACCATAAATTCGAGTCAAAAAAATATATTTTAATATTATTGCATGGTCTGCATTATGATAAGAAAGACGTATGAAAATTTTACCGATTTTATATTTAATTAGGAGGAAAGGACCAAATTGCATAAAATGCAAAAGTTGAATTCTATTAGCTATAGGTGGCAAATAGCTATAGAATTGAAATTTTGAGGTTCTTGTATGGCAATTAGACCATTAAATGTAGTTAGCAGATATTTATGATGATTCATCCATGGAAATTTAAGAAAAGAAAAGGATTAAATTAGAAAAAGGAAATAATAAAAGATGATATTTTAACTAAATAGAAAATATCATCATTTTATATCATCTTCCCCGAATTTTTATATGGAAACCCTAGCTAAGAGAGAGAAATTCAAGCAAGCTTAATTGGGTAACTAATCATGTCCCGTTTTTAGTAATTTTTATATTTTTGATATCGTAATAACCTAATCTATCTATTTTGGGGATTAATTTACAAAGTTATCAAAATATCAAAGTTTTTTCATGGATGAATGTACTAAAATTTTGAAATTTATGGTAGAAAATGAAAGTTTGTTAATAGATAAACAACTTTTGTAAAGTGAATTATGATGAAATTGTGATTTAGGGATTAAATTGTAAAGATTTAAAATTAATGGAAAATTTCTAATTTTTGTGAAATACAAGAGTTGTAAATGTTATATGAAAAATTCAGCTAGGTTTGGATTAAGGATTGAATTGCATGAATTTTATTTTCAGAGTCTAGGGACGAAATTGGAATTTAATCAAAAGTATAAAGGCAAAGTGGTACTTTTGCCTAAAAGTGAATTGGGTTGATTTGAATATGAAATGTAAATAATTGACGATTAAATTCATTTATATATATCTGGAAAGACCAAATATGGAATTGGATCGAGGAAAACAAAAAGTATCGGATTAGTAGATTTTTGTATACGAATAAGTATCGATGTAAGTTCGTGTAACTAAATTGTATATTTATATGCTTGAATTGAATGTTGTGTATGTGAATTGTATAATTTCCATGTATGAAATTAATTACATATCTCACAAAGTCCGATAAATGTTAAGTCCCATTTGAATAAATGAAATTCAATGGATACAAGACTCCCTAATTAGTTGTGGTCCTATATATGTTGTGGACACACCACAGCTCGAAAGAGTGTCCCGTTATTAGCCTTTCGATCTTTCCGTAATATGATTCTTGCTAGCTTCCCGTTATAGCACTTCAAAGCATCCCGATAAGTGGTGATATTACATGTGTTGTCGACACACCTTAGCTCTTGTGAGCTTCCCGATTATAGGCTCTTTGTGAGCTTCCTGATTATAGGCTCTTTGTGAGCTTCCCGTTATGGCTCGATTGAACTTCCCGATATATGGCTATCCAAAGCTCCTCGATAAATGGCTCTTCGGAGCTACCCGTTATAGGCTCGCATGAGCTTCTCGATAATGGCTCTTATGAGCTTCCTGTTTTTTAGCTTGGATAAGCTTCCCGTTACATGGCTCATATGAGTTTTTCATTATATGGCTCGAGAGTGTGCTTCTCGATTAAGTGATGTATTAAGCACTCCCAAATATGAATTGACGGATTATAGCTTCGTACACTTCCAGTGTACTATCGATGTATCCATTAAAATTTCAAATAAATTCAACGGGCAAAGTTTCGATATGAGATAAATTATTTTAAATGTATAAGTTATATGAATATATGATGTAGAAAGCATATGTATATGAATATATGATGTAGAAAGCATATGTATATGAAATTGTTACATGATGAGCTCGTCTTTGTTATATGAAAAGTACTTGAAATTCATGACTAACATGCTTGATAAAGATTTGTATGTGTTTAGGTTATTGATTTTATTGGTTTGGATGTACTATGAGTGTTTATTTTAAATGAATATGGTTGGTAAGTTGATCTCCTATTATATGAACTTACTAAGTATTATATGCTTACTCTATTTATTTTTCTTTGTTTTATAGTGTTCAAAAGCTCATAAAGGTTGGAAACCGGTCGGAACATCATCACACTATCATTCAGCTCGTTTTGGTACAAATAGCAAACTTAATTTGGTATAATGGCATGTATAGGCTAAGTTAGGCAAAATGATGATATGTTTTGATTGTAACTAGCCATTGGAATGGCTAGTGATAGTATGGTTAATGTATATGTATGAAGTTATACTATGTTTGATATGTAAGTGTGCATGATTGGTATTATAGGTTTAAATATGCTTAAGTAAGAATATGTTCAATTCATTAAGTTGGATGTTTGAATCAATGTCATAATATATCATACATAAGAATTTGGTTTTTATAACAGCTCGATTTCGGGTCTAGTTGGAACAGTGGTTTCGGGACCACAAAATTTGACGCAAAAAAAATTATTTTTAATATATTTCTATGGTCTAAAGTTTTACGAAATGATTTTGCGAAAATTTCTTTTAAAAATTTTGACGTTTGGGCGCTCAATTTAGTCAAAAGGACTAAATTGTAATAAGTGCAATATGTGAGTTCTATAGGTTAAAGGTGTCTAATTGTTATGAAATTTTAAATTGGAGATTCTTAAATGGAAATTAGACCATTGGTTAAGTTGGTGGACAAAAATGGACATGGTTAGGTATGTTTCTAAAGTTTTTCATTAAGGGTAATTTAGTAATTTGGCAATTAAATGAATTAAAAAGGCAAATTAAAAGCCAATTTTTGTTCATCTTCTACCCCATGGCCGAAATTATCAAGGAGAAACCATGGATAGGGTTTTTCAAGCTTCCAAGCTCGATTGTAAGTTCGTTTTAGCCTCGTTTTTAATGATTTTTATGTTTTTTAGATCCTCGTTACTTAATCTAGCTTTTTCGAGGACTATTTTGAAGTATTATCAAAGTTTAAAATTTTATCCATGTTAGATATTTGTGTATTTTGATGCTTAATGGTAGAAAATGTATGCTTGGTGTTAGATAAACGACTTTTGCTAAGTGATTTTTGATAAAAATGTAAAAAATGACCTATTTGTAAAAATTTATAAAATGAGTAGTAAAAGTGTGATTAAATGGAAAACATGGGCTCCTACAAGCTTGTATAAGGTTCAGCTAAGCATGGGTATTGAAGAAATTGTGCACATTTCATTTTACAAGCCTAGGGACTAAATTGTAAAAATGCGAAACTGTAGGGGTAAAAATGTAATTTTGCCATAATATGATTTTTGAGCTAAATTGAATAATGTGATGATTGAATGAGTTAAATGTGATATTATAGATCAAGGAAAACGAGAATTTGATCCAGAATGGAGGGAAAATAAGTTTCGGATTAATCGACCTAATTCATCGATACAGCAAACAAGGTAAGTTCGTATGTTAATAAATGTTATTAAATTTTGTATTATGTGCATTATATAATTGATTGAATTTTGGAACAAAAATTAAATGTTCGAAATAAGTATAAATGCAAGATCTATCACAATCGTTTTACAACGAAAGACGAATTGACGGTAAAGACCATGGTTGGACCATGGCGAGTTATAATTTCGTATAAGACCATAGCTGGGCTATGGCATCGATATGTGATATGTGATTCCATGTAAGACCATATATGGGATATGGCATCGGTATGTGATATGTGATTACGTGTAAGACCATGTCTGGGACATGGCGTCAGTATGAGATTTCGTGTAAGACCATAGCTGGGCTATGGCACCGGTATGTGATTACATGTAAGACCATATCCGGGATATGGCATTGTACTGTGTGTACGTGATTTCTTGAATATCCTTAGTGATTTCAAATGATTCAACAGTAAAGTCGAGACGAAAATGAAAGTACGACTGAATTAAGTAAAACAGGTATGTACAAAACCTATGTGAGAATCAAATGAAGGTAAATTGATAAGCTTACAGTGTATCCTATATATGAAACGAGAAAGATTTGAGTATAAGTATGCTTCATGCTATAATGTGTTTATTTGACTATATTGAAATATGAATTGAATGATATATGAGACATGAGTTATAGTTGTTTTAATTATACATAAGTATGGCACATTGTGTGCGAAGTACCATTATTCAATGACATTTTACATGATTTATCTTGGTTAAAGTAAATGTGATGAATATTGGATTGAATGAAGTTGTATAGATTTTTTATTATGTATGTATAAATGTGAACAAATTGATGACAAAATATGTTTGGTCCATATGAACATAGAAATGAATAAGTTTGTGCAACTTTTAGTTGATTATGTGCTTGGATTTATGACATAAAGGTGAAATTAAATGAGTTTACGTTATATTAATGAAAATTCTTAATAAGCATTTATTCGATAACTTATGTTATTTTCATACGAACTTACTAAACTTTATAGCTTACTTGTGTTATTCCTCCCATGCTTATAGGATTTCGAAGACTCGCTTAGGTTAGAAGCTGTCGTAGATCTCGTTACATTATCTAGCTATCGTATCAGTACTTAAAAGCTTGAGAATTTGGTTATATAGCATGTATAGGCTAGTTGGTTTATGAAGTCTATAAGTCTTTTTGGCTATTAAATGCCTAAATTGGTTTAATATGAATAGCCAAGTGTTTTGGTTCATAAATGATGTAAATGTTGGTGTATATTTGGCTATTTAAGTTGGTTTATTTTGAGATTATGACATATGTAAGTGAAAATTATATATATTATGCCTTGTGGTTTGGTTATATTTTGATAGGTGAATTATGGGAAATATTGAGTATGGTGTTTGTCATACTGAAATAGTCTATAATGTGACGATTTATGGATGTTCAGTTGCTTAAGTATAATGTGCTTGGTGTCTTTGAAATGTGTAAGTGTATGTGTGAAAAAGCGTGGCAAAGAGCTTAGTAAATAACATTTGTTTTGTCCACACGGGTAGACACACAGACGTGTGTCTAGGCCATGTGTGACACACAGCTTACCCTACGGGCATGTGTTTCGGCCATGTGTCCCCTGCACCTAAAATTTGAGAAACAAAATGTTCAGAAATGAGCACACGGTCAGAGACCCGGCATGTGTCTCAGCCGTGCCATCACATGGGGGTGTGACTTGGCCATGTTATCTCATTTTGGTCATGACTTACAAGTCAGATAGTTACACAGAGTAGGGACACGGGCGTGTGTGACCACATGGCCTGCCCACATGGGCGTGTCCCATAACCATACGGGCGTGTGACCCCTGTTTAGAGGAAAAATTTTCTAAGTGTTGTAAAATTTTCTAAAGTTCTCGGTTTAGTCCCAAATCGCTTCCAATGTACGTTATGGGCCTCATAGACTCGTAGTAGGGATTATATGACTAAATGCAAATAGTTTTAAGTTGGACCCAAATTTATGACAGAAATTGCATGTTGTTCGTGTGATAAGTCTAGTAACACCTCGTACCCTGTTCCGGCTTCAAATAAGAGTAAGGGGTGTTACAGTTTTGGCTTGGTTTAATGTCTTGGATTGATTGGTGAATGTGCTTAAATGTGGTTGTAGGAGGAAGATCAGTTAGGTGAGAAAAGTGGCCTTGAAAATGGCCTATTTTCGTCCATACGGATAAACACATAGGCGTGTGTCTCAGTTGTGTGTGTCACATGGTCACGTATGGGCGTGTGGTTTGGCCGTGTGTCCCCTGCACCTAATTTTCAAAAAAATAAATTGTCCACACGGCCTAGCACAACTGCGTGTGATTGGTCGTGTGACACAAGTCAGAGAGTTATATGGGTTGGGACACGGCTGTGTGCTTCATATTGAATGCCCATACGGCTTAGAACATGAGTGCGTCACTTGGCCGTGAGAGCCACACGACTTGGCCACACGGGCATGTGTCCCCTGCATCTAGAAGAAATTTTTAAAATTTAGCGAAAAATTCTCTGAGTTCCCGATTTAGTCCCGACTTGTTTCTAAATCATGAATTAGGCCTCGAAGATCCATTTAAGGGACAATATGATTGGATATGTATGATTTCAAATATGAATCGTAAATGATACGATTTAATTATATTTGATCTGTAAACTTTGGTAATGCTTTGTAACTCTGTTCTGACAACGGATATAGGTTAGGGGTGTTACATTCAATTTGAACCGAATATCCAATTCAATATTATAATTCAAAAAATAATTCATTTCCAACAATGTAATATATACACAATACCAATCATAAATTTATAAAAATGTTAAATTTTAATCGTAAAAACTTACCTGGACTGAATTGTAGTAATTGCAGAAGTTTAGGGACTATTTTGCTAGTTTTCCTTTTCCACGAGTATCTATAGGATCTTGATCTAAAATATAAAATTACTCATTTATTAGAATATATTTCATTTCCAATCCATTTTACAATTAATACCCTTTTATTTTTTAAATTTATGCAATTACCTCAAACTTTTACAATTTTTACAATTTAATCCCTTAATTAGTTAATCTATCAAATTAACTAATTTTCTCAAATAAATAATCCATCCAAATATTATAGGCCCTCATGCAGCCCCTAATAAACCTAAAATTCACTATCAAACCCTAATATTTTGATATTTTCACAATTTAATCCTAAAATCAATATTTAACAAAAATCACTTTACAAAATAATCACACAACACAATCAAAGCTCCAAATCCATGTTATTCATAAAAAATATCTAATATTTATCAATGGAAACTTCCAAAATTTTTAATAGAATCAGAAACAAAGGTACGAGTTAGCTGGACCTAGTTGCAACGATCTCAAAAACATAAAAATTATTAAAAACGTTCAAAGTTTGCTTACCAAATCACCAAACCAAAGTTGGCCGAATGTTTGTTTCTCCTTTAAGGTTTCGTTGGTGGCTTTTTAAAATGAATAAGATGATAATGAATTTTTTATCATGTTTTTTGTTATATTATACATATTTAGTAATTTACTATTTTACCCTCATAAATATAATCAAACTTTAACAATTTAAAAGTTCACTAACGTCCACCAACCCTTGAATGGTCTAATTACCATTTAAGTCCATTTTCATTGTTCAATAAACCATTTAATCACTCAAATAAAATAGTGACTAAATTTTACATCTTTTATGATTTAGTCCTTTTTAATTAATTAACTATTGAAACGTTAAAAGTTTTCAACGAAACTTTAATACCACCTTAATGACACTCCGTAAATATTTATAAAAATATTTTTGACTCGGTTTATAGAAACAAGGTCCCGATACCTCACTTTCTAAAACCACCTGACTTTAGGGTCTTACCACTTGAACCTAATAAATCGTTATAAAATATAAATTACCAAATCAAAAATATTTTTAAAACCATATTTGACTCGTAAATATTAAATAATAATATTTACGAGCTTACTCTCCGAATTTAGTGGCCTTGAAACCACTATTTCCGACACCACTGAAAAATCAGATTGTTACATTAACTGTTAACATTTAGTGATATTGTCACGTGAGATGTTGGTTATGCAAATATTAAAAAATAAAAATTCCAAAATTTCAAAAAAAATAATACAAATTCTGAAACCAAATAGAAAAACAAAAAAAAAAGGAAATTGTTCCAGAACAAAAATAAAAAATCTAAAATGTTCCAAACAAAGAAAAAAAAAAAAGGAAATTATGTTGATCATATCTCTCTTTTTGTCAAAGAGCTTAGAACTATCTATAGTCTCTCATCAACCAAAAAATAGAAGGATATTGCATTTCAACGCATTCAAACCCGTGTTCTCCTACATTGGCAAGTGACAACAATGCCCATAATAATCGAGTTAAGACTCAATCGGTAATATGTAGATATTTTTACACATCGATTACTTTTTATTACTTATATTCTAATGTGTTTGTATATGTCTCTTACTTCATCTCATATTTTGCATAATTTATCATTATAATTTAATTTATTTTTTTATATTTTCATATTGTTTATTTATGCATTAAAATTTCTATTAAATTGTTGAGAATTTTATGCATTACTTAATAATTTGTTTTATATATATATATATTATAAATCCAAGTAGTCATGCTATGTTCATATGTTATTTTTTGTGCTATGATTTTTTTGTAAAATAATAACAATTACACATTAACCACAGTACTTTAAGCTAGAAGAAGAATTATCTTTTCGTAATTGACCCGTTACCATTGAAGGTATATTCTGAACAACATGTGGACTAACAGAAAATTGCTTCATCGATCCGATAAGAGCATGTGCAATCGTATTAGCTCTAAATTCATTCACTTGATGATCAAATTATTTAACTATATATTAATACAAATATGTTTACAATTTATTCTTTTTTTAAGGACATTAACATTTATAAGGTTTTGATTAGAGAAATAGGGTCCATATCTAATAGAAGAGTAAGCTAAGTCATTAATCAATTTTTAGCTTTAGGCTATAATTAAATTATGTTTAACTTTAAAATGTTTGTTGGGTTTCACTTAAATTATAGATTATATGTTTGGTTATGGGATTAATTTGCAGACATTCTATAATTTTGGGTAAAAATATAATAGACGCCCTTGTACTAAGATTCATATTTCATTTTACTCTATTTGTCCTAAATACAGGCAAATTAGTAAATGTAGTTTAGATCAAAGAGCAAAATGATCCTTCTATTAAAAATTTCATTTATTTCTACAATTTAAAACTGGTCCACATATGTTAGAATAAGGTACATGTGACAAGCCGCGTGTAACTATCTAATTATTCTATCAGCCACACAAGTTTTTAACGGTAGAAATTGATAAAATTTTTAACAGAAATGGTCAGTTTCCTCTTTGATCTAATATACATAGACTAATTTGCTCATTTTTTAAACAAATGGGCAAAATGCAAATTAACTTATATTGCAAGAGCCTCCATAGTTCTTGTACCTATAATTTTGTTTATATTTTTTGTTATTTTAATATATATTCATGTTATTTTTATATTATGTTTTAAAATTTTTTTCATGTTGTGATAATATCATGTTTTAATTCATTTTATATAATTTATCATAATGATTCAAATAAAAAAACGTGTTCATCTTATATCTAAATTAGTTTCTAGGCTCTAAAATATTTTAATTAAGAATTGAAAGCATCAATATTGTATTAATTAAGTCCTCTCCTCCACCTACATATAAATTTAAGTGATAAATGCCAATTCAAACCTAACATGAAACATTTGTAAGACACAGTAACCAAATTATAAACATATATGCACTTATTATATTGATAGTTTGAATATGATGTGTAACACTCTAATATTCAACTTGATCGTCGAGTCCAAGTTACAAGATGTTACATTTGTTGTCGAAGCAATTACGATCAATCATAGTCAAGTTATACCATTAATACTTAAATTGAACCAGAATATACATCTAATACAATGTACAATCATTACTGAGTCTTACATGAGCTTGCAATGGCTCAACTAGTAACCCGAGGTCAAAGAATGACCAAATTGTAAAAGTTTCAAAATGCAGGGTATATGTCGTAACGTTGCCAAATAGTTTGTCATGTCATAACATCAAACCATTCGATGTCACGACACCACTTATTGTGTTGGCCTCGTCAAGATGACAGGGTTGCTCGTCCCTGTTAGGAAATGTGCCTATATCGTAGTAAACATGCATGTAACTGTTTTCTATTTATTTGAAAGATTAATAAATAAAGTTAATTTCACATTTCACTGTTATGTCTTTTGTATTTTTGTCTTTTATATTTTGCATACATAGCGAAATTGTGACAAGCAAATATTAGCTCATTGGTTGTCTAAGTTCAAACTAAAGATAAGTAGCATTGTAAGAACGTTTACATTGCGAAAAAGACAACTTACTTCAGTAGATAATCTAAATAAGTTCGTAATCTTGTAAAATAATCTAAGTGAGCATTTTATTCAAATAATGAGAAGGATTATTATGTCGTCTACAATTTCAATTGGGGAGATGGCTAGTCTTGGCTATCAAAACAGTTGACTCTATAAGTAGAGACATAGATGTATTCATTGGTAGAATGATACATTGGACTGGACCCAGGATGAATTAATTCTGAATTCGTATGTGAATTAATTCACTTGTGACGTTCATGGTGTGATTTACCTAAATCTTGAGTTAGTCACTGACCATGCGTATGCAACTCATCTGCTTTGATATAAATTGAGGCTTATGCTTTAAAGATGATTGAGCCCATAGCGATATATTGGGTACATGACTTGTGTATGGCATGGCTTTACTAGCAACAGTGGAATTTATAGCTCAATTAAAGAGTTAATGATATCCTCTCATTAGCATTGTGTAGATTGATAAATATGGAACATGACCACGAGTTGCTTGTTCTCAAACGAACAATTTATCACAGTCATTTGTTGACAGTAATCATATTAATCATTAAGAAGACTCAATGGTTACAATGAGATGAAATAGGATTGTATTGAGTGAACGGATTTAACTCAAAGAAATCAAGGATATCATATGAGGGTAATACAAATCGAACACTCAAGCTACTCCTCGTCGGCTCTTATCTTTCATTTCCCTCTTGATGTTCCTGTGTCATCTTTAGCTACGAATTATAATTTGACAATACATAATATTAAATTCCAGCTCAAATCTCAATCAATTACAAAGTAATATATATTTTAAAATTTATTCAATTTAGTCCTTAAAATCGAGACTAACCTAACTTTCGATTTAAAATTCCAAAATGAAATATGATTTCACTAATACCCATTAAGGACATTTTATTTCTTATTTATATAGTCAATTGTAAATTTCATTCACTTTGGTCGCTAATGTGCAAAACTATCAATTAGCATTAGAATTTAGTCTTTTTCACATCTAAGCTTAAAATCTATCAATTTAACACCTAAAAATTTTAATTCACAATAATGGCATCTTCACAACTTTAGTAGTTTTAGAAATTGGTACATAGGCTAGCTAAATCAAGCTCCCATGACCTCAAAAACATAAAAATTACAATAAAAGACTAAATTGAACTAACCAATTGAAGACCAAAAGTTTGAAACCCTTGGCTATGGCGTCAAGAGCTTTCTTCTTCTCCAAATTTGGTTGAAAGAGATGATAATCTCTTTCCTTCCACCAAAAAATGATAGATATACTTGGATTAATTTATATTTTAGCTTAATTAATTATGTTTTACTTTAATTAATCAAAATTTTACCCATTGAGCATATTAATATTATACTGTCCACTAATCTCAATTTCATGGGGTCTAATTGCTATTTTGAACCTTTCATTAATTGCACTTTAAGTCCTCAATTCAGTTTCTAATTAAAAATCTATAGTGATTGGACTTTATGTTTTAGTCCCTGAACCTCAATTAAGCCCTAATTCATCTAAATTACTTGTCCAACATTCAATTCATATATAAAACAACTCCGTAAATATTTACAGGCTTGATTTACAGAAATAAGGTCCCGAAATCACATTTTTTCGATATCATAAAAATCGAGTCGTTACATGATGAATTAAAATATATATAAATCTAGGAGGGTTATGTTTATTTTTTTTAAACATGCCAGATCGAAGCTATCTATGATAATTTGATTCATGTGTTCCAAATTTACTCAACTTCAAACCTAAGCTAACGGTTAGGCTGGTGGTTAGACTCATTAAAAGTTCTATAAGCAAGAAATGAGACAATACTCCACAGAGCTTGCATCAATTCATTATTTTTACCGGTTTCAAAGGACTTCAGCTTCAAATTCCTCATTTACTAAGCTTCATATTCCTATTGATTCGGAAAAATAGAAGGCAAAAAAACACATGAGCATCATAGGAAGAGAAAGGAAAAGAATGTGGCTCATTAATGTGTTGATAAAGGATTAAAAATGATTTTTTTAAATATATATTTTAAATTTTTTAGGATTAGAACTAAATTGATAAATTTTGTAAATTTGAGAGCTAAATTTGTTAAATTTTTTATACTTAAGATCAAATTGATAGAACGTGTAAACAATAGATGTTAAATTTGCTATTAGACCAATAAAAAAAAGCTCATGTTAGCTTTTTGTCACTCATCTTACGACAACTAATGGGAGAGCGATTAAAAATTTAATTTCAAAAAGTTTAATGACTAAATAAATAAATAATAGTTAGGTGACCAAAATCGAAAAAAATACATAGTTAAGTGACATTTTTAAATGCAAGGGCCCTAGCCCCAAAATGGTAAATTATATTTTTAGCCCCTTAAAAATTTTAAAATTATAAACTAGTTTACTTGGGTCCCATAAAAAAAATTCACTTTAATCTTTTTAACACTCCAAAATAATAAGTATATACAAAAATAAAATTATACTTTAATCACTTTAAAATTTTAAAATTTAATTTTAACTCGCAAATATAAACTTCTAACTGCGTCTCCGCACATTTACAAATGTAAAAAGTAGAACTCAAACTCGAGTCCGGGAGCTCGACCTTTGTAAACTAGAGGAATACTTAAATTTAGCTAAATTGGGACTAAAGCAACCCCCAAATATTTTGCCTTTTGCCTTCGAGATATTAGAATCAAACTTTTTACTTAGCCACCCTGTCCAGAGTTGGCGGTGGTGGTCGGTGTTGGCGGCGCTGGCGGTTGTGGTTGGCGCTGGACCAACAGAATGGCTGCAAAATTAGGATTTTGTATTTTTTCCATTTTCTTGTTCTATTGTCCACGTACTAGATTTAGAAAATTACGGTTGTGCCCTTATGTTGCCTTTTAAGTAAGGTGAGAAAAAAGAATATTCCTTGAAAAAAGGGTATCACGACTCACGAGATTACGACACCTAATAGAAGCCTTTCATTTTATTTTATTTTTTCTCTCATATTAAAAATAAATAAAAACACTTGAATTTTGTTGGTGGTTACTGAATTTGACGTTCACGATAAAATTAAACAAAATCCTCTCTTTTAAAAATTTATATTTTATTTGTTAATTGAGACTTAATTCGATTGATACGAATATTATTGTCAATACAAGATGATGTAAGTTTGACTGTGCTAAAATATATTATCTTTCTATTTATGAGTTGAAAAAAATTTATAGATAATTTTAAACTTTATATAAAAAAATAACAATATAAGTAAAATATATAATAAAATTATTTTTAAAATATATATATATATATATATATATCTTATTTCTTTTTTTATGTTAAAACTAAAACTTGAAATTTATATGAAGATTTGATTAATGTAGGTTTTACTTTAATTTCATGTCTATTAAATATAAAAAATTATATCATACATAACCAAAAGTTAGCCAACTTTGAAATTTTTGTTTAATTGAATTCTAATTTGATTTAATTTAAAATTAATTAAACTTGAAAATAAATAATTTAAATTTATGTTTCTTTTTGCCAACGAGATATTAGAATTTTTTTATGAAAGTGGAGGATTTAGAAATCGCGTACTCGAATTTGAGTCATACAATACGCAATTATTATGTGTGAGTTTTAATTTGTAGGTCGATTTTTATATGGATTATTTCGATTCTTAGTCTGTTTATGCTTTATATTAGTTTGATTCTACTTTATAGTTGTTCGGACATGTATTTTTTAGGTAAAAGGACATCTCCAAATGTTCTCAATATCAATACCGAACAAATTAACCTCTCTAAAAAAATTAGAGTTATTTAATCCTTGCCAAGTTTGGAAATGAGTAATTAATGACAATTAATCACAATATTAATATTTTACATCAATTGTACATAATTTCGATTGATATAATAAGAAATTTAGAAGATGATAGAGATTAATTTGCTCATTATCAAAATTAAAAAAGACTAGAGAGATTAATTATATAAGGATTAAATTGTTCATTTTTTTAGATAAACTAATTTACTTAGATATCGAAATTGAGAGAAACTATAAATGTGCTTTTACTTATCTTTTTATTATATTATGATTAAATATATATATTTTTTATAAGAAAAAGAAGATAATATTGTTTAATAATCGAATCGAGAGTTACATCAATTGAAAATCTAAAAAAAATACTTTTACCATTTTACTAATGATTTAATCGAAACAAGTTGAATATTTTAATAATTTAAATTTTAATTCTATTTAAATAATTTAAAATAATCTAAACACATATTCAAACTTAAAATTGTTCAAAATATTCGATTGGGTCACAATATTTATTCAATGTACCACTTTCAATTCAAATGCCACGAGGTGGGCATTAAAAAAAATAAAATTAGCTAACTTATTTGATTTTGATTGTAATATAATATTATACAATATAATATAAAAAAATATATAATATAGTTAGTGATTGAAGGAAAGAAAAAGCAATGTGCTAGGCTAGAAATGGAAAATGGTCGGTAAAAGTGTTGAATGTTGGTACCTAATAATAATAGAAAATGGGAGAATTCCATAGACCGAGTCGGACCGGGTCATATTTCGATTTGACTTGAATTAGAATTTATTCTTTAAACTAATAAAATATTTAAAAGATTAATAATAATTTTAAATATAATTATTATTAAATTTTGAATTTTTGATAAATTAAAATTAAAATATTTTCTTTTAAAATTCGACTTGTATAAATTAAACGAATAATCCGACCCCAAATAGGCCTGAAAAATAAAATAAATAAATAAATGAGGGAAGCAAATTAGCATAATCAAAGCCCCCACCACCTAACTTTACATGCTGAATCATGGCCGGTGACAGACCTATAATATATATTATTTTAAATATAATAATTTATTTTAAATAAAATTTAATCCATTTTCTATGTTGATATTATTTTCTAGGCTCTTATTATATTTTAATTATTTTTCTCCCATTAAAAAAATTATTATTTCAATGTTAATTGAATTTTAACTCGATTGAAATAATACATGAACACAGTTAAACATGTTAAATTAGTAGTTCGAACTTCAAGGATTTATAGGTAATATGTATTAAAAAATAATTAGTCTTTCACTTTAATTCTTGGTAAAAAAATTATTTCTTTTTTGGATTTTTTTTATATAATGTGTAAAAGTATTCATAATTAATCTTTACTTTTAAACCCCCGTTCTCTTGTATTAACAATAATACTAATATCATTTGACAAAAAAGCATGACATTAGCAATTATCGAAAAAATATAAACAAATTAATTTTATAAACAGTTTATATCAATTACGTAAAAATAATTTATATTTCATATATAAACATCCTAACAATGAATTACAATAAATTATTTTATTATAATTTAAGTTTATATATTTTATATATCATAAATTTATAATATTAACATATTTGAATATTGTTTAAATTTTCACTTTTTATTTTAAAATATCATGCTTAAAATTAACATTATATATTCTCAAAAATATTTTATATATAATAAATTAAAAAAATTATAACCCAAAAATAAATATAGAATGATTGTAAATATATTCTTCATCATATCATTAAAATTTAAATAAAACTAAAATATAAAAATATCATTTAACATAAAAATAAATAATTTATTAATTTTCTTCAAAATTTCTTGTTATTTAATTTTAAAAAATTTTCCCTTTCCCTTTCACATATATATATTTCAATTTCAATTTCATAAATATTAATATTTTTTAGAGTGCCACGAATTTCTTGTATAAATAAAAATTATCAATTTCATAATTTCATTAAAATGTATCCTATAAATGAACTAATCCAACAAAAAGAAAAACTATGATCATGTTTGGCAATTAGCTGATAGTTGATTGTTCACTACAATAGTTGATTTGACCAATTGATTCTATTAATTGGCTATTTAAAAATGTTTGGTAAAACTTAGTTAATAAATGTAAAATGACAAATAAAAACATGCCACAAATAAGAACATGTGGTAAAAGAAGTAATTTTTTAACAAGTATGATCAGATATTCATTCTCAATCAGCTGTAAAAAAGGTTGGACATCTCTAACGTTTTTTTTTTTTATTTTAGAAGTTTTAATTCAACAAACTCTTGCAGACATCTATTAATCGAACCTTACAATTCAATTAAAAAGAGCCCAAAACTCTGTTTATCAAACACCATCTATATGAAACTATTTTATATTACAAGTTTTAATTTTTCCACTAAAATGGATTAATATTTAAATTAAAAATTTTTTTCAATAATAATTTCACATTAATATTAAAAAATAATAAAATGACATATTAATCCAAAATTTAATTATTATACAAATTACTATTTAAAAAAATAAAATTACTTGTTTAGAAATATTATATTATCAAAAAGAAAAAAAAAAACTATTTAATTTCTTACAAAACACAAAGATTCCGGGACATCAACAGTAACAAAAACAATGAAATCTTTGTAAAACGATTAAAAAGCCGTAAAGAAAGGCAATAAGCCTTTTTAATCTTTTTTTTTTCATATATATATATGATATAAATATTCCATTTTTAAAGTTTATTTTTTTAAAATTTTTAACATTTGAAATAAAATTGACTTCAAATTTGTAATCAGTTAATTGATTTCAAAGGGAAATCAACCAACCCCATTATCATCATCATCCATAAAATGTTTTTTTTTTTTCAACTTTGTTTTCACTGTAGTTTTGATTGATCTTTAAATATTTCTACCTGCATAAATTTAATTTAATTAATTATTAATGAGATTTTACAGTTCATTTTGAGTTATTTTTTTTTTCTCTAAAAGAAAAAAAAATTTGGGTTGCCATTAGTGATAAGCACGACTGGCAGTCATCATTCCCTTTCAATTCCTTCGAGCCCCTTTTTTTTCTCTCTTTTGTTCCTCTCTCTCTCTAGCTTTTTCCCTCTCTACAATTCATGCTTTGTTTCGCTGTCTAAAGCTTCCATTCCAATTCTATTTTTTTTTTCCTTTCAATCTACTTTTTTTGAGGGTTCTTCTTAGCCTTTATTTTTTAACTCTCAAAACACTCTCATACATATATATAATTTTTTTTCTTTATTTTTTTTGGATCTGGGTTCTGCTTGCTTTCTGATAATCATCTTCAACAACCAGGTAATCCTTTTTTTTTAACATATTTTTACTTTTTGGGGATTTTTGGTGTCTGGTTTTTTTTTTTTTGAACTAATGTTCTATGTACTAAATTCAAGAAGATTATAGAGCTTGAAGTATATATTTTCTGGGTTGTTGAGCTTTACAATATTGGGTTATTATTATTATTTTGCTATGACTTTGTTTTTGATTTTTTTTTTTTAAGATTTGATCTATTGGTTGGTGATGTGTTGGGGCTTTAAAAGTTTCAAGCTCATGTTTTATGAATTTAATTTCATTTTAGTAGGCACTGACTATAAGGAGCATGAGTTAGCTATGTTTTTTTTCGGGGGGTTCATTTGATATGAATTTTCAATAAAATATGGTGTTTTTGTCACTTTCATGACATTGAATTTCGATATCTGGGAAACTGTAAAATCTAAAACACAGTGATCGAATGTTGTATTTCCAATAAATTTAGAAATTTTTTTCTGTGTTATGGCAAACATGGATCTAGTAGGACTGGACAGCTAAATCAATAGTCTGCTTTATCAAATGGATTTCATGAGATTCTAAGCTTGGTCTTAGCTGATTCAGCTTACCTGTATGCAGTTTTAGAAATTTGTCTTTTAGTTGACTGATAAAATTAGCTTTACAGCTTAAAATTGGACTAAGAATTTCAAAGAGAGCTGATGAAGCAAAGAACAATTATAGCCGGTTAGAACTCAGGGTTATGAGTCTATAATGTCTGTACTAGTTCTAACTTAAGATCTAATTGTTTGTACTCTTATCAGCTAGTAGCAATTTTTTGGGACCCTTAATGAAAATTTGTAGATAATTAAAGGAAAAGAAAGAAAAATAAAACTGAACTCTTGTCCTTTGCTGGCAATTGCTTCTGGGAAAAAGTGAAAACTGCACCCTAAATTAGAGATGCAGGTGGTTTCTATTCATGTTGATAAAGTGTTCGATGTGAAAATGCAAAATAATGATCTATTTTGTTGGTCTAAGCATTGCCTTTGTAGAGTTTAGTGCAAGACATTCTTCTACTTAATGAATAGCTAATCTAAGTACTGGTTCCATACTTAAGTGATGCTCAAATTTAATCATTTTGTTGACAGCAATACCATGAACGATGTTGTGAGAGAGCGTTGCTTTTTTCGTTTCTTTAGACTTCCTGCAGTAATTTTATTAATCTATTTGATAATTCAATTGATGGTGCCGATAATGTTTCAGGTTAAGTCTATTACTTGCTTCAAGCTTGGGACCTAGAAGATCAAAACATTAAATTTAAAGCTGTGTAAGAAGTATGGCGGTTTCCATGAGAGATTTAGATCCAGCTTTTCAGGGAGCTGGGCAAAAAGCGTATCCTTCACTTTTTGAAACTTGCAGTGTTATGTGGATTATCACTCTGATTGTTTACTGTTCTTTAGATTGATAGTCGAAATAATTTTTCATAGTAAATTGAGGTTGTACATTTAGTGTATGGTGACAACAAATGTAGAAAGAGAACAACTATCACATCTGCTGCCATTTCAATCTTGGTATGTCTGCTTTTGAGTTGCTCTTCTTCATGAATTATTCTCCTTAATAGTTCGCAGTGGAATTGAAATCTGGCGCATTGAAAACTTCCGCCCTGTTCCTGTTCCAAAGTCATCTTACGGCAAATTTTTCACAGGGGATTCCTATGTTATTTTGAAGGCAAGTCATTTCTATTTTACATATTGCTTGGTTGTATTAGCACCAAAATTTGAAGCTTGTGGATTTGTTATTAATATTTTTAATGTGATCGCTACCATGGAGAAAAGGATCTGCTGTGGCTTTTATTTATAATCTTTGCAAGGTTGTAAGCATTTGGCTGTTGTTGTTCTTTGCATTGGGGTTATTTATAAAAGCTAAGTACTCATATATTTACTAGATTATACTTGTAGTTTGAGGCTCTAAGATGCAACTAAGTTTTCCTTCTCAGATTAGTGTTGTTTAATAATACTTTTTTTTTGGGTTCAGACAACTGCCTTAAAAAGTGGTGCCTTGCGTCATGATATACACTATTGGCTTGGTAAAGACACATCCCAGGTAAACCTTGTTCCCACAAAAATCTTTTTACTTGTTCAATTCTTAACCTTTGAGAAAGTAATAGGTTGAATTTTGAACTAAGATATCAGATCAATTTTGTGACCACAACTTGTTTAACATAGGATGAAGCAGGTGCGGCTGCAGTCAAGACTGTTGAACTTGATGCTGCCCTTGGAGGGCGTGCTGTTCAATATCGTGAAGTGCAGGGCCATGAAACTGAGAAGTTCCTTTCCTATTTTAAGCCATGTATCATACCCCAGGAAGGTGGAGTAGCATCTGGATTCAAACATGTTCAGGAAGAGGAACATAAGATACGTATGTTTGTCTGTAGAGGCAAACATGTTGTCCATGTAAAAGAGGCAAGTCTTTCTAAGAACAAACAATACTCAATGTTAAGTGAGATTCAATACTTTTCGTTCAAGAAGTTGATGACATGTTTCATGGCAGGTTCCTTTTGCTCGATCCTCACTTAACCATGATGATATTTTTATACTGGATACGAAGTCTAAAATCTTTCAATTTAATGGGTCCAATTCATCCATTCAAGAGAGGGCAAAAGCCCTAGAAGTTGTTCAATACATTAAAGATACTTGTCATGATGGGAAATGTGAGGTAGCTGCCATTGGTGAGTAAACTAACAGATACAGATCATGAGGAAGGGAAGAATAAGATAAATGGAGTGAGAAGTGGATATTGTTTATAAACTAATAGATTCTATCTTATTACTCTATGCAGAGGATGGAAAGTTGATGGCCGATGCTGAAACTGGAGAGTTTTGGGGATTCTTTGGTGGCTTTGCTCCACTTCCAAGGAAGACTGCCAGTGATGAGGATAGGACTGTTCAGTCTCATACAGCCAAGCTACTAAGGTAATTTTATCTTGTTTGGCAACGGCGATGATGGTCAATTGCTTACGCAAATTCAATTTTTGCTTTCTCTAAATAGACCAATTAGTCATCTTTGAGTGAAAAGAAAAATACTTTTGCATTTGGTAAAAGGCCTTCTTTGTGTCCTATAATTTTGTGCTTTGAGATATGCTCTCATTGGATTATATTTGCTTTTCAAGTGTTGAGAAGGGGCAGGCAAAGCCTGTTGATGCTGATTCCTTGACAAGGGAGTTGTTGGACACAAATAAATGCTATATATTGGATTGTGGGTTAGAAGTCTTTGTATGGATGGGAAGAAATACTTCTCTTGATGAAAGAAAGACTGCAAGTGGAGCGGCTGAGGTAATAGCTCTGTAAGGTGATTTAGACCAACTTTTATATGGTTTTCTCATTCGCTCCTTTTGCATTGTTGATGTTTCCAAACAGGAGTTAATCCGTGGTTCTGATCGACCAAAATCCCAAATAATTCGTGTAATTGAGGGGTTTGAGACTGTTGTATTTAAGTCGAAGTTTGAGTCATGGCCCCAGACCACTAATGTTGCTGTTACCGAGGATGGTAGAAGCAAAGTTGCTGGTTAGTAACTGAAATATCTTGCAATTTTGTTGTTTTTGATTTATGAGTTGTCTTTTCTTAATCTTTATACTATTTTAGCCATCAAATAATCATCATTTGTCACCTTAAACATCAATATATTTCAATGGTTTCTGTAGCACTTTTACGACGTCAAGGGCTGAATGTCAAGGGCCTTGCAAAAGCTGCTCCTGCAAAGGAAGAACCCCAACCTTATATTGATTGCACCGGAAATTTGCAGGTATATTTGTACTTGTGTAGCTATATTTTTCTAGGTACTGAATTTTTGAATGTATCATGCTTCCTTACTGCCATGCTTCCTAGACAGTGGAGCAAGAAATTTGATCTTGAGGATGTCGCACAGACATTAAAGTAATATATATTTGAATATGATTAAAGTATTAAGTAAAAACTGAAAACACTAAATTCAGATATAAGGTAACATTCTGCTATTAACACATTAAGAAACTGGTTGCCCAAATATTGTCAATTTGTTCATTTGATTTTATTGGAAAGAAAAATTCATGATGAGTTAAAAGGCCAGGTGCAATGCTAGTTATAGTATACAAATGTACACGCACAATAAAACCTTTTAGGTTGGTAGACTGAATATCTGCATTCTGCAGCCATTCCAAGCTTCTTGAAGAATATTGCTAACTCATCCTTTTGGCTCTAATGACAGGTTTATGTTATTGTTAAGAGTTTCATTTGTTCTATCTTTAGACTTGTTATCATGCTTAAACATATAGCCAGCTTAGTCCTTATGTAGCAGGTGGCAATGATGCTCTTCTCTTCATGCATTGGACATAATATATGGTACATACTGTCTTGGGTCTGAAGCCAGTTTACTGATGATGGCGTTAATTTGGCTGTGCAGGTCTGGCGTGTGAATGGCCAGGAAAAAGTTCTCCTTCCAGCTTCTGATCAGTCAAAATTTTACAGCGGGGATTGCTATATTTTTCAATATTCTTACCCTGGAGAAGACAAAGAAGAGTATCTTATAGGAACTTGGATTGGAAAGCAGAGTGTTGAGGTGATTAAGCATTCTATGACTCTTTGGTCTCTCTGTTCCGAAAACTATTTTGAGTGCCTTAAGCTTTGAACAATAGTTTCAATGACAAAACTGTCTTTTGTCCCAAACAGGGAACACATATGTGTACCATGGATGTGACTTCTCCTTATCATGCTACCTTTTCTTACAATGCGTGTATTATTTTTGTTGCTTTACTGATTATGAGTTTCTGCTTAACAGGATGAAAGAGTTTCCGCAGTCTCTTTGGCAACCAAAATGGTTGAATCGATGAAGTTCCAGGCTACCCAGGTAGCTTTTTTTAAACTAGACCATTGTTCTTTTTCTTAAGTTACTGTTTGTATATGTTTGTATTTCCCTTCTGACGGTATTTTATCCGATCATCAGGCTTGCATCCACGAAGGAAGTGAACCCATTCAATTCTTTTCGATCTTCCAGAGCTTTATTGTGTTTAAGGTTTGAGGAATTTTGATTTGTAAATTTTACTTCAATGGGTACTCTTATGTATCCTAGTTCTCCTTAGGTAACTGGTTCAATCATTTAAAATTCATCAGGGTGGTCTTAGTGATGGATACAAGAACTACATTGCTGAGAAGGAGATCCCAGAAGGGACATACACAGAAGATGGTCTTGCACTGTTCCGAGTACAAGGTTCTGGGCCTGATAATATGCAAGCGATTCAAGTTGAAGCAGTATGTCCTAAATTTTATCTACTATATTTCCTTAAGAACTCGTAGCAAGTATGATCCTTATAAAACTAGTTTTTTGCGAGAGGTCTAACATCTGCCACGTGATAGCGGTTGGGTACTCGTTTTTATTGTTTTTGATTTCTGAAAAAAGGTGACTGGACCATGTTCTGCCTTCCATGATTGGACAATCTGAAAGCACGAGTCCTGAGAAAGTTGCTAATACTTTTACCTCTATGCTGCTTATAAAATGAATAGATGGACTTAAAATTTGTTTCCTGTACATTTATTGTTTACAAGATGGAACTTATGCTCTTTTCCCTTTTTTCTGATTTTAACTTCTATCAGGTCGCATCATCTTTGAACTCCTCTTACTGCTATATAGTGCATAGCGGTTCCACTGTCTTTACATGGGCTGGAAACCTAACTTCCCCTGATGACCATGAGCTTGTTGAGAGACAACTAGATATCATAAAGGTTCGATTTGTATTTTCAAGTGGCTTCCTTCCCGAAACTTGATTTAGGCTTGATGGAATAGTATGGCTAAGTGGATAGTTTGCATCTGTTGTATTGAATATTAGTTCACTTTAGAAACAGCTATTTGAGTTTCCGATTTGATTCTCTAAGCTCCGAGTCATACCCTTTTGATTATCTTCAGCCTAATTTACAATCCAAGCCACAAAAAGAAGGATCGGAATCTGAACAGTTTTGGGAGTTGCTTGGAGGAAAATCCGAATACCCAAGCCAAAAGATAGCAAGGGAACCTGAAGGTGATCCTCACTTATTCTCCTGCACGTTCTCGAAAGGTATTGATAACTCTCTAATGGTTATAAGGTTTTTAATTTATGGTCTTAGTTCTACAAATGTAAAATGTTTATTCATAATTATAGTTTTCTAATTCCTTATCTTTCTTCATTGTCATGGTTCATTGCAAATTTCACTTCAATCTGTAGGGAATCTTAAGGTGCGTATCTACTTATCAGCTACTTCCAGATTTGAAAACTACGATTTTATCAAATGTGTTCATGACTTTTATATATATGATCCATTTATTGGTCATGTTAGCACGCTCGTAAATGTTAAGCGCACTTATTTTTTTACTATATTGCAAAAAAAATAAATAAAAGAAGAAGCCTAAAGTAAGAAAAATCTCGTCTTTTATCTGCATCATCGGCTTAAACTGAAGTTCCTACACAGGTTACGGAGATATATAACTTCACTCAGGATGATTTGATGACTGAAGATATATTTATCCTAGATTGTCACTCAGATATCTTTGTCTGGGTTGGACAAGAAGTCGATACCAAGAATAAATTGCAGGCCTTGACTATTGGTCAGGTAAGATCAACTGGTTATATAGGTGGAAACTATAGTTACACACTGCTTTTTAAGGGTACTATTTTCACTCATCAACATATTAAGGATGTCGAGTGTGCACATGTAAATGGACTAGTTCTTGGTTGGTTCGTACAATATCTATTAGGGATTAGGAATAGTTTGCGGTCTGTTCCACCAGGTGTGTTCTTACATTTCAATCTGTTGTTGGACAGAAATTTCTTGAGCATGATTTTCTCTTAGAAAAATTATCTCGTGAAGCTCCGATATACATAGTCATGGAAGGGAGTGAGCCACCCTTTTTCACTCGCTTTTTCTCATGGGACTCCGCAAAGTCTTCTGTAAGTTTCTCTACTACTGCATTGGAATAATGGTTGCTTTATCTGTGTAAGGATCTCAGTGTTTTTATTTGCCTGCAGATGCACGGAAATTCATTTCAAAGGAAACTTACCATAGTGAAAACTGGGGGTACACCAACAGTCGATGTAAGACTTCACTTAACTCTCTCATATTAGGTGAACTTTTGCCGCTTTTGGTATCGAGTGATATCTATGTTGCTTGGACTCTTCATTTTTCTTGAAGTATCCATGTTTGACACCCGTGCGTAAGACATATCTGGGTATGGATATGAGAATTCGACTCTCGAAAGACTTTCAAAATACATGGAAAAACTTTTCAAAGGCATACCTGTAAGCTGGAGTCCGAGTAACATAGCATGTGTCCATTTTTGTGTTCTCCTTACCACTTTATCGGTTATCTTTAGAGTTAATTTTGGATTAACATCTTATTGTATGTTTAGAAACCCAAGCGGAGAACGCCAGTATCATATGGTGGAAGGTCTAGTAGTGTGCCGGACAGATCACAACGTTCTAGAAGTATGTCCTTCAGCCCTGAGCGAGTTCGTGTGAGGGGAAGGTCTCCCGCCTTCAATGCACTAGCAGCTGCATTTGAGAACCCTAATGCTAGAAACCTTTCTACTCCACCACCTGTGGTTAAAAAGCTGTATCCAAAATCCGTGACTCCGGATTCTGCAAAAAAGTCTGCAGCTATAGCAGCTCTTACTGCATCGTTCGAAAAACAACCACCACCAGCTCGAGAGACCATCATACCTAGATCTGTGAAAGGTATGCATTTTCCGTGTTTCAAGATCAAATTTTATGTTATTTTCGTATTTGTACTCACAACCGAAGCATGTATCTTGATGAAGTGAGCCCACCGACACCCAAAACAACACCGACACCAGAGCCTAACTCTAAGGAGAATTCCATGAGTAGCAAACTAGAATCCCTCACAATACAAGAAGATGCTAAAGAGGGTGAAGCTGAAGACGAGGAAGGCCTTCCAATATACCCTTATGAACGTCTCAAAATAACATCAACCGATCCTGTTTCTGAAATTGATGTGACCAAACGAGAGGTATGATTTAAGACTATGATTTTAAGATGGTATTACATTTGTTCTTCAAGATTCTTATAACCGAAAAAAAATGCAGACATACCTGTCATCCGAGGAGTTCAAGGAGAAGTTCGGGATGAAAAAAGATGCATTCTATAAATTGCCGAAGTGGAAACAAAACAAGCTAAAAATGGCTCTTCAACTGTTCTAAGTCCCCCCTTTGATTCATCTGTGCTATTTATTCAAAACCCCCTTTCAAATGAGAGTGCAGGTGGAACAAAACATGCTTCCAAATCCGTACAAGTTTACCTCTTTCTTTTCTTAAATCGAATCCACAAATTGTTCTAACTATATTCATTTTGTTCGGCTGCAGTGGGAAGAACCCAAACCCGTTTTCTCAGGATTGAAAAAAAGGGACAGCATCAGTGCATATTTAGCTGCTTCTGCTCCCCTAAGAAGCTTTTGGTTTTTTTCTCTTTTTTGGGTCGTTAATAGACAAATATCTGGATTTCAACCCCCCCCCCCTTTTTTTTTTCTCATCTGGTTGTTTGAATGTCTAGAAAATTTCTTCCTTTTTCTTCTTGGCTGTTCTTTGTTGTTTCTGGTTGAGTTTTAGCTTTTTCTTTTTATTGGTATTCTTTATGGTCACAGTGCTTTGTTGTGAGGTTTGCAGTTTTGCATTTTTTTTAATTTATTTTTTATTTATTTTTATTTTGGTTTTCCAAAATGATTAAAAAATTAGAACAAATATTGGGAGCTTGAAAATGCCAGACAATTTTAGGTGTATTTTGTATTTAACTTTTGAGGATGAAAAGTTTGTACAGCTGAGTGTAAGAACTAAGAACTAGTTCATTTTGCATTTTGTTTTGGATAATAAAAGTGTGATCTTCTGTTTTTCTTCTTCTTTTTAATTTAAAGAGAAAAAGTTTGATCTTTATTAGTATTTACATTTCCCATCTTTAAACTTTTAATAGGGAATATTTTTTAACATATATTATGTTAAAATTCTTGAGATTAAAGGTATTTTGGATGAGCGTTTACTTTTAGTGTAACGCAGTGTGTTTAGTTTTTTTTTTTTTTTTTTTGTTTTTTTTTTTTATAGTATTATTATAGTGTTTAATTTCACTGCATTGTTTTTAATGATAGGTAAATGTATTGTTCATCTAAATATTTATTGTTTTAATTCTTTTTCGTTATACATTAATTATTTGGTTCTTGTCATAATCGATGATGGAAACCTAAATTTTAATTTGATTTTATGTTATAATGTTAGCTACTTGATATTGATTAGCTTAATTCGAATATAAAAATAATTTAAATTTAAAATAATATGAATTTGAAATGTTATAAATATGATCATAAGAAATTTGAATAACTTGAACATAAAACAATTTATATTTAAATTCTCATTTTCATTTCTATTTTGGGTCTATAAAATGGAATTTTTAATTTTTGGTTTAATATATGATAAAATTGTATTTTGATTATTTTTAAAAATGATATAATTTTAATTTGGTTATTGAAAAGATTATAAGGATACAAGTTATTAAAGGGGGAATTTTATTTTAATTCTTATAAGAATATATAATTTAATTTCGGCTTTTAAATGTATATTTGAACAAAGATTAAGGTAAATTATAAAAATAGTTATTTTTGTTTACTTCAAGATACAGTTTAATCACTTATGTTATTATTTTGTTGCGAAGATGTTAATTTGTTGCTAAATTCTGTTATCTCTCTAACGGTAGTCCTACGTGGCAGTCCAAATAAGTGTCTAGTTGTTGGGATGAAAATAGATTTTTAATTAAATAAATTTAATTTGGAGTATCATTTACAATATCCAAATTGACATTTAAAACCCATTTGGATTATCATGTAAGACCGCTAATAGAGAGGTAATGAAACTTAACGGTAAAATTACCATTTTATAATAAAACAGTAACATAAGTTATTAAAATGTAACATTTTAAATATAATTTACTAATATATAATCTCCTCCAATGAATAAATATGACTATCACGTCCGAATACATAGAAGATAGAACTAAAAAATCAAACATATTCATGTTAAGACGTGTATTTATATCGCATTTACATCCGAATTCGAGTAACATGACTCATTTACCTCAATCATCACCATCAAAATCAGGCTGAACCGACTGCTCAAACTCTGCATCCATAATAACACCATCCATTACATGCACAACAAGCTTCCCTCTCTTTATATCAGCACTCTCTGACTTCACTCCATTAACCACCAACCCTCCTCCGGCATCCTTCGAAACAAACAACTCGAACCCCGACAGTGAATCATAGGACACCTCTTCGCCGCCGATCGGTACCATAACCGTATCAAGAACACGAGGAATGGCAGAGAAACCTAACACGCGAGAGATCACCACGTACGTGTCATTTATCTTTTCTTCGACTAGACTATTGTTCGCGCTTAACCTCAGATCGCGCTCGAAAGCGGTTTCTGAAGGGACGAAAACGGTGAAAGCGAGATCTTCAGGTAACATATCGATCATCATGTTCCCGAATATACCGACCAATTTGTCATTGCCTAAGGATTTAAGCGACGTGTCATCATAAATGGACATTGCTCCGTTTCCGGTGTCGACATCCGGAACTTTGAGCATCGAAATGATCAACACCGATATACAACAAAAGAACACTACCAAGAACACAAAAGCAACTGAGTTTTTGCAATAGAACCTTCTCCTCATCTCCTTCTATAGATTATTCATTAGTTGCAATGGATTTTGGGCACTTTTTCTCCTCCCAAATCTATTTTACTTCATTGACAAAATAAACTCAAATCTGGGATTTGGAAACATAGAGTAAATAAAATCAAAATATAAAAAATTCTAAGTTTAATGGCTCGTAAAATATGCTATCAAGTAATACGAACAATTCATATATATATATATATATATGCACTAATCATTCTCAAATTATTTTAAATTGAGTTATCAAAATATCAGTATTGTAAACACAAATTAAATTGAGTTATCAAAGTATCAATATTGTAAACACGAATGTCAATACAGATCTCACATGAAACATATTTAAAGTATATATATCAACTTGTAAACACGAATGTGTTCATCTTATGCATAACTTGATTCTAACGTGTTAAAAAAACACTATCAATATTTTTAACAAGTGAGATCCAATTTATCTAACACACGATTAACGGCTGCAGTGATGGAATGATATGATACGATTCTATACTTCAAAAAATCAATCGAAACATGAAGTTGGAAACATGGAGAATTAAACCAACAAATTTACAATGAACTTAGAGCTTAACTTAATTAATTCAAACTCAGTAACAAATGATGTAAAGTTTCTATTCAAATCCTAGAGCCTAGATGTTCCGGTTTGAGAATAGATGAAAGAGTAGCGATTTGAACTTTAAAATTAAACATAATCAAGTTTTCGATTCAGCATCTGCAGACACGGAGAATTTGAAAAAAAAAAAAAGGTTCAATCAAAATCAAAATATAGCCAACTGAAATTCAATTGAATCTACTAAAGAAATACGTGATATTTTATTTTCTCAAGAATCAAAACAATGACAAAAAATTAAAAAAAATGCGAAACAGCTAATCATTTCAATCAGTGTTTCTTTATTTCATCAGATTTAGAACCGGAAATCGTATTCAAACAAGAGATCAAAACTAAGGCTGAGAATCGATTGCTGAAATTAAATTGCTAAAAAGAGAAAGCAAGCAGCGAAGAAGTATATACCTGGTTAGATGCGGGAAACTATGGCTATGAAAGAATCTGTAAAGAACGCTTTCGAAAAATCAATGGAAGATCGCAAGCTTCGGTTTCAATAATGGATTTGGAGATGAAAAACAGAGTCCCAAAAGCTCACTTTTTTTGAATGAAACGGATTTTTTTTTTTTGTTAAAAACGCACTAAGTTTATTGCATGTGAAATTGTCTTGAAAAATGTTCTTTCAACTTAAATTCTGTCAATGTTTATAAATTGGTTAAAATATGCCATAAGCGTCTCTACTTTTTATAAATGTCCAATTTAGTCCTTATACTTTTACCTTCAAGAATTCAGTCCCTTTACTTTTCAAATTTCAAAATTTAAGTCCAAATGTTAAAACAGATAAACTTATTTTGTTAAATTCAGATTCCTTAAAATATTATTTTTAATTATATGGCTACCAAGTAAATATTTTTTTGACTTAACTACAAAAATATCCCCAGCAAAAATAATTAAAAAAAAAATCAATTGAGCCTCTTATTGAAAAGTACAATCAATTGAGTCTATTGAATTAGAGGTGTGCATGGGCCGGGCGGCCTGGCTTAGCCCGAAGGTCTGACTGAAATGTGGGAGGGTTTGAGAAAAAATATAGGCCCGAAAAATGAGCTTGGACAAAAAATAAGACCCGTTTAAACAATAGGCCGGGCCTCGAATAAGATATTTTTGGCCTGGGATGGGCCAGATTCATTAAAGGACAAAAAAATCTGCTCTTTTTTTTTGTTTTTGAATGTTATTTTCTTATTGTTTTTTGTTATTTTCTTGTTGAAATGACAGTAAAACAATAAGAAAACTATAACAAAATATCATTTTTTTCAAAAAAACCTTAACAAAGGCCTGACTCGTTTTCTAGATGGGTTTTATTATTATTATTATTATTATTATTATTATTATTATTATTTTGTTTAAATATATTTTTTGAACCTATATTTTTATTCAAAACTCACTATTTTTTGAATGGATTTTTGAGCCAAGTAAGACCTATGGACAAATCTCATATTAATTAATCTTTAATTATTTTACAAAGATTTAATTAATTTTTTAGTTATTTTACATTGTTGAATTTATTGTTATATATATTTTTAAATTCAATATTAAAACAATTTAATTAAAAATTTTATGATTTCTTTAAAAAAAATATCGTGGCAGTGCGGATTGAGTAGGCTACACGGTATTGGGCCAATGGTGGCGTAGCAAATTATGGCCATTTAAACAATTTCGCCTTAATACAATTGTTGTTGTAGATTCAACGCTTCGTCTTTATCGAGTAAAATTTAAAAAATAAAAAAAAAGACAGAAAATAAAATAAAAAGTGAAAGAGCGAAAAAGAGTAAAGCACAAAGAAACAGATTTGACACAGTTGAAAATCTTTTGAGTTTCCGTGCTTAAAAAATTCAACTAGTTTTAAAAGAGGGGAAAATCATTTGATTTTCCTTTTTTTTAATTTGAATTTCGCAGCAATAACTGAGAATCAATCACTTTCAGTGTTTTTTTTGGGAGAAAATTCTATGTCGAGCGAGAGAGTTCCCGTTGAGTTATCCAAGGGCGTTAACGGCCTTGAAAAAATCATCCTCCGCGAGACTCGAGGCAGCTCTGCCGAGGTAATTTTATAAAGCTTTCGGTTTCTTTTTTTTTTGTTTTATTTTTTTTTGAAATTTAGATTTTCATTTCACGATCTGTTCAATCTGATCTGAGTTAGTTTTCTTTCGTTTCTTTGGATTTAATTTTTGTTATTCTTCTTTTTTTGTTGTTATTTCGATAGATCTTTGATTTCGGGCTATTTAATTTTATTTCTGTTTTTTTTCCTAGGTGTATTTGTATGGAGGACACGTGACATCTTGGAAGAATGAGCATGGAGAGGAGTTGCTTTTCGTCAGTAGTAAGGTGCTTTTTCAGTGACAATAATTTTCTTGATTTGATGTGAAATATATTGCTTAGAACATTCCTTTGAATTGATGGTTCATTTAGACCTAATCTAATATTTCCCCCGAAATTTTGTATGTAGTGCCTAATAGTTGATATTGCAAAAGCTACTTTTTAGCAGTGGATTTCTGCTTTTAATTAACCCATAGATGTCAGAATGATGGAATAGCTTGTGAATAAACTAGATTTGGTTGAAATGGTTCTAAGACGTAGGTGTCTTACGATTACTTAATTTGTACGAGAGCCTTTATGGATATAAATTTTCATCTTCAATGGAAGCAGTTTTGCTTCTCATGTTTCCTTTGTCAACCTGAGATCTGTCTGTTTTGACTTTTGAGTGTGAGCAGTTGCAAAAGTTAGACAGATTATGTGTTTTATAGATCATAAACCTTTCTGAACCATTTTTGAAAGATAAAGGGCGGATTTGTTAGTACTTGCAATAATTTGAACCCATAGATTAACCGTCCAGAAAATCAAATTTAGAATAATGACATGTTTGAAGAAATTGAATAAACTTGTAGGAGTTTGTTTGAACTCTGCACACTATTATTAAATGAAATACTTCAGATACTTGTAGGAAAAATTGCTGTTCGGTAACTTGATTTTCTTCACTTATCTTTCTTTTTTGTTCCATTCAGTGGTCATACGAGGTAAAGGAGAAGAATAATTTTTTTGGTTTATGATGTCTATAATGACAAATGACCTGAATTATTCTGATGAATCTGCTTAACAAGTAACTAGAATTCATTTTTTTTATAGTTGATCTCTAACGTGAATACTATTATATGTGAATGCAAGTGTTTAAGAATATAACACTTAGAGGTTATGTGCATTTTTGTTTCTAACGTACTAGATATATTTCTTCTGCAGGCATTGTTCAAGCCTCCAAAAGCAATTCGTGGAGGAATTCCTATATGTTTTCCCCAAGTATGTGCAGATCTTCTATTGTTGTAGCTTGTTTAGACGATGATCATTGTGGTCATGAAAAACATGCTCTGTGTTTGCAGTTTTCAAATCATGGTCCTCTTGAGCAGCATGGGTTTGCCAGAAATAAAC
The DNA here is from genome assembly GCA_020496765.1 of Gossypium stocksii. Classification (NCBI taxonomy): domain Eukaryota; kingdom Viridiplantae; phylum Streptophyta; class Magnoliopsida; order Malvales; family Malvaceae; genus Gossypium; species Gossypium stocksii. Next base: position 3,379,804 of record CM035623.1, read on the forward strand.
TTTGGAGCATTGACACTGACCCTCCTGCTTTTCCAACAAACTCATCCAGCAAAGCTTACATTGATTTGATCCTTAAGCCTTCTGAAGAAGATATGAAGATTTGGCCTCACAGGTAATGTCAGTTCACAAAAAGACTTTCATATCCGAATCTTCACCACATTATTTTGTTGACCAATTAACTTGACTTCGTGGCTTTGTCTTCTATCTCAGTTATGAGTTCCGCCTGAGGGTAGCTTTGGGACCTGGAGGGGATCTAATGTTAACATCTCGCATCAGGAATACAAATACTGATGGAAAGCCGTTTACATTCACATTCGCATATCACACATATTTTTCCGTTTCCGATATCAGGTAACTCAAAAGGACTTGTTTATATTTAATTCTTCGGTCATGTGATGTTCTGTAGTACTGCTACTTCCGGGTTTATAGTTGGATACATTTGAGTTAATCTTTTGACATGCACGGGTCACGCTATCTTCTTCCATTGTTACATTTGCATATCCCAGTTTATTAACATTAGATGTTGACAGCTAAGCTATCATAAGTGGCTAAATCTCTTCTCATGCTACTAGCTTCTAGATGTTATCAATAACAACATGATTTGGTTTTTCCTTTTACTTGCGTAGCTTCTTTGTCTTCTCCCATCCACACGGTTTAAGTATTCTAGTTCAACATTATTAAGTTCTAACCAGTAAAATATCATTTCTGGTGACATCTGTCCTATTCCTAGTTCTAGTTGATGTCTGGGTCTGAAATTCTGTTCACTATTGCAAGCATGTCTTGTGTTTGAGCAATTGAGCATTATTAATGAGTGGTTTGGATTTTGTTTGAACTGCTACTTCTTGATGGTATAGGAGATGGGGAACTTTGTTTATCCTTACCTAATTTGCCCCAATCCCCTTTGAATTGTGTGTTGGATTGGATAGTCTTGATTGCGATTTCCAGTAGTGAAAGTAACGAATCTTCTTCTGCCTGCTCATCAAAGCCACTTACTTTCCAATGATGAATTGTCACACAATTCTTAGTTTCAATAATAAGGTATATGATAATGTAACAATAACAATTCTTGGTTTTCACCCAAAAAAAAATCTTAGGTTTGGATTACGTAAGCTGTAATAAAGTAATATTTTTGTAATCTATTTTGCGATATAAGTTTTATTTGCTTGTTTTATTTTCTTGAACCTTTATTTTGAAATTTTATATTCCGGAAGTAAACTGTGGATTTATAAAATTGTTGATTTTGTTCTTAAACTTTTAACAGTTTTCTAATTATTGATATGGGTGCTAACTGAATTGCCGCTTACTTTTTTTCTTTTAGTATGATATTTGCACATCAACTAGTAAAACTGATTCATGGTAGAATATGTTAGTCAATTACTCGATCTTTGTCCCATATCATGATTATACCATTACATATTATCAGGGTTTAAAAGACTTTAGTTCCTTGTGTTCAGTGAAGTTCGTGTTGAAGGATTAGAGACACTTGATTATTTGGATAATTTACTGAACAAGCAGCGGTTTACTGAACAGGGAGATGCAATAACATTTGAAGCTGAAGTGAGTGCATAATGACTTTTTCTCTCAATCTGCTCAATCTAAATTTTGTTCTGTTGACATATTTTTATTTCTGCTTACAAAGGTGGACAAGATATACCTCAGTACTCCGACTAAAATTGCAATTCTGGATCATGAAAAGAAGAGAACCCTTGTATTACGCAAAGATGGGCTCCCTGATGCTGGTGAGGTTTATTTTGTCCAACTTTTTTATTAATGTCCATGCTATTTATATCGACCCTGACACCTTTTATGTATAAGATTTCTCTTCACACTCCGAAACACACAAACAAGAGTGTTTCCTATTTAGCTAGAACTTGGAAACAGTATCATGTTCTTCATTGCTGCTTAATAGTAGAGGAGCTACCTTTTCTTTTTTTCTTACTCTGAATTTTGTGTTATCTGCTCAAGCTATATGATATTTCGCCAATCACTACCAAACTATGAAAACTGTTTATATGGAATTATGGATTATTGTTGGTTGATTTCAAGTAGTGGTGTGAACTACGTTTTCTTTCTCTTTTAAGATCTATATGCTTGATAAGTATTCTGAACTCGGGCTTGAGATTTTTACCATGTAGATATAGCGAATTCTGGTAGTATTTGCATGTATGATATGCAGAAAAACATTCCACCAAAGAGTATTCTGCAATGCCTTCTCGTATGTTAATATTCCTAGGCTGTTCTTTGCTCTAATATTATTTCTTTTGCATGTAGTGGTGTGGAATCCCTGGGATAAAAAGGCAAAGGCTATGGCTGACTTTGGTGATGATGAATACAAACATATGCTCTGTGTGGAGGCTGCTGCCATCGAGAAACCTATCACATTGAAACCCGGTGAGGAATGGAGGGGAAGGCAAGAACTTTCTGCTGTTCCTTCCAGTTACTGCAGTGGGCAACTTGATCCTCGGAGAGTCCTCCAGGGTAGCTGAAGATCCTTTACTGTGGTCAATATATGTACAGGTAATTATGCTGAATGTTTAAAACCCATACTTTAAGTTCTCTTTATTTTGTAATCATCATGTTGCTTATCGACCTGTATGGAATGGTTTGGGTCATTACTGTTATCTTCATGCATTTATCGTGAAGGCCTGATACATGTGCCTTACTACTTCCATGCTTTTCTGTTTTTTGGTGTCTGGTCCTGAGCTTGATTTTCAAACCCAAACTTTAAACTGCTCAACCACACATGAAGAAACAAAATTTTGTAGGATATATATAACATCACGATTCTTATACTGCTGTAATTTTGGTTTTCTGGTCGTTTGCATCTAGTATCCTTTTTGTTTCTTTCTTTGCAGGTATGTATAAGTAGACTCAAGAACAGTTTTGTACAACCGTGATCTTGTTTTACTAGTATAGCTGGTGTTGTTTATTATTCCCTTCAATTAGGGCCAAACGAAAAGTTGGTTCAAACCAATTTAACCGATAGCTTTCGGTCAAGTTGGTTCAGCCAAGCAGTTTATGGTGGTTAATTCGGTTTTGTGGGCAGTTAAACTAGGTTAAGGGGTTTTTTTTTTTTTTTTTTTGGGTCAAGGTTAAAATAGGTTAAGTTGGTTTGTTATCAGGTCTAAATTTTTATAACCAAACTTACTGATTTAACCGACTTCTGATGTATATTATTCTCTTCAATATATTTATAATACATAATAAATATATATACCATATAAAATTTTAACCAAAATCCGAACTGACCTTTATTTTGTGTTTTATTTTTCATACTAGGAAGAAAACAAGAGAGAAAAAGAAAAATGGCTTAACTGACTTAACTCAGGGATGTTAAGTCAGTTCGGTTAGGCGGGTTAGTCTGTTAACATATGGAGTTAGTCAATTAAGTCGATTTCTTTTACTCAACCGATAGATTGCTTTCCTTTAGCTTGCAATTTATGCTACTTCGCTTACTCATTGCAAATCATGTCTTTACGAATTATAATTATAATGCAACATACAGGTATCATGATGCAATATGTTGTGTGGGTGAATCCTAGATTTTTTTTTTTTTTTGGATTTAATGAAATAAGACACGGTAAAAGACTATGGAAATTCTTGTTCTAGGAGTTAGATTGCATTTTGTCCTATTTACTAAAAAAAAGGGGCAAGTTAGTCCTTGTACATTAAATCATTTTGTTAAAAATTCTATTCATTTTTATTGTTAAAAAATAGTCCATGTATGTCTACCTGTTTGATTATTTCATCAGCCACGCCGATGTTTAACATAAATGATTAGCTTGCTCTTTAATCTAACGTACAAAGATTAATTTGTTCGGTTTTTGAGTAAATAGGTAAAATGCAAATTGATTTCTAATATAAGGGCCTTTATGATACTTTTACCCTTAAGACACGGCTGGTCGATGTTGTTACTGTTTATTATTATTAGCAAACAATAAATATTGTTACTTGCTGATATGTTGAAGCACTGTTATTTTTCAGCTATGCTATGGATGAGCTATTATTTGTCTATGGGCTGTCTTTGAATTGTCTCACAGAGCCTCTTCTCTCTCAACCCCAGCTTCCCCGTTTTGTAAGAATTTCCTTAATTCAATTTGAGGTGGATTATTTTTATCTTCTTTTTATTTCATTTTGGGTTAAAGGGGCTTTGTATTAATTAAAGTTTACATATAGTGCAAAATTATGCCTTGTCCTATATGGGATTTATTTTCTTCACGAATTGGACTTGGATAAAATATTTTGTAATTTGAATTTTTATTTGGGTTATTGTTCAATTAAACAAAAAATATTTTATTTTAATATTTACGAATTTGTTTTTGTTTTAATCTATTTCAAATTTCATTAGCCAACATCATCTGTTATCTTCTGTTCAAGAATTAACTAAACTATGGATAGGTTACACAGTTGAATTGTTTTGGAATTTAAAACCAACGCAGTGAACAAGCAACTAGTTTGGCAATGTTGGTCGAATTGGAAACTAGTTGGAGTATCGGTTTGAAGAGTGATTTTGAACCAATTAAATTAAGAATTAGTACAAATTGATTAAATTAAATATATATTTTTTTTAATTTTATTGGCGGTCTGGTGACATGATTGATTCGACCATTGATTCGATTTAAAAAAACATTGGTAATTTGTATGTTAGTTTAAGTGTTGTTATGTTTTCAAAGTTAAATTCTTTGCTAAACCCTTTTCTCTTAGAAAATGTAAGTTTTGATTGTTGGGCTAAATTTCAAAACAATATATTAACTTTGATATGAGGTATAATTTTATCTATGAATTTTGATTTTATATAATTTTATATATGAAATTTTAATATGATTTAATTCTCTTAAAATATTAACATGATTATTAATACAACATTATTTTAAGTTTATATGTTGCATAGACAAATAATTATATTTATTCACTATAAAAATAATTGAATATATTTATTTGTTTAAATGTATGTAACTTAATCAAAATGAAAGATTAATGTATATATTTGAACCACATTCAAAGTCTCATGTTTATAATTGTACCAAATCAAAGTTAATGTATCAAATTGCACATTAAATCAAAGTTCATGTATAGTTTTGAGATTTTTTCCTTAAAAAATAAAAACAAAAAAATTTTTGCTGTAGTATGTGTATTCTAATTTGATTAAATTTTGTCTTTGTATATTTTAGATTTTAAAATTTTAATCTCGACTTAAACAGTAACAATTAAATTTATTAGGTAAAACTTTGGTATTCACCACGTACTATGAGTAAGTTGGATTGAGTACTTGTTATCCAATTTGATCAATTTAATCTTTATATTTCTCGGATTCAGTCCTAATTTAAATGGTAATTATTTAATTTATTATTTAAAATAATATGAATTTTTTTGTGAGTATGACGTAAAAATAACAAGCTCATATCACATTACCTATGATAATATATTTGTTGCATCAGATTTTAAAAATATCAAAATTTAACAACTATTGTTTGTATCAAGATTAAATTTCCAAATTTTAAGAGGTACAAGAATAAAAACAATCGAATTAATAGAGACTAAATTCACAATTTACACATTAAATATTAATATTTTATCAATCAAGTTTTTCAGTAATTTAACAGTCAACTTAAACATTAAATACCAATTTGAATCTAGTAAAATGTTTAAAAAAAAATACATAAATTAAATTGTAAAGATGTATATATTTTAAAAAAAATTATCTTCTAATATCAATAATTATAAAAAAAAAATAGAAAGCAATGAATTGCTTCAAAATAATTGATTTTTTTTTTTTTTGTTTTTCTAATTTTAAGTTTAATGTGATTTACGAGTCATCTATGTTTTAAAAAAAATGCTCTTTAAATATTTTTTATTTTGGTATTTAATGAATATATATATATATATATATATAAAAGTTTACATTGCTATTTGACTTCCGAGCTATATTAATTTTCTCATTTTCGTTTTTAAAATTTTTAATTATTTTAATACTTAAACTATTCTTTCGATATAGTTTTCTTTTTATTCAAAACATTAACGATATTAAAAAAATAAGTGACACACACAATCAAAAGAATACATTCACATGTTAAAATTATATGACTTGAAACCTATCACTTATTACTTAAAAAAATAAAATACAGTAGCAAAATAAAGGATTTGTCAGGCAAACAAGTAGAATCCGTATAGAGCTATACTTCTTCTTATTTTGCGATCATTTTATTTTTCCTCTACCCGACTTAAATTAGCCTAAACTTTCTTTTTTTGCTGCCATTTTATTATTGTTTTGTTGTCATTTAGATATTACATTGCTACTATATTGTTATTATTGTTTAGATATTCTATAACTCTTATTTTATTATTAATTTTACTACTATTTTAAAAATATTAACAATATATTATATTTTATAAAATAATTTTATAAAATTAATACAAACATGTTGGGTCGAGCTCAAATTTAATATTTTTAATTTAGATCAAATTTAAATTAAATTTTAAATTTATTTTTCAAGTCTAATTTCAACTTCAGCAATCTAATTCAAATCCCACCCATGATGAATTCTCGTTCGCACCTTGGGAGTTTAAGTAGCTTTGATTGTACCAAAAAGGAAGAAATTTAATTGGATTTTATCTACGAATGATACAAAACTTACAATACAAACTAATTAAAAGAAAGTGAAAATTAAATATTGTTCAAAGGTAAGTGTAAGTCCTGTTTATGCTTAAGCCATGGAAAACTCAACAATGGAGGAGTGTTGGGACCAATGAAATCATCTCCACTCTCTGATTTAAACGAACCCCTATTACTAATTTCCCCACCTTTTGACTTCTTCTTCTTGCTTGCACCGCCGATACTCAGTGTGAGTTCAACTTCACTATCTTCATCCGAGTTTTCCCCGGCCGGTCTCTCCAGGTCGAATCCCTTTGCCATTTTCATGGCGTGAATGTGATCGCCGGAGCAACTGCTAGTCCTTTCCCTTAAGCTCGGATCGGCTTCGAGATTGGGATTGTACCCACAGGTAATTTGCAGCGGTGTTGTTGAATGTTGGTGGTGGTTAATGAGTTGGGATTGGTTGATATGAGAAGAGGTAACCATTGGAGTTGCCCACAACCTGTTTGATTTAATTCCCTTTTTCAGTTCCTCCATTAGTGCCTTTTGAACGCTGTACACCCGATGAAGTTCTCGTACCTGCAAACTCAATTCTCAGTTTTAAAAAAGAAATAGTAATAATCCATCGAAAATTTCAAAAAAATATTATTGATTTAAATATTTACAATCGAATTATTTTGATTAATTCGATTTTAATCGAATTTTTTTATGACAAAAATATAGAATATAGATGTGTGTTCTGATTAAAGCTCTACAAATTTGCATTTTCTCATACACATCCGATAATTTTAAGCTCTGCACCTATGTTACTCGGATTTAAGGTGAACATCATATATAGATAGGGATGAAGTTGGAAAATTCTTTTAGAAGGGTAAGATTTGAATTATAAATTTTTGAGAGAGCTAAAATGTAATTTTATCATTATATTAATGTAAATAAATTTACAATTTTAAAAAGGATTAAATTATAAGGTTTTCACTTTTGAAAGGGTCAAAATGTAATATTACCAAACAAAATTTTAATGTAACTAAGTCTTTTCTTTTCTTTTTTTAAAATCTTGATCCAATCATTAAAATCATAAATATTTCAGTCAAAATTTGTTAACTTAAAATTTTGATTAGATTATCCTCATATAATATGTCATATGATTAACAAAATATAAACGTAATAAATTGACAAATTTTTACAGATACTACTAACAACAATAAGGGTTGGATTGGGATTTTTAAATTGAAATAGTAGAAGGATTAGATTTTTAATTTTCAAAGTACATGGATTAAATCTCAAATTCTATATAAGTACAAGGACTAACAACATTTTTTAACCATTAATGCAAATAACTGTAACAAAAAAAAGGACTCGATGTTTTCACAGTCCATACCTGGTGTTTGAACATGTCTTCATGCATTTGCATTGTCTCTTTGATGGATTCCATGTTATTAACCCTAATTTCCATGGAATTACTTCCTGAGCTTCCTATTATTGGGTTTATACCACATTGCACAAGTTCGGTTCCCATTGCCTGAAAATGGTTTAAACCAGAAATTATTGCTTGGATGACCACAAAATATAGGTCTAATTACGATTTTAGTCCCTCTGTTATGTTGAAATTTGAGAGTTAATCTTTTTTACTTTAATTTAGCATAAGTTATGGCATGGATGAATCTACATGAATTCGTTAGTACTATTAACAATGTTATCAATTTACAGCTAATACCGCTAATACTTTAACAGCAACAGATAAAAAGTAGAGAAACCAAATTACGGTAAATTAAAGTAGAGAGATTAAATTCTAAATTTTAATATAATAGAGGGATTAAAATTAGAATTAGACCTATAGCATAAGACAATAATTTTCTTTGGGAACTTTGTTTATTCTTACAACCTTCTTTTGTAGTGATCTATGTTACTTGGATTTGGATATAAATATACGGATATTTGAATATTAATCGAAAAAAGATGCTAAACTTAAATACTTTAAGAGAAATAAAAAGTCGAAACATGCTATCAATCCTTGTACTTTGACAAATTTTGAAATTTAGTCCATGTACTTTAAAAGTTAAAAAATTTAATCATCTTGTTTTTTCAATTTAAAATTCTAGTCCAATCATTATCATTGTTAGTAATTTTCCGTCAAAATCTATCAACTTGACATGTTGATTAAAGTATATGATTGACAGAAAATAAACATGTTAAGTTGATAAATTTTGATGGAAATTACCAACAATGATAATAATTGGACTAAAATTTTAAATTGAAAAAACAAGATGATTGAATTTTTAACTTTTAAAATACAGAAATCATATCTCAAATTCGAGAGACTTACAAGGACTAATAACACGTTTTAACCAAAATAAAAAGTCTATAGGGATTATATCTCAAATTCAAGTCTAACCGATAATATTGTTAAAATTATTTTGTTAAATTCAAGTTCACTACAGGGATGAAGGTACGGGGCAGGCAAAGGCTTTGGTCCTCCAAAAGTGGGAAATGGTTGTTTTAATCCCCAAAATTTATAAAATTTAAAGTTAATATATGATAAAATTATAGTTTGCCCCCAAAATGCTAGTATTTTGATTTATTCCTTTTAAAAACTATCAAGATATAAGCCAAAAAATGATAAATTACATTTTAACTCTCATAAAAATATATAATTTAATCTCAACCCCTAAAAATATTTTTAGCTTTGGCCTTGATCATATCGTCATTTTTTTAATTACATTGCTACCAAGTCAGTTATTATTATTATTATTATTATTATTATTATTATTATTATTATTATTATTATTTCAAAATGCCAATCCTATAAATTTAAACGAAAAATTTTAATTGAATTTAAAAGATATATAAAATTAAATTTTTAAAAATAAAAAATATAAGAATTAAATTCTAAATTTAAAAATATACATATTAAGCCCAAAAAAAAAAAAAAAAACCCAAACAACGAAGAAGGAAGGCAAAGAAGATGGGATGTGAGCAACAAAGCTACCCAAAAATGGATTGTGGATCTCTCAGTCACTAACTCTATCTGGTTTGTTCTAAAAAAGTGTCTTCTTATTTATTTATTAAAACTCATAATGGGATGTCTTGTTACACTGAAGATTGAAGCTAATATGTGATGAAATTTAGCATAAAGGCAATAAAAATCATTAAATAATTCACCCAAGAACATGATAATTTGAAGTAGAGAAAATTCAGTTTCATACAGTAATTTGCAGTATTAAGGCTAAACTGCAAATTTTTATCAAACATTTAATCAAACACCTTACAGGCAATTAATCAAACACTTACGGATCAATCAAAAAACTGCAAAAAGAAAATTCTACCATAATTTTGGATATTAGCTAAACTATCCCATGAGAAAATCTAACAAAGATTTACAAGATTAGATCGAAAATAAATTAGCAGAAGGAACTGAAATTTGTTTTACCTGAAAGAAAAAAGTTTCTTCAAAGAGGTTTTGTATTCATCCAACATATTCTTCAAAGCTCAAAAGAGCATAGATGATCTTTGTATCTTGTAATCAAGATGCAAAATCCAAACAACACCCAAAGTAGAACAGCCAACGATCATGAAACCCTGTTTTTTTTAATGGACGGAGTTATCTAAAACATCACCCCCCCAAACAAATCTTCTCTTTGTTAAAGCCATGGAAATGTTTGCTATTAAATTTCAAAATGCTTTGACAGGCTGTGAAAAGAAGGTGGCAAGCGCAAGAACAAAGCAAAAATAAAAATATAAAACTGGACTAGCGATGTGTTTGTGAATAAGACTAATATTATATTTTTAGAGAGAGAAAACTGAATTCTTATACATACATACATATATATATATATATATATTCCATAGATTAGCTTGGTTCATGCAATTAGGTTCCTATCAAAAAATTCTATTGAAAAATAAACCTACAATGTATTATTCTCTTACTGAAAGATTGAAAGGATTATGAGTAATTTTAAGAATGGTATCAAAAAGATTAAATATAATAAAATAAAATATATATATATATATAATCTGTAATTATTTTTATGTCTTTTATACAAAATATTATGTATTTTATAATTTGGATTTGTATAATAAAGTTGTAAAACTGCATTATGAAGGAATATCAAAGAATGGGAGACCATATCTATATATGGAAACAAATGGTAGTCCCAAATATAAGCAAGGGTTTATGACTATGATCAAGACATTCTAGACAATGAGTGTATTTATATATATATGTGTGTTTTTGTGTTTAAAAAGGGACCACTTAGCCTAACTTATTGCTAAATTTATAACCACATTTTTTTACAAATTCTTGATAAAAGCTGAGAATTATAAGTTAGGTCCACAATTTCAAATATTTGCTATTTTTTAAATATTTGTATTTAGTTAAAAATTAATTTAATCGATTTATTTTATTAAGTTGGTGTTTATTAAGTTGATTTTGATTAAGATGGTTAAGTCGATCGGTTATCGGTTATTAAAATTCATAATTGAACTTACCAATTTAACCAACTTCATCTATATTATAATTTTATTTATTTTAAATGTATTTATAATATAATAGATAATATAAATATATATTTTTTTATAATAGATGAAAAATAAATAGGTGGCCGCTCTATTGCTATTGTAACAATTAAGAAGACACGAGTTTAAAGGTGCTTAAACACGTTTATTTATTTATTTTAGGGTTAGAGATTATAGGTAAGAGTAATCATTGCATAAAAAATAAAGAGATAAAAAGGTTAATTAACTTAATCGAATTGATTAGGTCGGTTAAACTATAGTTTGGACAATCAATTTGGTTTAATGCCGTAAATTATTGGTTAAGTCAATTAAGTTTAAAAAATTGACCAAATTAATTAAAAAAACCGAATACCCACTCCAAGATCACATGCTTTAAAATTGAAATTAGTGAGTAGATATAATTTCGATTTTGTATAATTTTATTCAATAAATTTTGAATTTAATTACATTAAAAAAATGAAATTTATTTTATATTTTAATCATCAAAGTGAAGATGATGTAGTATTTCAGTTCATGATTTGACATTAATGGAGATAAGGAGATTAGTTAAGATTCTTCAAAAGGTTGCTGATTAAACAAGCAATTCAGTCCTGTAGATAAGCATGTTTTGTCTAAAATAATACATTTAATATCTACATTTAATAAATAAAAATATGGGATATTTTAATAAATATATTATTTATAATTATAATGCATGGGTCTCTTTTTCATTTTATGTGCATATTTTATATAAGTTTTATTCGAATTTTTTGAATTATTTCGACTTTTACTTAATTCTTTGTTTATTGTGTATTGTATTAATTACATATTTTTATATAATTAATGGAATTTTTATTTAATTCATATTTGCAATTTGTACTTGTAATTATATATATAAATTTTTTTTTAGTACAAATGTATAAACAAAATATTGAATCTCCATTGTAGTGCTTGCCTCCTTAGTTGAAAAAAGAGTTTTTTTTAGTTCTTTTTAAAAAATAAAATAAAATATTCAATTTAAGATGGGTTAAAGGGTAAATGAAATTTAAGGTTATTAAATTATAAATAAGTTTACGGTTTGACCATTTAATTTTAAAAAGTTACAAAATAATTATTGAATCATTCGAAAATTTTCAAAAGTCAAGAGGTAACTTTTTCAAAAAACCCAATGATCCTTTTGTAATTTTTCAAAATTAAGTGACCAAAATATAAGTTTATTAATAATTTAGTGACTTAAAATATAATTTACCCTTAATTAAATAAAAAATGCATTTTTTTCCAAAAATCTTGAATCAAGTGAAGTTTTCACAAAGCCAAGATGTAATTCTTTAAGTACCATTAAAGTCAGGGGCAAATCCCTACCAGCTCCTCCTAAAATGAGAAATTTTCTATTTTTCATTTTAGTCCTTTAAATTTTTTAAAATTTTAAATTATTAAAAGTAAAATTATACTTTATCACCTAAAAATAATAAAATTTTGATTTAATCTTTTAAAAGCTATAAATTAATTTTAACCCCTAAAAACAATTTCTAAATTCACCCATGATTAAAGTCAAAACTAAAACTTCTTATTTCTTTATTTAGTGTTTTAGTTGACTAATTATAAAATCTAATCAAGCTTTTTAAGCATCAACTTTTTTTTTTTCAAAAGATAAAAAGTTAGCAAATGTCTCTTTGTTACCTATTAGTGGATACTTTAACCATATTAATTAAGTAAACTCCATTTATTTATTTTTTAAATAATCTCATTACAGGTTCTGATTATATCTGATTTTTTTTATACAACACCTTCCTATATTGACAACAATACTCATGCCAATCAAACTAAGACTCAATCAACAATAAACCTCATTTATTTCAAATATAACTATTAAGTAATACTAAACTATGGCACAATTCTAATGTAGATGAAACAAAATTATGTAATAAATTTATAAAAATTAAATGTGTCTTGGTTGAACATTATATAAACATTATATACATGTATTTTTTTTTCAAGATTTATTAAAAATATTAAAAAATATAAATACATTTGAAATTATATTTATAGCTTTGTCGAAAAAATGGATTTTTGATAAATGTATAACTGGATTGAGACCTAATTGATGCGTGACATATATCTAATCAAATTATTAATAATAAGTATAAAATATTAGTTGCAGAATTAAGGGAATTAAAAAATCATCCTATATTTTTAATCGATATTTAAAAATATTTAATTTAATTTGGTCATATTTTATATTTACTTTATCAATTTTCAAATATAATTTAAATCAACAACAAAATATCTCAAAATAGTAATTCCAAACATGTTATTACCTTAGCTAAGACTTTATTATCAACTAAAAAAGAACTTATGATGTGATGAAGCATAGTTATTCATGAAAAATAAATTTAAAACTTTAAAAAGATGTAAAAGATATCAACTAATTGTGTTACTGTTAGGGTTTTGTCCTCCTCGTATAATTCATCAATATATATATAAAGGTGAGCTAAAGTTAGGGTATCTTAGATATGATAATTAATGTATTTTATTTTATATTATATCATATGTTACGATTTGTTTGAAGTATTTTATATTGATTTTAATACGTTAAAAATTTATATTTTAACATATTTAAGTTTAAATTTAAAAATTAAACTTAATTAATTAAAATATGAATTTGACCTGATTCAATTTGATCATAAATTAATAACCAGAACCCACTCAGCACAAATTCGAAAATGACTTAGACCAAAAAAAAGTTATTTGAAATGACCAAACTCAAGTGTCAAATCTGATACTCAAATGACAATTCAAAAAATTTATCTCAAAAAATTGACTAGCAAAGTCGAATTACATTTTAACGAAATGATCTAAACCCAAACTGATCATATATATTTTTCTCAATTTTTAAATATAATTAAATGTGTTTTCATCTATTTTACGGTCCGAAATAAGTAAATAAGAGATATATTCTTAAAACTCAAAAAAGTCATTATTCTTTTAAAAGAAGGGCTAAAAACATGTTGCATCCACTTCACCACATTGCATCAGATTCCAAATATGACATCTTGACCAATAAAAAATGTATATTGGATTATTTTAATTTAACAACGAACCAAAATATTTATAAAATAAAAATAAATTAAATTATCTTCTTGAGATCGCATGCCATCATTTTAACAACAATATCTTCTCTTCCCACGTTGTTCCTACAATTTTTATTTTTCTTATTTTAAATTTTGATCCTTCAATTATTGTTACCAAAACTCGTATCTTTTTTTTAATATTTATTTTTTTGGCATTTGACACAAACTACAATGTGGATGCATTATGTTTGGGATTGAGTTTTTTTTTTTCTTAATAAAATTATAAGTATAATTAAAATTGTGAATATAGCGGATTGAGTTTTAGTTCGATTAGTATAAGTATTGTTGTTAATGCAGAAGGATGTTGGTTCGAAATTCGAATGTGCTGAAGTGCATTATTCTCCTATTTATGGGTTGGATAGGGACTATGAGTAGTTCTAGATATTGTGTTAAAAAGAACAGATACAATCTGGACAGAATTTAAATATGGTGGCAAGGACGAAGCTAAAATAAAATTATAAAATTTTGAGGGCTAAAGTTAAAAATTAAAATTTTATGAGGCCAAAAAAGTTTTTTTTTTATTTAATCAAATGCTAAATAGGTTTAAATTAATTGTTTTAATTTTTAGAGGGGCTTAAAAGATATATTCCCTTTTAACCTAAGGCTTAAAACATAATAAAATCCAAACTTCAAACTAACATATAATATTTATGCATGATAAAAATCGATATTGGATTAAAAGTTCAAATAAAACTCATCTATAACCGGGGCTGGTATGGGGCCCGACCACCTTAAAATATAAAATTTCACTTTTAACCCTTTTAAATTTTACAATATATTAATTTAGTAAATGATAAGTCACATATTGTCCATCCAAAATAATAAAATTTTGATTTAATCTTTTAAAATTTATAAAAATATAAATTATTAAAATTATAAAATTATATTTTAACCCTTATAAATTCGAGTGAAAATATCTTAATAATCAACTACGAAGTTAGAGCATAAACACTAATTCATGTTTCGACATTGGCTTCCAAAAATAATTTTTGTAAATATAAAAATATAGTTTTTATATTTATTTTTCTCATTGAACTTAAATTTACAAGCAACCTATTATGGCACCGACATAAATATAAATATTATATTGGAATTAGAGTTTATTAAATGTGAAATATTATTATTAGTTGTTTAATTAAAAATAATTAAAAATATTTTACCCAAAAAATAATTTAAATAAATAGGACCACATGGAGGCCACATTGCTATCCACAATTTTGTGTTAAAGAATTTAATTAGGGATCAATTCATCAGACAAAGAATCCTAAATTATGATCTCATTGTTCTTAATTGGGTATTTATTAATAAATATTTGGTGTTGTTTAAATTTTTAAATATTTTTTGTTTGGTAAATTACAAGACCTTAATAATAATGTGATTCGTGTGACTTGAACTTAGAGCATACTTAAGGTGATGAAAACCCTAACCATTAGGCCAACCACGGGAGTTAGATGAGATGGCAATGGTCTCTCCTATCTTAACCAGTGGTCAAGGATTTGATATTCGCCTTAGGTATGGAGTAGCTTTAAAACTCGTGGCTAACATCTATCCCCTGAATGGACCTAAAGAACACAGATGATTAGTTATTAAACTTGCTCCGATAAATACATTGAGAAAAACAAAAAAAAAACTTAACATGTGTATAGAATACTTCAAAAAGAAAGAAGTAAAGAGTGTACATCATGCTACCTTAATTATTTTTATAAATTTTTTAATATATATTTAACATTTATAAAATTTAACACTAAAAATTCATTTCAATATTTAATTTATAGTTTTTCGAACTTATCTTAAATTTTTAAATATAAAATTAATTTATTTCAATATTTTTATTATAATATAATATATTTAATTTTCTTACGTTGTAAAAAAAAAAGACATGTGGAATAAATAACATAACGTAGATAGATTTTGTTATCGAATTTAGATTGTATTAATGTATGATGAAATGGTATTCTAAAATTGGATTAGATCATCACTTGAAATTTTATTTATTTTTTTATAATTCTTAATTTTTTTTTTAAATTTTCAAGTGATGACATAACACAATTTTAAAATCTCACATAATCACTCTTGAGGAAAATTCAAGTTCATGAACTAAATTAGAAAAAAAAATTCGACAAGCCTTTATACTAACGTGGAAAATGTCTAAGGTGATCTTATTAGAGTGAGATTCTATGAGATTCTTTTTAAATCAAAGACTGTGGTTAGAAGATAGAAATGAGAAGATTGTAACCGTTTGATTAAGCCATGTCAGAAACTAAAAAATTGTGTTGATGACCTAAAACCTGTTAAATCGATTAATGAACACGTTGCTTTTCTCTAGAAATCAGTTTCTTTCCTTCTTTTATGTTGAAACCAATTGAATTGGTTAAAAGAAAAAAATCACATTTTTCAATGTAAACCCTATGTGGCATGATCAATAGTGGATTAATGTTTTTTTCTCACTTTTTATTTCTACCGTTAATTTAAAAAGATTCTTATTATAATGAGATCTCTAAAGAGATGCCATACTAATGAGGACAAAAAATTCAAGGATTAAGTTGAAAATTTCTGTCAAATTTAAGAACTAAATATTTATTTATCCCTAAATTAATTTTGGATTCTTGTTTGATTTTCTTTTAGTACTATTAGAGGTAATGTTTTAAAAACTAGACCGATGGTAGAACCAATCCAATCATGGTTCGACTGTTAGTCTAACAATAATTGAATAAACAATTAAATTTTATTTTAATTTTTAAAAAATTTAAAATATTATAAATTGGTTCAACCATTGTTTTTTTTTTGTTTGAATGGTTTAAGTAGAAGTTGATCTAATCTCTTTATTCGAATTAATATACTAGTTATTCCCAATTCAACTAGTCTGATCTAATTCCAACATTTATAAGAGGTATAGTTGAAGCTAAAGTTGTCCACTGGTCAAATTATATATCCAAGTCCGAAGACCTGTCCAAAATATAAGAGGGTTTAGACTAATAGACAAAGCCCAAAAGACCGACTTCAACAAAAATGTAAACTCATTTTCAACTCGAGCTAGGCTAAGCTCTACTCGGATTACCTTATTTTATATAAGACCAAATATAGATAAAATGTTAAACCCATATTTCAGACCGGATCAAAATGAAGCAAAGACAATACTTAAAAATCTCTTGTCTAAGCCCGCCCCAGCACGAAGCACAAAAAATTAAAGAAAAATTACAAATAAATTACAAAGTTGTAAAAATAACTCATAAAATTATACATTTATACACAGAGTTAAAAACAACAATGGCTGCCCATATGTAAATAGAAACATCTCTATTTTTATCATTTCGTCTAAAAGTCTCAAAACTTTTTGTTGCTTTCAGTTATTTATTTCACTAATATTCATCTTCATCTTCATTTCTTGATCCAAAGAATCTCCTTACAACAGCTGCAAATGCACCCAAGAACATAAACAAGAGGAGTGTATCAAATCCGCCTCCAAGGCCAACCGCAACGCTAGGGCCGGGAGCAAAGAATGAGAACGGTGACCAGCCCCAACCACCGTAGAAGGGCACACCGTAACCGTATCCGTAGCCTCCGACTAGAGGTGGGGCGACCCGCGGATTAATGTAAATGTTGGTCCTGGACAAACATTTAGGAGAACAGAATTTAAGATGAAATGTTGGCCCGACGTATATCCGAATATGAGTATGGGGATTGAGGGATATGAGTTATGATACTCCGACTCTTCATTTCTAAATTAGAAGGTAGAATCAAGTGTATTTTTAATCGGTAAAAGTATCATGGAGATCCTTTTTTTAGTCCGACTATATTTTGCTCTCTTTACTACAAATTGAGCAAACTAATAACTGTACGTTAGATCAAAGAGCAAACTAATCATTTCTATTAAAAAGTTCATCTATTTCTAATGTTTAAAACTGATGTGACTGATGAAATATCCGATCCACTTGTACCTCTCGTTGACATACAAAGACAAGTTTTTAATAATAAAAATAGACGAAATACAATCTAAATTATAGTACAAGAGCCTCATGATATTTTTACCATTTTTAACCCTATAATACTTGGACTCGAGCGTCAATATTAGATACAAATATATGCTTACATGAATATATATATATATATATATATATATTTTAAATTCATATATTCAGAAAGTTGTTGAAAAATCATATCTCCGCACTTAAATCCATATATGTAGAATGAAAAAAAAGTACCTAGGGTCAAAACATAAAATTAATCTCACAAACATAGTGGCCTAAACAAAATCGACATTACAATTTACATAGCTAAAATTTGATGAATTACCTGGAATTGTTGTTGGCTCTTGGTGCTAAGCGAGGAGCCGCTGACCGGAAAGCTTGACCGCCAACTCTACCACCGGTTTTGGCGGCTGATGCGTCACCCACCGAACCCAGAGTCAATACCCCGGCTGCCAATGTCACCATTGCTAGCTTTGCTAACTGTTTCTCATTTCTCCTATATGAAAAACAATCCAACACTCTCAAAGATTATCCTCAATGTCATCACTTCTGCTAATATCAGCGTATAATAAATTTACATATCAATCGGATACTTAAAAGCTATTTTTAAAAAGAAATTTTATATAATCATTTTAGTGGCAGAAGTTAATGGTATTCTCGATTTGAACTTGCTAATAATTTTATAAAAATATGATTAAATTATACTAAATTAAAATAGATGTATTAATTTCGTAATTACCATAATTGAACCTACTTTAAAAATTTTACACCTAACAGCAACAATGATTAAGGTTGTTTAAAAAGAAATTTCACCCTTAATTTGATCAATTAATAAAATTATATCATATAAAAGTAGAAGCCTATTGGGTTATTTCTGATGCTTTCGAATGAAGTCTATGAAGTGTTGTGTATTCAAAACCGATAAATCTCTCAACAGGTCCAATATTAATCATCGATCTATTAATACTAAGTTGATTCACCTAAAGCATTCGAAAAGGCACTTTCACTCATGAAATCGTTTCACAAACTTTTAGCCCCACCAAGGCAATCATTATGCCAAATTAAAGGGATTAAACCCGGAATTATACCCATATTAAGAATCTAGCCCTAAACCCCAAATTAACAGCAAGATTCTGAGAATAAAAGAACAAAATAACCATGGAAATGAACTAGAATTACCAGGAGGAACCGTCGTGGTCGTCTGAGTGGAACCTGCAAGTAATGAAAGTAGGAGAATTGGGAAGCTTTGTTTTGGGTTTTCGATTAAATAAGAAAGCATTGGCTATGAAAGTTTGATGAGAAGATGATAATGCTACCGACATGTTTCCGGGAATAATTGGTGTTGCTGTGTTTTCGTTAGTATTTTGGTAAATTTATATGAACTGAGATTTTCGTTCATCTTTTTTTCATGATGTGGGGATCACCACGTGTTCCAATTTTAATGGCTCTCCGTCCTAAATATCTCGTTTTGGGCCTTTTGGCCTACGTTTCCAAATTCTAAATGGTCTAACTCTGCTTCCAGTCCCTACCTTTTTTGCATATTTGAAATTTAACCCTATTTTAAATCTCAATTATTCTCAAGAGTTTGATCTTTCTGCTCTTTATATTTCATGTCAATCGGATTATGTGAAAATGGAAGACTCTCACGTGTGTGATATTGGTTATATGATTAATTTTTTATTTTAAAATTATCGTATAATTTAATTTAATGGAATTCTCTTCCCATTGATATTAATTAAACTTCGATTATTAAATGAAAAAAAAATAGAGGGTCGAATCCTTGAATTTAGAATTAGAGGAAATATCCAAAGAGTAAAGGGTTTGAGACCGCTGCTATATATTCTAAATTTATTTGAAAACACGTTTTAAATGTATTTAATTTATTTGATATACTAGTGTTATTTTTAGATTTTATAGTTGATAAATGTCACTTATTGCTGAGGGTGAAGTAAAAGAATGGGTTAAATCCGAGGTATGAATTTGGTAATTTTTTCATATTAGGATTAAAAAAATTTTCCAAGTTTAGTTTTAAATTTAGCAATTATTTCCACATTAGAACTTAAACTTGGCAACTTTTCACACATTAGGGATTGGACTGTTTTTGGGTTTAAGTTTAGCCTTAAAGTTGGCAATTGTTCTCACATTAAGAATTGAACTTTAAAGTTTTCAACGACTAACTTTGATAAAAAAAAAAGAGTTGAAGTCCCGAGGAACATTTGTCAAGTTTAAAGCATAACTTTGACAAAAAAAAAAATTCAAACCCTAATATATGAACAATTATCAAGTTTAAGACCTAACTTAAAAAAAAACAACATAAAAAAATTACCAATTTCAAGACTCAAATTTAACCCTAAAACAATTTTTATGTATTAAAAAATTTAAACTCCACATGAGGAGTTAAAATATTACAACATTGTGTAACAATTATCAAATAATAATCCATGATTAATTGTTATTAATATTATTGATATACGGAAGAGATTGTGATGTTCCAAAACAATGGGCAAAAAGTCATATTTGCCTTTTCTCATTGAGGTCCCAATTTTCACATAGGGGAGTGATACCATATTTCGAGATGTCATGTATTACTTTTGGTTAATAAATAGTCAATTTTAATTAATTTGAGTAGGATACATTATAATGTGAAAGTGAGCTTCTCAATTTAGACAATAGGATAAATAAACAGATATGAATAAAAATTAAATTCAAAGATTAAAGCATATAAAAATATATAAATTCGAATATTTATATATATAGGCAAATATCCAATCCAGTCCCTAAATTTAACCCAATTTGAAAATGGGAAAAGACAGCAAGCTTGAGTGCTTGATTAAAAAGCAAGAAACTGTGAAACACGGAACATTACATGATTGGCAAATTAAACCATAGACATGTTAAAATGTTTTCCTTTTTAAAACTAAATTACTTTTTTTCTCTTCATCATTTGTAAATGTCAATGAACTGCCATCCTTCCGTTTTTCCGGCATAGGTTTCCAGTGTTCTAAACAGTATAATGCTGCTGGATCGTATCGATATCCAGCCCCTTGAGTTTCACCACGGACTCGACGTGCCCTTTGAGTGTATGAAGCTCTCGAAGCCTATAAAACCGACATCAGAAATCGGTGATCGAGTCATAAAATGAACAGTTATAGATTTTAGTGTTAATGAATAAGGCATGATGGGTTAATCTGTTACCTTGCAACTTCGGCTCGTCTCTTGGCCTGCTCGGCGATCTCCGATAACTCCCGGTAACTGTTCTTGTCATTGAAGAGATTAGAAGTTTCCGGTGGTTGAAGTCCGTGCAATGTTCTTTGAGCAAGTGCCCATTGTGCTTCCCTTTCTTCTTTGCCATAATCTTTCTTTGTGGTGAATGCAGTCTGTGATAGAGGCTGGGTTAGTAAATACGAAAGCGACTCGACTAATATGCGTAAACCAAGTATGTATATACCTTGTTTTCGAGTAGGTTGAGCCAAGCTTTTCCGCTTAAGATGTAACGGATGGCGAACTTCATTATATCCAAT
This sequence comes from Gossypium stocksii, assembly GCA_020496765.1. Lineage (NCBI taxonomy): Eukaryota > Viridiplantae > Streptophyta > Magnoliopsida > Malvales > Malvaceae > Gossypium > Gossypium stocksii. Next base: position 3,401,510 of record CM035623.1, read on the forward strand.
GGTATGTAGAAAACTATACTGTAGAGCCATATGACACCAGCCCATCCCCAACCAATTCCTTTGATCCTTGCAAATCCCCAGTTTGCATATACAGCAATCAAAGTTGCAACCTATAACCAACACGAGAATCGATTAATTCGATGCTTTACGGCTCAGAAATGAGTGCAGGGATGTAGGTACGTCTTACAAGCTGTGCAATGATGAAGGCAGTGACCAATAGTAGTCCGGGACGCTCAGCGTACGACCAGCTACGCGATCTAGTCACGAAGATCAGAGCCTGGCTCACAATGCTCACTTGTAAGTATAAAGCACCCATCATCTCATGGTCTCGATCCCGTAGAGATCGAACACCGAATTTGTCCTGCATTTTTCGATACAAACTGTTAAGAGACTAAGCTGAAATCAAAAACGAAGTTTGAATACTTTCAGCAGGTATAAATTGCAAAAATTTTCAGCACTGCGTACTGAGAAGAAGTCGGTTTCATGCATGGCCCAGAAGAATATGACAGTCATCAATGCCAAGTAGCCTCCGAGCACGATTCCGGTAGCAAAAATTTCTTTCAGTTTCCAGCTATCAGGCAAGGGAGACGGCTTGACTCGGTCCTTTGAGATTGTCATAATGGTTCCTGGAGTAATATTTGATTCAATTGATGTTAATACTCGGATTTGAAGGATGGAACACGAGAAGAAGATAAGTCATGTGTAAGTTATGTAATAATCTACGTACCATCATTAAGAATGGCAATGATCAAAACCATGAAAGGCGAAAAATCGAACTTCCAGATGAGAGCGATAAACAAAAATCCGAACTACAGAAAATCCGAGACAAAAGATCACATAAATGAATCAATACCTGTAGGTTCATAAATCAATAATTAATTCGTATAAAACCAGTTTATTATGTACTAACCACAATACGGATCGTGATCGAAACTGCGTAGATCTGCCAAAGTAAACAAACACGAAAAGGTCATGCATCGCAAAGCATAATGCATATAAATCTTGAGAAATATGTTAAAGAGGGGAGATACACTTACAGTATAATTCTTCATCCTTTGGAAAATGGCTCTGCTAGTTAACACTGCACTTATAATAACACTCAGCCCCGGTTCTGTGAGAACAATGTCGGAAGCACTTCGTGCGGCATCTGTAGCATCGGCCACTGCAATACCGATATCTGCCTTCTTTAAAGCAGGAGCATCGTTAACACCATCTCCAGTCATTCCACAAATATGCTTCCTCTCTTGTAATTTCTTCACAATTTCGTATTTGTGCTCTGTAAAGTGTGATGCAAAGGTTTTATGTTACTCGAGACCCCGAAGACAAAAGAGTTCACATTTGCGAATAGCCAGGATGTCAAAACAAGTTACCTGGAAACACTCCCGCAAACCCATCGGCCTTCTCAATCAACTCCTCCACAGGAAGGGCAGCTATGCTTGCATCTTTGTCTTGACCTAGCAAAGAAGCAGAAGGATACATGTTCGTCCCCATTCCGAGTCTGCGGCCAGTCTCTTTTGCAATCGCTAGTTGATCACCTGGACATAAGTACAAAAGCATAAGTACTAAATTGCTGCAATGAATGAAGTAACAAAAGGAATTATCCATTGGTGAACTCGGTTAGAGGATTCATTACCAGTAATCATCTTAACATTCACACCAAGATGAAGAGCTTGGCGAATGGTTTCCGCACTGTCATGCCTTGGAGGATCAAACAGAGGCAACAAGCCGACAAATTGCCATGGAGTGCCAGCGCTTTCTTTTGTTTTCTCCGGCACTTGCTGGAAAGTGTAGGAAATTTGGCAAGTATAAGGGAACATTTTAATTTTAATATTCAAACTACATAACAGTGATTAGAACATCATGATTTCAAGAAAGAAACCTGTCTGGCAACGGCTAAAGAACGAAGCCCACGATCCGCAAACTTGTCGATGATAGAATGAACTCTCTTCTTAAGATCTTCTTTCGCATTGCAAAGGGCCAAGATCTGTCAACAGATATGATAAATTAAACGACATGGAGGCCTTTCACAATGTTTATACCATCAGTAAATTGCGATAACAAGGTTACCTGTTCGGGAGCACCTTTGCTTGCTCGATGCCAGTTGCCATTGGAATCAATGTAAGTCAATGCAGTTCTCTTGTCTACAGGATTGAAAGGCAAGAAATGCACCTCTCTAATACCAGCTCTCGCCTGTATGTACAACATATCGAACATAAATATTCCCCTTCGATAATGGGAGCAATATAGAGAAGAAATGGTTATATACCTCCTTAGGGTCGGCAAGCATTCCAACAATGGCAGCATCGATAGCATCTTGATTTTCAGTTCTAGAGGCCCTTGCAGCAAGCAAGACCACGTGCTCCTTATCAGCATCCTTTACAAACACCTCGATCAAGTTTTTATCGACACTCAGCTTGTTGAGCGTCAATGTTCCTGTCTTATCACTGCAAAGGACATCCATACCAGCCATTTCTTCGATGGCGGTCATACGCTTGGTGATAGCACCCTGCTGAGACAGCCTGTGAGATCCAATGGCCATGGTGACAGACAAAACAGTCGGCATAGCAATGGGAATACCACCGATCAAGAGGACCAAAAGATTGTCGATCCCATCCCGGTACTTGCGGTTTTGAATCGGATACATGACAACGATCTCGACCAACATACCAATGGCAATGGAGCAAATACAAAAGTTCCCAATAGCAGTGAGCACCTTTTGGAAGTGTCCTACTTGGTTAGTGCTATCCACAAGATGTGCAGCCTTCCCGAAGAAGGTATGCACACCGGTAGCGATAACAACGGCTTCAATTTCACCCTGTTTACAAGTTGAACCCGAGAAGACTTCATCCCCGGGATTCTTCGTAACGGGAAGCGATTCTCCGGTTAAGGCGGATTGATCAACCTTTAATGGATCGCCTTCAAGAAGACGAGCATCAGCCGGGATGATATCTCCCAATTTGATGCTAATGATGTCTCCAGGAACCAGAATTGCTGCTTCTTGCTCAGTCCATTTGCCATCCCTTAGCACCTATAATTTCACGACCATATAAATTCAAGATCAATTCCATCATAAACATTAACTCTTAGCCATCGCAAAGATTCTATAATATGCATCAAAGTTTTCATGGGTCAAGTTGATCTAGATTTCAATCAAGCTCACGTATGGTAGTAATATTATACATAAATAAACAAATCCTACAAGGTTTAAATATAGAACTAAAATTTTATTCAAATCTACTATTTATAAGTAATTAATTCAAACTCATTTAGTACAACATATAATATTTTTTTAAAAATTATAAAATATATATTTGTTTCTATTTAATATTTAATATTTTTATTTTTATTTTCACTTTTATTTAATTTGTAAGCATATAAACAACTACCATATTTTTTAATATTTACATTTTATAATATATATACAAAAAAAAAAGAAAAATAAAGTATCGTGAAACTGAAAATAAGCTGACCTGAGTAAGATTTGAACCTTTGATATTGAAGCTCAAATTCCACTTATTTAAAATTTTTATTCAAACCTTTTAAATATTAAATCAACCTTTAAATTTGAATGGATAATTTGAGTCTTGAACAACTACAGCACCACTGCTACTAAACAGCCCAAGGACGAACCCAAATCTCGACATAAGCATCGGAACTTACCCCGAAGCACCTTTCAACCCTATTTACTTGGATGAAAATGTATTAAAAATTACCTTGGTTTTGGGTGCAAGACCAGCCATAAGAGCAGCAGCAGCATTACCAGCGTTATTTTCTTCAATAAAACTGATGGTAGAGTTAATCACCAATAAGCAAACGATACCGACGAAATCTTGCCAATCCGGAGGCTTCCCATCACCGTTGGCTAAAGCAATGGCCATGATTGCAGCAGCTTCCATGACCCATGACAACGGATTCCACATGAACCCCAAAAACTTGAGAATTTTGCTCTCCTGTTCATTTTAAAGGCACAATTTTAATATTTATTATGATTGCAGACGTAATAACTATCGAAATTAAATCCTTAGTAAAGCCTCATAATAAGACCTTTTTCTCCTCGAGCTTGTTGGGGCCAAAAATCTGAAGCCTGTTGACTCCCTCGTCTGAGCTTAAACCTTCTCTGGTACATTTCAGCTGCTCAAACACTTCCTCGATGGGGATTTTTTCCTATAAATAAAGCAATTATCCAGAAATTAGAAACTATATTTTGGAAAAAAGAAAAGGAAAATTTTTATTTTTAAAGAGAAAAAAGAGAGAGAGAGAGAGAGAGAGAGAGAGAGAGAGAGAGGAAAAGGTGGTAAAGTACCTTAAAATTCCCAAACTATCAAAAAGAACAAATCGCTTTCAAATTAAAAACACAAACAAAAAACCACTTTATTCAGTACAAGGAAAAGATTAAACCGTAGCCAACTCTGTAACCGTCTAGTCCGGTCATCGGTTTTCATATTTATATATATATATATATATATATATTTTTTTTTTTTTTTTTCTTTTAGAGATTATTACTTAAGGGTTTGTTTGGATAGAGAGAAAAAAACCGGAATGAAAATTAAACACCCAGTAGTATTTTACTATTTAATTGTTTATAGTATCAAAATTATATTTTAGCCTATTAGAAACTTCAGGATTACTCCTTTGTTTTCAATATTTTAAAATATATTTAATAAAGTACAAAAATAATTGTTTTTAAATATATTTGTTGCATGGTCAAAAGGTCGACTTTTCCGGTTTAATTGTACACAGCACATGGGATGGATCAGTTGATTTGACTTTCTTTTCCCTTTTCGAGGAAAATCGGTTTATTTGACCTCTAATATTTCGATATAAAAACATTAGTTTTATAGAAAATTATTTTATTCTTGGATCTAATAATAATTCTAATTATCATGCAATTATATGGTGTAAATAGCATGTTATAAAATTATTAAAATAATATGATACAATAAAAAATTATGTCAATTGAATTTTAGTTTAATTGACAGAATTATTATCAATATAAGAAATTATGGATTCATTCCATTTATGAATTAAATGAATTATGGGTAGTTTTAAATACATAAATATGATCAGATATTATAATTAAATTATTCAAAAATAAAATTTTAATGAGTTTTTTTTAACTTAAGAACAGAAAATTACACCAAATAAATACTTCAAAATACATGCTAAATTATTAATCAAATTTAATAAATACCAATAGAAATCAAATCAAATACTATAATTTAAATTGATTTTCTAGATTTTTTTCTCAGCCTTACCGATATTTAATTTTAATTATTTTTTATAATTTTTTTCTTGTAATTTATAAGGCGCTCTCCACTATTAAGTATCAACTTTTTTTGGACCTGATGTCAAATAAAGTAAAGAGTAAATCGCTAATTTTCTTTCTCTTATCAGCATGGCTGAGTCAAAAACTTTTCTCGGGAAAGTGACGAGGAAAAGCAGACCAGTGTAGATCTCATTTTAAAAAGATAAACAAAGCAAACAAGCTTAACAAAATGTAGAAGATGATTCATTTTAACAGTTTAAAAAATTTTAAAACTGTTTAAGAAAATACTAGAAAAATAAAAAGACTATTACCAGATCAACAGTCTCGTTCTTGATCTCTTCAAGACTAATACCGGCCATGTTTCAGATTCCGCGGCGATACCACCACCGGCAGCGGCGGCTTAAGAAAAAAAAAAAAGAGTACTCGAAATGAAGTAAAACAAAAAAAATCGAGAGAAGAGAGGAATCAAAAACTCCTGGAATTATGATATAAATGAAGAGAGAGAGATTGGATTTGAGGTGGAAAAAGTAAGGACCATTGAATGAAACTCAGATTCCCGAGAAACAAACAGAAAGTAGAGAGAGAAAAGGAGAGATTTTGTGTATGTTTTTTTTCTCTTCTCCTCTGCGTAACACTGAAAGGCTAAGCTTTTTATATACTCTCAAATAAGAGGGAAGACGAGACTTTGTACAATCACATTAAAATTATTATACTAGATTTTTATAATAATAATTTTCCCTATTTAAATGTGTTATTATCGTATTAAAATTCTATATACTAAATTTAGTTCCAGTTGGCAAAAGCGGAATCGCACCCATATTCAATGTTATGTAGTTATAATTTGCAAAAATAAAATAAAAGTAAAATTCGTATAAAAATATACTTCTTTCATTTTACATTGATTAGAATAATATTTTTTTAATTTATAAATAGATGTAGTTTAAACTCTTTTTGTTTTATTTGAATTCGACATTAGTGAATTTTTTATCTTCTGTCCATGATTTTTTCTAAAAAGATTTTCACATAAAATTTTTATGTTTTATTTTTTTCTTATTACCTTATAATCGTTCTATATTGCCATTATCGACATTAGTTTCTACACTTGTGATTACTTAATACTCACACATATTTATATTTGTATTTTGATTGTACTGTACTTTTAACACTTTTTAAAAAATAAATATTTAAAAGAAAGTTAATATTATAAAAAAAATCAATTTTCAATTGAACCGTAAATGAAGTGACAAAGAATTTGTATTCAAGTTTTCAGTTTCGATACCTCCTTATAAAAAAATTTAAGATATCTTACGTACCAATGCACTCAACATTTATCGGTATATATTTATTAATTTGGTAATTATTTGATATATAAATAGGAGAGTTTTTAAATTTCATAAACGAGTTAAGGACATGACAAGTTTCACATTCATTTATGTAATTTTTTTTTACTATACTCATTTATGTAATTTTTTTTACTATACTCTATTATAAACTTCTCAAACTATTAATCCGTTTGTAAAATTTAAAAAAAACTTAATTTTTTAAATAAATTTCTTTATTAATTTATATATATATTAATATTTGATACGTGGAAAATATTAATTATACTATCACATATTTATTTTTTTAATTTTGATTAATCAAAGAATAATTTTCAATTTTACATTATATTCTTACTTATTTTTTCAAAATTACCGGCCTGTAAGCATGCCTTCACCGAATACTTGCTATGTTAAAAGATATGTTTTTGGTAAATCGTTTTGAAATTTTCGATTATTTTAAAATTTTATTAAAATATTTTAATAAGATATTTATTAAAGAATTTTTTTTACCGGAAACGTATTTTTTATCTCATAAGTAGTATTAAAAAATTGTCATATATATTCCCCTTTATTAAATACAATGATATATTTCGATTGAGTATTAGCTTAATTCGTATAAACATTATTGTCAATGCAGGAGGACATGAGTTCGAGTGCGCTAAAGCATATTATCCTCCTTTTTATGGATTAGAGAGGGGCTATGAGTAGTTCTAGATATTGTGTAAAAAAAAAGATATGATTAGAACCAAGGGTGAATCATAAAAAATACTAAAAATATTTTGTCCAAGTCTGGCCAAGGTAAAAATGCTAAAACTCGGGTTAAGCTCGGCCCGCTCGTATTAAAATTTTTATATAATTTTTTTCTAAAAATAAAATACACAAAAACATTAAAAATATTAAAATAAATGTTTCCCAACAAATTGAAAATAAATTTTTAAAAAATTATACTTACATAACACTAATATAGGTACAACTTAGTAAGTAGATACCTCAAAAATAGTAGTAAAATTAACAATAAAATAAGAATTATACAATATCCAAACAATAATAACAAAATAGCAACAACATAATCGTGAAATTGCAGCAATATGGTAAGAAAACAACATTTTTTTTTTCTTTTTGCAAATTCAAGTCAATCCGGGTCAGACGTAGGCCAAAAAGCCTTACTCAATGGCCAATGCCCAACCTATTTTTTAAACAGGGCTTATTTTTTGCCCAAACCCTCTCATTTTTCAAGCCAAGCAATTATAAGAGTATTTTTCATCTTTTCATACTTTTATATAAAACATTATTTGATAATCGAACACAAAACTAATTTATTCATATAAAATATCATTATCACTCCACTAATAATAATTTGTTGATATTTATTCATAAATATTTTTCAATACAAAATATTTTCGATCGCCCATAATGAAATTTAATAGAAATTAAGGTAAATTACTAAAATAGTCACTTCTGTTTAGCTCATATTACATTTTATTCACTTATGTTTTAAATGTTACGTTTTAGTCACTTACGTTATCATGTTGTATCATTTTTGTCACTAAGCTGTTAATTGCCACTAACGGTGTAACGGTAAGCTAACGTAACTCGTTAAATCATCATTTCAAACAAAAATTTTAGGTTAATTTATACAACCAGTCCCATATTTTTTTTTCATTTTGAGCAGTTTAATTTTTTCTTTTATATTTTTTTAACTTTAATTTTTTTCCCGTTCTCTTCTACTTCTCCCTCGGTTTTCCTCCATTCTCCATTTCTTTTAATGTAGTTTTTCTATGTTTTCCATTTGTTAAACTAGTCCCTATACTTTTATTTTTTTTTAACAGTTTAATTTTTTTGAGTGATGCGAGCTTGTGGACAAGTTTTAAGAAATAAAAAACACAGAAAAATTATGTTAAAAGAGACGAAGAAGTGAGGAAAATAGAGGGAGAAGCATAAGAGAATGAAAAAAAAGTTAAAAGAACATAAAAGGAAAAAAATTAAATTGCTTAAAATGAAAAAAAATATAGGGACCAATTGTAGAATTTAACCTAAAAATTTCGTTAGAAATGATAATTTAATGTGCCACGTCAGCTTTCCGTTACACCGCTAATAGCAATTAACAACTCAATGATTAAAATGTTACAACATGATAACGTAAAGTGATTAAAACGTAATATTTAAAACATAAATAACTAAAATGCAACTTAAAACAAACAAAAATAACTATTTTAATAATTTACCCTAAATATTAAATATTTGATCAACCAGATAATTCAAGCCCATAACCAAAGTCTCTCTCTCTCTATATATATATATTTGTACATTCCAATGTTAGAGTTAACATTGAGATTCGATCATGAAAATACTATCATCCCATATTTATATCAAAACCCTAATTTCTTATTAATATCAAACCCTAATCTTAACATCTAATCAAGAATATATATATATATAATAATAATTATTATTATTATTATTTAGAAAAAAAAATCACTTGTGGAAAAAGTATGAAACGATATTCAAAAAGTATAAAACGGCTTTGATTTTGTATTCCACAGTCAAAAGAAAACGTTAACGTGAAGCAAAATGATTTGTTAATTATAGTATATAATTTTACTTTATATTTCGTATTTTTAAATACTATATAAATTAAGATATGTTTAATAAATGTAAAAAAAAAAAAAACTCGAAGTCTAAGATTAGGGTATTATCTGTATTAAAAAAATTTAAAATACGAGTTTGAAAAAATCTTGAACTAACGAGAATATTTTTTATTTTTTATTATATTACTAAATTCACGTTTTAAAATAAAAAAATTGAAGTAAAGTAGAAGTTGTGATATTTATACATTTAGAAATACATATAATTTAACAAAAATAGTAATGATTATTACGCATTTAAAAATATTATAATTTAATTTACAATTATTAGTAAAAAATGTTGTGTTAATTTTAAGATGAAAGTATTACTTAATAGAATCCTAAACATCTTAATTATCGAATATCATTGAGACATATTTAATAATTTGTTTACTTTTTGTATTTGTATTATATCTGCTCTTTTTAATATTATGTCTAGAACTACTCATAATCTCTCTCTAACTCATAAATAGGAGGATAATGCGCTTCAGTGCACTCGAACTCACGTTCTCCAGTATTGACAACAATACTCATGTCAATTGAATTAAGACTCAATCCACTTTGTTCGAATGATAATATAATATTTTTATAATATAATATACATACATTAATAATTTATGTATTTAATATTGGAATGCCATGCATGTAGGCATTAATTGAGACATGTCAAGGTAAAAAAAAAAAACATTAGGCGCGATTACACATGGAAGCATAATAATAATAATAATAATAATAATAATAATGAACCGTCAAAACTAAAAAAAAAAAAGAATTAGGATGCATGATTATTGCCTATTTATTCTATTTTTATTGGTATTTTTTTACATATTAATATTTAAGTAGTTTCTGATTATATCTATTCGTTTTTAAATAATATGAAGAATTATTCATAGTCCCTCCCTATAGGGGTGTTCAATCGGTTAACAGACCGGTTAACCGACCTGAACTACTATTAACTAAATTAACCGACCCTTTTAAACCCTTAACTATTAACAGAATTGAATTTTTTTTCAAAAAAAATTAACTGAACTGAACTTTTTCGGTTAATTCGGTTGGTTAACCGGATTAACTGAAATTTTTATTTTTTTTATTTTTTGTTAAAACAAGTATAAAACATATAAAAAATTAACCAATTTAACCAATCGATTAATTTATATTTCCAAAAAATTAACCAAACTGGCCAAATACTTATATATTATAAAATTATTTATTAAATTCAGTTAACCGACCGATTTCGAATCGAATTAACCGTTAACTAAACTAAAGTTCCAAAAAATTATTAACCGACTCCGACCGAATTAATTCGGTTAATCGACCGATTAACCGAATTCAGTCGGTTAACCTAATTAATTCGATTTTACCCGAAATTTGCACACCCCTACCTCCCTAACCTATAAATAGAAGGGGATAATGCGCTTTAGCACACTCAAACCCATATCCTCTTATATTGATAACAATATTCATACCAATCAAATTAAGATTCAATTGGCATTTGAAATATATGTAATTAAACATGTGACCAGTACGACTCTCACATATTTCCGGAATATATAAACATAAAATAAATTATTATTAAATAGACAAATTACATTATAAAAAATATATATAATTTTTTATTTAAAATAATAATAAATAAATAATAAACAAAGTACTACTTGGAGTTAAGTTGACTTTGTAAAGGGTAAATGTCCTTAATTGTTCCGGTTATTGTCCTTCAATTTAATTAAATAATACATAATAAATGTTTTATTTTTGACCCAAATCCTTTAAAAAATTATTTCAAGTCCTTTCGAACCCCTGTAGGGGCTAAAATATAATTAATAGAAAAGATGCCTATTGCCTCTTATTTAGACAACGACATTCTTAATTTATCATTCAATGCTAATTTAGTTAATTAAGTTTATTTTATTATTTTAAAGTAATTTTTAACTTGAGGTTTTCGAAGTGTTGTTTGTTAAAAGCCGATGAACTTCTTAACAGATTCGATATCGTGTTATTGGTGAAAAGAAATAATTTTGCAAATAGGTATTGTGTCATATTTTTGGATAAATTACATTCGAGGTCATTAACCTATTAATAAATTTATGTTTTGGTTACTTAATTTTATTAAGTTACACAATAGTCAATAGGCTGTTATAATTGCTATTGTATGGCATTCTCTGTTTGCACCACGTGCACCAATTAAAAGCTATTCTTCCAATTCTTTTCTACAGTTTAGTTTTTTTTTTTATGAAACAATTTTAAACTTTATGAATCCATAAAATTCAAATAATATTTTTGGAACGAGCATCGGTCCAACTTGACTCGACTCATGGACAACTCTAGGCTAAAGATGAATCATAAATTATTGAGAGAGACAAAATGTAATTTTACCATTATATTATTTTATAATTTCATAAACTTCAAAGAAACTAAAAGGTATATCTACCATTTTTTAAACCGGTCAGGTTACCAGTTCGTTCATCAAACTGGTTTTTTAATCGGCTCATGTTAATCTAATCGATTCAAAACCACCTTTCGAATCTAATTGGTCTGACCGATTAATCTAATCTAATTCAAACAATGTTCAAATTAACCTATACCACATGAATTATCAATAATAAAACTCGAACATAAAATCTAGAAAATTTCATAACTCCAACCTTATTTAATACAAAAATTAATGGTGAAATGATGTAGTAGCATGCATTATTCATGTGAAATGTCAATTATTTTCCATTTAATTTATTATCTTCCCCTGGCGTGGGTTGTGAGTTTGCACTCACACTTGCTATTGCTTGATTGGAATTGATAATATTAAATAATTTTTTTTTATTTTTTTCTCTAAAAAAGTCAAAATATGATAAGAAAATTATGAACTACAACTGGGATTTTTTTATAATAATAATATTATTAGTACATATATATTGTATATAATTATTGAGGAGGCTAATAATAGAAACAAAGGGTTTGACTTCATACTGCTGATTTAATTAGATGTTTTATTTATTATACATTATTAACCTAATCCAATATTTATTTAATTTGCTGCAAAGTCTTCAGGGTAAAATTAGAAAAGAAATTATAATTTTTACAATAATAAAAATATAATTTTATTATTTTAATAGTCTACATATTTATAATTTTTAAAAAATTAAATCAAATTTCTATTATTAAGAGAATCAAAGTGTAATTTTATCTTTATTAATTTAAAATTTTAAAAATTTTGAAGGACTTAAATGATAAATATTACATTTGGGGCGGCCCCTGTCACCCCTATTTTTGTTTGATTCAGAATTTTTTAAACTATCAATTTAAAAAGGAAAAAAAAAACAGAACTAATCTCTTTTATTATCATTAACCTTAATCTTTATCATGATTAAGGCATCAGAAGTCAACTTTTGCAATTTTATTTTCAATTATTATTAACATCAACCCCATCAATGACTCATCAAATGTTCTTTTTCGAGCTTCGAGATAGCCGCAATTAAATTTGAAGTCGAAGTATATTTATAATTGTTTAAATTGAATTGGATCGAGAATTAATCAAAATATTGATTTAAGAATCGGTACGAACAAATTGACTGCCATTTTTTTTTATTTCTTATAAATCTTTAATGATTTATTTAATCGAGCTAGTTGAACCGACAAACCAGTAGCTCGATCGATTCAACCATTAATCTGGTTCTGAAGATTATTTTTCTCTTATTTATATGGCTCAAACCTCGTACCTTTACTTAAGGAGTATCGAGTTATATGACTCGTAAATTAGTATTTATTTTGAAAATTACTTAATAGGTATTTATAAGTATTATTTACAAATAGTAATATTAATTTGATTTTTGAAATTATAAAAGTAAAAAGCCTTCCATTAATTTAAAATTTAGAACACCAATGCGAAATTTGATCGATTTTGTCAAGCATTAAAATTTGTCCAAATTGGACCATTGTTTTTTTCTTGTCTTTTTTTTTTCTTCTTCTATAGTTCTTTCTTATTGACAATGAAGTTCAATTTTATTTTATTTTACTATTTAATTAAGAGTTGAATGACATGTTGAAAAAGAAAATTAATGATTTGATTTTGCGACCTATTTGATAATTCATATAGTTGATAATGCAGAGTGGATTATCCCACATTGGTCGAGAAAAGACTATTAAGAGGATTTAAATATAGTCTTGTTTCTTAGATTTATTGAGTAATTGGGGCTAAAAACTCAATACACAGTTGATATTTCTAATGCATATTAAATATTAATCACTAGTAAAATGTGATAAGTTTATTTGGAATTACTTATAACTATTTTTTTTCAAAAAAATAATTTTAATTACAATTAATAAAAAAATGAATTACTCTTAAATCCATAATTTTCCATATAATAATATAAAATGCTATGTCAATAAAATTAAATGTTTTGAAATTTCGAATTTTTTTATTATTTCAAGTTTGAGTTCACTTTGTATAAATCGATTTTATTTATATATTGTATTAATTGGTTCCGATTATAATTATATATATATATATATATATATATTGATTGTTTTTGTTATTATAATTACAATTTTAAAAATATATATTCTTTTTTTACAACTAAAAATATATTCACTTGAATTAACATGAGATAAATATTATATAAGTTGGAATAAATTTAGAGAAAAAAAAAGAAGAAGTAATTCTAAATTTAGAAATTTAAACCCATTTTACCAAAAAAGAAAAAGGGAAAAAATTTTAAATCCAATAATTCATTAGAAATAATTACACTTAGAGAAAAAAAAGAGATTCTCTTATGTCATTTACCACTAGTGTCTTTAGAGTATAAAATTGAAATACGTAAAATGAAAATGTGTACAATTTGTATTCATGTGTTATTCTAGATACATAAATATTAAAATTATTATTATCTATTGAGTGTTTACTCGTGGATTGTACTGTTAATAGTAGCTTAGCTGAGCTACGTTTAATTCACAGTTTCATCAATAAATATTGAAAGATATGGATTTATTGCATTTTGATGAGTTAAAATGCAATTACTGATTGAATCGTCAAGTATAAGTCTAATAGTCATTTGAATTTTATTTTATCCGAAGACCCCCTTTATCAGTTCAAGAGCTTTTGTTAGTAGATAATACTCTCTTTATATAGGTTTTGATTGGTTTTGATGTACTCGCTTAATGTTTACTATTTTCTACCAAAATTAAAAAAAAAAAACCAATACTTCAAACCTTATCTTATTGATGTATCAATTGTTTGACATACCAATACATTGAATAAATTTAATGCATAGTGGCATACCAGTATAAGTCTAATTTTTTATTCAACTCTATCGCTAAATACATGAAAAAAAAAATTAGAATGCTTTGAACAATTTAGTTATTTTCGTCCTTTAAATTAATAAATTTATTGTATAATTTATTTAAAATTTATAAAATCGTAAGTTAATATAATGATAAAATCAAGACTTAACCATTATCTCTGATTTTTTTAGACATGGACATGAAAATTAGATCTGTTTAAATTAAATAGTTTTAAAAATATTTTCATTTAAATTTAATTATAAAATATATAAATATTAATATAAAATTATTTTTAAATGGTAAAATAGATTATTTAAAAAGCCCAAACTTGAGCCCAAAATCAGACTCGTCCATTTCTAAAGCTCAACGAAAGGCCATAAAGGGAAGCTACTTTCTTCCCCCAAAAATAAACCCCCCCCCCTTTTTTTTTCTTGCATTGTCCCAACACAGTCAAATAAGCTAATCAAGATTCAGCTCGGCACCACCGTTTTTTCACAACAATTGGACCGGTTTCATTGGATTCTACTTTGAAATTTCACCGTGAAAGTTCATTGCGAGGAACCCCCTATCACGTTCCAGTTCTTTCAATTTGATTAACAGTGGAGAGGAAGGTCAAATCAAGAGATGGGTTTCTTGTTTGAGCGTGATTTATCTGATTCTATCCGAAGTTGGAGCTGCTTCGAATTGGTATGTTTAGTTTGTTGAAAGCTTTAGACCTTTCTGTGGATTGGGAAAGTGTCTCTTGTTACTCCATTGGCTAATTTCGGGCATTTGGTCCGGTAATGTTATGCACCATGTAATTGCAGTGAAACTGTTTGATTTTATTCCTGTATGGGGAATATTCGCTTGAAAGTTCGAGCTTATACCGTTGCACGACTGTTCTGCATGCCTGTCCGGGCTCTGGTTTGATGTAAAAGGCAGTCTCTCCATGTTTGAGGTAATAAAGGAGACTGGCCTTTCTACTACTTTGGAAATGGTGGAAGCACATTATAACAAATTTATCAAATTATTATTCATTCTATTATTAAATGAATGAATTTATCGAATAAAAAAATGGATAAAAATATCGTAGAGGTCGTACTACAAACTAGATTATATGTTAGATTAAAGAGTAAACTAGTTTTTAAAAATTTTATTTATTCCTACAATAAAAAAATATAGTTCATGTATGTTGATATGAGACATACATCACACTCTAAGTGTAATTGTTTGATTATTTAGTATGTCGCACCAGTTTTTAATAGTAGAAACGGATGCAAATTTTAACTAATGGACTAATTTGCTCTTTTATTTAACATACAATGATTAGTTTATTCATTTTTTGAGTAAATAGGGCAAATAACAATTTAACAAGTTGAGCCGTAAATGAAAAAAAATCATTTTATGGTTTTTTTTATCTGTATTACAATTTGACATTGTTTGATTCTTTTTAATGTTACAATAATTAAATTAATTTATTTAATAGTAGAAAGATTAATTTAATCTAAATCAAAGTAGTCAGTACAGTTCTGGTGGGTGACTTTTTTTACTTGAACTTATATGTATCCATATCGATCTGTTCCAATATATTGTTTCAAATTTACTGATATTTTAAAAAATATTCACTATATTAAATAAATTAAATTAAATAATTTCAAATATAAAATATTAATTAATCGTATAAAATACCCATCAATAAACTTTATAAATAAAAATTTATCATTTAAAAAATCTAAAATAACAAATTTATCCACTCCATTATTTAAAAATAATCTAAAATAACTTCATCTCATACTTAGTATATAAAACGAAAATTTAACAAAAACATACATAAATGTTGTGGTGGTGAAGCATTTAAAAATGATCTTTTTTCTGTTTTCTTTAGTTTATTTGTTATATAAATTTTTTATTTTTTATTATTCATTAATTTTCTACTTAAGGTTAAAGTTTAAATTTTAAATTTCATTAATAAAAAATATTAAAGTTGGTTAAACAATAATTTTATATATTTTTGACATTATTCAGCTCTAGTTGGTGCATAATGTTCCGATCAGTGTAATTGAAATTGGTCAGATCGAAATTAATACAAATCAAAATTTATATCGATGCAGAAAAGAAAAATAGCCGTTTCAACTTATTACTAAACCGGTGTGTATTGACTGATATAATTAGAATCGATGTGAAATTAATTATATTTACTTCTAGACTCTATAATAAAAGTAATTTCACCCTCTATAAATGGAGGTAAACAAAGTGCCCATTTGATTTTGTAAGGTGAAAAAGAAAATTCTTTTGATGCATAGACTGCAATGTACCAAGTGACGTGGCAATGACAATCTATCTTGTTGATAATGGTCAGCCATTAAAGTGGATAAAGATTAGTTTTTGACATTCACAAAGACACTTTAGTTTACGGCAGGAGCGGAATTATTCCGTAAAAATATAATTTTATTGTTTTAATAATTTATATTTTTATAATTTAAAAACATAAATCAAATTTTATTAATTTCTGGAAGATTAAAGTAGAATTTTATCATTATTAATTTAAAATTTTATAAATTATAAAAGAATAAATAAAAATTTACATTTTGTGTTATAACTAGACCGGTCAATAGCTTACTCGACCCAACTCAGGTTTGAGTGTGAGAAGGATTTAATTTGGATAAATTTTGTTATAAAAAATAAATAATAATAATAGAGTAAATTACATTTAGGGTCACAAAATTATTAATAAGTTTACATTTTGGTTAGTCAATTTTAAAAAGTTATGAAATAGTTACTGAACTATTCGAAAGTTTTCATTTTAGTCACTAAATTATTCAAATGTTTTCTTATTCAAGTCACTAAGCTATTTTTTTTTTGTAAAATCTAGTTAATGAGCTCCAAATGACGATTTGACATAAAACATACCTTAGATCCAAGATGATCTAACAATCAGTCTCTAAGATAAGAGAAAAAAGCTATTTGGGTTTTAGTTTGTAAATTCATGATATACACAGTTGTTTCATGAAAAAAAATTAAATCGTGTAAAAGAAGGGAAAGAAGAAGTTTTGATTGATGCAAGTGATGTTAACGGAAAAAAGGCAATACAACAACAATTTTAACAGTCTAATGATGTAAATAAAAAAATTTGATTAATTCAGTGACTATCTTATAACCTTTTTAAATTGAATGACCAAAAATGTGATTATGTGCATGTATGATAAATTACAAAAGAAATGATACGAAGCATGAATTATTGAAAATCTTTTTTAAACGATATTATTATAAGTTCTGATCATATCTGTTATTTGTGACACAATGCTTAGAACTATCCATAACCCCTCCCTAACCCATAAATATAAGAATAATGCGCTTTAACGTACTTTAACTCACATCTCCTACATCGATAATAGTATCCATACCAATCAAATTAATACTCAATCCGCATTAATTGTTATTCTTTTAATATCAATTTATTCTTTTTGCATTTCGATGCTCTTAGATTTTTTCCCCATTAACCTGTAAGAAAAGGTCCATGAAATGCTATGCCTTGATTCGTGGAAGTGGGCCGACAGCCTTATCTTGTTAGAGTTGGAAATATGAAGATCGAAGAAAATATCAAATATTTTGTTTATAGTAATTTATTTAATAATTAAATAATCAAATTATTCTTTCAACTTTTATTTTTTAAATTTAATTTTTTTTCTTTTTAATTTTTTATTTTAAAATGTAAGATAAATTATCTTTATTATTAATATTTTTTATCAATATTATTAATATATTTATATAATCATATCAACTCCAAAAACAATTTATTATGAACTTAGTAAATATAATATACGAGAATAAAAAAATTTTAATAAAATTGTATTTGAATTAAAAAAATATTTAATTTTAACTTTTGAATTATATAGAAGAAATTATCAATATTGTTTGAACTGAATCAAATTAGTCGATTAGATAAAAAATCGATCAGCATATTAATTCAAAAAGAGACTTTGAAACGGTTGATTAAGAAATTAATATAGACCAATTGAATTAGGCAATTGAACTTGATTTTTTTATTAATTTTTAAATTTTTTGATAATATCTTATTGAAAAATCGATAATATAATCTATTTAACTACTGATCCGATCAAATTTAAAGGAAATAGGCCCTATTTTTGAAATTGCAAATAAATATTTCATTTTAACCATTTAAAGGTAGAACTATCCCCATGGTAGGTCCAGCCTATCCAGGTAAGACCTTAAATTAAATTTCCTTCAGATTCAAATTAATCACAAATTATATATTAATGGTTCATACGAGATTTTATTTTTTTAAAGAATAAATTAATTGCACAAGAAATCCTCAACGTATGTTTTAGATTTTAAATTCACCCTTAAACTTTAAAATATTTTAATTAAATATTTAAAATATCAATATTTTATTAATTAAGTCTTTTTATCGACTTAATCATTATTAGTTTGAGCTTAAAATGTGAATTCAAATTTAACGTGAAACATATTTAATACACGAATCAAATCGTAAATACATGTGTATTTACTTTTATGGCTGGTTTTAAAGTTGTTCACCTGCAAAATTTGAACAAAATTATGTTTTTCTGAATCTACTTAGACCTGGTTTGAATTTAATTTAAATGTATTTTTGAGTTAAAATGTGAAACATATAAATATTAATATAAAAATATATTTTTTATTAATACTGTGAACAACAGAACAAGTTATAGGTCAAGCCAACTCGAGAACGAACCTAGTCTTTAAATTTTTTTGGAACTGGCTGTGGCTTAGCTTGGCTCGATCCAAGGAAAGCTCTAGATAGTTCGAATCCAATAAGAAAAAGAAATAAGCATCCTAAATATTATTAGTACAATTTATCTTTTTAACACGTTAAATTTAAGTTATTCGTTCAAAAAGTACAAGTATGTTTATATTTTGATAACTCAACTTCAAAAAACTACAAAATAATCATTGAATTATTTGAAAGTTTTCATTTATTTCACTGAACTATTCGAAAATTTTTATTTAAATCATTGAACTATTAAGTTTTTTTTTTTTAAGTTCGGCTAGCGAGCTCCAAATGATGATTTGAAAGTCGGTAAGGTGAATCAGTACCCGTCGATGAGTAGAATAATATACCTTATATCTAAGTTGATCTGAAATTTAGTGTCGAAAATCAGAGAAAAAAGCTATTTGGATTTTGGTTTGCAGATTCGTGCATTCAAACTTGTTTCATGAAAATAAAAAACTGAATTTTAGAAGAGAAGGGAAATGAAAGCTTTCAATTGGTGCAGACGGTACAAATAGAGAATATCATACAACAGTGATTTTAACAGCCTAGTGACTTAAATGAAGAACTTTCAAATAGTTTAGTGACCAAAATATAGACTTATTAATAATTTAGTGACCTTGAGTGAAATTTACCCATAATAGAAATGAATCAGTTGATTTTTTTGGAAAAAGTTGTAGCAGATTTTTCTACCGAAAGCACTAAAAGATAGACGGTGACGGAGGAGAGAGTGCACAAAATATTATGTACAACATACTCTTTCTCTCCCATTTTTCTTTCTCCCTTTGGCCTTTAGCTTAAAAATTCCCCCAAAACATTGCTCACCACTCAAATTATCTCTTCTCTTCCTCACTGAAACGCTTTTCTCTTCATCTCTTTATCATCTCTTTCGTTTTCCCTTTTGTTTCTTTTCATCAGTTTCCATGGGTTTTCCACCTGGTTTCAAGCTTTCTTAGATTACAGAGATATATACGTGTTGATGGAGTGGGATAGTAATTCCGATCTGAGTGGGGATGAAGACGAAGGCTTCGTCTTTAACGATGGAGACCCACTTCCTTTCCCTGTCCAGAATTTGCTGCAAACGGCTCCTTGTGGCTTTGTTGTCACCGATGCTATCGAACCCGACCACCCCATCGTTTATATCAACACCGTCTTCGAGATGGTTACTGGGTATCGTGCTGAAGAGGTTATTGGTCGCAATTGGTTAGTTCTTTATTGCCTTTGTTTTCCTCCGTATTTTAGCTGACATTTTGAATGGTGTTTGGTTTAGGGTTTTGTTTTTTTTAGTACTGTATAAAATGGGAGTAGATTACAATGTGTTGTTATTTGTCTGTGTCATGGAATTTAGGGAATAATGGAAACCCTTATTGCGTTTTTCTTTTTTTTTTTTTTCTTTAATTACCATACTTTGGATGTGAATTTAGTTATGTGATAAAGATTGTTGAATTTATTCAAGATAGGAAGTAATAGTTTTCATGTTAACATGTTGTGCAACGAGAACGTGCAAATTTACTTTGCAGTTTAATGAAGTTAGATCTGGGAATCCCTTTTTGAAGCTTATATTCAAGGGGTTTTTGTTTTTTGGTTAAGAAATTGTTTAATGTTTCATGCAGACTAAACATTTATGTTGCTCCAATTCTTCATTTTGCTTGAAGTACATACATTTGGATATGGGCATGGGGATATGACTCTCTATATACATGGAAAAACTTAAAAGAAAGTTGAGCACACTCGTCTAGACACACTTGTAAACTTACTATTGAATCCGAGTGAACTTACCTCAACAGGTACATGATATTGAGGGTGCAGTGAAGCCCCTTATTATCTACCTGAGCAACTGCAAAATTAACAATGCTGGAATTGATTTCCTTAAAATAGTGTGTTTAGTGGGGAGTATGCTACAAAGTGGATATTAACTAGAAAGTACTCTGCTGCAGGGGATTTTTTTGGTGTGAACTTTGAGTTCCTTATAGACCTGGTATCGGCCGTAATTCAACAGAACATTCTGTAGTCTTAGTAAGAGAGGGAGGGTTAAGGATTTACCCGGTGTGAGATATCACATTGTTTGAGGTACCCTAGATGCTGTCGCCTGTTGGTATGAAGGATTGCCAACAGGATGAGATGTTTTAGTTCTAGTGGAGCAGGCTAGCATACACTAGAAAAGGGATCTGGATCTTGATTGAATCTTTCGTGTGTGGGTTCTTGTTTAGTTTGTCAGTAGGATTTTGCTTGATAAGTGTAATATAGTTTTTTGACAGAAGGGTCTGTGTGGTTGGCATATTACTAGTTTTATGTTCGTGATACTGTGATTTGGGGGTTGGAAGCTTGTATCAAGGGGGAGGCTGTTAATATCTTGTTGATTTATCTATATATTGGTCTCATACTTCCAACTTGATTGTATTAGACTTTCAAGCTTCAAATTTATTCTACATGCTGACAGTAAGGTTCCTGCTTAAGAGGGCATCTTCAGTTTTATATTTTTTTTCCTGTTGTTACTTTCAGAAGAAGGTACCTCTTGATGTTATGGTATCATAATCAAGTGTTCGTGTTTTTGAATAATCATTCTTTAAGTGGGATACATTCCTGAATCATACCAACCTTAAAGAAATTTGAAATGCTTTATCATTGTTCAAATGTTTCTGATATTTGTAAACTAAATCTCATATTATATTGACTAAAGATTGACTTTTTACCCAATATACCAGCAATTAGTACAATAATGGGATGAGGAATGTTTCCATGCTATACGATTCTCTTTGGAAAGTTAGATGATATCTTCTTCTATTTCAGAAGTGCTCTCTAAAAGCACCCAAAAAAGCTTTGGTGTTTCGTTTGAATGCTGCACTAAGTTTAGCTCCTTGAACTATGGTGGTTACAAATTTGGATAGGATGTTTGGAAGCTTATCAATAGAATTAACGTTCTACATTGTCATTTTGATGCCTATATGTTTATATGTTGAAGCTTTTCTGAAGGGGATCTGAGCAGAATATGTCAATGGGACCATAACTACATCATGCTGACTTCTACAGCTTAGCATATAGATTTGATGCCGTGCATTTGAGGAAATTCAGTTTACTTCTTAATTTATGTAATATGATGAAAATATCTGTGTAGTCTTAGATGAGACTCAATTTCTACTTCCTTCATAACTATCTTGGTAGTATCAGATGAGACTCAAATTCATGCTTCCTTGAGGAATCATATTGATGTGGCGAGACGCATTTTTTTTTTTTTATAAATTTGGTCAGCCTGTTGTCATCAAAATAGTGTGAAGCTCCTGGAAAAGCCTTTTGGTGAACTAGAGTTTGGCTTTGGTTTTGGACTTTAAAACAGAAATTGTTGGCTTGATACTTGAAAGCTTTAAATGACTCTACTTTATATTTATCCGACTTGGAAAAATTGAAAAAAAAGTGTCTTCTTACTTGTCAGCCTGGGAGCTGATGGAATTTACAGTTGGGCCATGAGTTTTAGAGATGCTGCACATCCCTTGACCAGAGCCTTCCTTTTTCCTTGTAGAAGTTGTCAGCAAGCATCTGAAGCTATTAATCTTGAATCTTCATTTTGTTTTTGCATATCCTAGTCATTGCTGTGTTAAATCTATTTTTTCTTTTAAATGTTTACTTAACGAACCATTTACATTTGGTTCTGCTTTCCTTGGTTATGCTGAGGCCTCTAAAGTTGCATGTCTGTTTGTGTTGGTAGTTTTATGCTTATTGGGTGTCACAACTGAACAATTATACAAGGGTGGAGTTAAAGGTGATAACTGTATGTTCTCTTGTAATGCTGTTTTTAGAAGGTCTTTTAAAGGTTCTTTAATAACCTTCTATGTTTTTTTGTTTCAGAGCATCGTTTTAATTGAAAGCTTATACCACCTACTGCCTCCTTTTCTTCTTGTATATTGCCTACTTACCCCACTTCTCATATATTGCCGTAGTTACTGTAGATCATCATGAAAGTTGTTTATTATTATGCTCCTTGTTACCCTTAAATTTTCTTGTAGAAAGAGAATTAATATTTAATATTCATCTTCTGACAAGTTGTGGTGTTCTGTTATTTGTGTGATTTTTTTCCAGCCGTTTCTTACAGTATAGAGGGCCATTTGCAAAAAGACGGCATCCTTTGGTAGACTCCTCAGTAGTATCTGAAATACGGAGATGTCTTGAGGAGGGCATTGAGTTCCAAGGAGAGTTGTTGAACTTTAGAAAGGATGGGTCTCCTTTGATGAACAAACTGCGTCTTACTCCTATTTATGGAGATGATGGTATAATCACTCATGTTATTGGGATCCAGTTCTTCACAGAAGTGAACATCGATCTAGGTCCAGTGCCTGGATCTTCAATAAAGGAGTCTATGAAGTCATCCACCCGTTCTCATTCTGGTTTTCCCACGTTTCGGCCTGGAGTAGTTGGGGATCGAAATGTCTACCGTGGGTTTTGCGGGATATTGCAATTGAGCGATGAGGTTTTGTCTCTCAAGATACTATCGCGATTGACTCCAAGAGATATTGCATCTGTCGGTTCTGTCTGTAGACGACTATATGACCTGACAAAAAACGAGGACCTTTGGCGGATGGTCTGTCAAAATGCATGGGGTTGCGAGACTACTCGTGTTTTAGAGACAGTTCCTGGTGCCAAGAGACTTGGGTGGGGTAGGCTGGCAAGGGAGTTGACCACTCTTGAAGCAGCTGCATGGAGGAAGCTTACTGTTGGAGGGGCTGTTGAACCTTCACGGTGCAACTTTAGTGCTTGTGCTGTTGGAAATCGAGTTGTACTTTTCGGTGGTGAAGGAGTAAATATGCAACCGATGAATGACACCTTTGTATTGGATCTGAATTCCAGTAACCCGGAGTGGCAACATGTCCAGGTGAGTTCTCCTCCACCTGGTCGTTGGGGTCATACGCTTTCTTGCGTGAATGGGTCTCATCTAGTGGTATTTGGTGGCTGTGGAAGGCAGGGCCTGCTCAATGATGTTTTCGTGCTAGATTTGGATGCTAAGCCTCCGACTTGGCGAGAAATCTCAGGACTGGCTCCTCCGCTACCTAGATCGTGGCACAGCTCCTGCACTCTTGATGGAACCAAGCTCATAGTTTCCGGTGGTTGTGCAGATTCTGGAGTACTTCTTAGTGACACTTTCCTGCTTGATCTTTCAATGGAGAAACCTGTCTGGAGAGAGATACCCGTAGCATGGACCCCACCTTCTCGTTTGGGTCACACACTGTCGGTATACGGTGGTCGGAAAATATTGATGTTCGGAGGTCTTGCTAAGAGTGGTCCTCTACGGTTTCGTTCTAGTGATGTGTTCACAATGGATTTAAGTGAGGAGGAACCCTGTTGGAGATGTGTAACTGGGAGTGGGATGCCTGGCGCTGGAAACCCCGGGGGCGTAGCTCCACCTCCAAGACTTGACCATGTCGCCGTGAGCCTACCCGGTGGAAGAATTCTCATCTTTGGTGGGTCTGTCGCTGGTCTTCACTCTGCTTCCCAACTCTATCTCCTGGATCCAACCGATGAGAAACCTACATGGAGGATACTAAATGTGCCCGGGAGACCCCCGAGGTTTGCTTGGGGGCATAGTACTTGTGTTGTCGGTGGAACAAGGGCTATCGTACTCGGTGGTCAAACAGGCGAAGAGTGGATGCTAACCGAGCTCCATGAACTATCATTGGCAAGTTCTGCTATCTGATAAAGTTACTGTCATGGCTGAAAGATGAATCTGCAGATGCATATAACCCGTGTTTATAAACGAGTATCAGCTCAAAAAACGAGCGACTCAAAAGTTGAGATTAAAATTCTGGGAAGGAACTGGATTGTTGAACATCATTGGAAAGTAACTATCCTGACAAAACATTCTTCTGGTCGTGAAGCATGTTCATGTGCTGAGGTTGTTCTGGTCCGGCTGGCTGGCCTAGGACAGAACTCAGAAACGAGTTGGCTTGAAACATGTTTGGTTTTTTTGTAAGGTTTGGTATGAACCGTCTAACAATGCTGACAATGGTTTATTCTTGCTTCTTAGGATGCTAGTATTTGATACAGACAGACTGAAAACAAGCTAGGTTATTCATATATATATATATATATGCTATATATTATAGTATTTGTAGGCTCTGTAATTAAAAAAAAAAAAAAAAAAGGATGTTGCATGTTTATTAACCTGTTGCTTTTTCTTTTTGGTCCAAACCTGTTGCTTTAGTATTTTATTTTGGGAAGCCAGCTTTGGTGGTGTCCTTCAATTTGAAATTTGGTTTGATTTTAATCCGACTTGATTTAAAATAAAATTGTAGTTTCTGTTTCATCTTCGTGTTTTAAATTTGTTTTATTGTCTATATTTGAAGTTTGTGATTGTCTTTTTAATAATATTATCTTTGAAGTTTGAATGTATGTGTCTTATCATTAGAGATTGTAATGACTTATTATTGCACAAAAAATTAAATTATTTAATTTAATTTTGTATATGTTCGGATATATAATAAAATATATAAAATGATTTGATTTTTACATTCAAACTTAAAATTGAATAAATATGAAAATTTTATATTTCAAAATAAAAAAATAATTAGTTTTTATAAATTATTTAAGTGTTAAAAAGATATTTGAATTTGATAATAATTCGAGTTGATTTAGTTTTGAATTAAATTCATTTCGATTTCATAATTTCGAATTATTTATTTGAATCATTTCAGTCTTTAGGTTTTAAATTTTACAAGTTTAAGGGTACATTATAGTATGGTAACAGTATCTAATTTTATCATCACCGTTATTTTTTCAATAACGGTAAGTAAACACACTGACATCCAAACTAACCCTAAATTACTAATTCTTTTTATAATTAAATCGAACAGTTTCGGATATGGATTAAAATTATCACTTCTTAATTGGCTTTTTGTTTTGGGACCAGATTGCAACTGATTCGTTTTACGTTAACTTTTCCTAATAAAAACAATTAATTGTCTCTTTTCGGAAAAGAGGAAAAATTGACCTTTTGTTCAGATAATTATTCTCTAAAACATAAATTATTGAGATAAATCAACATTTAATCCCTGAATTTGATACAAGAAATTCAATTTAGTCTTTAATCTTTTTTAATCCACATTAACTTTTAAATTTCACATTTTTTTTCTTCAATTTTAATCCATGTTAGGGACTAATATGAATAAAAAAAAAGTATCATATAATCACAAACCAAAATTTAAAAATATCAAGTCTAAAACTAATATGAATAAAAAGAGTTTGAGGACCAAATTAAAATAAACTACAAAATTCGAGTCCCTAAATTATTCTTTAGATTGATTATTTTTCTGAATAATAAATATAATATTAAAAAAAGGCATAAAAGTACAATGAATGACAGAGAGACTAAAAACGAACAGCATCCATCTTCTTCCCCATTTAGGTTTCGTGACACTGACACTCTGCTTCTAAGCTTTACTTTTTCTCTTTTTTCTCTCAATACTGTTTCACTAAAAAATGCCAATAAAAAAAGATCCTTCGATTCCACCGCCGATGATCGGCAAGATCGGCCCTTACACCGTCTTCGTTACCCCTCCGTCAACCCCTTCTCCAACTGACCCTCCTGTTTTTCACTCTCCCAAGAAGGCGGCGCCGTCTTCTCCTTCTCCTTCTCCTTATCCTTCTGCTCCGCCGCCTGTCCAGCCACCTCCTCAACAGTTCGACAAGTCTTTCCTTACTTCCCAATCCCTTTCCGATGGTTCATTTCTGGGTTTCTTCAAAAACGCTGCCTTCAAACTCCAAAACGGTATCTCTACCGTTTCTTTCCTTTTTTTTTTTTTGCTCAATTATGGGTTTAGATCATAAACAATTCATTTTTTCTCCGTTGATGTTTTTGTTTGTTTGTTTGTAGCTCATTCAAGCTTGGATGACCATTTAGCTCGTTGGTTCGGCTTAAATCAGTCCAAGTATCAATGGGCATTGGACGATTATTATGAGAGCAAGGGATTGGTAAGTGTTTATAAAATATTCCTTTTGTTGTTGCATTTTCTGGGGAAAATTTTTTGTTTTTTCCGGATCATGACTTCGGTATATTTATAATTTTAGTCCTTGTACTATGTTGAAATTTAGGATTTAACTCCTCTACTTTAATGTGACATTTACTTTTATATTGGACTATTAGTAGAATTTTAGAAACAATTTTAAGCATTTCAACATATCAATTTATTACTGATAGAATATGATTAATTGTATTTTCACATGGCCTAACTGTGTGATTAATTTGAACCTACTAATAATATTATATTATAAAAGTAGAGGACCAAATCATGATACATTAAAGTATTTGGATTAAATCTCTAATTTCATCATAGTAAAGGGACTAGAACCAACTTTTAAGCTCCTTTAAGTTTGGTAGTTTGGTGAAACGAAATCAAAGTATTTCTTAAGGTACTTTGTGAAGTAGCTTATAAGCAATTTGTTTCTTTTGTTATAAACAACGATATGTATTGTATTATAATAGAGATATAACAAAAAGAAAAGGTCTAATTATGGTTTTAGTTCCCATACTATATTGAAATTTGTGATTCAATCCTTTATTTTAATTTGGCATAATTTGATCTACTTTTGTAATATTACTAACAGGTCCAAATCAATAACACTGTCAACTGTTTGAAGTGGATTTCCATGAATTTGTTAACATTATAAACATTGTTATGAATTAACAGTTAATATCTTTAGCACTTTAACGGTATTATCAGTTTGAGGATCACATTAAAATAGAGGGATTAAATTGCAATTTTCAACATAGTAGAGGGACTAAAGCTATAATTAGACCTAACAACTATATATAGTTTGCAATGCTTTTACATTATCAACTTAATGTCTATAGGTTCATTAAGCCTATTACAGTGCATTGCTGTTAGTTATATCACAGACACAGCACGAAAGTAACATCGATGTGCCAATGCGAAAAAAGCTGTTCGTATGATCATTTTCGCTATGTTAAGTTTACTTCTTGTCGCTACCGTCGCTACCGTCGCTCCTAGTTACTCCATACTTAGGATATCGACATCATTTAACGTCTTGAATCGTTTTATTGCAGGAAAAGGAAGGTGTAAAAGTGAAAGAAATATCAAGCAAAATACAGAGTGTGTAGCATACT
This sequence comes from Gossypium stocksii, assembly GCA_020496765.1. Lineage (NCBI taxonomy): Eukaryota > Viridiplantae > Streptophyta > Magnoliopsida > Malvales > Malvaceae > Gossypium > Gossypium stocksii. The sequence goes on from CM035623.1 coordinate 3,429,852, forward strand.
TCTCGTCCCCGGTAATGAAGACCCTGAACCGTCCCATCTTTTACATTTTCTAATGTTGTCCTTTCTCAAGGATATATCGTGGATTTCACTGTTTCTGCAGAACTTGCACCAAGTAAGGATGGTTGTTGTTTGTGGTCGAAAGATGTCCGGTCGGATCAGGATTGTATGTGCTTATGTTCTTCCTTATACTATAGTAGCTAACTGAGCTTGTTTGTGTATTAGGGTTACCAAGTTAATCTCTCTAGCATTTGAGGTTTGCTATAAACTGTGGAGGACATGTTCTTGTATCTGTTGTTATGTTATTAAAATGCATCATTTTGTTGCTTAAGTTTCTCATTCATACTTATATGCATGCAGGCAATTGAGATGATGGTCTTATTTTACGTTATTTCGGACCGGTTTAAAGAGATAATCGAGAACTAGACCGGAAATTCTGATTTAAACTCAAAAATTTGACTCGATTAATTTGAATCTAAAAATAAAAACATCCAAAAGTACAAGAAAATTGAGTGAACAAAAAAGATGAAAATAAATAGTTGAATGATCATTTTATAACTTTTCATAACTGAATATTACTTGAGTGATAATTTTGTAAAAAAAAAAAAAATCATAATCGAGTGACCTCTTCAAAAGTTAAATCAATCAAACCAATTTAACTGAAAACCGAAAATAAAAAATCAGTTCATCTGATAGAACCATAAAAACCGATTTAAATTTATTTATTTTTTACTATAAAAAAATGAATATGTTAAAAATTTTGCAACTCAATTAACATGAAATGTGAATACCATTAGAAAATAACTTAAAAAACCTGGGTGAATGAACCAACAAAGTGTTTTTGTAAAAAGATAAAAAGACGATTCTGGCAATTCTGACATTATCATAACAATGACAAAAGCAACTAAATCAAGAATGTTGTGGGTCTAAAGAATTATTGCCGAACACCGACTTTAATCCGGTTTTGCACTCGGAAACATGTAGCTCACTACTCGGCAACAGTCCATTCATGTCAATGCCAAAGCTTCATGCAAAAGCCAGCCGGTACGACGGATGATCCTTTGCTGGAGATACAATCGGAGAATGTGTCCACGAGCTGCTCCGCAAGAGATGCTGGATCGGAAATGAAGATATCAACGAATACTTTCACGATCCTTACTTCTTGCGGGGTTGCTCTTAAGCTGTACCAGGTGAGGAATTTCTGTCTGAAGTTCTTTTCGATATGTCCTTTGCATTCTAACCATCTGATTACCTTCACGTAATGCTCGAAATCCGTATCTGAGAGACCGTTTTCCATGCATTCCTCGTCTTGTCGTTCTCCGGTTTTCTTCTTTGAAGTGCTTCCGTCTTGAGGGTCGTCTCCTTTCCCTGTCCCATTCTCGGCTTCCTTGTTGCTAGACTTCGATCTTCCACTTCTTCCTTGTATGTTTTTTATTATTTCCATCCTGCAGGGAGTGATTGGTAACCCAGCTTCGGAACAACCGACAAATGGTAAATGCTCGGTATCAGTCTCAACCGGGATGTCAGAGCCATTATCAGTGCTTGTCTCCTCTGTAATTCGGTCCTCAGATGTGGGATTTTTCTCAACAATTAATGCATCGGAATCGAGAACCGGACCAACTATTTCCATTGCACGTTCCTCGCCTAACATAGGAACTTCTTCCGGAATTCCATCTTCACCAAGGACAGTGCAGTTAATCGTACCTTTCGATAAACTCGTGGAAACAATTTTATCTGTGTCCTTGCAATACGTAATGTAATTGTCAGCCCGGTCATCATTCTGATCACTGTACGGAGTAATGTTATTAGTTTCGTCCTCCACTGAAGAAGGATTCGAAAGGCTGCTACAATTGGTTGCCGGGCTTTGGCTTCTCTCCATCATCGGGCAGCCCGGGCCTTCATCAACACTACAGCTTGTTGAAATCGGAACTTCCCACGGACCGAACTCTCTTGTACCATCAAATGACACGATTTTGAAATGATATTGCGTAGCTGGAGTTAGCCCCGTGACAACAAACCTGGTCTTCGGCACAAACATGATACAAGTCGATTTAGCAGGGTAATCCCGATCATGAGCCTTGCGATGCCATAAGGTGTAAGCGATAATAGTGCTCGCTAAAGGTCCTTCGGTACCCACAATCACAGTAACAGAAGTCGGGCGAACATCTTCAAAACGTACTATTGCTGGTGAAGTCAAACATGAACCTGCTGAAAATGTCGGACGAGTTTATACACAAAAAGGTGTTTCACTAAGAGTTCTACAAACTAAATATTACCTGGTATTGAATGTGAGATAGTATCGAAACGCATTTTGTCCAGTGATTCCACAGCTAAAGAACATAGTTTTTGAACTTCAGGTCCCGAAGAAAGCCTATTGACTATACCCCTACCTATCTTAACGGGCAAACCAGTCAATGGACCAACCTCAGCTTCAAGCAACTTAACAGCTTCATCAACAATCTCAGAAATCTTATGAAATTTTTCAGTCCTATTAAGAAGTTTCTGGCCTAAAGAAACACGATAACAGAGAATGTCGACCCTTCTTGTATCTTTTGCAGCCATAAGTTGTTTTCTCCAGCACCTAAATGAATAAACAAGACATTAATAGTAAACAAAAACGTAATTATAGGTGGTTTGTTTATAGTAATTACCCAAGCAAATCATTTACTTTCCCACATGCTACACAACAAAAGCTCCCATCAAGAACGGCATGTTGTTTATCTTTACCAATACCAGACTTTTCATGTTTTAAGGCACACTCGAGATGACACGACATGCCACAAGAATTTCCCAGGAAAGGAGGCTCCGAGCTGCAAATTAACCATAGACTAGGATCCTTATTGTCATCAAACTTATAACAGATGCAGCACGAACACCTCTTGCAAAATGTATCGTCTTGTCTCAAGGTAGCTTTGCAAGCCGAGTTTTTGCAATAAATAGCATTAATCATGTCATTGCCGCCATTACGGATTACAGGATCATTCACTGGAATAGGCAGTCGAGAAGGATAATCGGCTTTCCTTTGCCTTTTGGATAATCTCGAGCCACTTGATAGGGATGAATGTGATTCGGGATCCGTCACACCTTCATGATCCCCTGAATTCTTTTCGGCTACAATTTTCAACAAGTTTTCAATAATTTTAAGCTTAGTCAAACCGGTATATTTCCTTTCCTTCCCCATCTCGGCACATAGGACTTGTAAAATCTCTTGGCGGCTCCATGATTGTAGCATTTCAGAGGCTCTACTTGTCCTCTTTGATAATTCATATACGAGTTCTCGCTTTTCATCCATGCTCAATTTACTACATTTTGATGGATCGAGCGCAACTCCTAAAGCCAAAGGAAAAACATAAAATTGCAAGTTAACAAGAGTTAGCACAAGAAAGCCCGAAAGGGACAAAAGATCCTAATACTAATATCAACTCGACAAAATGTCAGAAAAATACAAGAAATTTGTCATTCACTTCACACACAACAACGGCAATACTGACAAGATTACCAAATTTAGAACAAGAAAAGAAAATCAACAAGAACTCGAGAATTGCCGTTACTTAGTCAGTGTTATCAACCAATTAATCGAAGTAAATTCCGGTCCACTCTGTTCTAAAACAGGAAAACTCATAATTGACTTGCATTAGAAAAAGTACATTCGAAACTATAACGAACACTGTGGATTACTAACATCACAATTCAAGGAAGGGATTGAACACAATGCTATTTGACCTTTTACAACCTATTGCCATTCATTTTTGTCTATATATATATATATATATATATATACGGGGACACAAGTACGGGGACATGCCTTGGAGAGGATATATATATATATATGCATGTACATACACACACATAAGTGTGAATGAACATGAGTATGAAGACGCGACTCTCCAGGGGAAAAAATCAAACATACTCATGTACAACACATAGCTGTATTCCGACATAAACCGAAGGCCGAGTATACATCAATATAATGCAATGAATGAAAGTAAATGAACAGTCAAATTCATCCACCAGTTGACCAAAGTGAATTAGTAAGAAACTAATGTATCAAATATGATGAAGAAATGTCAAAAAAGACAATATGGTACCAAATATCCACAAAAGGAAAATTTTTTTTTTCTAAAAAAAAGCATCTTTTAGCTGAAAACTAAGTTTAAAGAGAAAATCTTTTACTGAAGTGAAAAAAAAAATAAAAAAAATTAAAAAATAAAAACTGAAAGAATTTGACCAGCATGCAAAAGATCTAACCTTTAAGACCTTGAATAAACCATAAATGAGAAACAAAAAAAAAAATCAAATCCCAGATTACACATCACTAAGAAAATCCAAAGAAGGAAAAAAAAATACATTCAAAAGAGGAATCCTTAGAAATAATAGCTAAAGCAATAAGAAAGCACTAAAACCCAGATTACATATCACTCAAAAAAAAACCCCAAATTTTCTTTACCTTCAAAAGAGGAATCCATGGCAATAGGAAAGCACTCAACACAAAACCCACATTACAATCAAAACCCCAAATTTTCTAAGCCTGAAACCACAACAAAAAAGGAACTTTCAATTAAAAAAAACCCCACTGCAATTAGAACAAAGAAATAGTAGTGAAAATAAAATAAAGAAATCAATAAATATTTCCACCAAGAAAAGAGGCTTGAAATTCAGCCACACCAAAAAAGAATCCATGACTGAAAGTTTTGGGGTTGGTTGAGTGTTTAAAAGCCTCTCTTTTCTTTTTTTATCTATCCCTTCACCCTTTCTTTTTCTACTTATTAATATAATCTTTTTCTGCAAAAAAATGGAAACAGATAATATATTATATTATACTATTAAATGGGTCCTAGCTTTTCGTTGTGGGTTTTATATTTTAGTGTTTTTTTTTTTTTTTAATTTCATGGGAGATTCGAGGAGGAGAAGACGTGATAATTCATAATAATAATAATAATAATAACAATTTCGAGTTGGAGTTTGATGTCTTTAAAATAAAATTTTTAATTTCGAGTTTTGTCTATTAAGAAAAATGGTCTTGGAATAATTTTATGTAATTATCAAATATAATTTTGTTTTAAAAAAAATAAGATTACGGCATAGAAAAAAATAATTGATGAATAATTTATTTATTTAAAAATTACATAAAAATCAATTGATATTTTGATTATAGTGATAAATTAATTATTTATCATGTGTGGTGTTCGTGATTGGTATGATATTATTATATATATATATATATATATAAATATGTAGGTTTAAGTGCGTTGAAGCACGTTATCTTTCTATTTATGAGTTGAATATGGGCTATAGGTAGAGGTGTACATGGGCCGGGCCGGGTTCGGGCCGGACCCAATTAAAAATTTAGGCCCGTTCATTGGGCTCGTGCGGGGCCGGGCCAAAAAATAGGCCTAAAATTTTGCCCAAGCCCGGCCCATATAAAAATGCTAAAACCCGGGCCCCGCCCGGCCCGGCCCACCCATATTAATTTTTTATATTATTTTATATAATTTTTAAATATATATAATACATCAAAAATACTAAAAAAATCAAAATAAAATATTTTTCAACAAATTGAGAATAAATTTTAAAAAATATGTAGACTTAAATAACACTAAAATAGATGCAACTTAACAAGCAAATGCCTCTAAAATAATAATAAAATTAATAAATGTCTTTAAAATAATAACAAAATTAACAATAAAATAAGTTTTATATAATATCTAAACAATAAAAATAAAATAATAGCAACATAATAGTAAAATGGTAGCAAAATAGGGAGAAAAATAAAAAGAAAATAATATTAAAAAAATCTTTTTTTATCCTTTAGTAAATTCGGGCCGGGCCGGGCCGGGCCCGGGCCAAAAATGCCTTACTCGAGCCCGGCCCATTTTTTAAACTGGCCTTATTTTTTTTCCAAGCCCATTTTTCGGGCCTATATTTTTGTCCAAACCCTCCCACATTTCGGGCGGGCCTTCGGGCCGGGCCGGGCCGCCCGGCCCATGTACACCTCTAGCTATAGGTAGTTCTAGGTGTTGTGCTAAAAAGAGCATATATGATCAAAACTTATAATGAAATTATTCAAAACCCAAAAAAGAAATTTTCTCGTAAAAATATAAGTTAATTTATATATGAGATGGTATTTTAGTAATTTTATAATTATGTGACAGCAATTCAGTAAAACATTTAAAATGGTGGGTTTGGATGGGTGATGGGGCATGTGTAGTGCGTTACTGCGTTTAACATATTTTTGTCTCACACTATAGTATCATTACAGTATCAAATATCACCGCTACCGCTTTTTTTACACTAATAGCAAGTAAATATACCACCCACTCAAACCCACTCAAAATAAACTAAAAATCCCATCACACGTGTATGTGTGTGGAATCCATAAATTTAGAATACAAATGTGTATTTAAAATAACATATAATAAATAATAAAATGTATGATTTTGAACTAATTAATAAAATAACACATGAAATATGTACGATATTAAAATTAAAAAATTATATTAGATTGTTTATGAGTCGGTGTCGAATTAACTTGTAATACAAGCTCAATCAAATACAGTATTAATACTATAAATCTTATACGCGTGTGGAAATCACAAATTTTGAATACAAATATGTGTTTAAAAATAACAAACAAAAAATAATTATCAAGTGTGTGTTTATGAGAAGACGTTTAAATATTCTAATTCTGCATTGGTCCGAAAAATTCATCAACTGTTGGAATGCTTTAGTCACTAGCATATTCGTCACATCTCTAGAGAGGAAAACTAATATGGAGATAGACTAGTTAAACTTGGTCACCATAGTTCATATGATATGTGCTTGTATGAGGTCTCCCCGCTACAAGGGATAAGTTAATTTTTGTAACTAGTTTGAATATCACTTCTTTTTTAAAAAATAAAAAAATAACAAAACACAAGGTTTGAAATTAATTGAAATATGTACGTTATTAAAAAAATTAGTTTAAATTGTTAATTATGGTATTGTCATTAATGTTAAGTTAACATCTGATGCTAACTCAGTCAAATAAATTATTAATATATAAAACCGTTTGAGGTAATAAAGTGTGCATAATAATGTTAAAATATATAAAAATATCAAAAGAAAGTTTTAATTGAATAGTAAATTAAATATTTTTCTAATTTAATTAGCGATGGTTCAAATTTTACTATATATATTATTGATTTTTTAAAGTGAAAAGGTTAGAATACATTCGAATAATATTACTTTTTTAATTACAAAAGAGAATTCTCGTAATTACCTAACTAACTTGGTCTTCAGTTGACCCGTGATACCAACTTAGTCAGTGTATTATTAATAATATAGATACAATTGGTGAAGATAATAAATTGTGCATATTAAAAAATATAAAAAGAAAAAAGAAAATCAAAATCAAGCTTTAATTTAGTGGTAAATTTAAGGTTTTACTACTCCATTTGGTGCGGGTCCAAATCCCACTATATATATACATATATATATATATATATATATATATATACACACATATACATATATGTTTTATTTTTTTGTTTTTTAAATGAAAAAACTAAAATACCTCAAATAATATATTTATTTTAATTACGGGATGACATTTTCATAATTTCTTGAACCGAGTTGGTACCCAGTTAATTTGTAATACCAACTCAGTCAATAGTTTTATTAATAATATAGTCAATTTATACAACTGATGAATGAAATAAAATGTGCATAATAAAATTAAAATATATAAAAACTATATAAAAAAATTAGTTGAATGATAAATTAAATATTTTATTAATGCAATTGGTGTGTGTACAAATATTTTTATCAGCCAGGAGTCTAAATAATAGTATAAATATAGATATACAACTGATGAAGGTAATAAAGTATGCAAACTAAAATTAAAATTGTATAAAAAATAAAAAATAAAGAATTTTAGCTAAATGGTAAATTAAATGTTTTATTAATGTAATTGATGTCGGTTCAAATCTTATCGTGCATATATTTTTATTGGTTTTTCAAAGTGAAAAGATTAAAACACCTTCAAATAATATTGCTTATTTTAATTACAAAAGGGCATTTCTGTGACTTTTTAATCGAGTTGCTAACCTCGTTGAGACTGACACCAACTCAATCAGGAGTTTAAATAATAGTATAGACATACAATTGATGGTGATAATAAAACATGCATAAAAAATTAAAATGTATAAAAAAATTAGATCTAAATTAAGCTTTAGATGTGTGGTAAATTAAAAATTTTATTAATACAATTTGTTTGGGTTGATATTTTTTATTAATTTTTTTAAATAAAAAATTAAAGTACCATCAAATAATATAATTTATTTTAATCACGAAAAAATATTTTCATAATTTTGCTAACCGAATTGATAACCTGATTGAAGATGGCATTAATTTAATTAAAAGTTTAAATAATAATATAAATATAATAAATAATAAAGGAAATAAATAGTGAGGAATTTTTCTTTGCCAAAACTATAAAAGAAAATCTAATGATATGTTCCCATTTCAAATCAATTGTTTCATTAAATACAATGAATGGATTAATTCTTAACTTTTTAACATTTAATAACTGAGGGTGATATAATAAGATTATCAATTGGGTCAGGTTTAAGAATGATATTAATATATTTTATATTTATTTAAGTTCGGTTCTGTTTAAAATTTAAGCTTAAAATTTACTTAAATTCACTCATATTTATAAAAGATTAATCCAAAACGAGCTCTGTTTTCTAACAATTGGATATTAATTTTAAAACTTTCAAAAAATTTCATAAATACCTCTAAAAAGTTTCATGTAAATAAAAAACAATTGATAGTTCACATATAGTGTTTAAAAATGATTTTCACTATTGTAAATAAAATTATTTACTTTAAATCATAAAAAAGTTAAATTAATAAATTGGATAAAAATAATTAGATTGGGCTTGTGTAAATGCAATTTTTTTTAATTTGTGAACAAAAAATTATTCAAACATTTCGATTCAGATTGATTTTTTTTTTCGAATCTTAATTTTATCTCATATAAAGAAGATGGAAAACCAAAGGAGGAAAAAAAGGAAAAATTGAAAAGAGGTGGGGGACCAAAAAGAAAACCCTCAAAACTGAGTTTTGCAAGTTGCTTTGAAGTGCATACTCAACATGCCAATTTTGAAACATGAATCATGAATCTTGAATCCAATTCCTGAACTTTGAGATTGGGTTTAGGGTTTCAGGTCGAGGTAGGGTTCGAGGCTTGAGTTTAAGATTCAAGGTCCAAGGCAAAGTTTTGGATTTGGGGTTCGAGGTAAAAAAGTACCTAAATTAGTCAATGATATAAAAAAATTGTTGAAATGTCATTAAATAATTGGAAATGGACCGTGGATGATGTGGTAGGAAGTGTGACAGCCCTATTTTGATCCTAATCGGAAAAGTAGTTTCGGAATCACGAAACCGAGTTAGAAAATTTTTAAAATATTATTTTCTATGTTTTTATTTCGTGAATGATCTCGTGTGAAAATTTTGTGTATTAATTTTATTAATTTGATGTTGAATTATTAACTTAGGGCTTAATTGAAGAGAAGTAAAAATGTGATGGATAATTAGTAAATGGCAAATTGAAGTTGATTTCTAGGGAGAAGGGTTTAAAACAAAATTTAACCAAATATATGGTAAAAGGACACATTCGGCCAATGATAGTGGGAAAGAAATATGATGAGTGAGGCTAAATTAGTAAATGAATAATAAATTATAATGCATGTAATAGTAAACCAAGACTTAGTTACTCATTTTCACTCATGCTTGGCCGAAACTAAAAGAAAATAACAAAGGGGGGAGTTTTGAGCATTCGGCACTATAGGAGTCTAATTTTAAGGTAAATTTTATGTTAGTTTGATTTTTCTTTAGTGTTTTTGTGTTCCATGGCCGATTGTACCTTGAACCCATGATTTTAATTCTTGAATTGGTAGTTAATTAGATGTTCGGCTATGGTGGTTGGAAGCTATGAAATTTTCGAATTGATAGTAGAGTGTTAGAAAGACATATTGATGTTAAATTCATATGATTATACATTCAGAAGCTTAAATTGTGTAAATGGTGTTTTGTGTGGCACAATTTGCCAAGAGGAGCATTCGGCTATGGTTCCTTTTGTACAAAGAATTAAGTTGGATGCTTAAATGATATATATGTGTGTGTTTATAGGATGGAGATAGTTGGAAGATGGGTATATGTATTCGGTCATATAAGAAATTAAGTTGAAATTTGATTTTTGGGTTAAGTTAATTAGAGAAACCATGTATTAAGTATTGGATGATAAGTTTTGATTGTTAATTGATATTTACACCATGGTTGAATGTGTTTGACATTAAGGCATGATTTAGTTGAATGCAAATTAAGGAAAAAGGGAACTTGGCCTTGCTGTATATGTGTTAATAAGATGGGAATGGTAGAAAATGTGTGTGAGCTTGTCAAATTTTGGTGGTTGGGATTTTGTGAACTAAATTACATTCGGCAATGGCATATTTTACATGAAAAATTCGGTGTTAGATGCTATAAGTATTTTGAACTAGCTAAACTTGATTCGTGTGGCCAAAAATGGTCAATTAAATTCGACTAATGTGTATAATTTCTACCATGAGTTTTAAGGAGTCAAAGAAGTGAAAATGCCGTAAGCTTATGTGTTGGAATATATTAAATTTGAATTATGATGAATTAATAGGGTAATTGAATTAGCCTATTTGTTTAATGTAAGCTGAAGAGCCTAAGGGAGGAGAATCGAGTAAGGGAAAAGCACGGGACATTGAGTAGCTGATCGAAGCCATTTCATCCGACCTAAGGTAAGTCTTAGAGCAATTAAGACTATGGTATTTAGTTGTATTCAAATGATGAATATGAATCATGAAATGATTGTGACTTGTGTACTTAGGTACCTACTTTATATATATTGTGACTATTGGAATTGAATTGATGGTATGGAAGTACTATTACCGAATGTTATGCACTATGTGTGCGATTATGTAAGAGCACTATGTGTGCGATCATGTAGAGGCACTATGTGTGCGAATGAGTAACGGCACTATGTGTGCGAATTTGTTAATCGAGCACTATGTGTGCGATATCGATTGTGGGACACTAAGTGTGCGGTATGATTAATTGAATATAATGTTAGAAGTGAGCAAATAAAATGTTTATGATCCGTAAGCAATTGAGTGCATTTATTCATCTATGCCTTTATACAAAATCTTGAGAAGAATAAAATGTTGGTATGCGGTTAAATGGAAGCAAAATTGAGCAAGAGTATAAAGTAGTTAAATAGATCTATATGGAGTTGGAATTGGATTATTGGTTCGAGTATTATAACTTGTGATTGAGTTGGATAAATTGGATGAGGTATGAAATATGTATATAAACATCTTGGTATATGAGTTGTTAGCCATAAAATGTTCGATTTGTGAAATAATGGTATAGGCTTGAGTAGTGATTTTGAATAGGTACATACAAATGTTTACTTATTTTACAAATGAGAGAAAATGATATAAGCTTACCCTTGGTGTATCACCGATTATGAAATGTAAGAATATGTATGAATTTAGCTAATAATGGATTGTAATTCGGTATACTAAGCTAACTGAATTCAATTTCATTCTATTAATTGCTTATGACTTGTTGAGTTGGGAGCTCATTCGGTGTGTTTGTTTTCTTTATCCATTTAGATTTTGGTTCGTTGCAAGCTCGGGACCGTCTTGGAAGTCATCACATCTATTGACTATATTTTGGTACTTATATAAGGACTAGAAACTTAGTGTTATGGCATGTATAAGCAATAGTAACTTTTGTGCTTTGTTTTGTTAAAAAGAAATACTTAAGTATCAAAAGCCATGCGAATATGGCTTAAACCTTGAAATGAAAAGTATGTTAAGATCAAATACCTTATATATCTTTTGATTTGTGAAATGATATGAATTATGGATGATCTATTTATTAACTAAATGCTTGCCACTTAAATCGATTTGTAAACTGATGTTTATGGAAAATATTTGTTCTTTTTATAAACTAAAAATTTACTAGCTGTATGCTTTTATCCTATATGCATTCAGCTACCCTTAAAATCTTACCAAATGAATAGTACTATTCTTGAATGTTGCATGAATATGTTAAAGGTATATTGTTAGCCAATCGAATTGAAGTTAATTATATTTAGAACTCTTCCTGAATTTTGATTGTCGTGTTAATTGGTGAAAGATGAACTAGATTGGTAATTCTTAGCAACCCTCTGGTGACGGTGACGGTTTCGGGTTTTAGGATGTTACAGGAATGGTGCATAAAATAATTTCTCGTTAAAATATGTTGCTAGTCTCTATATTAGTATAAAATTTGAGATTTGATCCTTATACTTTAAAAGTTAAGAATTCGATCCTCCTATTTCTTCAATTTAAAAACCCCAAACAAATCATTATTGTCGTTGGTAATTTCTGTCAAAATTTATCAATTTAATATGTTTTTTTTTTGTCAATCATATACAATGTCATATGAAGACAACTTAATCAAACTTTCAAGTTGACTTTTTTTAACAAAAAATACTTACAATTTTACTGACTAGACTGAGATTTTTAAATAAAAAATTAAAATTTAACTTTTTAAATATAATGATTAAATTTCAAATTTTATAAAAAATTACAACCAGGTTAAATAATTGGTAGAAATTTGACTTAACATGCATGATCCTTTTGCTCCTACCATTATGAAGTGTGAGCAGTGTCGTCCACATTTTTCGAGAGGCAAACTGCTGTGCTGATTTTCTTACTACCTGGGCACCAAGGTATGGGTCTGTATCGGAAAGTATTAGGGTCCCTCCTCCTACTCCATGAGATTAATCGAGGATGACATTATTGAAACGGCAAGACCAAGAGCCTGTCGTCTATAAGCGGTTAGTCGCTCGTTTTCTCAAAAATAATAATAATAATAAATTAATCGATATAATAATTATTATTAATTTTTAGGTAAACTATAAAAATAGTCATTTTTATTTGCCTTACATTACATTTTAATCACTTACATATGAAATGTTACGTTTAGTCACTTACATTATTGTTTTGTTACGAAACGGTCACTCTACCGTTAAGCTCTTTTACCTCCCTAAATGCAATCTTACGTGGTAGTCCAAATGGATTTTAAATTCCAACTTGGATGTCCTACATGGCAACTTAAATTAAATTTATTTAATTAAAAACTTATTTTCATCTTAACAACTGGACATTTAAAAACTATTTGGACTGCCACATAAAACTGCAGTTAGGGAGGTAATGGAGTTTAATGATAGAGTGATCACTTCGTAACAAAACGATAACGTAAATGACTAAAATGTAACATTTCAAATATAAGTGACTAAAATGTAATTTAAGGTAAATAAAACTGATCGTTTTTGTAGTTTACCCTTAATTTTTTTTTATTGTAAATAGTGAGCTTTGGATCTTTGAGCTCTTAATTAAACAACCTTAAGTCAAAACAGGTTTAATAATTAACTAATTATTTATTTAACATCACAATCACGTATTTAATTAATTTAACTTGCAGTGGATTCATTCAATTAAAAAATTATCAATAATTGAATCTATATTTCGATTTTCTCTTTTCAAACACTTTCTTGAATTTATATTATAATATTTACGCATAATTCTTAATATTTATTTATTTTCTTTTTCACTAATAATTATTTATTTTACGACGTGCTATTTATGTGTATTTCATTAATAATATAAATATTTTTTTTTATAAAATACAGGTTGAATGTTTTTAAAATTTTAATGATTGAATTAAGTGTTTTCGTTAAAAGATAAATTAAAATATCTCAAAAAAGAATTTAATTTTAAATAATAAACTAAATTTATCAAGAAATAGGCAATTCATTCATATATTTTGTTGGGGTAAATCCGAATTAAGCAATGAACAAGAACAAAAAATAGAAAAGAAAAAATGGTCACACAAATATTTACGTAGAAAAACCTCTCCGAAGAAGATAAAAAACCATGGGTAAAGAAAACTTCACTGAAACGATAAACCACCGAAGAGGAGTACAAGATGGAGAAACAAAAAAAAAAAACCAAACCTAAAATACAAAATTTTCCCAAAATTCCCACAAAGCTCTCTATTAATTGTATTGTTGAATCAATCTCTTTAATGTTGCTAAAAGCCCTATTTATAATGTGAAATTTATGTGAATACATGACTAAAATATTCCTAAACTAATTAAAGTTAAATTGAAAATAAATAATAGAATTTAACTAAAAAAACTCGGTTTAGTAGAAAACACGTTACCATGTCGTTTATCATCTCTTTCTTATCAAAACGTTAACTCTATTTCATCTAAAATATGAGTCACACTCCACATATTTATATATATTAAATTGAAAAGATAAAAGTGGTTGATTTGTACCACTTTTACATATATAGCATGGTCCCTCTCAAATTTAATTAATGTACTATTTTTTTCTGGTTATGTTAATAATTTCAGATTGGACAGTTTATTTAAAAATTAAGAGTTTCTTTTTCTAATAATGAATGTCTATATTTTTTTTTCGATTTTTAAATTATTTTTAATTAATTCGGTCGTTTTTTATTAACCCAAATAAATTCTTAATTCTTTTTTAAAAATATACAAATATAATCACCAATACGAATTTAGGTAATTATAATATACAATTGGACCAATAATCCAACATATATACCTACATATATTAAAAAAAAATTGGATATATTCACACATGATGAAATATTAATTAATATAATTTTTAAAAAAATATACATTATTTTGTATAAAATAATATTCAACATGCTATCTAGAGTTGTCCATAGGTTAGGTCATACCAGGTCCGTCTAAAAAGTGGGAGGGTTTGAAAAAAAATATAGGCTCAAAAAATATGCTTGAGTAAAAAAATAAAACCCATTTGGAAAACAGGTCAAGTCTCAAGTAATATTTATTTGCTTAGACCCAGCCTGACCCGAGTTTGTAAAAGAAAATTTCTACTGTGTTGCTATTATTTTATTGTTATTGTTTGAATATTGTATAGCTTTTATTTTATTGTTAATTTTGTTACTATTTTAGAAGCATTTGATTATCAAGTTAGTATTATTTAAGTATAAAGATTTTTTTAAAAATTTATTTTCAATTTGCTAGGAAATATTTATTTTAATATTTTTAATATACTTGATGTATTATATATTTTTAAAATTTTTATATAAAAAATAAAATTAAATAATTTTAATACGGTTAAATTCAGATTTTAGCATTTTTATCTGAGCCAGGCTTGAGTATAAAATTAAGCTCATATTTCAAATAGACTCGGGTCCAAACCTATCAATTAGACTTAAATTTTTGTTAGAGCCCGACCCGATCATAAATAACTAATAATATCTCACGAAATAAATTGATATAAAAGTGAATAAAATGGATTTTTGAGCATAAAAACAAGGGTTGATTTATCATTCATGGATGGCCTATTGCATGGGTCGCATTTCTATTTTATGTCACGTAACTTTCTCATCCATCCATCATGGGTTCCCACTTCAATTTCAATTTCAACTTCACGTGTATATAATAATTAATAATCAATAATAATATTTATATTTTAGTTTTTTTTTAGATTTTATATAATTTTATAATTTTTAAGTGATAATATAACTCAATTTCAAAATGTCATATCATCACTCTTTTAATATTATTAAACTGGATAAAATGTGTAATAAAATACAAGTATGGGTATTAATTTTGATTGAAAAAAATATTATGCACCAACATGAAAAAGCAGCCAAGTTCAGTGACTAAACTATAACTCAAATCAAATGTAATTTTAAAAAATGGTAAATTACACTTAAGATCACTAAACTATTATTAAATTTATGTTTTGATCACTCAACTTTAAAAAACTACAAAATGGTCACTGAACTACTCGAAAGTTTTCATGTAAGTCATTGAACTATTTGAAAGTTTTATTTAAAGTCACTGGGCTATTCCCCTCTTAAAAGTCCAATTAGCAAGTTTTAAGTGACGATTTGATAATCGATACAATGGATTAGTACTCTTTAACGAGTAAAAGAACATACCTTCGATCCAAGTTGATTTGACGGTTAGTGTCGAAGATCGGAGAAGAAAGCTGTTTGGATTTTGGTTTACAGATTCGTTACATTTAAAATTGTTTCATGATAAAAAAAAAAACTGAATTGTAGAATAGAAGAGGAATGAGAGCTTTTGATTGGTTCAAATAGTGCAAATAGAGAAAGCCATAAAGTAACGATTTTAACGGTTCAGTGACTTAAATGAAAAGTTCTGAATAATTCAGTGACCATTTTATAACTTTTTAAAGTTAAATAACTATGATGTAAACTATGCATATTTTATTCATTCATTTATTTAGGGTAAGTTGGTACTTTAATATTTATTATTAAATATTAATTAAATATAATTAACCAGATTTTTACGTAATTTTAATTTTATTAACCAAATAATAATCATTTAAAAAATTAAAGTTATTATCGATTTGAATATATTAATAAAAAATAAATAAATGAATTAAATATCTAATTTTACCACTAAAACAATAATTAAACCTTTAAGTAGTGAAATGATAAAGAAAATTCAAAATAAATCTATATTAATTTTTATTTACAATAAAAAGAAAATAAAAAATAATATAGTAAAATGGATTTGAAATATTTGAATCTGTGTTGGAATCCGATACCTATGGTACAAATATTAATTTTCATAGAAAGCAACCCATGATTTTTATTTTAAGCACCGACTATCTTCAAAAAATAAAAAATAAAGTATAGAATATGGTCACATTAACATCAACTTTACCAACTTGCTCATTTATTTAATTAATTAATTTTTTTAGGTATAATTAATTTATTTTTATATCATAAGAGACTTATTTTATTTTATTTTACGAGAACTAACACACAAATTAATATATATATATATATATATATATATGGATAATACGAGAACATCAATATATATATTTAAAATGTTTTTACTTTTAATTTTAAAATAATAAAATATACTAGGTTTTGTGGTGAATGTTAAAAATATTTTCTTTTAAAAATAATGAATTTGTATTTTAAAAAAAAGCACTTCTTTGGGTAAAATTTAAATTAAAAATTTTGGTTGCTTAAATTCAGTTTTAAATTTCTATATAAAATTGGTTCGATTGGAATGGGTATTGTTGCCAATACACGAGGACGTGAGTTCGAGTGCACCAAAACACATTATCCTCCTATGCATAATTGATGAATAATAACATGTCATCTCATCATTAAATAAAACAAAAAAAAAAGTAGAAGACTTAAAAATAAATACCAAAAAATTTTATTTAAACACAATTAAATAACAATTAATTATAAAAATACTAAAACCTTGAACACTAAATTCGAGATTGTAGATCTAAACCCGAGAGTAATTAATATTTATTTATAATAGTTATGATTAATATTTAATTATGTTTAAATAAAAATATTAGTATTTGTTTACAAGTTCTTTGTAATTTTTGTTTAATTTAATAATAATGTGTCATATTATTACTCACTGATGGTGCATGAGACTTATGCACCAACGGTATATCAAATATTATTCCTAAACTAACAAAGGAAGAGAGTAAAGAGGAGGTAGGGAGGAGTAAGTAGTGGTTTTGTGGAAGCCGGTTTACCTAAAGAGGCGGAGAGTTGAAAAGGAACAAGAGGACATGCTGATTGAGAGAGAGGAAGGATTTGCTCAGAGTAACTTTAGGGTTGGAAAGTCGACCTCTTCTTTATTGTTGGGAGGGTATTTACAGGAAATGTCCTCTTGTCCACTAGTGTTACATGACTAGTTGACATAAGGAAAATTGCCATTATGTAGAGCGTGAAGGACGTGCACCATGTGACCCATTTTGTTATATATACAATCAGTATGAAGTTGCTACACCCAATTGGACCCCTTGTTGCATTGATGATGTTTTAACATTTAAGGAGTGTTCAAACCTAAAAACGGGTGCCTCAAAAGTAGGGGCTCATCTTATTATTGAGGAGCTAGAGGGCTTGCATATCTAATGACTGTCCTTGATAATGTAAGGGAGTTACTCTTCTGGTTGGGGACGGGTGGTCAAGACATTGTCTCAGGTGAAATCAAAGGGAGGTCAACACTTTCTATCTTGTTGACACACGTCCAAACGGCGGAGGAATATAATAAGTAAGTGTTTTGATGCCCCCCTTTTTTTTTATTCACCGTCCTTGATGGCTACTCGACCGATTGATGGTCAATAACCTATTTACCACTTGTTCCTTCTCCTTCACCCATTTCGGTCATTTTTCAGTTTAAATGAGTCTTTTTTAAAATAATAATTCCTCTCAAGTTAGTAGTGACATGAGTTTTCTTGAATTCATGGTGACTCATTCTTGTTTATGTTTGACTTGTGATTTTTATCTTTTTACATGATTTACAAGGTTCACTAGAAATGACATGGTTGCTGTCTTCATATCTCAAGTACCAACACATGAAGGTCTAGTTGATGATGCCTAATGATGAGACTTGTGTTTGAAATGTTCATGTTTCTTTAGTTGTTTCCTTCAAAGCGATGGGTTTAAGTTAGACATCTTTTTATGATATAATTTGACTTTCAATCAAATATTTATACTACTTTCTTTTGATTGTAAAAATTTACATATCAATAAATTATCCATTTTAGAAAGAAAAAAAAACTCCAAAGAAATTGATTTTTTTTGGGTAAACTACATTTAATGTTATTAAACTATTAGTAAGTTTACATTTTGGTCATTCAACTTTAAAAAGTTATAAAATGGTCACTGAACTATTTGAAAAATTTCATTCAATTCACTAGGTTGTTAAATTGTTGTTGTATGCCTTTTTCGTTTACTCCATTTACACGAATTGAAAGATTTTCTTCCTCTTCTCTTCTACAACTTGGTTTTTTTTTTCATGAAACAGGTTTAAACATTACAAATCTACGAATCAAAGTCCAAACAACTTCCTTCTTCGATCTCTGACACTAACCGCTAGATCTACTTCCATTTAAGGTTTGTTATTCTACTCATCAATGGATACTAATCCAAAAAACTTAACAACCTATTGATTTAAATAAAAACCTTCGAAGAGTTCAATGATTTAAATGAAAATTTTTGAATAATTCAATGATTAACTTTTAACTTTCTAAAATTGAGTGACTAAAACGTAAACTTACTAATGATTTAGCCACTTTCAATCACATTCATGCATTGGGTTTATAAATATGAAATATACTCATATTAAATGCATCTGTTTGAAAGTGTTTTGGAGAAATTTGATCATATTATATTTATCGTACAAAAAAATAGAATCTTCAGACTAGTTGAAAGCCTTGTACTGAATTTGGTGAAGGACCAAGTTTTTATAGCTGTTTATAGGGACAACATTTTTGGGTCAATTAAATGCATCATAAGTTTCAATATTTTTTTTTTAAATTTCTTTGCAAAAACTAATTTGTAACCCGAGCAATGAGCCTTTCGATCTTAATCAACTTTGCATGATTTCACTTGCATATCTTGCTGGAAGAGGAGATACACCAACACCACCAACTTCACCCCGCGTTGCGGGGTGCACTAAATTGGAGTGGTTGGCCGGAAGATCATTTTCCGTTTTTATATCTCATGCATGCTAGTTTCAAGGTTTCTCTTAGTTTTCATCTGGGTTCTATATTAAATATCTACGATGATACCCAAATATTATTACGGAGATATGACCCGTCAAAATCAAATATATGGAAAATGAAAAATTGAAAAAAATTAACTATATTCGTGTTTGATAGATACTTATATTTGATACTCATATCAATGATGTTAATAATTAATTTACAATTTTAATTTAAAATATGAAAATTTTTAATCTTTAATTTTGTAAATACACAAAATAAATTTTCTTAATATGATTTTTGGTAAATAAAATATTTTTTTATATTCCACATAATTTTTAAATTGTATAATAAATGTCTCAAAATTTAATTTATTAATCAATAATTTTCCCACCTAATTGTCTCAAATATAAAATTAAGAACTCCCTCCAAAAACCCTCAAAAACATTTTTCGCTCTTTCAATGGCGAACTTCGATGCTCCTTCGTTCTCTCTCGGGCTTGATTTCGACGCCGATTCGGAGCCCCAGTTACCGGCGGAGGACCATATCGAACCTGTCTTAGCTCCGAATCCTTCTGCGAGCTTCAACATTATCGAAGAAAATGCTGATGAGTTCGAGTCTGAACAAGTTATGGATTCGGATCCGGATACTCGACCCGACCCACCTCGCGTCTTAAAGCGGCTGCGTCGGGCCGCCGACGAATCTTCGGAAACGAAGAAAGAATCAGAAAAGACGTTGGTTTGGGATAATGGGGACGATGACATTGAAGAGTTCTCTTCATCCCAGGAAAAAAATGGTAATTTCTTCTTCTTATTTAGCTAATTTTTCCATTTTTGATGATATGTTGCTTAATTTAAAGTGGGTTGTGCTTTTCATTTTGCGTTTAAAGCTAAATTTTCTGGTTCCTATTTTTTTAGACTTATTACGTAATCTATAGTAGGAAATTAAAATGGGAAGGGAAAGTGGAGATAGAATAGATGTAATGTGAAATTAAAAGAGTGAGGGAAAAGAAAGTTCTCTGAGAATCAAAAGAAAGATTAGAGAATATTTCTTAATTTTAATGGAGTTGTAAGTATAGTTATTCTGCTAATATTCTGAGATTGATTATGGTGGAATGATTGTCAATAAATGGAGAGGATAAGGATTTCCCTGAGGCTATCTATGGTATGCGCGTTAGTATATTTGTGAAAGAGCATTTCAGTCGGAGGATTAGTTGCTATGTTGATCTAAATCTAATCACATTCTTAGCAATAACTTGAAATCGGTTCATGGGATAATGAGCATTTGATAATTGTTTAAGCTATTATTTTAACTAGGAAGTAGTCCGTAGAAGTGTAGTTACTATTGCAGTTGAGTAATTTTAAAGCTGTTACTTGAGCTCGGGTTGATTCTTGTATACCTATATGTGTCCGATATGGGTATGCCTCGAAAGCAGTATTTGAAGAAAAAAGAAGAGCTCAGATAACATAGTCTTGAAGCATGTATTTTCACTGTTTATATCGGGTTCCAATCTTTTGTTTGTAAATTAGTAATTTGTGCGTGTGTTCCCTGTTTATATACTTGGATTGTTGCTGAGTTTATAAAGTTTTATCTTTATTAGCAGATGTTGGTTCATCAACACAGTATCATTCTGTATGTAGCAGTTCCAAGATCCCATTGAAGAGACTTGGGCTTTTAACCACTCAATCTCCCAGCCAATCGAGTTCAAGGAAAGCGGGACAAGCAGCAGTTGCCTCTGCTTCTGCAAGTTTAAAGGCCAGCCATGATGGGTTGACATTTCCAAAGTTAACCATCAGTCCTCTTCGAAGATTCCAATTACTTGACTCTGACTCTGATGATGATCCCTCTGACTGTCAGTTTACTGGCAAAGGAGCTTGTAAAAGCGATCTACTGTCTAAGGAACAACAATCTACAGCCAGTGACAGAAAGAGAAAGACATCATTTAGTACACCTCAAAATGAGGATTTATGGAAAGATATCTCTCTCATGAATAGTTCTTGTGTTCAAACACCTGCATTTGATGAGGTATGCAAAGAATATTTTCAATCTTTGAACGACAAGAATGCTTCTCAGAAACTCGGGAGCCAAAAGGCAGACTTATCTTCACAGGAACTCAGGAGGCAAAAGATGGAGCAGCTTCAGGATTTGGATGAGCCCTTGCCTCCAGCACATCGCTACTTTTTCCATGCTGATCCAAGGATCCAAAACTTAGTCCGTAGTCGGTTACCCTTCTTCTCCCCCTTGAGCATGGTTGACAATGGAGGACATCAACAACCTACTGTCTCAATTATGTATTTTAAGTGAGTAACTTTTACATGCATTGGTTTTTCTATATTGAACTTCGCTTTGTTCACTATTCATTATTGGCTTAATGTCACTGCAGGAATCAATTCAACAAAGGAGAATCATCTAAACAGAGAGGATCTCGAAAAAGCAGTGGCAAGAATTGCTCAACAAGTAGAAGCAGCAAATCAAAGAAACCAAATTCTGAAAATGGTGCTTTCGAAGGATGGGTAAATCCAAAAACCAGTGGAGCTGTTCCGAAGAATGCTGGGAAGAGAAGAGTTCATGCTAGCAGTCAACCTGCTGGCCACTGGTATACATCTCCAGAGGGGAGGAAGGTATGTTGAAACTCTTAACGGTTCACTTTTTATTGCTCCTATTCTAACACATCAACGGCTAATCATAGAAGTGTAGCCCATGCACCTATGAATACCAATCATTTGCATTTGAAGAGACGTCTTTAACTCTATATACCAAATTTGCTTCAATATTTTCATTTTGATAAATGTAAATCTTATTCTAATCTTCTCGTACTCTGCGGCAGGTTTACATTACCAGGACTGGACAGGAATTGTCGGGTCACATGGCCTATAGGCATTATCGGAAGGTAACATATTGAAACAGTTCTTCTCTGAAATTTAAGCCCCTGGCCTGCCCTTAGCTTGAATACCATTAATTTCCCTCTTTTCTTAGAGGCAATGCCATAGGTCAAGGTCTATAAAAGCATTGATGTTCTATAGAAATTAATCTTGAAGTTTATGCAAAGGCTAAAAATGCCAAACTGGTTTGACCTTTGGTTTTCAGTCAACTGATAAGTTCTCAATGATATTTACTCTAGTGTTAAAGAAATATTAAATATGATAACTACTGTTTAGTCTTAGACTGGCTTATTTTTGGCCGGTTCAGCTAATGGTGGTTTCGTATAGTATACCAGAACATTGGTTTATGCTGGTATCTTAATTAAATCCACTTTTGTTTGTAACAGGACAGTGTAGGTGGCTTTAGGAAGTCAAAAAAGAAAAGCAATGTGAAGAAGAAGAAAGGATAAAGAAGGCTATTGTGTTTAGTTTAGTCCACTTTGTGCTGTAAATTTTGTAACATACATGTTTCAATGGTGTGTTTTTACTTTGCTTTCTTGTTTATACCTTCAATAACATGGTGATGCAATTTTAAATTTTACTTTTCTTAACAATTCGATTAGCAAAGATCCCATTCTACGCCAGTTCTTTTGAGTTATTAATTGGACAATATGTTTTACTAATCTCCTAAGAAGGCTTGGCAAGTTTATTTATCATTTGCAGATCAAAATCCCAGAAACGCAAGGGAGAAAACAGCAACCGAGATCCATTCACTCCAATACTGAAAAAGATCAAGGTAAAAACATTTCCCGGTTCATGCAAACCCTTAGCCTGTGCATCCTCGGCCTGGCTTCCGATATCAATGCATACTAATGTATGCATCCAGGGGCATTCATGAACTGGCAGCTACCCTACCATCCCTTCCTTTTCAAGTTTGGAGTTCAGAGACCCCTGTAATTGGTTCCCACTTCCTATCCATTCAAATTAACCATTGTACTATATATGTTTATGTGGTAGAAAACTTGTGAGAGTAGAAGACGATGGAAGGTCCTTTTATAGGCCAAAACATGAAGATTACTCGAGGATGGAGAGGAAATTTGAGATTAGTGGTAATGAAGGGATTTTTCATTGAAATTTAATGAAAATGACGTATCTTTTCATCATGACTTATTATCATTCGATGAAGAGGTGTTTTATTTTTATTTCTTTGTAAAAAGTATTGTCGTAGAAGAGTTGTTCTGATGTATACGTTGGGTATCTATGAATATGAATGTTAGTATATGAATGGAATTAGAGCATTTCATTTGGAGGAATAGTAGATTAGTTAATCAAACTCCAATCACTTATGAAGAATTGGGTTCACCTTTGGTAATTGTTTAAGGGTGGATTTGGATAGGTGGTGAGTTTACTTGTTATTAGTGTAAGAACAATTGTGGCAGTGAGATTAGATACTGTAACATGAGACAAAAAGTAAGTTAAATACCATTGCCCATCCAAATTCACCCTATAAATGTAAATGCTCACTCAAGCTTAGGTTAATTATTGTATGCGGATATGTTCCAATTGTAGATTTTAAATAATTTGTTGAAGTTATTAGTGTGTAAAACAACATGAATTTTTTCTATTTTTAAAGATGATTGATCACCTAAGTCAAAATCTCCTCATTAATAATTCAATATCTATCAAAACAAAAGGTCTAGACTTTAGCCTATTAATTTCCAGCAGCTTTTCTCAATGCAAGGGAGTTAAATTTAAAATTTAGTAGTTTTATTTTTTAAATTTTAAAATTTAAGTTCAACTGTTAATAATGTAAACTTTTTTTAGATTAAATTTATTGTAGCAATGTAATTAAAAAAATGTCTTTCAACAAACAAGCTCAGTCGCAGGATTTCATCTCAAATGATGAATTTGACATTTCTTAAACTGTTAAATCTTTCAAAAAATAATCTTATTGGACCAATTCCCCATGAGAAACAATTTTATACTTTTGATAATGATTCCTACGATGGTAACATTGAATTATATAGCCGTCCATTGATCAAGCAATGCGTCAACCACGAGTGGGCCGAATTGCCTACACCATTGGTGGTGGATCATGAAGGTTCTAAAGTGCCCTTATTTTGACAAGTTGTAACGATGGGGACTAGATTGAGAATGGAGATGAATTAAGCTTCAACGCACTCGAACCCTTGTCCTCCTGCACTGGCAATAATATCAATAACAATCGAGCTAAGACTCAATCGAAAACTCCAATCACATTCTTTACAATAACTTAAATGTCGAGATATTTTCAATATATATATATAGCATTTCAATAGTGTTGAAAATAAAAAGTGATAAGCAGCCAAAAGTTATACCACTTGATTTGTCTCTTAAATTAAAAAATTACGTCAACTGATTATTAACAAATAGTTATAATTATTCAAATAGATATCTCTTGAATAATTATGTTTATTGCTAAAGATATAACTATCCATTTGGGTAGTTATATACCTATGAAGAGCTATGAAACCTCCTATAAATAGATAAATACGAGTTAACTTTCATTCTCCTACAAATTTTTTATATTCCTAAATTGTTTTATAAATAATTATTATAAATTTTTTTTATAGAAATTGATACCCTTATTATGCTCCATTCAGTAAACTGTTTCCGTTAATGCAAAAAGAAGACAATCATTGAGCTTCATTGTATCCTTCAGATTTATTTATTAATAATTTTTTTACACATCATAATATAAATGAAATAAATAAAACCTTAAAAAAATTATATTAATACACATATTAAAATATTCATTAATTTCTCATATATTCATTTTACCCTCACAGTCCATTGAATTAGGTTCATAATTGTTTAAGCTATCTCCAACTTTGGAGCATTGGATAATGAGTCTTGTAAAGTATTATTTAGGTTGAACTGATTGTGTAATAAGAAGACATTGTGGGTGTTTGTGTCTCAATGGAGCTGAGCACTTTCCTGGCCAATTTCAATGCCAATACTTTCACATTTCCTCAAACCTGTCTTGTCTTTGGACCAACAACAGATAGGAAGTCAAATCCAACACTAAACTGACTACTCATAGTTTTGAATATTTAACCAATAAATTATTTGAACTCGTATCACCAACATTCATAAAATTTTAATTTTTATTAAGCATATTATATCTTATTAATTCCCATAAATTTAGAAGCATCGATTGATTTCATTATTGAAACACCATTAATCTTTATTTAACTTTAGAACAATTTTTAAAAAAAAATTAAAAATATTCAACATTCATTTTAATTCTTTTAAAAATTAAATCTTTCAACTTATTTATTCGATGTATAAAAAATAAAAGTAATCCTACAACCTTAGAATACAATAATAACCAAACATTGCTTTCAAAAACCTATATAATCACCACTAATTTCAACATATCTAAACCCAAATTTAAAGCCTTGAGTTCCTTAAATAAAGGACACACAAACCCCTCAAACGACGAAGACAACCAAACTCCATATGTTCTAAACACGTGTTTCTCTTGGTGTTGGAATACAGGTCCCTAAAAATTTGCTCCGAATGAAATGCAATTCCTTGGCTGCGTCCACAATGTCCATCCTGTCTTTAGATGATTCAACAGATGAAGCAATTCCAACATTGAAGATGGAAATGAAGCACTCTTTCATTTTTGTGGATTCCATGGTTGCTCTCCTTGGGTTTCTGCTGCTGCTTGCCTCCTGTTGGCGGTTTTTATCCCCAGCTAGAAGTAAGGGATCAACAACATCAAATACTCGATCGGGCAATGCCGTCTTCACGAAAAGATGAAGTGTTTGTCCATCTTTGAACGTCTCATCAATAGGCGTCTTCCGAGTGAACATTTCCAACAGGAGAATCCCAAAGCTGTACATGTCTCCACTTGTTGTTGGCTCCATTCCAATGCCATACTCTGCTCGATATTAGATTAGAGTTTCTAAGATGATGAAGAAGAGCAAGAATGATCCAGTTCCTAACAAGAAAGAAGTAGATTTATTGATTTACCTGGTGCAGCATAGCCAACAGTTCCTTTTAGGCCAACAGTGCTGGTAGAATTTCCAGAAAATTTGTTCATGGATTTTGAGAAAAACCTGGCTAGTCCAAAATCTCCAACATGTGCAACCATGTCGTGATCAAGTAGAATATTGCTTGGCTTCAAATCACAGTGAAGAAGAGGCACCACACAGTGATGATGGAGGTAATCAAGTGCTGAGGCCACCTCAATTGCAATGTTTAGTCTTTGAGCAAAGTTTAACATCTTTGGTTGGATGGTATTTGTTTCATTCGATGCATCATGCAGCCATCGCTCTAAGCTCCCATTAGGCATGAACTCATAGATAAGGGCTTTGAAAGGATTGCCTTGGAAATCAATACTGGAGCATGCAGATATTATCTTAACAAGATTTCGATGTCTTACGTTTCCCAAGGTTTTACATTCCGTGAGGAAACTCCTGGAAGCACCTTGTTCTTGTAGGTTCATCAGCTTCACTGCAATCACATTTCGCTCTTGGTTTCGGTCCAAAACACCTCGGTACACACGCCCAAAGCTTCCTTGGCCAATCAAGTTCGCTGGGGAGAACCCATCAGTAGCTTTGAGGAGTTGTTGAAAAGAAACCATCAAAATCGAAGCAGTTCCCAAAGGAACAGCCGATGAGAGCTCGGTTTTCGCTCCTCTTTTCCTTAACCACAAGAAAAGGATGGACAGCATAAGAATTCCAATAACCCCACAAACAATCAAGATTAGTTTGAGGGAATCACTTGTTTTGAGTTGCTTGGACGGGAGGAAATGGCATAGTGGAAGATGCAATTCAGCAATTCCCCCACAAAGCTTGTCATTCCCAGTTAGAGCAATAGTTGATGCATTACTGAAAACTCCTTTTGTTGGCACTTGTCCTTCAAACTGATTGTAAGAGAGATTCAGGAAAGTTAAGAAGGATAACTTGGCAAGGTACTCTGGAACTTGACCTGACAAATTGTTGTTTGAAAGGTCTAGCTCTTGAATGCCTCTCAAGGAGCTCAAAGAAGCCGGGATACTTCCATAAAAATTATTACTCCCCAAATATAGACCCTCTAAGCTTGTACAACTACTCAGAGCAGCAGGAATTTGGCCAGAAAATTTGTTTTCAGACAAATCCAAATCTACCACAGATTTCAGGTTTCCCACCTCTGAAGGAATGAAGCCTGTTAGAAGGTTTCTGGACAGCTCAAGGAAAACTGACAGTGATGCTATGCTAAAGATCTCTTTTGGAACCTCACCTGTTAGCCTATTTGTTTGTAATCCCATCTTCATTACATTTTGACATTTTCCCAACTCAGCAGGTATGCTACCCTCCAACATGTTTTCTTCCAAACCAATCTCGATTAGCAGTGAAAGATTTCCTATAGAGGTTGGGATTCTCCCTGTTAAAGCATTGCCACCTAAGGACAACCCTTGCAAGTTTTTAAGCTTACCAATTGACTCAGGAATGGTGCCTCTAAGGTAGTTGTACTCCAATCCAAGTCCCCATAGATTTACAAGGTTTGTTATTCCCAAAGGTATTGTGCCAGTTATTTTATTATCCCCAAGGTATAAATTTGTAAGTGTTATCGACAGGTTGGTTATGGAATTAGGTAGCAAACCACCAAACTGATTGCTGAACAAGCTAACCATTTGCAATCTACTACAATTGGTTAAGGTGGTTATAAACTCTAAATCGCCAGCACCGCCACTTCCCAGACTATTGTTTTGCATATTTAACCATGACAAATTTTGAGTGTTTCGGAAATCAATGGACACCTTGTTACTGAAATGATTATTGGAGATTTCTAATGTCTCCAGCTTTGAAGCATTGGATAATGACTCTGGTAAAGTTCCACTAAGATTGTTAGATCCTATGTAAATTCCTAGCAGGCTTGGCAAATTTGAGCCCAAGTTAACCGGGAGAATTCCAGAGAGTCGGTTGTTTCCTAGAGCTATGGATTCCAAACAAGACATGTTACAAAACGAAGGAGGAATGAAGCCAGAGAAGTTGTTACCATTTAGTTCAAGCCAAGTTAACTTCTTTAGAAGGCCTAATGTATGTGGCAGTCTTCCTTCCAAACGGTTCCATTTTAAGCTGATTTCTTGGAGAGAAGAAGCATCCCCAAGGGAAGTTGGCAGTTGTCCTGTTAAATTGTTGTAAGCAATCTCCAGCTCTTCGAGCTTCGACAAATTGCCAAGCTCCAACGGGATATTTCCAACCAGGTTGTTTCGGGAAGCTTTGAACTGAATAAGGTTAGAACATTGGGTCAAATTGGGTGGTATTGTTCCTGTTAAGGAATTGTTATGCAAAATCAAACTTTGCAGCCTTGGAAGTCGACCAATTTCAGGGGGGATGACCCCATTGAAATTGTTGTCCTTAAGATTGATGAACCTAAGGAAGCTGAGGTTCCCCACATAGGGAGATAATGTGCCTCCCAACCGTTGCTGGCTTAAGTCCAACTTGGTGATCCTTCGATGCCTACGCCCACAAGTTATACCTGGCCACTGGCACAGGGTCACAGATCTGTTCCATGACCTCGTGACACCTAATGGATCATGTTTGATTTGTGACTTAATGGCAAGCAATGCTTTGAGATCACTCTCATTGTCATTATACGTGGTTCTAGCAACAGTGACTGGAAACCATCCTAACAGCAACAAGCTGGCACACCAAAGTAGAGACACCACATTGCTGAATGAAAAACGTATGCTTTGTGGTTCCATTTTCAAGGACATTAAGTTAAAA
This sequence comes from Gossypium stocksii, assembly GCA_020496765.1. NCBI lineage: Eukaryota > Viridiplantae > Streptophyta > Magnoliopsida > Malvales > Malvaceae > Gossypium > Gossypium stocksii. The sequence continues at coordinate 3,459,099 of CM035623.1, forward strand.
AAGGATGCTGCTCAATACATACAATACTTTTATTTATTTATATAGATTTGTATATAAGGTATTATTAAATAAGGTAAAGACTTTGCGGGGGTGTTTGCGTGTCAACGGAGCTGAGCATTTTCCTGGTCAATTTCAACACCAATACTTTCACGTTTGCTGAAACCTGTCTTATCTTTGATGACCACCAACCAGCAATAAGTGATTTTGTGACAGAATTGGAATGGGAAATTTAGAAAATATGAATAAGTCAGTCCTATAAACCTCTAAAATGGGATAGACTTCACTCAGACATCACTAATCTTTGAAACTAAGTTACAATCCGAACCCACTTTCAAAGCCTTTAATTCCTCACCGAGTCAGTCACTGGTTAGAGACCTGATTGGTTTAAGAAATATTAAGTTAAATTATCAAAATAATCACTTTTGTTTGCCTCAAGTTATATTTTAATTATTTATATTTGAAATATTATGTTTTAATTACTTAGATTATGATTTTATTATGAAATGATCACTCTACCCTTATTATATCTCAAATGACAGTTTGATATGATAGTTAAAATGAGTTTTAAATGGCAAGCTGAATGTCCAGCTAAGATGATAAAAGTTAGTTTTTTTTTTTTTTTATGAAAATAGAATACAAAATTTTGCCTTAAAACACAATTTTCTCCCGTTTAAAAACAAGCAGTAATTGAATTTTTTTTTGTTACAATCAGAGAAGAGAAGATACAAGCATAACAACATAGAAGAAATGGAGTATCAACCTCTATACCTGTTTGCTATTGTGGTTGCCCACAATACACCAATAAACAAAGATAAGTATGTCCTTGTTGTCAGCCACATATATAGAAAAATATAAAAAATGGACTATCTTTTTCCAAAAAAAATCATAAATCTCAACCCAAAACCTAAGTAAAGAAAAAAAAAAAACCGTAAATGTAATTTATGTTTGGATCCTCCATTGAATCGATCTTTTGTTCTTTCATTTTGAATAAAAAATCCAACCGTTTGATGGAACATTCAATTTGATTTCTACTGATTCAATTCAACAAAGATGGCTATGAAAATGGATGGTTTTTTCGGTCAAAATATAAACGATAACTAAAAGAAAAAGGAAATCAAGAGTTTTTTTTTCCAGTTCAATAATTAATTTGATGCACTGATTTTAATTATTTCGGAAAACTAAATTAACAGCTTCCTTTAATTAATCTAGAAAATTCATTTAAACAAAAAATTAATTAATTTACTTGACTGGACATTCACGTTGGCATTTAAAATTCTTTTTAATTATCATGTCGGACTATCGTTTGAGAGGTAACAGATCTTAACAACAGAGTGATCATTTCGTAACAAAATGATAATGAAAGTGATTAAAATATAACATTTCAAACATAAGTGATTAAAATGTAACTTGAGGCAAACAAAAAATGACTATTTTAATAATTTATCTATAAATAAAATCTTAAATTGTACCATAAAATTCTATCTCATTTTGGTTCTTATTTTTCTTCATTTCCCATTTAATGAACTCCAAAAGTCCACCCCATTTTAAAAGTCAATATGAATTTATGAGAAACTATTTTTTAAATAATGAATTAAAATTCAAAATTCTTTAAATTCGTGTTTAGAAAGTCATCTAATAATTAGATTTGAGTATAATTATTTGTAATCATACAATAATAACACGTTTGAATAATCATTGTAATTCGTAAGAACTGAAATAATTACATGTAAAAATAATTTTAAAAAATTATACAAGTTATAAAAAAACTAAGTATTTTATAAAATTATAGCAAAATTTTATATTATTTAAATTCTAAAAAATATCTAAAGTTTTGACTAAAAAGTTTTATTATAAAAAATTTAATTTACGCATTATAGAATTGTTATTATATATATTTATTTATAAAAAATTATGACCAATAAGTATGAAGATTACTTATTTATATGTTTATGTTATATATTATAAAAATAATTTTATAGTTTTTTTTCCTTTATTATAACTTATTTATAAAAAAAAAAACTTTGGAAAGTTATTATAAAAAATTATATTATTTATAAGAAATGTTATGAAAAATTATAAAACATTTTTTTATAAAATTTATATTATTTTTCATTTATTTTACATGTTATAAAAAGAGATATAACTTAATAAGTTTTTCTCCAAATTAAGTTTATCAAAGTTTTTATAATTAAAGATACAAACTATTTGGACCGTGAATCTAAATATTATAAAGTCAATGTTAATTATACAAATACAAAAGGTTCTCTTGTACCATATCATGAGATATGATACCATTTGAGAGAATGGTACTAAACACAAACACAGTAAACAGTTCGTGAACTCTTTAATTGGAAACATTCAAGATTTTGAAATGTAGTTTAGTCATTTGCTATTCTAAAAAAATATTTTTCATATTAACAATATTATCTTAGTATAGCATAAAAAAATTAAATTGTATTAGGATATTGAATATTTCATAACTTGAATTATATGTAAAATCAAGATAATCTATACTCCGAAAAGTACATGAAAGAAATACTGATAATCTTAATGATGCAAATTCAAATTCAGATAATGAACTCAAAAATTACAATTTGTACCATCAAACATGATATAAGTAATTACAAAATTATATGGTTTAACAGACCCTAAAATTGAATAAAAATCAGTGGGGGTGGTCTTAATTTAGAAGATGCCTAGATTTTACTTGTTCAGGGTTTGATGTTATGAGTGCCTTTATCTTCATCACAATTTCTAAATGTGCACTTGTGGGTGTTCTGTATTTCTGAGTAGGTTTTAAGTACTGTTCCATACATTTAAAACTGTTCTTGTTATCTAAATTTCAATGTCAACTTCTTCTTCATCATTGTTTATATCTGTGGATGTTTCTGTAATTCTGAAAATGTTTAGTAATACACTAGTCTTTGAGAACCATTAATACTCTGATACTTGCATACACCATTCCTCCTGTGTATATATGTATATCTAACAAAAAAGCAGCCTGAAATTGTAATGGAAAATTCCATTAAATTACAATAAACATTTGTAAATGAGTTTGAACCATGTCTCAAAAGCCAATTGTATATTTGGATGAGGTCTTGTCTATGATCAGTTTGCTTACCCTAAGTGTGATGTGTGAAACTGTAAACTAGTTGATGCTTCATACGCCTTTAATCTTTATCCTAGCTGGTCCCGGCCCTTGTTGTCTAGATTCCGACGAGAAGCCTTCCGCGACATTATATGCATACATTTCCTGAAATCCATTAAAACAAAGATTAGTACAATTGTTCCAACAAGCCAAACTCAAATCTGAATCAGAACCGGAAATTCAGAGCGCAAGAATATATCTTTGTTTACATGTTTAGATCCTCAGTCATTTTCTTAATCTCACTAGACCATAACAGTGGGTCAATGTTCTTCGGTAAAGAGTCTTGTTGTTTAGTTTTCTCGGTCAACCACTGCTCAGCCTTGTTGCACTCATTCAATATCTGAAAAAACCAAATCAGTTGCAACACGAGTGAATATTGCGTTTATAATGCGTAAAAATCACTAATTATCATACCGATTCTCTATCCTCATTTGGCAAAGATTTCGTCGAAATTCTTATATCTGCGATGCACTTAAATAGATCTGTTGAAGCCTGTGTTCTTGCTTCTTCATCTTTAAACCGGTTCTCGACTGGATCCACCAACTACAAGATAAAAAAAGATTAGAGCGGTGAAGAAAGATGAAGAGAGCAACAATGGAGTAAACGTCTACAATTGAATGAAGAAATTATGACCTTCTTAAGAGCCTCTAATTTAGAAGTGTAAGCGCCTTCAGTTTCATCCTCACCATCATCGTAAAGCCACTCCTCAGTCTCTTGCAGGCTTTTGGAAATGCCCTCTCTTTCCTCATCAGATGCGAAACCACGGTATGTGTTGAAAAGCTTTGAATAAATATTATTAGACGAACGTCAGTATATCAAGAATAATAGACAAACATATACCACTTATCATTTAGATAGAGTGTTTTACCTTATTCCGCATTTCATAGACATAAGATTCCAAGGCATTCTTCTTCTCTTTTGTTTGTTCCATAGTCCGGTCCTGTTGCGCCAACTTAAGTTCTTTTTCTTGAGCTTCCATAAGCTCAACCCCTGTCATTGTACCATTTATGTTTTCACTAACTGGTATCTCAACCCTTCTCATTGTTTTATCATTGGTCTTACCATCAGCCTGCATCAAAAAGAAAAACACGAATGAGCTTTGAACCTACATCGGCTAAAGAACACAAACTATATAAATACATGACAAGATTACACAACATGAACGCAAACATGAAACAATAACATGGATGTCTCGAAAACTATGTTATACAAAAAATTAACATACTAAAACCTTAAACCCTAAACCATAGAGATGGCGCATAAAGAACATGATATAATGATGATACGAACTTACTGAAGCATTTGACGGTTTAGACTGCATATATGTACCATCTTCACTGCCATTTGTTACATGGCGGGCTTCCTTTGTGCTCAATTTGGAATCATCTACATGCTCTTCGATCAGCTGAAGGCAAAATCTCTCAGAAACTAAATATCAATAAGATGATGGAAGAGAATTCGAAATCCTTAGTTACCATAGCTGACTCGACAGTAACAATGCCATGAAGGTTTAGTTGAACTTTGACTTTAACCCTTGCCCTTTCACTATTGGAGGCTTGGAAAGGGCCGATCTGCAAAACCAAATGTTCATCAATCTGTAAGCCGGTCAATTCCGTTGAAACAAGAAATATTCAAGGTTAGACATACTGTGAAACAACTTATTTCCGAGGGTACACCAGAAGGTAGTTCGTTTGGATTAGCATAGAAGGGTTCCAAATGAAACAAACTACTTCTCTGTAATTGTAGAACTATAGCACTAGGAATTGGCTGGCCTCTCGGAAACAACACATAATTAGACCCTTGCAAGATTGGGGTTTTATCCAAAGAGAACCCTATGGAGAATGGAATACAATCTTGAACCTACAAAAGACACGGAAAATTTCCATTACCATACGCAAGATGCATAAAAATAAGCAAAAAAACAGTTTCTCGTATGGTCTAGATCATGATGCAGTGAATCTGTGTTGCTACAAACCTCGTAATCTCTAACCCGAAAAATTGGACTGAGCATTGCGCATTGAAGAGCACATCCTCGTGCAACACACTCACTTGCATTTATTGTCCGACTGGGTTCTCTCCTAAAAAAAGAAGCTAACTGTCTTGTTATAGCTGGTATCCTGGACCCCGATCCGACAAGTTCGACAGCATGGATTTTCCCCACAGTTAACCCTGCATCGGTTATAGCTTTAGTACAAGGAATGTTAATCCTCTCCAACAACCCGGAAGCCAACTTCTCGAATTCTTCCCTCTTAATGAAACCTTTGACATCCTTTTCATCCATCAAACACTCGATATTTAAAGGCGCCTCCGCATTAGCACTCAAAACCTTCTTCAGTTTCTCACACGCTGCCCTTAACCTGATAGAAGCCCGGACATTAGAGTACACATCTATATTATACTGCTCCTTGAAACAAGCTGCAAAATATCCAAACAAAATCTCATCAAAATCCCTTCCACCAAGGCTGTTATCAAAAGCATGTGATAGTATCCTCATTTGTCCAGCCTCAAATGATACAATCGAGACCTGGGTATCACAATGGCCGATATCCACAAAAGCAACATTCGTCGGACCAGCATTGGAGAAATCCATTTTGTAAATCCCATAACCAAGTGCAGTCGCAGTACAGTCATGCATTAATCTAAGAGGTTTCAACCCGGCAATCTTAGCAGCATCCAAATATGCACGTCTTTGCAAGTCAGTGAAGTATGAAGGAATACCAATAACACAATCCAAAACAGGAAGTCCCAAATTCGTCTCCGTCATATATTTCAAATGCGCAAACAGCATGGCCATAATTTGCACAGGCGTAAATCGATGTGTTTCCCCTAAATACTTCAAGTGAATCAAAATGCCACCATCTTGACCCTCTGAAGTTTCAAATGGTAACATTCTTAACTCATTTTGAACATCAGGGTCTCGAAACTTCCTACCAATCAACCTTTTCACTTGCGATACAGTAGTTTTCGGATGCATCATGGCAGAAGCCGCCGCAGCGGAGCCAAGGAACCTCTGTTTCTCTCCGAAGCATACCAAAGCCGGCGTTTCACGTTTCGATTCATCATTCAACAACACATCTACACCTCTTTGCTTTACAGCAGCAATTACACATTTCTCATTGCCAATATCAAAACCTACAACGCTCATTTTAACTCACTAAAAACAACAATTCTGGAATCAAAACTGGATTCAATTTAAGTTGTATTAAATTTCTCAAAATTTCCTCCTCAAAGCATCACCAGCAGAAGCTACAAAAAAGAAAACCAAGATTAGACCATAAAAAAATTTATTTTCTATGATACCATTAGCTAAGAAAACAAAGGATAAAATGTGGGGGAAAACCCAAATTTAAAGTATTTTTTGCAGCTTTTGGCCACAAAACAACAATGCTTCAATGACCCAATTTTCTATTTTCTTTCCAATTAATCAGAAACATAGTAAAATCTATATCAAATTTCAACAGAAACATAACCCCCAAGTTTGATGCTTCTTCGCACCCTTTCGGCCATAAAATAACAAGTCCCAATGACCCAATTCTCCAATTTCGTTGCATTTAATCAGAAACCAAATAAAACCCATATCTCTACCAAAATTAAACAGGACAAAAGAATCAAACCCAACAAAGTTTTTTTTATTTTTTCCTTTTCTTTCAAAAGAAAAAAAAAATATCTCGGGTTAAAGTAAAAGGAAACCATAATTTACCTGATAGAGGAAAAATCTGCCGCAAGATAAAAGAATAAAGAGAAATTCGAATTTGAAAAAACCCAAAGGAATTGAAAGACGAAGTGGGATGGTATAGAGAGGAAATCTCCTATTTTATCGCTTAGTAGTACCAGCTTTTTAAGGCTAATAGCATAACTATTGAGAAAATTCAATATTTAAATTTTTTTATATTTCAAAAAATATATATTTAATTTTTAAGCTTTCAAAATAAATATTTAATTTTGAAATTTACCAAACAAAATTAATTTTTGATAAGATCAAAAATATATATTTAATTTTTGCTTATTCAAGTTTGTTACTGGTTAAAATCCCGGATCTTAAAGGATCGATTTGAATCCCAACATTTATAATTGTGATGCATGAATCTTTAACTATTATAATTAATCGATACTTGTCTATATTTATACTGTAATAAATCATTTGAATGAAGCGATGGCTACTTACAAACAATAATCGGGAAAAATTAGAAAGCTTTGTATAAATATTTATGGGTCGGGTTAAGTTTCGATCAAGTTTAAGCATAATATTAAATACGAGTTTACAATTTTGTCAAAATTTGTCCATATTTGTAAATAACTAACTCAAGCTTATTTTAGATCCGTTCATATTATTTTTTTGAATTTTTTAAAAATATGTTTATATTATTTTTAATTTAATAATTTTATATGTATTTCATTTATTAAAGTTTTATATTTAGGCATCTTAAATTTTTTTTTAATATTTACATTATAATATTATATATATTACTATAGATTTAATTTGTATGTGCTATAAATTATATAATATTTAAGGATATTATTTGGTATAGTCAATTAAATTTTTAGATTTCACAAGTAAAATCAGATGATTGACAAGTATCGCATAGGAGTATAGTAAAATATTGAAAAAAATAAACATATAAGGATAAAAAAAGCACACTATCATTGTACCAAACATTAACCTATATATATAAAATAACATAATACATATAAACATAAAAAGCAAACCTGGCCGGCCGCAGATCTTGAATGTTCAAGTTTTCTACCTAAAATTACTTTCGAATCTAGTATTAATATTTTCACTTAAACGTACACATTAACAATTGGATCAAAATTTGACTAATATTAATGCAATATTAAGACTAATGTCACAGGGGACATTAGAGAGCTTAGCTTTGGCAAACAAGCTTGGGTAATGTTTGATTTAGGTCTGTTACCATCAGTGCGATGGGATTTTAAGACTGAAATATTCTTCAACTGGATGCTACAGTGCCTAAATTGAACCGGATAAAAGATTTTGTGAGTTAATAAATTGGTACTTAATAAAAAAAAACTTTATAAGTATACAAAAATTGAAGATTAGGGAACAAGAAATTGAATTTCAATGTGAAGACATATCAATTGATGAACCATTGATAAAAGAAAGGGATGTACATGGTAAGGTTTATGATATGTTGTACCTTGCTTCCAAAAATTGACAATGAATAACATACTGATAATTTATATGTTAATGCCCCAACTCATGGGAATTTAATACATTTATTATATTTAGGCTAAAACGTTTAAAAAATTATAAATTGTTTAATTTATGAAATAAACTAATTTGAGATAAAAAAATCTTTAAATCAGATTTAACAAGTATAAAAAAATCAATTTACTATAATTAAGCCATTTGAAGAAGCATCGACTGCTTTATTCAATCACATTATCATTACAAGAGATATATTAAATTTATGTATTGTATTTTTAGTCAAATTATTTAGAGAAACAAACATGGGTCGAATATGACCAATTCAATTTAAGCATAGCACCAAAAAAATAATTAAAACACAGCATAAATATAGTAACCATTAAAAAGTATCATTCCATACAACTGCTATGACATAAATATTTTATATATATTATGAAAAGAAAACTCCACTAACGGTGCATGACTGATGAACTGTGAATAAAAGAGGCTTAAGAGAAGGGTGAAGTAAAACAACCATAATACCTATATAAATATTATATATAGAAAAAAAGGGGTAAATAAGGAACAGAACTCTCTCCCAATGCCAACCACCACAAATTCTACAACAACTAAGAAAACCCACAAACCTTGAAACATGTCAAGATCAAATCAACACCAAACTGTGGCCTGGACCGAACTCAACCAGTTTTGAACGATGGTGAAACGAGTGCAACTCACTACAAAGGTAGAATGAACATAAAACAAATTAAGCACAGTTGTATATAATAATCACCAAATCATTTAAGTAACAAAATTATTCGAAAGTTTTCATTTATGTTACTAAACTATTCGAAAGTTTATATTGGAGTCATTAGGTTGTTAAATTCTTTTTTATTTTTAAAGTCCAGCTATTAAACTCCAAGCAACGATTCAACGATCGATATAGTGTATTAGTACCAATTGATGAATAAAAAAGCATACCTTAAATCCATACAACAATTTTAATTCGCAGATTCATAACATTCAAAATTGTTTTATGAAAAAAACTAAATTATAAAAGAGACAGAGAGCTTTCTATTGGTGCAAATGGTACCAATAAAGAAAGCCATACAACAGCAGCAATTTTAACAGTCTGGTTAGTAACTTAAATGAAAACTTTTAAATAATTGAATGACTATTTTGTAGCTTTTTAAAGTTGAGTGATCAAATAGTAAGTTCACTAATAGTGACACTGGATGTAGTTTACCCTAAACCACCAGATGTACTCTTGCGTTTCCAGAAATCACTAGGAAAATAAGAATAAGCGGTATAAATCACTTTTACCTGCTGTGGTTGTTGGTAAGGCCCTGGTTGTTGGTAATTCCCATATCCAGCAGGATAGCCACCATAGTACATGTTAGGATCTTGGGGAGGAGGTGCATATCCGTATGCTTCATATCCTTGAGCATATCCATAATATCCGCCGTTCCACTGTGCTGGATCAGGTTGAGCCTGAAACTCAAATAGTCTTCTTAATTTGCTGCATGTAGCATGGGTTTGTTTACAAAAGAACTATTAGTTTATATACAAAACCTGTTTGGTTGAAGGACTTCGTCCCCATGAAAGACGAACATTTCTTCCTCCAAAAATGGTACCGTTCAGAACCGATAAAGCTTGCTCCGCACTAGCCCTAAAGTACATATAGCGGAATGTGTGTTAATGCCATGAAATAATATTTGATACTTCACATACCAAAATCGAACAAGGTATTTAATGTTTACCTGTTAGCATATTGAACAAAACCACAATTCTTGTTAGCAGGAATTTTTACATGAACTACCTCGCCAAGTTGGCTAAATATTTGTTTTAATTGATCTTCAGAAACACTGGGGTCCAAACCACCAACAAATATCTGCATTTAAGCGTGTAAGATTTTCAGTTGGCCATAAAATGAAATAATGTAGATCAATATATAAGCAAAAGCTACCCACTGTAGTGTTACTCGGATCATTCTCGCCAGGATTTCCTTGAGCATTCTGGTAAGTAGCTGCCAATCACAAACACGTTTAAACTACCATAGGATAATGTGATAATGGATTATGTAATAGTGAAAGGTGGTGCCATCCCTGAATGTTAACATTTTCATATTGCCACAATAACTCATAACTGATTCAACAATTTTCTTCTTTCCTTTGTTTTTCTCCTAAAACTACATATTTCATGTTAACTATGAAAACCCCAAGCCTGTTTACAGATGTCATGTAATAAAGTTAAAGCATCATTGCTTCTACAAACTCAAATTAGACACTGTTGAGGAAATATAACACATTCTAATAAAGTAACAGGCTAATGGATACAAAAAGTTAATTCAATAAGCACTCCAAAATAATTCTCTCCATGGTATGTAAATGAACAAAAATACAAACCACCACATATAATCACTCAAACAGTTTCAATTGCAACCATAAACATCCTCTGGGTTACATCAAGGCTTACCATCACCAGGCGAAATCATAAGTATTAAAATAAAAGAATCCACTAACAGCTGAAAAAAGAAAACATCAATTACATATTAAACTCAAGGAGTAACTACAGTTCCACTTATTGTATTAACCTCAGGGTGAAAGGGGGATATTAGGAAATAAAATCAGTCATCTTTTCTCCTTAATTGACATGAAAATCTTCTCTTCTTTCACCAAATTTTTGGAAGGGGGAGGGAAGAGAGATTGCTGCTGAAATTGAATGATTTACAAGTTCAACTTTAATAATTACTTTCAACTAGAAAGAACCTATCTCCTAAACTAATCCTAAATTCTAAAAATACTTAAGTCATTCTCTGCATTCACATAAACCTAGAGTATTAGTAGCCAAAAAATGGCAAGATGAAGCATGTATTAAGAACCAACTAGATTCTTCTAAACTTGAAATGATAAACAACCTCAAATGACAAGTGGAAAAAAATGTGTTAAAAATGCAATTAATACTGTAGATTCTCATGCAGATGCTCCATTAGTTAGGCTTAGGCAATATAGACAGATGACTGATCCACATCCATTTAAATCCAGAAACTGAGAAAGGACTTTAACTACAAATTCTGGGTTTCTTTCCTGACTGAATTTGTCCTCAAGTGCAACAGAACAATAGAATGAGGACAAAGAAGTTACTAAAATTTTAAAAACCAACACAAATTTGAAATGCAAAAGAACAAAACTTGCGCCAAGGTTAATTAATAGAATGGTGCATGATGACATCCATGACAACTTTACAGATGGCTGCTTCACCTAGTTTTGAGCATTACAGCTTGACTTAAAAGGAAATAAAAAGGAGTGTGTAAACATATGCAAGTATAGAAAGGTAACTGATCCATGACGAAAAAAGTTTCAAGACTTGTAAAAAAAAAGTAAAACAAGTGATAAAGGAAACATGTTGGGAAACTGAAACAAATTGAACTTGACTGGAAAAGTTAATAAGGAACTGGAAAATTAATTTGCGAACGTAGGACAAATACTGTCACGAGAAAATGAAGCTTACGACAAAAACAAAGTAACTGACCTAAAATGAGGCCACGCATTAAAGTGGAATCATTTCAGCTGATATCAGTTCCAGGCCCCCCAAAATGAGAGCCTCTCGATGTCCTGCTTTAAGACAACATGAGTTTTATATGAGTTTTTGCCTGTTTTAATATAATTAAATGTGCCCAAGTTTACAAAGGAAAACTGGAATGAAACGAATTTCTGTAAATTCCGCCAATCTTCAAGTGCATAACTGAAAGAATTTGAACTTTTAAGTGTAACTGCACCTTATGAAAGTAAAAACACAAGAAAAAGTTAACCAACTAGCACTCAACGTGGCAAGTCAAAGTACTATAGCATAAATCAAGGCCAATAAATCCTGTACACAACCAAGCAAATTCATATGGAAACCAAGATGAAGACTGAACACTATATAAACCACAAGATTGTACCTTTCTGATAAGGCTGACCAGTGACAGGCTTCTTATTAGAAGCTGGTCCAATCCGCATTGCCCTTGTTGAACAATACATCCCATTCATTTCAGTCATGGCACGAATCTGTTCAGATTCATCACCAAACCTCACAAATCCATAACCTTTTGACCGTCCTGTGGTCCTATCAGTAACCACTTTTGCACCCTTAACAGACGGATAAACAACCTTAAAAGTCTCTTGTAACATGTAATCCGAAACATCAGCTGCTAAATCCCCAACAAAGATTGTGTACTCAGGACCCTCTTCTGGCCTCTTTTCCCCAGATCCAAGTGATGCCCAATTCAACCTAAAATTCTGCTCAGCGTTTGGCATTGGCAGCCCGTTATAAGACTGCAAAACCCTCTCAGCTGCCACACGGGACACAAATTCGATAAACCCATATCCTTCCGGTAAAGCAGTTTGCTTATTCCTAATCACCTTAGCCGAAACCACCTAAAAAAACCCAAAAGATTAAAGTTTTGCTGAATTATAACTTAATTCTATTTATTTTTAAGCTTTACCTAAAAATCAAACGAAAATAAATTCATTCAAATACAGAAAGGACTTCTACGGAAAATATTAGAGTCCTATAGCATGTCCGCTCCTCCTGACTAAATCAAATTAAATATGTTTTTTTTTTCTATTTACTTAAAAGACTTTCATTTTATTAAAATTATTCAAAAATATATATAAATAACAAATCAATTACCTCTCCAGTTTGGGCAAAGATATTGATGAGGTAATTCTCATCCATCCACGGCTGAAGATCACCGATCCAAAGAGATCGAATCTCACCGGAGCCAGCAGCAGCAGAACCGGCGGAGTACTGCTGCATCTGAGTGGGCGGAGGAACAGGTTGCGGCGTCCAACCGGTAGGTGGAGGAACCGGCTGACCACCCTGCTGTTGTTGAGACATCATCATCCACGGCTGCGACTGTGGTTGTTGCTGGTACTGATGAGTCTGAGACTGATCGGCCGCCATGGAAGGTGGCGGAGCCACGCCTCCAGCTGCTGGTTGTTGCATCATATTCGATAAGACAAAGGAAAGATATTTGGGAGATTACGAAGAGAAGAGGAAAACCCTAGATTAATTTTAATATGGTAATCGAAATTTTATAACGAGGGTTGCTTTAAAAACAGGCGATTCTTGTTTCCTTTTAAATTATTGTTTTGGTTAAATTCCAATTTTGGTCCTTCTTTTATACTTAAATTTGAGTTTTAATTTATATTTTTAAATTTGGATTTTAATTTGAATGTGTATTGATATTTATTTATATAAACTAATTTTATTATTGAAAATGCTTAAATTGGGTTAAATTAAAATATAAAAATAAATTATCAAATTTCAATACAGTAAATAGACTAAAACTATAATATTACTTATTTTTTTAGGTTGATATAACAACGGCTGCTAATGTGATAACATGATTGAATAGATCAAATCAATTACTCAATGAGTAATTCCTTTACTAGGTCGGATTCAACCAATCCGATCATGTTTTGAAATGATGGCCTGAATAAAGATCAAATTAGGTTTAAACATGATATTAATATATTTTATAATTAATTAAATTTGATTTGTTTTAAAATATTCATCAAACTTGCTCCTGTAAGTAAATCTTAAATCTTATTTTTATTTTGAAAATAATATTTATTTTATTTTTATTTTTAAATTTCATATATTCTTTTATTTGTTAAAATTTTCTATGCATTATTTAATTTTTTAAATATTTACCTTATACTATGGTACATTACTCTAGATTTAATTTCTATACGCTATAAATTACGTAGAGATAAAATTACACCCATGGTTAGTCTATAATAGAGTCTACACCCATGGTTAGTTTATACTTTATAATAGAGTCTATCATATTTTGTTCACTTTAATTTTTTTTTCAATTTCATCATTTTAAATAAGTTAATTGTGTAAATTAGTTACTGTAGTTAATTTTTTAATTTTATTTTAATGGATTGTTGATGTGGCACATTAACACATTGAGTGTCTGACATGTGACATTTTTGTTAACTTTTGACTAAAGATTCGAGACCTCTCTATAAAGTTCAGGGAAAAGTTTTCGATTAATTATAAGAAGGTCCCTAAACTTTAGTCAAAAGTTAACAAAAAATGTCAGGCGTCAGACATTCAATGTACTAATGTCCCACATCAACAATCCATTAAAAGAAAACGGGAATTTTAATGGCAATGACTAATTCACATAATTATATTATTTAGAATGATTAAATTAAAAAAAATAAAGTGATTAAGATAGGACAAATCCTATTTTAGAGAGACCATGGGTGTAGTTTACCCGTTACGTAAAATATAAAAAAAAATATAATATAATATATTAAAATATAATATAATATATTAAAATAATATAAAATAGATTAAACCAAGCTCAGGCATTGAATGTTGGAGTTTGAGTCCAACCCATAATTTACATGAGCCAAATTTTTTAGGCCAACCCCATTTTTTGGACTTAATATTTGTAATAGGGCAATTTTGCCCGGGCCCATTAGAAACCAACAGAAACCAAAATCCAATAGAAACGAAAAAAAACAGAAAAATAAATAAATAATAAATTCAAACCAAACCAAATATAAAGTCCATCAATTTTACAGCCCAAATCAAATAACCCAAGCAGAATCTAAAACCTATTCCTAATACCTAACCCGGGGCCCAATGTCAGCGGCCCAAGTCTCTACACCCATACAACCCAAACGGAACCCACTTCTAACCCTTGACCCGTGTGGCCTAAAACCGGGATCTGTTGGCCCGTTGCTGAACTGGCCCGAGTGACCTAGGCAGAGTTGAGGCTCAGAAACCCTAGCCCCTAACTCCAGCGGCGCCACGCGCGTCCCTTCACGCTCACCTCCTCGAGCACACCACCCTCTGAAGCCGCTACCAGAGGACAGCTACCGTCACTCAGCCCCGTCCCACCACATTAATTGGGGCCGGCACCTGCAAATCCAAAAGACACAAGAGCAGCAAACAGAGGACAGATAGAAAAATAGGGAAACAGCAGATCAACAGTGATTTCTGCCTATTCTATTATTTTTCTCTCTTTTTCCATTCGGCTATAAAAGACCGAAAGCAAATATGTGAGAAAAAACCATTTTTTTGCTCTAAGAAATATATACAAAAAAAAGAGAGAACAGAAATACTTTGTAACCGAAAGCCAAAATCAATCAAAAGCCAAGTATTTTGAAGGTGATCTCGTGTTTCTCCATATCCGTTTCATTGTTTGTTTCGTTTCTTTAGCCTTTATTATTCAATAAATAAAAGTAGAATAGAAGATAAGGGACATACCTCTCTGAGCGAGCCGATACAGGACCCCGTTCCCTTCGCTGTTATCGGAGGTGAATGCAGGCCTTGGGGCTTAAAATGGCATGACCCCTCTGAAAGATCGCCTCGAGTAAAGCCTACCGACCTCCGTGAAAACCCCCTCGTCGATTCGAGGCATGTGGGTGAACGGATGGCCATCGGTATCGGCCTTGAGGCGTGGGCTCGCTGGTGATCTCTGCTTCGGCAGAATGAGGAGAACGGCTAAGGTCTCCTAATGTTTCTGAAGAGAGACCCGAAATTTGGATTTAGGGTTTTAAGTTAAACCGTGAATGGTAAGAAACGGCACCATTTAGGGCCTGTTTCAGTGGCCCTAAAACGGTGCCGTATAAGCACACTTTTACCCAGCTATGACCTGATGATCCGACCCAGACACCGCGTGACCCGCGTGTTTTGGTGTCTGAGGGGATATTTACACCTTTGGTCCTTCAAGCTAGCAGTGGCTTCTGATGGAGCCCTTTTTATGTTTTATTTTCCTTCCGAATTCACCCATTTAATTTAAGCCTCTGTGCAATTTGGCCCACTTCAAAACGCAGCACCTTGAGGGCTGGTCTATTTCCAGTTCAAGTCCTTGTATTGGGAGCCCGTGTTTGCCTAGGTCTTTTGACCGTTTTTCAAATTTTAAATTCGGTCCTAAATTGTTGTTTTGTTTTCAATTTGGTTCTCATTTCACCTTTTGTTATCTTGATAATTAGACTATATGTAATCATATTATACTTATCATTAATATACATGTTATATATATTGTTTTTCATACTGTATATTACGTATATATTGTATGTACATGTTTTTTATATTATAGTTAAGTATATTCTCTTATATTATTATTTTATGTATATTTTCAATACTATACTACCCACTTCGAGCATCAGAGATTGGAAGCTCTTCATATACTTACTCTCTAACTGAACCCGTTTGTTTGCCTCAAACGCCTTAATCAGTCTCTTGCTAGCCATTGGACATTACACGGCAAAAACATCTTTCTCAGCTCTTGTTTCATCTCTGGCCAATCGGTGATAGGTTGGCGTGAAGAATCCTCAACTCTGGGTTTCCACCATAGTTTTTTCATCACCCACAAGATACATGGAAGTAATGCTAACTTTATCTGCTTCCGGTATATGAGCCACTCTGAAAAACTACTCAACTTATTTTTTATCCCTTTTCATGTCTCGCATTGGACCTTGGGAAATCCTTTCCTTCTTTCAGGGACCAGTTGAGATGGAGATGGAATTATTTCTTAATTATTTCTTATTAATCCCCTTCCTGCTCATTCCCACATACAACTGAACTTAATCAGAAGAATTTGACTTCGGGAGAAAAGAAAGATGAACCCATCAGTCTTTATTGAAACATTTCTTAAATCTAGACCTAACTTCGGAGCTTACAAGTACCCATTCCGCAATAAGACCAGAAACGTTGCCCTTAGGATTTCCAAAAGGAAAGTTCTGTCCCTTCCGGGAATCGAAAGGGCCAACAAGTGTCTACTCACGACGGAATTATTTGATCTATCGGGTTATTTGAAGATGCACGGTAGATTCAAAAAGATTAGTTTATTTGTGTTATTTAGAATATTCGTGATATTATTAGTATTTTCGTAATATTATTATTAATGTTATTTTTATTTATTAGAATCGAAAAGTTTAATTAGAATAAAAAAGTATAATAAACGTTTAAAAAAATAAAAAAATATTGCATTCAGACAATCATACAATACGGGGTAGTTTGAATTCTTATTGAGGCTTTTTCTTCCTAAATTATTTATTTATTTCATATAGCATATAGAAGGAAATTGATTTCATATAGAAAGTATAGATAGATTACTATGTATCGACTGAACCAATGACTATTCATGATTCCATAATTGAATCAATGCTCCAAACTAGAGGAATGTTATGGTAAAACTTCGTTTGAAACGATGTGGTAGAAAGCAACGTGCGACTTGAAGGACATGATCGGCTGTGGATGTCAAAACCCACCACTTTCCGTTATGTAGAAATGAAGGTGCTTTTTGCTCGACATCCTTTGTTCTATTATAATCCGTCTTTTTGTTGGGTTGTAATGCAAATAGTACAAGATGGAGCTCGAAGAGAAACATCCATTTTTCAGGGGCAAGGATCTATATTTTATATATTACATCTATATATATTTCATATATATTGTGCACTATACCTTTATATATATTATATGTATTTGTTCTTTCACATTACTTTATATAGGTTTTTTAATACTATTATATTATGTGTAATACTTATTTTAGAGTTGTATTTTATATATTTGTGCTATGTTCTATCATATATTATATATATGTTTTTATATATGTATATATATATATATACATATTATGTCGTTCTATATCATGTTACATTAATATGTGTATTACTTGTTCTTGCTTCTAATTTATATGTCATATATGTATGTTTTTATATATTATATATATACTTTTATACACGTTATGTATATATTTTTCAAATACCATATTTCATACTTTAATATCACTATTATTTGTTCATGTATTAAATATATTCAAATACTACATAGTGCATATATTTACATTACACATATATTTCTTAAAACATCACATTGTATATATATTTTGTATACCTTTTAATATTTTTAAAATCTTTATTTGAATTCTAATAGTTTTAAACCTTTTTTCATAATTATTCATTCTTAAAAGCTTCTTAAACTTCACTTATTTTACTTTGCCTTTGTTTCTTTTAAATTTGTCTTAGTCTTTTAATGTTAATGTTATCATTTGTGCATGATAATGTGTGTATAGTTGTTATCATTACATGCATCATTTTATATTTATCGGTTATCACGATTCGTTGGTATAACATATTGTTTGTGAATTGTTTCTTTGCTTTGTTTGTTATTATCTCATGTTTGTATTTTAAAAATTCGTATTCAATATCATTTTAGTAAAAAAAAAAACCTCCATTCAAAAATTTTCAATAACCTAACTCGTGTTTGGGAAATTTCGAGGAAATCGAGCCTTAACTTACTAGGTTTCGGTTTTTCTCATCAAACCCGAACCATCGAGTATTAATTTCAAAACCAAAACATGTAAATTTTCAAATAAAACCTATTCTCGAAACCTCGAAATGCCACATCCTAACTTACTGAATGCGGTGTTCAGTGTCTCGAGATAGGAATTTCAAAATCAATGTAATATTTTATGTTTTGGGACTTCGATAAATCGAGCCCTAACTTACTGGGTTTTGGTTTTTCGTTTGACTCGAAATAATTAAATATTCCTTTCTCAATTTAAATACATGAACCTTTTTGAGCAAAAAGGGGAGCTTAATTTCAAGAAATTGATACGTTGCACCCTAACTTACTGGGTACAGCATTCTTGTTTATTTGAGATAAGCGAGCTTCGATTTTTTACTCCGATATATTTAAATGTTTTAATAAAAGGGATCGTATTGAAATTCTTTCAAATTTTCAAACATTCGGTATTAAGACATCAATTAATCAACTAGGTACTAATTTTGGGCGTATCGAGGGTGCTAATCCTTCCTCGTGCGTAACCGACTCCCGTACCCATTTTCTGGATTTCGAAGACCAAAATAGTTGTTTTAATAAATTAAATTTTTTATTAAAAACAATCATATTTCGAGGTGACCGATCACACCTTAGTAAAAAAGGGATCGGTGGCGACTCCCGTAATTTCCATTTTCAAATTTTAAAGTCGATTCCATATACATTCAAAAATGGTTTCGATAGCTTGGTGACTCCACTGGGGATCCAAGTTTGTGAATCAAGCCATAGGTTGATTAACTTTTGTCTTTTTCGTCGAAAATTGAAATTTTGATTTTGATATACGATCCCTCTTTTGCATTTCATCCGATTTGAAATTTACGATCATTATTTTGTTCATATTTCCTTTCTATGTTTCGATATCTTTGTATACTTGTGCATTGCATTGCATGACCGCCGGGTCACACCTTTTAAGTGGGAGCAAGAAGCTACTCCTTCGTGAGGTTTTCACCTCCGTGTAGGATAGTGAAATGCTTCCGGAACACATCCATACCTATGTGCTTCGTGAGATTTTCATTTCCGTGCAGCCTTAGGGAAATGTGTTCCCCTGAACCGAACTCGATCTAAATGAGCCTATAATGGGTGAAGATCGAGGAATCTGCCAGTTTAGGTACCCTACTTTAGATCCAAGCCGCATATAGAGGACCTTTAGGAGCCCACCCTAGGTAAAACTACGCCAAACCCTAGTGGTTACCTTAATAGGTCCTTGATCGTTCTCTGCTTCTATGTATGCTTTGAATTTTATTATATATTATACTGACACTTTGTGTTTTACTTTCCACATATTGCACTAACATGTTGTGTTTCTGCTTTCTACATATTGCATTGAAAAGGTGTCGATTTGGGTTCGATTGCTAAGATAGGGAGCTCGATCATGGAAAACGAACTTCTTGATAAAGTAAAAGGCAATGCGGCAATCCAAAATTGGTCAGAAACAGCACAATCAGAAAAAGGGGATAGCCTAGCTACAGGATATGTGTCAGAGTTATGGGATTATACCCGCATCATTGTTACGCAAAACAGCCTTCAAGAATTGAGAGAAATTTGGTGTCAGTGGGATGATGAAACCAAGGGATTGTTCTACCACAAGTATGGGGATTTGCCGTACTTGCTAGATGTGAAGGTGGACGAGAACTTGTTCCGGGCCCTCACACAGTATTGGAACCCAGCATATAGTTGTTTCACCTTCGGGGAAGTGGATTTGGTGCCTACTATAGAAGAATATACTGCTCTACTGAATTGTCCGAGAGTGCAGGTTGATAAAATTTACTCAAGAGCTGCTTATGTCCCGACTTTTTGGAAAAAGTTGATGAGTATTACGGGAATGAGTGAGCAATGGATCACGGCTAAGATTAAGAAGAAAGGAGAATACAAGTGCATCCCATGGAAAAACCTAAGAGATCTAATTCTAGGTCACCCTGATACTACAAAGATTGTTGATGTTTTCGTACTTAGCATTTATAGATTAATTTTATTCCCTAAAGCCTTGGGATATGTGGATGAGGCAGTCACTGACCTCTTTGATCGACTTGACAAGGGGATCACACCAGTGCCTGCGATCTTGGCGGAAACTTTCAGGTCATTAAGCGTATGCAGAAGAGCCGGAGAAGGCAGGTTCGTCGGATGTGCGCAACTGCTGTTGGTTTGGTTTCATGGCCATTTTTGGAAGGTGAGCAAGCCTTTCTACCGAGTCTTCTTGAATGATTATTCCCCGTTAAGAGAAATGGTAGCCACACCAAGAAGAGATGATGTGTCGAAAGAAAACTGGATCGCACTTCTTCAAAATCTGCAAGATGGGGACTTCGAATGGAGGGCTCCTTGGTTTGTACCCTGGGAAATTCTATACCGATGTGGGGATTTCGATTGGGTCCCATTGCTTGGAATTTGGGGAGCCACTGGTTACGCTCCCTTAATGGTATTAAGGCAGTATTGGTCAAAGCAGTTTATACCGACAACGCATGGGTTGGCAGAATGCGAATTCCCATATAAAGGGGAGAATTACAAGAAAAAGGTCAAAGAGGTTTCTACGGCCTGGAATCAAACTCGCCGAATGAAAAATCAAAACGTGGGATCGGTGACTCCCGAGTATAAGGGCTGGTTTAATAGAAGAGTCAATGATAATGTTTTGAGACCAAATTTAGGAGATGTTAGACCGCTAGAAGAATATCTACAGGTAGTTCCCTCCAAACTAGAAATTATCAGATAAGACTTTGAAAAGCAAAGTTCAGAAATGAGAAAACAGATAAAGCGGTTAGAGCAAGAAAAGATGTATCTGAGCATGGACGTCGACATCCAAAAAGTAAAAGCCGAGAGACTTAAAAAGGGGAAGAACAAGGTAGAAGAAGACTTGGATAGCCTAAAGACCGATTATAAGAGAGTGTGTTCGTCTTTGAGGAAGGCTGGTCTAGGGAAAACCCCAGAAGAATGGCAGCAGGAAGTCCAGGGAGAAAGACTGAAGGCCGCGCGTTGGGAAACAAGATACAAAGAGGCCCAAGCACGAAATGAAGCCTTAGAAAGAGGAGTGATAAAAAACCAGAAAGGGAAAGATGAATTAACAGCTAGAGTGGCGGAGCTAGAGGAATCCCTTCGACGACATCGGAATCGCAACTCTGTAATGGAGCTAAGAGCCAGCTTAGCTAAGATTGAAGAAATGAAGAAGAAAATCGAAGAATTGGAAATAACTTTACAAAACTGTCAAAATCGTGTTAGGTTTTTGGAAGAGAACGAGAAACGATGGAAAGAGGAGTGTTACCGCTCTCAAGACCAAATTCAAAGAAGAGACTACATTATGGAAGGAGCCATAACACAAATACGAGAGGCGGCTGAACATTTGTAGTCTTTGGCAGCTCAAGCGGACATTCTTAGCGTGAAGTACGGGTCTAGAGAACAAGAGTTAGTTTTTTTGTTGGAAAAGATAAAGACTTTAGGCATAAAGGCAAAGCCGTATCTGTAATTTACTTTATGTAAAGAGCTTTGTGTTCTAATAAAGTTTCCTATATGGAATTGAGCTTGAATCGATACTCTTTTTTTATTCATGCATCTGCATTGCATCACATCATTATATGCATTAAATTTCATAGAAAGACACTAATAAAGAGAAATCATTTCAGAGAATTAACCTGGAAACTACTAGTAACCCATCCACCCAGCACCGTTACGGCACTCGCTTTAAGTCAAAAAGTATGGATCAGAGAATAGAGAGGTTAGAGCAGCTCCAGAAGGAGATGCAGGACCAGATGCAAGAACAGCTAATTAAGATTCAGTAAGATATGATGAATCGGATGTTGGAAGCGCAAAATAACATGATGGGTCAACTGACTCAACTTTTGGCTGTAGGACAAGATAAAGGAAAGGGTCTTACAACAAATACCGAGGAAAATGAGGATCCGCTATATCCTCTGGGGTTCACCCCACCTAACATACAGGCGCAACACGAATCACACCCGCGTAGACCTTCTGTCACCATCAGGTCACAGCAACCCCAATGGAACGTATCAATACCGGGTAATAATCAAGCTGGTTCGGGCTCAGAACATAATCCAATCAACCTCAACATCCCCGACTTAGATGAGGCAGCTGAAGGAGAGAGGTCGAGAACAGAGCTGCCAAAACAGCTAGAGGACATGTGCAAATGGATAGAAGAAAAATTCAAAGCCATGGAGAGCGCTGATAGTAGCACGGGATTGATGCTAAGGACCTAAGTTTGGTCCCAGACTTGATTCTTCCCCCCAAGTTTAAGATGCCTAAATTCGAAAAGTATAATGGAACGAGCTGCCCAGAAGCTCACATCGTTATGTTCTGCAGGTGGATGACAGGCTATATCCACAATGACCAGCTATTAATTCACTGCTTTCAAGATAGCTTGGTTGGGGCAGCCTCTAAATGGTATAATCAATTAAGCCGTGCTGCAATTAACTCTTGGAAAGACCTTGCCCAAGCATTTATGAAACAATACAGTCATGTAACGGACATGACTCCCGATAGGATCACTCTCTAGAATATGGAGAAGAAACCTAATGAAAGTTTTAGACAGTATGCGCAACGGTGGAGAGAAGTTGCCATACAAGTTCAGCCGCCGCTTTTAGAAAAAGAAACTACGATGCTATTTATTAACACTCTAAAAGCCCCTTTTATCACTCATATGCTAAGAAGTGCCACCAAAAACTTCGCTGACATAGTAATGACGGGCGAGATGATTGAGAATGCGGTGAGAAGCGGTAAAATTAAAGTTGGAGAAAGTACCAAACGATCGGCCCCGAGGAAAAGAGACAACGAAGTGAACAATGCGAGCACAATTAATAGGGGTCAGTCCAAGTCATTCACTATTAATCAACCAAAAACGGGGACCACCAGTCGTTCCGACACGGCAAGACAAGAATCCAATACAAGGGAGAACACGGAAAGACCATCGTTCACTCCCATACCCACGACCTATAAGGAGCTGTATCAGAGCCTATACAATGCTCATGTAGTCTCGCTGTTTTACCTAAAGCCACTACAGCCCCCGTATCCTAAATGGTACGACATGAATGCTTAATGTGAATATCATGGGGGAATAATCGGGCATTCAATTGAGAACTGTACTGCTTTTAAGAAAGTGGTTGAGAGACTCATCAAAATGGAGATTGTGAGACTTGATGATCCTGCTACGCCCAATACAGCGGGGAACCCACTCCCTAATCACACCGATCAAGGAGTAAATGGGATAAGTGAGGGCAGGAACAAAAAGATCAAACAGGAAATAGTCGAGGTCAGAACCCCATTAAGGCGGGTATGGAAGGAAATGGTCAGGAAAGGATTGATTATGTTGGATTCAAGAAGAAGATCTGAAAAAGGAGGAAACTACTGCGAGTTTCACGCCAAAATGGGGCACGAGATCCAAGAATGTATAGATTTCAAGGCCATTGTGCAAAATATGATGAATAACAAAGAAATGGAGTTTTTCGAAGAAGCTAAGAACCCCGAAGAAGGAGAGATATGTGCATCAGAGGAGGAGTCAGCGGCACAAACAGTTAACTACCCCGTGATCATTATATCACGACCCACGAACAATGAAACAGTAGTACAAATGCCACCAAAGGTTATAATCTAAAAACCCGCAGTCTTCCCCTATAAAGACGGTAAACGGGTCCCATGGAATTATAACTGCAACGTGACGATCCCAGAAAGAGAGAGCTTGGTTGATGCTTCGAAGGAGGGCCAAGAAGAGGGCTCCTATACACGCAGTGGAAGACGTTATGATACAGCAGTCGAGAAAACACAACTCGTGAAAGGGAAAGCCCCGGCGGTCGAAGAGATGAAAGAAAAAGCGACTAGGCCTGAACATCCTATCAATGAGCCAGTCAATGAGAAGGAAGCAAAAGAGTTTCTAAGATTTCTCAAGCATAGCGAGTACAGCGTGGTAGAACAGTTACGTAGACAACCAGTTCGTATCTCTATATTGGCCTTGCTTTTGAGTTCAGAAGTTCATCGTAATGCATTGATGAAAATCTTGAATGAAACATATGTTGCTAACGACATCTCCGTCAACAAGCTTGATCGATTGGTCAGCAACATAAGTGCTGATAACTTTATTTTCTTTAATGACGATGAGATACCACCAGGTGGTAGGGGGTCGACTAAAGCTTTGCACATTACCATACGTTGTAAAGGGTATACGCTGCCAAGTGTACTAATTGACAACGGTTCAGCTTTGAATGTCTTACCATGGTCCACATTAAACAGGCTACCCATAGACAGCTCTCACATGAAAGAGTGCCAGCACATAGTAAAAGCATTTGACGGCACGGAGAGAAGGGTGATGGGTAGAATTGAAGTGCCTCTTTTGATCGAACCTAGTACATACGAGGTGGATTTTTTAGTAATGAATATCAAGCCTTCATATAACTGCCTCTTGGGGAGACCGTGGATCCACTCAGCAGGGGCAGTTCCCTCTACGTTGCACCAGAAGCTGAAATTGGTGACAGAAAACCGACTAGTCAACATAAATGTAGAAGAAGAGATCATTGCGGCTGTAACCAGTGACGCACCATATTTAGAGGCAGATGCCGAGGCCATTGAGTGTTCGTTGCAGTCTTTGGAATTTGTGAATGCTACATTTGTGGGCGAAGGGAACAAGGTCCCGAGGCCTAGAATATCCAAGATTACAATGATGGGTCTACGTTTAACTGTGGGGAAAGGAGCATTACCGGGAAAAGGACTCGGGAGGTATCTCCAAGGCAAAGCGGATGTGCCATTTCTGAAAGAAAAACGAGACCGTTTCGGCTTGGGGTTTAGGCCAGACGCCAGACAGAAAATAAAGGAAGTGGAAAAGAAGCAAGAAAGGCGAAGATCACGGCTAAAGGGAGAAGAAATCAAGTGGGAACCAATGGTTTTCCCCCACATATCCAAGACCTTCGTATCAGGAGGATTCATTAACCCTGAGCGAGGAACTATTGAAAAAGGAGCTCTGGAAGGACTATTGGAGGGCATACACATCAATGCTATATCCGAAGAGGGAGTTGAAGGAATAAGTTTGTCGGGAATTCGCCCTTTTGAGCTTGGGAGTGTTCTGAACAACTGGACTGCAGAAGAGATTCCTGTAGTGTTTAGAACTATTTCAGAGTCCCCAGATATCAGTGACGTGAGTGACACTGCCAACGACTCGACGTCCCCTTTTGAACAAGATGTGTGTATAGAAGATTACGAAGGCTTTGAGGATGACCGAGATTGTGACTTAGCACCCGAATTATTGAGAATGGTTGAGCAAGAGGAGAAACAAATCCTGCCTCACGAAGAATCAATAGAGATTGTGGATTTAGAATACGAAAAAGAAGTAAAAAATTGAGACCGGTATCTTCACGGAAACAAGGCAGGAGCTGATCGAACTACTCCAGGAATTCAAGGATGTGTTCACATAGTCATACCAGGATATGCCTGGTCTGGATACTGATATGGTGGTGCATCGACTCCCCATAAAAGAGGAATGCAAACCAGTCCAACAAAAACTTCGGAGGATGAGGCCTGATGTCTTACTAAAAATAAAAGAAGAGGTCAAAAAACAATTCGACGCGAGATTTTTAAAAGTGGTGAAATATTTAGATTGGATGGCCAATATCGTCCCCGTTCCTAAAAAGGATGGAAAAGTACGAATGTGTGTGGACTACAGAGACCTAAATAAGGCGAGCCCAAAAGATAATTTCCCACTGCCTCACATTGATACCTTGGTGGACAACACGGCTGGCTATTCATTGTTCTCCTTCATGGACGGTTTCTCCGGTTATAACCAGATCAAGATGTATGAAGAAGACATGGAGAAGACCACATTTGTAACCATGTGGGGGACATTCTGTTATAAGGTGATGCCTTTTGGACTGAAAAATGCGGGGGCAACATATCAAAGGGCCATGGTAACCCTGTTTCACGACATGATGCACAAAGAAATTGAAGTTTACGTCGATGATATAATTGCAAAGTCCCAAACAGAGGAGAAGCACATACAAGTCCTAAGAAAGCTGTTCTTACAATTGAGGAAGTTCCAGTTAAAACTTAATCCGGCCAAATGCACCTTTGGCGCCAAGTCGAGAAAATTACTCGGATTCGTGGTTAGTGAAAAAGGGATTGAGATTGATCCAGACAAAATCAAAGCCATACAAGGACTATCCCCGTCGAGTACCCAGAAAGAGGTTCGAGGCTTTTTAGGGAGACTGAATTACATTGCTCGGTTCATTTCACAGCTAACCGAGAAGTGTGACCCTGTTTTTCACCTCCTCAAGAAACACAACCCAGGTGTATGGGACAAAGAATGCCAAAAAGCCTTCGACAAAGGCAAGCGGTACTTGTCCAATCCCCCAGTACTAATGCCACCTAACCCGGACATGACGTTAATACTGTACTTGACGGTGTTTGAGAATTCCATGGAATGTGTACTTGGCCAACACGACTAGTCAGGAAAGAAGGAAAGGGCTATTTATTACCTTAGTAAAAAGTTTACGGAATGTGAGGCAAGGTACCCACCAATAGAGAAGTTATGTTGTGCTTTGGTTTGGACGACACGAAGGTTAAGACAGTACATGCTGTACCATACCACTTGACTCATTTCAAAATTGGATCCCTTGAAGTACATGATGGGGTCAACAGCTTTGAACGGAAGAATGGCTCGATGGTAAATTCTACTTTTCGAATTCGACATAGTATATGTGAACCAGAAAGCCATAAAAGGAAGCGCGATAGCAGACTTTCTGGCCAGTAGAGCTTTAGAAGATTACGAACCCTTAAATTTCAATTTCTCAAATGAAGACTTAATGCATATCGCGGCCGTTAAAGGAGACGATCAAGAAAGCCTCCATTGGAAACTTAACTTTGATGGAGCGTCTAACGCTGTGGGTAATGGGATTAGAGCAGTATTGGTATCTCCAAATGGAGATCATTATCTCTTTACCAGCAAGCTCAATTTTGACTGCACCAACAACATGGCTGAATATGAGGCCTGCATCATGGGAATACGAGCTGCCATAGAACGCAAGATTAAGCTGTTAGAAGTTTACGGGGACTCTGCACTGGTAATCTATCAACTTAAAGGCAAATGAGAAACGAGAGACCCCAAGCTGATCAATTATCGAAAGATAGTCTTAGAGTTGATGGAGGAGTTTGATGATATCACTTTTTGCTACCTCCCACGAGATGAAAACCAGATGGCCGATGCCTTGGCCACTCTTGCCTCCATGATCAAAGTAAACAAGCAGGATGATGTAAAATCTATCCAGATGAGCATTTATGAGGTTCCAGCCTATTGCTACAGCATTGATGAAGAAGAGAAAGATGACCACCCTTGGTATCACGATATACTGCAATATGTGAAAGATTGTAAATACCCAGATCAGGCGACCGAGAATGATAAAAGGACGTTGAGAAGACTGGCCATTGACTATGTATTGGACAGAGAGATTTTATACAAAAGGAGGAAAGATCAAGTACTTTTGAGGTGTGTGGATGCTGTTGAAGCAAAGAAAATTCTTGAAGAAGTGCATGAGGGCACCTGCGGGACACACGCTAACGGCTTTACTATGGCCAGGCAAATTATGAGGTTTGGTTATTACTGGTCTACCATGGAAGGGGATTGTATTAACTACGCCAAGAAATGTCATAAGTGCCAGATTTACGGAGGTAAGATTCATGTGCCGCCTTCACCTTTACATGTTATGACTTCTCTATGGCCCTTTTCCATGTGGGGCATGGATGTCATCGGTCCAATTTCACCAAAAGCTTCAAACGGGCATCGTTTCATCTTTGTGGTCATTGACTACTTCACGAAATGGGTTGAAGCTACCTCATATGCCAACGTTACCAAGACAGCCGTTAGCAAATTTTTGAAAAGGAAAATTATATGTCGATACGGAATGCCAGAGAGAATCATATCAGACAATGCCCTGAACTTGAACAATAGCACAATAGCGCAGGTCTGTAGTCGCTTCAAAATCAAACACCACAATTCATCACCGTATCACCCAAAAATGAATGGTGCGGTAGAAGCAGCAAATAAGAACATCAAGAAGATTGTGGGAAAAATGACGAAAACTTATAAAGATTGGCATGAGAAGCTACCATTTGCCCTTTATGCTTATCGAACGTCTGTCAGAACTTCTACCGGGGCAACGCCTTTCTCCCTAGTCTACGGAATGGAGGCGGTCTTGCCCATTGAAGTCGAGATCCCTTCACTCAGGGTGTTGTCAGAAATAAAGTTAGATGAAGCCGAATTGGTCCAATTTAGATATGACCAGCTGAACCTGATCGAGGAAAAAAGGCTAAGAGCTATTCGTTATGGCCAGATGTATCAAAAACGAATGATGCGAGCTTACGACAAGAAGGTTCACCCTAGAGAGTTCCGTGAAGGGGATCTGGTCCTGAAGAAGATCCTTCCGATTCAAAAGGACTTCAGAGGGAAATGGATGCCAAATTGGAAAGGACCTTACGTGGTGAGAAAAGCCTTTTCCGGAGGAGCATTGATCTTAGCCGAGATGGATGGTAAAAACCTGCCCAATCCTGTGAATGCAGACTCTGTCAAGAAGTATTTCACTTAAGGAAAGAGGAAGCCAAAGTGAAAACCCGCAAAGGGCGCTTTGAGACTTCACAAAAAAAAAAGAGGGAAGAGGTCAAGGTGAAAACCCGCAAAGGGCACTTTGAGACCAAAAGGGAATTTTGAGTTGAAAACCCGAAAAGGGCAGCTCAAATTTGGGTCAAGACCAGGATACAGATCTGATTATGGTTGAAGCGACAGGAGGAAGCAATATCGTAAGGAGTCAACGAGACCTTTCAGAACTTCTAGACATGTACTAAGATCAAAAAGGCCTTCGAGAAATGTTATGCGGAGAGGCTCACCCAGTGATATCTGGGGCATCTATCATTCATTTTTGTATTCTAGCAAAATATGTCATCTTAGTCAATTGACTACATTCTAGCCAAATTTTCCACTTTAATCTACTCATTTGAATTGAGCATTACTCTTCAAATCCCAGTCTAATTCATTGATTTTAGCATTCTCTTTCAAGCATCTTTCATTGAAACAACGATTAATGGGCTAATGATGTTCCGAACAAAAAGAGTTTTACGTGTTACCCTGGAAGTTTCTAAATAATACAGAAACCTAAAATAGGACCATTGTTTGAGACCTTCCATGCTTAAGGCTTGGAAAGCTCTAAGTCCAAATTGAAAACATCTCTTTAGATTTTCAGTTGAAGATATTTGCTGAACAAGATATTGGGTCGATGATATAATCCTGATGAAAAATGAGTAACCGAGATTATCCTCAAAGTGATACCCTGCATCCATGCAAGTATCAGGCATATACATCTGGTCAGGTCACCCAGAGCGTGATCATTTGATGAGACAAGTCCATATACCCCTGATTAGTAGTGGGATGGATGAAAGTGGATATAGATCCTGGAGCCATGAATTGCGATAGGGTGGTTTAAAGATAGTACAAACCTTACGTCCCCAAGCTATAGCTAAAAGAACCCTGAAGTCATGATAGGGCAAGCTAGTTAAGCAAAATACGATTATTTTGGACAAATGCCTGCTCAGCAAAAGGGCAGCATACAACCAGTGATAAAGCCTTGAGAGTCAATGAGTGAAGATGCCCTAAACATTAAAAAAATTATCATGTTCATGACATTTTGCATTCATACAAGTGTCATTCGTAATGCATTTAATTAGGTACAGTTAATTCATTTCAATTACAATTTCCTAATCATGTTGCATAAAACATAATCACGTGCTACAAGACAGATCCCCCCGGAAGATGGTCGGGCAATGTTGATAAATCACAGATCTGACATCCTCGAGATTGCTAAGATCAGATTGCAGATAGAAGATTTGACCTACCTGAAAATGCAGGGGCAAATCGAATATTTGTCTTTCCTTGAGATTGCAAGAAGTAAATTGAAGTTAGAAGATTCGACCTACCTGAAAATGCAGGGGCGGATCGAAGATTTGTCTTTCCTTGAGATTGCAAGGAGCAAATTGAAGTTAGAAGATTCGACCTACCTGAAAATGCAGGGGCGGATCGAAGATTTGTCTTTCCTTGAGATTGCAAGGAGCAGATTGAAGCTAGAAGATTGGACCTACCTGAAAATGCAGGGGCGAATCGAAGATTTGGCTTTCCTTGAGATTGCAAGAAGCAAATTGAAAATCGAAGATTTGTCTTTCCTTGAAATTGCAAGGAGCAAATTGAAGTGAGAAGATTTGATTTTCCTGAAAATGCAGGGACAAGTCTGGCATCCGTGAGAGTGCAAGGAGCAGATTGGAGATAGAAGATCTGGCATCCAGCAGTTACTGGAGCAGATCAAAGATTTAAGTCTGGCATCCTTGAGAGTGCAAGGAGTAGATTGAAGATATAAGATCTGGCCTTCCAGAGATGCGGGAACAGATCGAAGATTCGAGGCTCAATTGAAGAAAAGAAGAGCCGAGAGACCAAGACCCAACAAGACCGGGCAAAATTGGCCCTCTTTAAGTCTTTGTTCTATTCTCGTTACACGACAATGAGCAAAGAGGGGCAGCTGTAATAGGGCAATTTTGCCCGGGCCCATTAGAAACCAACAGAAACCAAAATCCAATAGAAACAAAAAAAAACAGAAAAATAAATAAATAATAAATTCAAACCAAACCAAATATAAAGTCCATCAATTTTACAGCCCAAATCAAATAACCCAAGCAGAATCTAAAACCTATTCCTAATACCTAACCCGGGGCCCAATGTCAGCGGCCCAAGTCTCTAAACCCATACAACCCAAACAGAACCCACTTCTAACCCCTGACCCGTGTGGCCTAAAATCGGGATCTGTTGGCCCGTTGCTAAACTGGCCCGAGTGACCTAGGCAGAGTTGAGGCTCAGAAACCCTAGCCCCTAACTCCAGCGGCGCCACGCGCGTCCCTTCACGCTCACCTCCTCGAGCACACTACCATCTGAAGCCGCTACCAGAGGATAGCTACCGTCACTCAGCCCCGTCCCACCACATTAATTGGGGCCGGCACCTGCAAATCCAAAAGACACAAGAGCAGCAAACAGAGGACATATAGAAAAATAGGGAAACAGCAGATCAACAGTGATTTCTGCCTATTCTATTATTTTTCTCTCTTTTTCCATTCGGCTATAAAAGACCGAAAGCAAATATGTGAAAAAAAAAACCCTTTTTTTGCTCTAAGAAATATATACAAAAAAAAGAGAGAACAGAAATACTTTGTAACCGAAAGCCAGAATCAATCAAAAGCCAAGTATTTTGAAGGTGATCTCGTGTTTCTCCAGATCCGTTTCATTGTTTGTTTCGTTTCTTTAGCCTCTATTATTCAATAAATAAAAGTAAAATAGAAGATAAGGGACATACCTCTCTGAGCGAGCCGATACAGGACCCCGTTCCCTTCGCTGTTATCGGAGGTGAATGCGGGCCTTGGGGCTGAAAATGGCATGACCCCTCTGAAAGATCGCCTCGAGTAAAGCCTACCGACCTCTGTGAAAACCCCCTCGTCGATTCGAGGCATGTGGGTGAACGGATGGCCATCGGTATCGGCCTTGAGGCGTGGGCTCGCTGGTGATCTCTGCTTCGGCAGAATGAGGAGAACGGCTAGGGTCTCCTAATGTTTCTGAAGAGAGACTCGAAATTTAGATTTAGGGTTCTAAGTTAAACCGTGAATGGTAAGAAACGGCACCGTTTAGGGCCTGTTTCAGTGGCCCTAAAACGGTGCCGTATAAGCACCCTTTTACCCAGTTGTGACCCGATGATCCGACCCAGACACCGCGTGACCCGCGTGTTTTAGTGTCTGAGGGGATATTTACACCTTTGGTCCTTCAAGCTAGCAGTGGCTTTTGATGGAGCCCTTTTTATGTTTTATTTTCCTTCCGAATTCGCCCACTTAATTTAAGCCTCTGTGCAATTTGGCCCACTTCAAAACGCAGCACCTTGAGGGCTGGTCTATTTCCAGTTCAGGTCCTTGTATTGGGAGCCCGTGTTTGCCTAGGTCCTTTGACCGTTTTTCAAATTTTAAATTCGGTCCTAAATTGTTGTTTTGTTTTCAATTTGGTTCTCATTTCATCTTTTGTTATCTTGATAATTAGACTACATGTAATCATATTATAATTATCATTAATATACATGTTATATATATTGTTTTTCATACTGTATATTACGTATATATTGTATGTACATGTTTTTTATATTATAGTTAAATATATTCTCTTATATTATTATTTTATGTATATTTTCAATACTATGGTATATATTTTATATATTACATCTATATATATTTCATATATATTGTGCACTATACCTTTATATATATTATATGTATTTGTTCTTTCACATTACTTTATATAGGTTTTTTAATACTATTATATTATGTGTAATACTTATTTTAGAGTTGTATTTTATATATATGTGCTATATTCTATCATATATTAAATATATGTTTTTATATATGTATATATATATATATACATATTATGTACGTTCTATATCATGTTACATTAATATGTGTATTACTTGTTCTTGCTTCTAATTTATATGTCATATATGTATGTTTTTATATATTATATATATACTTTTATACACGTTATGTATATATTTTTCAAATACCATATTTCATACTTTAATACCACTATTATTTGTTCATGTATTAAATATATTCAAATACTACATAGTGCATATATTTACATTACACATATATTTCTTAAAACATCACATTGTATATATATTTTGTATACCTTTTAATATTTTTAAAATCTTTATTTGAATTCTAATAGTTTTAAACCTTTTTTCATAATTATTCATTCTTAAAAGCTTCTTAAACTTCACTTATTTTACTTTGCCTTTGTTTCTTTTAAATTTGTCTTAGTCTTTTAATGTTAATGTTATCATTTGTGCATGATAATGTGTGTATAGTTGTTATCATTACATGCATCATTTTATATTTATCGGTTATCACGATTCGTTGGTATAACATATTGTTTGTGAATTGTTTCTTTGCTTTGTTTGTTATTATCTCATGTTTGTATTTTAAAAATTCGTATTCAATATCATTTTAGTAAAAAAAAAAAACCTCCATTCAAAAATTTTCAATAACCTAACTCGTGTTTGGGAAATTTCGAGGAAATCGAGCATTAACTTACTAGGTTTCGGTTTTTCTCATCAAACCCGAACCATCGAGTATTAATTTCAAAACCAAAACATGTAAATTTTCAAATAAAACCTATTCTCGAAACCTCGAAATGCCACATCCTAACTTACTGAATGCGGTGTTTAGTGTCTCGAGATAGGAATTTCAAAATCAAGGTAATATTTTATGTTTTGGGACTTCGATAAATCGAACCCTAACTTACTGGGTTTTGGTTTTTCGTTTGACCCGAAATAATTAAATATTCCTTTCTCAATTTAAATACATGAACCTTTTTTAGCAAAAAGGCGAGCTTAATTTCAAGAAATTGATACGTTGCACCCTAACTTACTGGGTACGGCATTCTTATTTCTTTGAGATAAGTGAGCTTCAATTTTTTACTCCAATATATTTAAATGTTTTAATAAAAGGGATCATATTGAAATTCTTTCAAATTTTCAAACAGTCGGTATTAAGACATCAATTAATCAACTAGGTACCAATTTTGGGCGTATTGAGGGTGCTAATCCTTCCTCGTGCGTAACCGACTCCCGTACCCATTTTCTGGATTTCGAAGACCAAAATAGTTGTTTTAATAAATTAATTTTTTTATTAAAAACAATCATATTTCGAGGTGACCGATCACACCTTAGTAAAAAAGGGATCGGTGGCGACTCCCGTAATTTCCATTTTCAAATTTTAAAGTCGATTCCATATACATTCAAAAATGGTTTCGACAATATTTTTACCCAATCCCTTTCAAATTTATGGCAAGCCTTCAAGTTTAGGAGGCAACTTGCCCCTTGAATAGGTCTGTTCGAAAGTTCATACAATTGTTTATAGGCAGAATATGAGGCATGTATCTTAGGAATTCAGGCAGCTATAGACCGCAAAATCAAGGTACTAGAAGTGTATGGAGATTCTACATTGGTAATTTATTAGCTTAAAGGTGAATGGGAAACGAGAGATTCCAAATTGATCAGTTATCGAAAGTTAATTCTGGAGTTAATTGAGGAGTTTGATGATATCACTTTCCATTACCTCTCGCGAGACGAGAATCAGATGGCTGACGCCTTAGCTATACTAACTTACATGATCAAAGTAAATGGATGGGAGGATATGAAGCCAATTCAGATGAGTATTTGTGAGGCTCCAGCTCACTACTGTAATATCGATGAAGAGGAAGAGAGAGATGATCATCCTTGGTATCATGATATCTTACAATATGTGAAGAGCCGTGCGTACCCTGATCAAACAACTAAAAATGATAAAAGAACATTAAGAAGGTTAGCTAGTAACTATGTATTAGATGGAGAGATCCTGTATAAAAAGAGGAATGATCAAGTGTTGCTAAGATGTGTTGATACTGTTGAGGCTAAGAAAATCCTGGAAAAAGTCCATGATGGTGTCTGTGGGACGCATGCCAATGGCTTCACAATGGCTCGACAAATCATGAGGTTCGGGTATTACTGGTCCACAATGGAGGGAGATTGCATCAGTTACGCTAAGAAGTGCCATAAGTGCCAAATCTATGGAGACAAAATCCATGTGCCTCCTTCACCCTTCCATGTCATGACTTCCGCATGACCTT
Organism: Gossypium stocksii; assembly: GCA_020496765.1. Taxonomy (NCBI): domain Eukaryota; kingdom Viridiplantae; phylum Streptophyta; class Magnoliopsida; order Malvales; family Malvaceae; genus Gossypium; species Gossypium stocksii. The sequence continues at coordinate 3,494,457 of CM035623.1, forward strand.
TCTCAATGTGGGGCATGGACGTCATTGGGCCAATTTCTCCAAAGGCTTCCAACGGACATCGATTCATTTTTGTGGTCATTAACTACTTTACCAAATGGGTGGAGGCTGCTTCGTATGCCAATGTTACAAAGTCGGCGGTCAGCAAGTTTCTAAAGAAGGAGATTATATGTCATTATGGTATACCAGAAAGGATCGTATCTGACAACGCGTTGAATCTGAACAATAGCGCGATAGCGGAAGTCTACGGTCAGTTCAACATTAAGCACCACAATTCGTCACCATACCGCCCGAAAATGAATGGGGCAGTGGAGGCAGCTAATAAGAATATCAAGAAGATTGTGGGGAAAATGGCTGAGACCTACAAAGATTGACATGAAAAGCTCCCATTTGCCCTTTATGCTTATCGGACATCTGTCAGAACTTCTACCGGGGCAACACATTTCTCATTGGTATATGGGATGGAGGCAGTTCTACCTATTGAGGTTGAAATCCCTTCTCTCTGAGTTTTATCAGAGCTGAAGTTAGACGAGGCAGAATGGATCCAATCTCGTTACGATCAACTAAACTTGATTGAAGAAAAGAGACTGAAAGCTATTCGTCATGGTCAAATGTACTAGAAGAGAATGATGCGAGCTTACAACAAAAAAGTTTGCCCCAGGGTATTCCATGAGGGGGCTTAGTATTGAAAAAGATTCTCCCTATGCAAAAAGATTTTAGGGGGAAATGGATGCCAAATTGGGAATAACCCTATGTGGTAAAAAATGCTTTCTCTGGAGGGGCATTGATACTAGCAGAGATGGATGGCAAGAGCTTGCCTAACCCGATAAATTCAGATTCTGTCAAAAGATATTTTGCTTGAAGCAGTTGAGGTGAAAACCCGTAAGGGGCGCCTAAAAAAAAGGGGGGTTAATGAGCCAAATTTTTTAGGCCAACCCCATTTTTTGGACTTAATATTTTTACCCAATCCCTTTCAAATTTACGGCAAGCCTTCAAGTTTAGGAGGCAACTTGCCCCTTGAATAGGTTTGTTCGAAAGTTCATACAATTGTTTATAGGCATAATGACTTTTTGGACCCTTTTAACTTTATAGAAAAAGTCATTCTAGCCATTTCATTTACTTTTTCGCCTCTTATAGCCTTTGAATTTGTATTTTTGTCAAATCACCCTAAAATAAATGGAAAAATTAGCATTTGTTAACATTACTAACGTGACATACATGTGGATTGCCATGTGTATGCCATATTTGCAATTAATTAAATTTTTAAAAATTTTAAAAATATTTTTAATTTTTATACTTTTAAAGTAATTTTAATGGTTTTTAATATAATTTTTTGAATTTTAAAAAATCATTTAAATTTTTACATGTCATCTACGTGGCAATCCACATGTATGCCACATCAGCAAAATTCTAAAGTTAAGTTTTTCATCAATTTTAGGTTGATTTGACAAACAATACATGTTTAAGAGCTAAAAAAGTCGAAAATTTAAATAGACAGTTAAAATATTTTTTTTAGTAAAATTTGAGAGCCAAATAATTCGTTATGTCTTGTTTAAAATATTTGTATTCAAGATTATCAACACTATATTGGTGGACATATCGTTTTTTTTTTTTAATTCTAATACAAGTACATTTCGACATCAATATATTTTGGTATATCGTTTTTCACAATTTTTTATTTTTAACACAATACTAGTCCTATGAATACTTACTGAGTAAAAATTATAAATAATTAATTTTATTATGGACACCATGAACATGAATCTTAGGGCTAGTTAATATTATTATATTTTAGTAAGAATATAAAAAAATTATTATAACTTCTTGTTAATATTTTAATATATAAAATATAAATTTCAAATATTTTTAAGTAATAAATATTAATTATTTATAAAATTTAATTAGAATATATAAACTATATTTTAAATATTTAAATATAACTATTAAATATTTGTAATTAGTATTTTAAAAAATATTTTTATTTTTAATTAATGATTTTAATACATTTGTAATTAAGTACCAAGAAAAAAAAAAGAGAAAGTATTATGTTATTGGAGGAGTAAAAAAGTAATTAAGCATTAAAAGTACTATGTTCTGCACAACTTTTTTTCAGAAGTGCTTTTGGAGCCAAAAGTGCTTTTAAAAATCAATGCAGAACTGGCCATTATTATGGAGATCGTAGTATAGACGCACAGGTTAAGGTACACCTAAAATTTGATTTAAAATGGCTATTTCCAATTACTGATGGGTTTCAGAAACCATATTAGATGAAGGTGCATGCATGACCCATTGCAATCGTCGTTTCTTCCAGGCAATGGAAGAACTGGTCTCACCTACTCCATTGGAGAACCAGAAGCTGGCTTTAGAGAAGAATAGACCAGCACCATTGACAGGAGGATGCAGAATCCCTGAAAACTGAAAATTGGACTTATTTTACGTATAATTTGTCTGTCCAATCATTTATTTATTCCTTAAAAACTGAAAGCCCTTGGTGTTGCAGGTTCCTGGCTACCTTATCATTGCGTCTGGTTCAAGAGCCCATTCCTTTGACTCTTCTCACATGAACACGTCTCATGTCATTGGCCATCTTTCCTTTGGTAAAATAATTTCACCCCCAGTACTAAGTGATGTGAAGCGACTAATACCGTATCTCGGTTGAAGCCACGACAAGTTGAACGGTGGATCATTCATTAATCACCGGGATTTAGACGCAAATGTTACAGTAAGTTCCTTCTTTCATATGATACTTCCTGTTTCAATTGCGCGTTTTCCATTTGAAGTGCCAATGCGTTGACCGTGATTCTTCTTTTATCTACCTCTTTCCACAAAGCAATCAATTGGTGGGGTAAGATACATAAGAACTCGTTAGGAATGTATAATCTATAGCGTGACTCTTCAGCAGAAATTATGGCAAGGTTAGGAAAATTAGAATAATCAATTAGGCAAATTGGACTAATTTATATTAATCTAAATTAAGTTTCACCTTTTTCAAATATTTCATTTTGTTTAGCATCATATTTGGATCATTTTAAGTTTGAGTCATTTTCAGATTTAAATATTTTCGAGTTTTAAGTCATTTTAAATTTAGTTTAAGTCATTAGAAAAACTAGACTAATCAATTGGATAAGTCGGAAATTTCAAGTTCTAGTCCCCTCTTCTACTTTAGGTTATTTGTTCACGTCTTTTAGGTTCAAAACATTTTAGGCCTAGTTTGGATGGGCGATTGGGTGCGGTTCGGTGCGTTTAACCTATTTTTTATCTCACGTTACAGTGTTGTTACAGTATCTAATCTCACTGCCACCGCTATTTTTACACTAACCGCAGGTAAACGCACCGCCCGTCCAAACTCACCCTTAGATTCAAGTTGTGTTAGATTTGAATCAGATTAGGGTTTGAGACAATTTGAATTCGAGTTAATTCAAGTTTAGATTAAACAAATTCAAATTGTTGACTTTTTTTATAATTAAATTGGATTGAATTAAATTTGTATTTTGATTGATTTAATTGAATTTTCGAATTAGATTAAAATCTTAAAATGAACAGGTTTGAAAATATGGTATAAAATCTGAAAGATAAGCCACAGGAACTAGCAAACTCTTTAAACTTACAAGCTTCACCATTCTTAATTGCTTTTTTCAGATTGAACATTACGTTCAAGTAGTGAAAACAGAGGTGGTTACACTAAAATCTTCTCATGAAAGTTCGTTAATTGAGCAATACGAGTACACAGCACACAGCAGTCTGGCACAAAGCGTAAACATGCCTGTTGCCAAATTTCATTTAGAGTTATCTCCAATGCTGGTAATTATTCTTCAAAACTACTTAATTACATTTAACCAGGTTTTTACCTTCAATCCTTCTGGTTTTTTCTGGACAATTTTCTTTTGGTATAATGATAAATTTAATGATGGTTAAAATATTAATTTTTAATGTTATTGGCTTGACAACTCGTATAAGAGTTCAAGTGCACGTTACATCAACAAATAATTCAAAAATTATAAAATCAAAATTAAAATACATAAAATGTTTATACAAATTCAAAAAAAATAAGTATGAAGTACTCGTGGACTATCACGTAGGTTACAGTGTTTAAAAATTTAACACTTTAGTTAGTATTTTTGTTAAAAAACATTATTTAAACTCTTTTTCAAAAGATTAATGATCAAATTTGAAGTCTAGCAAACTATAGAGATTGAAGTTGAGCATGAACATCAAGCTGGTTTTTTAGTAGGTAAACGAGTTTCATCCAGCCTGTTTGAGGGAGGTCGAGTTTTATCTGAACCAAAGTTTAAGCTTTAAAAATGAAACTAAATTAAATTTAAGTCAAGTTTAAATTTCTAGTGAAATTTGAGTTCACAACCTTAACTCTAATGTTCATAAATCTTCTCCACGGATTGCAGGTTGCTGGGATTTTGGATTCAATCTTATACAATACAATAAGGCTGATGAAAAAATGGAGATAGGCAAAAACATTTGACAGGCAAGCAAAAAAAGAGAGACAATTTTGTTATTATGTAAAGATTTGTAACGAGTGACGAGGATGATTTTATGGAAAAATACTGTTCAAATGTAACCATTTTAGCTTCTGCTTGTTTACTGGGAAAATATTGTTCATTCTTACTTTTGTCTTCCAGTTCATTGATTTGCTGGGAAATCAACCCCAACCATAATCCATGTATTGTTTTTTACTGAGAAAATATTGTTGATTCTTACTTTTTTTTTTTCTTCTTCAAGTTCATTGATTTTCTGGGAAATCAACCCGAAGGTACAATTTTCATCCTCGAACAAGTTTTTTCTCGAAACGGAAAATTCAATTTGATTAATTTTAACTCATATTCAACATTTCTGAGCAATAATCCGAATTCATATAACACAAATTCTTGAATCTATAGTAATTTAAGTCTAAATTGTCTTGAACAGAAAATTGATATAAATTTTAAATGATTCGAATTCGAAAAGTTTCAAATCTGAAAAAAAAAAAATTAAATAATTTAGAATGATATGAATTTAAAGTAATCGAAATTTGAAATAATTCAATTTCATAATAACTTAACTTAAAAAGTATGATTCGAAACTCAAAAATAATTCATACTCTACATGATTATAACTCAGAGTGATTCAAATCCAAAATTACTCGAATTCAAAATTGATCTAAATCGAAATAAACAGAAACTTTAAAATTCAAGTTCGAATTGTTTCATATTTGAATTATTTCAAGTTCGAATTATTTTAATTCAAATCATTTAAATATTTTTTTAAAATTATTTTAATTTTGAGATATTTCGAATATAAATCACTCTATATAAATATTTTGAATTTGATTAATTATATCATCAATCGAATTAGATTAAGTTCAAAATTTATATTAATAATATCCTTTTGGTGAAATTAATTTTGGGTGAGTTTGGATGGGCGGTGCGTTTACCTGCGGTTAGTGTAAAAACAGCGGTGGCGATGAGATTAAATACTGTAACAACACTGTAACGTGAGACAAAAAATAGGTTAAACGCACCGCACCGCACCCAATCGCCCATCCAAACTAGGCCTCTGACAGATAAATTTATTGATAGTCTTCTTATAAAAATACGGACTATTGATAAACTATTACTAAGTAATTGAAAAATCCCTATTTCATAACGAATCAAGTTGGTGTAAATTTTATTTTTGTGTATTCAAAAAGATATTATGAAATTTTAATTTTCTAATGTTGAACTTCAAAATAAAATTGAAAAAGACTGCCTTGACTTTTCTTTGGTTTTTAGGTACAACTACATTTTTTCATAGGTAGGCTCACCACTTTTACTTGGTCATGGAGAATGGTTTTTAACTTGGCTCTAAGAAGAAATGGTCAACACCTTTCCACAATATGTATTCATATTAGCATTAAAAATTAAATTATATTTTATTTTCTTTATTAAAAAGTAAGTTAATTAATTTTTATATATTAAATCAAAAAGTAAATTAATTTTTTGTTAAAAATCTTATTTATTTCTTGAAAATTAATCATTATATGATGTACACATGGCATGCCACATGTCACTGTTTATTTATTCTATTAGCCGTGTTAGATTTTAACAATACAAATGAATGGATTTTTTAACAGAAATGATCAACTTACTCTTTGATCTAATAGTAGGGAGTACTGTATTATTATTTAAGGGGACAAAATATAATTCGATTCTTAATATAAAAACCTTTCATTTACTTAACTAATATTTTTAAGAATATTTACTTGATTTAATACTAAATCTTTCATACTAAATTATGTTTAGATATTTTATTTTTAATTATTTTATTTAAATATTGTATATTAAAATAGTAAATGATAGAAATGTCATTGCAATTTTTATGTAAGTAATTTTTTAATTAAAAAGATATTTATTAAATTATTTTCAATTTAATCCATAACATAATACCAATTGAACCAGATAAATATTTACTGTATAAAAATATGTTCATCAATTCATTGAATAATGTATAGAGTGGTAAATAATTTACCTATGAATCTTCATCGATTTTAAATTCGATTTCTAGATTTTTTATTTATTTTAAATAGTGATTTTTAGTTTAATACTAAAATATCAATATAATAAAATTTTCTAATTTTAAATAATTTTTAACTAAATTAATACTTTTATTTTTATTCTTCCATGCACTTTTTTATATTATTTATAGGAAATAAATTATATTAGAATATCATATTAAAAAGCATAGTATTTAGGATCATATTATACACTTATCTATATTTAATATATTCTCCAACTTAATTTAACTTTAATTAAATTACTTAAAATAGTTTATTTTTTAAATTAGAAACAAATATCTTTCCTTCTTTTACAATTTTTAATTTTTTTTCATAAGTTAATTTTTTTTTTATTTTTTGTGCAATCAATTTAAAAAATTTAGTAATTTTTGTATAATTTTTCCATGTCAGACATATAGTTTTAGTAATTTTTTTATTCTGAACTCCGAATCTTAAACTCAATCTCTAAATCTTAAACCTTGAATCTTGAACCTTGAGATTTAAGGTTTGGGTTTTGGGTTCGAGTTCAATATTCAATGGTTCAAGGCTATGGGTTACGAGTCAGGGATTCTAGATTCAAGATAAAAAAATTACTAAAATTATTTGTCAATAACATGGAAAAAATTGTTGAAATGTTATTAAATAATTAAAAAATGACCATGAATAATATAGTAGGAAGGTTTCGTGAAATAAATTCTTTATGAATGAGTGTATAATAATAATTTAATGTCTTTAAAATTTAATGGTGTGGCAAAATTTTATTGGTGCTTAAAAATCGTAAACTTTAGGATGAATGTAAGTTATTCATATAAAGAAAAATATTTAAACCCCATCAAACAAAAATGTTGTAAATTTTAATAATATTAACTTAAAAAAATACAAAATTAGGATAAAAAAATAATATTCAGTATTTATAATTTTTTAGAGTTTACTTTAATACAATGAAAAAGGTGGTGATTAAAATTTAGACAAAAAGACAGAGAAACAATAGGGAGACTAATAAAAATAAAAGCATAAAACCGCATTTAATGTCTTTATTTTTTAAAGAGATAGATCATAGACGTCAACCAACATGGCTGCCACTACCACCACCACAACCACCGCTACCACCGCCGCAGTCATCACCACCTCCCACCAACTAAACCCATAATTAACTGCAAAAAAGTAAGATTTTTTAAATAATATTTTTCTTTAAAGAAAGGGTAAAAAGACCCCAAGAAAAATATAGGATTTTTTTGTTGTTGTTGGGTTCTTTATAGAACTTGACTTGACTGGCTTGGACCCTTCATTTCCTTTGATTTTATTTTCTGGGTATTTATTTTTATCTTCAAAAGTTCTAGCTTTTGGTGATATTGCAGCAAAACAAAAAAAGAAAAAAAGAAGAAGAAAAATCCTTTTTTTAGTCCAAAAGAAGAAGGTTTTTTTTTTTGTTCTTGGTAAATGTGGGGAGGTCCTGCAGAACCTGCTGATTCTTATTATGCAGTCAGACCTGAATGCACTGATGTTCCTAGAACCAGATTTAAGATCAAGGTTTGTTTTTTTTTTTTTTTGCTTTATTATTGATTCTAATTTGATTGAATATTAGCCTTAAATGAATTTATCCAATTCATTTGGATCTGATCTTGAATTATACACATGTAAAAATGCTGTTATTAAATGTTTTTATTTAGGCTATGAACTTGATGTAGATTTGTGGTTTATTCTTATCTTTGATCAATTCATTGTTTATCACTGTTACAATGATTCTTTTGTTGTAATAGTTTTGTTGTACTTGTGTCAGATACATCTTCGAATATAGCCAAAAAAATTGAGAAATTTGAGTATATTCATGTTTGGGGTATACCCAGATCCGACCCTCATCTTGAGTTGAAGATCGGTCCACTGTTTATCTGGTTCGATCTGTACATCCTTTTCATCATATGGATTGTTTGAGCTTAAATGTGTAATAATTAGGGATGAAAATAGAAAATTGAGTTGCATAATAGGCAACAAGTATATTGAGTGATATTGGTGTTCATATAGAATTATATGGCTAACTATAGAAGTAAATAAACATTATTATGTATGGTATTGCATTATTTGTTTTTATATATATTTATATTTAAGACACTGGTATACGGTGTTTGCAAGTTCAAATTCGAGTCTTAACATTCAGGCACGTGTTGGGTTGACCACTGATACTTGAGTCTGTGTAAATTAGTTGTCAAGTCAATTCTTTTCGTGTTATCTTTATTGTCTTTGTTAATTTTGTAAATGAAGTCGAGTTCGAGTTTTGCATTAATTGTTAAAAAAAGAGGTGCTTCTGATTAGATAAAGATGCTTTTCTCATTTATTTGCTTGTGCAGCCAGGTAAAACTCTAAGTGCAAGAAAATGGCAAGCTGCATTTTCTCTCGATGGGCATTTGGATATTGGAAAAACTCTACATCGAATCCAACGTGGGGTATGTTCATGTCATGTTCGAATGATTGTTCTTGGTAGTATAGTTTTCGAGTTTCAGAAGTAATTCATTTGAAATAAACATATATTGAGCTGTGTAAGGCTATATTTATTTTTGCTGGCAAACACAGGGGATTCATCCATCAATTAGAGGAGAAGTTTGGGAGTTTCTACTTGCCTGTTACGATCCCGAGAGCACATTTGATGAAAGGGATCAAATAAGGCAACATCGAAGGTAATAAATTGTTCCCGTCTTGTATCAGTTCTCTGCTGGGATTGTTCTAAGTGTTGTTTTCTCGTTTTTATACCTCAGGGTGCAATATGCTAGATGGAAAAACGAATGTCGTGAAATCTTCCCCGTTATTGGAAGTGGCAGATATATTACAGCACCTGTTATTACTGAAGATGGTCAGCCGATTCAAGACCCTTTTGTACTTTCAGAGATAAATCCAGGCAGGTTACAGGCACTGTTACCCCTTTTTATAATTTGCTGGAAGTGAAATAAACCCGGAACTAATACGTGATCGATGATTCAGGTATGAATGGTAATAATACAGAAATGATGAAGGAGCTAACCCCTCGTGGTCCTTTGGATAAGAAAGCAATCCAGTGGTTGCTTACGTTACATCAAATAGGTTTGTTTGTTGTTTTTCGACTTTAAATGCATGTCTCACTTTGATTCGTTGCTTTCTTCTCTAAGTCATGACATGTGTTTCTCGTATTTACGTTTCTGCTAGGTCTTGATGTCATGCGCACCGACAGGACTTTAGTATTCTATGAGAAACAAGAGAATTTGTCGAAACTTTGGGATATTCTCTCTGTTTATGCCTGGATAGATACGGATGTTGGCTATGGACAAGGTGAGTAATTACACGAATATTTCCTTTTTAAAATGATAATTATAGGTTCTATTTGTTGACGGCCTCAATCAATCGAAACTTCTTTTGTAACAAAGGGAATAATAATTTTTTTATCTACGTTTGTAATCTAATACTAATTCCGAAGCTAAATTCAATTATAATGCTGAGCAGGAATGAGTGATCTTTGCTCTCCCATGATTATTCTTCTAGAGGATGAAGCCGATGCATTTTGGTGCTTTGAGCGTCTTATGCGTAGATTGGTACCTTTCCTTTCTTTTTTGGCCTTGTTTATCTTTTTGGTTCTGTTTGTCGCAAAACTATGGCAATGTGATGGCATAGTTTTTTCATATGCACTAGGTCTATTTTTGAGTATCCGACTTAAGTTCGAGCTCCTACTTGATTAAATATGTGTTTATGCATATCTCTAGAGTTGAGAATTAAGTTCGTTTCTTTTCTTTTTTTAAGTGGAATTGTAACCCCTAATATCTTTATGGTCCTTTTGAGATTCACATATATTGGATGTGACAATTATATCTTTAATTACTGCTTGTGTTCGGGATTGTCTAGTCCAAGAATTTCTACTCAGTTCTACATGCTTTGTATCTGGAATGCTATTTTTCCGTCCTTTGGATTCATTATACTTGCTTGCATATATATATATTGATATCCGGAATAAAAAGCATATTATAGTATGATTGGTTACATGTTTCGTGATTTACGATACTGTTTCTTTGTTTTCCTTTTCTAGTATTTTCTTTCTGTGAACTTTGTAACGAGTTTCTAATGATATATTTTCCTATTTTCAATCTTAAAGCGAGGAAATTTCAGATGCACTGGGAATTCTGTTGGGGTAGAGAAACAACTTAGTTATTTGGCCGCTGTAACTCAAGTCATTGATCCGAAACTTCATCACCATTTTGGTATGGGATGAAATTTATTTCTTTCATTTTCCGGTGTTAATGCATTGTGCTTTCTTTCTCATTTTGCTTTAAGTATCAATGTTGGACCCATATCCAGAAAGGGGTTTGAGGATATGGTTCTCTAAGGATTCTCCAAATATCTGGAAATCTCCGAAAAGATTGGACATTCCTGTGTCGGACACATACTCGTGTTCGATACTCTCACCTGAGTCCAGTAACATTGTGCTTCGAACATCTTGGTAGGAACTTATTTCATTTGTTTCTTATATCTGTTTTATAGAGACACTGGGTGGAGGTGACTATCTCTTTGCTTTCCGGATGCTAATGGTTTTGTTTCGTCGAGAGTTCTCGTTTTGTGATTCATTGTATTTATGGGAGGTATGTTCAACACTTACTAATGCTAGCACGACGATTGTTATGAAACACTTAGTTCTTTATTCTATAGGATGACTGGTTTCCAAGGAATATAGCTAAAAGATCGAGCTAAAATACAATCAGTTTGTATTACAGTATTCTTACTTATGTGTCTCTGCATTTTTCACAAGAATTCTACTCAGAGTTGCTTTGTATTGCTACCTAAACTTTCTGCAGATGATGTGGGCTCTCGAATATGATCCGGACTTGTTCTCTCTGTATGAAGAACCTGGATCAAATATTACGAAGGCTGTTGGTTCTAATAAAGGGAAATCAAAATCGAGACGTCCTTGTGGGAAGTACGAGAGAGAAAATATGAAAATTAAAAGCTCGGATGCCTCCCTCCCCATTTCTGTTTTCCTTGTTGCAAGTGTCTTAAAAGATAAGAGCTCGAAGCTACTGCATGAAGCTCGGGGCCTCGATGATGTTGTTAAGGTAAGCTTACATGTTTGTAGCTTTTACTTGGGTTGATTACTTGGTGAATAACAACCATAATACCACCATTATGGGTAAAAGAACCATGAAGCACCTGTATTAGGAGTCAGATTGCATTTTGTCTCTTTTACTCATAAAATGGGCAAATTAATCCCTATATATTAGATCAAAGAGCAAAATGGTCCTTGTGTTAAAAATATTTGATCCAATTTTATTATTAAAAAACTGGCCCTTGTATATTAGCATAAAGTGGACATGGCACGCTATGTTTAACTATCTGGTTATTCTGTCAGTCAAATCGGTTTTTAATAGTAGAAATAGATGAAAATTTTAATAGAAGGGCTAGTCTACTCTTTAATTTAATGTGTAAATACTAATTTGCCCTTTTTTCGAGTAAATGGAAAAATACAATATAACTCCTAGTATAAGGACCTCTATGGTACTTTTACCCACTGTTATCTTATGCATTGCATCTTCCAAAACCATGAAACATTGACAAAAGCACGAACATATCAAAATTTATATTAACAACATTATTATTTATGTTGTCTTAACGCTTTTGCCTGTTTTTTCTTAATCAGATTCTAAATGACATGACTGGTAATTTGGATGCCAAGAAAGCCTGCATTGGGGCAATGAAACTTCATAAGAAATATTTAAAAAAGGTATTGCTTTTATTTTTCGATTCTCCCATCAATTCTTTAGGAGGTTAAATCTCATTGTTTGGGATTTGAACTTGGTAACGACTTTCACATTCGAGCTTGTACTTTGTTTTGGTTTAAGCTAGTCCCTAAATTTGGTAATTGTTCTCACATTGGAGTTTGATCTTTTCCTTGTCCAAGTTAATCCTTAAACTTGACAATTGTTATGATATTGGGGTCTAAACTAAGGTTTTCAAGAAAATATCAGGGACTAATTTGAACAAAAAATAGTTCAGACCCCAATATGAGAGTAGTTATCAAGTTCATGCCTCAAAAAGTTTTCTTTTAAGTTTACTGTACTCATGGCGGATATATACATCGAGAATCTAAAATGCATTACATGTCAATGTTATCACTAAACGATCCATTCATGCCTAGCATTCATTTCTAAGATTAGGATCGTATGTTCATGCCCATGTCCAAACATATGTCAGACATGTAGAGAATGAAGAGTCTCGATAACATAACTTAGAGTGTAAACATCAATGTCGTGAAATGGTTCATTTCTAAGATTTTTCTTGTTTCATGTTGTGACCACAGGCAAAGAAGACGTAATATTTGGTAAACCGGATGAAATTTTCCAGAACTCAAGTCAAGAAAATTAAATTTATTATTTTTTTGGTTTATTTTCTGTGTTGCACGCGACAGATTCCCGATGAACCCTCGCTCGGGGACTGCCGATTTCTGTATACGAATCCATTTTGTTGTATTTAATATATGTCTTTGTTTGCTCATTAAAGCCTCAGTGAAATACAGAAGAAAACAGTTGCTTATGTTTAAATTCTTCATACCCTTTTTCATGAGAAACATCAATGGTGCTTTCATTAAAGCGAAAATATTAGTTAAAAATTATGGTAATCCTAGGTCCAAAACCCCCTTGATGATAATATTTTTTTTTCAAAGCAAAATTATTAACAGAGAATTAACAAAAGGATTATGAATTTTAAGAAGAAAAAAATGAAAGAATCTTTAATAATCCAACTACTAATGCACAACAAGATGAGCTGAAAAGGGGAAAATCAACAATAAAATCTAATACCGATGGTCTCAGCTGCAGTATTTGATGTTAGCTTCATGAAATTTTATCATTGAATTTGAACCCCTTTTCTTCTGGTACTTTAAATGTATCCCCCATATCGAACAATCCCGGCACAAATGCTTCGATGGATTCCGATTTTCATCAACTGCTAATATCAGGTGAGAAAAACTAGAAGTTAGATCTCACCAACAACATAATCTAAGGCCACATATATGTTAAGTTTCAGCATATAGGAGAGCATACCTTGTTTTAAAGGAAAACTATCGAGTATCAAATCTCGTCATCGGAACTAGAACTAAAATTTTCCATCCTTCGTTCGGCAATTGCATTAAAAAGCTTCTGATGAGGATCAGGAGAAGTTGGTGCAAGACGAGACTCAGAAGAAGAAGATGATGCATTGGAAGCATGTTTTTTATGTGTTTTAACCGGTTTTCTTGGGGAATTTCTAACTTCTTTGCAAACCTTGTCTAAAATTATCAAAAAGTCGCGTACTATGACGAACAAGCGTAAGCCCTCATCCTTATGTGCGTTACCGTGAAAATAATCACCAGTGCTCTTTACTAATGCCATTATTCTCTTCTCTTCCTCGAGCAATGACGTGACATCGACTTCTGCATTCTGCACAAAACTCTTTAATGCTTCATGGAAACCACTTTGTTCGTTCGTATTTTTCATCTCTGACTTCAAGAAATCTCGTGCTTTTAACAGTCCACGGCCAAGTTTGGCAACCGTTCCTGTTAAGGTTTCGGAATCAATAGCTGCTGCTTTCTTGACATTTTTGAGTTCACTACTTAGATGTGAGACCACCTCAAGACCAAGGTTATGGTAGTGCTCTTCCATATCGGGGGAAACATCCTCAAGAAGAGAACTTTTGTTTTCTCTTGCAGCACGGGCAGCTCTTAAACCTTCTGTGCGTATAATTTCTTGGACGACAAAGTGCAATAGCGTGGTCTTACCATCTACTCCTTTGACATCTGATAACTTCAAAAGTGTGTCGAGCTTGAAAGCTTGTGCACCACCACGGAATGTCCCATCATTCATGCGATTTCCGGTTTTAAGAACAGCTTCTAAGAGCTTGAGGAATAAGCGGCTACTTCTGAGTTCCTTGCATGCAATCTGCCGAAATAGCAAAGACACGTTTTTACAATAATTATAGGACCTAAATATCAATCGTGATTCAAGCAAGTCATCCAATTAAAATTAATGACCCACCTCTAATGTTTCAAAGGACTCTCTAGCAAAAGTAACCTCCTCGTAAAGAGAGCACATATAAAGCAGCACTTCCATTCGTTTAAAAGCAAAAGGGATGTCGACCAAAACTTTTAGGAACCGCTCAGCAGGGCCGAGTTGAGAAATTTCACCATTGAACATTCTGAGTTTGAGTTCTTCATCCATCGTTGGGGCCATCTTCAATAATGTTTGAAGGAGTTCAACGGGGAGCTCATTTCCTGCTTTAAAAACAACAGGTTAGAATATCATGTTTGAAAAATAAACACATTATTACTACCCTTTTTTATATTCTTCATGTCCATTCAGCTGCCCTTTCCAACAATGTATGCCACACATATTCTACGCATATGTTTCTCATAAGCACATATTTGAAAGGACAAAAAAGGATGGGAGGATTGGAAATCACCTTCACGAAGTGCATCGCAAACTTCTTCTGTGGTCACATTCAATGCCCGCAAAAGGATTGCTAAATTTTGTGCCTTCTTGGGATCAAGGAGTTGAATGTACTGAGGCACAGATTCCTGTGTAGAAGCATCTTTCTTTTTATAATTTTTGTTCTTGTCAGCAGGTGCATACCCGAACAGGGTTTCTATCAGCTCCTCATTGAACCTGCAAAAATAGTACAAAATGTATCTCACACTGATCCATTGGAGTAGAGAGTAAAAAAAAAAACAAGAGAACTGTTACGTACTGGAATGATCCAGATTTAATCTGATTCCAAACCATCGAATGGTCAGGGTTAGCTGCAACTTTATCCCAGAAAAATGGCTTCAGTTTAGCTTTAGGAGTGTTGGTATCGTCCACTGAACCAGATGCCTCACCAGAGATAGCATTTGCTGTTCGTTGCGGTCCACTTGGTGGTCTAGGCACCTTGGAACCTAAGGGCATTGGTGGAGGTGGCCTAGGAGGACCAATACCGGTACTTGGAGGAGGTGGTGGGCGGGGAACAGGTTTAGCACCTGGAGGCATAGGTGGTGGAGGAGGTCGGGGGGCCATAGTGGCAGAAGCAGGTTTCATAGAGGGTGGTGGTGCGGGAGGTGGTGCAGGAGGACTGGCTCTAATTGGGGCGGGAGGAGGTGGTGGTGGAGGAGAACTAGCTCTAATTGGGGCAGGAGGTTCTGGAGGAAGAGTAGACTTCAAAGGAGGTAATCCAGGTTGGGAAGCACCGACCCTTCCTGGAGGCAATGGTAGTGGTGGAATAGTATCAAAAGATTCAACTGAGGCTTTGTTGGCAGCACCGACACCTCCAAATGATGACTTCCCACCATCAAAGGAGATTTCTTGAGCATTAGATTCAACATAAACATTCCCATAAATCGAGGTCTTTTTATGTAGGCTTGATTCATTTCCTAATGATTGATGATGTCCTAGCTTCTCTTCTTTATTAGTTCCAAAAGCATATGCATGAGAAGAACCTGGGAAAACAAAATTTGTTTCAATCAAAATCTTTTCAAAAGCTTCTAGAAAACAACAGTGCATAGGGAAAGAGCATACCACCGGAGAAATCACTTAAGCTTAAACTGAGAAGCGGCCTCTCATCATTTTGTTTAGATGCTGAACCTCTACGACAGCATAAAATGAAGAACAACACCGCAACAACCGATGTTACTACTGCAGTCACAACACAAGCAATAATAATTGTTCTACTGTTATCATTCCCCTTGTCTGTCGGATCTACGTTGGTTGGACTTGTACTTTCCGGAAGATTATTCCTAGAAGGGAGTGGAGAGGGTAAAGATGCCGGACTTTGCAATGAAGGTGGACTCAAACGAGGAAAAAAAGAAGTAGGAGAAGGAGCAGGAGCTATAGACGGGCCTAAGTTTGGGGCAGGGGCTATTGCAATGCTCTGACTAGCTAAAGTCCTTCTAGGAACATCATGCCAATGAAACAGTGAATCAATATATCGAATGTACCAAGTCTTAAGGCCACAATCTTCTCCGGATACTTGGAATAAAAGATTATTCTTTCTTATGCAGTCAGAAATAGCTTGTTTAAGCTCAGGATGGAGAACGCTAATCAAGTTCTGACTGTTTTCTTTTGAAAATGAATAACCTTTTGTAGTAATATCGTTGGTTGTACCGAATGTTTCCCCAAGAAGATATAAGTTCGGATCTCCAAAAGCTTCATTTAAACCATTCAAATCTTGTCTACAACTTATCCACAACAACTCAGCCTGCAAGCAAACAATTGAATAATCATTTTAAAAAAAATTCTAGCAAAGAGAATTTTCACTTATGTTGTTAATAAGCCATGACCAACGAATATTGGGACAGGGTTGAGAATAATGCAGAGTGCACCTAATGCATAAGTTCTTTTAAGCAACAATGTACAACAGCCACACCCAACAAATATCGGGACATGGGTATGAGATAATGACCCGTCTTTGATCCTTTAGGCTTTAACTACAAACACTAGCACCCAAGTCCAAGTAACATAGGAATGCACCATCCGTCCATAAATTCAAGCTACCGATTAGCACATAATACTCGCATATAGGTACGGTTTTCATTTTCCCCGCTTCTACCCAACATACAAACATATAATCTGAAAAAATAAAACAAAATGGTATGGAAATCACTAGAACTACTTTAATACCTGAAACTAATCACTGAAAGATCATTACATGTTAATACAAAGTTTAAAATGCTCGAATTCGATGCTCAAGTATGGTTCCAAGATATTCCCCCAAGGTTCCATTAAACAAACTATCAACCATTTCTACCCTAACAAAAAAAGATTAAAGCATAGTTTTCAATAAAAATGTGAACTATTTTTTAATAATAAACAAATGTATAATTACTTGCAGTCCATAAAAACAATATTGGTTTAAGCAAATCAATAAACATTAATGTAAAACACAAAAGCAAGGCAATTAACTTTACCAGATTCTCATCAATCTCTCCAGTTACTGGATCTACTAATTGGTTAAAAAATGCTTCTTCTTCTTCAACCTTATTGTAATCTAAGCTGCAAGTCAATGAAACACAAAGCAGAGCTACCAAAAACCCTAAACAAATTGTTCTTACAACACCATATATCTTCACCATCATCACAAGCACAAAATGGGTTCTTTTTCATTTCATCAATAACCAAAACCCTCCGCGCAGTCGAACCTTAAACCCTTGAAATCTGCTAGGAAAACAAGCAGATTTTGCTAAAAGAACTTAATGAAAGATTGAAACTTGGAATCAGAACAAACAAAACCCAGAATTTATCTTCCTTTATAAAGCCAAAAAAATGGATAAAAAAATCAAAATTTGGAACAGAAAGAGATATATATGTTGAATGAAAACTTAAAAGGAAGCTCAAAAGAGGAGAAAAATAAAAAAAGAAGACAATGAATTTCAAAAAAAATTTCTTCTGTAACTTTACCAACTTTTCAATGTTAGTAATTGAAAATACCCCTAGATCTGAACACATGAAAAAGGACAAAGATGGGTCCTTTTTATCATGACTGAATCATATACAATCAATGGCAGGCAACTCATTCGAAAGGAAAAAAGAAATATGCATATAAAACTTATACGGCATGTAAAAAAGTTGACCAGGAAAAGTTTTTTTTTGCTTTATTATTACAGTAAGGTGACAAAGTAGAGTTTTTTTTTAATTATTTTATCAAGGTTAGTTTCTTATTTTGAGATTTTTGAAATTAATTTGAATTTTTTTCCTACTTGTTTTAGAAGGATAGATTAGATTTTATTGTTGAAAGAAAAGATTTGATTTTTTTTCAAAATTAAAACAAACAAGGTTAGTTTTTTTAACCATAAATATATGAAAATATCTTACTTTTAAGAAAAATTCTCACTTTGTTATGATTTGGATTTTGAATACTATTTTCAAATAAAATGAAATTAAAATAAGGTTCAATTTATTCATTATGATTTTTTTTCTTACATTTTAAAAGAAAGATTTAATTTGGATAAAATAATTATTTTAAATTTAATCTAAAGACTAAACATCCTTAGAAAAAATATGGATTGAATTTCAGTTAAATTAGTTAAATATGTTGAAAAAAATCTTTAATTTGACAAAATTGGTTGTTTTTTTTTTATTTAGGGAAATAAGTCATTTTTTTAGAGAGTTTGTGAAGGCACGCCTAGTTGGATGATAAGGTGTTCAAACTTTGGTTAAAACCAAATTAATCGACTGAACCAATCTAATCAGGGTGGAGGTCGATTAAAAGTTTTTTTTAAATTCCGGTTAATGGTTAATTTGGTTTGTAACCGAATTAACCAAACGTAATAAATAATATTATACATGTTTTATCTATTAGACTTTTACTAGTTCGGTTAATCTGATCAAATAAACATTATAAGTTTATTTTTTATATATTTTATACTTGTTTTAACAAAAAAAACATATAAAATTTAGTTAATTCGGTTAATTGATTGAATTAACCGAAATATTTCAGTTCTGTTAATTTTTTTAAAAAAATTCAGTTTAGCTAATGGTTAAATGATTAAAAAGTTCGGTTAATTCGATTAATACTAGTTTGGTTTGGTTAACCGTTTGAATACTCCTATTGAACGAGCTTTTCTACTGACATCTCAGGAAAAACTCACTCATCTGGACGCATTCTATACTTTCTTCGAAAATGGCTTATTTTTTTAAATTTAAAAAAAAACCTACTTATGTGGCCCATTAATTTTTTCAAAAAATTCAGCTAATTTTCCTTAAATTTTATTTTATTTTATAATTTCTAGAAAGAAAATAATGTTTTGAATTTTTCATAAAAGAAAATGTCAAAGTTGACCCTAATTTCTTAGCACCTTCATAAGACAAACGTAAAGCAATTAAGGAAAAAAAAAAACCCTATAAAAGGCTACGCGTCTGCTTTAATATATTTAAATTTAAATTTTAAAAAAATATTATTTTCACCATTAAGTAATTTCTTTTTATTTTCCTATTTTGGACGCGTTAAGCCTTTGTGGGCCTCACAATTTATAAAGGTGGGCTGTCTTTGAAAACTGTTTCTCGATTTATTAATAATATTTTATATAAATTAATTTTAATTAATTCTTTTATTATATTAGTATTAGTTTAAGTGAGGCTGATCGAGTATTAATTCAATTTATACATATGTTGTTAGAATTTTATGGAAGTTGAGGGTTTGAGTCTCGAAATGTTCCTTTCTTTAATTAGTTCGGATAGTAATTTAATCAGTTCAGTTATTAATCGAACCTAATTACTATTAATTAAATTACTTAAAATGTAAAAATATTTAACTGTTAATCGAACTGAAATTCTTTTTAAATACATTGACCGAATCGAAATATTTCGGTTAATTTAATTGGGTAATCGAATTAATCGAAATTTATATGTTTTTATTTTTTGGTTAAAATAAATATAAAACATATAAAAAATACATTGCTACTGTTCATTTTCTTTTAACAATTCAAAAAATATATTGTATATGATATATATTATTTAGTTTGATTAACATAAAAATAATAGTTCAAAAAATTCATTTCTAATATAAAAAATATATTATATAAATATATATTATTTATTTCGATTAATTGAATTAATTACTCGATTTCGAACTAAATTAACATAATTGAAATTTTAAAAAATCACTAACCGACCCGTAGAAAAAATTGTACTTTGACCACCATTGATAAAATTTTACCATCAGACAGTCTCCTTGCTTCCCTTTGTAGTGTACTTTGGGAACTCCATGACTGCCACCAAGAGCACTGTTCACAATAAGATCAACAGTGTCAGATATAGTCACGACTTAGAAAAGTTCCAAAGAAAAACTAGATACGAGATAGAGCCACCTACTTGTAAACTTGCCATTCATACGGAGGACCATCTTTACATCCTTTGCTGTTTCTATGCTCAAATTTCAGAGCAACCTAAAAGATGGCAAAAATAGTAACAGAACTGATATTAACATAGAAAATTATGATCATATGAAACTTCCTTTAGGCTTGAGACAGTAAAAGATGGTTTACCTCCAATCCATGGCAGCAGAAATCGTCCAAACACCTGACCAAATCCACCTTTACCTAGCTTTCTCTCTACCATGAACCTTGCAATCCAATTATCCTAAGTGACTAAAAGAATGATATTATAATGCTAGGACACAGAGATTACTGGAAAGAGTGTATTAGGAGAAGGCAGGGAAAATAGGTGGACATTTCTCTCATTCCCTCAAAATTCAACCCTTCCACAGGTGCAATCACATCATTTATATGTTTACTCAATCCTTTTCCATCCTCCTATTTTCCATCTATTGTACCAAAATGAATGATAAAAAAACCAATTTCAGTGCCCTTTCCTTTCCCTCATTTTCCTTCCTTTCTAACAAATAGTGTCGGGTAGACAACAAGGCTCGAAGTAATTGGTTCTCAACACTTGGCTTGGAGCCATATCAAGAACAACTATCAAGAAGCAAGTGCCAAAGAAACAAAATACATAAATAATGGACAAGCCAAAGCCACAAGCATATAACCATACCCTCTCTGGAAAAGTTGCAGTATTTCCTTCCTCTTCCTGTCCAACAGCCCTGTTAGCACTCAACCCACCGCTAACGTCCCCCATCCCACCTTCCTTCCCTTTAAATAAAAATTAAAATACTAAATTAAATATTAAAATCAAACTCAAATATCAAATAATATGCTGAAACCCTCTAGGTTGAAATTATTGAGTTCGTGATGAAGCCCCTTCCAAAGATTGCTTTGGAGCAGACTGAACCATATTTGCACTCATAATCTCTGGTAATGCTACTATTTGTTGACGAGCCTCTACATCAAGAAGCATACTAGATACCATATCAACATGCAAGGGAAAGTTGTGATATCTAGGCATGTGATTTTTGATGAGAACGTGTTTCCTTTTGTTGAGAAGTTGAAGCCAATATCTCACTCTGACTCACAGTCTTCTGTTACATCTGCTTGTTTGCCAGTAATTCATCCAGTTCAGTCTTTTTTAGAAGAGCTAGGTGTTAAGTTACAGACTGTTCCTGTGGTCTGGTGCTACATGCACGGTCCAAACATGTGGAGCTACAGCTTCATTTTGTCAGAGAACGAGTTAATGTTGGAAAGCTTCAGGTGAATCATGCTCCTGTGGAGAGCAAGTTGCAAATATTTTTACAAAATCACTTTCTGAAGGCTTGTTTTGTTATTTTAGAGACAAACTCAACGTTACTACTGTTAATACTGTGATTTAATGTTGTGATTTTGAGTATAATTCTAGAATTCTCTATATTTCTCTTCTTCTCTTAATCATGTTTACTGTTTTCATGCTCTTAATGGCTTGACATGTAGGTGTTCGACAAGATTGATTTGATACGAGATCAAGCCAAAGAACCCATTCTAAGAGAGATTTAGACTGGTTATAATCACCAACTGACTAAATGACTCTGTTGAGATAGCACCATCGAAAGCATTGTAAGCAAGGTTGAGTCGTCAGAGTCCATGAAAGTGAAACAGGCTGCTGGTTGTTCTCACGAAGAAGGCCATCGAGGTAGTTGTAGTTCAAGTTAAGCCATATAGTGGCTTTGAGGTGTAAAACATTTTTTTTAACGCCTTCAAAATGCAATAAAGCCCAGAATCCAAAAAATTATTAATAAAGAAGTCCATTATATAGTAATTTAATGGGTGATCTTTTCACAAAATGCTCTTTTATAAAGACATATATTTTAATGAGATATCATTTTACATAAAAATTATTTTTCAGATTTGAACTATCAATTAGTGGATATATTCCAGAGTTTTAATAATGTTGTCGGTGTTCGAAGATTGAACCAAAACTCCTAATATTAGTAGTTGAAATCCACCACACATAATATTCATTTATAGTTCCCTCAAAGGTTGTTTTACCACTAATATAGTCATGTGCATCTTGTTTGTAATAAACATTTACAAGAGAGACTCTACCTCTACTCGTTGAAGCGACATGAGTTTTTATGTTTATATAGGTAGAGTTTTTTTAATGATTTCATTGTTTTTTTCTTTTAGATATTTAAGCAATAAACAATGAGCTCTATTAAGAGTACTTAAACTCATTCTCTATATGCAATGAACCGTACTAGTTTCAACTAAACTATTTTCGAAATGAGTTTTGCTTGTACATTACAAATTCATAATGATAACTTGTTTTTACCTATTAAACTTTAAAGTTAGAGGTTTTACTAATTAAAGGTTAGGTTCCCGGTATCTAATAATAGGGTTAAAACTAATCCTAATTGTATTACTATTAAACAAAGAAATTATGTTCTCACATTCATTATCATAAATTAGTTATTAAACTGCTAATATATAATCAATTTAATTATAAGCTAACATGTCCAAATGTCTATTTCACAATATTTTTTTTTGAACTTGTTTCCTTTTTCTAGGAAATAATCGACATCAGTTGTGGTCACAACTCATTCTCATTAATACAATTTTAATTATTCAATTTCAATAACTTCAATCCAACTTGAAGTTGGATAAATGAATAAAGAAGACAATTACATTAATTTTTTAAGATTAAGAATGAACTTAATAAATTTTTCTTTAACAAGATAGCTAAACTTGTTAACTTGTATATATAATATTTTTTGAATTTGTTCTTAAGAAACCAACACATTCACCTTGTGCAAAATGTACATTCTTTTACTGAAGAATGTTTAAATTAATATTCAAGATATCATATATCAATACTCTCTTTCTTTCTTGCACCTTCTTACTATTTAATGGATTCTTAAAATTATTTCCACATAGTTAGGAGGCCTCCAACTATTCACCTTTAGTGAAATATTGCTAGCATGGCAACCATTTGATATCCTGAAATTTTATTTTTTTACAAAGCTTTATAATTTTTGATTAACTCAATACGAGAGTGTATAAATTTAATAATATATCAAATATAGTAACCATGCGAAAGAAAGGATAATATTACTTGGAACAAACATAACTACACAACACCCACAAATACAAATTTAGAAATTATGATGAACACAAAGACACTCATATCATTTGTTAAATTCATAACACCCCCACTTATTTATTCAAATCATTCCCAAAGAACAGAAATTCTGAATCTTTTCATCCAATTCAATCTTCAATTCCAATGCCACTATCACAAATTACAAAAAAAAAAAAAAAAAACATGTTTTAACTTAAATATTAGATTAAGAAAGATAAACTTATGAAATAGTTGTCAGAAAAGAAAGTCACCTAAGCAAGATGTTGAATGCAGAGCTAATTTCTTCTTACTTTGTTTCTTTGTACCCATTTCGTGAAATTATATTGCCAGTCTCTCTCCACCTTTCTAACAAACCACCATGGTTTTCCGGTTGTGAATACAATGTAACCTAAGCTTAGTCCTATCACTATTTCACTTCCATACCCCATCATTACAACTTGCCAAAAGAAGGGTATCTTAGAACCTTCGTGTTACACCACCAATGGTGAAGGCGGGTTGGGGCCCTGATGGTTGACGCATTGCTTGGATAATGGTAATCCACACAATCCCAAGTTATCGTTGTAGGAATCATTGTCAAAGGTATTGAATTGATTCCCATGAGGAATCGGTCCAACAAGATTGTTGTTTGAAAGATTCAATACTTCAAGAAATGTCAAATTCGTCATTTGAGAAGGAATCCTGCCACTGAACTTGTTTGATGAAAGATCCAATGATTCAAGTGCTACCAAATTTCCAAACGATGCTGGGATAGGACCAGTGAAATTGTTGTGAGAGAAATTGAGCATTTGTAGGGAAATAAGTTGCCCAACATCCTCAGGAATTTTTCCGGAGAATTGGTTGTTTGACAAGTCCATAGATATGAAAATGGCCAAGGTCTTTGTCAATTCCATCTCCAATCTTTTCGTTGTTACATTCACAGGAATTTCATAAATAAAACTGACGTTTAAGAAATCTAAAAAATATGAATTTGAGGAGGTTAACCACTCTCCAGGCTTATCTTTCATTGCTCTCAAATTTGCTAAGAGTTTCGGGGACAATGTGCCTTTGAACTCATTTGCAGAGAGATCAATTATTCGCAATGCAGAGAAGTTAGATGAAGCTATAGAATGAGGCAGTGATCCAAAAAATCTATTAAATCTCAGGATAAGAACTTGCAGACTTGAAAGCGAAGCTAACCAACGGGGAAATCTATCCGTTAACTTGTTGTTCCCTAAATTTAAAAGTTCCAACGAAGTTGAATTAGCCAAAGATGATGGTACTAATCCTTCCAATTGATTGTCATTGAGTAAAAGACGCCTCAAACTATTATTCACAAAAGAATTAGGGATCTTGCCAATGAAGTTGTTCATTTGCAAATCTAAGGTCTCGAGATGGCTTAAATTTTCAAGACAATCAGGAATAGTTCCACTCAAGCTGTTTTCGGACAAGTCCAGAAGAACAAGTGAACTCAAGTTGCAAATAGAAGAAGGGACGTTTCCTGTCAATTTATTCTCTGAAATGATGAACTCTTGCAACCACGTTAAAATCGGAATTTGAGGGTTCAAGCAAGTTGAGAGAATTGGTCCTTGAAGCAAGTTGGAATGAAGGTTGAGATATCCCAAATTGTTTCCCGGAAATTGCTCCAAAGCAGTCAAAAAGTTATGAGAAAGATCCAACCATAGCAATCCTTTCCACCCTTCAGCTTCCCATTTGGAAATTCCACCAGAAATCATGTTATTGGAAAGATCTAAACTTTCCAAGTTCGACGTTCGAAAGAAATTCGGGAACTGCCTTACGCGACAACCAGCGAAGTTCACAGTTGTAAGCTGGGGGAAAGAATAGTTAACACCATTGCCGCTTGTGCTTAATGATAATAAACTATTACTTGAAACATCAAGAAACATAAGACTCGTGAGTTTTGAAAGCATATCTGACTTGATCACACCACTCAAGTTGTTTGATGACAAATGAAGTGAAGTAAGGTTCACAAGATCAAAAATGGAATCGGGTATTGGACCACCAATGTTATTATAACTCAAATCAACCTCTTGGATGGAACTAGGCTTCTGAATTCGATCAATCGGACCAACTAGTTTGTTATAACTGAGGTCCAAACGTGGAAGAGATGGCAGAGTAAACAGCCAAGATGGTAGTCCACCACTTATAGAGTTATATGATAACCAAAGTTCCTCTAGAAATTGAAGCTCACTAACATAATTTGGAAAGGGACCTTCCAAACCATTGCGTGACAAATCCAAATGGGTAATTTTTGTGAGGTTGCAGATAGTTATTGGAAGTGGACCACTCAAATTGCATGAAAAAAACCTCAAAGAAGTTAATTTTCTAAGGTTTCCAAAAACATCTGGAATCTGTCCTTCAAGCGAATTTCCTGATAAATCAACGGAAATGATTTGAGTGAGATTTCCAAATGATGCTGGAATTGACCCCCTAAAACCACAATCGGAAAGGTCCAACAACTCAAGGCCACTACTCCAGTTTGTGTTAGGGAGATAACCTGTGAGATTTTCATTCACACTTAAATATAGAACTTTGAGGTTTGGAAGCTGAAAAACTTGAGTTGGGAATTCCCCATGTAATTTACACCCACAGAGACTCAAATGTTCAAGTGATGAAGATAGGTTTAGAAAGGAAGTGAGTGCAACATCAGACATATCTACAGTGTCAAGCACAAGGTTTCTTAATTTGGTCAAGATTCTTGTAAGCATGTCAAAACCTTGGCCATCAAATCTGTCCAAACTGTAAGAGGAAAGATCAAGTGAAACCAAACTTGATTGGAGATTGATTTGATGCGGGATCAAGCCAAAGAACCCATTATAAGAGAGATTAAGATGGGTTAAACTCACCAGCTGGCTAAATAACTCTGTTGAGATATCACCACCGAAACTGTTGTTAGCAAGGTTGAGTCGTTTGAGTCCATGAATATGAAACAAGTTGCTAGTGTTCTCAAGAGGAGAGCCTTCGAGGTAGTTGGAGCTCAAGTCAAGCCATTGGAGGTTGTGAAGTTGAAAGAGGCTGTTGTTTGCAAAGAGAAAACCACCAAGGCAACTGTGACTAAGATCGATGCCGATTACATGACCAGTCACGTTGTTGCATTTCACTCCCTCCCATGAACAACAATCAATGCTTTTGTTCCATGACTCTATGTCTATCTTGGGGTAAGCATCTCCATCAAAATAATCACCACTATAAACAGAAATGGTGGTTTTAAAATGGAGCAAAGCATCTCTTTGATGTGGGAGACATAAATGAGAGGATGGAGGAGCAACAGATGAAGACAAACTCCATGAAAGTTGCAAGATCACCAAAACCAGGCAAAGGCTTCCCATATTTTTTTCTCCAAAAAAGAAACAAGTACAAAGTTAAGAAACAAAGGGATGTCTATCATAACAACAACCAAGTCCTTTTATAGAATTACATTATTTACTTTAGTTAAAAATAATTTACCATATTTTAAAATACTTTTATAGTACTTCTTTTATTAATTTGATATTTAAAACCTCGTGGTCTAATAATGTCCCTAGTTCTTGTACCCTTTGAATTTTTGAAATTTAGTCCCTATAGTATTAATTTTAAGAATTTATCTTTTCTAACTTATCTGATTTAAAATTAAAGTCCAATTAATAATATTGTTAATTGGTTTAACATGCCTTATATTATCATTTATTAACTTATAACTTAATTAATGCTTCAATTACTATCAATATTAATCGTAACTACTTAACTATCGAGAGAACTTACTAATAATCTACTGGTTTAATTGCAGTTTGTGTTGTATGGCTTGAAAATTCGAGTTAAATCCCTATCTTTCTTTTTTCTTTAATTATTAATAAAAAAATTGAGTAAATACTTTGTTTTTGTTAATTCATTTTTAGTTAACCATCACTTTAAAGACAACCAAGTTAAGTCTCTTAAAGTTGAGTTGGTTTACATATTTGAAATTAGTGGTAATTGCATTAAATGGCGTATCCAGAGAGGCTGGTAGGGGTCTCGACCCCTCTAAAATGGAATTTTTTTCATTTAAGTTTTTTAAAATTTCAAAATAGTAAAGATAAAATTACACTTTGACCATTCTTTAAAATAATAAAAATTTGATTTAATCATTTAAAAATTATAAAAATATAAATCATTCAAATGGTGAAATTGTATTGTTACTATCGTAAAAATTTTTAATTTCGGTCCCCTAAAAATTTTTTCTATCTTCACCCTTGATTGCATATGATTTTGAATTTATTTTATAGTTTGAGTATTATTGCTTTCCAAGGTGTTTTGTAGAGTTTATAAATAAATAAATAAATAAATATATATATATATATATATATATATATGTATATGTATATGTATACCACCGACTTATAAAATAAGTCAAGAGAATTGGCCATTAAAGCAAGATGGAACAAATGCTGAGCATTCCCTAACTCTTTCCTGGAAATTGCTCCAAAATAGTTAAAAAAAAAAAGTTATGTTGTTGGAAAATTATGAATGTTGAATAAAAGTTGATGGGATTTTAACTATGAAATCGATGGATTCTCTTAAGTATATCAGAATTAATAATATACGATACACATAATAATTATTTTTATAAGAAATTGAGTTATTTATTGTATATTTATTCAAAAATAATTTTAAAATATTTTTTTATTTATTTGAAATAATTTTGCTGATGTTACAGTGGTACGTTAGCAATCAATTCTGACATGGTGTTTGTTAACGCTCACATCAGCATTGCCATTAAATATTAACAGTCAACATTAGTCAAAGTGACTATTTAATCAGTTTTATTAATTTAGATAGTCAATTGGGTGTAAAAAGTTAGAAGGTGCCTAATTGATTTTTTTTTAAAGTTTGGGGGGCTTATTTTATCAATAAACCTTAATTTAATCATTATGACAAGACGCAACCAACAAATCATATCTACTTAAATCTCAAGTGGATGCATAAAATAATGAAAAGAAAAAAAACGTGAAAACATCAATAATTATTTTGAAGTTAAGACCACAAAAGTCTTAGTTATACCACAAAAGTATATCCCATTTTACAAGTTAAGACTTAATATTGACTTGATTTCCCATCTCATTGTCTACTTTCCATTTTGTACCCCAAAAAAAGTCACTTATTTAACTCTTAATCTAATTTTATTTTTTTAATTTCCTTGAATTAGACTATTTAATTTAGTTAATAATAATTTATTTTTAAAAAATATTTTTTACATTTCTATTTATTTGAAATTTAAAACTTTTAGGTCTAAATCTAATAGTTCCATATTCCCCAAACACTTTGGGTTTTTGAAATTTTGCCCATTTACATTTGATTCCATGAATTTAATCCCTTCATTTGTATGATTTAAAAATTAAAGTTTGATTGATAATAATGTTAATTTATTTATGATAAACTTGAAATATATATATATATATATATAATATGAATTGGATTTTAATTTTCAAACTAGACTTATAAATACTAAAATGCCACTTATTCAAATATAAAGAAAGTTTACTAATAGTTTTATCAATTGAGTTCTAATTTTCAAATTAAAGAAAAATAGAGGTAATAAATTTTAAATATCCAAAAGTAAAAATTTGGGAGTAGAATTTTAATATGAATTTACAACTTTATTTTTTTATTACTTAAGAAAATGTATAAAATTTAATTTTTTAAGAGTATATATAAAATTTAATATTTTTTGTACTTATTCCGTAGTGACAGTTTTAGCATTTATTAGGTTCATTAGGAATTTACTATTTTTACTGTATTTTATAAGTAAACAACTGACTCATTTGATTTATAAACTAAGTTTTCAAGGGGAAAATTTAATGAAGAGAGATAATCTTTTAAGTGCAAAAGTAAGGTTGTTAAATTGGGGTGTGAAGACTTAAATTACTTTTGTACGATATTGAAAGATAGTGAACTATCTTTTTGAGAAAGGACTCATAAGCATAGGAAAATCGAATTGCGTAAACACTAAAAATAGAAAGTATAATGTCTCTAATGAAAGCATGTGAAATCGAATTTTGATCCGAAACTAAGAATCAAAAAATATGTTTATCCCAAGTTCAATGGCTAAATTGAATAAAATACAAAATATATGTGAAATCAAAAAAGGGATTATTTAATGTCATGCATCTCGTGGCATTATTGTTGTGATCCATTGAATGACTATTATGTGTTATTATGTTATATTGATTGGTATAAATATATATATTTGTATAGAACCAGAACGGGATAAAAATGGAACTAGTAGAGGAAAAGCTAAATTTGCATAATAGGCCATGAGAAACCTACTTGTTTGTATTTTGAAAGGCAAGTTCTTATGGTTATTACTACTCTTCCTTGCTTAATAAGGTTTGATTGTGTTATTTCCATTTTCACTTGTGTTGTTAATAAGCCATGACCAACGAATATTGGGACATGGTTAAGAATAATACGGAGTGCACCTAATGCATAAGTTCTTTTAAGTAACAATGTACAATAGCCACGCCCAACAAATATCGAGACATGGGTAACCCGTTCTCTGTGTCTTTGTTTCTATTGCATTCTATTTCATTGTATCACATTTTGTTCTGCAATATTTGAGAATCAACGTCAATAGCTCAGTGTAGGTGTCCGGGATAATTCTTTGTTCTATAGTCCTAGGGCTATTTACAACCAGCCAATTAAGAATTTTCAAATGTGCTAGTACTAGCAAATGCCTCAAAGATGCAGTCATCGATTCTCCCAAGAGACCACAATTAACTCGAGCAAACACATTAATTTAGTGATGAGGAGCGCATTTTTTCTATGCTACTAATACTTGTACTTGCTCTGCTATTCTGCGCAAGCTTGGCTGAGGAAGAGTTACGAGGCGTAAAACAAAAAAAAAATGCTTATTTTATTTTTTTTTGGCCGGTAATACTATCTATCAATATAAAATAGAAAAGTAAATATACGATAAATAACAAATAAAAGGCCACTCCATTTCGGCAAAAAACCCACGCCGAAGTTCCATAGCTTTGGGTCTGCTATCCCAATCATGATTTTCCTACCTCCAGAGGGAAAGGTCTTTCCCTTTTGGGCCAGTTGTGGGGGAGGAATTAGGGGTGAGCAAAACTCGATTCGACTCGAAAAAATCGAAAAAAAATTTAAATTTCGAGTTAAACGAATCGAGTTATTCGAATTATTCGAGTTATTCGAGTCAACTCGAATTTTTTCTTCGAATTTCGAGTTCGAATCGAGTTAAGTTTTCAAATTCGAATAACTCGAATAATTCGAATAATTCGAATAATTCGAATATCAAACTATAATATTTACATTTTTACCCCAAACTCCCAAACCTTTTTACTTTTCCCTCAAAACTTTTACTCCTTTTCACTTTTCCCCCAAAACTTTTACTCCCCTCCCATCCCAATCCCCCATCTACCCAAAATTCATTTCCTACCGAAATTTTACTCTCCTATTTATTTTTCCTCAAAATTTTACCCTCAAAAACCCTCAAAACTTTTTATTTTCCCTCAAAATTTTTACTCCCTCCCACTTTCCCCTTAAAACTTTTACTCCCTTCCCATCCCACCCCCCATCTACTCTAAACCCATCCCCCTAATTATTTTTTTAATATTTTCTCTCCAAAATTTTACTCTCCCTATTTACTTTCCCTCAAATTTTTACTCCCAAAACTTTTTATTTTCTTCCTAAACTTTTACTTCTCACCATTTACTCCTAAATAAAAAATTAAAATTATCCAAAAAACCCTATAAACATAAATAGTAATAATTTTTTTATATCTACTATTTATATTATTAAATTAAATTTCATATTATATATTATTTATATTATTGAATTGTTTATTCATATTAAATATTTATATTAAAATTGAATTATTAATGATGCTATAAAATATTTTTGTTAAAATTTTATATTGGAATCAATTTCACATTTTATCTTTAAAATAACTTTTTATTAAAAAGCAACATTTTTACATTTAATATATTTTTTAATTCCACAATACATAGTGACAAGAATTTGAAGATAATTGCAACAACTAAGCAAGCAAAAAAGCTAACTCATATATAAAACATTAATAAATAAATTATGAGGTGATGAAAGTTAACAAAAAAAATTGATTATGGTGGAAAAATTTTATTACGATGGGTGACAGTAGTTACAAGGACCCAAATTTTTTTTTTAGAATTTAACTCGAATAAATATATTCGATTCAATTCAATTCGAATTCCATTTCACTCGACAAGATTCGAGAAAATTTCAATCAAATTAGGATGATAAAATACGATTCGTCAACTCGATTAACTCGAAATTTTTTCATTCGATTCGATTCGATTCGATCGACCGCTCACCCCTAGGAGGAAGGATTCGAACCCCCCACACCGTGGTTCGTAGTCACGTGCCCTAATCCTCTGAGCTACAGGGCCCACCTCGTCTCCACTAGGAGTACCCCAAAAAAAAAGAACCTTTCTTCTCCCCAACCATTTCGAGTTAAGAAGATGTGAAAGTGCCTTTCTCTCTATAAGAACAGTGTGTTCTGAGGTGTGAAGATAATGACCCGTCTTTGATCCTTTAGGCTTTAACTACAAACACTAGCACCCAAGTCCAAGTAACATAGGAATGCACCATCCGTCCATAAATTCAAGCTACCGATTCATGAAAAAACTCTCTAACTCGAGCAATATTTCAATTCATTACCACATAATAGTCGCATATAGGTACGGTTTTCATTTTCCCCGCTTCTACCCAACATACAAACATATAATCTGAAAAAATAAAACAAAACGATATGAAAATCACTAGAACTACTTCAATACCTGAAACTAATCATTGAAAGATCATTACATGTTAATACAAAGTTTAAAATGCTCGAATTCGATGCTCAAGTATGGTTCCAAGATATTCCCCCAAGGTTCCATTAAACAAACTATCAACCATTTCTACCCTAACAAAAAAAGATTAAAGCATAGTTTTCAATAAAAATGTGAACTATTTTTTAATAATCAACAAATGTATAATTACTTTCAGACCATAAAAAAAAAATTGGTTTAAGCAAATCAATAAACATTAATGTAAAACACAAAAGCAAAGCAATTAACTTTACCAGATTCTCGTCAATCTCTCCAGTTACTGGATCTACTAATTAGTTAAAAAATGCTTCTTCTTCTTCAACCTTACTGTAATCTAAGCTGTAAGTCAATGAAACACAAAGCAGAGCTACCAAAAACCCTAAACAAATTGTTCTTACAACACCATATATCTTCACCATCATCACAAGCACAAAATGGGTTCTTTTTCATTTCATCAATAACCAAAACCCTCCGCACAGTCAAACCTTAAACCCTTGAAATCTGCCAGGAAAACAAGCAGATTTTGCTAAAAGAACTTAATGAAAGATTGAAACTTGGAATCAGAACAAACAAAACCCAGAATTTATCTCCCTTTATAAAGCCAAAAAAATGGATAAAAAAATCAAAATTTGGAACTGAAAAAGATATATATGTTGAATGAAAACTTAAAAGGAAGCTCAAAAGAGGAGAAAAATAAAAAAAGAAGACAATGAATTTCAAAAAAAATTCTTCTGTAACTTTACCAACTTTTCAATGTTAGTAATTGAAAATACCCCAAGATCTGAACACATGAAAAAGGACAAAGTTGGGTCCATTTTATCATGACTGAATCATATACAATCAATGGCAGGCAACTCATTCGAAAGGAAAAAAGAAATATGCATATAAAACTTTTACGGCATGTAAAAAAGTTGACTAGGAAAAGTTTTTTTTGCCTTTATTATTACAGTAAGGTGACAAAGTAGAGTTTTTTTTTTAATTATTTTTTCAAGGTTAGTTTCTTATTTTGAGATTTTTGAAATTAATTTGAATTTTTTTTCCTACTTGTTTTAGAAGGATAGATTAGATTTTATTGTTGAAAGACAAGATTTGATTTTTTAAAATTAAAACAAGCAAGGTTAGTTTTTTTAACCATAAATATATGAAAATATCTTACTTTTAAGAAAAATTCTCACTTTGTTATGATTTGGATTTTGAATACTATTTTCAAATAAAATGAAATTAAAATAAGGTTCAAT
The DNA here is from genome assembly GCA_020496765.1 of Gossypium stocksii. Classification (NCBI taxonomy): domain Eukaryota; kingdom Viridiplantae; phylum Streptophyta; class Magnoliopsida; order Malvales; family Malvaceae; genus Gossypium; species Gossypium stocksii. The sequence continues at coordinate 3,527,989 of CM035623.1, forward strand.
TTATTCATTATGATTTTTTTCTTACATTTTAAGAGAAGATTTGGATAAAAAAATTATTTTAAATTTAATCTAAAGACTCATCCTTAGAAAAAATATGGATTGAATTTCAGTTAAATTTGTTAAATATGTTGAAAAAAACTTTAATTTGATAAAATATGTTGTTTTTTTTTATTTATTTAGGGAAATATGTCATTTTTTTAGAGAGCTTGTAAAGGCACACCTAGTTGGATGATAGTGGTGTTTAAACTTTGGTTAAAACTGAATTAATCGACTGAATCAATCTAATTCGGGTGGAGGTCGGTTAATTTTTTTTTTAAATTCCAGTTAACGGTTATTTTGGTTTGAAATTGGGTAATTAACCGAATTAACTAAACTTAATAAATAATATTATACATATTATATGTATTAGGCTTTTACTAGTTCGGTTAATCTGATTAAATAAACATTATAAGTTTATTTTTTATATATTTTATACTTGTTTGAACAAAAAAAATATAAAATTTAGTTAATTCGGTTAATTGATTGAATTAATCGAAATATTTCAGTTCTGTTAATTTTTTTGAAAAAAATTCAGTTTAATTAACGGTTAATTCGATTAATATTAGTTTGGTTTGGTTAACAGTTTGAATATCCCTATTGGACGAGCTTTCTTACTGACATGTTAGGAAAAACTCACTATCTGGACGCATTCTATACTCTCTTCGAAAATGGCTTATTTTCTAAATTAAAAAAAAACTACTTATTTGGCCCATTAATTTTTTCAAAAAATTCAGCTAATTTTTCCTTAAATTTTATTTTATTTTATAATTTCTAGAAAGAAAGTAATGTTTTGAATTTTTCATAAAGAAAATGTCAAAGTTGACCCTAATTTCTTAGCACCTTCATAAGACAAATGTAAAGCAATTAAGGAAAAAAAAAAAAAAAAAACCCTATAAAAAGCTACGCGTCTGCTTTAATATATTTAAATTTAAATTTTAAAAAATATTATTTTCACCATTAAGTAATTTCTTTTTATTTTCCTATTTTGGACGCGTTAAGCCTTTGTGGGCCTCACCATTTATAAAGGTGGGCTGTCTTTGAAAACTGTTTCTCGATTTATTAATAATATTTTATATAAATTAATTTTAATTAATTCTTTTATTATATTAGTATTAGTTTAAGTGAGGCTGATCGAGTATTAATTCAATTTATACATATGTTGTTAGAATTTTATGGAAGTTGAGGGTTTGAGTCTCGAAATGTTCCTTTCTTTAATTAGTTCGGATAGTAATTTAATCAGTTCAGTTATTAATCGAACCGAATTACTATTAATTAAATTACTCAAAATGTAAAAATATTTAATCGTTAATCGAACTGAAATTATTTTTAAATACATTGACAGAATCTAAATATTTTGATTAATTCGATCGGGTAACCGAATTAATTGAAATTTATATATTTTTATTTTTTTGGTTAAAATAAATATAAAACATATAAAAAATACATTGCTAATGTTCATTTTCTTTTAACAATTCAAAAAAAATATATTGTATATAATATATATTATTTATTTCGATTAACATAAAAAATAATAGTTCAAAAAATTCATTTCTAATATAAAAATATTATATAAATATATTATTTATTTCGGTTAATTTAGTTAATTATTCGATTTCAAACTAAATTAACTGATAACTGAGATTTTAAAAAATCATTAACCGACTCTTAAATAAAATTGTACTTTGACCACCCCTAAAATTGATAAAATTTTAATATAATTCTTTCGTAAATATATTAACTATTGAAATGTTAAATTATATTTTTATTATCATAAAAATTAAAATTAATTTCGAAACGCTAAAAAAAAAATTCTGCCTTCGGGACTGAACATAGCTCCCCAGCGGGGAACCACCAAATAACTTAGGAAAGAAGAAATGGTAAACAGTAAGGGAGTAATTTTGTTTCTTCGACCTGTGTCTAATGACAAAGCTAAAAACTTCTTCTTATAGTCTCTCGTTTCTGAAAAAGCAAACCATAAGAAAAAGGAAGAAGGGCAGGGATGCAGTGTTAACAAGGTAACCAGTCAAGCATGGATTTAAGATAGATGCAGAAATAGAAAACAAGCTGCAGATCATACCATCACATCATAGTCTCCTTGCTTCCCTTTGTTGTGTACTTTGGGAACTCCATGACTGCCACTAAGAGCACTGTTCACAAGGAGATCAACAGTGTCGGATATAGTCACGACTTAGAAAAGTTCCAAAGAACAACTAGAAACGAGATAGAGCCACCTACTTGTAAACTTGCCATTCATACGGAGGACCATCTTTACATACTTTGCTGTTTCTATGCTCAAATTTCAGATCAACCTAAAAGATGGCAAAAATAGTAACAGAACTGATATTAATATAAATAATTATGATCATCTGAAACTTCTTATAGGCTTGAGACAGTAAAAGATTGTTTACCTCCATGGCAGCAGAACCGGTTCCACGTTCTTTTCCACCATTAACACGTCGTCTAACAAACACCTCACCAAATCCACCTTTACCTAGCTTTCTTTCTACCATGAACCTTGCAATCCAATTATCCTAACTGACTAAAAGAATGATATTATAATGCTAGGACACAGAGATTACTAGAAAGAGTGGATGAGGAGAAGGCAGGGAAAATAGGTGGACATTTCTCTCATTCCCTCAAAATTCAACCCTTCCACAGGTGCAATCACATCATTTACATGTTTACTCAATCCTTTTCCATCTATTGTACCAAAATGAATGATAATGAAACCAATTTCAGTGCCCTTTCCTTTCCCTCATTTTCCTTCCTTTCTAAACAAATAGTGCCGGGTAGACAACAAGGCTCGAAGTGATTGGCTCTCAACACTTGCCTTGGAACCATATCAAGAACAACTATCAAGAAGCAAGTGCCAAAGAAACAAAATACATAAATAATGGACAAGCCAAAACCACAAGCATATAACCCCTCTCTGGAAAAGGTGCAGTATATCCTTCCTCTTCCTGTCCAACAGCCCTGTTAGCACTCAACCCACCGCAATCGTCCCCCATCCCACCTTCCTTCCCTTTAAATCAAAACTAAAATACTAAATTAAATATTAAAATCAAACTCAAATATCAAATAATATGCTGAAACCCTCTAGGTTGAAAATATTGAGTTTGTGATTAATCCCCTTCCAAAGATTGCTTTGGAGCAGACTGAACCATATTTGCACTCATAATCTCTGGTAATGCAACTGTTTGTTGACGAGCCTCTACATCAAGAAGCATACTAGATACCATATCAACATGCAAGGGAAATTTGTGACATCTAGGCATGTGATTTTTTATGAGAACGTGCTTTCTTTTGTTGAGAAGTTGAAGCCAATATCTCGCTCTGACTCACAGTCCTCTGTTACATCTGCTTGTTTGCCAGTAATTCATCCAGTTCAGTCTTTTTTAGAAGAGCTAGGTGTTAAGTGACAGACTGTTCCTGTGATCTGGTGCTACATGCACGGTCCAAACATGTGGAGCTACAGCTTCATTTTGTCAGAGAACGAGTTAATGTTGGAAAGCTTCAGGTGAATCATGCTCCTGTAGAGAGCAAGTAGCAGATATTTTTACAAAATCACTTTCTGAAGGCTTGTTTTGTTATTTTAGAGACAAACTCAACGTTACTACTGTTAATACTGTGATTTAATGTTGTGATTTTGAGTATAATTCTGGAATTCTCTATATTTCTCTTCTCTTAATCATTTTTACAGTTTTCATGCTCTTAATGGCTTGATATGTAGGTGTTCGACAAGATTGATTTGATGCGGGATCAAGCCAAATAACCCATTCTAGGAGAGATTAAGATGGGTTATACTCATCAACTGACTAAATGACTCTGTTGAGATAGCACCATCGAAAGCGTTGTAAGCAAGGTTGAGTCGTCGGGGTCCATGAAAGTGAAGCAGGCTGCTGGTTGCTCTCAAGAAGAGAGCCATCGAGGTAGTTGTAGCTCAAGTTAAGCCATATAGTGGCTTTCAGGGTGTAAAACACATTTCTTAACGCCTTCAAAATACAATAAAGCCCGCAATTTAAACAGAATCGGAAAAATAATTAAACATATCTCTTAATGAAAAACAGTTTCTTTTACAAAATAATTTTAAATTAAGATAAATTTATGTACAAAAGTTACGTCTTTACAACACAACTATTCATTAATTATTTCACATAAAATTATGTCTTTTTAAGACAAATTTATGTACAAAAGTTATATCTCAATTTGAACTATCAGTTAGAGGATATATTTCAGAGTTCTAATAATGTTGTCGGTTTTCGAAGACTGAACCAAAACTCCTAAATATTAGAAATTGAAATCTACCGCATATAATATTCATTTATATTTTCGTCAAAGGTTATTTTACCACTAATATAGTCACATGCTTATCTTGTTGATAATAAATATTTACAATAAAAATTCTACCACTGCTTCTTGAAGTGACATGACTTCTTATATTTATATAGGCAGAGTTTCTTTAATGTTTTCATTGCTTTTCTCATTTAGACTTTTAAATAATAAACTGTGAACTCCGTTAAGAGTATTTAAACTCATCCGCTATATGCAATGGACTGTACTAGTTTCAACTAAACTGTTTTTAAAATGAGTTTTGCTCGTACATTGCAAACACATAATGATAACTTGTTTTTACCTATTAAATTTTAAAGTTAGAGGTTTTACTAATTAAAGGTTGGGTTCCCGATATCTAATAATACGGTTAAAACTAATCCTAATTGTATTACTATTAAACAAAGAAATTATGTTCTCACATTCATTATCATAAATTAGTTACTAAATCGCTAATATATAATCAATTCATAAGCTAACATGTCCAAATGTCTATTTTACAATATGTTTTTTTGGACTTGTTTCCTTTTTCTAGGAAATAATCGACATCGGTTATGGTCACAAGTCATTCTCATTAATATAATTTTAATTATTCAATTTCAATAACTTCAATCCAACTTGAAGTTAGATAAATGAATAAAGAAGACAATTACATTAATTTTTTAAGATTAAGAATGAACTTAATGAATTTTTCTTTAACAAGACAGCTAAACTTATTAACTTGTATATATAATATTTTTTGAATTTGTTCTTAAGAAACCAACACATTCACCATGTGCAAAATGTACATTCTTTTATTGAAGAATTTTTGAATTAATATTTAAGATATCATATATCAATACTCTCTTTCGTGCATCTTCTTACTATTTTCTAGATTCTTAAAATTATTTCCACATAACTAGGAGGCCTCCAACTATTCACCTTTAGTGAAATATTGCTAGCATAGCAACCATTTGATATCTTGAAATTTTATTTTTTTACAAAATTTTATTAACTTTTGATCAACTCAATACGAGAGTGTATAAATTTAATAACATATCAAATATAGTAACCATGCGAAAGAAAGGATACTATTACTTGGAACAAACATAACTACACAACACCCATAAATACAAATTTAGAAATTATGATGAACACAATAACACTCGTATCGTTTGTTAAATTCACAACACCCCACCCTCACTTATTTATTCAAATCATTCCCAAGGAATTGAAATGCTGAATCTTTCCATCCAATTCAATCTTGAATTCCAATGCCACTATCACAAATTACAAAAAAAAAAAATTAACTTAAATATTAGATTAAGAAAGATGAAACTTATGAAATAGTTGTCAGAAAAGAAACTCACCTAAGCAAGATGTTGGATGCAGAGCTAATTTCTTCTTACTTTGTTTCTTTGTACCCACTTCGTGAAATTATATTGCCAGTCTCTCTCCACCTTTCTAACAAACCACCATGGTCTTCCAGTTGTGAATATAATGTAACCTAGGCTCAGTCCTATCACTACTCCACTTCCATACCCCATCATTACAACTTGCCAAAAGAAGGGTATCTTAGAACCTTCATGTTCCACCACCAATGGTGAAGGCGGGTCCCGATGGTTGACTGTAACACCCCGAAAATTTCTACAGTGAAATTGTAATAGCCCAAATTTCAGTGATGTCAAAAATAATGGTTTGAGACCACCAAATTTGACAAATGAACTCGTAGATTATATTATTTAATATTTACGAGCCAAATATAATTTTTAAAAGATTTTTGAAACAGAAAATTGTGTTTTATAAAGATTTATTTAGCCAAGAAATCGAGAAAGAGAGGTATCGAGATCTCTGTGTTATAAATCGAGCCATAAATATTTTTATGAATATTTACGGAGTGTTAATAAGGTAATATTAAAATTTCGTTAGAAAATTTTGGCATTTGGATGGTTAATTAAATAAAAAGGACTAAATTGAAAAAGGTGTAAAAGTTGTTAGAAGGATTAAATAGCTCAATTGTCCAATGAGGAAGGACCTAAAGTGAAAATAAGCCCAAAAGAGATATTTTGGGCGGCAATAGCTGAGAAAAATCAGGGAATGGGTGAAATGAGGGCAAAATTGGAAAATTGCCAAAATTAGTTAAATAAAAATGGGACCAAATTAGAATATCTAGAATTTTCTTCATTTCTCTTCATTTTCTTCAGCTGAAAAACAGCCATGGGAGAGAGTTCAAGCTGGTTTTCATACTCAAGCTTCATGTAAGTTTAATTCTTGCTTTCTCCTTGAAATTTCTATGTTTATTAGACTTTTACAATTGGGTCCAACTTATTAATTCATTAGTTTTTCATTCTATGGCTAATTTTTAAAGTTGATGTGGACTAGTGCTGGAAGCATATGATGAATAAATATTGAATTGAAGCTTTAATTTTGTTATATGATGATTTTATCAAGTAAAGTTGATGGAAATTGGTTTTAGGACCTAATTATGAAAGAGTTGAAATTAAGGCTTAGTATTAAAATTCTGAATTTCAAAGGTTATGAAGTAGTTTAAAATGATAGAGAAAAGTATTAAATGAGAAAGTTAGCTCAATTGAGGGGTTAATTGAGTAAGGACTGAATTGTATGAATTGTGGAATTTGGGACAAAATAGAAATCAACATGTTACACTAAAGCAGTTTTGGACAGCAGCAATTATCTAACTTTGAAAAATCACCAAAAATGGTATAAATTGAATTAGAAGTTGAGTGAGATATGGAATTAAAGCTTGTTGAGTCTACTTTCATATAAAAGAAACAGAGCAAGTAAAGGAATTCTGTTTTCTAAGATATTTAGATTTTTGTGAGACTGATTCAGAATGATTTCGGGATCCTCTGTTCTGACTTGTAAAAATCATTAAAAATTGTAAAAAAAAATTTATGGGACATAATTTATATGGTTAGATTCCTTAGTGAGTCTATTTTCATTAGAAACAATCAAAAACACTATATGAAAATCGTACTATGAGATAATTGATTTTTAGTGAAGAGAGGTCAGAGCTGTTGGACTGTGTAACAGGGGAAACTTTAATGAATAAACTGTATTAATTGGCTAAACCAAAAATTCTGAAAATTTTATGGTAAGAAGATATATGAGTTTAGTTTCAAGGAAAATTTACGGATCTTAATTTTTAGTTCTGTAGCTCAAGATATAAATAATTTGGTAACCATGACACAAATGGACAGTTTTGAATATACATATAAGTAAATAGTGAAATTATTGATAATGTTACTTATAGCATGTTATATAAATTAAGGATGTGGAATGGAGAGGAGGAGGAGGAAAATATGTATGAATATTCATCTAGCATGGATAATTTGTATATTTTAGGCTCAGGGACTAAATTGAATAAAAGTAAAACTTTATGGGCAGTTTTGTAAAAATGTTAGAAATGGCCAATTTGCATGAAAAGGATTATTTTATTATTTAAATTGTAAAATTTAAATGGAATTATTAATTTATTTCAAGATCGGTGAAAAATACCTTTTAAGGATTAAATTGCAAGAATTTTATTTTCTGAGCCTAAGGATGAAATCGTCATTAATTAAAAGTTTAGGGGCAAAATGGTAAATTTTGTTTAGAACATTAGTTGAATGTATTAGAACATGAAATAAATGAAAATGACAATCATCTTTATTTATAAAGATCCGGATGACTCAAATATGAGACTAGAACGTGGAAAAGAAAAGAGATTATTGAAATTATAAACATGAATAAACAACAAGGTAAGTTAGTGTAACTTGAATTGTATTTTTAAATACATGAAATATTGATATAATAAATTACCTAATTTATGTTTATGAAGAAATGGCAAGAGAATGATATTTATCATGACATGTAAATATGTGATTATCTGTGATACTTAATACAAGGAAACTAAGTATGTTGAAACATTTAATAAATTCAAGTAAAACATGTCGAGAAAAATAAGCACGTTTAAGGGACAACATGTTTAATTTTAATTGGTTTCAAATATGAATGTTAGATGAAGTAAAATAATGCTCCGTAACTCTATTCCGGTGACAGATTTGGGTTAGGGGCGTTACATTGACGCATTGCTTGGATAATGGTAATCCACACAATCCCAAGTTACCACTATAGGAATCATTATCAAATGTATCGAATTGATTCCCATGAGGAATTGGTCTAACAAGATTGTTGTTTGAAAGATTCAATACTTCAAGAAATGTCAGATTCGTCATTTGAGAAGGAATCCCCCACTGAACTTGTTTGATGAAAGATCCAATGATTCTAGTGCTACCAAATTTCCAAACGATGTTGGGATAGGACCACTGAAATTGTTGTGAGAGAAATTGAACATTTGCAAGGAAATAAGTTGCCTTACATCCTCAGGAATTTATCCGGAGAATTGGTTGTTTGACAAGTCCATAGATATGAAAATGGCCAAGGTCTTTGTCAATTCCATCTCCGATCTTTTCGTTGTTACATTCACAGAAATTTCATAAAAAACCCAGACGACTCCTCTTAGTTCAAAAAAATATGAATATGAGGAGGTTAACCACTCTCTAGGTTTATCTTTCATTGCTCTCAAATTTCGCAAGAGTTTTGTGGACAATGTGCCTGTGAACTCATTTGCAGAGAGATCAATTATTCGCAATGCAGAGAAGTTAGATGAAGCTATGGAATGAGGCAATGATCCATAAAATCTATTAAATCTCAGGATAATAACTTGCAGACTTGAAAGCAAAGCTAACCAACGGGGAAATCTATCCCTTAACTTGTTGTTCCCTAAATTTAAAATTTGCAATGAAGTAGAATTAGCCAAAGATGATGGTACTAATCCTTCCAATTGATTGTTATTGAGTAAAAGACGCCTCAAACTATTATTCACAAAAGAATTAGGGATCTTGCCAATGAAGTTGTTCATTTGCAAATCTAAGGTCTCGAGATGGCTTAAATTTTGAAGACAATCAGGAATAGTTCCACTCAAGCTGTTTTCGGACAAGTCCAGAACAACAAGTGAACTCAAATTGCAATAGAAGAAGGGACGTTTCCTGTTAATTTATTCTCTGAAATGATGAAGTCTTGCAAACACGTTAAAATTGGAATTTGAGGATTCAAGCAAGTTGAGAGAATTGGTCCTTGAAGTAAGTTGGAATGAAGGTTTAGATATCCCAAATAGTTTCTCGAAAATTGCTCCAAAGCAGTCAAAAAGTTATGAGAAAGATCCAACCATAGCAATTCTTCCCACCCTTCAGCTTCCCATTTGGAAATTCCACCAGAAATCATGTTATTGGAAAGATCTAAACTTTGCAAGTTGTTCGACGTTCGAAAGAAATTCGGGAACTGCCTTACACGACAACTAGAGAAGTTTACAGTTTCAAGCTGGGGTAAAGAATAGTTCACATCATTGCCGCTTGTGCTTAATGATAATAAACTATTACTTGAAACATCAAGAAACACAAGACTCATGAGTTTTGAAAGCATATCTGACTTGATCACACCACTCAAGTTGTTTGATGACAAATCAAAGGAAGTAAGGTTCACAAGATCAAAAATGGAATGGGGTATTGTACCACCAATGTTATTATAACTCAAATGAACCTCTTGGATGGAACTAGGCTTCTGAATTCGATCAATTGGACCAACTAGTTTGTTATAACTGAGGTCCAAACGTGGAAGAGAGGGCAGAGTAAACAGCCAAGATGGTACTCCACCACTTATAGAGTTATATAATAACCAAAGTCCCTCTAGAAATTGAAGCTCATTAACATAATTTGGAAAGGGACCTTCCAAGTCATTGCGTGACAAATCCAAATGGGTAATTTTTGTGAGGTTGAAGATAGTTATTGGAAGTGGACCACTCAAATTGCGTGAAAAAAACCTCAAAGAAGTTAATTTTCTAAGGTTTCTGAAAACATCTGGAATCTGTCCTTCAAGCGAATTTCCTGATAAATCAACGAAAATGATTTGAGTGAGATTTCCAAATGATGCTGGAATTGACCCCCTAAAACCACACTCAGAAAGGTCCAACAATTCAAGGCCACTACTCCAATTTGTGTTAGGGAGATAACCTGTGAGATTTTCATTCACACTTAAATACAAAACTTTAAGGTTTGGAAGCTGAAAAACTTGAGTTGGGAATTCCCCATGTAATTTACACCCAATGAGACTCAAATGTTCAAGTGATGAAGACAAATTTAGAAAGGAAGTGAGTGCAACATCAGATATATGTACACCATTAAGTGCAAGGTTTCTTAATTTGGTCAAGTTTCTTGCAAGCATGTCAAAACCTTGGCCATCAAATCTTAAGTCCAAACCGTTAGAGGAAAGGTCAAGTGAAACCAAACTTAATAGGAGATTGATTTGATGCGGGATCAAGCCATAGAAGCCATTATTAGAGAGATTAAGATGGGTTAAACTCACCAACTGGCTAAATAACTCTGTTGATATAGCACCATCGAAAGCGTTGTCAGCAAGGTTGAGTCGTTGGAGTCCATGAAAGTGAAACAAGCTGCTCTCAAGAAAAGAGCCTCCGAGGTTGTTGGAGCTCAAGTCAAGCCATTGGAGGTTGTGAAGTTGAAAAAGGCTGCTGTTTGCGAAGAGAGAACCATCAAGGCAACTGTGACTAAGATCGATGCCGATTACATGACCAGTCACGTTGTCGCATTCCACTCCCTCCCATGAACAACAATCAATGCTTTTGTTCCATGACTCTATGTCTATCTTGGGGTAAGGATCTTGAAAACAATCAACAGAAATGGTGGTTTTAAAATGGAGCAAAGCATCTTTTTGATGTGGGAGACATAAATGAGAGGATGGAGGAGCAACTGAGGAAGACAAACACTATGAAAGTTGCAAGATCACGAAAACCAGGCAAAGGCTTCCCACATTTTTTTTTTCTCCAAAAATCAAACAAGTACAAAGTTAAGAAACAAAGGGAAGTCTATCATAACAACAACTAAGTCCTTTTATAGAATTAGATTATTTACTTTAGTTAAAAATAATTTACCATATTTTAAAATACTTTTATACTTTTTTTATTAATTTATATTTAAAAACTTGTGGTCTAATAATGTCCCTGGTTCTTGTTCCCTTTGAATTTTTGAAATTTAGTCCCTATGGTTTTAATTCTAAGAATTTATCTTTTCAACTTATCTGATTTAAAATTATAGTCCAATTAATAACATTGTTAATTGGTTTAACGTGTCTTATATTATCATTTATTAACTTATAACTTAATTAATGCTTTAGTTACTATCAATATTAATCGTAACTACTTAACTATCGACTGAACTTACTAATAATCTATTGGCTTAGGGTGAGTTTGGATGGGCGGTGCATTTACCTACGGTTAGTGTAAAAACAGTGGTGGCGGTGAGATTAAATACTGTAGCGATATTGTAGCGTGAGACAAAAAGTAAGCTAAACGCACCGCATCCAATCGCCGCTGCAAACCCACCCTTAATTGTAGCGTGAGACAAAAAGTAAGCTAAACGCACCGCATCCAATCGCCCCTGCAAACCCACCCTTAATTGTAGTTTGTGTTGTATGACTGGAAAATTCGAGTTAAATCCCTATCTTACTTTTTTCTTTAATTATTAATAAAAAAATCGAGTAAATACTTGGTTTTTTTTAATTTATTTTTGAGTTAACCATCACTTTAAAGTTAACCAAGTCAAGTCTCTTAAAGTTGAGTTGGTTCACATGTTGAAATTAGTGGTAATTACATTAAATGGCGTATCCAGAGAGGCTGGTAGGGGTCTCAACCCCTTTAAAATAGATTTTTTTTCATTTAAGTTCATTAAAATTTTTAAAATTTTAAATTAGTAAAGATAAAATTACACTTTGGCCATTCCTAAAAATAATAGAAATTCGATTTAATCCTTTAAAAATTATAAAAATATAAATCATTCAAATGGTGAAATTGTATTGTTATTATCGTAAAAATTACATTAATTTCGGTTCTCCTAAATTTTTTTTCTATCTTCACCCTTGATTGCATATAATTTTAAATTTATTTTATAGTTTGAGTATTATTGCTTTTGAAGGTGTTTTGTAGAGTTTTTTTTTCTTCTTTTATATATATATATATATATATATATTTATGCCACCTCAAGAGGATTGGCCCTTAAAGCAAGTTGGAACAAATGTTGAGCATTTCCTAACTCTTTCCTGGAAATTGCACCAAAATGGTAAAAAAAAAAAAAAAGTTATGTTGTTGGAAAATTATGAATGTTGAATAAAAATTTATGGCATTTCAATTATGAAATCAATCGATGCTCGTAAGTATATCAGAATTAATAATATATGATACACATAATAATTTTTTTTTACAAGAAATTGAATTATTCATTGTATATTTATTCAAAAATAATTTTAAAATATATTTTTATTTAGTTGAAAAAATTTTTAATGATGCCACAATAATATGTCAGCAATCAATACTAACATGGTGTTTGTTAACGGCCACATCAGCATTGTCATTAAATATTAATGGTCAACATCAGTCAAAGTGACTATTTAATCAGTTTTATCAATTCAGGTACTCAATTAGGTGTAAAAAGTTAAAAGGTGCCTAATTGAATTTTTTTTAAAAATTTGAGGGCTTATTTTAGAAATAAACCTTAATTTAATCAACCAACAAATCATATCTACTTAAATCTCAAGTGGATGCGTAAAATAATGAAAAGAAAAAAAAAATTGAAAACATCAATAATTATTTTGAAGTTAAGACCACAAAAGTCTTAGTTATACCACAAAAGTGTATCCCATTTGAGAAGTTAAGACTTAATCTCTACTTGATTTCGCATTTCATTGTCTACTTTTCATTTTGTACCCAAAAAAAAGTCACTTATTTAACTCTTATTCTAATTTTATTTTTTTTAATTTCCTTGAATTAGACTATTTAATTATGTTAATAATAATTTATGTTAAAAAAATATTTTTATTCATTTCTCTTTATTTGATATTTAAAAGTTTTAGGTCTAATAGTTCTCTATTCCCCATACACTTTGAGTTTTTGAAAATTTGCCAATTTACATTTAATTCCATGAATTTAATCCCTTCACTTGTATGATTTAAAAATTAAAGTTTGATTGCTAATAATGTTAATTTATTTATGATAAATTTGAATATATATATATATATATAATATGAATTGGATTTTAATTTTTAAACTAGACTTATAAATACTAAAATGCCACTTATTTAAATAAAAAGAAAGTTTACTAATAATAGTATTATCAATTGAGGTAATTGTAATAGGCTAATTTAGTCCGAGTTCATACAAAAAAATAATAAAATAAAGTCTAAGTCCAGTCCAAAATTACAAATATATCATTTGGCCCGATCGAAATGACCCATTACTTGAGAAGGTTGAAGATCCATCTACAAGCTTAACGCATATGGAAACATAATCTTCAAGGATATGCAATCTTAGATATGATACGTAATCTTAGAAGATATGATATGCAATATTAGAAGATATGATTTTGTAATCTTAGAGATTTAATTTGTAGATACCATTTAATCTTAGCCGTTGATGTAATTGATCTGTACCGTTGGATTTGAGGAGGCTCAACTATAAATAGAGGCCTCTCACTTCATTGTAAATCACTTGAGTTTTGGGGAGCAATAAGAATCCTTGAGAGCATTCACTCAAATTTCTCTCTCTCTTGCATTCTTATTTTCTGTGGCTTGTTCTTATTTTATTCTCCGTCCATCTTCGTTTCTTTTTTAATTGCTTTCGTTCGAGTTGGATTTTGTTGGAGGAATTTCGTTGAATCCTCATATTGTAAGAGTTAGGTTGGCTTAGGCGTTTTTTAACTTTTTTTATTTATCCATTTAATTGTTTAATTATTAATTATTCTTTTTATTTTTATTTGTTTATTTATAATTTTTGTATTGAGATTTATTTTATTTTCATCCTTTTGCAAATTTGTATTTTATTTTTATTTTATTTCAATTTGCTTTGTTTTTTTTAAACTTTTATATATGGCTTTTTAATTCATTTGTTTTTGATTATTGATGTCAGTTTCCTAAATAATATACATGATGTGATTATTGCCATTTTTTGTTCTATAAGATATTTATCTGTATTTTCATATTTTCGTTTTTCTATCAAAGTCTTTATGCATCGTTTTAATATTGCATCAATTTTCCTAAAAATTCAAAAAGAAGTTTTTTAAATAAGGTAATATTTTGTGTTAGAAATTCGGGAAATAGTGCCATAACGTGATGGGTTTCGATTTTCCGTTTGACCAAATAACTAAATATCCCTTTTAATTTTTTTTAAAGGCATGAGTTTTGCAAATCATGAGATGATTTTGGTTTCAAGGGTGTAAAATGTCGTATCCTAACGTGCTAGATGTGATATTTTATTCTTTCGGAACAAGAGAATCTTAATTTTTAACTTGAATTGTTCAAGCATTTTTAAAGGTATCGTATTTGTGTTTGGAAATTCAGGAAATAGGGCCATAACGTGCTGGGTTTCGATATTTCATTTGACAAAATAACTAAATATCCTTTTTAATTCTTTTAAAGGCATGAGTTTTACAAATCATGAGATGATTTTGGTTTCGAGGGTGTAAAATGTCATGTGTGATATTTTATTCTTTTGAAACAAAAGAATCTTAAATTTTAACTCGAATTGTTCAAGCATTTTTAAAGGGATCATATTTTAAATTTTTTTTCAAGTTTTCGACATTAGGACATTAATTAATCAATAGGTACCAATTTTGGGCGTTGCGAGGGTGCTAATCCTTCCTCGTACGTAACCGACTCCCGAACCTATTTTCTGTAATTTTGTAGGCCAAAATCAATATTTTAAATAAAATAAAATGTTTTATAAGGTGATCCAATCACACTTAAACAAAAAAGATTGGTGGCGACTCCATTTTCATTTTTTTTTAAAAAAAGTCGACTCCTGTTTTTCAAAATTAAAAATGGTTTCGACAGCTTGACGACTCCACTGGGGACTAAGAGAGTCAAGCCATAAAATTGATTATTTTCTGTCCTTTTGTCGAGATTTGAAAATTCAATTTGAAAATTATGATCCTTTTATTACATGTGTTCACATTATTGCATATGATTGTTATTTTCTCGCACACATAGCATTGCATGACCGTTGTGGTCACACCTTTAAGTGGGAGTCAGAAACTATGTCCTCGTGAGGTTTTCACCTCCGCATGGGCTAGTGGACTGCTTCTGGGATACATCCGTACCTATGTCTCCATGAGATTTTCATCTCAACATGGCCATAGGGAAATGTATTCCCCTGAACTGAACTCGATCCATATGAGCCTATAATGGGTGAGGATTGAGGAATTTGCAAGTTCAGGTACCCTTTCTTTAGAACTGAACCGCATATAGAGAGACCTAGGAGCCTACCCTAGGTAAAGCCACGCCAAAACCTAGTGAACACCCAGATAGGTGCTCTGTTTTATTTCCTTTTGTATTGACGCGTTTAGTCATAAAGGTCTCTACGTTGTATTTCACCTATCTTTGTTACAATTTTCATTATGAAGTTTGCATTTGTGGTATTGGTTTGAGTGTCGGTATCTTTCTTTACATTGCATTGCATTATTGGTCAATTTTACCCCTCTTAAGTGGGAATGAGAAACTATACCTTCGTGAGGTTTTCACCTCCGTGCAGGATAATGGATCGCTTCCGGGATACATCCGTGCCTATGTCTTCGTGAGGTTTTCACCTCTGTGCAGCCATAGGGAAATGAATCCCCCTGAACTGAACTTGGTCCATATGAGCCTATAATGGGTTAGGATCAAGGAATCTGTTGGTTCAGGTACCCTAGTCTCAAAACCAAACCACATATAGTGAGCCCTAAGCGCCTACCTTAGGTAGAATCATACTAAACCCTAGTGGTTACCCAGATAGGTGATTTATTTTGTTTTTTATTTCTCTTGTGCTAACATGTTTTATTTTGTTTTGATTGCATTGCATTTTCATCATAGAAAGAAGGTGTTGATTCAAATTCGATTGCTAAATAGAATAGTTTGTCATAAGGAAACTATAAATAGAATAGTTTGATTCAAATAGTTCGTCCTCCATCCCCCCTTCCTTCCCTTTAAATCGAAACTAAAATACTAAATTAAATATTAAAACCAAACTCAAATATCAAAAAATATGCTGAAACCCTCTAGGTTGAAAATATTGAGTTTGTGATGAAGCCCCTCCCAAAGATTGCTTTGGAGCAGACTGAATCATATTTGCAGTCATAATCTCTGGTAATGCTACTGTTTGTTGATGAACTTCTACATCAAGAAGCATACTAAATACTATATCAACATGCAAGGGAAAGTCGTGATGTCTAGGCATGTGATTTTTGATGAGAACATGTTTCATTTTGTTGAGAAGTTGAAGCCAATATCTCATTCTGACTCACAGTCTTCTGTTACATCTGCTTGTTTGCCAGTAATTCATCCAGTTCAGTCTTTTTTAGAAGAGCTAGGTGTTAAGTTACAGACTGTTCTTGAGGTCTGGTGCTACATGCACGGTCCAATCATGTGGAGCTACAGCTTCATTTTGTCAGAGAACGAGTTAATGTTGGAAAGCTTCAGGTGAATCATGCTCCTGTGGAGAGCAAGTTGCAGATATTTTTACAAAATCACTTTCTGAAAGCATGTTTTGTTATTTTAGAGACAAACTCAACGTTACTACTGTTAATACTATGATTTAATGTTGTGATTTTGAAATTAGTGGTATTTACATTAAATGGCGTATCTAGAGA
This sequence comes from Gossypium stocksii, assembly GCA_020496765.1. NCBI lineage: Eukaryota > Viridiplantae > Streptophyta > Magnoliopsida > Malvales > Malvaceae > Gossypium > Gossypium stocksii. Next base: position 3,545,082 of record CM035623.1, read on the forward strand.
GGCTGGTAGGGGCCCCGACTCCTAAAATGAATTTTTTTATTTAAATTCTTTAAAATTTTAAATTAGTAAAGATAAAATTGCACTTTGGTTTTTTAATTTAATCCTTTAAAAATTATAAAAATATAAACCATTCAAATGGTGAAATTGTATTGTTACTATCATAAAAATAATAATTTAATTTCGGTCCTCCTAAAAAATTTTCTGTCTTCACGCTTGATTGCATATTATTTTGAATTTATTTTATAGTTTGAGTATTATTCCTTTCCAAGGTGTTTTGTAGAAGTTTTTTTTTTTTTTTTCCTTTTATATCTATATATGCCACCGACTGAAAATTGCTCCAAAATGGTAAAAAAAAAAAAGAAAAAAGGTTATGTTGTTGGAGAATAAATTTGAATATATATATATATATATATATATAAAATATGAATTGGATTTTAATTTTCAAACTAGACTTATAAATACTAAAATGCTACTTATTCAAATATAAAGAAAGTTTACTAATAATAGTATTATCAATTGAGTTCTAATTTTGAAATAAAAAAAAAATATAGGTAATAAATTTTAAATGTCCAAAAGTTAAAAAAAAAATGGGAGTAGAATTTTAATATGAAATTACAACTTCATTTTTTTATTACTTAAGAAAGACTCATCATAATTTGTAAGTTGAATGTATATAATTTTATTTTTTAAGAGTATATATAAAATTTAATATTGTTTGGACTTATTCTGTAGTGAGAGTTTTAGCATTTATTAGGTTCATTAGGAATTTATTATTTTTAGTGTATTTTATAAGTAAATAACTTACTCACTTAATTTATAAACTGAGTTTTCAAGGAGAAAATTTAATGGAGAGAGTCCTTGATCTTTTAAGTGCAAAAATGAGGTTGTTAAATCGGGGTGTTAAGACTTAAATTACTTTTGTACGATGTTGAAAGATAGTGAATTATCTTTTTGAGAAAGGCCTCGTAAGCATAGGGAAATTGAATTGCGTAAACATTAAAAATAGAAAGTATAATGTCTCTAATAAAAACATGTGAAATCAAATTTTGATCCGAAGCTAAGAATCGAAAAATATGTTTATCCCGAGTTCAAGGGCTAAATTGAATAAAATACAAAATATATGTGAAATCAAAAAAGGGATTATTTAAGATCATGCGTCTCGTGGCATTATTGTTGTGATCCATTGAATGACTATTATGTGTTATTATGTTATATTGATTGGTATAAATATATATTTGTATAGAATTAGAATGGGATAAAAGTGGAACTAGTATAGGAAAAGCTAAATTTGCATAATAGGCCATGAGAAAACTACTCGTTTGTGTTTTGAAAGGCAAGTTCTTATGGTTATTACTACTCTTCCTTGCTTAATAAGGTTTGATTGTGTTTTTTCCATTTTTATCTATTTTTGAACATAATTTGAAATGTTGATAAAAATTGGCATACATGGATAATAGATGAGATTGAATTGAATTGGCTAATTTTGGTCCTAATATTGTGGCATGTATATAGGGCCATTGTGTTATGTAAATGGTCATCCTAATTTGAATGCCAATGTTGTATTTGTAGCTAAGGTTGTGTTTCATGTTAAGCTTGATATATGGCCTAGTTTGTGCCTAGTTTGGTTATGTCAATGCCATTTCTTGAATTCAAAGTTTACCTAACCCTTATGTATTTAAGTTGAAAATGTGGTAACTTGGTTCATTAAAATTGATAAATGGCTTGGACATGTCTAGACTTTGATCATGAGTTTAGTGTCATTTGGGCACTTGATTTCAAAAATCTAATATGTTTGAATTGCATAATTTGGCATGATAGGATGATTTGATGAAATTAGGATGAACTATTATTTTGTGATGATTGCCATTATAGGTTACAAAATTTGCATTTTATGTAAAATGATAGATTGAAGAAAAAGGGATATAAGTTTGTACTATACCGCCTACAAAGTTGTGACACCATCTCATGGATGTCGCAACACCACCTTTCAACATTGCGACTTTCTCTGTTTGAGGTCACAACATCAACTAACTATCTTCAATGTCGCGACATTACACCCTGGTGTCGCAACGCCAATTCGGTAAAGTTTGGAAACTTTACATTTTGGTCCTAAGTTGTGTCACCAACTGATAAACATGTAAAATTGCATATTTTTTGTGCTTAATTTGGTTTATTGATGAACTGAACCCTGCTAATTAAGTGTTTTTATGATCCAATAATTTTCAGGGACATAATTGGACGGAAACAAGCAAAAAGGGGGCCGAATTGAAAAACAAACTATTGAATTGGGGCTAAAGTGAAAAGATGGAGCAAGCCAAGGACTAGTCATAATTTTGACTTTGTAAAAGACTAAAAATAGGAAGATATTTTGTTATATTATTTTTTATATTATTTTTATTTTTATTTTATTTTATTAATTAGGCTATTTTTAGTAAACCCTATCTATATAAATAGGGGGTTTTAGTTCTTAGAAAATCATCCATTGTCTTTACATTCTTATTTCATTTTGGAATTCTATTATCCACTTTGCCTTTTTCTTTTTCCTAATTCAATTGAGCATTGGATTATTTTGTCTTCTTTTTTACAAAATTTGTCTAATTCTTTTTTTAAATATTTTTCCTATCCATTTCCACCACATTTTTCATATAATTTCTATCATTTCCCATAACCTTCAAAACCTTCAAGCATGATTAAATTCATGCAACAGTAAACCCATTTCAGCTTTAAGCCGGTGTTAACCCCGTCAAAAACCCATGAGATACGAACCTGAGCTGTTAACTCCTAATTTTCGATACTTATTATTTCTCCGGATTAAGAGTATGACTTCGTCAACTCACAAAGTCAAGCCGATACTAAGTCAAAAAAGACGTCGTTTGAGTTAGTGTGGCTAGACGTACAGTTGGAATTCCGAAAGGATCGATTGTCTAATTGGTTTCCGTGAACACATTGGCGTGCCAAGTGAGGATTGCTGTTTGGTTCCGTCAAGGGAAGTAGTAACCGGATTTAAATGTCCCGAACATTTGAGGGCATTGGTTCGAGCTAGGCTCTTCTAGAACGCAAAGCTGCCGGAGTTCTAAATCACGAACGTTTCGTAGGTTGTTCGATTGGCAAGGGTTAGTTATAGGACATTCCATAACTAATTTACACAAGAAAGAGGTGGTGTCCGAGGCGTCCTTGGTAGCTATTACTAGCTTATTGAAAAAAGAGGAGTTCACCTAATTTCGAGGATCGGGTCAAAGACGGAAGAACCCGTGCTTAAGGCTAAGCTAAGTTTTATTGATTTTCCTTCAAATTATTTCGTTGTTTATTTTTATTTCGTCTTTTGCTTTTTACTTTTTACGTTTTCTTGTGTTTACAGTTTATTTCAGGTTTCATATATTTCCCCCCAAACGTCGCGGGCACGACAACTGCCCAGACAAAAATCTGGTTGAAAGATAAACAATTTTCCGTAAACCCAGTCTCTGTGGGATCGACCCTACTCCTTATACTGCTTTAATTTGCGAATTAGGCGTAGGTTTATATTGGTGGAATCGACAGCCATCACCAACCTACTATTTTGGATGTCATGACGTCAACTCGAAATATTTTGAAATTTTACATTTTAATCCTGAAATGGTCTCGAGTTATCAAAAGAGCTTTTGTAATCTCACACAAACCGCAGATCAAATTATATGTTATGATATAATGATGTAATGATCATGTTAATGAATATAAAGTGTTGAATTGATAAAAATATATAGTGTAATTAATTGTAGTTGCTCCGACAATAAATATGACATCCTGTAGCTCGGACTCACTAATCGAGTTGAGCAAGAAATATTACATGTTTGCTATAGTAAAAAAAAATCCGATTTACCGAGGTCCAAATCAATTAAAATCTGTGTAATAAAAACTAATTGAATTAGTTTTCAGCGAAATTTTCAAATTTAGATAAACTTCATCAAATTAATCTAAATTTATTAGGTTGTAATTTATTGTTTTTAAATTAATAATATATATTTAGTTTACAGGTTTTAGTGTTATTATAAAAAAAAAAAGATTTATACGTATATATGAACTTTAAATTTGTTATAAAAAAATGTAAATTGTAATTATATTTTATTATATTATATTGTTTATTTGGTAGTTCAATTGTGTAGGAATTTTTTTTAATTTAAACAAATTTCTGTAATGTGTTGGATATATTTGTAATTACCATAATGAATTAGATATTAATAATATTTTTATGAGTGAGATTTATTTATTTTTACTTGTAATTAGTTTGTTTACTTAGTTGTTTAATTTTATTAGTAATATGTTTAATTTGAATATAAATATAATATTTGTCGTGAAAATTGTTTAATAGAAATATTTTATTATAAGTTTGTAATGCTTCTAATATTAGTAACATGTTTACTGTTTTCATGCTTTTAATGGTTTGATATGTAGATGTTCGATGAGATTGATTTGATGCGGGATCAAGCCAAAGAACCCATTCTAAGAGAGATTTAGACGGGTTACACTCACCAACTGACTAAATGACTCTGTTGAGATAGCACCATCAAAAGCGTTGTAAGCAAGGTTGAGTTGTCGAAGTCCATGAAAGTGAAACAAGCTGCTGGTTGTTCTCAAGAAAAGGGCCATCGAGGTAGTTGTAGCTCAAGTTAAGCCATATAATGGCTTTGAGGTGTAAAACACTTTTCTTAACTCTTCAAAATACAATAAAGCCCAGAATCGAGAAAATTATTTATAAAAAAGTCCATTATATAGATATCTAATGGGTGATCTTTCCACAAAATACTCTTTTATAGACGTATCTTTTAATGAGATATCATTTTACATAAAAATTATTTCTCGATTTGAACTATCAATTAGTGGATATATTCCAGAGTTCTAATAATGTTGTCGGTGTTCAAAGATTGAACCAAAACTCCCAATTAGAAGTTGAAATCCACCATACATAATTTTCATTTATAGTTCCCTCAAAGATTATTTTACGACTAATATAGTCATGTGCATCTTGTTCGTAATAAACATTTACAAGAGAGACTCCACCTCTACTTGTTGAAGTGACATGACTTTTTATGTTTATATAGGTAAAGTTTCTTTAATATTTTCATTGCTTTTTCTCTTAGACATTTAAATAATAAACAGCTCCATTAAGAGTACTTAAACTCATCCTCTATACACAATGGACCGTACTAGCTTCAACTAAACTATTTTTAAAATGAGTTTTACTCGTACATCACAAACACATAATGATAACTTGTTTTTACCTATTGAACTTTAAAGTTAGAGGTTTTATTAATTGAAGGTTGGGTTCCCAGTGTCTAATAATAAGGTTGAAACTAATCCTAATTGTAGTACTATTATATAAAGAAAATTATTTTTTCACATTCATTATCATAAATTAGCGATTAAATCGCTAATATATAATCAATTCATAAACTAACATGTCCAAATGTCTATTTTACAATATGTTTTTTTGGACATTATTTTCTTTTTCTAGGAAATAATCGGCATCGGTTGTGGTCACAACTCATTCTCATTAATATAATTTTAATTATTCAATTTCAATAACTTTAATCCAACTTGAAGTTGGATAAATGAATAAAGAAGACAATTATATTAATTTTTTAAGATTAAGAATGAACTTGAAGATTTTTTCTTTAATAAGATAGCTAAATTTATTAACTTTGTATAATTTTACAATGAAATTATACCGTGGTGGTATATATAATATTTTTTGAATTTGTTCTTAAGAAACTAACAAATCCACCATGTGTAAAATGTACATTCTTTTACCAAAGAATGTTTAAATCAACATTCAAGATACCATTTATCAATATTCTCTTTCGTACATCTTTTCACTATTTGATGGATTTTTAAAATTACTTGCACATAACTAGGAGGCCTCCAACTATCCACTTTTAGTGAAATATTGCTAGCTAGAGGTGTACATGGGCTGGGCGGCCCGGCCCGGCCCGAAGGCCAGACCGAAATGTGGGAGGGTTTGGGAAAAAATATAGGCCCAAAAAATGGGCTTGGACAAAAAAATAAGGCCTGTTTAAAAAATGGGCCGGGCTCGGGTAAGACATTTTTGGCCCGGCCCGGCCCGAATTCACTAAAGGGCAAAAAATATTTTTTAAAATATTGTTTTCTTATTATTTCTCTCCCTATTTTGCTACCATTTTACTATTATGTTGTTATAATTTTGTTGTTATTGTTTAGATATTGTATAAAACTTATTTTATTGTTAATTTTGTTATTATTTTAAAGACATTTGTTAATTTTGTTATTATTTTAGAGGCATTTGTTTGTTAAGTTACATCTATTTTAGTGTTATTTAAGTTTACATATTTTTTAAAATTTATTTTCAATTTGTTGAAAAATATTTATTTTAAATTTTTTAGTATTTTTGATGTATTATATATATTTAAAATTATATAAAATAATATAGAAAATTAATACGGGCAGGCCGGGCTAGGCCCGGGTTTTAGCATTTTTATATGGGCCGGACTTGGACAAAATTTTAGGCCCATTTTTTGGGCCCGGCCCGACCCGAGCCCAATGAACGGGCCTAAAATTTTAGTTGGACCCAGCCCGAACCCGGCCCGGCCCGGCCCATGTACACCTCTATTGCTAGCATAACAACCATTTGATATCTTGAAATTTTACTTTTTATACAAAGCTTTTGAACTTTTGATCAACTCAATACGAGAATGAATAAATTTAATAATATATCAAATATGGTAACCATGCGAAAGAAAGGATAATTTTACTTGGAACAAACATAATTACACAACACCCACAAATACAAATTTAGAAATTATGATGAACACAAAGACACTCATATCATTTATTAAATTCACAACATCCCCACTTATTTATTCAAATCATTCCCAAGGAACTGAAATGTTGAATCTTTCCATCCAGTTCAATCTTGAATTCCAATGCCACTATCACAAATTACAAAAAAAAAACATGTTTTAACTTAAATATTAGATTAAGAAAGATGAAACTTATGAAATAGTTGTTAGAAAATAAACTCACCTAAGCAAGATGTTGGATGCAGAGCTAGTTTCTTCTTACTTTGTTTTTTTGTACCCACTTCGTGAAATTGTATTGCCAGTCTCTCTCCACCTTTCTAACAAACCACATTGGTCTTCCGGTTGTAAATACAATGTAACCGAGGTTCAGTCCTATCACTACTCCACTTCCATACCCCATCATTACAACTTGCCAAAACATGTTCCACCATTAATGATAAAGGCGGGTCGGGCCCCCGATGGTTGACGCATTGCTTGGATAATGGTAATCCACACAATCCCAAGTTATCGTTGTAGGAATCATTATCAAAGGTATCAAATTAATTCCCATGAGGAATCGGTCCAACAAAATTGTTATTTGAAAGATTCAATACTTCAAGAAATGTCAGATTCATTATTTGAGAAGGAATCCTGCCACTGAGCTTGTTTTATGAAAGATCCAATGATTCAAATGCTACCAAATTTCCAAATGATACTGGGATAGGACCAATGAAATTGTTGTTAGAGAAATTGAGCATTTGCAGGAAATAAGTTGCCCAACATCCTCGGGAATTTCTTCGGAGAATTGGTTGTTTGACAAGTCCATAGATATGAAAATGGCCAAGGACTTTGTCAATTCTATCTCCAAACTATTAATGGTCAATATCAGTCAAAGTGCCTATTTAATCAGTTTTATTACTCAATTGGGTGTAAAAAGTTAGTGTAATAGGCCCATTTCACCCGGACCCATACTATAACCAAAATAAATTAAAAAGCCAAAATAAAAGGGTCTAACATAAATTAAAAAGCCAAAACAAAAGGGTCTAACATCCCGTTTCTACAGTCCATAAACCCAAATACAAATATAATAGAACCCAAATTAAATTAAACCAAATTCAAAATAAAACAAATAAAAAACCAATAATAAAGTCCATATTACAGTCCTTGACCTAAATGGCCCACTGCTTAAACCAGCCCAAATACACTTATGACCCAAACCCTGAAACCCAAACTTATCCTAACCCAAAGCCAGACCCAAGACCCGATTATAGCCCAAGAACAACCCGATTCCATAGGCCCAAAATTGGCTTCGGCAAATCCAAACCCTAACAGCCTTCAAGCTCTTCCTCCACAAGCGGCCGTCACACAAGCCACCAACGTCCTCCAGCTGTACCTGCAACAAACAGCAACAGAAAGCAGCAACAACGATAGCCAAATAACAGAATATTACAGCTAGGCAAAACGTTTTTGGATCTTTTATTTTTATTTTTATTTTCGACTATTTCTCTCAGCTATAAAAGACAGCCGAAATCAAATGTAAAAGGGGCCCCGATTCTTTTGTATTATGCACACTTACAAAAAATAGGAATAGAATCCAGTACTTGAAGGTGATTTAAATCTTTTCTTTTCTGTGACTATTGCTATTCTTTCTTTTTTTTCCCTTTTTCTCTTTCTATTTGCATGCGATAATAGACAGAAAAGAATAGGTTTACCTTTGTAGACGCGACGTTAGAACTCCATCCTCTTCGCCGAGATCGAAGTTGGAATGAGTTTAAGAGTCGGACATGGTGGAATGGCGATTGCGATGCTGGCCCTGCTTTCTTTGTCTTAATCAGAGCAAAGCAGGTTAAGGCCTTTGGCTTGATTGCAAAAGAGAGGAGCGAATGGTCCCTTTTCCATCGACAATTGCCGATTACGGCGACGGATTGATGGTCGAAGAGGGAATCCTCTTTGTTCGGCATAGGAAAGGACCGGAAAAGGAAAGGATTTAGGTTTTACTGCTGACTGTTTTTAAAAAAATAAAATAAAATGAATTAATGATGTTTTAAAGAAGAAACAAAGTTTAAGTATACGTTTTAAAGAAACGGCGCCGTTTTATCGGTTTCAAAACGCCACCGTTTGAGCCACGACCCGATGACCAGATCCGAACACTGCTAGATCCGCGTGCCTGGTCCATGAGGGAATAATTGCGCTTTCGATCCCTTTTTTTGTGTCACCATTCAATCGAATCAAATTTTCATTTCTTTTATATTCTTTTAATTTTGCCAAAGAATTTTGTTCCGTTGTCATTTCAATCCACGATTCGACACTGAGTTTTAATAATTTGGAATATTTTTACTTTTAGTCCTTGATTCCTTGCACGCATTCTCCTTAAATCCTTATTTCTGTTTAATGGCTTTGTTTATTTATAAATTAACCTTTTAATTTTATCTTCAATTCAATTGAGTCTTTCTATTCTCTTATTGCTTTAAATTCATCGATTTCTTTTGGTTTTTAATAAATTATTTTGAATTATCTTATTAATTTTAATATGTTTCAAATACTTATATATACTTTTATTATATATATTTTTATCTTCTTGTATTTATTTTGTGTATATATTATTTTATGTATATTTTAAATTCCACATATTTTCATTTAAATTTGTCTGTATATATATATACCTTACTTTAAATTATATTTTGCCTATTTTTAAACATTATTTATTATTTATTTATATAAATGTATCTGTTTGTGTAAAATTATTACGTTATGTACATATTTTATTTTAAATATACTTATATATTGTCTTTTCCCCTTATAAATTTAGTTAAATAACATATATCTTTTTAAAATTTAAATCTTATTCATATATTTGTTTATTTCAAAACTTTCATCATATATAAATTACTTATATTAAGTTTCATTGTATATATATTACTTATTTAATCTTTGGTATATTGTTTATTTTGATTTTCTTTTTATAGTATATTTATTCGTAAAATTATTTATATTAATTATTTCTATTTTTATTTTTTAAATTTATTTCACACTTTTACATGTAATTTCCAAATTTATGTACATATAATTTATAATTCGTATAACATTGGTTGCAAATAGTTTTTTTCCCTTTATGTTATTTTTTTTACATATATTGGTCACATTTGGTTTGTGTTAATTTATTTGATAATCCTTTCTTGATTGTCTTTATTACCTTCGAATATTAATTGTTGTATAGTGTATGATGTGTTGCAATTGTATGAATTCTAATTAACTCTTTCGTGTTTCAGTTATTGCTTTGAATTGCAATTTCATATTTGTAATCGTACTTTCTTTTTTAATATTGCATTGTAGCCAAAACTTCAAACTTATTGATGCAAAGTTTTTTATCCAAACAAATTAAATTAAAATATGTTTTGAGTCGGATTTATTATCATTGAAAGTTTTTTTTTAAAAATAAGGTGATATTTTGGTATTTAAAAATACAAAAAATCGTGTCCTAATGTATTGGGCCGCAGTTTTGCGTTGGACCAAATAACTTAATATCCTTTTAAATTACAAGTCTTGGAAACCGTGAAATGAACTCGACTTTGAGGGTTCAAAATAGTGCATCCTAACGTATTGGGTGTAATATTTTGTTCTTTTGAAACGAGTAAGTTTTACGTTCAAACTTAAGTCATTCCAACCTTTTTTTCAAAGAGATCTATTTCAATATTTCAATATTTGGACAATTATTAATCAAAATGGTACTAGTTCTGGGCGTACGAGGGAGCAAATCCATATGTAATCGACTTTCGAACCTTTTTTTTTAGTAGACCAATTTTTTTTAAAAAAAAGAAGGTGATCCAATCATACCTAAACAAAAAAAAAAAAGGGTTGGTGACGACTCCATATTTTTTTTTAAGTCGATCCCCATTTTTCCAAAATTAAAAAATGGTTTCGACAGCTAGAAGGTGCCTAATTGATTCTTTTTTAAGATTTGGGGGCTTATTTTATCAATAAACCTTAATTTAATCAACCAACAAATCATGTCTACTTAAATCTCAAGTGGATGCATAAAATAATGAAAAGGAAAAAAAAAAGTGAAAACATCAATAATTATTTTGAAGTTAAGACCACAAAAGTCTATCCCATTTGTGAAGTTAAGACTTAATCTTTACTTGATTTCCCATTTCATTGTCTACTTTTCACTTTGTACCCCAAAAAAAGTCACTTATTTAACTCTTAATCTAATTTTATTTTTTTTCTGCTCTGATTTTTTTTATTTTTTAATTTCCTTGAATTAGACTATTTAATTTAATTTAGTTAATAATAATTTATTTTTAAAAAATATTTTTATACATTTCTCTTTATTTGATATTTAAAAGTTTTAGGTCTAATAGTTCCCTATTCCCCATACACTTTGGGTTTTTGAAATTTTTCCCATTTACGTTTAATTCCATGAATTTAATCCCTTTACATATAATATATTTTATTTATTTCGATTAATATAAAAAATAATAGTTCAAAAAATTCATTTCTAATAAAAAATTTATTATATAAATATATATTATTTATTTCAGTTAATTTAGTTAATTACTCGATTTCGAATCAAATTAATCGATAACTGAAATTTTAAAAAATCATTAACCGACCCTTAAGTAAAATTATACTTTGACCACACTTAAAATTGATAAAATTTTAATTTAATTCTTTAAAAATTATAAAGATATAAACTAATCAAATAGTAAAATTATATTTTTACTATTATAAAAATTAAAATTTAATTTAGATGAAAAAAACTTCTGCCTTGGCGCCTCAACATAGCTCCCCAACCGGCAACCACCAAATAACTTAGGAAAGAAGAAATGGTAAACAGTAAGGGAGTATTTCTGTTTCTTCGACATGTGTCTAATGACAAAGCTAAAAACTTCTTCTTGTAGTCTCTCGTTTCCGAAAAAGCAAACCGTAAGAAAAAGGAAGCAGGGCAGGGATGGAGTGTTAACAAGGTAATAAGACATGTCACTGAACAAATACAAGTCGAGCATTGATTTAAGATAGATGCACAAATAGAAAACAAGCTGCAGATCATACCATCACATCATAGTCTCCTTGCTTCCCTTTGTAGTGTACTTTGGGAACTCCATGACTGCCACCAAGAGCACTGTTCACAACAAGATCAACAGTGTCAGATATAGTCACGACTTAGAAAAGTTCCAAAGAAAACCTAGAAACGAGATAGAGCCACCTACTTGTAAACCTGCCATTCATACGGAGGACCATCATTACATCCTTCGCTGTTTCTATGCTCAAATTTCAGAGCAACCTAAAAGATGGCAAAATTAGTAACGGAACTGATATTAATATAAATAATTATGATCATATGAAACTTCCTATAGGGTTGAGACAGTAAAAGATGGCTTACCTCCATGGCAGCAGAACCGTTTCCACGTTCATTTCCACCACTAACACTTCGTCCAACAAACGCCTGACCAAATCCACCTTTACCTAGCTTTCTCTCTACCATGAACCTTGCAATCCAATTATCCTAACTGACTAAAAAAATGATATTATAATGCTAGGACACAGAGATTACTGGGAAGAGTGTATTAGGAGAAGGCAGGGAAAATAGGTGGACATTTCTCTCATTCCCTCAAAATTCAACCCTTCCACAGGTGCAATCACATCATTTACATGTTTACTCAATCCTTTTCCCTCCTCCCATTTTCCATCTATTGTACCAAAATGAATGATAATAAAACCAATTTCAGTGCCCTTTCCTTTCCCTCATTTTCCTTCCTTTCTAACAAAAGCGTCGGGTAGACAACAAGGCTCGAAGTAATTGGCTCTCAACAACCATATCAAAATCAACTATCAAGAAGCAAGTGCCAAAGAAACAAAATACATAAATAATGGACAAGCCAAAACCACAAGCATACAACCATACCCTCTCTGGAAAAGGTGCAGTATTTCCTTCCTCTTCCTGTCCAACAGGGCTGTTAGCACTCAACCCACCGCTATCGGCCCCCATCCCACCTTCCTTCCCTTTAAATCAAAACTAAAATAATAAATTAAATATTAAAATTAAACTCAAATATCAAATAATATGCTGAAACCCTCTAGGTTGAAAATATTGAGTTTGTGATGAAGCCCCTCCCAAAGATTACTTTGGAGCAGACTGAACCATATTTGCACTCATAATCTCTGGTAATGCTACTGTTTGTTGACGAACCTCTACATCAAGAAGCATACTAGATACCATATCAACATGCAAGGGAAAGTTTTGATATCTAGGCATGTGATTTTTGACGAGAACGTGTTTCATTTTGTTGAGAAGTTGAAGCCAATATCTCACTCTGACTCACAGTCCTCTGTTATATCTGCTTGTTTTCCAGTAATTCATCCAGTTTAGTCTTTTTTAGAAGAGCTAGGTGTTAAGTTACAGACTGTTCCTGTGGTCTGGTGCTACATGCACGGTCCAAACATGTGGAGCTACAGCTTCATTTTGTCAGAGAACGAGTTAATGTTGGAAAGCTTCAGGTGAATCATGCTCCTGTAGAGAGAGTTGCAGATATTTTTACAAAATCACTTTCTGAAGGCTTGTTTTGTTATTTTAGAGACAAACTCAACGTTACTACTGTTAATACCGTGATTTAATGGTGTGATTTTGAGTATAATTCTAGAATTCTCTATATTTCTCTTCTTCTCTTAATCATGTTTACCGTTTTCATGCTCTCAATGGTTTGATATATAGGTATTTGACAAGATTGATTTGATGCGGGATTAAGTCAAAGAACCCATTCTAAGAGAGATTTAGACGGGTTATACTCACCAACTGACTAAATGACTCAGTTGAAATAACACCATCGAAAGCGTTGAAAGCAAAACTGACTCATCGGAGTCTATGAAAGTGAAACAGGCTGCTGCTTGTTCTCAAGAAGAGGGCCGTCGCAGTAGTTGTAGCTCAAGTTAAACCATACAGTGGCTTTGTGGTGTAAAACACTTTTCTTGCCTTCAAAATACAGTAAAACCCTCGACATTTTAAACAAATTATAAATATTATTAATAAAAAAGTCCATTATATAGATATCTAATGGGTTATCTTTCCACAAAATATTCTTTCATAAAGACCTATCTTTTAATGAGATATCATTGTACACAAAAATTATTTCTCGATTTAAACTATCAATTAGTGGATATATTCCAGAGTTCTAATAATGTTGTCTGTGATCTAATATTAAACCAAAACTCCTAATATTAGAAGTTGAAATCCATCGCACATAATATTAATTTATAGTACCCTCAAAGGTTGTTTTACCACTAATATAGTCATGTGCATCTTGTTCATAATAAACATTTACAAGAGAGACTCCACCTTTACTTGTTGAAGCAACATGACTTTTATGTTTATATAGGTAGAGTTTCTTTAATGTTTTCATTGTTTTTTCTTTTAGACATTTGAACAATAAATAGCTCCACTAAGAGTATTTAAACTCATCCTCTATACACAATGGACTGTACTAGTTTCAACTAAACTGTTTTTAAAATGAGTTTTACTTGTACGTTACAAACACATAATGGTAACTTGTTTTTACCAATTGAACTATAAAGTTAGAGGTTTTATAGTTTTACTAATTAAAAGTTGGGTTCCCGGTGTCTAATAATAGAGTTGAAACTAATCCTAATTGTAGTACTATTATATAAAGAAAATTATTTTCTCACATTCATTATCATAAATTAGGGATTAAATCGCTAATATATAATCAATTCATAAGCTAACATGTCCAAATGTCTATTTTACAATATGTTTTCCTGGACATTGTTTCCTTTTTCTAGGAAATAATCGGCATCAGTTGTGGTCACAACTCATTCTCATTAATATAATTTTAATTATTCAATTTCAATAACTTTAATTCAACTTAAAGTTGGATAAATGAATAAAGAAGACAATTACATTAATTTTTTTAAGATTAAGAACAAACTTAATGAATTTTTCTTTAACAAGATTGTAACAGCCTAAATTGCAATGGTGTCGAAACAGTGATGTGAGATCACTAAATCCGACGGGTGAAATTAGGATAACTAAAATAAAATTAATATTTAAAAGTTGAGTGAAATGTTAGAAATATTTTTAAATAGGTGAAATTATAAATTAAAGAAAAATTATTAAATAATCGAGTTAAAAACAAGGTGTCGAGACCTTGATTTTATAAAACCAAGCTGAAAATATTTTTATAAATATTTATAGAATGTTAGTAATGTGGTATTAAAATTTCGTTAGAAAATTTATCGTTTGGGTAGTTAATTAAATAAAAAGAACTAAATTGAAAAAGGTGTAAAAGTTGCTAGAAGGATTAAATAGCTCAATTGTCAAATGAGAAAGGACCTAAATAAATAATCCCAAATGAGATATTTTGGGCGGCATAAGCTGAGAAAAATTAGGAAATGGGTGAAATAAGGGCAAAATTGCCAAAATTAGCTAAATAAAACTAGGACTAAAGTGGAAATATCTAGATTTCTTTTGATTTTTCTTCATTCTCATCAGCTGAGAAATAGCCATGGAAGAGGGTTCAAGCTGGTTTTTTATATTC
The DNA here is from genome assembly GCA_020496765.1 of Gossypium stocksii. Lineage (NCBI taxonomy): Eukaryota > Viridiplantae > Streptophyta > Magnoliopsida > Malvales > Malvaceae > Gossypium > Gossypium stocksii. Next base: position 3,560,419 of record CM035623.1, read on the forward strand.
TAGCTTCATGTAAGTTTAATTCTTGCTTTTTCCTTGAAATTTCTATGTTTTTGGACTTTTACAATTGGGTCTAACTTATTATGTCATCAGTTTTTGATTCCATGGCTAATTTTTAAAGTTGTTATGAATGAGTGCTGGAAGTATATGATGAATAAATATAGAATTTAAGCTTTAATTTTGATATATGATGATTTTATCAAGTAAAATTGATGGAAATTGATTTTAGGTCCTAATTGTGAAAGAGTTTGGAATTAAGGTCTAGTATTAAATTTCTGATTTTCAAAGGTTATGATATAGTTTAAAATATAGAATAAAGTATTAATTGAGAAAAAATAGCTCAATTGAGGGGTTAATTGAGTAAGGACTGATTTGTAAAAACTGTAAAATTTTGGATAAAATAGAAATCAACACTTTGCACTAAAACAGTTTTGGATAGCAGTAGTAATCTAACTTTGAAAAATCACCAAAAATTATAAAAATCGAATTAGAGGATAAAAAAATATGAAATTAAATCTTATTGAGTCTAGCTTCTTATAAAAGAAACAGTGTAAACAATGAAATTATGAATCATGAGATATAATGAATTTTGTAAGACAAGTTCAGAATGATTTTGAGTTCCCCTGTTTTGACTTTGAAAAATCATAAAAAATTAGAAAAAAAATAATTAAGGGCTTAAATTTATATGTTTAAAATCATGAATGAGTTTATTTTCAATATAACTAAACGAGAACATCATCCGAATACTGTACGAGGAGATAATTAATTTTTAGTGAAAAAGGGTTGGAACTGTCAGATAACAGAACAGGGGTGAATTTAAAGAATAAACTGTACTTATTGGCTAAACCAAAAATTCTTAAAATTTTATGGTAAGAAGATATATGAGTCTATTTTCAGGAAAAATTAGCGGATCTTAATTTGGAGTTTTGTAGCTCAAGATAAAAATAATTTAGTAAATATGACACGGATGGACAGCTTGAATATTCATATAAGTAAATAATGAAAATTATAGATAATGTTACTTACAAGTGTGCTATTTATACTAAGGATATGGAATGGAGAGGAGAGGAGAAGGAGGAAAATATGTGAGTGACTTATATACAAATTGATCACATACTCGATTATATTTGATAAATGAGTTCGTTCATAATTATAGAATTGTGCAACTCAAGTGTACAATTTGTATAAAGATAGTATTTCAAATGATTTGATGAGTAAAGCTCCAATGTGAGATAGTCTGAAATCAAGACAAATTGTTATGAAAGCGTATTTCAAATACATAGATATGATTGTTATATGTTATGTGAATAGATGATGTGTAAAAGTATATGCATATGAGAAATCTAATGAAAGTTGAGCCCATACATGTTTCTTGGTATTTACATGAATTATATGACTAACAATGTGATAAGAATAGGTATTAGGGCTCATTATCAATTCGAATAATTATGTTTTGCATATTTATGTTGAATATAGAGAAGCAGTAAGTTAATTACCATGTTATACGAATTTATTAAATATTACATGCTTACTTTGTTTTACTTTTTCCCCTAATTAACAATCATTTGGTAAGCTCCGATAATGCCTCGTACCCTGTTCCGGTGACGGATACGGGTAAAAGGTGTTACATTTATTGGTATCAGAGCTACGATTTAGTCAGTTCTCAGACCGAACGTAGCATATGTGAAGTCTAGAAATATATGCCATTATATAACCTGTGATAATGTGATATCTTCTGACTCTGATGAGATTTGTTTTACTTAAAGATAGAGATGCTTTCCCAATCGAGCTAATTCTAATAATGTTGAAAGCGATACTCAAGTATATGAGTAAAAGTTGATTATGATGAGTCAGAACTCATAAAGGTATGAATAAATGTTATATTTAAATTTATGCGTATAGTAAGTAAAATTTAAAGGTAAGTATCAATATTGAATTGAATGAAATTGAGATAAATATTTGATAGTATAATTGTTGGAAAGTGAAATTTGAAAATGCATTGCTATTGAATTGAAATTGAAATTAAAATGTAAATTGAGAACCCTATTAACTAGTCGGACTAAGTTGGATACAAATGGCATGCCATAGGATTGAGATGTGTTCAGGAGATTTTCAGCTCGGCCGAGAGATGTTTCTGTTATCATATCCTTCGGTATCTGAAAAGCACTCTATGCTATACTGGTGTGTTTTGGATGGATTATATTATTCTGGTGTGTTTGGGAGGACTATATGATACTGGTGTGTTTTGAAGGATTAGGTGTGTATCCGCCAAAGTCCAAGTCTTGTTAATAAGGGTAAATATGAATATTAAGTGAAATTGAAATGAGAATTGAATTCTGATATTCGCGATATGAAGTAATAAAATTTATAAAAACTGATCACACCAAAAACTAACTAATATCACGATTTTAAAGCAAGCGCACCTATCGAACAGTAGTATAGTTTAGCGGCAAGACCGAGTTATCGTACCCAAGGGAACCAAAAGTACTAATACTTACTTCCTTTCTATTATCTAACCTAAAAAGTAAAAGAGGGTTTTTATGAAACTAAACTAATTCTAAAGCTAAACTAAGAATGCACAAAAAGTAAATTGGGGAAAAACTCTTGGGAAAGACTGATTGATTTGGGCAATACTCAAGGGAGAATCCACCTAGACTTCACTTGTTATTAACTCTTGAACTAGACGATTTATTCACTTGACTTGATCCGTAAAAATCCCTAAATTATGTTAATACCTCCGTCGAGGATAAGAACAACTAAGCCTAGGTTGGTCAACTAAAATCTCTTTCTAGTTTAAACCCCTAGTCTTGTATTAACTCGATCTATGGATTCTCTTATTAGGTTTCACCCTAATCTGGCAAAATCTCATCGTCCTATGTCTAGGATTGCAATCAACTCCGTTTAATTGTGTTGGATCTACTCCTATGCAGGGACTTTTGCTCCTCTACACAAGCACATTCGACTTAAATCAATATCCCGGAAATATTAATTCAAGAATTAAAAACACAATTAAGAACAAATCAAGTATTTATCATATAATTCAAGAAAAAATAATAACAAGATCAGTCTTAGGTTTCATCCCCCTTAAGTATTTGGGGGATTTAGTTCATAATTAAATAAGAAAACATCTCAGAAGAAATAAGATAGCAAAACATAAAAAACCCAAAAACCCCTGAAAGACTGAAGGGAGATCTTCTTATTTTGATGTAGAATTCAGCTTCTGGGATGAATCAATCGGCTTCCCTTGGAGTAATCCTTTGCTTTCACTCTCTGTGTTGGCAGAAAGAAGGCTCTCCCTTGGGAGAAAAGAGTACACCCTTAGAGTTGCCTCCTAAGGTCTTTATATAGAGCTTTGGGATGTCTTTCTTAGCCTCTAAGTATCCGAATCCGAGTGAAATTGCACTTCCTCACGATAGGGACACGCCCGTGTGCCGTACTCGTGTGGATCGCGTCCGTGTGGCCTGGCCGTGCTTATCGGGGCTGGGCCGTGTTGGACCTCATGTGGCACGATCGTGTGCCACGGCCGTGTGGTGAACCTTTGGGTCGTGTTGTTTTTGCACTTTGGCTATTCTTCTCGTTTTCAGCCTGTTTTTCGCTCTTTTCTCTTCCCTATGCTCTCCTGAGTATAAAACATGAAATGGAAGGGTTAAGAGCACCAATTCTCATAAATTTAATGACAATTCATCCAAAATATAGGCTAAGCATGGGGTAAAAAGGTGTATAATTTATCGTTTATCAAATTCCCTATTAACTTGTAGGGCTAGTCGGATATAATTGGCATGTCATAGGATTGGAAGAGTACAGGATTTATCGGCTTTGCCGATCAGGCACTTTGTGTGTCATATCAGACACCTCGTGTGTCGTTTCAGGCACATTATGTGTTGTTTCAGGCATTTATGTGTCGTATACTGCTTTTGATATATTGATCAGGTACTATGTACCATTTTAGGCACAATGTGCCGTACTGGTGTGTTTGGCTGGATTTGTATATCCGTCTGAGTCCGAGTTATGTTAATAGGGTTGAATAAATCAAATGAGAAAATCGAAAGAATTTGATCGATTGAACTATTGAAAGTATGAAAAAGTGGAATTATGAATTGAAATGTGAATTGAAATTGAGATATGAGATTGAAAGCTTGATCCAAAGGTTCGTGAATTGATTAAAGATAATATAGATGATATGTGATGCCCTTTGATGGAAGATTATTGTTGAGATATGAAAATTAAATATAAATTAACACATATGATTTTTATTCTTACATGTTTGATGTCTATTATTTATTATAGTTTTTATAATTTGAATTATGGTAATATCACTGAGTATTGAGATACCCAGCGTATAGTTGTATTACTATAATTCAAATTATTTACTATTAAATGTTAAATTTAAATTATGTGTATGGTAAGTGAAGTATGAGGTAAGTGTCATTGTTGGATTGAATGGAAATTGAATTGATTGATGGATAAATATTAGTATTGAATTGTATATTGATGAGAAAGTGAAATTAAATTGAGTTGCGAATGAATTAAAAGTGAAATTGGAATTCGAAAGTGATATATGAAGTACGTGATAAGAATTATTAGTAAATTACGAATGACTAGTGAATTTTGAAATATATTACATGTATTAAAGATAGAGAGTAAATAAATATACGGATTATTGGTACAAGGATTAAATTGTAAAGTATTTAAATATATGAAATTCAATTTTAATGCTCAAGTAGACAGAATTCAGAACTACTAGAATATTAGTGGCATGCTATTAAGGAACTCTAGCACGCTCTTTGATTATTAACACGTCAGTGCTCTCTGATTATTAACACATCAATTTTCTCCAATTATTAGCACATTAGTGCTTTCCGTTTAGCACATTTGTGCTCTATGTATATCACTTTAGTACTCTCTGTTTAATAGTGCATAATAATGTACCTCTATATCAATTTCGTATATTCTAAGTGTTTTGTTTAGTCTAGTGGGCCGCTGTTAAAAAGGTAAACAATTTTCGTTACAAGGTAAAGTGTTATCTTTTATTTGTGTTTAAAATATTAAATTAAAAATAAATTGTGAATTGAAAGGATAAAGAATGGATATAAATGATTAACTAGATAAATATATGTAGGAAGGAACTATAAAATTATAGAGATAATGAAGTTCACGATAAAAGTCATGCTATGTGTCTAGAATGACATATTTTTATGTATTAATTATGTGTTTATTCTGAGTATGATCCTGCTAATTTGAGTTATTTATGATATTTTATCTTATAGGGACTAAATTGGAGGCAAAAGCGAGAAATTAGAGATAAAATAGGCCAATGTGCGACAAAGGGAAAAGTTGGTGCCAAAAGTGCAAGCATGGAGCACACAGGGGTTGAAACGCAAAAGAAGAGATTTTAGTCTATCAAACTCTATTTTAATTATATTAGGATAATTAATATTAAGATAATTATTAGGGATTATTTAAATTTAGGATTTTATCTTTATTTATTTTTAATTAAATGTATTTATCTTTTGGGAGTTTAAGTAGGATTAGACTATCTCCCCTAGCACTATAAATAGGGGGTGAGGTGACTCAAAACTTATGCTTCTTTTTCTGTAAACACTCTCTTCCCCACAAATTCAGTCTTTTTGTTCTTTTCATATTTCTATAAAATTTCCCTTTCCATTATTTTTATTTATTGTTCCCAAACATCATGAGCCACTAAATATAATCTAGCTGAAGGTTGTCGAAAATCCCCAAAAAGGGTTCTTGAGGTTAGAATCCGTACTTAGCCTTCTCAACAGGGTATTCATCGTTTCTCCGCATTACGGGGCTGACGCTTCCATCCATGTCCATTAAAAAGTGATCTTTTCAACGTGTGCAAGGAACACCCGCTTTGTATATTTTGGGAAGGTTGCACAATCAGTTCGTTAGCTTACTGCGTCAGAGGTTGGCGGGCTCAAGAGACAAAATGGCGTGGGGTTCGCCATTGAGAAATGTTGATCTAGTATAAGACAATCCCACAGGAGCGATTGTTGGCTAGAGTCAGGTTCCACTAAATCGTAAGTCTAAATCCTTGGAGCTGATGGTCGTAGGTGTCCTCTTCCACTATAACTGGCTTATTTGGTTTGAGAAGGATTATCCAAAAGCCGAGGATTGAACCCAAGGCGGATCGAGACAACTAGAGGCTGGAATCTTCCCATAAGAATTTCTTTTATCTCAAACTCTATTTCTTATTTTTAATTTTCGCAATCTCAATTCGACTTTTTAATTCTGTTTTTATTTTATTTTCGTTTTCAGATCAAGCTTTTAATTCTATTTTTTTATTTTTTCTAGGAACACAGGTTTTCTTGGGCACGATTCTGCCTAGGATTTCGAGAAACAAGCATTCGTATAATCCAGTCCCTGAGGATTCGACCCTACTTCCCCTTTACTGTTCTTTTTCATTATTTTTTAGGGAACAGGATATTTTTGGTGCTTTCAACGATCGCATCATATATATATATATATATATATATATATAAAAGCATAATTTTAGAACTTTATGACCTTTGTCCCCTCATAAGTATAGTTTTATACAGTGAAATTTACCATATTTATATTGATTAAGTTTACAAATGTGAAATTGAAGAGTTCAGTGCTTAAATGATTAATAATGCAGTTAGAGCTAAGAATGGTTTAGTTAGTAAAGATGATTATAACTGAGATATCATATAATTTTTCTGAAGATTATTTAGAGTACGTAATGTTATTGTTAAGAAAAAAATTATTCAGGAGTAATCAATTTATTCAGGTATGGAATTTACAAAACGAATTTACTGGAAATTTCCTCTGAATTAGTTCCTTTAGTGAATTGAATAATGTGATATTATTGATGACTTTGGTAGTTAGTGGAGTAGTAATGAAATCGTAAAAATGTCTGAAAGCAATTGTTATAATTGGATATGATACAACAATTTTTCTAGGTATTCTACATGATTTGTTATATACAGAAATATATGTAAGTGTTCATTTTCAAATGTGATTATTATTTTATAGAAAGGTTGGTTGAGTATGATATTAAATGGAATTGTTGAAAGTCTGATTAAAATATGAGCAGTACTGCTTTATCTCTTCTCTGGTTTTCTAATCAATTATGCTTGAGAAAATATTTGATAAAAAGATTTATATGATGTTGTTTTCTACTTCTATTGGTTAAAGCTCTGAATTGTAAATATAATATATATATATATATTCGAGAAAGATATTTATTAGCCAAAGACAATTACATTTACTGTTATAAATCTTGATTCTAATGTAGGAGTTTAGTAATATGAATCATAAATTGTGGATATCACGTTATTGCAGTGGTTGATATTGAGACTATTTTCAGTCTTTTCTCTTCTGTTTGGGAAGTACTATTGATATGGAAGTATTAATTTTTTTATAAGGTTGAGACGTTGACCTTATTATAGTACTATGGTTTCAATTAGTATGATGGTTACAACTTTGAAAAAAAATTAAAGCCTCGGTATTGATAATTGATAACTATACTGATGATATAGTTATTACAGAAAGATGTAAGATTTGAATAGTTTGATAAATGTCAGCAAAGTTGTGACCAAATAAAAGTTCTGTTGACTAAAGCATCAGTTCTGGTTCAGCTTGAATTAGGTAAGAAATTGTGATTTACAATGATACTCTATTGAATAAGTGAGACAGTGCTTGGATGCAGGAAGACAGAATAATAGCCTATGCTATTAGATAATTAAAAATCTTATAAAAAGAGTTACTAGGGATATGATTTGGAAGTAATAGTTATTGTTTTGCTCTAAAAATTTGATGATATTGTCAGTCAATGGAAAATGTGGTATAATCTATTGATTATAAAAGTTTAAATCATTTGATATATAAAAAGAGAACTAGAAGAAATTAATAAAAAAGAATATTTGGATCTCTCTACTAGTGAATTTTAGAGGACGAAAATTCTTAAAGGGGGAGAATTGTAACAGCCTAAATTGCAGTGTTGTTGGAACAATGATGTGAGATCACTAAATCTGACGGATGAGAGTAGGAGAATAAAAATAAAATTAATATTTAAAAGTTGAATGAAATGTTAGAAATATTTTTAAATAGGTGAAATTATAAATTAAAGAGAAATTATTTAAATAATCTAGTTAAAAACGAGGTGTCGAGACCTCTATTTTATAAAACCAAGATGAAAATATTTTTATAAATATTTATAGAATGTTAGTAATGTGGTATTAAAATTTCGTTAGAAAATTTTATCGTTTAGGTAGTTAATTAAATAAAAAGGACTAAATTGAAAAGGTGTAAAACTTGCTAGAAGGATTAAATAGCTCAATTGTCAAATGAGGAAGGACCTAAAGTGTAAATAATTCCAAATGAGATATTTTGGGCTGCATAAGCTGAGAAAAATTAGGAAATGGGTAAAATAAGGGCAAAATTGCCAAAATTAACTAAATAAAACTAGGACTAAAGTGGAAATATCTAGATTTCTTTTGATTTTTCTTCATTCTCATTAGCTGAGAAACAGCCATGGAAGAGGGTTCAAGCTAGTTTTTCATACTCTAGCTTCATGTAAGTTTAATTCTTGCTTTTTCCTTGAAATTTCTATGTTTTTGGACTTTTACAATTAGGTCCAACTTATTATGTCATTAGTTTTTGCTATGAATGAGTGCTGGAAGTATATGATGAATAAATATAGAATTTAAGCTTTAATTTTGATATATGATGATTTTATCAAGTAAAATTGATGGAAAATTAATTTTAGGTCCTAATTGTGAAAGAGTTTGGAATTAAGGTCTAGTGTTAAATTTCTGATTTTCAAAGGTTATGATATAGTTTAAAATGATAGAATAAAGTATTAATTGAGACAAATTAGCTCAATTGAGGAGTTGATTGAGCAAGGACTGATTTGTGAAAACTGTAGAATTTGGGATAAAATGGAAATCAACACTTTGCACTAAAATAGTTTTAGACAGCAGCAGTAGTTTAACTTTGAAAAATCACCAAAAATTATAGAAATCGAATTAGAGGATGAAAAAAATATGAAATTAAATCTTATTGAGTCTAGCTTCTTATAAAGGAAACAGTGTAAAAAATGAAATTACAAATCATGAGATATAATGAATTTTATAAGACAAGCTCAGAATGATCTTGAGTTCCCCTATTTTTACTTTGAAAAATCATAAAAAATTGGAGAAAAATAATTAGGGGCTTAAATTTATATGTTTAAAATTCTAAATGAGTCTATTTTCAATATAACTAAACAAGAACATCATCCGAATCCTGTACGAGGAGATAATTAATTTTTAGTAAAAAAGGGTCGGAACTGTCAGACAGCAGAACAATGGTGATTTTAAAGAATAAAATGTACTTATTGGCTAAACCAAAAATTCTGAAAATTTAATAGTAAGAAGATATGTGAGTTTAATTTTAGGAAAAATTAGCAAATCTTAATTTGGAGTTCTGTAGCTTGAGATAAAAATAATTTAGTGACTATGACACGGATGGACAGCTTGAATACTCATATAAGTAAATAGTGAAAATTATATATAATGTTACTTACAAGTGTGTTATTTATACTAAGGATGTGGAAGGGAGAGGAGAAGGAGGAAAATATGTGAGTGACTTATGTACAAATTGATCACATACTCGATTATATTTGATAAATGAGTTCGTTCATAATTATAGAATTGTGCAACTCAAGTGTACAATTTGTATAAAGATAGTATTTCAAATGATTTGATGAGTAAAGTATTGGAAAATATGGACATCACATATATAATAAGGATAATTACATGTTATTATTTACTATCTTGATAGGTTAGCCCAAATTAAAAGTGATCTAATTTGGTTAGAATTTTATTAGGCTTTAATTATTAAATAAAGTATGGGTCAAATATGTGTAGATACTCTTCTAATCAAATTCTGATTAATGATGAGCTAATTAGAACTTGATTAGAACTAATATGCTAAGGTTATAAATATTAGGGTTATGGTCCCCAAATTATACACAAAATATCTTTTCTAATATCCCATTATTAGGAAAGAGAGAGCAGATATTCTCTGAATTTCTTGTGTGCTAATTTAGAAGATCAAATCCCCAAAAATCCAGTAAAACTTCAAGGAATTTATGGATTCAGGTACGCTTCCGCATTTAATTTTATTCTTAATTTATTCTTGATGATTTGACATGATAGATCCTAGTTTATTTCAAATTTATTTCAGATTTATTTCATAAATCTAACAAGTGGCATCCGAGCTTTGTCATGTTGAATCATTGAGAATGAATTGATTCTCTATTATTTTTGGATTGATTCATTTTTCAGATCTTATGGATTTGATATTTTAATTATATATTGTAGTTAGCCCATTTTGCCCGGGCCCAATTTAAAGACTAAAAACAGAACAAAAATCAAAATCATAAAAACCCAAAAATAAATAAAAATCCAAATCAAGTCCATTTACAAAATAAAGCCCGAAATTACCCTTAACTAGTTACAAGGCCTGTTTGGCCCAAATACCTAAACCCTCAACCTAACCGGTCCAATAAGCCCAAATCCCTTAATCCTAAACACAAACAGAGGCCCACAATTCATGAGAAATCAGGAAACCCTAGGGTTTCCTTCTCCCTTGCGCCGTTCGCCTCGGCCACGTGGCCCGTGCGTCGTCCCGAGGTCCCTTGTCCCAAGGTCCATCTCTCTGGCAAACTAGCACGAAAATGGTAACACCTACCCCCTTTGACTCTCCGGAGGACCTGCAAAATGGAACAAAAGAAAAGAAACGGCAGAGACAGGGCACGAAACAGTATAGCAGAAATACAACAGTGACAAACGAAATGACTAAACAGCAACGAATAGACTAGGATTCGCTTTGTAACCGGCTATATAAGGCCGAAATCAAAAACATTGAAGAGGAGGGGGGTTCGAATTCTCTCGAGTTCCTTCGGCTAGAACGGAAATTAAGAACATTGGCAATCTAAAAAAAATCCCCATTTCTTGTACGAAATCATCAGAAATCAAAATAGAACAGAGATTTTGAAGGTTGACTTTAGTCTTTTTCTTGATTATTCCAGTTTTCTTGTTTATCTATATTTTTTTTCATATCTTTCAATCTATTTTAAAATATAAGAAATCAAAAGAAAAGGAAGGAGGGGCTTACCGGGGTTCTTTGGACCATCATCGGATGTCCCCTCCGATCCTGAGCCAAACCGCAAAGGGGAATCGAAGGTTAACCGTCCCGATCCCCTCGGTTTTAGGCATGGCCTTTAAAAGGCCTTGAACGGGGCGAAGGAACCCGTATGGTCCGTCGTTGGCCACCGAAGATGTCGGTAGTGTAATGGGCTGCCGAGGAATCCCCTTTTGCGGCCCCGATAAACGTCTGCGAGGAGGGTTCTTAGACCCTAGCAGAGGAGCGCCGCAAGTGAGGCTGAAAAGAAAGAGCCTCTCGGTCTGGGATGAAACCCGTTTAGGGTTTTATTTTTTTGTTTTATAAGGGGTAAAACGGCACCGTTTAGAACCCTTTCCCACGGTCTAAAACGGTGCCGTGTAGGCAACCAAATGGAGCTAAACCGCGACCCGACCCATGACCCGTGGGAACCCGCGTGTTTTCAAGGCTCAGTGGGCATATTGTCGTTTTGGTCCTTCTTCCTTTGTTACGCTATCCAATCGACCCCGGTTCTTTTTTTTGTCTCTTTATTTTACCCTGAAACTTTGGTTTTGTTTCATTTTGGTCTTTGATGAAACGCAGTGTATGATGGGCTTGGGATTTTTGCTCCTTTGGTCCCTGAACTTGGTTCCCGCGTTTCGCTTGGGTCCACTGACCACTTTTATTCTTTTAATCCGACCCTAAATTCCTACCCCGTTTTCAATTTACTCCTTATTTTATCATTTTGTCATCTTAATTTTCTATCATTGTATTTTGTTATTATTACTTCTAATGTATAATGTATATATTATATGTATTATTTTTCACCGTATGTTGAGTACATATATATTGTATTTGAATATATTGTCATTGGATGCATACGTACGTTTCATCTGTATTATTTTGTATTTTCAATATTATTATATGTGTTTTGGTATATCACATTTGTATATATATTAAAGCTATATTTTGCATATTGTGTATATACTATATTCTTCTATATATTATATATGTTTGTTTTTACTTTAAAAGTTATATGCATTTTATACCAGCCCTTGTACATAGTTTAATATTATTTATATACAAGTATTCTAGGGTATTATATATGTATTTTGACATTATTTTTATGTATCGTGTATATTATTTAGGCATAAACGCTTTAGTGTATTACACGTGCATACGTTAATATTTTTGTGTATTATGTATATGTATATTTCAACTTTCGTTATGTTATGTATACCATACTTTTCATATTGTATATGTTAGCCATTTTTTTATGTTGTACTATGTAAATATTATGTCATGTGTATATATATATATATTTCTAAGATTTATTTATTTTAAGGATTTTATCCTATATTATATACATATTACTTGTTTAAAATTTTTATTTGAATTCTTATGATTTCCAAACTTCCTTTCATAACCGTTCATTCTTAATAATCTTTCAAACTTCATTTACTTCGATTTGTCTTATATTTCTTTTACATTAGTCTTTAGTCTTCGAGTGTCAATACTATTATTTGTGCATGATGACGTGATATATTACTGTTGCTATTATGTGCATCATTTTATTGATTATCATGACTTATTAATGCAATGTTTTGTTTATGAATTATTTCTTATCTTTGTATGTTGCTATTCTATGTTCGTATTTCATAAAGAATTATTTTGTAGCAAAAATTTCCATTCAAAAGTCTTCGATAATATAACTCGAGTTTGGGAAGTGCGAGGAAATCAAGCCTTAACTTACTAGGTTCTGATTTTTCTCATTAAACCCGAACTATCGAGTATCACTTTCAAAATCTAAACATGTGAGTTTTTAAATGAAACTTACCCTCGGGGACTTAAAGTATTGCGTTCTAACTCACTGAATGTGGTATTCATTGTCCCGAGATAAGATTTTAAAAAATCAAAATAATGTTTTATGTTTTGGAGCTTTGATAAATCAAGCCCTAACTTACTGGGTTTCGGTTTTTCGTTCGACCCAAAATAATTAGATATCCCTTTTCAATTTAAATTTATGAACCTTTTAAGCCCAAAAGGAATGAGCTTAATTTCGGGAAATCGATATGTTGCACCCTAACTTACTAGGTACGGCATTCTTATTTCTTTGAGATAAGTGAGATTCGATTCTTTACTCCGATATATTTAAATGTTTTTAATAAAAGGGATCGTATTTTAAATTTATCCAAATTTTCAAATATTCGACACCAAGACACTAATTAATCGATTAGGTACCAATTTTGGGCGTTACGAGGGTGCTAACCCTTCCTCGTGCGTAACCGACTCCCGAGCCCATTCTTTGATTTTCGTAGACCAAAATTAATTGTTTTAATAACTCAAAATGTTTTATTAAAATAATTTAAGGTGACCCGATCGCACCTCAAAAAAGGGGTCGGTGGCGACTCCATTTTCAAATTTTAAAGTCGATTCCCTATTTCTCAAAAAAATGGTTTCGACAGCTTGGCGACTCCGCTGGGGACTCTCGAGAGTCAAGCCGTTAAATTGATTATGTGTTGTCCTTTCACCGAAAATTGAAAATTGATTTGAAAAATTACGATCCTTTCATCACAATTGGTTTGCAAAATCCCCTGTGATTGCTGTAGATTAGATTACGTGAAATAATTTTGAACATCATATTGCATGACCGCCGGGTCTCACCTTTAAGTGGGAGTGAGAAGCTACTCCTTCGTGAGGTTTTCACCTCCGTGCAGGATAGTGAAACACTTCCGGGATACATCCGTACCTATGCCTTCGTGAGATTTTCATCTCCGTGCAGCCATAGGGAAATGTATCCCCCTGAATCGAACTCAGTCCGTATGAGCCTATAATGGGTGAGGATCGAGGAATCTGCTGGTTCAGGTACCCCAACTTTAGAGTTAAACCGCATATAGAGAGCCCTAAAAGCCCGCCCTAGGTAAAGCCGCGCCGAAAACCCTAGTGGTTACCCTGATAGGTGTTTGATTGTTTCCTTTTCTCTATACATGCTTTGAATTTCAATATATATACTGTGCTAACCTTGTGTTTGTCTTTGCCATGTTTTGCATGCACGTTCGCATTAAAGCGGTGTCAATTCGGGTTCGATTGCTAAATTAGAGAGCTCGGTCATGGAAAACAAACTTCTTGATAAAGTGGAACGCAATGCGGCAGTCCAAAATTGGTCCGAGACAACACAATTGGAGAAGGGGGACAGCTTAGCTGTGGGACACGTGTCAGAATTGTGGGACTACACCCGTATTAGTGTTACACAGAATAATCTTCAGGAATTAAAAGAAATATGAAGTCAGTGGGATGATGAAACCAGGAGTTTGTTCTACAATAGTTATGGAGATTTACCGTACCTGCTGGGCGTTAACATAGATGAGCATCTGTTTCGAGCTCTCACCCAGTATTGGAATTCAGCATATAGTTGCTTTACTTTCGGAAGATTAGATTTGATACCCACTGTGGAGGAATATACGGCCCTGCTGAATTGCCCAAAGGTTCAAGTAGACAAGATTTATTCGAGAGCCGTTTATGTTTCGGCCTTTTGGAAGAAGTTGATGAGCATAACGGGAATGAGCGAACAATGGATAATGGCCAGAATTAAGCAAAAGGGCGAGTGTAAGTGTATCCCTTGGAAGAATTTAAGGGATTTAATTCTAGGTCACCCCGACACTTCTAAGAAGATCGATGTCTTTGCACTTAGTATTTATGGGTTAGTATTATTCCCTAGAGCTTTGGGACATGTGGACGAAGGAGTCACGGATCTCTTCAATCGGCTTGATCAAGGGGTCACACCAATTCCTGCAATCTTAGCCGAAACTTTCAGATCACTAAATGCATGTAGAAGGTCCGGAGAGGGCAGGTTCATAGGTTGCGCCCAATTGCTGCTAGTCTGGTTTCACGGCCACTTTTGGAAAGTAGACAAGCCTTCTTATGGAGTCTTCTTGAGCGGATATTCTCCACTGAAAGAAACTGTCACAAAATCAAGGAGAAGCGACGTATCGGAGGAAAATTGGATAGCACTTTTGCAAAACTTACGAGAGGAGGATATTGAATGGAGAGCTCATTGGTTCGTGCCGAGTGATATTCTTTTTCGATGTGGAGATTTTGATTGGGTTCCTCTGCTTGGAGTTTGGGGAGCCATTGGTTACGCCCCTTTGATGGCATTAAGGCAATATGGAACAAAGCAATTTGTACCGGTGACGCATGGTTTAGCTCAGTGTGAATTCCCGTACAAAGGAGACAGTTTCAAGAAAAAGATCAAGGAGATCTCCACTGCTTGGAATCAAATTCATAGGGTGAAAAATCTACATGCAGGATCTGTGACGCCCGAATACAACGACTGGTTCAGTAGAAGGATTAACGATAACATCCCGAGGCCGAACTTAGAGGGTGCCCAAACAATAGAAGAGTATTTGAGGGTGGCCCATCGGAACTAGAAATAATAAAACAAGATTATGAGAAGAGGAATTTGGAGCTTCAAAAGAAAATTGAGCAATTGGAGGAAGAAAAAGTACATTTAAAGTGGGATGTAGATGTTCAAAAGTTAGAAGCTGAGAAACTGAAGAAAGGAAAGAACAAAGCCGAAGAGGACTTAGATGGCTTGAAGACATATTATAAAAGATATCGTCAATCAGTGAAGACAGCGGGGCTGGGAAAAACGTCAGAGTAATGGCGGCAAGAGATCCAAGTAGAAAGAACCAATGCAGAAAAATGGGAGAGAAGATTCCGAGAGGGTCTAGCTCAGAGGGAAGCCCTAGAGAAGAGTTTGTTGGAAGCCCAGAACGATAAAGGGGAATTGAAGACCCGAGTGGCCGAGCTTGAAAAAGTGCTGCATCAATACAGAAATCGTAATACGGCGATTGAATTGAGGGCTAGCTTGAGCAAGATTGAAGAGATGAAGGGAAGAATAGAGGAGTTGGTGGCTGCTTTGCAAAATTGTGAACTTCGAATAGAGCTTCTCGAAACAAATGAGGAACGTTGGAGAGAGCAACTTCATCACGCTCAAAGTCAAGTTGATAGCCGAGATTATCTCATGAGTGAAGCCATTGCACAAATTCGAGAGGTGGCTGACAACTTGCAGGTTTTGGCGGTCCAAGCGGATATGCTAAGTTTAAAGTATGAGCTGAATTCGGATAAGGGTCAAGAACTAGCGTCGTTGCTTAGGAGAGTCAAGAATTTAGGCATTAGGGCAAAACCGTATCTGTAACCCATTTTATGTGAAGATATTTGATTTCTAGTAAAGTTTTCTAAATGGAACTGAATCAGAATTGACGCCTTCTTTGCATTCATTTCATGCATATGCATCGCATTGCATTATATGCATTGAAACTTAAAAAAGGGATTCGAATAAGTGAAAATTATTTCAGAGATAAAGAAAGTTAATCTGGAAAATACAAAAAATCAACCAACTACACATCGCTACGGTACTCGAAGAAAAACTAAAGACATGGACCAAAGATTGGAAAGGCTCGAACAGCTACAAAAAGAAATGCAAGAACAGTTGCAAGCGCAAATGCAGGAACAGTTAGCCAAAATTCAACAGGATATGAGGGATCAAATGTTGGAATCCCAACGAAGCATGATGAGTTAACTGGCTCAGCTATTAGCCGGAGGGTCTGACAAAGGAAAGGGCCCTGCGATTCACCCTGGAAATGATAATGAAGAACCCGCCTATCCTCCGGGCTTTACCCCACCAGCGCAAACAAATATATACACGCAAAGAGTGCCGGTCACAATTAGACCTCAATATCAGGTTGGCACATCAGTACCAACGAATCTTCCAACGGGTTCGGGTTCTAACCCAGGGGACAACCCTACCAACCCTATTGTTACCAATCTCGATGACATGGCTGAGATGGAGAAGGCGAGAGTGGAACCCCCGAAACAATCAGATGATCGATACAAGTGGTTAGAGGAAAAGCTCAGAGTAATGGAGAATGCTGATTTCCGTTGCGGAATGGATGCCAAGGACTTAAGCTTGGTCCCAGACTTGGTACTCCCACACAAGTTCAAGATACCGGAGTTCGACAAATACAATGGGACCAGCTGCACTGAAGCCCATATTACCATGTTCTGCAGGAGAATGACCGGCTACGTTAGTAACGACCAATTGCTAATACATTGTTTCCAAGATAGCCTGACAGGAGCAGCATCTAGGTGGTATAATCAACTGACCCGTGATAGGATCAGTTCTTGGAGGGACCTAGCACAGGCGTTCCTAAAGCAATACAGCCACGTAACAGATATGATCCCGGATAGGATTACCCTACAAAACATGGAAAAGAAACCAAATGAGAGTTTCAGGCAGTATGCACATAGGTGGAGAGAGGTAGCCATCCAAGTCTAACCACCGCTCCTAGAAAAGGAGACCGTTATGCTCTTCATCAATACCCTAAAGGCTCCGTTTATCATCCATATGATAGGCAGTGCAACAAAGAGCTTCTCGGATGTAGTAATGACGGGAGAAATGATCGAGAATGCGATAAGAAGCGGAAAGATAGAGGCGGGAGAAAGTAATAAAAAGTCGGCTCCAAGGAAGAAGGAAAACGAAGTGAACAGCGCGAGTATGGGGCACTCAAAGGCAGTCACCGTCAATCAACCAAGAACAGTGACTACGGGGTATCCGGGGCCATCAAAAAAGGAGTCTGGCCCGAGGCAAAACAACGAAAAACTCCGTTTTACGCCAATTCCGATAACATACAAGGAGATGTATCAGAATTTACTAAATGCGCGCATCTGAAACCGATGGAGCCTCCATATCCCAAATGGTATGACTCAAATGCCCAGTGCGAATACCACGCAGGGATCACTGGACACTCAATTGAAAACTGTCTAGCCTTTAAGAAGTTAGTAGAAAGATTTATTGATATGGGTATTGTAAAGTTGGATGATACACCTAATGCTGGGAACCCGTTACCCAACCATACAGATAATCGGGTAAACGCGGTAGAGGAAAGTAGAGGAAGGAAAGTCAAAGTAAATATCTCAGAAGTTAAAACCTCTCTTAAATGTATCTGGGAGGAGATAGTGAAGAAGAAATTGACTGTCTCCGATATTGAGGGAGATTGTGAGAAGATGGAGGGACACTGTGAGTTTCATCATAATAAAGGACACAAGATTCAAGACTGCAATGGATTCAAGGCCTTGGTCCAAAATTTGATGGACAACAAGGAAATAGAATTTTATGAAGAAATTGAGGATGGAATAGACATATGCGCGACGGAGTCAATGATGAAGACCCCGAAGGTAAATTATCCCGTAATCGTCATTTCACGGGCCAAGAGTAGCGAAGCTGGAGCACAAAATGCACCAAGGGTGATAATACAGAAACCAGTTTCCTTTTCTTATGATGATAGCAAGAGAGTGCCTTGGAACTACGAGTGTAATGTGACGGTTCCGGGGAAAGAGAATTTAGATGGTGCCTCAAAGGAAAACCAAGACGTAGGCTTTCACACACGTAGTGGGAAGCGTTATGATTTGGTAAAAGGGAAAGCTCCTATGATCGAACAAGAGAAGAAAAAAGGAGGGGAGCCGGAGTTACCCATCAATGAACCCGTGTAAGAGCAAGAAGCCAAGGAATTCTTGAAGTTTTTAAGGCACAGTGAGTACAGTGTCGTAGAACAGCTGCACAAACAACCGGCACGTATATCTGTGCTGGCCTTACTTCAGAACTCAGAGGTGCACCGAAATGCACTAATGAAGGTCTTAAATGAGACATATGTGGCCAATGATATTTCTGTCAGCAAGCTGGACCGTTTGGCTAACAACATAAGTGCGGATAACTTCATCTACTTCAACGATGACGAAATTCCACCAGGTGGTAGAGGGTCCACTAAGGCTTTGCACATTACCACTAGGTGTAAAGGGTACACCTTGCCAGGGGCCTTAATAGACAATGGATCGGCACTAAATGTATTGCCACTATCCACATTAAACAGATTACCTGTGGATAGCTCACATATGAAAGAGAGCCAAAGCATAGTAAAGGCGTTTGATGGTACGCAAAGGAAGGTTATGGGGAGAATTGAAATACCTTTGCTAATCGGCCCGGTTACTTACGAGGTGGACTTCTTAGTTATGGACATCAAACCTTCCTACAACTGTTTATTAGGAAGACCATAGATTCATTCGGCAGGGGCAGTACCTTCGTCTCTACACCAGAAGTTGAAACTAGTATCAGAAGGGCGGCTAGTGACCGTAAATGCTGAAGAAGACATCATCGCAGCGGTGAGTAGGGATACGCCGTATCTAGAAACAGGAGATGAAACTAGTGAGTGTTCATTTCGGTCTTTGGAGTTTGTAAATGAAACCTTCATCACAAAAGGAAATAGAATCCCAGTGCCAAGAATCTCCACAACCACAAGAATGGGGTTACGCCTGATGGTGGGAAAAGGAGCTATGTCAAGAAGGGGACTTGGAAAGCACCTCCAGGGTATGATCGCGTCCCCAGTGCTAAAAGAAAAGCAAGATCGTTTTGGTTTAGGATTCAAGCCGGATCCGAAGCAGAAAAAGAAAGATTTAAAAAAGAGGTAGGAGAGAAGAAGGGCTCGTTTAAACGGCGAAGAAATCAAATGGGAGCCCATGATAATCCCGCATATATTTAAAACATTTGTGTCAGGAGGGTTCATTCATGAAGCACTAAAAGGTGAAGACATAGCGATAACGCTAGAGGGTACCGGTATTAACGCCATATCTGACGCAAGCGAAGAAGGAATCCTATCAGATATCCGACCTTATGAGCCAGGGAGCGTGTTGAACAATTGGACTGCGGAAGAGATTCCTGTAGTATTTAGAGCTTATTCAGAGTCCCTAAATATCAACGATATGAGTGACGCTGGTAATAGCTCTGAGTCTCCTTTTGAACAAGATGTGTGTTTAGAGGGATCCGAAGACTTTGAAAATGACATAGACTATGACTTACCACCGGATTTATTAAGGATGGTAGAGCAAGAGGAGAAACAAATCTTACCTCATAAGGAGACGGTAGAGACTGTGGTGCTAGAAGAGGGAAAAGTGGTAAATATTGGAACATGCATAACTGAATGAACGAAGAGGGGTCTCATAGAGCTGCTACAAGAATTCAAAGACGTTTTTGCATGGTCATATCAAGATATGCCCGGTTTAAGCACCGATATCGTAGTACATCGCCTTCCCATAAAAGAAGATTGTAGGTCAGTTCAGCAAAAGCTCCGAAGGATGAGACCGGATATTGTGTTGAAAATAAAAGAAGAAGTCAAGAAACAGGTTGATGCAGGATTCTTGCAGGAGATCAAATATTCAGAGTGGGTAGCCAACATTGTGCCCGTCCCTAAGAAAGATGGGAAAGTGAGAATGTGTGTAGATTATAGGGATCTAAATAAAGCCAGCCCGAAGGATAATTTTCCTTTACCACACATTGATACGCTGGTGGATAATACAGCGGGCTACTCGTTGTTTTCATTCATGGATGGATTCTCAGGTTACAACCAGATAAAAATGCACTCTCAAGACATGGAAAAGACAACCTTCATAACACTATAGGGTACGTTTTGCTATAAGGTGATGCCGTTTGGGTTAAAAAATGCGGGAGCTACATATCAAAGGGCCATGGTGACTTTGTTCCACGACATGATGCATAAAGAAATTGAGGTATATGTGGATGACATGATTGCCAAATCCAGAACAGAGGAAGAACACATACAAGTTTTGAAGAAGCTGTTCTTGAGACTAAGAAAGTTCCAATTGAAACTCAATCCAGCAAAATGCACTTTTGGAGCTAGATCTGGAAAACTACTGGGGTTTATCGTCAGTAAAAAGGGAATCGAGATCGACTCAGATAAAGTCAGGGCTATACGGGAACTGCCTCCGCCTCGCACCCAAAAAGAAGTTCGAGGTTTCCTTGGAAGGTTAAATTACATTGCCCGATTCATTTCACAGTTAACCGAGAAGTGTGACCCTATATTTCGTCTTCTGAAGAAACATAATCCGGGAGTTTGGGACGATGAATGCCAAGTAGCTTTTGATAAAGTTAAGCAATACTTATCTAGTCCTCCAGTATTATCACCTCCGCGCCCAGATAGGCCGTTGATATTATATTTAACAGTGTTCGATAACTCTATGGGGTGTGTGTTGGGTCAGCACGACGAGTCAGGACGAAAGGAAAAAGCGATATATTATCTCAGTAAGAAATTCACTGAATGTGAGATGAGATACTCGCCAGTTGAAAAGCTATGCTGCGCCTTAATTTGGACAACACGGAGATTAAGGCAGTACATGCTGTACCACATGACTTGGTTGATATCAAAGCTCGACCCGTTAAAATATTTGATGGAGTCAACTGCTTTAAATGGAAGGATGGCCAGATGGCAAATTTTACTTTCAGAATTCGACATTGTTTATGTGAGTCAAAAAGCCATTAAAGGAAGCGCAATAGCAGAATTTCTCGCCAGCAGAGCTCTAGAAGATTATGAGCCTTTAAGTTTCGATTTCCCAAACGAGGATTTAATGTATGTTGCAACCACTAAAGAAGATCCTCAAGAAGGTTCTCTTTGGAAATTGAACTTTGATGGAGCCTCAAATGCCGTTGGCAATGGGATTGGGGCAGTCCTAGTATCCCCAGATGGAGATCATTATCCATTAACTTGCAAATTGGATTTTGATTGCACAAATAACATGGCAGAATACGAAGCATGTATCATGGGGCTTAGAGCAGCCATAGAACATAAGATTAGAGTGCTGGAAGTATTTGGAGACTCTGCGTTAGTGATCTACCAACTGAGAGGTGAATGGGAAACAAGAGATCCCAAACTAATCAGTTATCGAAAAGTGATCATGGGGCTAATTGAAGATTTTGATGATGTCACCTTTAGCTATCTCCCACGAGAGGAAAACCAGATGGCGGATGCTTTGGCTACTTTGGCCTCCATGATCAAAGTAAGCAGACAAGAGGATGTGAAGCCTATACAAATGAGTATCTACGAAGCCCCAGCCCATTGTTACAATGTGGAAGAAGAAGAGAGAGATGATCACCCTTGGTATCAAGATATAATAAGATACGTGAGAAATCGTGAATATCCCGATCAAGCGACTGAGAATGATAAAAGGACATTGAGAAGACTAGCCTGCGACTATGTTTTAGACGGGGAGATCCTATACAAGAGGAGAAAAGATCAGGTTTTGTTGAGATGTGTGGACACTATCGAAGCCAAGAAAATTCTAGAAGAAGTCCATGAAGGTATTTGTGGAACCCATGCCAATGGCTTCACAATGGCTAGACAAATTATGAGGTTCGGATACTACTGGTCCACCATGGAAGGAGACTGTGTCAGCTACGCCAAAAGATGTCACAAATGCCAGATCTATGGGGACAAAATTCACGTGCCTCCTTCTCCCCTGCATGTTATGACTTCCCCATGGCCTTTCTCTATGTGGGGGATGGACGTCATCGGGCTGATCTCACCGAAAGCTTCAAATGGGCATCGATTCATCTTCGTGGTCATCGATTATTTCACCAAATGGGTAGAAGCCACTTCATACGCCAATGTCACTAAGTCGGCGGTTAGCAGATTCTTAAAGAAGGAAATCATATGCCGATATGGGATGCCTGCAAAGATTATATCGGATAACGCACTTAACTTGAACAACAGTACGATAGCAGAGGTCTGTGATCAGTTCAAGATCAGACATCATAACTCGTCGCCGTATCGCCCGAAAATGAATGGTACAGTAGAGGCAGCTAATAAAAATTAAAAAGATCATAGGAAAGATGACAGAGACTTATAAGGATTGGCATGAAAAGTTACCTTTCGCTCTCCACGCTTATCGGACATCTGTTAGAACTTCTACTGGGGCAACGCCTTTCTCGTTGGTCTATGGAATGGAAGCAGTTCTACCCATTGAAGTAGAGATACCCTCTCTTCGGGTCCTATCAGAATTACAGTTAGACGAGGCAGAGTGGACTCAATCCCGATATGATCAATTGAACTTAATTGAGGAAAAGAGGCTGAGGGCTATCCAGCATGGCAAGATGTATCAGAAGCGAATGATGCGAGCTTATGATAAGAAGGTTCGCCCAAGGGAATTTTACGAAGGAGACTTAGTACTGAAGAAAATCCTCCCCATACAAAAGGATTTCAGAGGAAAATGGATGCCAAATTGGGAGGGGCCATACGTGGTAAGGAAGGCTTTCTCTGGAGGAGCACTGATCTTAGCTGAGATGGATGGAAAAAGCTTGCCCAATCCTGTAAATTCGGATTCAGTTAAGAAATACTACGTATAGAGGAGAAAAGGTCCAGGGTGAAAAACCGCATAGGGCGCTTTGAGACCTTAAAAAAAAAAAAAGGGGAGAGGCCGAGGCGAAAACCCTGATAGGGCGCTTTGAGACCAAAGGAGATTTGAGTTGAAAACCCGAAAAGGGCGGCTCGAATTCTGACTGGAAATGGGGCATATGGCAGTCTCACTTTGCTTAAGCTAACAGTGAGGAGGTACACTGTGTCTGGGAGCATCGACAAAGGGCTCAAGATCCCCTAATCACATATAGACTCAAAGAAGATTCTCAAGAGGCTAGTGCAGAAAAACTCAGGCTGCGATATTTAGGGCATCTAATGCTCATCCTTATTCATATTGTATTGGTTATCTTCGAATACCTTGTTCTTTTCAAGATATGCAATTTCAATCAACTTCTTCTATCTCTGTTTTCTTGAATGGACCAACTCGAGTTTCACCTCGTATCATTTTTATGCTTGTCTATTGATGTCATCTTTTACAAACATGTTGCATTAAAGTAACGATTGATGAACTAACAATGTTTCCATAAAAGAAGTTTTCGCATATTACTTTGGATGCTTCTAAATAATACTAGAACCCCAAGCAGGATTAGTGTTCAAGACCCACCGGATACAAAGTTCGGAGGTACATGCTTGACAAAGCAAAACCTAAGATTTCGGTGGGACAAAACGGTAGAGCAAAAGGCAATTGTTTCTTTAAGTTCTAGCAAAATACCCGGCAAACAAGAAAACAAGTGACGAGCTCTTAAGTATTAAAGATCATTCTCATGACATTTTGCATTCATTACCCATAATGCATTCGGTTAAGAGCAATTGATTCATTCTGAGCATAGCTTCCCAACCATTTTGCATAAGCATAAGCATATAAATTGATTCGATATAACAGATCCCCTAAAGGACGGTACAACAACATTGATGAATTCACAAATCTCGCTTCCCTGAAGCGGTAAAAAAGAGGATTAAAACTCCGGATTTTGCCCCCTCGAGATAGCAATGGAGCAAATCAGTGAAGTTTATTTCTTGAAAGTCAACAGAGAAGATTGAAGCTTCAGATCGCCTCTCCCTGAAATTCTTGAAGTCCCAGCAAAACTACAACAGATGAGGATCAATTTCTAATCCTTATCCCCTCAAAGTATCAGTGGAATCATAGTGGACGAGGATCAATTTCTAATCCTTATTCCCTCAAAGTCTCAGTGGAATCATAGTGGACGAGGATCAATTTCTAATCCTTATCCCCTCAAAGTCTCAGTGGAATCATAGTGGACGAGGATCAATTTCTAATCCTTATCCCCTTAAAGTCTCAATGGAATCGCAGTGGATCAGGATCAATTTCTAATCCTTATCCCCTTTGAGGCCCGGCGGAACTACATTAGATCAGGATCAATTTCCAATCCCTATCTTCTTGAAGGCCCGGTGAAGTAGGTCAAAGTCACGAATCTTTTCTCTTTAAAATCATGTTAAGGCGAAGCGATTTCAATTCCTACGCCTTTGAAGGTGCAGTCCATCAGAATGGAGCTGGTAGAGAAAGAAATGCACCAAAGAGATCAAGACTCAGCAAGCCCGAGCAAAATTAGTCTTCCTTGGAAGTCTTTGCTCTATTTTCGTTACACGACAATGAGCAAAGAGGGGCAGCTGTAGTTAGCCCATTTTGCCCGGGCCCAATTTAAAGACTAAAAACAGAACAAAAATCAAAATCATAAAAACCTAAAAATAAATAAAAATCCAAATCAAGTCCATTTACAAAATAAAGCCCGAAATTACCCTTAACTAGTTACAAGGCCTGTTTGGCCCAAATACCTAAACCCTCAACCTAACCGGTCCAATAAGCCCAAATCCCTTAATCCTAAACACAAACAGAGGCCCACAATTCATGAGAAATCAGGAAACCCTAGGGTTTCCTTCTCCCTTGCGCCGTTCGCCTCGGCCACGTGGCCCGTGCGTCGTCCCGAGGTCCCTTGTCCCAAGGTCCATCTCTCTGGCAAACTAGCACGAAAATGGTAACACCTACCCCCTTTGACTCTCCGGAGGACCTGCAAAATGGAACAAAAGAAAAGAAACGGCAGAGACAGGGCACGAAACAGTATAGCAGAAATACAACAGTGACAAACGAAATGACTAAACAGCAACGAATAGACTAGGATTCGCTTTGTAACCGGCTATATAAGGCCGAAATCAAAAACATTGAAGAGGAGGGGGGTTCGAATTCTCTCAAGTTCCTTCGGCTAGAACGGAAATTAAGAACATTGGCAATCTAAAAAAAATCCCCATTTCTTGTACGAAATCATCAGAAATCAAAATAGAACAGAGATTTTGAAGGTTGACTTTAGTCTTTTTCTTGATTATTCCAGTTTTCTTGTTTATCTATATTTTTTTTCATATCTTTCAATCTATTTTAAAATATAAGAAACCAAAAGAAAAGGAAGGAGGGGCTTACCGGGGTTCTTTGGACCATCATCGGATGTCCCCTCCGATCCTGAGCCAAACCGCAAAGGGGAATCGAAGGTTAACCGTCCCGATCCCCTCGGTTTTAGGCATGGCCTTTAAAAGGCCTTGAACGGGGCGAAGGAACCCATATGGTCCGTCGTTGGCCACCGAAGATGTCGGTAGTGTAATGGGCTGCCGAGGAATCCCCTTTTGCGGCCCCGATAAACGTCTGCGAGGAGGGTTCTTAGACCCTAGCAGAGGAGCACCGCAAGTGAGGCTGAAAAGAAAGAGCCTCTCGGTCTGGGATGAAACCCGTTTAGGGTTTTATTTTTTTTGTTTTATAAGGGGTAAAACGGCACCGTTTAGAACCCTTTCCCACGGTCTAAAACGGTGCCGTGTAGGCAACCAAATGGAGCTAAACCGCGACCCGACCCATGACCCGTGGGAACCCGCGTGTTTTCAAGGCTCAGTGGGCATATTGTCGTTTTGGTCCTTCTTCCTTTGTTACGCTATCCAATCGACCCCGGTTCTTTTTTTTGTCTCTTTATTTTACCCTGAAACTTTGGTTTTGTTTCATTTTGGTCTTTGATGAAACGCAGTGTATGATGGGCTTGGGATTTTTGCTCCTTTGGTCCCTGAACTTGGTTCCCGCGTTTCGCTTGGGTCCACTGACCACTTTTATTCTTTTAATCCGACCCTAAATTCCTACCCCGTTTTCAATTTACTCCTTATTTTATCATTTTGTCATCTTAATTTTCTATCATTGTATTTTGTTATTATTACTTCTAATGTATAATGTATATATTATATGTATTATTTTTCACCGTATGTTGAGTACATATATATTGTATTTGAATATATTGTCATTGGATGCATACGTACGTTTCATCTGTATTATTTTGTATTTCAATATTATTATATGTGTTTTGGTATATCACATTTGTATATATATTAAAGCTATATTTTGCATATTGTGTATATACTATATTCTTCTATATATTATATATGTTTGTTTTTACTTTAAAAGTTATATGCATTTTATACTAGCCCTTGTACATAGTTTAATATTATTTATATACAAGTATTCTAGGGTATTATATATGTATTTTGACATTATTTTTATGTATCGTGTATATTATTTAGGCATAAACGCTTTAGTGTATTACACGTGCATACGTTAATATTTTTGTGTATTATGTATATGTATATTTCAACTTTCGTTATGTTATGTATACCATACTTTTCATATTGTATATGTTAGCCATTTTTTTATGTTGTACTATGTAAATATTATGTCATGTGTATATATATATATATTTCTAAGATTTATTTATTTTAAGGATTTTATCCTATATTATATACATATTACTTGTTTAAAATTTTTATTTGAATTCTTATGATTTCCAAACTTCCTTTCATAACCGTTCATTCTTAATAATCTTTCAAACTTCATTTACTTCGATTTGTCTTATATTTCTTTTACATTAGTCTTTAGTCTTCGAGTGTCAATACTATTATTTGTGCATGATGACGTGATATATTACTGTTGCTATTATGTGCATCATTTTATTGATTATCATGACTTATTAATGCAATGTTTTGTTTATGAATTATTTCTTATCTTTGTATGTTGCTATTCTATGTTCGTATTTCATAAAGAATTATTTTGTAGCAAATATTTCCATTCAAAAGTCTTCGATAATATAACTCGAGTTTGGGAAGTGCGAGGAAATCAAGCCTTAACTTACTAGGTTCTGATTTTTCTCATTAAACCCGAACTATCGAGTATCACTTTCAAAATCTAAACATGTGAGTTTTTAAATGAAACTTACCCTCGGGGACTTAAAGTATTGCGTTCTAACTCACTGAATGTGGTATTCATTGTCCCGAGATAAGATTTTAAAAAATCAAAATAATGTTTTATGTTTTGGAGCTTTGATAAATCAAGCCCTAACTTACTGGGTTTCGGTTTTTCGTTCGACCCAAAATAATTAGATATCCCTTTTCAATTTAAATTTATGAACCTTTTAAGCCCAAAAGGAATGAGCTTAATTTCGGGAAATCGATATGTTGCACCCTAACTTACTGGGTACGGCATTCTTATTTCTTTGAGATAAGTGAGATTCGATTCTTTACTCCGATATATTTAAATGTTTTTAATAAAAGGGATCGTATTTTAAATTTATCCAAATTTTCAAATATTCGACACCAAGACACTAATTAATCGATTAGGTACCAATTTTGGGCGTTACGAGGGTGCTAACCCTTCCTCGTGCGTAACCGACTCCCGAGCCCATTCTTTGATTTTCGTAGACCAAAATTAATTGTTTTAATAACTCAAAATGTTTTATTAAAATAATTTAAGGTGACCCGATCGCACCTCAAAAAAGGGGTCGGTGGCGACTCCATTTTCAAATTTTAAAGTCGATTCCCTATTTCTCAAAAAAATGGTTTCGACATATATTATATTGAATCTTTAAGATCTTGATAAATTTTTTGGGTTTTGATTCTTTAAATAAAATTTTAAAGTTTTTTTTAATAAAGTTTTAAGGTTTTAATTTTTCGTGAAAAGATTTATTGTTTTAATTGAGAATTAAAAAAACCTATAGAAATTGATTCATATATATGTTTCATTTATATATATAAAATATATGCATGCCTTGATTGGTTTAATGCATGTTGTTTTGGGATAAATATATATAAATATATATATATATATATATGGTTATATTTTTATTTGATTGGAAGATAAAATTAAGGTAAATATTTTGAAAAAAAAATTCATATTTTGGCCTTTAATTAAGGATGTCTGATATTTTAAATAAATTAGTTGAAACAAAATGCCGCCAAAGTGACCTCTTTTGTGTAGATTAGTTTATTTGAAATATTAATATGATTATATGTTTTTGTGATTCATGCGTTTATTGTTTGACCCAAAGGTAAGTTAATATTTGGTAGAATTTCAAAAACATCTGTGGCAATAAATATGTGACAATTATAAGGTATTTTATGTGAGCAATAAGTTAGTTTAAAGATTAATTCATTGTTTGACATAATTTATTATCAATGTTTGATTGCTACAACAAGAGTACCGCTTACTGTTAATATTACTGTCCAAAGACTTGATATTAATGTTGTGTTTGGTATCTTGAGATGGGATTAGCCATTATCTTGAATTTATTGTTTACTTATGAATATTGATTTAAGCTTGTTATTTTTTTGTTCTATATCAGTTAATTCATCTTCTGCTGCCACAATATCTGCTAATATAAATTTTATACCCATGCTTAATGGGACTAATTTTAAGGAATGGAAAAGGCACTTACTTATAGTGCTTGGCTATATGGACATAGACCTTGCACTAAGGGAAGAACAACTTGCACCTCTCACTGCAGAAAGCACCTCTGATGTTAAGAGGGATTTTGAGAGGTGGGATCGTTCAAATCACATGAGTCTAATGATCGTAAAACACAACATTCCAGAAGCCTTTAGGGGTATAGAATCTGAAGAGATTACTCAGGCCAAGTGTTTCCTTGACGAAATTGAGAAACGTTTTGCCAAAAACGATAAGGTTGAGATGACATTACTTCTAACTTCTTTGATGTCTATGAAGTATAAGGGTCAAGGAAACGTAAGGGAGTACATTATAGAGATGTTCCATACTGCCTCAAGACTTAAGGCACTTAAGATCGAGTTTTCTTATGGTTTTGGTCTCGCTTCCTGCACAATTTAATCAATTTAAAATTAGTTATAACTGTCAAAAGGAGAAATGGACCATAAATGAGCTCATTTCTCATTGTGTGCAAGAAGAAGAAAGGTTGAAGCGTGATAAGTCTGAAAGTGCTTATTTGGCCAATGCCCCTAAAGACAAGGGCAAGAAAAGAAAATATTAGAATGAAGCTACTAAGGGTCCAGCTCAAAAGAAACAACAAGCAGTTACAAAGAGTTGTTTCTTTTGTAACAAGTCTAGACATGTAAAGAAAGATTGTACCAAATATCACGCTTGGCATGCAAAGAAAGGTATAATTCTTAATTTGGTCTGTTCTAAGATTAATTTAGCTTCAGTACGTAGAAACACTAGGTGGATAGATTCTGGTGCTACCACTCACATAAGTGTTTCTATGCAGGGTTGCCTGAGTTACCGAAAGCCAAGTGATGATGAAAGACACATCTTTGTGGGCGATGGAAAATCGGTAGAAGTGGAAGCAATTGGGCATTTTAGGTTGTTATTAGGAACTGGTTTTTATTTGGATTTAAAAGACACTTTTATTGTACCGTCATTTAGACGAAATTTAGTTTCTATTTTTTCGTTGGAAAAATTTGGATATTATTGTTCATTCGGAAACAATCAATTTAATTTGTCTTTAAATTCAAATATTATTGGAACTGGTTATTTAAATACTTATGACAACCTTTATTTGCTAGAAACAGTTGCATCCTATAATGAAACCTTACATGTGGAATCACGTGCTATTAAACGTAAATTAAATAAGGAAAATTCAGCATCATTATGGCATAGGCGCTTATGTCATATCTCAAAAGTTAGAGTTGAACGCCTTGTGTCTGATGGTATTTTAGAGTCCCTTGACTTCACAGACTTTGAAGTCTGTGTCGATTGCATTAAGGGAAAACAGGCCAAAACCAATAGATTGGGTGCCAACAGATCTTCAGACATCTTAGAATTAATTCATATAGATATTTGTGGGTCATTCCCTACGGCATCATGGAATGGTCAATAATATTTCATAACATTCATAGACGATTACTCACGGTATAGGTACCTATATCTTATTCATGAAAAATCTCAGTCTTTGGACGTGTTCAAAGCTTATAAAGCTGAAGTTGAGAATCAACTCAACAAAAAAATTAAAAACATTATATCTGACCATAGTGGTGAGTACTACGGTAGATATGATGGCTCAAGTGAACAATGTCCAGGACCATTTGTCAAATTCCTAGAGGAATGTAGTATTGTCCCACAGTACACCATGCCAGGATCACCTAGTATGAATGGTGTAGCTGAAAGACGAAACAGAACTCTTAAGGATATGGCAAGGAGCATGATTGTTCATTCTACCTTACCTGAGTCCCTCTGGGGAGAAGCATTAAAGACAACAGCTTATATTCTGAATAGAGTACCCAATAAAGCAGTTGCAAAAACACCTTATGAGCTTTGGACAGGTAAAAAGCCTAGTCTAAAGTACTTTCACGTTGCAATGCCTTATAGGCCACATGAAAAGAAATTAGACTTCAAAACGATAAGCAGCTACTTTATTGGCTATTCTTAGCGATCTAGGGGGTTATAAATTTTATGATCCTATAATAAGAAATATTTTTTAGATGGGAACTGCAACATTTTTTGAGGATATTGAGTTTGGGGGGAGAAATAAGGTTAGAGACATTACTTTTGAGGAGGAATGGGATTCTAACTCAGTTCTTACTATCACTTTTGACGATGTTCAAGCTCTTATACCTATCATTGATCAAGAAGTGAATCCAGAACCTCTACAAAACAATGTTGAACAACTCCCCATTCAAAATGAGGTAATTATTCCAGAAGAACAAACTCAATAACCTTAAGAACAAGTGTCATTAAGGAGGTCCACAAGAGAAAGGAGAAATGCTATTCCAGATGATTATATTGTATTTCTCCAAGAACATGAGGATGACAATGAAATGATGGAAGATGATCCAATCAACTTTCATCAGGCTATGAAAAGTTCTAATTCTCAAAAGTGGATTGATGCCATGAAAGATGAGTATAAGTCTATGCAAGACAATAAAGTTTGGGAACTTGTCCCATTACCTGAAGGTGCAAAACCGATTGGTTGTAAATGGATATTTAAAACCAAAAGGTATACAAATAGTAATGTGGAGAGGTATAAGGCGCGTCTTGTAGCAAAAGGATATACTTAGAAAGAAGGTATTGATTTTACAGAGACTTTCTCTCCAGTTTCATCGAAAGACTCCTTTAAGATAATCATGGTGCTTGTTGCTCATTTTGATCTTGAGTTACATCAGATGGATGTTAAGACTGTGTTTCTTAATGGCAACATTGAAGAAATAATTTATATGGTGTAACCGGAAAATTTTGAATCAGAAGACTCAAAGAATATGGTTTGCAAATTAAAAAAATCCATCTATGGACTCAAACAAGCTTCCCGCCAGTGGTACCATAAATTTCATCAAATAATTGTTTCGTTTGGTTTTGAAATGAATATTATTGATGATTGTGTGTATCACAAATTTAATGGGAGTAAGTACATATTTTTGGTTCTATATGTTGATAACATTTTGCTTGCAGCCAATGATATAGGCTTATTGCACGAAACCAAGAGGTTTTTATCTAAGCATTTTGAGATGAAAGATCTTGGGGACGCCTCTTTTATTTTAGGAATTTAGATACATCGAGATCGATCTCGAGGTATTCTTGAATTATCACAAAAGAGCTATATCGATAAAGTTGTAACACCCCTTAACCCCAAACCGTCGCCGAAACAGGGTTATAAGGCATTACCGGACTTATACACTAGTAAACAAATAAAATCGAGTCATAAATCTGTGTTTTAATCTAAGACTTTCTAAATTCCATCAAAAAGTACTTAATATGGGCCTACGGGGCCCAAAATAAGTTTAGGAAGTGATTTGGGATTAAACCGGGAACTTTTGAAACTTTTCTTTGAAAACAGGGGCACACGCACGTGTGGCCTGAGACATGCCCTTGTGGCCAGCCCGTGGGATTCCCATGGCTGTGGGGCTAGGCCGTGGGCAGATTTGACTTGCTACACACGCCCTTGGAACTTGCCCGGGGGCAAGCCTGACTTTGCCACACGGCCTGGACACACGCCCATGTGTCTTAGCCGTGTGAAAACAACATTTTTCATCATTTTTAAGCTACTTTTACCCACTAAACATACTCAATTCATGCCCAAATCAATGACTTATAAATCTTAATCAAATATCATTCATTTCATTCTCAAACTTAGCAGATATTCATTCATTCGTACCAAAAACTTCTTAAGGTTTATAAATCATATTTACATTCAAAACATAAGTAATTACAAGTGGCTAAAACCAAACCTAGTACATGCCACATTTCCCAAAGATAGATTCATCACAAAAATTGAGCTGAGATCGAGATTGACTTGGATGCTTGACTGAACTTCAACTTTACCTAACCTGCGTATGGAAAACAACTGTACGCTGAGTATTGAAAATACTCAGTGGTATTATCATAATTCAAATTATAACAATAATAACATATCGAATCATAATCCAATAATAACAAATCAAAATATAAATTCATACCAATCTATCATAATTTCGTTGTAACTTTTCCAATATTTGATTCAATATCTTATCAATACAATTACCAACAACTTATAAATCTTTGGATTATTTCTCAATCACACATATGTTATTTCAAATCATATTTCAACTTTGAATACTTCATGAACCTTTGGTTCATGCTTTCAATCTCATAGCACAACTTCATTTCTCATTTCATTTCACCATATTCCTATCATTGTTCATTCAATGGCTCAAATAATCAAAGTCAATTGATTTTCTCTTTTCTCTTAATTACCCCTATTAACACTCCGGACTTTAACGGATACTCGAGTTCCAACCAAAATACACTAATACGGCACATTGTGCCTAAACGGTACATAGTACCTGATCAATATACGACGCATAAAGTGCCAGCAATGACACACAAGGTGTTTGAATATGACAGACAAAGTGCCTGAATACGACACACGAGGTGCCTGAAATACGACACATAAAGTGCCTGATCGGCCAAGCCGATAAATCTCGTACTCTTCTAAACCCTATGGCATGCCAACTATATCCACTAAGCCCGACTAGTTAATAAGGTATCCAATTTCTTTCTCTATTTCAATCAAATTCACATTAATTACACTTTAGCCACATTTTCTCACATTTTTCACAATTCATGCACAACTCGTTTTAAATTCACATAATCATGCATTTTCATTTCATTTTCATTTCCAACTGATCACAATCATTCAAATTCAATTCAATCACATTAATAATTCAATCTTGATATGCGTGATATGAAGTAATAAAATTTATAAAGAACTTGATCACACCAAAACTAACTAATATCACGACGTTGAGGCAAGCGCACCTGTCGAACAGTAGAATAGCTTAGTGGCAAGACCGAGTTATCGTACCCAAGGGAACCAAAAGTACTAGTACTTATTTCTTTTCTATTATCTAGCCTAAGAAATAAAAGAGGATTGTTTAAACTAATTCTAAAACTAACTAAGAAAGCGTAAAGAGTAAATTAGGAAAACTTTTAGGGAAAAGCTAATTGATATGGACAATACTTAAGGGAGAATCCACCTAGACTTCACTTGTTATTATTTTCTTGAACTATATGATTTCTTTACTTGACTTGATCCGTAGAGATCCCTAACTTATGCTAAACCCTCCGTCGAGGTGAAGAGCAACTAGGCCTAAGTTGTTAATTAAAGTTCTCTTATTAATTAACTTCCTAGGTTGCATTAATTCGATTTATGGCTCCCCATATTAGGTTTGACCCTAATCCGGCAGATTTATGTCACCCTATGTTTAGGGTTGCATGCAACTCCGCTTAATTATGGTAGATCTACTCTTATCACAGGGACTTTTGCTCCTCTGCTCTAAGCACATCTAATTCTTGAAATAATACCTAGGATTATTAAATCAAGAATGAAGAACGCATAATTAAGAACAATTCAAGTATTTATCAAATAAATCAAGAATAAATAACAAGATCTGTCTTAGGTTTCATCCCCCTCAAGTATTTGAGAGGTTTAGTTCATAATAAGGAAGAGAAACATCACAGAAGATATAAAATAGCAAAACATAAAAGAAACCAAAAACCCCTGAAGGAATTTAGGGAGATCCTCTATGTTGCTGTAGAATTTCGGCTTCTGAGATGAATTAATCAGCTTCTCCTTTGGAGTAATCCCTTGCTTCTACCCTCAGTATGGCAGAAAGACGAGAAGAAAAATATCTAAAAACCACCCCCTATGCCTCTGCCTCATGAGGTCTTTATATAGAGAGCTTGTGGGGAGCCTTTCTTAGCCTCTAAGCATCCCAATTTGAGTGAAATTCCCCTTCCTCACGACTAGAACACGCCCGTGTGCCACGCCCATGTGCGTCAACAAGAGGCCGTGTGTGATTCTGTTTATGGGACACGGCCGTGTGGCCTGGCCGTGCTTGTCGGGGTTAGACCGTGTGATCTTTATATTACACGGCCGTGTGCCACGGCCGGGTGGTAAATCCTTGGGCCGTGCGTTAAGCTATTTTTGGCCTATTTTCCTCATTTTTGGCTCTTTTCTCTTCCCTATGCTCTTCTGAGTATAAGATATGAAAAAGAAAGGTTAAGAGTACCAATTCTCACTAAATCATTAATAATTCATCCAAAATATAGGCAAAACATGAGGTAAAAATATGTATAATTTAGCGTTTATCAAATCTCAATTTCAAGTTCATATGCATATCAACATTACTCAATTCAATCATACAATTCAATTTCACATACATATATTTATTCATCAGTAAATCTAATTCACATTCCACTCATCATCAATATTTACCTACATTCAAATTTCATACACATATATTAAAACTAAACATTTAATAAGAAATAACTTGAATTATGATAATACAAACCGATATTTTTCGAGCTACTCCTCGATCACTTTTTCCTTACCTTTCGTATTCGACGTATTGGTTTCCTTATTTGCTAGAAAATTAGCATAATTATAATTAATTAATAATACACATATTTTATATAAAATAATAACTTTCCATGCAACTTTTACCTTAATCCAAAATTTGTCCTAACCATTTTTATCTTCTTCCTTTTTACAATTCACATCATTTCCTTATTCAATTTCCATCAAAACTTCAATATAACTATCAAAATTTCACCATTTTCACATAATTTCGAATTTCTTCCAATTTAGCCCCTAAAATTCAAAACTTATAACCTAGTTTACAATTTAGTCCTAAAATTAATTCTAATCAACAATTCTATCAATTTAATCCCCAATTTCATTATTTGTTCAACATCAACCCTACTCAAAAGTCTATCAACTTTCAACATTTCCACATAAATTCAAGAGTACTTTACTCTAGGACTCCAAAAACATCAAAATCACAAAGAAAGTGACTTAATTGACTTACCAATTTAACTTTCAAGCTTCAAAACCCTAATTTCTCCTTTTTCTTTTCTTTTCTTCTTTCTTTCCCTGCTATTTCGTTTGCTTTGTTCTCTTTTTCTTCTTCTTTTATTTCTTTATTTTATTACATTATTAACTTAATTAATAATAATAATAAAATTTCTATTTTATAACTAATTATATACATATATTTGTATACATACATGTTATTATACATGTATTTATCATTACCATACACTTGTCATTATCACATCTAATTAATAAAATATAATATTACATAATTATTAATAATATTATTATTAATAAAAATGTTTTACTTAAATATTTAGTAAACCAATAACTTTTATACATTTGTACATATTTATTTTATTACACATGTAAATTATTTTTTTATCAAACACATGTCACTTTTATGGTTTAATTCCAATTCAATCCCTTGACTTTTCTCTATTCTATAATTAACCTTTTATACTCTATTCAATTTAGTCCTTTCTACTAATTATTTCTAATTAAACTAAATTTACTTATCACAAATCTAATTCAACTCATAACTAACTTTGTAAATATGTTTCACTACGTCAAAAACACCCTAATACGACAGTTATGGGGCAACATTTTCCTAAGTGTTGGTATAGACTGGCCAAAATACGCTTTAGCCAACTCTTTCATAAGTGTTGGGATATTCAAGCCTAAAGCAACGCTTTTATAAGAGTTGGCAAAAGTCTAGTCCTAAGACGACACTTTTGGGGCAAGTGTTGGGATAAACTGGGCTTTAGCCAACTCTTTGTATAAGGGTTGGTATATGCATGCCTAAAGCAACACTTAAATAAGAGTTGGCTTTGTCTAATCCTAAGACGACACTTTTGGGGCAACACTTTCCTAAGGGTTGGGATATGTATGCCTAAGGCAACGCTTGAATAAGAGTTGGCTTTTGTGTAGTCCTAAGACGACACTTTTGTAGCGACATTTTCTTAAGTGTTGGGATAGACTATGCTTTGGCCAACTCTTTGTATAAGGGTTGGGATATGTATGTCTAAGGCAACACTTGAATAAAAGTTGGCTTTTGTGTAGTCCTAAGACGACACTTTTGTGATGACACTTTCCTAAGTGTTGGGATAGACTATGCTTTGGCAACTCTTTGTATAAAGGTTGGGATATGTATGTCTAAGGCAACACTTGAATAAAAGTTGGCTTTTGTGTAGTCCTAATACGACACTTTTGCGGTGACACTTTCCTAAGTGTTGGGATAGACTATGCTTTGGCCAACTCTTTGTATAAGTGTTGGGATATGTATGCCTAAGGCAACGCTTGAATAAGAGTTGGCTTTTGTGTAGTCCTAAGACAACACTTTTGCGGCAACACTTTCCTAAGTGTTAGGATAGACTATGCTATGGCCAACTCTTTATATAAGGGTTGGGATATGTATACCTAAGGCAACGCTTGAATAAGAGTTGGTTTTTGTCTAGTCCTAAGACGACAGTTTTGGGGCGACACTTTCCTAAATGTTGGGATAGACTTGTCAACATACGCTCTAGCCAACTCTTTGTATAAAGGTGTAACGTCTCAAATTTTCTTAATTCTGGCTTTTTTTGAATGTGTAGCACCAAAAATTTGAATTTAAAATATGAATATTTTTAAAATTTTACATCTTCAGTTTGTGAATAATTATATATATTCAAATTAAAAATAACTTAATAGCTTCGAGTGTGAATAAGGTTTTTAATAAAAATGCCGTAAAAAATCAATTTAATTTAGGGTTTAAGATTTAGTGTTTAAGAGTTTATGGTTTAGTGTTAAGAGTTTATATAGTTTAAGGTTTTAGGGTTTGTGTTTATGGGGTTGTGGTTTAGGATTTAGGGTTTTGTAACAATGGGTTTAGGGTTTAGGATTTTAGGGTTTTTTTAATATAAGTGTTTCAAAATTTATATTATATATATTTAAAAATTTTAATCATAAATAAGATAAATATAAATTATTATTTTTTAAAAAATAAAATATCAAAATGGGATAAATCCTAAAAGCATACATGAACAATGGTTTAACGTGCAATTGAATATATGAACTTTAATTTGATCCAGTTCTTGTAAATTATTAACACAATTACTGATATAACATAATTTTATATTTATATATTGCATACATAAATATTTACATTTATTCAATATAAAAATAAATTATGTATTTATTTTTTAAAATGTGTATGATTAAATCAAAATTAAAGTTTCAAGTATACATTTAAACCACAATAATAATTTCATATTGAACAATAATAATATTGAAAAAAGAAATCCTTTCAACAATACTAGACCATACTGTACCCATCTATCAATTTAAATCCTAAAAGAGTTGATCATGGTAAATTTTAACTCTCAATATTTATATTTTTTTATCAAATTGATTCTTATTTTTTGAACTAAAAATTTGATGACTTTTTAAAAAATATTAAATCTCTCAATAAGTGACTAATCTCAGATTTTTTAATATGAACTTTATTGCAATGTAAGTTTAACTTTAAAGGTTTCGGTGTTACCTTCTATAGTTATGACAAAGGTTTAGGGTTTGAGATTTATGATTTAAGGATTTAGGGTTAAGGTTTATAGTTTTAGGGTTTACGGGTTATGTGTTATAGATTTAGGGTTTAAGTTTAGGGCTTAAGATTTTAGGGTTTAAGTTTGATAAAAATGCCATAGAAAATTATTTTATTTTAAACAAAATGGCGCCGTTTTGCTCCCTATATTCATGCACTCTTTCATTATCTTTTATTTGTTATTTAACCATATTCTTTATATTAATTAAAATGCAATTTTTTTAATTTAATATATTAAAATTATCATTATAGTTTAAATTATTTAAGAGATAATAGATAAACTTTATATATATTAAAATTTTAAAAAATTGCTAACCCATGCCTTTCTAGAGAAACAAAATTAATTAGTAAATTGAAAATTTTAATTTAATTTCCTAAAATATTGAAAGAATATATAATTACAAAAGAGAAAATTATTTAAAGCATTTTTTTTTCATATTTTGGAATTTTTTTCTTATATAATAAATTATATAAAATTATAATTTTATCTAATTATTTTAAATATTACTTAAATTTTAAAAAGATATTTATTTAAAATTTATATGAAAGATACAAAATTGATTATTTTAAACCCGCTATTTTTTTATGAAAAAAAGAAAGTTAAACCTCAATTACATAAGATAATCATTATCTTTATAATTCTTTAGGAACTCCATTACTTCCTTAGGGGCTTTATCAAAGTTTTAAACCCGCTATTGTCTATTATTTTTTACAAAATGGTGTTGTTTTCTTACCCCAAAACGATATAGTATTTTTTCCCCCTTCTTTTTCCCGCCTGAAATCTCTTCTTTTTCCCCCTTCTTTTTCCCAAAATCAATTCCCCCACCCCTGAAATCCCACATAAAATCTCTTATTTTTTTTCCCTTCTTTTTCCCAAAATCAATTGCCCCTCACCCCTTGAAATCCCACCTGAAATCTCCTATTTTTTTCCCAAATTGCTTCTCCCCTACCCCGATTCCCTTTATTTTTCCCCCAATTTCCCCAAATCGGTAGCCCTCTGCTACTTCTCTGTCGAAATGTTCTAAGTCTTCGTCGCAAGGTTTTCTATCATGAGCTGGTGAGGTGCGTGGGACTCAAGAATGATGGTTCTAATTTGAATGCTGGTGCCGATATGCACAAAGCTTGCTCTTGTTCTTTTTGCTTGAAAGATAAACTCCTTTAGATATTTTGAAGGATACAAATCAGATACTATATCGAGACTATAATTTTCCTATCAAGAGGTTAGTTCTTTTTATGTAATTCACGATTTTATTTTTATAACTTTAGAATCTTTTAACAAATGAATTCATTTGTTTTCTATCAATAAACGGGCTCTGGAGAGAAGGAATTGGGAGAAATTCGGTGATATCGTGCGTGAAGATGTGGGGAGTCGCTGCACCATGGTTTCCATTGAAGAAATCATTCTCGAACGACCTAGAGCCCCTGGTTTGATTCTCGATTCTCATTCTCTCCCTTTTTCTTTTATTATTGTTTTCATTTCTTCTGGATTTGATGAATGGGATGGAAATTGACTGTTTGCATTCGGATATTTGTCGATATTTGATCTGCTTTTTGCTGGGATTTCGAATTCAGATATTCTAAGTCACAACTGATATCTAAAATTTGTGATTTCAGATTTAGATATCCTATTTCTTGCCGTGTCCGATAATATTCGAGTTCATATAATATTTGATCAAGGAATTTTTTATTTAATTTTTCTATGGAAAATTTTTGATAGAATTGGTGTTTGAACAAATAATATTCTTGCAGAATTAAAAGCTAGAACTTGCGATTTTATCGAATAATAAAATGCCTACGTTTGTGAACAACCTTGGCCTAACTGCAAGCGTATTGCGTTGTATGAGAGCTTGGTTTCGATTAGCCAATCACATACCGGCTTGTTAGTGGCCTTTTTTCACAGTGAAAAACATCTCTATGTTTC
Organism: Gossypium stocksii; assembly: GCA_020496765.1. Classification (NCBI taxonomy): domain Eukaryota; kingdom Viridiplantae; phylum Streptophyta; class Magnoliopsida; order Malvales; family Malvaceae; genus Gossypium; species Gossypium stocksii. The sequence goes on from CM035623.1 coordinate 3,600,928, forward strand.
ACTTTTGAGCTATTAGCTACATTCTTCGGATGCATGATTTTGCATTCGTATTTCCGCACTTACCTTACTAGCTTTAGTAACTGAAATTCCGCTCCTATTTTTGTTCAATCACTTGATTTTTTGTCTTAAAGTTTAATGCTTGCATTTTTTTTTCGGTTTCGTGTTTCATTCGAACACAATGGCTAGGTTTTGCCAATCTCATTTTAGCTGAATGGCTGTTTGTTTCATGTGGACTGGCCATGAGGCCACCAATAGCATTGTGCATTGTTGGCATTTCATTGTTAAACTGCAAAACCAAATTCTTGATTTCGTCCCAAGGCTATAAGCAACATTCAAGACGTGTTTCCCGCACTTCATGTTTCTAAGTCTAGACATTGAAGGTTTCTATCATGATGAAGACTATGTTTAGAATTGCTGGATGACGTTCATAGTTAAATTAGGTTGTAAACTTCTCAACTTTCGGCTTCTATCATTAGTTCATCTTTCATAGTTAAACAAGAGGTTTTCTATCATTTCTGCATTGTAGCTTATTATAACTTTAGAATCTTTTAACAAATGAATTCATTTGTTTTTTGCTGTGTTTTTTTACCATGCTGCTCTATTTATTTTACAATGGTTAGCCAAAGTTTTGAATGACTTGCTGTTACACTCTTATTTGGAGGTCTTGGTTAATATTATTGAATGTTTTTTGATATCTGCAAATGGTTTGCGTTTGAAGTTCTGAACTTTGATTTATCTTTAAAGGTGTCAAGGTTTATTCATTTATCTTCGTATAATTATGTTCATTTATCTTCATACTAGGCTTTCTTGCAGGCTTACAATGTCTAACTTATTATTACTTTAATGCAGGCTGCAAGACAGGATTATGAGAAGGAAAAACTTAATGAAAGGAATTGAAGTTTCTTGAGGCTACTTTTGTAGAAATAAGAGATCAATAGAGTTAATTGGAATTGAAGTTGTAGGTTCAAATTGTATTAGCTTTTCTGTAGTACAACATCAATATCAATGTCTATCATCTTAGGTACTTTTTTATTTGTTTACTTTTGTACATTGAGTTGAATGTTAGTGTTATACATTTAAGCTAAATGTTAGTGTATTTTAATTATTGGATCGATTTTTGTAATAAATATTCAATCTTTATTTTAATTTTAATTTTATATTTTATATTTTTTAGTTGTATTTAAATTACAATTCCTATCATTATTCATTATAAATATTTATAAAAATATATTAATATTGAAATAATAAAAAATAGAAAAAAAATTACATTAGACAAGGTTGCTTTAAACGGGTTTATTCCAACCTTTTTTAAAAGTTGTTTTAGATAAGGTCTATTCCAACCGTTTTAAGGTTGCTTTAGATGGGTCTATCTTAACCTTTTTTAAAGGTTGTCTTAGGCATGGTCTATCATAACCTGTTTAAGGTTGTCTTAAATAGATCTATCCCAACCTTTTTTTATATGTTGTCTTAGACAAGGCCTATCCTAACCTTTTTACGGTTGCCTTAAACAAGTCTATCCTAACTTTTTTTAAGGGTTGCCTTAGACAAGATTTATTCCAACTTTTTTAAGGTTGCTTTAGACGGGTCTATCCCAACTTTTTTCAAATGTTGGCTTTGACTAGGTCTATACCAACCCTTTTTAAAGGTCGGCATTGACTAAACCTTTCGCAACTCTTCAATAAGCGTCGGCTTATGTTGACTTATGCCGACGCTTTTTCAAAAGTGTCGCAAAGCCTATACCAACTGCACTATATACAACCTTTTTGGAAGCGTCGAGAGAAGCGTCGCGAAGCCTATGCCAACCTTTTTTGCGTCGTCTTAGGTCAAAAAAAGTGTCGCGATAGGGTATTTTTGACGTAGTGTTTAATAAATATCTACGGACTCATTTTCCTAAGATGGAGGCCCTAAACTCATTTTTCCGGTGCCCGTGGAATTTGGGTTGTTACAAAAGTACTCAAAAGGTTTGGCATGCAGAATTGTAGACCAAGTGGCACCCCTGTCACTAAAGGAGACAAATTTAGTCTTACTTAATGCCCTAAAGGTAACCTTGAAATTCAGGAAATGCAAAAGATTCCCTATGCATCAGCTGTTGGGAGTTTAATGTATGTTCAAGTTTGTACGCGTCCGGACATTGCGTACATTATTATGACGTTAGGCAGATATTTAAGCAACCCTGGTATAGACCATTGGATAGCAGCCAAAAGGGTTATGAGATATCTTCAGAGAACAAAAAATTACATGCTTACTTATAAGAGATCAGATCTTTTGAAGGTCATTGGGTATTCTGATGCTGATTTCGTTGGATGCCAAGATAGTAGGAAATCTACATCAGGCTATATTTACCTGTTAGTTAGAGGAGCTATATCTTGGAAAAGTGTCAAACAGACACTTGTAGCTTCATCCACTATGGCAGCAGAGTTTGTAGCATGCTATGATGCATCAAACCATGGAATATGGTTGCGGAACTTTGTCACAGGGCTGCGTATTTTGGAAAATGTAGAAAGACCACTCAAACTATTTTGTGACAATAAGTCAGCAGTGCTGTATTACAATAACAACAGGAGTTCATCTAAGTCAAAGCATATCGACATAAAATTCCTAGTTGTCAAAGAAAGAGTGCAAAATGGTCAAATATCCATAGAGCACATTGGGACAAACTCCATGATAGCGAATCCGCTCACAAAAGGTTTACCACCCAAGGTCTTTCATGAGCACACTGCTCACATGGGTGTTACATTGTTTGAGGATATCATGATTTAGTGGGAGTTTATATTTTATTTATTTTCAAACATTTATGTATTTGGTTATTTTCTGATCAGAAATGAAGTATTCAGTTTATTCACTTTGTTTATTGTTGTGACCTCACTTAACTTTAAAGAGGACCAATTGGAAATAGACATGTTTAGATCATATTGCATGTAATTTCCACGCTACACATCCATACTTGATCTATGTCATTTGGTTGTGTTAATATACATAATCATGGATGGATTTAGTTACGATATAATGAAAGTCACCTTGGTTCTATGTTAACATAATTAATGGACGAGATTGTTCGAAATACCTTTTGGATATGATAGTAAAATTTTGAGCTTATAAGGTTATGTAATGACATGTAATTATAAAGTAATTAGTATATATATGTTGTCCAAGTGGGAGATTGTTGGAAAATATGGACATCACATATATAATAAAGATAATTACATGTTATTATTTACTATCATGATAGGTTAGCCCAAATTAAAAGTGATCTAATTTAGTTAGAATTTTATTGGGCTTTAATTATTAAATAAAGTATGGGTAAAATATGTGTAGATAATATTCTAATCAAATTCTAATTAATGATGAGCTAATTAGAATTTGATTAGAACTAATATGTTAAGGTTATAAATATTAGGGTTATGGTCCCCAAATTATATACAAGATATCTTTTCTAATATCCCATCATTAGGAAAGAGAGAGCAGATATTCTCTAAATTTCTTGTGTGCTAATTTGGAAGATCAAATCCCTAAAAATCCAGTAAAACTTCAAAGAATTCATGGATTCAGGTATGCTTCTGCATTTAATTTTATTCTTAACTTATTCTTGATGATTTGACATGATAGATTCTGGTTTCTTTCAGATTTATTTCATAAATCTAACATAAAGCTCCAATGTGAGATAGTCTGAAATCAAGACAAATTGTTATGAAAGCGTATTTAAAATACATAGGTATGATTGTTATATGTTATGTGAATAGATGATGTGTAAAAGCATATGCATATGAGAAATCTAATGAAAGTTGAGTCCATACATGTTTCTTGGTATTTACATGAATTATATGACTAACAATGTGATAAGAATAAGTATTAGGGCTCATGATCAATTCGAATAATTATGCTTTGCATATTTATGTTGAATATAGAGAAGCAGTAAGTTAATTACCATGTTATACGAATTTATTAAATATTACATGCTTACTTTGTTTTACTTTTTCCCCTAATTAATAATGATTTGGTAAGCTCCGATAATGCCTCATACCCTGTTCCGGTGACGGATACGGGTAGGGGTATTACAAAGATAACTAAACTTATTAACTTGTATAATTTCACAATGAAATTAAACCGTGGTGGTATATATAATAATTTTTGAATTTGTTCTTAAGAAACCAACACATCCACCATGCGCAAAATGTACATTCTTTTACTAAAAAATTTATAAATCTACATTTAAGATATCATATATCAATATTATCTTTCGTGCATCTTTTCACTATTTGATGGATTCTTAAAATTATTTCCACATGACTAGGACGCCTCTAACTATTCACCTTTAATGAAATATTGCTAGCATAACAACCATTTAATATCTTGAAATTTTACTTTTTTTTACAAAGTTTTAGAACTTTTGGTCAACTCAATAAGAGATAGTATAAATTTAATAATATATCAAATATAGTAACCATGCGAAAGAAAGGATAATATTACTTGGAACAAACATAACTACACAACTCCCACAAATACAAATTTAGAAATTATGATGAACACAAAAACACTCATATCATTTGTTAAATTCACAACACCCCCACTTATTTATTCAAATCATTCCCAAGGAACTGAAATGCTGAATCTTTCCGTCCAGTTCAATCTTGAATTCCAATGCCACTATCACAAATTACACACACAAAAAAAACATGTTTTAACTTAAATATTAGATTAAGAAAGATGAAACTTATGAAGTAGTTGTTAGAAAAGAAACTCACCTAAGCAAGATGTTGGATGCAGAGCTAGTTTCTTCTTACTCCGTTTCTTTGTACCCACTTCGTGAAATTGTATTGCCAGTCTCTCTCCACCTTTCTAACAAACTACCATGGTCTTCCAGTTGTGAACACAATGTAACCCAGGCTCAATCCTATCACTACTCCACTTCCATATCCCATCATTACAACTTGCCAAAAGAAGGGTATATTAGAACCTTCATGTTCCACCACCAATGGTGAAGGCGGGTCGGGCCCTCGATAATTAACACATTGCTTGGATAATGGTAATCCACACAATCCCAAGTTATCGTTGTATGAATCATTATCAAAGGTATTGAATTGATTCCCATGAGGAATCGGTCCAACAAGATTGTTGTTTGAAAGATTCAATACTTCAAGAAATGTCAAATTCGTCATTTGAGAAGGAATCCCGCCACTGAGCTTGTTTGATGAAAGATCTAATGATTCAAGTGCTACCAAATTTCCAAACGATGTTGGGATAGGACCAGTGAAATTGTTGTGAGTGAAATTGAGCATTTGCAGGGAAATAAGTTGCCCAACATCCTCAGGAATTTCTCCGGAGAATTGGTTGTTTGACAAGTCCATAGATATGAAAATGGCCAAGGTCTTTGTCAATTCCATCTCCAATCTTTTCGTTGTTACATTCACAGGAATTTCATAAATAAAACTGATGTCAAAGAAGTCAAAAGAATATGAATTTGAGGAGGATAACCATTCTCTAGGTTTATCTTTCATTGCTCTCAAATTTCGTAAGAGTTTCGTGGATAATGTGCCTGTGAACTCATTTGCAGAGAGATCAATTATTCGCAATTTAGAGAAATTAGATGAAGCTATGGAATGAGGCAGTGATCCATAAAATCTATTAAATCTCAGGATAAGAACTTGCAGACTTGAAAGCGAAGCTAACCAACGGGGAAATCTATCTGTTAACTTCTTGTTCCCTAAATTTAAAAGTTCCAATGAAGTACAATTAGCCAAAGATGATGGTACTAATCCTTCCAATTGATTATCATTGAGTAAAAGACGCCTCAAAATATTATTCACAAAAGAATTAGGGATCTTGCCAATGAAGTTGTTCATTTGCAAATCTAAGGTCTTGAGATGGCTTAAATTTTGAAGACAATCAGGAATAGTTCCACTCAAGCTGTTTTGGGACAAGTCCAGAAGAACAAGTGAACTCAAATTGCAAATAGAAGAAGGGACGTTTCCTGTCAATTTATTCTCTGAAATGATGAAAATAAGCAACTCCTTTGAACTTGGAATTTGAGGATTCAAGCAAGTTGAGAGAATTGGTCCTTGAAGCAAGTTGGAATGAAGGTTGAGATATTCCAAATTGTTTCCCGAAAATTACTCCAAAGAAGTCAAAAAGTTATGAGAAAGATCCAACCATAGCAATCCTTCCCACCCTTCAGCTTCCCATTTCGAAATTCCACCAGAAATCATGTTATTGGAAAGATCTAAACTATCCAAGTTCGATGTTCGAAGGAAATTCGAGAACTGCCTTACGCTACAACCAGAGAAGTTCACAATTGCAAGCTGAAGGAAAGAATAGTTCACATCATTGCCGCTTGTTGTTAATGATAATAAACTATTACTTGAAACATAAAGAGAAATAAGACTCGTGAGTTTTGAAAGCATATCTGACTTGATCACACCACTCAAGTTGTTTGATGACAAATTAAGAGAAGTAAGGTTCACAAGATCAAAAATGGAATCGGGTATTGGACCACTCAACTTATTTGATGACAAATAAAGTGAAGTAAGGTTCCCAAGATCAGAAATGAAATTGGGCATTGGACCACCAATGTTATTATAACTCAAATCAACCTCTTGGATGGAACTAGGCTTCTGAATTCGATCAACCGGACCAACTAGTTTGTTATAACTGAGGTCCAAATGTCGAAGATATGGCAGACTAAACAGCCAAGATGGTACTCCACCACTTATAGAGTTATCATCTAACCGAAGTTCCCCTAAAAATTGAAGCTCACTAACATGATTTGGAAAGGGACCTTCCAAGTGATTATTTGACAAATCCAGACGAGTAATTTTTGTGAGGTTGAAGATAGTTATTGGAAGTGGACCACTAAAATTGCATGAAGAAAAGCTCAAAGAAGTTAATTTTCTAAGGTTTCCAAAAACATCTGGAATCTGTCCTTCAAGCGAATTTCCTTCTAAATAAACGGAAATGATTTGACTGAGATTTCCAAATGATGCTGGAATTGACCCCCTAAAACCACATTTGGAAAGGTCCAACAACTCAAGGCCGCTACTCCAGTTTGTGTTAGGGAGATAACCTCTGAGATTCTCATTCAGTCTTAAATCTATAACTTTGAGGTTTGGAAGCTGAAAAACTTGATCCGGAAATTCCCCATGTAATTTACACCAACGGAGACTCAAATGTTCAAGTGATGAAGACAAGTTCAGAAATGGAGTAAGTGCAACATCAGACATATCAACAAAGTCAAGCAGAAGGTTTCTTAATTTTGTTAAGTTTCTTGCAAGCATGTCGAAACCTTGGCCATCAAATCTCAATTCAGAAATGGAAAGATCAAGCGAAACCAAACTTGACAAGACACTGATTTGATGCGAGATTAAGCCAGAGATGAAATTACCAGAAAGATTAAGATCGGTTAAACTCACCAACTGTCTAAATAACTGTGTTGAGTTAACACCATAGAAAGCGTTGTAAGCAAGGTTGAGTCGTCGGAGTCCATGAAAGTGAAACAAGCTGCTAGTGTTCTCAAGAAGAGAGCCTCCGAGATAGTTGTAGCTCAAGTCAAGCCATCGGAGGTTGTGAAGTTGAAAAAGGTTATTGTTTGCAAAGAAAGAACCAACAAGGCAACTGTGACTAATATCGATGCCGATTACATGACCAGTCACGTTGTTGCATTCCACTCCCTCCCATGAACAACAATCAATGCTTTTGTTCCATGACTCTATGTCTATCTTGGGGTAAGAATCTCGAAAACAATCAACAGAAATGGTGGTTTTAAAATTGAGCAAAGCATCTCTTTGATGTGGCAGACATAAATGAGAGGATGGAGGAGCAACAGAGGAAGCCAAACTCCATGAAAGTTGCAAGATCACCAAAACCAGGCAAAGGCTTCCCATTTTTTTTTTCTCCAAAAAAACAAACAAGTACAAAGTTAAGAAACTTGATATTTAAAAATACTTTTATACTTTTTTTATTAATTTGATATTTAAAAACTTGTGGTCTAATAATGTCCCTAGTCCTTGTACCCTTTGAATTTTTGAAATTTAGTCCCTATGGTTTTAATTCTAAAAATATCTTTTCAACTTATCTGATTTAAAATTAAAGCCCAATTGATAATATTGTCAATTGATTTATATTAACGTTGAATGTGTTATGAATTAGAGTTTAATTTTTACATCAAACCTTTAAATACGAAAATATCACATATTCAAATGCAACGGAAGTTCATTAATAATGGAATCCTAATTTTCAAAATTAGCATGCCTTATATTAACTTAGAACCTAAGTAATGCTTCAATTACTATTAATATTAACCATAACTACTTAACTATCCAGTGAACTTACTAATAATCTATTGGCTTAATTTCAATTTGTGTTGTATGACTTGAAAATTCGAGTTAAATCCCTTAATTATTAAAAAAAAATTGAGTAAATACTTTGATTTTTTTTTTAATTCATTTTTAGTCAACCATCATTTTCAAGACAACCAAGTCAAGTCTCTTATAGTTGAGAGACTCACATGGATTTTTTGAGGAATTTAAGGCTTTGAATATGGGTTTATATATTTTGAAATTAGTGGTAATTACAAATAGAGGCGTATTTATGGGGCTGGTAGGGGTGTCTTTTTTAAATTGGAAAATTTTTTATTTAGGTTTTTTAGAATTTTTAAAATTTTAAAATAGTAAAGATAAAATTATTCTTTGGCCTTTGTAAAAATAATAAAATTTTAATTTAATCCTTCAAAATTATAAAAATATAAGTTATTCAAATGGTGAAATTACATTTTTACTATCATAAAAATTACAATTTAATTTCGCCCAAAACTACTCCAAAATGGTAAAAAGGTTATGCTGTTGGAAAATTATGAATGTTAGAATAAAAGTTGATGGTATTTCAAATATGAAATGATCTATGTTCTTAAGTATATTAGAATTAATTACATATGATACACATAAAATACAACTTTTTTTTTTTTTAGGGAATTGAGTTATTTATTGTGTATTTATTTAAAAATATTTTTAAAACAAATTTTTATTTATTTGAAACATTTTTTTTGACGTCACAATAGTACGTCAGCAATCAACACTGCCATGGTGTTTGTTAACGGCCATGTCAATATTGTCGTTAAATATTAACAGGCAACATCAGTCAAAGGAATTATTTAATCAGTTTTATTAGTTCAGGGGCTCAACTAGATGTAAAAAGTTAGAAGGTGCCTAATTGATTTTTGTTTTTAAAAGTTTAAGGGCATAATTTATTAATGGTTTATAATTTAATTACAATAAATATTAAACATGAAAATCAAAATCATATCTATTTTTAACAATATCATTATAGGTTCTATTATATCTAGCTTTTTTTTTACATAATACCTAGAACTACTCATAGTTCCTCCCTAACCCATAAATAGGAGGATAATGTGTTTCAATACACTCAAATCCACGTCATCTTGTATAACAACAATACACATGCCAATCAAACTAAAACTCAACCGACAAATCATATATAGGGTTATTGTGTTATGTAAATGGTCATCCTAATCTGAATGCCAATGCTGTATTTGTAGCTAAGGTTGTGTTTGCATGTTAAGATTGATATATGGCCTAGTTTGTGCCTAGTTTGGCTATGTCAATGCCATTTCAATTCTTGAATTCAAAGTTTACCTAAGCCTTATGTGTTTAAGTTGAAAATGTGGTAACTTGGTTCGTTAAAATTGATAAATGGCTTGGATATGTCTAGACTTCGATCATGAGTTTAGTGTCATTTGGGCACTTGATTTCAAAAATCTTATATGTTTAAATTGCATAATTTGGCATGATAGGATGATTTGATGAAATTAGGATGAACTTTTATTTTGTGATGATTGCCATTATAGGTTACAAAATTTGCATATTATGTAAAATGATAGATTGAAGAAAAAGGGATATAAGTTTGTACTATACCGCCTACAAAGTCGTGACACCACCTTATGGATGTCGCAACACCACCTTTCAACATTGCGACTCTCTCTGTTTGAGGTCGCAACTAATTGTCTTCAATGTCGCAACATTACACCAAGTGTCGCAACGCCAATTCGATAAAGTTTGGAAACTTTACATTTTGGTCCTAAGTTGTGTCACCAACCTACTATTTTGGATGTCATGACATCAACTTGAAATATTTTGAAATTTTACATTTTAATCCTCAAATGGTCTCGAGTTATCAAAAAAGCTTTTGTAATCTCATACAAACCCCAAATCAAATTATGTTATGATATAATGATGTAATGACCATGTTAATGAATATAAAGTGTTGAATTGATAAAAATTAAGTTTTAATTAATTGTAGTTGCTTCGATAATAAATATGACATTCTGTAACTCGGACTCACCAATCTAGTTGAGCAAGAGATATTACATGTTTGATACAGTAAAAAAGGTTTATACGTATATATGAACTTTAAATTTGTTATAAAATTTGTAAATTGTAATTTTTTTATATTATATGATATTGTTTATTTGGTAGTTCAATTGTGTAGGATTTTTTTAATTTAAGCAATGTTCTGTAATATGTTGGATATATTTCTAATTACGGCAATGAATTAGATATTAATAATATTTTTAAAAGTGAAATTTAATTTTTTACTTGTCTTGAATATAAATATAATATTTGTCTTGAAAATTGTTTAATAGAAATATTTCATTACATGTTTGTAATGATTATAATGAAATATAGATTAAGTTAAAATTAAAGTTTATGATTGTGAAAATATTTTTTATTTGCAAGTTTAGGGAAATGACATTGCTACAAATTTTGTATGTATCCGATGAAATATTGGAAATAGTAAATGTGCAATTCTCAGCTTAATCTATCTTATTAGAAAATATAATCGAGTTAGCTAGTACTATCTCTGCAATTTGAGACATGCGAATAATTTTAGTGGGGGGAAAACGTACCTGCATCATTGTATTGGGAGATGTGCTTAGAGTCTACTAGCAAGTAGCAAGGCATGGGTGGATGCTAGTACATGCTTCAATAATGGGTATATTTCAAAATGCCTTTCTTGCCTCCAGTTAATAGAGGTGAGCATGGGCCGAGCTAGGCTGGGCCCGACCAAAAATTTAGGTCCATTTGCTAGGCTCGGCTCAGCCCAAAAAAGAGATTAAAATTTTGCTCAAACACTATCTGAATAAAAATGTTAAAACTCAAACTCAATCTGACCCGCCCATATTAATTTTTATATTATTTTTATATAATTTTAAAATATATATAATACATCAAAAATACTAAAAATATTAAAATAAATACTTCTCAACAAATTGAAAACAAATTTTAAAAATTATGTATACTTAAATAAACAAAGATAAATGTAACTTAACAATCAAATGTCTCTAAAATAATAACAAAATTAATAAATGTCTTTAAAATAATAACAAAATTAATAATAAAATAAGTTTTATACAATACCCAAATAATAACAACAAAATAGTAGCAACGTAATAGTAAAATGGTAATAAAATAGGGAGAAAATAATATTAAAAAATTTTTTTTGTCATTTAATGTTCGAGCCAGGCCCAAGCCAAAAATGTCTTACCCGAGGCCTGACCCGTTTTTTAAGCATGCATTATTTTTTTGTCCAAACCCATTTTTCTGACCTATATTTTTACTCAAACCCTTCTATATTTCAAGTGAATCTTAGGGCCGAGCAGAATGACCCAACCCATGCTCACCTCTAATTACTTAACTTACTATTCACTTTCCATTAGTTACAAGTATGGCACAAAAAGGTGCAAAAAAAAAAAAATTGCCTAGCTTGTTATGAACAATAATATCCGCAAACCCATTCAAAAAACTCGTAAGATTTCTTTAGATGAGAAATTTGGTTCTTGACCTTCTTCACTTGTGTTGGCATAGATTCCATAAAATCTTTCTAATAATTCATTAAGGACCAAATTCCTTATTCAAAGAAATCTTGGAGTCTCCCAAATAAGTTTGTAAATATTATTGCCCATAACAAGCTAGATAATTCTCTTTGCACCTTCTCATACAGTACTCGAAACAAAATATTTATCCAATATTTCGTACCAAACCTTCTCCGTATCATGCCTTGCTGCAAATCGCCATGACCTAACATAACTTTATGCTCTATAAATAAATGTTTCCCTATGGTTGAACAGAGTAGTTCTTGGCGTATATCTTTGTGGTGGTCGCCTACAAAAACGTGATTGCTCAAGACGCTGGTTCGGATTACCCTTCTCCTTAAGAGTCATCCCCTATGTCTTTATTTTTTTTCAGTTTAGTTTGGTTGAGTCGATTGAGGTAACGATATCACATACGGATCGTTGACAAGAACACTAAAGTCATACATGTCAACGGAGTTGTTAAAAGTTTGCACCTAAAAACCGAAACGCATCAAGCAGCAATCAGTGTTGGACTATATGCCGACCCAAACAAGTCCTGCATCATAAAATCTATACTTTACTTTCATGTTTGGACCTCTGGTTGGATGACTTGAGAATAATCAACTGAACGTTGCCATATCTTCAACATTCCATGCATGATGTGATCGACTGCTAGAAGAACCCGCAATTTGTCCCCTCCCCCGGGCCCAAACTTAAGCATTTTCGATCGATAACTACTGTCATTGCTAGGCTGAACAACCTCTTAATTGGGTTATCAACCCGCAACGGAGTAGGGCAATGTGCAGGTTGCAGTCGAGCATGTAAATGACTAAGTTCCCTGAGAAGGCCACGTTGGAAGCCGAAACGGAGGTCGACCACCATTGAGCAAAATAGAATCTCTCATTTTCCCTAAACCAATTAATGTAGACATGTAATCACCTTGACAGGGAAAACCACAAATCAGACATGTCTGATGTCGATTAGCCCAAAACTGTAGTCAATATTGGTGGAAACTCGACCAACGGGTTTTTCTTGCCTCTTCCATTTTTAGTATTTTCGGAATTGTTGTTGTGAGTAACGATTCTGGGTTGGGGAATTGATAGTGATTTTGGAAATAGAAAAAAAACTAAGGTTAGATGGATCGTAGATTTGATTTGATGTTTTATAGTTAGAGTGATTTTTAGGGAGAGGTAGTTGGCAGTTTTGGGGCTAATGGCCGATGTAATAAAAATTGATTTCTTTTAATACATGAAACTTCGTTAATTATATTATTTTTATAAAATTTGTTTCAAATTTATACCATAATTATAATCAAAACCTTTCTTATAAAAAACCAAAAACATAAATTTAAGTCCACGTTATCTTCCTACTTGAAAATTAAGAAAAAAAAAATAACTCATGACTCATGTGGTGAACTAATAATCAAGATATTCACCAACCCAACTCAAGTTCAAATCAAAATAACTGCTCAAGCTTTACCTTATTTATTATGAATATTATATAAATATATATTAGATATAATGAGATTAATATTAAAAACAACCATACAATTCAAATTAATTTTTAAAAAAATTAAAACGTTCAAAATTTTACAATATGAATAATTAATTTATAAACAATTTCAATTTTTAATTTTACAATATTTTTTTCCTTATAACAAAAGGATATATAATTTAAATTTCAAAATGTGATTAACAACAACCTTATTATAGCTTTTTTTTTCAATTTACATCCAATTTAAATCATCGTCAAATATCCAAACTAATAGTTTTAAAAATAGATTTTATAAATATTTTACGTGAATAAATACAATGAATTTTGTTTTTTAATTTCAAACGTTGATAGGAAGCACTAAATTTCCCCTATGGAAGAGGGGAATCATTTGAATTTTTTTTAATACCATTAGTGAAAGAGTAGAAGGAAAAAGAAAGATGGATAATTTGATTTATATTCACATTATACTGAAAACCCTAAAAATCTAATTGCTAACTAAAGTTCCACAGAAGGTAATAATAGAACAACAACCAAAGCCAAAAACCCTAGAGATTTGAATCTCAGGATCAACAACTACTACAGAGAGAGGGGGGAGGGGTTGATTTGTGAACGGCTTCGGGGAATCTAAACTTATCTGATTTAATCATCATCGGCACCGGAAGACTTGGAGGTTCCGGTTTTCTTGGGGAGGAGGAGGTTGTGGATGTTGGGCATCACACCACCATTGGCGATCGTCACATCGCCGAGCAGCTTGCTCAGCTCTTCGTCGTTCCTTACGGCAAGTTGGATGTGACGTGGCACGATTCGGGTTTTCTTGTTGTCCCTGGCTGCATTCCCGGCTAGCTCAAGAACCTAATACAAACACACAATAATAACTGAGATTACTAAAGCAGTTTTTTGAAGAAAAATTTTGATGTTCTTTTTAGGTGCAGGTAAGACTAAGTTTCACTTTCACATAGTAGAAATTTTTTTTGCGAGAAGAAACCCTAATTTTCGAGATTACGAAAGTGGAAAGATACTGAAATTTTCAAGCATAAAGCATAGATCCGAAGATGAAATACTAATTTTCTGCGATCATAATTATAAACGGTCTGATTTAGAACATAGATCCGTTAAAAAGAAACAAATTTCACAAAACCTAGAAATTTCAAAATAAAAAAAAAAAAAGCATACATGAGAAGAAAATTGTTGTTTGATCTCATTTTTATAAAAATTGAAATTAGAAAAATAAAATTTCTCCTGATTTCAAGGGACGAAATTAGGAACCCTATATTAGGCTACGAAACCAAATCATACGACTACGCTTGTGAAAACTGCCGATAATCCTTCACCGAAATTTAAAATGAAAGAACATAGGATTGTTAAAATTAGACCAAAAAAGAATTCGCACCTCAGCGGCAAGATATTCAAGAACGGCGGCGAGGTAAACCGGAGCTCCAGCTCCGACCCGCTCAGCATATTTCCCAGCTTTGAGGAACCGAGCAATACGACCCACCGGAAACTGAAGCCCAGCCTTGCTACTCCTTGATGTTGCCTTCTTCGAGGCTCCGGATCCGAGAGTCTTACCCCGACCCGCCATTAATATACGAGAAATGAAAAGAGAGATGCAAAAACAAATTAAAGCGTGGAAAGGAGAAATAGAAATAATTGGATACTTGCCGCTTATTTTGGGTGTATATATAGAGGAGAGAGTAGAGAAATCACCCAATGGAAAACAAGTACGTGGATCGAGAAAAGCGACCGTAGGATGGAAATTAAATAAACGGTTTGGATGAAACCGAACACCGCTTTCGCTCTTTTTTTTTTTTTTTTTTTTGTGGATTTTGGTTAGTTATAAAATTAAAAGAGGGAAATTCCGTTTTTGTTTTTTTTATAGAGTGAGGTTAATGACTGAAATGTCCCCGACATTTCAGAAATTTTAGTACTTTTATTTGTTGGTTCGATAACGGTGTGCGAGATAATGCTGATGTCCATTATTGTAAAGTGCAAACTAGTTATTTTATTCATGTATATTGAGGTATGCAAGACATTTTATGTGTAATTGTTCGATTATTTTATCAGTTAATATTAATTTTTAATAATAAAAATAAATAAATTTTTTAACAAAAATTATTTATTTGTTCTTTAATCTAACTTATAGATACTAATTTGTTCATTTTTTTAATAAATGAAGTAAAATGTAATCTACCTTCTAGTATAGTGACTTTCATAATTAAAAGTCGAATTGCATTTTGCCCCTTTCTTTAAAAATGAGTAACTTAATCATTGTACGTTAAATTAACAGTAAACAAGTCATTTTGAGAAAAATTTCATATATTTCTATTGATAAAAATTGACCCCTGCACAGAAAAATGCGGTACAAATAGCACTTTACGTGCAATTTTTTTGTTATTTTAACAGTAGAAATGAATGAAAATTAAACATAAAGGATTAGTTTACTATTTAATCTAACATTGATTAATTTACCCATTTATTTTAATAAATAGAGCAAAACATTGATTTTTAATTACTAAATTATGTTACACTTACCCCACAAGTGAAAAAAATAAATAATTTATACAAAATTAATAAAATTGAATTATAAAATTATCATCGCTTAGATTCAAATATTACAGATTTTAAAAATTTTACATTTTCGATAAATATAAGATTCCACAATATATATTAATCTCATTAC
Organism: Gossypium stocksii; assembly: GCA_020496765.1. Taxonomy (NCBI): domain Eukaryota; kingdom Viridiplantae; phylum Streptophyta; class Magnoliopsida; order Malvales; family Malvaceae; genus Gossypium; species Gossypium stocksii. Next base: position 3,616,956 of record CM035623.1, read on the forward strand.
CATTTATTTTTTAGATAATGTAAAATTTTTATACCAGATTTATTTTTATCATTGGACGATAGAGATAGACCAGTCATTGAGCTTGGCAACGGAGCCATGGCTGCCATTCTTTCGCCTTCAATGGTTCAGTAATTAGAAATTTCGAAGCTGTGGTGAGTGCTGAGCTGCTGCTACTCTTTTTGACGATGAAGATAAAATATGGCATGTGATGTGGATCATGCATGATAAATAGTACTAAACAATGCCGTTTATAGATTATAGATCTACATAAATTCTTATTTTTATCGTGCTGAAAGTTTTTAGTGTTTCAACCAAGTAGATCATTATTCATGCAATTTGAATAAAAAAATATTAAAAATAAAAATAAATCAATTCAATCAACGAATTAATTTAATTGATTCGTTCAATTTGATTAAAAATTATTAAAAATTTTATTACAAATAAAGATAATAATAAATAGAATAAATTAGTCCAATCGTTGGTTCAATTTCTTTTTTAACCAGATTCAATCAGTTTGTATTCATTTGTTGATCAATTAGCCCAATCTATCATCTCGATTGGTTCTAGGTCCAACTAGTCTGACTAGCCGATCTAGTCCAGTTCTGATACCATGACAGTGTGGTCCGAATTGTAAGTAAAAGGGACCTAATTAAAAATAAGGTTTAAATATGCTCCAAATTCTTGTACTTTTTGTACGTTTAAAATTTAGTCTCTTTACTTTTATTTTCTAAAATCTGATCCCTTTACGTTTCAAATTTCAATATTCAAATCCAATTATTCATAACGATGTTAATAAAAGGGGCTAAATTCCTTAACACAAAAGTAAGAAACTAAATTCCAAACGTAGAAAAACTGTAAGGACTTTAAGCATACTTTAACCTAAACACGAATAATTAAACGTGTCGAGATCTTAAACACGAATACGATACATGTATTAAACATGTGATGTTGATCGTATTTAAATGGATCGTGTTCTTCGTCGAACTCTATTTACTGCTAAACACTCCGCATATGTTCATATACAAGTTGGCCAAGAAAAGAAGCAATTGGAAACAACTGCAGGCACACATATAATATAAACCAAAATCCATCTCATTACTGAAAGTTTAAATGGCGAAATAAATCTGATGCACATTCGAAGATAACCCTAAACCTTAGATGTCATATCGATCAAATTCGGATCACAAGCTCATATAAGTCAGTTTCGGTTTTTCACGAAACTACTACAAAGACTTTACAGATACATGACATCGCAGAACATGTATTTCAATAACATGCAAAATCTTGACATCAACTCGAATATCATTTACCGGTCCTAGCAGTGAAACATCGATGAATAACAAACGAGAGAAATAAGTTGCATGATGAAAAACTGGACTTTAGACCACCATAACTATGAGTAGTCTCAAAACAGCATTTCTGGTACCTTGTCAAGACGATGATTCCGACTGACTTGCTGCTTGCTTTGGTCGGAACTGTCCTGCAGGAGGGCCATCTTTTCGTCTCTCGTATTTTTTGCTCACGTATTTGGATTCTTTTCTTGCCTTTGGTTGATAAGTAGGGTATTTGCATGGAATTATTTCCCCGTTGACATATTTATCACCTAAAAAGTACACAAAATAAGTAGATTACACAACCAAAATAACCTTTTTTCCATAACTAAAGAAACTTCAGCCAAACCAACCTCCGTAATCTTTGTTTTTGACGTCTATGTATGAATCCGGTAACACCCAAAGAACCCCAGGCAATCCTACATCAAAAAGAACAAAATTTAACTCTTAAAAGTAATGATAACAAACAACATATAGTTTAAACAAACAAAACTGCCAGATAAATAATCTTACCCTTGAACTTTTCTGAGGTTTCTTCCGAAACAGTACATTGGAATCCCGTATATGTAGTGGTGCTAAAAGCGTACATGTTCTTCTTTGCCTCTTCCATGCTGTAACAAAGAAGAAAAAGGTAAAAAACATATCCAAGATTTTTTTGTTACAATTACTAGATAAAACATACACTCGTAGAAATGGAGGCTATCATCTCGTAGTGATACAACACATGAACAAAGATGCTTTGAATATTGATAACTAAGAAAGGCACATCCATGAGGACTCAAATGAGACTGGATGGCCAAAACAAATGATATAAAGCTAGAGGAGACATATAAGTTGCGAGCTTCACTACTATGCCAATATGTAAATCAATCTAACTATTTAGGAGCTTTAAGTTCTAGATAATGATAAACTCAATTCCAAACCATCGAGGATCTCCATATCATTAAACACATGCACAAAGATGCTTTGAAATATTGGTAACCAAAAAAGGCACATGCATGAGGACTCAACAAGACTGTGGACGGCCAAAACAAATGATATAAAGCAAAAAGAGAAATATAAGATGCGAGCTTCACTACTATGCCAAAATGTAAACCAATCTAACTATTTAGGAGCTTAAGTTCTAGATAATGATAAACTCAATTGCGAACCATTGAGGATCTCATTAAACGCATGCACAAAGATGCTTTGAAATATTGATAACTATGAAAGGCACATGCATGAGGACTCGAACAATACTGTGGAAAGCCAAAACAAATGATATAAAGCTAGAAGAGACATATAAGTTGTGAGCTTCACTAATATGCCAAAATGTAAATCAATCTAACTATTTAGGAGCTTAAGTTCTAGACAATAATAAACACAATCACAAACCTTCGAGGATCTCCATATACTAAAAGTGATTAATTACATGCATGATGATGCCGAATGTCGATAGATAACTATGAAAGGCATTTTGATGCAATTTGGCCATAACAAGACTGGTATAAAGCTAGACATAAGAGTTGTGAGCTTCACCAATATGCACAAATGAAGATCATCAATCTAAAAATTCAAGTTCTTGACTATAACTAAATCACAAACCTTATCAAAAGCTGAGGTGAAAGATTCAGACAAGGAGTTCTAAGACAAAGATTCTGTCCTAAATAGCCTCGATTACTAAGGATAATTTGTTAAAATGTTATCTTAAATTCATTATACAAGCCAGATAAATTGCAAAAGTTCAACTTTATTGGTCAACTACTAATTATGATATCATTCAAATTACTTCTAAGCAATGCACTGTTCAACTCATTTCTTCCATTCAATTCAAAATAGAAATTTGTAGCACTTCCTCATACAAAAACCTAGCAAAACCACCACAAAAATTCTCATAAACAAAACAAAAAAAGGGGGATTTTTAAACACTAAACTAAAAACCAAGCAAAACCCACAAGAATTTACATAAAAAATTCCATTTTTTTTTAGATTTTCAACTAAAAACATAAAATAAGATAAACCCACAAAGCAGAAAGTGCAACCTGCCAAGCACAGTAGCAAGAGTGTTAAGATAAGTCTCAATCATTTGTTCTCTTGTTGGAGCAGGGTCCTTAGGGAACTCCATAACGATAAGCCAATGGTTATAATCACAACCAGGTAACATTATCGTTTCCCTTTGCTCATTGCTGCTACTCCTCTTGGATGAATAATCACTGTCGAGTGCTGCTGCAACTTTGATGACTCGACGAGGACGAGTCGATGGTGATGGAAGACGGTGAGTCAGTGAGTTAACTCGCAGAGTAGGTGAAGGAGTGAGTCGGAAACGAGTGGGAAGAAAGGGTTTTGTGGGTAGAAGAAGAGTAGAAGGGTTTAAGAGAGACGCCATTGAAAAAAAATGTGAGAAACGTAGAAGAAGATTAGATTGAGATAATTTTTCTGAAATTTATGGGGAAATTTTGTTTTTTGGGGATATTTTTGTTGCTCAGAGTTTTGGGCTGATTTTTGGGCTGAAAGTCCAAAATTCATGGATTTCAAGGGCTATTTTATGTGAATTAATTAGAAAATTGAGTCCAACCACAAAATCCAAATTGTTGGATAGGTTTTGAATAGGAATTTACTATTTTATCCTTATACATAACTATTAAAAGGATAAATATAATTATGTGTTATAAAATTGATTGAGTCTTAGTTCAATTAGTATGGGTATTGTTGCCAGTACAGAAGGATGTGAGTTCGAGTGTAATGAAGCGCATTATCCTCCTATTTAAGGGTTAGGGAGAGCCTTTGGGTAACATATATGATCAGAATCTATAATGAGATTATTAAAATAATAATGTGTTATAAAAAAATTATATGGTTTTAAAAAAATAATTAGTAAACATTAAATTGAAACAAATGGGGTAAGATGGGATGAACCGAAAATGGATGCATCAAACATTCATAGAAGTAATAGTGATTTTCCATTGTTGGAGAACGCCTCTTATTTTGATCAGAATTAATTTTGACTTTTCTTCTCTTAGTTAAACTCTATTTTTTTAGTTTTCCATTTTTAAACTCTAATTAACCTAGAGTTGTTGTAGTCACATATGCTACGAATTTCAACCTATAAATAAGCCTTAGTTACTCTAGGTTTTATACAACAAAAATATTTAGATTAAGAGAATTTTGTTTTTTGTTTTGAAGGGTTTTTCTTGTGGGGCTTCGAGTTTTTCTTTTAATTCTCTCCATCTTTTGTGTCCTCCTTTATTATAGTCTCTTTTTGCCCGTGACTTTTTATCTTCTTCTGATGAGTTTTTCCACCTAAAATTTACATGTTTGATATTTTCAATTCTTATTTTCTTTATTTTATTCGTTGTTTAATTGGGTTTATCCCCTACATTCATATTAACATTTGTAATGGAGAGGGGTGGTTGATGGCACAGAACAGTGATGGATTTATATAACATCTATCCCCATATCATTCAATGGTCATCCCTAATACGAAAATTAGTTTATATGTATTTCTTACTATTAAAATTTACTTGATTACATAGAATTTGATAATTAATCTATATTTTTCATACATTAATTTTATCATGTCATAAGGATCTAGATAAGTTGTAATAAAATATCTAATACACATTTCATGGTAAGAGGACAACAGTGATCTATCCAAGATGGATGGTAAAGGAGCAAAAGAACCCTTATGCCGTAAAATACCGAGGCTAGACAAAGCCTAACACGATTAAAATTGGACAAAATGAGCAAACAAACAAAGGAAGAGGATGAACTAATCTCTAGGCACCCTGGGCTCGAAAATTAAGAGGACTATCATGTGAGAGCTTTGGGAATACTTTTTAGACATGCTCACTCTTCATCGTCTTCAACCTTTTTCATTTTCTCTAAACAAAATCATTAACTTCAATATGAAAAAGCTACCGAAATGTCAATTCCGATGGTCTCATAGATCATTATTTTTTCCTTTTCTGCAATTTCTCTCATCTCCACGGCTCTACTACCAAATTAAATCTTCTCCAAAAGTTGACATTTGATTACACAGAATTGTGCTAAGAGTTGAACTTCATTTTAATAAATTGTGTATTTTGTTAAATCAATGTTCATTATAGTCAGGGGCGAAGTCAGGGGGGCTGGTATGGGCCCGGCCCCCTAAAACATAAAATTGCTATTTAGGCCTTTAAACTTTTTTATAATTTTAAATTAGTAAAGGTAAAATTACACTTTGCCCCCCTAAATTTATAAAAATTCAATTTAATCCTTTACAAATTATAAAGATATAAACTATAAAAAATTAAAATTTCATCTGACCCCCCTAAAAAATTATTCTGGCTTTGCCCCTGATTACAGTGTTATTTTTTAGTTACATGGTTACCTAGTGAGTTTTTTATTTTATTTCGAAATGTCACGTTAATAAATTTAATAGAAAAAAATTTTAACAGTGTTAATAATTGGTCATGAATTATGCCTTGCTTTATAGTCATTTTTTTTTTACGGGATTCCTTAATTTTTTTAATTTATATTTTAATAATACTTTTAACTTATATCTAAACTAGCCTTTAAACTTTTAGGTAGTGTTTGAAAAACAATCCAATAATTGAATTTTTGTGTAATTGTTTATAATTATACAATGGTGGCATGTCTGGATAACCATTGCAATCGGTTGATCCTATCAAATTTGGTGTAATTGGAGCATCCCAATTACACTTACGAATTCTTTGGAGAGGGTGAGAATTAGAGTAATTACGTAAGTAATTACACCCAAACCCAATTTTAAAATTTTATTTTTATATAATTTATAATATATATATATATATATATATATATAGCATGAACACATATGAGTGTTTGGGATGGTTATGGTAAAAAAAAATTATATTATAAAAATAATTTGTGTATGTATAAAGTTTTATTAAAAAAATTATATTATTTAAATTCTAAAAAATTGTAAAATTATGGTAAAAAATTTTATTTTAAAAAATAATTTAAGTGTTATAATATATTTATTTATAAAAATGTTATGAGTAAAAAGTATGGACATAACTTATTTATCTGTCCATACTATATATTATAAAAATAATAAAGTTATTCATAAATAAATGTTGTAGTTTTTTTTTTATCATAACTTATTTAATAAACTTAAATATTAAAAGATTGATGCTAATTACGCAAATAGAAATAATTTTCTTGCACTATATATTGGGATATATAATACCATTTGACATAATGATATCAGACACAAACACTATAGATAGCTCGCAAACTCTTCAATACGAGACATTTAAGGCTGTGAAATATGATTGAGAAGACATTTGTTGTTCTAAAAAATATTTTTCATATAAACATCACATTAGTATTGCACAAAAAAATAAGGTTGGATTTGTATTAGCATGTTGCACATTTTATAAGTTTAATTATAGGTGGAATTGAGATGATTCATCCTTCGAAAAGTACATAGAAAAAGGAGAGATTGATAATTTTAATGATGCGTGTTCAAATTTAGACGATGATGAACTCGATTAAGGACCAACAGAAGATGATAAAGAGCATATGCATTAGAACAATTAGATAAAATTACATATGATGTTTAGTGTTATTGTTATATTTATCGGTAATCGTATTATCAATTGCTTTTTTAGACTTAACATAATACGTATAATGATTTGATTTTAATTTTTTTACTTGGTTAGAAACTATTTTTAGCATACTAATATTTTTAAAAAATATATAAATTATGTAACTGTATAATTATAATTTGTATAACCAAATATAACGTAGAGAAATACGATGTAATTACACTTTATAAACCTAACGTGTTTAGGAAATTATGGTTTCATTCAATTACTTTGTGATATCATTAAAAAATATTTATAAATAAAATATTTTGAATATATTTATGATATATCATAAAAAATAAAACATGTATAAATGAATAGCAGATAAATTTATGTAATTGGATTGAAGGAAATAGTTGAAAGAAGCAGCAAAGAAACATCCTTTTTGTCTCCACTATGTAATGCAATAAAAGTGCATGAAACAGAAGGTACTACATTAATATATATATATATATATATATTTAATGATTGGAAATTTCGAATATAAAATAAATAATTAAAAAATTTCGATTTATTTCAAAATAATTAAATTATTAAATATGTCGATTGAGTCTTAACTTGATTGATATTAGCATTATTGTTAATGTAAGAGGACATGTGTTTAAGTGTACTGAAGCGCATTATCCTCCTATTTATGGGTTGAAGAAGGGTTATGAGTAGTTCTAGATATTGTATAAAAAAAAAACAGATATAATTAGAACCTACAATGAAATTATTAAATATTACTTGTAAAAAATTTAAAAATTAGATAAAAATTTATATTAATTTTATACTGATATATATATATATATAAATATATATATACATATACATATATTCCATTTGAGACCAACTAACAAACAAAGAAATCCTTTGATTTCCACAATATCCTGTTGGGTTCCTTATTTTGGAATCAACAATATAAACAAGGGATTTTTCTGATTTTAGTTTGAAGAAATATATCTATTCAAATTTTTAATTAAGTTGGTGTTACGAATTAATTAAATATCAATTCAATTATAAAAATTATTAAATTACCCTTATATGTTTGGAATAAGTTATATTCTTATGAAGATACTTTTGTCTTTTTATATTTTAAATAAAACTAATAAAAAATTGAAAATGATGAAATTTGAATCTATACCATCAACATAGCATGAAACTTCAACTTTACGGATATAACTAAAGCTTAGATTTGTTCATGAGCCTGCTTGAGATTTAAGAGGATTTGGGTAAAAAATATTATGCTCGTTTAAAAGCTTGAATATTCAAGGCTCGAGTCCTAACCCTTTTTTATGAATTTGTAATGTTTTATATTATGTCATTTATAATACATAAAAATTTAAATAAATAGTAATATATAATGCTACTATAATATAAACATTGAAAAAATGTTAAAATAACTATATATAAAATTTTAATAAATAAAAATATGAATTATTAAATATTAAATTAAAAATAATATAAATATATATTTAATTTTTTTAGAAAATATGGATGATTTTAAAATTATCTCAGGTTAGTAATTTATAAATATTGGGCAAGCTTGAAAAAATTTTAAACTCATATTTTGAGCTGAATTAAGGTTGAACAAGTAAAAAGTGTGTTACTATTATACCTAAATCTAACTCAAATTCGACCTAACCCATGAACACATAGAGTTTCGTTTTTTTATTTCTTTTATATTTTTAATATTATTACACAAAAATTTTCACCCGCGCATGTCGCATATTTCATTTCATACATATTGCATATTTATAGTTATTATTATTAATTTCAAATCATTTATTTTTTTATTATATGTGAACTTTAAATACAAATACGTAATTTTTCATATCGATATAATAAAATTTAATAAAAGTACAACATCTGCCAAATTTGACAAAATTATTAGACAATTTATAATGCCATATCAATTACTTTATATATATATATCATGCAGCTTCCAGGAAGTAGGAAATGTAAAGAAAAAATGGTGCAAGAAGCTCACCCTAGTAGTTAGAACCACAAAACTTTATCTTTACTGTAAATTGTCTGCAATGGCTCCACTCTTTCCTGGAAAATCCCCATTTCTTTCCTCATCTCCATTATTGTCCCCTTCAAGGACCTCCTTTATATAAACCCCTCCCGTCCTACTCCTACACAAGTTAAAAGCTAAAAAACCCTTTAAAAATCTACAGTGTTCAACCATGGAAGAAGTAATCGACATTGTGGTTGATTTCGAAGACTACTTCCCTTCAATGATGGAAAAATACGGTGCGGAATGGTTGTTGGGAGAAGTATGCAATGGGTTCCGGCTATTGATGGATGCGGAAAAAGGGGTGATAACGTTCGAGAGCTTGAAGATAAAGAGCGCACTGTTAGGGTTGGGAGATATGGAAGATGAGGAAATTGTCTGCATGTTGAGTGAAGGAGATTTGGATGGAGATGGTGCTTTGAACCAGCTGGAGTTTTGTATTCTCATGTTTAGGTTAAGTCCTGGACTGGTTTAATGAGAGACACAAGAAGCATGCAACAGTGTTAATTAAAAAAAAAAAATTCAAGTTTCCTCCATCTTCATTCCCATTTTCATTACTCTTCTTTCCTTGTACCATACTCCCAACTTTCTCAATTCTAACATTAATGTGGTTTATCTTTATCAGTTGGTATTTCGATAAATTGATAAGAAAATTAAATTTATAATTATATCATAAAATTAATGAACAATATTAATTATCTTCAATTCTTTTAATTTTAAAATTAGTAAAAATTAAGTTACTATTTTACATCTTTTTACCGATTTTTATTTTCTCTATCAAGTATTTGATGGGTTTTGTAAGAGAAAATATAAAATATGTATGTTTTTTGGTGGCCACATGCATGCAAACATTTCATAATACAAGTAACACTTGTGGTACACCGAACACTCGTCAATCAAACACTCAACTTACAGCAGATGGCATTCCATCTGTCTAAAATGTATGAAGTGTAGATTAAATCTGATTTTAAAAATTAATTAAACTAAATTTTATAATATTTTTAATCCGTTTTCAAAAGAATTTAGTGGAGAAAAAGAAAACTACTACTACTACTATGATTAAAATTAAAAAAGAAATAGTCCATCATATATTTCATAATATAATAATAAATTTAAATAAGTTTTAATAAATTAATAATTCAGATTTCAAAGGATTTAAGCATTCATATTAATTTTATGTCTACCACCACTTGAATTATTTAGGAAAAAACAACCACCGAATTTATGATAATTATAATAATAACTACCCTTGAAAGCATAGTATAAAAAACATGCACAAACAAAATATTAAGGGAAAAAATGTAGTATTAGAGATTAAAATGTTTGAATACCAATGTTATTGAAGCCACTTCTATAAAAGTGCCTAAAATTTTCCAACTGAAATTCTATTATAGTTTTCACTTATAATTTCAGCTATTAATCCTCTCAAAAAAGTATAAGTAACCCATGTCCTTGGGTGTATTGATCGAAGCACCAACCTTATCATCATTGAAAATCACCCATCTACCATCTTTCAGGATGTGAGCAACATAATGGCCACACTGAGTTGAGGTTCCGATGTGACTCACTATTCCGAAAAGCCGATATCCTTTGCATTGACAAAAACATTGCAGCAATGGGTTAGAAGTCCATAAACCAGACGATCATTTAAGTGTGAAACACGTAGACAAGATAAGTTGGAAGACTTGAGAAAAAGAGACTCACTCCCTCCTCCATCGGGCAGTCCTGCATCAACTGGAGTAGATGGGCCGTTGCTTGATGCATTTGTATCCATAGCTGATGAAGCAGAGGCATTGGGATTGTTAAATATCCAGTCTGTTGCTTTTTCAATGTCGCCACCCTGTGAAAATGTACATGTGCCCACAGTTACGAATTTCTCGAGTGTAAGAAAACAGACTACAGAACAACAATTTCCAAATTTGCAAAAGAAATGAAATGCTGTAAAGACTTTACCGATGCTTTCAATGCCATTCGAGCAATTTCTTCTTGAAATCCAAACGAAATCAAGGTATCAACTTTTGATTGGTCAATAGATATCTCAGCACTTTGAGACCCATGGGAGATAGGAGCATCTATATCTGAAAAGATACATCAATGATTATCATTTGGATGCAAAGCTATTCGTCTACTGGTCAATGAAAGATTCAAGCTGATGCTTATAATGCTAATTTCGGAGTACCTGGATCATCCATGTGTGAAAGCAACCAATTCATTGCCTCTTCCACACCAGCATTTAAAGTGTTTATGGCAGCTTTCTGACAATGAAGCTGGTTAAACCCCATTGAGGCAAGCTGGGCAACAATTGCTTCATCGGCCACAGGCTGACTTGATTCCGCCGCACCCTCAGGAGCTATGCAGTAGAAATAAAGAGAAATCAAGAACAAATATTTACAGATCAGGAATTCTCTTTTACATCACCGCCTTCTCAATTCAATTATCACTTATGGAATCCGTTAATTCACATACCAGCCTCTGGCAACAGTTCTTCCCCAGGTTGAAAGCCCTTGCTGCGCATGTGGCTTATATCTATGACGTCAGGGACATCTATGTATACATCTGAATGGATGAAAAAGTAGATGATGAATATCAATTCAAAAGTAATGTGCACTGTAAGTAACAACGTCGTAAATTTACCAAGTTTTTTAGGCACCCAGCCAGCCTCCATGACAAACTTCCTCATGTGCAATACCAAATAATCGGGGAACGAAGTTAAACCAGCAGTCCTGTTGTGTAAAATACAAAAGATATTCCATGTTAAGAAAAGATTACTCTAAGATTGCAGGTCTGCAACCTTCGTTCAAAATACATCAATTAACTGTATTGTCGTCTTTTATTATTATTGGAAAATATATACTTATCTTGGACCCTTCTCCAAAAGTATACATTACTAAGGGATTGCAAAGGCCATTAGAGAGCAAAAATCTTACTTGATAGCGGTTGTCTTAGCCTTCAATGCGGAGCTGTAAAAATCTGGTATCTCCTCTGGAGCTGCAAAGTTCGCTAAGCATGCTTCTAGAGGTACCCTTGGACGAACAATTTCATCGCTGGATCTGTAAAACAAGGAATCCTAAGAAAAGGCCTACACTCTACAGAAGGCTACAAGTATCAAATAAGACCATAAGAACTTACACATCCTTCCCTTCTGAAATCTTTTCAGCTTTGCTTTTGTTAAAAGCTTCCAGTTCTTCTGAAATTTTCAGAGAATAAATCATTAGAAATAAATTTCAAGTATAGATGAATATAGATATAAATCAAATATGTGCACAAACATGAATATACATATAGAAATAAAAACTTACCTTTATTGGTAGCCTCATGCAATGGAATATTCAAAGAAAGAATGTAGTCAAGCCTTTTATTGTAAGCAACCTTCCCGGATGAACATAAGATACGCTCTTCAACACCAAACTTGAAACTCCTTGAGGGATCCAGTTCAGGTTTCACGGCATTAGAACGTTCAACTTGGTCAAGAAAATGAAGGAAGAACTCCAGGGCATCCTACAGATAATTCGAGTGTCCATATAAGTAACTGATGGCTACATATAGGGAAAATCATGAGCCCCGAGAAATATCCTACCGTGCAATGAGAGAGTTAACCCACAAAAGCCCAGATTGCAATTATGGACATCTCAATTAAAAAAGTAGATATATATATACAATTAGAACCTTTATGCCATATTCTTTATGGAATCTAAAAGAATTGTTTTTACTTAACTGCAAAGGTAGAAATTTCAAGCTAATGCTAGAAACCAAATAATAATTCCGTAATCAAATTAGCAGTATCAGCATACCTGTTGCCTCACGGTAGAAAACTCAGGATGGCTGGCTGCAATAACGGCTTTGAACATGCGAGGAGGGATCCCTTCCTGTTTCTAATATTTTCAGAAGGTTGACAAATGAAAAAGAAGTTAACAGACAACTGTCAGAATCGTTCAAACACAGCACATAGAAATTATACTAATTTTACTCTGAGTTTAATACAAAGATTCGTGTTAAGCATATTAGTTGCATAGTGCGAATTCTATTGCTAAACTTCTAGATTGCAAATACACTTATATCACAATATACATGGCAATTCAGTGGTGCCATCTAAGAATTTCCAAGATCAGAACAATCATGGCAGAGATATAAAGTGGGAAGCTTACAGCATCTTTTACTGAGGGTGCAGTTGTTTCACCTTTCTGGATGATAAAACAAACTAAATCAATTAATTCATTAATCAGGGAAAATAACCAACCATACTATGGAATAGATTGATATGGTTGCTGTACCTCTACTGCTGGAAAAGAATATTTACCGGAGAGCAAACCATGTGCCAGTTTCGTTCTGCCACACAGCCAGAAAGTGGTTACATAATCATAAGAATAGAGATGAGGCAAAAGAATAAGAAACTGCTTATTAAATACAAAGCAGAACAGAACCGGCAAGGAAATGCCAACGCAAAAGAATAAGAAACTGCTTATTAAATACAAAGCAGAACAGAACCGGCAAGGAAATGCCAACGCAATAAACTCAACAACCACACATCAAAATAAGAAGAAAACCATGCGTATATTGTATTTAAAAATACATAACGAACAACCATGTGATCTTTGTCAACATTTGAGAACTATTTTAACACATAACATATTGAAATTAGAAATTAATATCCAGAACAATGGCAACTTACAGCTGCATATTGAGGTCTACAGTTGGATCAGCTGGGGCTGTCTCAAAAGCCATTTTTAAGCTTTGGTTCATATAGTATCTGATAGCATGCAAAAAAAAAGGCAAGAAAGGCAAATAAGCATAATAAATTCCAATTTTAAGTGAATTTACAATATTAGCATTATAATTTACCGTCTACAAAATGACTGTGTTGAAAACACAACTTGCATGGTTGCAGCCATGTAGCAGCTGCATGAGAACAAATTTAGCTAATCAGAAACATTATATAATTATAGAGTTATTGGTAGCCATAGCCTTAATCATGATCAACATTACCTGTTTCCAAGATTCACAAGACCTGTATAACCTGGTCCAAAAATTGGTTCCACATGCTGCCCACTTTCCTGAATTCTATCCCAATCAAAGTTGGTATTCTGGTCAAGCTCCCTTTCAGCAGTTGTCATTTCAGTCTGGAAACAAAGAAAGACTTTAATTTCTAATCAAATGACACTAAATCATTTATAAACACTTCAAATCTTCTCTTATCTTCTCTTATGGTAAAGCTTGAAACTTACATTCTACAGTAACGATATCATTTGTTTACCGCTTAAGCTGATGTTGGTCAAGATTTATACAGAATATAGTTGTATTTAAAATGTAATATTAGTTTACAGAAACTCCAACCATAATAAAAAATTTCAAACCTTAAGGCTGACACAGTTCATTTTTAGCAAATGTTGTCATTAAAAATGTAATAATTACATGACAAAGTTTATACATACCAACATATCAGAAGAGGGATTCTATGAAAAGGGAATGGATATCAAACTTAAGGTTTCGCAAACACTATCTGAACATTCAAACAAAAATGAAACCATAGGGATAATAAACAAAAAAAAGTACAATTGCATAACAAAATTGCAAATTCACCTTAAAGGCAGCAAATAATTAATCGACAGAAAAAAGCTAACCTTTTGCAAAGATGAGAAATCAATACCAAAATATGCCAAATGTTGAGCTAGAAGAGGGTCTATAACACTATCATCCTCTGGGTAAGAGAAAACATCTGAAATGCCACAATAAGTTAACCATGGTAAGTTCTGACAAATGTCACTACCAATGCTCAAAAGAAAGATAATCATACAACTGCAGTTCAGACTTTCAGTGCCTCAAACCAAAGTTCTAATACAAAGATATCCAAGGTTGAAATCTCAAGGGTAACTGAGCAAAAATAGTTTGTAACCATTGTGGATCAATAAGAAGTTATTAAAATGCCACCAGAAATAAATGCACACAGACAGTGAAATACAAGGAAACCTTACCTGCAGCATCCAGATCAGAAGTAATTGTCCCAAGCTTTACAGCTAGCGGATAGCCAGTCTCCTTGTAGTACTCAATCGCATGGTTGTTACCACCAGTTCCATCCCAATTTCTCCTCCCACAGAGGATCATTCCATCAGTAAGATTTAGCCATAGATTATCTCTTTTATCACACTTAGCACATTTCCAACCAGATGGGGGAACAACAACATTGCCAATTTGCCGCAAATCCATTGCATATGCACTTATTTGCTTCTTATCAGCTGTCCAGGCTGCAACTTGCTCTTTCCGTTCAGCACCCTCAGCCATTAAAATAGCATCAACTGCCAACCTTACCTACAGTATTTGCATTGGATAACCAAGCTAGGTTACTGTCCAAGATGAAGAATATGTACTTCTGATTTAAAATTCTTTAAAAATAACAAACGAGACAATCCATACCTTCTCAGGCAACTCCACAGATGGAAAAGGAAGAGTTGCATAGCTAGGCAAAATGACTATTTTGTGAGTTTCTTCATATTCTAGTTCATTGTTGTCAAATCCACCATCAACACCTGTAAATGAAATTGCATGGATATTACTATTTAGCCAGAACAGATAGTACTAAGGCAATACAATCATTCAGAAAACATTTGAACATTCAAAACTTTTACTTTTATCATTTTGTAGCTCTCACATGGGTTCCAGATGCAGAGTCCAATGGGAACAAGACATGCAATAGTTCTAATTCTCTAAACGTGCTAGTAGATGGATAAACTAGTTCCAACTTCTTTTATTAACAGCTGCAAGCATCATTTTATGCTGTAACTCGTGATCAAAGAAATTAAAGACACCGGCCATAGTTGTTTCAACTCAAAAGTGTCAGACATGATTATGTATTTGACATAGGCACTTCCAATGTTTTCCCTTTATACTTGGAACCCCAGAACATTATACAATATATCTATGCTTTGAGATCTCCCATACGTATCAAGGGTGAGCAAAACAAAATAAGAACCACTCTCAGTTCCATTGTTATCAAGGACATGCGATATGCACTCAAGACGCTAGAACAATTATATTGCTTAAGGCACAATAAAAGGGCTTGCCGGTGTTAAGTAAGGCACAAAACATGAACAATAACATGATAACATAATGTTCACAAACAGCAAATAATAACAAATATTGTAAAAAGTACCAATAGCCAACAGTGTGGGTTTCTTCAATGGCCTATCTTCAGAAACCATCTTTTTCGTTTGCTTAATATGCAGATACACAGGATTTCCAGTCTTTTCATAATTCCAACCCACATAATCTTTCCCAAACGCTAGAAACGTATTCATATCAACAAATAATCCTCCTTCTGACCTCTGCAAAAAAAAAATTCAACCACATTTGATAATTCTTTAAAAATTTTGAACCAAAAAAAAACCTAAAAAATAGTTTAAAAACTCGAGCAAAAAAAAATCTGAGCTTTTACTAGCTTTCTCATAAACAAAACAAATTCGAAACACTCAAAGGTCAAAACAAATAGCCTATCAACATGGTATTTTTCAGTCACAAGCAATCAAGTAGTTTCTCGAGAAACAAACAGATAACAACAAAAAAGGAGTACCGGAGAATCGAAGGAGAGGCAGCATTCTTGTTTGTAGATACGATTGGTGGGTTCAGGGATCCGAACCCGAGAGAGATTGGATCGGAGCAGCTCCATAGGGTTTATGTCTTCCATTTCTTTTCTTTCTCTTCCTTGATTTGGTCTTTTAGGAGAGAAAAAAGAGGGCAAGAATCAGATTTTTGCCCTAAAGTTCAAGCAAATGCAGAGACTTCGTTTTTTCGCCGAAAGATTGAATTTTCTTTTTCCTTTTGAATATTTTTTTTTTATCGAGAGAGAAAGAGAGTGATGAATAAGCTTTTAAAACAAGGGTCTCCGCCAAATCAACTCAAAACCCCCCCTTTTGGACTGCAAAATTAAAATAAAAGTATCCAAGAGCAAATTTGGTGAAAATGTTGGATTTTAAAAAATATTTAAGGAAATGAATTTTTTTTCATATTTAGAAAAATATAATGATAAAATTGCTAATATTTAACTATCTAATTAAACGAGTTGATGTGTTAAAAAAGTTAAAATGCACACCTCGTAAGTCATGCTTCCAACTGAATATGTCTCATTTCGTTTTTTTCTCTTCAAAATTAATCTATTTCACTCGTTCCTTTATTTTATTTTTTTTTAGAATTGGCCTTTTCATAATATATACATAGAATCCTCAATTTTTTATTTTGACCTAAAAAATTTTGGATTTTTGGGAAATAGATGTGATTTTTTTAGGATAAACTATTAAAACAGTTACTTTTATTCATTACGAGTTATATTTTAGTTATTTATGTTTTAAATGTTACGTTTTGTCACTTACATTATCACATTATAACGTTTTAATCACTGAGTTGTTTATTGCCGTTAACAATATATAATGGTAAGCTGACGTGACACGTTAAATTATCATTTCAAACAAAAATTTTAGCTTAATTTATACAATTGGTCCCCATATTTTTTCGTTTTAAGCAAATTAATTTTTTTCTTTTATGTTCTTTTTAACTTTCCTTTTATTTCTTTATTTTTCATTCTCTTCTGCTTCTTCTTCTGTTTTCTTCTCTTCTCGATTTCTTTTAACGTAGTTTTTCTATATTTTGTCATTTGTTAAAACTAGTCCCTATAATTTTATTTTTTTGAGCAATTTAATTTTTTTCGAGTGAGGCAAGCTTGTGAACTAGTTTTAATAAATGGAAAATATAGAAAAAGTATACCAAAAGAAATGGAGAAAAGAGGAGAACAGAGGGAGAAACATAGGAAAATGGAATATAAAGAAGAAAAAAAAAGTTAAAAAGAACATAAAAGAAAAAAATTAATTACTCAAAATGAAAAAAAATAAAGGGATCAATTGTAGAATTTAACCTAAAATTTTTATTTGAAATGATGATTTAACGCGCTATGTCAACTTACTGTTACATTGTTACACCGTTAACGGTAATTAACAACTCAATAGCTAAAATATTACAACATGACAACATAAGTAACTAAAACATAATATTTCAAACATAAATGACTAAAATATAACCTGTGATAAATAAAAGTGACTATTTTAATAGTTTATTATTTCTTTTTAAGTAAAAATATCTACAGGTAATATCCTCCTGGCTTTATTAAATAAACATCGTCTAAACATTTTATTTATAACAGGACTGTTTATCCCATTATCAATAAAATATTGAAATATATCAAGAAAATTATTTATTTCCTTAATATCCATATATTCAATATAGCATTCGTCCCAATCTCTATATAAAATAGATTTTAATAAAATATCATGGGCTTTATTATCTTTAGTTGTTTTTTCAACTAAAAATTGAGAGAAATTAGTAAGAGCTCTTCGAAAATTTGCTCTTTGTTCTAAAATATGGGTTTTCCATATTTTGTTAATAAAATTATAATATTCCAGTGGTAATCCTGGATTATAAAAATCATTTATTTCAGAGAGCGATTGTTGTGATAAAAAGTTTTCTGCTCCCTTAATAATTTCAGCATAACTGGTTTGAAATGCCGAATTAGGGTCCTGTGACCAATGGGATTGACTTACCGGGTTTGGCGTCAATGAGAACTGAGATCCAATTGGTGATTTTACCATTGGATATGGTACATAATATCCTTGGTTAGGATAAAATTGTACTTGTGGAGACATAGGAACAAATCATTGGTTGGATTTTGTTATCTTCCCTTTGTTGGGTATTTTATGGACAGTATTCCATTCTCCCATTAGAGGTTTTTTACCTCTATCCATAAGGCCTGCTAAGAAAATCAGCAAATAAAATTAGGATTTCTAACAATTGGTATTTCTATAGAAGTTTTTTCTATAGACAATTTAATTGATTTTTTATAAATGGAAAATGGTAAATATTGTTTTATAAAATCATTACCCAATAATATATCTCCTTTCATTTCAGGAAAGTATAATATTTTAGGAATTACAAGTTTTACATTATTTATGTAAATTGGTATATTCCTAGCATTATAATATACTAAAGTTTTATTACTATCTATACCACTAACCTTTATTGGTCTTTTTACAGGTTTCCAATATTCTCTAGGAATAGCATTCATCTTACAACTACTTGTTGTAGCACCTGTGTCTATTAAAGCATGTAAAGGATTTTTATCCTTAATTTTTATTTCAATATAAATAGAATTTTTTATATCTTTTACCAAAGTTTGTATATCTTCTATTCTAGTATTTCTAGAATTTCTACTAGGTTCAGTAGGAAAGATAGGGATATGAACTGTTTTTATACCTATCGGTGTAGAGGATGTTGTACTTTTATTATCCACTTCTTCCTCTATTTGAGAGGTTGAAGGTAGAACTAAATTATCATCTGTATTTGTTAACAGATTATTTTTAAAATATAACTTATCGCCTGAGGCCATATATTCAATAGTACTTACAGGTTTTGAAGTACTTGCATTATTTATATCTCCTATTATCCAGTCTTTTGGAATAGAAAGATCTTTTAAGTGTAATAATTTAGGCTGTATTTCTGTAGTAATTTTATTAGGTTCAAAGAGTTCAATAATTTTATTATTGACTTCTTTTATTTCTACCTCTGCAGTATTAGTATATTCATTAATAGCAGTCCAGCTTATTGCAAGATCTTCTGCTAAATCCTTAATATCAGAATTTTTTGTCTGAATTCTTAAACAAATACACTCTTCTATTAGAGGGTCCGTAATGGATATAAAGTAATTTGGTTTTACCTTAAATCCTATTACCCCATTATATAAATTTGATTGAATTCCTCCAATAAGTGCTTTTATTGGATTTTCAAATCTTTTATCTAATAAAACTGCTATTATAGGTACATCATGACCTCTTCTGAATAAAGCTCTAATCGTGATCATAATTATACCTAAATGTATATATCTTACCTGATGATATTTCTTTCTAATCCTCTTAATTTTTTCTTTAGTAAATAAAGGGATTTCAGTTAATCCTCATTTAGTATATTTAGCGACTGTATTACCGCTAATCTTTTCAATATGTCTTTGTGACCATATTTTAAACTTAGATATTTTATATATTTCTTCTTTAGAAATATGATTTGTAATAGGGCAATTTTGCCCGGGGCCCAAAATAAGGGAACATAACAGACCCAAAGGCCCAATACAATGACCCAATACCCTTAACCCGACCTAAACTAAAATCAACCCAATACCCTGACCCAAATGCTAAACCCAATACCCGGTAGCCCAACACAGACCCAAATCTCTAACCCTAATCCCTCTCTAGCATCGTAAACCCCCTCAGCCCTAGCCCTAGCATTTGGCGCCGCACACCTAGGCTTGCTTCTGGCCACCGGTCATTTCCATCACCTCCCACCTGCTCCACCGAACCTGGTCCCATCACCTGTAGCCCTTAGACCTACAAAGAATACCAAAGCAGCAACAGAGGACAGAAACACGCAAGGACCAGTGGCCAACAGTAATGAAAATGAAAAAATAATATATGTTGTATTTTCATCTGGTTATAAAGAAGAGAACGAGAATGTAAATGGGGGACTTTTGGAACATTCAAAAGAAAGAAAGAAAAAAAAACAATGTATTGGGGGGTTCAGTTTAACAGAGACCGAAAAACCACTGTAAAAAGAGGATCTGATCCTCATCCTTGACATACAAAAGAAATCAACAAGAACAGAGGTTTCGAGAAGGTTGATTTTAACCTTTTTTGATTACTTCGTTTTTCGTTTGTTCCTATTTTGTTTTTTTATTTTCTTTTAATCTATTTTAAACCAAAAAAAAGAGTATAGAATAAGGAGGAGGAACTTACCCTGAGCCTTCCGTGGCCGTAACGTCGACGAACCCTCGTACATCGTCGGAATCGGGCCCGGAGGGGAGGTCGAGAATCTCCTCCCTACGGCATCTCCATGTCTCGGTGGTGTAGCCTTAAAAAGGGTGTTCAAATCGGGCTTAAAAATGCCCATACGCGCAACACCAACCACGAGCACGGTGGTGGTTAGGCTAAGGGTCTGCGATGATGGGTTGGGAGACAACCCTAGCAGATCGGTGAGGCGAAAGACAAAGGGGAGCTGGCTGCTGTTAGAAAATGAAAAAGGGCTGAACGAAAGAAGGGTTTTTACCCGGTTAGGATACGTGAAACGGTGCCATTTAGTGCTCGTTCCAATGGCTCAAAACGACACCGTATAGGTGACCCGGTAAGGCCCAATGATCCGACCCAGGCGAGGCTGTGACCGGCGTGTTTTGGGTCGTAGAGGGCTAATTGCGTAAGTGGTCCCCTTGTTCGTTCGAATGTTGGATTGGGTCTTGTTTGCACTTGTTTGGTTTCTTAATTTTTGCCCGAGGATTTGTTTTCTGTTTTGATTTAGTCCTCGTCTTAACTCGGCCTTTTTGGGCCGGGAATATTTGTGGTTTAATCCTCCTTTATTTGCTCGCATTGTTTTTCAATCCCCCATTTCAGTTTCCATAGTGCATTTATTTATGGATTAACCCCTTTTGTTTGTTTATTCTTACACTTTAGTTTGTTTTTATTTATAAACCTATTTTATTTCATAGTTTATTTTCAAATTATTATTAATCATTTCAATATGTTTCAAATACCCTTATACGTATATAGTATATATTAAGATTTATTAATTCTATATTATTTTAAATATATATTGTGATGAGATCATTTTATTTTTCACTTTTTTATTTCTTTTATCCTAAGATTTGTATAAAATTTAATTTTTATAACATATTATATATTATTAATTTCTACACATAAGTCTAGTTTTTATTAAAATTAGTTTGTCTATGTACACGCTATTAAGTTCATGTTATTTTGCTATAAAGATTGTCATATATATATGTAAATATATTTACGTAGTGTCGTTAATACTCGTTTTTAATATTGTTATCATTTCTAGCATGCATATTATATACCTATTTTTGGTATTACTTTTCTTTTACTGTTACATCATTCTTATATATTATGTATATACGTTAAACATCATTAATTATTTCTCTTTTTCTATATCATTTCATGTACATATTCCAAATATTATATATGTATGTGCACATGATTTATTTACATTAAGAACCTTGTCTTCTATTATTATAACATATCACTTGTTTAAATTTCTATTTGACCTCTTATAGTTCTAAACCTCTTTTAATCATACATTCATGTTTGTTAAGACCTAATTAGGTTTCACTTTTTTATTTCGTTTTATACTTTTTAAATCATGCTTTAATCATTGAATATTAATGTTATTACTTGCATTTGACGACATGCTATTTAATTATTGTTATTACATGTGTTATTTAGTATTTATTGATTATTATAATTCATAGATGAAATATTGTTTATGAATTCTTGCTTTGCTTGCATTTTATGATTCCATGTTTGTATTTTATAAAAGTCATGCCTAATCCCATTTTGCTAAAGATTTTCATTCAAAGGCTTTCAAAAGTATAGCTTGTGTTTAGGTATTTTGAAGAAATCAAACCTTAACTTACTAGGTTTCGATTTCTCTCCTTACTAAACCCGAACTATCGAGTGTCACTTTCAAAATCAAAACGCGTTAGTTTTCAAATAAAACCTATTCTCGAAACCTCGAAATGCTACATTCTAACTTACTGAATGTGGCGTTCAGTGTCCCGAGATAGGAATTTCAAAATCAAGGTAATATTTTATGTTTTGGAGCTTCGATAAATCGAGCCCTAACTTATTGGGTTCTGGTTTTTCGTTCGATCCAAAATAATTAAATATTCCTTTTCGATTTAAATGTATGAACCTTTTTAATAAAAAAGACGAGCTTAATTTCAATAAATTGATATGTTGCACCCTAACTTACTGGATGCGACATTCTTATTTCCTTGAGATGAGCGAGTCTCGATATTTACGTCATGTTTAAATGTTCTTCAAAACAAAAGAATCGTATTTTAAAATCTTTTCAACCGTTTGGTAATAATCAACCAGGTACCAATTTTGGGCGTATCGAGGGTGCTAATCCTTCCTCGTGCGTAACCGACTCCTGAGCCCATTCTTTGATTTTCGTAGACCAAAATTAATTGTTTTAATAACTCAATGTTTTATTAAAATAATTTAAGGTGATCCGATCACACCTCGAAAAAGGTCGGTGGCGACTCCATTTTCAAATTTTAAAGTCGATTCCCCTATTTTGAAAAAAAGGGTTTCGACATGATTTTTAGTTATTTCTCCTGAGAAGTCTTTTTCTTCTCCGATTAATAGTCTTTTGATATTCATGAATGAATTTTTTAGAAAATTCCTCTAAATATCTAATATCATATAATTTTATTTTTGATAAAATATAACTAGATTAGCCATCCTGATCTTTTTAATTAGTATAACCACAAAATTCTGTTTTTAGAATTAAAGTTAAACCTTTTAATAGTTCCTTAGGAGTACCTATTTGATTAATAAGTTGTTCCTTTTGTTGCTTCCCTCTTTCAGATTATTCCCAACGACGGAGAAATTGTAAAACATCTCCTTGGAAAGTTCCTACAAAATAATTTAAAAGTTTTCTTTTGACCAACTACTGCTATTATTATTAACAACAATAGTCATAGACTGTGCCCAATCATCTATAGTTTTTTCATAATCTGATAAATGTATTTTAGTTAAATCTAAATATATACCTCCTTGAGCAATATTTCTTTTATTTAAATCATCAATTCTATATGGTATAGGTTGAATAGATGATTCACCTGGATTTTCAGGTTTTACATCATTAGTAACTATAGTTTCAAATATTCTAGTCGTTTGTTCGACTTGTTCATTATTTTTATTAAAAGATCTCAGATAATCATCTTTTTGAATATCTGATTCTATTTTCCTTTTACCATAAAAGTCTTTTTTTATCATTTTCTTTAGGTTTCGGTATATATGGATCTGTATTGTCAGTATCCATGGGTTCTGGTATTTCTTTATTTTCTTCTGTTGAAGTGTTTTCTTCATCAGAATTATAACTAGTAGCATTAATTTCTTCTGAAATTATAGAATTATTATTTTTTGATTTAGTATCGTCATTAGAACTACTACTATCTGTAATATCATTATTTAATATATAATGATAATTAAATATTTTAAACAGACCTTTATGTTTTTTATAAAGTTCTTCTATTAATTTTAAATATTCTACTCTTTCAAAACTATCATTAGTAGTAGAAAATTTATTTTTCCAATGTTCTATTAATTCCTTATAACACTGAAAATCATATTTTTGTTGTTTTGAATATTTTCTTTTTTGTTTTTCATTTTTAGTACTATTATTATCCGACTCGTCCGAAGAAGTTTGCTCTTCATCAGATAAAGCTAATATAACATTACTATTACCATAATATAATGGACCTAAATCTATTTCTTGTTATTCACTTTTGTTAGCAAGAACATTATCTAATTTATTATTAATGTCTATTAAAAGTTCTTTAGACTCGTTGTTCAAGTCTAACTCAGTTACTTTACTCATATTTTCTACTTTACTTTCAATATTATTAACCTTATTATATAACTTATTAAAATATACAGAAGTCATATCCACCAAACTATTGATACCTTTACTAAGAGCCGAAATATTGTTTTCATTTTTTGGTTCAATATGCATAGTATGATTACAAGTTTATCTTTATATAAACAATCCATTTCTTCCATATTACTTATCTTTGGTACCTAAAACCGTCTGTTATCTTAATATGTATTTAACAAAGGCCTTAAACACGTCCTCCCTGGACTTAAACAGGCAAACAAAGACACAACAACAGATATATGGGTTTCAAGATAAACAACTATGAAATAAACAGAATTGTGAACAAAAGATAGAAACTTATAATATCACTATGATATTTTTGCTTCCAAGTATCGTTACTCCGGCCCTCTGATACCAATTACGGGGGAGACTATGGTGGCTCAATACAGCGGAATATATCTTACAAAGAGAGTTTTATTATTAGTAAAGGGAATTTTACAAAAGGCTATTGAAAGAAAGTTTACAAAAGGCAAAATCTAAGAAAACTATACTAGGAATTAGTGTAGGAATCGATGCATTCTTTAGGCTACAACAATGCCTATTTATAGTGTAAAATTGAACTCTAATTCATTTACAATTCATATCCGAATAATATCCTGCTAAGGATGTAATAATTGCTGACTTGATGGTTGCTCCCACGTAGTCATTTTAAATTGTCGTTTTCTTGGTGGTTGTTTCCACCTATGCATTAATGGTTGCTTCCATCATCTTTGCATCATGGCTTGCATCATCTTCCATCAACATCTTTTTAATGAGATAGTTACAACAGTCCTGTTATAAATAAAATGTTTAGACGATGTTTATTTAATAAAGCCAAGAGGATATTACCTGTAGATATTTTTACAAAAATAAATTCTATAATTTGCAACCAGCAAATTCAATTTAGAAAAAAATTTTCTAAATACTTTCTACAAGCCTGCGTTTTTACAAATCATATAGGGGAAAAATTTCCTACCATAAAATTTAGGCTTAATCATGAACCATTTGATATAACCAGTATTGAATGGGGATTTGTTAAAGAAATAACAGTCCAAAATCTTTCTTTTGATTTATTAAAGGATTTTCCAGCTATCGTAAAATCACGATTAGCAAGTTTTCCAAATATGGATTTCTTTTACTATTTTCATATAGAAATTAGCAGTCTTATTGGTATTGCTGAACATGAAAGATTTTTTCAGCCATATCAAATTTGGACTATTCAAACGATGTTTGGAGGAATAAACCTCTCATCGGTTGATGAAGATAAATATCACTTGTCAAAAACCATTGACATGTGTTATAATAATTTTTCACATTATCACTTGAAGTAAATACTGAGCTTTAAGCATTACATCAATTCCTGCTTGGACTTGATAATGTGAAAAATTATTATAACACATGTAAATGGTTTTTGACAAGTGATCTTTATCTTCATCAACCGATGAGAGGTTTATTCCTCCAAACATCGTTTGAATAGTCCAAATTTGATATGGCTGAAAAAATCTTTCATGTTCAGCAATACCAATAAGACTGCTAATTTCTATATGAAAATAGTAAAAAAAATCCATATTTGGAAAACTTGCTAATCGTGATTTTACGATAGCTGGAAAATCCTTTAATAAATCAAAAGAAAGATTTTGGACTGTTATTTCTTTAACAAATTCCCGTTCAATACTGGTTATATCAAATGGTTCATGATTAAGCCTAAATTTTATAGTAGGAAATTTTTCCCCTATATGATTTGTAAAAACGTAGGCTTGTAGAAAATATTCAGAAAAAGTTTTTCTAAATTGAATTTGCTGGTTGCAAATTATAGAATTTATTTTTGTAAAAATATCTACAGGTAATATCCTCCTGGCTTTATTAAATAAACATCGTCTAAACATTTTATTTATAACAGGACTGTTTATCCCATTATCAATAAAATATTGAAATATATAAAGAAAATTATCTATTTCCTTAATATCCATATATTCAATATAGCATTCGTCCCAATCTCTATATAAAATAGATTTTAATAAAAGATCATGGGCTTTATTATATTTAGTTGTTTTTTCAACTAAAAATTGAGAGAAATTAGTAAGGGCTCTTCGAAAATTTGCTCTTTGTTCTAAAATATGGGTTTTCCATATTTTGTTAATTTTGTTCTAAAACATGTGTTTGGTGATTTTTTTTAAATTGAGAATTAAAAATATATGAAAATTAGAAAACAATTTACCTTAGATATAATTTTATATAAATGTAAAAATATTTTTTTTTAAATTTGAATTCGTATAAATGTATAATTTCTTTTATTTTATTTTTCATATTTCTATTATAGAAAAATATGAATCAAGACAAACATTTACGTTTATTTACGATTTTTTTTCAATTTAAAAAAATAAAAATAAAATTTTATATAAATGTAGAAATTTTTATTTTATTTTTCGTGTTTCTATTGCAAGAAAATAAGTACCAAAGATGTTTTCATTATTCAAACTAATTTTTTCTTCTAATTATCAAAAATGTTTTTTTAATTTAAAAAATATTTTTTTATAAATAAATATATTTTTAAAAATCAAACGAAATAAAACTTACCATAAAGTTAATTAGGATTTCCTAATAAAATTTTTGGATAAACTAGGAAAATTATTTTTATTGGGTTCAAATAATTACCGGATGAGTAAAGACAATTAATATCTCAATGGTTCTTAACGGTGAGAAATGAGAGAAGTTCATGCCAACAAGGGAACTTTACTAGGAGCTTAGGCTTAGTTTAGCATTGTTTTTCAATAATATTTTTGGAATAAAATATACTTTTGAGTAAAGCTAAATTTTTTTGCTTTTGCTTTTGGGACAAAAAAATGTTTTATAAAAACACTGATAAGAATAAAAGGAAATATATGCCTTTGAGAATCCAAACTCATAATAACTTCAAAATTTATATCATTATCTGAACTTGTTTGACAAGAAGCACTGGGTCAGTTTAGTATTGTTACTGATAAGCACGTTTGAGATAAAAACATTGCTAAGCAATATGCTTTTAAGCTTTTGAAAAAAACCCTCTCCCTCTCAATACCTCATATCTTTGAGTGATATCGACAATGATCCTTTTACGAGATGGTTCGCCATTTGAAAAACTCAAATGACAACAAAATTAAAAAGACTTCATATGAAAAGCATGCTACGATACTATTCATAGAAAATAAATTATTGTTAAATGAACAAGTTATAACAAGTCGATTTTTAACCAATGTCGAAAAATGTGGTTTCGAAACCAAATTTCATAACCCAAGTTAATGAAATTATGGATCAAATAATTTTCGTATTTAATTGGAAAATATATTGTTAAGTAGTTGAGTAATTGAACTGAGAAAGAAGTTGGTCATAATATAGGGATTAAATTGTAAAAGATACAATCATTATTGAGTTTTAATTTAGAAAATATATAAGGACCTATGTAGCAATTATGTTAGGACCTAATGGTTATTTAACCATGGTTAAACCAAGTTAGTGGCATGTGATGATAAAATCCACCGTCTTTATTATTATTTATTATAATATATGAAATGGTGTTAGATTATTTAGTTAATTAGGATTAATTAAGCTAAATATTTTCATTAATCCAAGAGAGGGCATTCTTCTCCCCTAAATTGTTGGATTGAAAAGTCTTACCTGAAGTTGGATCTCTTTTTTAAATGAATTTTAATTTTATATTCAAATTTATTTTTTAAATCTATATTTTTATGTAAATTTTCACACTTTTTAAATTAGACAGTCTACTCAAAACTCAATTCAATACTCTTGTTTTAATCGGTTAGACCGATTAAATTAATTGCTCTGCTTAAATTTCAATAACATTGATCTAATATTAAAATTAAAATTTATTTTTATTTTTATTTTTATTTTTATTAATATTAGAAATATCACACGTGTGAATATTTTATATTGATTTACGATTATATTAGGATTTAAGCCTTATTTTATTATTATTATTATTATTGTTATTGTTATTTTAAGTACGAAATTGAGAAAAATAATATCATACAAGAACTAAATATGCAATAAACCATATACAAGAAACCCTCAAAAACAATGACCACATCATCGCTCGGATCTTTTAACTCTAGCGGCAACAGTGTTTCTTAGTCTGCACCATTCTCAGCTACGTGGTCGACTCCACCACCATGCGCCAATCTTCCGCCGCCGCCGCCGCCTACGACGACCATCTTCACGGCTGATGCAATTTATTCCCTGCCGGCGATGATGCTCTCAACGGCGTCGTTTATCGTCATGTCGAGGTTAATTTAACTTCAAGAACTTTAATCTTTTAGTAATTTTTTTTTTCAAAAGAATTCGTATTCTTTGTTGTTGTTTCGCTGTATTGATGGGAATAGGGCTAAGTACTTACATTTGGCTTAGTTTACCACAGAATCTGCCTTTTTCCTTTCGTTTAATACTTTAATTTGATTTTCCCTTTGGTTTCTTTGCACTCGAATGGAAAATCTCAGTCTTGATTTACGATTGAGTTTATTATTATTATTTAATTCATCTTCAGTAGTGTTATTGACAGTGTTAATATAAATTAATTAAAGTTTTTTTATTTATCATTTTTTTTTAAAATGTGTTATATAGAGTTAAATTTATTGTTTGTATTTTGGTTATTCTTTCAGCTTGTTAAATGGAAAATATGTTTTAACATTATGCAGATTTTTGGTCTATGGAAATGTTAGGAGGGTTGGCCGATCAAATCATTCGAACTGGAAGAATAGCTTTTGGGAAACGAATAATAATGGGCTGCACCCAAAAGTTGAGTACCCTTTTTCCCTATATAGGTTATACTCACAGTATAAACATTCATTTAGAGAAGATACTATGCATTATGCATTGTACAAAGTAATGGAAAGATTATCTAAGAATTATCAGCCTCGGAGCTTCTATTCCCTTTCGCCTAGCTATATGTTTTCGGACAAGGCACAAGTTACTTGGAAGAGGCTTTTTCATGTATTTTACTATGATGGTCCAGCTTTGACACCAATAAGTAGAATTGCCCGTGCAGCAAGTCTGGCTTTAAGTAGGTCAAACCAGGTAGCTCCTGGTGTTATGGCATTCTTAATTGGTGAACTAGCCTGGAACAAGCAGGGATGGGCAGTGGCAGAAGGCTTCCCTGCAAAGGATACTCTTTATATGCAAGCACAAGATGGGCATATTTATTTAGCATCGTTTGTGTTTTTCGTTTTGGAATTTGTAATTTTGTTATTCAGAGCAGTCTATTTAGCGATATTGTTTTTACCCAGCATAGCAATGGCTCCCTTTGTGGATTCTCTAGGTGTTGAATTCAGAAAAAAGTGGCTTCGTATTGTCCACCATACACTGGAAAAAGCAGGCCCAGCATTTATAAAATGGGGTCAATGGGCTGCAACTAGACCGGATCTGTTTCCCAGAGATCTTTGTGATGTACTTGCTGAACTTCATACGAAAGCTCCATCACATAGTTTCTCTTTCACAAAGAAATCCATCGAAAATGCATTTGGTCGGAAGTTATCTGAAATCTTTGCTGATTTTGAAGAGGAACCCTTGGCATCTGGAAGTGTTGCTCAAGTTCATAGAGCAACTTTAAAATATAGATACCCTGGTCAGCAAACCAAGCCCATTGTAGTTGCTGTAAAGGTTCGACATCCTGGGGTTGGTGAATCAATTAGAAGGGACTTTACTATAATTAATTCTGTGGCTAAAATTTCAAAGTTTATCCCTACGTTGAAATGGTTGAGATTGGATGAAAGTTTACAACAATTTGCTGTTTACATGATGTCTCAAGTTGATCTTGCTAGGGAGGCTGCGCACCTAAGCCGTTTTATCTACAACTTCCGCAGATGGAAGGATGTCTCATTTCCGAAGCCTCTATACCCTTTGGTGCACCCTGCTGTCCTGGTAGAGACTTTTGAGCATGGAGAAAGTGTTTTGCACTATGTTGATGAGCTTGAAGGACATGAACGGATTAAAAGCGCCCTTGCTCACATTGGGACACATGCACTTTTAAAAATGCTTTTGGTACTATTCTCTTGTTCTCTTGTTTTTTCTTTCAATCTTTCAGTTTTTCATTTCTTCTTATAGTGATGGTTATAACTGCTGAGTTGCATTGGCATTAGATTGTTTGTATGGTTTCTTCTATCCTGTAGTCCAGTGCGTGGTTTCAGATTTTCTATCCAAAAAGTGCATGTGCGAGTCATGCTAAGATTCAGTGATTGGATTTGGACTTATGCAGTTCTTTTTGTTACTCTCCAGGTAGATAATTTTGTTCATGCAGACATGCATCCCGGAAATATCCTTGTCCGTATAAAAGATAGGCGATCACGTAATCAACTCTTTAGTTCAAGGCCTCATGTTATCTTACTTGACGTGGGCATGACAGCTGAACTCTCTAGGACAGATCGAATGAATTTACTCGAGTTCTTTAAGGCTGTTGCTCTTCGAGACGGTCGAAGTGCTGCTGAGTGCACACTTAGATTATCTAAACAGCAACGTTGCCCTAATCCAAAAGGCTTCATAGAGGTAATGTATTCTGATGGGTATAACATACTGATTTTCTATGTGCCCAGGAAAGTTAGTAGGACTTCAATTTAAGAGTTGTTTATTCAAGAATTCATAACATGTTTCATGTTTTTACTATGTTTTGTTTTAAGCATTCATCCATGTTCTCAAATTAAAATTGGGTTTATTGAACAAAGTTAGAACCTCATATCCTCACCGGTTATCTTTTTTATTTTCACTTTGAATTTGGTTTTACTGGACCATGCATTTTATTTTGTTGTACCAAAATAAATGATACAAGCTAAGCTTTTTTATTTTGTTGTACAGGATGTTGAAAAATCTTTCCATTTATGGGATTCTCTAGACGGGGAGTCTATCCATCCAGGCGAGTGCATACAACAACTGCTTGATCATGTTAGACGTCATAAAGTCAACATTGATGGAAATGTTTGTACAGTAATCGTTACCACCTTGGTTCTCGAGGTAATGCACTCTTTGCCTGCTATTTATTGCAGCCCTCTCCTCCCCAAGGAAGTTATCGAATTCCTTTTGCTCATTTTCTGGGTGTGACAACTAACGTAATCTGAGCTACGTTATTCCGATTCTTCATTTTTCTTGATGCTACATAAATCCGGATTCCTGATCTTCTTCTTTCATTTTCCCATCTTTGGTAGGGATGGCAACGGAAACTCGATCCTCAACTCGACGTAATGCGGACATTGCAGACATTGCTATTCAAAGTTGACTGGGCTGAATCTCTGTTTTACACCATTGAAGGACTTGTGGCACCTTAAAAGGACTCTCTGTTCATCATCATCATCATCATTTCTGTTTTTTTTACCCAAAGTTTTGGTACCAAGGTATGACATTAACCTTTTACAATAATGAGAAAACTATTGATTCGGTGCGGATTTCATCACGTGCATTAATATTTTGTTGTTTATACGCATATATTGTATTTTACAAATATTTAGAGTGTTGACACATTCTGATTTCCTAATATACATTGAAAGAAAATAGATTTAATATAATAACGAAGTGTTCTAAAGCTGCATTTTGAGATTACTATATTATATATATATATATATATATATAGCAATATAGTTATCAATGCATTAGAAGTAATTGAATAAATTTGTCAATTACTGTTTTTAATATGTTTTTTATTATTATTATAAATGGTTATCTAGTAATTTTAAAAAGCATGTCAAGGACAGTACTTAGCAAAAATCCATATACTGTAAATGGTAGAAAAACTGTGATTGAAATATATATTTGAGTATTTGATTTAATGAGTGATGTATGATTTTCATTCGACTTTAGATAATTGGTGAATTATAATTGTGTTTAAGATGATTTATATTATATTATATAATTATTTTTTGCTTTATTCACGGGTTGAGTGGTTGGTTTGGTTCGAGTCGCGCTTGTCTTCGGGTCAGCCTGTCTTGGTCAAAATTCAAATTAAATAATTTTTAAAAATAACTTTATTTAAAATTATATAAATATGTAAATGTTAATATGAAAAAGAAATATTTTATGTTTTATTATTTTAAAAATAGTAAAATGGCCTTTTTGGTGGATTAGGTCGGGTTTTGCAAAATTTTGAGTTGGGTCACGGCTAGATTTGATCATATTTGGCCCGGTCTGAAGGCCTGTCGAAAAGTGGAAGAATTTGGGCAAAAATATAGGCTTAAAAAGTGAGTTTAGGTAAAAAAATGATATTCGTTTTTTAAATGGGTCTAAGCCTTGGGTAATTTTTTTTTTTTGCTTGCCCCGATCCGAGTTTAAAAAAAAATGTTGCTGTTTTCACTGTTTTGGTGCTCTTTTATCATTATTTTGCTACTATTTTGTTATTATATTACTAATATATTGTTACTATTTTATTATTATTATTTGGATATTGTATAATTTATGTTTTATTGTTAATTTTTCTATTATTTTAGAGGTATTTACTTACTAAGTTGTACATATCTTAATTAATACTATTTAAGCATAAATATTAAATATTTTTTTAGTTTATTTTCAATATTGAGAAACATTTATTTTAATGTTTTTAGTATATTTATGTATTATATTTTTAAATTTATTTTTATATAAAAATAATAATATAAAGAAATTGTAATGCGGCTAGGTTGAGCTCGGGTTTTGACATTTTTATTTGGGTTGGGCTTGGACAAAATGTTAAGTCCATTTTTGTATCGAGCTAGGTTTGGGCTTAAAATTATGTTGAGGTTCAAAGTCAGAAATTTTTTTTAGGAATGGTTGAAATTAAATTGTAATTTTTATAATGGTAAAAATATAATTTTTTTCATTTTTAATAGTCTATATCTTTATAATTTTTAAATGATTAAATTAATTTTTTTATTATTTTTAGAATATGTCAAAATATAATTTTACATTTACAAATTTAGAATTTTAAAAACCGTGTTCCATATTTAAATCTTGATTGCACTAAAATTACTAAATAAAAAAATAAGTATAAAATTTTAATATCTTAAATTAAAATAAGAAACTAAAATTTAAATTTCCTTAAATTATAGGCATATTCAGATATTAATTTTTATTTTTCATGTTTTAGAAATAAAAATTAGAAAAAAAAGTAAAAAGCTTAAAAAGAAATGAATGAAAGTATATGGAAGTTGCGTTCACGTTTAAAAAGCTTTGACTGGTTTCAGGAGAACCCGACAACAGACGAACAAATCTTCGGCGAATTGCTTGGAGCTTTCATTTGGATGCCACGTGTTACCAATTTAACGTCTGTTTCTCACGTGCTATTTATTGCTTTTTGACTGTGTTACAACGTGTTAGTCAGCTATAGTCGTGGGAGAAAACTGGCAAATTCCTGTTCCTGCGGCAATGATCCTGCTATCACTCCTTTTTTGGTCAATTCCTCCTATTAGTCCTTATACTTTGCCCAAGTTGTGATTTAATCTCTCTGTTTTAATTTGGTCATGTTTAATTCATGTAGTTTTCAAATTTTAGAATCTTAACCCTCACCACATGATAACTGTTAAATTTATTAGATTAAATTCTATTATTTTCAAAGTTTGACGTGCTTAATATATTATTATATGTGTAGTGCTATTGTGATGTTAGCTTATTATTTATACCTATTACACACTAAAAATCAATTAATGGATTAATGTCTATTATTTTCTTCAAGATTAAATTTTAAAAATTTGAAAAGTATAGAGATTTTAAATAATTTAATTCAATTGGAGAATATGAATTCAATTTACAAATGTACGCATAAAAATTGACCAATTCGTAAAGTACAGAGATTAAAATTGATCAAATTTAAGTATAAAGACTAAATTCATAAAATTTATAATATATAGGGACTAATAGAAGAATTTGATCTTGTTCTTAATCTATGGGAAAATTTAAAATTTCCCTAACTTGCTTTGTTTTAATATATAGGTTGAATTTTGTAATTTGTCTTTGTTAAATTTAAAAAATTTAATATATAGGTTGAATTTTAAAAAATTTAATCTTAACTAAACGGTGGTTGTTAAATTATGCTATTCTTTTAAAATAAATCTTATGTTGCAAATAGGGGCGAAGCCAGAAAATTTTTTTAGGAGGGCCAAAATTAAATTATAATTTTTACAATAGTAAAATGTAATTTCACTATTTTAATAACCTATATCTTTATAATTTTTAAAAGATTAAATCAAATTTTTATTATTTTTAGGAGGGGTCAAAGTGTAATTTTACTTTTATTAATTTAAAATTTTGAAACTTTTAAGGTCTAAATGTAAAAATTTTCATTTTAGAGGGGCC
Source organism: Gossypium stocksii (assembly GCA_020496765.1). NCBI lineage: Eukaryota > Viridiplantae > Streptophyta > Magnoliopsida > Malvales > Malvaceae > Gossypium > Gossypium stocksii. The sequence goes on from CM035623.1 coordinate 3,651,680, forward strand.
GAGGCCCTTTCCAGCCCCCTAGTTACGCCACTGATTGTAAACATATTATCACATGTGCAATACTTTTTCAACTTATTATTTGTACATAAAACTAAAAAAAATCATATTATCTTAATTAATAAATGTAATAGTTACTATTTGAATCAAAACAGAAACTTAAAAATCTAAAAAAATATATGGACTAATGATGAAATTAAAAAATATGGATTAAATTCTCAACTCCCTCTCTTATCTAAGTTAAAACTGAAATTTCAAATTTTTTTTTGAGTAAAATATCAAAGCTTCTTATTATAATATTAAAACAAAATAAAACAAAACATCCATCTACACCTGACATTCTCACAACCACATATAAAGATCAAACTATAAACAACAAAATTAACACATAAAAAACATAACTCTTAAATACAAGAAAAATAAACGAAGAACCTCAATCAAAACAGAAGGACGATTCAAAACACAACAGAAAAAACTCACCCAACTTCCTTTCCTTTGAGAACAAAATTTAGCATCAATCACCTTTTTGCAAAATTTCTTTCTTCTAATGTACATAACATAATTTCACCTTATATATTTTTGTAAATCTCAATCTAAAGAATTATTATTTTTATTATCAATGGAAACAAGAAAAAAATAATGGTTAAATCAACAAAAATATCCAATAATAATAAATTTAAATAATTTTTTTTTTCACATGTTTGAAATATTACATATATCTTCATAAAAAATGATTGTATCAAACAATAATGTCACGTTATTTGTATTTATTTTTTAATAATTTAATATTACATCAATATTTTCATCCTAGAAATAATTAAATCCAAATAAAAATATTAAAATTTAACATAAATATTAAATTATTAAAAATAGATAATATTTCTATTTCAACCATCTTTTCTCGTATATCCATGAACATTCAATCTGACATGTTACCACAATAACCATCTCTTTCACCACCTTCATCACTCAGATGACGAATTCAATGGAATCAAGCTCGAACAAGGTTCCGATTAACCCGGTCCGAAACTACTCAAACTCGAAACATTACCAGAAAAACATGTCTGGTTTTGATCATCCATGGATAGATTACAACTATAGTATCCATAACTTTGCATTGGAAAAAAACCCTTTGAATCGTATTCTTGAAACTGGTTTCCTTGTTCATATTGGTTATTATCAGGACATTGGAAAAAAGTATTCCCTGTCTGGCTTTTTTCAATATTTTGGAGCTGGTTCTTGTTTTGGGACGATGATAAGACAGGTATAAGGAAGTTTGGGTCCGACATGGATTCAGTTCCGAGTAAAAATTTGTTGGGATGATTATTAAGGTTGTAAGAATTGGAAAGAGAAGAGGTTAAAAGTGATGAAAGGTGAAGAAGATGGAGGGTTGGATTGTGAGTAATGGGATCGATCCCCATTTTCATTAGTTTCTTCTTGATGCGAGTGTTCCAGTAGTTTTTTATCTCATTATCTGTTCTTCCTGGTAATTGAGCAGCAATGGCAGACCACCTATGTTTAGAGTTTCAAAAATAAACGTTAAATCAGACAGTACAATAAAAAAAAACCCTAATTTTTACTATACAAAAATAAAAATATAATTTCAGCGTTTTAATATTTTATATTTTTATAATTTTTAAATCATTAAATTAATTTTTCATTATTTCTAGAATTAAAATAAAATTTTATTATTACTAATTTAAAATTTTATAAATTATAAATCAATTAAATAGAAATAAATTAATCCAATCTTTATTCACTATATTTATAGGCATAATTTCAATGTTTTTTAAAGTAAAATTTTAATGATGGAAAATAATTATAAAGAATTTAAGGAATTAATCTTAAAATTATACATAAATTTTGATTTAATATGTAATTTGATATATAAATTTTAATTTTGTATAATTATATACATGAAATTAGACTTAATCATGGGTCGAGCCGATGCCAAATTTTAGTCTCGTTTTCTAGGCCTGGGCTCAGCCCGAAAAATAGGCTTAAAACTTTTCCCAAACTCAATCCAAATAAAAATGCTAAACTCAAACCTGACTTGGTTCGTCGGTATTAAAGTTTTTATATTATTATTTTATATAAAAACAAATTAAAAAATTTTATACTTAAATAACACTAAGATATGTGCAACTTAACAATCAAATCCTTCTAAAATAGTAGCAATATAATAGCAAAATAACAACAAACGACAAGGGGAAAAAATTTAGGCAGATTTGAGCCAGCCTGAACCTATATTTTTGCTCAAACCCTCCCACTTTTCGACAGCCCTTCGGCCCTAAGCGGGTGGCCCGACCCATGATCAGGTCTACATAAAACTTTAATTTTGATTTAATCACACACATTTAAAGAAATAAATACATCGATTTATTTTTATATTGATAAATATAATTAATTTGTATACGCAATACATAAATATAAAATGTTGTTATATCAATAATTGTATTAATAATTTATAAAAATTGAATCAAATCAATATTTTATATATAAAATTATATATTAAACCAAAATTTATATAATTTTAAAATTCAACATTTTAAAATGGATTGATAAATATATACAATTAAAAAATGTATATATATAGACTTACTTGTTTCCTAAAACACTGTGTAAGTGTATAATAGTTTGCTCTTCTTCATCAGAGAACTTTCCTCTCTTGATATCAGGTCTCAAGTAGTTTGCCCATCTAAGCCTGCAACTCTTTCCACACCGCTTTAGCCCTAAAATTTTTCAATGCAACATATAAAAACAGTGATAAAATTATTTATATTCGATATTTATATTATGATTTTCAACTCTTTACATCCAACACTTATCGATAAGAAGAAAAAGAAGAAGAATACCTGCATTTTTGGGAAGGGTACGCCATTTGCCATGCCCATGTTTCTGTATATAATCAATCAATATTTTATCTTCTTCAGCAGACCATGGACCTCTTTTTAATTCACCTTTTTTGTCCGAAGAACAAGCAGGTTGTTTCCCCATTTCCAAAATTAAAACACCACCTTAAAATTTTGCCCTTTTTTGGAAAAAAACAATGAAGAATTTGCTTAAGTTGTAAGTAAAAGAAAAATCCAAAGTGTATGTATTTATATATATACAAATAGAGGAGAAAAGATAAGCAAAAGCAAAGTAGGAAAAGGAATAAAATAATTGAGGAAGTCAATCTGATTTGGTACCGACCAAATTGAAACGTGTCTTGTTAGGAAGGAAAAAAACATGGCGTACAAATTAGATTTAGGACTGCGAAAATATTGCATGAAACAGTATCGTTATATTATTTATATATTTTTTAATAGTTTAATTTTATATCAATATTTTTATTTTATAAAAATAAATTTAAATAAAAATATTAAAATTCAAAATAAAATTATCCACATAACATTAAAATATTGAAAACAGATAATATCCTTATTTAATATAATATTTTAAATTACTTTGTTTTTCTACATTGTATGTACAATTTTCAATTTTTTCAACTCAACAACGTTGGAAAACAGTAGATTTTTTCAGGTGAAGTTGGACTTTTTTTTTTTTGAAAGGTGTAGTTAAATTATATGTTTTTATAAGAGTTAAAATGTAATTTTATTATTGTATTAGTTAATATTTTTATAATTTTTTGAATAATTAAATCCATTCTTTTCTACTTTATGGGTTGACTATCCTCTTGGCATCGGGCTTTGGGTTTTTTGTTTATATATATGGGGAGAGATCGGTGTAAAACTAAAGTATGTAGTTTTACACTATTCCGTATATTTTTGTACGATTAATATTTTAATAATACAATTATCATATTTCATATTCCATTCATATATATCAATCGTGCATGTTAAGCTTAACATAGATTAAAAATTTCCAACTGGTTAATTTATATAAAAAACTTTGAACTATTCCGTAAGTATTAATATAGACACTTTTTTGGATTAATATGATAAAAATATCAAATTGATTAAAAAATTTACATGTATAACAAGTACAATTATATTGAGTTGACTGATTTAAGAATCCATATGGACGGGTTAAACTAAGCTAAAAAATCTATTGAACCGATAGTTAAACCAATTTTGAACTAGTTTGATCAAATAGTTCCTAGAACGATTGGTTTGGTTGGTTCAAAGCAAATAAATTATTAAAAGATTAGTTGAATTGGCAATTGAACAGGGGCCTAGTCATTTTGGGAACCAATTGACCAGGCTAATTAAAAAATGGTTCAACTATTGATTCAATCGATTCTTTAGCTTGGTTCACTAGTTTGTAAGTCAATAGATTTTTATCTTTCATCGGACCGATACCCCAATCGATTTCCGATTCAACTAGTCAATCTGATTTAGATAACATCAAATTTTAGAATTTTTATTTATATTTTTAAAATATTTTTATTTATTATTTTTTGAATTTTAAACAATTTCTTTTCATAAATTTTATTTTTATAAAAAATATTTTTTAATTTTTAAATATATATTTTATTTAAAAATAAAAAATTAAATTTTTATGTACTTTTAAAGGGTAAGGACCAAAGTAACTATTCAATGATCGATACGATTGATCAGTATCCATCAACGAGTATAAGAACATATCTTAGATTCCAGTCAATCTGACGGCAAGTGTAGGAAATCAGATAAGAAAGTTATTTAAATTTTAGTTCGTAGAACTATGATATTTAGAGCTATTTCATAAAAAAAAAGGATTTATAGAAGAGAAGGGGAATGAGAGATTTGATTGGTACAATAAGTGCGAACAAAGAATGCTATACAATGACTTTAATAATTCAAATAAAATTTTCGAATATTTAAATAATCATTTTATAATTTTTTAAAATTAAATTATTAATAATTTAATTAGTTTATCCAAAAATATTCAACAAGAAATGTGAATTACTGGTGTCGTTTGTTTCATGTTCTAAGAATGCAAATGATGACCAGATTATATGGATTCGATTTGTTCTTACTTTTAGGTCACATCAAATATATATCCTAGCAATTAATGAGCTGTTTACAGTTCCCTATTATCATATAAATTTTGACCCTTCAACTTTACAATTAAATTCATTTTTATCTTTGAATTTAGATTTTATCAACATATGATGATATCATCAATGTTTTAAGAATAAGATTGGATTGATCGGTCGGATTAATTAGATTGAGAATCAATTGATATATTGGTCTGACCAAAGGGTTGAACCGATTGAATCGAAAATTACTCAAAATAGGTATGAATACAAGTTGAACCGATTTAATAATTTTTTATTTATTTTTATGAATTTTTAATTATTTACTTGATTATTGTTGGTCTAGTAGTTGAACTAATCAAACTGAATAAATTAGAAATAATGAATGACCGGTTTAATTTTTATAACACTATATGTGACACTCTTAAGATTGTTCCACGTCATCACCTGGAAATTTTTATATATTTTTAAATTTCAAGTGATGATATGGCACAATCTCAAGTGCCACATCATCAGACTTTTAAAATTTTCAAATTCAATGACTAAAATGAATCTAGTTGTCAAGTTCAAATATCAAAGTAGATAAAAAAATATAAATACCAAAATAAACTTAATTACCAAATTCGGGATCAAAATTATATTATCCCTATAAATTTTGGTCATAGTGAAGATAGCAAAATTCATGTGGGCATCACATGACTATTGCCTTAGCTTCCTCTTGTTCAAACAGTGAACCTTATTTCTCTCAATTAACGTACCTTGGAATTTTGCACATTACAATCAATAAGTTGTGATATAAATTTGAATTTAAATTTGTGTTCAAACTTAATTTTTGGAAAAATAGTTGCATTCCATTTTTAATTTGTTAATGAATAATAAATAAATAAAAATATTTTAAATTTTAGGTATAAATAATAAAGCATAAATACTATTAATTATATTATAAATAAATAAAATGCAAATGAACTTATTTTATAATAAAACAACAATGGGTTTATAATAATTTATTAAACAAAATTTAACTTAGAGCCTTTTGGATGGGCGTTTATCTCAATGTGGTGCATTTATTTTTCTTTTTGTCTCACATTACAGTACTGTTACAATATCTAATTTCACCATCATCAATGTTTCTACATTAACCGTTATACTAACCGCATGTAAACACACCGCGCATATAAAGAGACCCTTAAACATAGAAAATTTTATTCAAATAACCAATTTCTAATCAGATAACTCTAAGATAAAAAAAAAAAGTAAAGGTCCCATGCAATATATATGATATTATTGTCAATTAAAAAAATCATTAGGTCAAACATTATTTAACCCAATTAACTAAGATCTTGCGGTATGGGTTCTTTTAGTAGTCATTGTGATCAAGTTTCAACTGCACCCACTAAAGTTTTAACAAAGAAGCAAATAACCCACCCTCCCCTTGACATTCTCACATTTTTTATATAGTAATTTCTTATTTTTAGCCATTAATATATTTAATTTTTTTATATATATTAAACATGATCATGATTCGGATCGATGTAAAATTTTAAGTCTGTTTTTTAGGTTTGAGCTCAACCCGACCCAAAAAATGAACTTAAAATTCTATCAAAGCCTAACCCAGATTAAAAATGCTAAACTTGCACACAACCCGACCTAATCATATTAACAAATTTTAGATTATTTTTTATATAAAAATAAAATTTAAAAACATAATACATTAAATACACTAAAAACATTAAAATAAATGTTTCCCAACAAATTGAAAATACATTAAAAAAGTCTTTATACTTAAATAACACTAAAATATTTGCAACTTAGCAAGCAAATGCCTCTAAAATAGTAGTTAATTTAAGAATAAAACAATACTTAAACAATATCCAAATAATAACAACAAAAATAATAGCAATATAATAACAAAGTGCTAGCAAAACAGTTGTTGGGCTAGGCCAAAAAAAATCCTCCCACTTTTTTATTCAAACCTATTTTTTGAGTTTATATTTTTGTCAAAATCCTCTCACTTTTCAAATAAGTCTTCGAGCATAGGCTGGTGGCCTGATCCATGATTAGGTTTAGTATATATTATAATTTACAAAATGAGAAAGGACAAGGACAAACTCAATAAATTTGAGTACAGTAGTAAAATATACTACATTTTTAAGAAGTGGCCAAAATCTGAACATTAAAAACAACATTATTAAAAAGAACAATCATAAGCCTCAATAAAATAATCTCCATAAATCATAAAACAGGTATAATTAATAAAAAAATAACTTATAGATTTTATCATATATATTTAGAGAGAGAGAGATACACACTTCTTTGCTTGCTAAGCTTTCGCACTTATTGACTAATTACCTCATAATTAAATCAATTTCTAGAACATGAAAATATGTTCAAACAGCCTAGAAAATCCCAATTTTAGTTGTTAAAGAAGTAAAAAAATTAAATTAAATTAAATTAATATTTACCATTAGTTGCTTGCACAAAGTTTTTCCGACAAGCCAACTTAAAAAAATTATATATATATATCTATATCTATTTCTAGATTTTGCACTCAATATAAATATATATAGTTAATTAAATGATAACTCGATTGATACAAGTATTATTGTTAATGTAAAAGGATGTAGGTTTGAGTATGTTGAAGCGCATAATCTTCTTATTTATGAGTTAATGATAGACTATGACTAATTTTAAAGATTGTGTCAAAATATGTATATGCATGATTCATATATTTTTAGGGTTTATAAAACATGCAAATTACGTATGCCAAGCTTCGGTGCCTTGCTATATATAATCTTGTGGGTTGTATTATTTACTAATTAATTATTATTTTTTAGAACTTTCTTTCTTCTTTTAGATAAATTATTTTATATGAAACATGCAGTTCCCACGTAACGAATTATGTTGGTTTTTATTTTTTTTCCTCAAAATAAAAAAAATAATTGTTTAATAATTGAGGGTCAAGTTGAATAAGCAACAAAAAAGAAGGTCAACTGAAATTCATGTCCTTTAAATTTTATATAATATTAATATGAAGTGATAAGATTTGATAGTTGACGAGAAAAATGCATGATCTTTTTTAATATTTTGTACGGTATTTTATTTGCTTCAGATTATATTTTAGTCACTTATATTTAAAATATTACATTTTAACTACTTACGTTATCGTTCTATTATTAAGTGGTCACTCTATTGTTAAGTTCCGTTACCTCCCTAACAATGGTTTTACGTGGCAGTCCAAATTAAATTTTATTTAATTAAAAATCTATTTTTATCTCAACAATTGGACATCGAAATTGGTATTTAAAATTCATTTGGACTGTCACATAGGATTGTCGTTAGGGAGGTAATGTATTTTAACGGTAGAGTGACCACTTCGTAACAAAACGATAACATAAGTAACTAAAATTTCACATTTCAAACATAAGTTACTAAAATATAATCTAAGGCAAACAAAAATGACTATTTTTAGAGTTTACCCTATTTTATAATAATTTAAAAAATAACAAATGAGGGGTAAAATATATTAATAGTCCCTAAATATTTTTACAATTATATTTCAATAATTTAACTTTTAAAAATCACGTAATGATTATTAGTATTATTAAGTTATTACATTTTAATGATTCATCCTTATCTATCGTTAAATGAACTCAACAATAAAATCCTCTTTTTATTTTAATATTAATTTGAAGCATCATACACTTGGCTTGAAATCAGCTATAAATTCATGAACTTTCTGAGAAAATAAAATATATAATTCATAAATTAATCAATTGAGCATTGCATCATTACTATATCACATTTTTGTATGCTTTAAAAGCATGGGATTGGTAGTCTAAGAAAATAAAATTATACCCAAAAAAAAGTTAAAACTCACATCTAAAATTTCTTAAGTCTTCCAATTTAATCACTCATTTATTTTAAAATTGTAGTTCAAGTAATTTATTTAAAAATATAAAATTATTGAAAGATATAAATACATCCCTTTATAATAATTTTTTTGTTTATTTTTAAAACTGGGTCTTTTTCTAATTGAATTAATGTTCAGTTAACTCGCGACACTAACTCAATCAAATACTTTATAAGTAGTATAGATTATGTTTTCATATATTTGTATATCTATACTATTTATTACGCCTTTGATTGAGTTGGTGTCACCCTCAACCGGTTCACCGACTATGTAACACCCCATATCCGGCCTAAACGACAAGATCAAGTCTGAATAGCCGCATCAATTATTTCTCAAAACATAATTTCTAAAACATGGTTTCAAAGTCTTCCAAACCAAAAGAATTTTAACAAACATATAACATTTACTTCGGAAATTATCATTTAAAAAGTCAAATATCTGGAAACTATTATACTTAAACTAATACTAATAATAGTTGATAAAAAGTGTGACCGAACTCTCGATCCACTGACCTAATTAAGTCTGTAGATTACCTGTAATTCAGTTAGCAGACAAAATGAATTAATAGCTCAATAAGGAAACACTTATATATTCAAACAGACTTAAAGTTAAACCAATGAGGTCTCAAATTCAGATTCGAAATTAGATACAAAAGATAATCTGTTTAATTTAATAGATCAGAACAGATCAGTTAGATAACAAATTAGCTCATTCCCATACACAAAACAAATCAAAACAGAAGAAATTTCCTACCCTCATCTGCTACACACCATCTTCGACCAAAGCAACACATCAAATTGAGTATATAATACACATCCAGCCCTACACACCACATAGTGTCGGTATGACACATTTCGATAACTGTAGACTAGCTGCCAAATCAGATTACAGATACCGGTGGCTTAGCCACTATTAAGAATAGAACACTTCTTCCTTTACACAATTCTCACCCAATACAGATGCAAATTTCAAAGGACAATTGATAAGGATGCTTATACAGTCATTTAGATACAATTTATATTCATATAGAATATATCAAAATTATTAATGATTGTTACATTTAACACGCATAAAAATATTCAGTCCTTAGTCTCATATCATAAAATAACAGTTTATACAGTTTATTTCAGTTCATACAGACCCTACAGAAGATCGGTAATTGTTTCAAACAATGTACATAGTCTGAGAGTGAAGTCCAGTTCCTGATCCATACACTCGTATGGTTTCACACGGCCTGGACAGCTGGCCCATGTGGCTTCACACGGCTTGACACATGTCCATGTCATCTACCCGTGTATTCTTATTGTGCAAACAGTGAGTTACATGGTCTGGACACATGCCTGTGTCCCTGGCCCGTGTGAACCCTGTACTAAACATTACCATGCATGGCCTGAACACACGCCCATATCCTTGACCCGTGTGTCTCTAATTCATAAACAATGGGTTACACGATTTGCCACACGGCCTGACACATGGTTGTGTGGTTCACATAGCATGCCACATGGTTTGGCACGCGGCCATGTGGTATTGACAACCGTGTTTTTTGGTGTTCGAAATTCGTAGAAAGTCGGGTTTTTGATACGTACCTGAAGTAGTTTCAAAGTAAGATCAAGGTAGAGTACTATTGGGACCTAAAACAAACATTCAATAACCAATCAAACAACTAAAATGACAAAAATCACACAATTTTAATACTCAACCACTTATGTTGAAACTTTGACGTGAACTTCCAACAAAACCAACGCTTACTAACAACTCGACAGAACTATCTCGAAACAGCACGATAAGGATTACTTCCCTTGCTATTCTCGCTTAAAGAAAAGATATCAACAATCACTTAGCATAGAATCCAAGTGAAACAAACATAGAAACCCCATTTTTACACATAAATGAAAAATCAATAGACACTACGTAGAACCACAATAATTCACGATAGAACTTACACAGAGATCTTCCAACGACGCAATGAACAACTTAAACCCTCAATTAGTTTTGATAGCCACTTCACTAACGCAATCAAAAAGAAAAAATAAAAAAATAAAGGAGAAACAGGAAAGAAAAGAAAGAGAAGAGAAAAATAAAGAAGGAAAGGAATACATTAACTTTTATTTTTAACCACCGATCAGACTTCTAACATTTAGAAAAAAATATATGCAGTGCATAAACCGAGACTTGAACATAGGACCGGAGAAAATACAAAAACTTAACCATTGAACCAGTAGGCTCATTCTTAACATAGATTTGCACAGAATTAAACTTAAGTTAATGGCTCAGAATTAGAGGTTAGTCTAAAATAAAGTAGTAAAACTTCCTAAAAACACTACTCGAACCCTTGACTTCACAAACGCAGAGCACATAGCTACAAATATAGAGACTTAATTACAACAAAATTCAATGGCCAGACATTCAAATTTTGGGGCGTTACAGACTAAGTAAGAAAATTACAAAAATGTACTTCTATAATTAAAAAATGTTATATTATTTGAGAGTATTTTAGACTTTTTATTTTAATAAAAACCAATTATAAAATATGAATATGGTGGCATTAGAACCCATTCCAATTGGACTTTTAAAACCTTAAATTTGCCACTCAACCAAAGTATCATTTTAATATATTTTATACATTTTTGTTTTAATATACACAATTTATTATTTTCATCAGTTGTATATATTTATTAATAATGTGTTATTATTATATATATTAGTTTCAAATTATACATTTCATTGTTTATTGTATGTTACTTTTAAATAGACATTTGTGTATTAAATATGTGGTTTTCACATGTATACGCGTGTGATAAGATTTTTAGTATAATCTTATATGAATATCAAATTATTTAGCAGATATATATATAAATTTTATTTATAAAATTTTAAAAAATCATCATAAATGATATGATTACATTTGTTAGTCACCTGCATGCCTTGTTTATGGCAAAAAGGAGGAAAATTTTTCGTTTATTTTTTACCAGAGTTTTTATTCATATTTCTAATTGAATGTTTAAATTTATACTAATTATTCTTTATTTTATGTAACAATTTTAAAACATATGTATTAGATATGCTTTTTACCCATATTATTCCACTAGTAATTAAATGTAGCATTAATTAATTATCTAACACTTAACATCACAACATATCAAATTCATTCATGGCAACTCCTTCAACTTTTAATAATTTTACAATTAATCCCTAAATTAGATAGATTAAGCTAAAACGAGCTCAAAAATATAAAAATTATTAAAAACGGAATTAAAAACACTTACATGCAAAGCTCCAATGTTGTTCAAACTTAAAACTAACAAAATGGTTTTCTTTCCCACAAAAATCGGTGGAGTGTATCAAAGAAGATGACACTATTTTGGTTATTGTTTATTATTATTACTAATTATTTATTTATCATTTTATCCTTTAAAAACATTCAATTTTACTCAAATACCAAACCATCAAATTCCACTAACTTTTACATATGGTATTATTACCATTTAAACCCCTTCATAAAAAATTCCACATCCATTTAACCCTTTAACAAAAGAGATCAACTTTTTATCTCCTTTTTCAATTTAGTCTTTTTTAATTATTTAACTATCTAAACTTCAAAATTTTTTAACGAAAATTTAATATGACCTTAATATAACTCTATAAACATTAAATAAATATTAAAATATTTATTCATTAATCAATATTATGGTCTCAAAATCACAGTTTTCGACACCATTAAAATCGGGTTGTTACATGTAACGCATTGCTATTACAACCAACCAAACATGCTGTAAGTAATCAAATGCACAATATGATAAATTTTGATCTAATGGCCTTAAGACATGTTCTTTTTATCTTGAGACTCAATGACAAATTTACCTAAAGTGCACATTTTCAGTCATTCAAACTCTACCAAATTCAGTCGAAAACATACCTAAACATTACAGGAATTCAAATCCATCAACTTAGCATATGAAAATACATTAAAACACCACCAACTTATAACACTTGATATACCAACATCCAACCAAACACATTAAACATGCACGATTTTCTATTAATCAGGAGCTGAAATTCAACTTTCAAAACATTATAGGTCATGTCGAAACCATTTTTTTGAAAATGGTGGTCAACTTGAAAGTGAAAACAAAAACGGGAGTCGCCACCGACTCATTGTGTTGGCCAAGTACACACCTCATGGAATTCTCGAATACTGCCAAGTACAGTATCAAAGGCCTATTTGGGCTGGGTGGCACTAGCACTGGGGCATATGACAAGTAATGTTTGACTTTGCTGAAAGTCTTTTGGCATTCTTCATCCCATACACCCAGGTTATGTTTCTTAAGGAGGCGGATTATAGGATCACAATTTTCAGTTAGCTGTGAAATGAAGCGGGCAATGTAATTCAATCTTCCTAAAAAACCTCAAACTTCTTTTTGGGTACGTGGCGGAGGTAGTTCTTGTATGGCTTTAACTTTCTTCGGGTCGATCTCGATTCTCTTTTCACTGACCACAAACCCCAACAGCTTTCTAGGCTTGGCTCCAAAAGTACACTTTGCTGGATTGAGCTTTAACTGGAATTTTCTCAACCTTATGAATAATTTTCTCAAGACCTGAACATGCTCCTTTTCTGTTTGAGACTTGGCAATCATGTCATCAACATAGACCTCGATTTCTTGATGCATCATATCATTGAACAAGGTTACCATAGCCCTTTGATATGTTGCCCCAGTATTTTTTAACCCAAACGGCATCACCTTATAACAGAATGTACCCCAAGCTGTCACGAATGTGGTTTTTTCCATATCGTCAGGGTGCATCTTAATCTGGTTATATCCGGATAAGCCATCCATAAAGGAGAACAACGAGTGTCCTGATGTGTTATCTACTAAGGTGTCGATCTGTGGTAGCGGGAAATTATCCATTAGGCTGGCCTTTTTTAAATCTCTATAGTCTACACACATTCGTACCTTTCTATCTTTTTTCGGGACGGGGATAATATTGGCCACCCATTCTAAGTATTTTACTATTTTTAGAAATCCAGCATCAAATTACTTCTTAACTTCTTCCCTTATCTTTAGCAAGACATCGGGCCTCATTCTACAGAGCTTCTGCTGAATCGGCTTGCATTTTTCTTTTATGGGGAGTCGATGGACCACGATGTCAGTATCTAAACCAGGCATATCTTGATATGACTAAGCGAAGACGTCATTGAATTCTTGGAGTAAATCAGTAAGTTCTTGCTTTGTCTCCGCAGTGGTACAAGCCCCGATTTTTATCTCTTTTCCCTCTTCTAAACTCACAGCTTCTACTGACTCTTGGTGTGGCAGGATTTGTTTATCGTCTTTTTCTACCATTCTGAACAGTTCAAGAGACAGGTCACAACCTTGGTCATCTTCCAAATCTTGAGAATCTTCCATACCCATATCCTGCTCAAAAGGATTTTTTGAGTCATTGGTAGCGTCACTCAAATCATTGATATCTAGGGACCTGTTATGGAGATGAAGAGAGGTCCATAGAACAAAAGAATCTAAGCATGATTATTGGCATAGTATGATTGTGAATAAAGAATGAGAACATTTAAAAGAATATCTAAAAAAATAATTATGATGATGAATGAAGTGGGAAGAATAGAAAAAGATTTGCTTAAAAGACAACCGAGATGCATTTCATTAAAAATAACGATATTTAAACATGAGCTTGTTTCACAAAAGGGAATCTTTTTACTTCTAGACTTAAAGCAAACAAGTGTGTTCCGAATATTACTCTAAATAAGTTCTAAAAGCTACAGGGATTTCCTCCGCAGTCTAGTTGTTTAGAACACTGCCAGGCTCATAAGGGCGAATGCCTGACAAGTTTTCCTCTTCAGCTTTTTCTTCTGATATAGCATTGACATGCATGCTTTCCCTCATGGTTTTCGTACTTTGCGTCCCTTGTTCTGGGTAAATGATCCCTCCTGATATGAAAGTATTGGATATATGGGGGAATATCATTGGTTCCCATTTAATTTCTTCCCCACTCAATCGTGCTTTCCTTCTTTTTTGTTTCTTCTCTAACTCTTTCTTTTTCTGCTTTGCATCCGGCTTGAACCCTAAGCCGAAGCTGTCTTATTTTTCTTTCAGGAACGAAGCTTTAATTCTTCTTTAGAGGTATTTTCCAAGTCCTCTTCCTGGCAAGGCTCCTTTTCCGACCGTTAATCGCAGACTCATCCTTGTGGTCTTGGATATTTTGAGCACGGGGATTTTATTCCCTTCGACAACGAATGTTGCATTAACAAATTCCAATGATCGAAAGGAGCATTCAATTGCTTCATCATCCATCCCTATGTATGGTGCGTCGCTGGTGACAGCTGCAATAACATCTTCCTCCGCATTTATCATTATGAATCTTTCGTCAGTTACCAACTTTAGCTTTTGGTGCAATGATGACGGCACTCTCCTGCCGAGTAGATCCAAGGCCTCCCCAACAGGCAATTATATGAAGGCTTAATATCCATTACCAATAAGTCAATCTCATATGTGTTGGGACCAATCAAAAGGGGTATCTCAATTCTTTCCATCACCTTTATTTCAGTACCGTCGATTACTCTCACTATGCTTTGGCATGTTCTCATATGAGAGCTATCCACAGGTAGCCGACTAAGTATGGATAGGGGTAAGACATTTAGGGCCGATCCGTTATCAATCAACACCCCTGGCAATGTATATCCCTTACAGTGGGTGGTGATATGCAGAGCTCTTGTAGATCCCATGCATCCTGGCGGTATTTCGTCATCGTTGAAGAAGATGAAATTGTCAGTGCTTATATTATTGACCAGACGATCTAGTTTGTTGACAGAGATGTCATCCGCAATATAAGTTTCATTCAACACTTTCATTAAAGTAATGCGGTGTATCTCCGAGCTTAAGAGTAGGGTTAATACCGATATGCATGCTGGTCGCTTATGCAATTGCTTCACAATGCTATATTCGCTGTGTTTTAGAAACTTCAAAAACTCTTTGGCCTTTTTCTCGGTCACTGGTTCATTGATAGGCAATTCAGGTCAGGTCGTCTTCTCCTTCTTTTCTTCAAATATTACGGATTTTCCTTTAATAGGCTCAGTTTTTGTAATCAGAGTATCATAGCGCCTCCCACTGCGTGTGTAGAAGCCCACACCTTGTCCTTTATCTAAAGTGTTGATTGGGTTCTCCTCACCCGAGATCGTCATGCTACAGTCATTGTTCCAATAAACCTTTTTGCTATCATTGTAAGGAAAAGTTACAGGTTTTTAAATTATGACTTTTGGTGTTACTTGTGCTTCAGCTTCACTGCCTCTCGGTCGCGAGATGATGACTACTGGAAGATTGCCTCTGTAAACTTGATTGGCTAACCCTTCTTCTGAGGCACATATATCCTCTCATTCTGTGCCTTTGGTATATTCGAAGAATTCTAGCTCCTTGTTATCCATCAAATTTTGCACCAAGACCTTGACTTCAACGCACTCTTGGATTTCATGGCATTTTTCCGCATGGAACTCACAATAGTTTATCATTTCTTCACATCTTCCCTCTGAATCTGATACGGCTTACCCCATTGTTAGCATGGTTAGGTAGCGAGTGTTCTGTGCTAGGGGCATCATCAAATTTCACAATGCCCATTTGAATGAACTTCTCCAATAATTTCTTGAAAGCGAGGCAATTCTCTATTGAATGCCCCACAATCCTTGCATGGTACTCGCATTGTGCATTTGCATCATACCATTTAAGGTATGATGGCTGCTAGGGCTTTAAGTAATGGGGGAAACAACATGTGTATCGAACAAGTTCTGGTATAATTCTTTGTATGTCATTGGGATCGGTGTAAATTGGAGTTTTTCTGTGTTCTGCTTTATATTGGATTCTTGTCTATATAGGCTTTGATGATCAGTAGTCACTTTTCTTGGGCTCATAGTGATTGGTTTCGAATAACTTTTGTTACAGGTACTTACGTTATTTACCTTATTCTCTCTCTTTTTTGGGGCACCCGCCTCTATCTTGCCACATCTTATTGCATTTTCTATCATCTCTCCAGACATTACGATATCTGAAAAACTTTTAGTAGCGTTTCCTAACATATGGTTAATAAATAGAGCCTTCAAAGTATTGATAAAGAGCATGGTTGTTTTCTTCTCTAGGAGGGGTGGCTGAATTTGTGTTGCTACCTCTCTCCATCGTTGGGCGTATTGTCTGAAGCTTTCGCTTGGCTTTTTTTCCATATTTTGCAATATGATTCTGTCAGGCGCTATGTCTGTCACGTGGCCATATTGTTTCATGAAGGCCTGTGCGAGGTCCTTTCATGTCTTAATCTAGGCACGACTTAACTGATTGTACCATCTAGCCGCAGACACGACCAGACTATCCTGAAAATAGTGGATCAATAACTGGTCATTATTAACGTGTCCTGCCATTCTTTGACAGAACATCGTGATGTGCGCTTCAGGGCAGCTAGTTCCGTTGTACTTTTCAAACTCTGGAGTTTTAAACTTTGGCGGGAGTACCAAATTCGAGACCAGGCTTAAGTCCTTAGCGTCAACCTCATAACGGTAGTCAGCAATTTCTATTGCTTTGAATTTCTCTTCTAGCCATTTGCAACGGTCCTCAAGTTGTCTTGGCAGGTCCACTCTTGTTCTGTCCATTTCTACTACTTCATCGAGATCGGGGACCCCAAGATTAGCTGGACTATCTCCTGGGTTAGAACCTGAGCCTGTCGAAAAGTTCGCAAGTACTGCAGTATCGGGGTACCGGCCTGATATTGAGGTCTGATGGTGATGGGTATCCTTTGAGGGTACATATCTGGTGGTGCTTGAGTGTTTGTTGGGGTAAATCCTGGAGGATAGTCGAGGTTTTCATGATCAAGTCCAGGATTGACCACAGGGCTTTTTCCTTTATCAGGCCTTCCAGACAATAGTTGTGCTAATTGATTCATCATGGTGTTTTGGGATTCTATCATTTGTTCTTTCATATCTTGTCGAATCTTAGCTAGTTGCTCTTGCATCTGTGCTTGCATCTGATCTTGCATCTCTTTTTGCATTTGCTCCAATCTCTCTAGCCTTTGATCCATTATTTTAGTTTTGCGACGGGTGTTGTAGTGGTATTTAGTTGGTGAATTTTCATTAGTTTCCAGGGTAACTGTCATAATTTTTACTTAATCAGGGTCATTTAATGCATATGATGCAATGCAATGCATATGAATGAAATGAATGCAAAAGGCGTCGATTCTGATTCAATTTCATTTAGAAAACATTACTAGAAAATAAAAATCTTTACATAAAATAGATTACAGATACAGCTTTGCCCTAATGCTCAGAGTTTTAACTTTCCTAAGCAACAAAGATAACTCCTGCCCTCGATCTGATTCCAGCTCGTATTTCACACTTAGCATGTCTGCTTGAATTGCCAAAATTTGTAGGTGATCAGCTACCTCTCGAATTTGAGCTACAACTTCCCCCATTATGTAATCTCTATTGCTAATTTGATCTTGAGAATAGTGGAGCTGTTCCTTCCAACGTTCGTTGTTTGCTTCAAGAAATTCAACTCGTATTTCACAATTTTACAATACCGTTTCTAGCTCCTCTGTCTTTGCTTTTAACTCCTCAATCTTGCTTAGGCTGGCTTTTAATTCGATTATGGAGTTACGGTTACGGTGGTGATGTAGTGATTTCTCCAAATCCGTCACTCGAGCTCTTAACCTTTCCTTTTCATTTTGGCCCTCTAGTAAACTTCTTCTTAAAGCGTCTTCCCGTCTTTGGGCTTCCTAAAATTGCCTCTCCCATTGGCCGACTTTATTCATTTCTTCTTCGATTTCCTGCCGCCGTTGTTCTGATGTCTTGCCTAAATCGGCATATCTCCTTGACTTACGAAGCTTTTTGTATTCCGTTTTTAGACCATCTAAATCTTCTTCGGCCTTGTTCTTTCCCTTTCTCAATTTCTCAGCTTCTAGCTTCTGAACATCGACATCTAATCACAAATACACTTTTTCTTCCTCTAATTGTTCTATCTTCTTTTCAAGCTCCGAATTCCTCATTTTGAAATCTTGTTTTATGATTTCTAACTCTGATGGGACCACTTGTAAGTACTCTCCTATTGGTCGAGCACTTTCTAAACTTGGCCCGGTGATATTATCATTGATCCTTTTACTGCTCTACCCCTCGTATTCGGGAGTTGTTATTGAGCTTACAGCCAATATTTTCATCCGATGGGTCTACTTCCATGCGCTAGTGATCTCTCAAACTTTTCTTTTGTAGTTATCCCTTTTGTACGAAAATTCACATTGAGCTAGCCTATGTGTGGCTGGTATGAATTGTCTTGAGCTATATTGCCTCAACACGAGCAAAGGAGCATACCCGACAGCTCCCAAACTTCCAGGAAAGGGACCAAATCAAAACTTTCACACTGGTAAAGGATTTCATTGGGAATCATCTAAGGAGCTCTCTATTCGATGTCTTCTCCTTAGAGATTTTGAAGGAGTGCTATCCAATTCTCATTTGATATGTTATCCTTCCTTGGCGTAGCTGCTATTTCCTTTAATGGGGAGTAATTCTCAAGAAAGACTTGATAATGAACTTTTTTCGCCCTCCAGAAATGACTGTGGAACCAAGCTATCAACAACTGTGCACACCCTATAAACCTGCCCTCGCCTATCCTCCGACACGTACTCAAAGATCTAAATGTCTCAGCCAATATTGCATGAACAGGTGTGACCCCTTTGTTGAGTTGGTCGAAAAGATCTGAGACCGCCTCGTCTACATACTCTAATGCCCTAGGGAAGATCATCAACCCATACAAACTCAAAGCAAAAACATCAACTCTCTTCTTCGTATCAGGATGCGCTAGGATCAAATCCTTTAGATTATTCAACAGAATGGACTTACATTCTCCATTTTGCTTAATTCTGATTGTGATCTACTGCTCACTCATCCCGGTAATGTTCATCAACTTCTTCAAAAAGGTTGGGGCACAAACGGCTCTCGAATAGGTTTTATCAACTTGAACCCTTGAACAGTTCAGTAGAGCCGTGTATTATTCCACGGTGGGTACCAAATCACTCTCCCAAAGGTGAAGCAACTATATGCAGGGTTCCAGTACTGAGTAAGGGCTCGAAATAAATGCTCGTCTACCTTGATGTCGAGTAAGTACGACAAATCCCCATAACTATGGTAGAACGACCTCTTAGTCTCATCATTCCACTGATCCCATATTTCTTTTAACTCTCGAAGGTTATTTTGCGTAACGTTAATACGAGTGTAGTCCCATAACTCTGACACATACCCCGCAGCTAGACTATCCCCCTTTTCTAATTGTGTTGTCTCTGACCAAGCTTGGACAGCCGCGTTGCCTTCCACTTTATCAAGAAATTTATTTTTTATGACCAAACTTTCTAATTTAGTAACCGAACTTGAATCGACATCTTTAGATGATAAAAATGCAATACAATCAAAACAAAAGAAACAGGTTAGTACAAAGCAAGAGTAAGCAAGAAAAAGCAAGAAGAAATAAATAGAACAACTATTCGGGTGAGTACTAGGGTTTGGCGCGGCTCTACCTAGGGTGGGCTCTTAAGGTTCACTATATGCGGTTTGGTTTTAAAGCACAGGTACCCGAACCAGCAGACTCCTCGGTCCTCACCCATTATAGGCTCATATGGAACGAGTTCAGTTCAGGGGGATACATTTCCCTATGGCTGCAGGAGATGAAAATCTCACGAAGACATAGGTACGGATGTATCCCGAAAGTGATCCACTATCTTGCACTGAGGTGAAAACCTCACGAAGGCATAGGAGGTGAAAACCTCATGAAGGCATAGCTTTTCACTCCCACTTAAAAGGTATAACCACAACGGTCATGCAATGTAATGCAACAATATATACAAAAGCTTGAAAATAAAGAACATATGAACAAAATAACGAAAACCGTAATGCAAAACAGATGAAATACAAAGGAAAGATCGTATATTAAAATCAATTTTTCAATTTTCGGCAAAAAGACAAAAGTTAATCAACTTGTGGCTTGACTCACAAATGAAGTCCTCAGTGGAGTCGCCAAGCTGTCGAAACCATTTTTTTAAAAATGGTGGTCGACTTGAAAGTGAAAACAAAACCGGGAGTCACCACCTTTTTTGTCGAGGTGTATCGGGTCACCTCGATTAGTGGTTATTTTTAGTAAACATTTTGATTTATCAAAACAACGATTTTGGTCTACAACAATCAAAAAGACGGGTTCGAGAGTCGGTTACGCACGAGGAAGGATTAGCACCCTCGATACGCCCAAAATTGGTACCTAGTTGATTAATTAGTGTCTTGGTGTCAAAGATTTGAAAATTTGAAAGAATTTAAAATACGATCCTCATTTATGGTGATGCTTAAAAAGTCATTTGGATAAATTGAAAATGTGTCAGAGGCCGTCTCGTCTCAAAGTGAAATGTCATATCCAATACATTAGGACACCACACCTCGACCTTTGAGGCCAAACTTGCCTTTTATTTGAAACTCATGTATTTAAATTTTGGAAGGATATTCAGATACTTAGAGTAAATAAGAAAATCGAGACCCAATACGTTAGGGCACGTTTTCTCGAATTTCTAAATACCGAATATTGCCTTGATTTGGAAAATCTTATCTCTAGATAACGAAACGTCACATCCAATGCGTTAGGACTCGACCTCACGAATTCTCAAGAATAAACTTTTTTTTATTTAAAATTTAAGTTTTTTGTTTTAAAAAGGATATTTGGTTATTTAGATTAAACGAGAAAAATCGCAACCCAATACGTTAGGCACGATTTCTCGAATTTCTAAACACAGAATATTGCCTTTATAAAGAATTATTTGGAAAATCTTATCTCGAGAGAACAAAACGTCACATCCAATGCATTAGGACACGACATCTCGAATTCTCGAGAATAAGTTTTTTATTTAGAATTTATGTATTTGTTTTTTAAAAAGGATATTCGGTTATTTAGATTTAAACGAAAAAATCGCGACCCAATACGTTAGGGCATGACTTCCCGAATTTCTAAATACCGAATATTACCTTTATAAATAATCATTTTTGTATTGGGTGAAATGTAATTTGTAATAAAATACGTAATGAATGACAATAGCAATACGCATAATAGAATAAAATAAATGCGGTAAAAAATGACAATATATTAATATGAGTAATCAACATGATAAATAATAATAATAATAACATGATAATAATAATGGTAAAAATACAAATAAAAAAATAAAAGAATAAAGATAAGTATAATATAAAAATAAAAATAAAAAGCAAATGCAGTGAAATAACAATGTTAAAACGACATGAATAATGGCAAACATAATAATAATAATAATAATAACAAAATTAGAAAATAATAATATAAGAGTAGTAATAATATGTTAATAATAATAGTAAAAAGAAATTAATTTAAAAATATAAAAAACAAAAGTAACAAAAAATGACTAAATTGAATTAAAAACGGAGTTTTGGGGCAAATCCAAAGCAAAAAGAACTGAGGAGGACCAAATTGTAACGCGCGTCAGTAGTGGAGGGACTAAAAACGCAATAAAGGCCTCCAGCCAAAACGCGCAGCAACATGGGGGACCAAATTAAAACATTCAACAAATTTCAGGGCAAATTTAAAATTAAAAATAAACTTAATTGTAAAAGAGTAAAAAAGCGGAAAGGCTAAAAGTGCAATTAGCCCTTCCGTTTAAAAACATACGGATCCTAGGCCAGAGCGGGTCTGGTCGGATCGGATCGGGTCTAATCAAAACGACGTCGTTTTGGCACCGATGCTCAAGTCCAAAACGACGTCGTTTAACGAGGGCTATAAAACCAATTTTTTTTTCTAAAAAATGTCATTTTTTGGTGTTCTAAAAAAAAGGGGGTTTGAATGCTCTCCCCTCTCTCTGGGTAAGCCCAGAATCCGGCAAGGAAGACCACCGTGCGTCGCCGCGTCTCCGCCGCCGTCGGCCGCCATACAGTTAAAAAAAAACCCTTTTTGGCTGCCCCTTTTTCAGGTATTTATTTCCTTCAATATTTTTTATACTATGTATTTATGTATGTAAATACGATAAGATAGATTCGCAAATAAAAAAGAAAGGAAAAAAATAAAGCGAAATCACCTTAGGGTTTTCGATTTTTATTTTTTGGTATTTTGATTCCTTTATTCAGGGCTATTCTCTTGCTTTGGAGTCATTGTTTTGCTTGTATTTAAAATCTAGTATTTGTATAAAAACTGCCGAATCCTTTACAATGTTTTCAATCAGCTTTTACAGCCATTTTTACATTATGATTTGTGCTGCTTTCTGTCTTTTCTTTTTAATGCTTGCAGGTGGCGGTGCAACTTGAAGGAGGTCGGTGGCAGAGGCGGTGGACGTGACCTCCTCTGACTTGACAATGCAAGTGGGCAGCAAGCTAGGGTTTCGGGATTGGGCTGGTTTATTTGGGTCTAGGGCTTTTGGGTTTAACTTAGGTGTGTTAGGTTTGTATTGGGCTGTTGGGTTTGTTGGTTTGGGGTTTTTAAGTTGGGTGGTAATGGGTTAATTAGGCTGATTGGATTTTTAATGGTTTTGTGGGTTTGGTGTTTAAGTGGGTTTCGCTTGTTGGGCTCGGGGCCAAAATTGGCCTACAACAGGCCAAGTTACTAAAATGCATCATTAATTTAGACATTAAGCCAAGACTAACCTAGGTACATACTATTAATTTAGAAATTATGGAATGTGTTTTGGGTTCTCGTCCTCGATATAAAAAAGGATGAGGAAAAATGGTCGCAGTGGCAACTATTGGATCTGGTGTCCTAAATGTAATATATTTGTAATGACCCAAAATTTACGGGCACCGGAAAAGTGAGTTATAAGGTCTTCGTCTTAGTGAAATAAGTTTGAAAATAATTATTAAAAATATTCATGAGTCTAGTGGTGTGTCTAAATAGGTTTTAATTAGGTAAATTTAGCTTAATTTAGAGTAATTAGTAAAAAGAACTAAATTGAATAAGGGGTAAAAGTTTAATTCTAAAGTAATAGAGAATAAAAAGGATTAAAATGGTAATTAAACCATTTACAAAAGTTGAGGTGGCAAATTTGTATTAAAATCTAAGATTTTATTTAAGTTATATATAAATATTATATATAATTATTATAATTATTAATTAACATTATTTTTTTATATTAGATTATTATTATTAGTATTAGTATTAAATAAATTAAATAGTAGATAATTGTATGGTAATAAAAATATACATGTGTAAAAATTACATTGGTATATTTGTAATTTAAATACTTTATTACTTATAATTTAAGTAAAAAAATATTTATTAATTAAATAATCAAATTATTAAAATTATGAGATTTTTGTTTGAGAAACAAATTAAATAATGACAATAGTAATAAAATTATTGGTACAAATGTAAAAATAAATATGTATCCAATTATAATATTAGTATTCATTATTAAAATAGATATTTATTAAAGTAATTAAATATAAAATATAACATAAAACAAATAAAAGAAATAGAATAAAGAAAAGAACAAAGAAAAGAAAACAGAAAGCATTCGAACGGGAGAAGGAAAAAGAAAGAAAAGGGAAAATAGGGTTTATGAAGCTTGGAGTTAATTGGTAAGCTCAATCAAGTCCTTTTCTCATAATTTTGATGTTTTAGAAGTATTAAAATAAGGCTTTGATGGAATTATGTTGGTAGTTTGGAAGTTCTTAGGTTTTTAAATAAAGTTCATGTTGAATAAAAATGATGAAATAGCAGTGGTTTAATTGAATGAAATTCAAGTTAGAATAGATATAGGGATTGAATTGTAAAGTAAGCTATAAGTTTTGTGTTTTAAAGACTAAATTGAGGAAATTTCGAAATTAGGAAAATATGTTGAAAATTTAATAGTTAAATTTGAGTTTGAATGAAATTTGAATAGAAATAAGGTGTGAATTGGTGTTATAAAATTGGTTATTAACATTTTACACCAAAACAGCTTTGGGCAGTAGCAATAGTCTGATTTTGAAAATTCACTAAAAATTGTATAAATTGAACTAGAGGATGAATAAAATATGGAATTAAAGCTTATTAAGTCTAGTTTCTCATAGAAGAAACGGTGTAAGCAAAGAAATTTTAGATCATGAGATATAATAAGTTTTATGAGACTGGTTCAGAAAGATTTTGAAATACTCTGTTTTAAATTTAGAAAATCATTAAAAATTGTAAAAAAATAATTATGGGACATAATTTATATGGTTAGATTCCTTAATGAGTCTATTTTTAGAAGAAATAAACAAGAACATCATTTGAATTCTGTACAAAGAGATAAATAATTTTTAGTGAAGAAAGGTCAGAACCATCAAATAGCAGAACATGGATGAATTTAAAGAATAAAATGTAATTATTGGATAAACCAAAAAATTCTGAAAATTTTATGGCAAGAAAATATGTGAGTCTAGTTTCATAGAAAATTTACAGATCTTAATTTGGAATTCTGTAACTCAAGATATAGATGATTTAGTAACAATGACTCAAGTAGACAGCTTAATAGTGAAATTATATATACGTTAAAAATGGTTAAATTTGCATGTTTAGGCTCATGAATTAAATTGAATTGTGTTGTATGTATTGATGATTATATATTATTATTATTTTCACAGCTAACAAAGAACCAGAGAAATCGGCTCGAAAGGGACAGGAGAAGATTATCGAGGAGTAAATCAAGAATTTCGGGTTTGTATTACTATAATTCAAATTACTTATTATTAAATGTTAATTTTAAATTTATTTATTTTATGGTAAGTAAACATTGAGATAAGTAACCTTATTGAATTGAATTTAGAAAATTGAATTGAATGATGAATATGTGTTAGTATTGAATTATAGATTGAATTACATGTGATTGGTATGAAAAGTATAATGAATTAAATTGTGAAATTGAATTTGGAGTGATTTGAATTGTGAATTTGAGATAGAGATTGAATTGATAATATATATATGAATCAAATTTGATGATTGTGATCAATTGAAAGAGAAAATAAATTTGAATTGAGAATTGAAAAATCCCTATTAACTAGTCGGGCTGAGTCGGATATAGTTGGCATGCCATAAGATTGGAAGAGTTTAGGGATACTTCGACCTCGAGTCGATGAGACACTGGGTGTCATTATTTGCTTCGGATAAATTCGATGAGGCGTTGGTCGCCACTTTACTTCGGCTTAGCCGATGAGACGTTGGTCGTCACTTATTTGCTTCGAACTATCTGATCAGACGTTGGTCGCCACTCTGGTGTGTTTGGTTGGATCCGTGTATTCTCCAAAGTCCGAGTCTTGTTAATAGGGAAAATAAATGAAATGATAAATCAAATGAATTTGATCAACTAAGCTATTGAAAAGAAATGAAAAGTTGAATCGTGAATTGGAATGTGAAATGAAATTGAAATCGAGAATGAAAGGCATGAACTAAATGTTCATGAAGTAATTGAAATTCAAATTGATGATATGTGATAATAAGTGATGATTAGTTACATTGAATTATTATTAAGGAATGAAAGCTAGAATATTCATTAGTACTTAAGAAAAGTAAGTTGTTGTATGTTTGATATTTAAATTTTATTATTTATTATTATAATTTGAATTATAGTAATACCACTGGGTATACATGTACTCAGCGTACGGTTGTTTTCGTGCACAGGTTAATAGGTGTTCAGAGTCCCGGTTCTGCATCTAGACGATCCCGACTCCAGCTCAAAACTCGGTGATGTATTTTCTTTTGATAAAAGTGGCATGTACATAGGTGTTATTTTGGTCACTTTAAAATGTTGCATGACTTTTGTTGTAAGGAATGATATTTAATATTTTAGTGTTTATACTAATGAAATTATATGAAAATTTATATAATATATATCGTACAATTGGTGCTGAATCTAGAATAAAATGAATAAAATTATAAGTTAAATTTTAATGGTAATATGGATGTT
Organism: Gossypium stocksii; assembly: GCA_020496765.1. Lineage (NCBI taxonomy): Eukaryota > Viridiplantae > Streptophyta > Magnoliopsida > Malvales > Malvaceae > Gossypium > Gossypium stocksii. The sequence goes on from CM035623.1 coordinate 3,678,490, forward strand.
TTTAGGGTAAATTATCATTTCAAAATCATAGCTATGATTTTAATGCAACTAGATATGAAATTGCAGTGGTTGAAATACATTGGTATTGGTTGTTTTCGGTTTGAACTTTCAGGGGGTTTTATATAAAAATAAGCAGAAATGCTGCCGAAATTTCTATAAAAATAAAATAAAAATTTGAGTATTTTAATAAATTCCATTCCACTCCTAATACGTATTTTGGGCCTCGAGGGTTCATTATAAAGACTTAAAAATTAAATTATGCTATGTATGTTATTTATTTAGGAATTATTCGTAAATTGTCTGATATGTCCGATAATGCTCCGTAACCCTGTTCTGGCGACGGTTTAGGGTTAAGGGGTGTTACAATATTAGTTTGTAAACTTGTAATTTTTTTGAACAGATTGGTTAATAAAATAATTTATGGATTATATTAATATACTTTGTATAATTTTCTCATGTGGTTTTTTCATGTAAAGCAAAATAAAAGCAGATATTAGCTCATCAGTTGCCTAATATTTAAACTAATACTAAGAGGTATTACGTGGTCGAATCGTCATATGAAAAGACAGCTTATATTAGACAAACCTAAACATGTCCTTAGTCTAACAAGAAATGAGCAAACCAATTGAAAGGCTAATATGTCATCTATCAAGTCTAATTAGGGAGATGTCTTATCTTGGGCATCGAAACGAATGACTCCCAAAAGATAGAGACATAGATGTGACTGACTGGACTGACAGTACATTGGACTGGACCCAAGTAGAATAGATCTTGAATCCGTTTATGGATTTATTCACTTGTGACATTCATAGTGTGACATTGGATGATGGACTATGTATGCGTGACTTGTATACTTTGATGTAAGTAAAAACCTGAGTTTGAATAGATAAGGGACTGAAAGCTGGCGCGTTGGGTATATGACTTCTATGGTATATAGCATCATTCACAATAATGGAATTCATAGCTCGAGATATGAGTAAATGATATTTCTTATTGGCATTACACGATAGATGAAAAGTAAACGTGGCCACAGGTTGTTCATTTTTGTGATGAATGACTTGATTAAGGATATCCTATGAGGGTAACACACTTATAACAAGGTCATTGGACGAGCACTAATCGAGTTGCTTTTGTAATGGTATGTCATTAGGGAGAGCTCAGTTACGATACTATAGTGAAATAATTTTGTAACTAAATGAGTTTATAATTAATAGGCAAAAAGCTAGAACTTGATTATAAATCATTTGAGCCATATATCCAATCAGTCACTCCATTAGCTCGTTGAAACCAAAAATGGATTGCATGTTGAATTAAATGAACAAAAATAGATAGAAATGGTAAAGCTGGAGAAGTGGGAAACATTGTGAAATGAATATGGTTTTCTCACTAAATGGAAATAACTTGAAAAAGTAATGTAATGACCCATTTTTACCCGGTCCCATACCAAAAACAAAAACCAAACAAAACAAACCAAAGTTTAAGCCAAAATAAAATGTCCAGTCCATTTACATAGCCCAAACTTCCCATACTAAGCCCAATTTACATAACACCAATTTTGACCCAAATCACTAAAACCCAAATAACCCAAGCACTAAACCCAAATACAAAAATTAGCCCAAAAATAAAAACAAGCTTGAATGGCCCAAGTGGTTAACCAGATCAGAAACCCTAGGGCACCGCTGCTCTCTCTCACAACCAAGATCATCGTCGCGATTTTTGGCGTTGACCTACAAAAAAAGGAAAAAACACAGACAGTAGCCAAAATATAGCAAGAAATAAAAAATTAGAATCTTGTATTTTTATTATTGTGGCTATAAAAAGCCAAACATACCTGATGTAAAAAAAATGATTTACGGATACTAATACAAAAACCAGAGAAAACAGATGTGATTTCATATTGTTTTATTGCGCTTAGTGTTTTTTTATTTCATTTTTTTTCTTTCGATACACACAAATAGAAAACAATCAAAAGATCAACAGTTTTCATATCAAAAATCACAAATCGTATTTAAGTTTTTTTTTGTTCCTTTTTTGAATTTTTTTTACAAAAAACTATTAGAAATAAACAAAAAGAGTTTACCTCTCGATTTGCGCTGAAAAACAGAGATTTTTGGCCTCTGGCCGCCGTATACGGCAGTGTTGACGGAGGTGCGGTGTGTGTGACGATAGCTCATCGGTCCGATGGTTAGATTTTGATAAGGGGAAGAAAGTAAAGAGAATTGAGTTTTTTATTTATTTTGAAAAAAGAATAAATGAATTTTTTTAAAAAAATTTAACTTATATAGGGGGCAAAATGGTGCGTTTTGACTCCCCTTTAAAACAAAAACGGCGTCATTTCAAAACCATAGACCCGCGTGTTTTCGTTTTATGGAGAATTTGCGGCGTTAGTCCCCCCTCTTTTGTAGCGCACCTCAATTTAATCCTATTTCTGTTTTTTAATTTGGACCTGGAATCTTATTTTTATTCCAATCTAATCCTTGGGCTATTTAAATGAGAATTTTGGAACGTCGCCGTTTTGGTGATAGGGCATAATTGCCCAATTGATCCCTCTATTGTGGCGCGCGTTTTAATTTAATCCTTATGCGCCTTTCCTTTTATGTTTTTTTACTCCAAATTTTATTATTATTCTTATTAGGTCCCTGTTTATTTGAATTTTATCCCTTTCTTAATTTATTACTTATTTATTTTAATTTTTTTATAGAGTTTATTTTTAATCAATTTGTTTTCATATTAAGTGATTTTATCACATGTATTTTATATATTATTTGTATTTTATGTAGTTTTTTTTATTTGATATTGTATCCTTTATTCGTATTTAACTAGGGTTTTTCATAAATTATTACTTTTAAATATAGTTGTTTTTATACTATTATATGTGTATATATATTGTTTGTTTTAAAAACTTATCATACATTTTTAAATTATTTTATTATTTATTCGAAAGTTTTCATACATCATTTGTTTTATATATTTCTGTATTTTGTTTTCTCTTTTTCTTTCTTTTTATGTTTTTCTTTATTATAACCTTTTTATTTATTTATGTATCATTTCAAATAAATTTCATCACTATTATCTCTTTTACCTTTATTGACTAGTATTATTAACATCATTGTATTATTTGTATTGTTATTAATTTTGTTATATTATTATCCTCTCTTTTAATTATTAGTATTAGTCTTAGGGATGGTCCATTGTATGATTATTGTGATATGTATCTTTTTCATTCTTTACTAGCATAACATGTTATATACAAACTATCATTTTAAATAGAAACATTACTACGCTTTATTAAAAAGTTTTTAAATAAGGCAATGTTTTGTGTTTGGAAAACTCAGGAAATAGTGCCCTAACGTGCTGGGTTTCGATTTTCTGTTTGACCATATAACTAAATATCATTTTAAGTTTTTTTAAAGGCATGAGTTTTGTAAATCATGAGATGATCTTGGTTTCGAGGGTTTAAAATGCCGTGTCCTAACGTGCTGGATGTGATATTTTATTCTTTTAGAACAAGAGAGTCTTAAATTCCATCTCGAATTGTTCAAGTCTTTTAAGAGATCATATTTTAATATTTTTTCAAATTTTCGACATTAGGACATTAATTAATCAATAGGTACTAATTTTGGGAGTTGCAAGGTTGCTAATCCTTCCTCGTACGTAACCGACTCCCGAACTTATTTTTCATAATTTTGTATACCAAAATCAATATTTTTTAAAAATAAAATGTTTTATAAGGTGACCCGATCACACTTAAACAAAAAAGATTGGTGGCGACTCTATTTACTTTTTTAAAAGTCAACCTCGTTTTTCAAAATAAAAAAATGGTTTCGACGAGTAATTTATGATTTTTCAATTAATTAATTGAAAGTTTGAAAATAGAATTAAATTAATTGGTCATTGTTAATCCGTTGAATATAGAAAAATTAAATATATTTTCTCATAGATTCTTTTATGGTAAAGTTGCCATGATTTTAACGAAATCAAAATCGGGTTGAGAAAATTATTTAAGTAGAAAATTAATTAATTTAAATTAATTTATATATTTTATTTTAGGAAATAGAAAAACATGTATTAGGTTAAATTAAATTATAAAGTGTTGGGTTAAAAGTCAATGAAACACATTATTATACCCAATACAAGAGAGGCCCGAATCTCCATAATAATATATATGATGGGAGGCACATCCAATTAGCCCCTCTTTCCGAATTCAACTAAGGGATTGGTTTTTTTCTATTAAATAATCATTAAATGTCTTCTACTACTTCAATTAGGGTTTCACTTCTTGTCTCTATAAATAGATGACACTAGTAGGGCTAAAAATATAATAAGTATACCCGAAAATATTGAGAATTTATTTTCTAAGTATAAATTTGATTTTCTAGAATAACAATTCTACCTGTTTTCATTAAAGAGATATTTGTTTTTCCACTGAAAGTAATGTAAATAGTTTTTGGTTTCGTGTTTGATTCAAATTTGTTCGAGCCAACAATTGAAATAGTTCGTGGTACGAGAATAGTGGAGATGGTCGTTCAGTTCAAAGTCGAGAACAACAAGGATCCTTCTTGCTGAAAACACGTGTCATTTTGATAAAGGGTTTATTGCTATGAATTTCACAAATTGGCTCGGTGTTCAAAATTTCAATTTTTCGTTGTCCAACATCTTCTTCCAAACCTACACGAAGTGGAACTTCATCTTTCCAGCACTACAGGAAATTAAGCATTTAGTGGCATTTTTAGTGGCGTTTTCCCACATAAACGCCGTAAAATTTAGCGACGTTATCTATAGTGGCTTTTTTGCGGCGCTTATCAAAATGCCGCAAATTGTTTTAGTATAGGGCCAGAAAAATGCCGCTAAAAACCTCTTTTGCTGTAGTGCAGGGTGTTGATATGTCTTTTCCCTCAGAGACCTTGACTGATATGCCCCCTTCAACAGTTATGTAGTAGATGGTTCATGATCTCCTAGCCTATGTACAAGGGCTAAGTGCACAAGTTCAGTTAGGAGCATTTGTGCATATATTACCGCAAGCAGTTGCTGATCATTCATCCCATCAATCTAATGTACTTAGAGTTACTGATTTGATCCCAGTTGTAGTTCGATCAACAGTCTTCAATTATACCATTTAGTCCATCATACCATGTATAACGTTATGTTACTTTGAAGTACCACTTGCATTATGTCTTCTTTTTTTCTGGCTTTGTGTTTTACTATTTGAACTTTAGTACTTTTAACTTTACTTTTTCTATGATTGGCTTTCTGTAATTGCACTCATTTTGTTGTTTTATTTACATTATGCAATTTAGTGACTTTTAATACTATCATGACTTTTGATGGTTTTTTTTATTTCATATTCTTTGTGATGTTTTTATTCTTTTCGTTACCTTTTTGTCAAAAAAAATAACTAAAAGCATATTTTTTGTGACATTTTTTATTTCTTTCATTATGTTTTCACTAAAAATAAAGTACTAAAAGTATATTTTTTGTGACGTTTTTCATTGACGACTTGTGACGCTTTATAAAAGTCACAAAATAATCAAACAATTCGTGACATTTTGAAAAGAATTTTTTGTGATGTTTTTAGGCATCGCAAATAGGCAACCAATCACAAACAATCCATGATGTTTAAAATAATATTTTCTATAACATTTTTAAATTTCACAAAAGAGACAATCAATCTGTGATGCTTTTGATTGGTCAACGTGACGCTTAAAAAAGTCACAGAATGAACTATTTTCTGTGACATTTCTTGATTTTTTCTGACATTTAAAAAGTCACATAAAAGATATCTTTCCATGATGTTTAAAAGCGTCACGGTGTTTAGCGACCGTTTATTTGTGACTCTTTATTACTTTTTAGAAAAAACCGTCACAAAAGATACAAAGAAACTTTGTAGCATTTTCTAGTGAAACTTCACGAAAGGTCATTTTTGGTAATTATAGATAAAATATCATTTTGATACTCTCAATATTTTTCTTAGCAATAATTTAATTTTTTTAAAAATTATAAATCTTAAATAAATTTTTATTTATTTTTTAAGATTTAAAAAATTTTAATTTTAATTTTGTTATGTTATAATAAAATGAAATAAATAATTATAATCATTTAACCAACAAGTGTCGAGTGTAGTAGTAAGACACATTATCCTGTCAAAGAAAAAATACAGATTCAAACATTGGAGACAATATTAATGGAAGGGACAACCATGAATCTCGAATATGTACCATACAACGAACATGGAGAATACAAAAAAAAAAAACCCTTATCGTTTAATTATTATGTGTAATATTTAATAAATAATTTATTTTTTAGAAAAAAAAATTACCTACTATGATTTGAATGACATATAAGGAGTAATCATTTTATATAATTTTCTCTCTAACAAAAGATATTAATAATAAACAATAAATTCAAGAAATAAAATGAGTGGAATAAATAGTTACAAGTAGCCTTGTTGAGAAAACACTTATCGAATCCTAATATCTACAATCCTTTTTGTTATCTTCAACCTATGATCTCTTTTTTTTTTCGTACATCGAATGTTCTTCGTGAATATTCATTCCAACAAAATTTGATATGAGAACATAATTTGCCTTTTTTGAACAAATTCATATCAACAAAAATACAAACAATTTTTCACCATGAAAAAAAAATTCAAACACTTTTTTTTTTTCACAAATCATCAGGCAATTGAAAGTTTTGGGAACCAAAGATTTGCTGAGAAATGTTTTGAACGAAGACAACAATGGAACATTTGTTGCTGTTGAAACCATCCCAGAGAGTGAACCTGACGGTGACGGAGAGTGTCTTCATCGCGGAGATGTCTTCCATGGTATGAAGCTTTTCGAGTTTCCGAACGACGAAATCATTGTAAAGGGTCTTTCCCTTGTTCTCTCCGTCAAGGCACTCATTCACCAACCCGCTCTCATATAAAGCCACCATTACGTTGTCAACATTGTTGTCTACCTTGTACCGTAATACTCCGGTTAGGGTTACTTCCAACGTCTCTGATGTTGGCCTTTGGAAATTAGCCTGTTACATATTGTATGCACAAATTGTCACTTACTTTCTTCACTAGCGATTTTCCAAAAACAATGAAAAAAAAGCATATTTTCCGAAGGAAATTTCAGTCCAAAAAGATAAAAAAAAGTAATCGCCGGAAAAAACATAATAATGCAATTTTCATATTGAGAAAAAAAAAAAACAAGAGTTAATTCCATCGTACATCCTCAAATTATGTTTCCTATGCTAAATTAATCTCAAACTTCAAAATATATTAATTGAGTACATAAGTAATCAATATAGTACGAATCAAGTTTTTTCCATCGACTATGCTACTAGTTTGGACATTAAATGTCAGCTCACATCTATCATAGACAGGGATAGGCAAGGGAGCAAGCAATGGCGTTGCCTTACCTCCCGACAAATTAGTAAATGTATCCATTTAGTCCCTTCAAAATTTATAAAATTACAAATTCATATAATGATAAAATTGTATTTTAATGCCCTAAAATTTGTTGTTCATTTTTACCCCTCTAAAACGAGTTTCTAGCTTCTCCACTAATCGTAGAACAGATTCAAAACATGTGAATCAAAAGCACCTATTGCGCAGACAACTTAAGTCTAATGTGTTAAATATTTTAATGCATTAGATCTAATTTGTTAATGCGATAAACAAACACATATTTACAATTTAATTCACATTTTTTTTATATATGTTTTACCAAGGCAAAGCCAAAAAATTTCGAGGTGAGGAGAATTTTGTTATATATTTTTATGAAAGCTAAAATAAATTCCACCATTATATTAGCTTATATTTTTAAATTTTTTAGAAGGATTAAATCAAAATTTTATTATTTTTAACTATAATTTTACATGTATTAACTTATAAATTTATAGATTGTATGGGTCTAAAACAAAATTTTCCTATTTTAGTGGGGCCATAGGCGTCTTTGCCCCCTTCGTTCACCCACACCGGCATTTAACCTAAATTGATGGAAAACACCCAATTAGTATTAGACCCGTTCTTGATATTTTTGGGGCCCTAGACGAAATAATAAATTAAGCCCCTTTTAAAAAAAAATTATAAAATGTAATACAGTAAAAGCTGAAAAAAATTTAGGACCCTAGAAGATAAAACATTTATGGTGAAAAATTAAAAACTCTAAACATTTAATTAATTTATTTTAGTCTGAATTTCTTTTTCCTACATTAAAAGCTAAAAAAATTAATTTTTGTCCCTCCCAACCTTGGGAGGCTGGACTCTCAAACAACCCTAGGTTGGGCTTGATTAGTACAATATTGATATTTTTAGACTCAACCATAATGATTTGAAATTTGGGACCAATTTAAAATCTAGAACATAGTTTATAGATTTATGAAGAAATTAACCCCTAAAGAAAAAGGCAAAATAAAAAACCTTGAATTTTGGAGCAGGAAACCTTGGAGCACTAGCAATGGTGGATAACAAAGCATCTTCTTCATTTGCCGGACAATGAGCTCTACCTTGAACCACAACCCGAGGTATAAACATATCATCGATTTTCAATGCCTGGACGTAAGCTTTTTGTCTCACCGTCCACTTACTCGAAGCGTATGGATCTTTCCCTCCCATATTATGAACATGATAAGACAACACCAACACCGGTGCATCCAGCTGGTAATCACCCCTCACCAACCTCGACAACAAAAGCTCCGCCGCGGATGACGTCGCACATCCCTGAGAAGAAAACAATTCCACCAAGACAGGTCCGTCGGGGCAAGTCGCCGCCGATGAATCGACTACTAATCCGTTGTTTTTGCCTTGGACTCGCGATGAAGATGAACCCTTGCCTAAACAGCTGAAGAGACGACGCCCCATGTATTGACGTTAATGGTGATGATCGTCTCTTATAAATTTTGTGTGTGTGTGTGTTTGTTCTGTCCTCTCCTCTCAGGGATGGTTTTACCGGCGACCCTTTACATTTCACAACAAAGAAAAAGGAGAGAGTATAGATCACTACGTGTGTGTATATATTTGTCAATATGTGATCTATGCCATTTTTTAGTAAAAATATACCATAAATAATAAAACAGATAGACTATGAAAAAAATATATTTAACAGAGATTTTTTTATTTTTTATTTATTTTGAAAGAGTGGCTGGGAGAGAAATGTGGCGATGAAGATGCCAACTTCATTCTATTTTTGAGGGTTTTCTTTTAATTATTATTTCATTGAATTTAATTCCATTTTATTATAAAAAGTTGTTTTATCGGACAGAATCTGTTAGATTAGAAATCGGTTGATGTGTTTTTTTGAATAAAGTGATTAAATCCATCCTTAAGTAAATTGTTTAGAATTGGTAATAAATTGAAATTTAGATATAAAAAATTTGACTGTGGATGAGTTGAATTGATTTTATAATATTTTTTAAAGGTAAATTATAAAAATAGTCACTTTTATTTGCCTCAAATTACATTTTAGTCAGATATGTTTGAAATGTTACGTTTTAGTCACTTACGTTATCGTTTTATTATAAAATGGTCACTCTACCGTTATTATCTCCTTAGTGATAGTCCTACGTGGCAATCCAAATAAGTTTTAAATGCCAACTTGGATGTCTGGTTGCTGAGATGAAAATATGTTTTTAATTAAATAAATTTAAATTGGACTGACACGTAGAACATCCAAGTTGGCATTTAAAACCTATTTTTGACTACCACATAGGACCGCCGTTAGAGAAGTAACGGAGCTTAACAGTAGGGTCACTACTTCGTAACAAAATGATAGCCTAAGTGACTAAAATATAACATAAGTGACTAAAATGTAATCTGAGGCAAACAAAAGTGACTATTTTTATAGTTTACTCTTTTTTAATTATTTAATTATGGGTAAACTACCTAATTAATCACCCAACTTTTAGAGCACTTTCATTTTGATCACCCAAAATGAAATCCTTTCAATTTCATCACCAACTTTTAGGATGCTTTCATTTTAGTCACCCAACTTCTAAGTCGCTTCCAATGTGGTCACCCGAAAAATATCATTTTTTAAAGTATTGATAGGGGTAAAAAAACATATTTATTAAAGTTAAAAGTGGTAAAAACTAAAATAATGCATTAAAATTGTCAATTTGTACTTATTTTTACCTCTTTGCCAAAAGTTTTAAATTTCCCTTTTTTAATATTAAAATTTTAAATTTCAAAAATCAAAATGTGTTAAATGAATTGTAAAATTTTTTTTGTAAGCCTATTTGTTATTATAATATTAAAATTAATTTAATTTTCATTTTCATTTAAAATTTTATTTATTATTTCCAAATTAATATCTAACTCAAATAATTCATTTTTAATAATTGTACCATGAAATGTTCCATTTTTTGAAGAACCACAAGCAATGAAATAGTTATCAATGAGTAGATAATGCTTGAATTTTGCAACAACAAAACAATAGCTGAAACCAAATACATCAAATTCCATACTTTAATCTCCATTGTTAACAATAAAAATCCCTCAAATTTGCAAAAGAATTAACCTCAGATCTTAAGTAACCCCGAAACAAATTAAACCATTGTAAACACAATGCAAAAATTACATGAACTTTACTTCAAAGGTCATCAATGGGCTTACCTTTTAAATGAAGCCGAAATGGGAAACAATCAGCTATTCCTAGATATGGGTTTTGAAATAAAGTCTCTCTGGATTCAAAAAAAGAAAAACCCAGTTGAGATTTAACTTTGAATTAAGAGAATTTTCCAGGCTGTTCATTAAGAGAATTAGAAATGTAAAAAAGAAAGAAAAAGCTTTGAATTTTCCTGAGCTTTGTTAACTTAATTATAAAAGAAAAGCTCCATGAAAGTGCTGCAACTGAAGCTATTATATTAAGGTAATGTTTGAATTTTAATATGAAAAAAGAAAAAAAAAATTGGGGGAAAAAAATTAAAATTTTGAAGTAAAAGAAAATGGTTTTAAATAATAATAAAAAATGATCTTGGAAGGGAATGGTTTAACGGGGTGGGAGCCGGTGAGGGAGAGTGTTGACGGCGAAAGTTAACGGTCTTTTAAACAGAGTGAAATTGTAGGGACCGATTGGCGCGTTTAACTTTAATTTAGGTTAAAGTACTTGAAAGATCCTTATTTTATAGAGTCCGGTTCAAATTAATCCCTCTATTATTAAATGGATCAATTTAGTCATTGTGCTATTAAAAAAAATCAAATAAGCCTAAATTGTAATAGATTTAATATTTACTGTATAAATTTTTTTAAAAATATTTTTTCCAATTGTTAATTAGTAAATGTTAAATCTATTCCAATATGGTATTATTTAATTTTTTTAATAATAAAAGAACTAAATTGGTCCTTTTAATAATACAGTGACTTACTTAATATAGGTGTAATACCCCATTTTTGCCCGGGCCCATACCAAAAAATGATAAAAAATAAATAAATAAATAAATTTCAAGCCCAGTCCAGAATATATCATTTGGCCCGATTAGAATGGCCCATTACTTGAAAAGATTGAAGGTCCATCTACAAACTTGACGTATATGGAAACATAATCTTCAAGGATACGTAATCTTAGAAATGATATGTAAATCTTATATATGATATGCAATCTTAGAAGATATGGTATGCAATCTTAAAAGATATGATTTTGATATCTTAGAGATTTAATTTGAAAATACCCTTTAATCTTAGCCGTTGATGTAATTGATCTGTACCGTTGGATTTGGGGAGGCTCAACTATAAATAGAGGCCTCCCCCCTCATTGTAAACAGACTTGAATTTTGGGAAGCAATAAAAATTCTTGAGAGCTTTCACTCAAATTTCTCTCCCTCTTACGTTCTTATTTTCTGCGGTTTGTTTTTATTTTATTCTTTGTTCATCTTCATTTTTCAACTTTTTTTTATTTAATTCATGTTTCCCTGATTTTTTTAATTCTTTTTTATTTTTAATAATTTTAGTATTATGTCAAACTATTTTATTTTTTAATATTTTTTAGTATTACTCTTAGTAAATTGTTTTTTTAAATTTTACTCAAATCATTGTTTTAAAAAATATATTTCATTTAATTCCCATATTTTATCCAAAAGTTTTTCTTAAACAAGGCAATGTTTTGTGTTTAGAAATTCGGGAAATAGTACCCTAACATGCTGGGTTGCGATTTTCCGCTTATCTAAATAATTAAATATCCTTTTAATGAGTTATGAGATGAATTTAGTTACGAGGATTTGAAACATCGTGTCTTAACATGCTGGATGTGATGTTTATATCCCTATTTCCTTGATTTTTAATTCTCTTTTATATTTTATTTTTTAATAATTTTAGTATTATATCAAATTATTTTTTTATTAAATTCTATATTACTCTTTGTTTTAAAAAATATATATTTCATTTAATTGAAAAGTTTTTTCTTAAATAAGGCAATGATTGGTGTTTAGAAAATCGGGAAATAGTGCCCTAACATGCTGGGTTGCGATTTTTCATTTAACTAAATAACCAAATATCCTTTTAATAAATTTTCCTCAATTACGAGGTGATTTCAGTTACAAAAGTTTGAGAATATCTTGTCCTATCGTGCTGGATGTGATATTCGTGTTCTTTTGGAACGATGGATTCTCGGTTTTTAAACTCAAACTATTTCGATTTTAAAGGGATCTTATTTTGAATTATTTCAAACTTTGACATTAAGACAGAAAAAAATTCAATTTGGTACCAATTTTGGGCGTTGTGAGGGTGCTAACCCTTCCTCACACGTAATCGACTCCCGAACTCGTTTTCTCAAAAATTCGTAGACCAAAATGTTTTATAAGGTGATCCAATCACACTTAAAAAGATTGGTGGCGACTCCCGTTTTCATTTTTCAAAAAAGTCAAACCCCGTTTTTCAAACTTGTTCAAAAACGGTTTCGACAGCTTGGCCACTCTACTGGGAACCAATAAGAGAGTCAAGCCGAAAATTGATTACTTTCTGTCTTAATGCTAAAATTTAAAAAGATGTAAAAATAAAGATCCCTTTTCATGTGTTTGTTGCATATGTTTGTTATTTTATCTGCACACATTGCATTTGCATGATCGTTGGTCACACCTTTAAGTTGGAGTAAGAAACTAAGCTTTCGTGAGGTTTTCACCTTCGTATGAGTTAATAGATTGCTTCCGGGAAACATCTGTACCTATAGACTTCGTGAGATTTTCATCTCCGTATGGTCGTAGGGAAATGAATCCCCCTAAACTGAACTTGGTCCATATGAGCCTATAATGGGTGAAGATCGAGGAATCTGCTGGTTTGGGTACCCTTTACTTTAGAACCGAACTTCATGTAGTGAGCTTTAAGTGCTTGCCTTAGGTAGTAGGGTGATAACTTTTAGTACCTACCCTTTAAAAGTATTTGTTTATTATATTTTTTATATATGGCACTGACATATTCTTCTTATTTTTGTTGACATTGCATATCATTCATCATTAAAAGGTATCGATTCAAGGTTCGATTTCTGAGTTAGAAAGTTTTGTAATGGGGGATGAATATCTTAATAAAGTGGGGGACAACTCTTTCGTCTGTGCATGGTCAGAGAAAACCCAGTTAGAGAAAGGAGATAGTGTCACCGAGGGATATACATCAGAGTTGTGGGACTTCACTCATATCAGTTCGACACAAATTGACTGGAAGGAGTTGAAAGACATTTAGGCCCATTGGGATAATGAAGCCAAGCAGTTGTTCAGCTATGAAGACTTGCAGTATTTGCTTGACGGGAAGATAGATGGACAATTCAAAGTGAAGCATGGAAGTATTGATGGACACTTCTATCATTGCAGCATTTCCCTTTCATATGAAGATGGTTGCCCCGTGGATGGTAAGGGTATTGGAGGAAAGGTGATTAACAGAATGCATAAGACCTACAAATTTGAATTGGATGGAAAGAATTTTGCCTATGATGGTAAAAAGGTTATTTACTATAGGACCATTACCAAAAGACAAGCTTGAGTTTACTAGGATGTTGCAGAAACAATGGAAGTACAAGATTTGGACAAATGGGCGTGAACGAAGAGGTTAAAGAAGACCATATCATTCAAAGACCTTTAAAGTGGAGATTAGCTATGCTCTGCAGGGGCAGAAATCTGAAGACACTCAATAAACATTAAGGATGTTGGATATCATTTGAAGGCAGCATGCTGTGAAACAGGAATGCCTACTTGTTCGTCAATCTTTCTTTCAAGATAATCAGAACAACTTCACAGGCATTGGAGGAGGTGTCCTTGGCTGTAGGGATTACCTCATGGGTGAAGTCATAGTTCAGATTCAAGAGGTTGCTGATCACCTACAAGAATTGGCAGTGCAAGCTAATGTATTAAGGGTAAAATATGAGCTAGTATCAAATAGAGGTCGAGAGGGTTAAGACTTTGGGCCTACGGGCGAAAGCGTATTTGTAATCCGTTTTATGAAAAGATTTTTGTTCCTTAAATAACGTTTTCTAAAATGAAACTGAATCAGAATCGATATCTTTTTGCATTCATGCATTTGCATCTCATTGCATCACATACATTTAAATCCATAAAAAGACCCTAATTAGTTAAAGTTATTAAAAAGAGAAAGAAAGAGAGAGAGAGAGAAGAGGGTCATGGCTGAGTGAAAAAGAAGTTGAATGGGAGTTAACGACGTTCCCTTACATATCATTGACTTTTGTGTCAGGAGGGATAGCTTACCCGAAGAAATGGTGTTTGGAAATGAAAATCATCCCATCAATGTCATACGCAAGGAAGGGACTGAACAAAGAAACCTTGAGGGCATTCGCCCTTATGAACCGAGAAGTCCTTTAAACAATTGGACTGCAGAAGAACTTCCTGTAATATTTAGGAATTTTACGGAATAATATTCAGAACACTCTTGTTACTCTAAATCCTAGGAGTAATAAGATTTCATTTGTGAAATAGGCTCATGTTCATACATCTTTGTTTTAATAAAACATATCTTTCATGATTAATTCGAGCCAATATTCCCTCATTCTTTATTATTTGATTTTCTAATTTTCATCAAATTTCTTCATTCATACCATGTAAATAGTCATTCTTGAATTCATTTACTCCCTGTACATTATGCCCATCATAGATCTCTAGATATCAATGATGTGGGCAACGATACTACAGATTCAGAGTTTATTTTTGAGCCCGACATGTGTTTAAAGGAACCTCAGTACTTTGAAGATTTGACAGGAAGTGTAACTTGTTTCTAAATTTGTTGGAAATGGTAAAGATAGAAACAAATTTTACCCCATGAAAAGGTGATAGAGAATACAGCCTTAGAGGAAGGGAAGGTTGTAAAATTAGAACACGCATAGCTGGAGAGCCAAAACAAGACTTCGTGGAGGCTATTATGGAAATTCAAAAACGTTGTCAAGGAGGATACATGATCACATCAGTTATACTATAAATGTCGAGTTTAAGGAGTCAAGCCTTATGGGGCATGTATGTTATGGGTCTGTGCTCGTCAAAAGTTTCGAGCTGACAATAGATCATCTTTGTGGCTGTTGACTGCTCCATTAAGAGGGAGAGAGTAGCTTCATATGCCAATATTACAAAGTCAATAGACATCGATACAAAAAAAAACAAAAAAAAGAAAAAAAGAAAAAAGAAAAAAGGGAAAAGAAAAGATCATTTTCAACTGCACAATGTCAAAGGTTTACAGTCCATTCAAAGATTAGGTACCCTATCACAGTACATCAAAGGTGGCCAAAAAGGAAAAATCAACAAAAAGTACAGAAGATGACCGAAACTTTGTAAAAATTGGCATAAAAAGCTACTACTTACTCTTTATGTTTACGCTGGGGCAAACGTTTTCAAGGGTTCCAACTATCATTTTTAGAATGAACGCAGTGCATGGATCTCCTAGGAAGTCTGATGTGCTGTCAATAGCTACATTGGATAACTGCAAGTAACTATTACCAATTTCTCGATATAGAGCATCAGACTATACACAGTCTCCAAAGCTTGAAATAATAGATTCCCTTTTCAAACCAGTTTCTAACAAAGTGGATAAGTAGATCATGAGAGAAGCTCTCTTAGACTTCTATACAAGTTCAGGGAAGAGCAAGCCTGATCAGGTCATTATCTCCAAGGATGGAGATAGCGAGTCTCAGTTTAGTCGAATGATGAATAAAGGACTTGATCAAGTTATTGAGGCTTGCAAGCACCTTGACGAGAAGTGGAACCTTAAGGTTGTGGTTATTGTTGCACAAAAACCATCATACCAAGTTTTCCAGCAGGGATCTCCTGACAATGTGCTACCCGGTGCTGTCATTGACAACAAAGTATGCCATCCGAAGAACAATGATTTTTACCTTTGTGCTCATGCTGACCAAGTTGGGTTTTCAGCTGATGATCTGCGAACTTGTTCATTCTCTATCATACGAGCACCATAGCCATATCTGTTGTGGCCCCTATTTGCTACGCTCATTTGGAAGCTTTACAACTGGGGCAATTTATGAAGTTTGTGGATGCTTCAGAGACATCATCGAACTATGTGTTTGTCAAACGATAGCCAGGACTGCTGCTGGGGCAATCCCTTTCTCATGGGTTTATGAATTGAGATTCTTTTTTTCCTCCAAGCTTCGATAGAGTCAAGAATTGAATACCTCTAGTGAACTTAACTTGGAAGTATTCATCCTAATCAAATGGATGACACAGACTTATGATAAAGAGTGTTCGTCCACAAGAATTTCTTGCGGAAGCCAAGGTGAAAACCCGCAAAGGGCGCTTTGAGACTTCTAAATTCAAAAAAAAAGGAAAAAAGAGAAAAAAAGAAAAAACAAAAAACAACAAAGAAAAATGGAGAGGCCAAGGTGAAAACCCACAAAGGGCGCCTTGAGACCACAGGGGTTTTGAGTTGAAAACCCGAAAGGGCGGCTCAAATTTTTAAAGGCATGCAGCAACCTTGCTATACCTGATTTGACAAGAAGTGAAGTATGTTACATGCTGGGGCATCAACAAAGTACTTTGGATCTTCTGAACACATGTTAAACTCAAAGCAGTCTTCATAGAGCTTGTATATAGACGCCCAAGCGACGATATCTAGGGCATCTGATTTTTGTCTTGTTTCCTATCTTTGGATTTTTTTTCTTCTCAAATATATGTCATCAGATTAATTTCCTTTGTATTCTTGATGATTTATTTAATTCTAAATATTTTCAAGATTAATTCATTCGTCTTCTATTATTTTTAAAGCGTGTTACATTGAAATAATGATTGACGAACTAAATATTTTTACAAACGAAGTTTTGCATATTACTCTGGAAATTTCTAGATAATACAAGAAACTGAAACAAGACAATTGTTTAAAGGAATTCCCGTATGTATGTGTCAGAAATACTCAAGAGAATTTCTTCTTCAATCCAAAAGGTGGTTGGATGCTTTAAGCAATATTGATCCTAAGAAAGGATCATTTCATAAACATCTTCAGTGGGTCGTAACATTCAGGGAATGGTACAGTGGACCAAATTGATGAAGAAGATTCAAAAGCATACGAGCAAAGTATGATTGATATGTCGAGAAGAACGAAATGGAAATCTTGATAGATGAATGAGGGATGATGTATGAAATAGGGATCATTCTCATAACATTTTTGCATCATAGTATGATTAATTAAGAAGCATTTGACTCATTTCGATCATGGCATCTTAATTATTTGACATAAGCATAAATTCTAGGAAATCAATTCTATAGGTGGATTCCCTAGTGGACAATGTAGCAAGATTGATTGAAAATTACAAAATTCAGCGCCTTAATCCCCTAAGCAGTAGGGTAACAGGCAAAATTACAGATCTTATCTCCCTAAGCAGTAGCGAAGCAGATCGATGACGATGTGCCTTAATCCCCTAAGCAGTAGGGTAACGGGTTAAATTTACAGATCTTATCTCCCTAAGCAGTAGTGGAGTAGATCGAAGACTCGCCTTAATCCCCTAAGCAGTAGGGTAACGGGTTAAATTTACAGATCTTATCTCCCTAAGCAGTAGTGGAATAGATCGAAGACTCGCCTTAATCCCCTAAGCAGTAAGGTAACGGGTCAAAATTACAGATCTTATCTCCCTAAACAGTAGCGGAGCAGATCGATGACGATGTGCCTTAACCCTCTAAGCAGTAGGGTAACAGGCTAAATTTACAGATCTTATCTCCCTAAGCAGTAGTGGAGCAGATCGAAGACTCGCATTAATCCCCTAAGCAGTAGGGTAACAGGCTAAATTTGCAAATCTTATCTCCCTAAGCAGTAGTGGAGCAGATCGAGGACTCGCCTTAATCCCTTAAGCAGTAGGGTAACAGGCTAAATTTGCAGATCTTATCTCCTTAAGCAGTAGTGGAGCAGATCGAGGACTCGCCTTAATTCCCTAAGCAGTAGGGTAACAGGCTAAAATTATAGATCTTAACCCCCTAAGCAGTAGGGTAACAGATCAAATTTCGACAAATCTTATCTCCATGGAGCAGATTTCGGCCACTCGCCTTAACTCCCTAAGTGGTAGGGTAAAAGGCTAAAATAGCAGATCTCATCCCACTGGCAGGAGTGGAGTGGATTAAAGACTCACCTTAACTCCCTAAGTGATAGGGTAACAGGCTAAGATATAGCAGATCTGGCATTCAGATGTTTATACTGAAGCAGATCCAAGATGGTTTGGCATCCTTGTGCTTACAAGGAACAAATCGAAGACATAGCTGATTTGGCTTTCATGTGCTTACGCTGAAGCAAATCTAAGATGATTTGGCATCTCTGTATTGTCAGAGAACAATTTGAAGTTTGGCGTCTCCATATTCGACGGAAGGCAGACACATAGCAGATCTGGCATTCAGATGTTTATACTGAAGCAGATCCAAGATGGTTTGGCATCCTTGTGCTTACAAGGAACAAATCGAAGACATAGCTGATTTGGCTTTCATGTGCTTACGCTGAAGCAAATCTAAGATGATTTGGTATCTCTATATTGTCAGAGAACAAATCGAAGTTTGACATCTCCATATTCGACAGAGGGCAGACACATAGCAGATCTGGCATTCAGATGTTTATACTGAAGCAGATCTAAGACATAGCTGATTTGGTTTTCACATGCTTACGTTGAAGCAAATCCAAGATGGTAGGTTTGGCAATCTCCGTATTTGATGGGGAGCAGATTTGGCAATCTCCGTATTCGACTGGGAGAAAATCCAAGAAGATAATTTGGCGTCTCTGTAGCAGATCGAAGAACTCAAGGCTCAGCGAGCCCGGGCAAAATGGGTCATTCGATAGTCTTTGCTTTATTCCTGTTACACAGCAATAACCAAAGAGGGGCAGCTGTAATACCCCATTTTTGTTCGGGCCCATACCAAAAAGGATAAAAAATAAATAAATAAATAAATTCCAAGCCCAGTCCAGAATATATCATTTGGCCCGATCAGAATGGCCCATTACTTGAAAAGATTGAAGGTCCATCTACAAACTTGACGTATATGGAAACATAATCTTCAAAGATACGTAATCTTAGAAATGATATGTAAATCTTAGATATGATATACAATCTTAGAAGATATGGTATGCAATCTTAGAAGATATGATTTTGATATCTTAGAGATTTAATTTGAAGATACCCTTTAATCTTAGCCGTTGATGTAATTGATCTATACCGTTGGATTTGGGGAGGCTCAACTATAAATAGAGGCCTCCCCCCTCATTGTAAACAGACTTGAATTTTGGGAAGCAATAAAAATTCTTGAGAGCTTTCACTCAAATTTCTCTCCCTCTTACGTTCTTATTTTCTGCGGTTTGTTCTTATTTTATTCTTTGTTCATCTTCATTTTTCAACTTTTTTTTATTTAATTCATGTTTCCCTGATTTTTTTAATTCCTTTTTATTTTTAATAATTTTAGTATTATGTCAAACTATTTTATTTTTAATATTTTTTAGTATTACTCTTAGTAAATTGTTTTTTTTAATTTTACTCAAATCATTGTTTTAAAAAATATATTTCATTTAATTGCCATATTTTATCCAAAAGTTTTTCTTAAACAAGGCAATGTTTTGTGTTTAGAAATTCGGGAAATAGTACCCTAACATGCTGGGTTGCGATTTTCCGCTTGTCTAAATAACTAAATATCCTTTTAATGAATTATGAGATGAATTTAGTTACGAGGATTTAAAACATCGTGTCCTAACATGCTGAATGTGATGTTTATATCCCTATTTCCTTGATTTTTAATTCTCTTTTATATTTTATTTTTTAATAATTTTAGTATTATATCAAATTATTTTTTATTAAATTCTATATTACTCTTTGTTTTAAAAAATATATATTTCATTTAATTGAAAAGTTTTTTCTTAAATAAGGCAATGATTGGTGTTTAGAAAATCGGGAAATAGTGCCCTAACATGTTGGGTTGCGATTTTTCGTTTAACTAAATAACCAAATATCATTTTAATAAATTTTCCTCAATTACGAGGTGATTTCAGTTACAAAAGTTTGAGAATATCTTGTCCTATCATGCTGGATGTGATATTCGTCTTCTTTTGGAACGAAGGATTCTCAGTTTTTAAACTCAAACTATTCCGATTTTAAAGGGATCTTATTTTGAATTATTTCAAACTTTGACATTAAGACCGAAAACAATTCAATTTGGTACCAATTTTGGGCGTTGTAAGGGTGCTAACCCTTCCTCACACGTAACCGACTCCCGAACTCGTTTTCTCAAAAATTCGTAGACTAAAATGTTTTATAAGGTGATCCAATCACACCTAAAAAGATTAGTGACGACTCCCGTTTTCATTTTTCAAAAAAGTCGAACCCCGTTTTTCAAACTCGTTCAAAAACGGTTTCGACAATAGGGACTTTTTAAGTACATTCACCCTTAATTTATGTCTCTAACGGATTTAATGGTTAAGAATATAATATGTTAACGGAAATTTTAATATTAAGTAATTTATAATCAACAAGTGATGGGTGCACAACGCACATTGCACTTTTAATGGAAGAATTTAAGTTTGAACATTAGAGACGAATATATTGTTATAAAGATAGCCATGGACCTCGAAAATATTAGTTTTTATAAACTATAATAATTGATAAATAATTATTCGAAAATTTTAAATACTATTTTGTTGATGGGCAAATACGAATCTAATATAAGCTATGCATGTCTATAGTCATATAACATTTGACTAGGTTGTTCTAATGAAATTTTCGTGTATGATAATTGATTTGAAAAAGTCTTTTAAGTAGATTATAAATTTAATAATATTTAAATAGAATTCAATTCAAACTCAATAAAGAATTATGTAATTATTATTTTATAAAAAATTTGATAATTTTTTTTGTTATTTTTAACTTAATTAATATCACTCTGCCGATTCAGTCTTAATTCGATTAGCATGAGTATTATTGCTAATGCAGGAGGATGTGGGTTCGAGTGCGTTGAAATGCATTGTCCTCCTATTTATGGGTTGGGAAGGGACTATGGATAGTTCTAGGCATTGCTTAAAAAAAATGATCAGAACCTATAATGAGATTATTTAAAAAAATCACTCTATTTTATGTATAGTATTTGTGAATTTAAAATTAAAAAAAAAACCGATTGAGTCTTAGTTCGATTGGTATGGACTTTGTTGCTAATGAAAGAAGACATTGATTGAGGGACTATAGGTAGTTCTAGGTATTGTGTCAAAAATAGTAGACATACTCAGAATGAGATTATTAAAAAGAAAAAAAGTAAAGCAACTTTAACACAACATTAACGTGATTAACTAAATTATGTCTTTGGGTTATAAGGACAAATTTGGTGGATGTCTCTAAGCAAATCGATTAAGTATTAGTTTGATTGGTATTGATATTGTTATTAGTGCAGGAGGACGTGCGTTCGAGTGTGCTGAAGTGTAACAGCCCAGTTGTAGCTAAATCGGAACAGTAGTTTTGGAACCACCAATTTGATGTCAGAAAATTATTTTAATATTATTTTATGTGTTTACAGCATGATATCAAGTATGTGTGAAAATTTTGTGTTTTAATTTTATCGATTGGATGGTTAATTTGATAAAAGGACTAAATCGCGTAAAATGCAAAAGTAGCATGTTATATGTTAAAAGTGCTTGATTGCTATGAAATTAAAAGTTAGAAGTCCTTACAATTAAATTAGACCTTGGATAGTGGAAATTGACATGAATAGCCATCCATTATATGCTTATAAATGATATTAAATAAAGGTATTTTGGTAATTTGCTAAATAAATTATAAATTAATAAAATCAAAGTTAAAAATTATGTCATCTTCTCCAATTACAACAGAAAATCAGCAAAAGAAATAAGATTTTTGAGCTCTCATACATTCGACACTTACAAGTTTGATTGAGGTACGGTTTTAGCTCAATTTTTAATGATTTTTACATTTTTGAGATTGTTGCTTCGTATTCTAGCTAGCTCGTACCTTAGATTTCGAAATTTCTAAAGCATTTGAAAGTTCTCATTTATGAATTCTTGAGCTTTTGAATGTTTGATGTTAGAAAATAAGTGTTTGATGATAGATATACATGTTTTACAAAGTGATTTTGAGTAAAAATTGCATATTAGGGATTAATTTGTGAAATATGCAAATTGAGTAGTTGAAATATGAAATAAATGAAAGTTTTGGGCTGCTAGAGACTTTATAAAAA
This sequence comes from Gossypium stocksii, assembly GCA_020496765.1. Lineage (NCBI taxonomy): Eukaryota > Viridiplantae > Streptophyta > Magnoliopsida > Malvales > Malvaceae > Gossypium > Gossypium stocksii. Next base: position 3,701,107 of record CM035623.1, read on the forward strand.
TTCGGCTAGCTTGGGTTTGATGGAAATTGATGTAATTTGTTATTTTTGTGAATAAGGACTAAATTGATAAAAATGTGAAAGTTTAGGGGCTAATGTGTAAAATGCCCAAATGTGTGTTCTTGGATTAAATTGAATGAATAGTTGATTGAATAAGTTAATTTTGAATACATATAGATCAAGAAAAGAGGAACTCGGACTTACACTGAGGCAAGAACAAAGTACTCGATTAATCGATAATTTCGTCGGTTCTACGTCCGAGGTAAGTTCGTATGTAATACATATTGTTTAATCATGTTTATAAGTGAGGAAATGAATGAAAATGTATTAGCAAAGCATGATTATGTGTAAATGTGTTTCGAAGATATGTGGCACTAAGTGTGTGTAAATTAAATGGCAACGGTGATAAATGGCACTAAGTGTGCGAGATCAATATAGCTTCGGTTGAATAATTGGCACTAAGTGTGCGATACCGAGTTAATATCAGTTTAATATGATGGCACTAAGTGTGCGACACCATTATAGCTTCGGCTAGTTATTTGGCACTAAGTGTGCGAGTTCATTGAACGTTTAAAGACGATCGAATGAATTAGCGTACTGAGCAAAGAGGTGGTAAATGCGATAGATAAATACGTGATGGTACAGGTATGTACGGAACCTATGTGGTTGATGATATTATGTATAAGATAGATGAAAGATTATGAGAGTGAATAATGATAAATGAGTTAGTTTGAGTAGCATTACAAATGCTTGTTTATGAGCTTAAAAAAGTGATATAAAAGTGAGAAATAGTCTTGGAAGAGATCGAGTAATGATATGAGTTGTATTAAGTGTTAGTTAATTGATTGAATTGCATTTAATTGTTAAGTTAAATGTGTTATATTACGAACTTACTAAGCTTTAAAGCTTACTATGTGAATTCTTCTCTGTTTTACAGTGTATTAAAGCTAGCTTGGATCCGGGGATCGTCAGTGGCTCAATCACACTATCGGACATCTATTTTGGTATCTTTTTGGAAGTTATATATATGGTATATAGCATGCATAGACTAGTGTCTTTTAGATATGTTTTGAGTTATGAACATAGCCATGTAAATTGGCTTGTAAAGAATGACAATGTGAATGTGAATTTAGCATATGATTTTTTTTTTGCTTCATTCAAACTACTATGCTATCAAAAACAGAACAGAGCAGCCTCAAAACCAGAAAAATACAGCAATTAAATCTAAAAGCAAAGTTCCAAAAACATAAAAAACAAAACAACACCAAAATAAAAATCACCACCAAGCTTTAAACACTTGAGGCCGATTTACACCAGCCAACGCCAATGAGAACGCCATGTCATTCCCATTCCTATTCACCAAAGAGAAAACAAATGAACCGACCTTGCCCTTAATAGATTCAATGTCTGAAAAAAGAACATGAAGCGACCAAGGTCTTAACTTCTTATTGATGCACTAAAAAAACACATTTGGAGAACCTAATTTGATTACCAGAGAAATAGAAGACTTCTAATTCATAGATGCGAACATTTCGAGAGCTATCTTCACCGCACCAATCTCAGCTACCTCAGCATTATTTGAACCAGCATCTCCATAGAAAACCCCTCTTGCAACCTCCTCTAAATCTCTCAAAATTCCTCTACATCCAGCTTTGTTCTCTTTCGCTATACCACACACATTGAATTTTAACCATCCACAAGGGGTGGTCTTCAAAAGGAAGCAATCGAATTAGATTTAAGATGCACCTCATGACATCTTTGTAGAGCAATCCACCAAAACTTCTCCTGCAACATGAAATCCTTATTATTTGATCTAACCCACAACAAAGCTCTCATCTTGGATTGAAAAACCATATTAGTCATATTTACTTTTCTTCCATCAAAAACCAAGCCGTTTTTAGCAAATCATATTGTCCAACATGCAGCAGCCGTAGAAATCATCCATAAAATTTTCTTACTCTTTGCCAAATTCACCTTATTACATAGGGCAAAAAAGTCCACAAAACCATCAACACTCTTCTATCCAACATCCCACCAGTCAAAGATTTTAGCCCAAAACCCATCAATAAACCTGCACTTGAAAAATATGTGATATGCACTTTCCGGTTCCCTTCTACACCAAGGGCAAAATATTGAGAAATTTTGAATGTTCATGCCTCTCTTAGATAGAAATTCCATCGACGGAATTCTATCGATAGCTAACATCCAACGAAAACTACGAACTCTAGGAGGAACCTTAATATTCCAAACTTTACAGCAATCTAAATTAGCGTCCGCCTCATCATACATTAAAAATAACTCTGTACGTTTTTTAACCATGGACTCCCCAACTTTATCATAAGACCAGCACAATTTATCTTCTACATTCAAAATCAACACTGTACCGCTTACCTTTTCATCCAAGTCTTTACACATCTCCTTCTCCCTGTCCAACAAAGGTCTTAAAAACCATCATTCCCACTTAGCACTCCCTTTCCTTGAACAACTAAAAGAATCCGCTACTGTATTTACTTTATTATTAGCAAGACGAAAAAGCCTAGGAAATAACACTTTCAAGGTCACCTCCTTCTCATCGGCCATCCATTTCCCAGCTACTGCAATGATCCTCCTCTCACACAAATTTGTTTCTACCAAAAAACTACATTTATCCCAAATCGTTAATAATCCTCCAAACCTTTCAACACCAGTAGAGAATTTAAAGTCAAAATAATAATTACCCCATAATCTCCTGGCCAGCTCCACTGACACCGATTCCAATTTCGTTTCTTGAATTAAACACACATCAGCCCTATTCAATCTCACAACTCTATTAACCGCTTCAATTTTGATAGCTGAGCCCAACCCTCTAATGTTCCACGTAATAATTCTCATTCTTCTAACCTTATTCTAACAATAAAAAACTAAAACTAAAACAACCACGTACCAGATCTTGAAGTCCTTCAATCCTAATTCCTTAGAGTTCCCTACTGCTTCCCATCGATCTTCATAATTTCTCTAATCAATAGCTTCTCGTCACCCTGCACACTAAAACCTAGTCTTTTCCCTACCTCCCACGCCTTTTTAGCTTCCCTTAAAAGAACTTTTCACCTATTACTGATATCAGAATCCAAGAGTGATAAATTTGCGACACTGTCGTCTGTTCTCAAAATCCCCTTTCCTTTCTGATTTCTGAGCCATCTGTCCCTCTTTTGCTTCTCTTTCAACGTGAGTGTGATATCTTGAATCTCCCGCAAATATCTGATTTTTTTTTGTTAAGGATTTTCTTCTTTCTTTTGCTTGGCCTAATTTGAACAATTTCCTTTTCAAACTCCGATGAAGAAGATCTTCCTCTCTGGCTCTCTGAATCAGATAAAAGTTTTTGTTTTTTATTTGAATTTGGGCTACCCCCCGTACCATCGCTCCTTATTAGAGTAGCATTATGCCAATCTGCATTGGACCCCTGACTTTGGTTCACTACCTTTTCAGTCGATGCCAGGCCCAATCTAAATCCATCTTCACATTGGGTCTCCAAACCGTTGGTCTGCTCCAAACCCAACCCCAGGCCCATGTTATTAAAATCAGAAATAATGTTGGCGTGTAACGTTGAATTTTTCTCCCCTTCAGCAATGATCCTCAACTCATTGCCATGTGGAATGGAATCCTCAGTAAAACTCACGTTCGACAATGATCGTGATCTGATGAAGTAATAAAATTGATCATACTTAGAAACTAACTATTATCACGATAAAAGTAATAAAACTCACGTTCGACAATGATCGTGATCTGATGAAGTAATAAAATTGATCATACCTAGAAACTAACTATTATCACGATAAAAGGCAACTGCACCTATCGAATAGTAGTATAGTTAGTGGCAAGATTAGAATATCGAATCCAATGAACTAAAAGTACTAGTAATAACTTTCTCCCTATTATCTAGCCTAAAAATAAAAGAGGTTTTGGTTGTAAACTAACTGTAGTGACGTAAAAATTTGCTTTGGTCGCTAATTGAGGTGATTTATTGAAAATTTGGAAATCGAAATTCGATTTTATTTAAAAAGGGGAGTCGCCACCGATCTTTTTCCTAGGTGTGATCGGACACTTAATAAAACCTCTTTTTAACAGAAAAAATTTATTTTTAGGTAAAAAGAAGGCCGAGTTTAGGTCAACTTCAAAATCAAAGAAAAAATAGGGCTCGGGAGTCGGTTACGCACGAGGAAGGTATTAGCACCCTCGTGAAGCCCAAAATTGGTATCTTATTAAACACGTGTTTCTTGATTTCCAAAAAATGCGAGTTCAATTTAACATTTAATCGTGATCTGATTGAGAAGAACGAGAAATTTAAGATTTTTGGTTTTTAGAAGGACGTCCCAATTTTTTTACACGAGCCAATGTGATTCACCCAACATAGCGATGAAATCAATGACTTAATGTTAAAATTGGTTCGTTGCCTTATTTATTAAAAAAAATGTTTCTAAAATAATAATGATAAAAAAACTAATGATGTTATTGTAACAAAAATTCATAAATAAGTAAATGATGCAAATAATGATATGATTAATGAAAAAATATTGAAATAAAATATTAGGATATTAGAATAATAATATTTAAAATAAAAAGAAAATAGTAGAAAATAATGTACATAATAATATAATAAAAAAATAATATATTTACAACAATAATATAAAATAATAATATGTAAATAAAAATATATATATGTATATAATAAAAGTATGTACTAATAATAATAATAATAATAATAATAATAATAATAATAATAATAATAATAATAATATTTACAATAAAAGAAAATATTAAAAAATGTACATAATAATATAATAAGAAAAAATAATATATTTACAACAATAATATAAAATAATAACATGTACATAAAAATGTATATATGTATATATATAAGTTAATAATGACGGATTGAAAATAATAATATTAACAATAATAGTAATAATGGCATGAGTATATACAAAATTATATAATAATAATGATATAAAATTAGTTAGTTTATATATTATGATAAAATAATAAAGTAAAAAAAATAAAAAAATAATAAGAGAGGTAATATTGATGATAATAATAATAATAAATATATATGTATATATATAATAGTAAAAAACGAGATATTGAAAAAAAAAACAAAAAAAAACCAAATATAATATAATAATATATAATATAATAATATATATAAAAATAATAGTGATAAAAATAAAATGTAGAAATTGATATTAAAGATAATATTGAAAATAATCGTTAATACTATAAAATATATATATATATATATATAAAAAATAAAAGTATATACTAATACTAATAATAATAGTAAGCATAATAATAATAATAATAATAATAATAATATTATTATTATTATTATTATTATTAAAAGTAATTAATTTAATAATAAAGTAATGAAAATAAACAAAAAGGACTAAAATCGAATTAAAAACAGAGTTTGGGGGGAAATCCGAAATAAAGAGAAGAGAAAAGGACCTATTTTAACGCGCGTAAACAGTGGAGGGACCAAAAACGCAATAAACCCCTCCAATCAAAATGCGCAGCAGCATTTGTAACACCCCCACGCCCGAAACCATCACCGGAGTCGAGCTTGAGGTGTTACTAAACATAATTTACCATTTTAGACAACTTTACAAAATTTGTTTTCATTTTCGGAATAGACTATTTTCTGCATCATGGTCGCTTTAAAAATCATATCTCGAGTTACGAAACTCGAAATCAAGATCCGTAAATTTTCCTTGAAACTAGACTCACATATCTATCTACTAATTTTTTTATAGAATTTTTGGCTGGGCCAATTAGTACAGTTTATTAGTTAAACTTACCCCTGCTTCAGATCTCGACTGGACTGACCTCTACTTACTACGAACCACTTTTCTCTCTGTAAAAAATTCACATGAATATGATGCTTCTTTCTCTTAAAACTAGACTCAACAAGGATTCTAAACATATAAATTACGTCTCCTAATTATTTTTGTACAATTTATGGTGAATTTTCAAAGTTGGAACAGGGGATCCAAAGATCGCTCTGGCCCTGTTTCACCAAAACTCAAATATCTCACAACATCTAACTTCTTTACCTGTTTTGCTTCTTTCATATGAAAGTAGACACAATAAGCTTCAATTTCATAGGTAATTCTTCACCTAATTCGTTTTCCACTATTTTTGGTGATTTTTCAAACTCACCTCATTGTTGCTGTAGTGTTCTGTTTTATGGCAAGTTTCATCCTTTTCTAAATTTTCATGTACTACATAACATATTGGTCTCCCATAGCATCCAACATTATCTAGGCTAGCCATTCCAATGACTAACCATTACCAAGTATTTTTCTTAACCAATCCACAACCATATCACAAAGTTGTTTACACAAAGTAAGTATATTGCTGTACATGCCATATAAACCAAAAGATAATAACCCAAAAACTACCGGAATAAACCAGGATAGTGTGATTCCTCGTGATGATCCGATCCTCCGAACTCACGTTAATCTACAACACATGTCAAACACATTCAAGTAAGCTTATGAAAGCTTAGTAAGTTCATAGGCTTGGAAAGTAAACTTACCAAATTAATAAATCATTCACATAGTCTACATTTCACTACTATCTCCTGTCATTCACAAATCAAATCAATTTTACTTAGTATTATTCAATAATATCCATACTCGAAATTCATCTTTTTGGGCCCGTTTACTATTTATCACTTTTTCGCAAATTAGGAACTATACGGAATTGAGTACATTGCCTTCTTTATACCATAGTAGAACTATGGATTTACACATAATCACATTTCCTTTTCCGAAGCCATAGCCCAGCCATGGTCTTACACGGATCACATATCATACCGAGGCCATATCCCGGATATGGTCTTACACGGGTCACATATCACTTTTCTCCGATGCCATAGCCCAGCTATGGTCTTATACGGAAATCACTTGGCACACTTCACCGATGCCATAGCCCAGCTATGGTCTTATACGGGAATCGTTTATCATTTCTTTCCGATGCCATAGCCCAGCTATGGTCTTATACGAAAATCACTTATCATTTGTTGCCATGGTCCAACCATGGTCTTTTTCCGTCAATTCGTCACGTATCATGAGACAAAGGTACTCAATCCGATAGTTTCCTACAATTTCATACTTTTACATTGTTTATAATCTTATCACATACTTTTGTCACATGCACATCATATAACACATTACAAAATTCATAATATTAACAATGATCATTAAAATTTAGCCACATGAACTTACCTGGCTAATTCACAAAAGTTGTAGAAATTCGGGAATTATTCGGTTATTTTCTCCTTTCCTCGACTTGCTTCGATTTCTTGGTCTATAAATGCAAAATATTTTAACTCATTAGCATTTATTTTATTTCTATTTCACTTCACAATTTATGCTGTTCAACTTTCGAATTGCACTTTTACCCCAAAATTTACAGTTTTTACAATTTAGTCCCTGCTCAATTCATCCATCAATTGAACTAATTTTTCTCAATTAACACTTTATCTTATCATTGTAAACTATTTCACAACCTTTGACATTCTGAATTTCAACACCAACCTCTAATTCACAACTTTTTCACAATTAGGTCCTAAATACCATTTTCTATCAAAATCACTTAATAAAGCCACCTTAATATGAAATTAGAACTTAAATTTCATAATAATTCATCATAAACTTCCCTTAATCAGCTAGGGTAACTTCCAATTTCACCCACCAAATCAAAAACTAATGAATTCTATAAGTGGACCTAGTTGTAAAAGTCATAAAAACATAAAAATTATCAAGAAAAGCAAGAATAAACTCACATGATGTAAAAATATGAATAACCAGCCTTCTCCAGACCTCCTATGGCGTTTTTGCTGAGAAAATATGAAGAGATCTCTAGATTTCTCAATTTTGTCTTTATTTTATATGTTAAAATCATAAAATTTCCAATTTTGCCCTTATTTCCCTTATTTTTCTGCTGATTTTCTTGCCCTTGCCGTCCAACCTAGTCACTTTTAGGCTTAATTTCCCTTTAAATCCTCTTTCTTTTAACACTTAAGCTATTTAATCCTTCTAGCAAATTTTGCATTTGTTACAATTTAGTCCTTTTTATTTAATCAACCACCCAAACAATAAAATTTTCTAACGAGATTTTAACACCACATTACTAACACTCTATAAATATTTATAAAAATATTTTCGGCTCGTTTTAATATCCCGAGGTCTCGATACCTCGTTTTCACTTCTCAATTATTTAATATTTATTTCTAAAACACTATTCACTATTTCAATTATTTCCCTAACTTCACATTTAACTTATACTCATTAAATTAATAATATTTTATACTAATTTGTCAGATTTAGTGATCTCGAATCACTGTTCCGACACCACTGAAATTTGGGCTGTTACAGCATTGGGGACCAAATTGAAAAACGCGATAAATTTCGAGGCCAAATTAAAATAAAAAATAACTTGATTTTAAATGCATGAAAAAGCAGAAGGACTCCGCTCGTAAATATCCCTTTTTTAAAAAAACACGCGGATCCTGTGGTTGGAGCGGGTCGGATCATGCGGGTCTGCTTAAAACGACGTCGTTTTGGGTGTTAATGGCCAACCCCAAAACGACGTCGTTTTGGGGGGCTATAAAAGGCCCTTTTTCTTCAAAAAAATTTCATTTCAGCATTTGGAAGGAAAAAAAAAGGGAGGGAAGGGGAAAGCTCTCTGGACAGAGTGCAGAATCCGGCCAGAGGGCCGCCATCGCCGCCACCGGATTGCCGTCGCCGGCGGTGGCCGGAAAGGTAATTTTTTTTTTGTTTTTTTTCTTTTATTTTAAAAATATATGATATATGTATATATGTATATATGTTAGATAATAGGAAAGAAATAAAAAAAAATCACCTTTAGGCTTTCGGTTTTTGATTTTTGGTGTTTCGTTCTCCGATTTGCGATTATTTCTCTACTTTGGCACCACTAAGGTCACTGTTTTTGTGTTTGAAAATATATTGTATCTATTCAAAACTGCCGAACCTTTAGAATGTTTTTCATTCGGCTTATATAGCCGTTTACATGTATTTTGCTATTATTCTTGCTATTTATTACTTCTTTTTTTGCGTGTTTGCTTCGTTTTTGCAGGGCATGGACGGTGTTGAGGAGCAGTTGGGGTGGGCAGGTCTGGCAGAGGTGATGGTTGGTGGCTGAAGACGCAAGTGGGCAGCCCCTAGGTGCGGCGCACCTAGGGTTAGAAATTTTTTTCTGATTTTTAGTGTATTTGGGCTTAGGGATTAGGTACATGGGCCATTTGGGTTTAAGTTTGTGGGTTAGGTCTGTTAGGTGTCGGGTTTAGTTAGGTGGGTTATGGAGTTTGTTTTGTTTTAGTAGGTATTGGGTTTAAATGTAAATTGGGTTTGGTTTAGGTTTGTTTGGGTTTGAGGTAGGCCAAAATTGGCCTGTAACAGCTGCCCCTCTTTGCTCATTGTCGTGTAACGGGAATAGAGCAAAGACATAACGAAAGGCCAATTTTGCCTTGTCTTGCCGAGTCTTGACTTCATTAGTACTCTTCTTGTTCAGGTAGTCTCGTTCTAAACCACCTCATCTTGTTGCCTTGGTTAACTCCACTGCAACTTTAGAGATATGCCTTGTAGCTTCAATCTACTCCAATGTAACTTCAAGGATACGAGATTTATGGCTTCAATCTGCTTCACTGCAACTTCAAGAAGATAAGATCTACAACTTGGATCCGCTCTTCTATCGCTTTAGTGAGATAAAGTTTGTGGTCTTTTCTTCTGCTCCACTGCAACTTTAGAGAGGCAGAATCTGCATCTTCGATTAGCTCCATTGCAACTTCAATGAGGCAAAATCTGGCGTATTCAATCAGCTCCAATCTTTATACTTTATCAAAAATAGCTCGGCCTGCGAACTTAGGGTGTGACCTGAGACTCAGCTCACCTCTCGCAATATGAGTTGATTTTTGAAACATAAATTAAAAAGCAGAAATTGAAAATACCTCAGCGTGTCCCAAGGCTCAACTCACCTCTCGCAATATGAGTTGATTTTTGAAACATAGATTGAAAAACAGAAATTGAAAATACCTCAACGTGTCCCGAGGCTCAACTCACCTCTTGCAATATGAGTTGATTTTTGAAACATAAATTGAAAAATAGAAATTGAAAATACCTCAGCGTGACTTGAGGCTCAACTCACCTCTCGCAATATGAGTTGATTTTTGAACCATAAATTGAAAAACAGAAATTGAAAATACCTCAGCGTGACCTGAGGCTCAACTCACCTCTAGCAATATGAGTTGATTTTTTTGAAAAACAGAAATTGAAAGTACCTCAGCGTGACCTGAGGCTCAACTCACTTCTCGCAATATGAGTTGATTTTTTTGAAAAACAGAAATTGAAAATACCTCAGCGTGACCTGAGGCTCAACTCACCTCTCGCAATATGAGTTGATTTTTTTGAAAAACAGAAATTGAAAAGCAAAAATTGAAAAAACAGAAATTGAAAATACCTCAGCGTGTAACCTGAGGCTCAACTCACCTCTCGCAATATGAGTTGATTTTTGAAAAACAGAAATTAAAAATACCTCAGCGTGTCCTGAGGCTCAACTCACCTCTCGCAATATAAGTTGATTCTTGAAAAACAGAAATAAAAATATCAGAATACCAAAACCTATCATCTGGTGGAACTTAGGTGTCTTTTCTTTGATCTAACATCAAAACCTCTTGCTCTGCTAGAGTGTCTGTATATGTCATGCATGATGTTATCATGATATGCACATGTTTGTCCTAAATGCTTTTATGCCTACATGATTATGCTATGCGTCTTGAGCTTGTTTGTCCTATATCCCTTTCGTCACGATTCTTATGATGATTTGCATTCATTGCTTCGATTCTTGACTTACTCTTCGTGCTTTGTACCCATCCTCAAACCTTACAAGTAATCTGTGTCTCTCAGATATCACTCATTTGCCCCTGGTTGAACTTTGTCCTTGCTTTGAGGCTCTTGTACTTATCAAATTTTCATCCGGGTAATACTCAACATTTCTTTTGTTTAGAGTATGTCATTCTACTATTTATTATTTAAATAAACCATACAATGGGATGCATGAAAATGGTCAGGTAGGTATGAAAGGGAAACTTCACATTTATTTATTTCAAAAGTAACAAACAAAGAAAGTTGACCAAGAATAGTTAGAAGTGTCATGAAAAGAAATGGGATTGTATTCAGTGGATACAAATGCTCTAGATATTCAACGCATGAACTCTTCCACATTTCTTAATCAAGAATCTTTTCGAGCATGGCTTCTTGCGTAGAAGATTTCAAGCTTTTAAAAATGCTTCAAATACTGTAGCCTTGCCGTTTGACTCCCTGTTCAAATCATCTTGTTCCCTGAGTTCAAATCTGCTTCATTAGGACGCCCTTTCGGGTTTTTATCCTAATCCTTTTTGTTTACTAAGACGCCATTTCGGGTTTTCATCCTAATCCTTTTTGTTTACCAAGACGCCCTTTCGGGTTTTCATCTTTATCTCTTTTGTTTACCAAGACGCCCTTTCGGGTTTTCATCTTGATCTTTTTTTTAGGCATAATATTTCTTCATAGCATCTAAATTCACTGGATTGGGTAACTCTTTCCTATCTATCTCAGTGAGAATCAAAGCTCCACCCGAGAAGGCTTTCTTTACGACGTATGGTCCTTCCCAATTTGGTGCCCATTTTCCTCGTAAGTCTTTTTGTATTGGGAGAATCTTCCTCAGCACGAGTTCTCCTTCGTGGAATTCTCTTGGTCGTACCTTCTTGTCATGGGCCGCGATCATTCTTTTCTGGTACATTTGTCCATGACAGATTGCCTTCAAGCATTTTTCTTCGATGAGATTTAGCTGGTCATATCGAGCTTGAACCCATTTTGCTTCCTCTACTTTCGACTCTATTAAGACTCGTAGAGAGGGGATCTCAACTTCGATAGGTAGCACAGCTTCCATTTCCATAGACCAGTGAGAAAGGAGTTGCTCCTGTAGATGTCCGTACAGATATGCGGTATGCATACAAAGCGAATGGTAACTTCTCGTGCCAGTCCTTATATGTCTCTGTCATTTTTCCAATAATCTTCTTAATATTTTTGTTGGCCGCTTCAACAGTTCCGTTCATCTTTGGGAAATAGGGCGAGGAGTTATGATGTTTTTTTTGAAATTGCTCGCATACTTCCTTCATCATTTTGTTGTTTAAATTTAAAGCGTTATCTAAAATGATTCTCTCAGGCAAACCATATCGACAAATGATTTCATTTTTCAAGAATCTGCAGACTACAGTCTTCATCACATTAGCAAATGAAGTGGCTTCTATCCATTTCGTGAAGTAGTCTATAACCACAAAAATGAATCGGTGTCCATTAGAAGCTTTTGGGGAAATTGGCCCTATAACATCCATGCCCCACATAGAAAAAGGCCACGGAGAAGTCATGACATGAAGGGGCGAAGGGGCTACATGAATCTTATCGCCGTAAATTTGACATTTGTGGCACTTTCTTGCATAACTAATGCAGTCGCTTTCCATCGTCGACCAATAGTAACCGAGTCTCATAATCTTCTTGGCCATAGTAAAACTATTGGCATGCGTTGCACAGATTTCTTCATGGACATCTTCGAGTATTTTCTTGGCTTCAATAGTATTCACGCATCTCAGAAGCACTTGATCTTTTCCTCTTTTGCACAAGATGTCCCCATCGAGAACAAATCCTATTAACATTTTTCTGATTGTTCTTTTGTCGTTCTCATTTGCTTGTTCGGGATATTTTTGATTCTTGACATATTCTAAGATATCATGGAACCACGACCGTCCGTCTGCCTCTTTCTCAACGCTACAACAGTGTGCAGGGGCCTCGTATATGCTCATTTTGAGGGGCATTATTTCTGTTTCTCTACTTGCTTTGAGCATTGAAGCCAAAGTGGCCAGGGCATCAGCCAATTAGTTTTCTTCTCGTGGGAAGTAATTAAAAGTTATTTTTTTAAATTCTTTAATCAATTCAGCCACTAAATCACTGTACTTAATCAATTTCGGATCCCTCACTTCCCAATCTCCACAGATTTGGTAAATCACTAAGGCTGAGTCCCCGTACACCTCTAGGGTTTCGATATTTTGTTCAATGGCTGCATGAAGTCCCATGATACAAGCCTCATATTCCGCTATGTTATTGGTACAAAAGAAGTTCAGTCTTGCAATGAACGGATAATGATTCCCCTCTGGTGATACTAGGATTGCTCCAATTCCATGCCCCAAAGCATTCGACGCACCATCAAAACTCATCTTCCATGGCTTCTCTTTTGATGACTCAGATTCTTTTTCTGTGATGCACATTAAGTCTTCGTCTGGGAAATCGAATCTCAAGGGCTCATATTCCTCTGTTGCTCGAGCCGCTAAGAAGCCAGCTATTGCGCTCCCTTTTATCGACTTTTGACTCACGTAGGCAATGTCGTACTCCGATAGTAGGATCTGCCATTATGTTATTCTTCCTGAGAGTGCAGGTGATTCTATCATATACTTTATTAGGTCTAGCTTTGAAATTAGCCACGTCATATGATACAACATATATTCCCTGAGCCTCCGAACTACCTAAACCAATGCACAACAAAATTTTTCGGTTGACGAATATTTTGCCTCATACTCTGTGAATTTTTTGCTGAGGTAGTAAATCGCCTTTTCTTTCTTCCCTGACTCGTCATGTTGCCCCAGTACGCAACCCATTGAATTTTTGAACACAGTCAGATACAATATCAATGGTCTTCCTGGAGTTGGCGGTACTAGCACCGAGGGACTGGACAAATACTATTTTATCTTGTCAAAAGCCACCTGGCATTCCTCGTCCATTCTCCTGGGTTATGTTTTTGAATGAGTCGAAAAATTGGGTCGCACTGGTTAGTAAGTTGAGCAATGAATCGGGCGATGTAGTTTAACCTCCCTAAAAATCCTCTGACTTCCTTTTGCGTGTGCGGAGGTGGTAGTTCTTGTATGGCTTTTATTTTATCTGGATCAACCTCAATACCTCTTTCGCTGACAATGAAGCCTAGCAATTTTCCTGAGGTAGCCCCAAACGTACATTTGGCTGGATTAAGCTTCAGCTGGAACTTTCTTAGTCTTTCGAACAACTTCCTGAGGTTCACAACATGCTCTCTTTCCCCTCAGGATTTAGCAATCATATCATCAACGTAGACTTCTATTTCTTTATGCATCATGTTATGGAACAACGTCACCATGGCCCTCTGATATATTGCCCCAGCATTCTTTAATCTGAACGGCATCACCTTGTAGCAGAATGTCCGCTACATCATTAAGAAGGTAGTTTTCTCCATATCTTCAGGGGCCATCTTGATCTGATTATAACCTGAGAATCTATCCATTAATAAAAATAATGAATGTTTTGCTGTGTTATCCACCAATGTATTGATGTGTGGTAAGAGAAAATTATCTTTAGGACTTGCTCAATTCAGGTCACGATAATCTACGCACATTCATACTTTGCCTTCTTTCTTCGGTACCGGGACTATGTTAGCCACCCATTCTGGATATTTGGGGGCTTGTAGGAAGCCAGCATCAAATTGCTTCTTGACTTCTTCTTTTATCTTCAACAGCATTTCAGGTCTTATCCTTCTTAGTTTTTGTTGAATGGGTTTGCATTCTAGTTTCAGTGGGAGTTTATAGACCACTACATCCTCAGCCAATCCTAGCATGTCCTGATACGACCATGCGAATACATCTTTGTATTCGTGGAGCAAAGCAATCAAATTATGTCTAGTGTCCCCTAAAATGGAGGTCCCAATTTTTACTTCTTGCCTCTTTTCTTCATTCCCCAAGTTTATTGTTTCAACAGATTCCTGATGAGGTAAAATCTGTTTATCTTCTCGTTCCACCATTCTTAGCAAGTCAGGAGATGAGACATAGTCTTCAGCATTTTCTTCGGCTTCGAATTCTCCTAAACAAACAGTTTTCTCAAAATCGATTTCAAGACTCGTAACGGGTTTGCTCATGTCGTTGATATCCAAGCACCTGAAAGTTGAATGGAAAAGGAAACTATAGAGGGGCATCAAAATATTGGAACCAACAAGCAAAATGTTATGGTGTGGTATGAGGTAAATGTAAAGACAGGCTGTGAAATGAGGGAATAATTACGAAATTAGTGAGAATGCAAAAGATCATGACAAAATACTTCTTCATTGATATTCATTTGAATGATAAAGAGCGAACGCAAGCTCTTACAAAAGAATCCTATTATATCTAAGGACATAACATAGAGTTAATATCGAACATTACTCTAAAGACTTAGAAACTACAAGAAGGTCATCAGTAGTCTAATTGTTCAACACGAAACCAGGAGGACAATGGCCGTATCATTGAAACATCCTTAATCGCATCAGCTCTTTCGTCAATGACATTTATACTAATATTCTGAAAACCCATTTTGATTAATAATAGTGTGCTCCGTGAATTATCCTGCCCCGGGTATATCATTCCTGCAGACTTAAATGTTCTTGACAAAGGAGGGTACTCTATGGGCTCCCATTCCAGTTCTCAACCTAAGGTTCTTACAATCCTTCTTTCTTGATCTTTCTTCCACTGTTTTCTTCTTTAACGTGCGTCTGGCTGGAACCCTAGACCATATCGAGCCTTATGATGTACTGGCTTTAGAGCCCTGACTATCCATTGCTGATATCTTCCTAAACCTTTCCTCGCTCGTACTCCTCTTCCCACGGTCAGCTTAATTCCCATCTTGGTATTCCTTGACAGCTTAGGCACGACAATTCTATTTCCCTCCGCAACAAATGTGGCATTGACAAATTCGAGGGATCTGAAGGAACATTCCACTGCATCTTTACTTACTTCAAGGTAAGGTGCATTAGCAGAGATAGATGCGAAAATGTCTTCTTCACCCTCGACAGTGACCAAACAGCCATCTATGATAAACTTCATCTTTTGATGGAGAGATGATGGAACTGCTCCAGCAGAATAGATCCAAGGTCTTCCCAAAAGACAGTTATATGAGGGTGTAATGTCTATGACCTGGAACTCGACATCATATATGTAGGGACCCACTTCTAAAGGGATCTCGATCTTTCCCATAGCTTCTTGTCTTATCCCATCGAATGCCCTTACTGTGGAATGACAAGGCCTTAGATAGGACAGATCTATCAGAATCTTGGAAAGCATAGCCAAAGGCATGATGTTGAGTGCCGACCCGTTATTGATGAGCACATTTGGTATTATGTAACCCTTGCAGCAGGTTGTGATGTGCAATGCTTTCACGGAGCCCCTACCATTTGACGGTATTTCATCATCACTAAAAGAAATAAAATTATCTGCGTTCAGGTTATTTACCCACCTATCAAGCTTTTCAACAGATATATTGTTTGCCATGTAAGCTTGATTTAACACCTTCAACATAGCGTTCTGGTACGGCTCTGAATTCAATAGTAGAGACAATACCGAGATTCGTGCTGGCTGCTTGCTCAATTGTTCCACCACATTATATTCACTGTGCTTGGTAAACTTTAAGAATTCTTGTGCTTCCTCCTCATCCACAGGCTTTTTAGCTTCTTGTTCGGGCAGAGTTTCATGCTCGACTTTGGCCTCATGCATCAATGCTTTTCCTTTCTGTTTCAAGTAACTATTCTTCTTCATTGGCTCAACCTCTTTAGAATAACACCTCCCACTGTGGGTAAAATGACTTACTTCTCCAACACTTCCAGTCGTGGCTTCGGACTTTTCACGTTCAGGTGTGACGATGTTGATGTCGTATTTCCATGGTACCGTCTTGTTGTCCTTGTAAGGGAAAGGAGATGGTACTTCAATTATCACTTTTGGTTTCACCGGTTCCTTTTTCACGTCGTAACAAGTTATCAATGGTCGGTTGGCGCTATACGAGAAACCCGATGATTGATTATCAGAGGCGCATACTTCTTATTCATCGGCCTTTTCACATTTGTTAAAGATCTCAATCTCCTTATTATCTATCATGTTTTGAAGTAATCTTCTAAATTCCTCACAGGACTGAATGTCGTGCCCTTCAATACCATGGAAGTCACAAAAACCTTGACCTCCTTCTTCGAGAATTCTGTCAGGGCGACTGAGTAATCTCTTCTCAACCAGTACCTCCCAGACTTTCTACAGAGGCGTCTTTACTTCAGAAACACAGCTCTTGGTTTGCCAGTTGCTCTCCTTCGTCACCAAGCTCACATTTCCTTTGGTGTGGTTAGGGAATAGGTTCTCAGCTGTATTGCTAGCACTATCAAATCGCAGAATGCCAGCATCAATGAGTCCTTGAACCATTCTTTTAAAGGCTAGGCAGTTTTTCATAGAATGCCCCTAGTTTCCAGCATTGTACACGCAACTAGCGTTTGGATCGTACCATTTCGGGTATGGAGGCTTCAGGGGTGCCATATAATACATGGATATCAATTGTTTCTCCAAAAGTTTTGGGTACAGTTCCCCATACGACACAGGAATAGGAGTAAATTGTGGCCTCTCGGGATTGGGCCTTGCTGGCCTTTGTTTATTTTTGGATTGGCCTTGGGTGGGCATGGTATTTTGTGGGAACGTGGCGACTGGTCTTTGGTTATTTGTAGCGTAAACGGGGAAAGAAGGGTAAGGAGGTGGTGTTTGGTAGTGAGGGCTTTGGGGAGGATAATAGAAGTTTAGAGGTGGGTGATATCGAGGTCGGGGTTGGTTTGGATACAGATTAGGAGTATAACGGCTTTTAGTCCCCACCATATGGGTTTCTGGCTCTTTCTTCTTCATGAGTGCTGCCTTTTTTGAGCTTTCATGACCTTCCATCCTTCCACTCTTGATGGCATTCTCAATAAGTTCCCCGGGTATCAAAATATCCGTAAAGTCCTTCGCGGCACTTCCTACTAGCTTGTCATAGAATGGCGCTTTCAGAGTGTTGATGAAAAGAACCGTTATCTCAGTCTTAGTTAGTGGGGGTTCTACTTGGGCCGAGATATCCCTCCATCTCTGCGCATACTGTCTAAAAGTTTTCGCCAAATTTTTTTCTATCATCTGCAGAGTCATCTGATCAGGCACCATGTCAGATATATACTTGTACTGTTCACAAAATACTGACGCTAAGTCCTTCCATGATCGGATCCTTTCTCTACTAAGCTGATTATACCATCGAAGAGCTGATCCGACCAGGCTATCTTGAAAACAGTGTATGAGCAGTTTATCTTCATTCACATAACCGGTCATCTTCCGGCAAAACATAACAAGATGCGCTTTTGGGCATCTCGTCCCATCATACTTTTCAAAATCTAGCACTTTAAATTTTGGAGGTAGAACCAGATCGGGCACCAAACTAAGCTCTCTAGCACTTAATGCAGAGAAGACATCCGTGTCTTCTAAGCCTTTCCTCTAAGCTCCTATACTTCTCTTGAGCCTCGTGGTCATCTATTTTTAACCTGGCTATTTCTGTTGAATTATCCAAATCTGGAATGATTGGATTGGCAGGATTAACTCCAGGGTTTGATATAAATATTCCTTGCCCCAAATGAGCAGGTGGCACAGGTCGTTGCTCCAAGCCTATAGGTTCTCCTTAAGTGTACCCTCTTTGTGTTGCGTGGGTGTGCGGTGGAGTGAATCCTGGGGGATTGAGCAGATCCTGATCGTGATTAACTCTTGACTGAGGTTCTATAACGTCGGGGCTCTACATGGGTCCTTTTCCTTTGACCAAAGTTGACATCATTTCCATCATCTTAGACATTTGATCCTTTTGTTCAAGTGACTCCTCTAGAGATCTCACCATCAGATCTCTTGTTTCTTGTTGTGACTTTACCAATTGCTTTTGTAATTCCCCTTGGGCTCTTTCTATCCTTTCGATTCTTTCATTGAATTCAGCCTCCATTACTCTAGCTTGTCAGCGAGTTCTATACAAATGGCGTGATTCCAGACTTGTATTGTCACAACTGCGAATTATATAATTTTAACCTTAGTGAATGGTTGTGGGATATGCAATAGATGAATGAATGAATAAATGTCAAATGAATGTTAGTCATGAATGAATATGCAAGAAATTGGTGTTGATTTCAAGATAGCCCCTATTTAGGCATTTTATTTATCAAAAGAGTCCATTATAAAATGTTTTTCCATTTTTTGATTCAACCGTTACATAAACTTCCTAGCTATATTGCTATATTTCTTTACTCGTTCTAAGAATTCTGATATGCTTGATCTTTGGCTCGGAGGGAAATGGCAACTGAGATCTTCTACTTCATCTGATAGTTGTACCACGTGCATGGCTGCCTTACGAATTTTATTGATCAAATAGCTAAGATTCTCGTTCTTTTCATAGATGGCTCTTTCGTAAGCATGGGTATCTCTGTCATACCGACCATTCTTTTCTTCCAAGGCCTCTAAGAGAGTATCTAGTTGTTGTTGACGAGCTTGCAGCGTATCTTCTAAATCTCGTATTCTCTCTTAGTTTTTGACGTTCAGATCGACTAGTCATTAATTCGGTAAACACAGTTTTGTATTCGACGCTTTTCTTCCTTAACTCTATCACTGCCCGCGCAGCCTTTTCCTCCTCCTTCTTCGCTTCCCTTTCTAAAATTCCATCCCGCCTTTGATGTTGCTTAATTATTCTTTCCATTCCACTGATGACTTGCCCAGTCCACTATTCTTTATAGTAACCCTTAACTTTTTATTTTCCATATGAAGATCCCTTAAGTCATTTCTCACGACCTCAGCTTCTTTTTGAACTTTCTCGATTCTAGATTTTTCAATCTGAACGTCGATCTTCAGTTAGTAGTTTTCCTCTTGAAGAGCACTAAGGTCCCGTAACATCTTGGCCTTTTCGCGTTCAAATTTCTGTCTTGCCATTTCTCGCTCGATGGCATTTCTTCCGAGAAAGGATTCTGAAAGGTGTAATTCGTCGACAAGACTTGCTGACTATTCACCCGTTGCTTTCTCCATATGTCATAATCTTGGGTGAGAATATCAGCGTATAGAGCCAACTCTATCAGATGAATTTTTTTCCAAGATTTTGCAGCGTCTCGGACCCTCTTCATATAACCTTTACCCGCGAAAGCAAACTCGGACTGTGCTAATCCTCCGGTGGCAGGTATGAATTGTCATGAAGAAAATTACCTTTGGACCATTAACGGGACATATCCAACTCCTCCCCATAACCCGAGTAGTGGCACTCAATCCTGGTTTCTAACCTTGTATAACAGAACCGACGGGCGTATCCATGGTGCCCTCTAGGTTACATCTTCAGCGCGAAGATTCTGAAAAACTGAAATCCAATGCTGTTCGGTGACCTCATTTGGCCATTCTTTCTTAAGATAAGCTTCCAACGGGGCAAATGTTTTTTAAAAACATATGGAACGGTGTGCGCTCTACTTTCCATAAGTGGCTCAAAATCCAAACATTGAGTAACTGCGCGCATCCGATAAAACTTCCTTCCCCTTTCCTCTTACAACTGCTTAGAGATCTGAAGGTCTCAGCCAGGATAGTTGGGACAGGGTTGGTTCCTTGTTTTAACCTTTCAAAAAAGTCCACTACTGTAACTTCTATATGTCCGAGAACTTTTAGGAAGACGATCAATCCGTAAATGGCCAAAGCGAACAGATTCACTCTCTTCAACATATCGGGATGGTTTAGAACCAAATCTCGCAGGAAAACCACGGGATACAAATGACTTCATTCTTCTTCTTTATCTATTTTTCGGCCCATATGTCGGTCATGTCTGTCAATTTCACTAGCTTTTTCTTGAAGGTCATCGGCTTGGGCTCCTTCACATATATCTTATAGAATTGTACATTATCGACGCGAAGTAAAGCAGCGTACTCTTCTACAGTCGGAGTCATATCTTCTTGATTGAAAGTGAAACATTGATAAGCTGGATCCTAGAATTTGACCATGGCTTGAATCAATCATTCGTCTACATTTATGGCAATCAGGTTGGCTATATCCCCGTACCTTTCAGTGAGATGCCCCTAGTGTCCGAGTCCCACTGATTCCAGATCCAATCCAAGTCTTCAAGGTTGTTCTGACGAACATTCACAGTTACGTGCTCGGGTAGACTGGAAACACATCCTTCCACTAGACTGTCCCCTTTTTCTTTCTGGGTTTTCAGATACCAATCCCGAACCACGGCATTTTTCTCGGTTGCTTGTGTAATCGACTCTTCCATCAGAAACCCGTTTTTTGACAACCAATTTCTAGTCAACACCTTCCTAATATGATGCCTATAATGCATGATGAAAAATAAAACAATGACAACCAACCTGGGTTAGTAATCGAATATAGGCAGAAAAAATATGGAAAATTTAACAAATTAAACTACCCGATCCAATTTATTTAACAGACCCAATCCCCTTGTATAGAAAGTGAAAATGCAAAAGGTAAGAGGCGTTTCTTCTGTGTATTTATTTTGGTGACTACTAAATGGACGGCGGTTCGGCATGGCTCTAGTTAGGTGGCTCGTACAGTTCACTATATGCGGTTTCGGTTCTAGACAGGTACTCGAATTGTTCGTACTATCGTCTACTAAGACTAGTACGAAGCCTCGGTCTTAGCCCATCACAGGCTCACGAGTTCAATTCGAGGGATTACATTTACTTATGCCTATGCGGAGGGACAAGTTAACTCACGAAAGCATAAGTCATATGTAACCCGAAAGTATTCACTAGCCTGTGCGGAGGGACGAGTTAACTCACGAAGGCATAGCGTTTACTTTCACTTAAACAGACGGAGCCCGGGTAGAGAGCTCATGTTATGCAGAAATGCAAGTGCACGGTGTGTGAGGAGAAACTCACAAACCTTTTCATTTTTATTAAACTAAAAAAAACTAAAAATTAAAACCGTAAAAACTTAGAGCTGAAAAGCAAAAAGACAAAACAAGTTAGAAAAATATCAACATGATGCAAATGTATGACTTTTCGAAAACCAAAATTTGAGGATCACAACTAAATATCAAATTGAACAAGGAATTTTGAAAATTTTGACAACACGCGTTTATTTCTAGACTCGACTCTTAAAAACTGGGTCCCCAGTGGAGTCACCAGCTGTAGCGACGTAAAAATTTGCTTTGGTCGCTAATTGAGGTGATTTATTGAAAATTTGGAAATCGAAATTCGATTTTATTTAAAAATGGGAGTCGCCACCGATCTTTTTTCCTAGGTGTGATCGGACACCTAATAAAACCTCTTTGTAACAGAAAAATTTATTTTTAGGTAAAAAGAAGGCCGAGTTTAGGTCCACTTCAAAATCCAGAGAAAAAATAAGGCTCGGGAGTCGGTACGCACGAGGAAGGTATTAGCACCCTCGTGACGCCCAAAATTGGTATCTTATTAAACACGTGTTTCTTGATTTCCAAAAAATGCGAGTTCAATTTAACATTTAATCGTGATCCGATTGAGAAGAACGAGAAATTTAAGATTTTTGGTTTTTAGAAGGACGTCCCAATTTTTTTACACGAGCCAATGTGATTCACCCAACATAGCGATGAAATCAATGACTTAATGTTAAAATTGGTTCGTTGCCTTATTTATTAAAAAAAATGTTTCTAAAATAATAATGATAAAAAACTGATGATGTTATTGTAACAAAAATTCATAAATAAGTAAATGATGCAAATAATGATATGATTAATGAAAAAATATTGAAATAAAATATTAGGATATTAGAATAATAATATTTAAAATAAAAAGAAAATAGTAGAAAATAATGTACATAATAATATAATAAGAAAAAATAATATATTTACAACAATAATATAAAATAATAATATGTACATAAAAATATATATATGTATATAATAAAAGTATGTACTACTACTACTAATAATAATAATAATAATAATAATAATAATATTTACAATAAAAGAAAATATTAAAAATGTACATAATAATATAATAAGAAAAAATAATACATTTACAACAATAATATAAAATAATAACATGTACATAAAAATGTATATATGTATATATATAAGTTAATAATGACGGATTGAAAATAATAATATTAACAATAATGGTAATAATGGCATGAGTATATACAAAATTATATAATAATAATGATATAAAATTAGTTAGTTTATATATTATGATAAAATAATAAAGTAAAAAAAATAAAAAATAATAAGAGAGGTAATATTGATGATAATAATAATAATAAATATATATGTATATATATAATAGTAAAAAACGAGATATTGAAAAAAAAACAAAAAAAAACCAAATATAATATAATAATATATATAAAAATAATAGTGATAAAAATAAAATGTAGAAATTGATATTAAAGATAATATTGAAAATAATCGTTAATACTAATATATATATATATATATATAAAAATAAATATAATAAAAGTATATACTAATACTAATAATAATAGTAAGCATAATAATAATAATAATAATAATAATAATATTATTATTATTATTATTATTATTATTATGATTAAAAGTAATTAATTTAATAATAAAGTAATGAAAATAAACAAAAAGGACTAAAATCGAATTAAAAACAGAGTTTGGGGGGAAATCCGAAATAAAGAGAAGAGAAAAGGACCTATTTTAACGCGCATAAACAGTGGAGGGACCAAAAACGCAATAAACCCCTCCAATCAAAACGCGCAGCAGCATTGGGGACCAAATTGAAAAACGCGACAAATTTCGGGGCCAAATTAAAATAAAAATAACTTGATTTTAAATGCATGAAAAAGCAGAAGGACTGCGCGCGTAAATATCCCTTTTAAAAAAAAACACGCGGATCCTGAGGTTGGAGCCGGTCGGGTCGTGCTGGTCGGCTCAAACGACGTCGTTTTGGGTGTTAATGGCCAACCCAAAACGGCGTCGTTTTGGGGGCTATAAAAGACCCTTTTTCTTCAAAAAAATTTCATTTCAGCATTTGGAAGGAAAAAAAAAAGGGAGGGAAGGGGAGAGCTCTCTGGACAGAGTCCAGAATCCGGCCAGAGGGCCGCCGTCACCGCCGTCGGATTGCCGCCGCCGGCCACCGTACACGGTGGCCGGAAAAGGTAATTTTTTTTTGTTTTTTTTCTTTTATTTTAAAAATATATGATATATGTGTATATGTATATATGTTAGATAATAGGAAAGAAATTAAAAAAAAATCACCTTTAAGCTTTCGTTTTTTTATGTTTAGTGTTTCATTCTCCGATTTGCGATTATTTCTCTGCTTTGGCACAACTAAGGTCACTGTTTTTTTGTTTGAAAATGTATTGTATCTATTCAAAACTGCCGAACCTTTATAATATTTTTCATTCGGCTTATATAGCTGTTTACATGTATTTTGCTATTATTCTTGCTATTTCCTGCTTCTTTTTTTACGTGTTTGCTTCATTTTTGCAGGGCATGGGCGGTGTTGAGGAGCAGTTGGGGTGGGCAGGTCTGGCAGAGGTGATGGTTGGTGGCTGAAGACGCAAGTGGGCAGACCCTAGGTGCGGCGCACCTAGGGTTAGAAATTTTTTTCTGATTTTTAGTGTATTTGGGCTTAGGGATTAGGTACATGGGCCATTTGGGTTTAAGTTTGTGGGTTAGGTCTGTTAAGTGTTGAGTTTAGTTAGGTGGGTTATGGAGTTTGTTTTGTTTTAATGGGTATTGGGTTTAAATGTAAATGGGGTTTGGTTTAGGTTTGTTTGGGTTTTAGATAGACCAAAATTGGCCTGTAACACTAACTATCTAACTTAAACTAAAGACATGACAAAGAGTAAATTGGGAAATTACTTTGGGAAGATTGAATGATAAAGGCAACACCTAAGGAAGAATCCACCTAGACTTCACTTGTTATCTAACTTTGAACTAGACGATTTTTTTCATTCGACTTGATCCGTAAAGATCCCTAAATTATGTTAATATCTCCATCGAGAATAAGAACAACTAATCTTAGGTTGATTAATTGAAATCTCTTTCTAATTAAAACCCCTAGTCTTGCATTAATTCGATTTATGGATCCCCATATTAGATTTGACTCTAATCCGGTAGATTTTTGTCATCTTATGTCTAGGATTACGATCAACTCCGCTTAATTGTGTTGGACCTACTCTTACACAGGGACTTTTGTTCCTCTGCATAGGCACATTCGACTTAAATTAATATCCCGAAAATATCAATTCAAGAGTTAAAAACACAATTAAGAACAAATCAAATATTTATCATATAGTTCAGATAACAATAACAAGATCCATATTAGGTTTCATCCCTCTTATGTATTTAGGGGTTTAGTTCATGTTTATAAAAGAAAACATCTTAGAAGAAAGAGAACAACAAAACATAAAAAAAACCCAAAACTCCTGAAAGGATTGAAGGGAGATCTTTAGTCTTGATGTAGATCCTGGCTTTTGAGATGGATCAATCGGCTTCCTTCAAGTAATTCCCTGTCTTCTACTCTTAGTCTTGCGGGGACACTGTACACCCTTGTAGTTGTCTCCTAGGGTCTTTATATAGAGTTTAGAATGTCTTTTTTTAGTTTCTAAGTAGTCTTTTCTACGTGAAATTGAAACTCGTCACGATAGGGACACGCCCGTTAGACATGCCCATGTGAATCGGGCCTAGGCCATGCTCGAGCTTGTTAATGTGGCACGGCCATGTGGGTTGCCCGTGTGCTGAACTCCAGGCCTTGTTGATTATTGATTTGGGCCTATTTTGCCCATTTTTGGCCCATTCCTTGCTCTTTTCTCTTTCTTATGCTCACCTAAGTATAAAACATGAAATTAAAGGATTAAGACCATCAAATTCCACAAATTCAATGATAATTCATCCATAAATGTGCTAAATGTGGGATAGAAATATGTATAATTTATAGTTTATCAGACAACATCTGCACCCCACAACCCCGTCCTTCATTTTCGAGGTTTGTAGCAATAACTTCTGCAACTCCATCTCTTCGACTTCCGTCCATTGGTGCTTCTGGTACTGATTTGAGTACCGATTCTTTTTTCGATGATGCTTCATCTTCTCTCGCCCTTAAAACACCATCCTTTTGTGATTATCCAAAGGATTTTCCACCACATCTCTTTCAATAACCCGAATCTGAAAATTTTCATTACCCACCTCCAAAGTTATTACCTCGTCAATCCTATTAACCTGTTTCGTAATTATCAATCTTCCATTTTCTCAAAGTTGATCGACTTTGTGAAATTTTCGCCCATAGCTATAGTTTCTCCCCAAATATCAATCACTTTCTTGGTCGTTTGATAGTTCCAGCAACGAAGTGGTATTCATGCAATATCGATCCATACTGCTCTCTCTGGAACATGGAATTTTTCTGTCCATGGCTCAATATTGATAAAGAAATCTTTAAGATATGCCCAATCTCTTTGTCTAAGAATTTCTAACAGCTCATCATCTGGAACGTCAATCAGAAAAAATCTCCCTTGGATTCTTTTAATAATTAATTCTCTAAGACCCATGCTTGTAATTCTTCCTGTTAGGCTGTAGAGATTGCAAAAAGATGTCGTTTCCCCTATTAAGCAACGTTGTAGCTTCCATAATTATTCATTATCAACGTGGCCAGCAACAGTTTTTGAGATGTTCCCCTCTTCAACAACCGTTGTTTCCCCTTTCTCCCGCTGATACACCCTCACTCTCGACTGACTCACCTGACCAAAACTAGATGGTATATTTTCATTAACTTTTTTCCAAACTTTTCTATTACCACCGAACCTGGTCATCTTCACCCATATTTTCTTTCCTAATAGCACAAAACCATCAAGCCTACCTATTGCCCTCTGCGCGTCTACCTTCTTATCAAATCTAACAAACCCGAACCTTTTTCCTTCATTGTTTCTCTTGACTGGTATGAAAGCATTCACAACATTCCCATGAAAACTAAATAAAGCCCGTAAGCCTTTCCAATGCATGCTGTCTGGTATGTTGTTAACAAAAACCGTCCTCACCTGCCTCCTTTCTCTTCTATCAACCATACTTTCTCACATTCCTTTCTCTTCTGTGTGCTTGGAATTTTAAAAATGTGAATAAACTATAATAATCTATAGAAGATGACAATCAAAATTTTCTTTATTTGTCATATTCCAACTTAGAGCGGGTGTTGTAAACGATAATCAAATGTAAACTTTTTTTTTGTTTGTTTAAACCTTCATTTATTTTTGTTTCCATAGGCACATAAGGAGAGTGGACTGACTGATGACTTATCACTTTTAGTATATGATATGTTTAATGAAATGGTCATTTTGGTATAGATATGATGTTGTCTTGGCGAATGAGTAATGTTATGTTTTATTGTTGATTTGGTTGTTGAAATGGTAAGGAATTGGTATGCTTTGAGTTGGAATTGTGTATGGAAATGGTTGATGATGTTATAGTATAGAATGTGCATGAATTGGTAATGTTTTGGCTAGAAATTATATGTCATTTGATGTTGGATGTGAGCTTGTAGGGATGACCCTTTTTGGGTGGTGAAATGGCCTTGAAAATGGCTTATTTTCGTCCACACGGTTGAGCACATGGGCTTATGGCTCGACTGTGTGTGACACATGGCCTTGATACACGGCCGTGTGTCCCCTGGAGACAATTAGAAAATCAAAATAGTGAGTTACATGGGCTAGACACACGGGTGTGTGACTGGCCTTGTGGTTAAGTCAGAGAGTTACACATGCTGGAGACACAAACGTGTGACCGGCCGTGTGAGCAAGTCAGTAAGCTCCCTAATTTTCACACAGCTTGGTACACGAGCGTATCCAGTGGCCGTGTGGATAAGTCAGAATGTATGCTCTATTTTTTCACGGCCTAGACACATGGGCGTGTCTAATGCCGTGTGAGGCACACGGCCTGTTCACACAAGCGTGTGACCTCTATAACTTAGAAAAATTTTAAATTTTTAAAAAATCTTATATATGAGCAGTTTAGTCCCGAACCTTCTCCAAAGCATGTTTAAGGTCTCGAAAACTTTCTAAAGGTATTATATGCTTATGAATGATTATGATGTGATGATGTTTGAGCTATGTACATGAAATGATTGTAAATTGTTATGAAATGATCGGTAATCCCTTGTAACCCTAATCTGGCGATGGATACGGATTAGTGGTGTTACATGAAGCACATTATCCTTCTATTTAAAAGTTGGAGGGTTATGAATAGTTGCAGGCATTATATCAAAAAGAATAGATATAATAAAAACTTATAATAAAATTAATGTTAAAAAAACAAAAATACTCTAAACAACCCTAACTTGATAATTATGATTAATTTATTTATTTTTTGAATTTGTTCGACACTTTAAATGTAATTATGAACAACACCTGATTTAAAAAAGAACAATATGTGAATCTAACTTTGTGATAATATCAGTAACTTTACTAGCAATGTGTAAATGAATGAATGGTGAACTTGGATATCTTTATTTTTCATTTTATCTCTAACAAAATAAAAATTAATTGTTGTATGTTTTATTATACGTAGATTTCACGAGTGGATTTTGTCTAATTAAATTTTGATTCATTGGCTATTTATGCTTTATATTTATTTGATTATACTTTTTAATTATTTGGACATGTACTTGTGATTTATTATATATTTGGAATGTGTCTCGCATTTATCAAATAGTTTACAGGAACTTAACAAAGATAGGTGAAACAGACAAGACGTCACGACGTGAAGGACACCGACACCATGATGAGGGGCGACGTCACGACGCAATGAGTTCTCCAATTGACGGAGAGGGCAACATCATGACGAGTATGCATTGGACATTATGACAACGCGATGTATTCCTCAAGTAATATAGTCGAGTTTTGGCAATCAAGTAGGACTTCTTCTCACAGTCGAACTCTAATTACTCCAGGGATATTTTAATATGATTAGAACTTTAATCTTAACCTACTTAAAGGGGTCATTATATCTTTATTTTAAGAGGCAATTAAAAATATAGTATTACATAGCTTTTCTTTTGGGGGCAACAAGATGTAGTCGCAGATGAGTTTTTGTGAGAGTTTTCGTGGTAACTATGGAGAGAATTTTGTACCCTTTTTGAGAGAACTCTATGAGTGTTTGG
Organism: Gossypium stocksii; assembly: GCA_020496765.1. Lineage (NCBI taxonomy): Eukaryota > Viridiplantae > Streptophyta > Magnoliopsida > Malvales > Malvaceae > Gossypium > Gossypium stocksii. Next base: position 3,730,126 of record CM035623.1, read on the forward strand.
GCTTTTTATTTAGGGTTTTGGATAATGTACATTTAGTACATTTAGGTTTATTTTCTCCATATTGTACTCTCGTTTGTTTACTTATTTAGTGAAAAGTCGAAACCTCCTTTGTCTGTGGTTTTTATCTTCTTCGGAAGAGCTTTCCACGTAAAATTTGTTTTGATCTTCTCTACACTTTTTATGTCATTGTTTATACAAGACGATCCTCAACAATATCTATACTTTTAAGTAATATAGCCCTTGTGAAGTTTTTTTATTCTACCCTCATAAAATAATTATCCTTATGTTTAATTAAGTGTACTTGATTATTAAGTTAAACTCCTCAATTACTAAATAATGAAAAATATGACTATTGAGATTTTAATTTTAGATTTCATCTCTAAACAATTTCTAATTCATTATCTTATAAAAAAATGTTAATTTAAAAATTTTCACTTCTATTTTTTTAATTTTAAATTATCAATCATATAAAACAACTAGCCAAAAATCAACATAAAATGAAAATGATTAATAATGTACTTCACCCATTCTTTTAATTTTTAACACCAAATTCTTTTTTAATTCATTTTAGTAACTAAATTTTATTTCTCTGATCTTAAATTAATAAAATAAAAATATAAAAATATCATTAATTAACTTGAGTTTTATTATAATATTAAGTAGATACTTCTTTTTGTATAAGTGTAGTGTCACGATTTTTAATCTTTGTTATTTTAAAATAATATGAATGCGTTTTTTCTTTTTTTTTCAGTTATAACAAATAAAAAAAATTAACAAAAGAATGAACCCTTAGGCTTATTAACAAGAATTAAATGATGAACATTTCAAAAAAAAATTGAATGATGAAAATTAATGAAAATATATATAAAAAAAAATTGATGAAGAAAAAATCACTAAGGATTAGAGAGTTGTAATTGAAGTATTAATGACTGTTCATCTCAATCAAGCTTTCCATCACAATTTCTGAAGCACTATTCACCACATCCAACCAATTCCTACATAACATTGAAAATAAATTAAAGTTAGTAAAAGGTTTGTGATAATTAATAAAAATTATAGTGCTAGATGAAGATAAATGATTGTAAATATTGAAATTCAAATGTTTTCGATTTATTATGTGTAGTAGTATGAACTAAATAAATTAAGCTCGAATTTAATTAAAAAATTGCATACAATTTGAAATTGAAAAAAGATTCCAAATATTAGAATATAAATCCGAGTTATTAGCTACTACTAATATTTTAAACATAATTAATTAATATTTTTATTATAAAATTGAATTCAAAATCAGTCGATCCTAGTTGAAAAATCACTTGCCCTGGATTAATATCCTATAAGTTGAGTGAACCACTCAACTTATAAACAAGTCCAAAATAATGTTAAATTTGTAAATATTAAAAATGATTATGTATATTAAAATAATAATTTTATAAACCAAATGAAAATTAAACTCTTAGTTCAACAAAATTGAAATAAAAAAATCCAAAAATATTGAAATGTCACTTTGAAACCCTAATTTTAGCAGACTATAGCCAAAAGATCGAGTCATCTTACCCTTCCAAAGAGTCAAAAGTGAGCCCAACCGTACACTTAGCCTCCTCGAGAGCAGACTGGAACCGCCGTAAATCCTTTTTCGGAACATTCCCATTATCAGTGACACTTAGTTGCGAAGGTTTAACGTCACAAAAGATTGGGATCACTTTCTTCTTAGACTCCGCGAAGAGAGCCAATTCATGTAGGCAAAAGTAAGAGCTGCAATAATTCGGCGAGAAAACAGCGATGCCAACTTTACAGTTCCTTATCGCATTATCAATGTGGTTGAAAAGTTTATCCCCCGGTTTCATGTTCTTGTTGTCCAAAAAAGGTGTCAACTTCCGTCGTGAAAGGTGGTCATAGAGTAATGTCGCTAGAGTTCTTTTGGTGTCAATGCCTCTATGGTTGATGAAAACATCACAATAAGTTTTGTTTTTCGTCACCGCATCGTTAGTTGCCAATAACTTTTTCGTCGTTGTTTGGCGAGCAAGAAAATTCTTGATGACAGCTGATGAATAACGTTGCCTATGCATGGTTTTCGATCAAACAAGAGGAAAATATACGAAAAAAAAAACCCTAATTATAATTTTCTAGTTTAACCCCTTTTTTTGTGATTTTATCTTAAGAATGTTCGGTTTTAATTGTGTACAATATATGTGTGCGTATATATAGGAGAGTTTAATTGAATGATTCTAAGGGAGATTTAGAACTTGGGTTACAAGGTTTGTTTTTTTACTTCTATAGTTGAATTGAAAGAAGGAAAATATGAAGAGAGAGAGCATGCATTTGATTTTGACTAGAGGAAGAAAGGAAACTTGACCAAATCTATGCCTTTGGACAAATTGGAACAATTTTTCCATTGACCCTTCAAACAAGTGAAATTTTGAAAACCCATTTTTTTTCTTTATTTTTGTATAGTATATTTTTGTGTATGCATATAGTTTTTTAGAGCAAGGTGAATCTAGAAATTCTTTTAGCGGGGATTAAAATTTAATTATGAAAATTTAATAGATCAAAATATAAATTTATTATGTATTAATTTATAATTTCATTATTTTTGAAGGAACTAAGCAGAATTTTTTTAGAGGAGTGAAAGAGTAATTTTACTACATTAATTTAAAATTTTTTATTCCATAAAAGGATTGAATTTAATTGAATTTTTTTTATTTTTGGAGGGCCAAGCTCCTTCCTGTTCCCTTCATATTTGCCAATGCTACAGAGAGTCGAATCCAAATTTTTTCTAGAAGGTCAAGAATGAGCTAAAATGCAATTTCACTATTTTATTGACATATATCTTTATAATTTTAAGAATTAAATAAAAAATTATCATCTTTTAACTTAAATTTTCATAAATTTTTAATGGCCAAAAGCGTATTTTTTTTATATTTTAAGGGGTTTAGACCCCTACTTGCCTCTTTGCCTTCACTTTTGGTACATAAATTATTGCATTTGTATCATGTTAATCGTATTTTTTTTAAATTACAATATGAGCACAAAGTCCTAATTAACGCGACTCAAACTGAGACTATACTTGGGACGATGAATACTCAGGCAAACACACGGGATTCAATCGTGTTTATTGTTTAAACCTTTAAAGACATATAAACACAATACAAATTATAAAATTTAAGTTGTTACAATCATTTTATTAAACATTTTGTAGAATTTTTTTATATTATTTTGATTTTTTAAACATGTTATGATTTTCTTAAAATTAAAAAAAAAAAGGGGTAAAAATATTACAAGACTTATTCTTTGGTTACAGTATTTAGAAAGAATAAGTCAAACAAAAAGAACATGTTAAAGTTAGTGGTGTTTGTTTAGTTTTGACTTGTTTGATTATCAAACAAAGGCAGCATATTGAAATAGAAAGAAAACAATGTTTAAGTCTTCAATTAGTATTCCTTAATGTGGAAATAGAAATTTCCATCACTTCTTCATGATTTGGGTTTTGAAATAAATTGTTGTTTAGAATTTTGAGATTTTTAAAAAATTTTAAATTAGTAAAGGTAAAATTACACTTTATCCTCTAAAATTATAAAAAATTCGATTTAATCGTTTAAAAATTATAAAGATATAGACTATAAAAAATTAAAATTTCATCCGGCTCTCTAAAAAATTGTTTTGGTTTCGCCCTGGCTGGGTTAATACAAATTTTTAGGTCTATCTTTTAAGTTCGAGTCTAGTTTAACCTGAAAAATTAATTTAAAATTTTGTTTAAGCTTGATCTAGATAAAAATACTAAACTTGAGCCGAACCTAGTCTATTCGTATTAATTTTTTATATAAAAATAAATTTAAAAAATATAATACAACAAATACACTAAAAACATCAAAATAAATGTTTCTCGATAAATTAAAAATACATTAAAAAAAGTCTTTATACTTAAATAACACTAAGATATTACAACTTATCAAGCAAATGCCTCTAAAATAATAGTAAATTAATAATAAAACAAGACTTATACAATATCCAAATAATAACAACAAAATAGTAGTAATATAATACAAAATTGTAGCAAAACAACATGAAAACAACAATAAAAATTTTTAGGTAAATTCGAGCCTAACTAGGTTTGGGCAAAAAACTTACCCCCGGCCCAACCCGTTTAAAAAACATGTCTTATTTTTTGTCCAAACCCGGCCCACCTTGTTTTATACTTTTGTATAGATATTTATTTTATTTATATATATTATGTAACTTATATCACATAAAAATAAATAGAGTTAATGGGCAAATTTACCCGTTAAATATAATGGCAAATTACAATATCTACTTATAGGATGGTGACAAATTTACACTATAACTCAATTAAATATGTAACAATATAATACTATTAAAAAATATACGTTAAGTTGTCTAAATTTAAAATTTTAATAAAAGAAAAACATCTAAAAAATTAAATATTAATTTAAAATTAATATATATTTTTAAAAGTAATATGGATGGATTTAAAATGAGTTCGGGTTAAACATCTACAAATATGAGTGGGCCCGAGTAAAATTTTACGCTCATAATTTGAGTCAGATTAGATTTGAACAAACATAAAATATACTAATATCATACATAAGCCTGGTACAAATTTAGCCCGACTTATGACTACTTTTAATTAATATTTATTTTTTGCACTGAAATTTTTAAAGTTGAAAAGTATGAAACTAAAAATGATTGAATTGAAAAACATGCACAATATCTATAATAAGCATAATAAGTGACTAATAGCAATATTTAAAATTTAAAAAGTATATGGACTTAATCCTTAACTTATTAATGACAAATTTTAACCTTATTGTTAGGTCTAAATTAAATGATTTTTTTTTAAAAGGATGGGAATTAAATTATAGGGGAGAAATACCATAGGCAAAATTGATTGAATATATTTTAGGTTTGAATAATGGATTTAGATAATAAGTTTAACCTATTTAAAAATAGTTTAAACTTGTCGATTGAATATTAGTTCGATTGGCATGGGTATTGTTGTTAATGCAGGAGGACGTGAGTTTGAATACGTTGAAACACATTATCCTCCTATTTATAGATTGGGGATGGACTATGTCTAGTTCTAGATATTGTGTCAAAAAATACCATAAATAGGTTAAAACATATAAACAAAAATTTTGCAAATAAATATGAAAATAATATATACTAGATTATGTTGTTCTCACATTGTAGGTAAATAAATATGAAAAATATCTGTTGATTGAGTATTAATTTAATTGGTATGAGTATTATAACTAATACAGGAGGATGTGGGTTCGAATGCGCTGAAACGCATTATCCTCCTATTTATGAGTTGTGGGTAATGGATAATTCTAAATATTATGGCCAAAGTCCAATCTAATTGATGAAGTGTATGATTTGTTTTTAAATTAATTTATTAACTATTTTAAATATATAATTTAAAATTATATTCTTTTCGTTAATATTATTGATTTTCCCTAATTACGCACAATTCCTTTTATTACGGTAATTGCCTAAAATTTTATTACTTAAAATAATTAGGTCCATTTTGTCTCCTATTTCACTATTAAAAAAATATCTTATATAAAATATACAGATTTTAATATTAAATTCAATCAAATGTTTTTATTACATTATAATTTCGAAGAAGTTAAGCCAATTAAATAAATGTCAAAGTCTATAGGGACCTCCTCTATTATCATGTAAATTCATTTTAGTCTTTCTACTAAAAATTACTCTAGAATTAATCTTTATATATTAAATATTTATTCAAATCATGATACGGACACCGTTAAAGATTGGTGTTAAATTGTTGTTAATTTAGAAAAATATATTTATACCCAATTGATTTATCCATAACTCAACCATCCAAAAAAATCCATATATTTTTAAACTATCGCGTGGTTGAAAAATCCATCACATCTGTATATTTTCAGCCACATTATATTTTAAAGATACATGAGTTTTTTTTACGAGTTTGGTTGGGTCATAGATAAATCAATTGAATATGATATAGGGGTGTTCAAATTTCGATTAAAACCTAATTAACCGACTAAATTGATTTAATTTAGTCAGAGGTCATTAATGATTTTTTGAAAGTTGGGTTATTGGTTAATTTGGTTTGAAATCGGGTAATCAACCGAATTAACCGAACTTAATAATCAATAATACAAATTATATGTTGTTTTAGTTTGGTTAATTCGATCAAACGAACATTATCAAATTTTTTTATACGTTTTATACTTTTTTTAACTAAAAATAATAATAATATATAAATTTCGGTTTAGTTATTTTTTAAAAAAAATTTCAGTTCGATTAACGATTAAAGGATTAAAAAATTTGATTAATACTAATTCGGTTCGGTTAACTGTTTGAATACCCCTAGTATTGATATGTTTTGTCCAAAATATCAGCAACTTAATAATAAATTTTAACAGTGCCATCATTTGAATCAATTTGAAGCAGTTTTTAGTAGTGGGACTAAAATGAACTTTATGTAGTAATATAGGGACTTCTGATAGACTTTGACCATTAAATAAAATATTCTATTAAATGTTTTTGGGTTGACTTGAATATAAAACTCATAGTTGGAAAATACAATAAATGTACTGACACTTGAAGAAAAGCTTGAAAGGTGATTTTCTATTTTAAAAAGAAAATAAAAAGAAAACAATTTTTTTAATTAATTAAACTTTAAATTGCATGTGAGTGGGACCCGATTTGAGAAAATAATAATAATAACGATGATTGCTCCTTGATGCGCGTATGGAAATTTGTGGTGAAGCTACCGTCGCTTACACCTTCATATTTGTCTTAATTAAAAATTAAATTAAATTAATCAAATAAGGACTTTAATAATAATAAAAAATGTATAATTAAGAAATTATATAAGTTTTCCATTAGATTTGGGCAACTAAAAATAAATTTTAATTATTATTGAGTTTTCGTTCGATTGACATCGATATTATTATTATGTGGGAGGATGTGAGTTCAAGTTAGACTTGTTCATGAGTAGGGCTACCTATCGAGGCCTGAAGGTTTGCACAAAATTTGGGAGGGTTTGGGTAAAAATATTAGGCCCATTTAAAATATAAGTCGAACCCAGGCTTGAACATTTAAGGCCCAAGCCCGATCGATCCAACCTATTTTTAAGTTTATAATACTTTATATTATGCTATTTTTATATATTATGTAATTTAAAACACATTAAAAAAATAAACCTATACTAAATATATAATATTACTCTGATGTAAATATTAAAATGATATTAAGATTATTATATAAAAATTTTCAATAAATAACAAATTTATAAATTTATAAAATATTAAAATAAAATGAAAGTGTGGACCTAAAATGAGCTTAGGTTAGTCTTTTACAAATATGAGCGGGTTTAAATTAAGAAAAAATTCAAATAATAAATTAAGAAAAAAAAACTATGTAAAGTTTAAATTTCAAATGTTATATTAAAACTTTATTTATTTTAATTTAATATAATTTAATCATTTAATTTTATAATGCTATCAGTATATTTAAATCAATACTAATGTTAATTGCAAATATTAACTTAACAATGTAAAATATGTAATGTTATTATTAATTGAATATGATTTATTGAATTTTTATATTTTCAATATTCGATCAAATAATCGCAAAAAAAATTCATGTTACCAATTTAATAAACGATAACTAACGATGTTATTAATTTGGAATTACTAATAATATTACAAAAATAGAATGAGCAAATTATACAAAATAAAAGTAGAGAAATTTAAAAAAATAGAGAAATTAAATATTAAATTTTGACATAGTAAAAGGATTAAAATTATAATTAGATAAAAATTTTAGTGAAATAATCATTTAAATTTTATTGATGTAGACTAGGTATAAAACAGTGAAGGTTTTAATAGTAAAAAGGCTCTAAAATATACCAAATTTGGCGTGTTTAATTTAACTTAATTTGACTGGATTCGAAAAAATTGTAAATCGAATTACAATGATAAAATATGACTTATCAACTCGATTAATTCAAAATTTTTTTACTTGATTCGATCGAACGCTCAGCCCTAATCATTGTATATAATTTTTTGACAAGATTAGTAATTGGACCAAAACACGGGACGAAATACAACTTAAAAGATTACTTATGACCAAAAAACATAGGGGCCAATCTGAAAATTGGAGCATACTTTAGGGACGTTTTTCCAAAAGTAAAATATTTATTCATTCTATTTAACATAAATAAATTTAAAATATACAAATATAAAAAAAAATTATAAAAGTGAACAGTGAGATCTCTCCTAGTGTAGGTCCATGTGCATCAGCATTGCCAGTTGCTAACCTCTTCATTAAAGTTTTTCATTTCCAAAAGCTGAAAACTCCAATTTTATGGTTCGCTAAAGTGAAGAAATTTTAAAAATGTTTTTTATTTTATTTTTATTTTTAAATTTGTGATTTCCACTCTGGGTTTTTCAAGTTTATTCCAAATCCCTTCTTTTTGCTATAAAAAAGAGATCTGATATTACTATTTTTCACTTCAGTCCCTCTTGTCTTTTCTAGTTTTCTTCCATCTATGTTAGTCTCTAAAAGAAGTGCAAAAAAAATTACACATTTATTACAAAAGAGTGTTCAAACTTTAGACATAGAAGCCGTGTTTAGTATTTGAGTGGCAAAAAGCTGTTGAAAATATTAACTCTTGCCTTTAAAAGTTTTGTTTTTTTCTTAGTTTATAAGTGTAGTAGTTTAATTACTCAGTACCTGGATCAAACCCCATTATTGCATTTAAGAAAAAGCCACCAAATACCCCTTTTTTTGGTGTTTTTTTTCAAAGTCTCATAGCTCAAATCAAGCTTCTGCCTTGATTTTATTGTTCAGAAGCTTCAAAATAGGGGGAAAAAACGCTTTTCTTTTAGTGTATTTTTGTTGTTTTAAGTTGAAACTAGAAGTACCCTTCTTTTAAATCCTTGTTCTTGATTCTAGTGTTCATATGCTGTAGTTTAAGAGAGTGTGTGGAGATTTGGATTGTTCTTTGAAGTAAAGGAACATGATATGTTGATATTTAGTTTGTTCTTTTTGAAGATTTAGTGGGATAAACTTCTGAGACAGGATAATATTCAAGACATAGATTTCTGGGTTTTTTTTTGTGTTTAAATTAATGTAGGATTATTGTAATTCTAGAGATAGTTGCAGCACTTGTTTGAATGATTTTGGTGGTGGGATTAGGTTTGAAAGGAAGGTTTTAAAAGGGTTGTATTAAAAAATGGTGGAAGATGAGAAAAATGATAAAGAAATGAGATCATTAGCATTAACACCAACATGGTCAGTTGCCACTGTTTTGACAATCTTTGTTGTGGTATCTTTGATCGTTGAACGATCGATTCACCGGTTAAGCAAGGTGAGCAAAGCCAGTTTTTTGTTGTCTTTATCATGTTTGTAGCTTTTCTTGAATGAGATTATGCAATTATGAGTTTTTAGGTAGAAATCTATTAGTTTCTCAATAAATTTTGATTATTTATTGTGTTAATTTGATGAGTAAATGTATTGTTGGTTGCTAGTAGTTGTGTTTAAGTGGCTAATTATAATGTATTGACAAGCCTTGTTGTAGTTTCTTTGCCACAAAAGCAATTATGTTCTCGATTTATTTTTTATTTGAATTTGAAAACTTTTTTAAGAGATTACTAGTGTTGATGGTAGTTTATAAGTTTCAAGAAATTATGTCGGCAAGAACAGGTTCAAATTCATTAAATATGATATGAACATAGTATGTAATTCGGAATTTAGAGTTTTTGCTATGCTGACATCTTATATGACTTTTTGTACTAATTTGTTACAGTGGTTACGGAAAACTAATCGGAAACCTCTGCTTGCAGCGGTGGAGAAGATGAAAGAAGGTATTTTCGTATATTTCTAATTGAACCGGATGGTATATCTTGATTTGGGGTTTCACTAAATTTTTCATAAACTAACTTTAGTTCCCTTTTCTTTTGTCTTGTCGTATTTACGGTCTGACTTGTGTCTTCAGAGTTAATGCTGCTTGGTTTTATATCACTCCTTCTAATAGCAACCTCGAGCACAATAGCCAATATCTGTATTCCATCGAAGTTCTACGATAGTACCTTCGCACCATGCACCAAGTCTGAGATTGATGAAGACCTTGAAGATGATTCTTCTAAGGAACGTAAGCTTTTGATGGCTACCAATTTTCATTTATTTAGGAGAATGTTGAATGGCATGAACCGGAATACCTGCGCAAAGGCATGTAACTAATCCATATATTTGACTCCAGATTCTGCTCTTTTAGTTTGATTTATTCTTTTTTTTTCTATATGATCTAACATCTCAAAGTTATTTGGTTTTTAAGGATCATGAGCCGTTTGTTTCATACGAAGGTCTTGAGCAGTTGCATCGCTTCATTTTTGTCATGGCAATCACGCATGTATCATATAGTTGCTTAACAATGTTACTTGCAATTGTGAAGGTTAGGCCTTTGAATTTTGTTTAGGTTATATTGCTTGGACTATTAATTATGTTTCAGTTATCCGATAGATACGATGAAATCTTGAATTTTTCAGTTTTAGGTTGACTATTTGCTTACATTTTGATATTTAACTATTTGGTAGATTCATAGTTGGAGGGCATGGGAGGATGAAGCTCATATGGATCGACATGATATGTTAAATGGTAAGTTCAATGGTATATTATCGGCTGGTTTAGATAATACCCGTGTTTGATACATTCTTTGATATGGTTTGCGGATATGATCCTCTAAGGACTGTATTAGTCGCATACCAGTATCCAACACTTAGAGCGAGCCGGAGTTAATAGGATGTTGTAACTATAGGATTTGTTTTAAAGATATTAGATGATGATTGGAATTTACTTGCTTCAGCAAAAGCAAGAGAGTTGATAATGCGAAGACAAACAGCTTTTGTCGTAAACAGCGAGTCGAACAACTTGACCAAAAACAGTTTTTTTATTTGGGTGGTAGGTACCATTCTCGACTTGTATACTTTGAAAATTGGGTTCATTTATTTCACTCATTTTTTATTGTTTATTATTTACATAATTGCTTGCTGTTCTTATTTTCAACTGGCAGAAATGTTTCTTCCAGCAATTTGGATATTCGGTGGTTCGTGCTGACTATTTGACTCTCCGCAAGGGCTTCATCATGGTAACAATTGGATTTTCCTTGTAATTATGAAGTTACTATTATTTCTTTGTCCATTGTATGACGTCTATCTGTTCATCCCTTGCACCTTTTGTTTTTTTTTTTTTTGTATTCATGGCAGAATCACAACCTGACGTCTAAGTACGATTTTCATGGCTATATGATTCGTTCTATGGAGGAAGAATTTCAACGTATTGTTGGTGTTAGGCAAGTAATGTTCTCATAAGGAACTTTCTTATTGTTTCTCGGTCATATTGTGCCAAAAGTCCGTGTTTGCTCCTATGGACTGTGGAGTATCTTGTTTCTTTTCAACTGTTAAATGGATTAAAACATCAAATGACCAGTGCCAAAGTGAAAAATCTACTGCTTTATCACCCTTATCTAGTTTTGGGGTAAATTACACTAGCAGCCACCTAACTATTGGTAAGTTTCTTTTTTGATCTCTCAATTATGAAAAGTTACAAAATGGTCACCCAAGTATTTGGTTTTGTCTTTTTGGTCACCTGTCGTTAAACGGCTAATAGAAAGATAACTTGACAGCTTTTAAAATTGGTATAATAGTAACTTTACTTCAATGTCTATACATTGTGTCAATTTAGTTTTTATTCTGAAAATTTTCACCCTCAACATTTGCACATTGTGCAATTTGGTCTTTTTCTGTAGTTTTGCTTTTCTTTAATTTTAATGAGAATAAATGAAAATACAAAATTGCAAAAAGGACTAAATTATACCATGCGTAGATGTTGAGAGTTAATTTTTTTAGAATAAAGACTAAGTTGACACAATGTATAAATGTTGAGAGTTAAAGTTGCTATTATGCTAGTTTTAAAACCTATCACATCATTTTTCCATTGCCATTTAATGGTTGGTGACCAAAAAAGACAAAATTGAATAGTTGAGTGATCATTTTGTAACTTTTCATAGTTAGGTGACCAAAAAAAACTTACCAATAGTTGGATGACTACTAGTATAATTTACCCCTATTTTTTACTTGTCGGGGTTGTTGTATCTATTGGTTTTTGCTTTTATTGGGGGTATGTGCCATTACATGGAAACTGTGTATCTTGTTTTCGGATATGCCATACTTGAAACTACTATAAAAGATAATGTAACTAACGCATTTCTATGCTCGGATGTCATCACGGGCTTCATGGTTGAGTTGATTTTTAGATTGCGGATTGCTAAAGTTCTTATGTTTAATCTTTTGCAGTGCTCCGCTTTGGGGATTCGTTGTCGCGTTTATGCTGTTCAACGTGAAAGGTATTGTTCATCGAAAATTGAGATTGAATTATAATGCTTTATCATGAGTATGTTATTCATGGTTATTACCTTCCAATCAATGCATTTTTCCTGGTTGTTGAAAGCACGAAGGAGTTTTGAGTAGTGTGTTCATTTATTAGGCAGTTCCATCGACTCACCGTATTCTTGATTTATTGGCTATTTTCCATTCTTTCAGGGTCTAATCTGTATTTCTGGATAGCAATCCTTCCCATTACCGTAAGTCTTCTCCCTTTTATTGCTGGGTATTATTTTCGGGATTCACCGCCTGTTTTACTAGGGCTTAAATACAAGTGTCATACACGAATATATGTTTGGTTTGGTGCTTGCATATGCATTGAAAAACTAACACTTGAAGAGATTTCATGTGCAGCTTGTTCTTCTTGTGGGTGCAAAGCTACAACATGTCATCGCAACCTTGGCACTAGAGACTGCCGACATGACTGGTAATGTTACTGGAGCAAAGCTGAGGCCTCGAGATGAACTTTTCTGGTTCAAGAAGCCGGAATGGTTGTTGTCCCTTATACATTTCATTCTATTCCAGGTTGTTGTTTACGACAATGCATTCGAGTAAAGAGATTTTGTATTACTCACAACTTACGTTTCATCGGACTATTATATTCTCGTCTCATTTCTCTGCAGAATGCATTCGAACTGGCTTCGTTTTTCTGGTTCTGGGTACCTTCTCTTCTCTGACTCAATCGATGATGAGACTTTGATATTATAGACGTGTGTGTTAGTGTTTGTTGGTATCTTTGCAGTGGCAATTCGGCTACAATTCATGCTTCATCCGTAACCATACGCTTGTTTACATAAGACTTATTTTGGGGTACGAGTGTTTTTATCGACTCTCTAGTTTAATGTGCGGATTTCATCGGTCATGTGTCCTTACTTGATTGTCCTTTAACTCGTAGGTTTGCTGGGCAATTTATTTGTAGCTACATCACTCTTCCACTCTATGCTTTGGTCACTCAGGTATTATATTTGTTTGTTTACATCCCTTTCGCTCAAGGAAAAGAATCAAAGCAAATTCAAACTCGGGTACGAGTTTCGGATATAAGTATGCATCCCACAAGGATATTTTTGGTAAAAGTATCATGGAAGCTCATGTATTAGGAGTCAGATTGCATTTTGCTTTTGATTAAAAATGGGCAAATTACTTCCTATATGTTAAATCAAAATAGTAAACCGGTTATTTCTGTTAAAAATTTCATCCACTTTTACTCTTAAAAAATGGTGTAGTTGACGGAATAACTATAGAGTAACGCATGTTGTGTCACATGTGTTGATGTAGAGGGATCAGTTTTAATCAGTAGAAATGGATACAAGGGCTAATTTACCCAATTTTTTCGTAGAGGGTGCAAAATGTAATTGGTTATTTTTACTTTTTAAAGTTTCTTCCGTGTATTGAGAATCTTTGAAAGATCATATCCTCGTATCTACCATGGTTAACTGCAAATAGGCTTTCGTAGTAAATTTTTCGATATTAAAGGCTACCTCAATATCCGAATTGAATTGTTTCAATGGAGAAAAACATCTAAACGGTTTCGTTTATGCCTTTGATCTCTATTTATGAACGGTTTCGTTTATTTCAGATGGGAACGAACTATAAGGCAGCGCTAATTCCGCAAAGGATACGGGAGACAATCCATGGATGGGGCAAAGCAGCAAGGAGAAAGAGGAGGCTTGGACGTTTCACCGACGATTCAACCATACATACGGAAACAAGCACGGTAATGTCACTCGAGGAAGATGACCACCGGTTGATCGATATTCACGAAGATGACAAGGACACATACAATGAGGTAGAGTTGCAAGCGCCACCAAACGTTACATCCACTCCTTCCCCGGCATTTGCTAACGAAAATTCGAGCCGGGTTGGTACACCGTTACTTAGGCCGTCTTCTTCCGTTTCGGCATCGACAATCTCTAAACTTCAAAAGGAAGATTTCCAAAGATCATCTTCTATGCCAAAATGACACAAAACTACATGTGTAATAATTTTAGGTATAGGGACATAAAGTGAATAACAAAGTAATAATTATTAGATTTGCAGATCATAGTTATTGTTGTTCGGATTTTTTATTTTTAAAAATATTCGTATCTAACATTTGTATACAACATATAGGTATATGCGCTTAATCTTCTAAATATATGAAAAAACTGTTTGTATTTAACATGATTCGAGTTTAGATTGTGGTGTTGCTCAAATTTATATAAAAAAAAGTTGATACATGAACTAATATGTACATTTTTCGATATAAATTTAAATATTTTTTTATTATTTAAGTTGAATTCAAGTACTAAATTATGTTATAATTTGATTTTTTATTTTAGAATGATATTAGTTTAATTATTTCGGATGTTAATTTTTTAACAACATTTTCTTAATAAAAAAAGAAGTTTTTATTTTAGCATGATAATTTGAGGTGACAATTTTGAAAAAAAAAATTGTCTCACTATTTAACAAGAATAGTCAAGGGTTTTTTATTATTTGGATTATGAATTAAAATATAGATATTAAATGATGATTTATTGGTTTGATGTTAATATTCTCAATATAATTTTAATTCGAATTATAGTTAGACCGGTCTATAGCCCAACTCAGTCAGAAGGTTCATCTAAAAAGTGGGAGGGTTGAGCAAAAATATAGACCTGAAAAATAAGATTGGGCAAATAAATAAAGCCTTTTTAGAAAAATGACCCAAGCCTCGAGTAAAGTTTTTTTGCCCGGGTCTAGCTCGACCCGAATTTACAAAAAGAAAAAAAAATGTTGTTTTCTTACTATTTTCTCAAGGTTTTGCCGTAATCTCACTGTTATATTGCGACTATTTGTTGTTATTGTTTGGATATTGTATAACTCTTATTTTATTATTAATTTGCTACTATTTTAAAGACATTTGCTTGTTATATTGCAGTTATATTAGAATTATTTAACTATAATTTTTTTAATTTATTTTCAATTTGTTGGAAACATTTATTTTAATATTTTTAGTATTTTTGATGTATTACATTTTTTTTTTAAAAATGTATAAAAAATTTAATACAGCCTAGACCCGGGTTTTAGTATTTTTATCGGGTCGAATTTAGACAATTTTAGATTCATTTTTTGGGTCGAGTCGGGCTCAAACCTATCAAACGGGCCTAAAATTTTATCAAGACCTGACCTGGCCCATAGACAAGTATAATTGAGACTTTAATTTTTTTGTAACCATACACATTTAAATAAATAAATATATTAATTTATTTTTATATTGATAAATATAGTTATTTATGTATGCAATTATATCAATAATTATATTAATAAATCAAAATTTTATGATACACAAAATCAAAATTGATATAATGTTTTGGGATTTATAAAGAAAATATGAAAACTCTCAAATTTCTTTTGAAAATTCTTTTTTCCCTTCCATTTTTCACTTGCAAAATCTTTAGATCACATAATTGTCTTTAGGTTTTTAGAGTCAATAATTATACTGCAAAGGATCAAGCTTTTTTCTAAAAGGTACTTAATTTTCTTTTACCAACACAAAAAAACTTGATTTCCAGTGGGTTTTTGTTGGTTCTTCTGGGTTTTTTAAGCTTTTAGGCAATTTAGAATTGTGGATTTTGAACCATTTGGTCTGATAAGGAGAGTTAAAATTTTTTTTTTGAGTGTAATTAAGAACTGTCATTTCAAGGCTGGTATTGAATTTGTATTAGTTTGTTTATCTAGCAAGCTTGCTTTTGTAAGTGATATATATAAATATATATATATATATATATATATATAAAAGTTTAGGTTTTATTTTTTATAATTACATTGAATTGGATTTTTGGTAAAGTCTGTAGTTTTATTTATTTTTTTAAAAAAGAAAATGGGTTCTTGGTTATATTCATTTGGTTGAAAGCTGATGAAGAAATGAGATTTTTATTATGTTGAAATTTGAATGGAATGTTGGGAGCTTTATATTTTAAAGTTAAGAGTAAGCTTTTTAAGTGTAATGGGAATGGATGAAGATGATAATATTGGAAAAATAGAATTCTAGAAGGTTTTAGTGTATGTATGATGGGTTGCACTTGTTGTAAGCCTTCTGCCATTGAAGATAGTAAGGACAGTCCCATAGATAGGCCTTCAAGCAAAGCCTCATTAGATGTTAGGGTATTGAGGGCTACTTCTTCGCGTAGGGAGGAAGCATATAGAGAAAAGGATCAGTGTGATAATGATGATGTGAGGACGATGTTGATAGATAAACAAGTGAATGTGTCGGTTTTGTTACATTGTCAAAATTTGGATAGGGAGAGGGAGAAGCGGGAGTTTATTGCTAGTCAATAGCCTAGGATCGGTACTGTTGCGAAAGCAACTGAAGGAGAACAGGTGGCTGCAGGGTGGCCTGCGTGGTTAGCTGTGGTAGCGGGAGAAGCAATCAGGGGATGGATACCACGGCGTGCAGACTCGTCGAGAAAATAGATAAAGTAATTATATGCTTACTTAATTTAATTCTTTGGTTACAATGGTGTTTTTATTTGCTTGATTCTCATGTTTTGAATAACATTGGTAATTTCGTATGCAGCTTATGGGTTATTTTTTGTGGTTTCATGTTTGTGTGGATTGATCGCCGAGATTCATCTTTTTGCTACTGTATTTGGAATCATAGTTCTTTGTTAGTTTCATAAACTCAATAAAAAACTAGATACGGGTTAATATGCATCCCGAACTTATATTTTTTACGCAGATTGGCCAGGGAACTTACGCTAGTGTTTATAGGGCTCGAAATTTGGATCAGAAAAAAGTTGTTGCTCTGAAAAAAGTAAGATTTGATAACCATGATCCAGAGAGTGTTCGGTTTATGGCAAGGGAAATTCATATTCTACGAGGACTTGATCATCCGAATGTTGTAAAGCTAGAAGGCCTGGTTACTTCAAGGATGTCTTGCAGCTTGTACCTTGTTTTTGAGTTCATGGAACATGATTTGGCTGGTCTTGCTTTACACTTTGGTCTCGAATTTTCAGAATCTCAGGTACTTCGGATTCTTTTGCTTTTATATTTTTTGTTGGCAAAAATTTATTGTCTTGACATTCAATTTATTGGACTTTTCGACAGGTTAAGTGCTGCATGCAGCAACTTTTGTGTGGCCTTGACCATTGTCACGGTCGTGGTGTCCTACATCGAGACATAAAGGGTCCTAACCTTCTAATTGACAATAACGGCATCTTGAAGATTGCAGGCTTTGGACTGGCTAGTTTTTATGATCTGAATCAAAGTCAACCCTTCACAAGCCGTGTTGTAACTCTTTGGTATAGACCACCAGAGCTTTTACTTGGAGCTACTTGCTACGGTACTGCCGTGGATTTATGGAGTACAGGTTGCATACTAGCTGAGCCATACGCTGGCAAGCCTATTATGCCTGGAAGAACCGAGGTATGCATTTGTTATTCAATGAAATGTTTCCTACTAAGCATTTAAGTGGTAGATGCATAACAATTATTGTGGCTACTGAGGTAGCTATGAAGTTCTCTTGAATTGTGCTTTGTCTCGTTCGTCTTATTTGTGGCAATTAAATTGGAATAGTTTGGTTGCAAAATTAAATGATCAAGGTTGTTGCCTTTCTGCTTTTGTAGGTGGAGCAGTTGCATAAAATTTTCAAACTTCGTGGCTCACCTTTTGAAGACTATTGGAGAAAATCGAAGTTGCCTAATGCAACCATTTTAAAACCCAACAGCCTAATAGATGTCGTGTTGCAGAAATATTTCAGGAATTCCCAGCTCCAGCTTTAGCACTCTTGGAAACATTGCTTTCCATTGACCCTGCTGATTGTGGATCCGCAGCTTCTGCTCTCAAGAGTGAGGTATAGTGACCAAAATAGAACGAAGTCAATAGTTTAGTGACCATTCTTGTACTTTTTTGTTGTAATTGCTTATCAATATTATTGTCATAACGTAATCTTTTTGGTGGTTTTCAGTTCTTTACAACCGAACCTCTTCCCTGTGATCCTTCAAGCTTGCCAAAGCATCCTCCAAGCAAAGAGCTTGATGCAAAGAAAAGGGACAATGAAGCTCGAAGGTGCATATAGCATATTTAATCACTATAAAATATTAATATTCTTTAGACTCTTTGGGCATTTCTTTTAACTTGTAATTGCATGTTGGTCCAATGATTAAATAAATTTACCTCTTCGGTCATGGAGTTTGCTTTTACTAGTTGAGCTATTATTATCTTTCATGTTCTGCCACTGCTTCCATAATAGCCTGAAATCTTGAATGGTCACTATAGGTGCTAATAAACTACTCTTGTTGGTATTGACAGACAAGGAGCAGCAGGAACCAAAGGCCAGAAACCAGAACTTGACAGGAGAACAACAGGAGAGTCTCAAGCTATCCCAGCACCTGATGGTAATGCTGAATTAGTATTGTCAATGCAGGTAACTTACGATTTGGTTAATAATATCCCATCCCCTTTTTGCTCGATATGTTTGGTGGTGGGCATCATTAAATAGTGAGTGCATCATGATATCAATTTGGTCTTCAATGTCACAACTTGCAAGATCTTTAAGTTCATACATAGGATTCGTTTTCAAGGTTAATGACCTCAATTGTAATTTGTTTTAGGTGATTAGGCCTATTTTAGACATGTTATTATATTATTCCTCTCTGTTTTAAACATTACGAAGAGCTGGAGTGAGAAGTTTAATCCTCATCCCGAGGAAGTTGCCTCAGGCTTTCCTATAGATCCACCTAGACCTTCACAAGCAGTAGCATCAAATGGAGATGCAGATGGGAATTGTCAGAAGAGAGCTTCCCATTCAGGGCCACTGGCTCACCGGGCTGCATGGATGAACTCAGGGAATAACCTTGATGATGCTCCTAAATTTTCTACTGCTACTACTGACTTGTCAATGATGTCGAGTTTAGTTGCAGCAAGGAGAAGTAATCTTGTATCGGAAGATCACAAAGAAAAATCGCAAAACCATAATGTGCAGCAGAAAGAATATGGAAGAAGTAACAACAAAGATGCGGTTGCGGTAAGTAGTAAACTAAGGGTATTTATGGTTCTTCTATTTCGTTTATTCCGGTTTTCGGTTGCTTGCATTGCAATTAAAATCTATCGATTTCAAACACCTGATACGTGCTTCTGAATGATGTTTGCTTTTCCAGCTTGCTTATGGATCGAAGGGTAACAAGCTTCGCTATTCCAGTCTACTATTAGTTCCATCATCAAGCAACACCGATCAGTTTCTCAAGGATCACGATCGCCAAATAGGAGAAGCTGTTCGTCGAGCACGCCTCGACAAGGCAAAGATGAAGGAAGTTTAGTTACAAGAGTACGATCAAATATCAACCAATCCATTACTTGTTTCAGGTCGTTGAGCTGAATTTTGCATCTCGAAGATGATCACTGCAAATAATTTTTGTTGTTGTGATCCTAGTTGGTGGGTGGCCTTTTTATTTTTGTATAGTTTTTATTTTCAGCCCCTAGGAAAATGGGTAGTGGGCATACATAGCTATGATTATTCTTGTAGAGCTTATTAGTAGCCATAAGAGGATGGAATGAAAGAAGCAAATTCTAGAAGTAATTGCAGTAGCATTAATGTTGAATGAAAAACACATGTAGCTTTAGAAAACTTGGATTATTCAACTTAAAACAGTTTGTAGCAGGAATCGAAAGTACAGACACTATCCATTCTTAACTGGACCTAAAAGGGAGCTGCATGGAAAATCTGGGCATCATTCATCATCTGTTCAAAACTAACTCTCCATTTACGACTACATAACTCTAGAATTCTTAGAACCAAATTTCTACTTAAATATCCTCTCAAACCACCATTGATAGCTTTAATAGCATCTCAAATCTCTATGTAAATACCTCTCAAACCAGCTCTCCATTGACGTCTTTTGTTATGGTAATTTAACGAGTATTCATATCATATGGAAATATGATAAAAAAAAATTGTGTATGAAAAAAAAAATTAAATACTTTCTCTATCCCAATAAATAAAAACATCATAGTAGTCACACATAATTAAAATTTACAAATATATATATTTTTAAATTTCTTCATTGAAATTTTTTATAATCTATGTAGTTTTAAAAAAAAATATATTTTTAAAATTTATGTCATTTTTTATCCATATTTAATTTTAAAGAATAAGAGGTAAAAAAGAAAAAATGTTCATCATTAAAAATTAAAATGTGACAAATTTAGTATATATTGTGTTAGACATATATTTATATTTGTGAGTCTCGTTTTTCAATGATTAAGATTGATCTTTAAATCTGAATGTTTGTTGGATTTGATAGTAAGAAGTTTGATACTTCTTGTGACAATTTTTAGTTCTAGTTTTGTGAATGAAAAAAATAATGTTGGAAAAACTTTTCAACTTGATTTCGAATTTAAAATTGGAAGAAATTTATGAGTTTTGGGTATAAGATAGAAGGGTAAACTACATTCAATGTCACTAAACTATTAATAAGTTTATATTTTGGTCATTTAACTTCAAAAAATTACAAACTAGTCAATGAACCACTCAAAAGTTTTTATTTAAGTCATTGGGCTATTAATTTAAAAAAAAAAGTCTGGCTAGTAAGCTTCAAACAACGATTTTACGATTAGTATAATGGATCAATACTCATTGATAAGTAGAATAACATAACTTAGATTTAAGTGGATCTAACTGCCAATGTTGAAGATCAGAAAAGAAAGTTGTTTAGATTTTAATTTGCAGATTTTTTACGTATAAAGTTGTTTCATGAAGAAAAACTGAATTATAAAATAGAATGGAAAGGAGAGTTTTCGATTGGTGCAAGTGGTGTAAACAAAGAAAGCTATACATTAACGATTTTAACAGTCCAATAATTTAAATGAATACTTTCGAATAGTTCAATAGTCATTTTGTAACTTTTTGAAGTAAAGGGATGAAAATGTAAACTTACTAATAGTTTAGTGGCTTGGGGTGTAGTTTACCCAAAATAGAATACAAAATTCGGGTACTAGGAAGCCATCGGGTAACCCGACGGGTCCTTCCTTAAAACCATCATCGAATAAATCATATCCAAAAGCTTCCATAAACCCCAATAGAACAGATGAAACAAAATTGAAAGCGTCGACGTTATCTAAAACCCACCTGCCACTTCTCTTTCACTTTTGATAGCCATGTCCCGAGGAACAGAGAAGCTTATAAAGAGTGTAAAGCAATTTGCAGATACCCAATACAAGTTCTTCTCAACTAGATATGGACAACAAGTGATTGACATTTTGGAGTTCCCAATCAAAGTAGTGCTCTCTCCGTTCACTCTTGCCTTTGACATTGCTGGGTCTGCTCCTCGTGGGTTTGGCATCCCTGAGTTTATCTCCAAGCTTTCTCATACTTCTATCTTTGTAAGTTTTTCATCTATGTCAAGTTTAAGTCTTTTGTTCCAATGGGTTCTAAGTTTTTCTTCCTTTTTTCTTGGTTCCTATGTTCTTTGTTATAATTGTGCTTTGCTGTAATGTGTATCTTCAAGTCTATTGAATTTTTGAGCTTTTGTTGAAAGTTTTAAGTCTTTTGCTCCAATGGGTTCTAAGTTTTTCTTCCTTTTTTGTTGGTTCGTATGTTCTTTGTTATAATTATACTTAGCTGTAATATGTAGATTCAAGTCTACTAAAATTTTGAGCTTTTTTTGAAATTTCATGTCCTTTGCTCCAATAGGTTCTAAGTTTTTCTTCCTTTGTGTTGGTTAGTATGTTCTTTGTTGTAATTATAATTTGCCGTAATGTGTAGATTCAAGTCTATTAAGTTTTTGAGCTTTTTGTTGAAAGTTTTAAGTCTTTTGCTTTAATGGGTTCTAACTCTCACTTCCTTTTTTGTTGGTTGGTATGTTCTTTGTGTTATAATTGTAATCTCCTGAAATGGTAGCTTCTGTTCTTTTAAATCTTTGAGCTTTTGTTGAAATTTCATGTCTTTTGCTCTAATGGGTTCTAAGTTCTCCTTATCTTTTTGTTATAGGTTAGGACCAGTTCATTATTTTTCATCCATTAAATGTGAAAGTCAACTTGTGAACCGTGATTTAACATGTATTTGATAATAATGGACAAAAAAGTAATGAAGGAGGAGCCAAACCTGTTCTCTATTAATAATCATGATTTGCTGAAATGTGTCCATCGCAGGCTATTGCTGCTTTGGGAACCTATGATATTGCTTTAGAGCTAGGAAAGAAGGTGATATGTCAAAGGTACATTTCAATATCCTTAGAAGTTAAATCCTGGATTTGCTCATCATTGATTAAATTTCGTAGAACTTGTGAATGGCTTCAACTTCTACGTTTTTCTAATAAAGAAACAAATAAAACAAATTTTCTACACTTAAGTTTCATACTTGCTGGCATATGTTCAATGGTCTGTTACTAAAGAAACACTGAACTTTTGGCACATCATTAACCATATTATTTATCAATGTCATGAAGTAGATCGGACAGTAAAATAAGAACCAAGTTTTGTTGAAAGGAATGCATGTCTTCGATTTATTTCTTTACCTTTTCTTACATGAGATTGGTCTGTCAAGTTTAGGAACTGTCGTACTTGCAATGGATGGCAAGCTTTGCGGTGTACTATGTGCAAAGGATCAGGGAAAGTGCACTATCAAGTGAAAACTCATTCCTTGAGAAGGTAAATCAACCTCCACTGTTTTCTTACTATAAAGTCGTAACTATATAGTGTTCTTATTTATAGTTTGAAATTTGAATCGCATTCTCAATAATCGACTTTGTTTAGCTATGTGAATTATGATTGTTTTTAATATGAAATTTTGACTATTTCTGAATCTTCATAGTGGGGAGAAGGCAACCGCAGAATGTGTTGCAGATGCTATTGCTGATAATCGAGCAGAGTTAGTGCACCTCCCATCTGCCATTGATCTTAATGCTCCGTTGCCATCTAAAGAATGCCCAACTTGTGATGGAACCGTGAGTCTTATCTTTCTTTTGTTGGAGAATTTTCTTAACTGGACAATTTTCGGTTTTGATCCTAGTTCAAACATGTGTTGCTTGTAGGGAGTAATGCACTGTCCCGAATGCAAGCACAAAATACAAGTCAGGATCTCTGCGGATGATGTGAGTTGTTTCTATCACTCTTAGCGTATGGAACGTTTGATGATTTACATTTTCGTGAATAAAAAGGCTACTTGTTGAAATACAACTTAGTTTCTTTATTTTTTTTCTTTGTCAACTTTTTTAATTGATTGTATAGTTCCAGAACATTCGACAACCTTGTTTTAGTTGTGCTTCTACTAGCTTTGTTCGGGTTTTCTTGTTTGTTTCATGCTAAAGTTGCCCATCCTTAAATTTAGCTTGCTTTTTGTAGATAATGGAACCTCCATGGAAAGCCTATAACATCTTAAGGAAGATGGACTATCCATATGAGGCAAGTATCCTAACTTATACATTATGTACTTTTCAATGTTGAAACTTCTGGAGAACATTTTGTATCATCAAATAATTGAAAATGAATATGTTATTATCTAAATTCACTAGAATATGAAAAGAGTCCTATTTCTGTTTTCCATGCACGCCATATCTTTGATCCATCAAAATACTCAAGGTACTAGAATTAGTGTCCATAAATGATTCCTTGTCATATACTTCTTCTCATTTAATTTGATATCTCTTCGCCAAACTTGCCATTTCAGCACATTGTTCACAGCATGAAAGATCCCAGCATTGCAGCTTTTTGGTTGCTTACCCTGCCTCAGATTGTGGGTGGATTCGAGTATGATGATGATGTGAAGCAGAAAATTTGGTGGCAATACAAGGTATAGATGTCTATGATCTCACTTTTTTTCGTATTGATATCCTAAGAATCCATGGCAATAAATGGATAGCATTTCGGAGATTGAACGTGAACTATATTTGTTAGAAATCTAGTCTACATGATAATATATATGTATATATGTATGTATGACCTCACTACACAATATATGACATTCATTATTATCTAATCAAAGCATTCTTGTAATTGCTTTATTTTCTATTGAATTTAGGAATCAATGCGGTATGACCAACTACGGGATGTAGTGGCAAAGCGAAATCCAGGCTGGGAGCACTTGCAGGAAGTAAGATCATGTTTTATGTGGGCATTTATTTTTTAGTAACATGTCTAAGATAACTTTGTAGTACAATATGAGTCCTTGGAAGATCATGTGTAGGATAGTTATGTCACACATGGGTACTTCAAGAAAATGAATAGTCGGAGCAACATATCATACGGTTTCTTTCTTTGGAAAGTTCATGACGTGACCTAGTATAACATTCACAGGGCTTGATTACCCTAGATCCTGTTCGTGCGAGGGATGACCCTGTTGTAGTGAAAAATGTTCCTTATTACAAGGCGAAGAAAGCGTTGGAGGCCGAAGTCATGAGACTAGATCCTCCTCCACGGCCACAAAATTGGGGTGTGAGTATCCTCAGCTGTCATATTGTATAATTTGTATATTTCATAGAAAGAAATTTTAATGGCAATAATCGGACTAAACTTTGGTGGTGCTTTCAGAATCTGGACCTTCCTCTAAATGCATCTTCGTGGAGCGAAGATGATCTTAAAGATCCAGCAAAACTGTATGAAATGACTGTTCTTCTTAATGCTCAACGAGAAATTGCTGATAAACTTTTAGATGCACAATGGGAAACCAAATGGCGGCAAGAGAAGGTATTTAATCAAACTTGTGCCACCAAGTCCAAGTATCATAACACACATACATTTGAACTTATTTTCTCTTAGAGACTGCTTCCTTTATTTCTATAATGGATTCAGTATGTCTTATTTTTGTGTGTATTTTCTATCATAACCGATATTTGGTGTTTAGTTAAATGAGATGCTGGAGGAGAAGGTGCGACCGTACATTCAGAACATCGATAATGGCGTCCTTCCTCAACCGATCGTAATACCATCACAAACTGGAAATCAAAAGGTTTGTATTTTCTTTTTTTCACTTACAAATGTTATGTTATAGTCTTGTATTGAGTGCAATTATAATCAGCTCTGATGGTAAAAGTATCATGGAGGCCCGAAGTAGGAGTCGGATTGTATTTTACCCCCTCTACTAAAAAAGATGGACAAATTAGTCATTGTATGTTAAATCAAAGAGCAAACTGGAGCTTTTATTAAAAATTCCATTTATTTTTACTGATATAAACTAGTCCTTATACAACAGTATGAGTTACACATGGCATGCCACATATCACTATCGGTTATTTTGTCAACCATGTTAGTTTTTAAAAATACAAATAGATTATGGACTTTGTTTGACATATGTATTGAATACGTATTGAACACGAGAGTATAATCCTTCAAATATATGAAAAACCTTCTAAGCAATAGCAGACTCATACCCAACACTCACTCTCCGGTTGGGATTAAATATTATGAAAGCAATGAGGATGATATAGGCTTATTGTGAAGTCTTTGCACAGCGGAAGTTTTAAACTTGCTAATTGCTATGCCATTTCAATTGCTAGGTATTAATAATAATAATGTTGGTAACTTTGTGTTTATGTTGCAGAGGGCTAGAAGGAAGAGATGGCTATTCTTCTAAATCATTTCTACCCATTTTTGTATCTATTTATAGCGATGGCTATGACTAAATTTTCCAATCTTGTATTTGTGATTTAGGCATGAATATTATTCAATAAACTTTTTCAAGGTACGAGCCGGTAGACTTGATTCATATCGGCTCTGTATAATGTAATTTGTGCTTGGGTTGAATTACTATTATAAATGTATTTTTATTTGAATTTAATTACAAAATATTTATTAATAACTTTTTATTCTAATGAATAGTAATTTGGATGGCCTGAAATGGGCTTAGATAAAAAAAAATTATAATATTTTATGATTAGTTGATATTAGAAGTATTCATGGGTCGGGTTGGGTTTAGTTTAGGTCGGATTTAAGCATGATATTAACATATTTTATACTTATTCAAATTCAGACCGGCCTAGAATTTTACTTAAACCCATTTATTATTGTAAAAGACTAAAGCCTATTTTAAGCCTGTTTATATTACTTTTTAAATTTTTTTAAAAAATATTTATATTGTTTTATTTTTATATTTAATAATTTTATACATTTCTTCTTTATTGAAAATTTTTATATAATCATTTTAACATTATTTTAATGTTTACAATAGAGTAGTATTATATATTTAGTATAAGTTTATTTTTTTAATGTGTTCTAAAATACATAATATATAAAAATAACATAATATGAAATATTGTAAACTTAAAATGGGTTGGGTTCGACCTTAAATGTTTAAGTTTGAGTTAAACCCATATTTTAAACAGGTCTAATTTTTTTGCTCAAGCACATTTTTGGGCATAATATTTTTGCTCAAACTCTCTCAAATTCCGAGTGAGTAATCTGACCCATAAACAGGTCTAGTTGAGATAAATATTGATGGATTAAATTTAGATATAATTACTTAGTTGCCTCTTACAAATAAGAAGGGTTAATAAAGAAGTATCATGAAAATTGAAAATCCAATCTCATGTATAAAAATTCCTTTTTGGGTCATTAGAAGGTTTATGTATATTTTTAATTGAAAGGAGCTGGAAAAGAAATTGTATTAATTTGAAATTTATAGGTAAAATAAACAAAAGTACTGTGATATAAAATATATGAAAAAAATGTGAAAATGATTTTTTTAAATTATTAAATTCAAAATATTCTAATTTTAGTTATGAAAATTAAAAATTTTAACAATTTATAAAATCTTTCTTTTTTAAATTAACTTATGTAAAATGATTAATTGAGTTAGAGTTACAAATTAACTCGACACCAATTTAATTGTAAAATTATTAAAATATCTTTACTTTAAAAAGTAATTAATATTATTATAAAATATTTTAGTATTTCAATATTTTATATAATAAAGTAACATTATTTGAGAATAAAACACAATACTAATAAATTCAAGTAAAAATCTTTAGAAATCACAATATAATAAAATAACATTATATTTTGTAAAGAAGGAAATTATAAAATAATAGAATTAAGTGCTAAAATTAATACATCTAATTATGCAAAATAATGATAATGACTTGAATTTGCTTTCAAAACACTTCCAACGTCGAAAGAATAATTTCTAAACATTGACCTACTCAATATTTCTAAAAAACACCCACAAAGCTACTAAATAGCATACTCAAGAAGACACTAGATGCCAACACCATCACACTTGAAGAAGTTGCAGTTGCAAATGACTTGGAAGGTGGCACAGCAGGCGTGGGATTGCTGGCCGGAGATGGAGTTGAATCTTGGGGTGATGTTGACGGTAGAGGTGGAGATGATTGTTTAGGGGGAGGTGGTGGTGGATATGTAGGAGCCAAGGTTGGAGCATGATGCTTGGGAGAGTGTGCAGGTGATGCAGATGATTGTTTAGGAGGTTCAGCTACATGTGGTGGTGGTGGATAAGTAGGAGCCAAAACTGGCCCTGCAACCGGACCATGATGCTTTGGAGAGTATGCTGGCCCTGGGGATGATTGTTTAGGAGGTTCTGCTAGAGGTGATGGAGATGATGGAGCCAAGGCTGGTCCTGCAACAGGGCCATGATGCTCGGGAGAGTGTGCTGGCCATGGAGATGGTCCAGGAAAGACAGATGATTGTTTAGGAGGCTCAACTACAGGTGGTGATGTAGGAGCCATGGTTGGCCTAGCAACTGAACCATAATGATTGGGAGATTGTGCTGGTCCATGCAACACAGATGATTCAAGAACAACGAAGTTTCTATAGGCATCAGAGAAAGAGAGGAGACGAACAATGAACACTACGAAAAGGCTAAGAGATCTGTGAGATTTCATATTGAATGATTATATGATGATTTGTGTGATAAGTCATATATGGGTGTGCATATATAAACCTATATGTATGCATAGGAAAAGGAAAGAAAAATTATGGGAAGAAGCTTCAAAGAAAGCTCTTTGAAACCCTAAATTATGGGAGAATCAAAAGGAATCAAAATGGTAGCAAATCAATAAGAATTAAATTGATATTATGGAAATTAACGAAATTAAAGTTGATTTACTTTAATTACTTACTTTTAATAATTTATGCGGCTTACTAGGATACAGCTAATATTTAAAACTTGCCATGTTTATTTGATAGTTTTTAAGTTAATTTTGCAGTTAATTATTTAAAAAGAATTAAATTGAAGATTAAATTTGACATTATGATTTAAAATAACAAATTTATACACCCTAGTGTATATATGTATATATATATTCGTATTTTGCTTAATATAAATTTGGGGACCATCTTGTAAAGATTTCAAGTAAATTATAGATATAAGTAGAGGTGTATATGGGTTGAGCTAAGTTCGAGTTGGACCTATGTATGATATTAATACAGTTTATGCTTGCCCCAGCTCGGATTGACTATAAATATGGGCTTAAATTTTTTTCCAAGCCCATCCATTTTTGCAAATGGCTATCACAAGCTTAGACCCATCCATATTATTTTTTAAAATTTTTAAAAGAAATATATTTATATTATTTTGATTTAATATTTAATAATTTATATATTTTATTTATTTTAACATTTTTTTTAATATTTACAATATAATAGTATTATATATTACTGCTGACTTAATTTTTATTTGTAATAAATTACATAATATAAAAAATAATATAAAACATTAAAAACTTAAAAAAAAAAAAAAAGCCGAACCAAGCTAGGCTCAAATCTTGAATGTTCAAGTCCGAATTTGACCCATATGGAAAACAATTTTTTTTTCCCAAGTCCACTTTGAGCATAACGTTTTTAACTAAACTCTCTCAAATTTCGAGCTAACCTTCAAGCATGGATAGATGATCTAACCTATGAATAAATCTAAATATAAGAATATATATACTAACCAATACGACCAATACCGATACTAATACGATGCCTCTTGCACCAACTCTCTACCTTTTTCCATTGAAGAAAACAAAAGTACAAGTAACAAAAATAACAATTATATTGTTCTTTAAGCTAGAGGCTTAAAACAAATAACATTGGAAACAAAGTAATATTAAGTCACAAGGCATAATCTAAATTAACAACAATAAAGGAGTTCTTTTCTCTCTTGAAAACATTGCAAGGATTAGTTGTCTTGTATAGGAGTTCTTGGGCTGAAAAACTTGGCTGTAACTCTTGAATCCAATATACTTAAAGCTTCTTTGGATTTGATGCAACTAGGTGTCTTGTATTGGCTCAAAGAAGCTCCTTTGGACACAAAGTAATCCAGTAATGCCTCAAAAGTTCCTTGTTTAACAACCCTAATCTCCAAAGCTGCAATCATGTTTTCCTTCCTATACATTCTATATGTAAAATGCAATGAATCTTCCATTTTAGAGCAACATTCTTCCATTACCTTTGGGTCAAGTTCTTTGCCGTTCTTGTTGTTGTTGTTGCCTTCTTTGGGCTTAATCTCCCAGAATATGACATAGTGACCTGGTGTTGAAGATGTATCACCGTAGCTTGTGTATTCTGTTAAGATGAGTCCGAGCGGATTGAGAAGTGCCTTTGCTTCTGCCACTGCCTTTAAGATGTCTGCTTCACTTGTTCTTTCCATATCGACGCCTAGAGCAACGTTTTGCCTCCCAACAAATTGGAACTGAGGTGTATTGTTGTGGAAACCGGTCACCTTAATAATGTCTCCGACTCTATATCGATATAATCCTGAAAAGTTTCGATCATTATATCATGTGTTAGGACATGGCATTTGAATTTATTCGGCTTATGATTTAAGAGTTTGAGGAAATCATACCCATAGAAGATGTGACAAGTACTTCATAACATTGACCAAGCTTCACGTTTACGAGATCAACAGGTCCGGTATCTTCATGGTGAGACATGGCGTTTAACTGAACCTGGTTTTGAGAATCTGTAACACAGTCTTCTTTTATCGAAAGGAATTCATAGTAAACCGTATTTGGGAGAAATGTGTAACAGACATCTGAAGGTTTACATAGTGGTTCCAAGTTGATCCCGATGGCACCTTCCGAGCAAGCATAAAAACCTGACACTAATGGTAGCCCACCACAATAGAACTCAAGTTCTGCAGTATATTGTAGCATGGCACCTGTACATACGGTACCAATGTACTTTGTTTTAGGCCATAGCTTTCTGATTATTCGTTCCCATGATTTACAACTACATACGTCTTCTATCAAGTCAGCCAATTCTAGATTAGGCTTCAAGATCAATGATGCTGCATTTCTGCAATCCGAGTCAGTGATCCATTCACTTATTTGACCGGTTTTTATATTAGAGCATAGCTCTTTCCAGTTGTTTTCTAAGAACTTGATACTTCTTACAACCGTAGATGCAAAGATTGAGCCAATCATGACGACCTCATCACGTCGTATTAAACCAAAAAGTATTTGACAGTACATGCTTTGTTTGGTGTCCGGGCAAAAGATAGTCTCAAAAGGGCTAGTGTAAAGCTTGGGTAAAATAGCTTTAAAGCCACTCCCCTTGAATGCTCTTGTTGAGACTGCACTTGCTTTGAGTCCAGAAGGAGTTTCGACCTCTGGTTTGGCAAACATAAGTTCCATTCTTTTACCGGCTTGGTTTATGTCACCAAAGTACCTGTAAATGGATAAACCGAAGTGGTTAGTTTTAGGACTCGGTTCTTCAGAGCTGTTCCTATGCCAATAACCAAAACGAGAGGGGCTTTCAGCAACAATGTCTCAGGAAGATCCAGCAGGATGGAAACCAAAAACAATTTATGCAACGTTTAGAAATTCTGGACCAGCAAGTCATTTTGTGTTTGTCAAAAGGGTAAGTCATTTTAGAAGAAAAATGGTTTATTTTTCGTTGACCTTTCTAGTCATTTTGCAAAAAATATTTTTCAAAAACTATTTTCAATAAAACAAATGGAGCCTATGATAGCTGTGTTATTCAAACTTGGGTGTGAATTGGATACGAATAATTTTTACAAAATTTTCATATATTTAGAAGGCCTGAAATGATCATATCTCTATACTCATTTAGGGGTATAAATGAGATACTAATACTACTATGCTATTCAAGTTTAACTCGAAAAACACTTGAACTCGGTTTGATAATTATTGAGTCGAGATTAAGCTATTGATCAAGCTGAAGGTTAGCTTAATTATACTCAACTCAAATGGCTAGCAAGCTTTATCGAGTTTTTCATTTTTAATATATATTTTAAATATTTTTATATTATTAAATTACATTGTTGTCCTTACATATTATTAAGATTACGCTTAATTATCCAGCCGAGCTTGAACTCCAGCTTAAATAGGTAGGAATTTAATCGAGTTTGAATATGAAAATTGATAAACTAGCTTAATGGTTATATCTCCAGCCGACCTCGAGCCTTAAGATAGATGTTTGATTGAACACAAGCTTGCCCGTATTTGGGTTCAGCTTGGTTCAATTACACCCTATACCTATTCATCATCAAGTAAACAATGAAATTTACAAGAAGCTGGAATAAGATCGCAATGTCGCATGTTTCAATCAACTAATCTATCACGCTATAAGTGTATAAATCAAATTATACCTACTTTATCATCACAGACCGGTACAACTTATTAAACGTCGCCGCTATGTGAGCGTTTTCAGCCGTGGTAGGTATCAGCTTCGGCAGCCCGCCCGAAGTCCCAGAGCTGTATTTAATCAAACACATGATAGACTTAGGATTAAAGAAACGAAAGAAAGAAGAGGGGAAACACAATGGAAAACAGAGAGAAATCCATGCCTTAAAGAGAACCCAGTGAGGGGTTCAACTAAAAGTATATCAGATGATGCCTCCCCATTAGCAATCCGATCAATATAAGGCTTGAGATGTTCGTAAGTAACGATGGGTACATTTTTTTTAAAGAGTTGCTTGTCGGTTTGGCCATGGAGGAAGCCGTGTAAATACTCAGTTTCAGCATTTTTACTCAGTATTTCACCCAATAACTGGTCTTGGATTTGTTGAGCATCTGTTGTTAGTTCCTCCATCATCTTCAACCCACTTTCATAATCGTTTGTTGCCATCAAAACTGGTTTTCTGGTCTGTAAACGATTAGATCCTGGAAAACCCTATCTGTTTTGGTTTTTCTCTGACTTTGAAATCTATATTGGACCGCACGTGAACAGAAGCTCAATGCATCTTCCTCATGCTTTTTTCTTTATAACTTTTTTTCATCGAAAACCGGTATTCATTAAAAGGGATTGGCTAAAAAAATATATGACAAAACAACTCACCCCACTAAAATGAAAAGACAACAAAAAAATAGAGACAACCAAACAAAGCATAAAACCAAAGGCACACGGAAAGGGAAAAAACATCAAAGCAAACCCCCTAAAGAAAATTGATCAAAGAATACCTGCCAACTTTCCTTTCATCACCAGAAAATCTTCACAGCTAAAAGGAAACAGCTTTGAAAACCAGTAATGGAGATTCAAAGAACCTTCTCTAAACTTCAAAGCCCAACTAAAACTCCTTATCGCTGTCAAAGCCAACCAATCCAGTCCTCATCCACTATTTTTCCAACAGAATCTGGTGCCTCCTCAATCCAAAAACATGGTGTTTGGCGCCTGCGCCCATCCATTGCCAGAGTATGCGCCGCCTTGTTAACTTCTCAATTGGCTCAAAAAGATATCTAACAAAACAACTCACCCGAGGAAAATAAAAAGACAACAGAAAATAAAGACAGTCAAACAAAGCAAAAAAATAATAAAGGCACACAAAAAGACAAAAACCATCAAAACAAACCCACAAAAAAAACCTGGTGCCTTCTCAATCTAAAAACATGGTGTTTAGTGCCTACACCCATCCATTGCCAGAGTATGAGCCGCCCTGTTAATTTCTAGATTGGCTAAAAAAATATCTGACAAAACAACTCACCTCAGGAAAATGAAAAACAACAGAAAATAAAGACAACCAAACAAAGCAAAAAAATAAAGGCACACAAACCATCAAAACAAACCCCCAAAAGAAAACCCGGTGCCTCCTCAATCCAAAAACATGGTGTTTGGTGCCTACGCCCATCCATTGCCAGAGTATGAGCCGCACTGTTAACTTCTCGATTGGCTCAAAAAAATATCTGACAAAACAACTCACCCCAGGAAAATGAAAAGACAACAGAAAATAAAGACAGCGAAACAAAACGAAAAAAACAAAGGCACACGGAAAGGGAAAAACCATCAAAACAAACCCCCTAAAGAAAACTCATCAAAGAAACAACTTTCCTTTCATCACGAGATAAGCTTCACAGCTAAAAGGAAACAGCTTTGAAAACCAGTAATGGAGATTCAAAGTTCTTTCTCCAAACTTCAAAGCCCAACTAAAACTCCTCAGCGTTGTCAAAGCCAACCAGTCCAGTCCTCATCCACCGTTTTTCCAACAGAACTTGGTGCCTCCTCAATCCAAAAACATGGTGTTTGGCGCCTACGCCCATCCATTGCCAGAGTATAAGCCGCCCTGTTATCTTCTCGATTGGCTCAAAAAGATATATGACAAAACAACTCACCCGAGGAAAATGAAAAGACAATAGAAAATAAAGACAGCCAAACAAAGCAAAAAAACAAAGGTACACAAACCATCAAAATAAACCCCCAAAAGAAAACCTGGTGCCTTTTCATGTACTATCTTATTTCGTTTATACCACAGAGCCCAAAAAGAAATGGTTAACATTTGTCTGGTACCTTCATCAACTTCAATAAAAGTACTTCCTAATCAATTTTTGTAATTCGTGGTATTCCTTATTGGAGCAATCGAGAGGTTCAGGGAAAGCCAGAGTTGCTGCAATACACCATAGTACCACAATAAATGGTTAAAATCCTCCAGAGCCTCCTTACATAGAGGGCAAACATTGTCAACAATCAATCTCCGTTTTATTAAGTTATTGGAATGAGGCACATAATATTTGAGTAACCGCCACATGTGTATTCTAATTTTAGAAGGAAAATGTAAAGCCCATAACAATTTGTAGAAGTTCTTGTAATTGTCTATTGTATTTGAGTTGCATTCAATATGCTGAAATTTTTTTATAATTAAAGCTCGATACCCACTCTTCACGGAATACTTCCCAATAGCATCATGACGCCAAACTAGTATATCCTATCTCTAGAGATTGTGAAGGGAATATTGAAGATGCAACTAGCTTGTTCTCAATCAACAAGTCTACAAATCACCTCCGTATTCTAGGTATTCGATTCTACATCAATTAATTGATTCACTATAGTCCAACGAGGATTAACACTCTGAACTGATAATCTACTATTACTAGGGCCAGGCAGCCATGGATTATTTCAGATATTCACACCCTCACCACTGCCAATTCGCCAAACTAAATCATCCGCAATTAGCTCTCGAGCACTACATATGCTCCTCTAGGTAAAAGAGGTGTAACAGCCCGAAATCGGGCCTATTCGAAATTGTGATTTTGGAATCACTTCCCGAGGTTTAATAAGATTATTTAGTATTAAATTATATGTTGTAGTATTTTTATAAGTATGCATGAAGAATTTTGGTAAATTAATTTATGTGATTGAAGGCTTAATCACGATAAAGGACTAAATCGCATAAAGACCAAAAGTTGTGTTCTATTAGAAAAAGGTATTAAATAACTTGAGAACCTAAGTATGGGGGTTTTAAAGGGCAAATAACCCTTCTCACTTGAGGTGGTCGGCCATAAGAGGATTATAGGGACAAGGAAAATTTTTAAAAGTCAAATTTTGTTAGGGTTAGGTGACCTATTTGACTAGTTTTGGATTGAAAATATTAAGGCTTTATTTTCTTTTCATCTTCTTTATCTCTTCACTGAATTTACCAAAAAATTAAGGGTTTTAAGAAGTTCAAAATTTTAGCAACATTTAGCACTCAATTGTAAGTAATTTCCATGGCATTTCTTGAATATTTTTGCATTTTTTAAACCCTCATGACATAAGCTTTTTAATGAGGGGTTTATTTAGCATTTTGGTTGAAAGTTTAAAGTTTTGCCATGAATTTATAGATATTATTTACTGGAGTTTTATAAAAGGAAATGAATGTAGGATGTTTAATAAACAACTTTTGTAAAGAGGTGTATATAGAAAATACCTAAAAAGGGTCTAATTGCAAAGTGAGTATGTTGTATGGTGAATGCATGAAATGATGGAAATTTTAAGTTGCCATAAGAGTAAAAAGGGTTAAGATAGGCATGAGAAGTAAGGAAATTTGATAAAAATCAATTTCCGAACATAAGGGCAAAATGTTCATTTTGTAAAATTGTGAATTTTGGATTGCTTAGGTTTATTTGGTGATTAAATTAGCGAATCTTTATTTATTATAAATCAAGAACAGTGAAATCCGGGCTTAGATCGGGGGAAGGCCAAACTAATGGAATAAATCGAGACTTGCCACATGGAATTGGCGATGAGTTTAATACCATTGTAAGCCATGTAGAAGACATGGCATTGGCGATGAGTTTAATACCATTATAAGCCATGTCGAAGACATGGCATTGGAGATAAGTTTAATGCCATTGTAAGCCCATGTCGAAGACATGGCATTGGCAATGAGTTTAATACCATTATAAGCCCGTGTCGAAGACATGGCATTGGCGATGAGTTTAATGCCACTATAAGCCCATGTAGAAGACATGGCATTGGCGATGAGTTTAATGCTATTGTAAGTCCATGTCGAAGACATGGCATTAGTAATGAGACGAGAGCTAGTGTAAGACCATGTGGAGAACATGGCATCGGTGCTTATCCTATATTCAAGGCCATCGAGTATCCTCTCATATTCTACTGAGTTCCATGAGAAAAGATTTCATAGTTGAATATATATAAGTATATTTAAAAGAAGTGATGACTTTGTTGTAAATAGTACAGGTATAAATATATATATATCTATCATGTCTGTGAAACAAGCTCAATCGTATGTTGTATGATTAGTAAGAAAAATCTGATGAGTAAGTTATGTCCATAATCTTTCATGTTAAGTACGAATGTCGAGAATTATAAGAATATTAATTTACAATATTCGGTTGTTAACAGTTGTATTATATTTACTAAGCTTATGCTTGTCCCCTTTTCTTTCCATTTTCTTATAATGCCGTCTAAGTAGCTAAAGATCTAAGGACGTCAGAAGCATTACTCACACTATCAAATGAAGCATTCGGTATAGTTATATTTTGTGTTTTGAGTAATGGCATGTATAGGTTAGATGGTCATTTTGGTGCAAGATATGCTAGTGAGCCAATTGTGTTGACCATTTATGACAATTAAGTTCATTTTGTAAATGGCCATTGGAATTAGCTAAAATTGTTTTAGTTATCATTAATGAAATGAGAATGATCTCAAGGAAAAGTTGAAGTTATTCATGAATGTGTGTACTAGTAGTAGAAATGTGTATGGTTGGTTGGATTGGTATTTATTAATGTGTTGGAATGTCAAATTATGGTTGTATGTTGAGCATAAAAGCCCTGGTATGTTAGGCTATCTTTTGGTCTTATTTTAGGGTAGCAAAGAGGCTTGGTAGATAACCTATTTTTGTCCATATGGGTAGGCACACGGGCGTGTTTCTAGGTCGTATGTCCCGTGCACCTTGCATGGATAGAATTAAATGCTCATCAATGTTGCACATGGGCATGACTTTGTGTCTCAGCCGTGTGAGAGACACGATCGAGACACGGCGTGTGCCACGGCTGAGACACGAACTTGTGCCACGATCGTGTTTCTACTGACGTCAGAAATAGAATGTCAAAGTTTTTACACACGGGCCGCGACACAAAAGTGTCTTGGCCATGTGAGGGATACAGGCTGGGCACTCGGGTATGTGCCAAGCAGTGTGAAAACCCCTGTAGGTTGAATGTTAGAAATTGAATCCACACGAACAAGGGGCACGTATCCCTAGATTGCTTAGGCCATGTGAGGTACACGGGCCATTAGCACGGCCATGTCTAGAGACCACACGGGCGTGTCGCCATTCCACACGGATGTGTGCCCTGTTTTTAGTGAAATTTCTTGAAAGATTTCTAAGTGTCTAAAATGGTCTCGATTCGTTTCTAAACCACGTGTTCGGCCTTGTAGGCCTTTATTAAGGCCCGTAAGATGTTGTTTGAAAAAGTTTTAATTTGGGGCGTACTTTGGTTATCTAATATTGAGAATTTTGCATGCATTTTAATGAGGTAATGCCTCATATCCTGTTTCGGCATCGGATACGGGTCAGGGATGTTACATTTAGTGGTATCAGAGTATAGTTTAGTCGATTTCAGGACTAACATAGTGTGAGTACAAGTCTAGTGATATGATAGTGTGACGAATGCTAACAATTATAAACTATGTTTTCTTATAGTAATAGATCCTGATCAATCTATGGCGAATGACATGGAAAGTAATGCGTCGGCTCCCGCCGAAGGGACCGCGCCTATAAAGAGTAGACCCGTAACATTAAGTCAGGGTGGAGAGGCCAGAGAGGCCTACCTCAAAATGATAGATGCCTAGTATACGGAGTATGTTCGTGTGAATCCGAACACTCCACCTCCCCCGCCTCCTCTGATTGTTCAACAAGCCCCCGTAGCTCCTCAAGGAGTAGATTTGACTAGGAGAGAGAAGCTTATGGTAGATAGAATAAAGAAATATAAAGTTGAGGAATTTAGAGCAAACAATGATGATGACTCTAAAAGGGCAGAATTCTGGTTAGAGAATACTGTAAGGGTGTTTGATGAGCTTTTGTGCACACCTGAGGAGTGCATAAAGTGTGTGGTGTCACTCCTATGGGACTCAGCTTACCAATGGTAGAATACTCTCGTGTCCGTAGTACTGAGAGAAAGAGTAACTTAGGAGTTCTTTTAAGAAGAGTTCCATAAAAAGTACATTAGTTAGAGGTTCGTTGACCAAAGGAGGAAGGAATTCTTAAATTAAAGAAAGGCCAAATGACAGTCACAGAGTATGAGCGTGAGTTCGTGAGGCTTAGCAAATATGCTCGCGAGTGTGTATCTTCTAAAGTTATCATGTGTAAGCGGTTTGAAGATGGATTGAATGAGGAAATTCGGTTGTTGGTGGGCATTTTAGAAATTTGAGAATTTATAGTGCTCGTCGAGAAGGCATGCAAGGCTGAAGAGTTAGCTAAAGAGAAGAGAATGGCTGACATGGAGTCTCGTGACTTGAAGAAGAGACAAATGGGAAAATCGCATCAATCTTCTCCCAAGAGATCGAAAGAGTTTACTACCCGATCAACTACTTCAGTAGGATTTTCAAGTAGAAGCAAGAGTACGTAACGGATGTCGCCCAAAGCCCACTTCAGTTGCGAGTGTCAGTAGCGCCAGACCTAATAGACTGGAGTGTTCACAGTGCGGTAGACGACACTTCAGCGAATGTCGGGGAGATGAACAGGGTTGTTATAAGTATGGGTCATTGAACCATTTTATCCAAAATTGTCTTAAGTGTGACGAAAAAGACAAGAAACAAGAGATGCGAGCGAGTAATGCACCGACAAGGGGTGGACCACAAAAGAATCCGGGTAGTGGAGGGGGTAGCAGAAGTGCTCCCAGAGATACAGCTTTAAGGTTCGAAGGTCGAGCGCCGACAAGAACTTACGCCATTCACGCTCGTGAGGAAGCCTCATCACCAGATGTGATTTTGGGTACCTTTTCTATCCATGATATATCTGTTCTTGCTTTAGTCGATCCGGGGTTTACACATTCTTATATTTGCATGAAGTTGGTACCTAATATTAATATGTTAGTTTAGTCTATTGAATTCGTAGTAAAGGTGTCCAATCCGTTAGGCAAATATGTCTTAGTGGACAAGATAAGTAGAGATTGTCCCTTAATGATTAGGGGTTACTGTTTTCTGGCTAATCTCATGATATTGCCGTTCAATGAGTTCGATGTAATCCTCGATACGGATTGGTTGCCTACTCATAGTGTAATAGTAAATTGTGGAAGGAAATTTATTGAATTGAGCTGTGAGAATAGAGATAAACTTCAGGTAAAGTCAAGCGAACCGAATAGCTTGCAGGTAGTGGTTTTATCTTTGATTGTAGAAAAATATTTAAGGAAAGGATGCGAAGCTTATCTCACTTTTTTGTTGAACACTCAAGCATCTGAAGTGAAGATTGAGTCGGTACTTGTGGTTTGTGAGTATCCGGATGTGTTTCCGGAAGAGTTACCAGGATTGCCTCCAATAAGGAAAGTGAAGTTTGGCATCGAGTTGGTCCCTGGGACGGTGCCTATCTCGATTGCTTCGTATAGGATGACATCAATGGAGTTAAAGGAGTTAAAGGTACAGCTATAAGAATTAGCAGATAAGGGGTTCGCAAGACCGAGTTATTACCTATGAGGTGCTCCAGTACTCTTTGTGAAGAAGAAAAATGGATCGTTAAGGTTGTGTATCGATTACAGACAACTTAACAAAGTAATTGTGAAGAATAGGTATCCTTACCTAGGATTGATGATTTATTCGATCAACTCAAGGGAGCCACGGTAATTTCTAAGATAGATCTGAGGCCAGGGTACTAGCAATTAAGGGTGAAAGAGCAAGACATACCAAAGACCTCATTTCGGACGAGGTATGGCCATTACGAGTTTTTGGTTATGCCATTCGGCTTGACAAATGCCCCGGCGGTATTCATGGATCTAATAAATCGCATATTTTGGCCATACCAGGATAAATTTGTAGTAGTTTTTATCGATGACATACTAATTTACTCTCGAGACGAGAACGAGCATGCTGAGCACCTGAGGACGGTTCTGCAAACCTTGAGAGAGAAGCAATTATATGCTAAGTTTAACAAAAGTGAATTTTGGCTTCAAGAAGTAGGCTTCTTGGAACATATTATCTCGGACGAAAGGATCAAAATTGACCCGAGTAAGATTTCAGCTATTGTTGAGTGGAAGCCACTGAGAAGTGTGTCTAGGATTAGGAGTTTTGATATGCGTGATATGAAGTAATAAAATTTATAAATAATCGATCACACTAAAACTAACTAATATCACGATTTTAAGGCAAGCGCACCTATCAAACAGTAGTATAGCTTAGTGGCAAGACCGAGATATCGTAACCAAGGGAACCAAAAGTACTAGTATTAACTTCCTTTCTATTATTTAACCTAAAATAAAAGAGGTTTTTATGAAGACTAAACTAATTCTAAAATTAACCTAAGAATGCACAAAAAGAAAATTGGGGAAAAACTCTTAGGAAAGCTAATTGATTTGGGCAATACTCAAGGGAGAATCCATCTAGACTTCACTTGTTATTAACTCTTGAACTAGACGATTTATTCACTTGACTTAGTCCGTAGAAATCCCTAACTTATGTTAATATCTCTCTCGAGACTAAAAACAACTAACTCTAGGTTAATTAATTGAAATCTCTTTCTAATTAAACCCTTATTGTTGCATTAACTTGATCTATGGATTCCTTTATTAGGTTTCACCCTAATCCGGCAAAATCTCGTCGTCCTATCTCTAGGATTGCAATCAACTCCGCTTAATCGTGTTGGATCTACTCCTATGCAGGGACTTTTACTCCTCTACATAAACACATTCGACTTAAATTTATATCCCGGAAATATCAATCTAAGAATTAAAAACACAATTAAAAACAAATCAAGTATTTATCATATAATTCAAGAGAAAATAATAACAAGATTAGTCTTAGGTTTTATCCCCCTCAAGTATTTAGGGGATTTAGTTCATAATTAATAAAGAAAACATCTTAGAAGATATAAGATAACAAAACATAAAGAACCTAAAAAACCCCTAAAGGATTGAAGGAAGATCATCTGTCTTGATGTATAATTCGACTTCTGGATGAATCAATCGGCTTCCCTTGGAGTAATCCCTTGCTTCTACTCTTCGTGTTGGCAGAAGTAAGGCAATCTTTTGTGGGAGAAAGAGTACACCCTTAGAGTTGCCTTCTAGGGTTTTTATATAGAGCTTTGGAATGCCTTTCTTAGCCTCTAAGTATCCAAATCCGAGTGAAATTGCACTTCCTCACGACAGGGACATGCCCATGTGCCACGCCCGTGTGCCACGCCCGTGTGCCACGACAAGAGGCCTGTACGAGATTGTTGATGGTGGCACGGCCGTGTGGTCGACTGTGCTTGTCGGGGCTGGGCCATGTTGGACTTTATGTGGCACGGCCGTGTGGTGAATCCTTGAGCCGTGTTGTTTTTACATTTTGGCCAATTTTCTTCGTTTTTAGCCCGTTTCTCGTTCTTTTCTCTCTCCTATGCTTACCTAAGTATAGACCATGAATGTAACGTCCCCACGTCCGAAACCGTCACCGGAGTCGAGCTTGAGGTGTTACTAAACACAATTTACCATTCAACATCTTAAACTTTCCTTACCCTTCCTGCTTTGATACACTTTCTTTCTTTCTTTCTCACCTGACCTTTAAATACTCATGAATTCAATCTTTATAATGGCCCGTTAAACCACTCGGAATACTAGGGATACTTGGGTTATTCCTGTCTGATAAAATACTGCCAATGCCATGTCCTTGACATGGTCTTACATGAAATATTCCTGTCTCCAAAGCCATATATACGATATGGACTTACATGGCTCAATACTGTCCTGTCTCCAAGGCCATATACACGATATGGGCTTACATGGTGCAATACTGTCCTGTCTGTTAACCCAAATCCCCTAACATTCCTAAGGTTCAAACGGGGCTTTCTGATACTTTCTCTCTGTCTTCTTTTCTTCGTTTCGACTTTGAATATTTTCATAAAGTAAATATATAAATGCTGGAAATTAAAAACATCAATGTAAAACAATGAAATATTGCATTTATTTACCGTAAACTTACCTCGATACAAATTGTGACTAAACTTTACAATTTAGTCCTTTACTTTTTCTTTTCCCCGATCTACTCTTGAATTCCGTTCTTCTTGATCTATAATAGCAAATTTAGCTTATTTAATACTCACATTTATCAAAACAGCCCTTTTTCAAATTTTGGCAAAATTACATTTTTGCCCCTAAACTTTTGCATATTTACACTTTTGCCCCAAGGCTCGGAAATCAAAACTTATCACAAATTCTTGTATTTTAAGACATGCTGATAATTTATTTACCAATATCATCTTCAAATTCCTACTATAACATACACTTATGTACAATAGGTATTTTTACCAATTAAGCCCTTTTACTCGTTTTTACCTAAAACCGAGTAGCTCAAGTTGTCTAACATAATTTAAAACCTCATATTCTATCATAAAACATCAAAATACACAAATTTCACCTATGGGTATTTTTCCAAATATGAACCCTAACTTAAAATATTGCTAACATAAGCTTTATCGAGCTACCGGGATCTCAAAAACGTAAAAATCATTAAAAACGGGGCTTGGAATCACTTACTATGGAGCTTGGAAGCTTGAAACAAACCCTAGCTATGGAGAACCCTTGAAATTTCGTGGTAATGAAGAAGATGATGATTTTTTTGTCATCTTTTCCCTTTTTATTCATGTTAATAACCAAATGACCAAAATGCCCCTCCTTACTAAACTTTCAAAAATTCCACCCATGTCCTATTTTGTCCATGAGCTAAGAAATTGGTCAAATTACTATTTAAACCCTCCTAATTAATATTCCAAAGCAATTTCATAATAAAAACTTCTAGAATGCAAGTTTTGCAATTTATTCGATTTAGTCCCTAACTCCAAGTTAAGCACTTTACGCGTAGAATTTCTTCACGAAATTTTCACACTATCATGCAATCATAATATAAACTTCAAAATATTTATAAAATAATTATTTCTATCTCGGATTTATGGTTACGAAACTACTATTCTGATTAGGCCCTATTTCGGGATGTTACAATGAAATAGAAGGATTAAGAGCACCAATTTCCATAAATTCAATAACAATTCATCCAGAAATTACGCTAAGCATGAGGTAAAAATATGTATAATTTATCATTTATCAAGTTTCTTGGGCTTGGCGGGATACTACAGACTCTTTGTTAATGGATTTTCTATGATTGCGACTCTGATGACAAGGTTGTTGCAGAAAGATGTCAAATTTGAGTGGACAGAAAAATGTCAACAAAGTTTTGAGAAATTAAAGACCTTAGTATTCATGAATGTATGTACTAGTAGTAGAAATGTGTATGATTGGTTGGACTCGTATTTATT
This sequence comes from Gossypium stocksii, assembly GCA_020496765.1. Taxonomy (NCBI): domain Eukaryota; kingdom Viridiplantae; phylum Streptophyta; class Magnoliopsida; order Malvales; family Malvaceae; genus Gossypium; species Gossypium stocksii. The sequence continues at coordinate 3,773,644 of CM035623.1, forward strand.
AATGTGTTGGAATGCCAAATTATGGTTTTATGTTGAGCATAAAAGCTCCGGTATGTTAGGTTATGTTTTGGTCTTGTTTCAGGGTGGCAAAGAGGCTTGGTAGATAACCTATTTTTGTCTATACGGGTAGGCACACAGGCGTGTGTCTAGGCCTGTGTCCCCTGCATCTTGTATGGATAGAATTAAATGCCCATCAGTGTTGCACACGGGCATGAGATACGGCCGTGTGTCTCAACTGTGTAAGAGACACGGCCAAGACACGGCCGTGGTCTACTGATGTTAGAAATAGAATGTCAAGGTTTTTACACATGAGCCATGATACGAGAGTGTCATGGCTGTGTGAGACATAGGCTGGGCACACGGGCGTGTGCCAGGCCTTGTGAAAACCCTTATAGATTGAATGTTAGAAATTGAATCCGCACAGACAAGGGGCACGGGCGTGTCCCTAGATTGCTTAAGCTGTGTGAGGTACACGGGCCATTAGCACGGCCATACCTAGAGACCATACGGGTATGTCGCCGTTCTAAACATGGCGTATGCCATATTTTTAGTGAAAATTATTGAATGATTTCTAAGTGTCTGAAATGGTCCCAATTCGTTTCTAAACCATATGTTAGGCCTTGTAGACCTTTCTTAAGGTCCGTAGGACGTTGTTTGAAAATTTTTTAATTTGAGACGTATTTTGGTTGCCTAAGATTGAGAATTTTGCATGCGTTTTAGTGAGGTAACGCCTCATACCCTATTCTGAAATCAGATACGAGTCAGGAGTGTTACAAGAGGGGTAAGATCCAACTTTTGCTGACATAATATCTATAAAAGGATAATAACGAGCTTTAAAAACTTTCGTTATAAGACAATCGAGCTGAGATAATAATCACCAAACTTACTTTACTAATAAGGCTTTATTGAACAAAAAAAAGTCCCAAAATCCTAATCCACTATCAGCTTTGGGGATACACAACGTACTGTAATTATTCCAATGAATTCCCTTAGCTGATTTACTATTAGACCGCCAAAATTTGTTCATAATGCCCTTTAACTTTTGACATAAGGTTTTCGGTAAAGCAAAACACTGTATAACATATACAGGAATTGCTTGTAACATCAACTTAATGAATATTTCCTTACCCCCAATCAAAAGATACCGAAGACTCCAACCTTCAATTTTCCTTCTGAACTATCCATAAAGTTTGCAAAAGCCTATCTCTTCTTTTTCCCAACCATCATTGGCAAACCCAAGTATTTCTTCGGATTTGTTGCCACCTGAACTTCCAAAATGTTGGTGACTAATTTCCTCTCATTAGTATCCACACTTGCTTCAAAATAAATAAGCGATTTATTAAAATTAACTTGTTGCCTCGAAACCAGTTCATATTCCATAATTATGTTACAAACTATATGAGCTCCATCACCCGGAGTATTACAAAAAAGAATACAGTTATTCGCAAACAACAAATGATTAATCACTAATCTTTCCCTTCCAATTGGAGCACCCTTCATCAAATTTTTATGTTTTACTTCATTCAGCAATACAGAAAGACCTTCAGCATAGATTAAGAAAAGATAAAGACTGAGCGAGCCATTTTGTCTCAACCCCTTGATGGAGAAAAACGGTTACTAATATCCTCATTAATGCCCACCGTATAAGTAACCAAACAAACACACCGCATGATAAGAACGATTCAATCTGGATGAAAACCCAACCTAGACATCATTCCAGCTAAAAATCTCATTCAACACGATCATACGCTTTACTCATATCGAGTTTAAGTGCTAAATACCCTCGTTTACTCCTCTTCTTCATTTTTAGGGAGTGTAAGACCTCATAAGCAATTAAAACATTATCCGAAATGTGTCTCCCTAGAATAAAAACCCCTTGAGCTTTATCAATACAGTATCCCAGCATTGAACTCATACATTCCACCAAGATTTTCGCAATAATTTTGTAAATCACTTTATATAAACTTATAGATCTAAATTGAAAGAGATTTTTCAGTTTCTCAACTTTTGGAATTAGAACTAAATGGGTTTTATTGATCTCGCTCATTTCAATCTCACCTTTTAAAACAGACAAGCAATATCTAAAAATCTCAATCCCGATAATATGCCAATACCTTTGATAGAACATTGCTAGAAAACCATCAACCCCCGGGGCCTTTAGGGGTACCATTATCTTCACCACATGCCAAATTTCGTCTTCAGTAAAAGGTTTAAGCAGCTCATCATTCATGCTTTTTTGTGATCCTTTGCTCTACTAGACCAAACAACCTATCATCGCCCCCTGTTTCGGAAGTTGTATACAGATCTACAAAATACTTCAAAACAATCTACAATATCTCCTATGTTTGAGAAACCCACTGCCCATTCTTCTCTTCTAACCCAACAATTCGATTACAACTATAACAGGACACAACAACTTTGTGGAGGAAACTCGTATTCCGATCACCATTTTTTAACCAATTGATCCAAGCACGTTGTTCCCAAAAAACTTCTTAAGCCTCTAAGTTCAAGCCTATCTGCACCTCTATAATTTTAGTCAAAACCTCATTAGTTGAATCTCGATCATGTAGGTCAAACAGTAGTTTTTCCAAAACCATTCAGTGTTGTTTTTGCTTATTGGTTCTTGAACAACTCTAAAGTTGGAACTGTTAGCCCGCTTTTCCTGAAGCCACATGCTAACAGTTGCATTCCACTGTCGCACCGCCGCACGCAAGGAGATAACCCATCTATACACTATTTTTGAAGGCTCGATTCTGGTTCGAAAAGGACAGAAACTCTCTCCATGGCCGAGTTTGCCACAAATAAAGCGGAACAAACTGTATTTCTCGTACTAAAATCGAGTGTAGACAATTCAATCATTACCGATCAAAATCTTCTTCTTCTTCCTTTTCAATGGAATTGTCACATCCAAATGAACCCGAATATGCATAAATTTTTAAAAACGCATTGATAGAAATGATGTATCATAGTCAAGAAACTGACCTAGAAAATCCTCAAATTGTTTGGCCATAAATTCCATCATCAAACCCGAGGGAGATCTTGTATTTGAACCCAAAATTCCGATAGAGATAACAAAATTAACAACGGATTTTCCCCTAGTTGAATCCTTTGGAGCATTAATAAATGATTGTTAAAAAACCATGGTGTTCCTACAAGTACTCTTTGAACGTCAACCTCATAAAAAATTGAAAAAGGAATCGTTTCTCTCCCAAGTCTGAAATACATATTCCCCCAATAGAATGCCAAGGATCAGCCATAGTATTTCGTAAAGTGGGAAAATGAACAACACTATCTGTCAAACAGTATCCCACCAGACTAAAATGATAATTCTGATCAACCACCGTAGCTTCCTCCTGAAACGCATCCTCTTCCTCATCAATCAAATTCAGGTTAGCCAATTCTTCCTCCATCACGCATAAAAACTGCACTCCAGAATCAAAACCAGAAAAAACTTAAGAAAAAAAAAGAAAAAAAACCGTGTAAATAGACAGACAAACCCTCGTGTCAATAGACAGACAAAGAAGTACTTTTCTTTATAATTTTATCTTTCTTAAATTTAAATTTACATTTTTAATTTTTAATATAATATAAATTTTATATTTTTGAAATGTTATTAATTATCTCATATAGGTAATTTTGATTTTTTATTCAATTAAAATATTACATGACATATATAAATTGAAAGCGGATTTAAATTTAAAAAGTAGAGGGATTAATTTTTTGAAAATAAAAGTAGAGCTATATTGCAAATCTATGAAGTGTAGAGACTTAGAATCATGATGTTTGAATCAAACCAAACGGACTGATTAGACCAGAAATTGGCCGACGTATCAAAAGAGAGGTATCAGATCAGTTGACTTGCAAACTAGTACGAACCGATTAAACAATGTTAAAAAAATCAATTGAACTGATTTTTTATTTTTGTGATTTTTAATGATTTATTTAATCGAATCGTATGAACTAATGACTTAACCAATTCGACTACCAGTTTAGTTATGAAAACCTTGCTTAAAGTTTATTTTAATCTTCAAATTTTTACTCTATAATTTAACATAAATAAAGTAATCGACACAATGTGAATGGTAGGTGGAGCATACTAATTTCAATATAAAGTAACTTCCATATCCGCCATAGACATATCCAAATCTATATGCACGTATTATTGTGGTATATAAAGTATCTTTTTATATATTTTATATATTCGTATCATGTTATACTTAATATAAATTTGAATACCAACTTGTAAGGGTTTCAAGCAACTACATATATAAGATATAAGAACGTAAAAATCAATATGACCAATACCGGTACTAATACGATCCCAATTGCATTGAATCAATGCCATTGCCTTTTCCATTGAAGAAAACAAAAATACAAGTAATAAAAATAAAAATAAAAATTTTCTTTTAAGCAAGGGATTTAAAAAAAAATAACACTAGAATGAAAGTAAATACTAAAGAAGGAAATGTCACAAGACATAATCTAAATTAAGAAGAAATGAGTTCTTTTATTTTCTCTTGAAAACATTGCAAGGATTAGTTGTCTTGTATAGTAGTTCTTGGGCTGAAAAACTTGGCTATAACTCTTGAATCCAATATATTTAAAGCTTCCTTACTTTTGATGCAAATAGGTGTCTTGTATTGGCTCAAAGAAGCTCCATTGGACACAAAGTAATCTAGTAATGCCTCAAAAGCTCCTTGTTTAACAACCCTAATCTCCAAAGCTGCAATTATGTTCTCTTTCCTATACATTCTATATGTAAAATGCAATGAATCTTCCATTTTTGAGCAACATTCTTCCATTACCTTTGGGTCAAGTTCTTTGCCGTTCTTCTTGTTGCTGTTGCCTTCTTTTGGCTTAATCTCCCAGAATATGACATAGTGACCTGGTGTTGAAGATGTATCACCGTAGCTAGTGTATTCTGTTAAGATGAGTCCGAGCGGATCGAGAAGTACCTTTGCTTCTGCCACTGCCTTTAAGATGTCTGCTTCACTTGTTCTTTCCATATCGACGCCTAGAGCAACGTTTTGCCTCCCAACAAATTGGAACTGAGGTGTATTGTTGTGGAAACCGGTCACCTTAATAATGTCTCCGACTTTATATCGATATAATCCTGAAAAGTTTCGATCATTATATCATGTGTTAGGACATGGCATTTGAATGAATTCGGCTTGTGATTTAAGAGTTTTGAGGATAATGTTACCTGCAGGAGATGTGATAAGAATTTCATAACATTGACCAGGCTTCACGTTTACAAGATCAACAGTTTCCGTATCTTTATGGCGAGACGTGTGTAACTGAACCTGGTTTTGAGAATCTGTAACACAGTCTTCTTTGATCGGAAGGAATTCATAGTAAACCGTATTGGGGAGGATTGTGTAACAGACATCTGAAGGTTTAGATAGAGGTTCTAAGTTGATCGCGATGGCACCTTCCGAGCAAGCGTAAAAACCTGACACTAATGGTAGCCCACCACAATAGAACTCAAGTTCTGCAGTAAATTGTAGCATGGCACCTGTACATACGGTACCAATGTACTTTGTTTTAGGCCATAGCTTTCTCACTATTCCTTCCCATGATTTACAACTACATATGTCTTCTAGCAAGTCAGCCAATTTGGGATTAGGCTTCAAGATCAATGATGCTGCTTTTCTGCATCCCGAGTCGGTGATCCAATCACTTATTTTACCTGTTTTTATATTAGAGCATAGCTCTTGCCAGTTATTTTCTATGAACTTGATACCTCTTAAAACCGTAGCTGCGAAGATTGAGCCAATCACCACGACCTCATCACGTTGTATTAAACCAAAAAGTAACTGACAGTACGTGCTTTGTTTGGTGTCCGGGCAAAAGATAGTCTCATAAGGGCTAGTGTAAAGCTTGGGCAAAATGGCTTGAAAGCTACTCTCCTTGAATGCTCTCGTTGTGACTGCACTTGCCTTGAGGCCAGAAGGCGTTTCAACGTCTGGTTTGGCAAACAAAAGTTCCATTCTTTTACCAACTTGGCTTAGGTCACCAAAGTGCCTGTAAATGGATAAACCGAAGTGGTTACTTTTAGGACTCTGCTGTCGTAAAAGCTCTTCAGAGCTGTTCCTGCCAGTAACCAAAAGGGGGGGGGGGGGGCTTTCAGGCTTTCAGCAACAATGTCTCAGGAAGATCTAACAGGATGGAAACCAAAAACGATTGATGCTACATAATTCATTTGGGGTTAAATCACTTTATGCCTGCACTTGAGAACTTTTCCCTCATTAACTTTTTTTTTTATACCATATATAGACACTACACAGGCTCCTGTTTTCATTTTCTTTTGAAGATTGAGACAAACCAATATTTCAAGGCACCAAAGTAACATATATAAGATACCTATATTATTCAAACTCAAGGGTGAGTTGGATATAGACTTGATAATCTTCCGCACACTTGTCTAGACTTGAAGGTTTATTTTGAAAATGAGAGAATTTGAATAAAAATATAAGTCTAAAAAATGGGTTTTAACAAAAATAAAGTCTATTTTCTAAATAAGTTGGCTAAAACTTTTTGTCTTGACTTGACTCGAATTTGCTTAATTTTTTTTTACTGTCATTTTATTATTATATTGTTATTATTTTTATTTTGTATGATTGCTGTTTTGTTATTATTTTAAAAGTATTTATTTTAGTCTTATTTAAGTATAAAGACTTTTTTATTATATTTTTTATTTATTGCAAAATATTTATCTTAATGTTTAGCATTTTTATCTAAATCTAAGTTTAGATAAAATTTTAGTCTCATTTTTAGACTAGACTTAAATGTAGAAAATAAGTTTAAAATTTTACCTCTCCCGACTCAACCCATGATAACATCTAATTGAAATAATGTCTCTAATCTCATTCATCAAGAAGTAATCAATGAACTTTACTAGCACTAGAAATAACTTAGCTATGTTCCATATTTCAATCTACTAATCTATCACTTTCAGTGCATAAATCATACTTGATCATCAAAGACAGGTGCAAGTTACCCAAAGCCGCCGTTACGTTAGCACTTTCAGCCGTGATAGGTATCAGCTTTGGCTGCCCACCCGAAGTCCCGGAGCTGCATTTAATCAAACACATGAAAGAAAAAAAAAAGGGTAAAACACAATGGAAAAACAGAGACGGAAATCACAGAAAATCCATACCTTAATGAGAACCCAATGAGGGGTTCAACTAAAAGTATATCAGATGACGCCTTCCCATTAGCAATACGATCAATGTAAGGCTTGATATGGTCGTATGTAACAATGGGTACATTTTTTTTGAAGAGTTGCTTGTCGGTTTGGCCATGGAGGAATCCCTGTAAATACTCTGTTTCAGCATTTTTACTCAGTATTTCACCCAATAACTGCTCTTGGATTTGTCGAGCATTTGTTGTTATTTCCTCCAACATCTTCAACACACTTTCATAATCATTTGCTGCCATCAAAACTGGTTTTCTGGTCTGTAAACGATAAGATCCTGGAAAGCTCTCAACTGTTTCCTCTTTTTTTTCTTTGACAGAGTTTTTGGAAGCTAAATATAGAGGGACTGCCTTATATATCCAGAATTTATATTATTACTATTTTTGTACAATACTTACCATAACTGTTTTAGACACAGCTAAGATATTATCATATTTTTTATAAATATAAAAGGATAAACTATCAAAATAGTCACTTTTATTTATTTCGAATTATATTTTAGTCACTTACGTTTGAAACGTTATGTTTTAGTGTAACGCCCCTAACCCGAATCCATCACCGGAATAGAGTTACGGAGCATTACCGGAGTTACTAATTTATCTATCAAATATTTTATTTCATCTAACATTCAAATTTGAAACCAATTAAAACATGTTGTCGCTTAACCGTGCTTATTTTTCTCAACATGTTTTACTTGAATTTTATTACTCGTCTCAGTATGCTTAATTTTCTTGTATCATCGTATAAAAAATAATCACATATTTACATGTCAAGATGAATATCATTTTCTTTCCATTTCTTCATAAACTTAAATCAGGTAATACATTATATCAAGATTTCATGTATTTAAAAATACAATTCAAGCTACATTAATTTACCTCGCTTGTTTATGTTTATAATTTCACTAATCCGATATCTTTTCTTTTTCGCGTTCAAGTCTCATATTTTAGTTGCACGAATCTTTATAAATAAATTTAATCGTCATTTTCATTCATTTCATATTCTAATACATTTAATTAATGCTTTAGGCAAAATTTCCATTTTACCCTTAAAACTTTTAATTAATTACAATTTCATCCTTGATTCCAGAAAAATAAAAGTATTGTCATTTAATCCTTGTTTACAGCCATTATTCTTATACATATTGATAACGGCCCATAAATTTTATGAAATATCAAAATTTACCATAATTTCAACACTTTTCAATTTAATCCCTAAAACATGTTTTCGCTTGATCTTGATCTAAATTAATATTTTCATTCAATTTTGTAATTTAAATAATAAAATAATCCATTACATGCAATTTGATCATTTTTGACATTTTTACAAAATCGCCCATAAAGTTCTACTTTTATTCAATTTAATCCCTGAGCCTAAAACATGCAAATTAGCCATGCTAGTTGAATATTCATACATATTTTCCTCCTCCTCCACTCCATTCCACATCCTTAATTTATATAACATGCTTATAAGTAACATTATCAAAACTTTCACTATTTACTTATATGTATTTTCAAAACTGTCCATTTGAGTCATAGTCACTAAATTATTTATATCTTGAGCTACAGAACTTCAAATTAAGATCCGCTAATTTTCCCTGAAACTAGACTCACATATCTTCTTACCATAAAATTTTTAGAATTTTTGGTTTAGCCAATTAGTACAGTTTATTCATTAAATTCTCCCTTATTTTACTGTTTGACAGTTCTGACCACTCTTCGGTAAAATTTAATTATCTCTTTGTACAGAATTCAAATGATATTCTAGTTTATTTCTATTGAAAATACACTCATTCAGGAATCTAACCATATAAATTATGTCTCAAAATTATTTTTATACAATTTTTAATGATTTTTTCAATTCAGAACAGAGGATCCCGAAATTATTCTGAACCAGTCTCACAAAAATATAAATATCTCAAAATACAGAATTCATTTACTTTCTATGTTTCTTTTATATGAAAATAAACTCAATAAGCTTTAATTTCATATCTTATTCATCCTCTAATTCGATTTCTAAAATTTTTAGTAATTTTTCAAAGTTAAACTTATGTTGCTGCCCAAAACTGTTTCTTATAGTTTATTTTGCAATTAAATCCTAACTAAGTTTACTTACTTTTACAACTCAATTCATACTTCATTTCTACTTAATCTCTTCCCATATTTAACTTAACCATCCAATGTTCATATTAGAACTCAAATTTAAAACTTCTTCCAATTCAATCCCTACTATATAAAACTTATGGCCTCTTTTACAATTTAATCCTCTTTTTCATTCTAACTTAAAATTCTATTAATTAAACCCCTATTTCATCTTCTTGCTCAACATGAACTACTCTTAGAAATCTATGAACTATCAAAATATCAACTTAATCTTAACAAGACTTTGTTTTCAAGCTTTTAAAACATCCAAATTAAAAGAAAATGGCTTAATTGACTTACCTATTAAACATCCAAGCTTTAAATCCTCAATTTCTCTTTTTTCTTTTTCCTTCTCTTTTTCTTCCCTTCTTTCCCGTTTGCTATTCTGTTTCTTTTCCCCCTTCTCCTTTTTTTTTTTCTTTCCACACACACACATATATATATACTAAATAAAATAATAAAATAATAATAAATATCTTATTAAAATAATATTTTTCTAATAAAATAATTATAAAATATCATCAACATCATAATTACTTTCTAGATTTCTCTCTCTTCCAATTGACCATTTTCCCTTTGTGATCTTTTAAAATTCCATTCTTGAGTCATCACTTAATTGGGTAGAATTGCAATTTAGTCCCTCAAAATTCTTCACCTATTCAATTTGGTCCTAATTCATCCATTTTCCTTAGTTTCTAGATTATTCCACACCTAAAATATTTGCACTATTGGTCCTTCAACTTTCCAGATTTATACTTTAACCCCTTAAATTTTGAGTATTTACTCTTAAGCAACAAAACTTTTTTCATTTTTACAATTTAGTCATTTCTTGAATTAATATGTCATAATATACTTCCCAATGACATAACTCAAATTTCCTCTTCTTGTCACTTGATTTCCTTATTTTACTATATCAAGGATAATATCTTACTGTAGAAATTTTCGGGGTGTTACATTTAGTCATTTACACTATCGTGTTGTAACATTTTAGCCACTAAGCGTTAATTGTCGTTAACAGTATAACAATAAACTGATATGGTATGTTACATCATCATTTCAAACAAAAATTTTAGGATAAAATTTAGCTCCAAATGAAAAAATGTGAGGACCAAATATATAATTTAACCTAAATTTTTTATTTGAAATGATGATATAACATGTCATGTCAACTTATCTGTGACACCCCTAATGTGACCCTAGTCGGAAAGTGGTTTTGGGACCACCAAAACCGAGTCACAATAATAATTAAATGTCATATCTGATGCTTATTATTTGTGAATATGTATGTGTGAAAATTTCATGCTCTAATTTTGTCATTTGGATGTGAAATTAGCTAAAAAGGACATAATTGTGAAACTTAGAAAATATGTTAGGTAAATGTGTGAGGACCAAATAGTGGTATAGTATGAAAACATGGGTTTGCATGTCAAAATGCCCTATTTTAAATTAGTGGCCGGCTATGTAATGATGTCCCTCCACTATGTATGAATTTTCCTATATTATTATATTGATAATTGTTATAATAACTTAATAAAAATGTATTAAATAAAAACAAGGAAGAATAAAACAAAAACAAGAAAAAGAAGTGTTCATATTTTTGTTGTTTGGCCGAATATTGAAAGGAAAAAGGGGGGGCAAAGAACTTGAATTTTCAGCACCTTGATTTCTTTCTTTAGGTGAGCTTATTTGATAATTTTTGATGGATGTTTGATATTTTTGTAATGGTTTTGTTGTTATCTATTCAACCCATGGATGAAATTGTGTTTGTGTACTTTTTATATATATGTTTCGGCCATGGCTAATTGAAGGAGATTTTGTGTTTTACTCTTAATAATGGAAATCTATGGTTGTATGCATAGAAACTAGCTAATTGATGAAAAATAAAATGAGACTTGGGCATATCTATGATTTTCGGCATTGTAGAGATGGGTTTAGTGCATTCGACAATTTGGGGAAAATGGGGAAATCATGGAAAAACATGTAATTCATGTTAAATTATTAAATTAAGTCTTGAATTGATGAAATCAAGTGATGAATGGAAGTATTTGAGCTGGTGGATGATTTGAGCTAAACTATATGCGTTTCTTGTTGAATTTTTATGGATTGAGTTGGCAAAATAAATTGTGATTATTTTGGTTGTGGCAATCGGCTAAGTGGGGAGTATGCATGATTAATGAGAAATTAGTAGTAATTGTATACGTGTTAGTTTATTTAGCACTTGAGTAATGAATTACTTTTGTATTGGGGATGATTAGTAGTGAGTAAAGATTTGGTTAACTTTGTTAAGTGATTTATTTAGACAAGTTGTATACGGTTGATTTAATGGTGTGCAAAAATTATGCTAAATTGGGATTTTGATTATTTAGGTATAAGATTGCCGAATGAAAATCAAAGTAAGAATTAGTAATAAAGTTGTATATTTGCCGATTATGATTAAATGTTTATATTGTAATGGTCATATATATAGGTATATATATTTATACCTTATGTATGTACCATGTACACATAAGGACATTCGGCAATATGATTAAATTCATGTAGAAGAAAGCATGACAAATTAAGTGACTCTTTGCTTGTGAATGTGAATTAGATATGGATTAAATAAGTATGAAATCGAGTCATGGCATATTTTATTAAATATGATTCATATTGAAAATGATATGTGATTGCCAAATGCGATTGTTAAGTAAATAACATTAGTTAAGTACTTAAGCAAATCTATTGTTTTACTTTAGCTTAAGAGCAAGGAGGATCAAAGTCGGATAGGGGAAAAGATAAAGTAAACGAATAGCTGTGGATATCTAGTCGTCGACCACTTCCGAGGTAAGTTCTTAAGTGTTTGAACTTAGAAATTTAAGTGCAAATTTGAAATAATCTGCTTAGGACAGCAGCAGTAACGGGAATTTAGAAAATCACCATAAATTGTTGGAGTTGAATTAGAGGCTGAATAAAATATGTAATTAAAGCTTAATGAGTCTAGTTTCTTATAAAAGAAACCGTGTAAGCAAAAGAATTGCCAATAATGAGATATTTAAAGTTGTGTGAGATAGTGTTAGAATGATTCTGAAATCCTCTGTTCTGTTTTTAGAAAATCATTATAAATTGTAAAAAAATTGTTATAAGATAAAATTTATATGCTTAGACTCCTCAATGAGTCTAGTTTCAAATGAAATAAACAAGAACATATTTTTAATTCTGTACAACGAGAAATTTGATTCGAAGTGAAGAGTGGTCAGTATAGTCAAACAGTGAAACAGGGGAAATTTTAAGAAAAATCTGGTATTGATTGGCCAAACTAAAAATTCTGAAAATTTTATGGTTAGAAGATATATGAGTCTATTTTCAGGGAAAATTAACGGACTTCATTTGGAGTTTCGTAGCTCCAGTTACGAATAATTTAATGACTGTTGCTCAGGAAAACAGCTTGTAGTGAATTTGTGATTATGTAGTAAACATTGATGAAACTGTTGAGTTGTTTATAAGCTATCGATTAAATATTGGTAATCAAAGTACCGAATCCGTATTAAAGTGAGGCTATAAGCCGTAAACAACTAGTATACCTAGTCAATTTAGTTATGATGAAATTAATGTATGAGATATGTATATGTGGTAAGGCCAAATGGCTAATGTGAAATGTGTATGAGGTATGTATATGTGGTAAAGCCAAATGGCTAATGTGAAATATGTATGAGATATGTATATGTGGTAAAGCCAAATGGTCACTATGATTTAAGCTTGAATGGTGAATTGGATATGTGATGTTGTGTGTGACTTTTGAACCAAATTTAAATGATGGTGTTTATATGGTGCTTATATCCGAATGTGACATGAGACTACTAATGTAATAGAATTGTGAAATGTACGCTTGATGGATAAATATGCATAAAGGTTCAGTGAGTTATATTCGGACTAAGTCCTGAAGGGCATTCGTGCCGATGTTATATCTGGGCTAAGTCCCGAAGGGCATTAGTGCCGATGTTATATCCGGGCTAAGTCCCGAAGGGCATTCATGCCGATGTTATATCTGGGCTAAGTCCCGAAGGGCATTCGTGCCAATGTTATATCCGGGCTAAGTCCCGAAGGGCATTCGTGCCGATGTTATATCCGGGCTAAGTCCCGAAGGGCATTCGTGCCGGTGTTATATCCAGGCTAAGTCTCGAAGGGCATTTGTGCCGGTGTTATATTCGAGCTAAGTCCCGAAGGGCATTTGTGCCAGTGCTATATCCGGGTTAAGATCCCGCAGGCTTTATGCGAGAATATTATCCTGATTTAATGTCTGTAGGCTTCGTGCTCGTACTATATTCGGGTTTAAAGACCAGAAGGCTAAATGCTGGGATTCAAGTAAGATTTTGATATTGAGCATCCGCAGTAAATTACCATCAAATAAGTAATATGCATTTAAGATATTCAGGTACGTATTACTTACTCATCGGTGGATTGATTTCGAAGTAAATTATTAGTGTCGAAGAGGAATGTAAATGTGATTGATAATATAATTCCAAATATGTGAATGATCTAATTGGTAATGGTATGCTTGTGTAATGAAGTATGTGAGGAAATATCCTTATGTATTAGAGCATATTTGGCCAAAAGGCCTTATGATTTGAGTATGGGTTGTATTCGGCTAGATGTGCCAATACAAAATAAGGATTATATTCTGTCAACTTACGTATATGTGATAAGGAATATGTTTGGTTCTTTATGTGCCTATACAGAAATTTAGTACTTGTCATGCTGAAATACTCGAAAATATTGATATGATTATGAACAAATGGATAGGATTATTGAAAATTTTAAATTGATGAAGAATGTGCTTTGGGAATCAATCATGAAAAGGATATATGTTATGCTAAATGAGTTGTGACTCTATGAAACTATTCATGATAGATTATGATATGACTACAGGACTCCAAATATAGAAATTGAGAGTAGTTAAAGTATTATGTTTTCATTTGATTGAATCAAAAACATTTAAAGGTAATGCATATGTAAATATTCGACCATCTTAGTCATTATTATTCAGAAGTATATATGTGTTAGATAAGTGATGCATTTATTGATACTATGGTTCGAGATGAAGCTCTAGATTAACTTTAACGAACAGAAGAAATGAATGATCAATGATTTTGAATGACAACACTTTGTGACTTAAAATTCAAGGCTAAAGAAATGTCAACTAAATTAAGTGAAATTTTGGCTAGGTATATTTGGACAAATGAGACTTTACTTAGATTAAGTATATTTGAAAAAAGTCTTTGATTCAGCAAAATTATTGTTTTGCTTAAAACTTGCTAAGCTTATGAAAGCTTACTCTATTTGTTCGTGTTTTTTGTTCTATAGGTTGTGGATTCTGACTATCAGCTCGGGGATCGTCAGCACTTCGTCACACTATCTATCGTTACGATAACCATGTGATTGGACTTAGCTGATGGCATGTATAGGATAGACAATAAGTAGATTGATACTTTGACCTTCATGTAGAAGTCTTGTGGTTACGGTATATTATGGAACTTACTTGTATAAGTTTTAAATTCGAACTTTGTTTGCGTCTAGCAATTTAGTAAGTGAATGATCTTTATTTAAGAAAATGTTCAAAATTTTACGGCCCCAATCTGATTCCTAGTTTTCGGTAACGCCTCGTCCTATTTCGGCGACGGTTACGGGATAGGGGTGTTACATTATCATTACACGGTTAACGACAATTAATGGCTTAGTAACTAAAATGTTACAACACGTTAACGTAAGTGACGAAAATGTAAGATTTCAAACATAAGTGACTAGAATGTAACCAGAGTTAAACAAAAGTGACTATTTTGGTAGTTTACCCAAAATAAAATAATAATAATAATAGTAAGGTTAAATTTGCTATTAGTCCCTATACTTTGCGAAAGTTGTTGATTTAATCTTTGTACTTTTCAAATTTTAAAATTTTAATCTTGACTCAAATAGTAGTAATTAAATCTGTTTGGTTAAATTTAATCACTTATCCTACACTAGAGTTGTCCATGGGTTGGGCCGCTTGAAAAATGGGAGTGTTTGAGCAAAAATAGGCTCGGAAAATGGGCTTGGGTAAAAAAAAAAAGACTCGTTTAGAAAACAGGTCGAGTCTCGGGTAAATTATTTTGGCTCAAGCTCGGTCCAACCACATTAAAAAAAATTGTTGTTTTTGCTAATGTTTTCTCACTTTTTGTCACTGTTTTGTTACCATTTCACTATTATGTTGCTATTATTTTATTTGTTAATGTTTGGATATTGTATAACACTTGTTTTATTGTTAATTTTACTACTATTTAGAGGCATTTGCTTGTTAAGTTGCATTTATCTTAGTGTTATTTAAGTATAAAGATTATTTTAAATTTATTTTCAATTCGTTGGGAAACATTTATTTTAATATTTTTAGTGTATTTGGTGTATTATATATTTAAAATTTGTTATATAAAAATAAAATTAAAAAAAAACTAATACGGGCTGAGCTCGGGCCTAAAATTTTGTTAGGGCCCGACCCATGGACAACTTTATCTTGCACCATGCGTACAATTGTAGGTTTAGTTCATATTCTCCAATTACATTATTCTAAGTCTCTATCCTTTTCAAATTTTGAAATTTCAATCTTGACGCAAATGACAGTGGTTATTAATCCATTAATTGGACTTTTAGTAAGTAATATATAGAAATAAGGTTTATTAGTAAAAAAAGCCCTCATTGAAAAAAAATATATCAATTAAGCTCTCATCAAATTTAACACCCAATTGAGTCCTTAAAGATAAAAAAAAATTAATCAATTAAGCTCCTTCGTCAACGTTGACCAAGTTTGGTTGTTAAATTTTATTGACAGTTGATAGACCAATAGGACGATGACATGTGGCGGTTACGTTACCACATCAGCAAATATATTTTAAAAATAAAAAATCCTAAAAGTAACTATATATTTAAAAATAACTATTTAGAAATCACATATTAAACATGGAAAAATGGTTGTCTAGGTTGATCTTAATTGTAATTTTTTAATAATAATTTAAAATTTATAGAAAACTTATAAAAAATTATTTTAAAATATATATTTATTTATTAAACAATAATTTGATTCAAAAGCAATTCAAATTTAAAATATCTTTTTAGGATTTTTTTTACTTTTAAAAAATAGTTGTTGATGTAACTTTTAATGTACAAGTGGTCGCCACATCTCACCATTAGATTGGTTGTCAACTACATCAGCAAAATTTAACAATTAAACTTGATCAATGTTAACGGAGGAGCTTGAAAGATTAATTTTTCATTTTTAAGGGCTCAATTGGGTGCTAAATTTTGTTAAGAGCTTAATTGCGTTTTTTTACTAACAAGCTTATAATAAGCTGGCATGGTATTACACATAAAATAATATATTTGATGTACTATATTTTAGAAATAGCAGAACTTAATAAATTTGACAGTTATCATTTAGTGATGATTGAATAAAAACTAAAAGTGACCAAATTAAAGTACAATAATGAAATTCACTATTTTTACAAAGTATAAGGACTAATGACAAATTTTAATCTAATAAAAAATCCCCAAAATAATAATAACGCATATGACACCCTCCAAAGTTATTCACAAAATAACTTATTAAAATATAAAATTAAATATTTATAACACACTAATTACATGAAAATAAAAAGAAAACATAACATACAATATTTCTTATTTTCTTCTTTCCATTATTATCATTACAGTAAACTATAAAAATGGTCATTTTTATTTGTTTCAGATTATATTTTAGTTATTTATGTTTAAAATTTTACGTTTTAGTTACTTACATTATCATTTTGTTACGAAGTGGTCACTTTATTCTTAAACTCAGTTACCTCCCTAACGACGGTCTTATGTGGTAGTCCAGACGGATTTTAGATGCCAACTTAGATGTCTTACATTGTAATCCAAATTAAATTTATTTAATTAAAAACATATTTTTATCCCAACAACGGGATATCCATGTTAGCATTTAAAATCTATTTGGACTGCCATGTAGGACTGCCGTTATGGAAGTAAGCGAGTTTAACAGTAGAGTGACCGCTTCGTAACAAAACGATAACTTAAGTGACTAAAATGTAATATTTCAAACATAAATGACTAAAATGTAATTTGAGGCAAACAAAAGTAATTATTTTTACAATTTACCCATATCATTATTACTTTTTTGGGATTTTACACAATTTAAATACCTTCGACTTATCTTAACACGAGAAGTCTATCTGAAATTGAGCTCTCTCAACTTCTCACAACTTTAAGTAATTTATTTTATATTTATAATTGCAATTGATTGAATGTTAAAATATCGTTATTATTTTATTGTTTTCACGTATGATTTTGATTTTAGGATTATTGTTAAAATATTAGTGATTTATTTTTAGTTTTTATATACTTATTGAGTCTTAACTCGATTGGAATAGGCAGGAGGATGTGGGTTCAAATAAGTTGAAGCACATTATCCTTCTTGTCGAAACCTAATTTTTTGAAAAACGAGGGTCGACTTCGATTTTGAAAATGAAAACGAAAAACGGGAGTCGCCACTAATCTTTTTTTGTTTAGGTGTGATCGGATCACCTTGAAATTCAATCATTTTAATAAAGTTTAAATTTACTAAAACAATGATTTTTAGTCTATGAAATCCAGAAAATAGGTTCGGGAGTCGGTTACGCGCGAGGAAGGATTAGCACCCTCGATACGCCCAAAATTGATACCTAATTGATTAGTCAATGTCTTAGTGTCGAAGATTTGAAAACTTGAAAGAATTTAAAAATACGATCTCTCTTTGTATTAATGCTAATTTTACTAAAACAAAGCTTGAATGGACTGAGAAGGACTTTAAAGGCTTTCTCATCCCAAGGTAACGAAACATCTCATCCAGTAAGTTAGGACACGACATCTCAAATCCTTGAGAATAAGCCCGCCTTTCATTTAAAACTTATTTATTTCGATTCTAAAAGGATACT
This sequence comes from Gossypium stocksii, assembly GCA_020496765.1. Classification (NCBI taxonomy): domain Eukaryota; kingdom Viridiplantae; phylum Streptophyta; class Magnoliopsida; order Malvales; family Malvaceae; genus Gossypium; species Gossypium stocksii. The sequence continues at coordinate 3,791,955 of CM035623.1, forward strand.
CGGTTACTTAGATTAAACAAGAAAGATCGAAACCCAGTAAGTTAGGGCACGGTTCCTCGAATTTCTAAATACTGAATATTTCTTTTATTTTATTTAAAAAAATCTCATCTCGAGGTAACAAAATGTCAAATCCAGTAAGTTAGGACATAACGTCTCGAATCTCCAAGAATAAGTAAAACTTGCAATTGCGATTTTAAAAGGATATTCTGCTATTCGAATTAAACGAGAAAAATTGAAACCAGTGAGTTAGGACTCTATTTCTCAAATCTCCAAATACGGGATATTGCTTTTACTTTCTAAAATTTTTCTTTTTTTTTTTTTTAATGATAGCAAGTACAAGACTTAACGATGTGTATTTGTTTGGGCAATAATGTACGAATGTTATGGATAAAAATGATATGAAATTACAAATAAATGAGTCATGATGCATACAATGTCAACAATAGCACAATATTCATCATTGAAATAGTAACATCAATAAACAAAGACCAATGAATTAGATAATAATTAAAAGAGTATAAAGCAAATTAAAATGTAAAACAATTTTGAAACAATGAGTAAATAATGTGAAAAAGAAATTCAAGGATCAACACTATACAAAACAAATCAAAGGAAAAAAAATCATATACATAAAAGGAAATTCAAAATAGATAGTATGTAAATATATATATATATATAAAAATATAAATACAAGATAATAATATATACTTAAAAAATTAAGATAAATAATAATAAGATAATTTAAAACTAATAAAAGAGTTTAAAACAAGGTATAGAAAATGATTTAAAATTCTTAATGAAACAATTTTTAGATAAGTAATTCATGAAAACAAAATTGAAATGAATAATGCGTAGAACAATTCAAAGTAAATAACACATGAGATAATTTAAAATAAATAATTTCTAAAACAACTTAAAATAAATAATATAAAACAACTCAATGTCAATAATATATGAAATTTAAAATAAATAAAAGTTTGAAATAAATAATATGTAAAAAGAACCTTAAAATAAATAACACATATATAAAAAAGGAACAGTTTAATGTAAATAATATAAAAGAACTAAAATGAATAATAATGATAATAAAATGGTTTTTAAAGTAAATAAATAAATAAACAGATTAAACAGACAAAGGACGAAATTATAATTCGAATAATATTTTAGGACGGATTTTAAAAATGAGAAAAAGATAGGGCCGATTAAGGGCTTGATTAAAAAGCGCGCGAGAATGTAGGGACTAGAAAGGAAAATTTCCCTTTATCCGTGTGCGCATTCTTAAACGAGGGACCAAAATGAAACAAAGATAAAACTAACGAGCAAAATTAAAAACACAAAAGAAAGAAATGGACTAAATTAGAACTGGGAATAAAAGAGGAAGGACCAAAACGGTAAATAACCTCTTTTTAAAAAATGCGCGGATCCTCCAGGTGGGTCGGGTCACGCGCGCGGGTTAGGCCTTATACGGCGCCTTTTTGAGGCCACTGAAATGGCCCTAAACGACGCCATTTTACTTGCTCAATAAATAGCAATTTAAAAAAAAAATCATTTAGTTCCTTTTAAAAAAAAAAAGGAAAAAAAGATGAGAGTTGCTCTCAACTCTCTCGTCTCCCTTTCCTCTGGCCTGGATAACAGCGGGTCACTGCCGCACCGGCTGCCGTAGGCGGTGGTCGAAGGTACATAAATCGGGCCTTTTCAGCCCTTTTAAAATCCTTTCAAAAATCAAAATGGAAACAAAGCCCTCCTAGCCCGAAAGATCAAAAGGGAAGAACCTTTCACACTCTCCATAGGCCGACTTCGACGATGGATGGAGAGTCTCCGACGACGAGGGTGCGGAGCGATTCAGGTGAGTTCTTCGCTCCCTTCCTTTTTCTTTTTATTTCGTAATACAAAAAAGAAAATAAAAAAAAACAAAAATTGGATGAAAATAATAGAAACTGGAAATCGGGAATCACCTTAAAGTTTAAATTTTTTTTATTTCTTTTCATTCAAAAAACTGGACCCCCCATTACATCAGATTGGTATGGCTTTTATAGCCGATAATCTACTGTTCATTACACTGTTTGCTTTTGGTTTTGCTACTATTTCTATGCCTCGTTTCTGCTTCGTTCTTCTTTTTTGCTTGTTTGCAGGTCTGAAGGAAGTCAACGAGCAAAGAGGGTTACCATTTTGGTGCTAAACCGACAGAGAAGCAGAGCCTTGGGCGATGTGCGTGCCGACGGGAGGCACATGGGCAACGGCGCGCTTAGGGCATTAGCGTTTCTGAAATGTTTTGCATTTTAGGCCACTGGGCCTTTAATTTTTGGGTTGTAATTGTAAAATTTTTATTATTTTTTGGGTTTTTAATTTTGGTTTCTTTTGGTCTCGGGCCTGGGCCGGGCAAAATAGGCCTGTTACACTTCTATTTAAGGGTTGGTGAGGGGTTATTAGAGGTGATCATGAGTCGAGCTTAAGCATGATATAATATACTTTATGTTTGCTCAAACTCGACCCTATTTGAAATATAGGCCTAAAATTTTGTCAAAACGCGCTCATATTTACAAAAGACTAATTTAAGCCCATTTTAGGCCTGCCCATATTATTTTTAAATTTTTTTTAAAATATTTATATTATATTATTTTAATATTTAAAATTTTAATTTTTTATTTATTGAAAGTGTTTATATAGTCATTTTAATATTATTTTAATATTTATATTAGAGTAGTATTATATGTTTATTTTTTTTAATGTGTTTCAAATTACACAATATATAAAAATAACATAATAAAGTATAATAAGCTTAAAACAGGCCGAGTTGAGCTCTGACTTTAAATGTTTAAGTTTGAGCCCGGCCTATATTTTAAATGTACCTAATTTTTTTGTCTAAACCCTTCCAAATTTCATGCGAGCCTTCAAGCCTAGATGAGTAACCTGACCCATAAACAAGTTTAGGAACTATGAGTACATTTAAAAATTATATTAAAAAGAACGTATAATCAAATTATTAAAAAAGAATCAATAAATTATTTAAAATTTTATTTATTCTTGAATATTTAAATCAAATTCGAGTTTTGTATATTTACCATTTTGTTTTCAAAAAAAATATAGCTTATAATAAAAAAAAAATATTTTACAAATATGTTTTCAAATAAAACAGCCGACCTATGCATGTGTTTTTGAAGCAAATCTCGAGAAATCCTTACTTTTCATCTTCTTTTGACTTCTTGTGGCTTGTTTTTGTATACGTGGAATCTTCCATACCATTGAAATTTATGATATCATTCACGCATTTAGACAGTTACACTGAAAATGAGATAAATTTTTGTATTCGATTTAGATAAAAATGTTAAAATTTGAGTTCGATTTTATTCGTTTGTATTAAATTTATGTATATAAAATTTAAAATATATATAATATAATAAAAATATTAAAATAAATGTTTTCTAATATATTAAAAAATAAATTTAAGAAAATTTCTATATTTAAATAACACTAAGATATGTGCAACTTAATAAGTAAATATTTCTAAAGTAGTAGCAAATTAATAATAAAATAAGAGTTATAAAATATCTAAACAATAATATCAAAATAATAGTAACATAATAGTGAAATGATAATAAAACAGTAAGAAAATAATAGTAAAATAATGCGAAAATAACAAGAAAACAACATATTTTTTCTTTTTACAAATTTGGTCCGGGCCAGGCCCATACAAAAAAATCTTACCCAAGACTCGGGCTTTATTTTTTTATCAAGCTCATTTTTCAGGCTTATATTTTTATTCAAACCCTCTCACTTTTCGAGCGGCCGGTCTGGTCTATGGACAAGTCTAGTCACACATTCCATTTACTGAAAATTATATATATATATATATATATATATATATAGTTTAATAGATTTTTGAATTATTAGAATTTAAATCTGCCATCTTACTTATTGAAATTTGCTACTATATTTTATTTTAATTGGTATTTACCATTATATTTTAAGAATACGAATAAATTTATCATTCAACTTTTATGTGATTGAACATTAATATTAAATTTAATTTTATTAAAATGATTAAAATTTGTCATCAACTTTGATTTTTTAAATTAAAATATACCGTTTGATATTAATTTTGAGACTTGAAAACAAAACATCATATTTTATCTATTAATTGATGGGAAAATATTTAGTACGCGGAGTTTTTAGACTCTACAAGTAGAATCGAGGGTTGACATATTTAAAAAATAAATATTCAAAAAAAAAAGACACAATGTTGCTTGTGAAATAAAAAATATTACAATATCAATGTACCAAATACAAATATTTAATTAATTTATTATTAATTATTAAAATAAAATATTAAAATTCAAAATAGTATTATATTTAAAATTTATAAAACATAATTTTCAAATTCACAAGTATCCCTAATCAATTCAAGTTTATCAATAAATTACATGTTTTGTATTAATTTGCAGTCCAAAAATATATATGTTGGAATATTTTATGAATTACGGTTAGGCTAATCGCTTAAACTCGAATATTTTCTTGAAATTAGAAAATGTTTAGATAAAAATATTAAGTTCGAAAGATGTTTAGAAAAAAATTAAGCCCGTTTAAGATATGGATCAAGTTCAAGTTTGAATATTTAAGACTCAAACAAACTCGAGCTTGGCCCGTTTTTTAAGTTTGTAATGTCTTATATCATCTATATATAATCGAGAAAACAAGAGATTAAAATGAATTAATAATACATAATCAAACCACTTCTCGAATTTAAAAGTAACTTATCGAGTCTTGTTCGATTAGTAAGTGTATTATTATTAATACAGGAGGATGTAGATTTAAGTGCATTAAAACGCATTATCCCCTTATTTATGGGTTTAGGAGGGATTATAGATAGTTCTAAGCATTATGTCAAAAAGAACAAATATGATTAAAACTTATAATGAAATTGTTAAAAAAATAGTAAATTATTACATGAAATATTCTAGTGTTAAAAATTGGTCCCTACATATCGCGTGTAACTGTTTGGTTATTATGTTAGCAATGTTAGTTTTTAATAGTAAAAATAGATTATTTTTTCACAAAAAGATTGGTTTGCTTTTTGATCTAATGTGTAAGGACTAATTTATCAATTTTTTAATAAAAGAGGTAAAATACAAATTGAAACTTAATCTTAAAAAATCAAATATGAATAGACCGAGTCGGACCTGATTTACTTTTCTTAAATTGGGTTAGACTTAAACAAAAAAAGTAATCACACATTTCGAGTTGACTTGGACTTTGAATAACCCAACAATTTATATATTTTCATCTTAAATTTGATTTTAAATCGAAAATTTTAATGAATAAGGAGCATTTCAAATCAAACGTTGATTTTAAATTGGAATTTTAATCCAAACTAAAAAATTAAAATGTTTAGCTTTTGGTTTTTGAAAAATTGATTTTCAATGAAGTTACTTTTTTATCCTCGCATTAAATTTTATACTTTACAATATTATATTTAAATTTGTCATTTTATTTTTTCATAAATAAATTTTAAATGTTTTTATACACAGAAAATAATTTATTAGATTATCTCAATATTATTCATAACATTTTAATTTTTCTGCTTGTAGCCTTTTACTAAACTCTATCACATAAATCGTGGTGAGTTTATCTTACATAAACAAAGAAACCGGGAACATAAGGTGCAACTAAGGATTGGGATAATACCAAGTTTTACCCCTATACTTTTAATGAAATTGTCAATGTCGCACCAGTAGTTTTAATTTGTTCATTTTAGTACATGTACTTTCTATCCGTTTGATATTTTGGTACCCATCCTAACCACGTTAATTTATCACATGTTTAACATGTGGACCTGTAATGAAGTAACACGTGGCATGAATCACACCAAAATTTTTAAACAACATTCAAGGGACTTTTGTATATATTATAGATTATAGATTTATATAAAAACAATCATATTTCGAATAAAACACAATGGAAAATAAGGGGTATTAACTTAAATTTTAATTATTTTTAAATATGTAATTATTGTTGTAATTATTTTAAATGTATAATTTTTACAATTATTTTTTAAATTAAATACTATAATTATTTTTTAAATATAATTTTAATAATATTATGAAAATAATTTTTGTTTTGAAAGGTAAATTAATTAATTCATTTAATAAATGTAACCGTATACAAGTTGTATATGGTGAAGGACAAGCTCCATCAACACAACAAAGGCTTTAGCTTTAGCATCAATAGAACATTATAACATGTTAATAATTGGCTTTGTCACAATTCAAGCACGGCATATCTGGAATGATTGCAAGCACTTAACACAAGGAAATCAACTCGAGATGGCCCAAAGCGACGATAAAAAATTGACAAAAGAATCGAGTATTCACTAAACTAGAGAGGACAACAATAAAGGTATCACTAAAATCACTTGTAAAACTAATATTACATGCATAAGCAATACTAAAAATCATGCTATAAGAGCAAACAAAAAATTTAAAAACTAAAGACTTATTAAACAATGGAAAAACAAACAAAAAATATATAAAACTCAAGACAACACGGGTCTAAATCGATATGTGAAATCATTTATTATTCTGAAATACTCTCAAAACTGAAACAAATCGAGAAGTTGACGAAGAGCCATTCACTTTCTAAGAAAAACTGATAGTGGTCGGTAGAGTTTTAGAGAACGACAAGCACAGTCATTTGTCCATCACAACTTATGAAGATAATAGATATATCCACAAAATAGATTTACAAACTGAAAAGAGACAATGCGTGTATAGTGAATGAGAATAATAAAAAAAGAAAGGATTGATGAGAGAGAAAAAAAGGCATATTATAGCCAGCCCAGAAGCTGACACTGCTGCTAAGGAAAAATCTGAAAAGAAAATTTTTTGAAACTCCTACTTATTTATTTATATATATATATATATATATATTATAAATTATAGATTTATAAAAGAAATACATATTTTGGATAAAACACAATGAACACGTGCGTCTCACATGATGAAAACTAAAATTGTATTTATACTATTTTTTGAAATTAGTGATTCTCTTCCAAGGAGCCGTTGTACCTTAAAACCGTATTCCCAATGAACTCCACGAATTTGTTTTTCTAGGTTTAATGCACACTTTAGTCCCTGAAGTTTACTTCTTTTCCCACTTTGGTCTTTAAAGTGTTTTACCCATTTTTGTCTTGTTATAAGATGTTCACAGTCTAGTCCTTTAAACATTAGTTTATTGGGATATTCAACCAATCATATGCTGCCACATGTTATACGATGATGTTATCAAAACATCATTATCCAAAAAATCTTAAAAAATTACAATTTTTTTAGAAATTTTAATATTTAAAAAATTTTATAAATCACATTTACTAGAGCTTTAACATGAGATCGTTGTCTCTTGGAAGAATATCATCTACGGTAATTTTGTTTTATAACTCAATCAATCAGGATTCATAATTGGTAGATCTTTTTCAGGTGATAGATTTGGATAATTAAATCTGATAAACTATGAAATTTGGTCCTTACACTTAAAAAGTTAAAATTAAGTTTTTCAACTTTTTTTTATTTAAAAATCCCAGATCAATCATTAAAATCATAAGTATTTTTCATAAAAAATCAAATTGACATGTTGAATAAACTGCTCTCATATGATCTAAAATATAATTGACGAAGAATAAACATGTAATTGACGAAGAATAAACATGCTAAGTTTTTAATAGAAATTAGTAGTAACAATAATAATTAGATTAAAATTTTTAAACCGAAAAAATAAAAGGATTAACTTTTTAACTTTTAAAATATACGAACTAAATCTCAAAATCTATAGAAATACATGGACTAATATCATATTTTGACCTACATATTTCCCTACTTTTTGGTATTTTCTATCAAAAACAAATCTAATATTTTTGGCGGCAATTCTTCCTTTGTAGCAAAAATTAAAAAAATAGAAAAGAAAAATAACTGATTTTACAAATATCCCCACTCATCAATCAAACGCGTACGTTCCCACTCCTGCTTAATTAACAATCCAAAATGGCCTCTTTGATAAAATAATAAATAAATATATATATATAAAATGTGATTTGAAAATTTTAATTTATATAATTTTCAAATATTTTTATTATAAAAATAATCAAATTTACTTTTTTTAGATTTTTTAGGAAAAATGTGAATTTCTTTATAGGCTAAAAATTACGTAACAAATTAACAAAATTGAGATTTTTCCTTTTGTTTTTTTATAGATCTCGAGATTTTTTATAGAAATTGATATAAATAATAAATGAGATTTTAGTTGAATAGCAAAGTATAAATGTTGAAAAATTATAAAATATTTGGGTTCAAATTGTATTACGTGTATATTTTTATATAAAATATATAAAATGACAAAAAAATTTAAAAAAATATAATTTATTTTTATAAAATAATCAGATTTTTTGTTATTACCCAATTAAGTTAATGTTAGATTTACTCGTGATTTTAATTCAATTGAGTAAAAAAATATATAGTCGTTTTAATATATACATATAATATTTGTTCTATATAAAATTTGATATATTCACATATTTAAAATATATTTATATTAATTTTTTATATGTATAGAATTTAAATTAATAATTGAATATTATTATAAATTATAGGCGATTTTGGTTTATTATTAGGAATCTTAGGTTTATTAATTTTCTATATTAATTATAAATTAAATTTAATTTAATATAATTCACTCCCTTTTCAGGCGCGTGAACATTAATAGAAAAAAAATTTTCACTAGTATAAACTGCCTTAGTATTTTCCCTTCTCAAAAACCTTATGCCCTAAGTCTCATCCTTCACCTGAAAAAGAAACCTAAAACTTGAAGCCCCTCAAACTGCAAATAATTTTCTACTAAATTGGTTTCTAAGCGATTGTAGTTAATGGGTTTCGCTTTGTTTTCGATTTTCAGTATGGAACGATCCAATTCAGCGTACACCCTGGTGAGTTAAGTACCGAGTTCTAACGATTTGTATCTGTCTTCGAATATCATCCGTTTATTGAAGCACCCAATTGGGAAAACTGAAATATGGATCGTTAGTTGAATACCCATTTCCCTAAATCTTTTCGATTAATATTATATGCAATGTTTTATGGAAGTTTAGGAATATTTTGAAATATAAATTAGAGGTTTTACATATTAATTTGTGGGGGGTTGGTGGTCATGCAATTAACACCGGCCTCGGTTTCTTCATCGAAACAGAGGGGTTGTGGGAAAAAAACGGGTACTAGGCTTCAAACGAAGCGTAAGAGATTAGATGCAATATGTGAAGAAGAGTATAATAGGAACCATAGAGAAGGAAATAAAGGGGATGATGTTGAAGGGCCGGAGAGTGTGGATTTGGAACTCCGTAGGAGCTCACGGGTCAGGAGAGCGCCTGTTATTTTGGATGTGTCACCTAGGCCTCCGAAGAAAAGGCAAAAGGTTGGGAAGAGTGGGAGGTCTGGTCGGGGGAAGAGGAGGTTAGGAAGGGTGAAGGAGGAGGAGGAGGAACAGATGAGGGAGTTACTGACTCTGGGGAGTTGGACCTCAAGGTTGAGGACAAGGAGAAGGAATGCGAGTGTCAAAGTGAAGATGGAGGACAGAGTTCTGTCTAGTAGCAGGAAGCTTTTTGAGGATGTAGGTGGGAATGAGGAGGACGAGGAGGAGGGGGAGGAGATTGAAAATGAAGAGGAGGAGGAGGAGGAGGAGGAGGAGGAGGAGGAGGAGGAGGACGAAATGGAAGAGGAGGGTCAAATGAGTGATAGGGAAATGATGGTTGTTAAATCCAAGAGGCTGGGGAGGGTTAAGGCGGCTAGTGGTTCAGGGATTGAAGTGAAGGTCGATATTTGTTGCGAGGAAGAAGAAAGAGAGGTGGAAAAAGGAGGAATTAGAGGTGATGGAGTAGTGGAGGGTGTGTCTGCTTTCGAAAGTGAAATGAGTGAAAATAATGAGGATGAGGTTGTGGAGGGTACAGCTGTTGTAGAGAATGAAATAAGTCAGAGAAATGAGGAGAGGTTGGATGACAATCTGGTTGAGGTGATTAACAAAGAAAATCGAGAAGTATCAAATTGTATGAAATTGGATGAGGGCTACATTGACCGTGAAAATGCTAAGGTAATTGAATTAATTGAAAGAATGGAGCCGAGGGAAGAACAAGTTCAACAGTTCAAATTTCTGGATGAAGGAGCAAATGGAGAGGATGTTATAGAAGTACATAATGTTGCAGAGGAAGTTGAAGATTGTTGTGTTCATGATGCAAAAGATAATGGATTGTTTAAGGTTCCTAAAAAAACTTTGGAGCATAAAAGTGATATGAAGGTAGGAGAGTCAAATCAAACAGCTGCTGAGACAATTAGCAAGCCACGAATCAAACAAGGGAGGAGGTGTGGTTTGTGTGGTGGTGCAACTGATGGCAAACCACCAAAGAAGCTGGTTCATGATGCTGGTGATAGTGAAAATGAAGCATACAGCTCTTCAGCTTCTGAGGAACCTAACTATGACATTTGGGATGGGTTTGGTGATGAACCTGGGTGGCTTGGTCGTCTCCTGGGTCCTACAAATGATCGTTATGGTATTGCTCGAATCTGGGTTCATCAACAGTGTGCTGTATGGAGTCCTGAGGTGAGCTTTATTTTCCACCTCTTTTTGAGCTTATTAATTGGCTTTTCGTGATATTTTTGAGTATGCTCGTATATGCATTTACACATATTATGCTGATTTTATCAACTATTGTTTCCTCCTCAATAAGCTCTAGGATTTTATAGGTATTTTGGACGTCCACTAGTGTTACCGTAGCTTCTTTGGGCTTTTGATACACCATGGTCTTGTACCATAGCTTGTTGTCCATTCCTTTGTGAAACTTCCCCTTTTAACAATATTCACTCTCTCTGTATGCATGTATATCCCCTTTTTTCTAATGTTCCTTTTTGTAGGTTTATTTTGCTGGCTTGGGTCACTTGAAAAATGTTAGGGCAGCACTTTGTAGAGGAAGAGCCTTAAAATGCACCAGATGTGGGAGGCCTGGAGCAACAATTGGATGTCGTGTTGATCGATGTCCAAAAACATACCACTTGGTATGTTTCTTGATATCTTTTGTCCAAAGAATCTCCCTCAGTACAGCCTCCCCTTCTCTTGCTTCAGTTTTCATTAGAGACAAATGAAGATGTCCATATTACTTTCTTATCAATAGCATTCTATTTTTTGCAGCCTTGTGCAAGGGCTAATGGCTGTATATTTGATCATCGCAAGTTTCTCATAGCCTGCACTGATCATCGACATCTTTTTCAACCTGGTGGTATTCAATATTTAGCTAAGATAAAGAAAATGAAAGCTAAGAAAATGAAGTTGGAAATGAGGAAAGAATCAAATGATGCGTGGCGAAAGGATATTGAAGCAGAAGAAAAATGGTTGGAGAATTGTGGTGAGGATGAAGAGTTCTTGAAACGTGAGGGCAAGAGACTTCATCGGGATTTGTTAAGAATAGCACCTGTCTATATTGGAGGTTCAGAGTCTGACAGTGGAAAATCTTTTGAGGGTTGGGAATCTGTTGCTGGCTTGCAGGATGTTATCCGTTGCATGAAGGAAGTTGTCATCTTACCGCTGTTGTATCCTGAGTTCTTTGATAATCTGGGGCTTACACCACCCAGAGGTGTTCTTTTGCATGGCTATCCTGGAACAGGTAAAACTCTTGTTGTTCGAGCATTGATTGGTTCTTGTGCTCGTGGGGATAAACGAATTGCATATTTTGCCCGTAAAGGTGCTGACTGCTTAGGGAAATATGTTGGTGATGCTGAACGTCAGCTGAGGCTCTTGTTCCAGGTCGCTGAGAAATGTCAACCTTCAATCATATTCTTTGATGAGATAGATGGCTTAGCACCTAGACGGACAAGGCAGCAAGATCAGACACATAGTTCAGTTGTGTCCACATTGCTTTCTCTGATGGATGGTTTAAAGTCCCGAGGCTCGGTGGTGGTGATAGGTGCAACAAATCGCCCTGATGCTGTTGATCCTGCATTGAGGAGGCCAGGGAGATTTGATCGAGAAATTTATTTTCCACTGCCATCAATGGAGGACAGGGCTGCAATCCTTGAACTTCATACTCAAAAATGGCCAAAACCAGTTACTGGCTCTTTGCTGAAATGGGTTGCAAGAAAGACTGTAGGGTTTGCTGGTGCAGATTTGCAGGCCCTTTGTACTCAAGCAGCTGTTATTGCTCTGAAGAGGAATTTTCCTTTGCAGGAAATGTTGTCTGCTGCTGAACAGAAAGTTCTGGGTGCTAAACGTGTTCCTCTTCCCACTTTCAAAGTTGAGGAAAGGGATTGGTTGGAAGCGTTGTCATGTTCTCCACCTCCTTGCTCACGCAGAGAAGCAGGAATGGCTGCTCAAGATTTAGTTGCCTCTCCTCTTCCTGCTCATCTCATTCCTTGTCTGGTAGAACCATTATCTGATTTGCTTCTTTCTCTACGTTTGGATGAGCGCCTCTGGTTGCCACCCCTTCTTTCTGAAAGTGGTGCTGTGATTGAGAGTGTGATTGTTTCCACATTGCATGAAAGGGGACTGCCCAAGGATCATTGGTGGTCCCATGTTCATGATCTTCTTCAAGAAGGACAGGTTGTTAAGCAGATAGTGAGTAGGCTATCATGTGCTGGAATGCTAATTGGAAAGACTAGCTTTGCTGATTATGATGCATCCGTAGGTGATATTAGTGATGATGTTGGCAAGTTTGAGCATTCAATAGTGCATAATGGCAGCACACGCTCCAGTTTGTCACGAAGTACCTATTTGACTTCAACCAGGAAAAGAGGGTTTCGAATATTAATTGCTGGTTGTCCAGGGTCTGGCCAAAAACATCTTGCTTCCAGTCTTCTTCACTGTTTTGTTGGGAATGTTGAAATACATAAAGTTGATTTGGCTACAATTGCACAAGAAGGGCATGGTGACTTAATTCAAGGAGTAACTCAAATTTTGAGTATGTTCCTCATGCTTTATCTTTATGTTCTAGGCAGAATTGTTTCTTCAGTAATTCCTGTTTGTTCTTTAATTAACATGAGATATACTATTTTGATGCACCTTTTCGCCATCTATGCTTGGGTCATGGTTCAGGTTGCTTAGTGATTCTGTAATCTAGGAATATTTCTTTATCATTCTTTTCCCTCTTCTAGTTGGTAGCTTAGTGGTGTCTAAGGGGTTTCAAGAGCATGTATGGCAACTACTCAGCTTCTTCTGTCATGTTTTCTGCTTTTATTCTATCCTTTCACACCACGTGTTTTAAACTCAAAAGCAATTTCTTTTGTGATGTTTGACTAAAGGTTTAGTTGATCTTGTTCATTGGGAAATCCTTACAAACTGCAAATTCATTGGCAGTGAAATGTGCAAGCCTGGGATCAAGTGTAGTGTTTATGCCAAGAATAGATTTGTGGGCTGTGGAGACCATTCACCAAGTTGCTGAGGAGAGCAATTCCTCTTCAACATTACATCAAGCACCAATGGAGGAAGATCCTCAACTTGTTGAAAAGGAAAATGGATCCTCTCAGCAACAATCTGAGCTGGCAGAAACAGGAGAGGATACAGCTGCTGTTCAAAGTGTCTCATGTGCCTGGAGATCATTTGTTGAGCAAGTGGAATCTATTTATGTGTCTACATCCTTGATAATTCTGGTACGAGTTATTTTCATTTTACTTATTTGCAAGATTTAATACTCTTTTTTTTTGGTTGCTTGAGTATCTAGGCTCTACTTGTGGAGCTTTGTAATGAAAGTAGTTTTTGCTTTGCTCTGAATATCTGATTTTCTTATTTCTATTTTCTTCAACAATTCCTTGGTTGCTTTGATTTGACATTTTAGCACTTTTTCTACTTGCTATCTAGTAGAACTTCTTCCATTTTACAGTAGAGGTTAATTTGATAGTTACTGCTTATCAGTTTTTTAAGCTGATTGATTCAGATAAAATTGGAGAGTTGACGTAACTGCATTGGAGAAAGTTATTAGGTAGAGCTCGTTCTCTGCGAACTTGACATGAATAGATTGACTTATCAAACTAAAATACAAACTTGAAACATGGTGCTTGAAACTTCATGCTTGGTCCTTTTACTTGGTTAAGGATATTATGAAGCCAATTGTTATGAAATTGTTAGTATTTCGAGCTGATCCTTGTTTAATCGTAAATTTTTTTGGAAGCATGTCTAAGGCTTAGCGCTTCTTATCTCCAAACAGGCTACTTCTGAAACTCCCTATCTGGAACTCCCTGATAGAATAAGGGAATTTTTTAGGAGTGATCTACCAAATTGCAATCGGAAAACTACATTAGGGCATGCAGTACCCAGATTTACTGTGCATCTTGGCAGGGATTTCGACCATGATATGGTTGTTAAATTATCTGCTGCAGAGTTATCAAGAGATCTCCTTCAATCTTTCGTTCACTTGATTCATCAAAGATCTCATGTCCATGAAGGTCCCAAAAGAAAAAATTCTGTCCAAACTTGTGCAGCTACAGAAAATGATAATACATCTCATGGTTTGGCTTGTGAAGTTGGATCACAACCTCGTGGTGATTTGTCTGTTACGGTGCCAACACCACCAACCAACAGTAAAAATTTGAGGGGCAAATCAAGCTTGATGCTGGCAATAACTTCATTTGGGTATCAGATTTTGCGATTCCCTCATTTTGCTGAGCTTTGCTGGGTGACATCGAAACTTAAAGAAGGTCCTTCTGCAGAAATAGGTGGTCCTTGGAATGGCTGGCCTTTCAACTCTTGTATCATTCGTCCCACCAACTCATCAGGCAAGGCAACTTGTGGGTCCAGCAACACTAAAAGCAAAGAGAAATTTGGTTTGGTCAGAGGCCTGGTTGCCGTTGGTTTATCAGCATACAGAGGCTTATATACATCACTCAGAGAAGTTTCCTCTGAGGTGCGGAAGGTTCTTGAGCTACTAGTTGGGTGGATTAATGCAAAAGTTAATACTGGAAAAGACAGATACCAGTATGTTCATATCCTGTCTCAAGTTGCTTATCTGGAAGATATGGTTAACAGCTGGGTTTATTCAATGCAGAGGTACACTTTTCTCATTACATATATGTCTTGGTTCATATATGCGTATGGATTATAATCTAACAAGAGATTTGATTCATTTGCAGTTTGGATCAGGATCTTCAAATAAAAGCATCAGGCCCCAGTCCATATGCTTTGGGATCTCAAGGTAATTATTCTATACAGGTGAATGATACTGATAGAATCAAGGAATATGGACCGAAAAGTTTCCCTGAATCTGAAGGTCCAGGTGCAAAAATTAACGAATCCACTGTGCAAAATAGCGATTTCATTGACTTGAAAGAAAAGGATGACAATGATGGAAAAGTGAAACTTTTTGAAGAAGCCATACAGGGGATAGGCCTCAGCGGTAATTCTAATTCCGAAGAACATCTTAATTGTACTCTGGCCGACATACCAGTTGCACATGTAGATGAGCAGACTGCCACAAATCCTAGTTTGTGTGTGTCGGGAAGTACTAGAAATCCTATGGTTGATGGAGAATTAAATGCTCAAAATATAGATTCCATTGACACGAACAAGATGGATGATGATTGTACTCCTAGTGATGAGGGTAAAGTTGCTGCAGTGGAAGATGGGGTAATGATTGTAGGTCTCAGTGGTAATACTATTTCAATGGAGCATCGTAACTATTCTGTGGCTGATGAGCTGGTTTGTGTAGGCAAGCAAAATGCGACAATGCCTGCTCCAAGTGAGTCAGTAACTACTATAAATCCTACCCTTGTGGGAGAACCTCGGTCTTCTAAACAATGTAATGGATTTGCACCCAGTGAATCTGTTCCTTCTAAGAATGGGTTCTGTAGTTCAGATGAACTGAATGGTGAAAAGTTATCTGGTTCTGGGAAATCTTGCAACCAGATTAATGCTTCTGAAACAAGGATCAGTATCACATCTGAAGATGGTGAGCATGAAGATCATGAACACGAAAAGGATCCCAATTTCTCTTCAAGTACAGCTGAATCAGAAGTTACATGCTTTTATCAATGCTGCTCTGGCTGCCTACATGCCCTCCTTATTTTGATGCAAAAGGTTCTGCTTAAGGAATGGAAATCAGATGAGAGCCATTGGACAGTTGATGATGTTTATGAAACAGTTGCGTTATTGTCTGCGGATCATCTTTCAACTGTCACTAAGGCATTTGACGAAAACCCGAGTAATGAAAATAACAGGAAGTTATTGAACTGTCCCGAAAGGAGTCGATGCCGTTGTAAAAGCTCAGCAAATTGTTTAGTTATTCCCATGGAATGTAGTTGTCACTCTATTGGCACCAGTTCTCCGAACATACAAGTCGAATTCAATCCGAAATTTGTTTACAGAAATGGACTGATGGTTCCTATAGATTCTAGTCAAGAAGTTTCTTTTCACTGTAAATTCGAAACGTTGTGCCTTTGCCCTCTTATAGAGTCTATATCAATGACAAAGCAACCTGCTGATTGATTTCGGGTTTTTACAGCGTATCATATCTTCTTCCGAGAGGCATACTTGACTCGAAGGGTCGTTACTTAGTTTCCTACTCAAATAGCTTCCCCAAATTTTGTTTCTCCTGGGAAGAAGCTATAACCTATATATCATGTAAATATCATCCAAGGCTTCTTCTGCAGCTGTGGGTAGTACTGTAAGTACGTTTCTCTTATGTCCATCACATGATAATATATATATATATATATATTCATATGGAGGTTTGCCATTCGCTGAGTTTGTTGTCTTGCTGCATTCTTTTTGCTTTCTGGGAATTATTCTTTGATATTTTCAATTTAAGTAATGCAAAATCTCAGGGTTGATAAGTTTTGAGATAATCTTTCAATATCGTAGACAATATATCTTCAAATGTTCATAATATTTAGGTTCCATTTGCCATGGGATGAAAATTGTTGTTATAATTCCATCAAAACTCATTGTTATTACATGGTAATTGCATTAGACATCCTCAAGCTATGTCCTTTAGAAATTTTCAAACTTTAGAACATTTTAATTACATATCAATCAGGTGTTAAGTTAATAGTTAAATAACACAATATCTTATATGATTTAATATAAAATAAAAATTTTGAAAGTAAAAATTAAAATAAAATAAAACTGAAGAAAATAGCGACCAAAAATATTAAAATATAGATTTTTACTAGATTTATATTTACAATATTTATTCTTTTTACAAATTTAGATCTTTTTTACATATATAGAATAAGGATATAAGGGTTATATGGTATGGAGATGGATGGGATTTGAATTCATGATATTTGTAATATATGATTTGAGGGGGTAAAAATGTACTCAAAATTTTAAAAAAATAATTGTTATTTTTTTACTCAATTAGATACTTGAACTTTTAAAATGCATCAAAAAGGTTCTCAAATATTTTCAAAAAAGTAATGAAGTCTCTTCATTTTTTTGTACTCAATTGCGTATTTAAATTGTTAAAAAGTATTAAAAAGATTCTTTGATTGTTAATTTTAATAGTTGATAGTTAAAATTAATTGCTTTTTTAACTTTTTTCAGTTAAAGTCACCATGACATCATATATGGTAAAAAAATATAAAAAATAAAAATCAATAAAATTATAAAAAATAATTAAATTTTAATAAAAATATAAAAATATTTAAAATTTATTAAAAGTTAAAAAAATTATAAAAATCGTAAAAAATAAAAAAATGTAAAATTTTATAAAAAATATTAAATATAAAATTGTAAAATTTTATAAAGTCACAAGAAAATTATAAAAAATATAAAGGAATTATAAAAATTAACGTACTAAAAGAAGCCTTTTATAATTATTTTTTTTAATGATTTTTATAAAATTTTATAATTTTTATAATTTTTATCACATGTCATGCTGTGGTGCGACACAGAACGGCTTTTAACGTAAAAAAAGTTGCGGTAGCTAATTAATGGTTAACGGTTAAAGTTAATTGTTAAAAAGTTTTTTTGATGTATTTTGACAGTTTCAGTACCCAATTGAGTGCAAAAAGAAAAAAATAAGAGCTTAATTACTTTTTTAAAAAAAGTTTGAGAGAGATGTTTACACCATTAACCTAAAAATATTAATTTTATTATTGAATCAAAATTTTATTTTGAAATATTTTGTATATTTTAAAATTATGATATATACTTTATTATCTCAACTAACTCAAACAATTTAATTTATTTTTTTAATATGGTATATATTATTATTTTTAATTAATTTCAAACCATTATTTTTAATTAATTTATTATCAAAAATACTGATGAACAAAATCCAAAAGAAAAAACAAAGAAACATGTACCATGTTCGGCTCATCAAAAACCAACTCCAAGCTTAGTCGGCTCATTCTTCCATTTACAACCATTTGAAGCAAGCTTAGCTGATGATCTCATCATCGGCTCTGACATGCAGCGCGTAAGCACAAACGGCTCACACCCTTTACCTCCAACAACCTTCTCATCAACCGTAGTAGTAATCGCGGCCGCCGCAGCCGCCGTTGGAGGAGCAGCTAAGAAAGAAGAAGAAGACGACGGTGGCTGTAACGACACTGGAACAGGATTATTAAAGTCAACGACCTTTTGTTTGACCAATGTTTGCTTTTCCTTCTCCCTGATGAAATCCTTACTACACACCCATGTCTCCTTTGATACCTCCATTGACAACTTTGGCTCACACATCATTAACAGCAAACAATCAGGCAATAAATTCTGTTGACTTTCACTCTCCTTTGACTCATCACCTTCTTGATCAGTTTTCATGGCTTCTGTGCATCCAAGTTCGGATCTTTCTTGGGTTTTCTCTTCTTCCTCCACCATTGAAGTTGAGCCCTTTTCTTGTACATTTTCTTCACCATGTAGATTCAAAGTTTGTTCCTTTATGGTTGATTCTTGCTGGTCAGCATCTTCCTCATTTCCTTGTTCTTCTTTGTTTTCACCTGCATTTGTTTCAGCTTCTGGGTTTTGTTCTTCTTCATTTTTAGGGTCTAAATCCAAAAACTTGTTGGCAAAAGCAGCCATTTTTATAGGATCAGATCTGCATCTCGTTAACAACGATGCATCCTTTGGTGGAATACATGAAATACTCAACCTAGCTTCATCTTCTTCATCTTCATCATCATTTATTTCAATATCCTCAAATGCATGTCTCTCACTACTTTTCCTCTTTTCATCATCATCATCATCATTATTACCAGATCTTGCTTCTGTTTTGTCTTGTTTATCTTCCCTTTGGTTGGTCATACAAGAAGGCAAAAAGCAGTAAAAATATTCAGCCCCAAATGCTCTCAATGCTTCACAAATAGTCAATGGCAAATGCACCCATTTCTTGCATTCTTGACTATTATTATTGCTTCTATTGTTATGATCCATTCCTATTCTTTTAGATCTACAAGCTCTAAACTTTTTGCCTTGTTTCTTACTCTTCACTCTGACTTGACCTATACAAGTTACCTTAGGGGAAGATGGCTCCGGGTTTTCAAAACCAGAGCTTTTCTTTTTACCATTAGAGAACATTGGTGAAGCTTGACCACCTTTCCTGCTACCATTGCTTCTCATCAATCTCCTACCAAAAGAAGAAGAAGAAGAAGGACCTGAAGTGAAACAAATGAAAAGGTCACTCATACTGCTGCTACTGCTAGAACCTCCATGGGATCTCTCTGGATCCATCTGTTTTTGGGGGGTTCACTGTGACATCATCATTTCACAAGGAAAAAGATTCTATCTTTATTTTTTTTGATTGATACTCAATGAAATAACATAAGAAAAAAAAGGGTTTTTTTGTTTGATTGATGGTGAAGTGATGGGGTTGTAAAGATTTACATGTACGAGGAGGATTAATGGAAGAGAGAGAGAAGAAAGCATGTGACATTGAAATGAAATGAATGAAAATGAAAGGAGAGATGAGTAAAAATATATGTTTTGTCTTTAGCAAAGCTTTTGTTTGTTTCTTTTGAGGTTAGGTTCAATGGGCCATTGAGTGATGATGTGTTTTCCTTTTTTAGTTACTTTCCTTTTGGGTTTCATAAATTGACTGCTCACATATAGTAGTGGGCTGAGTGCAAATAATATTAAGGTTAAATTCTGCTAGTAGTCCCTATACTTTGTGAAAATTATAGATTTAATCTTTATACTCGATTTATTTTAGCTTTTGTACTTTTTGAATTGATTAATTTTAGTCCCTATGTTATTCGTTTTTTAAATTTTAGTCTTGAGTCAAACAAAAACAGTTAAATTCAATTACTAGTATTATATTATGTATATAATTGTAAATTTAGTTCATATTCTTCAATTGGATCATTATAAATAATTACACTTTTTAAAATTTGAAACTTCAGTCTTCGAACATTAATGATTTTTTAGTGAGTAATGAGTGGCTAACATGATATTATAGATATGATAATATATACTTCCTGCATTAGATTTCGAAAATAACAGAACTTAATAAATTTAACAGATTTTAAAAAGTAGAAAGACTAAAAATGATCAAATTAAAATACAGTGATTAAATCTACAACTTACTTAAACTACATGAACTAATAACAGAGTTTAACCTAATGCTAATACACCATATAAACAGTGTCTGGGCCATGTTAGAGGTTGATGCATTTTGTATAGACATCTTATAACTTGATACCTGAGGTACACCTTCATTGGATCATACAATCAAGGCATAACATTTAATAATTTTTGAAATTTGAATCTCAATATTTGCAACTCTGTACCAAAAAAGAAATATTTATAGCTTCAAATCAAGATCAACATGTTCTACTTCTCCACCTTTACAATTGGCCATCGACATCGTAGTTGCTTGGTCAATTTGCACCATTGCCGTTGGTAAGAAGCTATAGTAAGGTCGATACGACTGGTTAAATCCGCTAGCTCCTCCTTGCCGGACGATTGAATCATCGAAGCTTGCCTTTTAACACATTCACATAAATATATGAGCAAATTGATAAAACTAATGGAAATGGACATGGTATAATTTGTTGTTTAAGCTCACTTGATATGCTAATGATTCAAGGTCAGGCAATCCACAATTGTAATAGGTTAAAATTGATGAAGGGTGCTTGAATTTTGAGCTTGAACACATTGTAGTTGTTGGAGGGGCTAATGTGAGAAAATCTCCATCATAGACCCCATTTTGTTTGATGCTTTTCTTGGATTTTGATTCCATATTTGAAGTTGAACATGAAGGTCCTTCCCTGAAAACGATGCATGAGGAAAGCTCGATATCAATTATGATAAACATTGAGTTTACGATGAAAGGGAAATCAAGATTTGAATCTTAAACCTCGATGTTCTTTATGCTTGAAAGATGAAAGGTTAAAAACAAACCTGAAATTCGGGGTACCAGGCTCGAAATTGAATGTGCTACCATTGCTACTTGAAGCTGCTTCAACTTGTCCATTAATGGAATGAACAATGGGAGGATACTTAGTATATATAGGAGGGCCTGGAGCATTGTCTAGAGAGAAGGGATATGATCTCTTCATGCCAACCACCTACAATTTGTTATATCAAAATTCATGACAGTCACCTTTAAAAAATGTCATTCAACAAAATTGAAATTCTAAACCTAAAATTCTTCTCCTATTCTCTTTCTAAACCTTTGTTTACCAAAAAGAAAAAAAAAAAACCTTGAGAATAGGAAAGTATAAATGCTAAGATATAAATCTCAACCCTATTAGATGCTATGTCTTAAGGATGACACATAAACTAATAGCACTAAACTTTGAGATTCTTTGACAGTTAATTTTCAACAATTAATATGCAGAATTAGAGGTTAGTACTCACACATACGATAATGACATATCTACGTCTAATAAGGAATTGCTCTTAAAAATTAAACTTTCCAATTACTCTTCTAGAGACTTGAATTGAGTGGAGTCTATAGGGTGAACATTCTTGACCACCATGTCATTCATAGGAGTGCTGGAAAGGGGTATTTAAAACTATAATGAATCATTGGATCTATAAAAAAGCTATGGAAATTGAGCCTATATATATATATATATATATACCTTCTCATCTTCAGGGAATAAAGGTGTACAATTTCCATAATAGCTTTGGTTCGAAGGAGGCTCCATTTGAAAATTCAATATAGATGTTGATGAAGTTCTTGATGACAAATTCGCCTGCATTAATTAATTAAAAGGCATAAATAAAAGACACAAGTTATAAACAAACACAAAATCAATGGTCTTACCAATGAAGAAGAAGGTTGCTGAAATGGCTGTTGTTGTTGTGGCCTTTGCATCAAACAAGGTAAAGGCCAAATAGGTTCAGATTCATAAGGCAAACTCAAATTTGTCCTAAAAGCCAATCCAGGATCTAACCCACAACACTCTTTTTCAATGTTGTTGTACTCATAATCACAAGAACCCCAGATTCTGTTTTGACCATTATTGCAGGTCAATGGAACAGTGTTTGCAGTGCTGACAATATCACCATTTGGTGGTCTAAACATTGAATTCGGTGGTGAAATATCAGCAGAAGCTAAAGATGAACATGATTGATTTGAAGGAAGGAAAGTTGGGATTGGCAAAGGGAAACATGATGGTGATGATGACGACGATGCTGATGGTTTCTGATGATGATGATGAGGATTAACATTAACAACAGGTGATTGAAAAGGCAAAATTGCAGCATCTTTCTTTTGTTGTTCTTCAATTCTAATCTTCTCAAGCTGTGCTACACCAAGCCCTCTTTGTGGGACTTTTTTAGGCCTTTGTTTCTTTGAATATCTACCATTATTATTGCTTCCAATCCCAATCCCAATTCCAATCCCAATTCCACTACCACTATTACTATTACTATCGCTATACCTTTGAGTCATTTGATCTTCTTGTGCCATTATTGTTATCACTACAATGTATGAAGCTTTTAGAGATACACCCAGATCTTAAAAACTTGTTAACTAATAAAAATAATTAACAAAAGGTGGGAAAATCTAGAGAAAATATACAAAGAAGAAAGCAACAAAGTTGGAGAAAAAAGATGGCGAAAATCTCGTAGATAATGGAAGTCAAAGAGAACAAACAAACCCTTAAAAGGAGTCGAGTTTTAAGGTAGAGAAAAAAGAGAAGATCATCACTATATCTGAGATTTCAGATTTTCTCTCTAGCAAAAGCCTAGTTTGTCTGAGATTAATTTTGTTGAAATTAAATTTCAAAACCATGCAAATCTTTAGGTTACTATAAATATATAATTTAGTAACTGGTTTATTGCCCAAATCCTCGGTCCACTCTTCCTCTTTTCACTCCTATGTCTCTCCTATACCTTCTCTTTCACCTTTCTTTCTTTTATTTTTCTCTTTTTCAAAACTCTATCCAATTTGTGTTTTTCTTTTCTCTTTTTCTTTTAACCAATTAGGCACCCGATTTCACTAAATTATTAATAAGTTCAGTAAACTATTAAAAAGTTACAAAATGATCACTGAATTATTTGAATGTTATCATTTAAGTCACTGAACTCAAAAGTTTTTATTTAAGTCACTAAACAGTTAATTTAGAGTTTGGCTAATGAGCTTTAAGCGATGATTTAATGATTAGTACTTTGAATGAATGGCATTGACGGTCAGTGTCGAAGATTGGATAAGAAATTTGTTTGAATTTTGATCCGCATATCTGTGACGTTCAGAATTGTTTAATGAAAAAAAACTGAATTGTAGAAGAGAAGGGGAATGAGAGCTTTCGATTGGTGCAGACTATGCGAACAAAGAAGGCCATGCAACAGTGATTTTAACAACTCAATAACTTAAATGAAAATTTTTGAATAGTTCAGTGATATTTTGTGACTTTTTGAAATTGAGTGACCAATATGTAAACTTACTAATAATTTAGTGACCTTAATTATATAAGAAACCAAATCCATATGAAATTTTACATGTATTAGAGAGATCTAATTAAACTTTGGATATTTAAAATCTATTTGAAGTTAATAGAAATGGCAATAGAGCAGGTTGGATGGACAACAATTGGTATGTTCTATTTCACCGGTTGCTCTTTCTTATTATGGATGTATAATGTTGAAAATCATTATCACCTCTGTGAATATTGGGTGCATTTATCTCCATCTCGTCTCACCCCACCCCACTTCCACTCTACTTCAATTTAATTTTTACTATTTATCTTTAATATTTTTAATATTTTTAAAGACAAGTAATAATATTTCAACATTATTCATCAAAACAATATTTAATAATAAAACATATTGATTTTTTTTATAACACGTCATTATTAGACCTGATCATGGGTCGGGCCACCCGACTCGGCCCGAAGGCCTGTCCGAAATGTGGGAGGGTTTGAATAAAAATATAGGCCCGAAAAATGAGTTTGGACAAAAAAATAATACCCGTTTAAAAAACGGGTCGGGCCTTGGGTAAGGCATTTTTGGCCCGGGCCCGGCCAGCCCGAATTCACTAAAGGACAAAAAAATCTACTTTTTTTATTTGTTTTTGAATGTTATTTTCTTGTTGTTTTCTCCCTATTTTGCTACCATTTTATTATCATGCTACTACTATTTTGTTGTTATTATTTGGATATTGTATAAAACTTATTTTATTGTTAATTTTGTTATTATTTTAAAGGCATTTGTTAATTTTGTTATTATTTTAGAGGCATTTACTTGTTAAGTTGTATTTATCTTAGTGTTATTTAAGACTATATTTTTAAAATTTATTTTCAATTTGTTGAAAAATATTTATTTTGATATTTTTAGTATTTTTGATGTATTATATATATTTAAAAATTATATAAAAATAATATAAAAAATTAATACGGGCGGGCCGAGTCCGGCCTAAGTTTTAAAATTTTTATTCGGGTCAGGCTTGGGCAAAATTTTAGGCCCATTTTTCGAGCTGGTGATGCGGTCGTTGAAAACACCAAATTAACCTATTCCCTGTAAAATAATAAAAATAACAGTAAAGGGGAAATAGGGTCGAAATCCTCAGGGACCGGATTATACGAATACTCGTTTTTCGATATCCTAGCCGAAATCGTGCCCAAGAAACCTGCGTTCCTGGAAAAAAATAAAAATAACAGAATTAAAAGTTTTGATCTTGAAATAAAAATAAAACGAAAACAGAATTAAGAAGTCGAATTGAAATTGCGAAAATTAAAAGTAGAAAATAGTGTTGAGATAAAGAAATTCTTATGGGAAAGTTCCAGCCTCCAGTTGTCTCATTCCGCCTTGGGTTCAATCCTTGGCTTTTGGATGATCCTTCTCGAACCAAGTAAGCCAGTTATAGTGGAAGAGGACGCCTACAACCACCAGCTCCAAGAATTTATACTTACGAGTTTATTGAACTTGACTCTAGCCAGCATCCTATGCTAGATCAACGCCTCTCAATGGCGAATCCCATGCCATCTTGTCTCTTTGGCTCGCCAACCTCTGACGCAGTAAGTTGATGAACCGACGGTGCAACCCTTCCAAAACAAACAAAGCGGCCGCCTTTGCGTACGTTGAAAAGCTTACTTCTTAAGGGCCATGGACGAAAGCGTCAGCCCGTAGTGCGGAGAAACGATGAATACTTGGTGAAAAAGGGCTAAGTTTGGATTCTAAGCCTCAAGAACCCTTTTTGGGAAATATTGACAACTTTCGGCTAGATGGATTTTAGTGGCTCATGATAATGGTGGGAAAGAAAATAAATAAAAATATGGAAAAAGAAATTTTATTGAAAGGAAATATGGAAGAACAAAAGCCTAGACTTTTGGGGAAGAGTGTTTATAGAAAAAGATGAACAAAATTAGAGTCACTTCACCCGATATTTATAGTGCTAGAGAGATAGTCTAACTTAACTTAAATTCTTAAAAGATAAATACATTTAAATAAAAATAATTAAAATAAAATCCTAAAATAATTCTAATAATTATCCTAATATAAATAAAATAAAATAGAGTCTTCTAAAATAAAATCTCTTCTATTTGCTTTTTAGTCCTTGTGCCTCCCATGTTCGCACTTTTGGCACAATCTTTTTCCTGTGTCGCGTATCAGCCTATTTTGTCCCCAAATTCGCACTTTTGTCCCTTTAATTTTACTTTCGCCTCCAATTTAGTCCCTATGAGATAAAAGATTATAAACAACACAAATTAGCAGGAACATACTTAGAATAATCACATAATTAATAAAATAAAATATGTTATTCTAGAGTATTATCAAATTCTCCCCTACTTAGCCCATGCTTGCACTCAAGTATTGTTCCTATCGACTGGTGAAAGCTAGACTCTGACATAAGAGAAATACCACTCCAAAGTTTCATAAAAATTAGTTAAAAATGCATACGAAAAATAAAGAGAACTCTAAGCTTGCTTTAAGTAAAACAGAAAAAGTATTCCAATTAATTCACACAAAAATTAAGATCGACTTAAATTATTTCACGCTATTTAGGTAAATTACCAAACCTACCAAGACACCCTAATTATTTCCTCCTTTAGTCCCCCAAGTGTAACTTTATTAGTACTTATTTATTTTTTTTTCCTTTTTTTATTTTTTTATTTTTTTATTCTTTTTTTTTTAAATTTTATTATTATTTATTTACTTAGGAACATATTGAACCTTTTGACGCGAAGAGAGATGACAACCCAAGCACCCCACTCCGGTTACTCAGCCCAACATACTCCTAAAATTATTTATTTCTGGTTAGCGGAGTTTTACTCATCACGTCACACAACCTTTTGACGTGAAGTAGAATAACAACCCAAGCATCCTACCCCGGTTACTCAGTCAGTCACGATTTGAGCCATACTCATAACCTCGGCTAGCGGAGTTTTACTTGTCACGTCACACAACCTTTTGACGCGAAGTAGAATGACAACCCAAGCACCCTACCCCGGTTACTCAGTCAGTCACGATCTAAGTTGTACTCATAGCCATGGAAAACATTTATTAAAAATTAAACGATATTTAAAATTTTTGAGAACTTAGGAAAAAATAATTTAAGTGTCAAAAATAAGTTTCAATAATCACCTAATAGCCATGAACATCAATTAAGCATGCAATCATTTTAAGTGTTCACTTTATATTAAACTTAATCAATTTTACGAAAAGCAAGATAGAGGTAACTTTATTAATCAAAATTATTTTTAGCCTAATAAAAATAAAACAGTGGAGATGGCATCAATTATGGGAAAAATTATAACTTTCTTAGACAGTAAGAATCAGGCTTGTGGAACAAACAGTAGGCAATTCCTAGTCAAGATCTTGGGCATGAAAAGGGGCAGGACATTCTTAAAAAAAATAAATATGGACAAAATGGGGCCTCAAACAGCAACATCAAACAAAAACAGAGCAACACAGCCAAAATTGCAGCAGAAAACGACAGTAATATCAAAGACTTCCCTCCCCCTACTTAAAACACATTGTCCTCAATGTTGACAAAAAGAAATAAATAGATGGAAAGGGTTAGGAATACTCCCCGTGTAGTCTACTGACGATCGCGCATGATGGCAATGAGTTCGGTGATTTGCTGGCCAAAAGTGTTAAGACGAGCCTCAATGTGTTCTAATCATTGTTCAACGGTCAATGTCAGTTGAGCTTGGGCGGGTGCTGGTCGTCATCTTGATTTTGCCGTTGAAAGACCCGTTCGGACGGTGTGGAACGAACCCCAGGAAGGACAAAACGGAAGGATGACGGAGTGCCAAGAAGTAGCCCTATGGAGTTGAGGCATCGAGCATCTAAAGGATCAGCCTGACAAGCAACATGTAAGTCTGAAACAGGGGCGTTAGAACCATGTAAAGAAAATAACAGCTGTGTAATAAGAGATCCTAAAATTAGAGGCCGTTTAGGTTTGATAACATGCTCAAATTGAAGTGCAAACCAATAACCCAAATTAACAAGATGACTGGTATACATACACCATAAAAAGAATAATTTCGTCTTTGAGACGGTGGCCGGAGCGTCTCGACGGCCTGAAAAATTGTAAGCAAGATAACGGTGTATGTAACATAAGGCATGGTTGCGAAACCATAAATCCTTCGATGTTTTCGGGCTATATGTGGATTCAACATTATTAGTTAGCAAAGAAAAGGCCTCGACGACTTGAAAATCAGTAGGAAATGTACACAAACTGTTTTGAAAAGCAGGAGACATAGCATATTCTTCAGTTACGAAAGATAAAACAAGATTAAATTCAAGCAGAGACAAGCTATGCATAGTGCCAAGTAACCGAAACTTGACTGTACCAGGTGTATCTAACGACATTTGATGACGTTGCTCAAAACGAAATGTGGAATAAAATTCCAAAACTAACTCATAATACGCACAGTGAGCAATATCAGAATTTCTAACCCAACCAATGTTCTTAAAATAATCTGTAACAACATTTTCAACATGCAAAGTAGCCAACACAGGTATAGATAAGTATTTACAAGGCACAATCGATTTATGTCGAAGGAAGTCATACCTGCGCCGATCAGTATCGGAAGTAAACATAAGGTTACCGTGCAAATGGATTTCCGGTGGTAGGATGTTGACGTGAAAACGGTAGGTGCGGCCATAAGAGGGTACGGGGTGCTGTTCGTTACGACTGTCGGAGAGTGTTAAAGCATCAGCAGTGTCAGTAGAGGAAGAAACCGAAGGCGCCTCTGGTGCAGACTCAGGGTGACGACGCGTCTGACAGCGTCGTGGTTGTGGTGACGGCTCGCGGTCGGAAGGGTCAGGAGTGGCCGGTGGAGGGCAAGTTGAAGTTCGGGTAGCATGTCGACAGGCTTAGTTTGGAGTTGGAGTCGTTGTCAGTCGGGCTTCGCGTTGCATGGACGAACGGCATGTTCGCCGTCGTGGTGGCTTGGCTCGTGTTTCTAATCGGCTAGGTGAGGCGTTCGGCGGCAGTAGGAGAAGGGAGAGAAGATGGCACGGTCGTGTAGGTGTGTGAAAGAGACGACGTGGAGGGTACGGTCGCTTGAGGTGGGGTCGTGGTAGAAGAGGAGAAGGAGGAAGAAGAAGAATCGGTCGAATGGTGTGGTGGTGATGGGGAAGAAGAGGAGGTGTCAGACAAGTTAACCATTTGAGGAGCGGAGAGGCGGCGACGCCGCGAGTTTATGGTGAAGGGAGGTTCGGTGGCGGCGCGACTCTGAGTACGAGCCATGGTGGACGGCGAACGGCGGTGAAGGTTGGGGAAGGAGAGATGCGGCGGCAATGGAGGTGTGGGAAAAAAATGGGAAATTTTGTTAAGTTTGGGGGTTTTAAGTTGCTGAAAAGTGGTGTTTGGCTGCAGGGATAAGTTATTCTAGGGCTGGAATAGAGCTGTTTAGCTGCAGGAATAAGTTATTCTTTCCTGGAAGAGAGCTAGAATAGGGGCTGGAATAGGAGCTGTTTGGTACCATGAATAGGGCTGTTTGGTGCATTTTTTCCTTCTTTTCTTCGTATTTCCGCTCCGTTTTGCCTAGATGGAAGAAGAGAAATTTATTTTAAAAGAAAACAAATAAAAAGAAAATAATAAACAATAAACAATAAACAATAAATAAAAAATAAAAAAATAAAAATAAAAATAAAGATTGGGTTGCCTCCCAACAAGCGCTTATTTAACGTCGTTAGCTCGACGCCTTGAATGGTTCTATGGTGGCTCTAACTGAATTTTCTCGACCGTGTGGGCCTGAAAATTTTCATAAAACGGCTTCAACCTCTGGCCATTAACTTTGAACCGCTTCTTCGATTCTTTACTTTCTATTTCAACCGCACCATGAGGGAATACTTCAGTAATGACAAAAGGTCCTTGCCATCGTGATCGGAGCTTACCTGGAAATAATTTCAACACAGAGTTATAAAGTAAAACTCTTTGTCTTACCGAAAAATACTTCTGAGCAATTTTTGTATCATGAAACAACTTGGTCTTGTCTTTATAAATACGAGCATTCTCATAAGCATCATTACGGATTTCTTCCAGCTCTTGGATATCTAACTTTCTCGCTTTTCCCGCTGGGTCTAACTCCATGTTACATTCTCGAACTACCCAATAGACTTTATGCTCTAATTCTACTGGAAGATAGCAAGCCTTGCCAAAAACAAGTCGATACGGGGTCATTCCAATTGGTCCTTTATATGTTGTTCGATAGGCCCAAAGCGTGTCATTGAGCCGAAGACTCTAATCTTTTCAGTTGGGCCGCACCGTTTTCTCTAAAATAGTCTTTATTTCCCTATTTGAAACCTCGGTTTGACCATTCGTTTGGGAATGGTAAGCCGTAGCTATATGATGATGAACTCTATATTTTGACAATAATGCCTCCATGACTTTGTTGCAAAAGTGGGTGCCACGATCATTGATTAGGGCTCGAGGTGTGCCAAACCTGGAAAAAATGGTTTGTTTTAGAAATTCCACAACAGTTTTGGCATTATCGTTGTGAGTAGGCTTTGCTTCTATCCACTTAGAGACATAATCTACCGCAAGGATTATATACACATTGCTAAATGAAGAAATAAATGGGCCCATGAAATCGATGCCCCAAACATCAAAGATCTCGCATACATGAATTGGGGATAGGGGCATTTGATTTCGTTTAGTGATGTTACTTGTATGTTGGCACCTATCGCAAGACTTACAGAAGTTATATGCATCTCGAAAAATTGTAGGCCAATATAACCCACATTCTAGCACCTTGTGAGCTCTTCGCTTAGGCCCAAAATGACCTTCGCAAGCCTCAGTATGACAAAAAATAAGTATAGAAGTTACCTCAGTTTCTGAAACACATCGTCGTATTATCTGATCTGAACAGTGTTTCCACAAGTACAGGTCATCCCAAATGTAATATCAAGCGTCACGTTTGAGCTTATTCCTTGCGGAACGTGTTAATTCAGTGGGTAACGATCTTGTGGCTAAGAAATTTACCATATCTGCATATCATGGGAGGTGTGCCTCGGTCGAGAATAGGCTTTCATCAGGGAATTCTTCTTTGATGGGAACATCGTCAAAAGGTACCTTTATTCTGCTCAGGTGGTCAGCCACTAAGTTTTCACATCCCCTTTTGTCTCGAATCTCAATGTCAAACTCTTGGAGTAGCAGAATCCACCTGATAAGCCTTGGTTTTGCTTCTTTCTTTGAGATCAAGTACCTGGGGGCTGCATGATCAGAAAAAATAATTACTTTAGTGTAACACCCCAACCCGTATCCATCATTGGAATAGGGTCACGAGGTATGCATATATTCATCAATAAATTCCATGTACAAATATCATCATCTTATATTTCCATATATCCAGTATCAATGTCATTTTTTTCATGTACTTCAGGAATATATGTACAATTTTTTTTATATACATATTTCCTTTTCTGGTCAGGATTCTTACCTTCTGAATTTATCGGAATATTGATAGTTAAAATCATATAGTATACTTAAAATATGCAAATCCGTAATCCATCAATTCACATTTACCCTTTTTAGCTATGTGTTTACCATCTTCTATATTTATCCCGTTGAATTTCTCAGAATTTCGATGGATATCCAATAGTACACTCCTGGTGTACAATCTTATTAACCGTCAATTCATACAGGAGTACACTTTTAGTGTACAATTCCAGGTCCGTCAATTCATATGCATGTGTTGCCATGGTATCTTTCAACCATGGTCTTTTTCATTGCCATGGTATCTTTCAACCATGGTCTTATTCATTGCCATGGTATCTTTCAACCATGGTCTTACACATTTCATTTCAGTAAGCACACTCCCGCGAACCTCACTCTCCCGCGAACCTCAATTCTTGGCACACTTCCACGAACCTCAGCTCCCATGTATTCTTCAGAAAGGCCTATACACATATATTCTTCGGGAGAGCCACCAGTACACTCCCACGAACCTCATTTCCCATATATTCTTCAGGAGGGCTAATATTAGGATTACCCTTTCAGGCTTAATCCTTTTTCCTGTATTCTTCGGGAGGGCTACATCAGAATAGGATCACCCGTCCGGGCTAGATCCTTTTTACCGTCAATTCCTTTTCCAATGATCCATCGAAATCCATTCCATTCAACCGGGATTTACTTTCTTTTTATATCGAATATTATCAATATTTCATCAATTATTATGCATTGATCATTCAAATCATATTTTCATCACATAACCACATATTTCAAGTGTTTAAAATACAATTCAAGTTACACGAACTTACCTCGTTGCTTATCCGTGTTTATAAATTCATTAATCCAATATCTTTTCTTTTTTTCACGTTCAAGTCTCGCATTTGAGTCGTTGGGATCTTTATAAATAAATTTGACCATTGTTTTCATTCATTCCATATTCTAATACATTCAATTAATGCTCTAGGCAAAATTACCATTTGACCCCCAAACTTTTAATTAATGACGATTTTACCATTAGGCTCAGAAAAATAAATTCTTGCGATTTAATCCTTATTTCCAGCCGTTGTCATCATACATATTAATGAGAGCCCATAAATTCTATAAAATACCAGAATTTTCCATAATTTTAACACTTTTCAATTTAATCTTTAAAACATGTTTTCCTTCGATCTTGAACTAAATTAACAATTTTCATTTAAAATTTTCAATTTAAATAATAAAATAATCCATTTCATGTAATTTGATCATTTCTAACATTTTTACAAAATTACCCATAAAGTTTTACTTTTATTCGATTTAGTCCTTGGGCTTAAAACATACAAATTAGTCATGCTAATTTCTTTATTTCTTTATTTTACTATATTAATGATAGAAATTTTCGGGATATTACATTTAGATCCCAATAAATAAGGCCGAAATTTATCTAAAGCAAATACAACAGCTAAGAGTTCTTTTTCTGTCGTGGTGTAGTTGCTCTGTGCGGCATCTAGGGTTTTGGAGGCATAACAAATGACATGTGGTTCCTTGTTTATCCTTTGCCCCGACACGGCTCCTACACTGCGTTCGCTGGCATCGTACATAACCTTAAATGGAAACTTCCAATCTGGTGGTTGCACTATAGGAACGGAGACCAATTTTTGCTTGAGTGTGTTAAAAGCCTCCCTGCACTTTAGGTCAAAGTCAAACTTGTTATCCTTCTGCAACAATTCACACAGTGGTTTAGCTATCTTCGAGAAGTTCTTTATGAAGCACCTGTAGAACCCTGCATGATCAAGGAAAGAACAAATTTCCCTCACAGTAGAGGGATAAGGCAAGGAGTTTATAATTTCAATTTTTGCCTTATCGACCTCAATTTTCTTAGATGACACAACATGTCCTAGAATTAAACCCTTGTCTACCATAAAATGACACTTTTCATGGTTCAAGACGAGATTAAATTCTATGCATCTACTCAAAATTATTGTTAGGTTTTTAAGGCATTCATCAAAACAATTTCCATAAACAGTAAAATCATCCATAAAAACTTCGATAATTTTTTCCACATATTCAGAAAATATACTCATCATGTATCTCTAGAAGGTGGCTGGCGCATTGCAAGGACCAAATGGCATCTTTCTGTACGCGATATTCCAAATGGGCACGTGAAAATGGTCTTTTCCTGGTCTTCTGGCGCCACTAGGATTTGAAAGAAACCTGAATAGCCATCAAGACAACAAAAGTGAGATTTTCCAGCTAACCTTTCAAGCATTTGATCAATAAAAGGAAGAGGGAAATGATCTTTTCTAGTTTATGAGTTCAACTTCCTGTAATCAATACAGACACGCCACCCATTTTGTATTCGAGTTGGTACCAAGTCACCTTCAACATTTTCCTTTACTGTCACACCCGTTTTCTTGGGCATGACTTGTACCGGACTTACCCATCTACTGTCGGAAATAGGGTGAATTACATCAGCGTCCAGAAGCTTGATTATTTTCTTTTTTATCACCTCCATCATATTCAGATTTAGCAATCTTTGTGCCTCTCGCCTCGGTTTTATGCTTTCCTCCAAGCAGATCTTGTGTGTGCACGTTAAAGGGCTTATCCCTTTTAAGTCTGCAATGGTCCAGCCAATCGCCTCCTTATGACTTTTTAACATATGAACCAAACCTTCTTTTTCCTGCATAGAGAGGTTATTAGCAACTATGACCGGTAGGGTATTATCCTTACCCAAAAATGCATATTTCAAATGTTCAGGAAGTGGTTTCAACTCCAACTCTAGTGCCTGCACAATAGAGGGTAAAAGTTTAGTATTTAGAGATAATAATTCATTAACAAATTCAAATTTACTAAGTTTAGAATTATCTCCATGAATTGACTCAGAATTCTCCTCCACTAGAGAGTAAATTATGTCGACGCGATTTACACTCAAAATTTCGCTTAGATGACTAATGGCATCATAGACATTAAACTTCACGATCTCTTCATCAAACTTCATCGTGAGAGTTTCACTTCGAACATCAATTTTAGTACTAGCCGTACTAAAGAAGGGTCGTCCTAACAAGAGATCTGAAGATCCAGGGGTGCTATCCTCCTCCAATTTAATCACATAAAAATTTGCAGAAAAAATGAGCTCGTTAACTTTTACCAACACGTCCTCAATGACTCATTCTGGGTGCACAACGGACCTATCTGCCAATTGAATGATAACACCTATTTTTGTCAAAAAACCTGCGTTAAGTGATTCATAAATAGAATATGGCATTACATTTATTGAGGCTCCTAGATCACACATAGCCTTTTTAATTCCCAAATGGCCAATTTTGCATGGTATTGCAAACATGCCCCTATCCTTACATTTTGCTGATAATTTTCGCTGTAATACTGCAGATACATTCTCACTAACATTTACCCTTTCATTACCTATTAACTTTCGTTTGTTGGTGCAAAGTTCTTTAAGAAATTTAGCATACCTGAGAATTTGCCTGATGACGTCTAACAGGGGTATGTTGATCTCAACATTCCTAAATGTTTCGAGGATCTCCTTGTCCTCTTTAGCTTTTCGACTCTGATTGAACCGTTCTGGGAATGGAGGTTGAATCTTAAGCAATGGTGGTTTCGGTCGAACCTATTCGTCTTTCTCTGGTTTTTTCTGGGCGTTTTCTTGGCCAAGATTCCTGTCGGGAATTGGTTCCAGTACCTTTCCGCTTCGTAACATCACTGTATTCGCATTTTACCTCGGGTTTGGTTCTGTTTGTGACGGCAGTTTCCCTTGAGAATTCAATTTTTCAATTGAGGTGGTCAACTCCCTTATGGAATCCTTCGTCTCTCTTTGGAAATCAAGAGTTTGCTGTTGAAATTCAAGGACGTTAGTTGCTAATTTATTGACCAAAGTCTCAAGAGAATTATCTGAATTTTGCGGTTATTGCGGAAATCGATTTTGGTATGCCTGGTTGTTTCGTGGATTGGCCCCATAACTCAAGTTAGGGTGGTCTCTCCATCCTGGATTGTATGTATTAGCGTAGGGGTCATATTGCCTTTGTGGTGGCCTAGGGAAGTTTCCTACAGCATCCAAATGAGCCATAGTGTCATCATGCAAGCTAGGGCATGCATCTGTGGTATGTTCAAGTGTAGCACATATTCTGCACACTCGAGCTGGTTTCATCCAGTCAACAAGAGAATTCACAATATTAGTAAGTTTATCAAGTCTATCCTCAATAGTAGAATTACTTAGCTGGTGAACGCTTCTAGGGGGTTCATGATTGACTCAAAACTGCTGAGAGTTTGCGGCCATCGTGGAGATCAAGTCTCTTGCTTGTTGGGGAGTCATGTTAACCAACGCTCCTCTACTAGCAGCATCCACCATATTCATCTCCATAGGCTTCAAACCTTCATAAAAGTATTGGAAGAGAGATTGTTTTGTTATACCGTGTTGTGGGCAACTCGCACACAGCTTTTTAAATTGCTCCCAATAGTCGTAAAGAGACTTAGCTTCCTTTTGCCTTATTCCAACGATCTCTCTCCTTAGCTCAGCTGCTCGAGATGCTGGAAAAAACCTGTTGAGAAATAAACGAGATACATCAGCCCAAGTAGTAATAGATCCAAGGGGTAAATAAAATAACCATTCCCTCGCTGAATCTGCTAGGGAAAAAGGGAAAGCACGCAATTTAATTTGATCCTCAGTTACCCCCTGAGGTTTCATACTAAGACAAACCATGTGCAATTCCTTTAAGTGCTTATGAGGGTTTTCATTTTGTAACCCTCTAAAAGATGGAAGTAATTGAATTAACCCAGACTTTAATTCAAAATCAGTATCCATATTAGGATACGCTATGCATAATGGTGGTTATCCCGTCGGGGCTTCGGCCAGTTGCCAAATTGTTTGAGCCATCTATTGCTGCGCCTGATTAGGGTTTTCGTTAACCCTGGCGTCAAGAACCTCTTCAGCTGAATCGACTTCTTCTTCTTTACTTTCAAATGTTCGAGTAGGGTTTTCGTTAACCCTAGACTCTACTTCATCGTCGATTCTGATTTCTGGCGGTGGATTGCTTTGAGTTCCAACCACCGCTGACTGCTTTTTCCTTAGTTTTGTTTCATTTCGATTAGCTTTTGCAGTCTTTTCAATTTCTGAGTTAAACGCAAGAGTGCCTAGAGCAGATCTGGTCATAGAAAACAAAAAAACAAGATTAGTATGTTGCCGATGTAGCGACGTAAAATTTGCTTCGGGTCGCTAATTGTGGCGATTTATGAAATCTGAATTTCGATTTATTAAAACAAAAGAGTCGCCACCGATCTTTCTTCTAGGTGTGATCGGACACCTAATAAAAACTTCTTTTTAACAGAAATTTACGTTTTGATAAAAAGTAAGGCGAGTTTAGGTCTACGTAAAAAAATCCAGAGAAAAAGTAGGGTTCGGGAGTCAGTTACGCGCGGGGAAGGTATTAGCACCCCCGCGACGCCCACAATTGGTATCTTAATAAACACGTGTTGTCTTGATTTTCAAAAATATGAGTTCGATTTAGATTTTAATCGTGGTCCATTTAACATACGGGAATTTCAAGAATTTTTTATTTTTTAGAAGGATGTCTCGTTTTAACACAAGCCAACGCGATTCATCCAACATAGCGATGAAATCACAGACTTGATATTAAAGTCGATACATAGCCTTAATTTTGAAATCAATTAAAAATATAAATAAACATTTTAAAACGCACAAAAGTTCATGACGATATTATGCAAACGATAAAAATGCGAATACGAAAATTACAAACATAGCAATTATAAAACATTAACAAATGCGTACTATATTAAACAATATAATGAGGGTATTTTTTTGTTAAAAAAAAGCATGCAATAGTAGGAAATATATACACATAATATGTAGTACGAAAATACACACATAATAGAGTATTAAAATATGAAACAAGATGAAAACATGTATAGACATGAATGATATAATATTAATATATATAAATATATATATACATAAGATAACATGGGCTTTTTTTTAAAAAAATCTATATATATAATAATATTAAATATAATATGGTGGTGAAAATATATGTATAATATATACAAATACAACATTGAAAATATATAAATATAAAAAAACATGCATAATCAAATATATAATAGTGTTAAAAGTTTACACAAAATATATATATTAGAAATAAAAAAAAAAGAGTATATACATAAGATAATATTTAAAAGTATATACATAACAGGATATTAAGGTATGAAATAATATGAAAAAAAAAAAAAAAAGTATATAAGTACAAATAAAATATATATATGTATACGCATAAGATAATATGTATGTATATAGAATACATATAAATAATATAATATTAAAAGTATACATAATTTATAAAAATATGTACTTAATGTAGTATCACAAATGCATGCATGAAATAGATATTAGGAATAATAATAAAAAAACAAACTATCAACAAAATTATATACATTTACATTAAGAACATATATACAATAACAATATTAAAAGCATATATAAATATATTGGAACATTATATTAAAAGGTACATACGTAAAAATATATGTGATATATGAAGTATAAAAAAAAATAATATAAAAAGGAAATGTAATGTACATAAATATAAAAGAACATGAATAAATAATGGATATGATAAATAGAAATAACAAATAATAACAATAAAGGTAATAAACAACATTAAAAGATGAAAATGGACGAAATTGAAAGGAAAAGACGGATCTTGGGGCGAATCTGAAAATAAAGGGAAGTTGGGGAATAAATATGAATACGCGGGGAACAACGGAGGGCTAAGAATGAAATATACCCACTGGTTTGAAATGCACCGCAACAAAGTGGATCCAATTGAAACACGCAACGGATCACGGGGCCAATTTAAAAAAATATCAAAGGTTTAATTTTGAGACATAAAAAAACCGGGAGGACCGAATGGGCAATTAGCCCCTAAGCTCAAAAACACGCGGGTTCCCCTTCTGGAGCGGGTCGGGTCACACGGGCATAGGCTTATACGGCACCGTTTTGAAGCCATTGAAACAGGCCCCAAACGGTGCCGTTTCGAGCATCTGATAGAGGTTGAAAAATTAAACCCTAATTACTACTCTTCAGACACTCCTAAAAGGCAAAAAAAAAAAAAATTTAAACTCTCCTTGGTTCTTCTCCACCATTCGACCGGAAGGGTTCCTTAGGTTCCCCTTTGTCACCATCGTGTCCGATGGTCAGCGAGCCATAAGGATGGGCATTTGGCCCCGTTTATAACCCCCTTTGAAAGCCGCATCACCAAAGCTCGGATCTGCCGAAGGGAGGAGGCCCTTGGCTTCCTTTTGAGACCCGACTCCAGCAGTGAAGAGATGAACCGTCGACGGAGGTAACTTCCCTTCCTTTCCTTTTTTTACTCTTGATTTTTTCATACGAGAATAGGAAAAAGAAAAAAAGGAAAGAAAAAAATAAAGAACAATCAAAAGCAACACGAATTGGAAGAACCGATTTTTCTTGATAATACCTTCTTTTTTGTTTCCCTTTTGATTTCTGGAAAATAGTCCTAATACAACTCTTTTATTTCTTATCATTTCATGTAAGCAAAAATGGGATCTCCTTACAAAACTTTCGGCCTCTCTGTTTTTTTTTAGCCGAATGAGACCCCCTTTTACATTTCGTTCCTTTGGCTTTAATAGCCGAAATCCACTGTTATTTCTTTTTCCTCATTTGCGTGTTTCATTTGCTTTTTGTTTCTGCTTGCTTTTGGTTGCTGTTTCTTCTGCTTGCAGGATATGAGTGGACGTGATGGGACGGGGAGCTGGTGGCCAGAGGTGCGGCGCCGAGCTAAGGGGAGCAGGTGGCTAGGGTTTCAGAAAGTCTGAAACCCTAGTCAGGCTTGGAACACGGGCCATCGGGTTTGGGCCGGAGTTGGTCCGTTGGGCCATTCGTGTTTGGGTAATTGTTGGGCTATGTTTGGTTAATTTGGGTTAAGGTTGATGGGTTGTATTGGGTTTGGGTTGGTTAGAATTGGGTCAAATTGTAATAGGGTTTTAAATTTCTGTAATATGGACTTTGGACATTTGGATTAATTTTCTTGTTTTTTGGTTTAAATGTTGTTTAATGATTTGGGCCCGGGCAAATTTAGGCCCATACAGCTGCCCCTCTTTGCTCATTGTCGTGCAACGAGAATAGAGCAAAGACTTCAAAAGGGCCAAATTTGCCTGGTCTTGTAGGATCCCCACTTCTTAGCATTCCTCTTCTTCAAGTAACTTCAATATGCTCCACCGTAGCTTCAGGGATTTGAGACTCCTTGTCTTCGATCCATTTCACCGCAACTTCAGAGAGACGAAATCTGGTCTTTTCAATCGACTCCATTCTTTATTCTTAATGTATGACCTCTCGTAATACGAGTTGAAAATAGAAATTGAAAAGCGAATAGCAGAAATACCCCAGTGTGTAATTTGAGACCCCAACTCACCTCTTGCAATATGAGTTGGATAAACAGAAATTGAAAAGCAGAAATTGAAAAAGATCAACTCACCTTTCACAATATGAGTTGAATTCTGAAAATACAGATTGCAAATACCTCAGCGTGTGACCTGAGGCGCAACTCGTTTCTCGCAATACGAGTTAACTTTTGAAAACATAAATTGCAAATACCTCAGCGTGTGACCTGAGGCGCAACTCGTTTTTCGTAATACGAGTTAGCTTTTGAAAACATAAATTGCAAATACCTCAGCGTGTGACCTGAGGCGTAACTCGTTTCTTGCGATACGAGTTAACTTTTGAAAACATAAATTGCAAATACCTCAGCGTGTGACCTGAGGCGTAACTCGTTTCTCGCAATACGAGTTAACTTTTGAAAACATAAATTGCAAATACCTCAGCGTGTGACCTGAGGCGTAACTCGTTTCTCGCAATACGAGTTAACTTTTGAAAACATAAATTGCAAATACCTCAGCTTGTGACCTGAGGCGCAACTCGTTTCTCGTAATACGAGTTGACTTTTGAAAACATAAATTGCAAATACCTCAGCGTGTCCTGAGGCTCAACTCACCTCTCGCAGTATGAGTTGATTTTTTTGAAAAAACAGGAAATGAAAATACCTCAGCGTGTCCTGAGGCTCAACTCACCTCTCGCAATATGAGTTGACTTTTTTTTTTTTGAAAATGAAATTTAAACATTATACCAAAACATATCTTCTGGCGAAATTCTGGTGTTTCCCTCGATTCAATGCAGCTATCATCGCACATTCTTGCTCTGTTGGAGCACCTGAATATGTTGTGAATGATGTTATCATGATATGCAGGTGTTTGTCTTAAATGTATGTATGCCTACATGATTATGCTATGCACCCTAGACATGCTTGTCATGTGTTGCTTTTCGTCGAGATTTCTTGTGACGATTCGCATTTATTGCTTCAATTCTTAACTTTCTTTCAGGCTTTGTACTCGTCTTCCATCTTTGTGAGTAATCTTTGTTTTTCGGACATCACTCTTCTGACCCCGATTGAACTTTTGTCCTTGCTTTGAGGCTCTTGTATTCATCAAATTCTCATCCAGGTGATGCTCTAGATACTCAGCGCCTGAACTCTTCCACGTTTCTCGATCAAGAATCTTTTTTTTCTTTTTTTGTATAGAGAATCTCAGGCTTCTGAAAATGTTTCGAATACTGTAGTCTTGCTGTTTGACTCACTCCTTGAATCATTTTACTCTTTGGGCCCAAATCTGTTTCACTAGGATGCCTTTTCGAGCTTTCATCCTAATTTTTCTGTTTATTAAGATGTCCTTTTCAGTTTTCATCTTGATCTTCTTCTCTTT
This sequence comes from Gossypium stocksii, assembly GCA_020496765.1. Classification (NCBI taxonomy): domain Eukaryota; kingdom Viridiplantae; phylum Streptophyta; class Magnoliopsida; order Malvales; family Malvaceae; genus Gossypium; species Gossypium stocksii. Next base: position 3,833,035 of record CM035623.1, read on the forward strand.
TTTCAACTTGGGGCGCCTTATTATTTGACTGGTATTTCGACCCAAAACTCAAGGAAATGTTTTGCTCACCCAGCTTGCCCCACTGCGACCTCAGGGTCCCTTCCATTGTATCTCAAAGGTACATGATCTGTAACTTGTTTCATCAAGATTATATCACTGACGCGATATCTAGTTTCTGTTCAGCTAATACCTTTGATTTAAAAATCTTGAAGAGATGATTTCAATTTGGATTTGGAGATTTCCAACCCTTAAGCGTGGAAGGTCTTAAACAATAGTCCTGTTTTAGGTTTCTGTACTATTTAGAAACTTCCAAGGTAATACACAAAACTCCTTTCATAAAAGTGTTATTAGTCCACTAATCATTATTTCGATGCAAAATGCTTGAAAAAGGATCATGACATTGAACAAGAAGGAAATTAAACGCAAGCATAACTCGAAACAAGCAAGTTAAGCGAAAGCGATCAAGAAAAAATTTATTGGGAGCATAGCTCGACACGAATAAATTAATCAAATAAAAAGGAAATTGATCGGGACAACAACCCGTCATGATTCGAAGATAGCAAATATGCTAAGAAAGATGAAAGCTAGGTGCCCCAGATGTCGCAACCTAAGCTTCTCTGTTCCATTTCTTAAGAACTCCTCCAAGCTCAATGTGTGCCTAGGGGATTCGGAATACTCTGTCGATGCCCCAAGACGTGTCATACTTCCTCATTGTCAATTCAAGCATGATAAGGCTACCGCGTGCCCCACTTTTGATCAGAATTTGAGCCGCCCTTTTTGGGTTTTCAACTCAAATGCCCTTTGGACTCAAAGCGCCCTGGCGGGTTTTCACTTTGGCCTCTCCTTTTTCTTTTTGCTTTTCTTTTCTTTTCTTTTTTTCTTTTTCTTCCTTTTTTTTTGTGTTTTTCTTCTTTTTTCTTTTTTTTTGTCTTTTCTTTTTTCTTTTTTCTTTTTTTCATTTCTTTTTCTCTTTTCCTTTTTCTTCTTTTTTTTTTCTTTTTCTTTTGGATCGACTTCTTTAGAAGGTCTCAAGACGCCCCTTGCGAGTTTTCCTCTTGATTTCCTTGAAAAATTCTTGTGGACGAATTCTTCTCGACGTAAGTTTGTATCACCCATTTTGACACGTTTGATTAGGATGGATACTCTCAAGTTAAGTTCACTAGGGATACTCAAATTTTGACTCTATCGAGGCTTGAGAGAAGAAATCTTGATCCATAAACCCATGAGAAAGAGGTTGCCCCAGCAGCAATCCTAGTTGTCGTTTGACAAGCCTTGTACAAAGATGGTTCAACGATTCTCAGCAAATAAAGTTGCTGATATTCTCTTTCAACTTGGAAGACTAAGGTACGTAAATTGCTCCTAGAGCAGTTATCCTACCATGGCTCGATGATGTCTCTTAAGCGTCCTCAGACCTTATAAATTTCTCCAACTGAGAGGCTGCCGAGCAGACAGGAACTACTACAGGCGTGGCAGTGTTGCTCATTTGATATTCATATGCTAGAGAATGAACTATCTCTTGTAGATCATTAGCCAAAACCCGATCTGATCTAAGAGAACATGATAGTGAATATGCCTCTTGGTCCCAATCATTCCAGCATGGGCTCAAAGATAGAAGTCATTGTTCTTAGGATGTCAGACTTCATTGTCTATAACAGTTCCAGACGGGACATTGTCAAGAAATCTCTGCTGGCAAAACTTAGTATGACGGTTTTTTCTGTGCCATAATGACCATGAACTTGGGGTTCCCATTTTTGTCAAGGAACTTGATCACATTCTTTGTTCAAAACTTGATTGAGCTGAGACTTACTAACTCGATAATAAGCTGATCAGGCTTCCTCTTCCCTGAATTTGTATAGAAGTCTTCCCTCATGATACCCTCATCCACTGGTTTGAAAGGAAAATCTATCATTTCAAGCTTCAGAGACTGTGTACGGACTGATGCCTTTGAGATCGTGGAGATTTGAAGGCGATTGCTTCAGCGTCAGCATAGAGAGTAAATGGTAGATTCTTATACCAATTTTTACCAGTCTCGGTCATCTTCTTCAATTTATTTCTTCTTCTTTTTTTTTTCTTTTTTTTTTTTGGCAACCTTTGTTGTGTGGTGTCTTATCTTTGAATAGACTGCCAACTTTTGACATTTTGCAGTTGGATACGATCTCTTCTTTTCTTTTCTTCTCTCTTTTTTCTTTTTTTTTTTTGGATTTGATGACCGTTACTTGGTAACTTTGGCACACGAAGTGTCCTTACTCTCTTGGTGAAGTAATTGATCATCGTGAAAGTGACTTGAAGCAGGTGAAGCTGGCCCATTGACGTCTGTGCCCCACATGGAGAGTCTTCAAAGCAACATGAATCTTATTTCCCTCAATTTGACCTTTACAACACGTTGATGTAGTCCTCTTTCATGGCGAGCTGGCAATATCTCGGCTTTAAGATCAGTCTGGCTATTGTAAAACCACTAGCCTGTGTCCTACGACTATCCTTGCAAACTTCTTTTGAAACTTTGGTGCGCCCGTGTCTTGGTAGCCTAGGCCTGTCTTGATATAGTTGTGCGAAGACACGTTTGAGATGCTTCAAAGATATCTCGCATTTTTGGTAGTGCTAGGCTTCAACCTTTGTTTGTTCGCGACATCCACTGACCTTGTGGGATTCATTTTCATCTTGTTCTACCATCCTCGACAAATCAAAAGATAGGTCACAGTCTTTGTCATTTTCAAAGTCTTAAGACTCCCTTAAGCACACATTTTGCTCTAAAGGAGATTCCAGTTTAGTAACAGTGTCGCTCGGGCCATTGATATCTGGAGACCCTTTTTTCCGGTACAGATGAAGGTTTCAAAGAATAAATGAATTTAAGAATGATTATTTATGTCATGATCATGAAGAAAGAATATTTGAAAGAGTTCGAAGAACAACAGAATCTAAGAACAATTGTATAGTATGGTAATGAATGAAATAATAAGATAATCAAAGAATAATCCTTGTATAGTGTGGAGTGAAAATTTACTCAAAATGATGCATTTTTATTGAAATAAAGATTTTAGACAAAAGCCTATTTTCACAAAAAGATTCTTACTGCCTCTAGGCTTAAAGCAGTAAGAGTGTTCTGGGTATTACCCTAAGTTAGCTCTAAAAGACAGAGACTTCTTCCACAGTCCTATTGTTCACAATACTCCCGTGCATGTAAGGGCAAATGCTTGGTAAATTTCATTCCTTCATCACTGCATTCACATTCCCTTTGACATGGTCAGGGAATGGATTCTTGGTCGCATTGCTAGCATTATCAAATCGCAGAATGCCCATATCAATGAGTCCTTGGACCCGTCTTTTAAAGGCGAGGCAGTTCTCGACTGAATGTCCTGTATTTCCCGCATGGTATTCGCATCGAGCGTTCGAATCGTACCACTTGGGATATGGAGGCTGTAACGGTTTTATATAAACTGGGGAGACCATTTGCGCATCACACAGCCTTTGATGCAGCTCCTTATACGACATTGGAATTGGCGTAAAAGGGAGCTTTTCAGTTCTTGATCTAGCATTGGATCCTTGCTTTTGAGGACCCTGATGGCTAGGGGTTGTCATCCTTGGCTGGCTTACAGTAACCGACCTCACCTTACTTTCCTTTCCTTTTAGGGTTTCGCATGAAGTATTATCCTGGGAGCTCCACTCTTGTTTCCTTAGGGTTTCGCACTGTCTCGGGCGCTCCATACTGGCCTGATACTGTCGGAGTCCAGAGGTAACGGGCATCCCTCGCGAAGGTGCATCTGGTTGAGTCTGGCTACTTATTGGGGTAAACCTTGGGGCATAAACGATGTCTTCGTTCTCATCCTCGATATTATAGACTGGGTCTTTTCCTTTTCCGAGCCCTTCGGCTAATAATTGCCTTAGCTGGTTGATCACATTTTCTTGGAACTCTAACATTTGGCTCTGCATAACTTGTTGAATCCGAGATAATTGCTCTTGCATCTGTATTTGCCTTTGCTCTATTCGCTCCAGCCTTTGCTCCATATTCTTAGGTTAACTGAAACAATTTTATCTAATTAGGGTCGTTTCGTAAAGATCTAATGCAAATGATACAGTGCAAATGATGCAATGATGCAATGAGGTGCAGATGAATGCAAGAAAAGAAGCGTCGACCTTATATTCAATTCCATTAGGAGAATTTTTCTAGGGAACAAATTTCTTTACATAAAATGGATCATATATGCGACCTTGCCCTCATAGTCCAAGTGAAGATGCCGATCTTTCTCTTCATGTCTGAATACTATGGTCGACTCTCGTAAACTTGCCAAAGGTGTCTTCATCAGCGCCCTTTTGTTTGGTCCGGGCCTCAACTCGTTGTTCACTCTCCCTCGCGATGCTCGCTTGCTCCTTTAGGAAAGTAGAGAAGTGACGGCTCCCGCATAATCTTCATCAATTTGAATCTTTCGGGTAAAACCTGGCGTTCCTTTGTGAGCTATCATCCTTCTTCCCTTGTGCTCACTTGGATCATACATGGGCAACCGCATGGTAATCCACTTTATCAAGAAATTCGTCCCCTTATGACGAACTCCCCTATTTAGGAATTGAATACGGATCAACACCTCTTTTCTATAATGATGCGATGTAATGTAATGCAAATGTATGAGTTTGGTGTTGATTTCAAGATAGCCCCTATCTAGGTATTTCATTCATTCAAAAGAGTTCGTTACAAACTATTTTGCCATCTTATTTGGCTATTACACGAACTTTCTAGCTATATCACTATATTTCTTTACTCGCTCTAGGAATTCTGATATGCTCGATCGTTGACTCGGTGGGAATCGACAACTGAGATCTTCTGCTTCATCTGATAATTGGACCATGTATATTGCTACTCCACGGATTTCATTAATCAAGAAGCCAAGTTGCATTTCCCTTTCTTGGAGGTCCGTTTTATAAGCGTGGATATCTCTATCGTATTGATCATTTTTTTCCTCCAAAGCCTTTAAGAGAGTGTCCAATTGTTGTTGGCGAGCTTGCATCGCGTCTTCCAAATCTCTTATTCTTTCTCTTAACCCCTGACATTCAGATCGGCTAGTCATCAGTTCATTAGACGCAGTCTCACATTCAGCATTTTTCTTTCTCAATTCTATCATGGCCCGAACAGTTTTTTCCTCCTCTTTCTTCGCCTTCCCTTTCCAAAATTCCATTCCGCCTTTTACGTTGCTCAATTCTTCCTCCCATTCTTCAGGTGACTTGCCTAGTCCGCTATTCTTGATAGTGGCTCTTAGCTTCTTATTTTCCAAGTGAAGGTCTCTTAAGTCGTTCCTCACGATTTCGGCTTCTTTCTGTACTTTTTCAGTCCTAGATCTTTCAATTTGAACGTCAATCTTTAATTGGTAATTTTCTTCTTGAAGGACGCTGAGATCCCGCAACATTTTGGATTTCTCGCGTTCAAATTCTCCTCTAGCTATTTCAAGCTCGGATGGTGCTTCCTCTATGAAAGGGTTCTGAGCAGCATAACTTGTCGACGATATTTGCTGGCTTTTTACTCGTTGCTTTCTCCATACATCATAGTCTTGGGTGAGAGTATCGGTATACAACGCCAACTCCATCAGATAAATTCTTTTCCAAGACTTAGCGATGTCTCGAACCTTCTTCATGTAGCCCTCGCCCACGAAAGAGAACTCGGATTGCGCTAAGCCTCCAGTGGCGGGTACGAATTGTCGTGAAGAAAACTGTCTTTGGACCAACAACGGGGCGTATCCGACTCCTCCCCACAGGCCTAGCAGTGGTACCCAATCCTGACCTCCGACCTTATATAATAAGACTGACGGGCGTATCCATGGCGCCCTCCATGTCATATCCTTAGCGCGGAGATTCTGAAAAACCGAGACCCAATGTTGTTCAGTAATTTCCTTAGGCCATTCTCTCTTACAATAAGCTTCTAAAGGGGAAAACATCTTTGAAAACATGTGATACGGCGTGCGTTCCTCTTTCCAAAAGTGACTCATGATCCAAACGTTGAGCAATTGCGCACATCCAATAAATCGTCCCTCTCCCTTCTTCCGACAACTATTCAAGGACCTGAAGGTTTCAGCTAGGATTGTCGGGACAGGGTTGACTCCTTGTTTTAATCTCTCGAAGAAATCTACCACCGAGACTTCAATGTGCCCAAGGACTTTCGAAAAAACAACCAACCCGTAGACGGCCAAAGCAAACAGATTTACCCTCTTTAAGATGTCAGGATGGCTCGAGACCAAATCTCGTATAGAGGACCATGGGATACAAATAGTTTCATTCTTCTTCTTTATTTGTTTCTCGGCCCATGTGTCGGTCATATCCGTCAATCTCATTATTTTCTTTTTGAAGGTCATCGGTTTAGGTTCTTTTACATAGATCTTGTAGGGCTGTACATTATCAATGCGAAGTAAGGCCGCGTATTCCTCGATAGTGGGGGTCATATCTTCTCCATTAAAAGTGAAGCAATGATAGGCGGGATCCCAAAACTTGACCAAAGCTTGTATTAACCGCTCGTCTACCTTGACAGCGACCAAGTTAGCTATGTCACCATACCTCTCGACGAAGATTCCCCTAGTATCTGAATCCCATTGATTCCAAATCTGGACTAAATCTTCAAGATTGTTTTGGCGGACATTCACCGTTACGTGCCCCAGTAAATCGGCAACACATCCTTCCATTAAGCTATCCCCTCTTTCTCTTTGGGTTTTCAGGGACCAATCCCGAACCGTGACATTCCTCTCGGTTGTTAGTGTAATCGACTCCTCCATTAGAAACCCGTCTTTTGGCAACTGGTCTCTAGTCAACACCTTCCTAAAATGATGCCTAAAATGCATGATGACAAATAAGACAACAACAAACAAATCATGGTTAGTAACATGAGTAAAAAGAGAAAAAGAGATTTTGACAAATTAAGCTATCCGTTCTAATCTACTAAGCAAACCCGATTCCCTTGTATAAAATGCAACAGGTATTTCTCCCGTGTACTTATTTGGTAACTGCTAAACGAACAGAGGTTCGGCACGGCTCTAGTTGGGTGGCTCGTACATTTCACTATATGTAGTTTCGGTTCTAAATAGGTACTCGAATTGTTCGTACTATCGTCTACTAAGACTAATACGAAACCTCGATCATGGCCCATCACGGGCTTACAAGCTCAATTCGAGGGATTACATTTACTTATGACTATGCGGAGGGACAAGTTAACTCACGAAAGCATAAGTCATATGTAACCCGAAAGTATTCACTAGCCTGTGCGGAGGGACGAGTTAACTCACGAAGGCGTAGCGTTTACTTTCACTTAAATGGACGGAGCCCGGGTATTGCGCTCATGTTATGCAAAATGCACGTGAACAGTGTGTGGGGAGAGGCTCACAAACCTTCCACTCTATTTAAAGCTAAACTAAAAACGTAAACTTTAGATTTAAACAAAAGAATAAAACAAGCACGCAAAACATTCGTAATAATTACAAATGCATGATTTTCAAAAACGAAATTTTTGGATTATGGTTAAATATCAAATTGAACAAAGAATTTTGAAAATTTTAACAACACATATTTGTTTCAAGACTCGACTCTCAAAAACTGGGTCCCCAGTGGAGTCGCCAGCTGTAGCGACGTAAAATTTGCTTCGGGTCGCTAATTGTGGCGATTTATGAAATCTGAATTTCGATTTATTAAAACAAAAGAGTCGCCACCGATCTTTCTTCTAGGTGTGATCGGACACCTAATAAAAACTTCTTTTTAACAGAAATTTACGTTTTGATAAAAAGTAAGGCGAGTTTAGGTCTACGTAAAAAAATCCAGAGAAAAAGTAGGGTTCGGGAGTCAGTTACGCGCGGGGAAGGTATTAGCACCCCCGCGACGCCCACAATTGGTATCTTAATAAACACGTGTTGTCTTGATTTTCAAAAATATGAGTTCGATTTAGATTTTAATCGTGGTCCATTTAAGATACGGGAATTTCAAGAATTTTTTATTTTTTAGAAGGATGTCTCGTTTTAACACAAGCCAACGCGATTCATCCAACATAGCGATGAAATCACAGACTTGATATTAAAGTCGATACATAGCCTTAATTTTGAAATCAATTAAAAATATAAATAAACATTTTAAAACGCACAAAAGTTCATGACGATATTATGCAAACGATAAAAATGCGAATACGAAAATTACAAACATAGCAATTATAAAACATTAACAAATGCGTACTATATTAAACAATATAATGAGGGTATTTTTTTGTTAAAAAAAAGCATGCAATAGTAGGAAATATATACACATAATATGTAGTACGAAAATACACACATAATAGAGTATTAAAATATGAAACAAGATGAAAACATGTATAGACATGAATGATATAATATTAATATATATAAATATATATATACATAAGATAACATGGGCTTTTTTTTAAAAAAATCTATATATATAATAATATTAAATATAATATGGTGGTGAAAATATATGTATAATATATACAAATACAACATTGAAAATATATAAATATAAAAAAACATGCATAATCAAATATATAATAGTGTTAAAAGTTTACACAAAATATATATATTAGAAATAAAAAAAAAGAGTATATACATAAGATAATATTTAAAAGTATATACATAACAGGATATTAAGGTATGAAATAATATGAAAAAAAAAAAAAAAGTATATAAGTACAAATAAAATATATATATGTATACGCATAAGATAATATGTATGTATATAGAATACATATAAATAATATAATATTAAAAGTATACATAATTTATAAAAATATGTACTTAATGTAGTATCACAAATGCATGCATGAAATAGATATTAGGAATAATAATAAAAAAACAAACTATCAACAAAATTATATACATTTACATTAAGAACATATATACAATAACAATATTAAAAGCATATATAAATATATTGGAACATTATATTAAAAGGTACATACGTAAAAATATATGTGATATATGAAGTATAAAAAAAAATAATATAAAAAGGAAATGTAATGTACATAAATATAAAAGAACATGAATAAATAATGGATATGATAAATAGAAATAACAAATAATAACAATAAAGGTAATAAACAACATTAAAAGATGAAAATGGACGAAATTGAAAGGAAAAGACGGATCTTGGGGCGAATCTGAAAATAAAGGGAAGTTGGGGGATAAATATGAATACGCGGGGAACAACGGAGGGCTAAGAATGAAATATACCCACTGGTTTGAAATGCACCGCAACAAAGAGGATCCAATTGAAACACGCAACGGATCACGGGGCCAATTTAAAAAAATATCAAAGGTTTAATTTTGAGACATAAAAAAACCGGGAGGACCGAATGGGCAATTAGCCCCTAAGCTCAAAAACACGCGGGTTCCCCTTCTGGAGCGGGTCGGGTCACACGGGCATAGGCTTATACGGCACCGTTTTGAAGCCATTGAAACAGGCCCCAAACGGTGCCGTTTCGAGCATCTGATAGAGGTTGAAAAATTAAACCCTAATTACTACTCTTCAGACACTCCTAAAAGGCAAAAAAAAAAAAAATTTAAACTCTCCTTGGTTCTTCTCCACCATTCGACCGGAAGGGTTCCTTAGGTTCCCCTTTGTCACCATCGTGTCCGATGGTCAGCGAACCATAAGGATGGGCATTTGGCCCCGTTTATAACCCCCTTTGAAAGCCGCATCACCAAAGCTCGGATCTGCCGAAGGGAGGAGGCCCTTGGCTTCCTTTTGAGACCCGACTCCAGCAGTGAAGAGATGAACCGTCGACGGAGGTAACTTCCCTTCCTTTCCTTTTTTTACTCTTGATTTTTTCATACGAGAATAGGAAAAAGAAAAAAAGGAAAAAAAAATAAAGAACAATCAAAAGCAACACGAATTGGAAGAACCGATTTTTCTTGATAATACCTTCTTTTTTGTTTCCCTTTTGATTTCTGGAAAATAGTCCTAATACAACTCTTTTATTTCTTATCATTTCATGTAAGCAAAAATGGGATCTCCTTACAAAACTTTCGGCCTCTCTGTTTTTTTTTAGCCGAATGAGACCCCCCTTTTACATTTCGTTCCTTTGGCTTTAATAGCCGAAATCCACTGTTATTTCTTTTTCCTCATTTGCGTGTTTCATTTGCTTTTTGTTTCTGCTTGCTTTTGGTTGCTGTTTCTTCTGCTTGCAGGATATGAGTGGACGTGATGGGACGGGGAGCTGGTGGCCAGAGGTGCGGCGCCGAGCTAAGGGGAGCAGGTGGCTAGGGTTTCAGAAAGTCTGAAACCCTAGTCAGGCTTGGAACACGGGCCATCGGGTTTGGGCCGGAGTTGGTCCGTTGGGCCATTCGTGTTTGGGTAATTGTTGGGCTATGTTTGGTTAATTTGGGTTAAGGTTGATGGGTTGTATTGGGTTTGGGTTGGTTAGAATTGGGTCAAATTGTAATAGGGTTTTAAATTTCTGTAATATGGACTTTGGACATTTGGATTAATTTTCTTGTTTTTTGGTTTAAATGTTGTTTAATGATTTGGGCCCGGGCAAATTTAGGCCCATACAGCCGATCCCCGGCAACGACGCCAAAATTTGATGCGGTCGTTGAAAACATCAAATTAACCTATTCTCTGTAAAATAATAAAAATAATAGTAAAGGGGAAGTGGGGTCGAAATCCTCAGGGATCGGATTATACGAATACTCATTTTTCAATATCCTAGCCGAAATTGTGCCTAAGAAACCTGCGTTCCTGAAAAAAATAAAAATAACAGAATTAAAAGTTTTGATCTGGAAATAAAAATAAAATGAAAACAGAATTAAAAAGTCGAATTGAAATTGCAAAAATTAAAAATAGAAAATAGAGTTGAGATAAAGAAATTCTTATGGGAAAGTTTCAGCCTCTAGTTGTCTCATTCCGCCTTGGGTTCAATCCTTGGCTTTTGGATGATCCTTCTCGAACCAAGTAAGCCAGTTATAGTGGAAGAGGACGCCTACGACCACCAGCTCCAAGAATTTATACTTACGATTTTAGGGAACCTGACTCTAGCCAGCATCCTATGCTAGATCAACGCCTCTCAATGGCGAATCCCACGCCATCTTGTCTCTTTGGCTCACCAACCTCTGACGCAGTAAGTTGATGAATTAACGGTGCAACCCTTCCAAAACACACAAAGCAGACGCCTTTGCGTACGTTGAAAAGCTTACTTCTTAAGGGCCATGGACGGAAGCGTCAGCCCGTAGTGCGGAGAAACGATGAATACTTGGTGAAAAAGGGCCAAGTTCGGATTCTAAGCCTCAAGAACCCTTTTTGGGAAATATTGACAACTTTCGGCTAGATGGATTTTAGTGGTTCATCATAATGGTGGGAAAGAAAATAAATAAAAATGTGGAAAAAGAAATTTTATTGAAAGGAAATATGGAATAACAAAAGCCGAGACTTTTGGGGGAGAGTGTTTACAAAAAAAGATGAACAAAATTAGAGTCACTTCACCCCCTATTTATAGTGCTAGAGAGATAGTCCAACTTAACTTAAATTCTTAAAAGATAAATACATTTAAATAAAAATAATTAAAATAAAATCCTAAAATAATTCTAATAATTATCCTAACATTAATTATCCTAATATAAATAAAATAAAATAGAGTCTTCTAAAATAAAATCTCTTCTATTTGCTTTTTAGTCCTTGTGCCTCCCATGTTCGCACTTTTGGCACAATCTTTTTCCTGTGTCGCGTATCAGCCCATTTTGTCCCCAAATTCGCACTTTTGTCCCCTTAATTTTACTTTCGCCTCCAATTTAATCCCTATGAGATAAAAGATTATAAACAACACAAATTAGCAAGAATATACTTAGAATAATCACATTATTAATACAATAAAATACGTTATTCTAGAGTATTATCAATTAGGCCGGGCCCGGGCCTAGTAAATGGGCCTAAATTTTTAATTGAGCTCGGTTCGACCCATGATCACCTCTAGTCATTATATTCGTGCGCTTTTAATAGTTATATATAAACAATGATAGAATAATAATTTCATACGGTGGGCAGGGTGGGTCAAGGCAAAAAATGTAATGCCCCGAGTTTTGAGCCTAGAAGTTTTGGGCTTTTGCGTAGGGTCAGTAAGGTGGTTGCACATATGTGGTTAGTTGTGCAATTTAGTGACAAGAATGGGTCTGGTGGTATGGTGGTGGAGTGATTGTTAGTGAACCTCATGGTTGTGGGTTTAAGTCCTAGTATGAGCATTTTGGAAAGACATTTTATTTTTTGATTATGACTTCTCATTATTTATGTTATTTAGTTAAGATTTTTATTTTTATCTTATATTTTTCTATTTATTATTTTTATTTTCACGTTCTTTCCCTCTCCATCTCTTTCGACTTTTCTTCTCGCTCTTTTCTTTTCTACAAAATCGGCCTTAGTATTGGTAGTTAGAGGGCTTCATTCCTTGTCACTGAATCCGTGATTGGAAGTCTCTGTCTGTGAAACAGGTGTGGAATTCAAACCTTCTTCTGTTTTATTTACGAACTTATATTCAATTCTCTGATAAGCTGATGATGTTGATTAGGTGTTCACAAACCCGTTATTTTCGATGTGGTTTGATTGTATTATGTTTAGAATTCATAAGTTTTGGTGGCTTTAACAGTAATTTCGGAGCTATTTTGGGGTGGTTTAGTGACCTCCCCGGCGGCCACATGGGCGTGAGTTGACTCAAACGGTCATGTGGAATTGTGTATTAGGGTTTTCAGCTGAAATTGAGAGCCATGTTACCTAGCCACACAGTCGTGTGGCCGATTTGGGAATTTTATCGATTTTCACATGGCTGTGTCCCCTAGGCACACGGATGTGTAAATTTGGGAATTAAGGATTCAGTAATTTGGAGTCACAAGGCCTGGCCACACGACTGTGTGGCTGATTTAGAAAATTTTGTCAATATTCACACTGCCGTGTCTTCTGGTCACACGGGCGTGTGTAATTGAGAATTGGGGATTTAATGGTTTGGAGTCACACAGACTTATCACACGGTTGTGTGACTGATTTAAGAATTTGGGGATTTAGGGATCCCATATGAGAGTGTGTCCTAAATACACGGCCGTGTCTGGTAGGCACACAAGTGTGTGATACCCTCACACGACCGTGTCTGCCCTGCACCCCCACGGCCTGGATTGTCCCACACGGCGTGTGGCCCTATCTAGCCGATTTTGGATTTTAGGTCAATTTAAGTGTAATTGTGACTCCGTGTATTCCGAACATGGGCTAAGCTTAGAGAATGTATCTTTCCCTCGATATCTGTGATCGTGTATTTTGCCTAAGAGATGTTTTTCGATTAATGATTGATTCAGAAATTGATTGACTGAATGTGAGTGTCACTGTTATGTGAGATTACTTTGCTCTCGAACCTGAATCTTGCTAAGTGATTATACACCTTGTCGAAACCACCCCTTTTTTTTAAAAGGTTTTTGGAAAAGCGGGAATTGACTTTAAAATGTGGGAGTCGCCACCGACCTTTTTCGAGGTGCGATCGGGTCACCTTAAATTATTTTAATAAAACACTTCGATTTATTAAAACAATTAGTTTGGTCTTCAAAATTTGAGAAAATGGGATCGGGAGTTGATTACGCACGAGGAAGGGTTAGCACCCTCGTGACGCCCAAAATCGGTACCAAATTGATTAAAAATTGTCCCAATATTGAAAATTTTGCAAAGATTTAAAATATGGTTCCCTTTTTTTTTAAAAAAGAAAATTTGAAAATTTGAATTGGATTTTAAGATTCCCACGTTTTGAAAGAATGAAATGCCATATCCAACACGTTAGGATGTAACATTTCAAAATTATCAATACCGAGAGTATCTTTAAAACATATAATAAAAGGGTATTTAATTATTTGAGTAAAAAAAAAATCACACCCAGCACGTTAGGGCATAACCTTTCGATTTTCCCGAATACTAAACATTGCCCTATTTTAAAATCATGTGAATTTTTTTAAAATTGAAATCGGCTTCCATGTTTAGTTTGAAATCAAATAGATATTTAAGCTAGAAATATGAAATTATATAGTCGCAAATAATTATGAAATCAATATCTAACGTAACATTGCTCAATAATAAAGATAGCACAAGAATAACCAATATTACATCATATGAATTTGAATAATAGCTCATAACCATGAATTTACAATTGACATTAAAGAATGAATGAATAAATATTTAAACACATGAAGTAAAGAAATGAGAATTTATAATATACAAATCATTAAAATTATAAATTTCTATTTAAAAATTAAGAAGAAGGGTTTGGTTTAAAATAAATTTCATAAATTAGCAATAAACATCAAGAATTTTAAAAGAAATTTTACTAAAAAGCTATCACATGACTCCACTTGAAATCAATTTTTATAAACAATGAAAAACTCAATGAAATTTATTCTATATAGCAATAATACATTTAAAACATAATATTTGTATATAGCTGTACAACAAAAATATTAATCTTTTAAATAAATATAAATATTTGAAACCTTAATATATAAATAAATTTCTGACCATATATATATGAATATTTTACAAAATCTAAGATGATATTTTGTTTGAAAAAAAATCTAATAGATTTAAATTATTAATTTATAGGATAATTCAAAATTAATGGTAGAATTTATATAAGAAACAAATATTTAAATGTGAATAAAATGTATATGTATATATGAAATAAAAAAAACAAATAATTAAAAGATGATTTAAAGAAAAATTTCATAAAATAAATAAAATATATACTTAAGTTAATCAAAACAATATAATACATATATAACATTAAATTTAATATACATGTAATTTAAAAAAATGCATATAACTATTTAATACTTATGATGACTAAAATAAAATATAGGTATATATAAAAAAAACTAATTACACAAATATCCTAAATGCCAAATCAGGGTGTTGAATTATAGACTAAAATAAAATGAATTCAAAATTTCATAGCAAAATTGAAAAGCCAATAGAATTTAAAAAGAATCAATTGCGCAACAATGAAATATAGAGGGACCAATCTTGCAAAATACCCTTCCCCCTTGATTTGAACGGATCATTAAAGTATATGAAACGCATCAGAACATTAAAGGCCTTAAATGCCATTTCAAAATCAGTAAATTAATTTAATGAAAACGGCATTAATTGTCTTATTAAAAAAAACATATTTTTAACCTAAACATACTATTATCTTAAAACTAAACAGAGAAAAAAATGAAAAATGAACAGCCTCCATCTTCTCTTTGCCGTCCTCTTTTCTCAACCAAACTCACATTTCCACAAAATCAACCATGAAGATATGAAATCATGAGTTTTTGGAGCCGATTTTCACGGCTTTGAGGCCTTTGATCCCTTCAACTTCGATGGAAACGAAGAAAAGGAGCAACAACAGACATCGAACTCGTTTTTTTTAGCTTTGAAACCTACTCTTACTCCGATTTCAGCAAAGAAGGCAGAGTCCCAATAGCATATTCAGTAAAGTAAGATCTTCCCCTCTTATTTTCATTTGCATGCTAACATAAAAAAACAGAAAATAAATATAGATCTAAGAGACTTTTCTACCTTTTGAAAAGAAAATGAGTACTCTAATTTGCTGAATATATTTTTTTTATTTGATGTTTGCGTATTCTATTGTATGCGTAATACAAAAAATGGGATTCGGCCCCCCATTACAACGATGGTGGTGGCTTTTATAGCCGAAATAAAATAGAAAATATTACAAAAATGATTATTGTCTGCTTGTGTTTGCTGTCCATTCGTCCCTTGTGCAGGTACGGGCTGTGCACTGGCATACGGAGGTGTGGGCGTGGTAGCTGAAACGCTGGAGCGTACGGAGGCCGTGTGGGTTACTGCGGCGCTGTGGGAGTTGGGGGCTAGGGTTTCTAAGAACCAGCTTCTGTTTGGGCCAGTTGGGCCGATAATTGTTCTTGGGTTTAATTTCGGGCTTTGGGGTTTTGGGTAAATGGGTAGGAATTAGGTTTAATTTGGGCCATTTAATTTGGATTGTAACTTGGACTAATACTGTAAAGGGACTTTTATTATGTAAAATAGACTGATAAACTTTAATATTTTTATTATCTAATTTTTAATTGGGCCAAAATTGGCTACTACAGCTGTCCCTCTTTGCTTATTGTCGTGTAACGAGAATCGAGCAAAGACCTCCAAAGGGCCAATTTTGCCCAGTCTCGTCGAGTATTGACTTCTTGGCGCTTCTTTTCTTCAATTAGCCTTGTTCGATTCCACTGCATCTTCAGGGGTACAGGACTTGTGGCTTTAGTTTACTTCACTAGACCGAAATCTTCGATCTGCTCCTGCATCTTCAGGAAAGTCAAATCTGCTATCTTTAGTCTGCTCCACTGCAACTTCAGGGAGATAAAACTCGTCGGGGCAACTCCAATCTGCCCTATTGCAACTTTAGTGGGATCTGATTTGTTGATTTTCAACCTGCTCCACTGCATCTTCCAGGAGATAAGGTTTGCTATGATCTGCTCCACTGTAACTTCAGTGAGATATGATCTGTAATTTGTAACTTCAACTTGTTTTACTGTAACTTTAGGGAAATCAGATTCGCTATCTTTGATTTGCTTCACTGCAACTTCAGGGAGATAAGATTTGCAATCTTCAGCCTACTCCACTACAACTTTAGGGAGATAGGACAGTGGCTTAAATCTGCTTCACTGCAACTTCAGGAAGACAAGATTTACCGTCTTCGATCTACTTTACTACAACTTCAGGGTGACAAGATCTTCAATTTTCATCAATGTCGCTACACCGCCTTCTAGGGGCTTGATTTGTAGAATCGGTTTTCCGTACCTATGCTTATACCAAATAAGTAGGATGCCATGATCAAAATGAGTCAGATGCTCCTAACTAGGTGAATGATTATGAATGTAGAAATGTCATGAGAGTGATTCCTTTTTAAATGCTTAAGGTATCATTGCTCATAGTTCATCAAGATTTTATTATTGATGCCATTGTGTTTTCTTGCTTTGCCGGTGTCTTTGACAGAAAATTTGAAGAAGTAGTCACAATTTGGACTATGCCTTTTTTTTATGTTTCCAACTTTGAACCTGGTTAGTCCTGACTAGTGGCCCTATTTTGGGTCCTTGTACTATTTAGAGACTTTCTAGAGTAATATGCATAACTTCTTTTGTGTGAATATTATAAGTCCGAAATTGTGATTTCAACAGAAATGCTCGAAAGAGATAATCCCAATGGGCAAAATGGAATTTTTATTTAGCAAAGCTCAAAGCAAATGAATTAAACAAGATATCAAATTTGCTAAGGTACAATATAAGATGATGAAAAGGTCCCCCAGATATCGCAGCACGAGTTTCACTATTCCAACTTCTCAAAGGCCATTTCGAGCTAAATATGTGCTCAGGAAACCCCGCATATTTTGTTGATGCTCCAAGGTGTACTGTTCTTCTTTCTTGCTAATTCAGGGAGGATAAGACCACCACACGTCCCATGTTCAAAATTTGAGCTGCCCGTTCTTGGGTTTTCAACTCAAAATCCCTTTTGGTCTCAAAGTGCCCTTTGCGGGTTTTCACCTTGGCCTCTCCATTTTTATTTTTATTTTATTTTTTTGAAATCGAAATGCCCTTTGTGGGTTTTCGCCTTGGCCTCTTTCCCTCTTTAAGTAAAATACTTTTTGACGGCATCCGAATTCATAGGATTAGGCAGGTCTCTCCCATCCATTTCGGCTAAGATTAATACTCCTCCGGAGAAAGCTTTCTTCACCACGTAAGGTCCCTCCCAATTTGGCATCCATTTTCCCTCTGAAGTCTTTTTGTATGGGAAAGATTTTCTTCAAGACTAGGTCTCCCTCATTGAATTCCCTCGGGTGGACCTTTTTGTCGTAAGCTCGCATCATTTGTTTTTGGTACATCTGACCATGACGGATAGCCCTTAGCCTTTTTTCTTCAACCAAGTTTAATTGATCGTATCGAGACTGGATCCATTCTGCTTCATCCAACTTTAGTTTCGACAACACTCGAAGCGATGGGATCTCGACTTCGATCGACAAAATCGCTTTCATTCCGTAGACTAAAGAGAAAGGCGTCGCCCTAGTTGAGGTTCTGACCGATGTTCGATAAGCAAAGAGGGCAAATGGTAACTTCTAATGCCAATCTTTATAGGTCTCAGTCATCTTTCCCACAATCTTCTTGATGTTTTTATTGGCCGCTTCCACCGCCCCATTCATTTTCGGGCGGTATGGTGACGAGTTGTGGTGTCTGATCTTGAATTGACTACAAACTTTCGCTATCGTACTATTATTCAAGTTTAATGCATTGTCAGATATGATCCTCTCTGGCATTCCATACCGGTATATAATCTTTTTTTTTCGGAACTTGCTTACTGCCGATTGTGTAACATTGGCATATGAGGCGACTTCTACCCATTTGGTGAAGTAGTCGATAACCAAAAAAATGAATCGATCTCTGTTGGACGCTTTCGGCAATATTGGTCCAATCACATCCATGCCCCACATAGAGAAAGGCCATGGAGAAGTCATGACATGCAGCGGTGAAGGAGGCACATGAATTTTGTCTCTATAAATTTGGCATTTATGACATCTCTTGGCGTAATTGACACAGTCTCCTTCCATTGTGGACCAATAATACCCAAATCTCATAACTTGTCTGGCCATTGTGAAGCCATTAGCGTGTGTCCCACAAACACCCTCATGGACTTCTTCCAAGATTTTCTTAGCCTCTACAGTGTCTACGCATCTTAATAGCACTTGATCCTTTCTTCTTTTGTATAGGATCTCTCCATCTGAGATATAGTTGATGGCCAATCTTCTCAGCGTCTTTTTGTCATTCTCGCTTGCCTGGTCTGGGTACTCACGATTCTTTACATATTGCAATATATCGTGATACCAAGGCTGATCATCTTTTTCTTCACCTTCTTCAATATCATAACAGTGGGCCGGAGTTTCATAAATGCTCATCTGGATGGGTTTGACATCTTCTTGTTTGTTTACCTTGATCATGGAAGCTAAGGTGGCCAAAGCATCGACCATCTGATTTTCGTCTCGTGGAAGGTAGTGGAAGATGATGTCATCGAACTCTTTAACCAATTCAAGGACTAGTTTTCGATAATCAATCAACTTGGGGTCTCTGGTCTCCCATTCTCCTTTGAGTTGATAAATCACTAACGCAGAATCTCCATACACCTCTAGCACTTTAATCTTGCATTCTATGGCTGCACGGATACCCATTATGCACGCTTCGTATTCTGCCATGTTATTCGTGCAATCAAAATCCAATTTACTAGTAAACGGATAATGATCTCTATTTGGAGATACCAAAACTTCCCCAATTTCATTTCCCACAGCATTTGATGCTCCATCGAAGTTTAGTTTCTAGGGAAGTTCTCCCAGAGCACCTTTCTCAGTGGTAGCAACACACATCAGGTCTTCATTCGGGAAATCGAAGCTCAAGGGTTCGTAATCCTCTAAAGCTCTACTGGCCAAAAAATCTACTATCGCACTCCCTTTTACTACTTTCTGATTCACATAGACTATATCGAATTCGGAGAGTAGAATTTACCATCGGGCCATCCTTCCATTCAAAGCTGTCAACTCCATCATATACTTTAAAGGGTCGAGTTTTGAGATAAGCCAAGTAGTGTGATACAACATATACTGCCTCAGCCTCCGAGTTGTCCAAATTAGGGCACAACACAACTTCTCTATCGGCGGGTACCTTGTCTCACATTCTGTGAATTTTTTACTAAGATAGTAAATAGCATTTTCTTTCTTCCCTGACTCATCATGCTGACCTAGTACGCATCCCATAGAATTCTCAAATACTGCCAAATACAGTATCAAGGGTTTATAGGGGTTAGGTGACATCAACACCAGAGCGTTGGATAAGTACTGTTTGACCTTACTGAAAGCCCTTTGGTATTCTTCATCCCATACACCTGGGTTGTGTTTTTTGATGAGGCGAAAAATAGGGTCACATTTCTCGGTTAGTTGTGAAATAAACCGAGCGATGTAATTTAATCTTCCTAGAAAACCTCGAACCTCCTTCTAGGTACGCAGCGGAGATAGCTCTTGTATGGCTTTGACTTTGTCTGGATTTATCTCAACCCCTTTCTTACTAACCACGAATCCGAGCAATTTTCCAGACTTGGCTTTGAATATGCATTTAGCCGGATTAAGTTTTAGCTGAAACTTCCTCAACCTTAAAAATAACTTTTTTAGGACTTGTATGTGCTCCTTCTCTGTTCGGGATTTTGCGATCATATCATCGACATAAACTTCGATTTCTTTGTGCATCATGTCGTGAAACAGGGTTACCATGGCCCTTTGATATGTGCCCCTGCATTCTTCAATCCAAACGGCATTACCTTGTAGCAGAACATCCCCCACATGGTTACAAATGTGATCTTCTCCATGTCTTCAGGATGCATCTTGATCTGGTTATATCCGGAGAAACCGTCCATAAAGGAAAACAACGAGTATCCTACGGTATTGTCCACTAATGTGTCAATATGAGGCAATGGGAAGTTATCTTTCGAGCTGGCTTTGTTCAAGTCTGTGTAGTCCACGCACATTCGTACTTTTCCATCCTTCTTCGGGACAAGGACAATGTTGGCTACCCATTCAGAGTATTTTACCACCTTTAAAAATCTAGCGTCGAACTGCTTTCTAACCTCTTCTTTTATCTTTAGCAAGACGTCGGGCCTCATTCTTTGGAGCTTTTACTGAACTGGCTTACATTCTTCTTTTATAGGAAGCCAGTGTACCACAATGTCAGTGTTCAACCCGGGCATATCTTGGTATAACCATGCGAAGACATCTTTGAATTCCTGAAGTAACTCGATAAGGTCTCGCCTTATTTCTACAGTGATACAAGTTCCGACCTTCACCTCTTGTCCCTCTCCTAAACTCACAATTCCTACTGGTTCTTGGTGAGGTAGGATTTGTTTCTCGTTTTGTTTTACCATCCTCAAAAAGTCAGGGGATAGGTTACAGCCTTGGTTATCTTCGAACTCCTGAGAATCCCCCATACACCTATCTTTCTTAAAAGGAGACTCTAAGCCACTGGCAGTGTCACTCATATCATTGATATCTAGGGACCTGTTATGAGGGTGAAGGACGATACAAAGAAACAAGAGAATTTAATAATACTCGTCTACATGGCGTGATCATGGATGAAGAATAAAAGAATATTTTAGAAGAATGTCTGTAAAACAAAAGAATTTGAAAGTAATCGTTTGTATAATATAATTATGAATGAAATTGAAAGAATGAAAGAACATCTGCTCAAAATGATAATAACTGTGCATTTAATTGAAATAACGTTTTTAAACATAGGCTTATTTCACAAAAGATTCTTATCATTCCTAGGCCTAGAGCAATAAGTGTGTTTTGGACATTACTCTGAGTTAGTTCTAAAGACTACAGGAATCTCTTCCACAATCCAGTTATCCAGAACACTTCCAGGTACGTAGGGGCAAATGCTCGACAAATTTCCTCCTCTAGTCTCTTCTTCGTATGTGACGTTAATGTCTAAGCTTTCTAACCTTTCTTCTATGGCTTCCTTTCTTAGCGTACCTCTCTCAGGATGAATGATTCCTCCGGACACAAATGTTTTTAATATATGAGGGAATATCATTGGCTCCCATTTGATTTCCTCCCTCGTTAACCGTACTCTCCTTCTTCCTTGTTTCTTTTCCAGCTCATTTCTCCTTTGTCTTGCATTTGGCCTAAATCCTAAGCCGAAGTGGTCTCTCTTATCCTTCAATATCGGCGTCTCAACCCTTTCTTGGAGATGTCTCCCCAGTCCTCTTCCAGGTAGGCCCATCCTTGTGGTTTTAGATAATTTCAGCGTCAGAATCTTGTTTCCCTCGGTAATGAATGTCGCATTAACAAATTCCAAAGACTGAAATGAGCATTCGATAGTTTCGTCATCTGTCTCCAAATAGGGTGCGTCATTACTTACAACTGCAATGATATCCGCTTCAGCATTGATTGCTATCAGTCGCTTCTCTGATACTAGCTTTAACTTTTGATGCAACGAAGAAGGCACTACCCCAGCTGAATGTATCCAGGGCCTCCCCAATAAGCAGTTGTATGAGGGCTTGATATCTATCACCAGGAAATCCACCTCATATGTGTTCGGCCCGATCAGAAGAGGTACCTCGATTCTGCCTATCACTCTCCTCTCCGTACCATCGAATGCCTTCATTATGTTCTAGCACTCTTTCATGTGAGAGCTGTCTATGGGTAACCTGTTTAGTGTAGACAGTGGTAGGACATTCAAGGCTGACCCGTTGTCAATCAGTACGCCTGGCAACGTATACCTCTTACAGCGCGTGGTAATGTGTAAAGCTTTAGTCAACCCTCTGCCACCGGGTGGTATCTCGTCGTTATTGAAGAAAATAAAGTTATCGGCACTTATGTTGCTAACTAAACGGTTTAGCTTGTTGACTGAGATATCATTAGAACATATGTTTCATTCAAGACCTTCATCAGCGCGCTATGATGGTCTTCCGAACTCAGGAGTAAGGCCAACACCGAGATACGAGCTGGTTGTTTATGTAACTATTCCACCACACTGTATTCGCTGTGCTTTAAGAATTTTAGAAACTCCTTAGCCTCCTCCTCGTTAACTGGCTCATTAATAGGAGGTTCAGATTTAGTCGCTTGGTTCTTCATCTCTTCGACCACTCGGGCTTTTCCTTTTATAGGTTGTGCCTTGTCGCTTGTTGTGTCGTAACGTTTCCTGCTTCGCGTATAGGAGCCCTTATCTTGGTCCTCTTTTGAAGCATTGACTAGGTTCTCTTTCCCTGGGATCGTCACATTACAGTCGTAATTCCATGGGACCCTCTTATTGTCCTTATAGGGGAAGACTGTAGGTCTTTGGATTATGACTCTTAGTGGCATTTGCACTCCTGCTTCATTATTCTTGGGTCTCGATATGATGACTACGGGGTAGTTAACTGTTTGATTCTGTACCGTCGATTCTCCCTCCGATGCGCATATATCTCTCTCTCTGGGGTTTTTGGTTTCTTCATAAAACTTAATTTCTTTATTATTTATCATGTCCTGCACGATGACCCTGAACTCCACACACTCTTGGATTTCGTGCCCCATCTCGTTGTGAAATTCGCAGTAGTTCCTTTCTTCTTCAGAGTCTCCTCTCGAATCCATTACGATCAATCCTCTCTTGGACATCTCCTTCCATAGCCGTCTCAATGGGGTTCTGACTTTTGCAACCTTATATTTGATCTTCTTGTTCTTGCCTTCACTTATTCTGTTCACTCTTTGGTCGGTATGATTGGGGAGCGGGTTTCCTGCTACATTGAGTGCTACTGGGTCATCAAGCCTTACAATCCCCATTTTGATGAGTCTTTCAACCACTTTCTTGAATGCGGTGCAGTTTTTGATCAAGTGCCCGATAATTCCCGCATGGTATTCGCATTGGGCGTTTACGTCATACCATTTGGGGTACAGGGGCTGTATTGGTTTCGGGTAGAAAGGGGACACTACATGAGCATTGAATAGGTTTTGGTACAGTTCCCTATACGTCATTGGTATAGGGGTGAACTGCGGCCTTTCTGTGTTCTCCCTCGTGTTGGATTCTTGTCTCATAGTGCTGTGTTGATTGGTGGTTACTATTTTTGGTTGGTTTACGGTGAGTGACTTGGACTGGCCCTTACTAAATATGCTCGTGTTGTTCACTTCGTTATCTCTTTTTCTCGAGGCCGATCTTTTGGTACTTTCCCCGACTTTAATTTTGTCACTTCTTACAGCATTCTCAATCATTTCACCTATCATCACTATGTCAGAGAAGTTTTTAGTGGCACTTCCCAACATATGAGTGATAAAAGGGGCCTTCAACGTGTTGATGAAGAGCATCGTAGTTTCTTTCTCTAAAAGCGGCGGCTGCACTTGTATGGCAACTTCTCTCCATCTTTGCGCATACTGCCTAAAACTTTCATTAGATTTCTTCTCCATATTCTGGAGAGTGATCCTGTCGGGAGTCATGTCCGTCACATGACTATACTGTCTCATAAATGCTTGAGCTAGGTCTTTCCATGAGTTGATCGTAGCACGGTTCAATTGGTTATACCATTTAGAGGCCGCCCCAATCAGACTGTCTTGAAAACAGTGTATTAACAACTGGTCGTTGTTGACATATCCCGTCATTCGCCTGCAAAACATAGTGATGTGACCTTCAGGGCAGCTCGTTCCGTTGTATTTCTCAAATTCAGGCATTTTAAACTTGGGGGGAAGAACCAAATCTGGGACCAGACTCAGGTCCTTAGCGTCGATCCCGTGATGGCTATTAGCGCTTTCTAAAGCTCTGAATTTTTCCTCCAGCCATTTACACCATTCTTCCAATTGCTTCTGGGATTCTATCCTTGCCTTTTCCTCTTCTGCAACTTCATCCAAATCGAGCACAGGTGGATAATTTGGGTTATTAGTAGGGTTAGAGCCTGAGCCGGCTTGGGAATTCATTGGTATGGAAGCTCCGGTCTGAATCCGTTGAGGTAGGATTGTGACAGATGGCCTTTGTAGATTAATCTGAGGTTACACCGGCACGTGTGTCAGAGTGAAGCCAGGAGGGTATTGAGGGTCTTCATTAGCTTTCTCAATATTGTCCATGTGACCTTTTCCTTTATCCGTTCTTCCCATGAGTAATTGGGACAACTGACCCATCATCTCTCTTTGGGATTTCATCATTTGCTCTTTTATCTCTCGCTGAATCTTGGAGAGCCGCTCTTCCATCTGTGACTGCATCTGTTCCTGCATGTCCTTTTGCATTTGCTCCAATTTCTCAAGTCTTTTATCCATTGACTTTTTCCTCGTACCGTAGGGGTACATAGTTGGTTGGTTTGTGTTGGTTTCCAGATTACTGAAATAATTTTTAGTTAATTAGAAACCTTTTATGGCCTTTAATGCATAATGATATGATGTAGTGCAAATGCATGAATGCAAAGAAGGCGTCAATTCTAATTCAATTCTCTTTAGAAAACTTCACTAGAAAACAAAGTTCTTTTACACAAAACGGATTACAGATATGGTCTTGCCCTAATGCCTAGAGTCTTAATTTTTACAAGCAGTGAAGCTAATTCTCGCCCCCGGCCTGATTCTTGTTTATACATCACACTTAATGCATCAGCTTGCACCGCCAAAGCCTGCAGATGATCGGCTACATCCCGAATTTGAGCCACAGTTTCTCCCATAAGATAATCTCTGTCTCTAACCTGGCCTTGAGAGTGGTGAAGCTGTTCTTTCCAACGCTCTTCATTCCTTTGAAGGTGCTCAACCCGTATCTCACAACTCTGTAAAGTCGTTTCTAATTGTTCTATCCTTTCTTTCATCTCCTCAATCTTGCGCAGACTCGCCTTTAGCTCTACCGCAGAACTACGACTTCTATGCTGATGAAAGGCTTTTTCGAGTTCTGCCACTCTAGCCTTTAATTCACCCTTCTCGTTCTGACTTTCTGACAGGCTTTTTTCTAAGATCTCGTTTCGCGCTCGAGCCTGCTGGAACCTTCTTTCCCATCGATCTGCTTTGTTTCTTTCTTCCTGAATTTCTTGTTCCCACTATTCAGAAGTTTTTCTCAACCTGGCATCTCACATTGACCGACGCATCTTCTTGTAATACGCCTTCAAACCGTCCAGATCTTCTTCGGCCTTGTTCTTCCCCTTTCTCAATTTCTCGGCTTCCAACTTTTGGACGTCCACGTTGTAATATCCCGAAAATTTCTATCATTGATATAGTAAAATAAAGAAATAAAGAAATAAAAAAAGAAATTTTGAGCTATATCAACAAAATCTATGTAGGAAGTGATTATGATGTATTAATCCAAGAAAGGACTAAATCGTAAAAGTGAGAAAAGTTTTGTGGCCCAAGAGTAAATACTTAAAATTTAAGGGGTTAAAGTGTAAATATGGAAAATTTGAAGGACCAATAGTACAAATATTTTAAGGGTAGAATAATCTAGAAACTAAAGAAAATTGATGAATTAGGACTAAATTGAATAGGTGAAGAATTATGAGGGACTAAATTGTAATTTTACCAAATTAAGTGATGACTCAAGGATGAAATTTTAAAAGATCATAAAGGGTAAAATGGTCAATTGGAAGAGAGAGAAATCTAGAAAGTAATGATTACATTGATGATATTTTATAATTATATAATTAAATAATTATTATTTTATTAATATTTTAATAAGATATTTTATTATTTTATTATTTTATTTAGTCTATATATATGTGTATGTGTGGAAAAAAAAAAGGAGAAAACCACCACCCCTTTTCCATGCAATTCACGTTAGGAGAGAAGAGGGGAGAAAGAAAGTTTGGCTTTCTTTACAATTTGGTCCTTCCACCAAAAATTAACCATTTTCACCTAGAAATCAAAAGAATTTCCATAGCTACCGAAGGAGAAAAATATTAAGGAGGCTATGAGGAGTTAGAATATCAAGTTGGATTCAAGAAATAGAAGTTGGAGGAGAGAGAAAGTGAAGTTAAAGTTTGGAAACAATAAAACAAGGTAAGAACATCAAGATTTCCATGTATTTTTAAGTTTAATATTATTGAAAAAGCATGTAAATGATGTTAATGTAGAGTTTCCTTATATATGATTCTATGTTCTTGATATGGTAGTGAAGAGAAAATAAGATAAAGTGATGGGAAATGGTGTAGAGAAAGAAAATAAGGGTGATATAAACTTAATAATTAATATCTTGCACTAAAACAGTTTTGGACAGCAGCAGTAAGCTAAATTTGAAAAATTACCAAAAATGGTAGAAACTGATTTAGAAGTTGAGTAAGGTATGGAATTAAAGCTTGTTGAGTCTATTTTCATATAAAAGAAACAGAACAAGCAAATGAATTCTGTATTCTGAGATATTTATATTTTTGTGAGACTGGTTCAGAATGATTTCGGGATCCTCTGTTTTGACTTTGGAAAATCACCAAAAATTGTATAAAAATAATTAGGGACTTAAATTTATGTATTTGAAATCCTTAATGAGTCTATTTTCAAGATAAATAAGCGGGAACATCATCTGAGTCCCGTACAAGGAGATAATTAAATTTTAATGAAGAAAGGTCAGAACAGTTATACAGCAGAACAGGGATAACTTTAAAGAATAAACTGTACTTATTGGATAAACCAAAAATTCTGAAAATTTTATGGTAAGAAGATATGTGAGTCTAGTTTTATGGAAAATTAACTGATCTTAATTTGGATTTCTGTAGCTCAAGATATAAATAATTTAGTGACTATGACGCAGGTGGACAGCTTGAATGTTCACATATAAGTAAATAGTGAAATTATTGATAATGTTACTTATAAGCATATTATATAAATTAAGGATGTGAAATGGAGAGGAGGAGGAGGAAAATATGTATGAATATTCAGTTAGCTTGACTAATTTGTATGTTTTAAACCCAAGGACTAAATCGAATAAAAGTAAAAATTTATGGGTAATTTTGTAAAAATGTTAGAAATGATCAAATTACATGAAATGGATTATTTTATTATTTAAATTGAAAATTTTAAATGAAAATTGTTAATTTAGTTCAAGATCGGGGGAAAACATGTTTTAAGGATTAAATTGAAAAGTGTTGAAATTATGGAAAATTTTGATATTTTATAGAATTTATGGGCTCTCATTAATATGTATGATGACAACGGCTGGAAATAAGGATTAAATCGCAAGAATTTATTTTTCTGAGCCTAAGGGTAAAATCGTCATTAATTAAAAGTTTGGGGGCCAAATGGTAATTTTGCCTAGAGCATTAATTGAATGTATTAGAATATGGAATGAATGAAAACAATGGTCAAATTTATTTATAAAAATCCCAACGACTCAAATGCGAGACTTGAACGTGAAAAAGAAAAGATATTGGATTAATGAATTTATAAACACGGACAAGCAACGAGGTAAGTTCGTGTAACTTGAATTGTATTTTTAAACACTTGAAATATGTGGTTATGTGATGAAAATATGATTTGAATGATCAATGCATAATAATTGATGAAATATTGATAATACTCGATATAAAAAGAAAGTAAATCCCGGTTGAATGGAATGGATTTCGATGGATCATTGGAAAAGGAATTGACGGTAAAAAGGATCTAGCCCGGACGGGTGATCCTATTCTGATGTAGCCTTCCCGAAGAATACAAGAAAAAGGATTAAGCCCAGAAGGGTAATCCTAATATCAGCCCTCCCGAAGAATATATGGGAAATGAGGTTCGCGGGAGTGTGCTGGTGGCTCTCCCGAAGAATATATGTGTATAGGCCCTTCCGAAGAATACATGGGAGCTGAGGTTCGCGAAAGTGTGCCAAGAATTGAGGTTCGCGGGAGAGTGAGGTTCGCGGGAGTGTGCTTATTGAAATGAAATGTGTAAGACCATGGTTGAAAGATACCATGGCAACACATGCATATGAATTGACGGACCCGGAATTGTACACTAAAAGTGTACTCCTGTATGAATTGACGGTTAATAAGATTGTACACCAGGAGTGTACTATTGGATATCCATTGAAATTCCGAGAAATTCAACGGGATAAATATAGAAGATGGTAAACACATAGCTAAAAAGGGTAAATGTGAATTGATGGATTACGGATTTGCATATTTTAAGTATACTATATGATTTTAACTATCGATATTCCGATAAATTTAGTAGATAAGAATCCTGACCAGAAAAGGAAATATGTATATAAAAAAGATTTGTACATATATTCCTGAAGTACATGAAAAAAAAAATGACAGTGATACTGGATATATGGAAATATAAGATGATGATATTTGTACATGGAATTTATTGATGAATATATGCATCCATAATTATAGATTCGTATACTTTAATAATATTAATTGTATGACGATGAAATTTCGAATGACTTAATGAATAAAGCCCTGACATGGAAATAATTTAAGCACGAAACAATAATCATGAAATTGAACTTGAAATACAAGAAAACGATATTTATTCGATATTTTAAAAAATATGACATGGAAAATACATGTATATGAAACTTACTTGATAATTATGCATGTTCAAGATTATGAATTGTCCCGGAATAAATATATACAAAATTCATGAAAACAATGATACATGAAATTTTGGTATAATGAATGATTTATGTTTTGAAGAAATGGCAAGAGAATAATATGTATCATATTATATGAATATGTGGCTATCTTTAATATGCTGATACATGAAAATTGGGTAAGCCGTAATAAGTAATAATCTCAAGTATGATATGTTGATACAATGAGTTTATCGATTCTAAAATTATATGAAATATATTCAAGTATACTAATGACTGTTGTTGTTGACGCTTAGACAAGTGCCAAGCTATCGGTTAAATGGTAATATGTTTATTATTTGATACGTCAAAAGGGAAAATGATCAAATGAAAATATACATGTGTTTATGGAAGAGTGGTAAAATTTAAGTTGTATAATTTCTTATAAAATGAGTTATCATTTGATAAAAAAAAATAAAAAAAATAAAAAAAGTTCTATAAACTCCGGTAATACCTCGTGACCCTATTCTAATGATGGATACGGGTTGGGGTGTTACACACGTCTAATCTTAAATTCATTTTCTCCTCTTCCAGCTGCTCGATCCTCTTTCCAAGCTCAGAACTTTTCTTTTCGAAGTCCTGCCTTATGATCTCTAGCTCTATCGGGACCACTCGCAAGCACTCTTCTAGTGATCGAGCACCCTCTAAATTCATCCCAGGGATGTTATCATTAATGCGTCTACTAAACCATCCACTATACTCTGGAGTTGTAATTGGGCCCGTGTCCACTCTCTTCATTTGGATAGTCTTCTTCCAAGCATCCGTCATCTCCCGAATCTTTTTCTTGTAATTGTCCCCCTTATATGAGAACTCATATTGAGCGAGCCCGTATGTCGCCAGGATGAACTGCTTAGTATTGTACTGCCTTAATGCGAGCAAAGGGGCGTATCCGACGGCCCCCCAAATTCCTGGCAGAGGCACCCAATCAAAAGTCTCGCACCGGTAAAGGATCTTGTCGGGGATCATCCATGGAGCTATCCACTCAACATCGTCCTCTTGAAGATTTTGAAGAATTTTCATACACCCTTCTTCTGAGACGTCATCTCTTCTTGGCGTAGCTGCCTCTTCTTTCAGCGGGGAATAATTCTTAAGGAAGACTTGGTAGGAGGGTTTGCCTACCTTCCAAAAATGGCCATGAAACCACACCATCAGTAGCTGCGCACATCCGACAAATCTACCTTCACTTGCCCTCCGGCACGTACTCAATGATCTGAATGTTTCTGCCAAGATCGATGGGACCGGCGTGACATGTTTATCAAGTCGATCAAATAAGTCAGTGACCGCCTCGTCGATATGTCTTAAGGCCTTCGGGAAGATTACCAATACATAGATGCTCAATGCGAAGACATCGACTTTCTTCTTCATATCCGGATGTGTTAGGATCAGGTCCCTCAAACTCGCCCAAGGAATACATTTACCATTACCTTTTTGCTGAATTCTGGCTGTAACCCACTGCTCGCTCATCCCAGTAACTTTCATCAGCTTCTTCATGAAGGTTGGGACATTAGCAACCCTAACATAAGCCTTGTCACCTTGGACATTCGGACAACGAAGCAGAGCTGCATACTCTTCCATAGTGGGCACCAAATCTACCTTCCCAAAAGTGAAACAGCTACAGGCGAGATTCCAAAATTGCGTCGTAGCCCGAAACAAATGTTTGTCCACTTTGATGTCGAGCAGGTGGAGTAGATCACCGTAATTGCGGTAGAAAAGCTGCTTAGTCTCATTGCCCCAATGAGTCCATATGTCTCTCAAATCCTGGAGCTCGTTCTATGTTACACTAATGCGGGTGACGTCCCATAACTTCGATGTGTATCCTCTGGTTAGACTGTCCCTTTTTTCTAGTTGTAGTTCCTCTGACCATTTACGGATTTCCGCACTGCCCTCCACTTTATCACGAAAATCATTTTCCATGTCAAAATTTCTAATTTAGCAACCGAATTTGAATCGACACCCCTTTAAGAATGCAATGACATGCAAACATAGCCAAAACAAAATACAAATGGTCAGTAACATATAAAAAATAGTAAAAGGCGAACAGAAAATAATCGAACACCTATCTAGGTGACCACTGAGGTTCGGGATGGCTCTATCTAGGGTAGGCTCCTAAGGCTCACTATATGTGGTTCTTATTCTAAGGAAAGGGTACCTGAACCCGCGAATTCCTCGATCATCACCCATTATAGGCTCATATAGATCGAGTTCGGTTCAGGGGTATACATTTCCCTATGGCCATGCAGAGGTAAAAACCTCACGAAACACATAGGTACGGATGTATTCTGAAAGTGGTCCACTAGCCCGTGCGGAGGTGAAAACCTCACGAAGGCCTAGCTTCTCACTCCCACTTATAGGTGCGACCACAACGGTCATGCAATGCAATGCGGAAAATATTCTACCCAACCATAGCACTCGCAAACAAATGCAACAAAGAAATGATGATTTTTTCAAATTGATTTTCAAATTCAAATATAAGGACAAAATCAATTTACGGCCTGACTCTCTCGAGGTCCCTAGTGGAGTCGCCAAGCTGTCGAAACCACCCCCTTTTTTTTTAAAAGGTTTTTGGAAAAGCGGGAATCGACTTTAAAATGTGGGAGTCGCCACCGACCTTTTTCGAGGTGCGATCGGGTCACCTTAAATTATTTTAATAAAACACTTCGATTTATTAAAACAATTAGTTTGGTCTTCGAAATTTGAGAAAATGGGATCGGGAGTCGATTACGCACGAGGAAGGGTTAGCACCCTCGTGACGCCCAAAATCGGTACCAAATTGATTAAAAATTGTCCCAATATTGAAAATTTTGCAAAGATTTAAAATATGGTTCCCTTTTTTTTAAAAAAAAAAAGAAAATTTGAAAATTTGAATTGGATTTTAAGATTCTCACGTTTTGAAAGAATGAAATGCCATATCCAGCACGTTAGGATGTAACATTTCAAAATTATCAATACAGAGATTATCTTTAAAACATATAATAAAAGGGTATTTACTTATTCGAGTCAAAAGAAAAATCACACCCAGCACGTTAGGGCATAACCTTTCGATTTTCCCGAATACTAAACATTGCCCTATTTTAAAATCATGTGAATTTTTTTAAAATTGAAATCGGCTTCCATGTTTAGTTTGAAATCAAATAGATATTTAAGCTAGAAATATGAAATTATATAGTCGCAAATAATTATGAAATCAATATCTAACGTAACATTGCTCAATAATAAAGATAGCACAAGAATAACCAATATTACATCATATGAATTTGAATAATAGCTCATAACCATGAATTTACAATTGACATTAAAGAATGAATGAATAAATATTTAAACACATGAAGTAAAGAAATGAGAATTTATAATGTACAAATCATTAAAATTATAAATTTCAATTTAAAAATTAAGAAGAAGGGTTTGGTTTAAAATAAATTTCATAAATTAGCAATAAACATCAAGAATTTTAAAAGAAATTTTACTAAAAAACTATCACATGACTCCACTTGAAATCAATTTTTATAAACAATGAAAAACTCAATGAAATTTATTCTACATAGCAATAATACATTTAAAACATAATATTTGTATATAGCTGTACAACAAAAATATTAATCTTTTAAATAAATATAAATATTTGAAACCTTAATATATAAATAAATTTCTGACCATATATATATATGAATATTTTACAAAATCTAAGATGATATTTTGTTTGAAAAGAAAATCTAATAGATTTAAATTATTAATTTATAGGATAATTCAAAATTAATGGTAGAATTTATATAAGAAACAAATATTTAAATGTGAATAAAATGTATATGTATATATGAAATAAAAAAAAACAAATAATTAAAAGATGATTTAAAGAAAAATTTCATAAAATAAATAAAATATATACGTAAGTTAATCAAAACAATATAATACATATATAATATTCAATTTAATATACATGTAATTTAAAAAAAATGCATATAACTATTTAATACTTATGATGACTAAAATAAAATATAGGTATATATAAAAAAAACTAATGACACAAATATCCTAAATGCCAAATCAGGGTGTTGAATTATAGACTAAAATAAAATGAATTCAAAATTTCATAGCAAAATTGAAAAGCCAATAGAATTTAAAAAGAATCAATTGCGCAACAATGAAATATAGAGGGACCAATCTTGCAAAATACCCATCCCCCTTGATTTGAACGGATCATCAGAGTATATGAAACGCATCAGAACATTAAAGGCCTTGTAGCGACGTAAAAATTTTGCTTCGGGTCGCTAATTGTGGCGATTTATTGGAAACTTTGAAAAATATCGAATTTTGATTTTATCATGAAAAGGGAGTCGCCACCGATCCTTTTTCCTAGGTGTGATCGGACACCTATAAAATTCATTTTAAAAAGGAAAATCAGGCTTAGGTCTACATTTGAAATCCAGAGAAAAACAGTAAGGTTCGGGAGTCGGTTACGTGCGGGGAAGGTATTAGCACCCCCGCGACGCCCAAAATCGGTATCTTAGTAAACACGTGTTGTCTTGATTTTCAAAAACACGAGTTCAATTTGAGATTTAATCGTGATACATTCAAAAATATGTGAATTCCAAGATTTTTTATTCTTAGAAGGATGTCCCGTTTTACACGAGTCGTCGACTTTCATCCAACATAGCGATGAAATCAACGACTTAATGTTAAACCGATACATTGCCTTATTTTTTTTGAGATTAATTTTAAATATGACACAAGCATGTTTAAAATGATAAACGAAAATGCAAATATTGGTTGAATTAATGAAAAATATTAACATGATATAGGAACAAAAAGATATTTACGATAAAAAAGGGTAAGAATATATGTAACAACACAATAAGAAAATAATAACGTGAACTTTTAAAAAAACCAATATATAATAATGTCATTAAAAGGTATACACCTAAGATAATGTACACAAGTTATTAAAATACGTATAAAACGATATCAATAATATATACGTAAAATGACATATAAATAATCCAAACAATGTAATATT
The DNA here is from genome assembly GCA_020496765.1 of Gossypium stocksii. Taxonomy (NCBI): domain Eukaryota; kingdom Viridiplantae; phylum Streptophyta; class Magnoliopsida; order Malvales; family Malvaceae; genus Gossypium; species Gossypium stocksii. The sequence continues at coordinate 3,867,106 of CM035623.1, forward strand.
TAAAAACACATATATATACACGTAATAAAAATACATACTTAACACGTTATTAAACACGTACATGATAAAAAAAGAATAATTGCAATATCAAAAAATTTCATAACTATACACAAACACACATATGTACGTATTAAAAAACATATACATAATGTAAGGTTAAAGATTATATATCCATAATATATGCACATACAAAAATATTAGCACATGCGTGTATAATACACTAAAGCATTTATACCTAAATAATATACATAATATATAGAAAATAGTGTTAAAATACTTATACAATACCATAGAATATTTGTACATAAAGAAAATTAAAATATATACATGGCTGGTATAAAACGTATATAACTATTAAAGTAAAAAATACGTATATAATATATAGAAGAATATAGTATATACACAATATGCAAAATATAGACTTAATATATATAAATGTAATATACAAAACATATATAATATTTAAAGTACTTACGTAAAATATATGTGTATGACTATGACATTGAAATATGTATACAAACATAATATATGCATAACGTATATAAAAATAGATATACAAAATATATAATAATAATAATAATAATAATAATAATAATAATAAGCTATTAATAAAAGATAATATGTTAATAATATGTCAACAATATAATGGTAATAACAATAGGTAAATAAGCATGAAAAGAAAATACAATAATAACAAAAACAATAAAAACAGTAATGAACAAAGTAATTTAAAATTAAAAGGTAAGATAAATAAAAGATTAAATTGAACTAAAAACGAAATTCGCGGGGGAAAATAGAAATAAAAAAGAAATTAGGGAGAGTCCATTTAAAACGCTAAAGCATTAGGGGGACCTAAAACGCAATAAACCCTCTTTCCAGAACGCACGGTAGCAATAGGACCAGATTGAAAATGGAATAAAAGAAAACGCCAAATCTATAAAATAAAAATAAAGGGATTGGGGCCCGATTGAAACACGCTACAAAGGAGGAGGGGCCTCCCTCACAAATAACCCTAAAAGCGCAAAACACGCGGATCTTTAGGCCCCATCGGGTCGGATCACACGGGCCACAAGCCTAAAGGCTTAAACGGCGCCGTTTCACTCGTTACGCAGAACCCTAAGCCTTCCTTTCTTTTTCTTTTAATCGTTTCTCTATTTTTTGTTTTCAAAACAGCAGCAGCTGTTCTTTCTCCCTAAACCGCCCTCTCATCTTCTCCGATGATTGAGTTCCTTAGGTCCACCGTGCCACCACTACGTCCGGTAACCGGCAGACCATGAGGGTTGGTATTTGGCCTCATTTAGAACACCCTTTGAAGGCCACGACTTCGAGCCACGGATCTGCCGAAGGGAAGGAGTTATTGGCTCCCTTCTGGACCTGATTCCAACGAGTGAAATAGGCGCCGACGATGGAAAGGTGACCCTTTCCTTTCTTTTTACTTTATTTCAAAGTACAAAAAAAGAAACAGAGAATCGATTGAAAAATTGATTGAAAATGGGGATTGGGAAATCACCTTCAAAGTTCGGTTCCTTTCTTTTTATTTCTTTCAAAAAAAGCTCTCTACTTTTATTTGAAAAAAATCCTTCATGTATCTAGATGGGATCCTTTTTTTTTTACACTTGCTTTTGGTTTCTGTTTCTGACCAAAAAATAAAACCCGAAAAATCCCCCCCTTCGTATTCGGTTCCCCTCCTTTTTATCCCCCTCAAAATCCATAAAAATAAGATATATATGGCCTATTTGATTGCTATTCTATGGCTTCTATCCCTGTTTGCTGTCTGCTGCCTTTCGTTTTCAATTTTGCAGGTGTCAATCATCAATAAATGCGGTGGGATGTCTTCAACCGGCGGTGGCAGCTTCATGGTGGTGGTGTCAGAGAACCCCTAGGTGCGCCGCGCCTAGGGTTTGAAAGTCGTCTCCCCTGATTTGACCTCTGGGCCATCGATCTTGGGCCACTGCTTAGGGGGGTGTTTAAGGTTTCGGGCCATTTGGGCTTAAGGGTTTGATTTGTAAAGGGTTAAACATTTGTAAGGGATTTGTTATTGAAATTTAATTTTGGACTGTAAATTGAACAATGGACTTTTAATCATTTCAAGCTTAGGTCAAAATTGACCTATTACAGCTGCCCCTCTTTGCTCATTTTCGTGCAACGAGAATAGAGCAAAGACCTTAAAATGGTCAATTTTGCCTAGTCTTGCTGAATTTTGACTTCTTTGGTGCTCCTCTTGTTCAACTCTCTTTCCAATCTATCGCATTTTGTAAGTTTGGTTCAATCCATCGCGACTTCTGAGATCTGCCTTGTAGCCTCGATCTATCTTCTCTTCATCGTGATCTGCTCTTCTTAGAACTTTAAAGATGAGATCTTGTATCTTCAATCTTCTTTACTACCACTTCAGGCAGGTGAAACTTGTGACTTCAATCTGCGCCTCTGCGACTTTACTGGGGGATGCAAGGTCTATATCTTTGGTCGGGTCCCTTGTGACTTCCAAGGGGCAAAATCTGGTATCTCCAATTAGCTCCATTGCAGCTTTAAAGAGGCAAAATCTGATGCCTTCAATCTGCTCCAATCTCCATCCTTTATTGAAATCAAAAATTGCTCGACCTGCGCATTCTCGCAATATGGGTTAAATTTTGAAACATAAACTGCGAGTATCTCAGTGTGTGAACTGAGGCTCAACTCACTTCTCGCAATAGGAGTTGATTTTGGAAAAGAAATTGAAAATACCTCAACGTGTCTTGAGGCTCAACTCACCTCTCGCAATATGAGTTGATTTTTTTGAAAAAGAAATTGAAAATACCTCAACGTGTCTTGAGGCTCAACTCACCTCTCGCAATATGAGTTGATTTTTTTGAAAAAGAAATTGAAAATACCTCAACGTGTCTTGAGGCTCAACTCACCTCTCGCAATATGAGTTGATTTTTTGAAAAAGAAATTGAAAATACCTCAACGTGTCTTGAGGCTCAACTCACCTCTCGCAATATGAGTTGATTTTTTTTTGAAAAAGAAATTGAAAATACCTCAACGTGTCTTGAGGCTCAACTCACCTCTCGCAATATGAGTTGGTTTTTTTGAAAAAGAAATTGAAAATACCTCAACGTGTCTTGAGGCTCAACTCACCTCTCGCAATATGAGTTGATTTTGAAACATAAATTGAAAATACCTCAAAATTTCTCACATGGTGGAATTCAAGCGTCTTTTCTTTGATTTGGATAGCTTTCTCCAAAACCTTTTGCTCTGCTTGAAATACCTGTACATGTTATGCATAATGTTATCGTGATATGCCCCTGTTTGCCTTAAATGCATTCATGCCTATATGATTATGTTATGCGCTTTAGATACGTTGGCCATATGTGCCCTTTCGTCATGATTTTTGAAGATTTGTATTTAGCGTTTTGACTCTTGGTTCTCTTCAGGCTTTGCACCCGTCTTCAAGTCATCCAAGCTATCTACATTTCTCTAATACCACTCTTTTGCTCCTGGTTGAACTTTTGTTATTGCTTTGAGGTTCTTGTGCTTATCAATTTTCATTCAGGTAATGCTTAACATTTCCTTTTGTACAGAGCATGTCATATTACTATTTCTCAATTAAATAAACATAATAAGATGCATGTAAATGGTCAGGTAGGTACAAGAAAGAGACTTCACATAATTTTCGAAGGTAACAAACAAAGTCAAACAAGGATAATTGAAAGTGCCATAGAAGAAAAGGAACCATATTAGTGGATACAAATGTTCTAGATATTCAATGCATGAACTCTGCCATGTTTCTCAATCACGAATCTTTCTGAGCAAGGTCTCTTGTGTAGAAGATCTCGAGTGTTCAAAAATGCTTCATACTATAGCCTGGTCACTTGGCCCACTGTTCAAAATTGCTTCTGCCCCCTTGGGCCCAAACTTGCTTTATTAGGACGCCCTTTCGGGTTTTCATCCTAATGTTCTGTGTTTGACCAAGGCGCCCTTTTCGGGTTTTCACCTTGACCTCCCTATCTCTTTTTTCTTTTTTCTTTCTTTTTTCTTTTTTTTTTAAGTGTAGTATTTCTTCACAACATCGGAGTTTACTGGATTTGGTAACTCCTTCCCATCCATTTCTGTAAGGATCTAGGCCCCGCTAGAGAATGCCTTCTTCACAACATACGGTCCTTCCCAATTAGGTGCCCATTTCCCTCGCAAATCTTTTTGTATTGGGAGGATCTTTCTCAAAACGAGTTCTCCTTCGTGGAATTCTCTTGGCCGTACCTTCTTGTCATGGGCAGCGATCATCCGTTTCTGGTACATCTGTCCATGGCAGATTGCCTTCAAGCGTTTTTCTTCGATGAGATTCAACTGATCATAACGAGCTTGGACCCATTCTGCCTCCTCAAGTTTCGATTCCATTAAGACTCGTAGGGACGGTATCTCAACTTCAATAGGTAGCACGGCTTCCATCCCATAGACTAGAGAGAAAGGAGTTGCCCCTGTGGACGTCCTCACAGATGTGCGGTACGCGAACAGAGCGAATGGCAGCTTTTCGTGCCAGTCCTTGTAGGTCTCTGTCATTTTGCCAATGATCTTCTTTATGTTCTTGTTAGCTGCTTCAACAGCTCCGTTCATCTTTGGGCGATAAGGCGAGGAATTATGATGCTTTATTTGAAATTGCTTGCACACCTCTGTCATCATTTTATTGTTCAAATTTAAAGCGTTATCTGAGATGATTCTTTCAGGCAAACCATATCGACAAATGATTTCCTTTTTTAAGAACCTACAGACAGCGGCCCTTGTCACATTAGCAAATGAGGTAGCTTCTACCCATTTTGTGAAATAGTCGATGACCACGAAAATGAATCGGTGCCCATTAGAAGCTTTGGGAAAAATCGGCCCAATAACGTCCATGCCCCACATTGAAAAGGGCCATGGAGACGTCATAACATGAAGGGGCGAAGGGGCTACATGAATTTTGTCGCCGTAAATTTGACATTTGTGGCACTTTCTGGCGTAGCTAATGCAATCCCTTTCCATCGTCGACCAGTAATACCCGAGTCTCATAATTTTTCTGGACATAGTGAAGCCGTTGGAGTGGGTCCCACATATTCCTTCGTGAACTTCTTCAAGTATTTTCTTGGCCTCAGTAGTATCTACGCATCTCAGAAGCACCTGATCTTTACCTTTCTTGTACAAGGTGTCCCCATCAAGAACAAATCCCACTGACATTCTTCTGATTGTTCTTTTGTCATTCTCGTTTGCTTGCTCAGGATACGTTTGATTCTTGATGTACTCCCAGACATCATGGTACCATGGTCGTCCATCAGCCTCCTTCTCGATGCTATAACAATGTGCTGGGACCTCGTATATGCTCATCTTGAGGGGCATTATTTCTGCTTCTTTATTTGCTTTGAACATTGAGGCTAGGGTGGCCAAGGCGTCAGCCAATTGGTTATCTTCTCGCGGGAAGTAATTAAAAGTTATTTCTTTGAAATCTTTAATCAATTCAGCCACTAGATAGCTGTACTTAATCAACTTTGGGTCTCTCACTTCCCAATCTCCACGGATTTGGTAGATCACTAAAGCTGAATCCCCGTATACCTCTAGGATCTCGATGTTTCGTTCAATGGCTGCCCGTAGTCCCATGATACAAGCCTCGTATTCTGCTAGGTTGTTGGTGCAGAAAAAATTGAGTCTAGCAGTGAAAGGATAATGATCTCCTTCCGGTGATACCAAGACTGCCCCAATCCCGTGCCCCAGGGCATTTGATGCACCATCAAAGCTCATCTTCCAGGGCGTCCCTTTTGATGACTCACATTTTTTCTGTGTGATGCACATTAAGTCCTCATCCGGGAAATCAAATCTCAGGGGCTCATATTCTTCTGTTGTTCGAGCCGCCAAGAAATCAGCTATTGCACTCCCTTTCACCGATTTTTGGTTCACATAGCTGATATCATATTCTGATAACAGGATCTGCCATCGGGCCATTCTCCCCGAGAGTACGGGTGATTCCATCATATATTTTATCGGGTCTAGCTTTGAAATCAACCACGTCGTGTGATACAACATGTATTGCCTGAGTCTCCGAGCTGCCCAAACCAAAGCACAACAGAATTTTTCGATTGATGAATACCTTGCTTCGTATTCTGTAAACTTTTTGCTAAGGTAGTATATTGCCTTTTCCTTCTTTCCCGACTCGTCATGTTGCCCGAGTACACAACCCATCGAGTTTTCGAACACCGTTAAATACAAAATCAAAGGTCTTCCTGGAGTTGGTGGCACTAGCACTGGAGGACTTGACAAATACTGTTTTATTTTATCGAAGGCCACCTGACATTCCTCATCCCATTCTCCCGGGTTATGTTTTCGAAGAAGCCGAAAGATTGGGTCGCATTGATTGGTAAGTTGAGCGATGAATCGGGCGATATAGTTTAACCTCCCTAAAAATCCTCTGACTTCTTTTTGCGTGCGCGGAGGTGGTAACTCCTGAATAGCTTTTATTTTATCTGGGTCCACCTCGATACCTCTTTCACTGACAATGAAGCCTAGCAGTTTTCCTGAGGTAACTCCAAATGTGCACTTGGCGGGATTAAGCTTTAGCTGACATTTCCTTAGCCTTTCGAACAACTTTTTGAGGTTGACTACATGCTCTTCTTCTCCTCGGGACTTAGCAATCATATCATCGACATAGACTTCTATCTCTCTGTGCATCATGTCATGGAACAATGTTACCATGGCCCTCTGATATATTGCCCCAGCATTCTTTAATCCAAACGGCATTACCTTGTAGCAGAACGTCCCCCACATTGTCGTAAAGGTAGTCTTCTCCATATCTTCAGGAGCCATTTTGATCTGATTATACCCTGAGAATCCATCCATGAAGGAAAACAACGAATGTTTTGCTGTATTATCCACTAATGTATCAATGTGCGGTAAAGGAAAATTGTCTTTTGGACTTGCCCGATTCAAGTCACGATAATCCACGCACATTCGTACTTTACCGTCCTTTTTTGGTACCGGGACAATGTTGGCTACCCATTCAGGATATTTGGAAGCTTGTAAAAAACCCGCATCAAATTGCTTTTTGACCTCTTCCTTTATCTTCAACAACATTTCAGGTCTCATCCGCCTTAGTTTCTGCTGAATAGGCTTACACTCTGGTTTCAATGGGAGTTTGTGGACCACTATATCCTCATCCAATCCTGGCATGTCCTGATATGACCAAGCGAATACATCTTTGTACTTACGCAGCAAAGCAATCAAGTTGCGCCTAGTGTCAACTGAAATGGAAGTCCCGATTTTCACTTCTTGTTTTCTTTCTTCTGTCCCCAGATTTATTGTTTCAACAGATTCTTTATGAGGTAGAATCTGTTTATCCTCTTGTTCCACCATTCTCAGCAAGTCGGGAGACGAGACATAGTCTTCAGCACTTTCCTCGGCTTCGAATTCTCCTAAACAAACGGTCCTTTCAAAATCGATTTCAAGATTGGTAACGGGTTCATTCATGTCATTGGCATCTAAACACCTGAAAATTGAATGGGAAAGAGAACGCTATAGAGGAACATCCAAGTTTTGGCAATAACAAAACATTATGGCATAGTATGAGGTAAGTGCAAGAACAGGCCATGAAATGAAAGAGTAATTATGGAGTAGATGCAAATGCAAAAGGTTATGACAAAATGCTTCTTCATTAATATTCATTTAATAGATCAAGAGCAAATGCAAGCTCTTACAAAAGAATTCTATTATATCAAAGGACACAATAGAGGGTTAACGTTGAGCATTACTCTGAAGACTTAAAAACTACAAGAAGATCTTCAGCGGTCCAATTGTTCAATTTGAAACCAGGAGGGTAAGGGTGTATTCTTGAGACGTCTTTGCCTGTAGCCATATCAACTCCTTTGTCGATAACATTTATGCTGACATTTCGAAAACCCTTTTCGATTGATAGCAGCATGTTTCGCGAGCTATTTTGTCCAGGGTATATCTTTCCCGCAGACGTAAATATTCTTGACAAAGGAGGATACTGGATGGGCTCCCATTCTGGTTCTCGACCCAAGGTTCTTGCGATCCTTCTTTCTTGGTCTTTCTTCCATTGTTTCTTTAAGTGACACGCCTTCGGTTGGAATCCTAGACCAAACCGAGCCTTGTGAGGGACTGGCTTCAGGGCCCTAACTATTCCTTGCTGAAATTTCCCTAGACCTTTCCTTGCTCTAGCTCCTTTTCCTACCGTCAACTTAATCCCCATCTTCGTGCTCTTTGATAACTTAGGTACAGGGATTTTGTTTCCCTCTGCAACAAACGTGGCATTGACGAACTCAAGGGATCGGAAGGAGCACTCTAATGCATCTTGGCTTACTTCGACATAAGGTGCATCGGCAGAGATGGATGCGACAATATCCTCTTCGCCTTCGACTGTAACCAGACAACCGTCCATGATAAATTTCACTTTTTGATGAAGAGACGATGGAACTGCACCCGCAGAATGTATCCAGGGCCTTCCCAGGAGGCAGTTGTACGATGGTGTGATATCCATGACTTGAAATTCCACCTCGTAGACGTAGGGGCCTACCTCTAAAGGGATTTCGATCTTTCCCATTACTTCACGCCTCGTCCCATCGAAGGCCCTTACCGTGGAATGACAGGGCCTTAGGTAGGACAAATCTATTGGGATTCGAGATAGTGTAGCCAATGGCATGACATTGAGTGCTGATCCATTATCAATGAGCACATTAGGTACGATGTAACCCTTGCAGCGGGTTGTAATATGCAGCGCTTTCACCAAGCCCCTACCACCGGGCGGTATTTCATCATCGCTGAAGGATATGAAATTGACCGCATTCAGATTGTTCACCCACCGGTCAAGCTTCTCCACAGATATGTTGTTTGCTACGTAAGCTTGGTTTAATACTTTCAACAATGCGTTCCGGTGTGGCTCTGAATTTAGTAGTAGGGATAGTACCGAAATTTTTGCCGGCTGCTTGCTTAGTTGTTCCACTACGTTGTACTCGCTGTGCTTAATAAACTTCAGAAATTCTTGCGCCTCCTCTTCATCCACGGCCTTCTTAATTCCTGGTTCAGGCAAAATTTCATGTTCATCTTCTATTTCGTGCATCGGCGCTTTCCCTTTTTGTTTCGAATCACTGGCCTTCTTTGTTGGTTCTACCTCCTTGGAGTAACATCTCCCGCTACGAGTAAAATGGCCCACTTCTCCAACACTCTCAGTTGTAACCTCAGACTTTTTACTTTCTGGTGTGACAATGTTGACGTCATATTTCCAGGGCACAGCTTTATCATCCTTATAGGGAAAAGGAGATGGCACTTCTATTATCATTTTTGGTTTCACGAGCTCTTTCTTGGCATCATAGTAGATTATCAATGGTCGGTTAGCGCTGTATAGGCAACCTGGTGATTGATTGTCGGAGGCACACACTTCTCCTTCATCCGACTTTTCCCCTTTTTTGAAAATCTCAATCTTTTTACTATCCATCATGTCTTGGAGTACTTCCCTAAATTCTTCGCAAGACTGGATATCGTGCTCTTTATTACTATGGAAACTGCAAAGATCATGCCCACTTTCTTCAAATACTCCGCTAGGATAACAGAGTAACCCATTTTCGGCTAGTATCTCCCAGATTTTCTGCAGAGGTACTTTTATTTCAGAAACCCATTTCCTAACCTGCCGTTTATTTTCTTCTTCAACTACACTCACATTCCCTTCAGCGTGATTTGGGAATGGGTTCCCGGTTGCACCGCCTGAACCATCGAACCTCAAAATACCCGCATCAATGAGTCCTTGAACTCTTCTTTTGAAGGCGAGGCAGTTTTCCGTAGAATGACCCTGATTCCCAGCATGATAAGCACAGCTGGCGTTAGGATCGTACCATTTCGGGTACGGAGGCTTCAAGGGTGCCATGTAATGTGGAGATATCAACTGTTTTTCCAAGAGTTTTTGATATAGTTCTCCGTACGGCACGGGGACATGGGTGAACTGTTGTCTTTCCGGATTGGGTCTCGCAGGCCTTGGTTCGTTTTTAGGTTGGGTTTGGACGGGTGTTGCATTTTGTGGGAAAGTGGTGGTCGGTCTTGGGTTATTTGTGGCATAAACGGGGTAAGAAGGGTATGGAGGTGGTACTTGATAATAAGGGGTTTGAGGCGGATAGTAGAAATTTGGGGGTGGGTAGTTTCGTGGTCAAGGCTGGCTCGGATACGGGTTGGAGGCATAACGGCTTCCTACTCCTACCATGTGGGTCTCTGGGTCTTTTTTCTTTATGGGCATTGTTCTTCTGGAATTTTCTTGCCCCTCCATTCTACCACTTTTGACAGCATTCTCAATAAGTTCGCCAGATATGACAATGTCTGCAAAGTCTTTTGTGGCACTTCCCACCAGTTTATCATAAAACGGTGTTTTCAAGGTATTTATGAAGAGGACAGTTATCTCGGTTTTTGTCAGTGGAGGTTCTACTTGAGCCGAGATGTCTCTCCATCTTTGTGCGTATTGTCGGAACGTTTCCGACGGTTTCTTTTCCATCATCTGTAGCGTCATACGATCAGGTACCATGTCCGACACGTGCTTATACTGCTCACAAAATGCTGACGCTAGATCCTTCCATGTTCGGATCTTCTCTCTGCTAAGCTGATTATACCAGCGAAGAGCCGATCCAACAAGGCTGTCTTGGAAACAATGTATAAGCAGTTTATCTTCGTTTACATATCCGGTCATCTTTCGACAATACATGACCAAGTGTGCCTTTGGACACCTTGTCCCATCATACTTCTCGAAATCAGGTGTTTTAAACTTCGGCGGTAAAACCAAACCAGGTACTAAACTAAGCTCCTTAGCACCTAGCGCCGAGAAGACCTCAGTGCCCTCTATCGCTTTTAGTCTTTCCTCTAGACTTTTGTACTTTTCTTGGACCTCATGATCTTCCACTCTCAACCTAGCAATTTCTGCCGGATCATCTAGATCTGGGACAGGCGGGTTGGCAGGAGCGGACACAAATATCCCCTGTCCCAGATGTGTGGTCGGCACAGGTCGTTGTTCTAAGCCAGCGGATTCCCCTTGAGTTTGTACTCTTTGTGTTATATGAGGTGGAGTGAATCCCGGTGGGTAAAGTGGATCTTGATCCAGGTTAACAACCTCAGGATTCTGCACGGGCCCCTTTCCTTTTACCAGGGCTGACATCATTTCCATCATTTTAGCCATCTGCTCTCTTTGTTCCAGTGACTCCTCCCGGGACCTCACCATCAAATCCCTTGTTTCTTGCTGTGATTTGGTCAGTTGCTCTTGCAATTCCCGTTGAACTCTTTCCATTCTCTCGATTCTTTCATTAAACTCTGCCTCCATTACTCTAGCTTGTCGTCTCGTTCTATACGAATGTCGTGATTCCAGCCTTGTATTGTTGCAACTGCGAATTGTACGATTCTAACCTTAGTGAACGATCACGGGATATGTGTATGCAATGAATGGATGCATGAATGCTATATGAATGTTAGTCATGAATGCATATGCAAGAATTAGGTGTTGATTTCAAGATAGCCCCTATCTAGGCATTTCATTCATTCAAAAGAGTTCATTACAAAATATTTTGCCATCTTATTTGGCCATTACACGAACTTTCTAGCTATATCACTATATTTCTTTACTCGCTCTAGGAATTCTGATATGCTCGATCGTTGACTCGGTGGGAATCGACAACTGAGATCTTCCGCTTCATCTGATAATTGGACCATGTAGATTGCCACTCCACGGATTTCATTAATCAGGAAGCCAAGTTGCATTTCCCTTTCCTGGAGGTCCGTTTTATAAGTATGGATATCTCTATCATATTGATCATTTTTTTCTTCCAAAGCCTTTAAGAGAGTATCCAATTGTTGTTGTTGAGCTTGCATCGCGTCTTTCAAATCTCTTATTCTTTCTCTTAACCCCTGACATTCAGATCGGCTAGTCATCAGTTCATTAAACGCAGTCTCATATTCAGCATTTTTCTTTCTCAATTCTATCATGGCCCGAGCAGTCTTTTCCTCCTCTTTCTTCGCCTTCCCTTTCCAAAATTCCATTCCGCCTTTTACGTTGCTCAATTCTTCCTTCCATTCTTCAGGTGACTTGCCTAGTCCGCTATTCTTGATAGTGGCTCTTAGCTTCTTATTTTCCAAGTGAAGGTCTCTTAAGTCGTTCCTCACGATTTCGGCCTCTTTTTGTACTTTTTCAGTCCTAGATCTTTCAATTTGAACGTCAATCTTTAATTGGTAATTTTCTTCTTGAAGGACGCCGAGATCCCGCAACATCTTGGATTTCTCGCGTTCAAATTCTCCTCTAGCTATTTCAAGCTCGGATGGTGCTTCCTCTATGAAAGGGTTCTGAGCAGCATGACTTGTCGACGATATTTGCTGGCTTTTCATCCGTTGCTTTCTCCACACATCATAGTCTTGGGTGAGAGTATCGGCATACAGAGCTAGCTCCATCAGATGAATTTCCTTCCAAGACTTGGCAGTTTCTCGGACTCTCTTCATATAACCCTCGCCCGCAAAAGCAAACTCGGATTGTGCTAACCCTCCAGTGGCTGGTATGAATTGTCGCGAAGAAAACTGTCTTTGGACCAATAGCGGGGCGTATCCGACTCCTCCCCACAGACCTAGCAGTGGTACCCAATCCTGACTTCCGACCTTATATAATAAGACTGACGGGCATATCCATGGCGCCCTCCATGTCACATCCTTAGTGCGGAGATTCTGAAAGACCGAAACCCAATGTTGTTCAGTAATTTCCTTAGGCCATTCCCTCTTACAATAGGCTTCTAAAGGGGAAAACATTTTTGAAAACATGTGATACGGCGTGCGTTCCTCTTTCCAAAAGTGACTCATGATCCAAACGTTGAGCAATTGCGCACATCCAATAAATCGTCCTTCCCCTCTCTTCCGACAACTATTCAAGGACCTGAAAGTTTCGGCTAGGATTGTCGGGACAGGGTTGACTCCTTGTTTTAACCTTTCGAAGAAATCTACCACCGCGACTTCAATGTGCCCGAGGACTTTCGGAAAGACAACCAACCCGTAGACGGCCAAAGCAAACAGATTTACCCTCTTCAAGGTGTCAGGATGGCTCGAGACCAAATCTCGTATAGAGGACCACGGAATACAAATAGTTTCATTCTTCTTCTTTATCTGCTTCTCGGCCCATGCGTCGGTCATATCCGTCAACCTCATTATTTTCTTTTTGAAGGTCATTGGTTTAGGTTCTTTTACATAGATCTTGTAGGGCTGTACATTACTAATGCGAAGTAAGGCCGAGTATTCCTCGATAGTGGGAGTCATATCTTCTCCATTAAAAGTGAAGCATTGATAGGCGGGATCCCAAAATTTGACTAAAGCTTGTATCAACTGCTCGTCTACCTTGACAGCGACTAGGTTAGCTATATCACCATACCTCTCAATGAAGATTTCCCTAGTATCCGAGTCCCATCGATTCCAAATCTGAACCAAATCCTCAAGATTATTTTGACGAACATTCACCATTACGTGCCCCGGTAAATCGGCAACACATCCTTCCATTAAGCTATCCCCTCTTTCTCTTTGAGTTTTTACAGACCAGTCCCGAACTGTGACATTCCTTTCGGTTGTTTGTGTAATCGACTCCTCCATTAGAAACCCGTTTTTCGGCAACCGATCTCTAATCAACACCTTCCTAATGTGATGCCTAAAATGCATGATGACAAATAAGACAACAACAAACAAATCATGGTTAGTAACATAGGTAAAAAAAAAGAAGAATTTGGCAAATTAAGCTACCCGATCTAATCTATTAAGCAAACCCGATTCCCTTGCATAGAAGATAAAAAAGTAAAAGATACGAGACGCTTCTCCCGTGTACTTATTTTGGTAACTACTAAATGGACAGGGGTTCGGCATGGCTCTAATTGGGCGGTTCGTATGTTTCACTACATGTGGTTTTGGTTCTAGATGGGTACTCGAATTGTCCGTACTGTCATCTACTAAGATTAGTACGGAGCCTCGGTCATGACCCACCATAGGCTAACGAGATCAATTCGAGGGGTTACATTTACTTGTGCTTATGCGGAGGGACGAGTTAACTCACGAAAGCATAAGTCGTATGTAACCCGAAAGTATTCACTAGCCTGTGCGGAGGGACGAGTTAACTCACGAAGGCGTAGCGTTTACTTTCACTTAAATGGACAGAGCCCGGATATGGCGCTCATGTTATGTAGAAATGCACGTGCACAGTGTGTGGGGAGAAACTTACAAACCTTTCGTTTTATTCAAAACTAAACTAGAATCGTAAAAACTTAGAGCTTAAAACAAAAAGATAAAACATGTCAAAAGAATATTTACAATAGATGCAAATGCATGATTTTTCAAAAACGAAGTTTCCGGATCACGACTAAATATTTTCCTGAACAAGGAATTTTGAAAATCTCGACAACGCGCGCTTGATTCGACTCGACTCTCAGAAAGAAGTCCCCAGTGGAGTCGCCAGCTGTAGCGACGTAAAAATTTTGCTTCGGGTCGCTAATTGTGGCGATTTATTGGAAACTTTGAAAAATATCGAATTTTGATTTTATCATGAAAAGGGAGTCGCCACCGATCCTTTTTCCTAGGTGTGATCGGACACCTATAAAATTCATTTTAAAAAGGAAAATCAGGCTTAGGTCTACATTTGAAATCCAGAGAAAAACAGTAAGGTTCGGGAGTCGGTTACGTGCGGGGAAGGTATTAGCACCCCCGCGACGCCCAAAATCGGTATCTTAGTAAACACGTGTTGTCTTGATTTTCAAAAACACGAGTTCAATTTGAGATTTAATCGTGATACATTCAAAAATATGTGAATTCCAAGATTTTTTATTCTTAGAAGGATGTCCCGTTTTACACGAGTCGTCGACTTTCATCCAACATAGCGATGAAATCAACGACTTAATGTTAAACCGATACATTGCCTTATTTTTTTTGAGATTAATTTTAAATATGACACAAGCATGTTTAAAATGATAAACGAAAATGCAAATATTGGTTGAATTAATGAAAAATATTAACATGATATAGGAACAAAAAGATATTTACGATAAAAAAGGGTAAGAATATATGTAACAACACAATAAGAAAATAATAACGTGAACTTTTAAAAAAACCAATATATAATAATGTCATTAAAAGGTATACACCTAAGATAATGTACACAAGTTATTAAAATACGTATAAAACGATATCAATAATATATACGTAAAATGACATATAAATAATCCAAACAATGTAATATTTAAAAACACATATATATACACGTAATAAAAATACATACTTAACACGTTATTAAACACGTACATGATAAAAAAAGAATAATTGCAATATCAAAAAATTTCATAACTATACACAAACACACATATGTACGTATTAAAAAACATATACATAATGTAAGGTTAAAGATTATATATCCATAATATATGCACATACAAAAATATTAGCACATGCGTGTATAATACACTAAAGCATTTATACCTAAATAATATACATAATATATAGAAAATAGTGTTAAAATACTTATACAATACCATAGAATATTTGTACATAAAGAAAATTAAAATATATACATGGCTGGTATAAAACGTATATAACTATTAAAGTAAAAAATACGTATATAATATATAGAAGAATATAGTATATACACAATATGCAAAATATAGACTTAATATATATAAATGTAATATACAAAACATATATAATATTTAAAGTACTTACGTAAAATATATGTGTATGACTATGACATTGAAATATGTATACAAACATAATATATGCATAACGTATATAAAAATAGATATACAAAATATATAATAATAATAATAATAATAATAATAATAATAATAATAAGCTATTAATAAAAGATAATATGTTAATAATATGTCAACAATATAATGGTAATAACAATAGGTAAATAAGCATGAAAAGAAAATACAATAATAACAAAAACAATAAAAACAGTAATGAACAAAGTAATTTAAAATTAAAAGGTAAGATAAATAAAAGATTAAATTGAACTAAAAACAAAATTCGCGGGGGAAAATAGAAATAAAAAAGAAATTAGGGAGAGTCCATTTAAAACGCTAAAGCATTAGTGGGACCTAAAACGCAATAAACCCTCTTTCCAGAACGCACGGTAGCAATAGGACCAGATTGAAAATGGAATAAAAGAAAACGCCAAATCTATAAAATAAAAATAAAGGGATTGGGGCCCGATTGAAACACGCTACAAAGGAGGAGGGGCCTCCCTCACAAATAACCCTAAAAGCGCAAAACACGCGGATCTTTAGGCCCCATCGGGTCGGATCACACGGGCCACAAGCCTAAAGGCTTAAACGGCGCCGTTTCACTCGTTACGCAGAACCCTAAGCCTTCCTTTCTTTTTCTTTTAATCGTTTCTCTATTTTTTGTTTTCAAAACAGCAGCAGCTGTTCTTTCTCCCTAAACCGCCCTCTCATCTTCTCCGATGATTGAGTTCCTTAGGTCCACCGTGCCACCACTACGTCCGGTAACCGGCAGACCATGAGGGTTGGTATTTGGCCTCATTTAGAACACCCTTTGAAGGCCACGACTTCGAGCCACGGATCTGCCGAAGGGAAGGAGTTATTGGCTCCCTTCTGGACCTGATTCCAACGAGTGAAATAGGCGCCGACGACGGAAAGGTGACCCTTTCCTTTCTTTTTACTTTATTTCAAAGTACAAAAAAAGAAACAGAGAATCGATTGAAAAATTGATTGAAAATGGGGATTGGGAAATCACCTTCAAAGTTCGGTTCCTTTCTTTTTATTTCTTTCAAAAAAAGCTCTCTACTTTTATTTGAAAAAAATCCTTCATGTATCTAGATGGGATCCTTTTTTTTTTACACTTGCTTTTGGTTTCTGTTTCTGACCAAAAAATAAAACCCGAAAAATCCCCCCTCTTCGTATTCGGTTCCCCTCCTTTTTATCCCCCTCAAAATCCATAAAAATAAGATATATATGGCCTATTTGATTGCTATTCTATGGCTTCTATCCCTGTTTGCTGTCTGCTGCCTTTCGTTTTCAATTTTGCAGGTGTCAATCATCAATAAATGCGGTGGGATGTCTTCAACCGGCGGTGGCAGCTTCATGGTGGTGGTGTCAGAGAACCCCTAGGTGCGCCGCGCCTAGGGTTTGAAAGTCGTCTCCCCTGATTTGACCTCTGGGCCATCGATCTTGGGCCACTGCTTAGGGGGGTGTTTAAGGTTTCGGGCCATTTGGGCTTAAGGGTTTGATTTGTAAAGGGTTAAACATTTGTAAGGGATTTGTTATTGAAATTTAATTTTGGACTGTAAATTGAACAATGGACTTTTAATCATTTCAAGCTTAGGTCAAAATTGACCTATTACAGGCCTTAAATGCCATTTCTAAATCAGTAAATTAATTTAATGAAAACAGCATTAATTGTCTTATTAAAATAAAACATATTTTTAACCTAAACATACTATTACCTTAAAACTAAACAGAGAAAAAAATGAAAAATGAACAGCCTCCATCTTCTCTTTGCCGTCCTCTTTTCTCAACCAAACTCACATTTCCACAAAATCAACCATGAAGATATGAAATCATGAGTTTTTGGAGCCGATTTTCACAGCTTTGAGGCCTTTAATCCCTTCAACTTCGATGGAAACGAAGAAAATGAGCAACAACAGACATCGAACTCGTTTTTTTTAGCTTTGAAACCTACTCTTACTCCGATTTTAGCGAAGAAGGCAGAGTCCCGATAGCATATTCAGTAAAGTAAGATCTTCCCCTCTTATTTTCATTTGCATGCTAACATAAAAAAACAGAAAATAAATATAGATCTAAGAGACTTTTCTACCTTTTGAAAAGAAAATGAGTACTCTGATTTGCTGAATATATTTTTTTTATTTGATGTTTGCGTATTCTATTGTATGCGTAATACAAAAAATAGGATTCGGCCCTCCATTACAATGATGGTGGTAGCTTTTATAGCCGAAATAAAATAGAAAATATTACAAAAATGGTTATTGTCTGCTTGTGTTTGCTGTCCATTCGTCCCTTGTGCAGGCATGGGCTGTGCGCTGGCATACGAAGGCGTGGGCGTGGCAGCTGAAACGCTAGAGCGTACGGAGGCCGTGTGGGTTACTGCGGCTCTGTGGGAGTTGGGGGCTAGGGTTTCTGAGAACCAGCTTCTGTTTGGGCCAGTTGGGCCGATAATTGTTCTTGGGTTTAATTTCAGGCTTTAGGGTTTTGGGTAAATGGGTAGGAATTAGGTTTAATTTGGGCCATTTAATTTGGATTGTAACTTGGACTAATACTGTAAAGGGACTTTTATTATGTAAAATGGACTGATAAACTTTAATATTTTTATTATCTAATTTTTAATTGGGCCAAAATTGGCTACTGAACACCTCTTTGATTCTGACTGGTTAGATGTGAATGACTGTCTAAAATTAGTAGTCTGTTTCTGTTCGTTTGTCTGCACTCATACATACATATGTATAAAGCATTTTTGGGTGGGGTTTTGAAGAGAAGACTAATACTAAACTGAACTGGCAGTTTTACTACAACTAGACTATACAGCGGATTACCGCACTACACCGTACAGTATGTACGTTAGCTACGCTACGTACCATTACCTGATCTGGCAGCTCAGCTGCAATTTATTGGTATATCGGTTAACCATATTACACTGTACTGTATGTACGTTAGTTATGCTACGCACTCATATCTGATCTAGCAGTTCATATTGCGCGACTGTACTGCGGGTTACCGCATGGCACAATACAACTTATACGTCAGCTTTGCTACGTATTATGATTGACTGATCTGGTAGTTTATCTGCTTACTGTTAGCCCCAATACCTAAAGGGTCGTGGGCAGTCCCAATACATTGAGAGTCGTGGACTTACTAAGAGGTTCTCAAAGCTATTGACTGGCAGCTCAGCTGCATTATACTGATATGTGACGCATTCAGTATAGCTTGTAAGTATAGGGATGGGTGGGTGTTTTGAACCCTACAGTAAGTGTCGGGATGGACGGAGGGGTGTGTTGGCTGGATGGGTGGGTTATACATTTCAACTGCATTCATATGCATCTGTTTCGGGTTTACCATCTGATTCTGTAAATACAATCTGTTTATCCGTTTGACAGTTTTGCGTATTAGACTGTCTGATTGTAACTGTCTGACTAAATCGTTACTGTGACTGAATGAGAATCATCGTTACTGTGACTGGATGGTATGTGCAACTAACTGTCTGTGTGAGCTTGTAGACATTGACTGTAACTGATCGACTGCATAGTTATAGTAACTGTCTGACTGATTGAGAACTATTGTTATTGTGACTGAATGGTACTGCGATTGTGTGACTGAGTGTGTTTTTAACATGCTCTAAATGTTATTATTTGCTGGTACATCCGTTGTGAATGTACCAACTGGTTTTATAAAGCTCTGTAAGTATGTTTTGCGTCTGAACTGCTTTCTAGCTTTCTGTATTTGTTACCGTTGTTAGTTGGTTTGGATCTCACACTAAGCTCGTGTAGCTCACTTCCTATTCTATTTCCCTTTTTAGGTACTTTCTTGAATTCTGATGCTGGACCTAGTACGCAGAGGTCTCGGACAGTTTTGGTTATAATCGATTATTTTGATTACACTGTTTTGGGAACTGTAAAATTTTATAATATTATGGTATAGTTCCATTAAAAACTTTTACTCGATCATTTGACTTCGATTATTTATTAAACTTATCTGTAATTTTTATTAAATTATTTTTAAGCAATTTAATTTTCGGATTGTGGTGATAACCGATTTTTGTAAAATTTTTCTCACGATCACCTCAGTGATCAATATAGCATCTTGAATTCGGCCTAAACTTCTAGGTCAGATTTAGGAGTGTTACATTTAGTGGTATCAGAGCCAGATTTACAAAAACTTGGCCTGTGTTTTTATGTGAAGGTGTACGCAAGCGATTGTTTTTGAAAAATATTTGAAGAATTGTACCACATAAAATTGAAATGGTTTGTGCTTTGGAAATGGTTTACAAAAATAAACTGTCTAAGACTCTAGTGCTGGTTTAGGTAGACTTCAAAACTGTAATGTTAGAAATTGTGTGTGAAATAACTATCTGCTTCAATGGTTAAGTGTGCTGGGTATGTGTGAGAGGTTCCAAGTTTAAGTTCAGTGTGGTAGAGCCTTAGGATTAGAGTGCGTAGTGGGAGTATAGTGGTGTATTTTGCTTATACGATTGTTTTGTTAGTTGGAAATTTCGGGGACGAAATTTCTTTAAGGAGGGGTGAATTGTAACGCCCCGAGTTTTGGGCCTAGAAGTTTTGGGCTTCTACGTAAAGTCACTGAGGTGATTGTATATATCTGGTTAGTTATTCAATTTAGTGACAAGAATGAGCCTGCTGGTCTGTTGGTGAAGTGATTGTTAGTGAACCTCATGGTTGTTGGTTCAAGTCCTAGTATGAGCATTTTGGAAAGACATTTTATTTTTGATTATGATTTCTCATTATTTATGTTATTTAGTTAAAATTTTTATTTTTATATTATATTTTTGTATTTATTATTTTTGTTTTCACGTTCTTTCCCTCTCCCTTTCTTTCGGCTTTTCTTCTCGCTCTTTTCTTTTCTGCAAAATTGGCCTTAGTCTGTGGTAGTTGGAGGGCTTTATTCATTGTCACTGAATCCGTGATTGGAAGTCTCCATCTGTGAAACAGGGGTGGGATTCAAACCTTTTTCTGCTTTATTTGCGAACTTGTATTCAATTCTCTGATAAGCCAACAATGTTGATTAGATGTTCACAAACTCATTATTTTCGATGTCGTTTAACTGTATTGTGCTTAGAATTTGTAAGTGGTGTATTAGCGAACCAGCGAGGATTGGGGACTGTTTTGGTGGCTTTAACGGTGATTTCAAGGCTATTTTTCAGTGGTTTTATGACCTCTTCAGTGGCCACAGTCGACTCATACGGCTGTGTAGAATTGTGCATTAAGGTTTTCGATTGAACTTAGGAGCCACATGACCTGGCCATATGGTCGTGTGGCTAATTTAGGATTTTTATCAATTTTTACACGGTCGTGTCCCCTAGGCACACGGGCATGTGAATTTGAAAATTAGGGATTCAGTGATTTGGAGTCACACCGCCTGGCCACACGGCTGTGTGGCTGATTTAAGGAATTTTACCAATATTCACACGGTCGTGTCATCTGGTCACACGGGCGTGTGTAATTGGGAATTAGGGATTCAGTGATTTGGAGTCACACAGCCGTGTGACTGATTTAGAGATTTAAAGATCTCACACGAGCGTGTATCCTAGGCATACGGTTGTATCTGGTAGGCACACGGGCGCGTGATACCCTTACACGGCCGTGTTTGTCCTACACTTGATTTTAGCGAAATTAGACAGTAACTTACACGACTTGTTCACACGACCTTATCACTGCTTTACATGGGCGTGTGCCTCTATCACACGATCGTGTGCTACCCTTTGCATAGATGTTTGGACCTCCACACTACCTGAATTGTCCCACACAGCTGGGACATGCAGACGTATAGTCCTATCTCATCGGTTTTGGATTTTAGGTCAATTTAAGTGTAATTGTGGCTCCATGTATTTTGAACATAGGCTAAGCTTAGAGAAGGTATCTTCCCCTCGATATCTGTGATTGTATACTCTGCCTAAGAGATATTTTCGATTGATGACTAATTCGAAAATTGATTGACTGAATGTGAGTGTCACTATTATGTAAGATTACTTTGCTATCGAACCTGAATCTGGGTAAGTGATTATACACCTCTTTGATTCTGACTGACTAGATGTGAATGACTATTTGAAATTAGTAATCTGTTTCTGTTCGTTTGTCTGCACTCATACATACATATGCATAAAACATTTTTAGGTGGGTTTTGAAGTGAATGAAGACTGATACTGAACTGAACGGGCAGTTTTACTGCAACTGGATTGTACAACGGATTACTACACTGTACCGTACAGCATGTACGTTAGCTATACTACGTACCATTGATTGATTTAACAGCTCAGCTACAATTTACTGGTATAGCGGTTTATCGCATTGCACTGTACCGTATGTACGTTAGCTATGCTATGCACTCATATCTGATCTAGCAGTTCATACTGCGCGACTGTACTGCGGGTTACCGCATGGCACTGTACAGCTTATACGTCAGCATTGCTGCGTATTTTGATCGACTGATCTGGCAGTTTATTTGCTTACTGTTAGCCCCAATACTTAGAGGGTTGTGGGCAGTCCCAATTCCCTGATGGTCGTGGACTTACTGAGAGGCTCTCAAGCCTATTGACTGGTAGCTCAGTTGCATTATATTGATATGTGACGCATTCGGTACAGCTTGTAAATGTAGAGATATATGGGTGTTTTGAACCCCACAGTAAGTGTAGGGATGAACGGAGAGGTGTGTTGGCTGGAAGGGTGGGTTATGCATTTCAACTACATTCATACGCATTTGTTGACTGTTCTGATTGATAAACTTTGATTTTATCGATCTGACTGAATAGAACTTGAGATTGATTGTGATTTGATACGTATAGACCATTACTGTCTGTTGAGACTTCTGTATCAGGTTTACGTCTGATTTTGTAAATACGATCTGTTTATCCGTTTGGTAGTTCTGCGTGTTAGACTGTCTGATTGTAACTGTCTGACTAAATCATTACTATGACTGAATGGGAATCACCGTTACTGTGACTGGATGGTATGTGCGACTAAGTGTCTATGTGAGCTTGTAGACACTGACTGTAACTGACCGACTGTATAGTTATAGTAACTGTCTGACTGATTGAGAACTATTGTTACTGTGACTGAATGGTACTGCAATTGTGTGACGGAGTGTGTTCTTAACATGCTCTAAATGTTATTGTCTGCCGGACATCGTTGTGAATGTACCAACTGGTTGTATAAAGCTCTGTAAGTATGTTCTGCGTCTGAACTGCTTTCTAGCTTTCTGTATATGTTATCATAGTTAGTTGGTTTAGATCTCACACTGAGCTCATGTAGCTCACCCCCTATTTTGTTTCCCTTTTCAGGTACTTTCCTAGATTCTGATGCTGGACCTAGTACGCGGAGTCCTCTGACAGTTTCGGTTATAATTGGTTGTTTTTATTACACTGTTTTGGGAACTGTAAAGTTTTATAATATTGTGGTATAGTTCCGTTAAAAACTTTTACTCGATTATTTGACTTCGACTATTTATTAAATTTATCTGTAATTTTTATTAAATGATTTTAAGCAATTAAATATTCGTATTTTGGTGATAACTGGTTTTTGTAAAATTTTTCTCACGATCACTTCGATGATCAATGTAGCATCTTGAATTCAGCCTAAACTTCTAGGCCGAGTTTAGGGTGTTACAAAAAAATTATTATAATCCCTCCACGGATACTGCACTAGACGGGTTGGTAGGGGCTCTCACCTCCCTTAAAATGAAAGTATCATTTTTGGCCTTTTAAAATTTATAAGTTAGTACATAGTAAAATTACATTCCCCTAAAATAATAAAATTTTGATTTAATTTTTTAAAGAATTAAAAAGATATAAGCTATTAAAATGGTAAAATTACATTTTAGCTCTCATAAACATGTATAATTTAATTTCGACCCATTCGAAAAATTTTCAGACTTTTCCCTTGTTGCTCTATATATACCCCCTATCCAAAAGATTTGCTTGCCCCTAGTACCCCACCCAATATCCACTTTTTTTTTTAAATCTACTTTGAATTCAAGGGTAGAGCAGGGGCTGGCAAGAGTCCTCTTAAAATGGAAAATTTTAGCTTTTGTCCCTTTATAATTTATAAATTTTAAATTAGTATATAGTAAAATTGTTGTTTGCCCCTAAAAAATAGAATTTTAATTTAATCATTTAAAAATTATAAATATATAGGCTATTAAAATAGCGGAATTTTTGCTATCGTAAAAATATATAACTTAATTTCGACCCTCTCAAAAAGTTTTCTAACTTTGCCATTGTTTGAATCCATCATATTATTCGGATTTTACCAACCCTAGAAATTATACAACTTCCAATAGTATGCAACAATATCAATGCCAATTAAACTAATCCACGATTAGGTGGCCCTTTCAACCTAGGTATGTGCAACTCGACCTAGGCTGAGCTCAAGCAAGAGTTTTTTTATGATTATTTAGGACTAGCTCAATTCAATTTAAACAATAAAAATCAAAATTAATTATAAAAAAATATATAAGATCAATAAAAAACATTTTTTAATATTTTATTAATATAAAAATAATAAAATAAGGTGTTGAGTCGATATGGGCCAAATCAGTGCTTGAATTTTTCTAATCAAATTGTAACTTAACTCGATATATATTATGAACAAATTTAATGTCAATTGAGTTAATATTCAATTGTCGAAAATTTAGTATATTTAAAATAAAAAAGTATGAAATCGAAACCAAAACCCTAAAATAAATCAGACGTTAAAATGTAAAAATCCGACTGTGTCAATCCATTCAACAACCACAGCTGCAAATACGAACGCAACTTTATGGCAACAGGATGAAAACAAAAAAGTATATTCTTTGCTTAATCTTTAAGATGGAGACGGTGAATGATATTAGCCGAAAAGGAAACTGTTATCTGCCTTTACTTTAGTTTATTAGTTCACACGTTCAAACTTTAAATAATCATTCATTTAAATCCCGTGTTGTTCTAATAGTTAGGGTATTTATCATTTCAATTGTAATTTGAGTTTGAGTCGTATTAATTGTGTTACTTTTAAGATTTTTTCCTCGTATAATTCACAAAAAAGAAAATCATCCCCCATTTAAGATTGCTATATATACACGTTTATATATACACTATATTTTATACTAAATTCTTACTATTTTTATATGTGTAATTATCACAACTTTTATTTTATTTAAAATTTTTAAACTAATAATTTTAATTATTTTTAAATGTGAATTTAGAAATAATATGATGGAAAATAAAATGTATTATGATCAGTTCAAAAGTTTTTCAAACTCATGCTTCTATATAAATTATAGATATATATCTATACTATTATTTAAACCCTTAACCGAGTCTTGATTAGAGAAATTACAAAAATATTCTTTTGTATTTAAAAAAAGTTATATTATTCTAAGGTTTGAACCCATGAACATTTGCATTAATAAAAATTTAACTTTACCACCCCTGTGTTCTAAATATGTAGTTTCCACATGTATACGCGTGTGATAGAATTTACGATGTATATATATAATGTTCTTTTTCAAACCAATAGGTGTTAAGTGCAATGGTAAGACACATTATACTCTTGGGGAAAAAAAATTCAAGTTTGAATCATGGAAATGATATTATTGGGAGTAGTACCCATAAACTTTGAAAAAGTATTCATGAATCATAAAACGGACATGAAAGACACCTTAATTTAGGGATGGACCATAGGCCTTGCCCCCTCCCAAAAGTTTCGAAAATTTTCATTTTCTCTTGAAAATTGTTAAAAATTTTAATTGGGCCTCCAATTTTTTTGAAAAATTTCATTATGCCTTTTAATTTTTGAAAATTTTAATTAAAGTCTTCTAATTTTTTTTCTGAAATTCTCATTAATCTTGCAGATTCTTTTAAATTTTAATTAGACCCCAATTTTTTTTAAAAAATTCTCATTAAACTCCTAAAATTTTTGAAATTTTTAGTTAAACCCCCAACTTAAACGCATGATCAACCAGTCCCTTAATTAAAGAAAAAAAATATTGTTCTATTTCGAACCAAGCTTAAGTAATAGACAGCCTTATTCCTCATCTTACTTGGATATTTGAATTAATATATAATATTAAATATGAATTAATTATACAAAAACATATGGGTAAACAACTAAAATAGTCACTTTTATTTACCTCAAGTTACATTTTAGTCACTTATGTTTGAAATATTACGTTTTAGTCATTTACGTAATCGTGTTATAACATTTTAATCACTGAGCTGTTAATTGTCGTGTTATAACAGTACAGTTTGAATGTTGCAAAAAAAATATTGTCGTTAACAATGTAACAATAAGCTGGCGTGGCATGTTAAATCATCATTTCAAACAAAAATTTTAGGTTAATTTATACCCCATAATTTTTCATTTTAAGAATTTAATTTGTTATTTTATGTTCTTTTAACTTACCTTTTTTTTTTCTTTATTTTCTATTCTCTTCTACTTCTCCCTCAGTTTTCCTCCCTTCTCGATTACTTTTAACATAGTTTTTCTATGTTTCTATTTGTTAAACTAGTCCCTATACTTTAATTTTTTGAACAATTTAATTTCTTCGAGTGAGGCAAGCTTGTGGATTAGTTTTAACAAATAGAAAGCATAGAAAAACTACGTTAAAAGAAATGAAGAAGAGAAGAAAACAGAGGGAAAAGCAAAAGAGAATTACAAATAAAGAAAAAAAATTAAATTGCTCAAAATGAAAAAATATAGAGACCAATTGTAGAATTTAACCTAAAATTTTCGTTTGAAATGATTATTTAACATACCACGTCAGTTTACTATTACACCGTGAACGATACTTAACTGTTTAGTGATTAAAATATTACAATACGATAACGTAAGTGACTAAAACGTAACATTTCAAACATAAATAATAAGATGTAACTTAAGGCAAACAAAAGTGATTATTTTAATAATTTACCCAAAACATAAATACGATATAAAAAAAATCAAAACATAATAAGAATGTAAACAATGAAAGTTATGAGTAGGGGAATGAAAATTAAAAAGGCAATCCTTAAAAATCATATCCCAAGAGATCACACTTCAAAAATATTCTTTGGAAAAAGAATGGTAAGGAGACCTATATATATGTAGCTATCCATGCAACCAATGCTACACAAACTAGCAACAAACCCTAATTTGTATCTTTCAAATGGCTACCTTCAATGTTTCCTTCATCCTTTCCTTGTATGCTTTATTATTGAGTTTGAGTTCCGCTACTCGTTTGCTTCTTCCATTTTCGGTTTCCCACGAAATCAACTCTTTTCATCATCGATATTTACCGCAATCGGCCACCATAGCTTCCGTTACATCGGCCACGATGGCTACAGAACCGGTTGATAAACAAGAAGTAAGTAAGGCAAATGGTAAATCGGAGATATTTGGAGGCACTAACAAACGTGCATTGATAGAGGAAGGCAGGGAAGCCATTCAAGCTAGCTTGAAAAGGAACGCTGGGAATCCTTTGGAGTCGAAGAGACGAAGTCCGGGTGGTCCTGATCCTCATCACCATTGATGATCTTACCTATTATGACAGCCGTTGAGTTGCTACGTACTTCTTTTTATCGTAGGGGAGATAAAAAGTGAAAAATACTATTATGTAATAGATCATGGCTCACCTACAATACAAAGAAATTACGTAATAAATATATTTATAAAAAATATTATATAAAAATTAAATGGTAATGTTAAAATAGGTGTTGGGGTTAAATAGAGTTTGTATGTTTTTTGAATTTTATATAAAAATATAAAAAGATAAAAAATTATTATATATTTGTTATTTTGTAAAACGATTGGGTATTTGTTAATTTTTTGAGTTGGGCTTGATTGGGATGACACCAACGTCAGTGAGTCATTTAATATATAATATAGACTAGAATTTTTATCACAAGCGCATGCGTGTAGAAACCACAAATTTAGAATACAAATGTGTGTTTAAAAATAATATAAAATAGATAATGAAATGTATGGTTTGAAACTAATTAATAATAACATATGAAATATGTACGATGTTAAAATGAATTAAAATTGTTTATCAAGCTGTTGTCAACAATCTTGAGTAGGTGTTGAATAAACTTGTGACACCAACTCAATTAACTACATTAATATATATATATATATATATATATATATATAATTGATGGAGATATAAGATGTGCACAATAAAAATTGAAATATATAAAAATATCAAAAGAAAGCTTTAGCTGAGTTGTAAATTAAAGATTTTATTAACTTAATTAACTCGGGTTCAAATCTCACCATATGTATTGATTTTTGGTTCTTAAAATAAAAAAAAGAGAGAGACTAAATTACCTTTGAATAATATTAACTTATTTTAATTATGAAAAGGTATTTTTGTAATTTTCTTAATTGAGTTGGTGACCTGGTTGAAGGTGACATCAACTTAGTAAAACACTTAATAAATAGTATAGATATAAATTAACTGACAAGTGTTTGGTGCAAATTATATTCCTAATAAAAAACACATGTTCGAACTTTAGAAACGACATTATTGGGAAGGGACGTAAAGAACTTCGAGTATGGACTGTAAAACAAATATAAAAAATACTTAAATATATAAGCACGAAGCTTTTTTAATTTTTATAAAAATATTAGTATCAATAAAAATATAATCTTTTATATAAATATATAAATAAATTAAATGAGGCTTTGATTTAAGTGGTAAAGTAATTATGTTGAAAATTATAGTGTTTTAAGTTTAATTATCATTATATATGCATTTTTTATTTTTTATATAAGAGATTTAATTAGATAAAAACACCCTTAAAATAATATAATTTATTTTGTAAATAATGATTATTTTGATAATTTTCCAACTAAGTTGGAACTTGATTAATGTATGATACCAACTTGATCAAAGGCTTAACATATAGTATAGATTGTTATGCCGCTAATAGCAAAGTTTCTTGCTAGTCGATTTCAATTTGGGACAACCCAATATTTAGTCACTAAATTTGGAAACATTTTCAACTTAGTCCTTGAACTTATTTTTTAACCACATTAGTCTTGGAATTCAACAACTTTTCTTAGTTTTGGTTATCGTTAGCTATTTTTTTTTATAAAAAAAAATGTTCTAGGTGATGATGTGGCATAATATTTATAAGGATAAATTTAAGGGGGCAAGGTGAGAATGAAAAATTGCCAGTTCAATCCCCTCCTAAATAATGAAATTACAAAATAATATATGGTAAAATTGTACTTTCCCGAAGTGAAAAAAAATTTCTTTTAGTCCCTTTAAAAATGACCCCTAAAAATTTTTTTAATTTAATTATGACCCCTAAAAAATCCAAGGGCAAGCAAGGTCACCCCAAAATGGTAAAATCGTATTTAAACCCTTTTAAAAATTATAATGTAATACAATTGTAAAAGTGTATGTCGGTCCTTTAAAATTTTTTAATTTAATTCTAACTCTTCTTAAAAAAAATTTCTGGCTTCAACTCTTAATATAATTACGACATCAAAACATAACACAAACATAAGCACAACTACACATTATACAAAATTATAAATTATTTGATTAGTTAACAACTTAAAATGAGTAAGTGGTTTTGTCTGGTTTAATTGTAATATTTAAAAAAATCATAAAATAAATTCGGTTGAATTGGTTTTTAACCCGTTATGAGTTAATCTATCTAACTCCTTATTCTAGACCGATATCTGAATTGACTCTTGGTTTAGTTGGTGTAGGGTTAATAATTAATTAATTAATTAATTATGAATATTGTCTGAATCTTATTGTGTTAATGCATTCCTTTTACACGTGTGTGTTCAAAGAATTAGATACCGAATTTGAAATATTCGAATCCAAAATTAGTTAAACTGAAAACTTTTGAGGTTGGCTCTCTTTGATCTTCCTTTTTCTCTTTTTATCCATATCTTTCAGTTTTTTATTTACTTTGGGGTCATTCTATAATTCTCAGAAATCCTCCTAACTATGGTTTTTTTTTTTCTTTTTTACAACAGTATTATCGGAATCGATCATTATCAACACGAAATTAAATAATTAACTTAACAACTAATTCAAGACCATTCTAACGTTGCAGCTATCCGTTTGATTCTATTAAAGATAGTATAACACATGAACACCATGTGTGTTGGCCTGATGATCAATGTGTTCATTATTTTAGGTGTGATTTGAGTTCAAGTTGCGCTGATTCATCTTTTTATAATTCATCAAAAAAAATTATTAATACATGAAAATCAAGAATAATTAAAAAAAAGAGGAAATCTAAGCGTATAAGAATACCACTTCTGTTAAAAGTTTTATTCGTCCCCATTGTTGAACACGTAAAATATAAAGCTGTGCTTATCTCTTATCTTTTTGCCATCCCTTACTTTGCATCTCAATCCAGTTGAAGGAACCAACCGACCAGTGGCGGAGGTGCCTCTAAGAAAATTTTCATTTTTATCCTTTAAAATTTATAAAATTTTAAATTAATAATGATAAAATTATACTTTAACCCTCAAAATAATAAAAAATTCATGTAACCTTTAAAAATTATAAAATATATACTATTAAAATGATGAAATTATATTTTTATTATTGTAAAAATATACATTCTGCACAAAAATTTTATGGCTCCACTGCAACTGACTAGTTGAATTATGAGTGTAATAAAGAAAGAAAATCAGAAGCTTCGTTCTGTTTGATATGATACGTTGAAAAAGAAGATTTATCGGATTCTTTAAAAAGGATGGTAACTAACGAGATCTATCTATATATATATATAGCTATCCATGCAACCAATTGTATACACAAACTATCAGAAAACCCTAGTGTGTTCTAACTTTCAAAAATGGCTAACTTCAATCTTTTCTTCATCCTTTCCTTGTATGCTTTATTATTGATTTCGTGTTCAGCTACTCGTTTGCTTCTTCCATTTTCGGTTTCCGATGAATTCAGCTCTTTTCGTGGTCGATACTTACCGCAATCGGCCGTGATAACTTCCGTGACGTCCAGTATAAAACCGGTTGAAAAACAAGTACGTGAGACAAATGGTGCATCTCAGCAATATGGAAGCACTATCAAACGTGCATTGATAATGGAAGGTAGGGAAGCCATTAAAGCTAGCTTGAAAAGGAACGCTGGGAATCCTTTGGAATCGAAACGCAAAAGTCCAGGTGGTCCTGATCCTCATCACCATTGATGATTATCTTGCATTTACGCTAGAAGAAAAGATCACGTGGGTTTTTTTTTTTTTTTTAAATATATGTGCTTGCTACGTACTTTTTCATCGTAGGGAAGATCAAAAGTGAAAAAAAAAAGCCCTTTAATATTATTATGTAATAGATGACGAGTCTGTAGCAAATATATTTATGAAATATATATATATATATATATATATATATAAAGTTTAAAAAGGTGGGTTTACTCTTCGTTATTTGTTTTTTTTAGATTTTATATAAAAATATAAAATGACAAAAAAAATCTCATATATATATTTATTATTTTGTAATACGATTGGATATTTGATAATTTTCTAATTAAATTGGAATAAGATTAATGGGTAACACCAATTTAATCTACTAATTACATATATTTGTAATTTTTACTTATAATATTCCAACTTTTCATTTTTTTATAAAAATAATGATATCAAGCATAAAATATAGATTTATATATATATATATATATATATATATTAGATCATGGGTAAAGATGATTGTATGTGCTAAATACATACTCGATAGTCAGGGGTGAAGCTAGAAATTTATTTTTGAAAAAAAAGAAATTAAGTTGTATATTTTTAATAGAATTAAAATGTAATTTTATCATTTCCATTTTAATAGCTTATATTATTAAGAATTAAATCAAAATTTTATCATTTTTAAGACCAAAGTGCAATTTTATCATATATAAACATAAAATTTAAAGGGAAAAAAGTAGGATTTTCCATTTTAAGAGGCGGGTGCCTCTGCGAGCCAGCTCCATTGGTACTACCTCTATCGATAGTGTAAGTTGAATAGTAAAATATTTAAAGCTTTATCGTGGTTTCAATCGCAGCTCAAATGTTGTTAAGTGGGTGCAATTGCCTAATACAGCCCCAGCCTTGATGCTGGAAATCATTAGTTCTTTCTTGAATTTGATTCCTCTTGATGTATGGTACATCTCCTAGATCTCTCGACTGGGAAATGTGGAGGTAAACAAATTAGAAAAATTAGAATCAATAAACCTCAACCACTTCAATCTGCATTTTAATTATCGTATCATTTTAAGCTATCATTGATGTATGGTGGCTGATTGTTGTTGTGGTGTGGGATTGGTTCTATGTTCGACTTTTGCTGCTATGCGTTCTACTAATTTTGCTGGGGTTGGTGCGAATCAAGATACGGGTCGGAAGTCGCCTTTGCTGCTATAGGCTTGATTGGGTTCAGTTTTTGTGAAACGGTGTTTTCATGGCTATCATGAGCTTGTCTTATGAAGATCCTATTGTTGCCATGAGGTTCCTATTGTTGTTACCGCTGTTAGTTTTTTGGGTATGTTACATTGTCATCTTGAAATGTAAAATTTCTGTGTTTAGTTTACGGGATGTAAGGTTAATTAGAAGTATATTTTTTTCTAAATTGTCTTTGTTATAAAAATTCTAAAACAAATCTAGTTTCTTTAAAATTTTTTTTATTCTCAATTTCCATTAAATTATAATATTTTTGTTTTTATTACAATTTATATATTAATAGGTAAATATATAATGTTAAAATAAAATTATAAATTATAATTATAATTATAATAATTAATAAAAATTAATTGCATCACCAACTAGCTAACTCTTAAAATAGCTAGAAACACAAAATAATCATTTTAAATAATATAATAATTAGTAATAAATTGATTGGTAAAACAATGTATAAAAATAGAACCCCATTAAAAATTATTACTGTAATTAGACTTATATTTTATTTACATAAAAAAGGACGAAATTGATTGAAATAATAAAAATAAAAGGTAAAATCTGAGTAGCATGTAAAATTATTTAAGGAAGGGATTGTATTGAAATTACTCTGTATATTTTGAAACCTTGACATTATATAATCACATTCCCGAAATATTGCATTACCACTTGAAGGGCTTTGCTCACAAAAATGACAAATTGTACTCTTTTTTTAATCATGAAATTGCAATTCAATACAATGGTTAAATTGCCTTTTGACCTTTCAAAATCTTTTAATTTAATTCTGACCTCTAGAAAATTCAAGGGAAAATAAGGTTTTTGACTCAAAAATGGTAAAATTATACTTCAACCCTTTCAATAATTATGAAATTATAACGTAATACAATGGTGAAAGTATAGTTTAGTCCTCCAAAACCTTTAAATTTAATTCTAACCTCCTTGGAAGAAAAAATTTCATTTTCCCCCTTAATATAATTACAACATAAAAACATCACACATTACACAAAATTAGAAATTAAAAATTTTGCTCGAATTGGTTAGATTATTGGTTCTTGGTTGATTCGGTTGTTTGGTTTAATTGAATAATGTTTTTAAAATAAAAATCATAAAATATTAAAAAAATATGAAAATAGAGACAATAGATTTAACTAGTTCATACCAGTTCAAGAGTCAATAGTAGAGGTGATCATGGGCCAAGCCGGGCCCAAAAAAATTTCGGCCCATTTTCTAGGCCCGGGCCTAGCCCGGCCCGAAATATGGGCCTGAAAATTTGTCTAGGCCTAGCCCAGAATAAAAATGCTAGGCCCGAGCCAGGCCCATATTAATTTTTTTTGCTTATTTCATTAAAAAATTTGAAAATATAATAAATTAAATACATTTAAAAACATAAAAACAAATATTAAAACAAGAAACAAAATAAAAATGAGACAAACAATTCTTAAAACAATACACAAATTAAAAATATAATAAAAAGTGGTTATATTAAAATTGAAACAAGTTAGAACTAAAAATATGGTTAAAAAAATAAAATATATATATTTATATAATTTGGGCTGGGCCGGGCCGGGCCGGGCCCGGGCCAAAAAAGGTTGGCCTGAGGCCCGGCTTGTTTTCTAAATGGGCCTTGTATTTTTGCCCAAAACTATATTTCGGGCCTATATTTTTACCCAAACCCTCCCATTTTTTAGGCGGGCTTTCGGGCTGGGCCTGGCCGCCCAACCCATGATCACCTCTAGTCAATAGGTACAATTCATTATTCTGGACCAATATCCTGATCGATTCTAGACCCAACATGTCTAATTGGTAGGTCCGATTCCAAAATAATAGGTTAATCTATACTATTATTTAAGCCCATGACTGAGTTGGTATCATGAGTCAATTGAGTACTAACTCGGTTAGAAAAATTACAAAAATATCATTTCATATTTAAAATAAGTTATATTATTTCAAGGTACTATAATATTTTATTTTAAAAAAATAAAAAAAATATATTTTGTGAGATTTGAACCCACATCAATTATATTAATAAAACATTTGATTTACCACTCAACTAAATATTTATTTTAACATTTTTATACATTTTAATTTATTATGCGCACATTATTACCTCAATCAATTGTATTATATTAATAATGTAGTTAATTGAGTTTATGTCAGTAATTAACTCAATGCTAGCTTAAGATTAATGTATTCATTTAATATTCTTGATATGATGTATTCATGTATTTAAATATCGTTTTAAAAATATTTCATATATATTTCATATATTATTATTAATTAATTTTAAACCATATATTTTATTATTAAATTTATATTATTTATAAACATATATATTTTAAATACGTAATTTTTACATATGTAATTTAATATGCATATTGTGTGAATCTTAGTATATAAATGGATTCCTTTTACACACAGTGTATTCTATTGGAAGAATTAGATACCGAAATTGGAATCCCAAAACAAAGGATTCGAATCCAAAATTAGTTAAACTGAAAACTTTTAAAGGAATCAACCGACTAGTTGATTTATGAGTGTAATAAAAAATCAAAAGCTGAGCTCGTGTGATGGTTTAATGTTTAGGATGTTTACAGTTTTAGGTGTGGTCTAGGATTAAGTCATATTCGTTGCTTTAATGTTAGAGCTTTGCTTTCTTCTTATAATTTATCAAAAAAAAATTAAAAGTTTTATTCAGTTTAACATGAAACGTAAAAAAAAAGAAGGTTGATTATATGACTAAATTAAAATGATAATAATATTTTATTTTTATTATTATATTTTAAATATTAATTTTTAAATTAAAATTAGAATAGTTAATTTTACTATACTTCCCTAAATTATAATCTTCATTCTAAGTTGGTTTTTAAACTTTAATACATTTTGGAAGTTTTTGAAGTTTTTACAAAAACTTATCGCTCAGTTTCTCTCTTTTTTTATTTTACTTTATTTTTAGTTTTTTACTTGTAAAACTTATGTGGCAATGTTTTACTTTTTTTTTTAAATCATTTTAAGTTATGTAATATAAGATTTGACCTGTTATTTAATGGTTAAATTATCGGTTTTAATAACTGAAGGACTTGATTTATATAACATTGATGGTTTAAGGATGTAATTAAAATATTTTAAAATTTGGGAGCCAAGTTAAAATAAGGGTCATAATTTGGAGATGTCTAATACAATTAAAATTACACGATGAATTGTATTAATGTCAAATTATATTTCCATTATTATTTAAATTATATAAAATTTAAACTTACAAAATGAATGAATTACAATATGTTTTCAGCTCAACTTTACTTATGATTTTATTTTTTAATTTTCATTTCTGAGTAAATTTTACTCTTTTTTATAAAAGGTAAGAAAAAGTTATCCAAGAATCAAACCTCATAATTAATATATTTTTTTTAATTATCGGAAAAATTAATAGATTTTAGTTCCATTCTTCACTTAAATATACTACTTTCCATCAATTATATAAAATATAACACAACACGAATTATTTTTAGCGAAAACAGAATCAAATTCATTAACCCAAAAATCAAGAGAAATTGAACCATAAGAGGGCAAAATCTAAATCCGAACCAATAGGCTCACCCCATACACCAATCATCATCCTCATGATTCGAAGTAGAAACAATATTAAAAATAACAATAGATCGAATATTTGTGGGAAGAATATCATACTCAGAATGGTTTGCATGTAATAAAAGCACCAGAGCATGAGCATGAGCCACCTTTGACGAATCCAATGAAAGAATAAGGATCCAAAGAAAGATTTCAACATCAAACAATGATGCAGGATGAAACCAAATTCAGAAAACATAGTCAGGCGAGTTATGAAGAGCATCTATTAAATAAATCTTTATTTTTAGTTACATATTACAAAATTATTTTAATTAAATAAATAGGTTTAATTGACTGAACTAAATCTAATGATTAAAAAAATCGATCACTCAACTCCGATTACCAAAGCACTCTTATTACTGGAAACTTTGGTATAGAGGGCCTATCCTATGAAGAAGAGCAACAACGCCAATGCAGTCTTGCAAAAATTTGGGAAGAAATTTGTAAATAATTTTTAAACTAACTCTGGTTGGCAAAGTTGATTCCCTTTTCGATTGATGCTTTGAGTTCCGGTTTAAGGCTTTCCAGTCCATTCTTCTCATACTTTGAGAGAGAATTTAATCCCAAAACTTCCTCCACGCCGTTCTTTCCGAGCCTTACCTGCAACAATCATATATAAATGAGATTTCGGAGTGATGTGACGAAAAACGATCATTGCTCAATTCCCAGACGAAGAGGAATGCAAGTACCATTGCTCAATTCCGGGATGGAGAAGAAATTAAAAAAGTTATGCCTTTGGAAAGTTTACCTTAGATGCAAAGAAAGGAAGTTCGGTGACCGTTGACTGCACGAATGAACATTCGACAACATCAGGAACACCATTCAGTCCCTTAAGACAAGAATCAGCAAAAATGGCTCCAGCATATCTGCATAAAGAAAACAAGACTACCTAGTCGAGCTAAAATGAAGCGACTAAAATTTTAGTTCTTCCATTTTTTGACCATACAATTGAAAGGAAAACCTAATACCTACGCCACTGACAATGTTGCTGAACCCTTTCCAGCCTTAGCTTCCACAACTTCAGTGCCTCCCTCTTGCGTTCTTTTTGTGAGAACCTTGATATCCCCCTCAGCCAAATTGGCTTTTGGTGTGGCCTAAAAAGTAATAATAATAAAATGCAACTAGAAATTAGAAGACTATGATAAGTAAAAAATGGAAGGAGTACAATAGTGTTATGCATTAGATACATTTTGATGTTAAACAAAATCAATAATAAGGGTAATGAGAAGAAGGAAGTACTGGAGAAAATAGTGGGAGAATGGTTATTCCGGCATGACCACCAACAACAGGGACATTGACATCTGCACGCAAATGAAAAAACTTACTCAACAGAAAGTTCCTCCAATAATCCAAAGTTTCTTATGCTATGACGCACTTTGGACAAAAAAGATTTTCATAAAGGAGAAAAGAAATCTACTTAAAACACTTGATTTCTGGGCCACCTCAACTAAGAATTTCGCTTATTCTTCAGAAACAACAGTTCTAAAAAAAACTGTGATGGAAGAGAGGTGAACTACTTATTTCCTTTGTTCTCCCCCTTTATAGCAGTATATTCCAGGCAATGAGGTTGTTATAAGAGGCCTTCGATAAGCATAGAATTGAACAAACCTGCAAAGTTTATTTTTGCCTTCTCAGTGTAGAAAGTCTTAGCCCTAACTACATCAAGGGTAGTTACGCCAAACAGCTTTTTTTCATCATATGTCCCTGGCTCCTTGAAAACCTCAGCTGCAATTGGAACGGTTGAATTGACAGGGTTGCTAATCATATTGACAAGTGCCTGTGCCATAAATTCAGTTCATCAAAGAAAAAACTTGGCGAAAAAGAAAACATTATACTTAGAAAAAGGTCACATCAGAATAAAAACAATTCTTTGAAGTTAAACATCATCTTTCGATTGTTGGAATTGTATGATAACCAGTTTAACTTATTAAACTTCTCCCATCACTTCCACAGTTATCACATTTTGGTAAGGTAACTTTTAATAGTTGTATAAAAGAAATAGAGCAAAACTTATTAAACACTTAGAAGCATCAAGGATCCATAATAAAATGTTTTTTTTTTCTCCGATTAACAGAAAAAGGATAGACACTCACAGTGGGGCAATACTTAGCAATAGCAGAACATAGACCCTTGACAATTCCTGCATTGATGTTGAAAAGATCATCACGACTCATACCAGGCTTTCTTGGTAACCCGGCAGGAATGATGACCAGATCACATCCCTCCAAAGCTTTCTCCAATTGCTCTTCACCAACATATCCGGCAACCTGAAGTAAAGCCAAGAAAAATATAATGTATACAAGGCTCGTTGAAATAAATAGGAATCACAGTGTGAATGCAGATGAAAATCCAGAAGAAAGAGTGACCAGCAGGAAAACAGAGAAGATAATTAAATCAAATTAATTGGTGAATGGGCTGAGATTAAAGACAAATTAGTAAAAAGATGGAAGCCATTACCAATTTGAGAAAGGATTAAAAAGTAATCAGTAATCCATATATATATATATATATATATATATAAAACATTTGAATATATGTATAGACTAATTAAATGAAACTAAGCTATACCAAGCTGATATTCTTAGCACAGTCATATAAATTTCTGCAGAGATTAAAACAAACATATAATCACATTGCAGTTAGATTTCTGATAAACAAGGAATTCAATCCAGAACTGTGAATTTGAAACTCTAACTCCTTAAATCCTATTAAGAAAAAAAAGCAAAATCTAGTAACCAAGCCAAACCAAAAGACATACAAATACAAATACAAATTATGCAAAAAATAAAGAAAAGTTACTTTTCAAAATAGATTTCAATCAGGTGATTAATGCATTACATATAACATGTACAAAAGCATAATAGCAAAGCCAAATTTCCATAGAAAAAAAATTAAATCAATGAATATAAACCGCCGTCTCCGAAATATTAGATCATTTCAAAACTTTTCTTGAAACAAATTACAAAAATGATCGCATTTATCAGCAATTATTTTCTGTACCAAAACAATTACATCATAAAAATCAGATAAAAAAAAGTAATGAAGAAAAACTATCTCGGAACAAGCTTAAAACAGTGATTTCACATTTTGAAATTCAATCTAAAAAATCACATTTTCAAATAAGAAATGAGTTTTTGTTTTGGACCTCAGCTCGGGAATTGACGTGGCTGACATCAGCGGCAACGCCAGGTGTGTTAGCGATATCATAGAGAGCAAGTTGAGAAACAAGGGGGTTAAGCTTCATGAGGAGAGCTAAGGGCTGACCGACCCTCCGCCTGCGCCTAAGACGGAGACTTTCCGGGCGGGAACGGATTCAGTGGCATATCCTCGGCGTATGAGGTGCTTTCCGGCGGCCGATCGAGCTACGGATCGAAACATTTTTGCGGAGAGTGGGAGGAAAAAGAGACGACGTATTAGACGGTTTTTGTATTAACAC
Organism: Gossypium stocksii; assembly: GCA_020496765.1. NCBI lineage: Eukaryota > Viridiplantae > Streptophyta > Magnoliopsida > Malvales > Malvaceae > Gossypium > Gossypium stocksii. The sequence continues at coordinate 3,906,290 of CM035623.1, forward strand.
TGAAGTTAAATTATTTTTACTATACCACTTTTTACTGTTTCACGAGTTGAAAAATGAAAAATGAAAACTCCAGTAAAAAAATTTTAAGTGTTACAAATCTGTAAACTAAAATCTAAATAATTTCTTTTTTTAATCTCTAACACTGATTGTCCGATCAACTTAGGTTTAAGCTATATTATTTTACTCATCGATGGGTACTAATACACTGTATCTATTGTCAAATTATCGCTTGAAGTTCTCTAGCCAGGCTTTTTAAAAGAGAAACCTAACAATCCAACGACTTAAAATAAAATATTATGAATAATGCAGTGACTTAAATAAAAATTTTCGAATAGTTTAGCGACCCTTTTATAATTTTTTAAAATTGAGTGACTAAAACATAATCTCATTAATACTTTGTAAAATTGGGTGTAATTACCCTTTCCTTTTTAAATTTTTTTTTTAATTTTTATTGGATTATGTTATTAGATAAAATTAATTTCTTTTTATTTGAGTTTAATTTTTTTAAAAAAGGTTTACAGTGTAAATTACCATCGTAATATAAGAATATGAATAAATTTATTACCATGTGTTTGAAATTAGCCATTAAACTTTGAATTTTAAATAATTTTTTCATTAATTTTGATTGTGATTTTAATTATTTGAAAACAAAATATAATGGAAAAGTTTATTTCAAATATTTTATTTTAATAGTAAACATTAAGTTAGTTTATAAAATTATTAAAATTTACAAATTAACTTCAAATTTGTATTTCATGGAAGGAAGACTTGATTTTTTAAAAATATAAAATATTACTTTATTTAATTTTTATTAAATATAATTTTTATTAATATTTGATATTATGTTAATTAATTATTAAATAAAATATTTTTAATTTTTTATTAAATTTTACTTAAATTAATTTAAATAGTAAAATTTAATAAAAAAAGAAACTTTAATGTCAAAATTCAATCAAATAAAATTGAAGTGGTGAAATTCAATATAGAGTTGAAGTAGAGTGGTAAATTTACCTTTATAATAACAAATATCAACAAAACTAAACGGAGTGGTAAATTTACATATTAACCCAAAAATAATTTGGTTATATTTTTTTCAATTTTATTGGGTTTAGGTTTGTATGATTCGACTTCGTTGATTTAATATAAATTATATCATATATATTTTTTATCAAATATAAAATTAATTATATTTAAAATAGTTTTAAAGTATCAATAATAAGTCAATTCAATAATCACTAATAGACAAACGAAATTGCAAAAATTGATCTAACAACTCAAATCATTTTAATCAAAATAGACTTAATTGAATTGGTTGACCGAGTCAATTAAATGAACTATAAAAAAAAAAAACTCTCTTTACTTGCATCATATCCGAAATGACATTAATATTAAAATTAACAAGTAAATTAAGTCATGATTGAAATGATAATCTATTTTGACGATTTAATTTAAATATTTTAAAGTTTACAAATCTAATTAGAGAAATTTTACGTGTTTAACTCTAAAAAAATTAAAAGATTTACTTGTAAAGTCCACTCCAATAAAAAATATTATTAAATTTTATCTTAAAATTGTTAGATTAAAAAAACAATTTTATATGCAATAAATTAACGTGTTCACGAACAATTAGATTATTTTTTCAAAATTAGAAGCATAGTCAAAAGAGGCAGGCAAGAGTCTCGGCCACGATAAGAAAATTATTTTATAGTCCCTTTCCAAATATATAATATTTAATTTAATTTTTTATAACCTTTGATTTAACATAAATTTAAAATTTTAATTTTTTTAAAAAATTAATAATTTAATTTAAAAAAATTAATAAAAATTTTTACCTTTTGACTCGGTCTCTAAACAAAATTTCTGATTTGATGTACACTTTTTTTGATTTAACGATTTACCAATATTTGTAAGGATTTATCAAATTTTCGAAATCAAATCCAGATAAATTATTGAACTAAATTGAAGCATTTACTTACCATATATCTGGTTTTATTTAGAGATTGAAATAAACATTTTTATGAAAACTAAAATATCTCCCTTGCAGGAATCCTGCAAATCAACCATGGCAAACAAACGACGAACTCCAACGATACTGTTTTTTTTTTTTACATCAGAAACTATAATGATTAATCAAAGAACTAAGCATCTATCTTCCTTGATTTTCAATGGGCATAAGGTTATTTCTACTTTGCTGGAAATCGGATTAAATAATTTCATACATTACAGAATTAAACCAAACATAAAACATCAACATTCAAAACGATGGAACGACACCATACTCTGTTTCCGCCATGAAACCAGCAGGACCAACAGCAAAAGAAGACGAGTTATTGAACATGTGATCAACATCATCGTTGTGGGTTTCTGTTCTTTTAGCGAATCGACCTTTGATTCTTGGTCTTGATTCAGCGTAAGCCTTTCTTGAAGCGTATCGTATTGTCTTCTCGAATTTCCTGTTCTTTCTCTTCTCTTTGTACCTTAAAACCCTAGCTTCTCGATCGATTGAACCACCCACTTGTGTTGCGTGGTAATTCCCATCTGGAACTGTTCCTACTTCAAGCGACGATGATGAAACCTGAAATTTTTTATTTTTTTTATTTTCGTTTAATTTATGAAAATTTTGCAGTAATTGAAGAAAATGGAATTGAATTTTGAAGTATTTACGCTATGACTGAGAGATGATTGAGTTTGATAGCTGAAAGTATCGAAGCAATTTCCATCGTTGATCAGTGGAATAACTGGTTTTGGAGTTTGAACTGGAACAACGCTATCCATGGCGGCATCATGAAGATGTTGAGATGAAATCGGGTACCCGAAATCGATAAACGGATCCATTTCTGTGAAAAACAAATCCCCTTTGTTAGATTCAATTTCTTGTTTACAATTAGTACCATTATGATCCGTCGTCGGCACAAGGAAGCTAAAAGGGGAAGATTTGACGATGGAATCAGCGGAGTAGTAGAAAGGTTCGATGGGTACACGTTCGTGACGGCGAGCCAGTGGGTTCGCTGAATGGATATCGGTGTCGCAAGTCACACAAAGAGCCGCCGCGTCGGCTTTACAAGTGACAGCCGCCGGAGCTTGTTCGCAAACTTCACACATGGACACCCTTTCGTGACCGGAATGGAAATTAGAATCACAATTCAAGCATAAAAAGACCCAATCAGTACGACAAAAGATAGCTGCCGCCGATGATTTACATGCGTCGCATGTCTTAGCCGCGACAGCCATGGCGGCGGCGCCCCAACCTCCTGGAATGATCGTGCCGCCGCTTATTTCGATTCCCATAATCGCGAATCAAATCAAAGCAATGGAAATAAAAAAATATTATGTTCGGATCAAACGTGGAGGGTTTGAAGTGTTTGTTATTGATTTTGGGATTAGAGATGGGATTTTTGGGTATCTATTCTACTGAAGGAGGGACACGTGGAATTATATAGGCCATGAAATAAAGTTAGGGCGAAAAATCTTTGGGGGATTTTAATAATGTTTGGGTCAAGTTGCTGTCGTTTGTCTGTGCCGACATGGCCCCAACCGGAAAGATGATAACGACCGCCAGTTTTCATCCTTTCTCAACCGGACCACCCATTTCAATTAAAATTTTAAAAATAAAACTCAATTACTTCCTTTCTTTATTCCGGATTAGAGGTAATCATGAGTTGAATCAGACCGAATTCGGGTCAGGTTTAATCATGATATTAACATACTTTATGTTTATCCAAGTCTGATTCAACTCGAAATTTAGGCTTAAAATTTTGCCCTAACTCTCTTATATTCGCAAAAGATTAATCCAAACTCATTTTTAGACTCACTCATATTATTTTTAAAAAAATATTTATATTATATTATTTTAATATTTAATAATTTTATATATTTTTTATTTATTGAAATTTTTTATATAGTCATCTTAATATTATTTTAATGTTTACATTAGAGTAGTATTATAGATTTAGTATATATTTATTTTTGAAATGTGTTCTAAATTACATGATATATAAACATAATATAAAGTATTATAAACTTAAAACAGGTCGAGACAAACTCGAGCCTTGAATATTCAAGCTCGAGCCTAACTCATATTTTAAACAGACCTAATTTTTTTGTCCAAGCCTATTTTCCGGGTATAATATTTTTACCCAAACCCTCTCAAATTTCGGGTGAACTTTCGAACCTAGGTGGATAATCCAATCTATGAACAGGTCTATTCCAAATTGATATACTAACTGATTTTCAATTTAATCGATAATCTTGGTTTTCATGAGATGATTTGGAACCAATAATATAAAAAATTATAAAACTAATACAATTTTCAAATTATTAGGTAAATTAATTTATATAAAAGTATTATTAATTAAATCACTAATAAAAGACTTAATACATAATTTAGTATCTAAGTTTGACAATTTTTTTCTAATATGATACCCGTGTTATTTTCAGGTTCAATCTGGTATTTGTATCTGACAAAAGTTATAGATTCTAGTGCCTAAAGATAACGACGCTAATTTTTTAGTGTTTAATTCGGATTTTAAAACATTGAACTAAAATCACATATTGTATTAGCAAATAATTTTTATCAAATCAACTCTAAAACTCGAATTAAACACTAAATAGTTAATATTATTACTTTTGAGTACCAAAATATATAATTTTTGCCAAATTAAACCAAGAAAATAATACAAATACCATATTAGAAAAAAAAATCAAATTCGAGTACCTAATTATAGAATAACTTCGATATTTGATAAAGTAATATAATTATTTTAGAAATTTATGCTTTTAACAATTAAAATTAGATACTTTATGTAACTTTTTTTTTGGGGGGGGGGGGGGGGGGGTCTATCGCATTGTAACTTCCTTCGGTTGAAGCACATCTCAATCTCTTCCAAAATTTTCTTTGCTTTTTTCTTTTTCAACCTCAAATTTTTTCCTACTTTGTTTTTTTTTTCAACTTTTATTTTTAATTTTTTTTCCAACTTTCTTTTTAAGGTGATTCTTGTGGCAATAGAAATTTATTCGACATCACCAACTGAAAGCATGTGTATAAATAAAAGTTTGCCTTGCTTTATCTCAAAATTGCGATAGTGTTCATAATTCCCTTTGCTAATTTATAGAGATTTTGTCTAATTTCTTTTACTTTCACTTTGTTTTTAGTGTTGTTTTCATTAGTTTTTAAATCCTTTTTTAGCCGTGTTATGCTGCATATATGGAAACTATCAAGGTAAGTGCGTCGCTAGATCAAGGGAATTATTATTGAAGGATTTTGTTAATATAGAATAGTATAACACTGAATACGAGATTAGACTTCAAGATAATGGAGAAAAAGATAGGTCATTTGAGATTTAGTTTTTGTGCATTGTTGATGCGGTAAGGGTCCTTTGTGGATCTTTAGTTGTGTCTAATTGATTTATTGTAATTTGTCGTGAAAATAATTTGACAATAGCGAAGCTAAGTTGCCAGTATTGATGATTGATCTAGGTGATGCATCTTTGGTTAGTTCTTTGTGTCTTTGGTAGTGTCCAATTGGTTAATCAGAATTTATCGTTAAAATAATTTAACAATAGCAATGCTAAGATGCCATTATTGATGATTGATCTAGGTGATGCATATTTAATTAGTTCACTAAACTTGTTGTACAGGGATTGTTGCCTTTTTGTATTTCTCCCCTATTGGAATATTTTGGAATACAATTTTTTTACTTGTTTGGCTAATGGGAACATAATAATTTAAATATAAAGTAATTTAATAAAACATTTTTATTTGTTATATAAATTCATTTAATAAAAGTTTTTTAATAGAATCATAACTCTAATTTATAACTATGATAAGTTTTTATCAAGTAAATTTATTTAAACAAATATTTGAGTAAAATTAATATTTGTATTTATAAATGTGACAAATATTGTAAATAATAAAAAATTTTTAAAATGAAAAAGTCAAATCGATTGAGTCTTAACTCGATTGGCATGAGTATTATTGTCAATGCATGAAGACGTGGGTTCAAGTGTGCTGAAGTGTAATATTCTCCTATTTATGGATTTAGATAGGCGGTGAGTTGTAGTGCGGTGCATTTAACTTACTTTTTGTCTCATATTACAATACTCATTTTATAATAAAAGTAACTAGCAAAACTAAAAAAATTGTATAAAGGACTAGCATAACCTATTTAGGCAAAAAGAACGTGCATTCTTCAAACAATGAAAATGTAGAAAGTTGCCACACGAATGAAGAGAGCATTTCATTAATGCTAACAAGTGCCATCCACTACAATGGTAAATTGTGTTAGATCTTCTTCAGACGTGCCACACTCTTTTGGGGAAGATGGCTTACCAGCTACCTTTTACCTTGGAGTAGCAACATGCATCCATCTACCTTATTTCTCCCACTCAAGGTCTAAGAGGAATAGAATGTCCAAAATGTTAGAATTGTAAATAAAGTTTAACAAATTAAATCTGTCATATCAGATCATAAAGAACAAATAAAAAACAAGACTAAATACGAAAGAATACTTGAATTTATCAAAAATTTAAGATCTTGAAAATTGTGGTTTTAATCTTCTCAATAAACCCACAAGTATTGTTTTTTTTTTTTTTTTTTGCTTTCTTCTTCAATATTTATTTAATCACTTAAATTCTAATTTGTTTGCTTATTTGTCTGGATCTTAAGTTTTCGCAACATAATATGTCAAAAGCAAATTGATGAAAAATAAGAATAAAGAATTTTTCAACAAAAATAACAAAAAAAGAATAGAAGTAGAAAAGGGGAAAAAAAAGAGAAATAAGAATCCAAAAATCACAAAAGAGCCTTGTTTATAGGTACCTAAATGAGAAACTAAAGCGGTACCCTAAAAGGAACAACGCAAAAAAGCCCTAATTAAAAATAAACACGTATTTATGAGTATTTAATATAAGGATACAATGATTAAGGAAATAACCATAACGCTTTAAAATCTCTTTGGGTCTTACTAAAATTTCCAAGAGCACCGCTAAATTCGACTCAAACTAAGTAACTCATAATCCATCTTTCATCTAAAGGGTAATTGGTATATCCTCATCATATCACATTTCGCCAAACCAACCAACACCTACTTTTAAAGATAAAACTTAACAAAGCTAGATCTTGTAAACTCACCAAGAGCATATTCTTACCTTTGCTTCTCCAAAGCCCACGTCACATAAGGAGGGGGGGGGGGGGAGGGGATTCCTAAAGACAATATAGGAAAGAGTCCCTTCTGGTATTTGCCAATCAATCACCTCTTCAAGCCTAACGAGGCTTCGTCCAATCATATTACATAATCCCTTCACTTCAACTCCAATGGTGCTTCTACTTGGCATTTGCCACTCTACCCTTTATTCCTATAAAATAGAATGTTTGATGGTTGGGATACACACCAAGTTGTCATTTCTCTATAAATACTTCATATCAACACCAGGGAAAGAGAGGAACAAGATCAATTTTACAACCCACACTCACCTCCAATACCACCTCTAACCCTTTAAAATTATCATTCTTAGTGTCTCTCTACACTAGATACATTGTGAACTACCACCATCTCCTGCCAAACATTTTGTATAACTCAATTTTTTTTATTCAGATTAAAAGTTCCACATTTTCTTTTTCAATTAAATCATAGATTGAATTATCTCTCACCAATTTACTTTGTTTTAATTAAATACACTTTATAAAATTGGAAATTCATAAGAGCTAGTTGCACCGGGCATCCCTAAACTATGTCTCTTATTCTAAATCGGTCCCTAAACTTCAAAGCATTCTAATTACATCTTCAAATTATCAATGTTATAGCAAGTCCTTCCATTATTAAAATCGTTAATTTAATTGTCAAATAAAAAATCTTATGACATAATTTAAAATGAAAATTTTAAAGAAAAGTAAAATGTTGTCACATAACTTTTAGAAGTTAAAACTAAAAATGAAATAAAACCGAAAAAAAAAAGAGAGAGTGAACAATAAAACTGCTATAAAAGCTACGAAAATCTCAAAACCAAAATTTCTACATCATCCATTCTCACAATATTCATTTTTCTTTAAAATTTTCATTTTAAATTATGTCACATGAGGTATGACATCTAATTTAACGATTACATTAACAATTTTACTAACAAAAGGACCTTATTGATATAATTTCGATAGTTTAAAGATATCATTAGAATTTTAAAATTTGAAACCTAATTTAAAATAAAAATCATCGTTTGAAGATACCCGATGTAATTAACTCTAAAAAAGGGTTGTGAAACATTTTAACATTTTTAATTTATTATACGTAATAAAATTACAACCTTTAATACATCAACTACTTTCATACAATATACCAATTTAATTGATCGAATTAGTTTTCTTTTTAACAATTTCATTATATTTTCTAATCATATTTGATCTTTTTGACATAATACCTAGAATTACCTATACCGCCCCCAACCCATAAATAGGAGGATAATACAATTCAGCACATCCGAACATATATCCTTCTGCATTAACAACAATATCTATACCAATCGAAGTAAGACTCAATCGAGAAATGATGAAATTAGTTAAATCCATCACCAAATATTATTCAGGTTTGGGATTAGATATTTTAGAAATCCCTAAAAGAAGGTAGCATAATAAATTAATGTTTTGTTAAAAGTTGGAAAATGACAATTTCTGCTATCTTTCCTTGGGACCATCTCTTAATTTGTTGCCTCTTCAGTTAAGGAAAAGGTTATACTTGTCTTTTTCATTATTAATATTATTTTCTTTTGGAGAACTAAAAATTATAAAAATACCTTCGGATCCAAACATTAAAATGAAAAAAACAAATAATTAAAAAGAATATGAAAAAAAACTGGTAAATTATTATTATTTATTTATTTAAAGTTCATAATTAACTTTTAATTCAAGGTGGTGATTAATATATATTTATTTGTTTTAAAATTAAAGTTATTTTTATATAATTAAATATTAAAAAATTATATGAGTACGAAATATAAGTTAATGTTCTATAAAATTATTTACTTAGTTGAATATGATACAAGTATAAGTATTTATTTAATTAAAATAAAAAAATCTAGATTTATTATTTTAGCTAACACAGAATAGATTCATAGGTAAATAATATTGGTTTAATTTGGACAAGTTTGCCCTCGGAACCAAAGAGAGATTTTGGCACAAAAATCTACAAAAGTAACGTCAGAAATTAGAGTGCCAGACAGGGCGGGCAAATGGGTCGGCCAACCGTGTCGTTGTTTTTGTCTTTAAGGTCAAGGACAATTTTGGAAAATGATTTTTTTGCTTTTTTTTTCATTTATTTGAGAAAATAATTGAAAATATGACTTAAGATTGTATCTATACTATATAAGTTAAATTCTGCAATAAGTCACTGTACGTTGTAAAACTTATGGATTTAATTTTATATTTTAATTTTATCACTTTTAGTCCTCGTAAGTTTTATATTTCAAGTCTTGACCCAAACAATAGCAATTAAATCCGTTTAGTTAAATTCAATCTCTAGTTATGTACAATGTATATAGTTGTAGATTTAGTTTGCATTTTTCAATTGGACCGTTCTAAGTCCTTGTACTTTTTGAATTTTAAAATTTCAATTTTGATGAAAATACCCATCGTTAATACATTAACTAGATTTTTATTAAGTAATATGTGAATATAACAAACTGGCATGATATTACACATATGATACTATGTTTATCGCATCAAAATTTGAAAATAGCAGAACTGAACTTAATGAATTTAATAGTTATCATTTGATGAGGAAAAATATTTTAAAATTTGAAAAGTACAGAAACTAAAAATTGACTAAATTAAAGTATAGGATTAAATTCACAACTTTTATAAAATACGGGGACAAATAGCAAAATTTAACCTACTATATATTAAAGCCTTAACTTAGTTAAAAAATTACCAAATACCTCTTCATTTTATAAAATAACAAACATTATTTTAAGGATATTTATGTCTTTTTTATATTTTGATAAATCTAAAAATATATATACATATAAATGTCAACTATGAAATTTTATCCCCAAGGTATCATAATTTTAATTGTCTTGACTTTATCATTTCAACTAAATTCACATTTAATTTTTGTATCAAGTTTTAATAGATTTGTTACATAATTATTTTGACTCACAAACCGGATATGTCATGTAGTATTTATAAACCTAATATATGGATGGCTAATAAGCAAAAAAAAATTGAATAAATAATTATTCAAAAGTAAAATTTGAAAAATTCAATTTTCTTTTTTCGTATAATTAAGGTATCTTTATGTTAGTTGTAGGGTTCATGAAAACTAATTTTTTGGAGGTTTGTGACTGCAGGTGCTTAGCTAAGGAGGCTAGCAGAGCCCCCTGATCCCCTTTAAAATGGAAAATTTTACCCTTTAAAATTTTTACAATTTTAAATTAGTAAAAATTGTATTTTGTCTTCCTAAAAATGATAAAAATTTAATTTAATCCTTTAAAAATTATAAAGATATAGGTTATTAAAATAGTGAAATTACATTTTTAATATTGTAAAATTTACAATTTAATTTCGTTCCCTAAAAAAATTTTCTAGCTTTGCCCTTGCATGACTGTCCCCTCCTAATGATATTGTCTATAGGGTTCAAACTTGAATTCTCTCCCTAAGAGCGCAATACCATTACACCAAACACTTGTTGATAAATATATTATAATTTTACGAAGTTATAAAAGCAAATTTATTAATTTCATAAACTTACATATATCTAAATTTTTTGTATTTGATTTGAGATAAATCTCTGTTGGACTGAGAGTGTGAAAAATAAAGTATTTATCAATAGACGTACTTCTTAAGAATTAAATTTGTGCTTTTATCTTTACGGAGATAAGGTTATTACACGTCAATTCAATTAAGAAATTACTAAATGATTAAACTTTTAAAATAATATGTAATTAATTAAATTTAATTTAAAATAAAATAAAATAACATTTTACTCACTTAAAGATTTAAACTTATGATAATATTTTAAAATTTAGACCATGCTAATGCAATCTCAATCTAATTAACAAAATTATTTACATTTTTATTGTTTTATTGATAATTATATATTTTTTAAAAATCATTGCTTAGTTATTTTTTTATATTATTTTTATTTATTTTACCAATTAAATGTACCATTGGACTAGTATTAATAATTTATAACATATAAATTTTAACAATTTATATCCTATTTTGTTATTTACTTTTAATTTACATCTTATTATAGTATTATATTTATATCATGAAAATCGTATCATACTTTAAAAGAATTATCAAATACATTTTGGTCACATGTGTATGTATTGATGCAATACAATCATCTCAAACATTCACTTACACGCACAGGTAAACCTACCACACACGAATACACTAAACTATCAGACAAGTGTACCTATGAATCGAACTCAATTGCCTTATATTATACATTTTCTACTACGTCTCCCCTGGTTTGTCCTAGTAGTGATAAAACTGTGGCGGCGATATGCTTTGAGCTCAGCCCTGCCTCTTCAATTTGATCACTTTGAGATCCATGGTCAATGTATCTATCTGGTAGCACCATTGGCCTCCACTGCACCATTTAACATTGATTTTAGAACAATAATCATACAAAATTTTCAATTTTCATTACTAGTTTAGATATTAACCCATGTTATCACTAACTGTACATTAACGGATGATAGTGTTACCTTAAGCTTGCCATCTAGTAGTCCGTTCAAGCACAAGAAATGAGAGACGTGGGTGCTAAACCCTCCGATTGATCCTTCTTCCGCAGTGATCAATATCTCATGTTCTCGAGCTAGTTGTCTTAATAAATCTCCGTCAATTGGCTTACAAAAACGAGCATCGGCCACCGTTGTGGAGATGCCGAGCATTTGTAGTTGCTCTGCTGCTTTCATACAACTTTGTACGATTGTTCCATACCCTAAAATGGCCACCCTGCCACTTCCTTCTCTTAGTACTCTTCCCTTCCCAATCTGAACATTTTCGAATTTCAAGTTAACAACGTATGAGTGACTGTTTTCAACTAAAGAGATGTAGTAGGATAAAATTGATGTACCTGTAATGGTGTTCCTTTGTTGTTTGGTGGGAGAATGGAGCCAATGCCATTGCCCCTAGGGTACCTAAAACAGCTAGGACGATCGTCGATGGCGGCTGCCGTGGCCACCATGTGCATGAGCTCAGTTTCATTCGAAGGTGCCATTACCACCATATTAGGCAAACATGCCAAAAAAGTAGTGTCGAACGCGCCACAATGCGTTGGTCCATCTGCACCAACCAAGCCAGCCCTGTCTATTGCAAATCTTACTGGTAGCTTTTGAAGATCAACATCATGAGCAACCTGCAATCAATAAACTCTTTGTTATTACCCGATTCTGATCACATCATTGCTTTGAAGTTAGCTTATAACTTGGAATTACCTGATCGAATCCTCTTTGTAGGAATGAAGAGTAAATGGCACAAAATGGTTTGAGCCCTTCAGAAGCTAGACCAGCAGCAAAGGTAACAGCATGTTGTTCGGCTATACCGACATCGAAACATCGGTCTGGGAATCGCTTTTGGAATAAATTAAGTCCAGTTCCTCCACTCATGGCGGCATGGATTCCTACTATTTTATCATCTTCATCTGCTTCAGCTATTAAGGACTCTGCAAAGTACTGAGTATACGATCGTGTTGCTGTCTTGTTCTTCATTTGTTTCCCGGACTTGGGATCGAATTTCACAACCCCTACACGAAGAAGAAAAACACCCCTGTTAAACACTACCAGGACGAAATTTACTTCGAGTCCAATTAGGTAGTGCCGAATTGTAATTACCATGCATTTTATCAGGCGCAATCTCAGCAGGGGCATAACCTTTTCCCTTCTCGGTATTGACATGAATGAGAACAGGCCCTGGGGCTGGCATTGATCTAACTTCATTTAACACATAAACAAGGTCTTCTACATTATGGCCATCCACTGGTCCTATGTAGTATAGTCCTAGCTCTTCAAATAGGCTAGCCCCTGAACCACCAACAACTCCTCTCATGTGGGAATCGAATTTGGCAGCGATTTCATGTGTCTGTCCACCTATTTGCTTTGTGATACCCTGTCAGTATGTCAAAACAACTTAAATAAGCCCATTTTGCCTAGTTATCATAGTGAAGTATTTAGGCTCGAATAGCCAAATTTAGACACCTTTGCGGCTTCGTGTAGTTGACGAAACTCCCTGCTTGATTGCAGCTTTGTTAAAGCTTTGCTAAGAGCTCCAACTGGTGGAGCTGGACCGTCGATTGTGGCAGTCGGCAATGAAACTTGCTTGTTGTCATTCAAGATGATGATGAGATTAGTGTCAAGATAACCAGCGTTGTTGAGTGCTTCATAAGCCATTCCAGCAGTCATTGCTCCATCACCTATTACTGCAATTACATGATTGTTCTTCCCTAACAAATCTCTCCCAACTGCCATCCCTGCAAAAATGGCAATAAAGCATCCCACCATTATCAGCTTACATTAATTTGCATATACTGTAGTTGCAGATGTAATAACGAATACTATTCTGAACAATGACGAAGAGTTTCGACCAAGTACCTAATCCAGCAGAAATGCTAGTGGAACTATGGCCAGTTCCAAAGGCATCATGAATGCTCTCTTCCCTTTTCGGAAACCCTGCTAAACCGCATATCTGTCGAATCGAGTGCATTCTGGATCTTCTACCAGTTAAAATCTTATGCGGATAGGACTGCAAACACAGAAATTCAGTATGTCAATAACCCATCATACGTCAATGGAACTAACTGTATATAACAGAAGACAACATAACGTTATTACCTGATGCCCAACATCCCAAATAATCTTATCCTTAGGAGTATCGAAAACATGGTGAAGTGCCACTGTCAGTTCAGCCACCCCAAGGCTTGCACTGAGATGCCCACCAGTGTTTGACACTGTATAAACCACCTCTTCTCGTAGTTCATCAGCTAACTTCCCAAGCTCCTATAGTGTTAAATGAGTAAATACATTGTTTTCTTCTTCGTACATCACATAATTATATTTAATAGTATATTAATTAATTATTTACCTGGATGGAAAGATTCTTCGTGTCAATGGGATGGTTTATGGTATCAAGAACTGGAGTAGATGGTTTTTCTCCTGAGAAGTTAAGTAACCTTTTGATTTGTGTTGCTTGTTGGCCTCGTTTAACCATGGTGTTCCTTTCATTATTAGCATTCCCCGTTTCCAGCTGTGCTACTGCAACTCCATTGGATCGAAACTGCAATAATATCAGTACACACTGTGAGTGTTCATCAATGTAAAACTAATGAAAACTTGGCCGACAAGACACACCTTGCGATAAATGGGATTATATCCATCTTGGTATTGCTGCAAAGGAAGAAAATTTGTTCTGAAAATGGAAGAAGCCATTGCTTCGTTGTGATTAAATAACTTAAGAAGCTGTAAATTGTGTTAGTTTGGGTGGAAAGTAGTGTCAAATGTAATAATGGGTTTGACGATGAATTGTGAAGGAAACGGGTGCAATGTTAGAGGGGGACTTATAGGCTAAAGTTAACTAAGCTTTAATGGCTGATTACTTTTTCCTGGAAAATTCTTCCATAATTAGAAATTACTTTCCACGTGAAAACACTATAGATGATGATGCCCCGAAAGATAACCCCAATCACACTCATAGTCATCCTCGACCTCAACCTCTGCCGCACCAAATAAAAATTTACTATAAATTTATACAATAATTTTAGGTTACTTTCAAAGAGATTTTTTTCAAAGAAAATTTGTATGAAAGTGAATCTATCTTTGTTAGATTACATGATAATACTATTAAAAGATGAGATTAAGCTCATTTATAACGTTAAGTTCATAGTATATATTATAATATATTATATGCATAGATAGACCAGAGATGTGCAAATCTCAGTCATGCAACTTTACCTACTACTACGACAATCTAAATTAATAGATAAGGACACATGTTTTCCCACTTTAATTTTAAATCCATACATATAAATTATGAATCACGTTTGAATTTTGTGTTTCCCACTAGCTACAATGTTCATAATATAACAATAATCTATAATATACTATTCACTTTTTTTTTTTTAAGGGAAAAAGACCCGAAGGTCAAACATCATCTTATTGCATCATTAATAATATTGTTATGGGTATCCAAAGGATACTCCATTTCGAAATACAAATCAGCCCTATTTTTAATGGCTAAATTACTAAGCTCATCAGCTACAGGTATAAAAAGCTCTCAAATTTTTTTAAAAAAAGTAATTAAGTTTCTCTTTTTTTTTTTTCACTCAATTGAGCACTTGAACTTTCAAAATGAATCAAAAAAGCCCTGAAACTTATTCAAGAAAAGCAATTAAACCCCTATTCTTATTAAAAATTAGAAAAAAATATAAAAATAATAAATAATAAATTTTAGAAAAAATATTAAATTTTAATAAAAATATAAAAAATATATAATTTATTAAAAATTAGTAACTTTTTTTTATAAAAATCATAAAAAAATGGTAAAATTTTATAATGCTCATAAAAAATTATAAAATACATCAAAAAGTCCCTTTAACAATAAACTTTAACTGTTAATTGTTAAAGTTAACGACCTCTAGTTTTTTCAATTAAAGTTATCACGTGTCGTAACATAACGTGAGATGTGACGAAAAATGATAAAAATAAAAATCAATAAAATTTATAGAAAAAATTATAAAATGCTTCTTTTGGTACGATAATTTTTATAATTTTTTTTACGAAATTTATATTTCTTTACATTTTTTATAATTTTCTTACGACTTTATAAAATTTTATAAATTTTTTATATTTCTATATATTTTATGAATTTTATAAATTTTTATATTTTTTCTAATTTTTAATATTTAATCTTTTTCTAATTTTTGATAAAAGCAGGGGTTTAATTGCTTTTTTTTTTTTTTAAGTTTGAGAGTCTTTTTGGTGCATTTTAAAAGTTCAAGTACCCAATTGAGTGCAAAAAAAAAGTAAGGGCTTAATTGCTTTTTTTAAAAAAAGTTTGAGGGTTTTTTATATCCTTAAACATATACTATTTAAGGGTCGAGTTAATAGTCTGACGCTATAAATTTGATTTGAAATCAAAATTTTTTTATTAGTATCCTTTTCAACAATATCTTAAATGTTTTATGACTATATCAATATTTTTTTTTTCATTTTTTCATACTTCAAATACTATGTGACACTTTCTAGAATAGTTATCGAGCTTATATTAATTTAAATAATTTTGGGCTTCTAAATGTAGAGGTGATCATGGACAGTGCCTGGTCGGGTCTCAATAGAATTTTAGGTTCGTTTTTTAGGCCTAAGTTTGGTTTGGCCCGGAAAATGGACCTAATATTTTGTCCAAACTCGGTCTGGATAAAAATGTTAAAACCTAAACCCGACTCGGCCGTATTAATTTTTTTATATTATTAATTTTATATAAAAACAAATTTAAAAAATATAATATATTAAAAAAATTAAAATAAATGTTTCTCAACAAATTAAAAATAAATTTTAAAAAATATTTATACTTAAATAACACTAATATAGGTACAACTTAGCAAACAAATACATCTAAAATAGTAGTAAAATTAACAATAAAATAAGAATTATACAATATTTAAACAATAACAAAATAGTAACATTATAATAGCGAGATGACACCGAAAAAAATGACAAAACAGAAGTAAAAGCAGTGAAAACAATAACAAAAAGAAACAGATTTTTTTATTTTTTATTTTTTGCAAATTCGAACTAAGCTCAAGTTAAAAAACTTATCCAAATTTGACCCGTTTAAAAAATAGACATCGTTCTTTTTTTACCTAAACCTTTTCATGTTTTAAACGAGTCGGATCAGATGTATCTAAATCCCTATAAAATAATGTTGTGGCGTCTTGTTTGGAATGGATGTACGTATATCCCACCAACATCAAGTCGGCTGGCACACAATACACGAACAAATCATTGGCAAAATATCACAATATAGTAATATAATATACTTGGTCCACTTTAAAAGTTTCCATTATCATACACGGTAAAATTCGAATATATATATATATATATTGCTCACTTAAAATTGCATTTAAAATGCAATTTATAAATTTTGAGCTTATATTATTGCAGTATGTAGATCTCCGTATTCTATGCAAGTCAGATGTGTTGACTTTTAATAAAAAAAATTAATAAATTATATCAAATATTTA
Organism: Gossypium stocksii; assembly: GCA_020496765.1. Taxonomy (NCBI): domain Eukaryota; kingdom Viridiplantae; phylum Streptophyta; class Magnoliopsida; order Malvales; family Malvaceae; genus Gossypium; species Gossypium stocksii. The sequence continues at coordinate 3,923,517 of CM035623.1, forward strand.
AAATATAATATTTATAAAAAAATTATATAAAATAAAGACGTCACATCATCATGTAATTATTATCAATTATATAATGTCATTTCAGTAATTTTTTTAACATAAATTATGGACTCTAAACTTTGAACTTCGACCTTAAACTTTGAGCTTAAGGTTTATGGTCTAAGATCTAAAGTGTAAAGTCTAGAGTCTAAGGTTTTAAGATACAGAATTTAGAATTTAAAGTTTAAGGTTTTAAGAGTCTAAAGTTTAAAATTTAAGATTCAACGTTCAGGGTTTAAATTTTAAGTTCTAGGATTTAAAATTCAATATTAAAATTTAAAGTCTAAAATTTAGGTTAAAATAATTATTAAAATAATATTAAATAATTGATAAGAGATACGAGATCATATAACGTCTATTTTATAGAATTGTGTATTTTATTATTCAGCTTATATTAAACATTAAAAATGGAGAAAAATTTTCGCCAAAGGCATTTTTGAAATTTAATCAATAAAATCTCCAGTATAACAAATAAAATTAAAATCCCTGTTAAGGAGCAGTGCATTCTTTAGGAAGTCCCTGAGGGAATCGCTTGGCGTCAATGCAGTAATTGTAAATCATGTAATTTTTCTGAACCCATTTCAGCCTTTCTTGGCTCGTTATATCCAGTTCTTGCGATAGCCATGAATTTTGAGAGGGCAAGGTCGAGGAACATGATGATTTCCCGGAGGACCAGACACATGCATCAGCCTTGTAATTCCTGTAAGCAGCAGTGAAAGGAGCTTTGCTCCAATCTGTCTTAACAAGACCACCTCGAGTGGCCCAATCATCGGCGTTCCAAAGACTCGAATACACTCTCATCGGCTGGCTCTTTGGGAACGCAACGCCCATCGATTCCAAGTTCTTGAACTCTCTGATCGGAGTCCCGTCAACAGAGAAGCTGTGAACATTCAAAAGAATCACAATTGAACATAATGAAAATAATCGAAACTGTAAAATTAAAAAGGAGGGGGGAGGGTTGTAAAAGAAGACATACATAATACGCTGAGGGTTCCAAAGAAGGGAGTAGGTGTGGAAGTCTTTGGTGGGATCGAACCAAAGGTAGAACTGTTGCTCTTTGTCACCTTTGCCTTGTGTATATACATTGGTGTGGACTATGTATGGGTCTCCGCTTAGGTTCCCCAAGAACTCGAAGTCGATTTCATCCCACGTCGACCCTTCCGAACGAAGCTGCAATTGTCACCCCACATATCAGCACAGAGTTGTAATATAAATAAGAGACAAAGTATGATAATAAAACTTACATAGTAAGTGGTAACAGTGCCAGCAGAGTTGCCTGGGACCAGCTTAATGTTCATATCAATCTTCCCAAACAGATATTGGTTCTTGGATTGAAAACCAGAGCCGGAGAATTTGTCGAGGGTGAGAGTGAGAAGGTTGCCGTTTTCGAGAATCTTGCCCCTGCCATCACCCCAAGTAACATCGATGTCTTGGTTAAAGTTGGCAGCTGAAGCAAGTATTACAAAGCTGAATAAAAGAGATAGAAGCAACGAAGTCGTCATTATTTTGGTGGGTTTGTATTGTAATTTAGATTATGATGTTTGAAATAGGGGAGTGATAGAGGGTGGTTATATAGGGGGAAAGGATTTGGTGAAACAGGGTAGAGAGGGGTTGTTTGGAAGCTTCGTGCAATGTGTTTCCGTCGGGACATTGAGTGAATCGAAGTTGTAAACAGCTGGAACCATAAAAGAGAAAGAAAGAAGGGGTCCAAATGTGATAATACATAACTAATGGCTGTTCCTTGCTTCCAAAATGCATGTTTAATTAATGGGTTTGGTGCCTTCTTCCTATGTCTGGTTGGTGCAAGCAGATAGATATGAATGCCAGGAATTTAATCGGATTTTAAAGTTTGAGCTTTTAAATAAAATAAATAAATTATTTAAGATAATTTCAATGTGAGTTAAAATTTTCTAGTTTCGCCTCTGATCATTGTGATATTAATTGACTAATTTTTGGGACCAACAAAAATTCATCCAGTGAGCTGACGATCTCAAACAAAAATAATAATTAAATTAATTATGAAGTATAAATTTAAAGGCTAAAACATACTCTAGTCCTTCTATTATTTTCAAAAATTTAAACCACTACTTTTGAGTATTTAAAAATTTAGGTCCAATTGTTACTACTATTAAAATTCTTCTATTAAATTTTCTGATACGACATTTTAAAATAAAAAAATATTAATTTTACAGTCATATAATAAAAATAATATTAAAAATACTGATTAAAATTATTTTTCTTAAACATACTTGTTCGAAATTATCATGATAAACTTTTTTTTTTCTGTTGAAATATTAACTCACAATTAAAATAACTTACAAAATATATAACCTCCAAAAGTTAAAATATATGATAAAAAATATAAGGACTTTTTTATTATTTGTAACCTCCAAAATATATCACAAGTAAAATAGTCTTATTAAAAATACAAGAATTAAATTTTAAGATACAAAGTTATCAAAAGAGATGGTTTTATTATTTACAGATAGATAACTTTTTTCTTTTTATTTATTATCTATATTGAAATATAAATTACTTAAAATAAAAGGATAATCATCTTATATATTATTAATGGAGTAAAAACACTTCAAAGCGGGTTTAGGTTGATATTATTTGTTTTTAGGATATAAAAAATAATAATTAAATAATTAAAAAAGACACTTGGCTTTTAAACTTTTTTCCCCAAAAGAAAGTCAATTAATTAGCTTTTGAAGTATTGATAAGTGTTAAAAGTAACATGTTTTAACCTCATTTTTATTGTGCTTTTGGGTGATAATTCGATATTAATTGTGAATTTTATGCTCCTAATCCTTTAAATTCATGTTTTGATGTTTAATAGAGCATTTTGGAGAAAAATGAGTGAAAAACCATAAAATTAGAGCAAGCTATGGGACCTACACGGGCTGGCCCATTCAACATGCCCGTGTGACCAACATGGAGTACCATACGAACGTGTGGTATGTTGTGTCTGTCGAAACCATTTTTAAATTTTGGAAAACGGGATCGGTTTTTAAAAAATGAAATGGAGTCACCACCGACCCTTTTTCGAGGTGTGATCGGGTCACCTTGGAATTGATCGTTTTAACAAAACATCTTGATTTATTAAAATTATGACTTTGGTCTACGAATTTCAAAAAAACGGGTTTGGGAGTCGGTTACGTACGAGGAAGGGTTAGCACCCTCGTAACGCCCAAAATTGGTACCATTTTGATTAATAATTGTCCCAATATTGAAAATTTTGAAAAGATTTAAAGTGTGATTCTTTTTGAATATTTTATAATGGATTTTAATATTCACTCGTTTTGAAATATTAAAATGCCACATCCAGCACGTTAGGATATAATGTTTTAAAGCTCTCAAAACCGAGATCATCTCATAATTTTTAAAACATACAATTAAAAGGGTATTTAATTATTTAGTCAAATTAAAAATCACAACCCAGCACGTTAGGGCACAATTTTCAATTTTTCCAAATACTAAATATTGCCTTATTTCAAAATTATTTAAATCGACAAATTTGACAATGATTTTATGCATTTAATTTGAAACAGAATAAACTTGAGTTAAAATCATGAAACTACAATATAACAAATAATCGTAGGATAAACACATATAACAAGATTGCTTAAACAATGCATAAAGATATAATATTACACCACATGAGTATCGATACTAGCATAAAACAACAAATTTGCAATTGATACCAAGTAATTATAAACATGAGGTACTAAACCTTGAAACAAATAAAACAATAATACATACAAAATATAAAAAATATACAATATAATAATAATACAGGCAAAATATTGAGGTACCGAATAAAATTTTAGAACAATATGTATATATATTGTAATAGGGCAATTTTGCCCGGGCCTTTAATAGCCCAATTACACACTAACCAATACCCATTTACAACCGGGTCCAACACCCAATTACAGGCCCAACTAAAACCCTAGCCCAATACAAACTCATTCAGCAGCAACCCTAGCCCCTAAAGCAGCCGACGCCCCTAGCCACGTGACTAGCCACCTACTCCCACTCCTGGCATCAGTCACCTCCATCAACCATCAGCCGCCTGCTCCCTTGACCTGCAAGAAGCGCCGAAAGCAGCAACAGAGCAGAGATAGGACAGAAAAAATAATAGAGTAGGGAAACATGTACCAAAATCGGCTTTAAAAGTCGAAATCCAACCAATGTAAAGGGGGGGATTGAAATTTTTTTCTTTCCTATCTCATCTGGCTAGAAACGGAGGCCGAAAACAAATTAAAGAAGGAGATCCGATCGATTGTATGGACAATCAATAAAAAGGGAAAAACAATTTTCAAAAGGATTTTTTCCCGATCTGAGTTTCTTTCATTTTTTCGTCTTTTGTTTTTATTTTTAATTTTTATTTTTTTCTCTTCTTTCTTTGCATAGATACGAAAATAAAAAAGAAGGAAAGGAGGCTTACCTAGGACCACCGCGGTCGCGGCCTCGGAGAGCTCTTCTCCGTTGTCGGATTTGGACTCAAAACGCGGTCGAGGGGTCTCCGTTTACCTTTTTCGAGCTTCGAAGGCTTAGCCTTTAGAAGGCCTTCATCCTATCTGGAAACGGAGGCCAAAGAAGGGCCGTCTTCACCCCTCCAACCACCATACGATGGTGGATCGGTGCGGCGTGGTAAGGGATTTAAAATCCTGGCCGAATATGGAACAGAAGAGAGGGGAGGTTGAAAAGAAAAAAGGGCTGCAGTATTTTAAAAAATGGGGTTTCGGGTTGAAATGAAAAGGGGTCTTTAACATTGAATGAAACTGCACGCTTGGTGGGGGGTGAGAATTTGTGTTTTCATTTTAAAAGGGTTATTTGCGCACTAAATCCCTCCTCTTTTGTTACGCGTTTCAATAAAGCCCAATGTTCTTCTTTTTATTTTCAATTTCTGCCACAGGATTCTGCCTCTATTTCAGTTTGGTCCATAGACCATTTGAAGAGGCTGGCTTCGAAACGCAACACATGAGGGCCAGGGATATTTTCCCAATAAGTCCCTCAATCTTCAAGCGCGTTTCATTTTGATCCTTGATGGCTTACTTTTCATTATTTGTGATTTTTACCTTAAATGATAGTTTGATTTCAGCCCGGTCCCTCATCAGTTTGTTTATTTATTTATTTATTTGATTATTAAAATAAAACTGTTTTATTTACTTTAAGTTTGGTTTATATTGTTTATTTCTGAATTCTATTTTATTCAATTAAAACTATTTTATACGTAATAGTTATTTAAAATTTTTGTATGTCATTCTCGTAGTATTTAACATGTTAATTACTTTATTTTTTTTATATATTAGCTATTTTAAAGTTGTTTCATTATGGTTATTTTTTTTATGTTTTTATGTGTCATGTTTTATTTTTTTCATTTATTATTTTATATTTCTTTACATATATATCCATATTACTATTTTTATATTATTCTATATGTCATGTTTTATTTTTCATTTATTATTTTATCTTTCTTTACATATATGTCTACATTACCATTTTTATATTATTCTATGTGTCATGTTTTGTTTTTTTTTTTTTTTAATTCATTATTTTACATTCCCTTACATATATATCAAAGTTACCCTTTATATATATATATATATATGTATATTCGTAACGTTTTATTTTTTTCTTTTATATTTCTTTATATATATATATATATATATATATATATATATTAAAATTACCTTTCATACTCCCTATGTCGTGCCTCATTTTAATTATTTATTATTTTATATTTCTTACGATCATCCTATTTATATTTTATACATTATGTTTTATGTTTTATTTATTTATAATTTTATACTTCTTTACATATATCATAAAACATGTTGCTTTAATGTTTTCTTTATTTAAATATTTATTGATTCGTATATTTTTTATACCAAAATTTACTATTTTATTCATTTATTCATTATTTGTTTCGTTTTTACATATGGTTTCGTTATTTCATCCATTTTTAAATATTTTTATGTTGTGTTTATTTGTTTTTTTTATTGTGCACTTCTGCTTTATTGTGCACTTCTGCTTTATTGTCTTATTTATCGAGGCTTGTATACTAATGTTGTATTCATCTTTGTAATTATAACATTGTTATTATAATATTTTGTCGTCATATTGTACATCATTACTAATGTCATTCATTTCACTCAAATTTGTAAGAGAAGAAATTTTAAAATAAAAGCAATATTTGGCATTTAGAAATACTTGCAAATCATACCCTAACTTACTGGGTTTTGATTTTTCTCGTTTGAATTAAATAACTGAATATCTTTTTTAAATTTTAAATAGAAAGTGCGCTTGTTCTCCAAGGTTTTAAATGTCGTATCCTAACTTATTGGACGTGATATCTTATTGCTTTGAGACGAGAATGGTTTTTAACATTCTTTTCAATTTATTCAAGCATTTTTAACAAAACGGGATCGTATTTTAAAATTCCTTCAAACTTTCGACACTAAGACACTAATTAATCAACTAGGTACCAATTTTGGGCGTATCGGGGGTGCTAATCCTTCCCCGAGCGTAACCGACTCCCGAACCCTTTTCTGATTTCGTAGGCCAAAATCGTTGTTTTGATAAATCAAAATATTTATTAAAAGCAACCACTTTTCGAGGTGATCCGATCACACCTCAGTAAAAAGGGATCGGTGGCGACTCCTGTTCATTTTCAAAATCCAAAGTCGATTCCCCTATTTTTCAAAAAAATGGTTTCGACATATATAAAATAAATATTGGTATTTTAAAAGAATATGACATATACGATACAATACGTAATATATATAAAGATGATTTGATGAAGCTAAGAATATTTATACATGAATAATGGAATCTATAGAATATAAATTATTAGTATACAAAATATTTTATGGATAATAGAAATAATAATATATTAAACAAACATTTAAAGTAAATAATAAAACCATTTAAAATGAATGAAAATGTATAAAACAGTTCAAAGTGTATAATATATGAAATAATTGAAATAATACATATAATCGGTTTAAAATTATTTAATACAAATAACATATAAAATTTAAAATAGATAAAATGATTTAAAATAAATGACACATAAACAATTCTAAAAAACAACATATGTAACAACTGAACAACAAATGAAATAATATATGCAAATGAGATTTAACGAACTAAGCATGGAATTGCAAAGCAAATAAAATTTGGAAGCATAAATTAAAATTACGAAAGATTGATAAAATACAAATAAAAGGGTCAAAACAAATGATAAGTAAAGAGAAATTTAATATAATAATATATGGAGTAAAAACGGTTTTAAAAAAATAATATACAAAAATACTTAAAATAAATAACATATGAAGCTTAAAATAAGTAATATAACATAACTTAGAAAAATATACAAAAGCTAAACTTAAATAAAAAGGGGCTTAATTGAAATAAGAAATAAACTTGAATACTAAATCTAAAATCAAAAACAAAAGAATCGGGGCCCAGACAAAACGCGCGTAAAGCCACGAGGACCGAATGAGAAATAACCCCAAGTTCCTAACGCTGCGTGTTAAACCCGACAAATCGAAGGATCTTTTTAAAAAACAACCAAAATCTGTTGGCCAGATTTAAGAGAAATAAAAGAGCCTGATTGAAAAACGCTGTAGAAGAGGAAGGACCTCTCGCGCAAATATCCCATTAGTTGGGAATGCGAGGATCCTGGGTTTGCGGGTCCGGTCAACACGCGGACCTTCCCCCCCCCCAACGGCGCCGTTTCATTAAATGTATAAAAGGCCAACTTTTTTTTTCTTAAAACTTATTTTAACCCATTCATAAAAAAAAAAAAAAAAACTAAAAACTTCAAACCCTCTCCCTTTTGACCGACGATCGGGACCCTTTGTCGTCCACTGTACCACCGCCGTGTTCGGTGGCAGGTGATGTGCGGGAATGGGCTATTGGCCCCGTTTCAAGACTCGTATGAAGGCCTAAGACCCCAAAACCTGAGAAGTCAGAAGGGAGATAGCCCTTAACCGCGTCTGTGGTCAGATCTCGACGACGGAGAAGCACTCTTCGACGACGCGACCACGGTGGTCCTGGTAAGTCTCCTCCCCTTTTCTCTTTTTCGGGTTTTCGTTTATAGAAGAAATAATAAAAGAACTTAATAAAATAAAAGGAAAATAAAAATCACCTATAAGTTTCGAATTTGTTTATTTTTGTTGAAATTTCTGTTCTTTTTTATTCCTTTCTATTCAAAAATCGGAAGAAGCCCCTGTTTACATTCGTTTTCAGGCTTTTATAGCCGGTATAATATTTTGAATTTCTATTACTGTTACACTGCCATTTTCGCTGTTGTTGTACGTTTCTATCTACTTTGCTGCTTTCTTGTTCCGTCTTTGCGTGTTTGCAGGTAGCTAGGAGGTCAACGGGGGCAGGTTCGGCTACTTTGGTGTATGGACTGTAAGAGTTGCAAGCCTCGAGCGGTGTGCACGCCGATGGAGGCATGTGGGCAGAGCGGCGGCTGAAGAAGATTAGGGAGGCTAGGGTTCTTGGTTTTCTGTTGAAATGTTTTGAGTGGGCTAGGGTTAGGCTGAAATTGGGCTTTGTTTTGTAATTGGGTTTAAGTGGGCTTGTAAAAGAACAATGGACTATTAATTTTTAATTTTTTGGTTTTGAGTCATGGGCCCGGGAAAATTTAGGCCCGTACAGTGTTGATTACGCGAGTTTGTATTCTGAACAGCGGAAAATCACTATTATTAGGTTTTTGGGACATTCTAAGACATATATATATGACAAAAATAAGAAAATAAAAGGGAGCCGTCATAGAATATTCAAAAAAAACATCATTGAAGTTGATTTTGAAACAGATTTCCATCAAGATTGAAGACTCCCAATTAATCTTTTAGGAGATTATCATGAGATTTTTTTTATTTCTTTGGGTTATATTGTATCTTGGATATTTTTATTTTCAAGTATGAACTATTTTTCTAAATATCTAGGGAGATAAACCCTATGATGTGCTTAATTCCTTAGTTTAATATTTCTAGACTATTGATTCATATTTGATATACTTAAATCGGAGGTTGAATATACCTTGTTTAAGAATAGATCTTGCTTAATTGAGTGGAGTTCTATGCAATCGTAGAAATAGGATAAAATAAATTTATCGGATTTGAGTCAAATCTAATAAGGGACTCCATAGCCCGAGTTAATGTGATAATAAGAGTTTTAATTAGAAAGAAATTTCAATTCATCAACCTAGATTTAGTTGCTCTTATTCTCGAAAGAGATATTAGCATAATTTGGAGATTTCTATGGACCAAGTCACTAAGTAAAAAAAATTACGTAATTTAGATTGATAGTGACAAATAAAATCTAGGTGAATTATTTCTTGAGTATTGTTTCACTGCTTGGTTGTTAATCGTTTATTTGCTTGTTTTGTTCTTTGTAATGTTCATTAGTTAATTTTAGTTTTTAAATCAATTACTCAAATTATTCAGTTATTTTAAGTATGATTCCTATTTCAGTCAAATTTGAGAAATAATCTTCTAGTTAAATTCTGTTTATTTGTTTCAATCAAACTCTAATTAGTTTAGATTATTTTTTTATTATTTAACCTATGAATTTAGCCTATAAATAGGCTATTTTACAACCTTAGGAAATACACCCATTAGAGATTAGAAGTCAAAACATTTTTAGAGAGTTTTGTGTTTACGTTTTGAAAGTTCTTTGTTTTCGGGTTTTCAAAGTTTAGTTTCTATCTCCATCTTTTGTACTATTCATTCATTTGCCATTATAGTAAAATTATTTTTACTCGTGGTTTTTTATCCTCTTCGGAGGGGTTTTTCTACGTTAAATTTGTGTATTCAATTTCTCAATTTATTTTGCTATTTTTAATTGTTCATTGCTTAATCGGGTCGATCCCTAACAAGTGGTATTAGAGCTAGTTCAATTTTCATAGATAAGCCCATTCATAATGGCAGCAACAAGGTTTGAAATTGAGAAGTTTGATGGTGTCACAAATTTCAATATGTGGCAAGTTTGAATAATGACAATTCTAGTTCAAACCGGCCTGAAAAAGATTGTTATCGGGAAAAAGCCTGAGAATCTAAATCAAACAAAATGGGAAGAGCTTGATGAAAGGGTGATAAACCATAATATATACATATTTTTATCCCATGCTTGGCACATTTATGGGTGATTTATCATTAGATTTATGGAATTTGATGCTCCTAATCCTTTAAATTCATGTTTTATACTTAGGTGAGCATAGAAAAGTGAAAAGAGCTAGAAACGGGCCAAAAATGGACAAAATGAGCCAACATCAGTATTCAACACGGTCTAGGCATTTTCACACAGGTAAACTACACGCCCGTGTAGGACACACAGAATTGCACATGGCCTGAGCATCCTCACACGGGCGTGTCACACAGTCGTGTCTCTATCGAGCTTTGTTTCAATTCTAGTCAGAAAAAGCTAATTTTTAAGTAATTTGGGCATTCTAAAGTCTATAAAATCACCCAATGGGAGGAACTTAGGGAGACATAGAGTAGAAAGCAAAGAATTACTCGAGGAACGCCGATCGATTTATCTCGGAAGCAAGGATTTACATCAAGACTGAATATCTCCCTTCAACTTCTCTCGAAGTTCTTAGGTTCTTTATGTTTTGTTATTTTCCCTATTTTGAGATGTTTTCTTTTATAAACATGAACTAAATCCCCTAAATGTCTGAGGGGGATGAAACCTAAGACGGATCTTGTTATTAATTTCTGAATTATATGATAAATATTTGATTTGTTCTAAATTATGTTATTAATTCTTGTGTTAATATTTCAGGATATTAATTCAAGTTGAATGTGCTTATTCAGTGGAGCAAAAGTCCCTGTTTAAGAGTAGATCCAGCACAATTAAGCAGAGTTGATCGCAATCTTAGACATAGGACGACAAAAATCTATCGGATTAGAGTCAAATCTAATAGGGGAATACATAGATCGGGTTAATACAACACTAAGGGTGTTAATTAGAAAGAAATTTCAATTAATCAACCTAGGGTTAGTTGTTCTTAATCTTGAAAGAGATATTAACATAAATTAGGGTTTCTACGAATCAAGTCAAGTGAATAAATCATTTAGTTTAGAGTCAAATAACAAGTAAAGTCTAGGTGGATTCTTCCTTGGGTATTGTCTTAATCAATCGGTTTTCCAAGAGTGTTATCCCTAATTCATTCTTTGTCTCATTCTTAGTTAATTAATTAGTTTAGTTTAATTAGGTTAAAATAAATCCCCTTTATTTTTAGGCTAGATAATAAAAAGAAAGTTAATACTAGTACTTTTAGTCACTGTGGGTTCGACATCCTGGTCTTGCCATAAGCTATACTACTGTTCGATAGGTGCGCTTGCCTTTATTGTGATAATAGTTTAGTTTTACAGGTTCAATCATTATAAATATCACTATCAAAGGGCCTTGTCTGCAATCCTGTTGTGCCTCACGAATACAATATTGTAAGAGGTATTGATGGAAAAGACATCATTCACATTGTGGAAAAGGTTAGAAACTCTTTATGCGACTAAGTCTCTAGCTAACCGTTTAGTGTTGAAACAATGTTTATTTACGTTTCGCATTACATCAATCAATTCATTACTCCTTTAAATAATTTAAAGAATGTTGAGGTTCAAAATGACGATGAAGATCAGGCTATGCTATTATTGTGCTCTTTACACCTTTCATACAAGTCTTTCAAGGAGATTCTAATTTATGGTAGAGACAAACTCTCGTTTGAAGATGTGAAGGGTCGTTTGTTAAATAGAGACAAACTCGAAAATGAGTTTGGTTCGGATAGCAAGACAGATAGGCAAGTTTTCTTTTTGGTAGCATCAAAGAAGTTTTTGTCTCACTATTGTAAAAGTTAGGTCACGTGAAAGCATATTGTTATAAATTGTGAAATAAAAGAGTTGCTGAGAGTAACGAGGAAGATGTAGCTGGTGCTAATTTGGCCGATGAAAGCGATGATGATTTCTTGTTAGTGTCAACGAGCGATAACTCCAAGTTTATGTCCAAGTAGATCCAAGATTCAAGATGTTCTTTCTACATGTGTTTCAATAGAGAATGGTTCTACACATACAGTTTGGTTGAAGATGGAGTTGTGCCAATGGTAAACGATTTATCCAATAAGGTAATTGGTATTGGTACTGTTAAAATTAGGATGCACAATGGGACGATTAGAACACTATCAGATGTCAGGTATGTAGCTAATTTACGAAAGAATATCATCTCATTGAGTATTTTAGACTCAAAGGATACAGAATCAACATCGAGCCGAGCGACATTAAGGTATCTCGTGGAGCTCTCATTTTGTTAAAAGGTAAAAGGACCGACAATCTTTATATTCTGGAAGGTTCTACAGTGACCGGTGAAATCAGATGTCCCTCGTCTGTTATGGAGTCAAAGTTAACTCATTTAGAGCGGAGGCAACTTGGTCATAAGAGGGGAAAATGTATGACCGTTTCGTTGAAGAGGGGTTCTCTTTTGGATGCAGGCTTTGAAAAGTTAGGGTACTGTGTTCGTGAAAATCAGACTTAGGTTAGTTTTGATTTGGTAGTGTACAAGTCGAAGGCTAGAAGTCTTCCAGTTTCTAAGCACAAATTCGACTCAGTTAATTCCCTACATAGTTCAAGATAAGCCCATGGCGGGCTTTGGCAAAGATGGCGTTGTGGAAATATGAGTCAATGTGAAAATTTGTTAAGTATGACTCTTATTTCGGTCAAATTTGATAAATAATCTTCTAGTTAGACTCTATTTATTTGTTTCAATCAAACTTTGATTAGTCTAGATTATTTTATTATTATTTGACTTATGAATTTAGCTTATAAATAGGCTATTTACAACCTTAGAAAATACACCCAATATGTAACAACCCAATAGTCAAGGGTGTCAGAAAGTGTATTTTTGGGACTCCATTTTAGTAAATTGGACCTATAAATATTCTTATTAAATATTTACGAGGTTAGTTTAGTAGCTAATTAACTTTTGGATTAGTGAATTTTGTGAAATTAGGAATTATTAAGGTTCAGAGACTAAATCGCGTAAGGGCTAAAAGTTGAATTATAGATTGAAAGAAATAGAATGAACTAAAGTAGCAAATTTACCATTTATTAAAATGGTGGGAGGTGGCCGGTTATGGTTTAATAAATTTGCATGTGTATTATATATAATAAGTTAACTTTAATGTATATATATCATGTATGTTTTATAATAATAATAATAATAATAATAATAATAATAATGGAATAGTAAAAAAAAGTGGAAAGAAAGATGAAACAATTGCATGTAAATTCGAGAAAAAAAAAAAGAAACAAAGTGGCTGACGGCACCAAGGGCTCCAAACTTTCAAATTTTTATTGTTAACGTTGTACCAGAATCCTCGAGTAAAAAAGGGAAGGATAAAATCAACCTCGAATAGCTCGGAATTCATGGTTTGTACTTTTATAATAAGAAATAAATAGTAAATTGTTGCATATGTAATTGGTTGCATATGGTAAGCTTTTGAAGTGAGTACTTTGGTACTTGAGATTGAATTGAATTCAAAGTGGATTAGAAATGAATTGATTTTGTATATTATGAAATATGTTGATTATATGAATATTGAATTGACTATATGTGATAATGTGTATATATATATATATATATATATATGTGTGTGTGTGAAATTGAGATATTGTTTATATTGGAAAGTGAAATGAAACCCTATTAATTGTATCGGGTTGAGTCGAATATAGATGGCATGCCATAGGATAGGAAGAGTTCAGAGATTACTTCAACATTGAGTCGATGAAGCACTAGGTGCCAATTTGCTTTGGTTTAACCAATGAGTCAATGGGTGTCAATTTATATAGTGCTGGGTGCAGTTATTACTTCGGATTTATCCAATGAGGCACTAAGTGCCAAATTGTTGTGTTGGTTAGATCTGTGTATCTGTCTGAGTCCGTATCGTTTTAATAGGGAAAAGTAAAATAATAAATTATGCGATTGATATTGAAATGGTAAAGATGAGAAATGAATATGAAATGATGAACTGAGACGTGAAACTTGATTGAATTCAAGTATTGATCAAAGATATGAATCATGCCATTGCATGAGTTGATGTATTCAAATGTTAAATGACATGCCATTGATTTATATATTTGAATATGTGAAGTCTTAATAGATGTGAATAAGGAATGAGCAAGAATTATATTATTGAATTGAAACTTTTGAACATAGCTTACTTGTTGCATATTGCATGTTAAATACTTATATCAAGTTTATATTATTCGAATTATAGAAATACCACTAAGTTTTACTCAGCGTGTGGTTTTATTTTTCGTGCACGGGCTAGGTACTGTTTGATTTATTGTCGACTCAGCATCAAATCACAAATCTTGAGCTCAAGTATGGTGATATTTCATTTTGTAATGACATGTACCTAGGGAGTCTTTTGTTGATATTGTCTATAAGGTATGGTTATCTTAATTGCTAGTGAAATGATGCTAAATGTGTATATGGTTGTGGTTGAGGCTATATTGGTATGTTAGCGTAGTTTATATTTTGTATGTGTTAGATTAAAGTATAGTAGCTTAAATAGCTAAGTGACAGTCCAATTATGGTAAATGTGATATGAATGAAAGTCTTGAATGTTGGATGTGTTGTTGATGTATTTAAATATATAAAATGTGGTACCAATAAAGAAACATTGGTTTGGCATATTAGGTGATGAATTTGGTGTAATTTAGGCATGTTTAATCGTGTTTTGAATAGGTTAAACGATTGGTAATTGAGTTGCTGAGTGCCAAGTAAATAGGAAATGATAAACTTGAGTTTTAAGGTACTTTTAAATGCACATGGCCTGGCCACATAGGCGTATGTCACACACGGGCAACACACATGGGCGTGTGTCCCAAGTTAGAGAGTTACACAACTTGGCCACTCGGGCGTGTGTCTCGATCGTGTGAGGCACACGACTTGGCCACATGGGTGTGTGACCCCTAAAATAAAAAATTTTGTAATTATTTCTTAAACTTCCAAAATTGTTTCAAATTAGTCCCTGCCTATTTTTGAATTACTTTGAGGGTCCCACAGACTTGAAATAAGGGCTATAAGAGTAACTGTTACTCTGAATTAGGATGGATTAGTAAACCTATAATTAGTACATTTTACTAACATTATCGAAGATAAAAAGAATAAATAGTCGGAGTAATGACCTATACTTTGATGCTAATAATTGGAATAGTCTTATAGGTATCCAAATTCTAACATTCTAGAAGGGATAAATAGAGATAAAAGTGTAGACAGTGGAAGGCCAAGTTTAGAAATGCACCATATAATTTATTATTCGAATGTATAAGAATCTAGCATGAAAGTATTAGATTGTCGTGATCTGCCCTTGCATATTATAATGTTATTAGTTAGTTTATATGTTGATTATGATTGAATTAATTGTTTGATTCGTTAGTAATGCTCGTGACCCTAATCCGACGATGGAGAGGGGTTAGGGGTGTTACACATTAGAGATTAGAACTCATAATACTTTTAGAGAATTTTGTGTTTACGTTTTGAGGGTTCTTTGTTTTCGGGTTTTCGGGGTTTAGTTTCTATCTCTGTCTTTTGTACTCCATCTTTTGTACTCTTTGTTCTTTTTGCCATTATAGTAAAATTATCTTTGTCCGTAGTTTTTTATCCTTTTTGGAGGGGTTTTTCCACGTTAAATTTATGTGTTCAATTTCTCAATTTCTTCCGCTATTTTTACTTGTTCGTTGTTTAATCGGGTCGATCCCTAATAGATTAAATAAAAAAATATAATTACTAGTACTTTTAATCTTCGTGAAAATAATATCTTTACTCACCATAACTATACTATTAATTGATAAATATATTTACTTTAGTTAAATTTTTAGTTAATTTTCTACGCATCAACTAATGTCATTAATTGAAAGATACATGACATGGTATAGAAAGGAGGCTTCATGAATGGATTGGGAATTGGAGTTCTCTTCCAGGTCGGTGGATAATTATGAAAAGGCAAACAAAAAGAGAGAATATGATTACAAATAAACAGCTGGCTGCCAGAATCATTAATGTGAATCATTTCATTGTGAAAAAAAGGGATTAATATAAGATAATAATAATTATTATTTAAAATGTGTTATAACATTTTAAACAATATTAATTTATCCAAATTTATATTAATTTTGAAGTCCTAAATGCCTATAAAATAATGTTGTGGCATGGCCCCACGGAGGTCTTGTTTGGAATGGATGTATGTATATCCCACCAACTTCAAGTCGGTTGGCACACAATAGACGAACAAATCATTGACAAAATCACAATATAGTAACATAATATAATTGGTCCACTTTAAAAGTTTCCATTATCATACATACTCCTATTTGAATGTATGTATATATATATATATATATATATTACTCACTCAAGTTTATCTTTAAAACACAATTTTCTTAGTATAAATTAATTAAATTTTGAGTTAAATACTTATTCTTTTAAATTAACTTTCATAAAACCATAAATTTAAAATTTATTAATATATATCTCTATTTTTTTTTTACTATTCAAGGTTTCAATATATTTTGAAGTCACGAAATTTCTATCGAGACAGGTGCTATTTGAGAACAATTAGTTGATTTAGATTTGTGAATTCTTATAGATTATTTGGTGATAGAATGAAAAGAATTAGGAGAAGAATGCCTCACAGGTAATGAATGGGAATAACGAAAAATTGGAAGAAGAAATGATTTTTTGATTAGGCGCATGGAATTGGTTAAGCATTTTATTCGAATAAATATAAAACTAGAATGGATGGTTTTATGTTGTTTCCCTGTTTAGATCTCGTCTATTATAGAGAGATGATTGTTATATACCTATAATAACATTTTTTTTTGCTTCAATCAAATTATTCTGTTTAAAAGCAACAGAACAGTAGTTCCAGTTAAATAATACAATTGTCACAAAAGCTTTTATAACATGAAAACTAGGCATTCCAATCACCAATCTAACATTCACCTTCACGGCTTGAACATACCCCTACGATTAATACCTATTGCCGCTAATGTTTCTGCCATTTCATTGCCATGTTGTTCTGCTTTTGCAAATGCTACCTCACTCACACGGCTAGTCTCCTGTCTTTATTATAATAACATGTTGTTATAAAGAGATAATCGTTGTAAGCTTACCATAAAATTTATATCATGAATTTTCATTAAATAAAGAAAGTGAGAATTATGTTCAAAAAAGAAAGAAAATATGAATCAAATAAATAAAATTAGAAGACGTATAACAAGTGCACGTATTATTATTTTTATGCATATTTTATTTTATATAATTTTACATGATTAAGTATAAAGTTCATAAACCTAACAAGTTTAATTAATCAATGAGTTATTAAATTAATTAATTAATTAATTAATCATTGTTTACCAATGAAGTAAACAAGATGATGATTGAATGAGGAATAATGAAGTAAAGGTTGGGGAATGGCTTCAATTTTGAAGATAGTTAGGGAATTGGGAAGGAGTGTGTTCGTGAATATGTATGACTTATTTGCATGACATTTTTATAGTGGAGAACAAGCTTGGATACGTGTCTTGAGATTACCGACGTAGAAATTTGATTTGATACTTTTGGCAGTGATAGTGGTACTACGTCCTAAGATCACATCCTAAGATGAGACATTTTAGGGTGACTAGCAATCAATTACTTTGGACCTCCACATGCCCCCATATAGTTTTAACGGATTTGTTCCTTTCTAAAGTTCACTTAGTTGATGTTCATGAACTAATCCCAGGTTCATATTGTAGTTGGTTCCATTGAGAGACACACGTTTAGCTCTCCATGGATGCACTTTGAGGTTCGCAAAGTGCATTGTAAGATCAGCGAGGTTTGCTAGACAAGGTATAACAATCATGAATTAGTAAATTCAAGTAATCAAATTATAACTTTATGATATTCTAAATTCATAATAAAATATTTAATTAGGGAACTTAATAGTTTATTGAATTAATATATTTAATTTCACTAGATGAAGATTATTTTCATTTAATAAAATATGGTTAATAAATTTCTTCAAGTGAAAATTAATCATTTTGTTGAAATAATATTTTAATTAAGATAATTTTTATTTAATAAATAATAATTAATATGTTTTCTTATATGAAAGAGCTATAATTTTACTTAAAATTAAGATCAATGTTGCTATAGAGAACTAATTTAATAAAAAACGTACTTCATAACTATAGATGTTATAATTATAAGTAAAAAATTATTATAGAAAATTAAAATATAAGTGAAAAATTGTTATAAAAAGTTAAAATAAAAAATTAAAATTCTATTCTTCTAAAAACTTAACTATTATAATATATTGTTATTATAACGGATAATTGTTATAGAAAAAAATTACCTTAACAAAATAGATAAATTTGAACTCCAATAATTATGAATGAACATATTAATTTTAATTTTTCCTCTTAATATCTAATCTAGGGTTTTGGTTTCCACTGTGTACCCACAAGGCCACAACTTGCATATCTCAATGAATTAATGAGTTTCTTCTTTTCAATATTTATTGTTTAGTTTATTCTTCAACATCTTTCTATAAAGGAAAAGGTAGGGTGTTTCACTAATGATTCATCAACAATTTGAATTTTTTTTGTGAAAATTATATATTTAGAATATATATATATATATATATATATGTGATTAAAAATAATGAAATATAAATATTAAAATTAAGCAACAATAATATATAAAATATGTACGATATTAAAATAAAAATAACATATTAAATTGTGAGTAAAATGAAATTTAACGACATAAATACATCATATTAAAAGCACTAAATCCAATTGCTTATTATGGTGTTGTCATTAATCTTGAGTTAGTATCAAATTCACTTATGACACCAACTCAATCAGCAATATTATTAATACTAAAAATTTTATCACACATATGCGTGTGGAAACCTCATATTTAAAATACATATATGTGTTTGAAAATAACATGTAATAAATAATAAAAGATATTGTTTGAAACTAATAATAAGACACATGCAATACAAAATTAAAATGAAAAAATATAGTTTAAATTGTAATTTTTAAAAGTCATTTTCCTATAACATATCAAAAAGTTATTGAAGGAAAATTCAATATTAAAATTCACATTATGGAACACCCACAATGTTTGTGAAAAATAAAATTATGTATCAAATATATTTGTAAAAAAATTATATAAATAATAAATAATGTTTTAGTTGAATGGTAAAGTATAAATGAGAAAAATGCCTTCAAAGTAATACAATTTACTTCATATAGTGAGGGTATTTTAATCTTTTTCCAACTGAGTTGGTATCTGGTTAACCCGTGACACCAGCTCAGTAAGGAGCCTTAAGTATAGATATCCAATTGACGGAGGTGGTATAGTGTGCATAATAAAATTAAAATGTAAAAAGATAAAATAAATCTTTGGTTGAGTGGTAATTTAAGATTTTATTAATACTGTCGAAACCATTTTTTGAAAAAAAGAAAAAACGGATGTCGACTTAAAAAAATGAAAATAGGGAGTCGCCACCAACCTTTTTAGGTGTGATTGGGTCACCGTATAAATGTTTTGGTCTACGAAAAATTAGAGAAAATAGATTCGGGAGTCGGTTACGCGCGAGGAAGGATTAGCATCCCTGCGACGCCCAAAATTGGTACCAAATTGAGCAATTTTTCTGTCTTAAGTCGAAATTTGGAAAGATTTGAAAATACAATTCTTTCTTGAGACTGGAATGGTTTAGGTTGAGAAGATCGGGATTTCTTTCACTTCGGTAGAATACGAACATCACATCCAGCACGATTGGACACGAGATTCGTGAATTCCTCGAAACCAGAGATGTCCCGTAAGTTGCAAAACTTAGGAGGGTATTTTAGGTATTTAGGCGAACGAGAAATCGCAACCCAGCACGTTAGGGTACTATCTCCCGAATCCCCAAATACAAAAACATTGCCTCGTTTTTTTTAGAATATTTTGAATACAATTTTGAGATAATCTGGGTTGAAAAGCTGAGATTCTTTCGCTTCGGAGGAATACGAACATCACATCCAGCACGATTGGACATGAAGTTCTTAAGTTCCTCGAAACTAAAGATATCTCGCGAGTTGCAAAATTTAGGAGGGTATTTTAGATATTTAGACGAATGAGAAATCGCAACCCAGCACGTTAGGGCACTATTTCTCGGACCTCTAAATACGAAGATATCGCCTCGCTTTTAAACATTTTAGGTCGAATGAGATATATATTTTGAAAATGATGTAGAAATGTTTGAACATAACATGGGAATATTGTGATGATAATTGTAATGAAAAAGGATGATATAGAAGGGTGCTTTTTAGAAGAGCGTATACGTAGTAAGATATATGTATATGATAAATTGCATGATGCGGTTAGGACGAAGTATATTCACGAGGCCGAAAGGAGTACGAATACTATGACATTAAAGATATGCATGAAGGTATATAAAATGTACGCAGTATACAATATTTTGGATTTTATATGATATAATATAAAAATATAAGGCTAATAAAGTATAAAATACGTGTTTATAAAAATACAATATATGATATATAGATGTGATGTATGTATAGATATGGCATTGGGGCTAAATGTATATATATAATACGCAAAGACATATGTGTGAGCACGAAACAATATGGAATAATACGTATAATATGCGCACGAAGGATAAGATATTTGAAAGTACAAGTGTATAATATAATATAAGGTGGTAAAAATACGAACGACGATTTATACGTGATACATATATATATATATTTTTTTTTTTAAAATTACGTACGTAATGTACAAAGAATACGCGATATGTATACAAAGGGTGTATGGTTTAAAAGGTGTTATATCCGTGAGGACACATAAGTAATAATAATATTAAGATACGATAAAAGATAATATTAATAAATATGTGGAAAAGGGGCATGCATGATATTAAAATGTATATACAGATGTTAATACCGTATACGCGTAATATATATTGAAAACTATGGATACGAGTTCTAAACGTATATGTATGATGATTTAAAAGATGCAATGTAATGTTGGTAATAGATATACAATAGTTAAAATATGCGTATAGTATGTAAAAACATTTGTGTAGCAAATATGTATGTATATGTATATAATATATACGGTACGTAATATACGAAAACATTGAATGTATATATATAGTTAAAATATACGTATAATATATAAAAGAAAAATTTGAGTAATCAAATATATATATTTATGTATAAGTATAGCATATGCATAATATATATTTTTAAAGTATATCATGATATATATATATAGTACAATCTCATAAACAATAATATTATAGATATATACATGCTAATATATTGCATAATATAATAATAATATGCTAAAGCATTAGAATACACACATATATATATAAATACACCATATACATAATATATATATATATATTTTTTAAAATACAGCAGTGTAAAAATATATAATACATATACAGTATTTAAGATTAGAGAAAAATAATACGAATTGGATGAAATTGCAATAAAAGGAAGAATTTTGGAGCGAATTCGAAAGAAAAACAAAGAAAAGGGGCTATCTGGGCACGGGCAGATCATTTGAGGACCAGGAAAGCAATTCTCCCGCGCTTTCAAAACGATGTCGTGGCATCAGGGACCATATCACAAAACCAGGGTAAATGGTAGGGCTGATTTAAGAGTTAAAAAAACCTAATTGCATAAGTCCGAGAAAGCGGAAGGGCTAAAAGTGCAATTAGCCCTTCCGCTCGAAAACACGCGGACCTTCAGGCGGGTCGGGTCGGACGGATCGGGCTAGGGTCAAACGGTGTCGTTTTGAGGCTAACACGCAGCCCCCAAAACGGCACCGTTTCAAGAGGCTATAAATAGCCCTAAACCTTCAAAAAAGATTTCATTTCTGCTGGGGGAAGAAAAAAAAAGAGAGAGGGAGCAGGGGGCGTACCGGAGGCGATTTCAGGTGGTCGGTCCGACCACCGGCCGGTCACCGGACCG
Organism: Gossypium stocksii; assembly: GCA_020496765.1. Classification (NCBI taxonomy): domain Eukaryota; kingdom Viridiplantae; phylum Streptophyta; class Magnoliopsida; order Malvales; family Malvaceae; genus Gossypium; species Gossypium stocksii. The sequence continues at coordinate 3,945,617 of CM035623.1, forward strand.
TCGTGCCGTCGCCGGCGCCGGCCACCGCGTGGTAAAAATTCAATTTTTTTTTAGTTATTTTCGTTATTTAATTTAAAATATAAATACATATCCATATATATTATTTTTATGTGAAAATGATGAAACAGAATCGTAAAACTAGGGTTTACCTTCAACGTTTAGGATTTTGATCTTAGTACTTTGATTCTCTGATTTCGGTTGGTTTTCTACCTCTATTTCACTGGGGTTTCGTACTTTTGAGAATAGAACGTGTAGTGGATGCCAAAATATCGTTTGTATTTTTCTAAAAAAATGCCCGAGAGCTTTTACATACGTTTGAATCGGCTTTTATAGCCCTTACAAATTATTTTTATATTGGCTTCTGTCCCTTTTATTTATTGTTTGCAGGAGCCACTTGCTGGAGTCGGTGGCTGAAGTGACCCCAGGGCGGTGGAGCAGCTGCTGAGTCAGAGGGTTGGTCGATTGGCAGAGCAAGGGGCTAGGGTTAGGTCCGGGTTAGGGCAGATTAGGGGAATTGGGCTTGTAACGGGTTTTAAAAATTGGGCTTGGGTTTTGGCTAGTTTTGGTTTGTAATTTGGGTAAGTGGTAAACGGGTTAGGTCTGCTGGGTGGAGGTTTTTTGTAAACAGGCCAAAATTGGCCTATAACAGCTGCCCCTCTTTGCTCATTGTCGTGTAACGGGAATAGAGCAAAGACTTCAAAAGGGCCAATTTTGCCTGGGCCCATTGAGTATTGACCTCATTAGTGCTCTTTCTTGTTCAGGTATTCTCTTCGCTGTTCCACCGTCTCTTGTAGCTTTGGTTTGATCCACTGCAACTTTATGGGTATGTCTCGTGGCTTCAATCTGCTTGCACCTTCAGGGATACAATAACTCAGAGAGAAGAGATCTGTAACTTCAATATTTTCTATTACCCTACTGCTTAAGGAGTTAAGATCTGATAGAATGCGATCTGCTCCGCTCCTGATCAACGAAGATAAGATCCGATGTGCTTTGCCCGTTACCCTACTGCTTAGGGAGTTAAGGCGAGTGGCTGAAATCTGCTCCATTGCTGCTGTATGGAGATAAGATTCACCGAAATTTGATCTGTTACCCTACTGCTTAGGGAGTTAAGATCTGATAGAATATGATCTGCTCCGCTCCTGCTCAGCGAAGATAAGATCTGATGTTTTGTCTGTTACCCTACTGCTTAGGGAGTTAAGACGAGTGGCTGAAATCTGCCCCAACACTGCTGTATGGAGATAAGATCCGCCAAAATTCGATCTGTTACCCTACTACTTAGGGAGTTAAGATCTGTTGGAATGTGACCTGCTCCGCTCCTGTTCAGCGAAGATAAGATCCGATATGTTTTGCCTGTTACCCTACTGCTTAGGGGGTTAAGGCGAGTGGCTGAAATCTGCCCCAACACTGTTGTATGGAGGTAAGATTCGCCAAAATTTGATCTGTTACCCTACTGCTTAGGGGGTTAAGATCTGTTGGAACTTGTCGTTTCCGTCAATCTCGCTACATTGTCCACTGGGGGATCTGTCTGTAGAATCGATTTCCTGAGGTTTATGCTTATGCAAATGATTAGGATGCCATGATCGAAATGAGTCAAATGCTTCCTAATTGTGCGTACTGTGATGCAAAAATACTATGAGAGTGATCTTATTTCGACTATCACTACTCATTCATCCAAGTTTCATTCGAGGTGTCATTTACACTCTGCTTGTATACCCCAAATCAAATTGGTTCTATGATGACCTGCCGAAAATGATCCTTTCCTCGGATCGAATTATTTGAAATTTCTGATCATCACTTTGAACTGAAAAGAGAGTTTTCTTTGGGTACTCAACCTTTACACCCAGGGGTTCTTTAAACAATCGTTCTGTTTTAGTTTCTTGCATTATTAGGGGTTTTTACAGAGTAACATGCAGAACTTCGTTCGTAAAGATATTTACAGTTCATCAATCGTTATTTCAATGTAACACATTTTATGAATAGTGAAAGGAAAAAATTTTGAAGGCAATTAGATTCGAATAAAGTCATCAAAGACACAAAGGAAATTAATCTGACAACAAATCTTTGAGAAGATCAAAAGATAGTGGACAAGGCAAAAAGTCAGACGCCCTAGATATCGTAGCTTGAGTTTCTATATACAAACTCCATGAAAATTTCTTTGGGTTTGACATGTGTTCGGAAGATCCAAAGTACTTTGTTGATGCCCCGGTACGTAATGTACTCCAGTTCTCGTCAGGTTAATTATAGTGAGATGCGTGTCGTTCGAAATTTGAGCCGCCCTTTCAGGTTTTCGACTCAAAACCCCTTTAGTCTCAAGGCGCCCTTTGCGGGTTTTCACCTTGGCTTCTCCATCATTTTTATTTTTCATTTTTTTTTTTTTTTGGAATAGAAGCCTCAAAGCGCCCTTTGCGGGTTTTCACCTTGGCTTCCCTTCTTTTAGACAAAATACTTCTTGACTGAGTCTGAATTCACTGGATTGGGCAAACTTTTCCCATCCATTTCCGCCAAAATCAACGCACCACCAGAGAAAGCCTTCTTCACAACATACGGTCCTTCCCAATTCGGCATCCACTTTCCTCTGAAGTCCTTCTGTATAGGAAGGATCTTTTTCAGTACAAGGTCCCCCTCGTAAAATTCTCTTGGACGAACCTTTTTATCGTAAGCTCGCATCATTCGCTTCTGATACATCTGACCGTGACGAATTGCCCTTAGCCTTTTCTCTTCAATCAGGTTCAGTTGATCGTACCGCGATTGAATCCATTCTGCCTCATCCAACTTTATTTCTGACAAGATTCGAAGGGAAGGTATCTCCACTTCAATAGGTAACACTGCCTCCATCCCATAAACCAGCGAGAATGGAGTTGCCCCGGTAGAGGTTCTAACAGACGTTCGATAGGCAAATAGTGCAAATGGCAGCTTCTCGTGCCAATCTCTATAAGTCTCAGTCATCTTCCCAACAATCTTTTTAATGTTTTTGTTGGCCGCTTCCACTGCCCCATTCATCTTTGGACGGTAAGGAGATGAATTATGATGTTTAATCTTGAACTGGCTGCAGACTTCTGCTATCGTGCTGTTATTCAAGTTTAGTGCATTGTCTGATATGATCTTCTCAGGCATTCCATATCGACAGATAATTTCCTTCTTCAAAAATCGACTCACTGCCGACTTGGTGACGTTAGCATATGACGCAGCTTCCACCCATTTCGTGAAGTAATCGATGACCACGAAGATGAAGCGATGCCCGTTTGAAGCTTTTGGCGAAATTGGGCCAATTACATCCATGCCCCACATGGAAAAGGGCCATGGAGAAGTCATAACATGCAGAGGTGAAGGCGGTACATGAATCTTATCCCCATAGATCTGGCATTTATGACACTTCTTGGCATAGCTGATACAATCTCCCTCCATAGTAGACCAATAGTATCCAAATCTCATGATTTGTCTTGCCATCGTGAAGCCATTAGCGTGTGTTCCACAGACGCCCTCATGTACTTCTTCCAAGATTTGCTTGGCTTCCACAGCGTCGACACATCTCAAAAGTACCTGATCTTTTCTTCTTTTGTACAGGATATCCCCATCCAGTACATAGTCGCAAGCTAACCTTCTCAAGGTTCTTTTCTCATTCTCTGTCGCCTGTTCAGGGTATTCCCGATTCTTCACGTATCGTAATATGTCTTGATACCAAGGGTGGTCATCCCTTTCTTGACCTTCAACGTTACAACAGTAAGCTGGAGCTTCAAAAATGCTCATTTGAATAGGCTTCATATCCTCTTCTTTGTTTGCTTTAATCATGGATGCCAAGGTTGCCAAAGCGTCGGCCATTTGATTTTCATCTCGTGGGAGATAATTGAAAGTGATGTCATCAAATTCCTCAAGTAGTCCTAGAACTACTCTCCGGTAATTGATCAATTTTGGGTCTCTTGTCTCCCATTCTCCTTTGAGCTGGTAGATCACCAATGCTGAATCTCCGTACACTTCCAATGTTCTAACCTTCCGTTCTACGGCAGCTCGAATTCCCATGATGCATGCTTCATACTCTGCCATATTGTTTGTGCAGTCAAAGTCTAATTTGCATGTGAACGGATAATGATCTCCATCTGGGGATGTTAAGACTGCCCCAATTCCATTTCCTACTGCGTTAGATGCTCCGTCAAAGTTCATTTTCCATGGACACCTCTTGGCAGTTGCTACGTACATCAACTCCTCGTTAGGAAAATCAAAGCTCAATGGTTCGTATTCTTTCAGAGCCCTACTGGCCAGAAATTCCGCTATCGCACTTCCTTTTATGGCCTTTTGACTCACATAAACTATATCAAACTCAGAAAGTAGTATCTGCCATCTTGCCATTCTCCCATTCAGGGCTGCTGACTCCATCATGTACTTTAATGGATCCATTTTCGAAATTAGCCACGTTGTGTGATACAACATATATTGCCTCAACCTTCGGGTCGTCCAAATCAAGGCACAACACAACTTCTCGATCGGTGGGTATCTCATTTCACAATCAGTAAATTTCTTACTGAGGTAATATATCGCCCTCTCCTTCCTTCCTGACTCGTCATGTTGACCTAGTACACATCCCATAGAGTTGCTGAATACCGACAAGTACAGTATCAGCGGTCTATCTGGACTAGGTGGAGATAGTACTGGAGCGTTTGACAAATATTGCTTGACCTTATCAAAGGCATTCTGACATTCTTCATCCCAGGTACCCTGGTTGTGTTTCCTAAGAAGGCGAAATATGGGATCACATTTCTCGGTCAATTGTGAAATGAACCGAGCAATGTAATTCAACCTCCCAAGAAAACCTCGCACTTCCTTCTGAGTATGCGGTGGCGGTAGCTCTTGTATGGCCCTGACTTTGTCTGAGTCAACTTCTATTCCTTTTTCACTGACTACAAAGCCCAATAGTTTCCCTGACCTGACTCCAAAGGTACACTTTGCTGGATTGAGTTTCAACTGAAACCTTCTCAATCTCAAGAATAATTTCCTCAAGGCTTCGATATGTTCCTTTTCAGTTCGAGATTTGGCAATCATGTCGTCCACGTACACCTCGATTTCCTTGTGCATCATATCGTGGCATAAAGTCACCATAGCCCTTTGGTATGTTGCGCCTGCATTCTTTAGGCCGAATGGCATTACCTTGTAGCAGAAGGTGCCCCATAATGTTATGAAAGTGGTCTTATCCATGTCCTCAGGATGCATCTTTATTTGATTGTATCCCGAGAAACCGTCCATGAAGGAAAACAATGAATAACCCGCCGTATTATCTACCAGGGTGTCAATGTGTGGCAAGGGAAAGTTGTCTTTTGGGCTAGCTTTGTTCAAATCTCTGTAATCGACACACATTCGTACCTTCCCATCCTTCTTAGGAATAGGCACAATGTTAGCTACCCATTCTGAGTACTTGACCTCTTGCAGGAATCCAGCATCAAACTGCTTTTTGACTTCCTCTTTGATCTTCAGCACGACGTCAGGCCTCATTCGTCGTAATTTTGCTGGACTGGTTTGCAATCTTGTTTGATAGGGAGACGATGCACCACGATATTTGTATTCAGCCCCGGCATGTCCTGATACGACCATGCAAATACATCTTTAAATTCTCTCAGTAGCTCGACAAGATCTTGCCTTGTTTCTTTGGTAATGTGCGTCCCTATTTTCACCTCCTTCCCTTCTTCCAACGTTATGTTCTCCGTTGCCTCTTTCTCGTGGGGCAGAATTTGCTTTTCTTCCTGCTTCACCATTCTCAATAGATCTGGAGATACATCACAATCCCTGTCATCTTCAAAATCCTGAGGTTCCTCTGAACGCAAGTCTTGCTCAAAGGAGACTTCAGGGTCTGCAGTATCGTCACTCATATCATTGATATCTAGGAACCTGCGGGGTATGAGAGAATGTGCGAAGAATGAATGAATTTAAGAATGATTATTTTTATGTTATGAATGAGTTAAAAAAGAATGAAATTAGAAGGTCAAAAGAATGTTTATAGAAGAATGAAAGAAGTTTGCTCGATTTGACAAAAGTGTTCTTTATTGAAACCAAAATATCCGAACATAAGCCTATTTCACAAACGAAATCTTATTACTCCTAGGCTTTAGAGCAACAAGAGTGTTCTGGAAAATTACTCTGTAAAGTTCCTAAAGGTTACAGGAAGTTCTTCAGCAGTCCAGTTGTTTAAAGAGCTCCCCGGTTCGTAAGGACGAATGTCTTCCAAATTCTTTTGCTCAGTCTCTTTATCATGTATGGCGTTGATGTGATAGCTTCCTTCCTCGAGCGACCCCACCTCGGAGTAAATTATCCCTCCTGACACAAAAGTATGGGATATGTGAGGGAATGTCATCGGTTCCCACTCAAATTCTCTTCCGTTCAGACGCGCTTTCCTTCTTTCTTGACGCTTTTCTATCTCCTTCTTTCTCTGTCTGTGGTCTGGCCTAAAACCTAGGCCAAAACGGTCTCTTTTCTCGCTTAATTCAGGGACTCGAATCCCACCTTGGAGGTATCGGCCTAAACCTTTTCCGGGCAAAGCTCCTTTTCCCACTGTCATCCGCAAGCCCATTCTGGTAGTTTTGGATATCTTGGGTAATGGCACCTTATTTCCTTCCGAAATAAAGGTTGCATTGACAAATTCTAAGGAGCGGAAAGAACACTCAATAGACTCTTCATTTGCCTCCACATAAGGTGCGTTACTGGTAACTGTTGCTATGATGTCTTCTTCCGCGTTTACAGTCACCAGTCGTCCGTCAGTCACTAATTTCAACTTCTGATGTAAAGAGGAAGGCACTGCTCCCGCCGAATGTATCCAGGGCCTTCCCAACAAGCAATTATAAGAAGGCTTAATGTCCATAACCAGAAAATCCACTTCATATGTGTTCGGCCCGATCATTAAAGGGATATCAATCCTTCCCATAACCTTCCTCTCCGTGCCATCAAATGCTCTCACTATATTATGGCATGCTTTCATATGAGAACTGTCTATTGGCAGTCTGTTTAGCGTGGATAATGGTAAGACATTCAGGGCTGACCCATTGTCGATAAGCACACTTGGCAACGTATACCTTTTGCAGCGAGTGGTAATGTGTAGAGCCTTAGTTGACCCCATGCCACCCGGTGGGATTTCGTCATCGTTGAAGTAGATGAAATTGTCAGCACTTATGTTGCTAACAAGACGATCCAACTTGTTGACGGATATATCTTTAGTAACATATGTCTCATTAAGCACTTTCATCAATGCCTCACTATGTACCTCTGAACTTAAGAGCAATGCTAACACTGATATGCGGGCCGGTTGCTTACGTAACTGTTCAACCACGCTATACTCACTGTGTTTTAAGAATTTCAGAAACTCTTTAGCCTCTTCCTCCTTTACTGATTCATTAATGAGTGCTTCAGCATATTGCTCTTTCTCCGGGTCTAGGGCTTTTGCTTTCGTGGGTGCGACCCTGATGCCTCCCGCGTCATAACGCTTTCCATTGCGTGTGTAAGAACCTTCAGCTTGAATCTCCTTAGAAGCGTTAGCTATTTCCTCTTCTTTTGGCGTCGTTATGTTGCAGCCGTAATTCCAGGGTACCCTTTTGCTGTCCGTATATGAAAAAGAAATAGGCTTGCGGATAATGACCTTTGGTGTTATCGGTGTCGCAACCTCATTATTTTTCGGTAGAGAGATGATGATTCTCGGCCGGTTGGTTCCTTGACTTGTCGGAGTTCCTTCTAATACGCATACGTGCCCCTCATTCAAGCTACCTTCATAAAATTCTAGCTCCTTGTTATCCATGAGGCTTTGTACCAGAGCCTTAAACTCGCCACATTCCTGAATCTCGTGGCCTTCTTCTTGGTGGAACTCACAATAGTCCCTCGCTTTTTCATCTTTCTTTTTGGAGATCAACATTCCTCTTTTTATCATTTCTCTCCAAATGACCTTCAGTGGTGTCCTTACTTCGGCGATGTCCTTTTTTACCCTTCTTGCATCGATTTCCCCGATCGCGTTCACCCCTTGATTGCCGTGGTTTGGCAGCAGGTTTTCCGTACTGGGGGTATCGTCAAATTTCATGACCCCCATTTTAATAAGCCTTTCCACGGCCTTTTTGAAACTAACGCAATTTTCGATCGAATGTCCCTGTACTCCGGCATGGTAATCACACTTGGCAGTAGCATCATACCACTTGGGATATGGGGGCTGCAAAGGTTTCAAGTGATAGGGAGCTATTGCGTGGGCATTATATAAGCTCTGATAAAGCTCCCCATACGTTACCGGGATGGGTGTGAATTGGATCTTTTCAGTATTCTGTCTTGAACTAGATTCCTGCTTTTGGGACCCCTGTTGCCCACCTGTAGCCGCTCTCGGTTGGCTAACCGTAATTGCCTTCGAGTTGTAACTACTCGCGTTGTTTACTTCGTTGTCCTTCCTTCTTGGTGCTGGCCTTTTGGCGGTTTCTCCCTCTATTTTACCACCTCTGATGGCGTTTTCAATCATTTCCCCCGCCATAACCATGTCCGCAAAGCTTTTAGTGGTACTTCCGATCATGTGAGTAAGGAATGGGGCTTTCAAGGTATTTATGAATAGCATGGTAGTTTCCTTCTCTAGTAGTGGGGGTTGAACTTGCATGGCAACCTCTCTCCACCTCTGTGCGTATTGTCGGAAGCTTTCATTATGCTTCTTTTCCATGTTCTGTAGAGTGATTCGATCGGGTGTCAAATCGGCCACATGGCTATACTGTTGCATGAAAGCGTGTGCTAGGTCTCTCCAGGAGCCAATCCTATCGCGACTCAGTTGATTATACCATTTAGCCGCGGCCCCGACTAGACTGTCTTGGAAACAATGAATTAGTAGTTGATCATTGTTCACGTACCCTGTCATTCGCCTACAGAACATAGTGAGGTGGGCTTCGGGACAGCTAGTCCCATTGTATTTTTCAAACTCTGGCATTTTAAATTTATGGGGGAGGACTAAGTCTGGGACCAAACTAAATTCTTTGGCGTCCCTCCCTTGTCGCCCATCAGCACCTTCTAAAGCTCTAAACTTTTCTTCCAGCCACCTGCAGCGCTCCTCCAATTGTCTTGAGGATTCAATCCTTTCCCTCTCCTTCTCAGCCAAGTCCAAATCAGGGGTGAGTGAGTTGATGGGATTATCCAATGGGTTAGACCCCGAACCGTCTTGTAAGTTCACAGGCATCCCAATATCAATTTGCCCCTGTTGAGGCCTAATGGTAACAGACGGCCTTCGCAGGGGAGCCTCCGTCTGCGTTTGAGTGCGGGGTGGTGTGAAACCTGGCGGATAATCTTCATTATCTTCCGCGGTGGTAGCCATAGGGGCCTTTCCCTTATCCATTGCCCCTTTTAGCAGCTGAGCCATCTCAGCCACCATGCTTCTCTGAGCTTCCATCATCTGTTCACGCATATCGTTTTGCATTTTTACCAATTGTTCTTGCAATTGCTCCTGCATTTCCTTTTGGAGTTGCTCGAATCTTTGATCCATATTCTTGGTTTTAGCACGTGTACCGTAGGGATGTGGAGTTTCCAAATTCTTTTCTTCTCTGTAATAACTTTCACTAATCAGGGGTTTTTTCGGTTTAAATGCATGTGATGTGATGCAATACGAATGCATGAATGCAAAAGATATCGATCCCGATTCAGTTTCAATTTAGAAAACGTCGTTTAAGGAACAAAAATCCTTACACAAAACGGATTACAGACACTTTCATCGTTAGGTCCAGAGTTTCAACCCTTTTAGATAACAGGAACAAAAGTTTTTACAACAAGCTGATTACAGATATGCCTTTGCCTTTAAGCCTAGAGTCTTAATTTTCCTAAGCAACGCGGCCAATTCTCGACCTCGGACTGATTCTAGCTCGTATTTGACGCTTAACAAATCGGCCTGTACTGCCAAGTCTTGCAGATGATCGGTGACTTCTCGAATCTGGACTATGGCCTCCCCCATAAGGTAATCTCTATCTCTGACTTGATTTTGGAAATGACGAAGCTCTCCCTTTCGGTGCTCCTCTCGCGCTTCGAGCTGCTCAATCTGGAGTCCACAGTCCTGTAATGCTGTCTCTAGCCCCTCGATCTGATGTTTCATTTCCTCAATCTTGTCCTGACTTGCCTTTAACTCGGCTGCAGAGTTACGACTTCGATGAAGATGAAGGGACCGTCCGAGTTCAGCTACCTTAGCTTTCAGTCATTGATTCTCTTTCTGGTTCTCTACTAAGTTCTTTTCCAGGGCTTGATTCTGTGTTCGCATTTCCTGGAACTTCTTCTCCCAACGGTCGGCTTTGGATTTTTCTTCCCGAACCTCTAGCTGCCATTGTTCAGAAGTCTTTCCCAATCCGGCTCTCCTCTTTGACAGTTGCATTCTCTTGTATCGTTCTTTCAGGTCATCTCGATCTTCTTCTATTTTCCTTTTTTCTTTCTTTACCTTCTCAACCTCAGTCTTCTGGACGTCAACATCTAAGCTCAGATACATCTTTTCTTCTTCTAACTTCTCTATCCTCTTGGCGAGCTCTAGACTCTTCCTCTCAAACTCTAACTTTACGAGGTCTAATTCTGAAGGAATCACCCGTAAGCTTTCCACCATTGATCGAGCAGTCTCCCAGCTTGGCCTTGGAATGTTGTCATTGGTCCTCTTGCTAAACCAGTCCTTGTACTCAGGGGTCGTCGCCGGGCCGTCGGTCAAAGCCTTCATGGAGCAACTCTTTTTCCAGGCGTCGGAAATCTCTCGTATCTTCTTTTTGTAATGATCGCCTTTGTATGAGAAATCACTTTGGGCCAAACCACGCGTTGCCGGTATAAACTGTTCCGCTTTGTATTGCCTCAAAACGAGTAATGGCGCATAACCGACCACTCCCCAAATTCCAGGAAGAGGTACCCAATCAAAAGTCCCGCAACGATAAATGATTTCTTTAGGGGCCATCCAAGGAGCTTTCCATACAACATCTTCTTCTCGAAGATTCTGAAGTATCTCTATCCATCTTTCTTCCGTGATGTCGTCCCTTCTTGTTGTAGTTGTTGCTTCTTTTAAGGGAGAATAGTCCTGTAAGAACACTCGGCAAGGACCCCTATCGACCCTCCAGAAGTGACTGTTGAACCAAACCAACAACAACTATGCGCAACCAATGAATCTGCCTTCACCCGCTCTCCGACACGCACTCAAGGACCGAAATGTTTCTGCTAGGATTGCAGGCACGGGTGTGACTTGTTTGCTGAGTCGATCAAATAAATCCGTGACCGCCTCGTCTATGTATCCTATAGCCTTCGGGAAAATCACCAATCCATAAATACTTAAGGCCAAGAGATCCACTTTCCTCTTCGTGTCGGGGTGCGTCAATATCAAATCCCTTAGACTCGCCCACGGAATACATTTGCTATCACCTTTTTGTTGGATTCGAGCCACGGCCCATTGCTCACTCATTCCCGTAATAGTCATTAATTTCTTCACGAAAGTTGAGAGATTTACAGCCCTAACATAAGCTTTGTTGTCTTGGATTCTTGGACAGCGGAGTAGGACGGTATATTCTTCCAAAGTGGGTACTAAGTCTACCTCACCGAGTGTAAAGCAGCTATAAGCGGGGTTCCAAAACTGTACCATAGCCCGAAACAGATGCTTATCCACTTTAATGTCTAGCAAATAGGGCAGATCTCCGTAATTCTGATAGAACAGCTGTTTAGTTTCATCATCCCATTGGGTCCAAATGTCCCTCAATTCCTGAAGCTCGTTCTGTGCCGAACTGATACGAGTAAAGTCCCACAGCTCCGACGTATACCCCTCGGCGACACTGTCTCCTTTTTCTAACTGGGCTTTCTCTGACCATGTCCGTATGTTAGCGTTGTCTTCCACTTTATCAAGATATTCATTCCCCATTACAAAACTTTCTAACTTAGAAATAGAACCGTGAATCGATACCTTTAAATGCTGGATGACATGCAATGATGACAAAACAGAAAGGGTTAGTATCACATATAACAGGTATAATTTCAAAGAAAATAAACAAGCACCTATATGGGTAGTCACTAAAGATTATCTCCGTGCTACCTAGGGCAGGCACCTAAGACACACTATATGTGTTTCGGTTCTAGAGAGAAAGGGTACCCGAACCAGCAGATTCCTTGATCCTCACCTATTATAGGTTCATATGGACCAAGTTCAGTTCAGGGGGACACATTTCCCTACTGCCATGCGGAGATGAAAATCTCACGAAGCACATAGGTACGGATGTATCCCGGAAGCGATTCACTAGCCCATGCGGAGGTGAAAACCTCACGAAAGCGTAGCTCCTCACTCCCACTTAAGGGTGTGACCACAACGGTCATGCAAATGCAATGTGTGCGAGGAAAGATAACAAACATATTCAATAAACGCACGTAAAATATTGTATTAAAAATGTACCAAATTTCTAACATTAAGACAGAAAATGTTCAATTTTCGGCTTGACTCACTTAACGAGTCCCCAGTGGAGTCGCCAAGCTGTCGAAACCATTTTTTGAAAAAAATAAAAAACGGATGTCGACTTAACAAAATGAAAATAGGGAGTCGCCACCAACCTTTTTAGGTGTGATTGGGTCACCGTATAAATGTTTTGGTCTACGAAAAATTAGAGAAAATAGATTCGGGAGTCGGTTACGCGCGAGGAAGGATTAGCATCCCTGCGACGCCCAAAATTGGTACCAAATTGAGCAATTTTTCTGTCTTAAGTCGAAATTTGGAAAGATTTGAAAATACAATTCTTTCTTGAGACTGGAATGGTTTAGGTTGAGAAGATCGGGATTTCTTTCACTTCGGTAGAATACGAACATCACATCCAGCACGATTGGACACGAGATTCGTGAATTCCTCGAAACCAGAGATGTCCCGTAAGTTGCAAAACTTAGGAGGGTATTTTAGGTATTTAGGCGAACGAGAAATCGCAACCCAGCACGTTAGGGTACTATCTCCCGAATCCCCAAATACAAAAACATTGCCTCGTTTTTTTTAGAATATTTTGAATACAATTTTGAGATAATCTGGGTTGAAAAGCTGAGATTCTTTCGCTTCGGAGGAATACGAACATCACATCCAGCACGATTGGACATGAAGTTCTTAAGTTCCTCGAAACTAAAGATATCTCGCGAGTTGCAAAATTTAGGAGGGTATTTTAGATATTTAGACGAATGAGAAATTGCAACCCAGCACGTTAGGGCACTATTTCCCGGACATCTAAATACGAAGATATCGCCTCGCTTTTAAACATTTTAGGTCGAATGAGATATATATTTTGAAAATGATGTAGAAATGTTTGAACATAACATGGGAATATTGTGATGATAATTGTAATGAAAAAGGATGATATAGAAGGGTGCTTTTTAGAAGAGCGTATACGTAGTAAGATATATGTATATGATAAATTGCATGATGCGGTTAGGACGAAGTATATTCACGAGGCCGAAAGGAGTACGAATACTATGACATTAAAGATATGCATGAAGGTATATAAAATGTACGCAGTATACAATATTTTGGATTTTATATGATATAATATAAAAATATAAGGCTAATAAAGTATAAAATACGTGTTTATAAAAATACAATATATGATATATAGATGTGATGTATGTATAGATATGGCATTGGGGCTAAATGTATATATATAATACGCAAAGACATATGTGTGAGCACGAAACAATATGGAATAATACGTATAATATGCGCACGAAGGATAAGATATTTGAAAGTACAAGTGTATAATATAATATAAGGTGGTAAAAATACGAACGACGATTTATACGTGATACATATATATATATATTATTTTTTTTTTAAAATTACGTACGTAATGTACAAAGAATACGCGATATGTATACAAAGGGTGTATGGTTTAAAAGGTGTTATATCCGTGAGGACACATAAGTAATAATAATATTAAGATACGATAAAAGATAATATTAATAAATATGTGGAAAAGGGGCATGCATGATATTAAAATGTATATACAGATGTTAATACCGTATACGCGTAATATATATTGAAAACTATGGATACGAGTTCTAAACGTATATGTATGATGATTTAAAAGATGCAATGTAATGTTGGTAATAGATATACAATAGTTAAAATATGCGTATAGTATGTAAAAACATTTGTGTAGCAAATATGTATGTATATGTATATAATATATACGGTACGTAATATACGAAAACATTGAATGTATATATATAGTTAAAATATACGTATAATATATAAAAGAAAAATTTGAGTAATCAAATATATATATATATATATGTATAAGTATAGCATATGCATAATATATATTTTTAAAGTATATCATGATATATATATATAGTACAATCTCATAAACAATAATATTATAGATATATACATGCTAATATATTGCATAATATAATAATAATATGCTAAAGCATTAGAATACACACATATATATATAAATACACCATATACATAATATATATATATATATATATATTTTTTAAAATACAGCAGTGTAAAAATATATAATACATATACAGTATTTAAGATTAGAGAAAAATAATACGAATTGGATGAAATTGCAATAAAAGGAAGAATTTTGGGGCGAATTCGAAAGAAAAACAAAGAAAAGGGGCTATCTGGGCACGGGCAGAACATTTGAGGACCAGGAAAGCAATTCTCCCGCGCTTTCAAAACGATGTCGTGGCATCAGGGACCATATCACAAAACCAGGGTAAATGGTAGGGCTGATTTAAGAGTTAAAAAAACCTAATTGCATAAGTCCGAGAAAGCGGAAGGGCTAAAAGTGCAATTAGCCCTTCCGCTCGAAAACACGCGGACCTTCAGGCGGGTCGGGTCGGACGGATCGGGCTAGGGTCAAACGGTGTCGTTTTGAGGCTAACACGCAGCCCCCAAAACGGCACCGTTTCAAGAGGCTATAAATAGCCCTAAACCTTCAAAAAAGATTTCATTTCTGCTGGGGGAAGAAAAAAAAAAGAGAGAGGGAGCAGGGGGCGTACCGGAGGCGATTTCCGGTGGTCGGTCCGACCACCGGCCGGTCACCGGACCGTCGTGCCGTCGCCGGCGCCGGCCACCGCGTGAAGGTAAAAATTCAAATTTTTTTAGTTATTTTCGTTATTTAATTTAAAATATAAATACATATCCATATATATTATTTTTGTGTGAAAATGATGAAACAGAATCGTAAAACTAGGGTTTACCTTCAACGTTTAGGATTTTGATCTTAGTACTTTGATTCTCTGATTTCGGTTGGTTTTCTACCTCTATTTCACTGGGGTTTCGTACTTTTGAGAATAGAACGTGTAGTGGATGCCAAAATATCGTTTGTATTTTTCTAAAAAAATGCCCGAGAGCTTTTACATACGTTTGAATCGGCTTTTATAGCCCTTACAAATTATTTTTATATTGGCTTCTGTCCCTTTTATTTATTGTTTGCAGGAGCCACTTGCTGGAGTCGGTGGCTGAAGTGACCCCAGGGCGGTGGAGCAGCTGCTGAGTCAGAGGGTTGGTCGATTGGCAGAGCAAGGGGCTAGGGTTAGGTCCGGGTTAGGGCAGATTAGGGGAATTGGGCTTGTAACGGGTTTTAAAAATTGGGCTTGGGTTTTGGCTAGTTTTGGTTTGTAATTTGGGTAAGTGGTAAACGGGTTAGGTCTGCTGGGTGGAGGTTTTTTGTAAACAGGCCAAAATTGGCCTATAACAAATACCTTTAACTTGGGTTCAAATCCCACCGATTGTATTTATTATTCTTTTTAAATAAAAATATAAAAATACCCTCAAAAAATAAAATTTATTTTTAAGTATCAAAAAACATTATGATAATTTTCTTAATTGAGTCCTTAGCTAATTAACTTATAGAATCAACTTAATCAAGAGCTTTGTACATATATGTTCAAATTTGTATGTTGAAAAAAAAACTTGTTCTTGAAGATGTATTTAAAATTTTACATGTAGACTTATTTATATTTGCTCAGCAAAATTGAAAATAGAGAAAAATATAAAGAAAACAATTTTTTATTGTTTTTATTTGTGCGCTTGATAAAAAATGCGAAAAATTGAAAGTAAAAGTAATTTTCTTATTAATTGTTTGGTAGAGTTACAAAAACGAATTAATGAAAAATGGCTTTAATCACAATTTGCTTCCATACTGATTTTCTCTTTTAGTAAGTAAATATTTTTTGTCCCATTTTAATACCTCATTCAATATAATTTTTTGTCCAAAATATTAATGATATTTAAAAAAAGAGTTAAACCAACGAACGCGTTACATGTTTGATTTTTTCACGTGTCATTAATTATGTAATCAATGATTGATGATGTGGTCGTTGACAATTGACTAATCATTGATCGTATTGAACAATTGTTACTAAGCATTGGTTGGCAATGTGTAAAAGAAAGTCACAAATACCATTGATTTTTTGGACTGAAACTTATAACAAAACAATAGTTTAAGTATTAAAATGAGAAAAAAATATTGTTTACGCAATAAAATAAGAAAATGAGTATAGTGTGGAGGCTAACTTGTGACCTAAACTTAAAAAATTGCATAATGTAAACTTTTATCCATTCTAATTTATCGTGATTTATTTTTATATATTAAAATGTAAAATTATCATCTCTTATTTTATTTCTTCTTAATTTTATATTTTATCAAATACGTTCATTTTTTTTTTCATTTTTCTACTCAACCACGCATTCTTAACATTTGAGAACTAATTTGATCTTACTTTTTATTATAATATCAATCTTAAAAATAAATAGAGTTGAAACAACATTTTAAAAAATAATAAGAAACATGAGTAGGTTTACGCATTCAACCTCGTTTATTTATTGCCTTATAACAGTATATTTCCAGAGCAAGGGAAGACATAATCGTAGGATAAAAGTCGTAAAGTTTGACACTCTAATCTCATTTTTTTAAAAATAATAATATGAATAAACTAATGATAGATCTTATTTTTAATTAATTAATTTATTCTTTTTTAATTTTTCTTTAATCTACTTTTTTGGTTACTAGTATTAATTTGATAATTTTAAGTTGTTTTGGAATAGAAAATTAAGGTTTAGATCTAAACTAAAAAGATTAGAATTAAAGTTAGTAGCACCGACGAACAAGTTAATTTGCGACTAGAATAGAAATATACTTGATGCTGTAATTAACTTAATAGGTTTGATTGTAGCAACTTCGCGCAACTTACCTAACATAAGAAGGGGATTAACTTAGCTAAATACTGGAATGGTTTAATTAATGCAATTAAATATTGGGTTAGAGATTACATAAATTGAACAATTGAATGGGAGCTAATTGATTAATAAAATTAGGTAAAATTAAAATCCCAAGATAAAGAAACATAACAATTTTCATTGTTTTAATTTATTTAGTTTAATTTGAGAAGTAATTATAATTTATTTTAATTCAAATTAGATAAAATTGAGTGATTATCTTGAAATGATAAAAATTTGCATCCAATTGGAATTGATGGATTACCAAAAGAGAAAGGCTTGTGATATGATAGGAAGGAAGGTTCATCAATGGGTTGAGAATTGGAATCCAATTCCAAGTCGGTGCATAATTATGAAATTGAAAACAAAATATTACTAACTAAAGCTGCTGAACAAAGGGATATTAATTGGTTATGCAAATTGCATCCCATTTATTCATTATAAAATAATAATTAAATTGTGTTATAATATTTTAAAAATAATATAAATGTAACATCCAAATTTATATTATATTATATTATTTTAAATCAATTTCCGCTCCTAAATGCCGATATAATAATGTTGTGGCATGGCCTTTGGAATGTATGTATGTATGTGCATGTGCATGTATGTATATCCCCGCCAACCGACGAACAAATTATTGGCAAAATATCATAATATAATATAATTGTCCCACTTAAAAAGTTTCCATTATCATATCCAGTCGAATTTGAAAAAAGTATAGATGATCTGAAATTTAAAAAGTTGGGTTGGATAAATGTCAGTCGAGTTTTGAACAGTTATAAGCAACGAACATCCAATGGATTCTGAAATTTGATGGTTCTATTTTTAACCGAGTTTAGAATTAAATCAATGTTCCTTAAAAAAATTTAAGAATTACAGAAAGATGATTTGAAGTTGTTAGCTAAAAGAAGAATTGTTAAAATGATCAAACTTTAAAGTTCAGTGTTGATAATAATGGGAATCTGTGCTTTTGAAACCGTTTGTGTGTATTGAGAAATTTACATTGATGGTCGGGAATGAAAAGAGAAAATCTCAGAATACATGGTTAAATGTCAGATATACCAGCAAGTTAGAATCGAGCATCAGAATCCATCAAGTTTATTACAGCTTGTGATGATTTAGGAATGAAGTGAGAATGAGTCACTATGAATTTTATATTGGGTTTACTTTGTCGTTGAAAAAGAAAGATGCAATCTAGGTAATAGTTAATAGGTTGACCAAGTTTGTACACTTTAATCTTATAAGGACAAATTACACACTAAGAGATATATTAAATTGTATATCTACGAAATTGTCAGATTACACGATGTGACACAATCTATCAATTTAGACCGAGATATGAGATGTACCTCTGGATTTTGAGTAAATTATATGAAATCCTAATCATGAAATGAAATTTTAGTATAGAGTATCATCTTTAGACTGAGAACAATCAGAATGGATAATTTAAGTATTTGAAGACATACCACATTGTTATAAAATTGAATTTGAAGGCAATCGAGAGGAATTTCTATTGTTAACTGAGTTGATGTAGAATAATAATTATCAGTCGAGTATCAAAATTACACCATACAAGGTTTTATACGAACATAAATGCAGAACTCCATTGTACTGGTTAGAGTTGAGGGTAAGAAACATTATAAAGATCGATCTAATTCGTGAAACAGACGATAAAATCAGGATTATACGAGACTATTTGAAAGCCACCTAAGGTCGACAAAAATCTTATGGAGGATATGTGAAAGCTAGGGAATAACCATGAGATTCATAATACACTAACCTATTCGCAGATAAAAATCTTGAGGACGAAATTTCTTAAAGGGGGAGAGTTGTAAAAACTCGTTTTTCAGTAGCGTCGAAAACAGTGGTTTCGAGACCAAAATTTTGATGAGTGAGTCCGTAAATATTAAATATTTACTATTTAATATTTACGAGTTAAATATGATGTTATTGTGCATTTCGATTTTATAGATTTTATTAATTGGTTATTTAGTTAAGGTACAAGTGGTGCGTACTGAAAGTTAGTTGTTTTAGAAAATGAGGTATCGATATGTCATTTCCATAAAACAAGCCTGTAAATTATATTATTGAATATTTATTGAGTTATTATATTGGTGAATTGAAGTTTGGTCTGGTAATTTTTATGTTTGATTGGTTAATTGAGGTATAAAGACTACCTCATAAAAATCACAAAAGTTAATCATTATTGATTTCTGTTAATTAAATTGCTTAGATGGTATAAGAGAGAGGACTTATATGATAAATAGACAATATTAATATGTCATGGAAGGTTAATGTATGGTTTTCTTATTTTATATTAATAATATATTAAATAAAAATGATATGTTTAATAAACAGAAAAAAATAAGGAAGCAATAAGTCATTACTTTCATCTTTCTTCTTCTTCTCCAACCCGACTTCACCATTAAATAAAACCAAGGGTTCGGTCATTTATTTTCTTTTACATGTAAGTCCTTCAATCATCCGTTTTTCTTAAATTTTATGTTTTGAAATTATTGCAATTTAATATAGCTAACTCGTACCTCCATTTTTTGAACTGTTAAAGATTTTAAATGTTATCATTAGAGATATTTGAAGTTTTTGGTTGTTAAAATAATGGTTTAAAAACTTAGGAATAAAAAAAAAGATTAAATTGTGAAACTAATTGCTAGTTTTGACTTGGGGAATAAATTGTGAATATCTTAAAATTAGTATGAAAATTTTGTAAATTCTGATAATAATAGGAGGTTGTATATGGACATATTTGAAGTGGGTTTAAAATTTGAAGTTCAAATGCGGAAGATATGATAAGTTCAATTTTAAGAGCTAAATTGAATAAAATGCAAAAATTTAAGGGCATCTGAATAATGAAATTGAGATAATATATGTTTATAATAGGGTAAAATAAGAGGGTTGAAATTGATAAATTGAATTGAATAATTGTATAGATCAGGAATTGGACCAAACCAGAAGTAATCGTGGAAAAAGACAAAATTGCTGATTAATCCTTAGAGAATTGACCGTTTTCTATTTGTTCAGAAAAGTTCATATGGTATAATTGTACTTAACTTTCTTTATATTTGAATTATGAATTTGCGCATCTTGATAGTAAATTAAATGGTTTGCAATTTGGTGCAAAAAGGCAAGGTATGAACTAAATCGTGAAGAATTGAACAATTAATCGATAAATTGAATACAATGAATTGAAAATTAAAATAATTAAGGAATTGACCTTGAATTAGATAAACTAATGATTTGAGAAAATGAGCTGAATTGATTCGATTTAGATCGGTTGAAAGTGATAAGTACCGAATTGAATATATGTGAAAATATGATATAATGTTATAAATGTGAAATTGAATCAGTATTATAATGTGTTATGCTGTCATATTTGATCATTGATGATTGGTTGATCAAATTATTTAGTGAAATTGAGAAACTGCTACCCTATTAATTGTTCGGGCAGAGTTGGATATAGTTAGCATGCCATGATAGGAAGAGTTCAAAGTTACTTTGACTACATGTCGATGAGACATTGGGTGCCAAATTACTTCGATTATATCGATGAGGCATTAAGTGTTAAACACATAGATGAGCGTTGGACGCAAACTATTTACTTCGGCATTGTCCGATGAGACACTAGGTGTCAAACTAGTGTGACTAGTTGGATCTGTGTATTCGTTCGAGTCCGATTTGGATTAATAGGGGTATAAAATAAATTTTGATAAATGATATTTGAATTGGGTTAATATTATGTTTTGATTATTTGTATACATGTTGTGATTAACAAATATGATGACATGTCAAAAATCATACGAACCGGTTATATGAGCCTGGTGGGCCGATATAGAAATATGATGAATTAATAAATTCAATTCGGAATTCGAATAAGGAAATGAAATAGTAATTGTCATTAAATTGAAACTAGATATATAATTGATAAATAGATGGAATGACATAATATTATAAGAATGATGTGTATATGGTTAAATGTTGAATTAATTTTGAGAAGGGTATTGAAATGTGATTTTAGGTGATTTGGTTTATTTCATATTGAAATGTTTTATGGTGAGTTTAAATGTTAACTCAACTTGTTGATTTATGATTGTCATGTTTAGGCAAAATTGTCCAGTTGAATAACTTGAGTTAAATTGTAAAATAAGGTAAGATGTTTGTACAAAGCCCATTTTACCCGGGCCCATTTCAACCTAAAACCCCAAACCCAATTCAGACCCAATTACAAAACCAACCCATTTTACAACCAAAGCCCAATTACCCTATTAGACCTAAAACAATGACCCCAATGAAGCCCAAATACTAAAACCCCAGCCCACACTAATCGGCAGAAACAGGAAACAGCAAAGCCTAGGTGCGCCGCACCTAAGTCTTCTGGCTTCTGATCATCCACTTGCCTCTGCCATTGTCGCATCACCACCAACTCCATGTCAGCACCTCCCATTTCACCTGCAAACATTAAATAAGAAGGACAGAAAGCAGCAAACAAGTTGTAAAAAACGGTTATAAAAGCCGAATGAAAAAATATTGTAGGGGTCAGCAGTTTTTGCAAGCAATACAAACTAGATTTCAAAATACTAACAAAATAGTGATCCCAATTGTCGAAACCATTTTATAATGGGGTTTTGAAAAAACGGGGTTCGACTTTAAAAACTAAAACGGGAGTCGCCACCAATCTTTTTAGGTGTGATTGGATCACCTTTAAAACATTTTGTTTTAAAATCATTAGTTTTGGTCTACGAAATAAAGAAAACGGGTTCGGGAGTCGGTTACGTACGAGGAAGGGTTGGCACCCTCGTAACGCCCAAAAATTGGTACCTAATCGATTATCAAATGTCTTTAATGTCGGAAATTTAAAGACTTTAAGATGCAATCCTCTTTAAGATATTTTGATTTTGGAAATTAGGGTTTACTCGTATCAAATGAATCAAAATATTACATCCAATAAGTCAGGATGTATTATTTTTAAGACATTCGAGGCTAAGTTAACCATTTTTGAAAATTCCTATTTTGAAACGATAAAACGTCATATCCAGTAAGTTAGGACACAACGCTTCGAAATTTTAAGACAGTTGCTCGTATTTTGAAAACCCAAAAAAACTTAAAAGGGTGCTTGACTATTCGAACTCGACGAGAAAAGTTGCAACCCAGTAAGTTAGGGCACTACCTTTCTCGAAGTTTCCAAACATCAAGCATTGCCTTTATTTTTATAAAACTTTTAAATATTGCTTTAAATGACCTTTTAGAGTGACAATTTTGTATTACAAAACATAGATATTCGAACAACATATATTACAAAATATTATAACACTTTATACAAATGAAATCACTATATATAGAAGGCAAAATAGAACAATAAAAATATCATGCTAAGCAAATAGGAATATACCTAAATAAAATAATAAAAGGAAAACATAATAAGCGCACTAATTATATACAACATATCACAAATAAAACATTAAATAATAAATATAAAAAAACATGGTAAATATTAATGTGTAAAATATGTATGAGTAAAAATAGATGACATGCATAAAAAAATGGATAAATAGAATCTACATAAAATATAAAATATACAATCCAATAATTTAATGTACACATGAATGGGTTAATAAATGAAATGATGCATATAATTAAAAAAATGTGATATTTAATAATAAATTTAAAGTATAATATATAATAAAAAAATATATAAGAGTAATAATTATATAAAAAATAAAATATATTGGTTTAGGAAAATAATATAAAATATAAAAAATTATATTTATAATAAAATGAAAATATAAGTTTAAAATGAAATAATACATAATAAATAATTAGTAATGCAATGAGTATATAATATAAATTAAAAATGTAATTTTTAATAATAATAATATATAAATAATAATGTAAGACAATAATTTACATATATGTATAAGAAATAAATGTAGTGATAATATATAAATAAATAATATACATAATAAACATATAATGTGAAAGTATATAAGTCAAAAACTGTATAATAAAAAAATAATTAATAATAAAGTAGATATAAAACACAAGTTAAAATGTAATATATAATAATAATTTAAAATTGTAAATAATATAATATATAATGAAATATATAGTGAAAATAAATAATAACATAATAAATACTATATAATATAATATAAATATAGAAAAGTAAAGTAATATATATGATAAATAAAATTTTTATATAAATATAAATAGTATTTATAATAATAATATATGTATAGTTTTTTTAAAAAATAAATTATATATAAATAATAAAAATAATAAAATTTAAAATACTAAAGAAAAGGCTAAAATTAAATTTAAATAAAATTATAGGACTAGTTTAAAAAACAAAAATAAAAATTGGACCTAATTGAAACACGCGTTTAAAAGTTAGGGACTCACTGGGCAATTTGCCCTCTTCCCAAAACGGCAGCGTTCCGAAGTCAGCTTTAAAATGGCCTTGGGGACCAAATTGGAACAATGACTTAATTACTGGGCCGTATTAGAAATATAAAAAGGACGTAATTAAAAAAAGAAATTTGCGGAAGGACCTAAATGGTAAATTGACCATTTAACAGAAACATGCGGATCCTTCGGGTCGGATCGGGTCGGATTATGGGTCCTATATAAGATAAATTCATTTTAAAAAACATTTGAAAACCATTTTAAAAAAACAGAAAAAAAATCCTCTCTGGCCTTCTTCTTAGGCCGATTTCCAGCCTGGATTCCGGTGGCCATCCATCACATGCGCCGGTGCACGCGCCACTGCTTGCGGCGGTCAGAAGGCGAGAAGCCCTCCGTTTTCTAGGCGCTTCGAAGGTAACCTTTTCTTTACTGTTTTAATACCGTTTTAACGTGTAAAAAGCCGATTTTTATGTGCGGAAAAAAGTAAAAACAAAACAATAACATAAAAAACACGAAATAACTATCGAAAATCACCTTTAGAAAACTGTTTGTATTCTGCTTTTTATTTCTATAAAAATCTGTATATTGTGGTACCCGTACATGCCTTCCTCCCCCCATTACAGCGTTCGTTTTTTGGCTTTTATAGCCATCCATCTCTAAGTTACAAACTTGGTATGTATTTTTTTGTGATTTTCTTGCCTATTCTGCTGCTATCTGTTTTCTTTCCTTTTCTCATTCGCAGGTAAACGACAAGGGATACAAGGGGCGATGATTTGAGCAGAGATGGTGGCGTGACATTAGGCCCGTGGTTGGAGGCGTTGAAAGCGCGATTGGCGCGCTGATTGCGGCATGCGCTGGTGCTTGCGGCACAAATGCGAGGTGAAACCCTAGGGCTTGCGGCGCGAGAAAGTTCCAGAAACCCTAAAGGTTTCTGCACAGTTTAGGCACTGGGCCATTTTGGGCCCTGATTGTTTTGGGTTTTGTCTTGGGTCTGAGGGTGTAATAGGCTGCTCGGTTTTGGGTTTAAGTGGTTTAGGTTAGTAGGCTGTAGCAAGGGCTACGGGTGTATAGTGGGCCAATTGGGTTGGTTCAGGTCTGAATTTTGGGTTATTCAAAATATGTATTTGGGCTCTTTTTTGGTTTGTAAATGGACTGTTTAAAAAAACAATTTTATTTATTTTATTTGTTCTGTTTATTTTGGATAATTTGCGGGCCGAGCAAAATATGGGTACTACACTAATAATACAATAGCAGCAAAGGGAATACCCCCGAATCAGAGAATCAAAATATCGAGAATCAAAATCAAGTTTAAGGTGATTTCATTTTATTTTTTTTATATTTTACGAATCTATTTTTTAATACATGCATAATTTGCTAATAAATAAAAGGAAATAAAAAATAAAAAAATGGAAAATTTTACCTTTTTCGGCCACCATGTACGGTGGCCGGCGGCGACGGCCGGCGGCAGTCCGGCGACCGGACGGTGACCGGCCTTGTGGTCGAAAATCCCCAACTCTCCCCTCTCTCCCCTTTTTTTTCCCTCTCTAGCTGCAAATGAATTTTTTTTGGAAGGATTGGCCCTTTTATAGCCTCCCAAAACGACGTCGTTTTGGGGGCTGCATTTTAATCCCAAAACGATGTCGTTTTGAGCCGACCCGATCCGATCCGACCCGTCCGGCCTAGGGTCCGCGTGTTTTTGAACGGAAGGGCTAATTGCGCATTTAGCCCTTTCGCTTTTTCATGCTTTTGCACTCCAGTGTTTTTTTTTAAATTTTAATTTGGCCCCACTGTTTACTTCAGTTTCTGATTTGGTCCTCCGTGTTGCTGTGCGTTCTGGGAAAAAGGTTTATTATCCGTTTTAGTCTCCCACCCTTTTTTGCGCATCGCAATATGGTCCTTTCTCTTTCGTTTTATTTCAGATCTGCCCCAAGTGCTTTGTTTTAACTTCAATTTTGCCCATTTTTGCCTTTTAATTAATATTTCGTATTATTTTCATTATTATTATTATTATATTTATTATTATTACTATTATTTATATTCTTTATATACTACTTTACCCTTTTAACATTATTAGTATAACCTTTTTTTATATATTTTTTATTATTAGTATTATTATTACTATTTATTATTACTATATATATTTCTATTATCATTATTATTATGATCATATTATATTATTATATTATTAATTTAGTTTTTGTATTATTATTATACTTTATTTTTGTTGTATATTTTCTTAACTATTATATTTATTATCCTTATTTATAGTTTTATATTATTATTATTATTATTATTATTGTTATTATTATTATTATCATTATTAACTTATATATATACGTGTACATATGATTATTTTCTATTACTATTACAAATATATTTTTTTCCTTCTTCTTCCTATTATATTATTAGTACATTATTTCCATTATTTTTTATTTGTAAACATTATTGTCATTATAACATATCCATACACACTTTTAATATTACTATTATGTATATATTTTTAATACAAATGTATATATCTACGTAGTCTTATCAATATTTGTTTTTAGCATTATTGTTATTTCTAACATATATATATTGTGTTTATATTTTTAGTATCACCCTTTTTATCTGTATTATGTACATATTTTTAATATTATTTTATTTACATATCTTTATGTGTTATGTATATATCTTTTAATATTATATCCTTTTTTATATTATGTATATATTTTTAATACTAGTATTATATGTCATATATATAGTATGATTTGTTTTTTTTTTCGTCACCTTACTTATTATTATATGTTTATATATATTCATTGTTTTATTTCGTGTTTAATACTATTATTACCATGTTAAATATCATATGCATTGTTAGTATTTTATAAATTACGTAGTTTAGTATTGATATCTTGTAATCTGTTAATATTATATTTTGATTGCATCATTATTTTCAAAAATATATATTTCATTCAATCCAAAAATATCTTAAAAAACGAGGCAATGTTTTTGTGTTTAGAGATCCGGGAAATAGTGCCCTAACGTGCTAGGTTGCGATTTCCCGTTTGTCTAAATACCTAAAATATCCTTCTAAATAAATTTTGCAACTCACGAGATTATTTTAGTTTCGAAGAGTTTAAGAACCTCGTGTCCAATCGTGTTGGATGTGATGTTCGAATTCTTTCGGAGCAAAGGAATCTCGATTTTTTAACTCAAATTATTCCAGTTTTAAAAAAGGGGATCCTACTTTTAAATCTTTCCAAATTTTTGACCTAAGACAGAAAACTACTCAATTTGGTACCAATTTTGGGCGTTGCGAGGGTGCTAATCCTTCCTCGTACGTAACCGACTCCCGAACTCGTTTTCTCGATTCTTCGTAGACCAAAATGTTTTATAAGGTGATCCAATCACACCTAAAAAGGTTGGTGGCGACTCCCATTTTAGGTTTTAAAAAGAAAAGTCGACTCCGTTTTCCAAAACCTCTTTAAAAAAAATGGTTTCGACAATGTTTAAATACCAGTGAACTTACTAAGTATTTGTAATGTTTACCTTCCACTTATTTTCTTTTCCCTATAGATTGCCAACTTGGGAAACGTGTCAAGCGGATTGTTGAAAAACTCACACTATCATGTTGTTGATTCGGTATCTTTTAATCGTTTAAAGCTTGATTTTGTAGCATGTATATAGGTAATTTGTTTTGAATAATCTTGAATGTTGGCACTTTGGTTCTTGAATGTGGTTGGTATTTTGAATGGTTATATGTTATATACACATGTATAAAGGTTGGTAATGTGATGCTTTAGTATAGGCATAATATATATAGATGTTATATTGAGTGGTAGTATTTTTTGAACCTTAAAGGGTGTTAAACTTGATTGGTAAATAGGTTGTGTACTAAAATGTGCACTTTGATATTTTTGTCAAGTTATGGTAAAAGTTTAAATAGCATATATTAGTTGTGTTTAGATTGAGGTTGAAATGTTAAGATGTTTTGCGTGCCTTATTTGAATGATTGATGAATATATATGCTATTAAGCTTATCAAAGTGTTCATTACATGTGAAATAGCTTGTACGCTTTTGTAGTTAGCAAAATGGATGAATTAGCATATGTTCAGAATAGTTTTATGCAAGTTTGAATTGGACAAATGTGCATCATTTGAGCCATTAATTTATTTTTATCATATTTATTATTTTTATTATAATATCTAAAATTATTTATAATTTCTTCCTAACTCATAAATAAAAAAAATACTATTTACCAACTTCATACTTTTATCGTTTTAGTATCTTACGCAAAGAGAACGAAAGAAAAGTTCAACAACCGGAACTTAGACCTGGCAGTCTACACGTTTTCATTTAATATTCGAAATAGAATATTATTATTATTGAGCCTATATTACATGTTCCAATATATGTATAATGAAACAAAAGAATTACTATTAAGGAAATTTTAATCAATAAAATCTCTGGTATAACAAATTAAATTAAAATCCCTGTTAAGGAGCAGTGCATTCTTTAGGAAGTCCCTGAGGGAATCGCTTGGTGTCAGTGCAGTAATTGTAAATCATGTAATTTTTCTGAACCCATTTCAGCCTTTCTTGGCTCGTTATATCCAGTTCTTGCGATAGCCATGAATTTTGAGAGGGCGAGGTGGAGGAACATGACGATTTCCCGGAGGACCAGACACATGCATCAGCCTTGTAATTCCTGTAAGCAGCAGTGAAAGGAGCTTTGCTCCAATCTGTCTTAACAAGACCACCTCGAGTGGCCCAATCATCGGCGTTCCAAAGACTCGAATACACTCTCATCGGCTGGCTCTTTGGGAACGCAACGCCCATCGATTCCAAGTTCTTGAACTCTCTGATCGGAGTCCCATCAACAGAGAAGCTGTGAACATTCAAAAGAATCACAATTAAAACATAATGAAAATAATCGAAACTATAAAATTAATGAGGAGGGGAGTGGTGTAAAAGAAGACATACATAATACGTTGAGGGTTCCAAAGAAGGGAGTAGGTGTGGAAGTCTTTGGTGGGATCGAACCAAAGGTAGAACTGTTGCTCTTTGTCACCTTTGCCTTGTGTATATACATTGGTGTGGACTATGTATGGGTCTCCGCTTAGGTTCCCCAAGAACTCGAAGTCGATTTCATCCCACGTCGACCCTTCCGAACGAAGCTGCAATTGTCACCCCACATATCAGCACAGAGTTCTAAAATAAATAAGAGACAAGTATGATGATACAACTTACATAGTAAGTGGTAACAGTGCCAGCAGAGTTGCCTGGAACCAGCTTAATGTTCATATCGATCTTCCCAAACAGATATTGGTTCTTGGATTGAAAACCAGAGCCGGAAATTTGTCGAGGGTGAGAGTGAGAAGGTTCCCGTTTTCGAGAATCTTGCCCCTCCCATCTCCCCAAGTAACGTCGATGTCTTGGTTAAAGTTGGCGGCTGAAGCAACCACTACAAAGCTGATTAAGCCAGATAGTAGCAGCAATGAAGTCCTCATTTTTTTTGGTAGGTTTGTATTATGATGATAGGAAATGGGGGAGTGATAGAGGGTGGTTATTATAGGGGAGGAGGATTTGGTGAGAAAGATGAGAACAGAGTTGTTTGGAAGCTTCGTGGTATGTGTTACCGTCGGGACATTGAGTGAATCTAAGTTGTAAACAGCTGGAAACATAAAGAGAAAGAAAAGAAAAGAAAAGAAAAGAAAAAGTCCAAATCAAATAATACGGAGGGGTGTTGCTTGGAAGTTGGTACCAATATGCACGTATAATTTATGGATTTGGTGCCGCCTTTCCATGTCTGGTTACTGTGCATTTGCATGTCAGGAATTGAATCGGCAATTGAAGCAGTAAAACTTTGATTCAGAGTTTCAACTTTAAAATAATTAATATTCATTATATCCATCAGTGTAATAAACATATCACAATCAAAACACACTGTAATACACTCACCAATCCCAAACGCGGTTGGGGTTTGGAGGCCAGAACCCAACTGTTTATACGCAGGCTTATTACTTGTGCAATTTGAGCGAACCACAAGATTTCATTAGCCTAAAACCAGTGGTGTTAATTAATGTGAGTCATTGTCATATTGGCTGACTAATTTTGGGGGACCAAACCAGAACTCAACCACTGAGCTCATCACGTCAATCAAAACAACTATTAATTATTAATTAAATACATTACAAAAAATTGCCTAATCAAATTCACATTTTCAACATTCTTTTAATGACCATAACTATTTTCTTTTCATTTATTATCTAGACTGAAATTTGAATCCTTAATTCAAAAAAGTAAAATCCATTGTTGAATTACTTTGTGTTTGATTATTACAAAGATTTCCGTAATGCAAAAAACTTCAACTTTTGAGCAAGTCAGTTGTTCTAGAAATATCTTAAAAAGTCAAGTAATAATATACACTAAAAATAACTAAAATTGATAAATCAATAATCTATTAAATATTAAATTTAGGTGTTATTTGATAAATTAAAAATTTAAGTGTTTAAAAATTAAGTATTGAGTTTAAGTTATAAAATTTGTTTGATATATTATTTAAAATTAATTATGAAATATAATTAGATTGTTTGATAAATATAGATTTTAAATTATAAAAAATTATATTCTACATTTTAAACCTTATTCTAAACAAAATTTAAAATTTATAACATAAAGTTTTTATAAGATAATACAACATTAAAAGAAATAAACTATAATTAAAATAATTAAAAATATTTTTCATTAAGTGATAAATAGTTTTTATATACTTATTATTTTTCAACATTTTTTTGTACAAAAAAATTCTATCATATTGCTTTAATTTTGGATTATCAAACATGCATATTCATGTTTTCAACGCTTCATCGGTGGCGGCGCTAGTTGCTAATCACAATTTCTCTAACATTTTTTTGTAGTTTTATTTTGTATTTAATTTCAATCCACATTATTATGGTTTTGTCTACAGCTTTGTGGTTTTATTTTGCCCATTTTTCATGATTTTTGTTTTGTCCACTTTTTTTTCTTTGAAAATAGTGGTGGTTTTATTTTTACATTTAATTTTTAGTCATGTTCAAGCGTGTATGTGAGATATACCAATATAAGTGTAGCTAGATCTATTAATTAGGAATTGTTCTCGAAAGGTTTTTGTCATGATAAATCATAGTGATGGTAATATATTTGAGATGATAAGAGAAAGAATAGACTACCTAAAACTTGACTTTTTGCGCATCATTGATGCAGTAGGTCTCTTGGGGCTTTGGATAGTTTTTTTTTTTTTTGATTTGATGACGGCGAGGTTAGTATACAAAGTTTTAACGATTTGATCAAATTTATGCATCTTTGGTTTGTTTTGAATTATTTCAATGTTGCAATTACTGTCAATGTCATTGTAACTGAAAATTAATTTCATTTCTCATATTAAGTATCTAGCTTTGTAACTCTCATTTTAAAAATATGGTGAACTCTTCTTCACTTTTTTTTTTTTTGGTGAAAAATAACAATAAAAACAGCTAAAGGAAAGCCTTCTAAGAGTTCCTAAAACATTTCATCATCCTCTTTTAACTATTAATGTCATTGTAACTGAAAATTAATTTCATTACCCATATTATAACTCTCATTTTCTAAAAGTTATAAATATGAGCCCTTCACAATTAGTAAAATGACTTTTGGCACTTTGGAATTTTGACTCTCAAAGCTCTCTCTAAAATTTTCTCAACTTTTTTTTTTCTTTACTTAGCTTTATTGTCAACCACATTTCACTTTCTCCACCTTACCAACCACCACCCACCACTGCACTCAATTCTACTAAATTTGCTTCAATATCCCTCTCCACCTTCTTTCGCTACTTTCCATTCACTTGCTTGTAATACTTCTTCTTTTTGTCAAAAGAACTCTTCACACTTATTGTTGGGGATAAACCCAGTTAAGTAACGAACAAGTAAAACAAATGAAGAAATTAAAAAAATCAAACACAAATATTTTACATGGAAAAACTCTTCCGAAGAAGATAAAAAATCACTGGCAAAGATAATTTCACTAACAAAAAAAACGAAGAGTATAAAAGATGAAGATAAAACTAAACCTCGAAACCTGAAATAGGAATCCTCAAAACAAGCTAATATCTAAATGTGTAATGAATTATTTTTCTAGGGTGAAAAAAAGGGTCTATTTATATACTAAATTTATAGATCAAATAATATTAAAATAACTTACATTAATTGAAATTTAAGTGAAAAATTAAAAATAATGTTTAACTAAGAAAAAAATCTAAAAAATACGAGGCATAACTCTGCCGTTATAAATAATTTTCATTTCATAAAAGAAAATAAATATTGTAGAACTAATGTCTCATATATTACATAAACCATAGAACCAAAAACTTGAACATACGAAGCAAAGAAAGCGAGCCAAAAACTTGAAGATACGAAGCAAAGAAAGCAAACAAGGATCTCAAATTCGTACAAAAGATATTCTCGAAAGGCTAGGCTAGTAATACTTTTACTCTACGAAATAAAAACTGAGCCACCACAAATCAAGGCATTATATTTATGAACTCTGTTTCGCCCAGCGCCCCAGCCCCCCCCCCCCCCCCCCAAACAAAATATTTGTAAAAATTCTTAGAAAAATTGTAAAAAAGTTGTAAATTGTAAATTTTATACTGCAATTTTTTAATGATTTTTTTTATGATTTTTACAAATTTTAATTGACGATTATTTTACATTTTTTTAGAATTGATTATTTTGTTATAAAATTGTGTTTTTTTCTCTAAAAAATTGAGTATTGGCAAAATTAAGCAAAAATGCTATTTTTAATAAAAAATTAGGGAATCGGAATCAAATTAATAGAATATGTAAATATTGAGAACTAAATGTGTTATTATACCAGTTAGAAAAAGACTTTTCGTTATCAATTTAATGACAAGTGATCAAAATAAAAACTAATTTTAATATTGATACCTAAATTATAAATTTTTAAAATTAAATAACTAAAACAAGAATGCGAGTATAATTAATCGACCATTTATCAGTTTATCTAAATTTATATTATATTTATTAATTAATATATCAAAATTTATATGAATGTTGTATTACTTTAAATCAGTTTGAGCTTCTAGTCAGCTACTAAATGCGTACATATAATGTTGTAGCATGGCCCATCGAGGTCTTGTTTCGAATGGATGTATCTTAATATACGTCTCTCACCAACTTCAAAGTCGGCTGGCACACCAAACACGAACAAATCATTGGCAAAATATCACAATATATAGGTATCCCGAGGTGTCACATGCGATATTTCTGTAGGTTTTCTTTCAGTAAGTTGACCAAATAATCTGTCATTGGTCTAGGGTGAAAATTGGATACATTTTCAATCAGAAAAATATTAATTTAGATTAATATGATAAAAATAAAATTAGATCTATTAAAATATTTATATGTATGATAATTTTAATTATATCAACAATTGTATTGTTAAAATATTATTTGTATAAAAATTATAAAAAAATATAAAATCATTTTAATTTTAAATCGATAAAAATAGATTTCGTAATTGGTTATTTAGCTTATATTATTAATCACACTTATATATTTCCCTAGTCAGATGTTTTGACTTCAATCAGAGAAACATTGAAGTAGTATAATTTCCGAAATTGAATAATATTATTTATTGAGCTTAGTTTTACATGTTACAAAACATAGAATGAAACAAAAGAATACTGAGAGACTGCTTTTGAACAAAGTATCTGTCCTTAGGGATGACTAGCGAAGGAAATTTTAATCAACAAATTAAGAAGAAGTACACTCTTTAGGAAGTCCCATAGGAAATCGCTTGGTGTCAGTGCAGTAATTGTAAATCATATAATTCTTCTGAACCCATTTGAGCCTTTGTTGGCTCGTTATATCCAGTTCTTGCGACAGCCATGAATTTTGGAAGGGTGAGGTGGAGGAACATGATGATTTTCCGGAAGACCAGACACATGCATCAGCCTTGTAATTCCTGTAAGAAGCAGTGAAAGGAGCTTGGCTCCAATCCGTCTTAACAAGACCACCTCGAGTGGCCCAATCATCGGCGTTCCAAAGACTCGAATACACTCTCATCGGCTGGCTCTTTGGGAACGCAACGCCCTTTGATTCCAAGTTCTTGAACTCTCTAATTGGTGTCCCATCAACAGAGAAGCTGTAAACATTCAAAAGAATCACAATTAAACAAATGAAAATAATCGAAACTGAAACGTTTTTAGAAAAATGGGATTGTAAAAGAAGACATACATAA
Source organism: Gossypium stocksii (assembly GCA_020496765.1). Classification (NCBI taxonomy): domain Eukaryota; kingdom Viridiplantae; phylum Streptophyta; class Magnoliopsida; order Malvales; family Malvaceae; genus Gossypium; species Gossypium stocksii. The sequence continues at coordinate 3,979,482 of CM035623.1, forward strand.
TACGTTGAGGGTTCCAAAGAAGGGAGTAGGTATGGAAGTCTTTGGTAGGATCGAACCAAAGGTAGAACTGCTGTTCTTTGTCACCTTTGCCTTGTGCATATACATTGGTGTGGACTATGTATGGGTCTCCGCTTAGGTTCCCCAAGAATTCGAAGTCGATTTCATCCCATGTCGACCCTTCCGAACGAAGCTGCAATTGTCACCCCACATATCAACACAGAGTTCTAACTTTAATAAGAGACAAGTATGATGATACAACTTACATAGTAAGTGGTAACAGTGCCAGCAGAGTTGCCTGGAACCAGCTTAATGTTCATATCGATCTTCCCAAACAGATATTGGCTCTTGGATTGAAAACCAGAGCCGGAGAATTTGTCGAGGGTGAGAGTGAGAAGGTTTCCGTTTTCGAGAATCTTGCCCCTCCCATCTCCCCAAGTAACGTCGATGTCTTGGTTAAAGTTGGCGGCTGAAGCAACTATTACCAAGTTGATTACAGTAGATACTAGCAATGAACTCTTCATATTTTATTTGTCTGTATGGTGTTTCTATTCTAATTGGATTATGATGTTATGAAATGGGCGAGTGATAGAAGGTGGTTATATAGAGGGACGAAAACAAGGTAAAGGGGGGAAGCTTCGTGGTATGTGTTTCCATCGGGACATTGAGTGAACCAAAGTTGTAAACAGCTGGAAACAAAAAAGTGAAAAGAAAGGAAGGGTCCAAATCTAATAATACTGAGGGGTGTTTCTTGGTACTAATATGCATGTTTAATTTATGGATTTGGTGCCGCCTTTCTATGTCTTGTTACAGTTCAGGCAGATACAACACAGGCAAACCTCAATAATATTAATTAAATCGGCAATGATAATAGGCATATCACAATCAAAACACACTGGAATACACTCACCAAACCCAAACGCGGTTATGCGCCTCTCCATAGGCCGAGGCTTATTTGAGTGAACTACAAGATTCCGTTACCCTAAACCAATGGTGTTGCTTAAAAATCATTGTCACATTGGTTGACTACGTCAGTCAAAACTAACTTTTTTTTGGGACCAACACGTATTCACAAAAACTCAACCACTTACATCATCACGTCAAACAAAAAATAATTATTATAATAATTAAATTTATTACAAAATACTGTGATTCTTGTCCAAACCAGCTAGCCCACTCGATTTCTTTTTCAAATTTTTAATTTTAATCATCATATGATTTCTTTTTTGATTAAAACTAAAACAAAAGAGTCTAAGAAGTAGTGGCTAATGTTAGGATCTTATACTAAAGTAAGCTATATAGTTATGAACTAGGTCCTATGTCTTTTGTGTTTTTTCCTCAAAAGAAAATCTTCATCAATTGGCTTTTACAAAATGAGTTGTGTGTCATGTTACCTATGATATAATAAATTTTGCACTAATTAGCTAATTTTTTTTAATTTGAAAATTTTATTAGAAAAGCAATTTCTTTTAATACATAGATATAATCTAAGAAATTAAATTATGAGGCTTTGCATCCAGTTGGAATTGATGGATTACCAAAAGAGAAAGGAAGGTTCATCAATGGGTTGGGAATTGGAGTGGGTGGATAATTATGAAAAGGAAAATAAAGGAGATAAAGATTACAAAATTAACAGCTGGCTGCCAAAATGATTAATGTTAATCACTTGCTTTTGAAAAGGAGAATTTAATTAGTTAAGCAAATTGCATCTCATTTATTATTTTCTCATATAAAAATGTTTAATGTTATAATAATTAAGTTATTTTGGGTTTTAGATGTATAATGTCATGGTTCACACTGTATATAATGCAAAGAGTTATTGAGGTTGCAGATTTGTTCGAGTTTGAAGGATGTTTGAGCAAAATGCTAGTTATATATAGTTGATGTCCTGTGCCTATATGGCTACACACGTGGTATGGAAATTTCACGGTAAGGTTAGCTTATTCACACATTTTGAATAATATGCATTTTAAAGATTCGAGAATACATGATTTAAGTGTTTCGAAGAAAACATGGAACTTTATGTGGACATTGAAAGTCCATTTCAAAGTGATTATCTTTCTTTGGACACTCCTTGATAATGCCCTTCCTTGTAAAACTGATTTAGAAAGGAGAATTTACACTGTCAATCCAAAGTTTGCTTTATGTTAAGGAGAAGAGGACATTAATAATCTATTCAAGGAGTGTGACTTGGCTAGAGTAGAGTGATTTGGGTTAAGATTTGACCTTTGTACGAGAGGCACTAATTCATTTTACGTGAGAGATTAGATTATACAAATACTGGAAGTGGCTAGAGCCACATTATTGAAAATTTGGGTTATAGAAACAAAGTTATCTTTGAAGGTATAAACCCGAATCTAAAAGTGGTCATCAAGGAAGTGGAAGAGTATATCAAAATAAGGAGGAAATCTCATAAGGAATGGATTTCATCCAATTTAGTAAGGAAAATCATTGAAGGCATAAGGAGTGGGGCAATGAATAGTCACTCTTTTCGCATCACAGTAGGGTGTTGTAGGAATAATGACGTACTTGCATGGGTTATTCATATTAGGGACCCGAATAGAAGATCTCTGATAAGCTATAAAAGCAACATATTTTAGTCCCATTCTTAATACGTTTTTGGATGATTAATTATGCAAATTAGTGAATTTGATGCTCCTAATCCTTTAAATTCATGTTTCTATACTTAGAAGAGTATTTGGGAACAAAAGGAGCGAAAAACGAGCCAAAATCGGACAAAAAGAGTTATTTTTAATATCCACACGGGCTGGACATTTCCACACAAGCTGGACACATGCCCGTGTAAGCCACACGGGCTGGCCACACATCTATGTGCCAGCCTGTGTTGATTTCGTACCCTACTTTCCAAATACATGGAAAAACCTAATTTTTAAGGTTTCTGAGCATTCTAAAGTCTATAAATACCTATTAGAAGAAGACATAAGGGGGCAATCAGAGAAGATCGAAGAAAACACTCGAAGAAAACCATTGGAATTAACTCGGAAGCGGATCTCCATTAAGATCAAAGATCTCATTTTAATTTCTTTCAAAGTTTTATTGAGTGTTTTTATGTCCTGTGGTTATTCTGACTTTGAGATGTTTCTATTCAGGACTATGAACTAAATTCCCTAGATACCTAGGGAGGATGAAACCTATGATGAATCTTATTTGTAATGGCCAATTTTGGCCCACATAAACAAATTAAACCAAATAATAAATGTCCATTTACAAAATTTAAACCCAATTACATTTTTACACTAAACCCACCTAAAAATAACCCCTAACCCAAATACATTTACCCAAACCCGGATAGCCCAATAACCCGTAGCCCACTACCCAAACCCAGCAGAAACCCTAGCCCCTTTCCCACTCGTGCCGCCTCTACCCACTTGCCCCTGACTCAGCAGCTTCACCGCCTCTGTCACGTCCCAGCACTGCCCTAGGCCTCTGCAGCACCGCCCACTGTACCTGTATGCATTAAACACGAATAGACAGAAATAATAGAAAAGAATAAAAAGCATTGTATGAAGGCTATAAATAGCCAAACCAAAAATTGTAAAAGCGTTCGAAAATTTCTAATAAAATCAGAGAGTTCTAAGCGCAAATAAGAGCATCAAACACCCAAATAAGCAGCGAAGGGAAACCCCCGATCGGAGATTAAGTCAGAATCAAAATACTAGAACGCAAGGTGATCTCTTTTTTACTTCATATGCATTTATGTTTAAAAATAACAAAAAAATAATAAAAAGAAATATAAAATAAATAAATAAATAAAAAAATTTTTACCTCCCGGCCACCGTGTACGGTGGCCGGCGATGGTGGCGGACGGCGGTCCGGTGCCGGACGGTGATCAGCCGGTGGTCAGACCAACCACCGGAAATCGCCCGGCCCCTCTCCCCCTCTCCCTCTCTTTCTTTTTTTTCTTTCCTTCCTCTCAAATGATTTTTTTTCATTAAAACAGGCTATTTATAGCCCTCTGAAACGGTGCCGTTTTGGGGGCTATATTTAAGCCCCAAAACGGCGCCGTTTGGCCCTAGCCCGCTCCGTCGGACCCGACCCGCCTGAAGGTCCGCGTGTTTTTGAGCGGAAGGGCTAATTTCACTTTTAGCCCTTCCGCATTTTTAATAATTTACAATCAGGTCTTATTTTCTTGCAAATTGACCCAGAAAATTATTCCGCTTTTTAATTAACTCCTCTTGCTGCTGTGCGTTTTAAAGATCACTGGAAAATTGCGTTTTTGATCCCTCTAGATTCCTAGCGTGTTCTAATAGGTCCCATTCGCATGCTTATATTTTTAAATCTGGCCCGATTATTTCATTTTGTTTCTAATCAAATCCTTATTTATTATTTTGTTAGTTTATTTAGTTATTTTTGTTTCCTCTTTATTTAATGTTATTATCATATATATATATACTGTTTATATTATTAATACTACTATTTCGTTTATTGTCTTATTATTATTATACATAATTATTATTTATTATTACTATTTTATTATTAATTTTATTATTATCATTATTAATTCATATATATATGTATATATATTTTACGTACCTGTTTTTAATATTATTATTATTTATTTGTTTCTTAAATATGTATAGGTATGTGTTTATATATATTTATAGTTGTTTTTTAGTATTACTATTTTTTTGTAATATATATATTATGTCTTTAATATTAGGTTTAACACCAGCATTATATATGTATATATGTTTTTACCTGTAGTTTCGATATTATTATCGTGTGTATTTTTTATAAATGTTTTATTTTACGTAGTTTTGTTATTATATTTTCTTATATATATATATACACACTCACGTATGTACTTTATTACTATTATCGTTATATTTTTTATATATATATACACATATGATTTCATTACTTATTTTTTGTATATTATTTTATGTGTTTATTCTTAATACTATTATATATATATATATATATATATATATCCTTGTATTACATTTTTAATGTTATATTTTTACATACGTGTATTATTTCTTTTCTATATATTATGTATATTTGTACATACTGCTATTGTTAGTTACTTTTATATTACTTTTTAATAATACTTATTATATGTATATATTTCTTCTTAAACCTAGTATTGTACGTTTTATGTACGTTTACTATTATTTTGTTTTTGTGTTATTATTATTATCATGTTAAATACTATATGCATTATTCTAATTATTATAACCATGCATGCGTCGTTAATATTTTATATGTTTTGTCTCGTATATTCTCTACCTTTTATCATTATTTGCTTCTAATTTAGCACATTAGTTCACATTTTGATTTCTTCGTCAATATTATCTATCTATAATCTTTTTATGTTCTAATAAACAAGGCAATGTACCGACTCTAACATTAAGCCAGTGATTTCATCGCTATGTTGGGTGAATCACGGATGGCTCGTGTTAAAAGCGGGATATCCTTCTCAAAAATAAAAAAATAAAAACCTTGAAATGCTCATATCTTGATCGGATCACAACTAAATTTTAAATTGAACTCATATTTTTAAAAATTAAGACAACGCATGTTTGAAAGATACCAATTTTGGGCGTCGCGGGGGTGCTAATACCTTCCCCGCGCGTAACCGACTCCCGAACCCTATTTCTCTCTGAATTTTAGCGTAGATCTAAACTGAGCCTTCCTTTTACGCAAAAATGAATTTTTCTGCCAGAAAGAGGTTTTATTAGGTGTCCGATCACACCTAGGAAAAAGGATCGGTGGCGACTCCTTTGCTTTAATAAAATCAAAATTCGGTTTCCAAGATTTTAAATCGCCACAATTAGCGATCGAGCTAAATTTTTTCGTCGCTACATTATTATTTGATTTCTGATTTACATGATAAATACTTGATTCTTATTTTCAATTATTTATGCTTATTTCTTATTTTAATATTTCTAGGATATTAATTCATGTTTAATGTGCTTATTTCAGTGGAGCAAAGGTCTCTGTTTAAGAGTAGATCTAGCATAATTGAGTAGAGTTGCATGCAATACTAGAAATAGGACGACATAAATCTACCGAATTAGAGTCAAATCTAATAGGGGAATCCGTAGATCGAGTTAATGCAACATTAAGGGTTTTAATTAGAAAGAGATTTCAATTAATCAACTTAGAGTCAGTTGTTCTTACTCTCGAAAGAGATATTAATTAATATAATTTAGGGATTTCTACGGATCAAGACACAAGTGAATAAATCATTGAATTCAGATTCATAATAAAAGGTGAAGTCTAGGTGGATTCTTTCCTAGGTATTGTCTATCTCATTAGTTATATTATTCGATTATTTCCTTGATTTATTCTCTGTTGCGTTCTTAGATAAATTAGTTTAGTAATTTTAGATTAAAACATATCACCTCAATTTGTTGGCTAGATAAAAAGAAGACACTAATTACTAGTACTTTTAGTCCTCATGGATACAATATTCCCTACTCTTTATAGCTATACTATTGTTTGATAGTTACACTTACCTTTATCGTATTTATAATTAATTTAGTGATTATCAATCTCTTAAATCACATGAATGAAGAATTCAACATGACAACCTATGATATAATTAGGAAATTGTTAGTGCTAAGGACTGTCTTGGCCATAATTGTCAAATAAGTATCTCCTGCTACAGTTTTAAGTTCAAGGACAGGTTGTTAGGACGTATCATTGGAGGGAAGACTTGTTCAATTCACTGATCACACAAACCATTGCTGGATCACACAAACATCGTATTTATGATGATACGAGATGTTCATGTATAAAAAGTATAAATGTAACATAAAAATATTAATATATCCAGATTTATACTATACTCATTGTTAATGTTATTTTAAATCACTTTAATCGTCCAGTCAGCTCTTAAATATCAATCTAATAATGTCGTGCCATGGGCCATGGAGGTCTTTTTCTTTGGGTGCATGTATATCTACCCACTTTAAATCGGCTGACATACAAAACACAAATAAATTATGGGGAAATATCACATATAAATAAAATATAATATAATATAATTGTCTCGCTTAAAAGGTTTCCATTATCATAAAGTTGAATTTAAAAAAAATTATAATTTGTTCATTTAAATATGAGTTGGGAAATAATTTTTTAGTACAAATTACAAAATTATAATTAGCTCATTTAAATATGAGTAGGTATATTATGTTTGGTTTTTGATGTGTTTTCATGGGTGTGTTCTATATATATATATATATATACACGTGTAAGTTTTATATGTGTTGATCTTAATCTGTCACAAATGTTGGAGGTTGAAAGCTATGCACTTGAAACAGACTAATTGTTAGTTGTTCCTTGCCAATGATTCTCACAAGCATATAGATCTTCGACTTTTCACCTATTATCATCTTTAAAAAAATATTACTCTATATATTTTTTCTTTTACATTGATTAAAAAATACTTGATTACACCATGCTTTTACATATTGACGTAAAACCTTCATTCTATAATTGTCTTATATAATACATTTGCTTCCCCTAGTTAGCCCCAGTAGTGAAAGAACTGTGGCAGCAATATGCTTTGAGCTCAGCCCTGCCTCTTCAATTTGATCACTTTGAGATCCATGGTCAATGTATCTATCTGGTAGCACCATTGGCCTCCACTGCACCATTTAACATTGATGTTAGAACAATAACATACATTTCCACCAGGTATAAATGTTAATGGATGTTACTGTTACCTTAAGCTTGCCATCTAGTAGTCCATTCAAGCACAAGAAATGTGAGACGTGGGTGCTGAACCCTCCGATTGATCCTTCTTCCACGGTGATAAATATCTCGTGTTCTTGAGCTAGTTGTTTCAATAAATCTCCGTCGATTGGCTTACAAAAACGAGCATCCGCCACCGTTGTGGAGATGCCATGCATTTGTAGTTGTTCAGCTGCTTTCATACAACTTTGTACGATTGTTCCATACCCCAAAATGGCCACCCTGCCACTTCCTTCTCTTAGTACTCTTCCCTTCCCAATCTGAACATGTTCAAATTTTGGGTTAAGAAATTTCAAATCATATTGTTTGTTTTGGCCCATTGTAAAGCTTGTAGAATAAAATTTTACCTCTAATGGTGTTCCTTTGTTGTTTGGTGGGAGAATAGAACCAATGCCATTGCCTCTGGGGTACCTAAAGCAGCTAGGCCGATCATCAATGGCTGCTGCTGTTGCCACCATGTGCATCAGCTCAGTCTCGTTTGAAGGTGCCATTACCACCATATTAGGCAAACATGCCATAAAAGTAGTATCGAACGCACCGCAATGGGTCGGTCCATCTGCACCCACCAGGCCAGCCCTGTCTATTGCAAATCTCACAGGGAGCTTTTGAAGATCAACATCATGAGCTACCTGCAATCAGTAAACTCTTTGTTATTATCATATTGATCATACCATTTCTTTGAAATTTGCTTATGATTAACTAGGAATTACCTGATCGAATCCTCTTTGTAGAAAGGAAGAGTAAATGGCACAAAACGGTTTCAGCCCTTCAGAAGCTAAACCAGCAGCAAAAGTAACAGCATGTTGTTCAGCTATACCGACATCGAAACATCGATCCGGGAATTGTTTTTGGAACAAATTAAGCCCGGTTCCTCCTCCCATGGCGGCATGGATTCCCACTATTTTGTCATCTTCCTCTGCTTCAGCTATTAAAGACTCTGCAAAGTACTGAGTATACGATCGTGTTGCTGACTTGCTCTTCATTTGTTTGCCGGACTTGGGATCGAATTTCACAACCCCTAAAATAAGAAGAAATATCCATGATGACCCGAACTTTTTCATTTTTCTTAAAATACCCCGAACTTTTTCATTTTTCTTAAAATACCCGTGTTAGAGACAATTAGGAAGACTTCGAGTCTGGTTATGCAGTGTTAAATTGTACTTACCATGCATTTTATCTGGTGCAACCTCGGCAGGGGCATAACCTTTTCCCTTCTCGGTAATGACATGAATGAGAACAGGTCCAGGGGCTGGCATTGACTTAATTTCATTCATGACATAAACAAGGTCTTCTACATTATGACCATCCACTGGTCCTATGTAGTATACTCCTAATTCTTCAAACAGGCTAGCCCCCGAACCACCGACTACTCCTCTCATGCAGGAATCGAATTTCGCGGCGATTTCATGTGTTTGCCCACCGATTTGCTTTGTGATACCCTGTGCACGTGTTAAAACAACTTAAATAAGCCCATTTTGCAGAGTCATCATAGGAAAGTAATGTGATTCCAAGTCCCAAGAGCTGAATTTTGACACCTTTGCAGCCTCGCGTAGTTGACGAAATTCCCTGTTAGAATGAAGCTTTGTTAGAGCTTTGCTAAGAGCTCCAACTGGAGGAGCCGGACCGTCGACCGTGGCGGTCGGCAACGAAACTTGCTTATTATCATTCAAGATGATGATGAGATTAGTGTCAAGACAACCAGCATTGTTGAGTGCTTCATATGCCATTCCAGCAGTCATTGCTCCATCACCTATTACTGCAATTACATGATTGTTCTTCCCTAACAGATCTCTTCCAACTGCCATCCCTGCAATAAAACAGCCCACCATTAATTAGCATACTTTTAATTTGCATTTATCGTCACTGCCGAAGAGCTGCGAACAAGTACCTAAACCAGCTGAAATGCTAGTAGAACTATGGCCAGCTCCAAAGGCATCATGAATGCTCTCTTCCCTTTTCGGAAACCCTGCTAATCCACATGTTTGTCGAATCGAATGCATCCTCGATCTTCTACCGGTTAAAATTTTATGTGGGTAGGACTGCAAATAACAAAATACAGTATGTTAATAACCCATCATACATCAATGGAACTAACTGTATTTAGCAACAGACAGCATAATGTTATTACCTGATGCCCAACATCCCAAAGTATCTTATCCATAGGAGTGTCGAAAACATGGTGAAGTGCCACTGTTAGCTCAGCCACCCCAAGGTTTGAACTGAGATGCCCACCAGTGTTTGACACTGTGTAAACCACCTCTTCTCGTAGCTCATCAGCTAACTTCCCAAGCTCCTATCGTTTTTCAATAAACAAATTAATAATACGTGATTAAAAGTATTAATAATTATAGTTAATGGTATAATTAATTATTTACCTCGATGGAAAGATTCTTCATATGAATGGGATGGTTTATGGTATCAAGAAGTGGAGTAGACGGTTTTTCTCCTGAGAAATTAAGGAATCTTTTCACCTGTCTTGTCTGTTGACTTTGTTTGACCATGGTCTTTCTTGCATTTTCTGGTTCTAACTGGGCCACTGCAACTCCATTGAATCGACACTGCAATATATAAACATATATTCTATCAGTAAACACCGTGATCGTTTAAATTCATTAGTTCATCAACGAAATTTTTGAGACAGACCTTGGGACGTTCATCTTGGGATTGCTGCAAAGGAAGAAAATTTGTTCTAAAAATGGAAGAAGACATTGCCATATGTCGCAATCAAAACAACTTAAATAGCTGCAAATAGTGTTTGTTTGGGGTGGAAAAGAAGTATCAAATGTAATAGCTTTGTTGAATTGTGATGGACATGGTTGCAATGTAAGAGGGTGATTTATAGGCTTAAATTGGTGGCCGCTTTCCTCAGAAAGTGTTGTGTAGCTTGATATTATATTCCACGCGAAAAAAACTTTTTCCAGTACTAGAAATTTTTTCCACGTGAAAACCTTCGGATGAATACCTCCAATCACCATCAGCAATCACAGTCATCCGCGTACGCAGCTTGTCTGTTGGCACTAATTGATGGATTTGACGTTTACACATAATAGTACCATATTTTAATTATTGTTTGTAACAGATAATGTTTACCCTGAATTTGTTTCATTTTTAATAATGAATTAGCTCTAATTTTATAAATATTTATATAGAAATTCTTTTTTGGGTGAAACAACCCTACCATACTAACTAAAATTCTAGCAATCAGCTACCCTATATGGTTCCAATTTGTTCGCCATGCTATACTATTTTAGCTTTTAACTTACTGAAATATTTATAAAATTTCAAGATAAGTCTTAAAACACAAAGAAATATTTTTTCTTTCACATGTGCCATACTAACAAACCAAATAATATAGGCTAAGGAACCCCATTTCCCAATGTCCATTCAAAATTTCCCCAGTTTGCCTTGACCTACTCTAAGAGATTATTGGAAAAAAACTGCTCATGGTAATTCCTTGGCACAAAATATTTCTAAACAGGCCATTTTAAGGAGGTGCAAAAATATCTTTAGACTAAAAAATGAGTATTTTTTAATAAGCTTAAATTACATTTTTCATTTTAATATGGGTATTTTAGAATTTATTTTTTACTGGTTGATACGAGTAAAATTAACGAGTATGCACCATTATAAACAGTAAAGACTGAAATTTGTATCAAAACGATACCTAAAATTTATTGCTTTGGACTATACAAATGATATCGGAACAAAATTAACTATCTTAATTAAAAATGAAAGAATTAAATTCTTTTAAACTACAGCCATCAAATTATAATTATACCAAATTTGTAAACAGGTGTGGAGGGGAAAGATTTTTAATTTTTTTTTTAATGTGAAACAAATCTAAGATAAGTAGTTAGATTAAATGATAATATTGTTAAATCACGCGATTAACTTTTTAGTGTAAGTTTATATATATATATATTATTATACAACCAAAGCTAGATATCGACGATAGATATGCTTTCATCATGGTTGATACGAAACAGTGCCGCAAATCTTAGTCACGCGGGTTTATCTACTAGCACATGGGTAAATTAATGGATAAGGCTATACTATGTTTTTTAATATAAGTTTACATTTATAAAAATTCATGCATCACGTTTTCTCATTTCTGGTAGATCCAATGTTCATACTGTGACAGTAATCTATAACTACTATTTGACCAGATCTGGTTAAGATTCAAGCTAGCAGCCTCGTTGAACACCCACGACACTCAAAGGGTATTTTACTAAAATAACCTAAAAAAAGTTGATATTTACAAAAATAACCCAAGATCTAAAACAATCACCAAAATAACCTAAAATGAATAGTAAAAAGGAACTATGGGATATTATTGACCGGCACCACTGTAGCTGTCAGCCCCCAGTGTATTTTTTTTTAAAATCGTATAATACTGGTATAAAAAATACGAGTATTTAAAAAAAAAAAATTTTTTGGGTGCTGGCCTTCTAATGGCCGGCACCACTGTAGTAAAAAAAAATTTTGAATTTTTTTGGGTGTTGGTCTTCTAATGGCCGGCACCTGTACTCGAGTTTTTGAAAAAAAAAATTTTTTTTTTGGTGCTGGCCTTCTAATGGCCGGCACCACTGTAGTAAAAAAAAATTTTGGATTTTTTTGGGTGTTGGTCTTCTAATGGCCGGCACCCGTACACGAGTTTTTTAAAAAAAAAATTTTTTATTGGTATTGGCCTTCTAATGGCTGGCAACACTGTAGAAATTTTTTTTTTTAAATTTTTTTGGGTGTTGGTCTTCTAATGGCAGGCACCCGTACACGAATTTTTCAAAAAAAAATTTTTTGGGTGTTAGCCTTCTAATGGCTGACACCACTGTAGTGAAAAATTTGAATTTTTTTGGGTGTTGGTCTTCTAATGGCCGACAAATTTACACGAATTTTTTTAAAATTTTTTTTTTGGTATTGGTCTTCGCAGCCATACACGAGTTTTTCAAAAAAAAAAATTTTTGTGTTGGCCTTCTAATGGCCGGCACCAAATTTATCAGATATATATATATGTATTTCATCTTTCAATTGAGTTTTTACTTGCTTTAAAGGTTTTAGTTTCATCTTTGTTGAGAAAGAAGCAAAACTTTTTGAAGATGAATTCTCAAATTTTGTTTGTTTATGTTCATTTCGATGGAGAAATCATAAATACAACTGAAGAAGGATGTATATTTCAAAGTCGGCAAAAAATAGCAATGAGATTCAACAAGCAGGTTGCGCTGGCAGATTTAAAACGAAAAATCAGTACAAAGATAGCAACCCGTTGCGGAAAGCAAATGCTGAGACTATTTTACAAATTTCCTATTTCAAATGATCCGATCAAGTTCTCAGAAATGGAGCTCGAAGATGATGATGATTTAGGGACAATGATAGCAATTTATTGCCCCACTGAGATAGAAAATCCCAGTCCGGTTGAGTTGTTCGCAGAGATAGCTGAACCAGATCCCATTCAAGTTGTAATTCCAGCAAGCCAGCGCTCTGGAATTGATTTTGATCTTAACGTCTCCTGGGAAGATCAGTCGAGTTTTGGACGGTCAATCCTAACTGCAAAAAATCTAAACACCGGTGGATGTTCGTATAACATCCTGAACTCGTGTCCTCGTCTAGAAATCCATCCGGAGGTGCTGGCCACTACTGAAGATAGTGATGAAGATTTCAATAATGATGATCAGTCCCACCGTGATCCGAACGACGATTTCAGTGACCCCGATTTGGATGACATCCCTGAAGACATAGATGAGGAGGGGCCGGTACAGGTTGAAATTGCAAACCCCCATTTGGCAGGAAACACGGGCCCTAGTATAATTTTAAGAAATAATCCAGAGTTCTTCATGACAGACGTGGATCCTGATGCGGCTCTTGCACGTGAGTTCCCGAAATATACAAATATTGTGCCAGCTCACCTACTTGATGATGAATTCAGCGATGAACAGTTGTTTGTAGGACAACAATTCGATAACAAAAAAGATTGTTTAGATGCCATAAAACAACTTAGCTTGAGATTAGGTGTAGATTATAAAGTGACAAAGTCGACGCAGTCTTTATACGTAGGAGAATGTTGGAAAGCGTCAAGTGATTGTAAATGGCGTGTTCGAGCCGCGTTAATACAGCGGACACAAATGTGGATGATAAGGAAGCTAGAAGGTCCACACACATGCACATCTGCTCGTATGTCGCAAGACCATAGAAAGTTAGATGCAAAAACTATATACAACTGCATTATCCCATTGGTGAAAGAGTCGCCTACCATTCAGGTGTCGGTCCTTATTGCGGACATGCAAGCTCGATTCAAGTATAAAGTGTCGTATCGAAAGGCATGGTGGGCAAAGCAAATGGCGATGCGAGAGTTGTATGGTGACTGGGATGTGTCATACAATGAGCTTCAAGGGTGGATAGCTGGGATGCAGAAGTATGTGCCTGGGACAGTGACTGATTTGCAAACATTGCCATACAAAGGCCCGGACGGAGAGATACAATCTGGGAAACGAGTTTTTCATCGATTATTTTGGACGTTCGAGCCGTGTGTTAGGGCCTTCGCTCACTGCAAGCCGATGGTGCAGGTAGACGGGACATGGTTGTACGGTAAATACACGCAAATACTCCTGATTGCTGTTGCACAAGACGGCAATCGAAATGTACTTCCGATCGCTTTCGCAATCGTGGAGCGTGAGTGCTTCGAGTCTTGGGAATTTTTCATAAGAAATTTGCGGAGGCATGTTGTCAAAGAAGACAACATTTGCCTGATATCAGATAGATCGAAAGGATTACTTGCTGCGATAAGGAGATCGGAGGTTCCGTGGAGGTCTGTTTATTGCATCCGGCATATCGCAGCAAACTTCCACAGAGATTATAAAAATAAAGATTGGAAAAAAGAACTCGTAAACATGGGTAAAAAAATTTATTTGTATTTAGTTTAAAAATTATTTATCAAATTAGAATTTGTCTTTAAAATGATGATTTCAAATTAAATATGCAGCTTATGAGTTAGAACCTCGAAGATTTAGGCAGAGGTTCGCGAGACTTGAAGCTCAGATGTCATCTTTACCAACAGATCTCCGAACATGGTTAGGTAGCATGGAAAACTGGCAATGGACTCAAAGTCACGATGACGGGTTTCGGTATGGGCAGATGACGACCAACCTGGTAGAGGCGATTAACTCTGTATTGAGGCGCACACGTCATCTGCCGATTTCTGCTATTTTTTCGGCAACATTTTATAGGTTGGCCACACTGATGCCTAAGATGGGATTGAGACAAGCTAAGCAGATCGAGGCCGGGCACGTGTACGTTGAGGGCGTCCGAAAGGCCATGGCAGTAAATAGTCGAAGGGCACAAACAATGAACGTAGAATTGTATTCACGCAACTTGGAGACTTTTCGAGTTCAAGAGTACATCGGCCGTCGTTCGGGTCTTCCACCTAAGTCTTACGCAGTTGATCTACGTAATAGGCGATGCGAGTGTGGGATATTTCAGACTCTTCGATATCCATGTGCGCATGTTCATGCAGCGTGTGCGAGAGCAAACTTAAATGTTGAACAATTCATAGACGAGATATACACGTTGCAACGCACATTGTGTATATGGGCGAACGAATTTCCTGTAATGCCCGATGTCTCAAACTGGGAAGTTCCACTGCCTGCTTTTGAGATGGTGCCTGACCATAGTCTCCGTAGACATCCTAAAGGTCGACCACAATCGATGAGAATTTGAAATGACATGGATGTCAGGGAGACGGGTGAACCCAAACTGTGCACTGTGTGTCGAACATCCGGACACAACCGATCAACATGCCCGTATCGTGTCTATGTCTCCGGTCAATCGTCTCGTAATGCAGGACTTGAAGATGATGAATAATATATTAATGACCGGTCAATTGTAGAGTAATGATATAAACTGTGCACTGTAAAATATTCGAAAAGTTAGAACAATAATATAATTTATTCAAATTACACACTTGATTAGATATAATACAATATACATAAATATTTAGAAATTAAAATTTTAAAATTAAAACTAAAACAAATACTAAAATAAAAAACTTAGAATTTTTAAATTATTAAATATAAATGGAAATATATAAGGGAAATGAATTGAAAATATAATGGAAATTTTAAAATTAAAACTAAAACAAATATTGAAATAAAAAAATTAGAATTTTAAATTATTAAATATAAATGGAAATATATAAGGGAAATGAATTGAAAATATAATGGAAATTTTAAAATTAAAACTAAAACAAATACTGAAATAAAAAAAATTAGAATTTTTGAATTATTAAATAGAAATGGAAAGATATAAGAGAAATGAATTTAAAATATAATGGAAATTAAAAAAAAAATAGAAATGTGAATGAAATGAAATGAAAATATAAGGGTTATGAATTTGAAATGTAATATAACTAAAAAAAATGATACGAAAATTGTAATTAAAATAATTTTTTTTAATTACATAGTATTCAATGAAAAAGAAAGAATTGGAAATAAAATTTGAAGTTAAATGAAATGCAAATAGAAATGAAATGCAATGAAATTAAATTGGAGTGAAAGAAATGAAATGAAATAAAATTGGAGGGAAAGAAAATGAAAAAAAAAGTTAAAGAAACTGAAGTGACAAGACATAGGCTAAATTATGAAATGACATTACGGGGAAAGAAGATGAAAAAGAAAATGCAATAATATTGAAGTGACAATACTATGCAAGCCTATGTGAAAACTTTTTTTTTTTTATTTTGAAGTGACAATACTCCAATTTTTTTTTAATTTTATAATTTTCCCGTTTTGCCCTTCAGTCAAATGGTCCCCCACTATAAATAGGGAACTCCGATGATCACCGAGCACCACCAAGCACCACCGAGCCTTCCAAACACCTCTGATAATCGTTGTTCACCATCAACCACCGCCGACCCCCACCGACCATTCCATGGATCAGATAAATAACAACAACCACATTGCAGCCATTAGAAGACCAATACCCAAAAAAATTCAAAAAAAAAATTTTTACAGTGTTGTTAGCCATTAGAAAGCGAATACCAAAAAAAAATTTTTTTTTGAAAAACTCGTGTTCAGGTACCGGCCATTAGAAGACCAACACCCAAAAAATTTAAAATTTTTTTTACTACAGTGGTGCCGGCCATTAGAAGGCCAACACCCAAAAAAAATTTTTTTTTTGAAAAACTCGTGTACGGGTGCCGGCTATTAGAAGACCAACACCCAAAAAAATTAAAAACAAAAATTTCTACAGTATTGCCGGCCATTAGAAGGCCAATACCAAAAAAAAAAATTTTTTTTTTCAAAAACTCGTGTACGGGTGCCGGCCATTAGAAGGCCAGCACCAAAAAAAAAATTTTTTTTTTCAAAAACTCGAGTACAGGTGCCGGCCATTAGAAGACCAACACCCAAAAAAATTCAAAATTTTTTTTTACTACAGTGGTGCCGGCCATTAGAAGGCCAGCACCCAAAAAAAAATTTTTTTTTCTAAATACTCGTATTTTTTATACCAGTATTATACGATTTTAAAAAAAAATACACTGGGGGCTGACAACTACAGTGGTGCCGGCCAATAATATCCCATAGTTCCTTTTTACTATTCATTTTAGGTTATTTTGGTGATTGTTTTAGATCTGGGGTTATTTTTGTAAATATTAACTTTTTTTAGGTTATTTTAGTAAAATACCCACACTCAAACTAAGAGAAAAAGAGTTAATAGGGTTGAAAATATGCCTTTTCTGGTGGGTCCAATGATCATACTGTGACGATAGTCTACAATTACCATACCAGACCTGGTTAAGATTCAAGCCAGCAGCCTTGTTGAACAACCATAACACCCAAAATAAGAGAAAAAAAAAGTTAGTAGGGTGTAGTAAAACCGAGTAAAGTTGGAATAATGGTAACTTTGAGTAAACTTAAAATTTAAAATTTGATATTTAGATCGATCCAACATCTATTTTTCACTTTTTTATAAAAATAACTTCAAAAAATTAATTAATTATTTAAATAACTTATTTTTTGATAAAATACGAAAATAACTCAAAATCTACAAAAAAAGTTGGTGAAGCCAAATTATTTGGCGCCACCAACCGTCAACAGTTTACATTAAAAAATTAATTTTTTAGGGGAGCCATGTAAAATGGCGTCACTTGTATAAATATTTAGAAAATACTGTAATTTTGAAAGTATAAGGGGCCCTATAGCAATTTTATCATTTCCTGGTGGGGCCACCAATTTTCGAGTGTGACACCCCTTTTGTTTCAACCTTTTTTTTTTTTTGTCTATTTTGAGTGTTTGTTTTTTTACTTTTTTTTAACTCCTTATTTATTTTATTTATTTTAAAAAATTTGAAATGTATTTTTAAAATGTTTTATAATATTTTTATAATTTTTAAAAATTATATTTTTGAAATTAATTTTTTAAATTTTAAATATATTTTTTAATAATATAAAACATTTAAATAGTTATTTTGAAAGGGGTTTTTTACTAAATTAATACAAAAATAATAATAACCAAAATAATACAAACCCAAGTTTATGTACCAAAATGGTACATGTAGGGTGGTGCCGTCTAGACCTGTTCATGGGTCAGGCCACTTGGCCCGGCCCAAAGGCCAGCCCGAAATGTGAGAGGGTTTGGGCAAAAATATAGGCCCTAAAAAATGGGCTTGGACAAAAAATAAGACCTATTTAAAAAATGGGCTGGGTCTTGGGTAAGGCAGTTTTGGCCCAGGTCCGGCCCAAATTCACTAAATGAAAAAGAAAACTGTATTTTTTTTTGTTTTTGAATGTTATTTTCTTGTTGTTTTCTTCCTATTTTGCTACCATTTTACTATTATGTTGCTACTATTTTGTTGTTATTGTTTGGATATTGTATAAAACTTATTTTATTGTTAATTTTGTTATTATTTTAAAGGCATTTGTTAATTTTTTTTAATTATTTTAGAGGCATTTGCTTGTTAAGTTGCATCTATCTTAGTGTTATTTAAGTCTACATTTTTTAAAAATTTATTTTCAATTTGTTGGGAAATATTTATTTTGATGTATTTAGAATTTTTAATGTATTATATATTTAAAAATAATAAAAAATAATATAAAAATTAATACGGGCGGACCAGGCCGAGCCCGGGTTTTAGCATTTTTATCCAGGTAGGGCTTGGGCAAAATTTTAGGCCCATTTTTCAAGCCCGGCCCTGCTCGGACCCAACTTTAGTTGAGCCCAGCCCAAACCCAACCCGGCCCATGAGCGTCTCTACCAGAGGCGTGACCACCCTATGTTGACACCAATCTACAACAAAAAAATTAGTTAAAAAAATTATATAAACTGTTAAACAAAACATAAATTGCATGATGTTTTATAATATTTTTTTAATTTTTAAATATTATTTTTTAAATTTTAAATACATTTTTTAATAATATAAAACATTTAAATCAAATGCATAATTTAGCCGGATGAAGTATATTACAAAGAATAGACATCCTTCCCCCAATTGAAGAACGTAATTATAATAGTAAATCAAATGCATAATTTAGCCAGATAATGTATTAACAGATATACTCATACACCCTCCAGCACATTTTTGCATGTAATTCCTTATACAATTTTTTCATTTTTTTATAAATTTTAAAAATATATTTTTGAAATTAATTTTTGAAATTTTAAATATTATTTTTGAAATTTTAAATATATTTTTTAATAATATAAAATATTTAAATATTTTAAAGATATGACATTTCAAATTTATTATTATTTTTATAATTATTTTTAAAGATATTTAAACCTTTTTTAAATTTTATATAAAAATTTTATTTAAAAAATATATATTAAAAAGTAAAAGTTTAAATTAAAAAATAAAAATATTTATTATAATTGTATAAAAATTGTATAAGGAATTACATGAAAAAATGTGCTGGAGGACGTATGAGTGTATTTGTTAATACGTACTTCATCCGGTTAAATGATGCATTTGATTTACTATTATAGTTACGTTCTTCAACCGGGGAAAGGATGACTATCCTTTGTAATATACTTCATCCGGCTAAATTATGCATTTGATTTAAATGTTTTATATTATTAAAAAAATATATTTAATATTTAAAAAAATAATATTTAAAATTTTTAAAAATATATATTATAAAACATCATGCAATTTATGTTTTTTTAACAGTTTATATAATTTTTTAACTATTTTTTTGTTGCAGATTGGTGTCAGCATAGGGTGGTCACGCCTCTGGCAGAGGCGATACCACCCTACATGTACCATTTTGGTGCATAAACTTGAGTTTGTATTATTTTGGTTATTATTTTTTTTGTATTAATTTAGTAAAAAAACCCATTTCAAAATAAATATTTAAATGCTTTATATTATTAAAAATACATTTAAAATTTTGAAAATTAATTTCAAAAATATATTTTTAAAATTTATAAAAAAATATTATAAAACATTTTAAAAATACATTTCAAGTTTTTTAAAATAAATAAGAACTTAAAAAAAGTATAAAAAAAAAACTCAAAACAGACAAAAAAAAAGGCTGAAATAAACAGAAGGGGTGTCAAACTCGAAAACTGGTGGCACCAAATTATTTGGCTCTACTAGAAAATGGTAAAATTGCTATAGGGCCCCCTATAGTTTCAAAAATTACAGTATTTCTCAAATATTTATACAAGTAGCGTCATTCTACATGGCTCCACCAAAAAATTAATTTTTTAATGTACACTGTTGACGTGGCATGTTGGTGGCGCCAAATAATTTGGCTCTAGCAACTTTTATTGTAGATTTTGAGTTATTTTCATATTTTATATAAAAAAATAAGTTATTTAAGTAAATAATTAATTTTTTAAGGTTATTTTTATAAAAAAGCCTCTATTTTTAGTTTTGAGGTTTGTTTAAAATATAATTGGGTTCAAGCTTTAACTTGATAATTAAACTTACGACTAATAATATATTTAATATATTCAAGCCTGTAATATCCGGAAAATTTCTATCATTGATACAGTAAAATAAAGAAATAAAGAAATAAAAAGAGAAATTTTGAGCTCTATCAACAAAATCTATGTAGGAAGTGATTATGATGTATTAATCCAAGAAAGGACTAAATCGTAAAAGTAAGAAAAGTTCTGTGGCCCAAGAGTAAATACTTAAAATTTAAGGGGTTAAAGTGTAAATATGGAAAAGTTGAAGGACCAATAATGCAAATATTTTAAGGATAGAATAATCTAGAAACTAACGAAAATGGATGAATTAGGACCAAATTGAATAGGAGAAAGAATTATGAGGGACTAAATCGTAATTTTACCAAATTAGGTGATGACTCAAGGATGGAATTTTAAAAGATCATGAAGGGCAAAATGGTCAATTAGAAGGAGAGAGAAATCTAGAAGGTAATGATGGTGTGATGATATTTTATAATTATTTAATAAGATAAATATTACTTTATTAATATTTTAATAAGATATTTTATTATTTTATTATTTTATTTAGTGTATATATATGTGTGTGTGTGTGTGTGGAAAAAAAAAGAGGAGAAGAAACCCACCATTTCCATGCACCAACGTGAAAGGAAGAGAGAAAGAAAGAAAGTTTTACTTTCATTACAATTTGGTCCTTCCACCAAAAATTCACCATTTTCACCTAGAAATCAAAAGAATTTCTATAGCTACCGAAGGAGAAAAATGTTAAGGAGACTATGAGGAGCTAGAATATCAAGTTGGATTCAAGAAATAGAAGCTGGAGGAGAGAGAAAATGAAGTTAAAGTTTGGAAACATTAAAACAAGGTAAGAACATCAAGATTTCCATGTATTTTTAAGTTTAATATTATTGAAAAGGCATGTAAATGATGTTAATGTAGAGTTTTCTTATATATGATTCTATGTTCTTGATATGGTAGTGAAGAGAAAATAAGATAAAGTGATGAGAAATGGTGTAGAGAAAGAAAATAAGGGTGATATAAACTTAGTAATTAATATCTTGCACTAAAACAGTTTTGGACAACAGCAGTAAGCTAAATTTGAAAAAATCACCAAAAATGGTAGAAACTGAATTAGGAGTTGAGCAAGATATGGAATTAAAGCTTGTTGAGTCTATTTTCATATAAAAGAAACAAAACAAGTAAATGAGTTCTGTATTCTGAGATATTTATATTTTTGTGAGACTGGTTCAGAATGATTTTGGGATCCTCTGTTCTGATTTGGAAAAATCATTAAAAATTGTATAAAAATAATTATGGGACATAAGTTATATGGTTAGAATACTTAATGAGTCTATTTTCAATAGAAATAAGTGGGAACATCATCCGAGTCCCGTACGAGGAGATAATTAAATTTTAATGAAGAAAGTTCGGAACAGTTATACAGCAAAACAGGGGTAACTTTAAAGAATAAACTGTACTTATTGGCTAAGCCAAAAATTCTAAAACTTTTATGGTAAGAAGATATGTGAGTCTAGTTTCAGGGAAAATTAACAGATCTTAATTTTGATTTCTGTAGCTCAAGATATAAATAATTTAGTGACTATGACGCAGGTGGACAGCTTGAATGTTCACATATAAGTAAATAGTGAAATTATTGATAATGTTACTTATAAGCATATTATATAAATTAAGGATGTGGAATGGAGAGGAGGAGGAGGAAAATATGTATGAATAATCAGTTAGCATGACTAATTTGTATGTTTTAAGCCCAAGGACTAAATCGAATAAAAGTAAAACTTTATGGGTAATTTTGTAAAAATGTTAGAAATGATCAAATTACATGAAATGGATTATTTTATTATTTAAATTGAAAATTTTAAATGAAAATTGTTAATTTAGTTCAAGATCGGGGGAAAACATGTTTTAAGGATTAAATTGAAAAGTGTTGAAATTATGGAAAATTTTGATATTTTATAGAATTTATGGAATGTTATTAATATGTATGATGATAACAGCTGGAAATAAGGATTAAATTGCAAGAATTTATTTTTCTGAGCCTAAGGGTAAAATCATCATTAATTAAAAGTTTGGGGCCCAAATGGTAATTTTGCCTAGAGCATTAATTGAATGTATTAGAATATGGAATGAATGAAAACAATGGTCAAATTTATTTATAAAGATCCCAACGACTCAAATGCGAGACTTGAACGTGAAAAAGAAAAGATATTGGATTAATGAATTTATAAACACGGACAAGCAACGAGGTAAGTTCGTGTAACTTAAATTGTATTTTTAAATACTTGAAATATGTGGTTATGTGATGAAAAAATGATTGATCAATGCATAATAATTGATGAAATATTGATAATACCCGATATAAAAAGAAAGTAAATCCCGGTTGAATGGAATGGATTTCGATGGATCTCTGAAAAGGAATTGACGGTGAAAGGGGATCTAGCCCAGACGGGTGATCCTATCCTGATATAGCCCTCCCGAAGAATACAGGAAAAAGGATTAAGCCCGAAAGGGTAATCCTAATATCAGCCCTCCCGAAGAATATATGAGAAATGAGGTTCGCGGGAGAGTGCTGGTGGCTCTCCTGAAGAATACATGTGTATAGGCCCTTCCGAAGAATACATGGGAGCTGAGGTTCGCGGAAGTGTGCCAAGAATTGAGGTTCGTGGGAGAGTGAGGTTCGCGGGAGTGTGCTTACTGAAATGAAATGTGTAAGACCATGGTTGAAAGATACCATGGCAATGAATAAGACCATGGTTGAAAGATACCATGGCAACAAATTGAGAAAATGAATAAGACCATGGTTGAAAGATACCATGGCAATGAATAAGACCATGGTTGAAAGATACCATGGCAACACATGCATATGAATTGACGGACCCGGAATTGTACACTAAAAGTGTACTCCTGTATGAATTGACGGTTAATGAGATTGTACACCAGGAGTGTACTATCGGAAATCCATCGAAATTCTGAGAAATTCAACGGGATAAATATAGAAGATGGTAAACACATAGTTAAAAAGGGTAAATGTGAATTGATTGATTACGAACTTGCATATTTTAAGTATATTATATGATTTTAACTATCCATATTCCGATAAATTCAGTAAGTAAGAATCCTGACCAGAAAAAGAAATATGAATATAAAAAGATTTGAACATATATTCCTGAAGTGCATGAAAAAAAAAAATGACAGTGACACTGGATATATGGAAATATAAGATGATAATATTTGTACATGGAATTTATTGATGAATATATGCATCCATGATTATAGATTCGTATACTTTAATAATATTAATTGTATGACGATGAAATTTCGAATGACTTAATGAATAAAGCCCTGACATGGAAATAATTTGAGCACGAAACGAGAATCACAAAATTGAACTTGAAATACACAAAAACGATAGTTATTCGATATTTTAAAAATATGACATGGAAAATACATGTATATGAAACTTACTTGATAATTATGCATGTTCAAGATTATAAATTGTCCTGGAATAAATATATACAAAATCCATGAAAACAATGATACATGAAATTTTGGTATAATGAATGATTTATGTTTTTGAAGAAATGGCAAGAGAATAATATGTATCATATTATATGAATATGTGGCTATCTTTAATATGCTGATACATGGAAATTGGGTAAGCCGTAATAAGTAATAATCTCAAGTCTGATATGTTGATACAATGAGTTTATCGATTCTAAAATTATATGAAATATATTCAAGTATACCAATGACTGTTGTTGTTGACGCTTAGACAAGTGCCAAGCTATTGGTTAAATGGTAATATGTTTATTATTTGATACATCGAAAGGGTAAATGATCAAATGAAAATATACATGTGTTTATGGAAGAGTGGTAAAATTTAAGTTGTACAATTTCTTATAAAATAAGTTATCATGTGATAAAAAAAAAGTTCTATAAACTCCGGTGATACCTCGTGACCCTATTCCAATGATGGATACGGGTTGGGGTGTTACAAAGCCAATCAATAACTCAAGCTGGTTGAATTCGATTCAGTAATTACTAAGTTGAATTTAAATTTTTTTTTCGAATTAAATATGAATAACTTACAAGTATTATTATCTTATTTACCCTCCTAAAATTAAATAGAAAATATAAGCACAAAATTCCATTACTCCTGAGCAATGTGAGATTCTTTGATAAAAGTTAAGTTAGTCAAGGAAGGAAGGTAATCCCAGTAGCAAATTATTTAATACTTTGTGTAATACATCAAATGATGATCTGCAAGTCTTAACATGTTTTATCTTAATTTCTGCTTGGACTTTCTAATAAAATGGTAATGCACCATGTTTGAAAATTCCATTATTTGATGGGAGCCCTACAATAGTTGTAAATGTCAATTGCTCAGTCGAGTTGTGATTATCATTGCACGATATTCAGCTTCTATGGTTGACAAAGACACTGTCGGTTGTCTTTTGCTCTTTAAGAAATTGCTCCAACCAAGCAAAAACATCTGACCATTAGTTGAGTGCCGAGTATTATGGTCACCTGCACAATCAGCAACACAATTGCCAGCCAAGGTGCAATCTCCACCCTTTTTCAATATCAAATCGATATCATAAATTATATAAAACATGTTATAAATTGAAACATGTGAGAAATGCAACCAAAAAAAAAATCTTTAAATTAAGTCACAATAATATTATACAAAATATGACATAAATTAATATAAAATTCAAAAAATCTTAAATAACGTTCGACGATTTATCAAAAAAGAGGTAAAATAGAGATGACACTATGATATGAAGAGAAGCGACGTCGCGATGAAATCCCAAATGAACATGACAAAGATATTGTGACGAGCATGCATAAGATGTCACGACGATTTCTCCAAATAATATAGCCACATTTTAGACTCTAAGCAAAACTTGAATTATCGATTCAATTAATCTTACATCCCATTCGTTACAATTTTTTTTTTCAGATTGAAATACATCCAATTAGGGCCTCAATTGTTGATTCAATTCGGCAGCAACCAGCATCTCATAGCCGAATCATCCTCTCAAATCCCTAATTCTTTCTTCTTTCATTTTCATTTGTTTCAATTACTATGTTTTGTTTGATTCATTTAAGGCCAACTTGTGATTAATTTTGGTCATAAATAATATTCGAGGGCCAATCAAGCACTATCAAGGCTGCCCATTAGTGTTCACATTATTCATCCTACTCTTTTTCATTGTTAATGTTATTTATTCTACTCTTCACAATTTTAAAAATTAAATCGGTTAGATCGAAAATCAATCGAAGTATGAATGTATTGAATTGACGGTTGAATTAGACTTGAAATTTCGTTGAACTGATAATTGAATTTGTTTAATCGATTTTCTCTATTTTTTAAATTTTTTATGATTTTTATAGAGTTGATTGTGTAGACATCTCTAAGCTATGACCTTCATTCTAAATTGATCCCTAAACTTCAAAACATTTTAATTACAACCTTAAACTATTGATGTTATATTAATCAAGTCCTTCCATTATTAAAATTATTAATTTAACAATTAAATGGCATGTCAGATTTTATGTGACAAAATTTAAAATGAAAATTTAAAAAAAAAATATTATCACATAACATTTAAAAGTTAGAACTAAAAATAAAATAAAACTCAAAATAATAAAGAAAACAATAAAGTTTATGTAAAAGCTTCAAAAACCTCAAAACTAGGAGTTTTACAACTCTCAATATTCATTTTTCTTTAAAATTTCATTTTAAATTATGCGAGATGAGATATTACATTTAATTTAGCGGTTTAAATTAACGATTTTAATAATAAAATAATTTTACTTATATAACCTCGATAGTTTACAATGTTTGATATAATTAACTATTTTTTAAATAATTTATTCGATTGAATCGAATAAACTGATAAGAACAATAAAATCAATTGAACTAAAAATCAATAATTTGATCAATTCAACTAAAAAGGTAATTCCGAAAACCTTCAATTCTTTTGTAATTAAATTCAACTTGAGTTTCCTTTGCACTTCATATCTCACGAGGTCTATGATTATGATGATAATTGAGCCTTTTTTTTCTCCGGAAAAAAAATAGTTTTATATGTTTTAAATGTGATCATAAGACCTCAAAATTATACTTTGGTCCCTCTTAAAAATATAAAAATTTAATTTAATTTTTTAAAAACTATAAAATATTATCTATTAAAATAGTAGAATTACATTTTTTTCTATCATAAAAATTACAATTTAATTTTGACCCCTAAAAATTTTTTTGATTTCGACCCATAACCCTACATGGTACCAAAAAAAGAAAAAGAAAAAGGGACAATATATGAAAAAGATTCATATTGTTTTGTTTTTCATGGGATGTTATTGGCTTAGTGTTGCAGGCCAATTTTGGCCTACCTCAAACCCAAACCCGAATAGCCCATTTACCAACCCATCAGACCCAATACAAAAACCCAAGTCAGAACAGCCCAATAAAGCCCAACCTAAACTAAACCCAATCCCAACTAAACCCTAAACACAAAAGACAAACTTTGCAAACCCTAGCCACCTAGTTGCCGCCGCTCAAGTTGCTGCCCACTTGCGTCGCCAAGTCAGATGAGGGTCACATCTACCGTCTTTGGCTCCTCTTAGCACTACCCACGCACCTGCAAACAATGAATAGAAAAGATAGGAGAGAAAATGCATGTAATGGCTATAAAAGCCGATTGAAACAACAATGTAAAGGGGGAGATTTTCAGAGAGAAAATAGAGATTCGGCATTTTTTTATCAATACAAGAAGCAACCAATTTCAAATACAAGCAAACTTGCAAATATAGTTAAACAAAGGAAATTAAACACACAAAAGGGAGAGAAGAGCCCAGAAACAAAAGGCAAATCAGAAGTTTAAGAGGTGATCTGTTTTTTTATTTTTTTGAAATCCATTTTTTATATACATATATACATATTATAATAAAAAAACAGAAAAAAATAAAAAATAACCTTTTAAAAAAAGTTTCAGCCACCGTACGTGGCGGAGAGCGGTGGCAACCGGTCAGAGACCTCGCCGGAACCTGGGCCTGCAGAGAAAACAAAGAAGAAGTTTAGTTTTTTTTTTTAGAAACATGTAACAAATGATTTCAAAATAATTTTTTTTTACTTATATAAACGTTACAAAACGACGTCGTTTTGGTCGGCACCCATAAGCCCCAAAACGGCGCCGTTTCACTCTGCCCTACCCTGTCCGACCCTGACCCGCTAGGATCCGCGTTTTTTTAAAACGAAAGGGCTAATTCACTTTTAGCACTTCCGATTTTTCTATATTTTGCAATCAAGTTCTATGTTTTCTTAATTCGGCCCTTTAATTCACGTTAGTTTTTAATTTAGTCCTCTGTAATGCTGCACCGTTTTGAAGGGTGGGTATTTTCCCCATTTCGGTCCTTCGTTGTTTCACGCGTGTTCAGCCTAGTCCTATATCTTCTGTTTATATTCGATTTTGCCCCATTATTTTAGTTTTTGGTTCAATTTAATCCTTTTTTAACTATTATTGTTATTTTATTATTAAAGTTAATTAATTTATTATTATTATTATTATTATTATTATTATTATTATTATTATTATCGGTGTTTTAATCTTTAAAATCATTCTCTTTTACCTTTTATTTTTTTATCGTATGTACATATATATTTTTATGTGTTTTATATTTTCACTTCTTTTAAATTATTATTATCAGTATTAATAATATTGTTATATTTATCATATTTATTTCACTTTCACCCTTTTTATTTTATTATTACTATCATAATTATTTTTCTTTTGTGTTTATTTACTTACTATTTTATTATTTACTAATTATTTATTATTAAAATCGTTCACTTTCACTTCTTTGTATTTATATTATATATACGTACATACTCTTATATATACATTTTTTTAATTACTATTATTATTATTATTATTATTATTATTATTATTATTATTATGTATTTTTATATATATATTCGTATATACTTTTAGTATTATATTTTTATATATTATGTATATATCTTTAGCATATATATATTTATGAGATATTATTAATAGTTGTTTTTTTTACATTATTATTAGTTCTAACATTTACCCATTATGTATATTTTAATACTATTATGAATATATTTTTTATATACTACGTATATATTCCTAACATTATATTCTATATATATATTATGTATATTTTTAATATTATATTATTCATATATATTTTATATTATCTCATATATATTTCATTATAACTACATTATGTATGCACTTTTAACGCTATATTATGTATTTTTCAAATACTATGTATATACTCTTTTAAATACACTCTTTTTATTTTCTTTTACTGTAAATATCATTGCTATTATCATTTTAATATTCTAATATTATGTTTTAATATTTTTATCAATTGCATCATTGTTTTTTAAAAAATATATATTTCACATAATCAAAAAATGTTTTAAAAAGAAAACGAGGCAATATTTTTTGTGTTTAGGGATTCGGGAAATAGTGCCTTAACGTGCTGGATTGCGATTTCCCGTTTGTCTAAACACTTAAGATATACTTCTGAATAAATTTTGCAAATCACGAGATGATTTTAGTTTCGAAGAGTTTAAGAACCTCGTGTCCAATCGTGCTGGATGTGACGTTTGAATTCTTTCAGAGCAAAGGAATCTCGATTTTTCAACTCAAATTATTCCAGTTTTGGAAAAGGGATCCTATTTTTAAATCTTTCCAAATTTTTGACCTAAGACAGAAAACTACTCAATTTGGTACCAATTTTGGGCGTTGCGGGGGTGTTAAATCCTTCCCCGTACGTAACCGACTCTCGAACCTGTTTTCTCGATTCTTCGTAGACCAAAATTTTTATAAGGTGGTCCAATCGCACCTAAAATGGTTGGTGGCGACTCTATGCTTGTTTTTAAAGTCGACTCCGTTTTTCAAAACCACCCCTCTTTAAAAAAAATGGTTTCGACACTTAGCATATAAGTAGGGAAAAGGACCTTTTGTAGATTTTTTTTTTGAAATCAATTTCGTAAATATTTTTAATATTGTATAATAATTGCAATTAAACCTATAGTTTAAAATGAAATTTTAATTCACATTAGGCATTGAGTTTGTACTTTATCCTCATGCTCTCCCTTTGTTAAAATAAATAAATAAAATATCACATTATTATTAAATTATTTTTTAAGAAAAAAATATTTGAACAAAATTACTCTTCAGTTTCAGTTTAGAGTAGGTTTGAATGGACTGTAGGATGTGTTTAAATTATTTTTTGTCTCACACTATTTTTACACTAACCGTAAATAAACATACTGTCCATCTAAATTTACCCTTAACCTCGCTGTATAAATTAACTATAAACTAATAAACACCAGAGAAATAATGATTTTCTATCATATCTCTAAATTTCTTAATCTATGCACCTATTTAGATGTTCTAATTACTAAAATTATAACCACATATTCTCCTTTAACAGGATAGCAGCCTTTCTCTCCTCAATTTAGATGTACTAATTACTAAAATTATAACCACATATTCTCCTTTAACAGGATAGCAGCCTATCTCTACTCATATATTGGATGCACCTATTAATAAAAAATAGTAATTGTCAATAATTCAAACCCCAAATGACAGCTGTTAGCATACGAATCCTACCACAAACAACGATTAACACAATCCGAACTTACACCTTGCCACTTCGTACCAACGTTGTCAATAGAGAACAATGAGAGTGAACCAATCCCACTGAGCCTTGGACTCCCAGTTCATCACACAGATGAGATATAGCATGAGGAATTTTCCTAGGGTTCATCATCTTCTCCATTATCCATCTTTATTGTTACTCTACTTTTCTCCTTCCTTAAGCTCTTTCCCCTCATTTTTTATTGAGAGACCTTATTGAATTAAGCATCAAAGAGTGTATAGCTAAAGGTAAATTTATAAATTTCTTAAAGGGATTTGAAATTGAATTATAATTTTTTTTTTGAAGTTAAAATGTAATTTTATCTTATATTAACTTATGATTTCTTCAGTTTTAAAATAAATAAATAAAAATCTATTTATTTTAGAGAATTAAAGTAGAATTTTACTTTATAGTAACTTTTGACTCAATTATTTATTAAAGGACCAAAAGATAATGTTTCATTTAGGGGGGCCTGCACCTTAAATTCTCCCATGCCCAAAGTTATCATCCTTGCACAACCAAAGAAGTCCAATCAAAACTTGAATTTCATAAATTTTGACTTGTACTTTAATACTTTTAACACACAAATTACACAAAATAAATAAAAATCACCAAAATTAATAAAAATTATATCGAATGTGTTCACTGTCACCCCTGCCTCTGAGAAAAAAAATGTTAATGAAATGTGGGATTACAGATTTTGTTGGGTTGAATTTTATAATTAAAAAACTACTATTACCACTCAACAACAAAATAATAAATTAAAGAAATAATCCAATTGACAAGATCAAATGCCTAACATCGTACGAAGGAACGTTCAAACATGAACAAATAAAAATGGAAGGACGAAAATTTTGTTTTTTCTATTAATATTGTGGGTCTAAAACGAGACGTGAAGTCCTTCTCCAATAGCATGTAATGCATGTGATTAATATTGACACTAACGTTTGAATGAAGCAACCCTTTGAAATTGAAATTTCATTGGAATTTGGAATTGTTTCACGATTTAATGTTTGCATTGATGCTCTTCAAAAAGTTCTGGTGAATCATCCTGCTACATTGTGTTTGTATCAATTTCATCTTCGATGTTTCAATGAAATGATCCCTTGAAATCAAAATTTTATTGGAATTTGAAAGTAAAATTAAATTGTTTCACGATTTTATTGTCATTGCACCGATGATTTTCAAACAAGATTTGGCTCATCATCATGCCACCTCTAAAATCGAAATTCCATTGGAATTTGGAAACATGAAATTGGAATTATCACATGACCTTGTTGTCCTTGTGATCTATACATTCTTATATATCATGTTGAAATATGTCTGGATTATCACATCAACAGAATTATCACATCATCATGCCGTCAGCTATTATCAGTTTGGCTGCTGTACTTTTATTTTGTAATCCTTGTTACCCAACCCAAATTTTTGTTTAAAAAAATTAAACTAATCAATGGCATGTTGCCATGTGTAAAGTAAAAATTTTTAAAAATATATAACAAAAGTTTAAAAATATCATTAAAATAAAAAAATAAATCCCCAAAAAGATCTTGAAACTCAAAAAATTATAAAAAAATCATAATCTATTTTTGAAGTATGAATAACTTCAAAAAAATTAAAAATTTCATAAAATTTTAAAAAATTTTATTTGTTTGGAATTTTAGGGTTTTTTAGAAAATTTTAGAATTTTAAGAAAATTTTTAAGAATTTTATGTTATTTTTATTAAAAAACTCCAAAGTCATTAGTAACAAAATTTTCATAAATAGGAAAAAGAAAAAAGAAACCCTAAAATTTCCAAAGGAAATCCCATAAAATTCTAAAATTTTCTAAAACCGTAAAATTCCGAACAATCTACTTTTTATGAATTTTTTTTCAAATTTTTTTTAAGCTTTGCATACTTTTAAATCTTAAAAATATTTTTTTATAATTCTAAAAAATATATTATGAATTTTTTAAGAATTATAATTTCTATTTTTTAATATTTTTGGAGATTTTTAAATTTTTAATGATTTTTAAAATTTTTAAGTAATTTATTTATTTTATTGACACATAGCACTGGATCATTGGTTGGTTTACTTTTTTTAACGGAAATTCGGGTAGGAGTAACAAGCTATATAGAATGAAAGCAGGACGTAGTTAGGGGCGGGCAAGGGTTCCCCCTAAAATGAAAAATTTTCATTTAGTCATTTTAAAATTTATAAAAATTTAAATTAGTAAAGATAAAATTACACTTTAGCCCCTCTAAAATTGATAAAAATTTAATTTAATCCTTTAAAAATCTTAAAGATTAAATATAAAAATGGTAAAATTACTTTTTTACTATCGTAAAAATATATAATTTAATTTCGGCCTCTCTAAAAAAATATTCTGACTTGTCCCTGAATGAAAATAAGGGGCCAAATTGATAGAAAAAAGCATAAAGACCAAATTGATAAAAAAAAGCATAGATATCAAAGTCATCATTTAATTATAGTACAAGGTCAAAAGAGTTATTAAACCAAAAATATAATCCAGTTGATTTGGGGCTAACATCGTAGGAAGGGAAGTTCAAAGATGAAGAAATAGACACTCTCACATGTCGCAAATTCAAACACGACAAATTTGTGTTCTGAATTAATATGGTGTTGCTAAGTCATTTTCCAATAGCATGCAATTAATATTATGGCCAACCCTCACAAATTTGTGTTTGTAGTAATTTCACTATCCATGAAATATTTCATCTCTTTGAAATCCAAATTTTATTGGAATTTCTTGTCGACATGTTTGATGAAAGTATCTTAATTATTTGCGTAGATTTTTTTTATAGTCAGTCTCGTGATTATTATTAAAGAAGAGATTGTATCAATCAAGATTACTTTCAATGATGTTAATGATATTTGTCGAAACTTTTTTTAAAATTGACTTTAAAAAAAACAAAAATGGGAATCGCCACTAATCTTTTTTATTAGGTGTGATTGGATTACCTCGTAATATGATTATTTTAATAAAAGTTTAGATTTATTGAAATGACGATTTTCAGTTCACAAAATCTAGGAAATGAGTTCGTGAGTAGGTTACGCACGAGAAAGGGTTAGCACCCTCGTAACGCAAAAAATTGGTACCTAGTTGATTAATTTATGTCTTAGTGTCAAGAATAGAAAATTTGAAGAGAATTTAAAAACACGATCCCACTTTGTATAATGTTATTTTTCATTAAAATCACTTAAATAAATCAAAACGTGTTTAGAAGGCCTTCTTATCTCGAGGTAACCAAAAGGTCATATCCTGTAAGTTAGGACACAACATCTTGAATCCTCGAAAATAAGCTTGCTCTTTATTTATGTAACACCCCAAACCCGGCCTAAACATTATGGCCGAATCTAGCAGTGCCACATGAGAGTGCCTTAAAAACCAATTCAGAAATAAAAGCTCGTTCAGATTATTATCTTTCTTAGCTAGAAAATATGTATTGGTTGATTTGCTTGAAAACATGTCTCTTACGTAGAAGCTTTGGAACTGTCCATTCTTACTAAATTCTTTAATTTAGTATAAAAACGCATTTGTAGTGTCGCAGTCTATAAACCAATACTAATAACAGTTTAAAATCCCATCATAAAACCAAAACAGTCCAAGTCCAAAATAATTACATCAAAATTCCCCAAAAGTAGTAAATAAAGCGTTTAAGCTATAAAGTCTTAAATCGAAATGTGTATAGCAGTAGTCATCGTCGAGCCCTCCGCTGCACCGATCCATCTACTGCTGTGGATTACCTGACAGATAAAACAAATAAAGGGGTGAGTTTTCGTAAACTCGGTGTGTATATCCCCACAGTATAGCATGCATACAGACAAATAACAGATTACAGTCATAATTCGGGCCTGAGCCCTTAACAGAAACGGTGTAAGCCTTAACTCACTCAAAACAGAATCAAATATAATTGGGCCTTAGCCCATACAGATATCATATGCATATCAGATCAGAAACAGAAACATGCTCACCAACCCTGCACACTATCTCCGTCCAACCAACACACCATGTGGGGATAAAATCGACCCACCTAGCCCAACACACCAAATATGAGGATAAAATCAACCCATCCAACCCTACACACCATAAGGTACCGTGAAACGACACAGAACAGATATATGCAACATAGTTGCTAGATAACAAGCTAGAAGCCTTTCAGATACTTCTTTCTCTTCAACAATTAACCCACCCCAATGCAATGCAATCATACATAAATGGCATGCTATAATGCAGATAATAGATCATATAATCAGACAGATACACATGGTAAATAATAACATGCTTTCACATATATCATAATATTAGAACACAGAACTGGGTTTAATAAATCCTTACCGACCCTACAACAGGTCACAGTCGACTTGGGCGACCTGTGCAACCTTACAGAACATTTCAGAAAAATGGGCTCACACGCCCATATGGCCTACCTATGTGGGCGCCCACATCCGTGTGGCCTGCATGGCCCAAATTAGCCTTTGCTGTGTGAATCACACGGTCTGGCCCAAAATTACACATGCCCATGTGGTCCACATGTGTGGGCCCACACGGCCTAATTGGCCGAGCTCGTCTCTCACACACGGCCTCGCCAGCCTCACACGGCTGTGTCTGTTGCGCCTGTGTCGCTGAAACCCGCTTTCAGTGCAATCGGAGTACACACTTGGTTCATTTTTTATGTTAACGCAATCCCGAGCACTTTAAGACCTATAAATAGAGAATCTAACCATCGATTTAGTGCTTAAATAACCAATTTGACGATTAGAAACATACGGAGACTCAACTTACTGTTGATGAAAACCCTTCGTTAGAATCGCTAACACAAGGGGATACGAAATCACTATTCAATGTCTCTTCCAACACAAAATTTAATAATAGAACTAGATTACCAACCAATCGCTATAACTTCATAACAAGAAAAACTAGAGAAAACTTACTGATTAAAAACGAGCACCAACTATGATGTGAAACCACGAGAAGGGAATGGATTAAGGCAAAAATAGTAAGAATTTCGACAATAGAAATGGAAAAGAAGAAGAACAACGGTAGCACAGAGAAGCCAAAAAGGGAAGAAAAGGCAAAAGTTTGGGTAAAAGAGAGGAAAAGTGTGATTTGAGAGTACTGAACAACTAACCAGATAACCTTTGATTCCCTCCACTACTCCACTACTTAGTATCATACCAAAACTCAAACTCCTACTGTAATGGCCAATTTTGGGCCCGCACAAATAAACCAAATTAAAATTAAATGTCCTTTTACAAAATTAACCCAATTAGTGCCCAAATACACTACAAGCCCAGTTACACAATAAACCCAAACCCAAATTAAAACTAACCCGTTTGACCTAAAACTAAACCCAATCCGACCAGCCCAATTACAAACCCAACATTTCAAGCCCAACAACCCTTGGCCCACTACCCAAACCTAGCAGAAACCCTAACCCCGAACACCCATTTGCCCTAGCCGCCTCTACCCACTTGCACTGGCCTCTGACAGCAGCCACCTGCTCCACCGCCCTCCCTTGTCACTCAGCACCGCCTCAGGACCCTGCAAACATTAAAATAGATTGGACAGAAAGCAATAGAGGAAATGATTACAAAAACAATTTGTAAAGAAGTTGAGGGCTATAAGAAGCCGAATGATTTTCCATTGTAAGGATTCGGAACCTCCAAAAAAAATCAATACAAATAGAAAGTATTCAGAGCATTACAAAATAGTAATATTAACAGCATAGCAACAAAGGGATCCCCCGATTCCAGAAGAACAGAAACTATAAATCTAAAACCCAATAACAATCGGAAAAGCAAACGAGGAAACAGAATACGAAACGGAGGTAATTTTCTTTTACTTTTAAACCGTTTCCTCTTCTCTTCACCATTGATATTCATATATATATATACACAAAATAAAAGGAAAAAATTGGAAACTTTACCTTTTTCCGGCCACCGGAACGGTGGCCGGAACGACGGCAGACGGTGGCGCGAACGGTGGCCGATGATCGGCCGGTGACCGGCCGGCGACCGGCCGGCGACCGGTCCGGCACCGGAGCCCGGACCCCCCCTTTCTCTCCTTCTTCTTCCCCTCTCCTCTCTTCCCTCTTCTTTCTTTTTTTTTTCTCTCCCTCGGCGCAAATGAGCCGAAATCAAAAAAATAGGGTTTATATAGTTTTGAACTCGGGTCGGGTCGACCCGACCCGCTCCGCTCAAGGTCCGCGTGCTCTGACGTCACGTGGGGAATTTGCGTATCTAGCCCCTCCGCCTTTCTGGTAATCTGCAATTAGTTTTTTTTTAATTTTAATTCGGCCCCAATGGTTATTTCTGTTTTCAATCTGGCCCTGATTAAAACGCTGCGTTTTTGAGAAATCGGAAAATTGTGTTCGTAGTCCCCCTAAGTTACGCGTGTTTTGTAATTTCGTCCCTTTCCCTTTATTTCTTTTCCAGATTTGCCCGAATATTTGTTTTGTTTTTCAATTTAGCCCTTACTGGTACGCTGCGTTTTAGGAAGCTCGGGAATATTACCATTCTGGTCCTTATCCTTTTTACCCGTGTTTAAATAGGTCCCTACCTTTAGTTTTTATTTTAAAATTTATCCCGATAGTTTTACTTTGCTTTCAATTTAGTCATTTTTTATCATTTTTTCATTAATTTCTTTATTTTGTTCTTTTTATATTTATTGTTATATTATTTATTATTATTATTATTTTCTACTATGTATATTTTCTTTTGGTTTTTACTTATATCATTTTATTATTTTCCTCATTACTAGTATTGTGTTTAACATTTTATTACTATTACTGTTGTTTTTATACATTATTATAATATTGTCCACTTATATTACGTTTTACTATTATTTCATATATTCCTATATGTTGTTATTATCATATTATATCTAGAATTATATTAATTGTTTTGTTCTATTATATTATTATTTTTAATATTCACTATTATTTTATTAACATTAATATCTCGTTCCTTTTACTATTATGTATTATATATTGTTTATGTACATATTATTATTTATCATTATTATCAAAATATTTTTTCACTACATTTTATATTTATTATTCTCCTTTTATCGTAAATATTATTATTATCCCAATATTATATGCTAATGTTTCATTTCCATCGTCCTTTTCATTTTTTTATACTGTTATTATTACTACCATTTGTTTTTAATATTTTTCATTACCAATTATACCACCTTTTATCCCACACCAAATCTACCTTTTATAAAAGGCGATATTTCGGCGTTTAGAAATTCGGGAAATCGTGCCCTAACGTATTGGGTTTCGATTTTCTCGTCTAAATCTAACTAGTCGAATATCCTTCTTAAAACGTAAATTTTCAATAAAAACCCTGCCCATATTATTATTTTTATCATATTATTATTACTCACATTGTCCCTTATTACCACGTTCCCCTCTATCTCCGTCATAATCCCATCACGTGTTTTAAATGAAACCGCTCTTCTACACAAAAAACGTTCTTTATAAAGGCAATATTCTGTATTTAGATACTCGGGAATCATACCCTAACGTATTGGGCCGTGATTTCTCGTTTAAATCTAAATAACCGAATAGCCTATCAAAATAGTTATATAATTTTCCAAAACGTGTTCTCGGGAGTCCGAGATATTGCGTCCTAAGGCATTGGGCGTGATATTTCGTGATCTCAAGATAAGACTTTCTAAATCAAGGCAATGTTCGGTACTTAAGAATTCGGGAAATCATTCCCTAACGCATTGGGTTCCGATTTTCTTCGTTTATTCCAAGTACTCGAATATCCTTTCGAAATAAATACTCAAGCTCTAAATAAAAGGCAATTTGAGCTTCAAAGGTCGAAATGTCGTATCCTAACGTATTGGATGTGACGTTTTGCCTTAAGGCAAATCAGCCCTTTTCACATTTTCGATCAATCCCCAAATGATTTTCAAACAAACAAGGATCGTATTTTAAAATTTTTCCAAGTTTTCGAATTATTGACTTCAAAGATCTCAATTAATCAACGAGGTACCGGTTTCCGGGCGTATCGGGGGTGCTAATCCTTCCCCGTGCGTAACTGACTTCCGAACCTATTTTTCTGGTATGCGGACCAAAATTGTTGTTTTAATAAATTAAATAGTTTATCAAAAACAACCCCTTTTTGAGGTGGCCGATCGCACCCTAAAAAAGATCGGTGGCGACTCCAGTCTTTGAAAAACTTTTCAAGTCGACGTCCGTTTTGTTTTCACAAAATGGGTTGCGACAGCTTGGCGACTCCGCTGGGGACTTAAAATGAGAGTCGAACTTCAAGTTGATTGGTTTTTGTCTTTCGGTCAAAATTCTAAAATTTGTTTCTAATATACGATCCTTTCACTACACTTATCGCCTTTATGACATAGTTTTCATTATTTTACTGCTGCCTTTTATATCTCTGTACATTCCATTTGCATGACCATCGGGGTCACACCCTTTAAGTGGGAGTGAGAAACTATGCCTTCGTGAGGTTTTCACCTCCGCATGGGCTAGTGGACTGCTTCCGGGATACATCCGTACCTATGTCTTCGTGAGGTTTTCACCTCCGCATGGCCATAGGGAAATGTGTCCCCCTGAACCGAACTCGATCCATATGAGCCTATAATGGGTGAGGATTGAGGAATCAGCTGGTTCAGGTACCTTTTACTCTAGAACCGAGCTACATCTACTGAGCCTTAGAAGCCCACCCTAGGTGAAGTCAGGCCAAACCCTAGGAAAATTACCCTAATATGCTCTATTTATTATTTTATTGTGGTGCTGACATGGTTCTGTTTTGTTTTGTTCATGATCCCATTGCATCGCATAGTCATAGAAAAGAGGCATCAATTCAGGTTCGGTTGCTAAATAGAGCGCTGATCATGGAAAAGGGGTTTCTTGATAGAGTGGAAGAAAATGCGACCGTCCGAAAGTGGTCCGAGGAAACATGGCAAGAGAAAGGAAATAGTTTGGTAGAGGGATACACTTCAGAGTTATGGGACTTTACCAGCATCAGTGTAACACAAAATGACCTCCGAGAGCTGAGAGAGATATGGGTTAGCTGGGGCAACGAGGCCAAGCAGTTGTTTTACTATAATTATGGTGATCTGCCTTACTTACTAGATATTAAGGTAGATAAGCACCTGTTTCGAGCCCTGACTCAATTTTGGAACTCAGCATACAGTTGTTTTACTTTCGGGAATGTGGACCTGGTACCCACGGTGGAAGAATACACCACCTTACTTCATTGTCCGAAGATACAGACAGATAAAGCCTATGTCAGGGTGGTCAACGTCCCAAGCTTTGTGAAGAAATTAATAAATATCACAGGCATGAGTGAGCAGTGGGTCGTAGCCCGAATCCAACAGAAAGGCGAAGGCAAGTGTATTCCATGGAAAAGCTTGAAGGATCTGGTCCTAACGCATCCTGACATGAAAATAAGGGTTGATGTGTTCGCCTTAGGCATCTACGGGTTAGTGATCTTCCCTAAAGCCCTAAGGCATGTAGATGAAGCAGTTACTGATTTGTTCGATCGACTAAGCAAAAGAGTCAATCCAGTCCCTGCAATCTTGGCAGAAACCTTCAGATCATTGAACGCATGCAGAAGAGCCGGCGAGGGAAGATTTATAGGCTGTACACAGCTCCTGCTAGCTTGGTTCCATAGTCACTTCTGGAAATTAGAGAAGCCGTCCTACCGAGCCTGCTATGTGGACTATTCTCCGTTAAAAGATATAGCATCCACACCAAGACGGGACAATATTTCAGAAGAAAAATGGATGGAAATCCTTCAGAATTTGCAAGTCGAAGATATCGAATGGAAAGCTCCATGGCTGACTCCTGATCAAATTCTATATCGTTGTGGTGACTTCGACTGGGTTCCTCTTCTTGGGATATGGGGAGCTATTGGATACGCTCCATTGCTCGTATTGAGACAATATCAGTCAAGACAGTTTGTGCCAGCTACGCAAGGTTTAGCCCAAAGTGAGTTTGTGTACAGAGGCGAAAATTATAAACAGAAAATTCGTGAAATATCGAAAGCTTGGAGCAAAACTTGCAGGATGAAGAGATTTGCTGCAAAACCAATGTCAACCCCTGAGTACGATTACTGGAGAAATCAAAGAGTCAACGATAATGTCCTCTTGCCAAGTCAAGAAAATGCTCGGCCTTTAGAAGAGCATCTGCGAGTGATCCCATCAGAATTGGACGTTATCAAACAAGACTTTGAAGAAAAGAGTCGAGAATTAGGGAAAAAGATAGAGAAGCTCGAAGAGGAAAAGATGCAATTGGGATTAGACGTTGATATCCACAAGCAGGAGGCTGAGAAGCTAAGAAAGGGGAAGAGTAGGGTCGAAGAAGACTTAGACGATTTGAAAACGCGATACAAGAAAATCTGTAGGGCTAGAAGGACTGCTGGTTTGGGTAAGACGTCAGAACAGTGGAGACAAGAAGTCAAAGAGGAACAAACTAAGGCTAGTCGTTGGGAAAGGCAATTTCAGGAAACCCAAGCACGAGAGGATACACTAAAGAGAAGTTTGCTAGAGAGTCAGAGTGAAAAAGACAGGTTGCGAGCTCGGGTAACTGACTTGGAAAAGTCCCTGTATCATCATCGCAATCGTAATTCCGTGATAGAGCTGAAGGCTAGTTTAAGCAAAATCGATGAGTTAAAAGTGAAAATAGAGG
Source organism: Gossypium stocksii (assembly GCA_020496765.1). Lineage (NCBI taxonomy): Eukaryota > Viridiplantae > Streptophyta > Magnoliopsida > Malvales > Malvaceae > Gossypium > Gossypium stocksii. The sequence continues at coordinate 4,020,469 of CM035623.1, forward strand.
AGTCAGAGAGGGCACTGCAAAATGCTGAATTACGAATTGAACTCCTTGAAGCGAATAATGAACACTGGAAGGAACAGCTCTACTACTCACAGAGTCAGGTTAGAGATCGCGATCATGTCATGGGTGAAGCCTTGATTCAAATTCGAGAAGTCGCCGAGCATCTGCAAATCCTAGCAGTAGAAGCTGATATATTAAGCTTAAAGTTTGAGTCAGTATCGGATCGTGGCCGAGACTTAGCTTGGCTTCTCAAAAAAGTTAAGACCCTAGGAAATAGGGCCAAGTCGTATATGTAATCATCTACCTTATGTAAAGAAGTTCGTTTTCTAGAAAAGTGATCTAATAGAATCGAATCAAGAATTAACGCCTCTTTCTTTTCATTCATACGCAGTGCATCACATTAACCTGCATATGCATCCATAACTAATATTCATATGGCATCTTTCGCATTCATAAGGCATTCGTACATTCATTTCATGTAAATATATCATTATCGTTCACTAAGGCCCAAAATCACACGATTCGCAGTTACGACAATATAAAGGCTGGAACTACATCATTCGTATAGAACACGTCGGCGAGTTAGAACAATGGAAGCTGCATTTAATGAAAGAATCGAAAGAATGGAAAGAATTCAAAAAGAACTACAAGAGCAACTAGCCAAATCACAGCAAGAGACGAGGGATCTGATGGTGAGATCGCGGGAGGAGTCACTAGAACAAAAGGACCAAATGACTAAGATGATGGAGATGATGTCGGCCTTAGTCAAAGGGAAGGGACCTATACAAAACCCTGAGGTTGTGAATCTTGATCAGGATCCCCCCTACCCTCCTGGGTTTACTCCGCCTTACGCGATACATAGAGGATACACGCAAGGGGGACCCGCGGGCCTGGAACAACGGCCTGTAACACCTCCTCCTGTAGGACAGGGGGTATTCGTGGCAAACCCAGGAACTGCTCCGATGGATCCACCGGTCCCAGACCTAGACGATCCGGCAGAAATCGCTAGGCTAAGGATAGAGGATCATGAAGTCCAAGAAAAATATAGAAGTCTGGAGGAAAGACTTAGAGCGATAGAAGGCATTGAAGTCTTCTCGGCGCTAAACGCTAAAGAACTTAGTCTGGTACCGGACTTGATCCTGCCTCCAAAATTTAAAGCACCGGATTTTGAAAAGTATGATGGCTCGAGATGCCCGAAGGCACATCTCATTATGTTCTGCAGAAAAATGACAGGCTATGTTAATGAAGATAAGCTGCTTATACACTGTTTTCAGGACAGTTTGACTGGATCAGCTCTCCGTTGGTACAACCAACTCAGTAGAGAAAAGATTCGAACCTGGAAGGATTTGGCAGCGGCATTTTGCGAGCAGTACAAACATGTCTCCGATATGGTACCCGACCGCATGACACTACAAATGATGGAGAAAAAGCCATCAGAAACTTTTAGACAATATGCGCAGAGGTGGAGAGACGTCTCGGCTCAGGTAGAACCTCCATTGACCAAGACCGAGATAGCAGTCCTGTTCATCAATACCCTGAAGGCGCCATTCTATGATAAATTAGTGGGAAGCGCCACAAAGGACTTCTCGGATATTGTCATATCTGGTGAACTAATAGAAAATGCGGTTAAAAGTGGAAGAATGGAAGGAGAAGGTTCGAAGAAGGCAGTGCCTATGAGAAAAAAGGAGCCGGAAGCCCACATGGTGGGAACCGGAAACTGTTATGCTCCTGGTCCATATCCTAATCAATTTCGACCTCGAAATTACCCACCACCAAACTTCTATCAACCACAAGCCCCCTATTACCAACCACCACCTCCTTATCCTTCTTACCCTGTCTATGCAACCAACAACCCGAGGCCAGCCACCACGTTTCCCCAAAATGCCGGCTCCACCCAAAGTCAACCCAGAAACGAACCAAGGCCAGCAAGGCCAAACCCCGAGAGACCTCAATTCACCCCCATTCCGATATCTTATGGGGAACTATACCCCAAGCTTTTGGAAAAACAATTGATATCTCCCCATTACATGGCACCGTTGAAGCCCCCGTACCCAAAGTGGTACGACCCAAATGCTAGCTGTGCATACCACGCGGGGAACCAGGGGCACGCTACGGAAAATTGCATCGCCTTTAAACGAAGAGTCCAAGGACTAATCGATGCCGGTGTTTTGCGCTTCGACGGTACCGGTGGTGAAACCGGGAACCCGTTCCCAAATCATACTGAAAGAAATGTAAGCGCAGTGGAGGAGACGAACGATTTGCAAACCAGAAGAGTTGTTTCAGAAATAAGTTCACCTTTGCAGAGAATCTGGGAGGTGCTGCTTGAAAAAAGATTACTCTGTCGTCTTAAAGGGGTAACCGAGAAAAGAAATCCGAAAAGTCAAACCTTTTGTGACTTTCATGAAGCCGAAGGACATAACATCCAGTCTTGTGAGCAATTTAAAGAACTACTCCAAGACATGATGAACAACAAAGAGATTGAAATCTTCAACGGAAGAAGAGAGGCCAGTGAAAGAGAAATCTGTGCCTCCGATGGTCAATCATCGGATCTCCCTTACACCGCTGAACGACCACTAATAATCTACTATGATGCAAGGAGAGAACCGGTAAAACCGAAAATGATAATTGATGCGCCATCACCTTTCCCGTATAAGGATAGTAAGGCGGTACCTTGGAAGTACGATGTCAATATTGTCACTCCTGAAAGTGAAAAATTCCAAGGCACGGCTGAAAATATCGGAGAAGTTGGTCATTTTACCCGGAGTGGAAGATGCTATTCCAAAGAAGTTGAACCAGCAAAAAGGAATAATGATTTGAAACAAAAAGGAAAGGCACCCATGCTTGAGGCTGAACCTGAATCCGAAGGTCCGCCTGAACGGCAAGAGACCAAAAGGCCTGTGAACGAAGAAGAAGCACAGGAATTCTTGAAATTCATTAAACACAGTGAGTACAACGTGGTTGAACAATTAAGTAAACAACCTGCACGTATTTCGGTATTATCCCTGCTATTGAACTCAGAGCCACATCGAAACGCCTTGTTAAAGGTATTGAATCAAGCCTACGTAGCAAACAATATATCAGTCGAAAAGCTTGATAGGTGGATCAATAACTTGAACGCTGATAATTTCATCTCCTTCAGTGATGATGAAATACCACCGAACGGTAGAGGCTCTGTGAAGGCACTGCACATAACAACCCGCTGTAAGGGATATATAATACCAAACGTGCTTATTGATAATGGATCAGCACTTAATGTTATGCCCCTGGCCACACTTTCCAGAATTCCGATAGATTTGTCCTATTTGAGGCCGTGTCATTCCGCGGTGAGAGCATTTGATGGAACGAGGCGAGAAGTTGTAGGGAAAATTGAGATCCCTCTAGAAGTGGGTCCTTATATCTATGACGTCGAGTTCCAAGTTATGGACATCACCCCTTCATATAATTGCCTCCTGGGGAGGCCATGGATCCATTCGGCTGGGGCAGTTCCATCATCCCTTCATCAGAAAATAAAGTTCATCATGGATGGCTGCTTAGTTACCGTTGAAGGTGAAGAGGATATTGTTGCGTCTATCTCTGCAGACACACCTTATCTCGAAGCGAACAAAGACGCCGTGGAATGTTCCTTTAGATCCTTTGAGTTCGTCAACGCCACATTTGTGGCTGAAGGAAATAGAGTTCCCGTGCCTAGGCTGTCGAAGAATACTAAAATGGGAATCAAGCTGACGGTAGGGAGAGGGGCCCGAGCAAGAAAGGGTTTGGGAATACATCATCAAGGGATAGTCAGGGCCTTAAAACCAGTACCTCATAAAGCCCGATTTGGTCTAGGATTCCAACCAAAGGCACATCATTTGAAGAAACAGTGGAAGAAGGAGCAAGAAAGAAGGGTTGCGAGAAATCTAGGACGAGAGCCGGAATGGGAACCCATCGAGTACCCCCATCTGTCAAGCACATTTACATCCGCTGGGATCATATATCCAGGGCAAGAGAATGAACACAGCCCACTGCTACTCGCTGAGAAGGCTTTTCAAAACGTTTGTATAAATGTCGTTGATGAAGAAGCTGGTACAAGTGAAAGTGTTTCGAGGATACGCCCTTGTCCCCCAGGTTACATGTTGAACAATTGGACCGCTGAAGATCTTCTTGTGGTCTATAAGTCTTCCTCAGAGTAATGTCCGATATTCACTTTTTGTGTCCCTAAATATAATGGGATTCTTTTGTAAGAGCTGTCGTCTGCTCTTTATCTATTAAATGAATATTAATGAAGAAGCATTTTGTCATAACCTTTCGCATTTGCATTTACTCCATAATTATTCTTCTATTTCACGACTTGTTCTTACACTTACCTCACACCATACCATAACATTTTGTTTGTTGTTGCCAATGCTTGGATGTCCCTCTATAGTTTTTCTTTTTTATCCAATTTTCAGGTGTTCAGATGCCAATGACATGAATGAGCCCGTCACCAATCTTGAAATTGATTTTGAGAGGACTGTTTGTTTAGGAGAATTCGAGGATGAGGGAAATGCCGAAGACTATGTCTCGTCTCCTGACTTGCTAAGGTTGGTGGAACAAGAGGACAAACAGATTCTACCTCATCAAGAATCTGTTGAAACAATAAACCTGGGCACTGATGAAAATAAGCAAGAAGTGAAGATTGGGACCTCACTCTCAGAGGACACCAGGCATCATTTGATTGATTTGCTTCATGAGTACGAAGACGTGTTCGCATGGTCCTATCAGGATATGCCGGGATTGGACGGGGATATAATGGTTCATAAGCTCCCGCTGAGACCCGAATGTAAACCCATTCAACAAAAATTAAGGCGGATGAGGCCCGAAATGCTGCTGAAGATAAAAGAGGAAGTCAAGAGGCAATTTAATGCAGGCTTCCTACAAGCTTCCAGATATCCAGAATGGGTGGCTAATATTGTCCCAGTGCCAAAGAAGGATGGTAAAGTGCGAATGTGCGTGGATTATCGTGACCTGAACCACGCAAGTCCTAAGGATAATTTTCCCTTACCACATATCGACACATTGGTGGACAATACGGCGAAGCATTCATTATTTTCTTTCATGGATGGATTTTCGGGGTATAATCAGATCAAAATGGCTCCCGAGGATATGGAGAAAACCACCTTTATAACGATGTGGGGAACGTTCTGTTACAAGGTAATGCCATTCGGGCTCAAGAATGCCGGGGCCACGTATCAGAGGGCCATGGTGACATTGTTCCATGATATGATGCATAAGGAGATAGAAGTCTATGTCGATGACATGATTGCTAAATCCCGAGGAGAAAAGGAACATATTGTGAACCTCAAAAAGTTATTTGAAAGACTAAGAAAGTTTCAGCTGAGACTTAATCCAGTTAAATGTACATTCGGGGTTACCTCGGGAAAGTTGTTAGGCTTCATTGTTAGTGAAAGAGGCATCGAAGTGGATCCGGAAAAGATAAAAGCCATTCAAGAATTACCACCTCCGCGCACACAGAAAGAGGTCAGAGGATTTCTGGGAAGGCTAAACTATATTGCCCGGTTCATTTCTCAACTCACCAATCAGTGTGACCCCATCTTCCGACTCCTTCGAAAGCGCAACCCGGGAGAATGGAACGAAGAATGCCAGGAGGCCTTTGACAGAATAAAACAATATTTGTCTAGCCCCCCAGTGCTAGTGCCACCAACTCCAGGAAGGCCTTTGATTTTGTATTTAACGGTGTTTGAAAATTCAATGGGTTGTGTACTCGGGCAACATGATGAGTCGGGAAAGAAAGAGAAGGCGATATACTACCTCAGCAAGAAGTTCACAGAATACGAGGCAAGGTATTCGTCGATTGAAAAATCCTGTTGTGCTTTGGTTTGGGCAGCTCGGAGGCTCAGGCAATACATGTTGTATCACACGACATGGTTAATTTCAAAGCTGGACCCGATAAAATATATGATGGAATCACCCGCACTCTCGGGGAGAATGGCCCGATGGCAGATCCTGTTATCAGAATATGATATCAGCTATGTGAACCAAAAATCGGTGAAAGGGAGTGCAATAGCTGATTTCTTGACGGCTCGAACAACAGAAGAATATGAGCCCCTGAGATTTGATTTCCCGGATGAGGACTTAATGTGCATCACAGAGAAAGAATGTGAGTCATCAAAAGGGACGCCTTGGATGATGAGCTTTGATGGTGCATCGAATGCTCTGGGGCATGGAATTGGAGCAGTCTTAGTATCACCGGAAGGAGATCATTATCCTTTCACTGCTAGACTCAATTTTTTCTGCACCAACAACATAGCAGAATACGAGGCTTGTATCATGGGACTACGGGCAGCCATTGAACGAAACATCGAGATCCTAGAGGTATACGGGGATTCGGCCTTAGTGATCTACCAAATCCGCGGAGATTGGGAAGTGAGAGATCCCAAGTTGATTAAGTACAGTTATCTGGTGGCTGAATTGATCAAAGATTTCAAAGAAATAACTTTTAATTACTTCCCACGAGAAGATAACCAGCTGGCTGATGCCTTGGCCACTTTGGCTTCCATGTTCAAAACAAATAGAGCAGCAGAAATAATGCCCCTCAGGATGAGCATATACGAAGTCCCTGCACATTGTTATAGCATTGAGAAAGAGGCCGATGGACGACCTTGGTACCATGATATCTTAGAGTACGTCAAGAATCAAACGTATCCTGAACAGGCAAGCGAGAATGACAAAAGAACAATCAGAAGAATGTCAGTGGGATTCGTTCTTGATGGAGACACATTGTACAAGAGAGGTAAAGATCAGGTGCTTCTGAGATGTGTAGACACTACTGAAGCTAAGAAAATACTTGAAGAAGTTCATGAAGGAATATGTGGGACCCATTTCAACGGCTTCACTACGGCCCGGAAAATCATGAGACTCGGGTACTACTGGTCGACGATGGAGAGCGATTGTATTAGCTACGCAAGAAAGTGCCACAAATGTCAAGTTTATGGCGATAAAATTCACGTAGCTCCCTCGCCCCTGCACGTTATGACGTCTCCATGGCCCTTTTCAATGTGGGGCATGGACGTTATAGGGCCGATTTCTCCCAAAGCTTCTAATGGGCATCGATTCATTTTTGTGGTTATAGATTATTTTACGAAATGGATAGAGGCTGCCTCATTCGCCAATGTGACAAAGACCGCTGTCTGTAGATTCTTGAAAAAGGAAATCATTTGTCGATATGGTTTACCTGAAAGAATCATCTCAGATAACGCCTTGAATTTGAACAACAAAATGATGACAGAAGTGTGCAAGCAATTTCGAATAAAGCATCATAATTCCTCGCCATATCGACCAAAGATGAACGGAGCTGTTGAAGCGGCTAACAAGAATATAAAGAAGATTATCGGCAAAATGACAGAGACCTACAAGGACTGGCATGAAAAGCTGCCATTCGCTCTGTTTGCATACCGCACATCTGTGAGAACATCTACAGGGGCAACCCCTTTCTCTCTAGTCTATGGGATGGAGGCCGTGCTACCTATCGAAGTTGAGATACCGTCCCTACGAATCTTAATGGAATCGAAACTCGAGGAGGCGGAATGGGTCCAAGCTCGATATGATCAGTTGAATCTCATCGAGGAAAAACGCTTGAAGGCAATCTGCCATGGACAGATGTACCAGAAACGGATGATCGCTGCCCATGACAAGAAAGTAAGGCCAAGAGAATTCCATGAAGGAGAACTCGTGTTGAGAAAGATCCTCCCAATACAAAAAGATTCGCGAGGAAAATGGGCACCTAATTGGGAAGGACCATACGTCGTGAAGAAAGCATTCTCTGGTGGGGCCTTGATCCTTGCAGAAATGGATGGGAAGGAGTTACCAAATCCAGTGAACTCTGATGTTGTGAAGAAATACTACACTTAAAAAAAAAAAAAAAAAAAAAAAAAAAAAAAAAAAAGGGGGAGATCAAGGTGAAAACCCGAAAAGGGCGTCTTGGTCAAACGCAGAACATTAGGATGAAAACCCGAAAGGGCGTCCTAATAAAGCAAATCTGGGCCCATGGGGCAGGAGCAATTTTGAGCAGTGGGCCAAGTGACCAGGCTATAGTATGAAGCATTTCTGAACATTCAAGATCTTCTACACAAGAGACCTTGCTCAGAAAGATTTGTGATTGAGAAACGTGGCAGAGTTCATGCATTGAATAATCTAGAACATTTGTATCCACTAATATGGTTCCTTTTCTTCTATGGCACTTTCAATTATCCTTGATTGACTTTGTTTGTTACCTTCGAAATTAATGAGAAGTCTCTTTCTTGTACCTACCTGACCATTTGCATGCATCTCATTATGTTGTTTATTTAATTGATAAATAGTAATATGACATGCTCTGAACAAAAGAAATGTTGAATATTACTCGGATAGAAAACTTGATAGACGCAAGAGTTTCCAAGCAGGAACAAAAGTTCAACATGTACCAAACAAGTGATATCTGAGAAACGTAGTAAAGCCTGAAGAGAAACTTAAGAATCCAAGCAATGAAAGCAGACCATCAGGATAAGTAAAACGAGAGCTCGGAAGCAAGAACAAAAGCTCAGATGGGGCAAAAGGGTGCTATCCAAGAAACAAAGGTTACTCGTGAAATTGGGAAACGAGTACGAAGTTTAAAGGAAAGGGTCAAGAAATAATGAGATCCGATCACTACAAGAGTCGTGATGAAAAGAGATCATGACAAACAAATGCAAGGCACATAACATGTTCATATAGGCATAAATGCATTTAAGGCAAATAGGTGCATATCATGATGACATTATGCATAACATACACAGATATTTCAGCAGAATAAGGGGTTGCGATGACAATTGCATCCAAATTAAAGAAGAAGACACTTGAATTCCACCAGATGATATGTTTTGGTACTCTGAGGTACCTTTAATCCATGTTTCTAAAAAATCAACTCATATTGCGAGAAGTGAGTTGAGCCTCAAGTACGTTGAGGTATTTTTAATTTCTGTCCTTCAAAACCAACTCATATTGCGAGAGGTGAGTTGAGCCTCAAGACACGTTGAGGTATTTTTAATTTCTGCTATTTGACTCATATTGCGAGAAGTGAGTTAAACCACAGGTCATGTCGAGGTACTTTCGAATCTTGCTTTTATGTTTCAAAACCAGCTCATATTGCGAGAGGTGAGCTGAGCCTCAAGACACGTTGAGGTACTTTTAATTTATGTTTCAAAAATCAGCTCATATTGCAAGAGGTGAGCTGAGCCTCAAGACACGTTGAGGTACTTTTAATTTCTGTTATTGACTCATATTGCGAGAGGTGAGTCAAATTTCAAGTCACGGCAAGATGTTTTCGACATCTGTCTTTAATTTATGTTTCAAAATCAGTTCATATTGCGAGAGGTGAGTTGATCCTTTGCAATTTCTGTTGTTAAATTTCTGTTTGTTCAACTCATATTGCGAGAAGTGAGTTGATCTTTTGCAATTTCTGTTGTTAAATTTCTGTTTGTTCAAACTCATATTGCGAAAAGTGAGTTGAGTTATTTTAGTTTCTTCTCAAAAATCAACTCATATTGCGAGAGGTGAGTTGAACTCGTTTAATTTCAGTTTCAATTTATGTTTCAAAAAAGACTCATATTACGAGAGGTGAGTTGAGCTCTTTTAATTTCTATTTTTACTTTCTGCTGTTTAAAAGTCAATTCGTGTTACAGAGATGAGTTAAGCTTTTCAATTTCTATTTTGATTTCTGTCTTTCAAAGGTTAACTCATATCGCGAGGGGTGAGTTAAGCCTTGGACCTCATGTCCAGATATTTTCAAACTCTATTCTTTAAGGAGTCAACTCATATCACGAGAAGTGAGTTGGGCCTCAGCTTGCACGCTGAGTTGCAGGAGAGCCAATTGAAGATGCAAAATTTGCCTCTTTGAAGTTACAAGGAAGCTAATCAAAGATGTAGGCCTTGCATCCCCAGTGAAGTGGTAGAGGCAGTTTGAAGTCGCAAGAGGCGCAGTTTGAAGTCGCAAGATTTCACCTCTGAAGTTGCAGAAGAACAAGATCATTTTATGCCCTTAAAGATGCGGATAGATCGAGGCTACAAGTCGAAGCTCGGAAAGTCGCGATGGATTGAACCTAAAAGCTACGAGCCACGGTGGATTGGAAAGAGATTATTTGAAGAAAAGAAGCGCCAGAACAAGTTAAGATTTGGCGAGACCAGGCAAAATTGGCCTTTTCTCTATGTCTTTGCTCTATTACCGTTACACGACAATGAGCAAAGAGGGGCAGCTGTAATGGCCAATTTTGGGCCCGCACAAATAAACCAAATTAAAATTAAATGTCCTTTTACAAAATTAACCCAATTAGTGCCCAAATACACTACAAGCCCAGTTACACAATAAACCCAAACCCAAATTAAAACTAACCCGTTTGACCTAAAACTAAACCCAATCCGACCAGCCCAATTACAAACCCAACATTTCAAGCCCAACAACCCTTGGCCCACTACCCAAACCTAGCAGAAACCCTAACCCCGAACACCCATTTGCCCTAGCCGCCTCTACCCACTTGCACTGGCCTCTGACAGCAGCCACCTGCTCCACCGCCCTCCCTTGTCACTCAGCACCGCCTCAGGACCCTGCAAACATTAAAATAGATTGGACAGAAAGCAATAGAGGAAATGATTACAAAAACAATTTGTAAAGAAGTTGAGGGCTATAAGAAGCCGAATGATTTTCCATTGTAAGGATTCGGAACCTCCAAAAAAAATCAATACAAATAGAAAGTATTCAGAGCATTACAAAATAGTAATATTAACAGCATAGCAACAAAGGGATCCCCCGATTCCAGAAGAACAGAAACTATAAATCTAAAACCCAATAACAATCGGAAAAGCAAACGAGGAAACAGAATACGAAACGGAGGTAATTTTCTTTTACTTTTAAACCGTTTCCTCTTCTCTTCACCATTGATATTCATATATATATATACACAAAATAAAAGGAAAAAATTGGAAACTTTACCTTTTTCCGGCCACCGGAACGGTGGCCGGAACGACGGCAGACGGTGGCGCGAACGGTGGCCGATGATCGGCCGGTGACCGGCCGGCGACCGGCCGGCGACCGGTCCGGCACCGGAGCCCGGACCCCCCCTTTCTCTCCTTCTTCTTCCCCTCTCCTCTCTTCCCTCTTCTTTCTTTTTTTTTTCTCTCCCTCGGCGCAAATGAGCCGAAATCAAAAAAATAGGGTTTATATAGTTTTGAACTCGGGTCGGGTCGACCCGACCCGCTCCGCTCAAGGTCCGCGTGCTCTGACGTCACGTGGGGAATTTGCGTATCTAGCCCCTCCGCCTTTCTGGTAATCTGCAATTAGTTTTTTTTTAATTTTAATTCGGCCCCAATGGTTATTTCTGTTTTCAATCTGGCCCTGATTAAAACGCTGCGTTTTTGAGAAATCGGAAAATTGTGTTCGTAGTCCCCCTAAGTTACGCGTGTTTTGTAATTTCGTCCCTTTCCCTTTATTTCTTTTCCAGATTTGCCCGAATATTTGTTTTGTTTTTCAATTTAGCCCTTACTGGTACGCTGCGTTTTAGGAAGCTCGGGAATATTACCATTCTGGTCCTTATCCTTTTTACCCGTGTTTAAATAGGTCCCTACCTTTAGTTTTTATTTTAAAATTTATCCCGATAGTTTTACTTTGCTTTCAATTTAGTCATTTTTTATCATTTTTTCATTAATTTCTTTATTTTGTTCTTTTTATATTTATTGTTATATTATTTATTATTATTATTATTTTCTACTATGTATATTTTCTTTTGGTTTTTACTTATATCATTTTATTATTTTCCTCATTACTAGTATTGTGTTTAACATTTTATTACTATTACTGTTGTTTTTATACATTATTATAATATTGTCCACTTATATTACGTTTTACTATTATTTCATATATTCCTATATGTTGTTATTATCATATTATATCTAGAATTATATTAATTGTTTTGTTCTATTATATTATTATTTTTAATATTCACTATTATTTTATTAACATTAATATCTCGTTCCTTTTACTATTATGTATTATATATTGTTTATGTACATATTATTATTTATCATTATTATCAAAATATTTTTTCACTACATTTTATATTTATTATTCTCCTTTTATCGTAAATATTATTATTATCCCAATATTATATGCTAATGTTTCATTTCCATCGTCCTTTTCATTTTTTTATACTGTTATTATTACTACCATTTGTTTTTAATATTTTTCATTACCAATTATACCACCTTTTATCCCACACCAAATCTACCTTTTATAAAAGGCGATATTTCGGCGTTTAGAAATTCGGGAAATCGTGCCCTAACGTATTGGGTTTCGATTTTCTCGTCTAAATCTAACTAGTCGAATATCCTTCTTAAAACGTAAATTTTCAATAAAAACCCTGCCCATATTATTATTTTTATCATATTATTATTACTCACATTGTCCCTTATTACCACGTTCCCCTCTATCTCCGTCATAATCCCATCACGTGTTTTAAATGAAACCGCTCTTCTACACAAAAAACGTTCTTTATAAAGGCAATATTCTGTATTTAGATACTCGGGAATCATACCCTAACGTATTGGGCCGTGATTTCTCGTTTAAATCTAAATAACCGAATAGCCTATCAAAATAGTTATATAATTTTCCAAAACGTGTTCTCGGGAGTCCGAGATATTGCGTCCTAAGGCATTGGGCGTGATATTTCGTGATCTCAAGATAAGACTTTCTAAATCAAGGCAATGTTCGGTACTTAAGAATTCGGGAAATCATTCCCTAACGCATTGGGTTCCGATTTTCTTCGTTTATTCCAAGTACTCGAATATCCTTTCGAAATAAATACTCAAGCTCTAAATAAAAGGCAATTTGAGCTTCAAAGGTCGAAATGTCGTATCCTAACGTATTGGATGTGACGTTTTGCCTTAAGGCAAATCAGCCCTTTTCACATTTTCGATCAATCCCCAAATGATTTTCAAACAAACAAGGATCGTATTTTAAAATTTTTCCAAGTTTTCGAATTATTGACTTCAAAGATCTCAATTAATCAACGAGGTACCGGTTTCCGGGCGTATCGGGGGTGCTAATCCTTCCCCGTGCGTAACTGACTTCCGAACCTATTTTTCTGGTATGCGGACCAAAATTGTTGTTTTAATAAATTAAATAGTTTATCAAAAACAACCCCTTTTTGAGGTGGCCGATCGCACCCTAAAAAAGATCGGTGGCGACTCCAGTCTTTGAAAAACTTTTCAAGTCGACGTCCGTTTTGTTTTCACAAAATGGGTTGCGACACCTACACAGCATTAACACAAAAATTAATTTCCATACACAAGACCACATGTATAAACCCTCTCCTCTTATCCACCAGACCGTCAGACCCATTCTGATAAGTTCTTACAATTAAATTCTTATATGCTTTTAACCAAAGGTAAGGCTTTATTCAAGAAAAAACCAAAACTTTGCTAAATAAATGACATGAACTTGGGATCTCCCCAACACACCCAGATTACATAACCACTAAAGCAGACATATATTTTGTCAAATTATTGTAAAAACACATTTAGAAATTTTTCATGCCACAAATTCATAAAATTCGAAATAAGGAAAAATTCAGGCGTTACAACTCTACCCCCTAAAAGAAAATTTCATCCTCGAAATTTTACCTGATCAGAAGATATGAGGATACTACTGTCGCATTGAATCCTCTGGCTCCCAAGTAGCCTCCTCAGTGCTATGGTTCCACCACAACACCTTTACTAAAGGTATAGACTTCCTACGCAAAACCTTAACATCGTGATCTAGGATCTGAACCGGCTCCTCCTCGAAAGTTAGATCTGGTCTAATTTCAATCACCTCCACAAGCACAATGTGCGTAGGATCAGAGTGGTAACGTCTAAGCATCGAGACATGAAATATATTATGAATACGATCTAACTCTGGAAGTAGCTCCAACTGATACACGACTGACCCCACTTGTCTCAGAATCCAGTACTGTAACACCCTCTAACCCCAAACCGTCACCAGAATAGGGTTACAAGGTATTACCGGACTCATACACTAGTAAACGAATAAAATCGAGACCTAAATTTGAGTTTTAAATTAAAACCTTCTAATTTCCATCAAATAGTCCTTAATATGGGCCTACGGGGCCCAAAATAAGTATAGTAAGTGATTTGGGGCTAAATCGGGAACTTTGAAAACTTTTTTTGAAAACAAGGGCACATGCCCGTGTGGCCTGGGACATCCCGGTGTAGTTTACCTGTGGGGCTCCCATGGTCGTGGGGCCAGGCCGTGGGTAGATCTGACTTACTACACACGGCCGTGGAACTAGCTCGTGGGCAAGCCTAACTTTCCCACACGGCCTGGGCATATGCCCATTTGTCTTGGCCGTGTGAAAACATCATTTTTCACCATTTTTAAGCTACTTTCACCCACTAAACATACCTATTTCATGCCCAAATCAATGACTTATAAATCTTAATCAAATAACATCATCATGTTTTTCAAACTTAGCAAATGTTCATTCATTCATACTAAAAACTTCTTAAAGATTATGTACCATATTTACAATTAAAAAAATATAAAACAGTTACAAGTGGCAAACACCAAACCTAGTACATGCCACATTTCCAAAAGATAGATTCATCACCAAAAAGTTGAGCTGAGATCGGGATCAACTCGGATGCTTGACTGAACTTCAACTTTACCTAACCTGCGCACGGGAAACAACCGTACGCTGAGTATTGGAAATATTCAGTGGTATTATCATAATTCAAATTATAAGAACAACAATATATCATGTTATATACAAATCATACATATAATTGTATACCAAACTATCATATTTCCATTATATCAATTTCCATATTTGATTCACTATTTCATCAATCACATACAAATGTTCAATTTACATTTCAAACACGAACAATTCATGAACCTTTGGTTCAACCCCCAATCACATATACATATTCAATTCACATTTCAATAATAACCATTCATGAACCTTGATCCATGCCTTCAATCTCATAGCACAATTTCATTTCTTATTTCATTTCACATTATCACTTTCACTCTTCATTCAATGGTTCAAATGAACAAATTCAATTGATTTTCTCATTTCACTTAATTACCCCTATTAACATGACTCGGACTTTGGTGGATACACGGATCCAACCAAACACACCACAATGGCACCCAGTGCCTTATCGGATAGTTCGAAGCAAAGTTGACACCCAGTGTCTCATCGGCCTAGCCGAAGTATAGTGGTACCCAGTACCTCATCAAATCTATCTGAAGCAATATGAGACTCCAAGTGTCTCATCGAATCGAGGTCGAAGTAACCCTGAACTCTTTCAATCCTATAGCATGCGAACTATATCCACTAAGCCTGACTAGTTAATAGGGTATCGGATTCTTTTCTCTATTTCAGTCAAATTCACATCAATTGCACTTTGGCCACATTTTCTCACATATTTCTCAATTCAAACACAACTGGTTTGAAATTCACATTTTCGCATATTTTCACTTCATTTCCATTCTCACTTGATCAAAATTATTCAAATTCAAATCAATCACATTAATAGTTCAATCTCAAATTTCAAATTCATATGCATATATGTATTCATCATATAAATCTAATTCACATCCAATTCAACATCAATATTTATCCCACATTCAAATTCCATACACATATATTAAAATTAAACATTTAATAAGAAATAACTTGAATTATGATAATACAAACCGATATTTTTTTCTAGAGCTATTCTTCGATCATTTTTTCTTTCCCCTTCATATTCGACGTATCAGGTTCCTTGTTAGCTAGAAAATTAGCATAATTATAATTAATTAATAACACACACATATTTTATATAGAATAATAATTTTCCACACAACTTTTACCATAATACCAAATTTGTCCAACCACATTCATCTTCTTTCTTTTAACAATTCACATCATTTCTTTATTCAATTTGCATCAAAACTTCAATATAATTATCAAATTTTCATCATTTTTCCATAATTTCTAATTTCGTTCAATTTAACCCCTAAAACTCAAAACTTATAGCCTATTTTACAAATTAGTCCTTAAATCAATTCAAATCAATAATTTTATTAAATTAATCCCTAATTTCATCATTTGTTCAACATAAACCCTACTCAAATATCTATCTTTTAATATTTCCACATAAATTCAAAAGTATTCAACTCTAAGGCTTCAAAAATATCAAAAATCATATGAAAATGACTTAATTAAACTTACCAAACAATCTCCAAGCTTTAAAACCCTAATTCTCCCTTTTTCTTTTCTTTCCTTTCTTTCTTTCCTAAATTTTCGTTTTTTCTCTGGTATGTTTCTTTTTCTTTTTCTTTTTCTTTTTCTTTTTGTTTTATTTCTTATTTACTTAATTAATAATTACTAATAAAATATCTAATTAATAACAAATAAAAATAATACACATGTATTATACACACATATATACATGTATTATCCATCACCATACACTTGTCACCATCACGAATAAATAAATAAAACATAATATTACATAATTTATAATAATAATAATAATAATAATAATAATAATAATAATAATAATAATAAAATAATAAATAAATAAACAAATATCTTTTACTTAATCAATAAGTAAATATATATCTAATATACACTTGTACTAATAATATAAATACACATGTACTTATTTTCTAACATACACATGTCACTAATTTGATTTAATTACTAATTTAATCCCTTAATATTTTTATATTCCATAATTAAACTTTTATACTCTATTCAATTTAGTCCTTTCTATTAATTATTTCTAATTAAACTAAATTCTCCTATTCAAAGCTTAATTAAACACACAACTAAATACTCAAATATTTCTAATAATTATTTACTAACTCGATTTACTAAGACGGATGCCCTACGACTTATTTTTTCGGTGCCTGTGAATTTTGGGTCGTTACAAGTACGAACCAATAAATCAAGAACTCAGCTTGCCCTTCCGACTGAACCTCATAACTTTCTTCCATGGAGAGACCTAAACCAAATCCCCCATAGAATACTCAATGTCCTTCCTCTTCAAATCTGCATAGGACTTCTGCCTATCAGAAGCCACTTTCAAAAGATCTCAAATCAGACGGACCTTGTCCTCTGTCTCTAATACCAGCTCTGGACCCAGAACACGTCGCTCACCCAACTCAATCTAACATAAGGGAGTGTTACACTTACGACCATATAGTGCCTCGTAAGGTGCCATCTGTATACTAGACTGATAGTTGTTGTTGTAAGCGTAACTCTGCTAAAGGCAAGTATTCCTCCCAACTGCCTCGAAAATCAATCACACAGCTTCTCAACATGTTCTCCAATATTTGAATCACCCTCTCCGATTGACCGTCTGTCTGAAGATGAAAAGCAGTACTAAAGTCAAGCCTCAAACCCAGAGCCTCAGAAAGCTTCTGCCAAAATTGATATGTAAAACGAGGATCCCTATCAGAGATGATCGATACAAGAATCCCATGTAGCCTCACTATCTCTGAGATGTGGAGCTTAGCCAGTTTCTATAGGGAGAAATCCATCCTAATAGGAATGAAATGAGCTAACTTGTTCAATCGATCCACGATGACCCATACAGAATCTTTCTTAGTGGGTGTTAGAGGCAACCCACTAACGAAGTCTATCGTTACACGCTCCCATTTTCACATCGGTATCTTTACTAGTTGTAGCAAACCCGAAGGCAACTGATGTTCAACCTTAACCTGCTGACAAGTTAGACAATGAGCAACAAAGCCGGTCACATCACGTTTCAACCCTGGCCACCAGTACAACTCTCGAATATCTTTGTACATTTTGTTTCCACCAGGATGCATAGTATGAAGGCTACCATGCGCCTCCCTCAAAATTGACTGTCTTAAGTACTCATCATTAGGTACACAAATCTGACATCGAAAGCACAAAACCCCATCATCATTTAACCCAAAATCTAAAGTAGTCCCAGTCTCAACTTGACGGAACCGTAACTCAAGAGACTTATCCCCATTCTGTTTACCCCTGATCTGATCAATCCACGTTGGTTTCACTTAAAGTTCTGCCAACAAACTCCCATCGTCATATAGGCTCAATCAAGCGAACAACGCTCTCAGATTAGTCACAGCCCTACGGCTCAATACGTCAGCCACTACATTGGCCTTACCAGGATAGTACTCGATACTGTAGTCATAATCTTTAAGCAGTTCAACCCATTGACATTGTCTAAGGTTTAACTCCTTCTGAGTGAGGAGATACTTAAAGCTCTTGTGATCAGTGTAGATAGTATACCTCTCACCGTATAGATAATGCCTCCAGATCTTAAGAGCAAAGATCACTGCGCTCAACTCTAACTCATGCGTCGGATAATTAACCTCATGAGTCTTGAGCTGTCGTGACGCATATGCAACCACTTTACCATCTTGCATCAATACACAACTAAGACCCACATGTGACGCATAATTGTATACCACGAAATCCTTTCCAAGCTCAGGCTGTATTAGAACAAGAGCCTGTATCAAAACGGTCTTAAGCTTATCGAAGCTCTCCTACTGTGCACCAGTCCAAACGAAAGGAACTCTCTTACGTAGCAGCTTAGTCAGTAGAGCTGCGATCAAAGAGAACCCCTCCACGAATCGTCTATAGTATCCTGTCAGCCCTAGGAAGCTACGGATCTCAGACACATTCTTTGGTTGTTTCCAATCCAATACAACCTCAATCTTACAAGGATCTACATGAATCCCCTCAACAAATACCACATGGTCCAAAAAGGCAACCTCTTGTAGCTATAACTCACACTTAGAAAACTTCGCATACAATTTTTTCTCTCAAAAAGTGTGTAAAACAACCCTGAGATGCTCATTATGCTCATCCTCTGACTTAGAATACACCAAATATCGTCGATAAACACCACTACGAACTGATCTAAGTAGGGCTGGAATATACAGTTTATCAAGTCCATAAATACCGCTGGTGCATTAGTCAACCCAAATGGCATAACTAGAAACTCATAATGACCATAACGAGTCCTAAATGATGTCTTATACACATCGACCTCCTTCACTCTCAACTGATGATACCCTAATTGTAGATTAATCTTGGAGAACACAGAAGCCCCTCTGAACTGGTTGAACAATATCATCAAAAGTGGATACTTATTCTTGATCGTTAACTTATTCAGCTAATGGTAGTGGATGCATATTCGCATCGTAAGTATTACTCCAGGATAAGTGGATATTTATCCTTGTCCTCCCTATGAGAAATTTGGGTAGTTCCTCCAACCTGCATTGTAAGTATTACTATAAGGGTTATTTTAGGATCTAGAATTATTACCCATATAGTTGGCTTGCTCAGTTTCCATGCCATGTCCATAGGAGGAGTAATTGGGTTTGTACATGTTTCCCTGGTTTGAGTCGCATTGCATCACTGGGTGTATCTGCGTAGAACCAACAAAATTATCAATCTTTTTATTAAGAAGTTCTACCTGATTAGAAAGCATGGTGACTATATCAATATTAAAAACTCCGGCAGCTTTCTGTGGCTTTGTTCTCATGACTTACCACTGATAGTTATTTAGTGACATATCTTCTATAAACTCATAAATTACTTCTGGTGTTTTGTTTTTTATTGTTCCACCGGCTGCTGTATCGATCATTTGCCTCGTCGAAGGATTCAAACCGTTGTAAAAGGTTTGAACTTGTAACCACAGAGGTAACCCATGGTGGGGGCACCTTCTCAATAGATCCTTGTATCCCTCCCAGGCATCGTAAAGTGTTTCTAAATCCATCTGCACAAAAGGAGAGATATCATTCCTTAATTTTGCTGTTTTAGTCGGTGAAAAATATTTGAGTAAAAATTTTCGGTCATTTATTCCCATGTAGTGATAGACCATCGTGGTAAAGAATTTAACCACTATTTAGCTTTTTTCCTTAAAGAGAATGGGAATAGCCGAAGACAGATGGCATCATCAGAAACGCCATTTATTTTAAATGTGTCGCAGAATTCCAAGAAATTGGCTAAATGAGCGTTAGGATCCTCATCCTACAAACCATCAAACTGAACAAACTGTTGTATCATTTGAATAGTGTTAGGTTTCAGTTCAAAATTATTTGTAGCAATAGTAGGCCTAACAATACTAGATTCAGTACCCGCCAAATTAGGTTTAGCATAATCATACATAGTACGCGGAGTAGGATTCTGCTCAACAGGATTTGCGTCTACTACAGGAGGTAGCTGATTATCGTGATTTGCCTCCATCTCTTCAGCAGGTTCAAGTTCTTTTTCTTGACTTTGTTCTGGATATTGCGAGCTTCTTCTTATCTCTCTGCGAGTTCGATGAACTGTAGTTTCTAAATCGTCGTCAAACAATAATGGTCCTCCTGGGTTTTTTCTAGTCATAAACTAGAGATACCTAGAAGGGAAAGGTAAAAAGAAAATTAAAAACCTAAAATAAATAAAAAATAAAAAATAATTTGCAATAAAAGTAAAAATAGCTAAAGTAATAGGAATCGAGTGTTCCTAATATCTTAGTTTCCCGGCAACGGCGCCAAAAACTTGATTTCGTGATGATGAAGTAATAAAATTGATCGTACCTGGAAACTAACTAATATCACGATAAAGGCAAGTGCACCTATCGAACAGTAGTATAGTTAGTGGCAATACCGGAATATCGAATCTAAGGAACTAAAAGTACTAGTAATGACTTATTTCCTATTATCTAGCCTAAGAATAAAGAGGTGGTTTGTGTAAACTAATTAACACTAAACTAAACTAAAGAAACGATAAAGAGTATATTGGAAAATTACTTTTGGGAAAACTGATTGATGATGGCAATACTTAAGGAAGAATCCACCTAGACTTCACTTGTTATCTAACTCTGAACCAGACAATTTCTTCATTTGACTTGATCCGTAGAGATCCCTAATTTATGTTAATACCTCTGTCGAGGATAAGAACAACTAATCCTAGGTTGATTAATTGAAATCTCTTTCTAATTAAAATGCCTAGTCTTGCATTAACTCGATCTATAGTTCCCCATATTAGATTTGACTCTAATCCGGCAGATTTTCGTCGTCCTATGTCTAGGATTGCGATCAACTCCGCTTAATTATATTGGATCTACTCCTATAGAGGGACTTTTGCTCCTTTTTATAAGCACATTCGACTTAAATTAATATCCCAGAAATATCAATTCAAGAGTTAAAAACACAATAAAGAACAAATTAATTATTTATCATATAGTTCAAATAATAATAACAATATTCGTCTTAGGTTTCATCCCCTTTAAAAATTTGGGGTTTTAGTTAATAATTATAAAAAGAAACATCTTAGAATAAATAAAATAACAAAACATAAGAAAACCCAAAATTCCTGAAAGGATAGAAGGGAGATCCTCTGTCTTGATGCTGATCCTGGCTTCTGAGATGGATTAATCGGCTTTCCTTCGAGTAATTCCCTGCTTTTAACTCCCTGTCTTGGCGAGAATAATATGCACCCTTGTAGTTGCCTACTAGGGTCTTTATATAGAGTTTGGAGAGTCTTTCTAAGCATCTAAGTAGCCTTTTTTGAGTGAAATTGAACTTCATCACGACAGGGACATGCCCCATGTGCCACACTCGTGTGAGTCGATGTAGAGGCCGTGCTCGAGCCTGTTAGAGTGGCACAGCCATGTGCCACGCTCATGCAAATTGATTATAGGCCGTGCTTGAGCCTGTTTATGTGGCACAGCCGTGTGACACGCCCGTGTAGTGAACTTTCAAGCCGTGTTGATTCCTTATTTTGGCCCATTTTCTCCGTTTTCGGCCCGTTTCTTGTTCTTTTCACTCCTTTAAGCTCACCTGAGTATAAAATATGAAATTAAAGGTTTAGGAGCATCAAATTCCACAAATCAAGAAATAATTCATCCATAAATATGTCACATGAGAGTGTTTTAAAAAGCAATTCGAAAATAAAAGCTCATTCAGATTATTATCTTTTCTTAGCCAGAAAATATGTATTGGTTGATTTGCCTGGAAACATTTCTCTTACGTAGAAGCTTTGGAACCGTCCATTCTTACTAAAATATTTAATTTAGTTTAAAAACGCATTTGTGGTGTCGTAGCCTATAAACCAATACTAATAATGGTTTAAAATCCCATCATAAAACCAATACAGTCCAAGTCCAAAATAATTACATCAAAATTCCCCAAAAGTAGTAAATAAAGCATTTAAGCTATAATGTCTTAAACCGAAATGTGTATAGCAGTGGTCACCGTTGAGCCCTCTAATGCACCGATCCATCACTACTGTGGATTACCTGATAAATAAAATGAATAAAGGGGTGAGTTTTCATAAACTCAGTGTGTACATCCTCACAGTATAGCATGCATACAGACATATAACAGATTACAGTCATAATTCGAGCCTGAGCCCTTAACAGAAATAGTGTGAGCCTTAGCCCACTCAGAACAGAATCAAATATAATCTGGCCTTAGCCCATATAGATATCACATGCATATCAGATCAGAAACAGAAACATGCCCACCAACCCTGCACACCATCTCCGTCTAACCCTACATACCATATGGGGATAAAATTGACCCACCCAGCCCAACACACCAAATATGGGGATAAAATTAACCCATCCAACCCTACACACTATAAGGTACCATGAAACGACACATAACAGCTATATGCAGCATAGCTGCCAGATAACAGACTAGAAGCCTTTCAGATACTTCCTTCTCTTCAACAATTAACCCACCCCAATGCAATGCAATCATACATAAATGGCATGTTGTAATGTAGATAATAGACCATATAATCAAACAGATACACATGGTAAATAATAACATCTTTCACATATATCACAATATTAGAAAACAGAACGGGGTCTAAAATATCATTACCGGCCCTACAACAGGTCACAGTTAACTTGAGCGACCTTTGCAACCTTACAGAACATTTCAAAAAAATGGGCTCACACGCCCATGTAGCCTGCTCGTGTAGGCAACACATCCGTGTGCCCACACGACCCAAATTAGCCTTGGCTGTGTGATTAGCCTAAAATTTCACGCGCCTATGTGGTTTACTCGTGTGGGCCCACACGCCCGTATAGACCACACGGCCCAATTGGTTGAGCTCGTGTCTCGTACATGGCCTTGCCAACCTCACACAACCATGTCCATCGCACCCGTGTCGTGTGCGCACGGTTTGGCTCGTTGATCACACAACCATGTCTCGCCACACGTCCTCCACACGGGCAGTCTACACGCCCGTGTAGCGTTGACAGTAAGCTTTTCGGCTTTCGCCAAAACCCATATTTAGTGCAATCAGAGTACACACCTGGTTCATTTTTTATGTTAAAGCAATCCCGAGCACTTTAAGACCTATAAATAGAGAATTCAACCATCGATTTAGCACTTAAATAACCAATTTGACGATTAGGAACATACGGAGACTCAACTTACCGTTGATGAAAACCCTTCGTTAAAATCGCTAATACAAGGGGATACGAAATCACTATTCAAGAAAACTTACTGATTAAAAACGAGCACCAACTATGATGTGAAATCATGAGAAGAGAATGGATTAAGGTAAAAATAGTAAGAATAATAATAATAATAATAATAATAATAATAATAATAATAAGGGCAACAAAAATGTGCAAATAAAAGAAAATGAGTAATATAAATTTTAAATAAAAAAAGGGCAAGGAAATAATACATAAATAAATAAATAAATCCATAATTACTATTCTAATTCTATTATAGATAATCAAAGTACAATAAATAATAACAATAATAATAGGGATAAAATAAAAATAAAACGTATAAATAAAAAGAAATGTAAATGACATAAAATTTAAGTGTTAATTTAAATGAAAGAGACAAAATTAATCAAGTGAGGGATGAAATTGAAATTTAAACGAAGATTAAGTCATAAATCGCAAAATAATTAAAGTAATGGGAATAAAGGACTAAATTGAAAGTCCAAGAAAATCTAATGTCTAAATTCAAAAATAGGATAAAAAAGGCTAAATTAAAATGCAAAGCAAAAGTTCAAGGGCCCCGAAGACAATTAATCCAAAACAGTACACGTGTCATTCTATGAGGGGTCAACGGTATAAGGACTAAATTGAAAATGAATTAAAATCAAAAGGTACAATTTAAAAAAAAGAAAAAAAACTAAAATTAGGACCAAATTAAAAAAAACAATTCAAAAGCAGAAGGACTGGAGCGGCAATTAGACCCTTCCCTAAAAAACATGTGAACCCTAGGGGGATCTAGGTCGGGTTTTCGGGTCGGCCCCAAAACGGCTTCGTATTGGGGCATTTTGGACCACCCCAAAAACGGTGCCATTTTACAAGCCTATTTAAGTTAAATTTTTTTCAATAATTTCATTTCTCTTTTGTTTTTTAAAAAAATTGCTTTCACCCCTTTTTTTCTTTGAAATTTCCCTTGGGCCAGCCATAGGAGCCGTCAAGGCTCCGCCACGGCCACCCGCTGTCAGTGACTGCGATCACCATCTCTGATGGCTGAAAATTTTTAAAAAAAATCATTTTTTGCCCTTTTTTCTGCGTAGAACTCCGATTTGGAGTCGAAAACACTAAACTAAAGCTAAACTCCTAAAAAAAGAGAAGAAAATCTTTCGGTTTTCGACGTTCTCCGCCGGTGCCTTAGCCGAATCCCCAGGGATTCGATGGTCTTTCAGAACGGAAGAGATACCGACAGTAGAGCGAAGACCATTCGACAAGTAAGGGTTTTATTTTTATTTTTTATTTTTTCGAATCTAAAAGAATAAAAAAGTAAATCACCTTTTTTTTATTTTTGTATCTGATTTCTTTTCTTCCAAGAAAAAGGTCTCCCTCGTACAATTTCTTGTATGGCTTTTATAGCCATTACATACATTTTTTTCTATTTTTTCTACTGTTCTTATTGTTCTTACGTGTTGTTCTTTTTTTTTTCTTTTGCAAGCGAATGTGCGTAGTCAACGACGATGACGAGACTCAAGCCTTGCCATTTTGGTGCAAGGGGTGTGGAAGGGAAGCAGACCTCGGGTGATGGGCATGCCGACGTGAGGCGCGGCGCGAAAAGGCTAGGTTTTTTTGGTTTTACTGAAAAATGTTTAGGTTGTTTGGCCAATGGGCCATTAGGGTTTTTATTTTGGGTCGTTTGTAATTGTAAATTTAGGCTTGATGTTTTCTGTAAATGGACTGTTGTAATGGATTCTGATATCTTTTATTTTTATTTTTTGTTTGATTTCTGTTTAGGCCCGAGCTAAATTGGCTTATTACAATATTTACTTGTATAGATTTATATTATCCAAGAAAATATGAGTTAGGCTGACTTTATAAATGAATCCTTTATATTCATATATTAAGGTATTTAATTTGTGATATTTGAATAGATCAATATGGATTAAAGGTTACTTTATGAAATTAGATTCGTGCTCTAAATATAGAAGTCTTATTCAACCTTTAAAGAGGTAATTACTAAGGCAGTTATATGAAAATGCAATGAGCAGTGTTTATTGCTCATGACACTCCACAAATCAGATAACTTGTCTTATTTAAAGTTGACAATATTTTCAATAAAATCAATTAAATCGTGACTTAGATGATTTTATGGACCTCTGCTGGGCCATATTTGAAGGACTAACTTGTGGAGCGATAAATCTTTGAATATTGAATCAATTCAGATCAAGCAAATCGGATCCATTGTTTTGTGAGGATTAACTTGATCGAGTTGAAAACTTATCTTGGAGATATTTGATTTATTCTAAATTTTATAAGGATATTGTAAAGCCTTCTTATAAGGCTATTTTAATGAGATCTTAATTGTAATTGATTTTTATCTTAGCAAGTTTTAAACTCTTATATAGTAGAGTATTATGTAAGATAGAAGGGTGGAGTGTGAGCACGTAATTTGTTCACTAAGAATTCATTATTAAGTAAACAAGTGAGTCACTTGGTTTACGAGCTAAGTTTTGGAGAAAACCTTAGTGAAGAAAAATCTAGATCTTAGGTGCGAAATTGTAGTTGTTATACCAGTATTTGATAAAACTTAAATCACTATTTATATGAGGTATAGGATAGTGAATTATCTTTCTAAGTAAAGCTCGTAGATAGAGAAAAACCAAACTACGTTAACAACTTTTGTAACACCCTAACCCGTATCCGTCACCGAAACAAGGTTATGGAACATTATCATAACTTACGGAATGGATTCAAAGATTTTATATCATTTTATCATACATGTCAGAAAATTTATCGTAAAGTCCCTTATTTGGGCCATCGCAGCCTGAAACATACATTAGAAATAAGTGGGGACTAAATTGGGAATTTAGAGAATTTTTCGTAAAATTTGAAAAATTTTCCTAAGTGTAGAGGTCACACGCCTGTGTGGTCAGGCCGTGTAGTTCACACGGCCAAGTGACACACCCATGTTCGAAACCGTATGGTGTATGAAATAGATCATGTGATCGTGTCCTCAGCTCGTGTAACTTTTTGACTTGCAAAACATTAAAGTACAGGGATCACACGGCCAAGCCACACGCCCATGTGCCAGGCCGTGAGAAAAATACTGAGCATTTTGTTTTATAATTTCAAAGTGCAAGGGACACACGACCAGAACACATGCCCATGTGCTAGGCTATGTGTCACACACGGCTAAGACACACGCCCGTGTCTCTGCCTGTGTGGACAGAATAAGGCTATTCCAAGCCTTATTCCTCACTCAAAATTCTCATTTTACCTACATAAACTCTTAAGCACATATTTAATCCAAAGCATTTATTTAAACCAAGCCAAAAACTTAGTCATATACATAATATATTTCATTACATGTAACTACTATATTAACACGCTTTACTAGTTCATTCATTACTCATACCAATACTTACACTAAACATGACAACCATACATATAAGTTAATATGAAACATAGTCAAAATAAAATTTTCATTTTTACACAACAATTTAAATACCTATACATGTTATATAAAACATAGTATATTTAACAAGATCTATCAGCAATTTGGATAGTGTGATTCGATGCGATGATCCGATCTCCCAACTTCTCATATATCTACAAAGAACATTAAATAATACAAGTAAGCTTAATGAAGCTTAGTAAGTTCGTTGGCTTTAAATGTAAATCTTACCGTACATACAATATCTATTGAATTAAATAAATCATTTATTACACATTTCTTGCCAATCACAAGTCAGTTGATGAATTCACTTAATTGAGCTCAAAATCAATAATAACTTAGATTCTTCCACATTAATTCCATATAACACTTATCAATCTTTGTCAAATCAGATAACGTCTTACGGATTTGAGTACATAGTAACAGAAGCCCAAAGGCTATACAGAAGCACATGAGTGCTAAACGGAAACCCATAAGGGTTGAACGAAAGCTTATAAGTGTTAAACGGAAACCCATAAGAGTTAAAATGAAGCTCAGAAGAGCTAAACTAAAACCTGGAAAGAGTTGATCTGAAACTTATATGAGTTGACTGAAGCTCAGAAGAGCTAAACAGAAAGCAAACACAAGAGTTCACAATAAATGCTGAACCTCGGTTTACTTGGGTAATTTTGCCATCAATTCCTCTTTTACACTGAACGATTGTATTCAAACCTTCATTTCGTTCACTTCGAATACTTGATTCAATTTCATAAATTTTAATAAATGCAAATTACTATCCATCAATTTAAAAAATAATATTAAAATTTAACCATACAAACTTACCTGAAGTAAACTTGTAAATTTGTAGTAGTTCAAGGACTACTCTGTAAATTTCCCTTTTTTCACGATTATCTACAGGCTCTTGATCTAAAATATAAAATTATTCATTCATTAGCACATAATTCAATTCTAATTCACTTCACAATTTATATCTTTCAATTTTCAAAATTACACATTTACCCCAACTTTTACAATTTTTACAATTTAGTCCCTTATCAATTTTCCATCCAAATAAGCTAATTCTTCTCAATTAACAACTTATTCCATTATTCTAAGCTAATTTACAGCCTTTTATTCATAGAAATCTAACAAAAAAATCCTAATTCTTTAATTCTTCACAATGTAGTCTTAATAATCAATTTCTATTAAGATTTCTTGATAAAATCATCATATAATAAAATTAAAGCTTCAGATCCATGTTAATTCATCATAAACTTCCAACACTCATCCATGGTAACTTTCAAAATTATCCAAAAAATCAAAAACTAATGAATTAAATAGTTGGACCTAATTGTAAAATCTTAAAATCACAAAAAATTTAAGAAAAAGAGTAAGAATTAAACTTACATGTAACAAAATATGAAAAATATCTTCTTAAGGGTTCTTAAATGGTGTTTTTGGCTGACAATTATGAAGAAATTATCTAGAATTCTCTTTTTATTTCTACTTGTAAGTTAAATTTTTCAATTTTTCAATTTTGCCCTTATTTCAGCTGATTCTTTTGATTTTTCTCTACCAATGCCGCCCAAGCCATCATCTTTGGGCTAATTTTCCTTTTAAGTCCTCCTTCATTTGACACTTGAGCTATTTAATCATTTTAGCAAGTTTTACACCCTTTTCAATTTAGTCCTTTTTAATTAATTAACTATTAAAACGTTAAAATTTTCTAATGAAATTTTAATACTAATTCAATGACACTTCATAAATATTTATAAAAATATTTACGACTCAGTTTATGAAATTGAGATCTCGATACCTTGTTTTCGAGACTAATTAACCTAATAATTCTTTCTAAAGCACAAATTACTATTTCACAACTTTTCATATTTAACTCATAAATAATAAATAATAAAATTTTTGAACTTTCACGTCGGATTTAGTGATCTCGAATCACTATTTGCGACACCACTAAAAATTGGGCTGTTACAACTTTATTGTGTTGAACTTTGTTTTCTATCGTAGTAAAACTCTCATTTAGCTACGGCAAATATCAACTGAATTCTTTCAAATTAGATTATTCTTTTACCTTGATTAAGAAAACACTCAATTACATCCTGCTTTTACTTTACATCAAACTTTCATTTAAGAAAGAGGTACAGGTACAACACATACAGAAAATAAGTCCTAAAAGAATACATAAAGAGATCAATCTATAAGGTCGAGCTGGTGGAAACCTCCCCTAGTGTGACCCAGCGTAGACAAAACTGTGGCGGCAATGTGCTTTGAGCTTAGTCCTGCCTCTTCAATTTGATCATTTTGAGATCCATGGTCAATGTATTTATCTGGTAGTATCATTGGCCTCCACTGCACCATGTAACATTTATGTTAGAACAATAACATACATTTCCACTAAGTATAAATTTTAATGGATGTTAGTGTTACCTTAAGCTTGCCATCTAGTAGTCCATTCAAGCACAAGAAATGAGAAAAGTGGGTGCTGAACCCTCCTATTGATCCTTCTTCTGCGGTGATCAATATCTCATGTTCTCGAGCTAGTTGTCTCAGTAAAGCTCCGTCAATTGGCTTACAGAAACGAGCATCCGCCACAGTTGCAGAAATGCCAAGCATTTGTAGCTGCTCTGCTGCTTTCATACAACTTTGTACTATTGTTCCATACCCCAAAATGGCCACCTTGCCACTTCCTTCTCTTAGTATTCTTCCCTTCCCAATCTAAACATTTTCAAATTTCGGGTTACGAACATATGAGTGACTGTTTGTAACTAAAGAGATCTTAGTAGGATAACATTGATATACCTCTAACGGTGTTCCTTTGTTGTTTGGTGGGAGAATGGTGCCAATGCCATTGCCTCTGGGGTACCTAAAGCAGCTAGGACGATCATCGATGGCGGCTGCCGTGGCCACCATGTGCATGAGCTCAGTTTCGTTCGAAGGTGCCATTACCACCATATTAGGTAAACATGCCATAAAAGTAGTGTCAAATGCACCGCAATGGGTCGGTCCATCTGCACCCACTAGGCCAGCCCTGTCTATTGCAAATCTCACTGGTAGCTTTTGGAGATCAACATCATGAGCAACCTGCAATAATTAAACACTTTGTTATTATTAATTTTGATCAGACCATTGCTTTCAAATTAGCTTATAATTAACTTGGAATTACTTGATCGAATCCTCTTTGTAGGAATGAAGAGTAAATGGCACAAAATGGTTTGAGCCCTTCAGAAGCTAGACCAGCGGCAAAAGTAACAGCATGTTGTTCAGCTATCCCGACATCGAAACATCGATCCGGGAATCTTTTTTGGAATAAAGAAAGCCCGGTTCCTCCACCCATGGCGGCATGGATTCCCACTATTTTATCATCTTCTTCTGCTTCAGCTATTAAAGACTCTGCAAAGTACTTAGTATATGAACATGTTTCCGACTTGCTCTTCATTTGTTTTCCGGACTTTGGATCGAATTTCACAACCCCTACAACAAGAAGAATAACACCCGTGTTGGACACAATACGAACGAAACTTATTTCGAGTCCTGGTGACAGCGTTGAATTGTACTTGTACTTACCATGCATTTTATCTGGTGCAACCTCAGCAGGGGCATAGCCTTTTCCCTTCTCGGTAATGACATGAATGAGAACAGGCCCTGGGGCTGGCATTGATCTAACTTCGTTTAACACGTAAACAAGGTCTTCTACATTATGACCATCCACTGGTCCTATGTAGTATAGTCCTAGTTCTTCAAATAGGCTAGCCCCTAAACCACCAACAACTCCTCTCATGTAGGAATCGAATTTGGCAGCGATTTCATGTGTCTGTCCACCTATTTGCTTTGTGATACCCTATCAATATGTCAAAAAAACCTAAATAAGCCCATTTTGTCTAGTTATCATGGTGAAGTATTTAGGTTCGAATAGCCAAAGTTAGACACCTTTGCTGCTTCGCGTAGTTGACGAAACTCCCTGCTGGATTGCAGCTTTGTTAAAGCTTTGCTAAGAGCTCCCACTGGGGGAGCCGGACCATCGACTGTGGCCGTCGGCAACGAAACTTGCTTGTTATCATTCAAGATGATGATGAGATTTGAGTCAAGATAACCAGCGTTGTTCATTGCTTCATATGCCATTCCAGCAGTCATTGCTCCATCACCTATTACTGCAATTACATGATTGTTCTTCCCTAACAAGTCTCTCCCAACTGCCATTCCTGCCATAAAACAGCCCACCAGTATCAGCCTATCACGGTCAGTCAGATAAATATCGGCTATGAGTATCTATGATGAAGAGCTTAGAACTGACTACCTAAACCAGCAGAAATGCTAGTAGAACTATGGCCAACTCCAAAGGCATCATGAATGCTCTCTTCCCTTTTCGGAAACCCTGCTAATCCGCATGTTTGTCTAATCGAATGCATTCTCGATCTTCTACCAGTTAATATCTTATGCGGATAGGACTGTAAACAACAAAATACAGTATGTTAATAACCCATCATACAGTGATGGAGCTAATTGTATATATTACACTACGAACAAACTTCCAAAACCTGTCGCAATAAACAACATAACGTTATTACCTGATGCCCAACATCCCAAATAATCTTATCCTTAGGAGTGTCGAAAACATAGTGAAGTGCCACTGTTAGCTCAGCCACCCCCAGGTTTGAACTGAGATGCCCTCCAGTGTTTGACACTGTGTAAACCACCTCTTCTCGTAGCTCATCAGCTAACTTCCCAAGCTCCTATCGTTTTTCAATCAATAAATTAATAATGCGTGATAAAAAGTGTTAATAATTATAGTTAATAGTATAATAATTATTACCTCGATGGAAAGACTCTTCATATGAATGGTATGGTTTATGGTATCAAGAAGTGGAGTAGACGGTTTTTCTCCCGAGAAATTAAGCAACCTTTTGGTTCTTGTTGTTTGTTGTCCACGTTTATCCATGTTGTTCTTTTCATAGTTTGCATTCCCCGTTTCAAACCGAGATGCTGTAACTCTATTGAATCGACGCTGCAATCAACAAAGTCCATCAATGAAAAACTTGGATAAAAAAAAGAAAAGAAAAACTTAGGCATTTTTTCAGATAACCGACCTTGCGATGGAAGCTTGAAATGGAATTATATCCATCTTGCGATTGGTGTAAAGGAAGAAAACTTGTTCTTAAAATAGAAGAAGCCATTGTTGTTAAGGCAGTATGAAATGTGAAGCAAATGGCTGCGCCGTAGGCGGGTATTTATAAGGCTAAAGAACACATCTCTTTCTTAGAAAAGTCTATCTACGTAACCAATAAGCTCTCTTCCACGTGAAAACCATGGATGATGATGCCCATGGTCTAAATATTTAGCCCCAGTGGCAATCTTAAATTAATTATTATGGATATTTAGCCAATGAAACCTTGACACAGTTCATCGAGGTACAAAATTTTGGATTATGAATATCTATTATCCATATTTATCTTATACAATCATCTAGAAATGACAGTATAAAATTGTAATTTTTAAAATATTATTTTTTTATTTTATAGATTATTAAATTTAAATATCCAGTAAATTCAAATATTTAAAAGATAAATTAATTAATTAATTATAATTTAGATAATAATATTTATATTCAATGTTATAACACATGTCTTATAAATTATATTTTGATTTTGAACTCAATTTGATTTCATCTTCAATAACTTCATGTTAAGCTACTTTTCGAAAGAGATTTTTTGGTTGGTAAGTGTGAAACAAATCCAAGATCAGTAGTTTTCGAAAATTTTAATGTAGATTTGTGCATATGTATGATAAATAACCTTTTTGGTACATAACTTATGGTAGGAGCAAATTACTCTACACCATAAAGCAGCGGCAGGCTATAGATATTTTTTTATTTTTATTTTTAAATTTTAAATTAATAAAAGTTAAATTATATTTTGGTATTCTTAAAAATATCAAATTTTAATTTAATCTTTTACAAATTATAAATATATAACTATATTTTTACTATCGTAAAAATTATAATTTAATTTCGACCCTCTTAAAAATATTTTCTAACTTCACTCCTACCCTAAAAAGAATTAATCTGTTATTTAAACCCACAACATAGGTTTTTAAGTTTTTAAAAGAGTTGGGTACATTTTGTATATCTATATATATAAATAAATATAATATGGTGCATGCATTATGTTTTTGAATTGGTTAAAATATATCATATGTTTTTATACTCTTTTTAATTTTGGAATTTAATCTCTATACTTTTATTTTTAAGAATTTAGTTCTTTTATTTTTTCAGATTTTAAAATTTAAATTTAACTATTAACACTTTTTAGATTACTTCGTTAAATTTAAATTCATTAGAGCGTTATTTTTTAGTTATATTGCTATTAAATGAGTACTTTTTTATATTTTAAAATAAAACCAATAAATTTAACCAAAAAAATAAAGGTGTTAACAATTGGACTTGAATTTTGAAATCTAAAAAGAAGAGGGACTAAATTTCTAAAAATAAAAGTATAAGGACTAAATTTCAAACTTAAAAAGAATACAAGGACCTATGAATAATATTTTAACCTTTTGAATTTTGTCCATCAGAGGGGGTGCAACACTCATAATGTAAGAACAATCTAAACCTACTATAAGAACAAATAAGGAACAAGGATTTTAATGATTTCAATAAGTTAAATAAATAATAAAAGTATACACGGACATAATTGCATGTACGAATTTGCAAAATGGTACAATGACATGTTGCTCCTTTGACTTTGACAAAAAGGAGACCTTTTTTGTAATTTTCCCTGGATTCACAAATTAATATCCATTTTTATTATCATAGTTTTTGAATTTTGAAATTTCAGTTTATTACAGAAATAATAGACATGAAATTTATTAGATTAAATTCTATTATTAGTTTTGTACTGTGTAAATTGTAAACTTAGCCTATATTTTCTAATTTTATCATTTTTAATATCGATACTTTTCAATTTTGAAATGTTACCCTCAACTCAAATAGTAGTTCTTAAGTCTATAACCTAAAATAACATAGTCTTTTTGGTGAATGTTATTGAAAATAAGAAGTTAACATGGTATTGCATATGTAATAATGTATTTGTCGTATAAGTGTTGTAGCCCAATTTTGCAGACCAAATAAATAAATAAAAAACAAACCCATTACAAACTAACCCAACCCGTTTTAAACCCGTGACCCAAATACATATGCCCAATTACCTAAGCCCAAACCCGGGCAGCCCAAAACACACAAAACCCTAGCCTCATTCTTTTCCCACTCGTGCCGCCTAAGTCCCACTTACCCTGCAGCCCCTGACTCAGCACCTGCCCTCTGCCATCTGACCAACAGTCCCATCCACCGCCCTTCACCTGCAAGCATTAAAATAGAATAGACAGAAAGCAAGAAGAAAAAAGAACTTGTAAATTTGCTAGGCTATATAAGCCGATTTGAATCATTTTGTAGAGGGAGGTTTTTTCGTTTTTGAATCAATACAACAAAACAGAGAACTTTTCGACAAGTTAAGGCAAATACTAAGACAATAGTAATAATATCAGTATCACAGTGAAGGGATACCCCGATTAAAGCAACATCGCAAAACAAAAACAGAGAGGTGATTTCTCTTTTTCAGAATTAGTTTTCTTCCTCTTTTGTTTTTAACAGTAATAATATACACTTATATATATTTTAAATAAATTAAAAATAAAATAAGAGAAAAAATAGAAATTTTTACCTTTTTCCGGCCACCGGAACGGTGGCCGGAACGGCGGCGAACGGCGGCGTACGGTGGTCCGATCATCGGCCGGTGACCGGACGTTGACCGGTCCGGTGACCGGGCCCTCCCCGGATCCCCCCTCTCTCCTTTCCTTCCCTTCTCCTCTCTTCCCCCTTTTTTTTTCTTTCCTCCGTGCAAATGAGCCAAAATAAAAAAATTTGGCCTTTTATACTTTCGACTCGGATCGGGTCGACCCGATCCGACCCACCCCAGGTCCGCGTGCTCTGACGTCACGTGGGAAATTTCCCACCTTGATCCTTCCGCTTCTTTTGTAATCTGCAATCAGGTCCTATCCCCTTTGCAATTTGGCCCTGAAAGTCGTCCTGTGTTCCAATTTGATCCTTTATGCTACTGCGCGTTTTGGGATTTCGGGAAAATTGTTGCTTTGGTCCCCTTTAGTTGTCAGCGTGTTCTAATAGGCCCTCCTCTTTTCATTTTGATCCCGAATTCGCCCCAAAAGCATTTTTTTATTCAATTTCGTCCCTATTTGTTTTTTTCGTTATCTTTTTTAATTTTAATATTATTATTGTTATTATTATTTATACTATATGTATTATTGTTGTTAATATTAAATATAGATTTTGTTCAATATTTATGCATGTATTTAAATAACATTATTATTAATATATGTTTTATCATTTTCTTATTATGTTATTATGTAAATATTTTAATATTATGTTATATATTTTAATACTATGTTATGTCCATATCATTATTATATCTATTTACTATTATTATATTTTATGTCTAATATTAGTATTATTATTACTTTTATCATATTATATTCGACTTTTGTGTTTTATTATTATTATTATTATTATTATTATTATTATTTTTATTTTTATTTTTATTTTTAACATATTACTATTATTTTTAGTATTAGTATTATTTTCACTCAAAATTTATGTACACACATGTTATCATGTTTTTTTATATTATATTTTACTTATATCCTATGTAAATATTTTTATAACTTCTAATACCTATAAGTGTATATATTTTACAGATTTTTAGTATTATTACGTATTTTTTTTTAAAATTCATGTATATATGCACCATGTATGTACTTTCAATATTATTATTTAGTATATAGGTATATTTTCTACGTAGTATTACTAATAGTAGTTTTATAATATTATTATTGTTTCTAAAATACGCATATTATATATTTTTAATACTATATTAAATATATGTTTTTTATGTGTATATATATACTTTCAATATTATAGATTTTTTTAAATATCATAATTATCTTGTTTAATATCGTATGTATTTGTTAATGTTATGTAATTACTAAGTTTATTATTCGTCATATATTCGCGTTTTATTGTTTGCATGCTTCTAAATTGAATATATATGACAAATTGCATTTAATTATAACATTATTACGAATTTTTTTATCGTTTTAAAATATTTTTCCATATTTTCAATAAATAAGGCAACGTGTCGATTTAACATTCGATCGTCGATTTCATCGCTATGTTGGGTGAAATCTGTCGACTCGTGTTAAAAAACGAGACGTCCTTCTAAAAATCAAAAATCCAAAAACTCTTGTTTTTTTTATCGGATCACGACTAAACGTCAAATTGGACTTGCATTTTTTAGAATCAAGACAACACATGTTTAACAAGATACCAATTTTTGGGCGTCGCGGGGGTGCTAATACCTTCCCCGCGCGTAACTGACTCCCGAACCCTATTTTTCTCTGAATTTTAACGCAGACCTAAACTCGACCTTCTTTTATCCGAAAACAAGTTTTTGTTAAAAGAGGTTTTATTAGGTGTCCGATCACACCTAGAGAAAAGATCGGTGGCGACTCCTTTGTTTTAGTAAATCGAAATTCAGATTTCATAAATCGCCACAATTAGCGACCAAAGCTACCAAGCAAAATAAATTTTACGTCGCTACAATAAGATTTTAAAAATAGTAGAATTTAACGATTACCTTTTAGGTGAAGACTGAAATTTCAATATCTGAAAAATACAAAGACTAAAAATAACCAAATTTGAACAGAAAGACTAAATCTACAATTTACATATAATACAAGGACTAATATCATAATTTGAACTTGCATTATTAGAGAGCTAGAAGACTCTCTCTTTCTTTTTCATATTCTTTATTTCACATTTATTTTCTAAAAAGAAATAATAATTAGGTAAATTCAAAAATATCATTAATTATATTAGAGATCCTCAAATAATGGCTTATATTTTAAATTGATCATCGAGCTCCAAATTGTTATAAAAGAATATTCAAAATATCAATATTAATTAGGTCACTTCATTAACTTGGGTGTCGATTATTAATTCGAATGTAACATAGAGCATATTTTAAAATAACATATAAATTAAATTTTAAATGTTCTTGAATCAAGAAAATAATCCTCATAAATTTTAATAACAATTTATATTTTTAACTCGTTAAATTCAAACTTAATTGACACTTTTATTTATTTATTTCAAAAAAAATGGCTTAATGCATAATTTGATGATTGAGTTTGACATTTTTTTTAATACGGTATTTGTGTTTTTTGTTCAATGTAGTAACTTTTTTAATGTTTATTTTAGGTTTTAGAATTTATTTTATGAAAATTTATAATTAGCTATTAATATTAGTAATTAACTTTCATCAAATTAACCCTAAAATCGAAATTGAATCACATCCATTAGATTATATTTGATAAATTAAATACAAAATTAAATAAAGTTAAAATCATGAAAAGTTTAAATATAATAATTTTAGCAATTAACCGTCATTTAATTAACTCTAAAATACGAATTAAATACTAAAAAGTTAATACTATTACCTTTAGATACTAAAACATATAAATTTTGTAAATATACTTATTAGATTAGACAAAAAATAATACAGATACCATATTGAAAAAAATATCAAATTCAAATGTCAAATAATATATTAAGCCTAAAAATTCCAGTTGAGTGGATGTTGTTTGTTTTGGGTCTACAT
This sequence comes from Gossypium stocksii, assembly GCA_020496765.1. Lineage (NCBI taxonomy): Eukaryota > Viridiplantae > Streptophyta > Magnoliopsida > Malvales > Malvaceae > Gossypium > Gossypium stocksii. Next base: position 4,058,116 of record CM035623.1, read on the forward strand.
CGTACGAGGGAAGGTTGAAACTTGAAAAATAGGAAGTCTCACCAATCCCTTTTTTGTCTCAAACACCTGATATTAAAATATTAAAATATAAGGATTAAATCGATAAGTTACCTATAATATAAATATTAATAGCGTAATTTACAAATTTTTTGGGTCAAAATCAAAAGATATTTATCGCCGATAGTGATAATTAACTCCTTCACCACAAATGTTTTTCGAATAGGTAAATTATTAGTCACAAAATATGTTCTATTCTCATGGACAAGGATTAAACTTCCGACCATATGATTAAAAGACAAGATGAGCAATCACCAAGTCACATTTTATAATTCTCCAAACTTTAAATTGTTATAAAAAAAGTCTTTAAAATATCAGTACCAAATTAATTAGATCAGTTCATTAACTTAAATGTCATGTAACAATTTGAAATACATGAATCAAATTTAAAGCACACACGATTCTGTTGTTATAGGCCAATTTTGGTCTATCTTAAAACCCCAAAATTATCAGTCCATTTGCAGTCTCACTTTACAAATTTTACATTTAAATTACATTAACCCCAAGTACAGACCCGAAATTAAACCCAATTACCCATCTGCCTACCCAGATCCACTACCCAAATCAGATGACTAAGGACCCACTACCCAGCAGCCCAAATCAAGCCAAATCCTGGTAGCCCAATCGGCCCAAACGCTGGCAGCCCCTAGGGTCAAACTAGGGTTTCAGAAATTGAAACCCTAGTAGCCTTCTCCCACTTGCGCCGCAACCACACCTGGCCTCCAACCACTCCTCTGCCCGGGCCACCAACTGCCACCTGCTCCACTAATCCCGTCACCTCTGCCATCTTCACGCTTCACCCATACCCTGCAAAGATGAAGAACACGCAAGATCAGCAGCGAAAAGAAGGAAAGCAGTGTTTGTAAATTGGCTATAAAGCCATGAAAACCGAATGGTAAAAGGGGGGAGATTTTGGCTAAAAAACGGAGGTCGAAAGCTATTGTAGAAAATATCTCCTATTCCAGTTTACCAGAAATAATAAAAGAATAGATTCAAAGTAAAAGAACATCCCGAATACGCCATTAGATTTCAATATATCAAAACGGAAAATAAACTTGAATCAAAGATCGAAATCGGAAGGTATTTCATTTTGTCCTTTTAGTTTCTTTTTTTTAAACTTGATTTCCTATTTCTTTTCTTCATTTTTTATACATATAACATATATATATATATAGATTAAACGAAAAAAATAAAAAAAGGTATACCTCTTGAACTTCCGGCCACCGCGCGTGGTGGCCGGCGACGGTGGTGGACGGAGATTGCGACGGCGCCGATGGCCTCTCCTTGGCCTCGTTCTGGATTCATCCAGAGAGGAAAGAGAGAATTTCTCTCTTCTTTTTTTTTAACAGCAAAACAAATGAAATAAAAAAAGAATTTTTGGCCTTTATAGAACCCGGTTCCCGACCCATGACCCGCGTGTTAACCCGATCCGGGGGGTTGGATCCGCGTGTTTTCCCTCTAAAAGGGAAATTTGCGCAATCGATCCCCTCCCTTTGCAATGTCCGTTGATTAAACCTTTTGTATATTTCGATTTAGCCCTAAAATTCGTTCTAATTTCCAACGAAGTCCTCCATGCTGCGCAGCGTTTTAAGGGCACTGGTAAATTGCATTTTTAGTCCTCTCACTGTTTTAGCGTGTTCTAGTTAGTCCTTCTCTCTTTATTCTTTTTTAAAATTGCCCCGAATATTCATTTCTGTTTCCAATTTCATCCCTTTTTCAGATTTAACCTTTTATGCTTTATTACTATTATTATTTTTATTATTTATTATTATATATATTATTATACTATTTATTATTTTGTGCTTTTTAAAGACATACTTCACCTGTTTATATTACTGTTTTATCCTTATTATTATTACTTTTGTCAAATCTATTATTTTTTTTATGCTTTGCTATTATCAGTATTAACATCTTTTACCTTATACTAACATGTATGTATGTATATATTCATGTGGTTTTATTAATAGTTTGTTTATAGCCCTTTTTTACATGTATATATCATGTATATTTTAATACTATATTAGGTATATCTTCTCATATATATATTTCTTTTATTATACAATTTATATATATATGTATGTTTTTATATGTCATCTTATGAATTTTTTTAATATTATATTATTTCTTATATTATCCCATATATATATATTTTTAAATATTCTTATATGTACTTATTATTTTCACTATTGTTATTTATTATTTTATTTAGTATCATCATATACATATCTTTTCATACATGTTTTCATTTTATATATTCTTATAATATTAATACATTTTTATCCTTTCTTTTATTGTAAATATTATCTATTATTCTTCTAATGTCCTAATTTTATATTTTAATGTACCTTTCCATCAATCATTATTTCCAATATTTTACAATAATCGTATTAATTTTCTACATCACTTTTTGAAAGGTTTTAATAAATTTTAATACAAAGGCAATGTTTCGGTGTTTAGAGATTCGATAAATCGTACCCTAACGTATTGGGTTTCGATTTTCTCGTTTGAATCTAAATACTCGAATATCCTTCTTAAAACACAAGTCCGAATAAAAACCTTATATACTCTGCACGTTATCGTCATCCTCATTTATTTGTTTTATTTCGCGCATATCTATGTCGTCGTTTATCACATATTTTATAAACTATCTTTTACAAAAAGTGATTCTCTTTATAAAGGCAAACGTCCGTATTTGGATACTCGGGAATCGTACCCTAACGTATTGGGTCGCGATTTCTCGTTTAAGTCTAAATCTCCGCATAAGCCTTTCAAAACTAATGTGTAATTTAGGTATAAAAACTCATTATCGAGAATTCGAGATATTGCGTCCTAACGCATTGGATGTGGTATTTTGTTATCTCGGAATAAGATTTTCTAAAAACCGAGGCAATGCTCGGTACTTAGGGATTTGAAGAATTGGGCCCTAACGTATTGGGTTCGATTTTCTTCATCTGTCCTCGAGTATTCGAATATCCTCTCAAAATAAATATCCAAATTCTAAATAAAAGGCAAGTTTGACCTCAAAGGCCGAAATGTTGTGTCCTACCGTATTGGATGCGATGTTTTACCTTAAGGCGAACCAGCCTTCGATTTACACTTTCAACTTACACAAACAATTTCAAAGCAAATAAGGATCGTATTTAAAATTCTTTCGATTTCCCGAATTATCGGCTTTAAAGACATTAATTAATCAACAAGGTACCGGTTTCCGGGCGTATCGGGGGTGCTAATCCTTCCCCGTGCGTAACTGATTCCCGAACCTATTTCTCTGGCATGCGGACCAAAACCGTTGTTTTAATAAATCAAATGGTTTATCAAAAACAACCCTTTTTTTTTAGGTGACCGATCACACCCTAAAAAAGATCGGTGGCGACTCTAATTCATATTTTAAAGTCGATGTCCGTTTTGGTTTTTCACAAAAAAATGGTATCGACAGCTTGGCGACTCCGCTGGGGACGCTAGAATGAGAGTCGAACCACAAGTTGATTAATTTTTATCCTTTCGTCGAAATTTAAAAATTTTCTTTTAATGTACGATCCTTCCATTACACTTTATCAATTTTATAGCATGATTTCCATTATTATTTTTGTATTTTACTGCAAGCTTTTTATATCCCTGCACATTTCATTTGCATGACCATCGGGGTCGCACCTTTTAAGTGGGAGTGAGAAACTATGCCTTCGTGAGGTTTTCACCTCCGCACGGGCTAGTGAACTGCTTCCGGGATACATCCGTACCTATGTCTTCGTGAGGTTTTCACCTCCGCATGGCCATAGGGAAATGGATCCCCCTGAATCGAACTCGATCCATATGAGCCTATAATGGGTGAAGATCGAGGAATTCGCTGGTTCAGGTACCCTTCACTCTAGAACCGAACCTCATATAGTAAACCTTAAGAGCCCACCTTAGGGAAAGTTCCGCCAAACCCTAGCAAAACACCTGAATATTTGCTTTATTATTGTTATTTTTGTTGATACTGACATGTTTTATTCTGTTTTGTGCATGATTGCATTGCATGGTATCATCATAGAAAAGAGGCGTCAATTCGAGTTCGGTTGCTAAATAGAGCACGGATCATGGAAAAGGGGTTTCTTGATAGTGTGGAAGAAAATGCGACCGTCCGGAAGTGGTCCGAGGAAACATGGCAAGAAAAAGGAGATAGTTTGGTTGAGGGATACACATCGGAGCTATGGGACTTCACCAGCATCAGTGTTACACAAAATGATCTTTGGGAATTGAGAGAAATATGGGCCAATTGGGACGACGAGGCCAAGCAGCTATTTCATTATAATTATGGTGATCTACCTTACCTACTCGACATTAAGGTAGATAAGCATTTGTTTCGAGCCATAACTCAATTTTGGAACTCAGCATATAGTTGCTTTACTTTCGGAAATGTGGATCTAGTTCCCACTGTAGAAGAATACACCACGTTACTTCGTTGTCCGAGGGTACAAACTGACAAAGCCTATGTTAGGGTGGTTAATGTTCCAAGTTTTGTGAAGAAACTAATGAATATTACCGGGATGAGTGAACAGTGGGTTGTGGCCCGAATTCAGCAAAAAGGGGAAGGCAAGTGCATCCCCTGGAAAAGTTTGAAGGATTTGGTTTTAGCACACCCCGAAACGAAGATAAGAGTCGATGTGTTTGCCTTGGGCATTTATGGATTGATGATCTTTCCTAAAGCCTTGAGACACATTGATGAAGCAGTCACTGATTTGTTCGATCGACTAAACAAAAGGATAAATCCGGTCCCTGCAATCCTGGCGGAAACTTTCAGATCATTGAATGCATGCCGGAGGGCCGGTGAGGGAAGGTTCATAGGATGTGCACAACTCCTGCTAGCTTGGTTTCATAGCCATTTTTGGAAAGTGGAAAAGCCGTCCTACCGAGCTTGTTATGAGAACTACTCTCCATTAAAAGAAATAGCATCAACACCAAGACGGGACGACATTTCAGAAGAAAAATGGATGGAAATTCTTCAGAACTTACAAACTGAAGACATCGAGTGGAAGGCTTCGTGGATGACCCCTGATGAAATCTTATATCGTTGTGGTGATTTTGATTGGGTTCCTCTGCTGGGGATATGGGGAGCCGTCGGATACGCTCCATTGCTTGTATTAAGGCAATATCGATCGAGACAGTTTGTGCCGGCTACTCAAGGATTAGCCCAAAGCGAGTTCATATACAAGGGCGAAAACTATAAGCAGAAAATTCGTGAGATCTCGAAAGCTTGGAGTCAAACCCATAGAATGAAGAGATTTGCTGCAAATCCGATGTCAACCCCTGAATACGATCAATGGAGGATTAGAAGAGTCAACGACAATGTTCTCTCGCCAAATCAAGAAAACGCTCAGCCTTTAGAAGAACACTTACGAGTAATCCCATCAGAATTAGAAATCATCAAAAAAGACTTTGAAGAAAAGAATCGAGAATTAGAAAAAAAGATAGAGAAGCTCGAAGAGGAAAAGATGCAATTGGGATTAGATGTTGATATCCACAAGCTGGAGGCCGAGAAGCTAAGAAAGGGGAAGAGTAGGGTCGAAGAAGACCTAGACGATTTGAAGACGCGATACAAGAAAATCTGTAGGGCCAGAAGGACTGCTGGTTTAGGTAAAACATCAGAACAGTGGAGACAAGAAGTCAAAGAGGAACAAACTAAGGCTAGTCGCTGGGAAAGGCAATTTCAGGAAGCCCAGACACGAGAGGATGCTTTGAAAAGAAGCTTGCTGGAAAATCAGAGTGAAAAGGACAGGTTGCGAGCTCGAATAGCGGACTTGGAAAAGTCCCTGCATCATCATCGCAATCGTAACTCCGTGATTGAGCTAAAGGCTAGTTTAAGCAAAATTGAAGAGTTAAAGGTAAAGATAGGGGAGATGGAAATGGCACTACAAAATGCTGAATTACGAATTGAACTCCTTGAAGCAAACAATGAACACTGGAAAGAACAGTTCCATTCCTCACAGCGTCAGGTTAGAGACCGGGATCATGTCATGGGCGAAGCCTTGGTCCAAATTCGAGAAGTGGCTGAACATCTGCAAATCCTAGCAACAGAAGCTGACATATTAAGCTTAAAGTTTGAGTCTGTATCAGATCGTGGCCGAGACTTGGCTTGGCTTCTCAAAAAAGTTAAGACCCTAGGAAATAGGGCCAAGTCGTATATGTAATCATCTACATTGTGTAAAGAAGTTCGTTTTCTAGAAAAGTGATCTAATAGAATCGAATCAAGAATTAACGCCTCTTTCTTTGCATTCATTTCATTCATATGCATGCATTAATTCCCATTAAAAAGGGGTCTGATTAATTAAAAAAATTATGACAGAGACACTCACGCCTATAAAATAGGCCTTCAAGAAAGGGAAATGCAACCTGACTCTTTTAATCAATAAAATGCCTGAAATAGAGGCTATCTTAAAATCAACATCAAATTTTTGCATACACATTCGTAGCTAGCATTCATATGGCATTCATGCATTCATTTCATATCTCATAATCGTTCACTAAGGTTAGAATCCTATAAATCGCAGAGTTGCAACGATATAAGGCTGGAATCTCGACATTCATACAGAACACGACGACAAACTAGAACAATGGAAGCAGAGTTTAATGAAAGAATTGAGAGAATGGAAAGGGCTCAAAAAGAATTACAAGAGCAGTTAGCCAAATCACAACAAGAAACGAGAGATCTAATGATAAGGTCTCGAGAGGAATCATTGGAACAAAGGGACCAAATGGCAAAAATGATGGAAATGATGTCAGCCTTGGTAAAAGGAAAGGGATCCGTGCAGAACCCAGAGGTTGTTAACCTTGATCAAGATCCACTTTACCCACCTGGATTCACCCCGCCCCATATAACGCAAAGAGTGCACACCCAAGCGGAATCCGCTGGGTTAGAACAACGACCTGCGCCGGCTACGCACCTAGGACAGGGGATATTTGTATCAGCTCCTGCTAACCCGCACGTCCCAGATTTAGATGATCCGGTGGAAATCGCCAGGTTGAGAGTGGAGGATCATGAGGCTCAAGAAAAATACAAGAGCTTAGAAGAAAGACTAAAAGCGATAGAAGGCACTGAGGTCTTCTCCGCCCTAAGCGCCAAAGAGCTTAGTTTAGTGCCCGATCTAGTTCTACCACCCAAGTTTAAAGCACCTGATTTCGAGAAGTATGATGGGACAAGGTGCCCGAAGGCACACTTGGTCATGTTTTGTCGGAAAATGACCGGCTTTGTAAATGAAGATAAATTACTCATACATTACTTTCAAGATAGCCTTGTCGGGTCAGCTCTTCGCTGGTACAATCAGCTAAGCAGAGAAAAGATCCGAACATGGAAGGACTTAGCGTCGGCATTTTGCGAACAGTATAAGCACGTGTCTGACATGGTGCCCGATCGTATGACGCTGCAGATGATGGAGAAGAAGCCGTCAGAAACCTTTAGACAGTATGCGCAAAGGTGGAGGGACGTCTTAGCCCAAGTAGAACCTCCGTTGACCAAAACTGAGATAACTGTCCTCTTCATTAACACCTTGAAAGCACCATTTTATGACAAATTGGTGGGAAGCGCTACGAAAGACTTTGCAGATATTGTCATATCAGGCGAGCTTATTGAGAATGCTATAAAAAGCGGTAGAATGGAGGGGCAAGAAAGCTCGAGGAGGGCAATGCCCATAAAGAAGAAAGACCCAGAAACCCACATGGTGGGAACAGGAAGCCGTTATGCCTCCAACTCGTATCCGAGCCAACCTCGACCACGAAACTACCCACCCCCAAATTTCTACTATCCGCCTCAAACCCCTTACTACCAAGCGCCACCTCCATACCCTTCCTACCCCGTGTATACCACAAACGGCCCAAGACTAACTACCACATTCCCACAAAACACAACGCCCGTCCAAACCCAACCTAAAAACGAACCAAGGCCTGCGAGACCTAATCCGGAAAGACAACAATTCACCCCTGTCCCCGTGCCGTACGGAGAACTATATCAAAAACTCTTGGAAAAACAGTTGATATCTCCACATTACATGGCACCCTTGAAACCTCCGTACCCGAAATGGTACGATCCTAACGCCAGCTGCGCTTATCATGCTGGGAATCAGGGTCATTCTACGGAAAACTGCCTCGCCTTCAAAAGAAGAGTTCAAGGACTCATTGATGCGGGTATTTTGAGATTTGATGGTTCAGGCAGTGCAACCGGGAACCCATTCCCAAATCACGCTGAAGGGAATGTGAGTGTAATTGAAGAAGAAAACAAACGGCAGGTTAGGAAATGGGTTTCTGAAATAAAAGTACCTCTGCAGAAAATCTGGGAGATATTGGCCGAAAATGGGTTACTCTGTTATCCTAGCAGAGTATTTGAAGAAAGTAGGCATGATCTTTGCAGTTTCCATGGTAATAAAGAGCACGATATCCAGTCTTGCGAAGAATTTAGGGAAGTACTCCAAGACATGATGGATAGTAAAAAGATTGAGATCTTCAAAAAAGGGGAAAAGTCGGATGAATGAGAAGTGTGCGCCTCCAACAATCAATCACCAGGTTGCCCATATAGCGCTAACCGACCATTGATAATCTACTATGATGCCAAGAAAGAGCTCGTGAAACCAAAAATGATAATAGAAGTGCCATCTCCTTTTCCCTATAAGGATGATAAAGCTGTGCCCTGGAAATATGACGTCAACATTGTCACACCAGAAAGTAAAAAATCTGAGGTTACAACTAAGAGCGTTGGAGAAGTGGGCCATTTTACTCGTAGCGGGAGATGTTACTCCAAGGAGGTAGAGCCAATAAAGAAAATCAATGATTTGAAACAGAAAGGGAAGGCGCCAGCGCACGAGATTGAAGATGAACATGAAATTTTGCCTGAACCAGGAATTAAGAAGGCCGTGGATGAAGAGGAGGCGCAAGAATTTCTGAAGTTTATTAAGCACAGCGAGTACAACGTAGTGGAACAACTAAGCAAGCAGCCGGCAAAAATTTCGGTACTATCCCTACTACTAAATTCAGAGTCACACCGGAACGTATTGTTGAAAGTATTAAACCAAGCTTACGTAGCAAACAACATATCCATGGAAAAACTTGACAAATGGGTAAACAATCTGAATGCGGTCAATTTTATATCCTTCAGCGATGATGAAATACCGCCCGGTGGTAGGGGCTTGGTGAAAGCACTGCATATTACAACCCGCTGTAAGGGTTACATCGTACCTAATGTGCTCATTGATAATGGATCAGCACTCAATGTCATGCCATTGGCTACACTATCTCGAATCCCAATAGATTTGTCCTACCTAAGGCCCTGCCATTCCACGGTAAGGGCCTTCGATGGGACGAGGCGTGAAGTAATGGGAAAGATCGAGATCCCTTTAGAAGTAGGCCCCTACGTTTACGAGGTGGAATTTCAAGTCATGGATATCACACCATCGTACAACTGCCTCCTGGGAAGGCCCTGGATACATTCTGCGGGTGCAGTTCCATCGTCTCTTCATCAAAAAGTGAAATTCATCATGGACGGCTGTCTGGTTACAGTTGAGGGCGAAGAAGATATTGTCGCATCCATCTCTGCCGATGCACCTTATGTCGAAGTAAGCCAAGATGCATTGGAGTGCTCCTTCCGATCCCTTGAGTTCGTCAATGCCACGTTTGTTGCAGAGGGAAACAAAATCCCTGTACCTAAGTTATCAAAGAACACGAAGATGGGGATTAAGTTGACGGTAGGAAAAGGAGCTAGAGCAAGGAAAGGTCTAGGGAAATTTCAGCAAGGAATAGTCAGGGCCCTGAAGCCAGTCCCTCACAAGGCTCGGTTCGGTCTGGGATTCCAACCGAAGGCGTGTCACTTGAAGAAACAATGGAAAAAGGACCAAGAAAGAAGGATCGCAAGAACCTTGGGTCGAGAACCAGAATGGGAGCCCATCGAGTATCCTCCTTTGTCAAGAACATTTACGTCTGCGGGAAAGATATACCCTGGACAAAATAGCTCGCGAAATGTGCAGCTATCAATCGAAAATGGTTATCGAAATGTCAGCATAAATGTTATCGACAAAGAAGTTGATATTGCTGTAGGCAAAGACGTCTCAAGAATACGCCCTTGCCCTCCTGGTTTCAAACTAAACAATTGGACTGCTGAGGACCTTCTTGTAGTTTTTAAGTCTTCAGAGTAATGCTCAACATTAACCCTCTATTGTGTCCTTAGATATAATAGAATTCTTTTGTAAGAGCTTGCATTCGCTCTTTGTCATTCAAATGAACATCAATGAAGATGTATTTTGTCATGATCTTTTGCATTATCACCAAATTCCTAATTATTTTCTCATTTCACAGCTTCCTTACATTTGCCTTATACCATATCATGGCATGTTGTTTGTCGATTCCAACATTTGTATGCCCTTCTATAGTTTTCTTTTTTCATTTAATTTTCAGGTGCTCGGATATCAATAACATGAACAAACCCGTTCCAAATCTTGAAATCGATTTTGAAAAAGCTGTTTGCTTAGGAGAATTTGAAGCAGAAGAAAATGTCGAAGACTATGCACCGTCTCCCGACTTGCTGAGGATGGTGGAACAAGAGGATAAACAGGTCTTACCACACCAAGAAGCTGTCGAAACAATGAATTTGGGAAATGAAGAGAGGAAACAAGAAGTGAAAATCGGGACTTCCATTTCAGTGGACACTAGACATAACTTGATTGCTCTGCTGCGTGAGTATAAAGACGTATTCGCCTGGTCATATCAGGACATGCCAGGATTGGATGAGGATATAGTGGTCCACAAACTCCCATTGAAACCAGAATGTAAACCCATTCAGCAAAAACTAAGGCGGATGAGACCCGAAATGTTGTTGAAGATAAAAGAAGAGGTCAAAAAGCAATTCGATGCGGGTTTCTTACAAGCTTCCAAATACCCTGAATGGGTGGCCAACATTGTCCCGGTACCAAAAAAGGATGGCAAAGTACGAATGTGCGTGGATTATCGTGACTTGAATCGGGCAAGTCCAAAAGACAATTTTCCTTTACCGCACATTGATACATTAGTGGATAATACGGCAAAACATTCGTTATTTTCCTTCATGGATGGATTTTCAGGGTATAATCAGATCAAAATGGCTCCTGAAGATATGGAGAAGACTACCTTTACGACGATGTGGGGGACGTTCTGCTACAAAGTAATGCCGTTCGGATTAAAGAATGCAGGGGCAACATATCAGAGGGCCATGGTAACGTTGTTCCATGACATGATGCACAAAGAGATAGAAGTCTATGTCGATGACATGATTGCTAAGTCCCGAGGAGAAGAAGAGCATGTGGTAAACCTCAAAAAGTTATTCGAAAGACTGAGGAAGTTTCAGCTAAAACTTAACCCAGCCAAATGTACATTTGGAGTTACCTCGGGGAAGCTGTTAGGCTTCATTGTCAGTGAAAGGGGTATCGAGGTGGACCCAGATAAAATAAAAGCTATTCAAGAGTTGCCACCTCCGCGCACGCAAAAAGAAGTCAGAGGATTTTTAGGGAGGTTAAACTATATCGCCCGATTCATCTCTCAACTTACCAATCAATGCGATCCAATTTTTCGGCTTCTTCGAAAACATAACCCGGGAGAATGGGATGAGGAATGTCAGGTGGCCTTCGATAAAATAAAACAGTATTTGTCAAGTCCTCCAGTGCTAGTGCCGCCTATTCCGGGAAGACCATTGATATTGTACTTAGCTGTATTTGAAAATTCAATGGGTTGCGTGCTGGGGCAACACGACGAGTCAGGAAGGAAAGAAAAGGCGATTTACTACCTCAGCAAAAAGTTCACAGAATGCGAGGTAAAGTATTCGTCCATTGAGAAATACTGCTGCGCTTTGGTATGGACAGCTCGAAGACTCAGGCAATACATGTTGTATCACACGACGTGGTTGATTTCAAAGCTAGACCCGATAAAATATATGATGGAATCACCCGCACTCTCGGGGAGAATGGCCCGATGGCAGATCCTGTTATCAGAATATGATATCAGCTATGTGAACCAAAAATCGGTGAAAGGGAGTGCAATAGCTGATTTCTTGGCGGCTCGAACAACAGAAGAATATGAGCCCCTGAGATTTGATTTCCCGGATGAGGACTTAATGTGCATCACAGAGAAAAAATGTGAGTCATCAAAAGGGACGCCCTGGAAGATGAGCTTTGATGGTGCATCAAATGCCCTAGGGCACGGGATTGGGGCAGTCTTGGTATCACCGGAAGGAGATCATTATCCTTTCACTGCTAGACTCAATTTTTTCTGCACCAACAACATAGCAGAATACGAGGCTTGTATCATGGGACTACGGGCAGCCATTGAACGAAACATCGAGATCCTAGAGGTATACGGGGATTCAGCTTTAGTGATCTACCAAATCCGTGGAGATTGGGAAGTAAGGGACTCAAAGTTGATTAAGTACAGCTATCTGGTAGCTGAATTGATCAAAGATTTCAAAGAAATAACTTTTAATTACTTCCCACGAGAAGATAACCAATTGGCTGACGCATTGGCCACCTTAGCCTCAATGTTCAAAGCAAATAAAGAAGTAGAGATAATGCCCCTCAAGATGAGCATATACGAGGTCCCTGCACATTGTTATAACATTGAGAAAGAGGCTGATGAACGACCATGATACCATGATATCTTAGAGTACGTCAAGAATCAAACGTATCCTGAGCAAGCAAACGAGAATGACAAAAGGACAATCAGAAGAATGTCAGCGGGATTTGTTCTTGATGGGGACACCTTGTACAAGAAGGGTAAAGATCAGGTGCTTCTGAGATGTGTAGATACTACTGAAGCCAAGAAAATACTTGAAGAAGTTCACGAAGGAATATGTGGGACCCACTCCAATGGCTTCACTATGTCCAGAAAAATTATGAGACTCGGGTATTACTGGTCAACGATGGAAAGGGATTGCATTAGCTACGCAAGAAAGTGCCACAAATGTCAAATTTATGGTGACAAAATTCATGTAGCTCCTTCTCCCCTTCATGTTATGACATCTCCATGGCCCTTTTCAATGTGGGGCATGGACGTTATAGGGCCGATTTCTCCCAAAGCTTCTAATGGGCACCGATTCATTTTCGTGGTCATCGACTATTTTACAAAATGGGTAGAAGCTGCCTCATTTGCTAATGTGACGAGGACCGCCGTCTGTAGATTCTTAAAAAAAGAAATCATTTGTCGATATGGTTTGCCTGAAAGAATCATCTCAGATAACGCCTTGAATTTGAACAATAAAATGATGGCAGAAGTGTGCAAGCAATTTCAAATAAAGCATCATAATTCTTCGCCTTATCGCCCGAAGATGAACGGAGCTGTTGAAGCAGCTAACAAGAACATAAAGAAGATCATCGGCAAAATGACAGAGACCTACAAGGACTGGCACGAAAAGCTGCCGTTCGCTCTGTTCGCATACCGCACATCTGTGAGGACGTCCACAGGGGCAACTCCTTTCTCTCTAGTCTACGGGATGGAAGCCGTGCTACCTATTGAAGTTGAGATACCGTCCCTACGAGTCTTAATGGAATCGAAACTCGAGGAGGCCGAATGGGTTCGAGCTCGATATGATCAGTTGAATCTCATCGAAGAAAAACGTTTGAAGGCAATTTGCCATGGACAGATGTACCAGAAACGGATGATTGCGGCCCATAACAAGAAGGTACGGCCAAGAGAATTCCACGAAGGAGAACTCGTTTTGAGAAAGATCCTCCCAATACAAAGAGATTTGCGAGGGAAATGGGCACCTAATTGGGAGGGACCATACGTCGTGAAGAAAGCATTCTCTGGTGGGGCTTTGATTCTCACAGAAATGGATGGGAAGGAGTTACCAAATCCAGTAAACTCCGATGTTGTGAAGAAATACTACACTTAAAAAAAAAAAAAATTTTGGAGATCAAGGTGAAAACCCGAAAAGGGCGCCTTGGTCAAACACAGAACATTAGGATGAAAACCCGAAAGGGCGTCCTAATGAAGCAAATCTGGCCCACGGGGCAGAAGTAATTTTGAACAGTGGGCCAAGTGACCAGGCTATAGTTGAGGCATTTCTGAAAGCTCGAAATCTTCTACGCAAGAAGCCAGGCTCGAAAGGATTCTTGATTAAGAAACGAGGAAGAGTTCATGCGTTGAATATTTAGAGCATTTGTATCCATTGAATATAACTCCTTTTCATTTCATGACACTTTCAACTATTCTTGATCAACTTTCTTTGTTTGTTGCTTCTGAAATAAAATATATGTGAAGTTCATTTTCTTACCTATCTAACCATCTTTCATGCATCTCGTTGTGTGTTTCATTTAGATAATAAATAGTAGAATAACATGCTCCTAACAAAAGAAAGGTTAAGCATTACTTGGATGAAAGTTTGAAAAGTACAAGAGCTTCAAAGCAGGGACAAAGTTCAAACAGGGGCAAAAGAGTGATATTAGAGAACTGCAGATTGCTCAGAGGGCTTGAAGACGGGTACAAAGCCTGAAGAGAACCAAGAGTCGAAACACTGAACACAGATATTCAAAAATCATGACGAAAGGGCACATATGACCAGCATACCTTAAACTCATGGCATAATCATGTAGGCATAGCGGCATCTAGGGCCAACATATACATATCATGATAATGTCATGCATGACATATGCAGATACTCCAGTAAAGCAAGAAGTTTTGATAAGGACGCCTGAGTCCCACCAGATGATATGTTTTGCTATTCTGATTTGTTTTAATTTCTTTTTCAAAAATCAACTCATATTGCGAGAGGTGAGTTGAGCCTCAAGACACGTTGAGGTATTTTCAATTTCTTTTTCAAAAATCAACTCATATTGCGAGAGGTGAGTTGAGCCTCAAGACACGTTGAGGTATTTTCAATTTCTTTTTCAAAAATCAACTCATATTGCGAGAGGTGAGTTGAGCCTCAAGACACGTTGAGGTATTTTCAATTTCTTTTTCAAAAATCAACTCATATTGCGAGAGGTGAGTTGAGCCTCAAGACACGTTGAGGTATTTTCAATTTCTTTTTCAAAAATCAACTCATATTGTGAGAGGTGAGCTGAGCCTCAAGACACGTTGAGGTATTTTTAATTGACTCATATTGCGAGAGGGGAGTCAAATTGCAAGTCACGACGAGATGTTTTCAACATCTGTCTTTAATTTATGTTTCAAAGTCAGTTCATATTGCGAGAGGTGAGCTGAGCCTCAAGACACGTTGAGGTACTTTTAATTTCTGTTTTTCAAAAATCAACTCATATCGCGAGAAGTGAGTTGAGCCTCAGTTTGCACATTGAGGTCGGGCAATTTTTGATTTCGTCTCAATAAAGGATAAAGTTACAAGGGACCCAATCGAAGATATAGACCTTGCACTCCCAGTGAAATCGCAGAGGCGCAGATTAAAGTTACAAGTTTCATCTTCCTGAAGCTGTAGCAGAGCAGGCTGAAGATACCAGATCTCACCTCTGAAGTTGCAGAAGAATAGATCATGATAAATTTTATACCTTGAGGAGGAGACAGACCGAGGCTACAAGTCATAGCTCGAAAGTTGCAGCAGATCGGACCAAAGCTACATGATGTGAGGGACCGAAATAGGACTACTTGAACAAGAAGAGCACTAAAGAAGTCCAAACTCGGGAAGACTGGGCAAAATTGGCCTTTCTTTATGTCTTTGCTCTATTCCCGTTACACGACAATGAGCAAAGAGGGGCAGCTGTTATAGGCCAATTTTGGTCTATCTTAAAACCCCAAAATTATCAGTCCATTTGCAGTCTCACTTTACAAATTTTACATTTAAATTACATTAACCCCAAGTACAGACCCGAAATTAAACCCAATTACCCATCTGCCTACCCAGATCCACTACCCAAATCAGATGACTAAGGACCCACTACCCAGCAGCCCAAATCAAGCCAAATCCTGGTAGCCCAATCGGCCCAAACGCTGGCAGCCCCTAGGGTCAAACTAGGGTTTCAGAAATTGAAACCCTAGTAGCCTTCTCCCACTTGCGCCGCAACCACACCTGGCCTCCAACCACTCCTCTGCCCGGGCCACCAACTGCCACCTGCTCCACTAATCCCGTCACCTCTGCCATCTTCACGCTTCACCCATACCCTGCAAAGATGAAGAACACGCAAGATCAGCAGCGAAAAGAAGGAAAGCAGTGTTTGTAAATTGGCTATAAAGCCATGAAAACCGAATGGTAAAAGGGGGGAGATTTTGGCTAAAAAACGGAGGTCGAAAGCTATTGTAGAAAATATCTCCTATTCCAGTTTACCAGAAATAATAAAAGAATAGATTCAAAGTAAAAGAACATCCCGAATACGCCATTAGATTTCAATATATCAAAACGGAAAATAAACTTGAATCAAAGATCGAAATCGGAAGGTATTTCATTTTGTCCTTTTAGTTTCTTTTTTTTAAACTTGATTTCCTATTTCTTTTCTTCATTTTTTATACATATAACATATATATATATAGATTAAACCAAAAAAATAAAAAAAGGTATACCTCTTGAACTTCCGGCCACCGCGCGCGGTGGCCGGCGACGGTGGTGGACGGAGATTGCAACGGCGCCGATGGCCTCTCCTTGGCCTCGTTCTGGATTCATCCAGAGAGGAAAGAGAGAATTTCTCTCTTCTTTTTTTTTTAACAGCAAAACAAATGAAATAAAAAAAGAATTTTTGGCCTTTATAGAACCCGGTTCCCGACCCATGACCCGCGTGTTAACCCGATCCGGGGGGTTGGATCCGCGTGTTTTCCCTCTAAAAGGGAAATTTGCGCAATCGATCCCCTCCCTTTGCAATGTCCGTTGATTAAACCTTTTGTATATTTCGATTTAGCCCTAAAATTCGTTCTAATTTCCAACGAAGTCCTCCATGCTGCGCAGCGTTTTAAGGGCACTGGTAAATTGCATTTTTAGTCCTCTCACTGTTTTAGCGTGTTCTAGTTAGTCCTTCTCTCTTTATTCTTTTTTAAAATTGCCCCGAATATTCATTTCTGTTTCCAATTTCATCCCTTTTTCAGATTTAACCTTTTATGCTTTATTACTATTATTATTTTTATTATTTATTATTATATATATTATTATACTATTTATTATTTTGTGCTTTTTAAAGACATACTTCACCTGTTTATATTACTGTTTTATCCTTATTATTATTACTTTTGTCAAATCTATTATTTTTTTTATGCTTTGCTATTATCAGTATTAACATCTTTTACCTTATACTAACATGTATGTATGTATATATTCATGTGGTTTTATTAATAGTTTGTTTATAGCCCTTTTTTACATGTATATATCATGTATATTTTAATACTATATTAGGTATATCTTCTCATATATATATTTCTTTTATTATACAATTTATATATATATGTATGTTTTTATATGTCATCTTATGAATTTTTTTAATATTATATTATTTCTTATATTATCCCATATATATATATTTTTAAATATTCTTATATGTACTTATTATTTTCACTATTGTTATTTATTATTTTATTTAGTATCATCATATACATATCTTTTCATACATGTTTTCATTTTATATATTCTTATAATATTAATACATTTTTATCCTTTCTTTTATTGTAAATATTATCTATTATTCTTCTAATGTCCTAATTTTATATTTTAATGTACCTTTCCATCAATCATTATTTCCAATATTTTACAATAATCGTATTAATTTTCTACATCACTTTTTGAAAGGTTTTAATAAATTTTAATACAAAGGCAATGTTTCGGTGTTTAGAGATTCGATAAATCGTACCCTAACGTATTGGGTTTCGATTTTCTCGTTTGAATCTAAATACTCGAATATCCTTCTTAAAACACAAGTCCGAATAAAAACCTTATATACTCTGCACGTTATCGTCATCCTCATTTATTTGTTTTATTTCGCGCATATCTATGTCGTCGTTTATCACATATTTTATAAACTATCTTTTACAAAAAGTGATTCTCTTTATAAAGGCAAACGTCCGTATTTGGATACTCGGGAATCGTACCCTAACGTATTGGGTCGCGATTTCTCGTTTAAGTCTAAATCTCCGCATAAGCCTTTCAAAACTAATGTGTAATTTAGGTATAAAAACTCATTATCGAGAATTCGAGATATTGCGTCCTAACGCATTGGATGTGGTATTTTGTTATCTCGGAATAAGATTTTCTAAAAACCGAGGCAATGCTCGGTACTTAGGGATTTGAAGAATTGGGCCCTAACGTATTGGGTTCGATTTTCTTCATCTGTCCTCGAGTATTCGAATATCCTCTCAAAATAAATATCCAAATTCTAAATAAAAGGCAAGTTTGACCTCAAAGGCCGAAATGTTGTGTCCTACCGTATTGGATGCGATGTTTTACCTTAAGGCGAACCAGCCTTCGATTTACACTTTCAACTTACACAAACAATTTCAAAGCAAATAAGGATCGTATTTAAAATTCTTTCGATTTCCCGAATTATCGGCTTTAAAGACATTAATTAATCAACAAGGTACCGGTTTCCGGGCGTATCGGGGGTGCTAATCCTTCCCCGTGCGTAACTGATTCCCGAACCTATTTCTCTGGCATGCGGACCAAAACCGTTGTTTTAATAAATCAAATGGTTTATCAAAAACAACCCCTTTTTTTTGAGGTGACCGATCACACCCTAAAAAAGATCGGTGGCGACTCTAATTCATATTTTAAAGTCGATGTCCGTTTTGGTTTTTCACAAAAAAATGGTATCGACATCTGTCGTATCGACCTGATGTGTTAAAAAATTAATCCTCGTAAAATTTCATAATAATCTACTTTTTTAAACACATTAAATTTAAACCTAATTCGTATTTTTATTCATTTATTTATTTTAAAACATAAAATCCAATTGAGTGGATGTTATTTGTTTTGGGGCTAACATCCTACAATAGGTAAGTTGAAAAATAAGAAGCCCCATGAATCACGATTGTCTCTTTAAGCACCACAATTTTTTGTTATATGTTTTTATTTTGTATGTGTTCCAAAAAATGAACATAAATTTCTGGCATTCAGAGCATGTATCATGCTTGCATCTAAATTATTTTGAGCGGACATGGTCCACACTCCTCTGCATAATTTTATTAAATAACATCCATATTTCAATGGACGTTTACAATTATTGTTATAATAAATATTGATAATGGTGATAGAACGATAGTAAATAATAAATAAAATAAAATAAAATATATAAATTTTATATGGAAAATTTTTCGGAAAAAGTCATGGGCAGAGAAGGAGAAATTCACTAATGTTGGAAAAGGAGTTTCAACTATATCTATTTTTAAGGGTTGAAAAACCCAGTTCTAATCAAAATCAAATAGAAGAAGAATAATTCTATACGGATTCAACTTGTGAGTGACGTGATTTAGGTCACAAACTCTACACTATAACCATGAAATCAACGCCCAAAAGAGCTAAATTACATTTTGGTCATTAAACTTTAAAAAATAAAATGATTATTGAATTATTTGAAAGTTTTCATTTAAGTTACTGAATTGTTAAAATCGTTGTTGTATCGCCTTCTTTATTTGCATCGTTTGTACCAATCAAAAGCTCTCGCTCTCATTCTCTTTTTCTTCAGTTTTTTTTTTTCATGAAACAACTCTGAATGTATACGAACCAAAATCCAAGCAGCTTTCTTCTACGATCTCTGACACGGATCGTTATAATGACTTGGATATGAGGAATATTCTTCTATTCGTTCGATGGGTACTAATCCACATACCAATCATTGAATTATCACTAAGAGCTTGCTAGTCGGACTTAAAAAAAACTTAACAACCTAATAACTTAAATAAAAACTTTTAAATAGTTCAATGACTTAAATGAAAACTTTTGAATAATTTAATGATAATTTTGTAACTTTTTGAAGTTGAGTGACCAAAACATAAACTTAATTATAGTTTAGTGACATTTGGTGTAGCTTACGCATATATTATTTGGTTCTTGACTTTGACTTCAATTTTCAATTTGGCACTTGAGTTTTTTTCTCAATTCATTACATCATTTTAACTTCAATATTCAATTTAATACCTTAATACTTGAATTTTTTTGTCTCAATTAAGTATATGAGTTTGGCTTCAATATTTAATTTGGTATTTGACTTTTTTTTATTTATTGGACTGTGTGACATTGTTTAAATTGAATATCAAATTAAACATTGGAACTAAACTCAAGTACCAAATTGAACATTGAAATCAATCTCAAGTACCAAACGATATATTGACCTATATAAATCGACTTTATATGATTTAACTTATTATTATTTGAGTTTGATTTAATTCGATAATAAATAAATAATTTAATTTCAAAATACTGAAAATTTGATTATTACATATATGATTAATAGTGCAAATATATAAAAATTTCTTTAAATCAAATAAAAGATTTTTGTATATTTAAATATCATTATCAATGTTAAAATATGTAAACTTTTAATTTTAATTAAAGTTTAATATTAAAAAATTATAGTCTAACAAAAATAATTAAAAGTAATATAATTCGTTTTATATAAAAAAATATAGTATTAATATTAATAAAAGTATGTCAACAGAACCTTAACTTAGTTAGTATCGTTGTAATTATAACAACTATAATTTTAAGTAATTGTGTAATATATCAATAAAATAATTAAAAAATTATCAATTGAGTCTTTACTCAATTAAAGTTTTTCCTTCCTACAATAACTCTGATTTAATTTCAGCCATTGGAATTGGAATTCCACACTCTTGGTCCTGTCAGTTTATACACACATATTGTGTGTTTGACAGACGAAAATGAAGACTTCAGTTTATATACTCATAAAGTTAGTCAAATTCAACATAGAACAAGGGAAACAAAGGTTGTTCATGTTTAACAAAAAATAAATAAATTTTTACCTGTATGTATACCAGAGGTTGATGGTAGAAAATTCGGAAGGTCTGTGGGCACGAACAACCGTTCCGGGTTCATACTGAGTCAAACACCGTTCACTGAGTCATAGCTACGGCATGATCTTTTAGCAGCAAAGATTCTAATGCTTGAGTATTTGGAAAATAGCATCTCCAATATGGCCTGTGGAGCAAAGGGAAATAAGAAACTAAAGAATGCCAAGCAAAAGGGTGGTCAACCTCACATGAGATTAGCATCCAACCTAAAATCAGGTAGCAATAGGCAAAGGGGCTTAACTTGAATGTAAGACCACAGAAAACTCAATACTTTAACATTCTCTCTCACTTGTAGCTCAACAAGGGTTTGCACGAGGACGACCTCACAAGGGGATGGACACAACTACTAATGAGATGTAGGGTTTATAACACCACTTAAGGAGCTCGAATTAAATTTTTTATGTAGTGCTCTACTGTAGGCTCGGAATAACACAATCTAGAACACAGCTTTTTGAAACCAGTAATCTTAGAGAATAGTTTTCGACTAAATTTAAGTTAAACGATGCTCGGAAAAAAGTTACCTGGTACTAGTTTGTCCACCTGCATTAGAAAATGATGAAGATGTCATATTAGGACAAGCAGTTAACATCATTTTATGATAGAGAGTGGTTAGTTCTTGAATTTGCAATTGAGATTTATCATTTATGGCAACACAAGTCATAATCATCTTGAGCCGAGCCATTGATATACGAACCTATGAAGATATATGTATGTATGTATGTATGTATGTATGTATGTATGTATGTATGAACTAAAAAAGTGTTTTACTTTATCCTACAAAACATGCAAATTTTGCTTCTTTTTGTTCGACCAAAACATGCAAAGTTGAAGGACTAACGCAAATTTATGTCTTTGCTCAAATGGTTTTTTTAAGAATATTTTTAAATCTTTTTTAGGTTTTGGTGATTAAATTTTTTAGTATTTTAATCGTCTTTAAAATATTAATATTGTATTAAATCGATCCTTTTCATCAATCTAACCATCAGTTTAGACGTTAAATATTAACTTAAATATGACATATAGCATTTTAAAAATAGATCGATCGAATTATAAACGCTTATAAATCTACTAGATGAACGTGTTAAAAAGAAAAAGCTTTGAATTAATTTATTTTCCTACCATTATTACTAGTATATTTTAATTTAAATTATTATCATTATTAAAAAAATTCATTAATCAACTCATATTATTTTTTAAAATTTAGGTCCAACCAAAAATCACTTAGTAGCTATGCAACTAAAAAAATGATATTGTAATGAGCCTAAATTTAACAATATTAATAGTTGAACTTTGTAAAGAGGAGTAGATGGTGGTGCAAGGAGGGCTAGTTCACCTAAACAAGCGGAAAGGCAAAGAATAAAGAGTGAGGTACAAGAGTAAGGTAGCAGAGGAGGCTAGAAAGCTGTATAGTGCTTAGGGTTACTGAAGGGCCAAAAGTTCCCTTCTCCATTGCAATGGAGGGTATTTATAGAAGAAGGTCTTGACGCTGGTGATGCCACGTCATAGACAGTACATGTGGTGGCCCACTTGTGTGGTCAAGTAGGTGGCAGGCTAGTTGTCCTCATACATGGTACTGCTCTAACATTCCTTGGAGTGAGGTACTATAAGGTTGTTATACTTGTAGTCCCTTAGTGGTCTCCTCTAAGAGGTGAGATTGTTCCTGCTAAAACTAGGTGGCTAAGAGTAAGAGGTGTGTAATAGTTCGTTTTTCAGTGGTATCAAAAATGGTGGTTTTAAAACCTCATTTTTCGATGATCAAGTTCGTATTAATTAACATTATGAGACAATTATAACATTAGATTGAATTTTGGTCTAACAAATTTGTTAATTGGATAGTTACTTAAGGTACAAGAGTTTTGATCTTAAAGTTAGTGGTGTTGGAAAATGAGGTATTGGGACCTCGTTTCTGTAAACTGAACCCGTAAATGTTTTTATTAAATATTTATGGAGTTATTATACAAATAAATTAAATTTTGGATAAAAAAATTTATCGAATTAATATTAATTAAGGTACAAAGACTAAATCATAGAAATAGTAAAAGTTAATCGTTATTAATTTTTATCAGTTAAAAGGGTTAAATAATATTTAACCAAGGTTTAATATGGCAATTAGGCCATTTTTAATAATAGTGGACGGTTTAGTGGAATGAATTAATAAAATTAAAAATTTTAAATTAAAGAATAAAATAAGTTTAAAACAAAAGTAATGGAAGCCACAATCTTTATTTTCCTTCTCTCCACCGTTTGCAAGAAATAAAAAAGAAAGAAACAAAGCAAATCATTTTTGAAGCTCAAAGTTCGGCCAAGCTTAAGTCAAGCTTAATTTTATTTTATTTTTTTGTAATTTTTATGTTTTTGAGGTTCGGGGAGCTTGATTTAGTTAACCTGTGGATTAATTTGAGACTTTTAAATTTTTCTAAAGTTGACATTGATGATTTCTTGAAATTTTTTATGTTAACATGATATTGCATATGTGATAATGTATTTGTCATATAAGATTTTGGAAATAGTAAAATTTAATGACTACCTTTTAGGTGAAGACTGAAGTTTCAATATTTAAAAAGTACAAAGACTAAAAATAACCAAATTTGAATAAAAAAACTAAATCTAAAACTTACATATAATACAGGGACTAATATCATAATTTGAACTTACATTATTAGAGAGCTAGAAGACTTTCTCTCTTTCTTTTCATATTCTTTATTTCACATTTATTTTCTAAAAAGAAATAATAGTTACGTAAATTAAAAAATATCGTTAATTATATTAGATATCCTCCAATAAAGACTTATATTTTAAATTGATCATCGAGCTTCAAATTGTTATAAAAGAATATTTAAAATATCAATATTAATTAGGTCACTTCGTTAATTTGGGTGTTAATTTTTAATTTGAATGTAACGTAGAACATATTTAAAACATATAAATTAAATTTTAAACGCTCTTGAATCAAGAACATAACCATCATAAATTTTAATAACAATTTATATTTTTAACTCGTTAAATTCAAACTTAATTGGCACTTTTATTTATTTATTTTGAAAAAAATGGCTTAATGCATAATTTGATGATTGACTTTGCTATTTTTTTTTAATGCGGTATTTGTGTTTTTTGTCCAATGTAATAACTTTTTAGTGTTTATTTCAGGTTTTAGAATTTATTTTATGAAAATTCATAATTAGCTATTAATATTAGCAATTAAATTTCATCGAATCAACCCTAAAATTGGAATTGAATCACATCCAGTGGAATATATTTGACAAATTAAATACAAAATTAAACAAAGTCAAAATCATGAAAAGTTCAAATCTAATAATTTTAGCAATTATCTGCTATTCAATCAACTCTAGAACACAAATTAAATACTAAAAAGTTAATACTATTATCTTTGGATACTAAAATATATAATTTTTATAAAATACACATATTAGATTAGACAAAAAATAATACAGGTACCATATTGAAAAAAAATTAAATTCAGATTCCAAATAATATATTAAGCCAAAAAATTCCAATTGAGTTGTTGTTATTTGTTTTGGGTCTACATCGGACGAGGGAAGGTTGAAACTTGAAAAATAGGAAGCCTCACCAATCCCTGTTTTGTCTCAAACACCTGATATTAAAATATTAAAATATAAGGATTAAATCGATAATTTACTTATAATACAAACATTAATAGCGTAAGTTATACTTTTATAATTAGAGAGCTTGAAAATTTTATACGCTTCCACTCTTTTGATTTCATATTTGTTTTATTAATTTTCTAAAATAAATAATAATCATGTCTTCAAATTATAATTTATATTTTAAATTTGTCTCTAAATTTTTTTTGGTCAAAATTAAAAGGTATCCATCGCCAATAGTAATGACTAATCCCCTCATCATAAATGCTTTTCAAAGAGGTAAATAGCTGGTCACAAAATATGTTTTATTCTCATAAATGAGGATCAAACCTCCGACCATATGATTAAAGGACAAGATAAGCAATTACCACGTCACACTTTATAATTCTCCAAACTTTAAATTGTTATAAAAAAAGTCTTTAAAATATCAATACCATATCAATTAGACCAGTTCATTAACTTAGATGTCATGTAACATATTTAAAATGCATGAATTAAATTTAAAATATACACAAATCTATCGTATCGATCTAACGTCTTAAGAAAATAATTCTCATAAAATTTCATAATAATTTATTTTTTAAACACTTAAATTTAAACCCAATCCAATTGAGTGGATGTTATTTGTTTTGGGGCTAACATCCTTCAAGGGGTAAGTTGAAAAATAAGAAGGCTCATGAATCACGATTTTGTCTCTAAGCACCACAAATTTTTGTTATATGTTTTTATTTTGTGTGTTCCAAAAAATAAATTTGGATAAGTTCCACAAGACTCTCTATAATTTTATACAATAGTTGTTATAATAGATATTGATAATGGTAGTAGAATGATCGTAAAATAATAAATAAAAATATATATTTTACATGAAAAACTTTTTTGAGAAAAGTCACATGCGAAGAAGGAGAAATTCACTAATGTTGAAAAAACAAATGATACAAAAGGAGTTCGACTATATCTATTTTTAAGGATTGAAAAACCTAATTATAATCAAAGTCAAATAGAAGAAGAATAGTTCTATACAGATTCAACTTGTGCTGTATTTATTTCTTCAACAAGTGAACGGATTTGGGTCACAGAAACTCTAACAATAACCATGAAATCAACACCCAAAAGAGCTAAATTACATTTTGGTCATTAAATTTTAAAAAATAAAATAATCATTAAATTATTTGAAAGTTTTCATTTAAGTTATTGAATTGTTAAAATCGTTGTTGTATCATTTGCACAAATCGGAAGCTCTCATTTTCCTTTCTCTTCTACAATTTAATTTTTTTATAAAACAACTTGGATCTGATTTATGTTCTTCTATTCATCGATGGATACTGATCCACTGTACCAATTGTTAAATCATCACTTGGATCTAAATTTTGAAATCTGAAAAATAAAACGACTAAATTCTAAATTTTCAAAAAGTACATCAACTTATAACATATTTTAAATAATAATTTTTTACAAGTAATATCATAGGATTAATAATTAAAATGAAAATAATCTTAAAGTAGCCAAAACCAGAAAGTATCAAAGACCAAAGAGTAGTCTAGTCCAATCCAATCTTAGTATGAAACCTCTATTATAAGTGCATGGTTTAAACCCTAATTACAGTCACAAAGCAATTAAAATAAACCCAACAATTCTTAATTATCAGTTCCATGTTTGAAGCAAGTTCAAGAAAAAAAAAAAAGGATTTTGCAGTCCAAAAATATAAATGATTTACTCATAAAGCTAGTCAAATTCAACATAGAACAAGGAAAGAAAGGCTGTTCATGTTTAACCAAAAATAAATAAATTTTTACCTGTATGTATACCAGAGGTTGATGGTAGAAAATTCGGAACGTCTATGGGCACGAACAACCGTTCCGGGGTCATACTGAGTCAAACACCGTTCACTGATTCATAGCTACGGCATGATCGTTTAGCAGCAAAGATTCTAATGCTTGAGTATTTGGAAAATAGCATCTCCAATATGGCCTGTGGAGCAAAGGGAAATAAGAAACTAAAGAATGCTAAGCAAAAGGATGGTCAACCTCACATGAGATTAGCACCCAACCTAAAATCAGCTAGCAATAAGCAAAGGGGCTTAACTTGAATGTAAGACACAAAACTCGATACTTAAACATTCTGTCTCACTTGTAGCTCAACAAGGGTTTGCACGAGGACGACCTCACAAGGGGATGGACACAACTACTTATGAGATGTAGGATAACACCATTTAAGGAGCTCGAATTAAATTGTGTATGTAGTGCTCTACTGTAGGCTCGGAATGACACAATCTAGAACAGAGCTTTTTGAAACCAGTAATCTCAGAGAATAGTCCTCGACTATATCTAAGTTAAACGATGCTCGGAAAAAAGTTACCTGGTACTAGTTTGTCCACCTGCATCAGAAAATGACGAAGATGTCATATCAAGACAAGCAGTTAATATCATTTTATGATAAAGAGTGGTTAGTTCTGGAAATTTGCAATTGAGATTTTATGATGTAGGAACCTATGAAGATGTATGTATGTATGTGATAATGAACTTAAAAAGTGTTTCACTTTATCCTACAAAACATGCAAATTTTGCTTCTTTTTGTTCGATCAAAACATGCGAAGTTAAAGGACTAATGCAAATTTATGTCTTTGCTCAAATGGTTTTTTAAGAATGTTTTTAAATCTTTTTTAGGTTTTGGTAAATTTCTTAGTATTTTAATCGTCTTTAAATTATTAATATTGTATTAATTTGATCATTTCATCAATCTAACCATCGGTTTAAATGTTAAATATCAACTTAAATATGACATATAGCATTTTAAAATTACATAGATTAAATTATAAACCCTTATAAATCTACTGGATGAACGTGTTAAAAAGAAAAACCTTCGAATTAATTTATTTTCCTACCATTATTGCTGTTGTATTTTAATTTAAATTATTATCATCATTAAAAAAAATTATTAATCAACTCATATTATTTTTTAAAATTCAGATTTAACTAAAAAATCACTTGGTAGCCATGCAAATAAAAAAATGACATTGTAATGAGATTAAATTTAACAGTATTAATAGTTGAACCTTGTAAAAATGAGTAGATGGTGGTGTAAGGAGGGCCAGTTCACCTAAACAGGCGAAAAGCCCGAGAATAAGGAGTGAAGTTAGAGAGTAAAGTAGCAGAGGAGGCTAGAAAGTTGTATAGTGCTTAGGGTTGTTGAAGGGCCAAAAGTTCCCTTCTCCATAGCAGCGAATGGTATTTTTATGAGAGGGTCTTGAGGCTGGCGATGCCACATCATCGACAGTACATGTGGTGGTTCACTTGTGTGGTTAGGTAGGTGGCAAGCTAGTTGTCCTCATGCATGGTACTATTCTAACATTCCTTGGTGTGAGGTACTACAATGTAACACCCCTTACCCATGTCAGACGTCGGGACAGTGCACGAGGTATTACCTTACTAAATCATATGTAAACATTCAACGTCAAGTCAATGAAATGCATCCTAATTTAAAACTTTTTCAAACACTGCCTTACGGTTCTTCATATGGGCCTATGAGGCCTAAAACATGGTTTGGAAACAATCCGGGACCATTTTGAGTACTTAAGAAAATTTCATCAAAAACTACTAAAAACAGGGCATACGTCCGTGTGGCCTCTACACATGGCTGTGCTGATGGCTCGTGTGGTTCACACGGCCTAAGCACCTAGGGACATGTCCGTGTCTCACCTCTGTGTGGATCTATTTCCCAACTTCAACCTACAGGGGTTTTCACACGATCTGGCACACGCTTGTGTTCATGGCCCATGTCCTTTACACGGCCATGACACGTCCGTGCCTACACCCGTGCAACTCTCTAACTAGTACCCTAAAAACAAATTGGTTTCACATGGCCAAGGCACACGCCCGTGTGCTCAGCTCGTGTCCCTTACACGGCCTTGAAACGCCCGTGTCGCGACCCGTGTGTGAAGATCTTGGCATTCTGTTTCTAATGTCAGCAGACTTTAAGGGTCACACAGCCGTGGCACACGCCCGTGTGCTAGGCCATGTCCTCTACACGGTTGAGACACACGATCGTGTCTCAGCTCGTATGTTTAATACTGGGCATTTAATTTAACAAATTCAAGGTGCAGGGGACACACATCCTAACCACATGCCCGTGAGGCTGACCGTGTGTCACACATGGCCTAGACACATGCCCGTGTGTCTACCCGTATGGACAAAATAAGGCTATCTACCAAGTCTTTTTGCCACCCTGAAACAAAGCCAAACACATACTAATATATAACAAGTCTCCTAAACTCAAACAATGGCTATAATTTGGCAACCACACATATTCACATAAATAATCCAATCATGCATTCCATCTATTTCTCATTCTTGAAAACATTAACACTTGCATTCATCAACTAATAGTGAATATTAGCCAATACCTTTGGCCTTATACAAAATGAGGTACTTCAAAAAAATCAAGCCAACACATTTGGCCCAAAATAAAATGTCATTAAACTAAGACTAGTCCCTATACATGCCATTTCTTAAAAAGCTAGAAACTAACTATACCGAGAGCTTTGGATGATAGTATGAACGAAGCCTCCGACGTACTTTGATCCACGGGCTAGCTAGGCAGCACTATAAGAAAATAGAAAGGAGAGGGGTAAGCAATAAGCTTAGTAAGTTACAAGTAAATAAAAGACAACAATTTACCATGCTAAGACATGCTTTCAATACTTCATAATTTATGCATGATACAAAGAATGGCCATAACATAACTTACTTGTTTTCTTCCAGTTCTAATCATACAACATAAGTTCGAGCTCATATTTCATACATTTCGTATAGGTACCTACACCACTCATAAGATTATCATAATATCTCTCAATCTTAATACAATTTCAAATTTCCTATTGAACTATTTAGAATACGAAAGGATATTCAATGAGTCTCCAACATAGGGTATCGAGCCGATGTCATGTCCTAGACATGGTCTTATACTAGCTCACATATCAAGTCGACGCCATGTCCCAAACATGGTCTTACACTGACTCTCAATGTATCAAGGTCGATGCCATGTCCCAAACATGGTCTTACACTGGCTCTCCTCTATCCGTGCCGATGCCACGTCCCAGATATGGTCTTACACTAACACCTATCCAAGCCGAGGCCATATCCTAGACATGATCTTGCACTAGCTTGCAAATCGAGGCCGATGCTATGTCCTAGGCATGGTCTTACACTAGTACTCATATCAACGCTAATGCCATGTCCCAGACATGGTCTTACACTGGCTAGCACATATCTATGTCGATGTCATGTCCCAGACATGGTCTTACACTAACACGTAACAAGACCGATGCCATGTCTCAGACATAGTCTTACACTAGTACTCGTATCGACCCCAGTATCATAGCATGAATATCCAATCTATTCTTAAAGTTCAACTAGGCTTTATTACATAGGTTCTCATCATTTCATGACTAAAATCATCATTCAACAAATCATGCTCAAATAATGTTCTCATGTACATCTCATAGACACAATTATCACTTTAAACCAATCAATGATTTCATGAATAATTGTAGTAAAGTCATATTATTTACCTACAACTTACCTCGATATACAAAAAGGAAATGACTACTCGGTTTAGTCGATTTGCTTGGCCTTCCCCCGGTCTAGGTTCGGATTTCGTAATTCTTGATCTATAATAATAAAAATTCACTATTTTAATCACTATATTAATCTAAACCAATTTAAAATTCATAACTTGGCAAAATGACCATTTTGCCCCTAGACTTTAGTAAAATGACCATTTTACCCCTAGGCTCGAAAATTGATTTTTATCGAATTTCCTACTAACCAAGCCTAACTTAATCCTTTTTACTCTTATGGCAGCCTAAAATTCCCATTATTTCACACATATACCAACAACTTAACAACTTTACAAATTAGTCCAATTTTGTTGTTTTCCATTAGCAACCTTTTACAAAAGTTGTTTATTTAACAACAATGACTCATTTTCTTCCATAAAATCCAGCAAACAACACTTATACATTCATGGAAAAACTCTAAACTTTCAACCATATTGCAAATTTGTCCCCTCAATAGGTAGCCTATGCTATAAGGGTTCCAAAAATGCAAAATTTATCAAAAAAGGCCATGAGAATCATTTACTTGCAAGAGAAATACTTGGCTGAGTTTTTAAGCTTCAAAACCCCTTGCTTTTGCTGGTATTTTCGGTGAAGGTGGAGAAGAAAATGAAGAAGATGAAAGCTAGATTATTAGTTAATTGCTAAACATCTCACCTAATGCACAAAAATTTTAACTTTTTTACTTCTTTTGTCTCCCTTGCTTCTCATGGCCAACCAACATCAATTTAAGGGCCTATTTTCACTTTAAAAGCCCCAAATTTTGGTCCTCTTGCAATTTAATACCTTTAGCTAGCAAAACAAAACTTTTGGCCTTTATGCGATTTAGTCCTTTTTCGCAATTAAGCTCACAATTGCTAAAATTAATTTACCAAAATTTTCACGCACCCTTATAAAAATACTATAACACCCAAAATAATACTAAAATTAATTTCTCCAACCTCAGATAAGTGATTTCGAAATCACTATTCCGATTAACCCCAATTTCGAGCTGTTACATATAAGGTTGTTATACTTGTGGTACTTTAGTGGTCTCTTCTAGGAGCTCAGTGTGTTCGTGCTAAAAGTAGGTGGCTAGGAGTAAGAGGTGTTTAATAGTTCGTTTTTCAGTGGTACCAAAAAAGGTAGTTTTAAAACCTCATTTTTCAATGATCGAGTTAATAAATATTATTAATTAATATTATGAGACAATTATAGTATTAAATTAAATTTTGGTCTAACAAATTTGTTAATTGGATAGTTACTTAAGGTACAAGTGTTTTGATCTTAAAGTTAATGGTGTTAGAAAATGAGGTATTGGGACCTCATTTCTGTCAACTGAACTCGTAAATGTTTTTATTAAATATTTATGGAGTTATTATACAAATAAATTAAATTTTGGATAGAAAATTTTATCGAATTAGTGATTAATTAAGGCACAAAGACTAAATCATAAAAGTAGTAAAAGTTAATCGTTATTGATTTTTATTAGTTAAAATGGTTAAATAATATTTAAACAAGGTTTAATATGGCAATTAGACCATTTTAATAATAGTGGACGGTTTAGTGGAATGAATTAATAAAATTAAAAATTTAAATTAAAGAATAAAATAAGTTTAAAACAAAAGTAATGGAAGCCACAATCTTTATTTTCCTTCTCTCCACCGTTTGCAAGAAAAAAAAAGAAGAAAGAAACAAAGCAAATCATTTTTGAAGCTCAAAGTTCGGCCATGCTTAAGTCACTCAATTAGTAAGTTTAATTTAGTTTTTTTTTTTTTTGTAATTTTTATGTTTTTGAGATTTTGGGAGTTTGATTTAGCTAACCCGTGGATCAATTTATGACTTTTAAATTTTTCCAAAGTTGACATTGATGATTTTTTGAAGTTTTTTATGTTGTTTGGTTAGATATAAAAAAAAGGACTAGTTTGTAAAGTAAAAATTGTTAATTTTGACTATAGGAACTAATGTGAATATTTTGAAATTGATATGAAATTTCTATAATTATAGATATTAGAGGGCTGTAGAAGGATGAATTTGAGATATGTTTTGAAATCGAGGCTCAAATTTGAAAATAATGATGATCAGGATTTTAGGGATTAAATTGAATAAAATGCAGAACTTTAGGGGAATCCAAAAAAATAAAATTGAATTGATATATGTTTATAATAGACTATTATAAGATGTTTAGAATTGATAAATTGTAATAAATTGTTGTAGATCAGAAGTTAAATCAACTAGAAGATAATTGAAGAAAAAGAAAAATTATAGATTAGTCCCCAACGTTGTGTCGTTGTTGTTTTATCAGGTAAGTTCATATGAGATTTACTGTATTCTCTTATTATGCTCAAATTGTGTGCTTATACTTATTAATTTATATACAAGTCTAATTTCAGTGATTTTGGCATCTAAAGGACTAAACTATAAAATATGAATCATATAACAACTACGAATTGATATGAGATATAGAATGGTAAATAAATTATTATATGGATTGTACGATATGTATAAACTATTTTAGATAGATTGAATTGATACGGAAATGGTAATTAAAGCCGTGTTGATGTATGAGAACTTGAATCGAGTTGATTATGTTGTAAAATGAGTATGATTGGAAGGTGGCATGAATAAGATTTGAATTATATGTTCATAAAATAAGTATGATTGGGATGATATATATTATGTTATATTGAATTGTTGAATATGTATAGGTGATTTGTAGTATAAATACTTGATATGTGATCAACTAACTTATTGGTCGTTTTGTTGACATGTATATGAATGTTGAGGATGCCAAAAGATGTCATGTTTAATGTGAATGGATTTCAATTAATACTATAATAACCCAAGATTCATAGGCATCGGAAAAAGTGTAGTATCGAGCCTCCATTTTAGAAAGTTGAACCTGTAGATAATTATTAGAAATACATCTAAGTTTAGTCTACGAACCTTTTTATGGGCCTACGAGGCGTATGAGGGTATGAGGCGTTACCTTTCTAAAACACACACAATTCATCGATCTTGAACCTTCGAAAATGCGTCCCAAATTTAAACTTTTTCAAACATTAGTCTACGAACCTTTTTATGGGCCTACAAGGCCTAAATCATAGATCAGAGGTGGCCCGGAACCATTTCGTACATTTGGGAAAATTTTTTCAAAAACTAGCATAAACAGGGAACACACTCGTGGGGAAGGGCAACACGCCCGTGTGGTCTCTAAACATGGCCGTGATGATGGCCCGTGTACCCTACACGGCCTAAGCACATTAGGGACACGCCCATGCCCCTCACCTATACGAAATTAATTTCCAACATTCAACCTACAAAGGTTTTCACAAGGTCGAGCACATGCCCGTATGCCTAGCCCATGTCCCCTCACACGGCCATGACACGCTCATGTCACAGCCTGTGTGTGACAACCTTGACATTCTGTTTCTGACATTAGCATACACACGGCCGTGGCACACGGCCGTGGTGTCTACCCGTGTCTGTCACACGGCTAGGACACGCCCGTGCCTCAGCCCGTGTGAGAGAACTTGGGTATTCTGTTTCTGATGTCAGTAACCACAAGGCTATATACACGCCTGTGGGCTGGTCGTGTGTCGTACATGGCCTAGGCACACGCCCGTGTGCCTACCTGTGTGGGCAAAAATAGGCTATTTACCAAGCTTTTTTTTGCCACCCTGAAACAAAGCCAACACAAGTCCAAATATACAAAGTCTACTACTATGCTCAGCCAATAGCCATAAATTGGCATCCAAAACGTTGATGAGTATCATCAACCTTTGCACGAACTCATGCTCATTTCATTAATAATAACTAGAACCATTTTAGCCTATTCCAAAGGCCATTTACAAAATGAGCTTAATGTCATAAATGGCCAACACAATTAGCTCACTAATGTACCTTACAACAAAATGACCATTTATCCTATACATGCCATTACTCAAAACACAAAATACGACCATACCGAGTATTTTGGTAGATAGTGTGTATGCTGCCTCCGATGCTCTTGGATGTGGCTCTAAAAGAAAATGAACAGGAGAGGGGTAAGCATGAAGCTTAGTAAGTCGCAAGTAAATAAATAACAACAATATATCAAGTCATGATAAACTTGCATTTGTGTCACAATCATGCATATATCAAGAAAAGTTACCACATAACTTGTTCAATTCCATCATTTACTAATTATACAACATGTTAGTGAGCTCATAATACATACAATTCATTTGGGCACTGATATACGTGATATGAAGTAATAAAATTTATAACAAATGATCACACTTGAAACTAACTATTATCACGATTTAAGGCAAGCGCACCTATCGAACAGTAGTATAGTTATGACAAGACCGAGATTTCGTACCCAAAGGAACCAAAAGTACTATTACTTACTTTCTTTCTATTATTTAACCTAGAAATAAAGGGGATTTTTATTAAATTAAACTAATTATTAAACTAAGCTAAGAATGCATAAAAAGTGAATTGGGGAGAAACTCTTGGGAAAACTGATTGATTTGGACAATACTCAATGGAGAATCCACCTAGACTTCACTTGTTATCAACTCTTGAACTAGACGATTTATTCACTTGACTTGATCCGTAGAAATCCCTAACTTATGTTAATATCTCTTTCGAGACTAAAAACAACTAACCCTAGGTTGATTAATTGAAATATCTTTCTAATTAAAACCCCTAGTGTTGCCTTAACTCGATCTATGGATTCTCTGATTAGGTTTGACTCTAATCCGGCAGATTTTCGTCCTCCTATCTCTAGGATTGTAATCAACTCCGCTTAATTGTGTTGGATCTACTCCTATGCAGGGACTTTTGCTCCTCTACATAAGCACATTCGACTTAAATCAATATCCCAGAAATATCAATTTAAGAGTTAAAAACACAATTAAGAACAAATC
This sequence comes from Gossypium stocksii, assembly GCA_020496765.1. Classification (NCBI taxonomy): domain Eukaryota; kingdom Viridiplantae; phylum Streptophyta; class Magnoliopsida; order Malvales; family Malvaceae; genus Gossypium; species Gossypium stocksii. The sequence continues at coordinate 4,093,230 of CM035623.1, forward strand.
AAATATTTATCAGCTTGGGCCAATTAGTTCATGATTATAAAAGAAAATATCTCAAAAGAAATAAAATAACAAAACATAAAGAACCCAAAAACCCCTGAAGGTAATTGAAAGGAGATCTTTAGTCTTGAGGGAGAATTTAGCTTCTGAGATGGATCAATCGGCTTCCCTTGAAGTAATTCCTTGCTTCTACTCTCTGTATTGGCAGAAATAAGGCACTCTTTTTGTGGGAGAAAAAGCACACCCTTGGAGTTGCCTCTTAGGGTTTTTATATAGAGTTTTGGAATGCCTTTCTTAGCCCCTAAGTATCCTTTTCCAAGTGGAATTTAACTTCCTCACGACAGGGACATGCCCATGTGCCACGCCTGTGTGGATCAAGGCCCAGGCCGTGCTCGGGCCTGTTAAGGTGGCACGGCCGTGTGGTCGGGACGTGTGAGTCGGGGTTAGGCCGTGTTCATGCTCAAAGTGGCACGGCCGTGTCACACGGCCGTGTGGCAATCCTCTAGGCCGTGTTGTTTTCATACTTTGGCTCATTTTCTCTGTTTTTGGCCCGTTTCTCGTTCTTTTCACTTCCCTATGCTCACATGAGTATAAAACATGAAATTAAAGGTTTAAGAGCATCAATTTACACAAATAAAGGGTTAATTCATCCAGAAATTAGGCTAAGCATGAGGTAAAAACATGTATAATTTATCGTTTATCAGGCACCTACACCACTCGAAAACCGTCATATCATCTATCAACTTAGTAATAACTGAAACTTTTCCATTGAACTACTTAGAATACTAGAGGATATTCAATGAGCCTTTTCATAGGGTATCGAGCCGATGCCATGTCCTAGACAGGTCTTACACTGGCTCGTAACAAGCTGACGCCATGTCCCAGACAGGTCTTACAATAGCTTGTATAACTTTAGGCTGATGCATGTCCCAGACATGTCTTACACTAGCTTATAAATCTCGAGGCCGATGCATGTCCCAGACATGTCTTACGCTAGCACACACATTACCCAATGTCTCGGCATGAATATCAATCCCATCCTAAGTGTTCAAACGGGCTCTATTACGCAAGTTCTCAATAATTTATAAATACCAGTCATCAATACCACAATTTATGCTTGATTATCTATTATACCCTTTTCTTATATCACAACTCTAGATTTCGTTACAATGTATTGATTCCAAGCATAAGGATTAGAAATGTTGTATTTTTTACCTACAACTTACCTCGGTACACAAAAATAAAGGTGACGATTCGATTCACTAGACTTGCTTGGCTTTCCCTGGTCTAGGATTGGATTCGACAATTTTTGATCTATGACAATAACAAATTTTCCAATTTAGCCACTAATTTAATACAAACAAACTAAAATTCACAAATTGGTAAAATGACCATTTTGCCCCTAGATTATGGCAAATTAACCATTTTACCCCTAGGCTTGGAAATCGATTGTTATTGAATTTCCTTAACTCTCATGCCTAGACAACTCTTTTTATTCCCATTAGTACCCAAATTTCTCATTATTTCCAACACTTGCCTCTTTATTTTGCAACTTCTACAACTAAGTCTCATTCTATATATTCTCATGCAAACTCTTTCATAGGTTGTTTATTTAACCTCAATAGCTCATTTTCTTTCCAAAAATTTTAGAAATCAACACTTATTCGTTCATGGCAAAATCCTAAACCTTTCACCAAAATGCAAGATTTACCCCTCAAAATGTAGCTCATGCTACAAGGGTTCCAAAGATGCAAAAACATTCAAGAAAAACCTTAGAAATCACTTACTATTGTGTGCTCAAAGTTGCTGAAAATTTAAGCTCTTAAAACCCCCAAGTTTGGTTGAAATTTTCGGCAAGAAGGAGACTCAAAATGAGGAAGAAAAGAAGGCTAGGTAACTAGGTACTATTTCATCATTTTAATCACCTAATCCAACTAAACCTTTGACTTTTCTTCAATTTTGTCTCTTACTTCTCCCCTTGGCCGGCCATGCTCTCTTTTATAGGATTAATTGCATTTTAAAACCTCCATATTTTATTTCTCTAACTATTTAACTCAATTTACTAGTAATTTACAACTTTTACTCTTTATGCGATTTAGTCATTTTTCACGATTAAGCTTTCAATCGCGTAAATTAAATCGCCAAAATTTTCATGCATAATTATAAAATCACTAAAACACATAATTTATTACCAAAATAATTTTCTTAAACCTCGGAAAGTAATTTCAAAATCATTGTTCCGACTAGGCCCGATTTTGGGCTGTTACAATGACTAGATAGAATAAGGTGTAAAAGTTGAATTATAGATTAAAAGAAATCATAAAGTATCATATAAGAAATTAAGCCATATTTGGAATATGAGGCGGAAAACATTAAAACAAAAATCTAAGATTTTTGTTAAGTTATAAATTATAAATATATTATTTTAGTTATAAATTATATTAAATTAATTTAAAATAATTATATTATAAGATTTTTATACGATAAATAAGTTATGATTTTGATAAATAGATGGTGGTAAAATAATACATGTGTAATTAAAATATGTATACAGTTGTAGTTTATAGATTTAATTTGCTTATTAATTAAGCATAAGATATTTATTATTTATTATCTATTAGTATTAAATTAAAAGATATTTAATAATTAAATAATTAGTATAAGATTTTTGGTATGGTAAGGATAAAATACAAGTGTATTAATTTAAGTATGTACATTTGTAATATTTTTATTTAATTAGTAAATAGATATTTATTATTAAATTAAATTAATATTTATTAGATAAATAATTAAATTATAAGATTTTTTGTGTGATAAATAAAATAAATAATGACAAATGTATGGCATAGATGATGTACAAATGTAATAAATTATGTGTGTACAAATGTGTATATATGATTAATTATACAATAGATATTTATTATTTATTATTAAATAAAAGATGTTTACTAGGTAATTAGTTGAATTATAAGATTTTTATGAAGTAAACAAATTAAATAGAGACAAGTGTAAAATATATAATTGACCAATTGTAATATAAGTATTTATTATTAAATAGATTTTTATAACAATATTTATTATTATAAACTAATATATATTTATATATATATAACTTATAAGGAAACAAAATGGAAAGAAGAAACAGAGAGCAGACGAAAAAGAAAGAAAGGAAAGGGAAAAGAAAAGAAAAAGGGGGAATTGAGATTTGGAAGCTTCAAGTTTAATTGGTAAGCTAAATTAAGTCATTCTCTCTTAAATTTGATGTTTTAAAAGCTTTAAAATAAGGTTTTATTGAAATTAAGTTGATATTTTAAGAGTTCATAGGTTTTCAAGTATAGTTTATGTTGAACAAAATGATGAATTAGGGATTTAATTGAATAAATTTCAAGTTAGAATTGATAAAACGATTAAATTGTGAAGTAAGCTATAAGTTTTATGTTTTAGGGACTAAATTGAGGAAAATTCAAAATTAGGAAAATATGCTGAAAATTTAATAGTTAAATTTGAGTTTGGATGAAATTTGAATAGAAATAGAGTGTGAATTGAATTAAAAAAATAAGTAAACTTAGCTAGGATTAAATTGGGAATAAGGTAGGAATTGATTAGAAATTAATTATTTATTATAATTAATGCTGTAATTAATAATAATAATAATATTATTATTATTATTATTATTATTATTATTATTATTATTATTATTATAGCTAACAAAGAACCCGATGCATCAAAACAGAAAGTACCGAGGAGTAGACAAGGGAAAAAAATCACGGTGTGTATTATTATAATTCAAACTATTATTAATTGAATGTTATATTCAAAATTTATATGTAAGGTAAGTAAGTTATAAGGTAAGTGATAATATTGAAGTGAATGAAAAATGATATAAAATATGTGCATGAATTAGAATTCGAATTGCATGTATATGGTGAATTTATATGTGAAATTGAATTGCATATTGATTTGAAAATGGAAAGTGTGTTTGTGAATTGAGAAAGTGATTGAATTGAAAGTAAAATTTAAATTGGAAGTGATTAAATGGTGAATTGAAAATCCCTATTAACTAGTCGGGTTGAGTCGGATATAGTTGGCATGCCATAAGATTGGAAGAGTTCAAGGATTCTTCGACCTCGAGTCGATAAGACACTGGGTGTCACTATTTTACTTCAGATAGATTCGATGAAGTACTGGGTACCACTTTACTTCGGCTAGGCTGATGAGACACTGGGTGTCAACTTTGCTTCAAACTATCCAATGAGGCAATGGGTGCCAATCTGGTGTGTTTGGTTGAATCCATATATCCGCTAAAGTCCGAGTCTGTTAATAGGGGTAATTAAATGGAAAGTTAAATTTAACGAAATGAATCAGTTGAGCTATTGAAAAGAAATGTGAAATTGAAATATGAATTGAAAATGTGAATTGAATAAGAAATTGAGAATGGAAAGCATGAACTAAAGGTTCATGGAAAGATCAATAGCTCAACGTGAAGATATATGATTTCATTTGAAGAAAAGTTAAATTGAGTAGTAAATGTTGAGAAATGATAAGTTATGTACGAATTGGTTGTGGTAAATTTTTAAATTGTATGATTCATTATCTATACTTATTATGTTATAATTTGAATTATAGTAATACCACTGAGTATACTCAGCGTACGGTTGTTTCTATGCGTAGGTTAGTAGGTGTTCAGAGTCCCGGTTCAACATCCTAAACGATCCCGACTCCAGCATAAAGATTTTGGTGATGTTTTCTTCATTAAATGGAAGTGGCATGTACATAGGTGTTGTAGTGGTTATCTTAGTATGTTATATAATTTTGTTGTAAAGAATGACATTTGATGTTTTGGTTTTAAGTTTAATTAAATGGCTTGACAAAATTTGGTAAGTTTGGTAGTAAACTTGAAAAGAAAAATGAACTAAGTCAGTTGATAAAATTTATATGATTTAATAAATGTAACTTGATTAAATGACTAAGTTTAAATTATAGGTACAAATTAGGTATATTATATATGCAAATATATTGGTTGAAATACTGGAATTGGTTTGGTTTTAGTTTTGAAATTGCAGTGAAGGTTAAATATTTATAAAGGGGTTATATTGAGTTTTTTTTTTAAAAGAAGCCAATTAGCAAAATTTTTATATGAATTTATGATTATATTATAATATGTTTGTTATTTATTTAAGAATTATTCGTAAATTATCTGATATGTTCGGTAATGCCTCATAACCCTGTTCCGGCTACGATTTAGGGTTAGGGGGCGTTACAAATATATTGTTGTAATATCAAGGTAAGTTAAGTAAATTTTCATATGAACTTACTAAACATTTAAAATGTTTACCTATTGTCTCCTTTTTTCCCTGTAGATTGTTGGTTGCGGAATATGCTAGTTGGATCACCTTGAAACTTACACTATCTTACGATTGATTTGGTAGATTTTTGGCTTGTTTTAATCTCGTTTATGTGACATGTATATAGGGCTAATATAAGTGTTATTTTGGATGGTAATCTTGGTCGAATCTTGATGAATGTTTATTTATGGATTTGTAATGCCTATATGATTTATGAACAAGATGATAGATTACTAAATGTTACATATATTAATTGTATGGAAAACTTGATAGTCATAGAGCATGACTAAGGTGTTGGTATGAATTGAACTTAAAAATGGCATGGTTGGTATGTGATTTAAATGGCTTGAAAATAAGAAAAACTAGTTTGTGTTTTAACCAAGTTGTTAGATGTGTTTTGGTGTTAAACTATGATATGTTGATTTGGTTGATTTGGTCAAGAGTAAATGATGTTGTGGAGGCATATTTGAATGATTTTGTGCAAAATTTAATGTGCATCTATGTTCCAAATGAGTTTTGTAATAGTTGGCTTGAAATAGGTACAAAAAAGGTCCATTTTGTACCAAAAACAGGTTCTTTGTCCAAACGTCGATCTTTCCTCATCACAAGGTCGGCCGACAGTTTGTGACGTCCCAACATCATGAAATGATACACTCAACAACTTAAGACTAAACATTACCTAAAAATTACTCACCAAAATTAAACTTTTTACAATATAAACATTGACAAGATATATTTTTTAATAAATTGGTGTTGATATTCAACAATCCCAATGGCAGCTCAGGTGGTACCATACCCTAAGAAAAATGCTACTTATGCCTTGGTTGGTAGTTTGAATACTTGCACGCGCATTTTCCATGATTAATATTCCACCTTTCCTCTAGGTACTTCCCTTCTCATCCAATTAGGGCACTCCCATTACGTGAACTTATGAGGCTTTTACAGAGTCGAAAAGTAAAACCTTGATACTGTGATAATACTTTCAGTTGTTAAGAATATTGTTGATTGCTTAACAGACGATACTTCAAAAGACTTCTTCTAAAAGAGTCATCCTGCTCAACAAACTCAAATTTTAAAAATTAAAGAGAATAAAAATTAAATTCCTAAAAATAAAACCATAAACATATTTTAACGAAATACAAAATACACGAGGGTTTACTTGCCAACAGTTTATTTACCTAATTATTAATTTACGATTCTGATGACTCGGCAGGTGACGTGCGTCACGCCAAAAAACCTGACGCCATTTCAAAAGAAAAAAGCATAAACATGTCTAAAATGACGTGGCAAATGCCGACGTACGGTGGCGATTTAATCACAGGTCTTCTACCCTTCGTAAGCTAATGATCAACGAATATTCAATCTGCTAATAATTATTCACTGCATCGATCTCCACCGTAGTCTCTTTCATCAAATTCAATCTCTCAAAACCCTCCACAAAAACTCCATCAAAAAAGCTATCAACGTTATCTTAATCCGTTGACTCCACTGTATTTACCGTAAATCTGGCGTACAGGATTCTTCCTCGAAAATCACCTCTCCGCTAAGAGTCGCCATAGTAGACTCCCCTATACTCTTCAAAATTTCCCCTATTTGTCCCCTTAGGTTTTCTTCTTCTTTCTTCAATTTATCAAGAACAGAAAATAAATTTCCCGTTTTTATTTATGTTTATTGTTTTCTGCTGTTAAAATTGAGAGTAACTGGTTAGTAATAGTAAGAACTTAATTTTTGCTGATTTTTTATTTTTTATTTTCTAATTGAGTTTATTCCTGGTGTTTAAATGGAAGATTATGGTTTCGAGTAGTGTGAATTTGAACTTTTTTTTTTGTTTAAATCAGTGATTTTTCTGAGTGCTGTTTTGTTTTGGATGTTCAGATCTGGGAAAAATTAGGGTTTTGAATTTGGTACTCACAAAATGCATACTAGGTATATGGAGAGGACTAATAGTATGGCTAGAGGGAAGAGGAGCTTGGATGGAGATGATAACCAGCAGCCCGAGCCAAAACGTCCCGCTTTAGCTAGGTTTTTTCTTTTTTTTTCTTTTCCCCATTTCCTACCTTGGTTTGTTTCTTTACTTCGTTTTCTGGCATACTTTGAGAAGTTATTTTTGGATTCTAATTGTTTATTTTAATTTTTGTTTAAAAGAAAATAATTTTTTGGGTAATTAGAGATTGAAATATTTTCACAACAAACTATGTAACTTTGGTTTTATGTAGAACTATTATTTTATTTATCATTAAGTTTGTTCATTTTTAGTCCATGATGATCTTGCTGCAAGTTTCTAGGAAGCAAAAACCGAGTACCATATCAGACCAATCACATTAATTGGGGGAGTTGAGATAAAAATCTTATTCTACTACGCCAATGAATTATTAACTGTATACGGTTTTTGGGCTTTTTGTCGTTTGATTGTGTGATGCACTTGGGGAGTTTAAAAACTTCTCTCTTTCTATGGGCTTAGCAGTTGGCAATTTTTCTGAGAAATTATATTTGTATGATATGCAGTGTAATTGTAGAAGCTCTTAAGGTGGATAGCCTGCAGAAACTCTGCTCATCTTTGGAACCCATTCTTCGTAGAGTTGTAAGATCCATGTCCTATTGTTTTTTCATTCTTTGCAATCAATTCCTCTTTTTTTGGTGTGTGTTTGTAGGACTTCAAGAAACTATTAGTCAATGTGTGATCAATGCATCTATAGGTTTGGTTATAGTTGTCTTACTTCTAGCTCAAAGAATCTGCCTTAAATTGTAAGGCGATGTTTTTGACGAGCATTGTTCTTCTGATTGGAAGTTTATTCTAAATTGGTGTTGTATAGAAATGCTTATATATGCCTGCACATGAACCTGCATCTATTCTGCTTTTGTGCGCAAGTGCCTGTTCTTTTTGTTACTGAGATGCACACACAACATACCCTTTTCACAATTTAAGATTTACATTTGAGTGATTTGAAAGAGAATGCCATTTGTTTTTAACTTGTTCGTACGTTTTCTCATAAAACCTTCACAGCATATAAGTCTGCTGTTCCCTGTCATATTTTTGAACTGCTCTAGTTTTTGCCTTACTTTTATGTTGTTAGATACGAAGGCTGGCATTCAATCAGATTTTGTTGTGATTTTTCACCTGTTTTCCTAATGTTTATTACTGTTGTCACAAATTGCATGCTTCTTGTATACATTTTCAATAAATCCTAGACTTAACTCATGCATATGGGAGATAGAGTCCTGAATAGACCTTTAGACAATTCTGTGTTGCATTTATCACTATCTTAAAGAATGACCATCCCTTCTGGGGTTTATCATTATTACTCTCTCTACCTGACCCTTTTAAGCAAGTTAATGATATGGAAAATACGGAAGTTTGACTTCCTTGGTTTTGTTATAATTGATCACTTGTCCGTGCACATGTGCCTGCCTATCTTTTGAGTGTGATGATGGCTTTTTTAGGGTTTGCATATCACTCATGGGCAGGGCATCTGAGGTATGAAGACTAGCCTGCCTGCATCCATGTAACATAGATGTTCACTGTTTGTGTCCTAATTTTGTTAGATAATACTAAAATGACCCTTTTCTGTTGCAGTTACGAACCCAATTACGACCAACAGTTTCTAGTGTGTTTCTAAGATCTGTCGTGTATTCTATCATTTTTCCTTTTGGATTGTGTTCTTTTCCACCTGTGTATCCTTCTTATCATGTCTGTTTGATGCTTTGCAGGTAAGTGAAGAGGTGGAAAGAGCTTTGGCAAAATTAGGACCTCCTAGACTTAGTGGAAGGTTAAATATTTGTCTGATCATTTACATCTGTAGAGTTAATTATCTCTATTCTGATGTCTTAATTTAAAACAAAATTATCTTTTTCAATTGAAGACATGGACAATAATATGTTAAGTTGTGTTACATGCCCAATGGTTTTGTTTTGGTATATCAATGGCATTGGTTGCCGTATATTTGGCATTGCTTCCTCTACCTCCATTGGGATTCCAATGCTTAAAATGTCAAATCAATTGGGGAAGTTTGAGGTTTTGGAAAGGTCAAACCTTATGTGATAAAACAACTGTTTTCTTATCAATTGATGTCAGTTGCAGTAGCTGGAGGCTTTAAATATTGTTTCTGAATTTCCGGGTTTTAGTAAATAATGATTATTGTGAGAAATTCCAGGATGTTTTAGCATTGTGCATGATAATGTGAGAACCTCATATTAAATGCATTCTGTCTTTTGTTACTACTACTCATTTTAGCAATTGCTTGTGGAATTGTAGGTTTTTTGCTGAATGTTTGAACTATGAATGATGACAACAGTTTCTGTTAATTCTATTAGTTTCTGTTAATTCTATTAAGTAGCTGGCGTTTAAGAATATTGCACATGAGAATTGAAGTGCTGCAATGAGATTCTAAAGAGTTTTGAAATGCTCTTAGGTTTGATTCTTTTCTTGTTCTTTCTTTGTAGGATATTTGCTAATTAGTTGCTTGCCTTTTGATATACTTGAGCATCATTAATGCATTCGATAGCAGAATATGAAACCCAGACAATAAGCTTGTGTTAATGATATTTTCTATTATGTTTTTGGTTGGTTGATTGGTACTCTACTTTCTATAATTGAAATATTTTTTTAATCCTTTTTGATGCCATGCTTGTTTACAAGAACCGCCTGTTCTTTGGTTTTAAGATTCTTATTGTCTCAGTGGCTCCCTACCTTTCTTCTTTCCTCTCTTCCTGCGATGCCTTTTACTTTTCTTGTATTGATGATCTTCTAATACTTTTGGTTTTTAGGTCTTCTCCAAAACAAATTGAAGGTCCAGATGGACGGAGCTTACAGCTCCACTTCAGGTCTAGATTATCTCTTCCCCTTTTCACAGGAGGAAAGGTCGAAGGAGAGCAGGGTGCTGCTATCCATATTGTTCTAGTTGACAGTAAGACTGGACACGTTGTAACAACTGGACCTGAGGCCTCTGTTAAGCTAGATGTCGTTGTGCTTGAAGGTGATTTCAACAATGAGGATGATGAAGATTGGACGCAAGAAGAATTTGAGAGCCATGTGGTAAAAGAGCGGGAAGGGAAAAGGCCACTGCTGACTGGTGAGTTGCAAGTGATCCTCAAAGAGGGGGTAGGGACGCTAGGAGATCTCACTTTTACTGACAACTCAAGTTGGATAAGAAGCAGGAAATTCAGGCTTGGCTTGAAGGTTGCTTCTGGATATTGTGAGGGTATGCGTGTAAGGGAAGCAAAGACTGAGGCCTTTACTGTCAAGGATCACAGAGGGGAATGTGAGTTCATACTTTATACTATATCTAGTTTTTCATCTGTGGATTTGGAGAATCTTTTTAATTGAGTTGCTTGACAGTGTATAAGAAGCACTATCCACCTGCATTAAATGATGAGGTATGGAGATTGGAAAAGATTGGGAAAGATGGGTCATTCCACAAGAAGCTTAACACTGCAGGAATATTCACTGTCGAAGACTTTTTGCGGGTTGCGGTCAGGGATCAACAGAAATTACGAACTGTGAGTTGGATTTCGGTTTTGAAATCAAAGTACTATTACTTTCTTTTCCCCTTCTGATATTTTTGTCTATGTTCTGTAGATTCTTGGAAGTGGCATGTCAAATAAGATGTGGGATGCTCTCTTAGATCATGCAAAGACTTGTGTGCTCAGCGGAAAGTTTTATGTTTACTATACTGATGATACAAGAGATGTTGGTGTTGTCTTCAATAACATCTATGAGTTGAATGGCCTTATTTCTGGGGAACAGTATTTACCTGCTGATTCTCTATCTGATAGTCAAAAGGTGGGTAATGTGTATGCTGTTTTTCACCTGTCAATGAAATGCAACATCTATGAGATGGGTTAGCAGCAATGTTACCTAGGCCTACTGTAATATTTATCAGATAATTTTCTCACAATGTAGTTTCTGTTTTTTTGCCTTACGATATACCTTTGGTTGGGTTTGTCTGGTTATTACTTTCAGCTGCTTAAGCTCTGGGTTGGTGATATTTTCAATTTATATTTTGAACTTAATAAAAAATAGTTTCACTAATTTGAAAAAGGGACCAAAAATTCTTGCAGGTTTATGTAGATACGCTGGTGAAGAAAGCCTATGACAATTGGCATCAAGTCATAGAGTATGATGGCAAGTCACTGTTGAACTTCAAGCAAAATAGGAGGTCAAGTGCCCGAAATGAACCTCAGACGGATGTGATAGGCTACCCTAATGCTTTAGATCATCAGTTGCAGTTACCACGGTTACCAGTTGCTGTTCCTACTGAGCAAGTGCACTCAGGCCCACAAGCTGGAGGTAAGGAAAGGATTTTTTATTTCATTCGTGTAGCTTAGCTTGATCTTTCTGGAGTTATTTTTATAAACATCATTTTGTTTTTTGTGTGATTACTTACGAGATAGAAGATTGACGTTTCTACAAGATGAATGCTTGCTATGTATTAGGTTCAATTCATAAAAAAATGGAACCTGCCTAATAATATAGCAAAACTTTAAAATTTGACCAACTTATTGTAAAAGAAACATCTGATCTGGTAATTGTTAAGTAGTTCAATTTCCCACTAATCTTTCATGGCTCGAATCAGTTTGGGTTCGGATCAACAGGAAAGGCGTGTTCATTGATGACCTTTTGTTTTATTGGGAAGTGAAAAAAGTTGGGTCTAAAAGAATGCGTTGTTATGATAGCATGTTACTGGTGAAACAGTCTACCGACGTTTTTCCGTTTCAACCAATAACTGCTGGCAATTTGTTAAATTCATTTCTTTCTTTCGGTTAATGCAGGATTTAATGATAATCAGTCTACCAAATACTCGGGACAATCAGAGCTTGTGAATTCGAATTCTCGTAGTCAATTTGACAGCACACAATTTTTGCAATACGATCAGCTGGTTAACAATTCAGAGCAACCACAAAGCTCAAGAACTAATAATAATGCTGTTGGGCTGGCTCTTGGTCCTCCACAGTCATCTACCTTAGGATTCCACAATGCTAGTTCTTCAATGCAGCCATCAAATCTTAATCCTTTTGACGATTGGTCGAACAACAGAGATAAGGGAGTCGAGGACTTGTTTTCTGAGGAGGAGATTCGCCTCAGAAGTCATGAAATGCTCGAGAATGAAGATATGCAGCATCTCCTCCGCCTCTTCAGCATGGGAGGTCACCATGCTACTGTGACAGAGGATGGTGGGTTTGGATTCCCAAATTACATGCCATCCCCAATGGTAAACTTTATAGACGAAGATCGTTCACGTCCTGGCAAAGCTGTTGTCGGGTGGCTAAAGATCAAGGCTGCGATGAGATGGGGTTTCTTCATCCGGAAGAAAGCCGCTGAGAGACGGGCACAGGTAGTCGAGTTAGAAGATGAAGAAGAAGAAGAAGAATAGGCTATCAACAAGTCGTATTGGTACTATGGTTTTGGAAGTTGCTAACAACAATGTATGAAATTAAGGGGTTTCAAAACTCCTGAAGAACCCTAAATTAGGCATTGGGAAATCTCTTTGTACAATTTCCTGTATAGTAAGCCGCTTCTTTGACTTCCCATTATTAAATATATTTTACTGTATATGAGAGGCGAAATTTCGTTTTAAATTCATGGCCTTCCTTCCTTTCCTTGACTGATTTTTCTAATGGCATTTAGGTGTGAGTTTGTTACAGTTAATTGTTATTTCATCAATCAAGATTTCTGGGATATTTGTAAGCAAATTGTTGGCTGAGTTTCATCTCCACCGAACAACAATTTGACTGAATACTGTAAGCACATTGTTTTTGTATTGGAATTTACTTATTTGGCTTTTTTATGTATGGATTCTCCTACTTTTTATCATTTTTATGGCTGTTCCGTATGGTATTTATGGAGAATATTCGGTAAACTAGACTGGTGCTCCCAGAGAACAGCACCGAGTTGTCAGGATGGGTCTCATAGGCGTTGCTGCGCCGTTTCCACCGCTTCGTTTGTCACGAGAAACCCATCTGAGGGCTAGGTTCAGACCCTCCCTCATATGCCATTTGGTAGATGCAAAATTATATATAAATATATTAAAAAAAAGTTAACACTATTAAAAACATGATAAGGAAATTCGTGATTTAGTTAAAGACGTTTAAATTGTATTTATTTGAAATTATTAGGTCTACTTAAACTTGCCTTAATATCCCGTTAATTTTTGAAAGTTTGATTAGTATAAAAGTGGTATATAAGTATAAATATATGTTTGATCCAATTAAGATGTGGAATTTAATTATTATAATGCATAAAGAATTAATAAATTTGGATCAAATCGAAAAAAATTAAATAAGGTAACAGTTAAATATGATATATATACATCGTGAAAGTGAATCTATATATCACAATTACAAGTAATGAAATTTGAATTTAAATATTTATGATTCCAAATTTTTACCTACACCAATAAATCGAAGTCTAATAAGCTGATATTCTACCATTATTATAGTTATATTAATTGTTTTTATAGAGAAAAATGAGTTTATTTTTAAATAGTAATTTGAACTAATAAAAAAAGCTATCATTTCGCTTTGATCTTAATTTTGCTTAAAATAGACATGGTGCATCAGGCATAATACAATCTTTTTTATTCCTTGACTGTTTTTCTCCAAATATAAGGTACAGCTAAATGATTTAATTCAATTATATATAATTTTATATTATCATATCATATTTTTAATTATTTGTATCATAGTTAGAGGGATCAATTTTAGACCCTTAAATAGTGGAGGTATTATGTTGGAGTGTTTATACTTACTTTTAGTCTCGGATTTTGTCTTCTGACTCCGACGAATGTCTAACGAGTTCATAAAAATTAGAGAGTATTTCGTCAAAAAATAATATTAAACATTCGATTTGATAAAGTGTAAGCCATGCCTTCATATGACCAAGTAGTACCACAATTACAAAAGTAAAATTATATATACTTTAACAGGTGATTCGAACCTTACAAAATTCATTATTACTATCACACACAATATTAACATATTTCCCAATCTATTAAATTTTCCTCAAAATACGGAAAATAAAATTTCAACATAAAAAGCAATACCTCCAACTTTCCCTCAACAATCACAATACTATACCACCTTATCTTTAATGCATTTATTCAAGCAAATTAGTTTTAAAATATAATTATCCAACTCATATTAAAACATTTATTCTCAAACAGTAAAACATTTTATCCAAATTAGACTCGATATTATGATGGAAACCAAGAAAATGGGGTCATTTATATTAGTTTATATGCAGTCTGTGCTAATGATATGCTGGCGTTTTGTTTTGTGCAAGCCGACTTGAAGTAAGTGGATGTCCATCCCATCCACCAAACAACACTTCAATTGGCCTTTGCTATCACTCTTTTCCTTAGGCATTCAGTACCCAACTGGACTCCAAATCCTGTTTACATCATCTCCATATATTAATTTATTGTTGAAATATTAATAAAATTTTTACCACTCTATTTATTTTTTCAATAATTAACGAGATTCGAGTCACGCAATTCCTAATACAATCAAAGCAATTTATATTAAAATTTTAAAGTTAGAATTATATCAACAATTATCACTAATCATGCGTTGATATCATTGGCAATATGAAATCTTAGGTTTTTAAGTATTCATATTCAAGTCCTATTACGCACTATTAAGTTATATTTCGGTGTTTGGATATGTATTTATAATTGTACTGTATTCATATTTATAAACTCTTAAAAAAATCTATAGCAACAATTATTATCAGAATTAACAAGTATTAAATTAAATAATTAAATAAATTAACTCAATGAAATTAACTTAACCACATATAATTTATACAAGTAAAACATAAACTTAGATGTGAAGAATCCACTTACACGTGAAAAGTTAATATGATTTTACATTATTTCATAATTGTTTTATGATTGATATTTTAATAATTCAACTGTTGAATTTATTAATATAATTATATTTGTCATTTATATAAAATTTCGAATCAATTTAGTATCTTTATTATGCTGATCTAAAATATTATGTATATCAATATATTTAATAATTAAATTTTTTTATTATATAAAATAAATAGTAATTTTTTTAATACAACAAGAATCAACTTAAACAAAATTAGAATTTAATAACACCTTCACTGCACCTTCACCATGAACATCAACTTATAGAAAAGGTGAGTCTTTGACATAGAAACATGGTATAGTGAATTTGAATATCAGTGGCGGATCCAAAAATATAATTTAAGAAGTAAAGTTGAAGTTAGAAAGATTTTTAGGGCAGAACTAAATTATATATTTTTATGATAGTAAAAATAGAATTTCGTCATTTTAATAATTTATATCTTTAAAATTTTAAAGAATTAAATTAAATTTTTATTATTTTTAAAGAGATTAAAGTGTAATTTTATCATTACTAATTTAAAATTTTATAAATTATAAAAGACGCAATAAAAAAAACTTTAATTTTAAAAGAGTTGAGCTCTACCAACGCTCTAAATCCGCCCCTACCAAGATCCGAAACTTACACCAAATTAGCCGAAAGGTCTGTGCATCTATTTCCTTTACATCTTGCAGACTTGTACCCAACCTTCCTTTGATTAAAGCAAGGCAGTTCCCCACTAAGTACCCAAAGGATGCTGAAATCTTCAGGGTGATTAAAGAGATACACCACCAAGCACATTGACTTTGACGATCAGGTTTTATATGCACTTTTTACTTAGTATTAAGTTCCGCCAAATTCCTTATAATTCACTAGAAGTTATATTCGACTTTAACTTTATGTTAAATTTGATATGTATAATTTATATGGTTAAAATATTAAATATCACAAATAAATTGTTAAAATATTAATCGTAGAAAAAATTATAAAATAATATTAAATTATATTAAATTTACAATAGTTTTAAATATAGAATATTTAATGACAAAAGTATGATGAAATTGGGAAATGAATAAATGCGGATGCAATTTGCTTAACTAATAGTAAACCCTTTTTCATGATTAAGTAATTCACAACAACCATTTGGCAGCCAGCTGTTAAATTTTTGTAATCTTATCTCTTTTTCATAATTATCCACCGACTTGGACCTCAATTCCTAAGCCACTCAACCCTCCTTCATATCATATGAACAGAGAGAACCATTATTTAACATTTGGATTTGATGGATTACCAAAACAATTAGGGATATTGAATAAATTAATATAATTATTTTTTAATAAATAATGAGATTCGAGTCATATAAATTTTAATAATTAATTATTAATTAAATTAAGTGTAATAATTATACTTATTATTAATAAATTTTATGATTAAACATTTCATATAGTGAGCTAGCTAGTTGGAATATGAACCACAAAAGAAACTGGATGCCTAACACAGTTTTTTCTTCATTACAGAAATCCTTGTAATAATCAAAACCATGGATCTTCCTTGTCTGGATTAAGAGGAACCAACATTTTAAACCGCAGTGTTGGTATATTTAATCATTTTATTATTATTATAGTATAGACAAGAGAAGAAAATAGTGTCAGATTGTTTAATAATAATGATGATAACTATCTTGTTTGATGTGATGATCTCAGTGGTTGAATATTTTGTCTTGTACCCAAAGGTTAATCGAGAGCTGACCCTGTCAGCTAATATGACAGTCACTCACTAATTAACACCATAGGCTGTAGCCTAATGGAATCTTGTGGTCCTCTCTGTCTATGGTTATGAACCTATTCGGTTCGGTCGCCAACCCCAACCCCAACCCCAACCCCAACCTCAACCGCGTAATTACGAGTGTTTTCCTTCGTTTTTCAATTCAAATAAAATCCTTGGAAATTTGAGTTAAAGCTTGGTTTAAATTCATCAACATACATATCTGCATGCACTGTAATCAAACATAGAAAGGCGGCACCAAACACATGAATTTACATGCATGGAACCAAGGAACAGCCATTAGTAATGTATTATTATCATTATTATTATTATTATTATTATTATTAGTACCATTTTCTTTTCTTCCATTCTCTTTTATGGTTCCAGCTGTTTACAACTTTGATTCACTTAATGTCCCGACGGAAACACATTGCACGAAGCTTCCAAACAACCCCTCTCTACTCTGTTTCACCAAATCCTTCCCCTCTATATATAACCACCCTCTACCGCTCCCCCATTTCAAACATCATAATCTGAATTACAATACAAACCCACCAAAATAATGACCACTTCGTTGCTTCTATCTCTTTTATTCAGCTTTCTAATACTTGCTTCAGCTGCCAACTTTAACCAAGACATCGATGTTACTTGGGGTGATGGCAGGGGCAAGATTCTCGAAAACGGAAACCTTCTCACTCTTACCCTCGACAAATTCTCCGGCTCTGGTTTTCAATCCAAGAACCAATATCTGTTTGGGAAGATCGATATGAACATTAAACTGGTCCCAGGCAACTCTGCTGGCACTGTTACCACTTACTATGTAAGTTTTATCCTCCTACTTGTCTCTTATTTATATTACAACTCTGTGCTGATATGTGGGGTGACAATTGCAGCTTCGTTCGGAAGGGTCGACATGGGATGAAATCGACTTCGAGTTCTTAGGGAACCTAAGCGGAGACCCATACATAGTCCACACCAATGTATATACACAAGGCAAAGGTGACAAAGAGCAACAGTTCTACCTTTGGTTCGATCCCACCAAAGACTTCCACACCTACTCCCTTCTTTGGAACCCTCAACGTATTATGTATGTCCTCTTTTACAACCACCCCCTCCTTTTTAATTTACAGTTTCGATTATTTTCATTATTTTTAATTGTGATTCTTTGAAATGTTCACAGCTTCTCTGTTGATGGGACTCCGATCAGAGAGTTCAAGAACTTGGAATCGATGGGCGTTGCGTTCCCAAAGAGCCAGCCGATGAGAGTGTATTCGAGTCTTTGGAACGCCGATGATTGGGCCACTCGAGGTGGTCTGGTTAAGACAGATTGGAGCAAAGCTCCTTTCACTGCTGCTTACAGGAATTACAAGGCTGATGCATGTGTGTGGTCCTCCGGGAAATCATCATGTTCCTCCACCTCACCCTCTCAAAATTCATGGCTATCGCAAGAACTGGATATAACGAGCCAACAAAGACTAAAATGGGTTCAGAAAAATTACATGATTTACAATTACTGCACTGACGCCAAGCGATTCCCTCAGGGACTTCCCAAAGAATGCAGTGTTCATTAACAGGGATTCTAATTTTGTTGTAGCAGAGATTTTATTGGTTAAATTTGTGAATGTTCTTTAAATCTTTGTTCCACTAGTAAGTAATATACTTAAAAGACAGATATTGTGTGTAATTTGTTCTATGTTCTGTAACGTGTAATATAAGTTCAATAATAAATGTTATCATTCGAATATTATAGTACTTTCGGCATGATTCTACGTTTTTGATACAAGTCAAAAACATCTGACGTTGTTTGGACTACGAACCTATATACGTGTAATAATATAACCTTCAATAACTATTATTATATATATATAAACAATTAAGTCTGGTTGGTGGAAGACTTACGCAGGTTCCTCATTCGGCTCATTCCAATCCAATAAATTATTGGAATAATAGGTTATGAGATATAATAAAAAATTTGATTAACAGTGTATTTAATTTATTTTTTATCTTATTTTACAATATTATTATTATAATATCTACGGTTCATTTAAACCCATGAAAGTATATAGTAAAAAATATATAATTTTCTGAAAAGTTGGTGTGAAAAACAGTTAGAAAATTAAATGAAAACGTGTAGAGTGATAACAAGTTCCGGTACAAATCCAACTTTGAATATCTTTGTTCTTTACGTAAGATATTGGAACTTTGTATGTAGAAAAGGGTGAAAATTCTCAACTAATTTAATTACAATAAAATACTTTAAAGAGGTAAATAAATATTAAAAAATAAAAAAAAGTCAAAACTAATAAAACCCATATTTGTGCATCGAAATCAGAATCAAATTATTTTTAATGTTAATGTGTAGCAAACCAAGAAATACTAATGCTTAACCCTTTTTCTTTCTAGATGTTGACCTACTAATAACTAATAAAAAAATTAATTTTTTTTATTTATGTAATCTTTTTAAATATATATATTTAATAAGTTTAATATTCAAATATTAAAATTTACAACATGCTTTATTTTTAGATGATGACTTTTTTTAGTTCACATAAAGAAAATACTTGTTGCATAAGGCAATAAATAAATGACAAATTTTGTTCATATCCGAAGAATAATATTTGATAGACGTTCGTCGGTATATGAATATAATACATTATCAATTAATAGTATTATGACACCTTATTAATAAATAAGGTGTCGTGTAATTATTTATAGATGTTGCATGAAACGTATACACTTATTCTCTTTTATTTTTAAGTATATTTAAAATTAAATCTATATTCAAACATCAACATATAAAATTAAAAATATATGTTCATGAACAAGTATAAAAAATATGTTTGTAAAGAAGTAAGATACAAATTTAAACATATACATGTAAAAGTATAAACAACAAGTGAAATTTAAGTTATTATTGAACGTAAAATTAATTTTGAGCTTGTTGATAGTAAGATGGAATTATGTTGATTAATGATAATTTACACGGTGAATGAAGAGTTGTAGGTAGTTGTAAGCGATGGTAATTGAGAGAAGGAGAAGCATTTGAGGTCTAAAGTTTTTGGAGAGAGAGGGGCTCATTCTTGGGCTTAGAGAATCTTATAAAAAGCATTGACAATCTTTTCCAAAGTTCCACGTGTTGTTCTCTTATTAGTTTCATATTTTTTGGAGCCTAATCGATCTACTAATGTCTCTTCCTCCTAAGTATGGGTTGTTATGTCAAGACAACAAGTAAATATGATGCACCAATGGTGGGTGTCCACACAATATCTACTCGCCTTACTATGGGCCCGCGAGGTAAAGGGTCTCTAAGATCTTATTTTTATAAGTGACCTTAACTCACAAGAGTATATTTCAATGTTAGAAAGTCACAAGATATGGGCAAAGGCAACACTAAGGCCTTCTTAAAATGAGAAAATAGTATTTTTTTCCTTTAAATTTTATAAAATTATAAATTAATAAATTAATAAATTATCAATTTGTACTTTGACCCTCTCAAAATGATAAAATTTGAATTTAATTCTTTCAATCATATAAATATATAAACTAATATAACGATGAAATTTCATTTTATTTCTCATATAAATATAAAACTTAATTCTGACCTTCCAAAAAAAATTTCTAGCTTCATCCAATGCGGGTATAACAAAACTATTAATTAAAATGTTTGTTAGATAAATACAAAATGAAATGGATGTATTTTATTTGATCCAATTAATGAACAAATTTCCTTTAATCATTGTTTATTTAATTGATAAAGGAATGTAAATAAAGGAGATTAAAATTGTTGAGGAATCATTATATTAATCAACACCCTATACCTTTTTGTTTTCTAGATAGATGTTGAAGAATAAATTGACTATGAACTATTTGAACCAAAGTTGTTGAAAAGATCAAACTCATTGATGCATGCAAAGTTGTGGACACACTGGATACCAATATCTTACGTATTGAGAAGGGACCTTAGGCATCCCTCGACGCGGTAACACTTTCAACTTCTATTATATGCTTTCCCTTCACTAGGGTTCACATTTGTCTAGTTGATTGATAATATATAAAATTTTTACGTAAGCTTATTATAAGTGAGACAACTCAATCATTAAATTGAATTGGATTTATTAAAAAAATTACCTATATTATACGCCAATAATGATAATAGGAGGGATTGTAAAGTAATAAGAAAGAAAAATTAAGAATACGCAGATTTTACATGGAAAACTTTTATTAGAAAAAATCACGGGCAAAAGAGAAGGAGTATCACGAATGTTGAAAAACAACCACGATACAAAAGGTTTTCGACTACACATATTTTAAGAGTTAAACAACGTTATTATAATCAATGTCTCATAGAAGAAGTATAGTCCTATATGGTTTTGACCGAGGAGAAAGGGGGCTCAGCGGGAAGAAGATTGTACCATGAGAGAAGCAAGGAGGTCAACCTCTTTCAAATATACAACATGAGTTCTAGCAGTGCAATGGAGTTGGGCTTTCATGCGGATCTGAATGAATCATCTTTTCCATGGAGGTAAATCCTTGCTCACTAGGCAAGAGGATAACAAGTTACAAATTCTGTTTAGGTAGGACATGTATTTCTATTATTATGAAATTCATAAATGAAGTAATTAATCGTGAGGTTACTATTATCCTCTTTGTAGTGACGAATATTGTATGTGTTCCTAAGAAAAGAAAAGAAATTTGTCAAAATTTTAGGGTCTTAAAGAGTCGTAACCCTATTTTGTTTCTCTATTTTATTTTTTTAATAAGTGAATTGCACCTCAAACTTTTTAGGCCGGATCAAATGAGATTCGAGCCACATAATTTTAACAAAATCTGATTAAATGTTTAGAGTAATTGTTAGGTTTTCCATATTCAACTTGTCTGAATCGTCTTTAAAAAAGATGGTTTCTAAGACTAGACAAACTTGAATTAAAATTTTAATGATAAAATTAGTCTTTTTTTTTAATTATAAAGGTAAAATATAAAATTTATAGATTGGGTTATCCGGCACGAATAGGGTTGAGTAAAAGAATTTGATTTTTGGGCCTTACACTACTCTCTTTCGTCCATAATTTTTAGGGCCTTACAATGTCAATGTTTCCCCTATGGTGTTCAAATGTTTCCTCTGCCACTCCTTTGATCTCTGTTGCATCTAAGATGTATGTTGACGACGTTTACATTAGAAAGTGAAATTCGATCCGATTAATTTAAATTTAAACCGATCTAAATTGATTTGATTCTAAAAAGTAATAATATAATTCATTCGGTTCGAATTCAAAATTATTCAAATTTAAAATATTATAAATTTGAAATATTATAAATTTAGAATATCTGAATTTGGAATAAGTGAAATTTAAATTAGTTAAAAAAATTTAAAATTTAAATAACTCATGACAATTTAGATTGCAGATTTGGATATTCAATTTGGATATTCAATTTGTCTTTTTGCATATTTGAATATTGCAAATTTAAACTTAGACCTGTTTATTTAGATAACAGATGAGATTTGGATTACAAAATGCTTATAATTTTTATTTTATATATATAAAGAATTTTAGCATATTTGAATTCGGATTTTTACGGATTTAAAAATTCAAAAAATGATTTGGATTACAATGTGCTTACGAAAGTGAAACTGACAATGTAGTAACATGAAAAGTAGGGAAATACAAACATATACATAGCATCTTTGAAACAAGAAAATTATGAAAAGAAATAACATACCAAGCTTGATACAGTAAGTTTTGAGCTTCAAACTTTCGAATTGAACTGAAGTGAAATTCGGGTACGAAAACCCTGACTATTATGACATTTTTAGAGTTCTTCTAATCATGAAAAATGGGCTTCCTCACGAGAACAACAGAGTTGATGACTTCATCAGTGGGATGAAAGATTGAAAGTAGCTCAAAACCAGGCAAATCAAGCTCTTTCACAACAGGGTATAAAAACGCCCTAGCTCCATTGGCACTCCTCACAAGCAATAACCCACCTCCCTTCATGTACTTCCTTATATGCCCAACAATTTTAAACTTCTCTTCTTTGCTTATCCCAACCAAAGCTGCCAAAAATATACAATCATATTCCCCTAGCTCCTCCGTTACATCCATTATGTCGCGTGTCACGAACTTCATTCTCTTCTCGAACTCGTCATCTGACGCGATTATTTGGCGAGCCACGTAGTTCGCCGCTTCATCGATATCGAAGTTGTCGAAATGAGTGGATTTCATGTGATGGGTTGCCATTACAATGGAGGTTAGAGGCAACGGACCAGAGCCGACAAAGGCTACTTTCTTTGGCTGCACCATCCCATGTTCGCTAAGAATTTTGTACTCCAACCCAGCTAGCTTGACGTAGTTCCCATAATAAGGGAAGAGATCGAGGTTCTTCAGCGAGTGAGGGATTTTCGTTAGGAATGTCGCGAATTCAAGCTCTAGTAAACCTTCTGCACGGCCGCTAAGAACTATGAGGTTCATACGCATGTCCTGAATTTCTTGAGATAAATCTTCGATGATAATATTCGAAGGTGGGATGCATAGTTTGACGAGGTGAGTGAAGAGGGTATTGACATGTTCCGAAGGCTTCAAAGACTCGAGCGTGACAATACTATCATAGATTTCATGAATACTAGCTACAAGAGCGGAAGCCATAAATGGGAGATTGAAGCTTTAGAACAATATGTGATGTGCAATGTAATAATTGATACGTGGACACAGGGGACATGCATTGCAATTCTATGTACTTATATAGATTTGGTCATCTTTTAATGTGAATATATATATTTCTTAATTTTTATATTATAATGACAACGATGAAATTGTTAAAATATCAATTAGTCAATCCCAGGCCTCATGTTTCATGCCGTCATATCTAACATAGAATATATATATATATATATATTAAATTAGAAAATATTCTATTTCTTATTCAATATACCAAAGTCGAATTGAAGTGAACATTAATTCGACGAGCATAACCATGCAGACATGCATCTTATGGCAAATATATGTATTATTGAAACGCATGTCTTTTAAATAAAATTTAAAATTAGAAATTCTAGAATAAAAATTGAAAAAAGGCCTCTCAACTTTATTTTTTTTTATATTCTATTTATACGTGAAATATTTTAATGCAAAAGAAGTTAAGAAATGAAGAGTTTCTTTTTCGAGGGAAATAAATGAAAAGCATTAATTAAACTACCTTTGACTAACGGGAAAACAAGAAAAAAAAAATATACAAAACAATAGTTTTTATCCTTTTTAATAGGAAAATGGCAAATCAAATTTTTTCTCATGATTTTAAGTTTTTTCTTCCTTACAAAATTTAAAATCCAACTAAAAATATTAAAAATTAGAAGAAAAAAATCTAACTTGTCATATTTTTATTGAAAAGAGATAGGATAGATATGAAATTATAGTTCCATACAATCCCTTATCAGAAAACAATGGTATTAATTTATATCCACCCATACAAGAAATTTCATTTTTTTAAATCCAACTATTGAGGGTAAAAGAATGCCAACAATCTTTTGACTAAATGGTAAGAGTATTAAGTTATAGACATGAAAATGTAGTTGCAATTTCAAGCAATTTCAACCCCTGCCCACTCACTTTAAAAACTCACGCCATAGGTTCAAATCACAAGAGCTATCTGTGTGAAGTAGTAGTGATTTGTTTTTACCAATTGAGTATGAATTAGTTGTAAATGCATTAAAATATAATTTTTAATATATATATATAAATAGCATGAATATAACATAAACATTAAAATGTCTCAGGATTTATATGAAATAAATTGCGGTGCTTTTTTTAAATTTATAATATTTTATAAATATTATATGAAAAATGATATGAATACAAAATAAATATTAAAATGCCTAAAAAATACAAAATAAATTATTAGTGTGCTTAAATCTAAAGAACTAACAGTAATTAAATACAATAATCAGGGCGATACTAAGTGTAGGTAATGTTAGCAAGTTGATGAATGTCAACAAAGTGTGAAAAAAGGAAGAGAGGAATAGCAAGGAAAATGTTTACAATATTAAAAGTGCATATCAATAACAACTACAACCCAACTCAATTAACTAAAATAGTTATAGTTGTTGATACACAATATCGATGAGGGTAGAGAAGGTGGCGTTGAGGAAGGTTCATTCCCCATGCTGGACCAAGAGCTAGAAAAGAAAGAGAACAGAGAAAAAAAAGATGAGGGCTTAGCATCTTAGGGTTCGTTGGGAGGGAAGGAAATAGCCCCGTTTTCTATGCAGTAACTTGGGGTATTTATAAGAGAGGTGATGGTTTTCAGGTGGTCCCCTCTTGAGGAGAGTGCACCTGTTAATAGCGAATGGCTTAACAGAGGATCCAATCGGGTGGTTAAAGACAAATAGTCCCTCCCGTAGGGGGTACAAGGCATGCGATTAGTCGATCATTGTGTGACCATCTAGACGGTACAAGACGAAGGGTCACTTAAAAGGCCTTTTTGGTTCGTTCTCATGTTGCTACATGTCCCAATCAGAGTATAGCAACAGTCAATCAAGAGTCAATTAGTTAGAAAGTTGCTAACATTAATTTTTATTAACTATTTATAGTATGGTTTAGCTATAAATACACAATAATGTTGTATCAAGAATGTAGGTTGATGGAATAAATTTCTCAAATGACTGCATTTTCTTTCTAAATATTTCATGATTTTCTCTTGATTCTCATTGAAAATTCAACATAGTATCAGAGCTTATGCTTAACGACTTTGCATCAATATCATTGTGTGAAATCTCAATTCTTCAATGAATTCTCGCTCAGTATTGAGAAAGTGAAGTAGAGTTGAGACAATTTGATCCTTTGCCATTTTGTTATTGTTTTGATTTATGTTGGTCTTGGTCTCTTTTGACCAATGGCTTTGCTAAAAAAATTGGTTAAGAAAACAAGCTTTATAGTTACAGTGGAAGTTTATTTTTTTTTTAAATCAAGCCATTTTGTGATATTTATAGTAATAAACCCTAAATTGGATTAGCACCTGTGCTTTGTGCAAGACGGATTTAATCGATCTTGGCTTCCACCAAAAAGACCTTCTCCACTATCCTCGTACCACAAATCGTGTCGAGTGTAAGCTCGAGCAACATGAACCAAAACACAAAAAAGAAATGATTTATTTACTTTCAGTAGGATAATAAGTTCTCTCTATAAAAATTGATAGAGATTGTAATTCATTGAAAATAGAATTTATTCCAAGTAAACAAATTCCCACTACTTTATGACAAAATAATAATATCTCAATATTGTATGAAATGTATTTTTAGGTCAACCGATGCTCTCTATTTATAGGGAGAAGTACAAGAATCTTGGTTGAATAAGTCCTTAAAAAATAATATCATTTAAACAGAAGACACAATTCCACTTTAAGTGAGATGGGCGTGCACATCCTAGTATATTTACTAGGGTTGTCGCCTTTCATATTGCATGAGGGATAGGTTTGGGCCTCTCATGTATTGGGTCTAATTATATATGCTTTCTTTTGACCCAACACTTTATAATTTAAATCAACCTGATATTTATTTTCTATTTACATACTAAATATTAGTTAATTAATTAATTTAATTAACTAAATTAATTTTTCAATTAAATAATTTCTCAACTCAATTATAATTTTGTTAAAGTCATAACAACTTTACTATAATACAATCTTTAAGGAAATATATTTAATTTTCGTATTCAACATATTCATAATGACTAACTAATTTAATTTCATTTTTAAAATTCAGTTATTTAATTAATTATAATTAAATAATAATTTTAAAACCTTAAATTAATTCTCAATTCATTTTTGTACTTAGCAAGAAAATGCATTCATTGATAAAGCAATCTATTTCTCTTACTTCATCATTTCTATTCATTTCGATTCATTTATTTTTACGTGCAATTCATTTCTGATTTCAATGAGCTAGTGGAGGAATCGATTGAACATATATAATTAGGGCTCAAATGATTTATAATTAAGTTCAAGCTTTTCGCCTATTAATTATAAACTTATTTAGTCACGAAGTCATTCTACTAAAGTAACATGATTGAGCTCTCCTTTGTTATACAATTAAGAAAGCTACTTAATAAGTGCGCGTCCAATGACCTTGTCAAAAGTGTGTTACCCTCACAGGATGTTCTTAATCTCTTTGAGATAAATTCATTTTCCAATGATACCAGAAATCATGGTTTCAGGACCACATTTTCGTAAAACAAGTCCGTAAATATTAGATAAAGATATTTTTGAAGTTATTATATAGGTGATATAAAATTTGGATAGTCAATTTAGCCAAATTGTAATTAATTAGGGTCCAAGAACTAAATTGTAAATTCTAATAGCTATAGATTTTTAATTAGTAAATGGCTTGGGGACTTAAATTGCAATTAACCAAAAGTTCAAAATAACAATTATACCACCTTAGATTATAAGTTAGAGGACGATAAGATTATTAGACTAATAATTTAATTATAATAAGGTTTATTAAGTTAAATTAAGGTTAATTATGTTAATTAAACATTTAATCATAGTATGAAATACAAAAATTTGGTGGAAAAAAAGAGAAGATTCATCTTCACCATCTTTCCCATGCCCAAATTTTCAAGTGAGGAAACAAAAAAAAGGGTCACAAAGGCTTCACAATTTAAGTCCTTTTTTGGTAGTTCAATTAAGTCTTTTTCTTGTAATTTTTATGTTTTAGAGGTCATGAGAGCTTGGTTTAGCTAGCTCATGTAGCAATTTCCAAAAGTATTAAAGTTTTTGAAAGTTTCCACTGTTGATTTCGTGAGGAAATTGGTGTTAAATTGATATATTTTAAGCTTAGATGTGAAAAGGGATTAAATGCTAATGCTTAATTGATAGTTCTGTACATTAAGAACCAAATTAAATAAAATGTAAAATTGACAGTAGGAATAAGAAATAGGAGCTCCTAATGAATTTTGATAAAATCATATTTTAATCTGAGGTTTAAATTGGAAGTTATGCTTGTCCCGATTTTAGGGACTAAATTGAATAAATTAAAAAAATTGTATGAATTAAGAGTTTATTGTGAATTGATTGGAAATTGATAGTGTTACATGTTATGATTATTTAGCTAACGTTAACGCGGAATAGTCGAGAGGGAAAGGAAAATCGAAAGTTGTCGATGAGGAGCTTGAAATTTCGGTTTGTATTTCTATGATTCAAGAACCATTTATTTTTCTATATGTTCATGTCATTTTGTATTATATGGAGTTGATGTAACTCATTGCTAGTTATTTGAGTTGAATTGATATATTTGAGATTAACTATCGAGATAGAGATTAAATTGAATAGAAAATAAATTTTTTTATTTGATTGATATTTGATTATTGGGATGAAATTCAGTTGAAGCATATTTTGTTATATGATAAATTTATGAATTGATGATAAATTGAGAATAAAAGAATGTAAATTGATCTAATTGTAATGAATCAGAACTTAGTTACCCTATTAGCTATTCGAATCGAGTTGGAGATAGTTGGCATGTCATAAGGTCAGGATATTGATTGATAACCACTATTTCCAAGTAATTTGAGGTGACAATTTAATCAGATTGAGAAAACCATAGTTGTTGGACAATCTAAGATGGTAGTATGTACAATTATAGCGTCATCGTTATCGGGCAACCTGGGGTAACAGCTCCACATATCTATTCCTAGTATGTGTCCAGTTAATAATGTTATAAACATGAGAAATAATAAATGATATGTAATTTGATAAATAACATTGAATGGCATTATGTGTAATAAGTTGAAACCTAGGGCCGATTGAGTAATAACGAGTTTGTGGACTCAAAAATGATTAAAATGGTAACGTGGAATTGTGTTTAAATGGATTCAAATGATGAAATTTATATTTGAGAATGAATGATATGTTTATACACTTTTATATTGGATTGAGTTGCAAAGATAATTACATATATAATATGTATATATATGTACAAAAAGGTAGTTTTGACATGAATAGGTAAATGATTTGGCATGTAATATTAGTATAAGCATGTGATAAACGATAAATTATACATATTTTTACCCCATGCTTAGCTTAATTTCTGGATGAATTATCATTGAATTTGTGAAAATTGGTGCTCTTAATCATTCTATTTCATGTTTTATACTCAGGAGAGCATAGGGAAGAGAAAGGAACGAAAAACAAGCCGAAAACGGAGAAAATGGGCCAAAGTGTAAAAATGACACGGCCCAATGATTCATCACACGACCGTGGCATACGGCCATGCCACATAAGGTCTAATACGGCCCAGCCCCGATAAGCACGGCCGGGTCACACGGCCGTGCCACCATCAACAGTCTCGCACACGGCCTCTTGTCGTGGCACACGGGTGTGTCCCTGTCATGAGGAAGTGCAATTTCACTCGGATTTGGATACTTAGAGGCTAAGAAATGCATTCCAAAGTTCTATATAAAGACCTTAGGAGGCAACTCTAAGGGGGTGCCTTCTCTCCCACAAGGGGGTGCTGTATTTCTACCAACATAGAGAGTGAAAGCAAGGAATTACTCCAAGAGAAGCCGATTGATTCATCCCAGAAGCCGAACTCTATATCAAGACAAAGGATCTCCCTTCAATCCTTCAGGGGTTTTTGGGTTCTTTATGTTTTGTTATTTTTATTCTTTTGAGATGTTTTCTTTATTAAATATGAACTAAATCCCCCAAATACTTGAGGGGGATGAAACCTAAGACAGATCTTGTTATTATTTTATCTTGAGTTATATAATAAATACTTGAATTGTTCTTAATTATGTGTTCTTAATTCTTGTTTTAATAATCCTAGGTATTAATTTAAGTATTGATGTGCTTATTTAGAGGAGAAAAAGTCCCTGTTTAAAAGTAGATCTAGCATAATTAAGCAGAGTTGCATGCAACCCTAGACATAGGGCGACATAAATCTGCCGAATTAGGGTCAAACCTAATAAGGGGATCCATAGATCGAGTTAATGCAGGACTAGGGGTTTTAACTAGAAAGAGATTTCAGTTAATCAACCTAGGATTAGTTGTTCTTATCCTCGACAGAGGTATTAACATAAGTTAGGGATTTCTACGGATCAAGTCAAGTGAATAAATCATCTAGCTCAAGAATTGATAACAAGTGAAGTCTAGGTGAATTCTCCCTTGAGTATTGCCCAAATCAATCAGTTTTTCCTAAAGAGTTTTTTCCCCAATTTACTTTTTGTGCATTCATAGTTTAGTTTTAGAATTACTTTAGTTCATAAAAATCCCTTTTATTTCTAGGTTAAATAATAGAAAGGAAGTTAGTACTAGTACTTTTGGTTCCCTTGGGTACGATATCTCGGTCTTGCCATTAAGCTATACTACTGTTCGATAGGTGCGCTTGCCTTAAAGTCATGATAATAGTTAGTTTTTGGTGCGATTATTATTATAAATTTTAGTACTTCATATCACGCATATCAGCATGACTATATGAAACTAAAGTGGTTGACATGAAATTAAGTTAGGGATTAAAAGTGTGCAATTGCATAATCTTGTTTATAATGTTTTGAATCACAAATTTACCACTGAGTATTTTGCTCAGCGCATGGTTTTGTTTTCTCTGTGCGCAAGTGAAGTAGATTCCCGATAGATTGTGTAACGTCCCAAATTTTAAGCGTAGATGTTTTGGGTCTTGAGCCATAGGGACAGTAGGGTGGTTGCACATAAGTGATTAGTGATACAATTTAGTGAATAGAATGGGTCTGCTGGTCTAGTGGATAAGTAAGGGTTAGTGAATTTCAAAGTTCTAGGTTCGAGTCATGGTAAGCACGTGTTGAGGTTTAATAATTTTATTTTAGTAACTATTTCTTCAGATTTATTTTTATTATTACTCACATTTTTATTATTTTTATTGGATGGTTTTATTTTTATTTTTTTCCCTTTTTCTTTTCACGTTCTCTCTTCTCATCCTTTTCCTTCTTCTGAACTTTTTGTTCTTCTTAATAATTACTCAAAAATTGGTTCTGACTTGTGGATTTTAAAATTTGCACCCCTCCATCGGCATCATCGAACGAAATAGGTGTATGATTCGAATATTATTACTACATTCTGTTTTTAAATCAATTGTTATCTTGTTTTGCGAATCCCTTCCTTCGGCTTTTCGTAGCTATGCAGTACCCCTTTTGTAGCCTCCTCAACAACCACCGGCACACGGCCGTGTGGATTTGGGAAATAGGGTTTTCGGGCTAAATTGGGTGCCACACGGCCTGGCCACACGGGCATGTGGACGATTTGGAGATTTTTGTCAGAATCTACATGGCCGAGTCCCCTTAGGCACAATGGCGTGTGGGGTTGGGAATTAGGGATTTGGAGTCACACGACCTTACCACATGGTCGTGTGACAGATTTAGGAAATTAGGGTTCCCAGACG
The DNA here is from genome assembly GCA_020496765.1 of Gossypium stocksii. NCBI lineage: Eukaryota > Viridiplantae > Streptophyta > Magnoliopsida > Malvales > Malvaceae > Gossypium > Gossypium stocksii. Next base: position 4,124,586 of record CM035623.1, read on the forward strand.
GGCGTGTGCTTCGGGACACACGTTCATGTGACTGATTTAGGACCTAAGAATTTTGCACAAGCATGTGTTATAGGACACACGGCAGTGTCTGACGGCCACACGGGCGTATGACACCTTCATACAGCTGTGTCAACCCTGCACTTGAATTTAGAGAAACTAAATAGTGAGTTACACGGCCTGGTCACAAGGCTGTGCCCTTGCTCCACACGGGTGTGTGCCTCTGTTACACGGCTATGTGCTACCCTTCACATGGGCATTTTGATCCCCACACGACCTAGATTACTCCACACGGCTGGAGTACCAGGACGTGTGGCCCTAACTCGCCAAATTCTGATTTTGGGGTAATTCGAGTACAATCGCGATTTTGTGTGTTCCAACCCTCGACAGGCCTGCTGAGGGTGGTTTTGACATTGTTTTGACTTTGGCACATGTGTTACTTGAGATTGAATGTGTGATGTGTTAGGTGATGAATTTGGATGCATAAGTGTGCATGTTTCTATAACTGAATGACTAATTGTAAGTGGTTGCTTTTGGATGATTGTCTAAAATTGAATTCTGCATACATACATCTGTATACATACATCTGCATATAAAGTATGTTGGGTTGGGATGTGAAGAGAAGGAAGGCTTACGATCTGGCAGTTTATCTGCATATTGAGGCCCCTAATACCCAGAAGGTCATGGGCAGTCCCAATACCTAGAGGGTCATGGACGATTTGAGTGATTTAACAGTTTTACTGCAACCCGTCAGTATTGCAGTTTACCATATTGCACTGTACCGTATATACGTTAGCTATGCTACGCACTATTATCTAATTTGGCAGTTTACACTGCATGTCTGTACCGCGGTTTACCGCATTGCACAGTACAGCTCATACGCTAGCATTGCTGCGTAATATTTGAGAGTGACAGTCTATCTGCACACTGATAGGCCCAACTCCTAGAGGGTCAAGGGCGGTCCCAATTTCCTGAGGGTCGTAGACAATGTTGATGATCATCATTACCGAGTAACTCGGGATGACATCCTTTGAAGTATAAGGTTGGATGGGCTTTTCGAGGTCCTACTCGAAGTGCAGGGATGGATGGGTGCATTTTGTAACTCATCTGCACTCATATGTATTAGATTGAAACCGATTAACTGAATGTGTTACTGTAACCGAATGTGACTGCATTGCTTGTCTGATATATCTAAATGACTGTTTGCGAATGTCTGATTGACTAAAAGGCACTTGTGCCTAAGTGAATTCTGTTGATATGACTGCTACTGTTTGGCTGGATAGTTATTGAGAGGGGCTAAGGCCTCAACTGGAACTGTTACTGTTTCAGAAAAGGGCTTGGGCCCAGTTTGTGATTACTGAGGATTACCGTTACTGTGTCTCACAGAGCCATATGACTGTAAAGTTATATATAGTTTGTATTTTGTTTTAGTCGGTCGGTAAGTATGTTCTATCACTGAACTGCTTCTAGTTTCAAGTTTCCCTTTTGTAGAGTATCTGTTTTGATCTCACACTGAGCTCGAGTAGCTAACCCCCTCTTCTGTTTCCCCTTTCAGGTACGGTTCTAGTTTCTGGACGCTGGACTCAGTACGCGGATGTCTCGGACAGACTTAGTGTATAAACTATGATATTTTAGTTTCAGTATCATTTATTATTTGGTTAAAGTTTAGATTGTAAGGATTTATACCGCAGTGCTACAATTCCCGAGTATGTCTTAATTCGAATATTTCAACTGGTTTTCCATTTAGTTTTATTTTACATTTGCACTGATTTGATAATAAATGATTTTAAATGATTTTGGTTCGCTGGATTAAATTGATTTGTAAACTTTGCTTACGATCACTTTGGTGATCAATGTAGCATCCCGAATTCGGTCTAGATTCCTAGACCGGGTTAGGGGTGTTACTAGTTGAGTGGTTATCTCAGCATCTAAAAATCAATTCCCAACTCAGCAATGTTTGTATTTTTTTTTGTAATTAGTTTGGCATGTACCTAATATATTGAGTCATTTTTGTAACAGCTCATTTTTCAGTGGTGCTAGAAATGGTGGTTTCGAAACTCCATTCTCCAGTGATTGAGTACATAATATTATTAATTAATATTTATGATTCAATTATAGTGTTATATCAAATTTTGGTCTGACTAATTTGTTAATTGAATAGTTAGTTAATGTATAAGTGCTTCAACCCTAAAGTCAGTTGTGTTGAAAAATGAGGTATCGGGTGGAGTCATTATATAGGTGAATTAAATTTTGGATAGGTAGTTTTACCGAATTAGTGACTAAATAAGGTGCAAGGACTAAATTGTACATATACTTGCGGACACCCATGCCCAGGAAGTTACAACTTAACCGGTATACTTACGGACACTAAATCAATTTTTCTTTAGTTGCAATATTTACACTCTAGTCGTTAGTATGTCCGGAGGCGATCAATGAAAAATAATAAAAAGGAAACTTTTTCAAGAAAATTAATTATGCTAATCTAGGGACTAAATTGCAAATAGTATAAAACTAAGAATTTAACCGAACAAATGACTAGAGATGGTTGGTTGATTTTGATGTGGTTCATCAGTTCTCGAACAAGGGACTTAAATCACTTAAATTACTAAGTGGTTCACAGTTTAATTTCGATATCAATTTTACCGACTTAGACGAACTAGTTCCGATTTATCTCTAGATCTCACCGATTAATCCGGGACTAATGAACAGGTGCACAACAAGATTACCTTTCAGTCTCACTTGCTTAGATATTCCCTTAGGGATGTCACTTCTTAAGTTTTTAGGTCTACTCGATTTGGTCCATTTTATTACGATTTAGTCCTTGGTTAAAAAATCAGCTTACCCACATCTCCATCAACCAACCTCCTTTTAGGTTTAGCTACTCATGCTAAAAATAAAGCTGATGGACATGGAAATGAAAAATAAAACAACCATTAAAGTAAAACTTAAGAAAAATATAAAAATTGGGATTTTTATGCAAGAAAACTTAAAGAACATGAAACTAAAAGTATTAACAAGAAAATCTAAAGCAATAAACATAAAAGGAACTAACTTTAATAGGTTTAAAGTAAAAAAAAAATGAAATACATTAAACTAAAGCTAAAAATGTCTTACAACCAAGGTATAGAGGCTGAAAGTGTAAATAAACCTAACCTACAGTGATAACTAGCTTAACTAACACTAAGACCATCAAGAACAAGAAGTAAATGTAGAAAAATAAGCTCTAAACTAATAAAGAAAAAGAGAAAATGAAAACCCTAGAAAAAATATAGAAAAACTAAGAGAAAACTAAGCTAATGTGTGCCTTTCTCCTTCTTAGCCAATTTTGGTTGTTTTAGGCTGTCTTCTGATGAGTTTTCGTTGCCAAAAATGCCTCTACATGGGCCTTGGGTGATTGATGGATTAGGTGGACAAAGACTACCTTTTTTGTCCAATTTTGTCCCCCTGACAATGTCGATGTCACGATACCTAGAAGAGGATATCGTAATACTTCGGGCAGTGTCGAGCCTTGGGGTTTTCTTGGAAAGGTGGATATCGTGATACCACTGAAGGGTGTCTCCAATCTTTCATATTGTTGGAGGTACCGTGATTCCAAGGTGTGGATATCACAATATTGTTTCCTTGGGTGCCATCCTTGCTTGTTTCCAACCTCCAACACGTCCCTACACCACTTAATCACAAGTTAGGCCCCCCAACAACACTATTGGCTAAATTGGGTAACAAAATGAACAAAAACAAGACATTTTCACTTATTAACTTAAATCTAAAAATAACAAAAAAACTATGCAAAAGACACTATGTTACTCAAGAATAAGCTCTTTAAGCATTCTGAGAAAGCCTAATTTGCCATATTAAATTGTGGTAGATCAATATTTCATGGTAAAAATGTTGCAAAATTTACGCACCAACTTTATTTTCCTGCAAAAGAACTTACCACCATCTTTAAAGTCTTAAACAATTTGTTTAGTGCAATAAACACACATTAGTACAAAAAAATCGTTACAGGTAAATCACTTAGCGACGCTTTTAAGTACAACTATCGTAAATACGTGGTACTATTGTATGTAAAAGCATTGTTGAATGTATGGTTATATTGTACAAAAGCTGTAAAAAATTTTTGGCTTTAATTTTATCGAATTTTTTGAGGCACTTTCCTTTGCACCACTATTTTTTTAGTGGTATTTATAAATGCTACCATAAGTTGTAAAACACACCGCAATAACCCTATTTTATTGTAGTGAAACTCAACACTATCAATGGCTATTTCTCCCAACATGGTTCATACAACTTCACATGATACTATGTTGGATATTTCCATCTTGTAGTCTCACTTAATGGTTACCGAAATGCTAGTAGTCTAACAGTCTAGCTTTCATGTTGTTTCTTATTCTAGCTCTAATGAGCTTTTTGGTCTAGCTCTAACGAGCTTAATTTGCATTTTTGGAAAGTTAATTGCCTAACAACCTAGTAGTGGAAAGCTTGTAGCCTAACAACCTAGTTTCCACATATCATGTCTTCAAAATATTTTTTAAGAAAAGAAATTGAAAAGGAAGAATAAAGTATGATGAATGTTAATAATTATAGAAAGTGAAAGGGAAGAAGAAAGTATGGTGAATGAAAGGAGGAGGAGAAAGAGAAATTGAAAGGGACATAATTTCTCTTAAGAAAATTACTTCCTATTTGTATACTTTTATGTTATTGGGGGAAGAAGAGAAATTATTTCTATATTATTTTCTTTTGCTTGTCCATTCACTTCCATCCCACAATTCATCAAAAAGAATAAAAATACAATTTCACTAATTATTATGTCAAACACATGCTTAGTGTTATTGAGGTTTTACCATAGTTAGTAAAGGATGACGCTTTGGATGTTTAATGCCTAGATTTGAGTTTCACCTTGCGTAATTCATGTGTAAGTCTTGTCCAGAATTATTATGGTTTAGGTAGGTTATGCCTAATTTGTGCTCTATAATGTTTAATTCTTGTAGTGATTCAGATATAACATCTTTGTATGAGTGTTGTCTAGATTTATTCCGACTTCTTTTTGAAATATTAAATACTCTTTTTTTAGTCAAAATTATTATTATCTAAGTAAAACTAAAAGGAAAAAAAGAGTATTTAATATTTCAAAAAGAAGTCTTTAAAATAAAAATTGGGTTAATGCCATCAAATGCCTCAAAACTATTGTTCCAATTGAAAATATGGGCTTCAAACTTGAAAACACTTTAATTAAATCCTCAAAATATCACTTTTACATTAATTAAGAAATTAAGTCAATCTAGCCATCAATTTTATATTAAATGTTGGTGTCGAGCATTTAAAACATGTAAATCGAATTATATGCACCTTTCACATGGAAAGTTTGGATATGACTAATATCATTAAAATTTAAGAAGATTATTTTTATTTTTTTTACATGTTCAATTCAAGTTATTTATATTGTAAGTACATAAATATTTACAATTTAATCCATATAATGTTTTAAAAATACTCCAATCAGATTTGAGTTTACATTTAATGCTTAAGTTAATGGTTACGATAATAAAAGGATTTAATTGAAACGATACTAATACTTTAAGAACTGAATTAATAATTATTAAAGTTTTTGAGATGATTTAAAATTTAAACCATAGTTTAAACACTTAAAAATAGATTATCAAAACCGAAAATTTCAATTCAATTTTTAATTTGACTTATATTTGATAACTTGGATTTAAATCTATTAAAAAATCGAACTAAACAGTGTACAACAAATTCAATCACAGGAGTCGTTGTCCAAGTGAGAGCTTTTATTCTTTTCACACTAAGTTTTATTTGATAAAAAAATATGTTCCGATTTTATTTTATTAAAAATTAAAATAAATTATTATTTAAAAAATTGGATATTCAAATTAATATATTTAACTTTCATCTAAAAGTATTTAAAATAATATATTATATTAATATATTAAATTTAAAAATAAATAATCTATTAAAAATTAATATTTACTTTTATCAAATAACATAATTATTTCTGTATTTATATTTATTAATTTATATTTACCGAATAAAATTTTAATAGAAATCAATGCTTTAAATTTAACACTTTAATTTTTAATTTATTATATTTCTTAAAAAAATAATTATGGGGGAGACAGATCCCAAATGGGGTCATGTTCACACTATCAAGAAGAAAATATAGATTTCAAGGCATGGAAAATGCCTCATATTTTAAAGAGTCAAATCGCGAATGGCTAATTCAATAACTTTTTACTGTACATAGATAATTAATTAATTTAATTTTTTAGGCATATTTAAGGGTTAACAGAGTTGTTCCCGTAAAATAAAAAATTTCTATTTTGATTTTTTTAAATAAAATTACATTATGACTCTTTAAAAATAATAATATTTTAATTTAATTCTTTAAAAATTCTATTTTTACTATAATAAAAATTATAATTTAATTTTCATCCTCTAAAAAAATTTCTTTCCTTCGCCCTATTTAATTCTTTATATTTACATCAAAATTGCTTTAATCACAAAGATGCGTAAAGAAAAAATTTTCCCCTTCAAAGCTAAACATTATTACTGTTTTTGGCACTTAGGAAAGTTTTATTAGCCATGCATTTAGGAAAGTTGACAAGCTTAATTCTGTTTTTAGTTTGTTGGCGAAATGTTGATTCCAATAAGTTGAAACCCAATTAAATGAGTAGTACGAATTTTATTTAATAAATAAAATTGATAATTTCAACTCAATCAAATTCAAATGAATTTGGAATATAAGTAAGCCGAAGTTATGAGATTTTGATGGCTACCGAGTTTTACCATGCACAAATATCATATAAATTCTCTTTCATATTATTTTGAATTTAAGTTTAAGTTCTGAATCGGTAGATGTTGTTAAAGGGAGTGACGATGCCATACGCAAAAAGGAAGAGACTCATAGAATGACAGAGGTAAATAGAACTTTTGTACATATTCGTTAATCCATGAATAGGATCGATATAGACACATAGATTCATGGATCCATACATCTCGGTCGAAAAAGAATCAATAAAAAAAGAAAGAATCGAAATTGATCGATATATTTCTCGAAACAAACGAAAGCTGAAACATAAATCATGGGTCAACTAAGCCCTCTCGAGAACTTGCTTAAGAATAAGAAAGAAGAATCTCATATAAATGCTATGGAATAAGGTTTTATCCTATTCATGGGAATTTCGTAAATATGTTCAAATTTATTTTAATTTAGATTCGAATATTTTTATTTTAAATATATTGTATTTTATAATAAATTAACTTCAATTTTAATCGATAAGACATATATAATTATATTTGTAAATTTCTTAAAATTGAAGCAAAGGAGCTTAAAATTCAACAATGAAAAGAGATTTACATCTATACAGTTATGATTTGATTGGTTAAATTTTGTTGAAAAAACTCAAAGATGATACAAAACATCAAGATACTTCATTGAGAGAGTTATCTACAAATGTACATCTGTTCTACTTTTATAGAACTCATGCTAACTAATCTAACAAACTGAACTAACTAACTAACCATTAACCTCTTTCTCAACACTCCCCCTCAAGTTGAGGGGTGATATAAATCCTTAACCCCCAACTTGGATAATAGATATTCATGTTGCTTGATTCCAAAGGCTTTAGTCATCAAATCTGCTACTTGTTCAGTTGTTCCAACATGCTGCATTTGTATCAAGCCTTCTCTAATTTTTTCTCGTACAAAATGACAATCAATCTCTATATGCTTGGTGCGTTCACGAAAGACAGGATTTGCTGCAATTTGCAATGCTGCTTGACTATCTGAAAGAAGAATAGTTTTATCAATCTGAGTAGGACAAATCTCTTTTAGTAGACCACTCATCCATACAGACTCTGCTACTGCTGCTGCCATGCTTCTATACTCGGCTTCTGCTGATGACTGAGAAACCGTTGTTTGTTTCTTTGATTTCCATGAAATAAGTGAATCTTCAAATTTAACACAAAATCCAATAACAGATCGTCTAGACATGGGACAAGAAGCCCAATCTGAATCACAAAAGACAACAAGCTGCAATTTACTATTAGCAGATAACAAAATGCCTTGTCCAGGATTTTTTTTATGTAGCGAACCACCAGAAAAGCAGCCTCTAAGTGGGATTTCTTTGGTTTATGCATGAACTGGCTTAGATGCTGAACTGCAAACATAATGTCGGGTCGTGTATTGGTTAGATATAGTAATCTACCCATGAGCCGCTGATATACTGTAACATCACTAATTACTTTGTCTTCATCAGTCTTTATTTGGACAGATTCATCATACTCTATTGAAGTGAGCTTTTGATTCTGTTCAAGAGGCGTGTTTACTGGTTTTGCTTGTCCCAATCCCATATCAGCTATTAGCTCTAACGCGTACTATCGAAACTATTTTTTTCTAAATGTTTTGGAAAATATGGGATCGACTTTGGAATTTTAAAAATGGGTTGGAAAAAAGGGAGTCGCCACCGACCTTTTTCGAGGCGCGATCGGATCACCTTAAATTATTTTAATAAAACATTTTGAGTTATTAAAACAATTAAGTTTGGTCTACGAAAATCAAAGAACGGGCTCGGGAGTCGGTTACGCACGAGGAAGGATTAGCACCCTCGATACGCCCAAAATTGGTACCTAGTTGATTAATTAGTGTCTTAGTGTCGAATGTTTGAAAATCTGGAAGAATTTAAAATACGATCCCTTTTATTAAAAACATTTGAATATGTCGAAATAAAAATCGAGGCTCGCTTATTTCGAAGGAATGAGAATGCCGAACCCAGTAAGTTAGGATGCGACATATCTATTTCTTGAAGTTAAGGTCACCTTTCTTACTTAAAAGGTTTATGTATTTAAATCCAAAAAGATATTTAATCATTTTGAGTCGAATGAAAAACCAGAACCCAATAAGTTAGGGCTCGGTCTTTCAAAGTCTCAAAATGTAAAATATTGCCTTGATTTTGAAATTCTTATCTCGGGACAATGAATATCACATTCACTAAGTTAAAACGCAACACTCCGAGTATCCGAGAATAAGTTTTATTTGAAAGCTCACATGTATCGATTTTAAAAGCGATACTCAATAGTTCGAGTTTAATAAGGAAAACCAGAACCTAGTGAGTTAAGGCTCGATTTCCTCAAAATTCCTAAACACAAGTTATGTTATTGAAAGCTTTTGGATGAAAATTTTTAACAAAATGGAATTAGACACGACTTTTATAAAACACAAACATGGAATTATGAAATACGAAGCAAAGGAACAGTTCATAATCAATGCATTACAATAATGAGTCGTGAATAATCAACAATGCAAAAATGGTACACGTAATAACATCAATCACCCAATATACATATCTAAAAACTAACATCGATGATCAAGAAACAATGAAATAAATGACATATATAACAATCTAAAAATAAATAATATAAAGCCAAGCAAAGATGAAATAAAAATGTAAAAGCTATTTAAAGATAATGATAAAATAAGTTTAAAAAATAAATAATGTGAAAAATGGAAATTTTCTTAAAATCAATAATATATAAAACAATTTAACAATAGGTGATATATATATATATATAAAAAAATTAAAACAAATAAGGTATATGTATAAAAGGGTAAAATAAATAATATAAATAATGAAATACTTTAGAATAAATAAATGGAGTTTAAAATAAAGTATATAAACATCATTCAAAATAAACAATAAAAATCTTTAATAAATGTACATAAAAACAAGTTTGAAATAAGTAATATCTAATGCAATTTAAAAGAATATACAAAAGGTTCAAAATAAACGATATTTGAAAAAGAACTAAAAGAGTTTGAAAATAAATGATGTAAAAGAATAATATATAAACGCAATACCTAATATTCATGAAGCTTGAAATAGATAGTAGGACAGTTTTAAAATAAACAATATTACAAATTTTAAAATAACATATAAAATAGTTTAAATTAAATGATATATATAAGAGGGTTTAAAATAAATAATATGCAAAAGAGAGATTTGAAATAATCAATACATGAAAACCTTTTAGATAAAAATATACGTATATGAATGATCCAAAATAAATTTTATATATATATATATATATATATATATATAAGTTTAAGATAAGAAGGTATATAAATAATTGCAAAATAAATAATAATAGCTTGAAATAAGTAATATATGAAAAATTTAAAATGAGTGATAGTTTAAATATATAATATGTAAAAACTTAAAGTAAATAATAATTTAAAATATGTAATATAAACAAAACTTGAAATAAATAATAATGATAATACAGTTTTATTTTAAAAAATGAATAAGGAGATAAATAAATAAATAAATAAACAAACAGCAGAGATTAGGGATTAGGCTGAAATCGGAATAAAATTTAAGGTGGAAATTGTAAATAAATAAAATAAGAAAAAGCCACTAAGGATCTAAATGAAACGCGCTAAAAGAATGAGGGACTTATTGGGAAAATATTCCCAGCCTCTATACGCATCATTTCAGCATGGACCCGAATGTAATCAAAAATAAATTATGCGATCAGATTTATAAAAATAAATAAAGTGAATGAAAGGGCTGAATTGTAGCGCTCACGAAGGCGGAGGGGTCAAGGGGATAAATATCCCATTCCACAGAAATGCACAGCCCTCCCTTAGACAAACGACGTGGTTTTGCCTTCATTACAATGCCTAAAATAAAATAAAAATCATTTTAACCCTAAACTAAAAAGAAAAAGAAAGGCAGCCACTCAAGAACCCCCTCTTCCTCTCCATATGCAGCCGACTTGAAGAGGCTCTCGTACGAACACCGCCGCGCCACATAACCGACGATCGGCGATGCACGAGGGTTCCACTTTGAACCACGACCTGATGATTTCTGGTTTCGGCCCCAAATATTCCCTCGATACCTTCGATTTCAACGAAGAGGAGGAGAATTCCAGAGGCCCTTGTGAAGGTAAAATCCTTCATCTCACTCTTTTATTTTCGCATGCACTGAGTGAGAATCAACAAGCAAAAAGAAAAAAAGAAGATTAAAAACGAAAAGAAACTCGAAATCACCTTTAAAGACACTCTTTTATTGTTCTTTTCAGTATTTTCGTATACAAAAAATGGGGGATTCCCTTTGTTTTACAATTGTTTCTATGTTTCTGCTCCTAGCCAAAACTTGGTAGAAACCCGAAAAATCCCCCCGGATACATTGATTTCAATATGGCTTTATAGCCGAAAATACAAAGTCCTATTGCTATTTTGTTACTGTTCATTTCGTGCTCTGTGCTCTGCTTGCTTGTTGCTTTCTTTGGCTTTCTTTTGTAGGTATCATGGTCAACAGAGAAGAAAGCTTGCCATTTTAGTGCAAGGTCGCAGACGGTGTTAAGCTTTGGGCGCGGTGCACGCTGAGGAGGCACGTGGGGTGGCATGGAGGCAACGGCACTAGAGACCCTAGGGTTCCTGGCTTCTGCCAAAAATTTTCTTGATTGTGGGCCTATTTAGGTTGGGCCGGTAGTTTGGGTTAGGTGGGTCAGGCAAAAATGGCCCGTTACACGTACTTGCGTTGATTGAGAACAATCCCTTCATTTGATCTCAACACTTCTATACCAAGAAAATATTTTAAGAAGCCTAAGTCTTTCATCTTAAAATTCTGATGCAAGACCTGTTTCAACTTATTTATCATGTCAATATTGCTTCCAGTAATAAGTAGATCATCGACATATACAAGTAATACAACTATATTACCTCCTTGTCGTTTTGAAAATAGAGAGTAATCATATTTGCTTTGTGTATAACCCCCTCGTAACAGTGCCTCAGTGAGTTTTAAGTTCCATTGTCGCGAAGCTTGCTTTAAACCATATAAAGATTTGAGCAAACGACATACCTTACGCTCCTCATGTTTGCGAAAACCATCCGGAATGTCTATATAAACTGTTTCAAACAAATCCCCCTGTAAAAAAGCATTATAGACGTCCATTTGGAATAGAGGCCAAGCATGGATTGCAGCAAGAGCAACAACAGTCCGGACAGTAACATGTTTGACAACAGGAGAAAAGGTCTCTTGAAAATCAATTCTCGCTTGTTGATTATAGCCTTTACCAACCAGACGAGCCTTAAATCGTTCAACGGTGCCATCCGAATTATACTTCACCTTATAAACCCATTTGCAACCAATGGGAACGATCCCAGCAGGCAAAGAAACCACCTCCCACGTACCATTGGCTTCCAAAGCCTGAATCTCTTATTGCATGGCATCGACTCATCGGGGATCCAATACAGCTTCAGTATAGGTTTGGGGTTCAATCAAGGTAGAAATAGTTGCTGTAAAGTGTTGTGTGTGAATAGGCAAATGTAAGGCAGAGTAAACAGAAGAAATGGGATAAGAACCTTTTGCAAGAGAGGTAGAAGGTTGGTTGGAGCAGACGTAATCTCTCATCCAAGTAGGCATCTTGACAGCTCGTATGGAACGGCAGAGTGGAGGAAAAGAAGCATCATAATCAGAATTAGTTGTATTGGGTAAAGAATTAGAAGAAGGAGCAGATATAACGGATGATAAGGAAGGAATAGAAATGGAAGATAAAGGTTCTAGATGAAGCAAGGCAGAATCACCAGGTGCTGTAGGAAAGGACAAAAAATGATTGGTAGAAAAAGCAAAAGGGAATATATTTTCATGAAAGACAACATCACGATTGACAAAAAAAGTTTTGGTTTCAAGATTGAATAATATGTAACCTTTCTGAACAAGTGAGTAACCCATAAACACGGACGGAATTGCTTTTGGAGAAAATTTATCATGATAATTTGAAGTAGTAGCATAGCAAAGACAGCCAAAAACTCGTAAATGAGAAATGTTAAGAGGTTTACAATATAAAACTTCAAAAGGACTCTTCTAATGTAATAAAGGGGTAAGAAGCCGATTTATCAGAAAACAAGCAGTCAACACACATTCTCCCCAAAATTTATTAGGCATATGAGACTGAAACTTAAGTGACCGAGCAACATTAAACAAATGTTTATGTTTACGTTCGGCGACTCCATTTTGTTGAAAAGTATGAACACACGAACTTTGATGGATAACCCCAAATGTAGTAAAGAACTCAGTACATTCGGCTTTAAAAAACTCATAACCATTGCCGCTGCGAACAATTTTAATGGTAGTAGAAAATTGATTTTTAGCCAAGACAAAGAACTGTTTAAGACATATAAGGGCATCACTTTTAAATCGTAACAAATACACCCAAGTCATACGTGAGTAATCATCAACAAAAGTTAAAAAATATCGATGACCACTGTGAGTAGAAACACGATAAAGCCCCCATAAATCGATATGAATAAGAGAAAAAATAGTGTTAGCACGAGACGTACTTATTGGAAATGAAAGACGAGATTGTTTAGCAAGAGGACATACAGGACACTGTGAGATACTATCACTATTAACAATTGTATAGGGAAGATTAGACACCTTGTTTAATCTTGAAACCGAAATATGGCCTAGTCTGGCATGCCAAATAAATGAAGGCTCAACGGAAGCAACTGAAGCAACAGACGGAGATGGAGCCACACAATGCTGTCGAGACGGCTCTAGAATGTAAAGACCACCTCGTACTTTACCAATCCCCCTCATCTTGCCACTGGAGAGGTCCTGTATGAGACAAAAAAGAGGGTAAAATGAGACAACACAATTCAGGTCATTAGTAAGTTTAGAAACCGAAAGAAGGTCATAGTAAAAATTTGGAATATAAATAATTTTGGTAAGGTGAAGGTCAGGTTGAATGGTACAAGTGCCAACATGAGTAAAAGAAACAAAAGAACCATTTGGAAGTCGAACACGAGAGGAGGTCGATTCACATGCAACAAGAGATTCTAAAAATTGGAAATCAGAAAGCATGTGGTCAGTGGCTCCAGTATCCAAAATCCAATTGTGACTAGCAGCAACCATACCTGCCAAGTTTGCTACAGTTTCAACAGTAGGCTCCTTATTTAACAGACTTAAAATCTGATTATATTGTGCTTCAGTGAACACAGATGCTTGTCTGATAGTAGGTGTTTCCACATCCCCAGGTACACCATTTGCATTTGTAGAAGTATTAACAGATGCATTGTTCACCACAGGTCCACTATTGTTCGCCTTCTTCTTGGTGAATTTAAAATCAGCAGGATATCCGATTAACCAATAGCAATTTTCTCTTTTGTGTCCTTTAATTTTGCAATGGTCGCATGTACCCGTGAAACGCTTTTTTTATACCATACTGGCCGAGTGAAAGGAAATAGGATCAGACCCAACACTGCCAGAAGAATGGTGTCGTTGGGATTCCTCTTGCATAAGCATTGAATAAGCATGATTGACAGACGGTAATGGACTAATTAACAGAATTTGACTACGTACTGCATTATATGTTTCATTCAAGCCCATGAGAAATTGAAACAATCGCTGCTGTTGAATACGTTCAATATTTTGTCTGGATTGAACACACCCGTATGAATGAGAAGGCATGAGGATATCATATTCATCCCACAAAGTACGTAACTTGGTAAAATATACAGAAACAGAAGCAGTACCTTGCAAATGTGAGGAAATTTTCTGATGCAAAAAAAAGATTCGAGAACCATTAACCTTGTTGAATCTTTCACCAAGATCGCTCCATACGCTGATGCACTAGACGCAAACACAATTCCGGCCGAAAGTTTTTTACTAACGGTGTTCAAGATCTACGACAGAACAATGGCATTACATCGTTCCCACTGATAACCCAACTCATCTGGTATTGAATCTTTAGTGCAAGTTCCATCGACAAACCCTAATTTATTTTTGGATAGTAGTGCAATCTTCATGGTGCGACTCCACACACTGTAATTTTCAGCTCCGAGCAATTGATGCGATACTAGCAAGGTACCAGGAGTATCTGAAGGATGCAGGTAAAGAGGATGATTAAAATCGATGACTGACTCAGAAGAATTCATCTTTTAGGAATTTCTGACGTTGGAGAAGAAAAACGACACTGGAAGCAAAAAAGCCCTAGAAAATCAATACTTTGTTTGGGCCTAAAAAAAATAACGACAGTATTTTTCCAACCAAAAAAAAAATCCAAAATCAATCTTGCAAACTAGAACTGAGGCGTTTAGAAGCAATTCTTCAAGTAATTGTGAATGATACATCTGATACCATGTTGAAAAAACTCAAAGATGATACAAAACATCAAGATACTTCATTGAGAGAGTTATCTACAAATGTACATCTGTTCTACCTTTATAGAACTCATGCTAACTAATCTAACAAACTGAACTAACTAACTAACCATTAACCTCTTTCTCAACAAATTTGATGTTATGAGTTGAGGTGCCTCAACTCAGCGATTGAAATTTAAACAATACCAACAAAAATTTCAAATTAAAAAAATATAATAGGGATAATTAGGGATTTTAATTTCAAAATATTATTTTTTAAAACTTGTCTACTCGTTTTAAATGACTTCCTGCTAGGGTGTAGCTGAGGGGCAGATGGGGATGGCTCTTAATATCACGTTGAGGAAAATAGGAGATTCGCATTATAAGTGTTCATGAGTCAGGACAGGTTAGATTTAATTAAATTTTTAGACTTATTTATTAGGTTTGGTCTGGATAAAAATGCTAAAATTCGGGTTTAGTCCGGTTTGTCTGTATTAATTTTTTATATTATTTTTAAAAAATATATAATACATCAAAAATACTAAAAACATTAAAATAAATATTTCCCAACAAATTGAAAATAAATTAAAAAAATATGTATACTTAAATAACACTAAGGTAGGTGTAACTTAACAAGCAAATGTCTCTAAAATAGTAACAAAATTAACAATAAAACAAGAGTTATACAAGAACAACAAAATAGTAGCAAAAAACAAGAAAATAGCAACAAAACAGTTAAAGAAAAAATAGTAATAGTTTTTTTGCATATTCGGGTCGAGTCAGGCTTAGGCCAAAAAACCCTTCCCAAGGCCCGACCCATTTTCTAAATAAGCCTTATTTTTTGCCTAAGCCCATTTTTCGAGCCTATATTTTTATCCAAACCCTCCCACTTTCCAAGCAGACCTTCAAGCTGGGCTGAGTGACCCAACCCATGGACAGGTCTAATTGGCATAGTTCGATGTTTATTTAGTTAAATAGCACACTTTTGTCGAACAGGTGCCCAGACGATACAACTTTCAAATCAGATGCCATTTGATATTTATACAAATGGGTTGACACTAAATTAAGTTTCTCAAAGCTATCAGTTTTCAAGTTTGGAAAGTCAATTGATTTGTAATATATTTTCAAATAGGATACATACATTTCTGGATTGATATCTCTCCTAACCAACAAAAAAAATGTTTCTTAGTTTCGAAACACATTTTATATCACCTTATTTTGATTTTGAGAGCTTAAGATATGATTATTTTAATGAAGACAACACATGAATTTTTTATACATGAATAAATTGTGAATTTCAAGTTTTATGTATTGATTATGTATTATGTGTTATATCTTTTGAATTTATTTATTTCAAATTTTTAATACTTTGGATTAATAAGAGTTTGACAAAGTCTAATGAGGTTTATATTACTTACTTTACAATATAGTTGATTAAGTTTTAGGAGGTTTAGTAATTAGTTAGGGTTCAAGTAAGACTTATACATGCTTATAAATAGTTAAGTATGGCCAGCCACCATAATAAATATTATCCTTAATTTTTTATTAATAAAATACTCTAAGGGAGGTTTTTTTTACAAGACTAGTTTCTTATTTCTTTCTTGATAGAGCTTTTGCTTCAATTTTTCAAGATCGTGGAGGGGATTCATAATAACTTCATCTTGCCTAATTCAAGTCAATTGGAAGAGTTGATTAAGGGCGGATATAGTTCTTTGTTGGTGCAAGTTCACCAAAGGAGGCTAGGCTATCTACCCAACTATTTGTCATCAACACCACTCATCTTCTTTCTTCTTTTCATCGACCCATCTATCGTCTTTTGTTTATTTTTTTTAGTTCTTTAATTTATTTTATTTTTATTGATTAATCAACTAAATCTTGTTGAAAATTTCATATTTGAATGTAATAAATTTGGTCTAGAAACTTCTCTTACAAGAAATTACTTAGGGTGTAAGAAAAAGTCACAAACTTCGAATTGATTATTCAAGCTCATAAAATTCAATCCTAAACTTTCTCATCATCACATGCTAGTGGTTAAATGTATTTGTATTTAATTTGTTAAACTCATGTTTAAATCCCTTTAGAAACATTTTTTGTTTTATTTTTTATTCATGTTTTTAATTAATGATTTCTTTATTTATAATTATATAATTTTATATTGTTTGGTTAGTTAAATTAATATTTTAGTAAATTTGAGATGTCTTTTGTTCATGTGTTTTTGAAAGCCAATGTTTTTTTATTCAGTATTTTTTTAATTAACAATTACTTTTTTAGGTAAAAAAAATATACACTAAAATATGAATACATAATCATATAATGTATACAAGTAAATATATATACTACTAAAATTTGTTATACTCATGATTGAGTTTGAAGGGTCGCGATTTTGTCACTAAGTTAAAAAGATACAAGTCTAATTAGTACACAAGCTAGACAAGTATCACTTCAACAAGTTGGGGATTTGCTTGTTGATGTGTTCTTCGATGACTCATTTATACGTGTTGTCCACTCCACTCAAGAAGTTATCTTTCCCTGTATAGGTATAGTTAATTGTTTAACTTATATTACTTATATTATATCACTTATAAGATGAACTAGAAATATCAAATTCATAAGAACAAATATGATCAGAATCTATAAATAAATTGTTAAAAAAAATCGAATCCGCATACCCAACATCATCTGAACAGTGAGCATCCTAAAGGGTAATCACTCTCGGTGAACAATGCCACAATAGCACTCGTTCCTCCCAGATAAGTTAACCTTATAAAGATTATCGAGGTTCCTTGGCTCTTTTAGAATTTCTTAAACTAGTCCAAATTGTTGTACAACTCGGCTAGTGTGATACCACTCGACGTGGGAGCATATGAGCATAAAAAATCCCTACAAAACTAATTTTGGCCATACAACAATAGTAATTGCATTATCCCAGTATGGCATCCATACAAATTGCAAACAATTATAATCAACATAGTTATATTATATTTATGAAAATAATTATATTAATTATGTAATGACTCTCTTTTCAACGATATAGAAAGTTTGATTTAAGACTGAATTTATTGAGTAAAATTAATAGATAATTAAATTAAAATAATCACGTGTTAAATGCGGATTGGAAAAGTTGAATGAGTGAATATAATTGAATTGAACCGGTTCATAAAAATAGCACAGGAACCAAAATGATTAGTGACTAAAGTGAAAGGAAAAAGATTTTTAAATTGATAAGCTCCTTAAACGGCAATTCAACAAAGGTTATATTAGCAATTAAACCATTTTAATTTCACGTTAGTGCTTAACTAATTGGAGTGTCATCATTTTCCACTAAGTGAATATTAAGTTAATTAAACCATTAGATTAGTGAATTAATTAACTTGTTAATTGCCTATATATATGTTTTGATAGTGGGAGAGAGAAAAACTTTTAGCTCGTTTTCTCCCCTTTCACTGTCAATTAGAGAAAGAAAAGAAGCAAATTTTTCCTTTCATTTCCTCCATTGTCGTACCATCAACTAGGAGGATCGGTGAGTTCTTTTCTTTAATTTTGTGTAAAATTGTTGGTTAATAATGTTAGATTCTAGAAGCGCATGTCATAAATCTATGAAATTAATAAGTTTTTAGTTAGGTTTTCATTGTTAGAAAGTTTTAAATTTTGATATAAATAGCTTGAATTCATGCATGAATTTAGTTAAGTGATGGAAATATGTTAGAAATGTAATAGGAATTAAAGAATTTAGTTTGAATCAATTGATAAATAATGTATTGTTAAGGACTAAATCGTAAATGATAAAAATTACAAGGTTTAGGAATAAATAATGATTGTAGGAAGTCTCTGTACTATATTTATTAAGCCGGATTTAAATTTGATCCGGTAAATTGTGAAAAACGAGTGTTTAGGATATTAGGGTATATAAATAAAATCCATTCATGTATATAATGTATTTATTTGTATTTGAATTGTGTGATTGATGGATTTTCTGTATCTGAATTGATTGTACGTAGCTAAAGATGACGTCGAGATGTCGAAAAACAAAGGACAAGACAAAGTTGTCGACGAATAGCTAATATGGTTTGTGCTCTCATAATTCGAGTCCATTAATATCTCAATGTATTTGCTTGACTTGTTAAGTGATCAGAAATAGTAAACTGCCAACTTGATTAAGTGATTTGTGATTGTTGGTATGTGTGATTCGTATACATAGATGCTTTGTTTGATGATATATGGACATTAATAATGAATTTTTTCCTATTAACGTTGTCGAATAGAGTTATGGGTATAGTTGACATGCCATAGGGTTCGTTTGTTAGGTGGGAGTTTCAGCGCTTTAGACATGTTATATTCAGTGCCTTGTGTGTTTTACATTCAGTGCTATATGTGTGTTATATTCAACACCTCATGTGCAACAGCCCAATTTCAGTGAGATCAGAATAGTGGTTTCGAGACCACAAATCCGATCCAAAAATAAAATTTATTTTTATTTTATTAAATGATCCGTATTATGTTAAAAATTTCATGTGAAAATTCTGATAAGAAAATTTTACTGGTTTTATGCTTAATTACAAGAAGGACTAAATTGCATAAAAGGCAAAAGTTGAATTCTAGTAGCTATAAGGAGTAAATAGCTATGGAGTTCAAAATTTGAGGTCCTTATTTGGTAATTAGACCATTAAGAAAAGTATGTAGATATTTTGGTGACTCATCCATGGAAATTTAGAAAAAGGGCAAGGACTAAATTGAAAATAGAAATAATTAAATTAATTAAAAGATGATAAAGGAAAATATCATCTTATTTTCTCATCATCTTCCCCAAAAAAAATACATGGAAACCCTAGGAGAGAGAGAAGGAACTTTCATAGCTTAATTGGGTAAGTTTTCTTATCTCGTTTTTAGTAATTTTGATATTTTTAAAATCGGGATAGTCTAATCTATCTATTTGGGGGATTAATTTGAAAATTATCAAAGTATGGAAAATGGGTCATAGATGTATATACTGAAAATTAGAAATTTATGGTAGAAAATGAAAGGTTGTTAATAGATAAACAACTTTTACGAAGTGATTTTTGATGAAAACATGATTTAGGGACTAAAATGCAAAGCTGTGGAATTGAAGAAAAATGCTGAATTTTTATGAATACTTGTGCTGTAAATTTTGTAATGGGATTTTGGTTAGGCTTGGAATAGGGAGTAAATTGCACAAGTTTTATTTTCCGAGCCTAGGGACGAAATTGGAATTTATGGAAAAGTTAGGGGCGAAATGGCAATTTTTCCTAGGACGTAAATTGAGTCCAAATGAGTATGAAATTGAGAAATTGATGATTAGAATTATTTATATAGATCTGGACAACATAAATTCGAGGTTAAATCGAGGAAAGGAAAAGGTTGCGGATTAGTAGATTATTTACGCGAACAAGTGTCGAGGTAAGTTCGTGTAACTTAATCGAGCATGTAAATATGTTTAATTGAATGTTGTGGTTGTATGGAATGTGACTTATATTGATGAACATTATTTGAATGCTATAATGAAAAATTTAATACATGCTTGAAATAGTGAAAAGGGGGTTAAGTCCTGATTGAATATTGAATTCCGATGAATATACGTGCTTCTCCGAAATGGATGAGGTCCTGCATTGTTGCTGACGGATTTACTCAGACGAGTAACCCTATTAACCTCATTATAGAAAGGATTTAGCCCGAATGGGTAATCCTAATATAATACCTCTTGAGTATATGTTACGATTAGGGTTTAGCTTGGACTGGTAATCCTAATTGAGCTCTTCTGAGCATACGTTATATAAAGGATTTAGCTTGGACTGGTAATCCTGTTATACAATTTGTGGCTTGAGAGTGTTTTTCCTTGATTAAGTTCCCTAATGGGTACTCTTGAAAAAGAATTGACGGGTTATTGAATCGTACACCTCGAGTGTACCACTTGAGCATCCATTGGAATTTCAATGATTCAACGGACACAACTCTTGACATGGTATGAAAAATATGAGATGAATGATAACGGCATGAAAGAATATTACGTGATGAGTTCATCTATCCTTACTTGATATATATGTAAAGTTTATGACTAACATGTTTGATTGGATGCATGTGTTTAGGCAATTTTGCCAAATGGATGGAAAATATGATATTGAATGCTTAGATTTAATAAATGGGATTGGTAAGTTTAGTTTCCGTTATACGAACTTACTAAGCATGTAATGCTTACTCCATTTTATTTTTCCCCTTGTTTTATAGTGCTCGAAAGCTCGTGAAAGTTGGAGATCATTAGAGCATCGTTGCACTATCTACTAGCTATTTTGGGTACATATAATAAAAATCATTTTGGTATAATGGCATGTATAGGACAAATTAGCCTTTAGTGGCTTGATGCTTGATAACGATGTTTGTAATCTAGCCATTGGAATGGCTAGTGGTGGTTGTTTTGATATACATGAAATGTCATGCAATGGTAGTTATATATATATATATATATATATATATATGTATGTATGTGTGTGTGTTAAGTAGTTAATCAAATCATGTTTAACATATGGATTAAATTAAGGTATGTATACATGCAATGATATGCCATGTTGAATGATAAAAATTCTCTAATTTGAATGCTTGAAATGGTTGGAATGTGTTTGGTATATTTTAGTGCAAGAAAATGGTAAATTTGGGTGACAAATAAAGCTAGGAAATGGTTTTATTTTATCCACATAGGCAGACACACGGGCGTGTGTCTAGACCAGGTGTGATACACGGCCGAGCACATGAGCGTGTAGTTAGGCCGCGCGTCCTCTGCACTTTAATTTTAAGAAACAGAATGCTCAGAATTGAGCACACGAGTATAGACACGGGCATGTGTCTCAGCCGTGTGAGGCACACGACCTAGAACACGGGCGTGTCTCTTGGCCGTGTGAATCCTACACCTATTTTTTGAAAATTCAAATTAACCACACAGCCTAGCACACGGGCTTGTGACTTGGCCGTGCGACATCAATTTGTTCATTAGTTACAAGTCAGAAAGTTACACAGGATAGGGACATGGGCGTGTGAACCCACACGGCCTGACCACATGGGTGTGTCTCATACCACACGGGCATGTGACTCTTAATAGTGAGAAAAATTTTGGGATTTTTTGAAAAATTTTCCGCTATCCTGGTTTGGTCTCGAATCGATTCTAATGCATGTTTTGGGCCTCAAGGGCCCTACTAAGGGAAGTTACGACTAATCTCGAAAAATAAATAGTGTTCGACTCGATTTATTTGAAAGTGTTCTATAAACTCCAGTAATGCCTTGAAACCATATTTCGGCAACGGATATAGGTTAAGGGTGTTACATCGTACATGTTATGTTAAGTGCTTAACGTATGCTATATTAGTGTGATTGGTGGGATTGGTGCTTTATACCCTAGAACTTCAGTACGTATATCAATGTGTTGATGGATTGATCCATGTACTCGTTCTTTAATCCGAGTCAGTTAATAAGGGCTAAATAAATTAATTGAATGCAATTTATAACAAGATACTTAAATTTTATAATAATGATTAAAAACCTAACACTGCTTATTATATATATGTGAAACTAAAATGACATAAAAATGTTGATATGTTATATGATTTGATATGTTAAATTAGATGCAAATACCTTGAGGGTGCACCGAAAAATATATTGAGTAGTTGAGCAAAGTATAGATGTGAACCAGTTGAAATGATAAACGAATTATTGGTATATACGTATCCTTGATGTTAATGTTAAAATGGTTTGTTAGTTAACTCAAGTTATCTTGTTACTTATCTCTGTTTGATTTTGTTATGTTTATAATTGAATTCGAATTATGTTAACAAAACTAAGTATACTTTACTCAACGTATGGATTTGTTTGTTTCCTTACGTAGGTTTCGGATAAAAGCTGTAAAGGTTTCGTGGTCAAGCATCTAATTCTCAAACTTAGCTCGGAACCCATTACGAACCTATTTTGTACGTATTTATATGTTTTGAAGTCATATGGCATGTACCTAGGTTGGTTGACTTGTTGCCTAAGTTAGTTATGGCACTTTTGGTTGGTAAGTGACCTATAATGTTATTTTGGTTGAATTTTATCTCTTAATTACTAGTTAATTATGCTTGATTTTGTAAGTTTGAATGTGAAAATTGGTTGGTTTAGTAATGATGTGTTAAACGTTATCATTTGGTAATGTTTAAATATGTTTAGATAGGTTAATTAGATGAATATGTATTGTGGCAAGTTTTAAGTATGTTTAGGTTCATTTGGTTAAGGCTTTGAACATTTAAAAATGCAAGATTTTGACCATTTAGTCACTGAGTCTCGAGACCATTAGAACAAATTTCATCTAAATTTTGCAATCAAATGCGTAAGGTCTTGAGACATATATATATAGTCTTGAGACAATTGATCTTAGGTCTCGGGACAAGTGGTTTTTGTCTCGAGACAGAGGTACATTGAAGCTAAATAGATATTTCCTTACTCTAGGTCTCGAGATAAGAACCCATTGTCTCGATACATCCAAACATCGAAGCAAAAATAAGAAACTATGAGAGGTTGGTCTCCAAACCTAGTCTCGAGACAAAAGAGACCTTGCCTTGAGACACACTCTTTAGGGTCTCAAGACAAGTAAACATTAAAGCTAAAATTTTCAAATAATTTATAGCTTGTCTCGATATATGAAGTCCTTTGTCTCGATACATAACCTTGATTTTTGACAAGTGAGTTTGGATTTGTGCCCTAACTTGGTTTCGACTTAGCATGACCCTATAATTAGATGAAATAAGATCTTAAACCTTATAAATACATATGAAAGATTTTATTAAATGATTTATTTGTTATGTTACTGGTAATTGTGAATTAAATCTAGTGAAATTATGTTGAAATAGTCTGAGTTACTTCGGCAACGTAATGTGATGTTACATACTCGGATCCAATGATTGGATCAAGTGTGGGGTTTCACAAATTAAATACAAATATAAAAGTAACTTACCCATTAAAATGTTTGTTGATCCATTTGAGATTGAATCTAAGGTTATTTTCATAATTGATATGACCCAAATTACTACCAAATTTATACAAATATCAAATGTAAGTATTAATATAAAACATATAACGTAATACATTCCATAACATGATATATCAAGTATGATAATATTTTTACCTTCTCGTAAAAAGGAAAAGTGTATGGCTAAGAAAGGAAGGTGCTAGCCACAACGACTACAACCCCCTTTGCTTGCAAAAGTAGACAACCGTTTATTTCATTAATCTCAATTCACTTTGCCCTGAAAAAGCCCTATAGAAGAACGGTAGAGTCGCTAACCCTTAATTGTATGTTTTGCCCAATCAAAATTAGTAAGTAATGTGAGATACGTGAAGTGAATCGCACTACCAAACTTTTCTAGCATCAACATTCCTTCAATCATGCAAAGTGTGTACACTTTGACATATTGCTCAATCTCAACTTCATGTGCATTAGGTTGAAGCTCGATGATTTGGTTTTTCAATAGTGTAAATTTCATCCGACACCCATCAAAATCAGTCTCTTTTGGAATATGCCTAACAATATGAAGAATACTAAGTGTAGATTGAAAGAAGTTTCTCTTGCAACCACTCTTCCATTGACTGAAAGGCTTGTTAGTAAAACTATATTTTCTAGTATTGTTGTCACTATGCCACATGAAAAATGGAAAGTATGAGCCTCAAACCCTTCATCTTTCAATTAATGTGGCAAGAAACTTAGGCACACGCTAAAAATAGTTCATTTAAGATAATGCATATAAAAAAGTCTTGTTTAAATTCGATTTACTCCTTTTAGGACACCAAAAAATAGATTATTACACACTCAAAAAGCTTATCCTCAAACTATTAATACTTGCAAAACTTAAATTTTAATGAAATTTAATAATAACAAAATTTTATCATGATTGTGACAATGAAAATTGAGTCGATATTAAAATCTCAAAATCATTTTATAATCCTAAGTTTCAAGTTACAGTTAGGAAACTTTAGGAATTCAATAGTTAATTTAGGATTTTATTATTGTGTGAGAAAAAAAAAGAATGAGGTATCTCTAATTCTTTAATAATTTAATTAGGGTCCATTATTAGGTTATAAGATAAATATGGAATCAATTAATTTGATTTCACGTCGAGGTAAGCTCAAAGACATTAATTTGAGTAGTAGAACATCTAGAGTCGTATTGAAAAGACATTAACATCTATGAGATGTTCGACATGTATATTTTATCAGACATCAAAAGATATAAAATTTTGAAAATTAAAAACTCACATATTTGTGGATTAAGTATTAATTTGATTAGTATAGATATTGTTGTTAATATAGGAAGATGTAAATTCGAGTGCGCTGAAGCGTATTATCTTCTTATTTATGGATTGATGAGGGACTATGAATAATTTTAAACATTGTGTCAAAAAAATATATATTACTAGAATCTAAAATAAGATTATTAAAAAAAACACTGAATTTCGATATCACTATCAAATAAAAAAAACATTTTTTTTTAAATCAAACTCAAAACGTAAGTAATTTTTTTGTTGTTTATTAGAAAATCCATTACAAAAGCCATTCTTTTTTAGTAGGAAAGTTTAGAGGAGGCAACCCCAAATAGTGTACATTTAGCAATTTTATTCGTAAGTATTTTCGAGAAAAAAAATAAAACAAAAACAAGAATAAAACAATAAATAACTAAAGAAATAGGGTTAATATATTATTTGGTATTTAAATTTAACTCTAAGATTCAATTTGGTATTTAAATTTGACTATAATATTCACTTTAATACGCGGTTTTTTTTTTCATTTTGATAATTGTAATTTTTTTATCTCAATTTAGTACCTAACTTTAACATTCAATTTAGCACATAAATTTTCAAACATTTATTAAACCACATAATTTTATTTGTTGTGAGTACTAAATGTAATCTCGAAGTTAAACTTAAATTTCAAATTAAAAAAGAAGCCAAAATTTTAATATTATTGACTTTGGGAAGTGATTAATTAAATTAAGACAGTGATTGGACCCCTAAGGCATACATTACGTCTAAAACTGGCCTGCTAATATGTTGACGTCATTCAAGTGCTTTTTTTAATTTTGAATCCTCTAAAAAACTTTGATTGAAGCCCCATCAAATCAAGAGAAAAGCAAGTGATTACATAAATTTGGTCTTACATTATCTCAAACTAATTGCTCTTATCACTTGCCCTAAATAGACATCTTAATTATTGACCTTACACTTCATTCGGTACACTTAGCCTTTATTCCTCGTTCATCATTTCTCATTACCAATTTTCTTTCCTCCCTAAACCCTTAATATATTTTTTAAAAACTTTTTTAATATTATGTATTTTCGTTTTACGATTTATGTTTAGAGTTTGAGTTATTTTTTTCAATAATATTATCTCTAAGGTTCGAATTTAAGTTATCTCTTTCAGAATGTAATATATCTTACCATTATACCCAACTATTTATTGATTGAGTAAAACTTACATATTACTAATAATTACTTCGACAAATTAATTCGTTCATCATAGACTTAAATCATTCAAAGAAAGAAAATTCTACTGTTTTCACAAAGAAAAAAAACACTTCCAAGTTAAATTTTGATTGAATTAATTTATATAATTCTTAAAAATATCATTTAATCAATATGAAATTCAAATATTTATATTCATAATTTTTTTCTATTCTAAGACCATGATTTTCTTTTTTTTTTAATATTCCTTAGCTTATATTGATACAAGTATAAATTCGAAAGCATTTAAATATGTTTTATCTTTCAATTTAGAGAAATTTTTTACTAACAATTTTGTATTATCATGTATTTACTATGCTTCTTTCAAAAGAATTTATCATTTTCCCCTTATTTTTAATGCATTTGATAAAAAATTGAATGTTAAATTTAAATTATATTATCTCGAAACTCATAAACGAAATTGAATTCAAATTTTCTGAAAATCAGGAAAAAAAATAGATATCTGCATTTAATGCTAAGGTTAGAAAGTGATGAGTAGGAGAAAGCAATGTTGAAGTTTTTTATTTTTAACAGGAATTTAGATTTCAAAATTTTAATTAAAAATTTTTAAAATTTTTGATTTAGATTTTTTAAAATGGTGCAAATTAATTGCTAACACCTATTCTAAAATCTAAAATTCATATATATTCATGATATACATTTATTCATAAAATATACATTTTATTTTATAATTATATAATAAATTAAATCTAAATCTAAATTCAAATTTTAAAATACATATTCTAAACAAATTAAAGGAATTTGATACATGCACCGACTCTTAAACAACATACATGGATATACTTGCATGCACCTTTTAAAAGTCCTTTAAACTTGACTTTTCAGTACATATTAAAGATGATAAAAAGATAATAAATTTGAAAAAAGAATAATTAAAATTTATATAATATTACCTATTGAGTCTTAGTTCGATTAGCATAAACATTGTTGTCAATAAAAAATATGAATTTAAGTACACCAAAATACATTATCCTCTTATTTATAGGTTAAAAAGGACTATGTGTAATATTTTATAACCCATTATTTTTATCTCAATCTTCAAACTTTAACTAGTAAAATAAAATGTTATTTGAGAAGGAAAAAAAAAGGCTTTATAATATGATTTAAATGAAATAAAAGTTAGACACAAACGGGATTTAAATGATGATTGCACAAAATAACACTAAAAATAATTATTTTGCATTGAAAAATAAAGGTGACATATGATCAAAATTATGTTAAACCAAAGTGCAATTTTCAAAGTCTTAGAGATAAGTCAAGGTGGCTAAACTCGTCTTGAACATCTTCAGGCCGGTAACCCTTGGACGACCATGAACCCATCATCCCTTCTCTAGGACCATAATTTATGTCTCTCCTTCCATACCCTATTTCTCCGGCGAACCTACCGGCTCGATGGTGTTGTTCGAAAGTCGCGACGTGTGACTGCATACGTTGTGGATGGCTCAAACCACTAAGACTAGACCCATGGATTTGAACCGACGAGCTTAGCTCTCTGCTTTTCTTAGCCAAGGTTCGTTCTAGTTTGTGTGCATTTTGGTGACCACCAAGTGCTTGTGAACTAAAGAACTTTCTTTGGCAATAGTTACAAGAAAAGACTCGTGGTTCGGTTGTCGTCGGACTATTGGACGACGATGATGAAGACGATGGCTCAAGGGCAAGGTCGAGGTTGAGTTGATCGTTGGGGAGACTTAAATGAAGAGAAGTATTAGGTTGATAATCCATTATAAAAAGAAAGGGAGTTTATCAAACGAGTTTAATGGTGATTAATGACAAATGAAGAAGAAGAAGAAGAAGAATAGGGCAAAGTTTTGAAAGATGAGGAGTTTGAGAAAGGATTGTGAAGTGTTGGTTATAAGAGGAATGTAAAGGTATTACTGTTGAAGCAACTACAAATAGTGAGAAGAGTAAAAAAGAAAAATATAAAGAGGGGGATGGCCCCCATTGAGTAAGTTATGTGCAGATAGCCATGGAGGAATCAAAGTATTGTCGCCTCCATTAACGGCAGCATTTTCTAATCTTTTGTCGGCCCAGGGAAATCATTTTCAACTTTTTTTCCTTCAATTATTCAGCTTATATGTGTGGTATTATATGTGTAGTAGATACTTCTCTTTAAATTCCCATTGGGTTATGGAGAAACTAGCTTCAACGTTTGGGTTTAACTCTTGTAAACAAAAAAAGTAATGTTGGGAAAGTTTTTCCCATTTAAATGTTGATGCAAGATAATTTCAAATATAATCGAAACTTAATATAACTATAAATATTGAAAATATAGAAAAATATATAGTCAAAGTATAATGTAAGTATGAGAAGAGATTATATAAAACTGTGATTTCACGTATCTTTATCCCTTTTCAATAGAAAAATGACAAATTAAATTTTTTTTCTCTTGATTTTCAACTTTTTACTCCTTAAAAAAATTCAAACTCAATTAAAAATGGTAAAAGTCAAGAAAAGAAGCATGATTTGTCATTTTCCTATTGAAAATGGATAAGATAACATGGAATCATAGTTTTGTATAATCCTTTATCACGTACTCAAATTTCTAAATTAATAAATCTCTCTAAAGATGAGATTGATAGATTTATTTTTAAAGATGTGATAATATTACATTTGAATTATTAAATTTCAAGATGTCTGCCTTATCAATGCAACCAAAGCATAATTCTCTTAAATTATTCATATTTATATCACCAAATAAAAAGGTTGTTAAATTTTAAAACAATCACCTAATATTAATATTTTATTGAGTTAATATCACCTTTAATTGGGTCATCAACTCAATTATAAAATTATAAAAATATTTCTTATTTTAAATTATAATTAATATTATTATAATGATATTTTTATCTTTTCATGTATACTTTTATATCATCTTTAAATAAAAAAATTAAAAATATAAACATCCAACAAATATTTATTAATAATAAAATACAAATTTATTATCATTCTACAAATATTCAATATTAAATAAATTTAAAAATTTTTAACATAAATATCTTTTTTTACAGACATCATAAACGCGATAAAATCTTTCTAAATTGTAGTCAATGTATGATGCATATACATGTGACAAGAAAAATAGTTAAAAAATATATTTAAAAATTGAAATAATAAGATGTTTATTCCTTCTATTAGGTGTTCAAATTTTAGTTAAAATCGAATTAACTAATTAGATCAGTCTAATACGGTTAATTGATCGGTGGTTGAATTTAGTTCGGTCAAAGGTCGATTAATGGTTTTTTGAAATTTCGATTATTGGTTGATTCGATCCAAAATCGAGTAATTAACCAAATTTAATAACTAATTAATATCATGTGTTAATTTCAAGACTTATGTAGTATTTTGAGACATGAAATTTTGATTAATTCGGTTAACTTTCAAGACAAAAACATATAAATTTCGGTTAACCGATCAAATTAACGGAAATATTTCGATTCGGTTAAAAAAATCAGTTCGATTAATAATTAAAAGATTATACAATTCGATTAATTCAATTAATGCTAGTTCGATTCGATTAATAATCGAATCGACCGCTTGAACACCCTAACCCCTAGTATCAAAATAATGGTCCAAGACAGAGACAATTTAAGTAAATATAAGTTTGTCAATGGCGCGACAAGAATGGAACTCAACATGTGTTACTAACCTTCCTTTAAGGGATTTCTGTAAAAGTTCAAAATGTTGGAAATTACGCAAACCAAAATTAGATATTGCATAAAAAATAATTTATAAGATATTTAAAATAATATAAATTATATATATAAAATATCTGATGTAGAATTGAAGTCAACCATTAAAATTAATGAAGAAAT
Source organism: Gossypium stocksii (assembly GCA_020496765.1). Classification (NCBI taxonomy): domain Eukaryota; kingdom Viridiplantae; phylum Streptophyta; class Magnoliopsida; order Malvales; family Malvaceae; genus Gossypium; species Gossypium stocksii. The sequence goes on from CM035623.1 coordinate 4,155,100, forward strand.
ACATCACAATAAATTGAATTTGGAGGATGTAAAGAATTTCTATTAATTTTATGTGACTAACCGTAATAGATAAAGGGATAATTAATTTATATATTTTATTAAAGTAAATAACTCAATTATATTTTAATTAGAGTTCATAAATTTGGACTAAAATCTTATATTTTTCTACTTAACCCGATGCAATAAAACAAATTAAAAATTTCGCGCAAATAAGAAAATTTAACATTTATCATTATTATTACATTATAATTAATTGTGAATGTAAGTTATGACGGTTCAATGTAGTTTAAGTCAAATACTTCCTTCAATATATTATAACATTATAATTCAATATAATAGGTCCTTAAGTAGCATGAATATCACACCATAATCACTACAATATCTCATAAAAACTTTTTTATTGTAAAATTTTTAAATAAATTATGTGCACATAATCATAATAAACGGGAAAAACATAGTAGCCAAGCTAAAAAGGCCACATTATCATAAAGTACCATTCATCCATCAAGACAACCAAAACATGTTCATGCGTGCTTAGTTGGGTGGGGAAAGTGGAAGGATGAGAGGAGAGGGTGAAAAAATGGAAACAAAATAAATTTTGAGTATGCTCGGTAGAAAAGAAAAGTAGGAGGAAAGAAAATAAGAGAGATAATCATTTTTAATCTTAATATATAAAAATCAATTCTTCCAAATTGGAAAGATGAGATGAGAGAAAATGAGAGAGGTGTATGTTAATTATAAATTATGCATTTTCAAATGTTTTATTTTTTTCCTTTCATTTTTCAACTCTACCAAATAATAAATGAAAAGAAAATTATTTTTTCTTTTCATTTTTCCATCTTTCCTACCAAACACACCTATAGGAAAAAAAAAATTATGTTTTCTATCCTTCTAGTTTTTTACCCCTTCAATTTTCCATCCTTCCAATTAGGGCTGTAAATTAACCAAGCTTGAACGAACAAGCCTATGTTCATGTTTGTTTGTTCATTTTTAAGCTTGTTTATGTTCGTTAAGAATTTTAAATTCTTGATCATATTCGTTTATTTAAAATTATATGTGTTCATGTTCATTTGTTTAATGTTCATAAACATGTTCATTTAACTTAATCGAACATGTTCACAAACAATGTTAATAAATAATAAACAAACAAACAAACAAACAATAAATAAATAAATAAATATACACACATATATTGTTTAGATATAAAATAGTCAAATATAAATATTAATAATTATACTGTAAATGAAAAAAATACAAACCAAGATAATTTTATTAACATATACTAATGGAACAATAAACGAGTTTTAAGATAATTTCATTAATATATACTAATGAAATTTTTATAAGAAAATATCATTAATAAATAAACGAGTCATAAATGAGCCAATAAACAAGCTTTTAAACGAGCTTGTTTGTGAACATAAATGAACTGAATACACCTATGTTCGTATTCGTTCGTTTATTAAACGAACATAAAAATTTTGTTCATTCTCGTTTATTTAGCTTAATAAACGAACGTTATACGAACGATTCATGAACAGTTCATCTAACGTTCTATTCATTTACACCCCTACTTCCAATTTTCTTTCCACCAAAGCCTAAAGAAACTATGAACTCTTTTCTTTCCACTTTTCCACTCTCTCTTCACATCCCTTCACTTTTCCACTTAACCGAACACACCCTAAATGTCTTTAGTTGTAAGTCTTTAGTTAACAAACTTATAATCACAAGATCAGGTTTAGTTTGCTCTATATGCACTCTTTGGTTTTTTTTTTTTTAATTTTATGAAATTTCGTCTAAACAACAAAATATTTTAATTGCATATATTTTGCATCTTTCAAATATTTGACGTTCTTGGAGAAAAATATTATTGCAAATTTATCACAATAAATTTTCAACGAATTGACAATGATGTCGACTACCTCAAATCCTAAAATTAAGTTCCACAAATATAATGCATAAATCGTAGCCTCAAAATATTCCATAAACTCTACTTCATCATAAATGATGCCATGACACTTTGTTTACCACTTACTTCCACAAACTCTACTCCCACAAAACTCTATTTCCAAATATGGCTCATTCAACAACTAAAAACAAAAAAGTCAATAGTGGAATTTATATTATCAAGAGAAAAATCTAAATTTGAATGTACATTTACTTCCAACATAAGAATGTAATTATTTTGTTTAAACTACCCATAGTAGAAGCATAAGGAATTGATTTCATTCCTTTCCATTTCACATTATTATTTGAGCATTACATGAGATTAAATTTGTCCCCTTTTTGTATAGAAACAATTCATGCTGAACAATTATATATATTAAATCTCTTTAGAACTTATTCAATATAATTTTTTTTTAAAATAACTCAAACAATCTTTATGATTTATCACGAAATATTTCAATTTCTATCAATAACATACCTCTCTTATGCCTTATTTCAATGTTGTTTGATAGAAAAACTTTTTTCCCACGCAATATACTTATATCTTTTATGGCAAACAAAATATTGTTAACATATAAAACTAAGAAAATAAACTTGCTCCTAGTGATATTTTGGTATATACACTAATCAATTATATTTTCTTCTAAACTAAATGAATTTTTTTTTTGTATGTGTGAAACACAAGAGGAGGGCAAAGCCTTAACAACAATGCGACTAGCACGACTCAAACAAATGTCACACCTAAGACGATGAACACCCTGGCCATCAGGCCAACTCATAGTGTTCAAAACCAAAAGAATTTATGATAGCATTGAACTTAGGCTTTACTTGGTACAGTGGAAATAAAATTGAAAAGATGAAAAATTGAAGGGGTAGAAAACTAGAAGGATGGAAAATATTTTTTCTTTCTTTCCATAGGTGTGTTTAATAGGAGAGATGGAAAAATGAAAAGAAAATTGTTTTTTCTTTCTATTCATTGCTTAGTAGAGTTGAAAAATTGAAGGAAATAAAAGAAAACGTTTGAAAAATGTATAATTTATAACTAGCATACACATCTCTCTTATTTTCTTTCCTTTTATTTATCCAATTCGGGAGGATTGGTTTTTATGCATTAGAATGGAAAATGGGCATCCCTCCTTTTTTCTTTCCTCTCACTTTTCTTCCCAACCAAGCACACTTAAAATTTATTTTCCTTTCACTTTTTCACTCACTCCTCTCATTCCTCCATTTTTCCATCCAACCAAGCACACCCTTAATATACCATTTTCGTAAAACTTGTTTAAGTCCATATATTGACTCTTTAAGTTTACACACTACATGATATTTTCCTTCAAGTAAAAAACCTTTGGATTGGTCCATATAGACATTTTTTCCTTAAGATCTCCATTTAGAAAGGTTGTTATTACATTTATTTAGTGTAACTCTTAATCATAATGAGTTACCAATGTCATATTAATTCTTGAGTCTTTTTTAAAGACTAGTGAGAAAGTCTCTTTATATTCAATACCATCCTTCTAAGTATAACATTTGATAATAAGTTCTATTTTATATCATTTGATATTGCCATTTGAATCACCCATTAATTGGGTTCAAATAGTTGTGAAATTACCTGGTAATTTCTTTTCCAAATAAATTAAGGGTTCATTTGTTTCTATGTAAAAAGTTTTACGGAAAATGTGCTCTGCATTTTTTTGTGTTTGTTTCATAGAAAAAAGCTTAATTAACGAAAAATGACTTACAGATCAACATAAAATAAGTCATTTTTCCTGTAAAATAACATACTCTTTTGAGAAGCGTAAGTCATTTTCCGGAAAAGAGCTCTTTTATAGGTAATTTTATTTTTATATAAAAATTAACTTAAATCAAGTTAATATTATTATATTGATAATAAATTTTATTTTTATTTTTAAAAATATTTAAAATTATTAAAATATTAATATAAAATATTATATTTTTAATATTGTTAAACATACATATTAAATTATTTATATTTAGTCATATAATAAATTATTAATATAATTTATTATTTTAATAAATTATTTAATATTTTAATTTAATAAATTTTAAAAATAATAATTTTAAATAATATTCTTCGCATATTATTGAAAATATTCAATATTAATATCTTAAAATAAATATTTATTACAATTTTAAATATAATAATAAATATTTTGTAGTATAAAGATTAAAATATATCATAAGTGTATGTATTGTAATTAAGTCTCTGTACTTTTATTTCCAAGAATTTAATACCTCTACTTTTCGGATTTGAAAATCAAGTCCAATTATTGATATTGTTAATTTTTCTTGTCAATTTTGTTGATGTCACATTTTTAAATAAAAAATACTTATCAGTAGTCATGTAACTAAAAAGTGGCGTTATAATAAACTTGAATTTAACAAAATATTTTTAATATATGAAAAAATAATGTAAAATATAAATTTATAGATATAAAATAAACTCAATTAAACAATGAAAATAAAACAAAATAAAATTCCAAGTGTATATTTGTTTCATTGAAAACAACTTTTATGAAATATTTTTAAGAAATCTGTCAAACAACAGAAAATATTTTACACAAATTTATCCAAATACTAGAAAATATTAACTTTTTCAGGAAAATAAGCCATTTTTAGTTAAACAAACATACCTTAATATTATTTTGAGAACATTTATATTTTTTATATTTTGATAAATTTAAATATATATATACATATAATGAGAATTATAAAATTTAAGCATAAAACTTTATTATTTTTACTATTTTAATTTAATCATTTCAACGAAAATTATATTTAATTTTTATATCAAAATTTTATAAATTTATTACATTAATATTTTTACTCGCATAGTAAAAATGTCATAATCTAGTTGTAATATAATTGAAGGTTGTAATATAGTTAATAATTTACAATTTTATTTATCATTTTATAAAAATTGAATAAATAAGTTTAGAAAAAGAAGGATTAAATCAGTAATTATCAAAATCACTAAATTATTAATGCAAGATAAAATGGCTTGTCTCAGACTAAAGATTCAAACATGAAAAGAAAAACATAGCAGTTTGACATATCCTATGCTGCAATGAAACAGCCGTACAAGATTAGACATTATGACAATAATCCCACTATAGACATGAACCCCATTCTTTGAACTTCGATCACTTCACTAAAATCCAATCAGCTTCTCGACTATGACAACAATTAATGCATTATATTTATGCAGCTGTTATAAGTTCTTAAGATATTTTATGTTTTTACAAAAGTAAATATCAACAAGGATGAAATTAGAAAATTGATCAAAGTTGAATCATAAATTATTAAGGTTTAAAGTATAATTTTATAAAAGTTTAAAGGATTTGTAACGCCCCAATTTTCATAATTCCGACTTTTGTAAATTTGTAACACAATTGTGTATTTACCTCAGTGATTAAGTGTTCTGAGAGTGTTTGAGAAGTCTTGACTTGGGAAAATTTTGTTATTTTTATAAATAAAGCCTTACTTTTGTTTAGCAAGCTTAAGTTTAATTGTTAGTAAATTTATATTAGAATGGGCTTGTTGGTTTGATGGCTAAGTAGAGTGTAAAGGTTGTTGGAGGTTTGGAGTTCGAATCCTTGTGCAAGCAAAAGATTTATTTTGCTGCTTTGGCCGTGTGGGTGTTTTGGTTTGGCTGAAATACTGAAGTGGTTGAGTGTTGGAGTGATTTTAGGAGCAAATTAGGGGATGATAGAGGAGTATTCAGAATTCTTCTTCTTTTTGTTATTTTTGAAATCCTGGAAAAGTTTCCCCTCTCCTTTCTAATGTTTTGCTCCCTTCTCCGTCACAAAAACTCTATTATTTCTTTTTTCTTCTTTTCTTGTGTTGGTTCTTTTACCGCCAAAACTCTGCCTTAATCTTTCCTTCTCTTTTCGATTCTCTTTCTCCTTTATTAATCTACCATTCCCAATCAGTTCATTATCGTTACAAGATTTCAGTAAGTTGAGTAAATGATTGTGTTTCTGTTGGTTTTGTTCTTCACTAACTAGTGTCATTTTGGCGATTAGGGGTTAAATCGAGGGCGTGTAATCAGCAATCAGAGACTTATTTTTGTGGATACTATCATTGTTCGTTTGAAGGTAAGGAATTTTCACTCAATGGCTGAGTAACCGGTTTCGGGATTTGTTGCAATTCAGTGATTAAGTGACTAAGTGTTTAATTAAGAAGTATTTTGGTTGGAAATAGGTTCTTGAAGGCTTGGGTCACTTTTTTCAGCGAATCGGAACCAGGTGTGTATCCGAAACATTAAAAACGAGACCCGGTAAAAAGTCAAAAAAGTATACTGTCGACGCCACATGGGCATATGGTAGCTCATGTGGTAGGCTGTGTGATCGACGAGCTACGCCGTGCGCGCATGACACGGGCACATGACACAGTCGTGTAATGGCCAAGCAAGGCCATGTGCGGTACACGGGCTCAACCAATTAGGCCGTGTGAGCCACACGAGCGTGTAGGCCCACATGGGTGAACCACACGGGCGTGTTGGTTGTTGGGCTAGGCCGTGTGATCCACAAGGCCAAGGCCAATTTAGGCCATGTGGGCCTACACGGACAGAGCAACACAGGCGTGTGAGCCCATTTTCACTGATTTGTTACTAAGGTTGCACAGGTTGCCCGAGACGACTGTGAACCTACTGTAGGGTCGGTAAGCATTACATAGACCTCTAATTGACTAAATGATATATGTATGATTGTTTATTGAGCATGTTAATTACACTGTACTATTTGTATATATGATGCCATGATATGGCATGACATGACTGTATGCTGCATTGCATGGCAATTGGATGATTTATGTGGAGGAAGTGTACTGAAGGGCTTAGGCCTAATATTCTAGCAGCACCACTGCAATTTACTGATGGCTTTAAGCCTAATACTGGCAGCTCAGCTGCAAATACTGTTTAGTGCCGTAACCGGTGCTAATGGTAAGTGTAGGGATGGGTGGCTGATTTAATCCCCACAGGAGTGCAGGGTTGGACAGGAGATGGTGTATAGCAATTGGTTGGGTAGGATTTGCATATTGATTTTTGCATGACTACCATTGATACTGTAATGGGCTAAGACCCTACTGCTTACTATTACTGTAATGGGCTAAGGCCCTACTACATGACCGCTACTATACTGATCAGCTAAGGCCCAAACTGAAACTGTCACTGGTACTGAAATGGGCTTAGGCCTAGACTGTATGTTTCTGATTACTAATTGTTTGGCTGTTGTCTGTGAGGATTACACACTGAGTTTTCATAAACTCACCCCTTTTGTCTTTACTATACAGGTAATCCCCAGACATAGGTGGATCGGTGCAGCAGAGGGGTCACACGACCTCTTTTACATTGTTTTGTACTTATTTATGATTTTAAGTTTTATTTGGGTATTTTACTGTAGTTATGGCTTCTACGAATTTTTGTGTTAAATTTGGAATTTATACTGTTTTATGTTTTATAACTACTAATGGTAGGTAAAACTCGGGTTTTTAAAAGAGATAAATGTTTTATCAAAATACCATGTATACACAAACTGTTTAAAAAGCTTCCACAAAGTATAACGTTTTGGAAATAAATAGCATTTGAAAATGGATAACGTTTTGGAAACAAATGACATGATTTAGAATTAACATAAGATAATGTGAAGTTGTTTAAATGGAGAAATGGTTTTAGAGATGTTACGTTTTCAAAAGCACTACCATGGGACATCGCCAAATTCGACCATAACGTCTAGGCCGGGTTTGGGGTGTTACAGGATTAAACGATAAATTTACCATTTTAAGGAACTAAAATCCTAGAATTATCTATAGCTCTTCCCCAACTCATAAATAGGAAGATAATACACTTCAGCGCACTCGAATCCACATTCTCCTACATTGGCAACAATTCTCATGCCAATCTAGCTAACACTCAATCGACTTATATGTTAATATTTTTAATTATATAATTTTACGAAAGATTCTAGTCTTAGAATTTATATTATTTATAAATCATTATCAGTAAATCAAAGAGATCAACTATGGATTAAAAAATAACAAAACACTAAACTTTTTTACATATGTGAGATGATGATGATGATAAAGAAGAAGAAGAAGAAGTTGCTATTGCTAATTGGCTAAGACCTCCAAAATTGGAAAAGAAAATTCCAAATTTGTGACTTTCTTACTCAAAGCCATTATTATATCATCAACTTAAAAGTATTAGCTCTCTTTCATTGAGTTTTATTTTTTGGGTTAATAGCACTAAAGTCCCCTAACTATCATTCAGATTATAAATTGCCTCCTAAATTTCAAGGATTCTAATTGAGTTCTTTAAGTACCAACATTATATCAATTAAGTTCTTTCACCAGTATAATCATAATTTAAGCATTAAATACTAATTTCAAGCGTATAGATTTATAACAATATCAGCATTTATATAATTTACCCCAAATATAACTACTTGCTAAAAATTATTATTATTTGGATACCTATCAATGAAGTTTTAGCATTGTTGGCAGAGGCTATAGCCCTTGGCCTTTGAGTATTTAAGTTCGACTCCTACCATACATTATTGTCATATGTGGAAATGTCTAAGCTCTAGAAGAAGGAAAGATCTAAAAAAATCAATTCCATGATTTATTTAAACAAAACTTCTATTTCATACTCTCTTTTTATAAAAGAACTATTAAATCAAAGATAAATTAAATAAGACGATTCCCCTCCATCTTAATCATCGTGCGATAACGGCAACACTTCATTCGGTGATTGCATGTAAATATGTCTCCCCAAAGGTCTTAAGAATGTTATTTTTACTAAGCCATCCACAACCTCATTCTTCTCTCTGAACACATATTTAATGTGAACCGTTTAAAACATTTAAAAATAAATTATATTAATAGAATTTTTACCCTTTACATTGTGAATAAATTATATTAAAACTTGTCATAAATTAATAAAAAAACAATTTCACCATCTATTTCATACTTCTTCTAAAAAAATTTCATTAAATTAATCATTTTGACCAAAAGGAAACTAGTAAGGAGTTCATCAGAAGCACTCTACCAATACTAATTAGAAATGTTGTCACCAACTTAGTCAAACCCCAATCCTTTACTCAACATTTATCTCGTGCACATTTGATTAATTTGATGGTTGATTTGATTTATACAACACCAATTTCAGCCATCCAAAAAATATAAATCTATGTTAAACATTATATCTAAAAATTAAAAACAATTAATTGAATCCCAAATTTTTAGTTTAGTAATATCGAATGTTGACTTCAAAATTCACTTTTATGGGTTAAAATCATAGTAGCAGTATGTGACTTGATGAACTCTTATTAATATGAGAATCATATTGTATATGTAATGAAAAGAACATCATAATTAGCTGGTCTTAATGTAATGGAATCCTAATGACGTACGTAAGACAAATGAAATCCAATTTTAAGACGACCATTAATCCATTGTCCATTCTTTGCTGTCAATTATGCTGTGAAACCATCTTTGTCTGTCATTTGCAGTCCAATCAATTAAACCTATCTCAATTGCTATACTTCATCCCAATTTATATATGCCTTAATTTTCCACTGAGTTCCATTATCAACCTTCTTTCTCCCTTTAAAAACATATGAATATTTTTCATTTTCTAAGTTTCATCATTATAAATATAATAATAAATATATAATTAAAATCAAATTATGGATAAAAAATTAAAAAAAAATTAGACCAAACTCATATATGATATACACACGATGACATTACAATCGTAAATAATAAAATTTAAACATAAATGTTAAAAAGTTCAAAAGAATTTTTTATCTTTAAATGTTTGTAAATTAATTTAAACGAATTATGAAACTTTAAATTTTATTTTAATTATCGTTAAGTTCAAATTTAAGCTACTAATTATATAGTAAATTAAGTTTAATATTTTAATTAATGTTCAATTTAAATTTACATCATAATTGTTAGAATTAGATCCGACAAATCGAGATATCAGTCCAAGCAAAAATTTGAATTAACTTTTGAGAGAATCATTTACAACCAATTAAATCAAGTTTACTACACGTATACCGGATAAACTCCATCACATATTTCTTAGAGGGTCTTTTTCAACTTAATAGGTAATAAATTACATATTAAGTTTTAGTATCATTATCCTCCAGAAAGGGTCATGAAATTTTATTTTAAACTAAAATAATTAGAGAATGCTAGAAATTTTATGTACGTGAAAATCATAAATTTAGAACATAAATGTTTGTTTAAAAGTAATACGTAATAGATAATAAATTATATGATTTGAAATTAAATAATAATAACGTATGAAGTATGTACGTTATTAAAATAAAAAAATCAAATTAAATTGTTTATCATGGTACTGTCATCAATCTTGAGTCGATTTGAAGTTAGTTTGTGATACCAACTTAATCTAATACATTATATATATATATATATATATATATATATACACAACTGATGTAATAAAGTGTGCATAATAAAATCAAAATGTATAAAAATGTTAAAATAAAACTTAAGATTAGTGGTAAATTAAAGGTTTTAGTATTGCAATTGGCGTGGATCTAAATCCCACCATATGTATTATTTTATTGAGTTTTTTTTAAGTGAAAAGATTAAAATGTCCTCAAATAATATTACTTATTTTAATTATGAATTCTTGTAACTTTCTAGCCGAGTTGGTAACCCAGTTGATTATGAAACCAACTTAGTCAGTGATTTTATTAATAGTATAGATATACAACTGATGGAGGTAGTATGCATAATAAAATTAAAATGTAGAAAATGTTAAAATAAAGTTATAGATTAGTGGTACATTAAAAATTTTACTAATGTAATTGGCGTGAGTTCAACATGTAAACCAAAATAATTTATTAGAATTTTTATAAAAATTTTAAATGCTTTAAATCAAATAACAATTAATGTAACACCCCAAACCCGGCCTAGAAGTTAGGCCCGAATCTGGCGATGTCACATTGAAAGGTTGCTTTCAAAAAATGGTTTAGTTAAAAACTTAGTTCGAAACGAAATATGCTTGATAGGAATTTACTTAGTTAAAAATTCCAAGAATTAAATTAAATGAATAATTAGAAAAAAAACATGTTTATTAAATATAGCAGTAACTAAATAAAATCTCAAGTAAATAATGAAATCGAAGATACATAGCCTTATTACATCACAGTGGAGATTTAAAAGTAATTATCATAAAACACTTAATAAATCTATATTGAAAATTCCTAAGTAACTTGTAGTGTGGCTATCTCCGAGTCCTCTCCCGCGTAGAGCCGTCTATTGTGGATAACCTGAAATATTAATAATAAGGGTGTGAGTTTCAAAACTCAGTGTGTACGACCCTTGGCAATCAAATCAATTCATTATACACATATCACATTGGGCATAAGCCCTAACAATATCAGTGGTCTAGGCCTTAGCCCATATTGACCTCATATCATACCAGAATTACATGTATGCAAATGTTCCCATCTCAAATCCAACTGCTACACACCACCCGTACCAGCCCAACACACCTGTGGAGATGTCTACATCAACCCACCCATCCTCTACACACCAATGGTAGCACACACAGCGGTACTACCCACGTTGCAGCAAGGCTGCTATATATTTATACGGTGTAGCAAAGCTACTCGGTGGCTTAAATAGCCTACGGTGGATCCACGGTCGTCAAGTGACTATGCGATCCTCAAAACATTTCCTCCGTATCATCAAAACCCAACCAAGTGCAACATACAATTCATGAATGCATCATACACATTTTCACACATTTTCACATATTAAACACTTAGGGGTATTTTGGTCATTTCACTACCCAGGGGTATTTTCGTAAATCTACCCTACAGGGGTATTACAGTACTCCTACCCTACGAGGGTGTTTCAGTAGTTCTACCTTACAGTGCATTTTCGTAATTCTACCTTAGAAGGGTATTTTCGTAATTTTATCCTAGAAGGGTATTTTTGTAATTTCCTAATGATACAGATTTTAGTTATGAATTTTGGCCCATCAACAAGTCCTTGCAGCTAAGATGAACGGACACTATGCACCAGGTAGGATTCAAGAGAAGAGGAGGTGGGTCACTCGAACTGCTTAAGTACCAGGCTCTTTCATAATCCAATCCTAGACATGCATATGTCGGTTGCCACACTTTAGTCTATTGACTTGTTCACAGACATGTTTATTACTCAGTTAAGTTTTATGAAAATTTGAGAGTCCATTCAACTAGGCCTAAAGTCCATTAAACCAGGCCTAAAGTCCATTAAACCCTAGCATGCATTCCTACAACCCCACAAAGTCCAAACATGCTTATAAAGCCCATTAAACCCAATCATGCTTATAAAGCCCATTAAGCCCAATCATAATTCAATCATACAATTCATGCATATCATTTCATCATAGAATTTCATATCACAATTTTGCCAATTTGGGCCCAAAAATTCGGCAGGCCCATACGGGATTTCGACTTTTGTCATTTCGCCGTGTGTGTAGTGTTTGTGCACACCTGGTTGACGACTCGCACCTACACTATCCTTAGCCTTGACCTACAATCAAAACCACTTCCAAATCAACTCCAAACCTTACTAAAACTTTATCAAATCCCGAAGCCTTATCGTAACGTTACCGTGAACCTTCGACTTTTCTAGCCTTTCCTTAGCGAATCGTCTCGAATATTCCTAGATCTGCATCAACACACATATTCTATCAATATTAGGTGACTCGTCTTCCACACGAGTCACCCTTATAGGCTACACATATATTCGGCCACCCCCTTAAAAAATCGAAATTGAGAATGAGACACTTACTGAAAGTCGCCTTCATACTAACAACCTAGATATCTGCTGTTTAAGCAGTTGGCTTTTCAACACTAACTTAAGGATGGTAATCAAAGACGAATAGTGATGAAGGAAAACAAAAGAAATCGGCAAAGGGATATGAGTATTCGGCTTTTAGAGATGGTATTCGGCTTTTGCAAAAGAGGAAAAATAACTAGAAAGAAGGAGAAGAATGAAGCATTCGGTTTGGTAAAGCAAGGGAAACTCTTCAAAAAGAATTCGGCACCCCCTATAAATACCCAAAGCCGAACCCCTAAAGTCCCAATTGGCTCCACTTCATCCACATCCCATCTTCTAATTTTTCTCCACGATAAGCTCTCCTAACCTCTTCCTATACTTTCTCTTCTGATCACTCTCCTTAGAGTCCATCTTCATGCCACTTCTAACTTTCTAGAAGGCCAAAATTAAATTCCTAAAAATACTAAGCTAGGATCCAAAACTTAACCAAGGCCCAAAATTCGGGGTGTTACAATTAATCTCAAGTTTAATGTAATTCGAAATATCTTAGTTTTATATAAAAATTTAAACTTCAACATGTAAGTTGTTGTAATATTCATAATTATTTCTTATATTCATTGATTTAAATTTTATATTTTTATAATATATAACCATATTAAATTTAAATTAATTTATACATAACATACTCATTTATTTCTCACTATTTAAAAAATAAATAATATTCAAAAATATCATAACTTCATTTTTAAACTCAAGACTAATGTGATCGTATCTCATCATATATTTATAATAAAATCAATCTTTTATCATCGAAATTAAGCTTGGTAATCTTTCTCAAGCTAGGATATTTATACTATATGTTAATTTCTAAATAATATTAATATCATGAGTTAATCTAATACTAATTCAATTAGATAATGAATAATATGCTATTGTTTTATAAAATAAATTTTATAACTTTTTTTTTAGTAAAATAAACAGTATAAGCGAGACAAAAGGACATCTTAATTCAAAACGAAATGCTTATAATCCACCATAAGCAACTCCCTAACAAAAGATGGAGGTTCCTCCAAGAGATGAAACCTTAGTAACTCCGGAGCTTCAATTCTAGTCAAAAGATCTGCCACTGTATTCTACGACCGAGGAATATATTTGACACGAACATTCCAAGATCAAATAAGCATGTAATGTATCAGTCGGAGCTCCATCAGCCTACAATCTGCAGCACCACCAACAAGAATAATATCAACCAATAGAGCATTATTACACTCTAACTCCAACTTCCAAAATCCTTTATTCCATGCTAAGTGAAACTCTTCAAGTATTGCCCTTACTTCAACCTAAAATAATGTACCTTAAACACTATCAATTTTATAAATTTATCTTTATACATCTTTTATATAAAAATTAAAAAATACACATATAATGTAATTTCAACCTTAATTAAACACTATAATTTTAATGATTTCAAACAAAACCTCATTTATCTTTAAATATATTTGTTATATATATATATATATAACATTAAACATAAACATGCAGCTCATGCAGTCATTTCAAACTAATGGTCTTCACAAAATATAAATTCAACCCCAATTCTTAAACTTGGACTTCTTTTATATATAAAAAATAAAAAAAGTGGGGCACGTAAAGGAGTGGAATGCAAGACGCACACGAAGTGAGTTTCAACTCTTAAAAAAGAAGAGAAAAACAAGAACAGTAAATTAAATAGTAATCACAAACAAGTTTTAGTATCGTGATTAAGAATATAACGAAGATAACGACGGATACAGAAAAAGACATAAAAAGTGATGTAATGGGAAAGTAGGTTATTGGCAATGATAGGTGGCAGACATAAAAGAGTAACACAAGTTGACCCTAGAAATTGGAAAAACGTCGGATATGTTGGAAAGCTGAGGTGTCGGCATTGAAGGATTGTTTTAAAGTGGGGGGAGGTGGGAGAAGGCATTTACAAAGGTTTCAACACATTGCTCTTCTTTTTTGAACCAATCTCTCATTGTGGGGAAGCACTCATGTTCTTTAAGTGGGATGATATGCAGATGCCAATGAAACCTCGTCTTGTTATTTCATGTAATAGGGGTCAAGATATATGAAGCACCAAGACATGTATTTATGTACTGGTTTCATATTCATATTATTGTTATCTCCACATGAATATGGTTCATTGTATTCTAGGATCATGGCTGGAGATTTTTCTTTGTAATTTATGTTACATGTAATTTGCTAATTGAGTCTTAGGGCGGATTTGGATAGATAGTGGGGTGCGGTGCAGTGCGTTTAATTTATTTTTTGTCTCATTTTACATTATCTAATTTTACCAGCACCGTTGTTTTTACATTAATTGTAGGTAAATGCACCGCCTATATAAATCCACCCTTAGTTTGATTGGCATCAGTATTGGTGTCAGTGCTGGAGGACATGAGTTCAAATACACTAAAGAACATTATCCTCCTATATATATATGTAAGAGTTGGGGAGGGGCCATGCTTAGTTCTAGATATTGTATAAAAAAAACAGATATAGTAAGAACCTATAATGAGATTGATGTTAAAAAAAATCAATTTGAGCTAAAATATCATAAGCTCTTTTACTTCTCGAAAATTTGAAACTTAGTCATTATACTTTTATTTCTAAAATTTTAGTCTCTCTACTTTTCAAATTTCATAATTCAAGCCCAATTGTTAACAATGTTATTCTTTTTTGTTAAATTCAAGTTCATTACAATGTCATTTTGTTCAATTACATGGCTATCAAGTGAGTTTTTTTTCAAAATATCACATCAATAAATTTAACAAAAAAAATTTATTCTTGTTAACAATTGGATTTGAATTTTGAATTATGAAAAGTAAAGAGACTAAATTTTTAAAAATAAAAAAAAATAAAGGAACTAAATTCTAAATTTTCAAAGAGTAAAATAACTTATGGCATATTTTAATCTATTTTTAATTATTTACAATATATTTATATTTTATAATATATAATATTATTCAAGCCTAATAAGCCCAACACGATAATTAAAGTTGAAATAACTCAATTACAAATAACCCAACTAAGTCAATTAAAAATTCAAAAAAAATCGACTTAAAGTCAATTTAATTATGTTGATTCTTGAATTCTAAATTGATTGGATCAAATTTTATAAATTATAGTTAATTAATTCGATTTAATAAAAAATAACGAAAAAACCAAATTTGCAATTTAACATGTTTAAAAGAATCCAAATTTCACCATTTAGAAAAAATGATAATATATATATATTTATGAATTATAATCGGATGGCAAAACTTTAAAACTACATATAAAGTAGTGAACATCCTAACAATTAGACTAACACGGGATTCATAATATAATATTTTAAACACCAAAAGAGTATTAAATCTAGAAAAATATCACTTATTAATTTGTTGAATACCTGAATATTAAAAGCTCGAAAAAGATGAGCTTTGCGTTCAAAAGGAATATTGGAAAAGATATTTACTTTTTGAAAGAAAAAGGATGGCTGGATAAGGTTGGGTTATATGCTTCACTGATTTGGATTTAGTTTCGGATAAAGTTTCAATTCAATCCCAATTACAATCTAATGATTATAAGTTATTTTATTTAAATTTAATTACTATATTTATATAAAAATTATTTATTTATTTTTAATATTAAATAAATAATTCAAGTTTAAGAATTAATTACATAAAAAATTGAACTGAAACAAGGTAAGTTTTAATATAATATCAATTTTAAAAGTATAAAAATATTAATTTATTAAATTCAATAATATTTAAAGAATTTTAAATTTATTACTACATAAGCCTGTAATAAATACATGAATTTGAAAAAAATCATCCATATAAATAATAAAATTATAATCAATTAATTTATTTATATGTTAAAATTAAGATTGATTTCCAAAATTATAATTTTTATTTATTTCTTAAAATATCTACTGGAGCGAACCCAGTAATTAATCCTTTGCATTCTGTAGGCCTATTGAGGGGGTAGATTCTGACCATGAGTTTTAAAGCTGCTCCATACACAAGGTGAGAATCGAACCCTCGGCCAAAAATTGTATTTTTTTTAAATTACAAATTATGTCAACAATTATCATCAAAATTAATTATTATAAATATTGAATTAAATAATTAACTCAAATCAAATAAATTCCTTCATACATAAATTTCCTAAAACTACCTATAGCCTCTCATCTACCCTTAAATAGGAGAATAATACATTTTAGTGCATTCGAGCCCACGTCCTCCTGCACTGGCAATTACAACTCAATCCGCTCCTCATATATAAATTTTAACATTATCATTTTAATCAAGACTTTATCCGCAAAATTATAAATTTTTTTATATTTTATAAAAAGCAATGAGTGAGAATATTTTTCTATAACTACAATGAGGCTTCAATTGAAGGCCAAAACTTAATGGGCCTTTGGAGAACCAATTGAGACATGGACTCAATAAAAGTTTAAGTGCAATTCTCACTCCATCCGTTAGTTGTATATTATTATAATCATTGATCAAATCAGTTTTTTTTTATATTTTATTTTTAATTTTCCGTAATAAAATTTCACTTAAAATAGTAATATCTATAATTATGAAGTTTAATTTTTTACAGGTCAAGTAAAATTATAGTTATTTCATATAATCAAATCTAATAATTAGATTTTATTAAATAAAAATACCTCAATTTAGATATTATTTTAATAAAATATTTAAATTTCACATAAAAATATATTATTTATATTTTATTAAATAAAAATAACTTTTAATAAGTAAAAATAAATATATCAATTAAAAAAATCATTTTTTTCTTTTTCTTTTCAAAGCAATTCAAAGTTAAATGTATAAATTTATTTATTTAAATTAAAGTATAGAATTTCTCAATCAAACATAGGGAATTCGAGTTATAATGATTGTCTAATTATTGTGGGTGCAACACTGAATTGTTCTTGTTAAGAGTAAGTGAGTTATCTAATAAAAATGAATATTAGAGCTCATGTTTGATAATAAAAAAAAAACATTAATCTAATTTATAAAACATTAAGTTTCATCTATATTTAATTATTTAATTTAATATTTATAATAATTTATTTGGATAATTGTAATTTATAAGAATCTTATTCATTTGATTGCAAAATAATGTGAATAGGCACACCCAGTCTGAGAAGGTCAATGAGCTGTCGAACATCTGGCTCTGTCATTAATTTTTTATAATATAAGCAGCATGAAACCCTGGATTTTCGACATGAATAATGGTACAATATTTTAGTTTCATGCTTTGTCACAAGAGAACTTAAGTTACCATAATATATATATAGTTTATTTACTTTATTATAAAGTTTTGATTTGTCATTTAATGCCTTTATTCTACTAAAAATTTGAATGAGAATTGGACCATATAATTTTGCTTTAATTAAACAAACATCCATTTTCCTAAAAAAATCATTACAAATTTTATTTTTTTTCCTTTTTTTAATACCATATTTAAAACTTAAATGAATTGATACAATATATTTAAAATATATTAATTAAATTATAAATGTGTATATATTTTTTATAACAAACTAAAAATAATTATCAATTACGAAATAAAACTAGTAGCAGTAGGGATAGATAACAAAAAAAAGGTCTATCTAACCGTATCTGGTTAGCAACCATTGAAAGAGCTTCATGAAAGACTCAAGTATCAATAGGAAAACATTTCGTCAATCTAGCCAAAATATGAGGAGTACAATTCGTCTCCCTTAGTATTTGCTTGATATCCACTCTCCACTTACGTCTGCACAGTTCTTAAATTCACAACACTAAATATTGAATGCCTTTTGATGCTACCTTGAATACCTTTGATAGCTAGAGCACGGCCAATTTCAAAAATAATATTTTCTCAATTAGCTTCCCATGCTAACTGGATGCCATCATAAATTGTCTAAAGTTTAACTTGCTCCACACTACATCTATCAATATTTCTTTCGATTCCCCACAATCATCTGCCATGCTCATCTCGTGCCACTACTGTCAAGCAAGCTAGTCTCGAAGTCGAATTACGAGCGTCATCAACATTCAACTTAAAAGAATCAGGAAGCAATGGAACCCACCTTTAATCCCTAAATACGAATACTTTTAAGACTCAATGAGAAAATTTTAGGATTCGAGGACTATTTTCAAATTTAGGCAATAGTTGGAGTCAGACTATTGAATTAAGACATGTGTGTCTACAAGTAAAATAATTAAAGTTAAAAGAGAAATAAAAGAAAAAAAAATAGTAGGGTAGGAATGGGTACAAATTTAATTGAAGCCACATAATAATAAAATAAGGGGAAATGGTGGTTAAAGTGGTAGTTAAGTGAGGTATGACTTTCATGATGTTTACATCTTTCCTTACCATTCATTTATTAATCTATAAATTCTAAGTCCAACAATCCCATTCACTTTTTTTTTCTATTATTCCCCACCAAACAAAATTAATTTATAATCAATATTGTCGGTTGAGTCTCACCTCGATTAGTATGTGTATTGTTATCAATATAGGAGGATGTAAGTTTGAGTGCATTGAAGCGCACTATCTTTTTATTTATGAATTGGGGATGGGCTATTGGTAGTTCTAAATATTGTGTCAAAAATAACAGATATGATTAGAACCTATAACGAGATTAATAGTCACTAAACTATTTGAAAGTTTTCATTTAAGTCATTGGGTTGTTAAAATTGTTGTTGCATGGCCTTCTTCGTTCTCACTTCTAGCACCAATCGAAAGGGTCAACTTCCCAATACAATTTAGTGTTTTTTTTTTAATCTTTATGAAATAACTTTGAATGCCATAAATCTACGAATCAAAATTGGAACAACTTTCTTCTTTTATCTCCGACACTGACATTTAGATAAGCTTAGATCTGGGTTATGTTCTTTTTCTCGCCGATAGGTAATGTTCCACTATACTGATCATTGAATTGTCCACTGACCAAACTTTAAAAAATAAAAAATAACAATTTAGTGACTTAAACAAAGATTGAAAAACCAAATTATAATATAAGCCTCAATTAATCAATCAATTAATTAATTAATTTTTTTATCTTTTGTAGTTTAAAACATATTTTGAGTAAGATTTACTTTAAGAAATTAGAAACATGATTCATGTTGAAGTTTTGTTGATATACAAAATTATAGTTATTTTTGGTGACATTCAATTCAAGATATAGATGTTCAAATTATTATTATTTATTAAATATAATAAGTTAAAATAATAAAGATGTATTAATTACCATCTTTTATGATTCTCATCTGACATTTAATTAACCAATAAAGGAAGGCAATATTAAATATTTGAGATTTTTTAGCGAAATAAATTAATATTTCAGTAATAATTAATAATAATTAAAATACTCTATTACTTGTAGTTCTTTAATTCTTAAATAAGAAAATAAAGTATTTTAATACATTCAGACCTATATATTCTCGTATGAACAATAATATCAATAGCAACTAAACTAATACTCAATCTTCGAATTTTATTAATACTTAAGACACATCACTCACCAAACTTTTAATTTCCTTAAAAAAACTATTATTTGTATAATATTTTAAACTTTTACAAAGTATTATAAATTTTTAAAATTTTTAAATATAAAACTGTTTTTAAACTTTCTTTCAAGCAAAATTTTATAAATTATTAAATTATTATTTTAAACCTTTTATTATTATAATTAATTAATTTATAATTTTTATAAATTATCATTAGCTATTTTCTACTAATAAACGGGAAAGAAATTTAAAAAAAAATCATTTTAAATAACACTTTAATTAATTTTTGCAACTACCGAAGCTTACCTTTTAATTTTTGTTGAGCTTTATTACCTGTTTCCACTCCTTTTTATGATATCATACAATCAACCATTAAAATTAAAACACGTCAGTCAAAGTGACCAATGACATTGGCGTGGAGAGCTTTGATTGGTTTCTGAGCAATGAAATGTTTGGCTATAAAACCACCAGATAGAACCTCCTGCTTTCTGAATTCTGAACCAAACACCGTATCATGTAAATAAAAATTTTGTATATAAATACTGAATTTTTAGGTCAAATTCTGATTTGGTCATTCTATTATACTTAAATTTGAGATTTAGTCATCTTGTTTTAATTTAACACAATTTAATCTCTACTTTTATAATATAATTAATTAGTTCAAATAGTTAATGTCGTTATCTATTTCAATTAAAATACTAACTTGAATTTTTTTTAAAAAAGAGCACCATTCGAATAAAAAAATTCGATGGCAACAAGGACAAAGCTAGAAATGCTATTAACATTAATTGAAATTATCCTTATGTTTCAAAATATCGATACTATACGAGAGTGTCAAATCACATTGGACTAGAATAACTTTAGATAAAATTCACACATAGTGAGATTTAAGTAAAAATAAATCTAAACAAAGCCTACATATGATTCACACAATGTAAGATTCAAAATCGAACACCCAAAGTTTAATTTAAGTAAAATTTCCTTATTTCTTAATATGGTTGTAAAATATTTTAACGGAAAAGGACCAAGACCTTGGCTAACCCCTATCTTCGGTACGAGATATTTTTTCTTTAAAAAATCATATCGATTTTTTAACCAGAACTATTAAATAGACTATGAAATTTTGCTAAATTAAAATTTTATCATGCTACAGGGACCAAACTTCAAATTTAACCTTTTTTTATAAAATTGTGCACAATTCCAATTTATTTCAGAAAAAAAAATAATAATAATAAAGGTAAAAGAGAAAGGAAAAGAAAGAAAGACGAAAGAGGGAATGGAGGAATAATAGAATCCTTTGTACGTCTCTTCTCTTCTCTGTCTGTCTTTCTTTCTCTTCTTTGGCTTAGCCATGTCTCTGCTTTCTCTACAACTTCCTTAGCAAAGAAGAGAAAGCAAAGAAATCAAAGTAAACAAATGAAAACCCACCAAAAAATTCAAATCTCTTGTTGTGTGTGTGTGCGCGTTCAAAAAAAGCGAATTATTTTTAGGTTTTAAGCTGTTGAACGGTGAAGAAGATGATGGTTGCAAATAGTTTTGATTTGTGGAAAAAAGATGCCTTCTTTTCTGCAGCAGAAGAGGTTCAAGAATCTGCTGATATGTATGTTTTTTTTTTAATTTTAAATTTCATGCCTTTTTTTTTAATTTACTGGGGTTTGGTTGGTGACATGGGTTTTATTTGTGCTTCTTAAATGTTTGTTTGATTTCATATAATTGACTGTTCAATTATTTAGTTTTTTTTTTTTTGGGGGGGGGGGGATTAAATTTGTTGTTGGGTTTCTACTAAATGTGCTATTTTTCCTAATTTTCATACTGATATGTATGTTCATGCTTATGTATATATATATCTGTTGAACCAGGGAAAAACATATAATTAAAGGTTCCTTTTTTTGGTGGAAGGTTATATGCTTGTGATTTGAAAACTTCAATGGAAATTTTGTAATGCTTAATGTTATGAATCAACCACTTAATAAGGTTTTTGTATATATAAACAAGTTTAAGCTTCAAACATATATTTTTTAGAATAATTATTTCATGAAGTCTTTGAAGTAATTTAACGGCTTCTGTTGGTTTTTTTTCCAGAATGGAATCAGCATATAGAATGTGGATCAAAGAGAGGAAAGAAGGGCTAAGAACTGGTGATTCTGTTGAACTTTGTAGAGAACTGCAAACTGCTTTAGGCACAGCTAAATGGCAGGTTTGTCTTTTCTTTCTTTTGATTTTAAGACATCATTGTCACTCGGATTTCGGTCTTTGTTGGATGCGGGTGCATGTTTGACTAGTAATATCTCCATATCGATGCCTTTTATCTATTTCTAAGAAGCTTACTCGTGTTAGTGTTTGCTTCATAAATTTTGTATGCTTAATTCAGTTGGAGGAGTTTGAGAGAGCAATAAGGTTGAGTCATGGACATCGTAGCGATGATATTACAGCAACTAGGCACAAACAATTTATTTCTGCAATTGAGAGTCAAATTTCGCATGTAGAAGCAGCACTAAAAGAAGCATTTATCGAGGAAGGGAAGCAACCACTTCGGTGGGTTAATTTGGATGAAGAAGAATGTGATGATTTAGAAATCTTCCTTTCCGGGACTTCTCCAAGCTTGTTGCAACCGTCTACAACGAACACTCTTTTGGAGAATTGCCTCAAGAGAAAAGACACAGATTCTAACAATGCTACTTGTAATGGAGATACATCTGAAGTGCAGATGACGAAAGTTTTTAAAGATTCCGGTAAAGATGCCGAGTGTATCATTGATGTAGAAGATGGTGAAAGTTCCGGAAGGTCAAATGACGTTAGTAGTGGACTGGAGAGAACAACTGGTACAAGAAAAACATGGTGTTCACCAAATGTTGGCACATTGAAAATTGTAATCGCTGATAAATACGATGATAGGACCAAAACCAGGTCAGGCATCGAGTCCACACCTAAAGAAAAAGGACTGAAGCCTTTCTTCCGTAAGCAAAGGTGCGGAGATCTTCCTCAGGCCAAAGGTGCTTTTAATTTATTCTATCAGGTACGAATCACAGAAGGAGCATCATTTACTTGTTTCCTTTTTTCTTGATTTTATGCTATGCTAAGTACTCGGGGAGCATACTAATTGTGATATGTTGCAGCGCGTTGGCTGGATCAGTGGGTTATTGAGACATCTCCAAAGTCCGGTGCACTTGCAATTTAGTTGCTCATTGCAACTTACACTTGCTTTACTGATAGCTATTTTTCTAATTGGTA
Organism: Gossypium stocksii; assembly: GCA_020496765.1. Taxonomy (NCBI): domain Eukaryota; kingdom Viridiplantae; phylum Streptophyta; class Magnoliopsida; order Malvales; family Malvaceae; genus Gossypium; species Gossypium stocksii. The sequence goes on from CM035623.1 coordinate 4,178,640, forward strand.
AGTTATTTTTTTCTATTTCAAGCAGTCGAGGACTTTTTATGCTTGAAAGAGTGTCATCGTTGCTTATAATAGATTGTTTATCATTAGTCACTCCGGATTTCTTGTGATAGATGCTGTATTTGGCTTAAAAATGCAAAAAATCGATTAAAAATCCAACAGCATGCTTGTTTCTATTCCTTTCGATCGGGCTCTGCTACATATAAGAAAATTTCAGTTGATGAATCCGGTGTTTATCAATTACAAGCTAAGAACTCGAAGGACTTCCCTCGAGATGCCAATAATTATCCTTTCTTGCTTTTAACACACCCACTAACTCTGAAGTGTTCTAGTTTAGCAGCGCTTGTAGAAAAATATGCATTTTTAACAATGACCAAATTAGTGTTGTTTATATATGTTTTTGCTTGAAGCCAAGGTGAATTTTGTGATGTTTCGGTCCATTGTAGTATCAGTATGATCAAGCTGCAAGGAGATATATATAATCTGGCATTTTAATCTATACCCTGATTTACTTTTAGTAATAATTGCTTGAACTTTCACAAATTATTCTTGTAAATTTCATAGTGACTGTAAATTTGTTAATTATCCTAATGAGGTAACATTTTTTCATGATTTTGTACCACTGAAGGAATATTTCTTATGTTCTTTTTTTTATCTTTAAACAATGCACTGCAGTGCCTTTTGTGCTTTATTCGAGTTGAGAGCAAGTGGCTGTTATGTGCTGTCGATCAAGACAAGAGGTAAGTCTATTTCCCCGGAATACAGTAACTCAATTTTTTATTATACTTGGTGTGGAAACTCGTATTTCATTATATGCCGTGTAGTTGAAGATACTGGACTTAAGTCAGTTCTCTTTTGAGGTGGTGCTAATATGCTATAATTTAGAACAACTTTGATCTTTTAATAAATGGGTGCATGGTACCAGTTGTTGCCTGAAGAAATTTAACCTGCCAACTTAGACATAAACTTGAAAACTCGACCCAATCAACCTAAACCCGAACCCAACTCTATACTTTCGACCATCAAAGTAAACAAACAAAACCATTCCAACTTGAACCTAAATCCGAAACTGACCTGAACCAGAAACGACCCAATCTTGAAATGATTTAGACCTGAAATAATCTGAACAAGTAACCCAAAGTGACCTGAATGTGTAGTGACTAGAATCCAAAATAACTCAAACTCATGACAATTAGGCCTAAATGACTCAAAGCCGGAACAGTGTGAACCCCAAAATGACTGGAAAATTTTAGATTTTGAATTTATTGGACCCAAAACGAACTCAACTTGCCCAATTGACAAGACTGGAAGAAATGCATCAAACACACACGCACAAAAAAAAAAAAAATTCTGGCTTCCCTTGTGGGCAGGATTAATTAAATAGTAACCACAATGCAATATTTGGCTGCTATTGTTTCGTTTCAGCTTTCTCCGTTGTCTATATTTATTGCAATTAATGAGGTAGCATTCGTTATAGGTTAAAATATGCTTCAAATCCTTGTACTTCTTGTACATTTAGAATTTAGTCTCTCTGCTTTTATTTCTAGGAATTTAGTCCCTCTACTTATTGGATTTAGAAATTTAGGTCCAATTAGTAACGTTGTTATAATTATGTTGTTAATATTGAACTTACATTTTTAAATCTATTAAGTAGAAGGACTTGGTACATATTTTAACCTTCATTATATCCGCATCCATGATAAATGCAACGAGACCACAATTTAAATCCTTGCTTTTTAGTCATTCTACTTGAGGTTGGCGAACTTGTTTTGTACGACGGGAGGAGGGAGAAGTGAATATTGGTGATTTTGGAGTGGTGTGGATTCTAGTTTCACATGACATCTCCCAAAAGGTTAAAGTCTTGATTAGTTCTTAAATCGTTTCCCCCCTTCAGGTGTTGTATCTATTCCCCCAGGCTTCGGATTCCCTTTGGAGGCATACATTGCGAGCTTTAACCTCTTTCCCGGTCATTTTCAAGATCTGAGTGAAACTTCATCTCGAGCTAAGCTTGAACAAGAAAGGTTGGTTGCATCTTCATTGCTACACTGTAAATGCATTGATAGTCTTTTATATATAAATATATATGTGGTTGAAGGATTATTTGGTAGCATAGAGAGGGTCTGAAACAGTCAATTCTCATGTGAGCTAAGCTTTCATGTGCTTTAAATAATAAATATTTACATTAAGTAAGAAGGGGTGTCAATTGTAGCATTATGAACTTACCCTACCTTTGTAAAGCAAAAATGGATGCTTTGCCCTCGCATTTACTCCAAATTAATATTTGAAAGGCTTGTTTCTGTCCTTCATTGTTGCTTCAAATTTAGTGAAATTTATTGTCATGTTATGTGCTATCAATTCATTCACCTTTTCTTGTTTGAAAATTTTTAATGTCTATTGGGTTGGTGCATTTTTTCCTTTACTTTGAAGCTTCAACTTTCTTTACTTTCAATGTCTAAAAGGTATTTCAATCCATTTCTTGCAACAATGTTCCGGTATTTTGAGATTTTTTTAGATTTTACAAGTGAGTTGAGAATGTAACAAGTGTTAGATTTATTTATATATTTAATATTTTTTTGCTATGCCCTATAAGATGTTTGTTACACTCTAAATCTATTTGTGAAGTCTTAAAAACTCTACATGTGACACCTTATGCCCGATTGAGTTGTTGGATCCGAATATAAAATGTCACATTTCGTTGCCGAAGCAATTCACTTTTCCATTTCTTTTTGAAAATGAAACGTAGTGTTAAAATTATTTTATAAAAATTTTGACAGTATTTCTACCTATTTTATATAAACTCCCTGCAAAATTTAGATTTTCGCGAAATATTCACATTCAAATTATCTCTCAAATCAATTCCTAGCATTACGATTTCTCAAAACATATCAATAAACTAGATTTCTATATTTTACTATTTTATCAAAACATTAGTTATAAAATACTAGCTAAGAAAACATAATGAAAGTATTTAAATTTAGTTTACGATATAATATTTACGATATAATAATATATATTTATAAGCTTAGGTACATGTCATTTACATCAACTAAAATGTGAACTCTTCATCAACATTGTTTGAGCTAAACTTCGGTTTTTTGGTTGTTACTAAAACGATCTAACGAATCTAACTATCTGCGCACGAAAAATAAACAAGCCGTACGCAGAGTAATTTTTATGCTCAGTGGTGCTAATATCATATAAATCATTACATAAGTATTGGACACAAATTAATTGATAGGAATAAACTAAAACAAGATTACAAATATCATTAATAAGATCACAATAAAAGAAAATTCTAATATTAATAAACTTTAATATTTTGATATTCACAAATTGAATAAAGAAAATAAGCTTTTTAATTAAATTCAAAATCGCGTGATTAATTTTATTTACACAATATGGAAATTCAAATAAATTCAAGTTTTGTTTTTGCTTTTCTTTTAATTTAAACCCCGTACTTAAAGTTTAAACTCATAACTAGATACACGAATCTGTCACCCCGAGTTGTTCAGCAACGATGGCTATTAGAGTAGTCCACGACTTTCTGGGAATTGGGGCTAACAATAATAACAACTAACCGACTTGACCTTTTCTCCCTCGACCCTCTGGGAATTGAGGAGATCTAAATTCTCTGACATAAAGACTTTATGGCATACTAACTATATTTGATATAGTCTAACTTAGTGAAACGGGGTAAAAATCAAATTTCATGATCCATTTCAATTCTATTTTTATATAATTTTCATTTCAATTCTGTTTCATATTCAAATCACATATCGCCTAATGTAAAATAGGCTTCCAATTTGAAACATATTAAATATTTTCTTACTCAATCATTTAAAATCATAATACTTTAATCCAAATCATAACCATGAATTTGCTAATTTAGTCCTATGAAAAACATAGTAATCATCTCGAAACATAATTTTATAAATATTAACTAAATTATTCAAGCTCATCCAAAACCCATAAAAATAAAATAATTATAACTAGTCATATTAAATTAGATACTCTAAAGCTTTACGTAATCAAAATAAGATATTAACACAAACCGAAGTTTTAATCGCTTTACTCCTTTTCTTCACATTTCTCCTTTAAGATGTTCCATTCGTTATTAGTTACAATAGGAGCAATTTAATATAAAACTACATCATTTATCCATTCTAAAATTAAAACTAATAAAAAAATATTCATAGTGACAACTTAAGTTTTCTAGTCTGAAATTCGCATAACTTTCGACTCAATTATCCGTTTTCAATTCCGTCTTCACCAGAGTACTCACTGCTTCACGAGCTATCATTTAACACCAATATTACACAAAGTGGCCAATATTCTCTACTTTCCCTTTAACATGGCCAAATATACCAAATAAACTTTTCATCCATTTTTGTTTCTTTTTCACACTTCTAACAATATAGAACTCATCTCCTAATAATTTCCTATCCAAAAATATATCTATTTAACTTAAGTTCTCTAAGCTTTCATCAATCTCCTTTAATGGCAACTACCAAAATACTTGATAAAATAAAAAATTATTGGTATATATACGTAAAGCAAACTTCAAAAATTCAAAATTTAAAGAAAATTGAAAAAAAATCATACCTTACACTTGAATTTGAAGGAAAATGATGGAAGAATTTTTTTTTTCTTTCTTTTCCCCTTATTTTGTAGTGAAAAAGAAAGAAAGACATCTTTCTCTCTTATTCTCTTTTTCATGTATTATAATATTACTTAATAAAATATTATTACTTAATTAAAAAAATCAGCCATCATAAAACTATTAGTTTTTTTTAAGTAATGGAAAAATTACCATTAAGTTTTTTTCATCAAAATAAAAATAGGATAATTACGCTTTAGTCTCTATACTTTTCCAACTTATTCAATTTAGTCCCTGAACTTGATACTGAATTTTTAACTTAACCCTATACTCCTACTAATAATCCTCTATGTTTTCATGTCTGACGGTTTTCTCTAAAAATGATCACAATTTCTTATACTATTATTTATTTATAAGTCACTTATTCAATAACTTCTACTATAAATATTCTTCTTCTCTTTTTCTTTTCTTTTTTAAGTGGGGATGTTACACCACATGCGATGTAAGGAATAATTATCTAGAAGAACTAAATCTAAATAAAAATTTTGTGTATTATTACACATAATTAAAATACACAAACCACAATACATATTAAATTAAAATTAAAATTCATATTCGACATTCCCCTACTTAAACTTGAACACGTGGTAGCACAAGGAATGGCTCAGTGAGTACTCACGGATGGTCCTCTGCCTTGTACCCTCAGTGGTGGCCAGCCGGTTGGTCATTCCTAACTAGTCATTTGTTTACTTCATATCAACCGCCTTTATCCTCCTAGAGGAGACCATTGAAAGATAGTCAAAACATAACAACCTCATACTACTTCAGTAAAGAGAATGTTAGAGCAAGATTACACAGTACTATACTTGACAACAACTAACATGTAATAAGCCTGCCATCTAGTCGGCCACATGAGCAACTTACCATCCGTATTGTTGGTGACCAAATAAGGGAAATATCAAGGATTTTCTTCTTCAGGCATTCTACATGTTAGCTTAGCATCTATCAACCTTCTCCTGTCCGTGGATCTTCCTCCTGCTCCCTTTTTCCCTTAACGTTCTATTCTGACTCTCTGCCTATCATAATTGAACTAGTCTCGCAGTCTTCACCTTCATTTCCTCATTGTTGGTTTCCTATATCAACAATATCTTATAATATTTATACTTGATGTACTTTTATGTATATCAAATTAATTTGAATATTTTTTTTCCTTCAATAAAAAACTAAAGCATGCTGTAATACGTAAATGTCACCTTTTGGTTGAGAATGCAAAGTAATGATAATTGTTCTTTTTATGAGAAAATAATAAATTATTAACTACCGAATTCCAAATAAATATAAAAGCAAAAATCCAAAAGTGACGATATTATTTCTCTTTAAATATTACAAAATCAATATTCTTTGATGAGCTATAACACTATATATTAATGTTAGGGCGGGAGTCTCGTGATTATCATTAATTTTTGTCCCCACCTAACATACTCCACTATTTCATTGAAGTAAAACTAAAAAAATAATAATTTAATTGAAGTAATAAAAAATTAAAATAAAAAATTAATATTTAAAAATAAATGATATATTATCAATTGAGTCCTAATTGAATTGGTACGAGCATTGTTGCCAATATAATAAGACGTGAATTTAGTGCGCTATAACACATTAATAGTTCTAAGTATTATGTAAAAATAAACATATATAGTCAAAACCTACGAATATATATATATATATATATATTGATTATATCTTTTAATTTAAATGATAGTGATAATTTTTAAATTTTTTAAAAGAAAAGAATTATTTATTTATTACATAATACATATAAAATTAAATATAAATATATTCCAGCAAATATTTTTAATAAATAATTATTTTTTAAATATTAATTACGATACATAATATCTAAAAATATTAAATTAATCTTTTCATAGCATTCTTTCTCCTAATAATAGAAAGTAAGAAAGAAAGGCATTATCACTACAATAAATTTCAATACATAAAATTAGTAAAATAAAAGTAAATGAAGGTTGATAAAAGTTGAGGTTTTTTATGTTTTATTATTTAAAATTGTGATGTGTGGGTTTTTTTAGTGTGTATGTTGTATGTAGGTTTTGCCTAATTCTTCATTTGCTACAGCTTCTGAGGTTGGTTGAGGTTAGTAGGGGTCTCGACTTCCTTAAAATGAAATTTTTTTTATTTAGTTACTTTAAAATTTTTAAATTAGTACATGTAAACTTACGTTTTGCTTGCTTAAAAATGATAAACATTTTATTTAATTCTTTAAAAATTATAAAGATATAAATTATTCAAATGGTAAAATTATATTTTTACTATTGTAAAAAATATAATTTAATTTCGGCCCCCTAAAAAAATTTTATGACTTCACCCCTACACTATGTGCTGTTCGGAGATGTATTTATTTTTAAATTTGTATTTGTATTAATTAAACTTTATAAAAATAAATGTAATATACTATAACGAAAATAGTAAAATAAAGATATTTATTTATAAAAAAAATAAAGCATTTATATTTTTTAAAATTTCATATATATAAATACATATTTATTCTTTAAAGATGAAATTATAATGATAATGATAATTATTATTAGTATTTTGATATTTAATTACTAAAATGCCCTACCATTCATAAAAATTAGCAGGGTAAAAATGTACATAAGAAATTGCATGAACCATAATTAATCTCCTATTCTCAGTATTATCAGGCATGAGACAAGTAAAACGACGGCGTTACGGCAACGCTAGTATAATCCCTGCAACTCAACGCTTTTAACAAACACCAAGAAGAACTCTTGTCGGAGCTCCGGTTATCACCCATCTTTTTGCCGTCATCAGGAAACATAATTGCCGGATTCCGACGGAACTGCCGACTTTTTATATCTTTAAGCTCCATTTCCGGCGGAAACTTGACACTCCCAAACATGAAGACGTACCACTTTGGCTTAACCACCTTCTTAGGCAAAGAAACCTCGGGTTTAGAGTTCCTCTCCGCCATATCAGACCGATGAAGCTTCGGCTTTTGATAATCCAAAGAACGACTATTCCTAAGAAGAACAGCTCTGTTTTGGGTACGTAACTCGGAAAGTGACTCGGATCGTTTGCGTAAAAGTACATGGCTTTGAGTTTGACTCGGAAAGTATTGCTGTTGTTGTTGTTGTTGTTTCAAAGGAACGAGCTTGCCGCCAAAGATTAAGTCGTCGGCCGGGGACATATCGGAACCCTTTTTGTCGCTGAAGAACTCGAAAAATTCTGGGTCGTACTCGGATGATGATTTCTGGGTCCGGGTATGCTTTAAATTATGAAAATGATCATTTGTAGGACTGTTTTTGGTATCTAAATATTCTAAAGGAAGATCACAAAGAGAAAGTGCTTCTTCATCTTCTTCATGAAGAACTTGGATACTAGTAGTAATGTCTTCTTCTCCCATTGTTTTTGATTGCTTAAGAGAAAAAAAAAAAAAAAGGCAAAAGCTTTAGAGAGAATGAATTGGTCGGCTAAGGAGAGTATTATATATATGAAAAAAATTTATGAATTTTGTTTTTAGTTTAATTGATTCATGTAAGTTGGAAGAGAAGGAAAAGTAAGAGGGATGGGGAAAAGTTGTTTATTTTTAGATGGCTTTTATAGAAATTGAAATTTAAGGGTTATTGTCCATATATAGCTTCTAGATGATAATATAAGAGTGTGTATATATATGACAAAACAAATGAAGAGGAAAACAAGGATAAACATCTAGAAACTGATTAAAAAACATATAAAAGGATAATAGGAAGCCTAGTAATTGAAGAACTTCTTGTAGTTTCTGTAGTTTATTATATCTTAAAAATAGTTTTTTTTGGTTATTTATTTTTAGAAAATTATTAAATTATCACCATATTATTTGAAAGTTTTTATTAAGTTATTTATCAATGTTTTTATTTAAATTATTGAGTTGTTAAGTTTTTTTAAATAAGTTCAACTAGCGAGTTTCGCACAATAATTCGACGATTATATCGTGAATTAATACACATCGATAAGTAGAATAACATGCCTTAAGTCCAAGGCGATCTGATGGTCAATACCGGAAATTGAAAGGACAAAATTATTTTGATTTTAATTCTTAGATTCATGACACTAAAAAAAAAAAACTAAACTATAAAAAAAAGGTAAACTACAAAATAGTTATTTTTATTTGCCTCATGTTACATTTTAGTTACTTATATTTAAAATGTTACATTTTAGTCACTTTTATTACCGTTTTGTTATGAAGTGGTCACTCTACCGTTAAACTTTGTTACCTCCTTAAGGTAGTCCTACGTGACCGTCCAAATGAGTTTTAAATGCCAACTTAGATGTCCAGCTGCTAAGATAAAAATAATTTTTTAATTAAATAAATTTAATTTGGATTGCCACATAGGACATTCAAGTTGGCATTTAAAATCCATTTGAACTGCTAAGTAGACTACCACATAGGACTACCATTAGAGAAGTAATGAAGCTTAACGGTAGAGTGATTACTTCATAATAAAACGATAACGTAAATGGCTAAAACATAACATTTCAAACATAAGTAATTAAAATATAATTTAAGACAAACATAAATAACTATTTTTATAATTTACCTTAAAAAATTGAAAAGAAAACTTTGGTTTAACACAAACGGTAAATAAAGAATACAAAAATTTTAAACCATTCACTAACTTAAAATGAAGATTTTGAATAATTCCATTTGAGGGTAGTTTGCTAACGTCGTCTCTTGTTATGCCCCCATGGACAATAAGCGGTGGATAGTACGACCTTTGTGTTTGTGGGGTGGGGGGGTATTGATTCTCGAGCTTTCACCTTCGTCTTCAAGAAAGTTGACATGACGTATAACCGATGCTTGGCTTTAAGAGTAGGCTTGCATGGGCGGTTGTTATTTTAGCACGTTTCCTAAACTTTGCTCCATGGTTCTTTCTTATTCTGTCCCTCAAATGGATTTGACTTGTGGAATTATACTTTGTATCATGCGTTGAGGAATTAGTATACGTACTTTAATTTAATAATTCTAGATTTTGTATTTCTCAAATTTTAAAATATCAATTTGATTTAAAGAATAAATTTAATAAATCACAGTTAAATATGTCTATCAATTTCCGGTCTACAAAGTCCTTTTAAATTTTAAAAATTTAAGCCTTACCTTAAGTGATAAAAATCATAAATTTATCAGATAAGATTTTGAAAAAACAATTATTTAACGAATACCATTAAAAAGTGTTAGGCTAATGACAAAATTAGACTCCCAAGTACTAAACTTTCTCTAGGGAAATACTCTCTTTGTTGTTCATACAATTTACATTTACGCTAACGAAAGAACGACACTATACATCGCTTTTTCTTTTCTTTAAAAAGAAAAATTTCACATTAATCATGGCCTGATTTAGGTCCGCTTAACATCAAAAATCATGTTGGTCGAAGTCAATTTTCAGAAGCAGCAACTAAATGCAATATGTGAAATGTCAAAACACCAATTCTCCGCACCAATGAAAGCAACCTCTTAAAAAAGATTTCAAACTTGAAACTATCCATTCAGAAGAATAAAGAAAGTTACAACGTAAGAATAACAGCAACATTTGGTTGTAATTTTTGAACCTTCCTTGGCCGGTTCATACAATGTAAAAACTAAAAAACTAAACCAATGAAATGAGAATCCATTGCTATACCCCCTAATACTCTTAATTATATTGTCATACATAAATTACATGAATCAAGAATTAAAAAATCCTTCATATTGCAATGCAAGAGTTAAAAAAGAATCATTAATTTCCACCCCCTTTTTAAAAGGTGATGTTTTCTCTTCAAGCTTATTTGGCCCAAACAATATGGCGTCCGCTTGTGTATTATATATAATATATATAAAGCCATTTCTTTTCTTTCTGCATTTTCATGGTGTAGCCAGTTACCATACATCACGCAGATACCTGCCGGTCGTATGCAGATTTTTCACCATGCTCTCAGCCTTTGAGCTGTCTAGACATCCCTAAAATCAACGAAACAACAGATATGAAACAGAAATGGAATACTAGTGAATAGAAGAAAAGATGGTGGGGACACTCAGGCCCCATGTTAATGAGACTTTTGGGAGCGCCATCAAATGATAATCAAATCTCAACGATAAAACTTTCCAGCATTGGAATATAAAATTCCGAAAGTTGCAGTGACCTATTTTTGGTCAAATTGCCTTCTAAACTGGCGGCTGGTAATTATTGATATCAGCAATTATATAGTCTAGAATACATGTGAAAGGAACATACCTGCTCTTGCAAAATAGTTAGTAGGGTTCGATGCACGTCTCTAGCCATGCCCTTGGCATCACCACACACATATAGGTAACCTCCTTCAGAAATCATGTTCCAGATGTCCGAGGCCTGGAAAGAAGGCAGAAATGTGCTTAGAACTTGAAATTAAGGGCACTACAAAGAACTGAAATGCACAAATTGTCAGAAACAAAGGTAGGCAAAATATACACCTTCTCCATCATTTTATGTTGCACATATTCCTTGGTAGGTCCCTCACGTGAAAAAGCAACCACAAGCTCAGAAAGTGCACCACTGTTGACGAAGTTGTTGAGCTCATCTTCGTAAATGTAATCCTGGACAAAAAATGTGTACCAATTTAAAACTTGTGTTTAATTACAAATGTATCCCTAAACCCACCAGCACTGGAGATAAAACTTATTGTAGGACTTGAAAGTGCATGACTTACCATTTTCCGGTTCCTGCAGCCAAAGAACAATACAGATGGACCCAGATCAGCTCCAGCTTCTTTAAGGGCAAGTCTTTCCTGAAAGGGAAAATATAAATAATTAGTTTTATAATATCCACTCACCATTATGAACATTGAGAAGGTAATAGAACTTACCTGAAGGAATCCCCTGAAAGGAGCCAATCCAGTACCAGGGCCAATCATAATAATTGGCACTTTCGTGTTTGAAGGAAGTTTAAAGTTTGATTGCCTGACAAAAATAGGTGCCCAGCTGCAGCCACGGCTATTGTCCAATGGTGTGGAATTCTGAAAAGGGGGCAAATGGGGGGTAAAGATTATATAAACACTATTATTCAATGAAAAGATATGTAAAATACAACAGGGAGGTGTAATAAGAAGGGAGGAGAAAATGGATGCTAATGAGTTAGCACATTGCAACCACGAATCATGTATCTCCTCAAAAATGCCATTTAAGTCAACTGCAAAGGCTGGCTTCTACTAACTATGTAAAAGAGAAAAAGGAAACATGAACTTAATACCTTCATCCAAGTTGAACAAACTCCTTTGTGAATACGACCTGTTGGTGTTTTCTCATAAACCAATGCACAAGTTACATGAATCCTAGATGGTGCCATCCTGTAAAACACAATTTTAGATGGTAAATATGTCCATGTACATTTGAAAATATTAGAGCTAGAACAAAAACATGAAATTAAAGATGATAGAAGTCTCCTAAAAGAGAGAACTACATGCCACTGACATAATTGCCTACTACATATTTTTCAATCTTTTGGAGGGTTTCTTGTTGCTAAAAAAATTGTTGAAATAGATGGCTGTGGAGTCATTTCTACAAGAGGGTAAACTCTTAACACTCAACTGACCAGGAAATGAGGAATCAGGACTCCAAAATGGTGTTTTTACTCTTGCAAAACTACTTGCCAAAGAGAGAGAAGATAATAAAAGAGGATTACCTTGGTGAGGATGAGATAGAATAGTATCTAGGCTGCAACCGTGGGGCAATGGCTGCAAAAAAGACGCCAAGTGGAGGCTTGGCAGAAGGAAATTCAGCCATGACTTCAAGGAGGCTTCTCTGACTTGCAACCATCCATTGTGCATATTCATCCTGGATAAATACCAGGAGCATTAGTTTACAAATAAGCCACAAATGGGGAAACCAAACTATAATATAAGTTCACTCTTAGAACCTTTCCAGCTGGCGATGCAAGGTGTCTTAGTCGATCAGCTTCAGTGGGATCAGAGGCATGAGCAGCCAGAGCAAGTAAAGCAGACTGGAAGATGCATGCATTAAGAATTAGCTTCTTTATTCAAAGAAAAAAGACAGAAGAGTCCATGACATCTTGAGAACAACAAAATAATCTAACCTTCTTTGGTGAGCTCAAAAGATCAGCATATCGTGCCAGTGCTGTCCTTAGAGTGCAAGGTGGGAAAGGAGGAGGCAAAGAACTTCCACCAAGCAAAGTGCCATCCTCTTTATCAGTATGAACAGAGAAATAGGTGTCTGGGGATAGCCCCAACAATCTCAATGCTTCCTCTACAACTTCATCTAGATTCTCACAGTAAACACCAACATGATCACCTGTTTCATATCTGAAAAGGAAGACAATTATGAGCTGGTGAAGTTCTCTATTATGTAGCATCTAGTTTTAAGATGAGGATAAGAGAGGAGAGGAGGTCATCATAATTGGAAAAAGAGAAAAAAAACTTAGCAATACAGAACAAAATATTTAGGAAAGTAGTAACTTACGAAAGTCCAGTGCCAGCAATATCAAATTCAAGATGGGTGCAAGAACGATCAGATGCAGGAGTATGAAGCTCCTTCCTCACAGCCACATTAGACCTTCAAGTTAGAAACAAAAAACCAAGTTAGATTTCATCAAAGAAGAATACTAAAAAAATGACCACCAGGATATCTGAAAAAACTATTCCTGTATACCTGCATGGATGTTGAGCATCATAAACAGTGTGGCCATTTGCATTGTTCCAGTTCTTATCCTTGACAGGTGCATTTGCAGGATCATAAAATACAACACGGTATTCCAAAACAGCAGCAGTGTATGGGGTAGAAACAGTTGTTGCATCATCGTCATCACGCAGAAGCTGATCTAACTCAGGCCACACTGATTCGCGCCTAGAAGAGCAACGTGGTTCAATAAAGGGTAAATGTAAAAGAATGAAAAAGTTTTTTATTCGAACAGAGGTGATGTTCTTTTTACCATGCAGTAAAGTCATCTTCAATGCATTGATCATCATCTCCAAGACCCACAGGAACTAGGCGTTTTGCTCCTGCAAATATAGTAAGGCCAATTTTAGCACATAGGTTCCCATGTAGTGAAAAATTGATGACATTATGTATGAACCAACTCTAAAAGAATCTTCTACTACATGGCCCAAGCATTTTATCCATCTGTGTATATTTCTGTTTGAACATTTGAATACATAAATAGAAACATTTGGATACATGTCAAAACTCACTTCATCTCACTGAAATTAGAATGCACATCTATTCAGAATTATCAAGTTAAAAGATGAACATTATAGTTCTGGATTGCAATGTATATTTAGTGATTTAAGTAATAGTATTGCCAAAAACTTCTGCATTCACCTTTCAATAAAACTTTTCCTCGTGAAACAGTCAAGTGACTAGAGGTGAGTGATAATATAGCGTTTATACTGGAATGATGTGGATATTAAGATATATCATCATAATTCATAAAACGGAAAATTAGTTAGCCAAGATTAACAGCATTTTTAGCATCCAAGTAGCCATTACAAAAATTAAAATTCCATAAATCGAAGTGTCAGTTTATAAGCAAGGGGGAGAGAAAAGAAAAATTTATAGCATACCCTGCTCAGTAAGGATTTCATCAACAACCTTTGCAACCTTGTTAAAATGTTCATACTGTCTGTTACCAAGGCCAAAAACTCCATATTTCATGTTTTGAAGCCATTCTCCCCGCTCTTTTCCCTAAATATCCAACCACACATTAAATAATACAATAACAGCTAATTAAACAAAATCACTCTAGATACAACTGCAATATCATAATTTTGCTGAAAAAAAAAATCTAACTCGTTATTGTCCCTGACTAACTACAATTAATATTTACCTCAGTGAACCATTTATAGAACCTAGCTGCATTATCAGTCGGCTCACCATCTCCATATCTACAAGTTTACCAAATTAAGCGAATCAGCAAAACATATACGAACAGTATATAACACAGTTACACACAAAATACACGAATACAAAAGATAAACATATAATCATCAGAAAGAAAACGATTCAAAACAACTCACGTGGCCAAGAAGAAAAAGGCCAAACTTTCTTTCTTCATCTTCTCCTCGTATTCATCATCATCGGCCGCATAATCATCCTATTTAGAGTGCCCCAAAAAAAGTCAAAAGTCAAAATCACCAATTCGAGTTCAAAAATTCAAACGACAAAAGAAAAAGGAGCTCAACATTAAACTGACCAAATCTACAACTTTAAACGTCGCCTTATCATAGCGTGCTTTTGCCTCCTCAACTAGAGCCTAAGGAAAAATAAAAAAGAAATGAACAGATAAAACTAATAAGAAAAACATAAAGAAAAAGCAAATCAAGGAAACACTTATATATAAATGTAACGGAACCTTGGCGAAGCCTTCGGCGGTGCCGGTTTGAGTACCGAAGAAGATAGTGACTTTTTTCTTTCCATCGTCAACTTCATCTTCACGATCTTTAACAATCAAAGGCTTAGGAGGAGTGATTTGCTTAGGTTTCTGAGAACCGGATCTACGCCATACCAAAACGACGACGCAGCCAACGAGCACCGCGATGGAGGTAGTTAAAATCATAACGAACTCCTTGTTCTCTAGAAGCATGGTGGCCATCTCGGCAGCCGAGTCGGCGGAGGCGTTAGAAGGGTCCATTTTCGCCTTGATTATCGCCGACATCAGATCGAGCGGTGAAACTTTCATTGAACTAGAAGATGAAGACGAAGGTTCCATTTGTTACAGAAAATTAAAGAACCGTAAATGCAAAAGACAAATGGAGGAGAAATTAGAGGCGGAGGAGATCTCTGATCGGCTTTAATGAAATAAATAAATAAATAAATAAAATTTGGCGTCGTTGAGAGTTTGGTGGTAGTTGAGAGCTGTGAGACTAATAGAGAAGGTGGGTTAAAAAGGGTGGCAAAGCAAAGCGGCAGACCCAGGCGACAAATGGAGGAATTTATTTTTTGTTTAAAATATTAAGTACTTGTATATATTTTAATTATTATAAATTTTTAATATGCTTCATTATGTATTTTCTTAGATTTTCTTTGATCCCTTCTTTTATAGATAAAATTCTGCATATTACTCCGTATTTTGTATAATTTGTGAATTTAATTTTTATATTTTATTTAATTAATATTATTTTTGTATTATTTAAATTACGAAATTTCAAATTTATTTAAATTAATAAATTTAAAAAGTATAAAAACTTAAAAAATATAGGATTAAATCTACAACTTAATAGCAGAATTTATTTGTTTTATTATATTTTATATATATTAATTGTTTTTTATCATAAAAATTTTATTATATTATATATATTAATTGTTTTTTAACCATAAAAATTATCGAATTTATAAATGAAGGAAGCTAACGCCTACCAACTAATACTAGTCACCCACCTAACACCAAAGTTAACTCCGGTTAGATACTTCTTTTGCCAGATAACTACGGTTAGATTTAATGATTGAAGCGGCGCCGTTTCGCTTGAATAAATTCGACAATTCATTTATATTTGCGTATATGCTATTATATATCCATGTATCAAATTTGTATACGGAAATATTGATACGTACGTAATTGTGACTTTGTGACACACGTGACAGATTAAGTTATGTAGAAGCTTACGATAAGCAAGCATCGCGGTGAAAAAAAATTTATCAGAGTTAGAATTATAAAATTTTTGAAAGATAATTTAAATTATAATTTTATTAGTTTGAAGGAATTAAATTTTTTTTTATGTTTGATGTTAAAAATATAATTTTATCATTGATTATTTTATAATTTTATTAATTTTAAAATAATAAATTTATATTTATTTTTAGGGAATTAAGATTTTTATTAAGAGCGATATAATAGATTATCATATTTTCTTAGATATATATATTTCAATTTTTTTAATGTATTTATTAGAGCTAGTCCAGTAATTAATGCTTCGTATTCTATAGACTCATTAAAAGATAAATGTTGACCACAAATTTAAAACTATTCCATATTCCAAGCGAAAATCTAACTCTCTTTCTTTATACTATTTATTTTTGCACTACATTTCAGGAATTACAGGGTTTAGCCTCTTCCTTTCCAGAGAAAGAAATTGAAAATTTTAGTTAGGACTCTCCAATTTCTAAATTTCTTTTGAGTCTTTTTAAATTTTTTAAAAATTGTAGTTAAGGGTCTTCCAAAATTTTGTCCATTTCTATTTATTTCTTTAAAATTTTCTGGTAATTTTTTTTTAATTTTTAAAAATTTCAATTAGCCCCAATAATCTTACCACCAAGATCCACCACTAATTACGTGTTAATTCTCTAATATTGCATGTGGAGTCTAGACACTCCACAAATAATATATTAAATATTTTTTTATTCTATTTATAAGTTGATGAAAAACCTTAATTTTGCATTTGGATGGAAAATTTTAAATTTATTAAAGAAATTTGATATTATGGTATTTTAAAAGTAATTTTAAGTTATTAGAAATTAATAAAATTGAAAATAATTACAAAAAAAGTAAAAAGAAAAATACATGTATAGAAAAATATTTAACACGAGTATCATTATATTTGTAAAAACATCTAAATATTATTAAGAAAAAAATTTAGTACACTATTAATATATCAAATATTTAGCTTATAATTAATACTATAAAATATAAAATATATTAAATTTAAATAAAATGATATTTTACTGTTTAAACTTTTTTTTATTTTATATTGCAGACATATAAATTAAATGAAATTGTAAAAATATCTTTTGAAATTCTTTATAAATTTTAAAATTCTCGATTTTCTTTATTTTGAGACAAATAAATTTATTTTTATTTAAAATTTTAAATTTTTGAAGAGATTTTAAAATGTTATCATTTATATGGGCTTATTAATTCTGGGCTGTTCTTTCTTAACCAAAGATTTGTGGGTAACAGAAGCCCAAACTTCATATTTCTTACCCAAAACAAGCCCAAAGTGTAAAGCTATTTCAAAACGCCGCCGTTAGACTTTTCCTTCCCGTTTTCGGTCAAGAGGGAAGAAAAAGAATCCTCGCTTTTTCATGCATCAACCAATAAGATAATTCCACGTTAACAAACTAAACTGAGCTGGCCACGTTAACGCGCATCTTCGCGGTTTCTCTCAACATCAAAAGTCAAAACCCTACTTATTATTATTATTCTTATTATTATACTGTATTCGACGATTCAAAAATTTGTCTATTAAGCTTAAAATATCAGGTCTTACATCTCTCTATTCTTTTTTTTTTTTTAATCCACGTCTCGTTATTATTATTATTTTAATTATTGATTTAAATATCGATCATAAGCAGAAATCTGGTAAATATTTTGATTTTTGAAAAAAAATTAAGGTATTTGATTTTGAATTTAAAGTATTGGTTTGTATTTTTTATTTTTGATTTTGAAGATAGAAGGGATTGAATATCGGTGATGTTGGGCGCTTTAAGGAGAAAAGTTGCGATTGGAGGCTCGTCAGCCTCGGTTAGAACTTCTAAATCTAAGTTTTTTTTGAATAGTACTTCGTTTAAGTAAATCCCATGGATTTTTTTTATTTTTTTTCAATTTTTTTCAGGTATTAGGGAAAGCGATTCGGCCAGGTATTTCAGCATCTAGAGTTTCTGTCAATGCTGGAGAAGAGGTAAATATTCGAGTAATTCATGCTTATAGTTCATTTTTATTTGAATTTTGATCGATCTTATTTTTCTTTTATTTGTAATTGATGTCGAAGATGCGTGATTTGTTTAGGCTTTGTCTGAGTAAATGCTGATATAAAGTAAGAAGATACTAGATAGTAAAGAATGCAAGATTAACATTTTTTTTTGTTTCCTTTTCTTTTAATATATAAAGAACAATTAGTGAAATTGTAATTGCAATTCAAACTTAGTCCTGTCATTTTGAAGGTAAAAACCTTGCATTTTGTCATTAATTTATTAGTTACTTTACGCTTGCTATTTTCACTTTTGGAAGCAAAGAGTCAAAAATTAAGTAGTTAAAGCCATGTTAGCCGGATTTTTCATTTTCTCGAGCTTATGTGTTGGACACCTATGCTCGACGTATATTATATGGTCCTTCAAATATATGATGCCACTCTTAAAAAATCGAGCATACCTGTATCAAACACATGTCCCTATCAGACACTGATCCCGTTTCGAATAATTCAGAGTACAAGCAATAATCAAATAGAAGCTGTTGTGGTTTTTTAATCATTTTGGATTTTTATTCATCATTCATCGAGTAGTAAATATTCTCGGAAGATTTGAAATTCATGTGTTTGAACAGATTCTATTACTTCAGCCTAGAGGAGTTGCCCATGTCCGTAACTTTTCTCATCTCATTCTCCCAGGTAAATCTTTTGGGTGGTTTTGTTCTGATGTTGGCAAAATTTTGTTAGTTGCCTCTGTTATTGAATGAAAACTATTTCATGATTATTACAGGTTGTTCTGTTGGTTTAGCAAAGACAAGGTTAGTTTGTTCTGAACTTTCTGATGCACTTGTGGTAGGAATTCCACTATCACTCATTTATCATTAGTTCAGACTGTGAGGGTATGTGTTGACTGCTGTATTAATCTCAGGATGTTTTTATGCCCAATTACCGTATGTATATATATTAATAGAAGGTCCATTTCGATGCAAAGTAGTCCATCTCATTGTTGTTTGTCACGAAACTAGGTTAATTAGGGCAATTAGAAAAGGAAATTTTATGCTCATATACATACATATATTTTAAAGTTCTTTCAATCAATTTGCTGCTTCTCAGCACTTCTTTCCCCTGACAGCTTTTCTTATGTGCAGGGATGTCTTTTCTAGCATTCAGTCAGAAACTATCATGCAAAAGTCATGCAGGGCTTTCTCTTCTGGAGGGGGTATGATACTGATTAATTTCTTTAATGATATTTATTTGGCCGAGGCTTTTTATCTTTTTTCTGTTATTGTTTTATTTTAAACCATTATTAATACATGGGCGTGTTCTTTTGGTTAAGAATTTGCTTCCCATGCCTTAGAAGTGTTAATTTGATCACCACATAACCTGAAATATACCTTTAACATCTAAATATTATCAAACCTGTTTTTCGGTTTGCAGTTGGGCAGCCCAAGGTGTCTGGTCAAGAGTTACTAGATCAGAGGCAATATGTGAAAATAAGAAAATAGTTTTAGTTCAGAAATTCTTATAAAATTTCTCTCTGGAAAAATGTGAAGGCATAGCATGAAAATTTTGGCTGTAATTTAGTTGTATAATGATTTGGAGTAGAAATTCTATGGTACAAGATTTGCACCTCTGCCTTTTTTGGCATTTTTATTCATTTTTCACTTGCAAAAGTACATATTGATGAGGAGTGGGTGTCTGCTTGAAAATGACTGTGCATTCCTTTTAGTTCTTTATTATCTTAAAAATAAAAAAAAATTGGCTTCCCGAATCAACTTGTGCAGGGGATCTGGTCGATGTTGTTGTCCCTTTTATGGGAGAATCAATTAGTGATGGCACTTTGGCAACATTCTTGAAAAGTATGTTTTCTACTAATCTGATTTCCATCCATCACTCTGGCACACTAGTTTTCATTGTTGTAAGTGCATGATTTTGGGTATATGTGAATTGAATTTTCGAGAGCAGAACCTGGTGATTCAGTAGCAGCTGATGAACCAATTGCTCAAATAGAAACAGATAAGGTACTATTCTTCACCTTTTCTTGTATCGAAGAGCTATGTGTTTATTCCACTAATACTGCAGTGTTTATTTTCATCAGGTAACAATTGATGTTGTCAGTCCCCAAGCTGGTGTGATACAAGAGGTAATTTTTCAACAATTTTGGATCCATGGATCACACTAGCATGCATGCATGCATGCAAGTATCTAGCTTGTTGGTCCTTCCTAGATTTTTCCATTCCTGGGAGCTAGGGGAGTGATCTGTGTCATGAATTGTAATGTTTTTCCAGTATGTAGCAAAGGAAGGAGATACTGTGGAAGCAGGTGCCAAGATTGCTGTCATTTCTAAGTCTGGTGAAGGAGTAGCACCTGCTGCTCCTGCTGAAAAGAAATCAGAAAAAGCTGCTTCCAAGCCATCTCCTCCAGCTGAATCTGTGAAGGAAGATAAGCCAAAAGCTAAAGGTGAAGCTTCTCCTGCTGCGGAGAAGCCTAAACCCCCTTCTTCTCCACCTCCCAAGCAAACTGCTACTGAACCTGTACTTCCACCGAAGGAAAGGGAAAGAAGAGTAAGTCTTTTCATTCTGTTTACATCCAAATTATAACTTTGGTGAAAATTTATGTTAGCATCATAGAAATGAATCCTGAATGTATTGCTTCATGATTACAGGTTCCAATGACAAGGCTTAGGAAACGGGTTGCTACACGATTGAAAGATTCCCAGAATACTTTTGCAATGTTAACAACGTTCAATGAAGTTGACATGTGAGTTCATTTTTGCCACATACATTAGTTCTTTGTATCAGGTTGTTAGTCACCTTGACTGCCTGTGCTACCCGACTTTCTGAACCATTTCTATTTTTCCGTACTTAACATTTTGCTTCCCTTTTTCAAAACTAATTTCTGTGAATTTGTTGAGAGCACTTTATAAAGGCTATGGTGTGTTCATGATAAATCTGACTCCATGAATTTGTTTACTTTTCTTATTGGTTTGCTTCATGTTGCAGGACTAACTTGATGAAGCTCCGATCTGATTACAAGGATGCTTTTGTTGAGAAACATGGTGTCAAGTTGGGATTTATGTCAGGATTTGTTAAAGTATACAATGATTTGTTCTTCAAATGCTCACATATGCATTCCTGACCTGCCTTCACCATAGCCTTGGTCTCTCGTTTTTTCCTAACCGTTACCTCTATGTTTTTTGTTTCAGGCTGCTGTTAGTGCACTTCAACATCAGCCTATTGTAAATGCTGTAATTGATGGGGATGATATTATTTATAGAGATTATGTAGATATCAGCATTGCTGTTGGTACTCCAAAGGTTATCTTTCTTCTTGATTGTCTTGCTTTAACATTCTTTTTATTTTCCAAATTGCAATTTAGCCATTCAAATAACTTGCTGAACCTGAGATCGTCAGTGTGTCTCTCAACATTTTATCTTGGCTAATTTCGAAGAAATTTATAAAGCTCTGTATTTTATGCATGTAAAAATTATAGAAATTAAAAAGTGAAAGCATTTATGAAAGTTGGAAAGAGTAATCAATAGGTTCAAAAGTGACCTTTGACAGCTAAAGAGCGCTATAGATTTGTTCAAGGGATCTTTTAGATTGCTCAGATTTTTCATTTTTCTTGAAGTATTCACGTCACTTGTGTCAAATCTATATCACGACATAAGAATAGGAATATGAACCACCTAGGACCCTCCAAGTAGCGCTGTTTCTTTTACTTGTTTTCGTTATTAATTAAGATGCTTTATTTATTCCATGCCAAGTAAGAAAATGTGATTTCTCGAAGATTAGACGTTTTTTCTCATTTTGTTTTGCTTTTGGTTGATGTTAAGCTTTTTGGTCCTTCTATCTTTCCTTCTAGGGGCTTGTCGTTCCGGTAGTCCGTGATGCTGACAAGATGAATTTTGCTGAGATAGAGAAAACAATCAACAACCTTGCTAAGAAAGCAAATGATGGGACCATTTCAATTGATGAAATGGCTGGAGGCTCATTTACGATATCCAATGGTGGTGTCTATGGCAGTCTTTTGAGTACCCCCATCATCAACCCTCCTCAGGTTCGTGGTTGCAAACTATAAACTGTATGAACGTAAACATACTTGTAGATGTATGAATGAGGGTTTAATACATGTGACTTAATCCATATTGGTGGAGGTGTTTGGTCACTTTCAAGTTTCAAGTTTCTCGTTTTCAAATTTTGCTTGTGGACTAAACTATTCTTTTTCTGCAGTCGGCTATCTTGGGTATGCACTCAATCGTGTCCCGACCAATGGTTGTTGGAGGTAATGTAGTGCCGAGACCAATGATGTACATTGCACTCACTTATGACCATAGGCTGATTGATGGAAGAGAAGCAGTCTTCTTTTTACGACGTATCAAGGATGTTGTTGAAGACCCTCGGAGGCTGCTACTCGATGTCTAAAAGGCCTAAATAGCAGCTGCCGTGATAATTTTCATGCCTTTTTTCCGGCACACTTAGCATTGGATGTATATCTCCTATCTAAATGAACATGAATAAATGCCTGAAGTTTTGTAGGGTTTCATTTGTTGATTCACCCGTAAACGAGTTCCAAAATCGCGGCTGGCCATCGTTGAACTGTTCTGAGTTTGCTGATGTGGCAACTATGGTGTTCTTTCTATTTTTGCACTAAGTTGTTTGAAGTTCTGGTATAGAAAGGGTGGGCATAGTACCACTGCTAGTTTAATGTATTACCCATAAATCAAACATTTGACACTTTTAAATGTGAAAAAAAAATCAGACATGGACGGTTTGAATTTATTATTGGATTCGTGTTATTTAGTTTATACGTAAGAGAAGCTGGCGAGCTTTCTAAAATTAAGTTTTCAGTCAACTTTAATTATACAAATTATTACAATTTTTGGAATGTTTTGTGTAATTGTCCAAGTACATAAAATATTATTCAATTACATGAATTATTATAACATTTATTACAATTTGTGTAAATTACATTAATAGTACCCAACCATGAATTTTTTTTTCTTAAATTACAAAATACTCATCTAATTATTTAATTTTGTCCATTTTAATCCTTAGATGGCTAAAGTAAAAATGAAGAAACAAGAAGAAAACAAAATTGAATAATTGAATTATAATTTTATAATTTTTATAAATGATTGATCAGAAAAGAAAATTACTGATAGTTGAATGGTCAATTTATAATTTTTCATAATTAAGTGATGAAAGAAATCGAGGAGTTGGGATGAAATTTTTTGTAATTCTTTTTTATTAACAAACAACATGCTGATACAACAGCTAAAGCTTAGTTTAAGAATACTTTTTAAAACTATTTTTGAGAAAAAAATATTTTTTAGAAAAGCTAAAATTTCCAGCTTTTAAAAAAATCTTTTGAGCTAATTTTTAACTTAAAAAAAGTAATTTTTTCTCTCCAAAAATAATTTATTTAAGATCACATTTTTTCAAAAATATTTTTTATCTCAAAAATATTTTTTAAAAACAATACTAACGCACCTTAAATTACTAAACGCCGGGCCATATAATTCTATGAATGCTTTTGTCTGCTTTCCTCCAAAATTGTATATGGTCAGGCATTGTAGATTTTCCAGCAATGGAAGCCTACCAGGACAAGATCATCTGATTGGTTGCGCTCATAGGGGACCAGCAATCTAGACAAGATCTACATCCCAAAATGTAGAGGTACCCAAGTTTCGAGTAAACCTCAATCTAATTTTGCAAGTGGGCGAAGGAAAAAACAAGTGCTCGGTCGATTCCATCGTATTCGCCATGACATTTGTCCATCACAATTTTAGGTGTCACGTGCACTAACGTGCTCAAAATATGTCAAATTCTTAAGATTAAAAAAAATTATTTATTTTAATTATAAATTATTTTAATTTTTTATTTCTTTTAATTTTTAAATTTAAATTGTTTATTAAATTATTTCCAAAATATTTATTAACTTTATAATATGGTATGTACATAGATTGCCATTTGAACAAGTCATTAATTTGTTTTTAAATTTAAAAAATATTTTTATATTTTTAATAATTCTTACTTTTTAATAATTTTTTTAACTTTTATATTTTAAAAAATCAATTACTTATTAATGTAACATCTATATAACAACTCATCTGTCATGTCAGCAAAATTAAATATTAATTTTTTTATACATTTTAATGTGATTTAATAAATAATACAAATTTAAAAAATAAAAAAGTAAAAAAAAAGTAGAATAACATTTTTTTTTTAAAATTGAAACGAAAAATAAAATAAAAAATATGTTAAATTTTATTTGACCCCTCCATAACAACATACATTCATGAATCGAATTTATAGTCTCAAAGAAAATCCCATTTCAAAATTCAACCCAAATCCCCTTTGGTGGCATTTAAAAACTTATTACTTAAAATTAAACTATTTAAAAAAATAATATTCATAATAAATAGTTAAATCTATAAATTTACTAAATATCTATTTAATAATGAAATTAAAATTCTTAAAACATTTTCTTTTTTTACTTTTTGATATATCTTAAAATCTCAAGTAATTTATCTATAAGATAGATATTTCATTATTATTATTTATATAAGAAAAAAAAGATAAAATTTTTAAATCTATATTCCGAAAGCATTTAAGCGTCAATAATATGTAAGATTTACTTAGAGACATAACTAGAGGCTTGATTGGTACCCGACCCGCTCAATAGAAAATTACTTTTAAAAATTTTTAAATTTTAAATTAATAAAAATAAAATTACACTTTGATCTCCCAAAATTGATAAATATTTAATTTAATCCTTTCAAAATTATAAAGATATATACGATAAAATTACATTTCTACTATCATAAAAATTATAATTTAATTTCAATCCCTCTAAATTTTTCTGTCTTCTGAAATTATCAACGAAGAGCAACGTATATGATAGGTCATAAAAATATGTAACCTTAGCTCTCATAAAAGCTAAAATTCAGTTGCATCATTAATTATAAGTAAAATTCTTTCCTAATAAAAGCTCCTACCACAAGCAACAATATATTTACATGCAAATTATCATTAGATACTAAATCCCACTCTTATTTTTATAAGAGTAATACTTAGCACTGCATATTATACATACCAAAGGGGTTTAAATGTTGAACAGTGATTACTTTATGCAGCCTCTGCAAATCCAATTTGCATGTTTCCATAGTCGAAAACCGTATGGAACTTACCCATAAACACGTCGCCCAAGATCCTGTATATCCATCGAATGGAAATATTAGTATGGTTTCGGATTTTTTTGCCAGCCTAGAATAAAAATCTAATATCACAGTGCTGAAGTATATAAAGAATACCAGAGTGGTCCGCGAGGCGGTGGTACATCGAGAGCACCGAATCCGCTAATGCATTGAGCTAGCTCTCCGTCACCAACTTTTAGAATATACTGATTTCCGGTCATCAAAAAAAAAAAAAGGCAAAAGGAAGTCAGGAACAGAATCAGTGAACACTAACATGATATTGCAGCTAAGCTGATATGATGATGAACATTATAATTCAGGAAGTCGGTTTATAATTCATAAGTCCTATCCAAACCGATAATCAAGTAATTATTGATACGCACAGTGGTATCATTACTGGAGCTAAATGATGATGAACATTATGATCATGAATTACATCGAAGGAAAAGGTTGGCATAATACATCATACCTGCTCTGGGGTAAGCTCAAGTATCTTTCCACCGATTGTGAAGGCGACACTAGGCATAGAAGATAGGCTGTTACAATCAACAACTGATTCTCCCATTGGACTAGGCAACCGGTCACAGAGCTGCAATTATCAATTTTGGCAAAAGGTAAGCACATTTTTGTTAAACTTGCCGGAATTTACAAAATGGTTGAAAGGGGGGATGCTTATTCACCTCATTGACGTAATCAAGTATACGCTCCTGAGTCTGGTTCTGTTTAAGTTGGCTTTGCACCCATATGACTGCCATCTCACAAACAGAACACATTGCATCATGGACATTACCAGAGGCTTTTCCAGCATTCTCATTCACAACACTTTCAATTCCCATACTGAAAACGATAAAAATTTACAACAATTAATGAAGTAACAGAACATGTTTTTGAAAAGACGTGTACTAATATTTCCAAGCTAGCTGATTCGAGCTATGTTGACAATTTCAATCAAGGTATGAAACAGAGAGAAAAGGAAACAGAAAGATATGTGGCCAACCTTACATCTCGAGTTCCATCAAATGAACACAAACCTATTTGTGAGCAAACTTTCAGTGGTTGGTCCTGTCAATGCAGAAAAATAAATACTATAATTAGGCAGCCGACCAATAAACTACCAGAATATTGTTCTGACAATATCCTGATACCATGCAGCTGCAACACAACAATCACATGTTTAAATGGAACATATACCTTCGATAATAGCAAGTCAATTATCATTTCTCCGTATTCTGAAACTACAGTCTTGCATTCTTGACTTACAACCCCTGTTGCACCAATAGCATGATTGACTTGAGCAATAATAGCCTGAAAACATAGTATAAGAAACAAAATCACCATTGAAAGATCTGACTAAATAGCCAATGCATGCACCAGGTTTATGGTACATCCAGAGAATTGTTTGAAGGAAATGGGTGCAGCTACAAGCTTAGAAGTGTTAGTTAAAGAACAAAAACAGTCATGGATAAATGATAAATCCAATTTTTCCACGATCATCATAGAAAGGACAAAACATGGATACAACCACCTTGCTACACAAGTACAGCTACACAAGCATGTATGCACATGTAATATACATATATAGGGAGGGATACAAACCGTGGGTCCAGTCAACAAGGAAGTTCCAGAATCAACAATAGCACTGCAGCCACTGGCACAAAGTCCTGAAACATGTCAAAGAAAGTAAGGAAACCAGTATAAGACTATAAAATATTTGCCAGTCCCTTATCAGCTTTATCCTGTCAGGCATAATATCATGAAAAAGGTATGCAAACTTCTTCGTAAGATAATTTTGAGGACAGTCTCACCAGTTGTTTGGTCACCAATCAGAACATCGCCCATATCGAACTGCAAACTCGAAAAAACAGTAGCATTACTGAAATGAATACTTGACATCAAATATTATATAAAAACAAGGGAAGTTTAGAATCCTAACCTGCCAGTATCCTTTCTGTGTTACAGGAACATAAGTGTGTTCCCCCTTGTAATGTTTTGGATCCATCCCACCAAAAACCACTTCTCCACCAACATCATCCTCAGGATTGCGGTTAAGCCAAAATGAAAAAACTGGTTCATTAACAAGACCTTGATTGACCATGTTGTACCTGTAGCACTTACAAAATTAATACTCTATGCAATGGCAGTTGTGTCATTAATTCTTACGCAATAAACATCTTCTGTCAAAATATAAGACCAACAATGCATAAAAGCACATAAAAACTAAAAGGTACTATCGCATACCATACAGGCACAGCATTTCCAACTGAAATCTCTTTAAATCCAAGTCCAAGTATACCATCAAACTTGGCAATCAAAAATGTTAAGCTGGACTCCTTTGTTGCCTCAATAAATTCCTAAACAGATAAAGAAAAAAACTTTACTTTTTAGAAACCTGGACCATCAACAATAGAGTACCAGTGAAATACAGCGTAAACATATAATAACAAATAATTTATTACTTTTTAGAAACCTGGACCATCAACAATAGAGTACCAGTGAAATACAGCGTAAACATATAATAACAAATAATTTACCAAACATACCTGATGTTTAACTACAAGATCACCAACTGTTACATGGTCCTCACTAAAGAATCCAGAAATAGCTCCAGTGCCATATTGGATATCCGCTGGTTTACCTGCAAGTACTCAACAAAAGAAAGTACCTAGGCATCAACTTCATTATCCTCACTTTGACTGAAATAAACAAGTGTAATATCCTTCTTGTCATCCTTCCAAGGTCAAAAGCACACAGATTTAATTATGAATAAGTAATAACCAACACACGAGACTTTTTATTCATCTAAAAAACAGAAAGAAAACAAAATATCATAAAAGTAAAAAGAGTAAATACCACCAAATTCAACTATCACATCTGTTCTAATTGGCATTTCTAGATGGATCAAAAGAAAATAACCAGTTTATAAGTGGATTTCAGGAAAGCTTGAATGGACGCAGAAACAAACCATTAGCCTTGTAGGTACGTGAACGGCTTGATTTATATTTTGGATGGAAATAGCATGCTATCTGCACCCATACAACAACAACATGTAAGAAATATTCCAAATCAAGTGTCCAATTCTTGAGCACTTCAATGTCAATTTAAGGAATAAAACTCACCGAGAAATAACATTTTGATGAAGGAACCCACAAATTAGAACTCCCAGTGTCAAATATCACAGTGAAGTTCTGTGTAGGAGTGCCAATACCAATCTCACCAAAGTACTGAGCATCCATGTAGTTCTTTAGTGCCACAATATCAATGTCCTCTGATTCCCCCAAATTCCCATGAAGACGATACTTTCTAAGAAAAGCTTCAGATGCCTTTCCCTCCTTGGATTCAAGGCGTGCAGCCATCCGATTGTTCCGGTCAATCTTTCTCTTTTTGAGTCCAATTCTAACCAATCTGTCATTAGGCGTGGAAAAGACAATAGGAAACAGAAGAAGACAAAGAAAAAGAGTGGCCGTAGTAGTTTTGCCTATTGTCTCCATTCTGATAACTACAAGTCTGCAATTGAAAGCCAACAAACCAAAGATTGCAGTCAGATATGATAAGAACTCCAAACGGAAAGCTTCAAAAATATGATACAAACGCACAACTAGAAACAGTACAACTGGAAACAGTACTTTCACATGAAAACTAGCACACAAGCCACTTTTTGCTTACACAGGGATCAAAACCATCTCTATTTCACCTATGCCCAAAACATCTAGTCAAATACGTTGCCATGTCAAGCTTATTAAGGTCAAATTAATTTGATTAAAGCTAAGAGAAATCTTAAATATAGTTGCTCTACACTTCAATTAAGCGAAAGTCAGTATCCCGCAAGTTCATGTTAGACTACCGGAAAAAAAAGCAGAAACAGAATCTTATCTTCTTAGAACTTCAAAACAAAATTATCAACTTAATTCAACTGAAAATTGAAGTCAAAAGAGATTTCACTTAAAAGTCAATTAGTTAATCTTCCACTTCTCTCAGTTTCCAAACACTAAAAATTTCACAGTATCTCATCACATAAACGGAAAACACAACAAAAAGATAACTACAAACTTAAACAAATAACTTGAACTTAGATAGTTACACGGTCAACTCAAAAGTCAAAACAAAAAATAATCAAAGCCAAACAGTAAATCTTTTAATTTAATTTTTTTTCCCATGAAATATCAGTTTATAACACCACATACTCCAAATATCGCAAGTGTTCATCAATCAAAACAAAAAAAAAAAAATTCAAAAAATAACTAAAGAAAAAGAAGAGAAAACTCACAGAAGAAAAAGAGTAATCCAAAGGAGATAGAGTAAACAAGATTAGAACCAAAAATAAAAAGTAAAGATGAATTACATGAATAATTTCGATATAATAAAAGAGAGCTACTTACAATTTCGATGATGAATTTGAGCTGAAAAGAAGACGAAATGAAAATAAAAGGATGAGATATTCTCTTTTCTAGATCCTTTTTGAGGTGTGTCTCTCAACTATCCATTCCTTTTGTTTCCTGATGTTTCCTCTTTTCTCAAGTAGGAGAGTGTTTAATTAGTGGATTATTTGGAGAATCATAACCGTACACGTGGACAGTTATTTCAGGCTATTCATTAAATTTTTTTTTTGTCGACTTGGAGTGTTGAATTAGCGGACTTCTTGGAGAATCGTAGCGGTACACGTGGAAAGCGATTACAGGCTTTTCATTTATTTTGTTTTTTTTTCCTTGTTGTGTAAGAAATGGAGAGCGTGATTGAGTACGGTTGAGTGTATGACGATTTTGGGTGAGGGAGCGATTTGATAGAATCATAAGGGATTATTTTTGTTATACAGTAAACCTATAAAAAATAGATCGAAATTTTTGTAAATAATATAATACTAGGTTATGTTGTTAAATAAATATGAAAAATACATGTCGGTTGAGTTTTAATTTAATTGGTATATGTATTATTATCAATGTAGAAAAATATGTGTTCGAGTACATTCAAGCGCATTATCCTTCTATTTATGAGTTGGAAGAAGTCATGTCTAATTTTAGACATTATGATAAAAAAAGCAAATATAATGAGATTGTTAAAAAAAGATTACATGAGAGGTCATATATAAATACATTTGTTTAATTGAAAATTTTATATTTTAATTTTTTTTAAATAGTGGGTGATTTTTTAGGATAAATAGCTAGTTTTTTTAAAAAGGCTTAATGACAAATTTGGCCACTAATATTTATATGTTTTGTCAATATGGCTTTAATTGTATTTTTGAGCTATTTTTTTTTGCCATCAACCTTTGTTCTTTTTTTTTTTCAAATTGTATTTTCTAACAAATTTGATAAAAGTACCGTTAAAAAAGTTAACGGGATGATGTGAAATTTCATATGTAGAATATTTTTAATGAGACGTAATTTATTACTTAGATAATCCAATAAAATAATTACATATAAAAAATAATAAAATAAAAAAATAATTCATGAAGTTAAAAATTTAACTCTTAATTTTGAAACTTTTTTAGATAATTATGTTTATTTTTTAAATTAAGAGTTATTTTTTAATTTCATATATGATTTATTTATTTTATTATTTTTCATATGTAATTATCTTATTGGGTTACTTAAGTAATAAATTATATCTCATTAAAAACTTTTCACATCATCCAAGTTAATTTTTTTAACGGTACTTTCAGCAAATTTGTTAGAAAAAACAGTTAAAAAAATAAATATTGATAGCCAAAAAAGTTTAAAAATATAATTAGGGCCATTTTAACAAAACATGTAAATATTAATGGTCAAATTTGTCATTAAACCTTTTTAAAAAAAATAAGGCATAATTTCAGAAAAGATCCCTCAACGTTTGGGGACTTTTGGTTTTGTATCCTTAACATTTTTATTTTTTGATTGACACCCTCGATGTTACGATTTTTTAAGAAATCAGCTCAGTTTTAACGGTCAACGTGAGTCGACCGTTAATCAATTTGTAAGTCAACATTATAGTCCATGTGGCATGCCACTTAAGCGCATGATGTCAGCATGCCACTTAAGCGCATGATGTCATATATGATGTCATCTATTTAACAAATTTTTTTCTCTCATTTTCTCTTTTGCCAAATACTACTTTTTTTCTCCAAAACACATGGTTGCTGTTCTCTCATTTTCTCTCTTGGCAAACACCATTTAATGCTGGGTTTCTTTTTTCTCAAATTGTTGTTTTATTGCTAGAGAACGGAGCTCATGATGTTAACTCCAGGAATTACTGTGGACAAGTAACTGATATTACATTTTTCTTATATGGGTTTCTTATTTATTCTTAAATTTCAAAGTTGTGTTGGGAAAATGTTGGTATTTGATTACATAGATTTCGGATTATAGAGTTATTTGATGACATATTTTGAAAGAAAATTCCTCCGGTCGGCTAATATTTCTAAAAGAATAGACTATTTTGGGTTTTTGAGAGTCATTGAAACATTATTTTAGATTCCAAATCTGATTCTGTAGAAACCCAAGGCTGGCTTCAAACAAAAAATAGATGTTATATTTGCCAATAGGTGTTAAACAATAAGTGTTCACCATTTCTGCTTTCATCTATTGATTCAAAAGCAACTTCGCCATTCAGTCAGCCATCGATTAAAAATAATTTCTTGCAAAGCTTTCCATCTCGGTCTCTCCCTTACAAAACACCCATCCCCTCCTTGCAGCCCACTTATTCTATTCCTTCTTCTCCTTTGGGAAGCAAAGTTTTGAAAGAAAACCGTATTCTTATCCCTCAATCTCAACCAGTTCGCCCTTGTCCTCTGTTCCAAAAAAAAAAATCATCTCAAAGTTTAACCAAACTTTAGTCTCAATCTGCAAGATTGTTATCATTATAAATATTGGGTTAAAAGAACTCACGAAAAGATTATTCTCCACTGCTCTGCAAGGAATCTTGGAGTTTAAGATTAGTGGAATCTTGGAGTTTAATTGTTCTTTTGACATTTGGCAAGAAAATGTTTCCTTGGCTGTTGAATTATTGCATTAAAAGCGTTTCAATTTCTAATGTGGAGAGGCCATGTTCGGACACTTTAAAACCCTCCAGGTTCATTTCTCTCTTCTTCTTTTTTTTCTATTTTTGCTTAATAATTTCAAGAAACCCAGTATTAAATGGTGTTTGCCAAGAGAGAAAATAAGAGAAAAAAATGACAACAACCATGTGTTTTGAAAAAAAAAGTGGTGTTTGGCAATAGATAAAAGGAGAGAAAAAAATTATTAAATAAGTGATGTCATTTATGACGTCATGCGCTTATGTGGCATGCCACATGGGCTATAATGTTGACCTACAATTTGATTAACGGTAAACTCGCCTTGATCGTTAAAATTGGACCGATCTCTTAAAAAATCGTAACATCGAGAGTGTCAATCAAAAAATAAAAAAGGTCAATGGCATAAAACCAAAAGCCCCAAAACATTAAGGGTTTTTTTTACAATTATGTCAAAAAATAATACATAAGAAGTGAATGCGATAGTAAAAAATAAACCACTTTTAAGTTTTTTTTTTAATTTAATTTTTTTATGAAAAAAAAGTAAAATATTTGAATAAATATATTTTTGAATGTTTTCATTCTTGATTAAAAGGCTGTCCAACTTAAAATACAAGTCGCTCAAATTTTTCAACCTAAAACTTTGCCTTGTCAATGGTGGTATTGACCTTTGGGTCGGTTACTGATCACGATTTCTTCAACGTTAGTTTTTGTGGCTTTTATTTTATTTTTAATTTCAATTCACATTATTATAGTTTTCTTTGTAGTTTTAAGGTTTTATTTTTTTATATTTTTTGAGGGTGTTGTTTTACCTACTTTATTTTTTTGAAAGCAACTTTTAGTTTTTAGTCAAATTCTGACATATATATATACATATATACGAGATTTGTTAATCTAAAGGTGCCGTTGAATTTATTAAGAATCATTCTTAAAAGAGTTTTATTATAATAGATTATAGTGATGGTGAGTAATCCGATATGATGAGAAGGAAAATAAATCATCCGAGACTTATCCTTTTATGCATCACTGATGCGGTGGGTCTCCTAAAGCTTTTGACAATTGTTTCTTATTTGACGATGTTCATCATCAGGTTGATTTGATGGTGGCGGGGATTTCATGTAAATTTCAATGATTTGATCAAATCAATGTATCTCTAGTTTGTTTCTGAATTATTCCAATGCTACAGTTACTGTTAATTTGCCCTTCTCATTTTTTAGATGATTTTTGTAGACATGACATTTTTGCATTAGTTTGTAGTGATTTATTTATTATTTGTATTATGTGTTATATCTTTGTAGTCTTAATGTTCATAGTCCCTATTAGAGTTACCTATAAATAAGAGGATAATACGCTTCAGCGCACTCGAACTCACATCCTTATGCATTGACAACAATGTCCATATCAATTGAGTTAAGACTCAATCGATTATTTTCTATTTTTTTAAATATTAATTAACAGGTTCCACAACCACATACATAATATTGTTTAATTTTTAAATATTAAGTTTAAATTGATTACGTCAAAAATAATGATAATATATGATTTATGGTTTTTTTTCTTAAATATGTCATGAGAATGTCAATATTTTTTTAGACAACTGTATTTTCAAACTTAATTTTATTTTTCTAATCAAAATTATTTTTTAATAATTTTTTATTTTTTAAATAATATATTTTTAGGTGACTAACTACACCTAACTAAAAAATATTAACTCCATATATATTAAAATTCATTTAGCAAACCCAAAAACTATTACGGCAACGATAGATAAATACATTTGTTTGATTAAAATTTTTACATTTTAATTAGTTTAAAAAAAAATTTAATGATAAATAGGCAGTTTTTAAAAAAATTTAATATGTGAGACAAATGGATGTGATTCTTGAAAATAAATTACAATAGGTTTGTTATTTAAATTTATTTTTAAGAAAAAAAAAGCAAAATATTTAAACCAAATTTATTTTTTATTTTAAGATATAAGTGGTGTCGTTTATTCATAATATGAATTCAGTTAAGAGTTTTATATATAATATAGAAATAGATGCAATATGACATGTTTAAACACAAATTTTTAATGTTTGTGTTGTATCACAGTTTTAAAATTTTATACATGTGAATTTCAAGTCGTGATTTATTAGTCGGGTGTTCAAATTTCCCAAAAACAATATGGGTTCGAATCACTATTGTACCAAAACTTTGAATTCTAAATTAGTTTTTTGAGTTCCAAAATACTCCCTTAATTATTATTTTATAATTTTAAATAAACTAATGGAATCAGTTGATTAAATTAGTTAATAGAACTAGTTGGTCAAATTAGAGGTGTTCATGGGGCCTAAGCATGATATTAACATAATTTATGTTTGCCCAAGCTCGGCCCGGCCAGAAATATTGGTATAAAATTTTGTCCAAACTTGCCCATACTTATAAAAGACTAACCCAAGATCATTTTAAGCTCGCCCATATTATTTTTAAAAAAATATTTATTTTATTTTTATTTTAATATTTAATAATTTTATACATTTTTTATTAGTCATCTTAACATTATTTTAATGTTTACATTAGAGTAGTATTATATATTTAATACATGTTTTTTTTTATATGTTCTAATAATATAAAATAATATAATATAAAATATTATAAATTTAAAAATGGGTCGGGCCGGACTTGAGCCTTGAATGTTCAAGCTTGAGCTTGACTATATTTTAAACAAACCTAATATTTTTGCCCAAACCCTCCCAAATTGCGGGTGGGCCTTCAAGCCTAGGCGAGTAGTCAAGTCCATGAACAGGTCTAGGTCAAACTAAATACTGCAATTAACAATCAACCAATTGCCAGGGCCTTATTTCAAAGTGTTTATAATGATAAATAAGAGTATGACACATTTTTTTGTTAATTATTTTTTTGTTTATAATACTTTAGTTTTTATTGGGTGAAATTATTGAAATAAAATACTATTACTAAGGAATTAAAATATCAATTATGGAAATTAATTAGTGAATAATTTTGAAAATTTAAATAAATAATTTTATTAAGTTTCTTATTTGCAAATATTAATCTTGTGGAAATTGATAAATATTAATAATGTATCAATATAATTGAAAATTATATTCTTAGTCATAATTATGTCATGTTCTTAGTATGTAAATTAATGATAATTATGCCACACTTTGAATAAATTTGTCAAGTAGCATTTTACACAAGTAAATTAAAAATAAATTAATAGTACATAAATATTCAAGGATGAATGGGCTCGATTGAAAATTTCTCACGACAATGTTGATTTTTGTAGATTCACGATGGAATTTTTTTTTTGGAGGTGAAAGTGAAAATGAGAGAATGAATGCTACTGATATCTTGACACCTCTATTAGGTTTGAGAGCATGTGACAAAGAGAGTAATTTTTTAGCAAGCATGGTCAAATATGTCATTTCACATATTTCATTCTCAATTTTGAAGGTTTTAGCTCATTAAGCTCTTACAAACATCTATCCTCCAAACACTATAATTAGAGGATTTGACTACCCAATCTTTCATTTGTGCCTAAATCAGTTAAAAAAGTTTAAAACTCTATTATTCACATATTTTCTATTTTTTTTAAATTACTAATTAAGGGCTATGAATGTTCCAGGACCACATACAGAAAATCATGTTTTAGTTTTGTGTTGGTCATTCAAGAAAGCTGAAATGGAAAAGTAAAACATGAACAATTTTCCAAGATGTAGATATGAATGCGGAATCAAACTGGTTGACTTCCAATTTCTGTAAATTAGGGTGTTAAAGGAATTAATTTAGTCGTTTTAATAAATATCATAAATTCCGGAGACTAAGAAAAATCCAATAAAACTCTAAAGAAATTCAATGAAAGTTTCCAAATTTTGGAAAAAAGGATCTTAAAATATTATAAAAATTAAAAAAAAAGATTTTTTTTAATAAAACGAATTTATTAGTTAACAATTCAAAAAAAATAAAATTTCCTTTTTTTGCAAAAATACAAAAATATAAAAATCCAAAAAATTCATTAAAATTTATAACAAAAAGATTTATATTTATTAGAAAATTTTAAAAAACTATATTAATTAACAGTTCATTTTATAAAAGAGTTTTATTGGCACTTCTCTTTTGTAAGTTTTATTAGAAAATTCGTCTTTCTACAAATTCTTTTAGATTTTTATTGATTTTTGGTCAAAAAAAAGAAGAAGATTTTTATTGATTTATTATTTAAACAAATATTTCAAAAAAATCTTTTCCTTAATGAACTTTAATGAATATAATTGTTTTTCATTTTAAATAAATAAATATTTTTATTTTTATAATTTTTAATGGATTTCATGATTTTTTTATTTTTTTTGTATTTTTTGATATTTTGAAAAAATATTTATTTTTACCTTTTTTTAATGATAAGATGTTATATTATTATTTACCGAATGTGCATGAGACTTATGCACCAATATTTTGTATCAAATATTCTCTTATAAAATAAATAAAAGACAATTAGATTTCAAAAAGAAAAAGACTAAAAAAATAAAGCCACATTCTAACCTCATGACTTGTCCACAGACGCACTTGATAAATTAATTAAGTTTGATGCCCACTTAATTATAAAATAAAGAAAGTTGTTTGTTTATGTTTTTTTTCAAAATTTTAATTATACTTAATTTAATTAAATTGGAGAAGTTATTAGATGTAAATGAGTGTATAATATGCTTTGAATGTATTTAAAATTTAAGGTTGTCACACTATTTTATTGGTGTCTAAAAATCATAAATTTTAGGATTATACTATATTATTTATTAAGCCACTAACTGAGTTGGTGTCACCCTCAACCAAGTCACCAATTCGGTCAGAAAATTACTGAAATTCCCAGTAATTAAAAAATATTATTTAAACCTATTTTAGCCTTTTCATGTTAACAAAAACCAACTAAAATATGCACTAATTAGATTTGTAAAATATTAAATTTATCACTCAACTAAAGCTTTAATGTATTTTATATATTTTTATTTTAATATACGCAATTTATTATCTACATTAATTGTATAATTAATTTCACATCATACGTTTTATTATTTATTATATGTTACTTTTTAACAGACATTTGTATTTTAAATATGTGGTATACACATGTGATAAAATTTTTAATTTTTTACAAAATTCCTATGACTATTAAGAATTCACCCGAACCCTTAAAACAAAAGATAATATATTTTTAAACTCACTCAAACCCATATTTTTAAAATATTATAATAAAAACTATGTCAACTAAATTGAAATTAAATTATATTTTTTTAACAAATAGGAAAAAATATTAATTTTATGATAGAAATTTAATTAAATGATGTGACTTTTTTTTGAAAATTAAAATGTAGTGTTTTCAAGTCACATGACATGGTGAATCTATCTCATTTAATTTGTGAATATGCATTGAATGCAACAATTCAATTTTTATTTTCAAAGTCTTACAAGTAATACTATAAATATATGTTGGAGGAATTATAAATTAAAATTAAATTTAAATTATTACAATACAACGGATTAAGAATTTGTATAATCTAGATTAAAGTTAACAAACTATATTAAAATTCACATATGATGATAAAAATTAAGCTTAGAATCTAAACTTAATATGATTTAAACTCGAATTAAAAGCTCGAAACTCGTAATTCCCTTCATAATCCAGTTTAGAAATTTTGTTCGCGCAGTCTTTACTAAAACAGTCATAACTTGAGCTCCTGAACTTAAAATTAAATGATTCAAAGTGCGTTTCAAAGCTAAGAGATAAATCTTCGAATGCCATGAGATATCTTAACCAAGAAATTCCTGAATCCCATCTAAAAAGTCGTCGCAAGTCTGATGATTTCCCAAACTTGGTAATTGACAACTTTGGTGAATGAAATTTAATAAATTCCCTATCATTAGTACCCAAAGTGTCTGCCTTCGCTAATTGAACCAAGGCCTTATTGGCACAATTTATAATGAGTCAAGTAAACATATTACGTCTTTTAAGAAGACTATATCAAACTTTTAAATTAATATTAGATATCAATCAAATATTTTACCCTAATTTGAAATATCTATATGTAATTTGAAATTTTGCATGCTTCTACCAATCTTTAAACAAGACAATATCAAGATATCGTTTAATCAAATATATCTCATAAAATTAACAAATATTTTTCCAATAATTACAAAATTAATATTTTTCCCTAGTTTGAAATACATTTATGCAATACTTTTCCCCTCATTTTTTTTGACTGGAACTTTCCCCCCATTTGAAATTTTGCATGCTTCTACTAATCTTCCTCAAAAGTCAATGACCCTCGTCTACAAATACGTAATGTTCTAACGTAACGTTGCTTGTGAGGCAGTTTTATTACTGGTTTCTACGTAGTTATTTTGTTTTAGAGAGAGGAAAGAACATTAATGGGAGAGAGTGAGGTGAAGCTTTTAGGTGCATGGCCAAGCCCCTTTATGTTGAGGGTGAGGATTGCTCTTCACCTCAAATCTATAAACTACGAGTTCATTGAGGTAGATTTATTGGGACCCAAAAGTGAGTTGGTTCTTAAATCCAACCCTATTTATAAGAAAATCCCAGTCCTGTTTCATGATGGTAACACCATCCTTGAGTCTCAAATCATTGTTCAATACATCGATGAAGTTTGGCCTAATGCCCCTTCCATTCTTCCTTCTGATGCCGCTCAACGAGCTGATTCTCGATTTTGGGTTGCTTATTTTGATGATAAGGTTTGTTTTATGTAACATTGATGATCTTAGATGGTGTGTCTTCAATGAATTTATGCTACGTTTGGTGGGAAATTTTTTTTTCATATATTTTAATACATGAGTTAACAATAAATTAATTTTATTTGCTCATAATTTTTTTCATTGAAGGGAAGTTTTTTTTATTTACTTTTATTATAAATTTACTCACATTTTTAATTTCAAGTTTAAATTTGTACTAAATATGTTTTATGTTATGACAAATTATTTTAATACCTATGAAAACTTGTGGTCAATTTTTTCTGTTAACGACAATAAAAGTACCATGAAGATATCTGTACTATCACTTGGATTGTATTTTGCACTAAAAAATGTCCAAACTTATCATTGTACATTAGATTAAACAACAATTTGAAATAACTAGACAATGACATGCCAAGTGTCCCTTATATTGATATATACAAACTACTTTTTAATAGCATAAATGCATAAAAATTTTCATAGAATGATTAATTTACTCTTTGATTTAATAGATATGGATTAATTCACCCATTATTTTAGTAGAGAGAGTAAAATGCAATCTGACACTTAGTACATGGGCCACTATTATGCTTTTACCATTAGTGACTTATCTATGACTCTTTAATCTAATGTGTTTGATTGAGTTGATGTCACATATTAACCGAGTTTAAGTTAATTGTAAAATTACCAAAAGTCCATTTCTTATACAAAGTAACAAATATTATTTTGATAGTATTTATATCATTTTATAGTTTGATAAATCTAAATATATATACATATGATAAAAATTATAAAATTTAAACCTAAAACATCCTAGCTTTTACTATATCAATTTTGTTGTTTTAATCACAATTATATTTAATATTTATATTAATTTTTTATAAATTTGTTACAGCTCGTCCCCCCCTTGATAATAGCATTGGCCGCTAAGTCAAAAGATACAAAAAACGCAGCAATAGCCCAACTGGAACAAGGGCTGGTGCATTTGGAAGAAGCAGCCTCGACAAAGTTGAGCACAGAGAAAGCTTTGTTCGGTGGGGAAAATCTTGGGTACATGGACATTGCATTGGGTCCCTTCTTGGTCTGGATTGGCATCATAGAGAAGATTAATGGGGTCAAGCTGCTCAATGAAACCAATACCCCGTCGTTGCTTCGTTGGGCTGATAGCTTCTTTTCTCATGCAGTCGTGAAGACTATTTTTCCTGAAGTTGAAAACCTTATAGAATTTGCTATGAAGCTGATACCTATCTTGAGAGCAAGGCCTGAGCTAAGGTTGCTGCTAGGAATTAGTGATTAATCAGTGAGGCTATTACTGAGTTAATAAAATTTGAAGGTTTGTAATGTTGGGTCACTGTTTGTGCTTTGAATTTATAGACTAATTAATGCACTGTTTAATAAGCAAGGATGTATTAGAGGTCCATAGTGATTATTTTTTATTGTTCTTAACCTCTTGTATTATTTCAATATTTGATACGTAATAATAAAATAAAATTATTTGTATTATGATTGAGGGTATTAATTTTTTTCGACTAAAAAAAATTGCTCTCTAATTCCAACCAATAATTTCCTTTTATCAATATAGGATAAGATGCATTATTCATATAAAAACCAAATGAAATTAATCAAAATTCGTATTTTGGTTTCATCAAATTAATTGATATATAAGATTTATTAGTAAGCGTTAGTGTAGTAATAAGACACGTTACATCCATTTGAAAAGAATCTAGATTCGAACTTAGGAGATAATATTGTTGAAGTACCGAACATGAATAGTAATTCCGAATGGTAAAAGCACCATGAAGATCTTTATATTAAGAGTTGAATTGCATTTTACCTCCTCTATTAAAAAATTGACAAATTAGTTCTTGTACAAATTGTTCTTTCTATTAGAAATTTTATCAAATTTTACGGTTAAAAACTAGTTCATGTACATTAGTATAAAGTACACATGGCACGCCATATATTATTTGTTTGATTATTCTATCAATTATGCCAATTTTAACCAATAAAAATAAATAAAATTTAAAAAAAAATCAATTCACACTTTAATCTAAAATATTTTTTAAATAAAGTGATAAAACCCCAACTGTATTTAAAAAAAAAAAGAACAGAAAAAAAAAAAGCAGCTAATTTCAAAGTAAAAAAGGCATGGTACGTCTCTTTGGAATAGCTTTATTTTCAACCAAAACCTACTTTCTGCTAAATTATTGGGATTGCTTGGATTCTAAGCGAAGTCTCATTATTTGATCACTGTACTTCACCATGGAACACCACTTCACCCAACTCGACGACGGCGCCTCCGCCGACGTCAAACCGGCGTCTAATTTCGGAGCGGCGGTTGCGACGGTGCTCCTAGCTTTGCTTTTACAAATATTTTGCCGTTGCTGTCGCTCAATTTACCGTAATCATGTCAAGAAATACAAATTTTCTTCTTCTTCCGCCGCCGCTAACATGGACCGGTCGACAATCGCCGCCGTGGAGAAGATCCTTAAATACAAGTTTAAAGACAAAAGACTCCTGAAAGAAGCCTTGACGCACTCTTCGTGCCGCGAAGACATGTCGTACGAAAGACTGGAGTTCATTGGGGACGCGGGGCTCGGCTTGGCGGTTGCTACCCATTTCTTCTGTTTGGAACCGCGACTGAACTCTGACAAGCTTACGCGGCTCCGAGAAAAATGTGTAAGCAACGAGAGACTGGCGCTCGTGGCGGCTAGGCATGGGCTTTACCAGTTCGTCAGGCGCAAAGACACTGGTTCTCTTGACCTCCTTGTAAGCAGAAACTGTTAATTCTCCTCCAATTTTCAGTTTTATTTCTATGTTTATTCACTTTTTTTTTTCATTAATACCTTTTATTGTTTTAAACATAATATTCTATATGAATTATTTAAAATTTTGAAAATTTTGAAAAATTATTGAATTAGTTTGATTTT
Source organism: Gossypium stocksii (assembly GCA_020496765.1). Lineage (NCBI taxonomy): Eukaryota > Viridiplantae > Streptophyta > Magnoliopsida > Malvales > Malvaceae > Gossypium > Gossypium stocksii. Next base: position 4,220,741 of record CM035623.1, read on the forward strand.
TTCAAAATTTATCGGATTAAGCTGACTTTAAAGAGAGAAGAAAAACATGTGTAGTTAGACACGCTTTCTCTCTTAGTCAGCAAAGCGCGTCTAACTAGACGCGTTTTCTTTTTCTATCTATGATTTGTTTAGGTTTTTTTTACCTTAGTTAGAGTTTAGAGGTTTTTAAATATTTTTATTTAGGGTTTATAATGGTTTTTGAAATTTAGGGTTTAGAAATTTATTATTTAGGAATTTTTTTAATTTTTAACATTTTTATATATATTTTAGAAATTTTTTATGATATTTATATTTGGTGGAAAATATAAATTTTAGAATTTTTTTCAACAGATGTGCCAATAAAGCGCCAATTGGAGGTATTTTCTTGTCAAATATGCTGAGACGCATTTTTCTTCTCTTTTCAAAATCGATCTAATCCGATAAATTTCGAAAAACACGACCTAATCCAGTAATTTTTCAAAATTTTCAGCATCTTGGGTCATTCACTATCAGTAGAGCTATATAATTTGAATTAATCAAAATGTAATACATTAAGTCCATGGTATCTATATCTTATTGGCTGAAGGTTAGGGAGTATGTAGAGGCAGTTAAACAAGGAGATGATCATAAAAACTTTGAATTTCGAAAAATTTTGGCTGATATTGTCGAAGCTCTAGCCGGTGCTGTTTATTTGGATCTCAATTTTGATCTCACCAAGCTGTGGACGGTACGGTTCTTTCGTTTATTCTTTATTGGGTTAATATAACTTTTACCCTGAAGTTCAAGGACCAAAAACTATATTATCCCTTTCTGAGTGGGGACTGCCAGTATGCAACACCACATGCACGGAGATGGGTTCATCATCTAATGTACACTTTATATGATGATATTGGCAGATATTTAAAGATGTATTAATGATAGATGAAATTGAGGTGCCAAAGGATTTTGAATCTTCTAGATTATTGGAGCACAAGATGAGCTGTATGGATTATGTGGCAAGAGAAACTGGGGAAAACCAGTTTACAGGTTGCATATATATAAGGATTTTTACTTTTTATATTTTTATTTTCAGGAATTTAGTTCTTTTACTTTTTAAATTTCAAAATATAAGTTCAATTGCTAACTTGGTGACCCACTTGATAGAACTTAAATTTTAACGAAATATTATTAACGGTGTTAACAGTTAAACCTAGATATAAAGACTAAATTCCGAATTTACAAAGGGTAGAGTAACTTTTGGCATATTTTCTTTTATTTTATTTCCTGGAAAATATCCAATCATTTGTGTCCTTTGCTTTGATGTTTTTTACTTACAGCCTAGTGAAAGCTGATGAACGTTGCCAATACGAAATGAAATATGTATATTCAGTTGAAGTTGAAACAGACGATGGTGTTTGCCGCCACAAGGGTGATGAAAAATCAACCCTAAAAGATGCCCGTAACTCTGCTGCTTACCTTTTGCTTCGTTCCCTGCAATAATTTTCTATCATATGACTCTCTTGAATCATTTCTATGGGGTAGATGGATAATGTTATCGGATTTGAGTGAGTATCGAATATGAATACATATTCATTACTGTTATACACCATTCGAAAATTGATACCCTCGTGTACTCATATTGGTATGTACGTGTTGGATTTTACTATAGAAGCAACATATATTGCCAATTTAGGCAGCTTTAGATTGCGACTTTGATGATGTGGTACCTTTGGATAGTAAATTTGTAGTTAGAAAATTTCTAAAAGTTGAGCAATGATGATTCTTGAACCAAGAAAACAGTTTTTTTTTCGCATTAAACCCAACGAATCATAGTTGTATTTGTAATTGAGGGACAAATCATTCCAGAGGTTTATGGATTGCGTGATTGATTTGATTTTGTCGTTTCAAATATGCTTATCGAGTGGGTTGCGCATCAATTCATCCATCAATCTCTTGATTAGAATGTCGATTGTTGATCTGTTTTATACCATCTGTACGCCAAATACTTTAATTTCATTTATGCTATTTGGCGATGTTTATAGAATCAGATCTATGGTTGAATCAATCCAACCACTTATTTCAACATGATTGGTTTATCTAGTTCAAATTAAATAAATTATTAAAAAATATATAAAACTATATTCAACTGTTTCACGGATTAACCAAGTTTTGCCTAATGTACCAATCAGCTCAATTTGAACAACTTTGCTATTTTGCCTTCATGAGTTTTTTCTTTAAAAAAACTGTTTGTGTTGAATGACACAAACACTTTAGTTTGATTTATGCTATTTCAGGTTTTCCTTTCAAAAATAAAAGATTAAACCCTGCTATTAGTACATATACTATGCGTAAATTGTGGATTTAGTTTTTGTACTTTAATTTTGTTATTTTTAGATTTTGTAATTTTAGAAATTTAAATTTTAATCATGATCGAATGTTAGCTATTAAATTCCTGAGTAAATTATATAGCTAGTCACTTAACTATTTTTTTTATTTTAGGCACTCAAAATAAAAAAAATTACAATTTAAGCACCCATGTTACATAGTTCAATAATTTTGGTCACTCTCGTTAAAAATCACAAACGACAAGCTGACGTGGTAGATAAAAAAATTGGTATCATAACAAATTTAGTCATCAACTTCTACATATTATATCAACTTAATCATAAATTTAAAAAATTAACCCTTAAAATTTACAAATATTCTCAATTTTATCCTAATCTAAAAATCCCTATCCCTATCTTTATCCCTCTCCCTCCACTTTTATAGAAGGATCAGTTTACTTTTTGATTTAATAGACCACTTGGATTAATTCAACCATTTTTTTAGTAGAGAGAATAAAATGCAATTTGACTCCTAGTACATGGGCCACTATGATATTTTTACTGTTAGTGACTTATCTATGGCTCTTTGATCTAATGTATTTGATTGAGATGATGTCACGTATTAACCGAGTTTAACTCAATTGTAAAGTTACCAAAAACTCATTTCTTATACAAAGTAACAAAAATTATTTTGATAGTATTTATATCATTTTATAGTTTGATAACTTTAAATATAAATATATATATACATATAATAAAAATTATAAGAAGTTTTTACTATCTCAATTTTATTGTTTTGATCACAATCATATTTAATATTTATATTAATTCTCCTCTTAACCGCAATGTAAGCAGAAACTATTAATTCTCCTCCAATTTTCAGTTTTATTTCTATGTTTATTCACTTTTCTTTCATTAATACCTTTTATTGGTTTAAAACATAATTTAATAATTTAATAAAATTTGTACTCGAGAATTTGCTTTAAAGAGTATTAAACTCCTTAATATTCGATATTAATTATTTAAAAATTTGAAAATTTTGAAAAATTATTGAATTAGTCTGATTTTTTCAAAATTTATCGGATTAAGCTGATTTTAAAGAGAAGAAAAACATGTGTAGCTAGACACGCTTTCTCGCTTAGTCAGCAAAGCGCATTTTCCTTCTCTATCTATGATTTGTTTAGGGTTTTTTTTAGAGGTTAAAGTTTAGAGGTTTTTAAATATTTTTGTTTAAGGTTTATAATGGTTTTTGAAATTTAGGGTTTAGAAATTTATTATTTAGGAATTTTTTTAATTTTTATATATTTTTTAGAAATTTTTATGATATTTATATTTGGTGGAAAATATAAATTTTAGATTTGTTTTCAGCAGATGTGCCAATAAAGCGCCAATTGGAGGCATTTTCTTGTCAAATATGCTAAGACGCATTTTTCTTCTCTCTTCAAAATCGATCTAATCCGATAAATTTTGAAAAACACTACTTAATCCAATAATTTTTTAAAATTTTCAGCATCTTGGTTAATTCACTCTCAGTAGAGCTATATAATTTGAATTAATCATAATGTATAAATGTAATATATTAAGCCCATGATATCTATATCTTATTGGCTGAAGGTTAAGAAGTATGTACAGGCAGTTAAACAAGGAGATGATCAAAAAAAACTTGGCAGTTCGAAATATTTTGGCTGATATTGTCGAAGCTCTAGCCGGTGCTATTTATTTGGATCTCAATTTTGATCTCACCAAGCTGTGGACGGTACGGTTCTTTCGTTTATTCTTTATTGGGTAAATATAACTTTTACCCTGAAGTTCAAGGACCAAAAACTATATTATCCCTTTCTGAGTGGGGACTGCAAGTATGCAACGCCACATGCATGGAGATCGGTTCATTATCTAATGTACACTTTATATGATGACATTCGCAGATATTTAAAGATGTATTAATGATAGATGAAATTGAGGTGCCAAAGGATTTTCAATCTTCTGATCAGATTATTGGAGCACGAGCTGAGTTGCATGGATTATGTGGCAAGAGAAACTGGGGAAACCCACTTTACAGGTTGCATATATATAAGGATTTTTATTTTTTATATTTTTATTTTCTGGAATTTAATTCTTCTACTTTTTAAATTTCAAAATATAAGTTCAATTGCTAACACGGTTAAATTTATTGGTGACTCACTTGGTAGAACTTGAATTTAACAAAATATTATTAACCGTGTTCACAGTTAAACCTGGATATAAAGACTAAATTCCGAATTTACAGAGGGTAGATTAACTTTTGCCATATTTTCTTTTATTTTGTTTACTGGAAAAATCCAATCGTTGCTTCGTTGGGCTGGTAGCTTCTTTTCTCGTGCAGTCGCGAAGACTTTTCCTGGAGCTAAAAAGCTTATAGAATTTGCTATGAAGCTTATACCTGTCTTGAGATCTAGGCCTGAGCTAAGGTTGCTGCTGGGAATTAGTGATTAATCAGTGAGGATATTACTGAGTTAATAAAATTTGAAGGTTTGTAATGTTGGGTCACTGTTGTGCTTTGAATTTATACACTAATTTATGTACTGTTTAATAAGCAAGGATGTATTAGAGGTCCATAGTGATTATTTCTACTTGTTCTTGATGTTTTGTATTATTTCGAGTTAGAAATTTGATTTTAATATTTGATATGTAATAATAAGAGAAAATTATTTTGATTTCTTTTTGACTAAAAAACTTGCTCTCTAATTCCAACCAATAATTTCCTTTTATCAATATAGGATAAGATGCATTATCCATATAAACACTAAATAGAAATTAATCAAAATTCGTATTTTAATCTAAAATATTTTTTAAATGAAGTGATAAAACCACAACCATATTTAAAAAAAGAAAAAGCAGCTAATTTCAAAGTAAAACAAGTATGGTTTGTCTGTCTTTCGAATAGATACAAGTTTTCTTCTTCTTCTTCTGCCGCCGCTAACATGGACCCGTCGATAATCGCCGCCGTGGAGAAGATCCTTAAATACACGTTTCAAGACAAAAGACTCCTGACAGAAGCCTTGACGCACTCTTCGTTCCGCGAAGACATGTCGTACGAAAGACTGGAGTTCATTGGGGACGCGGCGCTCGGCTTGGCTGTTGCTACCCATTTCTTCTCTTTGGATCCGCAACTGAACCCTGGCCACCTTACGCAGCTCCGAAAAAAAGTGTAAGCAACGAGAGACTGGCGCTGGTGGCGGCTAGGCATGGGCTTTACCAGTTCGTCAGGCGCAAAGACACTGGTCCTCTTGACCTTCTTGTAAGCAGAAACTGTTAATTCTCATCCAATTTTTAGTTTTATTTCTATGTTTATTCACCTTTTTTTTAATTAATACCTTTTTGTTATGAATATTTATGTGGATGCCATTATCACCCCCAGAAGTTATGAGACTCTTCCTATACCCCCATAAGTTATGAGACTCTTCCTATACCCCATAAATTATGAGACTTTTCTTATACCCCATTAATATGGGAGATAAAAGGTCATGACCCTTTACATGCCCTATATTAATTAGAGAGTTACTTTTAATCCCTATATATATGGGACTCACGTACTCATGAAAAGAGATAATAAGAAAAGAAGATACACTCTCTCTTCTACATTCTCTCTACACCTTCTTCTATCATATTTAGTTTGTTCTTTCTTTATTATTTCATAACACGTTATCAGCACTGTTATAGGCCAATTTTGGCCTTTACAAATTGACCCAATACCCATTACATTAACCAAATCCCCAGACCCACAACCCATTTACATTTCATTACCCAAAAACCTAACACATAAACCCACTCAAATAACAAACTAGCCCAATAACCCCTACCCAATTGGCCTTTACAAATCAAACCCAATTAACCCATCAGCCCACCGAGATCCACTACCCAAACCAAATGACTAAGGACCCACTACCCGGCAGTCCAACTCAAGCCCAATCCCGGTAGCCCAATTGGCCCAAACGCTAACAGCCCCTAGAGTCAAACTAGGGTTTCAATTTTGAAACCCTAGCAGCCTTCTCCACCGCCGCAAGCTAGTTGGCCTCCTACGCACATCACCTCCTCTACCTGCTCCGTCATGCTGTGACCACCTGCAAACTAAAGAAAACACGCGACAGAGACAGACAACAGCAAATAGTAGCAACAACAGTACCAAACAGTGATAAACCCAGTGTAATCGGGGCTATAAAACCACGACCAAATCGATGTAATGGGGGGTTTTTTTCTTTTCATTGTTCAAAAAAGTGTAATCAAGTGATTGAATACAAAAGAAAATAAACAAAAAATCAGATTCAGATTCAAAAATCCGAAAATCAATGGTTGCATTCTATCTTTCTTTTATTGTATTTTATTTTGAAATATAAAGCTAGTATTAAATACATACCTTGCTCGGCTCTTGGATGCGGGATAGGGGATCTCCGATGACCCTAAGCGTCAGGAAACCCTCGGGTCTCTGACAAGGGGAGAAAATGTCGATTTGGCTCCCATCTCAGTCACGTTTTACTCGATCTTTACCGGCATTTGAAAACTGATCATGGTTAGTCAGAGGAATAGAGAGGAGAGTGAGATAAAAGGCTCGATTGTTTTGAAAAAGGATGAAAACTCCCCTTTCATGAGACCCTAACCACTGTCTTAGGGTGGCGTCGCTATGACCATAGCAACGAAGGGCCATGAACCTCGGCTGAGCGGCACGGAGATTTGAGAGGGGAACTTTCGGGTGTTGTTTGGAGGAAGAAGAAGACCTTTTGGTCTGTGACAAAACCCGATTAGGGTTATTTTTTTATGCTGTAAAGGGGTTAAACGACACTGTTTAGAACCCTTTTCTCATGGTCTAAAACGGTGCCGTATAGGGCTTTGGTTAATTCCTGCTCGACAACCCGACCCGGGGACGCGTATGACCCGCGTGTTCTGATGTTGGATGGTGTATTTACACCTTTGGCCCCTCGAGCTAGCAGTGGCTTCCAATTGTGCCTTTTATATGTTTCATTTTCCTCCCAAATCCGCCCATTTAATTTAAGAAGCTGTACAATTTGACCAATGTTTAAATACAGCATTTAGCTGGCCGGATTATTTGCTACCTTGGCCCCTGTTCTTTATATCCGCGTTTTGTTTGGGTCCATATTCTTTCGTATTATTTTGTGTATATGTTTTCAACATATGATGTATACTTTGTATATTATGTCTATATAGTCTAAAGTTATATTTTATATATATTATTCCCTTATATATATTATGCATGTTTTATGTATGTATTCTTTCACATTATTTTATATATGTATTTTCAATCCTACTACATGTATTTTGTATCTATCCTATGGTCCTATTTTGTATATATGTTATATTCTTTTATATATATTACATATGTGTCTTTATTTCCAATAAGTATTTCTTTACATTATTTCATGTATATATATAGATATTCCCAATACTATATTCATACATTTCTAATTATTTCAATAGCATTATCATCTATATATATTTTACATATTATGTGTATATTATGCTCTTGCATATATATTCTTCATTCTTATATTATGTATATTTTTCATATTATATTTGCCATCTCGTATATATTTTTTTTAAAATCTCACTATGTAAAGATTTTTAAATATTATATTATGTGTGCATATACCTGGGTTTATAAGAATGTAATCCATTTATTTTGAAAACCTTATCTCGTATTATATAATATGTCATATGTCTAAAATTTTATTGTAGTTCTTATAGTTCTAAATATTTTCCTATAGTCGTATATTCTTATTCGTTAAGACCTAGTTAAATTCCGATTAATTTTATTTTGTGCTACATTTTTTTAAATTTTTCTAGCTTTTGAATGTTAATGTTATCACTCGTGTTTGATGATACGCTACCTAATCATTGTTATTGCATGCATTATTAGATATTTATCGATCATTACGATTCATCGATGCCATCTGCATTACTTCTTTCCTTCGTATTTTATAATTTCATGCTTGTATTCCAATAAAGTCATGTCTAGCTCCATTTTGTTAAATTTTTTTTTTCAAAGCCTTCGAAAGAATAACTCGTGTTTGGGTACTTCAAGGAAATCAAACCTTAACTTACTAGGTTTTGATTTTCCTCATTAAATCTGAACTATCGAGTATCGATTTCAAAATCAAAACACGTGAATTTTCAAATAAAACCTATTTTCGAAACCTCGAAATACTACATCCTAACTTACTGAATGTGGCGTTCAGTGTCTCGAGATAAGAATTTCAAAATTAAGTTAATATTTTATGTTTTGGAACTTCGATAAATCAAGCCCTAACTTACTAGGTTTAGATTTTTCGTTCGACCCAAAATAATTAAATATTCCTTTTCAATTTGAATATATGAATCTTTTTAATAAAAAGGACGAGCTTAATTTCGAGAAATTGATATATTGCACCCTAACTAACTGGATGCGATATTCTTATTTCATTGAGATGAGCGAGTCTCGACTTTTATTTCGCTATATTCAAACGTTTTTAGTAAAAATGGATCATATTTTAAATTCTTCCAAAATTTCAAACATTCGACACTAAGACAGTAACTAAACAACTAGGTACCAATTTTAGGAGTATCGAGGGTGCTAATCCTTCCTCGTACGTAACCGACTCCCGAACCCGTTTTTTAAAAAAAAACTTTCGTAGACCAAAGCTATTGTTTTAATAAATCGAAGCATTTTATTAAAATGATTAACTTTTAAGGTAATCCGATCGCACCTCGAAAAAGGTCGGTGGCGACTCTCGTTTTTAAAATTCCAAAGTCGATTCCACTATTTTCAAAAAAAAAGGTTTAGACAGCTTGGCGACTCCGCTGGGGACTCCAAGTTTGCGAGTCAAGCCTCAAGTTGATTAACTTTGGTCTTTTTGTCGAAAATTGAAATTTTGATTTTGAAGTACGATCTCTCTTTTGCATTTCATCCAATTTGAAATTTGTAATCATTATTTTGTCCACATTTCTTTCTATGTTTTGATGTTTCTGTGTAATTGTGCATTGCATTGTATGACTGCCGGGTCACACCTTTTAAGTGGGAGCAAGAAGCTACTCCTTCGTGAGGTTTTCACCTCCGTGTAGGATAGTGAAACGCTTCCGGAACACGTCCGTACCTATGTGCTTCATGAGATCTTTATCTCCGTGTAGCCTTAGGGAAACGTGTTCCCCTGAACCGAACTCGATCTAAATGAGCCTATAATGGGTGAAGATCGAGGAATCTGCTGGTTCAGGTACCCTACTCTAGATCCAAGCCGCATATAGAGGACCTTTAGGAGCCCACACGAGGTAGAACTACGCCTAACCCTAGTGGTTACCCTAATAGGTCCTTGATTGTTCTCTGCTTCTATGTATGCTTTGAATTTTATTATATGTTGTACTAACATTTTGTGTTTCTACTTTCTACATATTGCATTTAAAAGGTGTCGATTTGGGTTCGATTGCTAAAATAGGGAGCTAGACCATGGAAAACGAACTTCTTGATAAGGTAAAAGGCAATGCGACAATCTAAAACTGGTCAGAAACAACACAATTGGAAAAAGGGGATAGCCTAGCTGCGGGATATGTATCAGAGTTATGGGATTATACCCGCATCATTGTTACGTAAAACAGTCTTCAGAAATTGAGAGAAATTTAGTGTCAGTGGGATGATGAAACTAAAGGGATGTTCTATAACAAGTATGGAGATTTGCCGTATCTGTTAGATGTTAAGGTGGACGAGAATTTGTTTCGGGCCCTCGCACAGTTTTGGAACCCAGCATATAGTTGCTTCACCTTCGGAGGAGTAGATTTGGTGCCTACCATAGAAGAGTATACTGCTCTATTGAATTGTCCGAGAGCGCAGGTTGACAAAATTTACTCAAGAGCTGCTTATGTCCCGACTTTTTGGAAAAAGCTGATGAATATTACGGGAATGAGTGAGTAATGGATCACGGCTAAGATTAAGAAGAAAGGAGAATACAAGTGCATTCCATGGAAAAACCTAAGAGATCTAATTCTAGGTCACCCTGATACTACAAAGAGGGTTGATGTTTTCGCACTTGGCATTTATGGATTAATGTTGCTCCCTAAGGCTTTGGGATATGTGGACGAGGCAGTCACCGACCTCTTTGATCGACTTGACAAGGGGATCACACCAGTGCCTGCAATCTTGGCAGAAACCTTCAGGTCATTAAGCGCATGCAGAAGAGCCAGAGAAGGCAGGTTCATAGGATGCGCACAACTTCTTTTAGTTTAGTTTCATAGCCATTTTTGGAAGATGAATAAACCCTCCTATCGGGTCTTCTTGAATGATTATTCCCCGTTAAGAGAAATGGTGGCCACGCCAAGAAGAGATGATGTGTCTGAAGAAAACTGGATCGCGCTTCTTCAAAACCTGCAAGACGGTTGTAATAGGGCAATTTTGCCCGGGGTCCAATAAAGACCCAAATAAAAACAAAATTGATTAAAATTAATGTCCATTTACATTAAAGTCCTGACCCATTTACAACAACCCATTACAACACCTAACCCAACTCCCCTAACCTACCCGGGCCCGTTACAAGCCCAAAACTGACCTAAGCCCACATCCCACTGACCCAAGCTTGCCCAGGCACCCGAAACCCTAGCCGCACCAGTCTCTGCCCACTTGCCTCTGACAGCATGCACCTGCCCTCTGCTAGCGGTCCCATCCACCGTCCAGCACCGCCCCTGGCTCCTCTCAGCACCGCCTTTTACCTGCAAAGGCATTAAAAAGACAGGACAGAAACAATATAAAAAAAAGGGGGGAATCGGCTATAAAAGCCGATTGTAAACTTCTGTAAAGGGGTTCGTTTTTTTTCAAAAATACCAGCAATACAACCAGTGTCTTTTTAAGATTCAAAATCTACAAAATCCCAGAGAGCAAACAACAGCATTAACGATAACAGCGAAGGGAAACCCCCGATTGCAAACCAGAGCAGAATCAAACCAGAACGCAAGGTGATTTAAACCTCTTTCATTTTTAGGCACTCATTCGGTAAAATAACAACAATAAAGCAACGAATAATAAAATAACAAAAAATAAACTAAAAAAGAAAAAAAAACAACAAATTTACCTTTCCGGCCACCGCGTACGGTGGCCGGCACCGGCGCCGGTGACCGTCCGGTGACCGGCCGGTGGTCGGACCGACCACCGGAAATCGCTCCGGTCACCCTTTCCCCTTCCTTTTCTCTCTTCTCTCTCTTCTCTTTTCCTCCCCCCGGGTAAAAATGAGAAATTTTTGAAGGTTTGGGCCTATTTATAGCACCTGAAAACGGTGCCGTTTTGGCCTTAATGCCCAGGGCACAAAACGACACCGTTTTGCCCTGGGTCGGAGCCACCCGACCCGCTCCAGCAAGGTCCGCGTGTTTTTGAAGGCGGAAGGGCTAATTGCGCTTCAGGCCCTTCCGCTTTTTCTGTTATTTGCAATCAGGTTTTGTCATTTTCAAAATTGGCCCAATAGTTTTCCCCGTGTTGCGATTTAGTCCTCCATGATACGCTGCGTTTTAAACGCGCGGAAAAATTGCCCTTCTGGCCCCCTGTTTATTTGCCCCGTGTTCAAATAAGTCCTCCATACTCTTTTTTAATTTTAAATTAGCCTGAAAGTTTCGATTTTAACCCAATTTGGTCCCATTTCGTTATTATTATCCTTTTTCTTTCTTTTAAGGTTTTATTATTATAGTTATACCCTATACTATTATTATTATTATTATTATTATTACTATTATTTTTATTATCATCATTATTACCTATTAGTATTTCGTATTTTACTTAATACATATATATATTTCTATATTAAGTGTATATATTTTATTAACTACCATTTTATATTATATTACATACATTATACATATATATATTTCAACCTATATGTTATATACCTATCCTCCCTTTATATACTCTTTATATATATTAATATCAATATTGCATACATATTATGTAAAGCTATATCTTTATATTTCAATAACATTAATATATTACGTATATATATTTTATGCATCCTTCCTATAGCACATAAGTATTTTACACGTATATATTTCATATTTTTATCATTTCTAATATCTTTTATATTTTTAAACCTACATATTTTGTAAATATTCTTATGTATCTTCATATTATTTTATATTTATCTACATATTTTAATCTTGCTAATTATATACTTCATACCAACTTATGTTTTATGCATGTTAAGCATGTTTATACCCGTATATCATCCCATGCACGTACTTTATGCTATTATTAATCCTATTTAAATATAAATACTATTAATATAAATATATATTGTACATATGTTTTAGTTTAACCTATACATCATATATATATTCCTTTAATATATTCTTTGTATGTGTATATATCACATATGTATATAAAATTTTTTATGCTATATTTTCATATTCTACGTACATTTTTTTATATATACATATATATACGCATAAAGCTACATGTTTATTATTAATAACTATTTTTACATTACAATGCCCTACATTTTCGATACTATCACAAACATATACGACTTCAATGTATTTCACAAATCCCCCATATATCGTTTTTAAGCCCAATCGCGTCGTAGTCCAAAGATTTCGAAAACGAGGCAATATTTTTGTGTTTAGAGATTCGGGAAATAGTGCCCTAACATGCTGGGTTGCGATTTCTCACTCGTCTAAATACCTAAAATACCCTCCTAAATTTTACAATTTGCGAGATATCCTTAGTTTCGAGGAACCTAAGAACTTCGTGTCCAATCGTGCTGGATGTGACGTTCGTATTCCTCCGAAACGAAAGAATCTCGATCTTTTTAAATCGACTCGTCTTAATTCAAAAATGTCTTTAAAATGAGGCAATATTTTTGTATTTAGTGATCCGGGAAATAGTGCCCTAACGTGCTGGGTTGCGATTTCTCATTCGTCTAAATACCTAAAATACCCTCCTAAGTTTTGCAACTCGTGAGATATCTCTAGTCTCAAGGATTTCACGAATCTCGTGTCCAATCGTGCTGGATGTGGTATTTGTATTCTTCTGAGGCGGAGGAATCTCGAATTTCCTACCCAAGTTATTCCTGTTTCAAAAAAGAATCCTATTTTCAGAACTTTCCAAATTTCGACTCAAGACAGAAAATTGCTCAATTTGGTACCAATTTTGGGCGTCGCGGGGGTGCTAATCCTTCCCCGCGCGTAACCGACTCCCGAGCCCGTTTCCTCTAATTTTTCGTAGACCAAAGAGTTTTGTAAGGTGATCCAATCACACCTAAAAAGATTGGTGGCGACTCCTCTTTTTCATTTTCTAAGTCGACCAACCGTTTTTTCTTTTTCAAAAAAATGGTTACGACAGCTTGGCGACTCCGCTGGGGACACCGAGAGAGTCAAGCCAAAATTGATTATTTTCTGTCTTAAAGTTTGAGTTGGAAATTTTCTAAAAAATGATCTTTTTACATGTGATCGCTGTGTATGTTTGTTATCTTTCCTCGCACACATTGCATTTGCATGACCGTTGTGGTCACACCCTTAAGTGGGAGTGAGGAGCTACGCCTTCGTGAGGTTTTCACCTCCGCATGGGCTGGTGAATCGCTTCCGGGATACATCCGTACCTATGTGCTTCGTGAGATTTTCATCTCCGCATGGCAGTAGGGAAATGTGTCCCCCTGAACTGAACTTGGTCCATATGAACCTATAATGGGGGAGGATCGAGGAATCTGCTGGTTCAGGTACCCTTCTCTCTAGAACCGAAACACATATAATGAACCTTAGGTGCCTATCCTTGGTAGTTCGGAGGTGACCTTTAGTGACTACCCCTGTAGGTGCTTGTTTATTTTCTTTGGATTACATCTGTTATATGTGACATTAACATTTTCTGTTTTGTCATCATTGCATGTCATCCAGCATCTAGAGGTATCGATTCACGGTTCTATTTCTAAGTTAGAAAGTTTTGTAATGGGGAATGAATATCTTGACAAAGTGGAAGACAACGCTAACATACGGACATGGTCAGAGAAAGCTCAGTTGGAAAAAGGAGATAGTATTGCCGAGGGGTATATGTCAGAGCTATGGGACTTTACTCGTATCAGTTCGGCACAGAACGAGCTTCAGGAATTGAGGGATATCTGGACCCGATGGGACGAGGAGGCTAAACAGTTGTTCTATCAGAATTACGGAGATCTCCCCTATCTGCTAGATATTAAAGTGGATAAGCATCTGTTTCGGGCTATGGCACAGTTTTGGAACCCTGCTTATAGCTGTTTTACATTCGGGGAGGTAGATTTGACACCCACTGTGGAAGAATATACCGTCTTGCTCCGCTGTCCGAGAATTCAAGATAACAAGGCTTATGTCAGGGCTGTCAATCTTCCAACTTTTGTGAAGAAATTAATGATCATCACGGGAATGAGTGAACAGTGGGCCACAGCTCGAATCCAACAAAAAGGTGATAGCAAATGTATTTCGTGGGCCAGCCTAAGGGATTTGATACTGACGCACCCTGACACGAAGAGGAAGGTGGATGTCTTGGCTTTGAGTATCTACGGGTTGGTGATTTTTCCGAAGGCTATGGGGCATATAGACGAGGCGGTCACAGATTTATTCGATCGACTCGACAAACTAGTCACACCGGTACCGGCAATCCTAGCAGAAACATTTCGGTCCTTGAATGCATATAGGAGAACTGGTGAAGGCAGATTCATCGGTTGCGCACAGTTGTTGTTAGTGTGGTTCCATAGTCACTTCTGGAGGGTCGATAGAGGTCCTTGCCGAGTATTCTTACAGGACTACTCTCCTTTAAAAGAAGCAGCGACTACCTCAAGAAGAGATGACATCACAGAGGAAAGATGGATAGAGATACTGCGAAATCTCCGAGAAGAAGATGTTGTATGGAAGGCTCCTTGGATGGCTCCTAGAGAAATCATTTATCGTTGCGGAACTTTTGATTGGGTACCTCTCCCTGGAATTTGGGGAGTTGTCGGTTACGCGCCATTGCTCTTTTTGAGGCAATATAAAGCAGAACAGTTTATACCGGTAACATATGGCCTGGCCCAAAGTGAGTTCTCATACAAAGGCGACAATTATAAAAAGAAGATACGAGAGATTTCTGACTCCTGGAAAAGGATCTACTGCATGAAGGTTCTGACTGATGGCCCGACGACGACCCCTGAGTACAAAGAATGGTTTAATAAGAGGATCAATGACAACATCCCGAGGCCGAGTTGGGAGACTGCTCAATCAATAGAGGAAAGCTTACGGGTGATTCCTTCAGAACTAGAACTCGTAAAGTTAGAATTTGAAAGGAAGAATCTAGAGCTCGCAAAACGGATAGAGAAGTTAGAAGAAGAGAAGATGTACCTGAGCCTAGACGTTGACGTACAGAAAACGGAGGTCGAAAAGGTGAAGAAAGAAAAAAGAAAAATAGAAGAAGACCGAGATGACCTGAAAGAACGATATAGAAAAATGCAACTGTCAAAAAAGAGAGCCGGATTAGGAAAGACTTCTGAACAATGGCAGCTAGAAGTTCGGGAAGAGAAAATCAAAGCAAACCATTGGGAGAAGAAGTTCCAAGAGATGCAGGCACAGAATCAAGCTTTAGAAAGGAACTTAGCAGATAATCGAAAGGAAAGTCAAGGATTAAAGGCTAAGGTAACTGAACTCGGACGGTCTCTTCATCTTCACCGAAGTCGTAACTCCGCGGCTGAGTTGAAAGCAAGCCAAGATAAAATCGAAGAGATGAAACATCAGATAGAAGGGCTAGAGACAGCACTACAAGACGGCGGGCTTCGTATCGAGCAGCTTGAAGCGCGAGAGGAACACTGGAAGGGAGAGCTTCACCATTTCCAAAATCAAGTCAGAGATAGGGATTACCTTATGGGAGAGGCCATTGTCCAGATCCGAGAAGTCGCCGACCATCTGCAAGACCTCGCAGTGCAAGCTGATGTGTTAGGTGTCAGATACGAGCAAGAATCAGACCGAGGTCGAGAATTGGCGGCGTTGCTTAAGAAAATCAAGGCTTTAGGCCTAAAAGCAAAGGCATATCTGTAATCAGCTTGTTGTAAAAAAAAAAAAACTTTTGTCCCTGTTATTAAAGAAGAATGGGTTGAAACTCTATACCTAACGATGAAAGTGTCTGTAATTCGTTTTGTGTAAGGATTTTTGTTCCTTAAACAACGTTTTCTAAATTGAAACTGAATCGGGATCGATATCTTTTGCATTCATGCATTCGCATTGCATTACATCATATGCATTTAAAACTAAAAGACCCTGATTAGTAAAAGTTGCTACAGAAGGAAAGAATCTGGAAAATCCACATCCCTACGGTACGCGTGCTAAAACCAAGAATATGGATCAGAGATTCGAGCAACTGCAAAAGGAAATGCAGGAATAATTGCAAGAACAACTGGCAAAAATACAAAACGATATGCGTGAACAGATGATGGAGGCTCAGAGGAGTATGGTGGCCGAAATGGCTCAGCTGCTGAAAGGAGCAATGGATAAGGGAAAGGCCCCTATGGCTGCTACCGCGGAAGATAATGATGATTATCCTCCGGGCTTTACACCACCCCGTACTCAAACACAGACGGAGGCTACCCTACGAAGGCCGTCTGTCACCATTAGGCCTCAACAGGGGCAAATTGATATTGGAATGCCTGTGAACCTACAAGACGGTTCGGGGTCTAACCCGTTAGAAAATCCTATCAATTCACTCACCCCTGATTTGGATTTGGTTGAGAAGGAAAGGGAAAGGACCGAATCCTCGAGACAATTAGAGGAGCGCTGCAGGTGGTTGGAAGAAAAGTTTAGGGCTCTAGAAGGTGCTGATGGCCGACAAGGGATGGATGCTAAAGAATTTAGCCTAGTCCCAGACTTAGTCCTCCCTCACAAATTTAAAATGCCAGAGTTTGAAAAATACAATGGGACTAGTTGTCCTGAAGCCCACCTTACTATGTTCTGTAGGAGAATGACAGGGCACGTAAACAATGATCAACTTCTGATTCATTGTTTTCAAGACAGTTTAGTCGGCGCCGCGGCTAAATGGTATAACCAATTAAGTCGCGATAGGATCAATTCCTGGAGAGACTTGGCACACGCTTTCATGCAACAGTATAGCCACGTGGCTGACTTGACGCCCGATCGAATGACCCTGCAGAATATGGAAAAGAAGCATAATGAAAGCTTCCGACAATACGCACAAAGGTGGAGAGAGGTTGCCATGCAAGTTCAACCGCCACTATTGGAGAAAGAAACTACTGTGCTATTCATAAATACCCTTAAGGCCCCATTCCTTACTCACATGATCGGAAGCACCACCAAGAGCTTTGCCGACATAGTCATGGCGGGAGAAATGATTGAAAACGCCATAAGGGTTGGTAAGATAGAAGGAGAAACCACTAAAAGGCCGGCCCCAAGAAAGAAGGATAATGAAGTGAACAATGCGAGCGGTCACAGCCCGAAGGCGATTGTGGTTAGCCAACCGAGAACGGCCACGGGAGGACAACAGGGTTCCCAAAGGCAGGAATCTAATGCAAGACAGAGCACTGAAAAGATCCAGTTCACACCCATCCCGGTGACATATAAAGAACTTTACCAAAGTCTATATAATACACACGCAATAGCTCCCTATTACCTGAAACCTCTGCAGCCCCCATACCCCAAGTGGTATGATGCTAATGCCAAGTGTGAATACCATGCGGGAGCTCATGGACACTCAATCGAAAATTGTGTCAGCTTCAAAAAGGCCGTGGAAAGACTTATCAAAATGGGGATCGTGAAATTTGACGACACCCCTAGTACGGAAAACCCACTGCCGAACCACAACGATCAAGGGGCGAACGCAATCGGAGAAACCGATACGAGAAGGGTCAAAGAAGACATCGCCGAAGTAAGGACACCGTTAAAGGTGATTTGGGGAGAAATGATGAAAAGAGGAATGTTGGTTGCCAAAGAAAGAAGTGAAAAAGCGGGGAACTACTGTGAGTTCCATCAAGTCGAAGGGCACGAGATCCAAGAGTGTGTTGAATTTAGAATTCTAATACAAAGCCTCATGGATAATAAGGAGCTGGAATTTTATGAAGAGGGCTTGGAGGCAGGACACATATGCGCCTTGGAGGGAGAATCGTCGAATCAAGGAACCAATCGGCCAAGGATCATTATTTCCCTACCTAAGTATGACGATGCGGGAGCGCAAACAACACCGAAGATCATTATTCGCAAACCTGTTTCCTTTCCTTATAAGGATAACAAAAGGGTGCCCTGGAACTATGACTGCAGTGTGGCGATGCCGGAAGAAGAAAAAATAGCTAATGCTTCCAAAGAAGCCCAGGCAGAGGGTTCTTTCACTCGTAGTGGGAAGCGTTATGACGCGGGAGGAATCAGGATCAAGTCTGTAAAGGCAAAAGCCTTAGCGTTCGAGAAAGACAAAGAGGCTGAAGCACTTATCAATGAACCAGTGAAGGAGGAAGAGGCTAAGGAATTCCTAAAATTCCTGAAACACAGCGAGTATAGTGTAGTTGAACAGCTACGTAAACAACCGGCCCGGATATCAGTATTAGCATTGCTCCTAAGTTCAGAAGTACATCGTGAGGCATTGATGAAAGTGCTTAATGAAACCTATGTTACTAAGGACATATCCGTCAATAAGCTGGATCGCCTTGTTAGTAACATAAGTGCTGACAATTTCATCTATTTCAATGATGATGAAATCCCACCGGGTGGCATGGGATCAACTAAAGCCCTACACATCACCACTCGTTGCAAGGGGTACACGCTGCCAAGTGTACTTATCGACAATGGGTCAGCCCTGAACGTCCTGCCATTATCTACATTAAATAGGTTGCCGATAGACAGTTCTCACATGAAAGCATGCCATAGCATAGTGAGAGCATTTGATGGCACGGAGAGAAAGGTGATGGGAAGAATTGATGTCCCTTTAATGATCGGGCCAAACACATATGAGGTGGATTTTCTGGTAATGGACATCAAGCCCTCTTATAATTGCCTGCTAGGGAGGCCCTGGATACACTCAGCAGGAGCAGTGCCCTCATCTTTACATCAAAAGCTGAAGTTGGTGACAGATGGACGGTTGGTAACTATAAACGCAGAAGAAGACATCATAGCAGCAGTTACTGGTAACGCGCCTTATGTGGAGGCAGATGAAGAGTCAATTGAATGCTCTTTTCGCTCTCTAGAATTTGTCAATGCGACCTTCATTTCGGAGGGAAATGAGATACCAGTGCCCAAAATGTCCAAGACCACAAAGATGGGTTTGCAAATGACAGTAGGAAAAGGAGCTGTGCCTAGAAAAGGGTTAGGCAAATACCTCCAAGGTGGAACCCGAGTCCCCGAGATAAGGGAGAAAAGAGATCGCTTTGGCCTAGGATTTAGGCCAGACCACAAACAAAGAAAGAAGGAGATAGAGAAGCAACAGGAAAGAAGAAAGGCGCGTCTGAGTGGAAGAGAACTCGAGTGGGAACCAATGACATTCCCTCACATATCCCAAACCTTTGTATCAGGAGGGATAATTCACCCTGAGGTGGGGGCACTCGAGAAAGGAAGCTATCACATCAACGCCATACATGATAGGGAGACTGAACCAAGGATCTTGGGGGATATCCGTCCTTACGAACCGGGGACCTCTTTAAACAATTGGACTGCTGAAGAACTTCCTGTAACCTTTAGGAACTTTACAGAGTAATTTTCCAGAACACTCTTATTGCTCTAAAGCCTAGGAGTAATAAGATTTCGTTTGTGAAATAGGCTTATGTTCGGATATTTTGGTTTCAATAAAGAACACTTTTGTCAAATCAAGCAAACTTCTTTCATTCTTCTATCGACAAACATTCGTTTGACCTTCTAATTTCATTTTTTAACTCATTCATGACATAAAAACAATCACTCTTAAATTCATTCATTCTTCGCACATTCTTCCATACCCCGCAGGTCCCTAGATATCAATGATATGAGCAATGATACTGCAAGTCCTGAATTCTCCTTTGAGCAAGACATGTTTTCAGAAGAACCTCAGGATTTTGAAGATGACAGGGATTGTGATGTATCTCCAGATCTGTTGAGAATGGTTAAGCAAGAAGAGAAGCAAATTCTGCCACACGAGAAAGAGACGATAGAGAACTTAACCTTGGAGGAGGGGAAAGAAGTGAAAATAGGGACGTGCATCTCAGAGGAAACTAGGCAGGATCTTGTTGAGTTGCTGAGACAGTTTAAAGATGTATTTGCATGGTCGTATCAAGACATGCCGGGGTTGGATACTGACATTGTAGTACATCGCCTTCCGATAAAACAAGATTACAAGCCAGTTCAACAAAAATTGCGGAGAATGAGGCCTGACGTTGTGCTGAAGATCAAAGAGGAAGTCAAAAAGCAATTTGATGCTGGATTCCTGAAAGAGGTCAAGTACTCCGAATGGGTGGCTAACATTGTGCCTGTTCCTAAGAAAGATGGGAAGGTACGAATGTGCGTCGATTACAGGGATTTGAACAAAGCTAGCCCAAAAGACAATTTTCCCTTGCCACACATCGACACCTTAGTAGATAATACAGCGGGTTATTCGTGGTTTTCCTTCATGGACGGCTTCTCGGGTTACAATCAAATAAAGATGCATCCCGAAGACATGGATAAGACCACTTTCATAACATTGTGGGGGACCTTTTGCTACAAAGTGATGCCATTCGGCCTAAAGAACGCAGGTGCAACATACCAAAGGGCCATGGTGACTTTATTCCATGATATGATGCACAGGGAAATCGAGGTGTACGTGGACGACATGATTGCCAAATCCCGAACTGAAAAGGAACACATCGAAGCCTTGAGAAAATTATTCTTGAGATTGAGGAAGTTTCAGTTGAAGCTCAATCCTGCGAAGTGTACCTTCGGAGTCAGGTCAGGGAAATTATTGGGTTTTGTAGTCAGCGAAAAAGGAATAGAAGTTGACTCAGACAAAGTCAGGGCCATACAGGAGCTGCCGCCACCACACACTCAGAAGGAAGTTCGAGGTTTTCTTGGGAGATTGAATTACATTGCCCGTTTCATTTCACAATTGACGGAGAAATGTGATCCCATATTTCGCCTTCTTAGGAAACACAACCAGGGTACCTGGAACGAAGAATGTCAGAATGCCTTTGATAAGGTCAAGCAATATTTGTCAAACGCTCCAGTACTATCCCCGCCTAGTCCGGATAGACCGCTGATATTGTATTTGTCGGTGTTCAGCAACTCTATGGGATGTGTGCTAGGCCAACACGATGAGTCAGGAAGAAAAGAGAAGGCGATATATTACCTCAGTAAGAAATTTACTGATTGTGAAATGAGGTATCCACCGATTGGGAAGTTGTGTTGCGCCTTGATCTGGACGACCCGAAGGTTGAGGCAATACATGTTATATCACACAACTTGGCTGATCTCGAAGATGGACCCATTAAAGTATATGATGGAGTCAGCGGCCCTAAACGGAAGAATGGCGAGATGGCAGATACTGCTTTCTGAGTTTGATATAGTATATGTGAATCAAAAAGCCATAAAAGGAAGTGCGATAGCAGAATTTCTGGCTAGTAGGGCTTCAGAAGAGTACGAACCATTAAGCTTTGACTTTCCAAACGAAGAATTGATGTACGTGGCAGCGGTCGAGAAAAATCCATGGAAGTTGAACTTTGATGGGGCATCTAATGCAATAGGAAATGGGATCGGAGCAGTATTGATATCCCCAGAAGGAGATCATTATCCGTTCACATGCAAATTAGACTTCGACTGTACAAACAATATGGCGGAATACGAGGCTTGCATCATGGGAATTCGGGTGGCCATAGAACGGAAGGTTAGAACATTGGAAGTGTACGGAGATTCGGCGTTGGTGATTTATCAACTCAAAGGTGAATGGGAGACAAGAGACCCCAAATTGATCAATTACCGGAGGGTAGTTTTAGGACTACTTGAGGAGTTCGAAGATATTACTTTCAATTATCTCCCACGAGATGAAAACCAGATGGCAGATGCTCTGGCAACTCTGGCATCCATGATTAAAGTAAACAAAGAGGAAAATATGAAGCCTATTCAAATGAGCATCTTCGAAGCCCCAGCTCACTGCTGTAGCATCGAAGAGGAAGAAAAGGATGACCACCCTTGGTACCAGGATATATTACGATATGTGAAGAATCGTGAATACCCTGAACTGGCAACGGAGAATGAGAAAAGAACCTTGAGAAGGTTAGCTTGCGACTACGTGTTGGATGGAGATATCCTTTATAAAAGAGGGAAAGATCAGGTACTTTTAAGGTGTGTCGACGCCGTGGAAGCTAGGAAAATCTTAGAAGAAGTGCATGAAGGCGTGTGTGGGACACATGCTAACGGCTTCACAATGGCAAGACAAATTATGAGATTTGGATACTATTGGTCCACTATGGAAGGAGATTGTATCAACCATGCCAAGAAATGTCATAAATGCCAGATCTATGGAGATAAGATTCATGTCCCACCGTCGCCCTTACATGTTATGACTTCTCCATGGCCCTTTTCCATGTGGGGCATGGACGTCATTGGGCCAATTTCACCTAAGGCCTCGAACGGGCATCGTTTCATCTTTGTGGTTATCGATTACTTCACGAAATGGGTGGAGGCTGCTTCATATGCTAACGTCACCAAAGCGGCAGTGAGTCGATTTTTGAAGAAAGAGATCATCTGTCGAGATGGAATGCCTGAGAGAATCATATCAGACAATGCATTGAACTTGAATAATAGCACGATTGCAGAAGTCTGCAGTCAATTCAAGATCAAACATCATAACTCGTCTCCTTACCGCCCAAAGATGAACGGGGCAGTGGAAGCGGCCAACAAAAACATCAAAAAGATAGTGGGAAAGATGACTGAGACTTACCGAGATTGGCACGAGAAACTGCCATTTGCACTATTTGCCTATCGAACATCTGTTAGAACCTCTACCGGGGCAACTCCATTCTCGCTAGTTTATGGGATAGAGGCAGTGTTACCCATCGAAGTGGAAATACCTTCCCTTCGAATCTTGTCAGAAATAAAGTTAGATGAGGCAGAATGGATTCAATCACGATACGATCAATTGAATCTGATTGAAGAGAAAAGGCTGAAGGCAATTCGTCACGGTCAGATGTATCAGAAGCGAATGATGCGAGCTTACGATAAAAAGGTCCGTCCAAGAGAATTTTACGAAGGGGACCTTGTATTGAAAAAGATCCTCCCCATACAAAAAGACTTCAGAAGAAAGTGGATGCCAAACTGGGAGGGGCCGTATGTCGTGAAAAAGGCTTTCTCTGGCGGTGCGTTAATTTTGACAGAAATGGATGGGAAAAGCTTACCCAATCCAGTGAATTCGGACTCAGTCAAGAAGTACTTTGTCTAAAAGGAGAGAAGCCAAGGTGAAAACCCGCAAAGGGCGCTTTGGGTCTTCTATTCAAAAAAACAAAAAAAAAACAAAACAACAAAAAAATGAAAAAATGAAAAAAGATGGAGAAGCCAAGGTGAAAACCCACAAAGGGCGCCTTGAGGCTAAAGGGGCTTTGAGTCGAAAACCCGAAAGGGCGGCTCAAATTTCAAACGACAAGCATCTCACTATACTCGACCTAGCAAGAAGTGGAGTATGTCACATGCCGGGGCATCAACAAAGTATTTTGGATCTTCTAAACACATGTCAAACCCAAAGTAGTCTGTAAGGAGTTTGCATGTAGAAGCTCAAGTTGCGATATCTAGGGTATCTGACCCTTTTTGTCCTGCTCACTACCCTTTGATCTTCTCAAAATGTTGTCAGATTAATTTCCTTTGTATCTTTGATGACTTTGTTTCAATCTAACCATCCTCAAGATTTTTGTCCTCCATCTTACACAAATGTGTTGCATTGAAATAAAGATTGATGAACTAAAAATATCTTTGCAAATGAAGTTCTGCATGTTACTCTGTAAAATTTCCTGATAATGCAAGAAACTAAAACAGAACAATTGTTTAAAGAACCCCCCTTTTTATAAAGATTGGGGATGCTCAAAGGGAACTTCATTTTCAGTTCGAAGTGATGACTAGAAAACGCAAACAATTCGATCCGACGAAAGGATCTTAGCAGGTCATAACAAGACCAACTTGATTCGAGACATACAAACCGAGTGTGAATGACACCTCGAGTGAAACTTGGATGAATGGGTAGTGATAGTTGAAATAGGATCACTCTCACAGCATTTTTTCATCATAATATGCACAATTAGGAAGCATTTGACTCATTTCGATCATGGCATCCTAATCATCTTGCATAAGCATAAACCTCAGGAAATCAATTCTACAGATAGATTCCCCAGTGGACAATGTAACGAGATTGACGAAAACAGCAAGTTCCAACGGATCTTAACTCCCTAAGCAGTAGGGTAGCAGATCGAATTTTGGCGGATCTTATCTCCATACAACAGTTATGGATCAGATTTCAGCCACTCGCCTTAACTCCCTAAGCAGTAGGGTAACAGGCAAAATAGAGCAGATCTTATCTTCGCTGACCAGGAGCGGAGCAGATCACATTCCAACAGATCTTAACTCCCTAAGCAGTAGGGTAACAGATCGAATTTTGGCGAATCTTATCTCCATACAGCAGTGTTGGGACAGATTTCAGCCACTCGCCTTAACTCCCTAAGCAGTAGGGTAACGGGCAAAACATAGCAGATCTTATCTTCGTTGATCAGGAGCGGAGCAGATCGTATTCTATCAGATCTTAACCCCCTAAGCAGTAGGGTAACAGATCGAATTTTGGCAAATCTTATCTCCATACAGCAGTGTTGGGACAGATTTCAGCCACTCGCCTTAACTCCCTAAGCAGTAGGGTAACGGGCAAAACAAAGCAGATCTTATCTTCGCTGAGCTGGAGCGGAGCAGATCACATTCCAACAGATCTTAACTCCCTAAGCAGTAGGGTAACAGATCGAATTCTGGCGAATCTTATCTCCATACAGCAGTGTTGGGACAGATTTCAGCCACTCGCCTTAACTCCCTAAGCAGTAGGGTAACAGGCAAAGCATAGTAGATCTTATCTTCGTTGATCAGGAGCGGAGCAGATCGCATTCTATCGGATCTTAACCCCCTAAGCAGTAGGGTAGCAGATCGAATTTTCTCATCATACGTCAGCAACGGAGCAGATTCTAGTCGCTCGCCTTAAATCCTTAAGCAGTAGGGTAGTAGGCAAAGTTTTAACAGATCTTAACCCCCTAAGCAGTAGGGTAACAGATCAAGTTTCGGCAGATCTTATCTCTCTATACTGGCAGAAAGCAGACCGAAAAGGCAGATTCAGAAATCCTTGTATTGTTCAGCAGAAAAGATTGAAGTTGCAGATCTTTTCTCGCTAAATTATTATATCCTTGAAGATGTGAGCAGATTGAAGCTACAAGACATACCTTTGAAGTCGCGATGGATCAAACCAAAGCTACAAGAGGCGGTGGGCTAAAGAGACTACCCGAACAAGAAGAGTACCGAAGAAGTCAAGACTCGGCAAGACCGGGCAAAATTAGCCCTTGTAAAGTCTTTGCTCTATCCCCGTTACACGACAATGAGCAAAGAGGGGCAGCTGTAATAGGGCAATTTTGCCCGGGGTCCAATAAAGACCCAAATAAAAACAAAATTGATTAAAATTAATGTCCATTTACATTAAAGTCCTGACCCATTTACAACAACCCATTACAACACCTAACCCAACTCCCCTAACCTACCCGGGCCCGTTACAAGCCCAAAACTGACCTAAGCCCACATCCCACTGACCCAAGCTTGCCCAGGCACCCGAAACCCTAGCCGCACCAGTCTCTGCCCACTTGCCTCTGACAGCATGCACCTGCCCTCTGCCAGCGGTCCTATCCACCGTCCAGCACCGCCCCTGGCTCCTCTCAGCACCGCCTTTTACCTGCAAAGGCATTAAAAAGACAGGACAGAAACAATATAAAAAAAAGGGGGGAATCGGCTATAAAAGCCGATTGTAAACTTCTGTAAAGGGGTTCGTTTTTTTTCAAAATACCAGCAATACAACCAGTGTCTTTTTAAGATTCAAAATCTACAAAATCCCAGAGAGCAAACAACAGCATTAACGATAACAGCGAAGGGAAACCCCCGATTGCAAACCAGAGCAGAATCAAACCAGAACGCAAGGTGATTTAAACCTCTTTCATTTTTAGGCACTCAATCGGTAAAATAACAACAATAAAGCAACGAATAATAAAATAACAAAAAATAAACTAAAAAAGAAAAAAAAAAACAACAAATTTACCTTTCCGGCCACCGCGTGCGGTGGCCGGCACCGGCGCCGGTGACCGTCCGGTGACCGGCCGGTGGTCGGACCGACCACCGGAAATCGCTCCGGTCACCCCTTCCCCTTCCTTTTCTCTCTTCTCTCTCTTCTCTTTTCCTCCCCCCGGGTAAAAATGAGAAATTTTTGAAGGTTTGGGCCTATTTATAGCACCTGAAAACGGTGCCGTTTTGGCCTTAATGCCCAGGGCACAAAACGACACCGTTTTGCCCTGGGTCGGAGCCACCCGACCCGCTCCAGCAAGGTCCGCGTGTTTTTGAAGGCGGAAGGGCTAATTGCGCTTCAGGCCCTTCCGCTTTTTCTGTTATTTGCAATCAGGTTTTGTCATTTTCAAAATTGGCCCAATAGTTTTCCCCGTGTTGCGATTTAGTCCTCCATGATACGCTGCGTTTTAAACGCGCGGAAAAATTGCCCTTCTGGCCCCCTGTTTATTTGCCCCGTGTTCAAATAAGTCCTCCATACTCTTTTTTAATTTTAAATTAGCCTGAAAGTTTCGATTTTAACCCAATTTGGTCCCATTTCGTTATTATTATCCTTTTTCTTTCTTTTAAGGTTTTATTATTATAGTTATACCCTATACTATTATTATTATTATTATTATTACTATTATTTTTATTATCATCATTATTACCTATTAGTATTTCGTATTTTACTTAATACATATATATATTTCTATATTAAGTGTATATATTTTATTAACTACCATTTTATATTATATTACATACATTATACATATATATATTTCAACCTATATGTTATATACCTATCCTCCCTTTATATACTCTTTATATATATTAATATCAATATTGCATACATATTATGTAAAGCTATATCTTTATATTTCAATAACATTAATATATTACGTATATATATTTTATGCATCCTTCCTATAGCACATAAGTATTTTACACGTATATATTTCATATTTTTATCATTTCTAATATCTTTTATATTTTTAAACCTACATATTTTGTAAATATTCTTATGTATCTTCATATTATTTTATATTTATCTACATATTTTAATCTTGCTAATTATATACTTCATACCAACTTATGTTTTATGCATGTTAAGCATGTTTATACCCGTATATCATCCCATGCACGTACTTTATGCTATTATTAATCCTATTTAAATATAAATACTATTAATATAAATATATATTGTACATATGTTTTAGTTTAACCTATACGTCATATATATATTCCTTTAATATATTCTTTGTATGTGTATATATCACATATGTATATAAAATTTTTTATGCTATATTTTCATATTCTACGTACATTTTTTTATATATACATATATATACGCATAAAGCTACATGTTTATTATTAATAACTATTTTTACATTACAATGCCCTACATTTTCGATACTATCACAAACATATACGACTTCAATGTATTTCACAAATCCCCCATATATCGTTTTTAAGCCCAATCGCGTCGTAGTCCAAAGATTTCGAAAACGAGGCAATATTTTTGTGTTTAGAGATTCGGGAAATAGTGCCCTAACATGCTGGGTTGCGATTTCTCACTCGTCTAAATACCTAAAATACCCTCCTAAATTTTACAATTTGCGAGATATCCTTAGTTTCGAGGAACCTAAGAACTTCGTGTCCAATCGTGCTGGATGTGACGTTCGTATTCCTCCGAAACGAAAGAATCTCGATCTTTTTAAATCGACTCGTCTTAATTCAAAAATGTCTTTAAAATGAGGCAATATTTTTGTATTTAGTGATCCGGGAAATAGTGCCCTAACGTGCTGGGTTGCGATTTCTCATTCGTCTAAATACCTAAAATACCCTCCTAAGTTTTGCAACTCGTGAGATATCTCTAGTCTCAAGGATTTCACGAATCTCGTGTCCAATCGTGCTGGATGTGGTATTTGTATTCTTCTGAGGCGGAGGAATCTCGAATTTCCTACCCAAGTTATTCCTGTTTCAAAAAAGAATCCTATTTTCAGAACTTTCCAAATTTCGACTCAAGACAGAAAATTGCTCAATTTGGTACCAATTTTGGGCGTCGCGGGGGTGCTAATCCTTCCCCGCGCGTAACCGACTCCCGAGCCCGTTTCCTCTAATTTTTCGTAGACCAAAGAGTTTTGTAAGGTGATCCAATCACACCTAAAAAGATTGGTGGCGACTCCTCTTTTTCATTTTCTAAGTCGACCAACCGTTTTTTCTTTTTCAAAAAAATGGTTACGACAACGGTGACTTCGAGTGGAGGGCCCCTTGGTTTGTACCCGGGGAAATTCTATACCGATGTGGGGATTTCGATTGGGTCCCATTGCTTGGAATTTAGGGAGCCACTGGCTACGCTCCTTTAACGGTATTAAGATAGTATTGGTCAAAGCAGTTTATACCGACAACGCATGGGTTGGCAGAATGCGAATTCCCATATAAAGGGGAGAATTATAAGAAAAAGATCAAGGAAGTTTCTATGGCTTAGAATCAAACTCGCTGAATGAAAAATCAAAACGTGGGATCGGTGACTCCCGAGTATAAGAGCTGGTTTAATAGAAGAGTCAATGATAATGTCCCAAGACCAAATTTAAGAGACGTTAGATCGCTAGAAGAATATCTACAGGTAGTCCCCTCCGAACTAGAGATTATCAGACAAGACTTTGAAAAGTAAAGTTCAGAAATGGGAAAACAGATAAAGCGATTGGAACAAGAAAAGATGTATCTGAGTATGGACATCGACATCCAAAAAGCAGAAGCCGAGATACTTAAAAAGGGGAAGAACAAAATAGAAAAAGACTTGGATAGCCTAAAGACTGATTATAAGAGAGTGTGTTCGTCTTTAAGGAAAGCTGGTCTAGGGAAAACCCCAGAAGAATGGAAGCAAGAAGTCCAGGGAGAAAGACTAAAGGCTGCGCGTTGGGAAACAAGATACAAAGAGGCCCAAGCACGAAATGAAGCCTTAGAAATAGGAATAATAGAAAACCAGAAAGGGAAAGATGAGTTAACAGCTAGAGTGGTGGAGTTAGAGGAATCCCTGCGACGACATCGGAATCGCAACTCTGTAATAGAGCTAAGAGCTAGCTTAGTCAAAATTGAAGAAATGAAGAAGAAAATTGAAGAGTTGGAAATAACTTTGCAAAATTATCAAAATCGTGTTAAGTTTTTGGAGGAAAACGAGGAACGATGGAAAGAAGAGTGCTATCGCTCTCAAGATCAGATTCAAAGAAGAGACTACATTATGGAAGGAGCCTTAACACAAATTCGAGAGGTGGCTGAATACTTGCAGTCTCTGGCAGCTTAAGCGGATATCCTTAGCTTGAAGTATGGGTCTAGAGAACAAGAATTAGTTTCTTTGTTGGAAAAGATAAAGACCTTAGGCATAAAAGCAAAGCCGTATCTGTAATTTACTTTATGTAAAGAGCTTTGTATTCTAATAAAGTTTCCTATGTGGAATTGAGCTTGAATCGATACTCTTTTTGCATTCATGCATCTACATTGCATCGCATTATTATATGCATTAAATTTCGTGGAAAGACTCTAATAAAGGGAAATTATTTCAGAAGATTAACCTGGAATCTACCAATAACCCACCCACCCAGCACCGTTACGGCACTCGTTTTAAATAAAAAAGTATGGATCAAAGAATGGAGAGATTGGAGCAGCTTCAAAAGGAGATGCAGGACCAGATGCAAGAACAAATGGTTAAAATGCAACAAGATATGATAGATAGAATGCTAGAATCGCAAAAGAGTATGATGGATCAACTAACTCAGCTATTGGCCAAAGGACTAGACAAAGGAAAGGGGCCAGCACCGAGCTCTGACACTGCGAAACCACAGCCTAGAGTCAATCCCGACCAGGACCCACTTTATCCTCCGGGATTCACTCCACCGTACGCCCACACAACACAAAGGAGGCATATTCAAGAGGAGTCCTTGATCCTAGAGTAGCAGCCTATGCCAGCGGCCCATCTAGGGCAAGGAATATTTGTGACAAACCCTGGAGCCACGTCTGCCAACCCTATAGTTCCCGATTTAGATGACCCAGTAGAAATAGCCAGATTAAAAGTAAATGATTATGAGGCTCAAGAAAAATACAAGAGCTTAGAAGAAAGACTTAAAGTGATAGAAGGCACTGAGGTCTTCTCTGCCCTAGGCGCCAAAGAGCTTAGTTTGGTGCCCGATCTAGTTCTGCCGCCCAAGTTTAAAACACCCGATTTTGAGAAGTATGATGGAACAAGGTGTCCCAAAGCACATCTTGTGATGTTTTGTCGTAAAATGACGGGCTATGTAGGTGACGAGAAGTTGCTCATTCACTGCTTTCAGGATAGCCTGACAGGATCAGCTCTTAGATGGTATAATCAGCTTAGTCGGGAGAGAATCCGATCGTGGAAAGATCTGACGTTAGTATTCTATAATACAAACATGCGTCTGATATGGTGCCTGACCAGATGACTCTGCAGATAATGAAGAAGAGGCCATCGGAAACCTTTAGACAATATGCGCAAAGGTGGAGAGACATCTCAGCCCAAGTAGAACCTCCTTTGACCAAAACTGAGATAACTGTCCTCTTCATTAACACCTTGAAAGCATCATTTTATGAAAAATTGGTAGGGAGCGCCACAAAAGATTTTATGGATATTATGATATCAGGCGAGCTTATTGAGAATGCCATTAAGAGCAGAAGAATAGAAAGCCAAGAAAGTTCCAGAAAGACAATACCGTGAAGAAGAAGGATTCAGAGACCCACATGGTAGGAATAGGAAACCGTTGCACCCCCAATCCGTATCAGAACCAACCCCAACCACGAAGTTACCCACCCCCAAACTTTTATTATCCGCCTCAGACCCCTTACTACCAAGCACCACCTCCGTACACTTCTTACCCTGTCTATGCCGCAAACAACCCAAGACCAACCGCCACATTTCCACAAACCACAACACCCGTCCAGAGTCAGCCTAAGAATGAGCCAAGACCTGTGAGACCCAACGTTGAAAGGAAGCAATTTACCCCTATTCCTGTGTCATATGGGGAACTATACCCAAAGCTTTTGGAGAAACAGTTGATATCCCCACACTACATGGCACCCCTAAAGCTGCCGTACCTGAAATGGTATGATCCGAATGCTAGTTGCATATATCATGCGGGGAACCAGGGGCACTCTACGGAAAATTGCCTCGCCTTCAAAAAAAGAGTTCAAGGACTTATCGACGCGGGAATTCTACGATTTGACGGAACTGGCAGTGCGGCTGGCAATCCATTTCCAAATCACACTGAAGGGAATGTAAGCACCGTGGGAGGGGAAGATAAAACGCAAATCAAGAAGTGGGTTTCTGAGGTAAAAACCCCCTACAAAGGATCTGGGAGGTATTAGTTGAAAAGAGGTTACTTTGTTGTCATAACAGAATATTTGAGGGAAGAATTAAAAAAGGACGAAGTTTTTGTGGCTTCCATGATAGCAAAGAGCACGATATCCAGTTTTGTGAAGAATTTAGGGAAGTACTTCAAGACATGATGGATAATAAAGAGGTTGAAATCTTCAACAAAGGTAAAGGGGCAAAAGAGAGAGAGGTGTGTGCCTCTGACAACAAGTCATCAGGTTTCTCCTATAGCGCCGATCGGCCATTAGTGATCTACTATGATGCCAAGAAGGAACAGACGAAACCTAAAATGATAATAGAAGTGCCATCTCCGTTTCCCTATAAGGATGATAAAGCTGTACCTTGGAAATATGACGTCAACATTGTCACACCAGAAAATAAAAAGTCCGAGGTTACAACTGAAAGCGTTGGAGAAGTAGGCCACTTTACCCGTAGCGGGAGATGTTACTCCAAGGAAGTGGAACCAATAAAGAAAGTCAACGATTTGAAGCAAAAAGGGAAGGCGCCAATGCGCGAGATTGAAGATGAGCTTGAAACGGTGCCTGGGTAAGAAATTAAAAAGCCTGTGGATGAAGAGGAGGCACAAGAGTTCCTAAAGTTCATCAAGCACAGCGAATACAACGTGGTGGAGCAATTAAGCAAACAACCAGCTCGAATTTTGGTATTGTCCCTGTTATTAAATTTGGAGCCACACCGAAATGCTTTATTAAAGGTGTTGAACCAAGCTTACGTGGCAAACAACATATCTGTGGAGAAGCTTGACCGGTGGGTAAACAATTTAAATGCGGTCAATTTCATCTTTTTTAACGATGATAAAATACCGCCCAACAGTAGGGGCTCTGTAAAGGCGTTGCATACAACACCCGCTGCAAGGGTTACATCATACCGAGTGTGCTTATCGATAATAGATCAGCACTTAATGTTATGCCTTTGGCCACACTCTCCAGAATTCTGATAGACTTATCCTACTTAAGGCCCTGTCATTCCACGGTAAGAGCTTTTGACGGAACAAGGCGAGATGTTATGGGAAAAATTGAGATCCCTCTGGAGGTGGGCCCTTATATATATGACGTTGAGTTCCAGGTCATGGACATTACACCATCATATAACTGCCTGCTGGGAAGACCATGGATTCATTCGGCTGGAGCTGTTCCATCATCACTCCACCAAAAAATGAAACTTATCATGGATGATTGTCTGGTTACCATTGAGGGCGAAGAAGACCTAGTCGTATCCGTCTCTACTGACGCACCTTATGTAGAAGTAAGCCAAGACGCATTAGAGTGTTCCTTCCGGTCCCTAGAGTTCGTTAATGCCGCATTTGTTGTGGAAGGAAACAAGATCCCCGTACCTAAGCTCTCCAAAAACACTAGAATGGGAATCAAGTTAACCTAGGAAGAGGAGCCCGGGCAAGGAAAGGCTGGGGAAAATTTCAACAAGGAATAGCCAGGGCCCTAAGGCCAGTTCCTCACAAGGCTCCATTTGGTCTGGGATTCCAACCAAAAGCGTGTCACTTAAAGAAACAATGGAAGAAGAACCAAGAAAGAAGGATTGCAAGAACCTTGGGACGAGAACTAGAATGGGAGCCCATGGAGTATTCTCCTTTGTCAAGAACATTTACATCTGCGGGAAAGATATACCCTGGACCAAATAGCTCGCGAAACTTGCTGCTATCAATCGAAAAGGGTTTTCAGAACGTCAGCATAAACGTTATTAACAAAGGAGTTGATATTGCCACAGGCAAAGACGTCTCAAGAATACATCCTTGCCCTCTTGGTTTCGAACTGAACAATTGGACCGCTGAGGAGCTTCTTGTAGTTTTTAAGTCTTCAGAGTAATGCTCAAACCCTCTATTGTGTCCATAGATATAATAGAATTCTTTTGTAAGAGCTTGCATTCGCTCTTTATCATTCAAATGAATATCAATGAAGACGCATTTTGTCATGATCTTTTGCATTATCACTAAAATCCTAATTACTTTTTCATTTCACTGTTTTCTTACATTTGCCTTATACCATATCATAACACGTTGTTCCAACACTTGGATGCCCTTCTATAGTTTTCTTTTTCATTTAACTTTTAGGTGCTCGGATATCAATAGCATGAGTAAACCCGTTCCAAATTTTGAATTCAATTTTGAGAAGGCTGTTTGTTTAGGAGAATTTGAAGCAGAAGAAAATGTCGAAGACTATGTCTCGTCTCCCGACTTGTTGAGAATGGTAGAACAAGAGGATAAGTAGATACTGCCTCACCAAGAATCTGTTGAAACAATTAACTTGGAAACTGAAGAAAGGAAGCAAGAAGTAAAAATTGGAACCTCCATTTTAGGGGATACTCGGTATAATTTGATTAATTTGCTCCGTGAGTATAAGGATGTATTCGTCTGGTCATATCAAGACATGCCTGGATTGGATAAGGATATAGTGGTACACAAACTCCCATTGAAACCAGAGTGTAAGCCTATTCAGCAGAAACTAAGGCGGATGAGACCTGAAATGTTGTTGAAAATAAAAGAAGAGGTCAAAAAGCAATTTGATGCGGGTTTCTTACAGGCTTCCAAATATCCTGAATGGGTGGCCAACATTGTCCCGGTACCGAAAAAGGATGGCAAAGTGCGAATGTGCGTGGATTATCGTGACCTAAATCGGGCAAGTCCAAAAGACAATTTTCCCTTACCGCATATTGATACATTGGTGGATAACACGGCAAAGCA
This sequence comes from Gossypium stocksii, assembly GCA_020496765.1. Lineage (NCBI taxonomy): Eukaryota > Viridiplantae > Streptophyta > Magnoliopsida > Malvales > Malvaceae > Gossypium > Gossypium stocksii. The sequence goes on from CM035623.1 coordinate 4,255,359, forward strand.
TTCATTGTTTTCCTTCATGGACGGATTCTCGGGGTATAATCAGATCAATATGGCTCCTGAAGATATGGAGAAAACCACCTTTACAACAATGTGGGGAACTTTCTGCTACAAGGTGATGCCGTTCGGATTAAAGAACGCCGAGGTAACATATCAGAGAGCCATGGTAATGCTGTTCCACGACATGATGCACAAAGAGATAGAAGTTTATGTCGATGATATGATTGCTAAGTCACGAGGAGAAGAGGAGCATGTGGTAAACCTCAGAAAATTGTTCGAAAGGCTGACGAAGTTTCAGCTAAAGCTTAATCCAGCCAAGTGCACATTTGGGGTTACCTCGGGAAAGCTTCTAGGCTCCATTGTCAGTGAAAGAGGTATTGAGGTGGACCCCGATAAAATAAAAGCCATTCAAGAGTTACCACCTCCGCGTACGCAAAAGGAAGTCAGAGGATTTTTAGGGAGGTTAAACTATATCGCCCGATTCATTGCTCAACTTACCAATCAATGCGACCCAATCTTTCGGCTGCTTCGAAAACATAACCCGGGGGAATGGGATGAAGAATGTCAGGTGGCTTTTGATAAGATAAAGCGATATTTGTCGAGTCCTCCGGTGCTAGTACCACCAATACCAGAAAAACCATTGATATTGTACTTGACTGTATTCAAAAATTCAATGGGTTGCGTACTGGGGCAACATGATGAGTCAGGAAAGAAAGAAAAGGCAATTTACTACCTCAGCAAAAAGTTCACAGAATGTGAGGCAAAGTATTCGCCCATTGAGAAATACTGTTGCGCTTTGGTTTGGACAGCTCGCAGACTTAGGCAATACATGTTGTACCCACGACGTGGTTAATCTCGAAGCTGGATCCAATTAAGTACATGATGGAATCACCTGCACTCTCAGGAAGAATGGCACAATGGCAGATTTATTATCGGAATACGACATTGCCTATGTAAGTCAGAAATCAATAAAAGAGAGCGCAGTAGCTGACTTCTTGGCAGATCGAACAACAGAGGAATACGAGCCATTGAGATTTGACTTTCCAGATGAAGACTTGATGTGCGTTACAAAAGAAGAATGTGAGTCATCAAAAGCCAAGTCATGGAAGATGTACTTTGATGGTGCATCAAATGCATTAGGGCATGGAATTGGAGCAGCCTTGGTTTCACCTAAAGGGAGTCATTATCCTTTCACTGCCAGATTAAACTTTTTCTGCACTAATAATATAGCAGAATACGAGGCTTGCATTATGGGACTTCATGCAGCGATTGAACGAAACATCAAAGTTTTAGAAGTATATGGGGACTCAGCATTGGTCATTTACCAAATTCGTGGAGATTGGGAAGTGAGAGATCTGAAATTAGTTAAATACAGTGATCTAGTGGCAGATTTGATCGAAGAGTTTGAAGAAGTAGCGTTTAATTACCATCCGCGAGAAGAAAACCAATTGGCAGATGCCTTAGCCACTTCGGCTTCAATGTTCAAAGCAAGTAAAGAAGCAGAAATAATGCCCTTGAAAATGAGCATATATGAAGCCCCTGCACACTGTTGCAGTATTGAGAAAGAGGCAGATGGACGACCTTGGTTCCACGATATCTTAGAATGTCTCAAGAACCAGAAATATCCCGAACAAGCAAATGAGAATGACAAAAGAACAATTAGAAGAATGTCAGCGGGATTTGTTCTTGACGGGGATATCTTGTATAAAAGGGGGAAAGATCAAGTGCTTCTGAGATGTGTGGATGCTATTGAAGCCAAGAAAATACTCGAAGAAGTCCATGAAGGAATTTGTGCAACACATGCCAATGGTTTCACTATGGCCAAAAAGATCATGAGGCTCGGTTATTACTGGTCAACAATGGAAAGTGATTGCATTAGTTATGCGAGAAAATGCCACAAATGTCAAATTTACGACGATAAGATTCATGTAGCTCCTTCGCCACTTCATGTTATGACCTCTCTGTAGCCCTTCTCCATGTGGGGCATGGATGTTATAGGACCAATTTCTCCGAAAGCTTCTAATGGGCACCGATTCATTTTTGTGGTGATAGATTACTTCACAAAATGGATAGAAGCAGCTTCGTTCGCTAATGTGACGAAAACGGCAATCTGCAAATTCTTAAAAAAGGAAATCATTTGTCGATATGGTCTACCTGAGAGAATCGTTTCAGATAATGCTTTGAATTTGAACAACATGATGATGAAAGAAGTGTGTGAGCAATTTCAAATAAAGTATCATAATTCCTCACCCTATCGCCCAAAGATGAATGGAGCTGTTGAGGCCGCCAACAAGAATATCAAGAGAATTATCGGGAAGATGACTGAGACATACAAAGACTGGCATGAAAAGCTACCATTCACCTTGTTTGCATACCGTACATCTGTGAGAACATCTACGGGGCAACTCCTTTTTCCTTGGTCTATGGAATGGAGGCCGTGTTGCCCATTGAAGTTGAGATCCCCTCTTTACGAGTTCTAATGGAGTCAAAATTAGAGGAAGCAGAATGGGTTCGGGTTCGATACAACCAATTGAACCTTATTGAAGAGAAGCGCTTGAAAGCAATCTGCCATGGACAGATGTACCAAAAGAGAATGATTACGGCCCACGACAAAAAAGTACGACCAAGAACATTTCACGAAGGAGAACTTGTGTTGAGGAAGATTCTCCCAATACAGAAGGACTTTCGAGGAAAATGGACACCAAATTGGGAAGGACCGTATGTCGTAAAGAAAGCTTTCTCAAGCGGAGCCTTGATTCTCACTGAAATGGATGGAAAAGAGTTGCCTAATCCAGTGAATTGAGATGCTGTGAAAAAATACTATGCCTAAAAAAAAGAAAAAAAAGAGAAAAAAATCGAGATGAAAACCCGAAAGGGCGTCTTGGTAAACAAAAAAGATCAAGATGAAAACCCGAAAGGGCGTCTTGGCAAACAAAAAGGGATTAGGATGAAAACCCGAAAGGGCGTCTTAATGGAATAGATGTGAATTCAAAGGGCAAGTTGATTTGAACATGGAGTCAAACAATGAGACTACAGTGTTTGAGGCATTTCTGAAAGCTCGAAATCTTCTACGCAAGAAGCCAGGCTCGAAAGGATTCTTGATTAAGAAATGTGGAAGAGTTCATGTGTTGAATATCTAGAGCATTTGTATCCATTGAATATAATTCCCTTTCTCTTCATGACACTTTTAATTGTTCTTGATCAACTTTCTTTGTTTGTTACTTTTGAAATAAAATAAACGTGAAGTTTCCCTTTCGTACTTATCCGACCATTTTCATGCATCCCATTGTATGGTTCATTTAGATATTAAATAGCAAAGGATATACTCTGAACAAAAGGAAATGTTAAGCATTACCTGAATGAAAATTGATAAGTACAAGAACCTCAAAGCAATAACAAAGTTCAACCAGGAGCAAAAGAGTGCTATTAGAGAAATGCAGATTGCTCAGATGGCGTGAAGACAGGTACAAAGCCTGAAGAGAACCAAGAGTCGAAACACTGAACACAGATCTTCAAAAATCATGACGAAAGGGCACATATGGCCAACATACCTTAAACTCATAGCATAATCATGTGGGCATAAAGGCATTTAAGGCTAACATGTGCATATCAGGATAACATCATGCATGACATACGCAGGTACTGCAGCAGAATAAAAGGTTGATGATAACTGTTGAATCAAAGGAAAAGACACCCGAGTCTCACCAGAGGACGCGTTTTGGTATTCTGGTATTTTCAATTTATTTTTGTAAAAATCAACTCATATTACAGAGATGAGTTGAGCCTCAAGACACGTTGAGGTATTTTCAATTTCTTTTTCAAAACTCAACTCATATTACAGAAGGTGAGTTGAGCCTCAAGACACGTTGAGGTATTTTCAATTTCTTTTTCAAAAAATTAACTCATATTACAGAGGTGAGTTGAGCCTTTTCTGTTTTCAATTTCTGTCTTTCAAAAATCAACTCATATTGCAGAGATGAGTTGAGCCTCAAGACACGTTGAGGTATTTTCAAGTTCTTGTTAATTTCTGTTTTTCAAAAAAAATCAACTCATATTACAGAGGTGAGTTGAGCCTCAAGATGTTGAGGTATTTTCAATTTCTTTGTCAAAAATCAACTCATATTACAGAGGTGAGTTGAGCCTCAGGGCACGCTGAGGTGTTTTCAATTTATGTTTTAAGAAAATCAACTCATATTGCGAGAGGTGAGTTGAGCCTCAAGACTCGTTGAGGTATTTTCAATTTCTTCTCAAAAAAAGAATCATCAACTCATATTGCGAGAGGTGAGTTGAGCCTCAAGACACGTTGAGGTATTTTCAATTTCTTTTCAATTCCTTTTTCAAAAAATCAACTCATATTGCGAGAGGTGAGTTGAGCCTCAAGACACGTTAAGGTATTTTCAGTTTCTGTCTTTCAAAAATCAATTCATATTGCGAGAAGTGAGTTGATCTTTTTCAATTTCTGCTTTTCAATTTCTGTTCATTCAACTCATATTGCGGGAGGATAAAGGATGGAACTGATCGAAGATATAGATCTCATCCCTGAAGTTGCAGTGGAGCAGGCTAAAATGACAAGTTTCATCTTTCTAAAGTTACAGAAGAGCACATCATGACAAATTTTATATCCCTAAAGAAGACGATAGACCAAGGCTACAAGATAGACTTTTGAAGTCGCAATGGATCGAATCAAAGCTACACGATGCAGTGGACTAGAAAAAGAGCTGAACAAGAAGAACACCAGAGAAGTCAAGATTCGGCAAGACCAAGCAAAATTGGCCTTTCTTTTTGTCTTTGCTCTATTGCCGTTACACGACAATGTGCAAAGAGGGGCAGCTATTATAGGCCAATTTTGGCCTTTACAAATTGACCCAATACCCATTACATTAACCAAATCCCCAGACCCACAACCCATTTACATTTCATTACCCAAAAACCTAACACATAAACCCACTCAAATAACAAACTAGCCCAATAACCCTTACCCAATTGGCCTTTACAAATCAAACCCAATTAACCCATCAGCCCACCTAGATCCACTACCCAAACCAAATGACTAAGGACCCACTACCCGGCAGTCCAACTCAAGCCCAATCCCGGTAGCCCAATTGGCCCAAATGCTAACAGCCCCTAGGGTCAAACTAGGGTTTCAAAAATTGAAACCCTAGCAGCCTTCTCCACCGCCGCAAGCTAGTTGGCCTCCTACGCACATCACCTCCTCTACCTGCTCCGTCATGCTGTGACCACCTGCAAACTAAAGAAAACACGCGACAGAGACAGACAACAGCAAATAGTAGCAACAACAGTACCAAACAGTGATAAACCCAGTGTAATCGGGGCTATAAAACCACGACCAAATCGATGTAATGGGTTTTTTTTTCTTTTCATTGTTCAAAAAAGTGTAATCAAGGGATTGAATACAAAAGAAAATAAACAAAAAATTAGATTCAGATTCAAAAATTCAAAAATCAAAGGTTGCACTCTATCTTTCTTTTATTGTATTTTATTTTGAAATATAAAGCTAGTATTAAATACATACCTTGCTCGGCTCTTGGATACGGGATAGGGGATCTCCGATGACCCTAAGTGTCAGGAAACCCTCGGGTCTCTGAAAAGGGGAGGAAATGCCGATTTGGCTCCCATCTCAGTCACGTTTTACTCGATCTTTACCGGCATTTGAAAACTGATCATGGTTAGTCAGAGGAATAGAGAGGAGAGTGAGATAAAAGGCTCAATTGTTTTGAAAAAGGATGAAAACTCCCCTTTCATGAGACCCTAACCACTGTTTTAGGGTGGCATCGCTATGACCATAGCAACAAAGGGCCATGAACCTTGGCTGAGCGGCGCGGAGATTTGAGAGGGGAACTTTCGGGTGTTGTTTGGAGGAAGAAGAAGACCTTTTGGTCTGTGATAAAACCCGATTAGGGTTATTTTTTTATGCTGTAAAGGGGTTAAACGGCACCGTTTAGAACCCTTTTCTCATGGTCTAAAACGGTGCCGTATAGGGCTTTGGTTAATTCCTGCTCGACAACCCGACCCGGGGACGCGTATGACCCTCGTGTTCTGATGTTGGATGGTGTATTTACACCTTTGGCCCCTCGAGCTAGCAGTGGCTTCCAATTGTGCCTTTTATATGTTTCATTTTCCTCCCAAATCCGCCCATTTAATTTAAGAAGCTGTACAATTTGACCCATGTTTAAATACAACATTTAGCTGGCCGGATTATTTGCTACCTTGGCCCCTGTTCTTTATATCCGCGTTTTGTTTGGGTCCATATTCTTTCGTATTATTTTGTGTATATGTTTTCAACATATGATGTATACTTTGTATATTATGTCTATATAGTCTAAAGTTATATTTTATATATATTATTCCCTTATATATATTATACATGTTTTATGTATGTATTCTTTCACATTATTTTATATATGTATTTTCAATCCTACTACATGTATTTTGTATCTATCCTATGGTCCTATTTTGTATATATGTTATATTCTTTTATATATATTACATATGTGTCTTTATTTCCAATAAGTATTTCTTTACATTATTTCATGTATATATATAGATATTCCCAATACTATATTCATACATTTCTAATTATTTCAATAGCATTATCATCTGTATATATTTTACATATTATGTGTATATTATGCTCTTGCATATATATTCTTCATTCTTATATTATGTATATTTTTCATATTATATTTGCCATCTCATATATATTTTTTTTAAAATCTCACTATGTAAAGATTTTTAAATATTATATTATGTGTGCATATACCTGGGTTTATAAGAATGTAATCCATTTATTTTGAAAACCTTATCTCGTATTATATAATATGTCATATGTCTAAAATTTTATTGTAGTTCTTATAGTTCTAAATATTTTCCTATAGTCGTATATTCTTATTCGTTAAGACCTAGTTAAATTCCGATTAATTTTATTTTGTGCTACATTTTTTTAAATTTTTCTAGCTTTTGAATGTTAATGTTATCACTCGTGTTTGATGATACGCTACTAATCATTGTTATTGCATGCATTATTAGATATTTATCGATCATTACGATTCATCGATGCCATCTGCATTACTTCTTTCCTTCGTATTTTATAATTTCATGCTTGTATTCCAATAAAGTCATGTCTAGCTCCATTTTGTTAAATTTTTTTTTCAAAGCCTTCGAAAGAATAATTCGTGTTTGGGTACTTCAAGGAAATCAAACCTTAACTTACTAGGTTTTGATTTTCCTCATTAAATCCGAACTATCGAGTATCGATTTCAAAATCAAAACACGTGAATTTTCAAATAAAACCTATTTTCGAAACCTCGAAATACTACATCCTAACTTACTGAATATGGCGTTCAGTGTCTCGAGATAGGAATTTCAAAATTAAGTTAATATTTTATGTTTTGGAACTTCGATAAATCAAGCCCTAACTTACTGGGTTTAGATTTTTCGTTCGACCCAAAATAATTAAATATTCCTTTTCGATTTGAATATATGAATCTTTTTAATAAAAAGGACGAGCTTAATTTCGAGAAATTGATATATTGCACCCTAACTAACTGGATGCGATATTCTTATTTCATTGAGATGAGCGAGTCTCGACTTTTATTGCGCTATATTCAAACGTTTTTAGTAAAAAGGGATCATATTTTAAATTCTTCCAAATTTTCAAACATTCGACACTAAGACAGTAACTAAACAACTAGGTACCAATTTTGGGCGTATCGAGGGTGCTAATCCTTCCTCGTACGTAACCGACTCCCGAACCCATTTTTTTTAAAAAAAAACTTTCGTAGACCAAAACTATTGTTTTAATAAATCGAAGCATTTTATTAAAATGATTAACTTTTAAGGTGATCCGATCGCACCTCGAAAAAGGTCGGTGGCGACTCCCATTTTTAAAATTCCAAAGTCGATTCCACTATTTTCAAAAAAAAGGTTTCGACAAGCATGAGTCTCTACAAAAATCAAGGCCAACAAACTTTTCCTTAAAGATTGTCGAAGGACGCTTAAGTGAAATAAGGGTAACAAGTTGATCTGTTTCATTTGCATATGTGTTATTTCATTTGCATATTAACATGCTTTATTTTACATTATTGACTTGTATATTTTGTCTTATAGTTTTATAATGTCAAATCTTACAAAACTCAAATTTGTGGCTCTGGACATCACTGGAAATAACTATTTATCATGGGTACTAGATGCTGAAATTCACTTAGATGCAAAGGGTCTTGGTGAGACTATTAAGGAAGGAAATGAAGAAAGTACACAAAATAAGGCCAAGGCCATGATTTTCCTTCGCCATCACCTCCATGAAGGTCTAAAGACTGAATATTTGACTGTTAAGGACCCCCAATTTCTTTGGGCCAATTTAAAGGAAAGGTATGACCACCAGAAAACTGTGATTTTGCCTAAAGCTCGTTATGAGTGGCTGAATTTAAGATTGCAAGACTTTAAGTCTGTTAGTGATTATAACTCGGCCATGTTTAGAATCACTTCGCAATTGAATTTATGTGGAGAGAAGATTACTGATGCAGAAATGTTAGAGAAAACATACTCAACTTTTCATGCAAATAATGTTGTCCTGCAGACACAATATTGTGAGAAAGGATTCACGAAATATTCTGAATTAATTTCTTGTCTCCTAGTGGCAGAGCAAAACAACGAGCTACTAATGAAAAACCATGAATCACATCCAATCGGTTCTGCTCCATTCCCTAAAGCGAATGTGAGTTTACATAATGGGCAAGAATTAAAAGAAACACACCATGCAAATAGGAGTGTGCGTGGCCGTAGTCGTGGCCGCGGCCGTGGATATGGATATGGTCGAGGTGGTCGTTTTAAAAATTCACATTCCTACCAGAAGTGGGATCGAAAAAATGGTAACAAGGAAGAAAAAGAAAAAGGTGAAAATGTGACTAATGTATGCTACCGTTGTGGAGGAAAAGGACATTAGTCACGTGTATGTCGCACACAAAAGCATCTAGTTGATCTTTATCAGCAGTCCCTAAAACAGAAGGGAAAGAAAATAGAAACCAATCTTGTATATAAAGATGGCGAAGGTGATTTTGATGATGGCAATGCAACCCACTTGGAAGTGGCTGATTTTCTATCTACCCCTTGAAGGAAATTATTAAGCCCACAAATTTCGATAAATAATAAAATAAATTTCTACTACTCTATGTTTCATTTAGCAACTTTAATAATGATGTTATGACTATGTTTTATGTGATATTTTTGTTTTAGAGACCTTTTAGTAATTTGAACTTTGAATACCTATTTTCACCATTATGTATAACATTTTGTGGTTATTATTTTGTTTCTTTGAAGAATATTATCTCGCAAAGGCAATCAGCTATGAATGGTGAAGATATATGCCTAGCAGATAGTGCAACTACTCACACCATATTGAAAGACAAGAGATATTTTTCTCACTTAATAATAAAAGAAGGAAGTGTGAGCACTATATCTGGTAGTACAACCATTATAGAAGGCTCCGAAAAAGCAATAATTTTATTGCCAAGGGGAACAAAATTTGAAATTATTAATGCATTATACTCCCCTAAGTCTCAAAGAAATTTATTGAGTTTTAAAGATATTCGCCAAAATGGATATCATATTGAGACTTTAAACGAAGGAAATTGTGAATTTCTTCAAATTACGAGTATTGCTCAAGGCAATAAACAAATTGTTGAGAAATTGTCTGCATTCTCTACTGGTTTGTACTACACAAAGATAAGTTCTATAGAAACACATGCTATAGTAAACCAGAAGTTTACTAATGACTTTGTTCTTTGGCATGACCGGTTAGGCCATCCCGGTTCAATAATGATGCGAAAAATAATTAAAAATTCATGTGGACATTCATTGAAGAGCCAGCAGATTCTTCAAAATATTACATGTGCTGCATGCTCACTGGGAAAATTAATAATCCGACCATCACTAGTTAAAATAAATAAAGAATCACTTACTTTTCTTGAGCGAATTCAAGGGGATATATGTGGGCCTATACATCCTCCATGTGGACCATTTAGGTACTTTATGGTTTTAATTGATGCATCGAGTAGATGGTCCTATGTATCTTTGTTATCAACTCGCAACCTGGCGTTTGCGAGATTGCTTGCTCAATTGATTCGATTACGAGCCCATTTCCCAGATTTTCCTATTAAGACCATCCGTCTTGATAATGCTGGTGAATTTACTTTTCAGTCTTTTAATAACTATTACATGTCCATTAGAATAAGTGTTGAACATCCTGTAGCTCATGTTCACACACAAAATGGTCTAGCAGAATCTTTAATAAAACGACTTCAATTGATAGCAAGACCATTACTTATGAAGTCAAAACTCCCAATCACTGCTTGGGGGCATGCAATTTTACATGCAGCTGCATTAATTTGCATCAGGCCAACAAGTTATCATAAAGTTTCCCCCTTAAAAATAGTTCATGGTCAGGAACCAAATATTTCCCATCTAAGAACATTTGGATGTGCCGTATATGTTCCAATTGCTCCACCACATAGAACTAAGATGGGACCTCAAAGAAGGTTGGGTATATATGTTGGATTTGAATCCCTGTCAATAATTAAATATCTAGAACCTTCTACAGTAAATTTATTTACGGCTCGTTTTGTAGATTGTCATTTTGACGAGTCAGTTTTTCCAACATTAGGGGGAGAAATCAAACAGCTGGATAAGGAAATTAGTTGGAAAGAGTTGTCATTAGCTCATCTTGATCCTCGAACTAAGTAATGCGATTTAGAAGTTCAAAAGATTATTCATTTACAAAGTTTAGCTAATGAATTGCCAGACGCATTTTCTGACCCAAAGAAAGTGACTAAGTCACATATACCAGCTGTGAATGCTCTAATAAAACTTGATGTCCCAGAAGGACAAAATCTAGTTGCTACTGAATCTAATACACGCCTGAAGCGTGGTAGACCAATTGGTTCCAAAGATAAGAATCTTCGGAAAAGGAAAGGAGCAAAGATTAATGATGACAAAATCGAGGAAAAAATGATTATACCGGGATCTCCTGAAGAGACTATAGACATGACTGGAAAAATAGTTTCAGAAGAAAATCAGGTACCTGAAAATGAAGAGATCTCTATTGACTATGTCATGTCTGGTATAAAATGGAACCGAAATCAAATCGACGTCGATGATATTTTTGCATGCAATGTAGCACTAGATGTTATAAATAATAAAGAGGATTATGAACCAAAATCGATTGAGGAATGTAAACAAAGAGATGATTGGCCAAAATGGAAAGAAGCAATTGAAATTGAATTAAAATCGCTAGCGAAAAGAGAAGTGTTTGGACCTGTAGTCCGTATACCTACAGGTGTGAAACCAATGGGATACAAATGGGTTTTTGTGCATAAAAGAAATGAAAAGAATGAAATTGTGAGGTATAAAGCACGTTTAGTTGCACAAGGATTCTCACAAAGACCTGGAATTGATTATGAGGAGACATATTCTCCTGTGGTGGATGCAACTACATTTAGATTTTTGATAAGTCTGGCTATAAGAGAAGGGCTAGATTTATGCCTAATGGATGTAGTAACAGCTTATTTGTATGGCCCACTGGATACTCACATTTATATGAAACTCCCTGAAGGATTTAAACTGCCTGAAGCAGTGAGTTCAAGTTCTAGAGAACATTATTCGATCAAATTGAATAAATCCCTTTATGGATTGAAACAATCAGGACGTATGTGGTATAATCGCCTAAGTGAGTATTTGTTGAAAGAAGGATACAAGAATGATCCACTTTGCCCATGCATTTTCATTAAGAAGTTTGGATCTGGATATGTCATTATTGCAGTATATGTTGATGATTTGAATATTATTGGAACTCCTGAAGAGATCCAAAAGACTGTTAAGTGCTTGAAAAAAGAATTTGGAATGAAAGACCTTGGAAGAACGAAATTTTGTTTGGGGTTACAAATTGAGCACCTAAAAGAAGGAATCCTTGTGCATCAATCAACGTATATTGAAAAGGTGCTAAAAAGATTTTATATGGATAAGGCACATCCAATAACTACCCCGATGGTTGTAAGATCACTTGATCTGAGTAAAGATCCTTTTCGCCCTCGGGAAGATGGTGAAGATTTTCTTGGTCCTAAAGTGTCATACCTCAGTGCAATTGGGGCATTGATGTATCTTGCTAGCCATATCCGACCTGATATATCTTTTTCTGTAAATTTGCTAGCAAGATTTAGCTCATGCCCAACTCGGAGACATTAGACTGGAGTTAACCAGATATTTCGTTATCTCCAAGGCACAAAGGATATGGGTCTATTTTTCCCTAACAAATCCAAGACAGAATTGATTGGTTTTGCAGATGCAGGATTTATGTCTGACCCTCATAATGGAAAATCACAAACTGGATATGTTTTCACATATGGAGGTACTGCAATCTCTTGGCCCTCAATGAAGCAAACAATTGCAGCAACATCGTCTAATCATGCAGAAATCTTAGCAATCCATGAAGCAAGTCGTGAATGTGTATGGCTAAGATCTATGATTCAGTATATAAGGAATAATTGTGGTTTATCATCTGGAAAGGAAGCTACAACTGTCTTGTTTGAAGACAACACAGCATGCATTGATCAGCTCAATAGTGGATATATCAAAGGTGATAGAACAAAACACATTGCACCAAAATTCTTCTTCACTCATGACCTCCAGAAGTTTAAAGAGATAAAAGTTAATCAGATCAGTTCAAGTGAGAATTTAGCAGATTTATTCACTAAGGCGCTTCCTACATCAGTGTTTCAGAAGCTAGTTTACTACATTGAAATGCGTCACCTTCGAGATCTCAAGTGATGTAGCCATTAGAGGGAGTAAATACACGCTGTACTCTTTTTCCCTTAACCTTGGTTTTATCCCACTGGGTTTTCCAAGTAAGGTTTTTAATGAGGCAGCATATCAAGCGTATAATTATGTACTCTTTTTCCTTCACTAAGTTTTTGTCCCACAGGGTTTTTCTTAGTAAGGTTTTAACGAGGCATAATTAGATAATGGACATCCAAGGGGGAGTGTTATGAATATTTATGTGGATGCCATTATCACCCCCATAAGTTATGAGACTCTTCCTATACCCCCATAAGTTATGAGACTCTTCCTATACCCCATAAATTATGAGACTTTTCTTATACCCCATTAACATGGGAGATAAAAGGTCATGACCCTTTACATGCCCTATATTAATTAGAGAGTTACTTTTAATCCCTATATATATGGGACTCATGTACTCATGAAAAGAGATAATAAGAAAAGAAGATACACTCTCTCTTCTACATTCTCTCTACACCTTCTTCTATCATATTTAGTTTGTTCTTTCTTTATTATTTCATAACACTTTTATTGTTTTAAAACATAATTTAATAATTTAAGAGTTATGCAGGCTACGTGTCAGATTCTTAACACTTTCATTTATAAAATTTGAGAATTTACTTAAAAGAGTATTAAGCTCCTTAATATTCTATCCAACCAGCACTAGAGTTGGGTGAATTATTCAAAAATACTAAAAATTTTGAAAAATTATCGAATTAGGCTTTTTTTTGAGATTTACAGGATTAAGCCGATTTTAAAGAGAGACGGAAAACGCGTCTAGACGCTATTTCAACGGATTTGACAGGAAAAAACTTCTAACTGGACGCACTTTCCAGCTCTGTCATTAAAATGCGTTTAACTAGACACGTCTTCCTTCTCTATTCATGGTTTGATTAGGGTCTTTTTAGTTTTTTTAGGGTTAAAGTTTAGATTCTTTTAAGGATTTTTGTTTAAAGTTTTTAAGGGTTTTTGAAGTTTAGGGCTTAAGAAATTATTATTTTAGGTTTTAATTTTTAACATATTTACATATTCTTTAGAATTTTTTTATGATATTTATATTTGGTGTTTTAGAATTGTTTTTAGTTTTTATGATATTTTTATTTGGTGTATTAGAATTGTTTTTAGCAGATGTGACTGGAAAGTGCATCCAATTGGAAGCTTTTTCATGCCAAATCTGCCGAGACGCATTTTCTTTCTCTCTTTAAAATTAATCTAATACGATAAATTTCGAAAAATTCAACTTAATCCGGTAATTTTTTAAAATTTTCAGCATTTCGGGTAATTCACCCAGTAGAGCTATATAATTTCAAGTAATCAAAATGTAATACCGGGAAAAGTATTAATTGAGCCCATGATACATATATATATATATATATATATATCTTTCTTATTGGCTGAAGGTTAGTAACTATGAAAAGGCAGTTAAACAAGGAGACGATCATAAAAACTTAATAGCTCGAGGTCCAGATATTTTGGCTGATATTGTCGAAGCTCTAGCCGGTGCTGTTTATTTGGATCTCAATCGTGATCTCACCAAGCTGTGGACGGTGCGTTTCTTTTGTTTATTCTTTATTGGGTTAATATAATTTTTGACCCTGAAGTTCAAGGACCAAAAACTATATTATCCCTTTCTGAGTGGGACTGCAAGTATGCAACACCACATGCATGGAGATTGGTTCATCATCTAATGTACACTTTATATGATGATATTGGCAGATATTTAAAGATGTATTAATGATAGATGAAATTAAGGTGCCAAAGGATTTTGAATCTTCTGAGATTAAGGGAGCACAAAATGAGCTGCATGGATTATGTGGCAAGAGAAAATGGGGAAAACCAGATTACAGGTTGCATATATATAAGGATTTTTACTTTTTATATTTTATTTTCAAGAATTTAGTTCTTCTACTTTTTAAATTTGAAAATGCAAGTTTGATTTTAACACGGTTAAATTTATTGGTGACCCACTTGGTACATAGAACCTGAATTTAACAAAATATATATTCTTAACCATGTTAATAGTTAGAACTAGATATAGGGACTAAATTCCGATTTACAAAGGGTAGAGGAACTTTTGGCATATTTTCTTTTTTCTTTTTTTTTTTCCTGGAAAGTATCCAATCATTTGTGTCCTTTGCTTTGGTGTTTTTTACTTACAGCGAAGTGAAAGCTGAACTTTGCCAATACGAAATGAAATATGTATATTCAGTTGAAGTTGAAACAGACAATGGAGTTTGCCGCCACAAGGGTGATGAAAAATTAACCCCAAGAGATGCCCGTAACTCTGCTGCTTACCTTTTTTGCTTCGTTCCCTGCAACAATTTCCTATTATATGACTCTCTTGGATCATATCTATGGGGTATTTGGATAAGTGTCGAATATGAATATATATTCGTTACTGTTTTCCGATAATTGATACCCTCGTGCACTCATATTGGTATGTACGTGTTGGATTTTACTATAGAAGCAACATATATTGGCAATTTAGGCAGCTTTAGATTGCGACTTTGATGTTGTGGTACCTTTGGATGGTAAATTTGTAGTTCGAAAATTTCTGAAAGTTGAGCAATGATGATTCTTGAACCAAGAAAACTGTTTTTTTTCCCTATAAACCCAACGAACCATAGTTGTATTTGTAATTGAGGGACAAATCATTTCGGAGGTTTATGGATTGTGTGATTGGTTTGATTTTGTCGTTTCAAATATGCTTATCGATTGGGTTGCGCATTAGCTCATTCATCGATCTCTTAATTGCAATGTCAATTGTTGGTTTGTTTTATACTATCTGTACAGCATATACTTTAATTTCATTTATGCTATTTGGTGATGTTTATAGAATCAGATCTATGGTTGAATCAATCCAATCATTTATTTTAACCTGATTAACTTATTTAGTTCAAATTAAATAAATTATTAAAAATATAAAATTATATTCGATCAGTTTTATGGATTATCTAAGTTTTGCCTTGTGTATCAACCAGCTCAATTTGAACAACTTTGTTATTTTGCCTTTATGAGTTTTTTCTTTAAAAAAAGGGTTTGTGTTGAATGGCACAAACACTTTAATTTGATTTATACTATTTCAAGTTTTCCTTTCAAAAATAAAAGATTAAACTCTGCTATTAGTACATTAAAAATCATGACCAATATTAGTTTTTAAATTCTTGAGTAAATTATATAGATAGTTACTCAACTATTTTTTTTTATTTTGGTCACTCAAAATTTACAAAAATTGCAATTTAAGCACCTATGTTACATAGTTCAATCATTTTGGTCACTCTCGTTAAAATTACAAACAACAAACTGAGGTGGTAGATAAAAAAATTAGTATCATAAAAAATTTAGTCCTCAACTTCTACATATTTTATCAATTTAGTCATAATTTTAAAAAAATAACCCTTAAAATTTACAAATATTCTCAATTAATTTTATCCTAATTTAAAAATCCCCTATCCCTCTCGTCCACCAGACCTCTCCATCCACTTTTCCTCATTTCATGAAAAAACTCAAGGTTTGAGGCATCCTTTGAAATTTACAAAAGCAATTTAACAAGGCATTGTAACTGTCGTAACCATTTTTTTGAAAAGAAAAAAACGGATGTCGACTTAAAAAAGGAAAATGGGGAGTCGCCACCAATCTTTTTTAGGTGTGATTGGGTCACCATATAAATGTTTTGGTCTACGAAAAATTAGAGAATGGATTCGGGAGTCAGTTACGCGCGGGGAAGGATTAGCACCCCCGCGACGCCCAAAATTGGTACCAAATTGAGCAATTTTCTGTCTTAAGTTGAAATTTGGGAAGATTTAAAAAAAAAATAGGATTCCTTTTCGAAACAGGGATAACTTGGGTAGGAAAGTTGAGATTCTTTCGCCTAGGAAAAAATACGAACATCACATCCAGCACGATTGGACGCGAGATTCGTGAATTCTTTGAAACTAGGGATATCTCGCGGGTTGCAAAACTTTGTTTAAAAGGGTATTTCAAGTATTTAGACGAACGAAAAATCGCAACCCAACACGTTAGGGCACTATTTCTCGACTCTCTAAACACGAAAGCATTGCCTCGTTTTTTAGACATTTTTGAATCAAAATGAGATGGTTTGAAAAATCGAGGTTCCTTCGCTTCGGAAGAATACGAACATCACATCCAGCACGATTGGACACGAAGCTCTTAAATTCCACGAAACTAAAGTTATCTCGCGAGTTGTAAGATTTGTTTAGGAGGGTATTTTAGGTATTTAGACGAATGAGAAATCGCAACCCAGCACGTTAGGGTACTATTTCCCGAATCTCTAAATACAAAAACATTGCCTCGTTTTTTAGAACATTTTTAGATTGAACGAAATATATATTTTGAAAATGATGTAGAAATGTTTGAACATAACATGGGAATATCGTGATGATAATTGTAATCATTTTAATAGAAGGATGATATAGACGGGTGTGTTTTAAAAGAGTGTATACGTAGTAAGATATATATATATGATAAATTGCATGATGTGGTTAGGACAAGGTATATTCACGAGACCGAAAAGAGTATGAATACTATGACATTAAAGATATGCATGAAGGTATATAAAATGTACGCAGGATACAATATTTTAAATTTTATACGATATAGTATAAAAAAATATAAGGCTAATAAAGTATAAAATACGCGTTTATAAAAATGCGATATATAATATATAGATGTGATGTATGTATAGATATAGTATTGGAGCTGAATATATATATATATATATAATATGCAAAGACATATGTGTGAACAAGACAGTACGAAACAATGCGGAACAATATGTATAATATGTGCATGAAGGATAAAGTATTTTGAAAGTATAGGCGTATAGTATAATGTAAGGTGATAAAAATACGAACGACGTTTATACGTGATATATGCGTGTTTTTGAAAATTACGTACGTCATGTACAAAGAATACACTATATGCATATAAAGGATATATGGTTAAAAGGTGTTATATACGTGAGAACGCATAAATGATATTAAGATATGATAAAAGATAATATTAATAAACATATGGAAAGAGGCATGTATGATATTAAAATACATGTACAGATGTTAATACAATATACGCGTAGTATATATATATTAAAACTACGAGTACGAGTTCTAAATGTATACGTATGATGATTGAAAAGATACAAGGTAATGTTAGTAGTTAAAAAATATACAGTGTATAAAAATATTTTGTGTAGCAGACATGTATGTACATGTATATAATATATGCGGTACATAATATGCGAGAATATTGAATATATATACATATAGCTAAAAAATATATATAATCATATATATAAAAAAAATCGAGTAATCGAATATATATATATACGTGTATATGATATATACGATAATGTATATGAAAGCTTTGGATATATATACATTATAAATAGCATATAAAACATTTATAATGATAAGTAATAACATGGTGACAATAATGAAAGTAACAATGAAAATATGGATTATATGTTAATAATAATAGTAGCAAGATAATAATAATAATAATAGCGATAATATGAATAATAATAATAATAATAATAATAATAATAATAATAATAATGTATCTGAAAACAGAAATAAACAGAAAATAAATAAAAAAAAGGGACAAAATTAAAATGAAAGGGAAATTTTTGGGGCAAATTCGAGGGAGAAACAGAGGGGAGGGACCTATTCGAGCACGGGTGAAACGTTTGGGGATTGAAAGGGCAATTTATCCAGAACCCTTGAAACGCAGCGCATAAACGGGGACGGAATCGCAAAGCATGTTGAAATTTGGGGCAAAATTGAGTTTTAGGAAGATTTAATCGCAAAACCACGAAAAAGCGGAAGGGCCTTAAGCGCAATTAGCCCTTCCGTTTTAAAAAACACGCGGACCCTTCCGGTTCGGGTCGACCCGATCCGAACCGAAGCAAAACGACGTCGTTTTCGTCGTTTTAACCGGGGGTCCAAAACGGTGCGTTTTGGCCCCCTATAAAAGTCATATTTTTTTTGAAAAAATTCATTAGCTACCATAGGAAAGAAAAAAAAAGAGAGGGGAAGGGAGAGAGGATGACCGGGGCGATTCCCGGTGGTCGGTCCGACCACCGGCCGGTCATCAGACCTCCGCCGGCCGCCGTGGGTCACTGTCTCCGGCCACCGTCCACGGTGGTCGGAACTCTGAAAAAGGTGAGATTTTTTTACTTTTTCCTTGTACTTTCTATTTTTAAATATATGTTATGCGTGTATATATGCACCGGTGAAAGCAAAAAGGAAAAGGGAAATAGTTCCTGGAACCTTAAAAATTTCACCTTGGCCTTCGATTTCTTGGCCTTTGCGTTTCGGCTCTCTGATTTGGATTGGTACTCTGCTTTCAATACTGAGACTGCTATATTTTATGTTTAAAATTTGCTGTTTGCCTCTATTCGAAAAATGGCCCCGTCTTTACAAAATGTGATTCGGGTTTTATAACCCTTTTACATATTATTTTATCATTTACTGTCTTTTCTTTTCTGATCTCTTGCAGGTGCTAGTGGCGAGGGCGGTGGCTGCCTAACAGTGGCTGACGCGATGTGGGCGGTGGCATAGTGGTCTGGGGTAGGTCAGGAGTCAGAGGCTGCGGCTAGGGTTTGACGACCATTTTGTTTGCTTCTGTTTTTGGGGCTTAGGGTTAGGTTTTGGGCTTGTAACCGGGTTTGGGGGTGCATTGGGCTAGGTGGGCTTAGGTCTGATGGGTTAGTTTAGTTTCGGGTTTTAAATTTGGTTTTGTATGGGTTGAATGGGATTTTGTAAATGGGCCGGGGCAAAATGGGCCTTGTACAGCTGCCCCTCTTTGCTCATTGTCGTGTAGCGGGAATGGAGCAAAGACTTTAAAAGGGCCAATTTTGCCTGGGCCAGCTGAGTCTTGGTTTCTTTGGTACTCTTCTTGTTTGGGTAGTCTCTTTCTAGCCCACCGCCTCTTGTGGCTTTGGTTCGATCCAATGCAATTTCAAAGGTATGTCTTGTAGCTTCACTCTGCTCACATCTTCAATAATTTAGCCAGAAGAGATCTGTAACTTCAATCTTTTCTGCTGACCAATACAAAGATTTTTGGATCTGCCTTTTCGATCTGCTTTCTGCTAGTACAAAGAGATAAGATCTGCCGAAACTTGATCTGTTACCCTACTGCTTAGGGGGTTAAGATCTTGATAGAGTGCGATCTGCTCCGCACCTGCTCAGCGAAGATAAGATCTGCTTTGTTTTGCCCATTGCCCTACTGCTTAGGGAGTTAAGGTGAGTGGCTGAAATCTGCCCCAACACTGCTGTATGGAGATGAGATTCGCCAAAATTCGATCTGTTACCCTACTGCTTAGGGAGTTAAGATCTGATAGAATGCGACCTACTTCGCTCCTGCTTAGCGAAGATAAGATCTGCTCTGTTTTGCCTGTTACCCTACTGCTTAGGGGGTTAAGGCGAGTGGCTGAAATCTGCTCCAACACTGCTGTATGGAGATGAGATTCGCCAAAATTCGATCTGTTACCCTACTGCTTAAGGAGTTAAGATCTTGATAGAATGTGACCTGCTCAGGGGTTAAGGCGAGTGGCTGAAATCTGCTCCAACACTGCTGTATGGAGATGAGATTCGCCAAAATTCGATCTGTTACCCTACTGCTTAAGGAGTTAAGATCTTGATAGAATGCGACCTGCTCCGCTCCTGCTCAGCGAAGATAAGATCTGCTCTGTTTTGCCTGTTACCCTACTGCTTAGGGGGTTAAGGCGAGTGGCTGAAATCTGCTCCAACACTACTGTATGGAGATGAGATTCGCCAAAATTCGATCTGTTACCCTACTGCTTAGGGAGTTAAGATCTGATAGAATGCGACCTGCTCCGCTCCTGCTCAGCGAAGATAAGATCTGCTCTGTTTTGCCTGTTACCCTACTGCTTAGGGGGTTAAGGCGAGTGGCTGAAATCTGCTCCAACACTGCTGTATGGAGATGAGATTCGCCAAAATTCGATCTGTTACCCTACTGCTTAGGGAGTTAAGATCTACTGGAATTTGCTGTTTCCACCAATCTTGCTACATCGTCCACTGGGGGATCTATCCGTAGAATTGATTTCCTGAGGTTTATGCTTATGACAAATGATTAGGATGTTATGATCAGAATGAATCACGTGTTCCTAACCTAATGTATTATGAAAGATGTGAATGCAGAATCGTCACGAGAACGATCTTCTTTTTTTTTTTAATGTCTAGGGCGTCATCACTTGTTGCCCATCAAGGCTCTATCGTAGTACGCTGCCCTCTTATTCGGCTGGTATTTTAACCAAAACCCGAAGAAATAATCGTATTTTGCTCAAATAGCTTGCCCCACTGTAACTTCGGGGTCTATCCGTTATAACTTGGAGACATAAGATGCATCCTACCGCAATCAGTGGCTACAAGTTTTATATCAACTTCTATCCGTCCCACTATGACTCAGGGGTATAGGATCTGTAACTTGTTCCATCAACTGATCATTCCTCAGGTGATCTAACCAAGTGTGTGTGCATGATATCTACGTGAATGCAGAACATTATTTTTCAAGAGTGATCCCCTTTTACAATTTGGGATGACATTGCTCATCTTCGTCAAGATTATATCACCGAGAAGATGTCTTGTTTCTGTTCAAATAGTATCCTTGGCAGAAGATCAGAAGAGATAAACTCAATTTAAGCTCAATTATTTCCAACCTTTGGACTTGGTGAGCTCTTAAACAACGGCCCTGTTTCAGGTTCCTGTACTTTCTAGAAGCTCCCAGAGTAATATGCGAAACTCCTTTTATGAAAGTAATATTAATCCACTAATCGTTATTTCAATGCAAAATGCTTGAAAAGATCTTAGCACTGGGTAAGAAAGGAATTGATTAGGAGCATAGCTCAAAACAAACAAGTTAAGCAATTGCAATCAAGAAAGAAATTTATTAGGTGCGTGTGCTAAAATGCAAAAGGTAGCAGATTTAGAAGGGGTAAGATGGGAATTAGGTGCCCCAGATATCGCAGCCTGAGCTTCTCTGTTCTAACTTCTTGAGAACCATTCTAAGCTCAATATGTGTCTAGGGGATCCGAAGTACTTTGTCGATGCCCCAAGATGTAGCGTACTTCTTCAGTGTTAATTCAGGCGTAGCAAAACTACTGTGTGCCCCACTTTTAATCAAAGTTTGAGCCGCCCTTTTCGGGTTTTCAACTCAAATCCCCTTTGGTTTCAAAGCGCCCTTTGTGGTTTTTCGCCCTGGCCTCTCCTTTTCTCTTTTTTCTTTTTGATTTTTTGATTTTTTTTTTTTACTTTTAACTTCTGATCTCAAGGCGTCCTTTTTCCTCTAAAGTTCCTTTTGTATCTGAAGGATCTTCTCCAATATTAGGTCTCATCATGAAATTCTTTTAGGCGAACCTTTTTGTTGTAAACTCACATTATCTGATCGTGGCAGGTTGCTACTTTTTCTTCTTCGGATTTGACTGATCACATCAGAATCAGGTTCATTTTGTTTCATTCTGCTTCAGTTCTGATAAAATTCAGAGGAAAGAATCTCAACTTGAATACGCCAGACCAATGAAAAATGTGTTGCCCTTGGCGAAGATTCTGGCTAACATTCGATAAGCAAAAGAGGGTAAATAGTAACTTCTCTATGCCAACCATTACAGGTCTCGGTCATCTTTCAAGATCCTTTTGGATGGTTTTGGCTGCCTTTGTTGCACAGATATTGTGTCTGATCTTCGAATAGATCGTAAATTGCCATTTTGGGTTCAGCTTTGAATTTGAATTTTGAATTTTTGAATTCTGAATTTGGATTTCAAATTTGAACCTGGATTTGGATTTGAATTTGGATCTAGTTTCGAATTTGAATTTGGATTTGGATTTGAATTTGATGACTGTTTACCTTGTAACTTTGGCATATGAAGTGACCTTACCTTCTTAGTAAAGTAATAAGCAATTATGAAGGTGATTTGGTGTCGGCGACATTGATCCTATAACATTCATGCCTCACACAGAGACTCCGTGAAGGAACAGAGGAAACATATAAGACTTGTCTTATTTTTGTGGCGAGCTAAGTTTTGATCTTCATTTCTTCCCCAAGTTCGCAATTTAATTGACCCTTCGTAAGTTAGGATCTAACTCTCATCTCGTTCTACCATCCTTAACGAGTCGGAAGTTAGGTACAATCCCTGTCATCTTCGAAGTCCTCAGATCCCCTTAGACACATATCTCACTTAAAAGGGAGTTAGTAACAGCGTTGCTCATAATATTGATATCTGGGCACCTATTGTAGGTACAATGGCAAATTTTGAAGAATAAATGATTCTAAGAAGATTATTTGCATTGATATGATCATGAATACGAATGAAGGAGTATGAATGAAAGTCCAAGCACCAAAGAATCTATAAAGAATAAAAGAATAATTGCTCAAAAGGATGCATTTCATTGAAATAAAAATTTTGGACACAAGCCTATTTCACAAAAGTACTCTTACTGCTTCTAGGCTAAAAGCAATAAGCGTGTTTTGGATATTACTCCAAGTAGGCTCTAAAATAGGTCTCTTCCACAGTTCCATCGTTCAAGACACTCCTCAGTAGGCAAGGGCAGATGTTTGGAAAAATTTTATTCATCGGTTCTCTCTTCGGATATGCTATTGGTACTCAACTTCAGGGCTTCTGACAACGCAACTTTCCTACCCCTCCTTTCAACCGTCACATTTACCGCTTATAAAAAATGATCAGGTCTGGATAAATTATCGAACTTCACAATTCTCATTTTGATTAACCTTTCAACCAATTTCTTAAATGCAACGCAATTTTCAATTGAGTGACCTGTTATTCCCGCGTGGTACTCGCATTGAGTATTCAAATCATACCATTTGGGGTATGGGGGTTGCAGTGGTTTTAGGTAAAAGGGAGCTACTGCGTGCGCCTTAAATAAACTCTGATAAAGCTCCCTATACGTCACTGGAATGGGTGTGAACTGGGGTTTTTCTGAATTTGGTCTTGGGTTAGGTTCTTGCTTTGGAGGGACTTGATAGCTAGTAGTTGTCGTTCTTGGCCGGCCTATGGTAGTTGGTTTCACCTTATTTTCTTTTATTTTTATGGCGCTCGAAGTATCATTTCGGGAGCTCCGCTCTCGTTTTGTAAAAGTTTCGTATTGTTTCTGACGTCCCATACTGGCCTTCTTTATCTCTTCAATGACAACCGGATTGGCTGGATTGCCCCTCAGATTGGGACCTGAGCCTACTGGGTATTTTACTGGCGCTGGCATACCGGCCTGATGCTGTTGGGCTCTGATAGTAATAGGTCCCCCTCGTGAAGGTGCGTCTAGTTGAGTTTGGATGTTTATTGGAGTAAAACTTGGGGAATAAACGATGTCCTCGTCATCATCCTCACTGTTGGCTACTGGGCTTTTCATCTTTCCAAGCCCTTCGGCTAACAATTATCTTAACTGGCTGATCACATTTCTTTGGAGCTCTAACATTCGGTCACGTATATCCTGTCGGATTTCGGTCAATTGCTCTTGCATCTGTATTTGCCTTTGCTCTAATCTCTCTAACCTTTGTTCCATTATTTTCAAACTAACTGAAATAATTCCGCCTAATTAGGGACCTTTTGTGAAAATCTAATGAACAAAATGCAATGCAAATGATGCAATGCAGATGCATGAAATGCAAATGCATGAATGCAAAAGAAAAGAAGACGTCGATGATGAATTCAGTTCCATTTAGAATAACTTTCCTAGAAAACAGATTTCTTTACATGAAAACGGACTACATGTACAGCCATTACCCTTTCATGGTCCGAGTGGAAACACTGATCTCCTCTTCATGGTCAAATCTTGTAGGTTTTCCTAAAGATGCCTTTGCTAGCTTCTTGTTGCTTAATATGGGTTGCGACTTATTGCTCGCTTGCCTCCACGATACTCTCAAAAAATGACGGCTCTTGGATAATCTTCGTTGGCTTAAATCTTCGGCAATCAAGACATGTATTCCCTCACGGACTTTCAGCTTCCTCCTTTTGTGCTCTTGGCAGGCAAATCATGTATTCCTTCATGGACTATCAACTTTCTCACGCCATATTTGCTTGGACTATATCTAGACAACCGTATCATAATCCACTTTATCAAGAAATTCGTTTCCTTATGACAAACTATTCTATTTAGGAATCGAAGTTCGAATCAACCCCTTCTTTTCTTTGATGCAATGCAAATGCATGAATGTAAAAAGATATCGATTCCGATTCAGTCTCAATTTAGAAAACGTTGTTTAAGGAACAAAAATCCTTACACAAAACGGATTACAGACACTTTCATTGTTAGGTCTAGAGTTTTAACCTTCCTAAGTAACAGGGACGAAAGTTTCTACAATAAGCTGATTGCATATGTGCCTTTGCCTTTAGGCCTAAAGCCTTAATTTTCCTAAGCAATGCAGTCAATTCTCGACCTCAGTCTGATTCTAGCTCGTACTTAATACTTAACACATCAGCTTGTACTTGTCAAGTCCTGCAGATGGTCGGCGACTTCTCGAATCTGGACGATGGCCTCCTCCATAAGGTAATCCTCACAGCCAATGATACTTCCTCCAATGTCTATGAAGTTGTTCTGATTATTTTGAGAGAAATTGGCGAACAAGTAGGCATCCCTATTCCATAGTACGCTGTCTTAAAACGATATCCTACATCCTCAGTGCTTCTCGAGAATTTTTAGATTTTTGCCTATGCAAAGCATCTTGAATTGACTGCACGGGTATCTTTGTAGCATAGTTAATCTCTAAAGGTCTTTAAATGACGGTCTCTTCCAATTACTTCTTTTATGCTCATTCGGGCTATCCAAGTCATTAAGGCTTGCATTCCCATTGTTTCTGAAAAATACAACATCCTAAAGTACAACAGTAAACTCAAACTCGTTATTTTGTAGCTGTCCTATAGTGAACGAACCTCCTTTTTACCATCGTAAGCGATATTCTTTCCATCTGACTTATTTTTGTAGGTCTCATGCATTCTATCAATCACTTTTCTTCCAACACCCTTACTATTTACAGGGCAACCATCTTCATATGAAAGAGGAACGCTGTAATAGTAGAAATGTCCAACAATACTCCCATGCTAGCTTGGTGTCAAGCAAATACTACAAGTCCTTATAGTTGTTGTAGAACCACTATTATCATATTGGGCCCCAAGTGACCTCAACTACTTATTCTGTATTAAGCTGATGCGAGTGAAATTCTGCAACTTCAACGTATGCCTCTTGTAACATTATCTCCCTTTTATAACTGGGTTTTTTCTGACCATTCACAGATGTTAGCGTTGTCTTCCACTTTATCAAGATATTCATTCCTCCTTACAAAACTTTCTAACTTAGAAATAGAACCGTGAATCGATACCTTTAAATGCTTGTGTGATATGCAATGATGACAAAACAGAAAGGGTCAGTGTCATATATACAGATATAATTCAAAGAAAATAAACAAGCACCTACCTGGGTAGTCACTAAAGGTTACCTTCATACTACCTAGGGCAGGCACTTAAGGTTCATTGTATGCGTTTGGGTTCTAGAGAGAAGGGTACCTGAACCAGCAGATTCCTCGATCCTCACCCATTATAAGCACATATGGACCAAGTTTAGTTCAGGGGGACACATTTCTCTATGGCCATGCGGAGATGAAAATCTCACGAAGACATAGGTACGGATGTATCCCGGAAGCGATTCACCAGCCCATGCGGAGGTGAAAACCTCACGAAAGCGTAGCTCCTCACTCCCACTTAAAGGTGTGACCACAACGGTCATGCAAATGCAATGTGTGCAAGGAAAGATAACAACCATATACAACAATCACATGTAAAAAGATCGTATTAAAAATTTCCAGATTAAGACAGAAAATGATCAATTTTTGGCTTGACTCTCTTAGATTCCCCAGTGGAGTCGCCAAGCTGTCGTAACCATTTTTTTGAAAAGAAAAAAACGGATGTCGACTTAAAAAAGGAAAATAGGGAGTCGCCACCAATCTTTTTTAGGTGTGATTGGGTCACCATATAAATGTTTTGGTCTACGAAAAATTAGAGAATGGATTCGGGAGTCGGTTACGCGCGGGGAAGGATTAGCACCCCCGCGACGCCCAAAATTGGTACCAAATTGAGCAATTTTCTGTCTTAAGTTGAAATTTGGGAAGATTTAAAAAAAAAATAGGATTCCTTTTCGAAACAGGGATAACTTGGGTAGGAAAGTTGAGATTCTTTCGCCTAGGAAAAAATACGAACATCACATCCAGCACGATTGGACGCGAGATTCGTGAATTCTTTGAAACTAGGGATATCTCGCGGGTTGCAAAACTTTGTTTAAAAGGGTATTTCAAGTATTTAGACGAACGAAAAATCGCAACCCAACACGTTAGGGTACTATTTCTCGACTCTCTAAACACGAAAGCATTGCCTCGTTTTTTAGAAATTTTTGAATCAAAATGAGATGGTTTGAAAAATCGAGGTTCCTTCGCTTCGGAAGAATACGAACATCACATCCAGCATGATTGGACACGAAGCTCTTAAATTCCACGAAACTAAAGTTATCTCGCGAGTTGTAAGATTTGTTTAGGAGGGTATTTTAGGTATTTAGACGAATGAGAAATCGCAACCCAGCACGTTAGGGTACTATTTCCCGAATCTCTAAATACAAAAACATTGCCTCGTTTTTTAGAACATTTTTAGATTGAACGAAATATATATTTTGAAAATGATGTAGAAATGTTTGAACATAACATGGGAATATCGTGATGATAATTGTAATCATTTTAATAGAAGGATGATATAGACGGGTGTGTTTTAAAAGAGTGTATACGTAGTAAGATATATATATATGATAAATTGCATGATGTGGTTAGGACAAGGTATATTCACGAGACCGAAAAGAGTATGAATACTATGACATTAAAGATATGCATGAAGGTATATAAAATGTACGCAGGATACAATATTTTAAATTTTATACGATATAGTATAAAAAAATATAAGGCTAATAAAGTATAAAATACGCGTTTATAAAAATGCGATAGTATTGTAGCTGAATATATATATATATATATAATATGCAAAGACATATGTGTGAACAAGACAGTACGAAACAATGCGGAACAATATGTATAATATGTGCATGAAGGATAAAGTATTTTGAAAGTATAGGCGTATAGTATAATGTAAGGTGATAAAAATATGAACGACGTTTATACGTGATATATGCGTGTTTTTGAAAATTACGTACGTCATGTACAAAGAATACACTATATGCATATAAAGGATATATGGTTAAAAGGTGTTATATACGTGAGAACGCATAAATGATATTAAGATATGATAAAAGATAATATTAATAAACATATGGAAAGAGGCATGTATGATATTAAAATGCATGTACAGATGTTAATACAATATACGCGTAGTATATATATATTAAAACTACGAGTACGAGTTCTAAATGTATACGTATGATGATTGAAAAGATACAAGGTAATGTTAGTAGTTAAAAAATATGTACAGTGTATAAAAATATTTTGTGTAGCAGACATGTATGTACATGTATATAATATATGCGGTACATAATATGCGAGAATATTGAATATATATACATATAGCTAAAAAATATATATAATCATATATATAAAAAAAATCGAGTAATCGAATATATATATATGTGTATATGATATATACGATAATGTATATGAAAGCTTTGAATATATATACATTATAAATAGCATATAAAACATTTATAATGATAAGTAATAACATGGTGACAATAATGAAAGTAACAATGAAAATATGGATTATATGTTAATAATAATAGTAGCAAGATAATAATAATAATAATAGCGATAATATGAATAATAATAATAATAATAATAATAATAATAATAATAATAATAATGTATCTGAAAACAGAAATAAACAGAAAATAAATAAAAAAAGGGACAAAATTAAAATGAAAGGGAAATTTTTGGGGCAAATTCGAGGGAGAAACAGAGGGGAGGGACCTATTCGAGCACGGGTGAAACGTTTGGGGACTGAAAGGGCAATTTATCCAGAACCCCTGAAACGCAGCGCATAAACGGGGACCGAATCGCAAAGCATGTTGAAATTTGGGGCAAAATTGAGTTTTAGGAAGATTTAATCGCAAAACCACGAAAAAGCGGAAGGGCCTTAAGCGCAATTAGCCCTTCTGTTTTAAAAAACACACGGACCCTTCCGGTTCGGGTCGACCCGATCCGAACCGAAGCAAAACGACATCGTTTTCGTCGTTTTAACCGGGGGGTCCAAAACGGTGCGTTTTGGCCCCCTATAAAAGTCATATTTTTTTTGAAAAAATTCATTAGCTACCGTAGGAAAGAAAAAAAAAAGAGAGGGGAAGGGAGAGAGGATGACCGGGGCGATTCCCGGTGGTCGGTCCGACCACCGGCCGGTCATCGGACCTCCGCCGGCCGCCGTGGGTCACTGTCTCCGGCCACCGTGGACGGTGGCCGGAACTCTGAAAAAGGTGAGATTTTTTTACTTTTTCCTTGTACTTTCTATTTTTAAATATATGTTATGCGTGTATATATGCACCGGTGAAAGCAAAAAGGAAAAGGGAAATAGTTCCTGGAACCTTAAAAATTTCACCTTGGCCTTCGATTTCTTGGCCTTTGCGTTTCGGCTCTCTGATTTGGATTGGTACTCTGCTTTCAATACTGAGACTGCTATATTTTATGTTTAAAATTTGCTTTTTGCCTCTATTCGAAAAATGGCCCCGTCTTTACAAAATGTGATTCGGGTTTTATAACCCTTTTACATATTATTTTATCATTTACTGTCTTTTCTTTTCTGATCTCTTGCAGGTGCTAGTGGCGAGGGCGGTGGCTGCCTAACAGTGGCTGACGCGATGTGGACGGTGGCACAGTGGTCTGGGGTAGGTCAGGAGTCAGAGGCTGCGGCTAGGGTTTGAAGACCATTTTGTTTGCTTCTGTTTTTGGGGCTTAGGGTTAGGTTTTGGGCTTGTAACCGGGTTTGGGGGTGCATTGGGCTAGGTGGGCTTAGGTCTGATGGGTTAGTTTAGTTTCGGGTTTTAAATTTGGTTTTGTATGGGTTGAATTGGATTTTGTAAATGGGCCGGGGCAAAATGGGCCTTGTACAGTAACATTAGGCTTGCATGCTACAGTTTTCATCCAATGATCTACATTTCTATATCCATCAATTAAGGACAATATCCGATAATAAGCCAATCTATTTCATTTGTCCAAAAAAAAAAAAAAACATACTTGCAAAGTGTCCAATTCGCCTTCTTCGCACATACTATCTATGACTATATACAACTAGGCGATACCACCCTTTGTCTCAACAAAATGAATACCTTGAGGATACCACTAGAATCAAAGTGCATTCTATCATAAAACAAAATAATGCACAAATATACAATAAAATTCACTTGTATGCCAAAATCCTTTTTGGGTTTTGCCCATTTGAGGGTTTCTTTTATCTAATTAATATAAAAAATATTAAATGCCAAAATGGGTGTCAGGTAAAATGGAGTGTCAAGTAGGCTCAACATGTTGAGCCTTCTTGGTAGGTGTAACCTGTATTTTATATTGACCTGAAACAAAAAAATATTAAAATAATAATATTTAAAAAATAAAAAAATATTTATTATTAAAATATTGGGTCGCGCCTGTTAAATAGGCTCGACTCCTCCAAAAAAAACCTATTTTGATAAATAATTTATCTGACACCTCATTTTGGTATTTAATATTTTTTAATATTAATTGGGTAAAAAAACTCATTTGAAGAATTCCAGTGTTAATTGAGTAACGAGTTTTAAACTAACCAAAATCTTAGATTGGTGTCAAGCTCGTATGAAACAAAATTACAATCCTCTAATCATTTTATTGGTCCTGCCGAATGATTTTACACCCAGATTTCATTTAAATCATCTAAAAATTATTGTTATTACTATTATATTTGGTCCCAAATGAGAACCTTATCACGTAGTGTAAAAAAAAAAAAGAGAGAGAGAACAAAAATAAAAGTGTAGGTAATAAAAGAGTTATAGAATGGTGGAAATAAAGTAGGATATGAGAAATTTGAAAGAAAAAGAAGAAAATGGTCGAGGTTTTTAAAAAGAAAAACATGGTAGTAAACAAAATAATGGAATGCTTGAAGTTGCAACTAAAAAAATTTCGTCTCCAAAAATAGCAGTTGTAGAGAAAGAGAGGGAAAGGGACGGTGGTGGGGGAGGGAGGGGGTGCAACATCCTAATACTCGACTCAGTCGTCAGATCTGAGCTACAAGATGCCACATTCGTTGTCGAAGCAACTTTGATCATTTATGTTCAATTAAATATCATTAAACATTTAAATATAAATATCACATGTGTATAATACCATATATAATCATTTCTGGGTCATACGCGAGCTTACGAAAGCTATTTTGCAAACCTGAGATCAAAATAGAACCAAACTATAAAGATTCCAAAGTATGGGGTTGACGTCGCGACTTAGGCGGGTCCTTGTCGCAGTCGCAACACGACAAACTGATTTGGCTCATCGCGACATTGAAAGTATGTTATGGCTACGTAACTCTCTGTTTAATCTCATCGTAATATTGAGAGGACATCGCTGTAATGTGATCGACTATTTCCTAAAGGTCCAATTTGGTACAAGTTGGAATAACCTAAAATAACCCTTAAACATTCAATTACAATCAAATCAACAACATCTCAAGTATATTCAAAGCAAAATTTGTCAAACTGGTACCTCATGATAACATTAATCAACCAATTTCCAAATAGAACATTTATGATACAAAGCTGACTTAAACCCTAAGTACATTCTAAATACTAATTAAAAAAGAACTTTACAAGCATTGATGTGTTGGAGATCATTTATTGGATGCTGAAATCACTTCTTGTAATCTCGAGATGTACCTATACGTGTGCATAGAAAAATAAACTTGTGCTAAACGATAAAGCTCAATGGTATTTCCATGATTCAAGCCAATAAACGCACAAGTTTAACTAATGCATACATCTAATTGCCGCCGCTAACATGGACCGGTCGATAATCGCCGCCGTGGAGAAGATCCTTAAATACACGATTCAAGACAAAAGACTCCTGACAGAAGCCTTGACGCACTCTTCGTGTCGCGAAGACATGTCGTACGAAAGACTGGAGTTCATTGGGGACGCGGCGCTCGGCTTGGCTGTTGCTACCCATTTCTTCTCTTTGGATCTGCAACTGAACCCTGACCACCTTACGCAGCTCTAAAAAAAAGTGTAAGCAGCTCCGAAAAAAAAGTGTAAGCAACGAGAGACTGGCGCTCTTGGCGGCTAGGCATGGGCTTTACCAGTTCGTCAGGAGCAAAGACACTGGTCCTCTTGACCTCCTTGTAAGCAGAAACTGTTAATTCTCCTCCAATTTTCAGTTTTATTTCTATGTTTATTCACCTTTTTTTTTAATTAATACCTTTTATTGTTTTAAAACATAATTTAATAATTTAAGAGTTATGTAGGCTACGGGTCAGATTCTTAACACTTTCATTTATAAAATTCGAGAATTTACTGAAAAGAGTATTAAGCTCCTTAATATTCTATCCAACCAGCACTAGAGTTGGGTGAATTATTCAAAAATACTGAAAATTTTGAAAAATTATCGAATTAGGCTGGTTTTTTCGAGATTTACCGGATTATGCCGATTTTAAAGAGAGACGGAAAACGCGTCTAGACACTATTTTAACGGATTTGGCAGGAAAAAACTTCTAACTGGACGCACTTTCCAGCTCTGTCATTAAAATGCGTTTAACTAGACACGTCTTCCTTCTCTATTCACGGTTCGATTAGGGTCTTTTTAGTTTTTTTAGGGTTAAAGTTTAGATTCTTTTAAGGATTTTTGTTTAAAGTTTTTAAGGGTTTTTGAAGTTTAGGGCTTAAGAAATTATTATTTTAGGATTTTTTTTAATTTTTAATATATTTACATATTCTTTAGAAATTTTTTATGATATTTATATTTGGTGTTTTAGAATTGTTTTTAGCGGATGTGACTGGAAAGTGCATCCAATTGAAAGCTTTTTCATGCCAAATCTGTCGAGTAGAGCTATATAATTCACCCAGTAGAGCTATATAATTTCCAATTTTTTTTAGAATTGTTTCGAACTGGTAATTTTTCAAAATTTTCAGCATTTCGGGTAATTCACCCAGTAGAGCTATATAATTTCAAGTAATCAAAATGTAATACTGGGAAAAGTACTCATTGAGCCCATGATACATATATATATATATATATATATATATATCTTTCTTATTGGCTGAAGGTTAGCAAGTATGAAAAGGAAGTTAAACAAGGAGACGATCATAAAAACTTGACAGTTCGAGGTCCAGATATTTTGGCTGATATTGTCGAAGCTCTAGCCGGTACTGTTTATTTGGATCTCAATCGTGATCTCACCAAACTGTGGACGGTGCATTTCTTTCGTTTATTCTTTATTGGGTTAATATAATTTTTGACCCTGAAGTTCAAGGACCAAAAACTATATTATCCCTTTCTGAGTGGTGACTGCAAGTATGCAACACCACATGCATGGAGATTGGTTCATCATCTAATGTACACTTTATATGATGATATTGGCAGATATTTAAAGATGTATTAATGATAGATGAAATTAAGGTGCCAAAGGATTTTGAATCTTCTGAGATTAAGGGAGCACAAAATGAGCTGCATGGATTATGTGGCAAGAGAAAATGGGGAAAACCAGATTACAGGTTGCATATATATAAGGATTTTTACTTTTTATATTCTATTTTCAAGAATTTAGTTCTTCTACTTTTTAAATTTGAAAATGCAAGTTTGATTTTAACACGGTTAAATTTATTGGTGACCCACTTGGTACATAGAACCTGAATTTAACAAAATATTCTTAACTGTGTTAATAGTTAGAACTAAATATAGGGACTAAATTCCGAATTTACAAAGGGTAGAGGAACTTTTGGCATATTTTTTTTTTCCTTTTTCTTTTTCCTGGAAAGTACCCAATCATTTGTGTCCTTTGCTTTGGTGTTTTTTACTTACAGCGAAGTGAAAGCTGAACTTTGCCAATACGAAATGAAATATGTATGTTCAGTTGAAGTTGAAACCGACAATGGAGTTTGCCGCCACAAGGGTGATGAAAAATTAACCCCAAGAGATGCCCGTAACTCTGCTGCTTACCTTTTGCTTCGTTCCCTGCAACAATTTTCTATTATATGACTCTCTTGGATCATATCTATGGGGGTATATGGATAATGTTACTAGATTTGAGTGTGTGTCGAATATGAATACATATTCGTTACTGTTATACACCATTCGAAAATTGATACCCTCGTGTACTCATATTGGTATGTACGTGTTGGATTTTACTATAGAAGCAACATATATTGGCAATTTAGGCAGCTTTAGATTGCGACTTTGATGTTGTGGTACCTTTGGATTGTAAATTTGTAGTTCGAAAATTTCTGAAAGTTGAGCAATGATGATTCTTGAACCAAGAAAACAGTTTTTTTCCCCCTTTAAAGCCAACGAGCTATAGTTGTATTTGTATTTGAGGGACAAATCATTCCGGAGATTTATGAATTGTGTGATTGGTTTGATTTTATCTTTTCAAATATGCTTATCGATTGGGTTGCACATTAGCTCATTCATCGATCTCTTGATTGGGATGTCAATTATTAGCCTATTTTATACTATCTGTGTAGCATATACTTTAATTTCATTTATGCTATTTGGTGATGTTTATAGAATCAGATCTATAGTTGAATCAATCTAACCACTTATTTCAACCTGATTAGCTTATTTAGTTTAAGTTAAATAAATTATTAAAAAAATATAAAACTATATTCAATCGTTTCAAGGATTATCCAAGTTTTGCCTTGTGTACCAAATAGCTCAATTTGAACAACTATGCTATTTTGCAAAGTGCATTGTCTCAACAAAATGAATACCTTGAGGATACGACTAGAATCAAAGTGCATTCTATCATAAAACAAAATAATGCACAAATATACAATAAAATTGACTTGTATGCCAAAATCCTTTTTGGGTTTTCGCCCATTTGAAGAATTCCAGTGTTAATTGAGTAACAAGTTTTAAACTAACCAAAATCTTAGATTGGTGTCAAGCTCGTATGAAACAAAATTACAATCCTCTAATCATTCTATTGGTCTTGCCGAATGATTTTACACCCAGATTTCATTTAAATCATCTAAAAAATTGTTGTTATTACTATTATATTTGGTCCCAAATGAGAACCTTATCACGTAGAGTGTAAAAAAAAAGAAAAAAAAGAGAGAGAACAAAAATAAAAGTGTAGTATAAGAGAGTTATAGGATGGTGGAAATAAAGTAGGATATGAGAAAGTTGAAAGAAAAAGAAGAAAATGGTCGAGGTTTTTAAAAAGAAAAACATGGTAGTAAACAAAATAATGGAATGCTTGAAATTGCAACTAAAAAATTGTCGTCTCCAAAAGTAGCAGTAGCAGAGAAGGAGAGGGAAAGGGACGATGGTGGGGAAGGGAGGGGCTGCAACATCCCGATACTCGACTCGATCGTCAGATCCGAGTTACAAGATGTCACATTCGTTGCGAAAGCAACTATGATAATTTATATTCAATTACATATCATTAAACATTTAAATATAAATATCACATGTGTATAATACCATAAATAATCATTTCTGGGTCATACGCGAGCTTACGAAAGCTCTTTTGCAAACCTGAGATCAAAATAGAACCAAATTGTAAATATTTCAAAGTATGGGGTTGACGTTGAGACTTAGGGGGTTCCTTGTCCCAGTCGCAACACGGCAAACTAATTTGGCTCATCTCGAAATTGAAAGTATGTTATGGCGACATAACTCTCTGTTTAATCTCATCGCGATATTGAAAGGACATCGTCGCAATGTGATCGACTATTTCCTAAAGGTCCAGTTTGGTACAAGTTGGAATAACTTAAAATAAAACTTAAACATTCAATTACAATCAATTCAACAACATATCAAGTATATTCAAACCAAAATTTGTCAAACTGGTACCTCATGATAACATTAATCAACCAATTTCCAAATAGACCATTTATGATACAAAGTTGACTTAAACCCTAGGTACATCCTAAATACTAATTAAAAAAGAACTTTACAAACATTGATGTGTTGGAGATCATTGATTGGATGCTGAAATCACTTCTCGTAATCTCGAGATGTACCTATACCTGTGATAGAAAAACAAACTTGTGCTAAACGATAAAGCTCAGTGGTATTTCATTGATTCAAGCCAATAAACACACAAGTTTAACTGATGCATACATCTAATTCAAACTCAATATACAACCTATTCTCATGCAATTTCATGTCAAAAACTTCTATTACTACTTAAGTATACATATCTTTATTCTTATACACCAATTCACTATGTGATGGTCACTAAACTAACTAAAATACGACTAAGGCAAGTGCACCTATCAAACAATAGTATAGTTATGGTGAGTAGGGAATATCGCATCCAGAAGGACTAAAAGTACTAGTAATTACCGTTTTTCTATTCTTTAGCCGATAAATTGAAAGGTTGGTTTTTAATCTAAAATTACTAAACTAATTTAACTAAGAAAACAGTAGACAATAAAAATAGGAAAATTATCAAAGATACCAATGAAATAAACAATACCTAGGAAAGAATCCACTTAGACTTCACTTATTATTATGAATTTGATTTTAAATGATTTTTTTTCACTTGTACCTTGATTTGTAGAAATCCCTAAATTATGTTAATATCTATTTTGAGAGTAAGAACAACTGACTCTAGGTTGATTAATTGAAATCTCTTTCTAATTAAAACTCCTATTGTCTCATTAACTCGATCTATGGATTCCCCTATTAGATTTGTTCTAATCCGGTAGATTTATGCCGTCTTGTTTCTAGGATTGCATGCAACTTCACTCAATTATGCTAGATCTACTCTCAAATAGGGACTTTTGCTCCACTAAAATAAGCACATTAAATGTGAATTAATATCCTTGAAATATTAAAACACGAAATAAACATACATAATTGAGAACAAGAATCAAGTATTTATCATGTAATTCAGGCATCAAATAACAAGATTCATCATAGGTTTCATCTTCCCTAGGTATCTAGGGAATTTAGTTCATAATCTTAAATAGAAACATCTCAAGGTTAAGATAACAACAAGACATAAAGAAACTTAATAAAACTTCTAAAGAAATTAAATGAAGATCTTCAATCTTGAAGGAGATCCGCTTCCGAGATGATTTCGATAGTGTTCTTCGAGTCTTTTCTTCAATCTTCTTCGAGTGCCCCCTTAAGTTCTCTGCTAATTGATATTTATATACTTTAGAATGCTTAGAAAGCCTAAAAATTGAGTTTTTTTGCGTATTTGGGAAGCAGGGTACGTTATCGACACAGGCTGTCACATGGACATGTGGCCAGCCCATGTGGGAATGCCCAGGCCGTGTGGAACCTGAAAACAACTCTATTTATCCTGTTTTGGCTCTTTTTTGCTCCTTTCACTCCTAATTGCTCTCTTAAGTATAGAAACATGAATTTAAAGGATTAAGAGCATCAAATTCACTAATTTACACAATTAATCATCCAAAAACGCATTAAGAATGGGATTAAAATATGTTACTTTTATAGCTTATCACTATGAATGCACCTACATTTGCCTTTTCTCATTCATTGCATATAGTATTTAACTAATTCATATTGAGAACTATAGGCATACATATATTATTTCATCTACCATCATCAGCATATATATATATATATATATAATTTTATACCAACATTTCAACCATTTCTGAGCCTATTGTCTCACTATTATTCAACTGGCCCCTAAGGCTCATTTTCAACTCATTTCGCATGATCTTTCGCATGCTGTCAAAATTTACATTTCAGTTCACATACCATTTAATCAATTCATGTTTTATAACAATATTAACCAGACATGAACTTAGAATGGATATGCAGATCCATCACCCCAGGTTGTTTGACGATGATGATACTAAACATGTACATACTACCACCCTGGGTTACCTGACAACGATGACTTTTACAATTTGATTATGCTGTCATCCTAGGTTTCCCGACAAAGATGGTTTGCAATCAATATCTTAACCCTGTGG
The DNA here is from genome assembly GCA_020496765.1 of Gossypium stocksii. Taxonomy (NCBI): domain Eukaryota; kingdom Viridiplantae; phylum Streptophyta; class Magnoliopsida; order Malvales; family Malvaceae; genus Gossypium; species Gossypium stocksii. Next base: position 4,293,356 of record CM035623.1, read on the forward strand.
CATATCAACTATATTCAAACTAGTTCAAATAGCTAATAAGGTAACTGATTTCTAATTTAGTTATATATTCCAATTCATGAATCATTATTTTAAATTCACTAGTATTTTATCATTTCAACTCATCATATAACATGTCTCAACACAATTTCACACCAATTATTATATATCCATTAAAACAAATTATTTTTTATTTTATTCAATTTAGTCTATATTTCGATATCCAATCTCAATCATAACAATTCAAACCAAGTGACCATTTTAAACTCACCTAAATACCATATAATACAAAATAACATGAATATACAATAATTAAATTGATTCTGAATCATAGAAATACAAACTAAAAGCTTGTGTCACTCGTGTCAACTCTTCCCTTTCCTTTCCCTCTCGATAGTTTGGCGTTGTCTTTAGCTACGAATGATAATTCAACAATGACAGAATATCAAATTCCATCCAAATCACATTCAAATACAAAGCCAAACATATTTTTCAATTTATTCAACTTAGCCCCTAAATTCGGGACAAACATAACTTTCAATCTAAATATTCGAATTGAAATTCAATTTCACATATATTCATTAGAGACCTCATACTTTTTATTCCTACCAAAATTTTATAATAGTTTTGCGTTTTATTCAATTTGGTCCTTAATGTACTAAACTAACAATTGCTTTGCAATTTAGTCCTTTTCATAATCTAAGCTTAATTCCTATCAATTTCACACCTAATTCACCCAATTCCTATCAATTTACTGTAAAAACATCAGTCTAGCTTTCAATTCAGCCATGATCGAACTATCTTCGTATAATGACAACTGGGTATTCATAACTCGCAAAGCAAACAGTGACTTTCGGCTTAAAGCATCAGCAACTACATTAGCTTTTCCCGGATGATAGTCAATCACTAAATCATAATCTTTTAAAAATTCAAGTCACCTACGTTGTCTCAAATTCAGATCTTTCTATGTCATCAAATATTTCAAACTTTTATGATCAGTGTAGATATGACACTTTTCACCATATAAATGATGTCGCCAAATTTTCAGTGTAAACACAATAGCTGCAAACTCAAAATCATGTATCAGGTAATTCTTCTCATGTAGTTTTAGTTGTTTAGAAGCATAGGCTATTGCTTTACCTTTTTTGCATCAAGACACAGTCTAAACCATTTAACGATGCATCACTATAAATAATAAATTTCTTACCCGATTCAGGTTAGACCAACACTGGTGCTTTCGTTAATAAGTCTTTCAATTTGTTAAAACTTTGCTGGCATTTTTTAGTCCATTTAAATATCACATCTTTCTGCAATAGACGAGTTATCGGGGAAGCTATCATCGAGAACCTCTGTACAGATCTTCGATAATAACCAGCTAATCCCAAAAAACTTCTGACTTCAGTTACATTCTTCGGTGGTTTCCAATTTACGATAGCTGAAATTTTATTCGGATCAACCATAATACCCTCAGCAGATACAATATGTTCAAGAAAACCAACTTCCCGAAGCCAAAACTCACATTTACTAAATTTAGCATATAATTGTTTTTCACGTAGAGTTTGTAGTACAATTCTCAAATAATTAGCATGTTCATTTTGATCTTAAGAATAAACTAGAATATCATCAATAAACACCACCACAAACCTATTTAAATGTAGTCTGAATATTCTATTCATCAGATTCATAAACACAGCAGGTGCATTAGTTAGCCCAAATGGCATCACAAGGAACTCATATTGCTTATACCTGGTTCTGAAAGCTGTTTTCGGCACATCAGACTCTTTAACCCGTAACTGATAATAACCTGAACGAAGATCAATTTTTGAAAATATAGTAGCATATTTTCAACTAATCAAACAAGTCATTGATTCGAGGCAATGTGTACTTATTCTTTACTATGACTTTATTGAGCTGCCTGTAGTCAATACACAATCTCAAAGATCCATATTTCTTTTTCATGAACAAAACTGGAGTACCCCAAGGTGAATGGCTAGGTTGAGCAAAACCTCTATCAGTAAGTTCTTGCAACTGTGCTTTCAACTCTTTCAATTCAGTAGGAGCCATTCGGTATGGTGCTATAAATATCGGAGTTGTTCCCAGAATAAGATTTATAGAAAATTTTACCTCTCTTTTCGATGGTAATCCATGTAACTCCTCTAGAAATACATTAGAAAATTCACATACTACTGGCACTAATTAAATTCTTGACTCAGATACCTTAGTATCCAACACGTATGCAAGATAGGCACAACATCCCTTTCTAACATATCTCTATGCTGACATGGTTGAAATCACATTAGGCAATCCTTCTATCTTATCAGATTCAACACGGAACAATTTACCATTCTAACTTTTCAACTCAATATATTTCTGTTTACAATTCACCATTGCATTATTTTGGTTAGGCAATCCATTTCTAAAATCACATCAAGTTCATCAAAAGGCAATAGCATTAAATCAGCTAGAAAACAATAACCTTTAACCATCAGTGGACAATTTTTACAAATTTTATCCACTATAACATGTTGACCCAAGGGATTTGAAACTTTAACTGCAAATTCAGTGAATTCAACAAGTAAATTTTTAACAGATACCAGCTTTGTACATATATAAGAATGCGTAAAACCATGATCAATCAAGCAGTAATATCAGTGTCAAGTAAAGAAAATGTACCAGTAATGACGTTTGGTACAGAAGCATCCTCTATAGCACGGATAGCATATGTCTTAGTAAGTGTCTATGCTTCAGATTTAACTGTTGAATCTTTTGTGGCTCCTCGACTACCGCTGACATTTCCAGGATATAAAGGTGGTCTACCCCTCGAAGTAGGATTAACTAGCTTTGAAGTTTGATCTGCCTCTTTTTTAACTATTTCTGGACAATCTCTAAGGAAGTGTTCGAGAGAAGCACATTTATAGTAGGCACCCTTTTTCATACAGCATTCCCAAAAACAGCATTCCCAAAATGAAATCTATTACAATGTTTACATTTTGATTTGGGATTACCAACACTTCCCATACTATTTACAGATAGAGTGGGAGATCTTGGATTAAGACAATGGGAACCTCGTTCTCTTCCAGAATACCCCATCACTGATGTAGAACGATCATAATACTTCTTTGATTTCTTTGAAACAGAAGATTGAGATTTCCATATAAGTCTTTTGCTAAAAATTCAAGCCTCTCTTTCTGCTAATCTCTTCTTTTTACTTAATTCCTCTACCTTGAATGCCCGATCAGCCAATACCACGAATTCCCTAATTTTTAGGATCCCAATCAACAGCTTAATATCTTCATTCAGCCCTTCTTCAAATCGTTTACACATGTTAGCTTCAGCCGGAACCCATTCTCGGGCATACTTACTCAATCAAATAAATTCTTGTTCATACTCAGATACAGTCATATTGCCCTATTTAAGCTCAAGAAATTCTTTCCTTTTCTGATCAAGGAATCTCTAACTAATATTTTCTTTCTAAACTCTGTCTGGAAAGATTCCCAGGTAACACTTTCTTTTGGCGTAACAGAAATTAGAGTGTTCTACCAATGATAAGTTGTATCCTTTAATAAAAACACTACACTTTTCAAACACTCAGCTAGTGTATAAGATAACTCATCTAAAACCCAGATAGTATTTTCTAACCAAAACTTAGCTTTTTCTGAATCATCTTCAGCTGTTGCTCGGAATTCTTCAGCCTCATATTTTCGAATTTTATCTACCGGAGCTTTACTTATTCTGACAGATTTAGTGCATTGTGGTGTTTCGGGAAACGGCTGTGGAGGAGCAGGTAGGGAGCTTGTTGCATAGCCGGGTTAGTTCTCAAATACTGATTAAACCATTCATTCATCATTTGAAAGAAAGCTTTTTTTGCCTCCTCACCTCGACCCTTAAATACGGGCCTTTACTACTGGACGCTTCTCTTCGAATTAAAGCCAAAGCATTACTCACAGCTTCCTCGAATTTAGCTCGGTTGGATGACTTTACTATAAGAAACACATTTAAAATGGTCAGGAGATATCACACTATGAAAATTTATATAATGGCATGTATAGCTAATCCCGTACTTGCTATATTAGTCCGAGAATTGAGTAAACTGTAGCTCTGATACCGAGAAATGTACACACCTAACCTGTATCTGTCGTCAGAATAAGGTTTTAAGGCATTACCAGAGAACATTTTCAGATAAACTGAGTTAATTACTATTCACTTTCCAAAATTTTTTATAATGTCCCTTGAATAGGTCTTCGAGGCCTAAAACACTCATTAGAAACGATTAAGGATTAATTCGGGATCTTAGGAAATTTTTTGTAAAGTTACAAATTTTTTCTCATTTGTAGGAGTCACACGCCCGTGTGGTATGGGACACACCCATGTGGTCAGGCTGTGTGGTTTACACGCTCGTGTCCCTCACCCATGTAACTCTTTGACTTGCAACCCATAAAGAAATTAGGATCACATGGCCAAGTTACATGCCTATGTACTATGCCGTGTGGTTAATTCGAATTTTTAAACAATAAGTGTAGGTTTTACACGGTCGTATCACACGCCTGTGCTTCCAAGCTGTGTATCTTATACGGCTAAAGCACACGCTCGTGTTAAACTCGTGTGCTTAATACAGGGCATTCTGTTTCTCTAATTTTTTGATGCAAGGGATACACGGCCTTGACACACACCCGTGTATCTACTCGTGTTGACAAAATAAGGTTGTTTTCCAAGCCCTATTTCTTACCCATTTCATCCAAAACCTACACAAAGCTATACCAATACCAACTAATCAATTCAACAATGTTTTCATGCCAATTTAAATATCTAGCTTAATGCATATACTTGCCTTCTTACTTTATCTCTGTAACACCCCAAACCCGGCTCAGACGCTATGGCCGAATCCAGCGTGTTATATTAAAGTGTTTTTGCGAAAACCTTGTTTTCATTGAAAACCCTTCTTAAGAAAAAGTTAAGTAAAATTTTTATTTGTATTTCTTTTCAAAACGAGGTGTATTTAAAAGCTATTTCTTATTATAAATTACTAATTACTTAGAAAATATTTACTGCAGAAGCTTAATATAAAAAAAACAACAATAAATTTTAGATAATCTTGAAAAGTGGATGAAGCAACTAAATCCATATTTTGTTTCTAAATATAAAACATAATAACAATAATGAAATAAAACCCAGAGATAAGGCCTTATTACGATCCGAACTAAAATAATTTCAAAATATTAGGAATTCTAAAGAAAATCCAAATAATAATATCTTGCTAGCTGGCCACCTCTGAGTCCCACCATCCGTCGAACCTCTACTGAGGGTCACTTGAAAATATTAAAAGAGGGAGTGAGTTTCGAAACTCAGTGTATACAACCCTCAACAAACAATAGCATGCATTAATCAAATCATTTTGGGCCTGAGCCCAATTCAAGTACGGTGGCCCTTGGCCTAAATAAGGTCTTAGACCATATTGATTTCCACATAGCACATTTAACTGGGCCGAAGCCCATTTCAATATCAGATCACAGTTCATGTATGCAATGCTTATATCCCATCATCCTGTACACCTCCTTCCAACCCACACTCCTGTGGGGAGATACTCGACCCACCCGTCATTATTACAACCCGGTGTGGAACCAATGCAGTCCACTTAACGGTGCAGTATAGTTACTTATATACGGTGTAGTACCGATTACAGCACTACTTAACGGTGCAGCAAAGCTGCTCAGTGGCTTAAAGCCTTATGGTGGATCCACAGTCGTCAAGCGACCGTGCGACCCTCAATTACATTTCCTCCATTCAAAATCCCAGCCCATATGCAATATTGTAATGCATGAATGTAGCAAATAACAAGGTCATTTTACTACCCAAGGGTATTTTGGTAATTCTACCTTACAAGGGTATTTCAGTAATCCTACCCTACAAGGGTGTTTTAGTAGTTTCTACCCTACAAAGGTGTTTTAGTAGTTCTAACCTATGTGGATATTTTGGTAATTCTTAACAGTGTGGGTTTTAATTATTAAGTTTGGCCCGTCAACAAGTCCTCGTTGGTCAAAGTAAACAGACACTATACACCAAGTAGGATTCCAGAGAAGAGGAGGTGAGTCATTAAGACCGCTTAAGTACCAAGCTCCTTCTAGATCCAATTCTAGACATGCATATACCCATTGCCACACCTTAACCGCACGACTTGCCCACGAACTTACTTTATAGTTATTAAAGTTTTATGAGTATTTGAGAAATCATTAGGAACTAGGCCTACAGGTCCACTATAAAACCCTAGCGAGCCCACTTACTTACCTATATCATTTAGCCCATTAGACCCAATCACCTACATATATAACCCTTTAGGCCCAATCACACAAATATGACCCATTAGGCCCAATCTTATACAGATTCATGAAACTATATGCTTATTTCATCACTTAGTAACAAATTATCAGTTTTGTCTATTGGCCATGGGGCTCATTTGGCCCATCTCGGCCCGATTGGTCAATACACGACCCAAGTCCATGAGATTGCTCATGGGGTTTCTGGTAACCTATCAGTTTCTCCCTCACGAGTGTTCGTGCACTCGCAAGACCACTATAGCCAACTTTCGACTTTTCATCATTTCGAGATTTTACCAGCCTGATGTGTGTGTATAGTGTATGTACACTGTCGAAACCATTTTTTGAAAAATTTTAGAAAAATAGGGGAATCGTCTTTAGATTTTGAAAATGAACAGGAGTCGCCACCGATCCCTTTTTACTGAGGTGTGATCGGATCACCTCAAAAAGTGGGTGCTTTTAATAAATATTTTAATTTATCAAAACAACGATTTTGGCCTACGAAATCAGAAAAGGGTTCAGGAGTCGGTTACGCACGAGGAAGGATTAGCACCCTCGATGCGCCCAAAATTGGTACCTTGTTGATTAATTAATGTCTTAGTGTCGAATGTTTGAAAACTTGGATAAATTTTAAAATACAATCCCTTTTTATTAAAAATATTTGAACAAATCGATGTAAAATCGAGGCTCGCTTATTTCAGAGGAGTAAGAATACTGTACCCAGTGAGTTAAGATGCAACATCTCCATTTCTGAAATTAAGCTTGCCATTTTGGTTTTAAAGAGACTCATATTTAAATCAAAAAGAAATATTTTATTATTTCAGATTGAACGAAAAATCAGAACCCAGTAAGTTAGGGCTCGATTTATCGAATTTCCAAAACATAGAATATTACCTTAATTTTGAAATTCCTATCTCGAGACACTGAACGCCACATTCAGTAAGTTAGAATGTAGCATTTCGAGGTTTCGAGAATAGGTTTTATTTGAAAACTCACGTGTTTTGGTTTTGAAATCCATACTCGATAGTTCGGATTTAATGAGAAAGATCGAAACCTAGTAAGTTAAGGCTTGATTTCCTCGTACTTCCCAAACGCGAGTTATGTATTATTTTTGAACTTTTGAGTGGTAGTTTTCACTAAGTAATATTGAATGCGAAAGTACGAACAGAAAACAACATATAACACGAAGAAATAATTCATGAACAATGTATACTTCATCGATGAATCATAATAATCAACAAATAATAAACAATACATATAATAACAATAATTATGTAGCATGATATCGAACGTAAATAATAACATAACATTAAATACGTAAAAGAATGGTCTATACATAATGTGAAATATATAATATACAAGATGTATATAAAAAATATTAAAATGCACACATATATATACGTAATACACGTACATGAATAATATACATAATATACAAAAAATGAGGTTAAAGTATACCCGCAATAAAAAATGAGGTTAAAGTATACCCGCAATACATGAGAATATTTACATATAAATATACATAACACGTAAAAGAAATATTGTTAAAATATTTATGTATTTAACACACCAAAACTTTGGAACATAAATAACATACATTGCGTATAAAGAAATGACGAATGAAAGAGAATATATAGAATACCCTAAAATATTTATAATATTAACTTAGATACATGGAATGATATGAAAATGTATATAACTATTAGAATGAAAAATACATATGTAATATATAAGAATATAGTGTATACGTGATATACAAAATATAACTTTAAAATAAATGTAATACATAAAATATATATTAGTATTGAAAATACATATATGAAATAATATGAAAGAATATATACAACTATAATATTGAAAAGTATATGCATAAATATAATATGAAAAATATATGTAAGAATAATATACATACGCAAAATATGGTTAAAATAATATATATAATATATACAGTATATATTAGTAATAATAAAAATATTAAAGAGAAAACATAATAAGAATAATAAATAATAATAATACTAATAATCATAATAGCAAAAAGGGGTAAGCAAAAACAATGGAGGGACGAATTTAAAATTAAAACAGAATCCAGGGTCCCCAAATCAGAAAATAAAAATAAAAATAAGGGTCGAAGGACGCAGGTGAAACGTAGGCATAAAGAGCAGGGACCAAAACTGGAAATAGACCAGCCCTCTGGGTTCCACGTTTAGATGCGGGCCAAAATGCAACACGCACGAAAAGCAGGGACTAAGGAGGCTATTATCCCTAATGTTAAACGTTGCGTGTAAGCCTATCAGTACAAAGGACCGATTTAAAATGCCAACAAAATCTGCCGGCCAGATTTAAGAGCAAGAAAAGGTCCGATTGAGCAGAGGTGCAAAAGAGGAAGGACCTCTCACGCAAATATCCCTTTTAGAAGGGACACGCGGATCACCCATTTTAAAGGGTCGGGTCACACGGGCTAAAGCACCAAACGGTGCCGTTTCATTCTTTGCTTAAACCCAAAAAATTCTTTAAGCTTCAATTCGGCTCTCTACTGAAGAAAGAAAGAAAAGGAAAAAAAATAAAAAATCCAAGCTTTAACCCTTCCTTTCTCTTCTTCCCTCTCACGGCTAGGGTTTTGAAACCCATCATCGCCGTTCGTGAAGGCTACCGGTAGGCCCATCGCGCCATTAGCTTGGGAATCGGCCAGTATTGCACGAAAGGGGCCGTCAAACTCAGTTCCAAATGATCCCGAGAGGCCGCTTTCGAGACTCGTGTGCGTAGGCGAATAAGGGCCTCCCTCTCCCTTTCGGTCCCCTGGGCTTCATCGGCGCCTAATGCACCTCTACCACCGTCGCGGTTTCGACCAGATCCACAAGGATCCGTCAACTTCCGTATAGGAGAAGCCCTCATTAGATCGACCAACAACAAATAAGAAAACCCCCTTTTTTTCTTCTTATTATTCGTTGTTTAAAATAAATTTACAAATAGAGATAATAAAAGAGAAACGGAAAATCAAAAGAGAAAAGATAAGAAAATAAATCAAACTTCTTGTGGTTTTGTTTTCTCTGATTTCTTTGTTTTCAAAGGATTGGGATCGAATCCCTTTTTTACAAAATGTCTTTTTTCGTTTCCAGCCGAATGAAAAAATAAAAAGTAACCAATCCCCCCGATTACATGATTTGTTTCGGCTTTAATAGCCAGAAATGATGCAAGTTTCGTTACTGTTTGCTATCTTTGTTTGCTGCTGTTTCTTTCATCATGGTTACAGGTGTTAGGAGGCGGAGTAGGTGGCTAGGGATGGAAGTGACCGGTGGTCAGAAGCAGGCCTAGGGTTAGCATGCGGCGCTAGGGTTCACGGAGCTAGGTTCTGCTTCTCTGGTTTAGGGTTAAATTTTGGGTGTTGTTGGGCCACCCGGGTTTGGGTTTTGCATTTGGGTCAGGGTATTGGTGTGTTTAGGGTCTGGTACGGGTGTTGTTGGGTAAATGGGTCTGTTGTATTACTTTGTTTTGGGCCTCGGGTTTGTTTGTAACAGGCCGGGCAAAAATGCCCTGTACATACACACCTAATAATAACGCGTGTTGTAATCCTCTTAATCACAAGCGTACAATCGACATCACTTAACGATTAATCATGGGCTTAATACTTTATCAAAAAAACCGAAACCTCACCGTAGCCTTAGCATGTGCGATAAGCCTTAATAGCTCTTTTCTTTACCAACCGCTATTAGATCCTAGATCTATATCAACTTAATCATCAAAACCCAAGTATTAGGTGACTGGCATCCAACACGAGTCATCCTTACACAAATAAGTCTATTCAGCCACCACCTAAAACCAAGGTAAATGGGTACTTACCTAAAAACCCGAAAACGCTTAAGGAACAATTCGGCAGAGACTTGGATGATCAAGATTTGGTACTAAACCCCTACCAAAACCGATCAGAAAGAGTGAGGGAAAGGAATAATCGATATTAACAATAGTAACTGAAAAAGAAAAAAGGTACTTACACCAACAGAGTAATCGGCCCAGGGACTTTTCGGCTTTTAAACTAATATGGTGAATAAGGTTTATTCAGCACAAATTAAAAAAGAAGAGTAGAAGAAAGATTCAGCTAAACCAAGGGTTAATCAAGGAGAATTTGATAAGAGAAAGAAGAAAATTCAATAAGTGAGGGAAAAGAATTTAGACTAACAAAAATTGGGGAAGTGAAAGAATGAAAATCGGCATCACAAAGAAAAAGAAAAAGATGAGGGATTCGACATTAACGAGGACCTCAAATTTGGCACTCATATATATAGCCTACTGCCAAAACTTAGCTAGCCCTAAAGTCCCAATCGGCTCCACCTCTTTCCCATCTCATTTTCTCTTTTTTTCCCTGATAATTCCCCAATCTTTTTCCTAAATTTTCTCTTCTGATCACTCTCCTCAGAGTCCATCATCACACCACTTCCAACCTTTTAGAAGGCCAAAATTAAACTCCTAAAAAAATACTAAGCTAGTATTCGAACCTAGGATCTCCTTGCTAGCCTATAACGTCACCTTCATATACCCTAAGTGGCGTCTCTTAGCCACTTCACCACAAGGCTCTTTCATGCCATTTTTCCTTATTTTTATTTAAAAGCCCAACTACTCACCGCCCTAGTTCTTTTAATAATTAATTAAAAATTCCTTCACCTTAAAGCTTGGACTCAAAACTTAATCAAGGGACTACTAACACATACATAACGCTTGGCTACAATATTAAGCTCACATTTCACATCAAAACCGAAAAAGAAAGGTTTGGGATTTTTGGGGCGTTACACTCTCTTACCTTTCCACAAATATATGCTTAAACTAATTATAACAATTCATTCAACACATGTTTAAACATTGCATTTTATCTTTATACAACAAAATCAAACTATCACTAGCCATTCCAATGGCTAGTTCACATCTATCCAAATTATTGTCAACATTGGTCTTAGTAGCCTATACATGTCATTTACCAAAATAAACATCTTTATATACCAAAATGAGTCGATTGATAGTGTGATGATACTCCGACCTATCTCCAACTTTCACGAGCTTCCGAGCACTATAAAACAGGAAAAATAAAGCTAAGTAAGCAATTAGTACTTAGTAAGTTCATGTAACAAGAAACTAACTTACCAAGTGTTTCCATTAAATTTTATCAAACAAGAATATATTCAAGAAATTAGATCATTATCCTATCATACACAACTTCAACACTCAAAGTTAGTCAAATAATTTCACATAGTACAAACTCATAGATGAGCTCATCATATCATATTCTCAACATGCTTAATTCTCATATCACATGTGTATTTTCAAGATAAAATATCTCAAGTTTCATCATCCCTTTCCAAGTTTTGCCCATTGAATTTATCGGAATATCGATGGATACTCATATAGTACACTCAATGTGTACAGAACTCTCTACTACCCTTTTAAAGTCTTTTAAGCAATCACATACTTCGATGCTCACACAGAGCTACGATAGTTCCACAATTTATGTGGAGTTACTACCAATCACTGTAATACCTCGATGCTCACATAGAGCTACAGTAGTTCTACAACTTATGTGGAATTACTACCAATCACAATTAAGCAAATCATGTACTTCGATGCTTACATAAAGCTACGGTAATCCACAACATATATGACTACCAATCATTACCCTTGTAGTAATTTATCTCATAGTGCTCGAGAGGCTTATCAGGATTACTCCTCTGAGCTAAATCTTGTCTGCAACACGTGCAGAATCACATTTACACTAATCTATCGAATTTCCTCATTCAACTGAGACTCATCCTTTTTCTCAATGTAATATCAACAATTTCATCATATTTATACATTGAACATTCAATTTAACATTCACATCACATATCATGCATTTCAAGCATTTCGAGATTCAATATTAAGTTACACGAACTTACCTTGATGCTTGTTCGTACAAAAATCTACTAATCCGAAATCTTTTCTTTTTCACGATCCAAATCCGTATCTGGTCTTTTCAGATCTATATAAATAAATTTAATCATCAATCTATCACATTTCATATTCTTTTAGACTTAATTTACACTCTAGGTAAAATTACTATTTTGCCCATAAACTTTTCATTAATTCTAATTTCGTCCCTAAGCTCGAAAAATGAAATTCATGCAATTCAATCCTCTTTCCAAGCCTAGCCGAAAATTTCATGCCATATTTATAGCACATATATTTCACAAGGATCAGAGTTTTTCTTTAAATTTTACAAGTTTACAATTTAATCCCTAAATCCCAATTTCATGCAAAATCACTTTGTAAAAGTTGTTTATCTACCATAAATCCTTCATTTTCTACCATAAATTTTCAATTTTCAACATTTACATCCATGTCACAATCTCTATACTTTGATAACTCTTTAAATTGATCCATAATTTAGATAGATTTCACTATCTTGATCTCAAACATATAAAAGTGACTAAAAATGAGACATGAAAACTTACTAATTTATGCTAAGAAAGTTTGTTTCCTATCTCCTAGGGCTTCCATAGAAATATTTTGGGATGAAGATGATAAATGATGATATTTTCTATGCTAATTAGCTATCATCTTTTAATTTTACTAAATTCCAATTTAGTCTTTTTTCTTTTTTCAAATTCCATGGATGATTCATCCATAAAAGTATACTAAATTTTGATTGATGGTTTAATTACCATATAAGGACCTTAAGTTTTGAATTCCATAGCCATTTAATCCTTCTAACTTCTAGAATTCAACTTTTACATTTTATGCAATTTAGTCCTTTTTCTAATTAATCACTAAATCGATAAAATTTTCCTGTTAGTATTTTCATACAACTTTCCTATAATAATATAAACCATGCAATAATATTAAAATGAATTCTCTTTTTAGTTCAGATTTGTGGTCACGAAATCACTGTTCTAATTTTACTGAAATTGGGCCGTTATAATTCTCAACAATGAAAACTTTCTAAAACTTTAACAGTTTATCAATTTGGTACATGGGCTAGCTAAATCAAGCTCTCATGATCTCAAATCTATAAAAGTTACAAGAAAAAGGGCTTGGTTTTCTTACCAATTTAGTGGCCGAATGTTGGATGAACTTAAAGCTATCTTCTTTGATTTGTTTCTATGCATGGACAGTAGGAGATGAGGAAAGTGATGATATTTTTCCACAATCTTTCCTTATTTATATCGTGATTTATCTTAATTAACATATTTAATCATGTTTTATTTACTTAATTTACTTTTAATTTTAAACTAATTGCCTATTATCATTACCATCCACTAATACATGTTAAAATTTGGTTTATTTGCCATTTTTATCTTTTGGATAATTGCTATCTAGGTCCCTAAACCTTTTTCTAATTAAAATCTATAGCGATTATTTTTTTACAATTTAGTCCTTAATCCTCAATCAACCACAATTTTGGCTAAATTACTTAACTGGATTTCAATTCATCTATATTCTAACTCTGTAAATATCCTTATTTAATATTTATGGATTTAGTTTACATAAATGATGTCCCAAAACTACATTTTCTGACACCACTAGAAATCAGGGGAGAGGAACGGGGGTGGAGGATTTTGAAACTAGGATCAAATTGAGAACATTTATAGATGTCAAGGGATTTTTTAAAAAATTATGACTAAATCGATATAATATGTAAAAGTTGAGGATAAATTGTTATTATACCAATTTTTAGTTGCCACTTAGCTTGTCGTTTGTGATTTTAATGAAAGTGACCAAAATGACCGAACTATGTAACATGAGTGCTTAAATTGCAAACTTTTTTATTTTGAATGCCTAAAATGAAATTTTTCTTACAGTTGGGTGACAATCTATGTAGTTTACTCTAAATTCACTAAGTTAAATTATGCTATTTACAAATTTGACGCGACAAACATATTATCGAATGTATAATGTCATTTTAGCTTCTTATTTTCACATGTTACAGAAAAAGCCAGTTAATATATATATTTAATGAATGTCGTTGTATTGAGACTGGAATTTCGAAATTTAAAAAATATAGCAACCAAGAATAATCCAATTGGAAAACATGAACTAAAATCTATAAGTTTAGGCATAATACAAGACTAATGGCAGAAGTTAACCAAACAGATTTAATTATTACCGTTTAGTCAGGACTAAATCAAAAAGTATAGAGATTTGAATTGATCATTTCAAAAATTACAAATTAAAATTGATCAAATTCAAGTACATATATTAAATCCATAATTTCTGTAAAATATTGAGTCTAATAGCAGAATTTGACCAAAATAAAATAGATGAGAAACGTGCAAAAAAGAATCTATCCATTTACATTATACTAAACATACAAAATTCAATTATTGTATACACAAAATTTTCTTTTTCATTAATTCCTTTTAAGTTTAATAAGTCAATATCATTTATAAACAAAAAGTAAATAAATAAATAAAAGATTTAGGTGATGTGGGATAGATTTTTTTACAGAAAATATATTATAGTTTTCAATTTTTTACAATATTTTTTGTTAGTGGAGAATAAGAAATAGCATATTAATTTACATTTTTGGCCATAATCTTAATTTATATTGGGAGTCGAATTATACTTTATCTTCTTTGTTTTTATATATTACACCAAAGAGTAAATAAGTCTTTTTGTTAAAAATTTCATCCAAATTTACTATTAAAAACTAGTTATTATATGTCTGAATGAGATACACGCGACATGCCACGTGTAACTGTTTGGTTATTTTGTCAGTCAAGCTAGTTTTTAGCAGTAGAAATGGATGAAATTTTTAACAGAAAAGACCAGTTTGATTTTTAATCTAATGTACAGGGACTAATTTATCCATTTTTTGAGTAAAATGGTTCAAATGTAATTTGACTTTTAGTCTAGGGGTCTCGATATTACTTTTACCTTTTTTGACCAATTAAGACTTATGTTAACTATATTTTTTTTGTCAGTAAAATTAGCATGAAGGCTCTTGTACTAGGAGTTAGTTGCATTTTGCCCTATTTACTTAAAAACCTGAACAAATTAATCCTTGTACGTTTCATCAAAGAGCAAACTGATTCTTCTGTTAAAAATTGATTCATGTACATCAACATGAGGTACACATGACACATCATGCGTTACTATTTGGTTATTCCATCATTCACATCATTTTTTAACAGTACAAAGGGATGAAGTTTTTAACAGAAATGGCTCATTTGCTTTTTGATCTAATATATAAAGACTAATTTATTTATTTTGATTTTTGGTTACTCCACGATACTTTTACCTTTTTTCTTGGTTCCTTCTTACTTTTTGGTTAATTCATTGTAAAACAAGAATTTGTATATTTATTTTGATAAGGAAATGTAAATACAAAACTATCCTTAAATTTTAATCTAAACAAAATTGTAAATATAATGAAAATTGAAAATTGTTTTGAGAGGATTTGTAACACCCCCTACCCGTATTCGTCGCTGGAACAGGGTACGAGGCATTACTAAAGCTTATCTAATCATTTTACATTAAACTGAATCAAGAACTATTTATTTCCTAAAAATATGTTATTACATCCCTTAAATGAGTCATCAAATTTCAAAACATGTGTTAGAATCAACTCGGGACTAAATCGGGATTATAGGGACTTTTTTACAAAATTTCAAAATTTTTTTTTCATTTACAAGGGTCACACACCCGTGTGGCTAGGGACACGCCCATGTGTCATTTTGACACGCCCATACTAGTAAACCATGTGATTCACACGGCCAGAACATGACCGTGTCCTTTATCCGTGTAACTCTCTGATTTGTATCCTATGAACAAATTGGGTTCACACAGCCTTAGCACACGCCTGTGTTGCCAAGCCATGTGGAAAAATTAATTTTTCACATTATGTATTCATATAACATATAACAACCAAATCTCTGTACATCATATACATTTTCATAACAATTTGTCTTGGTTTCAAACTACTTCATTTTTTAGTTCCACTCATGAAAACATTTGAAACATCATCTTTACACAAATAGTGCACTGGGGAAGCACAATTCTATAATTATGAATGAACACACTTAACAAACATATTTTATGTGCATATATCAATGTCTCATGTCTCAATGTATCAATAACTATCATTTTCTTGTATTCTAGATAAATACATGTAACCATTCATACATATGCAATTTATAATCTTTCACTTTCTCTTTATATGAATTTATCAAATATCATTTACTTGTTGAACTCATATTAATCAATATTATTACTTATCCTCGTATTATCATATTTTTCTATTGAACCAATACAAATATATTGAATACTCATTATCTCGCACATTAAATGCCACATATGTAATTAAACTACCTCTATTACATCTTACATTCATTATGCATTTCGTAACTTAATATAATATAATTAAAGCATTTTATCATTTCGCATTGTAACTCGTAAGGATTCACTAATCCATCCCATGTTCTTTCATATAATTTACTACACAATTCACAAGTCTCATCAATTCAATGCTCGTAAGGCTCATGTACATGCTTGTACTAACTTGTATTAGTCTCATACTCATTCATATACTAGATTTATCCGTTGAATCATTTTAATATCGAAGAATACACATACATCAGAATCAATACTAATAATAAACATATATCACTTACCGAACTTTAAATATCAATTCACAAACATGTAATTCACTAACTATTATTGCCAATCACAATTTAAAATGACAAATCACTTATTGAGCTCAATTTCAATGTTCAATTAAAATCTATCAAATAAATTCAAATGATACTTACCAAAACTTTATCAATTTGGAAAATCGTCATTTTTCACTGGTGCCATAGTCTCATTCAACTATGGTCTTTCGCCTATTCACTTACTGCACGATACAATCATAGTCTCACGTTCATTGGTGTGCACTAGTATGCACTGAATTTCACTGATAACCACTGATGCCATAGCATAGCTATGGTTTTTTCACTTATCCGTCAATTCATCACTTTCCGATAGAATGCCATGGCCTAGCTATGGTCTTACATCTTCACTATCATTATGTTATGGTGAAACCATGGATTTATCCTTCAATTCATCACTTTTCATTAGAATGTCATAGCCCAGCTATGGTCTTACATCTTAAGCACATATCACACCGATGCCATATCCCAGATATGGTCTTACACAAAAGCACATATCATTTCGATGCCATGTCCCAGATATGGTTTCACACGAAAAATCACTTTTCACTTTATCCCAATGCCATAGCCCAACTATGGTCTTATACGGATGCCACTTATCACTTGATCAAGTAGCTAAAGCTACCACTTTTCACTTGATCAAGTAGTCGGAGCTACCACTTTTAACTTGATTAGGTAGCCGAAACCACCACTTTTCACTTAATCAGGTAGCCGGAGCTACCACTAGTAACTTATCACTTGTCCTTGATCAGATAAGTGTAGCCGAAGCTATCACTTATCACTTTCACTTGTTAGATAAGTGTAACCGAAGCTATCACTTATCGCTTGTTGCCATGGTCCAACCACGGTCTTTTTTCGTCAATTCATCACTTATCACTGGGAAGAAGTATTTAATTTGATCAATTCACTACACCAAAATAGACTTTTAGCGGCGTTTTTAGCGGCGTTTGGATAAAAAAACGCCGCAAATAGTATACATTAGCGGCGTTTGTCAGAAAACGCTGCTAAAAACTGGGATTTAGCGGCGTTTTTGGGAAAACGCCGCTAAAGAAAGGGAATTAGCAGCGTTTGTAGGAAACGCTGCTAAAGAACGGGGAATTAGCGGCGTCTTTGGGGAAACGCCGCTAAAGAACGGGGAATTAGAGGCGTCTTTGGGGAAACGCCGCTAAAGAACGGGGCATTAGATGCGTCTTTGGGAAAACGCCGCTAAAGAACAAGGCATTAATGGCGTTTTTGGGGAGATGCCGCTAAAGAACGGGGCATTAGCATGCTTTTTTGGGAAAACACCGCTAAAGAACGAGGTATTAGCGGCGTTTTTGGGAAAACGCCGTTAAAGAACGGGGCATTAGTGGCGTTTTTGGGAAAACGCCGCTAAAGAACGGGGCATTAGTGGCGTTTTTGGGAAAACACCGCTAAAGAACGGGGCATTAGTGGCGTTTTTGGGAAAACGCCGCTAAAGAACGGGGCATTAGTGGCGTTTTTAGGAAAACGCCGCTAAATAATGGGGTATTAGCGGCTGAGTAGCCATTTTTGTTTAGGAACTCGTTTTGATTTCTTCGGATTTAATTTTCATTTTTTTCTTATTCTTGTTTTGAATTATATTTGCATAGTTCTTATTTTTGGGTTTAAGGTTTAATAATATTTAAGGTTTAATGTTTATGGTTTAGGGTTTTATGATTTAGGGTTTAATATTTAGCATGTTAATTATATAGTTTAGGGTTTGTTATTTTGGGTTTAATTGGAGTTTTGTGTTTAGTGTTTATGATCTAATGTTTAGTGATATTAGGGTTTAAAGGTTGGGGGTTAGAGATTTAGGGGTTAAGGGATTATAGTTTATGTTTTGTGGTTTATAGGATAGGGGTTGAAGGTTAGGGGTTTAGTACTATTTGTGATTTATAGTTTGTGGTTTAGGGATTTTTATTTTATAGTTAGGGTTAATTTAGGGTTAGTTATAAATATTACTACTTTAAAGTTAATTTGTTATTTAGGGTTTACTATTTTTAAGGTTTAGGGTTTAGGGTTTAAGGTTGAGGGTTTAGGGTTAGGGATTTTAAGATTTAAACAATCATTAATAATATTATTTTTTAATTAGTTTTGTACCTTAAGGTTAAAATACTATTATTTTAAATAATTTTAACTTTGAGGTTAAAATGCAATGTAAGTTTAACTATATAATTAGGTTTCGGTGTTAACTTCTGTAGTTATGATAAGGGTTTAAGGGTTAAGGTCTAAGCTAGGTTTATGATTTTAGGGTTTAGGATTCGAAGGTTTTGAGGTTTAGGGGTTGGGTGAAATTATTTAAGGTTCAATTGGTGTAGTGTGCAATTGTATCCATGAACTTTAATTTGATCCAGTTCTTGTAAATTATTAACACAATTATTGATATAACATCATTTTATATTTATATATTGCATACATAAATATTTATATTTATCCAGTATAATTATACTTTTTTTCAGTATCTTAATGTTTATGATCTTAATGTTTAGCGGTATTAAGGGTTTATGGTTTAGGGTTTATGGGTTTAGGGTTAAGGGTTCATGGTTTATGTTTTACGATTTAGGGTTTAAAGGTTTAAGGGTTAGTGGTTAGGGGTTTAGTGTTTGTGATTTATATTTTGTGGTTTAGGGTTTATTGTTTTATAGTTAGGGTCTCAGTACTCTTCATGATTTTAGGGGTTAGGCTATTTAACGGTTAAATCAAAATTAAAGTTTCTAACTATACATTTAAATCAAAATGTGTATGATTAAATCAAAATTAAAGTTTCTAACTATACATTTAAACCACAATTAGAATTTCACGTCTATGTACAATTACACATTAAATCAAAATTCATATATAATTTTGAGATGTACGTATATATCTATCAAAATTTAGGTGTATACATATAATTAAATGCCATTTATATAAAACTCTAAACAATTAATATGGATCATATTTAAAAGAATAACGTTGATGTAAAAAGAAAGAAAAAAGAAATTTCTAAAAGAGTTGATAATGGTAATGAAATTTTTAAAATTTAATAATAAAAAAATAAAGAATTTAAGAATTAAAAACTTAAAAAGTTAAAATTTAATATTTTAGTTTAAAAGTTCAACAAAAAAATTTCAAAAAATGATAATCTCTGCAGGAAAATTTTAAAATAAACAAGCATAGAAAAATATATGTTAAAAATAAAAAATATTAAAATTGTACATTAGTGGCGTTTTTAATAAAAACGCCGCTAAAAATTGACCTATAGCGGCGTCTAGAAAGAAAACGCTGGAAATATTCAAATTGTAATGGGTTAAACGACCTCGTTTTTGTTTCATACATTTTATCCCCAGAGCTAGTCCCGATATTTAGTATTTTTTTCCCAAAACAAAGTTTCCCCTATACCCTCAGCTTTCCCTAAATCAAACCCTCAGTTTCACCGATTCAAGGCCTGAGCTTGGTTTTTTCTTCTCAAACAAATCTTCCTTTCTTTTTTTTAACTCTCTTTCTCTCTCAAATCCTTGATTCCACTTCACTCTCCAGATCTCCCCAGGTAACATTCAAACCTTTCTTATGTTTTTCTTTCTTATTATTCTTCAAATTTATCATCTTTTCAGTTTGCACTTCTTTCTCGTTTGTATTTCATCTTACAATTTGAAATTGTTATAGAAATTCATTATCAATAATATGTCAAAATTTATGACTATTTTAACAGAGACCAATCTTGGAATTACTAATTTTGTTTTTGTAGACTCCCTAAGTTGCTTTCCTCCATATTTCACCGATTCAAGGCCTGAGCTTGGTGCTTCTTCTCAAACAAATCGTCCTTTTTTTAACTCTCTTTCTCTCTCAAATCCTCGATTCTAGTTCACTCTCCAGAAGAGAAGGGTTTGTTATCGGTGCGGTAAGAGAAAGTGGGAAACAAAGGAATCTTGCCTGGTTTGTGATGCTAAGTATTGCAGCAATTGTGTGCTTAGGGCAATGGGGTCGATGCCTGAAGGACGAAAATGTGTGACATGCATTCGCCAGCCAATTAATGAATCAAAGCGCTTACGATTAGATAAACATTCTAGGCTCTTGGCTCTTGGCTCGACTACTCAGTCCATTGGAGGTAAAGCAGAGAAAGTTCTGCTAATCAGCTCCGACCGGAGTAGTTAATTATGAATGGATATCCATTGAAGCCCGAAGAGATGGCTGAATTACTCGGATGCCCTTTACCTCCTAGGAAGTTGAAGCCTGGAAGATATTGGTATGACAAGGAATCTGGTCTATGGGGAAAGGTAAGTTAATATGATATGCTATTTTATGTTTCACTTGGTTTTTCTATTTGAAGAAGCAAGCAGAGGAACATCTAGAAAATGGGGACTTGATTAGACTATCTTTTCTTATTGAATTGGCAAGAAGGAGAAAAACCTGATCGCATCATTAGTTCAAACCTAAATTTCACCGACAAGCTTAATCATGATGCAAGCAATGGCAATACTGAAGTATATATGAATGGAAAGGAGATTACAAAACTTGAATTGAGGGTGCTAAAGGTAACAACAATAAAAGTTAATATGGGATGTATTATTTATTGCTCTTGATCATTTTTTTTCTTTTCTGCTTGATTTCATACATTTAGGACTCTTAATCTCATGTTCTTGTGGTGCGAAGTTGTCTCCTCCTTTTATACTTTATATCATAACCAGTTAGAAGAAACAGATTCCTTTTACAGAACTCTTTTAACACCTTAGTTTTCTGCATTATGCCTTTCTTTTAGACATCCTAATAAATGCTTAACCTCATCATTTGATAAGAATGTGAATAGGAATAAACTATTTACCAAATGCATGTTTTCATATTGTATAACTAATCATGATGGGAATAAACAAATAATAATCTTGTCTGCTTTTGAACATAATTTTAAGCTTTTAAAGTAGAACATGGACTTGTTTCTTAGATGTGTTTCATTGCTTGTTTATAGAAGCTTTATACATAATGATGCTTCTAATATCTCTCCAAGCTGGCCTAAAAACAAATTAGCATCATTGCTTGTTCTTCAGTTAAAATCAACCCAAAGTTTTTTCATTTTTTTTGCTCTTCTTTTTACATTTCCATTTTGGGTTTTGGTCAGTAAATGGTTGATGTTTGAAGAAATTGGGAGGGGATTCTATACAAACAGCCAAAGGCCATTATGATTTATTAATTTGTCTATTTTTTTATCTGGGTTTGGTGGATTTTTACAAGTTGTACCACCATTATTGTTGTTGTTACTTCTAATTATTGAATACATCTCATTCCATTAAAATTTTCTTTGTTTAGGGGGGTCTATGATTAATGTGTTTTTTTTGTTAATAAATCTCTTCTGGGTGGTTGTCTAACCTGTTATTTTCCTGTTCTTTATTTGTTAAACTAATATTAAAAAGCCTAAAAAAGTCGCAGTTAAGCAATCCCATTAGTCTGAATCTAGTACAATTTGTTCTAAATATTATCTTCCATATATATAAAAATATATTTGTTGTGAAATGTTAAGCTTTGATCCTTGATTGGGTTTGTCTTTCTTAATCTGGGTATTGACCCCAAAGTTGTTTTATTTTCAGTTTGTTTGACTCAAGGTCTCAGTTGTTCTCTCACACAACCTGTTTTAGTTGTGTGAGGTTTTTGTTTGTAAAGAGTAATGCAATTTGGAGGCATCCAAAATGGCAAATCTTGTTCTAGGGGTTCTTCTGAAGCTTTTACAGCATATGAACACGGATGTGAAGGTTGCTGGTGAGCACAGGTCATCTCTACTGCAAGTAGTGAGTATAGTTCCTGCACTAGCGGGAGGTGAGCTCTTCCCTAACCAAGGCTTTTACCTAAAGGTTTCAGATTCATCTCATGCTACATATGTATCATTGCTTGATGAACATGATGATCTGATTCTTAGTGATAAGATCCAATTAGGTCAGTTTATTCATGTTGATTGCTTAGAATCCGCTTCACCGGTTCCCATTCTTCATGGGGTTAGGCCGGTCCCTGGGCGACACCCTTGTGTTGGGAGCCCTGAAGATATTGTTGCAACTCGTTCTCTTGGATTCCTTAATAATGGTAGTAAAAATGGCTCTGGTATTTCAAAACCTGGAGAGAAAGTTAAGTCAGTGGAGAGAAAGATAAATCTGTTGGGAGTAGATCAAATGGTGGTGCAAGAGAGGATCAATTGGATAAGAAAATGGCTTCTTTGACTAGATCAAAATCTCAATCGACCAAACCGGCATTGACTTCAGATACAAAAAACTTTTTTGTCCATTCATCTCTGGTGGGTTCTACAGTTTATTCTTCTTGTGATTGATTTGGTTTGATTTTAATCTCAATTTTCATTTTTTGCATAATTCGGTTATGATGAGTAAGGCTAGCAATGAGTAAGGCTAGCAATGAGGTGTTAGAGAGGAGAGGTGGAATTTTAGCATTGAAACAGATGGTGTGGTTGTTGAGAAAGGCTAATAGTTGATCCTCTTTTGCTTTAATGTTGTACTTGACATCAGTTAATTTGAAATGTAGGAGATTTTGCAGTGTGTCATGGGGATAAAGTGAGAAAGAAATTATGAGAGAAATACAGGCAATCAGATTTAATGTTTCGGTAGTATTATTTTGTGCATTTTTTTAGCTAACGTGATTTAATTATGATTGATGTTTTGGTTTGATAGTATTGCTTTTGATTTTTGTTATCTGCTTTCTAATCAGATTGCGAACTGGTATATAGGAAGGGTAGTTAATGTTAGGTTGACAAACACGAAAGGTTTTGCTGAGTTTAGATACTGCAAGTTGGTGTATTTCTTGAGTGCGTGGAATTGTTCAAAAGTTCCTTACTGGTATATGAATTTTGAAATTAGACTGTTTTATATTAAGGTGTAGAATATATTTACAAAGAAATAGACATGCAATTTTTTCCAACTCCTTTAGGTGAAATATTATCTTTTAATCGAATTGCAATGCCTTGTGTATGACTTTTATACAAAGGCATTGGTGTATGACTTTTATACAAAGGCATCGGTTGTTCCTAATTTTGGGCTGGTTGAATCTTGTGTTTTTGCCAAGCTCTTGATGTTGGAGGATGGTGTTCAACAGATGTTTCTGAGTTTATACTGCTATCTATAATAATATTGCCGTTACCATACCTCCTATCTATAACTATATTGATTATTCTGCAAGCAAGGCTGTTACTATAATATCTTCAAACTTATACGGATTATTTTTATAATCACATTAGGGTCTGAAGCCTACTATATCATACCTTTCATCTAATGAGCTGGAGTTGGTCCATAATGCTCTTAAGGTAAGGCCTTCAGTTTGCAACAAGTTTTACTGTGTTCTTTCCGGGATTATCTCTTTGACGTATGTCTATAAGTTCTTTCCGGGAGTCAATTTGAAGTTTGTTCTTATTGAAAAATGGATTCTGCATGGGGATCTGAAGTCTTAACTTACCTCAACTATTGTTCTAGGAATTGGATTGGGAGTCTATTGCAGCCGGATTGCTTCATGACACTGTGGAAGGTACAAATATTGTTACATTTCAGAGAATAGAGGAGGAGTTTGGTCCTACTGTATTATTATTATTATAAAATGAATTTTGATCTATTGTTTAAATTAAAGTATTATTTAAGTAAGCTTGAACACACAACTTTTAAATTATTATAATCAAGAATGAAGTTAAAAAAAGAATTTAAGGGTTGACATTAAGTTATATCCGACACTTACACCCGAATTCGAGTAAAATTGTTTGGAAGTGTATGTACCATTAGTTCCCGTTATTAGCATTTTTTCATGTTTTTATGTAGTATTAGTCTTATTAGAAAAATATATAATTGGATGTTATTCATGTTTAAATCCAATAATTTCGTCATTTGCTTTGTTTAAACTTGAAATGCCTCAAAAATTATTGGTTTTACCTGTGAATTTGACCTTCATTTGTTTTTTTTATTGTGTTTTAGTTGTAGAAATTAAATATTTGGAAAATAATTTGCTTATTCATCAATTTACATTTGAGATAACCTTGATTCTAAAACCATGATTTTGAATATTTTTCAGCTTGTTAAGAAAGTAAGATGCCTTTTCTTGCTTTATAAATTTGATGGGTTTTGCTTGTTTTTGCTTCTCAGTCAAGTTCAAACCCCAACATTGTACAAGCTGAGCATCTCAAGGGAAAGAGCATAATGATCTCCAAGTTGTATGTTTTTGTCTTTTATTTTTATTATAATAATATGTTTTATATCCAAACTTGGTGCTATCACCAGTGAAAATTAAATTATTTATTTAACCATTTTTGTACATGCCTGGGCAGAAAATTATTTATTTATTTATTTATGATATCTTATAATTAGCATGAATTTAAGTTGCTCTGCATCATAAGTCTTGTGTTTTGGCCGTTTTGCAGGTTAAAAATGGCAGAGGAGATGTTCTACAGTGTAGTCATTGTGTACCGCTGGTTAGTCCTGAAGGGAAACCTCTGCCCTATGTGATATACTGCCATGGAAACAGGTGATGTAGAAGTTTTTTGGTCCCTACGGAAAATGTAGGCAATTGAATAATTATTTTTGGAAATTGAAAGAAATATCTAGATAAATACCCTGCTTTTTATTTACATCATAAGACATGTCTTTTTGATAGGATTTGAATCAAATATTCAGTTTATAAATAATGTTCATAATTTCTCAATAAAGAAATCTAATTTCTTATGTCTTTTCAAACTAATTTCAAGTTTGATTGTTTTGATTAAAATATTTGACATAAAATTTTCACAATAAGATACTTAAGAATGTTATTTTTTAAATTAAAATTCAGTTGGGTAATTTCTTATGTCTACTGTAATGTTCTTGATTTTCATTTTAATTTTCACAGGCACACACTCTCTTCCACTAATTAGACTTTGATTTTGGTAATAGTTTATATAATAATGAATTATTCTCAAAGTCTAAATTGGTTTAAGAGTTTGTGCATTATTTATTTACATGAGTTAACTCAACAGATACAACTCCCATAGAATTAGCTTAAAAATTTATTTTTTTAACATGCTTTTGGTAAATTCCGATAGCTTATTGCACTGGTTTGCTGTTGGGGCGCCGTGTGCTTAAGATGCTCGAAATGGATGAAGAGTATCAGGGCAATGTGGAGGGTATTATATTTACAGGCTTTCCACCATTTTCTGGTAAAAAAATAATAGATATTGTTTCCTACATGATATTTCTTTATTGATGAACCAGAGAAGTATCAATCTCACTTCAGTAAGTATATTAAGAGGGGAATTGAGGCTGATAACATCCAGTCCTTGTACAAGAAAGTTCATGCTGCTATCCGAGCTGATCCAACTGCAAAGAAGACTGAAAAAGAGCCTCCTAAGCAGCACAAAAGGTCAGTGTTCAGTGCAGTGCAACATGTGTGAATGCCATTAAAACTTGTATTGAAGTTTATGAATCTCTTACCATTTTTGTTTTCTCTGTTGCAGGTTGAACTTGTTTTCTCTGTTGCAGGTTGAACTTGAAGAAGCTAACATACGAGGAAAGGAAATCTAAGTTGATTGAACGGTTGCACACCCTTAACGCCGCTGCTGGTGCTGATTCAGAGGAAGACGATTGAATGTAGGAATGCTCATTCTAAAGCAGTAAAATTATTCCATGCTTTTCTTTATTATACATTGTTGTTGACTGCAGTTTTGTCTAGAACTGAGTTGCATTTTGTGAACTTATTTCACATTTTGTTTCAATTTTGTTTAGAATTTTTTTTTTTTTTTTTGTAATTCAAGTGTAATTGAATTATTAGAATTTTGGATATTTAGTTGATTGCGAAATGCAATTTTAGCCAGTCACAGCCTAACATGATGATTTTTAAGATGCGGGGAAAAAAAAGCATGATGAGATTTGCATTTGTATCTATTTTTATAAAATTTTGATTTTTTTTTTATTTTTTAAGAACTTTAGCGGCGTTTTTAAAAAAAGTGTCGCTAAAGATCATGAATTTTAGCGGCGTTTTGAGAAAAAGCGCCACTAAAGATTATGACTTTTAGTGGCATTTTTCTCACAAATGTCGTTAAAGATCATCGCTTTTAGCGGCGTTTTTATGATAAGTGCCGCTAAAGATCATGACTTTTAACGGTGTTTTTAGAAAAGTGCCATTAAAGATTATGACTTTTAGCGGCGTTTCTTTCATATAAACGCCACAAATTTTTGCTGCGTCACTTTTAGCGGCGTTTTTTGCGGCGCTTGTAGAAGCGCTGCTAATACTATTAGCGGCGCTTATAAGCACCGCTAAAAGCCAAAAAAACGCCGCTAAAAGTCAGTTTTCTGTAGTGATTATTCAGTTTCCATGCTTTTACATCATTCACGATTTTATCATCAATACATATGAAATAACACATTATGAAATTCATAGAATTAACAAATGATCACTAAAATTTAGCCATATAAACTCACAAGTTTGATTTTTGTATTATAACGATAATCATGATTTCATAATAAGTATTCCAAATATAACGTTATATCATTTCTAATTCAACATCTATCAATTATAATCGGGCATATAATTAATTTATATGCAAGTTGTTTATATAGTTTTCCTCCTCCTCCACTCCATCCCACATCCTTCGTATAAACAATACACTTGTAAGTAACATTATCTACAATTTTCACTATTTACTTATGTGAATATTCAAGCTGTCCATCCGTATCATAGTCACTAAACTATTTTTATCTTGAGTTACAGAACACCAAATTAAGATAGTTAATTTTCCTTGAAACTAGACTCACATATCTTTTTACTATAATTTTTTCAGAATTTTTGGTGTAGCCAATTAGTACAGTTTATTAGTTAAATTCTCCCCTGTTACCCAGTCCGACGGCTCTGACCTCTCTTCACTAAAAATCAATTATCTCATAGTATGATTTTCATATAATGTTTTTGATTGTTTCTAATGAAAATAGACTCACTAAGGAATTAAAACATATAAATTATAACTCATAATTATTTTTTTATAATTTTTAGTGAATTTCTAAAGTAAGAACAGGGGATCACGAAGTTATTCTAAACCAGTCTTTCAAAATTTTAAATATCTCAATATATAGACTTCCTTTGCTTGCTCTATTTCTTTTATATGGAAATAGACTCAACAAGCTTTAATTCTATATCTCACTCAATTCTAATTCAATTTCTACTATTTTTGGTGATTTTTCAAAGTTAGACAACTGCTGCTGTCCAAAACTGCTTTAGTGTAACATGTTGATTTCTATTTTGTCCCAAATTCCACAATTCATACAATTCAGTCCTTGCTCAATTAACCCCTCAATTGAGCTAATTTTCTCACTTAATACTTTTATCTATCATATTAAACTACTTCATAACCTTTGAAAATCATAATTTTAACATTTGGCCTTAATTTCAACTCTTTCACGATTAGGTCCTAAAACCAATTTCCATCAATTTTACTTGATAAAATCTTCATATAACAAAATTAAAGCTTCAATTCAATATTTATTCATCATATGCTTCCAGAACTAATCCACATCAACTTTAAAAATTAGCCATAGAATCAAAAACTAATGAATTAATAAGTTGGACCCAATTGTAAAAGTCCAATAAACATAGAAATTATAAGGAGAAAGCAAGAATTAAACTTACATGAAGTTTGAGTATGAAAACCAGCTTGAACTCTCTCCCATGGATGTTTTTCAGCTGAAGAAAATTAAGAGAAAATGAAGAGAATTCTAGATATTCCAATTTGGTCTCATTTTTATTTAACTAATTTTGGCAATTTTCTAAATTTGCCCTTATTTCACCCATTCTCTATTTTTTCTTGGCTATTGCCGTCCAAAATATCTCCTTTGGGCTTATTTCCACTTTAGGTCCTTCCTCATTTGACAATTGAGCTATTTAATCCTTTTAGCAACTTTTACACCTTTTCCAATTTAGTCCTTTTTATTTAATTAACCACCCAAACATCAAAATTTTCTAACAAAATTTTAATATTACTTTATTAACACTCCGTAAATATTCAAAAAAATATTTATGGCTCGGTTTATAACACCGAGATCTCGATACCTCTCTTTCTCGATTTCTTGACTAAATAAATCTTTATAAAACACAATTTACTATTTCAAAAATCTTTGAAAAACTACATTTGGCTCGTAAATATTAAATAATATAATTTACAAGTTCATTTGTCGGATTTGATGGTCTCGAACCGCTATTTTTGACATCACTGAAATTTGGGCTATTACAGGATTTAAATTTATAAACATTATTTATTTAAGTAATTTAATGTGAATATTATTTTTAATGTTAAAAAAATTTAGATTCAATCTTAGCTTGATTGATATGGGTATTATTGCCAATGCAAGCAGACGTGGGTTCGAATGTACTAAAGCGCATTATCTTCTCATTTATGGGTTGGGGGCTATAGGTAGTTTCAGGCATTGCGTTAAAAATAGTTAAATATTTTTTTAATATAAATGCTAACTAAAACATTAATTTTTTAATAATATTGGTGTTGTAACAAGTACAACAGTTCACAAGTACCTCATATTGTCATGATATTATTTGTATTATATGCCACATCGACAAGTAATTTTAAAATATAAAATATTCAAAAATTAAAAACAACTATAAAAAATTTATAAAAATTAAAAAAAATGAAGTACATATAGATTGTCGTGCAAACTATTATGTTTAAAAATTTAATGTTTAAGTCAATATTATCGTTAAAAAAAAAACAATTCAACTATTTTGAAAGATTAATCGCCAAATTTAACTTAAAAAAAATAATGGCTAAATTGACAAAAAAAATGTAAATATTAAAGGTTGCATTTATCATTATGCAATATTTTTAAGTACATAGGTGAACTATCCCGTAGTCGCTCAAAATAGGGTTGTTCTTATTTTGATCACCCAATTTTTTTTGTTAATTTGATCAACCTAAAAAAGAAATTGATCAAATTAGTCACTCCACTATTAAAATAGTAACAAAAGACTAATCGTGCATTTTCACATAATTTTTTGGGTGACCGAAATAAGAATGACTCCTATTTAAGGTGACTAATCGGATAATTTATTCTAATTTGAGAGTGGGGAAATTTATGTAAATATGCTAAAAAATTATTCGAGAAACTAAATTATTTTATTTTAAATTTATCGATCTATGTTGTTTTTGGAAAGAAAAAATAAAATGTGTCATACAGGGCACATTTTCACTGATCTGGTAGAGAAAGCGTGCCCTATAGGACGCGTTTTCTTCTTTTTCCTAAAAGCATGTCTTACGTGACGCGTTTTCTCTGACAGACCAATAAACACACGCCCTGTTAGACGTGTTTTCTTTTTTTAAAAATTGTTTTGTTTAAAATAAAATGAAAGGATTTAGACCATTTTTATTTAAAAAAAATAATTTGAAATTTAGAATTTAAAATAAAAAACCAAGAATTGAAAATTAAGAATAACAAATCGAAAACAAGAAATTGAGATTCAAATTGTGAAAATTGAGAGTTGAGAGTTGAATTGAAAAAAATAAAATTGATAGTTGGAGTCCCACAGCTGTTGGGATTTCTACCTGTTGGCAAATGTTACCCTTAGACAGAATGCATTTTAATTGATCTGCCAAAGAAAACGCGCTACGTAGGATCATTTTCTTTTTTCTCTTCAAAAACAGCATAGATTGATAAATTTTCAGTAAAATGATATGATTACTCAATTTTTTTTTCCGACATATATAGGTAAATTACTTTTAGAATTGCTTATTTGATAACTTTTTTTAAATGACCAAACTAATTAAGAAAATTAAAATAATTAAAATATGAACTATAGACTATCGAAATAACTTACCCTGAAATAAAACACAATCCTAATCTAATAAATAAATAAATAAAGTAAAAAAATTTAAAATTAAGAATTAAAAAAAAAACCATACTGTAATTAATATAATTTGTGTAAAAGAGAAGACTATGCCATCCTTTCTTCCTTCCCCTCTTCCATTTTTTATTTTTTATTTTTTTTCATTTTAATCCTTTTTTTTTCAGTTTCTTAAATATATTAAATATGGGCCTATCGATCTGATGAGTTTACTTTTTTGATCTATATAATTTTTTTAAAATCTCTAATCTTCCTCATCAAACCCTTTTGTATTGATATAACAATTTGGCTATTCTTTCAATTTTTGAAATTTAAAAGATCTGATTTTTCATTACCTTTTTGAGAGAATTGGGTGAAGATTTAACTTCCGATTATTTCCGATGAGGAAAGGGAGAGGAGCCGCGGCGGCTGCAGATGCAGCGATGAAACCGGCGGTAGAAGCCAACGGATCGGTAAAAGAACAAAGGTACAGAGGTGTTAGGAAAAGACCATGGGGAAGATTTGCAGTGGAGATTAGAGATCCCTTGAAAAAAAACTAGGGTTTGGCTAGGGACCTTTTATACAATGAATCTTCCCTAACATATCTTGACTATCAGAGCTCCACGCACCTTTTATACAATCTTCCAACTTAGGATTTACTATCCAGTCCGCATTGAATCGAAAATGCCATTTCTGCCCCCCTCTGTTCATTCCCCAATAGTATCTACCAAAACTGGACAATGATCCGAGAAACTATGCTGTAAATGGCTTACTTTGTATTCCGAAAAAAAACCCCACCACTCTGGATTTGCAACCCCTCTATCCAACCTTTCTCGAATAATATTTTCAACCAATCGACCCCTCTCCCATGTGTACCATTGACCAATGAGGCCTAAATCATGTATTTCACAAGCATCTAATACTTCTCTGAATGCGGCCATCTGTCTTTCCTCACGAATTCTTCCCCTTTTCTTTTCGAAAGAGTAAAGTATTTCATTAAAATTCCTAACAATCATCAACGGCTTTATATTTCCTCGTTTCAATAGTCTCAATAACTCCCAGGAATTCCGTCTATCATTCTCTACTGGCGCCCCGTAAAATCCCGTTAGTCTCCAATGTACCATCTCCACATCATTAACCACCTCGACATCGATATGAAACTTTGAAAAACTTTGAAAAACTTTGCAATGAAACAGTAATGTCCTCCCTCTAACCTAAAGATAACCCTCCTTTCGTTCCTTCTGGCTCGACATCAATTCCATTCAAAAAGCCACATTTCCTCCTAATTACCTCCATTCGCTTACTCGAAACTTTTGTCTCTATAAGAAACAAAATTTGGGGCTGAACCTGTCTCAATTTATTTTTGAGACGACGAACTATTCGTGGTTACCCCAAACCACGAACATCCCAACTTAATATTTTCATGGCTCTCGATCAGCCGCCTTGTCAGTGGCTGCCGATATATCATATTCCATCATACCCTGATGCTCACCCAAATCCCCTTTCTTAGCATTGCATCTCTGTCTCTTTTTTCCCTCCACCATATTCACTGGTAAGTCTTCCAACTCCTTAACCCCACCCCCTTCCTTCTATTCCCGTAATCTAGGATTCTCTTTTGTGAATAAGTCTAACCGTATCTGTCGAGATATACAGTTCATTGAGGCTGCTCCCCCGGGATAGACCCTACTATTTGTAATGTCAGCCCCAAAAACCCTCCGTCTGTCCCCATCAATCTCCATTCCCGATTTTCCTTCCGAATCTGTTTTCTCTCTTAGCCATTTACTCACCGATTGACCTCCTCTTCGTGGCACAGCTCTTAATGATAAATCCCATCCAAACTCCACCTGCTGATTTTCTAACGTTAAACAGATCTCGCAAAAATTTTCCCCATGGCCAAGCCGACCACATAAGAAACAAAAGAGCGATAACCTTTCATACTGGAACAATGCATAAATGAATCTATTCTGCCCAATGTTAATCCATTTTCTCCTTTTAAGAAGAAGCCGAACATCGATTAGAACTCTGATACACATGAACTTACTAACCCCTCTTGTCACTAAGTTTGTATCATACTCCATAAACTTGCCAATAAAATCCCCAAATTGTCTTGCTGTTCTGTCTGACATGAACCCGCTTGGCAAACTATGAATCTGAATCCAAAAAGCCGTCTCCCAAAGGGGAACTGTGTTCGGATCATCACCCTCCATCAGCCTAGAAAAAATAATAAGATATCGATTGAAGAACCATGGGATACCCTCCAAAACACGATTCAGATCAATCTCACAGTAAAACCGAAATAAAATTCTCTTATCTTCCAGCACCGTGATGGACACCCCTTTCAATGGATGCCACAAATCCGCCAAAGTATTCCTTAAAGAAGGAAAATTCACGACACTATCCGTAAGGACTCTCCCTACCAAGCAGAGATCATACAAATGTGCATCGGCTGAATCGTCCCCCAAAACCACCATGGGATCCTCCTCCTCATCCGTGATGTTGAGATTGGCCAAGTCCGTATTCACTTCCTCCATGTTCTCCATGCCGCAAGCACCTAGACAATCTCCAACCAAGATCACGTTTGCCCCAAACCCTAAAGAAAAGATCACCGTGCCACAAGGCAGACAAAAACCCTAAACCGTGCCACCAGGCAGACTACTACAAAATTACAACCACATACATTCTTAAATATTAAGTTTAAATTGATTACGTCAAAAATAATGATAATATATGATTTATGGGTTTTTTTTTTAATATGTCATGAGAATGTCAATATTTTTTTTTAGACAACTGTATTTTCAAACTTAATTTTATTTTGCTAATCAAAATTATTTTTAATAATTTTTAATTTTTTAAATAATATATTTTTAGGTGACTAACTACACTTAACTAAAGATATTAATTCCATATATATTAAAATTCATTTAGCAAACCCAAAAACTATTACGGCAACGATAGATAAGTACATTTGTTTGATTAAAAATTTTACATTTTAATTAGTTTAAAAAAAGTTTTTTTAATGATACATAGGCAGTTTTTAAAAAAAATTAGGACCAATTTGGCAATGTTTTTGAAAAGTGCTGTGAAAATACATTTTTGAGAAGTACTTTTGAAAAGTTTGATTTAAAATTTGAGTGTTTAGGATTGTTGTCAAAAAGTGCTTTTGAGAAATAAAATGTCCATTTTAAATATGTTATTATCAAGTAACAAATATGTATTTAAATAATATTTAAATTATTTAATATTTTTATATTTTAGTAAAAATATAAACAAATTTATTACAACTTGTTAATATTTTAATATATGAAATATAAATTTTAAATATTTTTAAGCAATAAATATTAATTATTTATAAAATTTAATTAGAATATATAAACTATATTTTAAATATTTAAATATAACAATTAAATATTTGTAATTAGTATTTTAAAAAATATTTTTTATTTTTAATTAATGATTTTAACACATTTGCCATTAAGCACTAAGAAAAAAAGAAATTACTATGTTATTGGAGGGGTGAAAAAAGCACTAAAAGTGCTTTTGGGAGAGGAAAAGCTAAAAATTTTAGCTTCTCCTTTTCAAAAGTGCTTTTGAAAATCACTTTTGAAAAGCTAAAAATTTCAGCCAAAAGTAGCTTGTTCTGCACAGCTTTTCTTTCAGAAGTACTTTTGGAGCCAAAAGTGTTTTTTTGAAGCAATGAAGAACAAGCCCTTAATATGTGAGACAAATGGACGTGATTGTTGAAAATAAATTATAATAAATTTATTATTTAAATTTGTTTTTAAGAAAAAATAAAATATTTAAACCATATTTATTTTTTATTTTAAGATATGAGAGGGGTCATTTGTTCATTATATCAACTCAGTTAAGAGTTTTATATATAATATAAAAATAGATACAATATGACATGTTTAAACACAAATTTTTAATGTTTGTGTTGTATCACAGTTTTAAAATTTTATACGTGTGAATTTCAAGTCGTGATCTATTAGTCGGGTGTTTAAATTTCCCAAAAATAATATGGGTTCGAATTATTATTGTACCAAAACTTTGAGTTCTAAATTAGTTTTTTGAGTTCCAAAACGCTACCTTAACTATTATTTTATAATTTTAAATAAACAACTAATAGAATTAGTTGATTAAATTAGTTAATAGAACTGGTTGGTTAAATTAGAGGTGTTCATGGGACTTAAGCATGATATTAACATAATTTACGTTTGCCCAAGCTCAACTTGGCCAGAAATATTGGTATAAAATTTTGTCTAAACTTGCCCATACTTGTAAAAGACTAACTCAAGACCATTTTAGGCTCGCCCATATTATTTTTAAATTTATTTTATTTTTATTTTAATATTTAATAATTTTATACTTTTTTATTTATTGAAAATTTTTATATAGTCATTTTAACATTATTTTAATGTTTACATTAGAATAGTATTATATATTTAGTATAGGTTTATTTTTTTAAAGTGTTCTAAATTACATGATATATAAAAATAATATTATATAAAATATTGTAAATTTAAAAATGGGTCGAGCCAGACTTGGGCCTTGAATGTTCAAGTTTGAACTTGACTATATTTTAAACATACCTAATATTTTTGCGCAAACCTTTCCAATTTGCGGGTGGGCCTTCAAGCATGGGTGAGTAGCTGAGTCCATGAACAGGTCTAGGTCAAACTAAATACTGCAATCAACAATCAACCATTTGCTAGACAGGGCCTTATTTAAAAGTGTTTAGTAAAATTGCTAATATTAGTATGGTCAAATATGTTATTTCACATATCTCATTTTCAATTTTGTAGGTTTTAGCTCATTAAGCTCTTACAAACATCTATATTCCAAACACTATAATTAAAGGATTTGACCACGCAATCTTCTATTTGTGTCCAAATCAGTTAAAAAAGTCTAAAACTCTGTTATGCCCATATTTTCATTTTTTTTTTCCTTTAAATCACTAATTAAGGGCTATAAATGTTCCACGACCACATACTGAAAATCATGTTTTAGTTTTGTGTTGGGTCATTCAAGAAAGCTGAAATGGAAAAGTAAAACATGAACAATTTTCCAAGATGTAGAAATGAATGTTGAATCAATCTGGTTGATTTCCAATTTCTGTAAATTAGGGTTTAAAGGAATTAATTTAGTCGTTGTAATAAATATCATAAACCTAAGAAAAATCCAATAAAACTCTAAAGAAATTCAATGAAAATTTCCAAATTTTGGAAAAAAGGATCTTAAAATATTATAAAAATTAAAAAAAAAGATTTTTTAATAAAACGAATTTATTAGTTAACAATTCAAAAAAAAAAACAACAAAATTTCCTTTTTTTGCAAAAATACAAAAATATAAAAATCCAAAAAATTCATTAAAAATTATAACAAAAAGATTTATATTTATTAGAAAATTTTAAAAAACTATATTAATTAACAGTTCATTATATAAAAGAGTTTTATTGGCACTTCTCTTTTGTAAGTTTTATAAGAAAAATCGTCTTTCTACAAATTCTTTTAGAATTTTATTGATTTTTGGTAATAAAAAAAAGATTTTTATTGATTTATTATTTAAACAGTTGAAAGTGATATTATACCATTTAAAAAAATATTTCAAAAAAATCTTTTCCTTAATGAACTTTAATGAATATAATTGTTTTTCATTTTAAATAAATATATATTTTTTATTTTATAATTTTTAATGGATTTCATGATTTTTTTTATTTTTTTGTATTTTTTGATATTTTGAAAAAAATATTTATTTCTACCCTTTTTTAATGATAAGATGTCATATTATTATTTACCAAATGTGCATGAGACTTATGTACCGATAGTTTGTCTCCAGGGGCGAAGTCAGAACAAATTTTTAGGGGGGCCGAATGAAATTTTAATTTTTTATAGTCTATATATTTATAATTTTTAAAAGATTAAATAGAATTTTTATAATTTTAGGGGGGGCCAAAGTAAAATTTTACCTTTACTAATTTAAAATTTTAAAAAAAAATTTAAGGGCTTAACTATAAATTTTCCATTTTAGGGGGGCCAGGGCCACTGCCTGCCCCCTGGATTCGCTTCTGTTTGTCTCAAATATTCTTTCATAAAATAAATAAAAGATAATTAGAATTCAAAAAGAAAAAAAAACTAAAAAAATAAATAAATTATAAAATAAAGAAAGTTGTTTGTTTATTTTATTTCAAAATTTTAATTATGCTTAATTTAATTAAATTGGAGAAGTTATTAGATGTAAATGAGTGTATAATATGTTTTGGATGTATTTAAAATTTAAGGTTGTCACACTGTTTTATTAGTGTCTAAAAATTATAGATTTTAGGATCATACTATATTATTTATTAAGCCACAAATTGAGTTGGTGTCACCTTCAATCGGATCACCAATTCGGTCAGAAAATTACGGAAATTCCCATTAATTAAAAAATATTATTCAAACGTATTTTAGCCTTTTTATATTAACAAAAACCAATTAAAATATGCACTAATTAGATTTGTAAAATATTAAATTTATCACTCAACTAAAGCTTTAATGTATTTTATATATTTTTATTTTAATATACACAATTTATTATCTACATTAATTATATAATTAGTTCCACACCATACGTTTCATTATTTATTGTATGTTACTTTTTAACAAATATTTATATTTTAAATATGTGGTTTACACATGTAATAAAATTATTAATTTTTTACAGAATTCCTATAACTTATCTCCGGTGAGCAGAAGTGGAGTAGATCAAATTTTGACGAATCTTATCTCCATGTATCGGCAATGGAGCAGATTCCAATCATTAGCCTTATCTTCACTAAGCAGGAGTGGAGCAAGCCAAATGTGGCAGATCTTATCTCCGCTGAGCAGGAGCGGAGCAGATTAAATTTCAGCAGATCTTACCCCATTGAGCAGGAGTGGAACGGATCAAATTTCACTAAATCGTATCCCCACGAAGCAGCAATGGGGCATCTTGAAGCCATAAGACGCATTGGGTTACGATGAGTGTCAAGGGTCAAATTTCAGCAGGACCAGGCAAAATTGGCCTTTGTAATCTTTGCTTCGTTCTCATTACATGACAATGAGCAAAGAGGGGCAGCTGTTGAGCCCAATTTATGCCTAGGGCCCAATACATTTAAAACCCAAAACAAAAACAGACCTAACCTAAACTAGACCTAGCCCAAGACCAAACACCTAGCCCAACTACCCAAACCCCAAACACAATAGAAACCCTAGCCTAAAGAAGTGGCCGCCGAAACCCCCAAGGAGTGCCCAGGCGCCGCCTCTTACGCATCTCTCCTCGTCGTGCGGAGTCCCACCACGCCACGTCAGTGTCCCGTTCTGTCACACCCCATGTCTCCGAGATCTTCGCAAATACATCTACAATAGAAAGCAATTGGAGACTTTATTTTTATTTTTTCTCTTGGCTATATAAAGCCATTTCAAACATTGTAAAAAGGACGCTTTTTGAATACTAGGAGGATTGATTCAAGCAAAACAAACAAAATCACAAAGCAATCGTGAAGAGAAAACTGATTTCGAAATCGGAAAAAGGGTATATATAAATTTTCTTTCTTTTTCTATTTTCTTTTAGTTTATTTATTTATTTCGAGATTTTTTTAAAAAATATAACTGTTAAAAAATAATTTAAAAAAACAAAAAACTAACCTTTTTGAAAATCCGGCCATTATGCACAGTGACCGGCAGTGGCCTGCGGGCAGCGGTAGACAGTGACCGGAGTCCGGTCTGATAACCGGAGAGAGGGAGGGGGTGTGAGCATTTGAAAGCTCTCAAAAGTTTTTTTTTTTTTTGGTGAAAGTGAAGGAAAAATGAGTTTTTTTTAAAGGTTTTTTTACTTATATAGTAGCACCAAAACGGCGTCGTTTTGGTGTTGAAATTCTGACACCAAAATGACGTCGTTTTGAGCAACCCGTTCGACCCGACCCGCTCCACAGCAGGATCTGCGTGTTTTTCTTTGGAGGGGCTAATTTCACTTTTAGCCCCTCCGCTTTTCTATGTCGTTTCAATTAAGGTTTTCCTATTTTTTAAATTGGCCCCAAGGTTTTGTTCCATTTCCATTTTGGTCCAGACCTAAACTACGCCGTTTTGGGATTAGGGCATATTTGCCCAGTGAGTCCCCCTTGCTTTGCGCGCGCTTCAATTTAGTCCTCTCTTCCTCTGTTATTTATGTTTAGGCCCTAAAATTTCAGTTTCCAATTCATTTAGGTCCCATTTCGATTATTTTTGGCATTTTTATCATAAATTAGTTATTTTTATTATGTTATTATTATTATTTTATTATATCTTACTACTACTTGTAAATATCATTATTTTTATATTTGTTTTTTATTATTTTCTATTAATTTAATTAATTTGAGTTATGTTTCACATTATTATATTATTTATTTATAATTATATATTTATTATACATATATATTTTTTAAACGAAGTTAATTATTTTAAATATACATTTTTATTATACCTATTATATTTTTTTGTGTTACTTTTACTACTACTGTTTTTCTACTATTACTTATAACTCTTATATATATATTCTTTTATTTAAAAGCTTTTTTCTTCGAATATAATTATTAATAGACTTATTATATTATTTTTATTTTTTTATATATATGCCTTTTTTTTATTTATCGATTATTATTTTTATACTAAATTATTATTATTCATTATCTCTCACTGTTACTAATTTAACATTGTTATTTTAACTCTAT
Organism: Gossypium stocksii; assembly: GCA_020496765.1. NCBI lineage: Eukaryota > Viridiplantae > Streptophyta > Magnoliopsida > Malvales > Malvaceae > Gossypium > Gossypium stocksii. The sequence continues at coordinate 4,332,851 of CM035623.1, forward strand.
TATTATCACTTTATTTAATATCATCATTGACCTATTATTTTCATTATCATTATGTATTTTTAATTTTATCCTTAATATCATTATTGCTATATTTATTATGTTATTATATTTATTACTACTGTTATTACTGTTATTATTAATTTTCCTTATGTTTACTATATTTTAGGTATTATTATATATATTGTCAAGTTTATTATTATCTTGTTCTTTTCATATTGCATATTATCATTTTTTTAAGTTTTAAAATTCCCCAAATTCATTCATTCAACGATTTATTCTCAAAATTTTTCAAAATGAAGGCAATGTTCGGTATTTAAAGAATTCAAAGGATCGTGCCCTAACGTACTGGGTTTCGCTTTGTTTGTTTGTTTTGAATATCTGAATATCCTTTTACCGGTTTACTCTCAAAATTTTTCAAAATAAAGGCAATGTTCGGTATTTAAAGAATTCAAAGGATCGTGCCCTAACGTTCTGGGTTTGGCTTTCTTTGTTTGTTTTGAATATCTGAATACCCTTTTACCGGTTCGCTCTCAAGATTTTTCAAAATAAAGGCAATGTTCAGTATTTAAAGAATTCAAAGGATCGTGCCCTAACGTATTGGGTTTCGCTTTCTTTGCTCATTTTGAATATTCGAATATCCTTTTAAAGCCAAAACGCACGTTTTAAAGGCAAGCTCACATCTGAGAGTAAAAAATATTGTGTCCTAACGTACTGGATGTAATATTTTACCTCGAGGTGAGATGGTCTTAAATACACAATTGACTTACCTAAATGTTTTAAAAGCCAATAAAAGGAGGATCGCATTTTGAACTCTGTCCAAATCTTTAATTTTCGACATTTAAGATACCAATTAATCAATTAAGTACCACTTTTGGGCGTGTCGAGGGTGCTAATCCTTCCTCGTACGTAACCGACTCCCGAGCCTGTTTTCTTAAAATTCGTAGACCAAAATATTTTATAAGATGACCCAATTACACCTAAAAAAAGGATTGGTGGCGACTCTCAACTTTCGTTTTTAAAGTCGATCCCCGTTTTCATAAAAAAATGATTTCGACAAACTCTTACAAACATCTATCCTCCAAACACTATAATTAGAGGGTTTGACTACTCAATCTTCCATTTGTGCCTAGGTCAGTTAAAAAAGTCTAAAACTCTGTTATCCACATATTTTCTATTTTTCTTTTAAATTACTAATTAAGGGCTATGAATGTTCCACGACCACATACAGAAAATCATGTTTTAGTTTTGCGTTGGCCATTCAAGAAAGCTGAAGTGGAAAAGTAAAACATGAACAATTTTCCAAGATGTAGATATGAATGTGGAATCAAACTGCTTGACTTCCAATTTCTGTAAATTAGGGTGTTAAAAGCAATTAATTTAGTTGTTGTGATAAATATCATAAATTGCGGAGACTAAGAAAAACCCAATAAAACTCTAAAGAAATTCAATGAAAATTTCCAAATTTTGGAAAAAAGGGATCTTAAAATATTTTAAAAATTAAAAAATATTTTTTAATAAAACGAATTTATTAGTTAACGATTCAAAAAATAAAATTTCCTTTTTTTTTGCAAAAATATAAAAATTCAAAAAATTCATTAAAAATTATAAAAAAAAGATATATATTTATTAGAAAATTTTAAAAAACTATATTAATTAACAGTTCATTATATAAAAGAGTTTTATTGGCACTTCTATTTTGTAAGTTTTATTAGAAAATTCGTCTTTCTACAAATTCTTTTAGATTTTTATTGATTTTTGGTCAAAAAAAAAGATTTTTATTGATTTATTATTTAAACAGTTAAAACTGATATTATACCATTTAAAAAATATTTCAAAAAAATCTTTTCCTTAATGAACTTTAATGAATATAATTTTTTTGTCATTTTAAATAAATATATATTTTTTATTTTTATAATTTTTAATGGATTTCATGATTTTTTATTTTTTTGTATTTTTTGACTTTTTAAAAAAATATTTATTTTTACCTTTTTTTAATAATAAGATGTCATATTATTATTTACCGAATGTGCGTGAGACTTATGCACCCATAGTTTGTATCAAATATTCTCTCATAAAATAAATAAAAGACAATTAGAATTCGAAAAGAAAAAGACTAAAAAAAATAAACTATAAAATAAAGAAAGTTGTTTGTTTATGTTTTTTTTTCAAAATTTTAATTATACTTAATTTAATTAAGTTGGAGAAGTTATTAGATGTAAATGAGTGTATAATATGCTTTGAATGTATTTAAAAATTTAAGGTCGTCACACTATTTTATTGGTGTCTAAAAATCATAAATTTTAGGATTATACTATATTATTTATTAAGCCACTAACTGAGTTGGTGTCACCCTCAACCAGGTCACCAATTTGGTCAGAAAATTATTGAAATTCCCAATAATTTAAAAAAATATTATTCAAACGTATTTTAGCCTTTTCATATTAACAAAAACCAATTAAAATATGCACTAATTAGATTTCTAAAATATTAAATTTATCACTCAACTAAAGCTTTAATGTATTTTATATATTTTTATTTTAATATACGCAATTTATTATCTACATTAATTGTATAATTAATTTCACACCATACTTTTTATTATTTATTGTATGTTACTTTTTAAGAGACATTTGTATTTTAAATATGTGGTATGCACATGTGATAAAATTTTTAATTTTTTACAAAATTCCTATGACTATTAAGAATTCACCCGTACCCTTAAAACAAAGGATAATATATTTTTAAATTTACTCAAACTCATATTTTTTAAATATTATAATAACAACTATGTCAATTAAGTTAAAATTAAATTATTGTTTTTTTAACAAATAGGAAAAAATATTAATTTCATGATAGAAATTTAATTAAATGATGTGACTTTTTTTTGAAAAATAAAATGTAGTGTTTTCAAGTCGCATGACATGGTGAATCTATCTCAGAATATGCTATTGATTAGATTGAATGCAACAATTCAATTTTTATTTTCAAAGTGTTACAAGTAAAACTATAAATATATGTTGGAGGAATTATAAATTAAATTTAGATTTAAATTATTACAACACAACGGAATAAGAATTTGTATAATCTAGACTAAAGTCAACAGACTATATTAAAATTCACATATGATGATAAAAATTAAGTTTAGAATCTAAATTTAATATGATTTAAACTTGAATTGAAAGTCCAAAACTCATAATTCCCTTCATAATCCAGTTCAAAAATTTTGTTCGCGCAGTCTTTATTAAAACGGTCATAACTTGAGCTCCTGAACTTAAAATTGAGTGATTCAAAGTGCGTTTCGAAGCTAAGAGATAAATCTTTGAACGCTATGAGATATCTTAGCCAAGAAATGCCTAGATCCTATCTAAAAAGTCGTTGCAAGTCTGATAATTTCCCAAACTTAGGAATTGATAGTTTTGGTAAATGAAATTTAATAAATTTCCTATCATTAGGACCCAAAGCGTCTGCCTTCGTTAACTGAACCATGGCCTTATTGGCACAATTCAAGTTCTTTTAATTTATAATGAGTCGAGTAAACATATTACATCTTTTAAGAAGACTATATCAAACTTTTAAATTAATATTAGATATCAATCAAATATATCTCATAAAACTAACAAATCTTTTTCCAACAATGACAAAATTAATATTTTCCCCTAATTTGAAATATCTATATGCAATATTTTTCCCCTCATTTGAAATTTTGCATGCTTCTACCAATCTTTTAACAAGACAATATCAAGACATCGTTTAATCAAATATATCTCATAAAATTAACAAATATTTTTCCAATAATTACAAAATTAATATTTTTCCCTAGTTTGAAATATATTTATGCAATACTTTTCCCCTCATTTTTTTTTTTGACTGGAACTTTTCCCCCCATTTGAAATTTGCATGCTTCTACCAATCTTCCTCAAAAGTCAATGACCCTCATCTATTAATACGTTATGTTCTAACGTAACGTTGCTTGTGAGGCAGTTTTATTACTGGTTTCTACGTAGTTTTTTTGTTTTAGAGAGAGGAAAGAACATTAATGGGAAAGAGTGAGGTGAAGCTTTTAGGTGCATGGCCAAGCCCCTTTATGTTGAGGGTGAGGATTGCATCTTCACCTCAAATCTATAAACTATGAGTTCATTGAGGTAGATTTATTGGGACCCAAAAGTGAGTTGGTTCTTAAATCCAACCCTATTTATAAGAAAATCCCAGTCCTGTTTCATGATGGTAATACCATCCTTGAGTCTCAAATCATTCTTCAATACATCGATGAAGTTTGGCCTAATGCCCCTTCCATTCTTCCTTCTGATGCTGCTCAACGAGCTGATTCTCGATTTTGGGTTGCTTATTTTGATGATAAGGTTTGTTTTATGTAACATTGATGATTTTAGATGGCGTGTCTTCAATAAATTTATGCTACGTTTGGTGGGTAATTTTTTTTTCACATATTTTAATACATGAGTTAACAATAAATTAATTTTATTTGTTCATGATTTTTTTTCAACGAAGGGAAGTTTTTTTTATTTACTTTTATTATAAATTTACTCATATTTTTAATTTCAAGTTTAAATTTGTATTAAAATATGTTTTATGTTATGACAAATTATTTTAATACTTATGAAAACTTGTGGTCAACTTTTTCTGTTAACGACAATAAAAGTACCATGAAGATGTCTGTACTATCACTTGGATTGTATTTTGCACTAAAAAAATTCAAACTTATCATTGTATATTAGATTAAACAGCAATTTGAAATAACTAGACAATGACATGTGGCATGTGACATGCCAAATGTTCCTTATGTTGATATATATAGACTACTTTTTAACAGCATAAATGCATAAAATTTTTTATAGAATGATTAGTTTACTCTTTGATTTAATATACATGTATTAATTCACCCATTATTTTAGTAGAGAGAGTAAAATGCAATCTGACGCCTAGTACATGGGCCACTATGATACTTTTACCGTTAGTGACTTATCTATGGCTCTTTAATTTAATATGTTTGATTAAGTTGATGTCACATATTAACCGAGTTTAACTCAATTGTAAAATTATCAAGAGCCCATTTCTTATACAAAGTAACAAATATTATTTTAATAATATTTATATCATTTTATAGTTTGATAAATCTAAATATATATATATATGATAAAAATTATAAGATTTAAACCCAAACATCATAGCTTTTACTATATCAATTTTATTGTTTTAATCACAATCATATTTAATATTTATATTTATAAATTTGTTACAGCTCGTCCCCGCCTTGATAATAGCATTGGCCGCTAAGTCAAAAGATACAAAAAACGCAGCAATAGCCCAACTGGAACAAGGGCTGGTGCATTTGGAAGAAGCAGCCTCGACAAAGTTGAGCGAAGGGAAAGCTTTGTTCGGTGGGGACAATCTTGGGTACATGGACATTGCATTGGGTCCCTTCTTGGTCTGGATTGGGATCATAGAGAAGCTTAATGGGGTCAAGCTGCTCAATGAAACCAAAACCCCGTCGTTGCTCCGTTGGGCTGATAGCTTCTTTTCTCATGCAGTCGTGAAGACTATTTTTCCTGAAGTTGATAAGCTTATAGAATTTGCTATGAAGCTTATACCTATCTTGAGAGCTAGGCCTGAGCTAAGGTTGCTGCTCGGAATTAGTGATTAATCAGTGAGGATATGACTGAATTAGTAAAATTTGAAGGTTTGTAATGTTGGGTCACTGTTTGTGCTTTGAATTTATACACTAATTAATGTACTGTTTAATAAGCAAGGATGTATTAGAGGTCCATAGTGATTATTTTTAATTGTTCTTAATCTCTTGTATTATTTCTAGTTAAAATGTGATTTCAATATTTGATACGTAATAATAAAATAAAATTATTTGTATTATGATTTAGGGTATTAATTTTTTTCGACTAAAAAAAATTGCTCTCTAATTCCAACCAATAATTTCCTTTTATCAATATAGGATAAGATGCATTATTCATATAAAAACCAAATGAAATTAATCAAAATTCGTATTTTGGTTTCATCAAATTAATTGATATATAAGGTTAATTAGTAAGTATTAGTGTAGTAATAAGATACATTACATCTATTTGAGGAGAATCTAGATTCGAACTTAAAAGATAATATTGTTGAAGTAAATGACTATGAACTCCGAACATGAATAGTAATTTCGAATAGTAAAAGCACTATGAAGACCCTTATATTAATAGTTGAATTGCATTTTACCTCCTCTATTAAAAAAATTGGTAAATTAGTTCTTGTACAAATTGTTCTTTCTATTAAAAAATTTATCAAATTTTACAGTTAAAAACTAGTTCATGTATATTAGTATAAAGTACACATGGCACGCCATATATTATTTGTTTGGTTATTCTATCAATTATACCAGCTTTAACCAGTAAAAATGAATAAAATTTTTAACAAAAAAAATTAATTCACACTTTAATTTAAAATATTTTTTAAAGGAATATTTAAAAACCCCTACTGTATTTAAAAAAAAAAAAAAGAAAAAAAAAAAAGCAGCTAATTTCAATGTCAAAAAAGTATGGTACGTCTCTTTTGGAATAGCTTTATTTTCTACGAAAACCTACTTTCTGCTAAATTATTGGGATTGCTTGGATTCTAAGCGAAGTCTCATTATTCGATCACTTTACTTCACCATGGAACACCACTTCACCCAACTCGACGACGGCGCCTTCGCCAACATCAAACCGGCATCTAATTTCGGAGCGGCGGTTGCGACGGTGCTCCTAGCTTTGCTTTTACAAATATTTTGCCGTTGCTGTCGCTCAATTTACCGTAATCATGTCAAGAAATACAAGTTTTCTTCTTCTTTGGCCGCCGCTAACATGGACCGTTCGACAATCGCCGCCGTGGAGAAGATCCTTAAATACAAGTTTAAAGACAAAAGACTCCTGAAAGAAGCCTTGACGCACTCTTCGTGCCGCGAAGACATGTCGTACGAAAGACTGGAGTTCATTGGGGACGCGGCGCTCGGCTTGGCTGTTGCTACCCATTGCTTCTGTTTGGAACCGCGACTGAACCCTGATAAGCTTACGTGGCTCCGAGAAAAAAGTGTAAGCAACAAGAGACTGGCGCTCGTGGCGGCTACGCATGAGCTTCACCGGTTCTTCAGGAGCAAAGACACTGCTCTTAACGGCATTGTAAGCAGAAACTGTTAATTCTCCTCCAATTTTCAGTTTTATTTCTATGTTTATTCACCTTTTTTTCATTAATACCTTTTATTGGTTTAAAACATAATTTAATAATTTAATAAAATTTGTACTTGAGAATTTGCGTTAAAGAGTATTAAACTCCTTAATATTCGATATGAATTATTTAAAAATTTGAAAATTTTGAAAAATTATCGAATTAGTCTGATTTTTTTTTAAAATTTATTGGATTAAACTGATTTTAAAGAGAGAAGAAAAACATGTATAGCTAGACACTCTTTCTCGCTTAGTCAGTAAAGTGCGTCTAACTAGACACGTTTTACTTCTCTATCTATGATTTGTTTAGGTTTTTTTTAGCTTTTTAAGGTTAGAGTTTAGAGGTTTTTAAATATTTTTGTTTAGGGTTTATAATGGTTTTTGAAATTTAAGGTTCAGAAATTTATTATTTAGGAATTTTTTAATTTTTTTAATTCTTATATATTTTTTAGAAATTTTTTATGATATTTATATTTGGTGGAAAATATAAATTTTAGATTTGTTTTCAGCAGATGTGCTAATAAAGTGCCAATTGGAGGTATTTTCTTGTCAAATATGCTGAGACGCATTTTTCTTCTCTTTCCAAAATCGATCTAATCCGATAAATTTCGAAAAACACGACCTAATCCAGTAATTTTTCAAAATTTTCAGCATCTTGGGTCATTCACTATCAGTAGAGCTATATAATTTGAATTAATCAAAATGTAATACATTAAGTCCATGGTATCTATATCTTATTGGCAGAAGGTTAGGGAGTATGTAGAGGCAGTTAAACAAGGAGATGATCATAAAAACTTGAAATTTCCAAAAATTTTGGCTGATATTGTCGAAGCTCTAGCCGGTGCTGTTTATTTGGATCTTAATTTTGATCTCACCAAGCTGTGGACGGTACGGTTCTTTCGTTTATTCTTTATTGGGTTAATATAACTTTTACCCTGAAGTTCAAGGACCAAAAACTATATTATCCCTTTCTGAGTGGGGACTGCCAGTATGCAACACCACATGCACGGAGATGGGTTCATCATCTAATGTACACTTTATATGATGATATTGGCAGATATTTAAAGATGTATTAATGATAGATGAAATTGAGGTGCCAAAGGATTTTGATTCTTCTCAGATTATTGGAGCACAAGATGAGCTTTATGGATTATGTGGCAAGAGAAACTGGGGAACACCAGTTTACAGGTTGCATCTATATAACAATTTTTGCTTTTTATATTTTTATTTTTAAGAATTTAATTATTTTACTTTTTTTATTTCAAAATACAAGTTTAATTGCTAACTTGGTGACCCACTTGATAGAACTTAAATTTAACAAAATATTATTAACTGTGTTACAAGTTAAACCTAGATATCAAAACTAAATTCCGAATTTACAAAGGGTAGAGTAACTTTTGGCATATTTTCTTTTATTTTGTTTTCTGGAAAATATCCAATCATTTGTGTCCTTTGCTTTGGTGTTTTTTACTTACAGCCTAGGGAAAGCTGAACGTTGCCAATACGAATATTCAGTTGAAGTTGAAACAGACGATGGTGTTCGCCGCCACAAGGGTGATGAAAAATCAACCCTAAAAAAAGCCCGTAACTCTGCTGCTTACCTTTTGCTTCGTTCCCTGCAATAATTTTCTATCATATGACTCTCTTGGATCATATCTATGGGGATAGATGGATAATGTTATCGGATTTGGGTGAGCGTCGAATATGAATACATATTCATTACTGTTATACACCATTCGAAAATTGATACCTCGTGCACTCATATTGGTATGTACGTGTTGGATTTTACTATAGAAGCAACATATATTGGCAATTTAGGCAGCTTTAGATTGCGACTTTGATGTTGTGGTACCTTTGGATTGTAAATTTGTAGTTCGAAAATTTCTGAAAGTTAGAGCAATGATGATTCTTGAACCAAGAAAACAGTTTTTTTTTTTCGCATTAAACCCAACGAACCATAGTTGTATTTGTAATTGAAGAACAAATCAGTCCAGAGGTTTATGGATTGTGTGATTGGTTTGATTTTGTTGTTTTAAATATGCTTATCGATTGGGTTGCGCATCAATTCATCCATCGATCTCTTGATTAGAATGTTGATTGTTGATCTATTTTATACCATCTGTATGCTATATACTTTAATTTCATTTATGCTATTTGGCGATGTTTATAGAATCAGATCTATGGTCGAATCAATCCAACCACTTATTTTAACATGATTGGTTTATCTAGTTCAAATTAAATAAATTATTAAAAAAATAAAATTATATTCAACTGTTTCACGAATTATCCAAGTTTTGCTTTATGTACCAACCAGCTCAATTTAAACAACTTTGCTATTTTGACTTCATGAGTTTTTTCTTTAAAAAAAAGGTTTGTGTTGAATGACACAAACACTTTAGTTTGATTTATGCTATTTCAGGTTTTCCTTTCAAAAATAAAAGATTAAACTCTGCTATTAGTACATATAATATGCGTAAGTTATGGATTTAGTTTTTTTACTTTAATTTTGCTATTTTTAGATTTTGTAATTTTAGAAATTTAAAATTTTAATCATGATCGAGGGTTAGCTATTAAATTCTTGGGTAAATTATATAGCTAGTCACTCAACAATTTTTTTTTATTTTAGGCACTCAAAATAAAAAAATTACAATTTAAGCACCCATGTTACATAGTTCAATAATTTTGGTCACTCTCGTTAAAAATCACAAACGACAAGCTGACGTGGTAGATAAAAAAACTGGTATCATAACAAATTTAGTCATCAACTTCTACTTATTATATCGATTTAATCATAATTTTAAAAAATTAACCCTTAAAATTTACAAATATTCTCAATTTTATCCTAATCTAAAAATCCCCTATCCCTATCCCTCTCCCTCACCGAACCGCTCCCTCCACTTTTATAGAAGGATCAAAATTTACTCTTTGATTTAATAGACCACTTGGATTAATTCAACCATTTTTTTAGTAGAGAGAGTAAAATGCAATCTGACTCCTAGTACATGGGCCGCTATAATACTTTTACCGTTACTAACTTATCTATGGCTCTTTGATCTAATGTGTTTGATTGAGTTGATGTCACGTATTAACCGAGTTTAACTCAATTGTAAAATTTCCAAGAGCTCATTTCTTATACAAAGTAACAAATATTATTTTGATAGTATTCGTATCATTTTATAGTTTGATAAATTTAAATATAAATATATATACATATAATAAAAATTATAAGCATAGTTTTTACTATCTCAATTTTATTGTTTTAATCACAATCATATTTAATATTTATATTAAGGGTAAATTACACCAACAGTCACTCAACTTTAGGGTAGCTAATAAAATAGTCACCTAGGTTTCATTTTAGTCACCCAGGTTTCATTTCAGTCACCCAACTTTTGGAAAATAACAAAACAGTCACTAACATTATAAAAAAGTGACAAAACAGTCATTGACTAACAGTTATTTTCAAAAAGTTGGGTGACTGAAATGAAACCCAGGTGACTATTTTGTTAATTTTCAAAAGTTGGATGACTGAAATGAAACTCAGGTGACTATTTTGTTAGCTACCCTAAAGTTAAGTGACTGTTAGTGTAATTTACCCTTATATTAATTTTTTATAAATTTGATACAGCTCGTCCCTGCCTTGATAATAGCATTGGGCGCTAAGTCAAAAGATACAAAAAACGCAGCAATAGCCGGACTGGAACAAGGGCAGGTGCATTTGGAAGCAGCAGCCTCGACAAAGTTGAGCAAAGAGAAAGCTTTGTTCGGTGGGGAAAATCTTGGGTAACATGGACATTGCATTGGGTCCCTTCTTGGTCTGGATTGGGATTGGGATCATAGAGAAGCATAATGGGGTCAAGCTGCTCAATGAAACGAACACCCCGTCGTTGCTTCGTTGGGCTGATAGCTTCTTTTCTCATGCAGTCGTGAAGACTTTTCCTGGAGCTGAAAAGCTTATAGAATTTGCTATGAAGCTGATACCTGTCTCGAGATCTAGGCCTGGGCTAAGGTTGCTGCTGGGAATTAGTGATTAATCAGTAAGGATATTACTGAGTTAATAAAATTTGAAGGTTTGTAATGTTGGGTCACTGTTGTGCTTTGAATTTATAGACTAATTTATGTACTGTTTAATAAGCAAGGATGTATTAGAGGTCCATAGTGATTATTTCTAACTGTTCTTGATGTTTTGTATTATTTCGAGTTAGAAATGTGATTTTAATATTTGATATGTAATAATAAGATAAAATTATTTTTATTATGATTTAGGGTATTAATTCTTTTTGACTAAAAAACTTGCTCTCTAATTCCAACCAATAATTTCCTTTTATCAGTATAGGATAAGATGTATTATTCACATAAAAACTAAATAGAAATTAATCAAAATTCGTATTTTAATCTAAAATATTTTTTAAATAAAGTGATAAAACCACAACCATATTTAAAAAAAGAAAAAGCAGCTAATTTCAAAGTAAAACAAGTATGGTATGTCTGTCTTTGGAATAGATACAAGTTTTCTTCTTCTTCTGCCGCCGCTAACATGGACCGGTCGATAATCGCCGCCGTGGAGAAGCTCCTTAAATACACGTTTCAAGACAAAAGATTCCTGACTGAAGCCTTGACGCACTCTTCGTGCCGCGAAGACATGTCGTACGAAAGACTGGAGTTCATTGGGGACGCGGCGCTCGGCTTGGCTGTTGCTACCCATTTCTTCTCTTTGGATCCGCACCTGAACCCTGACCACCTTACGCAGCCCCGAAAAAAAAGTGTAAGCAACGAGAGACTGGCGCTGGTGGCGGCTAGGCATGGGCTTTACCAGTTCGTCAGGCGCAAAGACACTGGTCCTCTTGACCTCCTTGTAAGCAGAAACTGTTAATTCTCCTCCAATTTTCAGTTTTATTTCTATGTTTATTCACCTTTTTTTTTTACTTAATACCTTTTATTGTTTTAAAACATAATTTAATACTTTAAGAGTTATGTAGTCTACGGGTCAGATTCTTAACACTTTCATTTATAAAATTTGAGAATTTACTTAAAAGAGTATGAAGCTCCTTAATATTCTATCCAACCAGCACTAGAGTTGGGTGAATTATTCAAAAATACTGAAAATTTTGAAAAATTATCAAATTAGACTGGTTTTTTCGAGATTTACGGGATTAATCCGATTTTAAAGAGAGACGAAAACGCGTCTAGACGCTATTTCAACGGATTTGACAGGAAAAAACTTCTAACCGGACGCACTTTCCCGCTCTGTCAGCAAAATGCGTCTAACTAGACACAGTCTTCCTTCTCTATCCACGGTTCGTTTAGGGTCTTTTTAGTTTTTTTAGGATTAGAGTTTAAATTCTTTTAAGAATTTTTGTTTAAAGTTTTTAAAGGTTTTTAAAGTTTAGGGCTTAAGAAATTGTTATTTTAGGATTTTTTTTTTTTAATTTTTAACATATTTACATATTCTTTAGAATTTTTTTATGATATTTATATTTGGTATTTTACAATTGTTTTTAGTTTTTATGATATTTATATTTGGTGTTTTAGAATTGTTTTTAGCAGATGTGACTGGAAAGTGCATTTAATTGGAAGCTTTTTCATACCAAATTTGTCGAGACGTATTTTTCTTCTCTCTTAAAGTTAACCTAATACGATAAATTTCAAAAAATTCAACTTAATCCGGTAATTTTTAAAAATTTTCAGCATTTCGGGTAATTCACCCAGTAGAGCTATATAATTTCAAGTAATTAAAATGTAATACCGGGAAAAGTACTAATTGAGCCCATGATACATATATACATATATATCTTTCTTATTGGCTGAAGGTTAGTAACTATGAAAAGGCAGTTAAACAAGGAGACGATCATAAAAACTTGACAGTTCGGGGTCCAGAAATTTTGGCTGATATTGTCGAAGCTCTAGCCGGTGCTGTTTATTTGGATCTCAATCGTGATCTCACCAAGCTGTGGACGGTGCGTTTCTTTCGTTTATTCTTTATTGGGTTAATATAATTTTTGACCCTGAAGTTCAAGGACTGCAAGTATGCAACACCACACGCATGGAGATTGGTTCATCATCTAATGTACACTTTATATGATGATATTGGCAGATATTTAAAGATGTATTAATGATAGATGAAATTGAGGTGCCAAAGGATTTTGATTCTTCTCAGATTAATGGAGCACAAAATGAGCTGCATGGATTATGTGGCAAGAGAAAATGGGGAAAACCAGATTACAGGTTGCATATATATAAGGATTTTTACACTTTATATTTTTATTTTTAAGAATTTAGTTCTTTTATTTTTTAAATTTGAAAATACAAGTTCGATTATTAACACGGTTAAATTTATTGGTGACCTATTTCATACGTAGAACCTGAATTTAACAAAATATATATTCTTAACCGTGTTAATAGTTAGAACTAGATATAGGGACTAAATTCCGATTTACAAAGGGTGGCATATTTTCTTTTTTCTTTTTTTTTTCCCTGGAAAGTATCCAATCATTTGTGTCCTTTGCTTTGGTGTTTTTTACTTACAGCGTAGTGAAAGCTGAACTTTGCCAATACGAAATGAAATATGTATATTCAGTTGAAGTTGAAACAGACAATGGAGTTTGCCGCCACAAGGGTGATGAAAAATTAACCCCAACAGATGCCCGTAACTCTGCTGCTTACCTTTTGCTTCGTTCCCTGCAACAATTTTCTATTATATGACTCTTGGATCATATCTATGGAGTATTTGGATGAGTGTCGAATATGAATATATATTCATATTCGTTACTGTTTTCCGATAATTGATACCCTTGTGCACTCATATTGGTATGTACGTGTTGGATTTTACTATAGAAGCAACATATATTGGCAATTTAGGCAGCTTTAGATTGCGACTTTGATGTTGTAGTACCTTTGGATTGTAAATTTGTAGTTTGAAAATTTCTGAAAGTTGAGCAATGATGATTCTCGAACCAAGAAAACTGTTTTTTTTTCCCTATAAACCTAACGAACCATAGTTGTATTTGTAATTGAGGGACAAATCATTTCGAAGGTTTATGGATTATGTGATTGGTTTGATTTTGTCGTTTCAAATATGCTTATTGATTGGGTTGTGCATCAGCTCATTCATCGATCTCTTGATTGGGATGTCAATTGTTGGTCTGTTTTATACTATCTATACAGCATATACTTAAATTTCATTTATGCTATTTAGTGATGTTTATGGTTGAATCAATCCAATCACTTATTTCAACTTGATTAGTTTATTTAGTTTAAATTAAATAAATTATTAAAAAATATAAAACTATATTCAATCGTTTCACGGATTATCTAAGTTTTGCCTTGTGTACCAACCAACTCAATTTGAACAACTTTGCTATTTTGCCTTTATGAGTTTTTTTCTTTAAAAAAAGGGTTTGTGTTGAATGACACAAACACTTTAATTTGATTTATACTATTTCAAGTTTTCCTTTCAAAAATAAAAGATTAAACTCTCCTATTAGTACATTAAAAATCATGACCAATATTAGTTTTTAAATTCTTGAGTAAATTATATAGATAGTTACTCAACTTTATTTTTTATTTTGGGCACTCAAAATTTTAAAAAATTGCAATTTAAGCACCTATGTTACATAGTTCAATCATTTTGGTTACTCTCGTTAAAATTACAAACAACAAACTGAGGTGGTAGATAAAAAAATTAGTATCATAACAAATTTAGTCCTCAACTTCTACATATTATATCAATTTAGTCATAATTTTAAAAAAATAACCCTTAAAATTTACAAATATTCTCAATTAATTTTATCCTAATTTAAAAATCCCCTATCCCTCTCCTCCACCAGACCTCTCCATCCACTTTTCCTCATTTCATGAAAAAACTCAAGGTTTGAGGCATCCTTTGAAATTTACAAAAGCAATTTAACAAGGCATTGTAACATTAGGCTTACATGCTACAGTTTTCATCCAATGATCCTACATTTCTATATCCATCAATTAAGGACAATATCCGATAATAAGCCAATCTATTTCATTTGTCCAGAAAAAAAAAAAGAAAAACATACTTGCAAAGTGTCCAATTCGCCTTCTTTGCACATACTGTCTATGACTATATACAACTAGGCGATACCACCCTTTGTCTCAACAAAATGAATACCTTGAGGATACGACTAGAATCAAAGTGCATTCTATCATCAAACAAAATAATGCACAAATATACAATAAAATTCACTTGTATGCCAAAATCCTTTTTGGGTTTTGCCCATTTGAGGGTTTCTTTTATCTAATTAATATAAAAAATATTAAATGCCAAAATGGGTGTTAGATAAAATGGAGTGTCAAGTAGGCTCAACATGTTGAGCCTTCTTGATAGGTGTAACCTGTATTCTATATTGACATGAAATAAAAAAAATATTAAAATAATAATATTTAAAAAATTAAAAAAATATTTATTATTAAAATATTGGGTCGCGCATGTTAAATAGGCTCGACTCCTCCAAAAAATAACCTATTTTGATAAATAATTTATCTGACACCTCATTTTGGTATTTAATATTTTTTAATATTAATTGGGTAAAAAAACTCATTTGAAGAATTCCAGTGTTAATTGAGTAACGAGTTTTAAACTAACCAAAATCTTAGATTGGTGTCAAGCTCGTATGAAACAAAATTACAATCCTCTAATCATTTTATTGGTCCTGCCGAATGATTTTACACCCAGATTTCATTTAAATCATCTAAAAAATTATTGTTATTATTATTATATTTAGTCCCAAATGAGAACCTTATCACGTAGTGTAAAAAAAAAAAGAGAGAGAACAAAAATAAAAGTGTAGGTAATAAAAGAGTTATAGAATGGTGGAAATAAAGTAGGATATGAGAAATTTGAAAGAAAAAGAAGAAAATGGTCGAGGTTTTTAAAAAGAAAAACATGGTAGTAAACAAAATAATGGAATGCTTGAAATTGCAACTAAAAAAATTTCGTCTCCAAAAATAGCAGTTGTAGAGAAAGAGAGGGAAAGGGACGGTGGTGGGGGAGGGAGAGGGTGCAACATCCTAATACTCGACTCGATCGTCAGATCCGAACTACAAGATGCCACATTCGTTGCCGAAGCAACTTTGATCATTTATATTCAATTAAATATCATTAAACATTTAAATATAAATATCACATGTGTATAATACCATATATAATCATTTCTGGGTCATACGCGAGCTTACGAAAGCTCTTTTGCAAACCTGAGATCAAAATAGAACCAAATTGTAAAGATTCCAAAATATGGGGTTGACGTCGCGACTTAGGCGGGTCCTTGTCGCAGTCGCAACACGACAAACTGATTTGGCTCATCGCGACATTGAAAGTATGTTATGGCTACGTAACTCTCTGTTTAATCTCATCGTAATATTGAGAGGACATCGTCGTAATGTGATCGACTATTTCCTAAAGGTCCAATTTGGTACAAGTTGGAATAACCTAAAATAACCCTTAAACATTCAATTACAATCAAATCAACAACATATCAAGTATATTCAAACCAAAATTTGTCAAACTGGTACATCATGATAACATTAATCAACCAATTTCCAAATAGACCATTTATGATACAAAGCTGACTTAAACCCTAGGTGCATCCTAAATATTAATTAAAAAAGAACTTTACAAATATTGATGTGTTGGAGATCATTTATTGGATGCTGAAATCACTTCTTGTAATCTCGAGATGTACCTATACCTGCGCATAGAAAAATAAACTTGTGCTAAACGATAAAGCTCAATGGTATTTCCATGATTCAAGCCAATAAACACACAAGTTTAACTAATGCATACATCTAATTCAAACTCAATATACAACCTATTATCATGCAATTTCATGTCAAAAACTTCTATTACTACTAAAGTATACATATCTTTATTCTTATACACCAATTCACTATGTGATGGTCACTAAACTAACTAAAATACAACTAAGGCAAGTGCACCTATCCAACAATAGTATAGTTATGGTGAGTAGGAAATATCGTATCCACAAGTACTAAAAGTACTAGTAAATACCGTTTTTCTATTATTTAGCCGATAAACTGAAAGGTTGGTTTTTAATCTAAAATTACTAAACTAATTTAACTAAGAAAACATTAAAGAATAAAAATAGGAAAATTATCAAAGATACCAATGAAATAGACAATACCTAGGAAAGAATCCACTTAGACTTCACTTATTATTATGAATCTGATTTTAAATGATTTTTTTTCACTTGTACCTTGATCCGTAGAAATCCCTAAATTATGTTAATATCTCTTTTGAGAGTAAGAACAACTGACTCTAGGTTGTTTAATTGAAATCTCTTTCTAAGTAAAACCCCTACTGTCTCATTAACTCGATCTATGGATTCCCCTGTTAGATTTGCTCTAATCCGGTAGATTTATGTCGTCCTATTTCTAGGATTGCATGCAAATTCACTCAATTATGCTAGATCTATTCTCAAACAGAGACTTTTGCTCCATTGAAATAAGCACATTAAATATGAATTAATATCATTGAAATATTAAAACACGAAATAAAAATACATAATTGAGAATAAGAATCAAGTATTTATCATGTAATTCAGGCATCAAATAACAAGATTCATCATTGGTTTCATCTTCCCTAGGTATCTAGGGAATTTAGTTCATAATCTTAAATAGAAACATCTCAAGGTTAAGATAACAACAAGACATAAAGAAACTTAATAAAACTTCTAAAGAAATTAAATGGAGATCTTCAATCTCGAAAGAGATCCGCTTCCAAAATGATTCCGATGGTGTTCTTCGAGTCTTTTCTTCAATCTTCTTCGAGTGCCCCCTTAAGTTCTCTTCTAATTGATATTTATAAACTTTAGAATGCTCAGAAAGCCTAAAAATTGAGTTTTTCTATGTATTTGGGAAGTAGGGTACGTTATCGACACAAGCTATCATATGGGTGTGTGGCCAGTCTGTGTGGGAATACCTAGGCCGTATGGAACCTGAAAACAACTCTATTTATCCTGCTTTGGCTCTTTTTTGCTCCTTTCACTCCTAATTGCTCTCTTAAGTATAGAAACATGAATCTAAAGGATTAGGAGCATCAAATTCACTAATTTATACAATTAATCATCCAAAAACGCATTAATAATGGGATTAAAATATGTTACTTTTATAGCTTATCACTATGAATGCACCTATATTTGCCTTTTCTCATTCATTGCATATAGTATTTAACTAATTCATATTGAGAACTATAGTCATACATATATTATTTCATCTACCATCATCAACATATATATATAATTTTATACCAACATTTCAACCATTTCTAAGCCTATTGTCTCACTATTATTCAATTGGCCCCTTAGGCTCATTTTCAACTCATTTCGCATGATCTTTCGCATGTTGTCAAAATTTATATTTCAATTCACATACCATTTAATCAATTCATGTTTTACAACAATATTAACCAGACACGGACTTAGAACGAATATGCAGATCCGTCACCCCAGGTTGTTTGACAATGATGATGCTAAACATGTACATACTACCACTCTGGGTTACCTGACAACGATGGCTTTTACAATTGATTATCATGTCAACCTAGGTTGCCCAACAAAGATGGTTTGCAATCAATAACTTAACCCTGTGGCATATCAACTATATCCAATCTAGTTCGAATAGCTAATAAGGTAACTAATTTCTAATTTAGTTATATATTCCAATTCATGAATCATTATTTTAAATTCATTAGTATTTTATCATTTCAACTCATCATATAACATGTCTCAACACAATTTCCCACCAATTATTGTATATCCATTAAAACATGTTATTTTTTTATTTAATTTAGTCCAGATTTCGATATCCAATCTCAATCATAACAATTCAAACCAAGTGACCAATTTTCAACTCACCTAAAAACCATATAATACAAAATAACATGAATATACAACAATTAAATTGATTCTGAATCATAGAAATACAAACTAAAAGCTTGTGTCACTCGTGTCAACTATTCCCTTTCCTTTCCCTCTCGACGGTTTGGCGTTGTCTTTAGCTACGAATGATAATTCAACAATGACACAATATCAAATTCCATCCAAATCATATTCAAATACAAAGCCAAACATATTTTTCAATTTATTCAACTTAGTCCCTAAATTCGGGACAAACATAACTTTCAATTTAAAGATTCGGATTGAAATTCAATTTCACATATATTCATTAGGGACCTCATACTTTTTATTCCTACCAAAATTTTATAATAGTTTTGCATGTTATTCAATTTGGTCCTTAATGTACTAAACTAACAATTATTTTCCAATTTAGTCCTTTTCATAATCTAAGCTTAATTCTTATCAATTTCACACCTAATTCACCTAATTCCTATCAATTTGCTGTAAAAACATCAGTCTAGCTTTCAATTCAGCCATGATATAACTATCTTCGTATAATGACAACTGGGTATTCATAGCTCGTAAAGCAAATAATAACTTTCGACTTAAAGCATCAGCAACTACATTAGCTTTACCCGGATGATAGCAAATCACTAAATCATAATGTTTTAACAATTCGAGTCACCTACTTGTCTCAAATTCAGATCTTTCTGCGTCATCAAATATTTCAAACTTTTATGATCAGTGTAGATATGACACTTTTCACCATATAAATGATGTCGCTAGATTTTCAGTGTAAACACAATAGTTGCAAACTTAAGATCATGTATCAAGTAATTCTTCTCATACAGTTTTAGCTATTTAGAAGCATAGGCTATTACTTTACTTTTTTGCATCAAGATACAGTCTAAACCATTTAATGATGCATCACTATAAATAATAAATTTCTTACTCGATTCAGGTTGGACAAACACTGGTGCTTTTGTTAATAAATCTTTCAATTTGTCAAAACTTTGCTAGCATTTTTTAGTCTATTTAAATATGATATCTTTCTGCAATAGGCGAGTTATTGGGAAGCTATCATTGAGAACCTCTGTACAGATCTCCGATAATAACCAGTTAATCCCAGAAAACTTCTGACTTCAGTTACATTCTTCGGTGGTTTCCAATTGACGATAGCTGAAATTTTATTCGGATCAACCCTAACACACTCAGTAGATATAATATGTTCAAGAAAACCAACTTCCCAAAGCCAAAACTCACATTTACTAAATTTAGCATATAATTATTTTTCACGTAGAGTTTGTAGTATAATTCTCAAATAATTAGCATGTTCATTTTCATCTTAAGAACAAACCAGAATATCATCAATAAACACCACCATAAACCTATTTAAATGCAGTCTGAACATTCTATTCATCAGATTCATAAACACAGTAGGTGCATTAGTCAGTCCAAATGGCATCACAAGGAACTCATAGTGCCTATACCTGGTTCTGAAAGCTGTTTTCGGCACATCAGACTCTTTGACCCGTAACTGATAATAACCTAAACGAAGATCAATTTTTAAAATATAGTAGCATATTTTCAACTAATCAAACAAGTCATTGATCCAAGGCAATGGGTACTTTTCTTTACTGTGACTTTATTAAGCCGTTTGTAGTCCATACACAATCTCAAAGATCCATCTTTCTTTTTCACGAACAAAATCGAAGCACCCCAAGGTGAATGGCTAGGCTGAATAAAACCTCTATCAGTAAGTTCTTGTAACTGTGCTTTCAACTCTTTCAATTCAGTAGGAGCCATTCGGTATGGTGCTATAAAATCGAAGTTGTTCCCAGAATAAGATCTATAAAAAATTTTACCTCTCTATCCGATGGTAATCCATGTAACTCCTCTAGAAATATATTAGAAAATTCACATACTACTAGCACTAATTAAATTTTTGACTTAGATACCTTAGTATCCAACACGTATGCAAGATAGGCACCACATCCCTTTCTAGCATATCTCTATGCTGACATGGCTGAAATCAAATTAGGCAATCCTTCTATCTTATCAGATTCAACACGGAGCAATTCACTATTCTGACTTTTCAACTCAATATATTTCTGTTTACAATTCACCGCTGCATCATGTTGGTTAGGCAATCTATTTCCAAAATCACATCAAATTCATCAAAAGACAATAGCATTAAATCAGCCAGAAAACAATAACATTTAACCATCAGTGGACAATTTTTACAAATTTTATCCATTGTAACATGCTGACCCAGGGGATTTGAAACTTTAATCGCAAATTCAGTGAATTCAACAGGTAAATTTTTAACAGATAGCAGCTTTGTACATATATAAGAATGCGTAGAACCAAGATCAATTAAGCAGTAATATCAGTGTCAAGTAAAAAAAATGTACTAGTAATGACGTCTGGTACAGAAGCATCCTCTCTAGCATGGATAGCATATGTCCTAGCAGGTTCCATACTTCAGATTTAACTATTGAATCTTTTGTGGCTCCTCGGCTACCGCTGATATTTCCAGGATATTAAGGTGGTCTACCCCTCGAAGTAGGATTAACCAGCTTTGAAGTCTGATCTGCCTCTTTTTTAACTATTTTCGGACAATCTCTAAGGAAATGTTCGGCAGAAGCATGTTTATAGCAGGCACTCTTTTTCATATGGCATTCCTAAAATGAAATCTATTACAATGTTTACATCTTAATTTGGGATTACCAACACTTCCCACCCTATTTATAGATGGAATGGGAGATCTCGGATTAAGACGTTGGGAACCTCGTTCTCTTCCAGAATACCCCATCACTGATGTAGAATGATCATAATACTTTTTTTATTTCTTTGAAACAGAAGATTGAGATTTCTCCATAAGTCTTTTGCTAAATATCCGAGCCTCTCTTTCTGCTGATCTCTTCTCTTTACTTAATTCCTCTGCCTTGAATCCCCGATCAGCCAATACCACGAATTCCCTTATTTCTAGGATCCCAATCAACAGCTTAATATCTTCATTCAACGCTTCTTCAAATCGTTTACACATATCAGCTTCAGTCGATACCCATTTTCGGGCATACTTACTCATTTGGATAAATTATCGTTCATACTAAGATACAGTCATATTGTCCTATTTAAGCTCAAGAAACTCTTTCCTTTTCTAATCAAGGAATCTCTAACTAATATTTTCTTTCTGAACTCTGTCTGGAAAGATTCCCAGGTAACACTTTCTTTTGGCGCAACAGAAAGTAAAGTGTTCTACCAATGATAAGATGTATCCTTTAATAAAAACAATGTACATTTCAAACACTCAGCCAGTGTACAAGATAACTCATCTAAAACCCAGATAGTATTTTCTAACCAAAACTTAGTTTTTTCTGGATCATCTTCAGCTGTTGCTAGGAATTCTTCAACCCCATATTTTCGAATTTTATCTACCGGAGCTTTACTTATTCTGACAGATTTAATGCCTTGTGGCGTTTCGGGAAACGACTGTGGAAGAGCAGGTGGGGGAGCTTATTGCATAGCTGGGTTAGTTCTCAAATATTCATTAAACCATTCATTCATCATTTGAAAGAAGACTTCTTTTGCCTCCTCACTCCGGCCCTCAGATACGGGCCTTCTACTACTAGACACTTCTCTTTAAATTGAAGCCGGAGCATGGCTCTCAGCTTCCTCAGATTTAGCTCGGTCAAATGACATTACTATAAGAAAAACACATTTAAAATGGCCAGGAGATATCACACTATCACAATCTATATAATGGCATGTATAGTTAATCCTGTACTTGCTACGTTAGTCTGAGAATAAGGCTAAATCGTAGCTCTGATGCCAACAAATGTACACCCCTAAACCGTACTTGCTACGTTAGTCTGAGAATAAGGCTAAACCAGGAAAAAGAGCAGGCCTTCTCTTCCCTTTTCCTTTGGTTGGGGTTTTGAATCCCCAAATGCCACTGACGGTAAACCAGAGCCCGACCGACGAAGGTCAATCCACGAAGGTAAGTATTCCTTTCTTTATTCCCTTATTTCCGTATATATATAAAGAAAACAAAACGAAAATGAAATTAAAAGCTAGAAATATAAAAATAGGAATTTACCCAAAAGAAATCTCTAATCTAATTTCCTTCTGATATTGTATTCGAAATTTTTGCTATTTCTTGCTTGGATTGTGCCTTTATATAAAAAAAAAAACTCTCTGCTACTTGTATTCTCCCCCTTTACATATGATTTTCAGCTTTATATAGCCTTTGTTTACAATGCTTTTTGTTACTTATTTTGCAAATCCGTGGAGAATCTTGGAGTCGTGATGGAGTGGGACGTCGACATGGCATGGTGGAGCGATGTACAGCGCGCGTGGTGGCTACCGGTGAGAGACGTGCGGCGTGGAAACTATTTGGGGCTGCTGTTCTTATTTTTGTTGTTAGGGGTTTTTGGGTAGTTTGATTT
Organism: Gossypium stocksii; assembly: GCA_020496765.1. Taxonomy (NCBI): domain Eukaryota; kingdom Viridiplantae; phylum Streptophyta; class Magnoliopsida; order Malvales; family Malvaceae; genus Gossypium; species Gossypium stocksii. Next base: position 4,356,392 of record CM035623.1, read on the forward strand.
TAGTTTAGTTGGGCTGAGTAAAATTGGGCTGGGTTTTGTTTTAGTGGTTAATTTGTTTAGGCCTAGGTTTGGGTTTGTTTAAAAATTTGGTCCTACACATAGGGTAAACTATCACGTAGTCCCTCAAAATAGGGGTTGTTCTTATTTTGATCACCCAATTTTTTTTGTTAATTTGATCAACCTAAAAAAAATTGATCGAATTAGTCACTCCACTATTAAAATAGTAACAGAAGACTAATCGTGCATTTTCACATAATTTTTTGGGTGATCGAAATAAGAATGATTCTTATTTAAGGTGACTAATCAGGTAGTTTATTCTAATTTTAGAGTGGGGAAATTTATGTAAATATGCTAAAAAAATTATTTGAGAAACTAAATTATTTTATTTTAAATTTATCGATCTATGTTGTTTTTGGAAAGAAAAAATAAAATGTGTCATACGAGGTGCATTTTCATTGATCTGGTAGAGAAAGCGTGCCCTGTAGGACGCGTTTTATTCTCTTTCCTAAAAGCGTGTCCTAAGTGACGCGTTTTCTCTAGCAGACCAATAAACACCGCCCTGTAAGATGTGTTTTCTTTTCTAAAAATTGTTTTGTTTAAAATAAAATGAAAGAATTTAAACCATTTTTATTTAAAAAATAATTTGAAATTTGGAATTTAAAATAAAAAACGAAGAATTGAAAATTGAGAATAACAAATCGAAAACAAGAAATTGAGATTCAAATTGTGAAAATTGATAGCTGAGAGTTGAGTTGAAAAAAACAGAATTGATAGTTGGAGTTGGGATTTCTACCTGTTGGCAAATGTTACCCTTGGACAGAACACATTTTAATAGATCTGCCAAAGAAAACGCACCATGTAGGATTATTTTCTTTTTTCTCTTCAAAAACAGTATAAATGAGTAAATTTTCAGCAAAATGACATGGCTACTCAATTTTTTTTTTTTTCGACATATATAGATAAATTACTTTTAGAATTGCTGATTTAATCAACTTTTTTTTTAAATGACCAAATTAATCAAGAAAATTAAAATAATTAAAATATGAACTATAGACTATCGAAATAACTTACCCTGAAATAAAACACAATCCTAATCTAATAAATAAATAAACAAAATAAAAAAAAAATTTAAATTAAGAATTAAAAAAAAATTACTGTAATCAATATAATTTGTGTAAAAGAGAAGACTATGCCATCCTTTCTTCCTTCCCCTCTTCCATTTTTTATTTTTTATTTTTTTTTCATTTTAATCCTTTTTTTTTTCAGTTTCTTAAATATATTAAATATGGGCCTATCGATCTGATGAGTTTACTTTTTTGATCTATATAATTTTTTTAAAATCTATAATCTTCTTCATCAAACCCTTTTGTATTGATATAACAATTTTGCTATTCTTTCAATCTTTGAAATTTAAAAGATCTGATTTTTCATTACCTTTTTGAGAGAATTGGGTGAAGATTTAACTTCCGATTATTTCCGATGAGGAAAGGGAGAGAAGCCGCCGCGGCTGCCGATGCAGCGATGAAACCGGCGGTAGAAGCCAACGGATCGGTAAAAGAACAAAGGTACAGAGGTGTTAGGAAAAGACCATGGGGAAGATTTGCAGCGGAGATTAGAGATCCCTTGAAAAAAACTAGGGTTTGGCTAGGGACCTTCGATTCGGCCGAAGATGCTGCTCGAGCCTACGATGCGGCGGCGATTACCCTCCGTGGAAACAAAGCGAAAACGAATTTCCCTTTTGATTCCTCCGATTTCCCTGCTTTCGGAATAGATCGTCATCATCGTCGGAACAACGAAGGCTTTATCGCCGACGGCAACCGGTTACATCAGACGGGCGGCGATTATGAAGATCCGGAAGTGAACCCGCAGAGACCGGCGAGGAGTAGCATGAGTAGCACGGTGGAGTCCTTTAGTGGTCCGAGACCTACCCAACCACCGCGAAAACCATCAGATTTCGAGGCGGTTTCGACGAGGAAATACCATCCCAAGATGCCGCGGATGGCGCCGGAGGATTGTCGTAGTGACTGTGATTCGTCGTCGTCGGTTGTCGATGACGGGGATGATGATAACGTGTCGTCTTTGCGTCGGAAAACCTTGCCTTTCGATCTCAATTTTCCACCGTTGGATGAAGTCGATGATCTCACGTTATGTCTCTGATCAACGGTAAGGATCAATTTATCAAATCCTTATGATTTAAGATGAAATAGTGCGATTTCCCTTTGCTATTTATCAAATGATAAAGATCATTGTTGTTTTAGAAATATGATCATGAATTTAGGGTTTTCGATATTCATATCTCAGTCTGATTATCTGATCTTTCTTTTTTGTATAAAACAAATTGTCTAATTCAATCCCTCAAAAGAAAAAATGGGTCTTTGCTTCTATGATCTATAAATGCATTTCCTTCCATTTTTACTATCAATCTTTCTGCATCAGCAAATCTTATAACTTTCAATTCAAATAAACTTTCCTGCTATCATTTAGAAGAAAATTTAAACATTCAAATTACAAATTTGCTAAACATAATTGATTTTCTGGCAAGGGGAAATTTTTTATTTTTATTTTTATTTTTATTGGATCTTTAGGTGACTTTAATTACATAATCAAATGATAAAAAAAACTAGTTCATCACATATTATCAAATTTTAAGCAGGTTAAAATAGATAAAATTAAGTTTCAAATTAAATTTTTACATGACTTTAAATCGGAATATTACAATACATATTGTTGGAGTAATTATTGTAAAAAAATTTACAATTAATGAGACTTGAAAACTCTCAAATCTGAATATTTGAAACTCTGAACATTTACTTTTGTCGACAAAAAAGAATACACATGTAAATTTATTAAACATAAATTGATGAAAAAAATAAACAATTTACAAACACAAAAATCAAATTTTAGGCCTCATTTACTGTTCTTAATGTTTTTCACAAATGACTTAACTAAAATACTTTAGTTTTTGTGGAACAATTAAAAACCTGAATAAGTTTTTGAGCGTTTAGGATAAATTTTAATCGTTGGGGTGTAATATTTTTCTTCAAAAACCACATCAGAAGTACAGCACCCCAATTGGAAGAGTGCGGTATCTCTTCAAAAAAGTGCGATACCTCTCGAGTAGGATCCGATACTTGGGTTAAAAGGTGTTGTATCTCTTGAGAAGGTGTTATACATATGTGCCTTTTGACATATTAACTTCTTAGCACCGTATCTTTATACTTCTGTGTTTTTCTACACTAAATTTTAAGTACTGCACCTTACCTAACCTAAAAACACTTAAAAAAGTATTCTTAAAAATTATTTTTTTTAAGCTTTAAAATGACTTAAAAAATATAATATATAAAATTTATCTTAAAAAAAATTAGATAATCACTTTGATATAAAACCATAATTGAATTTGTTTACATCTTTTTTAATCCAAACCTAACACAAACATAAAAAAAAACTATTAAGAGTAAAAATCTATGTCAAGTCTTGAAGACAAGTTAGAGGGTCCAAAATGCAAAACCAAATATCTATTTTTATGTTCCACTTTTCTCATCACTCAATTTGCATTATGAACATTAATAGAGATCATTCTAATCTTTGGTGCCATAAAACTAAGTTCACTAACAGCTGAAACCTCTGTCTACTTCGCTGGAAACCGAGTCCTTCGTGCTACGTTCGTATGGTAATCAAGTCTGACTGGCAATTACCCGAGGAAGAAAGAATGTACACTCTTCTCCTTCAATCCAAAAAAGTTCGAAAAAAGAAAAAGAAGCAGGAAATCAAAGTGCATTTGTGTAAGAACTTTGTTCAATATAGTTCAACCATTCTCTCCTGCAATATTTGACCTAACTTGGTATATAGAATTTGCTGCTCCTCCAATGTAAGGCTACGTAATATCTACGAAAACAAACAAACAAACAAATAAAATCGTATTCGGTTGTGTTTCCAAAACTTAAAAGAAATGATGAGAAGATCGATGCAATTACCTCGTTTATAATCATTTCGACCGTATAATCTTGTGGAACAACAAATGACTGATGATAGATGTATGCAAAAACAGCCATTACCATCTGGAAACAGATAAACAGAAAAAAATACTTCTCGAATCGAGCTTTACACAAAAAGATAAAACACTATAGTTGTTCACTGAAAAATATGTCATACAACTATTTGCTTGCCTGGCAGTCCATTCTGTCAGTAAATCCTCCATGTCCGGGTATACTATCACCAAAATCCTGTGTCACCCAAGAAAGGGTTGGTCAAGGAGATCGGAATGGATATGACAAAGTTCATGAATGTTCGGTTTTTTTCAATCTCAAACAGAGGAATAACAAACAAAAAGGTGTACCTTAATCTTAAAAGCTCTCTTGAAACCACTTGCAAAGAAGCCTCCAAATGGTGCAATACTGGACGCAAATAAGCTTAGGCATAGAGCATGCCACTGAACTGGTAAAATTGCTACTTCTTTCCATGGCAGCTGCAACATATTAGTAAATGTGTAAAATACGGAACTGATCGTATTTTGCTGGACAGATTAATATATAAATAAAGCTAGCAAATGCCGAGTAAGAGATATTTATAGAGCAGAGTTCAAATTGAATAAAATTCTCCCATTTCTCAATCCCTCACCACCCATCGAGAAAGCCATCCCGGCAAAGGATAATACTCTGGCTTAAAAAGTGGACCAGGATCGCATAGAAGCCAACCAGTTGATAAGTCCTGCATGCATTTCAGTCATATGAGCATTGTCACAATAGCGTCACTTTTTTTTAAAAGGTGAATGCATTGCAGAATGAATTACCTTCCTTGGACATGTCAGCCACTGAAAATGACCAAAGACATTTGCAAGCTGCGTAAAAAGATGCAAAGAAATTATGTTCCCGATCATGCATACTGGTTACCCGCGGTGATCAAAGAATTAGAAACACTCACCTCGCAGAATCAAACTAATATTGATGGCACAAAAGAAACATGAATAAGGCATCTCTATAGTCTCAAGTCTATCCCAAAAGGAAAAAAGTTGAAGACCGAGTCAAGCACAGGGTAAAATTTCTTACCACAAATGCTGAGATTGTTGTTACAACTGATGCACCGATAAAACCCTCCCATGTTTTCTTTGGAGATAGCTTGATCAAAGGAGTTTTACCAAAAAAGAAACCGAAGAAATAAGCAGCAACATCATTGACGGCAATTAGTGATGCCGGGAGAAGGAACCTGCACAAATCCAACACTTGTTTCCATTTCAGTAACAGGAAAAGAGTAAATGATAAAAACAATTTAATGTTATTTATTGGACCGTAATAAATAAAAAGTACCGAAGCTGCTAAAGACTAACTAATTAGGCTCGCATGTTACCAGAAGATGCCTTCAAAAATGTTGGCTACGGTAAATGCAGACTGAGTGAAGACAACGATGAGAATCATGTGCGTCCATGCAAACTGCCCGAATTGATATTTATACATCTTCTTCTTTAGTGTAACAATGAACCACATGACACCTGAATACGAAATAATATTGGACTAATAAGGGAATGCAGATAAAAACAACTTAATATTATTATGAACCAACTCAAATTCCAGAACAAAAATAATAATAAACTGACATGGAACTTAATGTTCTAGACAACCGAACAAGTTAATCGACTCCATCATAATTGAGAAAAAGCAATGAATGCAAGATGATTAAGATTAAATATTTGTTCATGAGCTTATATAATGTGTGTATGCCTCGCTTATTTTTAAAAGCAATATAATTACGAACCTGCTATGTATAAGAAATAACAAATAACCATCTGATACTTGATGAGCTTACTAACAAGCTTGTAGAAAATTTTATCTGAAGTTACTGTGTTCACGAGCTGGTGACTAAGAATGCGACCATATACAAACAGCATAGCTGTGAAGTAAAAGTGCCTACAAGGACAAAAAGTTCCATCAGAATATCAATCCATCTGAGGTGCTATACCACAACATCGAATTTGCATTGTAAGTATTCTTACCAATTCAAGATCCTAAACCCCGGCAAGCGTTTATCTTCATGAGCTTTTCTGAGTAGATTGAAGAGTTCACTTGCCATGAATATTTGGATAACAACAACCATTGCCAAAATATAAAGGTGCCCCAAATAGATAATCAAAAGGAAGCCCCCCAGCATCCACAGAGATGAACATGCACGAATCCACATCGATTTATATTTGTCGTGGTCATTGATAAGCAAATGATTCCCATTTGTTTTGCTCATCTCAAAATCAAACTGACATCAAAGAACACAGTCGCACTTTCACCATTTGATGATAAAAGGAAAAAAAGAAAAAAGGGATCTCATCACTTAACAGAACAAATGGCATATCAACTGAGCACGTCCTAATCGAACTATAAAGGGCAAGTTGCAAAAAAGGAATAAACCTTTCATTGCTACTGTGTAACTTATCTTGTTACCCGGACATTTCATTTTCTCTAAAGTTCACCTATTAAACAACTACATATATTTGGACACGGGTATGTGAGTAACATACTCTCCAAATATCGAAATCGAGCTCAAGGACTTAAAAGAATCAACAATAAGTGTCGGGTGCAATGGTCATTGCACTATCAGGAAAGAACTCAATTTCGAGACGAGATCGTCGGAAGACGCAACCACGAACCCAAAAGCACCGCGAAAAATACTTTAATTATACCAAAATAAAAATTAACTGCCCCAGAACGCTTGAACTATATTTATGTACATGTAAATAATACAGACCTCATTGGAACGTCGCCGGTGCCGAAGTCGGGCGGAAGTAGGCGTAGATGGTGCACTAGAACCATGATCCTTTTGCATTGCTCTTATTATCATACCGCTAATCTAATAGACTTTGAGATAACATAAACACACCCCTCCCTGCACCAATAAAACAGTTTCTTCTTATCACAAACAAAGAAATTCAAGCAAATGATGAAATTTTAGTCAATGCTATCATGCATTAATCGCCTAAGGGATAACCCATTTTTTAATTTTCGCTTATTTGTTAGATTTCCTCTTTAGAACATACAATTTTTACCCTAAAATAAAAAGTTTAAAAATGTTTTTTCCTTCTTAAAAAAGAAAATTTCAATTTACGTTCTTTGTTCTATCTGTATTTTTTTGGTACATCTAAAGGAACCCAAAACTGTAATACTTAAATTTGACATTCTCCATAACAAAATGGAGAATGTGAAAAAATAAAAACAAAAATGTTAACAATGGGAAAAATATCCATACAAATCTACTGCCATAGTTATAAGGAGGAAAGGAGAAATGGTGAGCTTACAGTTCCGAATCTGAAAAGTTTTAAACGTCCTTTGAATGCAAAACTCATAAACGGTGAACGACCGAATTGATGTGAAAAAAAAAAGGGAATAAAACATAAAATGAAAGATTGAAGAGGAGAATGAAGGATCAAATTGTCGGCTTCTACCGATTCTTAGGAAACAAACAGAAAGTGAAGACTGAAGAACATGAAAAAACTCTTCTTTTCAGGACCCAATGACTTGGAATTCCCAGAATCCGCCACGTAGGCTCCTTTGAGAATTAATTGCATATAATTGCCACGTGGAATCAAATGTGAATATGATAAATAGTTTTTTGCCCTTTAGCTGTTAAAATCGATAGATAATAAGGCTAAATTAATCATATGTGTAAAAAAAAAATTTAATTGATTAAATGGGTTTATTTTTTTAAAAAAATTTAGAGAAATACATTGTCCATTTTAGAGAGTGTAAAAGTTTATTTAGTTGGATCTGTCTAGTTAGGTGCATTTTTTAAATAATCGGTAGAAAAATTCGTCCAACTGGACGAGTTTTCTGTTAACATGTTACAAAAAGTGCACTAAATTAGACGTGTTTTCTCTCCAGTTGGACGCATTTTTCCTGACATATCAGTAAAAAACTCGTTCAATTGGACGAACTTTCACATTCTCTTCTCAAAAATAATTTATTTTCCTAAATTTTTGAAAAACTAATCTATTTAACTAATTAACAATTTTTTTAAATATATACAACAAATTTAGCCAAATAATAAAAGGATGTGCTTGAGTTAAAAAAAATCCATACCACTGAATTAAAATTAATATGAAAGCCTTAAACTAAAATTATTTTTGAATTTTTAAATTGATTTGCATTTTGATGTGAATTTCATTGAAATAGTTTATGAAATAAAAATAAAATAATGTTTTTACAAGTAAATTAATATATATATATATATATATATATAAATTCTTTTGAAAGTGCTTAATTATGCTACATATTTAATTACGCTTTTGAAAATTTTAACTACTGTTTTAAATTTTATGTTGATTTTAAAGTTGCATAATTTCTCTTTCATCAATAAAAAATTAGATATTAAAAAATCAAAGATTTTTATGAGTAAAAATCATAAATCAAAGGTTTATTTAACAAAAAAATAGTTTAAAGTCTTGTTTAAATAACATGTAATAATTTAATGGTTTTTAATCAAGGGAGAAGCCAGAACAATATTGTAGGGGGCCAGATGAAATTTTAATTTTTTATAATCTATATCTTTATAATTTTTAAAGAATTAAAATGAATTTTTATAATTTTAAGAGGGCCAAAATACAATTTTATTTTTACTAATTTAAAATTTTAAAAAAATCTCAAAGGCCTAAGTAACAATTTTACATTTTAGGGACGGTCGGGGCCCCTGCCAACCCCCTAGATTCGCCCCTGTTTTTAATAGTTAAAATTTGAATAAGGGTTTAATATTGAATTTGACAAAATAATTATAATAAAAATAATATTAAATTCTCAAAAGAATATTAAAAATAAATTAAAAAGCGTATTATTGAATTTATAAATTTTATATAAAATATTATTTCAATAACTTATACAATTTTTTTCTATAATTGAAATTGTCAGTGATTGAACTCTAATCTATAGAAATATATATGAAAATATTTTACTTGAATTTTAGCTTGAATTATTATCCATCAAATGAAATTCAAGTGATTCCACTTGCAAACTTATTTAAGCTTTTTATCTTAATATTTTTATATAGTTCAATTATAAATGAAGTCAAATTTGAATATGGATAAGTTTAATTAAATTTAATTTAAATTTGAATATGAAAATTAATAAATAAACTTAATTGAACTCAAGCTTAAATTATTTAATTATGTCTCAAACTAAACTTAAATCTAAAAATTGATGTTCAAATTAAGCTCCAACGGAATACATAATCTTAAGTCAAGTTAGAGGCTGAAATTACCACGTTTTAAACAACTCTACTCAATTACACCCTTAATCTAATCCATGGTAAAAATCAAATTACCAAATTACCATGGTTGCATCAAAGTCACATGTCCATTTTATTGGTCAATTAAAAATTTGTCTTTCTAATATCAGTTTTCATTTCCAAAAACAAAACTAGGATCAAATTTCTGAGCCGAATAAATAGTTTAATCTATAAATAAGTCCAATCGATTTGAGATTTATTTTAATTTAAGCATTTGGTCACGTACACCCAAAAATGATTTCATATAAAAGAAAATGTGGGGAAATGTTCTAAAAAGTTGAAACAGGCTCATTATAATAGTTGAAACAAATTAGAAAAGGCACTAAGAAATCGACTTAAATTGCTAACCAAACTATGATACACAAACTAGTTCTAGGACTATGCCTACATGTACAATACAAGGCAAAATAGCAAGTAATAATGATCCTCAGATGTGTACAACAGGTCCAAGCTGCAAACCTTTTTTATACCTGTATTCAACACAAAAGGTTACAATTCCGGAAAATTTATCAGGAAAAAAAAATGGTTCAGGGTAATATTAGAAAATCGAAAACAAAATCGATATGTTGTTACTATGTTTACCCAATCTGAATAGCGGATATAATGTGCCACGGCAACAAGTTATGGCATGGTGGGTAAAGTGGGTGCATAATTGAATTAACTTGATATAGACTGAAAGCTTCCATTGAATTCATCATAAAGCCATCTGCAGAATGAATAGTTCCATCATTATTCAAAATCCGATCTGTCGTGTGCTTAACAAATGCTAAATTTATTGATCGAAAGAACTTACCTGCATAAGAAAATTGCCTTTGATCTTTCATTTGCTTCAATTCCCAACTGACTTCGTCTTTCACTTTCTTCTTTGAATTTATCAGCGGGAAGAACTTCACACAGGCACTGGATCGAGCTTGCCATTACAGTGCTATCGTTATTAGATTCATAAACCTACAGAGAATAACAGAAGCAACAATTGGCAAACCACCAGATTTTACTTGCTACTATGACAGTCATCATGTATAGACAACAGATAGAACAATAGTAAGAGAACAGTCGGAGTAAACATGCATGAAGGATTACCTCACTGATTTCAGGAGAACATGGATGTGCAACACCCTCCGGTAAATCACTAGGAAAGTAGCACCTTTTGACAACCACCCACTTTGACCCTGTTTTAGCATCCTCCCACATTGCCTGCAGTGAAGATCCAAAATTATAAGTTCGTTTTTTATGGGACACTGGAATCAGTAATCTAGATATAAATTTTTTCAAACATGCTCACCTGAAGCTTAGATGGTATCAGTTTATCCTGGCCAGAATGAACAAGAGCATGATCGTGAACTTTATAAGTTATGCCATCAATGCAACAAGACTGGTAAAATTTTTTCCCATCCACAACTTGAAGTATGTCACCAGCCCATTCCACAGCACGCAAACCATCAGAAGAAAACTCCAGATGCCTTGAAATCTCAGTATTAGCTCCAGAATTTTCAGAAGGATTAACTTGTGCAGCTGCAGCATCTTGTTCACTTTGATTAATCTGTTTAATGCAGTCAATATCTCCTTTCGAACAATCTTTCTCCATATCTTTAGCTCCGGAACTTTCAACATGGCAATTATTTGAAGGGACTTCAGCACAGTTTTGCTGCCCTGTTTGAATATCTTGAGAGTTATCTGAAGGCTGAGAATGATCTGCCTTCTTGCAGATTGTTTTATCTGATGTATCAGCAGGTTCTGATGTTGATGTAGGATCTTTTCTTTCTTCATGATTAGACGATTCAGTCATTTGAGAATGTTCTTCAGGTCGCTCATTTACGGTGCCAAAAGAAGGCAAATCACATACAGCCTCCAAAGGTTTCTTCAAGTTCTCTTTTGGAACCTTAGAACCAGATGCTGACTCAACAGAGTTGCTGTCAACTGCAGTGGCCATAGCCAGAGTCTGTGATGCGGAGCTTCCATTTGCAGTTACCTTCTCATGATTGATAGTTGGACCCAGATTTTCCATTTTCTTCTCTGAAGATGACTGAGGTTCAGCTGTGCTAGAGGGCACTTTGGATACATTGATACTTCTCATGACACGACCATATTTAGGGGGCAAAGGCTTGCCGTTGCAAAATGACAAGCATCTAGCACAGTGCCACTCACCTCTAGGGATTGCCTTCTGATTGTTTGACTGCAAACATTTCAAGTGAAATCCTTTCTCACATGCATCACAAATCAGCACAGTTTCCACTTCATTAATGGTAACTTTGCATGTTTGGCAAGTCAAAGCCTTATTCATATACTCTCTAGAAGGAGGAGTCCAAGTTGGATGAGCAGGAAGCTTCGGTTGTAACAGCTTTTGAACAATTCGAGCAATTTCATTGTGATTATTAATAAATGGAGGAGCTTGTGTAAAGTTTGCACCTTGCACTGGCTGGTGCACACCAGGAAAAGTTCCAGGTGCAGTTTGACTAATGAATGGTCTAAAGGTTTGATCTCTCACTGCTTGATTATTGATCTGGGCTGTAGTCAAACCAGAACTTCCTTCAACCTTTATTGGATTATGAGTCAAAACCTTGTTCTCTTGCCCGGATTTAGCTAACCCTGCAGATTGAGCTTGTATGGACCAAGTGGGAGCATTCGTGGGTGGATGGCTTGCCGAAGAATTAACTGAAACAGACAATATTTGCAATAAAGATGCAGAAATGTTTAACAGAACCGAATAAGGGAGAGAATAGTAATAACATAGTAGCAGAACATTTGGGTAAAGGAAGCATTGATCATCCAATAATTCATCATAGAACACCATTGCAAGTCAAGGAAGCCATTCCCCCACCCCACCCAGCCCATGGAAAAAGTAAGTAGACCATATTATCTAATCTCTAGATGGTACTAAATACAAAGCTCAAAAATTCCAATTGATATGTACATAGCGCTTCAATTTTATTTGCTAATAAGGGACAGAGACCTGGCTGAAGAGAGAATTACCTGGTATTTGGGAAACATATGAAGCCGCATTTGATCCTCCATCCAACTTAATTTGTGGTCTCTCAACCCTGGGATATGCAAATGAAGACGAATCCCTTCCCAGATGGCCACTTGGTAATCCAGTGGACATTGTTGGCATTTTTACATCGCCGGTGGGCAATTGATGCTGTAAGGGAGTTGAACCTGCTGCTGCAACATGAGCAGGCGGCAAAGAAACTGGGATGCCACCAGAAGATACAGTTGGGTGAATCGGTCGATCTGATGGCAAAAGGCGAACTGCATGTGATGCTCCACGGTTTTCAGCTGATCCACCAATATTCGTTTGCAAAGGCTGAGATGTATATGTACCAGGTATAGTGAATTTCTTAGGTTCTTCCATCTGGAAAAGCATTAAGGTAATCAAACACTCAGATTCCGGTATAATATTACGGCATGGCCTTTTCAATCGTTTAACATGCCCAGAAAAAGTGTGCTTTAAATTAAATCAAGCCATATCTGCATAAACAGCTGAAAAGCTTGGCAGCACATAGATCATGGAAGGAAGCATTTGATACCAAAAATTTAATATTACCTTAATAAATATCATGAGAATGCTACAAAATTTAGGAACTAAAGGATGAGTCCTTTAGATAGCATGATCGGTATACTATTCTTTGCCATTGCCACCCTTTAAGACAACATATCTATGTTATTCCGATTTAATTTCCTTTGAAGTACTTGTGTTCGACACATATTTAGACATGGGTATGAACAGATACGATCCTCCAAATATATGAAAAGATTTTTAAAAAAAAATTGAACATACTCATGTCAAACACAGACCTATATCGAGTATTAACACTCACACCCAAGTCTAAGTAGTACAACAACCTGTGAATCAAATGCATCTTTCAATCCATAAACAACGACCACCTTAAGCCATGTCTATCTTATGGTGCTCAAAACCATGAACCCATAAATAAACAACTATGCCACAAAAAATATCAGACTGAAAATGACAAAAACCTGCTAGCAGTTACTAAAATCATTATATACCCTTTTTTTTTTCTTATGAGCAATTTAAACCAAATTAAGCTTTTCACAGCTACACACACAGCCCTTAATCCATCAAAATTTACTTTAAAAACCGAGAAGAAAATCAAAGTATACAATAGATTGAGAACTTCAACTTTCGTAATTATACGGAAAACTGAATTTCAGGATAATTTCTCATATAAATTGCACCAAAGAAAAACAAAATTAACGTCTGCCCTAATACTTCTTGACCAATATAAAATCAAATCAATCAAAAAATGAAAATGACCACACAAATCCAAATGTAGCCATAATTCCAGACCAAATAAAAAACAAAATTAATGAAAAATTCATTAAAAGAATAAAAAAATAATACAATTAAGACATTTTTAACCTTCATTTTGGCGAGCAAAACCTTCTGAGAAATCGACATTCCCATACCCCTAAACCCTAATCTCTGCTCCTTGAGCTTGGAATTAAGCCCCAACTCTTCAATCACATTCCCTATTGCATCCCTCCCAACAATATCCTTAGGTGCCATCTCCCCGCACATCTCCGCCAACGTCTCACGCGCCTCCGCCATCAACGACATCTCCGCCGACGTAGGATTCTTACCTCCCCTCATCTTCCCCATCGTTGACAACACCAGCACAATCTCCGCTACCCTCTTTAGTCCCCCACCGCACCGCTGCTTCTTGGACGCAGAAACTGCCCCATTTTCGACCCCACGTTTCTCCCCCACCGCAGGAGAAGGCTCAAACGCTGCGTTTTCGTCGACACCCACCTCGGGATCCATTACAAAACAAAGCCAATCTAGAAAAAAAGGTCGTCGTCTCAGAAGAGGGACTGAAACCAGAGCGAGAGCGAGAGAGAGGGAGAAATAAAGATCCGAGTGGGAATTAAGAAATTATAAAACTAAAAAATTAAAAAAAAAAATCAGGGGACTTTTTGGCGGGTAAATTGGGGGAAAGAGAGAGAAATTTTTAAAATAAATTTTTACTTTGTCAAAGAAGGGATCAGAGTTAGGATTGAATGAACGAAGGGATTTTGTGAGAGCGTCGAATGACGAAAAAGATAAAAAAGATGGTTTATTTAGGGGAGTTTTTGTAATTTAAACATGAACCGGGCGGTTTGCTAAAATCGAACCGGATATTACAATTTGGGGATTTTGAGGTGAATCTAGGGTTTCTGGAGTTTTTACAACGTGAGGTGAAGGCGTTGTGGTTATGGGGAAAGTGAGCAATGAAAAGTAGCCACGTCAGCAAAATAGAAAAAACAAGTAAAAATCTAGATTATATGGCGTCACCATAAAATTTTCGTTAAATTAATTTAAGGGCACTAAACTATTATTAAGTTTACATTTTAGTTATTTAATTTTAAAAGTTACAAAATAGTCACTAAACTATGACATTCTCTATTTGCACCATCTGCACAAATTGAAAGTTTTTTCCCTTCACTTTTATAGTTCATTTTTTGTTTCATGAAACAGTTTTGAACATCTCGAATTTTTGAACAAAAATCCAAATAGTTTTCTTCTCTCATCTTCTACCATATCAATCTTTAAATCGTCGCTTGAAGCTCTCTCGCTGAACTTTGAAATAAAAAACTTAACAGTCCATGAATTAAATGAAAACTTTCAAATAGTTTAGTAACTTAAATGAAAACTTTAAATAACTCAATGACTATTTTGTAACTTTTTAAAGTTGGATGACCAAAATATAAACTTACTGATAGTATAATGACCTTAAGTGTAGTTTACCTTGAAAAGTTTATCCATCGTTTCTATTATATATTAGATAGATTACAATATACCCACGATGTGAGTGAAAAATAAATTTATGTGATAAATATATTTATAAAAAACTTATATAACTACTAAATGGGACTTTGGTTGTACAATAAAATCAACTTCCTATTACGTAATTATATTTTTACCAGTACTCAAGTGTTGATACCAGATTTATTTATAAAAGTTTTTTTTTAGTAAAAGTGATTAGTTATTTAAAATAAATTTGTTGATGTTTAGATTTACCTTTTAAAGATCTTTTCAAATATTATATATAAAAATATTTTTAGAAAATGGGAATATATTTTTTGGAAAACTAAAAAAATTAAGTTGAAAATTTTAGTAAAAAAATTAAATATGTTTTGATATATTACTTAAAATTAAGTATGATACATAATTAAGTTATTTGATAGATATAAATTTTAAATAATGTAATTGTTTTTATTTTATATTTTTCCTCGCTTTTTTATTCTACATGGTAATATAATGTTAAAAGAAATAAAATTAAAAAATTAAAAATATTTTACATTAAGTGAAAAGTAACTCTTTACTTAATTATAATTTTCCGCCGTAAAAAATTTATATGAGACAACTATTTTGTGAATTATCAAATGTGCTTGAAAATATAATTCACTTAAAATATTAATATTTAACTGATTTATTTTTTTAACGGCTTATCAAACAAGATTTTAATGTTTTATTAATTTGTGACACCAAATTAGTCAAAAGTTTTATATAAGTATAAATAGAAAATTACTTTTTGTTGATTTTTCCTGACAGCTATAAGTTCATATATACGTGGTAAATTGTAACTAGACAGAAGTGCACGTGAAACACAAAAATCTACATTGAAAACTTTGTTACACGATTCAAATTCCTCTAAAGAGTCTTATATAGAGAGCTAATTCACCACAATTCAACAAGTATAATTTACAAAACTCACCACAATTCAACAAGTATAATTTACGATTTAAGTCATATTCACCTAACATATAACAACTTCACATCTACACTTTTAATACGGATCACTCTCCACAAAAACTCTTTCCCTTAAAATTTTGTTGTAGACCAAGTGACTCAATTGAGTTTACTTTCAATTTTGCACGCAAAATGCTAATTTCTATACGAACAAAAAGAAGTGCTCTCTCAATACCTTTTAACATAATACAACCTAATCATATACAGATACAATTAAATTAATAATCGCATTCCCCTAAAACACTCTAA
Organism: Gossypium stocksii; assembly: GCA_020496765.1. Taxonomy (NCBI): domain Eukaryota; kingdom Viridiplantae; phylum Streptophyta; class Magnoliopsida; order Malvales; family Malvaceae; genus Gossypium; species Gossypium stocksii. The sequence goes on from CM035623.1 coordinate 4,372,644, forward strand.
TTCGATCATTGTTCATTTGATCATACACAAAATTGCTTGGTATGTTTAACTTGTTTGGAATTGTTATTTAGGTACATTTACTGTTAACGTCATGATGAGAAATAGTCAGTGAGTGGTGTCACGATCTGAAATCCTCGAAGTTACAACGTCAACTCAATAATTTAAAAATTTTACAATTTGATCCTTATTTGACCTCAAGTTATATAAAGAGTTTTTGTAATCTTGTATGTATTTGTAAAACATGTTGTAATGATGTTTTGAACCTAATAATATGTATGAATTGTTCAATTAAATTGTAATGGATCGTAGTTGCTCCGCCAATGAATATAATATCTCGTAACTCGAACCAGACGATCAGGCCAAGTATGGGATGTTACATAATTATATTCAATTATATATATATTTAAAAAATTAACATATTTAAATTTTTGTAGATTTAGATATTTCACATATGATTAAATTTTTGAATTTAAAATTTTTGTGGATTCAAATATATGACGAATAACGATACTTAATTTGGGTTCAGATTTAGATAGTAATATTCGGATGATTTAAGAATAATAAATAAATTTAAATTTTTAGTGATTTTAAGGTAGATTTGAGCCAATTTAGCCCAAATTAGACCATAGAACCCAAAATCCATTTGAGCCCAATATTTGACACAATTGGATCATCTTAGCCCAAAATGGGTATCCATTTACTTCAAGTTTGGGCTCAATGAGACGGGTCATTGATGAACACTCAGTGTTGAAACTAAAAACTAAAACCTCAACCATTTGATTTCCAAATCCAAGCTTAAGATCTCAATTCCTGTTATTTTCTCCCATTTTCCCAGAAATCATACAAAAGGTTTTGGTTTTTAGCATATGAATTTTATCTTATCTCCATATTTGTTTTTGATTAATTTACATCTTTTTTGTTTTTGCAGGAAATTTTGTGTAAAATCGACATCTGGAATATGGGTTTCTTGGTAACAACCCTGATTTTTGCTGTAATTGGGATAATTGCATCGCTTTGTACCAGAATCTGCTGTAACAGAGGTCCCTCTGCTAATCTGTGAGTGTCCTCTTCACAATCTCTTTTTTAGATTTATAATTCATATGTTAAAACTTGTATTTTTTCTTTTTTTTTTTTTACAATCTGGTTTGATGTTGCTTTAATTAAGTTTAAACTTTTAAAAGGTATCTGTTGATTGGTGTACTTCAATGAAATATGCTTTAATTTGGTATTGCAACTTGGAAGAATAACGAGTTGGCGCTGTAAACCAATGCTGAATTCTTTGTGCTGTGGTTGTTTACTCTAAAGATTGCAGTAAGCTGTGTTTCAAGGCATTGTGCCAGACAACAAAAACGCCTTGATCCTTTTCGGGCATGAACTGATGTTATGATCAGGCGCACAACTGGTGCGCTGAGATGTGCTTTTTGCAAGGCAATATGTGTGCCAAAGAATGGCCCCCCGGCTAATCAAAGTTCTCTTTCATTTCTTTTATTTTTAGATTTCTTTCAATAGTTGTACCATTATGAGTAAGAAAGGGGATAATATGCTTCGTAATATTTGATATTCAACCGTAGATGGGGATCATAATGAAATCATGCATATTGATCAAAGAAATCGTAACATACCTTCCCTTATGATATGATCTTGCTTCAAACTAGATCACTTTTTGGAGTTAGTTATCATATTTATATATCTTAACCTTATTTTATATGTATAAACAGACACATATACAAAAATAAATCCATATACATTTTGTGCTTTACTCCACTTGGGGAAGCTTCTTATTCCTTCTTTTTTTTCTGTTTTTGTTTTTTTTGGTGCCTTGGGCAATATAAGGATTCTAGCACGTAGAGTGTGCCTTGCACCCTTGAAAATACTGCCACTGGGTAAAAGATTAGTGACTAGCAAACTGATTTGTGTCGATTTTAGTTATGTAGTACCATTTTTTGATATACCATAGCCTGGTTTGCTATCTAGATAGTACCATACTAGGATGTTTTCTTTTGTTCGATTACTATTTCCTGCCGACAAGAGTAATGTCTCCCTAGATTTTCCTTGCTCTCATTGAAAAACTGCTTTTCCTTGTTTTATTTATACAGGCTTCACCTAACACTGGTCATTACAGCAACGGTCTGTTGTTGGATGATGTAAGTTCATTTCTGCTTTACATTTTATCTTTCTTCTATTGTAGCTCGACTTTCTTATAGATACTGTTTGTAAAGCAATAATAATATGAAATCTTCAAAGCGCAATGATTGTCAACTGCGGGATTCTTTTGGCTATGCTCATTGCCCTTCCAAAATTTTGTTTTAGATGAATCATATAGTGCCACCGCCTTTTCGTCCTATTGTTTCTGCAAGGAGGAACTACTCTTCCTTCCTAGGATTTTAAGGCTTCATTTTCTTTTTGAAAATATTTTATGTTTTTATTTTCTATTTTCATTTAAAAAAACCTTTTTTTTTTCATTTTTTGAAAATAAAAAAAATAAAAAATGTCTGGTAAATATAAATAAAATTCTGTTTTCAATAATGAAAATATGAAAGTCGTTCATTACCTCTTTTTTTTAAATAATAGAAACATGAGAAGTAAAGTAAAATAAGTTCGTACATTTATATGGACTTGAACTAAGGTCAGAGATTTGATATTTAAAAACTGTTGAAGAAAAATATTCTTGTGTTTATATTGATTTGAATCAGGGTTAATGCATTAATTAAATTTAAAGTTAAAAAACCTTTGTTTTCAACATTTCCAATTTTACAAATAATTTTTAATAAGAACTTTTAATAAAAACAATGAAAACAATTTTTTTCTTTTCTAATTTTCAAATATTTTTATTTTTTGCTTTCCAGAATCCATTTTTAAAAATTTCAACCAAACACATTTTCTTTAGTGTTCTCCATTTTCCAGAAAACCGAAAACAAAAATGACATTTATTTCTTGAAACCAAGCGGAGCCTAAATTTTCTTTTTGGCATGTGTTAAGTTTGTATGCTTTTACAAGAATCTGATTTGAAGGTGTGTATAAAGAACTTGTCATTAAATGAGAATAATATCTTGTGTAGCTTGTTCCTTAGGTTCTTTAGCTATTAATTCACCAAATAGGACACCTTATTGAAGTCTGATATCTTTGAGTGCCTTAATATACTGCCCATTTGTGAGAATTAGCTGGATTTTATGATTGTTGAAATAATGGCTGTGGTGTAAGGTAGATTCACAAGTTCATTAGGTTGTCATGGTTGATAATGAACTTCAATTTTTCGTATAAATGACCTATGTCCTGCATTAAGCTCATTCGTTCTATGCTGCTTCAACTCTATATTTTTCCTAAAACGCTTGTGTTTGGCATCCGTGTCCGACACATATTAAGACATGGGTATGGAGACACAGAAAAGCTTTAAAAAGAATTGAACACACTCGCATCAGACACATTACTCATCTGACATTCGCACTTGAGTCCAAGTAACACGGCATGATTTTGATGAAATTTATCTTTGTAACTACTTTTAGGTATAGCTCTAGCTTTAATACGTAAAACATGTTTTGTTTCATTGTCTTGCTAGTTTGTAATGTTTTTTTTTTTTTGCTTTGATAGGTGGGCAATTGTATATCTTGCACAAATGAAACCACTCATTGTCCCCATTTTGAGTGAAGGAGAGTGAAATTCTTCGCACGAGATCGTTTGCGAGGTTATCGGTAAACAAGCTGTAGTCATATTGATTGTGGATTAGCCTCTGAATTTAGTTATGTAATATGTCTTTCTCATGTCGTTTCTGTAAGCAAATCCTTATTCAAAGCTTGAACTTTGAAGTGGTAGTATGTTAGCAGTACTTTATTATTTGTTTCTCATTTGTTCAGTTTTTCATAAAAAATAGTGTTGTTTCCATTAGACATTATGCAGTTTTTGATGCAATAATATCGAAAAAAGATTACATTTATTAATAATCATCATTGTTTCCATTTTCCAAGATTCTTGTTTACATTCTTTGACGATACGTTCATGGAAGTCCTTATGGTAAATTTATCCTTCTATTGAAAAAACAGTTAAATTAATTTTTATATGCTAGATCAAAGAATAAATTAATTTTTTTTGTTAAAAAATTCATCTTTATTATAAAAAACTAATACGATTGACAAAATAATCCAACAATGTTATGTGTATCTTTAATTTATAAAGATCTTATAAAAACCAGTTTTAACAGTTAAAATGAACAGAAAGGATGAATTACAATTCAACTCTTAGTACAAAACCTCACCCTATTATTACATTTAAGTGATAATGTCTTACAAAGATTATATACAATCCATGCATTAGTTTATTAATGAATAGGGTAATTTAGAAAAAGGAAGTTCAAAAGTAAATCAAAACAAGCTCATGTCATTCAAGTTGACATTAATTTAAGTCAAAATAAATTTACATAGTTGTAAATACAGCTCACTCAACAAGACAACTACTTCACATCTTGTTACATGGACTCCTCGTTGTTCTAAAATACCTGTGTCCAGCCATTGTGTCCTTTGGAAAAAAATTGAGCATACCCACAATTATATCCGATATTTACTTCGAGTCCAAGTAACATAGAAAATATTCAAAGAACAGAGGGGAAAACCGAACAAAATTTCCAGAATATAATCAAGAGAATATAAGTTGAAAAAACAAATTCTAACCCCAAACAAAACAAAAGGAGCAAGTTTGTTGGGCTCGGTGTTTGTTGGTATTACAAGTATTTGATGAGTAGGTATATGATGACAGCCAGAATCACGATCCCGGTCACAGCTAAAAGCATGCACATACAGGAACAACTGTCTCTGGTTCGCCTGTTCAATACCGCCAGGTTTTTCTGCACTCTCTGTTACAAAACAAGATAAAACCAAAGGAAAACATATTTATGAGAAGCCACCTCGATATCAAAGTTATAGGAACTAGCAGCGTCATCAAGAAGTGACCCTAAAAACCATGCACCAAAGGCACTGCATGCATTATCACTTATCAGACAAGCTAGCATTTGATCAGGTGCATGCATGCCTAGTACGCTTGGACACCTTTTTTAGTAAGACAATAGATGCAAAACAAGTCCATATATTATAAGTTCTCTTCAATTTCTTATTTTTAATATTTTTCATTAGCATATTACCTTTACCGGTAAGAAAGAGGATGATATTCGAGTATTCAACAATAAACACAGGAAATCATGCATACGTTTAACAAAAGGAACAAAAAATTGGCATGCTTTTCAGATAAATTGGAGCAGTCTTTAGAGTTTATTATCATAATTACATAACTTAAGCATAACACATATACAAAAAACACAAACATGTACATATCGCGCCTATCTTCACTCAGGTGATTTTTTTTTGCTGTGTATCACCTTAAGATGACACAATGATTCTAGTGCTGAGAGTGCATCTTACACCCTCGGCGACACTAAACAAGTATGGTAAGTGATAAAGGGTGTTCTACATTGTAACTATTCTGGACTTGAGGCACTAAGAAAGTCCGTGCACATCGCTTTCAACATGGAATATTTCAAATGATCCAACCTTGCTCGCACTACCAACATATCAATGGTCACAAACAATATGGAAGTAAAGCAAAAGCAACATTTTCATATCAACAGTTCTGTATTGCTTTATTCTGCTTCATCTAACAGCTGACAAAGAATACTACTGATAACCGGTTTGGTTCCAACAGAATTCAATAATCAAAGACCATGTAGCTCTTACTAAACTTGAGGAGGATTTCATCTATTACTAATAAAGCTTGGATGACTGTCGAGTGAAAATATAAAAAAAGATGCATACCACTTTAGGATCACAAATAGGTGGACCATAGAAATATATTCAAAAGCAGTAACTGGATCTTGTTTAATTCGAAAAAAGAGAGGATATTTTGCAATGCATATAAAATTGTTAATTAATAATGACTATTTTACCTGCAGACGAGAATCAGAAACATCCACGTGTTGGTCCAGGTCATCCTGCACAGAGGAAGCACAACATAAATGTATTATGGTGGATGAATCAAACCTCACTAGCATTTATTTTATAGAAAAAAGAGGCAAAAGAGTATAGCAGAAATAAACAGAAACATACAATTAGTCGGGTTTGCAGATCAAGTTCTTCATTGACCGCCAATGCAATATGCTTCGTACTTACTATTGTCTCCTCCAACTTCTCAAGATCCTCATCTTGCTCTGCTCGAAAAAAGACAACCCTCATAAATCGAGGAAACTCAAACCATTTTGCAAGCTCGCACTAAAATAACTTGCCTTTCATTATTTGTCTTTGAAGACCAACAAGGCCGGAATTATCCAAACCAACCGTTCTACTCATGGCATCCGGCTTACTTTCGGGCCCCAGCAAGCTATCTCTGTTAGCAAAGTTTGACATGTTGAATGCAGAAGCCATCTGGTTCACTTTTGACCTCAGGTTTGCAACCATGTCCTTGCGACGATTCATCTCCTTCTCTGTTCTGTAAGCAAAGTATAAAGCATCAACATACGGTCAAAGTTAGTTTGATCATGACAAAACATACTTCAACCGTAAGCAAATAACGAAGTGCCGTGTTTATAAACATCACATACAGTCACATACAGTCAAAATCACTAATCGAACGTCAATTCAGTCCTAGATGCACCTCAACTAAGATGACTTACAAGGGCTTCCCGGTCAGTCTAGACAAAAGGGACTGCAATCCATCAAGTCTAGTCCCTAAAATAGTAATCTTTCTTCGTATAGCCGATGCATGACGCTGAGTTTCTGGACCAGAAGCAGGCAAGGAACTCCTTTCAGATATCATGGCATTGATATCATCAACCATTTTTACTGCTTCATTATATTCTTTTATCCATGAGTCTGAAGAAGATGCCATTGACCTTAAACAAATAACAATGAAAGTCAAAATCTGATCTTTAAAAAAAAAAAAAACTTAATATATAACCAGAAAGCTTAAATTTTACACACTTGAAAACATCATTCAAACTATGAAATAAGAACATATAAGAGAAAGTAACCAAAGTATTAATAATTCTGAGAGCAACATTTCCTTTTATCTCCTCCTTTTGAATTTGATGCCCTTTTTAAAAGAGAATTAGACCATTACTCACAAGGAAAAATAAAATTCTGTTTGCAACTGGATATCAGCTTATATTGAAAAAAGCGATCAAATTAGACACACTAATCCACTTAGTAACATAAACTTTATTTAGAACCATCAACAAAATCCCCCCTTTTTCTTTTCCTAATTAAAAATAAAAAGAAACTCATATTTGTCTCTAAAAAAACCTTCTTTGAACTGGGTATAAGTTCAAATATTGAATTTTTTCCCCCCAAAATTTAGTAGCCAAATTAATCCCAATTGTAAAAGGAAAAATAAAAGAAAAAGAAGGATACTTCATTCAAAACCCATCAATACGTTCTTTTTATTGGATGGAATTAAACAAATCCATGTATCATAAAATGCAAAATTCAATTAAAAAAACGAAATTAGAAGTAACTTACAAAGAAGAAAACTTTAAAAGAAGACGATGGAGCTGTCGATCAAATCCCAAAAAAGAAAAAAGCGAAAACCCAGGAAAGGGAAAGTTCTTAACTTTTGACGATCCGCGTTAAAGTAATCAATTGATTAATAGCATTTTCTTGGTTTTCTAAATGGAATTAGTTGAACTTGATAGAAATTATGTATCGTTAAATTATGGAATAAGAGAAACGGCGTCGTAGAGGCTAAGCGAGCATTTTTCTCTTCTTTTTGTAAATAAAAAAATTAAATAAATCTTATCCAAAATTTAAAAATAAAAAACTTAAATACAATTTATTTTGTTATTTGAATGGTAATTAAAATAATTAATGCCCATTATTATTATTATTCTGATCTCGTCCAATTTTATCTTTATCTTCATAGTCATCATGATAAAGTTGGTATTGATAAGATTTTTTAATTATTTCTATAAATTTGATATCCTTTCTATCATATTATTTGTTGTTTTTTTTCTAATTTTTTAATAATATTTAAAAAAATCATGTCATTGAAAAATAATTTTAGTAATTTTTTATTCTAAACCCTGAATCTAAAACCTTAAAACCTCAAACCTTAAACACCAAACTTAAATCTAAAACCTCAAACATTGAATACCGAACACCAAACTTGAACCCTCGAGGTTTGGCGTTCAAGGTTCAAGATTTTGGATTCAATATCATGGTTCGAGGTTTAAGGTTTGGGGTTCAAAGTTAAAGTTTTAGGTTCGAGGTTACAAGTTCAAGGTTCTGGGTTTGAGGTTCAAGATTCTGGGTAAAAAAATTACCAAAATTGCGTGAATGAAAAAATTTGTCGAAATCTCATTAAATAATTAGAAAATGAGCATAAATAATATGATGAGAAGGGTTTCATAAAATAATTTCTCTTATAAATCCTTTATACATTCATTTATATTTAAATTTCATAATCATAGTTTCACATTTAAAAAATTCAAAATTAATTTATGTTAAAAAATTCTTAAATCCTATAAAGTATTTTTATCATTATTATCTATATAACTCTATAATTTAAATCAAATGATTTTGTTTTTATTATTATCCCTTTATTTATTTTGACATTGATAAATGTCATATATTATAAAATATTTTTATCATAATTATCTATTAAAATCGTTATTACCTATTAGATCATATATATTTTTAAAAAATAGATCATAATTTAATATTTAAATCATAGTTATCCTTTAATTCTAATTGCCTACTAATAGCTCTATAAATATTATGTACCATGATTTTTTTTCTCAATTTACAATTTTCATTTGCGAAGGTACATTTTAAAAATTATTACTAATATTTTCGTTTTTTTAAAGAATTTTGTTTGTATGTTTTAACCTATTCATGGTATTTTTTAAAAACTATTCACTTAATTTATTACATTTATTTATATGTTTTTACTACAATATTATGTTTACTCAATTTTGAATTCAATGCGTTTTAAAAAAAATCCCACATAAAAATTACTTGAAATTTATAAAAGAAAAAAAAATTGAGACAAATATCAATAGTTAAATCATATTAATATTTTTTTAATTTTAAACTATTATTTTATTATAAATTTTATTACTATTTTAGGAACATTTACTTATTAAATTACACATTTATTTTTAATTCGTTAAAAAATATTTATTTTAATATTTTTAATATATTTAATGTATTATTTTTTAGAAAAATCATATAAAAAAATTTAATAAAAACAAATCGAGCCTAAATTTTAACATTTTTATCCAAATTAAACTTAAACAAAAAATTTTTTAAATCTATTTTTTAAGTCAGACTAAAAATAGGCATAAAATTTTAATTGTGCACAGCCCAAACCCATGGACACCCTCACACAATTTTTATTAGGAATTGTGTTTGCTTGTGAGCGAATGTATAGATTTATAAGTAATATAAATTATCTAGAATTATTTCAATCTGAAAACAGTAAAATTACATTATGTACAAAACACAAGATAAGAAAAATAATAAATATAGCAATTTTCAACAACCAAACAATAGCTAACATCTATCTTCCATGTTTCATCCATCATTTTAATACATTATCACCCCTCTTACCAAAGGGGCCAAAGAGCATTAATAGCAAATTAAAAGAAGTCATCCTTGGACCATGCCGTGCGTTGCAGATTCTTTCTTCTGAGAAGCAAGAGCAAATTCTCACATTTCAACCTCACAAGCCAGCATGGATTTCTTACAATATTGATGTGCATTGTTTGCCATTAAAGACTAGCCTACAAATCAATAGTAGCCATCATTTAAAAATTTAGCTTCAATTGCAGGCCATTTGAGAGTAATCCTAGTCCCTCCCTACCTCATAAAGTCTACCAATTTTGGTCATTATAACCCCCACCCCCCAAAAAAAGAATCAGAAAAGATGAAGGCCTGCATTTATAAAGTTCAAGAATATCAAAATTCAAACACAAATATTATATTGTTCAACATTACACAACAACCCACTAGTTGACATTCAAACTAAAAAGTTCAAAAACTAAAACATTCTTGAATGTCCTGTAAAAAGATAAAAGTAGCAAAGAGGAGATTCTGACATGATATATGAAAAGCTCCAATAACAAAATTTTTAGGCAGCTCCCTTCCCCTTCTTTCTCTGGATCTTCTTCATGTAGAATTCCAGCTCTTTGCCTTCCAAGATATACCTGTCCAACCCATTCAACCTCGCATTAGAATAAGAATGATAATAGTTACAATGACTGATAAACTAGTTGCATAGTGAAAGGGGAGAGATTTAAGGAATATGTTTTAAGGCTTTTTTGTAAGAGAAGTTTAGAGTCAACGACATACCCATCAGCACGGCCACACTGACCAGGCCTTGAAGAGATACAAGCGAACAAACGACCACTTCCAAATTGATCCTCGATATGTGGATCAAGCTTGCGATTCTGTTGACGTTTCTCCAGCTTCCTCAAGACATGGTTGCTCTTCTTCACCTCCTCAGTGCCAGTTTCACCTTCCTGTAATCGGGAAATGCCATCATTTGAGGATTTAAAGAACCAGACACAGAAGGCTAAGCAAATAATTGCAACTAAAACAATTAACTCATTGCATAGGAGCTGATCTATTGAAATAGTACCCATGTGATTATAGCATAAAAAGTATTCGTCTTACCTCTCCTTCTTTCTTGATGGCTGTTTTCTTCTTGCGACCAATGTCGACACCATAGTGCTGGAGATACCACTGCTTGAATGGTGCAGCATCAACTTGAACAATAGCACTCTTAACCAGAGTTTGAGTGCGAACCAACTCATTGTTAGATGCATTGTACACCACATCCAAAATTCTGGTCTTACGAGTCACGGCCTCACTTCCCCACGAGTAGTTTCCAGTGTCGAGCCTCAAAGCACGCCACTTGACATTTCCACCACGAACCCTAATCCTCCTAACTGTCTTGTTGCTTGAAAGCTTTGTGTTTGCTGGTTGCCTTCCAAGCTCATACCTTAAAAAAATAAACCACCAAAATTTAGAAATATATATATGAACACAAACTCAAAAACACCAAAAGAAACAACACTCTTAAGAAAGAAAATGGGACAAGATCCATGGCATCTAAGCAAAAACTAATATGGCACAGCTTTTACAATCATTAAATAAATAACATAGCTTTTAATCTTTGGTCAGGGTATACGATTCGAATAAATATACAAAGAAAAAAACCCAAATAAAGGTAATAAAATTCCTCCAAAAATTCATGTGACAGTAAAATGAAGCTAAATCTGAAACTAGAGGCTAAAACCTGTATATTTGGTTAAGTAAATTACAAGGACACAACCTCTGCTTTTAGAACATCCTAAATCAACTTTCTAAGATATCAAACAGAACAAAAAACTGATCAAGAAAAATCAAAGCACAAATTTTTTTTTTGGAAATAATGGGTTTGATTATTACTTTCTCTTCTTCCTCCAAGCCTTCTTTTTACCTCCAGTGGCACGCCTCTTGTGCATCGAATCACGAGAAATACCTACCAAGAAGAAAAGATAATAAACCCATTTAAGCAAGAAATTAAGCAGGAAATTACATGATTTAGAAGAGATCAGTGATGAGCTAGAGGAGTTTCAGAATTACCCATTTTGACTGCGGAAAAAGTTCAAGGGTTTTTTTTTGGGGGGGGGGGGTCTGTTGAAGCAAATCCGAGAAGAGACTGAAGCTAGGGTTTGAGAGGCAGTACAGCCATAGGCGGAGATTTGAAGCTTTGCAATACACAAAAACCCTAGTTTTTCTGAAATTACAGTAATGTCCATGTTGGGTTGGGTTTATGTTGGGACAAAAGTAGTCCATTAGTACATTATCTCTTTTGGGCCCAACTAGAAAAAATATTTGGGTTCATGCTTTAGGCCTAACTGCTATAGGATGCTTTTTTTTAAAAAACATTAGTAGAGATTTTATACAAAGAAAAACAACTGGCTAAAAAAATATATATACTTAGATATCAAAACTACTAATAAACAATGTAAACACATGTGTATTGAATTTTAACTCAATTGTTATGAATATTGTTATCAATGCAGAATAACGTGGGTTTAAATATGGTAAAATACATTATTCTCCTATTTACGGGTTGATAAGGAGTTATTAATAGTTCTAAGTATTGTATAAAGAAAAAATATATATTATCGGAACTTATAATGAAATTGACAAAAACGTAAATAAATACAAACATAAACATGCATATCGGATCAAATCTAATAACATACAAAGACATAAAGAAATGGCAAAACGGTCCAAAACAAAGCATTAGAAAATCGAAGCCAACCACCCTCGGAAAAAAACTCCATCGGAGAGACCAAACTCTCAATCGTCAGACAAGGCACCAGGGAGGGCAAGCCGTCAACGCCAACATCTGACTCTGTCGCTGCCGAGAAACCAAGGGAGAAGGTTATACCAGTCAATTTATTTTCGCCACAAAAAGAGCACAAGATGGTCACCAGTTGTAGGAACTGGTACTCGAGGACAAGGTGCAACAGTCGATCTAATTGTCGATCGCACGTGTGACGGTGATACTGGGACAGAACCCATCTCGATATAACAAAACGAGAGAGAAACGGTTTGTCGTTGCATCTATAATCTTCAGTTTGTTTAACTTAAGAGGTGGCAAAGATGTAGATATCAATGAGAGATTTTTTAGGCTTACATGAAGATTTAGTCTCTCAAGGTGTACTTTTTTTTTAATCTTATTTTTTTGTATTTAAATTATAGAAATGATTGTATAAAAAAAGGGGTGTCACGTCATTCTATATCATTTTCTAATTATTTCATTTCTTGATGTTAACAATATACACTGGTCATATAGGATCATTTTCTTTTCGAGACTTTTTACTTTTTTGTCATCATGTGGGAGTTTGAATTAATTTCCATTTATCTACTTCTATCAATATGGAGGGGAAAGGAACATTTATAATCTACTACAAATATTATTTTGTACACCATAGGGGGTTTCGTTTTTTTATTAATAGGAGTTTTGGGTCTCGATTCATATAGTTCTAATGAACCAAACATTAAAATTTGAAACATTAACTAATTAATCATATCTCGTCGCACTGAAAATAATATTATATATTGGATTTCTTAATGTTTTTGCTATCAAATCGTCGATTATACCCTTACATACATAGTTGTCGGATACTCACAAGGAGGTCCATTATAGTACTTGTATGCTTTTAGTCAGAATTTTATTAAAAATGGGAGCAACAATTATGAGTCTATGTAAATCCCATAGCATAAGTTGTTACACAATTATAGTTATCTAATGAGGTATTTTATCTATCTAGATATGATATCCATAGGGAATCAACAAAAAATTATCATGTTTCAATTTTTCATTGAATAGATTAAGATAAAAAAAATAGAATTTTTAATAGAGCACACCGTGTCTTGTCTCCACTAGAACATTATAACGAAATAAAAGAAAGACATATATAAATAGAAATGCTATATTTACGCACGTTTAATAAATATAATCTTTTTCGTATACAGTTCAATCATATTCTAAATATTTTACTAAAAATTAAAAAAAAATTAAAAAGGCACTTATCCATTATTTTCTGTATTTATTTGTTATAAATATAAATATAAATTTTAGTTAGAAGTCATTTGATTGGTGGCTAAAATCCCTATTTTTATTTGTATATGTAATAATGTGTAGTTTCTATAAAGAAAGTTTCAATCCTTCAAACATAAATAAATAAATTTTTAAATAGAGGCAAAACAAAAAAAAAATGAAAGGTCAGAATTTAATTGTATATTTCTATAATAACAAAAAATGTAATTTTACCGTTTTAATAATTTATATCTTTATAATTTATAAAAGATTAAATTAATTTTTTATCATTTTTAAGGAAACTAAAGTATAATTTTACCATTCTTAATTTAAAATTTTACAAATTATAAACAAAATTTAAATGAAAAAAATTTCATTTTAAAAACAAACCTCAACCAACCCTTTGACTTCGCCACTAATTTCAAAGCTATAAATGATGAATGTTTATAACCTTTTGAAGAAATAAAGTATTTATAGTACTTATAATTTTAATTTTGAACCTTTTGGAGACAATGTCCCCAAATTATTGCTTTCTTCTCATAGCAAAAATCATCATTAAATTGGGTTAAGATTATTCTTTATTGCCATGATGATAGCTGTTAATGTTTTTTCTTTTAAGTTTTTATGCTAATTTAAAAATATATATTTTACCTCTTAACCTCTAAAATTTAATCAAACTATTTTTTTTACAGAAAAATGGATTGAACAGTTAAACTTTAAGGGATAATGCCTACTTATACTTTTATAAAATATCTAATGCGATACATGTATTTTGAAAATGTTTAATATAGTACTTGAACTATCAATATTTATTTTATTATGGTACCTTTTATAAAATACCCGATGTGATACTTACACTTTGAAAATGTCTAACATAGTATATGAATTATCAATATGTGTTTTATTATAATACATAGTGTCAACACAGTTAATGAATTACTAAACCAACCAATAAAAATTTGACACTTCAGATTTTTTCAAAATTATAAAATTCAAACAATAAAAAATTAAATAGCAATGCATTAATTAAATATAAATTTTTAATTATTTTTTCCAATTTTATTGTGCTATTAAAAAGTTGTCATTGTTGGTGATTGATGTATGGTGCCTACTACAAGTAATTATAACTGGAATTAGATTGACTGGTTTAATTAAAATAATTTTAAATACATAAAAATCACTAAAATGTATTTAATTTAATTTAATTTAATTTAGTATACCATTTTAGTTAATATAAAACTAAAAGATCAAAGTAAAAATAAATAAAATATGTATGTAGTGCTTGTATCTTTTTATATGCTTTGAATTTAATATTTTTATTTTTATTTTTAGGAAATTAAGTTTTTTATTTTTTTGGATTTAAAAAATTTCAAGTCCAATTGGTAATACTGTTAAATTTATTCTGTCAATTCATTAATGTGACATTTTAAAATAATAAAATACTCACTTAATAACTATGCAATAAAAAATTACGTTGTAATGTATTTTGATTTAATAGAATAAATTTAACATTATTAATAATTGAACTTAGCATTTTTAAATCCAAAAAGTTGGGACTAAATGTTTGTGATGTCCAAGTTTTGCATCGTACTCTAAAGTAATTAAATAAATTTCTTTTAAAGTAACTTGACTTTTGGTCAGACAATCATATTGTTTTTTGAATATACATATTAATTTGGGCTTACGTTTCAATGCATTGGGCCTTTACAACTAAAATTTTTTGTTTGGTCGTAATTAAGGTATCCATTGCCAGATCGTAATGGCTAACTAACTATTATCTTTGATATTTAATACTAATTTTTATTAAAAACCATTACCAAATTTTATATTAATTATTTTTAATTCAATTTTATAATCACGTTATAATTCATTTATAAGCATAAGTTTAATTTAGGGCGTAGCTAAGGGGCTGGCAGGAGTTTAGGTCTTTTAAAAATTTTAAAATTTTAAATTAATAGAGGTAAAATTATATTTTACCTCCCTAAAAATGATAAAAATTTGATTTAATCATTTTGAAATTATAAAGATATAAGTTATTAAAATGGTGAAATTTCATTTTTACTATATAAAAATTACAATTTAATTTTGACTCCCCTAAAAATATTTTATAGCTTCGCTCGTAAGTTTAATACATAATATAATTTTTTATTATAACATATATATATATATATATATATATATACACATAATAATTTTCATTTTATTTAAAACTTACTTAAGAAATTTGTTAAACTTCAAGATTAAGAAATAATTTTTATTTGATAATTATGAGTTAATTTTTATTTCAATAAAAATACCACATTAAAAACAAGTTTTTAAAAATAATATTTAAAATGATATAAGATAATTATTAATATTTTAAAAAATATATAATATTAAATTTAATTGTAACATATAAATAATAAAAATTATTTAGATATACAAAAACTTGGTCCAACAATTTTAACTCTTTTATTTTTAATTTTGTAGGAGAACCCAAAAAAGGAAACAATTTCAACTGAATTTACTGTGAAATCCCTCCCATTTTCATTATAGAAATTAAAAAAATAACTTCTTTTGACTCTCTGCTCTTCACTGTACATATATATTTTTAGCTTCGGTTTATGGTAATGGAGGAACAAATATTGGCTTCTTCTTCTTCTTTAGCTACTGGTGCTACTCAGCACGTTCTATCAGGTTCGGCTGGTTCTGGTGGAGCTCGGTACAAGCTGGTGGCTCCGTCTAAGCTACCAATCTCAAGGTCGGCTTGTCTTACGACCCCACCTGGGCTTAGTCCTTCGTCTTTCTTGGAATCTCCTGTTCTTTTATCAGATGTTAAGGTTAGAGCTGTTTTTTTTTTTTTTTTATAATTTTTTATGTTGGATCGGATTTGGGTTGTGTTTGTTTCCTGAGAAAATGGAGGAAAGTGAACTTCTTTTTGAAAATTCACTGGTGAAATTGAATTCTTTTCCTTTTTTAATAAAAAAAAACCCCAAGATTTTTCCCTTTTGTTTTTTGAAGTGATTGCGGAATTCAGCAATGTGAGGCTTCAAGGATTTGATTGCTAATCTTTCAAAGTAGCTTTTTAGTTTTAGTGGGGATTTTTTTTTCTTTTTTCTTTTCACATTGGGTTTGATTGGCTAGGCTTTTTTTGCATGATGTGATTTGGATTCAATTGTCAGCTAAAGAGATGCATAAGGAGAAAAATTATGGTTTTCTGCTGTATTTATTTGCCTTCTTTTCTTATTTAAAACTTAGGTTCTGATGCTTTTGTTATTGCAATTATTAGATAAAATTATTAAATATGGCTCTTAGTGCCCATGGATATTTGTTTTATGAAAAGAGGAATTAGGCTTTTTCTTTTAAATGAAATTAATGCAATTGTTGTTTTTCCTCATAATGAATCTTCCCCCTTTAGATTGTGGGAATTATGGATTTTTTTTTTTATCATTACAATATTGGTTTGAACTCGTGTTGTATAAGTGCTAGATAGGAGCATTACAATATTGGTTTGAACTCGTGTTAATAATCAATTCCGGTGTTGAGGTCGAGTGGATTGATGGATCAATGCTTCTTTAAAGGCCGTTGTTTTGATTTATATCAAAGGATGAATGTTTTGTTTAATGTTTGATGCAAGGAGAAAATGAAATGAATCTGTGTGTATGGTGCATGATCCTCAAATCCTCCAAATACTGAGTTCTAAGCTCACACCCGAACAGGAGTAACATAGAAATGATTTAATGTAAGTTAGAAAAGACACGATTGCCTGTGACTTAATAGAGTATATGACATCACATATAGTTGAATTTGCAAAAGGAATATAAGTAGTGGAAGCTTAAGGAGTTGATAGGTGGTTTTTTCGGACTTGTTTTCGGCATAAGAGTAGGTTAACTCGATGAATATTTTATTGAATGGATTTTGCTTTTATATATCTTTATTTGATTTCTTCTGGAATCTTTTCTTTTGTCCCCCTTATTAGTGCTGATGAGAATAATAGCTGGTTGTTGGTAAATGGAAGCAGATCGGTTTTATAAAACCATATCGAGTTAAAAGGTTGTTGATTTGCATCTTGCTCTTCCAGGTGGAGCCTTCACCGACTACCGGTTCACTCTTTAAGCCTCAAGCAGTGCATGCCTGGGTTGCTTCTTCTACATATCCAGAATCTGTGGCGTGTTCTAATGCTTTTGATGAAAGAAATACCAGCTGCTTTGAGTTTAAACCCCATCCTATATCAAATATGGTAACTTCCTGATAAATGTTAATGGCTATTTCAAGATCCTTGGCACACGAAAAACTTGGCAGCCTGTTATAAGATCTTTCTCGTAAAGTTATTGAACACTGACATTGTTATTTAAGTTCATTATGTTCTGTTTGTTGATTGGTATAGCTGTCTAACGTTTTTTGCTCGTTCAAGGCATCTGCAGATTTAAACCATCAAAGAAGTGAACAATCTCTCCACATTCAAGGTCAAAATGGGACTGTATGGTTCGATTCATCAGCTTCAGTTAAGAGTGAGATGACTGGCCTCTCGAATGAGTTGAGTCTCTCGGTGCCTGTTCATACAGCTACTTCTATGGTTAGTGTTCCTCCTGAAGTTGATGTTGAAGAGTTAAGTCAGATGGGAAACCCAAATATCGGGATTCAGTCGAGGCAGTCTGATCATAGAGTAGGTGGTCAATCCGTGTCATTTGATGATGGATACAACTGGAGGAAGTACGGACAGAAACATGTTAAAGGAAGTGAATTTCCACGCAGTTATTACAAATGTACGCATCCTAATTGTGAAGTGAAAAAGCTATTTGAGCGATCTCATGATGGTCAGATTATGGAGATAATATACAAAGGTACACATGTTCATCCTAAGCCTCAACCTAGCTGTCGATATTCTTCGAGTAATATCGTGTCTGGCCAAGAAGAAAGATCTGACAAGCTCTCATCTTTGAATGGTAGAGATAGCATATATGGCCAGACAGTTCATAGCGTTGAGCCAAATAGTACTGCAGATCTATTGCCCGTCACAGCTAATGATGATAACGTAGATGATGTTGACGATGACGATCCATTATCAAAGCGAAGGTACTTATTTTCCTATAGAGACTTCTTTTCCCTCTGGTTTGTCTACTTTGCTAAATGAATTTATGAAACTATGAGCAGGAAGATGGATGGTGCAATCGATATCATTCCTGTGGTGAGACCAATACGGGAGCCCCGTGTTGTTGTTCAGACTCTGAGTGAAGTTGATATACTGGATGACGGGTATCGATGGCGCAAATATGGCCAAAAAGTAGTGAGAGGAAATCCTAATCCTAGGTACATATTGTAAAATCAATGATAGAACGCCATATATAGTAGTATTCACATCTTCTTGTTTTGCATATAGACTCATTGCCATTACTTCATTGTCGCTTGCGTTTGGATTTGTGTAGGAGTTACTATAAGTGCACAAATGCCGGTTGCCCTGTTAGAAAACACGTCGAGAGGGCATCTCATGATCCAAAAGCTGTTATAACCACATACGAGGGAAAGCACAATCACAATGTGCCTACTGCAAGGACCAATAGTCATGATACAACCGGACCAATACCCGTGAATGGACCGTCAAGGATTAGATCAGAAGATGATGGTGCCATAAGCCTTGATCTTGGTGTTGGGATTAGTTCTATTTCGGAAAATAGTTCAAACTAGCATCAGCAATTGCATTCTGAACTGGTCCAATGCCACCCGCAGACCGGTGACTCTAGTTTCAATTATATTCAACCTCATCCAATGGCAGCATGTTACAGTGTCCTAAACAGTAGCGACATGAATCAGTATGGATCTAGAGAAAATCCAAACCAAGGTCCCGGCATCGAAATTACACCTTTAAATCATTCTTATGCAGTTCCACAGAGCATCGGAAGAATACTAATGGGACCATAAATCCGTTAACAACGAAGGTGACAAGAAATAAAACGTGGACAGGATTTCCTTTTTTCGATCTTTACGACTGGTAAAAGAGAAAAGTTAGGATTGAATTCTGCAAATATGGATTGTTATACATATATATTGCTTAAACTCTGAATTGATATTGTTAACTAGACCTACAAAATACTTTCTGATGGGGAATCACTATTTGTATAACTTACAGGGTTTGTACAAAAGTGGAAGTGATACGTTACATGTATAATTTTTTCTTACAGGATCAAGTGTTGTAAAAACATGTTCTTGAATTGGAATTTGTAAGAAAATTTTCCTGTTCTTTTCTTGACCATTTGTCAAATCAAGGCTTCTCTACCAAGCATCTAGATAACAAAAAAAAGATTGCTTTAGGTCTGTTTGAGAGCTTGAAATATCCAAATCATTTGACCAAATATGTGAAGAATTAAATTCCAAGCAGTAATATCAGCTTCACAGGGGAGGAGACCATTCATTCATGGCAATGATTCAGACAAGCTTTGCATCAAGCTACTCCCAAGAGTCAAACCAAAGTCCAAAAACTATCTCAAAATTATACATGAATTTTGTCAAATTTTGACATAATTTTGATTCAAAGATAGACATTTAAAGAAATAATTACAAATAAGTGAAGATTATAAGCCACAGATCCACTTAAACCAGCTCTCATCAGAAATCAGAAGTAAGCCAGATTGTCTAAACAGAAGCATTTTGCACCAAATCAAAGCTAAAATTAAAGTGATACTAAACCCCCACAAAAGATGGCGCCATGAATTTCCAGCTGAAATTTTCAAAGGATTCTACCAAACAAGAGAGGGGAATTGGAAAAGACTGACCAGAACTCATTAAAAGCTGAACCTTCAAAATCTGCAAACAGATCAGTGATAAACCCTAGAAGAAGGCTGATGTCCAAGTTTGAGATTACCCAAAGGCACCAAGATGCAGCTCTGATTGACTGAATTAAGAGAAGCATTTTCACTAATGAAAAAAGGGGCAATTTTGCTTAGGCTTAAAAATACAATCATTTAGCATAAAAAAAGAAAAACAAACTTTTTTCCAAGAAAATTCAGGGTATTCTGTTTTTCAAGTTTTAAAGACTTTTTGTCTTTTGTTTTGATGCGTTGAACAAGAGAGATAGTGACAGACAGATGAGGGGGAACAAGGTTTACCTAGTAAATATGCTTGTAAAAATATGGTAAAAAGGCTATCTAATCCCTTTTAATTTTGATATTGAACAAATTGATCCTCTTTTAGAAAAAAGAAAAAAGAAAAAAGGAGCAATCTAGTCTTTCTTAATTTTGGAAGTGAGCAATTTAAGGATAATTTTTCAGGATGATAACTTATCCCGTCAGTTTGGTTTTAATTTTAAAAAAATTAATAAATTTAGCCATCAACATTTACACATCGTCAATTTAGTCCTGATTCTAAATTTTTTGATATCCAATGAGGATTAAATTTGTTGATTTTTTTAGAATCGGAACCAAAATGATAGAATTTGTAAACGTTGATAGTTAAATTTATTAGTATACCAATCAAAAGAGGGATAAATTGAAAAATGAAAACAAACGCTATGATTAATTGTCGTTAATTATTAAATGCATCTGAAAGCCACTTGTCCAAGTTCATTCCAGACGTAATTTTTAATAGTTTTTTAATAAATTTAATAACTCTTAAAAATTTTAAAATAATTTTATATTTCTATAATTTTTTTTTTAAATATTTACCCACATCAGTAAAATTTAATGATTAAACTTGGTCAATGTTAATGAATTCACTACCTTTGTTCTTTGCTCCATAGATCAATTTATCTTTTGATCAACTATATATATAAGGGTAAATTTTACTTATGGTCACTTTAAAATAGGGTTTATCTTATTTTGTTACTCTAATTTTTTCTCAATTTAGTCACTCTAATTAAGATAACTGTTCAAATTAGTCATTGCCGTTAAAAATTCCGTTAGTCCACTAACATATTTTTGACGTGATACATTAGTCCATTGAGTGATTGACACATGACTTTTTTTAACTTTTGACTAGAACTATAGATCTCTTTATAATTAGCTAAAACTCTTGGCTTTTATTTTTTGTTTTTTCTCTTCTCACGATTTTTCGAAAGGACACATTTAGGGTCTCATTTATAGCTCAAAGATAAGTTTCTTGGGGTGATTCTTTATCAACCTAAGCTGAAATTAAATTCATGTTGCTCCTTGAAAACCGTATCAATGAGTTCTGAACGAGAAATTTTTTAATATGATGTTTTCCAATTTATCCAAGTCTTAACAATTATCAAAGATACGAAAATTCGTTACCATAAGCAGCCAAGTCCACATGATTTTTCTCCTCTGCAACCTCCGTAGCATCTTATGTTCCTGTAAGGTGAGCATCAAATAATCTTTATGATTGATAGAGACCACCAGGGAGTGATGCTTCCAGTGAAATTGGTCTTTCCTTCTAGGCACAACCCTTTCCAAGGTTTTATTGGTGCTCCAAACGTGGCACATGAACCACTATTTTGTGATGGTTAACTTGCATATCTTGCCATGTCCTTAATGTAGTTATAGTTTTGTCCTGCTCTTCAAAACAATAGAGGATTTAGAGAATACAAGGTGCTGCTCCCCAACACTGATAGGAACTGCAGGCTTACATCCATTAGCACCATAGTTCCAACTTGACGCTTTGTAGGAGGCATTATTTAATCTGTCTCTGGCTAGATGTGTGATTTGTGAGGGGGTGGTACGTATATCCATGAATCGCTCTGTTTGGGTTTAAGCTGAGCCAATTTTCGTCCCAGCTTTTCTCATTTTTCAGCTCCGTTTCTCTGTTACTCTGCTTCAGTTTCAGCTCAAGAAGTTGGTAGTGTCAAAAACAGAGTACATTTATCTTTTATTTTATTTTTTTTGCATTGGTTACATTATATATATATATATATATAAATGAAAATGAAATGAATTGGCGAGGATGAGAGGGAAAAAAAGGGCCAAAACAATGGGGAGATCTTAAGAAAGAATGGGCTTCTTGCAAAAATGGAGATTTACAGTCCCCAATCGATTTGTCAAATCATAGAGTGAAAGTAATAAAGAAAACTGGAAGATATACAGGCCTTCTCATTTAATTATAAAAAAAACAAAGGCCATGATATTTCTGTAAGAACTTAAGCAATCCATCATATATATATATATATATATGTATACACACACATTTAGCTTAAGTAATGGGTTTTAATCAAGTCATAAGCTATATATATCACAAGAAATTCTTCATCTTCTTCACTGACAGGCCAATGGCTTTAGGCAGATGCTGGTAATTAGCTGTTGTTTCCATGGGTTTTAAAATGATTTACTATAAAGCCAAGAGGATGATAAACAAAAATCTTGATTTATAGCTAGGATATCTGGGTTTGTTGAGCAACATTTTCCAGGTTTTGTTTCATCTTCACTAATGGATGAAAAAAAAAAAACCTCTAGACCCCCCCAAAACAAAAGAAAAGGAAAAAAAAAATATTTTGAGCTAATTATAAGTAAAAAAAAAAAAAACCTGTGTCAATCACTCAATGGGTTAATGTGCCACATTAACAATCTGTTAGTGGATTAACAGGATTTTTAACAGTAATTAATTCGAGCAATTATTTTAATTAAGGTGACTAAATTGAAAAAAAATAGAATGACTAAAATTGGACAAATTCTATTTTAAAGTGACAATGGGTGTAATTTACCCTATATATAACATAAGCTATGCTCAAAATTTTGATTTCATCAAACAATTTAAAGATATTAGAAGCTTGCCTACATCTAGGCAAAAAAATAATGAAGTTATTTTGTCCAACATTTAAATGGTGCAGTGAAAAAATGGAATTCATCAAAGTATGATTTATAATTTTTTTTTTTTTTTTACTGGCAAAATTGGAGCTTGAAAAACTTGGACAATACCGGCTTTCACATTCTTTTGCTTCCACTAAACTATACATAACTCTCTCCTCATCGCCACCAGAATCGACCTTGCTGCTGCCTTTGTTCTTGCTTTCGCCTGCATTATTATCACTCCGAAATCAAAATGTCGTTTTTTTAAACAAAATGATTAATTTTGGTAATACATAAGGGTGAGAAAGAAACTTCACCTCTGATATTCTTTAGAACGCTCAAGAAACTCTTTCGCAAGATCTTTTCTTTCATAAGATTGTAATACTTGTCTGATATCAGCTGGACTATTGCGCGCTACGTCTGTGGAAATAAAAACCAAAAAATGTAGTACCAATCAAGAGAGACTGTTTAGATTGATCAAATGTAGACCCTATTGACTATGCCGGTTGGCACACACACCAGATTAGATTTGAGCAAGGCAACAAGCAAAGAATAAAAGAAGTAGCATAAAACTTACATTCGAGAAATGGAATAAGATCCAAAAGTGCTGTATCATCTCCCTCGAGCTTAAACGGCTTAATAGGAACACAATTTTCAGGTTGAAGGCTAGACTCGAATGCATGAGCACTCACGTATAAAATCTTGGCTGGATTCCGGTTAAGCTTCGAGAGATCCTGTCAACAGGAACTATTTGTTAAATGAATACTCGAGCACTTAAAGACATTATCTCATAGATTAATGGGTAAACTACAATAGAGGTCACCCAACTAAGGATTTTTTTTCTTTTTTGGTTACTCAACTATTCAATTCTCTTTTTTTTTTGCCACCAGCTGGCTAACATAAAAATGGAAACACTCTAAAATCTAAGATAGTTGGGTGGCCCAAAAAACAAAATTGAATAGTCGAGTATCATTTTTTAACTTTTCATAGTTGGGTGACCAAAAAAAAAAAATCTATAGTTGGGTGACTACTAACGTTTTACCCTAGATTAATACACTTAATAAGAGGAAAGGGGGGATGCTTCCAAAGAATGTGATCAATTGTAACATACTCTATAATGCTTGCCATTCTGATATTTAGTATCACCCCTTGATAGCCTGTATCGTATACAATGGTTAGGGTCCAACCTTTCGCAAACAGGATCGACATACTGCATATAACAAAATGAATACAAAATTAAATTGCTGGTAACATCAGTTATTCCATGCTTGAGTATTCAAAATGGTTGTCACAAAGGGAAAGCTACCATATTCATCTGGTCGGAGTACACAACAATTTCATAGAACTTAGCCAAGTGTTCCAAAAAGGCATCAACTCCAGGTCTTTTGAAGGTACGCCAGCCTCTCTCTCGCTTTTGCCAACCAAAAGGGAGAAAAAAGGTAAAGAATAAAAAAAAAAGACATTCAAACATGCATAAAAACATGTTCTTGAGGATGCAAGTCAATTTCTTACCTTCCAGTCTGTATAAAGTAATGTCTCGTTCAGATCTAGGACAAGTGTAAAAACATGTTGTTCTTGAGGATGCAAATCAGGAAGAAGCTTATCTGAGGTTGGTTCAGTAAATTCCTACAACATGACATAGTAAGTACAAGAAATAAAGAAAAGCTTAATGCTAACATGAAGAAGAAAGGTTGTGTAACTTGTGGATTTAGTACCTATACTTTAATTTGGTCATTTTCAGTCCCTCTACTTTTAGAATTTGAAAATTTTAGTGCTAACCAAATGATAACTACTAAATTCATTAAGTTCTGTTATTTTCAAGATTTGACGCGTCAAACATATTATCGCATGATTAATACTATGTCAGTTTGTTATTTCCACATTTACTCACAAAAAAAATCAGTTAATAGATTTAACGGCTGTTGTTTGCATTAATATTGAAATGTCAATATTCAAAAAATTTAGTGACTAAGAATGATCCAATTGGAGAACACTGACTAAATTCATAACTTTATGCATGATACAATACTAATAGCATAATTTAACCAAACAAATTTAACTGCTACCATTAGGTCAGGATTAAAATTTCAAATTTTGAACAGTACAGGGACTAAAATTGTTCAAATTAAAGTACAAGTAGTAAATCCACAACTTACACCAAGTACATGGTCTAATAGTAGAATTTGACCAAGAAGAAAAAATAAAAACAGTCTGACAATACTAAAAAAGCCGGAACCAAGAGAAAGAAGAACAGTACTCACTAATACGTTTTCTTCCACCAACCTCCTGAGATCCAGATAGGATTCAAGTGCTTTAGCTGGCACTGAAATTTTACGAGCAACAAAGACGTGAACACATAAGAGTGGAAGCAGAACATGTAAACAAGTCGAGCATTGAACAAGTTAACAGAGAGAAATGATCATCAAGTAATGATTTTTTTCTGCTGGCTCAACAAATCCATTTATGATGAACCCAATAATTCTAAAGAAGGTAAAAATACTATGGAGGCCCTTGTACTAGGAGTCAGATTGCATTTTGTCCCATCTACTCAAAAAATGAGTAAATTAATCCCTGTATGTCAGAGCCAGTAGCAAATTGATCCATCTATTAAAAAATTCATTCATTTTTCTGTTAAAAACTAGTCCTTATATGTCAGCATGAGGTACATGTGGCACGGCACATAACTATCTAATTATTCCGTCAACCACGCCAACTTTTAATAGTAGAAATAGATGAAAGTTTTAACAAAAAAGACCAATTTGCTCTTTGATCTAACGTACAGGGACTAATTTGCCCATATTTTGAGCCATTTTTAGAGTAAAGGGGGTAAAATGCAATTTGACTCCTAGTACAAAGGTCTCTATAGTACTTTTACCTTCTAATGAACATTTATGAACACATTTAACTAAAAATGCTTATACAAAAGGCAAACATAACCCACTTTCATGCAAATATTCTTCTAGTTATTAGGTTAACATAAAGAAGAAAGGGTGTAGAGAAAATTGTTGCTATGAACAAAGAAAGGAGCAATAAGAAATAAACATAATAAAATCCTCACCTGTCATAACAGCAGAGTAAAGCAAGCCCCGATATTTCTGAGAAAAAAAAAAGATATGGAAAACAACTGATTCATTCATAGGAGCAACAAAACAATGGCCATATCAAATTCAGAGGTGAACGGTCATTAGGCCATCCCAAAATTTTTGAAAATTTTTATAATTAGTGAAAGTTCTCGTTAAACCTTTCAAAACTAAAAAATAATAATAATAATAATAATTAGACTCCTACATTTTTTTGCAAATTCTCAGTAAATCCCTCAAATTTTTAAAAATATTCTAGTTAGGCCCCTAAAACTTAAGGCCAAGATTCGCCACTGATCAAATTACAAAGACTGATCAAAAGTGTTAAGCATATGAGTGAGAATCAAATTGTAATAGACCAGATATTATTGTAAAAGGCATTATTCAAACACTAAAATAAAATGAGAAAAATTCTTTAAAAAAAAAAACCCCAAACAAATTCAAACATACATCAATAGCAGATGCATCTTCACTAGGGGCATAACTTGCTGCAGCCCGCAATGCCTTTGCCTTCTGATCTACTTCCTCGTACGAACACTCTGCAAATATATATATATATATATATAATCATATAAAAAAACACCCACGTTCTTAAACAATAATACAAATTAAATCACAAAAAAAAGGGACTTACTGTAAGAGAGATAACCAGCATAGCCAACAGTTCCAGTGACAGCTCCGACGAGTCCGTACTTGAGAAAGCTCCAAAGTTTCCCTCCCGAAGCTGGAGGGAAAGTTTCCGGTGCCGGAGGAGGATGAGGCACCGGAGGTTGATCGGAAAGAATGGATTGTGAAGCAATGACCGTTTCTTTAGACGGAATTGAAGATGAAGAATCTACTCCTGAACTAAATACCCTTCGATTAATGATCTTTGAACTGCATTTATGTGACATTATTCGCGATCGAAGAACAATCGAAGACATTTTTATTAGGGTTTTGATTTTGGAGTGTTGGGTTGGCTTTGTTTGATGGAGGTTTTAGTAATTCTTTAGGGTTTTTCGGGTTTTACAGATCGAACCCGACACAAGGGTTATTTTTAATCGGGACGTTTGGAAACTGGTTTGGGACAATCTTGCCGTCGAATAGTGGAATCTCCAATGGGAATGGGCCAAAATTCTCTTATATTGTCTCGTTTAGCCTTTATCTAGTGGTGAAATTTTGTTATTAATCTCTATGACTAAATTATGAATTTAGTCCTTGTATTTTGATTTATTTAATTTTGGTTTTTATATTTTCAAAATTTAAAATTATCATTTTTTACCCAAATAATAACAGTTAAACATGTTTAGGTTAAATTTTACTATTAGTTTAATACAATCCTTAAGTAATTCAGTTTATATTATCTAATTAGATATTTTTTAGTCTTTATATTTTTTCGATTTTTTTAATTTTTAGTCATGACTTAAACTGTAGTCATTAAATTCATTAACTAAAATATTATAGTTTTCTTTGCAATTAATATGTGAAAAAACAATGTGGCATGTAATTACACGTGTGATAATATATTTGCCGCATAAGATTTGAAAATAGCAAAAGTTAATGGCTATGATTCGTGTTAGAATTGAAATTTCAATATTCAAAAAAGTATAGAAACTAAATATACAACTTACACATGATACAATGACTAATAGCATTATTTAACGTCATCAATAACCTATGCTTACAGTTACAAGGGTCCATGGGTCGAGTTTGGTTTAAACATGCTATAATATACGTTAAGCTTGCCAACCGAAGCTCAACACATGGACCTAAAATTTTGCCCCAAAGCTACCCATATTTATAAATAGCTAACTCAAATCTATTTTAGGCCCGTTCATTTTATATTTTATTTTTTAAAAAAAATTATATTATTTTTAAATAAAATTTAATAATTTTTTCTATTATTAAAATTTTACGTATAAATAACTTTACATTTTTTTTAATGTTTACGTTGTAGTATTATTCATTACTATAAATTAAATTTTTTACGTATTATAGGTTACATAATATATTATACAAGAAAATTAGAAAATGAACCGAGTCAGATTCGAGCTTTAAATGTTCAACTCTAAAATTAATTCATATTTTAAATAAACTTATTTATTTTGTTCAAACCCTCTCAAATTTCTAACATTCAACGTGATAGGATAGCCCAACATGTACTTACCACCTTATATGGTAATCAAATTCTGGTTCTCTGAATTGTAATGGTATTGTTCAAAGCTTGGTGAGGTGTTCTACTAAAACATTTTTTAATCATAGGGTATTATTTGATATATTAACAGTGAAAATTTTTAACTAAAAGCGAGATTTTGTAATATATTCTTAAATTATATTTAAATTAAAAAAAGAGACATGTGACAAATTTCAATTCATTTTTGGAATAAATAAGACGTGTTCTTAAATTATACTTGCAACTTTTATAATATACTGTATAATAAAAAATTATTCCATACACTGCCTAGGAAAATTTTGAGACTCTACCAACGCATTGAGAGTTTGACAAGTGTATTATAAAATATAAAAAATTAAAAAATAAAAAATATAAATAAATATAATATTTATTACACTCCCAGTGTATTTCTGGAATTTTGAAAATTTTATAGGCGATATATCAAATAATTATTGCATAAAATATTACTTTTTTAATGTTTATTTAAAAAAAAAATCTTAAATTTTTAATAGACTTTAAGGCAGCTTTCCTCTTTGCTTGAAAGAATGAACAACCATAAGAAATTATTTTCAAATAGTGTTGTGTTATATAATAATTTATTATCTCTTGATTGATGAGCAAAGTCTTCTAATGCTTGATTGCTTAATTTTATGCAATGTTTGATGTTTCTTAATTTTGGAATGTATTTTGATTACGAGTTAGTTTTATAATAATTAATTTTAGTTGTTAATATTTAAATGTGTATTATTTATAAGTGTACTCGTAAATATATTTATAATTTTAAATTTTTAAAGTCGTGATTTCTCAAATTAAGATTTACGATTTTTATTATTGTTTTATTTTTCCATAATAGTTTCATTTATTTACTAAGATTTTTGTTGTTATAGACTTATAATAACATTTTATATTTACAACATTTTTTTAAATTTCCGAGTTAAAAAATATAGTATATTAATATTTTTTTAAATGATAATATATCAATAATGTTAATTAGTAAGATTTGGATCATATCTTGAACAATCTGTATGAATGTAATTCCATTTATTGAAAATTATTTTTTTTAATATAATGTGACTGATAGGTTTTTTATGTATAATTTTAAATATTTTATTGAAATAGCATTTTAATTAAATTTTATTATTTTTATTTTATTTAGGAACAAAAATAATTTTATTAAAATTTGATTGAAAGGTTGTTATAAATAACTAACTCGATAAAAAATATTTCATAATTTATGGTTGTTATAATTATATATGAAATTTTGTTAAAAAAAAGTAAAAAATAAAACATAAAATCAATTATGCAACAAATTATTTAGTTATAATGAAATGTTGTTATAAATAATTATTTTTATAAAAAAGATTTATATATAAATTTGATGTCTTGTTTCATTATTAGAAGATATTTAAATATTTTTCATATATTTTTATAATTAATGTTAAAAAAAGTTATTATTAAATAATAAATTGAATAGTAAATAATTAACTTACCCAACATAAAATTTATATGATCCTACACACCTCCATAAATATTTAAACAAATTTATTCTTTAAAAAAAATCCAAATGCCAACTACTTAACCACCATTAGACAAATTATTGGTTCCAAAGAAATTATGAATTAGTGTTGAATAATTAATTAAAAAAAATTCTATAATGATCACATACAACAACAAATAAATTATGAATTAATGTTGAATAATTTAGGGATTAAATATTGGTCTAAACTTGACTCGAAATATATTTAAAGTACATGAATTAAATTGTAAATATGTGTATATTTGCTACATAGATAATTTTAATCTAACGTGCTAAAGAATGCATTGTCAGATCCAAGCAATCCATATTGTAGGTGTACATGCTTAAATATGTTCAATGTTGGATTTCAGCTAAAATTTAATGCTTAAGCTAATGGGTTAAGTTAACAAAATGATCTAGTTGATATGAAATTGATATGTTAAGGATTCAACCAAAATATTTTAAAGTTTAACGACTAATTTACAATGTGAACATAATTTGAGAGTATCCAATAAAATTAAATAATTTTGTTAGAATAATTTCTAGTTGGTCACCCCGTTAGTCAGTTCATCTTCTTATTATCATAGATGGTTAGAATTGGGAGGAGGCAGGTTTTCTAATAAAGAAGTAGGTAAAAGTCTAGCGTCTGTGAGAGCAACCCCCCTCAAGATGGTCTTTAGAAATGTGTATAGGGGGTTTTGGGTTAGAATCTGGGTCGGGTTAAGATATATTTTACTATAACTCTATAGCAATTTGTCCCTCACCTTATCGAATAAGAGTTATTAAGTGACTATTCCGAGATAAACTTACACGCGTGCAGCGTGTAATTAGGGGCTTACTACTTTTAACTCGAAAATTTATTGAGTAATTTGTTATGGAGTTATAATAAAATATATCTTAACCCAACCCGAAAAAATTCCTTTATACACATTTTTAAAGACCCTCTTGAGGGGAGTCAACTCTCCAGACACTAGACTTTTACCTACTTCTTCGTCAGAAAACTTATCTCCTCGTAACTCTAACCATCTATGACAAGAAGATGAACTGACTAACAGGACAACCAACTAGAAAGTGTTTTTACAAGTTTAAAAATCGAAAAATAATTATAGATACAATTTCAAAAATCACTTGATATCACACTTTTGAGAATAATTGCTTAAACCATCCATATTAGTTAAAGTTCCTTTTTATGATTTGTTGTTAGGTTGAGAATTGAACATCGTGTACTCACCCAAAATGATAAAATAGAAAGAAAGCTTTGATCCTATAATAAAGCGTGTGAACAAAGCAAGCAATAAAAGTCTTTAGAAACAAACAAATTTGCGAAATTTTACATTTGGACAATAAATAAAAGTTGGTTGGATCTTTTGTCGGTCGGGCATAATTTAGAAATCATTACAACTTTTTGGGTAAATTTCATTACAGGTCACTCAACTTTTTTTTTTGGTTACCTAACTATCAATATTTTAAATTTGGTCACTTAACTATTGCTCATTTTTTTTAGTCACCTAACTAGTAAAGTTTTTTTTTTTTTTAAATTTTGTCATTTAACTAATCAAAATTGTGTTTTTGAGTCTATTTTCATTATATTGAGATTATTTATAAATTTTGAGAATTAAAATGAGAAGTTAAACACAATTTTGATTAGTTAAAGGACCAAATTAAAAAAAAATTAATAGACCAAATTAAATTGAGAACTAATAAAAATGGTAGTAGTTGGATGACTAGAAAATTAAAATAAAAAAATTAATATGAAAAAATCAAGAACTAAAGTGAACGAATCGAATTATGATAGATAGTTAAAAAAAAAAAACCTGATTGAACTGAATCATTATCATCCCTATTGACTAAAACGTTAAAATTTTAACATAATCGTTTTCATGACAATCCACGTGTACTCCATGCTATTTTTTTTATTTTTGAATTTTTTATATTATATTTTAAAATAACGAAAAGGTCTAATGTATTTATGGGTGAGTATTCGATCGAATCAAGTGAAATTTTTTGAATTATCTGAATTAACGAGTCTCATTTTATCATCTTAACTCGATTTGAAAATTTTCAAATCATGTTGAGTAAAATGAAATTCGAGTCGAGTTTAACCAAATGAAATTATTCGAGTTAAATTAAACATGTAAAATTAAAATTTTGTTACAATATAATGAATTCCATGTTAGAGAACATAAATTTGAAACAATATATTTCTAAAAACACTTTCAAAGCAAAATAAGAAGAAAAAAGATTCAATATGATAAACTTCAATAATTAATTTACTTATTTGGGTCTCAAAATTTATTATTTTAAATTTTTTTGTATATTCTTTATATTTTTCAATATTTTTAAGAATTTTTTTTGTAATTTTTGTTGAGAGATCAATTTGCTCATTTTCAAAATTGACAAGGACTAAAAGTGTATTTATAACAATCTGTTATTTGAGTTATTCGAATTGTAAAATTTAACTCGACTCAACTCGAACTCAAAACTCAATTTACTCCAAGAACATCCAATAACTCAAATAACTCGACTTGATTAACTCAAAATTTAATTTTTTTTATTTTTTCGAATTGACCCTTAAATCCCTCTACAACCTCCTTATTTCCTATTGTAATTAACAAGGGTCTGTGATGAGATTTTGAAGGTGTAAAACAGTCGTACCTGAGAACTTGCACTCCCATTGAACGTTACAAAGCGCACGATGAAGCTGCTCAAGGAGTCCCCCTCTCCTCCAAGTGAAGTTGGGTCCCTTGTAACCTATGGCAGACAGACTGCAGTTAAAAACCATATCTTGAAAGAGTCGGCGGCCAGTTTAATGCTTTAACCGGAGGCATCTAAGCCTTCCTCCACATCATCCGCCGCTGGAACCACTTCCCAATTCATCAGTAATTTTAATGCTTTAAACGGTATGCTAGAAAATTTGTTTGAGCGGAATTAAATTATATATTTTTACCATATTAAAAATATAATTTTATCAGTTTAATAAATTATATCTTTACAATTTTTAAAGGATAAATTATTTTTTTATCATTTTTAAAAATTAATATGTAATTTTATTATTATTAATTTAAAATTTTATAAATTATAAAAAAATTCAAATAAAAAATTTCTATTTTAGGGGAGATGGGGCTTTTACCAGTACCACTCCTAGATTTGCCACTAAATTGTATATAATAGTACAGAATAAATTAATGGCTGCAATGGCTTAAATAAGAACAATATAATGTGTTAAAAAATAACATGCGTTACTAATCTAACAAAGATCTACAGTAGAACTGAATGTTTCCTAAAATGTTCAAAGAACTTACTATAGTGTAAACTAGTTTGTATTCTCAATGCATGTGTCCATTGTATTCTTGATGCATGCTTAAACAACTGAATGTTTCCTAATTTTTGTTTTTTATATAATCTTTAAAACTATCCATATCACTTCCTCAATTAGAATAATGTATTTTAACGCACTCAAATTCACATCCGACAACATTATTTTATTCCCTCAATTAGTTTTAAATATTAATTGATTTTTCAAAAACCCCTAACCTAAATCCCAATAATGTATCAAAGGCATCAACCTCAAATCGGTGAAGATTACCTAAAAAGTTTGACAACAACAAAGTTTCAAATTATCAAGTTAATGTAAAATGTCAAATCCCCAATTTCCAAATGGCAACATTGAATTGCATCCACATCACAGAGATTCTTAAAAGGCTGGCTTTGCTTGCCTCAATACTTGAATTTAAAGTTCAATCTTGCTAATTATTTGCATGCAAACAAGGGATATTTTGGGGGGAGGGGGAGGGGGAATCAATCCCATATTTCCATGAAGTTGAAGTCATTTTTATTTAGATTTAGTCCCTCTATAAAAGAAAAGGTTATGGAGTTCTTAGTTTCAATACTCAAAATCAACCCTTTCTAAATTTCAAGCCATTTCAAGATCAAACACCCAAAAGAGAGGTTCACAAAATGGATCAAAGAGAAAACAAGAAACAGAAATCTTTGGTTCAATTTATGAAAACTCAGTTTCATGGGAAATTTCCTCATTTGATCCTTTCGGTTTCTGTTTTTTCCCTTTTGTTGTCTTATTCATGTTGGCTTTCTTTGCTCCGTTGTTTTAGCTTCAATTTCCACAATACACTCCCTTTCCAATTATTTAGTCATAATATAGATAAGAACTACATGTTCCTTCTCTGCAATGGCCTGCTTGTTTTTCTAGCAAAATTCTCAGGATCTATCAGTTCATCAAAGTACAATAATAATCTCAGTGTTCTTGATGATGATGATGAAGATGAAGATATTCCCCATACAGTTGAGTCACTTGTCTTGGACCAGCCCAAAACACCATTGTCGCAGAAAGATGAAGCAGTAGAAAACAGTGCTTTAATGGAAGAAACAGCAGCAGCAGAAGCTGAAATCGAAACTCAAAACTGCAGCCTGCTAGAGGAAGAAGATGAAGGTGAAAAATGGGGTTTGGATCCTTTGATGAAAAATGGTGTTTTTGTTGGAGAAAGCACTGAAAGTACAGATGAGCTGAACAAAAGGTTTGATGAATTTATTAGAAAGATGAAGGAAGAATTGAGGGTCGAAGCTCGACAGCAGTTAGTCATGGTTTAATTTAAGGATCGGTCCTCTTCAATGGATTCAATCACCATGATAATCTCCTTAATTTTACATGTTTCTATGATCAAATTTTAGCATATTTTTAGATTTTTAAAGTTGGAATCTCTACAAATAGAAATTCTTCCAAGATATTCCAAGGTATTTAGGCTGCTGCATGTAAATTATGTGTTTGATTATGCAATATTCAGTCTTTAGCTTTCATACTCCATTTTGCAAGGAAATTTGTTAAAATAAATATTCAAATTTAATGAGTTTTTATCTTTCGCAAATTTTTTTAAAGTGTCGTATATTTAAAATTGACAGGTCCTTTAACGGGTTAATATTATTCTAAGATTGAGCTAGAATTTTATTTTTTATTTTATGAAAAGTTCAAGTACCCTAAAAATGTGATAAGTTCATAAAACATAAGTGTCTCATTAAAGTAGTGGCGTCTACCAAGCTAAACCAAGTGGTACCATGCCTCTCCTCGAGGGACTCACATCCTTTGGTAGGTCATTGTCTTGTGATGAGGTGCTGTCACTCATGAACCATCGTCTCTTTAGGCAACCTACCAAAATACTTAGGCTCTTTGCAAAGTCAGAAGATAAAATCCTAACTCGACTCGAGGATAATACTGACTTGTTGAAGGATTTAATGGTTCTAAACGGACGACATTTTGAATATTTCTTCGAAAAAAAGGGCCTTCCCTCAACAAATTCATAAACTTACGTATCATATAGTTCTTATCTAATATCGGATCTTTTCAAGTCAAAAATTTATCTCGTCTTTTCGTAAAATACTATTTCAAAATATAACATCCAATAAATTTAATTCTAAATTTAAAATCTGCAACCCATTATTTTATTTTTAAATATCAACTGGAAATTGGGTATAAATTTTTATTGGTCCATTTGTATTATTAGACTATGAAAATTATGGCAATTAGGACTTAGCTTTGATTGTCAAAAGCCCTAGGGTAGCTTTACATTTACTTCAAAGGAAAATTGTGGATTAAGGCTCATTATTTTCAGTACACACCACCAGAAAAAAGAAAAGTTTAAAATTAGTCCAATAATAAATCCCCATTTGTCAGCTTTAAGATTTTTTTAAAATTGCTTTAAAAAAATAAATGTTTTTAAAATCAAATGAAACTGAACAGGACACTAATTTTTAATTCAACCAATTCGATTGTTAATTAAAAATAATAAAATAAGGTATTAAAAAATCATAAAAATTAATAAAAATATTAAAAAAAATTATGAACCAGTTCAATCATTGATTTTTTTGTCCCAATTTCTCCTTTTTATTAGTTCCGAATGGTTTGCTTTAGTTCGATTCAATTTCTTTGTCTAAATCGATTTAATCTAATTCCAACTAATATTATTTTTACTGCAAGGGATTACAAATATTTAAATTTATTTTTTATTTTTTAAAATAATTTTTCGAATTAACTGAGGAAAGAAATTATTGGAAAAAGAAAATTATGCATGTTGGGATTTTGCAGATAATATTTTTGAGAAATAAGATCTCAATAAACAATCTTGAGATTAAAAAAAAAATCCGTCTTGATTGTGTTTATAAATAAAACTTTGTGCTTTAAAAAATTAAAAAGTTTTGCCAAAATAAAATTTAGTAATTTGTCTGCGGGGAAAAACTTGTCTTTAGTTTTAGAAAAGAAAAAACATCATTTTCGTTTTGTCAGAAAAAGAAAAAATCAAAAAAAAAATTCTGTAAAAAAATATACATACGTGTTTAAGTTAAAAACTATAATTAATTTTTGAAAAATTAAAATAAAAATATGTGAAAATTAAAAATATATATTTATTGTTTTTGCAATTTGAAAATAATAATAGGGTAAATTCAAAAATAGTCACTTTTATTTGTTTTAGGTTACATTTTAGTTATTTATATTTGAAATGTTTCGTTTTAATCACTTATGTTATCGTATTGCAGCATTTTAGTTATTGAGTGTTAATTGTCGTTAACAATGTAATGGTAAAGTAATGTGGCGCGTTAAATCATCATTTTAAACGAAAAATTTAGGTTAAATTATACAATTGGTCCTTATAATTTTTTCATTTTAAGGTTTTTTTTTTCTTTATTTTACATTCTCTTCTCCTTCTCTCTCTGTTTTCTTTCATTCTACATTTCTTTTAATGTAGTTTTTTTATATTTTCCATTTGTTAAAATTAGTTTGTATACTTTTATTTTTTGAGCAATTTAAATTGGGGAGATCAATCAAAGAAAGGAGTAGTAGAAGAAAACGGGAAAAAAAAGAGAAGAAAAGTTAAAAGAACATAAAAGAAAAATTAAATTGCTCAAAACGAAAAAATATGGGGACTAATTGTATAATTTAACCAAAAATTTTTGTTTGAAATGATGATTTAACATGCCATATCAGTCTACCGTTACACCATTAATGACAATTAACAGCACAATGACTAAAATATTACAATATGTTAACGTAGGTGACTAAAATGTAACACGAGATAAACAAAAGTGACTATTTTAATAGTTTACCCATAATAATAATATTATAAAATTTAATAAATAATTTTTCCTTATTCCAATCTATATAAATTCTAAAATATTTCTAATAATTTTTAAATATCAAATCCCTTACTTAAATTCGAGTCTATATAAATATAATAATTTTTTATTTTATTTCTCCCGTTTCTATTATGTGAAAGTAGATACTAAAAGTATTTCTCACGTTTTTTGATTAAAAATGAAATTATTTTGTAAAAAGAAAATTAAAAATAACTCAAGCGTCAAGGTGGATCTATTTAAAAACTTTATAACCTCTCCCCTTAAAAAAAAAAATCTCAAAATTAAACATCAACTTTAGTTCAATATGTAATTTTATACATAAAATTTTTATTTGATCCAATTCTCACAAATTATTGGCATAATTATTGGCATAGCTTCGTTTTATATTTATATATTGCATATAAAAGTAAGTATATTTATCCAGTATAAAAATAAATTGATATATTTATTTGAATTTGTACGATTGAATCAAAATTAAAGTTTTGAATTAGAGGTGTTTATGGGTCAGGCCGGGCCAAGTTTGGGTTGGGCTCAACTAAAAATTCAAGCCCATTTGCTAGGTCGGGCCTAGCCCAAAAATGGGCCTAAAAGCTTGCCCAAGCCCGACCCGGATAAAAATGCTAAAACTCAGGTCCAACCAACCCGCACGTATTAATTTTTTATATAATTTCTAAATATATATAATACATAAAAATACTAAAAACATCAAAATAAATATTTCCCAATAAATTGAAAATAAATTTTAAAAAATATGTATACTTAAATAACAGTAAGATAGATGCAACTTAACAAGCAAATGACTCTAAAATAATAACAAAATTAACGAATGCCTTTAAAATAATAATAAAATTTACAATAAAATAAGTTTTATATAATATCCAAATAATAACAACAAAATAGTAGCAACATAATAGTAAAATGGTAATAAAATAAAGAGAAAACAATAAGAAAATAACATTAAAAAAATAGATTTTTTTTGTCATTTAGTGAATTCGGGCCGGGCCAAGCTGAGCCTGAGCCAAAAATGCCTTATCCGAGGCCCAACCTTTTTTTAAACAAGCCTTATTTTTTTGTCCAAACCCATTTTTCGGACCTATATTTTTACCCAAACCCTTCCACATTTTGGGCGGGCACTCGACCTAACCCATGAACAGGTCGACATTTGAACCACAATGAAGGTTTCATTTGTATAATTACACCAAATTAAAGTTTATGTAGGGGCGAAGCCAGAAATTTTTTTTAGAGGGGTTGCAATTAAATTGTAATTTTTACGATACTAAAAGTAAAATTTCACCATTTTAATAGCCTCTATTTTTATAATTTTTAAAGAATTAAATCAAATTTTTATCATTTTTAGGGGGTAAAAGTACAACTTTATCTTTATTAATTTAAAATTTTAAAAAATTCAAATGGCCTAAATAGAAAATTTTTTATTTTAGAGGAACTGCGGCCCTCATCAACCCTCGGTTTCGCCCCTAAATTCATACATCAAATTGCATATTGAATCAAAGTTAATGTATAATTTTAAAATTTATAAAAAAAAAAAAAGTAAAACCCAACATTCACTTTAATTTTTATTTTCTAGAGGCGGTAATAATGCGATTGTGGACCTACTTCAATAATTGCAAAAAAAAAAAAAAATGTCTGGGTTCTTTTTTTTTTTTAATTCTATTCTTATCCATTTTGGATAACTAATTTCCACGTCGGAATGTTTATGTATAAATTTATTTATAATTTTCAAAAAAGAATTTGTATTCTTTGAGTCAAAATTTGCATTATTTATTCACAGTTAAGATTAAAATTCATAATCGAAATTTTTGAAACCAAAATACAATTTAGTAAAGATGTAGGATTAGAATGCAAAAGTTTTGAAAAACAAGGTAGATTTTGTAATTAGAGGAGGTGATACAATCTTAATTTCAATTCACGTAAATAAATGGTAAAATCTACTCCAAGTCCCTGCACTCTTTAAACATTTGAGATTTAATCTTTTACTTTTATTTCAAGAAATTTAATCCTTTACTTACGGATTTAAAAATACAAATCTAATTGTTAATATTATTAAAAATTCTATGTTAAATTTAGTTTCTATTCAAAGTCGTTATTTTTGTTATATAATTACAGAGTAAGTGTTTTTTTATTCAAAATTCTGCACAAGAATAATTTTAAAGTTGCTAGCAATCAGACTTAAATTTTGAAATATAAAAAATAAAAAGACTAAAATCTTAAAAATAAAATAAAATAACTAAATTTTGGATGTTGAAAAATTTTAAAAAAATATAAGCAAATAATTTAACAAATCCACTATTAAATTTTTTTTTCTATTAACAAAAACATTAAAATTCAAACATAATAATATTAACAATTAAATTTCATTAGATCAACCCTAAAACTCGAATAAAATATAAAAAAATTAACAGCATTTACTTTTAGATACCAAAATATATAATATTTATCAAATATAGACATCGAATCAAACCAAACAAATAATACAAATATCACATTAGAATTTAATTACTATTTTGGAATAAATTTACTTGAAAAACTTTTCTTCTATGTTAATAACTAAAATTTTAAGGACAGTTTTGTCATTTAATAATTATATAATAAAACAATTTAAACCATTATTAAAAAGGATTAATAAGTTAAAATTGACAATCATTACATAAGTTGCCACCTATGGTAATGTTGTTTTTATTTTTATTTTTATTGACTGGACAAATAAGGGGTGGTGGGCTGATTACTTTTTAATTATTAATTAAAAAACTAGAAATTAAAAGAATATAATATATATATATATATATGAAATTTATGAAAATTTAAAAATTGAATATAAAATAAACATAAACATAAAAAAATTGAAATTTTCAAAAAAAATAATATTTTAAAAGAAAATTTGATTAGTCAACTCTTAGTAAAAAGATGTTCATTGATCAAATAGCTCTCACTCAGTTAATTGACCTAATTCATTTTAGGCTAAGCTTAAGTTTAGGTTTGACAAATTTAGGTCAACATATTTTTTTTATTAAAACTAATATAAAATATAAAAAGTATTTTTATATATTTTTATAATTAAATTCAAATAAAAATATATTTGAAATGTAGGATGGTATACACTTAAATAAGCTTGAATTCATCTCTTTTTTATTGTTGCAATAATAATGATAATAGTTAAAGTTCAATTGACATTTATTATTCTCTTTTATAGGTGTTGTGATTAATTTAAAAATAGATAAAATTCAAAATTATATCTGAACTTTGGCTTAATGTGTAATTTTATACATGGATTTTAATTTTAAGCAATTTTATATATGAAATTTTGATTTGATTCAATTCTCATAAAATATGTAGCGAAACGTCGGTGACCATAGTCAACCTGTGATACATCACTAATGAACACAAGAGACGCAAGGTAGAGGAGCAATGGCGGCAGCTAAGGCACGAAAAAGAGATAATGAAAATAACTTTCATTAATTTGTTGAAGTATTAAGAACATTTAAAACATATGTTAAAACTAAAGTTTACCCATTTTCACAACTTATTTCCGCCAATATGTTTTCTTGTAGTTTCGATGAAGTTAATCGTGATGTGCCGGATGCAGTAACCGGATCTCCACGGAACATCAGAACGCGTAATCACGACAATTATTTCCTTCGCTCTATCTAATATGATGCAGATCTTGTCGTCCTTAACAACATACGTTCGCAAGTTCATCAAGAAGAATTCTTATGATTCCATATTCTCCTCACCCATAATGGCAAACGCTATTAGGAGCAAGTTTCGGTTATCATCTCGAGCAACTGCAACAAGTAGGATCTACGCATATTTTTCGTATAGCTAGCTCCCAACAGCCTGCACAAGTGGCTTGCAGTGCAGAAATGCTCGTACGTATGGATCGAATGTCCAGAACATCCGGTGGAAAACTCATCTTCTCAGTTGTAGTTGGTCATTCGGGCCGTAGTAAGGTTGTGTCTAGAACTCAATGATAGTCTCTGGCACATACTCCCACATAGTGGCATCCACCCCTGTAGCTCATTGTACGACACATCCCAATCTCCATACAACTACTCCATGACAATCTATTTAGCTATCTATGCTTTTCGGTATAACACTCGGTACTGGAATTGTTCTTACATGTAACGACCCAAATTCCACGGACACCGGAAAAAGTTTGTTAGGGCCTCCGTCTTAGGAAAACGAGTCTGTAATTATTTATTAAAAATATTTATGAAGCTAGTTATGAGTTGAATTAGATTTTTGATAAGTGAATTTAGTTTAATTAGAAATAATTAGTAGAAAGGACTAAATTGAATAGATCATAAAAGTTTAATTATAGAATAGAGAAAGGTTAAAGGATTAAATTAGAATTAAACCAAATTAGTGAAATGTGTATGTTAGAGAATGAGTACATGTGTATTTAAATTATTAGTACAAATGTA
This sequence comes from Gossypium stocksii, assembly GCA_020496765.1. NCBI lineage: Eukaryota > Viridiplantae > Streptophyta > Magnoliopsida > Malvales > Malvaceae > Gossypium > Gossypium stocksii. Next base: position 4,414,253 of record CM035623.1, read on the forward strand.
TAATATATATATTTACTTAATTACTAAGTAAAAGGTATTTATATATTTATTTATTTATTTATTTTATGTCATATTATAATTTATTTATTTAATTAAAATGGTGCCAAATGTATGATAATAAACCATACATGTGTATATGTGTGTATAAATACACATGTAATAAATCTATTTGTTATAAATAAGATATTTATTATTGTTATTATTATTATTATTATTATTATAACTAAATTAGTAAATAAAAGAAATAAAGTAAATAAAATAAAGAAAACAAAAGAATAAGAACAAAGAAAGTTACAGAGAAGCAACGAAAATTTGGGAAAGAAAAGAAGAAAGAAAAGAAAAAGGAGAAATTGGAGAATTAAAGCTTAAAAGTTTGAAAGGTAAGTCAATTAAGCCCTTATTCTTTAATTTAAATGTTTTAGAAGCTTTAGAAATGAGTTTTGTTGAAACTAAGTGGACGTCATGGAGGTTTTTAAGTTTTTGAGTAAAGTTTATGTTGGATAAATGGTTGAATTAAGGGCTTAATTGATAGAATTATTGATTAGAAGTGGTTAAGGGATTAAATCGTAAAAGAGGCTATAAGTTTTGTATTTGAGAGACTAATTTGAAAGAAAGCTTGCATTAGGGTTCTAATATGAACATTTGATAGTTATATTGAAGTTTTGATGGAAATTGAATAAGGAAATGATGTGAATTGTTAAAAGGAAGAAGATAAAAATGGTTAGGACAAATTTGGGATTTAGGAAAAAGTTGCATGGAAAGTTAGTAATTTATATAAAATATATGTGTTATTAATTAATTGTAATTATGCTAATTTTCGTAGCAAACAAGGAAACCGAGACGTCTAATACGAAGGGGAAGGAAAAAGTGATCGAGGAGTAGCTCGAGAAATATCGGTTTGTATTATCATAATTCATGTTATTTATTGTTATGTGTTTAATTTTATTTTATATATATATATATATATATATATATGCATGAAATTGAAAATGAGACAAGTAGTGATGTTTGATTTGAATGTGATTGGATATGATTGATGAATATGTACATTTATATATATGTGGAATTGTTTTATGAATTATATGTGTACCAAAGTGAAAATGGATGACGATGTGAATTGGAAACAATTTGTGTTTGAAATGAGAAAAATGTAAGAAATGTGACCAAGGTGTTAATTGATGTGAATTTGAATGATCGTGATTAATTGATAAGTGAATTTTGAAGTGGATGTGAATTTGATATTGAAAGTGAAATTACTATGTAATTCTGATACCCTATTAACTAGTCGGGCTAGGGTCGATATAATTGGCATACCATAGGATTGGAAGAGTTCAGGGATTCTTCGACCTCGAGTCGATGAGGCACTTGGTGTGTCATAGATTTGCTTCAGATAGTTTCGATGAGGCGTTGGTCGCCACTTTGCATCGGCTCAGCCGATGAGACACTTGGTGTGTCAAAGATGTACTTCGAACTATCCGATGAGGCGTTGGTCGCCACTTTACTTCGGCTAAGCTGATGAGGCGTTGGTCGCCATTCTGGTGTGTTTGGTTGGATCCGTGTATCCGCCAAGGTCCGAGTCAAGTTAATAGGGAAAATAAGTGAAATGATAAATTTTGAATAAATGTGATTGAGTTATTGAAATGAGATTTGTGATATGTGATTGAGGGCAAGAATCAAAGATTCATGAAATATTCAAAGTTGAAGTGTGATTTGAAATATTAAATGTGTGACTGAGAAATAATCCAAAGATTTATAAATTGTTGGTAATTGTATTGATGAGACATTGAATCAAATATTGGAAGAGTTACAATGGAATTATGATAGATTAATATCAAATTATATTTATGATTTGTCATTATTTGTTTATGATTGGATATGTTATTATTGTTAAAATTTGAATTATGATAATACCACTGAGTATTTTCAATACTCATCGTACGGTTGTTTTCCGTGCGCAGGTTAGGTAAAGTTGAAGTTCAGTCAAGCATCCGAGTCGATCCCTATCTCAGCTCAATTTTTGGTGATGTATCTATCTTTTGGAAAGGTGGCATGTACTAAGTTAGGTGTTTGTCACTTGAAAATGTTTTATATTTTAATTGTAAATATGATACATAAAAGCCTTAAGAAGTTTTTGGTATGAATGAATATTTGCTAAGTTTGAAAAATATGATGATGTTATTTGATTAAGATTTATAAGTCAATGATTTAGGCATGAATTAGGTATGTTTAGTGGGTGAAAGTAGCTTAAAAATGATGAAAAATGTTGTTTTCACACGGCCAATACACATGGGCGTGTGCCCAGGCCGTGTGGCAAAGTCAGTGTTGCCCACGGGCTAGTCCCACGACCGTGTGTAACAAGTTAGATCTGCCCACGGCCTGGCCCCACGGCCATAGGAGCCCCACGGGCAGGCCACACGGACATGTGCCCCTATTTTCAAAGAAAAGTTCCTAAAGTTCCCGGATTAGACTCAAATCATTTCCTAAGCTTATTTTGGGCCCCATAAGCCCATATTAAAGACTTTTTGATGAAAATTAGAAGGTTTTAGATTGAAACCAAAATTTATGTCTCGATTTTGTTCGTTTACTAGTGTATAAGTCCGGTAATGCCTTGTAACCCTGTTCCGGCGACGGTTTGGGGTTAAAGGGTGTTACATTATATTTTGACAATCAGTACCAAAACTGGAATGATCGACATGTCCTTCACCATTGACATGATGTAGTTGCAGATAGTTTTGGAATCAAGTTTGTAGTGATCTTGCGTCATACGTATTGAAGTGCATGAGTAAGGCCCAACAAAATTTCGAATCTCCCACATTTGTGACTTCTAGATAAATTCTGCTCATACCTGCCAATTGTAGCCTTTTACAGACCTCCAACACTCCCCAATATACAATGTCGGTTTAGACACAATGACTTTGTAGTCAACTGACACATTCATGCTATACCACTTAATGACAAATACACACTTTTTCTGGGTTGCAAATTCTTGGCCCATGAACAACTTTTCACATTCGAAATATGTGGCGAACTGGTGAGTAGATAGTATATCAGGGTACTTTAGGAACTCGGATGCATGCGCCGCATCGGGATCTATAATTGACATGTATGCCCTAGGATTATTGCATATCACAATGCCTCAACTCGGGTTCCCGACTGAATACGTGTTAACATTTCCATCATCATTCACGCATTCGTCATCAACATCATCTGGGACCTTGTCTAGATTGGGACCACTATAATCTTCAACCTCATGATCAAAAGGATTATTATTATTATTATTGTTATTATTATTATTATTATCAAATCCATCATCACTATCCGCATCGGTCTCAATCACCATCAGTTATATTTGTAAACGGAGACCCAGGTTAAGGTTCTAAGATGCAGGTTGAGCATTAAGATCAATGTTGATATCGTGTACAGTTGATCACCTATCAATGTATGCTCTTAAAACCACCGTACACAAATCTTGAACTCCAGGTTCTTCACCTAATGGAGTGAAATCTTCAGTTGGCTCCTGTGACAGCCCAAAATAGGGCCTAACCGGAACAGTGGTTTCGTAACCATAAATTTGAATTAAAGTAGTCAAATTCTAAAAATTTTATGTTTTTTCGATTTACTAAATACGCTCTGTGCGAAAATCGTTTAGAAAATCCATTGATTTGATGGCTAATTGAAATTTAGGACTAAATTTCAAGATGTGATAAATGTGTGTGAAATTGATGAAATAAGGACTTAATCGAAGTGTGATATGAATTTAGGAGTGTTTATGATGCTATTAAACCATGAGTTAGTGGCATGGACAAAAAAGGTAGTTCTAGAAAAATTTCTAAGTAACATGGCTAAGGGCATTTTTGTCCAAATCATTAAAAGATAAATAAAAAGATGAAAATGGGTGTTCATCTTCATCTTCTTCCTCCAATAGATGCCGAAATTTCCCCTCTCCATAGCTAATGGACTCTTTGATTTTTCAAGCAATTTGTAAGTGCATTTTAGCCCATTTTTCGATTATTTTCGTATTTCTGAGTTCCTCTAAGTCTAAATTTCATGATTTTACCATTTATTTGAAGAGAAATTGAGTTTCAAAAATCTACCCATTCTTGAGAAATTTGTGATTTGATGGGTAATGGTAGAAAATGAGTTCTTGAAGTGTTATTTACGAGTTTTTCTAAGTAGTTTTCGGTGAAAACGTCCCTAAGGGACTAAAATAAGAAAAATGAAAATTTACTCATAAGTATATGAAAATGTATAATTCTTGGATTGTTTTTATGAAAAAGGATTTAGCTAAGTCTAAAATGCAAGAAAATATAATGAAATTGAGTTTACGAGAGTAAGGGCAAAATGGTCATTTCGCCCAAAAGTCTGAATTGTGAACGAATTTGAGTAAGAAATTGATAAAATGTGTTAAATGTGTTTATATAGATCAAGAAAGAAGAGAAAGCGATCGAGATCACGGAAAAAGAAAATGTAGTCGACTAATTCGAAATTTAGTCGTTTTGTTATCGAGGTAAGTCATAAGTAAATTATAGCATATTTACATCATTGTTAATTATTTGATGATTTCTAAGTGAAAATATGTGAATATGGATTATGAATTTTGAAATTGTATGATTGTGTATATTATGATAAATCCCGTTTGAACTGTAAGAATGACTCCGGATATGGTTGACATGTCAATTGAGGGTTTCTGATTCTGTCTGATTCCGTATCCCGGGTGCTGGGTGTACTTGCATGTGTTGCAGTCACCTGTCAGCTTATGTGAGCAGGCCCGTGGATTACATTTGTATTTTTGTGATCTGAGGTAGCTTCGGCTACATATTCTGGTGGCTTCGGCTACATATTCTGATGGCTTTTGCCATATTTCTATACTGGCTTTGGCCATATATCTGAGAGGCACTTTGGTGCTAACCTCTGTATATCCGTTTCTGTTCTGAATGTTCAATGGGATTAACATCATTATGTGAAGCAATTATACAGGTTATGCAAATGAAAATGAATGGAATATGTAAATTGTATAGATGTCTATAATTGAGCAATTTGGTAAGAATGTGCATAAGTAAGTACATGAATGTTGCATTTATGCTATGAGGAAATTAAATGCCTTGGTTATTTATGGTGCATTTTGCTATTAATTTACCTATGGCTTACTAAGCTACTTGTAACTTACTCCCCTTCCTTTCCTCTTCCTTTTAGATTATCGAGCATTAAGCGTATTGGGATTGGTGATCGAAGGAGGCTCGTCTCACACTATCAAGCTACCTTGGTGTATGTATACATGGTTTTGATATTTTGAGTTTGGCATGTATAGGTGGTTAGTCATTTTATAAGGTTTGTTTTGTAAGCTCAATAGATTAGGTGTATATGTGACTCTTGTTTTATAAATAGTGTTATAAATGTAGTCATTTTGAGTATGTAACATTGGAATTGGTTGAGAGTTATGGTATGTATGTGAAATTATGTTTTAGGGAGGTCAAGGCTTGGTAAATAGCCTGACACGGCCTGCACAGCAGGGCACACGGACGTGTACTCAGACCATGCCTCCCTTGCACCTAAATTTTTAAATTTTAGTGTGCCACATGGGCAGGAGATACGGCCGTGTGTCTCAACCGTGTGGGGTACACGGCCCCCAAACGACCGTGTGGGGAGACCGTGGCCAATTGGACAGTTTCACCCACGGTCTCTAAACATGGGCGTGTGAAGGCCACACGGCCTTAGTACACGGTCGTGCTAGGTGTTACACAGGCGTGTGACGTTGTTTTAAAAGTGAAAAATTTTTTGAGCTTCCGACGCTATAGGATTCGAATCCTAATCATCCGAGATGTTAGTATTGCGATAGTAAACCTTTGATAAGGGTAAAATTGTAATGATTTGGTTGCAAACATGAGTCTGTACTCCGGTAAGTTCGGTAACGCTCACTATTCGATTCCGATGACGATTTAACTCATCAAACAACTGAATTAGATCAATTTGGTGAATCCAATCTCGACAATAAAGTGCAACCATTGTCTCCATGTCTTCATCATCTACAAGTTTCATCTCGGTGAATATAATGGGATCTGTCGAAACTGGAAATTTGTAGAATAGTTTTGAGATCATCCTCCCACAATGTCTAACAATTTTTGCATCGATCATTTATTTCATATCATCAACCAAGACATTTCTATTAAATCTCATTGCTATTTGTTGGCGACATTCAAATATACATCTAACTGTTGTTGTCAAAATTACTCCATTGAAATAAACACATACGAAAAATTGATAATCCATTTGCAATACTAAATCTGCAAAATTAATTAAATTTCTCAATATTTCATTTAAAAATACTAAAAAAATGAAATTCATATCACTAACCTTGCTGATTCTTTTTTGTTTTCTCTTCTTTTACACCCAAAATTTTTCCTCTTTTCTTCTTATCTTCAAAATCGTTCAAAAAACACTACTTAAATAGGGGTTCAGCACTGAGTGTTGCTTGTCAAACACCCTCCACTAGGTGTCACTTGTCAAGTACCCTCCACTGGTCCCATATCTTAATCACCTTCCACTTTTTTAAGCTGTATCTTTACCCGAATTAACTCATGTATAGGGGTAGAATACAGGTGCCACCTTTCTCACTCCCTCCATCCTTAATATGCATATTTTACCCCATATCATTTTGTAATGATGTTTTGATGATCAAGTCAAAAAAAAAAAGTGATGCCGGCTTTTCCATACCCTCCGCCTATAAAACTGTTGCAAACATATAATTTTGGTAAATAATGGTATTGGTATATCATTTAGGTATTTGATTTTTATTTTTGTATTATTTATATAAAAAAAGTCTAATTACTATTTTTGAATAAATTTAAACTTTTATTGTATATTAATAACTAAAATTTTAAAGACACTTTTGTCTTTTAAAAATTTATATAATAAAACAATGTAAATCGCCATGATTAATCAGTTATAATTGACAATTATTACATAAGTTGCTACCTATGCTAATGTTGTTGTTTTTTTTGAAAATTTTAGTGACTGGACAAATAAGGGGTGGTAGGCTCATTACTTTTAATTATTAATTAAAAAACTTAGAAATTAAAAGAATATATATATGAAATTTTAAAAAACATTTAAAAATTAAAAATAAACATAAAAATGTTAAAAGTTTAAAAATTAAAAAAATTGAATTAAAAAAAGTTGATTAGTCAACTCTTAGTGAAAAGGCATTCATTGATCGAGTAGCTTTCATTTAGATAATTGACCTAATCCACTTTAGGTTGAGCTTAAGCTTAGATTTTTCAATTTTAAATCAACATGTTTTATTATTAAAACTAATATAAAATATAAAAAATAATTATATTTATATATTTTTATAATTAAATTCAAATAAAAATGTATTTAAAATGGAGGATAATATACACTTAATTTAGCTTGAATTTATCTCTTTCTGATTGTTGCAACAATAACTATAACACCCCTAACCCATATTCATCACCGGAACAGGGTTATGGAGTATTACCAGAGTTTACAGATCAAATAAATAGACATTTCATATCATATAACATTCATAGTAGAAACCAATTGAAATCAAACATATTGTCCCTTATGTGAGCCATCAAGGCCCAAAATACGCATTAAAACAAGTCAGGACTAAATCGGATGCTCAAAGAATTTTTCGAAAAACATTAAAATTTTTCAAGCTGCAGGGGTCACACAACCGTGTGGCCAGGCCGTGTGATTCACACGGCCAAGAGACATGCCCGTGTCTTAGGCCATGTGGACATTCGAAATAGGGACACACGGCCGTGTCCCCAACTCGTGTCTATGCCTATGTAACTCTCTGACTTGTGTCACACGGCCAAGCCACACACCCATATGCTATGCCGTGTGAGCATACTGACTTGCGTAATTTAAAAGATACAGGGGACACACGGCTATACCACCTGGCTATGTATCACACACGGATGAGACACACGCCCGTATGGACGAAAATAGGTCATTTCCAAGCCACATTTCTCACACAATTTGGTACCAACCTAAACACAACAATTTGCATATCAACAAGCCATAACAAGGCATTCAAATCAAGTCAAAATCAAGTCTTAAATATGTATTATCACAACATACAACCAATATGCCCCTAGGCACCTCAAATGATAAATTAATAACATGTCAGCCAAATATCCATATTTACCTAGATAACCAAATTCATGTATGCATATTCAAACTCCATTTTACTTTCTTTCATTTGTAACATATCAATCATACATCAAACATGGCAAAGTCACTTATATATATGCATCAAAATATACCAAACACAAGCCATTTAAGTGGCCAGTCTCAACAAAATCCTTATATGCCAACATTGGCCAAAATAACCTATACATGCCATTATAATTGGAATTAATTTACTGAAAATACCAAAAGAGCTGATGGATAGTGTGAAATAGCTCCGACCAGCTTCCAACCCTAATGAGCTTCTGAATTACTATAAAACATGGAAAATAACACAGAGTAAGCATTTAAGCTTAGTAAGTTCATATAATACATAATTTAACTTACCATATTTCCACAAAATAGGTAAGTAAACATAACATATCTCAATCAAATTGACCAAAAGCTTAAACACATGATCACCAACATATTAACCATAAAAACCACTTATAAAATCCAACACACATGGTTGAATTCATCAAATAATCATATTTCATGAATATACTGGTAATAGTTCATATCAAACTCATATGATTTCATAACAAAATTGTGCCCGTTGAACCATTTAGAATATTGTTGGATACATGGGTAGTACAAACGAAGTGTACTGAACGGTAAACCGTCAATTCATATTCATGTATGCTCATACGAGCTGTAAATAGTAAGCTAATGCGAGCTGAATAACGGGAAGCTCATGCGAGCTGAATAACAGGAATCTCATGCGAGCTAAGTATCGAGAAGCTCATAAGAGCTGTAGTGTGTCCGCAACAAATGCAGGACCCCAACCAAATCAATAACCCTAATGACATGTCATTTGTATCCTACGAATTTCATAAGGTTCAAACGGGGCTCGGTAATTGTCAAATATACAACCAGTATTTATTCCTGGCAATTGTATAATTCACAAACAATAATTCAATTTAACATATATAAATGTATAATTTAATTACACGAACTTACCTCTACAAGTTTATGTAGATACGAAGGCAACTAATCCGATATTTTTCCTTTGCCTTGATCTAATCCGTACTAGGTCTAACCGGATCTATAGGAATGAATTTAACTCAATTCAATATAATTCATATTCAATTTAGTCCAACAACACATTTTTGACAAAATCACTATTTTGCCATTATACTTTTAATTTATTATAATTTAGTCCCTAGGCTCGGAAAATGACTTACATGCAATTTAATCCTTATTCAAACTTAGTCAATTTTTATACATACTAATAGTAGCCCATGTAATTCACAATTTCAAAATTTTATCATAAATTTATCATCTTTTTCAATTTAATCCCTAATTGATAATTTAATCAAAATTTTCTTTACAAAAAGTTGTTTATCTAACAACAACCTTTCTTTTTCTATTATAAAACTTTAAAATCAAGCATACTAATCAATGACAAAACCCTAATACTTTAACAGTTTTGCAAATTAATCCTTGAGCTCGCTAGATTAAGCTATTATGATCTCGGAAACATAGAAATCACCAAAAAGGGACAAAAATACATACCTAATTGAGCAAAATAAGCTTGCTAATATCTCAAGCTTCTATGGCTAGATTTTCTCTTCTTTTTTTATTTTTATTTTTATTTTGGGTGTAGATGATGATAATAGATTTTTTTATTATTTAATATCACTTTAATTGATTAATTTCCAAAACTAACCTTAATGTTTCTTGAAATTTTCAATGATGACTATTCATACTTAACCACTAAGCATTTTAATGGTCTATTTACTATATAAGGACCTCCAATTTAAAATTCTATAGCTATTTAATACCTTTAGCTATTAGAACTAAACTTTTGCACTTAATGCAATTTAGTCATTTTCATCAAATTAGGTATGTAAAAGGTAAAATTTCTTAATGAAATTTTTATACTATATTTTTATCATACAGTAGACCATATAATAAAAAAATTTTCTGACTTCGGATTTGTGGTTTTGAAACCACTGTTCCGATTTCACTGAAAACGGGCTATTACAAATAACGATGATAGTTAAAATAAAGTTCAATTGACACTCATTATTTTCTTTTATAGGTGTCGTGATTAATTTAAAAATAGATAAATTTCAAATTATATACGAACTTCGGCTTAATGTGTAATTTTATACATGGATTTTAATTTCGAGCAATTTTATACATGAAATTTTGATTTGATTCAATTCTCATAAAATACGCTGAGAAACGTTGATAACCGTAGTCAACCTGTGATATGCCGATGATGAACACAAGAGAAGCAAGGCAGAGGAGCAAAGGCGACAGCTAGGGCATGAAAAAGAGAAAATAAAATAATTGGAAGTAACTTTCATTAAAATGGTAAAAAAGTATATTTTAAATTACAACTATAATATATTTATACATCAACAGTTGAGTCCTTAACCAATTAACCAATTAACAGTTTCTAGTTAGATTACAAACTAAAACACTAACTAACTAGTGACTATCAACTAGCCTTTCAACAAAATAATTATTAACGATATAATATTATTTTATGTTTACATATTGCATATACAAATAATTATATTTATCTAATATAAAAATAAATTAATGTATTTATTTATTTTTAACTGTGTATAATTGAATCAAAATTATGAATATGATTTTTTTAAAGAAAATAAAGAGCTTGAATATCATGATAGTGGCAAAAAAAGAATTAGGGTAGTAAATCATGTCAAATTTCAAAATCTTTTGAATTTCAAGGGCATAACTGCAAAACTGCCCAATAAACTTCGTATAATATACATATTATAAAATAAAAGGATGAGAATTTTTTTCCTTTAAAAAAACAAAGAAAAAAAAAGTGTAGTACTAACATTTTTTTTCCCTCAAAGGAAAAAAAAAAAAATAAAATAGAAAAAATAGCTTTCACAATTATTATTTTATTATTTGATCTTTTCTCTGTGCAAAACCAGAGAAATTGATGAGAAGAAGAAGAAAAAGAAAAAGATGGCATGCAAGTGTGGAGGCTACTACTACACTTTGAACGCAAAGGCGAGCTTCGATCGCGACTTAGCGAAAAAGCGAAAGTTTCTTCTCCGAAACGTTTCGGTGATCCGCATGTTCACGAGCGGATTCTTCCGCAGTAAATGGCGATCCATTGCTGGTAAACGTCGCATCTTGAGGTCGGTGACTGATATTTTTCGTTTTACTTTATGATTTCTAACTTTTTCCTGTTTGATTACCGAGAAAATTGTACAAAATGAAAATTTCGAAATCCGTGCTCTTTTTCTTTTTTTCTTTTTGCTTGAATGTAATTGGTCTTAATAACCGAAGAGCTGATTGGAAGCGTTTATTTTAGGAGAAAATTTGGGTTTGTCGTATCTTAGAGCTGTACATTGCAGTTAATGTTTCGTTGGCGATAAAAATAAGAGAGCAAGGAAAATTGTCGAATTGATAAAAAGTGGAATCTGTTTTTGTTAGAGCTGAAAAATTAAATTAAGTGACGATTTTTTAGTTTATCTAATTCAGAAGAGAGAAATCGTAACCATTCAGCTCTGACAAGAAAAAGAAAGAAGAAAACACTTGTAAATTGTAAAGCTATATTATAAAATTTCGAATTTAGATATGAAGCCAATTAACGATTAGGAGGATTTGTTCCGTTTTGATCAGATTTTAAGGCAATGTAACGGGAAAAAAGATGAAAATGATTTCGTGGAGTCACTTCGAGTAGTTAGTATACTGTTTTCTTTAAAAACAAAGCTCATGTTTCTGGTTTTTACTGAAATGGAATTATCTTAGTATGATGAAGTAAGCATGTGGTTTTGTTGTGGCTCAAGTGTTTCTAAGTTCTATGATACTTCTTCTTCTTATTCCTTTTAATTTTCGTTGGAAGAGATTGATTCTGTTCAAACAAGTTACTGCTTAGGTTGCTTGGATTGCAGTGATGGGATATTACTTGGCAAACTTAACAAAATTTAAAATTTTATGGTTTTCTTTTCAGCTGAATTATATACCTTGCTCTGATGTAGAAGTACTGATTTCTTGCAGCATGGATGCTCGAGAGAAATCGAGATCCACGATATTGGAATCATCAAAAGATAAGAGGGTGCCTATTTTTGTAATGATGCCTGTGGATATATTCACTCTTGATGCCTCTGGGTGTCCAAGAATTAGAAAGTAAGGTTTAGGCATTTCATCTGCTCGATTATCAATATATTGTATGGTTCAGCTTTTCTAAAAGGGAGGTAGACTCAATGTCTGCCTCATACTTTCCACAATAAGGAGAGTATAACCACCTTGTCCTAATTAACAATCTCATTTATAGGATTTTTTTTTTTCGATATCTTAAATTTTGGTCATTATGCCTTGTTTTGCTTTCCAAAATAGAACGGTTTTTGATTTGGTCTTTGTTGTTTCAGACTCAAGGCCTTAACTGTATCTCTAAAAGCACTCAAGTTGGCAGGTGTTCATGGAATTGGAGTTGAAGTCTGGTGGGGAATAGTGGAGCGTTTCTCACCTTTTGACTACGATTGGTCTCTGTATGAAGAGCTGTTTAAATTGATTTCTGATTCAGGGCTGAAGTTGCATGTTGCTTTGTCTTTTCACTCAAATATTCACTCAACTCATGGAAAAGGGGGTGTGAGTCTACCACTGTGGATTTTGGAGGTTTGCCATTGACTTGTTATCTTCTAATGGAATTGTCACAGAGTAATAATTGCACGGTCAATTTACTAAGGTTTTATTTTGGTGCAACACATTACACTGGTAGGATTCTTGCCATCCTATCTGTCGAGTGATTTAATAAATTCAGATGGCAAAACTTACATTTTTTACTCAACCACCAGTTCCATTTGCTAGGTGATCTACTTTTGTTATCCTGTAAGTGAGACTGCATTCTATCTTCCAATATGTCTTAAGCTACTTCATTGAAAAGCTTATGAGATAGGAAATTCACTAAGAGCACCTTATTTATAAATTATATTATCGTAGTGCTAGCTAATATTTTTTTTTCCCTTTTGCTGTCAGATTGGTGAGGTAAATAAAGATATATACTATAGAGATCAACAGGGGTTCTCCAACAATGATTATCTCACACTAGGGGTGGATCATGTTCCTCTGTTATCTGGGCGGACTGCCCTCCAGTGTTATGAAGATTTCATGCTTAGTTTTGTTAACAAATTTGAATCCTTTATTGGAACTGTAATTGAAGAAATAAGCATCGGTCTTGGTCCATCTGGAGAACTTAGGTACTTTATGGTTCTTATGTTATTCTTTTCCTTTTTTTTGGTCCAATCTATGAAGTTATTGTTGAAACATGATTATGAAGTCATTGCATGATTTTCTTAGTGCAGGTATCCTGCTCATCCTTTTGGTGATGGTAGATGGAAATTCCCTGGCATCGGTGAATTCCAGTGTTATGATAAGTACATGTAGGCATAAACTGTTTCCATCCTAATACAAACTCAGGTGTTTCATTATTCTCAAGATAGTTTTGCTTGCAGGATGGAGGACTTAAAGATGGCTGCATGCCGAGAAGGAAAGCCTCAATGGGGGGACAAGGGGCCACAGAATGCTGGCTGTTACAACAGTCTTCCATCTGGGGTGCCCTTCTTTGAAGAGGGAAAGGAGAGCTTTCTATCTGATTATGGCCGTTTCTTCCTGGTACTATGCTTTATCTGTAATATTTGCGTACCAGATTTATGTCTGTACATTGTGCAGATTCATATTCTACAACATTCATGCACCAATATAATATGTACTGCTACCATGCATTCACTTATAGTATTCAAACCGTCCATTTGAATTTAATCCATTGACTGGATATCTGCAACATAGAAGAGTGGTGCTGAATTTACTGACTGTCATATTGAGAGGTTATTTATGATCATTACAACATTTTTATTTTCTAAGTTACTCGTCTACTAAAATGGTAATATATGGGGTAGAGCTCCTTTTGGCTGGAGCTCATAGTGATATACAAATAGGTATATATTTATTTGGGAAAGTGCGTGATAACATCATGTTTTCAGAAATCCAATATGCAGTCCCCAGCCTCAGATTAAACATGATTATGGAAACAAACTTAGCATTTAAAAACCATACTTGGGAATGATCTTTTGCAGGAATGGTACAGTGGTAGGCTGATTTGTCATGCAGATGCCATTCTTGCAAAGGCAGCAAAGATACTGAAAAAATACCAAGAAAATGAGCAAACTTCTGTTATGCTGGTGGCTAAAATTGGTGGAATTTATTGGTGGTACCAGACTCTATCACACCCTGCTGAACTTACTGCTGGTTACTACAACACTGCTCTGAGAGATGGTTATGATCCAGTTGTCTCAGTGTTGTCTCGACATGGAGCTGCTTTGCATATTCCGTGAGAATTTTATCTTTATCTAGTTCTTTTTTTATTTTTTTTTTTCATTTTCTTCTTTACCCAGATGGATTTCTGTTTGGTTGGGGTTCCTCTTCAAAAACTTTCTGCACAATGCATTATTCATTTAATGACTGAAAATAGTTTTGGTGCAATATTTGGGGTGAACTTATACTTGCTCACAGATTACAGTGGAATGATTGACATACAAGGCTGTGAATCTCATATCCACCTTTGAGTCTCCGTAATGAAACTAATTTTTGTAGAAACTTTGGAACCAATTTGTTTCTATCATTTTGCAGATGTACCAAATCTTGAGGTTAAAGTTTACAAGATGTAATATAGATGTTAGGGAATAGCAAGCATCAACAATTGAAGTTTTTTTTTTTTTTTTTTTTTTCCTTTCTTTCTGTTCTTTGCTTCTTCATTGTGCCCCTCCTCCTCATCCCTTCTCTCTGTTATCTAAGTTTGATCATGTATATTGGTTGTAGATATTTATCCATTTCCATCCTGCATTTTCATTTCTTCAACTTACCTTGCAGCTGCTTGGAGATGATGGACAGTGAAACCCCACCAACCTATCTTTGTAGTCCTGAAGGATTACTGAAACAGGCATGAGTTCTTTTTTATTCACAAAATTTTCTTTTCTTCTTTAACCAAGAAATATGTGATTTTAGTCATTGCCATTTTAGCTGCTTAAATCTACAAATGGTACTGTTCCATGACTTGAATTTATCTTGCAAGTGGTAACATGTTTTGACATTCCCTTCATGCCTATTGCAGTGGGTAATATAATTTGGTGTAGACCTGTCAATATTCCTGTCGTGTTTATGTATTTTGTCATGTCATGTTCATTTTTAAGCTGTTTTATATTTATATAAATTTTGACATATAGATTTTAACACATTCTTACTCTTGTTCATGTTATTTTTCATGTAGAGTGTTTTTTTGTCAAATTTAATTATTTCCAGTGGCATGTTGGATATTGACAACACTTATTTGATGCTATTTTTAAGTTACTATTTCGCTGAAATATGTTTACAAGTGTAGCCTCTCACCATATGCGCCTTGAAAAAGAAAAGAGAAAAGATTATCTTGTTCCATCTCCATGATTTTGTGACGAGTGAACCTGAATCTGGGTACATTTTAGGGCTTAATGGGCTAATGAGTAAGGCCTAATCCCTTTCCAGACATCAAGAAACAGTTCTGTTTTCACCTTCTATGACAGATATATAGAGAGAACATCTGGTTGCATGTTGGAAGTTTAAATGAAGTTGGTAAAACTGTATTACTATTATATATGATTTAACAGCTAACGAGTGTCAATACCAGGTGCAACTTGTCTCATTAGTCATTCCTATGCTTCTCTTGTGCCCAAACCTAATTTCTTTGACCTTTCAATTCAGATGCAGTCTGTTTCAAAGAAAAGGATCGTTAACTTGATTGGAAGAAATACAACCGAACGACTTGACAAGGTAAATATCATTCTATCTTAACACAATATTGTCTACCCTTCAGCTTAATAATAAGATTTAATTGTCTTTTTTTGGCAATGATTAATATGGTACTTGTGATGGCTTTTAACTCTGAGGTTTACAATTAGTTTAGTACTTGTTCTTTCCCAGTTCCTTTGAACTTTCTGTTGCCAGTATTTTCTTTACTAGAATGACTCATATTTGCTCTTTCGTTCTCTTTCAAACTCTCGCAGACTGGACTATGGAAAATTCGTTCAAACTGTTACAATCCCCAAGCAGAAGTTGTAAGATCATTTACTTATTTCAGAATGAATGATAGTATATTTAGGGTTGAAAATTGGAATAACTTTGTACCTTTTGTCAGAATGATGAGCACCGATTTGTAATATACTGTTTCAACTGTCTACCACTTTACTAAGCTCATTAAGATAACCCTGCCCCTACTTTATTTTTTTTACCTGACTGGGGGACGGGGCAATTGCAGAAGCTTTTGTAGTCTTGTCTTATATCTGGTTATACATCCTTTTCTCATTCATTTCCAGCATTGATATTTTTAGATGTTGGAAAATAAATCCAAAAAGTATCAAAAGGTTCACCAATATTTGAGGAAGCTAAAATTGTATGAAAAAGTGGGGTTCTGCTTGGTTAGATATTAAATCCTGTGGCCTATTTAGCAAATTAGAGCTATGTGCTCTGAGTCTTCATCTTTTTACGAAGTATCTGTGCCCGACACTTGTGTCTGACACGTATTTAGACATGAGACCTTCAAGAATCCTATGGGACACTACCCATATTTGACACTCGCACACAAGAGTCACATGTTTGTTAGAAGTGATGTTGGTTTTGCTTCAGTGCTTGATGCTTGTATAACTTTGTGGAGCTTCTTCTCCAGAAGGTGTGAAAAATGATCATTGAGAACCATATCCTTCTGATATTCAATCCCAGTTCTTCCAGTCAGCATCTAATAGCTTTCATGTTTTATGAACTGGTTGAAAATTAAATTATTAACACATGGAAACTCATAGATTCATTTTTGAAGTGGTTGATGGACATGGTATTCAGTACTTGGCTTATTTTAGGACAGAGATTCTATCAAATAGCAAAGTTTCATTAAGTTTTTTGCTTCTCTTCTACTCTTCTATGTTCGTAGGCCATGTTGTACTAAAGGCACTTTGTTTTTTTTTGCTATTAGTCTTTCTACATTGTGGTTAATAGGAAAATACCAAAATGTTGTATTTCTGTAGCGTGTTCCAATTCTTCATTTTTCTTGAAATACTTGTATCAAACACATATGAACCAGGCCTTTGGCAAATAAATTGGAGGCAACTGTGACTTGCATGTACTTCTCATCATTGTGATTTGTTGTGATGTAGCATATAGTTGTTAGAGCTTGTTATCAATGTTGGAACCCTATGTGTCAACAATATGCAACCATGCAGTGATCAATCCACACATCCCTTGAGCCAAATATTGAGATCCTATCCCTATCAGAACAACAGCTTATTGCATATTGGGGGATGACTTATCCCACACTATGTCATATCCTGAAGGTAAGCAATAATGGATATAGATGTTATGTATGATTAAATATCCACATTATCTAAGGTTGCGCATGATCTGCCTGTTATTTGGATAATGTATCCTCTCCTGTCGATGTCTATGTTGGTTCGGAGTTGTCTTACTTACACTTCCTTTGGTAGGAAAGAAAGAAACGGGTGAGAAAACAATTTAATCTAATGGTTGAACTACATTAATGTGCTATTTTGTAGCTCAACTATTAGATTAAAACATTTTCGTTCTTTATCTCTTTTCTTCATCCTACCAAATGAAGCTTTAGGCTTACAACTTTCTTTTATTTCTTTTTTTTTCATTCCTTTCTTCTTCGCTTTTGATCGGAAAATAGAAAAGTTGGGTGAATTAAAAACTCAAAGGAGGTTCATGGCCAAGAGTAAAGATGTCCGAGTAATGATTATTTTGGAATGTACCAGTTGTGTTCGAAACGGCGTTAATAAGGAATCAACGGGTATTTCCAGGTATATTACTCAAAAAAATCGACACAATACGCCCCGTCGATTGGAATTGAAGAAATTCTGTCCTTATTGTTACAAACATACAATTCACGGGTCCTTAGATGTTTGTTGGGAAGAAGAAGAGGTTGGAAGCTTGAGTGACAGTTCACACGGTGGTATGCAGACATCCGTAAGGGAGAGGTTTACGAGTGTCAGGACCCAGGATAAGAAAAGGGGAGAAGAATAATGCTTCTTCTACCTTTCTAATTAACCAGACACTCATAAACCTCCCTCTTACGGCTCTTTGCACACTACTGTGTGAACTGCCTAAACCTTCAACCTCTTCTCGACAATTTTCTTTAGTGGCTGCATGACATAGTGTTCCTAGAGTTGGACATAACTGGATCATCATTATAGTATCTACATAAACCCAATTGTATAATCAGCCAGCGTTTTCCGATTGTCGTTCCATTCAGGGTCACGCCTGTAGTGTAACCAGATCTTTATATGCCATAGCATAGCATAGAAACCTGGAATTAAATGGTGCTGTGAGAGTAATTTTTGGCGTGAAATTTCCATTTTGAGTAAAGCTTTTACTGATCCCAGTTTTATTTTAATTGGTTCGTGTCAATCTGTCGGGGGAATCTTTTTTTATTTCATTATCCAGGCTTGGGTTGAACTGGTTTAGGCAAAGCTTGTTTCACTATTCAAACTAATATTAAAAATTATTATTTATCTATTTCATTAATACAAATTTAAACTGAATATATTCAATTTTACCTTATTAATTGTTTAATAATAAACCCTTCGATTCTAAAAACCGAGATTGTCGTAAGGCGTTTATGGATATTTCTTAATCTCTCGGAACTAGCAGAATAAATAAATGAGATGTTTCTATTATCATTTCAAGCGATTGAAAAATAAAGACAAAAAAAGAAGAAGAAAAACAGAATATTCAAAATAATTGCATAACATTATGGGTAAATTATAAAAAGTGTCATTTTTGTTTGTCTCAGATTATGTTTTAATCATTTATGTTTGAAATATTACGTTTTAGTCACTTACGTTGTCATTTTGTTACGAAGTGGTCATTCTACTATTTAGTTTCGTTACTTCCTTAACAGCGGACTTACGTGGCATTTTAAATAAGTTTTAAATGCCAACTTGGATGTCCTATGTGGTAGTTTAAATCCCAACAACTAGACATCTAATTTGACATTTAAAATCCATTTAGACTGCCATGTAAAACTGTTATGAGGGAGGTAATGGAGTTTAATGGTAGAGTGATCACTTCGTAACAAAACGATAACGTAAGTGACTAAGATGTAACATTTCAAACATAAGTGACTAAAATATAATCTGACTAAAATATAATATGAGGCAAACAAAAATTATTAATTTTATAGTTTACTCTAACATTATTTCATCTAATTTCATCTTATATGACTATGAAAATCAACTAGACAGCTCTAATAAGATTTCTTTCTTGGAAAAAGAGAAGTTTTTTATTTCATCTATTCCATTACTTGAATTTGACACACCTTACATCACTATTTTACTAATTTTTCAAGGGCTAAAAATCTCATTTACTTAATTTAAAATTTTTGGATACCTATTAAGCATATATAACAGTATTTGATCTCGCTTATAGGATTTAAAAATTACTGATAGTGTATCAGGAGTTCAGGACACAATTTACCCTTCCTTTTTACAACATGATTCCCTGAAAAAAAAAAAAAACAAACAGTACAATCGAGCAGGCCTAAAAGGAACCCGGAGAAAAAAACATCAGAAAGGGGTTCAGAAAAGTCGGCGCCAAGATCGAAAAGGTGAGCGAAAGAGTGACCAAAGTGTTCGAGGGCCAAAGCATATGCACCATCAACAGCACGCGTGTTTCCATCAAAGAGGCTATGTTGATAGCAATGCTCAAACCATGGAAGCCGGCTAGAACCACCAAAAGATTCCGAGTGTTCTAGTTCTATGTAGTAGGAGAGACATAAGGAACTGTACAAATAATTATATGAAACCCCGCATAACATAGAGTTTCACGTGTATAATTACACTAAACTAATACTTATATGTATAATTACATATTAAATTAAAATTTATGTATATTTTTAAAATTTATCCCTAAATTTTTAAATTAACCCAAACTCATATTTGAAGTTCAAAATTTTAAATTCTTGATTAGCATTGATATTGAATTCTTAAAGACTAAGAGAAACATGATTGTTTTTTGTTTTATTGGTGTAAATGAAGTTTAGTACTCCAAATCCAAATTTATTTAATACAATTTATTGAATATCACATTTTAAGGGTGACAGTTTTAACTAATTAAATTAAATTTTAAATTTAACTTTGGAAAAACTAAAAACTTAAGCAAAACAAAACCAAACCAAACCAAAATTAAATTAATCTTAATTCTTAAGTATGTTTTTTCAACTTTGTATTTTATTAAATTTAAATGTGAATAAAATTATAAATTTTAATGTATAAATTTTATAATTAATATCGTCTAACTTGAGAATGATGCATGAAGTATCAATATATTTAGTTATTGAGTCTTAACTCGGTCGGCATTGATATTGTTATAGTGCAAGAAAACTTGGATTCAAGCATGTTAAAGCTCATTCATTCTCCAATTTAAGGGTTGTGATAGATTATAGGTAGTTTTTACTTTCACAATTAAATTATATTTTCAAAAAAAAAATCTTTATATCTATGATTCAATTTCAATTTCTATAATTCTTTCTTATAATTCTTTTTTTTTTATAAACTAAAAATATGAAAAAAAAACCAAGCAAAGGTTAAATAAGTCGTGATCATCTCTATCCCACTTTGTACATTAACTAATTAAAATGTAGATGAAATTAAAGATTTGTCAACATGCAGCTGCAATTGTAACTCATAATCATCTTTGTTCAATCTTATACTTTAACGAGTTAAAATGTAAATGGAAAAGAATTTTATTTAAAATTTTTTATAATTTATAAAATTTTAAATTAGTAATAATAAAATTACACTTTAATCCTCCCAAAAATAATAAAAAATTAATTTATTCTTTTAAAAAAGATAGAGACTATTAAAATAGTAAAATTATATTTTTACTATAATAAAAACATACAGTTTATTTCTTACCCCAAAATTTTTTCTTCTTTGCCCCTATATAAATCCTAATATTTTCAACTTTTTCTTATCATTTATAACATTTTTTAACCTATATATATATATATATATATATATATATAAACGCATAGAATATGATATATTTTACTTTGAATAAATTAGAAAATTGACAAAATCAAATCAAGATTAAATCATAGTTCATAATTGTCTCTTTCCTACCTTATAACATAATGAGTTAAACATATAAACGAAGTTATAAAATTTCAAGGCATATTCTTTAATTTATGGTTAATATTACTTAGTATATGTTTGGATAAGCAGTGCGATGTATTTAGCTTACTTTTTATCTCACGTTACAGTATCACTATAATATCTAATCTCACCGCCACCACTGATTTTACACTATACGTATCGCCCATCCAAACCCACCTTTAAACTGGTTAGGAGGCATAAAAAGATATTTGAAAAAACAAACGAAATATAAAAGAAAATATGAGGCATAAAAAAATATATTTTATTTTAAATAAATTAAAAAAATTCAAACTCCTAAAAACCTATTCATTTTGTTATCATTTCTGATTGGATGATCCATTAATTCAGGTGACAGAAGATTATAAATGGATAATTTTTTTATTGAAGATTGGGAATAGATGGACTTTCTATAGGACCCATTTACTGACAAGATTTATTATCATTTTAGCAACTTTGGTGGCTTGGTCAATTACTTGAGATTAGCTATTATTTCATTTCCTGATGCCAGCAATGTACAGTGGTCAAATAGGATCATTTTCTTCTCGAGATCTTTTATTTTTTTTCATCATGTGGAAGTTCGGATTAATTCTTGTTTATCTACTGCTATCCGCGGGGGGGGGGGGAAGAAACGACTGTACTCGACTACAAAATTTATTTTGTACACTATAGAGGGTTTCGTTTTTCTATTAAGAGGAGTATTGGTTCTCAGTTTATACAGTTTTAATAAGCCAACATTAAATTTTGAAACACTAACCAATCAATCATATCCTATTGCACTGAAAATAATATTCTATATTAGATTTCTTATTGCTTTTGCTATCAAATCACTGATTATACCCTTACATATATGGTTATCGAATATCCACGGATAGGCCCATTACAATACTTGTATGCTTCTAACTAGAATTTTATTAAAAATAGCAGCATATAGATTAGTTCGATAAATATGAGATTATTATCTCATGCTTATTCCATATTTTCTGCCTGATTGATAATAGTAAGTACAATGCAAATAATTTGAAGCGTAGAAAACCAAACAAAAGTTATATCTTAACTCTTAAGCATTTCTTTCTAATCTTAAAAAGGTGTAATTCGAGTTTTAGCATGCGTAAGTTTTTCTTATCTTAAAGTTATGACTTCTTTATTGAGACTTATTCGAGTAAATTAAAAATTTAGACATAACCAAATTAGAGTTAAATATTAACTCTTAAATGATTCTTTCTAATCTTACACCATGATGAGTTAAAAATATAAATGAAATTATAGATTTTACCGTTAATGTCTCCTCATACGAGAGTGGTCAATTGGATTCTCTTGTATTACTTTATTTTGTCTAAACTTAGAAATAGGTTAGCCGGTTAATTGGTCTTGGAATTTGGATATTAAAATCTAAGTTTGATTTATATTTTGAACGAGTCTAATTTATTATCTAAATTCTCTAAATATCAAATGAATCTTTAAATTTAAGCAAATATTTAGAATTTAAGTAGGATGGGCCTTCATAAGAATGCAATCTCAACCTTAAACATAATTATAATTGTATCAATTAAGACTTTAACTTTTTAATTTGAGCCAAATCCACCCTTGATATTGAAGTATTAAAAGACTAAGAGAAACATTATTGTTTTTTGTTTTATTGGTATAAATGAAGTCTAGTAATCCAAATCTAAATTTATTTAATACAATTTATTGAATACTACATTTTAAAGGTGACACTTTCAACTAAGTAAATTAAATTTTAAACTCAAATTCAACTTTGAATAAACTAAAAACTTAGTAAAACTAAACCAAAATTAAATTAATCTTAATTCTTAAGAATCTTTTTTTCAACTTTGTATTTTATTAAATTTAAATGTGAATGAAATTATAGATTTTAACATATAAATTTTACAATTAATATCGTCTAACTTGAGAACAATCTAGTTGATTGAGTCTTAATTCAGTTGGCATTAGCACTATTGTCAATGCAGGAGGACGTGAGTTCAAACGTGCTATAACGTGTTTATCCTCCAATTTAAGGGTTGGAATCGGTTATGGGTAGTTCTAAGCATAATAATAACTTAGAAACTTTCAGATACTTTCAACCTTAAACATAATTATTATTGTATCAATTAGGGATGAATCTCAAAACTATACATGAATTTTGATTTTGTGCAATTATATACATGAAATTTTGATTTGATACAATTCTTGTAAATTATTAACACAATTATGGATATAACATATATTGCATACATAAATAATTATATTTATCCAATATAAAAAGAAATTGATGTATTTATCTCTTTAAATGTGTATGATTAAATCAAAATTAAAGTTTAAAGTATACATTTGAACCACAATTAGAGTTTCACGTGTACAATTACATCAAATTAAAGTTCATATA
Organism: Gossypium stocksii; assembly: GCA_020496765.1. Lineage (NCBI taxonomy): Eukaryota > Viridiplantae > Streptophyta > Magnoliopsida > Malvales > Malvaceae > Gossypium > Gossypium stocksii. Next base: position 4,438,010 of record CM035623.1, read on the forward strand.
TAATTTTAAGATTTATCTCTATCAATTAAAACTTTAACTTTTTAATTTAAGCCAAATCCACCCTTAAAGTTCAAAATTTTAAATTCTTGATTAAAGCATTAAAGACTAAGAGAAACATTATTGTTTTTTGTTTTATTGGTATAAATAAACTGTAGTTTCCAAATCCAAATTTATTTAATACAATTTATTGATTATCGCATTTTAAAGGTGACAGTTTCAACTAATTAAATCAAATTTCAAGTTCAAATTCAACTTTGAATAAACTAAAAACTTAGCAAAACCAAATCAAACCAAACCAAAATTAAATTAATCTTAATTCATAAGTATCTTTTTTCAACTTTTTATTTCATTAAATTTAAATGTGAACGAAATTATAGATTTTAACGTATAAATTTTATAATTAATATCATCTAATTTGGGAATGATGAATTAAGTATCAATATATCTAGTCGATTGAGTCTTAACTTGGTTGGCCAGTGCAGGAGAGCATAAGTTCAAGCGTGCTAAAGCGCGTTTATCTTCTAATTTAAGGATTGAAATGAATTATAAGCAGTTTTCAAATACTTTCACAATTGAATCAGGTTTAAAAAAAATTAATATATCTATAATTCAATTTCAATATCTATAACCCTTTCTTATAATTTTTTTTATAAACTAAAAATATGACAAAAACCAAGCAAAGGTTAAATAACTCATCATCATTTCTATCCAACTTTGTACATTAATTAATTAAAATGTGGATGAAATTAAAGAATTGTCAACATGCAGCTGCAATTGTAACTCATAATCATCTTTGTTCAGTCTTATACTTTAACGAGTTAAAATGTAAATGAAATTATACATTTTTCAATACATTATTTGAATTTTATTACATTATAGTATTAGGTGCCCTTCAGCATATTGAGGTTTGAATATGGAGGTGATTTCCGGGAGCTAGCAGGACTTAAAATGAAAATTTTTTCATTTAGATTCTTTTATAATTTATAAAATTTTAAATTAATAATGATAAATTTACACTTTGATCCTCCTCAAAATAATAAAAATTTAATTTAATTCTTTAAAAATTATAAATATATAAATTATTAAAATAATAAAATTACATTTTTACTATAATAAAAATATATAATTTAATTTTCCTCCCAAGAAAATTTTCTTACTTTGCTCAATCCTAATATTTACAACTGTTTCTTATCATAACATTTTTTAACGAAATATCTATACGCTTAGAATATGATGTATTTTACTTTGAATAAATTAGAAAATTGACAAAATCAAATCAAGGTTAAATCATAGTTCATAATTGTCTCTTTCCTACCTTATAACATAATGAGTTAAACATATAAACGAAGTTATAAATTTTGAATGTATATTTTTTAATTTACGGTACGGTGTGTTTAACTTATTTTTTTCTTACATTATAGTATTATTACGGTATTTAATCTTACCGTTATTATTAATTTTACACTAACTGACAAAATAGTTAATTTTTTTATTGGAGATTAGGAACAGAGGTCCCTTCGCCATTGTACTCTCCTCGACCGAGAGTTATGGCCTCCAAGAGTACCGTAAACAGGGCTAAACGGCCCCCTTCTTTCGCTCGCGAAGGAGATGGCCAAGGCGGTGGTCTAACCGAACCCCGATGACACCCGAATCGGTGGTCGTGAGGAGTGTGGCGGCTGTGAAGGGTTTTGAACCCTAATGCAGCAGCAAGGGAAAGAAGGAGCCTCCTCCTTCTTTGTTTTTTTTTTTTTTTTTTTTTCGGCAGAGTAAGAAGTAAAAAAAAGGGGTTTTAAAAAATGCATTAAACGGTGCCGTTTGGCATGTGGGTTGTCCGTTTGACCCGACCGGATCCAATGAGGGATCCGCGCGCCTTGCTTTCGGGGTTTATTTCGTGCGTGGTCCCTCCGCCTTTCGAGGGATGTTAAATTGGTCTTTCATTTTCTTTTACATTGGCCGCTGTAACTTTAATTTTCTGTAAATTGGCCCGTTAATCTTTTTCAGTTTGCAATACGGTCCCCCCTTTTACTGCCCGTTTTGGAATAAATGGACCTATTGCTCTTTCGGTCCCTGCATGGTTTTAGCGCGTTTAAATCGGTCCTTGTTTCCTTTTTATTTTCTTTAAAATTTGCATCGGGTTTCTATTTTGTTTCGATCATGTCCTTTTTTACATTTTTACTTTTATACGTATGTTACTTGTATTATTATTATTATTATTTTATTATTATACTCTGCCATTACTATTATCAATACGTTATTATTAGTTACTTTTTGTTATTATCATTTTCATCATTATATATTATTAATGTTTCCACTATTATTTGTCCTTACCATTCTCTTTTATTGTTTATATATTTACTCAACTATCATTGTATTATTACTATAGTTTATTATTAATCTTGGTTTCTTTACTGTTTTTATTGTTTCCTATTATTATTTTTATCACTATTATGTTTCTTATAGTATTATTATCATTATCTCTTCTTCACTTTATTCTTATTTACTTGTTATTACTATTAATATATGTATTACGTATTTTAACTACATGTTGCGTATATGTGTATCATTCATATGTATATTTTTCATATCTATATACCTTTTCATATTATAATTATATACATATATATTCTTTCTTGTTATTTTGTATATTATATATATGTTGCGTGTTACATTTATATATTTTTAAGTTTACATTTTATATGTATTGTAGTCTTATATATCGTATACGTATTTTTCATCCCGATAGCTACATACATTTTCATATCACTTCATGTGTACTTTAATATTATTATAAATATTTTCGTATATCATATGAATATATATATAGATGTTTTTATATACTATATTTTGTATTCGTCGTTCTTTCATATACTCTTGTATTATACTTTATAAATACTTTAAATACTATATCATATATGTACATGCACATTTTCTAAATATATGATTTCGTTAAAGACCCCATTTTTATTATTATTATATAATATATTATTTATTTAAAACGTCATTTGAATTCTTATAACTCTAGACTTCTTTTATAATTGTTCATTCGTATTTGTTAAAAGCTTATTAAATTTCATTTGTTCTAATTGGTTTTAGATTTCATAAATGTGTTTAGAGTCTTTGAATGTTAATATTATCATTTGCATATAGCGGTATTGCTGTTATTATGCATGTCATTTTACACTCGTGGGTTATTATGATTAATGTTTATAACATTTAGTTCATGAATTATTTCTTTGCATTATACGTTGTTGATTCTATGCTCATATTTTCGCATTCAATGACGCTTAGTAAAAACCACTATTCGAAAGTTCAAAAATAATACATGACTCGAGTTTAGGAAGTATGGGGAAATCAAACCTTAACTTACTAGGTTTCGATTTTCCTCATTAAACCCGAACTATCGAGTATTGCTTTCCAAGTCAAAATCCGTGAGCTTTTAAATAAAACTTATCTTCGAGACCTCAAAATGCTACATCCTAACTTACTGAATGCGGTGTTCAGTGTCTTGAGATAAGAGTTTCAAAATTAAGGTAGTATTTTATGTTTTGGAACTTCGATAAATCGAGCTCTAACTTACTGAGTTCTGATTTTTTTTTTTTTTCGATCCGAAATAATTAAATATTCCTTTTTTGATTTAAATATAAGCCTCTTTAAAACCAATAATCGTATTTTTAAACAAAGGATCGTATTTTTTTTTTTTTAAATCTTTTCAAACATTCGACACTAAGACATTAATTAATTAACTAGGTACCAATTTTGGGCGTATCGAGGGTGCTAATCCTTCCTCATGCGTAACTGACTCCCGAACCCTTTTCTGATTTCGTAGACCAAAATTAATTATTTTAATAATTCAAAATGTTTTATTAAAATGATTTAAGGTGACCCGATCGCACCTTGAAAAAGGTCGGTGGCGACTCCATTTCCAAATTTCAAAGTCGATCTCATTTTTCAAAACCCTTTCTAAAAAATGGTTTCGACAATAAATTTACACTTTGATCCTCCTCAAAATAATAAAAATTTAATTTAATTCTTTAAAAATTATAAATATATAAATTATTAAAATAATAAAATTACATTTTTACTATAATAAAAATATATAATTTAATTTTCCTCCCAAGAAAATTTTCTTACTTTGCTCAATCCTAATATTTACAACTGTTTCTTATCATAACATTTTTTAACGAAATATCTATACGCTTAGAATATGATGTATTTTACTTTGAATAAATTAGAAAATTGACAAAATCAAATCAAGGTTAAATCATAGTTCATAATTGTCTCTTTCCTACCTTATAACATAATGAGTTAAACATATAAACGAAGTTATAAATTTTGAATGTATATTTTTTAATTTACGGTACGGTGTGTTTAACTTATTTTTTTCTTACATTATGGTATTATTACGGTATTTAATCTTACCGTTATTATTATTTTTACACTAACTGTAGGTAAACACATCACCCATCCAACCTCATCCTTAAACTGGTTAGAAGGCATAAAAAGATATATGAAAAAACAAACGAAATATGAAGAAAAATAGGAGGCATAAAAAGATATATTTTATTTTAAATAAATTAAAAAATTTGAACTCCTTCTAAAAGCCTATGCATTCTGTTATCATTTCCGATTAAACGATCCATTAATTCAGGTGGCGAAAGATTATAAATAGTTAATTTTTTTATTGGAGATTAGGGGTAGATAGACTTTCTATAAGGCCTATTAAACTGACAAAATTTATCACCATTATAGTGACTTTGGTGGCTTGGCCAATTACTCGAGATTCACAATTATTTTATTTCCTAATGCCAACAATGTACAGTGGTCAAATTAATAGGGTTATTTTTTTCTCGAGATCTTTTACTTTTTTTCATCATGTGGGAGTTTGAATTAATTTTCGTTTATCTACTTCTATCCATGGGGAGGGGGGAGAAACGTCTTTACCTAACTACAAAATTTATTTTGTACACTACAAGGGGTTCTATTTTTCTATTAATAGGAGTTTTGGGTTTGGTTTATATGGTTCTAACAAGTCAACATTAAATTTTGATACATTAGCTAATCAATCATATCCTATCGCACTGGAAATAATATTCTATATTGGATTTCTTATTGCTTTTCCTATCAAATCACCGATTATACCGTTACTTATGTGGTTACCAGATACCCACGAAGAGACCCATTATAGTACTTGTATGCTTCTAATCGAAATTTTATAAAAAATGGGAGCATATGGATTAGTTTGATCAATATAGAATTATTATCCCATGTGCATTCCATATTTTCTCCTTGGTTGATAATAGTGTGTACAATGCAAATAATTTGAAGCGTAGCAAAACCATACAAAAGTTAAATCTTAACTCTTAAGTGTCTCTTTCTAATCTTAAAAAGGTGTAGTTCGAGTTTTAGCACGCGTAACTTTTCCTTACTTTAAAATTATAGATTTATTTGAGTAAACTAAAAAGTTAGACTTAACCAAACTAAAGTTGAATCTTAACTCTTAAACAATTCTTTCTAATCTTACACCATGTTTAGTTAAAATATAAATGAAATTATAGATTTTTAACGCATGTTCTTTAGATTTTACTTTTAATGTTTCCTTATACGAGACTGGTCAATTGAGTTTTCTTGTATTAATTTATTTTGTCCGGTAAATTAAGTGGATATGTGTCATCTAAGGGTGAGCAAAATTCAATTTAAAAAACTCGATAAATATTCAAATTTTGAATCAAATAGTTCTAGTTATTTAAGTTAATTGAGTTATTCGGATCAACTCGAATAAAAATAAAATTTTTCGGTTTTTCTCGAATATGAATTACACAATTCAAGTTATCCAAAAATCCAAATAAGAAAAGATAAAACTATGTTGTTTTGATAAATGTTTACCCATTAAATTAAAAAGCAAAACCATTATATTGTTTAGGTATAAGTAATCTTTTACTTTGTCTACTAGTTAAATAATTAGTCTATGTAAATGAAACATTAAGTATAAATATTAGGATTCGTTAACTCGACTCGATTTGATTCGAAATTTTTTAACTCGATGTGAAAAAAATTCAAATTGAGTTCAATTGCTAAAATATGATTTGTCAACTTAACTAACTCGAAATTTTTTGACTCACTTCGACTTGACTCGACCGAATGCTCCAACCCTACTGTTATCATGTCATTCTTTCAATATCATTTGTGGATTCTAAACGCTCTGCTAAGTAAACTAAGTAATTTATTTTGGACTAAAGTTGTAATAATCATTAAAAAATAATGTAAGAAATTCTAACCATTATATGTAGAAAATTAAATATATGTAATGTTACGTTTTAATGTATCAAAATAAATCCTATTATTAATGAAGTTATATTTTATGCATTATTTTATGAGGCTTTTTGGGTCTCGATTAATATGAAACGATAGTTAAATTCTTGTCAAGCATTCATTTAATACGGGTTTTAAAAAAAATTATAAGTATTTTTTTATTAAATTACAATTAAATCTTAACTAGTAAGCATTTTTTTTTTCTGATCTTAGACCACAGCGAGTTAAAATATAAATGAAGTTGTAGATTTTATAACGTATATTTTTCTGATTTTATAGCTAACATTGCGTAATTTAAGAATGGTTGATTAGATGAACATTCAAAAGATAGAGTTCGAGTTTTAGCATGCATAACTCTTCCTTATTAAGACTGCGACTTTTTATTGAAACCTATTTGAAGACGTAACCAAACAAAAGTTAAATCTTAACTCAGTAAACGGTTTTTTCTAGTCTTATACCATAACGGGTTAAAAAACAAATGAAATTATAGGTTTTAAATGCATTTTCTTTAAATTTTATAGTTATCATTGCCTTATACGAGAGTGGTGAGTTAAATTGTCATGTATTACTTTATATTGTCCAATACGTTAACTGGATACATATCATCACATTATCCTATCAACCATGGGCAAATTTAAGGGGTCACGCAAGAGTCTTGCCCCCCTCCCAGAACAAGGAAAATTAACCTTGTGCCCCTTTATGAAATATATATATAGTAAATTTGAACTTTGGCGATTAGCGCACCTAATCAGTATTTGTTTGTCCTTTGTATGGAACGGATAGGGCACCTAACCAATGATGTAGTTGATCATGGGAATTGGACACCGTTATTTCTATCTAGGAGAGGGTCGACTTTATCCCATTTATTTTTTGCTGACGATCTTATGCTTTACTACGAGGCTGATATGGGTCAAGTGGTGCTTCTTAATGATATTCTTAATAGGTTCTATCACTTTTTGGGTCAAAAGGAGAATAAATGCAAGTCTTAGAATTTTTTTCCTCTCCTAAGGTGATGCTATTTGTAATCTTGTGGGGTTTGTTCATGTGATTAATCTCGGTATTTATCTGGGTCGGGTTGCCATTGATACATAATTGAGTTATGTTGAGTACTTTTGACTTTGTGGTTGATAAGGCCTATAATAAACTATCTGGTTGGGATGTGAGGAACCTTTCTTTGGAAGGCAGAATAACATTGGCCAAGTCAGTGCTCTTAGCTATACCAAATTATTTTATGTGGATAGTTCGCATTTCGATCTCGGTGTGTAATGAGATTGAGAGGATTGCCTGTTATTTTATTTGGGGTACTTGTATCGAATCAAAGAAGTTGACTCTTTTGTCTTGGGGGCTTGTTGTCGTCCAATAGATAATAGAGATCTAGGGTTGCAAAGCCTTGCTGATTAGAATCAAAATTTTCTATTAAAGCTAGGTTTCCAACTATTTACCAATATGGAGGCCTTGTGGGTTAGGTTTTGAGGAATAAGTATAATATACACAGGTTGTTGTTGGTCTCTATTACTAAGAGTAATTGTTCATTTATTTGGAGATCTTTGATGAAAGTTTGGTCTAATGACATCACTAATGTATATTAGTCTATTGGGGATGGTTGGTTTGTAAACTTTTGGAATGACGTTTGGATTTGACAGATTGGTCCTCCTCGAGGGTTTTATACAGAATGATACTTTAAAAGCATGTGATTTGATAGAAGGGAATGGTTGTCGAGACTGGTCTTGTCTATTCTCACTATTATCAGTTAATATTGTTACACAAATAACATCAATTGTGCCCCCTTTCAGTGATACATGTCAGGATTGGTTAGCTTAGAAATGGATGAAGAGAGACGTTCTTTCCACAGCGAAAACGTTTAGAAATATGTATCAGGGGGACAGTATTGTGCTTGCTAATATTTGAAGGCTGATTTGGAAGGCGAAAACACCTCAGAGGTTTTAGGCTTTCATCTAATTGTTGTGGCAGAATAGGTTGTGGTAATGTCCAGTGACGATCACTATCCTAGATGTGGTAATGTGTTAGAAATTGGTCCCTATACGATTTAGGAGTGCCCTTTCTCGAGATCGGTGTGGCTTGCAATGGTGTCGAGTTATGCTCAAATTACGTTTTTCTCATTGCCTCTTAATGAATGGTTATTATAGAACTTGCACGATACACATAGTTGCGGTAGTATAGAGGTGGATTTGCAAACTCTATTTTCCATACTATGCTGGTTGCTTTGGAAGAATCACAATCTCATTGTTTTTCTAATGGCCATAATTGTGTAAATGATATTATGAATAATGGTTTTACTTGGTCAAGGAGTTTTGCAACATCACTCTCAAAGATCCTAGAACCTAATCCTATGGTCTCATTGAGGCATTGGACTCCTCTGGAGAATGATTGAATTTAACTTAATACTGATGTGGCTTTGGCTTCAGGTAACATTACTGCTTCTATTGGGGGTGTTAGGGACTCTAATGCAAATTGGTTGGGTGGCTATTCTATAACATCCCTTAACCCTTATCCGTCGCCGAAATAGGGTTACGGAGCATTATCAGACTTTTCAGATCAAATACGAACATTACATAATCATTTAACATACACATCATAATTTAATCATATTGTCCCTCTTTTGAGCCATCAAGGCCCAAAATATGAGTTAGAAACAAATCGAGACCAAATCAGGTACTCTAGAAATTTTTAGTGAAATTTCAAAAATTTTCCTAGATGTAGGGCACATACGCCCATGTGGTCAAGGGATACGCCCGTGTGACCATAAGACACGCCCGTGCCTCAGGCAATGTTAGACCCCGTGTAACTCTCTAACTTAGGCCACACAGCTAGCCACACGCCCATGTACTAGGCCGTGTGCCTCACACAGCTAAGACACACGCTCGTGTCTCTGCCCGTGTGAAATTACCTGGGCATTCTATTTTGAAATTTTAAAGTTGCAGGGGACACACGGCAGAATCACAGCCTATGTGTTAGTCGTATGTCTCATACGGTCCAGTCACACGCTCGTGTGTCGGGCCGTGTGGACTAAAAATGAGCCTTACACATCAAGTTTTCCCTTTCCTGCAAACTTAAACACCAAGCAACTCGAAAACCAATCGTTCAATCATTTTAAAACACGATTAAATACCTCAAAAATGTGTCAAAACATTCACTCTAGTTCACTAACCAATGTATCTTTATAAATACTTCACATACATTATCAAAGTAATATAATAGAACTCCATTCAAACCAATTCTAAAATCATGCCAATTTCAACCCAAGTTTGCCTATATCATTCTCATTTGCACCAACTTAAACATACCATATTAAACCTCAACATAACATATATAATTAAATATATATAACTAACCAAATTCATCTTGTAACATTATTTACTTTCACTTACCAAATTAACATACATAAGACATCCTAGGTTCATGCTATTACCAAAAAGTAATATACATTACCACATTTTGAGTTTGAGATCAGCGTTGGACGTTGAATTGGCAATCTGACTTTATCTAACCTACACACGGAAACAAACTGTACGCTGAGTATGAATTTAGTGGTATTTCTATAATCCAAATATTAAAAAGTAAAATAAAGTAATATACACATTTAATCTTATAATAACAATAGTCATTCAATTTAATCAATTCATAACAAATCAATATTAACATTTTCAATTGCTCATCAATTACTATCTCAAATAGCTTTTCACAATAAAGTGCACAATTCATTTGTCTCATTTCCATTTCACTTTCAATACTTTTCAGTTCCAATCATAATATCATTTCATTTAATTGCCCCTATTAACACAACTCAAACTTGGACGGATACACGGATCCAACTAAAACACACCAGTTTGGCACCCAGTGTCTCATCAGATAATTCGAAGTAATAAATTGACACCCAGTGTCTCATCGGCTATGGCAAAGTAAATTGGTACCTAGTACCTCATCAAATTTATCTGAAGTAATAATTTGACACCCAATGTCTCATCGACATGAAGTCAAAGAAATCCTTGAACTATTCCAATCCTATGTCATACCATCTATATCTGACTCAGCTCGATATAATTAATAGGGTTTCAATTCACTTTTCTAATGCCACAATTATCCAATACTCAATTATCACATAAATCACAATTTCACGTACATTCAATTCAATATAAAAAATGCTAACACTTACCTTATATACTTACCATAAACATTTAAATCAAAATACAACAATTAATAATTAAATTCAGATTATAGAAATACAAACCGAAACTTTCGAGCTATTCCTCGTCCACTTTATCCTTTCCTTTCCTAGTCGTGGTTTCCAGCACAATGTTTGCTATAAAATTAAAACAATTAAAATTTATCAATACAATACAATTCAATTTCACATTAAATATTTCAATTTTTGTTCAACATTTGCCTAATTTCCTATTTAGCCCCTAAATCGAGACTAACATTATTTCTTCAAAATTAATTCTATATTTTCAGTCAATTCCCACTTTAGACTAGATTTAACTCTCTAATTTCACTTAAATCCTTAAATTTCAATTTTTTTACAATTTAGTCCCTAATACTCAAAACTTATAATTTATTTTACAATTCAATCACTTTCTCAATTCTAACTTAAAAATCTATCAATTTAATCCCAAATACTTAAATATTTCAACAAGAAAAACATCTAAAAAATCAATATTTTCTAAAATTTTGACATGAATTGGATAGTATTTATTTCTAGAATTTCAAAAACATAAAAATTACAAGAAAAAGGACTAAATTGACTTACCAATTGAACTTTAAACCTTAAAACCCTAATTTTCTCCTTCTTTTCTTTCTCTTTTTCTTTCTCTCTTTCTTCTTTTCTGTTTCGTTTCAAATGTTCTTCTTTTTTTCATTTTCTTTTATTTATGTTATGCTTTAATTATAATAATACAATATAATAATATAATAATATTTACTTAAAGAATAAGTAAGTATATAATATAATTTAATATATATATTTTATTTTGACACAAGTCATCACCACCACCATACACTTGTTAACTTTTGGCTTAATTCTTATTTAGTCCATTCACTTGTCTCTATTCTATATTTCAACTTTTACCCTATATTCAATTTAATCCTTACACCTAAATACTTTTAATTCAAACTAATTCACCTAACCAGAACCTAATTAACTATACAACTAATTTCGTAAATATTTTTAATAAATATTTACGAGTCCGTTTTACGAAAATGAAGACCCAAAAATACATTTTTTGATTACCCGACTATCGGGTCGTTACATATTCAATGAGGATTGGCAAAGAATTTATCTTTAGGATTGAAGTTCGTGCAATGTTAGAAGGTCTGCGCATCGCATGGGACATGGGGTTTAGGCAAATTGAACTGAAATGTGATAATGCACTTCTAGTCGATTTACTTTTAGCTGGATGGCATGCAGATAGTAGATTGGTGGAGTTACGCTTAGTGCATCAACTTCTAAGCAGGAATTGGAAAGTAAATGCTTTGTCACAGTCCAAGATCTTTAAATGAAATGGTTGATCATATGGAAAAAGGTACTGTCAGTGGGCTTGCACTTCTACAGTGGTTTGAGGAGCCATCACCCTTCGTGGTTAATTTATTGTTGGCTAATTATAACGCTTCCATGCATATTTAGTTTGAGGGTTTGATATAATTGCTTTGTGCTGTCTTTTTTCTACTAAAAAAATCCTATTATTAATGAATTTATATTTTATGCATTATTTTATAAGGGTATTTTGTGTCTCTATTAGTATAAAATAATGGTTAAAACTCTTATCAAATATCCATTTAGCATGGGTTCAAACCATGTTACCCCATCCCCTATTCCATATATGGTCTAAAAAATATATATTGATTAATATTCTATTAAATGTATTAATCATTTTTTAAATTGTAACCATGTTTTATTAAACTAAAGTATCACACTGAGTTAAAATGTAAACGAAGTTGTAGATTTTTGTAATGCATATTTTTTAGATTTTATAATTAACATTGCATGATTTAAGAATTATTGATTAGATGAACATTCAAAAGGCAAAGTTCGAGTTTTAGCATGCATAATTCTTCCTTACTAAGATTGTGACTTTTTATTGAAATTTATTTGAAGACGTAATCAAATCAAGGTTAAATTTTAACTCAATAAATGGTTTTTTTTAGTCTTATACCATAATGGGTTAAAAAAAATGAAATTATAGGTTTTAATGCATTTTCTTTAAATTTTATTGTAATCATTGCCTTATACGGAGAGTGGTGAGTTAGATTGTCCTGTATTACTTTATATTGCCCAATACGTTAACTGAATACATATCATCACGTTATCCTATCAACTAGGGGCGAATTTAAGGGGTCGCGTAACGACCTTGCGCCCCCTCCCAGAAAAAGGGAAAATTGACCTTGTGGTCCCCCTATAAATAAAAAATAATAATATTAGTCTTTTAAAAAATAATGAAATTATAAATTGATAAATTATAAAATTACATTTTCACATTTCAAAAATTTATAATTCAATTCCACCCCTACAAAAATTCATGAATTCACTCTTGGAATCAACTTTGTTTGTGGACTCTAAAATACTCCATTAATAATAAAATAAATAATTTCTTAACTACTAAAGTTATAGTAATTATTAAAAAAATAATGTAAGAAATCCTAGTAATGATATGTAGAAAATTAAATATAATTAATGTTACTGATACATTATATATAAATCTATACATTATTAAAGCATTAAAATAAATCATGTATGGGATTTTTAACCCAGTTAATCCTGGTTTGCTAGCTTTAGTCTAGATTATAACAATTCTTAGTCCATTTATGTTGTAATAATTTGATTCTTTTTTATAATTATTTAGATTTGTATTTATAATTATAATAGTTAAAAAAATCCTCTAATTAATGATACTCATTATAAATATATAAATTTTTTTATAAATTTTACAACATACCATTTTAAGCTGGATAATTAAAATTTTGAAAATAATTAAGAAATTAATAATACCAAAAATAGCACTTTCCAAGGTTAAACAACAGTAAATGAAAATTTGCATCTCATAATTATAAAAATTATTATTATTTATTTAAAAAGAAAAAGGAAAAAGCGTTTTAGAGGGGCCACCACCTGTAAACACCGGTGAGGGGGAAGGGCAGTGTCCAATGAGAGAGTTGGTGTGACCGGCAATAGTAAGTTCCTCGTTTAAAACGCCGGTTTGCCAAATGGACTGTGTTGGCCACTATAAAAATGGTCAAATTCCCATTCCAAGGACACACAAACTAAGCTTTCAACACCCAAATACTTAAAAATCATGGAACGTGGTGATGAGTTCAGTCGTTTTCCCAAGCTTGCAAAATCAAATTCTGGTAAAGCACCCTTCAACTAGATTTATTTTTTATTTTATTTTTATGTTTCATATACATATAATACCCATTTTTTGTTTTTTTAATGAAAAATACACAAAGATTTATCCTCAAAATGATTAAGGTTTATTGCATGCATCAACAGTTCTTTCCTTTTATTTTTCTATTGACCTGGTTTTTTTTTTCCCTTTTGCATGTTGTTCATCGCAAATCTCCTTTCTTTTTTATGTATTATATCAAAATTTTCCCTTTTTTAAGTCCTTTTTTGAAAAAAAATTAAATTTTCACCATTGATTGTTTCTCGACGGGGTTTAAGCTTAAAAGCAATATATTTAGACCACCTTTTTGACTTCATCTAGAATTTCCTCTATGTTCATATAGTAACGCTTGCTTCATTCTTCACTTTTGTCTTTTGTGTGTTTATATATGTATATATATATATATATATATATATATTAATAATGTTATTAATGGAGTTTGTATCACAAATTAACTCGATAAAATTATACCTTTCATTATTTATTGTATGTTATTTTTAAATACATCTTTGTGTTTTAAATAAGTGATTTCCATACATATACACGTGTGATACGATTTATAGTATTTATTATTATTTGTTAGGTTAGTATGATAAAAAGTTGAGTTCTTTGGTTTTTAGTGTTGCGGATGAAAAAAAATTTAATAACTAATATAATAATTAAAAACAAATACACTTTTTTCTTTTTTTTTCTTTAATTAAAATAAATCATTATAAATATTATAAACAAAGAATTTTTAAATATGAATTAATTTAAGAAATTTTTTCCCTTTTTTTTAATCTTGTTTTGCTTTCAATTGTTTTCTAGTTTAGTCTCTTTAAACACTTTTTTTTTTCAATTAATACTTTTTACGTCTTTTAACATATGTGGTTAACCAATTATTTTAAATAATATTCTTCGTATATGAAAAAATAAATTAGTTAATCAAATTGAGTGAATTAAAATTAATGATTTATTTGAGTTAAGGTCGTTAAAAAATTCAAAAATTTATTTATACCGATTTAAAATCAATTCAATCAATAAAGCAGGAAGAAAATATTCTTTATTCTTTATTTTTTTTTCATTTTTCCTTTTTAGATTTAAACTAAAAATCACTAAACCAAATACATTGTATATTTTTATTTATTTATTATTTAGGGAAAAAGAAAAGTCAAAACCTGTAGAGTGAGAAGGAGAAAAAGGTTTGACTTTTAAGACTCCCAACAAAGAATCTAAACAGTGATAGGTGGGGCCCTTTTTTAGTACCTCATTGGGTCCCTTTCTCTAAATGTGGGACCCATTTAAAGCCCGGAATGACCCACTTAGGATTTTCCACGTGTATATAGAATCCCTCTGACACGGAGGTAGCATTTACTTATGGCTTTTATCTTTTTGGATTTTTTCTCTCTTTCTTTTATTATTATTTTAAGAGTTTTATATTTATTTGTGCGTTAATGGCACTAAGCATCCTATAATTTTTACTTTATTTTAGATTAATCTTTAAATTTTAAATAATTTTAGGGGTCAAAAGTGTAATTTTATTATTTTTTTGACAGGTTTGGGTATCATTCAACATGGTGATTCATCGAACTCCATCAACAACTTTAACAACATCTTCAACATCACCGACATTGGCAGCAACGCCGGCAACATCTCCAACACCAGCAACACCAATGCCGTCAGCACCATGCCTCCACCGGGCCCGGTGTTGCGCGAACAGGATCAGTACATGCCAATAGCCAACGTGATCCGCATCATGCGCCGCATCCTACCACCACATGCCAAAATCTCAGACGAAGCCAAAGAAACCATCCAAGAATGCGTTTCGGAGTTCATCAGTTTCATCACCGGGGAAGCCAACGAGCGCTGCCAAAGCGAGCAACGCAAGACCGTCACCGCGGAGGACATCCTTTGTGCCATGGGAAAACTAGGCTTCGACGACTACATGGAGCCCCTCACCGTTTACTTGACCCGGTACAGGCAATCCGAAAACGAGAGGACTTCACTGCGCGGGGACACCTTTTTGAAGCGCGGGAATGCCTATGGGCCAATGATGATGCCCCCTCACGGCGTCTCGCCTTTCAATGCGGGGTTTCAGGAAGGGATGACGGATGCCACCTCCGCCGCCGCCCGAGCCATCATGGGTGGATACAACCATGGTGCTCCTCCAGGTGGTGCCGCTGGATCATCATCGCAGCAGGCTCCTTTCGATAACAACTTGGATCCATTTGATGAGTTCAAATGAGAAAAGATGGATTAAAAAAGGGAAAAGCAAATTTAACTTGAATAAACAGATAATCATAGTATCAAAGTAGCCATTGTTTAGGAATATATGGAGAAGGCAAGTATACAGATACAGTGTGGGCATCATTTAGGGTTATAATTTTCATTTTGCTTAATGAACTTGAACATGTATCTGTTCATTGGTATGGTTTAAACAGTTACAGTAATAGGATTGCTTGTGCTTTTTTAATGTATTTGGAGCTGAATTTGAGTAACTTATAAATTTAAAGGTTTTTTTTTTTTTATACTTAAAGATGCTGCAAAGTCTGATTACATTTGATCTCATCTAATAAAAATAGTAAATTAATTTTTATAGGTTAAATTAAAAAATAACCCAATCATGTTATAATTTTTATCCATTTTTACTATTAAAAATTAGTCTCTATACGTCGAAAGAAGGTACACGTACTATATCACATGTAATTGTCTAGCTATTTCATTAGGCACGCCAATTTTTAATAAAAAAGATCAGTTTACTCTTTGATCAAACGTATAAGGATTAGTTTATTTATTTTTTAAGTAAAAAAGACAAAATACAATTTAACTTTTAATACAAACCCCTAATAATATTTTTACCGCTTAATCAAGTTTAACAAGCTCGAGCACTTTGATTTTTCTTCTTAATTAACCACAGTTTAAGTGTAAAATTTTAAATTATTTAGTGAATAAAATTCGAATATACTAATATTAGTTTAAGTGTCAAATTTTAAATTATTTAGCTAATAAAATTCGAATATACTAATATTTAAATTGAATAACTCATAAGCTTAATCGAGAATCATGTTCATTTTTACTAGGAAATAGGCTTAATCAAGCTTTAATGAACTTAGCTAAATTTTACTCAATTACACTCATCCATAAATGAAAGCATACTTAATGAACTTAGCCAAATTTTATTCCATTACACTCATCTATAAATGAAAATATATAACCCATGTTATTTGGACTCTATTTTTCTTAAAGTAATATCCAATGTTTTTTAAATTGAATTGGTGATTGAACTGATCTTACCATCAATTTACTGATTCAACTAATCTGATTAAAAAATTATTAAAAATTAAAAAAAAAAAAAGAAATCTAATTCAACTGATTTTTTAACCGATTTAATCAATCCATACTAATTTCTGATCTAATTGATTCAAAGTCACTCTCCGAATTAATACCCCGACCAATTTATGATCCATTCCAATTCAAACATTTACAATATCAATAATGGCATTTCAAGTTATTTTGACTTAACAGCTTGACTTAACAGCAATGGTGATTAAGTTCACATATATATATAAGAAATTAGAGCTGCTGCTTCTCTATAAATGAAAACATATAACCTATGTGGCTCGGAATTTTTATTTTTATTTTTAAATATCCGTATCTGAAACATAGAGTTATACAACACTCACACCCGAATCCGAGTAACATAATATATAAATCCTTCAATGAAAGTTTCTTTATTCAAAGGATTGAAAGTTCATTAATCTGATCAGTTAGTCAATCCTCATTTCTCATTTGGTTTCAAGTACAAATTCTGTTTTTTTATATACTGTATCACTTCATCTACGGTCAAATATTTTATAGACAATCCTCTTGAAATGCATTCCCTGAAACAAAAATGAAAAGAAAACAAGGGAATCTCCATCAAAATCAGACTCGAAAACAAAGTTGCATATATCTTCCAGTACCATAATAGCCTGAAAACTAACGCTGTTTTACCTCAATCTAGTTGAACTGATTTGGTTCGGGACAAGTTCGTCGACAATTCTAATGTTATCCTGAAAGAAACAACAGCAAATGTGCCAAAATCAGTGAGATAGGCCTTTTGTCCTGAAAGAAACCAGCATATATGACTTTGTGGGACTCTAATGTTCTTTTCCGGAGCCAATTGAACTTCAAATATCATCAAGGGTAATGACCAGGAATTGAGACCTCGATTTGTTTCTTGTGAAAAGTGGAAAGAATCGAGAAATCCCACTACTAACCCGGTTTTCATTCAAAATTTCATCGTTGTTGATTATTTTTTCCAAATCTTGTCCTTCTCTACGAATGCAAACCACACCGTAATCCTTGCATATACTTCTAACCTGAAATTTGATGCAAATTCCAAAGTTAGTGCCTTCATATGATAAGCTAGAGCATGCTCTAGACATTATATTTAGACCAAAAAATATATCCTTAATGTCCCCATCGTCCTTTAACACCAATACCATACGACGAGACTAATAAGCATATACCTGCTCAGGGATCCAAAACCCAGGAATGCTGAAAGATTGAACTAAATCAGAACCACAAACAAGCATGACTTTAAGGGATTCTGCAAAAAGACCGATATCGTTACTGTATCTCCATCCTCATTATCAATTCAATAACCTTTGTTTTTTTTATTGGATCTAACATTTCATAGTTCTAATTTATCCCAACCAATACATCTGATCTCGACAAACGAACAAAAGAACTTACTAAACGGTATCATTAAACATGAGATAAATATATTATATGACCCTTTTGAGCTGACAACAATGTATGAATGACCCATATACATGTTGATACAGCTTCTAATATTTATTCATTTGGTTGTATATAGTATGTAATTTGAAATTAAAAATTGTTCATTTGTTAAACTTAAAAAATATGATGGTTCACGGAGACAGTTCCGGGAAACAAGAATCTAGTTTTTCCATTTAATCAAGCATCAACCCGTTATTGCAAACTGATTATAATGCATAGCTGCATCTATCAAATTATGTGTACCGGTAGGAAAGAAAGTTTAAGTTTTTGCTTGTATACCCTTGGGTATCAGTCCACCCTCAATCAAGAAGCTCTTGACTCGATTAAGAATGGTTAGAGAGCGCTGAAAAGAGCTTTGTTTTGCCTGTAAATGTGAATGGGAAAAAAAAAAAAAGAGCACTTTAAAAGGCAAGTCATACTTTGCAAATGCAACAGATGTTCCTTACGATCAACTCGGATTTTCCAACAAATTTGGAAAACAAAAGCTGGAGAAAGAGAAACAGTACCTCCCAAGGATCAACCATGATAAAATCGGAACTTTTACAGGCTAGATTACACAACTCGAGACGATGATCAGCAGCTATAAGGCCCTGCATAATTAATCAAAGCTACTCAATTGTAGTATATATAACCACATAACAAGATAAGCACATATAGCTAGCTATTGCCATTATCCTCGAATTTATTCATTTTTGGATTATAATCCAATGCATTACTGATTGAATTCTAGCAAATTTCACTAACCAAATTATTTCCAATCTTTCTCCAGATGCTAATGAATCAAAACCTAAGCTTATAACAAAAATTGGTAAATTCTACCATTAATAAATAATTCAGTACAGAAAAAGACTAACCTTTTTCTTGTAAGCATCATTTACAGGTGACATATAGCCTCCTATAACACAAAACCCATTTGAATTCAACGCATCTCTAGCCAGTTCTAACCATATAAAAATTAAAAAAAAATCAAAACCCATAAAAATGAAGAAAAAAAATGAAAGCAAATAATAATTTAAAAAAACTTACCAAACATGCGTAAGTGCATCGAAGTAGGAGGATTGAAGCTTCCAGTAGCTACTAAAACTACATAAATTTTGTCCCCACTTTGATTAAATAAAAAAATAAGAGAAATTAGAATGATATCCAAATTAGATGAATTGAAACAATAAAAAAAAAGAAGCAATAATTTTAAAAAAAAACATAGAAGAGAGTAATTTACTTGGTTATTGATGGTAGACATAGTTTATCTAAAGGCAATGTGATCTCCATTTTAAGAAATTTTTTGGGGTTTAGGGTTTAGTATTTGAGAAAATTTTTGAATGAATTAAAAAAAATAAAGCAGAACACTTTTATAGAACCAAATTCAAAGCTCTAGAAGAAAACGCAGAGACGAGAAAACAGGGGAGAAAAAGGAAAGCTGGTCTTGATAATCACCGTGCCAAAAACGATAGCGTATGATTAACGTAAATTGACCGCAAACGGCGTCGTTTAGTAGGCTATTTTTTTTTAAAATTTAATTGCACATATTGTTATTTTGTATAGCATTTAAATTATTTAATTTAAAAACCATTAAACTAAAGTTAAACAACATTTGAATCAACTATTTATCATCTAATTATGAAAAATTACAAAATAGTCACTTTTTATTTGATTTATTCTTTTTTTGTCACCAACCTCTAAATTATTAATAAAAATATAATTTAACAGCTTTTAAAATTAACATAATAACAACTTTAATCCTCAATACTTATATATTATTAAAATTAGATAATACCAACCAATTTGAACAATAAGACAGTTCAAATTATTATAAAGAAATACTTTTATAAAAGATGGAACGTATGAAATTGAAATCCATATGCAATAGTTGTATACAGTGGAACTCAAATTTAGATACTCACGATGACCTTAATTTTTGTTAATAGTATCAAAATCTTGTTATTGGTTTAATGATAATATTAAATGCAATCACATATATAATCATATTTGTTGTCGGAGTAACTATAGTCAATTAGATAGCATACAACCATTTATATATGTAATCCAATGCCAATCACATTCAATTCATGTTAATTAAACAATTTCGAGTCTTAATCAAGCTTACGAAAGCTCTTTTGTTGACCCGAGTATGAAATAGAATCATATTACAAAGTTTTAAAAGTTTAAGGTCGATGTCATGATGTCACCTCCTTCACGTCGTGATGTCGCCACAGTTTCTCATGTCGTGACCTCAAGCCACACGACGTCGTGATATGATTCACTGTCGGCCGACATTGCAACAAGGAAGGTTAGTCGGCGGGACGTTGGTTCTATTTTTGATAAAAATTAAACCATTTGGTACCTATTTCAATGCTTCATTCCATATCTATCATTATGTTCAGCAAAACATCACTTTTACTTGATTTCAAACTTACCAAATCGCGCTAAACAATTCAAACATTCAATCCAAAATAAACAATCATTCAATACATAATCTCCAACTAAACTCAAACAATTCAAATGACATTTTATTTTATCATTTAACCATTTAAATACCAACCCTTGTTTATGCCATAACATCTTGAAACATACCATTCTCTTTTTAGTTAATCAAATACATGCCAAATCACAATTCAACCAAGACAACATGTGCCATTTCATATAAGCATCAACCATTTCCAAACTACCATTTCTACTTCATTCATGCCATTTCAGATATCATTCCTTTGATTATAATTCACCTCACCTATTGTAACAGCCCATTTTATACCCTAGCCGGAACGAGTGGTTTCGGGACCACTTAACCGAGTCAAAATATTATTTTAAATGCTTTAATATGTTTTACTGTATGATAGATATATGGTGTGAAAGTTTCGTATTGAAATTTTACTGTCTGATCGGTTAATTTGATAAAAAGGATTAAATCGCATAAAGCGATAAATTAGAGTTCTATTTTATAAATGGCTTATTTGATGATGGCTTTATAAGTGGAAGGCCTTAAATGGTTATTTTACCATTTCCTATGCTAGTGGACAATTATGTCCTTAATGAATTGTTTTTAAATGGTTTATTTTTTTTAGGTTATATTTGTCATTTGGTTAATAATATGTTATATGTTTAAAAATATCATAAAATTCTTTCATAATTGCTTCTTCTCCACCGATTATACAAACAAAAACTAAGGGTTTTCAAGCTTTTAACATTCGGCTACTTCAAGCTTCAAATTGAGGTTCGTTTTTATTCCGTTTTCGATAATTTTTACGTTTTTGATATCGTTGCTTCGTATACTAGTCGACCCATACCTCAATTTCTGATTTTGAACATGTATTTGAAAAATGCCATTGATAAATTCATGTTATTTTGATGGATTTTGATGATTTATAGAATATTACGTGGAAAAATACAAGAATTTTGAAGTGATTTTTGATGAAAATGAGTTTAAGGATTTATTTGCAAAAAGATAGAATTTTTGAGGTTAAATTTGGGATTAATTAAAAGATATATGCTTGTATAGGTCCCTTGAATATTCGGCCAAGGGAAATTTAGGGATTAATTGTGTAATTTGCTATTTTGTGTTAAAAGGGCTAAATTGCAAAGTGTTGAAAGTATAGGGGCTAAATTGCAAATATGTCAAAATATATGTTTTTGGATTGAATTGAATATGTGAGTTAGTAAATAGCTGAATTTTGCATTAATTTAGATCAAGACGATCGAATCCCGGAACTTGATCGGGGAAAACGGAAAATAGACGAGTAAATACGGGATTTCGAGGTAAGTTCGTATAATGAAATTTAATGTGTTTATGTTTATAATTGTTGTTAATGGAATATATGACACATTAGTTGATCGAATAGCCTATTTGGATGTATACATATGAAATTGAAATGAAATTGTTACAAGTGAGAAATAAATACCGAGCCCCGTTAGAACCGTAGAAGTCGATAGGATACAAGTGACATGTCACTAGGGCTACAGGGTGGTTCGAGCTCCTGCATTTGTTGCGGACTCACCACTTGCTTATGAGCTACAGGTTTATCCTTCGGGATTACATGTTCAGCCTGCGGGCTTACCGATTATCCTTCGGGATTATATGTTCAGCCTCCGGGCTTACCGTACAGGCTCAAAAGAGCATATATGACGCATTGACGGATTACAGGTTATATGTATATACACTGTGTGTGTATCACCCGAGTATCTTTCGATGTTCTTATAGGTTCAACGGGCAATTACCGATACATGTTACATGAAGATTGAATGATATATGTATTACATGTTATATGAGACATGAGAATTACATGGATTATATGGTATAAGTTATATGAAATACATGTACAAGTATTTGAGCAATGATATGATACATGAATGTTGTGCTTGGTACATGAATGAATTTATATGTTACATGAACTAACAAGTGTATACTTGTGAAATAGGCAACTTAAGTATATGAATTGAATTGGCATTGTTGTTGTAATTATCGCATTGATTCGGTAAGGTTTAATTTCTATATTATACGGACTTACTAAGCTTTAGAAGCTTACTATGTTCATTTCTTTCACTATCTTATAGATTTGGAAGCTAGCTCGATAATCGGACGAGTCGGAGATCGCTATCACACTATCTATCAAACTTTGGTACTTTTAAACCTTTTGTAAATGAAATGGTCATGGCATGTATAGGCTAGTACTTTGGTGAACATGATATGTTTTGGTAAATGATCAAGCCATGAAATGTGGCGTGGGTCATATGTGTTTATAATAATGTATTAGAGTTATTCTTTGGCTATATGTGCTTATGGAAAGATATGTGGTTTTGATGAGACTATAAGCTCACATAATTGATATGTATATATGTGTGGATGAGTGCATAGAAATGGTCATTTAGGCCTTTGAGTTGGTGTGCTTGATTTGTGAAAAAATTGAGATGATCTTGGGTCCATTTTATGCTTGAAATTGGTATGTTTTAGGTTGGTAGAATGGCATGAAATGTTGTTGGTTAATGGCTAGTAGAAATGACCCATATTGGGTGGCAAATTTGGCTTAAACCGAGCCTATAACGTGCCACACGGTCAGGGAACACGGGCGTGCGCTTCGACCGTGTGTCCCCTGCACCTTAATGTTTTGGTCAATTTTGGTACACGGCCTAGACACACGGGCGTGTTTGGTAATTTGAAGCCGTGTGAAATTTGGCAGTATAGTCACACGGTCTGCTCTGTTTTGTACACGGGCGTGTCTGGCAGCCATGTGATATTTGACAGTTTCGACCACGGGGTAAGGGCACGGGCGTGCCTAGGCCGTGGGCGACACACGGCCTAACCCCATAGGCGTGTTGGACAGCCGTGTGGGATAAGTCAGATTCGACCACGGGATGAAAGGTTTGGGCGTGTCTGGAGGGACATGGCCGTGTGTGAAGAACACGGGCAAGGGACACGGCCGTGTGTCCCTAATTTTAGCATGTTTCCAATTAGACTTCCAATAGTTATATGCATCCTTTTATGATCAATTGAAGCATGCTCGAATGACAGATGATACGTGATGGTTCTTGATTAAAAAAAATTTTAAATTTTTACTGTTCTGATAAATGTTACAAGTCTGGTAATGCCCCTTACCTACTCCGGCGACGGTTACCGGATAGGGGTGTTACATTTGGTTGGTATCAGAGTTACGATTTAGTCGATTCTAGGACTACCGTAGTGAGTATTAGTCTAGCTATACATGCCATGTACATGAAATGTGATAGTGTGATATCTCCTGACATCCTCTGAAAATCTGTTTTATATAGTAATGGATCCGAATTGAGCTTTAGCTGATGATGTTGAAAGTATTGCGCCAGCACCTGCTCAAGGGGCTGTGCCTTCTGAGTCGGGCCCTGCTGTGGCCAATCAGGAAGAAATTTAACAAGCTTTCTTCCGAATGATGTCTGGTTGGTTTAGTGAGTTTGTGCGAGCAAACCCAGCTGCTCCGCAACCTCCACCGCCTCCCGTCCCACAACCTAACCCTGATAATGTACGAGTTGTGGATCCTCTGAGATTGAACAGACCTCTTGTCGATAAGATATGAAAGTATGGTGCTGAGAAATTCCGAGCTTCAGCAGGTGATGATACTGAGAGGGCTGAATTTTGGCTGGAGAATACGATCAGAGTTTTTAATGAACTGGCTTGTACTCCTGATGAGTGCCTGAGATGTGCTATTTCTTTGCTTCGGGATTTAGCATATCAATGGTGGAATACATTGACCTCGGTTGTACCACGAGAACGAGTTGATTGGGATTTCTTCCAGACAGAATTCAAAAAGAAATACATCAGTCAACGATTCATCGATCAGAAAAGAAAAGAGTTTTTAGAACTGAAACAGGGTCAAATGTCTGTAACTGAATACGAGAAAGAGTTCGTTCGACTCAGTAAATATGCTCGCGAATGTGTTTCTACCGAAGCAACAATGTGTAAAAGGTTCGAAGATGGGCTAAATGAAGAAATTCGACTATTAGTCGGGATACTTGAGCTGAGAGAGTTTGTAGTTCTCGTTGATCGGGCCTGTAAAGCCGAAGAGCTTGCTAAAGAAAAGAGAAAAGCGGATTCTAAATTCAGAGAGGCTCGAAAGAGGTTTGCAGGTAAATCGTATCAATCTGAATCCAAGAGATCAAGAGATTTTCATCCTCGTTCCGCTACTTCTACGGGCATATTTATCCGAGACAAAAATGTTAAATCTTCCCATTCGAGACCTCAAGCAACCTCGATAGCTAGTGCTGATAGTGTGAGAACTCCCGGACCTGAATGCAAGTATTGTAATAGGAAACATTTTGGTGAATGCCGATTAAAAAGCGGAGCTTGTTTTCGATGTGGATCATTAGATCACTACTTACGTGATTGTCCTGAAAGATCTGTAGCTAACAAGGAACAATCGACTAAGACGCATAGTGTTGCATCGAGGGGTAGACCGCCTCGGAATACTGGAAATCAAAGTGGAAATCACAGTGTGGCGAGAGATGCTAATGTGAGATCTGAGATGCGTACTCCTGCGAGAGCTTATGCAATACGTGCACGCGAGGAAACCTCGTCGCCTGATGTTATTACCGGTACTTTTTCTCTCTATAACACTGATATTGTTGCGTTGATAGATCCTGGATCAACTCATTCATATATCTGTATGAAATTAGTGTTTGAAAAGAATTTGCATGTTGAGTCTACTGAATATGTAGTTAAAGTATCAAATCCGTTAGGAAAGTCTGTGTTAGTTGATAAGATATGTAAGAAATGTCCGTTGATGACTCGGGAATATTATTTTCTGGCTGATCTGATGCTCCTCCCTTTTGACGAATTCGATGTAATACTGGGCATGGACTGGCTAAATGCGCATGAGGCTATTGTGAATTGTCGAAGTAAGAGTATAGAATTGAAATGTCAGAATGGTGAGATTCTTCGGATTGAATCAAATGATTCGAATGAATTACCGATAGTGATTTCTGTCATGAAGGCTCAGCAGTATGTCAGAAAAGGCTATGATGCGTATTTAGCGTATGTAATGAATTCTAGCAAGACAGAATTAAAAATTGAGTCTGTACCAGTTGTTTGTGAGTTTTCTGATGTTTTTCCGGAAGAATTATCGGGTTTACCGCCAATTAGAGAAGTTGAATTCGGTATTGAATTATTACCGGGCACTACTCTGATATCGATAGCTCCATACAGAATGGCACCGACGGAATTAAAAGAGTTGAGAGCACAGTTACAAGAATTGACGGATAGAGGTTTCGCGAGACCGAGCTTTTCACCTTGGGGTGCTCCCGTATTATTTGTGAAAAAGAAAGATGGAACGATGAGAATGTGTATTGATTACCGACAGTTGAACAAGGTGACAGTGAAGAATAAATACCCTCTTCCGCGAATTGATGATTTATTCGATCAGTTGAAAGAAGCTACTGTATTTTCAAAGATTGATTTGAGATCGGGTTATTACCAGTTGCGAGTTAAAGATTCAGATATACCGAAGACTGCTTTCAGAACACGATACGGACATTATGAGTTTCTGGTCATGTCTTTCGGTTTAACAAATGCTCTGGCAGTGTTTATGGACCTGATGAACCGTATTTTCAGACCGTATTTAGACAAGTTCGTTGTAATATTCATTGACGACATTTTGATTTATTCGCGTGATGAGATAGAGCATACTGAACATTTGAGAACTATGTTACAAATTCTGAGAGATAAGCAGTTGTTTGCCAAATTCAGCAAATGTGAATTTTGGCTTCGAGAAGTTGGATTTTTGGGTCACATTGTTTCTGCGGAAGGCATCAGAGTAGATCCGAGTAAAATATCTGCTATTATAGACTGGAAAACCCCGAGAAACATATCTGAGATTAGAAGTTTTCTGGGATTAGCAGGATATTACCGAAGATTTGTTAAAGGATTCTCGATGATTGCAGTGCCGTTGACTCGATTGTTACAAAAAAATGTGAAATTCGAGTGGACTGATAAATGTTAGCAGAGTTTCGAACAGTTGAAAACCCTGTTAACAGAAGCTCTGGTTTTAGTTCAACCCGAATCGGGGAAAGAATTTGTTATATACAGTGATGCATCAATTATTGGACTGGGCTGTGTATTGATGCAAGACGGGAAAGTCATAGCTTATGCCTCCCGACAGTTAAAGCCGCATGAGAAGAATTACCCGACGCATGATCTTGAGTTAGCTGCTATAGTATTTGCATTAAAGATTTAGCGGCATTACTTATATGGTGAGAAATGTAGAATTTTTACTGATCATAAAAGCCTGAAGTATCTGATGTCACAGAAAGATTTGAATATGCGACAGCGGAGATGGCTCGAACTACTAAAAGACTATAAATTTGTAATTGATTATCATCCAGGGAAAGCTAATATTGTAGCTGATGCGCTAAGTCGAAAGTCTCTGTTTACTCTGCGAGCTTTGAATGCTCAAATGACGTTATATGATGATGGATCCGTTTTAGCGGAGCTAAAGGCTAAACCGTTGATTCTGCAGTAAATTTTCGAAGCTCAAAGGACTGATCCTGATCTGCAAGCTAAACGACTTCACTGTGAGTCTAATTTTGATTCTGACTTTTCTATAGGGAATGATGATTGTTTAATGTTCCGAAATAGAATCTGTATACCGAAAAATAGTGAACTCATTCAGAAAGTTCTGCACGAGGCACATGATAGTCGATTTTCAGTTCATCCGGGTAGCACTAAGATGTATAACAATTTGAAACAGCAATACTG
Source organism: Gossypium stocksii (assembly GCA_020496765.1). Lineage (NCBI taxonomy): Eukaryota > Viridiplantae > Streptophyta > Magnoliopsida > Malvales > Malvaceae > Gossypium > Gossypium stocksii. The sequence goes on from CM035623.1 coordinate 4,465,688, forward strand.
GTGGTCAGGAATGAAACGTGACATATCAGAATTCGTATCGAAATGTTTAATCTGTCAACAAGTCAAAGCTGAACATCAGGTACCGTCAGGTTTATTACAGCCTATTATGATTCCGGAATGGAAATGGGACAGAGTCACTATGGATTTTGTATCTAGACTACCTCTATCTCCGAAGAAGAAAAATGCAATCTGGGTTATAGTTGACAGATTGACGAAGTCTGCATATTTTATACCGATACGTACTGATTATTCTCTGGATAAATTAGCGGAACTATATGTATCAGAAATTGTGCGATTACATGGTATACCATTATCCATTGTGTCTGATAGAGATCCGAGGTTTACCTCGAGATTCTGGAAGAAGTTTCAAGGAGCTTTGGGAACGAAATTGAGTTTCAGTACAACATTTCATCCCCAGACCGACGGTCAGTCTGAAAGAGTTATTCAGATTCTGGAAGACATGTTACGGTGTTGTATTCTTGAATTTGAAAGTAATTGGGAGAAATACTTACCTCTGATAGAGTTTGCATACAATAACAGTTTTCAAACGAGTTTAAAGATGGCTCCATGTGAAGCTTTATATGGTCGTAAATGTCGAACACTGCTATACTGAACAGAATTGAGTGAGAGAAAGTTACACGGGGTTGATCTAATCCGAGATATAGAGGAAAAAGTGAAAGTGATACGTGACAGTTTGAAAGCAGCTTCAGACAGACAGAAATCATATGCTGATTTGAAACGGAAAGAAATAGAGTTTCGAGTCGGAGACAGAGTATTTCTGAAAGTATCACCGTGGAAGAAAATTCTTCGTTTTGGCAAAAAAGGGAAGCTAAGTCCTCGTTTTATCGGGCCGTATAAAATTGTGGAACGAATTGGACCTGTAGCTTACCGATTATCGTTACCGTCTGAGCTTGAAAATATTCACGATGTATTTCACGTTTCAATGCTTCGAAGATACCGATCTGATCCGTCTCATATCATTTCTCCCACTGATGTGGAGATACAGTCTGATTTATCGTACAGTGAAGAACCGATTAAAATTCTGGCTCGAGAAATTAAAGAGTTGAGAAATAAGCGTATAGCACTCGTAAAAGTTCTTTGGTGTAAACACGAAATAAAGGAAGCTACGTGGGAACTCGAGGAAACTATGCGAAAGCAATACCCTAACCTGTTTACCGGTAAGATTTTCGGGGACGAAAATCCCTAAAGGGGGAGAGTTGTAACAACCCATTTTATACCCTAGTCGGAACGAGTGGTTTCGGGACCACTTAACCGAGTCAAAATATTATTTTAAATGCTTTAATATGTTTTACTGTATGATAGATATATGGTGTGAAAGTTTCGTATTGAAATTTTACTGTCTGATCGGTTAATTTGATAAAAAGGATTAAATCGCATAAAGCGATAAATTAGAGTTCTATTTTATAAATGGCTTATTTGATGATGGCTTTATAAGTGGAAGGCCTTAAATGGTTATTTTACCATTTCCTATGCTAATGGACAATTATGTCCTTAATGATTTGTTTTTAAATGGTTTATTTTTTTTAGGTTATATTTGTCATTTGGTTAATAATATGTTATATGTTTAAAAATATCATAAAATTCTTTCATAATTGCTTCTTCTCCATCGATTATACAAACAAAAACTAAGGGTTTTCAAGCTTTTAACATTCGGCTACTTCAAGCTTCAAATTGAGGTTCGTTTTTGTTCCGTTTTCGATAATTTTTACGTTTTTGAGATCGTTGCTTCGTATACTAGTCGACCCATACCTCAATTTCTGATTTTGAACATGTCTTTGAAAAATGCCATTGATAAATTCATGTTATTTTGATGGATTTTGATGATTTATAGAATATTATGTGGAAAAATACAAGAATTTTGAAGTGATTTTTGATGAAAATGAGTTTAAGGATTTATTTGCAAAAAGATAGAATTTTTGAGGTTAAATTTGGGATTAATTAAAAGATATATGCTTGTATAAGTCCCTTAAATATTCGGCCAAGGGAAATTTAGGGATTAATTGTGTAATTTGCTATTTTGTGTTAAAAGGGCTAAATTGCAAATTGTTGAAAGTATAGGGGCTAAATTGCAAATATGTCAAAATATATGTTTTTGGATTGAATTGAATATGTGAGTTAGTAAATAGCTGAATTTTGCATTAATTTAGATAAATACGATCGAATCCCGGAACTTGATCGGGGAAAACGGAAAATAGACGAGTAAATACGGGATTTCGAGGTAAGTTCGTATAATGAAATTTAATGTGTTTATGTTTATAATTGTTGTTAATGGAATATATGACACATTAGTTGATCGAATAGCCTATTTGGATGTATACATATGAAATTGAAATGAAATTGTTACAAGTGAGAAATAAATACCGAGCCCCGTTAGAACCGTAGAAGTCGATAGGATACAAGTGACATGTCACTAGGGCTACAGGGTGGTTCGAGCTCCTGCATTTGTTGCGGACTCACCACTTGCTCATGAGCTACAGGTTTATCCTTCGGGATTACATGTTTAGCCTACGGGCTTACCAATTATCCTTCGGGATTATATGTTCAGCCTCCAGGCTTACCGTACAGGCTCAAAAGAGCATATATGACGTATTGACGGATTACAGGTTATATGTATATACACTGTGTGTGTATCACCCGAGTATCTTTCGATGTTCTTATAGGTTCAACGGGCAATTACCGATACATGTTACATGAAGATTGAATGATATATGTATTACATGTTATATGAGACATGAGAATTACATGGATTATATGGTATAAGTTATATGAAATACATGTACAAGTATTTGAGCAATGATATGATACATGAATGTTGTGGTTGGTACATGAATGAATTTATATGTTACATGAACTAACAAGTGTATACTTGTGAAATAGGCAACTTGAGTATATGAATTGAATTGGCATTGTTGTTTTAATTATCGCATTGATTCGGTAAGGTTTAATTTCTATATTATACGGACTTACTAAGCTTTAGAAGCTTACTCTGTTCATTTCTTTCACTGTCTTATAGATTTGGAAGCTAGCTCGATAATCGGACGAGTCGGAGATCGCCATCACACTATCTATCAAACTTTGGTACTTTTAAACCTTTTGTAAATGAAATGGTCATGGCATGTATAGGCTAGTACTTTTGTGAACATGATATGTTTTGGTAAATGATCAAGCCATGAAATGTGGCTTGGGTCATATGTGTTTATAATCATGTATTAGAGTTGTTCTTTGGCTATATGTGCTTATGGAAAGATATGTGGTTTTGATGAGACTATAAGCTCACATAATTGATATGTATATATGTGTGGATGAGTGCATGGAAATGGTCATTTAGGCCTTTGAGTTGGTGTGCTTGATTTGTGAAAAAATTGAGATGATTTTGGGTCCATTTTGTGCTTGAAATTGGTATGTTTTAGGTTGGTAGAATGGCATGAAATGTTGTTGGTTAATGGCTAGTAGAAATGACCCATATTGGGTGGTAAATTTGGCTTAAACCGAGCCTATAACGTGCCACACGGCCAGGGAACACGGGCATGCGCTTCGACCGTGTGTCCCCTGCACCTTAATGTTTTGGTCAGTTTTGGTACACGGCCTAGACACACGGGCGTGTTTGGTAATTTGAAGCCGTGTGAAATTTGGCAGTATAGTCACACGGTCTGCTCTGTTTTGTACACGGGCGTGTCTGGCAGCCGTGTGATATTTGACAGTTTCGACCACGGGGTAAGGGCACGGGCGTGCCTAAGCCGTGGGCGACACACAGCCTAACCCCATGGGCGTGTTGGACAGCCGTGTGGGATAAGTCAGATTCGACCACGGGCTGAAAGGTTTGGGCGTGTCTGGAGGGACACGACCGTGTGTGAAGAACACGGGCAAGGGACATGGCCGTGTGTCCCTAACTTTGAAAATTTTGCAAATTATCTCCTATATTTTAGCATGTTTCCAATTAGACTTCCAATAGTTATATGCATCCTTTTATGATCAATTGAAGCATGCTCTAATGACAGATGATACGTGATGGTTCTTGATTAAAAAAAATTTTAAATTTTTACTGTTCCGATAAATGTTACAAGTCTGGTAATGCCCCTTACCTACTCCGGCGACGGTTACGGGATAGGGGTGTTACACCTATTAGCATAAGCGCATATATATACTCAACAACATGAATGATTTAGGTTATTAATTCAACATGATCATTAAAGGTTAAAGCAAACTTATCATAAGTAAGCATTTTTTACATGCTAAGTTATATCACAAGACACCTTATATACATGTCATAATTTATGACTCAATATTATCAAAAGATATCAAATCGGTGATAAGATAGTGTGAACTTTCCAACAATCCAGCTTGACGCATTTCACAATGTGATGATCTAAAAGGGAAACAGTAAACAAACAGTAAGTTCATAAACATTAAATAAAACTTACATTAGCTTTCAATTAAATACAAAAAACTACCACAAATTGCATATTTTAGCTAGCATGGCAAACCAAAACATTAACAAGGTGAGTATTTATCATATGATATCACAAGTAAATAACATGTCAACTCAAGTCATTTACTTAACCAAACTCAAAACTTATTCAATTAAGGAATGTTACAATCATGTATATATATGTATATATGACAATGTCAACATTTCAATACCATACTTATGTTCAATTTAACAATTGTCCATTTGGACTAAGTTCATATCATGTAAATTTCACATTTTCATTTTCACCTTAATCGTTTTGTCTGAGCAAAGTATATTCATATCAGGTAACCAGTCCAAGATAAACCTTTATATGAAACACCTGATTGCTTATCCAAATTGAAAGTATACATGTCAGGTTACTCGTCCGAGCTAAACTTTTAAAACTACATCAGGATACTAGTCCATATTAAACATGTGTCACATGTATCTTCAAGTTCATAACAATTGCTTGGATCTCAAAAATATCTGTAACCAATCTTGTACAAGCATTTACAAAACCTTATTGGCATGTCAATTATATCCTAATCTTTACCTTATCTCCACTTATACCATCATTTTACAATTCAAACCAATTCTCACATTTTTCATCAATTCATAACTAAGCCCACATATAAATCAAATACACAATAACAATATATAAACAATTAGCATATGAACTTACCTGGTCAAAATAACAAACCAATTAAATCCTCAAGGACTATTTGACAATTTTGACTTTTCCTTGATTATCTTCGGTTTGATTCAATTTTGATCTAAACAACTATTTAAGACAATTCATCAATACCAAACATTTTTATATCATTCCATGATATGAATGAATCTATTTAACTCTATTTTTTAAATGCCCTTAATTTTTACATTTTATTCAATTTAGTCCCTAAAACTGAAATAACAATATCTTTCTAATTTGAGTTTTGGTTTCAAAACCGATCTCAATCACATCCATTATAGACCCTCTACTATTTATTGTTACAAAAATTTTATATCAATTTCATAATTTATTCACTTTAGTCCTTGTCGAGACCGTTTTTAAATTTGAAAAACGGGGATCGACTTAAGAACAAAAATGGAGTCGCCACCAATCTTTTTCGAGGTGTGATTGGGTCAGCTTAAAGTTTATCATTTTAATAAAACATTTTGATTTATTAAAACAATGATTTTGGTCTACAAAATTTGAGAAAACAGGCTCGAGAGTCGGTTACGTACGAGGAAGGATTAGCACCCTCGTGACGCCCAAAATTGGTACCTATCGATTAAATAATGTCTTAGAGTTGAAAATTGAAAAGATTTTAAAATACGATCCTTTTATTTAAAGGAAAAATTGAATTGAAAATTAAGACCCTCTAATCTCGAAGAAATAAAATGCCACACCTAGTGAGTTAGGATACAACACTTCAAATCTTTGAAACTAAGATTGTCTTTTGATCTTTAAAACTCATGCATAAAAATTTAAAAAGGGTATTTAGTTATTTGGGCTTTATAAAAAATTGGAACCCAGTAAGTTAGGGCACAATTTCTCAAAATTCCCAAATACAGAATATTGCCTATGTTGTTAAAAATCCTTACCTCGAGATAACGAAATGTCACATCCAGTGAGTTAGGAGGTAACATTTCGAGTTCCCGAGAATAAGCTTTTATTTGAAATTTGTATGCGTTGATTTTAAAAGGGTACTCGGTTACTTAGATTCGACAAGAGAAATCGGAACCCAGTAAGTTAGGGCACAATTTTCTCGAAGATCCTAAATATCGAGTATTGCCTTATTTTGGAAAAAAATCATTTTTATGAATTTGAGTAAAGATGTAACGTTTTAAAATGTATGTGTTGTAGAAATATAATGGAGGTGGAAACATATATAACGATAATAAGAACAAAATAGTTGCAGATAAATAATGGAAGAAATTAATAAGGACAATAAGTAAATAAATGAAGAATCAAAACAAATTTAAAGAAAATAAAGAGAAAGGTTGAAAAAGAAGAAATAAAATGAGGGAAAAGATTAAATAAAATAAAAGAAATAATAATTAAAATAAAAAAATAATGATAATAATAATAATATGCTAATAATAATAATATGCTAGTAAAAATAATAAAAATAATAATAAGATAGAAAATAACAATTTATTAGTAGTATATACATATTAATAATATTAAAAATAACAAGAAAATAATACTATATAAATAAGAATAATAATAAGTTAATAATAATAAATATGGTAAATAGTAGAGTAATAATCATAATAATAGGCATAAAACTCAAATTAATTAATTTAATGGCAAAATAAAAAATAATAAAAAAGGGGTTAAATTGAATTGAAAACAACAATTTTGGGGCAAATAAAAAATAAATAAAAGGAAGTGGACTAATTTGAACGTGCGAATAACAAGGAGGGACCAAAAGAGAAATAATCTCTACCCTCCAAAACGCACAGCTTCAAGGAGACCAAAATGCAGTCAAAACAAACTTTAGGACCTCAAAAAAAAATAATGAAAACTTAATTGCAAAACAATAAAAAAACGGAAGGGCTAAAAGCAATTGGATGAATTTAGAACAAATAAAGAAATTGAAATGAAATGGATAAAATTCTCACGTAATTGAAAGTGAAAAGAAAATAATTCAATTTCAATGGAAATAGGAAAAGAGAGAATAATCCAATTCCAAATTGACGTAAGAATACCAAAAGTAATCCCCTTTTCAAAGAACAAGATACCCTTATTTATATACATGGGGTTTACTAAAAATAGCCTAACTAATTTAATAATAAAATAAAATAAAATAATATCTTTCTATTTTTAGCCTTTTACCAAGTCAACAAAATTTGATAACCCCTTGGTTTTCTCCATCTTTCTGATTTGGCCACAATTTAATGATTGTCTTTCAATTTGGCCCTTTTTGGCTTGTTTCGACCGATTGCATCCTTTGGCTTCGGTTATTATTTTTTTCGGGCCCAAGCCAAAATTGGCCCATTACAGTCCTTATGTACAAAAACTAACAATTAATCATTACAATTTAGTCCTTTTGCACATCTAACTTAAAATCTATCAATATAACACCAAAATATTCAGGAAATCAGCAATGGAAATTTTAAAAACTTTAACAATTTTAAAAATTCGGTGGAAGAAGAAAAAAAAGTATTTTTCACTTACAAGCTGTTTATACTTTAATTTATTCCTTAATCACCTAATTAACTTAATTAAACTTCAATCTCAATTAACAAAAGTTAGTGGAAGATAACATCATTCTCCACTATTTTATTAAGTAAAATGGTTTGATTATCATTTTGAATCTTTTGTTATTTAAAAATTTATAGTGAAAGATTTTTACAATTTAGTTCTTGTACCTTAATTAAACAATTAATAGGAAAAACTGAAAAACCAAACTCTAATATTCTTTTATATAAACTCCATAAATATTTATAATTAATATTTACGGACTTGATTCACGAAAATAGAATTCCGAAACCGCCTTTTTTGGCACAATTGAAAATTCGAGATATTTCATTAAAAAGAAAATACACCATTGAAAATCAGGATTTGTTTTCATTAAAATTTAATTATACTGTGATAAGAAGTTGATCTTGGATTTATGTTGGTTGCAATGAGAATCCTTTGAATTGCCATTGTTGCAAGCTGCATGCACTATCAATTCTACTCATAGAATCTCAGGCCAATATCGTGCAAGCTAACATAGACCTAAAAGTACACCAAAAAGATACAGACCATAGCTATAAGGGTCCTCTAAAATGCATCGGCAATCGTTGCATCGAGACCAATTGAATCAAGCTCGATATCGTCTTCGGTTCGTCGAGCCACTTCTACCCTAAAGCTGTTGCAGAGATCATCAAAGTCTCCCATTGATGCATAAGCACCAAAATATTGAACACTCACTGTCTGCAAAGACAAAGGGTAGGGTCCTATAAGATTATTTGGTTTTATAACACAAAGAAACCCATAAATTTGAGAACCTTGAGAACAGGATGTGTAACACTTGACAATTAACTCCAGCAAATGGTATGATATTTGATAATGGGATACTTGTAAAGGAAGGTAAAAGTGGAATGTTATTTTTTATGACATTAATATATTTATTTATTAATAAGAATATATAAAAATTTAAAATATTCATATATTTATATTTTATTCATACTTTATAAGTATCACATATGCATCTTTAAATGTAATAGAAGAAGTAACAGTTCAAATCTCATCGAATATCCTACGGAGTACTTTTATTAATAAATAAAAATGTCTTACTACCCAAGCTTCAACAACATAATTGAATAAATTTCTATAATTATTTACAAATTTAATTGTAAAATTTTTTATATTCTATATTTTCATTCTTTACGTTTACGTTTGAAATTCATGAATATTTTTCTCAATAATGTGGTCTTCAAAATTCAAACATGTATCTCTTAATATATCTTTATTTTTTACTTATGACAATTAATCTTCTAAGTATAATATAATAAACCAATTCATCTTCTAGGTATAATATAATAATCCATCCTTTTGATATGGTAGTATAAACATCTAAAAATTGCAGACTTTCCCAATGATAATTGCTGCAACATTTTACTTCCTAATAATAGTAATCTAGATAGAATTAATAGATAATTTAAATAAAAAATAAAAATAAAACCCCAAATCAAATTCATATTCTTGGCATGTTCTTCTGGCTATATATAGTTTGTATTTTTATTTGAAAAATACTTCATTAAAACAAGGGCAGGCAGGCATAGAATGGAAAGCATGTGGTCTACCAGCCAAGGCTCTTCCCCTCAATATATAGGCAAGCATTTGGTTCATCACAGTTGATTCACTTCATTTTTACACCCACTTTATATACATACAACTATTTAGTTAAAGGTTTTCAATTATGGAAAATAGAAAAGAGGGTGAAATTGAGGACATGCCAATGCCATTGTCCCCACCAACAATGGGGTCTATGCAGATTGCAGGAAGCAATGGTTTTGGTCATAACATTGAGTTCATGTCTCAGGCTTACCTCAGAAACCGATACTCTGAGATCGATATTGAGGACTACACCGTGTATGCGGATAAAGACCACCCTCTCCCCATATTTCTCAAGGTAGTTGATTTCTTGGGTTCTTTCGATTTATTTGATATTTATCGGTATTAACTTTTTCGAGTGGTTTCGTAAATGAAGTTTGAAGATGTGGAATACAAGGTTCGAAGTAGCCAAGCCGCCTCAATCAACCCGGTGCGAGTGGTGGTGTCAAAGTTTGCCTCGCAACTTAACTTGGAACAAGATAAATACAAGGAGATCCTTAAAGGTGTAACAGGCAGCACTGGCCCTGGTGAAATCCTAGCTTTGATGGGTCCTTCTGGTAGTGGCAAAACAACATTGTTAAAAATAATAGGTGGAAGGTTGACAGATAATGTGAAAGGGAACATAACATACAATGACATACCTTACAATCCGGCTCTCAAACGAAGGTTAGCTCATTTTTATAGAAGCTTTTCTTTTTTCCGTCATTCAGTCGATTTTGAGTGTTTCATTTTCTTGCAGGATTGGATTTGTGACACAAGATGATATCCTGCTCCCCCAACTAACAGTGGAAGAAACCTTAGTTTTTTCAGCATTTCTGAGACTTCCAAGTGACATGAGCCTGCAACAAAAGTATGCAAAAGTAGAGATGATTATGAAGGAGCTAGGCCTTGAAAGGTATGAACTATGATCATCATTGGGATAATAAACAGACCTTTTACCTTCTTTTCTAAGTTATCTGTTGCATAACTGTAGATGTCGCCACACGAGAATCGGGGGAGGATTGGTTAAAGGAATATCAGGAGGAGAAAGAAAAAGGACTAGTATTGGCTATGAAATTCTTGTTGATCCTTCATTGTTGTTGCTCGATGAACCAACTTCCGGTCTTGATTCCACCTCAGCCAATAAACTTATTCATATTCTTCAAGGAGTTGCTAAGGTATCCTAATTGACCATAACATGTACAAACTGCACCATTTTCATATAACAAATCAGTAAATGGTTGATGCTCTACAGGCAGGGAGAACTGTAATCACAACAATTCACCAGCCATCAAGCCGAATGTTTCATATGTTTGACAAGCTTCTCCTGATATCGGAAGGCTACCCTATTTACTCCGGGAAGGCAAGAGAGTGCATGGAATATTTTTCATCATTGCAATTCATCCCGGAAATAGCAATGAATCCAGCTGAGTTCTTGCTTGATTTAGCAACTGGCCAAGTTAATGACATAACTCTGCCTGAAGATCTAGTGGCATCTCAAGGAACTGCTGATTCAGACAGGGCTGTAATCAAAGTATAAACTCCTTCAAACTCTTAACAATTTTAGTGGGCACTGAATCCCTTTCTATGATCTTCTCCTGAAAACAATTTTTTCTTTACGTCATATTAGTATCTTCAACTCAAGTATAAAACTCATTTGGAGCCAAAGGAAAAGGAAGAGAATCATCTAAGTACCAAGGCGCCACAACAACTTCAACTAGCCATTCAAGTTAAGAAAGACTGGACAATAACTTGGTGGGAGCAGTTCATGATAATAATGAAGAGAACCTTTCGAGAAAGACGACGGGATTACTTCGATAAACTAAGATTACTACAATCATTAGGAGTTGCAGTCTTACTAGGTCTACTTTGGTGGAAATCCAGTGCTGCAACCGAGGCTCAACTGAGGGATCAAGTAAACATTCTCAAACTTCATTATACAACTCTTTGAATCCCTATTACATTAATCAGTATGTGTAAAGTGCAGTTTTCCACACTCTTTTTTTGTTTTAGGTTGGTCTGCTATTCTACATATGCATTTTTTGGACATCATCATCAATTTTTGGAGCAGTATATGTTTTTCCTTTTGAAAAGGTCTATTTGGTGAAAGAAAGGAAAGCCGACATGTACAGGTTAAGTGTATACTATGTTTGCAGCACTCTGTGTGACATGGTAGCACATGTTTTGTATCCTACATCATTCATGTTGATTGTCTACTTCATGGCTGGCTTTAAGAGAACAGTCATTTGTTTCTTCCTCACATTGTTTACCATCTTACTGATAGCAATTATAAGCCAAGTAAGTCGAGCAATTTCGGATATAAGACTTTTATTTTCATTAAAGACTCGAATATCTCTTTCAACTAATGCAATCTTAAAACCTAACAAATGAACAAAATTAGGGAGCAGGAGAGCTATTTGGGGCTGCAGTATTGAGTATTAAGAGGGCCGGGATGATGGCCTCTTTGGTTTTGATGTTGTTTCTTCTAACAGGAGGTTACTATGTCCAGGTACTTTAAAACTATCATGAAAATGGGTTCCAAGTCTTCATTAGAGAAAACTATGAATGAGTTCACTGAAAGATGTGGAGTGTGTTGTTTTTGTTTTGCAGCATATACCGAAATTTATGAGGTGGATGAAGTACTTATCTTTCATGTACTATGGCTTTAGGCTCCTGGTGAAAGTGCAATACTCTGGAGATCAATTGTACGAATGTCAAAGCAAAGGTGGCTGTCGGACTCTGCAGAATTCACCTTCGTTTGACACGGTTAACCTCGATGGAGGCTTGCAAGAAGTATGGATTTTACTTGCCATGGCGCTAGGCTACCGATTGTGTGCTTACTTTTGCCTGCGCAAAAGAATCAGTGGATGTCATATTTGAGCAGGATACTACTTTGCTGATAAATACATGTAACAAAAGACAAAGTTCTAGGGGCTTTGGTTACTCCTCACATGTTAACTTTTGAATTCCAAGCATGTGCAGAAGTTCTAATACAATGTTGTCATTAAACGTTCAAGGTGTCATGCATATACATATATAAAGTAATTTGATTTGAAAATTAAAGAAACTTAATTTGATTTAATCAAATAATTAAATTATATGGAATTTATTTTGGATAGACGTTCATAATGTCACAATTTCCAGGGGATTGGGAACAATCAAAAACAGAAAGATACGGCAGTAAGAAACCGTATAAATATCCCAGAAAAAAACAGCACTTATCATTTAAGAGTACTCGAAAATAACTAACAAAAACATAACAAAAGCACCAAACAAAATGTAAAACAAGCTAACAAATGCTTCAAAAGCAAGATAAATCTACTGATTAGAGTTCAAATAAAAACATGTTAGGCTTAATCAACTTCCTCCATCTTGCTGCCTTCGGCATCAGCATCCTCCAATGGGGGCATATCAGCATCAGCTTCAGCTTCACCTGCTTCCTCGTCAATGCTCAAGCCGAGTTTCAGCATCCTGTGGATTCTGTTGCCAAAGGTGTTAGGGTCATCAAGGCTGAAGCCAGAGGTGAGGAGAGCAGTCTCGAAGAGAAGGAGAACAAGGTCCTTCACAGATTTATCATTCTTGTCTGCATCGGCTCTCTTTCTCAGCTCTTCCATGATGGGGTTCTCCGGGTTGATCTCCATTGTCTTCTTGCTTGACATGTAACCAGCCATGCTGTTATCCCTCAAAGCCTGGGCCTTCATTATTCTCTCCATGTTGGCAGTCCAACCATACTCGCCAGTCACTAAACAGCAAGGTGAGTCAACCACACGATCGGAAACCACAACCTTTTCAACCTTGTCACCCAGCACATCCTTGATGACCTTGCAAAGACCCTCAAACTTTTCCTTCAAAGCTTCCTTCTTCTTCTTCTCATCCTCACTCTCATCAAGTTTAAGACCTTCCTTGGTAGCTGACACAAGCTTTTTGCCCTCAAATTCCTTGAGCTGTCCGACAGCATACTCATCAATAGCATCAACCATGTAGAGGACCTCATAACCCTTCTTCTTCAGCTTCTCAAGGAAGGGAGAGTTCTCAACAGCCTTTTTACTCTCACCAGTGATGTAGTAGATATCATTCTGACCCTCCTTCATTCTGGTCACATAGTCCTTCAAGCTGGTCATCTCATCACCACTCTTGGTGGAGTGGTAGCGGAGCAATTCGGCAATTTTAGTCCTGTTCTGAGAGTCCTCATGGATACCAAGCTTGAGGTTCTTTGAGAATGCCTCATAAAACTTGTTGTAATCTTCCTTGTTCTCTGCAATTTCAAAGAAGAGCTCAATGCACTTCTTTACCAAGTTCTTGCGGATAACCTTCAAGATCTTGTTTTGCTGCAACATTTCTCTTGAGATGTTCAAAGGAAGGTCCTCTGAGTCGACAATACCCTTAACAAAGCTGAGGAATTCAGGAATCAACTCCTCACAGTTGTCCATGATAAAGACACGTCTCACATAGAGCTTAATGTTGTTGGGCTTCTTCCTTGTGTCAAAGAGATCAAAAGGAGCCCTCTTGGGGACAAAGAGGACAGCCTTGAACTCAAGTTGCCCCTCAACTGAGAAGTGCTTGACAGCCAAATGCTCTTCCCAGTCATTTGTAAGGCTCTTGTAGAAAGCAGCATATTCTTCCTTGGTAATCTCCTCAGGCTTCCTCATCCAGATGGGCTTCTGTTTGTTCACCAAGGACCACTCGTGCGAAACCTCCTTAATCTTCTTCTTTTTCTTTTCTTCCTTCTCTTTCTCCTCATCAACATCCTCAACTTTCCCTTCTTCGTCCTTCTTATCCTCCTCATCTTCATCATCAGAAATCTCCTTCTCAGTGGTCTTCTCAATCCAAAGAGAAATCGGGTAGCTAATAAATTCAGAATGCTTCTTAATCAAATCTTTCAAACGTCGCTCCTCAAGGTACTCAAGTTGATCCTCTTTCAAAAACAGAGTGATCTTCGTACCCCTACCAAGGTTCTCCCCCGAAGTATCCCTGGTGACAGTGAATGAACCACCAGCTTGGGATTCCCATACATATTGTTCATCATCATTATGCTTTGTGGTTACAATAACCTTCTCAGCAACCAAGTATGCTGAGTAGAAACCAACACCAAATTGACCAATCATACTAACGTCAGCACCAGCAGCCAGTGCTTCCATAAACTCCTTAGTACCAGATCTTGCGATTGTACCAAGATTGTTCACCAAATCTAAACAACAGAAATATATATCACATTAAAATATGTTCAAAAATTGAAACTCCAGAACTGAGTGCACAACAATTAAGTAGAAATAATAAAGAACTTACCAGCTTTGGTCATACCAATACCACTATCAATGATTGATAGTGTGTTATTGGTCTTGTCTGGAACAATATGAATGAAGAGCTCAGGCTGTGCATCAAGCTTGCTCTTGTCTGTCAAGCTCTCGAACCTGATCTTATCCAAAGCCTACAGGTAAAAGATTTAACATCATATACCAATTACTAACCACACCAAAAGGGCACTTCAGTTATGTTACACGCATTAGATTCACGAGATCTTTCTTATTTACTCTTTTACATTCAAAAAAACCAAAAAAAAAAAGTACTAACAACATACGGCTTCAATTAAGTTCCAATAAGCATAAATTAACGGCCAACTAAAAATACAAAAGCTACACCCTAAACCCTAAAAATCTTTCACTAACAAAAGCATTATGTAAACCAAAACAAACAACCACTGAACAGAAAATTACGCATTAAACATCATAATAACATATATCCAAAGCCAAAATAAACTCCAACATTTCTATTATGAAATAAACAAACAAAAAGGAATCCATCAACATCGAATAAGGAAAGATCAGATACATACAATCACGTATAAAAAAAATCAAAAACTGTTATTAAAATAGAACTTACATCAGAGGCGTTACTGATAAGCTCACGAAGAAAGATCTCCTTGTTGCTGTAGAAAGTGTTGATAATCAAACTAAGAAGCTGATTGATCTCAGCTTGAAAAGCAAACGTCTCAGTATCCGCCATTGATGATAAGCCTCTAACCTCCCGATCCAAAACACACTAAGAAATATCGTAAAATGAGAGAGTTTTCAAATTTCGAATAGAGAGAAAGAGGAGAAAATATCAGAGTGAGGCAGTTCTGAGATGCAAGGCTTAAGGATACCTTATATAGGGAACTTCATTAGGGTTTCTAGATCCTTCTATTGACGTACTTTTTAAAAAAAAAAAATTATTTTTGGGTTTACCTATAATAGAGCGAATAGGGAATGCGGGAGCCGCTCATTTATATGCTTAATACTTTTCTTCGCCAATTAGACTTTGCTTTCTTTTTCTTTTTCTTTTTCTTTTTCTTTTTCTTTTTCTTTTTCTTTTTTTTTGACTTGTTTTTGTTATATTTATTATAAATATATAAAATAGAAGGCAAAAATGTTCGCTTAAAATTAAATTAAATGTAAAAAATAAAAAATTTATATTCAATTACAAAATTAGAAAATAAAAAAAAACAATTTATGAATCAAGATGAGATGATTGTTTTTTTTTTTCAAATACATTTTTTAGAAAAATAAAAAAAATTACTAATGGCAGAAAATGCTTTTGGTTAAAATCGTTTTTCTATAAAACGTGTATGATAAGTAACGTTTTAGCTTCCACGTTGGATGAAGCTTCTTATGAAAACTTTGAAAACGACTTTAAAATTTAGAGAATTTATTAGAATTAGTGGGGATGATGGGTTCGCTCAGGTTAGGTTTAAGTTGGGTTAGGTATCAATATAATTTTAGGTTTTGTATAAAATATAGAATTAAAATTTTGTCTATATCTGACTCGGATAAAAATGTTAAAACTCGAGCTCGATTCAATTCACTTGTATTGAAAACAAATTTAAAAGTTTTTAATATTTATGCTTAACTAATACTAAGATATGAGCAAGTTAATAAGGAAATATCTTTAAAATAGTAGCAAAATTAATAATAAAACAAGAGTTGTATAATATTCAAATAATAACAACAAAATTGTAGCAATATAATAGTAATATGACAGCAAAACAATGAAAAAGCAACACCAAAACAATGGAAATAGCAACAAGTTTGTTTGTTTCTTTACAAATTGGAATCGGACCAGGTTGGGCATGAGCCAAAAATAACTTACTCAAGACTCGACCCCTTTAGAAAATGGGTTTTATTTTTTTGCCCAAGCTCATTTTTTGAGCATATATTTTTTCCCAAACCCTCCCACTTTTTGGACAAGTCTTCGAGCCTGGTCACCATGATCATGTCTAATTAGAATAGTCCTTGCACTTTAAATACTTGGTTTTTATTCACCATTTGGCTTTTGAAGTATATTCATTTTTTTATATTGGTACCTAAATTTTTTTGTACCATTTTAGTACTTGAATTATAATTATGTTACACTTTTTTGTCCCTTGCCGTTAATGGTGTTAAAAAAACAACAATCAATTAAAACACACTGTGTTCCTATCGATCGTTGATGTGGACGTTGATCAAGTTTTATCCGAATAAAAATTTTTAAAAATTATAAAAATTGTAAAATATATATATTAAAAATTTTAAAAATTATTTAAAATTATAAAATATTATGAAATATTTTTTTATTCCATATGATACCTTTATTTGATGATGTTGGTAGGGAGGTCATTCATCTTTCTTGGTTAATTTGAAAAACAATCGCCATGGATTCTGTTTTAAAGATCTTGTAAATATGCAACAAATGATTGTTTCAAAAACAAGGTGAGAAAATAAATAAGTAATCAACAATCCTTCAAATGTCAAAGAAGCACTAATCTTTTTCAAAAACTTGTAAATCGTCATTACCTGGAATTTAAACAGTGCTTCAATGACTCAAATTTGTGGGGGAGAAGCAACAAGAAAGAAAATTGTTTTTACCATTTTTAAGCAAAATACAATACATGTGTAACACCTTTTATTCGAGTAAACTCGGACAATGAGTGTTACATTTAACACTAAACATTTACTTACGAATTTAAATAGTTTTAAATTGGAATTTTACAAATGACATTAGTCCTTATTATGTTTTTAGGAACATAATTTATCTAATAATAAAGATTAATTGCATGTAAATATTGTTTTAGATCTCATATCACCTAATTAAAATTTTTGCCCTACAAGTCTGTATGTCTTGAGACCATGGCCTTCATGTCTCAAGACATTGCCATGGCATTGTAAAAATTTGGCTTTGAAATTGCCTTTTCTGGGGACAATGGGGCTTTTTTCTCGAGATAAAGTCCAATATATTTCGAGACACGGCAATGTTACTGTAGATTTTTAGGTTCGCAATTTTGATGTCTCAAAACACATTTCTAGTAATACCCATCGCCTAACCTTATCATCGGGTCCGAGCTATCAAATGCTATAGTTGTTGCCGAAGTAATTATAGTTAATTTACAAGAAATTGTATGTAATTCAACGTCAAACACATCCATCTATAGTTAAACAATCAAAATCTGGTCTTATTCGAGCTTACAAAAGCTCTTTGGTCGACATGAGCTCGAAATAGGACCAAATTGTAAATTTTTAAAATTTAAAGGTTGACATTGTGACGTAGCCAAATAGTTTGTCACATCGTGACCTTAGGCCTCTCAACATCACAACATGACTCACGTCGATCGACATTTCGACGAGATAGGTTGCTCATCGGGATGTGAACTCTGTTTTTGGTAAAAATAGATCATTTAGTACCTATTTCAAATATTCCCAAACATACCTATCAATTTACGCACCAAAGCCAACTTCAATTGAATACAAACATACCTAAAGCATACCAAAACACATAACATTTCATACCAAATCAAGTCATCAACTACTTCCATTCAACCATTTCAACATAGGTTCAACTATTATCAATTATTCATTTTCATACATTCCATCAAATACCATTCCATATAAATCAACCAAACCATTCAATTATCAATCCTTACCTAAGCCAAGTCATATAGAATCATGCCTTTTCATTTTCATTTCAAACACTTTAGCATATTTGCACATCTATTCATTCAACTTTTCATTTCTTCCATATTTAGCTTTTAGCATATCAAATGACATGTTCAAGTTTAAAATCATCAATTAAACCACATCAAGGGTTAGATATTTCATACACCATCCATGTAACACCCCCAACCAGTATCCATCATTGAAACAGGGTCATGAGCTATTACCGGAGTTTTATAGATTTTTTTTTCAATTAATTACTCGATAACTCATTTTATAAGAAAACCTTAAAATTTACCACTGTTCTATAAGCATAAGTATATTTTCATTTGATCACTTACCCTTTCAACGTATCATATAATAAACATATTACCATTTAACCAATAACTTGAAACTTGGCTAAGTGTCAACAACAACACTTCTTATCATACTTGAACATATTTCATATAAATTATTAATAAATTCATTTTATGACCATATCACACTTGAGATTATTACTCATCACGGCTTATATAATTTCCATGTATCAGCATTTTAAAGGTAGCCATATATTCATATATCATGATACATATTATTCTCTTACCATTTCTTCAAAAACATAAATCATTCATTATACTAAAATTTCATGCATTATTGATTTCATGAATTTCGCATATATTTATTCCAGGACAGTTCATAATCCTGAACATGCATAATTATCAGGAACGTTTTACGTACATATATTTTTCATGTCATATTTTAAAATATCGAATAAATATCATTTTCGTGTATTTCAAGTTCAATTTCATAATTATTTGTTTTGTGCTCGAATTATTCCATGTCGGGACTTTATTCATTAAATCATTCAAAATATCATCGTCATATAAATAATATTTTTAAGGCATACAAATTTATAGTCATGGATGCATATATCCATCAATAAATTTCATGTACAATAATCATCATCTTATATTTATATATATCCAGTATCATTATCATTTACCATGTACTTCAGGCAGATTTATGTAGCGAATCATTTTATATTCGTATTCCTTCTTTGGTCAGGATTTTACCTGTTGAATTTATCAGAATATTGATAGTTGAAATCATATAGTACACTTAAAGTATACAATTCAATAATCCATTAATTCATATTTACCCTTTCTAGCTATATGTTTACCATTTTCTGTATTTATTTTGTAATGCCCCCACACCCGAGACCGTCGCCGGAGTCGAGCTTGAGGTGTTACTACACATAATTTACCATTTTAAACAACTTTACATTATCTATTTTGATTTTTGGAATAAGCAGTTTATCTGCATCATGGTCACTTGAAAAATCATATCTCGAGTCACGAAACTCGAAATCAAGATCCATAAATTTTTTTTGAATTTAGACTCATGTATCTATCTGTTAATTTTTTTCTAGAATTTTTGGTTGGGCCGATTAGTACAGTTTATTAGTTAAAGTTGCCCTTATTTCAGAACTCAACTGCACTGACCTCTACTTATTACAAACCACTTTTTTCTTTGTACAAAATTCATATGACTATACCGTTTATTTCTATTAAAACTAGACTCAATAAGAAACATATAAAGTAATCCTCCTAATTATTTTTATACAATTTATGGTGAATTTCCAAAGTTGGAACAGGGGATCCAGAAATCGCTCTGGCCCTGTTTTACTAAAACTCAGATATCTCATAAAATACAATACCTTTACCTATTTTGTTTGTTCCATATGAAAATAGACACAATAAGCTTTAATTTCATATATTATTCACTATCAAATCATGTCTCTATTATTTTTAGTGATTTTTTAAACTCACGTCACTGCTGTTACAATGTTCTGTTTTTAAGCTACTTTCACATTTTTCCTTAATTTCCATGTGACAGTTATCACTCAAGCATACATACTATCATACTTGTATATCATTAGCCATTTCATTAGCTATTCACTATCAAGTATTTACATCCCATTCATTGAACATGTCATAAGACATCCATATCAAAAGAAGCCAAGTCCCTATACATGCCATACACGAAAAGAAACGTCTAACTATACCGATAGGATTCCTCGATAGTGTGATCGGATCTCCGATGTTTCCTTTGATCCCCGAGTGGCTTGGCAAGAACTATAAGAAGAAAGAAATAAAGAGGGTAAGCACTAGGCTTAGTAAGTTTACAAGCAAATAAATTACAACATTCATCATATGGGATAAGTATGCAAACTATCAATTAGCATTATAAGCTTTCTTTACATCTCATTTTCTGCCTTCTTCTTCTTCACTTACCTTCTTTCTTACCTGACCTTTCATTATTCATGATTACAATCTACCTTTCCTTTGCTGATAATTCACTATACATTTACTTGAATAATGGCCCGTTGAACCACTCGGAATACTAAGGATACTAGGGTCGTTCCTGTCTAACAATATCCTGCCAATGCCATGTCTTTGACATGGACTTACATGAATTATTCCTGTCTCCAATGCCATATATCCAATATGGACTTACATGGCTCAATCTTGTCTCCAAAGCCGTATATCTAGTACGGACTTACATGGCTCATTTCTATCCTGTCATGTCCTGTCGACCCTTAATGTCATGACATTTCGTATCCTAACATTCCTAAGGTTCAATCGGGACTTTCTACTGCTTTTCTCTGTCATATCACCTTATATTCAACTTGATTATTTTCATAAAATGAATATATAAATGCTGGAAAATGACAATAGTAATGTAAAATAACATAATATTGCATTTATTTACCGTAAACTTCCTCGATACCAAATGTGACTAAACTTTACAATTTAGTCCTTTACTTTTTCTTTTCCCCGATCTACTCCCGAATTTCGTTCTTCTTGATTTATAATAGCAAATTTAAATTATTTAATATCAACATTTATCAAAACAGCCCTTTACTCAAACTTTGGAAAAATTACATTTTTGCCCCTAAACTTTTGCATATTTACACTTTTGCCTCAAGACTCGGAAATCAAAACTTATCACAAATTCTTGTATTTTAAGACATGCTGATCATTTATTTACCAACATCATCTTCAAATTCCTACTATAACAGACACTTATGTACAATAGGTATTTTTACCAATTAAGCCATTTTACTCGTTTTTACCTAAAACCGAGTAGCTCAAGTTGTCTAACATAATTTAAAACCTCATATTCTATCATAAAACATCAAAATACACAAATTTCATCTATGGGTATTTTTCCAAATATGAACCCTAACTTAAAATATTGCTAACATAAGCTTTATCGAGCTACCGGGATTTCAAAAACGTAAAAATCATTAAAAACGGGGCTTGGATGCACTTACTATGAAGCTTGAAAATTGAATAAACCCTAGCTATGGTGGAGAGTAAAATTCGGCAGCAACATATGAAGAAGATGATGAATTTTGTGTTATTTTTCTCTTTTTATTTCATTTAATGTCCAAATGACCAAAATGCCCTTCCTTACTAAACTTTCAAAAATTCCCTCCATGTCCAATTTTTGTCCATAAACTTAAAATTGGTCAAATTGCTATTTAAGACCTCCTAATTAATATTTCAAAACAGTTTCATACTAGAAACTTTTAGAATGGAAGTTTTGCAACTTATTCGATTTAGTCCCTAATTTTAAATTAAACACTTTACGCATAGAATTTCTTCAAGAAATTTTCACACCATCATGCAATCATAATATAGACCTCAAAATAATTATAAAATAATTATTTCTATCTCGAATTTGTGGTTACGAAACCACTATTCCGATTAGGCCCTATTTTGGGATGTTACATTTCTCCCCCCTTTAAGGATTTTCGTCCCCGAAAATCTTACCTGTGAAGAGGTTTGGGTACTGTTTTCGCATGGCCTCTTCGGGTTCCCATGTAGCCTCATCCACCCCATGTTTATTCCATAAGACTTTTACAAGAGCAATACTTTTATTCCTTAATTGTTTTATCTCACGAGCTAGAATTTTTACCGGTTCTTCATCATAAGTCATATCTGGCTGAATCTCAACCTCTGTCGGAGAAATCACATGTGACGGATCTAATCGATAACGTCGTAACATTGACACATGGAAGATGTCATGAATCTTTTCTAACTCAGTCGGCAAAGCTAATCGATATGCTAATGGTCCAACTCTCTCAATCACTTCAAACGGTCCAATAAAACGAGGACTTAACTTGCCTTTCCTGCCAAATCTGAGAACTTTCTTCCACGGGGATACTTTCAAGAATACCTTGTCACCAACCTGATATTCGATCTCTTTTCTTTTTAAATCTGCATATGACTTCTGCCTGTCTGAAGCTACTTTCAAACAATCTTTGATAACTTTCACTTTTTCTTCTGTTTCTTTAACTAGATCAACCCCGTAACTCTGATTTTTTTTAAGCTGTCTAATATAAAGGTGTATGACATTTACGTCCATACAAAGCTTCGTAAGGTGCCATCTTCAAACTCGACTGGTAACTATTATTATAAGCAAACTCTACCAATGGTAAATATTTTTTCCCAACTGCCTTGAAATTCCAATATACAGCATCTAAGCATATCTTCAAGTACCTGGATAACTCTCTCTGACTGACCGTCGGTTTGGGGATAAAAAGCCGTACTAAAACTCAACTTGGTGCCCAAAGCTTCTTGTAGCTTCTTCCAAAACCGTAAAGTAAATCTCGAATCTCTGTATGAAATGATCGATAATGGCACTCCTTGTAGTCTAACTATCTCTGAAATGTATAACTCGGCCAATTTGTCAAGTGAATAATCCATACGGACTGGGATAAAATGAGCCGACTTAGTTAGCTTATCAATCACAACCCATACTGCATCTTTCTTTTTCGGTGTTAACGGAAATCCGGTCACAAAATCCATAGTAACTCTGTCCCATTTCCACTCCGGAACTAGTACAGGCTGCAATAAACCCGATGGTACCTGGTGTTCAGCCTTTACCTATTGACAGATCAAGCATCTAGAAACAAACTCTGAAATATCTCTTTTCATTCCTACCCACCAGTACAATTTCTTCAAATCATTATACATCTTTGTACTTCTCAGATGAATAGACAAAGAACTGCCATGTGCTTCCTGTAAGATCTTCCGAATAAGCTCATCATTCTTTGGTACACATATTCTATCTCTAAACATCAAACAACCATCAGAACCAATCCGGAAATCTGATTCCATGCCTGACTCACATTGGACTCTTTTAGCTTGTAAATCACTATCATCTTTCTGAGCTTCACAAATTTCTTCAAGAAACACCGGTTTAGTTCTCAATTCAGCTAGAATAGAACCATCATCCGACGTAGCCAAATTGGTATTCAAAGCTCGCAATGTAGATAAAAGTTTTCTGCTTAAAGCATCAGCAACTACATTTGCCTTACCTGGGTGATAATCAATCACTAGCTCATAGTCTTTAATCAACTCTAGCCATCTTCTTTGCCTCAGGTTCAAATCTTTTTGAGTCATCAAGTATTTTAAAATTTTATGATCGGTGAATATCCGGCACCTTTCACCATACAAATAATGTCTCCAAATCTTCAATGCAAACACAATAGTAGCTAACTCCAAATCATGCGTCGGATAATTTTTCTCATGTGGTTTCAATTGTCTAGAGGCATAAGCAATCACCTTTCCTTCCTGCATGAGTACGCAACCGAGCCCATTCAAAGACGCATCATTGTAAATCACAAATTCTTTACCCGATTCTGGCTGTACTAAAATGGGAGCTTCAGTCAATAATGCATTTAACTTGCCAAAACTCTACTGGCACTTCTCAATCCATTCAAACTTAACATCTTTCCGTAGCAATCTCGTCAACGGAGCAGCTATCATAGAGAATCCCTCCACAAATCGTCTATAATAACCAGCTAAACCAAGAAAGCTTCTGACCTCTGAAACGTTCCTAGGAGGCTTCCAATCGACAATGGCTGAAATTTTGCTTGGATCAACTCTAATACCTTCACCTGAAATAATATGTCCAAGGAATCCAACTTCTCGGAGCCAAAACTCAATTTTACTGAACTTAGCATACAACTGATTATCTCTCAGAATCTGTAAAATTGTTCTCAAATGCTCTTTATGTTCGGTCTCATAAAGAGAATAAATCAAGATATCATCTATAAATACCATAAAAAACTTGTCCAAATACGGTCTAAATATTCGGTTCATTAAGTCCATAAAAACGACAGAGCATTAGTTAAGCCAAACGGCATCACAAGAAACTCATAATGACCGTACCTAGTTCGGAATGCAGTCTTCGGAACATCTGACTCCTTAACTAGCATCTGATAGTATCCGAATCTCAAATCTATCTTGGAAAACACGATGGCTCCCTTCAATTGATCGAACAAATCATCAATTCTGGGCAGTGGATATTTGTTCTTGATAGTTGCCTTGTTAAGTTGCCGATAATCTATGCACAATCTCATTGAACCATCTTTCTTTTTCACAAACAACACTGGTGCACCCCATGGCGAACTACTGGGTCTTACAAAACCTTTATCAGTTAATTCTTGCAGCTGAGCTTTCAATTCTTTCAATTCTGATGGGGCCATTCTATAAGAAGTAATAGAAATAGGTGTGGTACTTGGAATTAGCTCAATACCAAACTCAACTTCTCTAACAGGAGGCAAACCTGGTAATTCTTCCGGAAATACATCTGGATACTCGCATACTATAGGCACTGATTCAACTTTCAATTCTGAATCTTTAGTATTCAATACAAAAGCAAGATAAGCCTCATACCCCTTTCTCAAATATTTTTGAGCTGTCATAATAGAAATCATAGCAAATGAACCATCTGACTCATCTGAATTAACAGAATCTCACCATTTTCACATTTTAACTCAATGAATTTCCTTCCACAATTCACTATCACATCATGTGCCGTCAACCAATCCATACCCAGAATAACATCAAACTCATCAAACAGCAATAACATGAGATCGGCCGGAAAACAGTGACCTCTAATCATTAATGGGCAATTTCTACATACTTTATCTATCAATACACACTTGCCTAGTGGATTCGATACTTTTATCACAAATTCTGTGGATTCTATAGGCATACTCATTTTAGACATCAGTTTCATACAAACATAGGAATGGGTCGAACCCGGATCAATTAAAGCAATGACATTAATGTCATGTAAAAAAAATGTACCCGTAATCACATCGGGGGAGGATGCCTTTTCGCGAGCACGAATAGCATAAGTCCTTGTAAGGGCTCTAGCATCTGGTCTCACCGTCGAATCTGTAGAGGTGCCTCTGTTACTTGCTCCTACTCCCAGTTGTCTCGGTGATCTGCCTCTGGTAGGAGCATTTCCGGATCTAGCACTCTATGTTACTTCTCGGTTAGCCACCTCCGGACACTCTCGTACAAAATGATCTAGAGCACCACACTTATAACAAACATTTTTGCCTGCTCGACAAGGACCATAATAAAGTCTACCACATCATGGACATCCCAATCTACCCGATCTAACATTACCCACACTTGCGGTCGAAGTGGTCTGAGCTTTCGGATCTTTAAATCTGCTACCTCTAATCTGACTAGATTGCCCTGCCGAAAAGTTAGATCTGGTAAAAAACTCTTTGGGCCTCTTGGATGTAGCCTGAAATGATCTGCTCATCTGTCTTTTCTTCATATCTTGCGTCTCTGTTTCAGTTTTATCTTTTCTTTTTAACAACTCCTCCGCTTTACAGGCTCTGTCAACTAAAATGACGAACTCTTTTATTTCCAGAGCACCCATTGATAGTCGGATATCATCATTTAACCCATCCACAAACCTTTTACACATAATAGCCTCCATGGACACACATTCTCGAGCATATTTACTGAGTCTAACAAATTCACGCTCTAAGAACTTTTTTCTCTTCTGATCAATAAACCTCTGGCTAATGTACTTTTTACGGAATTCCTCCTGAAAGAAATCCCAAGTGACCCTTTCTTTCGGTACAATTGATACTAGTGTCTTCCACCAGTGATAGGCCGAATCTCTGAGAAGCGATACTACACATTTCATACATTCCTCAGGTGTACAAGATAGTTCATCGAAGACTCTGATGGTATTTTCTAACCAAAATTCTGCTCTTTCTGCATTATCGTCTTTTGTTGCTTGGAACTCTTCTGCCTCATATTTCCTAATTTTATCAACTGGTGGCTTTTCTCTTATTACTGTACCTGTGACTGGGGGAGTTTGAGCTACATGGGTAGCCTGAAAATCCTGAGGGGGTGGAGGTCTAACTGCCGGATTCGTACGAACGAACTCGGTAAACTAATCATTCAAAGCTTAGAAGAGAGCTTATCGAGTCACTCCTCCCTGATCAACTGTTACTGGCCTATTCTCATATAGCACTGCCCCTTCCATAGGAGCAGGCGCATTACTTTCCATATCATCATCACCAGCTCGTTCGAGATCCATTACTATGAAACAAAATATTTAAAAATCGTCAAGAGTCATCACACTATCAAAATATAAGTATGGCATGTATAGCTAGACTCTTACTCATGCTAACTATTCCGAGAACCGACTAAACCTGCTCTGATACCAATAAATGTAATGCCCCCACTCCCGAGACCATCGCCGGAGTCGAGCTTGAGGTGTTACTACACATAATTTACCATTTTAAACAACTTTACATTATCTATTTTGATTTTTGGAATAAGCAGTTTATCTACATCATGGTCGCTTGAAAAATCATATCTCGAGTTACGAAACTCAAAATCAAGATCCGTAAATTTTTTCTGAATTTAGACTCATGTATATATCTGTTAATTTTTTTCTAGAATTTTTGGCTAGGCCGATTAGTACAGTTTATCAGTTAAAGTTGCCCCTGTTTTAGAACTCAACTGCACTGACCTCTACTTATTACGAACCACTTTTTTCTTTGTACAAAATTCATATGACTATACCGTTTATTTCTATTAAAACTAGACTCAATAAGAAACATATAAAGTAATCCTCCTAATTATTTTTGTACAATTTATGGTGAATTTCCAAAGTTGGAACAGGGGATCCAGAAATCGCTCTAGCCCTATTTTACTAAAACTCAGATATCTCATAAAATACAATACATTTACCTGTTTTGTTTGTTCCATATGAAAATAGACACAATAAGCTTTAATTTCATATATTATTCACCATCAAACCATGTTTCTATTATTTTTAGTGATTTTTTAAACTCACGTCACTGCTGTTACAATGTTCTGTTTTTAAGCTACTTTCACATTTTTCCTTAATTTCCATGTGACAGTTATCACTCAAGCATACATACTATCATGCTTGTATATCATTAGCCATTTCATTAGCTATTCACTATCAAGTATTTACATCCCATTCATTGAACATGTCATAAGACATCCATATCAAAAGAAGCCAAGTCCCTATACATGCCATACATGAAAAGAAACGTCTAACTATACCGATAGGATTCCTCGATAGTGTGATCGGATCTCCGATGTTTCCTTTGATCCCTGAGTGGCTTGGCAAGAACTATAAGAAGAAAGAAATAAAGAGGGTAAGCACTAGGCTTAGTAAGTTTACAAGCAAATAAATTACAACATTCATCATATGGGATAAGTATGCAAACTATCAATTAGCATTATAAGCTTTCTTTACATCTCATTTTCTGCCTTCTTCTTCTTCACTTACCTTCTTTCTTACCTGACCTTTCATTATTCATGATTACAATCTACCTTTCCTTTGCTGATAATTCACTGTACATTTACTTGAATAATGGCCCGTTGAACCACTCGGAATACTAAGGATACTAGGGTCGTTCCTGTCTAACAATATCCTGCCAATGCCATGTCTTTGACATGGACTTACATGAATTATTCCTGTCTCCAATGCCATATATCCAATATGGACTTACATGGCTCAATCCTGTCTCCAAAGCCGTATATCTAATACGGACTTACATGGCTCATTTCTATCCTGTCCTGTCCTGTCGACCCTTAATGTCATGATATTTCGTATCCTAACATTCCTAAGGTTCAATCGGGACTTTCTATTGCTTTTCTCTGTCATATCACCTTATATTCAACTTGATTATTTTCATAAAATGAATATATAAATGCTGGAAAATGACAATAGTAATGTAAAATAACATAATATTGCATTTATTTACCGTAAACTTACCTCGATACCAAATGTGACTAAACTTTACAATTTAGTCCTTTACTTTTTCTTTTCCCCGATCTACTCCCGAATTTCGTTCTTCTTGATCTATAATAGCAAATTTAACTTATTTAATATCAACATTTATCAAAATAGCCTTTTACTCAAACTTTGGCAAAATTACATTTTTGCCCCTAAACTTTTGCATATTTACACTTTTGCCCCAAGACTCGGAAATCAAAACTTATCACAAATTCTTGTATTTTAAGACATGCTGATCATTTATTTACCAACATCATCTTAAAATTCCTACTATAACATACACTTATGTACAATAGATATTTTTACCAATTAAGCCATTTTACTCGTTTTTACCTAAAACCGAGTAGCTCAAGTTGTCTAACATAATTTAAAACCTCATATTCTATCATAAAACATCAAAATACACAAATTTCACCTATGGGTATTTTTCCAAATATGAACCCTAACTTAAAATATTGCTAACATAAGCTTTATCGAGCTACCGGGATCTCAAAAACGTAAAAATCATTAAAAACGGGGCTTGGATGCACTTACTATGAAGCTTGAAAGTTGAAGAAACCCTAGCTATGGTGGAGAGTAAAATTCGGCAGCAACATATGAAGAAGATGATGAATTTTGTGTTATTTTTCTCTTTTTATTTCATTTAATGTCCAAATGACCAAAATGCCCTTCCTTACTAAACTTTCAAAAATTCCCTCCATGTCCAATTTTTGTCCATAAACTTAAAATTGGTCAAATTGCTATTTAAGACCTCCTAATTAATATTTCAAAACAGTTTCATACTAGAAACTTCTAGAATGCAAGTTTTGCAACTTATTCGATTTAGTCCCTAATTTTAAATTAAGCACTTTACGCATAGAATTTCTTCAAGAAATTTTCATACCATCATGCAATCATAATATAGACCTCAAAATAATTATAAAATAATTATTTCTATCTCAGATTTGTGGTTACGAAACCACTATTTCGATTAGGCCCTATTTTGGGATGTTACATTTCCATTGAATTTCTCGAAATTTCAATGGATTTCCAATAGTACACTCTTGGTGTACAATTTCATTATCCGTCAATTCATACAGAAGTACACTTTTAGTCTACAATTCCGGGTCCGTCAATTCATATACATGTGCGCACATTTCCATTTCAGAGAGTACACTCCCGCGAACCTCATTTCTTACAGCGGGATTACCAGTCCAGGCTAAATCCCTTGTAAGAGAGCACACTCTCGCGAACCTTATTTCTTACAGCGGGATTACTAGTCCTGGCTAAATCCCTTGCAACGACAATTACTCTAATGAGTTTGGATCTGAATTACCAGTCCAGGCTAAATTCAGATCCTAATTTGAATTACCCGTTTGGGCTAAATCTATTTTCCACATATTCTTCGGGAGGGCTATATCAGGATCACGTGTCCCGACGAGATCCTTTTCACACATATTCTTCGGGAGGGATATATCAGGATAGGATCACCCGTCCGGGCTAGATCCTTTTTACTGTCAATTCCTTTTCCAATGATCCATCGAATTCCATTCCATTCAACCAGGATTTATTTTCCCTTTATATCGAGTATTATCAATATTTCATTAATTATTATGCACTGATCATTCAAATCATATTTTCGTCACATAACCACATATTTCAAGCATTTAAAAATATAATCCAAGTTACATGAACTTACCTCGTTGCTTGTTCGTGTTTATAAATTCATTAATCCGATATCTTTTCTTTTCCACGTTCTAGTCTCGCATTTGAGTTGTTCGGATCTTTATAAATAAATTTGACCATTGTTTTCATTCATTCCATATTCTAATACATTCAATTAATGCTCTAGGCAAAATTACCATTTTGCACCTTGATAAACGATAAATTATACATATTTTTACCTCATGTTTAGCCTATATTTTGGATGGATTATCAATAATTTTGTGAGAATTAGTGCTCTTAATCTTTCTTTTTCATATCTTATACTCAGGAGAGCATAGAGAAGAGAAAAGAATGAAAAACGGGCCAAAAACCATGAAAATGGGCCAAAATGTGTAATCGACACAGCCCAAGGGGTCATCACACGGTCGTGGCACACGGCCGTGCCACATGAAGATCACACGGTCCAGCCCTCGACAAGCACGGTCAGGCCAGATAAAATCACACAGCCTCTTGTCAAAACCACACGGGCGTGGCACACAGGCTTGTTCTAGTCGTGAGGAAGAGGAATTTCACTCGGATTTGGATACTTAGGGGCTAAGAAAGCCACCCTAAACTCTATATAAAGACCCTATGAGGCAACTTCAAGGGTGTGCTTATTTCCCGCTAAGGGAATACTCTTTTCTCTCAAGAAAGAGCGTCATAATTCTGCCAACACAAGGGGTGAAAGAAAGGGATTACTCCAAAGGAAGCCAATTGATTCATCACAGAAGCCAGAATTCTACATCAAGACAGAGGATCTCCCTAAATTCCTTCAAGGGTTTTCAGGTTCTTTATGTTTTGTTATCTTAATTCTTCTGAGATGTTTTCTTTCTTTATTATGAACTAAACCCCTCAAATACTTTAGGGGGATGAAACCTAAGACGAATCTTGTTATTATTTATTCTTGAGTTATATGATAAATACTTGAGTTGTTCTTAATTATGTGTGCTTAATTCTTATGTTGATAAACCTAGGTATTAATTCAAGAAACAGATGTGCTTAAAGCAGAGGAGCAAAAGTCCCTGTGATAAGAGTAGATCTACCATAATTAAGCAGAGTTGCATGTAACCCTAGACATAGGACGACATAAATCTGCCAGATTAGGGTCAAACCTAATATGGGGAACCATAGATCGAATTAATGCAACCTAGGGTGTTAATTAATAAAGGAACTTTAGTTAACAACCTAGGCCTAGTTGCTCTTTGCCTCGACAGAGGGTTTAGCATAAATTAGGGATCTCTACGGATCAAGTCAAGTGAATAAATCATCTAGCTCAAGAACCAATAACAAGTGAAGTCTAGGTGGATTCTCCCTTAAGTATTTCTTATATCAATCAGCTTTTCCCTAAAAATTTTCCCCAATTTACTTTTTGTGCACTTTTAGTTAGTTTTAGAATTAGTTTTAACCAAACCTCCTTTATTTTTAGGCTAGATAATAGAAAGGAAGTAAGTATTAGTACTTTTAGTTCCCTTAGGTACGATAACTCGGTCTTGCCGTTAAACTATACTACTGTTCGATAGGTGCGCTTGCCTTTAATATCGTGATATTAGTTAGTTTTGGTGTGATCAGTTTTATAAATTTTATTACTTAATATCGCGATAGCCGTATCAAGTTTTTGGCGCCGTTGCCGGGGAACTAAAATATTAAGAAAACTCGATTTCTATTACTTTAGCAATAACTATATTTATTTATTTTCAGTTTTTATTTTTTTATTTATTTATTTATTTATCTTTTCTTTTATTTTGTTTATTTTATTTTTCTTTGCTTTCTTTTTCCCTTCTAGGTATTTCTAGTTTATGACTAGAAACAACCCAACAGGACCATTACTTTTTGACGAAGATTTAGAGGCAACAGTTCACAGGAATAGCAGAGAGATCAGACGAAGCCTACAATATCCAGAACAAGACCAAAAACAAAGGCCAGAGATGGAAGCAAATCAAATCATTCCACCACCTCCCGCAATCGTCGCGCCACCAGCAAATCAGGAAGAAGTTCCTCGCACTATGTATGATTATGCTAAACCTAGTTTGGCTGGTACCCAAACTAGCATTCTTAGACCTACTATTGCTGCCAATAATTTTGAATTAAAGCCTAACACTATTCAGATGATGCAGCAATTGGTGCAGTTTGATGGTTTACAGGAAGAAGATCCTAATTCACACATAGCCAATTTTTTTGGAACTTTGTAATACTTTTAAAATTAATGGCGTTTCTTCTGATGCCATTCGGCTAAGGCTATTTCCATTCTCTTTGAGAAATAAAGCCAAACAGTGATTAAATTCTTTACCACGAGGCTCAATCACCACATGGGAACAGATGACCGAAAAATTTTTACTTAAATATTTTCCTCCAGCTAAAACAGCCAAATTATGAAACGATATCTCTTCTTTTGTGCAGATGGATTTAGAGACACTCTACGAATTAATGCATAGATCGAATTAATGCAACCTAATATGGGGAACCATAGATCGAATTAATGCAACCTAGGGTGTTAATTAATAAAAGAACTTTAGTTAACAACCTAGGCCTAGTTGCTCTTCGCCTCGACAGAGGGTTTAGCATAAATTTGGGATCTCTACGGATCAAGTCAAGTGAATAAATCATCTAGCTCAAGAACCAATAACAAGTGAAGTCTAGGTGGATTCTCCCTTAAGTATTGCTTATATCAATCAGCTTTTCCCTAAAAGTTTTCCCCAATTTACTTTTTGTGCACTTTTAGTTAGTTTTAGAATTAGTTTCAACCAAACATCCTTTATTTTTAGGCTAGATAATAGAAAGGAAGTAAGTATTAGTACTTTTAGTTCCCTTGGGTACGATAACTCGGTCTTGCCGCTAAACTATACTACTATTCGATAGGTGCGCTTGCCTTTAATATCGTGATATTAGTTAGTTTTGGTGTGATCAGTTTTATAAATTTTATTACTTAATATCGCTATAGCCGTATCACACCTAAACTTTTAATTAATGACGATTTCATCCTTAGGCTTAGAAAAATAAAATTCTTATAATTTAATCCTTGTTTCCAGCCATTATTCTCATACATATTGATAACAGCCCATGAATTCTATGAAATATCAAAATTTTCCATAATTTCAACACTTTTCAATTTAATCCCTAAAACATGTTTTCACCCAATCTTGATCTAAATTAATAATTTTATTACATTTTGTAATTTAAATAATAAAATAACCCATTTCATGAAAATTGAGTCATTTCTGACATTTTTTCCCTATAAAATTTTACTTTTATTCAATTTAGTCCCTTAGCCTAAAACATGCAAACTAGCCATGTTAACTGAATATTCATACATATTTTCCTACTCCTCCTTTCCATTCCACATCCTTAATTTATATAACATGCTTATAAGTAACATTATCAATAATTTCACTATTTACTTATATGTATTTTCAAAACTGTCCATTTGAGTCATAGTCACTAAATTATTTATATCTTGAGCTACAGAACTCCAAATTAAGATCCTCTAATTTTCCCTGAGAATAGACTTCTGTATCTTCTTACCATAAAATTTTCATATTTTTTGGTTTAGCCAATAAGTACAGTTTATTCTTTAAAGTCACCCATATTCTGTTGTCTGACAATTCCGACCCTTCTTCACTAAAAATTAATTATCTCCTCATACGGGATTCAGACGATGTTTCCATTTGTTTCTATTGAAAATAGACTCATTCAGTATTTCAAAATATAAATTTAATCCCCTAATTATTTTTCTCCAATTTTTAATGATTTTCCAAAGTCAGAACAGGGGAACCCGAAATCATTCTGAACCAGTCTCACAAAAATATAAATATCTTAGAATACAGAATTCCTATACTTTCTTTGTTTCTTTTATATGAAAATAGACTGAATAAGATTTAATTCTATATCACACTCAACTTCTAATTCAATTTCTACCATTTTTGATGATTTTTTAAAATTGGCCTACTGCTGCTGTCCAAAACAGTTTTAGTGCAAAATGTTGATTATCAAGTTTATAACACTCTTATTTCCCTTCTCTACAATATTTCCCATCACTTTCTCTTATTTTCTCTTCATTAACATATCAAGAACATAGAACCATATATAAGAAAACTCTACCTTAACATCATTTCCATGCTTTTTCAATAATATCAAGCTTAAAAATATATGGAAATCTTGATGTTCTTACCTTATCCCCTTAGTTTCAATCTTTAATTTGATTTTCTCTCTCCTCCAGCTTCCATTTCTTGAATCTATCTTGACATTCTAACTCCCTATAGTCTCCTTAACATTTTCTCTTTTGGTAGCTATGGAAATTCTTTTAGTTTCTAGGTAAAAATGGTGAGTTTTGGGTGAAAGGACGGAATTGTAAAGAAAGCAAAACTTTCTTTCTTTCTTTCTTCCTCTCACGTTGGTTCATGAAAAATGGTAGGATGGTGTGTTTTTTTTTTCTTCCCTTCTTTCTTTCCACACACACATATATATACTAAATAAAATAATAAAATATTAATAAATATCTTATAAAAATATTAATAAAATAATATTTATCTAATTAAATAATTATAAAATATCACCAACATCATCATTACTTTCTAGATTTCTCTCTCTTCCAATTGACCATTTTTCTCTTTGTGATCTTTTAAAGTTCCATCCTTGAGTCATCACTTAATTTGGTAAAATTACGATTTAGTCCCTCACAATTCTTCACCTATTCAATTTGGTCCTAATTCATCCATTTTCCTTAGTTTCTAGATTATTCCACCCTTAAAATATTTGCACTATTAGTCCTTCAACTTTTTATATTTACACCTTAACCCCTTAAATTTTGAGTATTTACTCTTGGGCAACAAGACTTTTCTCACATTTACGATTTAGTCCTTTCTTGAATTAATAATGTAATATATCATAATATACTTCCCAATGTTGACATAACTCAAAATTTCCCTTTTTGTCACTTTATTTCCTTACTTAACTATATCAAGGATAATATCTTATTTTCTTACTGTAGTAATTTTCGGGGTATTACAATCTAGTACATACCAATTTTTCAACAACTCAATATTTGCCACACATATCAAACATACCAAATGATCAACATAGTGACCATTTCCTTAACATTTAATCCCTATATACATGTCATGATCCCAAAACTCAAAATGATCAAAAAGCTACTGAATTAAGGATAGTATGAGCTTCGAGGTAATCCGACTTGACGTGTTCCACAAGGTATTGATCTACAAGGAAAAGTAAAAACAACGAGGTAAGCATATAAAATGCTTAGTAAGTTCATATGAAATTTACATTACTTACTTTAACAATTCAACAAGAAAGATTATTAAACACATTGGCATTTAATTGGCTTTCCTTGACATACTTTGATACAACTAATACACATAAACACATACAAGCAAATAGGTTAGTCAATTTGCATACGAAGATCATTAAATAAGTAATCATATATTGGAACTCAATTTGAAAGCATATGCAATCCAACCTATGCCCAAACCATTTTAATATTTCTATTTCCATTAGGTTAAAGTTTCGTTTGAGGGAATTATAGTAAAACGAACTCGGATACACGGGAATATTTTGCTCACACAACCTTACATTTTAACGAAAATGCTCACAAAAGCTGGCATCGTATCGAGGTTACCAGTCCAGGCTAAACCAACGATATGTATAACTTAAGAATCTGCAACAAATGCTAGATCTCGTATCATCATTTAAATCCTTGATCAATTACTTGTATAATCCTAATGACATGTCATACGTATTTTAATCTTTTACTAAGTTCACACGGGTACTATTTTTGTCTACATATTATTAACAAACATTGTACTATTTTACATATTTCATACAAATGTTGTAAACATTCAACATTCACATTTGATACTCTGTACCTATTCGTAATAACCAATATTTTCATGTTTTTCAATTCAGTCCATGTGAACTCAAATATACTAATTTCACCAATTTCACTTAAATATAGACACACAATTGAAACAATACAATTCAAAAAATAATTTAATAATTTCCATATGAACTTACCTAGTAAAACAACAAATAAACGAGTCTTTGAGGACTAACTGACAACTTTTGCTTTTCCTCAATTTCTCTGGTTTGGTTCAATTTTCGATCTATATAATTATTCAAATCAATTTATCAATACCAAAAGTTTTTATATCATCTAATAATATGCATGAACTAGTTTAAATTCCATATTTTTGAATGCCCATAAAATTTTACATTTTATTCAATTTAGTCCCTAAAATCGAAATAGCAATAACTTTCAATTTTAAGCTTTGATTTTAGAGTTGATCTCAATCACATCCTTCTAGAACCCTCTATTATCTATTATTACAGAAATTTTATATCAAATATTCAATTTATACACTTTAGTCATTTTTGACAAAACTAACAATTAAACTTTACAATTTGGTCTCTTTTTCACATCTAAGTTTAAAATTTATCAATTTAACATCAAATTATTTAAGAAATCATCAATGGGAACTTTCAAAAACTTTAATAGTTTTATAAATTAGTACATTGGCTAACTAAATCAAACTCCCATGACCACAAAAACATTGGCTAACTAAATCAAACTCCCATGACCACAAAAACATAAAATTACACGAAAAGAACTTAATTAAGCATACCTAATAGTTGCTAAAACTTTGAAGCTTTTGAAACCCTATTTCTCCCTTTTAGTTCGGTGGAGAAGACGGTACAGAGAAAAATGATTTGTTTTTCTTTTAATTTTTACTTATATACATTTAATTAACTTGATTAATCATAATTAATTAGTAAAAACTTAATTAATTAAACCTTAAGTGTAATCAGCCAAAGTTAGTGGGTTTTAAATACATCCACCACTATTTGAAGCAATTAAAATGGCTAATTACCTTTTTGATCCTTTAGCTATTTAAAAATCTATAGTGATAAGATTTTTATAATTTAGTCTTTGTACCCTAATTAACTATCAATTCGACAAAATTACTAGACCAAACTTTAATACATTTCTATATTAACCTCGTAAATATTAAATGTTAATATTTATGGACTTAAACTACGAAATTGGGGTTCTGAAACCATAGTTTCTGACACTACTAAAAATCGGGTTGTTACATAGTTTCTTCCGGCTTCTACGTAGCCTCTTATGTACTGTGATGATGTCATAATACTTTCATCAGTGCCACATGTTTGTTTCTTAAATATTTTACTTCTTGATTTAGAATCTTTATCGATTCTTCACTATAATCAAATCAGGATGTAACTCTATTTCATCAGGAGATTATATGGGATGGATAAGATCTATATCTTCGTAACATCGATACATGGAAGACATTATGAATCTTGTCTAATTACGAAGGTAGAGCTAGTTGATACGCTACAAGTTTAATTCTTCCAAGAATCTTATGCGACCCAATAAACCTCGGACTAAGTTTTTCTTTTCTATCAATATGTAAAACTTTCTTCCAAGACAAAACTTTCAGAAAGACTTTATCACTAATCTGAAATTCAATGCCTTTTCTTTTCAAGTTAATATAAGACTTTTTTTGTCGAACAGTCTCGAATAATCTAGACATTTTCTTCTATTTCTTGTATCAAATCAATTCATGTTAACTTTCTTTCACTTAACTTTAACCAGATAAAGGAGTTCTGCATTTACGACCATATAAAACTTCGTAAGATGCCATTTTAATGCTCGGATGATAACTATTGTTGTAAGCAAACTTAGCTAACGGTAGGAATCTTTTCCAGCTATCTTCAGATTTAATCACCCAACAACGTAACATATCTTTGAGTATTTGAATCACTAGTTCTGATTGTTCGTCAGTCTAAAGATGAAACACTATACTGAAATTCAGTTTCATACTCAGGGCTTCGTGTAACTTACCCCAAAATCTAGAGGTAAATCTTGAGTCTTGGTTTAAAATGATAGGCAATGGCACACTATATAATCTGACAATATCTGAGATATAAATTTCAGCTAACTTCTCATGGTAACCATTACTATCTTCCTAAATAAAAATGTTAATTACTAACAAATAATAATTAAATCATTTTTCCTGGACAAATGACCTGTGGCCATGTTACTTTTCCATTTATCATGTAATGCCGATGAAAGGATATCATTTACCATATTTGGGCTATGAATTCCACTATTGTAAGTGGTGTTATGTCATACAGAAGTTGTATACTTAATGTACCAACTTTTGGCTCTATTACCAATTTGAACTTGGGTTTTTAATATCTATGCAAAGAAGGGCAGAAGGTCTTTGGGAGAACCCTTTAGGAAAACACTAGACAATAACATCCCTAGATTGTCAAGTGTTGAACTTGTTCCCTTAGTTGAAGGATCTTCACTTGTAGCTACTTCTTCATTGAAATATGTTCCTTCGTAAATTGTTGCCTCCACCCCTTTGAATAGCCCTTAAGGTACTAGCCTGTAAATGAGCTTAAAGGTTATAAAAATCACACCCTCCCTCAAGTGGCAAAGACATATGTCCCTCTACTAATATATCTTTAGTCTACCTTTTATTTTCTTACTTGTGTGTTGGTTTTTTTTTTTTAACGAATAAGAGAGAAAACTTAGAGCAAAAACTTCAATTGTTGGAGGGGGAATTGGAAGTTTTAAAGAATACGTGTTTGAATGAGGATAGTCACTTGAAAAAAGACCAATTACATTATGTGTAACACCTTAATTCTGGCTTAGAAGTCTAGTTGGATCCAAAGCCTTATAGTGGTCGCTAGCACGAACTAGTTCAATCAACCATTCAATTTAGTCTCGGAATTAAAAATTCAAAGAAGTCCATGATGCATAACAATACTAAAAATCTAAATTTTATCATTTCATCTGAATTTTCTGAAACAACTTATTTTAGGCTTAATTCACAATTTAGCCCTTGAAGTATACCCATTTTTCTATTTTGATACCTAAATTTTTTTGTCCCAATTTGTTACCTAAAGTATCAATTTTCTCTATTTTTGGTCTATTTGTAACAAAAATAAAATTAAAAAAAAAACTGTTAGGCAACTTTGGCCAATAAAAAAGCAACGTATGACATGTTTTGGCCAATGAAAAATGCCACATGGCAATTAATTTTATTTAAAATAAATTATTAAATTTAAATTTAAAAATAAAAAATTATAATATTAAAAATATTTTTGACTTTGACCAACCATTGACCAATATTGACTAATATTGACCAACATTGACTGGCCATAGAGCGCAATTAGAACATGCAATGTGTCCCCTTTTTTTTATTTTTTTTACTATTATATTGATTAAGAACGTAAAAAAAATCACATATAATATATACTTTTTAAAAAATTAAAAATATTTTTATAAAATTTTAAAAAGTCAAAATAATATATAAAAATTAAAAAAATGTTATAAAAGTTAAAAAAAAGGTATTTAATTTTTTTTAGAATTTTATAATTATATATTTTAGAATTTCATAAAAATTACTTTTTACAATTTTTAAAATAATTATATATTATTAATTTCAACTAATTTCTTTTCAGTTCTCCTATTTTTTATAAATTTTATTTTTATAAAAAATTATAATTTATATTTTTTCTATATTTTATATTTATTTATAGTTTTAATATATTTAATTCTATTTTTTATATTTTTAATGTGTATATGCATTTAGTAAAAGAAAATATTTATTTTTACATAAAAATATACATGGCACTTTGTGATTAGTTATAAAATTTTTTTTATCACTTGTTAGAAAATGAACTAAAAAACATAATAGAGACATATACCAAATTGGGAATTTGAGTGTATTTTAGATATCAAATTAGGAAAAAAATTAGATACCAAATTAAAAAAATTGAGAATACTTTAAAACTCAAATTGTGAATTAAGCCTTTATTTTTCCAATATTATAGGAATAGCTTGAAAAATTTTCACCGAACTTACCTCATATCAGCATGAATTCAATACTGAAATTTTCTGGGGTGTTGCATTATGTTATTAAGAGCAAGGATACAGAGTTGGCATTGTTGGAGAGAGAGACAAGGCATTGCCTGAGGAACTGAAGAGGGTAATGAGGGAGCTACCCGTTGAGACAGCAGAGAACGAAGACCTAGTCGAGCAGATAATCGACACTAGACAATGCCACCGCGAATGGACGCTTCTGGAAATGCAGCTAAAGTATGGGCAATTAAATTTCCTCATGAGTTGTTGCATCCCGTGTTAGAACCCTTTTTAAAAAGAGTGGAGCTTCGTGCTACTGTTGCTGCTCCACTAGAGCATAATGAGAGACTACGAAGGAAGCTACTCTAGATGCTACCCTAGGCTTTGAATAGAATGTTATAATTAGTAAAGCGACTACTTTCTGTTGTCGAGGATGACTGAACTTTTATAATGTTTTTATGAACCATTGGATTTGTTTTTTCGTGTTTGTTGTTTATGATCTAGGTTCAAAGTTGTTTGGATCAGTGACGATCAGGCTAGGTTGCTTAGCAGAAGAATCCATGAAGGATTCCCAGAAACGACATCAATTCTTTACATCGTTTTTGTGATATTGGTCAAGGTAGGTTGAAGGTGAGCTATTGGTGATCTGTAACACAAAATCAAAGGGTGCAAGAGTATTCTAAAGCACCCTCTGCTTAAGACAACAAAGTATAACGGAAGAAGGATCAAAGAAAGCAGGGTTTATGGAAGAGATTGTTTTCGTACCTGATCAACATGGTGAAAGTGCATATTTATAGGCTTTGTGCCTAGAGCTGCTCGGGCTGGTGCCTCGATTTCAGTTGGTTGTGCTTGGGCATTTTTTTCGCATATTCAAGGTCATTAGCTTCCTACCTTATTTCGTTTTAACTCTTCTCGATCCTTGATTGTGTGAAAGCTTTTGAGCTTTGCACAAGAAGGTCCCGTAAGAAGCATTTCAAACCTGTTCCTATTATATTATGGAGCTGATAACCTTTTTGTGGGTTTTTGGTGATTGATTAGCCTACTCATAGATTAAACCATTATA
This sequence comes from Gossypium stocksii, assembly GCA_020496765.1. Taxonomy (NCBI): domain Eukaryota; kingdom Viridiplantae; phylum Streptophyta; class Magnoliopsida; order Malvales; family Malvaceae; genus Gossypium; species Gossypium stocksii. The sequence continues at coordinate 4,506,692 of CM035623.1, forward strand.
CTTGTCTGGGCTTGAGCTTGTGTGTATTGTCCGTAGGTCTAGTACATTGAATTTTTTGTATTAAAACTGTTATTTTGGATTTATCCAAAATCAAAATGGTAATGGATTTAGATGTGTTGAATGAGTTGTGATAAGGCTATTCAAACCTAAAAAAGAAGATTAACACACTTGTGAGTCGGCGTAGCTATGCGTGTCGACGGTGCTTGCATTGCATGCTTGATTAATTTCCTCGGCAAGTGCGGCTCGTTGTCGACAACTACTTGGTGATTCGCAGAAGTTCCTGCAGCCATGACCTACATTATTCAATATTAAAAAAAAGAAAAAGGAAGCGCTCATCACAGTATGCCATCACATCATATAGAAGTTAATTTCCAACTTACACATTTTTTAATTCAAGTAAAGACCTGATGAGGCAATGTATAATAACCATTTAAAGAAAACATATGGCAACAGCAACCATTCTAACCAAGCAACAAAGATAAGGCACCGATAAAATGTATAAATATACCAGAAACAGAACAGCAATTATCATTAAGAACTTTCTCCAAAATCACTAACAAAACCTCCCAAAAAGGCACCAAACAAAATATTAAATCTAAGGATACCTTCAATAATAATTAAAAAAACCTAGTAAAAAGTTCCAACAAGAAGAATGATGCTTAGTCAACTTCTTCCATCTTGCTGCCTTCAGCATCAGCATCCTCCAATGGGGGCATATCAGCATCAGCTTCAGCTTCACCTGCATCCTCGTCAATGCTCAAGCCGAGTTTCAGCATCCTGTGGATTCTGTTGCCAAAGGTGTTAGGGTCATCAAGGCTGAAGCCAGAGGTGAGGAGAGCAGTCTCGAAGAGAAGGAGAACAAGGTCCTTCACAGATTTATCATTCTTGTCTGCATCGGCTCTCTTTCTCAGCTCTTCCATGATGGGGTTCTCCGGGTTGATCTCCATTGTCTTCTTGCTTGACATGTAACCAGCCATGTTGTTATCCCTCAAAGCCTGGGCCTTCATGATTCTCTCCATATTGGCAGTCCAACCATACTCACCGGTCACTAAACAGCAAGGTGAGTCAACCACACGATCGGAAACCACAACCTTTTCAACCTTGTCACCCAGCACATCCTTGATGACCTTGCAAAGACCCTCAAACTTTTCCTCCAAAGCTTCCTTCTTCTTCTTCTCATCCTCACTCTCATCAAGTTTAAGACCTTCCTTGGTAGCTGACACAAGCTTTTTGCCCTCAAATTCCTTGAGCTGCCCGACAGCATACTCATCAATAGCATCAACCATGTAAAGGACCTCATAACCCTTCTTCTTCAGCTTCTCAAGGAAGGGAGAGTTCTCAACGGCCTTTTTACTCTCACCTGTGATGTAGTAGATATCATTCTGACCCTCCTTCATTCTGGTCACATAGTCCTTCAAGCTGGTCATCTCATCACCACTCTTGGTGGAGTGGTAGCGGAGCAATTCGGCAATTTTAGTCCTGTTCTGAGAGTCCTCATGGATACCAAGCTTAAGGTTCTTTGAGAATGCCTCATAAAACTTGTTGTAATCTTCCTTGTTCTCTGCTATTTCAAAGAAGAGCTCAATGCACTTCTTTACCAAGTTCTTGCGGATAACCTTCAAGATTTTGTTTTGCTGCAACATTTCTCTTGAGATGTTCAAAGGAAGGTCCTCTGAGTCGACAATACCCTTAACAAAGCTGAGGAATTCAGGAATCAACTCCTCACAGTTGTCCATGATAAAGACACGTCTCACATAGAGCTTAATGTTGTTGGGCTTCTTCCTTGTGTCAAAGAGATCAAAAGGAGCCCTCTTGGGTACAAAGAGGACAGCCTTGAACTCAAGTTGCCCCTCAACTGAGAAGTGCTTGACAGCCAAATGCTCTTCCCAGTCATTTGTAAGGCTCTTGTAGAAAGCAGCATATTCTTCCTTGGTAATCTCCTCAGGCTTCCTCATCCAGATGGGCTTCTGTTTGTTCACCAAAGACCACTCGTGCGAAACCTCCTTAATCTTCTTCTTTTTCTTTTCTTCCTTCTCTTTCTCCTCATCAACATCCTCAACTTTCCCTTCTTCGTCCTTCTTATCCTCCTCATCTTCATCATCAGAAATCTCCTTCTCAGTGGTCTTCTCAATCCAAAGAGAAATCGGGTAGCTAATAAATTCAGAATGCTTCTTAATCAAATCCTTCAAACGTCGCTCCTCAAGGTACTCAAGCTGATCCTCTTTCAAAAACAGAGTAATCTTTGTACCCCTACCAAGGTTCTCCCCAGAAGTATCCCTGGTAACAGTGAATGAACCACCAGCTTGGGACTCCCACACATATTGCTCATCATCATTATGCTTCGTGGTTACAATAACCTTCTCAGCAACCAAGTATGCTGAGTAGAAACCAACACCAAATTGACCAATCATACTAACGTCAGCACCAGCAGCCAGTGCTTCCATAAACTCCTTGGTACCAGATCTTGCAATTGTACCAAGATTATTCACCAAATCTAAACAACAGAAATATATAAATGCATTAGATTCCCATTTTACACGAAACTCCACAACTAAATATACCATAGTTGATACTCCAATACACAAGAACACACTTACCAGCCTTAGTCATGCCAATACCACTGTCAATGATGGACAGTGTGTTGTTAGTCTTGTCTGGAATAATGTGGATGAAGAGCTCAGGTTGAGCATCGAGCTTGCTCTTGTCTGTTAAGCTCTCAAATCTGATCTTATCCAAAGCCTACAGCGAACATATATAAGATTATAAGAACTACTAGCATTATGTTATGCACATTAGATTCATGAGATCATTTTTATTCACTATTCATCCATACCAATAAAGGGCACAAATTCAAACCAACTTTTAAGTCTAAAAAATCAGTCATTTGAACAACAAATGAACATAGCGTATCATGTATTGAATAAACAAACTACCAGGAACAGGTCTACCATTATTTTTAATTACTAATCATACCTAAAGGCCCCTTAATTTGCAGTATGTTAAACAAAATTAGATTCACAAGATCATTTTCACTCACTTTTTTCCAACTCACAAACACCAATAAAGAGCACAATTTGAAACTAACAACATGAAGCTTTAATAAAAGATTGAAAATTTTCACTCTCGACTAACTTTTATGCATACAAAATCACTCACTTTTATCCGTAATGATAAAAATACATCAAATGCCAATTCTAAAAATCTTTTACTGAGTAATAAAAGCCATATGCAAATCAAATTGAATAACCAATGAACAGACATCCAGAATTGAACGTCAGAATAACCCTAAACAAAGCCTATAGCTTCCATCATGAAGAATAAACAAACAAACAAAATTCATCGCCATCAAATCACGAAATATCAGATTCATTTAAAAAATCATTCAAAAGGAAATTAAAAAAAAGAAAAAAAACTCAATATTTCTCGGTTTTTAGAAACGGAAAATATCATGAAAAGGAAAGTTACATCGGATGCGTTGCTGATGAGCTCACGAAGAAAGATCTCTTTGTTGCTGTAGAAAGTGTTGATGATCAAGCTAAGAAGCTGGTTGATCTCAGCTTGGAAAGCAAATGTCTCTGTATCCGCCATTAATGAATAACCTCTAAACTCCCGATCTAAAATACGCTTAGCAAAATGAGAATCTCGAAAGCTTTCGAGGTTAGATTTTGAAGAGAGAAACCAAAGAACAAAGTGAGGCACTGCTCTGAGCCTGCACGTAAAGAGAGTTTATATATGAAACTTAATTAGGGTTTCTAGATCCTTCCACTGCCGCTCTTTTTTATATTAAAAATATATTTATTAGAAAAGTATCAATAATTGAAGCTGAAAAATAAATACTATCAACCACCCAACTCTATATATATTTAGAGATTAAATTATAATTTTTTCAATAATAAAAATATAATTTATTATTTTAATAATTTATATTTTTATAATTTTAAATAATTAAATTAATTTTTATAGTTATAGTGGGTCAAAGTATAATTTTAATTTTACTAATTTAAAATTTAAAAATTTTTAAAGGGGTTAGAGAAAAAATTTTCTATTTTAGGGAGGTCTTAGCCCTACCATTAGGTAGTATTTTTTTTAACAATCTTATTATAAGTTTTGGTCATATTTGTTTTTTTTATAATATTTAGAATTACACATAGTTTTTCTCCAACTCATAAATGAGAAGATAATGAGTTTCAACACACTCGAATCTACATATTTTTATATTGACAATAATACTCATACTAATCGAACCAATATTCAATCGGCTATTATTAGGTTAGATTTGCTATGATGAAAAATACATGTAAGAAAAATATGAAATAATTTTTTTAATTAAAATATTATTAAATATTTAATCCAAAAATTTATTACTAATAAAGTTTATGATAAGATATCAAATACATGAATATTATTGGTATTTAATAAAGGTAAATTTGGGAATTATCACTACATTCTCAAAAAAAAAAAGTGAATTAACTGTGATAATGCAACTTTCTAAATATTTTAATTAATACTTTTCAATGTCTACCAAACATTGCAAAATAATATCTCGTTGAAATTATAACATCAGAAAGTACCAAGCGCTACCTTAATGAATCACATCAAGTCATTGCAAGTTAATGCAACTTTGGGAATTATCACTACATTCTCAAAAAAAAAGTGAATCAACTGTGATAATGCAACTTTCTAAATATTTTAATTAATACTTTTCAATGTCTACCAAACATTGCAAAATAATATCTCGTTGAAATTATGACATCAGAAAGTACCAAGCGCTACCTTAATGAATCACATCAAGTCATTGCAAGTTCCGCCATAAGGGTTGTTTGAGAATGCAGGCGCTTAGAGCTCGAGATTGAAAAGGGTCAAAAAAAATTTTCTTTTAACTTTTAATATGAAAACAAATTCAAACTAAAATCAATTAATTAAGTGACTAGTACTTTCATTTTTTTTATCATAATTGCTTCATCTTTTAAGGTCTCAACAAATTTTCAATTTTTATTATATTACATTTTATAATTTTTTTTTAAAATGAGCTCAATTTATTGTTTCGCTAGGACCTAAAAATGTCAAAAATAGATCTAAATCATTATATCATTGAATAAAACACTATTTAAAAACTTGTAAATAAGAACTGTGGAGTTTACTTCAATATCATTAAATTTAATTAAAATTATGATTTTCTTATCTCTCACATAAAAAAACTTCTTTAAAATCCTAAAAAGAACTTGTAAAGTTATTATTTTCTTATCTCCTTCCCTGTATTTCTCTATAATAAAATTATAATTTTTGTTAGGATTTTAAAGAAAGTTTTTTTTTTCTTGTAAGAGATGAGAAGATAATAAAATTAATCAATTTTAATTATATTCAAATAAACTTAATAGTTTTCGTTAATAAATTTTCATTTTTTTCCATTTACTTATAATGACAATGATGATGTATGAAATTTATATAATATGTACGAAATTAAATAAAATTTAATTTAAAATATGAAAAATATAAATAGGTAAATACATTAAATTAAAAATTTTAAATTTTAAATATTTTTTAATTTTTAATTGTTTTATTTAAACACTTTATTCATATAGAATTAAATAAAAGATGAAAATATCATTACATCATAATTAAAAAAATTATTTTTTAAGAAAATAATATTTAAATTTTTATATTATTTTTTAAAATAAATTAAATTACCTATATAGCATTTTTAATATATCATGTTTATTTTTAAAAATTAATTATTTGGTAAATTCTCAATTGAGTTAGTATTCGATTAATCTATTATATTAAACTTAATAAAAAAATTTAAAAAATAACTAGATTATGATACACCTCATAATTTGCATGAAAATATTTTTGTAACAAATTTATAAAAATAAATGATGTAAAAACTAAGTACGACTTTAGCTGAAATGATAAAGTTGAGGGTGTGAAAATCATAATATTTTGGGTTTAAATCTCATCATATATATATATATATATATATATATATGTGTGTGTGTGTATTTTTTAAAAATATCTTTAAAATATATTTTTTTAAATATATCTTCAAAATATTTTTTGTTGATTTGTAAAAACAATGAGTTTTTTTGTAATTTCATAAATGAATTGAAACTCAGTTAATAAGTGGCACTAGCTCGATAAATTGATAAATAATGGTATAGAGATGGATATATATGTATAAAAAATAGTAATTGTCGATAAAGTAATAAAATGTAAATGATTTTTTAATGTTTTTAAAATAATAATTGATAATTTATTAAAAATTGCAAATAATTTTTAATTGAATTTATTAAAATTTATTAGCATGATGTGTACAAGTTCCAATTCATATAAAACATTATATCCTTATACATATATACAAAAGCTTTTGTTTTAAAAAAAAACGATTTAACTACTAGCTATAGTCATTTAATTATTAATTCTGCTGAACCACTTTATACACATAAACATATTTGCGACATTTATTCCCACCGATAATTTAACATATAATTATCATTGAAAGCTTGAGAAATGAACTTACAAACATTAGCAATAATTGTCTTAATTGCATAATTTAAAACTTTTGTTCTTACTTGAATTATTAAACAAGTAATCACGAAAATGACAGATTGTACATTCATAACTTAAATGTAATTATCTTGTAGATGTATCTACCAAAATCATATCAAAACATCCTCTTGTTGGATATGCGGGTGCATAGTTCTTTACAAAATGCTATAGTTCAATTTTAACCTTTGTTAGTGATGTTTTTAATAACTCGTATTCTTTTAGAACAAGCAACAATTAAAAAATCTTTAAAATTATCTATCTTCAGGTTCTTTAATAAATTTCTATGTAAATTCTTATGTTGCCGCATCATTACTGATTGAGATGATTTAATCAATCATGTCAACTAATTAATATATTTGGACTCGTAAATTTACAATTTATTATGCACGTGATTCAATAATACTAAAGTAAACTTTTAGTTTAAAATTGGACGTGATTTAACCGTACAAACGAATATACTAATATTGTATTGAAGAAAACACCATATTAATAAGTGGTGTAAAATTAAAATATAAAATCACAGCTTAAAACCACTCGCATTTTCGATTAAAAAACAATAATGAAAGCAATTAGTGGTGCGAGATTTAATCTTTTTGTAGGTGGTGATTTTTTTATTACGTATTATGAAATAAATAATAAAGAGATTAAAATAACAAGCAAAATAAGAGAGTGAAAGAGAATGTATTTATTCAAATTCAAAATTCGTTGGAAAGATAATCATAATAATATCACTTAATCTAAACGGTGAGATATAAAGTTATGACAATATAAATAGTGATATATCAAATTATGTAAAAAGTTAAAATATAAAGATTAAATATCAAATTAAAGATTGAAATTGCAATTTAATTATTTTTATATATTCTAAAAAATTAGAGGGACTAGATTTGCAATTTATCCTTTACTTAATTTCAAAATTCGTTCGAAACCTAATCATAATAATATCAGTTAATCTAATATTGTTTGAATCAATTTCAAGGACGAAATTGAAAAGGTGTCTAAATCATTGCAGATTGTTTCAAAGATTTGATGTGGAGATACACAAATTATGAAATTTTACTAATTAATTTTAATACCAATTAGGAAACTTTAATCTTTAAATAAAATCAATTCCCCTAAAATATTGGCTTCCAAAATGGAAGAATTTCCATTTCCCACCCTTCATCAATGGGTGAAATCAAGCAAATTATTTCCAAAAAAATACCCATACACACAAAGAGCATTTAGCACCACATCACAAGCAACATATATATATATAAACCAAAACATATAATATCAAAAACCAAAGCAATGATGCATACAATTCTTTCTTCATTGCTTTTATCATTCATTGTTTTCTCTTTGTCGCAGTCTCCTACTTTTGCTATAAGAAAGGTGGGAAAATCCTTCATCTCTTTTAATATCCCAATACAAATTCTTGGTTTATTTTTAAATTTGGATAAATTCTTTTTTTTTTTTTAATTTATTTTTGTTGTTCTTGTTGCAGTCTTATATAGTGTACTTAGGAGGACATACTCACGGTCTAAATCCGACAACTGCCGATCTAGATTACGCCACGAATTCTCACTATGAATTGTTGGCTTCATCTGTAGGAAGGTATAGCGACAAACATTCTGTAAATATTAATTTAATGTATTTTTGTAATTCAATTTCAATATAGTTCTTGTTTTGCAGTACTGAATTAGCTAGAGAGAAAATATTTTACTCGTACACTCGAAACATCAATGGCTTTGCTGCTATCTTGGACGACAAGGAAGCTGCAGATGTTGCAAGTAATAGATATATATATATGCATATGTATTTGTGTATGTATACATTACTGAACTCTGCCTATGTTTTTTCTGATTCATGTATGTGTGTTTGGTCTATGATTAAAAACAGAACATCCGAATGTCGTGTCGGTTTTCTTGAACAAAGGACGAAAATTGCATACAACACATTCATGGGATTTTCTCAGATTAGAGAGGGATGGTTTGGTCCCTGTTGATTCACTTTGGAACAGATCTAATTTTGGTGCCGATGTAATTATTGGAAACCTTGATACAGGCATGTTATATATTTGGTTTTGCTGGCATTTTTTTGACATATTTTGTTGTTGTAATGTAATGGTTTTTTTGGTGAAGGTGTTTGGCCGGAATCGAAGAGCTTTAGTGATGAAGGGTATGGACCCATCCCATCAAGGTGGCGAGGATCGTGTTCCCGTGATGTTGGTGGAGTTGTTTGCAATAGGAAGTTGATTGGGGCGAAGTTCTTCAACAAAGGTTATTTGGCTTTCATTGGTGACGCACTCAATAACACGTTCAAGACTGTACGAGACCACGAGGGACACGGTTCGCACACGCTCTCAACAGCCGGTGGCAACGTTGTTCCCGGAGCTAGTGTATTTGGTCACGCTAATGGAACTGCGAAAGGAGGATCCCCTAGAGCTCGTGTTGCAGCTTACAAAGTATGCTGGCCACCTCTCGTAGGTGGCAATGAGTGTTTTGATGCAGACATCATCGCTGCTTTTGATGCTGCAATAAGTGATGGTGTTGACGTGCTTTCTGTGTCGTTAGGTGGTAATCCATCTGAATTTTTTGAAGATGGGATCTCGATTGGAGCTTTTCATGCGGTTAAGAAAGGCATTTCTGTTGTTTCATCAGCTGGAAATTCCGGACCAGATCCAGGAACTGTATCAAATGTGTCACCGTGGATGTTCACTGTTGGTGCTAGCACACTCGATAGGGAGTTCGTAAGTTATGTCCAACTAGGCAACAACAAGCAACTCAAGGGAGCAAGTTTGTCTTCCGTAGCAATGTCATCCCGGACTTTCTATCCGTTGATCAGTGGTGACAAGGCCAAAGCAGCTGATGCTTTAGCAGAAGACGCGTAAGAGTCGCTCTCCATTTCATTTTCATAATCCTAAATCATCGCAATATAAATGAGTTGCATCAGTTCACTTGTACATGTGTGTCATTTGCAGCATCCTATGTCAGCCCGAAACAATTGATCCCAAAAAAGCTAAAGGGAAAATTTTAGTATGTGTCCGAGGAATCAGCGGGAGAACAGACAAGGGAAAACAAGCTCTTCTTGCCGGTGCGGTTGGGATGATACTTGTAAACGACAGGAAAAGCGGAAATGAAGTCATAGCAGACCCTCACTTTCTCCCTGCCACACACATAAATTTCACTGATGGTAATACTTTGTTTGCATATATCAACTTTACCAGGAACCCCACAGCATGTATTACTCCTGTGGAGACAAAATTCGGTTTAAAGCCCGCTCCGGTTATGGCTGCTTTCTCTTCTAGGGGACCTAGTTTAATCGAGCCATCGATCCTCAAGGTAAGTTTTCAATGGCCGAATCATTGACCCTTCAGATTAGTATAATGTTTCTAATTTGTTTGAATATCTGTTGCAGCCTGATATAACTGCACCAGGAGTGAGTATCCTTGCTGCTTTTACCGAATTAGTTGGTCCGACCGAAGATGAATCCGATAAACGTAGGACGCCGTTCTGTTTACAGTCCGGAACTTCAATGTCATGTCCTCATGTTTCCGGTATTGTCGGTCTCCTCAAGAGCCTACATCCTGATTGGAGTCCAGCAGCTATAAGATCCGCAATTATGACCTCTGGTATATACATATAAACTCTCTTAAAAATCTTCTTCCAAACCGATTTGTCGTCCTAACTTGTTTTTCTCCAATACCATTTCGCAGCAAGAATAAGAGATGACACTGGGAATCCAATGCTCGATTCGAGCAACAAGAGAGCAACCCCATTTGCTTACGGCTCAGGACATGTTAGACCGAACCGTGCAATGGATCCCGGCCTTGTTTACGACATAACAGTTAACGATTACTTGAACTTCTTGTGTGCCCGTGGCTACAACCAAAGCCTTTTAAGTCTATTTTCGGGCAAGCCATATGCATGTCCGAAGCAATATGGTGTAATGGACTTAAACTATCCTTCCATTTCGGTTTCTCAACTCAATGGCTCAATGTCTGTTAGCAGGACAGTTAAGAACGTTGGTTCAGCAAGGTCAACATATAAAGCTCGTGTTAGATCGCCGGCTGGAGTAACTGTTTCGGTTAAACCATCGACATTAAAGTTCGAGAAGATCGGTGAAGAGAAGAAATTTGAAGTAAAATTCGAGTTGAATAAAAGCAGTGCAAAATCTGAGGATTATGTATTCGGGGAGTTGCTTTGGTCTGATGGTAGTCACTATGTGAGGAGTCCTATAGTGCTGAAGCATAAGTAAAGTTTTTTTTTTTTGTTTTTTTTTTAGGGTTGGAGGATGAAATTGAACATTTTTATTATTAGCATTCCATTCTTTGGAAAATAAATTAAAATATGTACTCTAGATGAAAATTCAATGCTTTTAAGGAAGGTAATATGTTAAAAAATCCTTAACCTGAATCACTTTATTCAGATAAGTCCTTAAATTTATTAGCAGAAAATTTATTCAGATATATCAAACTTCTTTAAATACATTGGCAGAAAAATAAAATAAAATCTTCCTCGTAAAATAAATTAGTAGTTCTATAATTTTTGCACATTTGAAATTAATCTTTTTATTTTTAATTTTAAGAATTTAATTTTCTACTTTTTACTCTTTCTATTTAATATTTTAAATTTTTATCCTTTGTGATGACAATAGGGCGGGGTGAGACAAATTTTTGCCAGGCTCGACTCCAACTCTATACTCTACCACCATGCCCCGATCTTGAGTTTAAAAAATTTGTAACCCACCTAGAACTTAAAAATTAATTGTATATCCGACCTCGATTTAACCTGAGTTCGAAATTTTTTATTTGAAATTGTGACTAATTAAATTAAAAAATATATGAAAAAATCATGCTTAGAATGACTAAGTAAAATATATATATATATATATATATATATATTACATCATAGAAAAAATAAGAAACAAAATGAGAGGGAGAGTTAGAAAAATAAATTAAAATGAAATGAGGAAAGAAACTGGTGTGAAATGAAAGTAAATGCGGTAAAATGATATTAACAGCTATAAAATTTAAGAATTTTTTAACTTAATTAATATGAAAAAAAGATTAATTTCGTAAATATTTTGAGACGGTTTCACTCAAAATTTGATCTCGATTCGATCTAACCATTCTTTAAAGCTAACTCGACTTAGAATCCATTTTCAAAAAAATGCCTTGACCCTATCAAGTTGGATTCACTCGAAACATGTCAATTTCGAAAATTTTTTATTAATTCAAAAAATATTACAATATTTTTTTCACTTTTACACATATAATTCTGGTCACATAAATAAATTTATTATTTTAAAAATATTGCATAATTTAATTTAACGGAAATTTTTAATAAAATTATGGACTTTATTAAATCATAGATAAATAAAATGTTAGAGAATATAAAAAATAAAGGGTAAACTATATTAGTAACCACTCAATTATTAGTAAATTTGTTTTTGGTCACTCAACTATTAGTAAATTTGTTTTGGTCATCCAATTATTAAAAGTTACAAAATAATCACTTTGTTATTCAATTTTGCCTTTTTCAGTCATTCAACTATCTTAGATTCTTGGGTGTTCTCATTTTTATATTAGTCGGTGACCAAAAAAAATAAAATTGAATAGTTGAGGCGATTATTTTAGAACTTTTCATAGTTGGATGATAAAAAAAGAAATTTACTAATAGTTGAGTGACCGTTTTGTAATTTTCATAGTTAGGTGGCAAAAAAAAAAATACTAATAGTTGGGTACTTAGTGGTGTAGTGTACCCAAAATCAAAAGTAAATTTTAAATGTATAAAAAGCACAAGGACTTTGGACAAAATTAAACCTTTTAAAATTTTTTTCCCATGAATTGATCCTAGTTGCCATTAAAACAGAATAAAAAGAGACAAACCCAGATCCAAAATCTTGAAACTAGAGATCTGGTGTCTTTAATTGTATTTGATTCATGGTTTATATACCCAAAAGAGAAAAAAAAATTGAATTTGGTCTATTTTAAATTAAAGCCTCGTTAATCCATCAATCAAATCAATTTAGCCTCTCTAAATTTTCTCTATTTGCCCCGAAAGGCCCAATTTCTCCTTCTTCCCCATCTCTTCACTTTCCAATTTTCCAAGTCACCCATCATTCGGAAAAAAAAAAACAAGAATTTCAGATTCAGAGCGCACTTCGCCTCTTCTTCTACTGTTATTGTTCTCTCAAAATTCTTGGGTTTTTTTTTTTTTCACTCAGATCCTTCATTTCTGGCCAAGGAAACAGATACCCAAGCTTCTTGATTGTGTAAAAAAGATCGTTGTAACCAAATAGATCGGTTTGTGTTTGTGAAATGGCTTCAACGGGGAACCCAAATCAAACCATCCCATTTGATGTGCAAAAATTCTTCAAACCCACAGTTTCTAACCCATCAAATTCCAACTTTCAACAACAAAATCTATCTTCTTCGCCATATCCTACACCTTCTCCTTACCCTTCACCTTCTCCACCTTTCTTTCACCCACAGTATCACCAATTTTACATGCCTCCTTCTTCTCCTACCCATGCTAATTACCAAGATTCCAAATCCCTTTCTTTCCCTTCACCCCCTCTTAGCCCTTACAATGCTGGCACCCAAATTCTTGCCCTTATTAACTCTTCCCCTCAAAACCCTGATTTCCCACCTCAAAATCAACCCCCTAAACTGCAGCAACCGCCTCACGCTGAGTTTTTGGGTTCTGGGGGTCCCAATGTAGGGCCTTCGAGGGTGCCGAGTTGTAAATTGCCTAAAGGAAGGCGGTTATCAGGTACTCAGGTGGGTTATGATATTGACACGAGGCTGTCCGGGGAGGTTCAGCCTCAGCTCGAAGTTACTCCCATAACCAAGTATGGGTCTGATCCTCAGCTGGTACTTGGAAGGCAGATTGCTGTTAATAAGTCTTACATTTGTTATGGGTTGAAAGGAGGCAGTATTAGGATTCTTAATTTAAACACTGCATTGAGGTCTTTGTTTCGTGGGCATACGCAGGTTTATCTCTTCTTTAACTTTGTTGACTGTTCTTTTAGTTGTTGTTATTGGATTGAAATGAATGTAGTAGTAGACAGTTTAGAGCTTTATGGTATTAAAGTGTATGAATACAATCTTGGCATGTTAAAGTATGAAAGGAATGTGCATTTTATTTCTGGCATCCCAAGCTCTGGGTGCGTAAGTTACTGCTTTTGGATGATTATGATTGTCTATTGATCCAACTGACATTTTCATTTATCTCAGAGGATCACAGACATGGCCTTCTTTGCGGAGGATGTTCATCTTTTGGCTAGGTATTTGTCTTTCTTTAATTGGTTATTACACTTCCCTTTTTCCCTTTTTGATTCTTGGTGATACACTTTTCTGCAGTGTGAGTCTAGAGGGAAGGATATTTGTTTGGAAGGTATCTGAAGGTCCAGATGAAGAAGAGAAACCACAGATTACAGGGAAGATAGTTATTGCTGTTCAGATATTAGGCGATGAGGAATATGTACATCCACGTATTTGTTGGCACCGGCACAAACAAGTAATGCAACTTCTTTAATGTTTTATCCATATTTAAAGGGTTATTACTATGTTGTTGCCAATGGTATTGCAATCTCATTTTGCAGGAAGTTTTGGTGGCTGGGATTGGAAAACACATTCTGAGAGTTGATACTATGAAAGTTGGGAAGAATGAAGTCTTCTCAACTGATGCACCTTCACCTCTCCAATGTCCTATAGACAAGTTGATTGATGGGATTCAGTTGGTTGGTAAACATGATGGAGAAGTTACTGATATTTCAATGTGTCAGTGGATGATTACCCGTTTAGTGTCTGCTTCTACAGATGGCACGGTTTGTATTTTCATTTGCCATTTTGTTATATTGACATGCAGATATCTATGTAATCTCTCTATGCTCCATTGTGGTATAGTCATGGAACCAAGATCTTGGTTTCTTGTCGTTTAGTGCTGGAATTTCATGTTGAATACATGGATATATGCAGTTATGTCAGTATTGCTGTACTTACAAGTTTATGTTATGCTACAGATAAAGATATGGGATGACCGCAAGTCAGTGCCACTAACAGTGTTGAGACCACATGACGGCCAACCTGTTTATTCAGCTACATTCTTAACTGCTCCTCACCGACCAGATCATATTATACTCATAACAGGGGTAATGATTTTCATGTTCTCTATGTGTGCATCAAGCTTCTGCCTATTTGTTATTCACTGACTTGCTGATTTAAAGTTCATAGTTGTTCAAATTCTTATGATCTAGTTGGTATGACATGCAAGTTTGTGCATTTACCTTTTAGGCTTTGGTCTATTCTAAATGGGGGTTTATTTATTTATTTTTAATTTAAGGACTATATTTCTGCTTTACTTTTCCCTATGAGAATCTTGTTATTCCATTGAATATCCATTTATCTGATTCGTCATATTTTACTCTTTTGACCTTTTTCTTTAGGGGCCCCTAAATCAAGAAATCAAAGTTTGGACATCAGCAAGTGAAGAGGGTTGGCTTCTTCCAAGCAATACTGAAAAATGGACTTGCACCCAGACATTGGAGTTGAAAAGTTCTGCTGAACCTCAAATGGAAGAAGCATTCTTCAATCAAGTTGTTGCATTATCACAAGCTGGCCTTTTCTTACTTGCAAATGCTAAAAGAAATGCTATTTACGCTGTACACTTAGAATACGGTTCTTGTCCATCTGCATCACGCATGGATTACATAGCAGAGTTCACTGTCACTATGCCCATATTAAGTTTTACTGGGACAAGTGATCCTCCTGATGAACATATTGTTAAAATATATTGTGTACAGACACAGGCTATCCAGCAGTATGCTTTGGAGTTATGCCAGTGCATCCCACCACCACTGGAAAATATTGGCTTGGAGAAGTCAGATTCAAGCGTTTCTCGTGATGCTAGTAACACTGAAGGCTTTGATACTTTCAATCCATCTGGAAATAAACCTTCTGACTTACCCCTTTATGCTTCAGCTCCAAAACCAAGTGCACGAGTAAGTAGCTCTGAAAATTTAACTGCAGCGAGGTATCCTTCAAGCCCCCATTCTATTGAGGCAAATACTGCACAAGAGCTAAACACTTCGAATATTGATCCCAAGCCTGCTTCTTCTGCTTTGGCATCAACAGCAAGTGATGCTGATATTGTATGTGTTGCATCACCACCAACAGTTCCTCCTAGTCCTAGGTTATCTAGGAAACCCTCTGGTTTTCATAACTATGAGGATTATCCAGTTGACAGACAAATGGACACTGTTCGATCGAATTTGTCTGGTATGCATTCATCAGAAGATGGTTCAAGGAATGATGACAAGAAAATGGTATCAGATGACAAATCTGGTGCATATAATCCTCCTATCATTTTCAAGCATCCAACTCATCTTGTAACCCCATCTGAGATATTGATGGCTGCAACATCTTCTGAAACTACTAATGTCAATGAGGGAAAGAGTGAGGGCGAGGTGCACATTCAGGATGTGGTTGTCAATAATGATGCACGCAATGCTGAGTTGGAGGTAAAAGTGGTGGGTGAAGCAAGATCATCTCAGAACAATGAATTTGGTTCCCATGGAGACTCCCAAAATCGAAATTTGGAAAATAGAGAGAAATTCTTTTGCTCCCAGGCTTCAGATCTTGGTATTCAGATGTCGAGGGAGAGCAGTGCGATATCCAGGGATGCTTACGTTGTTGATGAATCTCAGCAAGCAGATGGTGTTGGTGCACCAGGGTCTCATGTGAAGCCTAATATTGCTGAGGAAGAAGTCGATGATTCCAGAAAGGATCTTTCTGGAAAGTGTTTGGAATCAGTCATACCTTCTACATATCAACAATCACCAACATCAGGTGCAAAAGGGAAGAAGCATAAAGGGAAAGGTTCTCAGGCATCTGTTCACACTTCCCCTTCTTCAAGTGCTTTCAATTCTGCAGATTCTACCACTGAACCAGGAGCAAATTCCAATCTCCCCTCAGCTGCTGCTGCATTTCCTCAAATTGCGGCTATGCAAGATATGCTTAATCAGGTGATTGCTAGAGAAAGAAAAAAAAATGGTTATACCTGTATGCTTCTGTTGTATGCTCATTTCTGTTGCGTGTTAATAGTTAAATATGCTAGGATAGTGTATAGATATAACAAAGCATTATCCTTGAGTATCCTCAAATCGTCTCTAAAGTTTTCATTTGTGTTTATAATCATTGATCATTTCATAACTTTGGATAAAAATCAACCCAGGTGCATTTATTCATTTATTTAAAGGTTCACCTCGATGACTATATGCATATCACATTTTCACCTATTGTTCCTTTGATGTATTTTGCCTAGCAATATGTTAGCTTTCTTTTCTAAACAAATGTGGTTTAAAACTTTTTGCTGCACCGTTACGGTATCTTGACTGTGGTTTCGATCGTTCTTGCAGCTAATTACTACACAAAAGGAAATGCAGAAACAAATGTCAAATATTGTCAACCAACCAGTTACAAAAGAAGGAAGAAGACTAGAGGCTGCTCTAGGACGGAGCATTGAAAAAGCTCTTAAGGCCAATACTGATGCTCTATGGGCTCGTTTTCAGGAAGAAAATGCAAAAAATGAGAAGCTGCTTCGAGAACATACACACCAGATAACTAGCTTGATCACTAATTTTATGAACAAGGATTTGGCAGTAATGTTGGACAAAGTAGTCAAGAAGGAATTAGCCGGAGTTGGACCAGCTGTTATTCGTACCATTACTCCAGCAATTGAGAAAACTGTAACTTCAGTAATCAATGAGTCCTTCCAGGTTAGACTTTTAAAATCTAGTTCTTTTGCTGTAAAGCTTAATGGAATCTAACTAGTCCTTTGTATGACAGAGAGGGGTTGGAGATAAAGCAGTGAATCAACTAGAAAAGTCTGTTAATTCGAAACTCGAAGCTATAGTTGCCAGGCAAATTCAAGCCCAGTTTCAAACTTCTGGCAAGCAAGCACTCCAGGTATGCACAAGTTCACTGTATTTGGTAATAGCTATAGGCGGATATTTTTTTTCTCTTGTTATGAGATCAAATTAGTGTCATTCGGTATGTTCCAGGCAATTTCTGGTTATTAATTTATCATTTCTTTTAGGAGGCTTTGAGGACTAGTGTGGAAGCTCTAGTGGTCCCTGCTTTTGAGATTTCATGCAAAGCCCTGTTTGAGCAAGTAGATTCTGCGTTTCAGAAAGGGATGGTTGAGCATACCAATGCTGCTCAGCAACAGTTAGAGTCTGCAAGTTCTTCTTTGGCAATTACTTTAAGGGTATGTTTTTTCTCACATTTACTATTTAACTGAAGGCTGGTGATTTGTGTTTTTTTTCCAAGGTTTATAACATGTGGAGCATTAGACGTTGAATGACTTAGTGAGGAACTAAGGATTATTGTTTGTGTGTGATGTTTTTCTTTTTGGCCATTTGAGGTAATATGCGTTAAAGCATGCAATATTATTTGTTGCTACAGAGCTCTTGTTTGATCGTGTGTGTCTGTTATTTGACTGCTTTTTGAAAGTACTTTCTGTGTCATTTTCTCCCTTGAAATCTCTTTTAATTGCAGGATGCCATAAACTCCGCTTCATCGATTGCTAAAGCCTTAAGTGGGGAATTTGCTGAAGGGCAACGGAAACTTTTAGCAATTGCAGCTGCTGGAGCTAACTCAAATGCTGCAACTTCATTTTCTTCCCAACTTAGCAATGGACCTTTAGGTGGTCTGCATGACAAGGTATGTTTGTTTCGCACATTTAATGCCTGCATTAGACATGGTTGCCAAAGTCAAATCTGGCTATGAAGTATCAATTCTTTTATAGGTGTTTCAGTTGGTTCCTAGCTAGTTTAATCTCTCAAATGAATTCCTATCCCTCTCAGGTTGTTGTGCCCATGGATCCCACAAAAGAGCTATCAAAATTGTTATCTGAAGGCAAATACGAAGAAGCGTTCACAATTGCGCTGCAAAGAAGTGACCTCTCTATTGTTTCTTGGTTATGTTCACAGGTAAGCAAAAATGTCTTGAATTTACTATTTGAATTTCTAGTTAAAACTTGAAGCCTTGGCATTAGGTAAGAAATTATTCTTTTTCCTTTTACTAGGTTGATCTACGTACGATTCTGTCGACTGCCCCTTTTCCTTTGAGCCAAGGAGTGCTGCTCTCCCTCTTGCAGCAGTTGGCATGCGACATCAACAAGGACACTCCACGAAAACTCACATGGATGGTGGACGTGGCCACTGCTATCAACCCAGGTGACCAAATGATTGCGGTGCATGTGCGACCAATCTTTCAGGAAGTCTACAAGAGAGTGCATGAAATAAGTAGCTCGCCATTGCTTACAGGTGCAGACCATGCGAGTATCCGTGCTCTCATTTATGTCATCAACTATGTTTTAATGACTTGTAAATGAAGAAAACACATGAGGATAAGTTTGTACAAGTTTCTGGTTGTTTTCATGTAAGGACCCTCTGCTCTGCTTTGCTTTGCATTATCAGGACAGTTGGGGAGAGGGGGTCCTGATTTTGTTATCCATAGATATTTTGAAACTGTACGAATTAATGAAGTATTTCTCAGAAAGAAAGGGAAACAAAACGTTAGACATTGATTACATACATTACATACACAAGTATATACATAATTAGGCAGTGAAAAATTCAACCGAGGAGAGGCGGTGCGATTCAATCACCATTGCCTCTGCACACCATAGCTAGAACACATGGAACAACACCCTCTGGCACCAAAGATGGTATCAAAGAAACTATCGAACTTTTCAGATATGGTTGTTTAGAATATGCAATTAGCAGGTTAATAGTAGGGAAGGACTTGAAAACGCTGAATCTATCTTGTTTCTTCCCCTGGATCGGTCAAATGATTATTGTAAAGTATTTCTGAAAAAATGAAGGCTTTATGTGAATTCACTCGGAGTTAGGGGGAGAGAAATTGTAAAGAGCTTGGAAGAGGCTTAGCCAATTAATAAAATGGTAGAGGAATAGTTTTGAGGGAGTGACACTTATGCCACATGTTCTCCTATGATTAGTGTGCTTGTTAATCAAAGTGTGTTTTTTGTTAAGTAGCTATGTGATTTGTCGTGATGGGTTTGTAGGGTATGTTAGTAGTACGTGACAGCAATCATATTCAACTAATTGAGCTTGGTGTGGACTTAGTCTTAGGTGGGCGTGAAGGTTGGTGGAGCACTTTGGTAGTTTTTTGTGAGACTTCTTCCCTTGGTGGAGGCTTGGGATATATGTAACAATCTTGCATTTTCAAGAGGTTTTGACGGCTTTCATCCACAGTCTCTCATTGAAGAGATTTTGACGGAATCTAAGAACTAATGTACCAATTTTAAGTTATTGATAGTTGGAGCCTTTTTGTGAAGGTTTAATTTGGCTCCAAGGGGCTTTGTTACGACATGAGCTCCCTAATCGGAGGTGTGCATGCCAGTGATCTAGTGCTGCTTCTCCTCCGATCTCCAACATCAGGTACTCGCTCAATCTTCTCCGACAGCCAGGGTGACTGCAGCCAGGGTTTCTTCTAGGGCTAATCCTTGGTGCTTTTTTAGGTCCATTGCACGTTTTCATATTTAATTCTTTTTTTTTTTTTTTACTTTGTTGGGCCTTCATGTTGTACCCAGTTTCTTCCCTGAATGCAAATTTTAGTTGGAAAAAATTGTCCATAACCCTGAATAAATTTAATTAAGACAAAATTAAATATTTTATATCAATTTTAACGTCGATGTTTAAGGTTAGTATATCAAATAATGATCCTTTTTTAATACAAAATTGTTACTATTAATTTTGATAAAAAAAATCCTACTATTATTCATAACACTTTTAAACACTTAAATTATAAGATAATACATGCATTGCACGTGATTTTATTCATTCAATATTTAGTTATTTTTCTAAATAAATTTTTTAAATTATAGTAATTAATGGGAAATAATATTTCTTATTTAAATTATTTAAATTATTGAATAAAAAAACTTTAAATTATAATTAAAACATTATTTAACATATTTCAACAAACAACATGGTTTTGCTTGAGGTAATTAATGCAAAATAATATTATTCAAAACTATAATTGATTAATATAATTAACTCTAATATATTAATAAAATGATAATTAAGATGTTTAGAATTTTATTTAAGTAATAATTCTATTGTAAATCAATAAAATTAACTACAATTTATTTAAAAATAAAATTAGCACAATATTTTAAAATAATAATTATAAATTAAATTAAAATTATTTTTAAATATATAATTATCACCATCTCTATTTTAAAATATAAAATTTATAATTATAGAATTATAGACTAATCGGCTAACTCGATATTTTAAAAGGGAAAAAAGAAAAAGAATTGAAAGGAGTTTAAGTAAAAGTCTAAAAAAGGCCGCGTGGCAGAGAATCGTCGCCACCTTTCTCTTTCTCCTTTTCTTTGTATTACAATTTTTATTTTATTTTATTTTATAATAAATGCTACCAAATCCTAATTCCAAAGCACCAATTTCGTCATTCACCAACAAATATACGTGTGTGTATATGTGTGTATATATATATATATATTCTTCTACTGCTCCACTTCTTCCCATTCGCCACGCCCAACTCTACAACGCCAAACTCAAGGTTCTTCTCTCTCTTTTTTTTTTCCCCTCTTAGATTCATACTTTTATCTTCTTTGGTTTTCAAGAATTAACTTATTTTCTTCACTATTTTTATATGAGATTTTCTCGGTTTATTTTCCCTCTATTATGTTGACGTTTCAATTTACTAGTATTTTCTTTGGTATTTTTTTCCCCTCATCGTTTCGTAATCTGATTATGATGGATCGGCGTTTAACGTTTTCTCTCTCTCTTTTTTAATTATTTTTAAATGACTAAGCTGTTTAATCTAATCTCATGTTTCTTTTTTCATCGTTTTTTTAAATGCCTCCACACTAGATTTTCACTTGCCGCCGCTTCATCAGTAATTTTATCCTGATAATTTTAGGATAAGGTTGAAAATCTCATATTAGGTTTTCTGTTGACCGGGTTGACTATGAATTAATTTAAAAAAGGGATTTTTTTGTTGTTGTGGTTGTTGATTTAGATCTTTGATTATTTTAATTCAATATTGATTTTTGCTGCAGTAAACCAACCCTATTGTTTATTTGTTCGAGACTTAGAGAGTTTTTTTGAATCCCCATGGCTTCAAAGCGGATTAATAAGGAGTTGAAAGATCTGCAGAAGGACCCTCCTGCATCTTGCAGTGCTGGTTTGTGTTTACTTTTCTAATCACTCAATTTGTTGAATTTATGTCTTTATATGGTATTCTTTGATAGTTTACTTGAAGATCCGCTGATAATTCGATATATATAATATAGTTGATTTAAGGTGTCAGTTTTAATTTGATTCCACTATGAAAGTGTGGAGATATTTTTTATTAATATATCCAAAAATCCTAACAATGGCCAGTGGCTGATAATTCGATTATAAATAATAGTGTTGGTTTAAGGTGTCAGTTTTAACTTGTTTTTGCTTTGAAAGTGGCAACTGGTTCTTGGTTTTAGATACATAAGAGATATTTTGATTAATATATACAAAAACCCTAATAATGGTCAGTGTTGTAGAAGAGAACACGGTCAGATTGTACCTTTTCATGATATTTATTATTATTGTTGTTTAAATAATGTTTTGCTTGTATACAGGCCCTGTTGGTGATGATATGTTCCACTGGCAAGCAACAATTATGGGCCCAGCAGACAGTCCATTTGCTGGAGGACTATTTCTTGTTTCCATTCACTTCCCCCCAGACTATCCATTCAAGCCTCCCAAGGTAATTTTTTTAAAATTAAAAGCGTAAATATGTTCTATCATTTGTATATACCTATGTATGTATGTATGTTTGCTGGTTATTGGTGTTTGGGATAAAGCTAGATACACTGTATAATCACGTTCGGGGAGTTTTATTATTTAAAATATGCTAAAAAATAGGCCTTGTAATGGTGTCCATGTTTCAACCCTGTTTTGGTTTTTGCGTCTTCAAACACTGGTTCACTGAAGTTTAAATGAATGCCTTGAACATGTATTAGAAAAACCTTTTTTTTTTTTTTTGTGTTTGTTATTTTGTTGCTATGATCCAATCTATGTGCCTTGATTTTGTTACTTCAAAAGTGTAGCTTATTAACTGCTATATCTATAGCTTGTTTTGGTTACTGAAGTTGGCGTATATATGTATGCATGTATATGTTATATACTACATCGGAAAAACTAGATGTTTCTTTCGGGTTATACTTGAGCTGATTGTCGTCTTTATGTTAAGGTTTCTTTCCGAACGAAGGTTTTCCATCCCAACATCAACAGCAATGGAAGCATCTGTCTTGACATTCTCAAGGAGCAGTGGAGCCCTGCCCTTACCATATCCAAGGTAAATACACTTATGCCTCGTTTGGTTATTTAGTGCATTAACACAAGGAAAACGCCTCATAAACTTGGTATTAGAAGGATAAGTAAAAACTACGAAGCATTAATGTAATACCTGTCATGAAACCCCTCATGAGTCACAAGCAGACAACAGTTATTACCATCAAAATACGATTCAAACCCTAACATGGAACATTATTATTAACCAGCACCTATTTAGATGTCTTCTGTTAAGGAATCTTGTTCTTAATAACTTGCAAAATGTGTGTTATGTACCCATTGCAGGTGCTGCTTTCAATATGCTCACTTCTCACAGATCCAAATCCTGATGACCCTCTGGTGCCTGAGATTGCTCACATGTATAAGACTGATAGAGCCAAATATGAGAGCACTGCTCGCTCATGGACTCAGAAATATGCAATGAATTAAGGGTCGGTCAGGCTTAGGATGCTATGTTTGATACCTATTACTAAATAATTGTAGTAATAACTTTTGTCGTTTGGATACTTTATCAAAGTGGTGGTGTGGTGTAATAAGCTCTAAAGTCTTTCAGAGGGTAATTTTTTTCCAATCAAGTTACTTAAAATTACTATTATAAATATATTCGACAGTTTGTATATTTGTGTCATTTTCGTCTTATATTTATATATAATAAAAGTAATTGCATATATTATTTAATTTGGTTTTAATTATATAATAAAGTATTGAGTTAAGTATGTGTAAATATAAAAACCAATGCTTAAAAAGTTTCTCGGAAACTTGGATCAAATAAGAAAGACAATGCATCCTGCCTTACAATTGAAAATTTTCAACTGTAGCCTGCATTGACAGATGATGAGATGAAATTACAATGGGTATAACTGAGATATTGGTAAATGAGTTTAATTATTGAGCGGGAGACTGAGAACTTGACTATAAAAATTAGTAAATAAACTTAAAAATAAATTTTCAATTTAGGTCATTAAGTTAAATTTAGCTCGAGTTTGAATCTAATAATATGAGGACTTAAACTTGGCTTGATTACATACATAGGCACAAGAGATGGGCATTGTTCCCTGGTGTCTATATGTCACCAAGAGTCACTAACCGGAGTCAATAACCGGTAAACACAAAACTCCGAGAGAACTCAACTTGGTAAACTTGGTAAGATGACTCTTGTTCACCCATCACCACCATTCTCATGCAGAACTGGAGGGGATTCACAATCTGATCATGTACAGAGTAGTTTGTCATCCATCCAGCGCCTGAAGTTTTCCATGCAAAAGCTCTTCCCCGGAATTGGGACAGTTTCGTTGGCTTACGCGTTCGAAATCCAAACTTGGCTTGCTTCCGTAAGAGGCTTAAGTCAAAGGTGGAGCTTCAGGGAATTGCTTCCATTGTTGCAAATACAGGCAAGCACTTTAGATGGTGAGACTCACGAGATAACTGGCAGAATCATCTGCTCACTCACATTGCAAGCAAAGCTTGAAAGCAAGTGTGGGCAAGGAAATATTTTGTTCAAGGATACGAGGATATACCCTATTTCCTTCTGAGCTCTTAAATTGAAGAAGATACTGGACATTAGGACAGGTCTTCTTTTTCGATACAAACCCATGGCAACAGCAACAACGTTAATCAAATTAATACTCAATCGAAACAATATCAATGTGAATCGAGTCAAACTTTCTTGTGAGAAGAAAGGAGATACTAGACGTTGAAACTTACTTATTTTGCAAATGCTGATTCTCTCCTATCAAGATTACACTATCAATTTGGAACTAGTTGAGCGCTCAGAAATGGGAAGAAAATCAAGCTGAATTTCAACCTCAATCTCAACAGAAAAAAGTTTCAGATTTTGCTCAACGATGTAAAAAGAGCTCAATCTCAATCTCAGTAAATTTCAACCAACCATGTGTGAATCCCCAAAGTAAAAAGAAAATCCGATTCAATTCGATCCAACCCAGAAAGAAAAAGAAATGGTAGAATATGAAGAAAACAACAATTTTGATCTCAGTTTAACTGCTGTATTAAACAGATTACAATACTATGATGCAAAGCTTGACCACAAAACTTCAAAAAGAATCAGACAAACTTCAAATTTCAAATCAATGGAAAAAAAAAAAAACAATGAAAAATCAAAGCAAACCTCTCAATCCCGACCCTTTGACCCACAATTTTGAATTAAAAATGAGAAGAAATTTTAAATTTCTACAAATTTGTAGTAGTCGAAGATGGAACAGAGCGGACCAATCCTGTGGACACGGCGTCGTTTTCATCGAGGAAGAGTCCATCGGAATTTCTAAGAAGAGCGTGGACGCCGCAGACGAGGACCCCAATCCCTAACCCTAAGGACAAATTTTGAAATACTCCGCAAATCCAGACGGCCAGCACAGAAAGGAAAGCTAAAACTAGCAGCACGAAGCGATCGTTGACATTGTGGCCCCATACAATGAGTGGATCCTCCCGAAAAAAGTAGAGGAGGAGCCAAAGAGCGAAAACGGCGGAGCAAAGGAGGAGGGAAAGTGGAGAACCGATGAGTGAGAAGGCGGATGTGGCGGCGATCACGACGGCATAATTGGCGCGAAAATAATGTATATTAGCGGAAGCGTGGGATAGAAAAGAGTGGGGACGGGAGAAAGATTGGGCACCGGCGCCCAAGAGCTGAGGCCAGGGGCGGAGGTGCCGGGAGAGGGTGCCGGAAAGATTGTGAAGGGAGCGGGAGAGGACGTCAGAAGCTGAGATAGGGATGGTGGTGTACGTGGCGGATGTTGATTGGTGGTTCTCCATCTCGTCGTTATTTCGAAGTCCAGTTTGTTTTTTGTTTGGTTTTTATTTTTTGACCTCCGACGAGAAGATACGAAAACGAGACGAGACGAGACAAAGACAAGACAGCAACCACTAACTTTTGCGTTCAAAAGTCCAAAGCTGAAAATGTCGGACGGCTTTTGTTTGGTTCTATCGTAGTTGTAATGTTCAGTTGGGCATGACATGCGAGTATATTTTCTAATCATATTTTTTCTTTATTTTATTTTATTTTCTTTATTTATTACCATCTACAGCAGAGCAGTCAAAGTTAACTAATGACTAGTTTGGCAATACTTTTGAAAAGTATTTTTAAAAAGTACTGTGAAAAAGTACTTTTGAGAAGTGTTTTTGAAAAGTTTAGTATAAAATTTGAGTGTTTAGCATTACTATCAAAAAGTACTTTTGAGAAATAAAATGTCCATTTTAGATATGTTATTATCAAGTAACAAATATGCATTTAAATAATATTTAAATTAGTTAATATTGTTATATTTTAGTAAGAATATAAAAAAATTATTATAACTTCTTGTTAATATTTTAATATATAAAATATAAAATTCAAATATTTTTAAGCAATAAATATTAATTATTTATAAAATTTAATTAGAATATATAAATTATATTTTAAATATTTAAATATAACTATTAAATATTTATAATTAGTATTTTAAAAAATATTTTTTATTTTTAATTAATGATTTTAATACATTTGTAATTAAGTACCAAGAAAAACAAAAGAGAAAGTATTATGTTATTAGAGGGGTGAAAAAGTAATTAAGCACTAAAAGTGCTTTTGGGAGAGGAAAAGCTAAAAATTTTAGGTTCTCATTTTCAGAAGATTTCAGCGAAAAGTAGCTTGTTCTGCACAGCTTTTCTTTCAGAAGTGTTTTTGGAGCCAGAAGTGCTTTTAAAAAGCAATGCAGAACTGGCCCTAAAGCACACACCAACAATGAGCTACAAAAAATCATTTTAGTCAATTTTATGTCTCTTTCCGCTTTTAAACTTGTGAGTTTGTTAAATTCATTTTTAAAAATAATAATTAACATAAAAAAATTCGTAAAAAATAGAGACATCATATCATTTTATAATTTTTACTAATTATTTAATGCCCTTTTAACATCTTTTTTCATGTCATTAACATATCATTTTGATAACTTTTTTTCCTAATTTTTAAACTTTAAATTCTAAAGTTCAAACCCTAAACTTTAAACTATGAGCCTTAAACTCTAGATCTCAGACCTTGATCTTTAGACCTTAAACCGTAACCTTGGGTCGAAGATAAGATCCAAGATTTTAGGGTACAAGGTTTAGAGTCTAGGGTTCATAGTTTAGGCTAAAAAAATTACCAAAATGACGTGTAATGACATAGAAAAAGATGTTGAAATGACATTAAATAATTGGTAAATGATACATGATGATGTAACGTCTCCGTTTCATACAATTCTTTCCCATTTAACATTTGTTAACTTTATTGATGTGGCATGCATATAGATCACCATGTGAACGTTAGCAATTAATTAATTGTTTAAAATTTAAAATTTAAAAATTATTCAAAGAGTATAAAAATTAATTAATCGTTAACATGACATACACGTGAATTTCCACATCATTTCAACAAAGTTAACAGACTAACTTTTTTATCTATTTTTGGGTGATTTATAAATCATATAAGTTCAATGATAAAAGAGACAAAAAATTAAATAAATAATTAAAATGACTTTTTCTTTATAAAATTAGAAGACCAAATAAATCATTATACCTAACTTTAATTGCATGTATTTCGATCTCATCCCTAATATTATCTAATACTTTCTTTTTTCATTTATTTATTTTTACGATTTACTTTTATCAATTTTTATGTATCTTTTTACGTTTTTAATTTTTAAAATGAAAATTTATTATTATTTTCTTAATTTCTTGAAAATGTTTATAAAGTTTTAAAATGATTATGACTTTTTTAAAAAAAATTAAACCATTTCTTAACTTGACATATAAAATAAAATGATATTAATTATGAAATGAAATATTCTTTAGTTTCCATGACTGCAATTTCTAAGTGTTCAATTAAAGCAAACGAAAAGAAGAGAAAATAGAAAATTAAATTCACAAAAATTATAATTGTTGAGGACTAAAAGTGATTATGCTTTAATATTAAAAAAAAAAACAAAAAAAAAAGTTATTACTTAAATGATTAAAACTAAATAATTCGAAAAGGTAAAGATACCGATTTTAAGTAAATAAAAATAGGACTAAATTAATATAAATTGATAAATACAATGACTATCTTTTGCATTTAACCTTAGACTTCTATTTGTATGTAAAATTTAAGGGTGAAAGCTAGAGTTGTCATTTTTGTTAAATTTAATTATAAATATATATTATTATTATTATTATTATTATATAAAATGATATTTATTATTTTTAACAAGTAATATGATCAAGGTGAAAAAAAAATGCAATTACCATTGTAGCTAGGGGTGAGTGTTCGATCGACTCGAGTGAAAAAATTTTCAGTTAATCGAGTTGACAAGTCTTATTTTACCGTCCTAACTCAATTTGAATTTTTTTTTAAATCGAGTCGAGTGAAATGAAATTCAAGTCGAGTGAAATTGTTCAATGATTAAATTAAAATTAAACATGTCAAATTAAAATATTGTTACAGTATAACAAATTTTATGTTAGAGCATATAAATTTGAAACTATATATATTTGAAAACTTTTTCAAAGCAAAATAATAGTAAAATACTTTAGTATGATAAACTCAAATCATTAGTTAACTTATTTAAATCCCAAAATTATTATTCTAGACAGTTTTTAATTTTTTTAATTTTCTTTATATATATTTTTAGAATTTTTTATAATTTTTTAAAAAAATAAAATTTGAATTTTTTTAAATTATTCTGAAATTTCTTTTTAACTTTTGTTGTGTGAAAGACCAATTTGTTCATTTTCAAACTTGACAGGGACCAAAAGGGTATTTATTCCAATCTGTTATTCGAATTGTAAAATTCAACTCAAAATTCAAATTACTTATTAGAGTTGACTCAAATGATTCGATTAACTCGAAATTCGTTTTTTTCAATTTTTTTTAAAATCGAATTGAGTTTTGCTCACTTCTAATTGCAGTGGTTCGAAGTGGTTTAATTCAATGATTTTTATTTTTAAAAAATGTTTTAAATTATTTTTACTAATTTAAATATAAAATGTTTAATTTTATATTATAAAAATTATAAATTAAACTTCAAAAAAGAAATCCTTTTTTTTTCCTCAACCATAGCAAAACTGATCTCAGAGAAGTAAAGCAGTTCCATAAAAAAGGAAGATAAATAAAATTCTTTGTATGATCTATAGAAACACCCAACTCCATTGCCTTTTAAAGTGTGCCAATTTTATTCAAAGATTGCTTATACATATATATGTGTGTGTGTGTGTATACTATCCATCCAAGACTTGCTTGAGCAAAAGCATAAAAAAAGCTGCACAAAGTTTGCCCAACAATAAGTGACTTAAAAAGACTATAAATACAATCTCTAAAATCTCTCAATTGTTGTTCCAACTTGCAACCAAAATCCATTACATCAAACTGCCATCATTTGCAACCCCCCGAAAGAGAAGCTCGAGTTTCAGACTCGATAGCAAGTTTGATAAGAAAAAACAAGCCGATACGCGTACCATCTAAGACAAATTGGGAGCATAGTATCTGAAATGACTTGTTCCCATGAAAGAACTTGAAGTGATTCCATGGAAGTTGTTATCTTGTATCACTACTGGATACCTGTGGTTTGCAATACTATGATTTCGAACTAATGGCTTTGATATGCCATAAGTGTCCCTCGAGACTTCAGACCGTTTTGCAATGTCAGTTGTCTTGTTCGATTTATTTTTGGGATCATCATCGATGACAACGACTTCTTTACTGCAAACAACAGATTCCTCGCTCCTATCTTTGCAGTCTAGAGTTGAAACTTTCTCCATACTGTATCTTGCAGTTGGAAGTAGCTTGTATGGCTCCATAGAGGTAGTGAAACTGTGATACCTATTCTCGTCGAGGAACAAGCCAACCGGAAGTTGTAGAGTTGTTTGTGGTGGGGTTGCAAGAGTGGCACGGTTTCTATAGCCATTCGTTGAGTAGGTGTCAAAAGTTCGCTCCACCAAATCATTTGGATTCCGATTGAAGATCATAAAACATGGAGGCATTGCATGATGGAAGGGCATCTCGTCTTGATTCCGGTTATCACTCCGGGCACATGGCTGGCCTTGACCATGTGGCATAGATGCTTCTTCCTCCCTGTTAACCACCATTAAGTTCTTCCCCATTAGCCTGAGAACGGGATTAGATGAGGATGGACTAGCAGAATCACATACACCGTGACCAGAAAGCTTGACACCACCATCGGGGCATCCTTTAAAAGGGGTGGGACCTAAAGGAGGTTTCATGACAGGGAGAACCATTTTTTCAGATCCTAGTTCTGCATTACTTGTCAGAGAAAATGTTTCTGGTCTTGCCGTCAAATTATTAGGACCGAAACCTGGATTGGCACCATTTTGCATTCCGATGGCAGGCACCATCATCGAAGCCATTGTTCGTCGCCTTAGTAGCTGTGACTCATGATAATTTAGAGCAAAACCTTGGAAGGACCTCTCTTTTGTTTGGCAACAGCATGGTTGATCATCATTTTTGGAAAAGAAAGGCTTCTTTTCAATAGATATTCGAGGGACCCGAAATTTCTCTCCTTCAAAAGTTTTTTCCTGTCCCGGGCTTGTATGTTCCACAGCAACAACATTCTCAACTAAGGGGTCAGACTTGGCAGTAGAGTTGCCAGATCTATCCTTTTCCATAGCTGCAGGATCACCAAGAAATGCTAACGGTTCTTCATACTTCAAATCGAACCTGGCTTCCATAGAATTAGAAATCGTTGACAATACGGATAGGGGTGAATCTGATGAGTCCCCATCTACCAAATCAAGCTGATCTCGAGAGGATCGAATCTGGTTGGCTGTTGATGCATTTCCTTGAAAATCATCAGAGCCCATATCTCTAGGACTTGGCAAAAACGATCCTGGCGGACCAGGAATAAGTATTGGATCAACCTCAAGAAATGAGTTGCTTTGTGCCACATCAGAATCTAATTCTCCCACATTAGGAGCTTGTCCAATTATATTGAGACCAACTTCAGCACAAAACATATTTGGTTTATCAACAAGATTTGGCTCAGTAGGAAATACTAGTCCTTCACCCCCACACAAAGGGCCGGTGTAATCTTCATTAGTTTGAAAAGAATTGGATATATTCTTGGGAATATTACTCAGTTTGCCAGGCTTGGTTCCCAGTGACTGACTCAAACTAGTAATCGTCTCCTCAACAGATTCCAAACCATCAAGTTTATCCAGAATATCCTCACTGCCTCCAGTAGAAGAATACATGTTCTCTGTCTCATCATGATAATAAGAGTGAGGTTCTAGTTCTTCAGTAATCTCATTCCTCTCACGTTGATTTTTAGCATCATCATGCACCAATTTACATTCTTGATCTGCCTCATAATCCCGAGCTATTGCCTCATCTATTTCTGCCATAAAATGAAGTCGATTCTCCCTTGTTGAATGTTTCTTAACCAAATTAGCACCAGATTCAACCATTGATGACCTGCTGCTACCAGACATCTTTTTCTTTTGCAAGGAAAAGCTGAAGCATTTGGGTGCGGAAAACTGATGACTAATAGTTGTTGTAGTATCAGCGATAGGCGAATCAGGATTACTATTTGCATCAACATCAACTATCATTTCACTCAACGAAGATGTGCAATTTTCATTAGAGTTCAAAGATCTCATTGTATGGTTATCATCTAGACAGGGATGGTCTTCGCTGATCGACTGTTTTGCATTTTGCTCACATTGGTGAAGCGACTTCTCCACCTTGTTTTGCATGCTGGCTTCAAACAAGGCACTCCTTACTCTCTTCATTCCCAAAGAACGCTCCTTTCTACAGATAACCGGTGCTTCATAAACAGGCTTTTCTATCCTGGCACATTTCCCAGGAGAAGAAAACGGGTTTTTAGAAGGATGTTTTAACTTGCGAACACAATTTCTCTCCACAACACGACCACCTTCATGAGATTGATCACTTTGAAACCGCAAGTCCCCAGTTTTCTCTTGATTACTAGGCTTCCTTGAAAGACCTTCTTGTTTATAGCACACCCTTTCCTTAAAGTTTCTAGTATCATTGGATTTGATTTGCTTCGACACACATGGTTCCACACTCTTGCAACCGTCTTCTTCTTCACGATATCCTTCTCGACCTCCAACTATCTGTTTAAGAACAGTATAGCAACAAATTACCAAACATTGAATCCTTCAATATATCACAAAATATTTGCATTAAAATATGAAAAGCTAAAATTTGCTAAGTAGATACCATAGTCACTGCATGCAAAACTTATAACCACAAGCTATAAAATCATGGAGCGCATTCAACAACTAAGCGAAGACCATATAGACAAAGAGATGAGTACCTTTGAAGAAGGGGTCTTATGAGAGCAATTTTTTCTGCATTGAGGAGCATGTTTGAGATACTTGTGATGTTTTAGGGCATGGCACCTTTTCCTTTTGCTTCCTTTACCTATTTTCAAAGATTTGTAAGATGGTCCAAGATCATCACCATGATTTGACACTGGTGGCAATGGAACCAGCACTGGCACTTCGTTAACTTTTGATAAAATCCGAAGCTTGGTACCATTAGCATCAACATAAACAGCACCTAAATCGACAGTACCCTCACCATTATTTTGGGAATTTGTTCTTTTCTTTTTCCCTTCATCACACCTTTCAAGTCCTTCAAAGTCAGAGATGTTTGAAGCAAGGGCCCAGCTTCTACCATTCCTCCTATCAAGCTCTTCTAATGTGTAGGATTTAGCAGTAGCATATACATCTACCAACAGTTTTGTTTTTCTTGGTTTAATTTTATGCCTTGTAAGCTTAGAATCCACCGTCCATTTGGGAGTTGACTCAACAGAAAGGCACTGGTCTATATGAGCATTCAAGGTGGTATTAGAAGAAGAAGAAAATGATTTACAAACAGGGCAAACTTTCGAACCCATTGATTCGGATACCACGGAACAATTTGAAGCAATATCTTCGGTAGAGCTACAATCAGAATGACCACCAAATTTCACTATCAACCTGCACTTCTTGCCTGATGGTTTAGTTGTTTTTTCAGTATTTTGAGACTTCAAAGCAACAATAGCTTTAACTTGGGCTGATGATCCTTCTTCCACTGAAATGGATTGCTTGTCAACGAGAACCGAGTCTATATCATATGAATCTAGTACCCCATGATGGGTTGATCTTTGCTTCTCAATTGGATTGGTTTCGACCACAAGTGTCTCTTTGGGTTGGTTTCTCACAATATCAAGATGCTGAAATGGTGGCAATGGATCCTTCATGCCATGTTTCAAAACAAGTTGTAAACTTTCTGAGGAAAAAGGCCAATTCCTGTTGATATCCTTTCTCCGGCCATTGAACACGTAATCTCTACAAAAAAAGTCAAGATTATCTCTGTTGTTAGTAACCAGCCAATCAGAAAAACAAAAACACAAGATTCAACAATCTATATATATATATATATGTAAAACTAAAGACCCAAAATACAAAAAAGAAATAAAGAAAACTACTTCTTGTACAAAGGTAGCAACTTTGGTCCAAGATGAAATTTCATGTACAAATAAGTAAAAGTTAAGGTCCCTAGAGACCAAAATAGAGACAAGATTCGGGGATGTGTCAATATAAACATTGAGCTCTGGATCTGACCCAACAAAAGTCATTTTAAGATGAGAGATCAAAGAAAAGAGTGTTGGAATAAATACCCATCAAAGGATTATCAAAATAAAGTTATGAAATTTACCTTATGGAGAAATTGGGGAGTGGGTTCTTATGATGATGATGATCAAGAGATGGCTGCTTCAGCAGATCTACCTCATCATCACTACCAGTGAATTGGGGAGAACATGAAGGATCTGATGAAGGGTTTTCAATGGATAACATTTGATGAAAAAGCTGATCTCTTGTTGTACTGTTTACACAACAGTCACAACAACAAGAAGAAGCACACTGATAGTGATACTGTCCTTATAATCAACACTGGCATTTATCTTCAACATAACATTACCTTTCTCTCGTCATCTTTGATTGGGTCTTCATCCATATTTAGCCTGCCATTAAATAGGACAAGAAAAAAAAACGTTATTTTATGTGATGGAAAGAGTATGAATTTGAAGCATGATTCTGGGTTTTTGATTGATCAAAGTGAAAGTAGAGAAAAAAGAAAATTTGTTACTCAGTTTATGTAGGGAAACGTTATTTTATGTGGGGTTAACTCACAAAAGAACAAACAGAAAATCCATAAATTTGAGGAGATACCATTGGTTACCAAATTCTCAACATCAAACAGATTATCAAAATCCCATTAAAAAAAAGCACAAACTGTTTGATAATATATAAAAACTTGGAAGCTAAAACGAGATTTTTTACAGGGCTAGAAACCATAATCAATAACAGTTTGAAAGAACATAAAGGGCATCTAGTTTAGATCCATGGGGTCGAGAAACATTAAAAGCTGAAGAAACCCATAAACTAAGAAGAAGAAAAAAATGGCGAAATCATTTATGAAATAAGCAAAGCTAAGCTTAGCTTCAACATTGAACGTACAAACAAGGCAAAGAAAAAAAAAATAGCAAAGAATAGAGATGCAGAAGAGATCCCAGAATTAGAAACAACGAGATGGAAGATTAAGATTTAACATTAAACTTATACAATCACAAAAAGCAAACCTTGGGTGTTTTAGAGTAGATGAAGAAAGAGCAAAAGCAAGAAGGAAAAAAATGGAGGAATGGACTCAGTGTTTTAGGGTTGAAAGAGAGACAAAGAGCAAGCACAACCCACTCACACACATTCATCAAAAGGGCAAAAAGGGGGGGCAAATGGGGGCAACAGCAACCATTAATCCGTGTGAAAATGCAAATGCAAATGTTTTTTAAAGTCAAGGGAGAGAAAGAAAAAGTAAGAGAGAGAGGAAGGGTGTGTTTTTTTCTGCAAAATACACGAAGCTGTCCTATCATATACCTACCCTACCCTATCCTACCCTACTATTACTGCAACCTTTCCTTTCTCTTTCATGCGATAAACTACGTTTACTAATAAATTTTTATTTTGATTACTTAATTTTAAAAAATTATAAAATAGTTATTAAATAATTTAAAAATTTTTATTTAAGTTATTAGATTGTTAAAATTATTTTTTTATGGCGTTTTCTGTTTATACTATTTACACTAATTAAAATTTTATTTTTCCCTTATATTTTACAATTTATTTTTTTCTATGAAACAACTTTAAATATCATAAATTTATGAACTGAATCTAAACAATTTTTTCTCTGATCTCTGACACTAATTGTTAGATTGACTTGAATTTAAACTATGTACTTTTACTCGTCGATGAGTATAGATCTGTCGTATTGATCGTTACTTAGAGCTTCCTAACCATACTTTAAAAAAAAAACCTTAATAGTCGAGTGACTTAAATAAAAACTTTCAAATAGTTTAATGATCATTTTATAACTCTCTAAAGTTGAGTAATTAAAACGTAAACTTATTAATAACCTAGTGACATTAGGTGTAGTTTACTTTTTATTATTTTTTAAGTAAAGGTGTTATTTATGGGCCGAGTTATTCCCAATTCAAGTCGGGCTTAAACATTATATTAACATAATTTATGTTTGTTCAAACTTTGTCCAATTCGATATATGAGCTAAAAATTTTGCTCAAACTCCGTCCATATTTGTAAAAAAAAAAACTAGCCCAAACTCCTTTTATGCTCACCCATATTATTGTTTTTTTCTAAATATTTAAATTATATTTAATATTTAATAATTGGTTAAAATATGAAATATGCCGAACTCTGTACAATTCACGGATTTAAAATTTAATCCTTATACTTTTATTTTTAATAATTTAGTCCCTCTAATTTTAATATTTTAAAATTCAGGTCTAATTATTAACACTATTAAAATTATTTTGTTAAATTTAAATTCATTATAACATTATTTTTGTAGTTGCATGGCTACTAAGTAATTTTTTTATTTAAAAATGCCACATTAATCAATTTAACAAAAAAAATAACATTATTAACAATTGGACCTAAATTTTAAATTTTAAAAAATAGAAAGACAAAATTCTTAAAACTAAAATTACAATAACTAAATTCTAAATTTGTGAAAAATATATAAATTTATTACATAGTTTAACCTAAATAATTTTATATATCTTTCATTTATTAAAAATTTATATATATCTTATATTTTTTAATATTTATATTATAGTATTATATATTATTATAAATTTAATTTTTATATGTTGTAAGTTATATATACAAATATATAATATAATATATATTATAAACATGATAAATGGATTGAGTCAAATAAAATTTGAGTTTTCAGATTCAGTTTGTATTTTAAATAGCTTAAGTTTTATGTTCAAATCTATTTTTTTGAGCTTAATATATTTATTTAAACTCGTTCTAATTAAATATCTGATTTTTAATTAATAAAATGAAAAATCCCATTTAGGAAATGTCAATTTTGTCACCTCCTTTTTTACATAGTCCACACGCCATGATGTATGTTTGCACGTTACACGATGAACTTACTCATCTTTTCCTGTTTTCAACCAGTTCCAGCTCAAATTCCGCTATTAATTATTAATAGAAAGTAAGTGACAACTCTTTTTTATTTTGGTTAAAATATTGACAGAAGTCCTTACACTTTTATTAAATTTAAAATTTAGTACTTATATTTTATTTTTAAATTAAGGGCAAGCCAATTAACTTTTTTTTTATAAGTGGTAAGAGTAGAGATTATTTACGGATTAAATTTAATATTGACGTTGATTGAAGACTTGACCACAAGTCATTTTTCATTTTACTTGTGGTTGAATTTAAGGTTTTTAAAATCAAATCGATAGTCAAATTAATTAAATTACTTATTCGTGACATGATCAATTTTGTTTAATTCAATTGAATAGATCATTAAAAAATCATAAAAATTAAAAAGATAGAGAAAATCAGTTAATCGTTGGTTCAACCGATTTGCGGGTCAATCAATTTAACCCCTTATTTTGAACTAGAGATGACAATTCGAATACTCACAGACATTTGACTTGAATTTTAGATTTGAATAATAAAATTATCATCTGTTGCAGATACGTATAAACCACCTTAAATATTCATTATTTGAATCTGCATTCTTATAATTAAGAATTCAAGTTCGAATCAGATATCCAAATCTATCGATTAGAAAATAAATGGTTCCAACAATATTAAAATCCAAGAGATGTTATACATATATAAGGCTAAGCTTTATCACTACCTTTAACATTTATTACAATTTACGCAAATAAGTGACATACATAATAAAATATTTACTAAGAATAAATATAAAAATTAACAATAAAATTAAATATAATATTTTTTATTAGAAAAATATATATTCTTTAACATTTTATTTTCTTAAAATTTATTTAGCTTTTCTTGAATCATATTTTTTTTGTATCCGTAAACTTGACTGAACAATGAGATGGGATTATCAAAATCCTTAAATTTAAAAAAATAATTAATGTTTATATAATTAATATAAATATTATAATATGAAATTATTTTATAATGTGAGATATAATTATATTTAGTACATATTATATTACAAAAAGAAAAGCATACATACACGTTTAACTACGTATAATGTATAAATTGTTATATATAAGTAAATTATGAATGTATAATAATTATACAACAATATTATTATAATGTGTATTCTTTTATTAATGATATGCAACCAGAACCTTAAATATTTAACTAATTTTATAGTAGATTGTCAAATATACAATTAACATTATATAATTAAGGTAGATTATTAATTATACGTATCCCTATATATAACTATGTTATTATAATGGACATCCTTATATTAATGATATGTAAGGTTAAACCCTAAACATATATGTTAGTTTTGCTACCTCAAACTTTTAATACAATAACATTTAATACAAATTTTATTTCTTTTATATGTCCTAAATTCTTTGGTGAAAATATGATTGAAAATTTTATCAAACATTTTCAAAGCATTTTCAAAGGCTTGCAAAATACTCAAAAATATGTTTTAATTTATCTAAATATTTTTTGGTTAATACCAAAGTGTTTTAAGATGTTTAAAATATTTTAAAGGACTTTGGTACGCAAGTCTCAAGACATACGACTCTATGTCTTGAGACATGAAAACTTTAAAGCAAAAATCTGCTTCAAAAGTTGTCTATCTTCAGGCATTGTATAATAATTGTCTCCATGTAACATCCAAAAAACTAGGGGTTAGAATTCTTGAAATATTTAAGAATTAAAAATTAGCTTTATTTGTTAGAAACCTAGTAGGAAGTCTTGAGAAATTTAGGTTCAAGTTTTATAAATTTTTTTTTTCAACTCTTTAAAATTTTTCACACATGTAGAACCTAGGTAATACAGTTTATGTATTTATTTGTGTGTGTTTTGAGTATAAATGTGGGCATTAGCCTAATGGTCAAAGCTTTCTTAAATTTCCCTCATATTCTAGGTTCTACCCATGCCATTCTTAATTAATTTTTGATGATTTTTAGGCCAATGGGCTATTTGCCCATCAATCCTCAAATTCTTCCTCTACTCAACTTCTAAGTCCTTCCCTGGTTCTACTAAAATTCCCTATATGTTATTTTATCAAATTAAAAACCTAATTTTCTCTCTCTCTCTCTCTATATATATATCCTAGTCTTCTCTCATTATTCTCTATCTCAAAACTCTTTTAAAACCATTACGTTTTACTGAAAAATATTCCTAAAGCTTTTGAAAATTCAATCAAGTCCTCATTAATTTTTCTTCTCCAAGTTATTGAAACTCGAGTTATTAGATCGTTGAAATTATATCAAGATCGACCTCTTCTAGGTGTTTGGAACGAACTTGAGCGTGGGATAGTCACCTAAGGTCTCGAGAAAGTCAAGTGTGTGTTCTTTTACGATAAATCAGGTCAAATTTTGAAACTTCCCTATCACACACGGCCTACCAAACAGGCATGTAACTTGCCCGTGTGGATCACACGGTCGTTTTCCCCTATTATCCCTTGCATTCATGCTACGGCTGTGTGGCCCTGCACCTTCACCCTTCGTATTGAACACGGCTTGGGGCCACGCACACAGGCTAGACACATGGCCGTATGGCCCTAAATCTTAAAAACACAGTTTTACCATATATTTTATTATTTCATGCAAATTAGTCCCTGGGTAGATTTTTAGTGGCATCTAGAGAACTAGATTATGCAATTCGGTCCCGGACTAGGAATAGAATGAGTGAATACATGAATTTATGATTTAATTGCTTATGATTGATGGCATAAACCCGTGAATGATTTAATGGTTGCTATTATGATGTAATTTCTTATGATTGTTTGATTTAATTCATGAATGATTATATATATTTATTACTGCTATAAATGTTGACTAAATGTCTTACATGTTTTAACAATTGATTCATGAATTACCTGTTCTTGCATTGAAAACAGAATGTTGACAATGATATTGAATGATTGCATTGCATGTACAAGAGGTACGTTATGGTAAGGAGGAAGATCTGACATAAGCCATCGTTGCTGGGCAACCCAGGATGACTGAATTGGTGTATTTGAAGGAGGAGTTCTAGGGAACCCCTATTGTAATATGTAGTAATTGAGGGTAGGACTATTGAGTGATAAAACAGATTGTTCATTGTATAACATATTGTGCACATTCATGAAAAGTTTATGTTAATATTAAATTGATATTCACTTACGTAAAATAAGTTTAGTATTCAAAATTAATTTGTAAATATACTGAGCCACCTTGGTGGCAAATGTGATCTCTCCGACTCAAGTCTACCGTCTAGGCCGAGTTAGGGAGGTTACACTCGAGACATAGCCTGCCAATGGCTATATAACAACTATTTTTCAGCCTTGTCTCGAGACATCTTGCTAGGTCTCGAGACATGATGTGCAGGGACAATTTTTAAGCTTGAAATTAATGCTTCCAATGGCTAGATTTCATCCCTAACGACCATAAACGTCCACAAACTTGTTCCCTGGTATAAATACACTTCAAGACTCACGAGAGAGATATCTAAGCATTAAGATAAAGAGAAAAATATTTAAATATTTATTATTTCATTTCTTTTGTAAATATTCTCTAGCAGCTTAGTGTCAAATCTTTTATCATTTACATATCTTTGTTTTGATATATAGCTTAATTTTTGTAAGCACACACCTTGTAGAGGTCTATTTATTTACTCTCTTTCATTTCACCAATTGTAAATTGGGATGGTTTTAGTTAAGCCACAAAAACTATGAAAGGTTTTAGTTAAGCCATAAAAACTAAGGGTAATGATCTATCTTAGCCTTGTGAAAAGTATAGGGATTGTAAAAATTATACATTTTCCTTAAAAGGTAATAATTCAAGTATGGTGAATCGGTAAATTCTTGGTTGAGGTACACCAAGGTAGTGGAGGTAGGTAATTAGAGCCGAACCATTAGTAATCGATTTGTCCAAGCTATTCTTAGCATATCATGCTTTTTATCATCATTGGATGCTACATTTAGAATTACATACTAACATTTAAAAACATGTTTTCATGCATTTACTCTCATCAATTTCACATATACAATTAGTTAGAGCTAGCTAACAAAAGTTTTACATATACAGTGTCTTCATGAGAACTAACCGACCTAGTTCGGTTGCGCATATATACAAGTTCACAAGTAGGGTTCGCACTTAGTGGTTCACACATTTTAAAGTTCTCATGTTAACAAATAAAGGGCTCACATAATGAAACACATGGGTTCGCATATTATTTGTAACAGCCCAATTTTAGTGAAATCGGAACATTGGTTTCGGGACCACAAATTCAAAATAGAAAGAAAATTTATTTTAATATTATTGCATGGTCTATATTATGATAGGAAAGTCATATGAAAATACTGATAAGAAAATTTTACCAATTAAGTGACTAATTAGAGAAAGGACCAAATTGCATAAAATGTAGAAGTTGAATTCTAGTAGCAAAAAGGATTAAATAACTATGGAATTCAAAATGAGAGGTCTTTATATGGTAATTAGACCATTAAGAAAATTTATTAGATATTTATGGATGAATCATCCATGGAAATTGAGAAAAAGAAAACGACTAAATTGGAAACTAGGAAAAGTAAAAGATGATAAATAAATTAAAAAGGAATTATCATCATTTTATATCATATTCTTCCCAAATTTACATGGAAACCCTAGGAGTGAGAGAAGAAACTTTCACTGCTTAATTAGGTAAGTAATCAAGTCCGATTTTTAGTAATTTCAATATTTTTGAGATCGGGATAGTGTAATCTATCTACATTAGGGATTAAAGTGAAAAGATATCAAAGTATAAAGTTTATGCCATGGATGAATATGCTGAAAATTGGGAATTTATGGAAGAAAATGAAAGGTTGTTAGTAGATAAACAACTTTTACAAAATGAATTTAGATGAAATTAAGATTTAGGGACTAAATTGTAAAGTTGTGAAATTCAAAGAAAAATTCTAAATTTTGTGAATCAAAAGTGCTGTAAATGATACATGAAAATTTTGGTTAGGCTTGGAACAAGGATTAGATTGCATGAATTTCATTTTCCGAGCTTCGGGACGAAATTGGAATTTATGAAAAGTTTAGGGGAAAAATAGTAATTTTTCCTAGGGAGTAAATTAAATTAACCACGCGACCTAGCACACGGGCATGTCTCTTGGTCGTGTGAAACTTGCACTTAATTTTCAAAAATTAAATTAACCACACGGCATAGCACACGGGCATGTAACTTGGCCGTGTGACTTAAATTTCTTTATGAGTTGCAAGTCAGAGAGTTACACGGGTAAGGGACACAGGCGCTTGACATCACACAGCCTAAGACATGGGTATGACATATGGCCGTGTGAGCCACATGGCCTCACCACACGGGCGTGTGACTCCTAAATGTGAGAAAATTTTTGGAATTTTGAGAAAAATTTCCTGAGCTCCCGATTTAGTCCCGACTCGATTCTAATGCATGTATTGAGCCTCGAAGGTCCAATCAATGGGCATTTTGATGAAACTCGGAGGAATAGTACTTGACTCAATTTAGTTGTACATTTTCTATAAAACTTCGGTAATACCTCGTAACCCTGTTCCGGCGATGGATACGGGTTAGAGTGTTACATTATTACTAGGGTTAGCATAAATATACTAAGAGTTCGCCTAATAAATCCTATATGTTTTAACACATAAGTTCGCAATCAGGGTTTGTGTACTATATGGGTTCACACAAAGGGCCTCTCACAGAGGGGGTCACACATAGGAGCTCGCACTAAAGGCTCACCTATAAGGTTTCACATGCAAGGGGTTCGCCTATAGGTGTTCGCAGACAAGTGGTTTACATGCATGAGGTCACCTATTTGGGGGTTCGCATAAGTATTAGGCTCACATGTATATAGTGTTCACATATTTTATCATGTAGGGTTCCATAATAAACAAGTACGTTTTGCATAACAAAACATGTACAATCTGCATACTATACAGGGTTCGCTCATCCTATATAGCTCTTACATGCCTAGGGTTGCATATCCTATGTAACTCGCATGCTATCCAAGGTTCAGATATAGATTCGTATGTATAGGTTACATACATGCAATAATTTAAATAAGAAACATTACTTTACACTAATTACTACAATTAAAAATACAATGTTTAAAAATTAATAATTAAATATTAAACACGTAAAATTACATGCAATGCATATGACATTAAAAGCTAGTGTATATATATAAAAGCACAAATTTAGAAAAACTTTTGAACCGACAAGAATACCCTTTATTTTCTACCATATTACTAAATTGACATTTTAAAATATTTATAATTTAATTTAAAAATATTACTTATAACTCTATTTAAAAATAAGTTGTGATGATTTTATTGACTCTAGAATAGAGTTATAATTTGAATAAAACTCTAAACATACTACTATCAAAAAGACAAAATAACTAATAATTAAGGTTAAAATATTGTTTTAAAAGTTTTGAATTATTTTTATTTTTTATAAACAAACTTTAACGTAATAAAAAAAAAGTTATAACTTAAATAGAAGTGTATATAAAGAGAGATTGATTTTATCTTTTAGTTATAACTTAATTAGTGTTAGAGATTAAATAAAAATTTAAGTCTAGATCTATAAATAGCATCCATTAATAACATCTGAGAAAAATAATAAATAAAAAGAATAAAAATTATTAGCATTAATAAGTTAAAAATATCTCAAAAAGAAATATTCGAATGATATATAATATCATTTTAATTGATGATGGCATTATACAATATTATGCTATTTAAAAAAAAAAAGTGGTAAGTTGTTTATTTCGTGCAAAGCAAGTATTTATTTATATATTTTTTTACTTTTTTATTATTATTATTATTATTATTATTATTATAATTATAATACATGAAGTTGTAAATTGATGAGAGAAGTTTTTTTTAAAAAATAAATATCTTCCGTATTTATCATGAATCATTATTATAATTGATGCATGTTGTTTTATTTTTTTAATTTAATATTACAATTTATTTTGTAATATAATTCTAATTTTCTATATTATTTTTAACTTTCTATTTATAGAATATTATTTATTTTTAATTTATAAAAAATAAATGTGTTTATTCACCTACAATGTAAGTGAGAAAGAAATTTAGAGTTTGAAAAAACTTTTGAATTGACGGTCATATCTGTTATTGTTAATTATATTACTAAATTGACATTAAAATAATAATTTATTAATATTATTATGTGATAATAATAAAAATAATATTAATTAATATTATGGTATATTAATGCAAAATTAATTAATTTGATTGTATCTTTTAAAAATTCTACTTAAAAAATAACATAATATATTATTAATTAATAAATTTATAAAATCGTTGAATATAATTGGATAAATTTAAAAAATATAAATATAAATTTTTAATTAAATAAATATATATTTATGTATAAATATGATGTTATTTTAAATATGTTAATTAATAATGTTAAAATTTATTTTTTATAATTAATAAAATTAAGGTGTGAGATTAGCGCTATATATATAAGATAATATTAATATATTAATATAAATTTATTTCTTTATTCTTAATTTATATATACCAAAGTTGAAAAGAAAATAAATATTTTATAATTAAATTAAATAATATTTTTATAAATAATAATTGCATTTAATCAAATCAGTTCAATTCAACACAAACCCTGACTTAACAAATTAAAAATCTATCAATTAAAAATTAGTATTTTGTATTATATATACTTCTCATACTTTTTAAATATATAAATAATATAATATAATATAAAAATAATTATAATTATAATTAATTTATTAATAATATTTTCATTAACAATATAATAATTATTATCACTCAATTAGACTTTGGATCTATGTTAAATTATACTTATTAATTTAGATTAATTATTAATAAATTAGTATTATAGTTATATACCAATTAAAACTAATATTTAATTAGCATTATAAATATATGCATCAGCAAGACATTTTCATTCAAAATAACATCTAAAAAATTCTTGGAAAAATAATATTTTAACATTATTTAATAGGTTTTATTTTCATCATAAAAAAGTATGACTTTCGTTATTATTTGTGTAATTTAATAGGTTTTATTTTCATCATAAAAAAGTATGACTTTCGTTATTATTTGTGTAATAACTCGATTTTTGTCGATGTCCAAAAAGTCAAATTTGAGACTGAATTTATTAAACCAACTATTTTTATTGAGCAGTTGCAAAGCAAGTACGAAATTGAAAATAGAAATTATTAATAATTAAATTAGAAATAAAATTATTTAATAATTAATTAAATAGAATTAATTAGTAATTAAATTGATTAAGTTATTATATATATAGTACAGGAATTAAATTGTTGAGGAAGCATGAAATGAAGGAATAATTAGATAGGGACCTAAGTGGAAATTCGTCTTGGCCTTAAGTAGTAATTAA
This sequence comes from Gossypium stocksii, assembly GCA_020496765.1. Lineage (NCBI taxonomy): Eukaryota > Viridiplantae > Streptophyta > Magnoliopsida > Malvales > Malvaceae > Gossypium > Gossypium stocksii. The sequence goes on from CM035623.1 coordinate 4,551,542, forward strand.
ACCACTATTGAATATATACTTGGTGGATGAATACGTTTTCATCCATTGATTCCACTAAGTGAAATGAAATCATAGCCATTAAAATTTTATTAGTTAAGGTTTTATTTAATCTAATAAAACTATGTATATATAAAAATGGGTGAGAGATGAAAATTTTAATCATTCTCGTCATCTTTTCCCATCACCGAAAAACCAAGAAGAAAGAAAGGAAAAAAAATTGTGGTTTTCTTCTTCCATGGCCGTTTATCATCTAAGAAAAATAGGTAAGTTTGCAAGTAAATTTTTGTTAAATTTTTAAGCCAAATGCTAGATTTTCATTGCCCATTAAGTAGATTTTTCAATTAAGATAGATAAGTTAACTTGCCATTGTTGAAGCTTAAGAAAATTTAGGTTTTGAGAGTTGACTTCATGCATGTGTGATGTTGGGCTGAACCATGGTTGAATCATGTTAGTAATGTAATGGAAATTGTTAAATCATTAGGGACCCATTTGTAAGAAACAAAAGCTTTAGAAATAGATGTTATAAATTGATAATTCGAGGTTCCTTGAGAATAAGTACGAAATCGGGTTACGGTTCGATAGACTAAATATCGAGATATCGAGATACGAGCATTTCGGATATAAAGATTTAAAAGGGACTTAAGGTGAGTTTGGATGGGCGGTGCGTTTACCTACAGTTAGTGTAAAAACAGCAGTAACGGTGGGATTAAATACTGTAACGACATTGTAGCGTGAGACAAAAAGTAGGCTAAACGTACCGCACCGCACTCAATCGACCATCCAAACTCACCCTTATTTGTAAAGTATGTAACTATGCTTAGCTTTGGTTATGTTTTAGTGAATCTAATATTATTTCGCAAATGAATAATTGAACGTAGTTGAGAGAAGGTCGGAATTTCAAGGGTTAAAGGTGAGAATGTGCGTCGACTAGCAAAATCGGTTTGTGCTAGCATAATTTGATTTTCTTACATATAAATTTTAAGTAATTAGCTTATTCAAATATAAATCATAAATAATAGAATTAGTATTGAAATATCATGAATATATATGCATAAGTATATATTCTATGTTATAATGAAAAACTATGGAAAGTTAGACAATAATATGAATGTTTGATGTAAATGTATTATAATGCATGAATGACATGTGAAAGAATGAAAATGTAATAGAAGTAATATGAAAGGTTATGTAATGATTAGTATTATGTGAACTATTGCTTGGTGATATTGTAAATGCCCTATTAAATGATTTCCGATAGAGTCGGGTATAGTTGGCATGTCATAAGATTAGTTATATGGTGATTTCTTGGATTTATACTAATGAGGCGCGGAGCTCATATTACTTCGGACGTACCGATGAAGTGCGGAGTACACATTACCTCGGTTTATACCGATGAGGCGTGAAATGCATATTATTTTGGACATACCAATGATGCATTAGGTGCAATTTATATTGGTTTGATGATAAGATGATCTATGTAACCGTCTTGAGTCTGTGTTCAATTGATAATGGTTGTAAACTATTTTACATGTGATTGATAAAATTGATATTGGAAAAATGAATAAATCATGTTAATTTAATGAATTGAATGCAATGAATAATAGCATGTGAAAGATCATGCGGATTGAGTGCGATAAGCCTAGAGGGCCAATAACGTTATGAAAGGAGTTAAGCTGTTAGACTTGGTGTAATTGAGATATGGATATTGATTTGAAAATGTCAAAAGTTATAAATAATATTGAGATAATATGGATGTTCTGATTTGTTTCAATGTAGATTCTAACTCTGATAATGCAAAAAAATTCAAAGAAAGTTGTTAAAAATTCAATAAATTTTAAAAAAAATTGTAAAAATTAAAATATATATTTAATTAAAAAAATGAAGTATATATAAATTGTAATACAAGCTAACACATTTGTATCGTTATAATTTTAATAGTTTAATCAGTTTTTTTCGTAAGAAAAAAAATTAAATTTATTATTTTACATTTATTTTTTTGAAGATAAAATTATTTTAATTTGGAGTAATATATAAATTATTTTATACTATTCTTTTACCAGAAAATTATAGAGTTTAATATGGAGAATACCATGGATTGTAGAGTTTTTTTTTTTTTTTTTGGTTCAATAGATTATAGAATTTAGTACGTGATATAGCAATAGTCCTTAACATTGCTTGGGTGTTGGCATATTGGCTCCTACTGTATGTAGTAGCAGAGGCAAGCATTGTCTATATTGTTGGTCTTCTTACCCTAGTTGATTTGTCTGCCACTATTATACACCTTCCCACACAATTATATGTACATACATATATATATATATACACTCCTATATAAAGTTATAAAGTTGAGAGAAAAAACTGAAAAGGGATATGGAGTTGAGAGAGAGGTAGAAGAAAGAGTTCCCCAAAGCTATAAAGTTTTGGGGAGTATATAAGGGGAACATTTATACCTACTCTTATTGGTAGGTTTATCATTCAAAGTAGGTGTTTTGTTAGGGTGATTACATGGCGTGATGTTAGGGGAAATTTAAAAAAAAATTAGGAGGGCTATAATTAAATTATAAAATTTTGATAGGTAAAAATATTATAATCTCATCATTTTTGAAAGGAGTAAATTTTTTTTTTTCATTTGAGGTTAATGGAAATTTATCAAATATTAATTTATAATTTCATCACTAATGAAAGATTGAATTACAATTTTTCCATTTTAGGGGTCTAGGATCATACATGTCCCTTTCAATTTACCTTTAACATAATGAAGTTATAGGGTATGTTAATGATAAGCGATAACAATTGTATCAAAATAGTTGAGCTTGGCGTAAACTTGATTCTAGGTGGGGCATGTAGGTTCCTCGGCAAGGTTTCCTTATTTGGTGGAGGTGGATTCTTAACCTGTGTAACAAACACAGACAGCAACAAAAAGACCACAAACATAACAGTAACCACAACAACTTGCTGACTTAAATGGGACCAATCCTACACTTCTAATACCATGAAAGATAGCAGTGAAAGTATGGAAGTCCACACTCTTGACAGTCTTTGCTAGGGGCATGGAAAATATTTTATTACATGCTAGGGTGACCATTCAATGTATGAAGACTCACTTTCTCTAAAGTAGAAAGACTACAATTGAAGGTGGTTGTCTCCTATCGAATTAGAGTTCATAGATTACCATTTGAATATATATATTATGAGTACATTGATAACCTCCATGTCCAGAACAAGTCTATAGTTTCAATTGTCCAAATATATTTGGCAAGTTGGTAGCCAACAAAGAAATCAAGTTCCAACAACTAGTGTTTGCAGTTGCAGTTGCAGTTACAGTTCCACTTCTGGTAATACGTTATCACATGATGTAGGTGGCAAATAGACATAAATGGAGGAAAAATAGTACTGCATTTCATAATAATTTCAACTTATGTTCTCAAGTCATCAAAAATCAAGAGAATATAATAGGGAAGAAAAGAATGAGCACTGATGAAATGCTCATTTCTATATCGAAAACATAAATGCTTTCTATTTCTTCTCAGAACTGAATAAAAAAGAAGGAAATTTTACATCTGTGGTCCAAGGGGCAGCCTACTCATTAGTTGCTGGTATACTGATGTGTTGTTGGATAGATCCAAACCCGGGTCAGACATCGGTTCCATCTTTGCTTCTCCTTTTGGCAACCTGAAACCCATTTCGTTACCCTGGTGTTGATGAGGCATGTATGGATGAAGAGGCAGAACCGGCATTTTCGGTTGTCCAGGGCCTAATCCGGCCATTGCCAAATTTGCTAGGCCTGGTTGATTGATTCCAAAGGAGAAGCCGGGTGAAGGCCCCAGTTGTTGCCTTCCAGGCAGGGTAAATGGACCAAATGATGTTGGTCTAACCATGCTGTTGTGAAGTTGTGATGACTCTGGCCTGTGGGCATGGGTTTGGACAGAAGAAGAAGTGAGGGCGGTTGCCGTGTTTGAAGTAGCAGAATTGACGTGACTGCTATTACGAGCAGCCGGGACATCATGATTATGCTTTCCTTCGTAAGTAGTAATTACTGATTTAAGGTCATGCGATGCCCTCTCCACATGCTTCCTCACGGTGCAGCCAGCACTTGTGCATTTGTAGTAACTCCTGCATTGAAACAATAGCAAACGAGCTCTGCTTTACATCAGCTGTCGAGAGCGGTAAACTGAAAGAGGATACAAGATAAAACAATGACGAAAAAAAAAAACCTTGGATTTGGATTTCCTTTCACTACTTTCTGGCCATACTTGCGCCACCGATATCCATCATCTAGGATATCTACCTCACTGGTTGTCTGGACCACAACCCTAGGCTCACGGATAGCTCGTGTGGCTCCACTCATTTCTGTTGTATAGGCTTCGATTTTCCTGGCATAAATAAAACACAAAAACATTCACATAGTGATCTCAATAGCAATATTATTCAAACATTTTATCAGATATAAACCTTCTCTTTGATTCAGATTCATCTCCTTCACCGTCGTAACCTAACGAGACACTCCCATGTGTCCCCCGATCATCTTCATCTTCATCATTAGAGAATGTAGAAGAGGCATCCACTGCATCACCTGATTCAATGTGAGTACCATTTGGGGCCGGTGCAGTGCCGTTCTCTGGACATATAGTTGCAGAAGATGTCATCTCGATGTTTTCATGTGTCCAATCATGAGTAGCAGCAACCGTTCCCTTCTGTGCAGTTGCCCAAACAGGCTCACCATCTGTACCATTTTGAAGGCCAGTTTGTTCGGGGAGTTCGAGTTGCACGTCAATTAATGGGTTAGATGATCCAATGGATGATCGACGGTTAGGTGGAGGCTTGGGATGGTTGTGACCTCCCTTGTATATTATTTCCGTTATGTGACCTTCATGAGAACGTTCGACTTTCTTCTTAACCTGACAAGTTGGATGTGTGCATTTATAATAACTACGAGGATATTCACTTCCTTTTACTTGTTTTTGCCCATATTTCCTCCAATTATATCCATCCTCAGATGGCGCACCACCAGCCATGCAATCTCCACTGACTCTTTGATCTCCTTCTTCATCCTGGGGCTCATCAAGAGGCAATGAATGTTCAACGCTCCCACCAACGGGATCAAAGACCCTTTGGTCTGCAGAGTTGTTACTCCCCGTATCTTTTTCAGTTGATGACCTCAAGAAATCTGCCTGAAGGCTAAGCATGTTGCTGTTTTGTTGTTGGAGTTTCCTCGGGTCTACGCTTTGAGATGGCTGAGAATTCTCAGACTGAACTGAAACTTCAATGTTAGAAAAAGACTGCTGAGGAAGACTGGCCGGAGTAACCTGCAGTCAAAAGGAAAATGGGTTACGAACAAATGCGAATAACATTGTGCATTTCCAAAGAAAGACCTTTTTATTCATTAAATCTTTTTCTCTCATACTTTACTCATCGCACCAAAGAGAAAAGAGGAATTTGATTCTGCAATGGGCTTGAAGGCAAATGATGATGCATTGATGTCTTCAAAATAGTTAGCCTCACTTTTATCACGAGACTCTGGGATACAGCTCCCATCATTAACATTAGGAATGAATGAGAACTTTCCAGTAGTCGGGGATGGCTGTGCCTGCAGTGATACGACAAGAAATTCATATGCAACATAAATCCAATAAACATCAAAAGATTGATTTTAGGATTACAAATGCCTTCAGTGGAGTATGGACATCATGGACCCGGGTGACCACAAACAGTTGTTTGTTGATACGATCGATACTTTGTTCCAAAAAGCAGAATTATGATGGTACTAAAACTTTCAAGTTAAGCAAACTTACCAACGAATTTGAAACAAAAACCGGAGATTCCAGCAGTGTTGTAGGGCTGAGACCAGGAGGTATTGTCAAGTAAGGAGAACGAATCTCGGGGTTAAGTGAAGTATCAGTAGACCTGATGTTTTCAGTATTCAACCTCGGAGCATTAAAACCAGCTCTGGCTGCCATCCTTTCCAACAAACCAGCCCGTGTAATTGATTTTTGCTCAAAAGTCGATTCATTTGACGGTTCACAACCTTGGTTAACATCCATTTTATCACTATTCTCTCCCAGAAAGAGTCCCTCACTTTTATTTTCAAGAGGAGCTTTAGACACTTGTTTTGAACCACTATCATCACCTAACATAGCTGTGAAAAAGGTCCTTGGACTCTGAGTAGGAGGAATCCAATCTCCGATAATAGAAACGTTATCATCGATACCGGCCATGATAAATTCCAACCCCCTTGGCTCAAATATCGGTTCGTTTCAAAATGCAGATGGTTGAATTCCTGAAAGAAGAACAACCAAAAAACACAAATATATGCTGAAATCACAACAGGAAAAATCGCAGTTTTGGTCCCGAAATCCGATGTAATAAGTCCTTGAACTGAAAGTGAAATTATGTGAAAAATTAGAATCTTCAAACTTCAATTCAACCAAGGCAATTCCCACTTTATAAGCATACTGTAAAAGACTCTTATTTCCATGGCAAATAAAATAAAATAAAAGAGAAATTATGTAACAAGAAGATGAAGGTAAAAAAAAAAAGTGAAAAGCTTTACATTCACTCCTCAGCTTCACCAAAATGAACAAGGAATACATATATCATGAAAAGGAAATCCATAGATAAAAAAAACTAGAAATGATTCCATTTTTGTTCCTGTTATTACCCTTTTTCTGCTTTTGTTTTTTAACATAAGAACCCTAAATTAACCAAAAAAAAAAAAGTAAACAAAATATTCCAAATTTGATGAACATATCTTAAAGGAAAAGTAATCAAAATTGTTGCCCAACAAGATCTAATGATAAGGAATTTGAATCATTGCTGGGTTAAGCTAAAAAAAAAATCCAAAAACAGCAAAAAATACTTGAAAGATTTGAAAGCAAAAAAGAAAAAAAAAGAGGATCATAAAACAATTGCAAACACCACAATTTGGCTTCAAAATTTGCAATAAACACATAACATAATGGCATTATTTCAACAAATAAATAAAGAAATAAATTGAAAAGGAAAAAGAAAAAATGATTACCTGATTGATTAAAGAACCATGATGAGAGCAGGAAGAAGATAAAAACCCAAATCTTCTCTCTTCGTTACAAATGGAAATTAAAAGCATCCTACTTTCTTCATCATAGATGGAAAAATAAATTTATAAAAAAAAAAATTTCTTTTTGTTGTTGAAAATTTGTTGGGTTAGTCTAAAAATGAAATGATATATGATTTAATGATGATGTTCCTTTTTTTTTTTTTTTTTCCTTCTATGGAGAAAACTACAAGAGAAACAGATGCATTTACAGTATCTGTAATAATAAAATAATGATATATATTTATTCTTAATAAATAATGTGAATTTTAAATTAAAATTTAAAAAAAAAAAAAGAAGAAGAAGAAGATGAAGAAAGAGGGAGAAAAAAAGAGATGGTATTGCAATGGTGGTGGACCCTCTCTATGAATGGAATCTTTGAAGAATGAAAAGGAATGGAAATTAATTAATTATTAATTTAAATTTAAATTATTAATTAATGCAAAGAGCATAACAATAAAAATAAAAGGAAAAAGGTTATACAGATTATTTTTTATTTTTTTACATTTTTTTAATTAATTTGTAATAATTCTTGTTTTTGGTTTTTTTTTTTTAAATTCTTGTTTTCGGAGTGGGGTAAAGGGGCATGGGGTTTTTCAGCTTTGGAACAGAATAGAAAATGACTAAAATGGGCCCCGCTCCGGTGATTGGGGAAGCTCAGCCAGCCAGCTAGCCGGTTAGCCAGCCACGGAGGATAGCTAAAGCCGGCAAGAGAGGATGATATGGATTGTGCTGTGTTGTTTGTTGCCTTAATTAGAGAGTAATTTGTTTTTTCTTTTTTAATTAAATTAATTTTATATTTATTTCTAAATCCAATAAATAAATAAAAACGTTGGCTGGCATTTAAATTATTATTTTAATTAATAGTTATGTGCCTAACACCTGTTGCCTATAGCCGTGCAAAGTGAAGATGTTATAACCGCTTCTTTAGTGTTTCCACTTGGCAGGTGCCCCCTTAATCGTTGCCATTTGCAAATAAATCCAAAATATATATAATATAAAATTTAAATTAAATTATTTTCTTTTTACAAAAATAAAAAGGACAATTGGATATGGATTGACAGGTTGGGTGTCGGAGCTCCCAAGGTTAATTTAATTACAGTAAATTAATAAATAATAATAATAATAGACGGTTACACTATTTTAAATTAATTCACAAATTTCAGAAATTTTCATCAAATCAGGAGTGGTTTTGAGAGTATTGTAAGGGTGAGCATACGATCGAGTTAAGTCGAATTGAATCAAAAAATTTCAAGTTGATCGAGTTGATGAATCTTATTTTAACGACTAAATTCAATTTAAAATTTTTTTTGAATCAAATTAAATTAAGTCGAGTCGAGTTAATGAATCATATTATTCATATTTAATGTTGCGTTTACATTGACTGATTATTTAACCAATAGATGAAGTATAAGATTATTTAACTATATAAACAATATATAATGGTTTTGCCTTTTGACTTAATGGGTAAACATTTATCAAAACGACGTAATTTCGCATTTTCTTATTCGGATTTTCAGATAACTCGAATTGTGTAATTCATATTCAAGTTAGACCGAAATATTTGATTTTTTGTTCAAGTTTATCCGAATAACTCAAACTATTTAATTCAAAATTTGAAATTTTTTATCGAATTTTTCGAATCGAATCAGTTGCTCACCACTAGGGTATTGGCAGACATTCGACGCTCTCTAAAATAGGAAATCATATTTTTTACCTTTTAAAATTTATAAATTTTAAAATTAATATATGATAAATTACATTTTAACTTTTCAAAAATGATAAATTTTTTATTTAGTCCATTAAAAATTAAAAAGATATAAACTATTAAAATGGTAAAATTACATTTTAACTCTTATAAAAATATTCAATTTAATTTTAATCCCTGAAAAAATTTTCTAATTTCTTCCTTATTACCAATTAGGTGATTTTCTCCTACTATCCATTAACTTATGATGATTATAAGGTATGTTATTAATGGAAAGAAAAAATCCAGAAGCAAAACTAAATGATAACATGTGCCTTGTTTATTTATTTTTAAGATTTTTAAATATATTTCAAAAGTATACTTGTTATTAGGTAATGAATCAAATAATAGTTGATATTTGTTGATTGAGTTTTAGCTCAATTAGTATTGATATTGTTGTTAATGTATGAGAATGTAGGTTCGAGTGTGCTAAAGCACATTATCCTCCTATTTATGAGTTAAGAATGGGCTATAGGTAGTTCTAAGCAATATGTCAAAAAGAGCAGATATGATTAGATCCTATAATAAGATTATTCAATATAATAATAATAGTAGTCTAGATTTAAAACACAATAATCATATTTTAAACATGTTTATACTTATCACATGGAAAAGTTGGGTTGGTGTTAGGGAGGCTTAGAGAGCCTTGATCCCTTTAAAATGAAAAATATCACTTTTAACCCTTTAAAATTTATAACATTTTAATTTAGTAAATGAAATATTTGTACTTTAGCCTTGAGAATATTAAAAAATTATAAAGATATAAACTATTAAAATAATAATATTAAATTTTAACTATCATAAAAATATACAACTTAATTCCGATCTCCCTAGAAAAATATTCTAGCTTCGTTCTTAGTTGGGTCCAACGTGTTTTTTATTTAAAAAAACGATTCTCTTAAATTTCAATGACATTGTTATTTTTAATTATACACCATCAAATTCAAGTTACCTATGTAATAGAAATAAATATATATTTTTTAAATATATTTCATGTTATATCTAAAGGAATATTTAATGCATGAGTTGAATTTAAACTAATAAATTGATTTAATTGATACTATACTCATGCTTTAAATTTAATAAAATTAATCTAAATAAAGAAAAAAAAAGATGAAAAAGGAATTTTATTTAAAAAAACTATAAACATGTGGGTTTCATTTAAAATAATTTTCAAAAGTTATATGCCCTAACATTAAAGAAATTGAATTAAGATAATGACTGGTTGATGATCAATTTGGTGTTGTTATCTCTATTAATAATAATTTAATGTATTGCATGGTATGGTATGGTATTATATTATATTATATTTTATTTTATTTTAGTTATTTATGTTTAAAATGTTACGTTTTAATCATTTACGTTATTGTGTTATAATATTTTAATCACTGAACCGTTAATTACCGTTAACAATATAAAGGTAAGCTCACGTGACATGTTAAATAATCATTTCAAACAAAAAATTTTAAGTTAAATTATAAAATTGATCCCCATATTTTTTTCGTCTTAAGAACTTAATTATGAGATTTGAATTATGCAATATAAATTTCAAACATTTAATTTTACTGTTTTAGCGAAATTCTCATTTAATTTTTATATCAAATTTTAATACATATATTTTTTACAAAAAGTTTTCATTTACTTTTTAAGTTCACCATTATCCCGTTAATTAATAATTCTTTTATCAATCGAACCATAGATAAAAGTGTATAGATTTGTATTTAATTTTTGGGTTTACACGTGTTATGAGTTTAATCTTTGAACAACTCTACATTTATCTCAAATTCAATCATAAAGTGATGGGTGAAAGTACTAGAACTCAGATTGTATTTTACTTTCATCTATTCAAAAATAATGGGCAAATTAGTTATTGTACGTTGGATAATGAGTAAATTGATCCTTTTTATTAAAAAAAAATCATCATTGTGTAAAGTTAAAAACTGACCTGGCTGACAGGATCACCAGATAATGACATTTGGTGTACCACGTATACCACATACTGGTCTACAATGATTATTTTTTAATAATAAAAATGAATGAAAATTTTAACAGAATGAATGATCAATTTACTCATTGGTTTAATATACAACGATTAATATTTTACCTACTTTTTAAGTAGAGAGACTAAAATGTAATCTAACTCTTAAAATGAAAGCTTTTATAATACTTTTATCTAAAACGATACCGATTGAGTCTTAGCTTGATTAGTATAGGCATTATTGCCAATGCGGGAGAATGTGGGTTCGAGTGTGCTGAGCATATTATCCTACTATTTATGGATTGAGGAGTGGCTATTAGTAGATTTAGGCATTGTGTCAAAAAGAATAAATATAATTAGAACACATAATAAGATTGATAAAAAAAATCGTAAATAGTAAAATAGTGTATAAAAGTTATATATTATAAATTCCCGTAAATAGTAAAATTATATTATTTATAAGAAGTGCGGTGAAAATTATTGGACAGTTTATAAAAACTTTATTTTATAAATATTATATGTTATAAATTTACTAATAAAGTCTTGATATAAATGAGGTTTTGCTAGTAACTTATCATACTCAAAGTCTAAAACTTTGATTCAATTCATTTAAAGTTTAAAAGTAATTTAATTATAAAAAAAATCGAATTCATTAGATTCAAACATTTAAACAATTGTAATTAAACATGATTCGAATAAAAATATATCTCGTGGTTTAATATTGAATTTTTTCATTCATTGTCACTATTCACGCATGTCTATTAATTTTTTAGTAAATCTCCTTATTCGTTTCCTTTTCTCTATATAAAATTAAGTTAGGAGATTTCAAAACATAGATAAAAAAAATATAAATATAAAAAATTTCATTCTAAAGTCATTTCTCCTGGTAATAGAGAAAGGGAAGATTGTGTTCGATTGATCATTGTTGTTGTGCTACTACTGTGATAATTTGTTATTGTATCTTAGGAGACAGATGTCCAACGTTACTCAAAGCATCGAGGAGAGGATGAATTTGTCTTAAGGAAACTGTTTATAAGCCTCAAAAAAATTCTTCTTCTGATTTTTAACTTTGTTTGATTATAGGTATTATGTTGCGTTACTGTTAGTGCATTGTATTGCATTATCATTTTTACTGACATATTAATGCTATATATGATATTAGATTTTCTTATATGTTTCAATCAAGGTGAAGCTAGAAAAATTGTTTGGAGACTGAAATTAAGTTGTATATATTTTACGATAGAAAAAATACAATTTCATTATTTTAATAGCCTATATTTTTATAAATTTTAAAGGATTAAATCAAAATTTTATCATTTTGATTTAAAATTTTATAAATTATAAAAATGCCTAAATGTAAAATTTTTTCTTTTAGGGTGTCGGGGCCTCTGCCACTAATATTCAAATTGGTACTTAATTTTTCCTAATTATTCGATTTCGATGTTCAATTTAATATTTAAATTTTTTTGTCCCAATTAAATAATATTTTTATAAAAGCAAACACGCCAAACATTCATCGAGCCACATAGTATCCTTTGATTTAAATATCAATTTAAACATTAAAATTAAACTTATGTACGAATCAATAAAAAATAAATACAATATTAAGCATTAAATCAAACTAACCCCAGCCGAAAAAGAAAGGCCAAAAAAGGGTCAAAAACACAAAGTTTGACCAAGTTTGTCTTTTGTCTCTTTTTTCCAACTATCTTTAACCTTCTATGTTGGTGTTTCCGAGGTTTCCTAATTAACAGACCAAAACCCATGTTTTGTCAGAAATGAATAAAGAAATAAAGAAGAAAAAGACTTACATTCAAATCTCTTTTATGTTATATTACTGACCGATTGACTGACCCATGCCAATTAAGACCAAAGAATCGTATCAATCATCACATGAAGATAAAATTCCTGCTAATCATTTCATTTTCCAATTTTAATATTAATTTTAATGATTGGTGCATATAACAAAAGTTTATTTTTGCCTAACATTTACTTTTTCTTCTTTTGGTCATCAAATTACAGAAAATAGATCGCCTTCCAAACCCCTACATGTTTATGGAGGCTTGTATCCTTACTTTAGATCCCAAATATAATGTAATTGAGAAGATGGATTTTTTTTTAAATAGAAGGTTCTAAATTTGTTTCAATAGGTTGGGGATAAAGTTGTTTATGAGTCGGGTCACTCGATTATGTCTAAAGGTCCGTCTGAAAAATGAGAAGGTTTGAATATATAGGCTTGAAATATGGGTTTGGATAAAAAATGAGACTTGTTTTTTAAACAGGTTAGGTCTCGGGTAAACTTTTTTTTGGCCTGACCTAGATATATGATTTTTTTAAAATTTGTTGGGAAATATTTGTTTTAATGTTTTTAATATATTTGATATATTATATTTTTAAAATTTGTTTTATATAATAAAATATTTTTTAAAAATTAATATGGGTCAGGCCGATCCATAGACAACTCTAGTTGGTGAAAGGTAAAAGTGTCATAGAGTTATTTGTATTAAGAGTTAAATTACGTCTATTTTGTTCTATTTATTAAAAAAAATGGGTAAATTAATTTCTGTATTGTCAAAAATTTTATCTATTTGTATTGTTAAAAACTAGCATGGTTGATGGAATAATTAGACAGTGACACGTGGTATGCCACATATACTTCATGTTGATGTACAATAACAATTTTTAATAGTAGAATTGAATGGAATTTTTAACAAAATGATCAATTTGCTATTTGATCTAACGTACAATGACTAATTTCTCAAATTTTTTTAATAGAGAAGACAAAATGCAATTTGATTCCTAATATAGGAGCATCCATGATACTCTTACGAATAATCAATTTGGCATTGCTTTTGTCGTTAAGAAGTGCTTTTGAAAAGCAAGGGTGACACTAGGGGCCGGCAAGGTCTCAGCCTTCTTAAAATGAGAAATATCATTTTTGGTATTTTAAAATTTATGAAAATTTAAGTTAGTACATGATAAAATTACACTTTAACTCTCAAAATGAAAAAAAATTCCATTTCATTGAAATTGAAGATTTTCAACATTTAATATTTTAAATGCTTTTGATAATCATTTTAATTTTTATTTAATATAAAATTAAAAAGAAAGGCTGAATAAGATAAATAGGCAAGTAGCTACTTATCTCTTAATGTAAAAAATATTAAGTTTATTTTATTTTATTGAAAAATTAAAATAATTTTTGTTTAAAAAATTTAAATTATCATATTTATTTTTCATCCAAAACTATCCAAAATAATATAAAATATAATATTAATAATATTAAAAAAATAAATAATCTTTTAAAAAGTAATATTTACTTTAAGCAAACAACATAATTATATTCAATACTTATATTTATTAATTTACCAAATAATTTTTAATATAAATTCAACACTTATAAATTTTAGCAATAAAATTTTAATTCTTCATTTTTCAACATTTAAATTTTCAAATTATCAAACATACTATTAGTCTTTTAATTTTTAAATATAATTTATTAAAATAATAAAATTATACATTTTAAATCTCATAAAAAATATACAATTTAATTTCTGCTCGTAAAAATTTTGTTTAGCTTTACCATTGTTGAAAAGTTCTGTCGGAAAAAAGGTTTTGCTAAAAAGTTACGATTAATCTTTAAGTATTTGACATTGCGGCTAAAATTTGCACTAGAAAATTAAATTTTTTATTTTAGACATAATATTAGAAATGAAAAAGAAATAAATTAATTTAATAATATTTAAATAATTTAATATACTTATACATGAACCGGGGCAGATGGTAAATTTCTCCTTACACTCTTGAAAAATTGTAAAAAATTTAAATTATGCCCTCCAAATTTTTTAATCATAAATGGTTTCAACATTCATACAAACGTAGGGTAAGGGGCGTAGCTAAGGTATTAGACATGGGCTTTGGCCCTTCTAGGTTGATGGCACAATTGCAATCCTAATCCCTTTCAAATAATAACAATTCAATTTAATATATTTTAACTTCTTTTATTAAAGGGATAAATCTCAAAATTACACATGAACTTTGGTTCAGTGTGCAATGTTATAAATGAACTTTGATTTTGAGTAATTTTATACATGAAATATTAATTTAATATAATTTTCGCAAATTACTAACACAATTATTGATATAACAACTTGAGTGATTATTTTGTAACTTTTCATAATTGAGTTACCAAAATTTTTTTTACTAATAATTGGGTAACTACCAGTATAGTTTACCCAAAATTTTATTTAAATCATTTTAATAAAATTTTAAAAATATTTTCTTTTAGTTTATATCTCAATCCATCGTTATGCAATTCATAGCTTTCTACTAAGAGTCCATTTGGATGAGTGTTTATCTCCGGTACGATGTGTTTAATTTTTTTATTCAGATTATTCCATTGCTATAACATCTAATCTCACTGTCACCACTATTTTTATACTAATCGCAAGTGAACGCACCACTCACCTAAAGATCCTAAATTTTCATGTAGAAAATCATACTTCATTAATTCAACCAATTAGGCATAAAATCTTGATGGATCGGATCCCACCATCTGAATTCAAGCCCATCCGACTGATTTTTAGGCATGTTGGCCCAAAAGATAATTCGGGCCGGAAGTTAACGGCCGAATACGGTCGGCCGTGACAGTGGTGTGCGGACACACGTTGTCAGCAAAACTACCAGCAGGCACGGATAACTAAGACCTTATCATCTTCCCCTTTACCCGTCGCCTTCGGCTTCGCGATCCTTTTGTCTGTTTTATTTTCTCTTTTTAAGGTTCTCATGGTCTGTACAATTATACTATATCTATATACAGAGCAAAGACCCAATCGATTTGAAGATCAGCTGCTTCGAAATTCAGATAATTGTTTGTGCAGCTGAGATTGATACAGTAAGTTCATTTGATTCTCTGATCTGCTCGTTGAATTTTGGTGACTTACCGTTTAGAAGTGTTACTTTATGGTTTTGCAGTTTCATTACTATATATATATGCATATATTTATTCTGTCTGTACATAGAATTTAAGTTTCTCAGTAAAGCTGATCAATCTTTATACCCAATTTGAGACATTATCCATTGGAAGTTTATTAATGAAAAAGAAAACAAGAGATGGTGATTACATTTAATGGAAGTAATGGAAACAAATAACTTTTTAATCCTGTTGAAGGGAGGTCGACTCCCTCTTTAGGTCAAGATATTGTTTCCCGAATTTGTATAGTGCTCGAGTGATTGAGACGGCAAGTTCATTGGAGCGGGAGCTCCTCATCGAGATGAACTACGCACGATCACCTTTCAATGAGATGTGAGCATCCGCATTTCGGAGGTTTGAACTCATGCCCTACCATCGGCAACGTTCACGTTTTCTATAGTAGGCGAGGCGCTCCCGATTTTTGAGCCACATTTCTTTAGTGTTTTCTGGCTCTCGTTAAAGTCGAGAGACAAAATCTTGATCTGTGAGATATTTCGAAGATTTCTCTCGAAGGAGTCAGTTTTATACTTGTTTTTTAATTCTCTATGTCTGTTTTATTATGTATGTTCGGGATTCGTGATTGTTGTTTCCAAGGTTCAAACCTACATCCCCTTGAAATGCAATGTGTTATTATTATAGGCAACACTTGTTGGTTGGTAGTGTTTTTATTTTTGTTAAGACTGTGGTTTCATTATTGAAACACATGAGATCTTGATGATATGTATATATATATACACACACACATTATTTCATTCACTTGTAACTGTATTTTGCTTGAAGATTGTCTTTGTGGTTTGATTTTTGGTAAATATGCTCTTATAATGTTGATCCTGGATGTTGCAAATAGTTAGATCTAGGAGAATCTAGAAACTAATTAGGACTTAAACCCTTCAATTGATTTTTCTCAGTTATCATCGCTTATTTCTTTGCAACATTTTGATATTGGATGAAAATATCGAAGTGTTTATTGTTGAAGTTAACTAAGTTATTGGTTTAGTGGCAAAAGATCTCCGTTGGTTGAAATTAGTTCCTGGAATCGTCACGACATATGACCGCCTGTTTTATTATTGATGCTTTGAAAACCAAATGCTTTAACATCTGGAGTACTTCTGTGGGGTGCGTTAGGGGGGAATTAACGGAGGAGCGACTGCTAAGTTTTGAGACAACTTTTCTTTCTAACTTATTTGGTAATATGCTCTATGAATGCATGGCAAAGAGTTCAAAGGATATGCTGTACTGTATGTGATTTACTTAAAGTATTTCTTATGATTCATCTTTGCCTGCTTGTTTTAGCTTACAAATGAACTTAATATGCCCTGCAGGAAAATATATATGGCTGCCTTTGCAACTGCCGAGGCCTGCGATTCAAACACAGCGCTTTTGGCAAGCGGTGAACTGCGTGCTCTAGAACCGATTTTCAAGATATACGGGCAACGTCGTTCATTCTCAGGACCCATTGTAACACTCAAGGTGTTTGAGGACAATGTCCTGGTGAGGCAGCTTCTTGAAACCCGGGGTGAAGGAAGAGTTCTAGTCATAGATGGCGGGGGAAGCAAAAGGTGTGCTTTGGTCGGAGGAAACTTGGCGCAGTCGGCTCAAAACATGGGTTGGTCTGGTATCGTAGTTAACGGGTGCATTCGAGATGTGGATGAGATTAATGCATGCGATATTGGCATCCGAGCATTGGGATCTAATCCCTTGAAATCAAATAAAAAGGCAATTGGTGAAAAGCATGTCCCAATCAGCATTGCCGGAACCTTAATCCGTGATGGCGAATGGTTGTATGCCGATAGTGACGGCATTCTTATCTCGAAAATGGAACTGTCTATCTAAAGCAGTAGTCCTTACCTTTCCGAGCCAATAAGGGGACCGATCAAGTTCTCAGTCACTGGATCGTCATCATCCCAATTGTGAGTTCTTTAGTTGGATATTGATTATGAACATGATGATATTTCTTGTTTTTTAACATATTTTCACTTTGGTACACAACTATAGTCATATTGTTGAATGTAGAGACCATAAAAAAAATGCAGTGACAATGGGGTTTATTGAGCAAATAATCAAGCCATGATTTCAAAATTCTAAAGCACTTAAAACCTTGGAGGACTAAACTTATAAATTTACAAATAAATACCCTTGAAAATTATCTTCAAAAACACGAAGGGTCAAATGCTGCAATTAAAAAGTTATCTTCTATTTTGTCGTGAGATCGAACAAGGATGGATCTTTTTAAATATATATATATATATATATATATACCTTTGTTTTTTTTTATGGCGGAATTTTTTTTTTTCAAATTTTAATGTGAAATATGCATTAAATTTGATTTATTGATATAATTATTATTAACAAAAAAATCATATTTAAAACTTGATTTAAAAATAGAGATTCATTTTAAATATAATTAAAAAAAGTATTTTAAAATTCAAAAATTATCTCAGAATTTACAGTTTTTATATATGCTCCTGTAACATAAAAATGAAGTATATATTAATATTTGATACTATAATGTAGATATTAAAAAAATGTTAAATTATTTATATATAAAATTTTAATAAATGAAAAATATATAAAAATATTAAATATTAAATTATAAATAATATAAATATTTAAAAAAATAATAGTGGTGAGCTTAAAATAGGTTTAGGTAACTATTTACAAACACAGACGAATTTGAATAGAATTTTAAACCTATGTTTCAGGCCAAATTAGATTTAAGCAAGTAGAAAGTGTAATTAATATTATGCTTAAACCAATATTATCTAAACTTGATTAAACTAGCTGGAGATACAGGTTAGATCGAAATTGGCCAGGATAATTATTTGTAGAAAGGTTTTTGGACTGATTGAGTCAAGAGTCGGTTGGATCAGTTCAATCAAGTTAAAAAATAGAAAGAACCAATCAAAATTTAATATTTTCTTAAATTTCTATTAAAATTTTTTAATGATTTAGTTTAATCAAATCGTCTGAACAATTGGATGAGAAATCGGTGATCTAATTCATTCGACTATTGATCCAATATTAAAAAATTTGACTTAAACTCGGCACAAAACTGACTTAAAGCCTTTGGGCTTAAACTGGGCCGTGCGAGTCACCGACCTCTAAACAGTTGTAATTATAATGGAAACGTGGGCTCACTCGTTTGTTCAGTAGTATCATATATAAATACCCAAAAGGGAAAAAAATTATAAAAATAAAAAAAGTAAACTGCAGAGACTTAAAAGAGTGAAGAAGCCGAAACCGTCGACTGGTAAAATTAAAGAGAAAACAAGAAAAGGGATAACAATGGCGTCATCGTCCAGCAGCGGCCTCACCTTCAAGCTTCATCCGTTGGTAATCGTAAACATATCGGATCACTACACTCGTGTCAAGTCTCAGTTGAACATTCCTCCGTCACTCACATCCACCTCTTCCGCCGCCACCTCAAATAACAACAATAACAACAGCAACGGTGGCGAAAACAATCAACAGCCACCGCCTAGAGTCTACGGTTGCGTCATAGGTGTCCAAAGAGGTCGAACCGTCGAGATCTTCAATAGCTTCGAGCTTATTTACGATCCTTCTACACGTTCCCTCGACCGGTCCTTCCTCGAGAAGAAACAAGAGCTTTGTATAATTCTATTCTATTCTATTCTATTTTATTGAGTCATTTATTTATTTACTTTGGTTATGGATTTAATAATGTGTTTAAATTATTATATTTTTCCAGATAAGAAGGTTTTCCCTCACTTTTATGTTCTTGGATGGTACTCTACCGGTAGCGATGCTCAGGAATCTGATATGCATTTCCATAAAGCCGTATGTTTTCTCAGCCATTTTCCTCGCTTGTTAAAATTTAATTAAATGATTTTGATTTTTGAATTTCATCAGCAAGCGTTGATAGAACATAGTGATTACATCCAGGATTTGCAAATACTTTATAATGATTTTTTTTTTTAATTCTCATATGTAAACTATTTGTGATGGTGATCTTGTTGATCTTCTTCTTTATGTAATGCATTTCAACACTAATGATTTTCTGTTACAGTTGATGGATATTAATGAAAGCCCTCTCTATGTGCTTCTAAATCCTGCAATCAATCCTGCCCAAAAGGATCTTCCCGTCACAATTTATGAAAGTGGTATGTAGCCCTTCTTAATTTTTGAAAGATTTGTTGAGTTTAGTTGACCTGGTCTGAATCTAATTGGTTCCTTCATTATTGTTTTTTGTGCCCTATATTTGCTAATTTGATTCATTTATGTTAACTTCCCCAACCCAAAAAAGAAATCCTTATCTTGGAGTTTTCAATTCATGCTCTTGACTATAAATTATTTCTGACTAATTGTGGAAATCATACTTATCTCCTATTGAAGGAAGTCCATGTACTTGATGTATATTAGACTAAATTTCATCTTGATGATGGTACACAATGTCTTTCTCTAGTTTTTGGTAATTTTGATGAACTTTATTTTTCCGGTTATTCTTTGGCAATAACAACTATTATTCTTCTTCTTCATCATCTCAACATAAAAGAGCTGCACGTCATAGATGGGGTTCCACAGCTTATTTTTGTCCGTTCAAGCTACACAATTGAGGTTCATACTTGTCGTTCTTACCTACCTGGTTTTCTTTTAATTTTCACCAATTGGGATTTGCTGAGATCGCCTTTTTTTTTTTTTTGGGGGGGGGGGGGGGCGGTTATAGACAGTTGAAGCAGAAAGGATCTCTGTGGATCATGTTGCCCATCTAAAACCATCTGGAGGTTCAGCAGCAACTCAATGTAAGCTTGCTTGCTTGTAGCATTTTCTGTCAAAACTGATATTCGTATTTGATCGAAGCCCCTTTTTTTTGTATTTTATGATTATCAGGGAATTCTTTATGTTTGTATGTTTTTCCTGCATCCAGTGGCTGCTCAGCTTACCAGTTTACATAGCGCCATCAAGATGTTGAATAGCAGAATCAGGGTGCTTCATCAATATCTTGTTGGAATGCAAAAAGGTATTTGCCCATTCCTTGTAAATGTAGTACAAATTAATTTTATTTTGAATTATGTTAACATTTGAAAGGTTGTTTTGACATTTCTTTAAGAAAAGAAGCATATATTTGTAGAGGTATATGAAAGCTCTAGACATAGAAAATACTTCAAAATAAGAGTATAACTTTTCATTTTGTTATGAAGTTTTGAAGACTAGATTTGGACTTGTCCTGCATTTTTTTAAAGATATAGACATCATCTTTGATTGTCTTTATGATTATGACCAGTCATTTCTGATTTCCCATTGATGTTGGATAAATTACTTCTAGAGGATAAGCTATGACTAAGTTTCATTGGTATTTGGACTATTGTGGATCAGGCCTCCTGAGTTAATGGTAATAGAATTTGTTCCCTGTTTCAGGTGATATTCCTTGCGAAAGTTCACTGTTAAGGCAAGTATCAAGCCTCCTCCGAAGGTTACCTGCAATTGAATCAGAAAAATTTCAAGATGACTTTCTAATGGTGAGCCTTTTTTAGAAAAAAGGAAAAATCTTTTCGAGCTAGTAAAGTGCCGCTACCTGTACTAACAAGGTAGAGTTGTTTTCTACCTATTGTTGTGGGGGATGTTTTGATTCTTCTAACCAATTTGTCATTATGACCTTCAAAGTGCGCCATTCTAAAATGGACCACCATCCCCTCAAGATGTTAATCCCCAAACTGAAGTACCAGTTCTTATGCGAAGAATTGGAAGACCAATTTATATCTTGAAAGCCTGTTGGACTTTCAGTCATATTATGGTGGTGGGATCTACTCAAAACTGGTGCTTTTGAAAATAAACATATTTTTTAATGTTAGGGCTAGTTTCACTTTGCTTTTGAAAACTGCGGTTTTTATCCTTTGATCACTAACAATTTTTTTTTCTGTGCAGGAATATAACGACACATTATTGATTACTTATCTTGCTATGTTCACTAACTGTTCAAGGTAAGATTATGTGTACTTTTATGAAGAAACATGATCTTTTCCATATGCTTTTGGTGAAAGATGGAAGTGATGGGATGTTCTATTCTACTATTTTGCAGCACAATGAACGAGCTGGTTGACAAATTCAACACCGCATACGATAGACACAGTCGAAGGGGTGGCCGGACTGCTTTCATCTGAGCTTTGGTAAACCTGATGACTCTTTTTGTGCATGGCAAATAGGTTCCTTGCGAGATAAAAAAAAAAAAAGTTATGAGAATTAGATGCTTCTCACTTTTGTTTGTTATTATTCATTTCTAGATTTTGGATTTTTGATTGGAGAGATTGGTGATGATGGTGTTTCTGTTTGCAGTGTTTTTAAACTCAATTTGATAACGGAAGAAAGTGATATGATTTAACCGGTCAATTGGATAGCTCGTGTTAGTTTGGAATTTAGTTAATTTGGATTTTAAAATTTTCGAATCATGGAACCAATGTATCTTCTGTTAGTTTTACTCAATGATGTTTAAGTCGGGCTGGATTGGTAGGTTGGACTGGAAATTAGTTGAGCTACCATAGAGAAAATCATTAAATCGGTTGACGTGAGAAGTACGAATCAGTTGAAATGTGTAAAAAATTGATTGAATCAGATTTTTATTTTTTCTTAAAGACTTATTTAATTGAACTGGACGGATCAATTGAACTTGATAGACCAACAAATTGATGGCCTGATCAGTTTGGTCATCAATTTAATTCTAAAAATCTTGGTTTTTCAATTCTTAAAATAATTTTGGAGTTTCGTAACTGTGTATCTCAATAATATTGTCTTTTGGATTAGTTTGAATTGGTTTAGATAATTTTGAATTAGATTTATTAATGGGGTTTATTTATACATTTATGATTATGGGTTTGGATTATTATAAAATCTGAAAATGAAGGACACAATGAACAGAGTGGGCGGGCCTGGTCCTGTCACTGCCAACTCTTACTTCATGGTTTACTTGCTGAGCACGCCCTCATCAAACCTAATTATCTTGGCATGTCCCTATAACCCCCCCCTAGCTTCCTACCTATATGTTTCCTTTTCCTTCATATTTTGGTGCGAAATGCGATGCTACTATTTTACATTTACATAAATATCCTATATGAACCCTACTTTAAATCTTCAAATATTTCACCCTAAAAAAAATAATAACTCAGAATATTTTAAAAAATAACAATATTGATGTGATAATGGTTTTGTTTTTGTTTTATATTTTTATTATAAAATATTACTCTAACGAGGCTTGAAAAAAAATAATGTTTTAAAGTTTCAACTTAACCTTTTTAGTAAAAATTTATTTGGTTTTTATATAATTTTTTATAAATATATATTTAATATATTGTTTTACATGTGTACCATACACTACTAAACTCTTCTAATTATAAAAGTATTATAGAAGTTCTTGTCTTTAGAGTTAGATTAGATTTTATTCTTTCTATTTAAAAAAAAATAAGCAAATTAATCTTTATATGTTAGATCAAAGAATAAATTGATCTTTCTATTAAAAATTATATCTATTTTTATTGTTAAAAATTAGTCTTTGTATATCAAGATGAAGTACATGTGGCACATTTTGTGTAACTATTTTAGTTAATCCGTTAGTTACACTAGTTTTTAGCACTAGAAATAGATAAAATTTTAAATAGAAATGATTAATTTATTTTTTACTCTAACGTATAGATATTAATTTATTCATTTTTTGAATAAAGGAATAAAATACGACTCCTGGTACAGAAACTTACATAATATTTTTACTTTCTCCAAATTATTATTGTTAGCTCTACTACAAACATATTTGAAGATGATAATTAAAATCAAATTATTATGATTGAAATATATCCAAATAAAATTCATGATTAGACTTAAATTTAAAACACAATCTATATATAATATCGAGACTTGAGTTTGAGACACCAACATTTTTCATAATATCAAACTTTGACATTTTAACCAGGACTATTCTTAATTTATTCTTAAATTGTGGGTATTTTTTTAATAAAGAAAAATTTATATGTATATGGAAATATATATATATTATATAAAAAGGCGAGGAAGATACCCTATCACTATATCCTTACAAAATTAATACTATATATAAGAAAGATGGAACTTTTCACAGAAGAATATCCTCATGACCTCATCGCATCTCATGCAAAAAAACCCATCATTTCCTTCTCTATATTATTTTTTTCATCCTACTTTACCAATACTTGCAATGATTATTATCAACTAAAAGAAGTAAAAAAATATAAAATAAACAACAATCTAAACATATAAAAGAACAACTTAATCTTTTCTCCATCATTGACTTAAATTATGCTTAGTTCATTAATAGAAAAATTTTCCAACATCATTGCGAATGAGTGAGTTGATTTGCACATTCAGCCTCGTGAGTTTGAGTGTACTTTCATATTCTTTTATTTAGAAATTCCAAAAGCTTATACATAAAATAAATATTATATAAATAAAAGAAATAAGTTGACCTCGTTTAAGTGTTTGTGACTATTGTATTCAAAATTGAACTGAAAGTAAATTGGAATATCGGTTTAGAATAAGAGTTGATTCGTTTGGATGCATGTAGCTATTATTTTCAAAACTAGACTAAAAACTAATTAGATGTATCAATTTGGAATAAAGGGTTGACTCATTTACCATGAGTAGCCACTATTTTTAGAATTGGATTGAAAATCAATAGATTAACTTATTTAAGTGTATGTGGCCACTATTTTTAAAATTGAAGAAAAAGGATAGAGATATTAATTTGAAATAAATAATTAAATTAAATTACTCATGAATTTATTTTTTATTTTTTATAAATTGTTAAATAATTTATTTAATTAAATCAACTAAATCAAAAATCAAAACCTTCTATGTGGATTCAACGAAAAACACCGAGGATCATAAGGGCGAGCTAAGCAAAGGAGAGGTTACGTCTAAAGAGGGAATGGAAAGATAGATGGATGGAACAGAGTCTGTCATGCGGCCATGCCCATGCGTGCAGTGCAACCAAACCCACACCCCACCACCCCCACCCCCACCCCCACCACCCCTCGTTTTAGCTCTGTGCAACAACGCCGCCTCAACACGCAAAACCTTAACTGTGCGCACACGTTCTGATACATATATAATAATATTTGGTGCGTCGTCACCCTCTTGTTACCATCTTATCACTGTCAGTACCTAAACCCCCCTCCCGGAAACCCTTATGTTCCAACATTTGTATCCTTTACTATTTCGAGTCTAATCGAGTCATAAACACAAATATATATATATTTCTTAAAAATACGAAATCAAAATATTACTTAAAAGGGCATCGCCATCGACTTCTTTATCATTTAATTCAATAAATATGTTTTGAATGTCAACCCTAAATTTTTTTATATTTTATTAATAATATGAATATAAACATAATTATTAATTATATTTTATTATATTTAATCTTTCAATCTATTTAATTTTAGGGTTTTATTTGATTCTCTCTATTTTGGAAAAATCCCTATTTCATTTAAAAATTTCATAATATATATGTTTTTGAGAGAATACACAATCAACTAGACAATAACACATCATTAAAAAATTTAAATTACTTAATTAATTTTTTATTAATAAGTTCTCGTTATCTATTTATGAAACCAAACAAAAAATTTAAAAATTTCAAAGGACTTCATCAATATTATTTTGTTAATAACTATCTGATTATCTCCAACATCAAATATAAACCAGTTTTCCAACAGGAGCATAGAACCGTAGGATGACAAAAATTCATGAAATCAGCTAAAGGGAATTGGATGAAAAACGAATAAAACAACAAAGGCTACTCAACAAATGGATATATTGAGAGTAGTGATTGATTGTTTAACAAATGTTTAACATACGAGAGTGGTCCAAAATGGAGCTCCACAGGACACGAGAGATCCCTAGCTAGAAGGAGGGGTATTTGAAACTTGCATGGGCATGAAGGAGGCAAAGTCCCAGCATAAAATCCTCTATTTTGTGAACTTTTATGGTTTTGTTGAGGGGACATAAGGCTGAAATTAAGGTAACCATGCAATCTCAAACACAACAAACAAGCATATCCCCCCTTAATTCCACTAAACAAATAACCCCCTTGAAAACCTACCCATCAAAAGGAATTTTGGGGAACAAAATACTAAGGTCTATCACTCTTTCCCATACTTTAATCACAAAGAAGAAAAGACAGCATCAAATATTTAAAAATTAAAAAAAAAAAAAGAGCACAAATAAAAAGAGACAAACAATCCCATATGGTGGTTCAAAAGTTTGAAAACTTTTTTTTCTTTCTCTCAATGGAATAAATAGGTATTTTTGGCAAACATTAGTGGATTTAAAGAAAGATCCCTTTTGGTTACACAATTTAATTAAAAAGCAATAAGATTTAATGCTATATAAAGACGAAAAAAGGGGAAAAAAACCCATTATGTCAATGTATTTCGTTACCCGAACCGACCCGACCTGAGTTTTTGAAGATGGAGGAACACCATGGCCTTAGCTTCCCTTGAAAGAGATGTTTCTTGCGAAAGAATTTTTCATGCAACGTATATGCTATAACCATGCATGCATAGTGAGGGTTTTGGGATTTGATTTTAACGTCACTGTAACAGGAGCTGGGTTAAATGTATGTAGCTAGCGCCATGAAGATACAGAGAAAAGGGGACGATTTTGCCAACCTAGGAAAAAACAATTGTTGACAATTTGAAGTTGATAACCCTCAGAAGGATAATGGAGTCTAAGAAGAAGCTTAGCTTGTGAATGTGCAAATGGACTCAATGGAACATTGATAAACCCTGAGCTTCTAAGGATCACTTCCCATGTTTCCAATCTCTCGTGCCGTTCTCTTCGATTCTCGCCTTCGGCCGCCACTATATCGACTATTTCCCGGCCGAACCATATTTGTTCCACCGCGAGTCTTTCTCGGCTATTAGGCGGCAACGTTGCTTCTAAAGAATCAAAGATGGCGGTGTAATAGTCCAAGGCCTCAACGAACCTTTGTAAGAAGAGTGGATGGTTGTGGTTAGCTTCCCTTTCGGCGACGGTCACCACGGTGGGGTTTAAGGCCTTGATGTGGTGGAGGAAGAGACGGATATCACGAGAATCGTCTTTTAACAACCGGTGGAGATACAACATGCAGTTAACAGCTACTGCCTCGTCGGGTAGGATCGTGACCATGGAAGTAAAATTAGTAGCTATCCATGTTGGATCTTCATTAAGGACTAAAAGCGGGTGGAACTCGAACCTGAGACCTAATGATTGTGCGAATTTGAAAAGACGGTCGCCGGTTCGGTGAAGAATGTTTAGATCGTGTCCGGTTCCGGTAATTCGAAGCATCGGCGGTGGGTGGTGAGTGTTGGCTGATCGTTCCGCTAACGCTTGCATCAACGGCGGCCATTGTACACCGTGCATGATGTCGAAATCAATAATATGTATACATTGTTGCCCTACTTGTATAGCTTCAAGAATGGCTTGATTAGCTGTTAAATGAGCAAATCTAATGAACGGAGTTATTTGATTCAAAGAAAGATAACATGACTGTAACGACGGATCAATGTCGTAATTCACCGGACCGGCGGTACTTGTTATCGGAAAGTTAATATCATTCATCATCCTCATCAAGCTCGAACCTGCCAGGCCATGGTGGTGATGGTGGTGGTGAAGACGATTGATTCGAAGAGAAATCGCTTTAACAAACTGGTAAACGAGCCGCTCGATGGAGTCGCCGGAAGGCGATGACGAGGAGGATAAAATAGACAAAAGGCGAATGGCAGCCGGGAAATCAGATTGAGAAACAAGCTCCGCGCAACTGATGAGTAATTGACGCATCTTTAACGGTGGCTGCCGCCGCTGTTGACGGTGTTGGTGGTGTAGATCTGAAGCTACGAATAAAAATAAACCCTCTTCTTCTTCTTGATCAATGAATGGTGAAATCAATAAACTCAACATAGGTGTGTCAAATCAGTAATGAACACAAAGCTTGAAAACCGATATATATACATACGTATATAAGCAAAAACTATAGCAGATGCTATATATATAAATAGGGATATGATATAATGCTGAGATAGGGGATATATAAGGACAAAGTAGTAAGGAAGTGGGGTCTGAAGAAGCTTAAAATTGTGGTGGTTATGGTTTAGGGTTTTTTAACGTAAAGTTAGTGATGATGATGATGATGATACAGAGAGAGTTCGTATGATGGAACATTATCTGCCAAACAACAGGGAACCAAACTGATACTGGTAGTAGTCACTAATGCAAAATAGTAGGCCTAGTGGTGTGTTCATACCCCCCCCCCCCCAACAATATAAATAATATATGAGATTAATTATGGGGGCTAATTAATGGCAAGTTATTGACTTTGTTAGTATTTCTTAATTTGGAGTGTTTTTAGGGTTTGAATGTTATAAGTTTTGTTTATTATTTTGGAAGTTTTAAAGTATTTGAATTGATTATAGAAAGTTGAAAATGATATGAATCTTAAATGATTGAATCTGAAATAATTTGAATATGAGGTGATTTAAACTCAAAATAATCTAAATAAGTAACTTGAAATGATTCGAGTTTAAAGTGATTTGAAACCTTTAAATGAACTGACCATAAAACCTTGAATAACTTGAACCGACTCGAACTAAAATGACATGAAAAATTTTAAGCCTGAATTGACCTTGATCATTTCAAATTTAAACCAAACCTAACCTAGTTTTACCATAAAAGTTATCAGCTCAAACCCATCCAACTCAATGATCTAAAATTGAAATGATTTGGAAGTGAAATAATCTAAACTCTATATGACCAAAACTCGAAATGATTCAAACAAGTAACTTGAATTGACTAGAACTCAAAATGATTTGAAACTTGTAACGAACTTACCTAAAAGACTCGCGCCTCGAACTAGAATGACTCAAACTAAAGTTATCCTAAAATTTTAAACTCGAACTTAACCCAATCAATTTGTATTTAAACTTGACCTAATTCAAATTTACCATAAAAATCAACAATTTGAACCTAAATTAACAACTTGAACTCAAAACAATTTGAAATTTGCAATGATTTGAACTTGAAACAACTTGAAATCGAAATGATCTAAAGAATAAACTTGAAATGATTTGAACCTAAAATAATTAAAACCTAAAATAATTTAATACCCATAATGAGCTTATCCAAAAAATCCATTACTCAAACTCGAATGACACAAACTCAAATTAATCCAAATTTAAATCCACTTAAATGACTCAAACCAAATCCCTTGAGCTCGAAATTGATCCAACCCAAATCTAATTCCACCCATACAAGTCTAGTCTCCTTGTCATCAAACTAAAAGCTTGTTGGTTGTCAATAAATGAGTGGAAAATCAATCTCAACAACACTGATTCATAGTTGTATTGCTTAGGAAAGAAATTGGTTTGTACTTTGAATACTATACTAGGCGCTACTAATGCATGGAAAATGACTTCTCGCATGTTCCACCACTATACATTTAGTACAATAGACTAGAGGAATTAATGCTCACAAGTAGGGCCGTACGTCTTTAATGCCTAATCAGGAAACTCTACATCTACAAACAAAACAATCAACCCTAAATTAACTATGTTCATTAATCGAAATGGTGTGATGAGTTAAGTTGACATGATATTATATATATAAAATAACAATTTATTGTATAAAATTTAAGAAACAACAGAATTTAACGGGATCAAAGTTTTGAAATTTGAAAAATATAAATATTAAAGTTGCAACTTCCGCACAATTAGCCCCACAACCCAATTTAAACTTATAAGTTTCTTTTCTTTAATTCGATCATTTTAGTCTTTATATTTTTTGAATTTTGAAAACCTTAATTTAAATTATAGCCATTAAATCTATTAACCGAAACAATGTACCTCTTTTGTGTGTGCTATATAGAATTAGGAAATTAATATGATATTATATGTATGTGATAGTATGTTTGTTGCATAATATTTAAGAAACAACAAAATTTAACGGTTACCATCTGGGCTAAGACTAAAATTATGAAATTCAAAAATTATAAAAACTAAAAGAGATTAAACTACATAAATTAAACTCATAACAAACATATAATACAAAATAAGTAATAATTCTCGGAAAAAGTATCATGAAAACTCCTGTACTAAGAGTTGGATTGCATTTCACCCCTCTATTAAAAAACTGAGTAAATTAGTCATTATACATTAGATCAAATAGCAAATTGGTTCTATTAAAAATTTCATCTGTTTGCAATGTTAAAAACTGAAGTGGATGACGGAATAACAGGACAGTGACACGTGATGTACCACGTATCTCGCATTTTGACGTATAGAGACTAATTTTTAATATTAAAAATAGATAAAATTTTTAACAAAAGAAATAATGAGATAAATACAAAATATAATTTGACTCTTTATATAAAAACTTCCATAATGCTTTTACCATAATTATATATAATTAATCAACTAATTTGTGCTTTAAAAATAAAAATGTAAGAAGAGGGTACGAGAATGTTTTTACAGATAGATAGAACAAGAGACTGTAGAGAGAGAAAGGGTGTCTATATATATATATGTATAGGCAGAGAGAGAAAGCAGATGGAAAAAGAAAGAAAATGGAAAAGACAAAGAAAAGGGTAAAAGAGAAGGATATTTTGATCCCTCTTTTTTCTTTCTTCTTTCTCTCTCTCACTCACACTGTCTGCTATAATAAATTCAAGACACGCAAAGCCTTAAATGCGGAATTACATTACATATGCGGCACTGCCATTTTAACGCTGACACCTGTTTTTGCCTTACTTGTCCGCTTCTTGGATTCGCTCACCTCACCCCCACCCCCCTCCACCAACCCCAACCCCCTCTCATGTATGCTTCATGGTCTCTTTCAAGCTCTCCTTCGCCAAGGATGAAAATGAATCATCATAGCTACATTCTACAATGGAACATTGGGTTTTCCTTCTTTTCTTTAAAAAAAAAAAAAGGAGTTGACATTTAACAACAGTGTATATGTTTATGATGCATGCAATGGGCAATGGGCAATGGGCAATGGCTGTATTTTGTTTTGCTTGAAACACAGTCACTTACTTGCAGGGGAAGGGTATCAAACGATGGCCATTTTGGTGTCAGCATTCAGTATAAAACAGTATTCAGAGAAATTGGTAATTAGCACAAGCAACCCCTCTCTCCTCATTGTGCTTCAAAAGGGGTGGTGAGGGGGGTTCCACTCTTTTTGTCCCCATTGGCATTAGGTTGTGACCACGCGCACGTGCGTGTAAAATGGCTGCTTTATTTCCATTTTTATGAAGCAGCTGGGGTACAGTTACAGTAAGCAGCATTAGAATTTTGGGTAGCGTATAGCATCTTCACATGCATGAATGAGAGAGAGAGGGGCATAGATAGCAATAAGTGAAAGGTAAAAGAGTGTTTGTGTAAGTCTAATGGCCAAAAAGGCAAATCCCAGAGACTACTTTAATGTTGAAACCATGCATCCATTTCCATGGAACATCACCTTTCCTATTTATTATTATGCCCTCTCTCTCTCTCTCTCTCTCTCTCTCTCACACACACACTCTCTATTTTTTTAATGTATATTCCTTTTGATATCTGGATTTGATGTCACACTAAAAAGAATTATCATGTTATAGAAGATAGGCAAATTGTTGTTTGTTAAAAGCATATTAACTAACTTAATGATTGATGGGTTAAGTATTAAATAAGTGTTGAAAATCATGGGAGCCTAGAAATGTAATTTTACCATTTTAATAGTTTATATTTTTATAATTTTTAAAAGATTAAATTAATTTTTTATCATTTTTGGAGGGTCATAATATAATTATACTATTACTAATTTAAAATTTTATAAATTGTAAAGGAGCTTAAATGAAAATTTTTTCATTTTATGGGGCTAAGGCCTTGCCATCCCTCTTAACTTTGCCACTGTTAAAAATAATTAGGTAAGAGATACTTATCACTTAATGAAGAATACCTTAAGTTAATTTACTTCATTTATTTATTTTGAAGGCTATCTTATTAATTATATGATCATTTAAATTACTTATTTTATTTAAGATATTGAATTTGAATTTCACATTGTTCTCGATTTAGTATTTATTTTTTTAGATTTGTAATATTTATATTTATTAAGAGTATACTTTATTCCAAATTTTTAATATGTATAAAATGTCAGGATACAAATGTAAAATAAAAACTTCCATAATTTAAAATTTAAAATTAACAAATAGTTTAATTATATTCTATACATTACATATATAATAAGGGTAACTACATATTATTATTTACTATCATGATAGGTTAGCCCAAATTAAAAGTGATCTGATTTGATTAGAATTTTATTGGGTTTTAATTATTAAATAAATTATGGGTCAAATATGTGTAGATACTCTAGTAATTGAGCTCTAATCAAAATTCTAATTAATGATGGGCTAATTAGAATTTGATTAGAACTAATATGCCAATGTTATAAATATTAGGGTTATGGTCCCCAAATTATACACAATATATCTTTTCTAATATCCCATCATTAGGAAAGAGAGAGCAGATATTCTCTGAATTTTTTGTGTGCTAATTGGAAGATCAAATCCCCAAAATCCGATAAAACTTTCAGAAATTCATAGATTCAGGTACGCTTCTACATTTAGTTTTTATTTTTAATGATTTGACATGATGGATCCTGGTTTATTCAGTTTTATTTTTAGATTTATTTTACAATTCTAACAAGTGGCATCCAAGCTTTGTCATGTTGAATCATTGAGAATGAATTGATTCTTTATTAATTTTGGATTGAATCATTTTTTCTTTTTTAATCTTATGGATTTGATATTTTAATTATATATTATGTTGAATCTTTGAGATTCTTGATAAATTTTTGGGTTTTGATTCTTTAAATAAAAATTTCAAGGTTTTAAATAAAGTTTTAAGGTTTTAATTTTCGCATAACTAGAAAGGTTTACTGTTTTAATTGAGGATTAAAAAACTGAGGATTTTATGTTGTTTATACAGTTTTAATAAATATTTAAAAATATATATTATAGAAATTGATTCATATATATATATATATATGTTTCGTTTATATATATAAATATATAATATATGCATGCTTTGATTGGTTTAATTAATGTTAGTTTTGGAAAATTATATAAATATATATGATTATCTTTTAATTTGATTGAAAGATGACATTAAGGTACGTATTTTGAAACAAATAAATTCAGATTTTGGCTTTTAATTAAGGATGTCTAATATTTTATATAAATTAGTTGAAACAAAATGCCGCCAAAGTGATATCTTTTGTGTAGATTAGTTTATTTGAAATATTAAGATGATTATATGTTTTTGTGATTCATGCGTTTATTAATTGACCCAAAGGTAAGTTAATATTTGGCAGAATTTCAACGATATTTGTGGTGATAAATGTGTGACAATTATAAGGTACTTTATGTGAGTAATAAGTTAGTCCAAAGATTAATTTATTGTTTGACATAATTTATTGTCAATATTTGATTGCTACAACAAGAGTACCGCTTACTGATAATATTACTGTCCAAAGGCTTGATATTAATGTTGTGTTTGGTATCTTGAGATGGGATTAGCCATTATCTTGAACTTATTGTTTACTTATGAATATTGATTTAAGCTTGTTTTTTGTTCTATATTCAGCTAATTCATCTTCTGCTGCCACAATATTTGCTAATATAAATTCTATACCCATGCTTAATGAGACTTATTTTAAGGAATGGAAAAGGTACTTACTTATAGTGCTTGGTTATATGGACATAGACCTTGCACTAAGGGAAGAACAACCTGCACCTCTCACTGCGGAAAGCACCCCTGATGTTAAGGGGGATTTTGAAAAGTGGGATCGTTCAAATCGCATGAGTTTAATGATCATGAAACACAACATTCCAGAAGCCTTTAAGGGCACAAATTTAAAGAGATTACTTAGGCGAAAGGTTTCCTTGATGAAATTGAGAAACGTTTTGGTAAAAACGATAAGGTTGAGATGACATCACTTCTAACTTATTTGATGTCTATGAAGTATAAGGGTCAAGGAAACGTAAGGGAGTACATTATGGAGATGTTCCATACTGCTTCAAGACTTAAGGCACTTAAGATCAAACTTTTTGAGGAATTGCTTATTCTTATGGTTTTGGTATTGCTTCCTGCACAATTTAATCAATTTAAAATTAGTTATAACTGTTAAAAGGAGAAATAGACCTTAAATGAGCTCATTTCTCATTGTGTGCAATAGGAAGAAAGGTTGAAACATGATAAGTCTGAAAATGCTCATTTGGCTAATGGCCCTAAAAACAATGGCAAGAAAATAAAATATCAGAATGAAGCTGCTAAGGGTCCAGCTCAAAAGAAACAACAATAAGCTACAGAGAGTTGTTTCTTTTGTAACAAGTCTGGACACGTAAAGAAAGATTGTACCAAATATCATGCTTGGCGTGCAAAGAAAGGTATAATTCTTAATTTTGTCCATTCTAAGATTAATTTAACTTCAGTACCTAGAAACACTTGGTGGATAGATTTTGGTGCTACTACTCACGTAAGTGTTTCTATGCAGGGCTACCTGAGTTACAGAAAACCAAGTGATGGTGAAAGACACATCTTTGTGGGCGATGGAAAATCGGTAGAAGTAATGTTATTGGAACTGGTTATTTAAATACTTATGACAACTTTTGTTTGCTAGAAATAGTTGTATCCTATAATGAAACCTTCCATGTGGAATCACGTGGTATTAAACGTAAATTAAATAAGAAAAATTCAACATCATTATGGCATAGTCGTTTAGGTCATATCTCAAAAGTCAGAGTTGAACGCCTTGTGTCTGATGGTATTTTAGAGTCCCTTGACTTCACAGACTTTGATGTCTGTGTCAATTGCATTAAGGGAAAATAGACCAAAACTAAAAGATTGGGTGCCAACAGATCTTCAAACGTCTTAGAATTAATTCATATAGATATTTGTGGGCTATTCCTTACGGCATCCTGGAATGATCAATAATATTTCATAACATTCATAGACGATTACTCACGTTATGGGTACCTATATCTCATTCATGAGAAATCTCAGTCTTTGGACATGTTCAAAGCTTATAAAGCTAAAGTTGAGAATCAACTCAACAAAATAATTAAAAACATCATATCTTATCGTGGTGGTGAGTACTACGGTAGATATGATGGCTCAGGTGAACAATGTGTAACGACCTCAAAAGTATAGATATCGGAGAATAAGTAATCGGATATCCGTTTTTGGTAAACGGACTCGTAAATATTTATTAAAAATTATTTATGAATTTAGTCATGTGTTTAATTAGATTTTGATTAAGTAAATTTAGCTTAATTGAGAGCAATTAGGAAAAATGACTAAATTGAATAAGGGATAAAAGTTTAATTATGGAATAGAAAAATATTAAAGGACTAAATTAGTGATTAAACCAAATGGGTGACATGTGTATGTTAGAAAATAAATACATGTGTGTTTATATTATTGGTACAAGTGTATATTAGATATATATTTACTTAATTATTAAGTAAAAGATATTTATTTATTTGTTGTTATTATTATTAATAATTTTGTAAATATTATAATTTGTTTAATAAATAATAAATGAAGACAAGTGTGTGGCAAGGATTGATACATGTGTATATATGTGTATGTATACAAATGTATGTAAATAATTAGTTATTATATTAGATATTTATAATAATTAATTAATTAAAGTAAATAAATAAAGAATAAAGGAAAGAAAGAAAAAGAGAAACAGAGAGCAAACGGGAAAGGAAGGGAGAAAAAGAGAAAGAAAAAGAAAAAGAAAAAGGGAAAAACTATGGTTTGATGCTTAAAGCTTCAATAGGTAAGTCAATTAGGCATTTCCCTTTTAATTTTGATGTTTCATAAGCTTTAGAATAAAGTTTTGATGAATTTAAGTTAAGATTTTTGAAGTTTTAAGGTTTGTGAACATAGTATATGTTGAGCAAAAAGTTGGAATAGAGGTTTAATTGATAGAATTTTAAGTGAGAATGAAAGAGAGGATTAAATTGTAAAAGATGTCATAAATTTTATGTAGTAGGGATTGAATTGGCATAAGTTTTAAATTTGAATTCTAATATGAATATTGGATAGTTAAGTTAAATATGGGAAGAGATTAAGTAGAATTGAAGTATGAATTGAGTTGTAAAGTAAGTAAACTTAGTTAGAAATTATGTGAAAAATAGGCTATAAGAAAACAGTTTTGGACAGCAACATAAGTTTAACTTTGAAAAATCACCAAAAATTGTAGGAATCGAATTAAAGGGTGAATAAGATATGAAATTAAAGCTTATTGAGTCTAGTTTCTTATAGAAGAAACAATGTAAGCAGTGGATTTGTGAATTTAGAGATATTTGAATTTTTATGAGACTGGTTCAGAAAGATTTCGAGATACTCTGTTTTAACTTTAGAAAATTATTAAAAATTTTACAAAAATAGTTATGAGTTGTAATTTATATTTTTAGAATCCTAAGTGAATCTATTTTCAATAGAAATAGACGAGAACATTATCCGAGTCCTGAGCCATGAGATAATTGAATTTTAGTACAAGAGGGTCGAAACTGTCAGATAGTGAATCAGGGATAAATTTGAGGAATAGACTGTATTAATTTGCAAAACTAAAAATTATGAAAATTTTATGGTAGAAAGATACATGAGTCTAGTTTCAGAGAAAATTAACGGAACTTGAATTGGAGTTTCGTAGCTCCAAATATAAATAATTTAGTGACTGTTGTGCGGGTAGACAGCTTTAAAAGAATATATAATAGGATTGTGTAAAAAGAAAGTAGAATGAAGAGGAAGAATAGGAATTCAATAAAAGTTTAATTATTTAAATTTTAATGATGTAATTAATAATGTAAATTATTATTTCCGTAGTAAATAAAGAATTCGAGACATCGAGCAAGGAAGGAAAAGTGAGAAACAAATGAGGAGTAAAAACGAGAAATCCAGGTTAGTATTACTATAATTCAAATTTGATTATTTGTTAACTTTTAAATTGATATGTATATAATAAGCAAATTGAGGTAAGTAAAAGAATAAATTGTATGTGAATTAAATGGAAATTTCTGGTAATATGGTTTGAATTAGAAGAATTAATGTGGTATTGAATTTTATATATATATATATATATATATATGGGATTGATTAATTGATTTGAATGTGAACATTAGAAATTATAAATTGAATAATATTGAAATGAAGTATGAACATATACAAGTATTTGATAAAATATTGATTGGAAAGTGGAAAATGTATTGAATTGAATACATGAGGAATTGTGATTGGAATGCCTTTGAATTGAATCAAATTGAATTGAATGTGATTGAGTTGAAATGTGACTTGGAAGTAAGTAATGTGAATATGTGAATTTGAACTTGAATCCGAGTGATTGTGATCAATCGAAAGTGAAAATGATATGGATATGTGATTTCGGTACCCTATTAACTTGTCGGACTAGATTTGATACAAATGGCATGCCATTGGATTTGTGATGTGATGAGGAGATTTGTAGCTCGGCCGAGAAGATGATTCTGTTATTATATGCTTCGGTTTATCCGAAGAGGCATTTAATACCTTATTGGTGTGTTTGGGAGGCTATATTATATTGGTGTGTTATGGAGGATTTATATTATTCTGGGTGTGTTTGGGTTGGATATTCTGGTGTGTTTGGGTGGAATCCGCGTATCTGTCAGAGTCCGAGCCTTGTTAATAGGGTGTATAATTGAATGAGAAATTTATAAAAGTTTGATTGGTTAATTGTACTATTGAATACTGAAATGAATGGGAAATTAAAATGTGAATCGAAATTGTGGTTGGAATTAGAAAACATGAACTAAATGTTCAGGTAGCAAATGTAATTGATGTTATGACATATAGATAAAATTGATACATAATTAAAGTATGATATTATTGTTAAGATGGTTTAAGCGGAAATGTATAAGAAATTCAATTGTTATATGATTATAAATAAAACTTAAATAAATATGATTAATTGAACTATGGAAGAAATGAGAAAGTGAAATTGTGAATTGATATGGGATTTGAGAATATGAACCTAAGGTTCACAATTTGATTAAGATTGAATTTCTGATATATGATATTAGTGGTTACAAGTTGATATAGAAATGATATTGAATAAAGTGATAAATTAGATAAATTGTCTATAAGATGAAATGAATTATTGGAATAAAATGTGAAAAATCTAAAGAAATTGAGTTAATGAAGTAAGATATGAATACAATTAAATACAAGATTTGAAATATTGCTTATTGTTAGTATTGATCTAGCTAGTTTGAAGTATGAAATAACTTCTGAAAAATTTTAAGCATAATTTGATTGTATAGAAATTATCGATTAATGTAATAGATTTGAATTATGGTAATACCACTGAGTATATCTATACTCAGCGTACGGTTGTTTCCGTGCGCAGGTGAGGTAAAGTTGAGGTTCAATCAAGCATCCAAGTCAATCCCGATCTCAGCTCCAATTTGTGGTGATGTATCTATCTTTTGATATTGTGGCATGTACTAGGTTTAGTATGAGTCACTTGTAAATTTTTATGTTTTGAATACAAATGTAGTTCTTATGTATTATATGATGTTTGAAATGAAATGAATGTCAATTAGGTTAGTGTTATGTGAAAATAAGTGGGATATGAATTGTGTAATTGAGTGCAGGAGGGCCAAGGCTTGGTAGATAGCCTCACACGGCCTGAGTGGTTAGTCACACGGGCGTGTGTGACGATGCTTTTCATGAAAAATTTTCTAAGTCATGAGTTGTTAGGATTCGAATCCTAACCGTCCGAGATGTATGTAATTAGTCCGAAAACAGTTAATATGAACGTTTATACAATAAATTACGCAATATTTTATATTCATTTCTGATCAAGTTCTGTAAAGTTCAGTTAAGTCCGGTAATGCTCTGTACTTGATTCCGGCGACGGTCTCGGGTATAGGGTGTTACACAATGTCCAGGACCATTTGTGAAATTCATAGAGGAATGCGGTATTGTCCCACAGTACACCATTCCAGGATCACCTAGTATGAATGGTGTAGTTGAAAGATGAAACAGAACTCTTAAGGATATGATAAGGAACATGATTGCTCATTCTACCTTACCTGAGTCTCTTTGGGGAGAAGCATTAAAGACAGCAACTTACATTCTGAATAGAGTACCTAATAAAGCAGTTCCAAAGACATCTTATGAGCTTTGAACAGGTCAAAAGCCTAGTCTAAAGCATTTTTACATTTGGGAATGTCCAGCTGAGACAAGGCCTTATAGGCCACATGAAAAGAAATTGGACTCTAAAACAGTAAACAGCTACATTATTGGCTATTCTGAGCGATCTAGGGGCTATAAAATTAATGATCCCATAATAAAGAATATTTTTGAGACGAGAACTGCAACATTTTTTGAGGATGTTGAGTTTGGGAGGAGAAATAAGGTTAGAGATATTGCTTTTGAGGAGGAATTTGATTCTAACTCAGTTTTTACTATCGCTTTTGACGATGTTCAGGTTCTTATACCTATCATTGATCAAGAAGTTAATCCAAAACCTCTACAAGATAATGTTGAACAATTCCCCATTCAAAATGAGGTAATTGTTCCAGAAGAACAAACTAAACAACCTCAAGAACAAGTGCCATAAAGAGATCCACAAGAGAAAGGAGAAATGCTATTCTAGATGATTATATTGTATTTCTTCAAGAACATGAGGATGATAATGGAATGATGGAAGATGATCCAATCAACTTTCATTAAGCCATGAAAGTTCTAATTCTCAAAGTGGATTGATGCCATGAAAGATGAGTATAAATCTATGCAAGACAATAAAGTTTGGGAACTTGTCCCAGTACCTGAAGGTGCAAAACCAATTGGTTGTAAATGGATATTTAAAACCAAGAGGGATGCAAATGGAAATGTGGAGAGGTATAAGGTGCGTCATGTAGCTAAAGGATACTCAGAAAGAATATATTGATTTTACAGAGACTTTCTCTCCAGTTTCATCGAAAGACTCCTTTAGGAATAATTATGGCGCTTGTTGCTCATTTTGATTTTAAGTTACATCAGATGGATGTTAAGATTGCGTTTTTTAATGGTAACATTGAAGAAACAATTTATATGGTGCAACCAGAAAATTTTGAGTCGGAAGACTCAAAGAATATGGTTTGTAAATTGACAAAACCCATCTATAGACTCAAACAAGCTTCCCGCCAATGGTACCATAAGTTTATCAAATAATTGTCTTGTTTGCTTTTGAAATGAATATTGTTAATGATTGTGTGTATCACAAATTCAATGGGAGTAAGTACATATTTCTGGTTCTATATGTTGATGACATTTTGCTTGCCACTAATAATATAGGGTTATTGCACGAAACTAAGAGATTTTTATCTAAGCATTTTGAGATAAAAGATCTTGGGAACACTTTTTCTGTTTTAGGAATTCAGATACATCGAGATCGACCTCGAGGTATTCTTGGATTATCACAAAAGAGCTATATCGATAAAGTACTCAAAAAGTTTGGCATGCAGAGTTGTAAACCAGGTGACACCCCTATAGTAAAAGGAGACAAATTTAGTCTTACTCAATGCTCTAAAAGTAACCTTGAAATTCAGGAAATGCAAAAGATTCCCTATGCGTCAGCTATTGGGAGTTTAATGTATGCTCTAGTTTATACGCGTCCGGACATTGCGTACATTGTGAGGATGTTGGGTAGATATTTAAGCAACCCTGGTATAGACCAATGGATAGGCTAAAAGGGTTATGAGATATCTTCAAAGAACAAAATATTACATGCTTACTTATAAGAGATCAGATCTTTTAAAGGACATAGGGTATTCTGATTCTGATTTCGTTGGATGCTAAGATAGTAGGAAATCTACATCAGGCTATATTTACCTGTTAGCTAGAGGAGCTATATCTTGGAAAAGTGTCAAACAGACACTTGTAGCTTCGTCCAATATGACAGCAGAGTTTGTAGCATGCTATGAGGCATCAAACTATGGAATATGGTTGCGGAACTTTGTTACAGGATTGCGCATTTTGAAGAATGTAGAAAGACCACTCAAATTATTTTGTGACAATAAGTCAGCAGTGTTGTATTCCAATAACAACAGGAGTTCATCTAAGTCAAATCATATTGACATAAAGTTCTTAGTTATAAAAGAAAGAGTGTAAAATGGTCAAATATCCATAGAGCACATTGGGACAAACTCCATAATAGCGGATCCGCTCACAAAAGGTTTTTCATGAGCACACTGCTCACATGGGTTTACATTATTTGAGGATATCATGATTTAGTGGGAGTTTATATTTTATTTATGTATTTGGTTATTTTCTGATAAAAAATGAAGTATTTTGTTTATTCACTTTGTTTATTGTTTTGAAACTGACCTCACTTAAGTTTAAAGAGGACCAGTTGGAAATAGACATGTTTAAATCATATTACATGTAATTTCCATGCTACACATCCATACTTGATCTATGTCATTTGGTTGTGTTAATATACGTGATCATGGATGGATTTAGTTACGATATATGTAACGAAAGTCGTATTGGTTCTATGTTAACATAATTAATGGACAAGATTGTTTGGAATACCTTTTGGATATGATAGTAAAATTTTGAGCTCATAAGGTTATATAATGACACGTAATTATAGAGTAATTAGTATATATATGTGGTCCAAGTGGGAGATTGTTGGAAAATATAGGCATCACATATATAATAAGGGTAATTACATGTTATTATTTACTATCATGATAGGTTAGCCCAAATTAAAAGTGATCTGATTTGGTTAGAATTTTATTGGGTTTTAATTATTAAATAAAGTATGGGTCAAATACGTGTAGATATAGTAATTGAGTTCTAATCAAAATTCTACTTAATGATGGGCTAATTAGAAATTAGAATTTGATTAGAACTAATATGCCAATGTTATAAATATTAGGGTTATGGGCTCCAAATTATACACAATATATCTTTTCTAATATCCCATCATTAGGAAAGTGAGAGCAGATATTCTTTGAATTTCTTGTGTGCTAATTTAGAAGATCAAATCCCCAAAATCCGGTAAAACTTGAAGGAATTCATGGATTCAGGTAGGCTTCTGCATTTAGTCTTTATTCTTGATTTATTCTTAATGATTTGACGTGATGAATCCTGGTTTATTTAGTTTTATTTTTAGATTTATTTTACAATTCTAACATTCTATGCTTAATTTTGAGTAACATACCAAACATATTTCATAATTCAAATTCAACACTTAACCTTTTAACACTTAATTTTTTAGTACTTAATTTTCAATTTACCAAACAACACTTAAGTTTCAGGTTTGAATTTTATAGATAAAAAAAATGTTGGAAGAGCTTGCCGATAAATCTCTAATAGTTAGATTACATTTTGCCCTCTCTACTCAAAAAATAAGTAACTTAATCCACGTACATTAGATCAAAAAGTAAAATAGTCATTTTTGTTAAAAATTTCATTCATTTTTACTTTTAAAAATTAAAACAACTGACGAAATAATGCCATACATGTATTTCATGTTGACGTACAATGATCGATTTTTAACAGTAGCAATGGATGAAATTTTTAACAAAAGGACCAGTTTGCTCTTTGATTTAACGTATAAAGACTAATTTGTCCATTCTTTTAAGTAAAGGGGATAAAATACAATCTTAGAGAGGTATTATTTTGTCAGTTGTTTCAGTTTTAGAGTAAATTCTAGCTTTCGAAGCTATTTTTTTTATTAAATTTTAAATGGTGAAAATTTAAATATTGAGTTTAAATTATAAAATCAGTTTGGTATATTTTTAAATTTAAGTGTGGAATATAATTAAAATGTTTAATAAATGTAATTTTTTAAAATTTTAAAGGTAAAGT
Source organism: Gossypium stocksii (assembly GCA_020496765.1). Classification (NCBI taxonomy): domain Eukaryota; kingdom Viridiplantae; phylum Streptophyta; class Magnoliopsida; order Malvales; family Malvaceae; genus Gossypium; species Gossypium stocksii. Next base: position 4,594,214 of record CM035623.1, read on the forward strand.
GTTTAAAGGATAATATTAATAGAAATAAAATAAAATAAGAAAGAATTAAATTTTTTTACCATAAGCTATAAGTAACTTCTTATATATTTATCATTTTTCACGCTTTTTCTTTGAAAAAAATCTATTATTTAATTTTTTATTATAAATTATCGAAGGTATTTAAAAATTAATCTTTTAAAAATAGGGATAAATATCAAATTTATGCATGAACTTTAGTCTAATGTGCAATTTAATACATGAATTTTCACTTAGTGCAGTTATACACATGAAACTTAAATTATGGATCATATCTATATATAAAATTTTAATTTTGATTCAATTGTGGATATATAAAGAAATGAATACATATACATTTATTATCATATTGGACTAATATAGTTGTTTGTGTATGTAATATGCCAATCTAAAATGGTACTAATTCGACAATATTACTAGTGATTCATAAAAACTGAATCAAATTAAAATTTCACGTATAAAATCGTACAAAATCAAAATTTATATATGACATTATATATTAAATCAAAATTCATATATAATTTTAATATTTACCGCTAAAATTATTATCAAACAATAACTTATTTACAATTTTCTTTTTTCTTTTTTTAATAGATTCACGGGTGTTATAAGGATCTTTTTCCCCTATAATTTAAGGACTATGGCAAGACAGTAAAGCTGAGATTCACCGAATAATGATGGTAAATACTATGTTTATTTATTAATTAAAGAAATAAAAAATAAATTTATGGATTATCTTATTTTATTTTTAAATAATATATTAAAAAATTGATCAAAGGGAAAAAATATTTTATTTTTTATTTTGCTATCAAATGATGTATAATTATTTTTTAAAAAAATAATTCGTTTGGTTTTATTAATAGGGATATGAAAATAAATGTGCATTAGATACATCTGAAACAACTAATAAAAAATGGTAATCAAAAAAGAAAATAATTTTCAAAAGGAACTAAAAGAAAAATTAAAACTCTTCTACAAAACCTTCTTTTAAGTTATCAAGAGACCAAACGATAAAACTTATTTTTAAAATTAAAATCCATCAATGGTGAGCGAGTCAAGAGAAGAAATTAAGGTTATCATTTAACAAATAAACTAAAATCCTCAAATCAAAGAAAAAGACTTAGATATGCAGAAGCTCATGATGGCTCTATGAAATGGCGGTCTAATGCTGGGAAACCCAAAAGATGGTCCTCCCTGCTTTTCAAACCCTTTGCCACATTGCATATGCATCAGAGTTTCCTCCTTTGACAATGACAAGCATTTTTTTTAAAGTATTTATATGTGATCCAAACATTAATTTAAATTAATCTATACTAAAACTTAAATAATTATCATAAATTTAATTTAATTTAATTTCATAATTAATAAAATATATTATTACTACATTTTATAAATAAAAAAATAATTATAAATTAATAAATTTTAATTTAAAATTAATTATATTGAAATTTCATTAAAAATAATTAAAAACTCCAGAGGGGTTTAATGCTAGTTAAGACAAAACTTCCAACCTTGAACATTAAAGCTAAAACCTAATCCATATTCTAAAATGATCTTAAAGAACATAAAACAACTGCTATTCATGCATAAACTAAGAACAAGTGTGATTAAAAAAAAAGCTGAAATAAATAATTAAAATCAATATAATAATTGTTGAATCTTGCAAGTTAGTGTTTCAATAATAGTAGTTATTGTCACTATAACTGTTAACAAATTGTTGATATTCTCCATTGCTGACTGTCTTGGACTGTACTGCAATTGAGCAAATGTCCTTCACTTGTTATCCCTTCAATTCCTCCCCCAATCAACCATATGATGCTATGTTTTCTTTTCTAAGCTGCAAATGACATATTGGTATTATTAACATTATATGTCATTCCAGTAGGGTTTCGGTCAGTGGTTTGTACAACGGGATACGTAGTTCCATGGTCCAAGTAACCACCACGCCAACAAGTGAACAAAATGCTGGCACGAGACCTAAACCGTATCTTGTGATTGAAAAGTTACCGGTTGAATAGTTTCCGGCGACTATTGGTGAGCTACCTGCATTGAAGTTTCATGGTTCAATATAAAAGTTTTGTGCTGCCAAAGTGCAATGACCTATATTGTTACGAGTCTTCATTTTTTTCTCTGGGTACGAAGATATGACCTTCAAAGAGCTTCTAAGTACATAGAAAAACTTATGAAAAATTTAATATACCCATGTTGGATACGTACTTGTATCCAACGCTCACACCTGAGTTCAAGCAACATATTCAAAGAGTGTTTGCAAGTTACAACTATAGGATGACGTCTACAAATTGGATAATCCAAGATCATGGCTGTTTATTTGCAACAAACATGACAGTAATAGCCATGTATACCTTAGATGGGGTTAAAATACCATGTAAGCCCTTCTACAATGAGTCAAATTGCATTTTGCCCCCTCTATTAAAAAAAAGGCAAATTGATCCGTAGATGTTATATCAAAGAGCAAATTGTTTCTATTTAAAATTTCATCCGTTTATACCATTAAAAACTGGCGTGGCTGATGCAATAACCAAACAGTGCCATGTGGGCTGCCACGTATACCTCTTGCTGACATACCGGGATCAGTTTTTAACAGTAAACATTGATAGAATTTTTAATAGAATGATCAATTTGCTTTTTTATCTAAGGTATAGGGGCTAATTTGCCCATTTTTTGACTAAAGTGGGCAAAGTGCAATCTGACTTCTAGTACAGAGGTTTTCGTGGGACCTTTACCCCTTAGATGGCAGGTTGAAATTCGTTACACGATAAAATGAAAACAAATCAGATGAAAAATGTAAAGCAGTTCAGGTACAAGCTTATAATAGTTTTGATGATACCACTCCGCAGGCAGTGAAGATTATTATACCATTCACACACATAAAGAAGATTCTTTTGAATTATCATCTATGATTCCAAAAGAATTATCATCTATGATTCCAAAAGCTCATATATGACAGTGAACTTACCATGAAAGGATTGAAGAACAAATAGGGTGAGCCCACATGAGATTTTATCCAAGAAGCTCAATGACCCACAGACAAATGCGCAACCATTAAGATCTTGACCGATTAGCACATTCTGCATGCTCACAGCAGTCACCTACATGGATTTAAGAATTGGAATAAGCAAAACACGAAAGAAAAACAAACTAGGAAAAGAGCATGGCACAAATATTCCAACATACCGTCATTAATGCATTTGCTATTCCAATAAATATGGATATGGCATACACGAATAGACTCATGCTTCGAGGCAAGAGGATAATTGCTATACCACAAAAAATCCAAAGAATCCCTCCAGCAGTATAATAAGCCTTCAGGCGTTGCTCATTCCATGCAATCTCCTACATAGGGTGAATGCCTAAAGCTTAAGCAATGTTATATAAAAGCTTTCCGAAGATAAAAACCAAGTTTTAACGAGGCAGACCTGAAGAAGAATAGATACTACGAAGCTGCAAATATAGATAATGGCAGGAACCTAACCGATCAATAAGACAAAATATTAGCCTAGCATTCATCTCTAAAACATATTGAAGACCGAAAATAAATTTAATGATGACAAGTTCAGTTCACATACCAAAGCTTTAGAGGACTGTGCCATTTGCAAATCATCAATTACATAGAATGCAAGATATGCCTTCACAAAAAGAAACCATCTTTAAATTTAAAATCGGTGATATTAGATTACTATTCTTCAGTCTCCCCAATACTGAAAAGAATATTAAGCACCATAAATCAAAGAAATAAAAAGTACGCTTACTTGTGAAACATTAAGTACTAGTCTTGTAAGCATATAAACAATAGCAACTTGATAGTATAAAATTTTCAAGAACCAGTAAGTCCACGAAATCCTTGCATGAATATTTCCATATATACCTGTCTTCGATCTACATAATAAAGAAATGAAATTCTTAGTGATAGCCTAACATGCAAAACATGCCGGGGAATTGTGTCGGGAGATACAGCTCACTTTGGTTCTTTTGTTCCGAGATGAAATACACCCACAAAGCAGCATCCAATGAATATTGATAAGTATGCAATCCAACGGTACTGCTCAGCAGAGGTGAGCATATGATTATGCTTGACTAGGAACACCTAGCATAAGGATCACATCTTCCATAAAAAAAAAAAAAAAAAGCATACCTGATTTTCAATATCTGCACGTGTTTCTGCTCTGATGACTGCAAATACTATAAAAGCAATTCCATATAGGCTGAGATTTGCAACCTAGATTACCAGGAAGTTTAGCACCAGCCATAATGCTCATGAGCCATGCAACAAATCAATAGGTGAAAGGAGCTGACCATTGTAAAGGCATTTCGACAGCTTGCCAGTACTACTCTGCTTGTTGAATTGAGAGTGATGCAACTCACCATGGACCTGCAATATAGAAAAGATACAGGGAAAAACCAATTTTATTCCAAGATTAAAAGAAAATGTAAATGATAGGTTAAAATATGTTGTTAGTCCTTGTACTTTGACAAAATTTGAGATTTAGTCCCTGTACTTAAAAAGTAAAAAATTATGTCCTCTTACATTTTTATTTAAAAATCTCAGACCGGCTATCAAAATCGTAAGTATTTTCTACCAAAAATTGTCAACTTGGAATTTTGATTAGGCAATCCTCATATGACATGGTATATGATTGACAAAAAACAAACATGATAAGTTGACAAATTTTGTCAAGAACTGCCAACAACGATAATGATTGGACTAGGATTTTTCAATTAAAAAAGTAGGAAGATCGAATTTTTACCTTCATAGTACAGGGACTAAATCTCAAACTCTATAGAAATATAGGGATAACAACATATTTTAACCTGAATGATATTCTATCACAAGAATCCAGCACTATAAGAATTTGCAGAAAAAACTTCATCCAATCCAATCAGAATTTTATGCTTTTGCTTCTCTCTCTGCGTAGAAGAATCAAATATGATATCATGTATGTTACAACGAGAAGATTGATAAAGCTATTGAAACATTACATGTGTGAAACCTGAGTAGCAGCCCAGCCAACATTAAAAATTGCAGCAAATGTACTGTATGAAACAGTCTCTACTATTGTTGAGAAAGACGAAAGGAGTTTACAAGGTATACAACCACCAAAAACCGAAGAAAAAGAAACAGCAACTAAGATAGCTCCTGCACCATGCCATATTTTGAAATGTCCAAACCTGTCAATCTATCAAGTAAATGAACAAAAATTATTGCCACAAGTCAAAAGGAAATAAAAGAAAGGAGCATAAATTGAAAAACCTTGCTGTAATACTAATTTCAATCATGTTGCACTCACAACAAACATGTAAAACATGTATATATTCCCACGAGATGACAAGGATTAAAAGAAAGATTTGAAATCAATTACCAGTTCACCAAAAAATATGGTGGCTAGACCATCTGCTATTTGGCCGGAAAGCATGACAATAGCAGCATCCCTACAAAAAAAATAAAAAAATAACACATGGAACATTATATTTAAAAAAACAAAAATTAAGAAATACATGAAGATGGAATTTACATACATGATCTCCAGGAAGCTAACTATATAGATAAGCTATAATAACATAATTACAAAGTTCAATTATATAATAAGCCAAAACGAAGTAGAAATTTTAGAAGCTATGTAAAAGCGAAAAGAAGCTTAAAATCTAAAATGCTTAGACATGTTTTCTTTGTTCATAGCATAAGTCCACAATACTAGAATGACATCTAGTCATGCTTTAGTTTTCCATTATCTAAGACCTACATTCTACCTTCTGCTGCACATAAATCAGATTCCTATAGTTCATTTGTACCAAAATGATAATATTTGTGAACATGGTCGATTTGACATACTTTGGACATCAACATGGAGACACCAACTATAGCAAATTGGACTTTTAAGAGCTTCTACCTTTTTTCTCTCCACATGCTACGAGTTTGTAGATAGGATTAACGAATGGGTAGAGAATAGAGGCATGCATAAATAATACCAAAGTTCCTTCAAGAGACTTGCACATATGTGAACCAAAGGCAACAGATATAACTTCCAGTAAACAATAAAAGGCAGGTATGAAAGGCAACTAGATTAAAGTTTTACTAATACCAAAGTCTACATAAGAAAGGTTAAGCAAAGCATTTTCAGCCTCAGGGTCATTTTTTAATCAAATTCAGATAAACAAACAAGTTTAAAAGTGATAAAGAGATTAAAGAGGAAAAATACATGGCAAATCAATCATGAAGATGTTAATTTCTGACCCAACAGAAAGACTATATACCTGGAGGAGAGCCCGATCTCAGTTAAGAACAATAGAAGATAAGTAAACCAGCATGCAGAAGTGATGTCATTTAGCATGTGACCCACACCATAACAGTAAACAGACCATCTTCCAACAGGCTTAGAAAATGAATCATCTTCGATACTGTTACTCATTACAGTCAAAAGGAGTTGACAGGAACCTCTACTGAACGTGCAAAGAATGTAGTTCCTGATCAACCCAAACCTACAAGCAAAACATTCATCGTTGAGAGAGGAAAACAAGAAAATACACCTCTGTATGAAGAAAAGTGAGTCGAGAAACAGGCAAAGTTTTGAATGCTCTTTAGCTAATAGCAATACAAGAACACAAGACATCACATTTAGCACATATGGCAGAGACAAAAGACTACAAGCCTTATAATATCCTATTCATAAATAACATACAAGATAAGCAGAACAAATATACATCAATTGAAGAACTTAAGTCTTTTTAAACTTTAATGATCACTTAGTTTCCCAGTCTTTACCAAATCAGTGAATTCTAATTCACTTTCCACTGTTTAGCATATACTTCATCCTGTAATTTTAAACTTCAATAATAACTTAGTTTCCCAGTCTTTTCTTTTCTTTCCTCCAGCTTTACAACAAGAAAAATAAAATCCCATTTCAGGCATTTTCCAACATATCCTATTTTTGCTCATAAAGCAAATAAAATAAAGCCTTCAAATCAAACCCCGTCCTTTAAGCTTCTGTTTTAGCCCAGTGGAACTCACAGCACCCATCCCCATCCATGAATTTGAAATGAACCCATTATCCAACAAATCAACCAATAAAGATTTCTTAAACAAAAAGACTATTGTTTCATTGAAAACTGATAGAATGTTATAAACGTTGCTTGCAAAACCCAAAGTGAAGGGAAAAGAATATATAGAAAGGAAGCAATATACCTTTGACCCAACGAAGCAAATAACGAAGTAGATGGCTTATGTTCTTAACATTTAAACAAAACGACCCAAAATCAAATTAGTAATGAAGAATTAAAAACAAGCAAAAAAAAGAAAGAAAGGAAAGTAAAAAGAGAGTGCATACAATTGGTGGAGATGAAGGTTTTGGTGACTGCTGGCTTGTTGTGGGGGACTGCAAGATTGGAAACCCGTTGGAAATTGTGAACCGAATTGCGTACATGCTAAATATAGCTAACTTTTGAAAAGGAAATATTTATTAAAATTCATAAGGAAACAGGACATGATACAACGCAAGGATAAGAGGAAACAAAACTCCAAAAAGTCAGAAAAGGAAGGAAGCAATGAACAAAACAAAACAGAAAATCACGATCTTAGCACCCCCAAGCCCCCAACAATATTAAAAGGCTAAACTATAAAATTATTCATTTTTTTTTATCTTATATTATATTTTAGTTAATATTTAAAATCCATTCGGACTATCACGGAAGAAGTTTAACGGTAGAGTGATAATTTCGTAACAAAACGATAATATTAGTGACCAAAACGTGACATTTCAAACATAAATAACTAAAATGTAATATGAGAAAAATAGAAGTGACTATTTTTGCAGTTTACCCATAATAAAATGTAAGAAAAAGTAATTGTCCAATTAACCCTTAACTTTCAAACTCTGTGCATGTTAGTCCAACTCTGATATTTCAATCAGGATGGTCCTAGATAACATGGTTTTGGATATTTATAGGTATATGATTTTTTTTCATGAAGATAAAATTAATTAAATTAATTGTAAAGATTTATAATTTTTTTATTTTAATATGAAAAATTAAAATTATATAATAAAAAAATTTAGGTTTACCCTGATTTCAATTTAAAACATAAAATAAAATTTTAAATTTTAGATGGAGATTAAATTAATTGATTAAATTAATTTCAATATTATAGTAACAAACCAAATAATAAGGGATAATTTTTTTCAATAATTTATTTAATTAATTTTGATGTTTTGAAATATTAAAAAAATTATAACTTCTAGCAATGTGGTAAACAAGTACAATTTATTAATTTTTTAAATAAATTATTTTAGTTTCTACTCTTTTTTCACTTAACTTTTTTTACTCCTATCAATACTTAAAAAAAAATTTACGTGACCAAAATAAAAACGAATTAGAAGTTAGTGACTAAAATAAAAGTGTAAATATGATATGGTAAGTACAGTCAACCGCAGGGGCGAAGCCAGGAGGCTAGCATTAGCCCCGGCCCCTCCTAAAATGTAAAATTGCTTTTAAGGCCTTTATAATTTTTTAAAAATTTTAAATTAGTAAATGTAAAATTGCACTTTGGCCTCCTAAAATTATAAAAATTTGATTTAATCCTTTACAAATTATAAAGATCTAAACTATAAAAAATTAAAATTTCATCCGGCCCCCCCTAAAAAAATTTTCTGGCTTCGCCCTTGGTCAACCGCTGTTAGAGATTTAACGCTTGAATATAAAATGAAAGCGCCCTAAAAATTAATTCACCAATTAGATAATTACTAAAAACGTAAATATTTTGTGAATTTAGATATTAGTAAGATAATTTAATTAATTTAGATTTAAATAGTAATATTGGGGTTTAAATCAAGATCTGCATCCGCTTTTATTTTTAAATTAATTTTATTTTTTAAATCATTATAATTATTAAATGCGGATTTTTAGATATTCCATTGATAAATGTATTTAATTGAGATATTTTTACTATTTATTTTAATTAATTTTGAATATAAGTTCTATAAATTTTAGCACTTAATTGAGGTTGATATAACGATTATTCAATATGTTGAAAAACGATTTGATACGTGAATCGCATGGGAAAATTGGGACGGGAGCTCGACAAACTCTTCATTTTTAGGATTATTTTATTTTTATTATTTTTGGATAAATTTTAAAATAGTTACTTTTGTTTGTCATATAGGTTATATTTTAGTAACTTATATTATTGTGTTGTAATATTTTAGTCATTAAGCTGTTAATTTTTGTCAACGGTGTAACGGTAAGTTAACATGGCACGTTAAATTATCATTTTAGATGAAAATTTTATGTTAAATTCTACAATTAATCCTTTAATTTTTTTCTTTTATGTTCTTTTAACTTTTTTTTCATTCACTTTTACTTCTCCCTCTGTTTTCCTCCTTTCTTCATTTCTTTTAATGTAGTTTTTCTATATTTTCTATTTGTTAAAACTAGTCCACAAGCTCGCCTCACTCGAAAAAATTAAATTATTCAAAAAATAAAAGTATAGGGACTAGCTTTAATAAATGAAAAATATAGAAAAACTATGTTAAAATAAATGGAGAAGGGAGGAAAATAGAGGAAAAAGAAGAAGAGAATGAAAAAAGATATAAAAAAAAATTAAATTGCTCAAAACAAAAAAATATGGGGACTGATTGTATAAATTAACTTAAAATTTTTGTTTGAAATGATAATTTAACGTGTCACACTAGTTTATCGTTAACGACAATAATCAACGACTTAGTGACTAGAATATTACAATACGATAACGTAAGTGACTAAAATGTAACATTTCAAATATAAGTGATTAAAATATAACATAAGGTAAATAAGAATAATTATTTTAATAATTTACACTTATTTTTTTAGATAATATCTCTTTAAGAAATTAATTAGGACTAAATTTAAAAGTTGTTGCAAGCTTGTCTCTTTTTATTTTAGGAAGTTTACCATTAAAACATACTTAGCCTACTTTCAAAAAGTGCCTTAGGTGTTATTATTATTTCTATTATTGGGACATACTTAGCCGACTTTGTGTCTGAGGTGTTATTATTATTACTATTATTGGAACATACTTAGCCGACTTTGTGTCTGAGGTGTTATTATTATTAGATAGGTTAGGCCTTTATGAAAGGGGGCGGCACTGTAGCCAGAGGTGGATTAGTTGATTTGGTGTTAGACCATGAGATTACGAAATAGCATTCACTCTTCACTTCAGCGTTTGTTAAATTTTTCAGTTTAGAAAATAGATTTAATTGTCCCATAATTCCATTTTAGCATAAAATTGAGAAGGAATATCTCGTTTCAGTGTTAGACGACATACTATTGGTGAATTAATATGATTCATAATTGTTGTATTTAGTCTATCGAAAAATAAATTGATATGATCAATTGAGCGAGTGGTTGAGGCTGTTGATTTGAATCAAGTTTTTCTACTTCGTAAGGCTACTAAGGAATTAAATTGTGGAAGCTGCTATCAAGGTTATTCATGTGATATGAGTTAGCTAGCGAGCTGTTCTCGTAGTTAATTTACATACGGAAAGGGTGGTTATATGAGATTTTCTTTGATCATTATAATTGACTTATCAATTAGAGAAGAGCTTTCATTTTATTGGTTTATTCAAATTTAATTTTGTTTGCTTACTTTATTGTGTTCTTTTTTTATTTAGTTTCTGCTAGTTATTTCATATTCAAATTTAATCCCCTCTTTTTACTTTCGCAGAAAGGATGGTAGCCATTACATATCAGCTGTACAAATACTTAACATATTTGTTACACATCAAATCTACAAATACCTAACATATTTGTTGTTATGTCACCTTCTCGAGTTCGATATCTAATTTTATTAACTGGTGGAACTTTAATGTTGATATAGATTCCATTTAAACAACCTAAGCAATTCTACAAATAAAGGAAAATGTAGAGTTAATATCGTCTATTAAAATTTAAATCCAATAAGTTGTTAAATTTGCTACCGTCAACATGTTTCTTCCTTTCGTAGCCTATAATTGCTGGAATTTAAGACACATTGATATCAACAATGCATTCCTAAAGGGAGACTTATTTGAGGATATCTATATAGCTCAACCCCCTGGCTTTAAGCAATACCTGATGATGGTAAGACTTTAGTTTGCAAACTTCATAAAGCCATATATGGCTTGCGTCAAGCATGAAGAAACTAGTTTCACAAACTACAAGAATTTCTTCTTACCATTGGTTTCACTTCTTCTAAAGCAAACCCCTCATTATTTATTCTTAAAGATGAGGGAAATCTCACATACATGATTGTGTATGTGGATGATATACTGCTAACGGGAAACTCTCATGGTACAATAGAAAATACAGTAGATTAACTTCACAAATAGTTTTCTTTGAAGGACCTAGGTAGCCTTGAGTACTTTTTGGGAATTGAAATTCAATCTATTGGTAATAGTATCTTCATCAACCAAAAGAAATACACATTGGACTTGCTTGCTCAAACCAACATGATGCATAGTCAACCTATACCATCACGAATGGCAGTCAGTAATAAATTAGCTAAAAATGATGGTAACGCCCTTAGTGATCCTCAACATTATAGAAGCATAATAGGGTCACTGCTGTAACACCCCTTAACCCCAAACCGTTGCTGGCACAGGGTTACGAGGCATTACCGGATGTATCAGACAACTTACGAGTAATTCATAAATAAAATAATATTCAAAGTATAATTTAATAAAAATTAGTTTAAATAGAATAATATTAAAAGTATAATTAATCCCTATATTGAACTCTCAAAGCCTAAATATATATTAAAGTGGTTCGAGACTTATTCGTGTAATCTAATAATTTTTTTTTATAAAAATTTTTGGCAGCATTTCTGCTTATTTTTACATAAAACCCCCTACATTTTCAAATCAAAATAAACCCATGCCAATGTTCAACCAAAGATTTTACACATCAAACACTTCTAATCAAGCTCATAACATTGGTTTAATACTTTAATCAAATATCATAACAAATAAAGAAATAATTTATAACTTCATTCTTTATCCAATTTAGTACCAAATTTTACCATTTATATAACTAGTATTTCATTCATCATTCAAAACATTTTAAACATTATTTACAACTCAAAATCATATAACATAATTACATAATTTACATACTTTCACCTAGTACATGCCACTTAATATAAAGGAAGAGATACGTCACCAAAATCTTCGTGTTAGAGTCGGGATCGTTCTGGATGCTGGACCAGATCCGATTCTAATGACCTGCGCACGGAAACAACCGTACGCTGAGTATTTTATACTCAGTGGTATTACTATAAATCAAACTATTTAACATTAATAATTTATAAACATCAATCATAAGCTTATAAATCATTTAAACTAATTATATATAATTGAATACCACTTCATAAATCTTTCACATACTGATTCAATTCATAATTTATCTTGTGCATTCTTTCTCGTACTTTCAATAGTGCCAGGACAATCAATCTCATTTTCAAATTTTCATTTCAATTGTTTACCCTATTAACAAGGCTCGGACTCTGACAGATACGCGGATTCCATCCAAACACACCAGAATATCCAACCCAAACACACCAAAATAATGAAATTCTCCGTAACACACCAGTATAATATAGCCTCCCAAACACACCAGTATATCATATCCTCCCAAACACACCAGTATATCATATCCTCCCAAACACACCAGTAAGGCATGAAATGCCTCTTCGGATAAACCGAAGCATATAATAACAGAATCATCTCTTCGGCCGAGCTACAAATCTCCTCATCACATCACAAATCCAATGGCATGTCATTTGTATCAAATCTAGTCCGACAAGTTAATAGGGTATTATTTTTACTTTTTCAATTTCACTTTCATTTCCACAAAAATTTCCAATACTCAATCAATTCAACATCTATTATCTTAATTCATATACAAATAAATTTTCTCACATACTCATATTTAATTTAAAATATAATACTTACCTTATCTTAATTATTCCATAACCATAAATTCATTATACATTTAATAAATAGTTTGAGTTATAGTAATACAAACCCAGAATACGCGTTCACTCCTCGACGATCTTTTCTTTTCCTTTCGATGCCGATGCCTCTTTTTCCTTGTTAGCTACGAAAATAATAATAATTTATAATCATCAATATAACACAATTCAATTTAATTCATGAGCCTAAACATGCAAATTTAATCATTTTTAAGATATATATAATTTCACTGTTAAGCTGTCTATTTGAGTCACTGTTACTAAATTATTTATATCTTGAGCTACGAAACTCCAAATTAATATCCGTAAATTTTTCTTGAAACTAGACTCATATATCTTCTCACCATAAAATTTTCAGAATTTTTGGTCTAGCCAATTAGTACAGTTTATTCATTAAAATCTCCCCTGTTACTCCATTCAACAGTTCTGACCTCTCTCTACTAAAAATCAATTATCTCATTATACAAAACTCGAATAAGGTTCATGTTTATTTCTTTTGAAACTAGATTAATTAAGGAGTTCACACATATAAATTACACTCCATAATAATTTTTGTACAATTTTTAATGATTTTCCAAATTCAAAATAGAGTATCTCGAAATCACCCTGAACCAGTCTTACTAAATTTCAAATATCTCTTGAATCATAAATTCATTGCTTACACTGTTTCTACTATAAGAAACTAGACTAAATAAGCTTTAATTTCATATATTATTCATCCTCTAATTCAATTCCTACAATTTTTAGTGAATTTTCAAAGTCAAACTATTGCTACTTCCCAAAACTGTTTTGATGTAAAATGCTAATAACCAAATTTATAACACCAATTCACACCTTATTTCTATTCAATTTCCATCTAAATATTCATATAACTATCAAATTTTCATCATTTTTCCATAATTCCGAATTTCTTTCAATTTAATCCCTAAAACTCAAAACTTATGGCTTGTTTTACAATTAAGTCCCTAATTCAATTCAAATTCATAATTCTATCAAATTAATCCCTAATTTCATCATTTCTTCAACATAAACCCTAATCAAACCTCCATTAATTTTCAATATTTTCTCATGAATTCAAGAAAATCTTTCTCTAAAGCTTCAAAAATACCAAAATTAGAAAGGAAATGGCTTAATTAACTTACCAAATTAACTTTCAAGCTTCACTTCTCCAAATTTCCCTTTTTTCTTTTCTTTCTTTCTTTCTTCCCCACTTTCACGTTTCTATTCTGTTTCTTTCTATTCTTTTGTTTCTTTTATTTCTTTATTAATTAATTTAATATAAATATCTAATTAACTCTAATTATTTTCACACATTTGTACACATACATATACACACACATGTCACTAATTATTATCATACACTTGTCTCCGTTTATTTATTAAATAAATTACAATACACATATAATTAATAATAATTAAATAATTAAATAATATATATATATTACTTAAATAATAAGTAAATATACACATTTAATACATTTGTACCATTAATACAAATACACATGTATTTATCCATCATCAAACACATGTCACTTTTATGGTTTAATTACTAACTTAATCCCTTAATAATTTTTCTATTCTATAATTAAACTTTTGCACTTTATTCAATTTAGTCTTATCTACTAATTGTTTCTAATTTAAACTAGTTTCACCTAATTAAAAACCTATTTAGACACACAACTAGAGTCATAATTATTCCTAATAATTATTTAAGGATTTAATTTTCTAAGACGGAGGCCCGACAATACACTTTTCTGGTGCCCACGAATTTTGGGTCATTACAACTGCAATACCTCTGCCACACAAGGCCAGACATATCATATAGTATCAACAAGGTTGCACATATATGCAAAATCTTAGAAAGTCTCACTGGGTTGCTGTCAAACGAATTCTTCGTTATTTAAGAGGTACTTTAGATCATGGGTTGGTGTTCATTACTGCTAAAATAATAAACCTCACAGCATACACAGATGCTGTTTGGAGAAGTGATATCGATGACCGAAGATCAACATCGGGTCATTGTGTTCTTCTAGGACCCAACATTATTTCATGGAGTTCCAAGAAACAAATGCTGGTTTCTCCATCAACTACGGAAGTAGAATACAGAAGCCTTGCTGATATGGCCTCAGAAATTATATAGTTACAGTCCCTGTTATCAGATTTCCAAATCAATTTAATTGAACCACCCAAAATTTGGCGTGACAATTCAAGTACTATTGCCATGGCTGCCAACCTAGTTCTACATTCGAAAACAAAACACGTTGATTTGGATCTTCACTTTGTTCACGAAAATGTGCTCAACAATCAAATTCATGTTGGATATGTTCCAGCAAAACATCAAGTTGTTGTTGTCTTCACTAAACCTCTCCTGACCAAGGCATTCCAAGAATCATGAAAGAAGCTGTGTGTCATCCCATATGATGAAGCTACCACTCTATTTAACAAATGAACAAAAAGACAGAAAACATAGCCAATATTAGCTGTATATCACAGCCACGTTGCTAGCCTATTTGCTGTATGATGCAGCCATGTTGCAAGACTGCTGCAACGTTCTTTGTCACTATTTTCCATTTTGTTACAAAGGACAATCCTTTGATATTATATATTACCATGTATTGTAATTGTAAAGATCAGAGTTTTCAGTAATACAATGCTTTAGCAAATATTCTCTCGCTGGTCTAATATTGCAAAACGTTTACCATGTGTCAGGGATGAAGAAATATCTTCTTTCTGTAGCATAGTTAACATTTTTGGGACATTATGTTCTGTTAGGTCCTAAAGATGTGAATGTTTATCTCAAACTAGAGATTATTGAGTAGCCGGTGATGCAAGGGTGAAAACTGTAATTAGTCTACATGATGTCTGCCTAATTTGCATATGTGGACAAAACAAGGAAAAATAAGATAGTTGATTTTTGGCACATAAGGCTAAGCCATGTTAGTTATTCCAAGCTAGGCGTAATGATGATGAAGTTGATGTTGAAGGGTCTTTCGTAACTTAAAGTGATGACGGATATGGTTTGTGCAGGCTACCAATATGAGAAAGCACACAAACTTTCTTACGAAAAGTCCAAGTTTAAAGCAAAGGAACCATTAGAGTTAATCCACTTTGATGAGTTCGTATCGATCAACCAAGCTTTTAATTATTGGATGAAGTATATGATCACGTTTATCGATGATTTTTTCAGATTTGTGTAGGTTTATTTTATGAAGGAAAAGTCAGAAACTCTCACAAAGTATGTCAACAGAGAAGAGTATCCCTAATTCGAGTTTTCAAATTTTCTTTGGGAATGACGAATACGTCACCAATTTACATATTTGACCACGCTACAACAAAATGGCATGTCTAAGAGAAAGAATAGGCACCTGGCAGAGATATGCCATAGTATGCTTCACTCGAAAAATGTCCCGGGATAATTTTGGGTAGAAACGATGAAGACAGCTGCTTCTGTAATCAATAGGCTTCACCAACAAAGGTTTTCTTTTTTTCTCCTTTTGAGAAATTGTGGAGCATGATACCTACAGTTAGTTATTTTCTAGTGTTCGAATGTATATGCTATGTATTTGTTCCCGATCATTTACGTAGCAAGATGGGTAGGAAGTTGTTAGGTGTATTTTTTTAGGATATGACATCCAAAGAAAAAGGTAGAAATGTTGTGATTCTACAACTGAAAAGTGTTATATGTCTTAGAATGTGGTGTTTGATGAATCATCTTCATGGTGGCCATCGGAGAATGAGGTATCGCCAAAATCAGATGCTTGCAGGCATGAGTGGCAAGATTCGCAAACCCACCTGAGTTTGAGAGAAGCTGAGGTTGTTGATGATGAAGTTGAAATTAGAAGTCATTAGCTAACCCGTGTGCACCAGCATCTAGTTGAAACTAATGTCCTTCAGCATCCAACCAAAATTGATGTGCATCAACCACCAAATGGAGAAGATGAGCCGAATGAACCGGAAGTCCCAACTCCACTTAGGAAATCAAGAAGAGTTAGAAAGCCAAATCCCAAGTATGCCAAGGCTAATACTACTATAGTTGAAGAAGATGAGAAGAAATTGGAGACATTTGAGGAAGTATTTAAAAGTCCGAAGTGGGTTAAAGTCATGGAAGAAGAGATTGCTGTACTAGAAAGAAATGAGACTTGGGAGCTTGTGTCAAAGCCAATAAATTGGATCCTATCTCTTGCAAGTGGATTTATAAGATAATGCATCATATAGATGGATCGATCGAGAGGCATAAGGCTCATTTGGTGGCTTAAAGATTTTCTTAACAGTACGGACTAGACTATGATGAAATGCTTAGTCAGATAGCAAAGCTTACAGCGGTGCGAGTTTTACTTATACTTGCGGCCAGTAAAGGCTAGAATTTATGGCAAATGAATGTGAAGAATGTGTTTCTTCATGGGAGCTAGACCGGGATATTTACACGAACCAACCGATGAGCTTTTAGAGTTGAGATTATCCAGAGCATGTGTGCAAGCTTCGAAAGGTGTTCTATGGATTAAAGTAACCACCAAAGGCTTAGTATGGAAAGATCGTTAAATTCTTGACTCATAGTGATTATTCAACGACATATGTGTATTCGAGCTTGTTCATTGAAGTCGATAGAGGAAGGCTAGCTATGGTTATGATATATGTAGATGATTTAATTGTGATAAGAGATTGGGATGTGTTGGAAATTGGCCTACCATGCTGCTGTGATATTTTTTGTTTAAGTGCATGCAGCTTGTAAACATGCTGCAGCACATTACAAGGCTGTTTAGCTGTAATTATTCTGGGTTAAGTATGTGCTAGCAATTGTGCATCCTGCAGCACGTATGCTTGTTGTAACAGTAAGGTTCACTGATTTGCGAGCTAAGCTAGGAGTATGCAGCATGCAAGCCAAGGAGCAATGCATGCAGCACATGCAGCACATAAAGCAGCCAAGAAGTAGAACAAGCTGCAAAGCCATACTTATGCTGGCTAAAGTTCAAGCTACTGTTCATTTTGTTACTTCAAGCACTAGTTTAGTTTTTTAGTTCAAAATGAGCTGAGTTGGTATAGTTTTTAATGTAATTAGGTGCTGATCGATTGATAAATTAGCTTACCTATGTGTGCAAGTAATGTTTTCATAAATTCCAATGTAACTTAGTGGTGTTAGGTGGATGTTTAGGTGATGTAGTTGACTATAAATGTTTTGTTTTTCTTATTGAAAAGATGAGTTAAATGAGCTGAAGCCATAGCTCCCTTGCTGCACATTTGTGAGCAAGTAAAAAATACTACCTTTTTCTGTCATGTATTTCTTCCTCTGCTGTCAAAAACCCAACAGGATGAATAAATTCTCCAAACAAAGTGGAATTTATATGTGTGTTTTTATATGAAAGAACTTGGACAGGTCAAACACTTTCTTGGTTTGGAGGTTGATCGTAGTCGAGATGGGATCCTCTTTTATCAATAAAAGTATTCTAAAGACTTGTTGAAGAAATTTGGAATATTGAACCGCAAGCCGATTTCGTCACCTATGGAACCAAATGCCAAGATGTGTGCTCATGAAGGAAAGGACTTAGAAGATGCAATAATATTTTTGCAACTGGTTGGTAGTTTAATCTACTTAACTTTGACAAGACCCAATATCTCTTATGCAGATGGGGTGATAAGTTGATATATGCAAAGTCCAAAGAAGGCCCATTTAGAAGTTATTCGGCCAATTTTGAGATATGTGAAAAGCACTCTTGGTTATGGTGTTCTATACAAGAAATAAGGAGATTGCAATTTCGTTGGTTTTTATGATGATGATTATAAGGGTAATCATGATACCCTTTTTTTTTCTTACAGGAAAGACTCGAAGGTCAAAACTCAATTTATTGCATCGTTTAATATAATGTCATGGATCTCTGAAGGATAATCCATATTGAACATTTTAGTACAATTGTTTGCCTTAGCCAAATTACAAAGGCTATGCGCAGTTCTATTACGACTACGAGGAGCCCAATTAAACTTAAAAAAACTAAAAAACTGAATCTCCTTATTAAAGTCCCGCATGCGGTGACCCAGCAAAGTTAAGTCCACTTCCCTTTTGTTGAAACGGTTGACCAAGCTGACACAGTCCGTTTCTAGCTCCACGCGGCACCAGTCATTAATCCGGGCAAACTTTAAACTTTCTTCCATCGCTTGTAATTCAGCCCATTCAGTCCACAGCTCTTTATCAGTAACACCCATGCAACCGCCGACGACAAAACCATCCGAGTCCCTAGCAATAACCCCGTAGAAGGATTTATTCCCTTCAATAGAAGCATCAAAATTGATCTTAACCAACCCCAAAGATGGCTTCTTCCAGGTTTTTGTTTCAGTAGTCCTAGGTAACATCGGTTTATCAACATGTTGAAAATTCTAAAGTCTTTGTTTAAAGTTGCAGCTCTCTCCCAAGTTACTCTAGCATCTTCCTCAGTATCTTTAAAGACACGGTTGTTGCGATTATTCCAAATATTCTAAAGCACAGATATAAAATCAGAGAGCGCCTTCTTGTTCAGCTTACGGGCCGCATCTTCGATCCAGTCGACGCACCGCCTATGGCTGCCAACGATCAGATTGTTATCTAGTCCCCCATAGACCAGCATCATACGAGCCTTCGGATAATTTTTTAAAGCATGGATGAGGGTTTCCGTCTCGCTTCCAGATCTCGGGCAAGAGCTATTAAATTCCTTACGAAAGCTGGAAATATTTTCATAGGTAGGAAGGATATCATGACCAAGCCGCCAACAAAAAATTTTGATCTTTAGGAAGGTTTGCAGCTTCCAAATGAGTTTCTAAAAGATTCAGTGGGGGCCGAACCCCGTTTGTTTTAGAGTCATCCAGGAATAAGCAGACTTAGTAGAGTAATAGCCGAAGGGACTATGGAACCAGATATGACAGTCATCCGGACCATTATGGATAATGGGGATTTTATAAATTTGGTCCCCCAAGTAAATCACACAGATCTCTTTAACCCTTCTTTCATTCCAGCCATCTCTATCTTTATTAAAAAGCTCACCAACCTTTTCCTCTTTGACCTCCCTTTTGCTCATGCAGATCGAGTCCCCAGAAAATCCCTCAAAACCCCAGTTATCATTTCATATATTGATCTTGCTTCCTCTACCCACATTCCAGCCAAAACCCCCATAAAGAAGTCTAGCAGCTTTTGCAATGCTGTGCCAAGTGAAAGAAGGTTTATAAATTTGTTTTGGGTGAAACACGTCCCCATTTGGGAAGTACTTTGCACTAAGGACCTTGAAGCAAAGAGTCTCTTTATAGTTCATCAGTCTCCACACTTGCCTGCCAAGCAAGGCAATGTTAAAACGTCTAAAGTCTCTGAAGCCAAGGCCTCTCATGCCTTTGGGCAAACACATGTGATTCCACGAGAGCCCATGCCACCCTCTGTTATTATCGTTACCTCCCCACCACATTCGACGAATCATGGTTTTAAGCTCCTTTAGAACCCCGTTAGGGGCCCAGAAAACTGAAAGAGCATACGTAGGGATAGACTGTATAATCGACTTTATGAAAATTTTCTTACCACCATACGATAATAATCTCTTAGACCAGCTGTTAATTCTTCTAGCCGCACGATCTAGGATGCACTTGAAGATAGCTGATTTCTTTCTTCTAATCGTTATAGGCAGACCCAAGTAACCATCAATATAATCGACCACCTTCATTTTAAGTAAGTTACTCAAGGTCGCTTGTTGGGTATCAAGGGTATTGGGGTTAAAATACACCATAAACTTGTCTAAGTTTATGCTTTGTCCGGACATCTTCTCAAAAGTTTCTAGCAGCTTAGTAAATTCAGTCACTTCACTGTGTTTGTTCTTGACAAACAAAAGAGTATCATCAGTGAAAAAAATATGGTTGATTCTAGGGCCATTCATACTGGCCCGGATACCTTTAATTTTATTGAAGGCTTGCGCATCAATTAACATACGGGATAAGGCCTCCATACAGAACAAAAATAAATAAGGGGATAAAGGATCCCCTTGACGGAGGCCTCTTTTCGGAGTAATTAAGTCTGACATATACGTATTACATTTGACTCTATATCGAACAGTGCAAACGTAATTCATAATTTTTTTGACCCAACCAATAGAGAAACCCATCTTAACCATCATTTTCTCAAGAAAGCTCCACTCCACATGGCCGTAGGCTTTGCTCATATCGAGTTTGACCATACAACCCTTGTTGGGACTGTTTTTAGAACTCCGGATGTAGTGCATAAGTTCATATGCCACTAGAATATTGTCATGGATCATCCGATTGGGAACGAAAGCACTCTGATTTTCGCTAATGCATAAAGGGAGAACATATTTTAGTCTATTAGCGAGAGTCTTCGAAATCATCTTATAAATCACCCTGTATAGACTGATCGGACGGAAATTAGCCATATCACTACGATTTGTAATTTTAGGAATTAAAACAATTAAAGTCTCACTAATGCACTCGGCACTCTTGTTGCCCTTAAGAATGTCGTGGCACAGACTAAGCACATCAGCTCTAACCATATGCCAATGCTCCTTAAAGAAACAACTCGAAAGCCCATCAATACCAGGCGCCTTCCTAGGGTCCATTTGATTGAAAGCCACCATAATCTCATCGTCCATAAACTCTCTGTTAAGCTTCTTATTCATCTCCTCATTGATATGCTTAGGGATAAAATGTAAGTCATTTTTAGCCTCCATAGTCAGAGAGGTTTTAAACAGGTTATTAAAGTAATCCCAAGCCACGTGACAAATCTCCTCTTTATCATCATGCCAGACCCCTTTCGAGTCTTTGAGCCAATCGATGCTATTCTTCTTCCTACGTCCCGATGCACGAACATGAAAATAGCGAGTGTTCCTATCCCCCTCCTTTAGCCACTGGATTCTCGCCCTCGTTGCCCAATATCTTTCCTCTGTGTCATATAATTGGCCCAGCTTACCCCTAGCTTCCTTAAGGAGACTTCTAGACCGCTCGCTCGTTGGCCCATCCATTAAATTACTAATTTCTTTCTCCAGCCCTATAATTTTATTCCTCGTTCTTCTATACTGTTGATATTGCCACGGCCCTAACTTATCCCGAATCAGCTCCATCTTCTCCAAAATATTATACTTCTGCTTGGACCAGGTATCAGCGATAATGTTACGGGCCTCCTTCTCCTTCGCCCAGCAAATATCAAATCTAAACCAGGCCCTCATATCACTATTTTTCTCTTTAGGCTTGCTCCCTTCCGTATCCATAAGGATAGCCTTATGGTCCGATTTAGACTGGCGAACAATGTTAAAAGTTAGAAAATGCATATTTTCTAATATAACCTCCGAGATAATGAATCTGTCCAACCCTTCTTTGACCAGCTTATTGCCATCCCTATTATTTGTCTATGTGAACCAGCCATTTCGAGTCTTAACATCAATCGGGTTTAATTCATCCAGCAGATTACAAAAATCTTCTATCATGGCTTTGGATTTATTGCGGCCCCCATCCTTCTCAGAGTTGTTTAAGATATCGTTGAAATCACCCCCCACAATCCATCCCTCATTTAGCAATCCCTTGATTCTTCTCAACATATTCCACGCCTGTTGTTTCAACCTAGGGTCAAAGTGGCCATAAAAACCTATAAATCTAATTCTCTCCCCATCTTCCAAGCAGACCAATGAGTCAATGTGAAATTTTGAGTAGTTTTGCACCGTTACACTCACGCTCTCTTTCCATAACAAAGCAAGACCCCCACTTATCCCATCCGAATCAATAGCTTAGCAACCATCCATCCTACACATGTCACGAATGCGAGAAAAACCATTAGAGTAAATCTTTGTTTCACAAAGGAAGACGATGTCAGGAACGTTAGCAACAAGAAGTTGCTTTAATTCACGAACTGTCGTTAGGTTTCCAACCCCACGACAATTCCAACAAAGAATTCTCATGGCTCTTGGTGAGGCTGATCGCCAGCCACCGCCTTAAAAGCTGAAACATTCTCCATAAGCCTCTTTTTGACACCTTTGGTTGGGCTCTCATCAAAATTTTCCCCGCTCAACCCCTTGTGTCTCTTTCTTTTACTTTTGAACCGACTCATCCCTTCCCTTATTATCCTATGAGCTCTCCTCTCCAGATAGGATGAAGATATAATTTCCTCCTCACCACCTTTCTCTTTCCTTTTTGAGATCATTTGGTCGCTGTCCTCAATCGTATCAGTTTGGTTTTCCTCTAAGTTATCCTTTAAAGGAGGGTTTGCCATAACAATTTCAACACCATTCCTTCTAAGCCCATTTTCTTGATTCTGAGCCATAAGAGTGACTCTCATATAATTCCCAAATTGTAAGTTTGACTCATTCAGCTCCTCACATTCCCTTCTTTTTTGGTACCTCTTAAGAGTATGACCAATAAGCCCACATGAATAACAAAAGTCAGGGAGTCGCTCATATTTTTATCACATCCACTAATTCCACATCCTCATTACAAACCAACTTCACGATCCTCCTTAAAGGCTTGGAAATATTAATTTTAACTTTGAGTCTCATAAATTCAGTCCACCCTCCATTTCGATCTTTCCAGTCGATCGCAACAAGCTCACCTATGGCGTTTCCAACATCCAGCGCCCTTTGACAATCCATGAGTTCAATGGGGATGTTGTAAACCCTTAACCAAAATGGCGTCAAGAAAAACTCATAGGACTCAATATCCTTTCCTTTTTCAAAAGGCAACATTGAAAACAGACATTTATCGAAAAGTCATAGCCTCAGATTTAGAATTCTGTCACGATCTTCCAAACATCCAAATTTTACGATAATGGTTTCCTCTTTTCAAGCAACAAAATCAACTACTTCTTTCGTGTGCCAAAGTGATCTAAACACCCTATACATTGCCTCTCTGTTCAAGAATCCTTCAGCCATAATTTTTCCCACAGCTCATGCCTCAAAACCTTGGTTATTATTTCCATTGTTTGTACTAATGACAAGGTTGGGTTCTTCTTCTATAAAATTTAGCTTTTCCAACAGCTCACTAATATCCTCTGTTGGTGTTGTCATACCTTCTTCAGATCTTTTTCTCCTTAGAGCGACCGAGCACAGAAAGACACGAAAACACCCAAAAGATGAGAGCATACACTCGGGCTTCCCCAAAAGCTGAAAGGGATCAACAAAACACCAAGATAAAAAGAAACAGGGATCATCTTCAAGAGACTTCAGGAAACCGTCACAAGAAAGGTGAAAAAATAGAAAAAAATCATCATCATGCTATCCTCCAAGGGTCTCGCTAGAAGACCAGCACCGGAGAAACCCAAAAAATATAGGTACTGATCATAAAGAGCAGGATTCAAAACTTGAAAGATACCAAACAAACCCCAAGAAACAAAAAGGCTAATAGCAAAGCCACCCAAAGAATAACAAAAAACAAAACAAGAAAACACCGAACCGTCAAACTGCTATTCGATTCAGAGCGAAAAGAAGGTAGACTCCACCACTTGATATTGCCTAGGGTAATCATGATACCCAACGCTCAACAACTGGGTATGTGTTTTTCCTTAGGTTGAAAATGGTTTCTTGGTGCAGTAAAAGGCAGCTGACTATGTCTTTGTCGACAACAAAAGTTGAATATTGAGCTGCAATAATGGCAACTTAAGAAAGTACTTGGCTCGTGCAAGTGTTGGGGGATTTGCATTAGCCAACAAAGTATGATACTCCTCTATTATGTGACAACATGTTAGCAATGCATTTGGCAGAGAATCCAGTTTTCCATGCAAGAACTAAACATGTAGAGGTTCATTATCACTTCATCAGGGAGAAGGTGTAGCAAGATTAGATTGAGTTGCAACATGTTAATACGGAAGAACAGGTTGCAGACTTATTCACGGAAGGCTTGAGTGGCAACAAGATTGAAGGTTTCATCAGCTCGATATGTTGGAAAGGAAGTAAGATGGTGTCGAGGGGGAGTGTTAAAGCAACAACACCAACAATGTTTTTGTTGTTTATGTTTGGTCTGGTTATTGGTTTTCTGCTAATTTATTAATTGATTCATTAGTCTATGGTTAATTTAATCAGTTGTTTCTATTTTCTAGCATAATGGTTTGTTATGGGATGTGTCCCTAGTTTTAAGAATAGTGGTGTGTCATAGGATGTAAGCCTATATAAGGCATTTAGTTGGTTAAAAAAAAATCAATTAGTTTAGTTCAGCTTTCTTTGTTTTTATTGTTTTCCTTTGTTAGTTGTTGTATGTTCTACAAATTAGACATATTATTTAATGATTAAATTAACAATTTTAATAATTGAAATAATATGATTGATGTAACATTGATAGTTAAAAAATGTAATTAAAACATTTTGATGTTTGGGAATGAATTCAAATTAATGGGAATAGAAAATATATGAGAACATGCACAAGTTTAATTTGTTTCAAGCTGATCTTTCCTACTAACGAGTCTAAATCCGACCTTCTTTGATCAAATTAATTGGTAGTTGGTTGAGTTTAGCTTAAAATAAAGGGTCAAGAGAAAGATAATAAACTGAAAACCGATTGTTAAGTAGTCGTGCATTTTTAAAATTTGTTCCTCAATTTTGAAGAGAGCACTCAAGGGTGCTTCTCGATGTTGAAATAGGCAAAACCATAACCAATGAACAGCTTTACGCATAGGGTGACTTAAACCCATAACCATTAGACTATAAAAGATATTGTGGACAAGTATGTTTTAACCTGCATGAGTTCAAACATCCCCATGCACAAAGCTCTCACAGTCATGGGGTCATCAATTCAAACATCAAAAGATACCTTAGACACTATCTTCAAAGTGTGGAGGACAAAACTTTAAATATATCGTTGTTTAATAATTACTCTTCAATACAACACCATAAGAAATATTGATTTACATGACTTTTCATATACTAATAATCTTTTAAATAATTATTATGAAATTAAATTAATGATCGAATCAGTTAAACTATTAATTTTTAATTTATTCGATTTTAAATAAATAAATTATTAGAAAGAAAACTACAGCCCATCTTATCCAGCACCAACAATATCTAGTGATAGTGATATAGATATAGATATAGATATATATAAAGCATACACATAAATAATCAAATAAAGAGTTTCTCCTTGACATATCCGAACAATATCAATATGTCAAGCTTTATATTTTTATTATATAATATGACATAATATATATATATATATATATAAAGGAATTAAAAACAAGGCATGAAATAGTAAAGCAGGAAGGTCCATAGAGTAACAATCACCCATGTGTTTCTTCTACAGCCGTAGCAATTCCCATGTCCCTTCTGCAACTCTGGGCTCTTTTCTCCTTCGCTTGAGCTTATTGGACTCCCTCCCACTGTCATTTCAACATTCCAAATGCATACTTAGTTACTAATTTTTCCCTTTTAATCTAAGGTTGACTTTGGATGAATGGTGTGTTAATTTATATCTGGTAAGGTTAAAAACAACAGTAGGGGTGTGATTAATTATTGTAGGTGTGAGGGAAAAATTTTTATCGCACCGCAGTCACTGTCCATTCAAAGACACCCTTAGTGATTAAATTACAACAATTGAAAATTTCTTTGACTTAATCAAAATTTAATTTTTAAATTATGAAAAAACCTCAAAACTACACATGAATTTCGATTTGATGTAATTATACACATGAAACATTGATTGTAATTCAAGTATATACATTTAAAGAGAATAAATACACCA
Organism: Gossypium stocksii; assembly: GCA_020496765.1. Taxonomy (NCBI): domain Eukaryota; kingdom Viridiplantae; phylum Streptophyta; class Magnoliopsida; order Malvales; family Malvaceae; genus Gossypium; species Gossypium stocksii. Next base: position 4,620,891 of record CM035623.1, read on the forward strand.
CTTTATTTTTATATTAGATAAATAACAATATATATGTATGCAATATGTAAATGTGAAATGATGTTATATCGATAATTGTGTTAGTGATTCGTGAAAATTGAATCAAATTAAAATTTCATATATAAAATTATATAAAATCGTAGCTCATATATAACATATTTGTATAATTTTAATATTTATTTTTTTAATATTTTGTTAATTTTTTTTTTCATTTTAGTACATCAACTTCAACTATCAAATTAATCTTGTTTTAGTCCAAAAATTATAATTAGAATTAGAAAAAGAAAATTACCACTTGCAGTAGGAGCAGAAGCAGGGCTTTGGTGACCACCATTGGAAGAGGAGCTCTTGGAAAGCTGATAGAAAACTTGAGCTTCTGGGGAATTGGGATCCATGTGCAACAGCTCTGCATGTTCCTCAGTCAATTATTTATCTATCATTCTAAAAGAAAAAAATAAAATAAAATTCTATTATATTTATCAAGCAGATAATGGTCAAAATTTTCCATCAGTCCTTCTACTCTAATAAACAATAGGTTAATATACATTTGGAACTTGAGTTTTGCTTTAGTATTCAATTTAGTACTTCAAAATTTTGTCCCATTTTAGTACCTAAGTTTGGCTTCAATTTTCACTTCGGTACCAATTTTTTTTTCAATTTGATACTTGAAGTTTTTTTGTCTCGATTAAGTACTTGAGTTTGGCTTCAATGTTCAATTTGGTACCTAAGTTTTTTGTATCCCAATTAAGTACCTATATTTATTTATTAAAGCACATATGTCAAACATTTATTGGGTCACATGATGTCATTTAGTCTGGATACTAAACTGAACATTGAAGCCAAACTCTAACCTTAAGTATCAAATTAAACATTAAAATCAAACTCAGGTAGTAAATAATATATTAACCTTTAAAAAAAACAGTGTGACTGTTGACACTACTAGTATTTTCCATAAAAGAATTGCAATAAATACACTTACCAACTTCATAAGCATATCCAGTAAGCAAATTTTGATATAAAACACTAATAATGTCATTGAACTAAAATTTGAAGGGAAAATATGCAATTTAGTCTCTTTTTAAAAAATAAAATTTTAAATTAATATACGATAAAATTACATTTTAACCCCTCAAAAAATTAATAAATGATGCCTCTAAAATATTTATAATTTAATTCCGGCTCCTAGTAAAAAAATTCTAGATTTGATCCTGCCAATTATATATATATATATGATGTAAAAGCGTACCAGGGCACTTGGAAATATTAGCAGGTGCATTGCAAACAGAAGGCAAAGACAAAGCAAGTGTGACATTGATATTAAGACCAAGGTCAGGATCATTTCGATCTTTAATTATAATACACAAACACTTCTTGTTGTTCTTCAGAACTTGTTTCAGACCACTGCAACAATCCGGTGTAGGTGCCTTAGCATTTCCCCCGACATAAGGCAAACATGTCGCCAACCCTATTAGCTGCTCCGTGCACTCCTCTTTGTCTTTGTCTTCCCCTGAATCTCCTCCCATAACGCCAGCGGCACTAACCATGAATATCGTTGCTATAACTAGCACCAATATTCTAAGTTTAAGACATAGTTCATCGCTGTTTAACATGCTGCTAAGGTGTTTGATAAAAAACGTAAATGAAGCAAACACGCACAGCTGCCTGAAAACTCAACTGGAATGGAGCTTAATATGGTTTTTGGTAGGTTATATATAATGGATTGTAGTGGTTGAGCTTGGGGAAACTGAAGTGGCATGTCCACACTTGTAATAAAATATGGGGGGATGAGGTGGTTGGCTATTATTCGTAGATTTCATTAATGTTTTTGAGTGTAATAATTAAAGTGGCATTTGCAGTCAAGTGCACTTCCATTGCTTTTGGCTTTTGTTCACATTGTCTCGGCTCCTTATAAAGTTGAGGCTTTTCTTTTTGGTTTTACATTACGCGTGATGGGAAACTGGTTGGTGTGAGCGGTGCAACCGGTAATCCACTGCCACTTGTCATGCATATTATCTTTTTATTAAAAAATAACAAATTAATTCTTGTATGTTAGACGAAAGAGTAAATTAATCATTTCTATTAAAAATTTTATCTATTTGTATTGTTAAAAATTAGCATTACTGATGGAATAACTAGATAGTGACATGTGGTGTGTGACATGTACCTCATGTTGATGTATAAAGACTAGCTTTTTACTAGTAGAAATAGGTTAATTTTTAACAAAAAGACTTAAAAAGACCAATTTGTTCTTTGATTTGCTCTAACATACATAGAATAATTTACCTATTTTTTAGTAAATGAGGTAAAATACAATCCAAATATAATATAAAGGCTTCTATGGCACTTTTTCACCTATTCGAGTTTTATTGTTTTGTCTATAAAAAATGTCTCACAATCCACATATTGACTGATCAGATCGGTTGAATTGAGAACTGGTTGATATATTAATTTGGATGTAAGAGTTAATTCAGTCTTTAAACAAACCATTCAAAACTAATTAAAAACAAAAATCAAGACAAAAAATTGAAGATGTAACTGGTTGAATTGGTTTTGTAGTTTTTAATGTATTCTTTAAATTTTTATGATTATTTGATTTTTTTATTAAATTATTAGTGGATTGACGATCATCTGGTTGAGCTGAGAGTCGATGATTTGATCGATTTGATCATCATTTCGATTATTAAAACACTGATAATTCAAAAGTTGGAGGTAAAGATATTCATGGGCCAAGTCAGGTTAGTAATTTCACATTTACTCAAGTTTTAGTCTAGTCTGAAATATCAACCTCAAATTTTGCTTAAATCTGTCTATATTTTAAGTTACATTATATTACTTTTTAAGTTTTAATTTATGTTACTTTTAATTTAATATATATTCTATTATTAAAATTTTAAATACATCGTTAACATATATATTTTTTTAATGTTATATGATGGTTTTATATATTGTAGATTTGTTTTTCTAATGATACAAATTACATAATTATTGAAAACAGAAAATAAGATAAATCTACATTCTCGGACCTTGAACATTAAAATCTAAATTTAACCCATATTTTAAATAGATTTATTTATTTTTATTTAAATTTATATTCATAATATTTTTTAAATTTTTACAAATTTCAAGTAATTCACCCAACTCTCAAGTAAAAGTAAAATTTAAATTGAGGAAATTAATCTCACATAAACTAATTAAAGATTGTACTATCACCACAAAAGAATAATCTTCTAAAATTAAATTTTAGGTGACAATTAGATAAATTTCATTTCACTTATCAAATCCTTTTTCACACGTACTTCTTATATTTCAAGGCATGCATGATAACCAATATGTCAATTTAGCATTAGTAAATATATGCTACCAATCTTGTTTTCTCCAAGTGAAGAAAGAAAATTAGAATTATCTTTGATTATCACTTACAACTGATAGATCATGGGTCGCGGATTGAGTCTAACTTGATTGACATTTGTATTATTGTCAGTGCAGGAGGACGTAAATTCGAGTGTATTGAAACGCATTATCTTCCTATTTAAGGGTTATGAAAAGCTATAGATATTTCTAGTCATTGTATCAAAAAATAATAATAAAAGAAGGGTTGAATTATATAGACCTGAACCAATTAATATATCCATATTGGAATTTTCTAACTTCTAATATGAGTAATTAAATCTACATTAATTTAACTCAAAATGACTAAATTTACTTCCTCTCGGCCATCTGTTTTTAAAGCTCTTGTTTCTATGCCTAATTTTCCACTTAAATCCCATTCTGTAAAAAAGATTTCTTCCCTGTATGAAGTTACTTATTTAAGAGAAGATAAAAAAGTCCAGCCTACTAAACTTCCTACAGTAAATCCATATAGTACTTACAAGAAGCCTCTACTTTCCCCTTTAAGAAGTATTAGATCTTTAATCCAAAATTCTCCCAAACAAGTCCGAGAATATGTCCAAGCTTCAAAATTTGACAGTCACCTAATTACAGATGATACCACTGAGAAATTTGTTAATTTGGAAATTCCTCTAGAATTTCTAAAAGAATGGTCTGAAGCAGGATATACCTATATTCACTTTGGAGCTATAAGATTAGCTCTAAATTACCATGAGACAGAAGGAAAATCAGTAGCTTCCAAAATTGCTTTACTGAATTCTAGGTATCTATAATACCAAGCTGTTTGTATGCAACAATTGAAGCTACTTTAAACTTGTGCTGGTCATGGTAACGCTTTTCCCCAATTTTACCATGTCACTGCATGATCCAAATTTGTTGACAGCCTTTAAAATCCAAATCCAGATAGTAGGTGCTCCTCAAATCATGTACCAGATTCAAGATCATGCTTTTAATCTTTCAAAGTATGGTACTGGTGATTCCCTTCTTATCTCAGTTAATACCCAAGATCAACCTCACTGTGTACATGTTCCAAGACAAATTTCAAATGCAGAATTAACAAAGCTTTACCTGAAAGGTGGATTACAAATTATGAGAAGCTCCGTGAGCATGATCAGCTAATACAATCCACAAATAGTAAAATCACTTCCAGAAGTGATAGCACTACAGAGATTAAGTTTGATCATAGTCATTTGAAATATCCAAAAACACCTTCTGTGTTTCCTACAATGTTGATGATGCAACCTGTCCCAGATATTAAAGAATGACATATCCCAAGAGTTCCAGATTGCTGCTGTGGACTTTGTGAACCAGGTCCAGAAAGAAAGCTTTTGAAAGTTTTTCTACAGATGGAAGGCCATGCTACATTTTCAAAGACCCTAATACAGGACATTATCCATAGGCTCTTAACTGTCCCTGTGAATTATGTACTGATGATAGTTTTGCAGCCTGGATACACAGCTTGGATAGAAGTTCATCCAAATCGGGAAAAAAGAAGTCAAAAAAGAAATTCTTCCAGCATGAATTTTATGAAAGATACATGAATGGAAATCTTTCTATTTACTCTCTAGGAGAAGACAATGGTAAATTTCTTTACCTTATTAACTATACTGCTAAAACACCACACCTAAATCAAACACTACCACCAGATCCAAACTCATCGGGTCCTCCAAAACCTCTTTCCCTGTCTACACCCACAAAAGTTAAAAATTCAAGCAAAAATCCTTTTCCTCAACTTGTTATAAACAAATTTGTAAATGGGTCAAAAAGAATCTATTTCCTAAAACCACAAAAATTCTTAAATCTCCCTTACTATTATATATCAATCCCCAAACACATCATATGAACAAGAATTTCTACCATTACAGGAATTTACACAAGGGTATACTCATACCCCTAAAATTCTATCTAAACTCCAAATTGATGAATCAAGAAAACTTACAAAGGTTAGTGCTGCTAAAACTACTTTAAACTGGCAATCTAAGAATCCGATTGCACAAATAAAGTTCTCAAGAAATTAGATTCCAAAGTCTCCAATTTGGATTCAAAAGTTTTAAATGTAAAAGCCAAGCTTGATGACAACTCCAAGATGGTGAAAGACTTAATTGCACAAAGAGATAAAGAAATTCAAAAGTTTAAAGACCAGATCAAGACTCTGAAAGAAACAGGAAGAGTTCCTCTATCATAAATGACTCCTAGAGATTCTGATACAGAATTCATATTATTTCCTTCAATCAGACATACTAGTCTTCAGACAGAAGGAACTTTTATTATGTTTCCTCCAGTTCTTGAAAAGAAGAAACCAAGTCTTCATGACTTTCGCAAGCAGATAAAGAAGAAAATAGAGAAAGAAAAGAAAGAAGCTGAAAAAAATTCACAAAGAAGACTCTCCCCAATATGAATCTAAACAACTGGGAAAAAGACATATTGTTGAAGATTCACCACCACCTTCTCCTTCTTCAAAGCAAACTTCTAAATCCTTGATGATACAACACCAGAAAAATCCTTTGAAATCTTTTCTAAAAGATTGTCAAGATAATCTGGTGACAAAAATTTCAGCTATTCAGCTATCAAAAATAGAAAATAATTCTCAAACAGAATCATTATTTTCTGAAATGTCAACAGATTTCTCTTCAAACACTTTTTCAGAAGAAGAAAAATCAGAAGAAGACTTTCAAAGGATTGCCCAAACTCAACCAAATGTTGAAGTTCCTTCTGATGATGACCTCATGGTAGATGAGACACAGCAAGGATAATCGTCATTTCAAGCCTCAAGAACTACAAATGGACCATCCATTGGTAGGATGACGTTCACACTTGATGATATTCCACCAGAAAAATGGCCAGCCAGGATTCAAGAATTTCATTCTTAGCTTGACACTCGAAAGCTTACTGAAAAAGTAATTACAACATTCTCTTGAAATTTGTTTCCAGATTCACAGGAATGTTAAGAGATTGGTGGAATTTAATTGACCAGAATTCACAGATGCAGTTCTTGGTTCTTCAAGACCTGAATAATCAAATCAGAATCATTCATCAACATTTTGTTGGTTATCCTGATGATCTACTGAATAAAAAGAGGAAAGAGTTTTTCAAGAGAAAGTGTTGTTCCTATAATAAAAGAGACCTGTTAAGGCATTTCAAAATAATGACCCGACTCTTTTGCTCATTAGGACTCAACAATAATCTCAAGCTAATAATCTTAACAATAACTCTTTTGAATGGTTTTCAAAGTATTCTTTTGATGTCAAACACATTAAGGGAAAAACTAATGTTTTGGCAGATCTATTGACCAGGCAAACAAGAGAAATTATAACATTCAGAACTTTCCAACCCATGCTCATAATTATGTACAGACCAGCAACAGCATCATCATCCTCAAAACCCTCTGAACAAGCCTTTTCTATCCCACCAAATCTAAACCCAGAATTTCCCCAAGAAGTCATGAAACTAGTTTCAGAAAAAATCTTTCATCAAAAAGCCTGTGACATGATGTTTGAATACAAACTCCAAGTTTCTAAAAACTTTGGAGGTTTTGTTCTCAAACCCTTTGAAGTTCATCCTGATTACCCATTTATTTATCAGATGGATTTGTAGAGAGTCTGGGATTAAGGCAAGAATTACTGACTTGAGATTATTATTGAGTCCTAGTAAGCAAAAAAGTAGGGTCATTATTTTGAAATGCCTTGACAAGTCTCTTTTACTATAGAAACAACACTTTCTCTTGAAATACTTTTTCCACTTTATATTCAGCAGATCATCAAGATTACCAACAAAATGTTGATAAATGATTCTGATTGGAGTATTCAGGTCTTAAAGGACCAAGAACTGCATATGTGAATTCTAGTCAATTGAATTCCACCAATCTCTTAACATTCCTGTAAATCTGGAAACAAATTTCAAGAGAATGTAATAATTGCTTTCTTCAATAAGCTTTCGAGTGTCAAGACAAGAATGAAATTCTTGAATCCTAGCTGGCTATTTTTCTGGCAGAATATCATCAAGTGTGAACGTCATCCTACCAATGGATGATCCTTTTGTAGTTCTTGGGGCTTGAAAGGACGATTCTCCTTGCTGTGTCTCATCTACCATGAGGTCATCATCAGAAGGAACTTCAACCTTTGGTTGAGTTTGGGCAATCCTTTGAAAGTCTTCTTCTGATTTTTCTTCTTTTGATTTTTTCTTCTTCTGAAGAAGTGTCTGAAGAAAAATCCGTTGACATTTCAAACAATGATGATTCTGTTTGAAAATTATTTTCTATTTCTGATAGTTAAATAGCTAAAATTTTTGGCACCAGATTATCTTGACAATCCTTTAGAAAAGATGTCAAAAGATTTTTCTGGTCTTGTATCATCAAGGATTTGGAAGTTTGTTTTGATGAAGGAAAAGGTTATGGTGAATCTTCAACAATGGCTCTTTTTCCTAGTTGTTTAAATTCATATTAGGGAGATTCTTCTTCATGAATTTTTCTTTTTTCAACTTCTTTCTTTTTTTCTCTATTTTCTTCTTTATCTACTTGTGAAAGTCACGGAGACTTAGTTTCTTCTTTTCAAGAACTGGAGGAAACTTAATAAAAGTTCCCTCTGTCGAAAGACTAGTCTGTCTAATTGAAGGAAATAACAGGAATTCCGTATCAAAATCTCTAGGAGTCATTTATGATAGAGGAACTTTTCCTATTTCTTTCAGAGTCTTGATTTGATCTTTCAACTTTTGAATTTCTTTATCTCTTTGTGCAATATGAGAAAATAATCTTGTCCCAGAGCAGCAGTCTCTCTAGCAACTTCTCTCGAACGTCTTTGTAAAAGTGCAATTAAGTCTTTCACCATCTTGGAGTAGTTATCAAGCTTGGCTTCTACATTTGAAACTTTTGAATCCAAATTGGAGACTTTGGAATCTAGTTTCTTGAGAACTTTATTTTGTGCAATCGTATTCTCAGATTGCTAGGTTAAAGCAGCTTCAGCAGCACTAACCTTTGTAGGTTTTCCTGATTCATCAGTTGGGAGTTTAGATGGAATTTTAGGGGTATGAGTATACCATTGTTGTGTAAATTCCTGTAAAGGTGGAAATTCTTGTTCATATGATGTATCTGGAGATCAATACATACATACTGAGAGAGATTCAGGAATTTTTGTGGTTTCGAGAAATGGATTCTTTTTAACCCATTTACAAATTTGTTTATAATAGGTTGAGGAAAAGGATTTTTGTTGGGATTTTTGTTGGGATTTTTTAAGTTTTGTGGGTCTAGATGGGGAAAGAGGTTTTGAAGGACCCATGATGTAACACCCCGAATATTTTTACAGTAAGATATTATCCTTGATATAGTTAAGTAAGGAAATAAAGTGATAAAAAGAGAAATTTTGAGCTATGCCAACAAAATCTATATAGGAAGTATATTATGATGTATTAATCCAAGAAAGGACTAAATCGTAAAAGTGAGAAAGAGTCTTGTGGCCCAAGAGTAAATACTCAAAATTTAAGGGGTTAAAGTGTAAATATGGAAAATTTGAAGGACCAATAGTGCAAATATTTTAAGGATGGAATGATCTAGAAACTAAGGAAAATGGATGAATTAGGACCAAATTGAATAGGAGAATAATTATGAAGGACTAAATCGCAATTTTACCAAATTAAGTGATGACTCAAGGATGAAATTTTAAAAGATCATGAAGGGCAAAATAGTCAATTAGAAGGAGAGAGAAATCTAGAAGGTAATGATGATGTGATGATATTTTATAATTATTTAATAAGATAAATATTACTTTATTAATATTTTAATAAGATATTTTATTATTTTATTATTTTATTTAGTATATATATGTGTGTGTGGAAAGTAAGAAAGGGAGGAAAAAAAAAAAACACATCAACCTACCATTTTTCATGCACCAACGTGAGAGGAAGAGAGAAAGAGAGAAAGTTTTACTTTCTTTACAATTTAGTCCTTCCACCAAAAATTCACCAATTTTACCTAGAAATCAAGAGAATTTCCATAGCTACCAAAGGGAAAAATGTTAAGGAGACTGTGGGGAGTTAGAATATCAAGTTGGATTCAAGAAATAGAAGCTGGAAGAGAGAGAAAAATCAAGTTAAAGATTGAAATCCATGAGACAAGGTAAGTATATCAAGATTTCAATATATTTTTAAGTTTGATATTATTGAAAAAGCATGGAAATGATGTTAAATTCAATATATTCTTATTTATGGTTCTATGTTTTTGATATATTAATGAAGAGAAATAAGAGAAAGTGATGGGAAATATTGTAGAGAAAGGAAATAAGAGTGTTATAAACTTAGTAATTAATATCTTGCATTAAAACAGTTTTGGACAGCAGCAGTAAGCTAACTTTGAAAAATCACCAAAAATGGTAGAAACTGAATTAGAAGTTGAATAAGATATGGAATTAAATCTTGTTGAGTCTATTTTCATATAAAAGAAACAGAACAAGTAAATGAACTCTGTATTCTGATATATTTATATTTTTGTGAGACTGATTCAGAATGATTTCGGGATCCTCTGTTCTGACTTGGAAAAATCATTAAAAATTGTATAAAAATGATTATGGACATAATTTATATGGTTAGATTCTTTAATGAGTCTATTTTTATAAGAAATAAACGATAACATCATTTGAATTCTGTACAAAGAGATAATTAAATTTTACCGAAGAGTGGTCAGAACTGTCAAACAGTAAAATAGGGGAGAATTTAATAAATAAACTGTACTAAATGGCTAAACCAAAAATTCTGAAAATTTTATGGTAAGAAGATATATGAGTCTAGTTTCAGGGAAAATTAATTTATCTTAATTTGGAGTTCTGTACCTCAAGATATAAATAATTTAGTGACTATGACTCAAATGGACAGCTTTGAAAATACATATAAGTAAATAGTGAAAGTTTTGATAATGTTACTCATAAGCATGTTATATAAATTAAGGATGTGGAATGGAGTGGAGGAGGAGGAAAATATGTATGAATATTTAGTTGGCATGGTTAATTTGCAAGTTGTAGACTCAAGGACTAAATTGAATAAAGGTAAAACTTTATGGGTAATTTTGTAAAAATGTCAAAAATGATGAAATCGCATGAAATGGATTATTTTATTATTTAAATTATGAAACTGTATGAAATTATTAATATAGTTCAAGACCGGGGAAAAATATGTTTTAGGGATTAAATTGAAAAGTGTTGAAATTATGGAAAAATTTTGATATTTTATAGAATTTATGGGCTATTATCAATATGTATGATGATAACGGTTGGAAATAAGGATTAAATTGCAAGAATTTATTTTTCTGGGCCTAAGGGTAAAATTGTTATTAATTAAAGATTTATGGGCAAAATGGTAATTTTTCCTAGATCATTAATTGAATGTATTAGAATATAGAATAAATAAAAACGATGACCAAATTTATTATAAAAAAATCCGGATGACTCAAATACGAGACTGGAATATGGAAAGAAAAATAACATTTATCATGACATGTACATATGTGATTACCTTTGAGACGTTGATACAAGGAAATTAAGTATGTTGAGACGAATAATATATCCAAATAAAATACGTCGAGAAAAAAAATATGTTTGGGGAAAAATATGTCTAATTTTAAGTGGTTCGAAATATATAAATGTTAGATTGTTAAATAAAATATTTGATAAATAAATCAGTAACTCTAGTAATGCTCCGTAACTCTAATCCGGTGTTGGATTCGGGTTAGGGGCGTTACAGTATGTGCATATAGAATTTGATTTATATTAAGTTTGATATGAATTATTATCGAAATAAATATAAGTGAAATATATGGAAATTATGGTACATGAAATTATAATATAATGAAATAAATGATTTTAAACGGTAAGAGAATGTTACTTATAAGCATATTATATAAAATATGCGTAAGTATACTAACAATGTTGATTGATGCTAAGACAAGTGCCAAGCTATTGATTGAATGATAATATAATTATCTATATGATGCATTGAATCGATAAGTATTTAACGGAATTTTTTGCTAAATGATATATAAATCCGAGTAATGCTCTGAAACCTTATTTCAATGACGAATACGGGTTGGGGTGTTACACATGAGTTTGGATCTGGTGGTAGTGTTTGATTTAGGTGTAGTGTTTTGGCAGAATAGTCAACAAGGTAAAGAAATTTACCATTGTCTTCTCCCAGAGAGTTAATGGAATGATCTCCATTCATATATCTTTCATAAAATTCATGTTGAGAGGATTTCTTTTTGACTTCTTTTTTCCCGGCCTGGATACACTTCTATCCAGGCTGAAAAACTATCAACAGCACCTAATTCACAGTAACAGTCCATGGACAATGTCCTGTATTAGGGTCTTTGAAAATGTAGCATGACCTTCTACCTGCAGAAAAGCTTTCAATAAGCTTTCTTTCTAGACCTGGTTTACAAAGTCCACAGCAACAATCTAGATCTCCTGGGATATGTCCTTCTTTAGGATCTGGGACAGGTTGCATCATCAACATCGTAGGAAACACAGAAGGTGTTTTTGGATATTTCAAGTTACTATGATCAAACTTGATCTCTGTAGTGCCATCACTTCTAGAAGTGATCTTACTATTTGTGGATTGCATTAGCTGATTATGCTCACGGAGCTTCTCATAATTTGTAATCCACCTTTCAGGTAATAATTTTATTAATTCTACCTTTAGAATCTATCTTGGAACATGTACACAGTGAGGTTGATCTTGGGTATTAACTGAGATAAGAAGCGAATCACCAGTACTATGCTTTGAAATATTAAAAGCATGATCTTGAATTCGGTACACGATTTGATAGTGCAGAGTTGCTATAATTGCTAAAACAACTTGAGGAGCACCTACTATCTAAATTTGGACTTTCAAGGCAATCAACAAATTTGGATCATGTAGTGACATGGTAAAATTGGGCAAAAGTGTTACCATGACCAACCCATAGTTTAAAGTAGCTTCAATTGTTGCAATACAAGCATATTGGTATTATAAATACCTAAAACCCAATAAAGTAATTCAGGCAACTATTGGTTTTGCTTTTGTCCCATAGTAATTTAAAGCTAATCTTATATCTTCAAAGTGAATATATGTGTATCCTGCTTCAGACCATTCTTTTGGAAATTTTGGAGGAATTTTCAAATTAGAAAATTTCTCAATGGTATCACCTGTAATTAAGTGACTGTCAAATTTTGAAGCTTAGACATATAGATTTATTGTAATAAGTTCAATAGGTTGGACTTTTTCATCTTCTCTTAAATTATTAACTTCATACAGGGAAGAAATCTTTTTTACAGAATGGGATTTAAGTGGAAAACTAGGCATAGAAACAAGGGCCTTAGAAAAGATGGACAAGATGAAGTAAATTCAGTTATTTTAAGTGAGACTTCTTTTTCTTAGAACAAACTCGAATAAGGATTAATCATGAAATTTTTGCAAATGACTGGCTCTGATACTAATACCTGTGAGGATAATAGACGGGATTCAATAAAGAACTTGTAGCAAGTATGCTATGCCAAAAATACAGCCTATTCATCTTGGCCATTTAAACAAGCACCGTCTTTTAGCTACAAGTGCTTAATTAAAGAAACTTCTACAATCCTCAAAAATATTGACATCTTTAGTCTGAGTTTCAATGTTTCTCATGTGCAGGATCCATACATTTATGGCAAACACAGAGCATACTTTATTAAACTCATTTACAATTTATGATCATCTATTTCCTTGCTTTAACTCAAAAAAGAAAAGAAAAGTTTTAGAAAGCCATAATAAAAGAAAACACGCTAAGATTTTATTGATAGAAAACCTTGATATGTTACATGGGAAAATACTTCTACTTTTATAGGCAAAGGAGATAGAAACAAACAAGCATAGTTACAATACATCCTAATAATGTAATTAATTATAGTACAAACACTCTTATGACTAGATAAGTAAGAAAAAAATAAAGCAAAAGTAAAAATTCTTAATAGTACATACTCGTGACTTAAAGCAGGAAAATAAAGCAAAAGTAAAAGGTTCTCCACTATGCTTTAATTGTTGGCATTGGACTGGGGAAGTTGTGCACTATCTAGAGAACATTCACTATTATAGTCAAGATCAACTTCACTATTATTGACATGATCTTCATTCTTATCATCTTGGAGTGAACTATTATAAAGACTTATCCTTTCCATTTCAACTTAGCTGCAGTACATAGGATACTCTTAGTACCATTTAGAGGGATCTGGAATATCAGTTTGGTATTCTTGAAGTGCTTGAAGAATTTGTTGATAATAAGGGCCCATCTGGCACAATATCCCAAGGAGCATCAATATCTAGAGGAGGCCATATCTCAAGTAAAATAGTTCTGTTGAGTTGGCAAAGATATTTCTGCAGGCTTCTATATTCATTATCAGAATATATGACTATCTGAATAGATTTAATGAACCCCAGCTGTTGGGAAATAACCTAATTGTGTAGCTCGTCCACATTGTACAAAATATTGTGACTTATAAAAAATGATTACAATTTCATATCTAGGAGTTCTTATTTGTTCATTTGTAACCATGTTCAGCCATTGATCAAGAGGACGAAACTAGCTCAAAAATGTGAAAAGATTTTGGTATTGTGGTTGGATATTTCCATAAATTGCATTGGGTAAAAAATATTTGAGGTTTTCAATAGAGAATCTAATAGCTATATGGTAAAGATAATTTCATAATATAGTTGAGATTAGAGCTAATAATGGGCCAATTTTGGGTTTAGGTCAGGTTAGTACACTTTTAACTATGCAAAATAAAATAATGTCGTATATAAATATTTTAAAATCATCGCTTCTAATTAAATTTTGACTTTTTTTTGGAACAAGTATATTTAAAAACAAATCCACCTCAATATTTTAAATGAAATTATTAACGACATTAATTATTTGAACTGACTAAACTATTGCTTAATCACATTTTAACTAATCATACTAACATATTTTCTTTTTGTCAGAATGGTTATATTTAAGCAAAATATTCACTTCAACATTTTAACTGAAATGATTAACCGTGTTAATTATTTGAACTAACTATTTAAAAAAATAGATGAAAAATTATTTCAAAATAAATTATAAACTAAACCTAAAATTGAGTATGATAAAAGCACTAAAACCACAAATTGATATTATAAAAGTAGATGAGAAAATTATGTTAAATTATAGGAACTAAACCTCAAATATGAATATAATAAAAGAGTAATAAAAGGGCCAAAACCACATTTTGACATTTTTTTTACATTTGTCTTTGGGACAATGCCAAGTTTTATCCCTGTACTTTAACAAAATTGTCAATGTAGTACTTTTACTTTCAATTTGTTTGTTTTGGTACCTGTACTTTCTTTCCATCTTATATTTTGGTATCCCACCCTGACCGCGTTAAAATGTGTCAGATTTTGACACAGGCCCATTGGATGAGAGACACGTGACATGATTAATAGGAAAAGTTAAAAAGGTTAGGAGATAAGGACTTGGGAAAAATTTTCCCTTTTCATTGTTGAAGCCCAATTTTGACCCACCTAAACCCGAGGCCCGTTTACAAACAAGCCCAAAACAAATAACCCTACCTACATGACCCAATACCCAATTAACCCACCCAACACACAACAACAGACCCAAAATCTAGCCACTTGCACTGACAGCCGCAACTACCTCCTGGCGCCACCTGCTCCACCGATCACCTCCACCGTCCATATCCTGCAAAAATGAAGCGGACACGCAAGGCAGAAGCAAGAAGTGACAAAAAACAATAAAAAAATCCTTGTAAACGGCTATATAAGCCGAATGAAAATACATTGTAAGGGTCGGAAAAATTTTCATTCAATATAAGACACTAGAAGTTTAAAGCAAAAGCAGAGATTCAAAACCATCGAAATAGAGAATAACAAAAGTCAAATCGGAAGAAAATAGGTAATTTTTATTTCCTTTTGTATATTTCGAACCCCTTTTTTTTATTTTTCTCATTTTTTTCACATTTATATTTAGATAAACAAAAGGGAAATAAATAACCAAAAAAAAAAAAATTCTTTACCTTTTCCAGCCACCGTGTACGGTGGCCCGCGGCGGCGCCGGCTACGGTTCGACGACCGGACGATGACCGGCCCACTGCTGGTAATCCCCCCAGCTCTCCCCCCTCTCCTTTTGTTTTTCTCTCCAGTTGCACAAATGAATTTTTTTTGAAGAATAAAGCCCTTTTATAGCCTCCCAAAACGACATCGTTTTGGGGGCTGCCCTTTAACCCCAAAACGACGTCGTTTTAAGCCACCGACCTGACCCGATCCAAACCCGCCTACGATCCACATGTTTTCATTCAAAAGGGTTAATTGCGCGCGTGATCCTTCCGCTTTTTCAAGCCTTTGTAATCAGGTTTTTATTTCTTTTAAATTGGCCCTGAAATTTATCGCGCGTTGCGATTTGGTCATCCCTTCAGCGACGTCGTTTTAAGGGCTCGGGTAAATTGCTTTTTTTGGCCCTTTGCAGTTGCATGCGCGTTCAAATGGATCCTCTTTTTCATACTTTATTGTAAATTCGCCCCAAAAATTTCATTTTTAATTCAATTTAGTCTTTTTTTTTTACTTTTTCTCATTATTTTATTTTAATCCTAATATTATTTATACTATTATATTTTATAACTGTTCTTATTATTATATTTACTATTTATTAGCATTTCATTATTATTTTTACTTAATATTTATATATATATATATATATTATATAGTATTACTAATAGTTTTTAATATTATTATTTTAGTTAATATATTCGTGTGTCATATATATATTCTTTTAATATATATATACATTAATATTACATTATGTATATTATCTCTTCTTAACGTTATATTTTTATATTATGTATATATTTTTAATACTATTATCTATAGATTTTTTATATATATTACGTATATACTTTTAGTATTATATTTTTTTTATATTATGTATATATCTTTAACATATATATATATTTATGAGATATTATTAATAGTTGTTTTTTACATTATTATTAGTTCTAACATAATATCGCTCGTGATATGAAGTAATAAAATTTATAAAGAATTGATCACACCAAAACTAACTAATCTCACGATTTAAGGCAAGCGCACCTATCGAACAGTAATATAGCTTAGTGGCAAGACCGAGTTATCATACCCAAGGGAACCAAAAGTACTAATACTTACTTCCTTTCTATTATTTAGCCTAAAAATAAAAGAGGTTTGTATGAAGCTAATTTTAAAACTAAACTAAGAAGGCACAAAGAGTAAATTGGAGAAAACTTTAGGGAAAAGCTTGATTGATATGGTCAATACTCAAGGGAGAATCCACCTAGACTTCACTTGTTATTGGTTTCTTGAACTAGACGATTTATTCACTTGACTTGATCCGTAGAGATCCCTAACTTATGTTAATCCCTCCGTCGAGGCTAAGAACAACTAGGCCTAGGCTGTTAACTAAAGTTCCTTTATTAATTAACACCCTAGGTTGCATTAATTCGATCTATGGATCCCCTTATTAGGTTTGACCCTAATCCGGCAGATTTATGTCGCCCTATGTCTAGGGTTGCATGCAACTCCGCTTAATTATGGTAGATCTACTCTTAAAACAGGGACTTTTGCTCCTCTGTCTAAGCACATCCGTTTCTTGACTTAATACCTAGGATTATTAAATCAAGAATTAATAACACATAGTTAAGAACAATTCAAGTATTTATCATATAATTCAATAATAAATAATAACAGGATCTGTCTTAGGTTTCATCCCCCTCAAGTATTTGAGAGGTTTAGTTCATAATAAAGAAAGAAAACATCACAGAAGTAATAAAATAACAAAACATAAAAACCCAAAAACCCCTAGAGGAATTTAGGGAGATCCTCTGTGTTGATGTAGAATTTTTAGCTTCCGGGATGAAACAATCGGCTTCTCTTGGAGTAATCCCTAACTTTCACTCTCTGTGCCGGCAGAAAGATGGCTTCCCACTTGGATAAGAGAATATCCTTTGCAGGGAATCAAGTACACCCTTAGAGTTGCCTCCTAGGATCTTTATATAGAGCTTTGAGGAGTCTTTCTTAGTCTCTAAGCATCCCAAACCGAGTGAAATTCTTCTTCCTCACGACAGGGACACGCCCGCATGCCACGTCCATGTGGTTTCGACACTATGTGGCCTGGCCGTGCTTGTCGGGGTTGGGCCGTGTTGGACCTTGTGGGGCACGGCCGTGTCGCATGGCCGTGTGGTAACTCCCTAGGCCGTGTTGTTTTCACACCTTGGCCCATTTTCATCGTTTTTAGCCTGTTTTCCATTCTTTTCTCTTCCCTATGCTCTCTTGAGTATAAGATATGAAAAAGAAAGATTAAGAGCACCAATTCTCATAAAATTACTACTAATTCATCCGAAATATAGGCTAAACATGAGGTAAAAATATGTATAATTTATCGTTTATCATAACATTTACCTATTATGTATATATTTTAATACTATTATGAATATATTTTTATATACTAAGTATATATATTATTAACATTATATTCTATATATATATATATTATGTATATTTTTAATATTATATTATTCATATATTTTTATATTCTCTCATATATATTTCATTATAACTACATTATGTATGCACTTTTAACGCTATATTATGTATATATTTTTCAAATATTATGTATATACTCCTTTAAATACACTCTTTTTTATTTTCTTTTACTGTGAATATCATTGCTATTATCATTTTAATATTCTAATATTATGTTTTAATATTTTTATCAATTGCATCATTGTTTTTAAAAATATATATTTCACATAATCAAAAAATGTTTTAAAAAGAAAACGAGGCAATATTTTTGTGTTTAGGGATTAGGAAAATTAGTGCCCTAACGTGCTGGGTTGCAATTTTCCGTTTTTTTAAATACCTAAGATATCCTTCTAAATAAACTTTGCAAATCACGAGATGATTTTAGTTTCGAAGAGTTTAAGAACCTCGTGTCCAATCGTGCTGGATGTGATGTTTGAATTCTTTCGGAACAAAAAAATCTTGATTTTTCAACTCAAATCATTCCAGTTTCAAAAAGGGATCCTACTTTTAAATCTTTTCAAATTTTTGACCTAAGACAGAAAACCACTCAATTTGGTACCAATTTTGGGCGTTGCAGGGGTGCTAATCTTTCCCCGTACGTAACTGACTCCCGAACTTGTTTTCTCGATTCTTCGTAGACCAAAATGTTTTATAAGGTGATCCAATCACACCTAAAAAGGTTGGTGGCGACTCTCATTTTCGTTTTTTAAAATAAGTCGACTCTGTTTTTCAAAACCTCTTTAAAAAATGGTTTCGACAGCTTAGCGACTCCACTGGGGAAGATAAGAGAGTCAAGCCGAAATTTGATTATTTTCTATCTTAATGTCAGAAATTTGGAAAAAATTTAAAATATAATCTTTTTACATGTGATTGTTGCATATGTTTGTTATTTTTCATCGCAAACATTGCATTTGCATGACCGTTGTGGTCACACCCTTAAGTGGGAGTAAGAAGCTATGCTTTCGTGAGGTTTTCACCTCCGCATGGGCTAGTGAATTGCTTCCGGGATACATCCGTACCTATGTCTTCGTAAGATTTTCACTCTGCATGGCCATACGAAAATGTGTCCCCCTGAACTAAACTGAGTCCACATGAGCCTATAATAGGTAAGGATCGAGGAATCTGCTGGTTTAGATACCCCTTCCTTTAGAACTAAAACACATGTAGTGAACCTTAAGTGCCTGTCCTAGGTAGTACGATGATAACCTTTAGTAGTTACCTATATAGGTGCTTACTTGTTTTCTTGGAATTATATCTTTTATATATATGACACTGACCCATTTTATTTTGTTATCATTGCATGTCATTCAACATTTAAAGGTGTCGATTCACGGTTCGATTTCTAAATTAAAAAGTTTTGTCATGAGGAATGAATATCTTGATAAAGTAGAGGGCAACGCTACCGTCTGTGCATGGTCAGAGAAAACCCAGTTAGAGAAGAGAGATAGTGTCACCGAGGGGTATACGTCAGAATTGTGGGACTTCACTTGTATTAGTTCGACACAGAATGAGTTTCAGGAGTTGAAGGACATTTGCGCCCAATGGGATGACGAGGCTAAGCATCTGTTCTACCAGAATTATAGAGATCTTCCCTATTTGCTAAACATTAAGGTAGATAAGCACCTGTTTTGAGCTATCGTACAGTTTTAGAACCCCGCTTATAGTTGTTTTACATTCGGAGAGGTAGACTTAGTACCTACTTTGGAAGAATATACGACCTTGCTTCGCTGTCTAAGAATTCAAGATAACAAAGCTTATGTTAGAGCTGCTAATCTCCCAAGTTTTGTGAAAAAATTAATGATTATCATAGGGATGAGTGAACAGTGGGCCACAGCTCGAATCCAACAAAAGGGTGATGGTAAATGCATTTTATAGATAAGTCTAAGGGATCTGATATTTGCACACCCAGATGCGAAGATGAAGGTTGATGTCTTGGCCTTAAGTATTTATGGGTTGGTGATCTTCCCCAAAGCTGTGGGGCACATAGATGAGGCAGTCACGGATTTATTCGATCAACTCGGTAAACAGGTCAGACATGTGTCTGCAATCCTAGCTGAGACATTCAGATCCTTGAGTGCATGTCGGAGAGCTGGTGAAGGTAGATTCATTGAATGCGCACAGTTGTTGTTAGTATGGTTCCACAGTCACTTTTGGAAGGTTGATAAGGTTCCTTACCGAGTGTTCTCAGAGGACTATTCTCCCTTAAAGGAAGCAGCAACTACGCTGAGAAGGGACGATATTACAGAGAAAAGGTGGATGGAAATACTTCAGAATCTTTGAGAGGAAGACGTTGTGTGGAAAGCCCCTTGGATGACTCCTAATGAAATCCTTTATCGTTGTGGGAGTTTTGATTGGGTACCTCTTCCTAGAGTTTGGAGAGTTATTGGTTATGCATCGTTACTCGTCCTAAGGCAATACAAAGCGAGATAGTTTATACCGGCAATACAAGGGTTAGCTCAAAGTGATTTCTCATATAAAGGGGATCATTATAAGAAGAAGATGCGAGAGATTTTCGAGGCTTGGAAGAAGACTTGCTGTGTGAAGATTTTGACTGAATGTCCGATGACGACCCTTGAATACAAAAGGTGGTTTAGCAAGTGGGTCAATGATAACATCCATGGGCCGAGTTTGGGAAGAAAGCTTACGAGTGGTTTCGTCAGAGTTAGAATTCATAATGCAAGAGTTTGAAAGAAAGAGTTTAGAGCTCGAGAAAAAGATAGAGAAGTTGGAGGAAGAGAAGATGTACCTAAGCTTAGACGTTGATGTTCAGAAAATTGAGGTCGAGAAAGTAAGGAAAGAAAATAGGAAAATGGAGGAAGATCGAGATGACTTGAAGACGTAATATAAAAGGATACAACTGTCGATGAAGAGAGCTGGATTGGGGAAGACTTCAGAGCAGTGGCAACAAGAGGTTCAAGACGAAAGAGCCAAAGCCGATCATTGGGAGAAGAAATTTCAAGAAATGCAGGCACAGAATCAGGCCCTAGAAAAAAGCTTGGCAGAAAGTCGGAAGGAGAATCGAGGATTAAAAGCTAAAGTGACTAAATTGGGACGGTCCCTTCATCTCCACCGAAGTCATAACTCTACGGTCGAGTTAAAGGCAAGTTTGAGCAAGATCGAAGAAACGAAACACAAGATTGAGGGGTTAGAAGCAGCATTGTAGAACTGTGGACTCCGAATTGAGCAGCTCGAGGCAAGAAAAAGACATTGGAAGGGAAAACTTCACCATTCCCAAGATCAAGTCAGAGTTAGGGATTACCTCATGGAAGAAACCATAGTCCAGATTCGTGAAGTCGCTGATTATCTGCAAGTCTTGGCAGCGTAGGCTGATATGTTAAGTGTAATGTATGAGCTAGAATCGGACAGGGGTTGAGAATTGGCTACGTTACTTAGGAGGGTAAAAACTCTAGGCTTAAGGGCGAAAGTGTATCTGTAATCCGTTTTGTGTAAAGATTTTTGTTTCTTAAACAACATTTTCTAAAAGAAATTGAATCAGAATCGATATCTTTTGCATTCATGCATTTGCATTACATCGCATCACATACATTTATATCCGTAGAAAGACCCTAATTAGTGAAAATTATTGTAGAAGAAAGAATCTGGAAACTATACACCCTTACGGTATACGCGCGAAGATAAAGAATATGGATCAGAGGTTTGAACAACTCCAAAAGGACGTTCAAGACTAGTTGCAAGAGCAGTTGGCAAAAATGCAACATGATATGAGAGAGCAAATGATGGAAGCCCAAAGAAATATGATGGCTGAAATGGCTCAACTATTGAAAGGGGCAACAGATAAAGGGAAGGCCTTTATGACTATCACTGGAGAAGATAGTGAGGATTATCCTCCGGGTTTTACCCCACCCCATATGTAAACACAAACTGAGGCGCCTCTACGAAGGCTGTCCGTTACAATTAGGCCTCAGCAGGGGCAATTTGACAATAGAGTACCCGTGAACTTTCAAGATGGTTCGGGATTTAACCCGAGAGATAACCCTACCAATTCAGTCATCCCTGATCTAGACCTGGTCGAAAGAGAGAGGACGAGAATTGAATCTTCGAGGCAATTAGAGGAGCGTTGCAGATGGTTAGAGGAGAAGTTCAAGGCTTTGAAAGGTGCTGATAGTCGTCATGGAATGGATGCCAAGGATTTAAGCTTAGTCTCGAATTTAGTCCTTTCTCATAAGTTTAAGATGCCAGAATTTGTGAAGTACAATGGGACTAGTTGCCCTGAGGCCTACATCACCATATTTTGTAGGCGGATGACCGGCTATGTAAACAATGATCAACTTTTGATTCATTATTTTCAGGATAGTTTGGTTGGGGCAGCGGTTAGGTGGTCCAATCAATTGAGTCGCACTAAGGTCGGTTCTTGGAGAGATTTAGCGCAGGCTTTCATGCAGCAATATAGTCATGTGATTGACATGACACCTGATCGAATCACCTTGTAAAACATAAAGAAGAAGCCTAATGAAAGCTTCACACTATACTCATTGTGTTTCAGGAATTTCAAAAACTCTTTAGCCTCTTCTTCCTTTACTGGTTCATTAATAAGTGCTTCGGCCCCTTTTTCTTTCTCGAAGTCTAAGGCTTTTGCTTTCATGGGCTCAACTCTGATGCCTCCTGCGACGTAACGCTTCCCACTACGTGTGTAGAAACCTTCAGCTTGAGCCTCATTGGAAGTACTAGCTATTCATTCTTCTTCCGGCATCGTCACATTGCTGTCATAATTTCAGGGTACCCTTTTGTTATCCTTATAAGGGAAAGAAACGAGTTTGCGAATAATGACTTTCGGCGCTATTTGTGTCTCAACCTCATTATTCCTTGGTCGAGAAATAATGATCCTTGGTCGGTTGGTTCTTTGATTCATCAATTCTCCTTCCAAGGCGCATATATGTCCCTCATCTGAGCTACCTTCATAAAATTCCAGCTCCTTATTATCCATGAGGCTTTGTATCAAGGCCCTAAACTTGACACATTCCTGAATCTCGTGCCCCTCCTCTTTATGGAACTCACAGTAGTCCTTCGCACTTTTGCTTCCTTCTTCAGAAATTCACATTCCTCTCTTCGTCATTTCTTTCCAAATTACCTTCAACGGCATTCTCACCTCAGAAATTCTCTTTGACTCTCCTCACACCAGCTTCCCCGATTGCATTTACCCCTTGATCACCATGGTTTGGCAACAGGTTCTCTGTACTAGGGGTATTGTTAAATTTTACGACCTCCATCTTAATAAGCCTTTCCACTACTTTCTTAAAGCCCGTGCAATTTTTGATTGAATGCCCTTGTATTCCCGCATGGTATTCACATTTAGCGTTTGCATCGTACCACTTGGGATATGGGGTTGCAGTGGTTTCAGGTGAAAGGGAGTTATCACGTGTGCATTAAATAAACTCTGATAAAGTTTCCTATACGTCACCGGAATAGGTGTGAACGGAATCTTTTCAGAGTTTTGGCTCGTACCAGATTCATGCATTTGGGAACCCTGTTGCCCAACCGTAGCTGCTCTTGGCTGGCTAACCGTAATCGCCTTCGAGTTATAACTACTCACATTATTCACCTCATTATCCTTCCTTCTTGGATTCTCTAAGAGCGGTGGTTGAACTTGCATGGCGACCTCTCTCCACCTTTGTGCATATTGTCTGAAGCTTTCATTCGGCTTCTTCTCCATGTTTTGCAAGGTGATTCGATCAGGTGTCATGTCAGTCACATGACTATATTGCTGCATGAAAGCCTGCGCTAAATCTCTCCAAGAACCGATCTTAGTGCGGCTCAATTGATTGTACCACCTAGCCGCTGCCCCAACCAAACTATCCTAAAAGCAATGGATCAAAAGTTAATCATTGTTTACATAGCTAATCATCCAACTACAAAACATGGTGATGTGGGCCTCAGGGCAACCAGTCCCATTGTACTTCTCAAATTCTAGCATCTTAAACTTATGAGGAATGACTAAATTTGGGACTAAGCTTAAATCATTGGCATCCATTCCATGACGACTATCAGCAACTTCTAAAGCCTTAAACTTCTCCTCTAACCATCTGCAACGCTCCTCTAATTCCCTCAAAGATTCAATTCTCATCCTCTCTTTTTCGGCCAGGTCTAGATCAGGGATGACTGGATTGGTGGGGTTATCTCCCGGGTTGGATCCCGAGCCATCTTAAAAGTTTACAGGTACTCCAGTGTCAAATTGCCCCTGTTGAGGCCTAATTGTAACGGACGGCCTTCGTAGATGCGCCTCAGTTTGTGTTTGCGTATGGGGTGAGGTAAAACCCGGAGGATAATCCTTACTATCTTCTCCAGTGATAGTCATAGGGGCCTTCCCTTTATCTGTTGCCCCTTTCAATAGTTGAGCCATTTCAGCCATCATATTTCTTTGGGCTTCCATCATTTGCTCTCTCATATCATATTGCATTTTTGTCAACTGCTCTTACAATTGGTCTTGCACGTCCTTTTGGAGTTTTTCAAACCTCTGATCCATATTTTTTGTCTTGGCGCGTGTACCGTAAGGGTGTGTAGTTTCCAGATTCTTTCTTCTACAATAACTTCTACTAATTAGGGTCTTTCTACGGATCTAAATGTATGTGATGCGATGTAATGCAAATGCATAAATGCAAAAGATATCGATTCTGATTCAATTTCTTTTAGAAAATGTTGTTTAAGAAACAAAAATCTTTACAGAAAACAGATTACAGATACGCTTTCGTCCTTAGGCCTAGAGTTTTAACCCTCCTAAACAACGTAGCCAATTTCTGACCCCTGTCCGATTCTAGCTCATACATTACACTTAACATATCAGCCTGCGCTGCCAAGACTTGCAGATAATCAGCGACTTCAAGAATCTGGACTATGACTTCTTCCATGAGGTAATCCCCAACTCTGACTTGATCTTGGGAATGGTGAAGCTCTCCCTTCCAATGTCCTTCTCTTGTCTCGAGATGATCAATCCGGAGTCCACAGTTCTGCAATATTGCTTCTAACCCCTCAATCTTGTGCTTCATTTCCTCGATCTTGCTCAGACTTGCCTTTAACTCGACTTTAGAGTTACGACTTCGGTAGAGATGAAGGGACCGTCCCAGTTCAGTCACTTTAGCTTTTTATCCTCAATTCTCCTTCCGACTTTCTGCCAAGCTTCTTTCTAGGGCCTGATTCTGTGCCTGCATTTCTTGAAATTTCTTCTCCCAATGATCGGCTTTGGCTCTTTCTTCTTGAACCTCTTGTTGCCACTGCTCTGAAGTCTTCCCCAATCTAGCTCTCTTCATCGACAGTTGTATCCTTTTATATTACGTCTTCAAGTCATCTCGATCTTCCTCCACTTTTCTCTTTTCTTTCCTTACTTTCTCGACCTCAATTTTCTGAACATCAACGTCTAAGCTTAGGTACATCTTCTCTTCCTCCAACTTCTCTATCTTTTTCTCGAGCTCTAAACTCTTTCTTTCAAACTCTTGCATTATGAGTTCTAACTCTGACGAAACCACTCGTAAGCTTTCCTCCATTAATCGAGCAGCCCCCAAACTCGGCCCATGGATGTTATCATTGACCCAATTGCTAAACCACCCTTTGTATTCAAGGGTCGTCATCGGACATTCAGTCAAAATCTTCACACAGCAAGTCTTCTTCCAAGCCTCGAAAATCTCTCGCATCTTCTTATAATGATCCCCTTTATATGAAAAATCACTTTAAGCTAACCCTTGTGTTGCCGGTATAAACTGCCTCGCTTTGTATTGCCTTAAGACGAGTAACGGTGCATAACTAATAACTCCCCAAACTCCAAGAAGAGGTACCCAATCAAAACTCTCACAACAATAAAGGATTTCATTAGAGTCATCCAGGGGGCTTTCCACATAACGTCTTCCTCTCAGAGATTCCGAAGTATTTCCATCCACTTTTCTTCTGTAATATCGTCCCTTCTCAGCATAGTTGCTGCTTCCTTTAAGGGAGAATAGTCCTTCAAGAACACTCGGTAAGGAACCTTATCAACCTTCCAAAAGTGACTGTGAAACCATACTAACAACTGTGCGCATCTAATGAATCTACCTTCACCAGCTCTCCGACATGCATTCAAGGATCTGAATGTTTCAGCTAGGATTGCAGGCACAAGTGTGACCTGTTTATTTAGTCGATCGAAGAAATCCGTGACTGCCTCATCTGTGTGCCCCATAGCTTTAGAGAAGATCACCAACCCATAAATACTTAAAGCCAAGACATCAACCTTCCTCTTTGCATCTGGGTGTGCCAATATCAGATCTATTAAGCATGAATCTGGTACGAGACAGAACTCTGAAAAGATTCCGTTCACACCTATTCCGGTGACGTATAGAAAACTTTATCAAAGTTTATTTAATGCACACGTGATAGCTCCCTTTCACCTGAAACCACTGCAACCCCCATATCCCAAGTGGTACGATGCAAACGCTAAATGTGAATACCATGCGAGAATACAGGGGCATTCAATCAAAAATTACATGGGCTTTAAGAAAGCAGTAAAAATGCTCATCAAGATGGGGGTTGAAAAATTTGACGACACCCCTAGTACAGAGAACCCGTTGCCAAACTATGGTGATCAAGTAGTAAATGCAATCGAGGAAGCTGGTGTCTCAAATAGGACATTTCTGAGGTGAAAATGCCGTTAAAGGTAATTTGGGAAGAAATGACAAAGAGATGAATGTTAATTTCTAAAGAAGTAAGCAAAAAAGCGAGGGACTACTGTGAGTTCCATAAAGAGGAGGGGCACGAGATTCAGGAATGTGTCGAGTTTAGGGCCTTAATACAAAGCCTCATGGATAATAAAGAGTTAGAATTTTATGAAGGTAGCTCAGATGAGAGACACATATGCGTGTTGAAAAGAGAATTGATGAATCAAAGAACCAACCGACCAAGGATCATTATTTCTCTACCAAGGAATAATGAGGTTGAGACACAAATAGCGTCGAAAGTCATTATTCACAAACACATTTCTTTCCCTTATAAGGATAATAAAAGGGTACCCAATGTGACGATGCCGGAAGAAGAAGGAATAACTAGTACTTCCAATGAGGCCCAAGCTGAAGGTTTCTACACACGTAGTGGGAAGCGTTACGACGCAGGAGGCATCAGAGTTGAGCCCATGAAAGCAAAAGCTTTAAACTTCGAGAAAGAAAAAAGGGTCAAAGCACTTATTAATAAACCAGTGAAGGAAGAAGAGGCTAAAGAGTTTTTGAAATTCGTGAAACACAGTGAGTATAGTGTGGTGGAGCAGTTGCGCAAACAGCCGGCTCGCATATCAGTGTTAGCATTGCTTCTAAGTTTAGAAGTACATCGCGAGGCATTGATGAAAGTTCTTAATGAAACCTATGTTACTAATGACATATCCGTTAATAAGTTGGATCGGCTTGTTAGTAACATAAGTGCTGACAATTTCATCTATTTCAACGATGATGAAATCCCACCTGGTGGCATAGGATCAACTAAGGCTTTACACATCACCACTCGTTGCAAAGGATATACACTGCTGAATGTGCTTATCAATAATGGGACAGCCCTAAATGTCTTGCCATTATCCACGTTAAACAGGTTACCAATAAATAGTTCTCACATGAAAACATGTCACAACATAGTGACAGCATTTGATGGTACGGAGATAAAGGTGATGGGAAGGATTGACATCCCTTTAATGATTGGACCAAACAAATATGAGGTAGATTTTCTAGTGATGGACATCAAACCCTCATATAATTGCTTGTTGGGGAGGCCTTGAATACATTCGGCAGGAGCGGTGCCCTCATCTTTACACCAAAAATTGAAGTTAGTGACAGACGGACGGTTAGTAACTATAAATGCTGAAGAAGACATCATAACAACAGTTACCAGTGACGCACCCTATGTGGAAGCAAATGAAGAGTCCATTGAATGTTCCTTTCGCTCCTTAGAATTTGTCAATGCAACATTCATTTTGGAGGGAAATGAGGTGCCATTGCCCAAGATATTCAAAACCACGAAAATAGGCTTACAGATGATGGTGGGAAAATGAGCTTTGCCTGGAAAAGGGTTAGGCAAATATCTCCAAGGTGGAATCTGAGTCCTTAAATTAAGTGAGAAAAGAAATCGTTTTGGCCAGATCACAGACAGAGAAGAAAATAAAAATGCGTCAAGAAAGAAGAATGGCGCGTTTGAGCGGAAGAGAAGTTGAGTGGGAATTGATGACGTTCCCTTATATATCCCAGACTTTTGTATCAGGAAGGGTAATTTACACTGAGGGGAGGTCGCTCGAAGAAGGAAGCCATCACGTCAACGCCATACATGATGGAGAGACTGAACAAAAAAATTTAGAGGACATCCGTCCTTACAAACCGGGAAGCTCTTTAAACAATTGGACTACAGAAGAACTTCCTGTAGTCTTTAGGAATTTTACAGAGTAATTTTCAAAACATTCTTGTTGCTCTAAAGCCTAGGAGTAATAGGATTTCGTTTGTGAAATAGGCTTATGTTCGGATATTTTGTTTCAATAAAGTACACTTTTATCAAATCGAGCATATATTCTTTCATTGATAAAAATTCTTCTAACCTTTTAGTTTCATTTAAAGTTTTTTTAAATTCATTCATAATATGTACATAGTCATTCTTAAATCCATTCATTCTTTGTACATTCTTTCGTACCCCGCAGGTCCCTAGATATCAATGACATGAGCAATGATACTACAAATCCTAAATTCTCTTTTGAGCAAGACATGTGTATAGAGGAATCTCAGGATTTTAAAGATGACAGGAATTGTGATGTGTCTCCAAATTTGTTTGAGAATGGTGAAACAAGAAGAGAAGCAAATTCTGCCCCATGAGAAGAGGCAATAGAAAACATAACCTTGAAGGAAGGAAAAGAAGTGAAAATAGGGACACATCGCTAAGGAAACAAGGCAAGATCTTGTTGAGCTATTGAGGGAATTTAAAAATGTCTTTGCATAGTCATATCAGGACATGCCGAGGTTGAATACTAATATCGTAGTACATCGCCTTCCCCTTGCAACAAAAATTACGAAGGATGAGGTCTGATATCGTGCTGAAAATAAAAGATGAAGTCAAGAAGCAGTTTGATGCTGGATTCCTGCAAGAGGTTAAGTACTCGGAATGGGTAGCTAACATTATGATGCTCGATTATAGAGATTTGAACAAAGCTAGCCCAAAAGACAACTTTCCCTTACCACACATTGACACTCTAGTGGACAATACAGCGAGTTACTCGTTGTTTTCCTTTATGAATGGCTTCTCAGGGTACAATCAAATAAAAATGCATCCTGAAGACATGGATAAAACTACTTTCATAACATTATGGGGCACCTTTTGTTACAAGGTAATGCCATTCGGGCTAAAGAATGCAGGTGCAAATACCAAAGGGCTGTAGTGGCTTTATTCCACGATATGATGCACAAGAAAATTTAGGTGTACGTGGATGACATGATTGCCAAATCCCGAACTGAAAAGAAACACATTGAAGTCTTGAGGAAATTATTCCTGAGATTGAAGAAGTTTCAATTGAAGCTCAATCCGGCAAAATGCACCTTTGGAGTTAAGTCGGGAAAATTATTGCGTTTTGTAGTTAGCGAAAAGGGAATAGAAGTTGACTCAGACAAAGTTAAAGCCATACAAGATTTACCTCCACCTCATACTCAGAAAGAAGTTCGAAGCTTTCTTGGAAGGTTAAATTATATTGCTCGGTTTATTTCACAACTAACGGAGAAATGTGATCCCATATTTCGCCTTTTTAGTAAGCACAACCAGGGTACTTGGGATGAGGAATGCTAGAATACCTTTGATAAAGTCAAGCAATACTTATCAAACGCTCCAATACTATCTCCGCCCAGTCCAGATAGACCGTTGATATTATACTTGTTGGTGTTTAGTAACTCCATGGGATGTGTGCTTGGTCAACATGATGAATCAAGAAGAAAAGAAAAGGCGATATATTACCTCAGTAAGAAATTCACTGAGTGTGAAATGAGATATTCGCCAATTGAGAAATTGTGTTGTGCCTTGATTTGGACAACTCGAAGGTTGAGGCAATATATGCTATATTATACAACTTGGCTAATTTCGAAACTTGATCCATTTAAGTACATAATAGAGTCAACAGCCCTAAATAGAAGAATAGCAAAGTGGCAGATACTGTTTCTGAGTTTGATATAGTCTATGTGAGTCAAAAAGCTATAAAAAGAAGTGTAATAGCAGAATTTCTGACTAGTAGGGCTCTGGAAGAGTACGAATAATTGAGCTTTGATTTTCTCAATGAGGAGTTGATGCATGTGGCAACTATTGAAATATATCCACGGAAGTTAAACTTTGATGGAGCATTCAATGCAGTAGGAAACGAAATCGGGGCAGTCTTAGTATCCCCAAATCGAGATCATTATCCATTCACATGCAAATTGGATTTTGACTGTACAAACAATATAGCAGAGTATGAAGCATGCATCATAGGGATTCGAGCTGCCATAGAGCGAAAAATTAGAACATTAAAAGTGTACGAAGACTCCGCCTTAGTGATTTACCAACTTAAGGGAGAATGGGAGACAAGGGACCTCAAATTGATTAACTATCGAAGGGTAGTTTTAGGACTACTTGAGGAGTTTGACGACATCACTTTCAATTATCTCCTACGGGATGAAAACCAGATAGCAGACGCTTTGGTAACCCTAGCTTCCATGATTAAAGTAAATAGAGAGGAAGATATAAAGCCAATTCAAATTAGTATTTTTGAAGCTCCGGCTCATTGTTATAACATCGAAGGAGAAGAAAGGGATGACCACCCTTGGTATCAGGATATATTACGATATGTAAAGAATCGTGAATACCCTGAACAGGCAACGGAGAACGACAAAAGAACCTTGAGGAGGTTAGCTTGCGACTATGTATTGGATGGGGATATCCTGTATAAAAGAAGGAAAGATCAGGTGCTTTTGAGATGTGTCGACACTGTGGAAGCTAGAAAAATCTTGAAAGAAGTGCATGAAAGTGTTTGTGGGATACATGCTAATGGCTTCACGATGGCAAAACAAATCATGAGATTTGGATACTATTGGTCTACCATGGAAAGAGATTGTATCAGCTATGGCAAAAGGTGTCATAAATGCCAGATCTATGGGGATAAGATTCATGTGCCGCCTTCACCTCTACATGTTATGACTTCTCCATGGCCCTTTTCCATGTGGGGCATAGATGTCATTGGGCCAATTTCACCAAAAGCTTCGAACGGGTATCGTTTCATCTTTGTGGTCATTGAATACTTCACAAAATGGGTAAAGGCTGCTTCTTATGCTAATGTTAACAAGTCGACAGTGAGTCGATTTTTAAAGAAAGAGATCATCTGTCGGTATGGAATGCCTGAGAGAATCATATCAGACAATGCACTGAACTTGAATAACAACACGGTAGCAGAAATCTGCCGTCAGTTCAAGATTAAACATCATAATTCATCTCCTTATCGCCCAAAAATGAATGGGGCAGCGGGAGCGGCCAACAAAAACATTAAGAAGATAGTTGGGAAAACAACTGAGACCTACAGAGATTGGCATGAGAAACTACCGTTTGCACTCTTTGCTTATCGAACGTCTGTTAAAACCTGTACTGGGCCAACTCCATTCTCGTTGATTTATGGGATGGATGCAGTGTTACCCATTAAAGTAGAGATACCTTGCCTTCGAATTTTGTCAGAGATAAAGCTGGATGAAGCATAATGGATCCAATCGCGATATGATCAATGGATCCAATCTCTGTATTGGCAGGAACCAGATCGAAAAAGCAGATTTGGCAATCTTTGTATTGGCAGGAACCAGTTCGAAAAAGTAAATTTGGCAATCTTTGTATTGACAGGAACCATATCGAAAAAGTAGATTTGACAATCTCTGTATTGGCAGGAACCAGATCAAAAAAGCAGATTTGGCATCTCTGTATTAGACGAAGAGCAGATCGAATATAGCAAATTTGGCATCTCTGTATTAGACGAGGAACAGATCGAAGATAGCAGATTTTGCATCTCTGTATTAAGCAGAGAGCAGATCAAAGATAGCAGATTTGGAATCTCTGTATTAGGTAAGGAGCAGATCAAAGATAGTAGATTTGGCATCTCTGTATTGGCAGGAAACAGATCGTAGAATAACAGATTTGACAATCCTTGTATTGTTTCAGCAGAAAAGATCGAAATTACAAATCTCTTCTTTCTGAATTATTATATCTCTGAAGATGCGAGTAGATTGAAGCTATAAGACATCTCTCTAAAGTTGCAGTGGATTTAACCAAAACTAAAAGATGCGGTGGACTGAAAAGAGACTACCTGAAGAAGAAAAGCGCCAAAAAAGTCAAGATTCTGAAAGACCAGGCAAAATTGGCCTTCTTTAAAGTCTTTGCTCCATTCTCGTCACACGATAATGAGCAAAGAGGGACAACTGTTGAAGCCCAATTTTGACCCACCTAAACCCGGGCCTGTTTACAAACAAGCCCAAAACAAATAACCCTACCCACATGACCCAATATCCAATTAACCCTACCCAACACACAACAGAAGACCCAAAATCTA
This sequence comes from Gossypium stocksii, assembly GCA_020496765.1. NCBI lineage: Eukaryota > Viridiplantae > Streptophyta > Magnoliopsida > Malvales > Malvaceae > Gossypium > Gossypium stocksii. The sequence continues at coordinate 4,653,400 of CM035623.1, forward strand.
GCCACTTGCACTGACAGCCGCAACCCCCTCCTAGCGCCACCTGCTCCACCGATCACCTCCACCATCCATATCCTGCAAAAATGAAGCGGACACGCAAGGCAGAAGCAAGAAGTGACAGAAAACAATAAAAAAATCCTTGTAAACGGCTATATAAGCCGAATGAAAATACATTATAAGGGTCGGAAAAATTTTCATTCAATATAAGACACTAGAAGTTTAAAGCAAAAGCAGAGGTTCAAAAGCAACAAAATAGAGAATAACAAAAGTCAAATCGAAAGAAAATATGTGATTTTTATTTCCTTTTGTATATTTCGAACCCCTTTTTATTTTTCTCATTTTTTTTCACATTTATATATAGATAAACAAAAGGGAAATAAATAACGAAAAAATAAAAAAAAATTTTACCTTTTTCGACCACCGTGTACGGTGGCCCGCGGCAGCACCGGCTACGGTCCGGTGACTGGACGGTGACCGGCCCACTGCCGAAAATCCCCCCAGCTCTCCCCCTCTCTTTTTTTTCTCTCCAGTTGCACAAATGAATTTTTTTTTGAAGAATAAGGCCCTTTTATAGCCTCCCAAAACATCATCGTTTTGAGGGCTGCCCTTTAACCCCAAAACTACGTCGTTTTGAGCCACCGACCCGACCCGATCCAAACCCGCCTAGGATCCACATGTTTTCATTCAAAAGGGTTAATTGCGCGCGTGGTCCTTCCGCTCTTTCAAGCCTTTGTAATCAGGTTTTTATTTCTTTTAAATTGGCCCTGAAATTTATCGCGCGTTGCAATTTGGTCCTCCCTTCAGCGACGTCGTTTTAAGGGCTCGAGTAAATTGTTTTTTGGCCCTTTACAGTTGCACACGCGTTCAAATGGGTCCTCTTTTTCATACTTTATTGTAAATTTGCCCCAAAAATTTCATTTTTAATTCAATTTAGTACATTATTATTAGTTCTAACATTTACCCATTATGTATATATTTTAATACTATTATGAATATATTTTGATATATTAAGTATATATATTCTTAACATTATATTCTATATATATATTATGTATATTTTTAATATTATATTATTCATATATTTTTATATTATCTCATATATATTTGATTATAACTACATTATGTATGCACTTTTAACGCTATATTATGTATATATTTTTCAAATACTATGTATATACTCTTTTAAGTACACTATTTTTTATTTTCTTTTACTGCAAATATCATTGCTATTATCATTTTAATATTCTAATATTATGTTTTAATATTTTTATCAATTGCATCATTGTTTTTAAAAATATATATTTCATATAATCAAAAAATGTTTTAAAAAGAAAACAGAGGCAATATTTTTGTGTTTAGGGATTCGGGAAATAGTGCCCTAACGTGCTAGGTTGCAATTTCCCCTTTGTCTAAATACCTAAAATATCCTTCTAAATAAATTTTACAAATCACGAGATGATTTTAGTTTCGAAGAGTTTAAGAACCTCGTGTCCAATTGTGCTGGATGTGATATTTGAATTCTTTCGGAACAAAGGAATCTCGATTTTTCAACTCAAACCATTCCAGTTTTAAAAAGGGATCCTACTTTTAAATCTTTCCAAATTTTTGACCTAAGACAGAAAACTACTCAATTTGGTACCAATTTTGGGCGTTACGGAGATGCTAATCCTTCCCCGTACGTAATCGACTCCCGAACCTGTTTTCTCGATTCTTTGTAGACCAAAATGTTTTATAAGGTGATCCAATCACACCTAAAAAGGTTGGTGGCGACTCCCATTTTCGTTTTTTAAAATAAGTCGACTCTGTTTTTCAAAACCTCTTTAAAAAATGGTTTCGACATTCATATTTCTAGATCTTAAAAAAAAAGAAGAAAGAAAGAAAACATATCCCAGGTTATATATCAGCAGCAACGTGTGATGATCCTTAATTAAACTAATTAGGAACAAAAAGAAAGGAATAAAATTTAAACTAATAAACAAAGTCCCTTACTCTATATCTAACGGATTATTATCTCCCCCATGAGGTAAAAAAAACAATGAAGCTGGTCATCATCATCATAATCAACAGCATCAAGAGGAGGAAGAAGAGCAACCATTAGTTCCAACATGAGCAACACCATTGTTTTTGAAGTTCGAAGCCTCTAAAGCAAGGTATCGGTTTTGAGTTTTGTGGATAGAGAATAAGTAAAAATAAACACTTTATAAAAGCTTTCTCCGTCTTGCGTCTAACCCAATTCGAGTTTAAAATAATGAGACCCAATGTAACTACGGATACAACAGAATAAGAAACTTACTTTTTGTTCCCCAATAGACAAAACAAAATGATTAATGCAATGGTATATTCTAGTCATATGACATATCCCCAAAAACCCGAAAACAAATTTGGATTAGAACAAAGTATGGGGGAGGTGACTGACCGGTGAAACATCAATTGTCGGGTTTGTTGTCGTCTTCGTTGTTGCCAAGAGGGTTATCAGTACTGATTGATGCAGCCAAATTGCGTCGCTCATCAGCATTGGCAGTAATAACCGGCATCCATACATCAGCAGTGCCACTCAAAAGGGATTGCACCTGCGGGTCTGCTGCCATGGCTGAGGATATCATCTCATCCACACCATCTAACTTAGCCGATAACTTGTCCAACTCTCTCGCGATTTCCAGCTGATAACACATAAATACATACAAGATTAAGAAGACAAAAGTGAGCAATTTCTGGCTGATAAAGAATAGTTCCAGATTTGGCCCTGGAAAAATATATACCTCATCAAGGCTGTGTGTAGACTTGGAGGGAACTTTTGTAACCTCCAATCCAAGGGCTTCGATTTTCGAACGCAGTTCAACTTCTTCCTGGTTAGTCAATGCTTCTACCTATATATATATATGAATCACAAAGCATGGTGTTAATTAAGGCTTAGAGGAATCAAGCTTGAACAAACAAGCCTCTGTTCTTATTCATTAGTCTGTTTTTAAGCTTATTCGTGTCTTGTTCGTTAAGAATTTCAAATTTGTGTTCGTGTTCATGTTTCTTCTTCAAATTAAACAAACTTATTAGTGAACAACAACGAAGGTTTCTGCGAAAAATGTTCATTAACAAAGAATTGAATATATCCGCAATGTTCACAAACAATTATAAATCTAAACCTAATAATGAATGATAATTTAAAAAAAGAAAAGAAAAGAAAAAAACATAAATGAACATATTTTTTACACAGACAATAATTCTTATTGATTATAAAATAATCCAATAATAAACAAACATAAACAACCTCGTTCATGTTCAATTTGTTTAAAAAACGAGACATATATTTGTTTATTTAGCTCAATAAACAATAAAAAAATCTAACTATTGATCAAAAAGCCCTATTCATTTAGAGCCCTAGTATGAATCTGTAATCTAGCACATGAATACCGGTAGCAATTTGGATCCTTAACCAAACAATAATTCAATATCTTCGTTTTGTTAGGGCAAAAAGAAAAGAGATAAAAGGAAAAACGAATGCGAAATTTGTTCATTAAGTCGAAAAAATTTAAGTAGTAAATCAAGTGAATTTCGATTCATTAAGACCGAAACCTAAGAATGGAGAAGGAATTGAACAAAATAGGGGGTAAAATTGAATGAAATATCGAAAAATATACCTGATGGAGTAGATTGGAAAGAAGGTGGAAAAACTGTGCGTCTGCCGTTTTGCCTTCTTCGGCTGCCATTGAAAATCTCTGAAATCTATGTGATGATTGATCTCAAATCTCAATAATTTCTTCACTGAGTTGCCCAAGGTTTTTTCTTTTTACCTTCAGAATCCCATTTGCCACGTCTTTGACTCGTTAAATGAGTCCTTCCATCACTTACACCTGCCAGTGTCCCCATACGCTCGCTCCGACTTCCCTTACCCCATGATTTTTTTTTATCTTAATTATTGGTTAAAAATTGCCATAAGTCCCTGTACTCTTGGTAAATTTAAAATTTAGTCTCTCTACCCTTATTTCTAAGAATTTAGCCCTTTTACTTTTCATATTTCAAAATTTAGGTCCAACTGGAATTAACGTTGTTAAAATTATTTGTTAAATTCAGATTCATTACAACGTCATTATTTTTATTATACTGTGACCAAGTGAGTATCTTTTTATTTCAAAATGTCATGCAAGTAAATTTAACAAAAGAAAAAAATAACAGTATTAACAATTAAACCTAAAATCTAAAGAGTAGAGAGATTAAATTTATAAAAATAAAAGTACATGAACTAAATTCTAAATTTAGACAAAATACAAGGACTTATGATATATCTTAACCTTAATTATTATTAACATTAAATTATCACATCCTCATTTCTCAATATATAAAAATATTAATTAATTTATACAAAATAATAATCAGGGTTTGAAAAATATAAAATATTTAGAAAGTTTGATTTTGTTTTTTGAATTTAAATCATTTTATAAATTTTATACAAAAAGTATAAAAGACAAAAACGCTTTATAATAAGAGTTTATAATATATGTTAATTGCTTTAAAATTTAGTTTTTTTTAATATTTTCATTCATTTTATAACATTAACTTAATCAAATATTTAAATTATGGTATAAGTTTATTTTTATCATTTCCAGTTACATTCAAGTCAATTTCAAATTTAAATTATTTCGAATTTAGATCAGAGATCATTCATGTTTGGCAAGGACGAAACCAAAAAAATTTTTTAAGGTGACCGAAATTAAATTATAATTTTTATGATAGTAAAAATGTAACCTCACCATTTTAATAACTTATTTATAGTTTTTAAAAGATTAAATCAACTTTTTATATTTTTAGGGGTGACCAAAATATAATTTTATCTTTACTAATTTAAAATTTTAAATAGCCTAAATAAAACTTTTTCCATTTTAAAGGGTCTTGCCAACCCCTAGTTTCGCCCCTGATGTTTGGATTATTTTATTTTTAGATCGTTAAGGTTTAAAGCTTAAGTGTTTTTGGGATAAAAAACATAATATAGTCTATTTGAGTTAGGATAATTTTGGGTTAAGATAGTTTCGAGTTCATGTAAATTCAATTTTGCTTTCTTGACTTTTTGAATTTCGAGTTTAAATTAAAATTGACAAAAATTTATTGATCTAATTATGTTGTCAGTCTTCAAACTTCTAAAACTTTTGAAATTTAATCTTTTTACTTTGAATTCCAAGAATTTAGTCTCTTTACTTGTCTGATTTAAAATTAAAGCCTATTTATAATATTATTAATTAACTTCATTTAGATTTGGACACGTGTTATAAATTGGATTTTTTAAAAATCGAAATTTTGAATTTTAAAATATCACCAATATCTATTAAATCAAAAACTACCGAAAATCAATTTTAGAGATTAATTTTCAAATGTAAAATAACATGAGGATTAGATGCATAATTAGACCAAAATGATTTAACACAGAACTTCTAATATTTGAAATAATATAAAAAATTTATACTTGGCACACTCATTATCATGAAAAAGTATTTTTTTTTTTTTAAATTGACTGCTTAAAATTTAAAACATATATATAAACAACTTTAATATGATAAAATCATTATGTTGTATGACATGAGAATTAAGGTTCAATCTCTCTAATAATATCGTAATGTAACTCGATTATATATAAAGTGTATATATAAATACCCTTATTATATTATCAGTTAGCTTATAATTTATTAAATTATTATATTATATCATAACACCAAACATCAAACTTAGTCAAGTAGTTTATTACAAGCATAGATAATGCTTATTTTATCAAAATATGTCCTACCAATATAAGCAAAACCTATATGTCTTCTAATATCATGATATCACTATAAAATTTAGTTAATTAAAGTAATTATTTATTCATACTAAAAAAAATCAAGGTAATTAGTAGTAACTAAACTAACAGGGTGTGGTTTTTAACCATCCACCCTTCCCTTGATATTGAGAACCTATTCCAAAGCCAATAATACCACACCATTAACAAATCAATATGAAGCTCTAAACCCAAACTATAACACTCACACTTGAACATAAAAACTTGGGTCACTGCCTTTACACTCTAGGAGTTACTACTCTATTATTAAAAAAACAAAATAAACTATTATTAAAAAAACAAAATAAACTACCATATATATAAAATAAACTCATCATATCAGGAATTCCGGAGGCCCCTGTATGTCATTACTTTCTTCGGATGCTTGCTAATCGTCCCATCAGTTCCCTAGGGCTGCAGCTGCAGCTGCAGCAGCAGCATCACTTCGGAACTGTTCTACAAGGGGAGGTAGCAGAAGTGCAAGCCTTGTTTTGTATCTCACGATTCGTTTCAAACGTTCTTGTCGTAACCTATGACAAAAACAACAATCATTGGTCGTATACACAGTCATCTTAGGCGTTCTGTGTTGAAATTCGAAAAGATACTATTTGAGGATAAATGAGAAACAAAGTAAAAAACATTGGAAAAAAAAAATTCCTTTCAAGTGTTATTTAGATTCCTCTATGAGATTGTCCAATCACCTCTGGGAGCCTTTAGCTTGTAAAGGTGAAATAGCAAAAACTTTATATGTATACACCAAATAGAAGTGCATAGGGCATTCATGACTTCCCACTGAGTTATAACATAAATATGATTGTAAAAATGTAATCACGTGCTCTTATAGACCTATCACTAGACAGACAACAATCAGTTACAGATTAATGTTTCGATTTTCCAGACACCAGCATAAAATGATTACAGCAGCTAAATTTCATGAGAAATTCACCAAATTGCAAATAATGAATTAAAAGAAACTTACCTTGATCTAACCTTTTTAGCCCGATTAATATGCCTTTTCAACAGATCTTCTGTTGACAAATTCTCAACTGATTGCTCGTCCTAAAATCGGGAAACAGGAATCAGCTCAGTCTAAGAAAGGAAAAAAAAACAAATATGAAATTGCTTATTTTGGTTTTAAGAACTACTGCAAGAATGCCAACGAACATGCAACTGCCCTTATTATCAGAAATAAGCAGATGACCCGGGAGCTAATAAAGGATTAACAGTAACAGCAACAGTAAGTGCATATGATTATGACGTGCAACCAGCCAGATAAATTTGGATATAGACCAAAAGAATAGCAAAAACTAAAATAAGAAGAGAACAGTATCCCAAACATCTTAGATGTAAAAAGCTCATCTCGTGCAAGAAAAATACTCGGGAGGGAGGGGGGGAGAGAGAGAGAGAGAGAGAGGAAGCTACAGTTTATAAACATCATACACTAGTGGCAGTGTGATGCTAATTTTTTTATAAGAAAAGTCGAGAAAATTGTGATGTTGACATGAGAGATTGATTCAATCTAATGAATATTTTGCGTACATCCTTAGAAGTTTCTCACATAGATAAGAAAATTTAACCCAAACCCGAGAAGCTAGATAACCTTATAATCTTCACAATTCAATTTAATTATTAATTATATGGGCTGACGCTCATGTCTAGGATGTTAACTGTGATCACAAATTGAGTTATTACACAGATATAGCTCATATACCTGCATGTGCATTTGGCATTCCTACACTTTTCAGCTGAATGCTCTTAGACTAGTCATCATTGCACCAGGTAATATTAGAATCTCTCTCACACACACATACATACACAACTCTTAAACTCTTCCTCAAATCATTTCATGACTTGCATTTTTGTATAAAGGTAGCTGTTAAAATGTGACCCTAACTCCTATATTTGTCATGCACACCCACCTTACAACTTCACAAATCTTACTTGCATCATTTTATGACTTCCATTAATTATTGTTTTGTGACTATGGCTAAAAAGATTATTAATAACTTGAGAAACATATGAAAAGTGAAAGAAAAAAAAAGTTGCCATTATAACAAAACCATCAAAGGGAACTAACCTCCTTTTTATCCTCCTCTACTTGTTCTTCTCTATCTTCTGCTTCCTTTGGCAAACTACCTGTAACCGGTATAGGTAAAGGTTGTGGAAGAGACTTGAAAATATCTCCATATTGGGGCTGCCATATAATTAACATTACTAGGCATAATAGAATGAATGAAACCAAGAAGCAACTAGGTCATTGATTAGTCTCCTTTACCGAACTTAAATCTGACAATGGAACTCCCTACTCAGCCACATAAAAGGGGGGGGGGGGGGGAACTTGCGTACAATTGAATTTTATTTTCATTGTTGGGTTCATGAGAATTCAATTGTCCCAGTACTTAAAAGTTGAACCATCACTACATAAATACCAGTAAAAAAAAAAACGAAAAGATAAATATGTTCTTGTAGGAAATTACTGTTCTGAGCAAAGTGAGTCGTTCAAATGCACCATGGAAGGTAAACTTTAAATGAATTACCAGGAAAAAAAAAGGGGGACAAACCTGAGGTTCGTCTGGGAACCCATTTCTCACCCATGAACGGCAAAGAGAATAAATTGAAGCCCCATCAGATATTCTGACCTGCAAGAAAATGTGAATCAAAGGCAATTAGCGTATAAAAATAGTGAAATGAAAATACAATGACTGAACCAGCATATAAGGGATGTGAAAGCTTACCTTTCGGTCCCTAACATTGACAAGAGAATCATCTTTGGTTCTCTCCCTAGGCAAAGCAGAGTAAAGAAGTTAGAATTGGCTTTAAGGTTGAAACGAGTTATGCAATTCATTCTTAAAGATGAGAGATACTACCTAACACCTTTATATCCTTTAGTTTCAGCATGTGAAAATGGCGATGAAGCAACCTAAATAATATAAAAAAGAAAAAAGTTGAATTTGGAATAAAAAGCACATCAAGTGGAGATTGAAATTCGAAAACCTAGAACCGTAAACGTCTAAAAAAAAGAGAAATAACGAACCTTGGGATGGAGAGAAGGGGGGAGGCCTTTAAGAGGAGGATGGAAGTGAGTAGGATGGGGAAGTGGTGGCGGTGGAGGCGGCGGCCTGGGGTTGCCAAAGGGATGAGAATGAGGATGAGGATGATAAGGAAGGATAGGGCGACAAGAGTGGTTTGTTGAAAGGAAACCCCTACCGGAGGACGCTACTGGGTACACAACCGCCGCTGTTGGCTGGCATTGCTGTTCGTGATATGAACTTGTAATCGTTGTTGCTGTTGCCGTTGTCGGTGGGCATGGCCCTCTCATAGTCATGGTCACTCCTCCCCCTCCTGCTGCCACTACCACCGCCGTAGCCGCCGCGTTCGCTCCGCTGCTTGATCCCCGAATTGCGGTCGTCGGACTCGAACTTGTGTTTGACATCTTCTACAACCTTGCGCGCCCTAAAATTTTCAATTCGAAAACCTAAAATTTAGAAGCGGGTGTTATTAAATTCTAGTAGCTGTTTCTGTTTTATTGATAAATTAATATTTAGTCCTTGAATTTAATTTATTTTTCATTTTTATCTCTAAACTTTTTTGTCCGCATTAATTTTAAAATTTTAGTAGTTTTTTTTTCTCAATTTGATCCTTAAACTTGGTTTTCTTAATGACAAAAATTTTCAATGATGATATGGTATAATATCATAGTGACACCTCATCATATTTTGATCAAAATTAAAAAAATTGTCAAGTTCCAAAATCAATATATAGAAAAAAAAAATCCAAGTTTATCTCTTTTTCTAGTATTTAATAAATATTAATATTGTTTCTCGGCTTTTATTTTGAAAAAAAATAAAAAGATTACATCACATGAAATCCTAAAATTATTATTCATATTCAGAAACGAAGCTAGAAATCTTATTTTAGAGGGTCGGCATATATATAATAGGAATGATAAAATTACAACAATATCAAAATATATGTCAATTATATATAATGATTTAAATAAAAAACATTTGTCTAATTTTTTTTTAATTTGAATATTTTTTAATTTAAAAATACTTTATTTGATTTTAATTAAAAATATATATGTCAAATTTAAGATTGAGCTAAGCAAAAATTTACTATTTGATATAAAAACTTATAATATTTTTTAAAATTTTAAATATTATAAATTATGTTTTTGATTACTAATTTAGAATATTCTATAATTATTAAAGTTTCAATTTTCTAAAAAATATAATATAATTAATTATTGAAATTTTCATAAAATTGTTTAAGAATAAAATAATAATAATGTATCACTTAGAAGTAAAATAAGTAATATTCAATTTGTAATTTTGTACTGAATATTATAATAAACTAATCTTTTTTATTGTGAGCATAGAATGAAAACTGTTATTAATTAATGTAAATTTTAAATTTGTTGCTTCCATACTGAAAATTTTGTCTCATCCAACCTGATATTTATACGCTAATTAGTGAATCCCTTGCTACCATAAAAGGATGAACTCAACAACGGACTCAGTCGAACCCGCCTCTTACTCTGTCAAATCGATTGTCCTCCTTTCGATCATCAAAATTAAAAGACCTAATTTAGGAATGACTGCTTTTAACTATATAGATATATATATATATATTCGAACAAAAGTTAAAAATTTAGATTAATTTTTTTTGGGAGAATCACTTTTTCTCTTAAATATAATTTGCTTAGTAATATTTTTATCAAAAAGGGTTTCTTATTATAAAAATGCTTCTTAAAAATAATACTAAACACACATTAACTTTGATACCATAAACAACTAACAAATGTTATAAGCAACTGCTTAACAGATTATTTGACCAGGTAACAGCTAACAACTACTAATAGTCTAATAAGTAAGGGTGTTCAAACTTCAGTTAAAACTGAATTAACTGGTTGAATTGATCTAATTCAGTTAATTAGTCAGTGGTTAAATTTAGTTTGATCGGAGGTCAATTAATGATTTTTTAGAATTTCAGTTATCGGTTAATACGGTTAGAAATCGAGTAATTAACCGAATTAACTAAACTTATGTAGTGCTTTTAATTATGGTATTTCAAGACTTGAAATTCCAATTAATTCTAGTAACTTTCAAGACAAATGAGCATTATCAATATATTTTTTTATATGTTTTATACTTGTTTTAACTAAAAGACAATAACATCTAAATTTCGATTATTTAGTTGACTTACCAAATCAACAGGAAAATTTCGGTTCTTTTATTTTTTTGATAAAAATAAATTGATTTGATTAACAGTTAAAGAATTATACAATTCAATTAATACTAGTTTGGTTCAGCTAATAACCGAACTAATTGTTTAAACACCCCTGCTAATAAGACTAAATTAAAATTTTTGGAGTTATCAAATGTAATTTTACATCCATAAGCGGTGATATAAAGATAATTTAAAAACGTCGGGAGGGCAAATGAAAATTTACCAATTTATTCAAAGATATATAGCGTGGCTTTCGAAATGTTCGAGAAATCGAGGGATGCCACTAGCTACGTCTCTACTTCTCAAATTTAAGAATATTCTAATTAAATTCTCAAAATATACTATCGTATTAAATAAAATTTTTTGTCGCTTTAGTCATTAGTTTGGATGTCAAATGTCAAATCAAGTAGGGGTGAGTAAAATTCAATTCGATTCGAAAAACTCGATAAAAATTTTAAATTTTGAATTAAATAGTTCGAGATATTTGAGTTAATCAATTTATTCAGGTCAACTTGAATAAAAATTTAAGTTTTTCGGTTTAACTCGAATATAAATACACAATTCGAGTTATCCGAAAATCTAAATAAGAAAAGTAAAACTACTGTCATTTTGATAAATGTGTACTCATTGAGTTAAAAGGTAAAATCATTATACTGTATATGTAATTAAATAATCATGTACTTTATCTACTAGTTAAATAATCAGTCTACGTAAATGCAGCATTGAGTAGAAATAATAAGATTCGTTAACTCGACTAGACTTGATTTATTTTTACTCGATTCGATTCAATTTGAAAAAAATTCAAATTAAGTTTGGTTGCTAGAATAAGCTTCGTCAACTTGACTAACTTGAAATTTTTTTACTTGATTCAACTCGACTCGATTGAATACTCACTTCTAAACTCAAATTTAACGCAGAGCATATAAAATCAAATCGTAAATTCATATTTAACATATAAAAAAAGTAATAATTTTCAACATTCACTATTTCAATATGTAAAATTTAAACTATCAATATGATAAGTGCGTGCATATTTAAAAATTTTATACACATGTTTTAAATACACTTTACATCAAATTCCAACGCCGAATTTTGATTTCTACAGTCAAACTCTCCAAAACGGATGTTTGGTTGGGCTGAATTCAATTATGGCAGGGTTGTTGAACTTGTTTATTATTGCTAAGCACGAAATAGCCATTCATCAATCTCCCTTCAAAATCTCAATTCTATATATTTGACAAATAGAGGAATCCGTACATGCCCTCATTTTTCACGAGAACTAAGCTTGTGTAAGGACTTGGTTGATACAATATTAATACTTTTAATATTTAATTAGAATGTTTTGAAGTTTAAAGACTAATTTAAAACTTATGCTATAGTTTGAGAATGCTTAATGTTATTAACCCAAATAAAAAGTAAAAATAAAATTTTAAAAAATTACCCGTCACATGTACGCAATGTTTTAAAATTTAATTGAAAATAAAGAACTCACAGGGTACACAGAGAGACTCAGAGAGGTAGAATCTCGATTTGAAAAACTTGTAATCAAAGATCAAATTGTTTTGTTTCGAGATCAAATACAAGATCTGGAAAACTTTTTTTTTTTTTAAATCAAATTGGGTTCAGGTGCTCAAGAAAGTGAAGGGTTTTAGTTTTGACTTTTGAGTTGAAAATTATCATCAATTCATCATCATCATGATTTTTGTGGATGGACTTCCCTTCTCTCTCAACTCTTCTTCTTCTTCATCATCATCGTCCAAGTCTCAGGTATTTTCCTTTCAAATTACCCAAATTCAAATTTACAGAGATTTGTTGAAACGTATTGCATGTGCGCGTGTGTGTTTTCATTTCTTCGTTTTCTTTGTTATTTGCTCAATTTAACACTTTCTGATAATCGATGATGGATTATGTCATATTGAATGCAACCCAACGTTTCTTTCACTTTGATGGTTTTTTTTTTTTTTTTGTGAACAGCCATCGGATTTATTAGTGGCATTGATGGAACACCAAGTTTTAGTGTCTGCCACACATTCTTTTAAGTCTATCCGGGAAAGGAAAGTCTCAGGCTCAGCATCCATGGATTCCACGCTAATAACATCGTCTGATAGATATGTTTACTTATTCCAGAGGGAATACGCTACTGTAGATCCCTCACTTGTCCATGTATGTTTTTCGCTTTTACTTCCTTCCGAATTTCATTTCAAACTCCTTACTTTAATTATCTAATGTGAATAACTGAGATACAGACTTTCTTGCCTATGTTGCTCAGACTTCTTATTTTTCTTAAAGTATTATATCCAACATATATGAAGATATGAACTCTAAAAATCCTCCAAATTTATAGAAAATCGTTAAAAAAAAAGTCTAATCATGCCCCAGTTCATGTGACATAAATTCCTGCTGCTTCATTGTTGAAGTCACATCTAGTTTTATTTTATAAATATCTAATGTCTTAAATGAACATTTTCTATTCTCAACTCATTCCTACAGCTGCGTTTGAATCGAAACACATGTCTCACCGTTGATTTTAATCTCACTTGTACATTACTCAACTTCACCACTATAATAACTAATCTTACCGCCATTGCTGATTTTAACCTCACCAGTGATCCAGAGGAAGCCTTAATCTATGCCTCATTCCAAGTTTTCTTGTTTCTAATTACTTTGCAATATGACATGTAGAAGACAAAAATTCCTAGGTTCTTAGCTCTCAATGTCATGTTTGGCACGGATGTTAAGCTTCAATTTTTAGGCAAATTTTTTTCTTGCAGCATTTGGGAGATTATATTTCATGGTGAGTAGAAGCTTACAGACCTAAATGTCATGGGCTGGAAAGGGTATCAGTTTGCTTGTATGTTTTAGCTGAGACTTGAAAGTTGAAAGACTAATGCCAATCTCATACATGTGTATTTTATTTCATTTGATTTTCTGAATACCTTGTGGGATGTTTAATCTTCTTTTAAGACTTGAAAGAGTATTTAGTTATTGTTTTTTATTTTCTTACATTGCATGGATCAATGCTCCCCTTCATCGAATCCTCAACCGAAGATAACCTTTTCATCATCTTTTTGTAGACTTTGTCTCGAATGGTGCTTACTCATTGTATATTTATATGCCTTCTTCATGTGTTTTGCCTCTCTAGGTGTGGAGTTTCTGTTGTTTTTTGAACATCCTTTTAACCATAAATATTCTGCCTTGTTTCACCCCCGTCTCTTTTTCTTGATTCAATAGCTTTATTGATTGCCTTCACCTTATTTCATTTCTTGCATGGAAAGTATGTCGGCACTGATGAAGCCACAACCTGCGTGGGTGTTGTCTTTCGGAACCGAAAAAACGGGATGTAAGAGATTCAGAATTGCTTCATGGATTTTTTTTTTACCAGATATGTAATTCTCATTTCGTGTTTTTCATTCAGGACCTCCGTTTCCCATATGGATTCTCCAAAAATTGTAGATATTGGCTTCTCCCAGATGTTGGCACTAGTTGTTGATCACAACTTAGATGCTGATTTGGATGTAATCTTAATTATATTCCCCTTTTGTTGATTCATTGGTGATTTATCATAATCAAAACATGCTACTGGTTCTCAAATTAAAGCTTTTGAATTTTGAAATGCAGGTGCATTTAGTCGGTGCTTTCGAAGATGTTTCACCTAATGTATGGTCCTTGATCTTCCCATTTGTTGTTGATTTTAACAGAGTTGTAGTTACCTGCTCGGAAAAAGAATGATTAAGTTGAATCTTTTGACCTGTTATACAGCATGCTAGCGGCCGAAGTATATCACAGGGGAAACAAGATGGTTATTCCATTCCTTTATGCAGAAAAATAGTGGAAACCATGCAGAAGAGGCCGGAAAATTTTCATGTAAAGACTCTCTGTGTTCTTCGACATAACACCAAATACGATTCTGAAGGAAATGCGCTTCCCATTTTCAATGGACTCCTGGTAAGTTCAAGCTTTCACAATTCCTCTATCTAAAATGGAAAATGGAAAATGGAAGTTAAGGGCTTAGTGAAGCATTCTATCCCATTTTTAGTGGTTCATGACAAAAGAAATTTGTTTAAATTCACAATGACAAAAACAGAAGAAACAAAAGAGGATGGTTCTTAAAGTCTGATGGCGATGCTGTATTTCAGATTACGAGTTTATGTCACTTTTGCTGTTTGAAACTTTTTTATAAATACAAGGGTTAAATCACTTTTTGAGGCTTGAACTTGGTAACTATTCCCACGTTAAGGCTTGAACTATTTTTTGTTCAAGTTAAGCCTTAAACTTGAAAATTGTTCTCATATTGCGGCTTGAATTTTTTTTTTTAAATCTAAGTTAGTCCTTGATATTTCCTTGAAAAACTTAAAGTTCAGGCCTCAACATGGGAACAATTGCAAAGTTCAAGCCCCAATATGAGAACAGGTGTCAAGTTTAGGAACTAACTTGGACAAAGAAAAATTTGACCCCAATATGAGAACAATTGTCAAGTTTAGGCCTTAACTTGGAGTAGGGACGAGCAAATAAACCGATAAAACCAAAAAATGATCTGGACCAATTCGTAATGTTTGGTTGGGTTTTGGGTTGATATTATCACCCAAACTGTACAATCGGTTCGGATTCAGTTTTTCCACATAAAACCCATTTTATTTAAATAAAAACGAATAAAAAAATATGTATAAAGGAATACTTCTAATAGAATAATAAATTCATGATTTTAATGTATATATGGACTAATTTATTTAACCCGAGTATTATTTTTATTAAAATTAGATATGATCATAAAAAAATTATGTAAATATTTTACAAAAAGATTATGAAAGTGTAGTTTTTATCAGAGTAAGTGAATATTTCTTAAATATAATAATCATAATTATATGCATAATTTTAATTTTAGAAAAATAGTTTATTAAACTGTATAATATTTTATTTATAAAAGAAATAATTATTCATAAGTTGTCTATTATCTATATATTTGATAGTTATAAATTTAATTAATTATATGACATATTGTAATGAGTCAATTATAACTAATCAAATCTAGCAACTAATTAAATTAATTAAAAGAAATGACACAATAAAACATTAGTTATATAAATGATTTATGTATTAGCTTTTCTTTTAACAACTTTAAATGATTTATCAATTTAATAGCTTAACTTAAAATGATTTTTTAAATAGTCTTATGATGATTATGATATTAATTTAATTATTTAACTCACTTTATAAATGTAAAAATGAATTTAGAGCAGGTATTGTATTAGATTTTTTGAACCTAAAACAAAGTGATATTGTTTTTTTTTTAAAAAGTCCAAATATTCTAAATCGAACCGAACTGCAATTATCGGTTTTGGTTATTTCAGTTTTTATTCCATATGGTTTTGGTTTCAGTTTCGAAGGTTAAAAACTGAATGGAGCAGTTCGGTTCAATTGTCCGGAAACCGAATCCTATAAAAAAAAAAAAGTTCAATCCTCAATGTGAGAATAGCTGCGAACTTCAAGCTCCAATAGTTGTTTTCCTTTACATGTTTTCAGGTGGAAACTTCTTCAGGAACCCTCATCCCTGCCAGCTTTGATAAAACTTCACGATGCCCGGATGAAATTGTTCGGAGGCTTCGAGTCTCTTCTTCGTATGAAGACCCCAGTTGGCAGGGAAAATTACTGGATACTTATGACACTAAAACTGATAGATTCATCATTGCTCCTTGCAGTTGGTATAATGTTATTTAACAACTTATTGTTTCTTCTATTTATGACTATCAATTGTACAAATCATGTTTAATTTTATATTATTAGCTTTTTTTTTTTTCCTGTAAAAATAAATAAATATGCTTTTATGCCGAATGAGTCTTAGCTCAATAGGCATAGGTATTGTTGCCAATGTAGGAATATGTGGGTGCAAATGCGTTGAAGCGTATTATTTTCTTATTTATGAATTGGAGAGAGGCTATGGGTAGTTCTAGGCATTGTGTCAGAAAGAGCAAATATGATCAAAAGTTATAGTTCAAAAAATAAATATGCTTTTATGAACTCGGATTTGTTAATTTTATTCTTGTTTTTGTTGTTGACATAGGACCAAACGCCTCGTACAAATTGTTTTGTCACGTCAAAGCTTTTCTGATTCAGAAATACTTGCTTCATTCTCTACTTCACCTCTTGCTGAGGGTCCAGAGTTTGTGGATAATGAGAGAAGGTCAGCACATCTCTAAAGGCAAAGTTCATGTTTATGGTTCTTCACATTCACACACACACACACACCCGCATGCATACATACATATAATCATATTGTTATACATTTGCACTTGCCTTGGTTAGTATCTAAATTTGACTGTAGGATGTTAAGCAATTAAGAGGTTAAGCTAGCACTCATCTAGTTCAGAATTAAGTGATTTTGCATTTTGGGTTCCAAGTGACTTGGAACAATTTATGACAATCTCTCAATAATAAGAAAAACTTGGTTAAATACCACTACTAGTCCCTGTACTTTTCAGAAGTTATGGATTTAACCCTTGTACTTTAATTTGATCATTTTTAGTTCCTGCACTTTTAAAATTTAAAATTTTAGTCATCACCAAACAATAATTGTTAAATTTATTAAGTTTAGTTCTGCTATTTCTAAAATTTGGTGCGAGTAACATATTATCATGTGTAATGTCATATCAATTTATTATTTTTACATATTACTCACTAAAAATCCAATTTAATCTACATATTATCATGTGTAAAGTATAGGGATTAAAATTTTCCAATTTGAGAAGTACAGGGATTAAATCTACATCTTTTCCAAAGTACAAGAACTGATAGCAAAGTTTAACAAAAAAAGGTAAAAAAGGGTGCTCCAAAGTTAAAGTGAAAAAAAAAAGAAAAGAATGTACAGATAGGATAGTAGTATCATTCTGAGGATAGAAATTTCCAGGCATTTGCAAACACTAGAACATATAAAGGGTCTCTAAGTGATATTGCACTTGTATGCTAGCTTGATAATTAACCAGAAATGTGGCGTATTGAATTTTTTGGAACTCCAACTTTATAAAAAAAGTCATCTTAGTCCTTTTATTTTTTTGACTTCTTTTAGTTCTTGAACTTGTATTTTTTTGGTCAAATTACCAAAAAAATGGATAGAAAAATTAGCATTTGTTAACTTTGTTAACATGACGTACACGTAGATTGCCACGGAGATAACATGCCAGCATTTAATTAATTTTTAAATTTTAAAAAATATTTTTATAGTTTTTATACTTAAATAATGTTAACTTTTTCATCCAGGCTGATTTATAAAAAACGAAAGTTTAAGAGTTAAAAAAGACTTAAAAAATAAATAGAGAGATAAAATGATTTTTTTTTTTTTTTTTATAAAGTTGGAGGTCTTAAAAAGTGATTATGCCTGGAAATTGGTTGCAGCATGGATGGTTTGGCTTGCGTACTGTGTTTTATATTCAAGTCAATGAGTTTATTCTAAGCGATATACTTGATCTCCGTTAAAGGTTGTGGAACTATCTAATTAAGAATCCAGACTGGAGAACGACTTTTCCGATGAGGCGACCACGAGTGTTTGAGAGGACAGGTGACGGCGGCTGGAAAAGAGCTGGTTTTTCATCACAAGGACAGGGAACATACTCAACTCCATTAAAGAGCTTACAAGTTATGCAGTAAGCTTTCTGTTCAATGTTGTATGCATTATTGGGTTAAATACAGGCCACATTTTCCATGAACACGTGGAAAGATACCCAGAATGCTGGGTTTCTCTCTCTTTTTTCTTTTTTTTTTTTGCTTTGATGATAAACCCTGTATTGTTAAGGTAAGTAGCTAATTGGAAGCAGTAGCAAATTGAACTATAAATTGTGAAAATAAAAGCTGGTGTCATGTTTGTTGGTGGTGCAGGCATTTTGAACATGTTCACCCTAAGGATGTGTTTGGAAAGAGTGGAAAAATGCAGGGATGGAAAGAAATGAAAAAGTGAAATGGAAATCATTTCGAGTACGATAGATAGAAAAGAAAAGTGAATGAGTGAGTGAATGAGTGAGTGAGTGAGGGGAAAGAAAATAAAATTATATTATCAATTTTTGTTCTTCTAAGTAAAAGGTTTTATTTATGGTTCCACTCAAATTATATATAGTGGCTAAATTAGCCATATATGTCAAAAGAAAATTGTTAATTAGTTAAGTAGTTCGTTTTTTGAAATTTAAAGAGAGTGTATGTAAGTTCGTCCAACTGGATAAATTTTCTGCTGACATGCTAGGAAAAGTGTGGCCAAAGTGTTTTTTGAAAATTCCAAAGAAAACCTGTCCAACTGGATGTGCTTTTCTTGACATGTCAGCAGAAAGTTCGTCATGCTAGACGAGTTTTCCTATCAACTGTGCAAAAAACACGCTTTCACACTTACTCTCCAATTTTATCCAATTTTGTATGCAAACTATTTTTCCGTCCATGAATTTAGTATAATTTTTAAATAATATTAAATCTTAATAAATTAAAATTTATTGTTTACTCTTTAATAGAATTAATATTTTCAAAACTTTTATAATTTGTAATTTTTTATTTAAAATTAAATTACAAATGAAAATATATATTATTTTTAATATAAAATATTTATTTTATTTAATTTTAGCTTTATTTAATTTTTAAAATTATGTAGATTAAATTGGTCAAATTGATGGTATAAAGATTAATTTGATTCAATTTTTATATTAGAATTACATTTCAAGGTACTTTCTATCATCATCTTAACATAACAATTGGGTATAAGATTAGAGTGATTATTTAGTATATTGGTATTGAAAATTTTTAATTTTATAAGCGAGTTTGAGATTTTTTCGCATATCTTATTTATTTATTTTTAATTTTTTAAATATAATTTAAAAATACATGATAAAATTTTAACTTTATTTACGATTATAAAATTAAAAATTTCCACCATCAATATACTAAATAATCAAATATAAAACTTTACAAATAAATAAAAGAGAGTATAAGTTAAGAGTTAACCATACTTGCCCAAAGACAAAGAAAGTGTTGTTTTCTTATTTTTCAAGTAACTTCGAGTCTATATATAGAGCATATATACTTTTTAATAATACATGAATTTAGAAAATGATAAAAAATTAATTAATTAACTTAAAATTTTTAACTAGTTTACAAAATATAAATAGATTAAATGAAATTTAAAGCTCATATTTATTTCAGCCAAACAAAAATTTTTAAATAAAAATCATATTATATTTAAAGGGTTAATTGAATTAGAGTCGTCCATTAACCAGGTCTCAACTTATTTAAACAATTATCATATATATATATATATATATCAATAAATATTACTATAGAGATATTTTAATAATTTTAAATTATGTAAAATTAAAAAAAATAACTACGTTATATGATTCAAACCAAAACACTAAATTATGATATTTTAACATGATTATTTAAATTAAAATCTCATTTATTTTTTAATATTATTTTATAGGTTTTTTTTTTTTGAAATAAGTAAGATCCACAAAGAAATTAAGAAAGCAGAAGGCCAAAAAAACAAATTGGCCTGGAAAATAAAGAAACAAAAAAAATGGATGGTCTACTAAAAATCAAAATCTGAATCAAAAGAGTATTCTAGAAGCCAAAATAAATGCGCCGTTCAACTGCCCAATCAGAGAGACCGTCACTTGTCGACTTCACTCCATCCATCATTTCACTCATTAATGGCGACGTCTGTTTCCAATGGAGCATTATCTGCTAAAACTTTGATCTAAATCACTTTGAACCGCTCCTCTGTCTTTCCATGCTTCTTCATTCAATCTGGCTCGCGCACACTTTCATTTCTCGCATGATGCTCAGCAAAAGCGGGTATACCTCCAACCAGGTACATTTCTTCTCAATGAATCTGTTGCTAGAATATAGGCAAGTGTGTTCACTGATCTCGGTACAAATACGAATCTTAACTGTCGAGCTGCTGATTTCATCTTCTGAATGTCATGTATATATGCTCCAATCCGCGATTTGTCAATCTTTATATCGTTGCATTTCCTTATTACTGATAACGAGTCACATTTAATGATGATATCTGGGTTTGCATGTTAATACCCACATCGGTTGCTCGTCTGCAAGCGATGGCTTCTGCCACAAAAGCTGAGGCCACCCCTTTATGGATTTCTGTGCTTGAAAGGATAACAAGTCCTCTGCTGTTCCTGACTACCACCCCCGACGCAGAAAGATGAGTTCTTTCGTTAAAAGCAGCGTCGAAGTTAATCTTCACGCCCTGACCAGAAGGATGCGCCCATTTTATATCGACCTTAGGAGTTATCCGAGTAACTTCACTAACTCCATCTATTTCCTTTATGTAGCTGTGAATATACTTTGCAATCTCTTGACCAGATCTACATGTTTTTTCATGTACCCGAGTGTTTCTATCCCCCCAGATAGCACATAATGCGCCACAGAAAACCTTACACTATTCCTGAGGGAGAAGAGTGATGACCTTGGTAATCCACTGACCAAACTCAATATTTGAATATTGAGTTATATTTGTCATTGCTAATGCTTCCCAAACTACTTTTGACACAGAGCACTCCCGGAATAGGTGATTCGTTGTTTCTGCTACCACTCCACACCGGGGACATATTGGGTTATTTCCGAGATTCCTATGGATCAAGTTCACCCTAGTGGGTAGATAATTCCAGGAAATTTTCCAGATTAACCTTAAGCTTAGTGGTTATATTTAGATTCCATAGTTTTTTATAAAATTGCATATAGTCGGTCTGTAAAGCATAAGCTGTAGGATCTAAATGTTGTAATAGTTTGTAAGTGCTTTTTACTGAGAATTCGCCCGAGGGGTCTACATTCCAGGCCAGGTAGTCAGCATGGGGTTCCATCGCCAGTGGAATTCGGGTGATCAGCTCAGCTTCTGTTTCAGGGAAGGTATCGACTATCAGCTCTCTTCTCCAAGCTCTTTCATTAGAATTGATTAAGTCAGCAACTTTGTCAACATGCACATAATTACCGCCAGACGATAACTTAAAATTGCTATAATAAGGAATCCACACATCATTAAGCACCGAGATACTTTCTCCCATACCCACATTCCATATTAGGCCTTTCTCCAATGTACCCATTGCCGCCCAAATACTACGCCATGCATAAGACCCCTTATTTCCTAAATTTGAATTAATAAAATTCTCCATTGGGAAATACTTATATTTGAAAACTTGTGATACTAAAGAATCTGGGTTCGTTAAAAATCTCCAACCCTGTTTAGCCAAAAGGGCCAAGTTGAACTTCGCCGAACTCTTAAATCCCATACCTCCCTCACCTTTAGGGCGACACAATAATTTCCATTGACATCAGTGAATACCTCGTTTCCCAACACCTTTCTGCCATCAAAACTTTGCAAATATGCTTTCCAATCTTTCGCATAGAGAGTTAGGCAACAGAAAACAAGACATAGCATAGGTTGGAATTGCCTGTAAGACAGATTTGATAAATATCTCCTTACCACCTTGAAAAAGCAATCTAGTACTCCATCCATCAATACGCGCTGAAACTCTATCTAATAGATTCTGAAATGATTCTCTTTTCTGCCTACCCACCATATTGGGGAGTCCCAAATATTTTTCAAGGTTTGACGATCTCCTAACACCTAGCAATGACGACACTAAATCTTTTTCTCTTCAGTAGTATTCGAGCTAAAGAAAATTGTTGACTTGTCAAAATTCACATATTGACCTGAGCACATTTCATATTCCTTTAGAACATCTTTCAGAACCTGTGCACCCATATCCGTTGCTTCCCCAAACAGCACACAATCATCTGCAAACAAGAGGTGAGAGATCTCAGGCCCCTTTTTGCTAGCCTTCGTGCCCTTTATCAAGCCCTATTTTTTTGCTAATCTCATAAGAGCCGAGAGCCCCTCACTGCACATAAGAAATAAAAAAGGGCTTAGTGGATCCCCTTGACGAATACCCCTAGAAGGTTTGATAACTCTGCCCCTCTCTCCATTGACATTTACACTATAAAACGCTGTTGAAATGCACTTCATTATTAAATCCACCCAATCTTTTGCAAACCCCATTTTATTCATCACCACATTTATAAAATCCAATTCAACTCTGTCGTAGGCCTTACTCATATCTAGCTTAACTGCCATGTACCCCTTTTTTTCCTGTGCGCTTTTGCTTTAACGTGTACAATAATTTGAAGGCTATCAGCACATTGTATGAAATAAGGCATTCTGGAACGAAAGCACTCTGAGCCTTATCAATAAAACTTCCTAATACCTTTTGCAATCTATTTGCTATTGTTTTGCCACGATTTTATACTTGACTGTGCATAGGCTAATAGGTCTGAAATTAATCAATTTTGTAGGATTGGGCACTTTAGGAATAAGCACAATATCTGTTCTATTCAAAGATTCAATCTCCTTATTCTCATTTAATATTCCTAAACAATGATCCACCACGTCCTTTCCCACAATATGCCAATACTTTTGAAAAAAGAGTGCTGAGAATCCATCTGGCCCCGGTGCTTTAGTCGGTCCCGTCCCTTTAAGCGTAACCCACACTTCTTCTCCCTTAAAATGTGACAATAAAACATCATTAGACATACTAGAAATAGTTCTTTCAATGCCTGATAATAAATGCCCTATATCTCCAATTTCATTTGCTGTAAAGAGCTCTTGGAAATAAAGTGTAGCAGACTCTTTAATCTCTTATTCGTCAGTAACCACTCTTCTATCCACCAACTCCAGTTTAGAAATTCTGTTGGCCCGTCTTCGCGCAAATGCATATTTGTGAAAGAAGGCCAAATTCTTATCTCCAAGCTTTAACCAATTTACTCCCGCTCTTTGCTCCCAATACATCTCATCTTTTTCAATCTCTAAATTCAAATGAATTTTTGTATCGATAATTATTGCCAATGTTTCATCTTCCCTTCCACGTTCCAATAGCACTTCAAGCTCATTTGATAACTTTTTTGAGGCCTCCTTTTTTCCTTTTGATATAACCAGTCCATTCTGTCAGACGGTATTGTAACTGTTCTAATTTCTCGGTTACTATTCTTGTGGATGACTCCCAAGATTCATTGATAACATCCTCTAAACCCTCCTCCATAGTCCACCAAGCCTCAAAGTGAAATCTTGGGCTTCTCGGATGTCCACTGACACTCTCTGTATTAAGTAGAATGGGGCAATGATCAGATGTTGAGTAAGGGAGGTGATGAATACAGCCCATTGAGAATAAATCCATCCAACATTCATTTGCGACCCCTCTATCCAGCCTCTCCCTAATATTTGTCCCTGGTAGATTCTCTCTCTCTCATATGAAACAGACCCTTGTGAACCCTAGATCAACCAGTTGACATTCCTCCAATACCTCCCTAAATGCCTCCATTCTCCTTGAATCCCTTTGAACTCCCCCACTTTTCTCAAAGGCAAACATAATTTCATTGAAATCTCCACCTACAATCCAAGGGAAGGTAGTTTTTTGATTCAGCCTTCTGAGTAGGTTCCAAACAAAATTTATTTCTTTTAAATAAGGTGATCCATAAAAACCAGTGAATCTCCATTCTACTTGATTTGCTGTCGCTTTAATCATAACATCTATATGCCATTTAGAAAATCTTTTCAAAGTGACTTGGATGTCTTCTTTCCATGCTAAACAAAGCCTCCCTCGTGACCCTTCTGCTTCGACTTGTATACCATTCAGAAAACCACAATTCATTCTCACATTTTCCATACTCTTTTTATCTAATTTAGTCTCTATTAGGAATACTATATAGGGATTATGCTGCTTGAATAAATATCGTACCCTCCTTACCGCTCGTGGGCTCCCCAACCCACGAACATCCCATTAGATGTGTTTCATTGCTTTCGGTCGGCTTGCCTTATTGCAGCCGCCGATCCTAAGTTGGGTTGAACACCAGCTTGTTCAGACTTTTCCATCACCATCATCGTGGGACAATCTTTACTCCCGGTCAAATCATCATGCTTCAATTTTTTTACTCACTCTTCATCCAAATTTCCTATATTTTTGAGAACTTCATCCACGTCGAAAATTTTTCTTTTTCCCACTACACTCCCACTCCTCCAATTAGTTGATTTATACAATGGAACAAGCTTTTTCCAACTTGACTTCTTTGGGCGTGTTAAAGAACTTTCCACCACATTACTACTCTCCATCGTTGTATCCCCCTCTGACTTCATAAAATCTGCCAATTGTCACTGTAGTCCTTTCTCACGACTCAACAGTTGACCATCGTTATACTTCAATTCTACTATCTTGTCGTTGCCACTTTCTTTGTGCGCTATGTCTCCTATATACGAGCTTTGAACGCCATACTTCCTTTCTAAAATATTCAATTTTATACTTTCTTTGCCCACCATATGTGATTCCACTTTAAGTCCGTTGGTGTAAGGAGGGTCATCTTTAAAATTACCACTTTCTGCAGGACTAATTATTAAACGATCTTGGAGATTGTGGCCCATTCTGCCACAACCAAAGCAGAATATCGGCAGCTTCTCATACTCGAAAGGGATCCACTTTTTTCCTCCCTGGATGCTTGAGACAAAAATACCATTCCTAAGGGGTTTCTGTACATTCATATGAATTTTAAGCCTACATATATCACCAATAATTTCAGACCGAATTAAACCCCCGAAAGTACGCCCTATAGCATGCGAAATGTCATTTTTATCAAATTTCGAGGAACACGATCCAATTTTCAACTAGAATGAGGAGGAAATAAGCCAGATCTTATCTCGCTCAATCGATATACGTAACCGATCAAATAAAATAAGGAATTTTCTGAATAACCAATGACGCCATTCTATAATCGACACTAAATCTTCTTCCGAATAAAAACAATTAAAAAAAGATTTTGCCCTACCAATTTTATTACAAAATTCTTTTTTGTTTTCCAAATACTTTTAACTTGTGCTTTAAAACTCTCTGGATTGAAGCGTTTCTTTGTCCAAATTGTGCAGATCAGAGTTGGCTTATCGTCCGGCACCACCAAAGACTCTTTTACTGTCAGTTGTATAAGTTTTTCTGCTAGTAATAAGATCTCCTTACCCCTTTCTCTCCCCTCGCCACCACTTTCCTCCATCCCAAGCAGCAGCACTTACTGCTCTCTCTAGGACTCTATGGAGAGCACTCTTGGTTTAGGTTTTTTCATTATATAGGTATATTTGTTACATAAAAATTTTCACTTAAATGGTGAGTGAGCCTTAACCGAGTTTATATAATACTGATAATATAAAGGTTAAATTATGCTATTAGTCATTACATTTTGAAAAAGTTGTAGATTTAATCTCTATATTTTAATTTGATCAAGTTTAGTCTCTATACAGTTAGAATTGATCAATTTTAGTCAAAGCCCAAATAGTAATAGTTAAATTTGTTAGGCTAAGTTTAATTACTAGTCCTGTATTATTGTATAATTATAGACTTAGTCCATATTCCCTAATCGGACCATTTTAAACCCCTATACTTTTTGAATTTAGAATTTCAATATTAACGCAAATAGGGATGTAGATTGGAGGGCTGGCAGAGGTCCCGACCCCTCTAAATGGAAACAAATTTCATTTTGGCCATTTAAAAATTTTAAACTAGTAAAGGTAAAAGTGCACTTTGGCCTTCCTAAAAATAATAAAAATTAGATTTAATCATTTAAAAATTATAAAGATATAGGCTATTAAAATGGTAAAATTATATTTTTATTATTGTGAAAGTTACAAATTGATTTCGGTCCCCCCTAAAAAAATTTTCTGGCTTCACCCCTAGATGCAAATGATAGTCGTTAATCCATTAACTGAATTTTCAATGAGTAATATGTGAAAATAATAAACTGACATGGCGTTACACATATGATAATATGTTCAAAGCATTAGATTTTAGAAATAGCAAACTAAACTTAGTGAATTTAACTATTATCATTTGATGATAACTGAAATTTAAAATTCAAAAAGTATAAGGATTAAAAATGATCAAATTAAAGTACAAGGACTAAACCCACACCTTTCGTAAAGTACAAGGACTAACAGCAGAATTTAACCCAATACAAAATAGGTCCGGTTCCGGACGGTCAAAAATTCAGTGGCAACACCGTAAATATTGATGAAAGCCAAGTCCGTTTTCCGTAATAAATAACACATTTTTGTAGAAAATCTTTAAATTGGCGCTTAATCTCCTCACGTTCCCGCGCTCACATTTTCCCTCCCTGTTTTTAGCCATTAACACAGTTCTGAGTTTTAAACTGTTTTTAAGTTCCGACCCGAAAGTTTCTTCCTTTTCGATTGTCTTTCTCTCTCTCTCTCTCTCTCTTCTCAAACACACTCTAATATCTGAACGAACAGAAATAGTTAATCAAAGTGGAAAAAAAATCGAAAGATGTTTTATTCCCATACATTTTTGTCTCGTAAGGCGCCGCTTGGTACGGTGTGGACCGCCGCTCATCTCCAGCACCGCCTCAAGAAGTCTCATTACGCCTCCATCGATATCCTATCCACCGTCGGTCCGTCTTCCTCAAGAACCCTAAATTCCACCTTTTTTTTATTGCTAATGCTAATGCTAATGCTAAGTGCCAGGGTTTGGCCCAATTTCTTTCTTTTTTTTATTCATTGCTACCTATTAGTTATTATTTTTCATTAACATTTTTTAAGAGATTATAAAAGACATTGGATCAATTTTGTATCTCTTTTTGCTTTGTAATTTTGAATAGTTCAACCGTTAATGAAAATCTCTTAGCTTTGCTTGGAACTGAGTTGAGAAAAAAATTGCCTTTTAGCATCTATATGCGTGTTAATATGCCTTGGCATTGCTATTATTAAATGCTATCACGTTTGGGTTTGGTCCATTTTTGCTTTGCGGTTTTGAATGGTTCAACCATTGATGAAAAGTTACAAGCTTTGCTTTGAAATGAACTGAGAAAAAAGACCCTTTAGCTTTTATTTTCTTTAATCATTATACATGTTAATCTGCCGTGCTTGCTAATGCCAAGTGCTATCACATTTAGGTTTGCCCCCATTCTTTAAAAACAAAGCCTTAGTGTGTTGTATATTTCGTTTTGCAATTGAGTATTTCAACCATTAACGGCAATTTATGAGTTTGCTTGGTACTGAATTGAGAAATGAAATCACTTTAGCATCTATTCTCTTGAATCATCATGCGTGTTAATCTGCATCTAATTGTGATACGTGGACCGTTCTCCTACTATGTGCGAATGTCATATGTGAGTTTTGTCTAGTTTTTTTTTTGGATTAGTTCAGCTTTTGTTTGATTTTTCATTTGCTGTGCATTGTATTAGTTTGACTCTACGATGTGGACATATATTTGAATTTGTAATTATATTTTGTATTAATGAAACTTTGAAAAAAATGCCGTTTAATAACCCGGTTTTCCTCTAAATGCAGATCACATTATGTTCCCTGAAGTTCCCATTGCATTAAGAATGTCAGCCCACTTGCTTTTAGGCATTTCTCGTATATACTCTAAGAAAGTTGATTATCTTTTTCATGATTGCAATATCATCCTTATTGGTTTAAGCAAGGTGTTTGCTACAACACAAGTTAATTTGCCCGAGGATGCAAGACAAGCACCAGTTCAAGCAATCACTTTGCCAGAAACTTTGGATTTGGATGCCGTGGATTTGGATGTTGATGTGTATACTGAAGAGTAAGACTTTCCGGATTAATTCAAAAAAATTATGTTTTTCGTGTGATATCTAGATATCAAGTAATGTGATGATACATGCAACTTTTTTTTTTTTTTTTTTTTCATTTTCAGTGCTTCAGATAATCATCTCAAGAGTCCTGAAGATATAACACTGACAGATCAAATTCCTGTTGAGAGGGATGCTTATGTTGCTATAACTTTTGATGATGTAAGTCCTTTTTGTTTCCTTTAGCAAATTGAAGCTTAGGGTTCATTTATCAATTGTTTTAAACTGCTGGGATTACATTTTAACTATCAAAAACATATATTCTGCAGGATATCATGATGGATGATGCACTACCTCAGATGAATGAGTAAGCCCCATAATTTCATCAATATTCTTAAAGGCCAATCCTTGTTTCACATTTATGATTTGTTTTTTCTTTTTCACAATTATAGCAACCTTCATGAACCTCCAGAGAGTGGCCATGAAGGTTTTGAAGATCCTGGTCCAGACAATCAAGAACAAGTGCCTAGTGTTCAGAATGCAGGTCCAAGTAATCAAACACAAGTACTTGAGTCTGTTAGCAATGAAGGTTCTCAAGATCTTCCGGAAGTCGAAATGATGCGTGATGCTTCTCATGATTTTTCCACCCAAAAGCTCCCCTCAATGTGCCCGGATGACAAAAACACAGACGCTTTGGAGCAAGCCTTGGACGAGAAGGAAATATGTTCTCCTAGTTTGAACTTATTAGCTTCTGGAGAGCTGTCTATGCCTTTTCAGCAGCACTCAAACCCACCTACTTCTGCTTCGAACGGGCCTCCAGAGGCTTTTGGTGGGTGAACTCTGTGAAATGATGCCTAAAACTATTGTCTTTTTCAATTTTAAGTAAAATGGAACTGAACTGATAGTAGTTTTTATTTTGTCTCAGTGCATGAATCACCTGAACTGGTCATTCCACCATCTCCACCACCTCCGCAGCCAAGGCAGAGACGAAAAACACGGCAGAAGTTTGACGAGAAATTGGTGTTACCAAATAGGTATTAGCTCGTTTGTTATTTATATAGTCTTTCTCTCCTTTTGTCCTTTTTTGTTACTGATTATTGATATGTATGTATGCAAAGATTCATGAAGAGGGCACTTGAAGATTGCAGTGATTTGGTAAGGAAGAAGAAGAAAATCCCTTGCTCTGCTTTGGGTGTATGGAAGTCAAATAATGATCGAAAAATGGACCAGGTTTTTAATGAGCCTTCATTAACCGGTACGTTCTGCTTGGTTCTAAATCTAAAATCAAAAGATAGGTTCTTAGAAAGTTGGTACTTTTAAACCTGCAGGGCTGAGTGAAGATATATGTAATATGTTCAAAAGAGATGGTATCTCTATAAAATCCAAGTTGGTGGTGCCAGAGGAAATTGTCCCCGAACCTATGGTACCACAGTCCACTGTTCCTACAACTGAAGCCAGCTCCGAGCTCAGGGTTGGGCCCGCTACACCAGATCCTAGAGCTGGATTCTCTCCGGGTTCAGCACCTGGAATGGATATCGAAACTGAACGTCTTCGGCATATCGAAGGCAATGCTGCCGACAATGTTTTCCCGGAATTTGAGTCTTTCCCAGCTGGATCCATGCCTTCTCCATTCAGAAGGGAGGATACTCCTTTCTCAGCTCGCAGTTTAGAATCAGAGTTGGCACCTACAGCAGGAACTGCTAGCACAACAAACTTTGCAGCATCAACCGCAACTCGTTGGTCTGACATTGATACACCTAGGACATTTATGGAAGAGCAATCATGTCTAGGGAACTCCGGGTTTTCAACCATTCCCGAATTTGAGACTTCTGAAACAGTATGTCTTTTGCCTGAACGTTTTTATTGATGTCTCCTATTCTTTAATAGTTTTCCATTTTAGTCCATTTTGGCGTGCCTTGATGGTGTCTTGCCTTAAAAACATAAGAATTGTATTGCAGGATCTTTATTTTCTGGAAGAAGATGCTAATACACCGACAGGTAAGTTGAGTACACCTTAAGTTTCTATGTATACAGTCTTGTCTTAATTATCTCTTTCATATCCATATTCTCTTTGCATTCTACTGCAGAATCGGCAGCAAGCCAAGGGGTTGGTTCCTTATCTGCGAGAACAAGGTAACTTATTTTTATTAGACCACTCACAAGATTCAACTTTTTTTCTTAGAAACAAAAAAACCAACATCGATTGTTTTGATGCATTTGCAGGGCAGTGGCTAAATACTTGAAAAGTCATTCCCCTATTACCCCAATCTCAGAAGATGGTCATATAGATCTTAGTTTAAACAAGATTTTGGAAGGAAAAACAAGAAAAATATGCGCTCGAATGTTCTTCGAGACTGTGGTAAGTTTCCAAGGTATTTCAATGTAGGCTTTTAGATGTATGTATGTAAGTATTTTAGAAGGAAAAACAAGGCAAATATGTGCTCGAATGTTATTCGAGACATTGGTAAGTTTCTAAGGCATTTCAATGTATGTATTGATTGATTGAGTTTTGTTGCAGGTATTGAAGAGTTATGGAATGATTGATGTACGACAAGAAGAAGCTTATGGTGATATAACTCTTCAGTTGAATCCTTCAATGTTATCCAAGGTTGATCCATCCAAATCAGTGTAGCTAAAAATGATGATGATGGCCAAAAATTGGCTGTGGGAGTTGGTTGAAAATTTTTGTAGAATATTAGAGAAGAAAAAACTGCAGAATCTCTGGGATGGATTTAGTGGACTGTTTGAATAGTGTAATTTACAGGAAAAAGTTGGGATAATCTTATATACACGGATTAGATTATTTATTTTTAGAGTGCTCTTGATTTTTGTATGTTTTCGAAAGATATCATAGACATGTCAGATGGATTTGACAAAGATATAAACGGATGTAAAATTAAGTGAATCACTCAATAATATTTATACACTAATGCAATTTCAAAATTGTTTTACATATGTTTGTAAACTTTCTGCCACATCCTTACTCATCTCTTTAGCATTTGAAGAATCTTCTATAAGCTTTGACATCAATTCAACGTTCTCCTCCATATTCATATCTATCTCTTTAGCACTTGGAGAATCTTCAATATAAGCTTTGATATCAAGTCCATGCTCCACTCCATATTATGACCCATCTCTTTAGGACTCGTACAATTTTCTATAAGCTTTGGTAACAATTCAACGTTCATCTCCATAGTCTTACCCATCTCTTTAGCACTTGTAGAATCTTCTATAAGGTATGGTAGCAATTCAGTGTTCACTCTATATTCATACCCATCCTTTTGGCCATTGTAGAATCACCTAAAAGCTTTGGTAGCAATTCAAAGCCCGCCTCAGAATTGTAAGATACAGGAGATTTTGACAACTGCACCAAGGGTGGAAGCTCGGCAGAACTTGGTTGAACATTCAATGGAGCCATTGTATAAAACATACCATGATGAGGAAAGCTGGGAGCAGTGGGATTTTCCAGCTTCAAACGCTTCGGCAAAGGTTGCATGGCTTCTGAACTACCATATCTGGGCAGGCCAGAGTCTCCACTACCAGTAAGAAGACCTTTTACATGTTCGAAGTCAGGATGAAATGTATTGACGACAGCATTATACCGAACAGTGTTGCAAATGTCACATCTAGCATCACGACAGCCGTCATAATGGATGCAAGTGAGAAGAATTTGGTGCATCTACAGGCATATCGACGGCAGACAGTCGAATGCAAATAGTCCGCAAAATAAGCCGGAGGATCATTCCCCGAAAATGCCGCTGAATTATTGTAGTGGATATAAGCAAGTAAAACCTTCCTTTGGATAGCTCGATTCAACCAATTATTAGCATCTGCCTGCGATTCTTGTAAAGAAAGCGGAGGGAGATAACCATGACTCGCAGCTTGTTCATTTACGGGACAAAATGATTGATTCTCTCCGGCGAAAGGAAATCTAGCATCAGCGACAGATGGGTCATAATACGTCGAATTCTACGTTCTCGATCCCACGCGAAGCCATGTATTAGGAATCATCTCTCCCTGTAGCACTGGTTGGAGTACTCTTTATTTCCAATCAAAATTCATGGCAAGTAGATGTTCATGTTATCGCAAATTGATAATTAGATGAAAGCGAAAACAATAAAATTTCATTATTCAACTAAAAATCTTTTAAGTTTAGTGTTTCGAACCAAATGTTAGAAATAGAAATATGAATTCAGATAAATTAAATTTATGTAGTTTATGATTTTATATTAAAATTAGGGGTTATATTTTTTCATTTAATATTTATTTATATTGTTTTTTATGAGGTTACTATTATATTTATAATTTATTGAATAAATAATTTTTATGCAATTAAATAATAATGTAAATGTTTCAAATAATAATAATGTAAATGTTTTTATAGTTTAATATGTTTATTTTTTTTGTGTGTAAATATGTTTATATTTGTTAATAGGTGATAAAATAATAATTTTATATTTAATAATTTTGAAAAAATAAGTTTATAATTAATAATTAAAAATGTTCAATCATTTCTCATTTGGTAAAAGAGTAATTGAGAGGATCTCAAATCGTAAAAGAAATTAAGTTATTTGTAATGGTAGTCGTCGAATTATTTAAATTATTGATTCCGATTCAATTGATTGGTCCGGTTCTAATTAAATTAATTATTTAAAATTCATAAAAAAATAGCGAAAATTGATTCAATCGGTTTTTAGTCCAACTTAACTGGTTCAAAATGGTTCATTCAAAATCTAATTCAAATATATATTGGTCAGTTCATCCCGTTACAAGTATATATTATATTTGTAGTATATAAATTTTTATTAAAGGGATAAATCTCAAAACTATACATTAACTTTGGTCTAATGTGCAATTTTATACAAAAAATTTTGATTTCATCCAATTCTCACAAACTATTAACACAATTACTTACATAACATCATTTTATTTTTACATATTGCATACATAAATAATTAATTTATTCAAAATAAAAATAAATTGATGTATTTATTTCTTTAAATATGTATGATTGAATCAAATTAAAGTTTCATGTATATATTTGAACCACAACTAAAGTTTCATATGTATAATTGCACCAAATCAAAATGTGAAAAAATAGAACGTCAATAATGACAATGTATCGCAAAGAAAAGAGAAAGAAAAATAAAGAATGTAGATTTTTATGTGGAAACCCTTTTGGGAAAAAAAACCACGAGCAAATGAGAAAATAATTCACTGAATTAGAATAATTACAAGAGGAGTAAACTACATCTATATAGGCTTGTAAAAACATATTCTAATAGAAGTCTAGTAAGATTGAAACACCTTATTCTAATCAATATCAAATAGATGAAGTGTAATAAGGTTGAAAAACATTATTTTTAAATAAAATAAAAAAAGTGTAGTTCTATATAGATTTTACTTTTATTTTATTTTACCACTGTATTTTATTCTAATAAGGATTCGGGTCACTCAATTCTAACACAAAGTTTATGTATCAAAATGCACATTGAATCAAAGCTCATGTATAATTTTGAGATTTATCACAATTTTAAATAATAATAAGTTTAACTTTATTATATTTTTCGTCAAACCTCAAAGAATAAGCGAGTATTTAGAACATAAATGTGTATTTAAAAATAATATATAATAAATAACGAAATATATGGTTTGAAACTAACTGCTAACAATAATAACACATGTTTTAAAAGTTCTAAAAATTATACGATATTAAAATAAAAAAATAGATTAAATTGTAAATAAAACGAAATTAAAACATGTGAATACATCTTATTAAGAATACTAAATGAATATAATTATTTATCATAGTGTTGTCTCCAATTTATAACTATTTTATTTTGAATCAAATTTTTTATTATCTAATTTATAATAAAATTTATTTTTATAATATTTCTTGCCAAATATTTATTTTTATAATATAAAAATCAATATATTATATTTAAATTTATAAAAATAATTTAAAAATATTATATAAAAATTAATTTTTAAAGAAAAACAATCAACAAAATAACAAATATTCCCATTTTTAAAAAATCGAAAATATTCGCTTCGATTTTATTATGGTTGAATTTGTGTTACATCTTTTATTAATTTGAAATCATGAATATTTTAAAGAAAGTCGAATTATTTTTTTAACAAAAATATTGATAAAAACATCAAAATTTTAAACATGACAACCTGTATAATGATTTATATAACTATTTTTTTAATTTTAATGACCTTTTCATATTTTTTATTTTTTGAATAAATTTAAATTTATTTATTAATGTGACATATAAAATAAATAGTGTCATGTTAGCATAAAGTATACGTAAATGACCACGTGAATTGCCACGAAATATGGTGAAAAAATAATATTTTATTTAGCGCTGTTAGAAAAAAGTGTTAATTGTTTTTGAAACACTAATAGATAAATTTTAGCTTAAAAAATAATAAGGTTTAAATTAATAAAAAATGTAAATATTAAAAGTTGAATTTATTATTACTCATAATTTCATTGCATAATTGGAGAACCTTAGCGTGATATCCTATGCCCCGCTGCACCCTATAAAACTCCCATCTCCCGCCATCACAAAGCAGCCCACAATATTACTTGCTTTCCTCTATCAGTTTACGTATTCTCTCTTTAAAAAGGAAAAATAAATAAATAAATAAAAGAAAATCCAGATTTTAACATCACAGATTTTTCTCTAAAAAGAAAATCGACAGATGGAGTTGCCGGTGATAGATCTAGCGCCGTATTTGGCGATTGCCGATGCCGGTAATCGTGAAGGTGAGTCTACAAAGCAAGTGAGTGGACTCACCGAGTTGTGCCACGAGGTGAGTCGACTCCTCAAAGAAACCGGGGCTTTACTGGTTAAGGATCCGCGCTGTACGGCTGAAGATAACGATAGGTTCATTGATATGATGGAGAAGTACTTCGAGAAGCCAGCTGAATTCAAGCGCTTGCAGGAGCGTCCCTTTTTACATTACCAGGTCCCATTTTTTTTTCATCTTCTATCCTCGAATTTATGCTTTGTTTTCGATTTTTCAGTGTCTTTTTGTTTGCGAAAAAGTATAATTGGCTAGAATTTGACTAGCCGCTCAGATTTTTGTTCAGAAAATAACTGTGCAGTGTATTTGATTTATTAGAAGTATATGATTACAAAGGAAACAAATTCGATTAATATGTGGAAAAGAGAGGAAATTATTGAAAAAGTACAGTATGTTTATCGCATTGCCCAAATAAAGTTTTAGCATAACATTCAAGTTATGTTTAGGGGCTTGGATTTTTTAAAATTTGTTCAAATGTGTGATAAAACACATGTAGATGTAACTTTCACAAATTGGATTTGTTGAAAGCCTATTCAGTGGATAACTTGAAATAGCTATAGGTATTGTGACTTTGAAATTCTTGTTTTTATACGTTTCAAATATATTATCATTGAATCTTAACTACATTGATAGCAAATGAATCCAATTCCAACTCAAGTTACAAACATAGTTTCAAGCGATTAAAACTTCTTCTTCGTGCCTTACTGGGTGCTGTCATGTAAAATAGCTAAATTATACAAATTGGCTCAATTAGGTTCTTTTGCTTTGTTGAAAAGAAAGACAAGGTGCTAAAATCTTCACCTAACTAAAGGGCTTGATTGTATTTCAGATGGGGAAAAATTCTTAGTTTTTACCTGACTATTTGTTTATATTGGAGTTAAACCTGCATAACAACTTGATTTAATTTTTTTTATGCAAATGGAGATTACAGGTTGGAGTAACGCCAGAGGGAGTGGAAGTGCCAAGAAGCTTGGTTGATGAAGAAATGCAAGAGAAGTTAAGGGCAATGCCCAAAGAACACCAACCATTAACTCCCAAGGGCCCTGATCCCAAGTGGCGATACATGTGGAGAGTGGGCCCTCGCCCTTCAAAGACCCGCTTTCAGGTATTTTCATTCTCCTCTCTGCTATTCTATCCTCTCGCAAAAATGTTAAGATATAAAGGTTCACTTTTTTCATTATCTTCTTCTTTCTTCCCTTGCAGGAACTTAATTCAGAACCTGTCATACCTGAAGGTTTCCCTGAATGGAAAGAGACCATGGACTCATGGGGGTACAAAATGATATCAGCAATAGAGGTGAGTTCTTTATTTGGTTTGCTTGCCTTTATATGATCCATCCTATGTAAAGGCCAAACTTAGTTTGTGATGTCTCTATTCTTGCATAGGTTGTTGCTGAAATGGCAGCAATTGGATTTGGGTTGCCTAAAGATGCATTCACTTCCCTCATGAAACAGGTATGTAATTTTAACCAGTTTCATATGCAATCTTTTTAGTACTGCATTGATTTTGCCTTCAATTTACTGCGGTTCATTCTTGTGATATAGAGTATGTGGAATAATATAGAGAAATGAAGATTGAATGGTCTATTTAAAGCTTTGTTGGCATGCAGGCTTGCCCATTACATCTCTTGTTTTTTTCTTTTTATATTAAGACCTATATACCCCTACCTTTTCATGGTGACATAAACATATCAGTGCCACTCAAGTTCTATCTCTAAGTGCCAGGCTTTATATTCTTTATTTGAGATGGAGTCATTGTACCTTGCTTGTTGTTTTCCATTTTGCATTAGGAAACTTATCATTTATCTATCATTGCACGTGACAAGAAATCCTTCATCCTTCCAAATCCAGGGGCCACATCTTCTAGCTCCAACAGGGAGTGACCTCAAACGTTATGGGCAGGAGGGCACTGTTTTTGCCGGCTACCACTATGACCTTAACTTTCTAACTATTCACGGCAGAAGCAGGTTCCCTGGTCTAAACATCTGGCTAAGGAATGGGCAAAAGATTGAGGTGAAAGTTCCTATAGGATGTCTTCTAATTCAGACTGGGAAGCAGGTAAGAGACATGAGCACTAATTTCCATTGCTTGATGATGATAGTGTTGCTTGTGAAGTGGCCAGCCAACCAAGTTGTTTGCTGTTCTTTGTAATTAATATAATATAAATCCATGTACTGTTCCAATGAATCCCCTATTTTTGTCCTTATCTGTACAAAAGAATATGTAATGGTTTGGCATTGGTTGATAGACATCACTGATTGCTGTAAATGGTCTAGTACCATAGAGGCATAGATTATAGCTAAAAATGTAATAGAAGTCTCAGATTGTTGGCAGTGGACTTGAACACCTTTTGTACATCTCAGCCATTGCACCAAGGATGAAAACCTACTGATTCTAAAAGTTTTTATACCTCCTCAATTTAATATTTTTTCTTCCTGCAATTTCTGAAAATTGTGGATGGCGATTTAGCTAACTTCTTCCTTGGTTTATTGAATAAGCTTGATGCATTACATACATATAAGCATTTCATTTCACTTCCGTGTCTTGCAGATAGAATGGTTGACTGCTGGTGAGTGTACTGCTGGTATGCATGAAGTTGTTGTCACAAAGAGGACAATCGATGCTATAAAGTTAGCATCAGAGCAAAATCGTAGCCTATGGAGAGTATCCTCAACGGTAAGTAAACTGAACCACATCATAGTTATCGAGCCAGTATTTGAAAAAAAAAATCCGACATATTTTCTGGTATTTTCATGCAGTTGTTTGCGCACATAGCTTCGGATGCTGTGTTAAAGCCTCTCGGACACTTTGCTGAATCACCCCTTGCTAGCAAATATCCATCCATATGTACGGGAGAGTTCGTTGAACAAGAGCTTTCAGTAATTAATCTGAAAGGAAATAAAGGGGAGTCGTGACAAACCTGTTCGTGTCTTGTAACAAATCATACATTATCCTTTGTTCAAGCGGGTTTAAATAATTTATTTGCAAGAAGTGTGATTGACATTATGGCATATCAAAATGTCAAATGGTACGATATTCTTTTATTCATTCTTGCAAATTCAATTTAAAATATAATACGCTCTTATGATTTTATCATTAGTGCCTAAATTGGATTTCATCATTGCATTGTTTTTGTTCGTTTAAATATACATATGTTGAATATACCCAAGAAGCTATCGACATCCGTTTAAGTAAGGTCTCAGGTTCAACTCTTGTAGATAGAGAAAACAGTGTTGGGAGAAGTTTGTCCTTTGTTTAGGGGTTTGATCTAGTTTGACTTTAGATTTAGTCAATGCTTAATGTGGCTACTGGACTGGAGGGTCTCAAACCAATATATATGTATATACACATTACACACACAAAGAGCTTTAGCACCATCACAAGAGGCCTACTAATGTTTGTTGAATCGAGTGGCATAAAGCTCGATACTCCTTAAGTTAGGTCCCGGTTTCAAGTCTTTGTAGATAGAGAAAACAGTGTTAGGAGAATTTTGCCCTCCATTTAGGGGTTTGATCCAATTTAACTCCAGATTTAGTCGGAGCTCAATGTGATTACCGGATACTGGTTCTTAGACCACTATATACATATATACAAACAAAAAGGGCTTCAGCAACAGCATATCTCTTGCATTCAAACTCACAAGTCACAAAGCTTTCCTACCCTATGATATTCTAATCTAAGACCCTATTATTCTTTCAATACATTGCATTGCATTGCATTGCATTACAATTATAATTACAAATGACTACATCTTCACTTTCCCCCATATTTGATACTTTATATTGCTCTCAATTCTCTGTATTTTTTGCTTCAACAGCTGCATTTTGCTTTAGTGTCCCTCAATATCTGCGATAATTAAAAAAAAAAAAACAAAACAGCATTTATATGAGAAGAATTGCCCCTTCATCTTTTTTCTTTAACCCTATTTATTTACTTCATTGTACATACCTTGACCTGCTTCTGAAGATCTTTAATGTACTCCACCGCCATATCCAACATATCTGCCGTATTCGTTTGCTGCCAAACCCGACATGGAAGCACGAAATTGAGGGACTTATTCGAAATATGGAGAAAGAGAGATTTAAGGTCTAATAAACTACCTTGTCGATGTTCGGGAATAGACCTTGCAGTTTCCTCATTCGTTCACTAATCCGTGTTCTTCTCATCTAAAAAATTGCATATAAACGGAATCAAAAGACCGGCCAATGAATATAGGGTCTCGAGATATAAAACGATGGAAACTGATATGTGTATATATACCCTCTCGGCGATGCTACGTGGGTGAGTAGCGCAACCTCGTTTCGCTCGAATCTTGCAAGGGACCGAGCTTTGAAACTGCCAAACATCCATTTCCTCATAAGTTGTAGGTAAACTCAAATGGTGTGTTAAAGCAGTAGAACAGTCTCTGCAATCCTGGTTCTGATGAACAAAGCACACATTCGTTACCGATAACCCGAGAAAAATCAATCAACGAATCGAAATCGCTAAGTTATGTACCCGAGTTTGCAATCGGCTTAAACCACTCAGCAAGTCGCTGTCTCTCTCTCGGGCTCTTTTCAACCCACTAAGTGAAGCATTATTCCTTGAATCAGTCATCAAGTTGGGGATGAAGTTCATCCCATTTCTACCATTAGCATTGCTTGCTAAACCTTCATTCTCAACTTGAGCTACTTGAGGCATTGGCCCAGAGGAGAAGCTGATATGGTTATACAATCTACCAGTAGATGTTGGTTCACCATTGATACCATTGCAAGCCCTTAAAGTAGTCATTTTTCTGGTTGCAGTAAAACCTAAGAATTTACATGATAAAAAACCATGAGCCAAGTACATGAAAAAAAGGAATGGATTGAAAGAACCTTTTTCAGAATTTGGACCAAATGATAACATTAAATGGAAACACATTTTTCGTGAATTTATTGGAATTTTAAAAAGGATTAACTTCATACCCAAAATTTAAATTCATTCTCAAACTTTAAAATATTTTAATTAAAATTTTAAAATATTATAATAAAATAAGTTATTAGTTTAAGTGTTAAAACCCCCTCAAATATGAGGTAAAGCAAAAGTGGACCATTATGGTGGCCTAAGGCCAAAATTTTGAGAAATTTTGTTGAGAAAATTTTAATTAGGTTCTCTCAAAATTTTGAAAATTATCATTATACACTTTTTTTTGAAAATTTTAATAAGGAAATTTTTTAAAATTTTTATTAATCTCACAAATTTTAAAAATTTTAAATAGACCCCAAATTTTTTTTAATAAAATTCTCATTAACTCTTAAATTTTTTAAAAATTTTACAAGCCTCTCAAAACATAATGGCAAGATCTGCCATTGGGGGGAAGCATTTAAAACATATGGCTCAAATGGCTACTTCATGCATAATTCAGATTTAACTTGTTCAAAAAATAGGCAATACCGATAAAATTAACAAATTCAAATTGTCCACGTGACACATACACACTTACTTATAATTTAATTATTTTAAAAATGCTCTATATAAATATAATTTTATGTTTTAAAATCAATGAAATTAATTTTTTCTTTTAAAAATTTAAAAAACTTACCTATTACAACTATACCAATCCAACTAAAATTGATTATAATTATTTAATTAACAAGAAGAGAAAGAAAAGAGAGAAATTAGTACCATTATCAAGGCCATGGCTAGAGAAAAACTGAGATGGAGAACTGGTTTGCCTAACAAGATTTGAACCATTCCCATTTCTTTGCATTGAATTCTCCAATCCCAAATTTGTACCAACACCAAATGAGCTCTCAACATTCTCCAATGGCAAGCTTTGAATTTGATACATCATCTCCTCTTCTTGCTTCACTGATTTCTCTTCATATTCTGAAACATTCCCTGCTGAACCATTACCACACAACATGAACAATGTTTCCATTTCGGAACTCGAAGATGACCGAAAATCGCTACCGTACTCGTCGAACCCGACACGGTTCTCGGCCGGCATCGACCGATACCGCATTAGACCACAACTCTGCTGCTGGTTTTGTTGCAGATAGTAATAATCAGCGGTCTCCATTATTTTTTTCTTGTTGAAACCCTAAAACCATACATAAATCAGTGATAATTCAATCAAAACCCCAAATTTTTTAATGCTAGATTTCATGCATATATATGAATTATCGGAATAAATTTCAATTTGTGACACTTTTCTTGATCTTCTCAAGGACTAAATGGTCTTTTACAGCTTCCAAAATAGAAAAGCAAAATCTCAACACATAAACACCATCAAAAACAATACATCTTCCCGGATTTCCACCATTAAAAACAAAACCTCAAAAAACCCTTCTTTCTAGAGACGAAAGCAATACCCAATTTACTAAAATAAATGGAACAGTGTTTTACAATAATCTTCCATTAAAAAAAGTTGAAAGAAGAGAGAGAGGTTTCACCTTTTGTTTGTTCTTTTCTCAGCTTTGATACCATTAAGGAACTGTTTGTTTGTTGAGCAAAGCTCCCATGAAAAGATATGGAGATACTTATAGTAGACATGATATGGATGATGATGTATTCATTAAATGGGGGTAGGGTTGACTAAACTAACCCTGATTTGCAGATTACATGGTTTTTCTTTTCCATAGTCTGTTTTTGTGTGAACAGACTACTGACCAGGTTTTGTGGAAACAGTACTAATAGACTTCTAATTTTTATTTTTATTTTTTAAATAAAGGAAAAGTTTGAAAACAACCTTATCTAGACATGAAAGCATATGATACCCTTCGCTTTTTGGCCTTTTTTGGCTTATGGGTGAAGCCGAAGTCTAAGCGCGTAGACTGCAATGTCTAAAAAGGTTGCTTTAGGGGGAAAGACTTTTTCCAATGTTTTCAGAATCGGATTACTGCTCGGATCAATAAATCAATTTGAAATAAGATAAAAAATCAGGTGATTCGTAAATTGATATATATTGATTGAGTCGGTGATTGAATTGATTGAATTGAATTTTATAATTTTTTTATTAATTTATTTAATTTAATAAATTAAATGAATTGATTGAATTAATTGAACTAATATCTAATTATTTAATTGGCTTGATTGTCGATTCGGTTCTCAAAATATTATTAACAAGCAAATAGGTGCCCTTTGGGTCAATGGAAGTAGCACCCAATGTCAAATTCTCTAACTCAACCTCCCTACCATGTTTGTTGGATTCGAGATGTAAAAAGTTATACATCTTTAAAGTAAAGTCTCGAATCCAAAATCTTTTATTAACGAGTCTTATTTGATTTAATTTTAAATTTAATTTAAACTCCATAAAATTATGAAAGATTAAAACTCTAGAACTAAAAATTTGAATAGATTAATTTAAATTTTCTTTTGGGCGCAATTTTTTTTTAAAATCATAATTCAATTCGGTTCGATTTAGGTTTTTTATACAAATAATATAAAAATAAATAATTACGAAAATAGGATAGGTAAAAAGTTATTTGCAAAAATAGGCAAATTCAACGATTACCGCCTGACACACTGGCGACACCAACCCACCTTTCCCCTAATCATGCGACCTTTATTAGTTAAAAAAAAAACTTTCGTTGTCACCACTGCTTCAGACAACACTAATATGTATTTTTGAAAAAATATTTAAAGAAATACAAGTATATCGGATTACAAAAAATATT
Organism: Gossypium stocksii; assembly: GCA_020496765.1. Lineage (NCBI taxonomy): Eukaryota > Viridiplantae > Streptophyta > Magnoliopsida > Malvales > Malvaceae > Gossypium > Gossypium stocksii. The sequence continues at coordinate 4,696,503 of CM035623.1, forward strand.
TGTTAATAGTGTCGTTGGTTTGTTAAGCAGCACTGACAATAATTTTAAATATTTTATCTTACTTGGTAAAAAAATTGAGAAATCAAAAAAAAAAAAAACTATAAAACAAAAAGAACAATAAACCCTTAACTGTCTGATCATGTTCGTGATAAGCCGTCAGACCGATATACTCATATTTCTTCGTAAGTTTTTCCATTAAAAAAATATTTTCGTAAATAAAAAATATTACGAAATACATAGGGGACTTATGAATACATACTCCCACTCTAATAGCATAGCTTAGCTTACAAAATTCAACAAATTTAGAAAACCATATTCATGGCTCTACCCTACACCAAGTAATCAGTTGACTTTTGTACAAATGTCAACCCTCTTTTTTGTCTCTTAATTATTCAAAACAAAGTAAGACATATTATGTACCCTTCATCCAACCCCAAACTATATATTTATACTCTTATAATACATTCATTGCATGCACCCAAGAATAATTTGGATTAAGGGTGTTAAAAGTTTTAAATTTAAAAAAAAATAATAAATTAAAAAATAATTATTATTAAGGATATATAAAACTCTCAAATTTTAAAAAAAAAACCCATTAAGCTCCTTTTTTTTTACACTCAATTGGGTACTTGAATTGTCAAAATGCATCAAAAAAGCCCTTTGACCGTTAATTTTAACAGTTGATCGTTAAAGTTAATTGTCCTTGATTTTTTTTAGTTAAAGCCACCCCGTTACACAATCACGGCGTGACATGTAACAAAAATTATAAAAAATAAAAAATTAATAATAGTTATAAAAATTATTAAATTTTAATAAAAAATTATAAATTTTATAAATATAGTAAAAAAATTATAAATTTTATAAAAATCATAAAAAATTATAAAATGTTTAAAAAATACCCTTTAACCATTAACTTTAACTGTTGACCGTTAAAGTTAATGATCTCCATTTTTTTCAATTAAAGCCATCACGTGTCGCAACACAACGTGACATGTAAAGAAAAATGATAAAAATAAATATCAATAAAAGTTATAGAAAAGTTATAAAATGTCTCTTTTCAAACGATAATTTTTGTAATTTTTTTACGAATTTTATATTTCTTTACATTTTATTATAATTTTCTTACCACTTTATAAAAATTAATAATTTTTTCTATATTTATATATTTTTATGATTTTTATAATTTTTAATAAAATTTAAATATTTTTTATTAAAATTTAATAATTTTAATTTTTATCATTTTTTGTCACATATGACAACATGACATGTGGTGGCTTTAACTAAAAAAAATTAAAAACAATTAAAAATTATTTTTGATGCATTTTGGCAATTCAAGCACTCAAAAAAAAAAAACAGAAGCTTAATTGCTTTTGTTTTAAAAAGTTTGAAAATTTTTTACCAAATAATTATTTAAAATTTACTTAAAAATAATAATTTTTAAAATAAATTAAAAATTATTGATATAGATATAAAAGAATAATATTGTTTTTATATTTGTTTATTTATTTTTGTATTTTTATTAAATTAATTGGTAATCCTAAATTAGGGATTTAAATATGATATAGATATAATAAAATAATTAGGATTTTAGTCTAAGAAAATAATATATTTAAAAGTACAAGTCTACGCCGACATGAAAAAAAAAAACCACTTACTTTATGAGAGTTTCCCTTGTTTTTCTACAAGCGGTATTCATGTCCTAATCATATAATTATATAATGAAGTTTCCATTTAAATCCTTCCACTATTCGAAAGTTTTTCTTTTTAATAATTAAATTATTAAGCTTTCTTAAAAAAAAAAAGTTTAGTTAGCAAGTTCTAAGCGACAATTTAACGATTAATATGATAAATTACTATTTATTAACGAGTAGAATAATATATCTTAGATCCAAATTGATCTAATAGTCAGTGTTGAAGATCGAAAAAAAATTGTTTGGATTTTAGTTTGTAAATTTGTGACGTTTAAAGTTGTTTCATGGAAAAAACTAAACTCTAGAAAAAAAAGGGAATGAGAGTTTTCGATTGGTGTAGGTGATTTGAATAAAAGCTATACAACAACATTTTTTTAACAGTCCAGTGATTTAAATGAAAACTTTCGAATAATTTAGTGATATTGGATGTAATTCACTCATAAATTTATGAATAATTATTTGATATATCGAGGATGAGTTTTTAAATTTCGCAAGCAGAAGGTATCATTCGTTTGTTTTTCATTATAGATTTTTATAATATCTGCTCTTTTTGATACAATACTTAAAACTATTCATAGCTCCTCCCCAACCCTTAAATAGAAAGATAATGCACTTCAGCACACTTGAATTTACGTTCTCCTACGCTGAGAACAATGTAAACACCAATTGAGCCAAAACCTAATTGGCGACTCATAATTTATGAAATTAGACAATTTATTCAACAAATGCCCAACAAGCAATTAAAACATGTGTTAAACATTAAGAGTTTGTCAAATTTAGATTAGGTCAGGCTGCCTAAATCTTAATTCAACTCTAAAAAAAATATTGAAACTAAGCATATATTTGGGGACCAATTCTTAACAATATATATGATCCACACACAATTGATAATATCAATACCTTTATATATATATATATATATCATAAACAAAGGTTAAAAGCTACAAGCGAGATTATGGAGAATATTTCATCCTTTTAAAACCTAATTTTTTTATCCTTATTGAGGGGTGAATTCAGAAATTTTGTTTAAGGGGATCGAGATAATATTATAAAATTCTGGTATTAAAAATGTTTACATTTTTAAAAGGGTTAAACTTATAATTATCCATTTAATCAAAGGTTAAAAAAAGACTAAATTAAATCTTTTAATTTTAGAAAGGGGTTATAAAGCAATTTTTCTATTCCGCCCTTATCCTTATTAATAAAGTTAATTGAATCAAAGAACCAAATTATCGTTTAGATTTTAAATGGGTTTTTAAATTTTAAAACATTTCATTTAAGTCCTAAAAGCTAATTTAAGTTTCAACATTGAATATATTTAGAAACACGTGCATAAAATGTAAACATTTACGTGCCTATTGCATAAACAATTTTCATTTGACATAAGAAAAAAATCGACCTTTTAAATTTACGGCACTATATATATATTTAACATGTAAGACATTAACATCCAAGATAATAACTAACCTAATTTTGACATTAAATACATTTAGAAACACGTGCATAAAATTGTAAACATATACATACTTACTGCATAAACAATTTTCATTTGATATGAAAAAAATCGACATTTTAAATTTACGGCACTATATACATATATATATATATATATATATATTTAACATGCAAGACATTAACATCCAATATAACAACAACTTAATTGGAACGATGTTTCAAGGACTTAATTAAAAAATTTTAAAATTTAAGAACCAATTTAAAAACGAAATAATAGTTAACCCTAATGAATTCCAACACCAATGAAGGAAAACAGCTTATCTTTTGTAGATGTTTTCCAGCAACACCAGCAGGCCTATATATATACACACATATATTTATATGTATATGTATATGTATATGTATATATGTATATATGCCTATAAAGAATCAAACAAAACATACTTCATTTTTTTTTTTTTTTTGATCCTAAAAATATGCGATGGCAATGCTTATCCGAATTTGCCTTTTTGATGGATGTAAAGAACATTTTAGACAAAATAAAAAAAAAATTAAAGTTAAATATTCTAAAGCTGTATCAACATCATATATATATATATATATCATCTTGTCTTTTATGGCATGACAGCAGAAAGCCACAGTTTTGGTAATAAAATAAGCATAATGTACATGCATGCAACAAAATCAATGAGACCTTGGTAAAATTTTGTTATTAGTCCTTATTATGTGCAAGTTGTGGATTTGGTTCATATATTCTAATTTGATCAATTTTAGTTCATGTACATTTTGGATTTTGAAATTTCAAACATAACTCAAATGATAGCCATTAATTTTGTGCTATTTTCAAAATCTTATGTGTCAACATAATATCACATGCGTAATGTCATGCCGACTTTTAATAAATGGATTGTAATTTCAAAATACAAAATGTATAGGAAGTAAAAATGATCATATTGGAGAATAATGACTAAATCCACAACCTACGTGTAGTACGAGACAAATAACATAATTTGGTTTAACATATTTAACTGCTAAAGACGTTTGGACTATGTTTGGACTATTACTGAAATTCCAAAATTCGAAAAATATAGGAAGGACTAAATTCACAACCTATATGTAGTACGAGACTAATAAAAGAATCCGACTCAACGGATTTAACCACTACCTCCTGAACCAAGGCTAAAATCTCAAAATTCAAAAAACATATAGGGACTAATAGCAAGATTTGACCCAAAAAAAAGTTTGAATATAATAACAAATAAAGGGTCAAAATAAAATTTTGTTTAAGAGTAAGATTAAATTAATGAAAGGTTTTACCATAAATATGAACCCAAAGGACGATATTTTGAAGCCCACTTTGGATGACTTGACTTTTATTTATAGAAAGTTCACATTAAAGGACAGCTTCAAAGTGGAAATTTAATAATAAATTAAACAATGCTTGATTACATATTAACGTTTACGGAAATGTGGTTCGTTAACTTAATCTTTGATTATTATTATTATTATTATTAGTGATAGATTTAGAAATACGATTTTGGGGATTGTGATAAAGTCAAAAATAAAAATTGGAAGGTTAGAATTAAATTATATATTTTTATGATAGTAAATATGTAATTTCATTATTTTAATAATTTATATTTTTATAATTTTTAAAAAATTAAATTAATTTTTTATTATTTAAAGAAGGTTAAAATATATTTTTTTCATTATTAATTTAAAATTTTATAAATTATAAAAAAAAAGAGTTAATTTTAGGTCCCTCCTATGCCTCTAGATCCGGCATTGATTGTTATATTAATAATGTATTATTATTTTTAATATAGTTTTATGAATTCAAGTGGCCATCATAGGTGGATGGATGGATCAAGTCATAATTATGGAGATGAATGAATGAGATTCTTTTATGTCACCATCATTCTTGAAAAAAAAGTGAAATTCTATAAAAAGTCCCTATGTTATATGTTTTTTTTATGGGTTTAGTCCTTTTATTATAATTTGATCATTTCTAATTTAAAAAAAAAGTTGAAATTAATGTATGTACTTTAATTTGGTTGTTTTAAACTCGAGAGAAATCTCAAAACTACACGTGAATTTTAATTTGATATGCAATTTGATACATGAACTTTGATTTGGTATAATTTTATAATATTAATCCAAATTTGTAAAAAATCAAAGTTCATGTATAGCATTACACATAGAACCAAAGTTTATGGGTAGTTTTTGATTTTTAAAATTTCAGTCCTAATCAAACTATACATGTTAAATCCATTAATTTAAGTTGCTATTTTCAAAATCTAATTGTTGTTGTTTATGGGTGCAAATTTACTGGCTGTCGTTTGAGTCAAGACTAAAATTTTAATATCTAAAAAGTATAGAGACTAGAAGAGGATCTAATTGAGGAGCACAAACTAAATCTAAAACTACTCATACTTAGGGCTAATAGCAAAATTTAACTGTTACCATTTAAGCTAAAACTGAAAATTGAAATTTCGAAAAAAAATATAAACTAAAATTGACCAAATAAAGTACAGGGATTAATACATAGTACAAAAATTGATAGCAAAATTTAACCCCAAAAAATGAAGCAGGAGAAATTACTTGATGGAATTGACCCAAAAGAAAAAATTTGGGGTCAAGATTAAAAATACAAATCTCCCTAAATAGGAGTAAAAATAATGGAGGACCAAATTGTTAAAAGAATGATAATAGAGAGAAGCAAAGGGGAAATGAGGTTGCATGTGAATGCCATGAATAGACCCAACAAGGGAAGAGATTCAGGAGTGGAATTTATCCTTCCTTCTATGGCCTTTCCCTTTGCATCTAAATTATTATTATGTCATCTGCATCTGATGTTGGTGAATATGGTACCAAAGCATATATCTCACCAACGCAATGGTGTAGATTCCAATGTTCTTTTTCAATAAATTCGTAAATACGAATATTGGATTAATATCAGAAGAGTTTTATCTCGATTAATTCGATTCAGAATATAATTATCGGATATTAGAAAAGAAAGAAAAAAAAGGGCACGTCTCGGGTTTTTTACCAAAATAATACAAAAAATTAAAAAAAGTACCAAAATGGTACAGCAAAAAAATTATTTACCAAAATAATACAAATGGGTGGTGCCGCCTCTGCCACTGGCACCATTGGTGCCGCCTCTGCCACTGGCACCTTTGGTGCCGCCTGTGGCACCCCCTTGTTCAGCAAATTTTGCTTTTTTTTTCAGCAATTTCTTTGAGGGACCTATTATGCAATTTTTCCAATTTTTAGAAAAAAAAGGAAGGAAAGGTCTGCTACCGTGTTTAAACTTTAAAATTGAATAATTACTTTCTAAGCCCTCCCTATTTATTTTTTTCTTTTTATTCCCCTTCAACTCACTATATTTTGTTTAAACAAACTATTAATCTATTTTTGTAGTTAAATAAGCCATTTACTTATGGTTTTTACTCATAAAAGTTAAATAAGCCATTTACTTATGGTTTTTACTCATAAAATTTATATCAACACAAGATGTGAATTAGTTTATATTTTTTAAATAGCTTTACTTTACACAATTGATAATAATTCACTCTTAGGGCACATATTCGAAAATTATTAACATTATGATATACATTTTTGGACTCTTCAAATTTCATATATGCATAGATTTAATAGTTATTATTATATTACTAAGAGTAATTGATATTATATTATTAATAATATATATTTATATATTTAAATTAAATATTAAAAATAATTTAGATATTTAAAATTTATATGTCATATATCATGCTTTTTTATAACACTATTTCAAAATGATAAGTATCATTTTTTTTTCTTTTATGATTTAAAGCTTTATTTGTTTTTAACGTTGAATGTCTTATACTACAACTATTATTATATTTTTTTCTTGCAGAGATGAAGTCCAAAAATTTTATGTAGTTGGATTGAGATAAATTTATAAAATATAGGAATGGTGTAAAGATAAAAATTTTATAATAAATTTCTTAAAATTATTTATTAAATTTTATGAGGATTAAAATATTATTTTACTACAAAATTAAAAAGGTTTCAATTGAATTATTATTTTTGGGAGGGGAAAAATTGAAAATTTTCTAATTATCCAGAGAAGAGGAGCAAAGACTCAATCTGCCACTTTGTCCCTATTCTCATGTTTACGTAGCACATTATAATTTTTGTAATATAAATATATATTATTAATAATATAATATCAATTACTCTTAGTAATGTAATAATAACTATTAAATCTATGCATATATGAAATTTGAAGAGTCCAAAAATGTATATCATAATGTTAATAATTTTCGAATATTTGCCCTAAGAGTGAATTATTATCAATTGTGTAAAGTAAAGCTATTTAAAAAATATAAACTAATTCACATCTTGTGTTGATGTAAATTTTATGAGTAAAAACCATAAGTAAATGGCTTATTTAACTTTTATGAGTAAAAACCATAAGTAAATGGCTTATTTAACTACAAAAATAGATTAATAGTTTGTTTAAACAAAATATAGTGAGTTGAAGGGGAATAAAAAGAAAAAAATAAATAGGGAGGGCTTAGAAAGCAATTATTCAATTTGAAAGTTTAAACACGGTAGCAGACCTTTCCTTCCTTTTTCTAAAAATTGGAAAAATTACATAATAGGTCCCTCAAAGAAATTGCTGAAAAAAAAAAGCAAAATTTGCTGAACAAGATGGTGCCACAGGCGGCACCAAAGGTGCCAGTGGCAGAGGCGGCACCAATGGTGCCAGTGGCAGAGGCGGCACCACCCATTTGTATTATTTTGGTAAATAATTTTTTTGCTGTACCATTTTGGTACTTTTTTAAATTTTTTGTATTATTTTGGTAAAAAACCCGCATGTCTCCTAAGTTGAATTTCGGCTTCAAGGATGGGTGTAGCAATAAATGTCAAGTGAAGTGAGAAATTGGAATCTATTGTATATTATTCTTTGTAATCTTAAATGGGAATATGACATAAGAAATGTTCCCTTACGACTTCTGAGTTCTCCATCAAATAGGTTCTTTTTTTTACTTTAAATTAGTTTTGAGATTGGATTACATTAACTTAATAATACATTTTAATTTATATTAAAAATAATTTTCTTTTGAAAAACTACATATCTCCTGTATAATCCTACACTTAACATTTGTTGATATATAATATCTGATAAAAATTTAAATATTATCTCATACAAGATAAAATAAAAATAAATTTTGCAAAATATCGGTGAAATATTAAATTTACTGATTATATTTAACATTGGAAAGGATAATCAATGAGATAACTTTTAAAAGAAAATGGGGGGACTTTCCCAGTAATAAATTAGCCACGTTGGTTTTGAACTGCCCTTCCACAAACAGAATAAAACAAAAACTATCTTACAAGTTTCTTGATACAAAGCTGCCTTTCCTCCTGTTGATTCAAAACAGTCAGTTAACACATAAACAGTCTTGGGTTTTTTAAGAAGGGAAAAAAGCTGTCTTTAGACACCTGAATAAACGAAATGAAATGAATCCCATAGAAAAGAAAGAAACCTCAGTCATAACACAATTATATACATAAATATATAGTATGTATATGATATGCAATGAGCAATCCTTCAACTCTTTAGAGTTATTCTTCCAACCAGCCACCCACCCTACACATAGTAGATTTCTTCCTCAACTGTGTTCTCTCAATAGTATGCTTTTCGAGGATTGTTCTGCACAAAAATACCAAACATATCATCAGAGATCAACTCCCAAGGCCAAAATGTTATCTACCCCTTATCAATATTAAATAATATGAACAGATTGAATACCAGGGGATTGGGTCTGTATCGATAGCCAAGCATCATTCGCTTCTTATATTGCTCGTATATATCATCATCTGGCGTCACTTCTCCAGGATTATGAGCACCGACCCCCAAATTGTTCATCTTCACATCACCAGCCATGATTGGATCTGCAATGCCTTTTCTGGAACTCCCTAAACCATCACCTGCAACCCGATGCAAGCCAAGGTATTAAACTTCTCCTTCTATAAACGGTGCTCATAATATGTAATAAATAGTTTGATAATACTACCGCAAAGGCAAAATAAACAATAAAAAATTAGTGGCACCTACGTCATTGCTTGATTGCAAGATACAGAAAAAGATTAATTGCCACATGCATTTAAATCCCTTGTCCTATATGGTTTATCTTATCTCAGTTCTTATGATTCATTTTAGACAGAATTTAGAGTTGAGTTTCGATCTGTTGATCAACACAAACCAGGCTAGAGTCGAGCAAGTATACAAGTTAGAGAGAGAAGATAAAGCACCTTCTTTCCAACCCATTTTCGATAAGAGTTTATGCCCAACATTATCAGATTGAATCTTTGCCTTCTGGGCAGTCTCCTTCGCAGCTTTTTGTGCAGCAGCATCATTACAGGCAGCCATAAACTTTTCAAGCTCTTCCTGTGGGATATAATCGCCCATATGATGACCTTTCTTCACTGGACCTGCTAGCAAAAAGAACATGGGTAATGGGTTTTAGCAATAAGAAAAAAGAAAACACATCTTGTCCATGTGAACACACAAGTATACACATTTCACACGGTGGGTTTTAGCAATAAGAAAAAAGAAAACACATCATGTCCATGTGAACACACAAGTATACACATTTCACACAGGGACAAAATTCACCTTGAAGGGAAGGTGGTGGTGGCATCTCGTCTTTGGACTGCTTAGGTGTTCTCATCTTTTCTTCCTGAGCAGCCTTCTTCATGTAAAACTCCATCATTGCTATAGGATCTGCACCTGAAGGTGCACTGGATGAACCTGTGTCATAGAAAAGCATGTATATAACATCAAGCAAACAAAATTGTCCATTAGTAATACCTGCTGATATCATGATACAACTGCAAATTGATAATGTATGAATTTACAATCTACAAGGGCGATTTAACGGAAGGAAAAAAGAATATTTATATAATTAATTGACAATCTTAAGTGTAGATTAGAAAGAAATAATGCAGTTACTATTAAAACAAAGTAGCAGGACAGTTGCTTTTTCAGATTATTATGATTAAAAAAACAGAACATGATTGACAACCTTTAAACAGACAGAATGACCGAGGAGACATTTGCATAATTTGCTAGACAAAAGAAAGAAAGATAATTTTAATTCAAAGAACTTGACAACCCTAGACACGCAAACCAAGGAAAGCCAGACTCATATTCACCCCATAAAAATAACTGACAATTAATATCTCATGCATCATCACCTGCTCTTCCCGCTGAAGTCCCTGAAGATCTAGGCTCCTCATTCTCATACAAAGCAGAGGCAGGAATTTGATAACTTGATTGCTGCGGAGCTGCCCTACTAGAGCTGCTTGTGGACTTAGAAGCTGAAATGCCTGTACCACATAGAAAAGCATTGGTCATGTCATTCCAGAAGGAAGGGACATATCACCTTTACACATGCAACAATCATAAATTTCTTTTGGTTTTTGGAGCTAATTCCTAGACTAGTCGTGCATGAACAGTAACTCCAATATATATTCTACGGTGCAGAACAGAATGAAGTAACAAGAAAGAAATAATAGCAACAGAAAATTAGAGCATACAAATCCAAAAAGATCCTATCCAATACCGTGGTCAAGGAGAGAAAAGATACTAACCACTTTGAGGAGTTTGTTCTTCCTTATTCTCTAAAAGAGCTTTTTCCTCTTCGGCAAGGCGGTACGCATAGTATTTGTAATCAGAACAACTCTCATCGAAAAGGAATCTGGACACAGTAAAATATCAAATACACAGAACATAGAAAACAAAAAGGAGCCAAAAAAATCAAAGCACTCGTGGAACTGAACTAAAAAGATTAATGCCAAGTAAACATACTTGAAAGGTGTGTCGCCAGGGTTTTTTTGACGAGTAATATGTTCAAACTGCCTTCCATTTTTGGCAACAAAACTAGCAAGTTTGTCGGCAACTTTCTTCACAGTGAGATCGCTTGGGGAAGGTGGTGCTGCATATCACTTATAAAACTGATTAATACCAAGAGCATGAAGAAGAGAATGCAAATTACTCTTGTAGCAGGCGTGCCACATATTCCAAATCTTTCATTGAACATCTCTTTCCACCAATGTTGATTGGTAATTAAGATATAAGCTGCATTCATGAGACAAGAAATATTCAAGAATGTTTTGCCCTCTTCATCCACCACTTTAAGATCAGAGAAGATGGCCAGATGACTTCATAAATCACAGCAGTTTATGAAGGGGACTATTTTAACCTAGACAACTATAAAAAGTTTCTTTATGATAAGAGAAAGGAGGAATTTTTGTCTAGAACTCTAATTAAGTCGGTGAGAACTTAACTGCAGGCACAATAAACTAGTAATTCAAACATACATAAATCATAAACTCATTCTAGTTGGAAATGTATCTGACATGCAACCTAAGCATGTAAATTCCTTGAGGACCCCCAGTTGCCGACAGCAACACAACAATATTAAAAAAGCAGTAATTACCAACATCCACTTGTTTCGAAGCTTGTTCAGAGGAATCTGATCGACCCAATTTTTGCTTTTTAACTGGTTTGTCATCTAGCCTCCCTGCATCTTGGTCCTCTTCATCCTCATCTGCATCCAACTTAACAGGAGGTGCCACAAGCTTTGATTTCTGTTTCAAGCTGAAAGCAAGTTTGCCCCCTGAAGGAAGTTGGGTGGTCTTGCGTACATCATTGGGCTTAAAAGCAATGGAAGGCTTGGGAGCTGACGACCCTTTTACAACTTTGGGGGGTTTAGATTCCTCCAAAGCCACAGCCTTGTCTTTGTCATCCTTCTGTTGTTGAAGCTGTTTAAACCTCTCCATGAAGGAACCATCATTAACAAAAAGGCTAGATGGCACTCCTTTCTCCATTGGCAAAAAGAGCCAACAACACCTAAAAACGCTATTGACAGGAAGTTGCTGCTGGACAAGTAAAGCTTCCAAGATGTTTAGATGTTGCAGAGGGTCTTAAGGTATGACCATTATAACAACACATAGTATTTACTATAACACACAAAGAAAGCACCAAAATAAGCTCAACAATTAAAAAGCATGACAAAAAGATAAAATCACAGTTGCAAAAGCAGAATTCATGTCTTCTTTTCAATAACCCACACAAAACAAACACCAGATCAAAATACGTATGTTCCTATATTCCCAATACCCGATGACAACCATCAGCTGATCAATTGGATTCTCCTAAAACTTTATTTAGGGTTCTTTGACCTAATTGATAAAATCAATAATTTCTTTTATAACAATCAAACAATAACACAATAGATTCAGATCTATGAAGAACGGGTAGCATCAGGTCCGTCGAACGCAAATCGAACGGCTACCGCCGATTCCGTATAAAAACAATTAAAATAGTTTTAAAAAATTCCAGATAACAAAGAAAAGGAAAGGGATGATACCGGCCGCGGAATCGGAGAAAAAGCAAAGACAGACCGGAGACTGACCTGAAGACGGAGAAGATACTGTCGGTTTCTAGGTTCGATCTGAGCCTTCCAATCGGAAAATAATGGAGGGTCTTTTTCCCTTTTTTTCTCCTTTTTACAGTTTTTGTTTATTTATATATTTATATTCGATGAAAGAGAATGAGGTGAAGGTCGAGTCGGTCAGGTTGAGAGAAAAAAAAATTATTTATTTATTTAGGGTAAATTTTATTAGTAGTCACTCAACTATGATATTTTTCTTTTTCAGTCACTAAATTAAAAAAATTACAAAATGGTCACTCAATTATTTAATTTTATCTTTTTTGGTAACCCAAATATCTTTATTTTGGGTGTTTTCATTTTGATGTTAATCAAATGGTGACCAAAAAGGAAAAAATTAAATAATTAGATGGTCATTTTATAACTTTCCATAGTTGAGTGACAAAAAAATTTATTAATAGTTAAGTAATTATTTTGTAATTCTTCATAGATAGATGAGCAGAAAAGGTAGCAGAAAATAAAAAAACCATAGTTGAATAACCTCTATTGTAAATTACCCATTAACTTTTTTGTTTGGTTTTTCTTCAACACATCACATCACCACAAAAATTAATATACAAATAAGAATTATTATTGGCCGTCTGAAAAGGGTAAATAAGAGGTATATGCCTTTTCTTTTTCTTTTCTTTTCTTTTTTTTTTTTGCATTTTAGGTGGTTTTTTTTTAATTTAAGAAATTAGGTCGTTTTTTAAAAAGTGAGTATGAAAATGCATCCACTCGACGCGCTTTCCATCAATAGACATTTTTATTAAGTTGGCAATGATAAAATTTTTAAAGAGTCGCAAAGATAATTTTTTTCTATAAATATTATGTCATTTTTTATTCTTTTCACTCAAATTCAACTCTTTCAATTCTTTCTAAACTCTCAACTCTTTTAATTCTTTCAAGTTTTATTCTAAATTTTCTGACATGCTTGTTTAAAAATATTATAATTTTATTTAATTATTTTGTATGTTATTCGTTTCGATTAAATTTTTATGAATAACAACTTCTCTAATTTGTTTTGACGATAAGCATATTTTTGCTGCTCAAGCGATAATGGTAGACAAAATTTTAAATTTCGTTATTTTTAATTAAGTTAAATTTAAAGTATTTTGTTTTTTAAATTAATTTAAATTAATTTTTTTTTGTAGATATAAATAGACAGGTGATCATGTTTTGGGGAGGTTCATATATAACTTGTCAATGAGCCCAAACATCGAAATTCGTGGTTACTTGCAAGACACAGGATTCTTGCATGTGTCTCATATGCTCGGGGGCTACAAACTCAATTCTACATTCATCAGCGCGATGGTGGAAAGATGGAAGTCCGAGACACACACTTTCCATCTTCTATGCAAAAAGTGTACAATCACACTCAATGACGTAGTTTTACAACTCGGTTTACTGGTGGATGGGCTAATAGTCACGGGATCAGGGATCGTTCTCCATAAAAAGGACCTTTGCGATGCATTTTTTGGGTAATGTGTCGAATAAGATTTACGGTGGCCGAATAGATATGAAGTGGTTGGAAACTAATTTCAAATATCTTCCTAAGGGTGCGACAAAGAACAATATGCTTAAGCATTAATCCTAAGGTTAATCGGGGGTATTCTAATGCCCGATAAATCTTGGAAATTGATACACATAATGTGGCTACTACACCTAGTCAACTTAAAAGGAAACAGATGAATGAGTTGGGGATCAATCGTGCTAGCCACATTGTACTGGGAGTTGTATCAAGCGACGAAACTGGATAAGATGTCAATCGGTGGTTGCTTTGTGCTGCTGCAGTCATGGGCCTAGTGGTGACTACTATTTTTACTTCCCTGTGTGAATGACTCATATATATTCCCATTTGTGACAATATAAAAATCATTCTTAATAAATATGTAGTTTGTATAGTAAATGTTGTTTATTTGTTGTAATGTTTGAATTAACATATCGCTTGTATAGGTGGAACCACGGATCGAGTTATGCGGGACTACCGGAGCAACTCGAAGATACCCGACTGTTGTTAGATCAACACTCAGAAGCCAAGTTTAGTTACTTATTTTTTCAAACCCATAATAATTATATAATGATTTGTAAAATAAAATTTCGTACAGAACAGAATTTACAATTATGCACTTCGGTTTGAATGGATGTCATACATTGACTCATATATCATAGAATGTGTTCCGCTATAATTTTTATCCAATCGGAGTATGTGGGACGTGAAGGTGCCGTTGCTAGTGTACATGAAGGTGGAAATGCAGAATCGAATCGAGTGATAATGCCGTTAATTACTGTTAATGGTGTGATGGTAAGCTGAAGTGGCACGTTAAATCATCATTTCAAACGAAAATTTTAAGTTAAATACAATTGGTCTCTATATTTTTTTTGTTATGAGCAATTTAATTTTTTTTCTTTTATGTTCTTTTAACTCTTTTTTTTTTCCATTATTTTCTACTTTTTCTTTTGTTTTCCTCCCTTCAATTATTTATGTCAGCAACTGAAAATGATCGCTTGGTTGGGAAAAAATGAACAATGATATAAAACAACTTAAGCTAACATACTCAGGTGCATGATAGTCGAAGGTTCCCAAAACAAAAGTTGAATGAAGATAAGCTGCCATGTCGGGAGCCTGGTTTGAGAGGTTAAAATCTACAATATTTGCTTTGAAGTATTCCAAAAAGAAGAACATTGCTAGGTCTGGTATCTCTGTGGATAATTGAAGGTTGAGCCTTCTCGTGCAAATATTCCAAACCCCTTTCAGCATCACCCATAATTCTTACCCTTTGCATCCAATCAAGAACCAAACCGGATTGTGCCCCTTGAACTCCCTTCCTTCACGTGATTCCCAAAAGCAAGAAACAAAAAATGTCAAACTGAAATAGCTTAACTTCTATGCATGGATGTTTTAACAAATAGAAAATATAGAAAAGCTACGTTAACAGAAATGGAGAATGAAGGAAAATAAAAGGAGAAGCAAAAGAGAATGTAAAATAAAGCAAAAATTAAAAATTAAAAGAACATGAAAGAAAAAAAATTAAACTGCTCAAAATAAAAAAAATATAAGGACCAATTGTATAATTTAACCTAAAATTTTCATTTGAAATAATGATTTAACGTGACACGTCAGCTTATCATTACACCGTTAACTGTACGGTTTAGTGACTAAAATGTTACAACACGATAACGCAAGTGACTAAAATATCACATTTCAAACATAAATGACTAAAATGTAATCGGAGGCAAACAAAAGTAACTATTAGTAGTTTACCCTTAATAATAACACATGAAATATGTATAATATTAAAGTTTTGCATTGTCATAAATATTGAGTCGATGTCGAGTTAACTTGTGACACCGACTCAATCAAATACATTATTAATACTAGAAATCTATCACGTATGTATATGTGTCGAAACCATTGATTTAGAACACAGATGCGTGTTTAAAAAAACATATAATAAAGATTAAAACACGATTTGAAACTAATTAATCACAGTAACACATGAAATATGTACGATGCTAAAATAAAAAAATTAAATTAAATTGTGATTAAACGGAATTTAAAAGCACATAAATACATCATATTAACAATACTAAATATACTACAAATATTTATCATGCCGTTGTTATCAATCTTGAATTTTTTATAGTAAGAAGATGATATATATGTATATAAATAAACACATTTTAATAAAATATTAAAATAAAAAGGTTAGAACCAAAAATAAAAAATAAAATCGTTAATTATAATCCTAACATATTAAATTATTTTTTAAAATATTTCATTAGGTATTAATTATAAATTTTTAAATAAATTATTTTTGAAGGAATTAAAAAAATTATTAAATATTAATTATAACTATATATTTATAATAATTTTAACAAATCATTAGGATAATGTTTATTTAAGAAAAATTTAATGTTATTATTATATATATATATTCCTTAACAATAATTCCGCTTTATTCGTATTTCTTTTACTAGTTTTTGTTAAAATAAAAATATTAAAATATCTTCAACTGAATTAGGACTCGGTTGATGGGTGACATCAACTCAATAAAGTGCTTTATAAATAGTAAGTATAGATAATTATAAAAACATATTATATATTATCTTTTTACATGCTTTATTTATTTATTTATAGTAACCAATAATATAAACCAAGCATCATATATATATATATATATATATATATCTGTTTAAGGGTTGGGTTATTCGTCCAAACTCGAAGGCTCACCGGAAATTTGAGAGGGTTTGGACAAAAATATTAGGCCCGTTTACAATATGGGTCACGCTCAGGCTTGAACATTTAATATCCTAGCCCGGCCTGACCCATTTTTAAGTTTATAATACTTTATATTATGTAATTTAGAACACATTAAAAAAATAAACCTATACTAAATATATAATACTACTCTAATATAAACATTAAAATAATATTAAGATGACTATATAAAATATTTCAATAAATAAAAAAATTATAAATTTATTAAATATTAAATAATACAATATAAATAAATTTAAAAAATAAAAATAATATGAGTGGGCCAAAATGGGTTTGGGTTAGTCTTTTATAAATATGGGTAGGTTCAGGTAAAATTTTATGCCCTTATTTTGGGTCAGTCAGACTTGGTCACTTGGACAAACATAAGTATAATACAGTCTGAACTTGACCCGACCTGGCTCGTGAACACATCTACTCATATATTACTGTTATATCTTTTTGCTTCACTATAATTCCCTTGGCCCAGCATCAAGTCGGCCTAAGGTTTGGGCCATGGAATGGAATGCTTTAAATAACTAGGTCCGGTCCAATTTTTTGGGCCCAAAAACATGAATAAATTGGATTATTTCTCAAATAATTTTTTTTTATTTTACATTATTATTTGGTAATGATGATGTGAGTAATATCCTTAAAATAATTTTGTTTAAAAATTTATATTCATATATATATTTGGAGACCACAAAATAATTGAATGAAAATTTAATTATTAAGGCCGTAGTTATATAATTTTATAATTATGAAGAATTATAATTCTCTAAACATGCTTGACTAACATATTGTAATTACATTATAATTTTATAATTTTTATGTAAGTAATCCTTAAAAAATTATGTCAAATTTGCGTATTTAGCCTGATCCTTTAAATTTGATAATTTATCCATTTTTCTAATACTTATTTTATAACCAATGTATAGAAGTGTCAATGGACCAAGTTTAGGTCAGGCCCTAATAAAATTTTAGGCCCAAATTTGGCTTAAAAAATGAACTTAAAATTTAACTTAAACTTGACTCAGATAAAAATGCTAAAATTCGGCCTATCTGTATTAAAATTTTTTATATAAAAAAATAAGAAAACATTAAAATAAATGTTTCCCAACAAATTGAAAATAAATTTTCAAACGTCTTTTTGTAAAAAAAATTTTAAAAAGTCTTTATACTTAAATAACACTAATATAGGTGCAACTTAACAAGTAAATGCCTCAAAAATAGTAGCAAAATTAAAAATATATGAGTTATATAACATCTAAATAATAATAACAAAATAATAGTGAAATGGCAACAAAATAGTGAGAAAATAATAACAAAACAACATATTTTCTTTTTGCAAATTCGAGTCAGGCCTGGACAAAAAATCTTACTCGAGGCCTTACCTATTTTCTAAATGAATCTTATTTTTCACCTAAATCTATATTTTGAACCGAGTGAAGGGAGTTGTAAATGTATTAATCTTTAAAAATCATGGTTAAAGAGACAAAAAAATAAAGGAATGGATGAGTGATATATTATGGCGGTAAGTGGTAGTGCTTGTTTCTGTTTTGTCATTAGTGAATAGCAAATGCATGTGAGAGCACTTGGAAGTTTTGAGTATGATAAGAGAGTGATGGTAGGGACGAAGCCATCCCATGTTATCTCATCACTTCCAAGCTGGTTTTAATGGGGGACCCCCTTTGTTTAATCCATGTGTCGGGGGTTGGACCAGTTTCCCCATGTGGTTCCATTGCTAAACCAACTCATCTCCTTGACCTTTGTCTTCAACCATTGTTCAACTTCATGTTCGGTCTCAAGCTTTGCGTCACCCGAGCTTATTGGTAAATTTCGAGATTGAGTCGTAAAAAGATTGATATTGTTTAAGTAAAATATGAAGTTCAAAGTCTTGTGAGAGAAAACAGTGAAGTGCGAAGTTAAATAAAATTTTCGGAAAGCGGATTTAAGTTGTATATTTTCATGAGAATTAAAATAAAATTTTATAATTTTAATAAAATATATCTTTATCGTTTTTGAGGTAAAGTGTAATTTTACCTTTTACTTGATTAATATTTTGTAAAACGTAAAGGGGTAATATTGAAATTTTACATTTTAGGGATGCCGGCCCCAGCTAGCCGCTCAGCCCCATCTCTAAAAACAATGTTGAAAAAACTTACTCCCTATTTAGAGATCTAAACCCAAATTTAAATTTAGTTGGAATTTAATGTGACTACTAAATACAGAATGGTCTAGAATAAAAAAATATGTTTCAACCTCCTTTGATTTTTTATGCATCATCTGATGACCATTAAGAGTTAAAATCGAGGTGAGCGATAAGATTAGTTTGGTAGAGCTATGATTATTTATTATAGATGTGAGAATGGAATACAATAGTGGTGATATATATGTTCAGGTTCAATCACAACGTTCACTTAAAACGAACCTAATATTATTATATTAATAATAAAATATTAATATCAAATATTATCTATTGCTTAACAAATTTATGTTTTGAAAGCTTTTTATGGTTTTACAGACAATTTTATGTCCCGATTTGGCCTAATTTAATTCTTTTTAATAGGGATGACAATGGAGCAGGTTGGGATGGATATTGCTAAATCCACTATCGCTTCACAATTGACATGCTTTGCTTGGTCATCTACCTTGCTCCGCTATGATTGTATAATATAGAAAATCACTACCACCTCCATGGATGTTTGATGTATCCATCCTCATCTTGCTCCGCTTCAATTTAATTTTTTCTACTCATCTTTAATATTTTCAATCTTTTTAAACTCAAAAAATATTTTAACATAATTCTTCAAAAAATATTAAAGCATAAAATATATATATTTCTCCTATATTATTTTATTACACTTTTACCATTTTAATAGTTTATATATACAATGATAAAATGATAATTTTACATAGTAGAACAGGTCGAGGCAGGACAAACAATTACTGTAACCACTCCATACCCACTATCCAAGAAAAAAAATTTATTCGCCTCCACCCAACATTTCAAAAAAAAAATCTGCTCCGAATTGAAATCTATGAAACGATTTAAGTTTTGTCATCCTTATATTGTAATAATGATTAAATTAATCCATTTAATAATATAATTACTAATTTGTTTCAATATATGATAGAAGGGGTTTGCATAGAGTCAAAATAATTAAGTACGGGTTGAAGTAGAAGGTAAGAGAAGCCAAAAGGGACTTGGCATGGCTTCCTCAAAATTTTGGAAAATTATTATTGGATCCTTTGAAATTTTTGAAAATTTTAATAAAATCCTCTGAAATATTTAATTAGATCTCCAAAATTTATTGTCACATTTTATTCCTATAATTGACTATGATCAAAATGTTAAAATTGTATGATCTGAATCATGTTATTTGTTGAAAAAATAAATATAGTGGCAAAATAAGGAGACTTGTGAGGGCAAAAGGCCGAAAGCTTTTCATCCTTAAATAAATATATTCGAAACTTCTCTTATATCATTCTTTTTTCAACATTAGTGAATTTTTCCCCTTCTGCCCGTGGTTTTTTTCGAAATAGTTTTCACATAAAATCTATATGTTTTTATTTTTCTTTTCTTATTGCTTTATAATCATTCTACCACCATTATCAATGTTTATCATAACACAAAATATTTTTTTTTTAAAAAAAACCCACATTTACATAAAACGAAATTCAAATATAAAACCTCTAACTATTTCAACTTTACCAATAAACCCAACTTGAATTTCACCAAATTCTGAATCATGAAAAGCAGGATTAATTTGTAACTAGTGCTGAAATTAATCATGGTGAATTGAATAGCTGCAAGATCATGGTTGATTACCGAAATTGATTGATCCATGTTATAGACACTCCAAAATTAATATTCTCCATGATTAAACCCATGCCACAATTCACCATAATGTCATTGTTTTTCCTTTAAATGTTAAATCTTTTTGTAATCATTAACTTTTTGAACAATAAATCTTTTAGCAATCATTACACCAATTAAATGACTAAATTGTAAAAAAATAGGAAATGGGACCCCAAAAAGAATTAAAATCCTAAATTGAAATTTAATAGGGTGACCGATTGATCCCATGATATTATTGGGCAATGAGCATCGTGCATGCATGTGAATATCTCATGTTGAGCTCAAATTTTTTAAAAATTATGATAACTAAATTTAATTAATTCAAATTTCAATTCGATTTAGTTGTAAAAAGATGATGATTTAAATTAAAAAAGTGATTAAAACTTAAAATTACATGAAAAGTTGACGAATACAAATGAATTGAATTTGATATAACCTAAAATATTGATTGGTTAATCCGAACTATTCAAATTTTATATGATTTAAAATTTTTAAATTTTGATTTTACCTCATATAAATCAACTCAATCCAAAATTATCTCGACATGTGACATCAACTTATAAATAAATAATGTAACACCCCTAATCCCAACCCGTCACCGGAACAGGGTTACGGAGCGCTACCGGATCGATAGGACAATTTACAAATAATATACAAATATTATCAAACATATTATAATATAATCTTATAGTCCCTTATTTGGATCTTCAAGTTTCAAATTTTACGAGCTAAAAGTAGTTTGGGACTAATTCAAGTACTATAAAATTTTTCGAACATTTTAAAATTTTTTCTAAAGAGTAGGGCTCATACGCCCGTTTTAATGAACTGTGTGGTTTAACACAGCCGTGGTGATTTAGGACACGCCCGTGTCCCTTACACGTGGAGCATTCTGATTTTTTCACACGGCCAAACCACACGCTCATGTGACAGGCCGTGTGGACTCAATATGAGTCTTTCTAAACTAACCTAGCTAACCCTGCAAAATTTCAAACTAAAACCAATTTGCAATCTATGTAGCAACCAACACATTTACACATATATAAATTAAATTCATGTTAACAAACTTTAATCATTTTTATTTCATACATATATCAAATGTGTCATATTAATTCCTCTTTTTATATTTTTAACCAATTTAAAACATTATTTTACTACCATAATCACAAGACTCATATACTCAACCTATTCATTACCTAGGTACATGCCACCATTACCAAAAGAAGAGTACATTACTTAAATTTCCTCTGAGGTCGGGATTACTTTGGATGCTGGACCAGACACCAACTTTCAATTAACCTGCGCACGGGAACAACCGTACGCTGAGTATAAATATACTCAGTAGTATAACCATAATTCAAAATTACAACCTTAATCAATAATTATAAACATTTAATTTATGCCTACAATTATTCATAAATATCTCATGCTTCCAATTAACTTGATCATTAATAACAATAAACCATATTTCTAACTCTTAAATTTAATTAAATTTATAACTTATTTCACTATCTTAATTTCATTAAATTTTTCACATCTCATTTCATTAGCTCATTTCATATCATATTCAATTCACTAAATTTTATCACTTTATTCAATAATAATTCTATTGCAATTTGTACTTACTAAAGTCATATTTCAACAATAACAATTTCAACTAATTAATTTCATATATCATCACTTACTTTAATCATTTCTTACACCTTTAGTTCATATTTTAAAATCACATATATCAATTTCATTTTCACATATCAAATTCACATTCAATTTATGTAATTCAATTATGTTATTCTTTTCAATTAAATTCTCATATTATTTATATGATTTCAAATAATTTGTGAACTTTATTTTCATTTCTCAATCTCACATAATATTTCAATTCACAATCCAACTTTAAACAATTCATGAACCTTTGGTTCTTGCATTCAATCTCATATTACCAATTTCATTTCATACTTTATTTCACAAATTCACTTTCTTATTTCTTTCAATAGTTCAATCACTTTTATTTGGAATTTATCATTTCACTTATTTACCCCTATTAACTTGACTCGGACCTTGACGGATACACAGATCCAACCAAACACACCAGTACGGCACATTGTGCCTAAAACGGTACATAGTACCTGATCAGTATACGACGCATAAGTGCCTGAAACGGCACACGAGGTGCCTGAAATACGACATATAAAGTGCCTGATCGGTAAAGCCGGCAAATCTCATACACTTTCAAATCCTATGGCATGCCAACTATATCCACCCTAGCCCGACTAGTTAATAGGGTATCGAAATCACATATTCGTATCGCTTTCACTTTCAATTGATCATAACCATTTGGATTCAACTCAATCACAATAAAAATTCAATCACATTTTCAAATTCACATAATCACATAATTTCACTTCAAGCCACATTTTAACTCAATCTCTTCCTCATACTTTCAATTCATATACATTTCAAATAATCACATTCAATTCAATTTGATTCAAATCCAATCACTTTTCACATTTCCATTCTATATATTTTGATACATATCATCAATTCAAAGACATTTCAATCATAATTCCTCATATATTCAATTCAATACATTTTCCACTTTTCAATCAATATTTCATCAAATGCTCATACATCTTCAAACTTCACTTCAATTTCATTCAATTCACAATTTAATTCAATTTTATTTAATTCAATATCAATATTAACCTTAATTTGTTTATTATATATATATATATATATTAAATTAGAATTTAACAAATAATCAAATTCGAATTATAGTAATACTAATCTGGATTTCTTGTTTTTACTCATCATTTTTTTTCTCTTTTCCTTCCTTGCTCGATGTCTCGAATTCTTTGTTTACTTTTTAAAGTTTAAAGCTTCAAAACCTCAATTTCTCCTTCTTTCTTTTTCTCCTTTCTTTCCCCTGTTTCGTTTGCTATTCTGTTTCTTTTTTTTTTCTATGCTTTGTTTATCTCATTTCATTTATTTTAATGTTATATATATATATACATATTATATTAAAATAATAATATAATATAATATAATTATATATTCTATACTTATTTATTAAGTAAATATATATAATATATATTTTAACTAAGAAATATCAAAGATATTTCTTACTTATCCGCCTCATTTATAGAAAATGGCATAATTTCCTATTTAGTCCCTTTAGTTTTTCTTTTATATAATTAAGCTTTCACACTTTATTCAATTTAATCCTTTTTTTATAATTACTGCTAATCAAGTCAAATTCACCTAATCAAATATAATTAACTATACAACTAACTTCATAAATATTTATTAAAAATATTTACTAGTCCAATTTACCGGAACGGAGTCCTGGGAATGCATTTTTTTTCAATTTGGTCCTTTTTAATCAATTAACCATAGAAACATTAAAATTCCTTAACGAAGCTTTAATACCACCCTAATTACTCTCCGAAAATATTTATAAAAATATTTACGGCTTAGTTTATAATATCGAGGTCTCAATACCTCTTTTTCGACCCAATTTACCTAATAATTTCTTTTAATCACAAAATTCACTAATCCAAAAATATTTCTAAAATCACACTTTAACTTATAATATTAATTAATAAAATTTTCTATCTTTTTCGTCGAATTTAGTGATCTCAAATCACTATTCCGACACTATTAAAAATTGGGCTATTACAAATAAAATAGAAATACTGCAAATTTCATATTAACAGTATTAATGACTATTTATATTTGATAATTTAAACACATTATTACTTTTAAAAAATATTTAAAAAATATGACATCATATGATATATTACCGTATAATTATATATATCCTCAAATATTAAATATTATATTTAGTAGTGGAGCCAG
Organism: Gossypium stocksii; assembly: GCA_020496765.1. Classification (NCBI taxonomy): domain Eukaryota; kingdom Viridiplantae; phylum Streptophyta; class Magnoliopsida; order Malvales; family Malvaceae; genus Gossypium; species Gossypium stocksii. Next base: position 4,721,115 of record CM035623.1, read on the forward strand.
GGCTGGCAAGGGCGTTGTCCCCCTAAAATGAAACATTTTTCATTTCGGTCATTTAAAATTTTAAATTAATAAAAGTAAAATTGTACTTTAGCTCATAAAAATGATAAAAAATTAATTTAATCCTTTAAAAATTATAAAGATATAGACTATTCAAATGATAAAATTGTACTTTTCCTATCATAAAAATTAAAATTTAATTTTGACCTCCTAAAAATATTTTCTACCTTTGCCCCAAATACTTAGTAAATTAGAAGTGAAGTGAATTTCAATTTTTTTTAAAGAATAGTAATGTAATACATACTATTACAAAATAAAAAGTATATATGATGCGATAATAAATTAATTTATTTAAATATTTAGATAAATTTTCAAGTTTGAATCTCTTGAATAGAAAATTGTTTTGAAAAAATTTATCATCCTTTAAAATTTCGACCCAACATAAATCTTGATTTAATTAACAACTTATGTTTTTATCGAATATTAGTAGGTCTTGTTATAAAAAAAATTAATAACAAAAACAATTAAAATAGATATTTACACTCGCACATGTTCAATTGACTTGTTCATAAATAGAGTTGTTTATGCACCAAGTTTAAGTAGAATATGTATTTGTTTAAGTTTGGATCAATCTGAAATATGAATATAAAATTTTACTCAACTTTACTTATATTTATAAGTGACTAATCCTATCTCAATTTAAATTTACCCGTACTTTTTACATTTTTTAAAAATATTTATATTATGTTTATTTTTTAATTTATTAAAGTTTTATATATAGGCATATTGTAATATTATATATTATAATAACTTTAATTTTTCAAGTGTTATAAATTACATAATATATTATATTATAAATATTGAAAACGGACAGCATCGAACAGAAGTCTTAAATTTGTTCTATATTTTAAACGAGTTAATTTTTTTTTTCCTAAAGGTTTAAGAATTGAAGTGGGACCGAGTTAACTCGGCTCATGAGTTACTATAAACGTACCTCCCCCTAATATCTCCATTTTTGCAAAACCTTGTCAGAGCTCACTGCTCACTCTCTTTCACTTTCGTTCATCTCATTATTGTTTCAGATCGTAAAATCAAAACCAAATTTTCGTTTTATTTATACATATAACACCCGAAAAACAAAAAGGGCATAAAAAAGGAGATTCAATGGGGATCTTCTCCTTCAATGCCATACCTTTGGCCTTCTTATTAGCCATTATCTCTGGCGCCGTCAATGCTTGCCCTCCTTCCGACCGAGAAGCATTGCTAGCTTTAAGTTCATCGTTAAAGGAGCCTTATTTAGGCATCTTCGATTCATGGAAAGGCACCGATTGTTGTTCCAACTGGTACGGTATTAGCTGTGACCCCACCACTCACCGAGTCACCGACGTTTCCCTCCGCGGCGAGTCCGAAGACCCCATTCTTCAAAAAACCGGCCACTCATCTTCCGGTTACATGACCGGTACCATTAACCCTTCTATTTGTCAGCTCGACCGGCTCACTACTTTAATCATTGCTGATTGGAAAGGTATCACCGGTGAGATCCCATCATGCTTGGCGTCGTTGCCCAACTTGAGAGTCTTGGATCTCATCGGAAATTCCTTATCGGGAAAAATCCCAGACCAGATAGGGAACCTTCAAAAGCTCACCGTCTTGAACTTAGCTGATAATAAAATCAACGGCGAAATCCCAAGCTCCATTGTTCAACTTTCCAGTCTAAAACACCTCGATTTAAGCAACAACCTCCTCACCGGCGAAGTCCCGGCCAACTTTGGCAACCTGAAAATGCTGAGCCGTGCATTACTGAGTGGAAACCAACTCACTGGAACGGTCCCAATCTCCATCAGCAACATGTCCCGGTTAGCCGACTTGGATTTATCGAGAAACAAAATACAGGGTCAAATACCAGCACAGTTAGGCAAAATGAAGGTGCTCGCAACGTTGGACTTAGGCAGCAACATGCTCACCGGCGAAATACCGCCGGCGGTTCTGGGTAGTACCGGTTTGGGTATCTTAAACTTGAGTCGAAACTCCCTTGAAGGCAACATACCGGACGTTTTCGGGCCGAAATCGTACTTCATGGCACTTGATTTATCGTTCAATAACTTGAAAGGTCCGGTCCCCGGATCTTTATCGTCGGCGAAGTTCGTCGGACATTTAGATCTCAGCCATAACCATCTTTGCGGTACGATTCCGGTGGGAACGCCGTTCGATCACCTTGAAGCTTCATCATTTGATAGTAATGATTGTCTTTGCGGTAACCCACTCAAGACTTGCTAATAATATTTGCTTAATGAAATTAATAATTGTGCATGGGGATTAAATTGTAATAGAATGTTTATTTTGGGTTATTACTATAAATAATAGAAGTATTGAAGGTTGTCTTTGGTTATTACACCGATTTCATTTATGTGTAATAACATGTAGAAGTGTACGTATTATGTAACGTAAGCGTGTGTATTAATTAATTTAATGAGTGATTTTCTATGCGTAATATATTAAAAATTATAGTCGATGTCACTAAATTATTAGTAAATATATGTTTTTATCATTAAATCATTCAAAATTAAAATTTAATTTAATTTATTAAATTATTAAAATCGTTATTATATGCTCTTCTCCACCAATCGTAAGCTCTCTTGTCCTTTTCTGCTACACTTTAATTCTTTTACTATACAAATTTTGAATGTCCCTCAAAATTTAAATAACTTTCTTTTTTAACCCCGATACTGATTATTAAATCGACTAATGTATGTTTTACTCGTCCATGGGTATATTTTTTCTATTTATTTTATTAATTGATTGAATGAGACAATTTCTTATTCCTGTATATATTTATTTATTTCTCATTTAATAATAGATGAAAAAGGTGGTTGAAATGAATTGAATGAAAAGACAAGCATTATTGCAGATCTCTGTGTTTAACAGAGAAAAACAAAAATGGTATAATATAAATATAAATAATATATAAATATATATATATATAAATAATTGCCTGATGGCGTATGCCTTTCTGACGAAGCACGTGAACACATGCAATTAGACATGTTAATTGGTAATTGGATAAGTTCTGCTTTAGGTCCCTTTACTTTTTACACATTTAGAGTTTCACCCCCATATTTTTCTGCTTTAGAAATGCAAGTCCAATTATTGACATAATTAAAAATTTAATATTAAATTCAAATTCAAATTCAATTCAATGCCATTTTTTGTTACATAGCTACTAAGTAAATATTTCTTTCATTTCAAAATGTCACATCAGCTCCTAAATTCTTGAAAATAAAAGTATAAAGATAAAATTTCAAATGTATAAAAAATGCTGGGGATCAATTTGATTTGGGTGAATTCAATTTTTAATATTGCCCAGGCCAATTCGAGTTAATTTCATATTCAAATCATTTAGGTGAAGGTTGTTTCGTTTACGAGTAATTTAGGGGTTTAAGGCTTCTATTTTTTGAATATGATCATTACATGTTTGAATAATTTTAAGTGTTAATCATTTCAAGTTGAAATCATTTTAGATTTAAATTGTTTGAAATTTAAATTCAATAGACTAAATCAAATAGATTTGAATTATTCAGACCAAATTTGTAAATTTGAATAAGATTAAAGTAATGCTTTAAGCTTCTTCACGCTTTGAGAATTAGGATAGGTTATCCAACTAAGTTAACATCATTCATCAAACATATTTAAATTTTGTTAGGGATCGACTCGTATAAACAACATAATAGAAAAAGTGGAAAAATAATAAACATAAATATTTTATGTGGCAAACCCTCAGAGAGGAAAAAACCACGAGCCAATAAGATATCGACTTTTCACTAAATGAGTAAACAAATAATAGTACAATATGGAGAAAATAAACCTAAAAGTATTAAACGTGCAATTTCAAATCCCAAAAACAAAGTCCTAACACAAAAACAAAATTCTCTCCATAGTTACCACGAAATTCTCACAAAAACTCATATAGGATTACATCTTGTCGCCCTCAAAGAAAAGCCTTTGTTGATTGGTGTGTTAATTTTGGCCACTCAAAATAGGGATACAATGACCCCTTCAATCAGGTTAAGATTAGAGTTATCATATAAAAATATCATTGAAATAAACAGAGCATAACTGGGAGAAGAAGTTTTACTTGGAGTAAAAAACGTGGCTGCTTATGTGGAGAATACGTTGTCTCTTCTTCACTATTTCAACATTGTCAGTTGCTCATCAAACGTCTTTCTAACTACCTGCAAAGAATTTGATAAATACAACACACCCCACAAATTCAATTACAAAATTATTAAAAATTTATTTTTTTACAAAATTATATTATTAAGAGAATGTTTATCCTTTTACATCTTTATAAATCATTACAATTTTGCATACAATAAAAATATTATTATAAATATTAAACCTCTTAACTTATCATTTCAATCAAAATATAATTTGTTTTTTATATAAAATTTTAATAAATATGTTTATTACATAATTTTTTTCTTAATCTAATAAATAAATTAGGTTGACATAATTATTTCAGGCAATATATGTAAATTCTAAAGTAGAAAGATTGTAATATTAATGTAGGATTAAAGTTAAAAAATGTTTTGTCAGATTAAGTTGGGTCCTAAATCAGACATAGATTCTTAACATTCATATTATACACACCAAGTTGAGAGATTAATTAAATTAATATCACTTCAATGAGATTCAACACAATATGATATTATAAAAATATATATTTTTATAAAGTAATAAATATTATTTTAAATATATTTTTATATTTTTATATAAAATTTAAAAAGTACATTCACATAATAAATTTGAACTCTTTGCAGATAAAAGTATTATGGAGGCTTTATGATAAGAGTAAGATTATTTTTTATCCTTTCTACTTAAAAATAGATAAATTAGTCCTTATACATTAAATTAAAAAAATAAATTGGTCATTTTTATTAAAATTCATCTACTTGTATTGTTAAAACTGACTCAGTTGATAAAATAACTAAACAGTAACATGTCACGTATACCTCATATTGATGTACAGATAAAGTTGATAGAATAACACTTTTAATGTTGTTTTTAAGTAAGAGAGACAAGGTGAGCTTGCATGCACGTGATGAAATGCATAGGATTCATAAAAAAATAAAATAAAAAGTTAGCAAGTTGCAAATACAAAAGATCAAAAGATGCCCTACTTTACATCAACTTTTTTTAATGTATAGGTTTTTTTTTTTTTTTTTTTTTTGTATGATTGGAATTTGTGGACCATCCTCAATTACCATTACCAAAATTAAGGGTACATATCAAATTATTCACTTGGAATTTGTGAAGTTTGTGGTTTAATTTTCGTAAATCGTGTTGACGTTATATTTATTTGGTGGCGGAATTAGAATGTTAATTTTGATAGAGTTAAGTTAAAATTAGACGTGTTATGTAAAAAAAATTCTCATTTTAACTTTTATAAGGAGAAGAGAAGAAAGTAGTGTGAGTTTAGAGGTGCTCATGGACCTAGTCGGGCCTAAGCATGATATTAACATACTTTATGCTTGCTCAAGTCTTTGGGCCTAAATTTTTACCCAAATCCGTCTATATTTACAAAAGACTAATCCAAGCCTATTTTATGTCCGCCCATATTTTTAAAATTTTTTAAATATTTATTTTATTTTATATTTAATAATTTTATATATTTTTTATATAGTTATCTCAACATTATTTTAATGTTTACATTAGAGTAGTATTATATATGTAGTATAAGTTTTTTTAATGTGTTCTAAATTACATAATATTTAAAAATAACATAATATAAAGTATTATAAAATTAAAATGGGTTGGGCTAGGCTCGGGCCTTGAATGTTCAAGCCCAAGCTCGATCCTTATTTTAAATAAGCTTAATTTTTTTGCCTAAGCCCATTTCCAGGTCTAATATTTTTCTCAAAATTCTGGCGAGCCTTCTGGCCTATGCGGGTAGCTCGGCCCTTGAAAAAGTCAATGTGAGTACTAAGAGTGGGGACGACTCTTTTCATATTCCAATTTTTACTCCCTAAATTTAGCTTGTTTAAGAAAATTTTCTCTTTATTTTGATAAATAATAATTTTTTCTTAATATTATTTTTAATACTATAAAAATATTAGAGGAGCTTAATTCTACATTTAGGAGGAGAATAATATTATAATAATAAAAGAGGAAATTAAAAAATCTTACACCTTAAGGCGCCATGGCCCCCGAGTCTCTTAGTGGCTCTACCACTGATTCATTCCTTTTCTCCCTTTTCTTATTTACTTATTCAGTTTTGTGAGTTCATCATGGTTTCAAGTGAAGTGAAAAATAAGGAAGTAAATTTGATTGGTTGGTGAACCTTACCGAAATTTATTCCCTCAAGTGAAAATTAAGATTATTAAAAGGGTTAAATTATTATTTGGGATTTCAACATAGTAATTATTTTTATATTAGAGTTTAAATTTTTTTATTAAAATTAGACTTTAAATTTGATAAAATTTTTTATATTGGGGTTTGAATTTTTTTCTGAGTTATTATTAAACTTAATAATTGTTCTTATATTGGGACTTAAATTCAGCAATTGTTTCCTATTAAGACCTGAATTTTAGGTTTTTCAATGACTAACTTTAATAAAAAAAAGTTCAAGCTACAATCTAAAAACAATTGCCAAATTAAGGGCTTAACTTAGATAAAAAAAAATTAAACCCAATGTGAGAAAATTTACCAAATTCAAATCCAAAAATAAAATTAGAAAATGGATTTTTTTTAATGGATTTAGGAAAAAAATCGTTTTTTTTAATTTTTAACGAGGAAAACAAATGTTTTTTTTTTATCAGTTCATTATTATCTTTGATTTTTTAGAAAAATCTTAATTTTTTTAACAAATGAAATAAGTATAAAAATTTTTAAAAATAGTATGTTAAAATCAATAAACCACCGCCCATCAAATACGTTTGATTCACGTGATTTTTATAAATGGGATAATTCAGTATCGGTCCTCCATAGTATGTGTTCTTTATGGTTAAGCCTTTGATTTCAGTTTTTATTTATTAAATTCAATCCCTATGTTCAACATGCTAATACAACAATATATTTAAAAGCATAATGTCATTCTAATTGAAGGAAGCACACATTTTTCAAGCTATTGTATTGAGAGGTGAAGTTAGAAATTTTTTTTAAGGGGGTCGAAATTAAATTGTAATTTTTACGATAGTAAAAATATAATCTCATCATTTTAATAGCCTTTATCTTTATAACTTTTAAATGATTTTTTATCATTTTAGGGGGGCCAAGTGCAAATTTACTTTTATTAATTTAAAATTTTAAAATTTTCAAAGAGTCTAAATAGAAAATTTTTCATTTTAAGGGGGCCGGGCCCCTGCCAGCCCCTCTAGTTTCGCCCCTAATTGCCTTTTACCTTCTAAAATTAAACTTCCATAAAAAAATTTGGGTTAATCATAAATTTAGCCACTACCGTTCACATATTTTATCAAAATGGCTCTAATTATATTTTTTAGTTTTCTCTAACCATCAACCTTTATTTTTTTTTTCAAACTGCTTTTTCTAACAAATTTGATGAAAGTATCGTTAAAAAAAATTAATGGGGATGATGTGGAATATTTTTTATTGAGATGTAATTTATTACTTAGGTAACCCAATAAGATAATTACATGTAAAAATAATAAAATAAATAAATCATACATGAAATTAAAAAAATAACTCTAAAATAAATGTAATTATCTAAAACAATATTTCAAAATGAATGCATATGTTTGTTTACTGAGATGTTTCAAAAAAATAATTAATAAATCAAACTGAAAATACTAAATGTGTGCATTCATTTCAAAATCTTTTTTTTAGATAATTACATTCATTTTTCTTTAAATTAAGAGTTATTTTTTTCACATGTAATTATTTTATTGGGTTATCTAAGTAATAAATTACATCTCATTAAAAATATTCTGTAACACCCCCAACCCATATCCGTTGCTAGAACAGGGTTACAAGGCATTACCGAAGTTTACAGAATATTTTCAAATAAACCGATTCAATTACTATTCATTTTCCAAATTTAGTCATAATGTCTCTTAAATGGACCCGCGAGGCCCAAAATATGCATTAGAAACAAATCGGGACCATAAAAAAATTTTCACATAATTTCAAAAATTTTCCTCATATAAATGAGTCACCCACCAGTGTGGCAAGGGACACGCCCACGTGGTCAGGCTGCGTGGATTCACACGCCCTTGCCCCTAACCCGTGTAACTCTCTGACTTGTAACCCATGAAGAAATTAGGATCACACCCGTGTTGTTAGGTCGTATGGTTAATTTAATCTTCAAAATTTAGGTGCAGGTTTTACACAGCCGTATCATACGCTCGTGTCTCTGCCCGTGTGCTCAATTTTAAGCATTCTATTTCTAAATCTTAAGATGTAGGGGACATACGGCCAGGCTACACGCCTGTGAAACAACCTGTGTGGACGAAAATTTGCCATTTCAAAGCCGTTTTTCTCACCCTTTACATATCCAACCTGCACTAAACACACTTATATATCAATATAGCCCAAACCAATCAACCAATTTCAAGTCAAGACATGTATTAATCATGTTATAACATAACCAACGCATTAAGTTATAATACATACATAATCATTCAAGTCTTGCCATTCCAGTTCAAACTATTTCATTATCAACCTAAACTTATACATGCCATATAAATCAAGGAATATTAAACAAGTTCTATCAGAGAAAGTCTAGATAGTGTGATCCTTTGTGCTAATTCTATCCTCTATACTAACGTCAATCTACAAAGAATATTAAATACACAAATGTAAGCTTATAGAAACTTAGTAAGCTCATAGGCATGAAAAATAAATCTTACCGAACATTTTATAACAATTCATAACATGTGTAAATTCACTAACTCTATCTGTCAATCACAAATTCAATGATAAATTCACTTGATTGAGCTCAATATCAATAATTAATTGATTTTAACCACTTTCATCCATTTATCCCTTATCGAACTTGGTCAAATTAAAGAACGTCTTACGGAATTGAATACTTCGTTTCTTGGTGTCATAGTTTCACTATGGTCTTGCACAAAATCACATATCACATATCAACGCCATAGCCTAGCTATGGTCTTACACGAAGTCACACAAACACACACCGATGTCATAGCCCAGCTATGGTCTTACACGGGATTACATAATCACATATCGATGCCATAGCCTAGCTATTGTTTTGCACGGATCACTTCATCACATACCGATGCCATAGTCCAACTATGGTATTATACAGATCACTTAATCACATACCGATGCCATAGCCCAGCTATAGTCTTATACGGAATCACATAATCACATATTTCCATGGTCCAACCATAGTCTTTTACCGTCAATTCATCTTTTATCACTGAACGAAAGTACTCATTCCTGCGTTCTACACAATTTGTATATTTAATTCGATTTCCATATTTTTACAATATTCACAATTTTATTAACAAACATATGAAACAATACACCATATCATTCATAAAATTTACAAATAATCATTAAAATTCAGCCATATGAATTTACCTAGGTTGATTTCTAGAAATTGCAATATTTCAAGGACTAATCGGTTATTTTTTCTTTTCCCCGTTTGTCTTCGGGCTCTTGATATATAATTATAAAATTATTCATTCATTAGCATTCATTTCAATTTTACTCTAATTCACAATTTATACCCTTTTTGAAATTACACTTTCACCCTAAATTTTAAGTTTTTACAATTTAATCCCTGATAAATTAACCCATCAATTGAGCTAATTTTTCTCAATTAACACTTTACCTAAACATTATAAACTATTTCACAGCCCTTGATATTCATAATTTCATACCAAACCCTAACATGTAAACTTTTTCACAACTAGATCCTAAAAATGAATTTCTATTCAAATCATTCAATAAAATCATCACATAACAAAATTAAAGCTTTAACTTCATGCTAATTCATCATAAAATTCCAGAACTTATCATGGAAACTTTCAAAACTACCCATGGAATCAAAAACTAATGAATTAAACAAGTGGACCTAATTGTAAAAGTCTCAAAAACACAAAATTAAAAAAAAATAATCAAGAATTGAACTTACTTAATGTACAAAATATGAAAAACCAGCTTATAGAACCCTCGTATGGCATTTTTTTATGAAAATTTGGAAGAAATCACTAAATTTCTCAATTTGGTCACTAGTTTTATTTTTAATTTTAACCAAATTATCATTTTGCCCTTAGTTCACACCTAATCCTTGATTTTTCTCTACTTATGCCGCCTCATGCCTCTAAGAAGGGTCCATTTACCCCTTTGTTCCTCCTTTATTTACTACTTAAGTTATTTAATCACTTTCACAAGTTTTGCACTTTTTTCAATTTAGTTCTTTTCATTCAATTAACTATCGAAATGTTAAAATTTTATAATGAAACTTTAATACTAACTTATTAATACTCTGTAAATATTTATAAAAATATTTAAGGTTCGATTTATAAAATTGAGATCTCGATACCTCGTTTTAACCCAATTTACCCAATTAAATTCTTTTAAATCATAAATCTCTAGTTCTTAACTCTTCTAATTCCTCAATTAACTCATAAACACTAACTAATAAAATTTTATGAGCTTATTTGTCGGATTTTAGTGATCTCAAATCATTGTTTCCGATACCACTGAAAGTTGGGCTGTTACATATTCCACATATGAAATTCCACATCACCCCGTTAACTTTTTTAACGGTACTTTCATTAAATCTGTTAAAAAAAAGAAATTTGAAAAAAAAAGGTTGATGGCCAAAAGAGGCTCAAAAATACAATTAATGCCCTTTTGACAAAACATGTAAACGTTAATGGCCAAATTTATCATTAAGCCAAAAAACTTTAAAACAACTATTTAGTGTAGAGATCGAAGATACGTAACATTAATACAATGAGTTTTGTTTTTTTAATTTTAAAATTTCGATCATTTTGATGAATACCTATATATATATAGAATATAGAATATTTCTTTTAACTCTTACAAAGAAGTATGAAATAAATAGATCAAATTTGACATCTTATTACCGGTTGGTATAGTTATTGTTATCGATGCAGGAGGACATGGGTTTGAGTGTGCTGAAACGCATTATCCTTCTATTTATGAGTTGAGGAGCGATTATGGATAGTTCTAGTCATTATGTAAAAAAAACAGATATGATCAAAATATATAATGAGATTATTTTTCTCATTAGGAAAATAATTGAGTAAAAAAAAAAGGTAATTTTGGCATGATTTATAAGTAAGCTATTTGTTAAAACATTAATATATGTAATTTTTCTCTATTAATCTTACACTAATAAAACTTGAACTTATTTTAATAGACTAAATTGATATAATTAACAATATCAATAATTGATTGTTTTACTTTTCTTTTTCGTTTCTTTATTCTTTTTTGCTAAAAACGAATAGAGATAAAAAATAAAAATAAAGGTTTTAACTTTGGATCTTAAAGGGCAAGAGTCACAATCACTACATTAATGGCCCATTTGGATAGGTACCTACTTTTAGTGCGATGCGTTTAGTTTTCTTTTTCTCTTATACTACAAAACCAATATCACCGCTACCGTTATTTTTACACTAATCGCAGGTAACGCACCGTCCATCTAAATGGCCGTAAGAGGGTGTTGAAAACATTTTAAAAGTTACATATAATAACTTCTTTTTTTATAGAAGTAAATATATAATTATTTTTAATGTTTTAAATATAGTAATATGTAATTTATCCTTTCTAATTCATCAATAGAAGTTAGAATATTTTACAAAACATTTTGTTTATTTTCTTACTATTTTTTTTCATACTAACATTTAATTACATGCGTCCAATTTGAAAAAAAAATTAAATTTAACTTTTAAGTATTTATATTTCTATAATATTAAACTAATTTGTAATAATGCTATGGGATTAGTTTTTGATAAATCAATTAATTTGAAATAATAAATTAAACTATTTTGTTTGCTTCGGGTTATATTTTAGTTATTTAAGTTATTGTTTTGTTACGAAATAGTCACTCTACCGTTAAGGTTTATTACATTCTAAATGACAGTCCGACATGGTAGTTAAAATGAGTTTTAAATGTCAACGTGAATGTTTAACCAAATAAATTAATTTATTTTTTAATTAAATAAATTGAATTAATTGAATTTTCTAAATTAATTAAAGGAAAACCTTAATTTGGTTTCCTGAAATAGTCAAAACCAATGTATCAGATTAATCCTTGAATTGGAAGAAAGAACCATTAGTCTCCTTTTTCTTTTAGTTTTCATTTCTATTTTGACTGAAAAAAATATTCATTTGCATAGTCATCTTTGTTGAATCGAAATAGTAGAAATCAAATTGAGTGTTCCATCAATCGATTGGATTTTTTATTCAAAATGAAAGTGCAGATGATCGATTCAATGGAGGATCTAGGCATGGATTACAGTAAGTAATGGTTTTTTTTTTTTTGTTCTTTACTGAGTTTTGGATTCATATTATTGTTTTTTTTTTTTTTTTTTTTGCAAAAAGGTAGTTCACCTTTTCATGTTATGCTGTACATGTGATAGACAAAAATGACATTTTCATATTTATTTATTTGTGTATTGTGGGCAACCACAATAGCAAGCAGGTATAAAGGTCGATGAGGCCATTTCTTATTCTTCTTCTTTGTCGTTTTGCTATTCTCTTCTCTAATGGTACCAAAAAAATTCCAACAATTGCTTCTTTCTAAACAGGAGAAAATTGGGTTTTAGAGCAAAATTTTGTATTCTACTTTCGTTAAAAAAAATAACTTTTTCTTATCCCAGTTGGACATCTATATTGGCATTTAAAACTCATTTTAACTATCATTTGGGAGGTAACAAATCTTGACGATAAAGTGACTATTTTGTAGCAAAACGATAACGTAAGTGACTAAAACGTAACTTTTCAAACATAAGTAACTAAAATATAACCTAAAGCAAAAAAGAAAAAAAAAGAAGAGAGAGATTATTTTGATAATTTACCCATAAATTTATTAAATTCATAAAACAATAAAACTAAAAATACAAAATTTCACATCTTATGTTAGACTTTTCCCCATACAATAAATAAATTAAAGATACCAACAATTCAAGGAGTTATTGTAGCATACATGACAATCAAAAATATGTAATTATGTCAATTAAAATGCACAACATTAAGTGCAATTATTGTATGTGAAGTCACACACTATAAATAAGATACTTACATAAAGGATGGTAGAAATTATTTTGTGTGTTATTTAAGATTTTTTGCATTTTTATTATTTTTTCTATTTTATCTATTTTTTGTATTTTTAAATTAAAAAATACTAAGCAAATCATCTTTCATTTTACTTTAAATAAATTAAAAACAAATATGTCGATATGTTCCACGTTGAAGATTATATTATCGAATCAATTTTTTTTTTTTATAAATTTGATCACAAATTTGAGATTGCGGAGTCTCCAACATCAAATATCTTCGATACTGAAACCTACCTCATTAGTTATTAAACTATGGGTACTTAATTAAAAAATTTACAATTAGGTCACTGATGTTTTTAAAATTGTTTCTTTTTATCACACGATTATTAAGTGACACTTGTTTATTTGGTATAATAACAATTTTAATCTTTAATTTTTATATCTTCTGATAATTTGAAATCCATTTTGTATAAAAAAATATTTATAAAATTATTTAAAATAAAATTCTATATAAAAATTCCAAAGAAATAAAATCTCTAATATGCTGTTGTTGAAGAACTAATATGTATGGGAAATAAATATATTTATCATTCAATAGAATCCAATAACAAATTGAAAACAAAACAAAACTAAAAAAGCTGGATCATTATATGCCTGCTCGATGTTTCTGGTACCATTTTTTAACAAGAAATACAATATTCGATTAATTTAAATTATATTTAAATGATCTTCCACATTTATTATTTACAGAAATTGTCATTCCAATTTATTTCTATAAACAAATTATAAATTCATGTATAATTTTTAGATGATAAGCCCTTAAACATTTTAACTCCTTCAACCGGTAAACTCATGACTTTATCGGGAAATTCATAAATTTACAGATTCCAGTGACTAATCTCAGAATCCGATGATCCTATTTTTTGTTTTTAAATCTAATATGGTCCCTCTCACCTTTCAACTCACCATTGTTAATTAGGTTGTGTTTAACAGTGTTTTTTAAAAACAATTTTGACATGAAAAATATTTTTGATGCAAAATGAATACTAAATAAGCAATTTTTTAAAGAAATTTTATCGCTTTTCAAAAACTCGTTTTTCCCTAATTGGAGAAGTTAAATATTTTAGCTTTATCTCTCAAAAGCACTTTTGACAGCTTAATTACGTTTTCACCCTTTTAACACATGTTACTTTCCCTTCTTTGATTAATTACTTAAAAAATATTTAAAATTTATTTTTCATATATTAAAATATCATAATATTAAATCATTTGAACATTATTTAAATGCTTGGTTGTTACTTTATAACATCATATCTAAAATGGATATTTTATTTCTTAAAAATATTTTTTGGCAGCAATACTAAACACTTAAATCTTAAACCAAAAATTTCAAAATGTTATAAAAAAAAAGATGGAGAGAATAAAGAACAAAGAAAATATGAAAGCAATAGAGAAATCACTTTATTGATTAAATGGATGATTACAACGTTTCATCAGAGTCTCTATTTATAAGCATAAGAAGCATAAAAGAAGTAGAGATCTAATTCTAATAACTATTAAAATTTAAAGTATATCAAAACTTTATCTTGATCATGATGGACATCCACTTAATAAGATATTCATAACACAAAAGTATTTCTCAAAATCACTTCTTCAAAGCATTTTTTAAAAGCACTTCTCAAAAAAAAAACCCATCCCTTCGCTAATACCCAACAATATGTATATTATCGTCATCTCCATTAACCCATAAACGAGTAAGCTTTTGAACTTGAAATTCAAATAAAGTAAATTTGAAGAAGAAGAAGAAGACATTAGTACAGGCTACAATCATGTAGTAGTTAGTAACTTAGAAGGCTAATTTCCCTCCAAATCCTTTCTTTTCCATTTTTGTCTTTAAACAAAATAATCAAACAGTTACACGTGACATACGTGGCATATGTACCTCATGTTGACGTACAATGACTAATTTTTCACCGTAGAAATGGATGAACTCTTTAATAAAAGAACCAGTTCACTCTTTGATCTAGCATACATAAATTAATTTAATCATTTTCTAAATAGGTAAAACAAAATACAATCTAATTTATTGTTCAAAAATCTCCACCGAACAAAATACAATCTAATTTATTGTTCAAAAATCTCCACCATACTTTTACTGTCTATTTACTGATGTAACAAGTTTGAAACTAATTGCATGAATAGGAGCAACAATTGTCATAATGTTAGATATAATAGTAGAAAGTTTTCGAGCACATTGAATTTGCCCATTAATCAATCCAAACCCCATAATTGATGGGAAGTGGAGGCCCCCCCAAATAGCTCGGCGGATCAGGCAAAAATATAGAATTATTCAACTTTTTCATTTTTAGAGTAAATTTTGGTTTTCAGGACCCAACTTTTTTGTCTGCCTGCATTTATTATTGGATCAGATCATACAATTCAATTACTCCATTGTCTTTCACCTTTTTAACTTATGGCTTTGGGTATATATATATATTGAGAAAATATATAATTTTAATTTAGCACTCATTTAATTATGAATATATATGTCGATTTTTAATTCAATTAATATGAGTATTATTGTCAATATAGAAAGATGTGGGTTCGAGTATGTTGAATCGCATTATTCTCCTATTATGAATCCGAAATAAACTATGGATAATTTTAAACATTATATTGAAAAAAATTAATATGATGAGAACATATAAAAAAGTTATGAATATATATATGCTTGTGTTACTATAAGCAGACAAAAGACCATCACTTTATATTCATGGAAAAAAAGGTTAATTGAAACTCACTACCATGGAATTAAAATGTCATATGGCATACATTTAATTATCAATTTTGTCTTTGTTTACCTTTAAAAAATTACTAATCAATAATAACATGAAAAGTGACATGTTCTTTTTCAACGTCATATATTTTTCTGGTAAAATGAGACAAAATTAATAATTCAAGCATGACATCAAATATAAAAATTTTAAGAACCAATATAAGAGTTTGGGTATAATTCAATGGTCAATTTGCTTATGAACCCCTACTAAAGGGGTATAAATGTATTTTTCTTGGTGCATATTAAAACACAAGAGGACGACAAGAACAGGGTTTGAATCGATGTAGTTGATCTTGTACCAATTTCAATTGTACTGGTCGATGCACATCATTCTAGTAGATTCTAGTAGTAAACTAGAATTACTAACTCTCTCTTCTGTATTGGTAAAAATTTCAGGTTGTAGTGAAAAATAATAAAATGTTAAATGCTGAAATCAATATTAGACTTTAAAGTGAAGTTACGGATATAAAAATAATACTTTATATAATAATTAGTAAAAAAAGTTGATTAAGTCTTAAACGGGTTGGAATTGTTGCCATTGCATCAACATAAAAGATGGATTAGAAATACACTTAAGCACGTAATATTCTTCTCTTTAGAAACTAGTTAGAAAAAAAATCATAGTTTTCGTAATTGGATTGGATCAGTTGAATAAGAAATTAATCAAAGTATCATATAGAATAAGAAATTAGATCAATTGACTCACGAATTAAATTAAAAATTGATTGAACTGATTAAACCAAATTTACTATAGAATCATAAAGAGCTTTTGAAATATTAGCTCTATTAAACAATATCGATATTTTTTAAAGAGTAAATATGAACTCTATTGAAATTTGATATTTTTACTAATATAAAGAATAAATTAATCAATTTAATAATAGTGAAATTAATTTGACTAATGTCAAGCAAGGGCGTAGTATAATTATGATTATATTATCTCTTAAATGTTAATGGTTCAATTTAATCCCTTTTAACTTTTATTTAAAGAAAATAATTATAAACTTGACCCCTTTTGAAAGTTTGAATTTTTGTAATATATTTTGAGCCCCCATTATATAATTTTGGCTTCATTCCTAATATTGATTTTATGATTTTCTTAACCGTTCTGATTATATCTACTCTTTTAGATAAAATACTTAAAACTACTCATAGTTCATTCTCTGACCCATAAATAGGAGGATAATGTACTTCAGCTGTAACGCCCCTAACCCAAATTCGTCACCAAAATAGAGTTACGGAGCATTACCGGAGTTACCAATTTATTTATCAGATATTTTACTTCATCTAACATTCATATTTGAAACCAATTAAAATTAAACATGTTGTCCCTTAAACGTGCTTATTTTTCTCGACATGTTTTACTTGAATTTATTAATTGTCTCAACATAATTTTTTTTGTATCAACATAGTATAATCACATATTTACATGTCATGATAAAAATCATTCTCTTGCCATTTCTTCATAAACATAAATTAGGTAATTTATTATATCAATATTTCATGTATTTAAAAAAATACAATTCAAGTTACACCAACGTACCTCGTTGTTTATTCATGTTTATAATTTCAATAATCTCTTTCCTTTTCCACGTTCTAGTCTCGAGTCATCCGGATCTTTATAAATAAAGATGATTGTCATTTTCATTTATTTCATGTTCTAATACATTCAACTAATGTTCTAAACAAAATTTACCATTTTGCCTCTAAACTTTTAATTAATGACGATTTCATCCTTAGGCCCAGAAAATAAAATTCTTGGAATTTAATCCTTATTTCCTGCCGTTATTGTCATACATATTGATAACAGCCTATAAATTCTATAAAATATCAGAATTTTTCATAATTTTAACACTTTTCAATTTAATCCCTAAAACGTGTTTTTCCCCGATCTTGAACTAAATTAATAATTTCATTTAAATTTTGCAATTTAAATAATAAAATAATCCTTTTCATATAATTTGATCATTTCTAACATTTTTACAAAATTACCCATAAAGTTTTACTTTTATTCAATTTAGTCCCTAAGCCTAAAACATGCAAATTAGCCATGCTAGCTGAATATTCATACATATTTTCCTCCTCCTCCTCTCCATTCCACATCCTTAATTTATATAACATGCTTATAAGTAACATTATAAAAAATTCCACTATTTACTTATATGTATTTTCAAAACTGTCCATTTGAGTCATAGTTACTAAATTATTTATATATTGAGCTACAGAACTCCAAATTAAGATCCGCTAATTTTCCCTAAAACTAGACTCACATGTCTTCTTATCATAAAATTTTCAAAATTTTTGGTTTAGGTAATTAGTACAGTTTATTCATTAAAATCTCTCCTATTTTGCTGTTTGACAGTTCTGACCACTCTTCGGTAAAATTTAATTATCTATTTTTACAGAATTCAAATGATGTTCTCGTTTGTTTCTTATAAAAATAGACTCACTAAAGAATTAAACCATATAAATTATGTCCCATAATAATTTTTATACAATTTTTAATGATTTTTCCAAGTCAGAACAGAGGATCCCAAAATCATTCTGAATTAGTCTCACAAAAATATAAATATCTCAGAATACAGAATTTATTTACTTGTTCTGTTTCTTTTATATGAAAATAGACTCATTAAGCTTTAATTCTATATCTCATTCAACTTCTAATTCAATTTCTACCATTTTTGGTAATTTTTCAAAATTGACCTACTGCTGCTGTCCAAAACAGTTTTAGTGCAAAATGTTGATTATCATGTTTATAACACTCTTATTTCCCTTCTCTATAATATTTCCCATCACTTTCTCTTATTTTCTCTTCACTAACATATCAAGAACATAGAACCATATATAAGAAAACTCTACATTAACATCATTTCCATGCTTTTTCAATAATATCAAACTTAAAAATATATGGAAATCTTGATGTTCTTACCTTGTCCACTTGGTTTCAATCTTTAACTTGATATTCTCTCTCTTCCAGCTTCTATTTCTTGAGTCCAACTCAACATTCTAACTCCCCATAGTCTCCTTAACATTTTTCTCCTCTGGTAGCTATGGAAATTCTTTTGGTTTCTAGGTAAAAATGGTGAATTTTTGGTGGAAGGACCAAATTGTAAAGAAAGGAAAAGTTTCTTCTTCTCTTTTTTTCTTTCTAATGTGGGATGCATGGAAATGGATGGTGTTGTTCTCTTTCTTTTTCTTTTTTTTTTTTCCACACACACACATATATATACTAAATAAACTAATAAAATAATAAAATATCTTATTAAAATATTAATAAAATAATAATTTAATATATAATTATAAAATATCATCAATATAATCATTACTTTCTAGATTTCCTCTCTTCCAATTGACCATTTTACCCTTTATGATCTTTTAAAATTCCATCCTTGAGTCATCACTTAATTTGGTAAAATTGCAACTTAGTCCCTCATAATTCTTCACCTATTAAATTTAGTCCTAATTCATCAATTTTCCTTAGTTTCTAGATTATTTTACCCTTAAAATATTTGCACTATTGGTCCTTCAACTTTTCATATTTACACTTTTAACCGCTCAAAATTTGAGTATTTACTCTTGAGCAACAAAACTTCTCTCACTTTTACAATTTAGTCCTTTCTTGAATTAATATGTCATAATATATTTCCCAATGACATAACTCAAATTTCTTCTTCTCGTCACTTTATTTCCTTATTTTACTATATCAAGGATAATATTTCAATGTAGAAATATTCGGGGTGTTACATCAGCGCACTTAAACCCATATTTTGCATTGACAACTATGCTCATGTCAATTGAGTTAAGACGTGGGTTTGAGTATACTGAAGCGTATTATCCTACTATTTAAGGGTTGTCATAGCCCAATTTTGCCCCACTTACAACCCAAATTAAATCCTTAAACCCAACAATATCCTAAACACCTAATATACAACAGCCCAATCAACCCACATCCATTAAAATTAAACCCCTTACAAATAAACCTTGAAACCCAAACCCATTTACAATTTAAACCCCGCAAACCCAAATCAAATACCCACCAGGCCAAACCTACCCAAGCCCAAGACCCCTTAGTTAAACTAGGGTTTCAGAAAAGCTAAAACCCTAGCCACTTAGTGCCGCCGTTGTTGACATTTCGGCCTCCCCACTTGCGCAGCCACTGCAGCACCGCCCGCAACGCTGCACATCACCGGTCACCAAGCTCCACTTGCACCTGCAAAGCAATTAAAAGAGACAAGACAGAAATAATAGAAAATGCTTGTAAAATGACTATTAAAGCCGATTGAAAAAACGATTGTAAAGTTCGGCATTTTTATCAAAAATAAAAACCATATTCAAACAAAAAAAATAGTGATTGTAATACTAAATCAAAAAGAAAACACCAAAGCAGAGAATAACAACGAATCGGAGAGCCAAAACACCAAGAATCAAACCCGAAAGCCTAAGGTGATTTTATTTTGTTTCTTTCCTTTTTTAAATCTACTCCCTCATATATACATACATATTATTTAAAAAAAAAAATCTTACTTTTGAAATTTCGGCCACCGTGTACGGTGGCCGGTGACGGCGGAGGACGGTGGACCATAGCGACGCCTAAGGCCGGAGCTCGGGCTCAGCCAGAGAGAAAATTCCCTCCCTTTCCTTTTTTTTTTCTTTCTCACGCTACAAATGAAATTTTTTTTCAAGGAAATGTGCCTTTTATAGCTTCCCAAAACGACGTCGTTTTGGGGTTGGTCATTAAGCCCCAAAATGACGTCGTTTTGCCTTGGATCGGGTCGACCTGACCCTAACCCCCCAGGATCCGCGTGTTTTTGAGCAGAAGGGCAATTTGTGCATTTGGCCCGTCCGCTTTTTCTATGTTTTGCAATTAAGTCTTTTGTTATTTTTTAATTTGGCCCCGTAATTTTGTTTGGTCTTCAATTGGGTCCTCGATGCCGCTGCGTGTTTTGGTCGGAGGGGTTTATTGCTGCTTCGGTCCTTCCAGGCTTCGCGTGCGCACAAATAGGCCCTTTCCTTTTGCTTTTATTTTAAATTTTCCCCAAAACTCTGTATTAATTCAATTTTAGTCATTTTTTGTCATTTTGTTTCTTTTAATTAATTATTTCGCTATGATTATTATTATTATTATTATTATTATATTGTTATTATTATTATTATTATTTTTCATGTATATATTATTTATATTATTATTATATCTATTTTTACTACCATTATATTTATTATTATATTAGTATTATTATTACTACTATTATTATTATTTTATATTATTATTATATTATCTTTAGTATTTTTAATATTATATTTTTTATTATTTTCCACTTTATTATTATATTATATTATTTTTATTCTTGTATATACTTATTTTATATTTATTTTTGCTACTACTTCGGTTATTACCATTATTACTACTATTATATTATTAGTATATAATTATTATTTTCTTTTCATCGTTATTAACATATTTTTTTGGTATATTATTATTTTCTATTTTACTATTTATTATTATTATTATTATCTATATATATGTATATTATTATTATATCATATTTTCTTTTTGTATTTTATTATTATTGCTATTATTATTATTATCATTATTAACTTATATATATGCATATATATTTTTATGTACATATTATTATTTTATATTATTATTACCAAATATATTATTTTCTCTTATTTTATTATTAATACATTATTTGTTTTTATTTCTTTTAAATACCATTGTTATTGTCATTCTAATATTCTAATATTCCGTGTTAATATTTTTTATTAATTATATCATTGTTTGCATCACTTATTTATTTATAAATTTTTACTTTAAAAATATTTTTCATGTTTTTAATTAATTTCAAGAAATAAGGTAACGTACCTGTAGGACCAAAATTTTACCCAACACAAACTAACCCAAATTAAGCCCCAAACCCATTAACCATTAAAACAAAAACCTAGCCCAATCCTATTCTAAACCCAATAACCCACTACCCAAAAACAACTCAGCCCAATACCTCTTTAACCCTAAAAGAAACGCCAGCAGCAGCAGTAGCCTCTTGGCCGCACGCCCCAACAGCAGCCACCAGTAGGTCCAAACTTCTCGCGCCGTGCGTCCATCCACTACGCCACGTCGGCGTCCTACTTTGTCACGCACCAACTACCCCTGTAAACAAGTAAATAGGTTGTAAAATCGGCTATAAAAGTCTTTGAAAATGTATTGTAGAGGATCCTTTTTTTTTTGTTGGGAATCAAAGACCAAAGAATACACATTCATATTTGTGTTAAAAAGGAAGTCTGCCAAATGGGGTTTTCTTTTTTTAATGGTTGCAAACTTCATTTTTAAGTTTGGTTTTGTAATTATAATAACTGCGCCCCAATAAATGAACCTGCGCATGCTCAGAACCCACATGTTTGGTCGTTAAGGGACATTTGCGATATAAGTCCTCCCCCTATGTGCCGCAGTTCAATTGGTTCCAATCAGTATTTTGTTTTTTTTAAAAAGATTTTCTCTGAAATTTGTGTGCTGTTGTAATTTAACCAGGGATATTTTCAGTTTTAGTCCTTATTTTCGCGCGCACTTTAATTTAGCCCCCGCCTTTCTTTCATTTTCGATTTCGCTACAGAGTTACTGTTTTCTAATCAATTTGGTCTCATTTCGCATATTTTGTTTTAAATTAATTGTTTTTAATGACTATGTTGTTTTTTTATCATTATATTTTTTTCCAAATTTCTATTATACGGTTATTTTTATTATTATACCTATTTTTACCTTTATTATTATTTTTATTATTATTTTTTAAGTATACTATTATTTATTATATTTTCTTATTATAATATTTAGTACTTTATTTATTATTATTACTATTACTAATATTTAAATAAATGGTTTCTCTCCGGCTTGTACGTATATATTTTAATAGTTTTTATCATATGATTATTTTATTTTAAAATTTTTGTTATATATTCCTTTATTTTAAAATCTAGCATGATATTTTTTTATTATTTTATATATACACCTCTTTAATTGTTTCATATATTATAATTGACTTAGTATTTTTTTTTATCATTGTTATTCTTTTTTACCCAATATTTCTTTATTTGTTTGTTCGTTATCATATTCTAAATTATTTTTTTTGTTTGTTTATCTATCTATCATTTTTTATGTATATGCTTGAATGGTTTGTTTTATTGTTTATTTTATTTTTATTCGTATAATTGTTATCTGTATTATTGCATTCAATATTATTCTGTTATGCATCCTAGCACCAAAGTTTTAACTACATTGACCTTCAATAGATCCACAAAATTTTGTTTTTAAAATGAGACAATGTTTCGTGTTTGGAAGTCCGAAAGAGTTGTGCTCTAACGTGCTGGGTGTGGTTTTTCGGTCGTTCAAATGTCAAAGTATCCTTCTAATTTCAAGTTTTGGGAAATCAAGGCGCGATTTTAGTTTTGGGGGTTGAAATGTTGCATCCTAACGTGCTGGGTGTGACGTTTTGTCATTTAAAACGAATGAGCCTTAATATTCCAAAACAAACCGTTCAAATATTTTCTAAAAAAATCATATTTTAAAATCTCTTAAAATTTTCAACAATAAGGACATTTATTAATCAATTTGGTACCAATTTTGGGCGTTACGAGGGTGCTAATCCTTCCTCGTACGTAACCGACTCCCGGACTTATTTTCTTAAAATTCGTAGACCAAAATGCTCTATAAGGTGGCCCAATTACACCTCAAAAAAGATTGGTGGCGAATCCATCCATATTTTCAAAGTCGATCAACGTTTGTTAAAATTAAAAATGGTTTCGACAGCTTGGCGACTCCACTGGGGACCAATAAGAGAGTCAAGCCGTAAAATTGATTAATTTCTGTCCTTTTGTCGAAAATGAAAATTCTATTTTGAAACTATGATTCTTTCGTCTCATTTGTTTGTGTCATTGTGATTTAAGTTTCATATATTATTCTTGCATCATACTGCATGACCGTTGTGGTCGCACCTTTAAGTGGGAGTGAGAAACTATGCCTTCATGAGGTTTTCACCTCTACATGGGCTAGTGGATTGCTTCCGAGATACATCTGTACCTATGGTTTTGTGAGGTTTTCACCTCCGCATGGCCATAGAGAAATGTACCCCCTGAACTGAACTCGATCCACATGAGCCTATAATGGGTGAGGATTGAGGAATCTACTGGTTCAGGTACCCTTCCCTTAGAACTAAACCGCATATAATGATCCTTAGGAACCTACCCTAGGTAGAGTCATGCCAAATTCTAGCGGTTACCTAAATAGGTGTTTGATTATTTCTTACTTGCTTTGATTTTTTATTATTCAATACTAATTTATTGTGTTTTATTTTGGCCATGATTGCATGTTATTTCATATCTAAGAAGGTGTCAATACCTATTTGATTACTAGGTTAGAGAGCTTGATTATGAAGAGCGGACTTCTTGATAAAGTGGGGGATAACGCGGTTGTTCGTGCATGGTCAGAGAATGCACAACTCGAGAAAGGGGATAGCCTGGCTGAAGGGTACGCGTCGGAGTTGTGGGACTTCACCCGTATTAGTGTGACACAGAATGAACTCCAGGAATTAAGGGATATATGGGCTCGCTGGGATAATGAGACCAAGGAATTGTTCTATCATAACTACGGGGATCTGCCTTACCTACTCGACGTTAAGGTAGACAAGTGCTTGTTTCGAGTTATGACTTAGTTCTGGAACCCCGCATATAGTTGTTTCACCTTTGGGAAGGTGGACTTGGTACTGACTGTGAAGGAATATTCAGCCCTGTTACGTTGTCCAAGGTTTCAAACCGACAGAGTGTATGTTAAGGTCCCCAATGTACCAAGTTTTGTAAAGAAGCTAATGAACATCATGGGGATGAGCGAGCAGTGGGTTACAGCCCGGATTCAGTAAAAAGGTGAGAGAAAATGCATTCCTTGGGTGAACTTGAGAGACTTGATCCTGGCACATCCAGATGCAAAGAAGAAAGTTGACGTTTTCGCCTTGAGTATATATGGGATGGTGATCTTTCCCAAAGCGTTAAGGCATATCGATGAAGCAGTCACTGATTTATTTGATCGACTTGCCAAACAGGCTACACCGGTACCGGTAATTTTAGTAGAGACCTTCAGATCTTTAAGTGCATGTCGGATGGTAGGAGAAGGAAGATTCGTGGGATGCGCGTAATTGTTATTAGTTTGGTTCCATGGCCACTTCTGGAAAGTTCATAGAAGGCAGAATCGAGCATTTTTTAAAAATTATTCCCCTTTGAAAGAGATAGCAGCTACGCTCATGAGGGACGACATATCGGAAGAAAGGTGGATGACAATTCTCCAAAATCTCCAAGAGAAAGATGTGGTATGGAAAGCCCCTTAGATGGTTCCCGATGAAGTCCTCTACTGGTGCGAAAATTTTGACTGGGTACCTCTGCTTGGAATTTGGGGAGCTGTTGGGTATGCCCCTTTGCTGGTGTTAAGGCAGTACGAATTAGAGCAGTTTGTACCTACGACACATGGTTTAGCTCAGAGTGAATTTTTGTATAAATGGGACAATTATAAGAAAAGAGTTCGAGAAATTGCTGATGCCTGGAAACAGACACGTCGAATGAAGAAATTGACTGAGTGCCCAATGACGACTCCTGAGTATAATAGGTGGTTGAGTAAGAGGATCAATGATAATATTAAGGGACCGAAGCTAGAAGGCGCTCAATCGATGGAAGAACGCTTGCGAGTAATTCCTTCCGAGCTGGAAATTATAAAACAAGACTTCGAAAAGAGAAATTTAGAGTTAGGGAAGAAGATAGAACAATTGGAGGAAGAGAAGATGCATCTAATGTTAGATATCGACGTTCAGAAACTCGAGGCTGAGAAACTGCGAAAGGGGAAAAGAAAAGCTGAAGGGGACTTGAACACTTTGAAGACCGATTACTAGCAGTTACACAAGTCGATGAGAAATGCTGGACTGGATAAGACGTCAGTGGCGACAAGAGGTCCAAGAGGAAATATTTAAGGCTGATCAGTAGGAAAAGAGATTTCATGATGCCCGAGCACGAGAGAATGCTTTAAAAAGGAGGTTGGTTGAAAGCCAGAATGAGAACGAAATGTTAGGAGCTCGAGTAGTGGAGTTAGAAAAGGCACTACAGCAGCATCGTGATCGTAACTCTACAATCAAGTTAAAGGCCAGCTTGAGCAGAATAAAATATCTAAAAGAGCAGCTAGAGAAACTTGAGACATTGCTTCAAAACCACGAACGTCGAAGCGAACGGCTTGAGGTAGACAATGAGTATTGGAAGGAGCAGTTTCATCAATCCCAATGCCAAGTTAGGGACAGAGATCATGTCATGGGTGAAGCTGTGATCAAGATACGAGAGCTGGCTGATCATTTACAAACTCTAACGGCTCAAGCTGACGTGTTAAGTGTAAAGTATGGATTTGTGTCAGATCGAGATCAAGAGCTGGCTTGGCTTCTCGAGAGAGTTAAAACTTTGGGCATTAGGGCTAGGCCGTATATATAACCCGTTTTATGTAAAGTTTTCTATTTTCTAATAAAGTTCTTCTAAAAGAAATTGAATTAAAAATGACACCTTCTTAGTTTTGCATTCATCTTATGCATTTGCATCACATCGCATCATGTGCATTTAATTTCGCAAAAGAACCCTATTAATTAAAGATCGTATTATAGTGTGTGTTACCCTGGAACATTAATACTACACACGAAGAAAAACAAAAACTATAGATCAAAGGTTGGAAAAGTTAGAGCAGATACAAAAGGACGTGCAGGATCAGCTGCAAGCTCAGATACAAGAACAGTTAGCCAAGATCCAACAAGACATGAGGGACCAAATGCTGGAGTCCCAGAGAAGCATGATGAGCCAGTTAACACAACTGTTAACTGGAGGGCCTGATAAAGGGAAGGGCCCTATGGGTGATACTGGTGACCATAATGGGGATTTTGCATATCCTCCTGGCTTTGCCCCAACAGGTGCCCAACCGCTAAAAGGTGTCTGTTAATATTAGACCTCAGTATCAATCTGGTATCTCAGCACCAATGAATTTCCCAACAGGTTCAAGCTCCAATCCTAGAGACAATCTGGCAAACCTCCAGGTCCCTGACTTTGATGACGCGGCAGAGATAGAAAAGGCAAGGGCTGAGCTTCCAAAGCAGTTTGATGATCGATGCAAGTGGTTGGAGGAGAAGTTCAAGAAGTTAGAGAATGCTGATCACTACTGCGGGGTCGATGCAAAGGAACTGAGTTTGGTTCCGGACTTAGTGCTTTCTTCAAAGTTCAAGATGCTAGAATTTGAAAGATATAACGGAACCAGCTGCCCTAAGGCTCACATTACGATGTTTTATCGAAGGATGACGGGGTATGTCAACAACGATCAACTGCTGATCCACTGTTTTCAGGATAGTTTGAGTGGGGCTGCAACGAAATGGTATAATCAATTGAGTAGGACCCAGGTCAAGTCATGGAAAGACCTAGCTCAGGCTTTCATGAAGTAGTACGACCATATAACGCATATAGTACCTGACCGGATCACGCTCCCGAATATGGAGAAGAAGCCAAGCGAAAGCTTCTGGCAGTATGCTCAGAGGTGGAGAGAGGTCACTACGCAGGTTCAACCACCGCTGTTAGAAAAAGAAACAACCATGCTCTTCATCAATACATTGAATGCGCCTTTCATTACTCACATGTTAGGTAACGCAACCAAGAGTTTCAAGGATATAGTGATGTCTGGCGAAATGATAGAAAATGCCATAAGGTCTGGTAAGATAGAAGTGGGAGAAAGTACGAGAAGGTCAGCCCCAAAGAAAAGAGAGAATGAAATTGGTAATGTGAGCTCAGGCTACTCAAAGCCTGTCACGGTTAGTCAGTCAAGAACGGTAGTTACAGGCCAGCAGGCCTTATCAAGGTGAGAGCCAAACATGAGGCAAAATACAGAAAAGTTCCAGTTCACTCCCATACCAGTGACGTATGGGGATTGTACAAAAGTCTATTCAATGCGCACGTAGTGGCCCCTTTCCACTTGGAACTGTTGCGGCCCCCATACCCTAAGTGGTACGACACGAATGCTCAATGTGAATACGACGCAGGGATTACAGGGCACTCAATAGAAAATTGTACCTCATTCAAAAGATGCGTCGAAAGGCTTATTAAGGCAGGTGTTGTGAAATTCGATGATACACCTGGTACAGGAAATCCGTTGCCCAGTCATACCGATAAAGGGGTAAACGCGATAATTGAAAACATGGAGAGGAAAGTCAAGCTGGATATCGTGGAGGTGAGAACCCCATTGAAGCTAGTTTGGAAGGAAATATAAAAAAGAGGTTTAGTCCCTCAAGGGTTGGGGGATAAAGTCCAAGACACACGGAACTACTGTGAGTTCCATCATGAGAAGGATCACGAGATTCAGAATTGTACTAAATTCAGGGCCCTAGTACAGGGTCTAATGGATAATAAGGAGTTGGAGTTCTTCGAGCTTGTCGAAGAGGATGATGTATGCTCTCTAAGAGGAGAGTCAAGCGAAGAAGGCTGTAGAGCCAGCCGTCCAGTGATAATTATCTCAAAGCCTAGAGTTAGTGAAGTAGAAGTAATGGCTACACCAAGAGTTATAATCCAGAAACCAGTAGATTTCCCTTATAAGGATAGCCATAGGGTGCCTTGGAGTTATAACTGTAGTATAATAGTGCCAGAGAAGGAGGGTTCAGTTAACATGCCAAATACAGAAGCCGAGCCAGCAAAAGGGGAACCCGTCGTGCTCAAACAAGAAGGAGGGAAGTCAGAACCACTGGTTAATGAGCCAGTAAAGGAAAATGAAGCCAAGGAGTTCTTGAAGTTCCTAAGACACAGTGAATATAGTGTTGTGGAACAATTGCACCAACAACCGGATCGCATATCTGTATTGGCTCTGCTGTTAAATTCAGAGGTCCACCGCGACGCGCTGATGAATGTGTTGAATGAAACCTATATCGCGGATGACATTTCTGTTAACAAATTGGATCACCTCGTTAGTAACATAAGTGCTGACAACTTCATCTCCTTCAGCGATGATGAGATACCGCCAAGGGGCATGGGGTTTACTAAGGCTCTCCACGTCACTACCCGTTGCAAGGGGTATACGTTGCCTGAGGTACTGATTGATAATGGATCCGCACTGAACGTCTTGCCTTGGTCCACCTTCAACCGTCTGCCTATAGACAGCTCTCACATGAAGACATGTCAGAACATAGTGAGAGCGTTTGACGGCACAGAAAGAAAAGTGATGGGAAGGATAGAGATACCTCTCCAGATTGGCCCGAACACGTACGAGGTAGATTTTCTCGTGATGGATATTAAGCTTTCCTATAACTGTCTATTAGGAAGACCTTGGATATACTCAGCTGGGGCAGTACCATCCTCGCTGCATCAGAAGGTGAAGTTGGTTACGGAGGGCCGGCTAGTAACGATAAATGCGGAGGAGGACATTATTACGTCGGTTACCAGTGATGCACCCTACGTGGAGAATGATACTGAAGCAGTTGAATGTTCATTTCGATCTCTAGAGTTTGTGAATGCAACATTTATAACTGAGGGAAGCAGGATTCCGATGCCTAAGCTATCAGGGGCTACGAAGATGAGCTTGCAGTTGACAGTTGGGAAAGAGGCATTACCCGGAAGAGGACTCGGGAAGCACCTTCAGGGACAAGTTAAAGTGCCAGTCTTGGTTGGCAAGTGGGATCGCTTCGGTTTGGGATTTAGGCCAGATGCAAGCCAAATAAGAAAGGAGTTTGAAAGGAAACAGGAATAGCGGAGAGCAAGATTGAGTGGGGCAGAAGTCAAGTGGGAACCGATGAGCTTCCCCTACATTTCCCAAACGTTCGTATCGGGAGGGTTTATTCATTCTATACAGAAGAAGGTGAAAGAAGCAATGGCTGAAGATACGATGGGAATCTGGAGCATCAACGTCACGTTGGAAGATGAATCAAAGAAAGAAAATTTATCAGGCATTCGCCCGTATGAGCCTCGGAGTGTTTTGGATAACTAGACTGTGGAAGAAATTCTTGTAGTCTTTAGAGCTAACACAGAGTAATATTTAAAACCCACTTGTTGCCTTCTAGCCTAGGGACAATAGGAATCTTTTGTGAAATAGGTTCATGTTCAAAAATTGTTATTTTCAATAAAATGCATTTTCATATATTAGCTCGAGCAATTATTATTCTTTCTTTCTTTTCATTTCATACACGATCATACCACACAAAAAAATTATTCATTTGTGTTTTTCTTTGGGTATTCTCTTATACTCGTAATAGGCCCCCGATATCAATGTCATGGGTAATGCTGATACGAGCCTGAAATCTCCTTTTGAGCGAGACATGTGCTTTGAGAGATCTCAAGATTTTGAAGATGACGAGAATTGTAGTTTATCTTCAGACTTGTTAAGGATGGTGGAGCAAGATGAGAAACAGATTCTGCCACACAAGGAGACCATTGAGATTGTGACCCTAGAAGAAGGGAAGGAAGTAAAAATTGGCACTTGCATTAACGAAAGAACAAGACAGGTCCTCGTTGAGCTGTTGCAAGAATTCAAAGACGTCTTTGCATGGTCATACCAGGATATGCCTGGTCTAAGTACCGATATCGCAGTGCACCGTGTCCCTACAAAAGAGGAGTGCAAGTCAGTTCATGTAATAGCCCGAATTTCAGTGATGTCGGAAATAGTGGTTAAAGACCACCAAATCTGACAAATGAACTTGTAGATTATATTATTTAATATTTACAAGTCAAATTTAGTTTTTTTTTTAAGATTTTTGAAATAGTAAATTGTGTTTTATAATGATTTATTTAGTTAAGAAATTGAGAAAAAGAGGTATCGAGATCTCGGTGTTATAAACCGAGTCATAAATATTTTTATGAATATTTACGGAGTGTCAATAAGGTATTAAATAAAAAGGACTAAATTGAAAAAGGTGTAAAAGTTGCTAGAAGGATGAAATAGCTCAATTGTCAAATGAGGAGGGATCTAAAGTGAAAATAAGCCCAAAGGAGATATTTTGGGCAGCATAAGCTGAGAAAAATCAGGAGAATTGATGAAATAAGGGCAAAATGGGAAAATAACAAAATTCACTAAAATAAAAAGGGGACTAGATTGGAATATCTAGAATTCTCTCCATTTCTCTTCATTTTCTTCAGCTGAGAAACAGCCATGGGAGAGAGTTCAAGTTCTTTTTCATACTCAAGTTTCATGTAAGTTTAATTCTTACTTTCTCCTTGAAATTTCTATGTTTTTGGACTTTTACAATTGGGTCCAACTTATTAATTCATTAGTTTTTCATTTTATGGCTAATTTTTAAAGTTGTTATGGATGAGTGCTGGAATAATATGATGAATAAACATAGAATTGAAGCTTTAATTTTGTTATATGATGATTTTATCAAGTAAAATTAATGGAAATTGATTTTAGGACCTAATTGTGAAAGAGTTAAAATTAAAGACTAGTGTTGAAATTTTGATTTCCAAAGATTATGAAGTAGTTTAAAATGATAGAATAAATTATTAATTGAGAAAATTGGCTTAATTGAGGGGTTAATTGAGCAAGGATTGAATTGTATGAATTGTGGAATTTGGGACAAAAATAGAAATCAACATGTTACACTAAAGTAGTTTTGGACAGCAACAGTTGTCTAACTTTGAAAAATAACCAAGAATAGTAGAAATTGAATTAGAAGTTGAGTGAGATATAGAATTAAAGCTTGTTGAGTCTAGTTTTATTTAAAACAAACATAGAAAGCAAAGAATTCTGTATCTTGAGATATTTACATTTTTGTAAGACTGGTTCAAATTGATTTTGTGATCCCCTGTCCTGAATTGTAAAAATCATTAAAAATTTTAGAAAAATATTTATGGAACATAATTTATATGGGTGGATTCCTTATTGAGTCTATTTTTACTAGAAAGAAACGTGAACATCTTTTGAATTCTGTACAAAGAGAAATTGAAATTTTAGTGAAGAGTGGTCAGGATTGTCGAGTAGCGAAACAGGGGAAACTTTAACTAATAAACTGTACTAATTGGCCACACCAAAAATTCTGTAAAAATTATAGTAAGAAGAATTGTGAGTCTAGTTTCAAGGAAAATTAACGGATATTAATTTGAAGTTCTGTAGCTTAAGATAAAAATAATTTAGTGACTATGACACGGATGGACAGCTTGAATATTCACACAAGTAAATAGTAAAAATTATAGATAATGTTACTTACAAGTGTGTTATTTGTACTAAGGATGTGGATGGAGAGGAGGAGGAGGGAAAAATAAATATGTGAATGACTTGTGTATAAATTGATCACATGCCCGATTGTAATTGATAAATGTTGAATTAAAAATAATATAATGTTTTATTTGGAATATTTATTATGAAATTATGATTATCGTTATAATATGAGATCGAATTTGTAAGTTTATACGGCTAAATTTTAGTGATCATTTGTTAATCTTATGAATTTCATGACGTGTTATTTCATATGCATTGGTGATAAAATCGTGAATGATGAAAAAAATATGAAAATTAAATAAATGATCAAATTGAATACTACTGCCCAGTGATAAGCGATGAATTGACGGTAAAAAGGATCTAGCCCGGACGGGTGATCCTATTCTGATATAGCCCTCCCGAAGAATACAGGAAAAAGGATTAAGCCCGGAAGGGTAATCTTAATATCAGCCCTCCCGAAGAATATATGGGAAATGAGGTTCGCAGGAGTGTGCCGGTGGCTTTCCCGAAGAATATATGTGTATAGGCGCTTCCGAAGAATACATGGGAGCTGAGGTTCGCGGAAGTGTGCCAAGAATTGAGGTTCGCGGGAGAGTGAGGTTCGCGGGAGTGTGCTTACTGAAATGAAATGTGAAAGACCAAGGTTGAAATATACCATGGCAACATGAAATGAAATGTGTAAGACCATGGTTGAAAGATACCATGGCAACATGAAATGAAATGTTTAAGACCATGGTTGAAAGATACCATGGCAACGTGACATGAATAAGACCATGGTTGAAAGATACCATGGCAACATGACAGAAAATGAGTAAGACCATAGTTGAAAGACACTATGGCATCATGTCAAAGATAAATGAGACCGTGGATGGGAGACGCTATGACATCTGTTGAACAATTGATATTCAGGTAATATGTGTCAGATAACGAATGGTTATATGAAATGGTTGTGTGAAATGTTTACAAGAACTAGTCATATGGAAATATATATACAAAATAGTTGTATGAAATAATTATGAAGATAGATAAACGAATTAAGTATAAGTACATGGAATATAATTTATGTTAAGTTTGATATAAACTATTACCGGAATAAATATACATAAAATATATGGGAATGATTAAGCATGAAATATTGATATAATGAAATGAATGAAATATACTTATGAAGAAACGGTAAGAAAATGATATGTTTCGTGACATGTACATATATGATTATCTTTGATATGTTGATACAAGGAAATTATGTAAGTAAAAACAATTATTAAACTCAAGTGTGATATGTCGAGAAAATAAGTATATCAATGTTGAATTTATATGAAATATGTACTAGTATACTAGCAATGTTACTGTTTGATGCTTAGACAAGTGCCAAGCTGTTGATTGTATGGTAATATATTTATATGATGCATTGAATCGGTAAGTGTTTAACTGAAATTTTTTTTTGAGTGATCTGCAAATTCTAGTAATGCTCCGAAACTCTATTTCGATGGTGGATACGGGTTAAGGGTGTTACAGTTCAGCAGAAGCTCCTACGAATGAGACTCGATGTAGCAATGAAAATAAAGGAAGAGGTCAAGAAGTAGTTTGATGCTGGTTCCTTACAGGTGGTTAAATACTCGGAATGGGTGGCCAACGTCGTCCCTGTCCCTAAGAAATATGGGAAAGTGCGGATGTGTGTAGATTACAAAGATCTAAACAAAGCCAGCCCAAAAGATAACTTTCCATTGCCTCACATTGATACCCTAGTGGATAATACGGCAGGCTTCTCACTGTTCTCCTTTATGGATGGTTTCTCCGGGTACAATCAGATTAAGATGCATCCTGAAGATATGGAAAAAACCACGTTCATAACTTTATGGGGGATATTTTGTTACAAGTTGATGCCATTCGGGTTGAAAAATATGGGGGCAACGTACTAGAGAGCCATGGTAACCTTGTTTCATGACATGATGCACAAAGAGATCGAGGTTTACGTTGACGACATGATTGCAAAATCCCGAACTGAAGAAGAGCATGTGCGAGTTTTGAAAAAATTGTTCCTGAGACTGAGAAGGTTCCAATTAAAGCTCAATCCGTCAAAATGTACCTTTGGAGCTAAGTCTGGAAAGTTACTTGGCTTCGTAGTCAGTGAGAAGGGAATAGAGGTCGACCCGGATAAAGTCAAGGCTATACAGCAATTGCCTCCGCCGCGCACTCAGAAGGAAGTCCGAGGTTTCTTGGGGAGACTAAAATACATCGCTCGGTTCATCTCGTAGCTGACTGAGAAGTGTGACCCTATATTCCACATGCTTAAAAAACACAATCCTAGGGTATGTGATGATGAATGCCAGAAAACTTTTGAAAAGGTTAAGCAATATTTGTCTAGTCCTCTAGTGCTAACACCACCTAGCCCTGGTAGACCATTGATACTGTATTTAACAGTATTCGATAATTCGATGGGATGTGTACTTGGCCAACACGATGAGACTGGAAGAAAAGAAAAAGTGATATATTACCTCAGTAAAAAATTCACTGTGTATGAAATGAGGTACCCGCCAATTGAGAAGCTATGCTGTGCTTTGGTGTGGACGGCACGAAGGTTGAGGCAATACATGTTGTACCACACAACTTGGCTAATCTCAAAGCTAGACCCTCTCAAATACATGATGGAGTCAACCGCTTTAAATGGAAGAATGGCCCGATGGCAGATTCTGCTCTCCGAATTTGACATAGTCTATGTAAATCAAAAAGCTGTAAAGGGGAGTGCAATAGCAGACTTCCTAGCCAGTAGAGCCTTGGAGGACTATGAACCCTTGAATTTTAATTTCCCCAATGAAGATCTAATGTATATAGCAATCGCTGAAGGAGACATGCCTGAAGCTCATTCATGGAAATTAAATTTTGACAGAGCATCAAATGCCGTTGGAAATGGGGTTGGGGCGGTACTGATATCT
Source organism: Gossypium stocksii (assembly GCA_020496765.1). Lineage (NCBI taxonomy): Eukaryota > Viridiplantae > Streptophyta > Magnoliopsida > Malvales > Malvaceae > Gossypium > Gossypium stocksii. The sequence continues at coordinate 4,756,359 of CM035623.1, forward strand.
CCAAACGGATATCATTATCCATTCACTTGCAAGCTGGACTTTGACTGCACAAATAATATGGCAGAATATGAAGCATGTATCATGGGAATTCGGGCAGCTACAGACCTCGAAATCAAGGTATTAGAAGTATAAGGGGACTCTGCATTAGTAATCTATCAGCTAAAAGGCAAGTGGGAAACGAAAGATCCCAAATTGATCAGTTATCAAAAGTTAGTTCTGGAGTTAATAGAGGAATTTGATGATATCACTTTCCATTACCTCCCGCGAGACGAAAATCAGATGGCTGAGGCCTTAGCTACACTAGCTTCCATGATCAAAGTAAATGAACACGAGGATATGATGCCAATTCAGATGAGTATTTGTGAGGCTCCAGCCCACTGCTGTAATATCGATGAAGAGGAAGAGAGAGATGATCATCCTTGGTATCATGATATCTGACAATATGTGAAGAGCCGTGCGTACCTAGATCAAGCAACCGAAAATGATAAAAGAACATTGAGGAGGTTAGCCAGTGACTATGTCTTAGACAGTGAGGTCCTATATAAGAAGAGAAAGGATCAGGTGTTGCTAAGATGTGTTGACGCTATTGAGGCAAATAAAATCCTGGAGGAAGTCCATGATGGTGTCTGTGGGACACATGCTAATGGTTTCACAATGGCTTGACAAATCATGAGATTCAGATATTACTGGTCCACGATGGAAGGAGATTGCATCAGTTACTCTAAGAAGTGCCATAAGTGTCAAATCTATGGAGACAAAATCCATGTGCCTCCTTCACCCCTCTATGTCATGACTTCTCCATGGCCTTTCTCAATGTGGGGCATGGACGTCATTGGGCCAATCTCACCAAAGGCTTCCAACGGACATCGATTCATTTTTGTGGTCATTGACTACTTTACCAAATGGGTAGAAGCTGCTTCGTACGCTAATATCACAAAGTCTGCAGTAAGCAAGTTCCTGAAGGAGATCATATGTCGTTATGGTATGCCAGAAAGGATCGTATCTGACAACGCATTGAATCTAAACAATAGCGCGATAGTGGAAGTCTGCGGTTAGTTCAACATTAAGCATCACAATTTATCGCCATACCGTCTGAAAATGAATGGGGCAGTAGAGGCAGCTAATAAGAATATTAAGAAGATTGTGGGGAAGATGGCTGAGACTTATAAAGATTGGCATGAAAAGCTCCCATTTGCACTTTATGCTTATCGAACATCTGTCAGAACTTCTACCAGGGCAACACCTTTCTCATTGGTTTATGAGATGGAGGCAGTTTTACCCATTGAAGTCAAAATCCCTTCTCTTCGAGTTTTATCAGAGTTAAAGTTAGACGAAGCAGAATGGATCCAATCCCGTTATGATCAGCTAAACTTGATTGAAGAAAAGAGGCTAAAGGCTATTCGGCATGGTCAAATGTACCAAAAGAGAATGATGCGAGCTTACAACAAAAAAGTTCACCCCAGGGTATTCCATAAGGGGGACTTAGTATTGAAAATGATTCTCCCTATGCAAAAAGATTTCAGGGGGAAATGGATGCCAAATTGGGAGGGACCTTATGTGGTAAAAAAGGCTTTCTCTAGAGGGGCATTGATATTAGCAAAGATGGATGGCAAGAGCTTACCTAACCCGATAAATTCGGATTCTGTCAAAAGATATTTTGCTTGAAACAGTTGAGGTGAAAACCCGTAAAGGGTGCATAAAAAAATAAAAAAAAAAGGAGAGGCTAAGGTGAAAACCCGAAAAGGGTGCCTTGAGACCAAAGGGGTTTTGAATCGAAAACCGCAAAGGGCGATTCAAATTTTGATCCAGATTGGGGCAAGTGACAGTCTCGCTACACTTGAATTGGCTAATAAGAGATAGGCTACATCCTGGGGCATCGACAAAATGCTACAGATCCCTTAAGCACATGCCAAACTTGGAATGGTCATCGAGAAGTTAGTACAGAGAAGCTCAAACTGCGAAACCTGGAGCACCTTTTGCTCATTCTATCCATTTCTTGTATTTCAACAATGTTGATTTCCTTGTTTAATATACTTTTCGCAAATTTTGACCCGAATAAATTTCAGTTTTGCTTATCTTTATAATCTTTTTCAAGCATTTTGTATTGAAATAATGATTAATGAAATAACAATACTCACAAAAGAAGTTTTACGTATTACTCTGAAAGGTTTCTAAATAATACAAGAATCTGAAACAAGACAATTAATCAGAACTCACCAAGCTTAAAAGGGCTAGAAACGTGTGAAGAATAAGGGATTAACCGCATCTTCAGATCCTCTTTTATCAAGCTGGATGAGAAGACATACATTAGGGATGTTACTATAGCAAACAGCGAGCGATAACAACCCAAAAATTAAAATGATCATTCTCATGACATTTTGCATTTATACATTTACAATTCATAAGACATCTAGTTAGGAACATTTTATTCACATTAATCATGGCATCCTAATCATCTAGCATAAGCATAAAATCACTCTTCTACAGATAGGATCCCCTAATGGACAATGTAGTATGATTGATTAAAATGACAGTTATCACCAGCCTTATCTTCACTGAGCGGGAGTGGAGCAGGCTAAATATAGCAGATCTTATCTTCGCTGAGCATGAGCGGAGCAGATCAAATTTTGGTGAATCTTATCTCCATGTATCGGCAATGGAGCAGATTTTAGCCATCAGCCTTATCTTCACTGAGCAGGAGTGGAGCAGGCTAAACATACCAGATCTTATCTTCACTGAGCAGGAGTGAAGCAGATCAAATTCTAGCGAGTCTTATCTCCATGTATCGGCAATGGAGCAGATTTCAGCCATCAGCCTTATCTTCACTGAGCAGGAGTGGAGCAGGCTAAATATACCAGATCTTATCTTCACTGAGCAGGAGTGAAGCAGAGTAAATTTTGGCGAGTATTATCTCCATGTATCGGTAATGGAGCAGATTTCAGCCACCAGCCTTATCTTCACTGAGCAGGAGTGGAGCAGGCTAAATATACTAGATCTTATCTTTACTGAGCAGGAGTAAAGCAGATCAAATTACAGCAGATCAAATTTCCGTAAAATAGCAATGGAGTATTTTAAAGCAATAAGGTGCGGTAGGTTACGGCAAAGAAGACAAGATTCAACCAGCCCAGGCAAATTTGGCCCTTCTAGAATTTTTGCTCTATTCTCGTTACACGACAATGAGCAAAGAGGGGCAGCTGTAGGACCAAATTTTTACCCAACACAAACTAACCCAAATTAAGCCCCAAACCCATTAACCATTAAAATAAAAACCTAGCCCAATCCTATTCTAAACCCAATAACCCAATACCCAAAAACAACTCAGCCCAATACCCCTTTAACCCTAAAAGAAACCCCAGCAGCAGCAGTAGCCTCTTGGCCGCACGCCCCAACAGCAGCCACTAGTAGGTCAAAACTTCTCGCACCGTGCGTCCATCCACTACGCCACGTCGGTGTCCCACTTTGTCACTCACCAACTACCCCTGTAAACAAGTAAATAGGTTGTAAAATCGGCTATAAAAGCCTTTGAAAATGTATTGTAGAGGATGTTTTTTTTTTGGTTGGGAATCAAAGACCAAAGAATACACATTCATATTTGAAGCAGGAATACACAAAAATGAAAGCCAACGAGCAGAAAAATCAATTACATTTGAAGGTGGTTTCACAGATTTTTAGTCTTGATTTTTTTTCTTTATTTATTGTTTAATGTAGAATATTATCGCGATTTTAAAAAGGGGAATTTTGCTTACTCTTTCGCTCGACGGACGGAGGTGCTGCATGCGCCGATGAGATCCATGGATCAGTAGAGAGGGTAGAGAGTTTAGAAAATTTTAAAGGATTTGAAACCCTTTTTTTGTGTTAAAAAGAAGTCTGCCAAATGGGGTTTTCTTTTTTTAATGGTTGCAAACTTCATTTTAAGTTTGGTTTTGTAATTATAAGAACTGCAACCCAATAAATGAACCTGCGCATGCTCAGAACCCACATGTTTGGTCGTTAAGGGACATTTGCGATATAAGTCCTCCCCCTATGTGCCGCAGTTCAATTGGTTCCAATCAGTACTTTGTTTTTTTTAAAAAAGATTTTCCCTGAAATTTGTGTGCTGTAGTAATTTAACCCGTGCCTCAATGCTGCGTTTTGGGACCGGGGATATTTTTAGTTTTAGTCCTTGTTTTCGCGCGCGCTTCAATTTAGCCCCCGCCTTTCTTTCATTTTCGATTTCGCCTCAGAGTTACTGTTTTCTAATCAATTTGGTCTCATTTCGCATATTTTGTTTTAAATTAATTGTTTTTAATGACTATGTTGTTTTTTATCATTATATTTTTTTCCAAATTTCTATTATACGGTTATTTTTATTATTATACCTATTTTTACCTTTATTATTATTTTTTAAGTATACTATTATTTATTATATTTTCTTATTATAATATTTAGTACTTTATTTATTATTATTACTATTACTAATATTTAAATAAATGGTTTCTCTCCAGCTTGTACGTATATATTTTAGTAGTTTTTATCATATGATTATTTTATTTTAAATTTTTTGTTATATATTCATTTATTTTAAAGTCTAGCATGATATTTTTTTTATTATTTTATATATACACCTCTTTAATTGTTTCATATATTAAAATTGACTTAGTATTTTTATTATCATTGTTATTCTTTTTTACCCAATATTTCTTTATTTGTTTGTTCATTATCATATTCTAAATTATTTTTTTTGTTTGTTTATCTATCTATCATTTTTTATGTATATGCTTGAATGGTTTGTTTTATTGTTTATTTTATTTTTATTCGTATAATTGTTATCTGTATTATTGCATTCAATATTATTCTGTTATGCATCCTAGCACCGAAGTTTTAACTACATTGACCTTCAATAAATCCATAAAATTTTGTTTTTAAAATGAGACAATGTTTCGTGTTTGGAAGTCCGAAAGAGTTGTGCCCTAACGTGCTGGGTGTGGTTTTTCGGTCGTTCAAATATCCAAATATCCTTCTAATTTCGAGTTTTGGGAAATCAAGGCGCGATTTTAGTTTTGGGGGTTGAAATGTTGCATCCTAACGTGCTGGGTGTGACGTTTTGTCCTTTTGAAACGAATGAGCCTTAATATTCCAAAACGAACCGTTCAAATATTTTCTAAAAGAATCATATTTGAAAATCTCTTAAAATTTTCAATAATAAGGACATTTATTAATCAATTTGGTACCAATTTTGGGCGTTACGAGGGTGCTAATCCTTCCTCGTACGTAACCGACTCCCGGACTTGTTTTATTAAAATCCGTAGACCAAAATGCTTTATAAGGTGGCCCAATTACACCTCAAAAAAGATTGGTGGTGACTCCATCCATATTTTCAAAGTCGATCCACGTTTGTTAAAATTAAAAATGGTTTCGACAGTACCAATTTAACATTAAGTCATCGATTTCATCGCTATGTTGGGTGAAATTCGTTGGCTCGTGTTAAAAATGGGAAGTCTTTCTAAAAAACTAAAAACATAAGATTTCTCATTTCTTTCAATCGGATCACGATTAAATATCAAATTGAACTCGTATTTTTGAAAATTAAGACAGCATGTGTTTAATAAGATACCAATTTTGGGCGTCACGAGGGTGCTAATACCTTCCTCGTACGTAGTCGACTCCCGAACCCTATTTTTCTTTGAATTTTGACGTAGACCTAAATTCGGCCTTCTTTTATCAAGAAAATAAATTTTTTCTGTTAAAAAGAGGATTTATTAGGTGTCCGATCACACCTAGGAAAAAGGATCGGTTGCGACTCCCATTTTTTTGATAAATCGAAAGTCGGTTTTCAAATTTTCAAATAATCACCTCAATTAGCGACCAAAGCAAAATTTTTACGTCGCTACAAGGGTTGAGGAAAAGCTATGAATAGTTTTATGTATTATATAAAAAAAGAGCAAATATGATAAAAAAACTAATAATGAGATTAATGTTTAAAAATTTTGATTGAATTATTGTTACGAATAAATAAGATATTAATTAATTTAGTTGAAAAATAATTTTTTTTACAAAATGAATTATATTTTTACGAGTGAATATTGTATTTTTTTAAAAATATTTTTAGATAAAATAAATATTTTAAAATTAGATGCCATAAATTATAACATTAAAAATATTTGAAACTGGATGAGTGATTAATTTGAAAGGTTTAAACTCAGGCTTTATTTGATAATCCATTAAAATAATAAAATCAACTAAAAGTAATAATATTTTCAGTAATTTAATTTTTTAAACATGTTTGATAATTCATTAAAAAAGAAGAAGATATTTTTCAATAAAAAAATGCGAACAATGATAAGCAAATGAAGAGGAACTTATCGTTTAATTTATTTTTTAAATTATATTATATTGTATTTATTATTTTTTATACAATATTTAGAAGGATAAATTATTAAAATAGTTACTTTTGTTTGTCTCAAATTACATTTTAGTCACTTATATTTCAAATGTTACGTTTTAGTCACGTTGTTATGTTGTAACATTTTAGTTACTAAACTGTTAATTGTCGTTAACGGTGTAATAGTAAGTTGATGTGGCACGTTAAATCATCATTTCAAATGAAAATTTTAGGGTAAATTATACAATTGGTCCCTATATATATATATATATATTTTATTTTGAGCAAATTATTTTTTTCTTTTATGTTCTTTTAACTTTTTTTTTCTTCTTCTTTGTTTTCCATTCTCTTCTACTTCTTTCAATTATTTATGTCAGCAACTGGCAATGATTTGTTGGGTCGAAGAACAAAATGAGAAGCGGAAGAAAATAGAAAAAAAAAAGGTAAAATTCAAAGAATATAAAATAAAATATTTAAATTGCTCAAAACGAAAAAAAATTATAAGGACCAATTGTATAATTTAACTTAAAATTTTCGTTTGAAATGACGGTTTAACGTGCCACATCAGCTTACCGTTACATCGTTAACGACTCAATGACTGAAATATCACAATACGATAACGTAACAGACTAAAATATAACATTTCAGACATAAGTAACTAAAATGTAATTTGAGGCAAACAAATGTGACTATTTTGGTAGTTTACACTATCTAGAATTACTCATAACCACTTTTCAACTCTTAAAGAGGATAAATACACTTCATTGTGCTCAAACACATGTTCTCTGACACTAACAATAATGTTGATGCCAATTGAGCCAATACTCGGTTTGAATAGATTCAGCCCATTATCCTTTAAATACTTTACATTTAAATTTTTAAAAATTACATTTATCCAACAATCTAATTATATCTCACACTTAATTTTAAATAATATACCAAATAAAATTTACAACTTAAATTCAACACTTAAATGTTCAGTACTTAAAATTTTTAATTTATCAAATATCTCAATGTTGATTTTATATAACTTTTTTCTTCACGCACAATATAATATTACAAGTTAACTTGACATTAACTGAATGATAAAATCAATCAAAATTTCAAATTAAAACAATGACACAAAATAAATGGAAGGTAAGATAACCAAGTCTTTTAATTTCAACAAAAAGAAAATTACTTTTATAATTTTAAATTGATGTTAAAAAACCATTCTCTGTATTTTCATGTATTTTTATCAGTAATTGTATATGTAGGGTGTGTTTCGTATTTTTAGAGAAACAGATGGCGACGTTGTGATTAGAAAGATCATGACGTTGTGACGATGCGATTCGAAACGTCACGACGAGGCGAAAACAACGTCACGACATGTTCTTCCATTTGGCAGCCACGTTTTAAACTTCAAATAATACTTTTTCTCCCAATTAGACTATGACTATTCTATATATTTTTTAGTATTATTAGAACTCTAATCTTAGTCTGTTTAAAGGAGCCGTTGTATTACTATTTAGGGTTGCCAAAAATTGATATGCCAATCAGCAATGATTTTTCTTTGAGGGCAACAAGATGTATTTGGGGTTTTGGGTAATGTAGAGGTTGTACATTTAAGTTTATTTTCTCCATATTGTATTCTCGTTTATTTACTCATTTAGTGAAAAGTCGAAGCCTCCTCTACCTGTAATTTTTCCCTCTTTGATGGTTTTCCGAGTAAAATAATTGTGTTCGTTATTCTTCACTTTTAATAGCTTGTTGTTTATACGGATCGATTCCTAGCAATATATATTTTTCTTATTTTGTCAATTATTATTATTTTTTATTTTATTATGAATGTGGTGAACCTATAATATTATCGATAATTATTATATAAACATTTTAATTGATTAGATATTGTATAAAAATAAATATAAACATATAAAATTATAAATTATTTTTATATAAGTTATGTCACACATGTGATTAAAAAAATTATATAAAAATATATTTGTGCAAAAATTATGTAAAAATGAATAAGGATTTGAGTATTTTAGTGTAACTTCTACATTCTGTAGTTTAATTATAAGTTTAAATTGACAAAATTATCTAAATGTGCTAAAAAATATTAATTAAAAAATTATGAAAATTTATCGATCTACGTTGTTTTTGGAGAGAGAAAAGATAATGCGTCCTCGGTGTGTTTTCATTGATCTGGTATGGAAACCATGCCTTGTAGAACACATTTTCTTCTCTTTCATAAAAGCGCATCCTACGTGGCATGTTTTCTCAGTCAGGTCAGTGAAAACACGTTCTGTAGGACGCATCTTCTATCCAACGGTAGCATTTCCTAACAAGTAATAATTCCAACGGCTATAGGACTCCAACAACCATAATTTTCCCTATATAACGCCCTCAAACTCTCATTCTTTTCAACTCAACTCTCAACTCTCAAATTTCACAATTTGATTCTCAATTTCTTGTTATCAATCTTTTATTCTCAATTGTCAATTCTTGATTTTTTATTCTAAACTCCCAATTCCATTTTTTTTAAATTTGTCTAAATTCTTTGATTTTATTTTTTTCATTCTTTGATGGCAAATCGACTTATTTGTTTGAATGACAATCACATCTCCAACATTCAATAACAAATGATAAGAAAATGTTATTAAATTATTTAATTTTGATCAGTTAGTTATTATGATGTTAAGAAACTATTATTAAATTATTTAATTTTAAATAGTTAATTATTATGTTGTTTAGATTATTAATTTTGCATGTTTATATTTTCAGCCGAAAGATTGAAATTTGGAGACGTACATAAACAATGTAAGCGAAGGTGCACGAGATGCCATTTATGGTCACTTGCGAGATGTCAGATTTTTATACGTGGCTCGCATGCTCGGGAGGACTAAACTGAATCCCCTACTAATCAGTGCTTTGATCGAAAGATGGAAACCAAAGGCATACACATTCCATCTTCTTTGTGGTGAGTGTACAATTTTACACTTGAAGATGTTAGTTTACAACTTGGTCTATCGGTCAACGGGGAAGTCGTTATGGGGCTAGTGATTAGTGTCAATTGGAGTGCCACATGTGACCAACTACTAAGGAAGGTGCCAAAACGGTTTAGGGGTAGCCGGAGTGAGATGAAATGGTTGGTGGACAACTTCAAACATATCGAGGCCTTTACGAGTGATGTTGAAAATGAACAATTTGTGCGCGTATTCATCTTGAGGTTGATCAGGGTTCTGCTAATGCCAGATAAACCTCCCAATCTGGTACATTTAAGGTTGATCGGTGATTATACCTGTCCGGTTGAAGTGTAATTGATGCTTCAAGTTTACAAAGGTTATGCTGCTAATGGACACAGCATAACTTTGACCCTAGTTGACAGTGGTTATGCAAGCACGATAATGATTTTTTTTCATCACCAAATAAGGATACTATATACCACTGAAACAGATGTGCGAGGGATGAAAACGAAGTGGCGTTTTATTATAATCAAGTAATTCGGTGGACGTGGATATAACAAAATACTTGATTAAACTAAAACTCCTTGTAGTTCTGTTTTGGTTGTGTACAGCATCCTCCCCTGATGATGAGAAATTCGTTATTGTGCCCGCATAACCACTGTTAAGTGGGGCCCCATTTATGCTTCATCCCTTTATAACATTACCTTTGTAAAATTGAAGCCCTAGTTACACTTGCAACGCGATCCAGCTTCTCAGATGATGGCTCCATGCTCACATGCCAGATGAAATTCATAGCTCACCCAGCTTCATGGCACCACCATCAATTCAAACATACATTAAAACTATAATAATGTTTATCTCAAACATGAGAAAAGATAAATCTGCAAACTTCTAATTTCAAACCGCAAGAAAAAAAGAAAAAATATAGGAAAGTGAAAACACGTCCTACAGAGTGTCTTTTCATTAATCTGCCAGAGAAAACGTGCCACTTAAGACACATTTTTACGAAAGAAAAGAAAACGCGTCCTATAAGACGCGTTTTATTTTCTCTCTTCAAAAACAACGGAAATCGATCAACTTAAAAAAAAAAAGCCTAATTTCTCAATTGATTTTTACCCCGTATATTTAGATAATTTTGCCGGTTTAAATATTTTTTATAGAAATTCTATAAAAGTATAGAAAAGAAACTCCTTATTTTCCTAATATTTCTTATTCAAAATTAAGTTATAAATTAGAAAAAAAAATACAGCATCATGGTTTGAACTATGATCATTAGGGTGTGAACAAAAAATTTTAATTACTGTTTTGTTATGCAATTGGTTTATCGTAATATTTGTTATATTTTAAATAAGTTTTTTACTAATTTTTTAACTAAATTAATATTTGATTTATTCAAGATATTAACACAATTAAAAATTTAAATATAATATACATTAATTATACCAAATTAATCTAGAAAATAATAATTCGAAACATAATTATTTAAGTACTTATATTATATTATTTTTATTAAAATTCTAATTTTTCATTAAATTTTATGAAAATAAAATTACACTCTATTTTTAAAGCCCAAATTCAAAAAATTCCTTTTAAAATTTCCGGACCTACTCTAACCTCTCTTAAAACACCTCCGTCGCCGCCAGACAGGCCTCTCGCCACCACTTCCGACAGTCCGGTAAATCTTGAAACCCTAAACTTGAAGATGTCTACGGTGATTTTGAGTTATCTGGTCTCTGCTATATGTTATTTTCCGTTTTCGATCCTACTGCTTGTTACTCTTTTTTCTGTTTACTTTGTTTGCGAAGGAGAATTTTTTTAAAGCTATCTGTTTAGCGGAAATAGCGGACCGTTGCCGCCGTTTTCTGTTAATCTGCTACTTGCGACGGCGATCCGCTGCTATCGGTGTTAAATTTGTTCACACTGGCGGACGAGGCCGCTACGCCACCACTATTTGAAACCCTAATCTACTTCTCACTGTTTCTTTGCTTTTGCTTTTTGTTTACAGTTTTTTGGATTTTTTGATTTCTGGGTGAAGTGCGGAAAGAGTTGCTTTCCTAAAGGGTACAGAAATCTTAACACACAGGTGCCAGAACTACCTACAATATGGTAATCTTTTACTCTAACTCTAAGCTCTTTTGGTTAAATATTGTTCTTAGAATTGCTAGTTAAGGGATTAAGGCTAATTTTCCTTTCTTTTATTAATGTACCATTTGTTGACTTGTAATGGATGAACATGTTTTCAGTCAGGCAGGAAGGAAACAGTGTTGGATTTGGCCAAGTTTGTTGACAAAGGTGTTCAGGTTAAACTCACCGGTGGTAGACAAGGTCCATTTTTAAGCTTTCGGTTTCTCTTTTAGTTCATTCTAAAGGTCTTTATGGGAACATAAAAGGACTGATTCTTTAATCGAGAGTCGGATGTTATGTTTGGTTTATTATGGGTGAAGCTAGAGAATTGCTATATAGAAATAATGTGACTTTGGGAATCTAATATTTTCTCATCAACTAATAGTACTACCTTCTAGGATCTAATGCCAAGTATTCAACATGTCATTTGCTCTAGCTGTATGGAAGTCGTTTTCTTTTTCCCATTGTTTGATTGATCGAGTTTATGTATCATCTATCTCATTAGCCTTTTTTTTCTTCTGTTTCAGTCACGGGGACCCTAAAAGGATACGACCAGCTACTGAATCTTGTCCTGGATGAAGCTGTAGAGTTTCTTCGAGGTAATTATCTGTTGCACATTTTTACATGTCTTGCTAACTTTTGAGCTATATTCTTTGATGAATGTCTCATGCCTTGTTTCTATGAAGTCCACTGACCTGTGCCGAGTAGATTGGAATTAGATTTACCCATGTAACAGTTCATGGTTCCATGTTATCTTGCTCCTATCATTCATTTTTCTTGAAGTACCCTCATTAACCCTCCAAGAACAACCAAATACTTGGAAAACATAGAAAAATTCATCATACCCTTATCGGACGCAAATCCATATCCATCACTCACAACCAAGTCTGAGTGGCATAGGTTTAAAGCGAGTATCAATTTTTTTTTCCTGCACTTAAATTATTTGGAACTTCTCTTTTCTCCACCTCCTCTAAGGATTCTTCTATGAATTTTCTACTGTCAATTCTCTTGTACTACATAGGAGTGACTGTATCTTTTGCAATGTGGTTTAAATGAAAAAGTGAGTAGGATATGCTGCTGATGTTCTCTCAAAGTGAAAGTTGCAGTTTACAGTGTGATTGTTGCTTTCGATAATTTATTTAGCTTTGAAAGCACTCGGGAAACAGATCATGCAAATCTGTTTCATAAGCTTACTATAGAGCTATAAAATCTCTCCTCCGATTAACTTGTTAAACTTGTGCTGCTTCATGGAGGCAAAAGTAAGCATGATAGAGCTCTGCCAGTATACATTGCTTGCTGGCATTTTAGTGATTAGTATAGTTCATTCAAATAATTTCTTGCAATAATTGCTACATCTTGCCAAATCCTAAATGCATTGCAGTTTTGAGGATCTGATCTTTGATTTTGGTTGAGTGTGACCTAAGTTCATGCAATTTCTTTATAATTTACCCAGCGAGGGAAAACAAGGGCTTTCTGGATAAAATCTCTGAACATGTAATATGGATGGTCTGTTTAGAGCATTGAACTTATAGGAAACTTTTTATAGCAAAAAGTCGATTCTTATTACCAGTAGGTTGGTACTTACTGTTCTCTAGTTCTATTTGAGGTGTTGCAAACTGAAACATGAAACTTCCCGTAGAGTTTTATCTGCTTTCTCTGAACCACTTGGATCTCTTTTATCTGAAATCGGTATACATATACATGTATATGTATAACTTGTTCATGTGTCTGAACTACTGGATGAAAACACAAGATTCATTTGCTGTTTATGGATACTCTACAGACCAGGATGATCCGTTGAAGACTACTGATCAGTCTAGGCGTCTTGGCTTGATAGTACGTTCCTTCTTCCCTTATGCACCCTTTTTAAGGTTTATTGTTGAGTTTAATAACCTGAACCTATGATCTGGGAATATTCTTGCTGCTTATGTTTCTAGAAAACTTAGGCATGATAAAAGTAGTAATGACTGAAAATTGAGTCCTGAAATTCTCCAGAACTGCTATGATATGTATTTTGGGTTCATTATATACATTTCATGGCCTGTTGCGTTAGTAACCAAATCCAAAAACCGGCCACGAAATGTTAGTGTCTAGATGATGGTGCATTGTTTGGTAGAGGTAACAAAATTTCGGGAGCATTGACGATTCTTTGATGCAGGTTTGTAGGGGCACAGCAGTCATGCTGGTGTCACCTACCGATGGCACAGATGAGATTGCCAATCCTTTCATCCAGCCAGATGGAGCCTGATCTGATCCGCCTTTCAAAATGGGCAAATGGCATTTCCTTTGCTCTACTACTTATATTCTCTAATATTTTCAGTCTGTATTTCTATGAGCATGTTGTTATCTTTGAAAGCTACCAAAAAACCAAACCATCAAAGCCTTAAATCTTAATATCATTTGGAGTTGAAACGCCATAGCCTCCTAGTCTTTCTTTGCTCTTAGCTTAATTGAAATCGTCTTTTAAGAGTATCATTTTCGACACCGTCATCACAAAATTGTCAAAATGAATGTTTTTTTGTTCTAGAATCAAAACCCGAGAGTCGAAATGGCTGTCAACTGAAGACTTGGATACGAGTTTTTTGCCACTTGTGCTCGGGTCGACAGTTCCTTGGGTGGTATTTTTATATTACACACATACATATAACTATTCATTTTTACAAGTTTAGGACAATTAGCATAATTCACTTGCATGTTTTGTCACTTAAAAAGTAACGAGGTATGAACGTCACCGTCTTTGGCAGATGATGATGCCGCCCGAAAGGGCAGCAAGCCATGAACCATGCTCTTAATGGTACTCCACATGCTTTTTTAAAAAGGAGTTTACGGTATAATTATAATTATAGGTATAATCATAAGTAATGCATGTGTGATTAGCTAAAATTAGAATTAATTATGACAAACCATGATGGATTTTGTGTCTGATTTTTCACATGCCAAACACATAAGATTTATTTTATTTTACATATGGTTCATAAGAACCATGTTACCTAACCTTTTTTTGGTTGTTTTTATATAAAAGTTAAATGTGATTTTAGTTTAAATGATAATGTTGACATGTGAGAATTATGATGTTTTAAGTTTAAATTTAATTCTGTGCACATATTTTTTTAAATGTTTATATAAAATATTAATATTAATTTGGGCTATTTTTAAATAATAGTATAGATATTAATTATAAGTTTAGCAAAGAAAGGGGGCTGCTGTAGTTCAGATTTCTTAAAATAAAATTTTTTTATATTTTTTATAATTTATAAAATTTTAAATTAAAATAAAATTATATTTTAATCTTTTAAAAATAATAAAAATTTTAATTTAATTTTTAAAAATTATAGATATATATTATATTTTTACTATCGTAACGTCCCAATAAAATTTTCTAAAGTCGTATAACAGTATAGATATTTGTTTATGATTCTCATGTGAATGCGTAAGTTCGAAGTCTTACTTATCCCCAAAAACGCATTTTATTATTTTTAAATTAAAAAATATATATTTATATTAATTAGATATAATTTTTTATTACAAAAATAATAATTTAAAACTGAAGTGAAGCCACGGTCACCATGCCTACAACAGATCTGGATTTTCTCACTGTCGTTGCCGACAGCTATGCTAGCTAAGCCAAGCAACGATAATTATGTGCCGTCACTATTTATCATGTAATAAATCTTAGATTAATTAATGCATGATTTTTTACTTTTTCATTTTAATATCTAAAATTATTCTCTCTTATTTTAGTATTTAAATTATTATTTATTTCTTTTAATGTAAAAATTATAAATATATATCTTTACATACAGCAATAAAAATTATTTTTTAGAAAAAAGTTAAATTATTATCAATATCGAAAAATTTCAGGAAAATAAAAGTTATTTGCAACTTGCAATTGCTTCGAGAATCAAAATGTTAACTTTACACATTCCCAAGTTTTTTGCTTTATGTATAAAACAAATAAAATAAAGGATTAATAATTAATGGACTAAATTAAAAATTGGAATATTAATGATTTCAAAAAGGTCCCTCGAAAAGAGTGATTCATAAACAAAGACGAGCAAATTGGAGATAAATCCCCAAATTTTGTTAAAATACCATAAAAACACAATTTGAATTTTGCAAATAATCAAATTTCATCAAATTTAGAAACTTTAGAACGAAACAAATCTAAAAAGGTTCCTCTGCTGAAATGGAAATCTAAAAAATAAAAATTGTCAGAATCCTAATACAAAATGTAAAATTAAAGCCACAATAATTTTCCTTTTTCTTTTTTAGGAAAAAAAGAAAATTAAGTAAAATTAAAAATACTATTATCTTCTTCAATTTGAAACGATCTTCTGAGATATGTCGTCATCTTCCTCCATGGATTGATGATGAGATCGAGGTTGAATTCCCATAGCTGTTCCGAATTCCGGGTCGAAGAATGTTTCCGAATAATACGATTTTAATAGGTTTTCATAAAAAATATATATATCAGACTTTAATTATCTTGGCCGCTTTAACCACCGGATTTTCCCTAGCGATGGCCTCACGACCGACCGTCTTGTAATCATAACTACAATCGTGTCGATCCGAGTACCGATGATCGGCACAAAACAGTTCACCGCATCGACACCTAAACCCGGTCAACCCGACACGTTTTCTACATCCAGAACACCGGTTCACCACCTTCTTTTCCGTACCAGGCTCCGGATCGTTCCTCGAACCAGAACTCCTAACAGACGTCGTTTTAGGCGGAGAAAGATCGGATCGCTTGTTTATAGAACGCGACGTGGTAGATCTTTGGCTCAGGATCGAAACACCACCTGAACTAGCACCACCGGTTGAAGAGGAGACAACGGCAGCGGTTGATTTAGGCGTTGTAGCGTTGAAACAATTTTGACACATGTTATTGGTGGCCGGATTTCCTATAACACCACAATCGTTAACGCAAAGCGTTAAGGTTTCCGGTACCTTGAACTCGGTTTCTTCTTTTTCGGTTCTTTGAGCCATTTTTTGTTGCTTTTTTTTTTCCTTTGCCCTGCAAAAGGGATGAAATAGAAGAGAAAAAAATATGGAAATGAAAAGAGAGACAAAGAGAGATTTGGGGATTTTTTGGCTTTAGGGGGAAAGAGAGGAGATTGGGAAGGGGGATTTGAAGGGATTGAGAGGTCGGTAATGGCGATGGAATATGGGCCTCATAGTATTAGTCTTGTTTTATTTTGTATTTACCAAAATAACCTTCCCTTACTTTTTTTTGTTTAAGTTCTCCCTTTAGTCCTTGTACGTTTTGGACATTTTGAAATTTAATCTATTTACTACCCACAGCCCCTCCACAGCCCATAAATAGGAGGATAACGCGTTTTAGCACATTTGAACCCACGTCCTCTTACATTGGCAACAATGCTTATACCCATTGAGTTAAGACTCAATCGACAATCCATTTACTTTTATTTTCAGATAAATATGTTTAATGATCGGGCTACTCGCGCCATTTTTCAAAAGCAGAGCTAAACTAACTCTTAATTCTTATTTAGGCGAGGAATTTGTAGGAATGATTCCATTTGTATCAACATTTTTCAAAATTCTAAAAATAGTATTACTTGTTTGGGTAAATATATAAGAAAATTTTAAATTTTGGAAGGAATTTTAAGAGGTGGTTTTAATAACTTAGGTGGATTTGGATAGGTGATTGGTGCAATGCGATGTGTTTAACTTATTTTTTGTCTCATTTAATCTCACCACCACCGTTGTTTTTACATTAATCGCAACTAAATGCACCGCCCATCCAAACCCACCATTAATTTTCTTTTTCCAAATTTAAGCTAAATAAGTGATTTTTTTTCAAAATTTATTGTAATTTTATTTGATTTGATCCATATGGTCTCACTAAATGCTAAAATACTTAAACTTCAAAAATCATTTTTATTTAATTATAATATATTTTAAAAGTTTTATTTTATTAAAATTATTTATAAAATTTTACAAATAGAATGATACCCATATTCAATATTTTTATATTATTTATTTTTAATATAATTATTTTTATTTTATAAATATTTTTTAATTTATAAAATTTCAATAAATTAGTTTTTCTTAAATCAATTATTTATCCAAACAATGTAATTATAGTACTTTAAAATATATATTTAGTTAAAAAAAGTTAAAATAATTTTTGAAAAATGGAAATAAATAAATGTAAAAATTAGAATATAATAAAAATTATTATAAAAAGTTAAAAAATTAATTATTTTTTAAATATAAATTTAATTAATAATTTAACCCTAATTCAACCACATATAAATGTAAAGATATTTGTTTTATGTTCTGCATATTCATTTTACGATCCATGTTCAGAATTCATGATTGCCTCTCCCAATAATATTGCCTCCAAAGTTCGAGCTTAGATCCTCCCTTTAAGAGTACAATACGCTTAACCATTGCAGCCAACCACTTGTCCTCGTGTTTCCATCATAGTTAAATAAGTAAACCAAGCATGTTTATTGTATTTTTATTTATGAAGCACATTTTCCAATTTAAAAAAAAATGATAAGTAGAATAGTTATATTTATGAAATTAAAAACATGGGGACTAAATTAAAAAATTGAAGAGTACAAGGATTGAGAAGGAGAAATAAACATTTAAATATGTCTCCAATTGCTTGCATTATCTTACTTTTCTTCAATCAGTTTTAACAATGCTGACGTGTTATTTGTTAATCGTCATTATCGAGATCATTGTGAAATGCGCTTACGCGTCTTTTACTATCTCCAATTCGTCAACCGCGCACCTTACTAATTAAAATTAAATTGAATCAAATCTTATGCTTATCTTCATTATTATCATTATTATTTTTATATTCTTCTTATCGATTTTACGATTTATGTTCGAAGTTTGTGGCTGCTTCCCTTAATAATGTCATCTCTAATGTCAAGGGCGAAGCTATCAAATTTTTTAGGGTGACCGAAATTAATTTGTAATTTTTACGATAAAAAAAATACACATCATTTTAATAGACTATATCTTTATAAATTTTAAAGAATTAAATCAATTTTTTATCATTTTTAAGGGGTTCAAAATGTAATTTTACCTTTACTAATTTAAAATTTTAAAAATTTTAAAAAATTAAAATAAAAAATTTCCCATTTTAAGGGATGGCCAGGCCCATGCCAACCCTCTAGCTATGCCTCTGTCCAAGGTTCAAACCTACATCCTCTCATTGAGAGTGTAATGTGTCTTACCATTATTACCATTATTTTATTATTTATTATTACCAATTTTTGTACTTAAATTTTTAGAACTAAGGTATCTCATTTTTATTGTTCATGCAAATTAATTCTCTTGGTATTTGTATTCATGTTTTATTCGCCACAATGTAATGTGACTTAGCATTGTACACAACTCCTAGTCAAATATATCTTTCGGCATACAAATAATGTAGTCATATATTGTTATTAGTCTCGTGTTTTAATACATTTTTTTTAAATTTCAATCATGACCTGAACGGTAACTGTTAAACTTGTTTGATTAAATTATACTATTAGTCGTGTACTATGCGTAAAATTATAGATTTAATCTACATTCATTGGTTGGATTATTATTAGTCCCTATATTTTTTAATTTTAAAATTTTAGTATTGATGCAAACAATAACCATTATATCTAACGATCGACATTTATATCAGTAATATGTGAAAACAATAAGATACGTGATATTACAAATGTGATAATACATTTGGTCAAATCTTGAAAAATAGCATAATTTAACAAATTTAACGGCTATAATTCGTTTAGGACTGAAATTTTATATTTCAAAAAATACAAGGGTTAAAAGAAATCAAAGTACATGGACTATAATTTAATTTAACCCAAATAATGCGTTATATAGCTCACCAAACACGTCATTAGGGAAGAGAAATAGATTGTTATAGTAATATCCTTACCACAAAATGACAAGTGTCACTCTCAAAATCAGATTTATGCTCCGAAAAGAAAAATGAAACTCAGACCCTCTGGGTTTTGACCCGACCCGGTTTGACCTCTCGTTTTTTTAAACCGCATTTCAAAACGAGTCGGGTTGGGCTTAATTCTTTGATTAATTTAATCGAGTCGGTGTTGGGTTTAGAAAAAACCAGCTAAGTCCTGCCCTGTTCTGTTAATTACCAAAATATCTACCTATATAATATTAATTTAAAATATATTATAAGAAATTTTACATGAATATTTGCTTTAACATAATTATACTAAAAAAAATTAACAATATCATTAAAAAATAATAAAATTATAAAAAATATTATTTTATTTTGATAAATAATATAAAAAGAAAAAAATTTATATCGTATCGAGTCGAGTTAGAATTGAGTATAATTTTAAATTTTAAAGAAGATAAATTAATGTTTAATTTTAAATCGGAATCGAGTTAAGTTAGAAATATCGGGTCCGACAAGTTGGGAGAAAAAACCACCTCTCCCACAGTGTCATCTTTATTCAAGACAAGCGTGTGTGTGCTCCGATGTTAATGGGCTGACCCGACCCGTATATAAAGCAAGCAAAAAGCCTTGCTTTGAAGACGGTACAATTATATATAAATACAGTTTAAGAGCCCGCTGGGGCGGGCCGATGACCCACTTGTTTTAATTTTTTAAACGTGATCGGCCCACTGATTTCTCGTTCTTTGATATCCCAATCGGCCCAACTTTTTATACGTATAAAGGTATAATTATGGCCCAAGTCCCTATACTTTTTGGAACATTGAAGTTTAATTTGAATAATGTGTTATCAATTAAAGGCTTTTGAATTTTAAATAACATATATTCAAATTTAACATAAGTCATTAAGGGTAGGAGTGTTCAAATGGTTAATCAAACTGACCTAGTGTTAACTGAAATAATCAAACTTTTTAATCCTTTAACTATTAATCGAACTGAATTTTTTTTAGAAAAAAATAATCGAACCAAAATATTTCGGATAATTCGATTGGTTAACTGAATTAACCACCGAATTAACCAAAATTTATATTTTTTTATTTTTTATTTGTTAAAACAAGTATAAAACATATAAAAAACTTAATAATGTTCATTTGACTGAATTATCTGAGTTATTCGAATTATGTTTTGATACATATAATATATATTATTAATTATTAAGTTCGGTTAATTACTCGATTTCGAACTGAATTAATCGATAATCAAACTTCCAGAAAATCATTACCCGACCTTCGATCGAATTAGATTGATTAATCAGCCAATTAACCAAAATAGATCATTTCGGTCAATTAATTTAGTTTTAACCGAAATCTAAACATCCCTAATTAGGAACATTAATAAGTAGGATTCATTTTATTTAAAGAAGATAAAAGGTAAAAGTTATTTAAGGATTAAATTCGAGATGTATGTTAATTGTAGAATTGAATATAAGTTTTTTGCCACTTCATTTGTGGTTTCATGAACAATTGAACTTTAAATTTTAAATTAAAAAATATGAAAATTAAGAGTTGGTTTGGTTTTGGAAAATATTTTATATTTTATTTTTAAATTAAAAAATATTTTCTATTATGTACTTGTAAAAATATTTTAGTAGATAATTTTTTTTATAATAAAAAAAGAATTCCTACATTTATATTTTCATCGAAAATATTTTATATTTTATTTTTAACATTTTCAGTATTTTCAGTGAAAACAAATTTTTTAATTTTCATATATTTTTATTTTACAACTTTTTAAAAATTCCAACAAAATATATTTTTCTTAAATATTTTACATTTCAATAAATTAAAAACGAAAAATACTCCTTATTCCTAAAACCAATTAACCCATAAAAACAACCTTAAAATTAAAAGCAAACTATAAAATAGATGTATTCATGATCCGAGTTGGATCAATAATCAATTTTAAAATTTTTCCAAACCCGGACACATGCCTAACTTGTCCAAATGACCTATTTCATTGTTCAAGACAGGCCTGGCCTTGGGTTATTTTTGAGTACAACCATTTGAAAGGGACCCAAAAAAATATTTTTCAGCTTTTAATGTGCAGAAAAAAATTTAGATTAAAATAAATTAATTAAATGTTTGAAGCTTTTAATGTTTCATCATAAATGTTTCGTTTAAGTCCCAAAATTTTTTAACTTTTATTATATTATATTTTATATATATATTTGAAAGGAGTCCAATTTATTATTTCGCTTATGGCTCAAAAATGTCGGTCTGGTTCAAGAAATGATAAAATATTATTTTATTTAAATTTAATTATAAAAATATATAAATTTATTTTTAATTATTTCTAAATAGTAAAAGGGGGAAAATTTTAAGCCCAAAAGCAGTCCCGACCATGAACACCCCAAAAGCAGAGGGATTAAGTATAAAAGGTTTAAAGAGTACAGGGACTATAAAATAATTATACCAAAAGGAAAAAAAGGAAAAAAAAACGCCCCATTCACAGTCGATACATATATATGAAACGAAACGCACATCTATGTTTTTGCTTCATCTCCCTTATTTCGATCCTCTCAATACTATTCTTTTTATTTTTATCTCTTTAACCCCCTCAAAGCCTCCTCTTACGATCGTGGGGGATTCCTATGCCATGAAACCCGATTTTTTCCCACACTCTCTTGCAGGCATCCCTATCCTCTCACGCGCCACCGCGTTCCACCAATTCCTTCGCCGCTTCCGTCTTTTCTCGATGCTTGCGAACACCTGGAGTTAGGGTTTCTGGAATAGCGGATTATCCATTTTTTTGTTTTGCTTTTGGTTTTTTTTAATATCTGTTAGAGGTTAGGTTAGGGTTTTGAAAGGGAAATCGCATGAAGATGGGCAGCGTGGATCGAGTTGATGATTTGACATTTAAAGTTAATTTTAGCGGAGATGGAGCAGCCAAGTTGAAAGATAGAGTCAAGGAGAAACTCAAGGAGTTTATGGGTGACTACACTGATGATACTCTTGTGGTACTTTATTCTTCTCTCCCTTTTTAGCTATTTAATTTTCGATTTATATTATTTTTATGCATTTTCGTTTGTTTATAAAAATCTGTGGATGTTGTAATTTTCTTTTAATCTCTGAATTGTTGCATTGATCATAACGTTGTTTCTGCATTTTGGTTTATTTCGAGATTTAGCTTATATTGTATTTGGCTTTTGTAGTTGAGAATTTGGAATTTGCTTCGATTCAATTGGATAATGATTGCATGTTTTTAAGTGCTGGAATTTGAATTCTTAAAACTACTATAGTTTGTTCCTTTTATCTTCATGTTCTCTGTCACTATCAAGGGCTTGTGGCACTGGTTAAAAGAACGGATTGAGGAGCACAGGCTGAAGTTTTCCTTTAGCTAGGGCTAAAACGTTAAAATCTGAATAGTAATTGAATTTAGCCTGGTGATAATTTTTGTACTGAACCTCTGAGGAATTAAAAGGATTCTTGTCCTAATTTCTTTGCTTAAGATTTCTTCGCTATGTGGATTTTGGGAGGCCCTTAATATCTGGCTTTAATCTTTTCCATGACAATGTATCTCACATTAGTTGTACTTTGTTTATCATTCTCTTAACCTTTTAAGTATTTTCTGTGGTGCTCTGATGCATGTTTTACTTCCAATCTTTGAAATCTGATATAGTTGGAATGCACAAATTTGCAAATCTTGTAGAATGTGAAAGATCAGATATTTCGGTTGGTGTCTAATCACATTCTCTCATTATTTTGAATGGCAGGAATATGTGATTGTCTTATTGAGAAATGGAAGACGTAAAGACGAAGCAATGAATGAGTTGAATGTTTTTCTTGGGGATGACAGCGATTCTTTTGTCTCCTGGTATTTATATTATTTTTCCCACTGGGGAAAGTCGGTGCTTATATAATCATAGTAGTTGGGATTTAGCCCTAAGTTATCCTTATATCTTTTAGTTTTCTTATATGCATGTGTTTTTGTGTATATATATTATATTCTCTGGAAAGGTTGTGGGATCATCTGGCTTCAAATTTGGATCTATATGCGCCTTCTCGGGAACCTCACCTTGATGAAGGAACCAGAACAACTGTTTTGGGGAACCAGTCTATTGGTGCTGAGTCTCACCAGTTGGATACTGATTCTGAAAGAGGAAAGTCTACTAAGTTTCCCAGGAACCGGCACAACAGAGATTGGAAGGGACTAGTTAGGGATGCAGCTGAACCACCTCCTCTTCGGAGCTCTGAGGTTGAGAATATTCGTTTTGAAGAAAAATCCAGTCGTAAAGTAAGCCGTGGACGATCTACCTCTCCTCGACCTACTCAGAAGAAAAGGAGTAGGCCTGATGAGCGACAACCTATAAAGGTTTCAATTTCTAGGTTCCTTATCCGTAATTAGTTGATTACCATTTGCTAGAATTAAGAAGAAATTGTTCTTCTTTCATTGGACAAAATATATCCTTAAATGGAAATGCTTTAGACGTTTAGAGTGGCTGTTATAGGGATAAATTTCTTAATTATCCTGAGAGTGATGTTGTGCTCTGAAAATAATTCAAAAGGTTTTTTTTTCTTAATGAAATATTTGTGTAAATTGTATAGCTGTTTCATGTTGTGCCAAATGCCAATATATGCCTTTTTCATTCATTTGGCTAGTCTTCTGATCCATGGATGAACTCCTTTTGCAGAGAGAAGCAGTTTCTCAGATGAACATTGATGCCCCTAGGCGGTTGCTTCAGTTTGCTGTGCGAGATGCAGTTGGAACTTCAAGGGCACCTATTTCAGCAAAGGAGCCATCTTCCAAGCGCCTTCGATCTGTTGTGTCAACATCTTCTGGAGATTTGCCAGCTCGTCCTAGGAGAATTCAGTCTGTTGCAAGAGTGCCAAATCCAATGGCGACAGTGATCAAGGCTGTGGCAGAAGCTGCTGAAGATGTGACAAAGGTAAAAAATGCTGGAAGTGTGTTTGACAGGCTTGGTCCTGGAATGGATGTTTTGGAGACCCATGACCTACATCCAGAATTCAGAGAGTCCCTCACTGAGGATGAAGAATATGGAGATCTTAACCAGTCTTTGGAGAAAACCCATTCAGCATATTATCAAAGAGAAGAGTATGCTGGTCGACATGTTGGTAACGTAACTGCTTTAGAAAGTCAGACTGGGTTGGCTTCAGAGTCTCTGTCTGACAATGAATGGTATGGTGATGTTGATGTTGTTGGCCATGGAGTTATGGATGAGTCTCATACTGGCCATACTGGTAGATCAAGTGGAAACAAGGGTGATAATTCACTTATGGTGCAGTACAATGTAGCTAAGGATGATGAAATTTTGCAAACGAGGAACAAAGATCAAAATCAATCAACTATAGCAACAAATACTTCTCGTAAGATAGTTAACATCTCTGTCAATGTAAATACCTGGAAACCACCTCATTATAAAGAGCCAAGGGAGGTTTCAGAACTGGACAGCCGAAAATCTCTTCCAGAGAGTGAAGCAGTTGCTAACAAAGCTAATCATAGGTTGATGGAGAATGGCAACCCAGTGAATGTTGGTAATGGAAATGTAGGATTTTCTAACCTATATTATTTCCTCTCTCTTATTCTTTGCACTGGGACTGTTGAAATTTACTTTTGTTGTTAATTTTAGGTAAAAGGTGCTGCTTACAACCAAGAACTGTCTCAGAAAGCAGTGCAGCCTTCTTCTGGTGAGTTGTCTTCTATTGTTAGGATTGATTATTTGGATATCGCATGTGTTGGATAAGGAATTCCCTTGTCTACTGCAACCTATATCTTTTTTGTTTTTTAATTGCTGTGCTAAAGAACTTTATTCTGTTCTGTTGGATTTTTTTCCTTGCAGTTTTAACCTTTTTTTTATTTAAATTGCTACTTTCATTTTGCAGCTTCTTATGCTGCTGCTCGTCCTCTAGAGGATGCTGATTCTCGAACCATCTTTGTAAGCAATGTAAGAAACCGAAATTCTCTCTTTAGTGTAGAAAGAAGATATGTCTCCCTTACTCAGTTTTGACAATATATGGTACTGTAACAATTGATAAGCAGGTTCATTTTGCTGCTACCAAGGACAGTCTTTCTCGACATTTTAATAAGTTTGGAGACGTGCTAAAAGTTATTATAGTTACAGATGCGGCGACAGGGCAACCGAAAGGGTAATGTGTTTGAAATACTTGTTCTGGATTTGCCTTCTCCTGGAAAACATTTTATTTTACCGAGGTACAATGCGTACGCAGGTCAGCTTATGTGGAGTTCATGCGGAAGGAAGCAGCAGACAATGCTTTGTCTCTGGATGGTACCTCATTCATGTCACGGATTCTTAAGGTATTTAATCCTTGCCTGTTGTTGTATTAAACCTTTCATCAAGTTTCTCTCTGTAACTTGCCATGCATATTTTGATATTTCTCTATTGTTAGCTTATGTGGAGTTCATGGGAGAGTCTTGTGTGTTAAATATTTTACTCTATCTGGAACTTTGTTTCGACTTAGATGCCTAGTAATGTAAAATTTTATCATTATGTAATGTCTTGAACTTTTTCTGGAAAACTCTTTATGTTATTATGGTTCGTGATTTGGGTCAATGGTTGCCATAACGCTGTTATTATGACCTGGCTGTGACTGGATAGTTATTAAAAATACAATATAATGTAATGTTAGCAGACCCGTAGCAAGTTGTCTATATTTCAATATAGCCGGCCTCTTGAAGTTGCTGCTTATTGGAAGACCTGATCCATTGATGTTATGTTGGACCAAAACGTGTGTTGAGTCTTGGATCCATTGGCTCTGTGTGTTTTGAGGAAATTACTCATCTTGTCAGTGTGTAAAAAGTTCTAGGAAATACTATTAGATATGAGTGCTAGGAAAGGTTACCAAGACTGCAGATGCATCCAGTATGAATATTCCATCTTCTATATCCCACATGACAGAACTTGTCTATTTTCTAGATTTTAAGAGCAAAATTTCATTTTGCTGGACTTATAGAAACCTTGGACCGTGGGGTTGGTACTGTCCTAAAATGATTCGGGCTCGGTGTCTACTGTATTTCTACCAATTTCATAGCATGCATATTGGTTTGTTGTTCCAAAACATAAAGCGACTAATTCCACCTGTTTGATTTCCTTTGCCAAAGGTCGTGAAGAAAAGTTCAGCTCCTCAAGAAGCTGCTGCTCCTGTCATGACATGGCCTCGTGTAGCTCGGGGCTCTCCATTTGTTGCAGCAAGGTTTGGTAGAGCTTCATTTGCCAGAGGCATGCCAGGTACTTTTAGGCCACACCTTCCAATTAAACCTGGTGCCAGAAGCTTTCAATGGAAGCGTGATGCTCAGACGACCACCACCCCAACCGACGCCGTCACTGGGACAAACGTTTCTTCTCCCACTTTCCGCAGTCTCACCTATGTCCGAACAGAACCCAAGTCAGAAGGGAATGCTACTAGCTAGTCAAGAGGTTTGCTACCGCAGTCTCACATTCTTCTCCGGGGGGGTCGCATCGGTTTTCAATTTTTATGTTAAATTTTCCTTCTGTTTTTTTTTCACCTTGAAATGTTTGAATGGATTGATTGCATCAAAGAGAGTATCATATGTGGATCAAAGGATGAGGATAAAATTGCAAACGCGATGATTCTTCAACACCTGGGAAGACATGTCTACAAATGGAGATACGAATATATATACGTGCATGTAATAGAAGTGGCAAAACTGGTCTTCTCCAAAAGAAAATTTTGCTATTTCAGGCATTGATTTCTGGGTGTGGGAGGGGAGGGGAAATTATATATGTCTAGTTTTTAGATTTGGGATTGGGAGGAAGCTATTTGACATTGCTCTTTTTATATTTTTGTTAGACTTCTCATTTTATTTATATATTATAAAGAAAAGAAAATAGAAGAAAATGATCTAAAAAATGAAAAAAAAAGGGTCGTGATAACATTTTGAAATTTTTTTATGGCCGAAGGCCATTTTCCTGTCATGAGTTGATAGTTCTTTAACTACTGTAATTCATCTATGAATCAAAACCTTGTTTAAATTTACATATAATTTTCATATTATTGTTGAGCTAACATTTACTTGATTGGCTGAGTGAATTTAAATGCCCTTATATACTTTTTTTTAAATTATAAATATATTATTAATTGACACCAAAAAAATGTGAATTTGAACACATTTATGCCACAACACTTATATAGAAGAAAATTGCAAAGTTATTCAGTCCAAGCTTATGATAAGGAATGTTGAAAGAGGGTGACAAATTAGCTAACGTTATATATTTAATTGTATTCATATTCCATAATAAAGTCAAATATGTACAACATCAAGCGCACACACAAACAACTTCAGATTATTCAACTCTCAGCTACGCTTTTCAATATTATGCATTCTCTAAGTCTACCATCACCACCACCCACCTGAGCATCATATCACAACACAGCATAACCCCTACATATGTATATAATTCCTACATGTATATCAATGAGAGATATATATATATATAGAGAGAGAGAGAGAGAATACAGTTCCGAGTGTCCCACTGATTTGAGGGAAGCATGAACAATAAAAAAACACTGCCACCCACATATTGATTTGATTATTCAAATTAATCACCATTGGCTTCTAAAATTCCAAACCCTTCAACAAAACATTTCTATCCATCAATCAGCATTTTCACCCCCAAAATAGTATGTTTCTTTTTTTTAACTACTTCATTTAATATTTTAGATGCAGTTTATTGCATAAAACCCCCTCATGCCCCCATGATTCCAACCTTTGGTTTCTCCAATCAGCAAAATCCTGCAATTTGTTTTTTTTTTTTTTCAAAACAAATGTTTAGAACTATTAATCACTCGAGCTATACCTTATGCGGGATTATCGGAAATAATGAACTAGTTCGATATTTACCTTTTTCAAAGAGAGTGCAACACTAGAAACCCAAGAAAGTTTTTCATCAAAGCTGCATACAGGTCCTTTGCATTATTTATATAATCCTGCATCCAAAAAAAAACCATACAAAATATATAGATACATCTTGGAAACAAGAAATTGGAGATTTCGCAATGGCTATTATATGTATAGTAAGATCGTTGAAATGATGAAATTTCGAGGGTAAAAGCACCATGGAGACCCTGTACTAAGCATCAGATTGCACTCTGCCCCCTTTACTAAAAAATAGGAAAATTAATCCCTGTAAGATAGATTAAAAAGCAAACCAATCCTTTCTGTAAACAATTTAATCAAACAATTACACCTAGCGTGCCATATATAATTCATGTTAACATAGAAGGATCAGTTTTTAACAATAGAAATGGATGGAATTTTTAACAATTTGCTCTTTGATCTAACGTACAAGGACTAATTTGCCCATTTTTTGAGTAGAGGGAGCAAAATGTAATCCAGTTACTAATACAAGGAATTCCATAATACTTTTACTGAATTTCAAGATCTTCATAAATGATTATCTTATACAAAGGGAAGAGTGACTCAAATGTACAATTCGTCTACGTAGGCATCTGTATCAGTTATTAAAACTCGGAAGTAGTTGAGAAGAAGAAAAACCAGTGTCAAAGATAAAACTTACATTGTAGTAGATGTTGTGTGAACATTCACCTAATGTGCAAGTCGCTGAGGAAGTCCAACAACCTGAAAAGGTAATCAACATAGTAAGAAAGAACGAAAAGAAAATAACATACAAACACAAATGAGAAGATATTGCTTTTGTTCTATTAGCCAAGTCTATATAAATAAAGGAAAAAGAATAAAAATGGGGCAAAAATACCTAATATTTTTAGCTATAACGGTGTGCCCATCTTCAGCTCCAAGATGGCGTAAAGCAACTTCCTCCAACCGACCATCTCGATACGCATGCTACAAATACATAGCATCCATGAAAATAAACAAAAAAATTCTGTGGGAAACCACAGCATCAAGAGAAATGCAAATATATAGTGGACAAAGATGGTAACAGGTGAAAGATAACACTTTTTTAAGCCCACAATTTGAATGATATGACTTCATAAATCCACAATTTGCTTCTTTATCGAGAAAATATTGGCTAACATACAAAACCATTAGGTTTTTTAACATACACATGCAGCAGAAGGCATGACAAGAACCATCAAAAGAACAGTTAATACAAATCCCATGATTGCGAGGGAATGCCTTTACGCATTAAAACCAACCACATTGAAGGCCTCAAACAAATGTAATCAGCGAAGAAAAGTAATCCAAACTCTAGTAACTTAATCCAGATTTCAATACTAATTAACAATGTTTTAAGTCATAATAAGACAGTCAGCAACGACCAAAACAAACTTCAAATCAATATTCTCCAAAATGAAAAAGGTGGTAGCCTACATAAACACCAACACTACCAACATTTCCATAATTCGAGCAAAAAGGAGCAAAACTAAATTTAGGAATTTAATAGTGAAAATTCTCCTCATCACTTGAGGAGTCACTTGAATCATAATCTAGCTGCATTAAAAATAAGGCCATCTCCATAGATATATCATCGTTTTCCAAATCTTCAGCATCAAAAATATTCATTTCATCTTCTGCAATTAAGTGCTCGAAGACATCAAAAATTGAGTCCATATCTATAACATTGGATCTGCGAGGAGGTGGCCTGTGGTATTTCCATGCATAAGAGCCTGGCTTGACCGTATGCTGGAAGACAACACAAGTGTATCCATTAAACGAATCGTAAAAGCTAACACTCTCTATGACCAAATTAAATGGCATATAAATGTACAAAATAGCAAGGAGATAATACGCTAAAATTGATTTTGGTTGTCTACATAAACATCACCAGATCCTACACTACAAAGGAAGTGACACTGTGACAAGACATCTAAACCCCATTCTTTATCTCCCCCGCCCCCCAACCCTTTATGGGGAAATTAGATAGATAGATAGATAGATAGATAGATAGATAGATAGATAGATAGATAGATAGAGAGAGAGAGGAAGTAATGGCAGTAGCACATACATAAGAAAGTAGAAACACGGGATAAATAAAATCTATGACTCCCAATGCATTACATATCACAAAAATGGAAGCAAAAAAGGCACCACTGGCCTAAAAGGGTTTTTGAACCAAAAAGCAACATAAAATTGAGAATAGATTAATAATCAGTTGGGCTTGGCCAGATGAAACTTGCATTTTGACATGAGAATTTTTTTCCTCACTTGCAGAATGATTTCAAGAGCAGCACCATTAATAGAACAATAGAAGAGTATTTTGGTAAAGAGGCACCATAAATATCCTGATTTTCCTATTGGCTTACTAGCTCCAAGATTAGTAACCAAAATATATCACCAAGTACTACTTCGTAGATTTACGGGATATTCCGTTTATGTTCTTTCGATCCTCAAAAGTAAACTTTTTATCAATGACTATCAATTAAAATTAAAGTCAACTCAGAGCTAAGAGAATCAAAATCTTAAAAGCATTGTGAAAATTGCAAGTGCTCCTGTGATGCATGTATCTGTAGCAAAGGGAGAGAGAAATAGAGAGAGTAGGAATAAAGAACCCTCATAAACAATGCGAAATGCCTCCAAATTATAACTAAATTCTTAAATTTATCATCATTAGCCGTCTACTGACAATTACTCCTCGTACAAAAGTTACATTTGCATAATTATAATCTTTGCTTTACCAATTAGTTTTCCACCAATCACCCACCGATCTCATCCTTATTCCTCTTACTGAATATTAACAGCAGTTTTATTCAAGGAAATTGAGATCAAAGATTGTTGTTGTCCAATGATGTTGAGATAAAAACATATTTTTATTCCTAAACCAACCTCTTCAGATAAGAGTCCAAACCGGTAGATATCTTGGTTGAGATTTGGCTAAGAAGAAACAGCTCAAAGATTGAACGACCATAGTGACAAAGTGAGAAAAAAGGGTGAGGAACAACCATAAAGAGGAAAGCGCACGCAGGAAAATAGAGAATTTTAACATAAAATCACATTAAAAAGCTTATAGTTGATACTTGATGGGATATGAAAGGATGCAAA
This sequence comes from Gossypium stocksii, assembly GCA_020496765.1. NCBI lineage: Eukaryota > Viridiplantae > Streptophyta > Magnoliopsida > Malvales > Malvaceae > Gossypium > Gossypium stocksii. The sequence continues at coordinate 4,787,710 of CM035623.1, forward strand.
TTTGGAAATACTAAGAAAGAGAAATTCTCCATTTTACAAAGCTGAATAAATAGACAATTTTTACCTTGTAGAAACAACTAGTACCAAAAGGGCAGTTCCCATTTCCGAAGTTGAAGTGCTTGCAATCTATTGACCTGAAGATTAAAATATTATTTGTGTAAGATAGATATTACGGATCATCCAAACAACCCTTCAATTGTAGAAGTACAATTAAGAATTTAAATAAAATTATAATTCATGTGGTACAAGTAGGAAATAAAAGAAACATTGAAACTGCAGAGGCATTACCTCAGTTTTGCCTTGTAGCTATCGATGATTTCCTGCTTTTCTTGTGGAGTTGAATACCAAATGACACTTGGAATGACAAAGTACGATAGCTTGCGACAGATTGGGCAAGCCCTTAATGCAGTATTGACATCCATTCCAGAGGACGGGGAACTGCTGCGCCAATTTCTAATACAGGATATGCAAAACGGATGATCACACTCCGAGAGCAACCCAAACTTCCGTTCAGCTGCTGTGGGCTTCGAGAGAACACGATCCAGGCACACACTGCATTCTATTTCTTGACTATATTTCAATGCCTCGAGGTGCTTTTGCTTTTTCTCGCACATTTTTATATGCTCCTCCCTTTCCTCGGCTCTGAAAGGATGTAAACAATGCTTTCCACAGGTGGGACACAAGTCTCCATGAATATGGGGACAATTATCTCCCCGGGGGCAATTACCAGCTGCAGCAAATGAGCAAATAGGACGTTCACCTAGATTAGCACTCCTAGGCTGCAAAACATCACCATCATCCAAAAGATCTTGTTGCCCAGATTCCAAATGCCATGCTTGATTCGTTGAGGGAGGGAGGAAGCCTCCATAAGAACCAGGAAACTCGCCAGAAGTAGCTGGAAGTACAACAGAACCACGATATGTACTCGTTGAAGGACCTAAAGGAGCAGAACCCGATACCCCAAATTGACGAGGCTTTGTCGATGAAGACGAAGCAGATAAATCCGTTTGAGATGCCTTCACATGTTCATATCTGCATTGACTACCATAAGAACAGATTCCTTTCTGATAGTATGTGCAAATCTGCAATGACCCAAGTAAGAAGCAACTATTAAGGTTAATCAGCAACAGGTAAATAAAGAACAGAAAGGTCACAAAGAGCACTTCCTACATTATTTGGTGGATCCTTCCAATCATGAGAAAACTCACAATTCTCCCCTTTGAAGCATGCTCCATGAGCAAAGAACTTACAAAGAACCCTGAATAATAAGAAAAAAAAATCAATAAAAACCCACAATCAAGAATTCCAGAAAATTAGTATTTTCATAATTCCCAAAATTTAAGTTCCAAAAAGAACCAACTAAACAGTCAACAGCGTTCAATTCAAAATTGCTACCACGAAACAAACAAAAAATAGAGAATCATTAACAAATATAAAGCTATCATCACAATCATCATCAAATACCAATAACAAAAAACGATTAAAAAAACGAAAATTTGCTGAAATTGAAACAGAAAATTTGGTAATCAATAAAAGGGGGATTAATTGGGGAAAAAAAGAAGAATCACCTCTTAGTCTTAGGCATGGACGAAATAGCGAATAACGAATAGCGAATGGAAATGGATTTTGAGGGAAAATGAAAGGAGGCTAAAGGATTTTTTTAATTAAAAATTTAATTTAATTTATTACAAAAATATCAGTTTGAATGATAGGTGAGAAAAGAGGGAGGAGAAGCGAAATTGAAGCCCCAAACACAACATCGAAACATTTTAAGATTAAAGAAGCAGCTACCTAGGGTTTTTTTTTTTTAATTTTTTGGGTCTCTCCGCGTAGAAAGGGCCCATGGATTTTGGCATAATTACGGGAATGCCCCTTCGAGGCGTAATTATAGTTAAGCAAACGATTATTTATTTTATTAAATTAATACTTCTTATTCTAAACAGATAATGCATTTACGGCCACCCATCTCCATTACCAACCTGATCCTCTCCTCCACCTTCTCCACCGTCGGCGACTCCCCTCAGGCAAAGCCACCTCCGCCTGTATTAGCTTTTCTTCTCATGCTTTAACTCTTTATACTAATGATTGAGTCAATTAAGTGGTTAACTAGATTGATGATTAAATCAATCAAATCATCAATTTTTCAATTCAATAATTATATGAAATAAAAAAATTATTAAAAATGTAAAAATTGATAAACATGTATAAATAAAAAATGGAAACATAAACCTTCATTTTATAAATTATAACAACAAAATTACATATTTAAACTAGCTTAAAATTCGTGTTTTTAATTAATTTTTAATTTTCTATTCAGTTCAATCGATTTTTTACTAGTTTAATATTTCTTTGATTTTATAATGTTGCTTGAACCATATGAACCATTGTTTCTTGGTTTAACGAATCAGTATATTTCTAACAATTATGACATTAGTCACGCACAAACGTACAAATTTTCAAAGATATATTTTATTAACAAAGTAACATCATTGATATATATAATTTATAATTATATATGTAAAAGTACGAGTCTGGTAAAACTTTTGAACTGATGAGAATACTTTTCATATTACATCATATTACTAAATTCACCTTTAAAAAATATTAATTATTTATTAAAAAAGTTTAAATGAAATAAAAGTGGTAATAATTATATATTTAAAAATAATTATAATTTACTAGAAATTGTGATACTTTCACAATTAAAATTACTTAGAATTTAAATTACAATTATTAGTTTAAAAAGTTATTTTAATTTTAAAATAGAACTATTATTTGAATAAAACTCTAAGTATTAACTATAAAGAAAAAATTGTGATAATTATAATTATAATTTATTTTTTTTAAAATTTGACGGAAAAAAAGTTATGCTAATTTTAATATAGAGTTATTATTTGAATAGAAATCTAAGTATAAACTATAAGGAAAAAGTTGTGATTTTATTGATTTATTTTGTGGGTATTTTTGTTCTTTTCACAAGTTGTGATAGATAGATGAAGCTGCCTGTCGTTTGCTAAAACTCCACTAGCCACCGCTAGCTTTTTTTGAGGGAAAGTGGGTGGCTTTTCATCAACTTCTTAATTTGTTTATGTTTTGAGAGTATTTCTATATAATAAATAATTTCACGAGTTGATTTGGACCCGTTTTGTCTTAAATTTTATATGTTTTTAGTGTGTTTTTTTATTGTTTAATAAATCTTCAGTTTTAGAAGCTTTTATTTCCTCTTATAGTATGTTTTCTAGTCTTGCTTATGCATGTAATTTTAGTTTTACAAATGATTTTAGGGATGATTTTGTTATCGTTCTCTCTAGTTTGGTGAATGCTCGATTTTTTTGTCGATTTTTGCTCGCCGCTTTGGACTATTCAGGGTTGATTTCCTTATCGTATTAACAATCATTCCAAATATGTCATGCTTGAGTTGTGACAAATCTAATTGTCAATATGTTATAATATTCTATTAATATTGAGGGTAAAGCCTTTGTTGTATTGATGGAACTTGTCATTCACCATCTACGACGAGTATTTGCTATTTTTTATTATAATGTTTGAATTGAAAAATTAATATATTTTAATTATATTCAATAATTTAAAAAAGAAATATTATTTACTTCAATTACTATAATTAAAAATATAATATTTAAAAAACTAATTAAATATTAAATATATAATTCACATGCGATAGAGGCTAGTATACTAGAAATTTCCAAGTTGGTATCACACTTCATAATAATTTTAATTATAATTTAAAAAAAATGATATTTTTATATTTTCATAATTGGGTTAGTGATCTGCTTAAGGGTGACAGTAACCCATTAAAGTGTTTAAATATAAGGTTAAATTCTACTATTAATTCTCGTATTTTGTGAAAGTTGTAAATTTAGTCCTATACTTTTAGTTAATGAATTTTAGTCTTTGTACTTTTAAATTGGTCACTTTTAGTCTCTGTATTTTTCAAATTTTAAAATTTTAGTGTCGACTCAAACAGTATTAATTAAATTCATTAGCTTAAATTGAATTACTAGTCTTGTACTATGCTTACAGTCATAGATTTTGTCCATTATTTTTCCAATTGGATCATTCTAAGTTCTTATACTTTTCAAATTTTAAAATTCCAATCTTGATGCAAATGACAGCTGTTATTCTATTAACATATTCTTAGTGAGTAATATATGGAAATAATAAGTTGACATGACATTACACATATGATGATATATTTTTCACATCAAATTTTAGAAATAACAGAATTTTACTTAAAGAATTTAACCGTTATTGTTTGGTGAGGACTAAAATTTTAAAATTTGAAAAGTATAGTGACTAAAAATAATCAAATAAAAGTACATAGATTAAAACCATAATTTTCACAAAGTACAAGGACTAATGACAGATTTTAACTAAATATAAGTATTAGATAAGGACTAATGGCAAAATAAAAATAGTTTTGAACTTTTTGTTAGGGTAAACTATCAAAATAGTCACTTTGTTTCCCTCAGGTTACATTTTAGTCACTCATGTTTGAAACGTTACATTTTAGTCACTTACGTTATCGTGTTGTAACATTTTAGTCACTAAGTATTAATTGTCGTTAACATTATAATAGTAAGTTGACGTGGCACGCTAAATCATTATTTTAAACGAAAATTTTAGGTTAAATTATACAATTTGTCCCTATAAATTTTTGTTTTAAGCAACTTAATTCTTTTTTCTTTTACATTAAAAGAGATTGATAAGGGAGGAAAATAGAGGGAGAAGCAGAAGAGAATAGAAAAAAAAAAGGAAAGTTAAAAGAACATGAAAGAAAAAAATTGCTCAAAAAAATGGGGACCAGTTGTATAATTTAACCTAAAATTTTTGTTTGAAATGATGATTGAATGTGTCATGTCAACTTATCGTTATACTATTAACAACAATTAATTGCTCAATGACTAAAATGTTACAACATATTAACGTCAGTGACTAAAACGTAACATTTCAAATATAAGTGACTAAAATATAACATGGAGAAAATAAAAATGACTATTTTGGTAGTTTACCCCTTTTTGTTATAATTTTATATAGACGATAAGTATAATTATGAAAGCAAATTGATACGTACATGCGTGAAAGCTACCACTCCTCGTTTTCTTTTTCTTATCTTATATTTTCAATGGAAAAATAAGGCCACAATTTGAAGTAAATTTGGACTTTGCTTTATATAACTTCTTTTATTTTCCTTTTAGTTGTATATATTAAAATAAATTTGAATAAAATACCTTAATCGAAGTTTAAATTAGTTGGTATTATTATTTACTGTCTATTAAATCGGGTTTCTTTTCTTAGTTAAATTTTATTATTTTTTTCCGGTCGAACTCTAATAATTCTAGGAATATTTTAATTAGATTAGCCCATGAATTTCAACTTATAAACAGGGCTTTTCGCAACCCTAGAGAGATTGATTTAACAACACAATTAAGAGAGAGTTTTGTGGGAAATTTGTGAGAACTTTGTATTTTGGGTTCGAGTTTTTTTTTTTTTTGCATCTTACATTCCTTCTTCAATTATTTGCCACTTTAGTGAAATTTTCTTTGCCCGTAATTTTTTGTCCTTTTTAGAGGAATTTTTTTACATAAATATTTGTGTCCAATTTTCTCTATTCATTATTGTTCGTTGCTTAATTCGGATTTATCCCAACATAATTTATGAATATAAAAAAATTAAAAAAAGGAAAAAAAAAAGGTAATGTTGAAATTATTTTGGGTATTTTAAATCTTTATTTAGCAATGTGGATATAAATAATTGGTTTATATTTGTTTGAGTCGAATTAGTGAATACTATTATGTGAATTTATTAAAAGGTTTTAAAAATAAATAAATAAAATAATTTTTTTTAGTCAAGTGATCTTATTTTTAAGGGGGAGTGGAAATTGGTTATAATTGATTTAATAAATTAAAATTTATAACCAAACAAATCAATTTATTATATATTATTTCTATTTATTTTAAATAAATTTATAATTAATTATGATTTAAAGAAATAGGTATTGTTGATAATATAGGAGGACATGAGTTCGAGCACGCTGAAACGCATTATCCTTCTATTTATGGGTTGGGGAGGGACTATGGATAATTCTAGGCATTGTGCCAAAAAGAACATATATAATTAAAATCTGTAATGAGATTTTAAATTATGTGAAATTAAAAAAAAATATATATATATACACTATATTAAATAAAATAAAGCTATTTTTTCATTCCATAGTCAGAATATCAAATAATAAGCTTAAAAATAATGAGATACACTAGTAATAAACAAAGCTAACCCTTATTCAATGTTTTAAGAATCGAATAGGTAGTTGAACTAGTCAGATCATCGCTTCCAGTTTGACCAATTCAACAATAATTAAATAATTAAAATATGCTCAATTCTTTGTACTCTTTGTAAATACAGAATTCAGTCCATTTACTTTTTATTCCCAATACATTTTATTTTAAAATTCAAGTCAAATCATTAATGTCACCATAAAATTATTCTATAAATTTCGCTAATGTTGCTTTTTGAAATTAACCAATACTCATTTGGTATGTAATAAAAAAATATCGTTGTAATGAACTTGAATATAACAAAAAAAATTTAACAGTGTTTACAAATTACAATTAGACTTACATTTTTAAATTTGAAAAATAGAACAATTAAATTTATTGAAATAAAAGTAGTGGGACTAAATTCAAAATATGATCAGAAGTATATAACACGTTTTAACCTAAATAATTAATTAATTAAAAAATTCATTAAATTTTTTAAATTTTATTAGAAATATATAAAATAATTCAACCATTGTCAAAACTATTTTTGAATAAAAATTAGATCGACAATATTTGAGAAAACATAAAATTTTAATTTTTAAAAACACTAGGTTTTTATTAAAAAAATTTTGAAATTCTCTTCAAAAGATAATTTTTGGATTTGCATTAAAAAAATTAAAATAAAATGATGAGTCGATCACGTATAAAGAAGGTTATAGCGCACAAAAAAATTGTATGAATGACTATTTAAAATTAAGGATAATAAATGAGATTGTGTCCAGTAATTTTAGCAACGATCATGTTGCCTAATTATTTTTATTTAAAAAAAACACAACCCTTTCTAAAAAAATAATCTTAATGCGAATTAATCATGAGCGAATAAATACTTAAATAATGCTGATTGAGTCTTAACTCAATTGGCATCGGCAATGTTGCCACTGTAGGAGCATGTGAGTTTTAGTGGGCTGAAGCGCATTATCCTCCTATTTAAGGGTTAGGGATGGATTATGGATAGTTCTAGGTATTGTATAAAAAATAACATATATAATAAGAACCTATAGTGAAATTAATGTTAAAAAATAAATATTTACTGTAAAAGCCCAAATTTGCCCGAGCCCTAAATAGCAACCAAAAAACAAATAAAAATAAAAAGTCTCAATGTCCATTTACAACAAAAAAACAAGCCCCTCCCCCCCAAAAAAAAAATCAAAGGGCCCAAATGGCCCACAACCTAAACCATTTTCAGTAAAAAAAAGAAACCCTAACCCTAACCCTAGCCGTCAGCCACCGCCCCTAGCATCAACCACTCTTCTGCTGCTCCCAACCACCACCTGCAAAATCAGCAAACAACACACGTAATAGCCAGTACAAGCAGTAGAAATAATGAAAAATAATATGTACAATGGCTATAAAAAGAGCCAAAAACCAATTGTAACAGGGGATATATAAATAAAAAACAGAGATTGAATACAAAAAAAGAGAAATTGAAAATTGAAAAATTAAAAAAAAGGTGTTATTTTATTTCTTTTATTTTCTACCTTTTTTTTGTTTTTTTACTTACATTTCTTTAAAAGAAAAAAAGAAAACGAATATAAAAGATAAAAGGGGGATAGAAGTTACCTGACCCTTTGTATTCCACCACCGTAGGCGGTCGAGGTTTGTCGTTTTCGATGAAAAATAACGTTTTACGGGGCAAGGATTCGAAAGGCTAAAAAAAGAGGCGACCGATGACTGGAGTTGGATCTGGTGAAGGGAGGGCAAGGGAGAATTTGAGAGCTCTCAAAATATTTTTTGAAAAAATGAAAGGAGAATGATTAAAAAAAAAAAGTTTATATAGCAACGCTAAACGGCGTCGTTTTGGTGTTCAAATTCAGAAGCCAAAACGGCGTCGTTTTACCCCTGACCGCACGAGACCGGCCTGCTCCAGGGGATCCGCATGTTTTCAATTTTTGAGTTATTTGCGCCTCCTGTTCTTCCTCATTTTTTGGGTGTTTTAATTTAGTCCTATTTTTATTTTTTATTTTTTTTAAATTTCGCCGCTGAAATTTTCACCGTTTTCAATTTGGTCCCTTGTTCGCTAGAGGGACGCGTGTCCCAAGAATTGGAATATATTCTCATTTAACCCTCATTTGTTTTCGCGCCGTTCGAATTAGTCCCTAGTTTATTTTATCCTTTTTTCTCTTTTCTTAATTTATCCTTTTAATTTAATTTGGGTTACGATTAAGTCCTTTTTTAATTTATTTATTTATTTTCCTATTTATTATTTCTCTACTTTTTGTTTTATTTTTTATTTATGGAGTTTTTTTTAATTTTAATTATCCTTTATTATTATTATGATTTATTTATGTACTTTATTACAAATTACATTCCAAATTTCACTTACATTCCAATTTAGTTCTTTAGTTTCAATATTTTTTATAAAATTATTTTCCTGAACATTTATTTATGTATTTATTCATTTATTTCTATGTCCTTATTGTTTTTAAAATTGGTATTGTCTTGTTATGCGCCTATTTTTATTATTGTTATCATTGTTATTATTTATTTTATTTTGTCTTCGATTGTTAATATTGGTATTAAAAGTGATGCGTGTTATGTGATTATTGCCATTATGTGTATTATAAATCGCTTATTTATTCATTTATATTGTTGTCTTTCATTAACGTAACATTTTGTTCATATATTATTTTAAATATTACATTAAATTTTTATCCAATTTTATAAAAAGAAAACTTTTAAAAATAAATGCAATATTTCGTATTTGGAACTTTGAGAAGTTGTACCCTAACTTACGGGGTTTCGATTTTCTCGTTGGACCTAAATGGTCGAATACCCTTTAGAATCAAAACATACAAGTTTTAAAAAATAAAAAAAAATAAAAGGCAAGCTTATTCTTGAGGGTTCAAATGTCGTGTCCTAACTTACGGGATGTGATATTTTGTTATCTCGAGACGAGAGGGCCTTTAATGCTCGTTTCAATTTATTCAAGCGTTTTGTTTTAAATCAACATTAATAAAAAAGAGATCATACTTTAAATTCTTTTCGAGTTTTCAACTTTCGACATTAAGATTAATCAATTAGATACCAATTTTAGGCGTTACGAGGGTGCTAATCCTTCATCGTGTGTAATCGACTCCCGAACCCAACTTCTGGATTTTGTAGACCAAAAATCATCGTTTTAGTAAATTTAAATTTTTATTAAAATGATTGAATTATGAATTGATTCGATCACACCTAAATAAAAAAGATTGGTGGCGACTCCATTTTCGTTTTTTAATAAAAGTTGACATTTTCAAAAAAATGGTTACGACACTTAAACCTCATGTGATGGCAGGATGGTTAAAGGTGTTCATGGCCCCATGTATGGCTTAGATTCGAGTCGCACTAGTAGCGTTAATTGTTTAAGCTTTGTCTTGTTATTGTAATTCACCAAAAAATACTTAAATAATATCAGGTTAATACATATACAAAATGCCATGATAGAAACATGTCAAGTATACAATGAAACTCAATAATATGATGACCTGATGGTCAAGGGTGGTGACCACCTCAAGCGCAGCCTGGATTCGAGTTTAGATAGTCACGTTTGTCTCAAACTTAAGATTTTCACACTAGATTTTCAAAATATATAATATTGATAAGAGAATCATGGCAGCGTACATACATATGATAATAAGAAAATATGTAAATGCTCATAATCTCAAACAATTGAATTACACAAAAATTACATGTAAAAAGAGGATGGAAGTAAATCAATATTTTTATCGAGACCATAAACTTTGAGCAGCAACTCTAGATTTGATTTTTACGATCATGTAAGTTTGAAATTGTTTCTTGATATTCTCTTCACCTTAATTTGGTTCATTTGAGTTTGTTTTCTCTTTCCCTTTAATCTATCACTGGCCACCCGATGAAATGTTGACTTGAATTATTATCCCTCATCACCGACTCTGATTCTCAAATGAAGGCTCGATTTAGGGGAATTAGAAAATCCGAGTGTAACGCCCCAAAAATCCCTTACATATTTATTTTTGTATGTTGGTGACATATATATATGTCTGCTTCAGTGGTTAAGTGTTTTGGGAAGTGTCAGAGAGGTCCCAAGTTCAAGCATTAGTTTGGGCAAATTTTTGTTTTTAAATGAATAAACCTTATCTCTAGTCAGTAGGCTTATAAATAAATGTTAGCGAAATATGTTAGAATGTGTCAGAGTGGTTGGAGGTTTGGGGTTCAAATCTTTGCGCGATCAAGGAGATTTATTTTTACTACTTGTGCTATATGAGTGTTGTAGTTTGACCGAAATTCTGAATATTTGAGGAGTGTGGGGTTGTTGTGGCCGATTTTTAGGAGGATAATGAGGGTGATTTCGGTTGTTGAGGGGATTGTGGTAGGTTAGTAGTGAGGATTTTGAGGAGAGATTTTAGGGAATGTGGATTGAGGGGAGTGTTTTGAGGGATATGGGCATTATCTTGAGGAATTTCGGCCAGAATAGACTTTTTTTGGCTGAAAAGTTTTCTTCCTCATTTCTTTTTGTGTTCTGCCGATTTTCTACTCTCCATCTTTTCTTTCTCCTTCTTATTTTTAGCCAAAATGTCCCCACTTGCTGCCATTTTTTTCAAAAAAAATTCGATTCCCCTTTTCTTTTCTCAAAGTTTTGACGACGCTAGTTTTCTTTCCCTTCAAGCCGACCGTGCGTCATCTTGCTCTTTACCTTGGTCGAATATTGCTAGGTCAGTTCTGCTTCACCTTTTATCCCTTTTCGGCCTTGCAGTTCCCTTCCCATCGTTATATTTTTTCTCTTCTTGCCGTCACCCCTTAGGTTTTGCCTCTTTTTAGTCTTTGATTCCTCTTTTTGATTCGCTTTATCTTGCGTTGCCAAATTACACTCTGCTCTATCGTCAGTTGGGTAAGTGATTTAGGTGTTTTGTTGTCTCGTTTTTTAATATACTAAATGAAGGGTTGTGTTTGATCGATAAGTATGATTTAATTGAAGTTTGCAGTGAAATTCGATTAAAGGTTTAACGAAAAGGTTTTGTGACTCTCATTTTAGGTGGAGACCAAGAGTTGGTTGGTGCCTCTTCAAGGAGCTGAGGGCGCAATTTCGGTTGTTTTCGGTAAGGGGGTTTCAGTTGTTGATCGATTTTTAACTTCGTTAGGCTTTGATTGAATAACAAGTTAAGTAGTTGATTAAATGATGTTTTGGTTGAACCTAGGTTTTGAGTACTCTAAGTGCGGTTTAACTTTAAATGAAATCAGGTGTGTAAACACAACTCTGAAAACAAAAATCAATGAAAAGCTGAAGAATGTGATTGTCGATGCCACATGGGCGTGCAGCCACCCGTGTGGTAGGTCGTGTGACCGAACACGGGCATGTGATTATTGAGGCTGGCTGTGTGCGACACATGGGTCAGGCCGATTTGGGCCGTGTGGGCCCACACGAGTAGAGCACACGAGCAAACATCATAGGCTTGTGAGCCCTTTTTTACTGTTTGATTGCTAAGATTACACGGGTTTTCGAGTCGACTGTGGACCTACTGTAGGGTCGGTAAGCTTACCTAAACCCTTAATTAACTGAAATGACTGTATGACTGATATGCTTGTGCATGATTTTAAGGATAGTGATGTTCCACTAATTTGATATTGTATGCTAGATTATATGCATGATAGCACGTTATAGCATGTCATATTTATATATTGCATTGCATTGGGTTAGGGGTATATTGTACGGAGGAAGTGTACTAAAAGGCTTCGAGCCTAAATTATTGGCAGCGTAGCTGCAAACTACTGTCTAGTGCCGCATTCGGTATTTTTTTTGGAGTGTAGGGATGGGTGGGTTAATTATATCCCCACATGGAGTGTAGGGTTGGACGGAGTTGGAGTGTAGAGGCTGGCTGAGTAGGATTTGATACTGTATAACTGTTACTGTATTGAATATTGATACTATAATAGGCCAAGGCCCAAATGCATGATTGCTTTTGTATTGTAATGGGCTAAGGCCCTAACTGCAACTGAAACTGTTACTGAAGTGGGTTTAGGCCCAGACTGTGAATGTTTTCTGTCTGCTTGTTTATATGGGGATTACACATTGAGTTTTCGTAAACTCACCCTTCTGTTATATCTGTACAGGTAATCCTTAGACTTAGACGGATCGGAGAGGTGGAAGACTTAGCGGTGGCCACACGACCTCTTTTTACACTGTTTTGTATTTAATTAGGATTTTAAAGTTTTATTTCGGGTATTTTCCTGTAATAAAGGCCTCTATGGATTTTTGCTTAAAATTTGGATTTTATATTGCTTTATGTTTTACATCTACTAAAGGTAGGTAAAATACAGGTGTTTAAAAGAAATGTATGTGTTTTAGCAAAATACCCACAAGGACACAGACTGTTTTAAAAAGTTTCCGCAACATATAATGTTTTGAAAACTAACGATCGAATAAGAATCACGATTTTAGAATTAATAAAAGATAATGACGAATTCTAAACGGAAAATGTTTTAAGCAAAGTTACAGTTTGTCCAACACAAGTTACAATTTTCAAATACACTACCATGTGACATCGTCAAATTCGACCATAAAGTCCAGGCTGGGTTTGGGGTGTTACACCGAGAGATGGATGCTTTTAATTTCTCTTTTTTTTGGTAAACTATTAAAATAGTCACTTTTGTTTGCCTCAAGTTATGTTTTAGTCATTTATGTTTGAAATGTTACGTTTTAGTCACTTAAGTTATTGTGTTGTAACATTTTGGGCACTAAGGTGTTAATTCCCATCAATGGTGTAACGGCAAGCTGATGTGGTATATTAAATCATCATTTCAAACGAAAAATTTGAGGTTAAATTCTACAATTGGTCCCTATATTTTTTAATTTTCAGCAATTTAAAAATTTTCTTTTATGTTCTTTTAATTTTCCTTTTTCCATTCTCTTCTACTTCTTCCTCTATTTTCCTCCCTTCTTTATTTCTTTTAATGTGGTTTTTCTATGTTTTCCATTTGTTAAAACTAGTCCACAAGCTCGTCACACTCAAAAAATTAAATTATTCAAAAAAATAAAACATAAAAAAATTACGTTAAAAGAAATGGAGAAGGTAGGAAAACAGAGGGAGAAAAGAAAGAAAGTAAATAAAACATAAAAGAAAAAAATTAAATTGCTCAAAACGAAAAACTATGGGGACCGATTGTATAAATTAACCTAAATTTTTTGTTTGAAATGATGATTTAACGTGCCGCGTCAGCTTATCATTACACCGTTAACGGAAACTAACGACTCAGTGACTAAAATGTTACAACACGATAATGTAAGTGACTAAAACGTAACATTTCAAATATAAGGGCCAGTTCTGCATTGCTTTTCAAAAGTACTTCTGGCTCCGAAAGCACTTCTGGAAGAAAAGCTGTGCAGAACAAGCTGCTTTTGGTTGAAATTTTTAGCTTTTCAGAAGTGCTTTTGAAAAGCACTTCTGAAAAGGAGAAGCTAAAATTTTTAGCTTTTCCTCTCCCAAAAGCACTTTTAGTGCTTAATTACTTTTTTACCCCTTCAATAACATAATACTTTCTCTTTTTTTCTTGATACTTAATTACAAATGTATTAAAATCATTAATTAAAAATAAAAAATATTTTTAAAATACTAATTATAAATATTTAATAGTTATATTTAAATATTTAAAATATAGTTTATATATTCTAATTAAATTTTATAAATAATTAATATTTATTACTTAAAAATATTTAAAATTTATATTTTATATATTAAAATATTAATAAAAAGTTATAATAATTTTTTTATATTTTTACTAAAATATAATAAATTAATTAATTTAAATATTATTTAAATGCATATTTATTACTTGATAATAACATGTCTAAAATGGACATTTTATTTCTCAAAAACACTTTTTCACAGCAATACTAAACACTCAAATCTTTCACAGCACTTTTCAAAAGCACTTCTTAAAAGCACTTTTCCACAGCACTTTTCAAAAGCACTTTTCAAAAACATTGCCAAACTAGCCCTAAGTGACTAAAATGTAATTTAAGGAAAACAAAAGTGACTATTTTGGTAGTTTGCCCTTTTTTTTACTTCTATCGTTCTTTCCCCCTTTGTTTACAATGGACAATCGACAACCCAAATATAGTAGCTGACCCCGAAATATTGTATCTGCTACCGTTATTGATTAGGGATGAGCGTTTGATCGAATCGAGTGATTTATTGAGTTAATCGAGTTGACGAGTCCTATTTTAACATCCTAACTTGATTTGATTTTTTTTCAAATCAAGTCAAGTGAAATGAAATTCAAGTCGAGTGAAATAAAATTGAATCGAGTGAAATTGTTTGAGTTAAATTTAAAAATTAAACATGTTAAATTAAATTTGTTACAATATAACAAATTCCATGTTAGAAAACATAAATTTAAAATCGTATATATTTGAAAACCTTTTCAAAGCAAAATAATAAAAAAATACTTTAGTATGATAAACTTGAATCATTAATTAACTTATTTAGGTTCCCAAATTTATTATTTTAGATAAACTTGAATCATTAATTAACTTATTTAGGTTCCCAAATTTATTATTTTAGAAAAATTTTAAATTTTAATTTTCTTTATATATTTTTTAGATTTTTAAATTTTTTTATAATATTTTGAATTTTAAAAATTATTTTGAATTATTTTGTATTTTTTGTTGAGAGAGAAACAAATTTGTTCATTTTCAAAATTGACAGAGGCTAAAAGGATATTTATACCAATCTATTATTCAAATTATTCAAATTGTAAAATTTAACTTGACTCGAACTCAAAACTCGAATTATTCGAGTTAACTTGAATAATTCGATTCAATTAATTCGAAATTCAAATTTTTTTAATATTTTTAAATCGAATCAAATTTTACTCGCCCTTAATATTGATATTTCAAAAATACAATTCCTTTAAAGATACATATGGTGATGAAACCCGATGAATGAAGAATGAAGTTTATTTTTTCAGGTGTTGGATTCTTTAAAAAAAAAGAAAAGAAAGACGATGTTCAGTAATTTTTTCACTCCCCCTCCCTCATTTTCTTTTTCTTTTTTTTTTTATAGTTAATTTAGAACCATTTTAAGAGAATATTAGAAGTTAACGAATTTTATCTATGACTAACAAAGACTGTTGAATATTCTCTTTTAAAAAATTTCTCCCATGATTCGAGAGATCATAAAAGATAATAAGTTGATACATCATGCCACCATTAGTTGATCCCCCAATCTAATTGGTTTCACCAATTAATCCAATTCGATTCCAAAATCACTATCCTTGATAAAACATAATTCACCCCACTCCAACGGATAATCTTAAACATCTATGAAATCACCGATGCCAATTAAATTAATATTAGTAAGAGGTAAATTAATTAGACTACGATTGCATGGATTAATTAAAACCCATTCATTTCTTTATTAATTTACACATACAAAGCACACACGCAAATATATAGAACAATTCGACATGGCTGTTAAGGTTTATCCATATTTATTTTTGTGGGGAAAATAGAAGAGAAAAAACTAGTTTAACCCGAATTCCATCTTTGAATAATCTCTATTCGAATTATATTGGTTCAACTTCTGATCCAGGTTCATCGTCCTCGTCTAAAGAATCGATACCACCCACCGCACCATGACCGGTCGGACCGAAAGCCTTGGTATGATCTTTCAAAGACCGTTTGTGCTTGAAATCGGAGCCGCATATACAATACCAAACCTTGCCGCAGTTTTTCTCGTGGGTTCGCCAATCACCTTTGACGGCAAAAGCTTTCTCACATTTCCTACATACGAAGGGCTTAATGCCATGTTTTCTTTTATAGTGCGTTTGAAGGGTTTTGAAATCTTTTAAGGGCTTGGCTCTTGGGTTGTCGATGTTGTGCTTGCAACCAGGTGAACAACAATAGCATGGTAGCCTTAGCATGGCGGTTGGTTGGGTTCCTTTTAGAGAGTCCGGTCCTTTTCTGTATTGAGATCCATGTCCCCACATATGCATCTGCACAATCCATATATACATACATACATGTATGCATGTATGTATGTATGCATGATGAAGATACAAATCTATGATGGGGTATAGATAGATGAGATGAAAAGCATATGAACCAAGTACTAGAAATAAGAATGAAAGAGGTCCATAACATGATTGTATGTATGTATGTATGATGAAGTCAAAAATTTATGATGGGATTGAGAGAGATATTATGTTTTCGCATCTTGGTAATGTTGGTAATCTTATATTTTGTTGAGTAAAATATTTACAGTCCATCCATGAACCAAGATACATCTGCAAAATGTATGGGATTGAGAGAGAGATGAGATGAAAAGCAAATGAACCAAGTATTAGAAATCGGAGTGAAAGAGAGCCATATACATGCATGTTTGCATCTATGATGAAGACAAAAATCTATGATGGGACTGAGAGAGATAATATGTGACAGTATACTACACTATTAGTAACATTTTTCATCCATAATTTTGAAGTGATTACAGTTCGTGAACCAAACACCTCATAATCGATATTTACATCTCAATAACATTATGAAGTAAATGCTTAATACTTGTAATGAAATCCATAGTCATTTCAATGAAAAGCTTTTTATATAAATTTTTTACATGAATTTTTTCACCTATATTCTGGGTATGCCATATATATTAATTACTTGTATATGACGAATAACCATTAGTTATTTTAAGTTGTAATGAAATCCAACATGCATTGCATACTTCAAAATCTCAACAAATTATGCTTAACTCAAGCCAATGATCATCACTACAAAAATATCAACCACACAGCACATTTTGTATATTCTTCTAGGTTATAATGAGGATTCCATAGGTGCCCTATACGATGGTTTATCTCTAAATAAGGGCCACTAATTTAGGGGCTGGAGTGTCAGTTTATATATATATTTGTCTGACTGCCTGTTGCAAAAAAGCATCTGAATCCAGGGTGTTTCCTTTTTAAGCCATGAGAAATAACAAAAACTATATATATATGTATGTGCATATATATATAGCTGTAGCAAACAGTTCTCTAAAGACTGGAAACACTTAAAAGATCCAATTGATACCAGTCTGAAACACTGAACTTAAACGCTGAAATCTCATTATCAGTCTTGCAATTCACCATGCACTTTAGCACACTCTTCAAAGTTCCAATAATCAGAAAGAACATCTTCAAAGACATATACATACATATATATATGCAAAATGATAATTAAGAAAAACCCAAAGAGGTGATTAATGTAAAACTTAAGACAGATCACAAATATCACTTAATAATTAAGATGGCAGAAAGGAATATCAAAGTAAAAAGGGTTATCAATGGCTGTCATGCAATGTGAGGCACATATTAAGGCCATACCTGCAAATACATACATATATATATGCAAAATGATATTTAAGGAAAACCCAAAGCGCTGGTTAATGTAAACCTTAAGACAGATCACAAATATCACATAATAATTAAGATGGCAGAAAGGAATATCAAAGTAAAAAGGGTTATCAATGGCTGTCATGCAATGTGAGGCACATATAAGGCCATACCTGCAAATACATACATATATATATGCAAAATGATATTTAAGGAAAACCCAGAGAGCTGGTTAATGTAAACCTTAAGACAGATCACAAATATCGCTTAATAATTAAGATGGAAGCAAGGTATATCAAGTATCAATGGTTGCCATGCAATGAGAGGCGCACACATACATATATATTAATATGCAAAATGATCTTTAAGAAAAACCCAAAGAGCTGATTAGTGTAAAACTTAAGACAGATCACAGATATCACTTAATTAAGATGACAACAAGGTATATCAAAGTAAAAAGGGTTATGAATTACTGTCATGCAATGACAGGCGTATTCATAAGGGCATACCTGCAAGTTGTTGTATCTGTTAAAGGTTTTACAGCAAAGAGGGCATGAAAACTGTGTAGGACCAACGAGAATCTGGGAAGGTGTAGGAATCCAATACTGTCCTTTGCTTAATGGAGTAGTACTATTCCCAGAAGCTGCACCAGCACTAACAGGATTCCATTGTAATTTATCTGCTGTCAAATCTGTTGATGGGGAAGAAGCCCTAGACTTCAGATCGGAGCTAGGGTTAGGTAACCCTATGTGTAGCTCCACCGTTACACCTCCATCATCATCATCATCTTCATCATAATCATAACCATCATCACCATCATCAACTATGGTGGGAAACAGGCTAATAATGCTCTTGTCCTCTTCTTCCATGGAACTGCTTGAGGGTTCCTTAATGCTCTCTTGTTGTTGTTGACTTGTAAGAGAGAGATAATTGATGAATGGAAGAGCTTCTTTGAGAGGATGATGATGAGGAATTTGAGATTTGTTGAAGATGGTGCGAGGTTGAGAAGAAGGGTTTGGGAGATTTTGTGTTGGAACAGTGCTTGAAGAAGAAGAAGTGTAGTTGGGACTTAGAGGCATGAAGTTGAACCATGGATCTGTCATCGTTCAAAGCAAAAAAAATAAAAAAAATAGTGTAACATATAAATTTAGTATCAATTTTGCTTGTACTTTGGCAACTAAGATGGTAAGAAACACATTGTATACATATATAAATACCTGCATTTATTTAGTGATATTAGGATACAACTAAATTCGAAGTCTAATAATGTGAAATCATCTTTAAATAAGGGTAAGGTTATTGTTTTTTTAACATTTAAGGTATAAAAAATGTTTTCGGAATTTTTTTTAGTTGTAGTTAATTCCAAATAAAATATTTTATTTATAATACCATATAAATTTAAAAATATTAACTCCGTCAATCTGTAAATAATTTTTGAAACAGTAAAATTAACTCAATTCAATTTGGCATTATTTGATTCATTTTAATACTAAATTTATCCATTTAATGATAGAGGGATTAATTTGATCAGATCCTTAAAATAGAGAGACCTCTAAGGTACATTCACCCATCAAGTTCTTAGTATATATTAGCGTTAATAACTTTTAGTATCTGAACTTAACAATTAAGCCTACTTTGATATTTGTATATTTGCCTATTTTAGTACTTGAACTTGTAACTAGGTCTATTTTGATCTTTGAATTTAGATTCTATTAAGATTTGATAACGCGACACAATCTCAGAATATCACATTATCAAATTTTTATATTTGTTAAGTTCAAGAACCAAAATAAATTCAACTGTCAAGTTCAAATACTAAAATGGACTAAAAAAAATAGGTACTAAAATGAACATAATTGCAAAATTCAAGAATTAAAATTTAAATTAATTCATATTTGCATGAGTACTGTGAAGAAAGGGAGCAAGTAGGGTAATTGTTTGTAAGGTGAAAAACAGAAAAAGTTAGTGGGTAAAATATAATTGTACGTAAAGTCAAAAAATTACCCCCTGCAACTGCAGAAAGGGTCAAAATTAATATGAGAGACGATGGTGGAAATCGTAAAAAATAATAATAAAGTAGAAAATAGGCAGACAGAAAAAGTGAGACATTAGGGTTCCACGTTGCCTTGCCTCCATCAATGAGAGACAAAAGAGAGTGGCAGTTGTAGTCGTTCATTAAATTTTTTTGGTTGGCTTATTAAGTTTTTTCTTATTTTTAATTAATTAAAATTTCTGCATCTCAAACTTGAGCTCGAACATAAAAATAGATTTTTAAAATTAAGGTTGAGAATCATATTAAATTAGAGTTATATGTTGAAAAAAATATTTGATTAAATAAGTCGTTTTTTTAATTTAAAAAAATAAGTCAATTTTAGAGAGAGTATGAAAGCGCGCCTAACTAAATGTGTTTTTACACATTCTCTATAATCTGTCTATTTCTTTAAATTAAAAAAAAGACTTATTTTTCCAAATAATTTTTTCCGACATATATGCCTAATTCAGACTGAGAATCAAGCTTAATTGAGTAAGTTTAATTAGCTTAATCTTTATTTTAAAATAAGACTGGGTTTTAAAAGTGGTGAATCGATCAAAATGAAGCTTTAGAAGTGAAATTTGATTGAAATCGAATTTTGATTTTCTTGTTAAGCTCGAGCTTAAGCTTTTAAATCAATTTGACTCAATTACACTCCTTAAGTATTATTAGGGTTAGTGTACGAGTAATTCATTTGATGAATAGTTTATGACTAATTTAATTTTTATTCATATTTATTTATGAAAAGAAATTTCGATACTCGTTTATTAAATAAATCAAACATTAACAATTAAAATTTATTTAAGGGTCTTCTAAAACTCTGTTATTATTTTATAATAATAGAAATTTAATTATCAATGTTGTATATGTTCTTTTCGAGATAATGACTAAAACTACCCATAGTCACCCGACCCATAAGTAAGAGGATAATGCGCTTCAATGTATTCGAACCCACATCCTCTTGCATTGACAACAATACCCATGTCAATTGAGTTAAGACTCAATCAGCATGAATTGATTGTTATTATTCAATAACATATTTATTTATATATTCATGAACGTATATGGGAAGATATTGTCCTCTTTTGTGAGACTAGTGAAATACAAGTACAAAAAAAAAATTATCAAAAGGTTCTTCATTGTTTTGAGTTGATTTCAAAGTTTGAAAAACGTTGATTGGGTTAAATGAGGGATGTTTGCTTGCCTAAGCATTTAGTTTGGTTGGAACTTGATTCGGTAATCATTGAGTCGAGCTGTTCGAGTTATTAATCGAATTGAATTCTAGCTTAATAATACTTGACCCAGATAATTCACGAGTCTTGTCAAGCTTTTCAAAATTTTCTATTATTGAATTGCATTTTTCCCCTTAAGATATATTATTAACTTTAAGCTTAATTATTGAGCCGAGCTTAAAGAGTACAAAAAATAGTAAACAAACTTAATTGAGCTCGAGCTCAAAATTTGACATTCGATTGAGCTCAAACTGAATATCAAGCTTCGAATTTCGAATAGAACTTGAGTTTGTATTCGAATTTGGTTTGATTACACCCCTCGCTCTAAGTGTTTCATGTTATACAAACTTACAATTGAAAGTTTAGAAACCACTTTTCATTAATATATATATATATATATATATATATATAAAAGGTGTGGCAGATTTTTACATGACCCAAAACTTGATCAATCCGTCTTACGTTGAGCTCGACTCTTAAAAGAAAAAAAAATTATTCGAATCCAAAATTTAATAAGAGACTTGACTTCGATTCCAACTAAACTCAAACTCAATTTAATTATTTTATTTTTTATTTTGAAGCAAATACATAAACCATTTATTTGGCAACACAAGCTGAAGCCTTAACGTAGAGAAATTATACGATTTCACAACTTTGAACTATATGACTAGATGAGAGCAAAATAAATGGGAGAAAATTATGGAAAAAAAAAACTCAAGATGGGGATGAGAAGCATTTGACTAGATAGAGAGGGAGCTGACTAACAAAGTAAAAATTTAGGGTTTACACTTAAATCTTATTCTGATTTTTTTATAATTTCACTTGACCCAAATCAACTCGTTTTTAACCTAATTTAAAAAAAACATCATCCAAAACTCGTTAAATTTGAGTTTTTTTACCATCCCTATTTCTAGTGAAAATAGAGATATAGTTTGATGATCAATTTTACTACTACTAATAATAATACGGTTAAAATATACTCTAAGTCTCTACATTCTCTATATATTTAGAATTTAGTCTCTTTACTTTTACTTCTAAAAATTTATATAAATTTCCTTTATTTTTTAGATTTTAAAATTTATGTCCAATTTTTAATAGCATGTTAAATCTATCGGTGTGACATTTTGAAATTAAAAAAAAAAAACATTTACTTGATAGTCTTGTAAAAAAATATTATAATATTAACTTTTAAAAAAATAACAAATGTTAACAGTTGAACTTAAATTTTAAAATATAAAAAACAGAAAGACTAAATTGCAAATATATAAAACCTATAGTGACCCACATTTTAATAAAAAAAAAGCCGATTGAGTCTTAGATCAATTGGTATGGGCATTGATGTCAATGCAGAAGGACGTGGGTTCGAGTGTGTTGAATCGGATTATCTTCTTATTTATGAGTTGGAGAGGGATTGTTAGTAATTTTTAGGTATTGTGTTAAAAATAACAGATAGGATCAGAACCTATAATTACTTTATATAACATTTAATGAGCAAGCCCAAATTGGAGTTGACTCAGATTATGAATGGAAAAGAAAATGGGCCTGCTCCAACAGATTTAAACCCAAGCCCAGGAGAGATATTCGCACTAATTATGATGTTTAATAATAGCAAATTTTTATTTTTGAAAATTATTTATTTGATAATTTCAATCTTAGTAATATAAGGCTTAAATTATGATTTAGTCCTTTAATTGTATTATTTTTGCACTTCAATATTTAAACTATAATTTTTGTTTAATTTTATCCTAAAAATTACTAGCGTCAATAAAAATGTGTCAAACGTTTTTGTACTTTTTTTTTTTTTACTTTTGGTATAAAATGGGACTAAAATGATATTTTAAGTACTAGAATACGAAAAAAAAAAATTAAGTTCTAAAGTGAGAAAAATATATAATTCAAGATGTAAATCTTAATTTAATACGTAATAAAATATTTTATAAGATTTTGGGCAGTCATCAAGATTAATTTTTTTTTTCTTTTATTCACCACCAGCGGCTATGACTAATCTCTTTGTTGTAGGCGCTCTTCGAATAAGTAAACGGTTGGTCACAAAATGCAACCCGTTTTCATAACCACTTGGTTAAGGGATGGGGTAAACAATCACCACACCACACCCCATGATTAATATTTTACTTCTTTAAAAACAAAGAGATCATTTTATTTAACTATGATTTTTAAAATAAAATTAATTTAATATTTTTCATAAGAAGCTATTTACATACTTATCATATTTAAAAAAATTACATTCAATAAAAATTTAATATAATTATCAAACATATTTATAAAAAAATTAAATATTAAAAAAAAGTCAACACTTTTTTTTATTATTATTAAGGAGAGTAAAAAGCTATTACATAGTAATTAATTTAGGAAAAGATAAATCAGTAACATCTTCATGCAGCACATCAAAGCAAAATTAGGAGGTTGAGACTAAAAATAAAAGCTAATAACCATTCATTTTGTAGCCTTTGCTAAGCAATCAACCATCCTATTACATTCTCGACGCACATACTTAATATCAATTTTCTCGGATGGCATGAATGACATACGAATCCGATTGTTATATCACCAGAGTATCCTTAACATGATGCAATGCTTCAAAACAATTTCTTTCTAACAGCACATCACGACAATCATGCTCCCAAGCTTGCTCAAGACTATCAAGAATACCCCAAAGTTTCACCTCATAAGCACTGCACAGACCAGTATTCCTTGCAAATCCCAAGCACCACAAGCTAGATGCATCTCGGGTTATACCGTCCGCCATACTTATTCCGTATTCAATTTCTTCTATCCCTCATATTTTTAATATTAATTCAATTTTTTTTAACACAAATTATATTATATGACGTGTTAATTAAAAGTCAAGGCATGTCATTAGCAATTTAGTATTTCCACATAATACAAAGAAAATGCCGCATGATATTATTCAACAATCTAAGGTGTTGAAATATTAAATTTTGAAAAATGCAAGCAATTTCAAATATAAAAAAAAAAGGTGCAATTATCACAGGGACGATGCAGAATTAGACCAATAATAAAAAAATTTAAGTGAAGAATTTTATAAAAGAAAAAGCTATTTATTGGATGGCATGAGAAATGGCCTTTAAACGACCCACATCAAGTCAACAATGCTTGTTGAACAAATTTGAAAGAGAAGTTTCCTCCCTTTTTTTCAAAGTTGGCTTTTAACTTTTAAGAGGTGGACCAAGTTGCCATTTCTTACTAAAATTGTGGAGTGATGAATAAATTTAATCACGTTTTAAAGCTGACAATTAACTGTAATTATTGGAGCCAGCCTTTTTATATTCGTTATAATAATATTTCGTTATAACAGTTAAAATTTTAAAAAAGGGTAAATTATAAAAATAGTAATTTTTGTTTGTCTCAAATTACATTTTAATCATGTATATTTAAAATGTTATGTTTTAATCACTTACGTTATCATTTTATTACGAAGTGGTCACTTTACCTTAAGCTTCATTACCTCTCTAATGGCGGTCTTATGTGACAGTC
The DNA here is from genome assembly GCA_020496765.1 of Gossypium stocksii. Classification (NCBI taxonomy): domain Eukaryota; kingdom Viridiplantae; phylum Streptophyta; class Magnoliopsida; order Malvales; family Malvaceae; genus Gossypium; species Gossypium stocksii. The sequence continues at coordinate 4,812,156 of CM035623.1, forward strand.
CAAATAGGTTTTAAATACCAACTTGGATGTCCTATGTAGCAGTCCAAATTAAATTTATTTAATTAAAAACTTATTTTCATCCAGTAATTAGACATTCAAGTTGGCATTTATAGTAACAAAACGATAACGTACGTGACTAAAACTTAACATTTCAAACATAAGTGACTAAAATATAATTTGAGACAAACAAAAGTGACTATTTTTATAGTTTAGCATTAAAAAATCAAATTTTTATGTTTTATTTTAACCATTATTATTATTACAAACAATCTCGTTCTAATCATATATGCTTTTTTTGACACAATGCCTAGAATTATCTATAACCCCTTCCCAACCCATAAATAGGTAGATAATATGCTTTAGCGCACTTAAATTCACATCCTTCTGCAACAATGCTTATATCAATCAAGTTAAGACTCACTCGACACGTTCTTTATTAAAGTAGTTCTCTATAACAACATATTGCTTAAATTGTCTACCCATTATCATTTATTAAATCAAAATGATTTTAAATAAAATATTATTTCAATAAAATAATTAAATTTCACATAAAGAAATTTATTAATCATATTTTATTAAATGAAAATAATCTTCCATGAATGGAATTAAACATATCAACACAAGAAACTATTAAGTTCCCTGATTAAATATTCTACTATGAATTTGGAACGTCATAAACTTATAAATTGATTACTTAAATTTACTTAAATTTAGTAAGTAATGATAAATTAATTAATTTAATTTGATAACTTATATTGATTAATTAAACTTGTTAGATTTATGAATTTTATAATTAATCACGTGAAATAATTTAAAATAAGAGATGCATAAAAGCAATAACACAAGCACCTGTTATACATATTTTAATTTTGTTCATTTGATTCCCAATTTCTTTATTTTTTTTAACATAATTCTCACTTTATTTATTTAATCGAAATTCACGATACAAATTCTATTGTAAACTTACAACAATTATTTCTTTATAACAGCATGTCACTTTTTTATAATATATAAAATCTGAATAAATAAATGAGACTGTTATAGAGATAGTTGACTATATCTAAAAAATTAAATGCTAAATAAATTATACACATGATTAATTTTTAATCTGCTTACAACATTAAAAAACCTCTACCGCTTTTTTATTTTCTATCAGATAATGCTCTATTAATTTATACTTTATACTAAATTATGTGACAATGTTAAAAGGTAATAATTATATGTATAATCTAACACCAAATATGAAATCCACATTAAAAAAGTTTAAATTTGTCTTAACTATCAATTCATTTTGAGATTTTTAAAAAATTAACATTATATAATATTAAAAATAAAAAAAATGTTAAAAATAGTCTATGATATAAACCTTATAGTAATAGATATAGATCAACACACTCATAGGTAAAGATATTGTAGAAGTTTTTGTACTAGGAGTCGAATTGCATTTTCTTTCTTTTACTAAAAAATTAGTAAATTAGTCCATATGTTGTCCATTCTGTTAAAAAATCATCATTTTGTATGGTTAAAAATTGATGTGTGATCTGCCGTAATTTGATGCATCAAATTAGGCTCCTCATTACACTTGACGAGCTTATTTCCGAGTAATTTATATGTTTGTGTCATGTTTTTACTTAGTTTTCGTTTTTGGCTTTAATAAATGAAATGTTGTGTTTTTACTACTTTTGAGACACGAAATGGCCAAATGTGCCATCTAGGACCTAATGGTTGGTTGAGGGTTGTAAGGAGTCATCAGAGGACTGAACATGAGTGAAAACATCGCCTAGAAGAAGGGTATTGTGACATCGAAGAATGGAAGTCGTGATACCTTGGGCAATGGTGAATTAAAGATGACTGAGACCTTTTACAGTGATATCGCGATATCCAAGCATGGGTATTGCGATATCCAACTCCCAAGGGATCCCCCTAGTCAAGACTAACGAGGATATCCAACGCCCGTGTGCCTGGCCGTGTGGCACCGACAACTACCATTTTCCGGCGATCAAAACTTGCAAAAATTGAGATTTTCGATACGCACCTAAAAAGATTTCGAAGAACAACAACTCTACAGATCCTCAAATCTTAAAACAAGCATCAATAACACCATCTAGCTAATTAATTAACAGAAATTTCTAATTACACACTTAACACCTACGTCGAATGTTTCAACACGAAACCTTCAAACATCCCAAACTCACCAAAATTTTGGCAACAATCACAGAAATTGTCTTATTGTTATTCCTTACTGTTTATTGCCTTGCCTACTCTCGTGATGATGAAGTAATAAAATCGATTGTACCTGGAAACTAATTATTATCACGATAAAAGGTAAGCGCACCTATCGAATAGTAGTATAGCTAGTGGCAAGACCGAAATATCGAATCCAAGGAACTAAAAGTACTAGTAATGGCTTCCTTCCTATTATCTAGCTTAAGAAATAAAAAGGGGTTTGGTTGGAAACTATTTTAAACTAAATTAAAGAAACGACAAAGAGTAAATTGGGAAATTGCTTTTGGGAAAACTAATTGATGAGGGCAATACCTAAGGAAGAATCCACCTATACTTCACTTGTTATCTAACCCTGAACTAGACGATTTCTTCATTTGACTTGATCCGTAGAGATCCCTAAATTATGTTAATACCTCCGTCGAGGATAAGAACAACTAATCCTAGGTTGATTAATTGAAATTTCTTTCTAATTAAAACCTATAGTCTTGCATTAACTCGATCTATGGCTCCCCATATTAGATTTGACTCTAATCCGGTAGATTTTCGTCGTCCTATGTCTAGGATTGCGATCAACTCCACTTAATTGTGTTAGATCTACTCCTATATAGGGACTTTTGCTCCTCTGTATAAGCACATTCGACTTAAATTAATATCCCAAAAATATCAATTCAATAGTTAAAAACACAATTAAGAACAAATTAAATATTTATCATATAGTTCAGATAACAATAACAAGATCGTCTTAGGTTTTATCCCCCTTAGATATTTAGGGTTTTAGTTCATAATTATAAAAAGAAACATCTCAGAATAAATAAAATAACAAAACATAAGAAAACCCAAAATTCCTAAAAGGATAGAAGGGAGATCATTTGTCTTGATGTAGATCCTAGCTTCTGAGATGGATCAATCGGCTTTCCTTCTAGTAATTCCCTACCTTTAACTCCCCGTCTTGGTGGGAATAATTTACCCCATTGTAGTTGCCTCCTAGGGTCTTTATATAGAGTTTAGAATATCTTTCTTAGCCCTTAAGTAGCCTTTTCCGAGTGAAATTGAACTTCATCACGATAGGGACACGCCCGTGTGCCATGCCCGTGTGAGTCGATATGGAGGCCATGCTCAAGCCTGTTAAAGTGGCACGGCCGTGTGACACGCTTTTGTGACGAACTTCTAGGCCGTGTTGATTATTTATTTGGGCTTAACCTGCCCCTTTTTGGCCCGTTCCTTGCTCTTTTTTATTCCTTATGCTCACCTAAGTATAAAACATGAAATAAAAGGATTAGGAGCACCAAATTCCACAAATTCAATGATCATTCATCCAGAAATTAAGCTAAGCATGAGGTAAAAATATGTATAATTTACGGTTTATCAAATACCCCCACACTTAAGCCATTGCTTGTCCTCAAGCAAAATCTCAATTCACAATTAAAAATTATTCCTCTCAACTTATAATCGTTATCAATAATGTTTTAAACTAATCCATAAATAATCAAACAATGAAAATTCAACCATAAGAAAATTAAAGTTTCAAACACTCTGAGTTGAGAATCTTATCACAGAAACATAGGTCTTCTCCCTTATTTTAGGTAATTACCTTGAACTCAAAGTCAACAAGAGTTGACATCCTCACTAAAGATTCACTCTATCCACTCGAAGTGTTTAGGGTTCAAAAATTAAGCACTCATTAGTCAACCTGAAAAGTTATTAAAATAAGCTTCCAGGAAAATGAAATCTCCACCACTATATATTGACATGATACATCGATCAAAAGGTATTTCAAGGGTTGTAACATGGCTTTGGTTAGGGTTGTTGTCACAGGCTGAAAAAGAGGGTTAGAATCGAGATTGAACTAAAAAATCATCTAACTAGAAAAATCTCTATCACTGAAACATATTCCTAGAACTAAGCATCTTTTTTCGGATAACATTGTTTTGGTTTCGGAAGCTTATAATAAAAATATACAAAAATATTGAATTACAACTGAAATATGAATTGCAACTGAATTAACTGTATATGCACTTTTTTTTAGAATAAATCAAATAACAATAAACTGAATATTTATAGACTTTACAATGAGAACAAAGCTAGATAATTATTCCACTCAAATCTCGACAAAAATAGGGATCAAAATAATTGAAGGGAATTCAACAAAAAATGGTTTATAGGTTAATATTGAAGGTAAGTCAATGAATAGTTTGTTAGGCTCAATGGGGTTCACTATAGGTAAATTTATGGAGGTAGGCTTTTATGGAGTAAGTGGGTTAAAACCTAGGTGCCTTTATCATTTCGGTATACCAAATTAATGATGTGGTCTCGACATGTATAATCGAAGCAAGTTCTAGAATAACAAATCAGTATTGACTCACTCAAAGTAACAATAAAAGTAAGCACGAAAGGATGTATGCTCAAAAGGCTCAAAAATCTCACCAGAATTATGGCTTTTGATGTCAATCCTGTGAATTTCAAATTTCAAGATAACACTTAAAATTGGGCTAAACAACCTAGAAAAATTTAAATTTCTCAAAAATTTTAACTTATCATGCTTGATTCTTTAATATTTTAAGGTTTGAATAATCAAAGCATAAGTACCTATGTCTTAATTCTCAAAATATCAATAAAAATCATAAATCAATTAGAATTCATCTTAATAGGGGATTGAGAATAATGCAGAGAGTGAAAGTGAGAATTCGGGGTTTGAGAACAATGCAAAAGGAAAATGAGTAAAATTCAGAGAATTAAGAATGATACAAAGAGTGAAAGTGAGTTCCCCCCACACTTAAGATATACATTACCCTCAATGTTTAAAGATAAAGTTAGTAACAATATAGCATAAAATTGTAAGATAGGGAGAGAAGGGAAACTCCCTGAAAATGGGATGGTATTCATTGAATTGGAAGCTAAGTTGGAGAAATGGCTTATTTAAAGTTCATGCTTCTGAATGGCTGGAGAGAATAAACACAAATGCGTAGGGAATTCAAGTATTACTCGATAAGAAGTGAAGTGCCAAATAAAAAAAATAAGGAAAAATATGGATTAAAGAAAATTAAAACAGAAAATAAAGAAATAGGGGATTAGGCACACGGCCGTGGCACACATCCGTGTGCCATTGGGTTGGCCTGTGTATTTCGTATTTCAAGGGTTTTGGAGCGCCTGAGCCGTGGCACACGCCCGTGTTCCTAGGGCTTGTTGAGGCACACGGCCGTGTCTGAATTGGCAGGTTCGACCACGGCTTTGGGACACGGGCGTGTCGCACGCCCATGTTGATTTGTCAGAATTGGCCACTACCGCCTCGCACAGCCTTGGCTAGTTGTCGTAGCCCGTGTGATGGGAAAAACTTACCCTGCTCATACACGGCCATATTGCACGATCGTGTCTATGCGCATGGTGTCCACACGGCCTTAAGTATACCTGTGGGCATGGCCTTATGGCTTGAAAAACCTACATTCGAAGGGTTAGTTAATGTGTTAAAGAGTTTAAATAAAAGAACTCTACTATGTCTAAGTGCTTGGGTTGCCTCCGGAGAAGCGCTTGTTTTATAGTTTAAGCTCGACTTTTCCCAAGCTTGCTCGGTCACGGTGGTTTGAAAAGTTGAAACTCTTCTATCCTACTTTCAACTTTATAAGGTTTGAGTCGAGTATTATTTACTTTGAAAGTGCCGAGTGTCTTGTGTGTTATCTCGACTGTACCATAAGGAAATATTTTTATTACCGTGAAGGGAGGTATGTCACTTGTATGAAGTTTTGCATTCAAAATTCGAGGATCTTTCTCCTTTAAGAATACCTTATCCCCTACCTTAAATTGATTCGTTTTTACCTTAGGGTCGTCTTGGTGATGCTTTGGGTTTGTGTGACATATTTTGGGCTTTTCTTGTTGATAGTTCAACCACTCATCTAGTTCCTCAATTTGGAGCATTCATTTTTCATATACGTTTCCTTTAGATGGACTCATCTGTGGTCGGGTCGCCATTATGTGAAGTGTATCCTGCGAAGAAGGTGGGACTGTGAGATCATTCTTATTACAAGGACTTGTAACAATATTTTTATCATCAACAATCTTATTCGAGTTTCGGGCTTGTAAAGTAACTTTGTCATCACTTACACAGAGTGTAAGCTCGCCTGTGCCTACATCAATTATTGTTCTAGCAGTTGCTAAAAAGGGTCGCCTTATAATTAAGGGTACATTGCTATCTTCATCAACGTCTAGAATAACAAAGTCGACTAGGAACATAAATTTATCAATTTTGACAAGCACATCTTCAATTATGCCATTAGGAAATCTAATGGTTTTATCAGCCAATTGGATGCTCATCTTAGTTTGTTTAGGTTTCCCAAGACCTAGTTGTTTAAACACTTTATAAGGCATTACATTAATACTAGCCCCTAAATCAGCTAAAGCATTTTTGACGTCTAAACTACCAAATAAACAATGAATTGTAAAACTCTCTAGATTTTTTAGTTTGTTGGGCAGCTTATTCTGTAAAATAGCTGAGCACACTACATTCAGTTCCACATGAGACATCTCATCTAGCTTTTGTTTATTCGTCAGTAGTTCTCTTAAAAACTTAATGGCATTTGGCATCTGCGAAAGAGTTTCAATAAACGGTAAGTTAATATGTAATTTTTTTAAAAGTTTAAGGAATTTACCGAATTGTTCATCCGTGCGATATTTCCTTAACGCTTTTGGGTATGGGATACGAGGTTTATACTCTTTGACAATTGCTTATTTGGAACTTACCTCATCCTTACCTTTACTTACCACAGTCTCCTTACATGGCTTTGGGTTGGTTTTGGTTAACCCTTCCCCATCTATTGTATGCACGACATTAAGTTGCTCATTAGGGTTAGTCTCGGTGTTGCTTGGTAACCCACATTGTGGTCTTTCAGAAATTAGCTTAGCGACTTGGCCTATTTGAGTTTCAAGTCCTTTAATGGATGTTTGCTGGTTCTTAAGTGCCTTATCGGTGATCTGAAAATAGGTTTCTGACACGACAATAAATTTTGTGAGCATCTCCTCAAGGTTCAGCTTTTTCTCTTGTTGGAACGGGGGTTGTTGAAATCCCGGATGAGGTGGTTACCTTTGATTTCCTTGTCATCCCCATGAGAAATTTGGGTGGTTCCTCCAACCTGCATTGTAAGTATTACTATAAGGGTTTTTTTGGGATCTAGAATTATTACCCATATAGTTGGCTTGCTCGGTTTCCATGCCATGTCCATAGGAAGAGTAATCGGGATTGTACATGTTTCATTAGTTTGAGTTATATTGTATCACCGGGTGTACCTGCGTAAAACCAACAAAATTATCAATCTTTTTATTAAGGAGTTCTACCTGATTAGAAAGCATGGTGACTGCATCAATATTAAAAACTCCGGCAGCTTTCTGTGGCTTTGTTCTCATGATTTACTACTGATAGTTATTCAGTAACATCTCTTCTATAAAATCGTAAGCTACTTCTGGTGTTTTGTTGTTGATTGTTCCACCGGCGGCTGCATCTATTATTTGCCTTGTCGAAGGATTCAAACCGTTGTGAAAGGTTTGAACTTGTATCCATAGATGTAACCCATGGTGAGGGCACCTTCTCAATAAGTCCTTATATCTCTCCCAAGCATCGTAAAGTGTTTCTAAATCCATCTGCACAAAAGAAGAGATATCATTCCTTAATTTTATCGTTTTAGCCGGTGAAAAATATTTGAGCAAAAATTTTTCGGTCATTTGTTCCCATGTAGTAATAGACCCTCGTGATAAAGAATTTAACCACTGTTTAGCTTTATTTCTCAATGAGAATGGGAATAACCGAAGACGAATGGTATCATCAGAAACACTATTTATTTTAAATGTGTCGCAGAATTTCAAGAAATTAGCTAAATGAGCGTTAGGATCCTCATCCTGCAAACCATCAAACTGAACAAACTGTTGTATCATCTGAATAGTGTTAGATTTCAGTTCAAAATTATTTGCAGCAATAGTGGGCCTAACGATACTAGATTTAGTATTAGCCAAATTAGGTCTAGCATAATCATACATAGTACGAGGAACAGGATTCTGTTCAACAGGATTTGCGGCTACTACAGGAGGTAGTTGATTATCGTGATTTGCCTCCATCTCTTCAGCAGGTTCATGTTTTTCTTTGTTTTGGATATTGCAAACTTCTTCTTATCTCTCTGCAAGTTCGACGAACTGTAGCTTCTAAATCGTCGTCAAACAATAATGGTCCTCCTAGATTTCTTCTAGTCATAAATTAGAGACACTTAAAAGGAAAAGGTAAAAAGAAAATTAAAAACCTAAAATAAAAAAAAAGAAAATAATTTGCAATAAAAGTAAAGAATGGCTAAAGTAATAGGAATCGAGTGTTCCTAATATTTTAGTTCCCCGGTAACGGCGCCAAAAACTTGATCTTGTGATGATGAAGTAATAAAATCTATCGTACTTGGAAACTAACTATTATCACGATAAAAGGCAAGTGCACCTATCGAATAGCAGTATAGCTAGTGGCAAGACCGGAATATCAAATCTAAGGAACTAAAAGTACTAGTAATGACTTCATTCCTATTATCTAGCCTAAGAAATAAAAAGGGTTTGGTTAGAAACTATTTTAAACTAAACTAAAGAAACGACAAAGAGTAAATTAGGAAATTGCTTTTGGGAAAACTAATTGATGAGGGCAATACCTAAGGAAGAATCCACCTAGACTTCACTTGTTATCTAACTCTGAATTAGACGATTTCTTCATTTGACTTGATCCGTAGAGATCCCTAAATTATGTTAATACCTCCGTCGATGATAAGAACAACTAATCTTAAGTTGATTAATTGAAATCTCTTTCTAATTAAAACCCCTAGTCTTGCGTTAACTCGATCTATGGCTCCCCATATTAGATTTGACTCTAATCCGGTAGATTTTCGTCGTCCTATGTCTAGGATTGCGATCAACTCCGCTTAATTGTGTTGGATCTACTCCTATACAGGGACTTTTGCTCCTCTGTATAAGCACATTCGACTTAAATTAATATCCCAGAAATATCAATTCAAGAGTTAAAAACACAATTAAGAACAAATCAAATATTAATCATATAGTTCAGATAATAATAACAAGATTCGTCTTAGGTTTCATCCCCCTTAGATATTTGGGATTTTAGTTCATAATTATAAAAAGAAACATTTCAGAATAAATAAATTAACAAAACATAAAAAAACCCAAAATTCCGAAAAGGATAGAAGAGAGATCCTCTGTCTTGATGTAGATCCTAGCTTTTGAGATGAATCAATCGGCTTTCCTTCGAGCAATTCCCTGCCTTTAAATCTCCGTCTTAACGGGAATAATGTACCCCCTTGTAGTTGCCTCCTAGGGTTTTTATATAGAGTTTAGAATGTCTTTCTTAGCCCCTAAGTAGCCTTTTCCGAGTGAAATTGAACTTCATTACGGCGGGGACACGCCAGTGTGCCAGGCCCGTGTGAGTTAATGTGGAGGCCGTGCTCGAGCTTGTTAAAGTGGCATGGCCGTATTACACGACCGTGTAACGAACTTTCAGGCCGTGTTGAGTATTGATTTGGGCCTAACTTGCCCGTTTTTGGCCTGTTCCTTGCTCTTTTCTCTTCCTTATACTCATCTAAGTATAAAACATGAAATAAAAGGATTAGGAGCACCAGATTCCACAAATTCAATAATAATTCATCTAGAAATTAAGCTAAGCATGAGGTAAAAATATGCATAATTTACGGTTTATCAAATACACAATCGTTAAAAGAGATTCCCGAACTCACAAAAATTACTCCATTCCAACAACTTACAAACGAAGACAAAAGTCGCAGAGATCCTCGCGTTGACAGTTACTATCTTCTGACCAGTGACTAACAACAGAACTTTCGTTAATTTCGTATTCCCTCACCACTTTTGGTTAACAAAAAGAATGAAAACGATAAATAAAACAAAAATAAAAAAATGAAAAAAAAGGAAGAGGGAGAACTGTCGTTAATTAATTTCCTAACTTCCAAGCAGATTACTGGCATTTAACAAAAAAATATATTCCTAATGTATACGATAGGATTCGAACTCAAAACCAGACAGTATACAAACAAATGTTTAACTAGTAAACCAGCAGGCTCATTCTTAACACTATCATACACTGAATCGAACTTAAGCGGGTAGTGCATGCTTATGGATTGATTTCAAAACAACAAAACTTTTAATGATACGACTCGAACTTCAAACCTTAAACAAAGAAGCAAAGCACAGAACCACAGATACATAAATTAATTACTACAAAATCTCACAATTAAATTCTTAAATTTTGTTGGGGGCGTTACAATACCTCCTCGCTTAAATCGAAAATTTGGAGTATGAGTTCGTTAAACTCTCGCACATACTCCCTAACTGTGCCTTGTTACGTAAACTGACGTAACTTTGGTCGACCCTCGTTCTCGGCATATTCAGGGTAAAACTATGCCTTGAATTCCTTTTAGAACTCCTCTAAAGTCCTAATTGTGGTTCCACCATATTTCTCACCTATGGACTTATGACGCTACCATAAAAGAGCAACATCACAAATATATATATAGCAACAGTACTTACTTTAGTAGCATCGTCAAAGATGCTTTTGGCATGGAAGTATTGCTCAGTTCCCCACAAAAAGTTATCCATATTACTTGCGGACCTTGTCCTTGTAAACTCTTTCGACTTTGGGACATCTATCTTGTGGTTGAGTATTGCACCCAACACTTTTTTACCCACAATGGCTCGACACATAGCAAGCTCCCAAATGTTTCGAGAACCAATTTTTTTCTTTCCTGAAACAGAAAATCCATATCAAAAAATGCCACCAACAACCACCACTTATGGCACCATCACCTCTAACCCAACAACCTTTTCCTCATATGCCAAACACATGCGTCGCCTATGGCTAGAGCTAGTCTCCCTCTCCTGTTTCTGCCTCTCCATCTTTGCTTAACTCTTCTTTGGCACCCATTATTCTGTGAGTTACATCCATTTGATTTCTCTATAAAAAAAAAAAAAACTAAGATTTTTGGGGTTTATTCTTTTGTCCAGTTACAAGATGCTACCCACTTTGATTTTTACTAGTGATTTCTTTAGCCAAGAGCTTATTTATAAATTTTAAAACAGGGTTGGGCATATTACATTATGTTAGGAGGAAGTTAAAGAAGCAAAACAAAACATTTCAATAATCCCATGACCCAACTATTTCTTCTTTTTAATCAGGAGAAAATTGAGTTTTAGGGCATAATTTTGTATTCTATTTTATAAATAAAAATTAAAAATCTATTCTCATCCCAGTTAGACATCCAAATTGGCATTTATAACTCATCTGGACTGCCACGTAGGACTATTGTTAAGGAGGTAACAGAGCTTAACGACAGAGTGATAACTTCGTAACAAAACACTAACGTAAGTGACGAAAACGTAGTTTCAAACATAAACGACTAAAATGTAATTTGAGACAAATAAAAGTGATTTTTTATACTTTACCCTAATTTATAACATATATTAATTTTAAATTTAAAAGATAAGATAAAAAATTATACTATTTATTAAGTGTTTTACTAAGTTAATCTCACCAACTCGATTAGAAAATTATGTAAATACCCTTTTATAATTAAAATAAGTTATATTATTTGAAGGTAATTTAATCTTTTTATTTTAACAAAAAATCAATTAAAATTTACATATGGTAAGATTTGCACGCACACCAATCAAATTAATAAAACCTTAAATTTACCTGTAAACAAAAGCTTAATTTTGATATATTTTATACAATTTTATTTTAATATGCACAAGTTATTATCCTCATTAATTGTAATTATAGTACATTTAGTATTGTTAATCTGATATATTTATATATTTAAATTTCGTTTCACTCATAATTTAATATATTTTTTATTTTAATATTGTAAAAAGTTAATGTGTTATTATGATTAATTAGTTCTAAATTATATATTTTATTATTTATTATATTTTTAGACATATATTTATGTTTTAAACATATTATTTTTACATATATGCGTATGATAGAATTTTTAGTATTAATAAAAAAGATTGAAGTATGGGACGAAGAAATACGAATATACCATACATCATATTACAGTCACTTTTATGATTAAAAAATTACTGCACATGTAGTTTTTTAAATGAAAAATCTGTACACTTGTTTTTATATATCTAAAAGATTAAATAAATTAAATAATGTTATATGACATCACACACATTAAAAAATTAAATATTAATAAAAAATATTTTTTAAATAAATTTTAGTTAAGTGTGTTTGATAAATTGAAAATTTAAATGTTGAAAAATTGATATTGAATTTTATAAATGCTTAATTTGTTTTAAAAAATTGTTTGATAAAAGTAAATATTGAATTTTAGAAGATTATGTACTTATCTACTTATCTTATTCAACACTTTTTTTTGGAAAATTTTATATTAAATAAAAAATTAAAATAATTATCAAACATATTTAAAATATTAAATGTTGAAAATTTTCAATGGTTTATCAAATACACCCTAAATAACATGATTCGATGAAACTAAAACTAAATTAGAGGTATTATGTAAGGGCGTGTTTGATAAACTAAAAAATTAAGTGCTAAAAAATTAAGAATTGAACTTTTATTGATAAATTTTATAAGTGCTGAATTTACCTACAGAGGTGATTTGGTGGGTGACATGGGCCCCGGCCACCTAAAATGAAAAATTGTCATTTAGGATCTTTTAAATTTTTTTAAATTTTAAATTAGTAAAGATAAAGTTGTACTTTGCCCTTTAAAATTATAAAAATTCGATTTAATCTTTTAAAAATTATAAATATATAGGCTAAAAAAATTAAAATTTCATTCGACCCCTAAAAAATTGTTCTGACTTCGCCCCTCTTTACCTACTTATCTTAATTATATAATATTTTTTTCAAATAAAAAGAAAGAATAATATTTTTTATATTTAAAAAATTAAATAAATATCTTCAATAATAATATTATGTTTTATAATTTCACTTTCATAGTTTTTTCTCCTAAGATTTTGTTGAGTGGAATAAAATCAGTCAGTCAAAATTATTATAATTATAGTTATAAAATATATATGGATATGTCATATTGATATACACAAAATTCTGATAAAAAAGAGATAAAAGGATTTTATCAAAAAAAAGAAAAGATAAAAGGAACATTTAGCTAATTTGACAATTTTTCTTAATTTGGTCATGGATTTTTTTCATATTAGTACCAAAATTTAATAATTTTTTTAATTTAGTCTCTAAATTAAAATTTTGTTAAGAATAATGAACTAAAATTTTGAAATTATATCAAATTATCATTTTACTTTTTAAAATTTTTTTATCATGTGGCATAAACTCAGATTATCATATCTCAGCGAAATTCAAGTTTAAAAATTAAATTGAGAAAAATTATCAAATTTAGGGACTCAAAAGATTACAGAATCCAGGGACCAAACGTTACTTTATTCCAAACAAATTATCCCACGCTGCTTTTGTTACCGTCCATATCGGCACGTGACGTAAGCGGCGTGCCCTCCTTGCCCTAGTCTCTCCCACTTGCACTGTATTTTTTATAAACCCAATAAAAAGGGGAGTGCGGCCAGCAGACTTGCGCTCTTTTCAAAGCCTCTCGTCTCCTCTCCATAAATCTCTCTCTCAACGCAAAGCGAATAGGCGGAGACTTCCAAGAATCTATCGCTTCAACTAATCACGCTCTAAAGGTAACAATTTCTCTAAATTTTCAATAATAAACTTTTTAAGCAAATATCAGATCTGAATCTGTTGTTCTACTTTTTAGCTTCAATCTGTTCTAGTTCATCACTATTTCATTCTCTCTCTCTCTTTTTTTTTTTTATCTATATTATAGCTGCACTTTTAGTTTTTCTTCATTGTTTGTTATTAGATCTGATTATTTTCTGATACTGTTGATCTGTGGTGAAATGTTTTTAAATGGTTTTGCCTACGTTCGATCTGATCTATCGTGTATATATTATTTTTTCTTGAAATTTACGCTTGATTCGTTAGATCTATTGGTGTTTACTGCTTTTGGTTGCAAATCGGTGGTGTGAGAATCTGTTTGGTTTGTATCCAACTCTCACTTGTAGTTGAAATTTTAGATCCATTTATTTCCGTCACTTTTAGAGTCTCCTTTTTCACTCAAGAAAATAGATCATTTTTCACTGCCTTCAGATCAGCTGCAGTTTTCTGCCTTTTCAAACTTCAATACGAGGCAAAATATATATGTATTTTTTTGTAATATCCCGTTCTGAAATTACTTGCATAAATTCAAAACAGTGCAGTACATTTTAGATGATTGTTTACTGTTCTATATGGTATTTATTTTATGGTTTCTGCTTAAAATTGCCGCGTTGTTTATGTTCTTGCATCTGTGATTCAATTTGGTATGTCCTTTTGTTTTTACTTCTAGTAATATGTTGTTCTTGATGAGATGTTCCAATCTTGCAGCATATCCCCTAAGTATGCCTTGTTGCACGATTTACTTTTGCTTGTTAAAATAAAACCGTGCTTCTACTTGATGTCTTCTATATTTTGTTTTTCTTGGCTATAACATTTTTGTATCCATGATCTTACATCCAGCTTTGTTTCATTGTTGACAATTAATATGCATTTCTTTTCATTCTATTCTGTGTGTTCATGTGCTCATTTTCTTTCTTTCAATGAAGTCAGAATGGATCAGGTTCAACACCCATCTGTCATGCAGAAGGTAGCAGGCCAGCTCCTTCGTTCTAGCCATTCTCAAGATTTTCTAGGCTATAATGGGTCTTTCAGGAGCCCTGCTCTGTATCAAAGGCGTGCTGCATATGGCAATTACTCCAATGCTGCACTGCAGTATCCTGTCCGGCCTTGTTGTGACCTGTCTGTGGTTCCATCAACAGCTTCTGCTATTTGCGTTCAAGCCCCTGCTGAGAAAGGATTTACCGGCTTTGCTATTGATTTCCTCATGGGTGGAGTTTCTGCTGCTGTATCAAAAACAGCTGCTGCACCAATTGAGCGTGTTAAGCTTTTGATTCAGAACCAAGATGAAATGATCAAAAGTGGAAGGCTCTCTGAACCTTACAAGGGTATTGGTGATTGTTTCAAGCGAACAATCAAGGATGAAGGATTTGGTTCTTTGTGGAGAGGAAACACTGCCAATGTTATTCGTTATTTCCCCACTCAGGTTAGCAATTCTAACTTTTTATATATATTACATTTTCTTTCGTTTATATTTATTGCACGTGTTTTATACTTATTCTTTTGTTGATTTTTCTACAGGCCTTGAACTTTGCCTTCAAGGATTACTTCAAGAGGCTTTTCAACTTCAAGAAAGACAGAGATGGTTACTGGAAATGGTTTGCTGGGAACTTGGCATCTGGTGGTGCAGCTGGTGCTTCTTCCCTTCTCTTTGTCTACTCCTTGGATTATGCTCGAACTCGTCTTGCAAATGATGCAAAGGCTGCAAAGAAGGGAGGAGAGAGACAATTCAACGGTCTTGTTGATGTCTACAGGAAAACCCTAAAATCTGATGGTATTGCCGGGCTTTACCGTGGTTTCAACATTTCATGTGTTGGAATCATTGTTTACCGTGGTCTATATTTTGGAATGTACGACTCTTTGAAGCCAGTGGTTTTGACTGGAAGCTTGCAGGTTAGTATGCAGGATGTTATTTGATACAACTATATATGTTGCCTTGTTACTTAAGCTATATATTTTTATTGTAATGACAACTTGCTCTGTTACCCTTCGATAATTACAGGATAGTTTCTTTGCTAGTTTTGCTCTTGGTTGGCTTATCACAAATGGTGCTGGCCTTGCATCTTACCCAATTGACACTGTTCGTAGAAGAATGATGATGACTTCTGGTGAAGCTGTCAAATACAAGAGCTCGCTCGATGCCTTCTCTCAGATCTTGAAAAACGAAGGTGCCAAGTCTCTATTCAAGGGTGCTGGAGCTAACATCCTTCGTGCCATTGCCGGTGCTGGTGTGCTCGCTGGATACGACAAGTTGCAGCTGATTGTTTTCGGAAAGAAGTATGGATCCGGTGGTGCTTAAATTTAGGGTGGTACTATCTCCCTTCTTTTGTTATGTTTTAGGTTTTAAAGATGGCGATGAAAAGCTCGACACATTGAGAAATTTATTTCGGCAAAAAAATTCATTAATAATTCAGATTTAGGGGGGGAAGTTACTCCCTAAACGATTTTTACATTTGGGATGTTGTGAAATTTTGATTTACCCATCTCGGATTTTTGGTTTGGTTTTAAGAAATGAAGTGATGGATGTTTTATTTATATCTGAAAACGGAATTGCTCTGAAGTTTCAGGTTGAAAATTGGTTAATCAACCATGGAAGTTAATTTTATGCTTTTGGCTGGCCACTGAAATGAATTTATATGATGATACTTGTTGTCTTGATGCACAATGTTGATTTGATAGAGAATTTATAGTATGAAATGGGAATAAAATAAAGTAGTGTGAAATTAGTATTTTATATATTATGAAAAGACTAAAGTAGTGTGATAAGGGAATGTTTACTTTTGTTAATATTAAATTTAACTTATCATCCACACTGAAAATGATGGTATCATTTTGGGTTAGCTAACTAATCTTTGCTTTTGCTTTTGAATATTATATATAAATATCAGTAAGAATATTTTAAATGTTGTGCGCTTTAGTTAGATGTGACATATAAACTAAGGATAAACTTCTTTTTCATAACATATGAATTTAATGAACTTGTTATTATCATATTACTATATATATAAGTTCTATGGAGATTTTTGTATTAAGAGTTAAATTATATATTTTTATTTTATTTTAATTAATTAGTAAATTAGTCCCTATAAGTTAGATGAAGGAGAAAATTAATCATTCTATTAAAAATTCTATTCGTTTTTGCTATTAAAAATTGGTCTATGCATGTCAACGTGAGATATGTATGTCACACCACATGTTACTGTTTGAAGATTGATTTTTTCTATAGTCTAACGTATAGATACTAATTTATTTATTTTTTAAGTAAAGTCTGTAAAAAATGCAATCTAACTCTTAATATTATGCTGCTTTTACCATTATGATATAACCTCTCTTTACTCTTTCAGCTTCCATTGGTTAGTTTTTGACATGGCACTTTTATGAGGGTTTAGATTTAACTTCATACAAGTATTATTCCTTTTATTTGAAGTTGTTTACTTTTTCTCCTTTCTGGTTTGTCTTTGGGTCAAAAATATCAGTCGCTTTGGTACAACTAAATTTAAGACTCCAAACTGCTCGTACTGTTGGTGAAAATAGTTTTAGCCAAAGGTAAGCGTATAACCGTAAAATCTGGACTAATTACAAACTTAACCCTCAAATCGTACCGCATTTTCTATTTAGACACTTAATTTTTTTAAATAAAAAAATGGTAATTAAACAATCCATTTTGTTTCATTTTATCTAAAAAAATTATAGACACTAAAAACGTAAAATATCATACGTTTGATAATAGTTTAATGACTGGTGGGTGAGATGGTTGTATGAAAAAGCAAAAAGAATAAGGGACAAATATTAAAATTATACATGGAGTTTAATTTTGTTTAAATATACCGTAGAAGTATCATGAAAGCCTCTGTACTAAGAGTTAGATTGTATTTTGCCCCTCTACTAAAAAATGGGCAAATTAGTCTATGTATATAAGATAAAAAGGTAAATCGGTCTTTTTTGTTAAAAAATTCATCATTCGTATTGCTAAAAACTAGTGTGGCTGACGGGATAATTGAATAGTGATATGTGGTGTGCTACAGGTATCTCATGCAGATGTATATGGATCAATTTGTTTTTTGATCTAATGTGTAGAGACTTATTTGTCTATTTTTTTAATAGAGGGTAAAATGCAATTTGACTTCTAATACAGGGGCTTTCATGGTACTTTTACCATAATTACACACATTAAACTTTGATTTTTGTTCCAATGTATACATAAAATTTCGATTTTGTTTCAGTTGTTTACATTATCCATTTAATGAAATGAATTCATCAATTTATTTTTACATCGGATAAGTATACTTATTTATGTATGTAATATGTAAATGTAAAATGATATTATATCGATAATAATGTTAATTATTTATGATAACTGAAATCAAATTAAAATATCATATACGACATTACTCATTAAATCAAATTTCTTATGTAATTTCAAGATTTATTCCTCCTACGAAAACAAAGACAAAAGTATATGGTAATGATAATATTCAAATTAACTAGATAAAAGTTACTAAGCCAAAAAAAAAGTTAATAGTTTTAGCCTATATCAAATTTATCAATGGTTTGAAATTGATTTATTTTAATTTTGAAATAGAGGAGAAAAATATTATGACAATTTTTACTATAAAAAATAATTATTAAATTTTATTGGATGGAATGATAAAAAAATTGAAATTATTTTAATAAAATTTTGAGTTTAAATTTTGTAAATGAAAATAATAATCTTGAGAGAATTTGTTCAAACTTGACATTAAATATAGTCAAAATTCAATATAATTTTGATATTGTAGGTATTAGAATAGAAAATTAATATGAAAATAAGAAAATAATAATAATAATTTAGAGATGAATTCACAACTTTAAGCTTTATTATTATTATTATTAATGTTGTTAAAATCAAGTTAGATTGGTTAGGGTGTCGGTCCAAAGAAAAAGATTAAACTAATTGATCTGCGAATTGTTCAGAATCGGGTTAAAAAAGTTTGAACCGACGATTGAATTGGTTTTCTTTATTTTTTAATATATTAGTATTTATAATTTTTTAATAATTTATTTAATTAAACTGGATGGACAGATTGAATTGATGATCTAACTGGTTCGACCACCATTTAGATTTTAAAAACCTTGTTATTACAAGAAATAAAAAAAATATTTAGGTTTATTTAATCATAAAAAAACTAAAAAAGGGTAAACTACATCCAAGGTCTCTAAACTACTGGTAAGTTTACGTTTTGGTCACTTAACTTTAAAAAGTTACAAAATGATCACTGGTTGTTAAGTTTTTTTTTTTTTTTTTTAAAGTCCATCTAGTGAGCTTTAAGCAACAAATCGACAATTGATACAATGGATCAATATTGATTGACAAGAATGGTACCACTTGAGCATAGACGCCCTGAGCACAATACTTTCACCTTGAGGTTTCTCCCAAAACGAACCCAACCTCTCCTCAACAATGTTCATTCTTTTCATGAACGGTGAATTTCCAGTTTTGAAATGAATTTAGGTCATTAATGTTTGTTGGATCGAGTGGTAAAGAGCTCGATTTCCCTTAAAAAAGGTGAATAGAGGATATAGTATTAGGAGAGTTTTATTTTGCCTCTTATTGAGAGGTTTGACTTGGCTTGAATTTGGATTTAATTCAACCTTAGAAGAAAAAAACTCGGGTCTTCCCCAATCACTTCATAGGGATTTATGTGCTAAAACAAAGCATAATTAGATATAGTCCTTTCAATAAAAAATGGAAGCTTTAGTCTATCAACACATGCTTAATTAATCTACTAACATTACTTGGTTGCTTGATGTTGGATTCGTCTTATACATCTAGTTGTTTTCATGCATGAATGTGATAAGATGGTGGTTTTTTTCTCTGTTCAGGAAAATGTATACTAGTCGATGAGTATGAATGCATACAAATTCGGGTTTGGACAGTACTGTTTACGGTCCATATGAGGTAAATGATCATTTGACAAGAATGGATGGATGTCTCGAGGACTTGGGACTACCGGTGGCCACCGAGTTCTGACTAGGCTGCGGTTTTAGATATGCAGCCCGGAGGTGATGCAGTTGTGGAGACGCATACTACACCCGAAAACTGTTAGTTGAGAAATACGTTCTAATCTACGTTTACAGGCACCCCGAATCATCAAAGCAATAGTAATTCTCCGGTATGATCCAAATTCCGAGTTGAACGGAATAGTTGTCGAGAATGAAACAAAGTTCAACTATTGGCGCTGATCAAAATTTCCGTCTTTATTATGAATTTATTGCCTTGGAAAGTAGAAAGCGGAAGCTTACTTTTATGATCACGAATGAGAAATGGAAATGCAAGCATTGGCATGGATCCCAATGTGGGGGAAATATGTACATAGGCTTGATTAAAATTTGATTCTACTCGAAAAAATAAAAAGAAATTCAAAATTTTGAGTTAATTGAATCGAATTATTCAATTTTTAAAGTAAATTCGAGGTTGAGTTGAGTTAAATTTTACAATTAAAATAATTTGAATAACTCAAATATTTCAAATAATTTAAATAATAGATTGGTGTAAGTATATACCTTTAGTCTCTATCAATTTTGAAAATGAATAAATTGGTCTCTTTTTCAACAAAAATTACGATTCTTTTAAATATTTATAAAAATTTCAAAATTTATTATTCGAATATGCATAAAAGCCCAACTCCATTACATTGTTAGAATCCATGTTGTATATTTGAAAGAGGCTGACCTCCTTACTTCTCATGGTACAATCTTCTTTCCCTTGAGCCCCCTTTCTTCTCGGTTCATAGAGATAAAATGTAATGTAGGACTGGTGCCAACAGTTAATCACAAAAGAAAGGACTCATTGAGCT
The DNA here is from genome assembly GCA_020496765.1 of Gossypium stocksii. NCBI lineage: Eukaryota > Viridiplantae > Streptophyta > Magnoliopsida > Malvales > Malvaceae > Gossypium > Gossypium stocksii. The sequence goes on from CM035623.1 coordinate 4,832,966, forward strand.
AGGATTACTAACTAATACTAATATAATACTATTTTGCCTCTTATTTTGCTTTGAAAGATTTTCAAAAATTTATTGTTTCAAATTTATGTGCTCTAATATAAAATTAATTATATTGTAAGAAGATTTTAATTTGAAATGTTTAATTTTTCTAATTTAACTCAAACAATTCTATTTGATTCAACTCGATTTGAATTTAATTTTACTCGACTCGATTTGAAAAAAAATTCAAATCGAGTTAGGATGATAAAATAAGACCCGTTAACTTGATTAACTCGAAATTTTTTCACTTGATTCGATCAAACACTCACCCCTACTAGTAGTGCCTATAAAATTGTTTCATTTTAACCGAGAATATTAAGTCTGCCTAATGGAATTAGGATATAATCGAGTTGAAAATGCAATGTGACTGTGGCGCTATGGCTTTTTTGGGCAGGCTGAATAGTGAGTCTAATGAAATTAGGCATTAAGACATCAAAATTCAATGGGTTCGCATTAGAGGTGCTCATGGGCAGGGGCGTAGTTAGGAGACTGACAGGGGCGTCGACCCTACTAAAATAGAAAATTGTTCATTTAGGCATTTTAGAAATTTTAAAATTCTAAATTAGTAAGGTAAAATTGCACTTTGACCTCCTAAAAATGATAAAAAATTGATTTAATCCTTTACAAATTATAAAAATATAGACTATTAAAAATTACAATTTAATTTCGCCTCCCAAAATTTTCTGGCTTCACCCCTACTCAAGGCCGGGTTAGGCCGGATCTAAGCATGATATTAACATATTTTATGCTTGTCCAAACTTGGCCCAACTTGGAATATGAGCTTAAAATTTTGCTCAAACCTGTTCATATTTGAAAAAGATTAACCCAAAATCATTTTAAGCCCGCCCATATTATTATTTAAAATTTTTTAACAAATATTTATATTATATTATTTTAATGTTTAATAATTTTTTACCTTTTTTATTTATTAAAATTTTTATATAATCATCTTAACATTATTTTAATATTTACATTAAAATAGTATTATATATTTAATATAAGTTTATTTTTTAATATGTTCTAAATTACATAAGATATAAAAATAATATAATATAAAATATTAAAAACTTAAAAACGAGTCGGATTAGGCTGAACTTAGGTCTTAAATGTTAAAAGTCGATCCCAACTTATATTTTAAACGAGCCTAATTTTTTACCTAAACCTAATTTTCAAATTTAATAATTTTCTTTAAACTCACCTAAACAGATATCCCGAACCTTTTAACAGTTGTAGTCGGCATCATTGCTTACTTTGAAACTTTTGTTGATTAGCTGCATTTCTTTAATTTTAATTTTACAGGACAGCTGTTTTTGAGTTTTTTGAGAATTTTCCACTCACTTTTTTTTTTTTTCTTTTGCCAGAAAATTATGGCAATCACTGTCAATATTTTGGATTGAAGAATTTGATTATGGATTTGGGAAGGGCCACGTTTAGGATTTGTTGGTGATTTTTGGTTTTTGATTAAGTGAAAATGAAACCTCACTCATAAAACACTTCCTTTGTCTGGGGTCAATATCTTTTATATCTATATATATCAATTCTGATTCAAAGCACACATAGTTTGTATGGAAAATTATTATGGGAAAAAACTACAAATAGAAGAGAAAAACTTTTAGAAAAATTAATAATACAAGATAAATTCGATTATTCCTATTTTAAAGGTTAAACAAGCCTGTTATAATTAATGTTTAATAAAAAAATTATAATATTATTTTAAGAGCCCTCGATACTTTCCTATAAATCCTTTATTTTATTTTTTTAACAAGTGAATCGATTTACACAATTCTAACATTAATATATATAGAAATAGTAGCGAATGCTGTAGAGTATCAATGTTCCCAAAACAGCTTCTCAATTCTTGCGTCCTTATTATTTGTAAACCTTCGAATGGTACTATTAATGTTGCTGCTGTAATCTTTGAGGGGTTGTGAGATGAAGAATAATAGGATGGTTCCCTTCATTACAAGACAAGACCAGCCCAGAAAACCCAACAAAACATCGACCATATTCAAGCTAAAATACGTAAACCATAGACCAGATGAAGAATAATAGGAAGGTCCCAAAACAGTGTTGAGTAACCCGAGTAGAACTTCCCTAAAACAAGACAAAACACGTAAACCACATACCAGATTCAAGAGCATTCCTGTTTTACGATGATGGTGGTGGTTGATGGAGACAGTGTGTATTGAGGGAAGCTACAGTGGGTGTGTGCTCAGTGGCGGCGATTGGCGACTGGTGAACGATGATGGTGGTGACTGGTGGGTGTTGGTGGAGTTGAGAAGGCAAATGTGTTTACTTTGTTAGTTGATTTGAATGGAGAAAGTGGAGGAGAGGAGAGGGCTAATTGGACTGTGGGAAAAAAAAGAGAGTATAGGTTGGTTATCTAGGTTGAGTTAGGTTCCAGAAAAAAAATAGCTTCTTGATGTTTAACCCGTTTTGTAAATAAATATTATTTTTTTTTGACGGTTCGACCTATGATTAAGTCTAAATAGAAGACATTTGATAATAATATAGAGATATATAAACTGTATAATTAAATTCTTTCAATTATTTTAGGTAAAAAAAGAAGAATTCTTTCAATTATTCCTATTAGAGGTAAACAAAATCTGATTCGATTTGAAAAATTTAATAAAATAGTTCGAGTTATTCGATCAACTCGAATAAAAAATTAAAGTTTTTGATTTAATTCGAATATGAATTACACAATTTCAGCTATTCGAAAATTCGAATAAGAAAAAGTAAAACTACGTCAGTTTGATAAATGTTGACCCATCAACTACGTCAGTTTGATAAATGTTGACCCATCAACCTTACTTATGTAGTTAAATAATCTTGTACTTTGTCTATTAGTTAAATAATCAGTAAATGTAAACACAACATTGAGTATAAATAATAGGATTTGTTAACTCGACTCGAATTGAAAAAATTTCAAATTGAGTTCAGTTGTTAAAATAGTATTCTTCAACTCGACTAACTCGAAAATTTTTTATTTGACTCGGTTGAATACTCACCTCAATTCTTATAAGATATATTATAATAATTACTATTATAAAATATTGTTACATAAATAAAACAATATATTTGAGTAATGAATTAGACTCTAACCGAATGTTGCCTTTAAGGAAAAGAATGCTTTAAAAAACAAGGTTTACTTTACTGTACTGCACTTTACTGTGTTACCGGCCATGGCCATGGCCATGGCCATGTCGAGTAGTCGATGGCGACAGCGTCATAGTTTGCGTACGTAACAGTCAAATTAGTCGAGGCCTATGCTTAGGTTCTTTTTCTTGTCTTCCCTTGAAAAAAAATAGTGTCTGTCTGCAGGTGTGTGTTTGTTGGTGTCTTAAATCTTAATTAATTAATTAATGTTTTGCAGTTTAATTAAGCATGCAAATCCCATGCATTGGGGGCGCATGCTGCCGCCTACAAATTTTAATATTATTCACGTTTCTCCTCTTAAAAACAATTTATTATGAAAGGTGTTACATTAATTAATTGTTTTTGTATACCCATAATAAGGAAATGTGTATTGCACAGTAAAAGTAACTTATTTACGAGGCTTAGTTGTAATGGTAAGGTATATTATATTTTTAAAGACAATTTAATTTTGAACATTAGGGATATTATTGTTAGGAGGGGTAATTATGAACTCTGAAAGAATTAGTATTCATAAATCATAAAATGGAAATGAAGGAAACCTTGTTGTTGGGAGCAGGGGCAAAGCCAGAAAAATGTTTTGGGGATTGGAATTAAGTTGTATTTTTATGAGAGCTAGAATGCAATTTCATCATTTTAATAACTTATATCTTGATAATCTTTTAAAGGACTAACTAAAAATTATTTTATCATTTTAGGGGATCTAAGTGCAAGTTTACCATGCACTGAATTCAAATTTTATAAATTATAAAAGCTCAAAAGTTGGAATTTGCCATTTTAGGAGGGGTGAGGCCCTTGCTAACCTCCTGCCTTCACCGGAGAGACAACCATGAACCCTAAAAGAATTAATCTTCATGGACTATAAATGGACATGAATAATACCATATTGTTAGGAGGAATAGTCACGAACTCCAAAACGATTAATCTTCATGGACTGTAAAACGAATATAAGAAACAATTTATTATTACGAGAGGTAACCATAAATCTAAGAAGAACTAATCTCCATAAAACGTAAAATGAACATAAAAAACACATTCTTCATACCTAAAAAAAAGAGAGAGAGAGAGAAAGGGAGTGGTTTATGGATTTGAATCGGACCGAATATTAACAAACATTTTTACCACTACACCAATGGTTTGGTTTATATTGTCACTATACTCTTTTGAAATTTGATGATTAATCATTTTAATGTCATTTGGCATAATATATCACGATGAAAGTAGAGGCACCAAAAACGAAATTAAACCCTTCTATATGTGAGATCAATCCCGTTTATCTCTTATATATATACATATATATATATAACCTAATATACTGTAATATAAAGAGGGGTTATGCTTCAAGAACACGTGTGGGGTGTTATGTGAAATGGAAGCAAACAGGTAAATTTGTGTCTCCGACACATATGATGATTACCTTGTGAGTGAAGAAAAAAAGCAAAAAAAAAAAAAATCCAAAAAGACAATAATTAATTGAGTCAAACACAAGACGACCCTTTGTTGTGTAATGTATGGTGTATGTATATGTTATGTGGTTCCACTCCAACCCTAGGAGGTCCCCCTCCAATCCGTTTTCCACTCTATCCCCATCAACCAACAAACACCTCCTCCCTATATATATATATGGTTAAATTTTAATATTAGTCCCTATGTTATGTAGAAGTTCTACATTTAGTTCCTATACTTTAGTTTGGTTTTTTTAGTTTGTGTAATTTTTGAATTTTAGAATTTCAATCTTGATTGAGCGGTAGTTGTTAACTTCATTAAATTAAGTTCTGTTGTTTATTATGTGTGAAATGCTATGTTAGCTTGTAATTTTCATATTTTACACAAAAAAGGCTAGTTAATAGGTTTAATGAGAGTCGTATGTGTCAAAATTAAAATTTTAAATTTCGGAAAATATGGGGATTAAGAATGACCAAATTGGAAAAAAATAGACTAAATTTGCAAATTTACGTATAGTAAAAAACTAATAGTAGAATTTAACCAAACAAACTTAATTGCTACTATTTGGGTTATGGCTTAAATTTTAAAAATTTAAAAGTACAATGACTAAAATTGACCTATGCACATGAACTGAATACATAACTTATGCATAGTATAGGGACTAATAATAGAATTTGACCTATAAATCTCTCTCTTTCTCATATATAACATATTGTCTAATTTAGTTTTCACCCTTCTTCTACACTTTTAATTTAAGATTTAATCCCTCTATTTTGATTTGGTATAATTTGATTTCTCCACTTTTATTTTAGGAAAAATAAGTTTTTAAGCATTTTTCTCTATTACAAGTTAAACATTGTTTGATTAGATTTTCACCTAGCTTGATTATGTGACTAAATAACAATAAAGAAAAAAAATCCAGTCACCATTTTACCGACAACAACTAAATGGTGTTATCGATTTGCACTTACTAATAACATTATTAAAAGTAGAAAAATAAATTTATGTTAAATTAAAGTAAAGAGATCAAATATCAAATATTAACATAGTATAAGGGCTAAAACCATAATTAACCATCATATATTTATTTATACATTATTCATATGCAAAGTTTAAAGCAAACTCCAAACCATCACTATCATCATCACCATTACCACCCCATGAAGCCTTCTCTCTTTGATCTTTCTCTCTCTCTTTCTTATATTCAACCCATCATTCCATACCAGTCCATTCCCCCTTACATAGCTTTTCTCTTTATTATCACAACCCACAAAATTCACCCTCTTAATTAGAAAAACCTAAAGGGGCTCACCAGCAAATGAGGAAACCTGTTGCAGATCCACCAAACATGGGAAAAGACAACAACAAGGTGAAGCTGAGGAAGGGACTTTGGTCGCCTGAGGAAGACGAGAAGCTGATGAAGTACATGTTGAGCAACGGACAAGGGTGTTGGAGTGACATTGCTAGGAATGCTGGTTTGCAGAGGTGTGGTAAGAGCTGTCGTCTTCGTTGGATTAATTATTTGAGACCTGATCTCAAGCGTGGTGCATTTTGTCCTCAAGAGGAAGATCTTATTATACATTTGCATTCCATCCTTGGCAACAGGTTCTAATGCTTTCTCTTTCTATGTGTGTGTGTGCGTGTGATGATACATGTATGTGTGTGTATCATAGGGATTGAGGAATTGCTCATATCATGTTGAAATGCCAATATCATGCATGCATATATATCATAATGTACAAAACACTGAGATTCATTAATTTGAAAATTTTTAGGTGGTCTCAAATCGCAGCTCGTCTTCCAGGAAGAACAGATAATGAAATAAAGAATTTCTGGAACTCCACACTGAAGAAACGATTGAAAACCACCACCACCACCACCACTCCCACATGTTCGTCACTAAACAACAGTGATTCAATATCCGAGCAGCCAAGAACAGATGGGGTAGGAGCCATTTTTCAGGTGAACGAAAACGACATCGACATCATAGGTGCTTCTTTATCGTCGTCTTCTTCGTCACCAACATCCATGCCATACCCATCAATGGTCACATTAAACCAGTTCGACCCATTCCCTCACCTCAATAACTCATATGACATGAAGGGTTCATTCAATGCGCCAACATGGTTAACAACAACAGAAGGTGGTGTGGGAGAGGGATTATTTTATGGTGATTATGGGAAAATAGGGTTAGAAGGGGAGTTTTCTCTTCCTCCACTTGAGACCACTGCTGCCATTGCCAATAACAACAATAATAGTTGCTTCAACAACACAGCTGGTGAGAAGAATCACGGTCAAAGCTTCAAAGTAGAGGTGGACAATATGTTTGGGTTAGAAAATAATCATCATCATTGGCATGGAGAAAGCTTGAGAATGGGAGAATGGGATTTTGAGGAATTGGTGGATAACATATCTTCTTTTCCTAATTTCCTCGATAATTTCCATTGCTGAATATATTATTTTCTTTTCCTCTTTTGGTTCAAATTCAGGTTTTAGTCCCTTTACTATGCTCAAAGTTAGAGGTTTAATCACCATAATTTGGAATAATTTGATTATTTGCTTTTATAATATACCATTAGTTAATCCAAATAATCAACTACTTTGATTATTCCCATTATAAAGTTGATGTGAATTTTTGCACCTTAAAAACATCTCTTACAACTCATCATATTGATACGGACTCTTTTTTTGTGTTGGAAGAGGTGGATTTAAGAAAAATCTACATTATCATTTTAACGGAATAATTAACTGTGTTAATTATTTGGACAACTAACTATGACATTATAAAAGTAGATGATCTAATTATGTCAAATTAAAGTCAAAGGATTAAATCTTAAAACTGAGTATCATAGAGGGACTAAGACCAACATTTGACCATTCATTTTAGACTTGGGAAATTTTGAGCCTCTGGAAATTATAAACATAAAACGGTGGAGATTAGAAGAGAGACGGTGGGAGACATGAATATTGTAGCTATGTATTTTAATTTTAGTTTGAAATTCATGTACAAATTAGGGGAATAATCTGAACTATATTTTGCATGAATGTACATGTAATAACATAATCAAGTAATAAAAAGGTAATAAACACATTAATTGTAAGAAAATTACTAATGCTGTCTGTTTTCTGAAGTTAAAATTAATGAAATGTTGTTAGATAAATTAAACTTTTTTTTTAATTATGGATTATATTAGTGTTTGTGTTTAGCACTATTCTCTCAAATGGTATCATACTCCACGATATGGTGTAAGAAAATTTTTTCTATTTGTATAATTAACATCGGCCTTATAATATTTGGGTTTCACAGTTCAAATAGTTTGTAGTTTTAATTATAAAAATTTATATAAATTTAATTTAAAGAAGTACTTATATGTTAAGTTATATTTGTTTTTATAATAAATAAATTAAGTAAAAAATAACATAAATTTATAAGATATAACCTTTATAAATAAATGTTTTATAAATTGTCCAAACCTTTTGTAACATTTCTTATAAATTAAATTCTTTGTCATAACTTTAGAAAATTATTTTTTTTATAAACAAGTTATGGTAAAAAAAACTACAATATTTTCTTATGAATAAATATATTATTTTTATAATATGTAGTATGGATAAATAAGTTATGCCCACATTATAAATAAATATATTGTAACACTTTATCACACGTAAATTATTTTTTGTTATAATTTTATAAAATATAAAAATTATTTTTGTAATATATTTTTTAAAGATTTCTAATATAAGAAATTTTTGGTCATGACCATCCAAGTGCTCATACATGTTTATTCTTATAATACAATTTTTATAACTTGTATAAAAATAATTTTTTAAAATTAAATTTGAGTGTAATTATTCTAATTCTCATTCTCTCCTTTAAGAATTGGAAAGTGTGATTGAAATATTCTAATTACACTTAATTCGATAGGATCCGTCAATTATAATAATTATTTAAATATATTATTTATATAATTATATAATTACACATAAATCTAATTATTAGCTAAATTTCTAAACATTACCTTAATAATCATTAAATTTTGATTAAATAAATTGTTGTTAGGAGTGTAATAGTTGTAGTAGATCATCTCGACTATGTTCGAATGAGAATCAATTGCTACTTGGAGACCGTCTCGGAATCCCAGAAAGAAAAAGAAAAAGATCCAAGAAGTTGACCATTTTCCAAAAAGGACCGCAATTGATCCACTTGAGGATCACCTCGAAAGTCGACAATGAAGCATCATTATCGAACTTAGGGGAGAGAGAATGTTGGACATGCAAATAGAGTTGACCATGATACAACACAGGTAATTGTAATCCTCGAAATTAATGATAAGATTTGGGTAAAAATATAGATTTAAAAGATGTGTTTAGAAAAAAATAAATTTTTTTGAATTGAGTCCAGTCTAAATTTGTAAAAAAAATTGACTTTTTTACTGTTTTATCACTATTTTTTATTATTTTACTATTATTTCGTTATTATATTGTTACTATTTTGTTATTATTATTCGGATATTATATAACTTTTATTTTATTATTAATTTTACTATTATTTTAGAGGTAATTGATTGTTAAATTTCATTTATCTTAATGTAATTTAAGTATATTTTTTTAAAAAAATTATATTTGTTGGGACACGTTTATTTTTAATATTTTTAGTGTATTAAATGTATTATATTTTTTAAATTTATTTTTATATAGAAAAATAAAATAAAAAATTTTAATATGAGTGGAAAAAAAAAAAAACCTAAATTTTTAGGTGACTCAACTCGAATCTGAACTAAACTCGGCCATGGACAACTTTAGAGTGTATATATTTAATATTTTAAGAGAAAATTAATCTGATCAGATGGAGCTGACCAAGGAGTCCAAATCGAATTGTTGTTTCGCCTTCTACTAAAAACAAAACTAAAGTTGCCGAGAATTTGTCTTATTGGTATGATTGAGGTTTTAAAATGGTTAAAATGTGTTTCAAGTTCCTCTACTTTTTATACATTTGAAATTTAGTCCTTAAACTTTTTAGATATCAAAATTCAGTTCTAATTGTTAATACCATTTAAAATTTTTCTGTTAAAATAGTTGGTATTACATTTTGAAATAAAAAAGGGAACTCATTGCATTGCCATGTAGCAACGAAAATGATATTCTAATGAACCTTAATTTCACAGAAAATATTTAACAATATTGATAATTGAACTTACATTTTTAAATCTGAAAAGTAGAAGGACTACATTCCTTAAAATAAAAGTAGAGTGATTAATTCTAAATTTACAAAGAGTAGAAGAATCTAGAATATATTTTAACTTTATTTAAGTCTCACATTATGTCAACTACACAAGTTTTCAGTTTTGATTTATTTCCATTTAAGTCCCCTCAATATGGGCTCTCTCCATATTTATTCTAGTTTAAGTCTTTAATATACTGTGATTGTCAATCTATGGTTTGCTTTGTAATTATAATTGTGATTCTACTTATAATAATACTTATGACCTGTTAAATAATAATAATTAGATTATCACCCACAATGTGAGTGAACATTTCTGTATATTTATTAAAAGTTGATACAATAATTAATAGAACCATGGTTGAAATGGTAAGGTTAAATATTTACGACCATGATGTCTTAGATTTAAATTTCATTATTCGCGGGATTTATTGATTTTATAAAAAAAAAATCTTTAAAAAAACAAGCACTCTTATAATAATAATATAATTTATTTTGTATAAATAATAATTTTTTTAGTCATTTCTCAATTTAGTTGGTGTCCGATTGACTCTTAACACCAACTCAATAAATAGATTAAATAATAATATTTGAACAAAAATCCCTCACCCCATTGGTGCCTTGTTCAATTATTATTTAAAAAAATGTTAAGACTTTTTTTGTTTTATTATCAAAGCACTTCTTTAGGGTTGATGTAATTTTTTTTTGGTTGTTGAATTTGGCAAATTAGGTATACTTTAGTATTTGTATTTTTTTTAGTCCATTTTGGTATCTAAATTGAGTAATTAGGTCAATTTTGATCTCTAAACTTGAAAAAAATGTAAAAGTTTAATGACATAACCATTTAATATTGCGCCACATCAGTAGGTCCACTACTTTCAAGTAATGATATGATACAATATCATAATGTCACGTCATTTTTTTTTTTTTACATTTTTAAGTTTAAGAACTAAAATGGACTCAGTTGTGAAATTCAAATATTAAAATAAACAAAAAAAAAATTAGATACCAAAATAGACCTAATTTCTTTTAAGGAAAAATAAATTAACTTCTTTTCTTCAAAATGTACTTTATTTTTATATTCAGTGATAATTTTCTAATGGTAATAGTATTATATTTATTATTTTATGAACTTAGATTAACTGTGAGTTTTGATGGGCGTTGTGTTTATTTGCGGTTAGTGTAAAAACAATGGTGGCAGTGAAATTAGATACTGTAGCGTGGAGAAAAAAAAAAGCTAAACGCACCACACCGCCCATCCAAACCCACACTAATTAAGTTTAAACTTTAAAATTTTAGATTGAATTTCAACCTATTTTTAAGAGAAACTCTATTTTTTATTTAATATTATCTTTTTTGAGTTCTAATAAACAACTTGAAGAATAAGAAAAGTTAACCTAATTTTGACTTTATAGTTTTAATTCAAGAGTCTATTTTTTTATTTTCCGTAATCAAACCAAGATGAATTTAATTCATAAAATTTTAAGTTTTAACTCGATTCAAATTTATGATTCAAAATTTAGCTTTGATACAATTTAGTTTCACTTTTAAAACTCGAGTTAATTTGAAGTAAAAATCTCATTCACTAAATACAATTGATATTAATTCGAGTTCAAACTTGGTTCAAATTTAAATTGAAGTTTTTTAATGGGTAAATTATACATATAGTCATTCAACTATGCCTATATTTTTGTTTTGGTCACTTAACTTTAAAATTTTTCAATTTAGGCACTAATGTTTGAATTCGTTTATGTTTTGGTCACTTGTTGTTAAATTGATAACGGAAAGTGTTTTTCTAACTGGTATAATAACAAATTTTATCCCAATACTTACATATTCTATCAATTTGATCCTATTTCTAAATAGTAGCATGACACATAAGGAACTAAGGGCATATAGGGCCTGAAGTAACTGGGCAATGAAGATCAGATTCCTCCAAGACCACTCACCTTGTTCTTTCTTCTCCTTCTTTAGTCACCCTGACTGACAGCTCTTCGCCTCGTATCAAACGAGCTGAACCGCACATCTCCATTACTTTCTTCGTCTTACTCAAATTCCAACCACAAACATAAACTATTACAGTTGGATTATTAAATATTAATCGTACAAAAAATTCTAAAAATATATAAAATTACTTTATTTTTATACCAATATAAATGAATCTCGAATCACATTAGTCCCCAATAGCCAAGAGTTGAGCAGCTAGTTGTGAATATTCCCCACTTAAATTGAAATAAATAACTAGGGGTGTATAATAGACTATTGCGCTCTGCATGCAGCTCCATATATAAAGAAAAGACAAAACTACGACTATTATTAATGACATGATTAAGTAGTTAGTTAATCACAAAAATTAATTGGGCATGAATCATACTAATAATTTTGAATTGATTATGAGAACAAACCTCCCTTCATTCGTACGCTTTTCAGCCTTTTCCTTGTTTATTTATCCGCACCTTTAATTGGGATTATAATTATTTATTATATAGCCCACAGGTTTATTCACAGGTCAACAAGTAAATTTTATTATTATATTACATATATAAATTGTGGTTTAAATCATGTCCAATATTGCACGGCTCCAAATGAAATGCTTATATATTATTTTAGTTCATTTTTGAGAGTATGGATTGAGTTTTAACTCGATTGATATGAGTATTGTTGTCAATATAGGAGGATGTATGTTCGAGTGTGTTGAAGCACATTATCCTTCTATTTATGGATTGGAGAGAGGCTATGAGTAGTTCTACGGATTGTGTCAAAAAGAACAGATATAGTCAAAACTTATAATAAAACAAAAGGAAGATTCATGGAGCGAAAGTAACAAAACAAATAGTATAAATAGAGATTAATTATTAATTAAAGTGACAAATACATAAGCCTCATTTAATATTATAAATAATTATATATTGTGGATGTTGCATGAAGTGTGAGAAGAGTTTCTATGAGCATTATGTTTATTAGGGTGAGGTACATTTGCTTCATGCTTGAATAATAGTTTGAATTACAATCATTGTTATTAGAGTAGTTTAGAGATTATGAATCTATAATAAAATATTTTCGAGAAAAATATTGAAATTTGTTTAGAAAATCAACTCTCTTTTATAGGGCGAAGTTAGAAATTTTTTTAAGAGAATCGGAATTAAGTTATAAATTTTGAATGTAACTTCATAATTGTATTAGCTAATATTGTTATAATTTTTAAAAGATTAAATTAAAATCTTGTCATTTTGGGGTTCAAAGTGTAATTTTATCATTATTGATTTATAATTTTTTAAATTTTAAAGGGTAAAAAATACAATTATCTACTGGTGGTTGCTAATACTGATGAGAGGAGGGAGACTAAGGCTTCCTTTGGATTAGATTTTACCTATGGTGAGATGAAATATTGGGTGAATATTCCTTTTCATTGCACTGATTTCTTGTTTGAAAGATTTGAGATGCAGTGCAATTGAGCACTCTCACCTCACTGCTGCTCTCAATTTTCACTGGAGCTAAAGGTGCCAATTGAGAAAAAAGCTAAGGTGAGTTTCCTTTTTACCCTTGTTTTTTTTTTTTTTTTTGAGTTTTATAGAAAGTAAAATATTATTAGACATTATTATATAATTTTTATATAACAATTTAATAAATATATAAATTTTTTGTCATTAATACATAAGTTTAAATATTATTTAATATAAAATAATTTAAAATATATTTTATTATTTATTATGAATATAATTTAAAAATATTTAAATTTTATTGCATATAATTTTAATATTTTAATTATTATTTTATAAAAAATACAAATTTATTTTATGTTATATCATTTAATATAAATATAAATATAAATATAAATTTAATTATTTATTTTATTATAAATAAATTGTAAACTAATGTCTATAATGGTCATTTTTTATTTTCATCTCACCACTACAGCTGCGTTTGAATCTAAACACACACTCCACCATTGTTTCTAATCTCACTGCTATAGTATCCAATGTCACCGCTACAGTAATTAATTTCACCGCCACCACTGTTTTTAACCTCACCGGAGGTAAACACAACGCCCATCCAAACTAAGCCTAACAAAGGTGCATCGTTGAGAGGAAGATTTATTGGATGTTGGCAGCATGGTGATGGTCGGGAAAACCGAGTCTGATTTAAGGACAAATTGATGGGTGTTAGTGCTAATCTCAACGAGGATGACTTTGATTTACAAGAAGGGTGTTAATGCTAATCTCAACGAGGATGACTTTGATTTACAAGAAGGGTGTTAGTGCTAGTTATAATTGCAACTACAATGCTAGTTATAACTTACGAAAAAGCTGGTGGAACATTATATTTTACTTTATTTGATTCGCATGTTTTGACCAAATCTGCTTTGACCTTTAATTGTTGAGATCTCTTTAAGACTTCTAGTGGTTCAATAAAATGGAAGTAACTTTAAATAAAAGATTGCATCTTTAAGGAGTTTATTGACAAAATCTGCCAAATATACTTTTAAGTTGCTATTTTAGTGGAACTAGAGATTGATATTAACTGTAATTGAAGAAGCCATTATGCTTCTATATCAGATGGCTTGTTCACAGGTTTATTATAATTATTTATTATATAGCCCACAGGTTTATTCACATGTCAACAAATAAATTTTATTATTATATTATATTTTATATATATATATATATATATATATAAATTGTGGTTTAAAGCATGTCCAATATTGCACGGCTCCAAATGAAATGCTTATATACTATTTTAGTTCGTTTTTTAGAGTGTGGATTGAGTTTTAATTTAATTGATATGAGTATTGTTGTTAATGTAGGAGGATGTGTGTTTGAGTATGTTAAAGCACATTATTCTTTTATTTATGGGTTAGAGAGGGGCTATGAGTAGTTTTACGTATTGTATTAAAAAGAACAGATGTGATTAGAACTTATAATAAAACGAAAGAAAAATTCAGGGGGCGAAAAAACAACAAAACAAATAGTATAAGTAGAGAGAAGAGAGTTTCTATTAGCATTATGGTTTATTAGGGTGAGGTACATTTGATTCATGCTTGAATAATAGTTTGAATTCGAATAATTGTTATTAGAGTAATTTAGAGATTGTGAATTTCTAATAAAATATTTTTGAGAAAAAAGATTGAAGTTTGTTTAGAAAATCGACTCTCTCTTTTATAGGAGTGAAGTTAGAAATTTGTTTAAAATGATCGGAATTAAGTTATAAATTTTAAATAAAATTTCACCATTGTATTAGTTAATAATTTTATAGTTTTTTAAAGGATTAAATTAAAATCTTATCATTTTGAGTGTCAAAGTGTAATTTTACCATTATTAGTTTATAATTTTATAAATTTTTAAGGGTAGAAAATACATTTTTCTACTGGTGTTTGCTAACACCGACGAGAGGAGGGAGACTAAAAGGTTGCATCGTTGAGAGGAAGATTTATCGGATGTTGGAAACATGGTGATGGTCGGGAAAACCGAGTCTAGTTTAAGGACAAATTGATGGGGGTTAGTGCTAATCTCAACAAGGATGACTTTGATTTACAAGAAGGGTGTTAGTGCTAGTTGTAAATGCCATTTATATACCTTAAGGAAAAGCTGGCGGAACATTATATTTTGCTTTATTTGATTGGTTTGTTTTGACCAAATCTGCTTTCGACTTTAATTGCTGGTCTTTTTGAAGACTTTTAGTGGCTCAATAAAATCGAAGTACCCTTAACTAAGAGATTTGATCTTTAAGGAGTTTGATGAAAAGATCTTTGCCAAATATACTTATTATTGAATACCTTTTTAAGTTGCTATTTTAGTGGAATTAGAGATTGATATTGACTGTAATTGAACAAGCCATTATGCTTCTATATCAGATGGCTTGTCGTTTAGGTTAGAAGTACAAGAGTGAGAGCAATTAATTTGTTCAATTAGGAACTATTTTTATGAGTGCAAAACTATAATTAAATTGAATTATGTACATTAGTTCACACCTAATCTTTTAGGGAGGAAAGTCTTGGAGGGAGAGTGATCTAGTTCGAAATATAGGAGTGAGGTTACAACTTGGTAAGTAAATTAAACTTAAATCGTAACCTGTACTTGTTAATTATATAGTAGATTACTCTCTACATAAGACCCCGCAAATGTAGGAAATTTCTAAACTACGTGAACAAACTAATTGTGCGCCCATTTTTATAACTAGTAGTGACTTAGTCTAGTTGAACTGAAAAAAATCTACTAAGTAAAAATCAATGAACTTTTAAAAGTGATGTACACATTAACACTAAGGTTGTTGATGGAATCCCTTCGATCATTTTTTTTTTTCTTAGAGGATTCATGCATTGATGGGAAAAAAGCATGTTTCGAACGATTGCTTGGGAGGAGAATTAGATTCAATGTTTCGCTTAACGAATTTTGTGCACAATGAAAACTAAGAATGTCAAGTCATGAATATCGAGAATGATTATTATTTAGCAAAATTTTAAGATGGATATAATTATACAAAAGTAGTAGTAGTAGAAGGTACATGGGTGGTCACTTAGGTCACCCACGTTTTTAACATCACAAGAATACTCTCATAATGTGATGGTATCAGTTTGCTTGTCAAGTCTATCTGTACAAGAAGAGCTTTCTTACGGCGATTGGGAATGACAGATAATCAAAATTGATTATATCATCAACAATGACAAAAACAAAAGAAATTAAATCAAAGTTAAGTGTTTATTTTTGTAGTTTATCCAAAATATGTAAAATTATACGCGATTAACTCGAGTTTCTTTAATTTGAAATTTGATGAGGGGTTTTTTGTTAAACACTTAGAGGTTAGCTTCGATGCTCAAATTTGTACTTAAGTTTCTTTTAATCCAATTAAGTACCTATGGTTTTTTACTAAAGTACAAGTGTTGAGTATTTATTGTGCCATATAATATCACTTGGCTTATGTACTAAATTAAATATTGAAACCAAATTTAGATATCAAATAAGATATTAACCCAAAATTTTATGAGTTATTTATTTAGTGAAGGAGGAACACTTGATTGTCACCATCAATTTTGTGGTGGCGATGTTCATGATTCAGCTCTTGATTTCCCTATAATATATTCTCAATTAATTTTTCAGCCACATTGGCATGCTTTATTTTGTTTTTTAAAAATATTTTTATTGATTGGATACATATATACATATTATATATGTATGTGTATGTGTATATATATATGTGCACGAAGTGAGGTGTTTGGGCAGTGGCATTGCATTTACAAGCCTATTTTCAGTTTGTGACAAAACCTTGTATTGAGAGCTTTATTGGCAGTGAATAGTCAATGGCTGGACAACTACTGAAAACCAACTACTTTACCCTTTGGGGAATGCCAATTTTTGTTCTCTTCAAAGATGCAAGGTAATCTTCACTAACTATATGCTATAATTTGAAGGTTTTTTTTTTTTTAATAATGTCATCCGATATTTTTTTTTCTAGAAAAAATTTAATTATTACCATTCTGTTGATATGTAAAAATTTATTATTGATTAAATATGATTAATTAAATTTTCGGATATCATTAATCGTGTAATTAAGTAATAATATTTTAAATATGATTGCTAATGTAAATATGAAAACAAATTATCTATATTTAAAAATGTTACTAAAAGAAAGAATGTAAAATATTAAATAAAAATAATATTATTAAAAGATGAGTGGTCCTTTACATTTACTTTAAACATGCTTTAGTATGTTGTTTTTTTTAATATAATGCCTACTACTTATAATTTCATAATACTCGCACTAACGTATTTCCGGTTGTTACTCAATCAATTATTCTGCTAATTTTGGTTCATAATTATTATTATACATTTTAGGCTTGTTTTTAAAACTGATTCAATCGGGATGGAGATATTAAGGATGGCATTCCCAGCAGCCTTGGCCTTAGCTGCTGATCCCATTGCTTCTCTCATTGACACCGCTTTCATTGGCCGTATAGGTCTGCTCTCATCTCTCTCATTCATTATGTATGTATGTATGTATGTATGTATGAATGCATGTATGTATGTATGAGTCATGTTGGTCATGTGTACAGGAGCGGTGGAGCTAGCTGCTGTAGGGGTTTCCATCGCCATATTCAACCAAGCTGCAAGGATCACTATTTACCCTCTTGTTAGCATCACAACTTCATTTGTTGCTCAAGAACAAACTCTTGCAGATACCATTCATGCCCCAAAATCCGACCATCCTGAAAATGACGGCGGCAACAAGGAGCAGATCATCACTCCCCAAGACTTGGAAAAAGGTTCAGACAAAATAACATGTAAGCAGCCGCCATGTGTGGATGCTGTTACCAGTGAAGTTAAAAAAGGGAAAAGACATATCCCATCAGCATCGACTGCAATGGTTTTTGGTTTAGTGCTCGGTCTGCTACAAACCCTGTTCCTGGTTTTCGGTGCCAAAATTCTCCTGCTTGTTATGGGTGTCAAACCTGTAAGTTTACTCTCACTGTCACCATACTGTTTGCATTAGTTGCCAGTTATATTATATATACTAAACGAGTCCAAATTTATTGAACAGAATTCCCCTATGATGAAACCTGCACTAAAGTACTTGACATTGAGATCCATGGGAGCTCCTGCAGTTCTTCTTTCTTTGGCCATGCAAGGGATTTTCCGAGGTTTTAAGGATACCAAAACACCTTTATATGCCACTGGTATGCACAAGGTTAAATTATTAGTAATTGCCTATAATATATATATTACCATAGTTTTACCTTAACCCTTTCTTCTTTTTGTGGTTACAACAACAGTTACAGGAGATGTAACAAATATCATATTGGACCCAATATTTATTTTTGTGTTAAGACTAGGTGTTAGTGGTGCAGCCATAGCACATGTTCTTTCTCAGTGAGTAAATTTTCTTTGCTCTCTTATTTGCAGTACGGTAACTGGCTGCATATTGAAACTCTAATGGCTATAATGACTGTTGCATGCAGGTATTTGATTACACTGATCCTTTTATGCCAATTGGTGAAACGAGTGGAGCTTTTACCTTTTCATATCAAGGACCTCCAATTTGGAAGATTTCTTAAAAATGGTATTCATTGGTGCAATTGTTCCCTTTTTGGCTTTGGTTTAATAATACTGATAATGAAAACTTTCACAGGCGTTATGTTAATGGGAAGAGTTATAGCTGTCACATTTTGCGTGACATTGTCAGCATCAATGGCTGCTAGGCTTGGTCCAACACCAATGGCTGCATTTCAAATCTGCTTACAAGTTTGGCTCACATCATCTTTGCTTGCTGATGGTTTAGCTGTTGCTGGACAGGTAAAATCTTCGGTTTATTTATTTTTCTTGAAGTACAAGTGTTGGATGAATGTGCAGACATGAATACGAAGATATAACCTTCAAAGGGTCCTCTAAATACCCACATCTGCATGTTTTAACACGAGTCCGAGTAACTAAACAAACTTAACACATTGATTTATGTATCTGAAACGTTCACATTTTAGGCAATTCTTGCGTGTGCATTTGCTGAGAAGGACTATAAGAAGGTAAAAGCAGTGGCAGTTCGGGTATTGCAGGTACCGCTAAAAGGAAAAATAGTGAAACTTGATGAAGTAGCTAAGCAATTTCCCTTGTGGACATGTTTTTATGATTATAATGACATGCATGCATGATCTCAATTTCACTTTTTTAATGGATTTGCAGATGAGTTTTGTGATGGGAATGGGGCTAGCTGTTGTGGTAGGAGTTGGTTTACACTTTGGGTCAGGGATCTTCTCCAAAGATGCTTCTGTTTTGCGCCTTATCAGCATAGGAGTAGTGGTATGTTTTAATTCTTCATGTATGTATGTATATATGTATGTATGTATGTATGTATGTATGTATGGTCTTCTCTGAATTTGTTTCTGCCTATCAGTTTGTAGCAGGTACACAACCAATCAACTCGTTAGCTTTCGTTTGTGATGGCGTTAACTTTGGATCATCTGACTTTGCTTACACAGCTTACTCCATGGTAATAGTCTAACAAGCTTGCAGTGCACCTCCTCCATATATATATATATATATAAAAGTTGCAACTCTGTTAGGAGAAGTTTGTTAAGACTGGAGTGTCATATGTGGGATGGACTCCGTAACGGGTCAGTATTATACTCAATAAAGATTGTCTTTCAACTCCGATATAAGCTTAAGTGCTAGAGAAGACAATAAATTCATAAAGTGAAAACACCTTATCGAATGTCTAAATAAGTCAACTATACACAATTGCACATAGCCTGACTCAAATTCATGCCATAAACTTATAGGGTATCTTTTGGGTGAGCATGCTACCACTTGAACTAGGTGTTCACTCAAAGATAGCATACAAGTTTTAGAATGTGGGTTCGAGTTAGACCATATAAAATAGAACGTGGTTTGTCTGTTCAGACATCCAACAAGGTGCTTTTGATCTATGAATCTGTCTTTTCAGACACTTGAGTTCTTATCAAAGTCGAGAGATTATACTGACCCAGTAATAGGTCCGCCAACTCCCGATGAATGACACTTGCAAACTTCCCTCAAAAGAGTCAGAAATCGCTCCACAATATACATATGCTGATTGATTTGTTCTTTCTTCAGATATTGGTAGGTGGAGCAAGCATTGCATCAATATTCCTTCTCTCCAAAAGCAATGGTTTTATAGGAATCTGGGTTGCATTAACCATTTACATGGCTCTGCGTGCCATTGCTGGTATTTGGAGGTAAAAACAACACCCTTCTTACTCCCTATTATATACACACACACATATATATAACCATCCATTATCCATATCATGGTATGATCATTTTATGAATGTTGTTGAACAACATTTATGCATCAAACAAGTAACATGAAAAATGGTGTTATACTTTCAGGATCGTGACTGGTACAGGACCATGGCGCTTCCTAAGGACTCCATTGTAATTTGTAACCTCAAGAAGCAGAGAAAATGAAGAAAAAATAATGGAAGTTAATTGTTGTTTTAATGAAATTTCAGCTTTGTGTATGTGAAAGCATATTAATGCTCTTGTTATGTGTTTGATTGCCTAGGCATGGTTTGTTCCTTGGCCCCTTTTTTTCTTAGATACCCCCAAAAATATTGCAGATGTCTTATAACAGTTTTATGCACAACAATGTGTTGTATTTTTAATTATTAATATTTTTTCTGTAGTTGTTTATAAAGAGTTGCGACTGTTGAAATATTCATATATATATATGTTTGTTGATTGAGTCTTAATTCGATTGATTTGAGAATTGTTGTGAATGTAAGAAGATATGAGTTCGAGTATTATAAAACACATTATAATCTTATTTATAGGTTAGGGCCTTCCCCTTCCAAAATTTTTGAAATATTTCACCGCGCTTTTGATATTTGTTGAAAATTTTAGTTTAATCTCTTAATTTTTTAAATTTTTGAAATTTTTCATTATAAATTTTAATTTTTTGAAAAAATTAATTAATTTTTTTAAGAAATTCTCATTAATTTCACAAAACTTTTAAAAATTTTAATTAGACCACATCCAAAATTTACTTCTAAAGATATATATATATATATATATATATATTCATTCTAAAGATATAAAATGTTATATACTATAATAAAGGTTTCATTAGGCAAATATGTCGATTTTAAAATGAAATGAATGTTTTAGACAATTTTTCCTTAAATTTAGGATAATAAAATGTTTTTGGAGAATAAATCGAAAAAGTGTCCTAGGAAAAGGATTTTTAGAAAAAATTTTTTACAAAATGTGTGTTGTTTTAATACATCTTTGGTTAGATGGTCAAATAATAGTGATTTCATCATTGAGTCTTAAGTTTAATTTCTCTTCTAAGCACATTTTTTTTGTTTCATGTTGTTTCAAGCTTTTTTTTAATTTTTAATTAATAAATATTTTATTTTCAAGTTTTTTATTTTACTTTTAATTCATCTTTTTAATTAATAATTCTTTTATTTATATAAATAAAATAATAAATATGTAATTATATAATAAACATATATTTTATTATATCATTATGTTAAAAATGTTTTTAATTATAACTCCTTTATTTATATAAATAAATTAATAATTATATAATAAATATATGTTTTTTATATTTATCATGATTTTAAATATATTTTATTTTTTAATACATCAATAAATTTTTTTGATATATTTTTCTTTATATATAATTTTATTTTCTCCACCTACATTGTGAGTACGATATTTCAAATATTTTTATATGTAAAATATTTCAAATAATTATTTCAAATACACGTTCAAAAATATATAATACTATAATTTACTACACTCATGATATGAATTGAAAAATAAATATTTCACATATAAAAATTATATATAAAGAAAAATATATAAAAAAATTAGTTGATGTTTTAAAAAAATAAAATATATTAAACATAATGATAAATACCAAATATATATTTTTATTATATAATTATTATTTTATTTATATAAATAAATAAAAGAGTTATTAATAAAAAATATTTTTAACATAATGATATATATAATATATTTTTATTATATAATTACATATTTATTATTTAATTTTAATAAATAAAGAGTTATTAATTAAAAGATAAATTAAAAATTAAAAAAATATAATTATTAATTAAAAAATTGAAACAACATGAAATAAAAAATACAAAAAGCGTTATTCAAAAAGCATTATTAATCAATTGATGTTTTTAAAAAATAATATATTTTGTAAAACTTTTCTCAATATGTGCTTTCGGTTTCTCTTCAAAAATGGTCTATTTCCCTAAATTTCAGGGGGAAAATGGCCTAAAACCCTCATTTCGTTTTAAAATCAACATATTTACCTAATTAAACCCTATAATAAAAAATCCAAATGTGCTTAAAGGAGGAAACGAACTTGAGACTCAAGGATAAAATCAGTTTAATTTGACCATCTAATTAGAAGAGCTAATGTATCAAAAGCAAACACATTTTGTAGAAAGCGTTTTTCCAAAACGTGTTTTCGATTTTTCTCTTCAAAAACAACCTAATTCCTCAAAATTTAAGAAAAAAAAATCTAAAACCATCATTTCATTTTAAAATTGGCATATTTACATAATTAAACCCTGTAATAAATGTTAGAACCCAAACAAATACTATAATAAATGAGCCAATGATTAAAATAGTAAAGCTTGGATATCACACTAGCAATCATATATGTATTGGATGCTTTTTATCCCTAAAAGAGGAACCTTTCATTTATATTGGGGGTCCTCACATATGCACATCAAATGTTGAGTAAAGTGTAAAACTCAAAATTTTTGAAGTAAGGTTTTGAATTTTAGTCTCATAAATAAATATAGAATGCTAAAAGAATTTATCCTAAAATGATATCCGATCCGACTCGATTTCAGATTTAATTAAAACCTTAGATATTGGATATCAAAGACCAAAAGAAAAACATTTGATGATAGTTTGAGAATCTGACCTTCTTCAATTCTAAATTTAATCGAAACTCAATACCAAAAGTCAAAGACCAAAAAGATAATAAATAAAAAAGGACATTTGGTGATGCTTTGAACCAAACTAATAAACCTTAAATTCCCAATTGACCATTAAAGGCAAAAGGCCCCTGTCCGTACGAATCACTGACAATGCCATTTCTTGTCTAAACTCCATTAAAGACCACTCCACATACTTTTATAATGGTGTGAGTGGTCGGCATCATATGATAGGTACCATCATCCCACTTCCCCTAAACAAAGAGGCCACCCTCCCCCATCATCATCATCTTTTGAAAGTAGGATCCACATTATTTCCTTTTCCACCAACCACAATACCAAACCCATGTTACTCAGACTCGAATGTAAGCATCAAATACGACTATGTACCCGACATGACTATGATTAACCTTTTCTAAGTTTGAAAGTATCCTTGAATGTTATATCCCTATACCCGTGTCTTAGATAGGAATATCAAATACAGATACTTCAAGAAAAATGAAGAGTATGAGCAACAACCTCCAAGAGGGTACCAGTACCACACCCCAGATTTTCCCCAATCATGAATTATAGATCACATAATCAAAGTCATCATCCATTAAGGAGAACCAAGGCAAAAGAAAACAAAAGCAAAAGAGAAAGTTGAAAAGTAGAGCACAACAAACCATATGCATAGCACAAAAAAATAAAGATATTGAAATAATAACTTAAAAACCAGGTTTTACACCATTCAGAAGGAAACACATTAGCTTAACATGATCTCATAAAATGCATCATCAGTTTTTCTTTTCACTGATCTAAGGAAAATATTGAAAGTAATATGAAGACAACAAAATGTTACAAAACCTTAAACCGCAGACGTTCTTGAGTGCTTAATATTACCCCGAGTAGAGGCTTTCCTACATCTTTTTTGCTGGAACTCTGCTGCAGCTGAAACAATAAAATGATTAAAAAGAATTTATAGAATAAAATTCCCATTCTAATCTTTCTGCCACGATTGGTTTTATCTGCTTTCACCATGAGTCAACTTCCTGTTGTTATCTTTCTCGAAAGACCAACAAAATATGTACCTTCAGAAATCTGTTTCTCTACACTACAAGCTGATCAAGCTGCATTTGCTCGATCCAAGCTCCTAAAACGGAATGATCCACAGAATTGATCTGGGAATTGGAATCATTGGAAATGTCACCGGATGATGCACCATGTGGAGCAGGAGTTACCAGCTTCTCTTTCATCATCTCAGGTGAGGATTCTTTTACAAGAGACTGGACCCAAGATAAGTCAGGCCCCTCGCTACTGTTACGAAGCTCATATGATGATTTTCGTAATTGACCCAGTTCGTCTGCACTAACTGACCAGTTCAACTTTCCATTAGGCGAACCCCACTTGGGCCAAGGAGAATTCACAGGAGATCCAAGTTCCCTAGAGCTAAGACAGCTTAGCTGCTGCTGTCGTTGCTTCTCAAGCTGAACATGTGCAGACAAGCGAGCAGTCATGGGGGAGATTGGCTCAGTACTTCTAGGTGACATTCTTCCAGGAGACCCGACACCAAATGGAGCCTGCAACAGTGGGTGTTCAACATTTCTGGGTACAAAAACACTTGTATTGATTGGAGATAACTTGCTCTGTTGCTGTTGAAACTGATTAAGGACAGCTGATTTATGGGTAGGGGAAAATATCGCAGAAGCAGCTGACTGATCAGTATATCTAGGAGATGAAGAGATCTCCGCAGAAAATACCTCTTCAAGGTTTGAAGGAGTTAATGTTTTGGATCGACAAGAGCGACTCACAGACACTGGACTGTTATGAGACAGGGAAACACAGGTTAAATCATTTAGAATCTGTTCATGAGCATCAAAATCAGGCCACATGTCGAAGCCCTCGCGTGGGATATCTCGGGCACTAAGGGAGGATCTCAAGCGACTTGATTGAAAGTTGCTTCCAGGGAGATGAAGTGTCGGAACATTTGGTTGGGGCCATGCTGCAGATGAGTGTGAAAGGCCATTAGCAGATGGAGACATAGGCTGATTGAATGGTGAAGGGGACAAGGCAGATACTGATGAGGGTGAACCAGGTAAAAGGCTCATAACAGCAGCCATGTCCATGACACTAGCAGCAGATGCAGATGAGCGTGGAGAGGGAACAGCTGAGCCAGTCGAGACATACAGTGGGCGGAGTTCCTCAGCAGTGTGGGCGAAAAAGCATACCCGCCTATCACAACTTGTGCCATCCTTGCACATCCGAGTGCGGTATTGTGCTGGATGTAGCCAACATTCAAAAACTCCATGAGCATATTCACACATATCCCCTCGTCTACAAGCCCCTTTTCTGAAATCAGGGCATGGCACACAGCTGTAGTGGTACTTGCGCGGGTCCCTTCTCCGTGCATTCTCTCCTGGATGAACAAATGGACACTCTGTCCAATCATGAGAGTATGCTCTCGAACAAGGACGGATCTTGAATGAAAACATGCGGAACTCATCAGCTGCATAAACACTGTTCTTGATATCAGGGAGAGATGGATCAACAGGGTACTCTTTCCTCTCTGTTGTAGAGTTAACAGGTATATCAACAAACTTCGAAGCCGTTGGTGAAGATGCTAGGTGCGAAGGAGAGGGTGATGATCGATTCTCCGGTGACGAAGAAAGGGGTGGCAAGCCAGAAGTAGAGTTATCAATGGATATCCATAAATTCTGCTTCCCAAAAGGGTCATCAGAAACATGTCCCGAAAGAAGTTCTTCCATAACAGCTCTCATGCTTTGGAGCTTTGGATGTACTACAACAACATCAGCAGGTCGACAGCCATTGGCATCAGAAGAATTTGTATCAGCACCAGCTGATAAAAGTAGATTAACAACATCGATAGCATGAAGAGATCCGCCAGAGGCAGCACAATGAAGGGCAGTACTTTTGTCTGTACCACACGATAGGTTGACAGCCTGTGAGTGAGTCAATATAAGCTTAACAACATCAACACTGCCATAGGTAGCAGCAACCATTAATGGAGTTCTATGCTTTGCAACTATTCGGTTTGATCCTTTTTCACGACAATACCAAAGTCCAACCTCATCGATCGAAGAAACATCCTTCTCTATAGATTGCTTAATTCCCTCGACATCATTATTAGAAGCAAGCTCAAGTAAGCTAGAAAAAGAGTCCTCAGTTCTCACAGTTAAGTGATTCATATCTCCAGATTTTGAATGTTCCGGACCAACGCACATGCTTCGATTAGCTGCAAATTCATGAACAAAGAATAAATAACCTATCATATCAAATTCAAGGATGAAATTGCTAAGATCGTTAAACCACATGTGCACATAAAATATCTCTGGAAAATGACCATTAAAAATAACAAAAGCATAAGCAACAAGAAACAAACATAAATCAACCAAATGAAACCTTTAAATGAACAAGGAATATAAGATTATACAGTAGAATTACTTCATCCTTCAATGAAGAACATGCAACACAAAAAAAATATATTTGTAATTTGATTTTCACTAGCTTTTTACCATATTTTTAGTAGGCAAAGTCCACTAATCTAGCTATTGAATTTCACCAAAAAAAAAAAACCCAACAAGACATTCTAAAACTTTTGTTCACATTACTACATTAGTAGCTATAAGAATCTTAATGTTCTGTCAGATGACAGATACGATCATAATATGGAATAATCTAAGATAAATACTTAAAAGACAGAAAATTAAGAAAGCCAATGATTCTTATTCTCAAGATAAAAAGATTTTTTTTTATCATGAAAACGAGACTATGACAAGAACTATACGACATTGTTTATGGAATTTTCTTTATTTTTTTTCTTTTTTTTGAAAAAAAAGAGACATAATATGCAAACAAAGCAAGAATAAAATCAAAAATGAGATTTAGTGAATATTTTGCTAGTGATTACAAATTCACCCATAATCCATAGTATCAATCAAGCTTTAAGTCACTAAAATTTTCAAAAATTAATAAATCTAGCATTGCTCAATAAAATATCAATAAATGTCAAAAAAACAAAAGGGGAAAAAATTAGCTAAATCACTTCTAACTTTACTAAAACAGAAAACCCATTACAACGAAGCTTCAATTTTCTCAATTTTCAACCATTAAAAAATTTAATCGAAATGCAAATCAGCTGATAACAAAAATCAAAGTTATAAACAAACTTACCAATAAGAAAAATACAAGTTGAAGCTCAAAATCTCGTAAGCAAAGCAAAGGGAAAGCTTGAAACAGATCTAAGGGAAAAAAAGGGTGTGTATATATATATAGCTTAAGTTGTGGAAAGCATTTGAGAGATGATTTTAAGGATCTAAAGAGATCAATTATCAAAGGCTATAGATACAATAAAAGAAGAAGGGGATTTTATTGAACAACAAAAATAATTTTATTTGTATAAATATATCATCCCCATTGATGCTACCAAGAAAAAAAGAACTATTTGAAAGCTTGCTTTTTTTTTTTTTTTTTGCTTTTTTTGGAGAGAGAGTAATGAGAGGGAAAGAAAGTGCAGGGAGAAAGTAACGTCTAGAAATGGAAAAATGAGGAGAAAAAATGCGAATTTATTTATGGTTTTGGTGAGAAAAAAAAAATATTAAAAAAAAAAGAATGATTGGGTTCTTCATAAATTATTTTAGCTGGATTTAAATTAAAAAAAACAATTTTTTTTATAAATTTCATGTTTCTAAATTATTTGAAAGTTTATCTTTTGATTATACAATTTTACAAAATTATAAAATAATTATTGCATTATTCAAAAATTAATTATTGCATTATTCAAAATTTTTTATTTAAGTCACTGAATTTTTAAGTTTTTTTTAAATGTACGGCTAGCGAGGAACTATTTAACAATTGGTATGGTGGATCAATACTCATTACCGAGTAAAAGAACATACCTTTATATTCAAGTTGATCTGACGATCAATTCGATAATCTAAGAAAAAAGTTATTTAGATTTTGTTTCATAGATCCGTGACATTCAAATATGTCTTATGAAAAAAAATTGAATTGTAGAAAAAAAAGAGAATAAGAACTTTCAGTTGGTGCAGACGGTGCAAACAAAGAAGACTATTTAATAATGATTTTAATAGCCTAATGATTTGAATGAAAACTTTTGAATAGTACAATAACCAATTTGTAACTTTTTTTTAAGTTGATGAGGCATTGACACAATTATCAAAAGCGGATGCCTTGAGTTCTAAATACTCAAATTCGAAACAGATCATGCACAATTATGTATATTAGTTTCTAAGCACACTATTTATTTTTATTTGTGGGTTTTAGTTCGATTTAGTAGATTTTAGTCTGGATTATTTCAAACATGTAACCTTTCAAAAAAAATTGAACCGTAGTGTTTGGTTAAGTTTTCATTCAAGTTCAATTCGATTATTATTTAAAAATATTTAGCTTAGTTCGGTCCGTAGTTCATTAGATAAAAATTGTAATTATTTAAACTAAATTTATCGTTATTTTTAATTTATTTTATAACTAATTTTATTTTTATAATATAAGAATATTTTATATTTAAATTATTGAAAAAACTTTAAATTATTATATATATATTTTAAAATTACCAATTGATGAATCAAATGATTCATGGAATTCGATTTGATTTGGTTAATTTCGATATTCAATTTCTGAAAAGTCATAATACCGTAAAATAATCGAATAAAATCCATCTGCATCAAACCGCTATCACTTTTAATTTAAATAATTTAAATTATTAAAATAACTGAATTTTAAGTGTTATTTTATCTTGAATTGAAATTAAAATTGAAGTAATAATTTTAAATATAAAATTTGAGTAAACTCAAGCTTGTTATAATTCGAATTCGATTTTACTCAATTACAAATTGGAGATAAAAATAAGTTGAATATCTATAATTTTATAAAATTTAAATTTTCAGTTGTAAACCAAGTATTATTATTTGAATTAAAATTAAAATTAATTAAATTATCATATAAATATTCATTGAATATTTGAAATCAAATAAATTGTCTGAAAAGAAAACAGAATTATAAGATAAATATTGGGTATCCGAATAAATTATAACAAAAATAAACAAAATCCAAATAATAAATATTCAATACTTAATGTATGTTTATGCTTAAGATTTAACTTAAATGCATAAGTAATAATAATTAGTATATTCGAATTTATAAAAAGAAAAATGGATAAATTACACCATTAATTATTTAATTATTAATAATTTTTTTTATTTTGATAACTTAACTAAAAAAAATTACAACACCTTATACCCAGTCCGATCACCCGACCCGAGTTATAGGTATTACAACAGTAAAACAACAACATTATTCACTGTTTGTCATAGATAACCAAATAATCCATTTCAAAATAAAAGTTAATATCATTTTCATGCTATTCGATCAAATCCGAGCTTAAATCGAGCATATGAAACATTTAAAACAACCCGACGATAAATCTTGACTAAACTGAAACTTTTACAAAAATTCAAGTAAAAAGTGAAAAGTAAAAACAGGGGTCACACTGCCATGTGACAGAACTTAGATTGTGTGGCTCCAAGACATGGCCTTGTGGCCAAAACGTGCAACATTCTGTTGCCATGTATTTCAGGGTTACACAATGATTAATCATTGAAATTAGACCAAATCATGAGTCGAGTCATCCGCCCAAGCTCGAAGGCCCGTCCGAAAAGTGGGAGAGTTTGGGCAAAAATGTAGGCCCGAAAATGGGCTTGGACAAAAAAAAGACTTATTAATTTGGGCATCAGGCAATGCCTTTTTGACTTGAGTCCAGCCTGATTTGACAAAAAAAATTACTGTTGTTTGTTGATATTATTTTGTTATCATTTGGTTATTATATTACTACTATTTTATTATTATTGTTTGAATATTGTATAATTCTTGTTTTATTGTTAATTTTACTACTATTTTAGAAGTATTTGCTTGTTAAATTGTAACTATGTTAGTGTTATTTAAGTATAAAGACTTTTTTCTATATATATTTTTAATTTATTGGGAAATATTTATTTTAATGTTTTTAATCTATTTGATGTATTATATTTTTTAAACTTATTTTTAGATAAAGATCTAAAAAAAAAAACAATACGGGCGGATCCAATTTGAACAAAAATTTTGACCAATTTTTCAAGTCGGGCTAGACCAAACCTAAAAAATAAACCTGAATTTAAGTACTGGTCCTACTCGACCTGATCTATGATTAGCTCTAATTGATTTCAGATTATTTTCAAAATATATCAAATTGGCACGTGGCGTAATGGTGGTGGTGAGGCTAACACATTTTTGGCTGCTCGTCTTAACTCCCTCTGTTGGGAACTTTCATATAATATTGAGGATTTGTTGAAGTACCCCACAATTATACTATATTGTCTTAAATGTATTTTATATATCTTTTTTCATAATCAAATATTAATTATAGTTAGTAATTATTAAAAAAATTATATTTTATTTACTTAAACAACATGATAATTATTCCAAATTTCAAAAAATTAATTAATATTTAGATTATTTTTAGGTAATTAAATAAATTATTAAAAATTTATAAAAATATAAAATTCGGTTCAATTTGTTATGAATATCTTATTAAGTGGATGTCCATCATAATCAAGATAAAGTTTTAGTATACTTTAAATTCTAATAGTTATTAGAATTAGATTTTTACTTCTTTTATACTTCTTATGCCTATAAATAAAGACTTTGGTGAAGCATTGTAACCACCCATTTTGATCAATAAAGTACATTTTTTGTTACTTTCATATTTTTTTTGTTCTTTATTCTCTTCATCTCTCTTTATTTTATAACACAATTGATTTAATCGTTGATTTATATAATTTGTTTAACTTATTCAATTGATCAGTATTAATTCATTAGTTAATTGATTTTTATCTTATTTTAAATCGATATTCTAATTAATTCTCGATTCAACTAATCCGATTTAAAAATATTATGCCTGATACAATGAATCATAAAACTAAATTTGGGCAATGGGTTTGAATTTCTACTAATGTTTGGTACATCTCATTCTTTGACTTAATTTTAAACTCTGTGATCAACTTTCAAAACTAATTATCTGATTAATGGATTATTTAACGTATATGTAAATTTTCGATAATTAGTGGTTGGATCAATTCGATTGGTGTCATATAACCGATAATAGAAAGAATTTGATGCAAACCAGAAAAAAGAATTGAGAATCAAACCAAACGATCAACTAAAAAAATTGTATGAACTGATTTTAAAATGTTTTTTTTTTATTTGTGATTTTCTATTTATTGTCTAAACCTTACATTCTCTGATAATCTAACATTTTTTTTTTTACAATTTTACCCCATTTTTAATGTATTGAATTCATTTTACCTAAACAAAGTGAAATAATAATAAGGCTAAATAGGTATGCCAATTTTTTAATTAATCAAATAAGTCGTTTTTGAAGAGAGTGTGTGAAAGAGCATCCATAGTTGGCAGGAAAGCTAGCCTAGTTGAATGCCTTTATTTTCTTTTGTAGTTATTGAAAATCGCTTCGAGCTAGGCATGCTTTCTCTGCTATGTCAACAAGAAAGCCCATTTAATTGAATATGTGAATATTTAGTTAATTAAAAAAATCGATAGATATTTTCTATTTAACCTAACAATAATAACAAATGAATCAAATTCTACCGTCCTTTAATATATTCTTCAAGTAATATTTCAATTGTATTTATTTATTATTATAAGTTGAGAGAAATTAATATTTATTCTATTATATTACATTTTATCATTTTGAATAATAAAAATAATAATCTTTTAGTCACTTTGATTTTAAAAGAAACCTTATAAAATATTATGACCTTCAACCTTTATGTAGTCAACAATAAAAAAAAACTTTAATCGAATAATTTAGTCAATACGGTCTTAGATAATCTTGCGTTTTATCATCCAAACAACAAAATGAAAAATTTTCATTTTAACTAAATGAATAGAATAAGATAATATAACATACCCCGTAATGTTGTAATTAATTTTACATTCTGATAATTTTATTTTTAGAAATAATTTTATATTTTATAAACCGAACACCATCAAAATATCATCTTGTAGTGGGTTTAGAAAGTGAGATTACATTTTCAATTTAACGTCGATTATAAGCAAAAACATATTACAATGTTTGACATAGAAATCCTTTCTTTTAGTATAGACAAAGGTGTCCTCGTACATTTTACAATCTAAATATAATTCTATTCGAATTAAATATGATATTTAAGTAAAATCCTATAAACAATATAATCCTAGAATTATAACTCAATCCAAATATTTCAAAAAAATTCACCAAACTTTTTCTAAACACTTATTGATTAAATTAAACAATTAGCTTAGCTTATAGTCAAAATTAAGGACTTAAGTGAATTAGTTTCAGGTAAACTACACTTTAAATAATGGTATTTTTATTTTGGTTATTATTATTATTATTATTATTTGTTAATTTGATCACTCAAAAAAATTGATCAAATTGGTTACTCCACAATTAAATGGTAACAAAAGTCTAATAATGTATTTTCACGTTAGTTACTCTAAAAATAGGGTAAATTACCTGATAGGAATCGACCCAGTTAAGCAACGAACAAGTAAAATTAGCAGAAGAAATTGAGAAATTGAACATACAAATTTAAAGTGGAAAAACCCCTCCGAAGAGGATAAAAAACCACGGGCAAAAATAATTTTACTATAATGGCAAAAGAACGAAGAGTACAAAAGATGGAGATAATAATTAAACCCCGGAAAACCCGACAACAAAGAACCCTCAAAACGTAAACACAAAATTCTCTAAATGTGTTATGAGTTCTAATCTCTAATGGGTGTGTTTTCTAAGGTTGTAAAAGAGCCTGTTTATAGGCTAAATTTATAGGTCAAATAATAATAAAATAATCTAAACTAATCAGCGTTTGATTGAAACAAATAAACAGAGTTTAACTAGAAGATTATTTCTCAAATTTGACTAAAAATAGGAGTCATATTTAACAAATCTCCACATTGACTCATATTTCCACAACGCCATCTTTGCCAAAGCTCGCCATGAGCCTATCTTGAACTATGCAGGGAATTAACTGAGTCGAATCTGTGCTTAGAAACTGGAAGACTTCTAGCCTTCGACTTTTACACTACCAAATTAACACGGGACTGATTATCATGAACACAGTGCCCTAACTTTTCAAAACCTGCATCCAAAAGAGAACCTTTCTTCAACGAAATGGTCATACATTTTTCCCTCCTATGACCAAGTTGCCTTCGTTCCAAATGAGTTGACTTCGACTCCGTAACGGACGAGGGACGTTCAATTTCACCGGTCACTGTAGAACATTTCAAAATATAAAGACTGTTGATTTTGCTTTAATATTGCTTGACTCGATGTTGATTTTGCATCCTTTCAAGTCTAAAATACTCAAGGAGATGAGATTCTTTCGTAAATCAGGTACATACCTGACATCTGAGAGTGTCCTAATCGTCCCATCGTGTATCCTAATTTTAACAGTACCAATACCAATTACCTTACTAGATGAATCGTTTCCCATGCGCACAACTCCACCTTCAACCAAATTGTATGTGGAGAACTATTCTCTATTGGGACACATGTGGAAATAACATCCACAATCTAGGATCCACTCGGACGTAAGTTTAGAGTTATCACTCGTTGACACTAACAAGAAATCATCACCACTTTCATCGGCCAAATTAGCACCAGCTACATCTTTTTCGTTACTCTCAGCAGCTCTTTTATTTTGCAGTTTAAGACAATCTGCTTTGACGTGATCTAACTTTTTACAATAGCGACACCTTTTGTCTCGTTTCTTTGATGCTACCAAAACGGAAGCTTGCCTATCTGCCTTGCTATCCAAATGAAACTCATTATTGAGTTTGTCTCTACTCAACAAATGACCCTTCACATTTTTGAACGAGAGTTTGTCTCTGCCATAAATCAGGGTCTCCCTGAAAGACTTGTATGAAGGGGGTAAAGAGCACAATAATAGCATAGCTTGATCTTCATCATCAATATGAACCTCAACATTCTTTAATTTATTTAAAAGAGTAATAAATTAACTGATGTGATCTCTAAGAAGCTCACATTCGTTCATGCGAAACGTAAATAGATGTTGTTTTAACACTAAACGGTTAGCCAGAGACTTAGTCGCATAAAAAGTTTCTAACCTTCTCCATAAGGCGGATGAGGTCTTCTCCATCAATACCTCTTGCAATATCGTATTCGCGAGGCACAACTGGATTGCAGATAAAGCCTTTTCATCAAGCTCTTCCCATTCTGTTTTATTTAGATTATCAGACTTTTTTTCCGGTAACAACCTTTTTCAAACCAGATTGAACTAGAATTGCCATCATCCGAACTTGCCACAGATTGAAATTTGTCTCACCATTGAACTTTTTAATTTCAAACCTTGTTGCTGTCATATCTGAATGGGCTGATCTATAAAAATTGAACTAGCTCTGATACCACTTGTTAGGAATCGACTCGGTTAAGCAACGAACAAGTAAAATTAGTAGAAGAAATTGAGAAATTGAATACACAAATTTAACGTGGAAAAACCTCTCCAAAAATGATAAAAAAACAATGGGCAAAGATAATTTTACTATAATGGCAAAAGAACGAAAAGTACAAAAGATGAAGATAATAACTAAACCCAGAAAAACCCGAACACAAAGAACCCTCAAAACGTAAACACAAAATTCTCTAAATGTGTTATGAGTTCTAATATCTAATGGGTGTATTTTCTAAGGTTGTAAAAGAGCCTATTTATAAGCTAAATTTATAAGTCAAATAATAATAAAATAATCTAAACTAATCAGTGTTTGATTGAAACAAATAAATAGAGTTTAGCTAGAAGATTATTTCTCAAATTTGACTAAAAATAGGAGTCATATTTAACATTACCCATTAGTCATTTTAAATAAGGATGGTTTCTATTTTGATCCCCCCAAAAAATTTATGTATAAATGCATTGTTAGTGTGAGTTTGGATAGGCGATGCGGTGTAGTGTAGTGCGTTTAGCTTACTTTTTATCTCATGCTACAATATCTAATCTCACCGTATTATTGTTTAACAGTGGATGAAATAATAAATTTTCAAAAATCAAGAATATTCATTGCTTTAAATTTTACTGTTAGAATTAAGTGACCCGAATTCTTATTTTAATAAAATACAATGGAAAATAAAATAAAAGTAATATCCAAATAGAACTAGACTTCTTTTATTTTATTTTAGAATAAGGTTTTTTAAACCTTATTAAACTCCATCTATTTTATATTGATTAGGATAAGGTGTTTCAATTCTACTAGAATATGGCTTTACAAGCCTATAAATAGACATAGTTGATATGCGTGATATGAAGTAATAAAATTTATAATAATGATCACACCAAAAACTAACTATTATCACGATTTTAAGGCAAGCGCACCTATCGAACAGTAGTATAGCTTAGTGGCAATACCGAGATATCGCACTCAAGGGAACCAAAAGTACTACTACTAACTTTTTTTTCTATTATTTAACCTAAAAAATAAAAGGGGATTTTATTAAACTAAACTAATTCTAAAAACTAAACGAAGAACACACAAAAAGTGAATTGGGAAAGAAACTCTTTGGGAAAACTGATTGATTTGGACAATACTCAAGGGAGATTCCACCTAGACTTCACTTGTTATTCTTGAGCTAGACAATTTATTCACTTGACCTGATCCGTAGAAATCCCTAATTTATGCTAATACCTCCGTCGAGGATAAGAACAACTAATCCTAGGTTGATTAACTGAAATCTCTTTCTAGTTAAAACCCCTAGTCTTGCATTAACTCGATCTATGAATCCGCTTATTAGGTTTGACCCTAATCCGGTAGATTTATGTCACCTATGTCTAGGGTTGCATGCAACTCCGTTCAATTATGCTAGATTTACTCTTAAACAGGGACTTTTGCTCCTCTGAATAAGTACATCAACACTTGAATTAATACCTAGGAATATTAAAACAATAATTAAGAACACATAATTAAGAACAAATCAAGTATTTATCATATAACTCAAGATAAAATAATAACAAGATCCGTCTTAGGTTTCATCCCCCTCAAGTATTTGGGGGGTTTAGTTCATAATTATAAAGTTAAACATCTCAGAAGAATAAAAGTAATAAAACATAAAGAACCCAAAAACCCCTGTTGGAAGTTGAAGGGAGATCTTCAGTCTTGAAAGAGAGTCTAGCTTCTGAGATGATTCAATCGGCTTCCCTTGGAGTAATTCCTTGCTTTTACTCTCTGTGTTGGCAGAAATAAGGCACTCTTTTATGGAAGAAAAAGTATTTCTTTGTAGTTGCCCCCTAGGGTCTTTATATAGAGCTTTGGAGTGTCTTTCTTAACCCCTAAGTAGCCTCTTTTCCGAGTGAAATTATGCTTCCTCACGACAGGGACACGCCCGTGTACCATGCCCGTGTGGATCGAGGCCTAGGCCGTGGTCGAGTCTGTTGATGGTGGCACGGCCGTGTTGCCTGGCCGTGCTTATTGGGGTTGAGCCGTGTTTGAGCTCAAGGAGGCACGGCCGTGTGGCACGACCGTGTGGTGAATCTCTGGGCCATGTTGTTTTTATACTTTGGCTCATTTTCTCTGTTTTTGGCCCGTTCTTTGCTGTTTTCTCTTCCTTAAGCTCACCTGGGTATAAAACATGAAATAGAAGGATTAAGAGCACCAATTTCCACAAATTCAATGATAATTCATCCATAAATTAGGCTAAGCATGAGGTAAAAACATGTATAATTTTTCGTTTATCAATAGTCTATTCCTCTTGTAATGATTCAAATTCGACATAGTGAATTTTCTTCTCCTCTACTCGTGGTTTTTCCCCAAAAGGGTTTCCACGTAAAATCTGTGTTTTTTTAAATTTTCTTTTCTTTGTGATATATTGTCATTACCGATATTATATATTTTCTCAAATTGGTATCCGAGCTTCCGGGTTTTTTCATTTTGATCATGGTAATGGCGTTTTTGAAGAATGAAATTTCGTTGTTGGATCGCAACACTTGATTTACATTGTGGCAGATTAAGATGCAAGTCGTTCTTGTACAGATGAATCTAGAAGAAGCCCTGCTAGGGATAGATAAGATGTTTTCAACATTAACGAATGAAGAAAAGAAACGTAAGGATCGAAAGGCATTAACACAGTTACATCTGTATTTGTCTAACGAAATTTTGCAAGATGTGATGAATGAGAAGACCGCCGCTGGATTATGAAAAAGGCTAGAACAAATATGCATGTCAAAAACTCTAACCAGCAAGCTGCATATGAAGCAACGTCTTTATGCTCATCGTTTGGAGGAAGGTGTATTTGTACACGAACACTTAACAGTGTTTAAAGAAATTCTCTCAAACTTGGAGGCCATGGAGGTTCAGTATGATAAGGAAGACCTAAGGTTGATTCTACTTTGTTCGTTGCTCCCGTCTTATTCAACCTTTAGAGACACGATTTTATATAGTCGCAAGTCTCTCATAGTTGATGAGGTTTATGATTCTTTAACCTCGTATGATAAGATGAAGTATCTTATGGTTAAAACTGACTTTCAAGGTGAAGGTCTCATTGTTTGTGGGAGACAAGATCAGAATGTTGATGATGATCTTGAAAGGACACAAGAACGGAATCCTCGCGGTAAATCTAAAGATAGATCGAAGTCTTCAAACAGAGGTAAAACTTGTATCTTCTGCAAGAAGAAAGTGCACATTAAATTTGAGTGCTATAAGCTACAAAATAAGATCAAAAGGGAGGCTGCGAATCAAAAGGGAAAACAACCAAAAAATTCCGGTGAAGCTGATGTTGTAGAAGACTACAGCAATGGTAAACTTTTAGTCTCTTCAGTCATCAATTCTAAAGTGAGCGAGGAGTGAATTCTTGATTCGGGCTGCACCTTCCATATGAGTCCCAATAGAGATTGGTTTACAAATTATGAAACAGTGTCTGAAGGTGTTATTTTGATGGGAAATAATGCTTCATGTACAATCGCAGGTGTTGGAATGGAGTTGTCAGAACACTCAGTAACGTACAACATGTTCTAGAATTGAAGGGAAATTTAATTTTGTTAAGTACTCTTGATTCAAAAGGGTACAAATAAACAGCTAAAAGTGGGGTTTTGAAGATTTCTAAAGGTTCCCTCATTGTGATAAAAGGGCAAAGAAAGACTACCAAGTTATATGTTCTGCAAGGTTCTACTGTTACTGGTGATGTAGCTGTTGTTTCCTCTTCCTTGTCAGATGATGATATTATTAAAGTTTGGCATATGCGCCTAAGGCATATGAGTGAGAATGGTTTGGCAGAATTGAGCAAAATAGGACTTCTTGATGGGCAAGGAATTTGTAAACTGAAGTTCTATGAGCACTGCGTTTTTGGGAAGCAAAAGAGAGTTCGATTCACCAGAGGAATCCATAACACGAAAGGAACGTTGGAGTATATTCATTCTGATCTGTGGAGGCTATCCAGAGTGCCTTCGAGAGGTGGAGCTAATTATATGCTAACTTTTATTGATGATTTTTTCAGAAAAGTTTGGGCGTTCTTCTTGAAGCAGAAAAATGATGTGTTTTCCGCATTTAAGTCTTGAAAAACTATGATTGAAAAATAGACGAGAAAACAAATAAAACACCTCCGCATAGACAATGGCTTAGAGTTCTGTTCTGATGAGTTTAATAAACTGTGCAAGTCAGAAGGGATCGTGAGACACTTGACAGTTCGTCATACCCCACAGTAAAATGGCGTTGCAGAATGAATGAATAGGACGATAATGGAGAAAGTTCGATGTATGTTGTCAAATGTCAACTTACCAAAGTCATTTTGGGTCGAAATAGCCTCTACTGCATGTTTTTTGATCAACCAATCTCCATCCATTGCTATTGAGACAAAGACTCTACAAGAGGTATGGTCTGGTAACCCTGCTGACTATTCTGATTTAAAGATTTTTGGGTGTCCTGTGTATGCTCATGTTGATAATGGAAAATTAGAACTGAGATCCATTAAATGTATTTTTCTTAGTTATAAAGCTGGTGTAAAAGGGTATAAGTTATGGTGTCCTGAAAATAGAAAACTTATGATTAGTAGAGATGTTGTTTTTGATGAAACTGCTATGCTACCTAACTTATCTCTTAAAGACTCTTCCAATAAAGAAAATCAAAAATAGGTGGAGTTTTAGATTAATACAGAATCTACAACAGAGTCGACTTCTCAAGCCAGTACAAAAATTGAGAATAGAGTTGCTTCTTTACCACAATACTCTATCACCAAAAACAGAACTAGAAGAGAAATTAAACCTCCAAAGAAGTATGTCAAGATTAATCTAGTTGCTTATGCTTTAAATGTGGCTGAAGATATAGATACAAATCAAGAGCCATCTAATTATTCTGAGGCAGTTAGTTATGAAGACTCAGAAAAGTGGATGTTTGCTATGCAAGAGGAGATGGAATCACTCCACAAAAACAAAACATGGGATCTTGTAAAACTTCCTAAAGGTAAAAAGGTTGTTCGTTTTAAATGGGTGTATAAAAGAAAAGAAGGGACTCTAGGAGTTGAAGAACCCAGATATAAAGCAACGCTTGTTGCAAAGGGTTACAGTCAAATTCCAGGAGTGGACTTCACAGATGTGTTCTTCCCAGTTGTGAAGCATAGTTCGATTTAAGCTTTACTTGGTATTGTGGCCATGCAGGATTTGGAACTTGAGCAGTTAGATGTTAAAACTGTATTTTTGCATGGAGAACTTGATGAGGATATTTATATGCAACAACCAGAGGGTTTTACAGTCTCAGAAAAAGAGGACTATGTTTGCTTGCTGAAAAAGTCTCTTTACGGTTTGAAACAGTCACCAAGACAGTGGTACAAGAGGTTTAATTCCTTTATGACTTCTCATGATTTCAAAAGTAGTAGCTTTGACAGTTGTGTTTACTATAAGAAAAATAATGATGGTTCTTTTATATATCTACTCCTTTATGTTGATGACATGTTGATAGCAGCAAAAGGTAAAGGAGAGATAAGAAAGGTCAAAGCCCAGCTAAGTGAAGAATTTGATATGAAAGATTTGGGACCAACAAAGAAAATACTTGGAATGGAAATTCTTAGAGATAGAAAAAAGTAAATTGTACTTAAGTCAGAAATGGTATATTGAGAAAGTTCGTTGCAGGTTCAATATGCAGAGTGCTAGGCCTGTTAGTACTCCTTTAGCAACTCATTTTAGACTTTCATCAGCTTTGTCTCCACAATCAGATGATGAGATTGAGTACATGTCACATGTTCCATACTCTAGTGCAGTGGGATCTCTCATGTATGCTATGGTTTGTTCACGTCCAGATTTATCATATGCAGTCAGTGCAGTTAGTAGATACATGGCGAATCCTGGTAAAGAATGCTGGAAAGCAGTTCAGTGGATTTTAAGATACTTACGAAGTACTACTGATGTTTGCTTACAATTT
The DNA here is from genome assembly GCA_020496765.1 of Gossypium stocksii. NCBI lineage: Eukaryota > Viridiplantae > Streptophyta > Magnoliopsida > Malvales > Malvaceae > Gossypium > Gossypium stocksii. The sequence continues at coordinate 4,873,729 of CM035623.1, forward strand.
GGAAGAACTAGAGATTGAGTCATTGGGTATGTTGATGCTGATTTTGCTAGAGACCTTGATAGAAGAAGATCTTTCACAGGTTATGTCTTTATAATTGGAGGTTGTGCAATCAATTAGAAAGCCACTTTGCAAACTACAATCGCTTTGTTTACCACTGAAGCTGAGTACATAGCGATTACTAAGGCTTGTAAAGAAGCTATTTGGTTGAAGGGACTATTTAGTGAACTCAATGAAGACCTTCAAATCAGTACAGTATTTTGTGACAGTCAGAGTGCCATCTTCCTTACAAAAGATCAAATGTTTCATAAGAGAACAAAACAAATTAATGTTCGGTATCATTTTGTTCGTGATATTATTGCTCGTGGTGATATTGTTGTGAGCAAAATTAGTACTCATGAAAATCCTGCAGATATGATGACTAAGTCACTTCCTAAAACCAAGTTTGAGCATTGCTTAGACTTGGTTGGTGTTTATTGTTGAAGTTAAACCCTTAAGGGGTTTTATGGAAGAGGTGGAGAACTTGTTCGTTGAGAGTTCGCGATGAAGAACTTATTCATTGAGAATTCGTGTCAAGGTGGAGATTGTTAGAATTAAGTGACCCGAATTCTTATTTAAATAAAATACAATGGAAAATAAAATAAAAGTAATATCCAAATAGAACTAGACTTCTTTTATTTTATTTTAGAATAAGGTTTTTTAAACCTTATTAAACTCCATTTATTTTATATTGATTAAGATAAGGTGTTTCAATCCTAACAGAATATGGCTTTACAAGCCTATAAATAAACATAGTCTATTCCTCTTGTAATGATTCGAATTCGACATAGTGAATTTTCTTCTCCTCTGCCCGTGGTTAGTGAATTTTCTTCTCCTCTGCCCGTGGTTTTTTCCCGAAAGGGTTTTCACGTAAAATATGTGTGTTCTTTTTAATTTTTCTTTTCTTTGCGATATATTGTCATTACCGATATTATATATTTTCACATTTACTAATATATCAAACAATTTTATAATATAAATTCAATGCTTATAAAATTGAATATATATTTTTTAAATTTATCAAACACACCCTTAATTAAGAAAAGATTGAAAATTATTTTTTATATAAATTAATAAACATTATTATAAGATTATTTTTAAGTTTTTCTCTATCTAATATATTTTAAATTTAAACAATTACCTCTCATATAAAAGGTAGTGCTTTCAATAAAAACGGTCATCTATTATAAAACGCACAATGATAAATTTAATTCTCAATGTTTATATTTTTTTTTATCAATTTAACTTTTATTTTATTTTGAACTAAATTTGGTCCTTAACTTTTCAAAAAAAGAGTTAAACTGCTTTTTTAACAGAAATTATAACTAAAATATTAATTTTTGACATTGTTAGCGTGACAACTTACATGGTGGTCCTTGTGCATATCATATTAACATAATAGCATTTGTCTTATATCTCACGTCAACAAATAATTCAAAAATTATAAAAATTAAAATAATTCAAAATTCAAAAAAGAATTAGCATAGAGCACACGTGGATTGTCATATAGGCTGTTGTGTTTAAAAATTTAACATTTTAATCAGTATTCTTGTTAGAAAAACATCATATTAACTCTTTTTTAAAAAGTTGATAGTTAAATTTGACTCTTTTTAAAAAGTTGAAGAACAAATTTAGCTGGAAAAAAAAGGAATAATGATAAAATTGACAAAAGATATAAATGTTAAGGGCTAAATTCGACATTATGCCATTTTAAAAAAAAATTAAGTTTTTTTTTACCCATGTAGTGAGTAAGATATAATCTAGTGTATAAGTATATATATGTTTATTTATGTAGACAATTCTTATATGGAAGGATTTTTTTTAAAGAGAGTTTGAATTAAGATGAAATACTTTTAGGTGATAAGATCTTAAAGGGATAGAGAGTGTTTAAAGAAGATAATACTTTGGATGTAAAAATAAGTGGGTGTGGCGACCAAATTCCGATACACAAGATGACATGAAATGAATAAAGGTTGAGGGCAAGGAGGGATCTTGGCCCATTGATTAAATGGTAAAATATCCTTTAAAAATTACTAAATTTGTTGAACAATTTTCTCTGTGTCTGATTGAAGGAAATATTCAGATATTTATACATATTGTCACTATTCATTATTTGACTTAATTGTACATGACTTGATCCCATTATTCATAGGACTGACATTTTGAATAGACTTTAGGCATGTTGAGCAGGTGTACCATTCCAACTTCCATGCTAGACCTCGCAGTCCCCTACATGCGAGCTTCTTCGGTCTATGCGAGCTCCCCTCGACTCATGTGAGCTGACACCACGAGCTCCCTTAGTTGTCCTCTCATTGTGTGTCTCGTGCGCATCCATCTGGTGGGGCCTGGTCGAGTCGTGGATAGGTGAATCGGATCTATCTGGATTTCGGGTTGATTACTATTGGTGTATAACAAATCTAAATGTATATGATGTAGTTATTTGAAGCAAATGAAGTCAACACATCATTGAATTACATATGTATGAAGAAGAATTCAGTAGAAAGCAAGGGATGTATGTATGTATGTTGATAAAGAAGCACAAAGTAATACTTTCCAACTAACTTACAACTTCCCCCACTTTCCATCTCTTTTCTTTAGTAGTTGAAGAAATTAAGCACCCAAAACCTCCACTTTCGTCTCTATTATTTATATATAAATATAGTGAGTTACATGACTCAACATGTTCAAGTGATAGCTCCTTTCGACATTTGTCTGATGTGGTCAAAAACCCTTTGTGTCCCACTTTTCATTACTTCCATCTGTTTGTCCACATCTTGTTTTGGGAGTTACAGAGAGGACCCATTTCACAGTGATGTTCGACAAACTCATGTTTATAGCCGCCCAACAACCTACAACCAACAAGACAAGGTTAATCCCATCAACAATAATGAAGTTTGGTCGAGGATTGATAGGGTCACTCTCAAGGTAATCAATGTCGATGATTTTGGAGCTAAAGCTAATGGAATTGACGATTCTCAGGTACCATATTATGAACGAAAAATTAGAGTTGTGGTTTTACTTCGGCATTATTTTTTTTATTTTTTTAAAAAATAAATCTTTTGGTGTTCAGCAATCATATCAAAGCATTAGAGTTATGATTTCACTTTAATTTTTTTTTTTTTTGGACTCTTTTATTTAAATCTTTTGGTGTTCATCAAAGTATTAAATATAATAGTAAGTGGCATATTAAAAAAACTTAAATTTAAACTTAAAAATAGGTAGAAATAGAAAGAGCAACCAACATTGATATGATTAATTTACATGGACCGTTGTTGATTTATTTTTTTATTTTATTTTTATTTACTTGATTAAACCATGTTAGACTCGTAGTTTATAATAAATAAAGATGGTAGTGAAAATAAAAATCACAAAATAACAGTCTGCTTGGACTGCAAGTCAAATCCAAGATTCAGCCGAGAATTTATTGATTGACATTCGACAATTATTTTTTCTTTGGTCTAGGCATTTAAGGAAGCTTGGGAATTAGCTTGTAACTCTTCTAAAGGAGCTATTGTGGTGGTCCCTAAGAACAAAATTTATCATCTTAAGCCAACTGATTTCTTTGGACCCTGCAACTCTCCTCTCACAGTGAAGGTGGGTTTATGCAAAATAATATGCATGGCCATGGATTCATGCATTCATGCATGCTTGCCTTAAATATCCCATGCACTCGTACATCCATGTAAACATAAAATGAACTGGTACATTATAATTGAAACATTAAATGTGATTATCTTTTTTACATGATAGATCCATGGAACAATTAAAGCCACTGTCCATCACTCGGATTATAAAGCACATGGAAGACGACGATGGCTTTACTTTGTTAATGTTCAGAATTTAAGGGTAGAAGGTGGAGGCATCATCAATGGCAATGGCAGAAAATGGTGGCAAAATTCTTGCAAAATTAACATAGCCCTCGTATGTCACTTGCTTTTACATCAAAATTTCAAGTTATTTTCTTTTCATTTTTATCAATAAAACAGCTAACATTTTTTTCCATCATTTTTCAGCCTTGCAAGGAAGCACCAACTGTAATTCACGTCCTTTCTCATTAAATTCGAGATATGTTTGTTTATTCCTTGTGTAATGACCGGGATTTGAACATCTACCCTGTATCACTTCACGTAACCAAATTCGGGTGTCTCCCCTTGTATGCTTACATCAAAAGTATTGTTTTCTTAGAACACTCGAATCAAGGGGTGACAACCAAATCTCAATACATGCAATGATGTCAGAGAAAATGTCCGAATCCCGATCGTTACACATTGTGCACATGAACTATATTAAAACAAAACTGTGCTTTTGCAGGCGCTAACCTTTAGCCAATGCAGTAATCTGAGAGTAGCAGGGCTGCGGATCCGAAATGCTCAACAAATGCATCTTTCATTTAACAAATGTGTCAATGTAAAAGCTCTCAACCTTTCCGTAATTGCTCCTGGAAACAGCCCCAACACGGATGGAATCCATGTGTCTGAAACCCACAACATACACATTAAGAACTGTGTCATCAAAACTGGTAAACCAGTAGTTAAATCAAAGCATTCATGCAAATCTTCTAAACAATTATGCAAATTCTATGCTGATCTATTCGTTTGGTGCTATATTTGAAGGTGACGATTGTATCTCTGTTGTGAGCGGCTCGCAAAATGTGAGAGCCACAGACATAACTTGTGGACCGGGACATGGAATCAGGTCATCTAGCTAACTCAACACTACTCAAAACAAGAACTTTTACCTGATTGATTTCAGCTTACTTGTTTCTACAACTATGCAAATGCATGGTAAATTAACACTATTTGCAGCATTGGGAGCTTAGGAGCTAGAAATTCTGCAGCTTATGTATCTAACGTAATAGTGAATAGAGCAACAATTTCAGGTACCACCAATGGAGTTAGAATAAAGACCTGGCAGGTAACATCTTAATTTTCTTTGGAAGACTAAAACCTATATGTTTGATAAACTGTCCCACACATATCAAGGCAAACCCTTTAAATACAAGAAAATCTAAAAAAAAATAAAAAATCAACATACACATAAGAGACGCATATCTAAGTAGTTTTGTAAATAAAAATGGTTTCAGCTAGAACTAAGCAAACTTCAGTAAGAAAAAGGGCACTTGGATTTTCTTAATCAAGAATGAATAAAAGAAGTTAGAAAAAAATTTGGCAACTCTGGTATGCTTTGAAGGATTCTATGTTGTTACTGTAGGGAGGATCAGGATATGCCAAAAACATCAAATTTCAGAATATAATGGTGCATAACGTGAGCAATCCTATAATCATAGATCAAAACTACTGTGATCATCATAAATCACCATGCCCCTATAAGGTAATAAGAAAAACTCTTAAAACCATGAACATCAGATTCAGAAGAAACGAGCAGAGCAGGTGTTAATGGCAATGTATGTATGTATGTATGCATGCATGCATGTATATGATCTATAAAAGCAGGTATCAGCAGTGCAAGTGAGCAATGTGATTTACGAAAACATCAGAGGAACAAGTGCCTCCAATGTTGCCCTGAAATTCAATTGCAGCAGGAGGTTTCCTTGTCAGGAGATTTTTTTGCAAAATGTAGCTATAACATCATCACAAGAAGATAAAGAACATACTGCAGAAGCTTCATGCACTAATATTAGATTGTCTTACCGGGGAAATGTTTTTCCACCTTGCTGATCTTCATCAATCTCTGCCTCAGAAGAAGATGCCAAACCAAACTGCCTTCATAAATTAACCTTAATATGAAATGCTTGCTTCCTACTTACGTAAATTCTTACTTTACGATCTATATATATGGATACTTATTTAATGTTATACATGCTTTTTTTAGTTCATATACATATCGTAATGGGCCAATTTTATCCGGCCCAAATAAAATAATAATAAATAAACAAAACAAAAATAGTCCAGAATCCAATTATAACAAATCTAGCCCAATATAAGCCTAATACAAACCCTAACTCAAACTATTAGTGGCCCAAAAACCTTAACTAATTTTAGAATAGCCAGAAACCGCTGCCCGTGGTCTGCCACCGTCAACTGCCCCAGTCCCGTAGTTGACTCCAGGGATACCTGCAAAAAAAGGAAGAAAAAAGACAGATACAAAACATGCAAAAGCAATAGAAACAGTAGAAAAAATAGAAAAAAAAAAGTATAACAAATAGTGTTTAATGGCTATAAAAGCCAAATAATAGCTTGTATTCAAATTTTTTTGAAGGAGAAAAATAAACACGAAGCAATCAAAAAAGAAAAAAATACGAAGAACGAAAGGGATTAAAAGAAAAGGTGATTCATTTTTCTTTTTTTTTATATTCAAAAAATAAAAAAATTAATAATAAAAAATAAAACCATTACCTGTTCCTTAGTGTTGCGCCACCATCGGAGATCTCCTCCAGTCCCGAAAGTCGACAAACCCATTAAGGTATCGTTCAGGCTTCATTAAAAAAGGGATATGAGAGGGCGAAATGGAAGAAAAGGGCAGAGGCCGATTTTTTTCGTTCTTTTGTTTATTTTTTTAGGCGTTTGCCTTTAGATCTGAAATCTAGGGTTAAAAAAGGGACATAAAAGGGTTTTTGGGCATTTTCTGTCCATTGGAGACGATGGTTACCGTCGCCGAGGATCAGCAGCTGCAGCAGAGCACGACGGTCCTATGGCCGGACTTGAAGAACACTTCAGAGAGAAAAAGAAAAGGAGAGAGTTTTTTTTAAACAGTTGAAAAATGATTTTTTTTAAGTAATTTTGACTTAAATAGGGTGCCAAAACGGCACCGTTTCAAGGTGGTATAAAATACCCCAAAACGACGTCGTTTTGAGGCCGACCCGAGATCCGACCTGAATGTTGGCAGAGTCTGCGTGTTTTCGCGATGAAGGTCTAATTGGCGCTCCAGTCTTTCCGCTTTTTAAATATTTTTCAATATAGTCCTATTTCTGTTTTTTTCCTTTTTAAATTTATCCCGTTTAATTGCGTTACATCTTAGTCCTTCATTTAAGAATATTTTCCTATTCAGTCCCTGACCTTTTTAGCGTGTTACATTCTAGTCCTTATTAGTCTATTTGTTTATTTTTTACAATTTATGCTCTTAATTTCATTTTAATTCCGATTTAATCCTTTATTTATTTTATTTCAACTTTTCATTTTTTATTATTTTATTTTATTTATTTATTATTTCTTTGCCCTTGTTTTAATTTCATGATATTTATATTTCCATCCTATTACGCATTATTCATCTTTATTATTATAATTATTTATGTTAATAAGTATAATTATTGCTATTATTATTATTATTATTATCAAATTGTTGTTTTTTTTTACTATCATTATAGTGTATATTGTCACTCACTAGCATAGTATTTTCGTTTTTATTGATTGATTTACATACTTATTATGTCATCTGTTTTTTTTTTTATTCATTACTATATTACTTTATTGTGCTAACATTTGTGCCAAATATCGCGTTTAAACATATTTGTCCGTTTTTATACCATATCCGAATAAACTAAATATACATCACTTTAAATGTTATATTAATTTTTACTCGACGCATAAAAAAGAAAAATTTTAAAATTAAGGCAATGTTTCGTATTTGGAAATTCGAGAAGTTATGCCCTAACTTACGGGGTTCGACTTTCTCTTTGAACCTAGATAACCAAACATTCCTTTTAAAATTAAAACACATGATATTTAAATAGTAATTAAATAAAGAGCAAGCTTATTTTCAAGGATTTGAGATGTCGTGTCCGAACATATGGGATATGACCTTTTTTTTTTACCTCGAGATAAAAGGGCCTTTTACATACGTTTTGATTTATTCAAGTGATTTTAATTAAAAAATAACATTATGCAAAGTGGGATCATGTTTTTAAATTCTCTTCAAAATTTCAATTCTCGACATTAAGACATCAAGTAATCAACTAGGTACCAATTTTAGACGTCACGAGGGTTCTAATCATTCCTCGTGCGTAACCGACTCCCGAACTCATTTCCTGAATTTTGTATACCAAAAATTGTTGTTTTAGTAAATCAAACCTTTTATTAAAATGATCAAATTACGAAGTGATCCGATACACCTCATAAAAAGGATTGATGACAACTCCATTTTTGTTTTTTTTAAATAAAAAATCGATCTAAAAAAAAAGTTTCAACAGCTTAGCGACTCCACTGGGGACAAAATAAGAGAGTCAACCAGCAAGTTGATTACTTTTTGGTCTTTTTGTCGAAAGTTGATAATCTGGTTTAAATTAACGACCCCTTTATTGCATTTCATCCTTCATGTTTTGTTTTTGATGTCTCGGGTTATATAGTCTGTTTTATTGGTTCGAAAGTTTCGTTTTGCGTGTTTTCTGCATATTGCATTACATAACCGTTTGATTTTGCCATTCTTAAGTGGGAGTGAGAAACTATTCCTTCATGAGGTCTTCACCTTCGTATAGGATAGTGGATCACTTTCGGGATATATCCGTACCTATGTCTTTGTGAAATCTTCATCTCCGTATAGCCATAGGGAAATGTATTCCCCTGAACTGAACTCGATCTATACGAGCCTATAATAGGTGAGGATCGAGGAATCCGCCGATTTAGGTGCCCTTTGTAACACCCCCTAACCCTAAACCGTCACCGGAGTAAGGGTATGGAGTGTTACTGAACATTTTGATCAATTTTAAACATTTTAACATACATGTTATAAAATATTCATAATGTCCCTTTAATGGACCCTCAAGGCCCAAAACATGTGTTAGAAGTGAATCAGGACTAATTCGAGTGCTCGGGAAATTTTTCGTGAAATTCTAAAATTTTTCCTGAGTGTAGGGCTCACACGCCCGTGTGACTAAATGACACGTCCGTGTGATCGAGCCGTGTGGATTCAATATGAGCCCTTTAGCAGCTACCTGACCGACCCTGCAAATTGAAACCGCAATTTGACTCAAAACCAATATCTCAACCAATACAATTTATATACATATATGCACTTAAATCATATCTAGGACATTAACCCTAAGATTTACTTGATTTATAATTTTACATATTCACAAGTATTATTCAAATTAATCTAGATAACTTCATTCATTTCTATTTTAAAAATCATACCAAAAATACCTTTTCATGATTTCATCATTGCACATAACCATTCAAAACATCAATTTTCATCTTTTACAACCAAAAATCACAATGACCTATATATATAACCCAGGTTACATGCCACTATTACTAAAAAGAAATATACATCACCAAAGTTTTCTGAGACCAGGATCGGCTCTAGATGTTGGACCGGAATATTTGATTTCTACTAACCTGCGCACGGAAAACAACCGTACACTGAGTATATTTATACTCAGTGGTATTACTATAATTAAAATTTATAAAGCAAGATAATCAATTATACATATTTTACCATATACATCAATCCATAATACACTAATTCATATTATAGCATTCATTTCTCAACAATGGCTATTTAAAATACCTATTCACCAATTTGATTTCATATATCATCTCATTAGCTCATCAATCATTCCATGTGCCTTTGGTTCATTCATTTCATTCTTAATTCTCAAATTCAAATTCTCATTTCATTTCATGAACAAGATCATTCAATTTTATTCGATTAGCCATTTCATTTATTACCCCTATTAACAAGACTCGGACTTTGGCGGATACACGAATCCAACCAAATACACCAGAATGACACCCAGTGCCTCATCGGATAGTTCGAAACAATAGTTGACACCCAGTGCCTCATTGGCCAAGCCGAAGTGAGTTGGTACCCAGTACCTCATCGAATCTATCTGAAGTAATATAATGACACCCAGTGTCTCATCGACTCGAGGTAGAAGTATCCCTGAACACTTCCAATCCTATGGCATGCCAACTATATCTGACTTAGCCCGACTAGTTAATAGGGTATAAAATTATTTTTTTAACATCTAATCAATAAACATCTTAGATAATCACATTTAATCATACTTTGATTCAATTCAATCCACTTTTCAATCAATACACAATTCACATATTTACACATATTCATAATTTAATTCACTTTTATTCAATTCAATATCAAACTCACCTCAATTTCACTTACCAAGCATTTTAATTAAAATTTACGAATTATAGTAATACAAACCGTAATTTTTCGATTCAATCCTTGTCTACTTTCTCTTTTCCTTTTTTGGCTGATGTCTCCAGCATGACATTAGCTACGAAAAATTAAAATAATTTAAAATCATTAATACAATACCAGTCTATATTTAACACTTGAATTTTTACTCAACTTTTACTATAATTCTAATTTAGTCCTAACTAAATTCATCTATATTCCTATTACAATTCATACCTTATTTCTATTCAATTTCCAACTTAGCTTAAATTTTACTCTCAATCTTTCATCCCTAAACCCTAATTTTGATTTTTTTCAATTTAGTCCCTATAGCACAAAACTTACAATCTATTTTACAATTTAATCCTTTAACCAATTCCAATTAGAAATTCTATCAATTAAACACCTAATTCAACAATTTGTTCAATATGAACTATGTCTAAAAATCTAATAACTTCCAAAATTTCAACACATACTTAGTAGTGTTTTATTCTAGGATCATAAAAACTCAAAAATTACAAGAAAATTAGTTAAATTAACTTACCAATTTGAATTTGAACCTTTGAAAACCCTAAATTTTCTTTTTCTTTACCTTTCCCTTTCCTTTCTCTCTTTTTCTTTTCAATTTGCTATTCTTTTTCTTATTTCTCTCTTTCATATAACATAATATAATTTAATAATTTAATAATATAATAATATCTTTTACTTATTTAATAAGTATATATATATATATGTATATTACAAATGTATGTATGCATTTATTACACTTGGATATTACCATTACCACAATTGTCACAAATTTTGATTTATTTATTTATTTCTTTTAAGTTATGTTATAATATAATTTAATGTTATAATAATATAATAATAAATAATATATTTTTAACTAAAAAAAATCTTAGATTTTTATATACTTATGCCGCCTCAACTTTGGCAATTGGCATAATTGTCTATTTAGTCCTTTTTATTTTTCTTTAATCTATAATTGAGCTTTCTCACTTTATTCAATTTAATCCTTTTCCTAATTACTCTTATTTTTCTCTAATTCTCCTATCCAAAACCTAATTAAACTTACAAATAACTTCATAAATATCTTTAATAAATATTTACGAATCCGTTTTACCAAAACGGAGATCCGACAATACACTTTTCTGGTGCCCGAGAATTTTCGGTCATTACACACTTACTTTAGAACCGAACCACATATAATGGGCCCTAAGAACTTACCTTAGGTAGAACCACACCAAACCTCTAATGGTCACCCGAACAGGGGCTCTATTTATTATTTATTGCTTGCTTTAAATTCTAGCTTTGTATGAAATGCACTAACTTATTTCATTTTGTTTTGACTGTGATTACATTGCATTTTCATCATAGAAAAGGGTGTTGATTCACGTTCAGTTGCTAAATAGAGAGCTTGTCATGGAAAAGGGATTTCCTGATAAAGTGGAAGACAATGCGGCCATCTGGATATGGTCTAAAAAGATACAACAAGATAATGGTGATATCCTAACGGAGGGGTACGTGTCAGAATTATGGGATTTTACTCGCATCAATATGACTCAAAATAATCTCCAAGAGTTGAAAGAGGTATGAGACCAATGGGATGACGAAACCAAGCAGTTATTTTACTGTAATTATGGTGATTTACTTTATTTACTCGATATCAAATTGGATAAGCACTTATTCCGAGCTTTGGCCCAGTATTGGAATCTCACCTATAGTTGTTTTACTTTTGGGTAGGTAGACTTGGTGCCCACCATAGAAGAGTACACAATTCCACTCCGTTGCCTGAAGGTTCAAGCCGACAAAGCTTATTCTAGAGCTGCCAACATCTCGACTTTCTTGAAGAGGCTAATGAGTATAACGGGGATGAGTGAACAATAGGTCGCAACCCGGATTAAACAAAAAGGAGATAGGAAATACATCCCTTGGAAAAGTTTGTCGGATTTGATATTAGCACATTACGATTCGAAAATAGAGTCGACATCTTCACATTGAGTATTAACGGGTTGGTCATCTTCCCCAAAGCGCTAGGGCACATAGATGATGCAGTTTCAGATCTTTTCGACTAACTTGACAAAAGGGTCACTCCCGTCTCGACGATTTTGGCCAAAACTTTCAGATCTTTGAGTGTATGTTGGAGAACGGGTGAATGAAGATTTATCGAGTGTGCTCAACTCTTGCTTGCTTGGTTCCATAGCTACTTTTAGAATGTAGAAAAGGTCTCTTATAGAGTATTCTCTGAGAACTATTCTCCACTGAAAGAATTTGTGGCTACCCTAAGAAGAGACAACATTTTTGAAGAAAAGTGGATGGCAGTTTTCTAGAGTCTCCAAGATGAAGATGTCGAATAGAGGGCTTCTTGGATGATCTCTGATGAAATTTTGTACCGATATGGAGACTTCAACTGGGTCCCTTTACTCGGGATATGGAAAGCTACTGGATATACCCCTTTACTTGTATTGATGCAGTATAGATCGAGGCAGTTTATACTGGCAACGCAAGGGTTGGCTCAGTGCGAGTTTGCTTACAAATGTGATAATTACAATAAAAAGGTTTGTGAAATATCAAATGCTTGGAACCAAACCCAGGAATGAAAAGATTTATTGCAAATCCCATGATGACCCGCGAGTATGATTGGTGGTGGGGTAAAAGAGCCAATGACAATGCCTCTGTGTCAAGTCAAGAAAACACTAGGTCGATAGAAGAGCACTTGCAAGTGATCTCATTTGAGTTGAAAATCATAAAGCAATGCTTTAAAAAAAGGGGTGAGCTTCACGAGCTCAATGTGAGTTCAAAACCACCTAACTACAGAATCAGTAAACAGAATGCCAGAAAATAGTTCAAAAGCGCAACGTACTTACAAAGTTATACAGAACCAGATGGTAAACTTGAAATAGATGTCCTGACAAATAATAACAATCAGATAGTCTTACATGCAAAACAGTCAAACAGATGCATATGAATATAGTCACGTAATAAAAACCATTCACCCAACCAAACACACCTCTTCGTCCCCCGATCACACCTCGTAGGAGCTATTTAAGCTCATCCAACCAGATCACACCATGTAGGACCTCATAGGCTCATCCATCCCTACACACCATATAGAGTTATCTCGAGTTGCCCGGTAACAATGACCCATCACCCCGAGTTGCCTGAGAATGATGGCCTATCAATATGCAGTTAAACTGCCAAATTAAATGCAGTATAGTGCAGTGTGGTAACCCACGATACTGTTTAGTTGCAGTTTAGGACTGCTAGACCAGATATAATGATACGCAGTGAAACTGATATATATACGGTATAGTGCAATGAGGTAAACCGCTATACCGATAAATTACAGTTAAACTAACAGATCAGATAGAAATACGCAGCAATGCTGACGTATATGTCATACGGTGCATTATGGTAAATCGCTGTACAGACATGCAGTTGAACTGTCAGATCAGATAGAAATAATACGCAATAATACTGACGTGTATGCTATACGATGTAGTGCGAAAATCCACTGTACAGGCAAGTTACAGTTGAAGTGCCAGATCATATCATATCAGAATCAGTCTCTCTTCTCTTCAAAACTTATGCCAAAATATTTTATGCAGGTGTATTTATGTATACAATCTCACAGAACATAGACACAATTTCAGACAGTCAGACAGAATAACTATGCACACACACCCAACAGAATAAATTCAGATTCAAACATCTCATATGACAGTCAAAGATACATTTAAGCCAAATCCCAGGTCAAAATTCTTAGCCATCTTGACTAAAGATCAGCCAAGGTAAAAACACAGACAAATCCTCAGATCAAGAACACATAGAATCAAAATAGGTAACTTAGAGCCACACGGTCGTGTGCTCTGGCAGTGTGGAAGTAGGAGGTCAAAACCCATTGTACAAAGGGGCACACGGTCGTGTAGTTGAGGCACACGCCCGTGTGAAGAGAGGCATACGGCTGTGTGACTAAGGCATACACCCGTGTGGCCCAGGGACATGGCCGTGGGAATAGACCGTGTAACTCTCTGCTCATTTGCACTAAATTTGAGGACAGGCTGACACAGCGTGTGAGGGTCTCACACGCCCGTATGTCTAAAATACACGCCCGTGTGGAATCCTTAAATTTCCAAATTAGCCACACTCTCGTATGGCACCAAATCACTCAATCCCTAATTCTCAATCACATACGCCCGTGTGCCCGAGGGACACAGCCATGTGAGAACCGATAAAATCTCCAAATCGACCACATGATCGTGTGGCTAGGCTGCGTGGCACCTAAAACAGCCCTAAAACCCTAATTCCCAAAAGCACACGGTCGTGCGCACTGGCACACGCTCATGTGGTTGCTGGTATGGTCATGAAATCATCCTAAAATATCCTTAAAATCGAGTTTTTCGGTCACTAGCTCGACCCCCATCCATGAAACTCAGAAACACACTAACCAAAGCGGATTCCCACGTCATTCAGCATTACAATCGCACTTCGACAACCAATTTTCCAAAAGACACCAAATTTGTCATATTTTATCAAAAACAAATTTTACAAATTAAAAGTAGAATAAAAAGTTTTGAACTCACACCTGATTCGGTGGTGGAGGAGCAAAATTCTTCGATATACATACAGTGAAAATTATTTCCCAAGAGAAAAAGCAAAATAAAGAAAAAGCAAAAGCCAAATAAAAAGAAGAAAAAAATCAATAAAAGAGGAAATAACGTGCCATGAAAAATAAAAATAAAAATAATAAATAAAATAATAAAGCTAAGTAAATATTTTAACTTAAGCAAAACTACTATTTAACAAAACAAAACAAATCTAAAATACTTTTCCAAAATGCTCACATAGGGATTCGAACACAAGACCTAAAGATACACTAACACTCTACCAACCACCAGACCAGTAGGCCCATTCTGTCTCTTAAACGCACAACTGAACACATAGCACACCCTTCTCTCTGACCCTAACCATAAAACATCAAAACTTCTAAGCCTAAAATTTGGGGTGTTACAAGTAATGTCCAGAGAAATGATTGAAAATGCAGTAAGGAGTGGGAAAATAGATGCGGATAAAAATGCCAAAAGATCAAGCCCGAGAAAAAAAGAAAATGAAGTGAACACCACAAACATATATAATAAAAGTTATTCAAAATTGATCACCGTGGGCCAACCAAGGACCGTAACAACAAGTCATCAAGGCCCTTCAAGGCACGAATCCAACTCAAGGCCAAACACGAAAAAACTCTAATTCACACCCATCTCGATGACATATAGAGAGTTATATCAGAATCTATTCAATGTATACGTGGTATCCCTATTTTACTTAAAACACATGCAACCTTCGTTCCCAAAATGGTATGATGCGAATGCTTAATGCGAATATCATACAAGAATAACAGGACACTCAATTGAGAATTGCACTGTATTTAAAAAGTTAATTGAAAGGCTCATCAAAATGAGGATTGTAAAATTCAATGATCCATCGAGACCTAATGTAGCAGGAAATCCGTTACCTAATCATTCAGATCAATGGGTAAACACGATAATTGAAAGTAGAGGAAAAAGGACTAAAATCGATGTGACAGAAGTAAAAACCCCTATTAAAATAGGTTTGACAAAAGATGATAGACGTAGGATTAATTGTTCAAGATTCGGAAGAGATACCTAACGAGATAAGGAGCTACTGTGAGTTCTACGCTGAAAAAAGTCATGAGATCCAGGAGTGCACTGAATTCAGAGCTTTGTTACAAAGTCTGATGGATAACAAAGAGTTGGAATTTTTTGAAGATGCCAAAGGCTTAGAAGGAGAAGATATCTATGCCTCAAAGCAAGGATCAACAGAGAAGGTCTACAAGGTCAACCACCCAGTGGTGATTATTTCACGACCAAGAAGCAATGAAGTCGGAGCACAAGTTGCGCTAAGAGTCATAATTCAGAAACTTGTGGCTTTTCCCCATAAGTATAGCAAAAAAGTTCCATAGAATTATGATTGCAACGTGATGATATTAGGATAAGAGAATTTGATTGGCACTTCAGAAGATGGCAAGGGTATTAGTTTCTACACTCGTAGTGGGAGGCACTATAACCCTATAAATGCAAAAACCGAACCTACTAAAGGAAAAACCTTGGCAGTTGAGCAAAAGAAAGAAAAGACGGCTTGGCTTGAATCACTTGTTAACAAGCCAGTAACTAAGATGAGGCTAAGGAATTCCTGAAATTCTTGAAGCATATTGAGTATAGTGTTCTAGAACAATTACACAAACAACCAACTCGCATATCAGTACTAGCTTGCTCTTGAGCTTAGAGACACATCGTAGCTCATTGATGAAAGTGCTGAATGAAACTTATGCCTTTAATGATATCTTTATAAACAAGTTAGACTGTCTGGTTAACAATATATGTCCTGACAATTTCATCTTTTTCAATGATAATGAAATATTTTCAAGAGGCATGGGATCCACAAAAACCTTACATATCACTACCCGGTACAAATGATATACATTGCTAAGGGAGTTAATCGACAATAGATCTGCATTGAACGTCTTGCCTCTATCCACATTGAATAGATTACTAGTGGATAGCTCTTACATAAAGACGTGTCAAAATCTAGTAAGAGTATTTGATGGTACAGAAAGGAGGATGATGGGAAATATTGAAATACCTCTTTTAATTAGTCTGAACACATACGAGGTAGGTTTTCTAGTGATAGATATCAATCATTCTTATAATTGCTTGTTGGGGAGGCCTTGGATTCACTCGATTGGGGCAGTGCTGTTGTCACTACACCAAAAATTGAAGCTGGCAATGGAGGGTTGATTGGTGATCATAAACACTGATGAGGATATCATTGCATCCGTAACTAATGACGCACCATATATATGAGCTGATGAAGAGGTAATAGAATGTTCCTTATGATCACCAGAGTTTGTGAATGCAACCTTCATTGTTGAAGGAAACAAGATCCCAATACCCAAAATATCCGAAACTACGAGGACGAGCTTGCAGTTGGCGGTTGGGAAAGGAGCCTTACCTGGGAAGGGACTCGAAAAATACCTATAAGGAAAGGTCGAGGCATCAATATTGATAGACAAACAAGATCTCTTTGGCTTAGAATATAAACCAGATATGAAGCAAAAGATGAAAGATCTAGAGAAGAAGTGAGAAATGAGAAAAGTGCAACTGAGTGGGAGAGAGGTCAAGTAGGAACCAATGACCTTTCCCCATATATCCAAAACGTTCGTGTCAGGAGAAACCATTTATCTTGAATGAAAGACGTCAAAAAAAGAGACTGCAGAAAAAATGTTGGGAAATCTGAGCATTAATGCTATATCTAAAGAATGAATTGGGGAAAACTTATCAAACATTTGTCTTTATATCCCTGTAAGTGTTCTAAACAATTGAACTACGAAAGAGATCCCTGTAATTTTTAGAACTAATTTAGAGTAATGTTCAAAACACATTTATCGCTCCAAGCTTGGGAAAAATAAGAATCCTTTTGTGAAAAAGGCATATGTCCACTATTTTTATTTCAATAAAATGCATCTTTGTGTCTCATTTTCCCAAATAAGAAAACCTCAAATATAGTTAGTGAAAAGAAGATCGAGATCAACCCAAATAAAGTCAAGGCTATATAGGAGTTGCCTCTACCGCGTATTCAAAATGAAATTTGAGGTTTTCTAGGAAAATTAAATTACATTTCCAGGTTCATTTCATAATTAACTGAGAAATATGACCCCATATTCTGCCTCATTAAGAAATACAATTCAGGTGTATGGGATGAGGAATGTCAGAAAACTTTTGACAAGGTTAAACATTACTCTCCAATACCCCAATGTTGATGCCACCTAGCCTAAATAAGCCGTTGATACTGTACTTGGCAGTATTTGATAATTTCATGAGATGCGTTGATACTCGCGATATTAAGTAATAAAATTTATAAAAACTGATCACACCAAAAACTAACTAATATCACGATTTAAAGGCAAGCGCACCTATCGAACAGTAGTATAGTTTAGCGGTAAGACCGAGTTATCGTACCCAAGGGAACCAAAAGTACTAGTACTTACTTCCTTTCTATTATCTAGCCTAAAAATAAAAGAGGGTTGTTTGAAACTAATTCTAAAACTAAACTAAAAGTGCACAAAAAGTAAAGTGGGGAAGGATTCTTTGGGAAAAGCTGATCGATATAAGCAATACTCAATGGAGAATCCACCTAGACTTCACTTGTTATTAACTTCTTGAACTAGACGATTTCTTCACTTGACTTGATTCGTAGAGATCCCTAACCTATGTTAATACCTCCGTCGAGGATAAGAACAACTAATCCTTGGTGGTTAACTAAAGTTTCTTTATTAATTAACACCCCTAGGTTGCATTAATTTGATCTATGGATCCCTCTATTAGGTTTGACCCTAATTCGGTAGATTTATGTCGCCCTATGTCTAGGGTTGCATGCAACTCCGCATAATTATGGTAGATCTACTCTTAAAACAGGGACTTTTGCTCCTCTGCCTAAGCACATTAGTTTCTTGAAGTAATACCTAGGACTATTAAATCAAGAATGAAAAACACATAATTAAGAACAATTCAAGTATTTATCATATAATTCAAGAATAAATAATAACAAGATCTGTCTTAGGTTTCATCTCCCTCAAGTATTTGAGAGGTTTAGTTCATAATTAATAAAGAAAACATCTCAGAAGAAATAAGATAACAAAACGTAAAGAACCCAAAAACCCCTGAAGGAATTTAGGGAGATCATCTGTCTTAATTTAGAATTCTTGCTTCTGAGATGAATCAATCGGCTTCCCTTGGAGTAATTCCTTGCTTTCACTCTTTGTGTTGGCAGAAATATAACGCTCCTTTTAGGAGAAAAGAGTACCCCCTTAGAGTTGCCTCCTAGGGTCTTTATATAGAGCTTTGGGATGCCTTTCTTAGCCTATAAGTATCCAAATCTGAGTGAAATTGCACTTCCTCACGACAGGGACACGTCCGTGTGCCACGCTCGTGTAGTTTTGACAAGAGGCCGTGTGGGCCCGTTGAGGGTGGCACGGTCGTATGGACTGGCTGTGCTTGTCGAGGCTAGGCCGTGTTGGACCTTACGTGGCACGGCCGTGTGCCACGACCGTGTGCTGATTTCTTGGGCCGTGTTGTTTTCACACTTTGGCCCATTTTCCTCGTTTTTGGTTCGTTTTCCATTCTTTTCTCTTCTCTATGCTCTACTGAGTATAATACATGAAAAAGAAAGATTAAGAGCACCAATTCTCACAAAATTGCTAATAATACATCCAAAATATAGGCTAAACATGATGTAAAAATATGTATAATTTATCGTTTATCAAATACCCCCACACTTAAACCTTTGCTTGTCCTCAAGCAAAATCTCAATCCCTAATATAGAATCATTCTTCTCAACTTACAATCTTTATCAATAATGTTTCAAACTAATCCACAGGTAATCATACAATGAAAATTCAATCAGAAGAATATTAAAGATTCAATTACTTTAAGTTGAGAATTTTATCATCGAAACATAAGTTTTCTTCCCTACTCTTAAGTACTCATCTTTCAATTGAAATCAACAAGATTTGACATCCTCACTAAAGATTCACTCTATCCACTTAAGGTGTTTAGGGTTCAAGAATTAAGTACTCTCTAGTCAACCTAAAAAGTTATTACCATAGGCTTGCACGAAAATCACATCTCCACCACTATAGATTGACATGATACATTAATCAAAAGGTCTTGTAATGGTTGAAACGGGGCTTGGTTAAGGGTGTCGTCACAGGCTGCAAAAGAGGGTTAGAATCGAGATTGAACTAAAAAATTATCTAGCTAGAAAAATCTCTATCACTTGGAACATATTTCTAAGGCTAATTCCTATGATAATATCGTTTATGCCCTGGTAGTCTTAAAATAGAAATATGCAAAAACTTTTGAACTATTACATATTACAACTGAATTTAACTGTATATACTTTTTTTTAAGAACAATTCAAATCAAATAACTTGAATGTTTACAACTTTTGCAAATTGGAAAAGAGAATAAAGCTAGATAATAATTTGACTTAAATCTCGACAAAAATAGGGGTTAAAGTAATTGAATGAGATTCAACAAAAAATGGGTTATTGGTTAATAATTAGAAGGTAAGTCAAAAAAATGGGTTGTTAGGCTCAACGGGGTTTACCAGGGGTTAATTTATGGAGGTCGGCTTTTGTGGAGTAAGTGGGTTAAATCCTAGATGCCTTTATCATCTCAGTATATCAAATCAATGATGTGGTCTTGATATGTATAATCAAAGCAAGCTCTAGAATAACAAATCAGCATTGACTCACTCAAAGCAATAATAAAAGTGAGCACGAAAGAATGTATGCTTAAAAGGTTCAAAATCTCACCAGAATTATGGCTTTTGATGTCAATCCTGTGAATTTCAAATCTCAAGATAATACTTAAAATCAAGGAAAATTACTTATGCAAAAAATGGGGTTCTCCAAAATTTCAACTTATCATACTTGATTCCCTAATGTTTTAAAGTTTGAATAATCAAAGTACAAGCACCTATATATTAATTCTCGACATATCAATAAAAATCATAAATCAATCAGAATTAATTCCTAATAGGAGACTAAAGATAATGCAGAATTGAGAACAATGCAAAAAGAAAAAATTTTAGCGATTTCATAAATAATGTAAAGATTTAAAGTAAGTTCCCCCCCACACTTAAGATGTACATTGCCCTCAATGTACAAAGATACACAAATAGCAAGAGAAGCATAATATCATAAGATAGAGAGAGAATTGAAACTCCCTGAATTTAGGATGGATTTGTGAGACAGAAATTGGAAGAGTCGGCAGTTGTGGCAGGGCGTTCCCATTTCCATTTGAAGATGAGCTGTAGAGCTCCTTTTTGAAACTGCGAGAATATTAATTAGTCGTGGGAATTTTGGATTAATAGAGATTACTCGTTAGGGGTGGCCGATATGAAAGAAAAATAAATAATAGAAAAATAATAAACTAAGTTCTACTAATAATGGAAAGGATTAGAGATAATAAACATAAAAATAAAATTCAAAATAACAAGGAAACTAAAGTTAGAAATAAAGGAAAAATAAAAATCAAAGTGAAATATAAAAATTAAGATAAAAATAAACATAAGAGGAATAGAAATATCTAATCCTCGGATGGATCACGCGGTGGTGGTGGTGTGATATGGAGATGCTGGCATATCTATTGTAATGTCGCGTCGATATGATCGAAGCCCTGGAAGCATTACTGCTCGAATCTGGATAAGCGCTCAGATATGTCAGCATAGGTGGCTGCTGCACGAGAAGGGTGGCAATGGGGTGGTGGCTTGGCTGGTGTATCTTCCTCCAGTGGTGGTGGTGGGACATCATCAGGAATGTCCTCTAGATCATCGTCCTCCTGGATGAGGCAGTACTGGAAAGGGTTGCTTCCTGGTCTCTGCTTGATCATCCTCATGTGGTGCATGATTTGGATGCCCTGAGGGGACATCTGGCCGATGAGTATGTATGAGGATGTCTGGGCCGTGGTGTTGAGGAGCCCGAAGTGACGGGCTAGGCGTGTAATGTACGGGTCCTTAGAGATTACGCCCCTGCGATGACGCTCAGTCTAGTACTGTATGGCATGCGCGATAAAGTAAGCGAGGTCGATAGGGTGCGCGTTCGCTATGCTCCATATAAAATAGGCGTCATGTGTGTTGACGACGCTTGTGCTCTCTCGTCTACCTGTTAGAGTATGAGCAAGAAGAGCGTAAAGGTACCTCAATGGCGGGGGAAGAGCGGTCACCTTAGTGCGACTAGGATCGTAAGAGGGGAAGCCAGGGGCGATGTCGCCCCAATAATCCACGGGTTTGAGGTGGATGCGTCGAGAAAGCGTAGGAAAGTCTTCTTCTTCTATGAACTGCTCTGTATAGAGGTCGAGAGCTGAGCCAAACTCTAATACGCTAAGGTGGCATACACGACCTCCTAGACGAAATTAGATAGTGCCCGGGTCATCGAACTGGCTCATGACGGTATGTAAATGGAAAGTGGAGCAGAACTCTAGAGTGAGTTTAAGGTATGTGGGCTCTATGATCTGGAAGAACTGCTCCCAAGCATCCGTCATTAGTAGGGCCCGGACTGAATCAGTAAGGTTACCTTGCTCTAGCGCATCCCAATCAATGCATCAATTGGCACTCAAGGGATGTTCCCAAAGAATCTAAAACAACTCCTCTTGAGAGGTTTG
The DNA here is from genome assembly GCA_020496765.1 of Gossypium stocksii. NCBI lineage: Eukaryota > Viridiplantae > Streptophyta > Magnoliopsida > Malvales > Malvaceae > Gossypium > Gossypium stocksii. The sequence continues at coordinate 4,896,099 of CM035623.1, forward strand.
GGTGAATGTTATGGATGGATGACGGGCTTCGGAGGTGGGCCTCGATGATGAACTTCCTGGCCTCTTTCGTTTTTTGAAAGGTGGAGTAGCAGCTCTTTTTCTGCGTGATGACGACATAATATCTAAAAATAAAATAAAATAACAAACATTAGTTTTAAAAATCGAAATGAAATTTGCTTTAAAAACTATTGAAACTAAATTGACTCAATTATGTATGGAATAAAATAGAAATTTCAATGACAATGTTCCTAAAAACATAAAATGGGGACTAACCTAAATAGCCTAAATTATTCATCCTAATGTGGCTAATTCCATGCTTGAATCAATATTTAGCATAAAAAAAATGGAAAACAAAAAATAAAGCAGTAAAAGGAAAAATGAGAAAATGAGGAAATAGAACCAAATGGGAGATGGGCACGGTCGTGGGAGAGGTTCCGAACAGTCGTGGGGTGCCTTGCACGGGCGTGGGATGGTTGTGTGCGAGCGTGGTGGTGTTTTGAGGGTTAGAGGCGGCGTTTATGGTGGTTGGGGAAGAGTTTGGGTGAGAGGATTTAGGGGTTGAGTGAAGGAGAAAGTGAATAGTGACCTCTTATTTATAGTTTTTGGGTCACACGGGCATGGCACAAGCCCGTGTGACTCGAATTTGGCCCGTGTTTTTTGAATTTCAGTGGTTTTGGTGCGCCTGAGTCAAGGTACACGCCCGTGCTGACCATCTCGCACGACCGTTTGTGATCGTGTTCGTTTTTCACACGGTCATGTAGGTAGTAACACGACTGTGTCTAATTTGACAGTGTTGGCCACAGCTTGGCAACACAGGCGTAGGGAGTTGTGCGAGCCCGTGTCTAAGTTGAAAGGTTGCCACGGCCATATCGCACGGCCGTGGCGATTTGTCGATAGCCCATGATTTGGGAAAATCTTTACACGGCCTAGGTGCACGACCGTGTCTCCGTTTTAAAGTGTCACACGGCCTTAGGCACGCCCGTGTGCCAGGCCATGTGGTCCTAAATTCCTGCATTAAAAAGGGTTAGTTGCTGTATAAAAAAAGACTAAAATTAAAAAAAAAAGTTACTAGGTTAGTGCTCAGGTTGCCTCCCGAGAAGCGCTTATTTATAGTCTAAGCTCGACTCTGTTCGAGCTTTGTGTGTTCACAGTGGTTTGAAGAGCTGATACTCTTCTATCCTGTTTTCATTGTAATATCAAAATAATGTTTGAGTCGGGTTTGATTAACCTTGAAAGTGCCGAGTGACTCATGATTTACCTCGACTGTTCCGTAAGGAAATTTTTTCATTACCGTGAAGTAAGGTGTGTCACTTGTGTGTTCTTTTAAATTTAAGGTTCGAGGATCGTCGTCCCTTAAAGTTACCTTATCCCCTATCTTGAACTGATTTATTTGTTTTGGAAGGTTCTCTTGGTGAAACTCTAGGTTCTTGTGGCATATTTTTGGTTTCTCATGATAGTTCAGCCACTCATCAAGTTCCTCGATCTGAAGTATTCGCTTTTCAGGTGCATCTCCTTTGGATGGACTTGTCTGCTGGTTTGTTGCCTTTATATAGAGAGTATCCTGCACAGAAGGTTGAATGGTGAATTCAGTGTTTTTACAAGGACTCGAAATTTTATTCTCATCTATAGTTTTAATTGAGTTATGAGCTCGTAAGGTGATTGTATCATCACCTACTCGTAATGTGAGTTCACCTGTTTCTAAATCAATTTTAGTTCCAGCAGTTGCTAAAAAGGGTCACCCTAGAATTAAGGGTACATTGCTATCCTCATCAATGTCTAAAACAACAAAGTCAACTGGGAATATAAATTTGTCGATTTTGACAAGTACATCTTCAATTATTCCCTTAGGTGCCCTAATAGTTTTGTCAACTAGTTGAATGCTCATCTTGGTTTTCTTAGGGTTTCCGAGACCTAGTTGTTTAAACAATTTATAAGGCATGACATTTATGCTAGCCCTAAATCAGCTAAAGCATTTTTTTCATCTAAGCTACCAAGTAAACAAGGGATAGTGAAACTCCTTGAATCTTTTAGTTTAGTCGGCAGTTTATTCTGTAGAATAGCTGAGTAGACTGCATTTAATTCCACATGAGGTTTCTTATCTAGCTTCCGCTTGTTTTTCAAGAGCTCTTTTAAGAATTTAACAGCGTTTGACATCTGCAAAATTGCTTCAACAAATGGTAAGTTAATATGTAATTTCTTTAAGAGTTTAAGAAACTTACCGAATTGCTCATCTGTGCGGTCTTTCGTTAGTGCGTTTGGGTATGGGATACGAGGCTTGTGTTCTTTGATGTCTGGCTTGTTATTACTTACCTCTACCTTACCTTTACTCACCTCAGGTTCCTCGCATAACTTTGAGTCGTCCTTGGTTAACGCCTCCTTATCTGTTGTATTTATGCATGAAGTTGCTCTTTAGGATTAGTCTCAATGTTACTTGGAAATCCACCTTGTGGTTTTTCTGATATTAACTTGGCGAGTTGACCAATTTGATTCTCAAGGCCTTTAATTGATGCTTGCTGGTTCTTTAATGCTGTCTCAGTGTTTTGAAAGCGGGTTTCAGACATGGCCATGAATTTGGTGAACATCTCTTCAAGATTAGGCTTTTTCTCCTGCTGTGGTGGTGGCTGCTGAAATCCCTGAGGGGGTTGTTATCTTTGATTTCCTTGTCCTCCCCAAGAAAAATTGGGGTGGTTCCGCCAACCTGTATTATATGTGTTACTATAAGAATTATTTTGAGATCTAAAATTGTTACCCATATAATTAGCTTGTTCGAGTTCTGGCACATGGCCGTAGAATGAATAGTCTGGAGTGAACATATTTCCTTCAGTTGCGTCACACTGCATCACTGCTTGTGCCTACGTAGAACCAACAAAATTATCAAACTTTTTATTTAGAAGTTCTACTTGGTTAGTAAGCATAGTGACAGCATCAATATTATAAACTCCTGCGGCTTTTTTCGGCTTTGTCCTTATGACTTGCCACTGATAGTTATTCAGTGACATCTCTTCAATAAATTCATAAGCTGCTTCGGGTGTTTTATTGTTGATTGTTCCTCCTGCAGCTGCATCGATCATTTACCTTGTTGAAGGATTCAAACCGTTGTGAAAGGTTTGAACTTGTAGCTACAAAGGTAGTCCATGATGAGGGCACCTTCTCAAAAGATCTTTGTATCTCTCTCAGGCATCGTAAAGTGTTTCTAAATCCATCTGCACAAAAGAAGAGATATCGTTTCGTAATTTAGCTGTTTTAGCTGGAGGAAAATATTTAAGTAAAAATTTTTCATTCATCTGTTCCCATGTAGTGATTGAGCCTCGTGGTAAAGAATTTAACCATTGTTTGGCTTTATTTCTCAAAGAGAATGGGAATAGCCTTAGACGAATGGCATCATCAGAAACGCCATTAATTTTAAAAGTATCACAAAGTTCCAAAAAATTGGCTATATGTGAGTTCGGATCTTCATCCTGTAAACCATCAAACTGCACCAATTATTGTATCATCTGAATAGTGTTGCGTTTTAATTCAAAATTATTAGCAGCAATGGCAGGTCTAATAATACTAGTTTGAGTACCAGCCAAACTAGGTTTAGCATAATCATACATAGTGCGAGGAGCTTCATCTTGATTCACTGGTTGTGCGGCTATTGCGGGAGGTGGTGGAATGTTTTGGTTTGCTTCTATCTCTTATATAGGTTCTGGCCCTTGTTCTTGTCCTTGTTCTAGATAATATAGGCTTCTTCTGATCTCTCTACGAGTTCTGCGAACTGTCGCTTCTAAATCTTCGTCAAAAAGCAATGGTCCTACTGGGTTGTTTCTAGTCATAAACTAGAAATACCTAGGAGGAAAAAGCAAAGAAAATTAAAATAGAATAAGAAAATAAAAAAATAAAGCCAACAAGTAAATAAATATAGTAATGGCTAAAGTAATAGAAATCAAGTTTTCGTAATATTTTAGTTCCCCGGTAACGGCGCCAAAAACTTTGTGCTCGCGATATTAAGTAATAAAATTTATAAAAACTGATCACACCAAAAACTAACTAATATCACGATTTAAAGGCAAGCGCACCTATCGAACAGTAGTATAGTTTAGCGGTAAGACCGAGTTATCGTACCCAAGGGAACCAAAAGTACTAGTACTTACTTCCTTTCTATTATCTAGCCTAAAAATAAAATAGGGTTGTTTGAAACTAATTCTAAAACTAAACTAAAAGTGCACAAAAAGTAAAGTGGGGAAGGACTCTTTGGGAAAAGCTGATCGATATAAGCAATACTCAATGGAGAATCCACCTAGATTCACTTGTTATTAACTTCTTGAACTAGACGATTTCTTCACTTGACTTGATCCGTAGAGACCCCTAACCTATGTTAATACCTCCATCGAGGATAAGAACAACTAATCCTAGGTGGTTAACTAAAGTTTCTTTATTAATTAACACCCCTAGGTTGCATTAATTCGATCTATGGATCCCCCTATTAGGTTTGACCTTAATCTGGCAGATTTATGTCGCCCTATGTCTAGGGTTGCATGCAACTCCGCATAATTATGGTAGATCTACTCTTAAAATAGGGACTTTTGCTCCTCTGCCTAAGCACATCAGTTTCTTGAAGTAATACCAGGATTATTAAATCAAGGATGAATAACACATAATTAAGAACAATTCAAATATTTATCATATAATTCAATAATAAATAATAACAAGACTTGTCTTAGGTTTCATCCCCCTCAAGTATTTGAGAGGTTAGTTCATAATTAATAAAGAAAACATCTCAGAAGAAATAAGATAACAAAATATAAAGAACCCAAAAACCCTGAAGGAATTTAGGGAGATCCTCTGTCTTGATGTAGAATTCTGGCTTCTGGGATGAATCAATCGGCTTCCCTTGGAGTAATTCCTTGCTTTCACTCCTTGTGTTGGTAGAAATATGACGCTCCTTTTGGGAGAAAAGAGTACCCCCTTAGAGTTGCCTCCTAGGGTCTTTATATAGAGCTTTGGGATGCCTTTCTTAGCCTCTAAGTATCCAAATCTGAGTGAAATTGCACTTCTTCACGACAGGGACACGCCCGTGTGCCACTCTCGTGTGGTTTCAAAAAGAGGCCGTGTGGGCCTGTTGAGGGTGGCACGACCGTATGGACTGGCTGTACTTGTCGGGGCTGGGCCGTGTTGGACCTTACGTGGCACGGCCGTGTGGTGACTTCTTGGGCCGTGTTGTTTTCATACTTTGGCCCATTTTCCTTGTTTTTGGTTTATTTTCCGTTCTTTTCTCTTCCCTATGCTCTCCTGAGTATAAGACATGAAAAAGAAAGATTAAGAGCACCAATTCTCACAAAATTGCTAATAATACATCCAAAATATAGGCTAAACATGAGGTAAAAATATGTATAATTTATCGTTTATCATGCGTGCTTAGCCAACATGATGAGTCAGGGAGAAAAACAGAGCGATATATTACCTTAGTAAGAAGTTTACTGAATGTAAGACAAGATACTTGCCAATTAAGGAGTTGTGTTGCACCTTAATCTGGTCGAGCCAAAGATTAAGACAGTACATGTTGTACATTTAAAAAATGGACCCTTTAAAGTACTGATAGAGTCGACTGCTCTAAATGGAAGGATGGCATGATAGCAAATTCTGCTTTTCGAGTTTGATATAGTCTATGTGAACCAGAAGGCAGTAAAAAGGAGTGCAATAACAGATTTTCTAGCCAGTAGAGCTCTAGAAGATTACGAGCCTTTGAATTTCTATATTCTAAACGAAAATCTAATGTATGTTGAAACCACTGAAGAAGGTGTTCAAGAAGAACATCCTTGGAAACTAAACTTTGATGGGGCCTCCAACGCTATGGATAACGAAATCGGGGCAATCCCGATATCCCCAAATGGAGATCATTATCTCTTTACTAGTAATTTAGATTTTGATTGCATGAACAATATAGTAGAATACGAAACATGCATTATAGGTATCTGTGCAGCAATAGAACACAAAATCAAAGTATTGAATGTAACACCCATTACCCGTATCCAACGTCGGAATAGGGTTCGAGGCATTATCAGACTTACATCAAAACATTCATACAAAACCAGGCCATAAAATTTTATCCAAATTAAAACTTTTCATACACATGCATAACATCCCTTATACGAGCCTACGGGGCCCAAAAATACATCAGAGGTGGTTCGGGACTAAACCGAGAACTTTGGAAACTTTTGGAAAACTTAGAAAATTTCATCATAAAATAGGGTCATACGCCCGTGTGGCTCGGGACACGCCTGTGTCCTCATCCCATGTAACTCTCTGTTTATGACGTCATCACAAAAATAAGAGCACACGGCCAAGGCACACGACCGTGCCTCCAAGTCGTGTCCCTCACACAGCTGAGACACATGGCCGTGTCACAGCCCGTATGGCCAATTCGAAACTAAAGTACATGATGCAGGGGACATATGGCCCGTGTGGACAATTTTTAGACTATTTTCCAAGCCAATTGCCACCCTCAATAACAAACTCACATGCTTACTTTTATTGACCATTAACATGGCACATTTGAACATTCAATCATCCACAAACAACATAAGATCATGGTAACCTCATATCATATTTTACATACTTAAAACATCATGCTTAGTCAAGCTCAAATTTACTAATTCTCATGCATCAAAGTTTACAAGATTACTCCCATATCACACATTTAAGCCTTAGTTATCAACACATCATCTCATCTCAATTAATCCATCAAGCATTCACCACCAACAATATAACTCATTACATACACACGATCACAAGCCTCATCTCCATGACATAGGCACATGCATAATCATATAATCAACATAAGCCACCATTCATGCCTCTAACATAAGTCACCCCTATTTCGCTCACGACGGCTTTGACCTTTCTTCACTAAAACTTAATTATCTCATAGTACCGGACTCAGATGATGTTCCTGTCTATTATTATTGAAAATATACTCTATTAAGAATTATAGGCATATAAAATATAACCCATAACTTTTGTACAATTTTTAATGATTTTCTCAAATCAGAGCAGGGGATTTCGAAATCATTCTGACTCTATCTCATACAACTTCAAATATCTCATAATAGGAAATTTTTTTTGCTTACATCGTTTCTTTTATAAGAAACTAGACTCAATAAGCTTCAATTCCATATTTTATTCAAGCTCTAACTCACTTTCTACTATTTTTGGTGTATTTTCAAAGTTGGACTGCTGCTACTGTCCAAAACTGTTTTAGTAAGAAAATGATAATAACTAAATTTACCACACCTTCCTTTCTTTCAATTGGAAATCCATACATTTATAAACATATATCATTATTCACCAAATTAACACAACATCATTTCACAATGCTCATGGACTTACCATTCATTGATTTCATATTAAGTTGAGTTTCTATACATACCTGTACCGATCCTTACCATTTCATACATATACATAATGCCATTGCATCTTCGATGTCTCGCACACTATGTACCATACTCGATACCTCACATGCTAAGAGCTATTTTGGATGTTTCACACACTAAGTGCCATCCTCGATACTTTGCACACTAAGTGCCATTTATATATATATAGTCGAAGCTATCTCAAATTGCACACCAACTGCCACTTTTAGCCGAAGCTATTTCGAACCGCACACTAAGTGCCATTTTAGCAGATAAGTTGTTAATCATAACTGTCGAAACCATTTAAAAAATTTAGGAAAACAGGATCGATTTTAAAAATGAAATGGAGTCGCCACCGACCCTTTTTTAGAGGTGTGATCGAGTCACCTTGAAATTGATCGTTTTAATAAAACATCTTGATTTATTAAAATTATGACTTTGGTCTACGAATTTCAGAAAAAATGGGTTCGGGAGTCGGTTACGTACGAGGAAGGGTTAGCACCCTCGTAACGCCCAAAATTGATACCATTTCGATTAATGTTTGGCCAAATACTGAAATTTGAAAAGAAAAAAAATGTGATTTAAACACTTCGGATTGAATTTTAAGATTTACTCGTTTTGAAGGAATAAAATACCATATCAAGCACGTTAGGATATAACACTTTAAAACTCTCAAAACCGAGATCATCTTGTAATTCCTAAAACATGCAATTAAAAGGGTATTTAGTTATTTGGTCAAACGAAAAACAACAACCCAGCACGTTAGGGCACAATTTCTCGATTTTCCAAATACTAAGCATTGCCTCATTTCAAAAAAAATGTCCAAATTAATCTTTTTTATGTTTTTGAGTACATGGTTTGAAATTGAATGAAAATTGGGGTTGAAATCATGATGCAATAACCCGAACTAAAAGGCATAACAATAGACATGAAGTAAAATTACATAACATGATCACTTCTAAAAAACAATAATCCTATAGAGATACAAGGGGTTTAAATTAGCACATTACGCTATATAAACTCCAATATTGACATTTGAAAGATGACCATCTAAGGGCTAATACCAAACAAACTTCCGCCAAAAAGAAATAACAAACCTTTAAGCAAATAAAGAGAAGAAAATTTGAGATCGACAATATACAAATCAATAAAATATACGAAAAACAAATTGAAACCTAATTTACTAATTTAACATGAAAATATATTATTTTAAATAATGGTAGATAAATTTTAAAATAAATATTATACATAAAGATGGTGTTATAAGATAAACTTAAAGCAAACTTTATAAACAATGGAAATCTAATAAAATTAGGAAGATAACATAATAGTGCGTGTGAAATGTTGAAGATCGATATCAAATTCTAAAACCCATGATGTATGTATGATAAAGTAATTTTAGAAAAATATAAATAACTTAAATTTCAATATACAAATGAATGCATAAATATATAGATATGTATATAATAGAATAATAATTTAAAGCAATATATCAAAAATAAATATATATAATAATTTAAAGCAATATATCAAAAATAAATATTTATGTATAATAAAAGAAAATGGATTCAACGAATTTTAAAAGAAAATATACACATATAATAATGTGAAATCCATAATGTATACATAAAGATATGATAATATATAACATAATAGTATATAAAAGTATTTAAGATAAATATCATAAAAAATGAAAGAAATAAAAAATTAATTGAAAATAATATAAACTAACTAGGGTAATCAATAAATAAAATAAACCATTAAAAAGCATTTAGAGATAAAAAAAAAAAAAAAAAAACAAAGCACATGAATAAGAGAGGGTTAAAAAATGCAAATACACCAAATCCCGAAACAAAGCATTTTGACGGGGACCAACTTGAAACAATATGTAAATCACATGGAAAGATTAAAACGCATAACAAATTAAAATAGGGCTCAATCGAATGCTAGCGCGAAAGAGAGGGACGAAGTGTGCAATTATCCCCTCAAAGACCAAAAACACGCGGGTCATGCAGTGCCTAGGTCGGGTCATCGAGTTAAAGGCACCATACGGCATCGTTTTAAGGCCACTGAAACAGGCCCCAAATAGCATCGTTTCCTTGCTCTTATGAATATCACATTTTCTTCAAAAAAAATCAGAACGATCGGCCTCCTATTGAAACAAAACCCTAGCATTTTCCTTCACTCAATTGACCCCTAAAAGAAATCAAACCGTAACCGTCGTTCTACCACTATAAACAGTGACTGCCGATGAGTAAACCACCCTTTCTTACCCCCATTTAGCTTTGTTCAAAGATCTAGCACCCTTAACCGCAAAGAATCAAAAAGAAAGTCTCAACCTATGTTGAATTCGGTTTTAACGGAGGGGAAACTCCAATGGTATACCAACAATTCAGGTGTGCCATTCTCTTTTATCCCTTTCTTTTTATTTTCCTTTGTTATTCGTATGTATAATAAACAAAATAAAAAAAGGCAATACTCAAGAACAAAAGTAAAAATAAAACCTTTAAGAAGTTCGGATTTTCTTTCGAATATCTCTGCTTTTTCTTTTTTGTATTTCAAAAATCGTAACCTTACAAGGGTTTCAGGCTTTCTTTTTTATATCCGAAAATAAAAAAATGAAAAGTAACTACAAAATATCGAGTTTTGCTTTATCTTCGTGTGTTGCTGCTTCTATCTTTCCCGTTTTGGTTTGTTTGCAGGTGTGAAGAGAAGTCAACGGAGGAGGGCTTCTGTTTTAGTGCTAACGACGGGCAGAGCCGACCCTCGAGCTGTGTTTGCACCGGAAAGGCACGTGGTCTACAGGGGGAATGCGGCGCTAGGGCATCTGGGGTTTCGGCTAGCCGAAACTAGTTTAGGCATTGGGCCTATCGGGTTAGGTTTTGATTTGGGTTATTTGTTTTTTTAATTTTGGGCCATTAATTGGGTAGGGGTTAGGTCTGTAAAGGGACTTGATTTGGACTTTTTAATTATCTTGGACTTTTATTTAATTTTGACTTTTGTGTTTTTTGGTTTGAAATGGGCCCGGGCATATTTGGGTTTGTACAATAACAATAATCACGTACAGACAATTTATACAATATCAAGCATTAAAAGCATAAATTTAACAATGCTTAATACATACGAACTTACCTCGATCGTCAAAACGTTGAAATGGATCGACTAGTCCGAAACTCTATTTTTCCCTCGATATAGACTCGTACGAGGCTTAACTTGATCTAATCAATCAAATTCAACTATTTCAATTTATATTCTATTCATTTTAACTCAATTTCATATTTTGGTCAAATTACTATTGTACCCCTACACATTTGACCTTTTTTACAAATTAGTCCCTAAGCTCGTAAAATGTAAATTTAGTCAATTTCATCATAGCCCAAGCTATCCGAATTTCATACATGCTCATATCAGCCATATTTTTCATTTATACACACTTTTACCACACAATTTATTATATTTTACAATTTAGTACAAAATTGACATTTTTGCTAAAATTCACTTAACAAAACTCAATAATCTACCATCAAAGATTTATTTTCTATCATTAAACATCAAGGTACTCAAATATTCAACAATGGCATCATCCAAATACTTTAACAATTTTAAAATCAGAGGTACGGACTAGCTAGAACACAAAGCAACGATCTCAAAAACATAAAAATTATTAAAAACCGAGACGAAATGGACTTTACATGCATGAACAACCATGGCCGAACCTTCAAAACTTTGAGAGCATTATTTTCTTTCTCACATTCGGCTATTGATGAAGATGATAGCATGTAATTTGGCTTTTGTTTATTTTATTTTATTTTATTATAATTACCAAATATCATATTTAACCTTAATATACATTAATAATTTCCACTGTACCAAGCCATGGAATTCCACTATCAACAATTATGGAATAATTACCACTTAAGGACTCCCACTATTTAATTTCATAGCCATTTAATATCTTTAACTTATAGAACACAACTTTTACGCTTTGCGCGATTTAGTCCTTTTTGCTTAATTAACTATCAAAACGATAAAATTTTTCAACGAAACTTTAATACCATCTTATTGCCACTCTGTAAATATTTATAAAAATATTTACAACTCGATTTATTGAAATGAGGTCTCGATACCTCATTTTCTAAACCCACTTGACCTTAGGGTCATACCACTTGAACTTAATAAATCGCTTATAAAACAAAAATCACAATATCAAAAACCTTTTTTAAACTCACAATTAACTCGTAAATATTAAATATAATATTTAACCTACTCGTCAGATTTGGTGGCCCTGAAACCATAGTTCCAATTAACTCTAAAAATTAGGCTGTTACATTGAAGGTATATGGGGATTTTGTACTAGTGATCTATCAACTCAAAGGAGAATGGGAGACGAGAGACCCAAGTTGACCAATTATCGAAGGCTACTCATTGAATTAATTAAGGAGTTTGATGACATCACCTTCTACTACCTTCCGCGAGATGAAAATTAGATGGCTGATGTGCTGGCTACTTTAGCTTCCATAGTCAAAGTGAACAAACTAGAGGATGCAAAACCTATCCAGATGAGTATTTATCAAACTCTAGCCCATTGTTACAACATCGAAGAAGAAGAAAAGGATGACCACCCTTAGTATCACGATATACTGCGATTTGTAAAGAACCATGAATACCCGGAGCTCACAAACTAAGAAGACTGGCCAATGACTATGTCTTAGACAGGGGGTCCTATATAAAAGATGAAAGGATTAGGTGCTAGTAAGATGTGTGGATGCTGTTGAGGCCAAGAAGATTTTGGAAGAAGCCCATGAGGGCGTTTGCAGAACACATGCTAATGGTTTTACAATGGCCAAACAAATCATGAGATTCAGGTATTATTAGTCCACCATGGAAGGGGATTGTATCAGTTATGCCAAGAGATGCCATAAGTGTCAAATTTATGGAGACAAAATTCATGTACCTCATTCACCTCTTCATGTTATGACTTCTCCATGTCCTTCTCCAGGGATGAAGAAAGATATAGTCAAGTATATTGGTAAATGTCTAACTTGTCAGCGGATAAAAGCAAAACATCAGGTACCGATCAGTTTGTTACAGCCTATTAATATTCCCGAGTGGAAATAGGATTGCATTACCATAGGTTTTGTTACAGGATTGCCATTGTCAGTGAGTAAAAAGAATGTCATCTGGGTAATTGTTGATCGACTCACAAAGTCATCTCATTTCATAACAGTTAGAACTGATTGGTCACTGCAGAAGCTTGCTGAAGTTTATATTTGGGAAATTGTGAGATTACATAGTATTCCTGTATCTATTATTCTGACCGAGATCCATGTTTACATCGAGATTTTGGAGGCAATTACATGATTCTCTGGGAACCAGGCTCAATTTCAGCACTGCATTTCATCCGCAAACTGACGGTCAGGTAATCCAGATTTTAGAAGACATGTTATGGGCTTGCATTATTGACTTTGAATTAGGTTGGAAACATTATTTACCATTGGCTGAATTTGTTTATAAAAATAGTCTTCAATCTAGTATTCAGATGGCTCCATACGAAGCTCTATATGGTCGAAGGTGCCGATCACCTGTATGTTGGATAGAATTGAATAAAAGAAAAGTAATTGGGCCAGAATTGATTCAAGAAATAGAAGAAATAGTTAAGAAGATCAAAGATAGATTGAATGCAGCTTTCGACAGACAAAAATCCTACGCAGATTTGAAACGACGGGACATTGAATACTCTATTGGTGATAAAGTATTTCTTAAGGTATCACCTTGGAAGAAAGTTTTGAGATTTGGCAGGAAGGGAAAATTAAGTCCTCGTTATATCAGGCCGTATGAAATTATAGAAAAGATTGGACTGGTTGCCTACCGATTAGCTTTGCCTCCAGAATTACAAAAGATTTTCATGTTTCAATGCTTCGGAGATATAGATCGGATCCTTCTCATATCATTCCTACTGAAGCTATCGAGATTTGACCAGATTTGTCGTACGAAGAAGAGCCAGTTCAGATATTAGCTCGAGAAGTGAAAAAGTTAAGAAATAAATGGGTTCCTCTGATGAAATTGTTGTGGAGAAATCATAATGTGGAAGAAGCAACTTGGAAACCAGAGGAAACTATGAGAGCACAATATCCTCACCTCTTCTCAGGTAAATTTCGAGGACAAAATTTATTAAGGGGAAGAAATGTAATAACCCAAAAGTCACAAGTATCGAAAAAGTACATTATCGGGCCTTTGTCTTAGTAAACCAAGTTCGTAAATAATTATTAGAAATATTTATGAGTCTAGTGATGTATTTATTTAGTTTTAAATTAGGTGAATTTAGCTTAATTAAGAGTAATTAGGAAAAAGGACTAAATTGAATAAAGGGTAAAAGTTGAATTATAGATCAATAAAAAATAAAAAGGACCAAAATGGAAAATATGCCATTTAGCAATAGTTGAGGCGGCAAAAAGGGGAAAAATCTAGGATTTTTCCTTAGATAATTATATGTTAAATAATTAATTAAATATTATTATATTGTTTTATTATATTATAAATTATATTAATTATAATATTATATTATGAAATAAATAAAATAAAAACAAGTGTATGGTGATGATTTAATACAAGTGTATTAATAAAAATACATGCATTTATAATATATGTAATAATTATTAAATAGATATCTATTAAATTATTATAATATACTATTATTATTATTTAATTGATATTATATTATTAAATTAATGAATAAATTAATAGGTTGACAAATGTAAGGTGATAGTAAAATACAAGTGTAATAAATTATATACATACAATTATAAAATATATATTTATTTACTTATTATTTAAGAAATAATAATATTTATTAAGTTAATATAATAATATAATAAACAAAAGTAAAATAAAATGAAAAAAATAAAGCATAAAGAAACAGATAGCATTTAGAAAGTCAGGGAAAGGAAGGAGAAAAGAAAAAGAAAAGGAAAAACTAGGGTTTTGAAGCTTTAAGCTTTAATTAATAAGTTAATTAAGTCATTTTTACTTAATTTTGATGTTTTAGAAGTTTTAGAATAAAGTTTTGTTGAAATTAAGTTGAATTATTGAGAATTCTTAGGTTTTTGAATATAGTTCATGTTGAACAAATTGTTGGATTAGGGGTTTAATTGATAGAATTTCTAGTTAGAATTAATTAAGGGATTATATTGTAAAGTAAGCTATAGGTTTTGCATAGTAGGGACTAAATTGAAAGAAATTTTAAATTAGAGTTTTATTATGAACATTAGATAGTTAAGTTGAATTTGGTAGAAAATTGAGTAAAAATAAAGTATGAATTGAGATAGAAAAGTAAGTGAATTTAGTTAAGACCAAATTGAAAATAAGGTATAAATTGATAGAAATTCAATTATTTAATATAATTTAGTGTTGTATTAATAGTATAAATTATCTTAATTTTTCGTAGCTAATATCGCACTTGAGGCATCCACGAAGAAAGGAAAAGAAAAGGTGGACAAGGAGTAACACAAGAAAATCACAATTTGTATTACTATAATTCAAACTACTATTACTAAATGTTATATTTAAATTTATGTGTATGGTAAGTAAAATTTTAAGGTAAGTATCAATATTTAATTGAATGAAATTGGGATGAAGTATGATTATGTATGAATATTTGATAGTATATTGTTGGAAAGTGGAAAATTGTATCGAATTGAATTGTACATTGAAAGTGAAATTGAAATTGAGAAATGATTTGAATACCCTATTAACTAGTCGGGCTGAGTCGGATATAATTGGCATGCCATAGAATTGGAAGAGTACGGGAATTTATCGGCTTTGCCGATCAGGCACTTTATGTGTCGTATTAGGCACCACGTGTGTTGTTTCAAACACTTTATGTGTCGTAAACTGCTTCTGATATATTGATCAGGTACTGAGTACCGTTTTAAGCGCAATGTGTCGTACTGGTGTGTTTGGTTGGAATCTGTGTATCCGTCAAGGTTCGGGTTTGTTAATAGGGTGAATAATCGAAATGAGTGAATTGAATAAATTTGATTGATCGTATGGCTGAAAGTATGAGAAAGAAATTGTTAGTCGAATTGTGAATTGAAATTGTATGTGAGATTTGAAAGCATGAACCTAAGGTTCATGAATTGATCAAGTTCAAGTTATTAAGATATGATATTATTGATGAATTATTATGTATGAAATATGAAATTGAATGTAAATTAGTTCTTATGATTTATAAATTTTACATGTTTATTGTTATATGATTAATATTTATAATTCATTAAAGTTTGAATTATGGTAATACCACTGAGTATGAAATACTCAGCGTACGGTTGTTTCCGTGCGTAGGTCAGTAGAAGTCAAAGGTCCCGGTTCAACATCCAAATCAATCCCAACTTCAGTACAACTTTGGTGATGTATTTTTCCTTTTGGTAAATGTGGCATGTACCTAGGTCATATAATATAGGTCATATGATTTTGGTTATAAAGTATGAATGGGTTGTAATGTTTTGAACTTAGTTTTAGGTGAAATGATAAAGAGTATACTATAAAATTTGACATTAAGTTTGAATGGAAAATAAATGAAGTTATTAGTCAATTTGAATGATATTATGAATGTTTAATTATTAAACTACTATGTTAATGAATTGGTTATGATATAAGTGTATTTGAGTATAAATTGTTTCTGGTTGTGCCATTGGTTTTGGATTAGTTGCGGTTTGAAAATTGCAGGGAATGTTAGATGTTCATAAAGTGGTTATATTGAGTTTCAAGTAAAAAAAATCACGAAAAATTTTTGGAGTACTCGAACAAGTCCCGTTTCACTTCTAACACGTATTTTGGGCTTCGAGGGTCCATTAAAGGGACTTTATGATTAAACTATAATATGTTTGTTATTTATTTATGAATTATTTGTAAATTGTTTGATATGTCCAATAATGTCTCGTAACCCTGTTCCGGCGACAGTTTAAGGTTAGGGGGTGTTACACGGGTTGAGTCGGATATAGATGGCATGCCATAAGATTGGAAGACTTCAGGGATTTATTCGACCTCGAGTCGATGAGACACTGGGTTTCAAATTATTACTTCGGATATATTCGATGAGACACTAGGTGTCAATTTACTTCGGTTTAGCCGATAAGACACTGGGTGTCAAATTATTACTTCGAATTATCCGATGAGGCACTGGGTGCCAAACTAGTGTGTTTTGGTTGAATTCATGTATCCGTCAGAGTCCGAGTCGTGTTAATAGGGGTAATTAAATGAAATGATACTATGATTGGTATTGGAAAATATTGAATTGTGCATTATACTGTGAAAAGCTATTTGAATAACAAGAATGAGATTTGAAATAGCAAGTGGTAAGAATTGAATATGTTATGAATGATGTATTATGAAAATTTATTAATTGAATGACTAATTTTATGGTGTGATTAAATATATAAATATTGTAATATCATGTTTTTAAATTATTCAGATTTTAGAAATACCATTGAGTTTATATTAAGCGTACGATTTTGTTTTCCGTGCACAAGTTAGGTACCTAAGCGTGGTCACTGATTCAGCATCCAACAACGATCCCGATCTCAAACGTGGTGATGTATATCTCTTTTGTGTCGGCATGTACCTAAGGCGTCTAAATGTTATCTATTTTGTGGATTGATTGCAAATAAAATTATAAATTAATTTTAGTTGGTTATATTTATATGAGTATGAGTTATGTTAAGACTATATATGGCATGTTTAGATTAGTATATAAATGAACATGGTAAAAGTAAATTTGGATTGAAATTGGCATGTTTATAAATTTGATTTGAAATATATTTAAATTATTATGTTTTGATAATATAATTGTAAAATTTATAAGGGACCATATGATTTATTTACAATATATTTGTTAAATGATACATAATATTCGTATTTGATATAAAATGTCCGGTAATACTTTATAACCCTGTTCCAGTGACGGATAAGAGTTAAGTGTGTTATAAATTTTAATTAAAAAATAACATTATGCAAAGTGGGATCATATTTTTAAATTCTCTTCAAATTTTCAATTCTCAACACTAAGACCTCAAGTAATTAACAAGGTACCAATTTTAGCATCACGAGTGCTAATCATTCATCGTGCATAACCGACTCCAAAACCTATTTCTTGAATTTTGTAGACTAAAAATCATTGTTTTAGTAAATCAAACATTTTATTAAATGATCAAATTACAAGATGATCCAATCACACGTCATAAAAAGGATTAACAGCAACTCCATTTTCGTTTTTTTAATAAAAAGTCTATCTTAAAAAAAAGGTTTCGACACACACACACATACATATATATATATATATATATATACTCATTCTTTTATGCCTTCAAAATCCCCTTTCTCAGCAGACTGTGATCATCAGAACTAGAAACAAAGAAATTTAAGTTTTTCTAAGATTATGAAATTACAAGCACTAATAAGTTGTGCCATTCAGCCATAGTGAATAGCCACCACCAAACCATCAGCAGAGCCCCACTTGTTAAAAAGATCTTGGTAGTTGGCATGGTGACAAACAGAAGCATACTACTCGGCCTCTGCTGTGCCAGGTTTTAGCGCCTTCCCCCACTGCATCCCAGCAACTGAGCAACTGCAGTGGCTGCCACTGCTGCTATGAATATCAAAATCCCTTCCATCATTGTTGAACCCTCGTTTGGTCTGTCCAGCTCCTCTAGCAGCATTGGTTTCTCAAATATTGCATTCAGAATTCAGTTACGGGTACTTCTTCAAACTTTATTAAAGACTTGATCAAAATGTCTTACTTGCAGCTTTGATGAAATCTGGATTGGAAGTCATTTCGGTAGAAGTCAACACCACAGGTGCTTGCCTGATCCTATCTTTTGGAAATTCTACCCGCTATGTTCATGCAACCTTCAAGAAATCTCCTATAACTACAAGTGAAGATGAGGCTCAGGAAGCTGTAAAGAAGGCATGCGAAGGCTTACATTACTTCGCCATCCAAGAGGCTTGGATCCAGATGCTCGTGTTGGATTCTGGTTGCTATTGGACCTACCACCCCCAACTGTGGTTGAATGGGTGGCTTAAGTTATTTGTTTTCATCTGCAACTGCAGTAAATAGGCATCCCGATGATATAAAGTAGCATCAGTGCAAAGCTGAGGAAAATTAATATAAAGAAAAAAATAGCAACTGCCTGAGAACTGCCACATCCAGAAATGGAAAAATCTCCACAATCCACTCACAAAGAATTAGATTAGCCGTTCAGTTTCAAAATTTGCTTCTCTTTTGTTTTTGAAGAACAAAACGAATGCCTTGCTTCCCAAGTTCCAAGCTTTTTACTCTACCATCATCTAGCATCACAGATACTGTGGATGTGTCTTCAATGATGTCATGAACAGCTCCCTTATGCCTGCTTGTTCAATTTCAAAAAAGTAAGGATTAAATTCAGGGAATGTACCTAAAGAATATACAATATAGAATTATTAAAGCATTATAGTTTGGGTGGAGCTAAAATTATTATTCACTAGCAGCTTGACATATTCTTTCTACTTTTGAAGCTCAAATTGAAGTTTACATGTTGCATCAGTTGAATATAGAACTAAATAAGGGGTGTGTAGTTAAGGGACATAGATGAATCGGGAGCAAAAGATCTTAAAATCAAAAAGCCCATGGTACCCAGATCTTGCCTCCCGGATTTTTCTGTGGCAAAGAGAAGCCAAATCTTACCATGAATTGTCAGAGGCGTGATGAATTTCAACTTTCTTTCCAATTGCATCTTTACCCAACTTCTTTAATATCCAATTAGCATCCATCATGCCATCCATTATGCTGTTTTGATGCGTGTGTGTGACATCAAGATCTTCATCTACATTAAACAACGATTTTTCCACAAAGGTTGATGGTCTCTGCCTTTTTGACCTTTGGCCCTTTATAGAACTTTTTTCTTCCACAGGATGAACCTTAGAATTCTGATTCTCAAGATCAGGTTTCTTCAATTTAAACTTGAGAGACAGTTTGGAATCTTTTGGAAAAGATTTCAAGACAGGTGTGTGACCAAAATCTTCATTACTTTCACCATTCGTATTGGCCCTGTCTTCCAACCACTTTCTCAACATCACCTTGCCCCCTCTTAGGATGGACGCCTCACCTGACGGTGCAGCATCAAGCCTAGTTACATCAATGCTTCCTTTTCCAGATGCAACTCGTGGCTGTTCAAGAGGGCCAATTTCATATCCATCAGAACTGCTTGCTGCACTGACTTTGGGCCCCAATTCAGGAGATTCTGGCTTAATTTTTCCAAACTTTATCACATTCCCTTCTTTTCCCGCAATTTTCACCCTTCTTGACTTGGATTGATAAACTTTGTATCCTGCAAACAGAAAAATTTCCCAGTCTCAGTTATCAGAACCTTAAAAGAAAACAAATTTCCAGATGTTCAATAACGGCAGCACAACTGAACTTTTTAATATCACAGCAATAGATCATGATTGCTATATTACCATCACCAGATTTAGCAGTATTGTCATGCGTATCCAGCATAAACTTGCAACTCTGTTGATTTGCATCTTGAACACCTAACAATCAGTCAAACAAGAGAAGGCGTAATAGTTTTTAGATTAATCTCTCAAATCTCAACCAGAAGGGACCAAGAAATTGCATGTGATTTAATATCTTATTTATTTTATAAGTGCAATCTTATAAGAAATAAAAGGGGCTCAACAAGAACCTAAACTTAACTAAGATTAAAGTAAATGAGCAAAAAACAGTTCATTACAGCAAACGCAGATTTTAGGGTGTTGTTAGAAATGATAAGTAGCAATCTAGTAGGTTACTAGAGTGACAGCAACATAAAAGGAAATGATGAATGCAGATTGTAGGAAAATGTGATCATCATGCAGTGCAAGTTATCTCATAGAGAGAGTAAGTAAGAGCATACCATTGTAAGAAATCACATCTCGTTCTCTTTGAGAGTTTGAAGCATCAGGCTTTGGGGAGTTGGTAACATTTATTTTTCGTGAACCTAGATTTATGACTAACTTCTTTGCTTTCAAAGTATTTGACTTGCTATCATGTTTATCATCTCCACTATCTAAATCATGTGGCTTGTTACTTCTAATTTTAAGTACACGAGATTTTCTATCTTCATCACTAACCATCACCTCATCTACCAGCTTGTTTTTCAAAATCCCTGGCTGATTAGTAGAACACATTTCAGTACCAGGAGAAGAAATATTTTGTCCTTCATCTCTCTGGATTGCAACTTCATCGATCCTGGACTCACTCACACTATATCCTTGAGATTGAATATCCTGATTCCCTTCAAAACTCAGCTGTGACTCTCCTTTGCTAATTAAAGATGCCTGGTATGTTTTTTTCTTAAGATATTTTTTGCTTGAAGACTCCTTTCCATATTCCTTGGTCTTCTTCAGAGGCTTGTCAGCTATCCCTTTGAGAGAGAACTTGGGGGAATGCACAAATTCTTTTTTAAACTTCACAGGACCATTTTCCTCATCATCAGAATATGGAGAGATAGAGAATATTTCTTCTTGAGTTGGCAACCCTGCAGCAGCCCTCAAGCTAGCAATAAGGTCTTGATCAGTTCTGTCTCTCCTCTTCCAAAGCTCTTGAACAGCATCCTCAAGATCTGTAACCTGGTTACACGTTTATAACAGCAATTTATAAGTTGAAAAGAATGCTTGGCCTCTCTCTCTCCTGAGAAAGAAGAGGGAAAAAAGCACACTGCAATACATAGCTACCTGGTAGCACTCCCCACGACATGCTGCACATTTATACTGGAGATTTGCATCTACTTGAAACTGCAGATATTTTTCATCACTGCAAAACATTTATTGATAAATAAATAATGATCCAAAATTTGTGCGGGTGCTGAAAAGCTGAAACCATAAAAGTCTTTCAGGATTTATTCAATACGAATAGGAAATATTTTTTGGTTTGGAGAGGAATGAAAGAGCTAGAGTAGAAATTTCAAGACAATATGCACTTGCTTTGCTTGTTTCACTAGATTGGTAAGGAAACAACTCATGAAAATGGCATTTTACAGAGAAAAAAAAAACCCTTGTGAAATTCAACCATCCATTTTGACCCTATACAGTTACAAGGAATAAGCCTGATGGACGTGATGCAAGTTAAAATACAAAGCATAACACAAATCCATAAACATCTATAACTGTCAAACTCAGTAGCATATCTGACTGCATCTACCCCAACCAAAATAATCAACAACCAAAAGCATGCAATAAACAAGATAACAGGGCAGAAATTAGGTTGGAGTTTCTTAAAGTACACAGCAACGAACCTGATGCCATCACACTCGCAGTGCACCCAGCGCTGGCAAACATCACAGCAGACCATGGGCGTCGATTCTGAGTCTCTATAAACCTGTATAGTTGCAAAATGTCTAGTAAGTTCATATTTCTAGAAAACTTAAGAAGCCTATTAGCTTTCACATGGATGCTATAATCAATCAAATAAAGTAGTTCAGAATCCATTTTTCGGTCATTTCTATCAAGAAACAAGTTTTAGGGGAAGTGGATTCTTTCCTTAAGCTAGGGGATTTATTAAAAAATAATAATAATAATAATATTTATTGGAAGAATGAATTTACCTTCAAACATACAGGGCAATAATTTCCCTTCACAAACAACCTTCCACAAGCATCACAACAAGTGTATTCCAAGAACCACCTGTGCGATTTGTAAGAAAATGATAAAACCAAAATATGAATACTAAGAATATTAATGTGCACAGAAAGAAGAAACATTTAGGGGTGAAAGCTTCTTGTCTAAGGGTTAGCAGTCATACCGCACGCTTGAACCATTTCCGGGGACATTGGATCCACAGCTGTGACACTTTGTATGCTTTGGGCACAAATATGGCCCAGAGGTAACATTCTGCATAATCTAGGGATTATATGAACTGTTCTCTTTTAAACAAGATATTAAGAAATCTCTGCAATAAGCAATAGAAACCCAACCTTGTGTGATGGATGTTGACAATAGCAATGGTATGCACTATCACACCTTTTGCAAAACATGAGCTTAGTTGGATCTCCAGTACTTCGGCACACCTAAAGAAAGGAAATTAGTAGTAATCAGTGCAACCAAAAGATTTGAACACTATTCGGTGCAAATTGGTACTTATGTGCAAGATAAATACCTCACAGGTTCGACAATAGAGGCAAGTCCAGGAACTCCAATGAAACAAATCTGCAACCATGTCAAATGTATAAGACTGCAGTGGTAGAAGATAACAGAGCAGTAAAATTTGGTGCCTCTCTACTGAGCCATAGTTATATAGCACA
This sequence comes from Gossypium stocksii, assembly GCA_020496765.1. Classification (NCBI taxonomy): domain Eukaryota; kingdom Viridiplantae; phylum Streptophyta; class Magnoliopsida; order Malvales; family Malvaceae; genus Gossypium; species Gossypium stocksii. Next base: position 4,918,801 of record CM035623.1, read on the forward strand.
ATAAACTTTAGTACCTCTATGTTGAGCCCAAGATTTCAAGCAGCTTCTATGGTACTTCTTGCCACAATTTCGACATGCGAGCATCCTTCCTGCCCTCTCACTTCTTTCATTTTCACCCAAAAAGCACATGTGACAAGTTACATTTTTGTTTGACTGGCCTTGCTCTTGTAGAGCAGAATCTATTGATGCAACCTGTAAAGAAAGTGAAAACCATCACTTTTAGAATGCCACAAAGAAGGAACACTGCATAAAATAAAAAGTAGAGACCAAATAAAGGCCCCTACTACTTTCCTTTCCTGCTCTCATTCAACAAAGGTTTGTTTCCTGTCAGAAAGCAAGTATACTAGCCAACCCAAAACAACAACAAACTAAAATGTCAAACCACAAAATCCTTTATTTGCTAGTAATTTGCATTCATAGTTTCACAAATACATCCAAATATATATACCTATATTTTGAAATATAAAGTTAATAACGTATTAACAAATGACTATTGGACAATCACAAACAAACCCAAAATCTAGCTCAGTTTCAATAAGATAGCGTTTGGCAACTTGGATTTCAGAATTTGGATTTCAAAAATAGTCTAAATTAAGTCATAATACATATAAATTTATTAAATTCATGATTATTTATCAAATCTATGGATTTGTCAAGTTACTATTTAGTAGTGATTTTGAAATTCCTAAGGAATTTATAAATTTAACAAATTAATGCTTTTTATACTCTCCAAATAATATTACATTGAAACCCAAGTAGCTTACTCTTCATGTATGCATTTAATTATTACAATTTATATAGAAAATGAAATACAAATCCAAATTTTGAATTCCCAGTTCCCAAAAGCAGAATAACAGTAATCTTAAAATTGCTACAAAATGCATACTTAAAGTATAAATATCAACGACCAATCATACTATAGATACGGTTAAAACAAGACATACAAATACTGATACAGTAATTTTAAAGAACCAGTAGAATGGACCGGAGAAAGCAGAACTCGGCACAAACACGACAGCAAAATAAACTGAAATTGAACACCTTAACCCCTAAATGACAACAAAATTTACACTTCACTAAATCAAACTCGAACGAGATCAAAATTTCAGATGCCAAACTTAATGTACACCGTACAGATGCACATAAACATATACCTAAACACGCACATAGAGTCAAATGCAAGTATATTGTTATTACCGCAATATCACCCGGCTCAACCTTCCTAGCATAAACCTCAGCAGCAGCTTTTCTCTGAAGCACGAGCCGCTTTGACTGAGCCGCCAAAACCGAGGCCGAATCCTCCACGGCATCAACGCCATCTCCTCCATCCCCTGCCGGAACCGGCGTTACTTTAGGTACGCGAACCTGCACAGTCCTTTCTCGAGAAACCGTAACGCCCAATGGATCTTTCAAAAACGCCTCCACTCGAATCAGTTCCTGCAAGAAGTCATGCTTGGAATCGGGAGAATGGAGATTCCGAGGAAACCCTAGCGAACAAAAGCAAATTCGCCGACTACAAAAAAACAAAGAGAAAACATATGCATTAATACAACGAGAGCGCGTTAAAAAGCAAGTTCAAAAAGGAGAAATAATGGCAAAGTGTATGAAAAATATATATATTGTAACCATGTAATTGGGCAAGCTACGTGAAAGGCCATAGTAAGAGATTGTTGGGAATTTTTGAAATTTTTTTCTTTTTTTTTTGAGTTTTTGGGAGATTTATCGATCTGGCTGCTTTTTATTATTATTAAAATAATAAACGGGTAATACTAAAACGGCGTCGTCGTGATACATAGACTGGTTCTGTCAGCATGGTTTGTGAATTTGTGTTAAACTACATTGTCATTAGTAAATTTATCATTCCGTCCCTAAATTTTTAAAATTTATAAAATTGTTATAAACTATTTAAAAGCTTTTATTTAAGTCATAGGATTGTTAAGTTTTTTTTTTTAATATGACTAGCGAGCTTCAAGCGACAATTCAATGATTAGTATAGTGGATTAATATCTATTGACGAGTAGAAGAACGTACTTTCAATCCAAGTCAATCTGACGATCAATGATAGATATCAAAGAATAAAGTTGTTTGGATTTTGGTTCGTAGATTCATTACCTTCAAGAAAAAACTAAATTGTAAAAAAAAGTGGAATAAAAGCTTTCGATTGGTGTAAACGATGTGAACAAAGAAGGTCATGCAACAGCATTTTAATAGTCTGATGACTTAAATAAAAACTTTCAAATAGTTTAGTGACTATATAAAACTTTTCAAAGTTGAGTGACCAAAATGTAAACTTACTAATAATTTGGTGACCTTAAGTATTAATTTGCCTATGTTTTTTTAACACAGAGGAGAGGGTAAGGTTAGAGTACAGCGAGCTCAACCAAAGTAAAAAGAAACCTACAAACGAAAAGTTGACATCAGGGTTTTAAGGTCATGTAGTCTCCCTAAATCAATAATAATCTACCATGTTCTAGACAATTTTGCTTTTTATCCTAAACAAAATGCTAAATAATTAAAAATTTTTGATAACTTGGGGTGGAAAATAGGTTTACTAGAGACTGAACTCAAGCATGTCTATAACTTAATACTCTTATTATTGGGCTAAGAGATTGTTAGTAACTAGAAGAAACTTATTATTTGATATATTAGGGGTAAAAATTTTAACTCCACAGCAAGGTTAAAAATCTAGCATGAGTATCATAGATCTAGTTTTTAAAAATTTTTGTTAGTATTTGATACTAATTTTTTTTGGGTACAAAAGATTGAAAGGAAAAACAAAACTCTAATTAGCCCTTTTTCATAAGTGTCAACTTATAGAAAGGATAGGAGACTCTCCTGAGGAGTAATGAGCCAAGCCAACCCCATATTGAAACTTTGCGTCAATTTGTCAAGTGATTTGCATATACATTACCTTCTCGAAAAATATGTCAAATTTCAATCACCCAACCTTCATTTATCAACGTCAAACAGTCATCAATAAGGTTGTCAAACGGATGACACTTATCAGGTGGTTTAGTTAGGAATTGGACAACTAACATTGCATTAAGTTTGACTATCAGCTTCTCGGTTCCAACAAACTTAGCTACCCACAAACCCTTATAGATGCCTCAAAGCTTCGTTTGCACGTTATTTGCTAAATCGATCTTCAATGTGAACCCTTAAATTTAGTTACCAAACTCATCCATTTAGTATTTGATACTATAAGAGTGAAATATTTTTGTTCTACAAGCAAGCTTCAAATATGGTCACATATCTCTTTTTTAATATTTAATATTTATTTTTTATAATATCCTAAAAAAGATGTGTGCCACACTTTGAACTTTTTTTTATAGTCTAAATTTTTTTCAATAATTTTCTTTAAATTCTTTTAGTATTTTCTATTTTTTTAAAATACCCTTGCATGTGAAATTAAAACTCCATTCACATTTTGTCAAATGATTATAGAAAGAAACTTATTATTTGATCATTTGAGGAATAAAAAATTAATTTTTAAATGATTACAATACATGTGCTCATAAGGAAAGTCATCCAATATGGTGTTAGAAAAAAAAAGAATAGACTTTTGAAAATGATGATTTGGTATGTTAAAAAAAAAAGAATGGACTTATTGTTAAAGAGTATGCTTGTGATAGCACGTTTTCATCTATTTGGGATAGCATGTTGGTTGTTTTAGTTTTTTTTTTTTATTATTAGGTTTTGGTTGTAGTTTTGATTTCCAAACTACTGATGGAGGTAGATTTGGTAAGGCAGTGGATTGAGGAGGAGGAGGAGGCCCATTGGAGTCTACCGATGGAAATAATTGAAGAAGAACAAGGGTATGATCTAAGTCTTGTGGGCTGTTTTTTAACTACAAGTGTTGTGCAGCTTCAGGCCATGTGAAACACGTTGGCCAATCTCTCGCATCATGTAACAACCAACTTTAAGCTGTGTCAAAAAATACAATTTCGAAATCTCATTTCCGTCAACTGAGATCGTAAGGATAAAATAGGAAGATTTACGGAGGTGATATGATAATATATTAAAAGATCAATTAAGTAACTTAACCGAGAAAATCATTAGTTAAATATTAGGGGCTAAATTGTAAAATTTCAATCACTATTAAATTCTAAATTGGAATATGATTGAGGACCAAATTAGCAATTAGTCAAAGGACCAAACGGTTATTTAACTATTAGGTTGAAAAGAGTTAATGGAAATTTATGTAATCCACTCACTTATGATAAGTAAGGTTAATTAATGGGTTAAATATGTTTAAATGGTTAAACTTAAAACTAATTAAGCTTAATTAAGTAGATAATTATCACACACATATATATTAAGTGAATGTTAAAAGAAAAAACATCCATCTTTATTTCATTATTGTGTTGTCCACTTTGAGAAAGAAAAGAAGAAAAACATTGTTTAGTTCTCTAGCATTCGGTCCTCAAAATTTATCAAGCAAGTGATCAATTTCCTTGTAATTTTGATCAAATATTAATTATCAAAGCTTAGTTCATCACACCCATGCTTTAAATTTTGTAAATTCTAAGTATACATCAAGTTATCATTGTTAGAGATTGATGAAATCGAGCTTCATAATGGTAGATATCTAGTTGTTGAACTTAGATTTTACTAAAATTGTATTGGAAGATAGTGAAATTAGCTTAGAATTAATTTTGCCATTAGGGAGCAAATTAAATAAAATGAAAGTTGTTAGAAAATTATGTTATAGATAAAAAGTATAAGGTCATTGATCAAACCCCGACGTGCATGCCTTGGGACTATGAATTAACACAAATATAATTAATAATCTAGCAGTGTACTGCAAGTGCGATAGGTCAGTTGTAATATTTAAAGTGTTACAATAGAACACTCGAGTATTCCAATGATAGAACCCATGAGCGTTCGGGGACAAAGTGATTAATGTGAAACAAGCATGTAAATAGGAAGTCTAGCTAAACTACTTGCTAAGTAAAATATTACGACAAATCATATTTAAGGGGTAATTACAATAATCAACTATCTAACACTAAGAAAAACTAAATTGAAAATGTTGAAAATTATATGATTAACAATTCAATGTTGGTTGACTTTCATGTTGTTGAATAGATTTTGGATTAGGGATCTAAAAGGCTTAAACATCTAATTGGTTCAATTTTACCTCTCAAGCACCATTTTACTAAATTAAACGATTTAGTTAGGTTTATCTTCCAATCGCACTAAAGTAACCTGGGACAACCAAATTGGTTCTCGGAAGGCTCTCCTCTTGATCTCACCTACCTAATTATTCACCTAGAGGTTTCAATTCTAAATTTTGAATATTTGATTTAGTTTAATTTTTACAATTTAGTTATTGTACCAAAAACTAAACAAGCAACATTTCTATCAACCAACTACCATAGATTTAGTTACCCAACATCATTCTCATGCAAATAACAATCCAACACATACTCAAATAGCTCATTAAAATAAACACAAGAGAAAGCTTGGGAATTTCTTGGATGATTGCTTAGAGAAGATGATGATAGCAACAACGGAGGAGAAAATACACATAAAGTTTAGATTTTTATACTTTGAAAAGGAAATGAAATTGAAATATATTAAGGGATTTGAATGGAAATCAAAATACAAGGCAACTTGAGTACTAAATTGCAAAGGAAAGAAAAGAAAGCTACAGTAAAAACTAAACAAACTAACTAAGCTCAGAAAAGTAATGACCTAAACCTAACAATGGAGAAGAAGACAACTACTTAAACTTAGAATGATGAAAACTAAAGTTGGCTCCTTTAGTTTTCTGCCAAAAGTGTCTTTTATCAACTAAGTTCAATTCCAAAATCTTAACAAAAATGCCCCTAAAAGTTATGTATTTGCTTGAAATGGTGTTGGACAAAAGACTACCCCTGCAACATTTTTCACTCAATCAGGCATCAATGTCGTGACATCCAGTCTTCGGCGTCGCGACATCCTCGACAGTGGTGCACTAATGGTTGTGAGGGTTCTTAATGCCGTGACATCCACTAATCGATGTTGCGACATCACTAGTGGTGACCATGATTTTTTCACTTCAACACCTTTAGGGATATCATGACCTTGGAGGTTTGGTGTCGCGACATCATACCCTCGGTGTTGCGACTCTCTTAATAGTTGGCTCCAGGTTGATTTCTCGTTGAAGTTTTGCACCCTTAAGGAAAAGGGACTCGTTGTCATGACTTTCATGGCTTTTTTGTCACGACACCCATGTTGAATTTCATTTTCTTCAAGGTTGAGCTATTATTGTCTCCTTACACCAACTCAAACACCTTGTTAGGTCCCCTATGACACTATTTGTCAATTTAGGTCTCAAAAGGAACAAAACTAAATAAAAATGTTTATTAATAGTGAAAACTAAAAATAAAAAAATATAGAAATATACTTAAATTGCTTGAGAATAAGCTCATCGATTGTTTTAAAGAGCCTAATTTGACGTATCAAGTTATGAAAAATTAGTTCCTAATGAAAGATACAAAATCAAATTTTTTAGCCTAATTTGTATATGTTCTCATGTGAATGAGTGGAAACTAATATCGTTTTTATAATTGAATTATCAAACGTATATAAAGACAATATCAGGCCATCCAAAGAGAAAGGAAATGGGAGGGCCGTAGAAGAGTAGCGATTACGTTTGTGCTTCTATGATTTGATTTCAGTACATATACCTATAGCCATATGAGTTGTTACAAACTAGCTTGATTAAAGTAGTTTCTCAACTTCTCTCATGAATTTGGTGAGTATTGTATGATTGGCAAATTATGAAATATGTGATGATATAAAATGATATGGACAAAAGTGAATTAAGCATGATATATTTGGAAGTATATGAGACTATATATTTAAGTATGAATATATATATATATATTGAAATATGGGTCACCCATTTAGCTGTCTCGGGCAGAGTCAGATATAGTTGGCATGCCATAGGATTAGTGTCTAGGATAATATTTCAGTTTATACCGATGAGGCGCAGAGCTCAAACGATACTTCAGATGTTCCAATGAGGTGCGAAGCACACTTTACTTTGATTTATATCAATGAGGCACGAACACAAATTATATTTCGGACATACTAGTGAGGCATTGGGTGCTAGAAAAATTGATGTGATGGTTGGATGATCCATGTTTTTGTCTTGAGTCTATGCCCAATTAATAAGGATCATGAAAACATATACAATTCTAGATGATATTTAATTTGAAATGCTAATAATGGATGGGGATTTTGCATATTGTTGATAAAATAATTACAAATAGCACATGAAAGATTATACGAACTAGTTAAATCGAGCCCTGAATGTGATGTAAATATAAAATGAATCAATGGATTGGAGATAGAAATGAGAAAATTGAAAGAACTTTGTAATACGATATGATGATTGAAGATTATGATATATGCATAGATATTATGTTAAACGAATTATGGTATGAGACTTGGTACATGAGACATGAATTGCAAATTGAAGCAACTGATAGCTAGATTGCATTTTGACCATACTTGACATCTTATTTTCTATTCTATTATTGATTTAAATCATGTAACCACCACTGAGCTTCATTGCTCAACGTACAATTTGTTTATTTATGTGTGCAGGTACCATAGATCTTGAAGCGTCGAAGCAATCAACATCCAAAATCAACTCTTGATTCAACAAGTTTGTATAGTTTTGATATGTTAATAATAAGTGGCACGTACTTAAGGTCTTAAGTTGATTTAGGTCCTTTGAATGTTTTGGTTCAATTGGTAAGAATAGCAACATTGAGATGAGACTATATTTGCTTTTTGATATGTACTTGTATTCACTTGTTAAGTTAATGTTTTACTTGTCTAATTGAATATACCATGCTTATAATGGATTCATTTCTTGCTTGTTGCATCATGAATTATGTCTATATTGATTTTAGTTGGTCTAAATTTGAAAATATTCTAATTTTTAGTATGTTGTGCTTTGTGTTAGATTAGATTCAACATTTTTTAAAAAGAGAACCACAAACCCCAAAGGTAGATTATAAAACAAACATATAAAATACAAAAATAGATTTTAATTTCAATTAATCAAACATATATTATTTATAATTTGTAGTGCATTTATAATTATATTTGTAAACTCGTTAAAAAAAACAATGATAAATCATTGCCTTTATGCCTTCTAGAGTTGTCTATGGACCAAGTCAGGCTAGATTCAGATTGGACCCTAATAAAATTTTAGGCTCGATTAATAGGTTTGAGCTCGACCCGACCCAAAAATGGGCCTAAATTTTTGCCCAAGCCCAACCCGAATAAAAATGTTGAAACTTGAGCCCGACTCCATCTACCCGTATTAATTTTTTAAAATTTTTATTTATTATATATTTTTTTAAAATATAATACACCAAATATACTAAAATTATGAAAATAAATATTTATTAACAAATTGAAATAAATTAAAAAAAAAAGTCTTTATACTTAAATAACATTAAGATAAATGTAGCTTAACAAGAAAATACCTTTAAAATAGTAGCAAAATTAATAATAAAACAAGTGTTATATAATATCCAAACATTAACAACAAAATAGTAACAACATAATAGTAAAATGATAGTAAAACAGTAGTAAAAAAGGGGAAAACAACAGCAAAACAGTAGGATTTTTTTTTAAAATTCAGGTCGGGTTGGGCCCGAACAAAAAAAACCTTACTCGAGGCTCGGTCTATTTTTTACACGAATTTTATTTTTTGCTCAAACTCATTTTTCGAGCTTATATTTTTATCTAATTCTTCTTATTTTTCGAGCAAACCTTCGAGCCAACCCCTATCATACACATCAATTGATTATTTTAAAATTTTATATTCAGTTAACTGAAATGTGAAATCTCATAATCTAAATTAAAATTTAATTGTTGATAAAAAATTTGTATGTATTTATCATCCTATAAATCAATAATTTACATTTTTTACAACAAAAAAAAAAAAGGTTTGTTTTTTCATCATCCTAAAAGTTTAAACACCTATGAATTCTAGGCTCACTCTCGCTCTCTCTCTCTCTCTTTTGTTTACTTGTTTTATCGATATTTTTTACATAATGGAGAAATCATCACTTAACCCATCTAGTTGTCCTTTCAATCTATGCTGTTGGATAATCAAAACGGATGATTCGCATTCAAAACCCGACCCGGATAACACGTCCCCGACCGAACCCAACTCCGGGCACTGCTGCCAGTCATTGAGTCCCAGTGTCAATATCGTGTTCACTCGCCCACCTCGTCCCACTATGATCAGTGTATATTGCCCTTTCAATGACTTGAGATTAGTGTACGTTTCCGATGAATTGGCTAAGTGCTTCTCCGTGTAAGCCACTTTACCGCCGGCTACGTATTTCTCGTAGAAATCGGCGAAGCTCTCGTCGTCGAGCTTCATTTCTTCTTCTTCCTCCGCTGTGCTTGCTCGGTTGCTTACCCTCCTCGGCGCGTTCTCCGAGTTCTTGTCGACGAGGAATCGTATGACTGTTAGCTTTACTCCTGGATGCCATGCAACCCGACCCGCATACGACAGGGCTTCTCGGTCGTCTTTGCCACCGATGAAAATGATTGCCACTTTGCATTCGGATGATTTCGAGATTCCATCTGCAAACCCGGATCCTCTCTCCACCAAGATCCCGATTGAACATGGGGCATGTCTAAGCAACTGTTGCAAAACCAGAAATTAATAGTTAATTAAATTCCTCGGTTTTAGTGTTAGATATAGCCACATGTTAGACATGGTTTTTTTTTTTTTTTTTTTTTCGCGATTTTTATATTTTTAGGAAGAGATTTCAAAGGGTTAGTCCACTCAAAGTAGTCGAATCTCTTAATATATTTGTTATTATCTTATGTCGGGGGTTTTCCTCACTCATAGAGTAGAGAGCATTTTACTGAATCGAGTTGTGTGTCATGCACGGCAATCAATCACCTACCAAAGAAACCATCACTATTTGAACTTAAGTCTTAAATGGTGTCTAATTGCATGTATGCTATTACTTGATTATCATGTACAACTTGCTTTGACAATATACTCCCATTTTGTGAATTTGTTTGACTCTTAATTAAATTAAAAGATAAAACTTTGACTTAAGACAATACAAAATTTGTTGAGAGGTCTTTTGGCTTCGTACGGACAAACTTCAAAAACTCTTTCTAAAAAAGTCAAAAATCTCTCAAAAAACTTAAAATGATCAAACTCAAAACCATCTAAACATGAGTGTCAATCTAAAATGTTGAAATGACTTAACTAAAAAAACTCATCTAACAAACTAGAATTATCTTAAACCTGAAACGACTTAAATAAGTTGAAACAACCTAAACTTGAGCAATAAACTTAAATAACAAAATTCAGAATAATTCAATCCAAAAACTCAAATGCCATACTCAAATAACTCAAACCCAAAAATAATTCAAACGTAAAATTATTAGAATTAGTTCCATCTAAAACTAACTTGACCCACTAGATTAAAAAATTTATTCATGCCATACAAGTTAAAAGAAAAGTGTTTAATTAGTTACCTTACGATTGACATATCTAAAACCGAGGCTGCCTGAATCATGAGTACCGTCAGGATTCAATCTCTTATGAAACGGCAACAAAATAAGCGAAACCATATAGTCTTCGGCCAAAACAATGAGTTCCCTTGACATGCCATTGAACGTCGCAAGTGCATGCGACCGTCCTAGTGTAATACCAGTCCCATCCTCATCGACGTAAGCTTGAAAAGCTTGGGTGATTTGTTCCCTCATCTCGATCACTGATTTGTCGGTCAGGACCATGTTATTAGTCCCTTCTTCTTTTTCTAGCGTCGACGCCAGTTTATCTGACAACTCCACCATGTCGGTGACGTAGACGTTGAGGCCCTGGCTGGGTCTGCCCCTGGAGATGGCCAATAAGTTAATGGCAGAAGGTAAGTTGTGAGATCCCTGGACGCAGAGAAGGATCTTGAGTTCGGTTTTCGGGTCGAGACACTGGAGGTTCATCCGATGAACGGGGACGAGTGCCCTTGCACGTCGGATTATATGCTTTACAATGAAAGGTGTGTGGACGATAGAAAGGAAGATTACAATCACCATTGATATACAGGTTGGCATCTCGATCCTCTCGCTCTGCAGATAATTTAAATATTAACATATATGATTAAAGAGTTATGTTGAAAAATGAAATAAATGGTTTGATGGACTACATCAGATCGATAATTGAATCAAAGATTAATTAGTGTATCAATTAGAGTAAGAGAATTGAATTGGTCTTTAAGTGAATAGTAGGAAATTGCGATAAAAAAAACTAGTCGTTTATAATTATTTTTAGTGATTTTGTGTACTTTTATTAATTTTTATGATTTTTAATTTCTCATTTACTAATGATCAAATCGATTAAACAATCAACAACATAATTTGTTCGACCAATAATTTGATTTTGAAAACATTGCAGCTAACTACATATACTTATTTTTCTTGTAAGTGTTTTAAATAAAGTGCTAAGGTTTTAACCCGGTTATATAACTCAAGCTCTAAAGTTGAAATTCTATAAAAATTCTAAACCCTAAATTTTAAACTCAAATCATAAATTTAAAAAAAAAAAAACTATAAGCTCTAAACTTGAAATCGAAAGCCTAAAAAAATGTAATAATTATAATAGTTATTTAATTATTTTTAACTAAAGTTATAAATATATATTTATAAGACTTCAAGTAATTATGTGGCGTGCTACTATTTATTAATGATGTATAAAATTTATGTGTTATTTATGCATTAAATATTATTTGATTATATATATAATATTTTAAAATTTTAATTAAATTTAGTGTTACAAATTAATCTAATATTAACATCATTAATAGTTGAGAAAAGTCTCGAGTTTGAATAAAAAATAACACTAAAAGAAAGTTTGAGGGATGCGAGTTAAGTTTGGGCATAGTTAAAACCCAATGTGACAAGAAGACATGGAGGGTCGGACAAAAAAAATGAAAGGAAAAAGAAATGATGTAACTAACCCTGAATGCATGAACAGCTAAGTATACGTGAAAATGACCCTTAGCCGTCAAAAGCATTCCAATGGCTGCCAACTCCGGCCAACGAAAACCCAACAGTACTCCACCGCAGATAGTTCCGAAGACTTTTCCGACAACTACAATAAATATAAGAACAAAAAACCTTCCCCATGTCCCTATCTGGCCACCTTGGAAGTCAGAGAAATCAATCTTAAGCCCCACCCAAAAGAAGAGAAGAGGGTAAAAAAGCAAGCTCAACAAGTAATTGATCTTGCTGATCGCCCATTTCGATATCCGCCCTTCGGTCGGCAAAAAAAGTCCGGCCAGAAATGCACTAAAGAAAGGGTTGTAACCGAACCAAGTTGCACAACTGCATATGACCGCCATGAATGCCATAGAGAGCACTAGGTGCGAGCCCTTAAGCGCTTTCCCTTCGGGGTTTTCGTTGTTAATCCAATTGAAGAAAAACGGCGACACTTTTGCCGCGATGATGCTCTGGATCAAGACGCCCAAAATCATCTTAACAACATGTTTGATCTCTCTTTTCGTGCTCGATATCTTTTCCAACGGAATGAACGCAAAAAGCATGGAGTAGAAGAACATGGTTATCATATCGGAGTGAACCCCGGCTACAACGGCGAGTTTCCCGATGTCGGATTTGCCAATCTTGAGGTTGGTTATGAGTCGGGTCAATACGTGGGAACCGCTACCGGAGAGGGTAATGGAGAGGGAGATGGTTAATGTGATCATGTTAGTATCTTTGGTCCCATAATGTAGCCACGGGGTTAAAAGGCATGTTAATATGCATGTTGATAGCATGCCAGCATAGGCCACTATTGCAGGGCGTGATGGTACCTTGAAGATCACGTAAGGGTCCATTTCTAGACCCAAAACAAAGGTGTATAATATCATCCCAAAGTCCACAATGTTGTCCAAATTCATAACCGATACATCTCCGAACGTCTCATGTACCACAGGTATCGTTGCAAGAACCATCCCTATCTGCAATTTTATCATTGTATCAACTTATTATTCAACAAGAAAAAACTTAAAAAGGATTAAACTGAAATCTTTTTTATCTTAGAGAGGGTAAAAAGTGAAAGAAACATACTAAGAAATCGGAAGTTATCTGAGGTTGAGAAAATGGCTTCAAGAAATGGTGCAAAATCCTGCTAAGAAGAAAAGCGGAAATGATAGCAACAAACTTCCCGAATCCGCTCATCATGCTGGTGGCTACGAATTTTAAACATTGCCTGTGCGAGGGGGAAGGCCCGTGTGGCTGCGGTGGTCTTCGTGGGGATTTCGACGACATTTTTGTGTGTTTATCTTTTTCTTTCTCGAAATCCGAATCGAATGAAGAATGAATATCGATCGTCTGGGGTTGTTTTCTTCAAATTGTTGGTTTATTTTCTGTAAAAAATTTGGAAATGCAAAATTAGAAATATTTAATTTATTGTGATTAAGTTTAACCAAGATTGAGTGAATGGATGTAAATCGTTGCCCTCTATAGAGGAGTAAATGGAGGAGTAAATTGAGGAAATTCAGACATGTGAATGATGTGTGTTTTCTCTAGTCGCAGCACGAGTATTGCATTGTTCTCTGCTATCGGTTGAAAACGCCAATCAACACTGCTTGTGTCTTCTTGTGCATAGCCTTAATTAGATTAATCCTACCTGCATCAATCAACGATGAACAGTAATGCCTGTATATCCACCATTCCTTGTAGTTTGCGCCACAAAAAATTGATATTCTTAGACCTTGTCTGTTGAAAACAGCATAAGCCACACCGTATCCCACAATTCTTGTAGTTTTATTTATTGGGCCCCAAGTTTGCTTCCACCTTGTTCTTCCTGAAAAGCTTGTTTCCATTGTCCCGTCAAAGTTTGGACTCTTATGTACCCAGATATCCCATAAGATGCAAATCATCGTGTATTGAACATCCTCAAGGATTAGAGGATCAATAGTTCTTTCTAATGATCCTATTGAGATGTTCATACGATTCATTTTTGTTCTCCATACAAATTGCATGTTATGTCCAAATTCCCAAATCTTCCTTACAAGGTAAAGCTTGCAGAATATGAGTGAGTGATTTCCAGTCTGTCGTTGTCCATTCCTGTAATATGTCATGCCGTCCTCTTGTCATTTAATCCCATTCCCTTCCCCTAGTTATTTCCAGTTTTGTTAACACAACACTCTCGCTTGTACCATTTCTTACCCCACTAGTACTTTCTTGTAATCACAGGTCATTTCCACTCCTTAACTGCCAATCCATCCCTTGTTTACATAAACCTCTACCATGTAGAATGCTTCTTCACACCCAGGAGTCAATGCTTTTCCTTGTAACTTTATCAAAAACACATTGTTGCACAGTACTTTTGAACTAGCTAGATGTATCGTTATAAAAATAAAAATAATTATTTCATAAAAATAAAATAAACTAATTATTTTAGATAAATATTCAAATTCATTGATGAAACAAAACTTTTTATTATTTTCACTAAAAAATACAAAATAATTTTTAAAACTTTTTTTTATTTTCAATTAAATCCTTAATTTATAATTTATTCACAACATACTAACCACAAATTTATCTATGTTGATAAATTAGTCACATGATACATTTCACGCAACTAAGCATACATAATGGAAATGGTCCGAATTACACTCATTAAATGTTTCTAATAATAAGTATAGAATATGAAAATTATACATAAATTTTGATTAAATGTACAATTTGATATATAAATTTTGGTTTGGAAAAATTCTATATAAGAATCTTTGCTTGGGGTTTATGCATATTTGCTTTTGATTCAATTACACATATTTAAAAAGAAATAGATCAATTTACTTTTGTATTAAATAAGTATAATCACTTATATATACAATATTAAACATAAAATGATGTTATATCAATAACGGTGTTATTAGTTTGTCAAAATTGAATGAAATCAAAATGTCAAAAATAAAATTACACAATTATAGTTAAGCACAACTTTAGATGTATCCTTCCTTTTTTATTTTTTGATAATGTGATATTACCTAATTCCCCGACAACTATATAAATCTATAAATCATAATTGATTTGGGCATGAAATACATCTTAACTCAAATTGTGAAAATATTTGTGATCTGGTTTTTTTGGGGATTTAGGTAGAAATTAATATTTTAAAATAACTGTTGATTATTAATGCAGATAGATATCTTATTTAAAATTGGATTGCTTATCCAGATAATGGTTACGAATTGGTTATAAAATGTTATAATTTTGATTTTATATATAAAAAAAAGTTTAGTGAATTTTGAATTCAAATATTCCTAGATTTGAGTATAAAAAAATATTGAATTTTGTGTAAATATCCAACACATAATATAGTATTTAATTTCAAATTTCAGATTGAGATATTTTTTGCAAATAATAAATGAATTCAAATTTTTAGGTAATATACAGACATAAAAAAAAAAAGAGCATATTTCCAACCATTGTCAGCTCCTAGTTGTAGCAAAATTACAAACAGTTTTTTCGATCAAATTACAAACTCCAACAAATTTTCAATTTGTGAAAACTTGGTAAACCAGGTTCTCCTTCAGATAATTCTTTGTTGTTCATTGTTCAAGACGGTTTCTCCATTGTTCATTGTTTTGAAAATATTAAAATAATATATACCTAAAATAAAATGATGAAATTCAATAATTCCCCCCCCCCCTCACGTTAGCATTCAAATTATTATACATTAATTAAAATTTCAAAAGGGAGAAAAAAGAAACAAAGTAAAAAGCCACAAAACTGAAATATACGAGTAACATCAAATTTGGCACAATTTTAAGAGATAACAAGAACCGTACACATATAGGACAGGTTAGGACGAGCCTAACTACCATTGGTAAAATTTAAGAATCTTCTCTCTCAAGCAACTTTTATGCTTCAAAACATTCCATCAAATCCAAATATGCCCAATGCTACCAAAAAGGGGGTGGGAGAGAACAGATTTCTTTTTTTCCTTTTTACAGAAAACACTAAATGTTGAGAAAACCATACATACCTCGGATCAAATGATGTGTGTGTGTGAGTGTAATGTATGTATGTATCCTCAGCAGGCACATCCTCCGGCTTCTTGCTGCGACTGAGATGAATTTGCATTTGTAGACTTAAGATTGACGTCGACCATGTCTTCTTGTTTTGTTGAAGAAAGTGTTTCCATTCCAGGTAAAGCGGCTGCGATCTTCCGAAAAAGAGCCTGTATAGAGATGAAACAGAGAGTGAGAGATACGGAGAGGACTTTCATGTAGATGAGTTTGCATTTCGCTCCAACTCTTCATTTTTCTTGAAGTAACCACATCGGAGAATTACTTGGATATGAATATGGAGATAAGAGCTTCAAATACATGAAAAAACTTTGAAAAATTGTTTTACTTTCACACCCAAGTCCAAGTAACTTAGTCAATCAATGCTTGCAATAATTGTCATGCAATTGAAGAACCAATGTGATTCCATTAAATAAGATGGAGTTGAATTGAAGACTGGTCTCACTTCATACTATCATGGAAAAACAAAAGGGCAGCCAAAACCGTAAGACATTGTTCTATGCCTAACCACTATAATTTTCATCAGCACAGACACGTAGTCAAATATAATATTTACAGGAATATTAATGATAGTTAAGAATGGTTTACCTTGATATTGAAGCCAGCCTTGGCACTAGTTTCAATAAACATTACGTTGAGGTCACGAGCCTTGGCTTCGGCTTCCTCAACTGAGACTTGCCTGTCAAATCAACCATAAAATGCACAATGAGGGAACAAAAATCAAGCAGTTATATTAAGGAGTGAATCAGGGTAAATTTCTAAGGTCAATAAGTTCCCTTCTTCGAATTTACATTAAAGTAATGACTAATGAAAACTAATGGTCTATCTTGTTTTCAGAAGAAAGTCCAACCATGATAACAACTTAATATTACCTTTTGTCCACAAGATCGGTTTTGTTCCCAACGAGCACAATAATAACATCACTACCGCGCTCGGTTCGTACCTCTTCAATCCATTTTGTAGTATTTTGGAAGGACTGCCTACCTACACCATCAAAATTAAAGTTGGCAATCTCACAAAATGGGGATGTTTGCCCATGCAAACATGCAGAAACATACAAGCAAATATACAATACAAGAAGATTCCATAGCAGAACAACAAAGTAAAATGATAACATACTGGCAACATCATAGACGATGACTGCCACGGAGGAATCCCTAATGTAACTTGGAATAAGACTCCTGAATCTTTCCTGTCCAGCAGTATCCCTGTAATAAAGTTTTAAGCAGATAAAGATTAAAGATACCAATCTTCACAAAAATTTTGAACAAAGAAAGCTTATCAATGAATAGAAATAATAAATACCCAAGAGAAAGTGTTTCATCAATATACCCCGTATTAAATCCTAGGTAACTGTGTTACTAATTACATCATATTACAACACTTATAAAACCTGGCAGTAAACTACCCACCTAAAAGATGAAACCAAAAACTGGCAATCAGCGTCTAAAGTCCAAACACTAATGCACCCTTGATGAGACAAACCAAAATTTAGAAATACTGACAATATAGTTCGATGCCGATAGTAAAGCATCACACCAACTATATATATAAACGAAGCAAGGATTGGAAGAGAAATATAAACATGCATCGAACTAGAAGAAGCTGAATTGGGTATAAAATAGCACGCAAAGCTTAGACATAACCCCATAAAAATCCATAGGTTAAAATATGCCTATAGTCCCTGCACTTTTCAATAATTAGGAATTTAGTCCCTAGCAATCGAAATACAAATACAGGGACTAAATTCCCGATCCCAAACCCAATCCATAACACAGAAGATAAAATTCCTAATTTTCGAGAAGTACAGGAACTACAGGCACATTTTAACAAAATCCATAACACAGTAGATAAAATTCAAAGTCTTACCAGAGCTGCAACCGAACTGTCCGATCTTCGAGGTACATTGTTTTCGATAGAAAGTCAATACCAATGGTAGCCTGTTTAACAAATTCGAGACACATATAACCTTAGAAATTAAAATCCAATCATATATCAAAAACATTGAAAAATAAACAAAGATTTAAAGGAAGAACGAATCAGATCGAAGGTGATTTTGCAATCAGAACGCAAAGAAAACAGAGAGGATCGTCAAAAAAAGAAAATTGAGAGAATACCTGGTAAGTATTATCGAATTTATCGTACATAAAGCGAGTGATGATACTGGTTTTCCCGACAGATTGATCTCCCAAGAAAACAAGCTTGTATTTGGCCAAAGCCGAAACTGGAGCCATGGTGGTTCGGATCTAGGTCAAAAAGACACTATGAATCGGGTCAAGATCGGATCCAACCTCGAGATCTTACCGGAAACGGTTAGAGAAAGGCGTCGCCGGAGAGAATGAGATTGGGATCGGGATCGGGATCGAGATCCCTAGCGTCTTTTTTATTTTATTTTATATTTTTAATAATATTTTTTGGTGGCTAATTTATTGTTTCAGTGTATATTTATACTGAGGCGAAAATGAATTTCGTAGTTCTCAATTTCATTTTTTTTTTCTTTTTAAAAAACGTTGTGAGCCGATCCGAGCCAGATCGGACGGACCTTTCCCAGTTTCCCCGCTTTACAGAGTTGTTCGTATTAATATTAATTTCAACAATTAAAATTTTTTAAAGTATTAATATTATATTAATTGAAAATTTTATCAATTTTATCAATTAAATTTTAAAAAATTAATTAAAATTTACGTCAACAAAGTTAAAAAATATTAAATTTTTATTCATTTTGAGAAGGTAAACTTAAAGGCTAAAAAGAAGGCAAAAAAAATTAAATTGAAGCCTAAAATGATTTTTTTTTAAGTTGGAAGGTCAAATAAATTATTATGTTTAAAAGTAAAACACATTTGTAGCCAGTAGTTTAACTCCTAGTAGTGTTAATGGGTCAGATCGAACTTATGCATAATCTTAACATACTTTATACTTATATAAACTTGATTCTACTCGAAATATGAGATTAAAAGTTTACCTAACTCTATACATATTTGTAAATAATTAACCCAAAACTATTTTAAACTCGCTCATATTATTTAAAAAATTAAAAATATATTTATATTATTTTAATTTAATATTTAACAATTTATTTTTTATTTATTAAAATTTTATATATAGTTATCTTATCACTTTTTTCAATGTTTACATTATAATAGTATATAAATTTAATTTTTATATATTATAGATTACATATAAAATATCATAAACTTTAAAAAAAGAAAGCCTCGAACCAGGATCAAGCCTTAAATGTTGAATCTCGAGCTCAATCTATATTTTAAACCGACCTAAATTTTTTGCCTAAACCTTTCCAAATTTTAGATAAACCTTCAGGCTTAAAAAAATAACCCAACATATAAAAAAGTCTAAAGAGCACCTACGAAAAAACATATGATTTTCTTTTTGTAATACATTATTATATTTTCACCCTTTTAATAGTTATATATACAAAGGTAAATAATGATTTCATATAGTGGGTTACAGTTAAAAAAACAAACAATTACATTAATAGCTTTGTATATTTTTCAAAAAAATCCGTTCACCCTATTTCATATCTACTTTAGAAAAATTTTGAATTTTATTTTTTTGATAAATTTTAAATATTTAACATATATATTATAATATACTTTTTAAGTATTTTTAATAAATATATTTTATTACAAGTGTGTAGCTGAGGGGTTGGTAGGAGCCTCGGCCTATTTAAAATGAAAAATTTTTCATTTAAACCCTTTAAAATTTTAAATTAGTAAAGATAAAATCACACTTTAACTCTTTAAAATGATAAAAATTTGATTTAATATTTTAAAAATTATAAAGATATAGGCTATTAAAATAGTAAAATTTTATTTTTAATATCGTAAAAATTATAATTTAATTTTGATCACTTAAAATTGTTTTTTGGCTTTGCCCCTATTTTCTTATACATGCATTAATTAGTAAGAGTTGTCAATTGCTTACACTCGTAAGAAGAGAATATTAATTAGTATTCACTAACTGTAAAATCTAACATGAAAATTATAATATATATATATACATACAGGTAGAGTTAAACACTTGGAGTGATGGACTAATCTACCATTAGAAAATGAGGGAAGTTCAAGGCACTTTGGCCCTCTGCAACATCATCAATCTCCTTCCACTTGCACCTTCTACATGTTCACCAAGTTTTGCAAGGTGTGCCATCCTCCTTTTCCACGATTCGGAAACATTCGATTGGTTCGATTTGTTTTCTGGTTCGGTATCAGATACCTCAGGGCTCTCTAGATCCTCAACATAGACTTCAATTGGAGCTTGGATTATCTGCTTCAGTCTCTCTACCACACGGCTCATCTTCGGCCTGTCTTTGTGACTTTTCGATAAACAACTGTTTGCTAACTTGGCAATGTCTCTAGCTGCACCGATTGAAAACCGGTTTTCGAGTCGAGGATCCATTATTGACCCGAACTTCTTACCGTCCACGGGGAAGAGTTTCACCCAATCCAAGAGTTTCTGCTCCGGTTTCGCACGACCTCTTTCTAACGACCGCCTACCTGTAAGAATCTCATATAATACCACACCGAAGCTCCATACATCACTCTTATCAGTAAGATGTCCGGTCTCGATGTAATCAGGAGCTGCATAACCATAAGTCCCGACTACCTGAAGAGAAAAGAACAAACAAACAAAGCTTGTTACCATCATCAGCACTGCAAATTAGCCTCAAAAAGAGAAAGAACAGCGAATACTAACGGCCGTTGAAACGTGTGTATGCCCGGCCATTGGCCCCTCCCTTGCGAGCCCAAAGTCCGAAAGCTTTGGATTGAAGTTCTCATCGAGTAAGACATTTGAAGCTTTGAAATCTCGATATATCACCTAGCATCATTGTGAGAACAAAAGAACCGTAAATTCAAATCCCGAAGGTAACATTGCAGACAATCAGAAACCGATGACCAGCAAAACAAAGGTCATGTTTTAAACAGGAACCTGAACTTCTAAACCCTCATGTAGATAAGCTAATCCTTCGGCTGCTCCAAGCATTATCCGTAATCTTGTTTCCCAAGAAAGCGTCGGGAATGCCTGACCGAAAAGATGATCTTCTAAGCTCTTGTTTTGCATAAACTCGTATACCAGAAGACGCTGAATCTCTCTTTCTCCGTTGACAGCACAGTATCCTACGAGCTTGACGAGATTCGGATGCTCGACGACACCGAGAAATTGAACTTCAGCCACCCATTGTTTATGTCCCTATACAGATTGAAAATCCATTGCTCCTTGATGATCAAACACAAAACACAAGAAATGTTGAAAGAAAACAGTGTTTTTCTCTTCCATTTTCCTCTTCACCAAACAGGGCCTTAAGAGTTTTTGAATGATTGGCAAATTGAATCCCATAATTCACGGTTGAATCATAAGTTCTATAATAAAATGAAAGTCAAACCATTTAATGGCGTCCCAAACTAAGATACATCAGCATTATACTGATTAATGATAAAACTGTCAAGCACTCTTTACTTAAATTTTTGCAACTCTCTCACAAGTAAACATCAACTTATATTTAACACCCAAGGGCAGTGCTAGGGGTGGCAAGTTGCCCGGCACTAAAATGAAAATTTCCACTTTTGATAAACTATTAAAATGGTAAAATTATATTTTTGCTATCATAAGAATATATAACTTAATAATGACCTTTCCAAAAAATTTTTATGTTCCGCCCCTGTTGACATATGTGCTTCAATAGATAAAACATAAATACTTAATTGAGGGTACCAAATTGAATATTAAAATTAAACCCGAAGGCTTAATTTAAAGAAATAAACTGAGTATTAAATTAAAAAAATACAAATAATTACCAAATTTTATATTGTAGCCAAACTTAACTATAATCGAGAAAAAGAAATTATCAAATTCAAATACTAAATAATATTTGAAGGGAAAATTACTATCACAATCATTATTAAGCTTTATTGCTCAGACTTTTCATTTTCATTAAATTATATCCAAAATATATATGAATAAAAACCTCAAAAATTTAAGTAATAAATTAGGTCAAATCCGAGTTAAGTTTAAACATAATATTAATTTATTTTATATTTGTTCAAGTTCAGTCTAACTTAGAATTGAAATTTTATCTAAACTCATATATATATATATATATAAATAGCTAAGTGAAAGCAATTTTACACTCTAGTTTTATATAATTATTTTTATATTTTTAATGTTTACATATATAAATTTAAATTTTATGTACTATAAATTATATAATATATAAAAATAATATATATAAAACATTATAAACTTAAAAAAAAAAAAACGAAGCTGGGCTCATGTTTTAAATGTACTTCCCTACCAACAAATCCGGACATTAACAGATCTACTAATCAATAACAGGACCTACGGCCTAACTTCACAAACAGGAGGAAATTAAAATTCATTTTTGTTTTTTCTACCTACCCAAACAGAGAAAAGAAAAAAAGAAACAACACCTGCAAGCCATTCATGCTAAGCTTTTTAATAGCAACCACGGTAGGTTCACCTTTTCCATCAACAGGCTTGATCGCACCTTTATAGACACACCCAAAGCCGCCTTCACCAATCTTAAGCAACGAATTAAAACCATGAGTGGCTTGTTTAAGCTCTGAGAAAGAGAATACCCGCAAACAGTGACCTTTCGCATCGTACAACTCCGGTATACTCCGCGGCGAAGCTGCCGAGCATGATGAAAACTTGGTGATCGTATCAACCCCTGAATGTTCCTCCGGGGCTGATATTTTCCCCTTGCTTCGAGACTTGCGCTTGAAATAGTAAAAACACTTCATTCCACGGAATTTCATAAGCTAAAAACAAAGAGAAAACCCAGATTTTAAACGCGATTTTGGGGCTGTATCTCCCTAGAAATGGGAAAATTAAGCAAAACCAATTGAGGGAATGAATCGTCAATGGTGAAAAAACAGAAAGGGAGAATCAAAATTGGTTTTAGAAATGAAGTGAATATGGTGAATGGAAGTTGAAGAGACACAACCACGATGGTAAACTAAACAAAAAGGCGAAATTATAAGCAAAGCTTTAAATTTATGGGGGTTTTATGCTTTTACTTTTGACCTCATTGGAACTGGATTATGCTTTTAAGCAATCTACTGTTTTTAGCAGACAGCTTTCATATTATGAAAATGAAGATTTTCAGTTCGATTTCTTCTTTCTATTGGTGGTTTGAAAATCTGATACTTTTGACTACTGCGATATTATGCATTTATGCTATATTTTGGGGGTAAACTACACTAATAGTCACTCAACTATTAGTAAATTTCTCTTTTAGTCATACAACTATGAAAAGTTACAAAATGGACACCTAATTATTAGTAAATTTATTTTTTGGTCACCTAACTATGAAAAGTTACAAAATGATCACCTAACTATTAGTAAATTCTTTTTTGGTGACCCAACTATCTTAAATTTTTGGGTGTTTCTACTTTTACGTTAGCCCGTTAGTGATCAGAAAAGACAAAATTGAATAGTTGGATGACTACTTTGCAACATTTCATAGTTGGGTGACTAAAAAATAAATTTACTAATAGTTGGGTGACTAATAGTACAGTTTACCCTATTTATTCTGAATTTTTTGGGTCAAATTTTTTTTATTAGTGCTTGTATTTTAAATTAGTTGTGGATTTTGTTCTTAAATTCTAGTTTGGTAAATTTTAGTCATGTATTTTTCAAATTGGTTAATTTAAGTCCTTGTGTTTTTTTTTTTCAAATTTTAAAATTTCAGTTTTGGCTCAAACGGTATTAGTTAAATATGTTTGGTTCAATTTTGCTATTAATCTTTTATATATAAGTTATAGATTTAGTCTATATTTCTCGATTTGGTCATTTTCAGTATCTGTAATTTTCAATTTTTGAAATTTTAGTCTCGGCTGAAACAATAATATGGAATCTATTAATTGACTTTTTGTTAAGTATTATTTGAAAATAATAAGCTGACATGATATTAAATATGTGATATGTTTATCGCGTAGAATTTTGGAAATAACAAAACTTAAATTAATAAATTTAGTGGTTATCGTTGTCAGTCAATCAATACTAAAATTTTTAAAATTCTAAAATGTAAAGAGACTATAAATAATCAAATTAACGTACATAGATTAAATTCACAACTTATACATAGTATAATGACTAATAACATAATTTAACCTTCATTAAGGAGTTTCCAAGAACAAACTACATCACAAATTATGCAAGTCCGATTAATTAAAACTAAAATTAATTCAATATGAAGCACAACAAATTGAAAATTGAATTATACTCGAACAAAGCTTGTAAATTGTGGAACATAAACTCGAAACTATTTAGACATTTTTATATGATAGAACTCAAACTTAGGTAATTAAAGTCTCAATACATCAACCTTGACTCATTGTTTTCAAAAGCAGACAAGACTAAGAATCAATCAGGGTATTGATTTGAAATAAAGGTCGACTAAACCATCAGTCGAATCGGTTGAACAATTTTTTTCTATTCTATGTTTTTAATAATTTATTTAATCAAACCGGATGGACCAATCAAGTCAAAAACAAATGATCTGACTGGTTTCATCACTTCTTAAATCCTAAAAGAAAATTTTTAATTTTGTTGCTTAAGCTCATGGTTTGTTCCTAATAAAAATATTACAAAATTAAACAAAAATTAAGGATTATATTTTTTTTGAACAATCTCATTATTGATTCTGATCATAGCTGTTCTTTTTGACACAATACCTAGAGCTATCCATAGGCTCTCCCCAACCCATAAATAAGAAGATAATGTACTGAAGCGCATTTAAACCCACATCCTCATACAATGACAATAATACTCGTACTAATCAAACTAAAACTCAATCGGTGAAAATCTTTTAATTCTCGTGCTATTAAAAAAAACTAATGATATAAACTCTCTTTATTTAATATTGTTTGGAGATGGAAGGATTCAAAGTTTAAAAGCGTTGAAATTGAGAAGAGTCAATTTGCTAAACTCACATGAAATTTACATTGTTCATTGTACGAATATGGAAATTAAATTTCAACGTTGTAGCTATCAAATTTTGAATTTATCTATCTAATTCATGAATGAAAATACCCCAACCATTTCATCAATCAATAATAATTAGTGTCGAAACCATTTTTTTGTGAAACGGGGTCGACTTTGATTTTGAAAATGAAAATTAAAGCAGGAGTCGCCACCAATCTTTTTTATGAGGTGTGATCGGATCACCTCAAAATTCAATCATTTTAATAAAGTTCAAATTTACTAAAACGATGATTTTTGGTCTACGGATTTTAGAAAATGGGTTCGGAAGTTGGTTACACACGAGGAAGGGTTAGCACCCTCGATACGCCCAAAATTGGTACCTAATCGATTAATTAATGTCCTAATGTCGAAAGTTGAAAAATCTGTGAATAATTAGAAAAAATACGATCCTCTCTTTTATAAATGCTAATTTTAATGGGATGTTTTGGTAACTCGAATGCTTGAATAAATCAAAATGAATGTTAAAGACTTTCTTATTTCGAAGTGATAAAATGTCACATCTAGTATGTAGGACACAACATTTTAAGCCCTCGAGAATAAGCTTGTCTTTAGATTTCAAAACTCATGCATTTTGATATCAAAAGGTTATTTGGTCATTTGAGCCAATCGAGGAAAATCGAAACCCAGTACATAGGGCACAATCTCTTGAATTTCTCAAACGAAGAAAATTGCCTTTATTTTCTAAGCATTTCCTTTTGTTTTGAGTTTAGGAATAAGAAATTAGTGAAATATTTAAAGATAATTTGCCTTTAATTAATCATGTTTAAGAAGATCATTTAAAACATGAAGCAAATTGAACTTAACGAATTACGATAATGCATCATTGGTTTGGAATGACGATAGCATAATGCATACAATTGTAATATATAGCAATGACATTAGTAGACTAGTACGTTAATACGCATGGATAATAGTGATAATGATATGAGTAACAATAATAAACAACGATAGTAGTAATAATGATAGTGATAAGAATAAAATAAATAGAGAATATGAAAATAGCCATAAAAGTAAATAAATGTAAATAAGGATTTGAATAAAAATAAATAAATGGAAATAAAAAGTACAGTAAATAAGATAAAATATAAAATAAAAATAAGCGGACAAAATAGAAAGGTAAATGAGTGAATAAATAAAAGGATTTAAGACAAAAGGATTTAATCGAAACACTAAAAGAAAATCAAGACTAAAAGAAGAAATAAAAGGAAATGGAGGGACTAAATCGGGGTGAAAATGAACTTAGAAATATAAATTTAAATAAAAATGCTAAATAAAATATGGGTAAGAATAAACGAAATAAGAGAAAATAAAACTAAACTGACAACTAAATAAAATACAAAGGGGGAAAACACTAATAAATGAAAGAATATTAAACCTAAATCGGAACGTGTGAAAGAAATAAGGACCAAATTAAAAGGAATAAAAATCAAATGACCAAATCAAAAAGAAACAGAAAAGGAATTTGGGTCTAAATGAAACGAGCGCCACAGATCGATGACTAAATGGGAAATTAATCCTAGTCCTCATAGTGCGTCGTTTCATACAGGACTTAAATGAAACCGAAATTAAAATTATATGGATAAATTTCAAATATAAAAGCAAATATGGGACCGAATCGTAAAATTCATGAAAGAAGGGAGGATCAGAACCACAAATAGCCCATTTGGCTTTAAAACGCGCGGATCCTCATTTAAGTCGGGTCGGATCTCGGGTCCCTAGAAATGACGCCGTTTTTGCATTAGGAACCCCCTCCTAAAACGGTGCCGTTTTATCCGTTTATAAAAGATCAAAAAGAATTTCTAATCGGCTCTCATTTCTACCGAAATTTCAAAATGGTTTAGGATGAGGGTTTCGTTTTCCTCTGCTAGGGTTTCGATCTTAGCCTTAACCCGCCGAATCTCCACCGTAAGTGGCGGCCGGGGGCTTAAAGATTTGGGGTTTTCGGTCCCTTTTCTAGATCCCCTTTCTATTTAGTAAAAAATGAAAGAAAAAGAAAAAAAGAATTTAAAATCATTGTTTTGCTCCTTTTTGATGGGCATAAGTTCAATGTCCTCTTCCATGGCTACCTTTCGAACCCACATCAGAACCCAAATGGGTTCTTGGGTGTTCGAGCGCCGGCAACCCTCGAGGGAGAAGAGAAAGGAGACTCTGGTAAAGTTTTGTTTATTTTTGTTTTTGCCAAATAATAGGAAAATAAATAAATAAAGATGTAAAATAAAACACCTTTGATTCTTTGCTTCTGAACTTTTCATTGTATTCAAAAAATCACCACCCTTTACATTATTTTTGTTTCAGGTCTTTATAGTTGAAAGATGCAAATAATTTTACTATTTACTTGCTGTTTTTTGGTTCATCCGTTCTCTGTTGCTATTTGCCTTCTATGTTTGCTGCTTTTGTCTCTGTTTTCATCTGTTTGCAGGTCTATAAGGAGGAGGTCAACGAGCGAGGGAAGGCTGTCCCTTTTCCTTTTCGGTGAAAAGGCGACAAACCTTGGGACGAGATGCCTTGGGACGAGGCATGGGCGACGTGACTGAGGGAGGGTACGGCGCACATGGGCATTAGTGTTTTTAGTTTTTGTTTTTTGAATTAGTTTTAGAGTTTGGGCCACATTTGGGCTAATTTGGTTTGGGCCAAATCGGGTTTGGATTCTAATATATAATGGGTTATGTAGTTTAATGGACTATGATAAATTTTGACTTTTGGTGTTTTGTTTTATTTATGGGCCCGGGCAAATTTGGGCTCTTACAATTAGTTTATTCAAAAATTAACAAATTTATTTCGATTTTCCATATTAACATTGGGGTGTGATCATTCCAACGCTAATGCACCGAATCAGATTGGAATTTCGCAGTTAAGTGTATTTGGGCGAGAGTAGTATTAAGATGGGTAACTTCATGATAAGTCCTCGTGTTTCACCCTCTCTTTTAATTCAATCCTTTATTTGATTTTTTGTATCTTTTTTATTTTTATATTTTAAAAATAAAAAACCCACGTTTATATGCATTCGATATTTAAAAATTGTTTTTTTAATTTTGTTGACAAAATCCAAATTTTGGGATCTTGATAAATAAAGCAAATTTATAGTTTGTAATTGGTTTTCCAATCGGGATTCTACTTATAATTTGTAATTTATATTGTTATCTTGTTGCAAAAAAAAAAAACGATTTATTTATTGTAAACAATAATATTTTTTCTACCATATCATTTCTTTTGCGAGTATAGCTAATTTTAATAAATAAATAGTTTTAAATATAAAAATATATACCAATCAAATAAAAAAGTGTGAATAATATTCACGAATCAAATTTCAGTCAAATCTTCTATGAGTCTTGTACTATATGTATGTTATGGATTTAGTCCACATGCTTTAATTTGGTCGATTTTAGTTATTGTACTATTTGAATTAGTCAATTTTAGTATTCGATTTCGAAATTTCAGTGTTGGTCCAAACAATACAGTTAGGTCAAATTATGTTATTGATCCTGTAAGTTGTGAGTTTAGTCTTTGTTCTCCAATTTGATCATTTTTAGTCTCTATGCTTTTTAAATTTTAAAATTTTGATATTGACTCAAGCCATAGTCATTAAATTCATTAATTAAAATAACTTCGCTTTCTGTGAATATATAACATCACACATATGGCAGTATGTTTACCGTATAAGATTTTGGAAATAACAAATTTTAACAACTACAATTTGATCAACATTGAAATTTCAAATTTTAAAAATATAGGTAAAAAGACCTCTCCTTACCCTTTCAAATTAAAAATTGAGCAAGTTAGTCTCACTCAAAAAAATTAGAGCAATTTAATCATTGTCAAATTTAAAAGTGAGCAATTAAGGACAATTAATCACGTCATTAATGTATTTATTAAATTGTGCATAATTTTGATTGGTATAATACAAATTTAGCCCTTGATGTTTGCATATTTTGTTAATTTTGTTCTTATTCTAAAAAAATCAACAAATTTAGCCTCATCATTTACACATTTACAAAAATATTGTAGGTTAAATTTGTTAAATCACGACTAAATTGATAGAATATGCAAATTATGAGCTAAATTTGTTATTATACCAATCAAATTTATGTAAAATTGACCAAAAAATTAACGTCATGATTAATTGTCCTTATTTGCTCATTTTTTTACATTGACAGATATTAAATTGCTCCAATTTTTTTAGAGGGACCAATTTGCTCAATATCAAATTTAAGAAGGACTGAATGGGTCTTTTTATTCAAAATATAAACTAAAAATGACTAAATTAAAATATAGAAAATACATTTGTAATTATACAAAACATATGGACTAATAATAAATTTTAAGCTTAATAAATTGTTTGACTCCTAAACTTAACAACTTTTCTCACATTAACTCTTGAACTTTTTTTTTGAATCATACGAGTCCCTAAAGTTGACAATCGTTACTTACATTAGTCCTTGAGGTTGACCCATTTACTTTTTAAAAGTTTTAGTGACGTGGACCAATATCATTGTGACATGCATTGTTTTTTTATTCGTATAGTTATAAACATATACAAATACTTTTTTTGAAATATTATTTTTAAATAATATTTTAATCTTGAATTTTTGTTTTTGCATTACAAATCTCTGGTTTTCTTCTTCAAGACTCCCCCTCATTCCTCCCATTTCTTCTTTTAAATTATGATTCTATGTAATCTTTATCTCTTTCCAATAAGAGAATAATAAAATCGAAGAAAAATCTTATTTACTGTGTGGGTTGAAACCATAAAATGAGTTTTCATGAATAAAAAATAAAAAATAAAAGCTAAATTGAAGAGAAATAATAGAAAAGAAAAAGAAAGTTCATAGAAATCGAACTTTGTATAAAGAAAATGAAAGAAAAGGCGAGTTTAAAAAATTATATATTATTTTCTGGTTTCTGTTTAATATATAAAAGGCGATTTTTGGGGGTTTTTTTTTTCAATTTAATATATTTTCTTTATTTCATTTAGAATTTTTTTTTGAAAAGTAAATTCATTAAATTATTCAATGAATTGAACTATACAATTCAAAAAAAAAAAAGCAAATATTTATCGTAGATGATGAAGGACAAGCTTCATCAACATAACAAAAGCTTTAGTCTCAGCATCAATAGAAGATTATGAGACGTTGATAATTTGGTTTTGTCAGAACTCAAACACGACATATCAAGAGTAATTGCAAGCACTTAACACAATAAGAAAATTAGCCCTAGATGGTCCAAAACGGTGAGCAAAAATCGACAAAAAGAATTAATCATTCACCAAACTAGAGATGACGACAACAAAATCATCCCTAAAATCACTTGTAAAACTAATATTACATGTATAAACAATACTAAAAAACGTGTTACAATAGTAAATAAAAAATTCTAAAACTGAAGACTTATTAAACAATAGAAAAATAAACAAAAAAAATATAAAACTTAAAACAACACAGGTCCAAATCGACACGTGAAATCATTTATTATTCTAAAATACTCTTAAAATAGAAACAAATTAAGAAATTGACGAATAGCCACCCACTTTAAAGAAAAACTATTAATAGCGGATGGAGTTTTAGCAAATGACAAGCACCGTCATTTGTCCATTACAACTTGTGAATGCAACAAAAGTACATAGAAATTTGCAAACTGAAAAAAGAGAACATATGTAGTGAATGAGAAAAAGAAAGAAAGAAATAGTTGATGGGAAAAGAAAAAGGTGGGCAATAATCAACCCAGTAGCTAGCACCACCGCTGAGTAAAACAAAAAATAAGAAGCAAACGGCTTGAATTTTTTCTAAATTTTTTATTAGGCTTTTACAATGATACTTTTTTACTTTAGATTCTTCACACATTTTCGGAAAAAAAAAATTTGAATGTTGATTTGCAAATATTTGGAGATGAAATTGTTGTTGGTAAGTGCTCGAAACTTTGGGCTCAAAATTGACCTCCATTTGGTGAAGGGATGATTGAGTAGTTGGTTAGAGGGAATTGATTCTAGACTGCTAGATGGATGATGAAGTGAGGAATCAAAAAGATCATGAAAAGCTAGAAGACATCGTAATGAAATTATTTTTTGAATATTTTATTATAATTTTTAAAATGATTTAAATAAATTTTATTTTTATATTTTTATTTTATTAAATTAAATGATATACACAAATTATTTATTTATACACCTGTCACTACAAGGTTGATTGATTTTGCCACAAATAAACGAAGTTAACAGCATTAATTGCGAGGATAAATCTTAAAATTATACATAAATTTTGATTTAATGTGTAATTGTATACATGAATTTTAATTTGATGCAATTATACACGTGAAACTCTAATTGTGGTTCAAATATAAACTTGAAACTTTAATTTTGATTTAATCATATCTATTTAAAGAAATAAATACATCAATTTATTTTTTTATTAGATAAATATAATTATTTATGTATGCAATATACAAACATAATATAATGTTATATCAATAATTGTGTTAATAATTTACAAGAATTGAGTCAAATCAAAATTTTATGCACAAAATTGTACAAAATCAAAGTTCATGTATACGATTATATATTAAATCATAGTTTATATATAATTTTGAGATTTATCCTTTAATTGTAAGGGCTAATCTACATAACAGTTGTTAATTTTAGAGGCCAATATGATCCAAAAGAAGTTTAGGAACTAATATGAAAATAGTTACTAAATTTAAGGACCAATCAAATATTAAGCATAAAATTCATTGAATTTCACTTCCCAACCGAAACTAGGGACTTAGGTAGCAGATATTAAGTTTAGAGTTGACTTTCTCTGATCGGTCAACAAGGACACGGGTTTTATTTCCCCAAAACGACCAAGGAACCCCATAAAATCATCTTTTCATCGGTTTTTTCCGACATTTCTAAAATCATATTAATGGTGGAACTGATTACACTAATAATTCATTAATGTAATTTGATTAATTTATTGATTTAAACAATTTAACTAAATAAATTATTAAAATTTTTACAAATATTAAAAAAATTAAGATCTGAAATTTCGATTTAAGGATGTGATTTTAGATGGGTTTTTATTGGTTTATTGGTATGATTTAACGAATGATTATAGAGTTTGCGAGTTCTAGTAGTGTGGTCAACCAGATTAACAATCAGGTGTGTAAAACTAACCGAAAACTTCAATTGAAACCTAGAAAAACTGCAAAAAAAAATGTTGTTTTTCGAAACTGCCTAACGTCACGTGTGCGATTATACAGCTTGTGCAAACAGGTCATGTGAGCCTTTTTGACTAATTTTAAGACCTAATTAGGGGCCGATTGAGGGACTCTAAAATTGAACCCGTAGACATTATTTAGGCTCAGAAAACATAACTTTCAGTATATATATTCGTATGGGTAAACTTAGAAGTATGTTAAGTAAATTTAGTTTCGTATAATTTATACGTTATGTTATGTTCTAAAAATAAATAAATATATATATAACTATTTATGTTATATGTATGTATGAGATTATGATATTATGATCATAATTATTAATAATATTAGATGTTTGATTTTAGTGTTTAAGTAATCTAATTGAATCTCAAATTTTGCAATGTTTTTTAAATGTGTATATTTAAATTAAAACTTCAAATTTCATGTTTATAATACTTTAATGTAATATGTTATTATTATGATGATTATTTTATTCAAAACATTTTACATAAATTATTTAATAGTTAAATTTTATTTAAAAATAATTTTTAGAATTATTTTTAATACTAAATAAATAATATTTTTTAATGAAAAAAATTAACCAAACCAAAAAAAAAAAAAACAGACTGAAAACACACAAAACTACAACCACAATTCCCATCAATGGAAATGTGTAGAAGGAAATCGCATCTCTCAATTAAAAAACAGCAAAAGTAGGTAAACTTGCCTGTCCTTTGAAATTTTAATCTTCAAAACCACTAAAGTCATGCAATTACGTCTCTAAGTATTCAAGTTGGAGTTGAATTACATTGATATATATTTATCTAAATTCAATGATATCATTTAACTAAAAAATTTATAATTTTGACTGTTAAATTATTCAAAAGTTTTTATTTAAGTCACAGAATTATTCACAAATTTTTAATTTGGTCATATGACTGTTAAGTTTCTTTTTTTTAATTTCGCCAATGAGCTCAAATTAACGATCAATATGGTAGATCAATATCTATTGATGAGTAGAAGAACATACCTTAGATCCAAATCGATTTGACTGTCAGTATTGGAGATCAAAGAAAAAATGTGTTTGAATTCTGATTTGCAGATTTGTGACGTCCAAAACTATTTCATGAAAAAAACTGAATTGTAAAAAAGACTGGGAAAGAGAGTTTTTGATTGGTGCAGACAGTGCGAACAATGAAAGCCATATAGCATCAATTTTAATAGCCCAATGACTTAATAAAAAACTATTGAATAGTTCAATGACCAAATTATAACTTTTTTTAGTTAAGCGACCAAGATGAAAATTCACCCATAGTTTGGTGACTAATTATGTAGTTTGCCCTTTTTATTTTTGAAAGGGACAAATCTCAAAACTACACATGAATTTTAGTCCAATATGTAATGTCATATATAAAACTTTGATTTTGTGTAAGTTTATACATGAAATGTTGATTTGATTAAATTTTCACAAATAACTAACACAATTATCGATATAACATCATTTTACTTTTGCATATTTATAATATAAATGTAAATTGGTGTGTTTGTTTTTTTTAAAGTGTACGATTGAATCATTTTATATGTACATTTGAATCGCAATCTAATTTTCATATTTATAATTGTACAAAATCAAAATTTATGTATTAAATTACATATTAAATCAAAATTTATGCATAATTTTGATACTTATTCCTTTTAAAAATATAATTACTTTTAATTAATATTTAATAATTTATATATTGTTACCATTATATGTACATTCTTTTATTAAAATCTAAACATACACAGTTTAACATATATATTTTGTTTGGGACATGTAAGCAACAAATTAAAAAAATAATGAATAAATTGAAAAGATTGAATACAAATCTTTTACGTGGAAAACTCCATCTGAAGAGAATAAAAAAATTCATAGGGAAAGATAATTTCACTAAATCGGCAACAACGAAGAGTACAAAGACGGTGATAAAAACTAAACCCCGAAACCTAAAAATAAAAACCTCAAAACTTAAATACAAAATCATCTGAAAGTCTGTAAAAACTAATAGTTAAATGTGTTACGGGTTAATTTTTTAGGGTTGTAGAAGATCTATTTATAGGATAAATTTATAGATCAAATAATATTAAAATAATCTACACTAATCAGAGTTTAAGTAAGAAACTAAAACAGTGTTTAACTGAAAAAAGTAAAGCCGAAATAATTGAAAAATACGCCAGCACATCATGACGCCACATATTGTTTATGCTGAAATGCGAGACATACTCTACATATTTTTAATATTCATATCATAACATTAATATATTTTGTCATACTATAATATATATAAAAAAAAAAAAAAACATATCATAAATTTAACTTAGACTTTTAGCACTATTCATATTTTAAATAAATCTATTTTTTATCCAATTATTTTTTATACTTTCTCTATTTAAATTCTTTCGAAGAATGGAGCTTTAAATTTAAGAAGGGTAAACTATAAAAATGGTCACTTTTATTTGTCTCAGATTACGTTTTAGTCACTTGTATTTGAAATGTTACGTTTTAGTCACTTACGTTATCGTTTTGTTACGAAGTGGTTACTCTACCGTTAAGCTCCATTACCTCTCTAACGACTGTCCTACGTGGTAGTCCAAATGGGTTTTAAATGCGAACTTAGGTGTCCTATGTGGCAGTCCAAAGTAAATTTATTTAATTAAAAATCTATTTTCATCCCAGCAATTGAACATCCAAGTTGGCATTTAAAACCCATTTAGACTGTCATGTAGGACTACCGTTAGGAAGGTAACGGAGTTTAATGGTAGAATGACCACTTCGTAATAAAACGATAACATAAGTGAATAAAACGTAACATTTCAAATATAAATGACTAAAATATAATCTGAGACAAATAAAAATTTCTATTTTTATTCTATAGCAAAAAAACCCACCATAAATAGCTAAATAGCAAACGAGCCTCCAAATTTGACCATTTTCTAAAGAGTGTTTTTTTAAGACATAAATCCCTTTCACCATTTAAAATAACAAAGAAGAAAATTAAGAAAAACATCAAATATTGGGAAGTAAATGTCATGTTTGAATTTTTTTTAAAAGATTATTTTGAGTTTAAATTTCCCAGATTCATCAAATTGGTATCGAATGTTTATAATTTTTGTTAATTTAGTTCTTATTTTTTATTGAATTTAATCATTAATTTTTTAGAAAAGGTCAAGTTGTTTGTTTTGAACAAAAACATTGATTAAAACATTAATTTTTTAACGATATTGGCATGGCAATAAATATATACTTCAGGACAATATCAACAAATAATTTAAAAATATAAAATTTTAAAAAAATAAAATCAAAATTATAAAAAAATCATAAAAATTCAAAAAAGAAAAATAGCATGAAGTACAAGTAAATTGCCACATAGGTTGCCATATTTAAAATTTTAACATTTTAGTCATTATTTTCGTTAAAAAATAGCAAATTGACTATTTTTAAAATGTTGAGTATCAAATTTAGCTAAAAAAATAAAGGTTGTTGAGTGTTTTCTGTTGTGTTTCATTGAAGGGATAATAAAAAATTTATACACATGGTTACTATTCATAGAATTGACATTATTGACAGGCTCTATGTATTCTGGACACGTGTACTATTTTGGTCTGCTTGTTATACTTTGTAGCCTCCACACGTGAACTCCTTGGTATATGCGAACTACCTTTGCGAGCTCTTTTGGCAAACCCTAACTATGAGACATGCACGCATTCAACTGGTAGGGCCCAACTGGGTTGTAAGTAGGCGATTCAAACTATACCTGAGTTTCAAGTTAGTGATCATAAATACGTAATAAAGGCCAATTTAACAAAATATGTAAATATTAAGAACTAAATTTATCGTTATGATTTTAAATTTGATGTTTATATCCAGATTTATTTTTATTTAAATTTAAATATATTTTTATTTATATTAAATAAATTTATTTTTTGAAGAAATTAATTTTTTTCTTTATTTAAAATACGAAGTAATAAAAATTAATTGGTTAAATTTTGTTGGGACTCAAAATTTGATAATTATTCTCATATTTAGATTTGAAATTTTTATTAAGATTTTTTTATTAACAATCGAGGGATCAAAATGTAACAATTTGATATCGTTCATGAAAATTACGTAACTTTTAAAAATTGGGTGACTAAAACGTAATTTTAATTAAAATTTAGGGTAATTGGTGTAGTTTACCTTAATTAAAAAAGCTAGGTCACTATTACCGTTGATTATTTCAATGGTGGGTGACTAAAATTTTAAAATTTGAAAATGTTAATGATGAAATTGAAAATTTTTGAAGTTGGGTGACTACCCAAATAATTTACTCTAAAACAAAATAGAGTAAAATTTCAAATACTTTTTACTTTGAATATATATATATATATATATATATATATTCTAGTTAAATATATATATATATATATATATATATTCTAGTTAACTAAGTGTGGGTTTGGATGGATGATTGGGTGCGGTGCGTTTAGCTTACTTTTTATCTCACGCTACAGTATTGTTACAGTATATAATTTCACCACCGCCGCCGTTTTTACACTAATAACAAGTAAACACATCGCCCATCCAAACTCACCCTAAATATGAATCCTATATCCAACATTGGAACATATGAATCAACCCTTTTAAATACACAACCTATAACTATATATTAAATTTAAAAATTCACAAATTTATTTACTATGAAAAATATTTAAATAATTTAAATCACATGTACACAAATATCTTATAAAAAAAAAACCATACAAAACATTAAATAAATTGATACATCACACAAATATAGTATAAAAAGAAGAGTCATGTGATCCATACTCTTTGAAGGGTGTTGAGTTGGTCGGTTCAATATTAAAACAAAATTGATTTGGTAGGTTCGTTGTTGATTTATTAATTACCAATGAATAATTTAGGATTAGGTCTCCTATTCAAGTATCAACCATCCATTCCCTAGCCTTTGATAAAATAGGCATGATGACATGTTCCTGGTTATTATCATTTTCTGAATTAAATTTGATTTTTAATATTTTAAAAATAGTTCAATTTAATTAAAATTTTTTTATAAAAAATAAATTATTTTCATCGAAAATATTAATTTTTTTAACATGATAATCTACATATATTTTATGTTATTTTTTATTTTTTTATAATTTTAAATTATTTATTAAAGTGATAAAGAAGATAAATAATGTCATGTCAGTATGAAATATATGTGGACTTTCACACGAACTGTCATGCTAACATTGTTAAAAAATTAATATTTTAATCAGTATTTTCATTAAAAAGGTAATTTGACTTTTTTTAAAAGTTAATGATTAAATTTAGCTCAAACAATAATACGAGATAATTTGACAAAAGATATAAATATTGAAGACTAAATTTATCATTATATCTAATTAATTTTAATTTTTAACTGAAAATAACTGAACGAATTTATCGCGGTAAATTTCATTGATATTATTTAAATTAAATCGGTAGATGCGGATAATCGATTAATTTGATAACATGGTGGGTTTAGGGTAGGGCAATGAGTTTAATAAATTTATTGGATTAGGCTTGTATTCAATGCGCTTTAGTTTTAATTCGTGTGATCAATTCAGTTGAATTTAAATAATGTATTAACAAAAATATGTCACAAGTTTATGTATTTTTTAAGATTTTAAGATTTAGTTATTATATTTTTATACTTAGAAATTTTATTTTATTTTGTAGATTTCAAATTTTAAGTTTAACTGTTAATATTGTTGATTTTGTTAGTATGATATTTTGAAATAAAAAAAATTACTTGTTAGCTATATAATTACAAAAATGATGCAGTAATTAACTTAAATCTAACAACAAAATATAATAGTGTTAACAATTGAACTTGAATTTTGAAATATGAAAATAAAAGAACTAAATGGAAAAATTAGGCATATATGCCACTTTTTAAAAATATTTAAGATTTTAGG
This sequence comes from Gossypium stocksii, assembly GCA_020496765.1. Classification (NCBI taxonomy): domain Eukaryota; kingdom Viridiplantae; phylum Streptophyta; class Magnoliopsida; order Malvales; family Malvaceae; genus Gossypium; species Gossypium stocksii. The sequence goes on from CM035623.1 coordinate 4,957,050, forward strand.
TTTCTTTTTTTAAATTTTAAAAAATTAGTCGTTTTGTGGTACGCAGGTGCCACATTGCACCTAACACCTTACATAGGATTTATTTTAAAAAATAAAAAAATATATATGTTAACTATAGGGACGACAATAGTTAAAAAACCAGGGACATTGATTTTTGAACCATTGGGACCAACAACTATTGAAAAAAAAATCCCCGACAACTAAATTTTTTTCTATATGGACCCTTTACACTTTCAATTTTTTCATTCAATCTTATTCATCCATTCTCTCAACTCTCTCGACTCTTTTATTCTTAAATTTCTATTCCGATCTCTCAATTTTCTCTCAGTTTCTTCTTCTCTCAATTTTCTATCTTAACCGTTTGTAATTGTTTAGATTTTATTCGATTTTCATCATCTTAAATATTTTAAAAATGTCAACGCCTCTAATTCGTTTGTATCATAAACAAATTTTCAACATCCAATTACAAATGGTAAAAAATATTATTATATTTTTATTTTAATTAATATAATTATTAAGTTCTTAATTATGTTTATATAATGAGGACAAAAATTGAATTACCGAAACATATATATACGATTTAAGTGCAAGAGCACTGCATGTTATTGAACAGTACTTGGAAGAGGCGAGATTCTTACATGTGTCCTATATGTTTGGCGGGACTAAATTGGAGTCTGCACTTATTAGTGTTTTGCTGAAAAGATGAAGACCCGAAACACACACATTCCATCTTCCATGTGATGAGTGTATGATTATACTCAAGCATGTGACATTACAACTCGGCCTACCGATTGGTGGGCCAGTCGTTATGGGGGTAGTGCCCATTAGTGATTGAAGCGCAATTTGTCACCAACTATTGGGAAATATGTCAGACAAATTTAGTGGTAACTGGATAGATATGAAATGATTAGAAAATAATTTCTCACATCTTAACAACTCTTTTAGTGCAATTGAAAGACAATAATTCGCTCGGGTTTTCATATTGAGGTTGACTGGGGGTCTTCTAATGCTAGATAAATTTCGAAATCTGATATATTTAAGGTGGCTCCTGCAACTAATTGACCTAAAAGAAGTTGGGCGACTTAGTTGGGGATCTATTGTCTTGGCTACATTGTATTAAGAGATGCGTCGAGAAATTGAATCACAAAAAATTAAAACCGATGGTTGTATATTCCTTTAGTCATGGACATAGTATCGCTTACCATTTTTAAGTCCTCAAGTCAACTTCCCTTATCAATTCTCCCTCGTAATAAGGTGAGATTCATTTAATAATACAATCATAATATTATTTTTTATATATTTGGAATAAAATATTATTTGAACATGTGGAACAATGATGTGAGTCATTTCGGTATATCGAACGAGCTTCAAGATATTCAATTATTGTTAGATCAATGAGCTTGAAGATATTCAATTTTTGTATGTTTATAAAAATGTAAAAGTATAGCTTAATTAATTAATTTTTAATTCGACCATCGCCTCAACGTTGCCCCCAAATATGGACATGTTTTCTTACCATGTCTTGGGTTTCTACAAAAATTGCATATGCTCGGTTGGTCTATCTTCTCCCTATTATCCATATTGTTGCGTATTTAACTAAATTTCGATCGAACTTTTGGCTTGCGACGCAACTCAATATTCGGTAGCAATTTGAATGGAGCGCCCAAAATAGACAATCATCTACCTTCATTTGGGATTGGTGGAAATTTAGACTGCCATACTTTATATATCCGTTTTAGTTTGTACACTTCATCAATACACTTCATGCAATCCAAATGTGCCAAGATTGCTTGTGCACATGAAAAACAAAGTGTTTGAAATCTCCTATAGTCACAGGTCCTTTGTTTTATGTATACACGGTACATGAATGTGCCTTCAATTTGACTAATGACTTAAGGTACTGATATGCTTCAATGCATGGCTTGGATGTCCAAAAAAGATGATGGAAAATTCTTTTATCTTAGACCATTCAATTTCTATGATATGCAGGTTCCATTTGTGAATCGATGACAGTACTTGTGACGTATTGATTCGGAACCTTCAACCATTGCCACACATTATTATATGATTTATCTCACCGTTATACATATTTTCAATTGCCTTCTGTTTTGCAACCCATGCTTTGTAGTACAACACTGTGTAATTATACTCACTACGGGTATTAGCAATCAAAATCGGGATGAGAATCTGAGGATTCACTTTCACAATAGGTAAGACAATGTTAGAGTTAATGTCAGAATCCAATTTCTGATAATCCTGTGACATACCTACAGTTACACAAATATTTTGCCATAGGTAAGGCAATGTCAGAGATAAGGTCAGAATCCAATATTGGATAATCCCGTGACATACCTGGAACAACACAAGTATGTGGAACGTTACATTTCTTTATTGTCCAAAGCTCTGTCTTCTTTTTCATCGATGTCATGATTTTCCATGGAAATTTACTTTCATGCATTGCGCACTTCAGCTCTTATTTTTCGGCTTGCGATTTTGTAACATGGAAATTGACCCTATGCTTTATGTTGTACCACTTCACTACATCAACAACGACGTCTTTGGAGGAAAACTCTATTCCAACTTGTAAATCATCAAAATTTGTAAAATAACTCACATGGCTTGATCTTCTATGAGGAAGTTCTAGAAATTCTAACTCATCTTCAGCATTAATGTCGACATTAAGCACGTGGGGTAGAGGTTCATACTCCATAAAAGCTAGATGGGTTTTTCCAGCATTGTCCGGACCTTCACTGCCAAAATCACTCTCTTTTGGTTTAATAGGAACATTCTTTGGTTTAAAAAATAATGTAATTTCTGAACCATCCAACCTGAACTCCAGGATTGGATTATCATCAGTTTCAACTTCCTTTTCGTTATCAACCCCAATTACGATTTCATGTTTAAGATTGGATGTCCTTTCACCGGTGTAGGTTGTAGGGAAAACATCACCCGTTCTCATTAGCCCTACGTTAAACCAATATTACTTATGGATTATCGACTCGTGTAACTTGATGGCATACCCACATAAGTGTTTCCAACATAGAATATCGATGTTCTAAAGTTGAAATCAAAAGCACTCACAATATGTCGTGCCAGGGTCTTTGTGTTCAAGTTACCAACTAACCTTGATTGTACGCCAAAGTTGAAACTGAGGGCTAAAATCGAGGAATGCCTTTCCAGTAATGATTTCGGAATTCCCTGATATGAGCTTTGTAACAACGTCATGAAACCATCGAACAACTGTGTGGTTGGACTTTGTCGAACTCGGACCACCTTTCTCTACATCAACAAACTAGGCATATAGCTTTAATATAACATTTCTAGTTGAGCAATGCATATCAAATATCAACTCGACATTCATGTCGCCTTTAAGCTCAAATGTATCATATCTAACAGGGTTCATTGACATTAGATATCTATATTTCAAGCTTTAATTTCTCCTTTGGCTTGAAATCAAGAGTTTCCTTCTAATTCTTGATAGAAGCTCGTTCAATTTGATGCTTCTATTGAAAGTCAATTCTGTAGATTGGACTGATACAAAACAACCCTAATTTTGGTGTCACAAATTTGACCATCGTAATAAATAACGGGTCTAATTCGTCTACTTATCTTGAAAAAAAAAAAAACCTGCTTCACATGTTGAATATAAAATTAAAACTAAAACATTATACAAAAAAAGTACTCATTAACAAAATTTAAACAACGACACCAAATTTACTAACTAAAACTAATTCATTTTATTGGGTCAATTTTTGAACTTCAAATTTTTAATATTAACAATTTTCTCCTTAACATGCAAATATTTTGCTCGAAATTTAACTATGAAAACTTCCCCATATCAATATTCATTTTATAGGAAACTCTACCATCGAATATGAAACATATTTCAAAATGTTGAAAAAGACTGGACATGACAAGTCAAAAAAAATGTTTCTAATAAGAAGCGTTTTTCTGAAAAATTTTTAAGTTAATATTCTTGTTTTGCCACAAAAAATATGGGACGTAAATTTTTATATAGGGATTCTCTAGTTTTCAAAAAACTTTATACTAGGATTATCGGGTTTTCAGAATACTTTATCCCAAAAATTTTGGGTTCTTAGAAAACTTTATTGCGAGATTTTTGACTTTTCAAAATTCAATCTAACTATTAATTTTTTTACTTTTTTAAGTTTAATGTAGAAATCATTTGGGTGACATGGCAAGAGAGAAGGCGCTTTCCCCTTCTCTCCTCTTATGTCACTCGAAAATGCTTCCTACAGGAACATTTTTGCCACATATCTCAAAATCAACCTATTTCCCTAAATTTCAAATGAAATGACCTAAAACCCTATTTTTTTTAAATATGCCTAATCTTTTCGGAACTAAATTCCTAAAATAAAAGTACATGACTAAATTCCAAAATTTTAAAAAGTACAAGGACGTATGATATATTTTAACCTATTAAAAAATATAGATCATTAATTATTTAGTTAATTGGTTGGATTGTTTTTTAAATTATTTACTTTTAACTAAAAAGTTAATATACCATTCAGTACTTGAGTTTTATTTGTCCCAAATTTGCACCTAGATTTGGTACCAAACCAAATGATATCAATTGGCTCAATGAATGTTTGACATGCATGCTTTAGTAAAAAAGACATAGGTACTGGTTGAGAGGGTCGATTCATTTGGGAGAATTTTTTGAAGTATTGTCCATCGAGCAACCAGTCGAGTCTCCAATAATGCCAATGTATTGCTTGTGTCAAGGTTTTGTCTCCCTCATTCGTTGAGAGCCATGTACGGTTCATGTAACTCAGATGGTACCATACTTGCAAGTATGTGGTTTCTATCCTTTAGATTGGTCGTTTGAATTACCTCATGTGTAGGTGATTACAAAATCAATCACACACTATATTGATATCTTCTCCAAGTCTTGTAAGTCGTATCTCTATTAATCGAGCCGCTTTCCCTTATCAATCTTACTAGGCTTTCGACGGATGAGGGAGACAAAACCCAAACCATGGGGATAATATTGACATTGTTGAGTGTCCAATCGACTGTTTTATAGATGACACTTGGAAGGCTTCTCTCAAAGTAGTCGACCACCTCAATAGTTCTTAATTAAGATAAAAAAAACTCAAATACCAAGTTCAACATTAAACCAAACTCAAGTACTTCATTTAGGCAAAAAGAAACTAAAAAAAAAACTCAAATACAAAATTAAACATTAAAGCAAAGCTCAAATATCAAATAATATATATATTTTTTGATAAAAAAGACAAAAAAGGTACTTTTACATTCAAATAACTGCCTACTCAAACCCTCTAAATAATCATGAATAACATTTAAAACATAACCAGGTGGTTGCAAGAAGTGTAGAATCCTATCTCCTTACCAAGGGCCTATCTAGCTAATACATTTATTGCTTTATTTCCTTCCTTGTAGATATGTTGTATCTTCACTTTGCATTGATTTTATATCAAACAGTTGACAACTCGAGCTATTGCAAAACGTAAAATCTCTAATATAAGATTCAACAACATATGAGCAATCTCTCAACTATCAAACTCAAGAATCACCTTCCTTATTCCTTTATCCTAAGCTTGTCGTAATCTATCGTATGTTTCCCGTAGCTCAACTTCAACATAGCTTAGCTTCAACAATTGAACAAATTTCAATCTATCGGGTAAATCCCATGATGAGTGACTAGTCTCCAACATCCTTACACCATTCATGTTCACTTTGTACGTTCCACCTTTGGCAACCTCCAACAAGGTTCCCTGCCCTGTTTGATGAATATATTAGCCCTCATTTGTCAAATATATATATATATATATTAGCCCTCAATTAAATTAAAAATTAATTAATTAAATAAACAAGTTAAAATAATTTTTTTAATTTTTTATTAAATAAACCGACATTCGTAATTCTAATTCTATCCTGCTTGTACTGCTGTGCTGTGTGTATCGCACACTCTTTTGAATATCAAAGGTACGCACTCTCTTCTGCCGATCGAACCCTAATTATTCAATTCTCATTGCATTCTTGTTATAATGTCGCATTTGGATTTTGTCAATCTGTTTAAATGTCGCATTTGGATTTTGTCAATCTGTTTGGATGCAGATATTGAAATTAAAAAAAAAAAAGGGAAAAAAAAAGGGGAATTAGGAGGAGGAGTCAAGGGTGGGATATATGTCCTTCAAGCAATCAAGGTCAGATAAAACTGAGCAACAACAGTACAGAAAATTAGGGCGATCCGCCAGCTCTAATCAGCAGCAGCGGACCTCCTCAGGCGTTTACGGTAAGGGCGCTGGCGGTGGTCCCGCCCCTTCATCGTCTCTTTCTTCGTCTTCATCTTCCAGTCGAAGGTAAACCGCAATTCTTCATCATGCTTTAGGCTTTGGACTTCAGCTTTGTTGTTTTTTTTTTCTTTTCGTTTAATTGCCAGTTAATTTAGGGTTTTCTATGCGATTTTGTGGATTGCTGATCGTTTTTCTGTTGGTTGGTCCTGATATTATAGTTTTAAGAAGTCTAACAATGCACAAGGAGGGCAACCTAGGGTGAATACTCCGGCTGTAAATTCTACTAAGTCTATTAATGCTTCTGCTGCTCGTAATATACAAACTGGTGCACGTGTACAGCCCCAATTGCAAGGTATGATTCAAAATTCTTAAGCTTGTTTCCGATTTTAGATTCATAATTGAATAAATTAGGATCGTCTTGATGTTATTCACATTCATGTTCATTTTTGTTGATAGGAGCATCCAATATGCTGGTTGCAAGTGGTATTGCCAAGCCGGTTGGATCACCTGCCAATCAGAGAAGCACCCAAGCTGTTCCGAAGTCTCCAACTTCTCGATCTGCCACCTTGAGCTCTGACAGTAGTTTTTCCACACACCCCACAAAGGGTATGTTTGTTTTTTGTTTGGTGTTCTAAGTATATAAGATCAAACTACCTCGATTACGTGAAAACTTGGGGATCTTCAATTTACTTAGTATTTTGGCCGTTCGCTTACCATGATATCATTTCTAGCTTTAAGCTGATGTAACTAATTATATGCTTTTAACTGTTTCTTATGGATTAACTCCAGGAGATGCATCCCGTGCATTCTCTTTACAGTTTGGGTCCATAAGTCCTGGTTCAATGAATGGAATGCAGGTATCTAACTATTCATGTTGGTGTTCCATCTATTTTCCATTTGAAGCCTTGTTTCTAATAGCAGGTCTTGTGTTCTCATCTGTATCAGATTCCAGCACAAACTAGCTCAGCACCCCAAAATTTGGATGAGCAGAAACGCGATCAGGTTTGTCTCTTTCCATAAAAAAGATGCAGTTTAGTTTTCAAGAACCATGAAATGTTACACTGCAGAATACTCTGTAGAAACCAAGTATAATATGAATACAAGATATTTGGGGCCATCACATTTGTTGGTCTACAATGTTCATGATCTGATGCTTTTTAACTGATATTGTTTTGGTCTTAAGAATTAACTTATATATTTAAATGGCATTTTTACCTGCAGGCATGCCATGGTTCTTCTGTTAAATCTGTGTCTAATTTGCCCACTACTGTTCCTAGGCAGCAGCTACCGAGAAAAGATTCAGTTGCAACTGGCCAATCTAATTCTGGGGAGGCTCACCCCATGCCCATGGTCAAAAAAGATGCACAAGCCTCTGCAGGACCCCCTGTGAACCAGACACAGAAGTCATCTCATCTTAATATTCCCATGGCCTCAATGCAAATGCCATTTCATCACCAACCTCAGGTTCCCATGCAATTTGGTGGGACTAATCCACATATTCAGTCTCAGTCTCTGAGTGTAAGTGCTACTTCAATCCAGATGCCAGTGCATATGCCAATCCCAATGGAAAATGACCCTCAGGTGATGCAGCAGCAACTTTTAGTCCCAGGTCTTTTGCCTCACCCATTGCCACTTCAGGGAATGATGCATCGTGGTCAGGGCTTGAGTTTCACACCACCTTTGGGTGATCAGCTTGCACCCCAATTGGGCAACTTGGGAATGGGCATTGCCTCTCAGTATCCTCAACAGCAAGGAGGGAAGTTCAGTGTTCCTCGAAAAACTACTGTCAAGATTACACACCCTGAGACTCGCGAAGAATTAAGGCTTAATAAACGAACAGATACATATTTAGGCAGTGGGTCATCAGGTCCAAGGTCTCATCCTATTGCACCTTCTCAATCCCAACCAGTTCCATCATTTGCTCCTCATTCAATCAACTATTATTCCAATCCCTACAATACCAATTCCATCTTTTATCCACCTCCAAATACTCTGCAATTGTCTAGTAGCCAGATAGCAGTAGCATCAAATGCCCAAGGGCTGAGATTTAACTATCCTGTTGGCCAGAGTCATCAAAACATTTCTTATATGAACTCAGCAACTGCCCATTGTTCACTTCCAGCTAATGAATCTGTAAATCTTAAACATGGTACTTTAGAATCATCAAGTGTGGAACTGGCATGTGATGTTCACGATGTAGCATCCTCTGCTTCATCAGGCATAATACAGGTTACAGTCAAGCCAGCAATTGTTTCTGCTGGAGAAAAGGTGACAGATTCATCTTTATCAATTAATTTGCCCCCTGTTGAAAAGGTTGGATCACTAAAACCTTCAGTACCATCTAGTGACGGTAGCTTATCTCAGGCTCAAAGAGATTTGGATACTTGTCAAGAGAGCTCTGTACAGCAGCCAAAATGTGAAAGTGAATCATTAGCATCCAATTCATTGCCAGCTACAGTGAAAAGATTTCAAGCAACTAACTTGGATGAGTTCGTATCTTCTGCTCCAGCTGCTGTGTCTGAGGAGTCAGTTCGGGTTGTTGTCAGTAATGACAGCGGGAGGAACAGTTTGACCTACTCTAACTCTGTAAAAGATTATCAGAAGAAGCCGGGTAAGGAAGGGCATATTCAGCCACCAAATCAGGTATTTTCATTCTCTTTATGTGTTGTTGCACGTGTAATTTTTGTTTGCATGTATTTATATGTTTTTTTACACGTTGTTTGACAGTCCATGTCAACATCCTACTCGGCTTCCCACACTCCAGAACACAGTATTTCCTCAGACAGTGCAGTCTCTGACACTATAAGGGCCAAAACAACTTTAACATCATCATCAGCTGCTTATGTTTTGCCACAAGCTACCAAGAAGTTAACATCAATTAATGGTTCTTCAACTTCTTCTATAGATCTGAGGACAGGCAGGAAGAGAGAAGGCTTAACCTCTGATTCATCTGAAGTTTCTGGTACTGGCAGTAATGTTGATTGCTTGGACATGGCTCAGCATGCTAATATAGATGGTTCTTCCAAGCTTGATGAGCAACTGAAACCTGAAATTAATAGAATTAAGGATCCCTTGAAATCTATGGAGCTTGAATCCGATCAGAATTCTGCTTTGAAGGCATCAACTACCAGTGATATTGTTCCTACCTTTGTAACTGCACGTCCAATGCTTGATGAAGACGTTGGGGCTAGCATTGAAAATAAGAGAGTCTCTGATAGTATGGATTTTTCTTCCTCTAAAGTATCCACATCTACAGATCTTGAAAGTTCACATGTTGTAATCACCTTTGGTTCCAATGCATCTGCAAAAGCCATCGATAGCAATGAGGTCACTGTTACTAAATCTGGTGCATCTGACCAGCAGTCTACTCTGGTCACAACTACTGATCTCTTCGATTCATCATCAAAATATGAAGGAGGTGGTGTTCCTGTACCTAGTTCAAAGGACAAACCTGCACCGGATCTCAGTAGGACAAAGAGTACTTCAGCTAGAGGGAGGAAAAAAAGACATGAATTTCTTGAGAAGGCTGATGCTGCTGGGACAACTTCTGATCGCTACATAACTTTTAAAAGTCCCGAGGAAAAGAAAGAGACAGTCGTACCTTCAGCAAGTGCAGAGAGCAATTGCACTGGGGTTGATTTGAAGCTGGCATCTCATGAGTCTCCTCAGGTGGATTCTACAGGAAGTGAGAAACTTGCACAGGATAAGGCTCAACTTGATGATTGGGAAGATGCTGCCGCCAGCTGTGCACCAAAATTAGAAACTTCAAATAATGGCGATAAGGCTCATGAAGGGTTAATAAATATCGAGAAAGATGGAAGTGGGAATATATCAAAGAAGTATTCCAGAGATTTCCTTCTTAAGTTTGCCGAGCAGTGTACTGATCTTCCACAAGGTTTTGAGATTGCTTCAGATATTGCAGAGCCCTTGATGACTCCCAATGTCAATGGCTCGCACCTTGTTGATCGTGATTCATATCCTAGTCCTGGAAGAAAAATGGATAGGCAATCTAGTGGATCTCGATTAGATCGACGTGGTAGTGGAATGGTGGATAACGAGAGATGGGTGAAACTACCTGGTTCTTTTAGGCCAGGAAGGGATATGCGTCTTGATCCTAGTTATGGTACTGCTGCAAGTTTTCAGCCTGTCCAGGGAGGTAACTTTGGCATTGTAAGGCACCCACGAGCTCAAACATCGCTGCCATTCGTTGGAGGGGTCCTTGCTGGACCAATGCACCCTACGGGTCTGCAAGGAGGGATGCCAAGAAATAGTCCTGATACTGCCAGGTGGCAGCCTGTTGCTAACCATTCGCAGAAGGGGTTGATTTCTTCACCAAAAACACCATTACAGATGATGCACAGAGCTGCAAGAAAGTATGAAATGGGTAAAGTGACTGATGAGGAAACCTTAAAGCAAAGGCAACTAAAAGCCATTTTGAACAAACTAACTCCCCAAAACTTTGAGAAACTCTTTGAGCAAGTAAAAGCAGTGAACATTGACAATGCAGTTACACTCACAGGTGTCATCTCACAAATCTTTGACAAAGCTTTGATGGAGCCTACTTTCTGTGAAATGTATGCGGACTTCTGTTATCATCTGGCAGGAGAGTTGCCTGATTTTAGTGAAGGCAATGAAAAGATTACCTTCAAGAGATTGCTGCTGAACAAGTGCCAGGAGGAATTTGAAAGAGGGGAGAGAGAGCAAGAAGAAGCAAATAAAGTTGAGGAAGTGGGTGAGGCTAAACGGTCTGAGGAGGAAAGAGAGGAGAAGAGAATCAAGGCACGGAGACGAATGTTGGGTAACATTAGACTTATTGGAGAGGTGTACAAGAAGAAAATGTTAACTGAGAGAATCATGCATGAATGCATCAAGAAATTACTTGGTGAATATGAGAATCCTGATGAAGAAGATATTGAGGCTTTGTGCAAATTAATGAGTACGATTGGAGAAATGATAGACCATCCCAAAGCAAAGGTGTATATGGATGCCTATTTTGAGAGGATGGCTAAGTTGTCAAACAATGTGAAATTATCTTCTAGGGTTAGGTTCATGTTGAAAGATGCTATTGATCTGAGAAAGAATAAGTGGCAGCAGAGGAGGAAAGTTGACGGGCCTAAAAAGATTGAAGAAGTGCACAGAGATGCTGCTCAAGAGCGACAAGCACAAGCCAGTAGGCTTGCTCATGGTCCGGGCATCAATCCTGCTGCAAGAAGGGCACCCTCGGATTTTGGCCCACGAGCATCTGTGTTATCTTCTCCTGGTCCTCAGGTAAGTAGTTTGCGTGGGTCACCCACTCAGCTCCGTGGTTTTGGGGCTCAGGATGCTCGCATGGATGACAGGCTGCGTCTTGAGACTAGGAATTTGTTAGATCCCTTGCCTCAAAGACCAGTCGGTGATGATTCTATTGCTTTGGGCCCTCAGGATGGCCTAGCTAGAGGGATGGGTTTTAGAGGACCGCCAGCAATGCCAAGTACTCCCTTAGCTGATGTTTCTCCTATTTCTGGAGATTCAAGAAGATTGGCTGCTGGTTCGAATGGTTTTAGTTCTCTACCAGAGCGGGCTACTTATGGTTCTAGAGAGGAATTCATGCCAAGAGATATGAGAGAGAGATTTGCAGCGCCAGCTGCTTATGACCAGTTGAGTTCCCGGGAACCTGGCATGAATTTCAGTAATAGGGATTTGAGGAACCCAAATAGACCTCTTGCAGCATCTCCTGCACGAGGCCAAACATCAGGCTTCACTCAAAAAACTCCGCCAGAAAGGGGCTGGTCTGAGGAGCGTCTGCAGGAAATGTCTATGGCCACTATTAGAGAATTTTATAGGTATCCTCTTTGGCTCAACTCTGATTTTATAGTCCCATAGGCTAGTCTTTCACTCTTTCTGTTTCCTTAAATGTATGTAAATGCAAATACATTCATTTGCATTTATGGACTATACATTTTAGTCATGGCAGAAACTTGAAATATAAAACTGCTCCTAAAATGTGTTTGGCTTTAGGATCTTTAATATCAAATATGCTGGTAGTTAATCTAATGATGTGACTACAACTAAATTGCTCCAATGCAGTCTTGTCACTTATTTAGAAGCAAAATTTTTCGAGAGTTTTAGTTATTTGTAAAACACAAAGGACATTGAGTTTTGAAAGTTGTTTTACTGAAAATATGTGGCTAATTATATGATTTTAATATTGATGCTGATGCATTGATTTAAATGCGTACTGCAGTTGATGATGGTGAACTTGAAAAGTTATAGTAAGTTATCTAATTTCTGGAACTTAATAGGATATTGATTTAAATTGAGTCTTTTTAAAAAAAAAAAAAAAAATCAAAGTATGTTGCTTATATCTTCCATGATTTTTATATTGATTCTGATGGCTTGATTTAAGCTAAGTAGTGCAGTTGTTGATGGTAAACATAAGAATTTTAGTACATATTTCAGGTTTATACTGCTGTCCTCCTTTTTTTATTCAGCCTTTGATGTTAATATCAGGTTGCTTTTATCAAGTACTGAGCACTTTTCTCTTTTAATTCTTTCAGTGCTAGAGATGAGAAAGAAGTTGCTTTGTGCATCAAAGATTTGAACTCTCAGAGCTTCCATCCGACAATGATTGCTCTTTGGCTAACAGACTCTTTCGAGAGAAAAGATATGGAACGGCATCTTTTGGCAAAGCTACTTGTCAATCTGGCAAGGTCCCATGATGGTGTGTTGAGTCAAGATCAACTTGTTAAAGGGTATGAGAATCATTTAACTATATGTACCTAGGGAGATTGAAGTATCCATTTAACATAGATATCTATTGATTGATTATAACCTTCGGAGGTCATTATTTTATGAGTTTGTTTTTTTTTCGTCCATTTAGGTTTGAATCTGTTCTCAGCACATTGGAGGATGTAGTGAATGATGCTCCGAAAGCTGCTGAATTTCTTGGTCATATCTTTGCCAAAATCATAGTAGAAAATGTGGTTACCCTGAGTGAGATTGGACGTTTAATATATGATGGGGGAGAGGAGCCAGGGCGTCTACTAGAAACAGGACTGGCTGCTGATGTTCTTGGAAGCACCTTGGGGGTAATTAACACAGAGAAAGGAGAAACTGTCTTGAATGAAATTCGAGCAAGTTCGAGTCTGCGATTGGAGGACTTTCGACCTCCATATTCTAACAAATCAAGTATTTTAGAAAAGTTTATTTAATTGTATAGTATAGATTAGTGACTGATGCCCCTCTGTATTTTGTTAATAGAAAGAAATTCATGTCTAGCGCTTTAGTCTGTCGCAAAAAAATTCTTTTTACGTGGGGCTGGGGTTTTACATATGGGATTCTTCTTCTCCATATTTTTTACATTAATTATACTTCTTGGAAATATTTCACTGTAATTAAGAAAGATCAGAATTTAGCATCCAGAGTTGCCATTCTCTTTCTCTGCCTCAGCTTACTCTTTTGATATTTGAGATTGTCAGGTTTGATCTTTTAACGCAGGAACTCGATCTTTGATTACGACAACTAAGAGTTCAGCATTCTAAAAACAACCTAAGACAGAATTTTGCATCCAGGTTGTCAGGTTTGATCTCTGATCATTCAAACTTGAATTTTTAGGGTTTTTTACCCAAATAATACAAAAAAATTAAAAATTTACCAAAATAACACCCCATTTTTTTTATTTACTAAAATAATACTAACTTTTTTTTTATTTACCAAAATAATACAAATCAAAAAAAAAAACTCTGAAAACGAAAAAAAAAATTACAGAAAAGTACAGGTGGGGCCCACAGGCGGCACCAAAGGTGCCTGTCCCATAGGCGGCACTAAAGGTGCCTCTCCCATGGGCGGCACCAAAGGTGCCACTCCCATGGGCACCACCCAATCCCGTTTTTTTTCCCTATATTAGATCCAATTTTTCCCCTGTATCTGCACGAAAGAGAAGAAGAAAAAGGAGAGAAGAAGAAGAAGAAGGAGAGGGCACCAGAAAAAGAAAGAAAAAATAGAGAAAGAGAATAAAAGAGAAAGAAAAAATAAGGTATTTTTTTTAAAAATAATAGATTATATTGTTATTATATTTTTTGTATATTTTTGTTATTAATTTAGTTATTAGAATTAGTAAAAATCCTAATTATTTTTTTAGTTAGTATTATTATTGTTAATTTTTAGGGTTTAGTATGAGCTTATGAATAAAAAAATTGCATATTGAAACATTATTTTTTTTATTAAAGTTAGTTATTTAGGGTTCGAAATTATATTTTGAAATTTTGTTTATTGTTTAACAGATTGAATATTGAAGATGGATGATAAGTTTTTCGTATGCGTTTATTTCGATGGAATCATCTTGACAACAAGTATTGGATGCATATTTGAATGTCGACAACAAATAGCAATGAGATTTAATAGAAATATCTTGTTGGATGAAATGAAGGAGAGGATTAATGCAAAAATTGTTAGACGTTGTGGGAGAAGGATATTAAAAATTTTCTACAAGTTTCCAGTTTCGACAGATCCGATAAAATTCACCGAAATGGAACTTGTAGACGACGAAGATGTGGAAACAATGATCGATCTTTACTGTGGAAATGGGAGCAACAAAAATGCACCGATTCACTTATTTGCCAAGTTAGCTGGTATGGAGGAAAATGAAGATGTCAATGCATATAGTGAAGAACATGAAGCTCAAGAACCGTGCATGGTGGCTCCAATATCTTACATTGATAGTGAATCGACTATAGGTGGGAACAATATCGATCTCAATATTACACCCGTAATTGATGTGGGAGGTGATGATGGATACGACGGTAGGGATCATTGTGATGAAGAGGTTGATAGTGAGAGTGATCCCGATATGGACGATGTACCTGATGATATTGACGATGAAGGTGTGAATGATGGTGGAAACATTAATGCGTCTTCGGTCAGGAACCAGATGCGAGGTATTACGATGCACAATAATCCTGGGCCATACATGTCACTCATTGACCCCGACGCAGCGCGTGTAGCTGAGTTCCCGGAGTACCCTGAAATACTTCCTGCTCATCGGCTGGCAGTAAATTCTGATTATGCGGAGTTAGTTGTAGGACAGAGATTCGAAAGTAAAGAAGAGTGCGTATTTGCTATTAAACGATATAGCATGAATATATCAGTGGATTACAAAGTTGCGGTGTCTACACCGACAATATATATTGGGGAGTGTTGGAAGGCAGCAGAAGGCTGCAATTGGCGGGTACGAGCTGCATTCATTCAAAATTCGCAAATGTGGGAGATACGAAAATTTGTTGGTCCTCACACATGCACATCAACACGTATGACAGAAGATCATCGAAAACTTGATTCGAAAACTATCTGTACGTGTATCATGCCGATGGTGAAGGACATGCCAACCATTAAAGTTTCGATACTGATTGCCGAAATGCAAGCACGATTCCAGTATCGGGTATCATATCGGAAGGCGTGGATAGCTAAACAAATGGCGATGGAGCAATTGTATGGTGATTACGATTCTTCATATAACGAGCTACAAGGATGGATAGCTGTTATGCGAGAGTACGTACCGGGGACTGTGATTGAGTTACAAACAAAACCTTATTACGGACCAGACGACCAATTACAGCCGAGGAAAAAAATTTTCCATCGGATGTTCTGGACGTTTGATCCATGTGTGCGGGCATTTCCCTATTGCAAACCGTTTGTGCAGGTGGATGGGACCTGGCTATATGGAAAATATACACAGATCCTACTTATTGCGGTTGCTCAAGACGGCAATAGGAACGTGCTCCCGATAGCATTTGCCATCGTTGATAAGGAGAACTTGGAATCTTGGGAATTCTTCCTTACCAATCTGCGGAGGTATGTTATTAGCAACGATAATATTTGCATCATCTCCGATAGAGGGAAAGGCTTAATTGCAGCAATTAGGCGTTCTGGTGTGCCATGGAGATCCGTTTATTGCATCCGTCACATTGCGGCCAACTTCCATCGAGATTATAAGAATGCAGACTGGAAGAGACAAGTAGTGGCAATGGGTAAATGATAACCTTATCTTTTCAATATAAGTTGTAATGTTTTATGTTATTGAGTTACTGAAACTTATACTTTCTTAATACGTATACAGCGTACGAGTTAGAGCCACATATTTTTCGTCAAAAAATGATTCGACTTGAGAGTGACATGGAGGGTCAAACAAACACATCTTTCAGACAGTGGTTGGGTACAATGGAGCCGTGGCAATGGGCTCAAAGTTTTGATGAGGGCTTTCGCTATGGTCAAATGACTACGAACTTAGTGGAGGGAGTCAACGCTGTGTTATTGAAAACACGACACCTTCCAATTGCATCTGTCTTCTCAGCTACATTCTACAGATTGGCTACGTTGATGCCAAGAATGGGTCAGCAACAAGTCAACCAGATAGAGGCGGGACACATGTTTGTCGAAGATGTCAGGGATGCAATGGTTGCAAACCGTCGGATGGCGAGGTCGATGAATGTAGAAATATATTCACGACGCCTGGAAACATTTCGAGTTACGGAGACCATCAGTCGTCGACCTGGTATACCACCTAGGTCATATGGAGTTGATCTCCGGAACAGACGGTGCGAATGTAGGAGGTTCGAAACACTTCATTATCCATGCGCACATGTCGTGGCAGCGTGTGCTAAAGTGAACCTTAATGTTGAACAATTTGTCGATGATGTGTACACGCTGGAGCGCACATTGCGTGTCTGGGAAAATGAGTTTCCCGTCCTGCCTGACCTGTCTACGTGGGAGGTGCCTTCGATGACTTTCGAGCTTCTCCCAGACAGAGGGCTACGCAGGAATCCAAGAGGTCGTCCGCAATCATCTCGAATCCGTAATGAAATGGACATTACGGAGAAATTTGACGGTAATCGTTGTGGAATATGCAGGTTTACTGGTCATACCCGGAATAAATGCCCGCAGCGAAACTATCATGTTGGACAATCGTCACGATCAGGTCGGAATTGAGCTTATGCTGTAGTGTTTTTAATTTAAAACAAATATTGCTAAGTTGTTATGTGTAATGTTGTAATGTTGTAATTGTAACGACCCAAAATTCGT
The DNA here is from genome assembly GCA_020496765.1 of Gossypium stocksii. NCBI lineage: Eukaryota > Viridiplantae > Streptophyta > Magnoliopsida > Malvales > Malvaceae > Gossypium > Gossypium stocksii. The sequence continues at coordinate 4,974,386 of CM035623.1, forward strand.
GGGCACCGGAATAGTGTATTATTGGGCCTCTGTCTTAGTAAATTACATCCTTTAATAATTATTAAGAATAATTATGAGTCTAGTTATATGTCTAATTAGGTTTTAATTAGGCGAAACTAATTTAATTTAGAGTAATTAGTAAAAAGGACTACATTGAGTAAAGGTTAAAATTTTAATTCTAAAGTAATAGAAAGAAAAAGGTATTAAAATAGCAATTAAGCCATTTGTAATGATTTAGAGTAATTATATGATTTTGGTACATATGTTATAAAATAATTTGTTTACTTAATATTAAAAGTAATAGATAATTAGAATTAAATTATATTATTAATTAAAATATTGGGATTTTATATGATAAATAATTTAAAAATATAACAAATGTAGTATGATGATATATTACATGTGTAGGTATATATAATATTACAATTGTAAAATAATACATTTGTTGTTAAATAAAATATTTATATTATTATTAAGTTAATATAAAAGAAATAAGTAAAATAAAGAGATACTAAACGGAAATAAAATTTTGTTATGGTCAAATTTTGTTAAAGTTCAAATTAATCTAATTAAATTTATGGTCAAAAAGTACAAAGATTGTAATATAAAAAAATACTAACTACAGTAATATCAAAACCGCAAAAAACCCCTAAAATTGATGGTTCGATGGTGTGGTCCTAGGGGTATATCTCTGCGGAGGTCGACGTTCACGATCTGGGTGATCGCGACGACCAACATCCTCCTGAGGCGGAGGTGGGGGTGTAGTGAACATGGAAGAAAAATCATTTGAATCGAATGGCATTGATGAACTTGAGCCGGAAGGAGTGCCATGATGTTGAAACGAGCCAGGAGTGCTGTAATCTGGTGGGAACAATCCAAACATATCAAACTCGTATCCGCCCCCTGATGAGCTCGGGAAATAGTTCATACCCGCCAAATCTGGATGATACGAATGTGATTCCGAATGTGATTGGTTGGGCTCCGGCTCGGGCTGCGGCTCGGGCTCCGGCACTGGATCAGGCTCTGGATCAAGCTCCGCCACTGGCTCATATGCACCATGTCGCTGCATATGCGGGGGGACTATAGTCGACTGGGCTCCAAGTATATATGGCTTTCCGAAACTAGAGTACCATCGCAGGTACTCTACTGATGCATGCAAATCGGAAGCCATAATCATCTCAGGTATCCGGGCCATTCGATTATTCCATACCTCAATAAATTTCCGGTGCTTAACTCCCCAATTGTTCCCCGGTCTTCCTCTCTTATTCTTGCCATGAACCTGTGGCCCCACCTCGCATGGCTGATCGGGGATATGTTGGACGCAACCGAATTGTCGTAGCACACGATCGCCATGGTACCACTCTACAACATTGAAACTTATAATTGGTCAATTAATGCACCACATATGAGAATCAACGTAGACAGTGGATGGTATAATAGCTGCAATTTCGGGTCTACGATATGGCATCCATATAAACTGCATGATTAATAACATAGTTATATTTTAACACGGTGCGAGTAATATATAGAAAGTAACATGTCACAAATATTAGAATAGCTTACCCCTTCTCCGGCATGCTGTTCGATCATCATACGATATATCGGGACAGTGTACGACCTCCCGATACCCGGATAAATACTCCACCTACAAAAACAAATTTCAAGTCAATATAGTATCGTTACAATAGTATCGTAAAACAATTGTCAATTAATAAGAAGTTATATTTTCTCACCTGTTAACCAGTGGATATACATATGGCTGGTGGCTAACTGATGCCAAGAATGGCATCCGATAAAGTGCCCAGGACTGCAACAATGTAAGACATCCGCCCATGTCCACGACAGTAGGCTTTGTCAACCGACAAAGCTCTCGATACAAATATGCTAGAACAGCCGAGCCCCAACTATACGACCGAGCATTAGCCAAATCAGCTAATAAGGGTAAGTACATGATATGAACCTTATTATTGTTTGAATCGGGCATCAGTACTCCCCCTATAAGATGCATGATGTACGCTCGAGCAGCGCACATCAACTCTACTTCTGTGGCATTAGCTGATAACTGTCCAAATTTTTCTCTCAGCCACGTAAATTTCAGTTCCGTTAAAGTTGACTCTTCATCGTCGGTCTGGGGCGAGTCTCCTAATAGGCTATAACATAATGCAGTCGGCTCAGCAAATGCACTTACTCCTGTTACGGGACTCCCGTCGATTGGGAGCCCAAGCTGCAGTGCAACGTCTTCTAAAGTCACAGTGCACTCCCCACACGGAAAATGAAAAGTGTGGGTCTCCGGGCGCCACCGCTCCACAAGTGCAGATAATAAATCGTAGCGTAAGTTGAATGTCCGGATCAATGCCGCTGACCCGAATCCAGCCTGCTCTAAGTATGGCATCAATCGTTCATCCGGGGGATATCCTATAGCGTTCACCCGTCCCCTTACTATGCGGTACGAATCCTGATAGTGTTAAATTACAGAAAATAAATATTAGGATAATATGATTTATTTCTATATATTAAGTATATTTTTATTTAATAGAACCAGTTATTAACAAATAATAATATATTACCATATTTTTAGCCGCATCAGAAATATGAGGATCGTTTTTAAGCAATCGAGCCATTCCGAAACCTGCAACTTCAAAATAAATTTATGTTTTTAATTTTAATGTTTTATTATTTTAGTGTGTTTTTATATAAAATTAGTAAAAAAGCATTACTTTGGCCATTTGTTCGTTTTTTTTCGAATTAAAATCATTTTTAAAATAAATACTATTAAAAATTTTGTATTATTTTATATTATTTTAGTTCATAATGTTTCAAATGTATTAGTTTAATATTTTTTATATAAGTTTAGTAAAAAACCATTATTTTGGTAATTTGTTCGTATTTTTTAATTTTCGAATTAAAATCACTTCCAAACTAAATACTATTTTCGTATTTTATTATTTTATATTATTTTTTACATAATGTTTCAAATGTATTGTTTTTGTGTTTTTTATACAAATTTGGAAAAAAACCGTCACTTTGGCCATTTGCTCGTATTTTTCTTATTTTCAAAATTTATTACTCTCAAAAAATATACTATTTTATTATTTTATATTATTTTAGTATATAATATTTCAAATGTATTATTTTAATATTTTTTATATAAGTTTAGTAAAAAAACCATTATTTTGGTAATTTGTTTGTATTTTTTTAATTTTCGAATTCAAATCACTTCCAAACTAAATATTATTTTCGTATTTTATTATTTTATATTATTTTTTACATAATGTTTCAAATGTATTGTTTTTGTGTTTTTTATACAAATTTGGAAAAAAACCGTCACTTTGGCCATTTGCTCGTATTTTTCTTATTTTCGAAATTTATTACTCTCAAAAAATATACTATTTTATTATTTTATATTATTTTAGTATATAATATTTCAAATGTATTATTTTAATATTTTTTATATAAGTTTAGTAAAAAAACCATTATTTTGGTAATTTGTTTGTATTTTTTTAATTTTCGAATTCAAATCACTTCCAAACTAAATATTATTTTCGTATTTTATTATTTTATATTATTTTTTACATAATGTTTCAAATGTATTGTTTTTGTGTTTTTTATACAAATTTGGAAAAGAACGTCACTTTGGCTATTTGCTCGTATTTTTCTTATTTTCGAAATTTATTACTCTCAAAAAATATACTATTTTATTATTTTATATTATTTTAGTATATAATATTTCAAATGTATTATTTTAATATTTTTTTATATAAGTTTAATAAAAAACCATTATTTTGGTAATTTGCTCGTATTTTTTTAATTTTCGAATTCAAATCACTTCCAAACTAAATATTAAATTTGTATTTTATTATTTTATATTATTTTCGTATATAATGTTTAAAATATATTATTTTAGTAAAAAACCATTACTTTGGCCCTTTTTTAGTTTTTTTTTCTAATTTTTGGATTTTATTATTTTTTAAAAATATATTATTTTCATATTTTCATATTTTATATTATTTTAGAAAATACTGTTTGAAATATATTATTTTAGTGTTTCTTATACAAATTTAGTAAAATACCATTACTTGGGCCCTTTATGTCGTATTTTATTTTTTATAAATTATTTTCGATTTTTTATTTTTACTAATATTTTTGTAAACAAATCTCATTACAAATTGCTAAATAAATTACATAAAATAATAAAATATTTTATAAACATAAATACACTTACCAAATAATTTACATAAAATAATAAAACATAAATCATAAAATAATAATGTACTAACGTAAATAATAAAACATAGATAAATATAAACATACCTTAATATCTCTTTCACTTCAAATAATAATACCTTGCAAAAAATAAATTTAAAATTAAATCTCAATTAAATCAAAACAAATCACATTTTTAGAAAATATCATTTATGGTAACCCACCATTATTTACTATATTAAAAAAAAAAAATTACCTTTCTTTATTTTTTCTTTTTCCTTTTCCTTCCCTCCTCTTTCTTCTTCTTCTTCTTCTCCTTCTCTTCTTTTTCTCCTTTTTTTCTCCCCTCTGGTGCGTCCCCTTCCCCTTCTTCTTCTCTTCTTCTTTTTTTCTCTTCTTCTTCTTCTTGCCCGTAGCTTTCATTTCTTCAACTTGGGGACCATTTTAATGGTCCCTAACATGAAAACCAACAAAAAAGCACGGGTGAAGGGTCCCCTCATGGTGCCGCCTGTGGCAGTGGCACCATTGGTGCCGCCTCTGCCACAGGCACCATTGGTGCCGCCTGTGGGCCCCACTGCATCAGTATTTTTTTTTTTCGTTTTCAGAGTTTTTTTTTTTTGATTTGTATTATTTTGGTAAATAAAAAAAAAGTTAGTATTATTTTAGTAAATAAAAAAATGGGGTGTTATTTTGGTAAATTTTTAATTTTTTTGTATTATTTGGGTAAAAAACCCTGAATTTTTATTAGGATTGCTATCTGATCAGCAGTACTTGATTTTTTACTACAAGAACCAAGAGTTCATCCAAAAAAGAAAAAGAAACGAACTGGTATTCTCTTCTCTTCAGCAACTTATTTTATATTTGAGGTCTGTTAGATTTGATCTTTGATCACTAAAATTGATATCTTTAGGTTATTGAAACTAAGAATTCAGCTATCTAAAAACACATCACAACTGTTAGGGTTTGCCTAATCATATGTACAAATCATGATCAGAGTTTTTTATTATATTGCATCGGAGTGCAAAATTGATACCCACGAAGTGTACAGGTTAAGCAAGTATCTGTTGCATATGACTGTTGCCTGCAGCCGAAGCAGCAAATTAACATTTACTCAACTCTGACAAACTAGTATTAAAAAAAAAAACTTATAAGACATGTATGCTTGATTGTCTTCATTGAAAAACCAATTTAGTTTCCCTATAGCATTGACATGATGTGGTTTCACCACCTGCTCACCAGCACTTATGTTGCATGATCTAGCTCATCTTTACAAAACTGTACTCAAAGATCAGATGGGAATTAGAAAAATGGTTCCATCTGCATCATCATGTATTATGAACACATGCTTTTATACTCTATCCATCTTTCATGTCAGGCATGGAACTGCAGACATGTAAATTACAACTTCTCGATGAGAGATCAAGGCATGTATGAAGACGACAGTATAAAACATAAAGCTATTTGAAAAGCGTCAAATGAGCCATCCATAATCCTCGTGTTGCTATCTCATGTATTTTCAATGGGAATTAAAGCTGTTATCAGAATTCTCACACAATGGGAATGTTGTCATTACTGTTATTATGATGCATTTGCTTTGGACTGCTTTAACTGCCATTACTTTTGCTGCATTGGCTGCTCCATTAGCCGCAACTGCTGCCTTGTTCACCCTCTCATCTACCTTTGTCACAGCATATGCTTTCTCCGCTGCCTGTCGAGTCACGTGTTCAGGTATTACACTGCTTCATTCTTGTTAACGTGACAGAAAAATGATGAAAACTGTATGGGATGTGAACCGTAGTGTTTTGTTGCAGAGCATTATTCTTAAGCACATAAAAGCATGAAAATTTTTTTCCGTTGCCATTACCAATGCATATATCTTCTACACATTTTGCATGATATCATATGGTCGTAGAACTTGGTCTCATGAATTGTTAAAACGGGTAATCAATATGTAAGTTCACCTATATTTTACATCATCAGTGAAAGGCTGAGGCCACCATAAAATGGAACCATCTAAATTAATGATAGGCAAAGTAGAAAAAATAATTACCACCTAAATCACTAAATATCTTTTCATTGATATTTAAACAAGATGTTCAAATTCTTTTTTCATGTATTTAAGTAAAAGATATGTTTGCAATATGTAGATAAATGAAACTCAAGTCTAGTCAACCTGCACTGCATTTAGTACTATAAGGATATAACACTCCAAAGTTTAATAAAATTGAATGTATCCATATCAAATACATATTTTTATTTAACAAATTGCAATTGAGTGCTCATGATTGCATCCATCCTCTCCCCGGCAAAAAAAAATTGCACTCGTGAAAACTTTTCCTTGGTAAAAATCTCCTTTGTTACAAGCTTCAACCCAATGCCCCGAATTCCTTCTCTTTTTGGGTTTTTGTAGACGCTAAAGAGAGTAAGAATTCAGATATTTGCAAATTTCTGACTTTGTATATATTCGGATAATATTTAAGTTTGAATATTTTAATTACTATGTGTCGTAGATGTCGAAACTATTTTTTTCTCATTTTGAAAAACAAACAAGGATCGATTTTAAAATTCAAAAATGGAGTCGCCACTGACCTTTTTTCGAGGTGTGATCGGATCACCATTTTAATAAAACATTTTGATTTATTAAAATAATGAATTTGGTCTACGAAATTTTGAGAAAACGGGTTCGGGAGTCGATTACGCACGATGAAGGGTTAGCACCCTTGTAACGCTCAAAATTGGTACCAAATTGATTAAATAATGTCCTTATGCCCAAAAAGGGGTTTTGAAATACGATTTCTTTTAAAACATTTGAATGGCTCAAATTGGACGGCCAGATTCTCTTGTTTCAAAGGAATACAGTATCACATCCAGCACGTTAGGACACGATTCTTTAAAGCCTCGAAACCATGATTAAATCTTGACTTCCAAAAACTCATACATTTGAAAATTACAAAAGGGTGTTCACTTATTCGGTCCAACAAAAATAAAACGAAACCCAACACGTTAGGGCACGATTTCTCGGATTTCCGAACAGAGAACATTGCCTTATTTTAAAAATTAGAGAACACGAGTGAAATCTAAAAAGGATATTCGGTTATTTGGTCAAACGAAAAATCGAAACCCAGCACGTTAGGGCATGATTCCTCGAATTTTCAAACACGAAATATTGCCTTATATTCGAGAAATTATCGAATAAGCAATTAAAAAGTTGGTTAAAAATGAATTTATTCGATTTGCCCGGGCTAAAAAAGATGCATCTAGTAAAGGCTCAAATATGTTGGAGTTTGAATCACAAAACAATGACAAGAAACACAAGCATAGGATCAAGCATGAAATAATAATACATGGCAATGATGGCATACAAACGAATAATTCTATACGAAAGAATAAATTTAAAAACATAGTAATAGTCTCACACCAATATTATGCAAATGTTAACAATAATATTCCAAGTTTTATGAATTGAAAACAATTTCAAACGAAGTTCAAAAAAAAAAAAATATAATACTACATAAACGAGTTTAAAACAAATATTTTGCAATTGGAAATTAAAATAAATAACATACATAAAGTCTGGAAATAATTAAAAATATAATAAGTTTTTAAAGCAAGCTATATACATATACATAACTATTTACAAGGAAATATATACGTAGATAACTTTAAAATAAGATACCTAAATAAAATAATATAAAGGCTAAATATTTATATAAAAATAATTTCATGTAAAACAGGTATATATATACAAATAATTATTAAAAAATGTTAAAATGGGCCAAATATAATTTAAAACAAAGTATCTAAATGAAAATATGTGAAATTTGAAATATATATATATTTGAAATGAGTAACATGTAAAGGTTTTTTTTTTTTAAAATAAATAATATAAGAGGTAGTTAAAACATATAATATGTAAATATAATATAAGTGATACATATATATAAAGTTTAAATAAATAGAAAATTAAAAGGTTAGCATAGATAAAACAAGAAAAATGTTAATAATAATAATAATAATAATAAGCAAACGGGAAAGTAAGTAAATAAATAAACTAAAACAAGTTGAGGACTAAATTAAAATTTAAAACCAAATTTAGAGTCTAAAAACTAAATAAAGAAAACAGTTGGGGGACCCAGGTGAAATGCGCGCGTAAAGAACAGAGGCTGAAACTAGAAATATACCAGCTCCCAAAACGCTGCGTTTAGGCGCGGATTAAATTGCAATAACGCGTAAATCACAAGGGAGAATTGAAAAAACAAAGAAAATGCAAAGAGGGCCCAATCAGATATCAACGCGAAAGAGAGGGATCAGACATGCAAATAACCCTTAAAGACCCAAACGCGCGGATCTCAACCGTGTAAGGGTCGGGTCATCGGGTCGAGGCCTATACGGCACAGTTTTAGAGCCACTGAAACAGGCCCTAAACGGTGCCGTTTCATGCATCGTTTAAAAGCTTAAACAACCCTAAAAATCAAAGCTTTCAGCCGTTTCTAAATTAAACAAGAAAAATAAAAAAAAAACCTAACTCCTATTCTCTCTAAACCGTCGCAAAAAGACCAAAATCAATGGCCATCCGTCCACCCTAAGCCCTAGATCGGTGATGGGTTCTCCACGGAGGGCTGATCTGGCTCTATTCGGGGCGGTCATTCGAGGAGTTTCACCGTTTCAAACTCGAAACCTGTATCCAACTTCGATTTCGATAGAGAGAACGAGGATTCCAATAGCCTGCTCGTGAAGGTAAGCCCTTACCCTTTCTCTTTTTGATTACATGCAAAGAAAGCATCAAAAGACCAAGGAAATAAAAAAAAAAAGAATCAAGAGAATGAAACCGAGAATCACCTATTCAAAAACTTAATTTTTTGATTGATTTTTTCGGTATATGTTTACATGCGTTTGTTAATCTCTAAATACACTATTTTTGTTGGGCTTTATAGCCGAATAATAAAAGAAAGATAAATGTTTTCTATCATCCCCTTTCTGCTGTTGCGTTTGTTGTTTTTTGCTGTGCGTTTTTGCAGCTACGGAGTGCGCTGGAGGCCGTATGGGGGTGTTTTTGTGGCGTATACGGAGGTAAGGGCGAAGGCAGCTAGTACGAAGGCCATATGCTCGTGGTAGCAACACGAGGCGCACCTGGGGCTAGGGTTCCCAGCTATTTAGGTGTTTGGGCCGTTGGGCCATTCGGGCTTGTTCTGTCACTAGGCCACTGTAATTTGGGCCATACTAGGTTTAGTTTTGGGTTAGTATTTGGGTTGGGGCATTTAGACTGTAATTTGGGTTGAAATTTGGGTTTTAGGTTTTAGTTCGGGCTTTAATTCTGATTCGGGCCCCAACATTTATAAAAAGGGACATTGGACTATTTTATTTTTTGGTTTTTTTCTTCATTTAATATGCTGGGCTAAATTGCCCTATTACAGCTGCCCCTCTTTGCTCATTGTCGTGTAACGAAAATAGAGCAAAGACTTTGACCGGGCCAATTTTGCTTGGTCTTGTCGAGTCTTGACTTCTTGGTGCTTCTTTTCTTCAATCAGCCTCATTCCATTCCACTGCACCTTCAGGGGTATAGGACTTGTGGCTTTAGTCTGCTTCACTAGACTCAAATCTTCGATCTGCTCCTGCAACTTCAGGAAAGTCAGATCTGCTATCTTCAATCTGCTCCCTGCAACATCAGGGATACCAAACTCAAATCTTCAATCTACTCCTGCAACTTCAGGAAAGCCAGATCCGCTATCTTCAATCTGCTCCCTGCAACCTCAGGGATGCCAAACTCAAATCTTCGATTTGCTCTTGCAACTTCAGGAAAGCCAAATTTGGTATCTTCAATCTGCTCCCTGCAACCTTAGGGATGCCAGACTCAAATCTTCGATCTGCTCCTGCAACTTCAGGAAAGCCAGATCTGCTAAATCACTGATGTTGCTACACCATCCTCTGGGGATATGACTTGTAGAATCGGCCTCATATATCTATGCTTATGCCAAATGGTTGGGATGCTATGATCGAAATGAATCAAATGCACCTAACTAGATGTACGTGAATGATGAATGCAAGATTTTATTCTCGAAAATGGTTCCCTTTTTAATGATTAGGGTGTCTTTGCTCATCACTGATATGCTATCATGCCTTCTTATTGAGCTGGTATCTTTGACAGAAGGTTTGAAGAGGTAGCCATGGTTTGGACTATTTTGCCTCTAATGTTTTCCATTTTTGAACTTGGGTTAGTTCTAACTAGTGATCTCGTTTCAGGTTCTTGCACTGTTTTTAAACTTTTCAGAGTAATATGCAGAATTCTATCCATGCGAACATTATAAATCTGACAATCATTGTTTCAATGAAAAATGCGTGAAAAAGGCCATGATGATAAACAAGGTTGACATTCGATAGCAAAGTTTGGAACCAATAAATTAATCAGAATACATAATAAGAATAAATTAATTATCAAAATAGCATATTTTGCTAAAATACAGAATGAATAAGAGGAAAATAAGTGCCCCAAAACATCGCAGCATGAACTTTCCTGCATAACCTCTTGGGGACCCTTTTTGAGCTCCACATGTGTTTAGGGGATTTAGAGCATTCTGTTAATGCCTCGAGATGTACCACCCCTCCTTCTTGTTAATTCTGAGAGGATGAGATTACCACATGCCTCATTTTCAAGATTTGAGCTGCCCGTTTGCGGGTTTTCAACTAAAAAACCTATTTGGTCACAAAGTGTCCTTTGCGGGTTTTCGCCTTGGCCTCTCCCTTTTTTCTTTTTTTTTCTCTTTGTTGGTCAAAAGGTGCCCTTTGCGGGTTTTCACCTTGGCTTTTTCATTTCTTAAGTGAAATACTTCTTGACATAATCTGCATTCACGGGATTGGGCAAGTTTTTACCATCCATCTTGGCTAGAATCAACGCTCCTCCGGAAAAGGCTTTCTTTGCCACGTAAGGTCCTTCCCAGTTTGGCATCCATTTCCCTCTAAAATCCCTTTGTATTGGAAGGATCTTTTTCAAAACTAGATCTCTCTCATGGAATTCTCTTGGGCGAACCTTTTTGTCGTAAGCTCGCATCATTCGTTTTTGATACATCTGGCTGTGACGAATAGCTCTTAACCTTTTTTCCTCAATCAAGCTCAGCTGGTCATATCGAGATTGGATCCATTCTGCTTCATCCAACTTCACTTCTGACAATACTCTAAGTGAGAGAATCTCAACTTCAATGGGTAGAACTGCCTCCATTCCGTAGATCAGAGAGAAAGGCGTTGCCCCGGTGGAGGTCCTGACAGATGTTCAATAAGCATGAAGGGCAAATGGTAGCTTCTTATGCCAATCTTTATAGGTTTCAGTCATCTTTCTCACAATCTTTTTGATGTTCTTTTTTGCTGCTTCTACTTCGCCATTCATTTTCGGGCGATATGGCGATGAGTTGTGGTGCTTGATTTTGAATCGACTACAGACCTCTGCTATTGTGCTGTTGTTCAAATTCAGAGCATTGTCTGATATGATCCTTTCTGGCATCCCATATCGGCATATAATTTCTTTTTTTAAGAATTTTTTAACTGCCATCTTGGTGACATTAGCATACGAAGCGGCTTCAACCCATTTGGTGAAGTAATCTATGACCACGAAGATGAATCGATATCCATTAGAAGCTTTTGGCGATATCGGCGCAATCACGTTCATGCCCCACATAGAGAAGGGTCATGGGGAAGTCATAACGTGAAGAGGCGAAGGGGGTACATGAATCTTATCTCCGTAGATCTGGCACTTATGACATCTCTTGGCGTAGTTAATACAATCCCCTTTCATGGTGGACCAGTTAGAACCAAATCTCATAATTTGCCTGGCCATTGTAAAGCCGTTAGTGTGTGTTCCGTAGACGCCCTCATGGACTTTTTCTAGAATTTTCTTGGCCTCAATAGCATCCACACACCTCAATAGTACTTGATCTTTCCTTTTTTTTACAGAATCTCCCCATCCAATACATAGTCAATGGCCAATCTTCTCAAGGTCCTTTTGTCATTCTCGGTCGCCTGGTCCCGATATTTACGATCCCTCACATATCGCAATATATCGTGATACCACGGGTGATCATCTTTTTCTTCTTCTTTATCAATGTTGCAATAGTGAGCCGGAGCCTCATACATACTCATTTGAATGGGTTTCATGTCCTCTTGTCTATTTACTTTGATCATGGAGGCTAGAGTGGCTAGGGCTTCAACTATCTGGTTTTCATCTCGTGGGAGGTAGCAGAAAGTAATGTCATCAAACTCCTCTATTAACTCTAGGACTATTTTTTGATAATTGATCAACTTGGGTCTCTCGTTTCCCATTCGCCTTTAAGTTGATAGATCACCAGTGCCGAGTCTCCATAAACTTCTAGCATCTTAATCTTACGTTCTATGGCAGTACGGATTCCCATGATACATGCCTCATACTCCGCTATGTTGTTGGTGCAATCGAAATTTAATTTGCTAGTAAAGGGGTAATGACCTCTGTTTGGAGATACCAAGACTGCCCCGATTCTGTTACTCACAGCATTGGAAGCTCCATCAAAATTTAGTTTCCAAGGGAGGCTTTCTTGAACGTCTTCTTCAGTGGCTGCAACATGCATTAAGTCTTCGTTCAGAAAATCAAAGTTTAAGGGTTCGTAATCTTCCAAAGCTTTACTGGCCAGAAAATCTGCTATCGCACTTCCTTTTACGGCTTTCTGGTTCACATACACTATGTCAAATTCGAAAAGTAGAATTTTCCATCGAGATATTCTTTCATTCAAAGCTGTTGACTCCATCATATACTTCAGAGGATCTAGTTTCGAAATGAGCCAAGTGGTGTGATACAACATGTATTGTCTTAGCCTTCGGGTTGTCTAAACCAAAGCACAACATAACTTCTCTATTGGTGAGTATCTTGTCTCACACTCAGCAAACTTTTTGCTAAGGTAATAAATAGCTCTTTCTTTCTTTCCCGACTCATCATGCTGGCTGAGTACGCATCCCATGGAATTTTCGAATATTGCTAAGTACAGTATCAATGGCTTATCTAGGTGAGGTGGCATCAGCACTGGGGGGTTGGACAAGTACTGTTTGACCTTGTCAAAAGCCTTTTGGCATTTTTCATCCCATACACCCAGGTTGTGCTTCTTAAGGAGACAAAAAATAGGGTCACACTTCTCGGTTAGTTGTGAAATGAACCGGGCGATGTAATTTATTCTTCCCAAAAATCCTCTGACCTCTTTCTGAGTATGAGGTGGAGGTAGCTCTTGTATGGCTTTGACTTTGTCTGGGTCAATCTCGATCACTTTTTCGCTAACCACAGACCCTAGCAGCTTTCCGGACCTGACTCCAAAAGTACATTTTGCCAGATTGAGTTTTAGCTGAAACTTTCTCAACCTTGAGAACAATTTCCTTAGGACTTGCAGGTGCTCCTTCTCCATTTAGGATTTTGCGATCATATCATCGACATAAACCTCGATTTCTTTGTGCATCATATCCTCATCCTTCGAAGCCTTTGCTGGACTGGCCTACATTCTTCTTTTATGGGAAGTCGATGCACCACTATATCAGTATTCAAACCAGGTATGTCCTGGTATGACCATACGAACACATCCTTGAACTCCTGGAGTAATTCAATAAAGTCTCGCTTTGTCTCTGCGGCGATACCAGTCCCAATTTTCACTTCTTTTCCTTCTCCTAAATCCATAATTTCTATTGATTCTTCGTGAGGTAGAATTTGTTTCTCCTCTTGTTCGACCATCCTTAACAGTTCGGGAGATAGGTTACAATCCCGGTCATCTTCAAAATCCTTAGAATCCTCTATACACATATCTCGTTCCAAATGAGACTCCGAGTCGTTGGCAGCGTCGCTCATGTTATTGACATCTGGGGACTTGTTTTGGGGATGATAGAAGATGCAAAGAAATAGCAGCATCTAACAATAATTATTTGCATGGTATGATTATGAATAAATAAAGAGGTATTTAGAAGAAAACAAATAAAAGAATAATAATGATTATGTATGAATTGGAAAGAATGAAAGAATATTTGCTCAAAAGATGCATCTTCATTGAATTAAAGATTTCGGGATAAACTCAGTTCACAAAGGATGTTCATTACTCCTAGGCCTAGAGCAATAAATGTTCTAAGACATTACTCTGAAACAGTTCTAAACACTACAGGAATCTCTTCTGCAGTTCAGTTGTTCAGAACGCTCCTAGGCTCAAAAGGGCGGATGTCTGAAAGGCTTCTTCTTCCGGTTCCCTTCTCGGATATGACATTGATGTGCATGCCAATATTCCTTCCATGGTTCCTTCTCTTGGGGTCCTTCGCTCAGGGTTAATGATTCCTCCTAATACAAAGGTCTCGGATATGTGGGGGAAAACCATTGGTTCCCATTTGATTTCCTCCCCGCTCAACCGTGCTCTTCGCCTCTCTTGCTTCTTTTCTAGTTCTTTCCTTCTTTGTCTGGTGTCCAGCCTAAACCCTAAGCCGAAATAGTCTCGTTTGTCCTTCAATAACGGTACCTCTACCCTACCTTGGAGGTATCTCCCGAGTCCTTTTCCCGGTAATGCTCCTCTCCCCACAGTCAATTGTAGGCACATCTTCGTGGTCTTGGATATTTTAGGCCTTGGGATCTTGCTCCATTCACCAATAAAGGTTGCATTTACGAATTCTAATGATCGCAAAGAACATTCGATGGCCTCATCATTTGCCTCCAGATATGGTGCGTCATTGGTCACAGCCGCGATGATGTCTTCCTCCGCGTTTATGGTTACTAGTCGGCCTTCTGTCACCAATTTCAGCTTTTGGTGCAACGTAGAGGGAACTGCCCCTGCTGAATGAATCCATGGTCTTCCCAACAGGCAGTTATATGAGGGCTTGATATCCATTACCAGGAAATCCACCTCGTATGTGTTAGGACTAATCAAAAGAGGTACTTCGATTCTGCCCATTACCCTTCTCTCTGTGCCGTCGAATGCCCTTACTATATTTTGGCATGTCTTCGTATGAGAACTATCCAGTGGCAACCTGTTTAGTGTGAAGAGGGGCAAGACATTTAATGCCGATCCATTGTCAATCAAGACTCCCGATAGTGTATATCCCTTGCATCGAGTGGTGATATGCAAAGCTTTTGTAGATCCCCTTCTTCCAGATGGTATTTCATCATCATTAAAGAAGATAAAATTATCGGCGGTGATGTTATTGATTAGCCGATCGAGCTTGTTAACAGAGATGTCATCCGAGACATAAGTTTCGTTCAGCACTTTCGTTAATGCATTGCGGTGTGTCTTCGAGCTTAACAGCAAGGCCAGTACCGATATGCGAGCCGGTTGTTTGTGCAATTGCTCTACAACGCTATACTCACTATGTTTTAAAAACTTCAAGAACTCTTTAGCCTCTTTTTCTGTAACGACCCAAAATTTTCGGGCACCGAAAAGACGAGTCTTAAGGCCTCCGTCTTAGGAAAATAAGTCCGTAAATATTTATTAAAAATATTTATGAGGTTAGTTATGAATGGAATTAGATTTTGATTAAGAGAATTTAATTCAATTAGAAATAATTAGTAGAAAAGACTAAATTGAATATAATGCAAATGTTTAATTATAGAATAGAAAAATATTAAATGATTAAATTAGTAATTAAACCAAAATAGTGATATGAGTGTGGTAAATAAATACATGTGTTTTGAAATTATTGGTACAAATGTATGTTATATATGTATTTACTTATTTATTAAGTAAAAGATATTATTATTATTATTATTATTATTATTATTATGTAAATATTATAATTTATTTAATAAATAAATGGAGACAAGTGTATGGCATAGATTAAAACATGTGTCATGATATGTATTGATACAAATGTAATACATGTAATTAGATATTTTGTAATTATTAATTAATTAAGTAAATAAAATAAATGAAATAAAGTAAAAAGAAATAATAAAAAAAGAAAAACAAGAAACATACTAGAGGAACCCACGAAAATTGAAAGAAAAAGAAAGAAAGAAAGAAAGAAAAGGGGAAATTGAAGAATTAAAGCTTGGAGATTATTAGGTAAGTAGATTTTGATGTTTTTGAAGTCTTAGAATTGAATACTTTTGAGTTTTTGTGGAAATATTGATAGATGATAGACTTTTGAATAGAGTATATGTTGAACAAATGATGAAATTAGGGATTAATTTGATAAAATTATTTATTTGAATTGATTTAAGGACTTAATTGTAAAATAGGCTATAAGTTTTAAGTTTTAGGGACTAATTTGAAAGAAATTCAAAATTATGGAAAAATAATGAAAATTTGATAGTTATATTGAATTTTTGATACAAATGGAATAAGGAAATGATGTGAATTGCAAAAAGGAAGAAGATGAATGTGGTTAGGATAAATTTGGTATTATTGTAAAAGTTGCATGGAAAGTTAGAAATTTATATAAAATATGTGTATTATTAATTAATTGTAATTATGCTAATTTTCGTAGCAAACAAGGAAACCGAGACATCGAATACGAAGGGAAAAGAAAAAGTGGTCGAGGAGTAGCTTGGGAAATTATCGGTTTGTATTATCATAATTCAAGTATTTCTTATTTAATGTTTAATTTTAATATATGTGTATGGAATTTGAATGTAGGGTAAATATTGATGTTGAATTGAATGTGAATTAGATTTATTTGATGAACAAATATATGCATGTGAGATTGAATTATATGATTGAATTGAGTAATGTTGGTATGCATATGAATTTGAGATTTGAAAGTGAACTATTAATGTGATTGAATTGATTTTGAATGATTTTGATCAATTGAGAAAGGAAATGAAGTGAAAATATGTGATAATGTGAATTTGAACAAGTTGTGCTTGAATTGAGAAATATGTGAGAAAATGTGGCTAAAGTGCAATTGATGTGAATTTGGTTGAAAAGAGAACGAAATTCGATACCCTATTAACTTTCGGGCTTAGTGGATATAGTTGGCATGCCATAGGATTGGAAGTGTTCAGGGTTACTTCGACCTCGAGTCGATGAGACACTTGGAGTGTCATATTGCTTCGGATAGATTTGATGAGGTACTGGGTACCACTTTACTTCGGCTAGGCCGATGAGACACTGGGTGTCAACTTTGCTTCGAACTATCCGATGAGGCACTGGGTGCCAATATGGTGTGTTTGGTTGGATCCGTGTATCCGCCAAAGTCCGAGTCATGTTAATAGGGGTAATTATGTGAAATGAGAAAATCTATTGAATTTGATTATTTGAACCATTGAATGAACAATGAAAGCTATATTGAGAATTGAAATGAGAAATGATATTATGTTATGAGATTAAAGGTTCATGAATGGTTCTTATTGAAATGTGAATTAGATATATATATATATATGATCGAGAGATGAACTTCTGGTTCATGAATGATTGGAACTTTATTGTTGGAATATTGATTCAAATGTTGAATTGACACATTGATAATATGATGTTTTAGCATGAAATTATATGTTTGATGTTCTTTTATCCAAGTATGTTATGATATTCGATTGTAGTTATATATATTTGAATTATGATAATACCACTGAGTATTTCCAATACTCAGCGTACGGTTGTTTCCGTGTACAGGTTAGGTAAAGTTGAGGTTCAGTCAAGCATCCAAGTCAATCCCGATCTCAGCTCCAATTTGTGGTGATGTATCTATCTTTTGGTAATGTGGCATGTACTAGGTTTAGTATTTGCTATTTGTAAATGTTTAATATTTTGAATGTAAATATGGTTTATAAACCTTAAGAAGTTTTTGGAATGAATGAATGAATATTTACTAAGTTTAGAAATGAAATGAGTGGCATTTGATCAAGATTTATGAGTCAATGAGTTGGGCATGTTTTAGGTATGTTTAGTGGGTAAACATAGCTTTAAAATGGTGAAACATGCAGTTTTCACACGGCCAAGACACATGGGCGTGTGCCCAGGCCGTGTGGGGAAGTCAGATTTGCCCACGGGGTAGTTACACGGCCGTGTGGGGCAAGTCAGAACTGCCCACGACCTGGCCCCATGGCCATGGGAGCCACACGGGCTGGCCATACGGGCATGTCCCAGGCCACACGGCCATGTGCCCCTGTTTTCTAAGAAAAAATTTTAAAGTTCCCGGTTTAATCCCAAATCATTTTCTAAACCTATTTTGGGCTCCGTAGGCCTATATTAAGGATTATTTGATGGAAATTAGATGGTCTTAGATTGAAACTCAAATTTATGTCTCGTTTTTATTCGTATATTTGTGTATAAGTCCGGTAATACATCGTGACCCTATTCCGGTGACGGTTTGGGTTTAGGGGGTGTTACATTTGTTGGCATCAGAGCTATAGGTTTATCTGATTCTCGAACTAAATCGAGCTCGTTAGTGAGTTTAGAAGTACATGCCACATTCAAGTCAGAACTGAGTTGGGATTATTGTATGCTGACCTATCTAATGTTTTTGTTTTATAGATTAAAGATGTCTGATGAACATCTTGATGATATAGATGAAGAAATGAATAAAGAATCATATGATTTAGATGACACCCAGTGCAAATTTGATTAAAAACCAACCTCCCAATGTAGAAAGAGAAAACATTAGGGAGAGAGAGGAAAAATGTAGAAATGATTCTGAATTATTAAGAGTTTTAGCTGGTGCTCTCCAATGAGTAGCGGGGACTGTACCTGCTAGCACATCTGTACCTGTTCCTGGACGGGCCCCTATTAAGAAATTAAGGAAATACGGTGCAACTGAATTTACGGGTCTGAAAGGAGTTGATCCGTCCATAGCTGAAAATTGGATAGAGGCAACAAAAAGAATTCTACAACAGTTGGAGTGTAATCCACATGAAAGCTTGTTGTGTGTTGTATCTTTATTACAGGGTGAAGCATACCTATGGTGGGAATCTGTGATTCGACACTTGCCTACTGATCAAGTAACATGGGATTTGTTCCAGAAAGAATTCCCAAAGAAGTACATTGGGGAAATATACATTAAAGATAAGAAACAATAATTTTTGACTCTGAAACAAGGTGAAATGACAGTAGTGGATTATGAACAGGAGTTTTCACGACTGGGTAGATATGCATCAGAGTTCATACCACCTGAAGCTGACAGTTGTAAAATATTCTTACGGGGTTTAAGAGATGAAATAAGGGTGTTATTAGTATCTCATCGAATCACTGAATTTGTTGACTTGATTGAACGGGCTAAGATGATAGAACAAGTTTTGGGGCTTGATAAAAAGTCTGAACCTCCTAAATCAGTTGGGAAATGTATGGGGACTACAAGCTCGAATCCTTTACCGAAAAGATATAGAGAATCTAGAGATGGATGGAGATCAAATTTCAGATCAGATAGAGGAGGAAAGAGTCAGGGAAAACAAACTACAGTGTCCATCAGTAGTGTAAAAGGTCCATACCGAGATATTACTATTCCAGATTGTGAACATTGCGGGAAAAAACATAGGGGTGAATGCTGGAAATTAGTTGGAGGCTGTTTTTGATGTGGATCTAAAGACCATTTTATTAGAGATTGTCCGAAAGTTGACAGTACTACACCCGTGACATCACAGAGATCGGGCTCTACTACGAGAGGTAGAGGATCAGGTAGAGGTGGTTCCGTATCTCGAGGAGGTGGTGCTAGAAGAAGTAGTGACATTGTTACTTAGCAATCTGAAGCTCGAGTTCCAGCTAGAGCATATGTAGTCAGAACTCGCGAAGAAGGTGATGCTCATGATGTCGTAATAGGTATATTCTTATTATATTCTGAACCTGTTTATGCTTTAATTGATGCTGGATCTTCTCATTCATATGTTAATTCAAAATTAGTTGAGCTGGGAAAATTGAAACATGAAATGTCTAGAATGTCAATAGAGGTGTCAAGTCCGTTAGGACAGACGGTGTTAGTGAATCAAATCTGTCCGAGATGCTTGTTGAAAATTCAGAATGAAACTTTTCTAGTTGATTTACTGATTATGCCATTTGGAGATTTTGATGTAATATTGGGTATGGATTGGTTGTCTAAACATGGTGCGATTTTGGATTGTTACAAAAAGAAGTTTAGTATTCAGGTTGAAAATAGAAACACTATAGAGGTAAAAGGAATTCAAAACAGTGGGTCAACACGTGTTATTTCAGTAATTAAGGCTAATAAATTGTTACAACAGGGTTGCACAGCATACTTGGCTTATGTTATCAATTCAGATACAGTTGGTAGTCAATGTAGTAAAATCCGAATAGTTTGCGAATTTCCTGATGTTTTTCCTGAGGAAATACGGGGTTTGCCACCAGACAGAGAAGTTGAATTTGCTATAGAGGTTTATCCGGGTACTGCTCCAATTTCTATACCTCCATATCGTATGTCGCCTACCGAACTGAAGGAGTTAAAGGTACAATTGCAAGATTTGTTAGACCGTGGTTTTATTCGGCCGAGTATTTCACCGTGGGGAGCTCCAGTGTTATTTGTTAAAAAGAAAGATGGCTCGATGCAACTTTGTATTGACTATAGACAGTTGAATAAAGTGACAATCAAGAACAAGTATCCACTCCCTCGCATTGATAATTTATTTGATCAATTGAAAGGGGCTTCAGTATTTTCAAAGATTGATTTAAGATCCGGCTACTATCAATTGAAGGTAAAAGAGTGTGATGTACCAAAGACAGCTTTTCGTACCAGGTATGGCCATTATGAATTTTTAGTAATGCCGTTTGGATTAACTAATGCCCCGGCTGCTTTCATAGATCTGATGAACCGTGTATTTCAGCCATATTTAGATCAGTTTGTGGTGGTTTTCATTGATGACATACTGGTCTATTCAAAGACAGAGACAGAACATGATCAGCATCTCAGAATAGTGCTACAGATTTTGCGGGAAAAACAATTGTATGGGAAATTGAGTAAGTGTGAATTCTGGTTGTCAGAGGTTGTATTTTTGGGACATGTGGTATCGGAAAATAGAATCAGAGTTGATCCGAAAAAGATAGAAGCCATAGTTCAGTGGAAAGCTCCAAAGAATGTATCTTAGGTACGTAGTTTCCTTAGTTTGGCTGGGTACTATAGAAGATTCGTAAATGGATTTTCGAAAATAGCTTTGCCAATGACTAAGCTGCTATAGAAGAATGTTTCATTTGTTTGGGATGATCAATGTTAGAAAAGTTTTGAGATGTTAAAGCAAATGTTAACAGAGGCACTAGTTTTGACCTTACCAGAGTCGGGAAAAGATTTTATTATGTACACTGATGCTTCATTGAGTGGTATAGGTTGTGTACTTATGCAAGATGGATAGGTTATTGCTTATGCATCTCGTTAGTTGAAACCACATGAACGTAACTATCCGACTCATGATTTGGAGCTTGCAGCTGTGATTTTTGCTCTGAAGATTTGGAGACATTACCTTTATGGTAAAAAATGCTATATTTATACAGATCATAAAAGTCTGAAGTATCTCCTCTCCCAGAAAGAATTGAATTTAAGACAGAGACGGTAGATTGAGCTTCTGAAAGACTATGATTGTGTTATAGACTACCATCCGGGAAAAGCTAATGTGGTAGCCGATGCATTAAGTAGAAAAGCTGCAATTGAGTTGAGAGCAATATTTGCACAGCTTAGTATCAGTAATGATGGAAGTTTGTTGGCCGAGTTAAGAGTAAAGCCAGTAATGTTTGATCAGATTAGAGCAGCTCAGTTGGAAGATGATAAGTTGATGAAGAAAAGAGAGATGATACAGACTGGTATGGTAGAAAACTTCAGCATTGATGCACATGGATGCTTGAGGTACCGAGATCGAGTTTGTGTTCCAGCTAAATCTGAATTGAAAGAGTTAATACTCCGAGAGGCACACGATGGTTCATTTGCTTTGCACCCAGGAAGTACAAAAATGTATCGGAATCTGCGAGATTTGTATTGGTGGCCCGGAATGAAAAGAGACATAGTTGAATATGTTGGTAAATGTTTTACATGTCAGCGAGTAAAGGCAGAACATCAAGTACCGACAGGTTTACTTCAGCCTATCAGTATTCCTGAATGGAAATGGGATCGCATCACGATGGATTTTGTTTCGGGATTACCGTTGTCAGCAAGTAAAAGGAATGCTATTTGGGTGATAGTTGATAGACTTACCAAGTCAGCTCATTTTATAGCAGTCAGAACAGATTGGTCGTTGCAAAAACTTGCTGAGGTATACATTCGAGAAATTGTTAGATTACATAGTGTTCCGGCATCGATAATTTCAGATCGAGATCCTCGATTCACATCTAGATTTTGGAGACAGTTACATGAGTCGTTAGGTACACGACTTAATTTTAGTACTGCATTTCATCCGCAAATAGACGGACAGTCCGAGCGAGTAATTCAAATGTTGGAAGAAATGCTTCGGGCTTGTATCATTGAGTTTGAATCAGGTTGGGAACGTTATTTGCCTTTAGCTAAATTTGTGTATAATAATAGTTTTCAATCTAGTATTCAGATGGCTCCTTATAAAGCATTGTATGGTCGAAGATGTCGATCACCTGTGTGTTGAACAGAATTGAACTAAAGAAAGGTGAGGAAATAGTTAAGAAGATACAAGAGAGATTGAAAGCAGCTTTTGATAGACAGAAATCATATGCCGATTCGTGGCTCCTTATTATTATTATTATTATTATTATTATGTAAATATTATAATTTATTTAATAAATAAATGGAGACAAGTGTATGTCATAGATTAAAACATGTGTCATGATATGTATTGATACAAATGTAATACATGTATTAGTTATCAAATTAGATATTTTGTAATTATTAATTAATTAAGTAAATAAAATAAATGAAATAAAGTAAAAAGAAATAATAAAAAAAGAAAAACAAGAAATATACCAGAGGAACCCACGAAAATTGAAAGAAAAAGAAAGAAAGAAAGAAAGAAAAGGGGAAATTGAAGAATTAAAGCTTGGAGATTATTAGGTAAGTTTAATTAAGCCCTTTTCTTGTGATTTTGATGTTTTTGAAGTCTTAGAGTTGAATACTTTTGAGTTTTTGTGGAAATATTGATAGATGATAGACTTTTGAATAGAGTATATGTTGAACAAATTATGAAATTAGGGATTAATTTGATAAAATTATTTATTTGAATTGATTTAAGGACTTAATTGTAAAATAGGCTATAAGTTTTAAGTTTTAGGGACTAATTTGAAAGAAATTCGAAATTATGGAAAAATAATGAAAATTTGATAGTTATGTTGAATTTTTGATACAAATGGAATAAGGAAATGATGTGAATTGCAAAAAGGAAGAAGATGAATGTGGTTAGGATAAATTTGGTATTATTGTAAAAGTTGCATGGAAAGTTAGAAATTTATATAAAATATGTGTATTATTAATTAATTGTAATTATGCTAATTTTCGTAGCAAACAAGGAAACCGAGACATCGAATACGAAGGGAAAAGAAAAAGTGGTCGAGGAGTAGCTTGGGAAATTATCGGTTTGTATTATCATAATTCAAGTATTTCTTATTTAATGTTTAATTTTAATATATGTGTATGGAATTTGAATGTAGGGTAAATATTGATGTTGAATTGAATGTGAATTAGATTTATTTGATGAACAAATATATGCATGTGAGATTGAATTATATGATTGAATTGAGTAATATTGGTATGCATATGAATTTGAGATTTGAAAGTGAACTATTAATGTGATTGAATTGATTTTGAATGATTTTGATCAATTGAGAAAGGAAATGAAGTGAAAATATGTGATAATGTGAATTTGAACAAGTTGTGCTTGAATTGAGAAATATGTGAGAAAATGTGGCTAAAGTGCAATTGATGTGAATTTGGTTGAAAAGAGAACGAAATTCGATACCCTATTAACTTGTCGGGCTTAGTGGATATAGTTGGCATACCATAGGATTGGAATTGTTCAGGGTTACTTCAACCTCGAGTCGATGAGACACTTGGAGTGTCATATTGCTTCGGATAGATTCAATGAGGTACTGGGTACCACTTTACTTCGGCTAGGCCGATGAGACACTGGGTGTCAACTTTGCTTCGAACTATCCGATGAGGCACTGGGTGCCAATATGGTGTGTTTGGTTGGATCCGTGTATCCGCCAAAGTCCGAGTCATGTTAATAGGGGTAATTATATAAAATGAGAAAATCTATTTAATTTGATTATTTGAACCATTGAATGAACAATGAAAGCTATATTGAGAATTGAAATGAGAAATGATATTATGTTATGAGATTAAAGGTTCATGAATGGTTCCTATTGAAATGTGAATTAGATATATATATATATATATATGATCGAGAGATGAACTTTTGGTTCATGAATGATTGGAACTCTATTGTTGGTATATTGATTCAAATGTTGAATTGACACATAGATAATATGATGTTTTAGCATGAAATTATATGTTTGATGTTCTTTTATCCAAGTATGTTATGATATTCGATCGTAGTTATATATATTTGAATTATGATAATACCACTGAGTATTTCTAATACTCAGCGTACGGTTGTTTCCGTGTACAGGTTAGGTAAAGTTAAGGTTCAGTCAAGCATCCAAGTCAATCCCGATCTCAGCTCTAATTTGTGGTGATGTATCTATCTTTTGGTAATGTGGCATGTACTAGGTTTAGTATTTGCTACTTGTAAATGTTTAATATTTTGAATGTAAATATGGTTTATAAACCTTAAGAAGTTTTTGGAATGAATGGATGAATATTTACTAAGTTCGGAAATGAAATGAGTGGCATTTGATCAAGATTTATGAGTCAATGAGTTGGGCATGTTTTAGGTATGTTTAGTGGGTAAAAATAGCTTTAAAATGGTGAAACATGCAGTTTTCACACGACCAAGACACATGGGCGTGTGCCCAGGCCGTGTGGGGAAGTCAGATTTGCCCACGGGGTAGTTACACGGCCGTGTGGGGCAAGTCAGAACTGCCCACGGCCTGGCCCCACAGCCATGGAAGTCACACGGGCTGGCCACACAGGCATGTCCCAGGGCACACGGCCATGTGCCCCTATTTTCTAAGAAAAATTTTTAAAGTTCCGGGTTTAATCCCAAATTATTTTCTAAACCTATTTTGGGCCCCGTAGGCCTATATTAAGGATTATTTGATGGAAATTAGATGGTTTTAGATTGAAACTCAAATTTATGTCTCGTTTTTATTCGTATATTAGTGTATAAGTCCGGTAATACCTCGTGCCCTGTTCCAGCTACGGTTTAAGGTTAGGGGGTGTTACATTTTCGGTCATCGGCTCATTGACAAGTGATTCAGCCTCGGTTATGTTCTCCATTACAGATTTTCCCTTAATAGACTTGGTTTTTGTAGCTGGGGTATCATAACGTTTTTCGCTGCGCGTGTAAAAACCCGTCTCTCGTCCTTCTTCTGAGGCTGGGACCGTCATGTTACAGTCATAGTGCCAGGGAACCCTTTTGCTATCCTTGTAAGGAAATGCTACAGGGTTTTGAATTATGACCCGTGGCGCTACTTGCGTTTCAGCTTCATTGCTTCTCGATTTTGAGATAATCACTACCAAGCAGTTACCTTTTTGGACTCTCTCCGTTGATCCCTCATCTGAGGCATAAACCTCTCATTCTTTCAATCCCTCAATCTCTTCATAAAATTACATCTCCCTGTTGTCCATCAAATTTTGCACAATAGTTTTGAACTCTGTGCATTCTTGGATTTCATGTCCCTCTCCATTATGAAATTTGCAATGGTTTCTCTTTCCTTAGGATCTTTCTTCTGAATCCGATATAACCAGTCCTCTTTTCACCATCTCCTTCCAAACTTATCTCAATAGGGTTTTAGCTTCTGCAACCTCACGTTTGACTTTCTTACCCCTACCTTCATTTATCTGGTTCACCCCTTGATCAGTATGATTAGGTAAGGGGTTTCCTGCTACATTTGGCACGGATGGGTCGTCAAACTTTACGATCCCCATTTTTATCAGCCTTTTGACTAATTTCTTGAATGCGATGTAGTTTTCGATTGAATGCCCCGCGATTCCAGCATGATATTCACAGTGGGCACTTGTGTCATACCACTTGGGAAACGGGGGTTGCAGCGGTTTTAAGTAGAAAGGGGACACCACATGTGAGTCAAAGAGGCTCTGGTATAGCTCTTTATACGTCATAGGTATAGGTGTGAACTGTGTCCTTTCGGTGTTGGCCCTTGCATTGGATTCTTGTCTTGGGGAGCCCTGATGATTAGTGGTTACCGTCTTTGGCTGGCTCACCGTGATCGCCTTTGAATGCCCCTTGTTATGCGTATTCGTGTTATTTAACTCATTTTCCCTCCTCCTTGGGGCTGATCTCTTGGTGCTTTCTCCGGCTTCAATTTTCCCACATCTTATTACATTTTCTATCATCTCCCCTGACATTAACATATCAGAAAAGCTTTTAGTAGCGCTTTCCAACATGTGGTTGATAAAGGGGGCCTTCAGAGTACTGATGAAAAGCATGGTCGTCTCTTTATCTGAGAGTGGTGGTTGGACTTATGTGGCCACCTCTCTCCACCGCTGGGCATATTGCCTAAAGTTCTCATTTGTCTTCTTTTCCATGTTCTGAAGCGTAATTCTGTCGGGTGCTATGTCCATTACGTGGCCGTATTGTTTTATGAAAGCTTGGGCCAAGTCTCTCCATGAACCGATTTGGGCACGGGTTAATTGATTGTACCACCTGGTCGCAGACCCGATCAAACTATCTTGAAAACAATGTATCAACAACTGGTCGCTGTGGACATATCCTGTCATTCTTCGACAGAACATCGTTATGTGAGCTTCAGGGCAGCTAGTCGTGTTGTACTTTTCGAAGTCTGGCATTTTAAACTTCAGCGGGAGCACCAGATCTGGGACCAAGCTTAAATCATTCGCATCAATCTCGCAATAGTAGTCAGCAGTTTCCATCGCTTTAAACTTTTCCTCTAACACTTGCAACGGTCCTCGAATTGTTTTGGCAGATCTACTCTTGCCTTCTCCATTTCTGCTATCTTATCAAGATCCGAGACAGTGGGATTAGCAAAATTATTGCCCGGATTGGATCCCAAACCTGTTTGGAAGTTTATTGGCGCCGAGGCACCAGCCTGATATTGGGGTTAATGGTGAGGGCCACCTTTTGTGGACAGACATCTGGTTGGGCTGGAACGTTTGTCAGGGCAGATCCTGGGGATTAGATAAGGTCCTCACAATTATCCTCCGAATTAACAATAGGGCTTTTTCCTTTATCGGGCCCTCCCGACAACAGCTGTGCTAATTGATCCATCATGTTTTTCTGAGTTTCCATCATTTGATCTCTCATGTCTTGTTGCATCTTGGCCAGTTGCTCTTGCATCTGTGCTTGCAACCGATCTTGCATTTCTTTTTGCATTTGCTCTAGTTTTTCTAGCCTTTGATCTATTGCCTTGGTTTTGAGACGAGTGTTGTAGCAATGTTCAATTGGTGGATTTTTGTTGGTTTCCAGGGTAATTGCCACAATTTTAATTAATCAGGGTCTTTATTATGAAATTTAATGCATGTGATGCAATGCAATGCATGCGATGCATATGAATGAATGCAAAGAATGCGTCAATTCTGATTCAATTCCATTTAGAAAACATTACTAGAAAACAAATTTCTTTTACATAAAACGGATTACAGATAAGGCTTTGCCCTGATCCCTAAAGTTTTAATTTTTTTAAGCAGTGAAGCTAGTTCTTGCCCGCGGCCTGATTCTTGCTCATACATCACACTTAATACATCAGCTTGTACCGCCAAAGTCTGCAAATGATCGGCTACCTCTTGAATTTGAGCAACGGCTTCTCCCATAAGATAATCTCTATCTCTAACCTGGCCTTGAGAATAGGAAGCTGCTCTTTCCAATGCTCTTCATTCCCTTCAAGGAGCTCAACCCGTATTTCATAGTTCCGTAAAGTTGTTTCTAATTCTTCTATCCTTTCTTTCATTTCCTCAATCTTATATAAGCTCGCCTTTAGCTCCACTACAGAATTACGACTTCTATGCTGATGAAGGGTTTTTTCAAGTTCCGCTACTCTAGCCTT
The DNA here is from genome assembly GCA_020496765.1 of Gossypium stocksii. Taxonomy (NCBI): domain Eukaryota; kingdom Viridiplantae; phylum Streptophyta; class Magnoliopsida; order Malvales; family Malvaceae; genus Gossypium; species Gossypium stocksii. Next base: position 5,002,588 of record CM035623.1, read on the forward strand.
TAATTCACCATTTTCATTCTAGCTTTCTAACAGGCTCTTTTCTAAAATCTCATTTCGCGCTCGAGCCTGCCGAAATCTCCTTTCCCATTGATCGGCTTTGTTTCTTTCTTCCTAAATTTTTTGTTTCCACTGTTCAGAAGTTTTTCCCAACCCAGCAGTTCGCATTGACAAACGCATCTTTTTGTAATATGTCTTCAGATTATCCAGATCTTACTCGGTATTGTTCTTTCCTTTTCTCAATTTCTCAGCTTCCAACTTTTGGACATCCACATCTAATCTTAAATTCATTTTCTCCTCTTCCAGTTGCTCAATCCTCTTTTCGAGCTCGGAACTCTTCTTTTCGAAGTCCTGCCTTATGATCTCTAGCTCCGATGGGACCACTCGCAAGCATTCTTCTAGCGATCGAGCACCCTCTAAACTCATCCCGAGGATGTTATCATTAATGCGTCTACTAAACCATCCACTGTATTCTGGAGTTGTCGTTGGGCCGCGTCCACTCTCTTTATTTGGATAGTTTTCTTCCAAGCGTCAGACATCTCCCGAATCTTTTTCTTGTAATTGTCCCACTTATATAAGAACTCATATTGAGCTAGCCCGTATGTCGCCAGGATAAACTGCTTAGTGTTGTACTGCCTTAATGCGAGTAAAGGGCGTATCTGATGGCCCCCCAAATTCCTGGCAGAGGTACCCAATCAAAAGTCTCACACCGATAAAGGATCTCGTCGGGGATCATCCACGGAGCCCTACAATCAACATCTTTCTCTCAAAAATTTTGAAGAATTTCCATCCACCTTTCTTCTGATATGTCATCCTTCCTTAGTGTAGTTGCTTCTTCTTTCAGCGGGGAATAATTCTTAAGGAAGACCTGGTAGGAGACTTTGTCCACCTTCTAGAAATGGCCATGAAACCATACCATCAGTAGCTGTGCACATCCGACAAACCTGCCTTCACCTGCCCTCTGACACATACTAAATGATCTGAATGTTTCCGCCAGAATCGATGGGACGAGCGTGACATGTTCATCAAGTCGATCAAATAAGTCAGTGACCACCTCGTCGATATGTCTTAAGGCTTGTGAAAGATTACCAATCCATAAATGCTCAAGGTAAAGATGTTAACTTTCTTCTTCATATCCGGATGTGTTAGGATCAGGTCTCTCAAACTCACCCAATGAATACATTTGCCATCACCTTTTTGCTGAATTCTGGCTGTAACCCATTGTTCGCTCATCCCAGTAATTTTCATCAGCTTCTTCACGAAGGTTGGGGCATCAGCAACCCTAACATAAGCCTTGTCGACCTGGATACTCAGACAACGAAGCAGTGTTGTATACTCTTCTACAGTGAGCACCAAATCTACCTTCCCGAAAGTGAAACAACTATAGGTGGAATTCCAAAACTGAGTCATAGCCCGAAACAACTGCTTGTCCATTTTGATGTCGAGCAGGTGGGGTAGATCACCGTAATTGCGGTAGAACAGCTGCTTAGTCTCATTGCCCCAATGAGCCCATATGTCTCTCAATTCCTGGAGCTCATTTTGTGTCACGCTGATGCGGGTGAAGTCCCACAACTCTGATGTGTATCCTTCGGCTAGACTGTCCCCTTTTTCTAATTGTAGTTCCTCTGACCATTTACGGATTTTCGCACTGTCCTCCACTTTATCACGAAAATTGTTTTCCATGTCAAACTTTCTAATTTAGTAATCGAATTCGAATCGACACCCCTTTAAGAATGCAATGACATGCAAACATAGCCAAAACAAAATACAACCGGTCAGTAACATATAAAAATAGTAAAAAGCAAACAGAAAATAGCCCAAACACCTATCTGGGTGACCACTAAAGTTCAGGATGGCTCTACCTAGGGTAGGCTCCTAAGGCTCATTATATGTGGTTCTATTTTAAGGAAAGGGCACCTGAACCCGTAGATTCCTCGATCCTTACCCATTATAGGCTCATATAGATCGAGTTCAGTTTAGGGGAATACATTTCCCTATGGCCATGCGGAGGTGAAAACCTCACGAAACACATAGGTACGGATATATTCCGGAAGCGATCCACTAGCCCATGCGGAGGTGAAAACCTCACGAAGGCATAGCTTCTCGCTCCCACTTATAGGTGTGACCACAACGGTCATGCAATGCAATGCAAAAAATATTTTACGAAACCATAACAGTTACAAACAAATGCAACCAAGAAATGATGATTTTTTTCAAATCGATTTTCAATTTATAACGCAAGGACAAAATCAATTTACGGCCTGACTCTCTCGATCTCCCCAGTGGAGTTGCCAAGCTGTCAAAACCATTTTTTTCTCATTTTGAAAAACAAACGAGGATCGACTTTAAAATTCAAAAATGGAGTCGCCATCGACCTTTTTTCGAGGTGTGATCGGATCACCATTTTAATAAAACATTTTGATTTATTAAAACAATGACTTTGGTCTATGAAATTTTGAGAAAACAGGTTCGGGAGTCGATTACGCACAAGGAAGGGTTAGCACCCTCGTAACGTCCAAAATTGGTACCAAATTGATTAAATAATGTCCTTATGTCCAAAAAGGGGTTTTGAAATACGATTTCTTTTAAAACATTTGAATGGCTCAAATTGGACGGCCAGATTCTCTTGTTTCAAAGGAATACAGTATCACATCCAGCACGTTAGGACACGATCCTTTAAACCCTCGAAACCATGATTAAATCTTGACTTCCAAAAACTCATACATTTGAAAATTACAAAAGGGTGTTCACTTTTTCGGTCCAACAAAAAAAACAAAACCCAACACGTTAGGGCACGATTTCTCGGATTTCCGAACAGAAAACATTGCCTTATTTTAAAAATTAGAGAACACGAGTGAAATCTAAAAAGGATATTCGGTTATTTGGTCAAATGAAAAATCGAAACCCAGCACGTTAGGGCACGATTCCTCAAATTTTCAAACACGAAATATTGCCTTATTTTCGAGAAATTATCGAATAAGCGATTAAAAAGTTGGTTAAAAATGAATTTATTCGATTTGCTCGGGCTAAAAAAGATGCATCTAGTAAAGGCTCAAATATGTTGGAGTTCGAATCACAAAACAATGACAAGAAACACAAGCATAGGATCAAGCATGAAATAATAGTACATGGCAATGATGGCATACAAACGAAAAATTCTATAGGAAAGAATAAATTTAAAAACATAGTAATAGTCTCACACCAATATTATGCAAATGTTAACAATAATATTCAAAGTTTTATGAATTGAAAACAATTTCAAACGAAGTTCAAAACAAATAAATAAAAAAAATAATACCACATAAACGAGTTTAAAACAAATATTTTGCAATTGGAAATTAAAATAAATAACATACATAAAGTCTGGAAATAATTAAAAATATAATAAGTTTTTAAAGCAAGCTATATACATATACATAACTATTTACGAGGAAATATATACATAGATAACTTTAAAATAAGATACCTAAATAAAATAATAAAAAGGCTAAATATTTATATAAAAATAATTTCATGTAAAATAGGTATATATATACAAATAATTATTAGAAAATGTTAAAATGGGCCAAATATAATTTAAAACAAAGTATCTAAATGAAAATATGTGAAATTTGAAATATATATATTTGAAATGAGTAACATGTAAAAGTTTTTTTTTAAATAAATAATATAAGAGGTAGTTAAAACATATAATATGTAAATATAATATAAGTGATACATATATATAAAGTTTAAATAAATAGAAAATAAAAGGTTAGCATAGATAAAACAAGAAAAAGGTTAAAATAATAATAATAATAAGCAAACGGGAAAGTAAGTAAATAAATAAACTAAAACAAGTTAAGGACTAAATTAAAATTTAAAACCAAATTTAGAGTCTAAAAACTAAATATTGAAAACAGCTGGGGGACCCAGGTGAAATGCGCGCGTAAAGAACATGGGCTAAAACTGGAAAAATACCAGCTCCCAAAACGCTCCGTTTAGGCGCGGATTAAATTGCAATAACGCGCAAATCACAAGGGAGAATTGAAAAAGCAAAGTAAATGCAAAGAGGGCCCAATCAGATACCAACGCGAAAGAGAGGGATCAGACGCGCAAATAACCCTCAAAGACCCAAACGCGCAGATCTCAGCTGTGCACGGGTCGGGTCATCGGGTCGAGGCCTATACGGCACCATTTTAGAGCCACTGAAACATACCCTAAACGGTGTCGTTTCATGCATCGTTTAAAAGCTTAAACAACCCTAAAAATCAAATCTTTCAGCCGTTCCCTAAATCAAACAAGAAAAAAAAAACCTAACTCCTATTCTCTCTAAATCGTCACAAAAAGACCAAGATCAATGGCCATCCGTCCACCCTAAGCCCTAAATCGGCGATGGGTTCTCCACGGAGGGCTGATCTGGCTCTATTCGGGGCGGTCATTTGAGGAGTTTCACCATTTCAAACCCGAAACCCACATCCAACTTCGATTTCGACGGAGAGAACGAGGATTCCAATGGCCCGCTTGTGAAGGTAAGCCCTTATCCTTTCTCTTTTTGATTACATGCAAAGAAAGCATCAAAAGACCAAGGAAATAAAAAAAAAAGAATCAAGAGAATGAAACCGAGAATCACCTATTCAAAAACTTGATTTTTTGATTGATTTTTTTCGGTATATGTTTACATGCGTTTGTTAATCTCTAAATACACTGTTTTTGTTGGGCTTTATAACCGAATAATAAAAGAAAGATAAATGTTTTCTGTCATCCCCTTTCTGCTGTTGCATTTGTTGTTTTTTGCTGTGCGTTTTTGCAGGTACGGAGTGCACTGGAGGCCATATGGGGACGTTGTCGTGGTGCGTATGGAGGCAAGGGCGAAGGCAGCTGGTACGGAGGCCGTGTGCGCGTGGTAGCAGCATGCGGCGCACCTGGGGCTAGGGTTCCCTAGCTGTTTAGGTGTTTGGGCCGTTGGGCAATTCGGGCCTGTTCTGTCACTTGGCCACTGTAATTTGGGCCATACTAGATTTAGTTTTGGGTTAGTATTTGGGTTGAGGTATTTGGACTGTAATTTGGGTTGAAATTTGGGTTTTAGGTTTTAGTTCCGGCTTTAATTCTGATTCGGGCCCCAACATTTGTAAAAAGGGACATTGGACTATTTTATTTTTTGGTTTTTTTCTTCATTTAATATGCCGGGCTAAATTGCCCTATTATAGTAGATTTAAAAAAGATGATATATTCAAAATTCGAATGTATCTATTATCCAAATCAATTTTACTTTTACGAGTAATGTATTATAGATTCAAATATTTGAATTTATTATTTGCTTTATTTTTTTAATTTTTTTTTGCATTTACTAAAAGCAGTATTTAATGGATTTGGATACCTAAAGGATGATTTTGAGTTCATTTTCAAATAATAATACTTGGATTTAATACAAATAACATACTATTTGGCACTATGGTTCTTGTTATAGATGTATTGTTGGTACATTTTGGTAACTATATTCAACTTCTATCCAACATGTGTAAGGATTTTAATGGGTTAGATGGTGTGTTTAAGTTCATACATTTACTTGCATAGTTGTTTTCTGACATCTTTTTGCAAGTTAAACTTGTTGGTATGCTTTCAAATATGTTTGGAGATACTTAAAGTTAGGTTTGCATAATTTGAAGTGTTTTTTTTTCTTTTTTATATTTTTGAGCTTAGGTCTCGAGATAAGTTGAGCATGTTTCAAGATAAGATAAACAAAATTGTACCTAAGATTGATTTCTAGATGAAAGTCTCGAATCATGCTAAAGTTTCAAGACATACAAGTAACCTAAATTTTGAGAACATAGGAAACTTGTCTCATTGTGTTTTGATATTTTGGCCCAAGAATCATAATTTGGCTCTCAGTTCTTGTATCTTGGGTTTTCAAACATCATTTTAAGGCCCTTTGATTTCGATTTTCATTTATAATCCTTGAAATGATTTTTGTTTGATTTTAAATTTGTTTTTAAGTCTATTGTTTGATTGTTTGAGTTGCTTCAGCAACAATTGCGGTGCTCTATATTCAGTCACGTAAGGTGTCACAAATCATGTTTTATTGAAATTATAATATGATAAAACACCAAACATCTCACAATGATATATTTATAACATAAATATAAATATAAACAAAATAATCTACGCAGCTAGGGACAATATTGCCACTCATTTTTTTTCTTTAAAAACAATGGAGATTTGAGGGAGTAAATGCCATTAAATCAAATACTCAAGTCTTAAGTTAAAATATTCAAAAAGAAAAAAAAAGTTAAAAGAATGGGTGATCTTACTTTTTCTTACTGTTGTGGCTAATATAAGCAGCATTATTGCAAGGAGGAAAGTGCATTGAAACATGAATGAATGTTGCTATTCCTTCCCCATTTGGAGTAAAACTTGGCAATTACATACCAATGCCTGGTTCCAAAAAACTTGAAATGAAACCTACAAGGTGAGAAGGCCGATAAAAGTAATGTGGTAGTATTCATATTAGAAGTTGAATTGTATTTTTTATTAAAAAATAAATAAATTAGTCTTTATATGTTAAATTAAAAAGTAAATTAGTCTTTTTGTTAAAAGTTTTATCCATTTTTACAATTAAAAATTAGTCCCTGTACATTAGCATGAGATACACGTGGCACATCATAAGTCACTATTTTGGTTATTTTGTCAGTTATGTCAGTTTTCAATTGTAAAAATAAATGAAATTTTTAATAGAAAAGACCAGTTTACAGTTTGCTCTAATATATAGTGACTAATTTACCTTTTTTTTAAATAGAATGGACAAAATACAATATGATACTTAATACAAAGACTTTCAAAATATTTTTATCGGGAAAAATTCATATATATTTTAATTACATCAATCTAGAGTTACCCGATTTATTTATGCCACAAGATACAACAATAATAACTTAGTAATTTTCTTTTCTTCTATTGCAAGTTACTCTGAATCATTCATTCATGTAGCTGTCGTCTATTTTAGACGAGTGAGAGATATTAAAATTCTCATATCTTTTTGTAAGCACTAATTAATAATAGTAATATCTAAACACAAATACTTACATATATCTATGCAGATTTTACTTACAAGAAAGTCTGAAATGTTTGCATCCGGTGATTGAAGGATAACTTTTTTTTTTTCGGGAGTATTTGTTTTGTACTAAATATTCTTTTTTCTACCAAAAAAAGTTCGAAATTTTATTCCTAATGTCCGACTCTTACCCAATTTAATATAAGGGATAAATTTTAATCTTAATTAACTCTTAATTAATATCATTATAAATAATATTTTTGATAATTGAGGAAAGCGAATGGGATTGTTTGAGATCGAAGGTAAACTCTCATACCTAGAACATAATACTTTTGACATTGAGCCAAGAAATTGTTGGAACAAATAATTTAAATAAAAATAAAATAATCTTGAAATTTTAAAAAAGCATTGTACGTAATTCCTATGCCCAAATCTTTTATATGAGTCCAAATTTTCATTTATTTTCTATTTTTTGTTGCTTTTTATTCTTTTAAAAGTTATGGAATCGAAGAAATTGGAGGATGTTTCTGTTGAAAGTGATGAATTTGGGTGTACCACCACCATGGAGGAGATGTGGCAGTTGTTGGAATGTATAGGTTTTTTATCCCCAAGGGAAAACATCGTCCAAGGGAGGTGGGATTAAGAGAAGGCGATGCATCCTGTTTTTTGGTACCGCTGTATGTGTTCGAGGAGGCCTTTCATCTTCCGTTGCACTCATTTTTTGTAAAAGTTCTGAATTCACATGGAGCCGCACTAGGGCAACTGATAAAATGCCTCCTAGTGGGATTTGGTGGCTTATTTTTACATTGTCGTTTAAGGGTGAGGTAGCTTCAGTTGATGTGTTTAGGAGGGCGTACATAGTACTTTCTTGTTGCAATATGGTCATTCATGCAATGACTCGCACATATGACGGACGAGCAAAGTGTGAACAGATCAAGTAGACCCGTGGACAACATTGGTGTGAATCATTTGGCGAACTGACCAAATATAAGAAGATTGGTGAACTGTCAGTTGGAGAACTATCGAGCGGCGACCCTTGACGGTTTATCTGGCAGATTGTTCGAATATGAATAAGACTCACGGATACACAAGACCCGAGCTATCTTGATGATTCGCGTACTCTAAGCTATTGAAGGGCATACTATCAAGTTGGCATCTTTAATTTGATTGGTTAATTTTAGCGGTGCAAATTAGATAGAAATCGGCCAATGAGTAAACTTTGTATGTAAATTAAACTTGGTCTGTCTTTCCTTCCTTACAAAGAAAAACCAACACTTCTGCTAGTGTGACATATCAGAAGGGGTTCATGATGTTGACGACTCGCAAGGGGACCATAACGATGCTGGATAACACGAAGAACAGTATGCACTGAGTGAAGGAAAAATACATTAAAATCGAACAACTATGCGGAGGTGGATTTCCCTTTCCTATTCACAGGTGTAAGCCCAGTAGTGATTGAAGTACATTGGAACCAGCTTTGGAAACAAATACAAAGGTGCTTCAATATTAGTGTCTCGCCGATAAAGTATGAGGATGTACATAGCTTGCATGATGTATGGAGATACTGCTTGATGGGGAAAAGCCCAAACGGCTGGGGTGAAACTGACATTAATATAATTGGCGACAACCGGTTGAAGGGGTTAAACCGTGTAATGAAGCGTGGCCTTATGGCAGGCTAGATACTATTAGCAAAATTTTGCTTGGTTCGCAATAGAGGTGTGCATGGGCCGGGCCGGGATGGGTTTGGGCCGGGCCCAACTAAAAAATTAAGCCCGTTTGTCGGGCTCGGGCCGGGCCGGGCCCAAAAAATGGGCCTAAAATTTTGCCCAAGCCCCACCTAAATAAAAATGTTAAAATCCGGGCCCGGCCCGGCCCGCCCATATTAATTTTTATATTATTTTTATATAATTTTAAAATATATATAAACCATCAAAAATACTAAAAACATCAAAATAAATATTTCTCAACAAATTAAAAATAAATTTTAAAAAATATGTAAACTTAAATAACAATAAAATAGATGCAACTTAACAAGTAAATGCCTCTAAAATAATAACAAAATTAACAAATGTCTTTAAAATAATAACAAAATTTACAAAAAAATAAGTTTTATACAATATCTAAACAATAACAATAAAATAGTAGTAACATAATAGTAAAATGGTAACAAAATAGGGAGAAAATAATAAGAAAATAATATTAAAAATATATATATATTTTTTGTCTTTAGTGAATTCGGGCCGGGCCGGGCCGGGCTCGGGCAAAAAATTCCTTACCCGAGCCCGGCCCATTTTTTAAACGGGCCTTATTTTTTTGTCCAAGCCCATTTTTCGGGCCTATATTTTTGCCCAAACCTTCCCACATTTCGGGCGGACTTTCGGGCCGGGCCGGGCCGGCCCCCCCCCCGGCCCATGCTCACCTCTAGTTCGCAGTAAGAACCTAAAAATTTTTTGGTAACTTATGCTCTCTCGAGCAAAAGTGAGGGAAGAGTTCGATGAAACAAAAGGGCCAACATTACAACTTCGTAGGAGGAAGAAAACCACTGCTGTAGTAGGTGATTGTTTCTCTGGTAGTGGTTCAAAAGATGGGTCTCGTGCAGAGAGTGACGCTGAAAGAGGAGGGAAAAGAATGGCCGAAGGCAGCGAGAGCGGAGCCCGCAGAGGTGATGCGAGGGAGAGTTATGGTGCTACCATCTCGGATGATGTAGAGGAGGTTATCATTAGTAGTACCTCCACTTCGTTTCTTGTGTCCGTTCCTACTACAACTCTCATTTCTGTGGCCTCCACTTTGCCAATTCCAACCTTATCAAGTCCAGTTTTGTCAACTCATGCTTTCTTAACTCTTACTTCATCAGTTCCAGCTTCGTCATCTTCTGTGATGAGGTCCAGCCTTGGAAAAAGTTTGAGCTCACTCAGGAGCCAACTGGCTAATCAAAGACCTCTTGTAGCTCCAAAGCAGAAAAAAAAGCTGAAAACTACAGCTACCAAAGTTACATGTCCTTTGGGGACAAGCTCTGCCACAACAAGCAACACTATGACTTCTACCTTTTAAGCGGAACTATCTCTGTGGTTCCTCTGAGCAGTAATATCCCCATTGGCTTGGTAGGCTGTGGGGCTTTGAATGTCGACCCATTTCGAAGTGTTTCTCATTGCGGAGGTGGTACATCCCTTTCATCTTCATTCTTCAAGCAGTGGTATGTCTTTAAGTTAACCATGTTTATACTTGTTTTGACATGTACCTCTGGTGTTGCAGGTTCACCTAACAAATTTTTACAGTGGTGCACGTGCTACCTTTTTCTACTTCTCTTGCTTCTTCAAGTGCACCTTCCTCCTCCTCCAGTGACAAAGGGAAAGAAAAGCACTTTCTAGGATCGATTGTAACCTCGCTATTCCTATCGGTGCTTCAAGCCGTGACACAAACAACCAGCGCAGCTGAAATAGTTGGAAACTGGACAGGCTTAGTTGCTGAACAAGCCTTTGTTTTTCTTCAAATGGTGAGGTCTTCGAAGCGGACCAATACAAAAAGCTTGTAGGGGAAGCTGTTAAGAGGGAGACCAGACTGAAGCAGGAGGTGACCTGTTTGGAGGGAGAGAGCGACGGGCTAAAGGAGGATAAGCTTGAGCTTCAAGCTAAGGTTAAAGAGTTGGAATGCTTAGCTAACAAGCATGCACCAGAGTTGGCTTCTCTGAAAAAAGAGCATGAAAGTGGTCATTGTGATTAGCGAGTGCTGACCTTGCAAATTGAATTTGAAGGGTCATCTTATTGGGAAATTCAAAATTCATTTCCAAATTGCCAACATGAAAATAATAAAGCAGATGTGCAGGCACAGTTGCTGTTGTCTTCTTTACCATGATTGCCTTAGTGCTGCAATATAGGAAGTTAGATTTTCAAGAATTGAGGTATAGCAAGCAACCATGAGTTCCATCATGTTGTCGCTTCTTGGTCGTGAGCAGCTATTGACGGGGTCAGTTAGATTACTAGAAATGGTGGCCAAATTAACATAATCTATTGAGTTGAAGAAGTTAATTTCGCGTGGGAAGGGGAAAATAAAAAGGGTCGTCTTTTAGGTTGATGCTAGTGTCACGGTTGGGTTGTAAGCAGGGCATCCCATGGTGTGGAGCATGGCACCTCTAAGTGTAGTCAGAGGCAGTAGATGTGAAAGGAGGCCTCCAAGGGTGCGAACAATGGCGCACCTAAGGGCCTAGGGAGGCTTAGGTGTAGCAGGCCAAGAATTGTGCACGAGAAGGAAGAGCTCGGAGGGTCGTAGATCATGACAGACACATTTAGAACATGGAGGAGGAGCCTAGAAGTTGAAAAAAAAGTAGAGAAATCTGAAGAAAAGGTCGGATCCTTGTGGAATAAGGTAAAACATTCCCAAAGCTCTAGAATAGAGTAGCCTTATACAGAAACATATAGGCTAGTGTAGAATATTCTATACACTCGATGTAGACCATCCACTGTAATTAATCTCAACCATTGGATTGAAATGGCTTGGCCTTACTAACATTTTCCCGAATTAGAGTGCTTAGAAGGCTTATAGATTATGAAACTCATAGATTTTTCAGAAATGGCTCAATTCAATTTTTAATTATAAAAAAAATATTTATGTCATCCTTTCTAAATCAATTCTTACATAAACATCATCCTAGTAACCCAAATTGTTCAGCTAGATTATTGTAAGAATCATAGCCTCGTGAAATAGAAGCCTGGAAATAGAAGCTTTCAACCCCTTGTGAAATGTTGGTAATGAAGTCCGGATCTACTGGTTTAGTCCTTTTCTCTTTTGTGCTCATATCTGTTTCTGCATTAACTGAATCTGTAGAGGATTGAAGCTTTCTTTTTGATCGAGCACGCCTATTCTGAAACCAATTATATACATTTGTTTCAGAGATTGGACCATGTTGTGCTAGCTCAGATGCTATCTCTTTGATTTTTTGCTTGCTTGGTGTTCCAATTCCTTGCTCATATATATTCTCAAGAATTTGAAGCTGCAATGCGGTTGGAGTCCATCGCTGTCTAGCAGTGATCTTGTGCCCAACAGAGGCTGATATTGGATCACAGTATAGATTTCCCAACCTTATACCTGAAACCAAAACAACATGATTATTGAATATAGAACCAAGGCAGCCAACATGAGAAAAGTCAAAAGAAGCAGAAAGAACCCAAGGAGGAAAAAAAGAAAAGAACCAGTAAAATTGTGGTGGGCAGACATGGATTTGTGCAACTCAGCAAGCTGCTCAGAAATGGCGGAATAGGCAACGATCTGTTTCCTCAGTTCCTCTACCTGTTCATCAGTCATCACTTTCCCACAAACCCCATTTTGGATTTGATACTGCAAAAAGTCTTCTCCTTGTTGGTGGTGGTGTTGCATTTCTTGATTCCCCCACTCCATTTTCTCTCTATCAGCTCCTCTAGCTTTGAAATCTCGGTTTCAATTTACAAAAGAAAAAGCGGCAGCAAAGATTGTAAGTAAATAGATACCGAATAGAAATTTAGAAATTAAGGGTTGGATTCTGTATTTCAATTTATGGAAGAAAAAGTAGTAGCAAAGATGGTAAGTAAGTAGATATCTTGAATAGAAATTGAGGAATTAAAGGAGCAAAAAGCTGCATCAATTAGCAAAGCAGAATCTTTGTCATTGCGTCTATGGCATTATAGCGCCGGGTTGCGCGGGAAACTGTGTAAGCTCTTTAGCAGTGACCAATTGTAATCCTCCTAGCCGTGGAAGGAGGGTATTCCCGTCAACACGTTAGAAAATTTTGGATTTTAGTTTCCCAAAAAGTAAAAAAGGAAAGGACTAAAGTTGAAAATTCAATTCATAATGTCCAATTGTTTTGCTCTGCCTCCGCCAAGGTCTAATTTGGGAAAAAAAGAAAATTGGTGACATTAAAATCCCATGGATGGGACTGAATTGATGGACAAATTTGATCTTTTATATTTTGGGATTTGATTGCATCAGAATAATATTAATACTCCAATATTATCTTATTTAAATTCAATTTATTTTTTTAGATTACTTATCCATATATTTCACTTTATTTTTAAATTTTTTCATTTAAAAATATTTTATACATTTAATAAGTTCGGATATTTAATAATTAATTTAATTAATTTGCAGTATAATAATAAAATATGGATTTAATTCCAATAATAAATAAATTTGGATTTTATAGAAAATTTACTTATTTAAATTTCATTTTTATAGAAATATAATATATATATATATATATATATATATAAGGTTGTATTTTTTTTATTTTCACAAGAAGTTTTAAAAACTCGCTTGGTAGTCATATAAAAAAATAGTTTTGTAATGACCTAAAATTTAATAAAAAATTGTAAACGGTGTTAAGAATTGATTTAAAATAAAAATTGTTAAATAGTAGAGAGAGTAATTTTCAAATGTACCTATTTTAACTTTTAGATCATGACAAAAAAATATAATAAGTGTAATTGTTTGATTAAATTAAAGGTGTCCATGAGCCAAGTCAAATTAAATTAATACTTAATTTTTTAAGATAAATTTTTAATTTGGGCCTGACTCTACCCAAGCATGACCAATTAAAAAAATTCCAAATTATTGTTTAAAAAATAAAATATTTAAAAATATTATTTTATATTAATATTTATATAAATTTATAATTAAATTTAAATAAAAATATTTAAAAGAACGTTTAATTTAAATTCCAACCGGCACCAACTTCATCCAAGCTTTTGCATAAATAGGTATACTGTGGTATAGTTAAAGGATGCTGTAAGTATTTTGCCTGTTAAACTTGTCTTATTATTGGCACCTTTTTCATGCATATTTTAGAGGATTTTTAGTAGCAATTATTAGATTGCACCATCTTCAACCACTTCTTTGAAAATTTTTAATGTCATCAACTTTCTTTTACTTTTTACTTATTGAAGACATCCTTAAAGCAAAAATTAATGGTATATACATTGAGTTTAAGGAGATGGGGTGTATCTAAGGGTGGCAGGGGCCGACATGCTTAAAGCAAAAATTAATGGAATATACACCTATACTGATTGAGTTTAAGTAGATGGAGCGTATCTAGGGGTGGCAGGGGCGGCCCCCTTAAAATGAAATATATATATATGTAGCAAAACTGATTACTAACACTTAAAAAATTATTGGTAGTCTTTCATGTCCATTTTACTATATATATGTAGCAAAACTGAGCAGAGATTAGATAAATGCTGCCTCCTATCTATTGAATAGCACTTAAATGGTGGCATAAATAGGAAAATGGTTGCTTAACTCTAGCATGCCTGATTACTAATTAAGCCAGAGAGAAAGGAAATAAACATGGAGTACATCAAGCTCCATCACTGATCAATTTTTCAAACATTACAGTTTTAAACATAGGATAGTAAGTACCATAGTAGGACATTAAAAGCAAATAGATTCAGAGTGCCTTAGTAATCCTTGAGCATCAAACATCACATAAAGAAAAAAGATAAAAGGAGATACTTAATAAAAGTTAAATAAAGTCTTCTTTGGTTTTAATTTTCCCCTACTCATTTCAAAATTTTGTTAAGGTACAATAAGTATATTATCTTACATCTTGTTCATCAATAGTGTCATCATAGAAGCGTTTTGCCATCATCAAACCTATGGGGCACTTGGTTATCTCACACTATAGTCTTTCAATGTAATTCTTTGCCCACTTGTTTCAGAATTTTGTTAGGATACAATAATGGTATCCTATACTTCATTCACCAATAGTCACCACAGGAACATTTTCCATCCTCAAAGTGATGAAACCGATTGTTATCCCTAACAATAATTACTCTTCCAGTACACTTGGACATAAACTTGATTGCTGTATGACAATCACCGCAGATGCGCAAGTTCTTCATAACTCTAATTGGCCTATCTGATGGAAAGGTAATGAGCCCAAATGCAACAGCTAGTCTTTCACTATGATATCTGATTGTCTGATTCTTTTCTTCGCCATTTACTTCTCTCAACACAAAACTTGTGTCTGCAATATAACCAGCTCGTTCCATTTCGTCTCCTAATTCCTCTAATTTTCTGTAAATTTCTTTTGCTTTGGCATTGGACCTATCCCCAGCAGCAAATGTGTGAACCTTATTTCCCTCCTCAACCCAACTCAAACCTGTCTCTTTCTTAATCCCTCGATCTCTAAGCATCTTCCTAGCTTTGGCCGCATCCTCGTATCTCCCAGCAGCAGCATAAGCATTAGATAATAACACATGCAAACCTGAGCTCACGGGTCCCAACTCAAAAATCCTATCAGCAGCAAAAGCCGCCAATTCAGTGTTCCCATGAAGTCGACACCCTGTTAAAAAAGCACCCCAGACAGACTCTGTCGGCCGAATAGGCATCTCCCTGATGATTGAAAGTGCCTCCTGCAGTTTACCTGCACGACCAAATAAATCAACCAAAGAAGCATAATGTTGATCACCCGGCTCAATTCCATACTCCTTCATTAACTCAAAGTAATGTTGTCCCTTCTCAACAAGCCCGGCATGGCTACAAGCATAGAGCACACACAAAAAGGTAATAAAATTCGGTTTGATCCCCAGGCCTTCCATCTGCTTAAACAAATCAAACACTTTCTCTGTTTGTGAATGCTGAGCACAAGCAATCAGCATTGCATTCCACATCCCAAGATTCTTAACACAGGCTTCATCAAAAACCCGGTAAGATCCTCCTATCACTCCACACTTAGAATACAAAGATATCAAAGAACTGCCCACGAAACTTGACATATCATAATTTGTTTTAAAGCACAATCCATGTATCTGTTTACCTAACTGAAGCAGCGTGGAATTAGCACAAACCTGTACAACACTCGAAAAAGTAAAGTCATTTACGTCCAGACGTTCATATAAAGCTTGTTTGAACAATGTCAAAGCTTCCTCAAACTCACCTAACTGAGCATACCCATATATCATCCCACTCCAAGAAACAACGTTTCTTTGAGGCATTTCATCAAACAAGTTCCTTGCATCCTTAATTTTCCCGCATTTACCATACATGTCAACCAAAGAACTCGCCACGAATACATCCCTATCATATCCAGTTTTCAAAACCAAGCAATGTATCGATTGGCCGATATCAGACCTTCCCAGAATCGCACATGACTTAGTAGCGCTAGGGTAGATATGATCGTCGGGCCTAATGTTATTAACAAGCATTGTACGGAAAAACTGGATTGCAAGGGAAGGGAATTCATTTTGAGCGAAAGAGGAGATAACAGAGCTCCAAGTAGTGGGGCTTTTATGTGGAGCTTCGAAGAAGACTTGACGGGAGAAGAGAGGGAGTTGGGTTTTGGAATAGAAGTTGATGAGGTGATGAGATATGAGAGGGATGGTTTGAATGCCTGATTTAATGATGTGAGCATGGAGTTGGAGACCCTTTGGGAGGGACCTTGTGTGGGTTAAAGAGTGCAGTAGGTTGCAGATGTTTCTGTAGTTTTGCTCGAAGGAGAGTTGGTTTAAAGGGTTTAAGGGAGGTTTTGGGGTTTCCAGGGATTGAGGGAGGAGCATTAGATCGGTTTGGCAATTTGGAGAATTGGAGTGAAAACTTACTAATTTATACTCCTACTACCAATTGCTTGGGCCATTTGTATACTTACCCCTAAACTAATCAATAGATTTAAAAATTTTCGAGTTAATTAAGTTGATAATTTTTTTAAGTTAAATTAAAAATTTTAATATGTATAATTAAAATTTTATATATTAAAATTTTTGTTATTCTAGAACTAATTTAATATTAGAATGTATAAATTTAAAACTATACATATATTTAAAAAAATTTAAAGAAAATAATAAAAAATAAGATATTTTAGTATCATAAACTTGAATAGTTAATTAAGTTATTTAAGTTCCAAAATTATTATTTTTGAAATTTTTTAAAATTTTAATTTTCTTTATATAGTATTTAGAATTTTTTTATTTTTTTAAAATATAAATTTTGGATTTTTTATAAATATTTTAAATTTTAAAAAGTATTTTGAATTTTTAGTTGAGAGGGATTAATTTATTAATTTTTAAAATTGACAGAAAATAAAAAGGTATTTACATAATCTATTAAATTCAAATTTATTGTGATAAATTTATTTTAACGTAAGTCATTGTAAATAAATTATTTTTTTATATTCAATTTGTAACTTGTATCTTATTAGAAGAGAAAATCACAACACCGAAAAAGCAAGCTGCAGCGCAAACTCAAAATTTTCAAAAACAGAACAGTCTCGTCTTTTTCCCGCAGCTCTTGTCTTTTTCACCCCAGGGATTGCTATATCCGACCAAAAATGCTAAACTACACCCTATAACTGAATTCCTAAGCCATTTAAACCCTACTTCATCTTTCTTACCTAACCCAACCTTAATTAACACTTTAACTTTTCTTAGAAGAAGTAAGGGTTTAAGCAAACTTGAAAATTAACCATGAGCTACAAAAACCTCGAAAAGAATTCAGTGACATCATTCGAATGAATTCTTTTAATATTCGACGAAGTGAGTAATAAATGCCGGATGATTATCCAATAGAAATCTGACAGATTTTGGTATTAAGTTTTGAAGAGACTAATAAAATTTTCAAAAAATTTAGAAGTTTAAATGAAATTCTTTTTTTCTTTTAAATTAGAGTTTAAATAAAATTATTAAAATTTTTGTGAGATTAATGAAAATATTTGAAAATTTTAGGAAAATTTACATTTTCTTTTAAAAAATTAAGAAACTATTATGAGAAATTAAAATTTATGGTAGACTAAGACTCCCTAGCCTATCGTAACACTGGGGGCAAATTCATTAGCTCGTTTATGGTGTGAAACTCTAGTGATAAGAGATGTATGAGATAAAATTAGACTTGTTTATGAGTTACATTAAGCCGAATTTAAATTGAACTTTGTCAAAATTTTAAGTTCATTTGATTGACTTAAGTTTGACTCGAAAAATGATTCTAAAATTTTGCTCAAGCTTGATTCGAATAAAAATGTTAAAATCCAATCCTGCCCAACCGAATTAACTTTTTTATATTATTTTTATATAAAAAATTAAAAATATAATACATCAAAAATACTAAAAACATTAAACTTGTTTAAATTAAAAATAAATTTAAAAAATATTTATATTTAAGTAACACTAAGATAAATATAACTTAACAAAAAAATACTTCTAAAATAGTAACAAAACTAACAATAAAACAAGAGTTACACAATATCAAATAATAAAAACAAAATAATAACATAACAGTAAAATAATAGCAAAACAGTGAAAAAAAACTAAATTTTTTTTGTCTTTTTGTCAATTCGGGCCGGGCCAAAAAAGCCTTAGACAAGACACGACTCATTTTTTAATGAACCTTGTTTTTTACCGAAATCTTCCCACTTTTCAGGCTGGCCTTCAACCCAACCCATGGATAAAATAGCTAAATTCCAACTAACAATTGGAATAGATGTAGACGTGAATTTACATTAGTTTTGGCAGGAAAGAAAAAGAGCATGAATATGAGGAAGATAATCAACTCAATGATCAAACTTTGAGGATGTAGTGATGACAAAAAATATTTGGTTCCCTAGTTTGATTCAGCAACTTCATTATTTAGACAAGAAAAGAAAAAGGCACATTTCATATCATAGTATTTATTTTGAAATATCCATGGATTTAAAGTAGGAAATTCATGTAAAAGATGAGGTTGAAGTTTACATTAGAGAAATGGAATATTTATGTATCTAGGTCAATAAAACCATTGAACAAAAGAAAAGAGATATTCACCTAATCTATTATCAACTACAGCAAAACCCACACTTCCAAACAAAAATATATGCTTACTTAAACTTCATAAAAAAACAAATCCTAGAGTTTCCTTGTGCTCCACTAGCACTCTATATTTCATTTGCCATATCAATCAATCAATCAATCGTACCATTTCTTTGTTTCTTTTGGAGCCCCACTTCACCTTGCATTGCTGGGAACCCACTGCTTTGATAGAAGAAGCACCAGGCTAATTGAAAATCACCAGAGTCTATGAATCTCACTGACCGGCGATTGATCTGAGTGTATAAGTTCTGGCTTGCTGCAACTCATGTATCAATCATGTCAGGGCTTGTGGATCTTGAAGCCGAAAACTCGTGGGATGTAGTTTTGAGTTGGCTTTTGTGGCTTTAAGTGCCCATATGTCATCAGAAATAGATGTGGAAATGTTGCACCGAAATATGCTCCGTCGATATCTTTGTTTATGTCAAGGAAATTAAGCGGTAAAACGAAGTAATACAACCATGATCTGGTAACAGGAAATAATAGAAAGAACTGAAATCTCATGCCAATGGTTGATTCCTAACCACGCGGAAGACAAAAAAGAAAAATCAAGACCTCTTACAAGCCCAACAACATCATGGAAGGGCGTTTGTGAACATAGACTAACTTCTATGCCCAAACTGATAGCAGAAAGGTATGAGATTCATGAGCACGGGCACGGGGTACCCTTAGCATCTACTAACTTCATAATGTTGTTCATCCAAAAACAATACTTAAAACCGTAAGGTTCTACAAAATCCTACTGATTTCATAATCTTTGAGATGGAACAAGGGAACGTATTCACAATGCATAAATGAAGGAAGACCAAAAGCATAACATCATCAAACGTAGATGGAAGACAGAAACTAATATAGGAAAGAATCTACCGAAATGCATAATAATATCAATTCAAATAGTAATGAATAAAATTAGTAAAAAGAATCCCAAACACTATATTAATCCTCTAGGATAAAAGAGTTCTTTTATCAATGTTGATCCAAGAGATCCTATTTATTTATGCATGAAATGATTATATTATATGTGCAAAGAATAAGTAGTTCTATACGCCACAGTAGAGAGAAAATACACAAAAGCTTACCTAGAAAGAAGTTGTTTAATCTTTACAGGATGTGTTTCATATTTCTCAAGCATAATATAGGAGAAAAACCGAACAGAGAAAAAGCCAAAGATGAAATGGTAAGGATACTGCCTTGATATTTGGATCGAGGGTAATATATATCTTCACATTTTGGGCAGTAGATTTTCACGGTACTCGAGCGAGGAATATCTGATTGACCAACTGGAAGACAAGGTTGTCCACAGCAGCAAACTCTCGGGCATCTTCCAAAGTCGTAGTTTTTGTACTTCTCCAACTGAAATAGAAGTTTCAAAGTAGACTTTTGTAAACAAGATATGAAGTTAACTGACAGAAAATGAAAAAAATGACAGTGATTATTACCATAGCAGACATTCCCTTGCTAGTTAATATGTAACGGACGTGTATAAGACCATACAACATCTCAGCAGCTGATTCAACCAATTCATTTTGTTCTTCGGTGAACATATCGCCTATAAGACCAAAACGCATCAACTTAATAGTAGGAATCAACACACAACGATGTTGGTTGAGTAGAAATGATGTAGAAGCCATACATTAAAAAACGGGACAAGAAAAAAACATTGATATGCAAAAGCACAGCAAACAGACACAAACAATGACGTCGATGCTAAACAACATTGAAAACACAAGCAAGTGGCTAAATGTAGATATAAACATTGTAAATGCAAACACATGGTAGGAAATGCTTCAAACCACAAGGCTTACTATCATTTGTAATATGGACCTTGAGGAAATACCAGATCATCTTCATGACTTACCATGAGAAGATTCAATGTCCAAAATCAAATCAAGTGCATAATCATAATACGGAACTTGATGACTCAACCCACAAAGATTAAAGTCATCTTGGATGTATTCATCATCAACTTCACAGAAAAACTCATTGCCTCGCAAATTGCAAAACCACGAGATCCAAGATGTGTCATCTCCATCGGAACCGCTAACATCCGATTCTTCAGTGTCCGTTTCAGATTCCTCTGCAACCAAAGGACAAGAACTTCACATTAAATTACTTGCATGCTGATCACAATTAGCTCATGTAAAAACACTACAAGAAGGAAACTTATAACTAAGAATAATAATTAGCTTAAAAAAAAATGGTACTAGGATTTATCTTTTATGACAAAATTTTGCTTACATATAAATTAGACACACATATAAATAATAATACAGCCCACTTACAAACACCTCTAAACCAAGATCTCAAACATTTCGCTTTCACAATGCAAATTGCAAATACCCAAGACGCATCAGCTTAAATAATTCAAAAAAAAAAAAAACCTCAAAACCCAGATCTTGCTAAAGAAAATGAATTCGAAAATAAAACAATCCAACGGGCTATAAAGTAAAAGAAAGAAAACAACAGATAAACCAACTAACCATCGGAACATTGGGCTTTAGAAAGAGCCGTAGAACGCGAATCGCGATGATCGAGCTGAGATTTACCAGTGGAAGTTGAAGGCAAAGAGGATCTCTCTTTGTCTTTGCCGTTCAAGCCTCTCGAAGTGCACGGCGATAACTTCTCTAGATGCTTATCCAAAGAAGCGACTAGGCGCTTCCGATCGATTAGCTCCGATTTCGATGAACCTATTCCTCGATCTCTATGACTATACATGATTTCTTTTTCCTCTTTTGCACCTCAAGAATTTCAAAAAAAGGTGCGAACTTTATTTTTTACTGTCAATGGAAGGACAAAAAATTCAAGCTTTCTGGAGATGCATCAGTTTGAGAGAGAAACCCTAGAATTGGGAATTTGGGGGGGAGGGGGGTTGTGGGGATTGAGGATGACACGACGGCGTTTAAACGAACTACACTTCAAGGATAGCTCGCCTCTCTGTGTCTCTCTTGTCGTTGCTGGTGGCTTCACTTGCTGCTCTCCCTTTTTCTTTTATTTTTCCTTTTTTTTTTCTTTTTTTTTTCTCGGGAGATTTTTTTCTTGGATTCCTATGGCCCAAGCCCATACTCAAGCCTCTCATGAATTTTTTTGCATTAAATCTTTAAATTTTGTAAGGTAAAAAGTCCTTTCAGGTCCCTTTTAATTTCAAATTTAGGCAAATTGGTCTCTCTAAAAAAAAGCAATTTAGTTCTGTTAATTTCAGAAATGAGCAGCTAAAACTTATTTGAAGAAATGGTTGAAGGTTTTGCTTGAGATTTAGATGACACAAATTCAAAAAAATTAATCATATGTAAGAAATTGGCACATATTTTTTTATTAGGGATAATATAATTTTTTGTCCTTGAACTTGATAACTAAGTCTATTTTGATACTTGTACTTTTTTGTATCCACTTTGGTACTTGAATTTGGTAACTAAATTCATTTTCGTTCCTAAACTTGAAAAATACAAAAGTTTAATGATGTAGCATTCTGAGATTGTGACACATCATCACTTGAAAAATTAAAAATTTTATATAAATTTCCAAGTGTTGGTGTGGTACAATATTAGACTATCACATATAATGTTCTAAAAATTGGACCAGTGGTTAAACTGATCAACCATTGGTTCCTGATTCAATCGGTTTGATCGGTTCAACTGCTAGACCAACAATGATTAATATAATTTATTATTCAATCGATTAAAATCATTTGTTTGGACCAATATATCGATCGGTTCTCAATCAAACCAACCAATCTAGTTACATTCCAAAAACATTGCTCATATCATCAAATCTTAACAAAATCCAAATTCAGGGAACTAAAATGGATCTAGTTACCAAATTCAGATACCAAAGTGAATAAAAAAAATACAGGTATCAAAGTAGACCTAGTTGACAAGTTCAAAGGTCAAATATTATCTTACCTCTTTTTATTATTAGTATTTTTTTTTTCTTTTCCACATATAAATTGATAGAAAAATTAATACCTCACTTACGAAATTAGCAAAAAATAAAATTTTTTTTAAAGAGAAATTATTTTTTAAATTTTGACACTAAAAAGGACTCGAAAGATTTTTTTACTAATTTTTTATTAAAAAATTATCTAATTCATTTAGAATGTTTAGTTATATACGATATAAATGTCGATTGAATATTAGTTCTTTAGTATTACTATTATTAAATTTTTAATGCAAATATATTGCACACGAAAATCTATTTTGATTATTTTCCTAAATGTAAATTTCAATTAAGGTTATTAAATTATTATTAAATTTACGTTTTGGTCACTCAAATTTAATAAGTTATAAAATAGTCATTGAACTATTCAAAAGTTCTCATTTAAGTCACTAAGTTGTTAAAATCATGTTATATGGCCTTTTCTGTTTGTACTGTCTACGCCAACCGAAAGCTCTCTTTCTCTTCTATAATTCTTTTTTTTTTTTCACAAAACAACTTTAAACATCATGAATCTAATCTCTAATATTGACCGTCAAATCGGCTTTAGTCTAAGGTATGTTATTTTATTCGTTGATGGACACTGATCAACTATATCGATCATTGGATCATCGCTTGGAGCTCGCTAGTCGAACTTAAAACAAGAAAACTTAATAATCTACTAAAATAAAAAATAACTTTTGAATAGTTTAGTAATTTAAATAAAAACATAGATCTTTAATTATTTTATAATTTTTTGAAGTTGAGTAATTAAAATATAAAATTATTAATAATTTAATATTTTTTTTAAATGTAGTTTACTCTATTAAAAAAATGTTTGACACTTCATCATGTACGGAGTGAATAATGCATGTAAGGATTGAGCCATGTTAGGCAATTATATAGCAAAAAGTAGTTAAAAGTTAAATTATAGTGATCATCATCATAGAGTCAATAATGTAAAGTAAGTTGTGCTCTTTAGAATAGTGCTATGTCAGCTAATTATGTAAAATAAAATAAAATAAAAAATGTCAAAAAGTCAAGTTATAGTGATAGTCACATATGTAGCGACGTAAAAATTTGCTT
Organism: Gossypium stocksii; assembly: GCA_020496765.1. NCBI lineage: Eukaryota > Viridiplantae > Streptophyta > Magnoliopsida > Malvales > Malvaceae > Gossypium > Gossypium stocksii. The sequence goes on from CM035623.1 coordinate 5,026,405, forward strand.
TAGTAGCTTTGGTCTCTAATTGTGGCGATTTTGTGAAAATTTTGAAAGTTTGGATTTTATAAAAAAGGGAGTCGCCACCGATCCTTTTTCCTAGGTGTGATCGGACACCTATAAAATTCATTTTAAAAGGAAAATCAGGCTTAGGTCTACGTTTGAAATCCAGAGAAAAAAAGTAGGGTTCGGGAGTCGGTTACGCGCGGGGAAGGTATTAGCACCCCCGCGACGCCCAAAATTGGTATCTTAATAAACACGTGTTGTCTTGATTTTTAAAAACGCGAGTTCAATTTGAGATTTAATCGTGATCCGTTCAAAACACAAAGATTCCAAAATTTTTGATTTTTCGAAGGACGTCCCGTTTTAACATGAGTCGTCGACTTTCACCCAACATAGCGATGACATCAACGACCTAATATTAAATCGGTACATTGCCTTATTTTTAAAAAACATAAAAAAGGTATTTTGAAAATGATACAAGAATTCATAACAATATTATAATGCAATAGGGTCTAAACATATGTTAAATTCGAAACATGCAAATAATAAATGAAAATACGAACATGAGCCAAATGATGGATACAGTAATTGCAAATTATAAACCAACACATAAGATATTAAACAACATAATAACGATATTAAAAATACACATAATATGATGTTTTAAAAAATACATACCTAATATAATATCAAAAATATGCATGTGAGGAACGACAATAATGTTAAAAAACAAATTATTAATAAAACTATTTGAATATATACATATTAAAAAAAATATTAAAGTAGTAAAAAAATATATACATACTAACATTGAAAATACATATTCATAGTATATCAAAATATAATAGAATTATATAAAAAAAATGAGATAATAAAAGATATACGAACAATACGACATAAAAAAAAAACTATATAAATACAATATCAAAAATATATACATAAGATAATATGAAAAAAAAAAAAAATGTAGATAATAATAACATTAAAATAAATAATAATAGTGAAGAAAATATAACAAATATAATAACATATAAAAATAGATATGAAATATATAATATAGTATTTAAACATGCATACGTAATACATATATTAGGAATAATAATAATATCAAAAATAATCATAAGTATATACAAACACATACATATATGTATGTATATTAAAAAACAAAAACTGAAAATATAAGTAAAGTAAGTATAATATACTAACGATAATAATAAATAAAAGTAAATAAAATATAATGATAATAGTTACAAAAGGTAATTAAAAATAACATTATGTAAAATACCATATACGTACATAAATATAATGATAACAATAAACAATATAATAATATATAAAGAAACAGAATTAAAAAAATATAAAAAATGATAAAAAGGACGGAATAGAAAGAGAAATAACAAACTAGGGCCAAATTTTAAAATAACTAAAAGCAGTTAAGGACTTAAGCGAAACACGGGCGTAAGGTTTAGGGACCAAATCTAGAAATAAACCGGCCCTCTAAACGCTGTGCTTAGACGTGGGCCAAATTGGGACAACACTTAAATCCTGTGGGCGAAGTTGGGAAAAAAACAGAACATAAGGAAGGCCTAATCGAAAGCCCATGCGAGCCAAGGGACCAAAGGTGTAAATACACCCTTGGATGTCAAAACACGCGGGTTTCAGCCCCCTTCGGGTCGGGTCTTCGGGTTGCAATCGGATGGAACCTATACAGCGTCGTTTTACACTATGCTAAACCCTACCTTTTCTCCTTTCATTCACCCGTAACCTTCCCCTTTTCTTTGTTTTCAAAAACAGCAACTACCCCCAAAACTCTCCCTCTCATCCTCTCAATATTCCCGTCGATTTGGGTTCCCAATCTGCCCACCGCACCACCACCATGATCGGTGGTCGGCCAGGCTCTCAAATGGGCTATCTTGGTCCCATTCAAAGCACTGCAAAGTCCAACCCTTTGAAACCCAAAGAGATGGAGCGAAGGGGCTCCAGTTCGTGTTGGAGGTCGATCCCGACGACGGAGAACGAGCCTCCAACGCCGTGACCACAGGAGATTAGGTAAGATTCTCCTCCTTTTTATGATTTTGTTATCAAATCAAAGGAACGCAGATTAAAAAATAATAACGAAAGTAACAATGGAAACACCTTTTTTTTTTTTTGAATTCCTGATTTTATTGTTGTTCTTTATGTATGCCCATCCGCCCTTTTACATTGGTTTTTAATGGCTATATATAGCCGATTTACAAGTGACTGCTATCTTATTTTTCTACTTTGTTTGCGGGTTGTAGCTTCTGTTTCTTGCTCTGTTCTCTGTTGCTGGTCTTGTTGCGTGTTTGCAGGTTTAAGGCGATGGGACGTGAAGTTGACGCGGAAGCTCTGGTGGTCGTACGGGGCCAGGCTGTCGGGGTGCTAGCATGCGGCGCTAGGTTCAAAGGGGGAGCTAGGGTTTCAGCCGAGTAGGGTTACGGGTTTGGGCTGGTGTTTAGGGTGGTAATGGGTTTGGGTCTTAATTGGGCCCCGGACAGTGGGTCAATATGAGTTAGTGGGCCTTGTAAATGGGTTTTATTTCTTTGTAATTTTGGACTTTAGAATTGGACATTTGGACTTTTTAATTTTGATGGTTTTTTTTAATATACTTTGGTTTGTTTGATTTCAAAGTAGCTTGCTGGTCTGGGCCCGGGCAAATTTAGGCCCATACAACATAATCATGTTCATTATGTTCTCTAATAGTTTTACTATAGCCAATAATATTATTTCAAAGGTTTAATATATGCTATATCTGTTCATAGTCGAGTTATTCATTCAAGTTCAAAGGTCCGTTTTAAATTTGGAAAGGTTTGAATAAAAATATTAGGCTTGAAAAATAAGTTTGGGTAAAAAAATTAGATCCATTTAAAATGGATTTGAAAATCCAAGGCCCAAGCTTGGTCCAGCCCATTTTTAAGTTTATAATATTTTATATTATATTATATTATATATTATATAATTTGGAACACATTAAAAAAATAAACTTATAATAAATATATAATACTACTCTAATGTAGACATTAAAATAAAGTTAAGATGACTATATAAAAAATTATAAATTTATTAATTATTAAAATGATATAATATAAATATTTAAGAATATAATATGGGTGGGCTTAAAATGGGCTTGGGTTAGTCTTTTGCAAATATGGGCGGGTTTGGACAAAAATTTAAGCTCATATTTCGGGTTGGGCTTAGGCAAGCATAAAGATGTTAATATCATGCTTGTATCCGACTCAGACCCGAACCATGAATACCTCTAATACATACAACTCGAGTTTGACATTTTCTTTTAATGTTGTAGTTGTATTTTTTTTATTCAATGCAATAATTATATTTGACAAAAGTTATACATTTTGATATTTGAAATTTTAGAGATAAGCTGATAAAAAACCATAATTAGCTAATAATGCCATCAATTAATTTTCATCAAATTTACCCTAAAATTTGTATTAAATCATGTTCATCGTACTGTATTTGACAAATTAAATAGATTCACAATTATCACTAAATATATTCTATTAATAAAATCATGAAAAATTAGAACTTAATAATATTAACAAACAGCTTTCATCAAATCAATTTAAATTCTAGATTAAGCACTAAAAAATTAACAATTTTACCAATAGTTACCAAAATATATAACTTTTTTTCAAATACAAAGACTAAATTGGACAAAAAATAACATACATATCATATTAGAAAAAAATTATAAAACTCAAATACTAATGATATATTAGAACTTTATAAACGACTCTTCACTCAAATAAAAAAACTCAAGTTTATGAGAATTTCTGTGAGAAAATTTCATTCGACATTTTTCTTTTATTTTTTGAGATTTTAAAATTATATATACACACTAATGGTAGCTTGCAATAGATCTAATCATAGGTCACCCGACCCGACCCGAAGGGTCGTCTAATAAGTGGGAAGGTTTGGGCAAAAATATAAGTCTAAAAAATGGGCTTAAGCAAAAAAAAAACGAGGCTCGTTTTCTAAACGACTTGGGTCTCAAGTAAGCTTTTTTTGGCCTGGACTTGGCCCAACCCGAATTTGAGAAAAATTTGTTGCTTTTTGCTGCTGGTTTGTCACTGTTTTGGTGTCATTTCATTATTATATTGCTACTATTTTGTTGTTATTATTTGGATATTGTATAACTCTTATTTTATTGTTAAATTTATTACTACTTTAGAGGTATTTGCTTGCTAAGTTGTACCTATCTTAGTGTTATTTAAGTATAAATAATTTTTTAAATTTATTTTCAATTTGTTGGAAAATATTTATTTTGATGTTTTTAATGTATTTGATGTATTATATATATAAAAATAATATTAAAAAGATTTAATACGGGCAGACTGAATTGGACCCAATTCAAATTTTAACATTTTTATCCGAACTAAATTTGAGTAAAATTTTAGACTTATTTTTTGAATCAGGACCGGACCTAAAATTCTATTAAAGCTTGGACATTATCACCTCTAGCTTGCAACGGTGATCTAAGAGAACTTTCGTCTTTACCTACGTACTGTTATTGTGATTGTATAATTCAATAGCGTTAAGATGCTGAAAGGCACAAACATTCATATTCTAGTGCGATATTTCATGAAACAACTTATTTATGTGAAATTGGTGGTCCACATTTGTTCAATTACCTAGAGCTTTGTAATCGGAGTGCTTGGAGCTCGCAAGCTTGGAGCTGGCTCACCTGCGTTGGCCAAACACTTGGCCTTGACGAAGCTTAACGTTGTTCTATCTCTAATATTAAAGAAGTTTAGCTTTTCCCTCTTCTTAACTTATCGACATTCTCTTGTGCAATGTTTTCAAAATCAGATCAACGATTAAATTTATTAAGTCATTGACTCATTAGTTCAACTAATTCAATTAATAAATTATTAAAAAATTTATAAAATACTAAGAAAAATTCGATTTGACCACCTAGTTCAATCGATTTTTAGCACAATTCAATTAGTTCGTATTGATTCTCAAGTCAACTAGTCTAATACTTTTCTTCAAATCAATTTTTATCCAACTAATCAGTTAAGTTGAAATAACCATGCAATATTGTGCGATAAAATGGTATTAGAGCCCGAAAAAAGAATTAAGGTCAAATTTGATTATCAATCCCTATACTATGTGCAAAATATGAATTTAATCTTTATACATTAATTTAATCGATTTTAAATCTTATCTTTTTAATTTTAAAAATTCAGTCCTAATCCAAAAGATAACAATTATATATATATATATATATATATATTTATAAAAGATAAAATCATATACACACCAATCGATAAGAAATACTTTACAAATATGTATTGTATGCTATACACATTACTAAAATAACCCATATGTTGAAATTATATTCATTAATAAATTATAATATTTTTGTAATATCAAATTTAAAAGTAATTAATTATAAAATAAGGCGCGTTGGGTAACATAAGCAAATATTAAGTGATTACTATAGAAATACATGGATGAAGTAAAAAAATTTGAATTATAAACTTTTAAAAAAATAAAATATAATTTTTATTATTGTATTAATTTATAATTCTTTTAGAAGAATTTAAAAGAATTTTATCATTTTTAAAACAGTCAAGGTTTAAGAGAAGGGGAGATTCTTCTCACTAAAGCCAAAGTAATCCTAACATCCAAGGGAGGGGACAAGTCTATCCTTCCATAAACGATTGAACTATAAATTTATATATATAGTAAAATATAAAACCATAAATAATACATGATAAATTTTAAAAATTAACATCTCAAAAATATTTATAATTTAAATTTATTTAAAAAAAAATCTTAAATTTACCCTACTAACATCTATTACTAAAATTTACAAATTTATGAAACAAAAAGTCAACGCAACAAAGCGTCAAAACCTTAACGACTTAAAGCCAATTCTTGTTGCGTTGTATGAATATATTTGATAATGTTTTAAACGAGAAATGATTGTATGAAATAGAGATATTATCCTTTTTTAATAGTTTAATGCCATATTAGTAATTTCATCCTGAATATTAGAATTTTTATTTAGATTTAATTTTTTTCAAGATGAAAATACTGATATGATATTAAACTATTAGAAAAAATATACAAATAACGTGGTATCACTGTTTCATATAATCTTTTCCGTTTTAAACATGTATTATGAAAGTATTGGCAACGTTGGTGATAGTGACGAGGATTGTTTTGTCCACAACCTTGTTGTTGAGCTCCAACATTATAGTGGCATAACTAGTTGGCAATAAAGTTTATACAAACTTCTTGATAACTTTGCCTTTATCCTTTTCGCTTTCCTTTTTTTTTTAATTGAAGGGAAAAAATGTAGGGTATAATGGTAAAATTTATAATATTTTTAAAGAGGGAATTTAAATTTAAATTTAAATTTAAAATATGATATTATTGAAAGAAACAATTATAAATCCTAAAATAAACAAATATAAAAATACTTTGATGCTTTATGAGTTTGGGTTCCCATAAAGTCACATGCATTACCATAGGCCAAGTTTTTTTGCACTTCGATATTGACCGTTCATCTTCTGGAAATTGGTGGTGGTGAATATGTTTTAAAAGTTCGGTGGTGTGATTTATTAGGGTAAACTGCATTAGAGTCGATTAAATTATGGTCAAATTTTTTTTTTTTCACTCAATCGTAAAAAGTTTTAAATAGTTACTTCATTTTTTGGGCTCATTCCGTTAGCTGCTATTAATGTTTGAACGGAAGGATGACGTGATAATTTTAAAATTGATATAACATATTTAGTTCTCAATAATTATGCATTTTATTAGTTTGGTCATGATTATAAAGAAATTAACCTTCAATATTTATAAATTATTTCAATTTGGTCCTAATTCTAATAAAATCAACAAATTTAGCTCTAAACTTCTACATATTATATCAAATTAGTGATAATTTTATATTAATATTAAATAAACATAATCATATTAATATTAAAAAAGGGGGTGATGGGGAGAGGGAAGGGGAAATATTTTTTTTAAAAGATTAATATAATTATTTTTATTTAATATAATATAAATATTAATATAAAATATATATTTTTAAATATTAATATAATTTTTTAATATAGTGATATAAATTATGACTAAATTGATATAATATGTAAAAGTTGAGGGCTAAATTTGTTAATTTTATTAGAATTAGGACCAACTTGAGATAATTTATAAATGTTGAGGGTTAATTTCTTTATAATCATAATAAAATTGATAAAATATGTAATTATTGAGGGTTAAATATGTTATTATATCAATTTTAAAACCGTCATGTCATCCTTCCATCCAAGCCTTAACAACAATTAACGGAAAAGGACCAAAAAAATAACTCAATAAGTTGGTTACTACTTTAAAACTTTTTATAGTTGAGTGGGAAAAAAAATATTTACCATAGTTGTATAACCTCTAATGCAGTTTAAGTCAATTAATTATAAGACTTTCAAAGCAAATACAAATAATTGATTCCATGATATACGATGATACCTATATTATATATAAAGTGGTTGATTGAGTTGATGTCATGAGTTAACTCAATACCAATTTAGTTGACAAATTACTACAATACCCTTATTTTATAATTAATATTATTATAAAGATATTTTCATCTTTTCTTTTCTTTCTTCCTTTTATATATATATATATATATATATTCCTTTCTTTTCCTTTTATATATTTATTTTTTCTTCAGTTGATGCTTGCTGCTGTTTCACTCCCCAAAAAAGGGTAGAAAGTCCTACACTTTTCTTTTTATTTCAGTTCATCATTTTATTTTCAATTTCCAATCAATCTTCAACATTTTTCAACTTTAATTTCCATAAATTTCCACCTCATCTGCTATGAGATTTTAGTCCCATCATTATGTCCCTAAATATCAATTAAAAATAAAAAAATTGCATTTAGTTTTCTTTTCCATAAAATGGGAACATTGCACTTTACTCCCTCCATTTTTTCACTTTATTCAATTTAGCCTCTATCTCCATTTTCCCGCTCCTCATTTCAATACATATCCATATCACATTTATAAAAAACATTTCTTCAAATTTCACCCTTTTCTCAAAAATAATAAATTTACACTTTTAGCCTTTCATCTTTAAAAAAAATTTACAATTTAGTCATTACTAAATTTCATTATTCATACTTTCTCTCCCAATACTTAATCCACCTTTTAAATATTTATCCTTTCTCAAATAATAAAATTTTAGGGTATTACAACTTAGATTTGAACATTCAAAATCTGAGTTTGGCTCATTTTAAGGTTCTAATATATTATATTATATAAACATTAAAAAAATGGCAATATACCTATATATAAATTTTTAATAAATGAAAAAACATATAAATTTATTAAATTGAAAAATGAAAATAATATAATTTTTTTTTTAATTTTAGAAAAATATATGCAGGAATAAAATAATTTTAGATTAGCTATTTATAAATATAAACAAATTTAAATAAAATTTTAAACTCATATTTCGAGCGGAACCAAATTTACTATAGCCACATCTATCACCTCTTCTTTTGAAATCTACATGCAAGTTTGAGAGCCACCTAAAGATGAACAAAGCACAACCTTGTTTTTATATCAATATACATGCAATAATGTTGGTGAAGGAAATACCTAATTGGGCATAATAGAGTCGGGCCAAACTTAAATCATAAAAATTAATCAAACTTTATTTTAACTCGATATATAAAAAATATATATATATATCAATTAAATATAAAAATAAGTATAGCTTTTTTAGTTAAATTTTATTATTAATTGTTGTATTATGTGTAGTTTGTGGATTTAATCTCTATATATTAATTTAGTTGATGTCAGTAATGTATTTATCAAACTAATCGATTTTAATCTTTATATTTTTCGAATTTTAAAATCTCAATCTTGACCTAAAGGATAACAATTAAATCTGTTTGGTTAAGTTTTGCTATTAATTATGTACCATATGTAGAAGTTGTAGAATTAGTCCATGTTCTTTAAATTGATTATTCTTTGTATTTATATTTTTCGAATTTTAAAATTTTAATATTGACATAAACGATAGCCCTTAAGTACATTAACTAAGTTCTTTTTAGTAACATGTGAAGATAACAAATTGTTATAAAATTACGCATGCGATAATATGTTTATTGTATGAAATTTTGGAAACAATATAACTTAATGAATTTAATAATTTTCTTTTTGTCATAATTGAAATTTTAAATTTTGAAAAATGAAGAGTTTAAAAATGATTAAATTAAATTTCAAGTATTAAATACACAACGTACACATAGTATAGAGACTAATAGTGTAATTTAACCGAACTCATCAATTAAGTTTGTTTGGTTAAAAAAAACTTATGTTATGCTTGGTTGAAGTATTATTTTTCCACATGTTTTAATCATTGGTTAGCTATAAACTAATCACAACTCGTAATTTTCAGTCACTTAGATAACTTGTTTGTGGTCAAAAGAAGAAGAAGAAGAAGGAAGTTGCTCATCTTTCTAATTGCATAAATTTGTACTAATTATTATTATTATTTTGGACGTAAAGAGGTTCATTTCATATAACAACAATCATTACAAATAGAGTAAACATTGGTATTTAGCCTAAGACAATGGTTCCCAATAACCAAGATACCTAACATAAGCGGTTAACCCTTCTAAAAGCATAAAAAGAGGAGGAATCATCACCAATCACTTAGGCTTCAGCCACTATCGAAAAACATTAGTACGTATGATCTCCATTATTGAATGGCCTCCGTTTTCATTGAAGACCTTGCTTACAAGAAGAAAAAAAGTGAAGCACGAGACAGAGTCAAGCATCTTCAATCGCCAATTGGGAGACATCGTAAGAGAGTGAAGGCTCAGAGCCACCCCAAATTGACCAGAATCAACCATCGGCGACATTTAACCTTGATTAGCAACCAAATAGTAACTTAAGCGGCAGAGATCTTGGATCTAGCAAAAAACAAAACAACAGAGCAATATCTGGAGGCTTTTGGCACTACCATCCATCCACATTTCTAAAGTCGCAACAAAAACTCTTACCTAAATTGAGGGACATCACCAACACCGAAACATTGCATTGATCCCTCCTTAACAAAAGCCCACTTAAAAGAAGATAAGTAAGTCGCGAAAGCTCAGACAAGGCCCCCAAAAAGGGTTATTAAATCAAGAGGAAGGCATAAAAAAGACAGTAGAAAAAAGTGAGGGACGACCAACCATTGGTTGCAGGTGGCTAACAATCTAAAGCAAGCATAGGTAGAAAGAGCTGAAGCGATGCTTATGGTTTCAAAGAAAAGAAAGAGTTTTAAGTTCCATATTAGTAGTACCTCATTGAACTATTTTTTTTTTGGTATTGGCAAGTCCTGTAATTATTCTTCTTTTATTTATTTATTTATTTGGTAGAAAAGACACAAGTTCAAGAAACTAGCTACAATAAGGCTTATGGGAGCCTATATTAACCGTTGCTCGATGAACATCTTCTTTAAACAAAGATCGAGCATGATCAGGTGGGTCTTTAAAAGCCAATAACCTATTAAGATCAATAGGAACAACTTTGGCCATGTAATTTGCCAGTCTATTATGCTATTGCAGAACATGCCGAAACTTAAGTTGCCACTCTTGCTTGCATAAATCATATATTAAACAAAGTTCAGAAAGGTTATTTCTAGTTGCATAACCGTTCCCAATTATATCAATCAACAATGCATAGTCACTTTTGGTCATAACCTTGTGAAATCCTTTCTTCCAAACTAGAGTGAGTCATTCATATATAGCTTGAGTTTCAATATGAAAAATGTCAAATACACCCACCTTCATATCAAAACCAAACCGACAACCTCTTTTTCAATCTCAAAGAATAGAACGAGAGTATGCCATTCGTATTAAACTTCACCCATCATTCCTCAAGTGGATTTCTATCTATTTTAAAACATATATGTTAATAATTTTTTTTTTGTAATAATTAAATGTTGCATTAATTTTCATATGATTAATATTTGATCTGAAAATTTTCAATTTCAAAATTAAGTTTTCCACATATTTTTTTTTCTAAAAATAAAATATTTTTATTATTTTGATACAAGGTATTTATCGCTCTAAACCTACTTTTAAATATTTTTAACCTAACCTACTTGTAGGATTTTTAAAACAATATCCCTAATTTCAAACTCTATTTGTACTAGCTCAAATTATAATTTTCAACATTAGTTACAAAATATAAACTAATAATAAAAAACTTAATTATACTCAAATTCAACTCTAGCACCAATCAAATCAAATTCAATTTTTTAAAATTTGATTTGATTATAAATTTCATTATTTATTTTATAAAAAAGGTGAAATTAATTACTTTATATTAAATCTATCAAAATTTAATTATAACAATTTATTTAGATTAAAAATTAATCTAACTATTAATAAACATATGAATTTAAACTGATTAATTTTATCAATTGGTTACATATAATTTATCAAACTGATAAATATTACTATATAGCATACCTGCTATCTAACTTTGATTCTTAATTCTCTTCTTGGGTCAACCTAAATTGGTATCAGAAAGGTTTCTTAATAATTCATGATTTTCCTCTTGTCCAAGCATATTCTCATAAAAGAAGTTTCACCAAAAATGTCAGAAAACTCTTTATCCCATTTATCTATTTCCAAAGCTCCTATCTCCACGCCCAACTTTCCTCTATAAACCCATTCTGCTAAGAAAATTTCCTACCTATAAAGCAACTTACTTAAGAGAAGAAGAAAAAGTTTAGCCTACAGAACTTCCTACTGTAAATCCTTATAGCACTTATAAAAAACCTACTTTTTCTCTTATAAAAAGTATCGAATCCTTGATCCAACATTCTCCTAAACATGTTTGAGAATATGTTCAAGCCTTTAAATTTGAAAGTCATCTGATTACGGGTGATTCAACTGAAAAGTTTGTCAATTTAGAGATCCTTCTAGAATTCCCAAAAGAATGGTTTAATGCAGGATACACTCTCATCCACTTTGGAGCTATACATGTAGCCCTGAATTATCATGGAACAAAAGGTAAACCGATAATTGCCTGAATTGCCTTGCTGGATTCCAGATGCCTTAAGTACCAAGATGCATATATTGCGACAATAGAAGCTACTCTAAATTCTGGCCTGGTTATGGTCACACTTTTCCCCAATTTCACCATGTCTTTACATGATCCAAATCTGATGACAGCCTTGAAAGTTCAGATCCAGATTGTCGATGCCCCTCAAGTCGTTTCAGCAATTATAGCAACTTTACACTACCAGATTGTATATATGGCTCAAGATCATACTTTTAATCTCTTAAAGCATGGTACCAGTGACTCTTTTCTTATTTTAGTCAATACACAGGACCAACTTCATTGTATTCATGTTCCAAGACAAATCCCAAAGGCAGAACTGATAAAATTACTGCATGAAAGATGGATTATAAATTATGAGAAGCTCCATGAGCATAATCAGCCAATACAATTCACAAAGAGCCAGATCACTTTCAAAAGGGATGGAACTACAGAAATTAAAGTTAATCATAGTTACTTGCAGAATCTGAAGATACCTTTTGTGTTTCCCATAATGTTGATGATGCAACTAGTACCAAACCCCAAGGAAGGACATATTATAGGTAATCTAGACTGCTGCTATGGACTCTGTGAACTAGATCTAGAAAGAAAGCTTATTGAAAGCTTTACTACTGAGGGAAAACCATACTATATGTTCAAAGATCCCAAAATAGGACATTGTTCATGTGCTGTTAACTGTACGTATGAGTTATGTGCAGATGATCACTTTGATGCCTGGATAGATAGCATGGATCATAGCGGATCTAAATCTGGTAAAAAGAAGTCAAAAAAGAAATCTTCTTAGTTCGAGTTTTACAAAAAATACATGAATGGAGATCCTTCCATTGGCCCTTTAGGAGAAGACACTTGTAAATTCTTTTACCTTGTTGATTACTTTGCAAAAATTTCTCAACTAAACCCGAAATTACTAGCTAACCCAAACCCCCCAGCTCTTTCAAAACCTTCATCTCCTCCTACACATAAAAAAGTTATAACTCAAAATAAAAACCCTTTCCCTCAGTCGTGTTATATAACCAAATTTGTAAATGGGTTCAAAAAATTCCATTTCCTGAAACTACACAAATCCCTATGCCCCCATCAGTATGTATGTATCATTCTACAAATACATCATATGAATAAGAATTTCCACCTTTACAAGAATTTAACCAACAGGGGTATACACATACCCCTAAAATTCATTCCAAACTTCAAGCTGATGACTCAGGCAAACCCACAAAAATTAGTGCTGTTAAAGTTGCCATGAACTGGCAAACTGAAAATGCTATAACACAGAACAAGGCTCTTAAGAAACTAGATTCTAAAGTCTCCCATCTAGATTCAAAGGTCTCAACAGTGGAAACTAAGCTTGATGATAACTCCAAGATGGTAAAAGACTTAATTACCCTACCGCAGAAATGCTTAAAAGAAGTTGCTAGAGAAACGGCTACTCCGGGACAAGATTTCTTTTCCCATATCACACAAAAAGGGATAAAGAAATTCAAAGGTTGAAAAATCAAATTAAAACTTTGAAGGAAACATGACAAATTCCTTCGTAAAAAATGAGTCCTAGAGATTATGATATAGAATTTTTACTATTTCCTTCAATTAGACAAAATAGTCATTCATCAGACAGAGCTTTCATTAAGTTTTCTGCAGTCCTTGAAAAGAAAAAACCAAGTCTCTATGAACTTCATATGCAGATAAAAATAAAAATGAAGAAAGAAAAGAAAGAAATTGAAACAAAGAAGATTCAGAAGGAAGAATCTTCTTAGCATAACTCCAAACAATTGGAAAAGAGGCTCATAATTGAAGATTCGCCCCCACCTTCTCCTCCCCGAAGCAAACTTCCAAATTTTTTATGATACAACACCAGAAGAATCCTTTATCATCATTTTTAAAAGATTGTTAAGATAATCTAGTACCAAGAATTTCAGCTATTTAACTATTAGAAGAAGAAAATAATTCTCAAATAGAGTCATCATCTACTGAAATATCAACAGACTTTTCTCCAGATTCCTCTTTAAAAAATGAGTCAAATGAAAATCTTAAAAGGATTGCCCAAGCTCAACCAAAGGTTGAGGTCGTTTCTGATGATGAACCAATCGCAGATGCGACTCAACAAGGAGAATCATCATTTCAAGCTCTAAGAACCACAAAATGACCATTTATTGGTCGAATGACCTTCACACTTGATGATATTCCACCAGAAAAATGGCCAGCCAGAATTCAAGAATTTTATTATTGGCTTGATACCCGAAAGCTTACTGAAGAAAATAACTACAACATTCTCTTGGAATTTTTTTCCAAGTTTACTGGAATGTTAAGAGATTGGTGGAATTCGATTAATCAAAATTCACAGATGCAGTTCTTGGTCTTTCAAGATCTGAGTACTCCAATCCGAATCATTCATCAACATTTTATTGGCAATTCAGATGATTTACTCAATCTGAAGCGACAAGAGTTTTTTAAAAGAAAATGTTGTTCCTACAGCAAAAAAGACCTGTCAAGGCATTTCAAAATAATGACTCAACTTTTCTACTCATTAGGACTCAACAGTAATCTCAAACCAGCAATCATTGCTTCAATCCCAGATCCTCTACAAGTTGCAATAAATCAAGCTCTTTAGAAATAAAACAAAGACATTATGAGTCTTACAGCTGAAGAAATTCAACAATAAGTTTTTATTGCCCTTGAATATATTTGCAACAGAATAAAGATTTTTTAATATTATCTTTGTGGAGACAAAAGGATTGACAAAGCTTGTGATGATTCTTACTTGAAGTTCAAATGCCAAAAGATCGTTCTTGCGTATATAGAACTAAAAAGAAAAGACATTTCAAAGGATCTATCTTCTAAAGTAATAAATCCTCCAGAACTTCAAGAAAATAGAAGCCAAAGTGGAGATATTTGAGAAGGAAGAAATCTCCTCAAGATACAAAATCATCTAGATGATATATTTACAATAAAAAGGGGCATTTTGCAAAAAAATTTCCCAATAACAAAAAAGGTGCAAAGATGATCCAGCAGATCCAAAACAAAGCTAGAATTCAAATAAAAAAAAAGATGATGATCTCAAATTTCTTTTCTAAATAGATGATGAACCAATAGAAAAGACCCTGTGTGCTATTCCAACTTATTTTTCAGACAGTGAGTCTGATTTTTTGGACTCATCTATCTACATGATGATCGCCATGCAGGCCCAACAAACACAACACCAATTAGTTGTTACAAAGGATACTGTACCAGTTCCCTAAGTTCCAGTGAAGATCTATTTAGACAAATACAGTAAGGCTATTACTGTTATTGCATTTCCTGACACTAGAGCTGCTGCTATTATCATGAACCCAAATGTTCTTCCATCTGAATGGTGGATGCCTCATACAACATTTTTCAACTCAGCGCAAATTATCCTTTTGCGACATATCTGAAAAGTAAGGCTGTCACCATATAATTTTTCCCTGGATGTTTTGTTAAGATAACTGTTCTTGGATCCAAGTTTCTAGGAAAAGATATTATCATTGGTTTTGATATTTATTCTAAAGCCCAACGTCTGAGAATCCTTCTAGATGGGCTTAGATATAAAAATCAATTCCAACCATTTGTGCAGATACCCAAATTGTTTACCTTCCATCTAGATAAGATATCCTAAATAGTCCAAAAACTCAAAGACATTGCCTGTGCAATTCCCACACCTAATTTCTCTTCAAATGCTCAAACCCTCTGTGGAAAAATTTTGATTTCTTTATCTCTTTGTCATTTAAGAAGAATGAAGACACAAATCCCATAAAAGCCAGTCATTAAGGAATGAATCCTAAACATCTCCGTCTTGCAGAAAATGAATGTGAAGATCTTCAACGACAAAGCCTAATTGAACCCTCAGATTTACAATGGGCATGTGAATCATTTTATGTCAACAAAAGGTCTGAACAACTAAGGGGAAAACTCAGACTGGTGGTAAACTATCAACCCTTTAATCTTTTCCTTCAAGATGATAAATTCCCACTGTCAAATAGGAAGGCATTATTCTCTAGTTTAGTTAAAGCTAAAGTCTATTCCAAATTTAATCTCACAGTTGGATTTTGGCAATTGGGAGTCATTCTAGAAGATAGGCCAAAAATGGGGTTTTGCATTCCAAACAGACACTACCAGTGGAAAGTGATGCCTTTTGGACTAACAAGAGCACCATCCAAATTTTAAAAGTCCATGACCAGGATTTTTCAGCCAATCATGAATAGTGCTTTTATTTATATTGATGGCATTCTCTCATATAACCCAGATGAAGAAGCTCATTCTGAAATGCTAAACTAGTTTAGCCAACTCGTATTACAATATGGAATTATGATTTCTGAAAAGAATATGCACATCAACAAATCAGAGATAGAATATCTTGGAATGAATCTTAAAAAAGGCAAATATTCTCTAGGACCATATATTGCTGAAAAACTCATTGAGTTTCCTGATACAGATTTAACCAATAAGAAAATCTAACAATTTCTGAGAGTTGTTAATTATCTTAGAGATTTCATCCCTAAAATCTCTGGATACATTAACCCTTTCACCAAGATGTTAAAGAAAAATCTGCCTCTATGGAATACAACTCAAACCAAAGTCATCCAAAAACTAAAAGAAAAGTTACAACATCTGCCAGCATTACAGATCCCCTTTAATGGAAAAAGAATTATTCAAACAGATGCAAGTGATAAATATTAGGGAGCCATCTTATTTGAAGAACTTGAAAGAAAAAGACACATATGTGGATTTAAAAGTGGAAGATTTACTGATGCAGAACTTCATTATCACTCCACTTTCAAAGAAATCCTTGCAATTAAGAAAGGTATTTCAAAATTTGAATTCCATCGAATTGGATACCATTTCTTAATTGAAATGGACATGTCTTCATTTCCACAAATGCTCAAGTTCAAACAGAAAACTATTCCACATCATCAGCTCTTGAGATGGGCTAAATAGTTTTCTAAATATTCCTTTAATGTTAAACACATTAAAGCAAAGACCAATGTTTTGGCAGATCTTTTAACCAAGCCAACAAAAGAAGTTATGGCATTCAGAACTTTCCAGCCTAGGCCCATAATGATGTGCATACCAGTAGCATTATCTTCTTAAAAAAAACTCTATACAAGCCTTTCCCATTCCACCCAACCTGAATCTAGAATTTCCTCCAGAAGTTATGAGGCTGGTTGAAGAAAAAAACTTTTCACCAAAAAACCAAAGATATGATGTTTGAATTCAACTCCAAGTTTTCAGAAACTTTGGAAGTCTTGTCCTCAAACCCTTTGGTGTTCATCTTGATAATCTTTTTATTCATCCTATCCGATGGACTTATTTCACTGAAGTTCCAGAAGAATTGAAATGGTTTTTATGCTATTTTACTCATCTTTACCATATAGCTATTCGATTATCTGTTTCAGACCTCAAATATTTCTTGCACAATGTGGTTCATGGAAACATCTAGCCTAAATATCAAAATTTTTTCACATTCTTAAGCTGGTTCCATCCTTTTGACCAATGGCTGAACATGATTACGAATGAACAAATGAGAACTCCTAGACATGAAGCTGTAATTTCTATAAACCATAATATTTCTGCAATGTGGACGAGCTACACAGCTAGGTTCATTTCTAACAGCTTGGATTCATAGAATTTATTCAGATAAAGTCACGCACTCTGATAATGAATACAGAAACATGTAAAAATATCTTTGCCAGCTTAATCGAGTTATCCCATTTAAAATCTGGCCTCCTTCACATATTGATGCTCCATGGGACACTGTGCTAGATGGCCCTTATTATCAACACCTTTTTCAAGCACTTCAAAAATATAAAGATGATATTCCAGATTCCACTAAATGGTCCCAATAGTATCCTATGTGCTGCAGTCAAGTTGAGATTGAAAGGATAAGACTCCGTAACAGTTTATTTCAAGATGATAAGTATGAGGATATGTGTAAAGATAATGACAGCAACAACAAAAGCTCTATGGACAGTGCATAACTTCCTCATTCCAATGCTAACAGTTAAAGCATCTTGCCATTAGAAGAACAAAAAGAATCTTTTGCTTTATTGCTTTTCCTTTATAAGTCATGGGTATCTACTATATTAATGCATTATTAGTTTGCACTGTAACTGTGTTTGTCTGTTCTTATCTAGTTTGTACTGTAACTATGTTTGTCTGTTTTGATCTTTTTTGCCTATAAAAGGTGATGTATTTCATCTTGCAAGGACATCGAGTTTCTATCTAATAAAATTTCCAGTGTGCTTTCTCATACTATGGCTTTCTAAACTCTTTCCTTTCTCTTATGGGTTTAAGCAAGGATAAGAAGAATCATGAATTTCATGAATGATTCTTAAGTCTTGAAAGTACGTTTTGTACTTTCCATTTATTGGATCCTGCACAATAGAACTCAGACTTAGATCCAATATGCTAGCTTGTTTTGGTTCAAGAAAATGTTTTGAATTAAGATTTTATAGCCAAAAGTCAATGCCTGTTGAATGGCCGTGAAAAAGGCCTGTGTTTTGGCATAGCATACCTGCTATCTTACATTGATTCTTAATTCTCTTCTTGCGTCAACCCAAATATTTAACATTAAACTTTTATATATAAATCACTTTATTGCTTTCAGGCCGACTTAAGTTAAACCCAAATAACCCACACTTTCAAACCCATCCACCGTTACATTTCCCGCTACAAAATTTCCCCTTTGGGTAGTTAAACCCAATTTTATCCTTTAAGTTTAAATTTTTAAAATTTAATTATTATGTTTTTATTTTTTTAATTTCAAAATTCAGTTACATATATTAACAATATTAAAATTCTTTTAATTTTTTAAATGGTTGATCGAAGTCAAGCCTAGCCCTAAAATGAAAAATTTTCATTTAAACTCTTTATAATTTATAAAATTTTAAATTAGTAATAATAAAATTACACTTTGTCCCTAAAAAAGGACAAAAAATTGATTTAATCATTTAAAAATACAAATATAATATTATTAAAATGGTAAAATTGTATTATTACTATTGTAAAAATATACAATTTAATTTTGGTTATCTAAAAAATTTGTTTGACTTTGTCACTGGTTGAATCTCAATTTTAAAATTTAAAAAATAAATAAACTAAATTTTTAAAAATAAAAGTAGAAAGATTAAATTTTAAATTTTAAAGAGTATAGAAGTTTATTACATATTTTAACCAAATCAATAATATCCATTAATAAATAATTTAAAGGGAGACGTTACCTAATTAAAATTAAACCCCCTATTTTTTCGCAATCTCCGTTATCTTTTCTCTAGAAAATCGAAAACCACAGCGAAGCTAGCACACTCGACAACAGGAACAGAAAAACAAGGGAGAGAGAGCTCCTTCCCTTATAATGGATTCTCTCTGTGTTCTTTTTCCGAGAATATAGTTAGCTACTGATCGGAGCTTCACCTTTAGCTTCATCGGCGTTATTTCGTGGCGGTGAAATCAACGTTTCGGTTTTCTTTGATTCAGTTGTGGTCGGTTTCGTTCTGATTTTAGCTGCATTCGACGTTTCAGATCATCGCAAGGCTTCGCTCTCTTGTTTTTGGTACTGTTTGGCTTTGATTTCTCACTTTCTTACCTTATTCCTTCGTTTCGAATGTGTTTTTTCATTTTCTTTAAGTGGCAGAAGTTTGATTCGGTTTCTTTTTGTCTCGTTGATTACAGTCGTTAACTGTGAAGAAGCTATTTGCAGCTATTTCCGGAGAACAAACATATAAATAGATCGAAATGATGAACTATATATGAAAGGAGAGAAAGAGAAGAGGTGATAATGGACGATAGAGGAGGTTCCTTTGTAGCTGTTAGGAGGATCTCTCAAGGTCTCGAGCGAGAAAATTCATGCCATTCAACTTCTGGTAACGAAGCTCTGAATTCTAATTTAAATCCGCTTTTTCTTTTTATTTTTATTTTCCGTGTTTCGCTTTGTTTTCTTTTTAAGAGAAAAAAGTAAAAGAAATAATATTTTAAAGAGTCCTCTCTTTAGTCTGCTAGAAAACGTCTTTCCTTTTACTTTTTCTTTTTTTTCTTTTCCGGTGAGTAAATTACGAATCTGCAATTTAAACTGCGAGGTATAGTCAGCTTTGAGTGTTTCCAAAAACAATCCCTAACTTAATGTGCGATGATGCTCAAATCTGTTTTGGTGCGTTTTTTTTTTTTTTTTCTGATATTCTATGTAGATGTTTCTTCTTTGGATTTTTTAAAATTTTAACTGAATTGTTGAATATATTTTTTTTGTGGTATTTCATGTGTATATTTGATAATTACTTCATACTCTAAAGATTGGGGGGGGGGGGGCTTAATTGCTTGGCTGACTGTTATCTTGTTGTTTCTAACCTTTTTGCGTGAAATAGAAAAATAATAACTGTAGAGAAAGTGATCCGGTTGGTACCAAGTCAATTAGGTGTGCTTTTCCATTCTCATTTATCTTACTTTGGCTATGGGGATTTGGATTATAAGAATAAATAAATAAAAGAAGTAATTGTGTGTTAAAACACATGTAACTGCAACATTGGATTTGTTAGATGTCTATCAAATAGTGAATTGAAATCATTTTCTTATTTTTATACCTTTCAAATATAACTCATTGAACTTCAACTAATTTATACATAACATATTAATTTCGTTCTCTCAATTTGTATAGTAAATGAAATCTAAATCCAAAATTTCAAGCAACTAGATTCTTCCTCTCTTATTGAAGCCATTCGTTAGTGCAGTTTAAGGTTGCAAGATTCAAACTTGATGAAGTTTTCATATATCAATTTTTATCTCTTTCCATCAGATTATATTACATGCTTATTTTGTTTATAGTTCAAAAGTTTAGTATATCAGTTTTTAGGACTCAAATCTTTTTTTTTTTTGCTTTAATGATTCTATGCCTGCTACTTACAATGAAGATTTTACAATTTCCTTGGTGGGGTGTAGCTATCATTTTCTATTTTAATCTTGGTTGGAGATAGTTGGCTGGTGTTTTCTCCTATTTTCCTTTTCCATTTATCTTATTTTTGCTTCTATTAGCTGCTGAAGAGAACCATCTTTTTGAAGATGAGGTTGTGCTTGGTACTGGTAATTTTGAAATTGTTAAAGCAGTTGAATGAAGAGATAGGAACTGCATTTTCATTATTAGAGTTATTTCTTTTTGTTACAGCTGAGGTTGTGGCAGGATCAGCGGCATGGTTGGGCAGAGGCCTTTCTTGTGTTTGTGCACAGAGAAGAGAGAGTGATGCTCGTCCATCATTTGATTTAACCCCTTCC
This sequence comes from Gossypium stocksii, assembly GCA_020496765.1. NCBI lineage: Eukaryota > Viridiplantae > Streptophyta > Magnoliopsida > Malvales > Malvaceae > Gossypium > Gossypium stocksii. The sequence goes on from CM035623.1 coordinate 5,047,781, forward strand.
GAGGTAGTATTTATGATCTGATCAATAGGTTGTCTTGCTTACCTTCCCTGCAACTTGGTATGATATCTCCCAAGTTTACTGCTATCATCTGAACCCAACCTTTGCGTTTAAACTCTATTATTACTCCAATTGCTCTCCCATTAGTTGACTCTTGGGATTGTTTTCCATCATTGTTGAAGTATTTAAAAATGGCATGCTCCTTTTTTTACTTTCAAGCTTCATGTTTTTTATTTTCTTGCAAAAATCCAAAATTTACTTGCATTTACTGGAACATTTAATCTTGGCATTTATGCTGTCAGGAAGAATGCTTGCAGAGGCTGCAGAACCGTATAGATATTGCCTACGATAGTTCAATCCCTGAGCATCAGGTATCAGTTTGTGATGATGCTATTTACACTTACGCCTCAATTCTAAATCTATAATTATCTCATTCATTATTGCTGCTTCTCTACAGGAAGCTTTAAGGGCCTTATGGAATGCTGCCTTCCCAGAAGAAGAGCTACACGGCTTAATATCCGAACAGTGGAAGGAAATGGGGTGGCAAGGGAAAGATCCATCGACAGATTTTAGGTAATGTAGTTCCCTTTTATCTGTCCATATCTCTGTCTGTAAATGACTATCATATTGGTAAGTACATTTTAATTATTGGATGTATCTTGCAGGGGTGGTGGTTTTATATCATTGGAGAACCTGTTATTCTTTGCTAGGCACTTTCCGGTATGTACTTTTACTTATCTTGTGTTGCCTAACCCACAATGCCTTGTTTTTCGTTGTTCTCTTCAGTATTTTGCATGGTCATTGTGTTTGGTTTTCTTGGCCATTTTTGCAATATCAAAATTAAGCGTACTTGGAAATGTATTGCTATATACATGCAGTGATTACAGGTATTTCAAATAGGTATATATATCATGATTTCTGGAAAGTATTTCATGTAAATTTTTAAATCTAGTTATGATCTTGCTTTGCTACTTCAGTAAATTTTACTTTATCTTTTGGTCTTTGTTTATCCAATGCTAAGGTGTTTTTGAACATCTCAATGCAGAAGTCCTTCAAGGATCTCCTTTGGAAGCAGGAAGGTGACCGATCAGCATGGGAATATCCCTTTGCCGTGGCCGGTGTGAACATTACATTCATGCTTATTCAGATGCTTGATCTTGAAGCAGGTAATGTATCGTTGAAAATAAAAGTGATGTTCTCGAATTCTTGTTTTATTTTCTAAGCATCCATTAGAATTGGTATTTCATATTTTAAATTGATTAACACTGCATGCTTCACTTCTACAGTCAAACCAAGAACAATGCTTGGAGCAATTTTCTTGAAGTTCCTCTCAGGTAATGCCAGTTTATTCCAAGTTTTTGCACTTTCTATGTTTATAATGTTGTCGTGGAAGTTTATTTCTTTCCCAAGTCACTTAGGGCTAGTTTAGCAATGCTTCTAAGAGGCACTTTTGGGACAAAAAAATGTTTTTGAGATAAAAGCATTCCTAAACAAGACGCTTTTGAGAGAAAAAATGCTTTTCAAACGCCAAAAATTGGCTAAACGCAGAAGCAGAAATTTGAGCTTTTCTCAAAAGTTCTTAGAAGCATTGCTAAACTAGCCCTTAGTCTTCAATCTAACTGTACTCCTTTTAAAGTAAATTAGTTTTGGTTTTTTGCCTTTGAATAGAAAACGAATCAGCATTTGACCTTCTCTATTGTATCGCATTCAAGCTAATGGATCGTCAATGGCTTGCTATGCGTGCATCTTACATGGACTTCAATGTAAGTTTCCTTGAACCAGAAAATTCTTTTTGGACCTAGGATGATGTTAAAACGAAGGCGACCTCAAATATTTCTAGCTTGAATTGTCCATCTATCTGTCTGTGACTGTTTTTTGTTTGGTTTTCACAGTGCTATAGACCTGCTCTCCTATAATCAAATCATTCTTTCTCTGGTATTTGGTTTTACAGACTGTGATGAAAGCCACACGTCGCCAACTGGAAAGGGAGTTTTTACTGGAAGATATAACACGTCTGGAGGAACTGCCCTCGTACAGTCTTCTTACACTATAGTTGAAAGGTACTTCTTTAACTATACGTACTTATTTAACTATACTTCTTTTGTGAATGGCAAGAGCCAGGATGCATGCTATGAATGAACTTGTTGCCCTTCTCAGCCTTTAACCAAATGTCTTTTAAGCTAGATACATGTGCTTCATTTCAAACAAGTGGAATTGGTGTTCCCTTCTGATTTCTTAGAATAAGAAAGGGTTTTCGATTTTTGGCTATAGTCTTAGGAAGAAAGCTGAGCATGCTTGTTTTAGCCTCGTGAATCTCGGTATCCACATCCGAAAGAAAATCAGTCCAGAGATCAATAAATTCTGCTAATGGTCCTTTCTAATGTCTCTGTTTCAGTGTCTAGTTAACTAGGGATGGATAGGATGTTTCAGTCTCACGTCGAAAAATAAATAACTAAAGAAGAGATTTTGGGTTATAAAGGTGTAGACATTGCATTCGTTATGCAAGAGGAGGGTAATTGGGAGTAACAATTTGAATGGTAGGTTTGGGTATTCGTGGATATCCGATTCGTTTTTTGTGGATTCGGATGTTAAAATTATTACCCGCTACTGATTCAAAATGGATGCCAATAGACACCTCCAAGTATTTGAATTTGCGTTACGGTTTCAGAATCCAAATCTGAAATCCAAATCCACATTAGAGTTGTAGATATGGAATCAGATATCTTACAGATTCAAATGATTGGTTTTAATTTTTTAAAAATTCATATTCGGATTTTTGTGAATTCAAATATTATCTCACATAGATGAGTAAAATCTTAAATTTGAACTTCGGATATTTAATTCAGATTCAAATTTGGATAGTGATAAATGAGTTATGATTTTTAAGTAAATTTACGAATTTGAATAAATAAATAAAAATACAAATATTACACCCACCGTCAAGTCTTAAGGGAAGTGATGTATTGATAATTGATATTAAAGTAAACATTGATTAAATCGTTGGTTCTAGATAAGTTGTCCCAATGAGAGGAGATAGGGTGGATACACCGAAGCACAGCATCAATGCTATTTAAAGGGCAGACTGGGTAGGTTACCATGATGTAGAAATCGTGAAATTAGATGAGAGAATTGTCAAATCAAGCACCCAAAAGAGTAGGCAAAAAGATGTTTCAATTCAGCATTGGAATAGGACGATAAAGGTCTAGTCCCACGACACTAGCCAGGTAGATATATCTGGAAGAAAATCAGAACATTCGCCAAGAGCCATACGAAATTAGAGACCGTTATTTATGAAACACAAGTAAAAATTGAAAACAGTGTGTAAATGATAATTGGTTTAAATACTGATCAGAACTTTAGAAACCAGAAAATACAAAACTGAGCATCACTAGTTAGCATTTCTTTTTTGAGGGAGAGGGGTGGGGCAGTAAGATACTGCTAAGATCACAGTATAACAGCAGAGGGGAAATACAAGGAAAAAAACTGAAATATACATTCAAAACATAAGAGTTCTTCAAGACACCCTTTGGCAACAGGAAACAAGATTATTTGAGTTCATTTCCTGCCCAAAATTTTGAAGAACCCAAAAATTCCAAAACCAAATAGTAAATAGATATTAAAATAAAATAAAGCCATGGAAATAGTTAGTGGGATTCTAGAGAAATCTCACTTGCCACCTAAAGTAGGGAAATGACTGTGGTCTTCGATGGAAGGTGCTGCTGCCATACTACTACTTGCATTGCCTCCACCAAACCCTTTTGAGCTATGCCCGCGACCTTGATCTTGACCCTGACCCTGACCCCGACCCCGACCACTTGGGTTGTAGTTCCTCTTCCTTTCAGCAGGCTTTAGAAATTCATTAATGCTCAAAGACTACAACCATTACCAAGTAAATAATAAGGATCAGTACATGCCATAAAGACATTTTTCGGAATTAAATTACAAAATCACTATAAAGAGAAAGGAGCACATTTGCAAGCTATAACTTATGGATAAAATTACAAAATAATCATCCAAAGTTTGCCAAGTGCCCAAGTCTATAAAATTGAAAAGCACAAAGTGTGCCGCAGTCCAATGAACTTAAATATTGGCTCACATGAAACTCGAAAAACAGGAAAATTGTAACACGGGTTGTATAAAAGGATGTATGAATACCTTCTTAACTCTCTCTTCTTTCTCATAAGCCTCTTTTCTCTTATCCTTATCAGAGCCCTGTAGGAGACAATTGAAGGCACATATGATTAATAGTCAATACATATTTGCAAACTAATAAGTCGTCGATGATAGAACTCCCGAAGGAATCAAGGGGGCCTTACCAATTTGATGAAGATTTCATCATTACTTTTCTTATTTGAAAGCTGTTGCATTGACTCAAACTCCTTGGCATCTACTTTTCTTCCCTCGGTTTTCAGTGCCTGCAGAGCCTTTCTCTTCTCTTCCATTAGCTTTTCATATTCCTCAAGAGTCATCACCTATTAGTATGACAATTAGAAAAGATAGCAGATATATATATTAATCCTACTCTTCATGTTCATTACGTATCCATGCTTTACATATATTAGAACATATATGATTTTCCAGATACATGGAAGCATTTGGAAAAAATCAAGCATACTCTTGTGGGACACATATTTGTATTGACACTCACCACAAGTTCAACAACATAGGTAGACATCAATGACAATCTAAAATGATAAATTATCAGGTGAATCAACCTTTTCCTCGGGTTCTTTTTCTTCGAGTTCATTTGTAAGGCTCTCCTTGTCAGCATCTCCTCCATCACTATCTCTTGCCAGCTTCTCATCACCTAAATCCTGATTACCTTCATTGGCAACTTCTTCAGTCACCCTAAAAGGCGTATAATGATGAAAGAAGAACAAAACTAAGTAATGATTTTGTTTAATTTTACAATACTATTGAAGGTTTGAATCATTGACACTTTTAAACACTAAAAATAGCTCACTGTGCAAGTTCATCAGTTTGAGTTCCCCAATTCCCACGACCAAAGCCTTCACGTTTGAGCTCATTTCTACTGACAAGAACCGCAAATGAAAAGCATGAGTTCCAGGATCTGGATAGACTAATATGCAGGATATGTCAAGATAAAGTTAAACAAGACTTCATTTACCCGCGTCCAGTCCCACTATGGCGTTCATACATCCTGCGAGGTCGCTCCCCATCTCCAATTTCCCCATTACTGAAACCACCACGGCGACCACCACCACAATAAGGTCGAGGACCACCGTAGCCACCACGCCTCTCAAAGGGCCTTCTACTCTCACCATCTTCAGGTGCACCTTGACCAAGTTCAGCACTGTTGCTGAATGAATTCTCACCATTGGCAAAATCACGTCTGTATCCACCACTGCCACCACGTCCACCTCCATATCCACGCCCACCAAGGCCTCCACCACGAATACCTTCACTCTTCGCCTCTCTCACTTAAAAAAAAAGTCAAATGTACATAAATAAACTACAATCCCAAAAAGCTATAGGAATCACAACACATTCACTTTGTCCCAAATCTTATATAAAACAAATTATTAACCTATAATAATAATGCAAAATTCTTCAAACATTATGATGGAATGGATACATGAATTGCTATATACTATATTCATACGAGTTATGTTTCTTGTGTAAACTATCATAGAAATAACCAATCAAATTCTATTCTCTACACCATAAATGAAATCCAAATATATTAAAATAAATCCATTCAAACCCATTAAAAAGTGTAACTTCAATATTACACAACCAATTAAACTAAAGACCCAACACATAAAAAATATTCAATTTTTGCATATAAAATGATGGAAATCCTTCTGCTACAACATTGAAGCAATAAGGCTGGAACGGTAACTTCCTTTTTTAGGGGAAGCTTACCAGCCTGAGCAGGAGGGAGAGGCTTGGAGGGAAGCTTAGCCTGCGGCTTTGTCTGAGATTGAGCCTGCCCTTTCTTAGGGACGCCGGAGGGGGCGGTGGCAGAGGCCTTTTTGTGAGCGGCGATCAGCAATGAGAGCTCCCCAGTATCATCATCACCCAATAAATCAAACGGGTTGGAGCTCGACATTTTTCTTCAATAAAAAAAAAACCCAAACTAATCCCTCCAAGCCCTTTCTCTTAAAGATAGAATATTTCCATAGTTTAGTATTTTAATAACATGCAAAATCAAACAAATGTTGGGATGAATAGATCTGCGAGATAGAAAATATATGAAGAGAGAAAAACCCTATATTAGCCGCGAGAGGAGAGAAATTTTAACTGTAATCAATTCTATTTTATATTGGTTTGGTATGAATTATGATACTTCAAAACTGACTTTATTGATCATTTTTATATATAAAATGTATAGTTTTTTAAACTTTTTTTCTCACTCAACTATAAAGAATTTTAAAATCATTGTCCAATTAATTGTTTTCATTTTTTTAATCCAATCCTATTAGCTCTTCTAACTTTTTTTAACATTAATGTTAGTCATATATACTATTTTTGATATAATACTTAAAATTATTTACAGTCTTTCTTCAACCTTTAAATAAAAGAATATTGCGCTTTAGTATACTCAAATCCGCGTCTCTTGCATAGACAATAATACCAATGTCAATTAAGCTAAGACTTTGCGATAGAGATATTATAACAAAATAAAATATGACGTGGTAGTTTAAAAATTATTATAATAATAAATTTAGTCTTTAATATTTATAGATTATGTTAATTTGATCATTAGTTTCATTCATCGGAGGAGATCATAAATTTAGTTTTCTTTTTAGATTCATTATTTCGAGTTGAAAATTTAATTTTAATTTAGTGGGTTATTTTATGCCTTGTTTATTTCATTATCAACATTATCACCGTCATCGTCGTCCACATCATTATCATCACCAGTGTCATCTCAAACAGGGAGCCGTTGTTCATTAGGAGGGCTTAACCATGGTGATTAATGCACTCTTCATATTCCATTAAATTTTGTTGATGCTCTCATCCCTAGTAACAATATTTTCACAATATATATAATATCATTTTTATATATTTTTTGAGGTAAACATTATAATACATTTTGTACTTTTTCATAAAATATAATAATTTAATTGTATTTTATATTTAATTATGTGTTTAAAGATCAATTTAATAGAATTTGTAAATAAGAATTAAATTTATTGAATTATTTAAAATTAGAATTAAATTGATAAAATATATAAACATTAAGAACTAAATGTCTTATTATACTAATGACAATTAAAAATTTCTATAGTTTCATAATCAAAATAAAAACACGTTAATAAGGGACTAATTCTATAGTTTACCCTAGAATTGAACAAGAAAGTTTGTCAGGCCTGACTCTAGGCCTGGTCCAATTAGCATCAAACTTGGACAATGATTTTTGTAACTCAAACTGGCCAACACAAATTCAATTAATTAATAAAATATATTTAAATATTTTATTACTTTTTTAATAGTAAAATGGATTTTTTGGACAGGTCAGTCTACGAATTTGGAAGATCCTTGAAGTTTATACGATATATCCCTGCCTCTAGGAGTTAAATGCTTCAAGACTAACGAAAATCTCGAGCAATGCATACATGCATACATATATATCTATATCTATATGTAATATATATATATATGAAGGGTAGATTTAAGGAAATGAATTAGGGGATGGAAAACCAATGTATGCCAACAAAATTTTACAAGCGTTGCGATGTCAAAACTATTATTTTACACATCAATGAACAAGGAATAGCAATGTGTTACATTGGTACAGTGTTGGACTCTCCCAGAAAATAAATTCAACTCCAACTCACCTCATCTTTACTCCAACGGAAGCATGTATGTATATTGTTGGATCAAAATCCAGGCAAAACTGAGAGATCTACAACACCTTTTGGAAGGTCTGCAATTTTCTTAAGCAAACACAATCTGTTCTTTCTAATTCTTTCATCCTCCTGCACATAAACATGACGTATCGGTAAAACATCATTTTAAGCTGAAACCGATAAGGGAGTCAAGCATGCTCTTGCACCACTAGAATATGATCCAATCTTGCACGTCGTTTGATTTAATGTTATATTAACCAACTTGAGCTTAAAAGCTATGCTACTCCAACTCACCATTTTTCTTAAAGTAAACATGTCCAACACCCATGTCTGACACATTCTTACTTCTGACACTCACAGCTAAGTCCAAATAATATAGCATAAAAGTGCTCAAAGCAAGTTATTTTTAAAGCAAAATGTCTGATCTCAGAACTTGAATCTAACTCAATTTAAAACTTTACCTTGAATTGGTGGTATTAGAGTAATACTAGGCAAAATTAACCACCAAAGCTTTCTTTGAAACACCATAAATAACTTAAAATAACCAAACATGCCAAGGCATCCCAAATAAAATTGTCAAAGTACATTCTAAAGAAAAGTATGGTGGTTGAAATAATTTAAAGCGGTATTTTCTCCTTTAGCCTTAACAAACTATGTATTATAAATAATACGAGTAAGATGTGAAGACAAACATACCACCATCACAAAAACTTGATTAAAAAAATCTTCCAAAGGTTGTACTAGCTCTGAGGATACTTCAATGAAGTCATCAACCTCGATACCTGCATTATCAGAAAAAGTTAGATATCCGGGTTAGTTGGGAAAGATGTTATTCGATCAACTTAAATCAGAGTGCCATTTTTTATACAAATGACAACTACTTGCAGGCTGCTAATAGACTGATGAAAATACCAGGGTGAATTTTGTTCTCAACAGACAAGAAAGTGTCCCATAATGCTCTCTCTTCATTTGTTTCAAATGCAGTAGCATCCACCTAATGAACACGATTAAACAGCGTTAGATTCCAGAACTCGCAAGTGATGCATCTCTATGAATCAATCAAAGATTTGTGATAACTTCTTGTATCTTGATGACCTAAACAAACTGGAAATCTTACCAAGAGGGAGAGAACAGCAATTTTCAGTTTTCAGTCAAGATCTTAATACAGAGTTTCACTATCAAATTGCGGTAAAATCTAACATGCACATTAATTTGATCTAAAGCTCAAATGAAAGCTATTTGGTATTTCTTTGGTGTAGCCAATGGAGTAACAGTACCTCAATATCAGCATCCACCTCCTTTCCACGGCCAATTCTAGTTGGACGAGAATAAGCTTCTACGACCTTGGGGAAAAGATCTCCTTTCGACAAGGCTTCCAACTGCATTCATTTATTTTAATATGCTATTATATAATATTTGAGGATACTGGAAATGGGTGAGAAATGAAAATCAAAAGGGAGGGGGGGAAGGGGGGCCTTTCCATCTTTTATCAACATGCCATGAAAAAACTCAAAAGAACATTGGGCAGCTCCCTAGCAAAGAAAAAGAAACAAAACGCGCAAACGCAGAGGAAGGGCAGCTCAGGGTACGAGACTCCAGCATAAAATGCAAACATAATACATTCCAACTAGACAATATCAGTCACTGCAGAAATGCATTTAATTCAGGAACACCTTAATCTATCTCCTACGCAGAGAGCAAACCTTTTTTATTTATTATCAAAAACAAGTAAATTCAAGCCATACATAAATAAAGTGTGAATAGCCTGCAGCAAGAATATCAGAAATAATATCACCTAAACAATTAACAGGCTTTTCCCATCCATTAAAAATGTCTTCATAATTCAGACAATCCCTTTTTAGTATTAAAATGAACATTATTTTGGATGTTCTTCAGTCATTTAATACACAAAGACAGCTTCCTATTATGGCCCTGTGTTAGGGTCAGTTATGAATTGAGGGGCATCAATAAGTCTTATTTTGGACAAAACTATCAAAGGTACAGCTGGTCATTGTTGAGAGACATAATAAACGAATACTTCAAGTAAATTGAAACCAGATTCACTTACTTTCTGTGCTGTTTTAGCAGCTAGACAAGGCAAGTTAGCACGCTCTGCAAGGGCGGAACGAACCACTTCTGGACTTATTCCCTTATCAACCTGTAAAAGGAATACAGCCTATCTGCATAAAGTTCTCTAGTGGCCTGATAGTTGGCAAAACCTACACTAACTTAACTTTTGTTTCATTCTTAAATTGGAGGTTTTCTGGTTCAGATGTAATTAACAATAATATATATTTGATTGGAAGTAATAAATCCAAAAATCATTTTATTTTATTTTATTTTAACAAAAACTCAAAACATATTTAAGCACAGAATAAGCAACATCCCAGGGTTGAAATAAACTGGCTAACTAAACATCATCCCTACTTTTCCATTCACAGTATCGTTAAAAGCATTTAACCAAACAAAAATAATTTGAAGAAATCTTTAACACAAAAAATTTATGCATACCAGATATTGCTCTAGTCTTCGTGTAACAAACTGATATACCTGCAACAGGAAAGGAAAAAGGATTAAGTTCCACATCATAAATTGATGTTTATGACTAACATCACATGATGCATATAGAGAAGTACAATCACATAAGTGGAATTGGCAATCACTACAGAGGAAGTAAACATGACATTGTATTCTGACAGAAAAAGAACTTGCTTCTTACATCCTCTATTGTGGTTGCATCAACTCTAATGGGCTGAACATCAGCAGCAAGTTCCAGAGCATGTTTCAAATTCATATTTTTATCCTTTTCCACCAGTATCTGGATCTGCACTTAACAAGTTTAATATTATAACAGCAAATATATTATGGCCTTAAAAGAGTTTTATGTGCTTAACGGATCAAATACTTACTAGGCCATAAGAGATTCTTCTTAGGCCAAATGGATCACTAGTAGAGCTAGGCTGACAACCAGCAGCAAATAAGCCAACAAGGCTATCAAGTCTGGGGAAAAAAAACATCTAATCAACTTAGAAGCAGAATTCTACTCCATATAAATAAGTAAGCAGAGAGAACAGAAATAGTTTCATATGAACTCGTATATAAGATAAAGAACTTGGACTGTCACTTATCAGTATTGGTGGAGGGGATTTGGGGGGCTGGGGGCTTTTTTATTATCAAGGTCACATGTTATGTAAGATCCAGACATATTGCAGATCTTCATCATATCCCTACACTATTTAGAGATTGTTTAATCTGTTAAAGATATTATGGCATTTTAGGCAGTAGGGGTAAGATGCAGCAATTTAAGCTCCTATTCATTTTCATGAAATTTAGAAAGAAGAAATTTAAAAATCTAGGAACTTTTATATTTATGAATCAAAGGCTACACTTTCTTTAATAGCCATTTCCTTTGAGCAAGTTTCAAAAGCCTAGTGCTAAGACTCTAGTCATAAGAGCAGCCACTTCATGAACACTAGTTGCTCAAGTTTCATTAATTTGTTTTAGCTTCTTCAGACCTTCAAAAGCTTCCATGGCAAAAGAAAGGAGTGCGGTAAGGACAGTAATGAGGTTTTAGTTTTACTCAACAAATAAACAAATACTATATAGACATTGAGAGAGGTTTTGCTTTATATATTTTCTTTTGCCATCATTCAACCCTTCATAAAGCAGCTCAAAATGCAGAAGTTTAAGCTTAAAGTCATTAATTAATCCGACCTCTGACCATTGATATTTATAAAAGAGAAATTGTACTGTCAAGGCATATTGCATTCATTAACTTCAATTAGCTATATTTCTAATATGCATGCACAGCAAGCAATGAGACTAAGAAAGGGGTAACAAACACATGGATGAAAATTTACCGGTCAGCTATTGCAAGAATTATTCCCACATCACTTTTGGGGAGCACATCTCCAGAAAACCTAGGAAGTGTTATCTCAAACAAGGCCTCAGCAATCTATTACAACAAAAGTACCGAAAATGTCAGATGCTTGGTAAATTCACTACAGGTAAAGAGCACACAGAAGTCAAGCAGTATGAAATATTTCATACAAGCATAGAAAGAGATGGGAAGAAACAACCTGCTCTGAATAGCCATCTCTAAGAGCATAATGACGGGCCATTATGCCAGAGAGTGAAGTAAATTCTGTGACAACAGCAGTAGCAAGATCTGACATTGCAAGTGATGCAGCCTCCTTAACAATCAGAAGCATATCTTCTTCAACTCCAAAGCCCATGCTTAGCTTGCAAACCATGCTTTCAACTCGTGTCATCTTGTCCAGAATTGTTCCTAACTTCTCCTATCATTTCATATCATCAAATTATAAAGGTTATTGTACTTTTAACCTTTCTGTACAGCCTAGTCCCAATCTAATCCTAAAAGAGAGAAAGATCAACAGACAGCTAAGGGTTAACATCATTTGTCACTTCCAGATCATTTTATTCTTTGATATCAATGTTCAGATGTTCACCCATAAAAATTATATGCTAAGTACTAACTTCATCCAACCTTTACCTTTTAATGTTAAATAAGGTAAAACTGACATTCTGAGTTCAAATTTGGTAAAGAAACTCTAGACATCACCAAAAAATTCTAGCAACAAGCAATCTATGTTTCACACTAAACATACAAAAAATTAAAAAAAAAAACTTACATGAAAAAGAATGCCCTTCAGTTGAGTACGGAAATCCTTAAATCTTTTATTTGTATCCAGCTCATAGAAAAATTTGGCATCTTCATATCGAGCTCTGCAAAATTAAATGAAAATTTTACTCTCAGTTTAGATTTTATCGAGGATCAACAAAGATGTAAAGAAAATTTTGCTAACAAAAAGCCTAGCTCCAGCTGATAAGACAGCAACCAAGATGGCAATTGATCAGACATCTTGGGTTAAAACATCCATTCTATGCAAAAATTCTAATTATGAACTCTTAATGGAAGAACATAAACAAGGATCTATGTTTAATTCTATTCACTTCGCTGTGAACAAGAAGTAACAACTAAGTTAAAACCTGAGAACAGCTTCATTTCCTTTTCTCACCACCATCTCATTGATTGCTCCGTTTGCTACCTATACAAACCCCAATATTAACTGATGAAACCATCAAAAGCAAACTGACAACTTTTCTCAAAAAGCAATTCTTACCGCAATGAAGTAGGGCAACAGCTTTCCATTATCATCAGTAATGGGAAAATACTTTTGGTGCTTCTGCATAACCTGCATTTGTTGGTTTGTTGCATTAGTACATATAAAAATATCATGCTACTGCTAAGATAATTTGTCAGATGGAATACCTAAGCATGCAATAAGATCAGTCAGTTAACTTAAAGAGCCTGGAAAGACATACAATCTCATGTGGGGAAAAAAAAGTCACTTATAAATTTAGCCAACAAAACAGTCACACGGGATTTCTCAACAGCTTACCATAGTTAAAAGATCGTCAGGAAGCTCTAAGAAAGACTCTTTAAACTTTCCGAGCACAGGAACAGGTGCTTCAACAAGATTAACAACCTGGTAAATTAATATACTGTAAGAACAAGTCTCTTTGCAAGAGATTTCAACAAAGAGAGCAACAATTGATATCTGCAAGAATTACCTCATTGAACAAGCTTTCCTGAAAAGCAATATTTCCGTTGACACTTTTTGCTAATAAATGTGAGCGCTCCAAAATTGTTTTCTTTCTATCCTGTCAATAGACATTCAGTACAGCTTTAATGTCCAAGAAGAAAGAAAACAGAAGTTTATAGAATCAAAATCCTGATAAATAGAATATATGTCAGTACCTCAATATCAATACCAATCCCAGCATTCTTCATTATACTACAATAAGATTCTGCACTTTCTACCTGTGGAAAGCATTTCAAAGCTGAAATGAATATACGCTTAATAAAAGAAGTGGCACAAGCACTACATGATGCTTCATAATGTCTAATAAAGTTGAGCGACTCCAATAAGTTTTCCATAAGCACTTTAAAAAAAATGTTAGGTTCCATCTGCTTAACTCTGTCCACTTAATGATTGTGAAACGATAGTGAGACAAAATCAATTAGATCAAATAATCATTTGGAAAGGAGATTGATTGTTCATTATTTCATCATAATGCTTACAGATACCACAGCAGAAAAATAATCTTTCAGTACTTCATATAAAAACCAGATTAAGCTGGTGGAAACAAGTTGCCGTATATACCATGACAGTAGCTGTTGCAGTATTACGAAGACCATAAGATAAGTTTCCACTACATATCGAAAAAGACAATGGTAAGCAGAAAGTAACATCTGACCGTTAGTAAAGAGGAGAAGTTACATTAGCAATATATAATTACAACTGAATTACCTCAAAATCCCAGCAAATGTAAATGGAACCACTGCATCTCCATGGAGGGACATAATCCAACGAATAGGTCTGCTGAACATGACCTATTTTAAGAAAGCAAAAAAGAAAAGAAAAATAGCATGCTCTTTAAGATGTCTAAACTGGTAAGAATAACATATTATCCTCAGATTATGTTTCAAACAATTATGCAAACACGAAAACAGAGAACAAACGAGCCTTGAATAGAATATGCATTGCTAATGCTCACATAGATGAGAATGAAGGAGAAAAAAGAAATAATAGAAGTACCTGTGAGTTCCAGCGCATCGACTTCGGGAAAGTTATTTTAGCAAGCATTCCGGGCAATTCTTCAGATAAAACCTAACGTACATAAAAGATGCTTACAAAGATAAACAAATCAAAATGCCATAGATGCCCTGGTAAGAATGAGGCAGTTCAAAAGAGAAATGAAATAACAAAGAAAAGAAAGGGACCATCAAGGTGAGAAAAACTCAATGATATAGAAAGCAAAAGAGAGATCAGAACTCAAACCTCCAAAGCAAATCGAGCAGATTCTTTTACACGGGCATAAACATACTCTGTTTTCCCTGAAAAGCATTTATTATAAGAATAAAGCAACAAATCCATAAATAACCATGATCTTTTTCACTGACAACGGGAACAAACTCATGCTAAAATAAAGATTACGTTTAGATGCAACCAAACCAGTTTCCATTAAATTGGAAGATGATCAGGTTTTGGCAGGAAACAGAATTTTTTTCCTTTTTGCAGATAAAGCAAATGCAATGATACCATCTAAACATGAAAAGATATTGCATGGAGCTGTACTAAAGATATCCTATAATAATTTGTTCCACTAATGTAATGGCAAGGAATGTTATAAAGTATATAATCTACCTGAAAGGTAAATAATTCTCTTGATTAATATACTAACAGCAAGACAATTATTTATACCAAGTAGGTACAATTTGTTGCTCTGAATTTGAGAAATTTATACCAGTGGGAATGTAAGTTGCATTTTTGTGTTTGACCAAAAAAAAAAAAAGCATCACTTCTTTTTCAACATGACATGAAACTTAGGAGATCATAATAAATGTTGGTGAAGAAATACGCAATGCCTGTTGTTTTCCTTCCTATTTGATGTTTTTATCATGATTGTAAGTTGTAACGCGTAATATTAAGTAATTTTATCAAGAAAATAGATGAAGCACAGAATATTGAGACTCAAGCCTTATGCAGGAATCAAAATTGACTCACTGTCCGCCTTTCTGAACAAAGAATCTAGTGGAACAGCATATCTGCGGCAAAAACCCTCGGCAGCCTGCAGTAAACAACAAATTTCATATAGGTAGAAACCAAAATAAAAAGAAAAAATGCAAAACACCAAGGGAACTGCCAGAATCTTCATTACTGAAGTTATACAGCCCAACAACCAAAATCACCAGACAAAACATCATACTTCTTTCTTCTCAGCAGAAAAATATATAGCAAATCATAATAAGAGGCGACCAAAACCTTTGTAGGATTCCCCTGAGGGTCAAAGGCTTTCAAAGCGGGAGGTCCCCGAACCTCAAGCTCGTTCTCTGCTTGCTTTGGACAAAGACTTTCAACAGATATCTGAAACAACAAAACAAGGCTTGGTTATCTAACATATAAAAGAATTTAAGCATCTACCTGGCGTACATGCTCATAGAGGAACTTCCACTAAATAAATAAAAGACATAACAATAAAATTTAATATATTAGCAATCTGAAATGCATCACAATAAACATTTAACAATTCTGACAAATGCATCCCTATATAATACACTTTAGGTATGTCCACACGGGATGCCTTGTTATACATCATGATGGGTTACTTGGACCAGCTAACATAAGAGATTCCTAGACGTCAAATAATATATTGACAATGAGGTTACACATTATTATAAACTTACAAGTGCAATCAGCTTTATATACACTCTTTCAAGTTTACATGTATAACCCCAGTTCATCACATCACAATTCAAGGTTTAACACGCTCAACTTCTTAACAGAAGCATCCCCAAAACAGACAGTATTTAAATAGACATGCAAAATAAGAACTGCTGTAGACTACAAAATCACGCAAAACACATAGTTGTACCACTAGTCTGCGAGGTGTGCCAAAAGCCTGAATGCCACCATGGTTCAATCTATGTTTTTCAAGTAGCTGCAACACTAAATCTTTAAGCTGCAATGACCAGAACCATATGTTCAGTCAACAAGAAATATTAAATTAAGCAAGTGTCCATCCAGAATTTTACAAATAAAAAGCCAAAGAAAGAAATGAGAAAAGCAAAATATGCCAAATGCCTTTCCTATTGATAAAGATGCATATAAAACAGCCGGTAAAGTATAAATCAAATACACAACATGTCAGAAAGAGAAAGATGAATGCTCCATAAAAAATCAATCATACTTGCTGGCTTGCGTTAACTACATCATGAGGTGGCATCTCTTCGGTCCCAATTTCAAGAACAAACAATCTTGGATCATGGTGCACCTGCAAAACATAATTAAGGTAAACAAAAGATATTAATGAAGGTGAAAAAACAGTAGAAATTGTGTTTTGAATTTAAAGATACAGTTATCAAACACTCAGAAAAACGAGAACCTTAAAAGAAACTATAGAAATAGCATTTAACAGAACTTTCAATGTGGAAAAACTAGAGCTGGATAAATATAAACATTTCCAAGTTTCAACCAGAGAGGAACAAAAAAAAAGGTTTGGACTTGGGGGAAAAACAACAACAATGGTGGAGGTAATCTGGAGCATTTTTTGTCCACAGGTGCAGAATATGAAAATGTCAAGAAGATAACACATTTATGCTGGAAAAATATAAAAAAAAAAATAGAGGGAAATTTATAAAAGCATCAACTGGTATATGTGTCTTAGTTATGTGTTCATTTATAGAAGACATCTTTACATTAAGTTAAGAGCAATGTAACATAAATTGCTTCCATTAAGCTATGTTCAGTTAAACATAGAATGCCTCCAGCCTCTATGCTTCCAGCTTTATAAGAAGAGGGAACAAGGAGGCATCACCAATCCACTTGTATGAAGTACCCCATCACTAGCACTCCATGCACCAATGCACTGGGGTGGTCTGGCTTATTGCAATACAAAACTATACATCATCATTTCAAAAAGGACATGTAACAGAAGACTGAAGCCAAAACTGAAAGTCTACAACAACGGTGTACCCCAAAGTTGAGCTACAACAGCACTATAAGTAGGCTGTTTGTGCAAGGATAACTTTCCCAGATCTTATAATTGGCATGTATCTAGGATCCATATAACTACATAAAATTGAAAGAGCAAAAACAAAGAAATAAGACATTAGTTACAAGTAAGCTCCCAATAGTCTAAGAAGTGCTATGGGGGGGGGGGGGGGGGAATATTTATACTAACCTTTTTGACTGCTGCCTCCAGAACCTCTTTAGGACATACAGGGTCAACAGATTCAGAGACAACACCCAAAGGATGTCCAAGAGATTCTCGTGTCTTTAACCAGAGTAGAGCACATTGACGGGCTAAACTATAAACCAACAATGACAAGCACCGTGAGAGATGCAGCACTAGAACAAGGAAAAACAACTAGAAGAACAGAGCAATTTCTTTTGTTCAAGGGAGGATTAATCATCTATCAACCATGCAGTCCATGCCTCGAGACTGGAATGAAAGGGAAAAACAATTAAATAACCAGAGCAATTTCTTTTGTTCAGGGGGGCAGGGTCAATATCTATCAATCATGAAATCCATGCATCTTATAAATTTTTCTGTTGTAGACATAGATACAATGTAGAAATAGTATGTCTATCCAAAGGTTTCATATACCGGCTCTACATATACAGGATAGGAAGTATGCTTAACATATTGAGCCTTCTGTATCTCATCAGTTTCCAATATGAATAAAATGATATAATGGCAGAAAAGTATCTTACCTACGCATGCGACCGAAATAACGAGCACGCTCTGTTACTCCAACAAAGCCTCTAGAGTCCAAGATATTAAAAGCATGAGATGTCTTCAGAAGCTGGTCATACCTAGCATGTTGTTGAGAAAATGTTAACTTGAAAGGAAAATAAATAAGGAAAAAATCAGGACCATAAAAAGCTTGAAACGGCAGCAAACATACGCAGGAATTGGCAATCCTGAAGCAAGTAAGGAACGAGCTTCTTCCTCAAAAAAATCAAAATGCTTTTGAATATGGTCAACACTGGCATGTTCTAAATAATAAGCACTCATCTCCTTCCTGAAAGTAGAATTCAATAAAATAATCATTCGCATTTTACATTAACAGTAACACAAAAGCATTTCCAACCATTAGGCTGCAGATACTGATGAAGTCAACAGGAATAATAAATTAAAGAAGATAATCTAAGTCTGGGTTTCTTTGGAGAATCAATGTGTATCAAGCTATGGACTTTCAGCACAACTCTTTGACCTAAAAGAATTCTGAAAAGAAGGCGAAAAGATTTACTCATTTTCCATGAAAAGTTCACCATATGTGATCCCATCAGCATACTGAATTTTCTTAAAATGATCGACACCCTGCAAATTGTAACTGAAGTAACTTTAGGCACACTAAAAGAATAAAAAAAAGCAGAAGAGAAGAAAGATGAACAATGTTATGAAATTCACCTGAAGTAACATAAGTATACGCTCAAGGCCATATGTGATCTCAACAGATATTGGTGACAATTGAAGACTTCCAGCCTGAGAGAGAGAGAGAGAGAGAGAGGAACAAGCTCATAGTCTGAGTAGTCGCAACTTTCAGAAAGAAAAACAGGACACATGTAGCTGTCAAAGAACAAACCTGCTGGAAATAGGTGAACTGAGTGATCTCCATACCATCCATCCAGATCTCCCAGCCCAAACCCCATGCACCCAGTACCTGTAAGAATGTGAGGACAATAACACCAATTTGATGCTTAAAATATCATAGTTTTAAAGTGCTCAAAGTTAGAAGGCAGCTGGTTCTAACTGATTACATAAACTATGCAGATTGGAAAACATACATACACATAAAAGAAAGCCACCATGAAAATAATCATATTACCGGGCTCTCCCAATTGTCCTCAACAAACCGTATATCATGCTCACTAACATCAATACCTGATACATACAAAGAAACATTAAAAAGCCAGAAATTCTTATCACTAACACCAAGGTGTATTAAAAAAAACATGATATAAAATTACTAAAAGAGACTCTTAAGAAAATCAAAGAAAAAGCTAGAAATTCTTATATTCTTCAAGCTTACATTGTTCACAAGCATTGATCTATATTGTTTTCATATTCTTCATTTTTGTCTCTTCCTTAGCTTATCTTCAACTTTGCTAACACTCTTCTACTAGAAGATTTATTTTGTTTGCAAACATATCTTAAAATGGGATTGTGTGATCTTGAAAGAATCATACTTAAGAATATGGGTAGAATTCTTAAGGGGATTAAAGGTTTCTATCTAAGCATAAAAGATAGAGACTGTAAGGTTATACCTTAACCACAAAGGTGATTTCTCATTGGTGAATTTGGGAAACACCCTGGAAAAGAAGTGCCAAGAAAACAGGACGTAGGTGCTGACCTAAACCTTTATGTATCGAGTGTTTGATTCTCTATCCCTTAACCCTCAACTTATTTATTTTTACTAATCATTTTTTATTCTTGTCATTTCTGTTTATTAAGTTCATTAATTTGTAAAATTTCTATAGAACTAATTCAGCCCCACCCCTCTTGGTTCAATCCATATTTGGGCTAACACAATCCTTAGGCTGCATAAGAATGAAGCTATGATACAAACCATAGCAAGTTCCACAAATATAAATCAAATGAATAAGATTAGCACAAATGAGAGCAATGGCAGCATTAGAGAATTATGGCAACTTACAAGTAGAAACAAGCATCTAAATAGAAAAGCTCACCACTGTATATCAAGTATGGAAGAAAAGGGGGTGAACTAAATACCTAACGCTGAAAGGCTACGAATAAAGAGGTCTTGAGAATTTCCTGGGTCAGGCTTTAGTATAACCTGAAAACAGTCAAGGAAAAAGTTGTGAAAAGATAAAGGAAACTACAAAATGACTGCAAAGAAACAGCTTGATAAATCATTAAAATATCATAAACCCAACCTATTCAATAAAACGCTCAAACCTGAAATTGAGTGTGGCGTTGGAGCCTGTTAGGATTTTCCCCATAACGACTATCATCTGGCCGGATGCTAGGTTCCGCATACCTTCAATAGAGAACTCCAAATTCTCCATTAGTAATTGGACATTAAAAGTTCAATGATGCATGGTAGATGCCATTCAGTATCTGAACAAGAAATTAACTATTGTTCTTTCAATAAAATAAAATAAAAGTCCAATTAACCCTAAACCCTAAGTCCTGAACCCAAAACTAGACGAAAACATGATTGAAAATGGATGAACGAAAGTCCATGTAACACTGGCCAATAACTTGCAACAAAAACATCAAAGCCTTCCCCATTCTATTTAAGACAGACATGAGACATGTAAAACACACCCAAATGGAAAAAATGTAATCGTGAAAATCAGACTAAAAAATACAAAGGGTTAAAATGCATAAGTAATTTATTTAAGTTCAAGAAACTTGCAACCATAAGCATACTTACGCAACATTCCATGGTTCTGGACCAAGAACTCTCAAGTATGTCAAAGGATTCATAGTCCCGGCTCCAACCTACTCATTAGATACAAAACCTTAATGAATACTGACCGTCAATTAACAATAATTCAAAAACCGACGAAATAAAAGTAAGAAAAAAGTGGAAGAATATAATGATAAGGACAATTATGCTAAATGAGCTTGCAAATGAAAATAACTTAAAAAATCTGCCACAAATACACTTTCAAGCAAGTAAGAAGAAAACGATAAAACAATCACAGCAATGAAATTAGGCCATTGCTGTTACATTACCTCGGTGTTGCTGCATTGCATTATAGCACATCCAACCGACGCCCAATATTCCTATCAAATTAGCAACAATTAAACATAGTTTCCGTCGCTAAATACTTTAATTAATTAATAATTAGTTAATTAATAGAGTGAAAACAGTCATCAATATAATGTAAGTAGTAGCTATGAGACCTGGAGTCTTTGAATAGCTTGTTGAAATGTCAGAACAGAAGCTTTCTTCGGCTCATCGCTGGCATCTGTCGAGGACTGTTGCTGAACTGAAGAAGTGTGAACTGCGGAGGCGGCGGTTGTTCGGCGGAAGTAGCGGCGGTTTAAAGGCGGCGGAGGCGCGGTGAGGATGGCATTGGGCTTGGCGAGACGGAGGAAAGAGAAGTAAGGAGCGTTGGGCTTAAGAAAGGAAATGACTAAAGGGAAAGCAAGGATAGCCATTGCTGCTGGAGCAGTTTGTTTGAGGCTTTGATTAAGCCTCTTGGCTTATCCCAACAAATATATGTATTAGTTTCTGTGTTGGATTGAATGGAATGGGAATTGGATGAATAATTAGGAGAAATTGGTGTGGTTAATGATGGTGCGAGGTTAACACAGAAACATAAAACCCTACAGTTACTAGATAAAGGATAAAGAAGATAAGGAGATTTTTCTTTTACATTTTTTATGTCACTGCAAATAATCATATTTGAAAACAAAAATTAAAAATTAATCATTATTATGGCAATAATCTTTTTGCCATAAAAATTAAAAATTAAAAATTTATTATTATGGTAATCATCTTTTTGCCAGGCAGTTATTTATTAGGTTAAATTAATATAAAAAAATAAACTCTTAGACAAATTATTTTATGGACATTTTTATTGTGTATATATTCCTTATTTAATTATTTAATGATATTTTAATTATTTTTTTATATTATTGATACATAATTTTGGTAATTTTTTTACCCAAACTCCTAACACTTCAAGGTTTAATGTTCGAGTTCAGGATTTGAGATTCAAGGTTTAGGATTCATGAGTCAAGTTTAAAGCCAAGGTTCAAAGTTCAGGGTTCAAAGATTTTGGTTCGGAGTTTAAAGTAATTAACAAAATTGTGTGTTAATGACATAAAAAATTTGCTGAAATGTTATTAAATATGAACTATGAATAATGTGGTATTAAAGGTCCATCTAGAGGTGAGCATGGGTCAGGCTATCCGGCCCAGCCCGAAGGCCCGCCCGAAATGTAGAAAGGTTTGGATAAAAATATAGGCCCAAAAAATGAGTTTGGACAAAAAATAAGGCCCGTTTAAAAAAGGGCTGGGCCTCGGGTAAGGCAATTTTGGCCCCAGCCCGGCCCGAATTCACTAAATGATAAAAAAATTTTGATTTTTTAATATTATTTTCTTGTTATTTTCTCCCTATTTTGCTACAATTTTACTATTATGTTGCTACTATTTTGTTGTTATTGTTTGGATATTGTATAAAACTTATTTTCTTGTTAATTTTGTTATTATTTTAGAGACATTTATTAATTTTGTTATTATTTTAGAGACATTTGCTTGTTAAGTTGCATCTATCTTAGTGTTATTTAAGCATACATATTTTTAAAAATTTATTTTCAATTTGTTGGGAAATATTTATTTTGATGTTTTTAGTATTTTCGATGTATTATATATTGTAAAATTATATAAAAATTAATATGGGCGGGCCAGGTTGGGACCAGGTTTTAACATTTTTATCCGGGTCGGACTTAGGCTAGGCCCGAGCCTAAATTTTTACTCGGGCCTAGCCCAAACCCAGCCCAACCCTGCCCATACTTACCTCTAAGTCCATATAATTTATTCTAAATCTTCTTTTTTAAGAAATAATAAATTATATAATTATTTTTTAATTGCATTTGATGCCATTTACTCAATTTTCTTTTTCTTAAACACTTCTACTGCTAGGCTAATACATAATAATTACACCAATTAATAATTTAAGTTTTTTTTATAATTAAGGTATTCTTCATCTATTTTATAATAAATGAAAATCTTTTTAAAGTTTTTACCATTCTTTCAATAATATCATATTCAAAATTTGAATTTGCATTATCTCACTAAAAGTGTACTTTACTTTAATATATATACATAGCTTATCTTTACACAAGATCGATCTTTCTGAGGAGAGGGGGAGATGGAGTGGAGGAGGCAGTGATTATTGAGAAGACAATGATCTCG
Source organism: Gossypium stocksii (assembly GCA_020496765.1). Classification (NCBI taxonomy): domain Eukaryota; kingdom Viridiplantae; phylum Streptophyta; class Magnoliopsida; order Malvales; family Malvaceae; genus Gossypium; species Gossypium stocksii. The sequence continues at coordinate 5,071,081 of CM035623.1, forward strand.
ACCTTCCCAAAATGGTAAAAATATCTTTTAACTCTCTCAAAAATTTATAATTCAATTTTCATTATGTTTAATTTTTTTCTACCACCACCCCTATTTGTGGGGCTGACTTGAATGAAATAAAACACTTTTTTTCAACAAATGGAATAAAGAGATTCATTAGCATTTTATGATCAATCATTTATCTCTTCGAAGAATATCAAAGTTAAAAAATTAATCATTGATTTCAATAATGAATATCTTAGTACAACCAAAAATAATTTGAGCCTAGATTGGAGCTTCATTTAAAACTGATCTAAGCAACAGAAAGTAGCCTTAGCATGGATTAATTCGATGTAATTTTCCTATTCTCAAACATTCCTTCAGCGCATGGCTTGCCTTGCTAGATACACTTGCAACTAAAAGTAATCTTTATGCACGGGTATACAAATACCCACAAAGACTGTATCCAATGTGGGAATTGAAGAGGAAACCAAGGACGATATCGTCTACTACCGTAGTAGCCTTATGCGGATTGTACTTGTTGCAAGTGAAAATATTTTAGTTATCCAACTATAATATTTTTATAATACGTAAAATATTAAAATTATTTTTTACATCACTAATTGACAGTTTGACACTAAAATTATCAATAGACAACTTCTGTAGTCGCATGTACTACAAAAGATTCTTTTTACTCTAATTAGAACTTAAATCAGCTCTAATTAGGAAAATTTAGAGTGCTTATTAGAACTCAACACCTACAATTTATCTGATATTGTGAGAATTCCATGATAAGAATACCTAAACATATAAATAAAAATATAACCAACAGCTACTGATAATAGTTTAAATTATATTTAATATAGTAATGAATTACTTTTGTTAGTGAATTTTTAAAAAACTTCATTAAGATTACAACTAATTAATACTTTAGTGATATTTATAGATATTAATTAATAAAATATTATATGAATATATATTTTAAACACAATTATAACCAAAAAAAAAAAATAATTCAAATACAAACATAAAAAATTACTCATAACGACTTTTTGGACAGTTGAGACCTACCAGTTCTTTATTTGCCAAAATAGCAAGCAGAAAAAATAAAGCCCATTTCTTTTAGGTCACAAAAAAACAATGTTACACATAAGCATACTCAACAAAGCTTGCACCGCAAGTCAAAATATAAGACCCTTTTGAAACTTGTTTTGTGTTTTAACAGTTTTTTTCTTACCCTTTGCTACACAGGCACGTGTCAGTCACACGTGCTTCTCCACTTCTACGATGTGGAGCTGCTTTGTATATTTCATGGAGATAGTGATGCAGGTGACGAGGTGTTGGAAGCATGTTGCTCATCATCTTCAAACCCAAATTTACCATAAAACCCCTGCACCATTAAAAAGTAGCAAGTGTCAAAAGGAAAACCACATTAATCGCAATCAAAATGAGTAAATAAAATATTTGTAATCCCAAGCTGCTTAAATTTGAGAAAAAAAATTTATATTTGACTCCGAAGACAAAGCTTGAGTAGATTGACCTATAATTCCGATTAAAATGCTTAACTTGAATAACTCATGAGCCTAAATTCAATGTTTTCTTAAACCGGACAATGGCCTAACCGGTCAAGTTAAAAAATTATTAAAAATTCAAAAAAATAATAAAAAGTTAAAAAATCCGGTTCAACCGCCCTGTTCAACCAGTTTTTTACCCGATTCAACCGCTCCGTACTGGTTCCTGGTCCAACCCACCAGTCTAGTCCGGTTCAAACAACATTGCATAAATTACAAATACAAGTAATGCTTGAAAACTCAAGTCACTCGAACTCAACAACGAGATTGAATAGAATTGAAGGTTTTTTTTTTTTTTTTCAAACTAAACTTGAATAACGTGCAAACACAAATGACTTTTACACCTTTGCTTCGAAGAATGCAATGCTAAGATCGATGCTTATGCATGCTGTAAAATACTCTAGTAAAACCAATGAAAAATTGTGGACATACCATGGCATCATTGATTCCATAAGCCACACAATAGTGCTCCTGAAAACCAGCAGTTTCAAACAAAATCAGTGATGAACACAATAGTAGCATGTATGGAACTTTTTAATCAACAGATGAGAGGCATAGATCATGTATGTGCACCGCTTGCCTCGTCACATGTCAGGCTAACACCCACACACCAAATCTATGCTACTCAGAGTCAATTATGAGTGTTGGATATGAATGCGTTTAATTTTTTTTCCCTATATTTAGAGGATCATTAATAATCATATTGTTCATATCCATTTTCAAATACAGACAAATTCTTCAAGAAAAATAAAGCTCGGAGTAACATAAGACCAACTTTGTCTTATTTTCTAGGAACTCCTACGTTAACTTTCAGTTTGAACCAAAGATTCACTTACCTGCATCATATGCCATTCTTCAAATTCATCGAACAATTCCAGCCGCTCAATTCTGAACACAAGAAAATCAAATATAAGAGATCCTCTCGAAATATTTCAGAAAGGTAAAAAATTGGCAAGCTTTCCAATTGAAGTAAAATAAAAAGAGCTAAAGATGTGAAGAAAGAAATTGGAAGGGATTCCTCTTTATATCTTCTCAAAAACCTTGAAAGAATGGCGACTTAAAGAAAGGAAACAACCATTCTTCTTTACAGTAATGCACAGCACACAAAACAAAGGAATTCATTATCTGATTCGGATTTGAACTTATAGAAGTATTATGTTATATTATGTTAGAATAAGTTCACCCTCAACAGAAAATTAAAGGTCAAATTTGAAGTTACAACTTGCGTATTTACTAAGCCATTTAAACAGGTCATGGCCTAGGCAATTGAATATCTATCAAATAAAAGTGGTCAACAAAATCATAGGAACATGCACAGGAAACAAATCCACGGATGGTTTACGTAATCAGAAAGCAATAAATAACTATAAGACGATCTAATTCTTATTTTCAAGTTCATGATACTGCTACGTATCAAACTTAGCTAACAAGATAATAAAAAGTCATCAGAACAGAACCTAGTTCAAAATAAGTAAATTCCATCAAGTTCAGGCAAATGGCCATCTGCACTGGCTAAATCTCCGATGGGCGATGACATATATGAAAAGTAATTATTTATAATGATAAAGCAGTATCTACCTTCGTCGTTCATTGGCGTCGACAAATTTACTATAAACTCTCAGCATGTCCCAGGCAACAGCTTTCTGAAATCCCAGGAAATACACCAAAGAACATAAAGATAATTGAAATAATAAATTAAAAAAAAAAAGACCAGAAAACAAAATGAAGAAGAAAAGGGACAAAGAATATACAAATATTACTTCTATTAGATGATGCCTTCACTTGTACATATTAAAGTTAATCACTGGCAGTTACTAGGAAGAAGACGAAGAAGTGGAAAGACAGTTGCTAGATTTTTAGCTTTATATAGCCAAAACTAGGTTTTTATATCAGGCATTACTTTTTCTTTTTTAGGTATGGAGCATTAATGAGTTTACCATCATAGAAACGCTGCTCTAAAGGCACCCAGCCAAAGTATGTCATGAAATAAATAAACTGACAAATATATATGATCTATCTGATCCTAAATCCCCTTATGAACAGACCACACAATTTCAGTCAAATTAAGAAAACATAAAAAAAAGGGTATAGCATCAAGTTGAATTAAAAAGACAAGATATACTCGTATACCTGCCATCCCTGATCAAGAAATAGTTTTTCCTTTGCTTGCAAAGTTGGTGTAGCATCAATACCCAAAAGTGCACAGCCTCGACTCTGCAACAAAATGTTGACTAATAGTTATTGATCTTCACTAATAACTAGAGTAAGTTACTATAACTTGGTATCAAGGCATCCAAGCCTCACATTTCTGACATTAAACAGCACTTAAGCAATGACAACACATTCATCTGCATTCCCTCATTTATTGCAACTTGACTAATTACTAAGCTCGCATCATTGAAACCCCTATTATGTATGATGAGCATCTGCTGCTGCAGAATAAACCAATTTTAGAAAGGGGGATAACATGCTTGATAAGGCATGAGTTCTAGTACCATAAGTGTTTCCTTATAGGAACGTTCACGAATCTGATCAATTATTCTTCACGCTTTATATGAAACTTGGTAATATAAACAAAATTTTAAAATAAAAGGTATTGACTGCAATTATATGTCTCAATTCCTTAAAAGTTTCTTGCATTTCAACCAGAAAGAAAAGAGGGGGAAAATGGCATTCTGTAAGGGGGACCTGATGTCCATATTCCTATCTAGCCAGACATCTTTCCTCCTAACATCAACAAAGTATAAAATAAGAACAAACTACAAAGAGGCTCTGGGTTCAAAAGAAATTCACGCAAACAGCAGAGAAACTGCTAATTCACTCATATAATCAAGCTAACTCACAAATAAATGAAATCCAAAAAGTAAGATGTTTTCACCTCCAAATTTCTTATCATTTGCTGCCCAAAAGCATCATCTGGATGAATCTGTTGACAAGGACAATAAATGGTGGATTCATCAATTTCTCTTCAGGCATGGACATAGAAAGCATGGCAGCAGTCAAGGAAGGAACATAAGCAAGAAACCACAACCAACAAGACAGGAACTAAAGCTGTCGAGGTTTCAGAAAAGTATAGTACCTGCTCATATAGGAAAAATATAGCTGTTGAAAACGTCTTTGATGCCCAACCAACAATAGAACGGCTTGAATCTGGATCCAGGTATATTAAAACGCATTCTGCAATAATAAATGTTGGCAGACTGATACCAATATCAGATGACCCTTAACATGAAAATAATAAATAGATTCTACTCATAAAAGGCAGAAAGGAACAAAAGATCATGAAAATAGCTAGATAACATACAAATTTAAAAGCTAAACAAGGGAAAGAACACAAATTCAGCAAACCCTCATAATTACAATCATTATATATGCAAAACGGAATAGACAGAAAGATGTCAACTATTTGCTTCTAAATGGATGAGTAAAATGCTAACAAGTGCAAAAGAATAGGATCGATTCATAAAATACCTGGGATCCATATTTGCCAATGATATGACATCATCCAACTTCTGAATGTCACGCAAATCAACTGCAAGTAGCTTGTAGTGATCACTGAGCACTTCTCCATTCTCTGCAAAGATATGAACGCTGTATCATTCTACAAAGAAGCATGTGCCTATAAAGTACAAAAAGTTAGTTCTGTGATTCCTTCAATCAAAAGTTTGTTGATGCACAATGAACCATAATATATAAAATCTGCAATCAAACCCTCAAAACATCTACTAGATGCAATGGACAAATGACTTCCCAAAAAAACATGTTTAACAAATAAATAGAAACTCAACCAAATATGAGCTATTCACAGAACGGTTGAAAGGGACAATTTTCTGCTTCATGTTTTGCATGGCATCTTTAATGTTAAAGTTTATGTACAATGGAAAAAGCACTCTTGGTAATAGCACTAAGCATCCACATAAACCAGAAAAAGAAAAATGGGAATTTGATAAATAAAAACAATAATAGCAGCAATTTGTCATACAAGAACCCAGTAGCCAGGGCAACTTACCTCGCGAGATTGATGCTGTTGCACCAATTTTGTCCCTCAACTGACTGTAGGATTCAATAAGGGAAGCCTTTTTGCTGGTTACCTAAAGTAAGAAATCACTGTTTAAAGCACAGTATTGCACAAATAAATTGCAATCATAAATTCAAAAATGCACCTCTTTAAAATCCAGTTCCACGTATAGATACGGTGCTTTTCCCTCATCCTGTGAATGAAAGAAAACAAAAAGCACAATTAAACTTGTTAATATTCAGGCTTCCATAAAGTAAATCAAAATTTTCAAGTACACAAAATATGCAGCAAAAATACAAGGGAACATGCATTTTCTCTAGATAATTATTGCAAAATAAACAAAGCAGATAACTAATGCCACAAATAGAAACATGGAAAAACTTAAGTTACAAGTGTTCAACACAAGTTAAACAATAAAGGTAGAAATCTCATAAGACTGTATTATGTTATGAGTTTATCCAACTCACAAGAAAAATCAGGCACCTGCAACTGAAAATAGGTGGTATCAAATCCAGCACCAAGTGATAGTATCTGCCTCTTTGTTTTACCCTTTTCACTATTAGATCCCTCACAATCAAGAAACTGATATAGAAGCTTCCTGAAAGCAGCCCAACGTGCAAAATAACCTAAAATACACATCCAAATAAAACAGAAAGAAAGAATAACAATCCATTAGATTAAATTCATTAAAAAAATAATAATCCATTAGATTAAATTCATTAAAAAAAAACAATCCATTAGATTAAACTCATTAAAAAAAGAATAACAATCCATAAAGATTAAATTCGTTAAAAAATCGCAAAGAAATTCAAATGAATCAAAACTTACCACGGTTAATAATAGGAGATCTCCTCACAGGTCTTCTAACAAACAAATGGATGTAGTCATCTTTCATGTATCCCTTTTTAACGCATGACCTTTAAATACACAGTGTGGAAGAAGTGAGAAATAAAATGCCAAGTGATGCCCCTCAGTTTTTTGAATGAGTTAAATATACTTCTTTTCAGATTACTATGTATAGAAAAGCATCCACTTACAGAACTACAAAACTAAATTAGTTCTACACATTTTGATATCATTTTATAGGATTAATATTCTATTTCACAAACCAATAGTTGGATTTACAAATATAATTGGACTCATCATGCAAGTAAAATTTCAAATCTATCCTACATCTCTATCATATCAATCCAGAATACGATTTTTCATTATTAAACTTTTTTGCATCCAACCAATTATACATACTAAAATCATTCAAAACTAACATAAAATAAAATAGCCTATTAAACAAATATAAATCGTACATGCAAAACTAATTTAGTATTACACTAGTATAAGTGATATCTCCATATGTATATATACACAAAAAACAAAAATAAAAATCAAGAAATGTTCAGAACAAAAAAAATACTTCTAATTTAATTGTTCATTAGAATCATCTCTTTCACATTGAAATGCTGCATCAAAGATCGATGCTAAACCGTTTCGAATAAAATTCAAAAGTTCCGAACCTAATTTTTTTTTTCTTCGATATTCTCAAATAACGAAAAGAGAAAAAGTAATAAATGAAAATTAACGTTTGCAAGGGGGCGAAATACAATGGAGATAACATGGCAAAAAAAAAAAAAAGAAAGAAACAAGGAATAGCACTCACAGTTTACTGGCTGAAGCATCGTCGTTGGTGGCTTGAACCGCTGCCCTGTTGCTACGTGAATCAGCCACCGAGTTCGCCATGGAAAGCAATGGAGAGAAGGGGGGTTCGATTTTTTTTTTTTTACGAGAGAAATTAAAGTGCAAAATACTATAAGTGCGTATACGGTTCGAGGTTTTAATTGAAGGGTTTGCCCGAGATTTTGTTTGGCTCGCAATTTGACGCTCGAGCATCTGGTAAAATTATTCAGAAATTTACTATTTGGCGAGAAAAGAAAAATATTTATCCAATATTTTACAATGTAATAAAAAAATTGAGTTTTGGGTTTTTATTAAAATAATCTAAAAAAATTTATGTTCTAAAAAATGTATATAAGAAATTTATTTATTAAAATAGTATTTCTTTTTCTTTTGGCAAAAAATAGTTTTTCTTTTATTTTCTTTAGAAGAGGTCCTTAAATTGATGTTGTTTAAATCGGATCAAATTGATCAGTTGAATCAGTTAGATTACGAATAAGTCAAGAGAGACGGTTAGACTCATTCATTGACAAGTAGCTCGAAACCGATTGAACCAAGTTAAAAACCGATCCTCTAACACTCTTAACCTATATCCGTCACTGAAATAGGGTTACGAAGCATTACTAAACTTTTCGGATCATATACGTACATTTCAGAACACTTATTATACATATTAGAAACCAATCATAAATCGCTCATATTGTCCCCTGTATGAGCCCTCGAGGCCCAAAATACACATTAAAAATGAATCGGGACTAAACTGAAAACTCAAGGAATTTTTCACAAAATTTAAAAATTCTTCTTAGGTGTAGGGGACATACGCCTGTGTGGCTAGGCCGTGTAGCTCACACAGCTGAGAGACATGCCCGTATCTTAGGCCGTGTGGGCATTGATGTGGGGCACACGACCGTGTCCCAGCTCGTATCCATACTCGTGTAACTCTCTGACTTAGACCACACGACCAAACCACACGGCCAAACCACACGCCCGTGTGCTAGGCCGTGTGAAAAATATATGGGCATTTTGTTGCTAAATTTTAAGGATACAAGGGACACACGACCAGATTAGACACCCATGTGCTAGGCCGTGTGCCACACACAGCTGAGACACACGCCCATGTCTTTGCCCGTGTGAACAAAAATAGGTCATTTTAAGGCCACTTTTCTCACCCGTTCTTGATTTCAACCTACACATCTCAAATTTCATGCTCATGTGCCATAACAATGCATTCAAAACAACCAATTCTTAGTTCTGATATTATCATGTTACCACATGTCCTAACATTCTATTTTACCACCTTAGTCAATTCACTTATATACCTATAGTTAACCATTATTTAACTACTCCAAACACTTATACCAAACATAATTAAACCATGTATAAATAATTTGATTGGGAATATAACAAAATGTAATTCTTAACATTTACACAAACCAGTCCTACCCTATACATGCCATATAAACTAAAATATATGATGCAAAACTACCGGAATAAGCTGGATAGTGTGGCTTGATGTGTTGATCTGATCTCCTGATCTCACGTTAATCTACAAGAGCATTAAACAACAATAGTAAGCTTAATGAAACTTAGTAAGTTCAATAGGTTAAACATAGATCTTACCGAACTTAATATAATAAATTAAATAGTAAATTAATTATTCAATCTCCCTGTCAAACACAACATAAATCGATGAACCCACTACCTTCAATTCAATATCAATAATAATCAATAAAACTTTGGATTTCGTTTACATAAGTCTTTTACCAAATCTTATCGAGTTTGAGAACGACTTACGAATATGAGTACATCATATTCAGAAGCCCGGAAGCTGCACAGAAGCACATAAGTGCTAAACGAAAACCCATAAGGGTTGAATGGAAGCTCATAGGAGCTGAACGAAAACCCATTAGGGTTATATGGAAACTCATATGAGTTAACAGAAGCTCGCGAAAGCTAAACAAAAAGTAAACACGAAAGTTTGCAAGAAATGCTAAACCTCGGTTTACTTGGGTAATTTTCCGTCAATTTATTATTTGCATGTACCTTCAATTCATCATTTGCCAGAGGACGATTGTACTCAATCCAACGTTCCACTCATTTTAACATTTAATTCAATTTCATAATTTAACAATAATTTTATTTTCATCAATAGATATGAATAAATACTTAATAACATTCATCAAGTTAATAAATAAATATTAAATTTTAACCATACAAACTTACGTAGGTTAAATTGTAAGATTTGTAGTAGTTCAGGGGCTAATTTGCTAATTTCCCCTTTCACGATTATTTATGAGCTCTTGATCTAAAATATAAAATTATCCATTCATTATCACACATTTTAGTTCCAATTCACTTCACCATTAATACCCCTCAATTTTCAAAATTACATAATTACCCAATTTTTTACAACTTTTGCAACTTAGTCCCCTTAGTAATTAGTATATCAAATGAACTAAATTTTCACAATTGATACTTCATCTATATATTATAGGCTATCTTACAGCCTTGATACATAGAAATTTAATACCAAACCCTAATTCTTTAATTCTTCACAATTTAGTCCTAAAATCAATATCTATCAAAATCACTTTATAAAATCATCATACAATAAAATTAAAGCTCTAAATCCATGTTAATTCATCAAAAAAATTTAGTATTCATCAATGGTAACTTTTAGAATTACCAATAAAATCAAAAACTAATGAAATAGATAGTTGGACCTATTTGTAAAAGTCTTAAAAACACAAAAATTTTAAGAAAAGAGCAAGAATTGAACTCACATGATGTAAAAGCATGAAAAACCAGCTTTATGAGCTCTCCTATGGCTGTTTTTGGCTGAAGATTGATGAAGAAATGTCTAGAAAATCTTTTAATTGATATTTTATTTGTTTAATTTTACAAAAGTTATAATTTTGCCCTTAAATCACCTAATTTCATTGTTTTTTTTTTTTGCTTATGTCATCTCAGCCTTCTATTTTAGTCTTATTACTCTTTAATTCCTCCCTCATTTAACATCTAATTCATTTAATCACTATTTCTTTAATTATCAAGTTTTGCACCTTTTTTAATTTAGTTTTTTTTACTTAATTAACCATCAAAACGTTAAAATTTTCTAACGAAAATTTAATACTATCTTAATGACATTCCGTAAATATTTATAAAAATATTTATGGCTTGGTTTATAAAATTGAGGTCTCGATACCTCGTTTTCTAAACCATTTAACCTAATAAATCATTATAAAACACAAATTACTAATTCAAAAAAAATTCCTAAAACCACTTTTAACTCATAATCACTAAATAATAAAATTTACGAGCTTACTCATCGAAATTGGTGACCTCGAATCACCATTTCTGTTACCACTGAAAATTAGGTTGTTACAGATCCAACCAACGATGGAATCAATTATCTATTTTTTAATACTTTTTTACTTTTATGATTTTGTTACAATTTATTTAATTGAAACCATCAAACCAAAAACTTACTATTTAGTTGATTTAACTATTCGTCCAATTTTAAAAATCTTGTTTATCGAGTAGATAATTTTTTAAATTTATCCAAAAGATACGATATCTTTTTTTTTTGTGTGTAAAGAAATAAAGCAGATGAATTACATTATATTAAACTGAATGAAAACACTACTTACTTTATCGTAATAAATGATTGCTAGCATCTCCCTAAGAGGATCATCAAACACCTGCAGATCCTCTTTCTCGTCTGAAGCCATTTTAACTACACGATTAGCAACTTGGTTATCCTCTCTCAAGACGTGCCATAAACATCAATGCTTGACATGCATCAAAAGTTGTTACCCCTGATCAAAGTTGTAACACACTTGTCCCGTATCTGTCACCAAATTAGGGTTATGTAACATTACCGTACAATTAAATACCTTTAAACATAACATCATATAGTAATTCAAACACATCATAAATTATTCATACAAATGCATACTGTCTCTAAGTCGAGCCCTCGAGGCCTTAAAAATAACTTAGAGGCAATTCAGAACCAATTTGAATCAATTTAGAAAGTTTGGGAAAAAGTAGAAAAATTTGAAAACAGGGGACACACGGCCGTGTGCCTCATACAGTTAAGAGACACACCCATGTCTTAAACTGTTTAACTCTCTGAGTAGGGACACACGTCCATGTCCCAGCCCGTGTTTTCACCCATGTAACTTTCTGAGTAAGGTCACACGGCTGTGTCACATGCCCATGTACTAGGCCATGTAACTGTCGAAATCGCCCCACATACCCGTGTGCCAGGCTGTGCAACTCACTGACTTGCATACAAATGACCAATAGGTGACATACGACCGAGTCACACGCCCATGTCTCAGGCTGTGTGAGCCCACAACTTCATTCATTTTAAGCACATGTACCTACACATACTTTCAAATACATGTACAGGAGGTATAATTCTACTTCAAACACTCACAACATAATTATATATCCATTATCAACTTGTAACCACAACATATTTATCTCTTAATATACACCTATTCCATTCCCATGTACTAAAATAACCTATAGCATACCATTTCATATTTTGAAACTTTCAAACATATTGAGTAACAAGTAGAAATTCACAAGTTGAACAAGTGTATAACATGTCACGACATTTTACTCAAAAACTAGGCATTCAATACAATAATACTTAGGTTCCTATTACATGTCATATACCAAACTGAGAAGTTAAGTCTACCAAGATCCCGGATAGTGTGATTCCTAAAGTTGACCTGATCCTCGTAGCCTTTAAAATGTAATCTACAAAATGAACAATTTATAGGTAAGCTTATACGAAGCTTAAAAAGTTCATTTAGAAGTTAATAAACCTTTCAATTCAAATATAGATTTAGTCCACATTAAACATAGTTTCCAATCCACACAACTTATGCAATAATTATAATCAATTCAGTAGCCCAATATAATCATAGGCATTGCTCGATTGAGGATTTCATCAGTATAAACGTAGGTTTCTACTCGTTTGAGCTTTACTCAATATAACAGTAGAAATTGTTTGATAAAACATCAGTCAGTATAATTGTAGGATTTGTTTTGTTAAGCATTCATTCAGTATAAAGGTATGATTTGCTCGATTGAGCCTCATTTAGTATAACAGTAAGGTTTGGCTTAATTGAGCGTATTTCCAATATATGAACAACGTTTTAACAATTATGTAAGCATTTAAGAGTATAATTCAATATATACGAACTTATCGGACTATTTTGCAGAAAATTCCAAATTACAGGGGATATTTCACAGATTTACCTTTTCCCCGATTATCCCCACGTTATTGATCAAATCAAGGTTTGAAAATAGAAAGGAAAAACCCTAGCTTTTCCTCTATTGGCTGTGAAGAAGATGAAGAAAATGAGAAATTTCTTCAATTTTTTATGTTTAATTTAATATATATACTATGGTATTGACAACGTTCCTAATCAACCTTATTTAACCTCTATTTTAAGCTTAATTGAGCCATTCACTTATGAAAATTATCATTCAATTCCACTAACTAAATTCCCATGGGTTTATTATCCATTTAGTCCATTTAATTTAACTATTCAACTTTTACAATTCAATTATTTTACTTATTAAACTATCCAAACAAAATTATATGACTCTATAGACCTCGTGAATACACTAATTAAAAAATATATACCAAGTATTTCGTCAGAATTTATTGTTTCAAACCACTGTTTCTGACATCACTGAAAATCGGGTTGTTACAAAAGCAGAACTCGATGTTGCCAATAGAATGGTAAATTACTCTCAAAATAAATTCATAATCATTAAAGATTTTAAACTCTAATGAATATAAGAAAAATACAAGTGTCAAGTTCCTTATAAATTAAATTCGTAAATCTATGGGGGTGTTTGATAAGCAAAATTTTGGGTCTTTTTTAATTAATTTAGGCACAAATGGAGGATTGAATAATCAAACCCTCTAATTGTAATGTTTGGTAAATAAAGGTTTACAAGAATTTGTTAAAACCTTAAAAACAAAAAACTCTAGATAGGCAACTTTTTTCAACAACTAATTGAGAATGAGATAGGTGGAATGACATATCTAACCATGCTTGCTAAAAAATTATTTCATTTACCACATGATCTTAAACCTAATAGAAGTGTCAAGATATCAGTAGCCTCCATTATTCCATTTTCACTTTCATCTCCAATGTCCAAAGTAAACTAAAAAAAAAATCCACAATGAATATACAAAAATCAACATTGCCGCGAGAAATTTTCAATCGAATGCATTCATCCTTCAATATTTATGTACTCTTAATTTGTTTTTAATTTACCTGTATAAAATGATTTTTTATGCAATTTTATATTAATTGAAATACGCTACTTGACAAATTTATTCAAAGTGTGACATGATTATCACTAATTTACATACTAATAACATGACATAATTATCACTAAGAATATAGTTTACAATCATATTGATACACTATTAATATTTATCAACTTTCACAAAGTTAATATTTGCAAATAATGAACTTACAAATTTTGTTTATTTAAAATTTTAAAAATATTCACTAATTAATTTCTATAATGGATGTTTTAATTCTTTGGTAATAGTGTTTTATTTAAATAATTTACCCAATAAAGATTAAAGTATTATAAACAGATAAATACTTAACAATAAAATGTAACACGTTCTTATTTGTCATTTTACACATATCAGCTTTCAGCTATCATCTAAGTTTTATCAAACACTTTTAAATAAACAGTTAATAGAATCAGTTGGTCAAATCAATCACTACAGTCAACTACCAGTTAATGTTGGAAAAGATGGACATCATATATATATTAAGGGTAATTACAAGTTATTATTTACTATCATGATAGGTTAGCCTAAATTAAAAGTGATTTAATTTGGTTAGAATTTTATTGGGTTTTAATTATTAAATAAAGTATGGGTCAAATATGTGTAGATACTCTAGTAATTGAGTTCTAATCAAAATTCTAATTAATGGAGGGCTAATTAGAATTTGATTAAAACTAATATCCCAATGTTATAAATATTAGGGTTATGGTCCCCAAATTATACATAAGATTTATTTTCTAATATCCCATCATTAAGAAAGGGAGAGTAGATATTCTCTGAATTTCTTATGTGTTAATTTGGAAGATCAAATCCCCAAGATCCGGTAAAACTTTAAGGAATTCATAGATTCAGGTACGCTTCCGCATCTAGTTTTGTTCTTGATTTATTATTGATGATTTGACATGATAGATATTGATTTATTAATTTTTATTTCATATTTATTTTACAAATCTAACAAGTGGTATCAGAGTTTTGTCATGTTGAATTATTCAATTTTACATGTGAGTAATAAATTGGCCCAAAGGAAGATTTATTGTTCGACGTGTTCTTATTGTCAATGTTTGATTACAATACCAAGATATCACTTAGAAGTTACTATTTTATCCAAAAAAAATAAAATATTAATGGAGTGCCCGATATCTTAAGATGAGGTTTACCTTTATTCAAATTATTTTGGTTTAAATTTGAAGTCTTATGTAAGGTTGTTTATGGTTTATGATTTATTCAACTATTATTTTATTTGTCAACATCATTGTTTGTTATTTTGGGATAAATATATATACATATATATACTATTATCTTTTAATTTGATTGAAAGATGAAATTAAGAAAAATATTTAGAAATAAATAAATTCAGATTTTGGCTTTGAGTTTTAAAATTTTAAATAGATTAGTTGAAACAAAACGCCGCCAAAGTGACTTCTTTTGTGTAGATTAGTTTATTTGAAATATTAAGATGATTATATGTTTTTGTAATTCATGAATTTATTAATTGACCCAAATGTAAGTTAATATTTGGCAGAATTTCAACGACATCTATGGTGATAAACATGTGACAATTATAAGGTATTTTATATGAGCAATAAATTAGTCCAAAGATTAATTAATTGTTTGACATAATTTATTGTCAATGTTTGATTGCTACAACAAGAGTACCGCTTATGTTAATATTATTGTCCAAATACTTGATATTAATGTTGTGTTTGGTATCTTGAGATGAGATTAGCAATTACCTTAAATTTATTGTTTACTTATGAATATTGATGTGAGCTTATTTTTATTTATGTTTTGTTCTATATTCAGCTAATTCATCTCCTACTGCCATAATATCTATTAATATAAATTCTATACCCATACTTAATGGGACTAATTTTAATGAATGGAAAAGGCATTTACTTATAGTGCTTGGTTGTATGAACATAGACATTGCACTAAAGGAAGAACAACCTGCACCTCTCACTGTGGAAAACACCCCTTATTTCAAAAGGGATTTTGAGAGGTGAGATTGTTCAAATTGCATGAGTCTAATGCTTATGAAACATAGCATTCCAGAAGCCTTTAGGGGCACAGAATCTGAAAAGATTACTCAAGCCAATATTTTCTTGATGAAATTGAGAAACGTTTTGCTAAAAACGATAAGGTTGAAATGACATCATTTCTAACTTCTTTGATGTCTATAAAGTTAAGGGTTAAGGAAATTCTGAGCGATCTAAGGGCTATAAGTTTTATGATCCCACAATTAGGAATATTTTTGAGACAAGAATTGCAACATTCTTTTAGGATGTTGAGTTTGGAGGGAGAAATAATGTTAGAGACATTGCTTTTAACGAGGAATTAAATTCTAACTCATTTCCTACTATCATTTTTGATGATGTTTAGGTTCTAATACCTATTATTGATTAAGAAGTGAATTTAGAACCTCAATAAGACAATGTTGAACAACTCCTTATTCAATATAAGGTAATTGTTATAGAATAACAAACTCAACAACCTCAAGAATGAATGTCATTAAAAAGGTCCACTAGAGAAATGGTTATAATGACTTTAGTGGAATATTTTGACATTAAGCTACATCAGATGAAAATTAAGTTAATGGTTTCTTAATGGTAACACTGATGATACATTTATATTGTGCAATTAGAAAGTTTTGCGTCTAATGATGCAAAGTTAATGATTTGCAAAGAACTTCATCTACGGGCTTAAGCAAACTTCTCGTCAATAATATTACAAATTTTACCAAATGATTATCTCATTCGGTTTAGAGATGAATTTTATTAATAATTGTATATACCATAAGTTTAGTAGGAGTAAGGTTTTATATTTGGTTTTATATGTTAATGACATACTGCCTGTCAATAATAAATATAGCCTCAATCAATACCCTAAAAATGATTTTGAGATTACAAAAATGTATTAGATTTTTTACATTTTTGTAGTGGAAAGTTTAATGTACATTCAGGTTTGTATATATTGGAATATTGTGTACACTATTGGGGTGTTAGGTAGATATTTTAAGCAACCCTAGTTTGGACCATTAGATAGCATCCAAGAGGGTTATAAGGTATTTTCAGAGAACAAAAGATTACATGCTCACATATCGGAGGTTTAATCAGTTAAAGATCATCAGGTATATAGACTCCGATTTTGATGGAATATGGATACAAGATTTTGTCACTAAGGTGCAAATTGTGAAAGCAAATTGCATTCTTTTATTCCAATAGCATCAGGAGCACATCAAAGTCAAAACACATAGACTTTAAGTTCCTGGTTGTTATAAAGCAAAAGTTCAGAGTTAGGTGTCTATAAAGCATATTAGGAAAAACTCCATGATTGCGGATTCGCTTACTGAGGGACTGCACCTAAGGTTTTTCATGAGCACATTGCTCATATGGGTGTAATATCATTTAAAGATATTTGGTTTTAGTGGGAGTTTGTATTTTTAAATGCTTTTATGTTATAGACGCATTTTCAATTATTTTAGTGTAAAGATATATTAAGTTTATTTTCTGCAGAAATAAAGCTTATTTAGTTTATTCACACTCTGATTTTGGTAAGGTTTGATCTTACTAAGGAAGACCAGTTGGAAATAGACATGTTTAGATCATATTGCATGCAATTTCCATGCTACACATCCATATTTGATCTTTGTCATTTGATTGTGTTAATATACGTGATCATGGATGGATTTAGTTACGATATATGTAATGAAAGTCGCCTTGGTTTTATGCTAACATAATTAATGGACGAGATTGTTTGGAATACCTTTTGGATATGATAGTAAAATTTTGAGCTCATAATGTTATATAATGACATGAATTATAGAGTAATTAGTATATATATGTGGTCTAAGTGTGAGATTGTTGGAAAATATGGGCATCACATATATAATAAGGGTAATTACATGTTATTATTTACTATCATGATAGGTTAGCCAAATTAAAAGTGATCTAATTTGGTAAGAATTTTATTGGATTTTAATGATTAAATAAAGTATGGGTCAAATATGTATAGATGCTCTAGTAATTGAGTTCTAATCAAAATTCTAATTAATGATGGGCTAATTAGAATTTGATTAGAACTAATATGCCAAGGTTATAAATATTAGGGTTATAGTCTCCAAATTATACACAACATATATTTTCTAATATCT
The DNA here is from genome assembly GCA_020496765.1 of Gossypium stocksii. Classification (NCBI taxonomy): domain Eukaryota; kingdom Viridiplantae; phylum Streptophyta; class Magnoliopsida; order Malvales; family Malvaceae; genus Gossypium; species Gossypium stocksii. The sequence continues at coordinate 5,088,807 of CM035623.1, forward strand.
CATCATTAGGAAAGAGAGTAGATATTCTCTGAATTTCTCGTGTGCTAATTTGGAAGATCAAATCCCCAAGATCCGGTAAAACTTCAAGGAATTCATGGATTTAGGTATGCTTCCACATCTAGTTTTGTTATTGATTTATTCTTGATGATTTGACATGATAGACCCTGGTTTATTAAGTTTTATTTCAGATTTATTTTACAAATCTAACAATTAATTGCCAAATAGGACCTATATTTAATCTTAACTACCAAATATTCATACTAAATAATACAAGAGCAATACCTCAATACTTATAGGTTTTGAACTCTTTAATTAAATTTAAAAACCTAATTATAATATATGCTTTGAATGAAACTCGACATTTATAATTATTGAAATCCATATACCTAGTTTTTATTGAGTTACAAATATTCATTTTTCTTCTTTTTTTGGGGGGGGGGCACAACCAAAAATTTACTAGCATGTGAAACAAACTTTTCAGCTAGAAGAAAAGTGAAAATTTCAATACTAAATGAGAATCAATATAAGCTTAGAGCATAACTAAAACAACTCAAATTCAAACGCGCTCATCACTAGATGTAGTCAAAATGAAAATGTTGAAATTAGAGATGATGCATGATCATGTGCAAACATGATTACTTTGCTTGAAAACGTGAACAATCGCACCTCTCCTTTCAAGATCGACTTTATATGAACCAAATGAAATATCTGTATAGGAGGTTTTAGTGGAGAACTCAAGGCGTTGGGAGGGGCAGCCTCCCTAAAATGAAAAAAAAATATTTAGGTGTTTTATAAATTATAAAAAATTAAATTAATAATGGTAAAATTGTATTTTGATCTCAAAAAATGATAAAAATTTAATTTAATCATTTAAAAATTATAAAGATATAGTCTATTAAAATGATTAAATTATATTTTTATTATCATCAAAATATACAATTAAATTTTGTCTCTCAAAAAAAAAATTCTGGATTCACCCTTGGAAGGTTTAATTTCTCCAACTTTTACAGCATGTTTGGTTGAAAGTAATGGCTATGCCATTACATGCCTATTACAAGCTTATTCTGCAGGCCCACATAAACAGGCATTTGGTTCAATGGAATATCCTATTACGAGTGTATTCCATTATGGGCTTAAGCAGAGATATTTGGGGATTTCTATGCCTTTCCCTCTTCGCCATTTACCCATTCGTTGCTTGAGGAACCCTATATTACCCTTACCAAATTCTCACCTCAAAAAAACTCAATCGGCAACCATTTCTTGCTTCGTTCGACTCCGGCATTCCTCTCCTTCATCCAAGGTCAGGTAAACATTTTTCCTTCTGCTGTTCCTTTCATTTTCATGTCTACCATTTTTTGTTACCCACAATTTTTTTTGCCTGTTTTTGTTACTGCTTCCTTCACTATCATCTTTGATTTTTTTTAATAAACATAGTCTCAAATTTGAAATCACGTCAGAAACTCGGAACTATGTTGGTAAGTAACATTAAAGCTATCCAACCCATTATCGAAAGAGAGAAGATTTGTATTTTTTAAAGGTAGACTCAAAATTTTCAAAGGAAATCTTATTTAGCATGATTGATGGTGATTTAATGTTAATGTTTTACTCATTTAATTTCAATCGTAGGTTTAGAATGGATATAATGGAATTTCCCTAGATAAAAGTATTATGGATCTCATGAAACGTGTAGACTTTGAGCAGCTTCAGGGCTTGACTAGCCAGATCACATCTAGTACTTTGAAACAATTTCTTATTATGGACTTCATCTAGTGTTTTGGTTTAATATACTGGATTATGTTCATATTTCTGAAAATCAATGAATAAGAGCATATATACCCAAATTTATATACAGATTATTTTGTTCCCTTTTTTTGTTACATTTTTCCTGTTTAAATAGCTAAAGAGTGAAAAATGGAGATCCTATTGTTTGTTAGGCAGTTTTGAAATGGATGTCTACTTTTAAATATGACTTTGTTTATGAAAGTATAATTATCATTTAGCTTCAACACATAATGAAGGAGACAAGAAAAAATTATTTTTGAAGAAGTGTTTTATTGTTCTAGTTTCTTCGCTTTGTGTTTCAGTGCTGCATTCTAGGATTTCCATCACATGACTCACAATTTATTTTCTTTCTTTTTCTTTTAATTGTTTTTGACAAACCCTGCATGCAAAGCATAACAAACAAACATAGCGCTTATAATGTCGAGGTCATAAGTATTCCATCATTTAATAGATAAAGCTCCAAACCATCCAGACATTGCGTTTATTGTTCTCGGTTTAATGTTTGGGGATGGTTTAGCTTCAACACATATCAAACTCAGTTCACTGGTTTCTTTCATGTAAAATTTTGCTTTTAGCGGATTCTTTGGGCCCTGGACTTATTTGGAAGGTCGCTCATTTTCATGGAATCAAATAGCATAAATGATTGCTGCACCTACTAGCAAATAAATGTCAATGAAAATATTCTATTTTCTTAGAAATCGTATTTGAATGACTTGCATATCTGTCTCTTTTGGGTCTGGACTTATTTGGAAGGCTGCTCATTTTCATGCACTGAAATAGCAAAATGTTACTGTTGCATCAACTAGCAATGAAATCTTAGTGAAAATCCTCTCTTCGAAATTGTATAATTTACATATATGACTAGCTTTGATAATCTGCAATCTTATTTTTGGACTATATAACAGAACAAGCCTATTGCTACAAACTATTATTGTGCTCATCGGTAAAGCATATGTGCATCTTGAATGTTGTACCTTATTTTGTTGGTGGATGTATATGTGCTTTGGTTTCATGCGGAAATGCAATGAGATGCTTTACTTATTTTTACAGTTTCTATTGGCAAAGGAAAACCATACTCACTTGAATCTTCATTTGCTTTGTCATACAGGCCAATAAGACACCATCAATGGAATCTGTTGGTTCTTCTGGTAAAGAAGAGTAAGTTACTCATTACATTTATATCTTTCTGCTTTATTATTTGGACTTCTTTTAACTAGTATATCTGTATTTGAAAACTTACTCAGGCTTTGTGCTTTTGCAATTATTGCTTAGTAAAAGCATGAACTTTAGTCCATCTTAATCATTTGATAGTCAATTGTTTGTACGATCTGATTCTGAGATTGCAGCTAATGTGGGCTGGTTTTCTTAATCACTGCTGATTTGTATTGATAACATTTGGATCAACAAATTTCCCATCCTCACTACTTTCCATATCTAAATGATTGACCTATTTAAGAACTAAATAATCTAACAGGTAATGGTGAGCAGTATCAATTATGAACTAAAACAAGATAAATCGATGCTCACTTGAAGTATAGGAACAATGATTGATTCCCAGAATCTAGCTTTTGCTTTTTAGCTCACTTTCCAAGTCGTTTTTTTCCCAGTTTTCTAAACATGTTAAGCAAAACAAAAATAATTGTTTGTATGATTAAAGGAAATTTTTATAAGTTAATAGTCAATTGTTTGTATGATCTAACTCTGAGATTGTGGGCTAATTTTTTTAATCATTGATGATTTGTATTGGTAACATTTGACTTGAAGAGGCTTTGTTTATCTTGTATGCATCATCAATGGAATTAATACATCAATTTTGATCCAATGGTTGGCATCAATATATTGTTGTTTGTTTTTGAGATGTTTCGTTATCTACTTATCATTTGTTTTCGATTATGTTTTTAATATTTGAGGATTTGTATTTATTCGGTTTCTGTTGTGGATTAGACATGGTATTCTTTCCTGAATTTTTTTTAATTCAAAATAGATTGATAAAATATAATTATTAACTTGGACCATCGAAAAGAATATTTATAATAATTTTAAATTTAATTTATTTATCAAGAAAAATAGTATATTAACCTATGATTTAAATACTAGGTTTTGTTTATCAAAATTGGATCAAATCGATGAATTGAATTGATTCGATTGGTATTATAAAATTGAGAAAAAATAAATTAATAAAAAATCAATTAAACTGAGTGAAAATTTGATTAAAAACTATTTGAATAAAATTTAAGTTAATTTAAATATTTAATTTAGTTGTTGTAATTTATAAAATGAATGCATATGTTATTATAATTAATTTATGTTTATCAATTTTTTATTTTTACAAATTTCAAAATTTTTTTGAAATAAAAATATTTTGAAGTTTTTACTTTACAATGATTGAACTAAATATTTTGAAGTTTTTTCTACACTCTGAGCACGTAAATGACAACAAGATTTTAATAAAAAAAATCCTATTCACTTTATAAAAAAAATTATAAATAATAGTGATTCATATAACGTGAAAAATTCCTCGTAAACGTGATAAAAAAGCAATGGCACCATCACTCTTTTTTTTGAAGGAAAAAGAAAATGGACGTATTTAAATTTTATAATAATAACTTAATAACTCTTTTACTATTACTTATAATAATTTTCATTTTATATACAATAAAAAACAATAATTATATTTTTATAAATATAATTTTATTATAAAATTAAGACAAAAAAATAATCTTGGTAGATATAGAAATTGGTCAATAATCAACTTTTAAAGATCGAATTAAAGGTAAATTAATGATCGAATTTTTAAAAAGTAAATTAAAGATTGAATTTTTAAAAAGTTTCATATAATATATGTATATTTCTATAACACTGGAAATTATGTAATTTGGAAGTGGATGTATTTCAAGATTAGATGTTCATTATTAATAATTCTCAAGTTATTTATTACTTCTAATATTTTGTTTTTTTATTGTAGAATAATTAAATTATTTGTTTCACTAATGATATTTTAGCACATTAAATATGCATTGCAGTTTAAAAATAATAAAGTAGATTATATATTATTTTTATAGTATTATATATTATGATTTTTTTAATTCATATAATAATAATTATATTAAGAATGTTATTAAATTATATTTTTTATTAAATTATATTTACTAATAATTATGTTAAAATATGGTTAAATTATTTTCAATAATAATCTTATTAAAATCTAATAACAATAACAATTATCATCTATCTAAAAAAAATTCTGCTAAGGGTATTCTGGTCATTTTAGTTTTTTTTCTTATGCTATTACAACATCATTCCATTCAACCAAACACAATAATACTATTACAGTTCCATTCCATTCCATTCCATTCCATTCAACCAAATAGTTGAATTACTAATTACAACTTTATTCCATTACAACTCTATTCAATTACAGCTCTATTCCAATACAGTGAACCAAACGTACTCTTAGAGTGTGTTTGATTTGATAGAAAGAATGAGGAATAAAAGAAGAAAAATAAAAAGTAGAAGGAAAATAAAATTTGAGTGTGTTTAATAAGAGAGGATAAATAATTTTTCATCTTAATGTATAAAAAATTAACCATTCCAAATTTGAATGATGAGAGGAAAGAAGTGTAACACCCCGAAAATTTATACAGTAAGATATTATCCTTGATATAGTAAAATAAGGAAATAAAGTGACAAGAAGAGAAAATTTGAGTTATGTCCTTGGGAAGTATATTATGACATATTAATTCAAGAAAGGACTAAATTGTAAAATGAGAAAAGTTTTGTTGCTCAAGAGTAAATACTCAAAATTTAAGGGGTTAAAGTGTAAATATGGAAAGTTGAAGGACCGATAGTGCAAACATTTTAGGGGTGGAATAATCTAGAAACTAAGGAAAATGGTTGAATTAGGACCAAATTGAATAGGTGAAGAATTTTGAGGGACTAAATTGCAATTCTACCCAAATAAGTGATGACTCAAGGATGAAATTTTAAAAGATCACAAAGGGCAAAATGGTCAATTGGAAAAGAGATAAATCTAGAAAGTAATTATGATGTTGATGATATTTTATAATTATTTTATTAAAAAATATTATTTTATTAATATTTAATAAGATATTTATTAATATTTTATTATTTTATTTAGGATATATATATGTGTGTGTGGAAAGAAAAAAAAACGAGGGAAAGGGGGAAAAGAAACAGAATAGCAAACGGGAAAGAAGGGAAGAAAAAGAGAAGGAAAAAGAAAAAGAGAAATTGAGGATTTAAAGCTTGGATGTTTAATAGGTAAGTCAATTAAGCCCTTTTCTTTTAATTTTGATGTTTTAAAAGCTTTAAAACAAAGTCTTGTTAAGATTAAGTTGATATTTTGATAGTTCATAGATTTCTAAGAGTAGTTCATGTTGAGCAAGAAGATGAAATAGGGGTTTAATTGATAGAATTTTAAGTTAGAATGAAAAAGAGGATTAAATTGTAAAAGAGGCCATAAGTTTTATATAGTAGGGATTGAATTGGAAGAAGTTTTAAATTTGAGTTCTAATATGAACATTGGATGGTTAAGTTAAATATGGGAAGAGATTAAGTAGAAATGAAGTATGAATTGAGTTGTAAAAGTAAGTAAACTTAGTTAGGATTTAATTGCAAAATAAACTATAAGAAACAGTTTTGGGCAGCAACATAAGCTTAACTTTGAAAAATCACCAAAAATGGTGTAGACCCAATTTTTTGCCCGGCCCATTTTTTACAAAACCCAAAATCAAATGAAAAACAAAAATAAAAATTAAGCCAATTTTGAAGCCCAAATTACCCAACCCCAAACCCAATGTCTAACCCTAAAATCAAAATCAAAAGAAAAAGAAAAAACCTAACTTTTCCTCAAGTTTCAGCCGCCGCAAGGGTTTCCCACGTCCCACATCTGCACCAACAAGCCCTTTGCACGCCCTCACGTTCGTCGCGCACCAATGGCTCCACGTTCGCCCATAATGCCCTTTTAGTACCTGTAAAAGGAGGCTATAAAAGCCAAATATTGTAACAAATTTGGGGGAGATTTTTTTTTCAATACGAATACACACATTCAATACTAAAAAGAGAAAAACAGTTTCAATAAGGTGATTTTCATGATTTTTGCCATTTGATTTAGTTTTTATTTTAAATCTCTTTCATTCTTTTTTTGAGATTTAAAAAATAAAAGTGAGGCAAAAAAGGAAGAGGGAACTTACCTCCATTCTTCGATCTCCGTCGATTAGACTTAGGGCTCATTAGAAACGAGGGTAAGGACCCTGCTTGCGTGTTTCCGGCCACCGTATGATGGTGGTCCGGCGGTGGCTTGATGTTGGGTCATCAAACCCTAGCAAAGAAGTGATAAGGGGAATGGGGGGTGTTTGCTGCTTTGCTGCAGAAAATGGCAGATTGCCATTTTACTTTTACTTTTTTTTTAGTTTTAATTGTACAATGAAACGGTGCCATTTCATTAAAGGGGTTATGCATGCCTAAAATGGGAAAATTTCACGTTTGGTCCTCCCTCCTTGCATCAGCATTTAATTATCCCCATTTTAATTTTTTTTAATTCAATTTTGGCCCTAAAGTTTTGCCTGGGTTTCATTTTAGTCCCCTAATGCTGCGCTGTTTGGAGGGGGCGGGGATATTTGTTTTTTCAGTCCCTCCATTTCACGCGCGCATGCAAATTTGCCCATTTCACTTTTATTTATTTCAAATTTACCCCGATTTACTGTTTTAAACTCAATTTAGTTCCTAATCTGTGATTTTTTTTATTTTTGTTATTTATTTATTTTTTATATTTTATATATTGTTTATTAAATCATTTTTAATTATTTACATCAAGTTATCTTACTATATATATATATATATATATATATTTTTTTTTTTCCCTTTTCATCTTTTCGTGTATATTATTTTTTTTATAGTATTTAGTTTTAACCTTTTTAAAATATAACTTAAAATTTGTTATATCTTTTATTTTATTTTATTTTATTTAACTATTTTATTGTTTATTAAAAACTTTTACACATTATTTGTTTAAAATTTATGTTATGTATTTTACTACGTATATGTATATATTATCCTTTTAAATTTTGTTACATTTTTTTTATGTATATTTGATTTCTTTTATATAAAGTATTTTTTTAAAAATATATATATTTTTAATTTCATACTATTTCGTGTATATATTTTAAATCTATTTATATATATGTCTTCTTTCAAATTTATTTTTGTATATATTATTTATGTTAAATATATATTATTTTGTACATTATTTATTAATAGTAACATAATAGTGTTTTTTATTTTACTATTATTTTCACCTTTTAATATTGTTATTATTAACTTATTATTCCTGTTAATATAGTATTATATTCTTTACTATTTTTTTATTGTTATTACGAATATTATTATTATTAGCTGTTATTTTTTTTTCCTTTTCATATTATCTCTTATTATTATTACCATTTTTTAGGCAAAATTGTTCATATTTCCTTTGTTTTATACCTTTATTATTTTGCTATTGTTTTATTATATATATGTTTTTTATTTCTGTATTTTTATTATTAAATAAATATTGTTAAGCTTAATATTGTATTATTATTTTTATGTTGCATATTTTTATTATTTTTTTTTTAAATTTTAAATCTCTTTAATTCCTTTATTCAACAATTTATTTTCAAATTGTTTTTTTTAAAATAAAGATAATTTTCTATACTTAGTCGTTTAAAAAAAGACATGCCCTACCGTATTGGGTTCATTTTTTTTCCTCGACTTAAGTATTTTATTCAACATTTTATCCCCAAATAGTTTTAAAATAAAGGCAAATTTCTATACTTAGTCGTTTTAAAAAACATGCCCTACCGTACTGGGTTTTGTTTTTTTTATTCGATTTAAGTGTTTGAGTATCCTTCTTATCGATTTATTCCTTGAATTTTTTTTTCTTCTAAAAAAGCCAATTTTCGATATTTGGAAACTCGAAAAATTGTGCCCTACCGTATTTGGTTTCGGTTTTTGTTCGATCCAAATATTCAAGTATTTTTCTTATCGGATTTTTTTTCAAAGTTTTGGAAAGTGAAGGCAATATTCTATATTTAAAAAATCAAAAAATCATGCCCTACCGTATTGGGTTGTGGTTTTACGTTTGATTTAAATATCCGAATACCCTTTTTTAAATAAAGTGCACGTTTTTTAAAATAAAGACAAGCTCATAATCGGGGGTCAAAAAACATTGTGTCCTACCGTATTGGACGTGACGTTTTACCTTGAATTGAGATGGTCTTTAATTCATGATTAATCTACTCAAATGTTTCAAAAAGGAGGATCGTGCTTTAAAACCTTTTCAAATCTTCAATTTTCGACATTAAGACATAAATTAATCAATAAAGTACCGATTTTGGGCGTATTGGGGGTGCTAATCCTTCCTCATACGTAACTGACTCCCGAACCTATTTTCTCAAAATTCGTAGACCAAATTGTTTTATAAGGTGGCCCAATCACACCACAAAAAGGATTGGTGGCGACTTCGAATTTTCGTTTTCAAAAGTCGATTCCCGTTTTTCAAAAAAATGGATTCGACAAATGGTATAAATCGAATTAGAGGATGAATAAGATATGAAATTAAAGCTTATTGAGTCTATTTTCATATAAAAGAAACATAGAAAGTAAAGGAATTCTGTATTTTGAGATGTTTATATTTTTGTGAGACTGGTTTAGAATAATTTCGGGATCCTCTGTTCTGAATTGGAAAAATCATTAAAAATTGTATAAAAATAATTTTGAGACATAATTTATATGGTTAGATTCCTGAATAAGTCTATTTTCAATATAAATAAACGAGAACATCATTTGAATTCTGTACAAAGAGATAATTAAATTTTACCGAAGAGTGGTCAGAACTGTCAAACAGTAAAATAAGGGAGATTTTAATGAATAAACTGTACTAATTGGATAAACAAAAAATTCTAAAAATTTTATGGTAATAAGATATGTGAGTCTAGTTTCAGAGAAAATTAGCGAATTTTAATTTTGAGTTCTGTAGCTTAAGATATAAATAATTTAGTGACTATGACTCAAATGGACAGTTTTGAAAATACATATAAGTAAATAGTGAAAGTTTTGATAATGTTACTTATAAGCATGTTATATAAATTAAGGATGTGGAATGGAGTGGAGGAGGATGAAAATATGTATGAATAATCAGTTAGCATGGCTAATTTGTATGTTTTAGGCTCAGGGACTAAATTGAATAAAAGTGAAACTTTATGGGCAATTTTGTAAAAATATTAGAAATAATCAAATTACATGAAATGGATTATTTTATTATTTAAACTTCAAAATTTAAATGAAATTATTAATTTAGTTCAAGATCGGAGAAAAACATGTTTTAAGGATTAAATTGAAAAGTGTTGAAATTATGTAAAATTTTGATATTTTATAGAATTTATGGGCTGTTATTAATATGTATGATGATAATGGCTGGAAATAAGGATTAAATTGCAAGAATTTATTTTTCTGAGCCTAAGGGTAAAATCGTCATTAATTAAAAGTTTAGGGGAAAAATGATAATTTTGCCTAGATCATTAATTGAATGTATTAGAATATGGAATAAATGAAAACGATGGCCAAATTTATTTATAAAAATCCGGATGACTCAAATACGAGACTTGAACGTGGAAAAGAAATGATATTTATCATGACATGTAAATATGTGATTATCTTTGAGACGTTGATACAAGGAAATTAAGTATGTTGAGACGAATAATAAATCCAAGTAAAACATGTCGAGAAAAATAAATACGTTTGAGGGACAATATGCTTAATTTTAATTGGTTCCAAATATAAATGTTAGATGAAATAAAATATTTGATAAATAAATCGGTAATTCTGGTAATGCTCCGTAACTCTATTTCGGTGTTGGATTCGAGTTAGGGACGTTACAAGAAGTATACGTTAGTTTAAATTATACATTTTTCAAATATTTTATTCTTTCCTTTCATTTTATTTTTCCTACCAAACACGACTATATCTTTCTATTTTTCCACCCCTTCAATTTTCTATCTTTCTAATTTTCTTTCCACTATATCAAGTAAAGTCTAAATGTGTATAAATGAGTGGTGAATTTCAACAACCCATTTTCATACTTGACAAGGTTTGTAGTCAAATTATCGTACTATCACCCTTCATCATATAATTGTGCACATTACTTTATGTGAAAGCTATTAATAAAATGCCGCACATCATGATCCGCTACACTTATAAAACCACATTTAAGTAAAATTTATGACAAATCAAATCATAATTGAACATAGAGTATTATATAATCCTATAACAATAATAAAAATGCATCCAACATGTTAAATTTATAAAAATTAATACTCTGAACCTGTGTTTACAAGTTGTTTATTCAAGCAATCCTTTAAAAATTATATGCAATAATGACAACACATGATAACTTATGATTTAACCTATTTGTTATCATATAAGATCATCCATGGTAAACAAGTCTTAACTTAGTTAAAAAACTATTAAAAAATTATTTATTTTTTTATAAAATAACAAATATTATTATGAATGTGTTTTTTATTTATTTCTTAATGTATCTATTTGATCAAGTTCAGTAAGTAAATCTTCTGCATTCTACATGCCTATTAAGGGTTAGATGTTAGCCAATTTTAAATCCGCTCTATACCAAAAGCAATTATCGGACGGTTATAATCATTTTATGTAAAATCTAAAAAAAGGATATTGATAAAATTTGAACAAAACTTCCTAATATCATCCTTACTCTACCCTTCCAAAAATCAAAATATCATTTATTTTTATACCAATTTTTTTATAAATATATTACTAAACAATTTCAGGAACTTTGGCAATAAATAAATAAATTGAACAACTGTTTTTGTGCCGATCTCAAAACGCGGGGGCCATTTTACTAGTTCTCAGGAAACTATCAAAATCCCACAAATTCTACAAAAATTTCAGCATTTTTATTTATTTATTCAAACTTTTAAAGGCTTTCCGTCGCTTAATCAGCCGTCTTCAGCACCAATCCAAACTCTTAATTTCCATTGACATTTTTCAAAATTAAATTTATTTAATTATTAATTTTCCTTCTGTGTGTGATTTGGGAGGCTGTTTCTGAAGATGGAAATCGAGTTAAAACAAGCAGAGGTAATTGATCATTTCGTGAAGCAAGCATCAGCTCAGAAGGGCTCGGCTCTTGGCTCCGTTGTCGTTGAAGCGACGTCGCATCCTTCACTTTTCGCCTTCTCTGAGATTCTTGCTGTGCCCACTGTCGCTGAGGTTAGAGACTGTTCCATCTTCGATCTAAGAAATCAAAACCATAGTCAATTATCAATTTTCCCTTTTGTGTACATAGTTTATTAGCTGTTGATGAGGTTTTGGAGTAAGATCGCACTTTTTGGTTAGTGAGAAAAAGGAGCGGAAAGTTAAGGATACTTAAAAATTGGTTTACACTATTCGGCAAACCATGTTGCTTGTTCTTTGATGTTACAATGGAATTAGGTTTGAATACTGTAGGGGTTTATTGTTGTTTGTTTAATTTAAATTTTTGTGGCAAATTGTTTTATCAGTTTTCTGTGGCATTTCATTTATGACTGTTGGTTTGATCATACTCTTTCCTAGCGATTCAATGGTTACTGCGTTGTTCAGTTGTTTTTTGTTAAGCTTTTGTTTAGAGGCATTAGTTTGCGAGTATTTTATGTGAAGTCAATGTAATTTTTGCAGCTAGAAGGAACTGACAACTCGGTGCACCTGGAGGTGCTTCGATTGTTTGCACATGGAACATGGAGCGATTATAAGAGTAAGTTGGGTAAAAACCCATGTTTTAGGCAGAGCCACTGTTGGGTTAGAAGTTTATAATGGCTTCAATGCACTTGTTTCTTTCCTGCATTTAAGATTTTTAGTAGTAAATGTGTTGCTACTGTGTACGTTGTAGACTTCAATACCGAATAACAAAGAGGTTGAAATGTGTTTTCTCCCATGTTGGTTGATTTTGATGTTTAAACATGAAAATTGGTCATTAAGGCTCGGCTTGGTAGAGTGGAAAGAAAACTGGAAAGATGGAAAATTGAAGGGGTAGAAAAATAGAAAGATGGAAAATATAAATTTTCTTTCCATAGGTGTGCTTGGTAGGAAAGATGGAAAAATTGAAAGAAAAAATAATTTCTTTCCATCCATTGCTTGGTAGGGTTGGAAAATGGAAGGAAAGAAAATAAAACATTTGAAAAATACATAATTTTGAACTAACATACCTCTCTCACATTTTCTCCTCTCATCATCCCAATTTGGAAGGACTGGTTTTCTATTTTATTTGCTTTCACTTTTCTCCGTTACCGGGCACACTCCAAATTTATTTTCTTCCCACTTTTTCACTCCCTGCTTCCATTCTTCCAATTTTCCACTCAACCAATCACACCCAAAGGGATATGAGTTTTGCTTCTAGTAAATGTTTAAGTATTTTAATTTTATAGTTGGTCATGGCTAAAACTGCAGCTTTCTATTTAAACATATGATGAAAATGAGCTTCGGGAAATGGAATTGAACCTCATTTTATGAAGTTGTAAACTATCTTTCCACTAATGTTCTTGAAAATATAGCACTGAGCTTATTATCTAAATGGAAATTTTGAGGTCTATTGATTGGAAAGGCATTAAATTTGAATATAACTTTTCCAGATTGACAAAATGACTTTTCCCCCCAAACTCTTTCTCTTCATCACTTTTATTGTCTTCCTTTTGATAGTGTTTATCAGTAATGTTTATTCTTCCAGGCACAGTAGGCAGCAGAATGCCTTTTCAGCTTTTACTTAATTAAACTATTTGATATTTATATATTTCTTAGACTTGATTGTTCATGTTTTTCTTCTGCACATCGTAATGTGATAAACTTTGCAACTATTTAATTAGGAAATAGCGGTAAGCTTCCTCAACTGGTCCCAGATCAAGTTCTCAAGTTAAAGCAACTTACTGTCCTTACACTTGCCGAGACAAAAAAGGTATTCTCTTTGAGTTATGAGGAATTTGCACTTCTTTTTCTTTTTCTTTTGTTCAGAAAAAGTAGATTTTATTCATAAAGGTATTGAACACAAGATCATGGATTACAACATAACACCTAAGAACAATGCCCCGAAACACCTACAACCTAGATAAAACCAAATTCACCTTAGAACAATACCCTGAAATGCCTAAAACCTAGATAAGACTAGATTCACCCTCATATCAGCTTAGAAAGACGCCTTTGCACTTCTACACATGCCATTTCTCTGTCTAGTTCTGTTTTAGTCATTATAGCACATTTTGACATTTAACAACCATGCAACTTTTAGATCTCTGTCCTCTAGGTAACTGAGTTCATAATATGATTGAACAAATTGCTTAGCATCTCTTGAAAATTTAATCTTTTTCAGAATTCATTTAATTCACCTTCTAATGTAAAGGGATAAATGTAAAATTCGTGGGGATTGGAATTTTTGTATGCTGATTATTATGCAGGTTTACATCAAGTTCTTTTATCTTTTATTAAATAGTATTTTTTAAATATCTTGTTCAGGTACTATCATATGATCAGCTAATGCTGGAGTTAGATGTCACAAATGTCCGTGAACTTGAAGATTTTCTAATCAATGACTGCATGTATGCTGTACGTAGTCTCCTAGTGTGATTCTCTATACCACTTGTCTTTAAAGGATGATTTTCATTCAACAGACTGAAAGAATCATCCTGCTAGTGCATCATGCCTGTTAGTTTTAAGGTGGCTCTGCATCAAACACAGCATGGCAAATAAGCTTCTTCAATACAATTTCACATTTTATATGTTTTGCCCTTCAGACATGTACCTACAACTATCTGAACTTCATTTGGTGTTTGGCCCTGAAACCTGAGATCAAAATTAGCTTTTAGGGGTTGTTGGACTTTGTAAGGGAGTAACACTACTGAACTGAAAGTTTGCTGATTCTTCGTTCTTTGTCAACCATTTTGTCAGGGTCTAGTTAGAGGAAAGCTGGATCAGCTGCGAAGATATTTTGAGGTATCAATTTGCAGTCTTCAAGTTTGAAGTTTTTTGTACTTTGCTGTATTCCTTTCTTTTCCCCTGCTTATTAAAGTTTCTCATATATGCTATCGAAGGTTCAATTTGCTGCTGGGAGGGATTTGAGGCTAGGACAACTTGGAAGTATGATACAAACACTATCAAACTGGTAACATCCTGGTTCTAATTAAATATGTGATTAAGACCTCTGTCCTTGCAGCATTAATAGTTGCTATAGTCTGATGTCATATTAGCTTTTGGCTTTGTTCATTAGAGCTGGCTAGTTCAACAAGGTTTGATAGAAATGCAAACACAAATTTGATTGATGTCAGCTTATATATCTACCATCTATCTGTGGATGAGAACCTAGGTTGGCTACGTCAGATAACTTACTTGTCACAATTCAAGACAAGATAAAATGGGCTGATACAATGAGTGAGTTGGACAAGAAACACCGAAAGGAGCTTGAAGATAGGGTGATGGAAGTAAAGAAAGCTGTCTCCGTCAAGGTCAGTTGAACCCAGTTTTCCCTTAAATTGATTGATTGGACCATTACAAAGCATGAGAAGCAAAATGCAGCTGAAAGTGTTATCATTATTTCTATTGGTGTGTTTTTAGTTTTTAAACTAATTCTATATAAGCATTGAAGATAGCAGAACTAGTTTGACTTTCCATGAATGTGCTAGTCGTAGACATGAATGCATCTCTTTAAATATTGAAATTGTTTTGGTAGGAGGGGTGGTCATGGGAAAGAGAGTTCTTTAAATCTTCCAAAAATGCTTAGACAGAAAAAGTTTGGAGCTTAAAGCTGCAACTTGTTAAGATGCAAATGAGCGAGCTTAACTGGATCTAGGATTAGCATGCCATGACTTTACTCATTCAATATCGAGGTATGTTGGTCGATGAGGCTTATATTGTGCCAGAAGTTACAGACTGCAAGCAGGCCAATACCGACTTCCAAGGGCTCGATGAAATCAACTCTGAACCTGGTGGAATGATGGACTTTGAGGAAGACCAAAGCCGACACAAGAGGTTAATACTTTTTTCAACTTAATCCACTTTTGTTCTAATCCTTGAATATTATTTTTACTGAAGAGGTTTTATGGTTTTCACGGTATCTTCTGCTTTTCCTTTTCTTTAAGTCATCCATAGCTTGATTTTGGTCACTATTTTACCCATTCTTTAACGCTGTGGATGATTGGTTATCACCAGTTGTAGAGTTATATTTATTTATTGAATTCACAGAACTTCTAATTGTAGTGCATTGTTTGAACTGACTACATTTGTTGATAACTAACGGTTTGGAGAAAATGCAGGAGGAGGCATCTGATGTCCTGAAGATAGAACATGCAACTTATTGGACGGCGTTTAGAAGACCAACCAGATTTTTGTTCACGATAGTCCCAGTAACCAATGATTCTGCTTTTCAGGCAGTGATAGTGCTGCTTTGGTAGTGAATTTGACAATTGTGGCGTTATAATTTCTGAATTGTTAGCATATTGTAAACCCATTGTTATTCCTATTGAGTTGGGAAAGATAGGACAAAACACAGACTCAAATTTTAGAACACTTAGATATCCAAGATTTACAAATTCAAGTTATTTCACTTTTTAATCATGCGCTTCATGCTGCATCATGAAGATCATATCATTGCTTATTGCTTTGTATGGCTGATAGTTCCATTATGTTAGAAAAGTTGGACTTGAGCGTTCTTTTTTCCTATACTTTGTTTATCGGGGCTGCCTGATCTAATCTTTGAATGCAACAGTGCAGTGTGACTCGGCCATTCTAGGGTCCATTGAGAAACTCAAACCACCCAGAGGGAGGAAACCGAGTGGAAGCTGCTTTGGATTTGCGTCATATGACATTGGAGTTTTGATCTTTCTCTGGCTGCCACTTTGCTTTTATAACGCCCGGGATTCATGGTATTTCTCATTTCTATCTTCCTTTCGTTTTCATTTTGTAGTTTTTGGTAGCTCTTATTTGTGCTTCACTGATTCAATGGTGGTTGAGAACACCGTTGAAAAAACTGTCCATGGGTTTGTGAATCTACCGGTGGCTTGGCTTCATGGTGTTTTTCTTGTTCTTGTGTTTGGTTTTTATTTTAGTATGAATTTCCTAAAGCTAATTGTTAATCATATGAATTGCTTTGCTTTTACATTTGTTTTGGTCCCTATACGAAAAAAGTGCGACTAATTTTCTCGCATATTCCCAAATTTGATAGCAATGCTACATGTACAATAGCTATTAGCTACCATGTTTTATTATGTTAATGTTGCGTACATATAGTGTTGCTATGCATGGATGAATCATGTACATTAGCGTGCACAGGAAAAAAATCTGGTCTAATTACGTTCTTAGTCCCTATATTTTTTGCATATTTAATCCCTCTGCTTTTAATACTGGGATTTAGTTCCTCTACTCTTTTGGATAACATCATAAAAGGAATTATGTTAAATTGGATTATGTGGTATTTTTAAAATAAAGAAAAATAGTCATATGACCAATTTAAAGTTGTGTGGAAATCATGTAAGCAAATTTTTTTGATAATGTAATTCATAAGCTTTAAGTATGTGCTTTTTTTGAGTCATAATGTGTGTTTATATTATGTTTGTATAGTTTTGTTGGGTCATTTAAGATATTTTGTATTTTTATAAATATTGATATTTTAATAATTCATATTATATAAAAATTCTAACGTTGGTGTATTTGTGTCATGTTTATGTCATTCTTTCATGTCGTGTTTGTGTTATGTACTCATGTCTAATATTAGCTGGTGAAGTTTAATCAACAATATTTTTCTGATAAAAATCTAATATTGATTTTTTTTTCTTTTTTGCTATCTATTTTTTTATATATATTTTCTAAACAATCATAAGCCCATCTAATTAATTTAAAAGATATTACACGCTTTTTATTTGATACTACACAAGGGAACAAAGATTTTATTCGTTGTTGTTGTTCTTTCCCTTTTTTTTGTTTTAATCTTCTGAAAAACAAAACTTCAATTCTTCAAAATTGGGTTTTGGGCATTTTTGGCAGAAATCTAATTATGGACCAAAAAGGAAAATTGCAAACTAAGCTAAATCTGCTTCTGAGTATTAAGTATAAATTTTATGCAGTTTTTAAATTTTTTTTAAAAATAACATTTATATTTAACGCCTGTTTTGAATATTCCATCTAATCTATTCAAATTTAAAAATTCAAACTTGATCATAAAAATTTAGCAATTTAAATTGGATTTGGTCAATTTGATGAAGTCCGAAATAATCAAATAACTCAAAATGAGATAAATTATTCAAACTTGTAATTATTTAAGTCGAAAAATTTAAGGTCTCAACTTGAACTCAAATGATGGAATCTATAATTGATTTAAACTAAAATTATTCAAAATTTAAAGTCCGAATCCATCCAATTTGATAAAACCCAAACTATTACAATGTTATCAAACGAATAAGAATATAATCATTCAAATCTAATTTTTCATGGGAAATGTGTGGGCAGTGTAAGGAAAAAGTGAAATGTCAAGTTGCAAAGCAAAGGGTTTGATATAGAGCTTATAATGATATCTCCACAAAGCCTATCTTCAATACTGATGCAAGTAATATACGTCAAGATGATCATCTCACAATTTGTTATTGCCATTTATGTTGGAACCATTCGGCTTTGAAGGTTTCCTGGGTGAAATAGTAGAGGGATCGGAGGATAGAGTGAAAAAGTATAAAGAAAATAAGTTTTGAGTGTGCTTGATTGAAAAGAAAATAGAAAGAAGTGTATGTTCCGAATTATGCATTTTTTAAATATTTTATTTTTTTTCCTTTTCACTTTTCAATTCTATCAAGCAACCATCTCTCTTATCAAACACACCTACGGAAAGAGTAATTATATTTTTTCATCCTTCTAGTTTTCTACCCTTCAATTTTTCATCCCTCACTTCCCTTTCCACTCTACCTAGCAGAGTTAAGCTATTTACGGTTTCAAAGTACAACTCAATTTGCTAGAATGTCATGTAGTAGCAAAGCCAGGGAGGGTTGGCAAGGTCCTGACCCCCCTAAAATGAAAAATTTTCTATTTAGGTTCCTTTATAAATTATAAAATTTTAAATTAATAATAGTAAAATTACACTTTGGTCCTCCTAAATGATAAAAATTTAATTTAATCCTTTAAAAATTATAAAGATATAGGTTATTAAAATGGTAAAATTATATTTTTACTTTTGTAAAAATATATAATTTAATTCCGCTCCCCACCCAAAAAAATATTTGGCTTCACCCCTGATGTCATGTGATTATTTCTCAACTTTCTTTTATCTCGCTTCTAAGCGTTCACTTAGAGGCAAATTTTAAGGGTTAAATTACATTTATGGTTACTAAACTATCAGTAAATTTATGTTTTGGTCACTCAACTTAAAAAAGTTACAAAATGGTCACTGAATTTTTTGAAAGTTTTCATTTAAGTCATTCATGTTTTTAAAACTGCTGTTGTATGGCTTTTTCTTTTCGCATTGATTATACCAATAGAAAAGTCATATTCCCTTTCACTTCAATAGTTCAATTTTTTTCATGAAACAATTTTAAATGTCACAAATCTAAAAAGCAAAATCCAAACAACTTTCTTCTACGATATTTGATATTGACCTTCAGGTCGACTTAGATTTAATGTATATTTTTCAACTTGTCAATGGATACTAACCCACTGTATTGTTCCTTGAATTGTTGCTTGGAGCTCACTAGCCAAACTTTAAAAAAAAAACTTAACTATCCAAGAACTTAAATAAAAACTTTTGAATAATTCAATGGCCATTTTATTACTTTTTAAAGTTAAGTAACCAAAGCGTAAAGTTACTACTAATTTAATAACCTTAGGTGGACTTACCCAAAAATTTAACTGTCATTTGTGAGCGTGGCCCACATATTTTATCCATGCCAATGTCACCAAAATGCTATATATATATATCATATCCCAATATAAATTCCCATTCAGCAACTCAAGCTCAAGCTTAAAACAAACTACACGAAGATGAAAGCTTGAGAAGAAGGGTTTAGTGATCTCAGTCATTGTGATGGTTACCATGGTGCAATTCATGGCGGAGCCAGGAGAAACGGCCGTCGTAAGTTGTGACGAAGTGGATGAATGTTTAGTTTACTGTGTTCCTTACCTGACCTCAAGGACAGGTTATCCCTCGGCTCTCTGCTGTGGCGGGCTGGCGAAACTCGAGAAAATCGCCGTCACCACCGCCGAGAAGCAAACAGCCTGTAGCTGTATCAAACAGGCCGCCGCTGGATTCCCCAGTATTAAGGAAGATGTGGCCTCATCTCTTCCTAATAAGTGCAATGTTCAATTTAATTACCCAATCTCTAAGAACACCAACTGCCACGAGTAAGGGCTTTTTTTTTTTTTAAATTAATTTTTAGATTGAATTCGAATAGATTTTTTATTTAATATTAACTAAAAATAATTAAAAAAACTATTGAATTCGTAGGTTGGTTGAATCAAGCATTAAAATACTTAAATTTAATATTTTAACATATTCGACAATGATCTAATAACGTCAAGAAAATCAAATTAAATTCTTAAATAAAAACGGTCTAAAATATTAGTTAGGGTAAATTATTAAAATGGTCACTTTTTAAGTTATATTTTAGTTATTTATGTTTGAAATGTTACATTTTAGTTACTTACGTTATCATGTTATAACATTGTAATTACTGAGCCGTTAATTACCGTTAACGGTGTAATAGTAAGCTCACATGACACGTTAAATCATCATTTTAAATGAAAATTTTAGGTTAAATTCTACAATTGATCCCTATTTTTTTTTTTCATTTTGAGCAATTTAATTTTTTTTATTTTTTAGTTTCCATCCTCTTCTGTTTCTCATTCTGTTTTTTCTCCTTCTCCATTTTTCTTAACATAGTATTTTTATATTTTTCATTTGTTAAAACTAATTCACAAATCCGCCTCACTCAAAAAAATTAAATTGTTAAAAAAAATAAAAGTATAAGGATTAGTTTTAGCAAATAGAAAATATAGAAAAACTACTTTAAAAGAAATGAAGAATGGAAGAAAACAGAAGGAGAAGCAGAAGAGAATAGAAAATAAAGAAATAAAGTAAAGTTAAAAAAATATAAAAGAAAAAAATAAAGAAAATAGAGACCGATTGTATAAATTAACTTGAAATTTTTGTTTGAAATGATGATTTAACGCAGCATGTCAACTTACTATTATACTGTTAATGGTAATTAACGGTTCAATGACTAAAATATTACAACGCGATTACGTAAATATAACATTTCAAATATAAGTGACTAAAATGTAACATGAGGTAAACAAAAGTAACTTTTTTGATAACTCACAGTTGCTTTATCTTACAGCATCCATTGAGGATTGAAGCCCTCAAGAACAGATGGAAACCCTTCAATCATCCCAAGTGCTTTGTTGAATTAATTATGATTCATATAAATATATATTTTATAAATAAAATTGCAGTTGATGATGGAAGTTAATTTTTTTACATGTAATTATGATCTCATTTTTCAAAAAAATAAATGCTCCTGATGAACGTTGGATACATATTCGAACATCAAAATGTATAAAAGTATCATTTTCAAAATAATCAAAATATTTTCAAAATAATAACTAAATATACTCGTATAAAATACATATTTTTATTTTACATTCACTTTTATCCGAATAACTGTATGTACATACATAAACATATATATATACTCCAATGGAGATTTCAAGTCATAAGTCAAACATATTATCTCCATTTTTGTTTTTCAATGTTATAATTTGTTGTTAAATAAAAAAGACAGTATAAAAAATAGATTTTGTAGTGAAATGATAAAAGATTTTCATTAACATAAAACTTAATTAAAATTAAATCACGATAGTTAAGTGAGATAATAATTAATAATTGAGAATTCGATCCTCACCCTGAGCATGAAATAATTTTAAACTCGTGGATAGAATCTACTCCTTTAATGAACTTATAAAATCTGAAAAATTAATTACTATACTCAGTAGACAGTTTTAGCTACCTCTATTTATACATCTGTTGGTAAACACATTGCCAAATTTTGCTTTTTACCATTATCTATAATTATGTACTAAACTAGTGTTCAGACCATGTTTTTTCTCGACATCTGTCAGAAAACAAATAAAGCTCTCTTTTTTTAGATTTTAAAATAGTGGTATAATTTCAGTTTTAGTCCTTAATATATGCTAAAAATTTAAATATATCTATTTATATACCTTATGCTGACACGTGGAACGCCCACCATGCTTATTTTCTTTTTTTTTTTCTTTCCATTTTATAACAATGGTTAATTTTCAGTTTTGATCCTAATACTTTTAAAATTGAGATTTAATCCTTATACTTTAGTTTTTAACATAATTTGATCTTTATATTTTTATTATTTTATTGATTAATTCAAATAGTTAATATAGTTAACTTTTCAATTAAAATGTTATGCGGTTTTATATAATTTGAAAGCATATTTCTAAATCCAAAAAATAGAGTAATTAAATTCTTGAAAATAAAAATAAAAAGACTAAATTTCAAACATACAAAATGTAGAGATTTAGAGTCATTGTTATTTGAATCGGACTGAATTGGCCAATGTATTAGTCCACAGAGAGGCATCAGATAATTTAAATCGTGAATTAGTGTCACGAGCCAAAATAATCTAGTCCCGTGATACTAGTATGAACTGAGTGAATCAAATTAAAAATAAATTGAGCTGAATTTTTAATGACTTATTTAATCAAATCGTACAAATCAATAATATGACCAATTCAACCGCTACTATAATTCTGAAAACCTTTCTTAGAGTAATTATGGTTTAGCAGTCCAAATGAAAAGTAAAAAAACACTTTTTTGGAAGTTTGAAAACTGATTTTTGGAAAGAAAAAAAAAACAATTTTATTATCTCACATTTTTAATTTTTTTGGGGGAGACTAAGTTCAATGGAATTTTTTTCATAAAATAACCCAACAAAAATAATTTTAATAGAAAATTACTAGAAATAATAGAAGTGCAAAAGAAGCTGTCATTAACTCTCCAAGATAGCTAATACAGACACAACAGGGAGCTGAAACAATTTTAAGCCAAAAGACATTTATGTTCATATATATATAAAAGATATTGTTGCAATGAATACAGACACACAAAAATGATGAACTACAAAAATAAGAACTTTGTTCTGATAGTTCTTATATTCCAAAAGGTTACAGACAAAGAGAGAAGACCTTAGAAATGTAATTTATGGCATATAAAATTAATGAAACTCATGAGTTGACTAATAATTAAGTTGGTTCCTGAATTTAAATGGATGGTTCTACTTGGTGATGATGCTCCAAATTTCTAAGTACAATTCTCGCAAAGATTTTAGCCTCGATAGGGGATGTTGCTGCTGCAGCTGCTGCTCGCAGAACCCTTGCTGCTCCACCACCCTGCATAAGGCTAGCATGGTGCACTGCATGTCGACCACCGGGAATGGTGAACTGCAAAAGTATTCATGTGAGGATTCCTTTGCTGTAACTATTTTACTTCAGAAAGAAGAGGATTTTTGGGACTATTCGAGCACAAAAGAAGTTGGTAGTCATATAGTTTACCTGGAGTAAAGCAAATGCTGCACATGCCTTGAGTATTGAAGAAGAATTTCGAAGCATCGAGACGAATCTTCCTATTTCAGCTCCACTAAAGAATATAGAAGTCATGTCAATTCATAGAGATCAACTTAAGAGTCACTCAGCACGAAACAACATGATTAATCAATTTCAACAAAGGTGGACAAATACCATATCGGAGATTAGCTTTTAATAATTTTATCAAAAGCATAAAGTATTTCGTTCTATTAATTTACAATGGTGTTTCTTTGTTGACGTCTACGGTGGCCATTTTCTTTCTGCAACTTAATTTTGAAGTTGAGACAATAATTATGTGAAAAGCACAAATGAATCTGGAATGCAACCAGGAGGGAAAAGGATGAGGGAATGAAACCTGCATCTCAGATGCCCTGCTTCTTGAATACGAGCTTTTTCAGTTACTTGTGCCAAGGCTGCTGGAGCCGATGAAGCAGCAGCCGCAGCAAATGCTTGTGGGTTGGAGAAAGTACGAATAAAAGCTTCAATATGCTTCAAAGCCATTCTTCGAGCACCATCCAAGCTTACACTCTTTGATGTGCTTTCTGATGATGAACTCATTGGTGCAAATTCATCGATTCTGCTAAAAATATCATTTGAAGCGAATTAGAATGCTTTAGGTTCCTTTTCGCATTATATGATATCTTGTGCATGCATAATAAATCATTAGTTGCTTGGTGATATTTAACCTTTTTTTTTTTCAGGATAGAGATTATACATGTTTTGACTTTTCAGACATTGGTAAAAATTGTCTTTAACCAGAGATTTCATCATGATAAGGCATGCTAAAACGTTATAGACCAACTAAATATTACAGAATAAGAATACAGTAAACTTAATGTGACAAGGTCCTGAAAAAAATATTTAGATATATAAAAATCGACAAAGGCGTGTTGGGTTAAAGTTTATCCAATTAAGATGGAAAAATTTACCTCCCATCAAACATGTATGCCAGTGCTAATGCAGCCATGAAGCGTGCCATCTTGGATAACGATGAAGAACAAAGATGAACAAGCGCAGGAACCCCACCTTCTTCCACTATCCGAAGTGCATTACTATGGTTAAAAGCAAGGTTCCAAAGAGCCCCTGCAGCAGTTTCATGAACATCCTGAAAGCAAAAGCATAAGTTAAAATCATTTGAGATGTCACCTGACAAAAATTTAGATCATACACTAACTGCAAGGGTTGGCTTATGAAATGCTTACTTCAGCGTCAGAGCGTGCAAGTGCAATCAGGGGTGCAACACCTCCTTCTCGTCCAATAGCAATGCTAACAAAGACCAAAGATAAATAGCATGAATAATTTTCCTATTAGAGTTTCATAGCATGATCAATGAGAATATTTTTCTAGGAAAATTCATGAACAAGAAGAAAAATGTGGTTGCACCATTAAACACAAAGAAATTATTGTCCAGAATAATAATGATTAGCACAAAAATGCAGGTTAAAGAAAGCAATATGCTAGGGTTGTATCTGATAGTATCATCCCACTTTGGCAAGGCCAAGTGCTGGATAATAGCAAAGGATTTGGACAGCAGTGTACAATGGAAAAGAACAAGAAGGCAGCAAAAATAAGAGTGGTTCTGCTCCTGTTGTTTTAAACCTTGTATGCCATATGCATAAAACCCCACGTGGGTCAAAAGTTAAAAAAATTCTCACATAATGTGCTCAGAAGACAGGGTTTCTATCACCAACTCTTGAATAAGTTCAAAAGTAAAAAATGCATTACCTATTGGCTTCTGACACTGACAATCCCCAAAGAGCACCAGCTGCCCTCTCTTGAAGACCTGGGGAAGCATTTGAACAGGATTGGGCAAGAGTAACCTACACAAAATAAAATAAATAAAAACCCTTATGAAGCAGTGAAATCTTACCAACAGAAGTTTTCTTCACATGAGCTCTTCCAAAGAATTATAGTGAAGCAAAGAACATAGTTCAACAAATCTTTAACATTACATAATTTCAGTAGCACTTCACTATAGTTACTAATATTTCAGGATTCAGAATTTTACACCATGACACCACACAACAGAAGGTTAAAAAACAAATGAAACACCAAAGGTATCAGTTTGAATCCACGGGATACAAGAAAGAGAAAGCCTCAGATGACCAAGGCAGATCCTCTCCATATCTAAACATAATCCAGTAGATCTGCATTTCAATGCTGGCAACATACTAAATGATTTAAATGTCTACAAAAAATGAATATGTCTAAGCAAAAATTATTGTAACCTGTAGGCCAAAAGTTTTAAGGATATTTGGGAGGTATTTTAGTAGAACACAAAAATTATTCACTTTTTGCCGCACATAATGGTACCTGAGGCTACCCCTGCTTAGACAGAGAAAACAATAGAAGCATAAAAAAAAGGTCATACCAATGCCTCAACACCACCAGCTGCTGCAATTGCTTCTCGATTTCTGTCATCGAAAGACAAGTTCCACAATGCACCAGCAGCTTCTTGCCTGTTTCACTCAGTAGATATCATCATACATGTTAAAACAAACCCAACCTAGTTTTGTGCATTTAAGACAAAATTGTTATGGGCTATGAGTTACAGACTGAACCTATAATTTTGGGACCCAAAGGAAAATGGATAAAGCTGAAACAAAAACTACAGAATATAAACACTGAACTTATTTACACCAAAAAATCTAATAGCTGGAACAAGGAGCCAGCTCAAATACATGATTGTAGCTACCTGACACCTTCATGAGGAGAACGTGTAAGTTGAACTAGCGCTTCAAGAGCACCAGCCTCTTGTCCTACAGCAGCATTGTTACTGTTGCTATCACCGTGAGAAGCCAAATTTGCTAAGGCGCGAGCAGCCTAGCATATTTGGACATGAAATTAAAACTCTCAACAAACATGTCGAATGTGGTGACATGAGTAATCGTTGAATGCTGAAAAAGAAGAAGACTGGATTCCAATACAAATCATAAGACAAGCAAGTAGACAGTTGCAGCCATCAGTATTTAATTTACAAGATTACTTATTTCCATGCCTAGAAGAATGCATAGCATAATTAAGCATATCTGCATAGCACCATGCTTAACATCAAAAGAATGCAATATGACATTGATAAGGGTCCTCAGAAATTTTCATCAAACTAGAACATTCTTACAAATTAGATAGTTGTTGTGACTGGTTGTAAATAACCTATCAAAAATCAGATAATTGAAAAGCCATGCTAACCATTTCAAATAGAAACAATTCAAAGGAAATCCAGTGATTGAATCATGCACAGTTCAAGGTTCCCACTGAATTCAAAGTAATGGCACCTGTTCTTGCACTCCTTCAAACTTGCAGTTACGAGCAAGCATCACCAATGCATGCACACCACCTGCAATGGCAACTTCCATACTGCATTTATCATCAGCTGCCAAATTTGCCAAAGCGCCAGCTGCGCGTTCCTGGAAACACAAAAGGAAATCATGATCCAACCAACAAACTATAGCCTGAAAGCAACTTCAATCATGAGTGAACTTGATGCTACATGATATTTAAACGTAGTACACAAGCAAACACATGAAATGAGGAGAGGCATACAAGAACTCCATCACCGCCAGAGGACCACTTGAATATAAGATCGACCAAAGCTTTGACACCACCAGCTTCAGCTATTGCAGCCTAATTTTTTAAAAGAAAATGTGGTTAGAACTGCAAACAGAAAGCTTATGTTCCCAGGTTAGAGAAAAAGCACTGAATAGTAGTATAGCATAAAACCTTGTGCTCTTCCCCTACAGAAAGGTTCCATAGCCCACCAGCTGCCTCCTCAGCAACCAGCCTGTTCATGGACCTTGCCAATGCGGCGAGGATATTAATTCCTCCTTCTTCAGCTACAGCTTTAGCGACATTGGCATTGACAGACAAGTTTGCTAGAGCCTATGGCATTACAAAGTCCAAATCAACTAAAATTTCATTTAATAAACTAGCAATCTCAGTATTTAAGAAAATAGATGGAAAATGATAACACGCACAAAAGTGCTGTGAATAGAAAATTCTTCATTTAAGCAGAAAGCATCAAACGATCCTATGATCACTAGAATAAGCAATTCAGTTAAAAGAAATGAATATGATAACAGCAGCACTGTGATGTGAACTG
The DNA here is from genome assembly GCA_020496765.1 of Gossypium stocksii. Classification (NCBI taxonomy): domain Eukaryota; kingdom Viridiplantae; phylum Streptophyta; class Magnoliopsida; order Malvales; family Malvaceae; genus Gossypium; species Gossypium stocksii. The sequence continues at coordinate 5,116,384 of CM035623.1, forward strand.
TAATTTTTTAAAATAGGATAATAACCTTTGCAGCCTCCGATTGAAGTCCTTCATGCCAAGACTTCGCTAGGTTCAGAAGAAGCCGGATGCCACCATCTCGCATAACTGCTTCAGCCCTTCCACGATCTATGCTTGCGTTTTCATCATCAATAACAACAAAAGTTGCTAGTCCAGTGGCTGCCCTTTCTTGAACATCCTCTTGTGAGCTCTGGATTAAGCTTAGCAATAATGCTGCCCCTTGCTTAAGCCAGAAATTATCAAGACCTTGTGGGTTGCTCTCAGCAGTACGCAAAAGCGTGTGAGATAAGATCCACTCAAGCCAAGTCACGATCTCATTCAAGTTTTTATCTTTGTTCTTTGAGCACCTCCAATCCAAAAACACATTCCTCCCTTTGTTTGAAGTTTCGGCAAATAAAGAAGATAGTTCTCTAAAAATATCTGAAAAAAGGGCAAGCAACAATTTGCCATTGGTTTTGGTGGTGCTAATGCTAGTTTCCTCTTCAAGAACCGGACAATTTAGAGCACACAAAACCTTCAAGCTCAAGGATGAGGATAACAATCTAGAAATAGCAGCTGATCCGATATCAGTTCTAGAAACATCCAACCCAATCAATTTAGGCAGCTTGTGCCAGAGATGCGAAACCGCATCCCATTTCATATTTGATGTCCCAGCAACAGAGAGGAAACGAACAGATGAGACATTTTCCAATGCTGCCTCATCAACGTTTAGGCAATCAAGGAACCCAATGTCAACCAGATTTGGACAGTGTTTAGCCAAAGCATTGATCGCATCAGCATAAACATCCTTTATTCCAGACAACCGGAGCTTTTTCAATTTGGGACAACAAAGGGCTATTGCTTTTATAGCATCACCAGTGATCCTCTCACAAAAGTCTGGCCCAAGCTGAAGACTTTCCAAAGCCTCATGCCGGGCAACAATCACAGATAGAGTAGCATCAGTTATTTTCCTGCAGTAATCACCGCTTATTTCACGCAAATTCTTAGCTTGAAGATGAATTATTGCATCGGCAGACTCTGCCCCGCGAAACCTAAGCTTTTGAAGATACACACACCTAGAAGCAAGTGATGTAGCCGTTGCGGTGTCAAATTTATGAGCACGAAGATCCAATGAACTCCATAAACACTGAGAAGCACCCAAAACTCTCCATGTCTTACAGGTTGACGACAGGCTTGCCCTATCTCGATAATTCAGACATGAAAACAATTGAATCACTGTATCATCAGGCAAGCTTGTCCAATCAACATCGCCATTTCTCTCAAGACCTAAATCCTCAACTTCAATTTCAAGATAACTTAGTGAAACAGCGTCGTCCTTCCCTTTCTTTGCCACCTTGCGCCGCACCCTACGAGTCATTCCTGATCAAATCTAAAAAGGACTCAAATACCAAAATCCTTTGAACCTCAAAGCAACTAAACCCTATAACCTGTAAGTGCACATGGAACTAAGTACATACGCCCTTCAAGCTCCAATACCCAATTCACAAAACAACTTAGCAAGCATAGAGAGACCAAAAAAAGCAATGGTCTCAGGTCCCCCAAAAACCCTAACTCAAAACCAACAATGTAATTGTATCTATGTCACAACTCAAGCACCAAGATATCTTAAATTCTTATACTTTACAAATAATCAAATTGTCCGATTTCATATAAACCCAATCAAAATCTAGAATGATAAATGCATTTGCAGGGAAGAAAAATCGGTCGTCGTTCTCAAACCTGAGAGAGTTCAGTCTTTCTGGGAATGAAGGGTAAACCCTTAAATCTCGAACCGTTCAGATTAAATCAATTAGAACACTTTTTTTATCTGATTTGATTGAATAAGCTTCAATGGAATGGAAGAAAAATGAGAGAGAAAGAGAGTTGAAATTGCGTAAGAGATAATTCAGGCAAAAGCATAAATGAAAGAGAAAGAGAAAACCAAACCCTCAAAGCTCAAAGCCATGCGTCTAAAACTCTCTTTGGTTTAATCTTAATCTTCATCTTTATTGTGCACACAAGGAATGAGAGAGAAAGAATGGGAATTTTGTTTTTTTTTTTTTTTTTGTATGTAAATGAATTTTTACAGCATTATTAAGATGTCATATAAGGAATCATGGCAAACAATTAAGCATGATTTTTTTATAAGGGAAATATCAATGGAGATTGGAGGGTGTATATATAATTATTTGTATTTCTTATTGTAATTTGCTGCTTCAAAATTCTAGATATTACTGTTAAAATGAATGATATAACTACATTATAGTATAATATCAACTTATGAATATTTTGAAGTTTTAGAATTTAAGGGTTTTTTTTAAAGAAATTAGTATAATTGGATGTAAAAAATAAAAAAAACAAAAACTTAAAAGAACCATTTAAGTAACAATGGGTTGAATAACATCGTTAGCTCGAGCTCTTTAAAAATTTCAATAATTGAAACCCTAATTACTTGCCACCAACAAGAGGGAGGGAATGTAGCACTAAGCAATAAACGTTCAAATGCGCGCCACTTGTCACCAACAAAAAGGAGTAGATATAGCATTAAGCATTTAAGGAATGTGATTTACACCTCAAGTCTTTTTTTTTTTAATTTCATTTATTGCACCACAAGTTTTTATATTAATCTTAAGGCTTTATTTTGACTACCTTTATTTACTACATTCATGGAGGTCGAATTAACTTTGAGCTTGAAGATCCATCAAGACATGATCACCGAAGATAGGTTCAATTGAACCAATTGAACCAATTATACAATGTGGAAAGATAAGATGGTATTCATGTTAACTGCAATGAAGATCTTCTATGTCTTTAGATCCAAACATACAATCATTACCAAAAACAATACCTACAAACTCGAATGATATTATCAAATAAATTAATAAACGCTAAGAAGATGAGTGCATTTGTTGTGGTTACATATTGAATTCTTTCACAAATAGTATTTATGAGCTCCACATAAACACAACTACACCAAAGGAATTTTCTTGACTAACAATTGAGAACTCATATAGAAATGAGAAGAAAGGGGCAAATAAATTTTTAGCATTAAAGTATTTTCAATTTACCATCACTGATACAAAACCAATCATGGATCTAGTGGATGAGTTGCAAGTTCTAGTTTCAAAGTTAAGTGAACTAGAAATCAATATTTCTGATTCACTACAAGTAGGTGCAATTTTATCCAAATTGCCACCCTTTTGGAATGGATATAGGAAGAAGATACTACATTCTCCAAAATCCTATACCTTTTGGAATGGATATAGGAAGAAGATACTACATTCTCCAAAATCCTATACTATATAGAATTTTCTTACTCATTTACAAAGGCAGAAAATCAAATTTGTGATGCACTTATTCTTGGTTCAAGTGTTAACCTCGTCTAAGAAAAATGTAATGGGAAGGCACAAAAAAGACCCCAAATTCAGAAGAAAGAATTCAATCGAACCAAGAAAAAGAAGACTGATAAAATGTGATTTCATTATGGAAAGAAATGACATATTATTTGGGATTGTGGTTCAAAAATTTTGGAAATAAGACTACTTTTGGTTCAGTAAGCACAAACTCAGCCAATCTTGTTGAACAATATATGAAAGAACTTGTAACACCCCTAACTCCTATCCGTTGCCGGAACAGGGTAATGAAGCATTACTAAAGTTTCATGTTATTCACTAATCATATTTGAAACTAATCATAGTCCATTGATTGGACCATCGAGGCCCAATTTAAGCATTAAAAAACAAGTTGGGACTAAATCGGGATCTCAGGGAATTTTTTTACAAAACTTTAATTATTTTTTATATACAAGGGTCACATGCCTGTGTGGTTAGGCTGTGTGACTCACCCAGCCATGTAACATACCTATGTCTCAGGCCGTGTGACATATGTGGTAGGGCACACGCCCGTATCTGTAACCCGTAACTCTCTGACTTGTAACTTAATTAAGTACAAGGGTCACACGGTAAAGTCACACGCCTGTGTGCTAAGACGTGTGGACAATTTAATTTTTTAAAAATTAGGTGCAGGCTTCACATGGCCAAGATACATGCCCGTATTCTAGGCCATGTGTTACACACGGCTGAGGTACACACCGTCTCTCTGCCCGTGTACCCAATTCTGAGCATTTTGTTTCTAAATTTTAAGATGCAAAGGACACACGACCAAACCACACGCCCATGTGCATGGCCATGTGTCACACACGGTTGAGACACACACCCGTGTGTCTACCAGTGTGGACAAAATGAGGCCATTTTCCAAGCCTTATTTCTCACCTTTTTTGCCTTGTACCTACATTAACAACTCACTATATTCACCAACCAATTCAAAACATATAGATTCATTTAATGTTCAAGTTTTAAGCCTGACATGTTTGCTCATACTTTTAAGTATTCATTTTACCCTTTTCTAATCATATACTTACCCAAGTAAAATTTTATCTAAGTTACTAATCCAAACATACTCACATACTAATCATGATATCACTTCATACATAAATACATTAAATATGTTATCCCTAGCCATTCCAATGGCTAATTACATCCAAAACATTTATATGTTCTTACTTGTTACCATTAGCCTATACATGCCATTGTCCCAAAACAAGTTTTCTATTTATACCAAAATAAGCTGGAGGATAGTATGATGTTGCTTTAACCCACGTCCAAACTTTACGAGCTTCCGAACACTATAAAACAGAGGAAATAAAAACCTAGTAAGCATTTAATGCTTAGTAAGTTCGTATAATAGGAATTACACTTACCATTCATATTCATTTAAATAAGCATAATAATAACATGCTTCCCAACAAGTTGGCAAGTTTGCCAATCACATACACTCAATTCAACAAGTTAGTCACATATACATCAAACAAACATGGATGAGCTCATTATGATACACTTTTAGGTATTTTAGGTGCACTCAAGATATAATTCATTTAATCTCATAATTTCTCATTTCAGGGATTTATCTGTTGAATCATTGAAACTTCGATGGATACTCAGATAGTACACACAAGGTGTACAAAACTGTATACCGTCAACTCATAATCAGGAGTACCCATCAGGGCACTTAATCAGAGAGCACACTCTCGAGCCACATATCGGGATGTTCAGATGAACCATGTAACGGTACACTTATTCGGGCTAATCAGGAAACTCATAAAAGTTTAAATCAATGAGCTCATAGAGCTTAACAGATAACTCCGAAGAGTTAATATTAGGAAGCACCAAATAAGGTAAAAGGCAGTTCAAGCAAGCCATATTTGAAAGCCTATAAGAGCTTATATCAGGACGCTTACGTAGAGCTGCGTTTGTGTCTGCATTATATGCTGAATCACAACTGATCGAAACATGTAATAGGACGCTCACACAGAGCCATGGTAGTGCACAATACATGCTAAATCACTACCGATCAGGATGCTCGTAGGAACTATTTGACAGGATGCTCGAGAGGGTTATATTAGGATTACTCGTCCGAGCTAAATCTTGTCTACAACATATGTAGAACCACTTTTAGTATAGGCAATCACCTATCCATCGAAATTCAATATTCAAACGAAATTAAACATTTTCTGGACTTGTTTCAGGCTTATGATTATTTCATGCATTTATAACATCCTTATAATTCACATAAATACATATCATATTCAATTCAAATATAACATTCAATTTAAACATAATAACATGTATAATTAAGTTTCACGAACTTACGCTAAAAATCATCCATATAAGAAATTCAACTAATCCGAAACTTTTTTTTTCTTCGATCTAGCTTCAAATTTTGAGTTGTTTGGATCTATATAAATGAATTTAATCATCAATTTATCACAATTTACATTCAATTGGACTCATTTTACACCCTAGGAGAAATTACCATTTTGCTCCTATACATTTCTTAAATTCTAATTTCGCTCTTAGGCTCGAAAAATGAAATTCATACAATTTATCCCTTATTCCAAGCCTAGTCAATTTTCATATATAACAATAATAATCCATAAATTTCACAAAAATTGGAATTTTTCCATGAATTTTACAACTTTACAATTTAGTCCCTAAATCACAATTTCATCAAAATTCACTTTGTAAAAGTTCTTTATCTATCAACAACCTTTCATTTTCTACCATAAATTTCAAATTTTCAGCATATTCATCCATGAAAAAACTTAAATACTTTGACAACTTTTCAAATTAATCCTCAAAATATATAGATTAAACTATACCGATTTCAAAAATATAAAAAATACTAAAAACGGGACTTTAATACTTACCCAATTAAGCTTGATTAGTTTCTTTACTCTCTCCTAGGGTTTCCATGGAATTTAGGGATGAAGATGATAATAATATCATGATATTTCTTATTTACTAATTTATCATCTTTTAATTATTTTGATTTCTAATTTAGTTATTAGCCTTTTCTAATTTTCCATGAATGAATCACCAAAAATATCAACTAACTTTATTTAATGGTCTAATTACCATATAAGGACCTCAAGTTTTGAATTCCATAACTATTTAATACCTATAGCTTCTAGAATTCAACTTTTACAGTTTATGCAATTTGGTCCTTTTCATAATTAATCACTTAATCGATAAAATTTTCTTATCAGTATTTTCATATAACATTCCTATCATAATATGGACCATGCAATAATATTAAAATAATTTTTTTCTGACTCGTATTTGTGGTCCCGAAACCACTGTTTCATTTTCACTGAAAATGGGTTACTACAACTCTCCCCCCTTAAAAAATTTTCGTCCTCAAAAATCTTACCAGCAAAGAGGTTCGAGTATTGCTTCTCCATTGTTTCCTCTGGTTCCCAGGTAGCCTATTCTATTCAATGTTGTTGCCAAAGGACTTTCACTAAAGCTACCATTTTATTTCTTAACTCATTCGTCTCACGTGTCAGGATTTTGATCGGTTCTTCACTATATGTCATATCATGTTGTATTTCAACCTCTGTCAGGGAGATAACATGTGAAGGGTCTGACCGATATCGTCGTAACATCGATAGATGAAAAATATTATGAGTTCTGTCAAACTCTAGTGGTAATGCCAATCGGTACGCAACAGGCCTGATTCTTTCAATAACTTCGTACAGCCCAATAAACTGCGGACTCAATTTACCTTTTTGACCAAACCGAAGGACTTTCTTCCAAGGCAAAACTTTCAAAAATACCTTTTCGCCGACTTGGAATTCTATTTCTTTTTGTTTAAGATCCACGTAGGATTTTTGTCGATCATAAGCTGCTTTTAAGCTATCCTGAATCACTTTCACTTTTTCTTCAGTTTTCCTGACTAAATAAACACCATGTATCGTTTTCTTACTAAGCTAGGTCCAATACAATAGAGTTCTACATTTACAACCATATAAAGCCTTGTATGGTGCAATTTTAATACTAGACAGATAGCTATTATTGTAGGCAAATTTAACTAAAGGCAGATACTTTTCCTAGTTACCTTCAAATTCCAGCACACAATACCGAAACATATCTTTTAAAGTTTGTATTACACGTTCAGATTGTCCATCAGCCTGAGGATGGAAAGCAGTGCTGAAATGTAACTGTGTACCTAGAGCTTCTTGTAATTTACTCCAGAATCGATATGTAAACCGGGGATCTTTGTCTGAAATAATGGAAACTAGTACTCCATGTAATCTAACAATCTCGGACACATATAATTCAGCTAACCTATCCAAAGATAAATCCATACATACTGGAATAAAGTGTGCAGACTTTGTTAACTGGTCGATGATTACCCAAATGGCATCTTTCTTCTTTGGAGACAGGGGTAATCCTAATATAAAATCTATGGTAATTCTTTCCCATTTCTATTATGGTATCGTAACTGGCTGTAATAATCCTGAATGCACTTGATGTTTAACTTTAACTTGCTGACATATCAAACATTTATATATGAATTCAAAAATATCTCGTTTCATTCCTAGCCACTAATATATCTTTTTCAGATCGTTCTACATTTTGTTACTCCCCGGATGAACAGACATAATACCACTATGAGCTTCGTACAAAATCTTCTATACTAGCTCTGAATTCCTCAATACACATACTCTACCTCTAAATAACAGACAATCATCAGACTCAATTTGAAATTTTGAATTAGAATTTGACTCACATTGTATTCGTTTAGCTTACAGCTCATTATCATTCTTCTAAGCTTCACAGATCTGCTGCAAAAATGTCAGCTTAGCTTTTAACTCAACTACGATTGAATTCAGACAATGACAACTGGGTATTCATTGCTCATAAAGCAAATGGTGACCTTTTGCTTAGAGCATCTACTACCGCATTGGCTTTCCCCGGATGATAGTCAATAACCAAATCATAATTTCTCAATAGTTCAAGCCACCTGTGCTATCTCAAGTTCAAATCTTTTTGCAACATCAAATATTTCAAGCTCTTGTAATCAGTAAAGAGGTGACATTTTTCACCAAACAGATAATGTCGCTATATTTTCAGTGCAAACACAATGGCTACCAACTCAAAATCATGTATATCGGGTAATTTCTTTCATGTGGCTTTGGCTGTTTAGAAGCATAGGTTACTACTTTACCTTCTTGCATTAAAACACAGCCTAAACCATTCAATAATGCATCACTGTAAATTACAAATTCTTTACCCGATTTAGGCTGTATTAACACAGGTACTTCAGTTAATAAAGAATTCAATCTGTCAAAACTCTGTTGACATTTAGCTTACCACACAAATTTCACATCCTTCTGTAACAAACGAGTCATCGGAGAAGCAATCATCAAAAACCCTTATACAAATATCTGATAATATTCGGCTAATCCCAGAAAACTTCTAACTTCAGATACATTCTTTGGTGGCTTCCAATTAATAATAGCTGAAATTTTACTCGAATCCACCCGAATACCTTCTGCAGACACTATATGTCCAAGGAAACCAACTTTTCGTAACCAAAATTCACATTTACTAAATTTGGCATATAATTGTTTCTCACGTAGAGTTTGCAACACAATTCTCAGATTATTAGCATGTTTATTTTCATCTCGAGAATATACCAAGATATCATCAATAAACACTACTACAAACCTGTCTAGATACGATATGAAAATTTTATTCATTAGATCCATAAATACTACAGGTGCGTTAGTCAATCCAAACGGCATCACAAGAAACCCGTAGTGTCCATACTTGGTTCTAAAAGCTGTCTTTGGCACATCTGAATCTTTTACCCGTAGCTGATAGTAACCAGAACGAAGATCAACCTTCGAAAATATAGTGACACCTTTTAGCTGATCAAATAGATCATCAATATGAAGCAAAGGATACTTGTTATTTATTGTGACTTTGTTAATGTAACAACCTAATTCTGGTAAAAATTAGAACAGTTGTTTCAGGACAACAAATTTGATTCTAAAAATTTTATTTTACTATTATTTTATGGTCTACGATATGATAGAAATGTCATGTGAAAATTTCGTAAAGAAATTTTATCGATTACATGTTTAATCGATGAAAGGACCAAATTGCATGAAATGCAAAAGTTGAGTTCTAGTAGCTATATGTATAAAATAGCTATAGAATTAAAAAATTGAGGTCCTTATATGGTAAATAGACCATTAAAAAAAAGTTAGTAGATATTTTTGGTGAATCATCCATGGAAAATTAGAAAAAAAAAAGGGCTAAATGAGAAAATGGAAAAATTAATGTATGATAAATTAATTAAATGGAAATATCATCATTTTATATCATCTTCATCCCCAAAAATGCATGGAAACCCTAGGAAAGAGAAATCAAACTTTCTTGGCTCAATTGGGTAAGTAACCAAGTCTCGTTTTTAGTAATTTTTATATTTTTGAGACCGAGATAGTGTAATTTATCAAATTTGGGGATTAATTTGCAAAGTTATCAAAGTATAGAAATTTTTCCATGGATGAATATGCTGAAATTTAGAAATTTATGATAGAAAATGAAAGGTTGTTAACAGATAAACAACTTTTACAAAGAGAATTTTGATGAAAATGTGATTTGGGAACTAAATTGAAAATGTGTAAAAGTTATAGAAAAATTATGATTTTTATGAAATACTTGTGCTGTAATTTTTACATGTAAAAATCGGTTAGGCTTGGAATTTTCCAAGCCCAGGGACAAATTTATCATTAATTAAAAAGTTAGGGGCACAATGGTAATTTTGCCAAAAATGTGAATTGAATTGAAATGAATATAAATTGATGTTAAATTTACTCATATAGATCCGGATAGATCAAATTCGGAGTTAGAACGAGGAAAAGAGAAAAATGACAGAATAGTAGATTTTACATACATGAACAATTGTCGAGGTAAGGCGTGTAACACAATTGAGTATATTTTATGCTTGAAATAAATGTTGTATGTATGAATTGTATGAATGTTTTAAGTATAAATTGATCAGATGCCCAACTATACTTGATAAATGTTAAGTTTCGTTTAAATGAAAATGTTACAAATGTGTGTTTGAATTAAATGTTAGATATGTGAAATGTGTAATTGTTAAGTACAAGAAATGGACTGAATACTCGATATTGCCTGATAAATGAATATCCAATATTTTTTGACAAATGTTAAATGATTTTATAAATGTCATAGATATGTGAAATGATCATATATCCGAAAATATTCGATAAATGTCAAGTCTCGTTTGAATGAATGAAAGTCGCATGGATACAAGGTTCTGTTACCTGAGATGATACTGTCCTACATATGTTACGGACATATGTAGCTCGAAAGAGTATAAGCACTCTTAAGCTTACCGATATAATTTCTTGCGAGCTTACTATTCATACCCTTCGGAGGATTCTATTTATGCTCTTCGGAACATTCTGATTTGGTCGTGATCTGCATTTGTTGTAGATACACTCACACTCTACGAGCGTTCTGTTTATAAGTTCTTTGTGAACTTTCTGTTAAAGGCTCTCCAGAGCTTACTGATTGTGCTCGCTTGAACTTACTGTTATCAAGCTATCCGGAGCTTTCCGTTATGTGCCATCCGGTGCTTTCTGTACAGTGCTCTTTGGAGTTACTCGATTCAAGTTCTTTGTGAACTTTTTGTTATTAAGCTCGGACAAGCTTTTTGTTACATGATTTTCCTGATTAAGTTCTATGTGAACTGTCTGGTTCAAGCTTTTTGTGAGCTTTCTGTTACCAAACTCGGATATACTTTCTGTTTCATGCTCATCTGAGTATTCTGTTAAAGTGCTTGAGAGAAACCTTTTTATTTAGGTGCTAAAAAAAGCACTATTGGATAATAAAAATTGACAAATTCTAATTTGTACACTTCAAGTGTACTACGTGTGTATCCATCGATGTTTTCAATAATTCAATGGGTAAAATCCTCATATGAGAAGAAGTGAACATGAAATAAATTGTTACACGTATCTATTTGAAATATATGAAAATGATGATACTGGATATATGGAAATATGAGATGATGATATATGGATTTGGAACTTATTTGATAAATATGTTCATTCATGGTTATAGAATGGTACACCTTGAGTGTACTACTCGTGTGATAATGATAATTTAAGTGATTTCATGAACAAAGATCTGACATGAACTGATCATTATTCGAGACAAATTATTATGAAAATGTACTTGAAGTACAGAGATATGATTTGTATACGTTATATGGATACTTGATGTAGGAAGTATATGTACAAGGAAATCTAATGATTGTTGAGCCCACACATGTTTCTTGATATTTATATGAAGTGTATGACTAACAAGGGTGATAAGGATATGTGTTAGGGCTCGTGATCAAGATGATTGAATAAGCTTAGTATGTTTATATTGAATTTAAATAAGTGGCAAGCTAATTATCAAGTTATACGGACTTACTAAGCATTATATACTTATTCTATTTTATTTTCCCCTGTTCAATAGTGATTCGGAAGCTCGTTGGTTGGGAAGCTTGGCAGAGATCACTCACACTATTTATCAGCCATTTTGGTATAAATGGTAAATGAATTATGGTTATAATGGCATGTATAGGTTGATTAGCCAATGTTGGCATGTAAGTGTTTTGGTTATAACAAGCCATTAGAATGACTTATGATGAACATGTTTTGATATGTATTAATAAGGCTATAATATGTTGATATGTATTTGAAGTAGACAAATAATGATATGGTATAGGCGTATAGATGGGTAATTAGTGATAGTATAAAATTGATGAATATGCATATATATAAGTATGTTTGATTAGTAAACTTTTGGATATTTGACCATATGAATTGATATATCATTTATAAGACCTAGTTAAGGCTTAGTTAAATGTCCTGAATTGGTTCTTGAATGTGTTTAAGTGTTGGAATAGGTAAAAGACCAATTGGGTGAGAAATAAGGCTTAGAAAATGGCCTTATTTTGTCCATACAGGCGTGTGTCTTGACTGTGTGTGGCACACAGCCTAGCACATGGGCGTGTGTTCTGGTCGTGTGTCCCCTGCATCTTAAAAATGTAAACAGAATTGATAACACAGCCTGGCACACGGGCGTGTGATTTGGCCGTGTGACCCCTACACATAAATAAATTACAAGTAAGAGAGTTACCGGGTTAGAGACAAGGGCATGTGCCCTACTCAGGTATCACATGGCCTAAGACATGGGCATGTCATTTGGCCATATGAACCACACCGGCGTGTGTGCCCTGTATCTATGAAAATTTTGAAATTTCGCGAAAGATTTCCTGAGTTTCCGATTTAGTCCCGATTCGATTCAAAGACATATTTTGGGCCTCGAAGGCTCTCATAAGGGAGTATATGATTAATACTGATATCAACACTATATTTTGATATGATTTATCTGTTATCTATTTTGAAATTTTTTATAATATTCTATAACCCTGTTCTGGCAATGGATTCGGTTACGAGTGTTACAGTTAAGATGCCGGTAGCCGATACACAGTCTCAAAGATCCGTCTTTCTTCTTAACAAAAAAAATCGGTGCACCTTAAGGTGAATGACTAGGTCGAGCAAAGCCCCTATCTATCAATTATTGCAACTGTGTTTTCAACTCTTTTAACTTTGTTGGGGCCATTCGATAAGGTGCTATAGATATAGGAGTTGTTCTTGGAATAAGATTTATAGAAAATTCTATTTCTCTAATCGGCAGTAATCCAGGTAATTCTTCTAGAAACACATCAAGAAACATATCAAGAAACTTACAAACAACTGGCACTAACTTAATTTTTGATTCAGACACTTTAGTATCTAACACATATGCAAGATAAGCATCATACCCTTTTCTGATATATTTTTGTGCTAATATTGCTGAGATCACATTAAATAACCTATCCAATTTATCATATTCAACACGAAGTAACTCACCATTCTGACACTTTAACATAATGTACTTCTGTTTATAATTTACTACTGCCTCATGCTGAGTTAGCTAATCCATACCCAGAATTACATCAAATTCATCAAAGGGCAATAACATCATATCAGCCAATAAACAATAACCCTGTACCATTAATGGACAGTTTTTACAAAGTTTATCTACCATCACAAACTGGCCCAGGGGGTTTGAAACTTTAACCACAAATTCAGTATACTCAATAGGTAACTTTTTAACAGACACTAAATTTGTGCGTATGTATGAATGTGTTGAACTAGGATCAATCAAAGTAGTAATATCAGTATCAAGTAGAGAAAATGTACCAGAAGCATCCTCCGTAGCACGAATAACATACGTTCTAGCCAGTGCTCGTGCTTCAGACTTAACGGTTAAATCTTTTATTGCACCACGGCTACCACTGACATTATCGGGTTGACAAGGTGGTTTACCTCTTAAGGTGGGGTTATCCAGCTTTGAAGTCTGATCTGTATCTTTTTCAATCCTTTCTGGACAATCTTTAAGGAAATGATCAAGAGAACCACATTTTTAACAGGCTCCACTTCTCATATGGCACTCTCCAAAATAAAATTCATTACAATGTTTACATTTCAATTTGGGGTTACCAACACTTCCCACACTTGTTACAGATGGAGACGAAGATATTGGATTAGAGCGTTGAGAGCCTCACTTTTTTTCCAGAATACCTCGTAAATGTAGTAAAACTATCATGGTACTTTTTTAATTTCTTTGAAGTAGATGATTGTAACTTGTCGATAAATATTTTACCAAATATTCGGACTTCTCTTTCCGCGTACTTCTTTTATTTATTCAAATCCTCAGCTTTGTTTGCTCGATCAACTAGTAGAACAAATTCTTTTAATTCAAGAATCTTGACTAACAGCTTTATATCTTCATTCAAGCCCTCTTTAAACCGTTTACACATAGCAACTTCAGTTGAAATACACTCTTTGGCATATTTACTTAACCAAACAAATTCCTACTCGTATTTGGATACTGCCATATTTCATTACTTGAGCTCTAAAAATTCTTTCTTTTTCTGATCAAGGAATCTCTAGCTAATGTATTTCTTTCTGAATTTTGCTTGGAAAAACTCCCATGTAACATTTTCCCTTGGCACGACAGAAATCAAAGTATTCCGCCATGGATAAGCTGAGTCTTTTAGTAGAGATACAACACATTTCAGACACTCGACTAGTGTACAAGACAATTCATCCAAAACCTTGGTAGTATTTTCCAACCAAAATTCAGCTATTTCTAGATCATCTTCAACAGTAGCCCTAAATTCTTCTTCCTCATATTTACCAGTTCTAACAGGTTTAGTACCTTGTGGCATGTCAAGAACTGAATTAGGAGCAGGTGTGGAAGGTTGTTGTACATCAAGATTTGTTCTTAAGTATTCAGTGAACCATTCATTCATCATTTAAAAGAAAGCTTCTTTTGCCTCTTCACCTTGACCCTCAGATACAGGCCTTCTACTACTAGAAGTAACTCATTGTACTAAAGCCTGAGTATTACTCTCGGCTTCCTCGGGTTCAGCTTGGTTGGACGACATTACAATATGAAAAAAATGTTTAAAATGGTCAGGAGATATCACACTATCACAATTTATATAATGGCATGTATAGCTAGACTCGTACTTGCTATGTTAGCCCGAGAGTTGACTAAACCGTAGCTCTGATACCAATAAATGTAACACCCCTAACCCGTATCCATTGCCAGAATAGGGTTATGAAGCATTACCAAAATTTACAAAACAAATACAGATAATTCATGTTATTCACTATTTATATTCGAAACTAATCATATCATACCCTGATTGGACCCTCGATGCCCAATTTAAGCATTAAAAAATAAGTCAGGGCTAAATCGGGATCTTAGGAAATTTTTTGTAAAATTTCAAATTTTTTCTTATATACAAGGGTCACACGCCCGTCTGGTCAGGCTATATGACTCACGCGGCCATGTGACAAGCCCATGTCTCAGGCCGTGTCACATATGTGGTAGGGCACACACCCGTGTCTGTAACCCGTGTAACTCTCTGACTTGCAACTTAATTAAGTGCAAGGGTCACACGTCCAAGTCACATGCCCGTGTGCTAAGCCGTGTGGACAATTTAATTTTTTGAAAATTAGGTGCAGATTTCACATAGCCAAGATACACGCCCGTGTTCTAGGCCATGTGTTATACACGGTTGAGACACACACTCGTGTCTCTGCCCGTGTGCCCAATTCTGAGCATTTTGTTTTTAAATTTTAAGATGCAAGGGACACACAACGAAACCACATGCCCATGCACATAGTCGTGTGTCACACACAGTTGAGACACATGCCTGTGTGTCTGCTCGTGTGGACAAAACAGGGCTATTTTCCAAGCCTTATTTCTCACCCTTTCTGCCTTGTACCTACATTAACAATTCACTATATTCGTCAACCAATTCAAAACATATAAATTCATCTAATGTTCAAGTTTTAAGCATGACATGTTTGCTCATACTTTCAATTATACATTCTATCCTTTCCTAATCATATACTTACCTAAGTAAAATTTTATCTAAGTTACTACTCCAAACATACTCATATACCAATCATGATATCACTTCATACATAAATACATTAAATGTGTTATCCCTAACCATTCCAATGGCTAATTACATCCAAAACATTTATATATTCTTACTTGTTACCATTAGCCTATACATGTTATTGTCCCAAAACAAGTTTGCTATTTATACCAATATGAGCTTGAGGATAGTGTGATATTGCTCCGACCCACGTCTAAACTTTATGAGCTTTCGAACGCTATAAAATGAAGGAAATAAAAACCTAGTACGCATTTAATGCTTAGTAAGTTCGTATAATAGGAATTACACTTACCATTCATATTCATTTAAATAAGCATAATAATAACATGCTTCCCAACAAGTTGGCAAGTTTGCCTAATCACATAAACTCAATTCAACAAGTTAGTCACATATGCATCAAATAAACATGGATGAGCTCATCATGATACACTTTTAGGTATTTTAGGTGCACTCAAGATATAATTCATTTAATCTCATAATTTCTCATTTCAGGGATTTATCTGTTGAATCATTGAAACTTCAATGGATATTCAGATAGTACACACAAGGTGTACAAAACTGTATACCGTCAACTCATAATCAGGGGTACCCATCAGGGCACTTAATCAGGGAGCACACTCTCAAGCCACATATCAGGATGCTCAGATGAACCATGTAATAGTACACTTATTTGGGCTAATAAGGAAACTCATAAAAGTTTAAATCAGGGAGCTCATAGAGTTTGACAGATAACTCCGAAGAGTTAATATTAGGAAGCATCGGATAAGGTAAAAGGCAGTTCAAGCGAGCCATATCAGGAAACCTATAAGAGCTTATATCAGGACGTTTACGTAGAGCTGCGTTTGTGTCTGCATTATATGCTGGATCACAACCAATCGAAACATGTAACAGGACGCTCACACAGAGCCACGGTAGTGCACAACACATGCTAAATCACTACCGATCAGAATACTCGTAGGAACTATTTAACATAATGCTCGAGAGGGCTATATTAGGATTACTCGTCCAAGCTAAGTCCTATCTGCAACATATGCAAAACCACTTTCAATATAGGCAATCACCTATCCATCGAAATTCAATATTCAAACGGAATTAAACATTTTTTGGACTTATTTTGGGCTTATGATTATTTCATGCATTTATAACATCCTTATAATTTACATAAGTACATATCATATTCAATTCAAATACAACATTCAATTTAAACATAATAACATGTATAATTAAGTGACATGAAGTTACCTTAAAAATCATCCTACAAGAAAATTTACTAATCCGAAACTTTTTCTTTTTTTCGATCTAGCTTCAAATTTGAGTTGTTCGGATATATATAAATGAATTTAATCATCAAGTCATCACAATTCACATTCAATTGGACTCATTTTACACCCTAGGAAAAATTACCATTTTGCCACTATACTTTTCATAAATTCTAATTTTGTCCCTAGTCTCGAAAAATGAAATTCATATAATTTATCCCTTATTCCAAGCCTAGCTAATTTTTATATATAACAATAATAATCCATAAAGTTCAAAAAAATAGAATTTTTCCATGAATTTTACAACTTTATAATTTAGCCCCTAAATCACAATTTCATCAAAATTCACTTTGTAAAAGTTGTTGATCTATCAACAACCTTTCATTTTCTACCTTAAATTTCAAATTTCCAGCATATTCATCAATGGAAAAACTTTTATACTTTGATAAATTTTCAAATTAATCCCCAAAATAGATAGATTAAACTATACTGATTTCAAAAATATAAAAATTACTAAAAACGAGACTTGAATACTTACCTAATTAAGCTTGATTAGTTTTCTTACTCTCTCCTAGGGTTTCCATGGAATTTGGGGATGAAGATGATAATAATATCATGATATTTCTTATTTACTAATTTATCCTCTTTTAATTATTTTGAATTCCAACTTAGTTTTTAACCCTTTCTAATTTTTCCATGGATGAATTACCAAAAATATCTACTAACTTTTCTTTAAATGTCTAATTACCATATAAGGACCTCAAGTTTTGAATTCCATATCTATTAATACCTATAGTTTCTAGAATTCTACTTTTACATTTTATGCAATTTGGTCCTTTTTATAATTAATCACTTAATCGATAAAATTTTCTTATCAGTATTTTTATATAACATTCCTATTACAATATGGACCATGAAATAATATTAAATAATTATCTGACTCAGATTTGTGGTCCTGAAACCACTGTTCTAATTTCACTGAAAATGGATTGTTACAGAACTTGTTGCAATGATATCTGAAATGCAAATTGGCGTGGTTGCTGAAGCTTATGTGGCTATTGTAACAAAATCTTCTGAGTGGTGACTGGATTTTAGTATAACTATTCATGTTACAGCAACAAAGAACAATTCAAGATATATGAAAAGCATGAGAAACTAGAAGAGATCTTAATGGGAAACAATGGTGGTGCTAAGGTCATATGCAAATGAATTGCTAAACTTAATTTTACTTGAGGACAAAAGTTGAAATTGGTTAATATTTTCCACGTTCTTGAAATTAGGAAAAACCTTGCATCCACGTATCTTTTGTGTAAGGACGAATTCAAAATAGTTTTGGAATTTGATAAAGTCATTATTTTTAAGAATTTTGTATTCGCTGAAAAAGGTTACTCATGTGATGGTATGTTCAAATTAAGTATTAATAATATGAATATTGCTTTTGTTTATACTGTTGAGCAAACTTCTTTTTTAAGGCATGTTAGACTAGGACATTTGAATTATCAATCTTTGAAATATATGTCCAAGCATGGTTATATATCTTGTAGGAAAGATCATATTGATAAATGTGAAATTTGTGTGGCATCTAAAATGACAAAAAACCTTTTCCACAAGTACAAAGAAATTTTAATTTATTAAAACTTGTTCATTATGATATATGTAAGTTGAATGGTGTGTTAACTATCTGGGGAAGAAGATACTTTATGACGTTCATTGATGATTATTCTCGATTCACCTATGTTTTCTTGATTAAAGCAATGGATGAAGCCCTTGAGAAATTTAAAGAACTCAAAACTCTATTTGAAAATCAAAAGGAGAAGAAAATTAAAATTCTTTGAAGTGATAGAGGTGATGAATATTTCCTAGATTTATTCTTTATACTTTGTGAAGAGAATAGAATCATTCATCAAAGAATGAGACCAAATGCACCCTAACAAAATGGTATTACAGAAAGAAAGAATAGAACATTAGTGAATATGGTTAACATATGATGTTAAATGTTAAGTTACCTAATAATATTTGGGG
Source organism: Gossypium stocksii (assembly GCA_020496765.1). Taxonomy (NCBI): domain Eukaryota; kingdom Viridiplantae; phylum Streptophyta; class Magnoliopsida; order Malvales; family Malvaceae; genus Gossypium; species Gossypium stocksii. Next base: position 5,135,619 of record CM035623.1, read on the forward strand.
TGAAGTATTAGTAACCACATGTCATATTACTAATAAAAAGTTCCATTAAAAAAGTTACAAGTATCACCATATGAATTATGGAACAATGACAGAAAACCAAGTTTAAAAGTATTAAAAGTGTCTTTGTTGGTTATGCAAAAAATTCAAAGGCATATAATTTGATTTGAGATCTAATGTTATTATTGAATCCATACATATTCTTCAAAAATAAGTTTGTTTCTAATAATATTGCTCGTGATGAAAAAAATTTTGATAATATTACTTGTGGTGAACGAAATTCTGATAATATTACTTGTGATGAAAGAAATGAGAAATAAATTGAAGTGGTACCCACAACTGGTAATAAAAGAAAATAACCAATTGAGCTAAGAAGTCATAGAATGAGAAAAGAACAACACTTGCATTTTGAATTTGTTTCTCTAGATTCAATTATCTTCTTAATCGAAGGAGATAAAATCACAATGTTAAAAAAAATCAATACTTCTAAATGTAGAAGAAAATCCTAAGACTTTTAATGAAGTGATGGCATCAAGAGATGTAGTCTTTTGGAAATAAGCTGTGAATGATGAAATTGACTCAATAATGTTGGGGATCGACCTATCTATACATGCAACGAGAAAATAAAAGTAAAAGTAAAGAAGATCAAACAAACAAATATTTACGTAGAAAGATTCCTTCAAAAAAGAGGACAAAAAACCACGGCCAAATGAGGCTTTACTAAGTGAGCAAAAACCAAAAGAGTACAAGATGGAGATAATCTCAACAAATAACCCTAAATCCTAAAAGGACAAAGCACTCTGGCTAAAACTCAAAATTTCCTAAAACTCACAAAACTCTTCCAATATCAAATATGATGGTGATCATTAATATAGGTTACAACAACTCATTTTATAGACTAAATTCATAAGTTAAACATGACTAAAAAAACTCTATACTAATCAGAGTTTAATTGGGAAACAATAGCAGAGTTTAACTAGGAGAAGAAAATTGAGAAACTTGAGGAACACGTCGCCACGTTGCAACATCGCATGTCCCTCATCGGGGACATCATTCTTCGAGTTATCGGGACATAGAGTGTTGCGTTGTCAGGATGTTAGCTCTTCCACGTCGCAACGTCAATTCGTAAATATGAGGCATACTGCACAAATATCCATTTGGACTCGTATTTTCTATACCTCCTTTTTTGATACCATCACAAGCCTATCCAAACATTTGCAGGATACTCACCAAGTCCAAACCAGTGTTTGAACTTGAAAGTTGAAAGACTCTTAATTGCATATCCACTACCTAACCTGAAAGAGTCAAATTTCTTAGACTAACGTCAAGTCAACTCCAACTCCATAATTGTCAATGAAATTTTTGCTACACTAGTCACAGTTGAACCTTGAAGAACATATAGATTGCCAGTCTTTTAACATATCATCAAAACGAAAGCTTCACCAGATACGTTAATGTCGCTTGACTCGATAACAATTTTGTAATTTTTTGAGTCCAACATACTCAAGGAGATGAGGTTTTTCTCTAAATGAAGCATATGTCTGACATCTAACGATGTCCTTATAATTATGCGTGTATCATGATTTGAATGATACCGATATCGGTTATCTTATAGAGTGATCCATTCTCCATATGCACAACTCTACCTTCAACTGAACTATATGTGGAGAACCAATCCCTATTGGGACACATGTGGAAAGAACACCTTAAATCCAAGATCCACTCGGACGTAGACTTAGACCTTTCAATCGTGGACACCAACAACCAATCATTACCTTTATTTTCGGTCATATTAACATTAGATACTTCATCCTTATTGCTCTCAGCAACCCTTTTGTTCTTATTTTGCAGTTTGCAACAATTTGCCTCAGTGTGACATTTCTTCTTGTAGTAGCCACATACATTGTTTCAATTCCTCAACCTTGAATTAATTCAGATCTTACAACAAATGCCGAGGGTGTCCAACCTAAACTGCTACTTGAACCAAACTCATTGTTGAGTTTTTCTTTACTTAACAAGTTTCCCTTCACTTTCTCAAACAAGAGTTTATCTCTACCATAAATCAAGATTTCCTTAAAAAACTTATATGAAGGGGGCAAAGAGCACAATAGTAGCATAACTTGATCTTCATCATCAATCTGAACCTCGACGTTCTTCAAATTATTCAAGAGAGAAACAAACCCACTGATGTGAGCCCTAATGGAGTCATATTCTCCCATACAGAATGTAGACAGGTGCTGCTTCAGCACCAAATAATTTGCTAGAAACTTTGTCATATATAGGGTTTCTAACTTTCTCTATAAGGCTGTTGCTATTTTCTCTAAAAGTAACTTTTGCAATACATTGTTCGTGAGGCACGACTGAATTGCAGAAAGCGCATTCTCATCAAACTCATCCTATTCTGATTGATCTAAATTTCAGGCTTTTCCTGATAACAACATTTTTTAGGTTGTTCTAAAATAGAATTGTTGTTATCTGGACTTGCCATAAATTGAAATTTGTGTAGCTATTGAACCTCTCGATACCAACCTTTATTGCCATCTCTGAACGTGTCAATATGCGAAAGTTGAACTTGGCTTTGAGACTAGTTTGTTAGGAATTGACTCGTATGTACAACAAGAAAATAGAAGTAAAAGTAGGGAAGATCAAACACATAAATATTTACTTGGAAAAAATTATCCAAAGAAGAGGAAAAAACCACGGGTAAAAGTGATTTCACTAAATGAGCAAATGGAAATAATTTCAACAAATAACCCTAAATCTCGAAAGAATAAAGCACTCTATCTAAAACTCGAAATTCTCTCAAACTCACAAAACTCTTTCAATCTTAAATATGATGAAGATTATTAATCTAGGTTACAACAGTCCCTTTTGTAAGTTAAATTTACAGGTTAAACATGACTACGCTAACCCTAGACTAATCAGAATTTAATTGGGAAACAATAGTAGAGTTTAACTAGAAGAAGAAAATCAAGAAACTTGAAGAACATGCCGCCACATCGCAATGTCATATGTCCCTCGTCGGGACGTCATTCTTTGCGTCGTCGGGATGTCATTTTTTTCTTGTCGGGACATAGAGTGTCGTGTCGTCAAAATGTCGGCTCTTCCTCGTCACAATGTTGATTCATAAATATGAAGCACACTCCACAAATAATGTTCAACAATACTTGGGTTTTAATGGATTTACCTAAAGGTTCTAAACCTATTAGTTGTAAATAGGTGTTTAAAAGAAAATACAACACCAACGGTTCTATACAAACCTTTAAGGAAAGACTAGTTGCTCAAGGTTTTTAAGCAAAAGGAATACATAAACTACTTTGATACGTATGCACCATTAGCTAGAATAACATCCATAAGAGTTCTTGTGGCACTGATTTCTATCTACAAGTTGCATGTGCATCAAGAGGATATGAAACAACCAGAAGGTTTTATACTTCCTGAATTGAAAAAAAAAGTTTGCAAATTAATTAAGTCAGTATATGGTTTGAAGTAAGCACCTAAAAAATGGCATGAGAAATTTGATTCAATAATACTATCAAACAAATTCAAACATAAAAGGGTTGATAAATGCATATACTCAAAATTTACTATAAAATATAGGATAATAATTTGTCTTTATGTTGATTATATGCTTATATTTAGTAACAACATGGTTGACAGAAACATAGTAATGGCTATGTACTATTGAAATCATTATATTGAAATCTAATTACAAAGTTTGAATATCTCAATATAAAGAAAGTTAATACTCCTTTCAACTCAAGCATGAAATTGGTTGAGTCGTGATAAATTAATTACTCAACTTTAGTATACTATTTATTTCATTTAATTCTCAAGGAACTTGAGCTTGAGTCTAGGACTGTAATATTTTTTTTAGAATAATTAAAATAATTTTTATTTAATTTATTTCATTTTCGAGATATTTGGGCTTGAGTCTAGTGTTGTAATAATATTTTTTTTGAAATAATTATGATAATTGTAATTTTTTTTTCATTTCATTCCCAAGAGTCGAGACACTTGGGCTTGAGTTTGATGCTGCAATAATATTTTTTTTAATTTTCAAAATACTTATACTATATATTATTTATTTCATTTCATTATCGAGGCACTTGGGCTTGAGACTCATGCTGTAATATTTTTTTTTATTTTCCAAAATAACTACAATAATTACTATTTATTTTATTTCATTCCTGAGACATTTAGGCTTGAGGCTGGTGCAGCAATAATATTTTTTTTTATTTTTTGGAATAATTATAATAATTTCTATTTATTTCATTTCATTCATGGGCATTTGGGCTTGAGCCTGGAGCTGCAATAATATTTTTTGAAATAATTAAAATAATTATTATTTATTTCATTTCATTCTTGAGGCACTTGGGTTTGAGTCTGGTGCTACAATAATAATTTTTTATTTCTCGGATAACTATAATAATTGTTATTTATTTCATTTTATTCATGGGCACTTGGACTTGAGGAAGGTGTTGCGATAATATTTTTTTATTTTTTGAAATAATTATAATAATTTCTATTTATTTCATTTCATTTCAGTGCACTTGGGCTTGAGTTTGATGCTACAATAATTTTTTTTTCTAATTTTTAAAATAATCATAATCGTTTCTATTTATTTCATTTTATTTCAAGGCATTTGAGCTCGAGTCTGGTGTTGCGGCAATATATTTTTATTTTTAAGAATAATTATAATAATTATAATTTGGGCTTGAGTTAGTGCTGCAATATTTTTTTACTTTCCAGAATAATTATAATAATTGCTATATATTTCATTTAATTCCCTGGGTACTTGGGATTGAATCTGGTGCTACAAATTTTTTTCCAGAATAATTATAATGTTTGCTATATATATCATTTAATTCTTGAGCACTTAGGCTTGAGTCTGGTGCTGCAATAATATTTTGTTATTTTTTGAAATAATTATAATAATTGCAATTCATTCATTTCATTCCAAGGGCACTTGGGCTTAAGTCTTGTGCTACAATAAAGTTATTTAATTTTTGAATTAATTATAATAATTGCTATTAATTTTTTCATTCTCGGGAAGCTTGGTTTGGAGTCTATTACTACAATAATATTTCTTATTTTTTAAAATAATTATAATAATTTCTATTTATTTCATTTCATCTCCAGAACACTTAGGTTTGAGTATGGTGCTACAATAAATTTTTTAACTTCTGGAATAATTATAATAATTACTATTTAATTTTCTTCATTTCCAAGGTTATTGGGCTTGAGTTTAGTGCACTGTAATTATATTTTTTTTATTTTTTAAAATAATTATAATAATTGTTATTTATTTAACTTCGTTCTCGGGACATTTTGGATTGAGTTTGGTGCTGCAATAAAAATTTTTATATTTCGAAATCATAATAATAATTGCAACTTATTTCATTTCATTTTCGAGACACTTGGGCTTGAGTCTAGTGCTGTAATAATATTTTTTATTTATTTTTCAGAATAATTATAATAATTGCTATTGAATTTATTTCGTTCCCATGACACTTGGGCTAGAGTCTGGTGTTGCAATAATATTTTTTTATTTCTAAAATAATTATAATAATTGCTATTTATTTCATTTAATTCCTAGGGCACTCGAGCTTGATTTTGGTGCTATAATGATATTTTTTATTTTCTGAAATAATTATACTAATTGCTATCCTTTTCATTCACAGGTCACTTGGGCTTGAGTCTGGCGCTGTAATAAATTTGTTTATTTTTCGAAATAATTATTATAATTGCCAATTTATTTCATTTCATTCTATGGGCACTTGGACTTGAGTCTAGTACTGCAACAATTTTTTTTTGAAATAATTATAATAGTTGCGATTTATTTTATTTTATTTTTGGGTTTTTGGGCTTAAGTCTGATGTTATAATAATATTTTATTTTATTTTAGGAATAATTATAATAATTTTTATTTATTTCATTTCATTTCCAGGACACCTAGGTTTGAGTCTGGTGCACTAATGATATTTATTATTTATTATTTTAATAATTATAATAACTAATATTTATTTCATTTCATTCCCGAGGCACTTGGCCTTAAGTCTGGTGCTACAATAATTTTTATTTTATTTTTTTGGAATAGTTATAATAATTGGTATTTATTTTATTTTATTTTATTTTCAGGGCACTTGGGCTTTAGTCATGTGTTGTAATAATATTTTTTTATTTTTGAAATAATTATAATAATTACTATTTATTTTATTTCATTTTCAAGATATTTGGGTTTGAGTTTAATAATAATTTTTTATTTTCAATAATAATTATAACAATAATTATTTATTTCATTTTCAGGATACTTGGGCTTGAGTTTGGTACCACGATAATATTTTTTTAATTTCTGATATAATTATAATTGTAACACCCCTAACCCATATCTGTCGCCGGAATAGGGTTACAGAGCATTACCAGAGTTTACAGATTAATCAGATAGAAATTCCAAACATTACATTACATATCAATACTCATAATAAAACCAATTGAAATTATATTTATTGTCCCTTAAACGAGCCCTCAAGACCCGAAATACATATTAAAAACAAAACGGGACTAAATCGAAAACTCAAAGATTTTTTCAGAATTATTCAAAATTTTCAACACTGCAGGGGTCACACGGCCTTGTGGCCAAGCTGTAAGGGCATTCGAAATAGGGACACATGGCCATGTCCAGCCCATGTCCATACCCATGTAACTCTCTGACTTGGGTCACACGGCCAAGCCACACGCCCGTGTGCTAGGTCGTGTGAGCACATTGACTTGCATTTTTAAAAGATACAGGGGACACACGACCGTGTCTTCTGGCCATATGTCACACACGGTTGAGACACACGCCTGTGTTTCTACCTGTGTGGACGAAAATAAGCCATGTTCTAAGCCACATTTCTCACCCAAATTGATACCAACCTAGCTTTAACAATTTACACATCAATAAGCCATAACAATATAATCTACACAAACTAAAATCGAATCCTAAATATGTATTATTACCACATACAACCAATATACCTATAGGTACCTCTAATGACAACTTGAAAATACGTCCATCAAGTAACCAACCTTACCTAATTGACCTATCTAACAAAGTTACCAAAGTTCACTTTAACTCAATTATATTCATACCTTGATTTCTTGCCAATATGTATGTTGATTATATAAACAAAATATTATTCATAATATTTACATAAGTTAATTTTAACTAAGTCCATACAAAATCCTATACATGTCATATAAACCGTATTGAATGTTTCAAAAATTACCTGAATAAGTTGGATAGTGTGACTTAAGTGCTGAGCGATCGTCCAACCTTCCGAAAATCTACAAAGACATTAAACAATACATGTAAGCTTAATGAAGCTTAGTAAAATCAAATAACAAATTCTTACTGAACCTACTATAACAAATCAAATAAATAAAATCATTCATGTCAATTCCCTGTCATTCATCATCAATTTTCTATCATTTACAACCTCTACTAATAATTACATTCGTATTCAAATCAATATAAAAGTAAATAACATGTCTTTCAAATTCATTTAATAAATCTTATTACTGAAATCTTTCCATTCGAAGAACGACTTACGGATAAAAGTACATCGTCAATAGAAGCTCATAAGAGCTGGTCCTCCCCAATACTCCAACAGAAGCTTGAAAGCTGAATAAAAGCTCGTATGAGCTAAACAAAAAGCTCGTAAGAGCGCTCAACAAAAAGTAAAACACGAGATTTTGCAACAAATGCTGAACCCCGATTTAATTGGGAAAAATGTCGTTGTCTCATTCCAATACCATCAATGTACTTAAATCCCGCGTTCCATTCAAACCAAAATCCAATTCAATTAGAATAAATAATTAATACCATTCATCAGTTTATACAAAATATTAAAATTTTAACCGTACGAACTTACCTGTGTTGAATTGTAACAATTGCAAAAGTTCAGAGACTATTATGCTATTTTTTCTTTTTCACAAGTTTGTATGGGATCTTGATCTAAAATATAAAATTATTCATTTATTAGCATCTATTTCACTTCCAATTCATTTCACAATTAACACCCTTTTATTTTTTGAATTTACACAATTACCCTAAACTTTTACAATTTTTGTAATTTAATACTTTAATTAGTTAATCTATCAAATTAACTCATTTTCCTCAATAAATAATTTATTCAAATATTCTAAGTTATTATACATCCCCTAATAAACCAAAAATTCACTATCAAATCCTAATATTTTAAAATTTTCACAATTTAATCCTAAAATCAATATTTAACAAAATTACTTTATATAATCATCATACAACAAAATCAAAGCTCTAAATCCATGTTATTCATCAAAAACATCTAATATTCATCAATGGTAACTTTCAAAATTTTTAATAAAATAAAAAACTAAGGTAAGATTTAATTGGACCTAATTATAACAATCTTAAAAACATAAAAATTACAAGAAACGAGTAAGAATTGAACTTACTTGATGCAAATAAATAAAAGAACCAGCTTAAGACCTTCTCCTATGTTGGTTTTTGGAGAATATTGTAGAAGAAATGCATAGAAAGCTTTTCAATTTCAATTTGTTTTATTTAATTTCATAAAAATTACAATTTTGCCGGCTTTATTTTTTTCTCTTATGTGGCCTCATCCTTTTAATTTAGGTTTAGTTGCTTCTTAAGTCCTCCCTCATTTATTTATCAAGCCATTTAATCACTTAAATTCTATTATTAGCAAATTTTGTACCTTTTTCAATTTAGTCCTTTTTAATTAATTAACTATTGAAACATTAAAAATTTTCAAAAAAAAACTTTAATACTACCTTAATGACACTCAGTAAATATTTATAAAAATATTTATAGCTCGGTTTATATAAACGAGGTCCCAATACCTCACTTTCTAAAACCACTTGACCCAATAAATCATTATAAAACACAAATTACTAATTCAAAAGCCTTTTTAAAACTATATTTGACTCGTAAATATTATTATATAATATTTACAAACTTACTCGCCGGATTTAGTGGTCCCGAATCACTATTTCGTACACCACTGAAAAATCGGGCTGTTACAATAATAATTTCTATTTATTTCATTTTATTCCTCGGGCACTTAGGCTTGTGTACGGTGTTGTAATAATTTTAATAATTGCTATTTATTTTATTTCATTTCGAGGGTAATTGGGTTTGATTCTAATGCTGCTAAAATATTTTTTTAAATTATTATAATAATTGCTATTTATTTCATTTCATTCCCGAGACATTTGGGCTTGAGTCTGGTATTGCAATAATATTTTTTATTTTATGAAATAATTATAATAATTTTTATTAATTTTATTTCATTATCCAGCACTGGAACTTGAGTCGGTGCTATAATAATTTATTTTTATTTTCCAAAATAATTATAATAATAGGTATTTATTTCATTTCATTATGAGGCATTTGTATTGCAATAATTTTTTTTTATTTTTTGGAATAATTATAATAATTGATATTTCATTTCATTTCATTTTATTTTTCGGCATTTAGGCTTGGTCTCGTATTGTAATAATAAATTTTTTTATTTTCTGAAATAATTATAATAATCTTTATTTATTTTATTTCATTTCTAAGGCATTGAGTGTGAGCTGATGTTGCAATAATTTTTTTTTTTATTTTTTGGAATAATTATAATAATTTATATTTATTTCTTTTCTTTTCATTTGGCCATTTGGGCTTGAATTTGGTGTTGTTATAATATTTTTTTATATTTTTTGGAATACTTATAATAGTTGTTATTTATTTCATTTTATTTTCAAAGCATTTAGGCTTGAGTCTAGTATTGCAATAATATTTTTTATTTTTCAAAACAATTATAATAATTTTTATTTTTTTCATTTCATTTTCAAGGCACTTGGACTTGAGTTTGGTACTACAATATTTTATTTATTTATTTTATTTAATTTTCAAGGCACTTAAAGGAAAGTGATTCGTGCCTCAAGTCTCATTTTATTTTTCTTAATTTTATTTCTTGAACCACAAGTTTTCCTATCACCTTTGGCATTCACACATCCAACATAGGAAGTCATGTCTTATAAACCTCAAATGAAGAAATGACAATTGTCATATGGTCAAAAGAAGAAAACAAAGGAAGCTAAAAAAAAATATCCGCGTTTATGGCATAAATGTAGTGGCGGAAGGCACCCAACAAACACGAAGATTATAAGGCATTGCTAGAACTTGACCCCTTAGAGGAGCTAACGCGATGGTGCCATAATCATAAACTCCTCCATTTGGCAACAATCAAAGAGGCAATGAAATTTAAGTATTTAAGAAACTATCGACTAAACAAATTAATAAAAAGAATTCAACCTAAAAAGGTACGACAACAAGCAAATAAGTCAGATAGTATCAGAGCGTTGCCATCACTCAATTAGATCATCTTTTAAAAAATGACAAAGGTCAATATAAAGACCAATAATATATTGCTAAACTCCGCTCTCTTTTTAATTCTATTTGTAGAATGATATGGTTTAGATCAAAAAATTGTTGTATGTAACATAATCTAGAAATCTTATAATTGTAAGACTTCAAGTTTTTGCTTTGACTTTTAATTGATGAAATGTGCACCATTGTTGTTACTATAGCACTTTTTTGGATTATGCATATTAAATTTGGCATAATATGTTAATATTAGGGTTCTCACTTGCACAATTGTGAATTATAGTGCACTTACATAAATGTCATGCTGACGTTTAGAAGCTATTATGAGATTTAAAATTTTCAATTAATTTATAGCAAATTGAACTGATTCAAGTTGTAATAGAAAAATTAGCTTTTAATATTGGGAATTTAAACTCGCTAAGAAGATTTAAATAAATTTTTTTAAATAATTTAATAATTATTTAATAATTTTTTAAAATTAAATGAATAAAATATAAAATTATTAATAATTTAGTGCGATTGAATGTAATTTACCCTATATTAATTTTGGTAAGTTAGGAGATATACGCAGGAAAAAAAAAAAAAACACGGTCAGACAGATTCCACCTGCTATGTATGAAGAAACAAAGCTCAAAATCCCCAACATAAACCCTAAACCCATTACTGCCGTCAGATGAATTTTTTCCCCAAGTTTATCTTCCCTCATTTTTCTCGCCATTTTGCTACGCTTTCCAAACTCCCAAACAACTTCACCAAAATCCCTTCCAAGTATCGACCCCAAGCTATTCGAGATGCCCAACAAGCTCTCACGGATTACCTCCATTCTACCCGTTACATCCCTTTCATCTACGCCGAGCACATTGCTAAAAACTCCTTCTTTTCCCTCTCTTCTCTCATCTCCGGCATTAATTTCTCCACCACGAGCTTCAATCGAAACGTCCTCAGATTCCTCAGGTACCATCCCATTAACGAGTATGAGTTCTTCTTCGAAAGTATAGGCATTGATTATGAGGAAGTTGGTGGCCTATTGCCGTCCAAGAAGTTCTTCTTTTCTGAAGATGAGACGGTCCTGGAGGCTGCTTGTGCGCTTTCTGGATTTGGGTTTCCTTGGAACAAATTGGGTAAGCTTTATAAAGAGGAAATCTTGATTTTTAAGGCAAGTTCTAAGGAATTAAAAGCTAGGCTTGTTAAGATTAAGGAATGTGGGTTTAGTAATATTTCTGTTATTGGTATTTGTTTGGCTTTTCCTTACGTATTGCGTGGTGGTGGGGTGAATGAATTGGGTGGTGAAATTGTTGCTTTGTTGAATGATTTGAAACGAGTCTTTTTGGATTTTGATTTGGGGAATCATGTTGAAGATAATGTTGATGCTTGGTATGAAATTTGTAGGAAAATTAGGGTTTTTTATGATCTGGGTTGTGAGAAAGGGAAAATAGGTGAGCTGATTGGTAGAAAAAAGGACCTTTTTCTTCAGTATCCAGAAGAGGTTCTGGTTAGTAAGATCGAATACTTTTCTCGGTTTTTGGTTCCAAAGGAAGATATCGGTATGTTGATCCTTCGAAATCCCGAGATATTGGATTCTGATTTGGAAACACCAATGATTTCAGTGATGGGAATGTTGAAACATTTCGGATTGAGTGTCAAGAAAAGGGATTCCATTGCTAAAGAGTACCCTTATGTGTTAGGTAGGAATAAAATGACTAATTTGCCTAATGTAATGAGAGCTTTGAATCTACATGAGTGGTTGTTCAATAGGATTAAGAATGGTAATCATCGGTTGCTTGCAAATTACACCCTTAACGATGATGAAGACTTGGATAAAGGTTTTCGAGATAGTTTCGATAAAATTCAGTTTTCAAGAACCCCTGTCCATACAATGGAAAAATTAATATTTTTACATAGGGTTGGGTTTGGAGAGAATTCTTTGACCATGAAGGTCTTAGATCATGTTCATGGAACTGGTAGTGAGTTGCAAGAAAGATTCGATAGTCTTCTCGGTTTGGGGTTTGAGTTCTCGAAACTTTGTAGGATAGTACATATGACACCGAAGGTGTTAAACCAGCGCCCCAAAACGGTGGAGCAGAAGGTGAATTTCCTTCGCCATGAAATGGGTGTTTCTTTGGACTACCTTGATATATTCCCAGCATTTCTTTGTTTCAACTTAGAGAAACGGATTAAGCCAAGGTATAGGTTCCACAAGTGGCTTACGGAGAACGGTTTGTGTACTCGAAACTACTCCATTGCAAGCATAGTTGCAACCGGTGAAAAGAGTTTCATTGCTCGACTTGGTCGAATTCATCCTGATGCTCTGAACAAATGGTTCGAGAATTTTTCCTACAAGGAATCCGATAATAGTAGCCAAGACTAATGAAATTGTCTAGCTTTTAAATATGATTTTTGGATTGTTGATATCTAATCTTCAAGTATATAGTATGTTGTTCCATATACATGTTCGGTGCATATCCGGATATGAGGTACATGAATATGATCCTTCGAAGATCTTTGAAGTACATGAAAATCTTGAAAAATTTGAAGATTATCCGTGTTCGACCTTCGTACTCGAGTCCATTTAGGTATGTAGATTTACTCATTACCGATTTCTCAATTGGCATTTGCCCTTTCTGTCGAAGGCCGCTGTTGCTTGCCTCCACACCCCATTGCATATGGAGGATATTTTTAAATATTGGTTAAAATATGCCATCAGTCACTGTACTATTCCCATATTCAGAATTTAGTCCCTGCACTTTTATTTTTAGGAATTTATTTCAAAATTTAGATCCAATTGTTACTACTGTCAGGTTTTTTTATCAAATTTGTTGATGTTGTATTTTTTAAATAAAACAAAAACTTATTTGGTAGCTATGTAGCTAAAAAATTAATAGTATAATGAACCTCAAATTAACAAAATACTTTTAACAATGTTAACAAGTGGATTTGAATTTTAAAATCTGAACAGTAGAGAGATTGAATTATTAGAAATAAAAATATAGGGATTAAATTTCAAATTTATGTAGAGTATAATTTAGTTTATTAAATTATTTTAAAAAAATAAAAGGTGTAAAATTAACAATAATTAAATTGATATATATATATATATATATCTATATATCTGTATATTCGAATTCATTATGTAAGATTTGACACTATTTGGATGAAATTAAAATGAATCCAAATAATAAATATTCAAGCATTCATATTTAAATTGACTAATGCAAATAATAAATCATATATTGGAATTCATAGATTATTCAAAATTCATATTACTCTAAACTGAAATCAAAATAAAATAAACGATATCATAATTTCGAGTTTTTTTACTATGTTCTTAATTAGTAATTACAAACCACCTTTAGTTTTTGGTGTTGTATGATAAAAAAAAAAAAAACTAATGTAAATTTTATTATTAATTTTGTATACATTTAATTTTATATTTTAATTAAATTAATTTTTATATTTTTTTGAATTTATATTCTTTTCAAAATTTAAAATTTCAATCTTGATTCAAATGAAAATAATTAAATCTATTTAGATAGATTTTACTGTTAATCATGAATGATACATAAAGTTATAGATATAATTTATTCTGAATTTCAGTCATCAAATACATTAATTGTTTTTTTTAGTAATTTGTAAAAATAATAAGTTGACATGGTATTACATATGTGACAGGGGCGTAACTAAGGGGTTGGCAGGGGCTCCGGCCCTTCTAAAGTAGAAAATTTTTCATTTAGACCTTTAACGTTTTTTAAATTTTAAATTAGTAAAGACAAAATTGTACTTTGACCTCCTCTAAAAATAATAAAAATTTTATTTAGTCATTTAAAAATTATAAAGATATAAACTATTAAAATGGTGAAATCGCATTTTTATTATCGTAAAAATTATAATTTAATTTCAGCCCCTAAAAAATTTTTCTAAATTCACCCCTAATATGTGATACTATGTTTGTCAGATAAAATTTTTAAAAATAACAAAACTTAACGAATTTAATAATACTATTTGACCATGGTTAAAATTACAAAATTTAAAAAGTATAGGGACTAAATATGATCAAATTGAAATAGAAGAACCAAATTCAAAACCCATGCATAGTAAAAAGATTACTGGTAAAATTTAACAAAAAATAAGTGTTTAAAATGTAAAATGTAAAAAATAAAATTTTATTGTTCAGCTCAATAAGTATGGAACTTGAGTTATAAAAATTATTTGATATTTATTAAAAGTTCAATTAATTAATTTTCAATATTTATTATCAAAGTACTAAAATTTTTAATTTATTAAAATGTAATTAGAGACCCTGGAAAATGAAAATGTAATTAGAGAACCAACTTCAGGGGAGAAATCCCTAAGCCTAGGCAAACCCAGACAAGAAGAGTCCAAATAATAATCCCCAATTAAGTAAGCAGTCGGAGAAAAGCAGCTCAGAAATGGAGACGGCGGAGAACGGCGGCGATAATGATAAAATCCGCATAAACAGCCACTGGTATTGGGCCATAGCAAGTGTATCCCAGTTGGGTTGGGCAGTATCTTCGTATCGGAAAGGTTATACCGGCGACCATCGTTTCATGCCCTTAAAAGCCTTTGCTGTAGCTTCTCTGTTCCTTGGCGCTTCCGCCTCTGCATCCGTCGCTTTCCTAAAAGCCTCCGGCATTCACAAAGTAAATCTTTATTCATTCTCCATGTCTTTCAAAATTTCACCCTCAACATCTCATTATTGTACTTAAAATTTCTTTTTTTGTGATTTCCATTTTTTTAATAGGTCGAAGATCTGATGGGTGTGGGTGCAAGTATAAGAAGTGGACTTGGAATTCGGCCGAGGACAGGCGACAAATGAGTCCCTTTTTTGCCCTTTCTGTTTTCAAGGTCTTTTCTAGTTTACATCTTTCTTCCATTTATTTTTTTCAGTTCGGAAAATCTATGATCTTTATCATAATAATCGAACAATTAGCTTTTAGACTCTCAATCTCTGTCATTCAGTCTCAATAACTAAGTTGTTAAGAGACTTGAGGATAGCTTGTAATGGAAAGGACATGTCTAATACTCAACCCTAACCTGATAGAAAAAATGTAATCCAGTGCTGAACATAGAATTGCAATGGCAACCTTAACAGATTGCTTCAAAAATTATTTAGAATCATATGCAATTTAGCTGTCTGTTGAACTGTTTCATATGTACTATTGGAGCACCCAAATCATAGAAAACCTAGCTAGCATCGCCTGGCGCTGTGTAGTCTCCTTCCTCTGGTGGAGGCTCTCCCATTCCCTCACGTGGTAGAGTGGAACTCTCTAGAGCGTGGTATAGCTCTCTCTCTCTTTTTGTTTCCCATGCCTTCCGGTCTTTGTGGTGTTACCGGCTGCCGCTTGAGGTCTCATTGTTGCTGGAAGATGGTTTTGGACTAGCATGATGTCTCTCTGTTGAAGAGCTTTACACACCTTCTTGCCTTGGATGTGAAAAGCCTTTGTGTTGGTTCTCAAATGCATTTGGATGCCATACTGAATGACTGCACCCTTGGGGATTTGATATCCTCTCCACAAAAAATTGATTTTTCTTTTTTGGGTTTTTCTTAGGCTATCTTTGGTGTCTTGTTTGGGTATGGCTTCTCTGTTTAGAGAAGTGTTCGTACCCATTGCTGATGGGGATTTTCCCTGGGCTGATTTTCTTTTGAGATTGTTTCTTGTCCTTTCGAGATGCTTTGCCCGTGTTGCTAGCTAATATGTTAAAGTCCATGTTACTTGAATTCAAAGGTAGATCTCAGAATATAAATACATTCATAACATGAATATTGCTCAACTTGTTTCTAAATTGATGCTGGTGCTCATTGTTATTTGTTCTTCATTTTACTTTATGGGGTAAGGTTGCTCGGTTATAATTCCTTACAAGCTTGATATTACAAATTTAATTGTTTTAATGTTCGTCACCACATTCAATTGCGCTGTTGAGGTTTCTAATTTGCTTTTGGTGATGGAAGAGAGTAATAATCTCCTGGTAGGCTCTTTGTATTATTAGTTCACATAAATGCCAAGGCACACTGTTTTCACAATGTTGGTTGGTTCCAAGACAAAGAATATGCTTCATTTGTATTTTTTCACAATCCTTGGCATCCAAGGCCTGGTTCAACATCTTATACCCTATAAAATCCTGGTTTTGAATCAGGGTGGAGGCAAGAAAGGGGGAAACTTAAAAATCACACACCTCAAGCAGGCAATCCCTGTGACTAGAACTCATTGGCCAAACTAGGGTGAACACTGTTGGCCAAACTAGAACTCAGAGATTGTATGTAGGGTGAACACCCTTGGCCAAACTAGAACTCACAGATTGTATGTAGGGTGAACACCCCTGGCCAATGAGTCAACAACGGGGATTCAACCTACATCATAGTGTTGACACTTATTCTAGGTTTGGATCAAATAATAATAAGTAATCTCATTTAACAGAGATCTGCTCAAAGAATTAAATTACCCATTCGGCTCATACAACTTGGGTCCTGAACAGATTTTACAAATTCGAACCAATCTATCCTGAGATTTCTGACCCAAGTTGGTATTTAATAACAATAAAATGTTTTTGTTACAACTTAATTATAGACGTATATAAATATTAATATGAAAATATAAGCCAGCCTAGGTTGATCCAGGCTGGGCTTGGGTTAAGGAGCTAAAAAAAAATCCATACCATGCTGAGGCTACTGCTTGTTATGTTTCCGGTCCAAAGCTTTATTTGTACGATGCAGCACTTGATAAAATACCAGATAATTCTGACGCTGTTGCTTCCTATATTTGTTCATAACCCTACAAATGCCTTTGTAAATTGTAATTTATTTGGCATTTAAAGTGGAGTCTGCCACCATAGCAAGAACAAATACACAAATAGCTCAAATAAGATATAACACTGGGTACCAAAATAATAACATTAACAAGAATGCACTAACGTCTCAATATCTGAATTGCCAACATATCAAAATTTATATAAATATAGAATATTTAAAATACAATTACGGCACAGCAATATATATATATATATATAAACATGATACGGATACAACAGTAAGTCTCATGATTCAATCATTCTCATTAGTCCCCTACCTAGAGAAACACAAGCAAAATCAAACTCGTTAATTTCAAAAGGAAGGCCTTATAATGGCTACTATAAATGTTCTCTTCCTCCACAATAAATAAAAGAAATAGACGACTATTTTCCTTCAACATGTAACTGTCATAAACTACCATTAATATATATATAAAGAAAAAATGAAAAAGAAAACAAATAATACTAAAATGTTCTACTAAAATCTGTGCAGCCCAAAAACTTTTGAGTAATGCTCCAAAGGTTTCAGCAGAATACAGAATTTGATCAATTCGGATTAATCTGCAAAAAGTAACTTGAAAGATTCCTGTGGCTCCAGGCAGTTAAATGAAGAGGCAAACATCATAAAATACTGTAGAATTAAGTCCAATCAACTTGGAACCAAACAAGCAAATGTTGTGAGGATCTGCACTGACCAAACGGATAGGAAACCTCTAGTTCCAGTCTAGATTCTTTTCTAACAACTCTAAAACAACAATACATGGAACCTGTGAGTGTTCATATGTGTGGTGACAGTGCAAGCATGTGAGATGTGGGTCAAATCTCATGGATAACCAGTTCTGATGAGAGCTCCTAAATCAGATATAAACAGGTTTAACATCATTGGCACCAAAGCTTGCAGCACAAACCGGACACTTGCGGTGACGACTTTCGGTGATTTTATGCACACAAGGATTGCAGAAGAGATGGTAGCATTTTGTAATAACAACCTGAAGAACGGAATAATCTATAAGCAAATTTGGAAATAGATGGAGAAAACAGGCCAAATAAAAAACAGTGTCCAAAACAGAATCAAACAAGCCATAGCTATATGCTATGTCACTTGAACTTGGGAGTGTGTGTCGGATAGGGGCATGTGCCCAACACAAGTATGGCCAATTTTTCTAAGTTTTTCCAAGTACTTGGAGAATCTACCGACACCGTAATATGTTTCAGATAGTGGTGTCGGACAAAGGTAATTCAAGGAAAATGAGGAAAGCAACATAAGCTACATGTTATGAAGTATTTCTTCTCTAAGTAACAGGTACAAAACCATTCTTAATGTAGTCAAATTGCACAGAAGCATCCTATCCAATTGTCAGGAAATGAGAACAAGAGCTCAAACTACAACACTGAAGGGCCTAGTTGAAGAACTGCTACCTTGAAATACTAGATCATAATCAAACTTACCTCTTTTGGTCTGTCAAGACAGATACTGCACTTCAGTATTTCCCTGTACTCTCTAAGTTCTTGTTGAAGCCTTTCAATCATCGAGTTCCCCTCTGTCTTCGCTCGAAGATGAACGACCTTTCTTCTCGCTACTTCCAATTCTTCCTCAATTCTTTTCTTTTTAAACCTAATAAATGAATGACATGCAGAAAAACATACATGAATTCACCCTATGCATTAAGAAAACAGGGAAATATAAAAGGACCAATGAATTCTATTACCTTTCTCTCTCTATTTCAATCTGCAACTCCAGTAATGCCGCTCGACTTTTCTGAATCATGAATTGCGAGTCCTCCAGTGACTCCTTTGCTTGATGAGAGGATCTTCTCATATCTGACAATCGCTTTTGTGTATTTTCCAAAGAAACTGACTTTTGAAATCTTTCTTCTCCAAGTTTCTGAACCTGGTCTGAGCAAAACCTCAGCTGCAAAAGGAATTGCTCAATACTTGAATGCCTTTAATAGTTTATTTCATATAAGATACCTAGTTTATCATCATACCTGATCCTCAATTCTTGCAGCTTTCATATTATAAAAATCAAGGGATGTGCTGGCTTGCTGGATCTCTTTCTCCATGTTATGCTTCTCCAAGAGTAGAGTGTCCTGAAGCTGTTTTGCCCTCAAACCTTCCAAAACAAGCTGAAAAGGACACCATTAAAGTAAAATCAAGTTCTAGGAGAAAATATACAATAGTGACAAAGGATCATGGAGGCTCTACAAGTAGAAGTTCTCTACATGAAGGTAAATATCAAGAACTAGAATATGAACCTAGATGCCCGATGTCCTTTACAAGAATTGGTCATAATAAAACCGAAGGCATTAATTGCTCTTCCAGATTCATGATAAGTAAATTCATCCGTCTTTAAATTAAAATTACAAGATCAACATCATTTTTTATTTTTGCAAATTTCAGTAATGTTTGGGCCAATAAAACCCTCATCCTGGAGGAGTTAGGCTATTCAAAATTCTCAGTGCCTGCCAAAAATAAATGAAATCTCAATAAAATTTTACATTAATGAATATGGGCACTTAGTTATCACAAGTCCAACCAATCATATCAGATGACCAGCCAAAGAGAATACCTATGAATCTTCATACCAACAACTAACACCCAAATGGAGACCAAGAACCTAACCCAGCTTCCCAAGTTCTATCTCCTCATGTTTAACTCAAGGGAAATGATGATTGTTAGTTTCTGTGATTGGTTACCAAGTAAAAATTTCTATTCCATGACCAAACATCTATGAGTATATGAAGAACCGTTCAACTCTAAGTACACAGCTGGCAGTGGTAGCTCGTGACAACTGGATGCTTGAGGTTTTAAAAAAGGCAGAGTTATACAAAATCAATTTATAACTAGTCAGCATAAAGGCATAGTTACAGAAAACTTATCAAGAGACCATTGTTTTATGCAGTAAGAAGCAAAAAAGGAAAAAAAGAAAAGAAAAGAAAAGGGTACAATGATGCTAGTGCATAAACTTTCAATGGATCTCTGAATATCATAAACCAAATAATTGATTACCTTGATGTTATAGTCATCTCTTTCAGTAATTTGCTGCAATAGCTGCTGGTTTTGAGTTTGCATATCATCATATGCCTGTCCAATTGACTGAGGAAAACCAAACTAATAGTGTCATGAAAACATGAAAGTACCAAAGGCAGAGCCAAGACTAAATGACAAGAAGCTAACCTCTATTTCAGATAAGTAAGCCTCATTTTCTTCAATTTTGGATTTTAAAGAATCAGTAAGCCTAGATTTATCCCTGAAATAACAGCATAATTAACACTTTTCACTTGCTTCTCGTAAACCCATTGTTTGATAAATGAAGGTAGCAACAACATAAATACCAGCTACACAATTTCCAATACATCTACATTCTGGTAATGAGAATTTCAACAGAATAATGTGTGGTGGAATTCTCTAGGCACATCAAATAAACATTTTACGAATAGCAGCAGGTTTGCAGAGATCTAGGCAAAATCCACTTCCAGAAAGAAAAGGTATATTAAAATAATAAACCTGAATCAGTGACATCAAAAGGTAATCTAATATAAAGAAAAAGAAACAAGTAAACTGTAACCTCTTAGAAGCCTCCAATTTGTGTCGCAACTCAGCAATTTCAGCTTCTGCAGCAGCCAACTTTTGCTGGGATATCGCTTCAGCTTCATTAGCTGTCTTAACACGCAATTCCAAATTATGCTCATCAAGGCAGGATTTCAAACTTTGAACATGCGCCCATGCCTTGAATTCTGAATCTCTTGCTTCCAAAATATCCCTGCAATCATGGAAAAGGATAAAAAAAAGTAAGAAACTGTAACCATGCATCAAGAAGAACCCAATTGAGGGTAGCAAGATCAGCACTTCAATACATAACGCAAAATAACCAAAGGTAGAATATCATAAACAGTATAACATAAGAAAAGCTGACATTCTCTTGCACCTCAGCTCATTAAAATTTCCAGTAAAAAAACTGAAGTTACATTACAGAAGAATCTGATGCTTAGACTAACTTCCAGCAGCACTGGAGGGAGAACTTTAGTGAGAGATATCTTAAAGATTGATCAGGTGTCCAGAATTTTCCATGGATAAAGAAGTAAATTAAGTGTATTGAATCAGATTAGAATTCACTGCAGAAGATTATAAAGAACACATCTTGTATATTGAATCTGACCTTGAATCAGTGAACTCACGTCTATACATCTCCAATATCAATTTCAATTCCCCATCACTGTCCTTCAAATCCTGTACCTGTAATAAAAGAAAAGCAAAACAAAATCTAAACATAGATTTTCCTTCTCTGTGAAAAAATGAGTATGGAGAATGATAAGTGCCGGTAACCAATCATACCATGGCTTGCAACTTATGCATCTGAGTAACTTGGTCATTAGATCTAACAGATAAATTCTCTATCTCTTTGGCCTGTGCATAAATAATTTTTTAGAAATTGTTACAATTCCATCAGGCAAAAAGAAAAGAGGATCTTTAAGCCCTTAAAGCAACAACAGGAATAACCAGACAACTTATAAAAAGTACAAACCTTCCTATCGAGAATGCTGGAAACAGATTGCACGTCAGCCCGGAGAGAATGAATATCCACAGCAGCCTCTTTGTACTTCCCTAATTGGCTCTGCATCGAACTCATTGCCTCGGGAAATGAAGAAAGCAAGCTTTTAAAGTCTGCAATTATTTCCGTTCTTCCTGAAATTTAAATGTATTTTAAGCCAATATTCAGCAAAAGAATAGCTATAAGATGAAAACAACAGATATGTTCCTACCTGGTTCTCTAGATGCCTCTTCCAGCTTAGCTTCAATCCTCTTTCTTTCATCAACTTGTCGCTGTATCTCTGCCCCAAGATGAGAAGCTCTAGAATTAGCAACTGCCAATGATCTCTGAAAAACATCAGCTATATCATTCTTTATGCTCAACTCCTTTTCTCTCCAAGCCAGGTTATCTTTCTCAACCTAAAAGGTTTAGGGGGAACATTATAGTTAGCATAGGCATTGGAGGTCCTCTGTAAAATTACAGACAAAAAAGGCATAAATGAAACTACCGACCAGTAACAACCTGTAGTTTCTCAAATAAATCTTGATGGAGGAAAACTTCTGACTTGGATTTTTCTAGTTGATCTCTCACCAAAAGGTACACTTTGGAAGAAGAAATACACTTTACACTCTTCAATGTGTTCTGTCAATTAGAAATCCTCTTTCAAATTACACAACTGAATAAGTAGACCTGCCTGTCAGAAATATAGGAAAAAGAAAAATATAATAATATCTTAAAAGAGCAAACCTGCAAATTTGATAACTGCTGTAATATTTGAATTCTTTCTTCATGAAGACCTTTTAGCTCTGTCAGTCGGGAAGAAGCTTGTTCCTGGCAGCTCAAATAGATCATCGCATCAACTTTCAGTTTTAGAAATTTCACAAGATAACTCAAGGAAAAAAGGAATTACCAACAGCTCCTTAAGGGCAGACTCCATTTCATGCAGATCTATATGCTTATCTTTGACTTTGTCACCAGAAACATGCTTACTGCCAAGGTTTAAGACAGGAAAAAATGCCCCTTTTGTTGCATCTCTTTCTGCTTTAAGAGTTGCCAATTTGCAGTTACTTTCCTGCAGTTCCGCAACTGTACTCTCCAACTCACCTTCAAAAAAAAAATAGAGCAATCAATGGCAGTCAAACTTACAGATTCCATAATGACATTTCATATCTTGATAATTAACTGGCATTTGGGCCACGAGGAAAGGGTTAACACCCAGTGATTAGCTCATCCATAGCAATAGGGGGAGAGAGTAGTTTGTCTAAGGTGAAAGAATTGCGTGGATTACATAAATTTTCAAAAATATATGGCATGCATACTGATTTTTGTTCATGCTACCACATAAATGCAAGATTAATATATCATAAATGAGTTAAGAAGCACACGAAATCTGCTTAGGAGGCAACTGATAGTGTTGTCACCACTTCTTAACAAGACCAATTCTGATCACATATGGAAGTTACCTTTCAGACGTTTAAGCTCAGCTTTATTTTTTGCATCAATATCTCTATGGCTCTGCAATTCCCTTGCCAAAGATCTGTGATTCAAATGAACATCAGCTATTGCGAATCTCAAATTCTTAACTTCTGATTCTAGTTCTGCCAGCTGCCTGCATGAGCCTAGCATAAATAGACATGCATACAGTTAACTGATCAACAACTCCAGGGGGTAAAATGGGAAATATTATATTGTACACAATATACACTTTCTACTAAGCATGTACCATCATTCTGAAGCTCTTTCTGAACTGCAGCATATAACCCATCCTTCAGGCACCAAAGGTCATCAATGGCAACTATTATATTGTGTAAAATGTTCCCAGTCTTTGCAGAAACGGTATGTTCTCTATCTTCTTTAATCTGCTCTGTGCAATTATTGGAAGAGGAACTTTCAGTCGCACCTGTCTCCATAAGTCGGCTAAGAAAAGCATTCTCAGTATAGGATGGAGGCCCGTCTACATAGAAATGCAAAAGCCTTCTTAGCTAGTATACTTGCCAAACAATTAAAACCTAAAGATAGAAAACGGATGAATCATATAAAACTCCTATAAATCAGAATTGCCAAAAATTTAGCTCAACCTTAGAAGTTATAACAAAAATAAAAGCATAGTCCTTGGGATTAAGTTAACAGTTCATTACAAGGGGCTAGAACAACAACAAATAAAAATTTTTAGCATGGCAGAAGATTCTCACCTTTCACATTTGGAGTATGTCCAACATCCTGTCCACTAGACTTTCTTGTGTGGATGAACCTTGATTCCAAGTCAGTAATCAGCTATTGTAAAAAAATAATGTCAATTTCCCATAAAGCAGTTTACTAGGGGAAAAAGTCTACAAGATGTAAAATATTTTTCTAGTCTTTTCTTAGTCAGCAGAATAGCATATAATTGTCTAACAGATTGGACAGGATCTTACTGCTTCCCAAGATTTATTCACCGCTTTCAATGTAGAATCATATGGCTTTTGTTTCTCTTTCAGTTGAAGGAACTTATTCTCAAGGGTAGAATACTCAACTTTCTGTGCCTCTAACTTTTGTACAAGCTTTTGATTCTGAAATTGTAAAACTGCAGCATCAAGCTGCATCATACCAAAAAAAAAGGAGGGGGCATTAGGAGAAGGTTCAAATAATATGACCTATAATAAGATAACATTTCAACTTGGCAACCTACTCATAGACAGATGAAATATTTCACCCAAAATTTCACAATATAGCATTCACACAACCAATAAAAACAACTATCAAAGGCAAAATGACATCACAATCCGAAAGCACAAACACATATAATCAGTGGTAAAAGAAAAAGAAAAGGAAACTTCATATAATATAAAATTCTTGCCGACAAGAAAATATGTGCCCTATAATTAACAAAGCTAATTTCCAGAGACCAATTAACCTATCCATAGGTCCATACCCCAATCAAAATCTTCTTCCACAAAAAATAATCTCTCATATTCAAGCCTGAGCATATAGGAGGAGGACCCAGCAATTCACGGTGTTAAAGCATACGACTATACCGAGGAGATTGGCTACAAACAATATAGTTACTAAAGTGAGCTAAAAGAGATCTGCAAAAGGGCGGTTAAGTGGCAATGGCAGCAAATAAACGTGCAAACCTATGATCATTTAAATAACAATAAACCCTCAGAAATCAAACCAGAGCTTAAAGTTCCAATCATTAGGTCAAAACCTTATATCAACATGCATCGATTTGATTCCATAAAAGAAGATTCAAGTAGAAACAACTTGCTAAAAAAGAAACTCCGATTGATACATAAGAAAAACCAAGTCAGGAATTAAGTAATTTTGATTCTTTTTTTTCGAATTGAAATTTAATAAAGAAAAAAAACAATAAGACAAGCATAAATATTCCACTGCATACTTCAAATTAAAAACTAAAAGTTTTTTTTTAAGGAAACTAAGACCTTACCTTTTTCTCCTCAGAAATTGGCAAGAATGGTTGCTTCTTCGAGGCAACAGCAGTGGGCGATATAGAGTTAAAGTGACGCCGTTTTCGGTCAGCCTCACCAGTGCTCCCCATTGAGCGCACCCTCAAAACTCACAAACCCCCAATCCAACCTGTGCTTCACATCAAATCCCAATACTCACCCCCCAAATAAAACCAAGATTTAAGTAAAGGTCTTTTTTAACAAAACCCTAGCCAACCAATTCCGTTCGAAAACCCTAAATCCTGAATTTGAAAGCTTCTGATCACCACCGGTTCTATTGAAACTGTAACGAAAACAACAATAATATTGGGTTTCTAAGAAGAAGAAAATAATAATAATAATAAGAGTTGTTTGTTGCACTTTCTTTCGCCCTACTTTTCTCTCTCTGAAAACACAGCAAGAAAATGAAAAATACTAATTTAATAATTACTTTGGGAGGTCGAGGGGTATTCAATGGAGTTGTCTGAAATTTCGTGAACGTTAGAAGGGTAGTATTGGAAATTTAGTGAAAATGGAGTTTTTTCTTCTTTGATTTTATAAATTCCTTGGTTTTCTTAGCTGTCTGCCTGTTGGAGAAGAATCTCATAAATTATAAATAGGTTTAATTGTGACTCCAGTTCTTATACTCTTTGAATTTTTAAATTGAATCTCTTTACTTTTAATTCAAGAAAATCAACCCTTCATCGTGTCTGATTTAAAAATTGGCTTAATGCATTGTTTAGTCCTTAAAGTATACAGCTTTTCTCACCGATGGAATATCTAGCCGTCATAAAATGCTAAGAATTAATGAATTCGAAAAATATAATTCAAAATTGAAAAAAACCTAGAAAACAATCCAACAACTTATTTTTACTTAAAAACGCTGCTAACTTCTGTCAAATGCCACCATTTCAACCATTGCTTTAGAGGGAAAATTGATCAGGATACCAATCTAGAGAGAAAGGCTATAGACCAGTTGAGTCAAGGTAAAAATTAGTTGAAGTGATAATTGAATCAATTGAACTTATTTTTAAGATTTTTTATTTTTATTAATTTTTAATAATTTATTTAATTAAATCATCTAGATTAATCGAACCGCCTTTATTATTCCCTTTTAAGAACTTTCTAGGAGCAGACATTGGGAACCCAGCATTAACTTCTTTAATTTTTAAATCAAATAAGAAGATTAAATTCCCGAAATTAAAAATAAAGATATTAAATTGCAAATTGCAAAACGTATGAAAACTGAGGATTGAATTACACCATTAAAATATCCAAAGCTAAATTTAGTTCATTAGCTCCCTCGAGAAAGTTGGGACTATATTACACATTTTACAATTTTTTTTATAAAAAAATATCGCACGATATATATTTTCAAACATGAAATAAGACAAAAAAAAAAAAAAAACCTTACATGGGATATATACTCAGATTTAAGTCTGAGATAACACAGGAGATCAGCTATATAAAAGAATGTCCTATATTTCATCATTGTAATACCTTTTCCATTTTTACAAATTGGGCAGACCGAGTCTTGCCTAACAGTTCAGCTATATACACGTCAAATTATCAGGCTTCAATAGAGCTAGTGCTGGCCAAAAAGAATTTAAAAGAACCTCATCTACTCGGTTAACAGTACATTCATTACACCCAAGTGTGACGACGACTACGTCATTCATCTTTCATTGAGAGTTCACGTCTTTTTTTCTGCCCAACTTCCACAACCAGTGTTAAAAGAGCCTCGCACACTTGTGCCGCATCTGCTTCAGAAGGGTCATCATTCAATGATGAATAAACCATCCAGGCATGATCTAATTTCCGTTTTGGCCGTACCACAACAGATCCTGGGGCTTCTGCATCACAGCGTGCCACAACCCCGTCACTCTTTTCACTGTATCTAACCCGCAGCAACTGGGCACATGCAGCCATCACAGCACCGAGGGGCATGACCACAGGCAACCTTGCAGGTTGGCCATCAGAAAGGGGAGCCATCAATGGTAGCTCCGCATGAGCAATATGAGATAATGTTGCTAAAACAGCAGGAGTGATGCCGGCTTCGGTATGGAAAGAAACAACAGGAAGTTCCGGAGGTAAATGGTGTTTCTTCAAAAATTCCTTCCTCCGCTTGTAAGTCAAGTCTTCCAAAGCTTGCATGTCCCCCTGTACAGTCAGAATTATTCATGAACTTAGAAAAATAAAATGTGAAGAGATCTACTCGGACACAAGTTTAAGCGTCATATATGAGTATGTGTCCAACACGAGCATGTTGAAATTTTCCAAGTTTTTCCCAGTAATTGGAGGATCCCTAAAGAATCATAGTCTTATACCCAATTACGTATCCAGCTACTACACTTGGCTTGAAAGTAGACTTAAACCCTTCTTCCCTAGGAAAGAGGTGAAAATCACTAAAATACCAAAGCAGGTGCTGAGTTCCTCCCATGGAAACTCAGAAATTGCAGCAAACATAATTGCATAATATCATACTGTCAATTATTTGTAGAAACTAAAGAGAAAAGAAAATGCATAAAAGATAACTCCAAACCTTAATCACTTTACAAATCAGAATCTCCATAAGTTTCCGTATATTAACATAATCACCGAGTTGACCTTCTCTCAAGATATCTGAAGCTATAGGGCTTCCACCATACGGACTCTGTGCTATTGCCAACCCAGCAACTTTATCTTTCAAGTCAGACCAATAGATAGATAAAGCAGCCGCTGCATCTACGCCACCTTTGCTATGTCCAAGAAGCAAAACGCGTTTCTTGGAACCCCAATAAATTTCCTCGATGTAATCCTTTATTTCTTTGGCATTTTTCTCGACTGAAGCCTAGTTAGTAATTGTCAACATTCAGTATAGAACAAAAAGTACAGAACTGTGCAATTGAAGACTAATTAAATATACCTCACTGTGAATTTTGGCAATATGGCAAGTTAGACCCAATTTTGAGAAACTTGTTTTTGTGCTGACAAAGTATAGGGGGCCATGGTTGCTGAAAAGACCTGCCACAAAAAAGGCCGGAACTGAAAATTCAGCTAATATAGAAATATAGAATCTTTTTTTCTTTTTCGCTACAAGAAATATAGAATCTGAAGTTACAAAAGGGGGAAATTAACACAACATAGTTCAAAGATATCTCACATCTACTTTTCATGTCATGCCTACCAATTGCATCAAATTTCACCAACCAAAAAAATCAAGTTCAGGGATATATTTTGATACGAACTCAAGTCAGTTTTAACCTTGGTCCATTTTAGCATATTCTTAGTTATAAGTTTCCATAACTGATTTTAGTCAGTTGAAATCCTATGTAGACTCTTAATTACTACATATACAAAGTAAATGCAATTCATGAACTTATATTCTTGATTTCACCTGTGAAAGGTAGACAATATGTTTCATAGCTGATACAAAATAGATGATTTTGCAAGGTACCACATGCTTGGTGAGGTAGTCAAACTCAGCTAAGGTTGGGTTAGGAAATGCTGTTTTCAGAAAGGTTTCCTTCTAATTTGTTTTTAAGAAACAATCTTAGATGTTTTAAACTGTCTACAATAAATCTTTAGTCATAAAATGAACTTCCCTTAAAAGAGTACCGTAAGTAACGGTATAAAATTACTCCCCCTCCTTTTAGTTTCTAAACCTATTTTTTTCCTCTCGCAATGCCAAAGAAGAAATATTGTTTCTTTCAGGAGGAAAAATTGCTAAGATACCTGGAACCAATAAATAAACCATTGTGTTTGGCAGCTTGTGTAGACCATGCCTGACAAAATGGGAGCCAACTAATCAATAAGTGCATAAACATGCCAAGTAATAATAGACACAAAAGATGCAAAGCCCATTTTACCTAATATTGTCTAAAATTTCTGCAAACTTCTCAGTTCCATCTTCAACTGGAGGCATCTCAGGATCACGCTTCAACCATCCTATATCATCAGCAGATCCACGAACGGTCCTCTGTGCTCTTTCAATAAGCCTGAGGTTTTTTGTTTTCAAAGATTGGGAAAATTCAGTACTCCATATAATTCTCATAACTAAAATTGCCTCTGCACTAAATAAGAATCAATACAAAATTACGAACAGAAATCGAATGAAAAGGAAGGGGAAGATTTTTAACCAAAATACTCCATGATTTTAAATGGAATAGAAGTACGCTCCATAATCAATATCCTATATCTATTGAGAGCATAAGAGGAACTTCACTTGAAAATTGCAAACATTTTATCTTTTAGCATCATGTGTAACTACAGCTACTTATAAATATTATGGGAAAAAATTTTCAAATCATAATCCATTTTCACAAATTTTCCTACAGAAAACATTCAAAATTAAGCATTCAGGAATCTGTACCCTTGAAACATAGAAATCCCATTTTGCCCATTATGATTTGAATGAACAATCACACCAGTATTTTCAGATGGATCTCCAGCAGTGGCCCTTGCTATTCCAACATGGTTAGCAGAGGTAGCATTTACAAGACTAGAGGATTCAGCCAACGTGGATGTGCTTTCACTAGAAAAAGGATGATCACTAATCACGGTATCCTCAGTCTGTACAGAAGAAAACGTTTCTAATTCTTGTGCATGTACAACGGAATCCCCTGAATCTCTGGTGGAAGGTTCCACTGCAACATTGCCGAAAATATTTCAATGAATTCATCCGTAGTTCATGGATAAAATCAATGAGAAGAAGAAATAAAGGCCAAAGAAATGAAGAACACCATTAGTTTGATATATAGGCAAGTTTCAAATGAAAATGATATAAGTAACTCTTCAAAGGCTAATGGTTAAGACTCGGGAAAGAAAAAGAAATAAGAAAGAACAAAAAATAAATCTTATGTACAACAAAAATATTGCATAAGGAAAGGGGAGAGGAGAAATACAAGGTCAAAAGATAAAACTTACCAGCATAATCAGAAAAACAACCAGTAAAGTAAGTAGTTGTTTGAGCAAGACACGAAACAGCTTCATTTAGAGCTGGCAATGAGGTAAATAATTGAGGAATAAGCCCATCAAATCCCTTGTCATTTTGTGCCTGACAACAGGTTGCTGTTAATTGAAGTTTAAGATAAAAACCAGATGCAGTCTTAATGAAATTAACCAAAGAATTATGACACCAATTTTACCCAGAAGAAGAAGGGAAAATAAAAAAAAGCTATAACTCCAAGTTATGAAGTTTACAAACTAAATGTCATTGCAAAAAAGGATCTTATGTCAAACAATACTAGAAGGAAAAAAGAAATATAACAGAGAAAGCAGAACTCTAGTATGTTATAATTTTAAACTAGAACCCAGATCAGGCTAAACATTTGGTTGAAGAACCTCTTAAAACTCAATAAAATCTTGAAATCTATACCACATACAGATTCGAATAAAACATCTTCAAACAAACAATAACCTATACTTTTAAAGCTGAAATACTTACCACCAACGGAGCTGATTCTCCATTTCTGCATCTTTCAGCATCCCTCATTAGGATCAACCTCTAACAACCAATAAAGAGGAAAATAAAAAGTTACCTATTAAAAAAACACCTCAAAGATGAAAAATAGGAAAGTGAAGAAATAAAAATTGCCTTGATGAAGAGCAATCCAAGCTTTATTAATCTAAGTTTTCGGCAAAGCAATTCCATTAGAATAATTTGCTTCCAAAAGCCTAAGACTAGAGAGTTATATGCTGTTATTCTTTCATTTCTTTTTTTTTTTTTTTTTTCTGATTCTTAAACCCTAGATCGTTCTCATAGAAAGATTCGATAGATAACGCAATCAACTTCAACGGAGAATTAGGCAAAAAAAAATTCTAACATCAAACAATAAATAATAAATAAAAATTTTAAGTAAATTCAAGAAACACTCACTTGAAATCTTCTCTTTTCTCCAAATATTAATTATCCGTGAAACGTTTTGCAGATCCGATTCAATAAATTTCAATACGCATGAATGACAGATTCAATCTTTTCGCCAAAGACACAAGGACGAAACTGATTGGTATTGGGCCGTGGAGTGTACAGATCCAAGGGGAAACCCCTTTTTTCCGTCAGTTGGGCCTCATAACATCAAAGAAGTAAATGTTTATAGTCCCTAAAAGAATTACTATTTTATATTTGAAAAAGAAAAGCTAAATAATTTATACTATCAAAAGTCAACCGGATACCAACTCAGTTAGAAAAATTATAAAATATTAACTAAAATAAGTTGTATTATTTGAGGTTGTTTTAATTTTTTTATTTTAATAAAAAACAAATAAAAAAATGCATATAATGAGATTTAGACCACGCCAATTACAATAATAAAATCTTATATTTACCACTTAACCGAAACTTCAATTTTATATATTTTTATTGGCCTCGGAAAATAGTTCATTCCCGTTTAGCAATTTTTATTTTCTATTTTTTTAAAATTTAAAAATGAATTAACAAATAGAAATAAAGTGTTTATTTTCAATAATGAAAATATGAAATATATTTAATATTTGTTTTCTAATAATATAATAATGAGAAGTAAAATAAAATATATATATTTAAAGAATTCGAATCAAGAGATTTGATATTTAATATTTGTTAGAAACAAAAATGAAAATGACATATGTTTCTTGAAATCAATTAGAAGCTAATTTTTCTTTAGTACAACTCACATGTCATTACGAAAAGCAAATAATTGTTAATACATCCACATCAACACTATTGCGATTCAAACCAAAACAATTCTTGAGGAAGGCAAATATCCAATTAATGAGTCATAACTCGAGGCTTAATATAATTTTACTTACAGTACCATAGATATAATCAATGTTTTTTTAGTATTTTTCATATCCATTTTATGGTCCATATTTAAGATTTATAGTTATCCCTCCTAACAATATTATCTTCGAAGTTCAAACCAATGGTAAAACCATGGGGTTGGCAGTAGAGTTGCCCACGGGCCGAGTTGGGTTCGGGTTGGGCCAAGTAAAAAATCTAGGCCTATTTTTTAGGTCCGTCCCAGAAAATTGGCCTAAAATTTTATCCAAGCCCGACCCAGATAAAAATGCTAAAACCCAAACTTGACTCACTGGTATTAAAATTTTTTATATTATATAAAAATAAATTTAAAAAATATAATATATCAAATACACTAAAAACATTAAATAAATAAATGTTTCTCAACAAATAGAAAAAAATAAAATATATTTAAATAACACAAAGATAAGTACAACTTAACACGCGAATACCTCTAAAATAATTAATAAAACAATAGTTAAGCAATATTCAAATACTAACAATAAAATAGTAGCAATATAATAGCGAAATAATAGTAAAACAATAAAAAACATTAAAAAGACAGCAACATTTTTATTTTGCAAATTCGAGTTGAGCTGAGCTCGAGCCAAAAAAACTTATTCAAGGCGACTTCATTTTTTTGTCCAAACTCATTTTTCGGGTCTATATTTTTGTCCAAACCCTCCTATTTTTTAGACGGTCCTTTGGGTTAAGCCATTCGAACAAGTCTAGTTGACAGGGACCTTGACCCTCCTAAAATGAAAAATGCTCCATTTAGGCCACTTTATAATTTATACATTTTTAAATTAGTAATAATAGAATTACGTTTTGATTCCCAAAATGATAAAAAAATGATTTAATCATTTAAAATTATAAAATTATAAATTATTAAAATTATAAAATTATAAATTATTAAAATAATAAAATTATATTTTTACTATCATAAAAATATATAATTTAATTCCCAAAATAATTTTTTAACTTCATATCTGATTCCAATATGTATTCTCTCCTAAAAAAATACAACATGCACACTTCACCAAACTCTTTTGTTATATATTTAATCAAATATTGAATGGCACATCTATGTACCCCTCTCTCTCTCTCTTTATATATATACCAATTTTAGCTATATCAGATCAATTGAATTTTAAGTTTAGTATTGCCCTTCTCCGTAGGAAACGCAATGGGAGATTATTGGAACAAACATAAATTACTATAAATAGAAAAATTAATTCGTGATGAGAGGTCAAGAAGGAAAAATAAATTCTTTATTTTCCAAAAGGAAAAAAAAAAAAAAAACACTTGAGATTCAGAGCTTCTTCCATGTTTCACTTTTTTGCTTTCTTGATCAATTAAGGAGCATTATCGATCATAATGGTTTTTTTTTATTTTTCTACAAACCTTAATTAATATTTCTATCATTACAATATTTGTAATAAAAAAAGAAGAAGAAGACATGTTTTATTTTTTGGGTTTTTAACTGAAACAGATGGATGGCAGCAAAGCGCCTTCTCATTATGTAAGGATTGGAAAGGAAAAAGATCCTGTTGAAGATATCACCCCTGGTGAACTCAATCAACCAGTCAATGTTCCTCAGGTTTATTTATATATATATATATTTTTTTTTCCAATATTGTTATTTCTTAATAATAATTTTTGATTTCAATAAATCAAAATTTTTTATTAGGGGTGTTCAAATTTCGGTTAAAACCGAATTAATTGACCGAATCGATTTAATTTGGTTAATCAGTCGATTAGCCAATCTAATTCGGTTGGAGGTCAGTTAGTATTTTTTAAAAGTTCGGTTATCGGTTAATTTCGTTCGGAATTGGATAATTAACCAAACTTAATAATTAATAATACAAATTATATGTAGGTTTAGTTCAGGTAATTTGGATAATTCGGTCAAATGAACATTATCAATTTATTTTTTTGATATATTTTATACTTATTTTAACCATAAAAACAAAAATATATAAATTTCAATTAATTCGGTTAATCGAAATATTTCAGTTTGGTTAATTTTTTAAAAAAAATTTGATTCAGTTAACAGTTAAAGGATTAAAAAAATTCAGTTAATACTAGTTCGGTTGGGTTAACCGTTTGAACACCCCTATTTTATATTTATCAAATATATGGATTAACTTTTATATTTTAATTACATTTCAAATTCATCAAATTTTTAAATTTTGAAAATTTAGTTTTGAGCTACATTGTAGTAATTAAAATTGTTAGGTCAATTTCTGTTATTGATCTCATAAGTAATGAATTTAGTCCATGTTCTTTAATTTGATCAGTCGTAATATTTATACTTTTCGAAATTTGAAATTTTAATCCTGCCTTGAACGATAACTATTAAATTCATTGACTAAAATAACGTGACTTTTCTGTAAGTGTTATTTATAAATAACAAGTTGATATGACATTACACATATGATGATATATTTACTACATAAAATTTTAAAAATAATAAAATTTAACTTAATAAATTTAATAATTCCCAGTAAAATTAAAACTATAAAAAATTCAGCTTAATTTATCTTGTATATTCACCCAATGGTCTTTGCATTATTGGAAGCAAAGGCTTAATAATTTTTTTTTGCATTTTATATTAGTTTTATATTGGTAC
Organism: Gossypium stocksii; assembly: GCA_020496765.1. NCBI lineage: Eukaryota > Viridiplantae > Streptophyta > Magnoliopsida > Malvales > Malvaceae > Gossypium > Gossypium stocksii. The sequence continues at coordinate 5,170,185 of CM035623.1, forward strand.
CAGTTCTTATTCTTTTCAAGTTTTTTTTTTATTCTCTCAACTTTCAATTCTAATAATTTAATCCTCTATTTGTTAATTTAATTTTAAAATTAAGGTGATATCCCTTAATTTTTAATTTTAAAATTTTAATCTCTCTACCAAGACTTACTTAAAATAGTGATAAAGCTCTCATCTAGCACCATGATAATGCGGGTTCAAACCGTATCATCTCTTCTCCTTCCCCACCAATATTGTAACAATAATAAAAAGAATTTAATCTCTACTTATTTGATTTAAAATTTAAGGTTTTTTTCATAACATTGTTAATTAATATGTTATAACAACCGGACTTTAAATTTACATCATTTGTCTTTATTTTTTAAATCAGACAAATAGAAAAGTTAAATTCTTGAATTAAAAGTAGAAAGATTAAATTTCAAAAGATCAATGAGTACAAGGACTGATAATAAAATTAAACCATTTTATATTAGCTACTGATTATGGCAACCATTTTTTTTTTTTTATAGTTAATAGTTCACAGATGCGGTGAATGTGGACAACCCTTACCTGAATCCTACGAGCCACCTTCAGATGAAGACTGGACCACTGGTATTTTCGGCTGTCTTGAAGACACTCAGAGCTGTAAAAATCCGACATTTTATTTTATTTTTTTAGGTTACTTTTGATTATTTCATATAAAAAAAACACAACATGTGTACTTGATTTGAGAAATAATATTATATAATTGCAGGTAAGATGGGTATGTTTTGTCCATGCATATTGTTTGGACAAAACGTAGAAACGGTGAAAGAAGATGTGATGTGGAACGATGCATGCATGTGCCATGCAATATGTGTAGAAGGAGGGATGGTGGTTGCAGGTGCCACCATGTTCTTCCATGGCATTGTCGACCTTAAAACTTCCTTCCTCATCTGTGAGACCCTTCTTTTTGCTTGGTGGTTATGTGGGATTTATAATGGCTTGTTTCGCCAATCACTACAAAAGAAGCATCATCTCAAGGTATATATATTTATTTTTTTTAAGTTAAAATATCACAAACTCTTATATTCTTCAAAATTTTGAAATTTAGTTTATATATTTTTATTTTTAAAAATTTAATCCTTCTATTTTTTTAAATTTCAAAATTTAAGTTTAACTATTAACACTTTTAAAATTATTTTGTTAAATTCAGGTTTATTACATCATTTTTTTAGTTTTTTCAATACCAGTCATTTTTTTTAATTACATCACTACAAGTGAATTTTTTTTTTATTTCAATATTTCAAACCAACAAATTTAACTATATTAACAATTAAACTTTTATTTTGAAATGTGAAAAAATAGAGGGACTAAATTCTAAATCTGTAAATAGTATAGGGACATATAGCATATTTTAACATTTTTTTACAGATATATCATTAATTTGTTAAAAGGTGAAAAGTATCTAGTCAATTGGTTCGGTTATAATTTTTAATCTTCTATAAAACCAGGTTGACCATCGTAACCAACTTAAGCAAACCAATTACCAGAAGTCATCGTACAGTTAATTTAAACCAATCGACTTTTATTCACCCCTATATGTTGTACATATTGAAATTCAAATCCCAAACCTATTAGATATCATTGTTTTAAGAAAGACAATTGCATGAATCAAATCAGTTAAGGAGGTGGAATGTAAGAAGAGACAGAGGGGACTTGCCCCTCAAAAAATTCAAAACTATTAATAAGCCCTTCAAAGTTGTTAAAATTTTATTTTAACCTCTTAAATATTTATAATTTTAATTAAACATCACAAAAGTTCCAAATTTTTTGAAAATTATCATTAATTTTCTCAAATTCTTTAAAAAAAATTTATGCCCTCTAATTTTTTTTTTAAATTCTCATTATACTTAAATTTAAAAATATTAATTAATTAATTAGACCCAAATTTTAAAAAATAAAATAATTAAGCTCTCAAAACTTAATCCCATATTACACCACTTCGAGCTAACCTTAAGGTTTATCCTCTATGGTATTCTTTGACATAGATTCACAACATGACATGTTGTGTTAAGTAGCTTAATTAAGAAAACGAATAAGGGTGAGTATTCAATCTGTTTTGTCATTTCGAGATTTAAATTTTTAAAAATCGAATAAATCAAACAAATTCGAAAAACCAACTGTTTGGTGTTTATATATGTAGAACTCGCCATGCGATCCATGCTTGGTTCACTGCTGCTTACACTGGTGTGCAATGTGTCAAGAATACCGAGAAATGCAGAATCGTATAAGCGATAACAGTGAAGTGCAAAGCACCATTGTTAAGCCTCCTCCACTTCAAGAAATGAACACTGTTAGTGCTGCTACTACTAACGATGATGGTGATCCAAAAAAAGAGGCTCAGTCAACTGCTTCATCTTCTTCTCCACCTGCAAAGGATAAACAAATTACAAAGTTGGAGATACAACCAGTATAGTAGGATTTTCTAACCAAGACATGGATTTTCTTTTTTCTTTTTAGAAAATACTAGTACTCACTCTTTTAATATTCTAAATAAAAAATTAGGATAAACTATGTTGATTGTGATTCTTTGACATTTAGTCTTTATATTTAAAAAGTTAAAAATTTTAATTTTTTATTTGAAATTTATAGTCAAATCATTATTGTTATTAGTAATTTTCGTCAAAATTTATTAATTTAATATGTTTATTTTTCTTCAATTATAGATCACATTAGTGGCGGAGCCAAAGAGGGTTGGCAGGAGCCTTGACCCTCCTAAAATAGAAAATTTTCTATTTAGACCTTTATAATTTATAAAATTTTAAATTAGTAATAGTAAAATTATACTTTGACCCTCCAAAATAATAAAAAATTGATTTAATCTTTTAAAAATTAAAAAGGTATAGATTATTAAAATAGTGAAATTATATTTTTATTATTGTAAAAATATACAATTTAATTTCGTCTACTTAAAAATATTTTTTGACTCTGCTGCCACTGTATAAACAACATAATCAACTTACGAAATTTGTAAAAATTGACAGGAAATATTAGCAATATTAATGATACTAAAGTGATTAAAAAAAATCAAAGTGAAAAAAATAACGTTAGATGTAAAGTTTATTATTATACTTTTTTTTTTGCAAAAAATATCATTCTTATTAAAAACAAATGAGCACCAATGAATACAATAGCATCACTTAATAAGAGTTATAATTATATATAAATTAAAATTAAAAATTTAGCAATATAAATATTTTTTAAATATTTTTTATATAAAATGTGAAGTCATATTTGAAAGAGATAAGATGATTTTAATCGAAGATGAAATAATATTATAATATTTACAATTCGAATTTAATTCTTATGATTTTTGTTTTATGATTTTTTTTTTCTTCTTTGATAATTCGAAAGAGTATATGGACAAACAAATACTATAATGTTAGTATTAAGTATTTTTAAATTATGAAAAATATATAATACAATTTATTTTGGTATAATGATTTATTTGGTCTTTCAATTATAAAAAAAAATTATTTTAGTTCTTTATTTAATTTTTCGTTTCTATTAGTTTTTAAACTTGCATTTTTTGTCAAACTACCCCAGAGTGAATGAAAAAGTTAACGTTTGATACACGGGTATAGCTAGGGGGCTGACAGGGGCTCTATCACCCCTAAAATGAAAAATTTTCCATTTAAGCTCTTTAAAATTTAAAAATTTTAAATTAGTAAAAGTAAAATTGCACTTTGATCCCCCAAAACATGATAGACTTTTGATTTAATCCTTTAAAAATTATAAAGATATAAACTATTAAAATAGTGAAATTGCATTTTTACTATCGTAAAAATTACAATTTAATTTCGACCCCCCTTAGAAAAAATTTTTGACTTCGCCCCTAGTTTGGTAACTCTGTCGACATAACATACACTTGGATTGTCCCATTAGTAATTACTTTTTTAAAATTAAAGTTATTATACCTTTTATTTTTTTACTTTGTATTAATTATTCTATCTTTGTGTTAATTTGAAAAAAAGTTTCCATTGTCGATGATAAATAAATTGTTTTATTTTTAAGCTTAAAAGTTTCAATTAAATTAAATTCATGTTTTATTTATTTTATCTAATTACTTAAAAATTTTTATTGGTTTTTTAATTTTTTTACTTTCATTATTTTTATTAAAAAATAACCAAATTTTATTATAAATTAGAAAAACCCTCATTTAATTAGTAAAAATCTTATTTAATAGATTAAAAATAAACATGTAAACCCACGTAACAATTAAAACTAAATACTACTAAACATGATATAATTATATTTAGAGAAATAAAATTATTTACAATTACAATAATTTCAATAGAATAATAATTATTGTCGACACCTGTTTTTTGAAAATAGGGTAATCGACTAGGGTTTTGAAAATGAAAATTAGAACGAGAGTCGCCACCGATTTTTATTTTGAGGTGTTATCGGATCACCTTGTAAAAGCTGATCATTTTAATAAAATGTTTTAATTTATTAAAACGATGACTTGGGTCTACGGAATTTGAGAAAATGAGTTCGAGAGTTGATTACGTACGAGGAAGGATTAGCACCCTCGATACGCCAAAAATTGGTACCTAATTGATTAATTAATGTATTAATATCGAAAGTTAAAAATTTATAAAGATTTTGAAATACGATCCTTTTTATTAACGTTAATTTCAAAAGCGCTTGAATTAAACCGAGACAATCGCTAAAGATCCCCTCGTCTCGAGATACCAAACTATCACATCCCGTAAGTTAGGACACGATATTTAGAATTATCGAGAATAAACTTTTAGTTTAAAAAGAATACGAATTTACTTCAAAAGGATATTCGATTATTTAGATTAAGCGAGAAAATCGAAGCCCAATACGTTAGGGTACGATTTCTCGAAATTCTAAATACCGAACATTGCCTTTGCGAGGGAAACATTTTTAGGCCGAGTGAAGGTTTAATAAAATCATGAATTTGTAAGGAAATGCAAAAGTAAGTCACGACAAGAATATGTACGAATAAAATAAATGCATTAATAAAAAATAATATGAAAGACGAGAATAAATTAACGAGCACGCAAACCGATTACGGATCAAAAATAACAAAAATAATACTGAGAACTACATAATTAATTTGTATGTACAAATAATAAATAAACAAACTAATAGAAAGAGCAATGATAAAAATTAATGAAGAATATTAAAATATTAAAATAATAATAATGATAGTAATAATAATTACAATAAAAGAAAATGGTGAAAATAATGGATTAATACAATAGTAATAATAGAAAGTGACATGTGCATAAAATATGTATGTATATATATATTATATATTAATAATGGAAAAGAAAATAATAACAATATACTAATAATATTGAAAGAATAATAATGTGTTAAAAAAGAGAATAATAATAAAAATAATATAGGTAAATATAATAATAATAGTGAAATGTGATTAAAAAAAACAAAACTAAATACGATATGATGATATGTAAAAATAATAGCAATAATAATAATAAAATGCAACACTTAATATGATATCAAAGTAATAGAAATATAATAATAATAATAATAATAATAATAATAATTAATTAATTAATTAACTTTAATGATAAAATAACAAACATAGTTAAAAAGGATTAAATTGAACTAAAAACTAAAATAATGGGGCGAAATCGAATACAAACAGAAGATGTGGGACTGGGCTGAACACGCGTGAAACGGGGAAGGACCGACTGGGAAATATTTCCGACTCTCATGCGCATCGTTTCAGCATGGATTAAAATGGCACAGACACAAAATTCATGGGCAAAATCCGAAAATATAAAACATGCAAATAAAAGGTTCAATCGAACAACCGCACAATATGGAGGGATCGAACGCGCAAATAGACTATTTGAGGCCAAAAGACGCGGATTCGGGTTGCACATCGGGTTGATGCGCGGGTCACACTTCTCCAAAAGGCGCTATTTGCCTCTGTAGGTAAAACCAAATTTTATTTAAAACAAAATCAGAACATTCGGCCCCTTTTTTGAAATGAAACCCTAGTCTCTTCCTCCTTTTACCCGAGCCTCTTAAAGACTAGACCCTGACCGCCATGCAGCCACCGCGAACGGTGACCGACGGAGGGTGGTCTACTCGCTCTCTAACCCAGTTCAGACTCGCGTTCAAGGGTCTGACTCCTCCAACCGCGAAGAATCAAAAGAGAGCCTCACACCTTTGTCGGGTTTGGTTTCGACAGAGAAGGAACTCCGAGAGGCACCGATGATTCTAGGCTCCGATGAGTCCTTCCCTCTTTCTATTTTATGTGAAAAATAAGATAAAATGAAATATAAAAAATTAAAGTCGAAACTTGAAAACAGAAAAACAAAAATAGGAGAAACTCTCAAAATTTCCTTCTCTGTATTTTTTATTTCATTTTTGAATCTCCAAAATTCCCCCCTTTTACAATATGAATTTCGTGGCTATATAGCCGATTTGGTTACAATAGGTCCTATCGCCGTCACTGTTTTTGTGTTTACTTTTGCCGTTTTTATGTATTGTCTCTGTTTCTGCTTTCTGTTGCTCTATTTGCAGGTCTTTGACGGAGGCGATGGGACGGGGCTGAGCTTCTGATCTTTTTGGTGCAAGGAGCGGGCGGCACGCTCGAGGGAGGCATATGGGGCAAATGACGCCTAGGGTAGGGGAACCCTAGGGTTCCGAAATGTTTGAAATTTCGGGCCATTAGGCCTATTTCAATTTGTAAAATGGGCCCGGGCATTTTGGGCCTTCTACAGCTGCCCCTCTTTGCTCATTGTCGTGCAATGGGAATAGAGCAAAGATATAAAGAAGGACCAATGCCCGGTTACGTCGAGTCTTCGTCTTCTTTAGTGGTCCTCTTCCTTAGGTAACCTTGTTCCAATCTATCTTATCTTCAAGGAGATAGGACTTATAGCTTCAACCTGCTCCACTGCAACTTCAGAAAGATAAGGTTTGTTTTGATCTGCTTCACTGCAACTTCAGGAAGATAAGATCTGATATCTTCAGTCTGCTCCGCTACAACTTCAGGGAGATAAGACTTGTAACTTCAACCTGCTCTACTGCAACTTCAGAGAGATAAGGTTTTTAGCGTCGATCTGCTTCACTGCAACTTCAGGAAGATAAGATCTTGATATCTTCAGTCTATTCCGCTACAACTTCAGAGAGATAAGACTTGTAACTTCAACCTGCTCTACTGCAACTTCAGAGAGATAAGGTTTGTGACATCGATCTGCTTCCCTGCAACTTCAGGAAGATAAGATCTTGATATCTTCAGTCTGCTCCGCTACAACTTCAGGGAGATAAGACTAGTAACTTCAATTTGCTCTACTGCAACTTTAGAGAGATAATGTTTTTGGCATCGATCTGCTTCACTGCAACTTCAGGAAGATAAGATCTTGATATCTTCAGTCTGCTCCGCTACAACTTTAGGGAGATAAGACTCTTACTTTCAACCTGCTCTACTGCAACTTCAGAGATATAAGGTTTGATGCGATCTGCTCTTCTGTAACTTCAGGAAGATAAGATATTGATATCTTCAGTCTGCTCCGCTACAACTTCAGGGAGATAAGACTTGTAACTTCAATCTGCTCCACTGCAACTTCAGAGAGATAAGGTTTATGGCATCGATCTGCTTCACTACAACTTCAGGAAGATAAGATCTTGATATCTTCAGTCTGCTCTGCTACAACTTCAGGGAGATAAGACTTGTAACTTCAACCTGCTCCACTGCAACTTCAGAGAGATAAGGTTTGTGGCATTGATCTGCTTCACTGCAACTTCAGGAAGATAAGATCTTGATATCTTCAGTCTGCTCCGCTACAACTTCAGGGAGATAAGACTTGTAACTTCGACCTGCTCTACTGCAACTTCAGAGAGATAAGGTTTTTAGCGTCGATCTGCTTCACTGCAACTTCAGAAAGAAAAGATCTTGATATCTTCAGTCTGCTCCGCTACAACTTTAGGGAGATAAGACTTGTAACTTTAACCTACTCTACTGCAACTTCAGAGAGATAAGATTTGTGGCATCGATCTACTTCACTGCAATTTCAGAAAGATAAGATCTTGATATCTTCAATCTGCTACGCCGTTTTCTAGAGACATAATCCGTAGGATCAGTTTTTGGGCACATGCTTATGCCAAAAGATTGGATGTTATGATCAGAATGATTCAAATGCTCCTATTAGATGAATATGAATGATGTTTGTGTGAATGTAACTTCATTGATTTGTTACACCAATTTGGGTAACATGACCCGTGAAATTTATTTCATGGGCCAATTTACGTTAAGTAGTTAAGATGATCAAAATGATTCAAATGCTCCTAACTAGATGCATATGAATGCATGAATACAGAATGAGAATGATCCTCTTCTTAGGTTATCATTGCTCAATGTTCATCAGAGTTATCTCCCTGATGTGTTTCCATGCCTTCTTGTTCTGTTGGTACCTTTGACAGAGCCCAGAAAAACAACAGGTTTGTCCTACTATGACTCCAAGGTTCATTTCATGGTACCTTTGGAACCGAAGACTGGTACCATCTTCAAACCCTTTCATTGGACCTCAAGGTATAGGATCTAAGCCTTCTTCAAACTATTAATCTGCTACACCATTTTCTGGGTGTCATGACCAGATATGTATGCATGTCAAATTTCTTTAAGACTAATCCCATCTTAATGCCTGAGTTACTATTTATTTGTCGAGGTTGTATCATTAACGTAATACTTTGCCTTTTCGTTCAACTGATCTTTTCAGGTAGTCTCAAATTAGACTCCTTTCCAACCCTTAAGTTTGGTGAGTTCTAAACAATAATCCTGTTTTAGGTTCTTGTATTATTTAGAAGCTTCTAAAGTAGTATGCGAAACTCCTTTTATGAAAGTGTTATTAGTCCACTAATCATTTTTCAATACCCAATGCATGAAAACGATCATGACATTGGACAAGAATGAACATAGCTTGAAACAAATAAGTTAATCAAGGATAACACGTGCAATTTTAGAAGAAGATTTATTGAGAGCATAGCTCGACATGAATAAATTAATCAATAAGAAGGAAATTGATCAGGAGCATAGCCCGACGTGAATCAAAGATAGCAAATGTGATAAGAAGGAAGATGAAAACTAGGTGCCCCAGATATCGCAACCTAAACTTCTCTGTACAAACTTATTAGTGACCATTTTAAATTCAATATGTGTCTAGGGGATTCGGAGTACTTTGTCGATGCCCCAAGACGTAGCATATTTCTTCATTGTCAATTCAAGCATAGTAAGACTACTGTATGCCCCACATTTGATCAAAATTTAAGCTGCCATTTTCGGGTTTTCAACTCAAATGCCCTTTGGACTCAAAGCGCCCTTTGTGGGTTTTCGCCTTGGCCTCTCATTTTTCTTTTTTCTTTTGATTTTTATTGTTTCTTCTTCTCTCTTGACTCTTTTTTTTCTCTTTTTTTTTAGAAGGTCTCAAGGCGCCCTTTGCGAGTTTTCACCTTGGCCTCTCCTTTTATGTGAAATAACTCTTGACTGAATTCACCAGATTGGGCATGTAAGTGAAATACCTCTTGACTGAATTCACCGGATTAGGCATGTCATCACCATTTGTCTTGATTAGTGTTTCTAAAATAGCTTTTCTTCTTTGTATAAGGTCTTTCTCAATTTGGCCTTTATTTTCCCTTGAGGACTTTGGTATAGGAAGGATCTTCTTCAATATGAGGTCACCCTTTTGAAATTCTCTAAGATGAACCTCTTTGTCATAAACCCGTATCATCGGACTATGACGGATTAATTTCTCCTCAAATTTGATCGATCATATTAAGACTGGACCCATTCTACCTTATCCAGCTTCAGTCCTGGTAAAACTCGGAAGGAAGAATCTTAATTTTCATGGGCAAGATCAATGAAAAAAGTATTGCCCCGGCGAATGTCCTGGCCAACATTTAATAAGTACGGAGGGTAAATGGTAACTTCTCCATGCCAACCTTTACAAGTCTCAGTCCTTTTTCAAAATCTTTTTGAATGGTTTTTGGTTGTCTTGGCTGCACTGATATGGTGTCTGATTTTTGAACAGACTGTAAACGTTTGACATTGTGCAGTTGTGTTAGACATGTTCTTTTCTGGCATCATTTTTTTTGCCACTTTCTTTTTTCTTTTTCATTCGAATTTGAATTTTAGCTTGAATTTGGATTCAAACTTGAACTTGAATTTTGGATTTGAATTCGAATTTGAACTTGGGATTTGAATTTGGATTTAGATTTGGATTTAGATTTGGATTTAGACTTGGATTTGGACTTGAATTTGGATCTGGATCCGAATTTGAATTTGGTGACCGTTTACTTAGTAATTTTGGCATGTGAAGCGACCTTACCCTCTTGGTGAAGATGAATTGAAGTCGGTGAAGGTGGCACCGTAACACCCGTGCCCCTACATGGAGAGTCCTTGAAGAAACATAAATCTTGTCTTCCTCAATTTGACCTTCACGACACACTGATGTAGTCCTCTAGCAATATCTTAGCCTCATGATCAGCCTGTATAACCACTAGCATGTGTCCTTCTGATACCCTTGTGGACCTCTTTTAAGATTTCAGCATGTCCACTTCTCAGTAGCCTAAGCATATTTTGATATGATTGTGCGAAAGCACCTCTGAATAACTCACTGATGTCTCGCCTTATTTCTACAGTGGGCTAGGTTTCGATCTTCTTCTTTTTTCCTAGCTCGCGATGTTAACTGACCCTTTGTAAGTTAGGATCTATCTTTCATCTCTTTCTACCATCCTTAACAAATTGGAAGATAGGTACAATCTCTATCATCTTCGAAGTCCTGAGATCCCTCTAGACATATATCTTACTCAAAAGGGAGTCAGTAACAGTTCGCTCCTGTCGTTGATATCTGGGTACCTATTGTAGGTACAAAAGTAAATTTCAAAGAATAAATAAATCTAAGAATGATTATTTATGTGGCATGATCATGAAGAAAGAGTAAAAGAATGTTTGAAAAGAGTCCAAAGAACAAAAGGATCTAAGAACAATTGTGCGGCATGGTCATGAATAAAAGAATAAGATAATCTAAGAATAATCGTTGTATAGTATGAGAAATAAATGAAAATTTACTCATAAAGATGCATTCTTATTAAAATAAAGATTTTGGACACGAGCCTATTTTCACAAAAGGATTCTTATTGCCTCTAGGCTTAAAGCAATAAGCGCGTTCTGAATATTACTCTAAGTTAGTTCTAAAAATACATAGATTTCTTCCACAGTCCCATTGTTCAAAACATTACTCCATACATAAGGGTTTGGAAACCTTCCAGTCTTTAGCTCTCTTTTCAGATGCGTCATTAATATTCAAATTCCCCAGCATCACGTCCTGCCCTAGAGTCCTAAACTTGATGTACTATTGGATCCATTGCCCGTATTTATCTTGGTATTCACAATATTCATCCCTTGAATAGAATGGTTAGATAATGGATTTTCTTCATCAGAGGGATTATCGAATTTTATAACTCTAATTTTGATGAATCTTTCGATCATATTTTTGAAAGCGGTGCAGTTCTCGATCAGATGCCCCGTGATTCCCGCATGGTATTTGCACTGAGCATTTGGGTCGTGCCATTTAGGGTATGGGGTTTGCATTGGTTTCAGGTAAAAATATGTGTCAAACAACATTTGGTACAACTCCCTATACGTGATTGGGCTGGGCGCTAGCTGGGGTTTTTCTGAGTTTGGTTTTAGATTGGGCTCTTGTCTTGGGGGAACCTAATAGCTGGTAGCTGTCGTCTTTGGTTGACTTACTGTAATTGGCTTCAAATGGCTCTTGTAACACTTGCCCATATCATCCGTTTCCTTTTCCTTCTTCTTTGTGGCCTTTAAAGTCCACTCTCTCATTTTCTTTGTTTCTTCTAGGCTCAGAGAAATAGGATTGACTTGGTCATCATTCGAGTTAAAACTTGGACCCATTGGGAAGTTCAATAGTGCCAAGGTACTGGTTTGATATCGGGGTCCCATAATGACGGGTACCCCTTGCGGATGCACGTCCGGTCGGGTCCGAATGCTTATTGGTAAGTGAGGTCTTCCTTATCATCCTCATTATTGTATATCGAGCCTTTCCTATTTTCAAGCCCTTCGGCTAATAATTGGGTTAATTGGCCCATCACATTCCCTTGAAACTCTAACATTTAATTCCGTATATCCTGTTGAATTCTGGTCAATTGCTCTTACACCTGTATTTGATCTATTCTTTACAACTTTTGTTCTATAACTTCTAGGTTAACTGAAATATTTTGTCTAATTAGGTTGTTTTGTAAAAATCTAATGCAATTGATGTAACGTAATACAAATGATGTAACGCAAATGCATGGAATGCAAATGCATGAAATGGATGCAAGGAGAAAGAGAGGTATTGATTCGGAATTCAATTTCATTAGAAGAACTTTTCTAGAAAACAAATATCTTTACATAAAACGGATTTCACATGCGGTATTGCCCTTAAAATCTGAGTGAAGACACCGCTCTTTCCTTCATATCTGGATGTTATGGTTGAATCCTGCGAGCTTTCAATATGTGCCTCCACTAGCTCATTTTTGCTTAATCGGCCTGTTGTCCTGTTATCTTCTCGATGCTCCTTTAAGAAAGTTAACGTGATGGCTCTCGATCATTCCTTGTTAGCTTGAATCCTCAGGCAGAGTCTTGTATTCCTCTACGGACTATCGGTTCTCTCACTGTGTTTAATTGGACCATATCTGGACGATCGTATTATAATCTACTTTATCAAGAAGTTCATTTTCTTATGACAAACTCCTCTATTTAGTAATCGAATATTAATCAACATTTCCTTTCTATGATGATGTAATGCAAATGTAAATACATGAAATGACTGCAAGAAAGAGGCGTCGACCTTGTATTCAATTCCATTAGAAGAACTTTTCTAGAAAACAAATTCTTTTACATAAAATGAATTACATATGCGGTCTTGCCCTTATTGTCCGAGCAAAGACATCAATCTTCTTTCTTCATATCCGGACGCTAAGGTTGACTCTTGTAAATTTTTAAAGATGTCTCTGATTAGCTCATTTTTTACTTGATCTGGGCCGCGACTCATTGCTCACTTATCCTCGTGATACTCGTTGGCTTCTTTAAGAAGTTTAGATGTAATGGCTCTTGAATGAACCCTCATCCGCTTAAATCCTCTAGCAACGAAGTAAAATTGCGTATTCTTCTACGAGCAATCAGCCTTTTCGCGTTGTGTTTGCTCGGACCGTATTTGGACAACCATATTATAATCCACTTTATCAAGAAATTCGTTCCCTCATGACAAACTCTTCTATTTAGCAATCGAATATGAATCGACACATCTTTTCTATGATGATGCAATGCAATGCGATCAAAACAAAATAAAATATGTGAGCACGGAAGACATAAATAACAAAATAAAGCACCTAATAGGGTGACCACTAGGGTTTGGCGTATCTCTATCTAGGGCGGGCTCCTAGAGCTCGCTATATGAAGTTTGGTTCTAGAGTAAGGGTACTTGAACCGGCAGATTCCACAATCCTCACCCATTATAGGCTCATTTGGATCGAGTTTGATTCAGAGGAATACATTTCCCTATGGCCATGCGGAGATGAAGCTCTCACGAAGCACATAGGTACGGATGTATCCCAAAAGCAATCCACTAGCCCATGCGGAGGTGAAAACCTCACGAAGGCATAGTTTCTCGCTCCCACTTAAAGGTGTGACCACTCGGTCATGCAATGCAATGCAACAATTATATGTACAAATACTTGAAAATAATGAACCAAAAATCGTAACACAAAACAAATGAAATGTAAAAGAAAGATCGTATATTAAAATCAATTTTTCAATTTACGACAAAAAGACAAGAATTAATCAACTTGTGGCTTGACTCTCTTTTTAAATCCCCAGTGGAGTCGCCAAGCTGTCGACACCTATTTTTTGAAAATAGGGTAATTGACTAGGGTTTTGAAAATGAAAATTAGAACGGGAGTCGCCACCGATTTTTATTTTGAGGTGTTATCGGATCATCTCGTAAAAGCTAATCATTTTAATAAAATGTTTTAATTTATTAAAACGATGACTTGGGTCTACGAAATTTGAGAAAATGAGTTTGGGAGTCGGTTACGTACGAGGAAGGATTAGCACCCTCGATACGCCCAAAATTGGTACTTAATTGATTAATTAATGTATTAATATCGAAAGTTAAAAATTTATAAAGATTTTGAAATACGATCCTTTTTATTAACGTTAATTTCGAAAGCGCTTGAATTAAACCGAGACAATCGCTAAAGATCCCCTCGTCTTAAGATACCAAACTATTACATCCCGTCAGTTAGGACACGATATTTAGAATTCTCGAGAATAAACTTTTAGTTTAAAGAGAATACCAATTTACTTCAAAAGGATATTCGATTATTTAGATTAAGCGAGAAAATCGAAGCCCAATACGTTAGGGTACGATTTCTTGAAATTCTAAATACCGAACATTGCCTTTGCGAGGGAAACATTTTTAGGCCGAGTGAAGGTTTAATAAAATCATGAATTTGTAAGGAAATGCAAAAGTAAGTCACGACAAGAATATGTACGAATAAAATAAATGCATTAATAAAAAATAATATGAAAGACGAGAATAAATTAACGAGCACGCAAACCGATTACGGATCAAAAATAACAAAAATAATACTAAGAACTACATAATTAATTTGTATGTACAAATAATAAATAAACAAACTAATAGAAAGAGCAATGATAAAAATTAATGAAGAATATTAAAATATTAAAATAATAATAATGATAGTAATAATAATTACAATAAAAGAAAATGGTGAAAATAATGGATTAATACAATAGTAATAATAGAAAGTGACATGTGCATAAAATATGTATGTATATATATATTATATATTAATAATGGAAAAGAAAATAATAACAATATACTAATAATATTGAAAGAATAATAATGTGTTAAAAAAGAGAATAATAATAAAAATAATATAGGTAAATATAATAATAATAGTGAAATGTGATAAAAAAAACAAAACTAAATACGATATGATGATATGTAAAAATAATAGCAATAATAATAATAAAATGCAACACTTAATATGATATCAAAGTAATAGAAATATAATAATAATAATAATAATAATAATAATAATAATAATAATAATAATAAATTAATTAATTAACTTTAATGATAAAATAACAAACATAGTTAAAAAGGATTAAATTGAACTAAAAACTAAAATAATGGGGCGAAATCGAATACAAACAGAAGATGTGGGACTGGGCTGAACACGCGTGAAACGGGGAAGGACCGACTGGGAAATATTCCCGACTCTCATGCTCATCGTTTCAGCATGGATTAAAATGGCACAGACACAAAATTCATGGGCAAAATCCGAAAATATAAAACATGCAAATAAAAGGTTCAATCGAACAACCGCACAATATGGAGGGATCTAACGCGCAAATAGACCATTTGAGGCCAAAAGATGAGGATCCGGGTTGCACATCAGGTTGATGCGCGGGTCACGCTTCTCCAAACGGCGCCATTTGCCTCTGTAGGTAAAACCAAATTTTATTTAAAACAAAATCAAAACATTTGGCCCCTTTTTTGAAATGAAACCCTAGCCTCTTCCTCCTTTTACTCGAGCCTCTTAAAGACTAGACCCTGACCGCCATGCAGCCACCGCGAACGGTGACCGACGGAGGGTGGTCTACTCGCTCTCTAACCCAGTTCAGACTCGCGTTCAAGGGTCTGACTCCTCCAACCGCGAAGAATCAAAGGAGAGCCTCACACCTTTGTCGGGTTTGGTTTCGACGGAGAAGGAACTCCGAGAGGCACCGATGATTCTAGGCTCCGGTGAGTCCTTCTCTCTTTCTATTTTATGTGAAAAATAAGATAAAATGAAATATAAAAAATCAAAGTCGAAACTTGAAAACAGAAAAACAAAAATAGGAGAAACTCTCAAAATTTCCTTCTCTGTATTTTTTATTTCATTTTTGAATCTCCAAAAATTCCCCCCTTTTACAATATGAATTTCGTGGCTATATAGCCGATTTGGTTACAATAGGTCCTATCACCATCACTGTTTTTGTGTTTACTTTTGCCTTTTTGTGTCTTGTCTCTGTTTCTGCTTTCTGTTGCTCTGTTTGCAGGTCTTTGACGGAGGCAATGGGATGGGGCTGAGCTTCTGATCTTTTTGGTGCAAGGAGCGGGCGGCACACTCGAGGGAGGCGTATGGGGCAAACGACACCTAGGGTAGGGGAACCCTAAGGTTTCGAAATGTTTGAAATTTCGGGCCATTGGGCCTGTTTAAATTTGTAAAATGGGCCCGGGCATTTTGGGCCTTCTACAATTATATTTTCATTCCATTACTTAGAGTTGTAGTAATAAAATTTTGCATAATCATAATTAAAAGTTGACAATTCAAATACGATGGGGTGTGACTAGAAGTGATCATGGGTTGAATTGGGTTGGGCATCAATGGAATTTCAGTTCTAATTTTTTAGACCTAGGCCCTGCTTAAAAAATGGCCTAAAATTTTGTTCAAGCCTGAATCAGATAAAAATATTAAAATTTGATCGCTCAATCTATCCGTATTTGAATTTTTTAAATATTATTTCTATATAATATATCAAATACACTAAAAACATTAAAATAAATATTTCCCAACAAATTAAAAATAAATTAAAATTTATTTATACTTAAATAACACTAAGATAAGTGTTACTTAACAAGTAAATACATTTAAAATAGTAACAAAATTAACAATAAAACAATAGTTAAATAATATCCAAATAATAACAATTAAATAGTAGCAATATAATAGTAAAATCATACCAAAATAGTGACAAAACAACAGCAAAAATTAACAGGTTTTTTTTCAAATTCGGGTTGGGTCCAAGTAAAAAAAGACTTACCCCGGACTATTTAAAAAATAGACTTCAGTTCTTTTTCAAATTTAATTTTCGGACTTATATTTTTGTTCAAACTCTCATATTTTTCTAATAGATCTTTAATTCGGCCCATGATCAGGTCTATTTCATCGATCCGGCCCTTCTACTTGTGAGTGTAAATTATTTGCCTTTTGGTGGAGAAAACATAGGGAGACATGAAACATATGTAATAAAAAGAAAACAGATTAAACCAACCGACATAGAAGGCGAAGCATGTGTTGGAATTTCTTGGCTTGGAATTGTAAAGCGACATGAATAGCTTTTGGCAGTTTTAGAAACTTAATTCTTATTTCAGATCTCCCCTCCCAAATCTTTCATTTCATGTTCTTTTTTACGATTCATTTACTGTTTGTACGCAACTCCGTTGGTTTTTTATGGTTTTTTTTTTTATCATTGATTGAGCGGAGGCACCACCACCCTTGCACCTTCACGAGACGGCCGAAGAAAAAGTCTCTAATAAATTAACCCCCTTTGTTTCTCTCCTACCACTTGTCGCTCACCATTGCTCATATCTGTACGAAAACTCGATTAAGCCATTAACTCTTTACTAAAAACTAGGGCTAGCTTTGGATGCTTCTTTTTCACCATACATCTCTGCAACCACACCCTTCACTATACAATAACATATACGACATTCTTCATTGATCACTTCATCGAACAAACACTATCTTTATTTTGTTTTTTTGGTTTGGTTTATTTCTTTTATTATGGATCAACGATCGAGTTATAAGCATTTTTGTAGAATTTGCAAGAAAGGGTTTGGATGTGGAAGAGCGCTCGGTGGGCATATGCGGGCGCATGGAATCGGGGACGAAAGTTGGAGCATTGAGGATGACGATGTTGTGAGTGATTGGGAGGTGGAGAAATTAGGAGGAGATTCACCACTTAACAATAAGCGTATGTATTCGTTAAGGACAAACCCTAATCGGTTGAAGAGTTGTAGGGTTTGTGAGAATTGTGGGGAGGAGTTTTCGTCGTGGAAATCTTTCCTCGAGCATGGTAAATGTGGCTACGATGCCGCCGAATCGCTGGTGTCCTCGCCGGGGTCGGGCGGTGGTTGGTCTAAGAGGAAAAGATCAATGAGAGCTGAGATGGGTCATTTCAATAGCGAAGAAGAAGAACTTGCCAATTGTCTTATGATGTTATCAAATGCAACCGTTGTGAGGCAGGTCGAGGTTGATATCGAGGCTGAAGCGGAGGAGTCTTGTGCTTCAGCCAGCAAAGAAGATGAGATGATCATCAAAAGGAAGAATAACACAATGAATTTCATTGCTCCCATTGCATGTAGGGTACCAATGGATCATAATAAACCCAAAGGGTTATTTGAGTGCAAAGCATGCAAGAAAGTGTTTAATTCCCATCAAGCATTGGGTGGACATAGAGCTAGCCATAAGAAAGTTAAGGGTTGTTTCGCAGCCAGGCTTGATCATTTCGATAAGACCCAACAAGTTGACGAAGACCACGATGTCATCACGCATGAGGAACTTCTTCCGACGAAATCGACCTCCCATATACAACTTGATCAAGGAACTAGCACTCCATTTGCGGCCTCTACGTCGAAAAAGAAACCGAAAGTACACGAGTGTTCAATCTGCCATCGGGTTTTTTCGTCGGGACAAGCATTGGGAGGGCATAAAAGGTGCCATTGGGTCACTTCAAATTCACCGGACACTCCATCATTGACCAAGTTTCATCGGTTCCAAGATCAAACGGCGCACATTCGGCAAAAACCAAAGTTAAATATTGATCAATCGCTTGACCTTAAGCTTGATCTTAATCTTCCTGCTACAACAGATCTTGATCTTGTACGACGAAACCATGTGAACCCATATTTGCAACCATTTACAGGGATCGGTCCCAAAGAGAAGACGACCATTAATAATCAAAATCAACTGCAAGTTGACGCCATTGATCGTAAGAAGAACGATTTTAATAGTAGTTGTTTGCAAAATGCAGATGATGAAGCTGACAGTAAGGTGAAGTTAGCAAAACTATGTGAACTAAAGGGGATCAATGTGAGTGGAGGTTCTTCATCTCCATGGCTTCAAGTTGGGATTAGTTCTGACCCTTAAAAAACATTATGAGAATGTTTTTATTCATATTCTTATTTCAATTTTTTTGGTTGTAGACAACACGTTGTATTTATATATTCAAAAGTAAAACTGTAATTATAAAATCAAACATGATTTTTCATGCTAGCACGCATTAGATTACATATTTTGTGTATTTACATCATATTTATATAAATTTTGATAAGTTCATAGTTGTTATTGTATAAATTTTAGATATTGTTCTAGATGTAGTTATTGGCTTCGATGTTGGCATCCCCTTGATAAAATTTTCGAAAAAAGTCCTTGATGGAACAAAGTGTGGTGCAGAATAATAATCAAGCTCTTTAGCAAAAAGCTAAGATTCATTGCGGTCTTAAATAAGACTTTTGTTATTCAGCCTTTCCAATTAATTGGTTTGGGAAATGATTACCGTATGGTAAAATATCAAATCTGGAGGTGTTCACGAGGGCTCTTTGGTCATGTATGGATAATATCTCACAATTCAGCATTAAATATCTTTCTTTAATACTATTCAATAATATTCGTGGAGTGCGCTGGTTGGATTCCATTGTCAAGACTATTTAGAGCAATGTAAATTTCCTTTTATTAAAAACGATGAGTGATATTGTGGGTAAGACAATTACGATCCATAATAACACAATAATGGAGAAAGAGGGAGAATTAATTGCATGACAACCTACATTCACTTTAGGGTATTTTTTTTAATAAAATGAATTGGGCTTTATAAAATAATATTTATTGTACAAGACATTAAATTTAAAAAATAAAATAAGAAATAAAAACAAAACCCACTTCCTCGGGAAACCTGTGAAAAAATAGGAAATAAAATTTTATTGATATTGCCTAGTTTATTGTGGTTGGGTAATGTATAGGGCAGTGACGAAGATAGCTATGTCGAGAGATGATATCTCCCTTCTGGAAGAAGAATTGGTACATCTAACAATCAAGAGTTCGTTGGTAGTCCCCAATGGAAATTTGACTCTTTTAGGGATGGTATGGACAACGAAATCCTACAACCGGATAGCTTTAGAGCATAATTGAAGAGTATTTGGAAAACAAAAAAAAATTGAGGTTAAGATTACTGGTCAAAACTTGTTCAAGATTGAATTTGAAGATGAGGGAGATCTGGAATTAATAATGGCAGGGAGACCATGGCTTTTTAGACGAAATTTGGTGCTTTTAAAAAAATGGAAAAACCAATAGATAGAAGCAATATTCGTTTGATTCATTCTCCTTTTTGGCTTAAAATAGGCCCTTTGTCCACCTGAATGTAACAAAAAAGACTTTGCACATACAATTAGATCTACTTTCAGAGGAATCATTAGCTCATAATTAATGGGGAATTTTGTTGTATAAAAGTGGAATTAGATGTTCAAAAGCCATTACGTAGGGGGATCTTCATTATGGTAGGCACGCAAGAAAAATCTTGGGTTCCTTTTAAATATGAAAATTTGCCTAGTTTTTGTTTTGGATGTGAGCGTATGGGATATGGGATAAAGGATTGCAATGACACTCCAGATGAAGCTAAGGAATTACCGGAAGAGGATCTACCGTTCTCACTAACCTTGAAAGCTAAATCAAAATTGATAGAGAAGGTCAGTATACAGCTAGGAGTCACCTTGAAGAAATCAATGCCACAACGCAACTACTTGGAAGATCTGATGAAGGAATAGAAAGCAATTCAAATTTTGATAATGATCAGGTGAGAATGAGGAAGCCGATGAAGGGTAGATCGGGAATATTAGAGGTTGAGACCAACTTGAATTCAAACTGGTTAAAACCGGATTTTAAGGAAAAAAATAAGGATAAAGCTTGGAGTGAGGGTAATGAGGAACATAACTTAGAAGTCTCACTCTTTCAAAGTTCTATTAAGGATATGAAAGTGCATAACGAGCTTTCAACGTAGGCCAATCTTCCTCCAGCTATGAAAATGGACCAAACAATTTTCTCTCAAAGTATTATTGATGGACCTAAAGGGCCACAAAAAGGATGGAGAATAATGGGAAACAATGCACTAATGGATCAAAGTGAGGGGGGACCCATCTGTCGGAAAAGAAAAGGGGAATGGGCTAATCTCGAGAATACAGAACTAAACGGCCCAAATACGGGTGAAAGTAAAAGGGCAAAACAAATAGAGATAGAACTAAAAATTAAAGAAAACATGGTTGAAAAAGGCGACAGGATAGAGGAAGAAAATATTTCATCTCAAATAGGATCAGTGGTAACTAATCGGCTTGCCAACAAAGCGCAATGAAAATATTATACTGGAATGTCCGTGGTTTAAGGAACCCACGGGCAATACGTCGACTTCAGAATATACTGAAGCTATATGAACCCCAAATTATCTTCTTCATGGAGACAAAAATTGATTAGAGAACATGGAATCAATCAGAAGGAGGTATGGTTTCATGAACGGGATTAAGGTGGGAGCGGATGGAAGCAAGGGAGGTTTAAGTTTAGCATGGAAAAAAGAAGAGGGTATTACAGTACGAAGCATCTCAAGTAATTATATAGACGTGATAATCAAAGTAAAAGAACAACAAGTGGAATGGCGCTTCATGAGATTCTACGATTCTCCATATGCAAACGGGAGAAATAACTCGTGGAATGAATTAAGAAGACCGAGTATGGATTTTAATCCTCCATGGTTAGTTTGTGAAGACTTCAATGAAATTCTATATGCATTTGAGAAAAAAGGGTGGGCGGCCAAAAGAAGAAAAACGAATGGACCAATTTCGTGAAAGACGATCGGAATGTGGCCTTTATGATGTAGGCTTTTCAGGCCCATGGTTTACATGGGAAAGGGAAAATTATGTGGAAACCAATATAAGGAAACGGCTTGATAGGGGAGTGGCAAATACAAGTTGGCTACTACAATTTACACAAGCTTCAATTAGTCATCTACCACACTCATTCTCTGACCATTGCCCTCTCCTAGGCTCCATTTGTTTGACTAAAAATGACTTTTGGAAAATGATTTTCGAAAAATGATTTACTTTTCTAGAAAAGTTAATATTTTCTGGTGTTTGGTTGAATCTGTGTAAAATATTTTCTATTATTTGGTAGATTTCCTGAAAATATTTCAAAAAAGCTATTTTAAACGAAACAAACATACATTTGAATTTTTCTTGTCTTTTAATTATTTAGCTAAATTCACTTTCTTGAAAATATTTAAAAAAAAAACTATTTTAAAAAAGCTATTTTAAATGAAACAAACATATATTTGACTTTTTCTTTTCATTTACACTAAACAAAATGTGTAAACGAAACTTTAACATTATGACAAAATTCACAATTTTTTTACATGTACATATACATACATAAAGATAACCATGTTACACAAGGCACTTGCACAAGGAAAAGGGGAAAAATTACAAAAATCCATTAATACACAGGTTGTGTCCACAAGCAAAGGAGCATTCTCATATTAGCATCATCATCTTGCTGTAAGTAACCAACGAAAGACAATATACTTATAATCCAAACTTTAATGGCCTTAGTATCTCCTATGCTTCTTTGGTAATGGCTTTGCTTGCTATTTATTCTAAAAACACACGGTAAAAGATTTCATGTTAATTAGAGAACAAATAAAATTTTGTTGAAAAATGGTCAAATAACTTCCCATCCTATTTAAAATGAGGTAAAAGAGACCATCTATTATTGCCAACAGAATTAAAATGAAGATGCAAAACTAGTTCAAATTTGAACCAATCTTCTTTGGTATAAGCTGAATTACATTACATCTATATTAATAAAGCCTGCAACAAAATTACATTACTCCTTAGAAAACCTTATGTTTCATAATAAAAATTCTCCAACCTATGAACCTGTACCAAGATTACAAGTGAACAAAGTCGATATAACTTTTCATAACCTAATCAGCCATATTGTATACATCACTTCTATGAAAGATTATACTTCAACTGAATAGACAAAGGTTCAATTACTTTGCATCATATAAACCAATCTTACAAGCCAATTAGTGCACGATAAAACACACATGAAAATATTATACAATCACAATTGGTCAGAAAATGTCATAAGTTTATTTACTCACACATCGTAATCGTCCCCATTTGAAATAGAAACAGCACTGTGAAAAGGAACTTCTTCATGCCCATTGCTAGAGCTAAAGGAAGACCTACTTGCTCTCATACTTTGGGTCATGGATAGCAACGTGTCAATGGGTATTTGACAAGAATCTGCAAGACTAAAACCAATGATACTCTGCTTGTTCCTTTCTACTCCTCAATTATATAAGAACTACAAGAAATGTTGATTTCTGGGTAGGGATAACACCACTCAAGCCTAACCATAATATTTACCCAAATCAACTATAATAAAACGAGAACAGCGAGAAAAGGAATTAAAAGATTAAAACAAAAACAAGAATGAAAATCAACTCAAAAGAAGTGCATATCAATAGGGGTGATAATGGGGGCAATTTGTAAATTCCTACTGAACTAATTGTACTGCTTAAACATGACAAATAATTCTTGGATCGATCATGTAAATTTTCTAAGAGATTGAAAAAAAAAAGATAGATAACAAAAATTAGAATCATCGAAGAGATAAAAATGGGTAGACTTGAGAGAATATAAAGGAGTGTACCTGGCAATGGCACTGATTTGCAACCTAAGGGGAAGGGGAAGAGGAAGAAAAAAGGAGAGAAGATTTAGCAGAGTGTTGGGATGTGAAAGAAAAATTGATTAGAAAATGTCTTATCGAAAAAAAGTGTAAGACATTTTCACAAAAGAAGGCATCATTTTCCCTTGTTTTGGAAAAGCTTTTACGGTGGAAATTTATTTTACACCAAACAAACGGTGGAAAAGGTTGAAAATATTTTCCAGAAAAGCTTTTACAAGCAAACAAATAGAGCCTTAATTCAATTAAAACAGCAAGGTACAGTAAGGAATAAAAAAGACTTTCATTTTGAAGCTTGGTGGATAATGGAGGAGATGTTTAAGGAGGAAGTTCAAAGATTTTGGAGTCTGAGAAATGGGGATTTATTACCAAAATTGGGGTGCTTAGGTAGGAATTTGATGAGATGGAGCCGAGATATTAAATGGAAAAGACATGAACTCAAAGTGCAATTGTATAGCAAACTGAAGGATTTACAGAAAGAAGATCGATAAACTAAAACTTTGAATAATTTAATTGATGCAAAATTACAACTAAATTGGGAAATTGACAATGAGAAATTGTATTGGGAACAAAGGGGGATGATTAATTGGCTTAAGGCGGGTGATAAAAACACAAAATTCTTTCACTCCTTTGCCTTATAACGTAAGAAGAGGAATACAATCAATTGCCTTGAAATTGAAGAGAGTAGGGTCACAAGAGATCATAGCAAGATAGCGCATATTGTAAAAAATTTCTTTGAAAGCCTTTTCACATCAAATAAAGGGAGTCTAATATTCAACATATTTTATCAGGGGTGGAAACCTGTATATCTGATGATATGAACAAAGAGCTTATGAAACCCTATTCAAAGGAAGAAATTTTTGTCGCGGTAAAAGATATGGGACCTACTAAGGCACCAGGTATTAACAGTTTTCTTGCCATTTTTTTCTATGTTGCTAGTATATTGTCTGAAAGGATGTTAGTCTATTTTGCTTACATATTCTTAACGAAAGAAAGAGCATGGATAAACTAAATAGTACTAATATAATTTTAATCCCGAAGACCTAAAACCCTATCAACATGTCTAGTTTTCAATCAATTAGTTTATGTAGGGTCATCTATAAGGTGGTAAGTAAAATGGTGGCAAACCGCTTACAAATGGTCATTGACCTATGTATTGATAAATCCCAAAGTGCTTTCGTCCCAGGCAGACTGATATCAGACAATATCTTATTAGCATATGAAATTTTGCATATTTTTGGTAAAAAAAAAGGGAGAAAATAAAGGGTTAATGGCATTAAAATTAGACATGAGTAAAGCTTACAATATAATGGAATGGGGTTTTTTTGCAAGAAATGATGACTAAAATGGGCTTCGCAAAGGCCTAGGTGGATATAGTGATAGAGTGCATTTCAACTGTTTCATATTCAATAAGCATACACAGGTTAAGAGGAGAGAAGTTTAAACCTACAAGGGGTTAAGGCAAGAGGACCATTTAAACCCTTTTCTCTCTCTAATTTCTAGTGAAGGTTTATCCACTCTTTTGCATCCAGCTGGAAAAAAAGAGGAAATTAAAGGGGTTAGGGCAAGTTGAAGTGGGCCTTCAATTTCACACCTACTTTTTGCTGATGACTGCATACTCTTTAGAGAAGCTACAGCTAAAGGAGTAATCGCTTTGGAAAACATATTGAAGGAGTATGAAGACTGTTCAGGACAACGTATAAAATTTGACAAATCTACAGTTTTTTTTTAGTATAAATATTCTTAAAAATGTGGGATTACAATTATCTAAAGATATGTGAGTAGGATATTCAAATAACGTAGAGAAGTACTTGGGTCTCCCTAATATAGTCAGTAGAAAGAAAAAAGCCTCTTTTCAAAGCTTAAAAGATCTAATGAAAAGAAAAATTGATAATTGGAGCACAATTCTTATCGCAATGAAAAAAATTAAAGCAATTCTACAATCTATCCCAACCTATTCTAAGCAATACTTTCTACTCCCAAAAACATTTTGTAACGAAATGGATGGAATAATGGCCAAGTTTTGATGGTGGAAATCTAAAGAAAAAAGGGGTTTACATTGGTGTACGTGGGGAAAATTATGTGAACTGAAGAAAAATGGGGGCTTAGGTTTTCAAAATTTGGCAAACTACAACGAAGCCTTATTAGCAAAACAAGGATGGAGACTTGTTGCAAACCCAGAATCATTATTGGCAAAAGTCCTTAAAGCCAAATATTATCCAAATTCGAATTTTCTGCAAGCAACATTAAAATCAAATGCGTCTTACACATGGAAAAGTATATGGGTATCTAAGAAAATACTTCAAGAAAGAACGTGTTGGAGAGCAGGAAAAGACGATAATGTTTCCATTTTTAATCATGTATGGTTACCAGGTTCTGATAATTACAAGTTAAGTCATCCAGTTATTAATTGTAATTTGGAGTATGTTGTAGAATTTATCGATAGTAATAAGAGAGAATGGTGGAAAGAAATAATTTCTAATGTCTTTAACATGGTTGATGTAGGTAGGATCTTTCATTTCTCATTAGCAGCAATTCTACAAGAAGATGAAGTCGCCTGGAGGGGTGAATCATCGGGATTATTCTCAGTAAAGAGCGCCTATAAACTATTACATATAGGTATTCTTACTCCTACATTAAACACTACACAACTACCTTCTAGAAATTTTTACCGAGCACTATAGAGTTTAAAACTTCCTTCTAAAATTAAGATTACAGTATGGCGCATCTCAAAAACTTACATCCCCACAAAAGTAAATCTACATTTCAAGAGATTAGCAACAAATACAAACTGCGCAAAATTTGGGGAAGCAATAGAAACCATAATGCATGTTTTTCTTCACTGTCCTATTTCAAAATAAGTATGGCAATTAATGAACTTAAGACAGCTAAATTAGAGTAAGATGCTTGACTGGTTTGAATGGCTTACTCGGGCTTTTGATAATTGCTCAAATCTCCAGAAGCTAATACTTTGTGTATCCCTTTGGGTCATTTGGACAGAGAGAAACAAATATGTGCATGAAAAAATAAAGACATCCAGTACAAATATTATCTCTTTTATTCAAAAATACATAGCAGAGTTGGACAAACTAGAGGAAATTAGACCCACAAAGGCACCAATCAAAGACTTATGGGTTTCGCCTTTTGGAGAAGACATAAAAATCAACTTTGATACAGGGTTTAATCGAGATCATTTTAGATCAAGCTCGGGAATAGTTGCTAGAAATGAAAAAGGAAGAGTGATTGTCTCTAAAGTGACCATACACGAGAATGTTAATTCGGCTTTCGTAATAGAGGTACATGCGTGTTTAAAAGTAGTAAGATTGGG
Organism: Gossypium stocksii; assembly: GCA_020496765.1. Classification (NCBI taxonomy): domain Eukaryota; kingdom Viridiplantae; phylum Streptophyta; class Magnoliopsida; order Malvales; family Malvaceae; genus Gossypium; species Gossypium stocksii. The sequence continues at coordinate 5,197,189 of CM035623.1, forward strand.
GTTAGAAATAAAAGAGCATAGAATCTATGTTAAAAGGGACTTGATCTCAGTAATAAGAAAATGTATTTCAAAATCCAAAGATAAATCAGAACTTTGCTCCATCATACACGATTTAAAAAATATTCAGAAAGAGTTCAAATCCATAAAATTTCAACATGTCCATCGAACAACAACCACTTTGGTAAACATCATAGCCACTGAAATTCTGAAGCAAATGAGAGGATTTTACCTGGAAGGAGCGGTACCAAAGTATGCAGTCAAAACACTAGAAGACGAATGGGTCAAAGAACCAGACTGAGGTTTTTGTGAGAAAAATGAAGGTTTGCTCCATGGAAATCAAAACATTGGAGTAAAATATTTTGAAAAGATGATTTTTGGGATACTAAGGGGGCACGGCTTTGAATGGAAAGGAAGCTTTTAGGAAAGATAAACCGTCAGGCAATTAATGGAGGGATAGATGATGGGATGGGTGTGAATTTTCCCAATGAAGTGGACTTAAGGTAATCTTTAATCTCCAAGATTTACTTCAGAATTGTACTTTTAACATATGGCATAACAAATCAAGTAATAGCCATTAGTCTTATCTTCTTCAAGGTTGATAATTTTTTCTTCAAATGTTTTTGTTGCAATTTGTTGAATCTGGTGTATTAAATGTAATATTTTCGTCTATGCATACTTATATTTTTCAAATAAATTAGTTTAATTATAATATTCATTAATTACAATAAGATCATTTATATATTGTCATCAATGTTTTTGCATGTAAAGTAAAATAGAAGAAAATATTGGCTCAGTGGTTATCTAACGTTTAACTAATATTAAACGGTATTACGTGGTCGAACTATGATACGAAAAGACAACTTGTATTAGTAGATGAATCTAAACATATCCTTAGTCTAATTGGAAATGAGTAAATCGATTGAAAGACTAATATGTCATATATCAAGTCCAGTTGGGGAAATGTTTTGTCTTGACCATCAGAGTAAATGACTCCTAGAAGCTAGAGACATAGATGTGACTGACTGGATTAACAATATATTGAACATGACTCGAGTAGAATAGATCTTATATCCATTTATGGATTTATTTGCTTGTGACATTTATAATGTGACATACCTTAATCCTGAGTAGATGATGGACTATGTATATGTGACTCATATATTTTGATGTAAGTAAAAGCCTGAGTTCAAATAGATAATGAACCGAAAGCTAGTGCGCTATGTATAAAAATTCTACAATTTGTAACATCATTCAAAATTATGGAATTTGTAGCTCAACTAATGGGTAAAAGGGTATCCTCTCATCGGCATTACTTGATAGATGAAAAGTAAAAGTGGTCACAAATCGTTTGTCTTTGTGATAAATGACTTAATTACTATTTTATAATAATTGACTTTCTGCAAAAGAAGAAGTAACAGTTATTATGAGATAAAATAGGATATCTAATGAGGGTAACACGCTGATGATAAGGTCCTTGGATGAACACTGATCAAGTAGCTTTCGTTATGGTACGTAATTAGGGAGAGCTTGGTCATAATGCTTTATTAGATTGAGTTTGTGATTAAATAAGTTTATAACTAATAGATTGTCGAAACCATTTTTTTGAAAAACGGGGTCGACTTTTAAAACGAAAAAAATGGGGTCTCCACCAATCTTTTTAGGTGTGATCGGATCAGCTTATAAAACGTTTTATTTCAAAACATTGATTTTGGCCAACGAAATTCAAGAAAACGGGTTCGGGAGTCGGTTACGTACAAGGAAGGATTAGCACCCTCGTAACACCCAAAATTGGTACGGAATTGATTAGTTTTTTGTCCGAATGTTGAAAATTCGAAAAGATTTTAAAACATGATCTTTTTAAAAACTTGAACAATTTGAGTTGAAACTTGAGATTCCTTTGTTCCGAAAGAATACAAACATCACATCCAGCACATTAGGACACAATGTTTTAAACCCTCGTAACCAAAATCATCTCATGATTTACAAAATTCATTAAAAGGATATTTAGTTGTTTAGCCAAACGGAAAATCGAAACCTAGCTCGTTAGGGCACTATTTTCCGAATTTCTAAACACAAAACATTGCCTTATTTAAGAAAAAAACTTTTGGATAAAATGTGGTAATTAAATAAAGTAGATTTTGAGTAAAATGTTACATTAATACCAAAGAACAATTTTCCAAGAAAATATAAAACATACTAACATAATTGATTAAATAAAAGGATAACATAGCAGATAATACAAGAAATAGTAATAGGTTAAAACGAATAAAATGATGGATTCTAATTTTAAGAATATGAATAATCAAAAAAATAAATAAATAAAAAATACGGAGTAGATAATAACGATTTAAAAATTTATGACAAAAGAAATAAATATGAAAATTTAAACATAAATAAAATGCATATAGAAATATAATGTGAGTAATTTATACGAAACAATTTAAAATTTTTTTTTACAAAAAGTGATATGGCCAAAAAAACTAATATGAATAATATATATATAGATAAAAAATAGGTAATATATATGCTTTTGATAAAAAGATTTATAAAACTTTAATTATAAAGAAATATATATAAAGGAAAAGCCTATATATTATAATAATAATCTAATATATACATATAAAGAAAAATATACATATTTGAAATAGATAATATATGAGAAAAAAAAAGAAAAAAGGAAAATTTGTTAATAATAAAACAATTTAAATGTTATATAATATAAAAATTTTAGAATAATATATAATATGTAATAATATACAAATATAAACAATAATATATGAAAAGAAAGTTTGAAAATAAATAATATATATAACATTAAGATAAATAAATAATAATAATTTTAAAGAACTAAATCAGAATTAAAAAACAAAATAAAAGAGGAAAGGATTAAATCTGAATTTTAGTAAAATTTTGGAGGCAAAATGGGAAAAAAAACCGAGTTTAGGACCTAATTGAAACACGTACTACAAATGAGGGACTCACTGGGCAAATACGCCCTATTCCCAAAAACAGCATCGTTCCAATGTTTGTATTTCGATGGCCAGAGACCAAATCGAGATAGAAACAAATTTTTAGGGCTGGATTAAAAATAAAAGAAAAGTTAAATTGAACGAAATTATAAATAATAAAATTGCGAAAGGACCAAAGAGGCAAATTTCTCCTTTTATAAAAACACGCGGATCCTCCCCGGGTATCGGGTCAACATGCGGATCCTGGCCCTTAAACGACGCCGTTTTGGTCATTAATTGACCACACCAAAACGACGTCGTTCCGCTAGCCTTTATAAATAAAAAACAACTAAAAAAAATCGTTTTTAAACCATTCTTAAAAAAAACAAACAAGACTCCAGAAAGTGCTCTGCCATCACAGGTCCTCCGACCTCCGGCAACCGTAGCACGCGCCTCACGCGCCGTCGCTCGCGGCGATTCTCAGGCTAAGACTTCCCTTTTGAGCCCGATTTTAGGTATATTTCCTTTCCTTTTCGCTTTTAGTTATATTTTGCAATAAAAAACAAATACAAACTGCTTTCTTTCGGTTTTTTAAATTCTGTTGTTATTGTATATTGGATTTTTTATGTATAAAAAAAATGCATAAAAGTAAAAGCAAATATTTAAGCAAAATAAAAGACGGAAAAAATCACCTCTGTTCTTTGAATTTAAGATACTATTTGTATATATGCGTAAAAATTTACATCCAATATTCGGCTTTTTATAGCCTCTGCCAAAATACAAAATTTGGGTATTTGATTTCTTGCTATATTTTGTGTTTCTGTGTTTTCCTTTTGCAGGTTAATAGTGAGAATCATGGCGGCGATCAGGGCTAGTGACGGAGCAACATTCGGCAGTGAAGGCTGGTATAGTAGGCAGCGACGCGAGGGGATTTCAGAAACCTAGGGTTTCTGACTTGATGTTTGGGTTTTTGGGCCCTATTGGGCCCCGTGAGTTTGGGTTAAGGGTATTTTGGTGCATGAATTAGGATTGGGTTTAGAATTCGGGCCTGGATATAATGGGTATTGGGTTCTGTTGTTAATGGATATGTAACGTTGGGCCTGTAAATTTGGACTGAAATGGGTCTGTAAACTGTAAAATGACTTTTATTATTTTTTGGTTTTTAATTTGGTTTATTGTATAGCTCGGGCAAAAATGGGCTAATACATAGATGAAAAGTTGAAACTTAATTATAAATTATTTGAGCCCTAACTACATATACTCAATCGATCGCTCCGCTAGCTTGTTGAAACCATAAATGAATTGCATGTTGAAACCAAATAAACATAAATAAATAGAAATGATAAAGTTGGAGAAATGGGTCGTATTCACAAATGAAAGCGTTTTCTTACTGAGTGTAGAAATAACTTGAGAATTAATTAACGGTTTTTGAATTATTATTTAATTAATAATTGAAGTTCGAAAATGAAATCAAATTAATTAGTTATTATGAATCTATTGAGTATAAAAATTAAATATATTTCATCATAGATTCTTTTACGGTAAAGTGGTCATGACTTTAACAAAATTAGAATTAGATTGAGAAAATTATTTAACTAGGAAATTGTTTAATTTAATTAATTAATATTTATTTTGGAAATATAAAACAAATATTAGGTTGGATTAAATTATAAAATGTTGCGTCAAAAGTTTGAGAAACATATATAATTAGACCCAATACATGAGAGGAACGCTTAATGAATATGAAGGGGGCGATAATCCTAGTAATATTTACTAGGGTGTGTCGCCTACCCCGAGTGAGAGAGTGTCTTCTATTGAATAAATATTATTTGTGTTATACTTGTTCAATTAGGATTCTCCTATATCTCCCTATAAATAGATGACATTGGTAAAACTATTAACATATAAGTTTCACATATTCTTATTTTGTCAGAAAGTAGTGGAAATTTATTGTTTTAGAATAAATTCTATTTTTGGGGAATAATAATTTCTATCGATTTCTATCGAGATAATTATTTTCCTACTAAAAGTAATAAATCATTTTTGGTTTTGTGTTCGGTTCTTATTGTTCGAGCCCACACCCAAAGTAAATCGAGGTACAAGGATAGTGGAGAAATTCGTTTGGTTGTAAGTTGGGGATGTTTCGGATCCGTCTTGCACAAAACACAAGTAATTTTTGGTAGAATATTTATTACTATAAATATCATAAATCGACTCAGTTTAGAAAACTTTTAAACTTTCGTTGTAATAGTAAACTGTTTTCATAATCAGATTTTTTCAACAGTGTGTTCATCCTGTTTCTACATGTTTTATTCAAAAACATTTATGCTTCTTTTTCGCAACTTTCTTTTGCCTTTTGGGTTTAAAAGGTAAAGGAGTAAACTTTGTTTTTCTTTTCTTTTTTTTTTTTCTTGCAATTGTAGCATTGGCAATAAGGTTTAATAAAGGTTTTATTTTCTCTACATTCTCTTCTAGTTCAGAATGTGAAGGATACTAATATATTTCTTCGCATGTGGCAGATTCATTCACTTATGAAGGATAATAATATAACAAATTAGATTAAATATATGATGTTGAAATAATTTTATAAAACCATAATTATAATAATTAATAAAAAGTGATTGCATCTCAAACTATAATTTATAAAACATAATATAATTACAAGTAATATACTAATTGTTGATAGAAGTAAGAGTTTGCGATGGTTTGTGAGGGTTCACTTGAAAGATGAAGAATTGTAGGGGCAATTATGATAGTCAGAATGTGGGTTGTTGGAGAGGATTGGAATAGTGAAGAAGTAGGAGAGGCGAGATGATAATAGGCTTTAAGGAATTACTTCTAATCATTTCCAATAGGTCACATGTCGTTCATGTACTGGTTTTGGGTTTCTAAGGTTTAGCCAACCTATCGGTGCTTGGACGTCATGGGTATAAGTTGTCATGTTAGGACAATAGATATATGTGATGTGTAAATGGTAGATACTTTGTCCATGTTAGGGGTGTAGCCCTAATGATATGAGGTCACGAGATCTTAGGCTTATTGGTGCCTTTAGCTCACAAGATGATCCTTTTTAGTTAAGATTATTGACTTGTGAGGTGTAAGTATAATACTAATAAATAAATTTTTTGAGTAAATATAATAATTACAATTTTAAAGTATGGTATTTATTATTTCAATATTAAGAAAAAGAGATATTTTTGTTTTTAATTAGACTTAAATTTTATTGAAAGAAAACAAAACTTTTAAAAATAATAAAAACAAAGGGCTGGTTCAAAATTTCATATTTTGCCCATGATCTAAGATAATCTAAGAAATGGGTGGTATTTGGATTACACCCTATTTTTTGACATTTTGATACAATTACTTAAGATTAATCTTGATACTGTTTGAGAATGTAAGATTACGAGGTGTAATGTTACATAATATGAACCAAACACTCTTAAAAGGTGCATATCACCCATTTAATCCGTGTTATATTTATTCTTTTTGACATAATGTATAGAATTAGCTATAGCCTTTCCCCAACCCATAAATTGAAGTGTAATACATTTTAGCGCACTCGAACCCACATCCTCCTGCATTGACAACAAAACCTACAATGTTATATAATTACTATGTGTGAGTTTTCTCTTAAATTATTTTGAATTTAAATCTTATTATGTATGAGCATTATCTAAATTTATTCCTATTTAGGTTCTGATATATTTCAGTTGTTAATCTATTGTGCTTTGTGTTGAGTTAACTTTGACTATAATTGATCGCATATTCATTACTCGTACTTTGTATTTATGGTTATTCTCATAAATTCATTCTAAATTTGTTTTTCGTACACAAAATTACGAAATCTTATATAATACTAGATTTTGCTAAACCCACTGTCGAAACCATTTTTTTGAAAATAGGGATCGACTATGGTTTTGAAAATGGAAAACGGGGAGTCGCCACCAATCTTTTATATAAGGTGTGATTGGATCACCTCGAAAAGGGGTAGTTTTTAATAAACAATTTGATTTATCAAAACAACAATTTTGGTCCACGAAAATCAAAAAGATAGGTTCGGGAGTCGGTTACGCACGAGGAAGGATTAGCACCCTCGATACGCCCAAAATTGGTACCTAGTTGATTAATTAGTGTCTTTGTGTCAAACGATTGAAAATATTTTAAAATACGATTTTTTATTTAAAAGAGCATTAATATATATATCGAAGTGAAAATCGAGGTTCGCTTATCTCAAATTATCTCAAAGAAATAAGAATGCCGTACCCAGTAAGTTAGGATACAACACCTCAATTTCTCGAAATTGAACTCGCTCTTTTTCTTAGAAAGCTCACGTAGTTAAATCAGAAAAGAGATATTTAATTATTTTGGGTCGAATGAAAAAGATCGGAACCCAGTAAGTTAGGGTTTGATCTTTCAAGGTCTCAAAACTTAGAATATCACCTTGATTTTGAAATTCTTATCTCGGGATAATGGATGCCACGTCCAATAAATTAGGTCGTAACACTTCCAAACTCCGAGAATAAGTTTTGTTTGAAAACTCACATATTTGATTTTAAAAGCGATACTCGATAGTTCGGGTTTAACGAGAAAAATCGAAACCTAGTGAGTTAAAGCTCGATTTCCTCGAAGTTCCCAAACTTGAGCTATGTTTTTGAAAGACTTCGAATAAAAATTTTTAATAAAATGGAGTTATGCACGACTTTTATAAAATACGAGCATGGAACTACAAAACATAGAAATAATTCATAAACAATATATATATTTCATCGATGAGTCATAATAACGAATAAGTACCAAATAATACATATAACAACAACAATCATGTAACATGTTATCAAATGCAAATAATAACATTAATATTGAAAGGCTAAAAACAAAGTTAAAAGTAGAATGAAACGAATTAAAATAAGTGAAATCTAATAAGCTCTCAACAAATAAGGATGTATGATTAAAAAAAGGTTTAGGACTATAAGAAGTCAAATAGAAATTTAAACAAGTAATATGTTATAATAATAGAAGACAATGTCTTTAATATAAATAAATCATGTGCATATACATACATAATATTTAAAATATTTACATAGTATGTTATAAAAATATGTAAAAGAATGGCAAATACATAATACGAAAAATATACATAATATATATATATATAAAACAGATTAAAAAATATATATATATATGTAATATAAAAATATGTATTAGTATTAAAAAATATGTGCATAAGATGGTATATATATAAAAGTATATAAATATAATATAAAAGTGTGTGAATGATACAATATTAAAAATATACGTAATATAAATGTAAAATATAATGTTAAAAATATATACATAGTATATAAAATTATTCATAGTAGCGTTAAAATAGGTACATAATAGAGTTAAAAAAAATGTATATATACACAGTATATAAAATATAATCATAAAAAATATAATATATAAAGAAATATAATATTAATATACATATACTAAAAGAACATATATAAGTCATACAAGTATATTAACAAAAAGATAATATAAAAAAAACTATTAGTAATACTATACTATATATAAGTATTAAGTAAAATAACAAATATGAAACGTTAATAAATAATAGACATAATAATAATAACGGAAATGAAATATAATAATATAAATAATATCGAAATTAAAATAAAATATTGAGATAAAAGGAAAAAAAAGGATGAAATTGAATTAGAAATGGAATTTTTGGGGTGAATTCGAAATAAAAACGAAAGGCAAGGGCTTATTTGGAAGCGCACCCAACATGAAAGGATTAAAAGCGCAATAAATCCCTTTTTCAAAACGCACAGCAGCAATAGGGATTAAAACGAAAACGGAACAAAACTTTGGGGCCAAATTCGTAAAATGAGAAAGGTAAATAAAAGGGTGAGTTACAGCGCACCGCGAAAGCAGGGGGACCACTGCGCAATAAACCCAAAAGGGTGAAACGCGCGGATCCCCATGGGTTATGGGTCGGGTCGCGCGGGTCAAATCTGGGAAACCCCATACGGCGCCGTTTTATTTGGTCTTTAAAACACCCATTTTCTTTGTTATTTCAGCCCTAGTTTCAGAGAAGAGAAAAAGAAGAGAGAAAAAAAAGAAAAGAGAAAAAGGGATGTTAAAGTTCTCTCCCTCTCCTCTCCTTTTCTCCGGCGATTGAGTTCCCTAGGTCCACCGTGCCACCACTATGTCCGGTGACCGGCAAACCATGAGGGTGGGCATTGGCCCCGTTTTGAACACCTTTTGAAGGCTACAACACCGAAACACGGACTTGCCGAAGGGAAGGGGCTCTCGGCTCCCTTCTAGACCCGATTCCGGCGATTGAGAGGAGCGCCGACGACGGAAAGGTAACCCTCTCCTCTCCTTTTTATTTTATTTCGTAATACAAAAAAAGAAGCAAAGAATCAGCTGAAAAACCAGTCGAAAATAGAAGTTGGGAATCACCTTCAAAGTTCGGTTCTTTTTTTTTATTTTTTTCAAAAAGCTCTCTAATTTATTTGAAAATGATCCGTGTATACAAAGATGGGATCTCCCTTTTTACAAATGTTTTCGGCTTCTGTTTCTAGCCAATGAGATTGATCAAGAAAAATCCGAATCCCCCCCCATACATTGATTTGTTTTGATTCTTTTATAGCCAAAACAATTACACGACATTTTTGCCCATTCACTACTGTTTATTTGCCTTATTTCTTTACTCTGTTATCTCTGCTGTTCTTTAGTGTTGTCATTGTCTCTGTTTGCTTGTTTGCAGGTGGAGGGTCAGCGAAGGCCATTCTCGGGCAGTGGTCATGCTGACAGAACACATGGGTCGTACGGAGGCACGAGGGTGGCTGAAGGCTTGAGCGGCGCGGTGCAATAGGAAGGAACCCTAGGGTTCCACAAATTTTAACATTTTGGGCCATTTGGGCCACTTGTATTTTGGGTTAGGTGGGTATGGTTTAGGGGTTTGGGTCTTATTCGACCCCGGGCAAAATTGGGGGTTTACACCCACAATGTGAGTGAACGAAAATATTTTAGATTAAAAATATATATTTATAGTCGATTGAGTCTTAGCTAGATATTGTTTCCAGTGAAGGAGGAAGTGGGTTCGAATACGCTGAAGTGCATTATCCTTCTATTTAAGGGTTGGGGAAGACCTATGGATAATTCCAGATATTGTATCAAAAAGAGCAAATTTGATAAGAACCTAAATAATTATAAAATTATTTCAATAAATGATTATGGCCAGAGTGATAAGAGATTTTTATTTAAATTTATTAGTTTTGTGTTTAATTCCTAAATAATGTTTTTAATTATTTTATTTAAAAATATTATATAAAAATACAAAATAATAAAAATACCCTTATAATATTATTAATTACCTTTAAAGTAAAAATAATATTTTATAACTAAGTTGGTGTTGTATACCAACTCAAACTAAGTTAGTGTTGTATACCAATTCAAATATAGATTTTATATATGGTACATAGTAGACTTATTCATGGGTTGGGCAATCTGTTCGAAAAGTGGGAGGGTTTGAGTAAAAATATAGACTCGAAAAATGAACTTAAACAAAAAAATAAGGCTCGCTTTCTAAATGTGTCGGGCCTCGGGTAAGCTTTTTTTGGCCTCGGCCTAGCCCAAATTTGCCAAAAAAAACTACTGCTATTTTTTTTTACTATTTTGCCACTGTTTTTTTATTGTTTTATTATCATTTCGCTATTATATTCCTATTATTTTTTGTTATTGTTTGGATGTTGTATAACTCATATTTGATTATTAATTTTACTATTATTTTAGAGATATTTGCTTGCTAACATGTACTTATCTTAATGTTATTTAAATATATATTTTTTAATTTTTTCTATTTGTTGGAAAATATTTATTTTAATTTTTTTAATGTATTTGATGTATTATATTTTTAAAATTTATTTTATATAAAAATTTCATACAAGAGTATTGGTTCGAACTCGAATTTTAACATTTTTATTTAGGTCGGATTTGAAAAAAATTTTAAGTCCTTTTTTTTACCCAGACCGAGCACAGAAAATGGAACTAATTCTTTTACTTGACCGTGTCCAACCCGACCAATGAACAACTTTAGCATATACATAAATTTATCAAAGAATTAATATGATCCTGAGAGCAAAAGACAATTATACCCCTAATTAGAATCGCCGCTGTAAAATAGGAACCGGATCATCCGCAGGTCGAAAGCAAGACAAACATCAGTATCCCACGTTTTTCCTTGTTTTTTTCACTTCTCTCTCTTTCTCGAAAACCGGTCACCTGAAACTCAAACGCCTCTGTGAATCCTCGCCGGAACCTGTCAATCTCTAATATCTCCGGCGGCTGTCTCACGGATCTGTTCACGATGAGCACCGGCCAGCTTCTCAGCATCGAGCCTCAAGAGCTTCAGTTCCCATGTAAGCATCTTCCAAAAACCTTTCAACTTTTTTCAAAAAAAAAAAGTTTCGCGTTGCTCTTCAGATCCGTATCCTTGTCGTTGTAAGCTAACTGTTCAAGTTCGTTCAACTGTTTTTCTAATTCTTAACGTTTCTTGTTCCTAATCAGTTGAATTGAGAAAGCAGATCTCGTGTTCCCTAAACTTGTCCAACAAGACCGACAATTATGTGGCTTTTAAGGTAATCATGCTGATTCTCAAATTAAATTTGGATTTTGTTCTAATTTAAGGAGACTTTGATTCTATATTGTGTGTGCGTGTGTGTTTCATTTTTTTGCAGGTCAAAACGACAAATCCAAAGAAGTACTGTGTAAGGCCAAATACTGGAGTTGTGCTGCCTAGGTCTACGTGCAACGTTGTTGGTCTCTCTCTTTCACCCTCTGTTGCACCAAATTTGAACTTAGATATCACTATTTTAGTTTATCGTGGTTGATGTTCAATTCTAGTAGTTTATTTCCTTTTTTCCTTGAACTTTTAATTTCATTGCAAATTTTTTTTCTTTATTTCCACATTATGGTTACGTTATATCATTGTAACTTATTGGTCTATTTATGGAATCAGTTACAATGCAAGCTCAAAAGGAAGCACCTACTGATATGCAATGCAAAGATAAGTTTTTACTTCAGAGTGTGGTTGCTAGTCCTGGAGCTACCACGAAAGATATAACGGCAGAGATGGTACCTATAGGAACTCTATTGAATCTGATTTGAATTTTTTTTACCCCCTAATGTTTGCTTTTGAATTTGTTAGTTTAATAAGGAATCTGGGCATAATGTTGAAGAGTGCAAGTTGAGGGTTGTTTATGTTGCACCTCCTCGGCCTCCTTCCCCTGTTCGAGAAGGATCCGAGGAAGGCTCTTCACCTAGGGCTTCAGTCTCGGACAATGGTAGCTTTAATGCTGCTGAACTTACATCTGTGAGTATTTCTTGGTTTTGTTTGACATTGAATAGGATTTAGTGTTCCACCACGTTCCATTCAAATTTTACGAGCTGTGTTGTGATGGTATGGTTGAGCCTGTAGGTGTCTAGAGCTCATGTTGACCGGCATGAAACTCAAGACAACTCATCTGATGTAACCTCTCTCTCTCTCTCTCACTCTCTCTCTCTCTCACTCTCTCTCTCTCTCACTCTCTCTCTCTCAGTCTCTCTCTCTCTTATTGACACTTTTAGCTCTGGTATCGTAATTTGACTGTCTCTCAATGTTCTCAGTTTCCGTGGACATACTTCTTTTCTTGTTTGAACCCCATGGACTTCATTTTGTTTGAACTTTTGTTTCCCTTTAATTAACTTCTAACATGCATATCACTTGATATTGCTGTTATTTTTTACTTGTTATGATGCATGTTTAGACCTGTTCATTAGGATTTTAGGTGTGTAAAAATACATACCTGATTGATATTGAAGGACTCTTGTCTCCTTTATCTTGATGTGGTGAAAGTCTTCCTATGTGCTGAATATTCATGTTATTGAATTTCCTCATCTAGATAGCGATTCTCACCACTCACCACTCACCACCAGTACAACTCCAGTAGGTTAAATTGGCTGATTTGAGCACTCGGAAATCTTGTACTTGTTTTTCCTGTCGTGGTGGTAATTAACCAGAACTTCTCCTAGATTCTAAAAAAAAATGTTTTTCATAACCCCCCAGCATTTGGCTGTTGGATCGAGTGCTGGATACACTAAACACGCCCATAAATGCCAACCTTCTCCAGTTAAAACTTAGAAGTTTGTTCATATGCACATTTTAAAATTCAACTATTAGTGTTGTCTTTTTAAATGCTCTTGATGTGAGAAAATTGTATGAACCTAAAATGACTCACTTTAGATGTGATGTTATCACCTTGTGAAATCATAAATGCTATATCTTTTATCTTCACATTCATGTTATTGTTCTTTTACATGATTTAATATGATAATAATCTAATTGAAATGCTTTAAAAGAATTATCATCTCTGAAGAATGAAAAAGCCTTGAAAAGTGGCTAGCTAATAGTGGCAATGTTCCTTTTTCCTCTATTGCTGAAGCTGGTCTAAAATTTTGCAATTATCCAAAGGGGGGAAAAGGGCCTTAAAAAACATTGAGCTTTGCTGTGGCATTGTTATTCTGAAAAATACTTTTTATTGCAGGCAAGGTCCCTCATTTCCAAGCTAACTGAGGAGAAAAACTCTGCCATTCAGCAAAATAGCAAGCTTCAGCAAGAACTGGTAAGTTAATCCTCTATTTTCTGCGAGTTTCTGGCAGTTCACTTTGGAATTATATATTCGGGGTCCTCAACTTATAACAGAAATGTCAAAAGAATTTAAGGACCAATTGCTAATATGCTAGCTATACAAATGCATCATCATTCATCTGTGACCTTAGCCAAAAAAAATCATTCGTCCACAGTCGTGGTCCTGTTGTCAATAACTACTTACCATTGTCATTTTTTTTATCGAAACTGAGAATGACAATGCAGAACTTTAAAAAGGAAATGGGATCTAAAAAGGAGAATAATAATAGAGAAAATGTTTATGTTAATTGCTTTATTACATTGCACATTGAAATTCGCAGGAACTGTTGAGACGCGAAGCCAAAAGAAACCAAAGTGGTATTCCATTCATTTATGTATTTCTTGTGGGCTTGATCGGCATCATTTTGGGATACCTATTGAAAAGAACATGACCACCACTGAGTTACACTTTCTTCCTTGTTCTTCGATGCAACTTCCATGGCTGGGAAAAGAAATGAAATTTGGAAAATTGGTAAGTAGTAGCTTATTCTGCCGGAATGTAGTGCACTGCTTATTGATCTGTATGGAGGACTAGCAAAAAAAAAAAAAAAACATGTGAAGAGCATTGTTTGTTCACTGTATTTCCGTGCATTATTTAGGAAAACTAACTCTTTATTGCTGATGGTAGGGGTTAAAATCTAGGGTTTATCGTTCATGCGCTTTGATGGATTGGTTATAAATCAGTCGTATCTTTAGATTTTTTACGTTTCTCCTTTTTCTTGTCCCTTATTTTAATTCACCCCAACGAATCTTTTGCATTGCTATTATGGAAAATTCTACCCTACGCTTAAAAAAAAAAGTATTCTAAAATTGGTATAAAGATAGAAATTTTGGTAAACGTTAAAAATTTGGATATACATTAGATAAATATAATTGTTTTTGATATATATACATTAGATAAATATAATTATTTGTATATGTAATATATAAATGTAAAATAGTGTTACATCAATGATGGTGTTGGTGAAAATCAAAATTTTATGTATAATGATGCAAATAATTAAAATTTATGCATAATATTATACGTTAGATCAGAGTTGTGTAATTTTGATGTATATATATATATATATATTTGATTGAAGTACTAAGTTCACGAGACCCGTGTTGTGTCAAGTTTAGTTTTAATTAATGATCTTAATTTGTCAGGCTCACCAATCTCAGGGCAATTTCATCTGTCTCATTTCCTATTCTTTGATCAAACTCAACATAAATTATCATAAAAGTTGGTTCGCCTATGAAAGTCCTAGAGGGACACACAAAGATAAAAAAACTTTGCTTAGATAACCTTTGAAACTGCACCTCCACTCGTGATGTGAATTACTATAATCAATTATAATCTATTATAACAAAGTTAAAATTTTAATTTAGTTTAAAATAAGTGATTTTTTAATATTCTTAGATAAGATAAGCTTCATTATTGAATCATTGGTTTAGCTCTTAAAACCCAATGAAGGATAAAAAATTGAAATAGGGTTCCCAATACTTAATTCAAACTATTCATGAACCACATTTAAGTCACGAAATGTTTTAGTTAATCTCCAAAATTCCCCTTGTCTAAAAGAAAAAAGTAATTGAGTTTAATATATCTAATACGTCTTTGTCTTTGACTTCTATTACGGTACGTTTCTTTATTTTGGTAGGTGATCGACAAAGTTATTCAAAATATTCGGAGTTCTTATGTTTGAACGTCAAACCCTCTGCATAGTCATAATTCATTTCATGTTTTTATTTTCTTTCAGTAATAATAGATAAACTACTAAAATGGTTACTTTTATTTGATTTAGGTTATATTTTAGTCACTTATGTTTCAAATGTTACATTTTAGTCACGTTATTATGTTATAATATTTTAGTTACTGAGCTGTTAATTGCTATTAACGGTGTAACAGTATGCTGACGTGGCATGTTAAATAATCATTTCATACAAAAATTTTAGGTTAAATTCAACAATTGATCCTTATATTTTTTTTCATTTTGAGCAATTTATTTTTCTTTTGTATTCTTTTAACTTTCCTTTTTTTTCCTTTATTTTCCATTTTTCATTTCTTTTAACATAGTTTTTTTAATGTTTTTCATTGGTTAAAACTAGTCCACAAGCTCGTCTCATTCAAAAAAATTAAAATGTTTAAAAAAATAAAAGTATAAGGACTAGTTTTAACAAATGGAAAATATAGAAAAATTACATTAAAGGAAATGAAGAAGGGAGGAAAACAGTAGAGAAGCAGAAGAGAATGGAAAAAAAAGAAAAAAAAAAAGGAAAGTTAAAAGAAAATAAAAGAAAAAAATTGCTCAAAACAAAAAAAATATGATAACTAATTGTATAAATTAACCTAAAATATTTGTTTGAAATGATGATTTAATATGTCACGGCAGCTTATTATTACACCGTTAATAGCAATTAATGACTCAGTAACTAAAATGTTACAACGATATAACGCAAGTGACTAAAACGTAATATTTTAAATATAAATAACTAAAATGTAACTTTGAGATAAAAAGAAGTGACTATTTTAATAATTTACCCGTAATAATACTCATTTGATGTTTGAACGTGAATGACTGCTTATTCTTTTTTTTTTTTTTGAAAATTCATTAAATCTTGATCTATTATTATTGTTACCTTCTACATTTCCACTTCCGTACGAAACACGTCTCTCTTTTTAACTCTTGCAAGCAATAATATACCCAAACCAAACCCTATCTTTATTTCTATATATCTATAGACATATTAAGCTATTGTATTGAAAATTATTAAAATATATTTTTTTAGGCATAATGATTTATTTAGTTATTTTAGTTATTTATATAAATTTTTATTTTTTTAATTTTTAAACTTAAATTTTTTGTTAAATTATCCTAAAATGAATGAAAACATTAAACTTTACTAATGAATATATATATATATATATAGATTGTTACGTGAATATCAATTAATTAAAATTTTAAAAAATATGAAAAATTCCCAAAAATAAAAAAATTATTAAAATTAGTTAAAATTTTTGTAAAAAAATAAAAAGACCTATCTTATAAAGTATTTTAAAAAAATCAAAAATTAATTAATTATTTATGTGAGATCCATGTAGCTATCCATGTTTATGTCCATATTAGCAAAGTTAATGTTTGTCAACATTTTCATTCATTTTGAGGTGATTTCATAAAAAAAAAACATAAGCATGAATTGTGCAACAAGTTTTTTGGTTAAAATGCTGTACGTTCAAAGTTTAAAACAAACAAAAAAATTAAATGGATGGTTATTTTTTTTTTTTTTTGATAAAGTTGGAGAGTTGAATAAATCATTTTACCTAAATATGAAATAACAAATATTAATATGATGATATTTTCGTCTTTTCATACATTTTAATAAAATAATACTATAATATAATTTAAACTTGAAACACATATTTTAAACTTTTAATTTAACCATTTCAATTAATATTTTAAAATAAATTTATTTTAAATATATATTTTTTATATAACTTTTTTCACCTGATGCGCCATCAAACTAGTTTATACATATAACTTCTTAAAAATATATATAAATATCGTTTTCAAAAATATATATCAAATTCGTAAAGTCAAGCAATCAGTTGAATTTGATGTTATAAGTTCAAGTATAGATTATAATAAATTAAATAAAAATATTTAAATATTTCAATTTAAAAAAAATTACTGTTCAAAATTAGTACTTATTTAAAGGTTAGCTTTTTCAATTTAAGAAAAAAAATTATTAATTCATATTTTATCAATTTAGTTTTTTTTAATTAAATTTGATCCTAACCTTTAAAAAAGAATTAAATTTAATAATTAAAATTTTAAAAAGGAATCAAAATGATTTTTTTCGATAATACTAACTAAAATGTTAAGATTTTAAACACGGCAATCTGCATGACAATTCAGGTGTACTCTATGTTGTTCTTTTTGTTATAATTTTTATGAATTTTTATATTTTTAATTTTATTTTTTATAATTTTGAATTATTTGTTGACGTGGCATATAAGACAAATAATATTATATTAGCATGATATGCATATGAAATACCATGTAAGTTGTCACATTAACGACGTTATAATTTAATATTTTAATCATTATTTTCGTTAAAAATGATTTAACTATTTATTGAGAAGTTAAAAGTTAAATTTTACTAAAGGAAGAATAAAAGTCAAATTCATGAAAAAAATATGAACCGTTAAAGGATTAATTTTTTTTCAAATTTATCTTTTGCAACAGTACTCATTGAAGTCCTTGCTGAAGACCCGACTCACATGGCCCGACCCGAGTCTAATCACATAAAAGGAACCGCAGGAGAAGCCAGAAGGCCCAAACCTATTATCGTCTTTTCACTTTTATTTATTCATATTTATTTTTAATATTTAAAGACAATAATAGCTTAGCAAGTCTGGATCTCGTTAATTCAGTCTCTTAGTTTTCTTGTTCTCGTCGTTTACTTCTAAGTCTCTTGATTTATCGATTTTATATTTCATTCAGCTTAAAAGAAAATTTCAAAAAAGATTATTATTATTTTTTATTTTTTGCATTTGGATTCCTCAAAATCGAATAACGGTTCGTATGTTGAGATTTTAAAATTTTGTTGTCTCGATTTTGAATTTAAGTTCTAGGTTTTTTGAAAAAATATATCTTTTTCTTTTTTCTTTTTCATGTCTATTTGTTGAAATTGTGTATTTGCTTATTGTGCAGAGATACTCAGCACAATGGCTAAAAGTAGCTTCAAGATCGAGCATGACTTTGGTATTTACTGATATTTGTGTATTAGTATTAGTTTTTGTTATTGATTTAGCTATTTTTTGGTTGGCTTTGTTAATTTATGGCTTCTTGATGTTTAGAGAAAAGGCGCGCTGAGGCTGCAAGAATTAGGGTAAAATACCCAGATAGAATTCCAGTAAGAATCAATCATTAACTATATCTGATTTATTATTTTTAAATTTTTTCTGATGTTAAAATAGTAATTTTGATTGTTCTATCGCTTGTTTGTCCTCGGTTTATGTAGTGCCATATGTTTTTAACTTTTAAATTTTGTTGAGAATTTCTGTTAGGTATCAGTTTATGTTCCATATTTTAGATCAAATGACAATTTCCATATACCAACTTTAGGGGTTGGACTAGTCTGGCTTGCATTTCCTTGACTTTGTAGTGTAATATTCCACTGTGTTGTTAAGGCGTGTGTGCACCTAGGCTACCTACGATGTTGTGCTTGCAGCATAACGGTAATGATACGTATTGTGTCAATGTCAGTTATATGCTTTGTTTGATGTATGTTCATGGGATATGGCTTAAGGATTTTAAGCAATTATTTGACAGATGAATTGGCAATACTGTCATTACCGTGTAGACAGGATTGCAGTCCCTTTGTTTGCTATTGGACCATGTTGTTAAGGCATGCATCTATTAACATCGTGTGATACTTATTGTGTTGTGCCTGCAGCATAGTAATATATGTCGCGTTAATATCAGTCATTTGCTTTGCTTTTAATGTATGTTCGTGAGAAATGGCTTGAGGATTTCAAGCAATAGTTGAATATTTGTATTGGTTGTATTGCCATTACTTTCTAGACATGATTGAATGAATAGAACGATATCATGTAACAACTTTTTGTTTCGGGAAAACCTGTGCCTGTTCTAAGCTGGTGAAAAGGAAAACTTTTGCTATTTAGGGCATGGCTAAATTAGAACAGCTAATTATGAGGCATTGAATAATTTAAAATCTCAATAAAGATTAAATTTCCTTCAGACAGACGAAGCCTCCCTGCTGAGGTGAGAAAAAGGCCCTTTAAGGAGGAACAAGAAAAGCATGAAGCTCGAGCAGTTGACAGTTTAGAGCGCTCAATGTCTTAATCCTGGAATAAATTACTAATCTTTATATTAAAAGCATAAAAGGTTAAATGGAGGCTGCTTGAATTGGTTTATGCATGTTTGGTCCATCTCGTTGCATGACACAAAAGAAAAGCTTATACTTTCTGACCCCAATCTTTCTTCTATTGATATTTACTCACATGCTTTTTAGGTGATTGTGGAGAAGACGAAAGGAAACGACATCCCTAACATCGACAAGAAGAAGTAAGCAACAATTTCATGTCTAGTGCTCAACATCACCATATTATTTAATTTATTAGACACTGGTGATGACATTGATTATATAATTTACAGATACTTAGTACCAGCTGACTTGACAGTGGGTCAGTTTGTCTATGTGATCCGAAAAAGAATCAAACTGAGTGCTGAAAAGGCTATCTTCTTATTTGTGGACAATGTCCTCCCTCCAACTGGTATTTTCCTATGCTAGTTCTTTCTTGGCTTAAAAAAAATATAAAAAGAACTCTTTAAGTTTTATAACTTTATTCAAGTAACCCCCTCATATTTATTACCCAAATAAGATCTTAACATTTGATGTATACCTAAAACAAGCCTTTAACTCAAGGCGATATTTTATTTAAATTTTAAGGGCATAAATCAAAGGATAAAAGTTTTAGTATAATAAAAGCATAGGGGCTTACTTAAAGTTCTGGGACATTTTTTCATCGTCTTCTTTTTTCTATTCAATGTTAAATGCTACGCTGTCATTTTTTTTTCTTTTTACAAATTGAAATAAATTTGCAGGAGCAATTATGTCAACCATATATGATGAAAAGAAGGATGAAGATGGATTTCTGTATGTTACATACAGTGGGGAAAATACATTTGGTTAGTGCATCATGCATTGACCTTAACTAATTTCCATGTTAATGTTGTCCAGCGCTTTAAATAATTGATAATTGTGGCATTATTGCATAGTATATATGATCCTTCTGTATTTACATGTATAGTTTCTTTGTATATAGCTTGTCAGCAGACTAAAATGTGAGACCAATGAGCAATTTAAAATTCTTGTGTGTTATATTCCTGAACTTGGCATTGTCAGTTTTCATGGAAAAAAAAAAAAGTCACTGATGGAGAAAATAAAGTATCAGAGCTGAAATTTCAACTTACCAAGGAGTAGATGCAGAAATATCCAAATAAAATTTTGTGATTTAGATGATGGTAGATGTATGTATATTTGTTCGTTCATAACTTCATGTTGTTGATTTGATTCACTGCTTTATCAGAGCTTCACGATGTGTAGTGTATCTCGTGGTGTTTGAATACAGTGATACAGTAAATTTGAGCTAAATCATCAAATGAATAACTTGAGAGAGCATTTACTCATACATATTCAATACTACCTTACTTGTGGTAGGAGTGTTATATTTTTAATTGATTTTAGTCAACAATAAATTAATTTCATTTGATAGTTTTTGACTACTCAAATGGCTTATTTTGAGTTTTACTCAATTCTTTTAATTTCATATAACAAACTATTTTAATACTTGCATATCAATTAGCTTTTCCTTGTCTTAACGTACTGTTAAGAAAGAGGCACTAATATTTTGTTTTGTTGTCTTGTTTAGGGTTTTTTGGGAAAATATTTTGTACATTGACAGTATAGTAAAAAGATTTTAAGTAGTAAATATATAAAAGAAATGAAACACGTGCATTGTCAATGTAACAAATATTTTTTTAATGCATTAATTTTCCAAAGTCATTGGGGAGGTATATGTACTTGTGGGGTTTGACTTGGGTTTTCTTATCTCAAAGATAGTTTGAAGCAAAATTAGGGATTGGGATTTTCCTCTTATTCCTCATGTAGTATTAGGGTTTGAGATTTATATAGTGGCCGGAATTAGGGAATGATAAAACTCAAATTGGTTGCTAGATTGTGAATTGATCCACTTTAAAACAGAGATTTTCTTATTTTGAAAAATGAAGGGGGAGGTTTGAAAGACAGGCATAGGGTGTTTTTTTATATTTTGATGGTTGCATCAATGAGTATGGATCAATTTTGATATTTTTATCTTTTAAAAGCATAAAAATGTAATGATATGATAAACTTTAAAATATTTAAGTTAAAAAAGTTAAATGTAATTAAATTCGAGGTAATTGTTTGTAATTACTTGTGTTATCATTTTGGTTTTTATTATCTTTTAAGAATTGAGAAATATAATTGTGTTATAATTAGTTGGTAATTTTTTAAACGTGCTCCTAGTTGAGATATTTATAGGTTATTATTTTAAACATTTATATTTAAATGTCAAATTGAAAATGTTAAAAAAACTAATAAATAGCAAACGGTTTGGGTCAAGACTATTATGGGAAAGGTATCAGTTGGTTGAGTCTCGATATTAAGGGCTTGTTTAGTAGTGTTTAAAAAAAGTATTTTTGGAATAAAAGTTGTATTAAATAAATTGTTTTTGATTGATAATTTTGCCTTTTGAAAGTATTTTTGAAAAGTAAAAGTTAAAATTTTTAATTTTTTCTCTTTCAAAAGCACTTTTGGTGTTTAATTATTTTTTTATCTCTCTAACATCATAGTACTTAATTATAAATGTGTTAAAAGTATTAATTAAAAATAAAAAATATTTTTAAAAATTATACAATTTGAATATCTAATTACGAATATTTAATGGTTATATTTAAATATATAAAATATATTTTATATATTCTAATTAAAATTTATAAATAATTAATATTTATTACTTAAAATATTTAAAATTTATATTTCATATATTAAAATATTAACAAGTTATAATAATTCTTTTATATTTTTATTAAAATATAATAATATTAACTAATTTAAATATTATTTAAATGTATATTTGTTACTTGATAATCTCATATTTTAAATAAATATTTTATTTCTCAAAAGTATTTTTTGGCAACAATGCTAAATATTTCAATTTTAAATTAAGTTTTTCAAAAGTACTTCTTAAAAGTACTTTTTCATATAACTTTTTAAAATTACTTTTTATAAGTATCGTTAAACTAGTCCCAAATAAATTTCTAAGCTTGATCTTGGCTAGTGTAGGTTATCTAAAAGGGTCATTTAATTGTTTAAAAATAATAAAAAAAAAATTTATTTAAATTTAATTATAAATATAAATATTCCCTTTTTTTTTTATTTAGATATGATCTTTAACCTTTTTAATTTGAGTATTTAATCATTAACCTTTCAAGAAGAGTTGAGTTTTTTTTTTTAACAAAAAATATTGACTAAAATAATAAATTTTATACATGGTTGCTCGAATGTAAACCTATCCAAGAATCGGGTGGCTTTTCAAGCATCGGTAGACCCAACCTGACTAGGGTCGGGCATGGACAAAGATTTTTGCATTTCAGGCCGACTTGGCTTGAATTCAATTTAAATAATAAAAATATTTTAAAATTTAAATTTAATTATAAAAGTATATCAAATACCAATTAAAACAGGCGTGAGCTTGAAAAAAATTGGAACCGGACTTCGATTTGACTCAACACATGGATACCTTTACTCGTATGGCTGGCCTCCTATATTACATGTTTTTTCTTTTGAATTTGTAAGAACCTTTTATATATTTTCTTATAATTTTTATTTTTTGAATATTTTTATAAATTTTAAATTATTTGTTGACATAGTATACAAAACAAATAGTGCCATGTCAGCATGTAGTACTTGTGAACTATCATGCAGGTTACTATGCTAAGATCGTTAAAAACATTAATGTTTATGTTAGCATTTCTATTAAAAAGAAAATTTTGATTCATTTTGAAAGGTTAATGACTAAATTTAGCTAAAAAAATAATAAATACCAAATTAACAAAAAGAAACATTGAAGCTGAATTTATCCTTATACTTTCATACTATCCACTTTTGTCAGTTCTATTGTCAATCGTAGACCCAACATGATGATTTTGGTGGATATGATGTTTTGCATTTTAAAGTGTGTTTGGTTAGGTGGAAAGTCGAGGGATAAGAGGAGATAGTGGAAAAGTGGAAGAAAAATAAATTTTAAGTGTGTATGGTTGGGAAGAAAAGTGAGAGAAAATAAAATAGAAGGGATGATCATTTTTCATCTTAACATATATAAAAACCAATCATTCTAAATGGAAGAGAAGTGTATGTTAGTTCAAATTATGCATTTTTTTTTTCTTTTGCACTTTTTAACTCTACTAAGTAATAATTTTCCATCTTTTTTACCAAACACACCTATGGAAAGAAAATATATATTTTCCATCATTTTATTTTTCTAGTCCTTCAAATTTCCGTTCCTCTAATTTTCTTTCTACTTTATCAAGCAAAGTTTTAATTGTAACAGCTTGTTTTTTAGTGGTGTCAAAAACAGTGGTTTTGGGGCCACCAAATTCGACGAGTAAGTTCGTAAATATTATTATTTAATATTTACGAGACAATTGTGATTTTTAAAATTTTTTTTGATTTGATAATTCATGTTATATAAGTGATTTATTAAGTTCAAGTAGTTTCAGAAAATGAGGTATCGAGACATTGGTTTTATAAACTGAGCCGTAAATATTTTTATAAATATTTACGGAGTATCATTAAGGTGGTATTAAAGTTTCGTTAAGAAATTTTAACGTTTTGATAGTTAATTAATTAAAAAGGACCAAATTGAAGAAAAAAAGAAGTGTATTCCCGGGACTCCGTTCTAGTAAATCGGACTTGTAAATATTTTTAATAAATATTTACTAAGCTAGCTGTGTAGTTAATTAGATTTCGGTTAAGTGAATTTACTTGAATTAAAAGTAATTAGGTATAAGGACTAAATTGTATATAGAGTGAAACTTGAATCATAAATTAAAGAATAATTAAAGGGACATAAAGAAATAATTTTACCATTATTTTTTAAGTCGAACAGTCAATGATATATATTATATGTAAATTTAATTTATATATTATATTATAATATGAAATCTTAATTGTTAAGTATATATATTATATTATATAACAATAATTTAATGTATAATAAAACAAAAGTATAAAAAGAATAAATAAAAAGAAAGAAAGAAAGAAAGCCATACAAACCAAAAAGAAAAGAAAAAAAAAGAAAAAAAGAAAGATGAAAGGAGAAAGAAGTAAGGTTAGGGTTTTAAATTGTTCAAAGTTCAATTAGTTAATTAATTTATTTCATTTTCTTGTAATTTTTATGTTTTTGGAATCCTCATGTTAAGTATTACCCAACTCATGTCGAAATTTTAGCAATTATTAAGTTTTTAAGTGTTGTTAATATTGAACAATTTTAGTATTAGGGATTAAATTGATAGTTTTTTAAGCTAGAAATGAAAAAGGATTAAATTGTAGAACAAATGGTAAATTTTGAGTAATAGGGACTAAATTGTGAAAAATTTAAAATTTATGGATTTAAGTGAAAATAGGGAGTTAAATTTAATTTAAAGGGGAATTTGTATGAAAATATAGAATTAAATGTGATGAATAAAAATTAGTCTCGGTTTAGGGACTAAATTGAAATTTAGGTAAATATTTAGTAAAAAATTAAAATATTGATGAATTTTAATTGTTTTAATTCCGTAGCTAACGTCGTACCGAAATCCTCGACTAAAAAGGGAAAAGATAAAGTCGACGTCAAATAACTTGAAATTCCTGGTTTGTGTTTCTATAATCCGAACCTAGTTGTTAATTATTATAATTCAATTTAATGCATATAGTAAGTATTAAGGTGAGTAGTTGACATTTGTTAATTGATTGAAATGGATTGAATTGGTAGATACATATTGAATGTATTGATTATTGAATTGAAATGAATATATGTGTTAATGTGAAATTTGGATATTTATTATTATGGATTGAATTTAATTCATGTGTATATAAGTAATTATATGAAAAATTAGTATTGGATATTGGTTATATCTGAAATGTGAAATTAAACCCTATTAACTGTATCGGGCTGAGTCAGATATAGATGGCATGCCATAGGATTGGAAGAATTTAGGGAATTCTTCAACTTCGAGTCGATGAGGCACTGGGTGCCAATTTACTTCGGTTTAACCGATGAGACACTGGGTGTCAAGTTTATAAAGCGTTCGGTGCAGTTACTACTTTGGATTTATTTGATGAGGCACTGGGTGCCAAACTAGTGTGTTGGTTGGATTTGCGTATCCGTCCGAGTCCGAGTCGTGTTAATAGGGGTAAATAAATAATAAAGTTCTATAATTGATATTGAAATGACATGGTATGAGAAATTGAAGTGACATTGTAACGCCCAAATTTTGGGCTAAGAGGTTTTGGGTTATTGAGTTTAGAGATAGCGAGGAGGTCGCACACACGAGTTAAGTTGTGCAATTTAGTGACAAGAATGGGCCTGCTGGTCTGGTGGTTAAGTGAGTGTTAGGATACCTTGAGGTTCTGGGTTCGAGTCGTTGCGTGCGCATTTTTGAAAAGTCTTTGTTTATTTATTTTACTTTGGTTTGTTTTAGTTAATAAATATTTAGCTATTATATTTTTATTCGTTCATTATTTTTATTTTGTTTTGGACATTCTTCTCCTTTTTCTTTTTGGTTTTTTGTTTTTCTTTTTGGGGGTTATTTTAATTGCTTTTGAAAGCGGTTTGTCTACGGATTCTGGATTTTGCTCCTCTGTCGTCTTCTTTGTCATCAAAACAGGTGTGGGATTCAAACTTTCTTCTGTTTTATTTGCGAACTTGTATTCAATTCTCTGATAAGCCGACAATGTTGATTAGGTATTCACAAACCCGTTATTTTTCGATGTGGTTTGACTGTATTGTGCTTAGAATTCGTAAATTTTGGTGTATTATCAAACCAAAAAGGATCGGGGACTATTTTGATGGCTTTAACGGCGGTTTCGAGGCTATTTTGGGGTGGTTTCGTGACCTCCTCTGTGGCCACACGGGAATGTGTCGACTCATACGGCCGTGTGGAACTGTGCATTAGGGTTTTCGGCTAAAATTGAGAGCCATACATCCTGGCCACACGGCCGTATGGCTGATTTGGGGATTTTATTGATTTTCACACGGCTGTGTCCTCTGGTCACGCGAGCGTGTGTAATTGAGAATTAGGAATTCAGTGATTTGGAGTTACATGGCCTGGCGACACGGCCGTGTGATAGATTTGGGGATTAGGGATCCCACAGGGGCGTGTGTTCGAGACACACGGCTGTGTTTGGTATGGCACATGGGCGTGTGAGACCCTCACACTGCCATGTCTTCCCTGCTCCTGATTTTAGTGAAATTGGACGGTGAGTTACACGGCTTGCTCACACGGCCGTGTCCTTGCTTTACAAGGGCGTGTGCCTTTGTCACACGGTCGTGTGTTACCCTTCACACCGGCGTTTAGACCTTCACATGGCCTGGATTGTCCCATACAGCGGGGACACACGGGCGTGTGGCCCTATCTCATCGATTTTGGATTTTAGGTTAATTTAATTGTAATCGTGGCTTCGTGTATTCCGAATATGGGCTAAGTTTAAATAGGGTATCTTCTCCTCGATATCTGTGATCGTGTACTCTGCCTAAGAGATGTTTTCGATTGATGATTGATTCGAAAATTGATTATTGTTATGTGAGATTGCTTTGCTATCGAACCTATATCTGGGTAAGTGATTATACACCTCTCTGATTTTGACTGACTGGATGTGAATGATTGTTTGAAATTAGTAATCTGTTTCTGTTTGTTTGTCTGCACTCATACATACATATGCATAAAGCATTTTTAGGTGGGGTTCTGAAGAGAAAGAAGACTGATACTGAATTAAACTGGCAGTTTTACTGCAACTAGACTGTACAACGGATTACCACACTGCACCGTACAGCATGTACATTAGCTATGCTACGTACCATTGACTGATCTAGCAGTTCAGCTGCAATTTATTGGTATAGCGGTTTACCGCATTGCATTGTACCACATGTACGTTAGTTATGCTACGTACCCATATCTGATCTGGCAGTTCATACTGCGCTACTGTACTGCGGGTTACCGTATGGCCCTGTACAGCTTATACGTGAGCATTGCTGCATATTATTATCGACTGATCTGGTAGTTTATCTGCTTACTGTTAGCCCTAACACCTAGAGGGTTGTGGGCAGTCCCAATACCCTGAGGGTCGTGGACTTATTGAGAGGCTCTTAAGCCTATTGACTAGCAGCTTAGCTGCATTCTACTGATATGTGCCGCATTTGGTACAGCTTGTAAGTGTAGGGATGGATGGGTGTTTTAAACCCCACAGTAAGTGTAGGGATGGACGGAGAGGTGTGTTGGCTGGATAGGAATGTTATGTATTGCAACTGCATTCATACGCATCTGTTGACTGTTCTGATTAATGGAATTTGATTGTATCAATCTGACTGAATAGAACTTGAGACTGATTGTGATTTGATACGTATGGATCGTTACTGTCTGTCGAGACTTCTATCTCAGGTTTACCGTCTGATTTTGTAAGTACAATCTATCTATCTGTTACACAGTTTTACGCGTTAGACAGTCTGATTGTGACTGTATGACTGATTGAGAACTATTGTTACTGCGATTGAATAGTAATGCGATTGTGTGACTGAGTGTGTTCTTAACATGCTCTAAATGTTGTTATCTGTCGGTACATCCGTTGTGAATGTATCAACTGGTTCTATAAAGCTTTGTAAGTATGTTCCGCGTCTGAACTGCTTTCTAGCTTTTTGTATCTGATACCATAGTTAGTTGGTTTTGATCTCACACTAAGCTCATGTAGCTCACCCCCTCTTCTGTTTCCCCTTTCAGGTACTTTCCTGGATTTTGATGCTGGACCTAGTACGCGAAGGCCTCAGATAGTATCGGTTATAATTGGTTATTTTGATTACACTGTTTTGAAAACTGTAAAGTTTTAGAATATTATGGTATAGTTTCATTTTAAACTTTTACTCGATTATTTGAATTTGACTATTTATTAAACTTATCTGTAATTTTTATTAAATGATTTTAAGTAATTAAATATTCAGATTGCAGTGATAACTGGTTTTTGTAAATTTTCTCACGATCACTTCGGTAATCAATGTAGCATCCTGAATTCAACCTAAACTTCTAGGCCGAGTTTGGGGTGTTACAGATATAATGAATTGATAATAGAATGTGAAATATGTTGTAAATACATGGAATATATGAGTTATATACTCATGAATTGAATATAGAATGGATAATGCTATTGTTTAAATGAAATGTGAATCAAATTGTGAAAAACTATTTTATAGCAAATGATGAGAATTGAATATGGTATATAATGATATATTCATTAATTGAGTATTGAATGACTAATGCCATTGTATGAATAAAGGTGGTTTGATATGTGAATAATTATTTATATAGCAATTGTGTGTATTGAGACATTGTTTAACAAATGAAATATGATAGTCATGATACTAGATATTAATATGTGCTTAAAATTAAATTGTGCATATGATATTATCTTGTCTTTAATATTTGGATTATAGAAATATCATTGAGTTTTACTCAGCGTACAGTTTTGTTTTTCATGCACAGGTTAGGTACTTAACTTTTGATAGTTGATTCAACATCCAATAACGATCCCAAACTTAAATGTGGTGCTATTTATCCTTTGTGTCAGCATATACCTAGGGTGTCTAAATAATAGTTATTTTGTGGGTTGATTGTAAATAAGGTTATAAGTTTAATATTGGTTTGGTATATATAAATATAAACATGTATTTGTTTTTGAAGCCATATTATGCATGATAAATTGAACCAAATCTAAATATGTACATGTAAATTTAAGTTAGTGTTTAAGTGCTTGTGAACTAGGCAAAATGGATTGAATTTGGCAAATTTATAATTTGGATTTGAATGATGCTTTGATGATATGTTTTGATTATATTAATGAGGTACCAATGAGGGTACATTGGTTAGACACCTAGGATGATTGTTTTAACATGTTTTGAATGTGTTTGATCCTGCTTTGAATTGGTTAAACAAATGGTTTTTGAGTTGATTAATGTCCAAGCTTGTAGGGAATGGTAAACTTGTGGTTTAAGGCATATCTTAAGTCCATACGGCTAGACACACGGGCATGCGAGGCCATTTCGAAAGGGTACACGGCCTGGCACATGGGTGTGTGGCTTGGCCGTGTGACCCAAGTAAGAAAGTTACACAGGCACGGACACAGGCTGGGACATGACTGTGTGTCCCTACCTCGAATGAAAAAATTTTGAGTTAATCAAGTTAAAGAATTCTATTTTATCATCCTAACTCGATTTGAAATTTTCTTGATTTGAGTCAAGTGAGATGGAATTTAAATCAAATCAAATATATTTGTTCGAGTTAAATTAAAAAAATTGACTTTGGGCCATTGTAACCACTGTCACCCACCGTAATCAAAATTTCACACCGTAATCAAAATTTTTTTTAACTTTCATTGTAACACCCCAAACCTGGCCTAGACGTTATGGCCAAATTTGACGATGTCACATGAGAGTAAGTTAGAAAAATCATACCGTCGATAAATCTGTTTTTCCATTTAACCATTTTTTATTAACTTATGTTAATTCCAAATCGTGTCAATCGTTTTCAAAACGCTATTCATTTTCAAAATATTATTTATTGCAAAAGCTTCTAAAATTGTTTGCGTATTCGTGTGTATTTTTGATAAAACATTTATCTCTTTTGAAAACCCAAGTTTTCCTACTACTAGTAGATAAACTGCAAAACGATATAAATCCCAAATTTAAGTAAAAATCAGTAGAGGCCATAATTACAGTGAAATACCCTTAAAGAAAAAACTAAAACATGAGTCAGTAATAAACAATATAAAAGAGGCCGTGTGGCCACTGCTGAGTCCCCCGCTACCCCGATCTGCTTATGTCTGGGGGTTATCTGTACAGATTAAACAAAGGGGTAAGTTTACCTAAACTCAGTGTGTAATCCCTATGCAAACAAACAAACAGTATGCAACCAATCACAGTCTAGGCCTAAGTCCTTTTTCAGTAGCAGTATCAGTTTGGGCTTTAACTTATCTCAGTACAGTAGCAGTCATGCAGTGGGGCCTTAGCCCGTTACAGTAGCAGTAAGCAGTAGGGCCGTAGCACATTACAGTAACAGTATTAGTCATGCAGTATACCGTATGCAAGTCCTACCCAACCAACCCTATACACTATCTCCTGTCCAACCTAGCACTTCTGTGGGGATTAAATCACCCACCCATCCCTACACTTACAAATAGTACTGGTTACGGCACTAAACAGTAGTTTGCAGCTAAGTTGCCAATATATTAGGCATAAAGCCATCAGTAATTTATAGTAGAGCTGCCAGTATATCAGGCCTAAAGCCTTTCAATACACTTCCTCCAAATATATCATCCCAACCCTCATGCAATGCAACATGCAGTCATGACATGCCATCTCATGGTATCATACATATAATCAGTACAGTATTATCATCATGCTCAATATACAGTCATACATATATCATTCAGTTAATTAGGGATCTAAGCAAAGCTTACCAACCCTATAGTAGGTTCACAGTCGTCTCGGGTGACCCGTGCAACCTTAGCAAACAAATCAGTGAAAATGGGCTCACACGCCTATGTAGCATCGGCAGAAAGGTTTTTCAGCTTTCGTCGATTCCTGTTTTCTATGCAATCGAGTATATACCTGGTTTCAATCGATGCTAAAATGATCACCGAGCACTCCAAGGCCTAAAATTGAGATACCCAACATTAGTTTAACAGATTTACAAGCCGAATCGATAATAAAAAGTGAACAGAGACTCAACTTACCACCAACAAACTACCCTTTGTTAACACCGTTAAGCCAGGAAATACAGTACTCACTGATTAGAGCCTCCTCCTACGCCATTAATTGTAGGGGAACACGTTATTAATCAATTGAAAAGAATTTCATTATAGAAAAGAGAAGGTAAACTTACTGATATCGCATGATTGCTATCGACGTTGCAAAGTCAAAGGAAAAAGGATGGATTTAGGAGACACAAAGAAAGTTTCGGTAGCAATGGGGGAAAAGAAAGGAAAAGAATCCAAAAAAAGAATAGAAAAGAAAAAGAGACGACGTTCAAGGTATTTGGGAGAAGAGAGAAAACTGAATTTTGATAACGAATGAAAATAAAAATAAAAATCAGATTTTGGATTCTCCCCAACATCCCCTAATTTCTCTCCCTCAACTCCTACTACACATCCACTACTTGGAGTCTAACTTCGTCACAACTTTATCAGTAAACCGAGTAAAAATAATTTCCCTCAAGGATTTGAACTCCAAACCTCCAACACACCAACACACAACTTAACCACCAGACCAGCAGGCCCATTCTATTAGCATTTTACAAACATTCAAGTATAAGCCTATTGAACCCAGTTAAGGCTTTATTTATAAAAAGAAAAAAATTTCCCAAGACAAGGCTTGAACTTAGGACCTCACACACACCCCCAAAACACTTAACCATTGAAGCAGACAGACAATTATGTAACAATTTAACAGAAACAGAAATATAAAATTTGGGGCGTTACATTCATCCTATCATAATTTATTTATTAATCTTTTATATGCGAGTTAGCTTCTTTGCTTGCTTAGTTGCTTCAATTATCTTCTGATTCTTGTTGCTATGTATTTTGAAATTAAAAAAAAAAATTAAATGTAAACAATGTGATTTTTTAATAAAAGTTATCTTAAAGATAAAATGTGAAATTGATAGCAACATAAAATTTTGACGCGAATATTTTATGGCATCATCAATAATTCAATTTTAACAGAAATTTATAAAGATTCAATATGATTAGACAATTCATTAATATAAATAGTTCAAAAATATAAAATTTAATTTAAAAATATAAATAGTAGATATAAATAAAATTATTACTATTTAGGTTTAGGGATTTTTTTGATGATTTTGATTTTTGATTTGGGGTTAAACGGTGAGAAGTAAAAATTTAGGGGAAAATAAAAAGTTTTGGGTGTTAGGGGGAATAAAATTTTTATGGGAAATATTAAAAAAAAATTAGGGGAAAATGTTCTTGGAGTAGATGAGTGTGGGATGTGAGAGGAGTAAAAGTGCTGGGAGAAAGTAAAGAGGTTTGAGTGTTTTGGATAAAAATAGAAAATATTATAGTTTAATCTTCAGTTTATTCGAATAATTAGAGTTATTTAAATTCAAAAACTAAACTCGATTCTAACTTGAAATTTAAAAAAAATTGAAGTTAACTCAAATAACTCGACTCATTTAAATCAAAATTCGATTTTTTTTAATTTTTTGGACTTGAATCGAGTTTTTCTCAACTTGAAACTCAGTAATCCCATAAAAGAATCAAAGTGAGCATTTGATTCAAATATTCAGAAGCATTATTATGTTGTTTACAATTCTAGTTAGGGAGATGATTATTCTTGGCTATTCGAGTAGTTGATTCTACGGGTGGAGACATAAATGTACTCATTGGAAGAATAATACATTAGACTGGACCTATGTAACGCCCAAAATTCCCCTTAATTCTGGCTTTTTTGAGTTTGTGGCATGGAAATTTTTAGAATGTGTTTCTGCAATGATTTGATACAAATATCTGTCTGTTTCAGTAGTTAAGTGCTTTGGCTGTAGTAGGGAGGTCCGAAGTTCAAGTCAAGACTTGGGCTAAATTTTGGGTTTTTATTAAATAAAGCCTTATCCTTGGTTGTTCGACTTATAAGCAAATGTGGGTTAAAATGTGACAGAGTGGGCCTGCTGGTCTAGTGGTTAAGTGAAGTGTTAAGAGCCTAGAGGTCTTGTGCTCGAGTTCTAGTACAAGCTTGGATGTTAATATTTTTGATTTGGCATTGGGGAAGAGTTTAAGAACAATCGAGAATCTATAGTGGTTGAGTTTGAGTGTGTTGTGGGTGAGAAAAATAAGGGAAGTTGGGGGAAAGGATATTGGTAGATTTATTTTTGGTTTTTCCTTCCTAAAATCCTTTTTCTTTTTCCTTTTCGCCATTTCCAAAAATTCACACCATCATGCTGTTGTTTTCACTTATTGATTCTTTTTTCGCTTTCTTTTTGCTTTTTACTTGTTAATCAAGACAAAATCTGGCAATTTCATGTTTTGTACGCTTTGGGTAAGTATCACGGTGACAATTCTAGCATTCTTTGGTTCTGTACTTAAGAGGAGATTATTTGTTTCTGTTTAGGAGTTATTGGAAGCGTTGACTATTGTTCTTAAGCGAGTTGGGCTCGTGGAAATCTCGTTTCGTTCGATGGTAAGGATTTCGATATTAATAGATGAATGTCTCTTTTTATTTCAGTTTAGGTCTCGATTATGTTATTGAAATTTGGACCTTGGATTGTCGATTCTAGGCTTGGAAGTGCTCGAGATTGCATTAACGTCGAAAATAAACCAGGTGTGTACTTTGATTACACAGAAAATGGGTTTTAGTGAAGCCGAAAAGCTTACTGTTCGATGCCACACGAGCGTGTAAACTACCCATGTGGAGGCCGTGTGGAGGTCGTGTGGCGAGACACGACCGTGTGATCGATGAACCAAGCCGTGTGGGCTCGATACGGGCACGAAGGACACGATCTTGTGAGGTTGGTGAGGCCGTGTACGAGAGATGAGCTCGTCCAATTGGGCTGTGTGGGCCACACGGGCGTGTAAGCCCACACAAGTGAACCACATGGGCGTGTAGAATTCTGGGCTAGGCCGTGAGATCCACACGACCAAGGTTACTTTGGGCTTTGTGGGCCATACTGGCATGTGGGCCCACATCAGCGTGTGAGCCCATTTTGCTGAAATATTCTGTAAGATTTCAAGGGTCGCCCTAGTCGACTGTAACCTATTATAGGGACGGTAAGGATATCTTAGACTCCGTTTTGTGTTCTGATATTGTGATATATGTGTAAGCATGTTACTATGAGCATGTGTATCTGTCTGATTATATGATTTGTTATCTTTTATTTGCATTATAGCATGCCATGATATTATGATCCATTGCATTAGGGTGGGATTGTTGATAAAGTGAAGGAAGATTCTGAAAGGCTTCTTAGCCTGTTATCTGGCTGCTATGCTGCATATTTTTGTTATGTGCCGTTTCACGGTACCTGATGGTGTGTAAGTTTGGATGGGTTGATTTTATCCCCATATTTGGTATGTACGGCTAGGTGCGTCGATTTTATCCCCACATGGTGTGCAGGGTTGGTGGGTATGATATCTGGTTATCTGATCTATTATGCATGCGATATCTATAGGGGCTAAGGCCCGATCGTATTTGATTTTGTATTGAGTTGGCTAAGGCCCACACCGATATTATAAAGGGCTTAGGCCCGATTTATGACTGCATTCTGATATCTGTTTATATACATGCTGTACTGTGGGGATGTACACACTGAGTTTGCGAAAACTCACCCCTTTACTTATTTTATCTGTTAGGTAATCTCCAGCAGTAGATGGATCAGTGCAGCGGAGAGCTTGACGATGACCACTGCTATACTTATTTTTGTTTAAGACTTTAATACCTTTACCGTTATGTTTATTATTCTGGGATTATTTTTGTAATGTGGACTTGGACTTTTAATTTAATTTGGGAAATTTAAATCGTTATCATTGATTTATAAATTGCGGCACAACAATTGCGTTTTTCCTAAAACCAAATCAAAGGTTTTCGTATGCATAAAATGTTTTTTTAAGACTTTTGCATAAAAGAGATGTCTTTAACAAATCGAACTGTTTTGTTTTCTGGGCTTAAGTAAAAGAGAATCATTTGAATGATTTTTATGGTTCAAAATTGTTTCCAAAAACACTCTTATATGAAATCTCTAGATTTGGCCATAACGTCTAGACCGGGTTTGAGGTGTTACATTTAGTGGTATCAGAGCCTGGTTGCAAAACTCAGTTGTGGTTTTAGGTTTGAGTTTGGTTTTGGAAAATGCTTTATAAACGATTTGAATTATGTTTTTGAGAAAGTAAGTGGTAGACCGAGCCTCCGGCGCTGATCCTGTAAGTTTCTGAAACTCTGATATGTATTGATTGAAAGCATGCTTAGTTATTCTGAAATTCTGTTTAGCTTGTCTGAAAATACTATTTGTATGCTATGAGACTACTATAGCTAGTACACCTTACTGAAATACTCTAGGTAGTGTAGACTAAAAACCGTAGTGAGACTAAACCCGTGATAACAGACTCTGATACCTCTGATACTGTACTACATAAAATATTTGTTAACAATTATTGGAACTGTAAACTAATTTGCATAAAACTTTTAATGTATATTAATTCGATATCTATGATGAACACTAGAGGTACTCGTGGACGGGGTACTAGAGGTCGAGGTAAAGGCCGTAAAGGGGCGTGAGCTAAGTCCTTCGCATCAGACACGATTCCAAATATAGACACTAGCGAGACGCTGGTGTCACCTGTTACTAAGTTTAGGTCTGGGTCTTATGATCATGTCGCTGGGGATGACGCACTGTCCCAAGCCATGCTACGGATATTGGATAGGGTCGTTGGGCCCAACACTAGATCTGGTGGTCGTGGGTTAGTTACAGAATGACTTCGGTCCAATGGGGCTGAGTTATTCAGGGGTATCGCCGGAGTTGCTCCTAATGTGGCCTAGTACTAGATGGAGGCCATGAAGAGAATAATGGACGAGTTGGATTTCACTGATGAGCAGAAACTCAAGGGGACTACATCACTGCTTCGCGACGAGGCATATCAGTGGTGGCTCATGGTTAAGGAGGGCACTCAGCTTGATCGTCTGTCGTGGGATTTGTGTAAGATGGATTTCTAGAGTATGTATGTGGGGGCCAGCTATACTGATGCGAGGCGATGTGAGTTCCTGAATCTAACTCGGGGTGGTCGTTCTGTGGTCGAGTATAAGGCTAAATTTCAGAGATTGAGTAGTTATGCAAGAGGCATGGTGACAACAGAGTATGAACGCTGTGTTTAGTTTGAGGATGGTCTCCGAGACAGTTTGTGGGTTTTAATAGCTCCTCAGAGAGAGCGGGATTTCTCTGGACTGGTCGAGAAGGCAAATTGCCGAAGAGGTAATGCGCTCAGAGTGGCAGAACTGAGAGAAAAGGAAGGCTAAGAGGGATTCTGATCCTTTTAATGCTGGGATGAGGCCTAAGAAGAAGGCCAAGACTGATGGGCTTGTGAGAGTTGGGCCTAGTGTTGCATCTACTATTGCACCTACTGGGGTGGCGGTCTGTCAGCACTATAATAGACGCCATCTGGGGTAGTGTTGGAGAACTACTAGGGCTTGTCTTAGATGTGGGTCGATTGACCATCATGTTAAAGATTGTCCACTGAGGGTAAATCAGATGCAAGCTTCGACTAATAAGACTGCGTAGCCACTGAGGGTAGTTCAGCAGCCACCTATGGGTTGAGGACAGGCTAAGGGTGGTAATGGTATGGGCCGAGGTTAGAGAGCACCTGTGAAACCCCTAACCCGTATCCATCGCCGGACCAGGGTTAGAAGCATTACCAAAAAATCCAGAACTTTTTCAAACAATTATCAAACATTAACTCACCATACATAATCATTGAGTCCCTTATGAAGGTCTCCGTGACCTTAAACATGCATTAGAAGGAGATTGGAACTAAACCGAGCTCTTAAAAAGTCTTTGGAAACTTATGAAATTATTCTTTTTAAAACAGGGCATATGCTCGTGTGGCTAGGCCATGTACCGCCCACGACTGTGTCTCACAACTTACCCTAGCCGGTGTGCAACACTGACTAGGGTCGTCCCACCATTAGATACGCCCGTGTGTCCAGCCCGTGTACAAGTCTGAGTTGGCCACACGGACACCAAACACGCTTGTGTGTCTAGTCCATGTGCCATCCTGATTAAACCGCACAGTCATCAAACAAGCCCGTGTGTCTTTCGCGTGTGCTAAACTGACCATTTAAGCTACAAAACAGGGGACGCACGGTTGAGTCACATGCTCGTGTGCTCTAACCGTGTGGCACAAATAGGCCATCTGAAAAGCCAACTTTGCCACCCTAAATGGGTAATCCCTACAAGCCAAAATTCAAGCAATATATGCAACCAAATCTCATCCAATTCACAACCAAAACATTCATCAATATAACCAAATCATCATTAAATATTTCATGCTAAATCAATCCAAATTTCACAAGCCAAATCATATCTATACCATAAGTTCCATAACATATTCATACAACATTCCATTTCATAACAAAACTTACCAAATTCACACTCAAGCATATATCAAAATGACCATTGATATCGCGTGATATGTAGTAATAAAATTTATAAAAATTGATCACACTAAAAACTAACTAATATCACGATTTTAAGGCAGGCGCACCTATCGAATAGTAGTATAGTTTAGCGGCAAGACAGAGTTATCGTACCTAAGGGAACCAAAAGTACTAGTACTCACTTCCTTTCTATTACCTAACCTAAAAGTAAAAGAGGGTTTTATGAAACTAATTCTAAAACTAATTAAAAGTGTACAAAAAATAAATTGGGAAAAACTCTATGGGAAAAGCTGATTGATATAAGCAATACTTAAGGGAGAATCCACCTAGACTTCACTTGTTATTGGCTTCTTGAACTAGACGATTTCTTCACTTGACTTGATCCGTAGATATCCCTAACCTATGTTAATACCTCCGTCGAGGATAAGAATAACTAATCCTAGGTGGTTAACTAAAGTTTCTGTATTAATTAACACCCCTAGGTTGCATTAATTAGATCTATGGATCCCCCTATTAGGTTTAACCCTAATCCGGTAGATTTATGTCGCTCTATGTCTAGGGTTGCATGCAACTTTGCTTAATTATGGTAGATCTACTCTTAAAATAGGGACTTTTGCTCCTCTGCCTAAGCACACCGGTTTCTTGAAGTAATACCTAGGACTATTAAATCAAGAATGAAGAACACATTATTAAGAACAATTCAAGTATTTATCATATAATTCAAGAATAAATAATAACAAGATCTGTCTTAGGTTTCATCCTCCTCAAGTATTTGAGGGGTTTAGTTCATAATTAATAAAGAAAACATCTCAGAAGAAATAATATAACAAAACATAAAGAACCCAAAAACCCCTGAAGGAATTTAGGGAGATCCTCTGTCTTGATGTAGAATTCTGGCTTCTGGGATGAATCAATCGGCTTCCCTTGGAGTAATTCCTTGCTTTCACTCCTTGTGTTGGCAGAAATATGGCGCTCCTTTTGGGAGAAAAGAGTACACCCTTAGAGTTGCCTCTTAGGGTCTTTATATAGAGCTTTGGAATGCCTTTCTTAGCCTCGAAGTATCCAAATCTGAGTGAAATTGCACTTCCTCACGACAGGGACACGCCCGTGTGCCACGCCCGTGTGGATCGACAAGAGGCTGTGTGTGGGCCTATTAAGGGTGGCATGGCCGTGTGGCCTGGCCGTGCTTGTCGGGGCTGGGCCGTGTTGGACCTTATGTAGCACGGCCGTGTGCCACGGCCGTGTGGTGCTGCTTGGGCTGTGTTATTTTCACACTTTGGCCCATTTTCTTCGTTTTAGGCCCGTTTTTCTTTCTTTTCTCTTCCTTATGGTCTCCTGAATATACAACATGAAATAGAAAGGTTAAGAGCACCAATTCTCACAAAATTAATAATAATTCATCCAGAAATTAGGCTAAACATGAGGTAAAAATATGTATAATTTATCGTTGATCAACCATATTTCAATTGGCTTTATAAGCACCATAAAACATACCAAAACCAAACATAAACATTCCTTAGTTAGCCATATCTCATGGCATAACTCATATATACAACTCAAAATCATAATTTAAGATTTCTAGTCTATACATGCCATAACTTAACAATCCCACTTTCAAAAGGGTACTAAAATCAAGTTCGATAGTGTGGTGATGATCCTCGATGATCCCCGAGCTTCCGGTAGCAACGATATCTATAAAACAAATGAAAACACACAGAGTAAGCTACAAGGAGATTAGTAAGTCATATACAAATAAATTCAAAAGATAATTCACATATAAACCATTTTAATAGCATAAATATCATAAACCCTTTACTTAACCTTTCATGAGCTATCACATGCTCATATGTATACACAAATTTCACATATTCCCAATTTAATCTCACATATATCACATTTCAATTCCATGAACTTACACTTATCACATATTTATCATTTCATATAAACATGCCTTTCATGCTCAGATATTTAGTACGGTACAAATATACCTGAACCGGACACACATTCATTCATACATTTATTACTCAAAATTGCTCACTAAGCCGTTCGGAAACAGTTAGATATACAGTAAGCTCAGAAAGCTCATACAATGCCAACATCCCAGACATGGTCTTACATGTATTTAAATATCAATGCCACTGTCCCAGACAGAGTCTTACACAAAATCAGATATGATGCCAATGTCTCAGACATGGTCTTACACGTAATCTCTACTCGATGCCTGTGTCCCAGACACATTCTTACACGATATCTCAGATCAATGCCAACGTCCTAGACGTGATCTTACACAAAATTAGATTTTAGTACTTTCTCGATTTTCTAATTACAACTTTCATAACCATTCAATACAATTTGAAACTTATATATATATATAGTAATAATTCAATAAAACACATTTATTTGTATATTTACTTACCTCGTACATATTCAGTCGAACAGAAACGATTACTCTACCACTTTAGCTTTTCCCCGTTCTAACTCCGTTTTCCTTTGATCTTATTCTATATAAATTCAAATTTAGCTCTTTTATTCACCAAAACATTCAATTCAATCCAAAAACATATAATTAGGGTATTTTAAAAATTAGCCCTCATAATTGCACATTTTGACATTTTAGTCCCTATCTCATAAAATCACAAAATTCACAAATTTCCTATTTTACAAGCTTAGCCAAATTTTTAAGGCTTTCATCTAAGCCCATATAACACTTTTATTTCACAATTTAGTCCTCTCAATTCTCATTTTCTTAATTTAGCCCTAAATAGTCAATTTCATCAAAATTCAAAGGCAAAATATGTCAATCTATCACATATATTTTATTTTTCATCCATTAACACTTCAAAGCTCATAAAATCAACAATGGCACAATTCAAAATCTTCAACAAAGAT
Source organism: Gossypium stocksii (assembly GCA_020496765.1). Lineage (NCBI taxonomy): Eukaryota > Viridiplantae > Streptophyta > Magnoliopsida > Malvales > Malvaceae > Gossypium > Gossypium stocksii. The sequence continues at coordinate 5,237,747 of CM035623.1, forward strand.
AGAAATTGAGACATGGGCTTTGTAGTATTCGAAGTAACGAGTACAAAAACATAGAAATTATAAAAAAGAAAAGAAAACTCATACCTTAATCACAAGATGCAATGGCCAAACCCTATTTTTCTTTTATTCTATCCATTTTCTTTAATTTTTTGACTAAAAGAACATGAAATGAAAACATTTCATGCTTTGTTTTATTTAATTAACAACTATTTACTCATTTACCAAATTTACCTTTGTTTATAAACATGTAAAACACATATTTTAATGTCATTTATGACCACATAAACATTTAATGGTAAATTTGCCACATAAAGACATTACAAACAAAAGCCATAACAATTAAACACATGAACATGTAGCAGGCTAATTTTAACACTTATGCGGTTTAATCCTTTTTCATAATTCAACATAGAAATGGACAAATCAAATCACAGAAATTTCACGGATATAAATTCACATATCACAGATATAGAAAATAATATTAAAATGTTTTTTAGACTTGGATATGTGGTCGCGTAACCATTATTTCGACTAGGGTCTAAACCGGGCTGTTACAGCACCGGGTAAAGTTGCGGGACCGACTGAGGCGAGGCAGCCTGCACTATTTTATGCTGCACATCGTCGTGAAGATGGAGATGCTTTAGACGTCATCACGGGTACGTTTTTATTTTTTAATGTACCTTACTTTACATTGATAGACATAGGCTTTATACACTCTTACGTAGCTAGCATTGTGTTTGAGACTTTGCGAATTCCATTTGAGAGGACTTCTAGTGAGGCAACGACAGTGAGTCTGTTGGGGCATTCTATTGGAGTTAGTAAATTATTCAGAGATGTACCGTTAAAGGTCCAAGGGACTGTATTCTTGGCTGATTTGATGGAGCTTCCATTTGGGGAGTTCGACTTGATATTAGGTATGGATTGGCTGGTTAAGCATCGAGTGAGTCTGGATTGTACTGATAAGAGGGTTGTTTTGAGAACCGAGGAAGATGATGAGGTAGTCGTGATTGGAGGACGACGAAATTATTTGACTAATGTGATATCTGTATTGGTGGAAGAAAAGTTGGTAAGAAAGGGGTGTGAGGCATTCTTGGCCTACCTCAGTGTTTTAGATTTTGTGGACTCTTCAGTTAAGGACATCCGAACTGTAAGGGACTTTCTAGATGTTTTTCCAGAGGAACTACCGGGTTTACCTTTGAGCCGAGAGGTAGAGTTTGGGATTGAGTTGATTCCTGGTACAGCTCTGGTGTCTATTGCCCCTTACTGAATGGCACCAAAGGAGTTGATGGAAGTTAAGGCTCAAATACAAGAGCTGTTGGATTGTGGGTTTATTCGTGCCAGTGTGTCTCCATGGGGAGCACCTATTCTGCTCATAAAGAAGAAGGACGGTATGATGAGGATGTGTATCGACTACCGTCAGTTGAATAAGTTGACGATTAAGAATAAATACCCACTTCCGAGGATAGACGACTTGTTCGATTAGTTTAGAGGGGCTTCTGTGTTCTCCAAGATTAGTCTACGATCAGGGTATCATCAGTTGAGAGTGAAGGAGGCTGATGTGCATAAGACGGCATTTAGGACTCGTTATGGACATTTCGAGTTTCTAGTAATGCCATTCGGATTGACTAATGCACCAGTGGCCTTTACGGATCTGATGAACTGTGTGTTCCAGGCCTACTTCGACCAGTTCGTGGTAGTGTTCATCGATATCATTCTGGTATACTCTAAGTCTAAAGATGAGCATAATGAGCATCTCAGAGTGGTACTGCAGACTCTTCGAGAGAAACAGCTGTATGCGAATTTCTCTAAGTGTGAGTTCTGGTTACATGAGGTTACCTTTTTGGGCCACGTGTATCTGCAGAGGGAATTCGTATGGATCCTCGTAAAATTGAGGCTATGTTGGATTGGAAACAGTCGAAGACTGTCAGAAATCTGCAGCTTTCTAGGGCTGGCAGGGTATTATCATTGTTTTGTGGAAGGGTTCTCCTTGATCGCAGCTTCGTTGACTAAACTATTGCGTAAGGGAGTTCCTTTCATTTGGACTGAGGCACAGTAGGAGAGCTTCGAGAAGCTCAAGTCCATTTTGACATAGGCTCCAGTTCTAATATAGCCTGAACCTGGAAAGGACTTCATGGTTTATAGTGAGGCGTCACACGTGAGTTTGAGTTGTGTTTTGATGCAAGACGGTAAAATGGTTGCTTATGTATCTCGACAGTTCAAGACTCATGAGGTTAATTATTCGACGCACGACTTGGAGTTAGCTGCAGTAGTCTTTGCATTAGAGATTTGGAGGTATTATCTGTATAGTGAGAAGTGTACTATCTACACTAATTACAAGAGCCTTAAGTATCTCCTCACTTAGAAAGAGTTAAATCTTAGGTAGCGTCGATGGGTTGAGCTGTTTAAGGATTATGACTGCAACATCGAGTACCATCCTGGTAAGGCTCATGTGGTGGCTTATGCGTTGAGCCGTAGAGCCGTGTCTGATCTAAGAGTGTTGTTCGCTCGACTGAGTTTATTCGACGATGGGAGTTTGTTTACAGAACTTCAAGTGAAACCGACGTGGATTGATTAGATCAGGGATAAACAGAAGGGGAATAAGTCTCTTGAGTTGTGGTTTCTTCAGGTTGAGACTGGGATTACTTCAGATTTTAGGTTTAGTTATGATGGGGTTTTATGCTATGCATCCTGGTGGGGTTTAAGGCAGTCGACTCTAAGGGAAGCGCATACTAGCCCTTATGCTATGCATCCTAGTGGGAACAAAATATACAGAGATCTTCGAGAGTTGTACTGGTGGCCAGGGTTGAAACGTGAGGTGACCAATTTCGTGGCTCGCTGTTTGACTTGTCAGTAGGTTAAGACTGAGCATCAGTTGCCTTCAGGTTTTCTATAGCCAGTAAAGATACCAATGTGAAAATAGAAGCGAGTAACGATGGACTTCGTTAGTGGGTTGCCTCTAACACCCACTAAGAAGGATTCTGTATAGGTCATCGTGGATCGATTGACCATGTCATCTCACTTCATTCCTGTTAGAACGGATTACTCCCTCTGAAATTGGCTAAGCTCTATATCTTAGAGATAGTGAGGCTACATGAGGTTCCTGTATCGATCATCTCTGATAGGGATCCTCGTTTTACATATCGATTTTGGCAAAAGCTTCATGAAGCTCTAGGTTCGAGGCTTGATTTCAGTACTGCTTTTCATCCTTATATAAACGGTCAGTGAGAAAGGGTGATTTAGATATTGGAGGACATGTTGAAGAGCTGTGTGATTGATTATCGAGGCATTTGGGAGGAGTATTTGTCGTCAGCGGAGTTTGCTTACAACAATAGTTATCAGTCAGCATACAGATGGCACCTTACCAGGCACTTTATGATCGTAGGTGTTGCACTCCCTTATGCTGGACTGAGTTGGGTGAGCAACGTATTCTGGGTTCGGAGTTGGTATCAGAGACTGAGGACAAGGTCCGTCTGATTCAAGATCATTTGAAAGCGGCTTCTGATAGTCAGAAGTCCTATATAGATCTGAAGAGGAAGGACATCGAATATTCTATAGGGGACTTGGATTTTCTTAAGGTCTCACTATGGAAGAAGGTTCTAAGGTTCGGTTGTAAGGGTAAGCTGAGCCCTCGGTTTATTGGGTCGTACTAAATTCTGAAGTGAATGGGGCCGGTCGTATATCAGTTGTAGCTACCTCCGAAGTTAGATTGCATTCACAATGTGTTCCATGTCTTGATGTTGAGACGTTACCGTTTTGATCTCATGCACATTGTGCCTGTGAAGGAACTTGAGATTAGACCAGATCTAACGTTCGAGGAGGAGCCGGTGCAGATTCTGGATCACGACGTTAAGGTTTTATGAAGGAAATGTATTTCTTTAGTGAAGGTGTTGTGGTGGAATCATAGCACTGAGGAGGATACTTGGGAGCCAGAGGATTCGATGCAACAACAGTATATTCATCTCTTCTGATAAGGTAAAATTTCGAGGACGAAATTTTCTTTTAGGGGTAAGAGTTGTGACGCCCTAAAATTTCCCTTAATTTTGGCTTTTGTGAGTTTGTGTAATGAAAATTTTCTGAATATGTTTCTGTAATGATTTGATGCAAATATCTATCTGCTTCAGTAGTTAATCACTCTGGGTGTGGTTGGGGAGGTCCCAAGTTCAAGTCAATACTTGGGCTAAATTTTGGGTTTTTATTGAATAAAACCTTATCCTTGGTTGTTAGACTTATAAGCAAATGTGGGTTAAAATGTGACAGAATGGGCCTGCTGGTCTAGTGGTTAAGTGAAGTGTTAAGAGCTTATAGGTCTTGTGTTCTAGTCCTAGTGCAAGCTTGGGTGTTAATATTTTTGATACTGGCGTTGGGGAAGAGTTTAGGAACAATTGAGAATCTGTAGTGTTTGAGTTTGAGTGTGTTGTGGATGAAAAAAGTAAGGGAAGTTGGGGGAAAGGATATTGGTAGATTTATTTTCGGTTTTTCCTTTCCAAAATCCTTTTTCTTTTTCTTTTTTGCCTCTGCCGAAAATTCTTACCATCCTACTAGTGTTTTCACTTGTTGATTCCCTTTCGCTTTCTTTTTGCTTTTTGCTTGTTAATCAAGATGAGTTCTAGAAATTTCGTGTTCTGTACACATTAGGTAAGTATAACGGTGACAATTCTAGCGTTATCTGGTTTTGTAATTAAGAGGAGATTATTTGTTTCTATTTAGGAGTTATCCGGAGGGTTGACTATTGTTCTTAAGCTAGTTAGGCTCGTGGATATCTCGTTTCGTTCAAAGGTAAGGATTTCGATAGTAATGGATGAACATCTCTTTTTATTTCGGTTTAGGTCTTGATTATGTTACTGAAATTTGGACTTTGGAATGTCGATTCTAAGCTTGGAAGTGCTCAGGATTGCATTAAAATAAAAAATGAACAAGGTATGTACTCAATTTCACGGAAAATGGGTTTTGGCAAAAGCTAAAAAGCTTACAGTTGATGCTATATAGGCATATAAATTGCCCGTGTGGAGGCTGTGTGGCGAGACACGACCGTGTGATCGACGAACCAGGCCATGCGGGCTCGACACGGGCATGACGGACATGACCGTGTGAGGCTCGCGAGGTTGTGTGCAAGACATGAGCTCAACACATTGAGCCGTGTGGGCCACACGTGTGTGTAGGTCCATACGGGTAAACCATACGAACGTGTGGAATTCTGGGACAGGTGGTGTGGTCCACACGGCCAAGGCCAATTTGGGCCGTGTGGGCCACACGGGCGTGTAGGCCCACACGGGCAGGCCACATGGGCGTTTGAGCCTATTTTTTTGAAATGTTCTGTAAGGTTGCACGGGTCGCCCTAGTCGACTCTGACCTATTGTAGGGTCGGTAAGGATATCTTAGACCCCGTTCTGTATTTTGATTTTGTGATATATGCGAAAGCATATTACTATGAGCATGTGTATCTGTCTGATTATATGATCAGTTATTTGTTATCTACATTATAGCATGCCATGATATTATGATGCATTGCATTGGAGCAGGATTATTGATGAAGTGAAGGAAGATTCTAAAAGGCTTCTTAGCCTGTTATCTGGCACCTATGCTACATATTTTTGTTATGTGCCATTTCACGGTACCTTATGATGTGTGGGGTTGGATGGGTTGATTTTATCCCCATATTTGGTGTGTAGGGTTGGGTGGGTCAATCTTATCCCCACATGGTGTGTAGGGTTGGACGGAGATAGTGTGCAGGGTTGGTGGGCATGATATCTTGTTATCTGATCTGGTATGCATGCGATATCTGTAAAGGCTAAGGCCCGATCTCATTTGATTCTGTACTAAGTGGGCTAAGGCCCACACCGATATTGTAAAGGGCTCAAGCCCGATTTATGACTGCATTCTGATATCTATTTATATACATGCTGTATTGTAGGGATGTACACACTGAGTTTGCGAAAACTTACCCCTTTACTTGTTTTATCTGTCAGGTAATCTCCAGTAGTAGATGGATCGATACAGCGGAGGGCTCGACGGTGACCACTGCTATATTTATTTCGGTTTAAGACTTTAATACCTTTACCGTTATATTTATTATTCTGGGATTATTTTTGTAATGTGGACTTGGACTTTTGATTTAATTTGGGAACTTTAAATCTTTATCATTGATTTATAAATTTGCGACACAACAAATGCATTTTTCCTAAAACCAAATTAAAGGTTTTCATCAACAAATTGAAATGATTGTGTTTTAATCTAAAAATTACTAAACTAATTTAACTAAGAACGCAATAGAGAATGAAATAGGAAAATAATCGAAGATAACCAATGAGATAGACAATACCCTGGAAGGAATCCACCTAGACTTCACCTATTATTAGGAATCTGATTTAAACGATTTATTCACTTGTGTGTTGATCTGTAGAAATCCCTAAATTATGTTAATATCTCTTTCGAGAGTAAGAACAATTGACTCTAGGTTGATTAATTGAAATCTCTTTCTAATTAAAATGTAACACCCCAAACCTAGCCTGGACGTTACGGCCAAGTCTGGTGTGTCACATGGAAGTGTTTTTCAAAAACCGTGTTTTCATTGAAAACCCTTCTTAAATGTTTAAAAACTTTTACCGTTAAACTTGTATAAAACCTTAGTTTGTGTTTATTTTTTTCCAAAACGGGATTTATTGAAATGATCATCCCTTTTCAAACATCGTTGAAAACTTTGTAAAAGTTTTATGAAAGCTTATGAACCCTTGTAGTTTGCAAAAACATGTTATTTTAAAAATAGATAAAATATCGAAAAATCATATTTGTAACCTTTATAAAACATGTTATCTTGAAAACGGTTTAAGTATCAAATAAATTTGACCTTTTTCGTTAAGACTTAAAGTGAATGGAAGCTGGGCACCAGGTAGGATTCCAGAAAAGAGGAGGTGAGTCGAATAGACTGCTTAAGTACCAAGCTCTTCTTGGATCCACTCCTAGATATGCACACTACCATTGCCACACTTTAACTATTTGAAATATTTATCTACAAGATCATTTAAAATTGCGGAAGCTTTGCTTGGTTATCGTGTTATTTTGAAAACAAGTAACTTTTATAAAAATCACGTCTTAAAATCATTTATTTTCAACTCGATTTAAATAATATCCTACGTAAGCTAAAACCAATTTAAATAAGTAAAGAATAAAAACCCAAAATAAAAATAATTAAAGAGGCCCTTTTTACAACCCAAAACCAGAAATAAATAATTAAATCTAAATTCAAGTAGGTAACTTAATTAGAAATCCAACAGTCTAGTCCATGTGGCCACTCTGAATCCCTCCCAGCTCCAAGTCCACCAATCTAAGGCTCACCTGCAAGGATGGAAGGAAAAGGGGTGAGTTTGGAAAACTCAGTGTGCAACAAGCCATCTACAGAGCCCAAATCAATATCAGCATACTAGGCCTAAGCCCCCAAATCAGTCTCAACATATAACTGGGCCAAAGCCCTTTTCAAATATCGGTTGCTGGGCCTTAGCCCTTTTTCATAAATCAATTCACTGGCCTGAAGCCTTTTCTGTAAACGGTATGGCCCAAAGGCCCATTTTAACAACACATATAATATCAGTGTATGTGTACAAAGCCCATTTCAATATCACATGTAATGTCAATGTATGTATGCAAAGCCCAGTTGGGGAGACTACTCAACCCACCATCCGCTACTCTCCACCCGTACCAACCAAGCTCTCCATGTGGGGAATAACTCAACCCACCCAACCAAACTCTCCACTGGCAGCATAGCTGCTTTATTATATAACTGGAGGCCAAGCCTCTTTTAATAACTGGGGCAGAAGCCCTTTCGGTAAACTGGGGCAAAAGCCCTTTTCGGTATACTGGGGCAAAGCCCTTTAACACTTCCTCCAATCATATAATAACCCAACCCATGCATTTAATGAGTAAAACATGGCATATCGTATACATGTCATAGCATATCATGTGCATATCATGTGCATATCATGTCATAGCATGTAAAATAACAATATCACAATCATCATATTCAGAATGAAACCCTAGGGGTATAATAGACATTTTTCACCTAGGGGCAAAATAGACATTTTCATGTTTTAAGGGTAATTACGTAATTTTATCCATTATTAGGGTTTTCCATGCTTATTCATCAATTCCAAATGTTTAAACAGTAATTTTAGCCTATTTTAGTACAACCGAGTTATGGGCTAAAACCCCTAATGGCCCTATGTAGCTAGTTCAGTCGTCTAAGCCCACTTAGTCCAAATCCTACAATTAACTACTAATTTAACCAGTTTTAAGCCTATAGTCTATTAAGAAATGTCTATTCCCCATTTTTACCTATATGGGCCCGTAAGCCCATTGGGCCCAATTTCAGCCCATCGAGGCCCAACTTACCATCGTGCACAAAATCGTGCCCTTACTTGTTCTATGGATCTAATCACCGATCTTATCGTATGTATCACGGCTCAAACTATTCACAAAACCACAAGTTCGAAATGCCAAAGTTTAGGCATTTTGGCTTTTCAGCAAATATTAATCTAAGCTACTATGAGGTTCATTACACACCTGCTTGCAACGAACGATGACTATATCCGATCCAAGTCAATCCTACATTCGATTACTAAAACATTAGACCACGAATCAATGATAACTAAATTTAACATACTCTTACCATATTCGGGCATCCATGAACAAGGCCCTAAATCCTTACCTCTGCGGAAGTTGATATCGAAATCTGGATCCGAACGCTCCATTGATCCAAGCCCTTAGTCAGCAGCCTTTAACCCTTACAAGCACAGAGTGAAATAATTGGTAACAGCCCCTTAAAGCCTTAGGCACTATTTCGACAGCCTCCCTAAACACATAGGGATTCCAACTTTTCCAAATCCCCAAAAATAAGAATAGATCACAGTCAAGTCATTCATATCACCAACTTATATCCACGGTCAAACTAGCTCAATCATCACACAAGTTAGTCATTTACCCACAATGGGCAAAACAGTCATTTAACACCCTAGGGGCAAAACGGTAATTTTACCCCATAGGGGTGTCTCGGTAATTCTACCCTACAGGGGTATTTCGGTAAATTTACAAATCGAGGGTAAAATAGTAATTTTTACAAATCAGGGGTAAAATAATAATTTTACAAATTAGGGGTAAAACGATAATTTTACAAATTATGGGTAAAATGGTAATTTTACAAATTAGGGGTAAAATGGTAATTTTGCAAATTAAAGGTAAAATAGTAATTTTACAAATTAGGGGTAAAACGGTAATTTTACAAATCATGGGTAAAATGGTAATTTTACAAATTAGGGGTAAAATGGTAATTTTACAAATCAAGGGTATGTTCGTCATTTTACAAATCGAGGGTACTTCTGTCATTGTACAAATCAAGGGTAATTTCATAATTTTATAGATCGGGATATTTCTTGTAATTTTCCACATCGAGGGTAATTCGATAATTTTGTAAACCAAGGTATTTCAGTAATTTTGTAAACCAAGGGTATTTTAGTAACTTTGTAAACTAAAGCATTTCTAAACAGAGATAACAATGCGAATGGGCCTAGGGCCCATTGTTGGCCCAAATGGGCCCACACGCTCGTGTGGCCCTTTTAGCCTAAATCTAGCCACAGATATGAGATTCACCTAATCTAGCCCAATATTTGCTATACAATCAAACAACTTATCCACTTGGGCCCGTAGGCCCATTGGGCCCACATGGCCTCTTCGGCCCATCGCAGCCCGAAGTAGCCGTCCTACCGCTAGAGCAGTGAGAAATACACACCTGATAGGAGACTGAAGTTAATCCGCGCTCCAAACACTCTTAGCCGATGCCCAACCCAAACGGGCACGCCATAAAGCGAAAGGGATCAGCCAAGAAGGCTGTGCCTACTCTCCTCCTGGTTTGCTCTATTTAAAGCTAGCTCCTCACCTGCTCTCATGTTAGCTTTCCGATGTGGGATTCTCCATCAATCCCCCCAAAATTAAAGCATTAGCAAAATAATCAACCTTTGCGTGCAACGGGATTCGAACCAAAGTCCTCTCAATAACCCTGTCAAGCCGTCACCACTCGGACACAAGCTCCTTTGTGTCATAAGTCCAACACATTTAACTTTAAATCTCACCTACTTGCTTCCAGATTTATTTAAAAGAAAAACCAAAATAAATCGCAAGAGCCAAGACTTGAACCTTGAACGCCTTGCTTCCTTGTCCCCTAAGTGGCTCTACTTTGCCACTACACCACACTCCTTTTTGTGTCTTATTACACACATAATTCCTTACAACTCCTCTTTTCCAAGTCCTCTATTCCTTAAGTCCAAAAATCCAAGAATTCTCCGGGTTTTTAACCAACACTTGGGCCTTCCATAGGCCCAATAACACACTCCAAACACGAATTACACATCCATATATCAAAATTTCAACATTACACCAAATATCACAAAAATCCCGGAATCCCAGAAATTGGCCCAAGACTTTTCCCACACTATGAATCCTTCGCAGTTCACTAAAATACCACATTAACCCATTAATAACAACCTTCCATAACAGAATTCAACACATCAATAATTTTATTTCGAACTATCTCACACCCGAACCCAGGCCCAATGCCCAATACTTCTAGGCCCAAATTTAGGGTGTTACATAAAACCCCTATTGTCGCATTAACTTGATCTATGGATTTTGTTATTAGATTTGACTCTAATCTGGTAGATTATGTCGTCCTATTTTTAGGATTGCATGCAACTCCAATCAATTATGCTAGATCTACTCTTAAATAGGGAGTTTGCCTCCACTGTAATAAGCATATTAAACATGAATTAATATCCTAGAAATATTAAAACAAGAAATAAACATACATAATTGATAACAAGAATCAAGTATTTATCCCGTAAAACAAAAATTAAATAATAGAATTCATCTAGGGGATTAATTCATAATCCTGAATGAAAACATCTTAAAGTCAGAAAAACCACAAGACAAAAAAAAACTCAATAAAACTTCGAAAGAAATTAAAAGGAGATCTTCAATCTTGATTGAAATCCACTTCTGAGTTGACTTTGATGGTATTCCTCGAGTGTTTTCTTTGATCTTCTCTGATTTCTCCCTTATGTCTTCTTCTAATGGTATTTATAGATTTTAGAATGCTTAGAAAGCCTAAAAATTGGGTTTTTTTCGCGTATTTCAGAAGCAGGGTACAAAATTGACATGGGCTAGCACACGGGCGTATGTCTAGCTCGTGTGGCTCACACGGGCTTATGCCTAGCTCGTGTTGTAATAGCCTGTTTCAGTGAAATCGGAATAGTGGTTTTGGGACCAGAAATCTAAGTTAGAAAGAAATTTTATTTTAATATTGTTACATGGTTTGCATTATGATAGGAAAGACGTATGAAAATTTTGATAAGAAAATTTTACCGATTTCATGATTAATTATGGAAAGGACCAAATTGCATAAAGTGTAAAAGTTGAATTCTAGTAGCTAGAAGGATTAAATAACTTTTTAATGATTCATCCATGGAAATTTGGAAAAAGAAAAGGACCAAATTGGAATTAAAAAATGATAATATCATTATATTATCATCTTCCCCAAATTAAAATCCATGAAAACCTTAGGTGAGAGAAAAGAGTTCAAGCAAACTTTCTTGGCTTAATTAGGTAAGTAATCAAGTCTCGTTTTTAGTAGTTTTAAATATTTGAGATCGTAACAACTTAATTTACCTATCTTGGGGATTAATTTGTAAAGTTATCAAAGTATTAAAGTTTTTCCATGGATGAGTATGCTGAAATTTTGAAATTTAAGGTAGAAAATGAAAGGTTGTTGATAGGAAAACAACTTTTGAAAAGGAAATTTTGATGAAATTATGATTTAAGGACTAAATTGTAAAGTGGTAAAATTCATGAAAAAATTTTGATTTTTGTGAAATTTATGGACTATTATTGTTTTATATGAAAATTGGGTAGGCTTGAAATAAGGGATAATGTAACGCCTCAAAATTTATGTATTTCTAGCTTTTGTGAATTGGTGGCACGAAAATTTTTTGAATGTGTTTCCGTACTAATTTGACACAATTATATGTTTGCTTTAGTGGTTATGTGCTCTGGGTGTGTTGGGGAGGTCCCAAGTTCGAGCTAAGACTTTGGTTTTTATTTGAATAAAGCTTGATTCTTGGACAATAGGCTTTTATATATAAAAGCATGTTAGAATGGGCCTGCTAGTCTAGTGGTTGAGTGAGTGTTAGTGTTAATTGAAGGCAAAGGTTTGAACCTTGGCATGCTCAATAAGGGGTTATTTTTGTTGCTTTGAGCGGCTAGTGTTGGAGTTTGAGTCAGATTCTGAGAGTGGGGGAGTGGTTTTAGAAGTAAATAGTGGGGAAAATCGGGGGTTTGATGTTGTTGAGTTAACCTAGACTGCCAATTTCGGCTTTACCCTCTCATTTACCCAAATTTTTGCCATTTCTGCTCTTTTTTGTCTTTCTGTGCTGCCGACTCTCCCATACTTGAACCTCTTTTGCTGTCAAAATTTCACCATTCTATTTCCTCTTTGTTTTTCCCTCTTTTCGATAGCTTTACTCTCATCTTTAGGGTCACGCTTTTGGTAAGTTTTCTTGGTATAATCATTAACGTTTTGATCGTTCATTGTCTAAAAAGGGATTCATTTTTGTGGATAGGAGACTGCTAAGCTACTGTAGGATTTCAACTGGTGCCGCGGAAGTGCAAATTACCGGGATCGTTTTAGGTAAGGGATTTATCGATTTAGATTGTAATACGTCACTGAGTTTTCGATCGATTTACGTTAAATGACTAAAAATTAGACTTTGATTAACGGTTTATAGGTTTGGAAGGGCTCATGAGTGCTTAGGCATCGGAAAAAACCCAGGTGTGTACTCTGATTGCACTGCAATCGTGTTTCGGTTAAAGCTAAAAAAGAAACTGTCGACGCCACACGGGCGTGTGGACTGCCCGTGTAAACGTCGTGTGGCGAGACACAGTCGTGTGATCAACGAACCAGGCCATGTATACTCGACGCGGGCGTGACGGACACGACCATGTGAGGCTAGCTAGGCCGCGTGCGAGGCACCAACTAGGCCAATTGGGCCGTGTGGGCCACACTGGCGTGTGGGATTTTGGGCCAAGCTGTGTGATCCACACGGGCAAGGCTAATTTGGGCTATGTGGGCCACCCGGGCGAGTGGCCCACACGGGTAGGCCACAGGGGCATATGAGCCCGTTTTTCTGAACTATTCTGTAAGGTTGTACGGGTCGCCCGAGTCAACTGTGACCTGTTGTATTGTCGGTAAGCGTTACTTAGACCCCTGTACTGTGATATGTTTCTGATATGCATGCTAGCATGTTATAATTAGCCTGTGTACCGTTTCTGTTATGATATATCTGTACGATCTATTTTCTGCATTTAAGCATGCCATGATATTATGTTGCATTGCATTGGGGTGAAATTTTTGTTGAAGTGAAGGAAGTTTGAAAGGCTATTAGCCTGTTATCTGGCAACTGTGCTGCGTATTTCTGATATGTGCAGTAATACGGTATGATTTGGTATGTAGGGTTGGATGGGTTGATTTTATCCCCATACTTGGTGTGTATGGCTAGGTGTGTCGATTTTATCCCCACATGGTGTGTAGGGTTGGACGGAGATGCTGTGCAGGGTTGGTGGGCATGATTTTGATCTGTTATGCATGTGATATCTATATGGGCTAAGGCCCGATTATATCTGATTCTGTATCTGTTTGGGCTTGGGAGCCCTATGATATTCTGATTCTGATTCTGAGTGGGCTAAGGCCTACATCGTATCTGTTAAGGGCTCAGGCCTGAATTATGTCTGATTTTTGATTGTATGCATGCTTTACTTCAGGGATGTACATACTAAGTTTGCGAAAACTCACCCCTTCATTTGTTTTATCTGTCAGGTAATCCCTAGCAGTAGATGGATTGGTGTAGCGGAGGACTCGACGGTAACCAATGCTAGCTACATTTTGATTTCATGGTTTAAAGTTTACATTCTGTTTTATTTATTATTTATTTTTGGGAATTTTTATGTAATGTGGACCTTTGGACTGTTTGATTTTTATTTTGGGATTTTAAATTGTTGTTTTTATTAATTTATAAACTGTGACACCACAAATGCATTTTAAAACTAAATTATAGATTTTCGTATGAATGAACGGTTTTTAAAACTTCTGCGAAAAAGAAATGTTTTCAAGTAAATCAACCAATACATAATTTCTGGGTAAGAAAAGATAATAATCTGAACAAGTTTTTATAATCGAAACGGTTTTCCAAAAACACTCTCATGTGGCGCCGCCAGATTCGGCCCTAATGTCTAGGCCGGGTTTGGGTGTTACAGATAAATTGTATAAATTTCATTTTTTGAGCTTAGGGACGAAATTGTCATTTATGAATTTAGTTTTGCTTAGGAAGTGAATTGAGTTCAATTGAGTATAAAAGGAATTAAATTGATGTTAAATTCATTTATATAGATCCAGAAAGATCAAATAATGAGTTAGATCGAGGAAAAGAAAATGTGATGGATTAGTAGCTTTACCTACATGAACAGGTGTGAAGGTAAGTTCGTGTAACTTAATTATGTACATTAATGTGTTTGAATTGAATGGTGTATTTGTATGAATTGTATAAATGTTTAATGTACAAAATTTATCACATGCTTGATATTGGACGATAAATGATAAGTACCGTTTGAATAATGAAATGCGATGGATACATTATTTTCCCATATTGATTATAGTCCTGCATATGTTGTGGACATTATAGCTCAGGCGAGCATCCTGTTAAAAGTCTTCTCAAGCATTCCTGTTACATGGTTCTTGCGAGCATCCTAATCGGTAGTGATCCTGCATGTGTTGCGAACTACTGCAACTCTTTGTGAGCGTCCTGTTACATGATTCGATTGGTTGTGTTCCAGCACTTATTCAGACACAAATGCAACTCTTCGTGAGCATCCTGGTACAGGTTCTTTTGAGCTTCCTAACATGGCTTGCTTGAACTCCTTGTTATGCTATCCAGAGCTCCCTGATAATAACTCTTCAGAGTTACCTGTTAAGCTCAATGAGCTTCCTGTTCTAAACTCTTATGAGTTTCCTGTTTAGCCCAGATAAGCTTCCTGATACATGGCTCACATGAGCATCCTGCTACATGGCTCGAAAGGGTGATTCCTGATTATGTGCCCTAATTGGGTACTCCTGGATACGAATTGACAGATTTACAGTTTTGTACACTTTGAGTGTACTACCGATGTATCAATCGATATTTCAAATAAATTCAAAGGGAAAAGTTTCAACATGTCTAAACTAAAACTGAGATGACTTGATATGAGAATGTACGAGTTATGTGAAAATATGATTTGAAGGATTGTGTATAT
This sequence comes from Gossypium stocksii, assembly GCA_020496765.1. Lineage (NCBI taxonomy): Eukaryota > Viridiplantae > Streptophyta > Magnoliopsida > Malvales > Malvaceae > Gossypium > Gossypium stocksii. The sequence goes on from CM035623.1 coordinate 5,253,125, forward strand.
GAAAGTTATTACCTGATGAGCTTATCTTTGTTCTCTTGAAATTATATGTTAATTATATGATTAACTTGTTGGATGAGTGCATGTAATTAGGAAAATGGTCAAAATGATTTGGATGCTTGTTTTGTATGCTTATTATAAAAAAATAAAAATGGTAAGTTAAATTCCCGTTACACAAAATTACTAAGCATTAAAGGCTTACTTTATTTTATTTACTCTATTTTATAGTGCTCAGTGGCTCGAGAAGGTTGGACTTTGGTCGGAGTTACATCACACTATCCCCTGGACTTCTCGGTATATGTAACAAGTTAATTTTTAGTATAATGGCATGTATAGTCTAACTTGGCCAATGTTGGCATGTAAATGGTTGTTTGTAATCTAGCCATTAGAATGGCTAGAATGATATGTTTTGGTACATATTTATAAGGCCATAATGTGTTGGAGGTGTTTTTGAAATGGTTAAATGGTAGATGATATATAAACCAAATGGTGGATGGTTTTGAGTTAGTATAATTTATAAAACTTGCAACTTAAACATAAATGAAGTTAAGGTAAGTTAAACATTTAAACATGTGTGTTAATAAGTTGTATATAATACTTGTATTTGGTTTGGTTTATATGTACCAAATTGATTTTGAATTGGTTGGTAATTGTGTTTAAGAGATTATGTAGGTGAAAGATGAAGTTGAGTGAGGAATAACGCTTGGAAATAGCATTATTCTATCCACACGTGTGTGGGTCATTGTAACACCCCGAAAATTTCTACACTGAAATATTATCCTTGATATAATAAAATAAGGAAATAAAGTGACAAGACGAGGAAATTTGAGTTATGTCATTAGGAAATATATTATGACATATTAATTCAAGAAAGGACTAAATTGTAAAAGTGAGAAAAGTTTTGTTGCCAAGAGTAAATACTCAAAATTTGAGGGGTTAAAAGTGTAAATATGAAAAGTTGAAGGACCAATAGTGCAAATATTTTAAGGGTAGAATGATCTAGAAACTAAGGAAAATTGATGAATTAGGACTAAATTGAATAGGAGAAGAATTTTAAGGGACTAAATTGTAATTTTACCAAATTAAGTGATGACTCAATGATGAAATTTTAAAAGATCATGAAGGGTAAAATGGTCAATGGGAAGAGAGAGAAATCTAGAAAGTAATGATTATATTGATGATATTTTATAATTATATATTAAATAATGATTATTTTATTAATATTTTAATAAGATATTTTATTATTTTATTATTTTATTTAGTATATAAATATATGTGTGTGTTTGCGCAAAAAAAAAAAGAGGGAGAAAACAACAACACCATCCATTTTCATGCATCCCACGTTAGAAAGGAAAGAGAAGAAGAAACTTTCATTTCTTTACAGTTTGGTCCTTCCACCAAAAATTCACCATTTTTACCTAGAAACCAAAAGAATTTCCATAGCTACCCAAGGAGAAAAATGTTAAGGAGACTACGGGGAGGTAGAATGTCAAGTTGGACTCAAGAAATAGAAGCTGGAAGAGAGAGAATATCAAGTTAAAGATTGAAATCAAGTGGACAAGGCAAGAACATCAAGATTTCAATATATTTTTGAGTTTGATATTATTGAAAAAGCATGGAAATGATGTTAATGTAGAGTTCTCTTATATATGGTTCTATGTTCTTGATATGTTAGTGAAGAGAAAATAAGAGAAAGTGAGGGGAAATATTGTAGAGAAGGGAAATAAGAGTGTTATAAACTTGATAATCAACATTTTGCACTAAAACTGTTTTGGACAGCAGCAGTAGGTCAACTTTGAAAAATCACCAAAAATGGTATAATTTGAATTAGAAGTTGAGTGAGATATGGAATTAAAGCTTGTTGAGACTATTTTCATATAAAAGAAACAGAATAAGTAAATGAATTCTGTATTCTGAGATATTTATATTTTTGTGAGACTGGTTCAGAATGATTTCGGGATCCTCTGTTTGGACTTTGGAAAATCACCAAAAATTTTATAAAAATAATTAGGGACTTAAATTTATGTATATGAAATCCTTAATGAGTCTATTTTCAAGAAAAACAAGTAGGAACATCATCCGAGTCCCGTACGAAGAGATAATTAAATTTTAGTGAAGAAAGGGCGGAACTGTCATACAGCAGAACAGGGGTAACTTTGAAGAATAAACTGTACTTATTGCCTAAACCAAAAATTCTGAAAATTTTATCGTAAGAATATATTTGAGTCTAGTTTCATGGAAAATTAGCGGATCTTAATTTGAAGTTCTGTAGCTCAAGATATAAATAACTTAGTGAGTATGACTCAAATGGACAGCTTTGAATATACACATAAGTAAATAGTGAAATTATTGATAATGTTACTTATAAGCATGTTATATAAATTAAGGATGTGGAATGGAGAGGAGGAGGAGGAAAACATGTATGAATATTCAACTAGCATGGCTAATTTGCATGTTTTAGGCTAGGGGACTAAATTGAATAAAAGTAGAACTTTATGGGTGATTTTGTAAAAATGTCAAAAATGATCAAATTGTATGTAATGGATTATTTTATTATTTAAATTACAAAATTGAATGAAAATATTAATTTAGATCAAGATCAGACGAAAACATGTTTTAGGGATTAAATTGAAAAGTGTTGAAATTATGAAAAATTCTGATATTTCATAAAAATTCATGGGCTCTTATCAATATGTATAAGAATAATGGTTGTAAACAAGGATTAAATGACAATAATTTTTATTTTTCTGAATTAAGGATGAAATTGTAATTAATTAAAAGTTTTAAGGGTAAATTGGAAATTTTGCTTAGAGCAATAATTAAATGTATTAGAAAATGAAATGAATGAAAATGATGATTAAATTTATTTATAAAGATCCGTGCAACTAAAATACGAGACTTAAACGTGAAAAAAAAAGAAGATACTGGATTAGTGAAATTATAAACATAATCAAGTAACGAGATAAATTAGTGTAGCTTGAATTGTATTTTTAAATACACGAAATCTTGATATAATGAATTACTTGATTTAAGTTTATGACAAAATGGCAAGAAAATGATATTCATATTGACATGTAAATATGTGATTATTATTTTTTATACGATAATACAAGAAAAAAAAATTAAGCATGCTGAGACGAGTAATAAAATTCAAGTAAAACACGTCGAGAAAAATAAGTACGTTTAGGGACAATATGTTTGATTTTAATTGGTCCTAAATATGAATGCTAGATGAAATAAAATATCTAATAAATAAATTAGTAACTCTGGTAATGCTCCTCAACTCTATTCTAGTGATGGATTCGGGTTGGGGGCGTTACAGTCATAGCCATGTGTGACACACGGCCTAGCACATAGGCATGTATTCTGGCCATCTGTCCCCTGCATCTTAAAATTGAGAAACAGAATACTCAAAATTAATCATACGGCCTGGCATACGGGCATGTGACTTGGCCGTTTGACCTCTGCACTTTATTAAGTTGCAAGTCAGAGAGTTACACGGGTTAAGGACATGGGTGTGTGCCCTACCTCATATGCCACACGGTTTAAGACATGGGCATGTCACTTGGCTGTGTGAGCTACACGGCTTGACCATGCATTAGTGAATAAAAAGGTTGTCAAAGAGAACTAATTTACTTTTGTTATACTTCGTTCAAGTATCGTAATTTCATATCCTTTCAATTGAACATGCATGGTGTTAATTTTGAACCCATTGAATTTGTATGCTATCCATACAGTGCTTTAATTAATGGATTTGACTGTACTGTTATAATATCATTCCAGCTAGTCATTTACACATAATACTTACAAAAAGTGACTCAATTTAATTAATGGATTTGACGACTACTGCTTATGTCAAGATAGAAATATCAAAAGTCAAAAAATGATCTAATTGGAGAATAGGAACTAAACCCACAACTTACCAATACTATGAGATTGATACCATAATTTAATCTACCCTATTGTTTATTTGAGCACTAGGATTTCAAATTCTGAAAAGTATAAGGGTTACAGTAATTGTGGGGAGAGATGGAGAGGGACAAGAGACGGGTAAATTTTTATTTTTAAGAATAACATATTTATTTAATATTAAAATTAATGTAAAATTATTTTTAATTAAATTTTAATAGGGTGGTGACTTTAGCAATCCCATTGGTTAAAACTTTATTTTAATGGCACTAACTGTAGGTACCAACTTCAGTAACAGAATCAAAGTTTAGGTATTTGTGTTGGCCAAAAAATAGTTTAGGTACCTATGTCAAACAAAGAAAATTGTTCAAGGGCCCCCTATTCAATTAAGCCTTTAAGAAAATCTCAAATTAAAAAGAATGATGTTGGTAAATGTGTTCATATTGTAGTAAACATGAAACTGTTTTCTATGTATTTGAACGATGAATAAATAAATAAAATTAATTTCACATTTCACTATTTTATCTTGGGTTTCTGTCTTTCATGTTTTGCATGCATATCGAAATTGTGACAAGTAAATGTTAGCTCATTGATTGTCTAAGTTGAAACTGATGATAAGTGTGGCACTGTAAGAATGTTTCATTTCGAGAAAAACAATTTACTTCTGTTGATAATCTAAACGAGTCTTAATCCTGTAAAAGAATCTAAGTGAGCATCTGATTCAAATACTCAAAAGCATTATTATGTCGTCTACAATTCCAATTAGGGAGATGATTAGTCTTTGCTATCTAAGAAGTTGATTCCACGGGTAGAGACATAAATGTACTCATTGGAAGAATGATACATTAGACTGGACCTAAGTTGAATCAATTCACTTGTGACGTCTATGGTGTGACTGACCATTTGTATGTAACTCATGTACTCTGATATAAGTGGAGGCTTATGTTTTAAACATGACCAAGTCGATAGCCAATATATTGGGTGCATGACTTGTGTATGGCATTACTTTACTAGCAACAATGAAATTCATAGCTCAACTAAGAGTTAACGATATCCTCTCATTGATATTGTTTGGATTGATAAAAATGGAACGTGGCCACGGGTTGCTTGTTCTCGAACGAGTAATTTGTCACAGTCATCCGTTGACAATGATCATATTAACCATTACGAAGACACGATGATGACAATGAGATAAAATATGATTGTATTGAGTGAATGAATTTAACTCAAAGTAATCAAGGATATCATATGAGAGCAACACATTCACGATGTGGTCAATAAACAAAGTTGTTGGATGAATTGCTTTCATAAAGTGTATACAATAAGGAGTTTTCAATGATGGAACTACTTGTGGACTGACTTCAAGGTTAAGTAAATTGTGAATTATCTGAACAATGTTTTTGGACATAATTGCAATTACTCAAGCCTAATTGTATATGTCCGATTGTTCTCTCCGCTAGCTCAACAAAAGCTCAATCAGACTGCATTTGAATCAAAAGAAAATTATATGACTTTGGAAATAATTTAATTGAGTCGATTTATTTAGGATAACAATTATGCCACCTTTATTAGAAACACATTGAGTTGGAGTTACTCTCTCACTATTAGAGATAACATACACAATACAAACTTCCAACCATTTAGTGATTTCTTTTTTCACTACCTCATCCATAGTTGGGTTTAACCGACATTGCGCATCAACAACTGACTTCTTACCTTATTCCAGCAAAATTAAAAAATATATAAAAGCAAAAAATGATCTAATTAGAGAATAGGAACTAAATCCACAACTAATACATAGTACGAGACTAATAGCATAATTTAATCTAACAAATTTAACTGCTATTGCTTATGCAAGTACTAGAATTTCAAATTAAAAAAGTAGAATAATTAAAATGTATCAGATAAAACTAAAAGGATTAAATCCACAACTTATTTATAGTACAAAGATTAATAAAAAAAATTCAACCGAATGAATTAGGGTTTATTTTTTGAGTTCACAAGCATAATTACTAATGTGGAAAAAAATAATAGCCAATTATTAGCAATTTTTTATTACCTACAAATAATTGTATAAAAATATAATTTTAAATTAATTATAAAAAATAAAAAAATGTTAATATATGGTAACTATATCTAAATTAATTGTGCTATTATTATATTGCCATAGGTGACGTATAAAGCATATTGCAAAATCTTCTATATGATTTTTCTCTTGCTACAAAATTGGCAAGTATATCTTCACCAACCAAGTCATAAGTTTAATGCAATATTAGGTTAGAAAAATTCCAAAAAATTCAACTATAAATGGCCAAATGCATGTGATTTTTTGTATATCATCAGACTTGTTTTCATATAACTAACTCTTTGTTTCATCTCTCAATAGCTTTCATTTTAAATTATGGCTTCTTTTGGCGTGGTTTCTCTTTTTGCAGTTTTGCTTGTGGCTTTTTGTTAGTATCTAAAATATTTATCTAATTCGATATTTAATTATTTCATACATATTTATACATGTAATTTTCTTTTTTAGTATAAAAGAGATTGCAGTCATAAAATTAGGGAGGGTTTGCAATAGTTGCGATTCAAATCTTATGTGCCTTAAGCTCATTATATATAATAGCTAATATAAAATAACTAAAAAAATGTTTAAATGATGAAAATTTTGTTGCTTAATTTGTAGGTGTCTTTAAATGATGAAAAATTTGTTGTTTAATTTGCAGGTGTATCAAACTCAGAAGCATGCACTCGTGACATAGATTGTTTGGGCCAGTGTAAACATGGTGGCTTTTGTGACTTGAAAACTAAAAAATGTAGTTGCTTGCTGGTGTCGGAGCAGCTACCATCTAACATTGTAGCAACGGTGGATGCTATTCATCAATGACGGGAACTGCAAAGGATTGCCCACCAGCTTGTTAAGCCCATAACATTCAAGGTGGTATTTGTTTCTACAAGCATTGTCCCTGGAAAAAAAACAATATTTTTTTGGTTCAGAGAACTAAATTTAAGCCTTTCAACAATGCCATATATTATGAGATAAACTTTGTATCGAAAAAAATTGGCAAATAAATGATTAGTGAATAAAAAGGTTGTCAAAGAGAACTAATTTACTTTTGTTATACTTCGTTCAAGTATCGTAATTTCATATCCTTTCAATTGAACCTGCATGGTTTTAATTTTGAACCCATCGAATTTGTATGCTATCCATATAGTGCTTTAATTAATGGATTTAACGGCTACTATTATAATATCACTCCAGCTAGTCATTTCCACATAATACTCACAAAAAGTGACTCGATTTAATTAATGGATTTGGCGACTATTGCTTGTGTCAGGATAGAAATATCAAAAGTCAAAAAATGATCTAATTGGAGAATAAGAACTACACCCACAACTTACCAAGACTATGAGATTGATAACATAATTTTATCTACCCTATTGTTTATTTGAGCACTAGGATTTTAAATTCTGAAAAGTATAAGGGTTACAGTAATTGTGGAAAAGTATAAGGGTTACAGTAATTGTGGAGGAAGATGGAGAGGGACAAGGGACAAGGGACGGGTAAATTTTTATTTTTAAGATTAACATATTTATTTAATATTAACATTAATATAAAATTATTTTTAATTAAATTTTAATAGGGTGGTGACTTTAGCAATCCTATTAGTTAAAACTTTATTTTAATGGCACTAACTATAGGTACCAACTTCAGTAACAGAATCAAAGTTTAGGTATTTTTGTTGGCCAAAAAATAGTTTAGGTACCTATGTCAAACAAAACAAATACTTCAAGGGCCTCCTATTCAATTAAGCCCTCAATAAAATCTCAAATTAAAGAGAAAATTGATGGTAAATGTGCTCATATTGTAGTAACATGAAACTATTTTCTATGTATTTGAACGATGAATAAATAAATAAAGTTAATTTCACATTTCACTTTTATATCTTGTGTTTTTGTCTTTCATGTTTTGCTTATGTATCGAAATTGGGACAAGCAAATGTTAGCTCATTGATTGTCTAAGTTGAAACTGATGAGAAGTGTGGCATTGTAAGAATGTTTACATTTCGAGAAAAACAATTTACTTTTGTTGATAATCTAAATGAGTCTGTAATCCCGTAAAAAAATCTGAGTGAGCATCTGATTCAAATACTCAGAAGCATTATTTATGTGATAAACCATAAATATAACACATTTTAATCCCATGCTTAGTATATTTTTAGATGAATTACCTTATAATTCAATGAATTTGATTCTCCTAATCCTTTAATTTCATGTTTTATACTTAGGTGAGCATTCGCAATTGAATAGAGCAAGAAGCGGGCCAAAAACGGACAAAACGGGCCAATTTCAGTGTTTCACACAGCTTAGGCAATTCCACACGGGTAAATCACACGCCCGTGTGAAACACACGGCCTAACCACACGCCTGTGTGTCACGGCCATGTTGACGATTAACCAAGCCAGTATTTCACACGGCCTAAGCATCTTCACACGGGCTGACCACACGCCCATGTCCTTATCGAGCCCTATTTCAATTCTACTTGGAAAAGGATAATTTTTAGGTGTTTTGGGCATTCAAAAGTCTATATAAACACCCTAGGAGGGGATTAAATAGAACACACAGAGTAGAAAGCAAGGAATTACTCGAAGGAAGCCAATTGATTCATCTCAGAAGCAGGATCTCCATCAAGACTGAAGATCTCCTTTCAATTTCCCTCAAAGTTTTTGGGTTCGTTATGTTTTATTGTTTTCCAATTTTTGAGATGTCTCTCTTTATGAACATGAACTAAATCCCCTAAATACCTAAGGGGGATGAAACCTAAGACGGATCTTGCTATTAATTTCTGAGTTATATGATAAATACTTGATTTGTTCTTAATTATGTTTATTAATTCTTGTTTTAATATTTCAGGATATTAATTCAAGTTGAATGTGCTTATTCAGTGGAGCAAAAGTCCCTATCTAAGAGTAGATCCAACATAATTAAGCGGAGTTAATCGTAATCCTAGAGATAGGACGATGAAAATCTGCCGAATTAGAGTAAAATCTAATAGGGAAATCTATTAATCGAGTTAATGCAACAATAGGGGTTTTAATTAGAAAGAAATTTCAATTAATCAGCCTAGGGTTAGTTGTTTTTAGTCTTGAAAGAGATAATAACATAAATTAAGGATTTCTACGAATCAAGTCAAGTGAATAAATCGTCTAATTCAGAGTCGAATAATAAGTGAAGTCTAGATGGATTCTTCCTTCGGTATTGTCTTAATCAATAGATTTTCTAAAAGTATTTTCTCAATTTACTCTCTGTGCATTCTTAGTTAGTTAATTAGTTTAATTAAAACAAATCCCCTTTTATTTCTAGGTTAGATAATAAAAAGATAGTTAATACTAGTACTTTTAGTCCTCGTGGATACGATATTCCGGTCTTGCCATCGCTATACTACTGTTCGATAGGTGCGCTTGTCTCTATCGTGATCGTAGTTTAGTTTTTGGGAACGATCACATCACATCAAGTTTTTGACGCCATTGCCGGGGACTAAGATATTAGGAACACTAGATTTTTATTACTTTAGCCATTTTTACTTTTATTGCAATTTACTTTTTGTTTTTATTTTAGGTTTATTTACTAAATCTTTCTTTTATTTGTCTTTGACAGGTGTCTCTAGTTTATGACTAGAAGGAACCTGTCAGGACCTTTGCTTTTCAACAGTGAGATCGAAGCTTCAGCTCGCAGAAATCGAAGAGAAATAAGGCGGAGCCTACAGTACATAAAGGAAGATCAAGAGGACGATATAGATACTACCGAAGAGATAGCAGAATCCTACTCTCGTACTATGTGTGATTATGCTAACCCTAATTTAGCTGGTACTGAATTGAGTATTGTTAGACTTGCTGTTTCTGTAAATAATTTTGAACTGAAACCTAACATTATATAAATGATACAACAGTTTGTTCAGTTTGATGGCTTGCAGGACGAGGATCCCAGGACGAGGGTCTATCACTACTTGGGACCAAATGACCGAAAAATTTCTTTTAAAATATTTTTTGCCGGCTAAAACGGAAAAGTTAAGGAATGATATCTCTTCTTTTGTGCAGGTGGATTTAGAGACACTTTATGATGCATGGGAGAGATACAAGGACTTATTGAGAAGGTGCCCTCACCATGGGTTACCTTCATGGCTTCAGGTTCAGACATTCCACAATGGTTTGAACCCTTCAATGAGGCAAACGATCGATACAGCCGCCGGTGGAACGATAAATAATAAAACATCTGAGGAGGCTTATGAGTTCATAGAAGAGATGTCATTGAAAAATTATCAGTGGCAAGTCATGAGGACGAAGCTGACAAAAGCTGCCGGTGTTTTCAATATTGATGCGGTCACCATGCTATCCAACCAGGCAGAGCTTTTGAATAAAAAAGATTGATGGTTTGCATGGTTCTACTCAGGTACATCCAGTGATGAGGTGTGATTCAATTGGAGGAGGGGTGCATAACACAGACTTTTCATCCTACAATCCTAGCATAGAAGACGGACAAGTCAACTATATGGGTAACAATTCTAGACCTCAGAATAATCCATATAGCAACACTTATAATACAGGTTGGAGGAACCATCCCAATTTCTCATGCGGTGGTTAAGGTAATCAGAGACTCCCACCCCCTCCAGGCTTCCAACAATCACCTTACCAACAGGAAAAGAAGCCAAACCTAGAGGAGATACTTACAAAATTCATCTCGGTGTCAGAGACTCGCTTCCAAAACACCAAAGCCGTGCTAAAAAATCAGCAAGCATCAATTCAAGGGTTGGAAAATCAAATTGGTCAACTTGCCAAGATGATTTCAGAGACCACAAGGTAGCTTGCCAAGTAACACAGAAACTAACCCAATGGAGCAACTCCATGCTATCACTATGCTCGATGAAGGAGGGTTAGTTGAAGACAAACCAGAACTGAGGCAAGAAGATGTGGTAAGTGAAGGTAAGGTTAAGGTAAGCCACGATGAAAGAAAACTGGTAAGTAAAAAATATACACATTGTATGCCATACCCCAACGCGACGAAGAAAGATCGCACAGATGAATAATTTGGTAAATTTCTTAATCTTCTAAAAAAGTTGCATATTAACTTACCGTTTATTGAAGATCTATCGTAGATGCCCAACGCAATCAAATTTCTAAATGAGCTTTTAGCAAATAAACAGAAATTAGATGATTTGTCGCATGTGGAGCTAAATGCAGTTTGCTCGACCATCTTGCAAAACAAACTACCCAACAAATTGAAAGATCCATGGAGTTTTACGGTTCCTTGTTTAATTGGTAGTTTAACTGTTGATAATACATTGGCTGATTTAGGGGCTAGTATAAATGTAATGCCCTATAAAATGTTTAAACAACTAGGTATTGGGAAACCCAAACAAACTAGGATGAGTATACAATTGGCAGATAAAACCATTAGATTTCCTAGGGGTATAATTGAAGATGTTCTTGTTAAAATCAATAAATTTATATTTCCAGTAGATTTTGTTGTTCTAGACATGGATGAGGATAGCAATGTGCCTTTAATTTTAGGGCGACCCTTTTTAACAATTGCTAGGACTATTATTGATGTGGGCACAGGTGAACTCACACTTTGTGTAGGTGATGACACGATTACTCTTCAAGCTCGTGATTCTATGAGGATATCTAATGATAGAGATGATATGACGAGTTCTCTTAATAAGAGTATCCTTACTCCTCAACCTTCTTTGCAGGCCATTCTTCGTAAAAGCACCAATGAGCCACGTGCTAGTTTATGTGATAACAATGGAGCCATCCATGATGAGCGGATGCTACAAATTGATGAACTAGACGAATGGCGGACCTTTGGCAAAGAGGAACTTAGGATGCACCACGTAGAACTGAAACAACGCCATGACGAACCCAAGGCTAATCAAATCAAGGTTGGGGGTAAAGTACTTTTGGATAAAGATGACCCTCGAGTTGCCACTTCAAAGCCCAATGCAAATGGAGTAACTCCCTTCACGGTACTAAATGTCCTCCCATACGGTACAGTCGAGGTAACACACAATGAATTCGGCACTTTTAAGGTAAATGGCACTCAACTTAAACCTTATTTTGATGTTAAGATTGATAGTAGGAGTGAGGAGTTTCAACTCCTCGAACCACCATGACCACGTGAACAAGAGGTAAGTCAAGCTTAGACACTAAATAAGTGCTTCTCGAGAGGCAACTCGAGCACTAACACCACTAACTCTTCTCTATTTTTCAAGTTTAAGTGCAGGTTTTTGACCCACACAGCCTGGACACACGGGCGTGTCCTTGGCCGTATGGAAATAGGGCCAAAATCCCCAGGTAACGACATGAACATTGTCGTGAGGACCACACAGCCTGGACACACAGGCATGTCCTAGGCCGTGTGAAACCTAGAGCTTAATTTTTCAAATTCTAATCAAGTCAGAGCCAAACATGGGTAAGGCACATGACCGGGTGCGAGACACGACCGAGCCACACGGGCATGTGAATGGTAACACGGGAGTGGGGGACATCATACAAGCGTGGGAGATGCGAAGCCGTGTGGACCACATGGCCTGGACACACGGGCGTGTCCTAAAGCCATGTGTCGAATGGCCATTAAATTTTCACGACAAACATGGGCTAGCCCCGACCCACATAGGCGTGTGACACGGCCGTGTGTTGTGTCTCTTTAAAAACCCCTTAATCCTTTTTTCATTCTTATATTGCCTTCTTCTCAACCTCTTCAAAAACCCTAGCCGCTGCTGCAACCCCCTTCCACTTCTTCGCCGACTGTCAGCTACCCCACAACCACCCATTCCCTTCCCCTTCTTCCCTCCCCTTCCCTTATGCACTCACAAAACACAACCCTCCCTCTTTCCCTCCTTCCCTTTCTTTTTCCTAGCCCTCGCCAACCACACACACACACACACCGCCAACCACCCCCTCTCCCTAGACTGCTCGCTGACCAGCCCCTAATACCGCCGTCTAACCATCATTAGCGCCTCCCCCCGGTGGGTTCTATTTTTCATCTTTATTTTATTATATTGAATCATTCATTTATTTATTTTTTTCTTAGTTGATTTTTTTCTTAATTCTATAATGTTCTCTGTTAATAAGTTGGTCTTTTCCATATGTGAGGATATTAATCTAGTATAGGTCAATTTGGTAGTTCTCATTTTCATGCTTAGCCCTCTTCGTTTATTACATTTGGATTTCGTTATACTTAATTCCTTATTCAATTTACGACCATTAGGATTTTCAATACTGATATATTACTGTTATTTCTTACAATTGGTATCTCACTATTTCACTAGTTATTTAATCCATTGTCTGACAATTATTCTTAAGCCTAGAATTCTGTTTATTCCTTCAGTTTTATGTGTATTGTTATTCTTCTTATTACTAGTCTATCATGAATTATTCCATTTATTCCATTGCTTATTGCTACTTTAGCTATATGGTTTGGTCTATTTGAGCTCTCGTACTGTTTTAGGATTAAAATATTTAAGATAACTTAGTTTTAGAAATTCTTACATTTATTTGCATATTTTGTGAATCTATTCTTATTCTTATTTCTTACTGCAAATCTTGCACTTTTCAATTCAAGTACGCTATGGTGAACACTCGAGGGAAGTCCAAAGTTGCTGTTCGCGCTTCGAAAAAGTGGAATGGCCCAGGCGCGACCTCCTCAAAGGCATCTGTCGAGGTTCGCCATCTTTACCTCTGATTTTTCGCGGACCCCCCGGAGGCGTTATTTCAGCTCCTTAGTGTGAGACCACTTGGCTTGGGCCGCTGCATTGACTGGGCCGTAGTGGAGCAGGTCCACCTTGCTGATGAGGTCCGTGCTATTATTACCACAGCATCATAGGACCGTTTCTTTGATATCGTCGAGCCCACATACTTGGAGCTTACATTAGAATTCTGCTCGACGTTTCACCTACAGCGTATCATGTTAGTCTATGATGAGCAAGGCACTAACATTTCTTGCATCGGTGGCTTAGTACGACATATGAGCATCCCAGAGTTCGGTGCTGCTATGAGACTTTACGCAAAAGAATTTATGAGTACTGAGGACTTCCTTCAGCTTCATCGACATATCCACACTCGCCTTCATGTTGTTGGACTGATCTTACAAGGCGTTAGACACCATATGACACGAGTCGCTCAAATGCAACTTCTCTCTCTTCGGCCTTACGGTACATTCACGCCATCCTAGCTCATACTTTGACAGGATGGAGAGAGAGCACCAGAGTTGTCACCACTCATGATGCCTATTACCTATGGGATGGCAAATGGACACGTCTTTGATTTGGCATACTTCATCACTTTATCTTTTCGCCATCAGGCTGATCACTATAAGAGAGGCCCTATCTATCTAGTCTCTATGTGACTCGCATAGCTCGATACTTCGGTCTTCTAGACACACCACAACAGTCCTCAACATTCACACTTGTTGGTCAGATGTCACCATAAGGCATCTTGAGCATGCTACACATGAGGATGATCGAGCGTCACCGTGGTTTCGACCCCCCTCAGCACAGATTAGCTCGTGCTGACGATCAAGAGGACACCGAGGACATTACTGATGATGTTCCTCCCCTTCACAAAAACCTATATCCACCACCACCACTGAGTTACCGACCTATTGCTGCCACCTTGACTGACATATCCGAGCAACTTACTCGCTTCGAGCAGCAGTGCTTTAAGCGATTCGATAGCATCGATGCTGCTCTTCGACAGATTTGCCACCACCTACACATTTCTCCTTCAACACTGTCGACTCATGAGGCATCCGATGATGAGGACCTTTGAACTATGTTTATTGTCGAAACCATTTTTGAACGAGTTTGAAAAATGAGGTTCGACTTTTTTGAAAAATGAAAACGGGAGTCGCAACCAATCTTTTTAGGTGTGATTGGATCACCTTATAAAACATTTTGGTCTACGAATTTTTGAGAAAACGAGTTCGGGAGTCGGTTACGTGTGAGGAAGGGTTAGTACCCTCACAACACCCAAAATTGGTACTAAATTGAATTGTTTTCTGTCTTAATGTCAAAGTTTGAAATAATTCAAAATAAGATCCCTTTAAAATCAGAATAGTTTGAGTTTAAAAACCGAGAATCCTTCGTTCCAAAAGAACACGAATATCACATCCAGCATGATAGGACACGATATTCTCAAACTTTTGTAACTGAAATCACCTTGTAATTAAGGAAAATTTATTAAAAGGATATTTGGTTTTTTAGTTAAACGAAAAATCGCAACCCAGCATGTTAGGGCACTATTTCCCAATTTTCTAAACACCAAACATTGCCTTATTTAAGAAAAAACTTTTCAATTAAATGAAATATATATTTTTTAAAACAAAGAGTAATATAGAATTTAATAAAAAAATAATTTGATATAATACTAAAATTATTAAAAAATAAAATATAAAAGAGAATTAAAAATCAAGGAAATAGGGGTATAAACATCACATCCAGCATGTTAAGACACGATGTTTTAAATCCTCGTAACTAAATTCATCTCATAATTCATTAAAAGGATATTTAGTTATTTAGTCAAGCGGAAAATCGCATCCCAGCATGTTAGGGTACTATTTCCTGAATTTCTAAACACAAAACATTGCCTTGTTTAAGAAAAACTTTTGGATAAAATATGGCAATTAAATGAAATATATTTTTTAAAACCATGATTTGACTCAAATTTAAAAAAACAATTTACTAAGAGTAATACTAAAAATATTAAAAAATAAAATAGTTTGATATAATACTAAAATTATTAAAAAAATAAAAATAAAAAAGAATTAAAAAAATCAGGGAAACATGAATTAAATAAAAAAAAGTTAAAAAATGAAGATGAACAAAGAATAAAATAAGAACAAATCGCAGAAAATAAGAACATAAGAGGGAGAGAAATTTGAGTGAAAGCTCTCAAGAATTTTTATTGCTTCCCAAAATTCCAGTGTTTTACAATGAGGGGGGGAGGCCCCTATTTATAGTTGAGCCTCCCCAAATCCAACGGTACAGATCAATTACATCAACGGCTAAGATTAAAGGGTATCTACAAATTAAATCTCTAAGATATCAAAATCATATCTTCTAAGATTGCATACCATATCTTCTAAGATTGCATATCATATCTAAGATTTACATATCATTTCTAAGATTGCATATCCTTGAAGATTATGTTTCCATATACGTCAAGTTTGTAGATGGACCTTCAATCTTTTCAAGTAATGGGCCATTCTGATCGGGCCAAATGATATATTCTGAACTGGGCTTGGAATTTATTTATTTATTTATTTATTTATTTTTATCATTTTGTGGTATGGACTCGGGCAAAAATGGGGTATTACAGTTATCTTTATGGTTCTTATCGAGTAATGCTTTAATTCTTTTCCACAGTTGTGATTATTTTCTTAGAAAGCTCAGAATCATGCACTTCATTAGTCTTTTCTCCAATTCTGCTTTCACAAACTCAAGGATTTCATCCAAAATTCAGGGGATCATTTCTCTCCATCTCTTATGATTTATGCTTATATTCTTATTATCTATCTTTGTACATAGTGTGGGGAAGTTATTTATATCATTATCAGAAAATCCCTAAATTTTGCCTTTTTCTCAAGTAATTGTCTTATATTACTTTTAGAATGAATTTTGATTGATTTATGATTTTTATTGATATGTTTTCGATTAATCATAGGTATTTGTGCATTGATTGTTTAAACTTTAGGACATTAGAGAATCAAGCATGATAAGTTCATTTTTTAGAATTAAAAATTTTCTAGGTTGTTTTCCCAAATTTAGGTATTATCTAGAAATTTGAAATTCACAGGATTGACATCAAAAGCCATAATTTTTGTGAGATCTTGAGCCGTTAGAGCATATATTCTTTCTTGCTCACTTTTATATGAGTGTGTCTATCTTGATTGGTTATTCTAGAACTTGCATCGATTATACACGTTGATACCACATCTTTGATTTGATATACTGAGATGATAAAGGCACCTAGTTCTAACCCACTTACCCCATAAAAAATCGACCTTTATAATTAACCCATAGTGAACCCCCTTGAGCCTAACAAACCAATTATTGATTTACCCTTAACATTAACCCATCATCTATTCTTTTTGGTTCCTTGAGAATTTCCTTTATTTAATTTGATCCCTATTTTGTCGAGATTTGATTTGAATTAATGCCTAGCTATGTTCTTCTACTCAGATAGTAAATTTTCATTACGTGATTTGTTCTTAAAAAAAGTGCATAAACAAAGTAATTCCAGTTGTTAAACTATTGTTTAGTTTACTATTATTACGAATTGTTTTAGCACTTGAGCTTGAACAGTGTAATCCATAAGGAGGAGCTCAATTTTATGATTATTTATCCAGTGATGTAATTTCTCAGTATTAGTTATTTTTCTAGTTTGGTAATTTTTCAATCCAATCTCGATTCTAACATTCTTTTGCAGCCTTTTTCCACGCCCCTAACCTAAGCCCCGTTCAAACCCTTCAAAGACCTTTTGATTGTTGTATCATCTCAATTTATAGTGGTGGAGATTTGATTTTTATGCAAGCCTATGGTAATAACTTTTCATGTTGACTATTAAGTGCTTAATTTCTAAACCTTAAACACCTTGAGTAATTTGAGTGAATCTTTTGTGAGGATGTCAACTCTGTGTAATTTTGAATTAAAGGTAACTACTTAGATAAAGGGAAATACCTACGTTTTCGTGTTAAAATGCTCAACTTGGATTGTGACAAACGCTAAATTATACATATTTTTACCTCATGTTTAGCCTATATTTTGGATGAATTATTATCAATTTTGTGAGAATTGGTGCTCTTAACCTTTCTTTTTCATATCTTATACTCAGAAGAGCATAGGGAAGAGAAAATAATAGAAAATGGACCAAAAATGAGGAAAATGGGCCAACAATGACATAACACACGGCTTAAGGAGTTGCCATATGGCTGTGCCACACGGCCGTGCCACATAAAGATCACACGGTCTAGCTCTCGACAAGCACGGCCAGGCCACACGGCCGTGCCCTTACCGATAATTTCACACGGCCTTTGTCGAACTCACACGGATGTGGCACACGGGCGTGTTCTAGTTGTGAAAAAGGGGAATTTCACTCGAATTGGGATACTTAGAGGCTAAGAAAGGCTCCCCCAAAGCTCTATATAAAGACCCCATGAGGCAATAGGCAAAGGAACTTTTGGATACACTTTAGATACGAAATACTTAGATTTCTTCTCGTCTTTCTGCCACACAAGGGGTAGAAGCAAGGGATTACTCCAAAGGAGAAGCTGATTGATACATCCCAGAAGCCGGAATTCTACACCAACATGAGGATCTCCCTAAATTCCTTCAGGGGTTTTTGGTTTCTTTTATGTTTTGTTATTTTATATATTCTAAGATGTTTTCTTTCTTTATTATGAACTAAACCCCTCAAATACTTGAGGGGGATGAAACCTAAGACAGATTTTGTTATTTATTCTTGATTTATTTGATAAATACTTGAATTGTTCTTAATTATGTGTTCTTCATTCTTGATTTAAAAATCCTAGGTATTACTTCAAGAATTAGATGTGCTTAGAGCAGAGGAGCAAAATTCCCTCTGATAAGAGTAGATCTACCATAATTAAGCGGAGTTGCATGCAACCCTAGAAACAGGGCGACATAAATTTACCGGATTAGGGTCAAACCTAATATGGGGAGCCATAGATAGAATTAATGCAACCTAGGGAGTTAATTAATAAAGGAACTTTAATTTACAACTTGGGCCTGGTTGCTCTACGCCTCGATGGAGAGTTTAGCATAGGTCAGGGATCTCTACGGATCAAGTCAAGTAATTAGATCATATAATTCAAGGAAATAATAACAAGTGAAGTCTAGGTGGATTCCCCCTTGAGTATTGTCCTTATCAATTCGCTTTTCCCCCAAAGTTTTCCCAATTTACTCTTTATGTTTTCTTAGTTTAGTTTAGAATTAGTTTAAACAAACCCTCTTTTATTCTTAGGCTAGATAATAGAAAGGAAGTAAGTAATAGTACTTTTGGTTCCCTTGGGTACGATAACTCGGTCTTACCACTAAACTATACTACTGTTCGATAGGTGCGCTTGCCTTTAACATCGTGATATTAGTTAGTTTTGGTGTGATCAGTTTTATAAATTTTATTACTTAATATCGCGAGTCGTTATCAGATTGCTTGAAACTTTGATGTTCTTTTAGTTGAATTCTCAATGTATGATTACTTATGGGTTATTTCAAAACATTATTGATATGAATTATAAGTTGAGAAAAATTTATTTTTAATTGTGAGTTGAGGATTTTGCTTGAGGACAAGTGATATGCTCGCGATATTAAGTAATAAAATTTATAAAACTGATCACACCAAAACTAACTAATATCACGATATTAAAGGCAAGCGCACCTATCGAACAGTAGTATAGTTTAGTGGCAAGACTGAGTTATCGTACCCAAGGGAACCAAAAGTACTAATACTTACTTCCTTTCTATTATCTAGCCTAAAAATAAAATAGGATTGATTGGAACTAATTCTAAAACTAACTAAAGTGCACAAAAAGTAAATTGGGGAAAACTTTAGGGAAAAGCTGATTGATATGAGCAATACTTAAAGGAGAATCCACCTAGACTTCACTTGTTATTGGTTCTTGAGCTAAACGATTTATTCACTTGACTTGATCCATAGAGATCCCTAATTTATGCTAAACCCTTCGTCGAGGCGAAGAGCAACTAGGCCTAGGTTGTTATCTAAAGTTTCTTTATTAATTAACACCCTAGGTTGCATTAATTCGATCTATGGTTCCCCATATTAGGTTTGACCCTAATCCGACAGATTTATGTCGCCCTATGTCTAGGGTTGCATGCAACTCTGCTTAATTGTGTTAGATCTACTCTTATCACAGGGACTTTTGCTCCTCTATTTTAAGTGCATCTGTTTCTTGAATTAATACCTAGGATTATTAACACAAGAATTAAGCATACATAATTAAGAACAACTCAAGTATTTATCATATAACTCAAGAATAAATAATAACAAGATCTGTCTTAGGTTTCATCCCCCTCAAGTATTTGAGGGGTTTAGTTTATAATAAAGAAAGAAAACATCTTAGAAGAATTAAGATAACAAAACATAAAGAACCCGAAAACCCTTGAAGGAATTTAGGGAGATCCTCTGTCTTGACGTAGAATTCTGGCTTCTGGGATGAATCAATCGGCTTCCCTTGGAGTAATTCCTTGTTTTCACTCCTTGTGTTGGCATAATTATGGTACTCTTTCTTGAGAGAAGAGAGTATATCTTTAGAGTTGCCTCCTGGGGTCTTTATATAGAATTTAGAATGGCTTTCTTAACCCCTAAGCATCCAAATCCGAGTGAAATTCCTCTTCCTCACGACTAGAACACGCCCGTGTGCCACGCCCGTGTACTTCGACAAGAGGCCATGTGAGATTCTGTCGATTGGAGCACGACCGTGTGGCCTGGCCGTGCTTGTCGGGGCTAGACCGTGTGGCACGGCCGTGTGATGACCCCTTGGGACGTGCATTTTCACATTTTTGCCTATTTTCTCTGATTTTTTGTCCATTTTCCGCTCTTTTCTCTTCCCTATGCTCTCCTGAGTATAAGATATGAAAAAGAAATATTAAGAGCACCAATTCTCACAAAATTACTGATAATCCATCCAAAATATAGGCTTTACATTAGGTAAATATCTGTATAATTTATCGTTTATCAACAAGCAAATGCTTAAGAGTGGGGATATTTGATAAACCATAAATAAAACACATTTTAACCCCATGCTTAGTATATTTTTAGATGAATTACCTTATAATTCAATGAATTTGATGCTCCTAATCCTTTAATTTCATGTCTTATACTTAGGTGAACATTGGCCAAAATGGACAAAACGAGCTAATTTTAGTGTTTCACATGGCCTAGGCACTTCTACACAGGTAAATCACATGCCTATGTGAGACATACGGGCTGGCCACACGCTCGTGTGTCATGGTCATGTCGACGATTAACCAAGCCAGTATTGCATATGGCCTGAGCATCTTCACACAGGCTGACCACACGCTCGTGTCCCTTTCGAGCCTTGTTTCAATTCTACTCAGAAAAGGCTAATTTTTAGGTGTTTTGCACATTCCAAAGTCTATATAAACACCCTAGGAGGGGATTAAAGAGAATACACAGAGCAGAAAGCAATGAATTACTCGAAGGAAGCCGATTGATTCATCTCAGAAGCTGGACCTCCATCAAGACAGAAGATCTCCCTTCAATTTCCCTTAAAGTTTTTGGGTTCTTTATATTTTGTTGTTTTCCAATTTTTGAGATGTCTCTCTTTATGAACATGAACTAAATCCCCTAAATACCTAAGAGGGATGAAACCTAAGACGGATCTTGTTATTAATTTCTGAGTTATATGATAAATACTTGATTTGTTCTTAATTATGTTTATTAATTCTTGTTTTAATATTTCAGGATATTAATTCAAGTTGAATGTGCTTATTCAGTAGAGCAAAAGTCCCTGTCTAAGAGTAGATCCAACATAATTAAGCGAATTTGATCGCAATCCTAGAGATAAGACGACGAAAATCTGCCAAATTAGAGTCAAATCTAATAGGAAAATCCATTAATCGAGTTAATGCAACAATATGGGTTTTAATTAGAAAGAAATTTCAATTAATCAACCTAAGGTTAGTTTTTTTAGTCTTGAAAAAGATAATAACATAAATTAAGGATTTCTACGAATCAAGTCAAGTGAATAAATCGTCTAATTCAGAGTCGAATAATAAGTGAAGTCTAGGTGGATTCTTCCTTGGGTATTATCTTAATCAATAGATTTTCTAAAAGTATTTTCTCAATTTACTCTCTGTGCATTCTTAGTTAGTTAATTAGTTTAATTAAAACAAATCCCCTTTATTTTTAGGCTAGATAATAAAAAGATAGTTAATACTAGTACTTTTAGTCCTCGTGGATGCGATATTCTGGTCTTGCCATAGCTATACTACTGTTCGATAGGCACGCTTGCCTCTATCGTGATCGTTATCGTAGTTTAGTTTTTGGGAATGATCACATCACATCATTATCTCGTCTACAATTCCAATTAGGGAGATGATTAGTCTTTGCTATCTGAGAAGTTGACTCCACGGGTAGAGACATAAATGTACTCATTGGAAGAATGATACATTAGACTGGACCTAAGTTGAATCAATTCACTTGTGGCGTTCATGGTGTGACTTAGCTAAATTCTGGGTTAGTCACTAACCATGCATATGTAACTCATGTGCTTCGTTACAAGTGGAGGCTTATGCTCTAAACATGACCGAGTCGATAGCCAATATATTAGGTGCATGACTTGTGTATGGCATTGCACATCAGCAACTGATTTCTTACCTTATTCCAACAAAATTTTTAAAAATATAACATATAAAAACAAAAAATGATCTAATTAGAGAATAGGAACTAAATCCACAACATAGTACGAGACTAATAGCATAATTTAATCTAACAAATTTAATTGCTATTGTTTATGCAAGTACTAAAATTTCAAATTAAAAAAGTAGAATAATGAAAATTGATCAGATAAAACTAAAAGAACTAAATTCACAACTTATGTATAGTACAAAGATTAAAAAAAAACTCAACCGTATTAATTAGGGTTTATTTTTTGAGTTTACAAGCATAATTACTAACGTGTGGATAAAAATAATAGCCAATTATTTGTTATTTTTTATTACCTACAAATTATTGTATAAAAATATAATTTTCAATTAATTATCAAAAATAGAAAAAATGTTAATATATGGTAACTATATCTAAATTAATTGTGTTATTATTATATTGCCATAGGTGACGTATAAAACGTAATGCAAAATCCTTTATATGATTTTTCTCTTGCTACAAAATTGGCAAGTAATCTTCACCTACCAAGTCATAACTTTAATGCAATATCATGTCAAAAAAATTCCAAGAAATTCAGCTATAAATGGCCAAATGCATGTCATTTTTTGTATATCATCAGCTTGTTATCATATAACTTACTCTTTGTTTCATCTCTCAACAGCTTTTTTTTTAAACTATGGCTTCTTTCGGCGTGGTTTCTCTTTTTGCGGTTTTGCTTGTGGCTTTTTGTTAGTATCTATAATATTTATCAAATTCGATATTTAATTATTACATACATATATATACATGTAACTTTTTTTTAGTATAAAAGAGATTGCAATCATAAAATAAGGGAGGATTTGTAATTGTTGCGATTCAAATCCTTTATGTTTTAAACTCATCATATATAATAGCTAATATAAAATAACTAACAAAATGTTTAAATGATGAAAATTTTGTTGTTTAAATTGCAGGTGTATCAAACTCAGAAGCATGCACTCGTGACATAGACTGTCTGGGCCAGTGTAAACATGGTGGCTTTTGTGACTTAAAAACTAAAAAATGTAGTTGCTTGCCGGTGTCGGAGCAGCTACCGTCTAAAATTGTAGCAACAGTGGGTGCTATGCAGCGATGATGGAAACTACAAAGGATTGCCCACTAGCTTGTTAAGCTCATAACATTCGAGGTGGCATTTGTGTTTGCAAGCGTTGTGCCTGAAAAAAATAATCTTTTTTCGTTCAGAAAACTCTAAATTTAAGCCTATCAACAATGTCATATATAATAAGATAAACTTTGTATCCAAAAAATTGGCAAATAAATGATTAGTGAATAAAAAGGTTGTTAATGAGAATTAATTTACTTTTGTTATACTACGTTCAAGTATCGTAATTTCATATCTTTTCAATTGAGCATGCATTGTAACGGCCTAGTTTCAGTGAAATCAGAATAGTGGTTTCGGGACCACAAATTTGAGCTATACAGAAAATTTATTTTAATATTATTTCATGGTCTATATTATGATAGGAAAGTAGTATGAAAATACTGATAGGAAAATTTTACCGATTAAGTGATTAATTAGAGAAAGGACCGAATTGCATAAAATGTAGAAGTTGAATTCTAGAAGCTAGAAGGATTAAATAGCTATAGATTTCAAAACTAGATGTCCTTATATGGTAATTAGACCATTAATTAAAAGTTAGTAGATATTTATGGATGAATCATTCATGGAAATTGAGAAACAAAAATTGGAATTCAAAGAAAATAAAAGATGATAATTAATTAACATGAAAAATATCAACATTTTCACCATCTTCATCACCAAATTTTCTATGGAAACCCTAGGAGAGAGGAAGAAAACTTTCTTGGCATAAATAGATAAGTAATCAAGTCCAGTTTTTAATAATTTTTATATTTTTGAGATCGAGATAACCTCTTCTTTCTATTTTGGGGATTAATTTGAAAAGTTATCAAAGTATAAATTTTGTGCCATGGATGAACATGCTGAAAATTTGAAATTTATGGTAGAAAATGAAAGGTTGTTAGTAGATAAACAACTTTTACAAAGTGAATTTGCATGAAATTATGATTTAAGCACAAAATTGAAAAGTTGTGAAATTCAAAGAAAAATTCTGAATTTTGTGAATCATAAGTCCTATAAATGATATATGGAAATTTCGGTTAGGCTTGGAACAAGGATTAGATTGCATAAATTTTATTTTTTGAGCCTAAGGATGAAATTGAAATTTATGAAAAGTTTAGGGATAAAATAGTAATTTTGCCTAGAGTGTAAATTGAGTCTAAATGAATATGAAATGTGATAGATTGATGATTAAATTCATTTATATAGATCCAGAAAACTCAAATATGAAGCTAGATTGAGGAAAGGAAAAGATTTCAAATTAGTAGATTTTCGTACAAACAAGTGTGTAACTTAATATTGAATCTTGAAATGCTTAAATTACATGTTATATGATATGAATGTTATGTAAATGTTAAATGTATAAGAATGTAATAATACGTTTGATATTACTTGAGAAAAGGGATAAGTCCCGGTTGAATGAAGGAAATTTGATGAAATAGTGTGAACGTGATTTTGCATGTGTTGCAAATAGGATTTAGCTCGGACGAGTAATCCTGATAAGTTTCTCGAACATTATGAGATAAATTTTTGGGAGGATAGTGATCGGTAGTAATTCTGCATAAATTGTGGACTCTGTTTGAGCAACTTGATACACGACTTGCCCGATTGTGATCCTGCATATGTTGCGGACACAAACATGGGTTTTTGTGAGCATTATGGTAATCGATCGGTTGTGATCTTGCATATGTTGCAGACACAAATGCAGCTCTGTGTGAGTTTCTAGACATGACTCGCAAGAACTACTTGAGATATGGCTATCCGATGCTTTTATTACACGATTTTCCCAGTTAAAAGTTCTTTAGTATCCATCTATATTTCCAATAAATTCAACGGGCAAAACTTGGAAATGGTTAATGGAATTTAAATTAATTTATCTTGAGAATGTATATGTGATACGAAAGTTATAAGCATGTGGAAAACATGATATAATGAGCTCATCCAAGTTAATGATATTATATGATGTTACTTGACTAACTTGAATTGTTTAAGCTGTGTGATAGGCTAATAATTCACTTATCTGGATGTTTATGTATGTGATTAAGATACACAAAAATAAATGGTAAGTTAGATACTTGTTACATAAACTTACTAAGCATTAAATGCTTACTAGATTTTATTTCTCTGTTTTATAGTGCTCAGAAGCTCGTGAAGCTCAGAAGCTGTTTTATAATGGCATGTATAGGCTAGTAAAGCTAATGTATATGTTGAAATGATTGAATGTAAACTAGCCATTGGTATGGCTAGTGATAAATTGATTTCGGTATGTTTATAAAGTAAATTATGGCTTTACATGTATGTTGTTATGGTTTGAGTTGGTAGAATAAACATGTGTATAAAATGAGGTAAGATTTGAAATAAGTGAATATGTGAAATATAACATATTGAATGATAAATTGGTTAAATTTAAATGCTTGAATTGATTGGTTGGCATCGGTAAAGTTTTGTGTAGGTGTTGGATGAAAAATGGTGAAGATTAAGACTTGGAAAATATCCTTATTTTGTCCACATAGGTCAACAGACGGGCGTGTGTCTTGGCCGTGTGTGACATACGGTTTGCAACATGGGCGTGTAACCTGACCGTGTGTCCCCTACATTTTAAGAATTGAGAAACAGAATGCTTAGAATGAGTACACGGGCAGAGAGACGGGCGTGTGTCTCAGACGTGTGAGGTACACCGCCTAGAACACAGACATGTCTCTTGGCCGTGTGAAACATGCACCTAATTTTCAAAAATTAAATTAACCACACGGCTTAGCGCATGGGCGTGTAACTTGGCCGTGTGACATAGATTTCTTCATAGGTTGCAAGTTAGAGAGTTACAGAGGTAAGGGACATGGGCGTCTGACATCACACGACCTAAGACATGGGCATGACAGGCTCACACGGCCTCACCAAACGGGCATGTCCCTCACCACACGGGCATGTGACTCCTAAATGTGAGAAAATTTTTAGAATTTTGAGAAAAATTCCTCGAGATCCCGATTTAGTCCCTACTCAATTCTAATACATGTATTGGATCAAGATGGTCCAATCAAGGGACGCTTTGATGAAACTCAGAAAATGAGTAATACTTAACTCAATTTAGTTGTACATATTCTATAAACTCCAGTAATGCCTCGTAACTTTGTTCTGATGACGAATTCATGTTAGGGGTGTTAAATTTATTGGTATCAGAGCTATGGTTTAGCCGATTCTTGAGCTAATGTAGCAAGTGCGGGATTAGCTATACATGCCATTATATAAGTTGTGATAGTGTGATAACTCTTGACCATTTTAAATGTGTTTTTCTTATAGTAATGTTGTCCAACCGAGCTGATTCCGGGGAAGCTGAGAGCCATGCTCCGGCTTCAGTTCAAAGAGAAGCATCTAGTAGTAGAAGGCTCGTATCTAAGGGACGAGGTGAGGAGGTGAAAGAAGCCTTTTTTCAAATGATGAGCGAGTGGTTTACTGAATATTTGAGAAATAACCCAATTGTACAACAAGCTCCCCCACCTGTGCCTCTACCGGTTCTCGAAATGCCACAAGATACTGAATCTGTTAGAACTGGTAAGCCTCCGGTAGATAAAATTAGAATATATGTAGCAGAAGAATTCTGAGCTATAGCTGAAGATAACTTAGAAATGGCTGAATTCTAGTTAGAAAATACTATCAGGATTTTAGATGAAATATCATGCAAACCAGTTGAGTGTTTGAAATGTGATGTATCATTATTAAATGATACAACCTACCAGTGGTAGAACACATTGATTTCTGTTGTACCGAAAAAAATGTTACTTGGGAATTTTTCCAAACTGAATTTCAAAAAAGTATGTCAGTCAGAGATTCCTCGATTAAAAAAGAACAGAATTTTTAGAGTTGAAACAGGGAAATATGACTTGTCTGAGTATGAAAGGGAATTTTTTTGGTTGAGCAGGTATGCCAGAGAATGGGTTCCAACTGAGGCCGACATGTGCAAACGCTTTGAAGAGGGTTTAAATGAAGATATCAAATTGTTGATTGGAATTTTAGAAATAAGGGAATTTATAGTACTGGCTGACTGAGCACACAAGGCAAAAGAATTAACTAAAGAGAAGAAACAAGCCGAAAGAGAAGCCCAGACTTTTAGCAAAAGACCTATGGGGAGGTCACAATCTTCTATTTCGAAGAAATCTAAGAAGTATTATGATCGTTATACCTCAGTCACGGGGTATTCTGGAAACGAATGGGGCTCTCAACTTTCTAATTCAAGATCTTTTTCTCCATCTATAACTAGTGTGGGAAGTGTTGGTAATCCCAAACTGAAATACAAATATTGTAATGAGTTTCATTCGGGAAATGCCATATGAGAAAAGGGGCCTGCTATAAATGTGGTTCTCTTGATCATTTTCTCAAAGATTGCCTGAAAATAGTTGAAAAAGAAACGGATCAGACTTTAAAGCTGATTAATCCTACTTCAAGAGATAGACTACCTCGATATCCCGGAAATGTTAGTCGTAGCCGAGGCGCTACAAAGGATTCCACAGTTAGGTCGGAAGCATGGGCATCTGCCAAGACGTATGCCATTCGTGCTAAAGAAGATACTTCTACACCAGATGTTAATACCGGTACATTTTCTTTACTTGACACTGATATTACTGCTTTGATTGATCCTGGTTCTACTCATTCTTACATATGTACAAAGCTAGTATCTTTTAAAAATTTACTTGTTGAATTCACTGAATTTGCGGTTAAAGTTTCAAATCCCATGGGCTAGTATGTTATAGTGGATAAAATTTGTAAAAACTATCCACTGATGGTTAAGGGTTATTGTTTTCTGGTTGACTTGATGCTATTGCTTTTTAATGAATTTGGTGTGATTTTGGGAATGGATTAGCTAACCCAACATGATGTAGTGGTGAATTGTAAACAGAAGTACATGGTATTAAAATTTCAGAATGGTGAATTACTCTGTGTTGAACTTGATAAACTGGATGGGTTATCTAATGTGATTTCAGTCATGACAACACTGAGGTATGTCAGAAAAGCATAATGCTTATCTTGCCTATGTGTTAGACACTAAAGTAACTGAGTCAAACATTCAGTCAGTGCCAGTCGTATGTGAATTTCCCGATGTGTTTCCAGAGGAGTTACCTGGGTTACCCCTAGAAATGGAGGTAGAATTTTCTATAGATCTTGTTCTAGGAACTACTCCAATATCTATAGCACCTTATAGCATGGCTCCTACTGAATTGAAAGAGTTGAAAGCATAGCTGCAAGAACTTATTGACAGGGGTTTTGCTCTACCTAGCCACTGCCTTGGGGTGCCCCGGTTTTGTTTGTCAAGAAGAAAGATAGATAGTTGAGATTATGTATTGATTACCGAGAACTTAATAAAGTCATAATAAAGAATAAGTACTCATTGCCTCAAATTGACAACTTGTTTGATCAGTTGAAAGGTGCCATTGTATTTGCAAATATTGATCTCTACTCGGGTTATTATCAACTATGGGTAAAAGAGGTTGATGTACCGAAGACAACTTTTAGAACCAGATATGGACATTATGAGTTTTTTGTGATGCCATTTGGGCTGACGAACGGACCTGCAGTGTTCATGGATCTGATGAACATAATTTTTAGACCGTCTTTAGACAAGTTTGTAGTAGTGTTTATTAATGATAACCTAGTTTGTTCTCGAGATGAAAATGAACATGCTGATCATTTGAGAATTATGCTACAAACTCTGTGAGAAAAGCAATTGTATGCTAAATTTAGCAAATGTGAGTTTTGGCTTCAGGAAGTTGGTTTTCTTGGACATATTGTATCTGCATAAGGTATCAGGGTTGATCCGAATAAAATTTCAGCTATAATTAATTGGAAGCCACCGAAAAATGTGTCAGAAGTCAGAAGTTTTCTGGGATTGGTTGGCTATTATTGAATATTTGTGCAAGGATTCTCTATAATAGCTTCTCCGGTGACTCAATTATTGCAGAAGGATGTGAGATTTGAGTGGTCTGATGAATGCTAGCAGAGTTTTGACAAGTTAAAAGACTTATTGACAAAAGCACTAGTGCTGGTACAGCCTAAATCAAGTAAGGAATTTATTATTTATAGTTATGCTTCATTGAATGGTTTAGGTTATGTTTTGATTCAAAAAGGTAAAGTAATAGCCTATGCTTCAAGACAACTAAAACCACATGAGAAGAATTACCTGATACATGATCTAGAGTTAGTAGCCATTGTGTTTGCACTGAGAAAATGGTGACATTACCTATTTGGTGAAAAATGTCATATCTATACTGATCACAAGAGCTTGAAGTATTTAATGACACAGAAAGACTTGAATTTGAGACAACGCAAGTGGC
The DNA here is from genome assembly GCA_020496765.1 of Gossypium stocksii. NCBI lineage: Eukaryota > Viridiplantae > Streptophyta > Magnoliopsida > Malvales > Malvaceae > Gossypium > Gossypium stocksii. The sequence goes on from CM035623.1 coordinate 5,282,908, forward strand.
TTGAATTGTTAAAAGATTATGATCTGGTCATTGATTATCATTCGGGAAAAGCGAATGTGGTTGCAAATGCTTTAAGCAGGAAATCTTTGTTTGCTTTGCGAACAATAAATACCTGATTGTTATTATCTGAAAATGGTGCAATCATAACTTAGTTGAAAGTTAGACCCATGTTTCTGTAACAAATTTGTGGAGCTCGGAAAAAATGATGATAAGTTACAGGCTAAACAGGTGCAGTGTGAATTGGGTATTGACCCAGAGTTCCAGATTGGATTTGATGATTGTTTATTATTCAGAGGAAGAGTATGTGTGCCAAGGAATACAAAACTTGTACAGAAGATTTTGCAAGAAGCTCTAGTGGTACTATGTCTATATATCCGGGAAGTAATAAAATGTATAATAATTTAAAGAAAATGTATTGGTGGCTGGGAATGAAACGTGACATATCTAAATTTGTATCGAGATGTTTTGTATGTTAGCAAGTCAAAGCTGAACATCAGTTACCTTTGGGATTATTACAACCAATTATGATACCGGAGTCGAAATGGGAAAGGATCATTATAGACTTTGTGTCAAGATTACCCCTGTCTCCGAAAAATAAAAATGCTATTTGCATAATCATTGACAAGTTGAAAAAGTCATCATATTTTATTCCGGTATGTATGGATTTTTTTTGGATAAATTGGCTGAGTTGTATGTATCTGAGATTGTCAGGTTACATGGGGTGTCAGTCACCATCATCTCGGACAAAGACCCCCGATTCCCATCTCATTTTTAGAGTAAATTGCAAGAGGCTCTGCGAACTTAGTTGCATTTCAGTACCGCATTCCATCCTCAGATTGATGGCCAGTCCGAACATGTAATTTAGGTATTATAGAATATGCTTCGATGTTGTGTGCTAGAGTTGGAAGGTAATTGGGAAAGATATCTATCTTTGATTGAATTTGCTTATAATAACAGCTATCAGTCCAGTATTAAAATGGCACCGTATGAGGCTTTGTATGGTCATAAATGTAGAACTCCATTGTGCTAGACAGAACTCAGTGAGAAAAAGATACACGGAGTTAAGCATGTGATATGGAAATGATAAGCATGTGGAAAACATGATATAATGATCTCATCCAAGTTAATGATATTATATGATATTACTTGACTAACTTGAATTGTTTAAGTTGTGTGATAGGCTAATAATTCAGTTATTTGGATATTTATGTATGTGATTAAGATACACGAAAATATATGGTGAGTTAGATACTTGTTACATGAACTTACTAAGCATTAAATGCTTACTAGGTTTTATTTCTTTGTTTTATAGTGATCAGAAGCTCGTGAAGGTTGGAAACAGTCGGAGCAACATCACACTATCCTCCAGCTTATTTTGGTATAAATATGGATCTTATTTGGTATAATGGCATGTATAGGCTAGTAAAGCTAATATATATGTTGAAATGGTTGAATGTAAACTAGCCATTGGTATGGCTAGTAATGAATTGATTATAGTATGTTTATAAAGTAAATTATGGCTTTACATGTATGTTGGTATGGTTTGAGTTGGTAGAATAAACATGTGTATTAAATGAGGTAAGATTTGAAATAAGTGAATATGTGAAATATAACATATTGAATGATAAATTGGTTGAATTTAAATGCTTGAATTGATTGGTTAGCATTGGTAAAGTTTTGTGCAGGTGTTGGATGAAAAAGGGTGAGGAATAACGCTTGGAAAATAGACTTATCTTATCCACACGGGTAGACACAAGGGCGTGTGTCTAGACCGTGTGTGACTGAAGGTCTGGTAAATGGGTGTGTAGCCTGACAGTGTGTCCCTTCATCCTAAGAATTGAGAAACAGAATGCTCAAAATGAGCACACGAGCAGAGACACGGGCGTGTGTCTTAGCCATGTGAGGCACACGGCCTAGAGCACGGGCATCTCTCTTGGCCGTGTGAAACCTGCACCTAATTTTCAAAAATTAAATTAACCACAAGACATAGCACACGGGGGTGTGACATCACACGGCCTAAGACATGGGCATGAAATATCGCCATGTGAGCCACACAGCCTCACCATACGAGCGAGTCCCTCACCACACAAGCATGTGACTTCTAAATGTGAGAAAAATTTTAAAATTTTGTGAAAAATTTCCTGAGATCCCAATTTAGTCCCGACTCAATTCTAATGCATGATTGGACCACGAGGGTCCAATCAAGGGACATTTGATGAAACTTAGAAAATGAGTAATACTTGACTCGATTTAGTTGTACATGTTCTATAAACTCTAGTAATGCCTTGTAACCTTGTTCTAGCGACGGATCTGGGTTAGGAGTGTTACATGCATGGTTCTAATTTTTGATCCATTGAATTTATATGCTATTCATATGCTAAGGGTGATGACACAGTAACTCAGGCAATACTAAGGGTTATGGAACATGTTGCCGGTGCCTAAAAAGGGAAACTCAGTTGTTGCTTCATAGGTTGGTACCAAATCCTCAAAAGAGTTGGTCATGTGGCTTATCAACTCAAATTACCACCTAAACTAGATCGTATCCATGACGTCTTCCATGTTTCCATGCTAAGATGTTACTGTTCTGACCTATCGTATATTATGCCCATCGAAAAAATTGAGGTAAGACTTGATTTGTCCTTCGAAGAAGAACCCGTTAGAATTCTTTAAAAAGATATGAAAGTTTTAATAAGGAAACAAATTCCATTAGTAAAAGTGTTGTGGCAAAACCATGGTATTGAGGAAGCTACGTGGGAAATGGAAAATTCATTCCATCAACAATATCTTCACTTATTAGAAACAAGTAAAATTCCGAGTACAAAATTTCTTTAAGGAGGAGAGAGTTGTAATATCATAAACAATAGGAGGTTAGATTCTTAGGAAATTATCATCAATTGATTCCAAGTCTAGTGGTTAAGAGCTTGGTAGAAAGTATAGAGAACTAAAGTTCAAGCCTCATAAATTGCACTCTTTCTTAGTTTTTTCCTCCCATTTCCAAAAGACCCAATCCACGTTGGCCATCCTACTATAATGATTTTCTTCACAGATGGGCTAATTACCTAATAAAATCCCAAACCTTTGCTCAACCCAATTCTCTAAAAGACTCTCCTTAATTCAACTAAAGTTCCCATTTGTTATTTTAGCATATAAAAATCATACCCCAACTCTTATTTTCACATAACCTAAGAAAACCCCCTGTTACAAACTTCCTTTCAAAACCTTGTTGCTGGAAATTTTTTGAATTCTTGAATCGCTGCAATCAAGCCCTAATACATCATCTTTAAACATTCCTATCGAAAAGCCCCATGGAATCTTGAAAACTTACCAATAATCATCACGTTTTGTCGATTAAAAGATCCTTATAGCTGTTTGGATCAAGCTTCAACATGGGGTGGTCACTTGAAGCCTTGTGAAAGAAAGGTGGGTGACCTTTTACGAAAAATCAGGTTAAAATTTGAAACTACCCAGGTACACATGTCTACCCGTGTGGATCACATGATCCTTAACACAACCGTGTCCCCTGTTTTTCCCTCACATCTGCGCTTCGCACATGTCCTGGACACACGGTCGTGTGACCCATTCTCCTGCATTTCTTTACTTCACACACAACTTAAGGCCACACACACAGACTGGACACACGGGCATGTTGCCCTTAAAAACTAAAAATTACAGTTTTACCTTATTTTCATTTATTTTATGCAATTTAATCCCTGATTAGATTTTTAAAGGCATCTAGAGAACTAGATTATACAATTAGGTCCTAAATTAAGATGGTATGAAATATCTACATGGATGAATAATTTTGTGCTTTATATGTTTACGATTATTGATTATTTTCCTAAAGTTGTGCATGAAATCATGATTGTAGTTAGAATTACATGATATAGGGATGACCATTTAAAACCGTGACTAATAATGACATGCCTATGATTTTTGATAGTATATGTGTAACACCCCAAACTCAACCTAGATGTTATGGCTAGATCTAGAGATGTTCTATATGTTCATTCAAAAACACAACAGGAGTCCCTCATGACAGGCTATTAGCTCAGTGGTAGAGCGGGCCCCTGATAATTGTGTCATTGTGCTTGGACTGTAAGGGCTCTCAGCCACATGGATAGTTCAATGTGCTCATCAACGCCTAACGCTGAGATGTGGATCATCCAAGGCACATTAGCATGGCGTACTTCTCATATTCGAACCGGTGTTTGAAACCAAACTTCTCTTTAGGAGGATTGTTAGGGCAATTCAGGTGAGATCCAGTGTAGATCTAACTTTCTATTCACTCGTGGATCTGGGCAGTCCGGGGGGACCACCACAGCTCTTCACTTCTCGATAATCCATACGTCCCTTATCAGTTTAAGGACAACTATCTCTCGAGCACATGTTTAGGTTCGGCTTCAATAGGAAAATAAAATGGAGCACCTAACAACGTATCTTCATAGACCAAGAACTACAAGATCGCCCCTTTCATTCTGGGATGACTGAGGGATCGTACCATTCGAGCCTTTTTTTCATACTTTTTCTGAAAGTCTAGAGAAAGCTGCAATCAATAAGATTTTTCTAATCCTCCCTTCCCTAAAAGAAGAATGTGAAATTCTTTTTCCTTTCCACAAGGACCAAGAGATTGGATCTAGCCATAAGAAGAATGATTGGCTGATACATAATTCATTTCTTAGTCTTCGACCCCCTCAGTCACTACAAACACCCCCGGTTAGTGTAATGGGATGTGTCTACTTATCTATCTCTTAACTCAAAATGGGAGCAGGTTTGAAAAAGGATCTTAGTATGTTTAAGATTGGGCCAAGAGGGTCTCCTAATGCCCTTTTTTTTCTTCTTGTTTGTTTTAGAAAGACATTGTTAGCTCTTGATATATAAATATCTGATTTATTTTAAACAAATTTTTCTTAATCGATTTAATAAAAACATATTTTATATATATATTTGTATATTTTGTAAATGTTTGAGTTTGCAGCAGAAAAATCTTATTTGGGCCCAGTTTTGGAAACACGGTTTGTTATTGTAAAATCAAACGTTTTGTGGATCAAATTTTAAGCCCACCAAAAATGATAAAATAGTTAAACTAGAAAATAAAATCTAGAAATTAAAATAGTCCTAAAAACATCTCAAACAGTCCATCAAAATCAAAATAATATATATCAAATCAGCATATTTTGACAAAAGTACTTCACCAAGCTCCTGTCACACCGATCCATCCTAAGTCTGAGGATTACTTAAAAGTAATAGACAAACATAGATTGAGTTTCAAAACTCAATGTATAACAAATATACGCAAAAATATCAGATAAAATTTTCAATCATGCTTTAATTAATCAGAACAGAAATAGAATCAGAACAGAACAGATGCAGATGCAGATTTACAATTGTACCCCCATCTGCTACTAATTAAGCTTTAATTAATCACTATTAACATTAATTAAGCTTATCTACATATAATAGCAATCATATTAATCCACTAACTTAACCCTTATTATTTAAATTATTCATTTAGCCCCTTTAATTAAATAACTCAACTTTTGTAGCTTTTACAGTCCAGTCCTTTTCACTTAATAAACTATCGAAATGATAAATTTTTTTCTAACTAAAATTTAAAACGAGCTTAAAGGTCTCATAAATTTTAAAAAAATTACGAATTTTTATGTTAGAATTGTGGTCCTTAAACCACTATTTTTGACACTACCAAAAATCGGGCTGTTACACGGTGAGGTCATTAGACAAAGCAATTGGATGAATTGTTTTCGTAAAGAGTATACAATAAGGAGTTTTCAATCATGGTACTACTTGTGAACTAACTCCAAGATTAAGTAAATTGAAAATTATCTTAACGACACTTCTGGACATCATTGCAATTACTCGAGCCTAATTGTATATGTCCAATTGGTCCCTCCGCTAGCTCAACAACAGCTCAATTGGACTACATTTGAATCAAAAAAAAAATTCTATGACTTTGGAAATAATTTAATTGAGTCGACTTATTCAGGATAACTGTTATGCCACCTTTATTAGAAACACATTGAGTTGGACTTACTCTCTCACTATTAGAGATAACATACACAATACAAACATCCAACCATTTATTGATTTCTTTTTTCACTACCTCTTTCATAATTGGGTTTAATCGACATTGCGCAACAACAACTGACTTCTTACCTTATTCCAAAAAAAATTTTAAAAATATAAAATATAAAAACAAAAATGATCTAATTAGAGAATAGTAACTAAATCCACAACTAACACATAGTACGTGACTAATAGAATAATTTAATCTAACAAATTTAACTGCTATTGTTTATGCAAGTACTAAAATTTCAAATTAAAAAAAGTAGAATAATTAAAATTGATCAGATAAAACTAAAAGGACTAAATCCACAACTTATCTATAGTACAAAGATTAATAAAAAAAATTCAACCATATGAATTAGGGTTTTTCTTTTTTTAGTTTCCGAGCATAATTATGAAGGTCTGGATACAAATAATAGCAAATTATTTACGGTTTTTTATTACCTACAAATTATTGCATAAAAATATAATTTTTAGTTAATTATCAAAAATAGAAAAATGTTAATATATGGTAACTATATCTAAATTAATTGTGCTATTATTATATTACCATAGGTGACGTATAAAGCATATTGCAAAATCTTCTATATGATTTTTCTCTTTCTACAAAATTGGCAAGTATATCTTCACCTACCAAGTCATAACTATAATACAATATTAGGTTAAAAAATTCCAAGAAATTCAGCTATAAATGGCCAAATGCATGTCATTTTTTGTATATCATCGGCTTGTTATCATATAACTAACTCTTTGTTTCATCTCTCAACAACTTTCATTTTAAACTATGGCTTCTTTTAGCATGGTTTCTCTTTTTGCGGTTTTGCTTGTGGCTTTTTGTTAGTATCTAAAATATTTATCCAGTTTGATATCTAAATATTACATACATATTTTTATATATGTAATTTTTTTTAGTATAAAAGAGATTGCAGTCTTAAAATACGGGAGGATTTGCAATTGTTGCGATTCAAATCCTGTGTGTCTTAAGCTCATTATATATAATAGCTAATACAAAATAACTCACAAAATGTTTAAATGATGAAAATTTTGTTGTTTAAATTGCAGGTGTATCAAACTCAGAAGCATGCACTCGTGACATAGACTGTTTGGGCCAGTGTAAACACGGTGGCTTTTGTGACTTGACAACTAAAAAATGTAGTTGCTTGCCGGTATCGAAGCAGATACCATCTAAGATTGCAGCAACAGTGGATGCTATGCAGCGATGACAAAAACTACAAAGGATTGCCCTCTAGCTTGTTAAGCTCATAACATTTAAGGTGGCATTTGTGTTTGCAAGCGTTGTTTCTGAAAAAAATATTTTTTTCGTTCAAAAAACACAAAATTTAAGTATTTCAACAATGTCATATATAATAAGATAAACTTTGTATCAAAAAAATTGGCAAATAAATGATTAGTGAATAAAAAGGTTGTTAAAGAGAATTAATTTACTTTTGTTATACTACGTTTAAGTATCGTAATTTCATATCTTTTCAATTGAGCATGCTTGTTTCTAATTTCCAATCCATCGAATTTATATGCTATTCATATACTAATGGTGATGACGCAATAACTCAGGCAATACTAAGGGTTATGGAACATGTTGTCGGTGCCCAAAAAGGGAAACTCAGTCGTCACTTCATAGGTTCAGACCAAATCCTCAAAAGAGTTGGTCATGTGGCTTATCAACTCAAATTACCACCTAAACTAGATCGTATCCATGATGTTTTCCATGTTTCCATGCTAAGACATTACCATTCTGACCTATCGCATATTGTGCCCATCAAAGAAATCGAGGTAAGACTTGATTTGTCCTTCAAAGAAGAACCTATTAGAATTCTTTAAAAAGATGTGAAAGTTCTCATAAGGAAACAAATTCCATTAGTAAAAGTGTTGTGCAAAAACCATGGTGTTGAGGAAGCTACATGGGAAATGAAAAATTCATTCCGTCAACAATATCCCCACTTATTCGAAACAGGTAAATTTTCAAGGACAAAATTTCTTTAAGGAGGGAGAGTTGTAACATCCTAAACAATAGGAGGTTAGATTTTTAGGAAATTATCATGAATTGAATCCAAGTTTAATGGTTAAGAGCTTGGTATAAAGTATAGAGAACCAAAGTTCAAGCCTCATAAATTGCACTTTTTCTTATTTTTTCCTCCCATTTCCAAAAGACCCAATGCACGTCGGCCATCCTACTTTAATGATTTTCTTCACAGATGGGCTAATTTCCCAATAAAATCCCAAACCTTTGCTCAACTCAATTCTTTAAAAGACTCTCTATAATTTAACTAAAATTCCCTTTTGTTATTTTAGCAAATAAAAATCATACCCCAACTCTTATTTTCACATACCCCAAGAAAACCCCTTGTTACAAACTTGTTCTTAAAACTTTGTTGCTAGAATTTTTTTTGAATTCTTGAATCTTTGCAATCAAGCCCTAATCCATCGTCTTCATCAAAAACATTGGATCTTGCGCCACTTACTCGTCAAGTCCCTGTCAAAATCAGTAAGTTTTTTTGTAACACCCCTAACCCGTATCCGTCACTAGATCAGGGTTTAAGAGCATTACCAGAGTTTACAAATCAATTAAACAAATATTTTATTCAATACAAAATTCATGTCAGAAATTTAACATAAAGTCCCTTATATGAACCCTCGAGATTCAAAACATGTAATAGAAATGAGTCGGAACTAAACCAGGTACTTAGAGAATTTTTCATGAAACGTCAATTTTTTCCTAGGTGTAAGGGACACACACCTGTGTGGCCAGGCCATGTGGCTCACATCGCCAAGTAACACACACTGTCTCAGGCTGTGTGAGTACACCCGTGTCTCAAGCTGTGTGGCATTTGAAGTAGAGCACACAGCCGTGTCCCCAGCCCCTATAACTCTCTGTTTCGTAATTTATTTAAGTGAAGGGGTCACACGGCCAAGCCATATGCCTGTGTGCCAAGCTGTATGATCAATTTTGAGCATTTAGTTTTGGAATTTAAAGATGCAGGAGACACACGGCCATGTCACACGCCCATGTGCTAGCTGTGTGTCACACACGCCTAAGACACACACCCGTGTCTCTGCCTGTGTGGACAAAATAAGGCCATTTTCAAGCCTTATTTCTCACCCAAATTTGTCTTTCACCTACATTAACACTTAAATGAGAGCCAATACAAGGCATTTAAACCTAGCCAAATCAAGGCATTAAAACTAAACCAAAACCAATCTTATGCATGTCATATTAGCTCATATGTTCAAGTATTTAAGCTTACCAATTTCACACTTATGTTCATAGGCAAATTTTATCAAATATACTAATTCAAAATCATTCACCAATAGATTTATATACTCTCCACCATATAACCCTTTCATTATACATTAAACATAATAAAGTTTTATATAATTATATCAAAATTTGCTAACACTAGCCATTCCAATGGCTAGTTACAACCAAATTATTTCATCATTTGATCTATTTTAGCCTATACATGCCATTATACCGAAAGTTAACTTGTTTCATATACCGAGAAGCCCAAGGGATAGTGTGGTGTGACTCCGACCAAGTTCCAACCTTTACGAGCCTTCGAGTACTATAAAACAGATAAAGGAAAATAGAGTAAGCATTTAATGCTTAGTAAGTTCATATAACAAGAATTTAACTTACCAATCATAATCATTTAAAGCAAGCATACAAAACATTCATCCAAATCGTTATGGCCATTTGCTTAAACACATATGATCTCAAGAAACATGTTAGTCATGTATTTCATGTGAATAACAAAAACAAGGATGAGCTCATCAGATATCAAGTTTCCAAGTATTACATACAGATATAAATCATAGTTTCATTTTGATTTCACATATTCTTATGTCAGAATTTCCCCCATTGAATCATTTGAAATCTCGATGGATACTTGGGTAGTACACCTGAAGTGTAAAATACTATAAATTCGTCAATTCATATCCGGGAGTGCTTTCATAAGCACTTAAATAGAAAGCTCTCTCTCAAGCACTATAACGGGAAGCTCATTGAGCCTTGTAACGGGAAGCTTATCCGAACAATATAACGAGAAGCTTACAAAGAGCCTATAATGGGTAGTGTAAAGCCCTAAAATATTTTTATATGTTTCTGTAATTATTTGACACAACTGTGTATCTGCTTTAGTGGTTAAGTGTTCTAGATGTGTATAAGAGGTCCCAAGTTCAGTGTTCTGGATGTGTATAAGAGGTCCCAAGTTCAAGACTTACCTTTGGTAAATTTTGGAATTTTTCTGACTTAAGCCTCATCCTTGCTCAATGGATTTATGTTTGATTAATTGTAAAACCATGTTAGAATGGGCCTGCTGGTCTGGTGGTTAGGTAAAGTGTTAGTTTGCTGGAGGTCCTTTGTTCGAATCCTTGCGCAAGCATGAATGTTAATATTTTTACTCTGGGTCCTTAGATGGAGGTGGGATTTTGAGTCGTGGGTTATTAGTGGGATTAGTGGAGAGAATTAAGGGATATTGGGGAGTTATCAGAAATTTTATTTTGAGTTTTTATTTTTTCTCTTTCCTAAAATTCTTTTTGCTTTCACGTTTTCTCTCAATTCCCACGTTCTGTTCTTCTCCATTTTTTTCTTCCTTTTCTCTTTATTGTGATTTGGGGGTCTCTACTCTTGCGCTTTTCAAACAGTTGTTGGAGGGGGAACTGATCTGCTATTGGGTATTCTATAAGTAGTGTTGTAGTTTGATTTTACTGTTCGTATTGTCAACTTTTTCTGATTAAGTTTGGTTGTAATCACTCGATTGTAGGATTGATTGTTAGTTCTTTTGACGATTTTGGTGAGTCTCTTTAAGCACGCATTCTTTCGATGAGTTAAGTGTTGAGGTGCATCGAGTCATCTAAAGCAAGCACTTTGGACTTGGGGAATTTAGTATGATTACTTATTTTTTGTTCTAATTTAGTGTTTTAATCAGAATATTAGGTTTTGGTGATCTTGGGATTGTGTTGTCTGGGAAAGGATACCAGGTGTGTACCCGAAAATGCAGAACAAGGTTTTGGCAAAAGTTGAAAACCATTCTATCGACACTACACAGGCATGTGGTAAGCCGTGCGCGATGACACGACCGTGTAAACAATGAAAGCTAGGCCGTACGCAAGGCACAACCGTGTGATGGCCTGGTATAGCCGTGTGAGTCACACGGGATAGTTCAAATTGGGTCATGTGGGCCACACAGGCGTGTGGGTTTTTGGGCCAGGTTGTGCGATCCACACGGCAAGGCCAATCTGGGTGTATGGGCAACACGGGCGTGTGGCCCCACACAGGTGTATGGGCCCGTTTATCTGAATTTTTCCTTAAGGTTGCACAGGTCGTCCCAAATCACTGTGGGCCTACTATAGGGTCAGTAAGGGCTAACTAGACCCTAATTTGTATGACCTGATTGATTGATATTACGTTCTGAGCATGCTATTATCATGCATGTCTATCTGACCTATCTGATACATACATCTGTACTGGCATTGTATATATGTAATTACGCATGTGAGCATGTTAATCTGTATGTCTGATTTTGCATTTACTGTATCTGTCATTGGGGTTGGGATAATGTATATTGGAGGAAGTGATCTGAAAGGTAATTTATGCCTATTATCTAGCAGCATGGCTACAATATATTTGACATAGCCACATTCGGTACAACATGGTGTGTAGGGCTGGGTAGGTGTTTTAAACCCCACATGGTGTGTAGGGATGGTCGGAGATGGTGTGTAGAGGAAGGGAGTAGGTTTTCTGATTCTAATTTGCACATCTGTAACTGTATCTGAGATGGACTTAAGCCCCAATCTACTTCTGTATCTGTAATGGGCTTAGGCCTAAGTCTGTATCTGACTAATTCTAAAATTATGTGTGTGTTCATGCTTAATTCTGTGGGGTTACACATTGAGTTTATGTAAACTCACTCCTTTTTGTTTGATCTGTAAAGGTAACCCTCAGGGTTAGGCGAATCGGTGCAGCGAGGGACTCGACGGTAACCACATATCATGGGTTGGATTTTATTATGGTTTTTACTTTGGTTTTATTTAATTTCGGGGTGTTTTCATGTAAAATTTGGACTTTTCAGACTATTTGCTTAAATTGGGATTTAACTGTGATTATGATCATATTTCTACAAAACTCAACAAAAATTTTGTTTTTATCAGAAACAAAGGTTTTCCTTAACACAAACAATTTTTAATTAAACACAACGGTTTCCAAACCTTCTGCTATAGATAATGTTTTGACAAAGCAATTAACTTACTAACATTTCTGAAACCAAATGATAAGTAATGAACAATTGGTTTAAAATAACAATTTACTGCTTTATCCAAACTACGCGGCTTTTCAAAATCTCTTCCATGTGACATCGCCAGATTCGGCCATAACGTCTAGGTTGGGTTTGGGGTGTTACAGGTAGCTTCGAAGAGCAATTAACGGGAAGCATCAGATAGCCATATAATGGGAAGTTCAAGCGAGCACTAACGGAAAGCTCACAAAGCGCCTTTAATCATGAAGCTCACAAAGAGTAATATAACAGGATGCTCATAAAAGCTGTAGTGTGCCCACAACACATGCAAGATCACAACCGATCAATATGCTCCTAAGAGTATTTAACGAGAAGCTCAAAAGAACACTATAATGGGAAGCTTGAGAGGGCTTGTAACGAGATGCTCTTTCGAGCTACGGTATGTCCGCAACATATGCAGGACCACTACCAATTCGAAAAACAAAAACCCTGTATCCAATCGAGTTTCATTCATTCAAACTGGACTCATTATTAATCCGATATTCCCGGTTATACGAAAAAATTCCATATACATGACCAATACACAATTCACGTAGAAATCATTCAATTCAAGCATATAATTACACAATTAAGTTATATGAACTTACCTCGATAATTGTTCATGTTCATTGGCTACTAATCTGATACTTTTTGTTTTCCTCGATCCAATTCTGAACTAAGTCTATTCGGATCTATATGAGTAAATTTAACCCATTTTAATAAAATTCACATTCAATTTCATCCAATTCACTTTCTAGGCAAAATTACCATTTTGCCCCTATACTTTTAATAAATGACAATTTCATCCCTAGGCTTGGAAAATGAAATTCATGCAATTTAATCCTTATTCCAAGCCTAGACAAATTTTACATATAACAATAACAGTCCATGTATTTCATAAAAATCAGAATTTTTTCATGAATTTTACATATTTCAAATTTAGTCCCTAAATCATGTTTTCATGAAAATTTCCTTTACAAAAGTTGTTTATCTATCAACAACCTTTCATTTTCTATCATAAATTTCAAAATTTCAGCATACTCATCCATGGAAAAAATTTTATACTTTGATAACTTTGCAAATTGATCCCAAAATAGATAGATTAGGTTATTGCAATCTCGAAAATATAAAAATTACTAAAAACGAGACAAGAATTCATACCTAATTAAGCCAAAACAACTTGCTTGAACTCACTTTCTCTTAACTAGGGTTTCTATGTATTTTAATTTGGGGAATATGATGAAATAAGATGATATTAAGCTATTATCATATTTATTTATTTCAAATTCCAATTTAGTCCTTTTTTTTCTTATTTTTCGTGGATGATTCATCATAAATATCTACTAACTCCATTTAATAGTCTAATTACCATATAAGGACCTCAAGTTTTGAATTCCATAGCTATTTGATCCTTCTAACTACTAGAATTCAACTTTTACATTTTATACAATTTGGTCTTTTTATCAATTAAACATGTAATCGATAAAATTTTCTTATCAAAATTTTAATAGGTCTTTCCTATCATAATGCAGACCATGCAATAATGTTAAAATGATTTTTCTTTTTGACTCGGATTTGTGGTCCCGAAACCACTGTTCTGATTTAACTAAAAATGGGCTGTTACATTTTTGCTCCCTATCAATTAGGACTTTTCAATCTTTAGGAAGCAACGAGCTTTAATCGATTTACCAACCCGTTACTGAATCTTTAAGCATTTCTATTGAAAAGCCCTATCGAATCTTAAAAACCCACCAATAATCATCACGTTTTGTCGATTAAAAGATCCTTGTAGGTGTTTGAATCAAGCTACAACATAGGGTGGTCACTTGAAATCCCGGGAAAATAAGGTGGGTGACTTTTTAGGAAAAATTGGGTTAAAATTCGAAACTACCCAGGTACACACAGTCTACCTCTGTAGATCATACGGTTCCTCACACGGCTGTGTCCTCTGTTTTTCCCTTACATCCGTGCTTCACACACGACTTGAACACAGGGCCGTGTGGCCACTACACTTACACTTCTTTACTTCACACACGGCCTAGGCCATGCACACGGGCTAGACACACGGCTGTATGGCCCCTGAAACTTAAAATTATAATTTTGCCTTATTTTTACTTTTTTATGCATTTTAGTCCCTGATTAGATTTTTAAAGGCATCTAGAGAACTAGATTATGCAATTAGGTCCTAGATTATGATGGTATGAAATATCTACATGGATGAATAATTTTGTGCTTTATATGTTTATGATTATTAGTTATTTTCTTAAAGTTATGAATGATATCATAATTGTAGTTAGAATTTGATGATTTAGGGATGACAATTAAAACCATGATTGATAATGACATGCTTATGATTGTCGATAGTATATGTCTGACACCCCAAACTTGGCCTAGATGTTATGGCCAGATCTAAAGATGTTACTGTATGTTCATTCGAAAACCCAGTGAGAGGCTCACAAGACGGGCTATTAGCTTAGTGATAGAGCGCGACCCTGATAATTGCGTCATTGTACCTATGCTGTGAGGGCTCTTAGCCACATAGATAGTTCAATGTGCTCATCAGCGTCTGACGTTGAGATGTGGATCATTCAATGCACATTAGCATGGCGTACTTCTCCTGTTCGAACCAGTGTTTGAAACTAAACTTTTCTTTAGGAGTATAGATAGCCTGACCCTGAGATATGGATCATACAAGGCACATTAGAATGGCGTACTTCTCCTGTTCGAACCGGTGTTTGAAACCAAACTTGTCTTCAAGAGGATAGATGAGGCGATTCAAGTGAGATTCAATGTAGATCCAGCTTTCTATTCACTCATATGGTCTAGGTGGTCTAGGAGGCACCACGACTCCTCTCTTCTCGATAATCCATACATCCCCTATCAGCTTATAGACAGATATCTCTCTAGCCCAGGTTTAAGTTCGACCTCAATGGGAAAATAAAATAGAGCACCTAACAATGTATCTTCATAGACCAAGAACTACGAGATCACCCCTTTCATTATGGGCTGACGGAGGGATCGTATACCATTCAAGCCTTTTTTTTATGCTTTTTTCGAAGGTCCAGAGAAAGCTGCAATCAATAAAATTTTCCTAATCCTCCTTTCCTAAAAGGAAGAATGTAAAATTCTTTTTTCTTTCCGCAGGGACCAGGAGATTGGATCTAGCCATAAGAAGAACGCTTAGCTAAGAAATAATTCACTTCTTGGTCTTCGACCCCTTCAGTCACTACAATTGCCCTCGATCAATGCAATGGGATGTGTCTATTTATCTATCTCTTGACTCGAAATGGGAGCAGGTTTGAACAAGGATATTAGAGACTTTAGGGTTGGGCCAAGAAGGTCTCTTAACGCCTTTTTTCTTCTTCTTCTTCTTGTTTGTTTTGGAAAGACGCCGTTAGCTCTTGTTATATAAAGACCCGATTTATTTGAAACAAATCTTTCTTAACTGATTTAATAAAAATGTTGTTTATATATATTTGTATATTTTGTAAATGTTTAAGTTTGTAACGGAAAAATCTTTTTTGGGTCCAGTTTTGAAAACACAATTTGTTATTGTAAAATCAAACATTTTGCGGATCAAATTTTAAGCCCACCAAAAATGATAAAATAGTTAAACCAGAAAATAAAATCCAAAAATTTAAACTGTCCAAAAAACGTCTCAAACAGTCCATCAAAATCAAAAAACTATATATCAAATCATTTTGCATATTTTAACAAAGGTACTTCACCGAGCTCCCGTCGCAACGATCCATCCTAAGTCTGAGGGTTTCTTGAAAGTAATAGACAAACAGAGAATGAGTTTCAAAACTCAATGTATAACAAATATACGCAAAAATATCAGATAAAATTTTCAATCATGCTTTCAAAAGTCAAACAAATATATGTCTTATATAGAAACAGAATCAGAACAAACCAGATGCAGATGTAGATTTATAATCCTACCCCCATCCGCTACTAATTAAACTTTAATTAATCACTATTAACATTAATTAAGCTTATCCACATATAATAGCAATCATATTAATCCACTAACTTAACCCTTATTAGTTAAATTGTTCATTTAGCCCCTTTAATTCAATAACTAAACTTTTGTACCTTTTACAGCCCAGTCCTTTTCACTTAATAAACTATCAAAATGATAAATTTCTTTAACTAAAATTTAAAACGAGCTTAAAGTTCTCGTAATTTTTTTAAAAAATTACAAATTATTATGTCAGAATTATGGACCTTAAATCACTATTTCCAACACCACTGAAAATCGAGCTATTACACGGCGAAGTCATTAGACAAAGCAATTGGATGAATTGCTTTCATAAAGAGTATACAATAAGGAGTTTTCAATCATGGTACTACTTGTGGACTGACTACAAGATTAAGTAAATTGTGAATTATCTGAACAATGCTTATAGATACAATTGCAATTACTCGAGCCTAATTGTATATGTCTGATTGGTCCCTCTACTAGCTCAATAATAGCTCAATCGAACTACATTTGAATCAAAAGAAAATTCTATGACTTTGGAAATAATTTAATTGAGTTTATATATTCAGGACAACTATTATGCCACATTTATTAGAAACACATTGAGTTGGACTTACTCTCCCACTATCAGAGATAACATACACAATACAAACATCCAACCATTTAGTGATTTCTTTTTTCACTACCTCCTCCATTGTTGGGTTTAACTGACATTACACATCAACAAGTAACTTCTTACCTTATTCCAGCAAAATTTTAAAAAATATAAAAACAAAAAATGATCTAATTAGAGAATAGGAACTAACACATAGTACGAGACTAATAGCATAATTTAATCAAATTTAACTGCTATTGTTTATACAAGTCTAGAATTTCAAATTAAAAAAGTAGAATAATTAAATTTGATCATATAAAACTAAAAGGACTAAACCCACAACTTATATATAATACAAATATTGATAAAAAAATTCAACCGTATGAATTAGGGTTTATTTTTTGAGTTTACAAGCATAATTTCTAAGGTGTGGATAAAAATAATAGCCAATTATTTTGCAATTTTTTTATTTCCTAAAAATTATTGTATAAAAATATAATTTTCAATTAATTATCAAAAATAGAAAAAAGTTAATATATGGTAACTATATCTAAATTAATTGTGCTATTATTATATTGCCATAGGTGACCTATAAAGCATATTGCAAAATCTTCTATATGATTTTTCTCTTGCTACAAAATTGGCAAGTATATCTTCACCTACCAAGTCATAACTTTAATGCGATATTAGGTTAAAAAAATTCCAAGATATTCAGCTATCAATGGCCAAATGCATGTCGTTTTTTGTATATCATCGACTTGTTATCATATAACTAACTCTTTGTTTCATCTCTCAATAGCATTCATTTAAAACTATGGCTTCTTTCGGCGTGGTTTCTCTTTTTTTG
Organism: Gossypium stocksii; assembly: GCA_020496765.1. NCBI lineage: Eukaryota > Viridiplantae > Streptophyta > Magnoliopsida > Malvales > Malvaceae > Gossypium > Gossypium stocksii. Next base: position 5,300,703 of record CM035623.1, read on the forward strand.
GTTTTGCTTGTGGCCTTTTGTTAGTATCTAAAATATTTATCCAGTTCGATATTTAATTATTACATACATATATATACATGTAATTTTTTTTAGTATAAAAGAGATTGCAGTCTTAAAATAAGGGAGGATTTGCAATCGTTGCGACTCAAATCCTATGTGTCTTAAGCTCATTATATATAATAGCTAATATAAAATAACTCACAAAATGTTTAAATGATGAAAATTTTGTTGTTTAAATTGCAGGTGTATCAAACTCAGAAGCATGCACTCGTGACATAGACTGTTTGGGCCAGTGTAAACATGGTGGCTTTTGTGACTTGAAAACTAAAAAATGTAGTTGCTTGCCGGTGTCGGAACAACTACCATCTAACATTGCAGTAACGGTGGATGCTATACAGCGATGACGGGAACTGCAAAGGATTGCCCACCAGGTTGTTAAGCCCATAGCATTCAAGGTGGCATTTGTTTCTACAAGCGTTGTCCCTGGAAAAAAAAAAACAATAACTTTTTCGTTTAGAGAACTGAATTTAAGCCATTCAACAATGTCATATATTATAAGATAAAGTTTGTATCGAATAAATTGGCAAATAAATTATTAGTGAAATAAAAGGTTGTCAAAGAGAACTAATTTACTGTTGTTGTACATCTTTCAAGTATCGTAATTTCATATCTTTTCAATTGAACATGCATGGTTCTAATTTTCGATCCATAGGATTTATATGCTATCCATACAATGCTTTAGTTAATGGATTTAGTAGCTACTGTTATATTATCATACCAACTAGTCATTTCCACGTAATACTCATAAAAACTGACTCGATTTAATTAATTGATTTACGGATTATTATCTCAGAATTGTGGTCCTTAAACCACTATTTTTGACACCACCAAAAATAAACGGTAAGGTTATTGGACAAAGCAGTTGAATGAATTGTTTTCGTAAAAAGTTGTAATGCCCAAAAAATACATGTCTATGTTTCCGCAACTAATTGAAACAATTGCCTGTCTGCTTTAGTGATCAAGTGTTCTGGGAGTGTCTAAGAGGTCCCAAGTTTAAGCCTTAACTTGGGCAAAATTTTTGTTTTTATTTGAATAAATCTCTATCTCTAGTCAGTAGGATTTTAATGAAATGTTGGTAAAATTATATCAGAATGGGCCTACTGGTCTAGTGGTTAAGTGGAGTGTTAAGTGGGTGGAGGTTTGGAGTTTGAATCCCTGCACGAACAAGGGATTTATTTTTGCTGCTTGTGCTGTGTGAGTGGTTGAGTAAAACGGGATTCTAAGTAGTAGGAGGTTGCTGGAGAAAATTAAGGAGAGTGGGATAAGGGGGTTATAAGAATCAAAATTCTATTTTGCTTTCTTCCATTGCCGAAATTTTCTTTTTTTCTTCTTTTTTTCCATAAGTCTCTACTGTTTCCTCCTTTATCTCCCACCCTTGCTGTCGTTTTTCACCCTCTATCATTGTTACTGATTCTAATTTCTACCTTTTTCTTATCGTTATTTCACGTCTCTGCTCTTCGTGCATAATCGGTAAGTTTAGAGGTGTGTGTGGTTTCATTTTAAATGAAGCAATGGTTTGTTAAGAGGTTGTTTTCTGATTAGAGACAATCAAGGAGCAGTGGGCTGCTGTTCGGCGCATTAGTTGTAAGAAATCACCATTGTTTGTTGAAGGTTTTAGAGTGCTCAGGGATTGTTTGTGCATCTATCATAACTAGGTATGTACTCGATTGCACAGAAAACGAAAATTGGCGAAAGCTGAAAAACTATTTTGTCGACGCCACACAGGCGTATGGTCGTCCGTGTGGTAGGCCGTGTGACGGAACACAGGCATGTGATCGACGAGCCAAGCTGTACGCAAGGGACACGATAGTGTGATTGCTTGGCAAGGCCGTGTGCGCTACACGAGCTCGGCCAATTGGGCCGTGTGGGCCACACGGGTATGTGGGCCCACACAGATAGTCCACACGAGAACGTGGGATTTTGAGCCAGGTCGTGTGATCCACACAGACAAGGCCAATTTGGGCCATGTGAGTCATACGAGCGTGTGGGCCCATACGGGCAGACCACATGGGCGTGTGAGCCCATTTTCACTGATTTGTTTGCTAAGGTTGCACGGGTCGCCCGAGTCGACGGTAAACCTACTGTAGGATCGATAAGCTTTGCTTAGATCCCTAATTGACTGAATGATATATGTGTGACTGTATATTGAGCACGATGATAACATTGTACTGATTATATGTATGATACCATGAGATGGCATGTCATGACTGTATGTTGCATTGTATGGGGTTTGGGATGATATATTTGGAGGAAGTGTACTGAAAGGCTTTGAGCCTGATATACTGGCAGCTCTGCTGTAAATTACTGATGGCTTTAAGCCTAATATACTGGCAGCTCAGCTGCAAACCACTGTTCAGTGTCACAACCGGTACTATTTGTAAGTGTAGGGATGGGTGGGTGATTTAATCCCCACAGTAAGTGCAGGGTTGGACGAAGATGGTGTATAGTGGATGGTTGGGTAGGACTTACATACTATATACTGCATGACTGATATTGTCACTATAATGGGCTAAGGCCCCACTACAAGATTGCTACTGTACTAAGATGGGCTAAGACTCAAACTGATACTGCTACTAAAAAAGAGCTTAAGCCCAGACTGTGATTATCTATTTACTATCTGTTTGTTTGTATGGGGATTACACATTGAGTTTTTGTAAACTCACCCTTTCTGTTTAATCTGTTCAGGTAATCCCCAAACATAGGAGGTTCGGTGCGGCGGAGGACTTAGTGGTGGCCACACAACTTCTTTTACACTATTTATTACCTATTTATGATTTTACTTTTATTTGGGAGTATTTTGCGGTAAATATGGCCTCTACAGATTTTTACTTAATTTCGAATTTTTCATTGATTTCTGGTTTATTACTACTAGAAGTAGGAAAACTCGAGTTTTCAAAAGAGATAAATATTTTATCAAAAATACCCACGATTACGCAAACTGTTTTAAAAGCTTCCTCAATGAATAATGTTTTGAAAATGAATAACGTTTTCAAAATGAATAATGTTTTGGAAAAAGATCGACTAAATAAATAACTCGATTTTTGAACTAATAAAAGGTAACGAAAGGTTGTTAAACGGTAAAATGACTTTAGCGATGATACGGTTTTCTAGAACACACTCTCATGTGACATCGTCATATGGGACCATAACATCTAGGCCGGGTTTGGGGTGTTACAAAAGTACACAATAAAAAGTTGTCAATCATGGTACTACTTGTGGACTGACTCCAAGATTAAGTAAATTACGAATTATCTAAATGATGCTTCTAGACATAATTGCAATTACTCGACCCTAATTGAATATGTTCGATTGGTCCCTCCGCTAGCTCAACAATAGCTCAATTGAACTACATTTGAATCAAAAGAAAATTCTATGACTTTGGAAATAATTTAATTGAGTTTATATATTCAAGATAACTATTATGCCACCTTTATTAGAAACACATTGAGTTGGACTTACTCTCTCACTATCAGAGATAACGTACACAATACAAACATCCAACCATTTAGTGATTTCTTTTTTCACTACCTCCTCCATAGTTGGGTTTAACCAACATTGTGCATCAACAACTAACTTCTTACCTTATTCCAAATTTTTTTAAAAAAATATATAAAATATAATAACAAAAAATGATCTAATTAGAGACTAGGAACTAAATACACAAATAACACATAGTACGAGACTAATAACATAATTTAATCTAACAAATTTAACTGATATTGTTTATGCAAGTACTAGAATTTCAAATTAAGAAAGTAGAATAATTAAAATTGATCAGATAAAACTAAAATGACTAAATACACAACTTATGTATAGTACAAAGATTAATAAAAAAATTCAACTGTATGAATTAAGGTTTATTTTTTGAGTTTACGAGCATAATTACCCCCAATTATTTGCAATTTTTTATTATGTACAAATTATTATATAAAAATATTATTTTCAATTAATTATTAAAAATAGAAAAATGTTAATATATGGTAACTATATCTAAATTAATTGTGCTATTATTATATTGCCATAGGTGACGTATAGAACATATTGCAAAATCTTCTATATGATTTTTCTCTTGCTACAAAATTGGCAAGTATATCTTCACCTACCAAGTCAAAACTTAAATGCAATATTAGGTTAAAAAAAATCCAAGAAATTCAGCTATAAATGGCCAAATGCATGCCATTTTTTATATCATCAGCTTGTTATCATATAACTAACTCTTTGTTTCATCTCTCAATAGCTTTCATTTTAAACTATGGCTTCTTTCGGCGTGGTTTCTTTTTTTGCGGTTTTGCTTGTGGCTTTTTGTTAGTATCCAAAATATTTATCCAGTTTGATATTTAATTATTACATACATATATATATAAATGTAATTTTTTTTAGTATAGAAGAGTTGTAGTCTTAAAATAAGGGAGGGCTTGCAATCGTTGTAGTTCAAATCCTGTGTGGCTTAAATTCATTATATATAATAGCTAATATAAAATAACTATAAAAATATTTAAATGACGAAAAATTTGTTGTTTAATTTGCAGGTGTATCAAACTCAGAAGCATGTACTCGTGACATAGACTGTTTGGGCCAATGTAAACATGGTGGCTTTTGTGACTTGACAACTAAAAAATGTAGTTGCTTGCCTGTGTCGGAGCAGCTACCATCTAATATTGCAGCAACGGTGGATGCTATGCAACGAGGATGAGAACTGCAAAGGATTGCCCACCAGCTTGTTAAGCCCATAACATTCAAGGTGGCATTTGTTTCTACAAGCATTGTCCGTGGAAAAATAATATTTTTTCGTTTAGAGAATTAAATTTAAGCCTTTCAAGAATGCCATATATTATAAGATAAACTTTGTATCCAATAAATTGGCAAATAAATGATTAGTGAATAAAAAGGTTGTCAAAGAGAACTAATTTACTTTTGTTATACTTCTTTCAAGTATCGTAATTTCATATCTTTTCAATTGAACATGCATGGCTCTAATTTTTGATCCATCGGATTTATATGCTACAGGGGCAAATCTAAAGGGGGTTGGCATGGGCCTCATCCCCCCTAAAATGAAAATTTGCTATTTTAACCCTTGAGATTTTTAAAAATTTTTAAATTAGTAAAGGTAAATTTGCACTTTGGCCCCCTAAAATTATAAAAATTTAATTTAATCCTTTAAAAATTATAAAGATATAGACTAGAAAATATTAAAATTTCATCCGGCCCCCTTACAAAATTGTTTTTGCTTCGCCCCTGATATGCTATCCATACAATGCTTTAATTAATGGAGTTAACGGCTACTGTTATAATATAATGCCAACTAGTCATTTCCACGTAATACTCACAAATTGATTTACGGATTATTACGTAAAAATTGTGGTCCTTAAACCATTATTTTTGACACTACCGAAAATCGGGTTGTTACACAGCGAGGTCATTGAACAAAGCGTTGGATGAATTGTTTTCGTAAAAAGTACACAATAAAGAGTTTTCAACCATGGTACTACTTGTGGACTGACTCCAAGATTAAGTAAATTATGAATTATCTAAATGATGCTTCTGAACATAATTGCAATTACTCTAGCCTATTTGTATATGTCCGATTGGTCCCTCTACTAGCTCAACAATAGCTCAATCAAACTACATTTGAATCCAAAGAAAATTCTATGACTTCATAAATAATTTAATTGAGTTTATATATTCAGGACAACTATTATGCCACCTTTATTAGAAACACATTGACTTGGACTTACTCTCTCACTACCAGAGATAACATACACAATACAAACATCTAACCATTTAGTGATTTCTTTTTTCACTACCTCCTCCATAGTTGGGTTTAACCGACATTGCGCACCAACAATTGACTTCTTGCTTTATTCCGAAATTTTTTGCAAAAATATAAAATATAATAACGAAAAATGATCTAATTAGAGACTAGGAACTAAATACACAAATAACACAAAGTACGAGACTAATAGCATAATTTAATCTAACAAATTTAACTGATATTGTTTATGCAAGTACTAGAATTTTAAATTAAAATGGTAGAATAATTAAAATTGATCAGATAAAACTAAAATGACTAAATACACAACTTATGTATAATACAAAGATTAATAAAAAAAATTCAACTGTATTAATTATGGTTTATTTTTTGAGTTTACGAGCATAATTACCCCCAATTATTTGCAATTTTTTATTATGTACAAATTATTGTATAAAAATATTATTTTCAATTAATTATTAAAAATAGAAAAATGTTAATATATGGTAACTATATCTAAATTAATTGTGCTATTATTATATTGCCATAGGTGACGTATAGAACATATTGCAAAATCTTCTATATGATTTTTTTCTTGCTACAAAATTGGCAAATATATCTTCACCTACCGTGTCAAAACTTAAATGCAATATTAGGTTAAAAAAATTCCAAGAAATTCAGCTATAAATGGCCAAATGCATGTAAACATGGTTGCTTTTGTGACTTGACAACTAAAAAATGTAATTGCTTGCCTGTGTCGGAGCAGCTACCATCTAATATTGCAGCAACGGTGGATGCTATGCAACGAGGATGAGAATTGCAAAGGATTGCCCACCAGCTTGTTAAGCCCATAACATTCAAGGTGGCATTTGTTTCTACAAGCATTGTCCCTGAAAAAAAAAATATTTTTTCGTTTAGAGAATTAAATTTAAGCTTTTCAACAATGCCATATATTATAAGATCAACTTTGTATCCAATAAATTGGCAAATAAATAATTAGTGAATAAAAAGGTTGTCAAAGACAACTAATTTACTTTTGTTATACTTCTTTCAAGTATCGTAATTTCATATCTTTTCAATTGAACATGCATGGTTCTAATTTTCGATCCATCGGATTTATATGCTACAAGGACGAATCTAAAGGGTGGCTGGCATGGCCCCGGCTCCCCCTAAAATGAAAAATTACTATTTTAACTCTTGAGATTTTTAAAAACTTTTAAATTAGTAAAGATAAATTTGCACTTTGGCCCCCTAAAATTATAAAAATTCAATTTAATCATTTAAAAATTATAAAGATATAGACTAGAAAATATTAAAATTTCATCCGGCCCCCTACAAAATTGTTTTTGCTTCGCCCCTGATATGCTATCCATACAATGCTTTAATTAATGGATTTAACGGCTACTGTTATAATATAATGCCAACTAGTCATTTCCATGTAATACTCACAAAAAGTGACTCGATTTAATTAATTGATTTACGGATTATTATGTCAGAATTTGGTCCTTAAACCACTATTTTTGACACTACCGAAAATCGGGTTGTTACACAGCGAGGTCATTGGACAAAGCAGCTGGATGAATTGTTTTCGTAAAAAGTACACAATAAAAAGTTTTCAATCATGGTACTACTTGTGGACTAACTCCAAGATTAAGTAAATTATGAATTATCTAAATGATGCTTCTGGACATAATTGCAATTACTCAAGCCTAATTGTATATGTCCAATTAGTCCCTCTGCTAGCTCAACAATAGCTCAATCAAACTACATTTGAATCAAAAGAAAATTCTATGACTTTGGAAATAATTTAATTGAGTTTATATATTCAGGACAACTATTATGCCACCTTTATTAGAAACACATTGAGTTGGACTTACTCTCTCCTATCAGAGATAACATAATACAAACATCCAACCATTTAGTGATTTCTTTTTTCACTACCTCCTCCATAGTTGGGTTTAACTGACATTGCGCATCACCAACTGACTTCTTACCTTATTCCAAATTTTTTTGTAAAAATATAAAATATAAAAAAAATATCCAGTTAGAGACTAGGAACTAAATACACAAATAACACATAGTACGAGACTAATAGCATAATTTAAGCTAACAAATTTAACTGACATTGTTTATGCAAGTACTAGAATTTCAAATTAAAAAAGTAGAATAATTAAAATTGATGAGATAAAACTAAAATGACTAAATACACAACTTATGTATAATACAAAGATTAATAAAAAAAATTCAACCGTATGAATTATGGTTTATTTTTTGAGTTTACGAGCATAATTACCCCTAATTATTTGCAATTTTTTATTATGTACAAATTATTGTATAAAAATATTATTTTCAATTAATTATTAAAAATAGAAAAATGTTAATATATGGTAACTATATCTAAATTAATTGTGTTATTATTATATTGCCATAGGTGAAGTATAGAACATATTGCAAAATCTTCTATATGATTTTTCTCTTGCTACAGAATTGGCAAGTATATCTTCACCTACCAAGTCAAAACTTAAATGCAATATTAGGTTAAAAAAAATCCAAGAAATTCAGCTATAAATGGCCAAATGCATGTCATTTTTTTTATATCATCAGCTTGTTATCATATAACTAACTCTTTGTTTCATCTCTCAATAGTTTTCATTTTAAACTATGGCTTCTTTCGTCATGGTTTCTTTTTTTGCAGTTTTGCTTGTGACTTTTTGTTAGTATTTATAATATTTATCCAGTTTGATATTTAATTATTACATACATATATATACATGTATTTTTTTTTAGTATAAAAAAGATTGTAGTCTTAAAATAAGGGAGGGCTTGCAATCGTTGCAATTCAAATCCTGTGTGTCTTAAATTCATTATATATAATAGCTAATATAAAATAACTATAAAAATATTTAAATAACAAAAAATTTGTTGTTTAATTTGCAGGTGTATCAAATTCAGAAGCATGCATTCGTGACATAGACTGTTTGGGCCAATGTAAACATGGTGGCTTTTGTGACTTGACAACTAAAAAATGTAGTTGCTTACCTGTGTCGGAGCAGCTACCATCTAATATTGCAGCGACGGTGGATGCTATGCAACGATGATGAGAACTGCAAAGGATTGCCCACTAGCTTGTTAAGCCCATAACATTCAATGTGGCATTTGTTTCTACAAGCATTGTCCATGGAAAAAAAATAATATTTTTTTCGTTTAGAGAATTAAATTTAAGCCTTCCAACAATGCCATATATTATAAGATAAACTTTGTATCCAATAAATTGGCAAATAAATGATTAGTGAATAAAAAGGTTGTCAAAGAGAACTAATTTACTTTTGTTATACTTCTTTCGAGTATCATAATTTCATATGTTTTCAATTGAACATATATTGATCTAATTTTCGATCCATCGGATTTATATGCTACAAGGGCGAATCCAAAGGGGGCTGGCATGGCCCTGGCCCCCTAAAATGAAAAACTGTTATTTTAACCCTTGAGATTTTTTAAATATTTTAAATTAGTAAATGTAAATTTGCACTTTGGCCCCCTAAAATTATAAAAATTTAATTTAATCCTTTAAATATTATAAAGATATAGACTATAAAAAATTAAAATTTCATCTTGCCCCCTACAAAATTGTTTTTGCTTCGCCCCTGATATGCTATCCATACAATGCTTTAATTAATGGATTTAATGGCTACTGTTATAATATAATGCCAGCTAATCATTTCCACGTAATACTCACAAAAAGTGACTTGATTTAATTAATTGATTTACGGATTATTATGTCAGAATTGTGGTCCTTAAACCATTATTTTTGACATTACCAAAAATCGGGTTGTTACACGGCGAGGTCATTGGACAAAGCAATTGGATGAATTGTTTTCGTAAAAAGTACACAATAAAGAGTTTTCAACCATGGTACTACTTGTGGACTGACTCCAAGATTAAGTAAATTACGAATTATCTAAATGATGCTTCTGGACATAATTGCAATTACTCAAGCCTAATTGTATATGTCCGATTGGTCCCTCTACTAGCTCAACAATAGCTCAATCAAACGACATTTAAATCCAAAGAAAATTCTATGACTTCAGAAATAATTTAATTGAGTTTATATATTCAGGACAACTATTATGCCACCTTTATTAGAAACACATTGAGTTGGACTTATTCTCTCACTATCAGAGATAACATACACAATACAAACATCCAACCATTTAGTGATTTCCTTTTTCACTACCTCCTCCATAGTTGGGTTTAACTGACATTGAGCATCAACAATTGACTTCTTGCCTTATTCCGAAATTTTTTGTAAAAATATAAAGATATAAAAAAAAATGATCTAATTAGAGACTAGGAACTAAATACACAAATAACACATAGTACGAGACTAATAGCATAATTGAAGCTAACAAATTTAACTGACATTGTTTATGCAAATACTAAAATTTTAAATTAAAATGGTAGAATAATTAAAATTGATCAGATAAAACTAAAATGACTAAATACACAACTTATATATAATACAAAGATTAATAAAAAAAATTCAACCGTATGAATTATGATTTATTTTTTGAGTTTACGAGCATAATTACCCCCAATTATTTGCAATTTTTTATTATGCACAAATTATTGTATAAAAATATTATTTTCAATTAATTATTAAAAATAGAAAAATGTTAATATATGGTAACTATATCTAAATTAATTGTGTTATTATTATATTGCCATAGGTGACGTATAGAACATATGGCAAAATCTTCTATATGATTTTTCTCTTGCTACAAAATTGGCAAGTATATCTTCACCTACCAAGTCAAAACTTAAATGCAATATGAGGTTAAAAAAATTCCAAGAAATTCAGCTATAAATGGCCAAATGCATGTCATTTTTTTTTATATCATCAGCTTGTTATCGTATAACTAATTCTGCATGTCATTTTTTTGTATATCATCAGCTTGTTATCGTATAACTAATTCTTTGTTTCATCTCTCAATAGCTTTCATTTTAAACTATGGCTTCTTTCAGCGTGGTTTCTTTTTTTACGATTTTGCTTGTGGCTTTTTGTTAATATCTAAAATATTTATCCAATTTAATATTCAATTATTACGTACATATATATGCATGTAATTTTTTTTAGTATAAAAGAGATTGTAGTCTTAAAATAACGGAGAGTTTGTAATCATTGCAATTCAAATCCTGTGTGTCTTAAACTCATTATATATAATAGCTAATATAAAATAACTATAAAAATATTTAAATGACGAAAAATTTATTATTTAATTTGCAGGTGTATCAAACTCAGAAGCATGCATTCGTGACATAGACTGTTTGGGCCAATGTAAACATGGTGGCTTTTGTGACTTGACAACTAAAAAATGTAGTTGCTTGCCTGTGTCGAAGCAGCTACCTTCTAATATTGCAGCAACGATGGATGCTATGCAACGATGATGAGAACTGCAAAGGATTGCCCACCAGCTTGTTAAGCCCATAACATTCAAGGTGGCATTTGTTTCTGCAAGCATTGTCCCTGAAAAAAAAACAATATTTTTTTCGTTTAGAGAATTAAATTTAAGCCTTTCAAGAATGCCATATATTATAAGATAAACTTTGTATCCAAAAAATTGGTAAATAAATAATTAGTGAATAAAAAGGTTGTCAAAGAGAACTAATTTACCTTTTTATACTTCGTTCAAGTATCGTAATCTCATATCTTTTCAATTATCATGCATGGTTCTAATTTTCGATCCATTGAATTTATATGCTATCCATATAATGCTTTGATATCCTCTCAATTTTATTATTGTGTTGCCTTTTCGCAAACCCATTTTCCAATCCTACATACGATCAATCCTTTATATAACAACCCGATTTGTGTGTCTAAAATTTTAATAGTATAGGGAGATGGTTCTTATAGAACTATAATAGAAGGATTCTATAGAGAACTAATTTGATTATCTTTTTGTACATCTAATTTGATTTTTTTTTGTAACGACCCGAAATTTACGGTTATCGGAAAGTGTATTTTCGGGCCTTTATTTTCGAAAAACGAATTCGTAAATATTTTTAACTTAGTTCTGTGGTTAATTAGGTTTTGGTTAGGTGAATTAGCTTGAATTAAAGTTAATTAGGTATAAAGATTAGATTGAATATAGTGTAAAAGTTTAATTATAGACTAGAGGAAATTTAAGGGACTAAACTAGGAATTAAACCATAAGTGTGGAAACAAAAAAATTTATAGACTTTTTCATACCTTTTTCTACTTAAAATCATACATTTTCGATGGAATTTTTGTCATGAAATAATTAATTATTATAAAATAATTAAATTGTATTAAAAATTTGAACATGTTACTTTTTAGTCAATTGTACAATTATTTTTAGTGAATTTTGATTATTTTTGACAGATTCGCACAAAGGGCGAAAATTGACCTGACAGACACCGTTAGAAGAACAAAACCGAGAAGCAATTTGAAGTAACAAGGCGAAAAAATTTCCAACCTAAGACGGTCAAAAAATGTGTATTAATTCATAATATAACTAATTTTAATTTATTCCCAATTTAATTTGGGCTAGATAAATTAATTTTAATTAATTATGGAAAGGGCCCAGTTGAACTGCACCAGCTAAACCAAATTGAGCGAATTGAATCAGCCACCAATTGGGCAGCCCAGAACTGTTTAAATGCTGACCCAAATTAGCATTTTAGCTGATTAATTAAGCTTGCAAACAAGCCCTTGAAAGACCTCCAAATTGCGTTCAAACCCCACCTTAAATTAAGGCTTTATGAATTTGCCCCAAGCTAATTTTGGTAAAGTTGAAAGTCTCAACTTTGCCATGTAAGATGGCCTGCCATGAGGGGTTCTTGGCTGTTGAAAATTGCTATTTTTAGTAGCCACCCTCAGCTATATAAACCCCCCTTTGCTGCCCATTTCAATCATCCCTCATCATTCATCAATTCTCTCATTCTCTCATTCTCTCATTCATTTCTCTCCTCTCCATTCCCTCTTTTTTCCTTTCAAAAACCAAGCCTTCTTGTGCTGATTTATCCTCTTGGAAAAGAGGTGTTTTCTTGGTCATTTTGGGCTGCAAGCGAGTGTTCGTAGAAGCCTTGACCGGCGAGGACAACGGAGACGAAGAACAGAGCAATCAGTCAAGCTACGGAGAACCACTGAATTTGCTTCTTGTTCCCTATCTTTTTAATTCCTGTTGTTTTTATGATGAACATATCTATGAATATTCATGTCTTTGAAATGGTTATTTTAATCAATCTAGCTTGAATTTAATTCGTGTTGGGTTTATTGCATTTCGTTCTCTTGATTTGTTAAATTTATGTTTATATTGTTATAGGCCTCGGTAAAATGCTTGATTAAGTAAAATCATGCCTAAGTTATTCTGGCATTATAATTGTTTAGATAACTAAAGAATTAATTATTTAAGCGCATTGAAATTGTAATTAATGGACACAATACTTAATCCGTGCATGTTTAATTCTTCTAAGGTAGCTGAAGATTAAATTAGCATCGTATTTGGCGATACATATGCCTTGCATAACTTGCAAGATTATTGTGATTAAATTGCTTCAAGGTAAGGCTACTTTGTTACCTCACATAGTCTTTTATATGCTTATTAGGTTGAATTTATCGTTTGAATTGACATAGGAATATGCGAGAGATTATTTAATTTCGTAAGTATGTATGTGCAATAACATGTTTATCTTTATAAACCTGATTAATCGATCGAATTGGCATAGGAATATGTACAAGAGATGAATAGATTTTTGATGTATAAATATGTTCATAAGTTAGCAAATTACCGAGTTGCCATGAATTTATTCGTAACAAGTATAAACATAAGTTTAATAATTCTAAGTTAAGAAGTGTGATTAATCCAACACAATTATGTCATCTTGATTAAATCGTATTTGAAATTGTGCACTAGAACTCCTCTGTTTTATTTTAATTATTTTACTTAGTTTTAACTCTTAGTTTTTAATCATCTTTTTAAAACCAAAATATTCTTTTCATCACCAAAGTGTTTTACAATTAATTTCATAAATAATTGTTTTTAACAATCCCTGTGGGTACAATAACTTGACATTTACTTGTCACTTTATTACTTGTTGCGATTGTGTACACTTGCACATTTTTCGTCGTTCCAAAATGCCAAGTGTGTGGTAATAGTGAAATACATGTGGAAAAATAAAATATATAAATTAGTAATAATTACTTATTTACTTATTATATAAGTAGATATTATTTTATTATTAAAATATTATTATATTACAGTATTAAAATAAACCATAAAATAAAATAAACCATAAGGGATAATAAATGCCAAATGTATGAAAAATATTATTCCATGTGTATGTATAATATACATATATTTATACTTAATACTTAAGTACATAAATTATAATAATATATTAATATAATAATATAATAATCTAATATAATAAAACATAAAATAAAATAAAGAACAAAGAAACAGAATTGAAACGAAAACAGGGGAAAGAAAGGAGAAAAAGAAAAGAAAGGGGAATTAGAGATTTTATGGTTTCAAGGTTAAGTTGTAATGCCCCAAAATTAGTGTATTTGACATTGTGAATTGATGACATAAACATTTGTTTGCTTTAGTGGTTATGTGTTTTGGGTATGTGTGAGAGGTCCCAAGTTCAAGCCATTCCTTTGGCAAATTTTTGGTTTTTATTGAATAAAGACTTACCCTTGGTTAATAGGCTTTAAAGAATTTATTTGTAAGAGCATAATAGAATGGGTTTGGTAGTCTAATGGTTAAGTTGAGTGTTAGTCTGTTGAAGGTCTTGTGTTCGAATTCCTGCGTGAGCAAGAGAGTTTATTTTTATTTGTTGGACTGAGCAAGAATTTCGGTCAAACGGATATTCTGAGTAGTGGTGTGGAGTTGGGATGTAGGGATAAAAGAAGGAATTTGGGAGTTATCAGGATATTCGGTTGTTGGGAAGTGGCAAAATTCTCTCTGTAGAAAATACTATTCATCATATTTTCACTTGCTTATTTTCAAACATTCTTTTTCCCTCTTCTTTACTGTGTCTAAATCTACTTCTTCCTACCTCTAATCCGACCGATTTCTGTTGTTTTACCTTGCGTCCTCTTCTTTTTGCTTCTGTGTCGAGTAGCAATTTCGTAGTTCTGCCTTTCCTATTTCATTTGTGCGTTATCGGTAAGTTGGTAAGTTCCACTTTATTGTTTTAAACAACTTCTGATTAAGGGATTGAATGGTGTTTGATTGTTGATTAGGAGTAAATCAGGAGGCTAGAAATCAACGATTTGACGATTTGAATCAGAGTAGTGTTCGACGGTAGTGGTAAGCCAAAACGTGGTATTTGCGTTTAATAGATTTAGACTCCTTTTTGTGTTTTTAAGAGATGAAATATACTGAATGTAGGTTCTGGAATGTTCGTGGGTGCGTTAGCTTCGAAATGAAACTAGGTGTGTACTCTGATTGCATAAAAAATGAGATTCAGTGAAAGCCAAAAAGTAATCTGTTGACGCCACACGGGAGTGTGGATTGCCTGTGTGGTAGGTCGTGTGGCAATACACGGCCATGTGATCGATGAACCAGGTTGTGGGCGCGTGACACGACGCACGACATGGCCGTGTAAAGACCCGCGAGGTCGTGCTCAAGATACGGGCTCGGCCAATTAGGCTGTGTAGGCCACACGGGTGTGTGGATCCACACGGGCGTGTGGGATTCTGGGCCAGGCCGTGTGATCCACACGACCAAGGGCAATTTGGGTCGTGTAGGTGACACGGGCTTGTGGGCCCACACGGGCAGGCCACATGGTGTGAACCCATTTTTCTGAAATGTACTGTAAGGTTGCACAGGTCACCCAAGTCGACTGTGACCTGTCGTAGGGTCGGTAAGCATTACTTAGACCCCTGTACTGTGATATGATATTGTGATGCACTTATTAACATGTTATCTCTAGCATGTATAACTGTACTGTTCTGAATATAGATGTATGATCTGTTTATCCGCATTATAGCATGCCATATCTGTATGATGCATTGCATTGGAGTGGGATTGATGAAGTGAATGAAGTATCTGAAAGGCTTCTAAGCTTAGTATCTGGCAGCTAAGCTGCATATTTGTGACATGTGTCGCATTACGGTACCATTTGGTATGTAGCGTTGGATGGGTTGATTTTATCCCCATATTTGGTGTGTTGGGCTGGTGGGTCGATTTTTTCCCCACATGGTGTGTAGGGTTGGACAGAGTTGGTGTGTAGAGTTGGTAGGCATGATTGTGCCATTCTGATCTGTTATGCATGCTATATCTGTATGGGCTGAAGCCTAATTGTATCTAATTTTGTTCTGAGTAGGCTGAGGCCCACACTGATTTTGTAAAGGGCTCAGGCCTGTATTATCTATTATCTATTATATGTCTGTATGCATGCTGCCTATGGGGGATTTACACACTGAGTTTACGAAAACTCACCCCTTTTTGTTTTATCTATTCAGGTAATCCCCAGTAGTAGACGGATTAGTGTAGTAGAGGCCTCGACAGTGACCACTGTTACACTTACATTAGCTTTACAGGTTCCTATTGCTTTTACTATTTTTAATATTATTTTTGGGAATTTTTATGTAATTTTGGACTGAGGACTATTTTGGTTAATTTGGGATTTAAAACTATTTATTATGGATTTATTAATTGCAAACGCAACAAAAGTATGATTTTCTTAAATTTAACTAAAATTTTTCCTAAGTAAACATGTTTACGAAAAGCATCGTTTTTCAAAGCTTCCACGTTAAAGAAATGGTTTTAAGCTAATCTTTTACTTTACGATTTCCTGACCTAAAAAAAATAATAACTAGAACGATTTTTAATGTATCGAGGCATATTCAAAAGCACTCTCATGTGCCATCGCCAGATTCGGCCATGATGTCTAGGCCGGGGTCAGGGTGTTACATAAGTGGTATGTAACGCCCCGAAATTTATGAATATGTTTCTATAATTGTTTGACACAAATATTTGTCTGCTTTAGTGGTTAAGTGTTCTGGGTGTGTGTATGAGGTCTCAAGTTCAAGCCTTAGATTGCGTAGAAATTTGGTTTTTAATTGAATAAAGCCTTATATTTGGATAATAGGCTTATAAGTATTAATTTGTAAAAGCTTATCAGAATGGGTCTGCTGGTCTGGTGGTTAAATGGAGTGTTAGTTGGAAATGGGTCTTGTATTTGAATCCCTACGCAAGCAAAGGAGTTTATTTTTGTTCGTTGGACTGAGCAAGAATTTCAGTCAAACTAAAATTCTGAGTAGTGGTGTAGAGTGGGAAAGTGGGGAGAAAAAAAAGAATTGGGTAGTTATCAAGGAGATATTCTTTTTCGAAATTTTTTTTTTACAAAAGCCTTGTTTTTCTCTCTGTCGATTTTCTTCTTACTTTCCCTATTCTACTGTCGTTTTCACTCTTATCATTCTTGTTTATTTCAATTTTTGGCTTTTCCCCCTTTGTTATCGCTCAACTTGGTGATTAGTGCATTTCGATAAGTCCTGAGGTACTTTTTAAGTTGTTATTGATGAAGTAATAGAGTATTAAAGGTTTTATTTTCTGATTATGGGACAATTAAGGTGCTAAGGCTATTTTTTGATTTAGGCAACGGGAAAGGAATCATCATGTTCGTTGAACGTAAGGTTATTGGTTTTCCTCGAGAGTTGTCTTTTCGTAGCTATTCAATTTAGGTCACTGAAATTGAACTTCCTATTATCGATTATAAGTTCTGGAGTGCTCGAGGGTGATTACACATCGAAATTGAATCAGGTGTATACTCCGATTGCACAGAAAATGGGATTCGGCAAAAGCCAAAAAGCTTACTGTCAACGCCACACCGGCGTGTGGACTACCCATGTAGAGGCTGTGTAGTGAGACACAGCCGTGTGATCGATGAACTAGGCCTTGCACGCGTGACACGGGCACACGACAATGCCGTGTGATGGCCGACGAGGCCGTGTGCCAAAACACATGCCCATGTACTAGGCCGTGTGTGACATATGGCCAAGACACACGCCCGTGTGTCTACCCGTGTGGACAAAAATAGGCCATTTTTCTCACCCTTACACTACCAACCTGCACATAAACACATTTATATACCAATATAGTCCAACTAATCAACCAAATCAAGCCAAAATATGCATTATATATGATCTAGCATATCCAACACATCAAGTTATATTACATACTTAATCATTCAGTCTTACCACCTCAATTCGAACTATTTCATTATCAACCCAACCCTATACATGCCATATAAATCAAAAGTTGTTAAACAAAATCTACCGGAGCAATCTGGATAGTGTGTCCCAATGTGTTGATCCAATCCTCAAATCTCATGGTTATCTACAATAAACATTTAAAGCACACAAGTAAGCTTATTGAAGCTTAGTAAGTTCATAGGCATTTAAAATAATTCTTACCGAACTAAACATAACAATTTACAAACATATAATTCACTAACATATCCTGCCAAACACAACAATCAAATGATAAAATCACTTAGTTGAGCTCAATTTCAATATCTCTACAAACCAGTCACTTATCTCTATGTATTACTTACCAACATCGTCAAATTAGAGAACATCTTACGGAATCGAGTACTTCGCTTTCTCAATGCCATAGTCCAACTATGGTCTTACATATAATCACATATCGTTGCCATAGCCCAGCTTTGGTCTTACACGTAGTCACATAGAAACATAGTCACATACCGATGCCATAGCCTAGCTATGGTCTTATACGAAATCACATAGTCACATACCAATTCCATAGCCCAGCTATGGTCTTATACGAAATCACATAATCACATATTGTCATGGTCCAACCATGGTCTTTTCCGTCAATTCATCTTTTATCACTAAACGATAGTACTCAACCCTTCATTCTACTAAATTTGAACATGTAATTCGATTTTCACACACTTTTCATAATATTTACAATTTATTAATGAACATATGAAATAATACATCATATCATTCATAAAATTAACAAATAAATATTAAGACTCAGCCATATGAACTTACTTGGCAAATTTGTAGAAGTTGTAATAATTCAGGGACTAGTCTACTATTTTCTCTTTTTTTCGTTTGTCTTCGGGCTCTTGATAAATTTATTTATTTGTTTATTAGCATCTAATTCAATTCTAACTAACTTCGCAATTTATGGCCTTTAATTTTTGAAATTACATATTTACCCCAAACTTTATAGTTTTTTATAATTTACTCCCTACTCAAATAACTCATCAACTGAGCTTTATTTCATCAATTAACACTTTATCTAACCATTATAGACCATTTCTCAGCCTTTTACATTCAAAATTTCAACACAAAACCCTAATTTCAAAATCTTTCACAATTAGGTCCTAAATATTAGTTTCTATTGAAATTACTTAATAAAATCATCACTTAATAACATTAAAGCTTCAATTTCATGCTAACTCATCATAAACTTCCAGCATTTATACATGGAAACTTTCAAAATCACTCATAAAATCAAAACTAATGAATTAAATAATTGGACCTAGTTGCAAAGGTATCAAAATCACAAAAATTATAAGAAATAATCAAGAATGGAACTTACTTATAGCAAAAGCATGAAAAACCAGCTTAGAAGAGCTCTCTAATGGTGTTTTTGGCTGAGTAAAGATGAAGAAATGTCTAGAGATTCAATTTAGTCCACTTTTATCTATTAATTTTATTTCTTTTCCAATTTTGCCCCTTATTCACATTGTTTCTTTTCTAATTTCTTTGTCCTAACCATCCAGCCTATAAAATTTTAGGCCCAATTTCCCTTTAAATCCTTTTTATTTATTATTTGAGCTATTTAGTCACAATTTCTTTAATTAACAAGTTTTGCACATTTTTCACTTTAGTCCTTTTTATTTAATTAATTAACTATCAAAACGTTAAAATTTTCTAACGAAACTTTAATGCTAACTTATCAACACTTTGTAAATATTTATAAAAATATTTACGGCTCGATTTATGAAATCGAGGTCTCAATACTTCATTTTTAACTCAATGTACCTAATATTTTCCTTCAAATCACATAATTCACTAATTTAAAAATATTTCTATAACCCAACTTAACTCATAACTTATTAATTAACAAAATTTCTAACTTTCTTATCGGATTTAGTGATCTCAAATCACTATTTTCGACACCACTGAAAATTGAGTTGTTACAGCAATTGTTTATTTGAGCACTAAGATTTCAAATTCTGAAAAGTAGAGGGATTAAAGTAGGGATGGTGGGGGGAGATGGAGAGGGATAAGGGAGGGAGGGTAAATTTTTATTTTATTTCTAATAATAATATAAAATTATTTTTAATTAAATTTTAATGGGGTGGTAATGTGGCACAATCACATTGGTTGAAACTTTGTTTTAATGGCATTGACTGTAGGTACCAACTTCAATAACAGAATCAAAGTTTAGGTATCCGGATTGGCCCAAAAATAGCTTAGGTTCCTGAGTTAAACAAAACCAATAGTTCAAAGGCCTCATGTGGAACATTTCCTGTTGACAAATAGATAAAGTAATTCTGTAACACCCCAAACCCGACCTAGGAGTCTAGGCCAAATCTGGAATGCTACATTGATCACCGAAGTGATTGAAGGAAAAGTTTACAAAATATTTTATCTCAGTGAATCAAAATCAGCTAAAAACATTTAATAACTAACTAGTAAAAGTTAACAATAAAACTCAGTGTAAACTCGTTTAAGATATACGAACTAAACATAAAGTAGAAACTATTCCACAGCGTTATAAAAACCTTGCAGTTCACCAGTTTATCTAATAATCAAATAGCAGCGAAAAAATAAAACTAAGAATCCATGGTTTACGAGCCTGCCCGAGACTTCCTTGTATTGCATCTAGTATCTACAATCCAAACCTGTACCTGAACGAGAAAACAGAAGAGGGGGTGAGCTACTCGAGCTCAGTGTAAGATCAAAACCAATAAAACTACAGGAATAGAACTAAACATAAAGGCTTGGAATCGGTTTAGGATCAATTGTGAAGCAGAACCAACCTACCGAAATTTACAGAACCGACCGATGTATGCACAGCAAACCTCACCGTCAGATGATAGTTGGGCATATACGCTATATGCCCATAATCAACTTACCCCACATGTAACTTTACAGTCATATGGCTCAATCAGACACAGTAGCAGTAGTTCTCAAATGTTACAGACCGGGCCTAAGCCCTTAATAAAATCATTATTAGTTGGGCCTTAGCCAATCACATTAACTATCTAGTCAGACAGTCGCAGTCAAGTTTATAAGGTTTTATTAGGCACGAGTGGCATTCAAACAAATAATACAATTAGACATTTCAGTCAATCAGACATCCAAATATTTTAGTCGAACAGTCAAACCAATATTGTAGTCACAAAATATAGTCATATTTTGTCACAGTATCACATTCAATCAGATGCTTATGAGTGCAAATGAGTTATGAAATAACCGACCCATCTAGCCAACACACCACTTCGTCCAACCCTGTACTTACTGTGAAGATTTAATCAACCCACCCATCCCTACACTTACAATTAGCACCGGTTGCGACACTAAATAGAAATCTACAGCTGAGCTGCCAATATATCAAGCTTAAGAGCCTTTCAATACAGATCCTCAGATATATCGTCTCGGGTTACCCAGCAACGATGATTATCAATGTTGTCCATGACCCTCAAGGTATTGGAACTGCCCTCGACCCTCTAGGTATTGGAGCTTACAGTGTGCAGATAAGCTGCCAGTCTTGTATATTACACAGCAATGCTAACGTATAACCTGTACGGTGCAATGCAGATTACTGCGGTACAGACATGCAGTATGAACTGCCAGAACAGATAGTAGTACGTAGCAAAGCTAACGTACGTGCAGTACAGTGCAATGCGGTAAACCGCTATACCATCTATATGATGTCATTACGGGTTGCCCAGCAACGATGATTATCTATGCAATTGTACTGCCAGATCAAATCAATCTTTCTTCTCTTCAAAATCCCAACCCAAGATGGTTTATGCAAATGCATGTATGCAAATGTATAATACAGATGCACCAATTCATAACACAATTCCAGACAGTCATTCAAAAGCAATCATTTAGAAACAGTTACTCAGAAACAGTTATTCAAAAGCAGTCAATTGGTTTCAGAAACGTGCACACTTATACACTCAGATTCGGTTCCTATCATTTCATACAACCAATTACAAGTAGTACATAAATCAAAGTCGGAACAGGGTCGTATTCGCCACTAGTAAACTTAGTCGAAGGGTTGGAATACACAGACTCACAAAGGTATTCGATTTGCCACAAAATTAGAATTTGGCGAGTTAGGGCCATACGCTTGTGTACTCCGGCTGTATGGAGCAACCTAGGCCATGTTAGGATCCAAACACCCGCGTAAAAGGTAGCACACGGTCGTGTGATAGAGGCACACGCCCGGGTGGTGCAAGGGCACAGCCGTGTGAATAGTCTGTGTAACTCACTGTTCAATTTCACTAAAATAGGGCGCAGGGCAGACACAGCCATATGATAGTCTCACACGTCCATGTGGCCACCAGGCACAGTCGTGTGTCCCAATGCACACGCTCGTGTGGAATCCCTAGGCCCCAAATCAGTCACACAATCGTGTGTCCCAAAACACACATCCGTGTAGAAGTCCTAATTTCTCAAATCAATCACACAGCCGTGTGGCCAAGTCGTGTGACTCCAAATCCCTAATTTCCAAAGTCACATGCCCATGTGCTCAAGGGACACGGCTATGTGAGAGTCGACAAAATCCCTAAATTAGCCACACGCCCGTGTGGCCAGGCAGTGTGGCACTCAAAATAGCCCAAAAACCTAGTTCCCAATTCCACACGCATGAGACAAACGAGGAAGCCATTGAATGCTCTTACCACTCCTTAGAATTCGTCAACGCAATATTCATTTCGGAGGGGAATGAGGTACCAGTACCTAAGATATCCAAAACTACAAGAATGGGTTTACAGATGATGGTGGGGAAAGGAGCCTTGTCAGGAAAAAGATTGGGAAGATATCTCCAATGAGGGATTCAAGTTCCAGAATTATAAGAGAAAAGAGACCGCTTTGGACTAAGTTTCAGGTCAGATCACAGACAGAGAAGGAAGGAAATAGAGAAGCGGCAAGAGAGAAGAAGGACTCGGTTAAAGGAAAGAAAGTTGAGTGGGAATTGATGACATTCCCTCACATATCCCAGACTTTTGTATCAGGAGGGATAATTCACCCGGAGAGGGGGTTGCTTGGAAATGAGAATCATCAAGTCAACACTATACACGAGGAGGAGACTGAACAAAGAAATCTGGAGGGCATTCGTCCTTATGAACTGGGAAGCTCCTTAAACAATTGGACTGCAGAAGAATTTCCTGTAGTCTTTAGAAATTATACAGAGTAATTTTTAGAACACTCTTGTTGCTCTAAAGCCTAGGAGTACTAAGATTTCGTTTGTGAAATAGGCTCATGTTCAGACATTTTTGTTTCAATAAAATACATCTTTGTTATCAATTCGAGCAAATATTCTTTCATTCTTTTACCGATAAATATTCTTTTAACCTTTTAATTTCTTTCTAAAATTTTTATTTCATTCATAAACATGTAAATAACTATTCTTAAATTCATTCGTTCTTTGTAAATTCTTTTGTGCCCACCACAGGTCCCTAGATATCAATGACATGAGCAATGATACTACAAATCCTAAATTCTCCTTTGAGCAAAACATGTGTTTAGAGGAACCTCAGGATTTTAAAGGTGACAGGGACTGTGACGTGTCTTCAGATCTGTTAAGAATGGTAGAGCAGGAAGAGAAGCAGATTTTGCCCCATGAGAAAGAGGTAATAGAGAATGTGACCTTGGAGGAAGGGAAATAAGTGAAAATTGGAATGCACATAACCAAAGAGACAATGTGAGATCTTGTTGAGTTACTACGAGAATTCAAAGATGTTTTTGCATGTCGTATCAAGATATGTCAGGGTTGAATACTAACATTGTAGTATACCGCCTTCCCATAAGAGAAGATTGCAAGCCAATCCAACAAAAGCTGCGAAGAATGAGGCCTGGTATTGTGTTGAAAATAAAAGATGAAGTCAAGAAGCAGTCTGATGCGGGATTCCTGCAAGAGGTTAAGTACTCAAAATGGGTAGCCAATATTGTACCTGTCCTTAAGAAAGACGGGAAGGTACGAATGTGTGTTGATTATAGAGATTTGAACAAAGCTAGTCTAAAAGACAATTTTCCCTTACCGCACATTGATATTTTGGTGGACAATACAGTAGGTTACTCGTTGTTTTCCTTTATAGATGGTTTCTCAGGGTACAAATAAATAAAGATGCATCCTGAAGACATGGACAAAACCACTTTCATAACATTGTGGGGTACCTTTTGTTATAAGGTAATGCCATTTGGGTTAAAGAATGTAGGGGCAACATACCAAAAGGCTATGGTAACCTTATTCCACGATATGATGCACAAAGAAATTGAAGTGTACGTTGACGACATGATTGCCAAATCTAGAACAGATAAGGAACACATTAAAGTTTTGAAGAAATTGTTTCTGAGATTGAGGAAATTTCAGTTAAAACTCAATCCGACGAAGTGTACCTTTGGAGCTAGGTCGGGAAAACTCTTGGGTTTTATAGTCAGCAAAAGGGAATAGAGGTTGACTCAGACAAGGTCAGAGCCATACAAGAATTGCCTCCACCGCGTACTCAGAAAGAAGTTCGAGGTTTTCTTAGAAGGTTAAATTACATTGCTCGATTTATTTCACAATTAACTGAGAAATGTGATCCTATATTTTGCATTCTTAAGAAACACAACCAAGGTACTTGGGATGCCGAATGCCAGAATGCTTTTGATAAAGTCAAGCAATATTTGTCGAATGCTCCAGTACTATCTCTGCCCAGTTCGGATAGACCATTAATACAGTACTTGGCGATGTTCACTAATTCTATGGGATGTGTGCTTGGTTAACATGATGAGTCAGGAAGAAATGAGAGGGCGAATATTACCTCAGTAAGAAATTTACTGAGTGTGAGATGAGATATTCGCCAATTGAGAAGTTGTGTTGCGCCTTAATCTGGACAACTCGAAGATTGAGACAATATATGCTATATCATACAACTTGGCTAATTTCAAAACTTGACCCACTGAAGTACATAATGGAGTCGACTGCTTTAAATGGAAGAATGGCAAGATGGCAGATAATTCTCTTTGAGTTCGATATAGTCTATGTAAGTCAAAAGGCTATAAAAGGAAGCGTAATAGCAGAATTTCTGGCTAGCAGAGCTCTAGAAGATTATGAACCATTGAGCTCTGACTTTCCTAATGAAGAACTAATGTATGTGTCAACTACTGAAGAGTATCCGTGGAAACTAAACTTTGATGGAGCGTCAAATGCTGTAGGAAATGGAATTGGGGCAGTCTTGGTATCTCCAAATGGAGATTATTATCCGTTTACGTGCAAACTGGATTTTGACTGTACCAACAATATGGCCGAGTATAAAGCATGTATCATGGGAATTCAGGTAGCCATAGAGCGCAAAATTAGAACACTAGAAGTATATGGAGACTCTGTATTAGTGATCTACCAGCTCAAGGGAGAATGGGAGACAAGAGACCCCAAATTGATTAATTATAAAGGATAGTTTTGGGGCTAATTGAGCAGTTTGATGACATCACTTTCAATTATCTCCCACGGAATAAAAACCAGATGGCAGATGCTTTGGCAACTCTAGCTTCCATGATAAAAGTAAACAATGAAGAGGACGTGAGACCCATTCAGATGAGTATTTTTGAGGTTCCAGCTCATTGTTGTAACATCAGAGAAGAGGAAAAGGATTACCACCCTTGGTATCAGGATATATTACGATACGTAAGAAATCGTGAGTACCCTAAACAGGCAACTGAGAATGACAAGAGAATATTGAGGAGGTTAGCCTGCGATTATGTTTTGGATGGGGATATCCTGTACAAAAGAAGGAAAGATCAAGTGCTCTTGAGATATGTCGATGCTTTGGAAGCCAGAAAAATCTTGGAAGAAGTGCACGAAGGTGTTTGTGGGACACATGCTAACAGATTCATGATGGCTAGACAGATCATGAGGTTTGGATACTATTGGTCTACTTTGGAAGGAGATTGTATCAACTATGCTAAGAAATGTCATAAATGCCAGATTTATGGTGACAAGATTCATGTACCACCTTCGCCTTTACATATTATGACTTCTCCATGGCCTTTTTCCATGTGGGGCATGGACGTCATTGGGTCGATCTCACCGAAAGCTTCAAATGGGCATCATTTTATTTTTGTGGTTATTGACTACTTCACGAAATGGGTAGAGGCTGTTTCATACGCAAGCGTTACTAAGTCAGCAGTTAGTAGATTCATGAAAAAGGAGATCATTTATCGGTATGGAATGCCTGAGAGGATCATATCAGATAACACCATGAACTTGAACAATAGTACAGTAGAAGAAGTCTGCAGTCAGTTCAAGATTAAACATCATAACTCATCTCTGTATCACCCAAAAATGAATGGGGCAGTGGAAGCGGCCAATAAAAACATCAAAAAGATAATGGGCAAGATGACTGAGACTTACAGAAATTTGCATGAGAAGCTACCGTTTGCACTCTTTGCTTGTCGAACGTCTGTTAGAACATCTACTGGGGCAACTACTTTCTTGTTGGTGTATAGGATGGAGGCAGTTCTACCCATTGAAGTAGAAATACCTTCTCTACAAATTCTGTCAGAGATAAAACTAGATGAAGCAGAATGGATTCAATCGCGATATGATCAATTAAACTTGATTGAAGAAAAGAGGCTAAGGGCTATTCGTCATGGTCAGATGTATCAGAAGCGAATGATGCGAGCTTACGATAAAAAGTTCATCCAAGACAGTTTCACGAGGGAGACCTTGTACTGAAAAAGATCATTCCCATACAAAAGGATTTCAAAGGAAAATGGATACCGAATTGGGAAGGACCATATGTGGTGAAGAAAGCCTTCTCTGGTGGTGAATTGGTTTTTAACTGAAATGGATGGGAAAAGTTTACCTAATCCTATGAATTCGGACTCAGTTAAGAAATATTTTGCCTAAAAAGAAGGAGAAGCCAAGGTGAAAACACGGAAAGGGTACTTTGAGACTTCTAAGTCTAAAAAAAAAAATGGAGAGGCTAAGGTGAAAACCCGCAAAGGACGCCTTGAGACCAAAGGGGTTTTGAGTTGAAAACCCGAAAGGGCGGCTCAAATTTTGAAAGACATATAGTGATCTTGCTATACCTGAATCGACAAAAAGTGAAGTATGTTACATACCGGGGCATCAACAAAGTACTTTGGATCTTCTAAACACATGTTGAACTTGAAAGTAGTCTTTATAGAGCTTGTATATAGAAGCCCAAGCAGCGATATCTAGGGACCTGGTTTTTGTCCCATTTGCTATCTTTGGATTCTTTTTCTTCTCAAAGATATGTTCCCAGATTAAATTCCTTTGTATTTGGACAGTTTATCCAAATTATAACTATTCTCAAGAACAATTTATTTGTTGCCTATTCTTTACAAAGCATGTTGCATTGAAATAATAATTGATGAACTAATAATATTTTCACAAAAGAAGTTTCGCATATTACCCTGGAAAATTCTAGATAATACAAGAAACTGAAACAGGACAATTGTTTAAAGAATTCCCATGTGAAAGGGTCGGAGGTACTTGAGAAAATTGAGATTATCTTTTCTGTCCAAATGATGATAAGCAATATTAATCCTAAGAGGGGATCATTTCAAACATCTCTAGTGGGTCGTGACATTCAGGGAATGGTATAACAGACCGAGTTAAGGGGAATGATTCAAAACATACGAGCAGAGTATGATTGATACGTCGAAAAGAACTAAGATGAAACCCTGATGAATGAATGAGTGATAGGAATCACTCTCATAACATTTTTTGCATCATAATATGTTTAATTAGGAGCATTTGACTCAATTCGATCATGGCAACCTAATCATTAAGCATAAGCATATACCCATTCTACAGGTTATGGAACAATGTAGTAGCAGATTTGGCAATCCCTGTATTGACGGGGAGCAGATCGAAGATAGCAGATTTGGCAATCCTTGTATTGGCGGGGAGCAGATCAAAGATAGCACATTTGGCAATCCCTGCATCGGCGGGGAGTAGATCAAAGATAGCAGATTTGGCAATCCCTGTATTGGTGGAAAGCAGATCGAATGTAGCAGATTTGGCAATCCCTGTATTGGTGGAGAACAGATCGAAGATAGCAGATTTGGCAATCCCTGTATCGGCGGGGAGCAGATCGAAGATAGCAGATTTGACAATCCTTGTATCGGTGGGGAGCAGATCGAAGATAGTAGATTTGGCAATCCCTGCATCGGCGGGGAGCAGATCGAAGATAGCAGATTTGGTAATCCCAATATTGGCTGGGAGCAGATCGAAGATAGCAGATTTGGCAATCCCTGTATCAGCGGGGAGCAGATCGAAGATAGCAGATTTGGCAATACCTGTATTGGCAGGGAGCAGATCGAAGATAGCAGATTTGGCAATCCCTGTATTGGTAGGGAGCAGATCGAAGATAGCAGATTTGGCAATCCCTATATTGGCAGAGAGCCAATCAAAGATATCAGCATGGCATTCCTGAAGTTACAGTGGAGCAGGCTGAAGATAGCAGATATTACCTTCTTGAAGTTGCAGTGAAGCAATTTGA
This sequence comes from Gossypium stocksii, assembly GCA_020496765.1. Lineage (NCBI taxonomy): Eukaryota > Viridiplantae > Streptophyta > Magnoliopsida > Malvales > Malvaceae > Gossypium > Gossypium stocksii. The sequence goes on from CM035623.1 coordinate 5,329,273, forward strand.
AGCTGTCATATTTATGGTCCAATACTTTTGAAGTTACAGATGGGTTGGAAGTAATTTGAAGAGGATGAGGATCAAGATCTCAAGACTTGGCCAGACCGGGCAAAATTGGTCCTTATGAAGTCTTTCCTCTATTCCCGTTACACGACAATGAGCAAAGAGGGGCAGCTGTTATAGGCCCAATTTTTCCGGGCTATATAAATAGAAAATAAACAAGAATAAAATAAACATATATTTTAAAAAAGAAGACCAAATAAGTGTCCATTTACACATTCTGTTTTGGCCCAAAGTACAAACCCAATTACAACCCCAAACCCGGTTATACCTAACCCAACTAACAAACACCTAAATACCCGTGATCCATGACCCAAATACCAAACTGGCCCAAAACCCATTTACACCATAGCCTAAGCCCCTAACCCGTTACAGCAACCCACTTAAACCTTATGACCCATACCTAATCTGTGGCCCAAATGTCCCAAAACATTAACCTCATCAGACCTAAGGTTTCCAGGAAACCCTTGGCACCGCAAGCACGCAGTAGAGTGCCACCATCAGCGCCCGATCACCGCCGCAATCCTCGGGGTTACTTGCAAAAATAGAAAGAAACGACAAAGAAGTGAAACAAACATAGCAAGAAATTGAAAGAAATTTTTTACTAAATTTGTATAAATAAACAGTGGCTATAAAAGGCCAAACATTACAGTGTAAAACACACGCATACATAGATACAAAAACAGAAACTACGCATACTTACGAGAATATACAAACAATATTGTTTTTTTATCAGAAGATAGAGGTGATTTTCAGTCTTTCGTTTCATTTTTTATATTTTACTTCTTTTATGCATGCAAGTTTTTTTAAAAAGAAATACTCAAGTATTAATATTAAAAAGGGATTTACCTCTTAATTCACACGAAAAATGAAGCTTTTCAGCTTCCAGCCACTGTATACAATGGAATCGATGATGGCGCGTGGGCACGTGGGACACCCGATGAACGGAGCCTGGCCGGATTAAGACTGGAGCTCCGAGGGCAAATTTTTGAAAGGGTTTTGGAATTTTTTTTTGTGTTAAAACAGGTTTCAGAATGAATGTGGGACTTAAATTCAGCTTATATAGCCTTACTAAAACGGTGTCGTTTTACTTAATTCAATAAGCATTAAAATGGCGTCGTTTGGGAAGGATCCGCGTGTTGACCCGTTTACCCGGGGAAGATCCGCGTGTTTTTTTTAAAAAGGCTAATTGCCTTATAGGTCCTTCCGCAAATTTTTGATTTTTCAATTATGTCCAATTTATTCTTTTAAATTAGCCCAAAATTAGTTGTTTTAATTATAATTTAGTCCCAAGGCCATCTAAACCTGAATATTGGAACGACGTCGTTTTGGGATCAGGGTCTATTTTCCCAGTGAGTTCCTTACCTTTAACGCGCATTTCAATTAGGGCCATAATTCAATTTATATTCTCTTTAAAATTACCCCATAAATTTTATTAAAATTCAAATTTAATCCTTTTTATTCTACTACTATTTTAATTTAATTTTATTTATTTATTTTAATATTTTTATATATTACTTTTTTATAATTTTTTCCCTTCTTTATAAATTGTTTCATTATACATCTTATTTATATTTTTATATATATTAAGTATTATTATTTTAAAATACATATATATATTATTCTTAATAATATAAAGTTTTTATATCCTTTTTTTTTAAAATTGTTATATATCATATACATTTTTTTAAAAAACCTTAAGTTTTTATATAAAATTGTTTTATTTCACATAATGTATATATATTTTTTGATTGTTAAAAATTTTGTATATTGTATTATATTTTGAATTGATTTATTATATATATGAAATTTTATATTATTCATTTTTTACATAGGTATATCATAAAAAATTTTAAATCATTATACATTATATACTTTTTTAAAACCCGAAGTTTTATTTATTTGTTTAAAATACATTTTTAAAAAAAAAATTTTTACCTTATTATTGCATTAATTTGATTTCTAAAATACCTCCATTCATTTCCTAGTGTTATTTTGTCGTTTTTTATTATTTTGTTTTATTTCTAAGTTTTTTTATATTTTAATCTATTATGGTTTATTTTATATCTTTATTTGCAAATGTTATGTATTAGTTTGTTATTTGCTTTGGTGTAATCATCTTATCACATGTATAATTTGTTAGTTTATGTTATCTTTTCTGAACTGCCTATATTTGTGTGAGACATGAATGTATATCACGAATTGCTTTAATATTTATGCTTTATAATGTATGAATGTTGCATTTGATCAAAGCATCATTTTAAAACATATTCAAATAATTGTTGTTTTATTCAAAAATTGTTTTTTTTAAATTAAGGCAATATTTGACATTCAGGATTTTTTGAAAGGACCGTGCCCTAACTTACTAGGCTTCGGTTCCTTTCATTAATTTTAAATGGTTAAGTATCCTTCTCAAATTATAACGAACGATTTTCAAATTAAAAAAAAAACTATCTTTGAAAATCTAGGATATTGCGTCCTAACTTACTGGATGTGATGTTTTGATATTTCGAAATAGGGGTTTCTAAAAATGAAAGATATTTAACGTTTAGGAATGTGAAGAGTCATGCTCTAACTTACTGGGATTCGACCATTTTTTATCCCAAATAATTAAATGTCTCTTAAAAGAGGAAATAAGTTCTTTGAAACTCAAAAAGATCATACTTAAAAAAGTCTTTTCAAATCTTCGACACTAGGACATTTTATAATCAGTTTGGACCAATTTTTGGGCGTTACGAGGGTGCTAATCCTTCCTCGTACGTAACCGACTCCCGAGCCCATTTTCTTGAAATTTCGTAGGCCAAAATCAATATTTTAAAAAAGGTGATCCAATCAAACCTAAAAAGATTGGTGGCGACTCCATTTCTATTTTTAAAAGTCGACCCTGTTTTTCCAAAACCCTAAAAAAATGGTTTCGACAATGTGTGTTGGATTAAATTGAATAAGAATTATATTAAATTAAGTTAAATTCATTCGTATAGATTCAGATAGACCTAATACGGAGTTAGATTGAGGGAAATAAAAAATATTGGATTAGTAGCCTTCGTATCTACAAAAACTTATCGAGTTAAGTTTGTGTAACTAAATTGAATATTTATATGTTTTAAAATTGAATATTGTTGTGTGTGATTTTTACAAATTTCATGTGAAATTATGGTCACATATCCAATAGTTATCGAGTCTCATTTGAACCTTAAAAATTCGAATGATACAAATGACATGTCATTAAGGTTCCCGATATGGTTGTGATCCTGCATGTGTTGCGGACACACCACAACTCTGTTGAGCTTTCTGATACTTGGCTATTATGTGCTTCCTGATATTTGGATCGCAAGAGCTTCTTAATATACATGAGCTTCCTATTACTTAGCTCACATGAGCTTCCTGTTATATGGCTCGAAAGAGCTTCCCGTTTATATGCTTGTATAAGCATACAAGTACATGAATTGACGGATTACAGATTTTACACTTCGTATGTACTACCCCTGTATCCAACGATATTTTAAATGGTTCAATGGGCAAAGTTCTGATATACAACAATATGAGTTCGAAATGAACAATTACAGATATATACTTGAATTACATGGAAATGATATTACATAATATATTGAAATATGATATGGATGATACATGTATATGAATCTTACCTAGTGATTATGTACATCCATATTTATTAGTTATGGAAAGTGTTACATGGCTAACATGTTGAGGATATGTGTTGAGGCTTTTGGTCAAATTGGTTTGGTTATATTAGCATGCTTATCTTAAATGTGATTAAATGGTAAGTTAATTTTCTTATTATATGAACTTACTAAGCTTAAATGATTACTCTGTGTTATTTTCCATGTTTTATAGTAATTCGAAAGCTCATTTTGGTTGAAAGCTGGTTGGAGCAACTTCACACTATTCATCAACCTTTTCGATATAATTAGTAAATTAATTTTGGTTATAATGACATGTATAGATTAATTTGGTCAATGATGGCATATATTTGGCCAATGATGGCATATAAATGTTTTGTTGGAACTAGCCATTTGAATGGCTTGTGATGGATAAATTTTGATGTGTATGTAAGTGGCCTTATCATGTCTGATGTGTGTTTGAAATGGTTGAATGATGGAAATATTATAGGTATATTGATGGTTGGGTTGAATAGGTATATTACGTAAACTATGCATATGTGTATTTGGTCATGTAAGTGAAATTGGTTATTTGATTTATATGAGTTATGTTGTCATTTAAAGAGCCTAATGGCATATTGTTGGTATGTGATAGTACTACATATTTAAGTATTGATTTTGGCTTGATTTGAATTCCTTGTTATGACTTATTAATATCCAAAAATGTTAGGTTAGGTTGATGACAATTGGGGTGAGAAATATGGTTTAGAAAATGGCCTATTTTTGTCCACACGGGTGTGTGTCTTAGCCGTGTGTAACACACGGCCGTGTGTCCCCTGTATCTTTAATTTGCACAAAACAGAATGCTCACACGGCCTAGCACATGGGCGTGTTGCTTAGCTGTGTGACCCAAGTCAGAGAGCTTACAAGTAGAGGTGATCATGGGCCGGGCCGGGCCTAGAAAAAAATTTCAGCCCGTTTTCTAGGCCCGGGCCCGGCCCGGCCCGAAATATGGGCCTAAAATTTTGTCCAAGCCCGGCCCGGAATAAAAATGCTAGGCCCGAGCCCGACCCGGCCCGGCCCATATTAATTTTTTTTGCTTATTTCATTAAAAAATTTAAAAATATAATAAATTAAATAAATTAAAAAATATAAAAACAAATATTAAAATAAGGAACAAAATAAAATTGAGATGAATAATTTTTAAAACAATACACAAACTAAAAAAAAAAAGTTAAAAATTATATATACTTAAAAAATAAAAAAATAAAAAAAATATATTTATATAATTCGGGCCGGGCCGGGCCAGGCCTGGGCCAAAAAAGGTTGGCCCGAGGCCCGGCCTGTTTTCTAAACGGGCCTCGTATTTTTGCCCAAACCCATATTTCGGGCCTATATTTTTACCTAAACCCTCCCATTTTTCGGGCAGGCCTTCGGGCCGGGTCGGGCCGCCCAACCCATGATCACCTCTACTTACAAGTTTGGACATGGGTTGGGACACAACCGTGTGCCCCTATTTCGAATACTCACATGGCCTGAGACACAGACGTATCTATTGACCGTGTGAGCCACACAGCCTGGCCACATGGGCGTGTGTCCTCTGCATTTTTGAAAATTTTTAATATTTTTTCGAAAAAAATTTTGAGTACCCAGTTTAGTCCTGACTTGTTTCTAATGTGTACTTTGGGCCTTGATGGCTCATATAAGGGACATTATTCTTGATTTCAATTGGTTTCTAATATGAATTCTATATGATGTGAAATATTTGTTTATTTTATCTGTAAATTTCGGTAATGCTCCATAACCCTATTCTGGTGACGGATTTGAGTTAGGGGTGTTACACATATTGATTGCTATTTAAAAAAAAAGCATAATTAAATACTACCGTATTGATCCGATTTGAGCTTGTCATATTGCATTGCATGGGGTGGGACAATATGTACGAAGGAAAAGTGATAGTTTATCTGCATTTATTTATTTTGTTGTGCACCCATAGCCTAGTGGCAATATTTACCCTTTAATTGCAATATGTTGTACATCCACAACCCATCGACAGCTTTTACCTACAAATATGTTGTACATCTATAGCCCAGTGGCAGATTGTATCTGTGATATTTTGTTGTGCAGTTACAACCCAGTGGGAGGTTCCATCTACAATTTTTTGTTGTGTTTCCATAGCCCAGTGGAAGATATTATCTGCCAACTAGTAGTGGTTTATCCATATCCCAGTGTGTTGGAAGATAGAGTTTTGGGGGAACTCCCATTGTGGTGTGTAGCGGTGGGGTAGGACATTTTCTATAAATTAAATTTGTATGGCATTCATAAAGCATAGACATACAAATTGGATTTTCTGAGATGACATATTTATATGTATACATTGTTGAGGTGGTATAAAATATTGATATTCTAAAATTGCTATTGTGTATGGTTCCATGCACTGTGTTTATGTATACCTAATCGGTTACACTAGTTTACTTGTGAGGGAACTCACACAGAGCTTCATAGTTCACCTCCTTTTATTTTCATCCTTACAGATAATCCACCAAGTTAGGACGCGGACGCGACATATAGAGGGTCTCGGTTCGGTTTCTATTTTTTGAACAATTTAGGCTTATTGTTTGATTTATTTTATTTTATTATTTCAATGTTTGTATAACTTTATTATGAACTGTGGCATGAGACTTAGGATTTTGGGTTTGTTTTTATCCTGCGTGACATTTAGTTTTCATCTTAGGTTATCAAGTTATGAGTATTAATTAGTTATGCATACATCCCCGATTTTTACTAAAAACAAATGAATATCACTTATCCGTTGCTAATTTGTAAATAAGTTTTTGGGTAATAAATTAACTGGTAATTAACTAAGTTTTCTTTTAAGATAAATAAATATTTTAAAATGATTATTTTATAAACCCCGCTAGCTTAGTAGGCCATCTCAGTGGCCAATGTAATCTCCCGAATTCAGGTCTAACATCTGGGCAAGGTAGGAGAGGTTACAATAGAAATATTAAATTTTGAAAAAAGATAAAACCAAAAAATGATCTAATCAGAGAATAGGAATTAAATCCACAACTTACGCATATTACGATATTGGTAACATAATTTAATCTAACAAATTTAACTGCTATTGTTAATGTAAGGACTAGGATTTCAAATTCTAAAAAACAAAAGGATGGATTAAATTAAGGACGGTGGATGGAGGGGGACGGTGTTGAAAGATAGAGAAGGACAAGGAAGGGAGGGAGGGGATGGTGGGGAGGGGTAAATTTTTTATTTTTGATATTAATGTTAATCTAATTATTTTATTTAACATTAATATAAAAATATTTTTAATTTAATTTTAATGGGTGGTGACATGGCACAATCCCATTGGCTAAAACTTTTTTTTTTAATGACATTAATGGCAGGTACCAACTTTAGTAATGAAATCAATGTTTAAGTATTCGGATTGACCAAAAAATAGTTTGTGTACCCAAGTTAAACAAAGCCAATAGTTGAAGGGCCGCCTGTTGAATTAAGCCTTAAATAAAAGCTCAACTTAGAGAGAGGGAGAGAAAGAGAAAGAGAAAGAGAGGGGACACATTTTAGCATCTCTACTAATTTACACATTTTATTGAGTTTGATATTACGAGTCAACTTTACATCAATTCAATTGAGTAATAATGAAAATATATTTACTAAATTAATTATTTTGAAGGTGTTTTTCTCCTTTTATATAAAAAATAGAAATATAAATACATCTCTAATAATATAAAACCATTTTATCGAAAATAGAAATATAAATACATCTCTACTAATATAAAACCTTTTTATTGAGTTTAGTGTCATAAGTCAACTATGCATCAATTCAATTAGGTAATGACAAGAATATCATTCCTTTGTAAAGTGAATTATATTATTTTGTGAGTGTTTTTATCAATTTATATAAAAAATAAAGATATGACTACATATAATAAGGTTCAATACTAAACTTTTACAATTTTTAACATTTGTACTTTACCATTTAATTAAAACCTAATTTGTTATCTATATCAATTTTTTAATAAAAATATCTATTACATAATTTTGTGATTCACTAATATTGGTTGTGTTATAATCTAATAAATATTAATATTTAATTTATGGCATCAATGCAAGTAGATGTTTTATTTTAGCATAATTAGCATATTTCTTTTGCTAGGATAATAAAAGAAAAAGGTTGTGAAAAATAAAGGTTAAAATTTTTATACTGTTCAAAAATTTGGAATTTAGGCTTTATATTTTTATTATAGAATTTAATCTCTTTATATTTTAGATTTCAAAATTCAGATTAAATTGTTAAATTCATGTTAATTATAACGTCATTTTTTTCAATTACATGATAGCTAAATTTTTTTTTTTTTCAAAATGCCACACAACAAATTTAACAAAAAAATTAAATTGTGTTAACAATTAAACTTGAATTGTGAAATATGAAAAGTAGAAGAACTAAATTCCTAGGAATAAAAATATAGGGACTAATTTCGATTTTTTATAAACTGCAAGGAGTTATAGTATATTTTGACCAAAAATGAAAAAAGTAATCTATGTGAATTGTGAAGGGTCAAGACCAATGGATAAATCCCATTGGTTGTCTGGGCATACCACGGATTGTTATCCAATACTCACTGGCTTTAATAGATCATATCCGTCAATATCTCCTGAGTGGACGGCTTAGATCCTCTCGAATAAATCGCGAACGAAACGTTAAAAAATGCGCCCAAACTTTAAAACCATGCCGCTTAAAAGGAATCCTATTGGCCAATTTTCACCGCTCCACAACTTAACAGCCGTCGATAACCCATCCAATCTATGGTTCATATTGCTCCATTTAAAATATTTCCTAATTACTTATTCCCGCCTCCCCCTTTATATATATCCCCTTCAATTTGCCTCACTTGCTCCCATCGAAAATCTTTTCTTTCAAACTAGCTTTAGCTTTCCCGCGATCCAAACACCCTTATTTTCTCGTCAATTGTTCGACGAATGGCTCGTACCAAGCAAACTGCTAGGAAATCAACCGGTGGCAAGGCTCCACGTAAACAACTAGCCACAAAGGCTGCTCGGAAGTCAGCTCCGGCGACCGGAGGAGTGAAGAAGCCTCACCGTTTCAGGCCAGGAACTGTGGCTCTCAGGGAAATCAGGAAATACCAGAAGAGCACCGAGCTCTTGATCAGAAAGCTTCCATTCCAGAGGCTTGTGAGAGAAATCGCTCAAGATTTCAAGACTGATTTAAGGTTCCAAAGCAGCGCCGTTGCCGCTCTGCAAGAGGCTGCCGAGGCTTATCTCGTTGGATTGTTTGAAGATACCAATCTTTGTGCTATTCATGCTAAGAGGGTTACCATCATGCCTAAAGATATCCAGCTTGCTAGGAGGATTAGAGGCGAGAGAGCTTAGGTTGGTTTATTTCTGTTGATTGATTCCTAGAATTAGTGATCTAAGCTTGTGTTCATTTTGTTGTATTAACTTTCTCTGCAAGTGTTAGTTGTATATCGATCGAATTCTAATTAATGCTTTATGGTTTCATGAAATTTGATTAATTTAATGGAAACTGGGATAGGTTAAGGCATTTGAATTGAATAGGGATAAGTACATAGAAGTTGGGCCTATAAATATATGGAATCTGAACAAAATAAAATGGTGAATGGCAGAAGAAAACACACCAAGTTCGAGATTGTTTTATGCAAAATTTCATTTCAGTAATACATTCATGAAATGTGTCAACTAAATCATGTGCACCAGAAGTTACAAAATTTTGGATCTGATATCATGTTTTTAGTTGGAAATATTGTGGAAAACCCAGATTACGAAATGGTGGGATCAATGGCAACCTTGCATTGTTTAGCTATGTTAGAAAGAATACAAATAATAATGTCATTAATTATATATTAATTGAATAATAAATAAACTTTACTCTTTAAACATAAATGTGATAAACATGTTTTTTTTATTTATTAAATTGATCAAAATTCTTTTCCATCCCTCTTAATTTTAATATTGATAGTTTAACATTTGTAAATTTTAAAAGTAAACAATTAATCACAATATTAATGTTTTATGTTAATTGTATATAATTTTAATTGGTATGATAATAAATTTAGTTTTCAATGGTTATATATTTTGCTAATTTGATCTTAATTTTAAAAAAAATTAATTGCAATATATATACAATTGTTGCAAGCTAAATTTGTTAAATTGAAACCAAGTTAATAGCATGTGTAAATTTTGAGTGCTAAATTTAATATTATATCAATTAAAATTATATACAATTGACGAAAAACATTAATGTTGTGATTAATTGTCTTTAGTTGTCTACTTTCAAAATTAATAGATTAAATTGTTTCAAATTTTCTGAGACGAATTAATTTGCTTAATATCAAAATTAAGAGGGATTTGAGAGGTTTTTTTACCAAAAAAATTATATTATTTTAGGTTACTTTAATCTTTTTGTTTTTTTGAAAAGCCAATAAAAAATTTGCATGTGGTGGGTTTAAATCAATAAAATATTAACTTTATTACTAAATCAAAGATTTTTTTAATATGATATTTACATTTTAATTGTATTATACATATGTTATTACCTCTACTAATTATATATATATATTGATAATGTTGCGATTGAGCTGGTGCCATAAAGACAACTCAACACCAACTCAAGATTGATTGTAACACCAATATAAACAATTGTAGTGCATTTAGGATTTTTAATATAATGTGTTTATGCTAGACCTGATCATGGGCCAGGTCACCCGGCCTGAAGGCCTGCCCGAAATGTGGGAGGGTTTGGGCAAAAATATAGGCCCATTTAAAAAATGGGCCGGGCCCCAGGTAAGGCATTTTTGGACTAAGCCCGACTCGAATCCACTAAATGACAAAAAAATGTTTTTTTAATATTATTTTCTTGTTGTTTTCTCCCTATTTTGCTACCATTTTACTATTATGTTGCTACTGTTTTGTTGTTATTGTTTGAATATTGTATAAAACTTATTTTATTGTTAATTTTGTTATTATTTTAAAGACATTTGTTAATTTTGTTATTATTTTAGAGACATTTGCTTGTTAAGTTGCATCTATCTTAGTGTTATTTAAGTATATATATATATTAAAATTTAATTTTAATTTGTTGAGAAATATTTATTTTGATATTTTTAGTATTTTTGATGTATTATATATTTTTAAAATTATATAAAATAATATAAAAATTAATATGGGCGGGCCAGGTCGGGTCCGGATTTTAGCATTTTATCCGGGTCGGGCTTGGGCAAAATTTTAGGCCCATTTTTCAGGCCGGGCCTAGCAAATGGGCCTAAATTTTTAGTTGAGCATAAACTTTATGCGTTTAAATATCATTTTACTCATAATTTAAGTTATATTTTTTATTTTAATATCGTAAACATTTCATATATTATTGTTAAACTAAAATGTGTTTTGAATACGTAGTATTGATGAAGTTGTTGATTGAGTTGGCGTCGTAAGTTAACTCGATACCAACTAAAAATTGATAGCAACACTGGGATAAACAATTATAGTGCATTTAGTAATCTCAATCTGACGCATTTACATGTTTAAAATTTATTTTACTCACAATTTAATCTATTTTCTTCATCTTAATATCATAGATACTTCAAGTGTTATTATTTTTTAAATACAACTTTGTGTTCTAAGTATGTAATTTTCATACACATACGCGTAAGATAGAATTTCTAATATATTGATAATGTTGTTAATTAGGTTGGTGTCACAAGTCAACTCGACACTAACTTAAGATTGATAACAACACAATGATAAACAATTGTAGTGCATTTATGTTCACGAATAAACTCGTTTATGTTCGTTTAATAAATCATATAGAACTCGCTTAAAACTCGTTTATGGTTTAACTATTATATATTAATAAAATTATTATTGTTTGCGTGCTTATTTTAATTATAATATAATTATTAATATTTATATTTAATTATTTTGTATCTAAAATAATAAGATGTATGCCTATTTTTTGTATATTTATTTATTTATTATTAATATCATTGTTCATTTAATTTAAATAAATAAATATCAACCCATATAATTTTAAATTTTGATATTCTTAACAAATACGGATAAACTTAAACAAAAGTCCATTAGTTTATTAGTTACATTTATTCTTTGTACTACACTTCTAACATGTCAACGCTATATGGCACGAATCAAGGGTAGTTTTAGGAAGAAAATTTAGTACCCTCTTTGTACCTTTCTACTAAACAATGAGAATAAAAACAATTTTAAGATATTAATTTAATTATTTATCTTAAATAAATATAAATATATATTTTATTACCTCTAAATTATTGTTTTAAAATATTACTTTCAATTAACTATAAAAATAGAAATATGTTAATATATGGTAACTATGTGTGATTTATTTGTGCTTTTATTATATTGCCATAGATGAGTATAAAGCAAATTGCAAAATCTTCTGTGTGAATTTTTCTATTGCCACAAAATTGGTAAGCATATCATCACTTAGTAAGTGCATAAATTTTGTTTTAAAAAGCCAAGAAATTCAACTATAAATTACCCAATGCATCATCAACTCATTTTCTTATCTCAACAATTTTCATTTTAAATCATGGCTTCTTTTAGTGTCACTCGTCCTTTTATCGTTTTGATCGTGACCTTTTATTAGTATTTAAAATTTATTTTTATTTTAATAGTCAATCATTACATACATACATATTTTTTTAAAAAAATTGTAGTCTTAAAATAAGGGGGGGATTGCAATCCCTTCGATTCAAATCCCATATTTCTCGAACTCATTATATATAATATCAAATATAAATTAATTAAACAAAATGTTTAAATGATGAAAATATTATTGTTTAATTTTTAGATTTGTCAAACTCAAAAGGATGTACTCGAGAGGCAGATTGTTTGGGCAAGTGTAAACATGGATGCTTTTGTGATACAACAACTAAAAAATGTAGATACTTGCCGAGGTCAGAACGATGCCATCTAACGCTGTGCCAATGGTGGATGCTAAATGCAACGATGACACAAACTGCGCAAAGGTTTGACCACCAACTTGTGAAGTCCATAACTGTCAATATGGAATTTGTGTATGTAAGCTTCGTGCCTAAAAATCAATATTAGTTTTGTCCAAAAAAAAAAAAAAATCTAAATTTAGGCCTTTTAATAGTATCATCTATTATAAAATAAATTTGGTATAGAGAATTAATAAATAAATTATTAGTGAATAAAAATGTTAAAAGAGAATTAATTTACCTTTGTTATATTTCATTTTAGTATAGTAATTTCATATCTTTTCAATTGAATATGAATGGTTTTAATTTCCGATTCATAGAAATTCTTATGATTGCAATGTTAGGATTTAGTATCGTAAGTGTAACTTATTTGTCATTTTTACAAGTAATTTTTCGAATAATTTAGTTTAAATAAAATTTTATTATTCACATTAATATCGTTTGCAATTGTCCTCAATAATTTTTGCATGTATAGTAAAATGTAGGCTTTTTTTTAATATAAAAATAACCTTAAAAAATTAATTAATTATTTAAATAATCTATTTTTTTATAAAATACGAAAAATAACTTAAAATCTACAATAAAAGTTGGTGGAGCCAAAGCGTTTAGCGCCACCAACATGCCACGTCAGCAATCTACACTAAAAAATTAATTTTTTGGTGGAGCCATATAGAATGGCGCCACTCATATAAATAATAGAAAAATACTGTAATTTTTAAAAATATAAGGGGGACTTTAGCAATTTTACGTTTTTTGGTGGAGCCAAATAAATTGGCGCCACCAGATTTCAAAAAATTTTCTGACACCCTATTGACAATTTCCCTATTCAAACAGTTTTGAGGTAAAACTTTTTATTTTTTTCGTCACAATCTTTGTTTTATTATTTATTATTTACTTTTTCTAATTTTTTTATTTGTCCTTATTTATTTATTATTGATTTTAAAAAACTTGAAAACGTATATTTGAAATGTTTTATAATATTTTTTTTAAATTTTAAATATATTTTTAAAATTATTTTTTAAAATTTTAAATATTATTTTTAAAATTATTTTTTAAAATTTTAAATATTATTTTTAAATTTTAAATATATATTTTAATAATATAAAAATTTAAATATTTTAAAGATATGACCTTTCAAATTTATTATTAATTTTATAATATTTTAAATTTATATTTTAATTTTTAATTTTTTAATTTTACATGTAATTTTTTAAATTATGATTTTTAAATTATTTTTAAAGATATTCAAACCTTTTTTAAATTCTATTTAAAATTTTAAAAAATAATATTTTATATAAAAAGTGAAATTTGAATTAATTAGAAAAAATAAAAAAAATATTTGTTAAAAAAAGATTTATTTGTTAAAAAAATATGACTTTATCTAAAAAATATATATTAAAAAGTAAAAATTTAAATTAAAAAATTAAAAAAATATATTATAACTGGTTACATCGTGTCAGTGATATCAACGATGTGACCGATCATAAACTTAAATATTATTTAAAAAAAAGCCTGAATGTTATATATATAAAGTGGGGTTTAATCCCCTTTAGAAGGAAGGAAGAAAAGGAAAAAAAAAGTAAGTTGTTTAAAATTTTTATTTTATATTTTTATATTTTATAGTTATTATAATATAATAATTAATTATATTGTATTTATGTTTTTTTATATTATACATATATCAAAATGTCTTCTGGAACAAATACGGATCACACTTCATCGAGGATCAACAAAACAGTAAAATTAATTATAAATTAAATAAAAAAATCATTTAAGTTTCTCGTTTTTTCTTACTAATCGCTACCCTACTCAAAGTGTTTTGATTGCATGAAACTTATCTCTATTTAGTTGTTATTTTTCTTTTTTAACTATTTTCTTGCATGAAATTAATTTCTACATGTTAGTTATAATTTTTTAATTTTAGTACACATTCATAAATTTATATATTAATTTTTTAATATGACGACCTTTCTGCTTAATTTTACTGTTTACTGTGTTTGGTTCCAGTTGAGGGGTACAAAAAAATTATATTTGTTTTTAGCGAGTGAATTATTTTTTATAAAAGTTATCTTATGTAAGATAAATTTTCGAGTATAATCAATTTAAAATTTTCAATATACTTAATATATTTAAATATATTAAAATTTTGAACATATTAAAAAAATTTTAAGTATAACCATATTAAAAAAATTTTAAGTATAACCAATTTTAAAATTTTAATTTATTTTTTAATAGGTAAAGACAAAAAAAAAGTTTTTTTAATATATTTAATATTTTAAAAGGAAAAAGGAGTGGGCAACTCTAGAAACTGGAGAAAAGGAAAATTTATTTTAAAGTCCGTCCATTTTTTCAAAAATTACAGTATATCTTTGGTATTTATACAGGTGGCGCCATTCTATATGGCTCCACCAAACAATTGATTTTTTTATTCCACTTGCTGACATGGCATGTTAGTGGCGCCAAACTCTTTGACTCCACTAATTTTCACATTAGATTTTAGGTCATTTACGTGTTTAATAAAAAAATGAGTCATTTATGTAATTAATTAAATTTTTTGGGTTAGTTTTATAAAAAAAACCTACTTTTTGTAGTTATATAGTTGCCTTTAGTTTTAATGCTTAACTATGATTAGGACATAATAATCACATTTGATTTCTATGTGTCATTATTAAAATTTTATGACAAATATTTCTTCTATTATTAATATATTATTACTTATTTAATTTAACTTAAATAAAAAAATACTTCTCAACCTTTTAATTTTACTCTTCAATATATATTTTTATGTTTAAATTATATAGATAATTGATTTATCATATTTTTATAAAAAAATTTACCATACAGGATGGGTATTAGGTTTTGAGTTCGCGGTTTCATTTTCCCAAGTACGATTCGGACAAGCGGGTCATGCCATACTTACAGTTGGCGAGATTTGAGGATGTTGCATTGATCCGGAGGTTTGACCTGAGGCGAACTTAATATCCGCCTTGGTTGAGCGGTGGTGTACGAAGACCCACACCTTCATTATGTTGTGCTGGGAGTGCACTATCACATTAGAAGACGTCGCTATGCAACTTGGGTTCCGAGTTGACGGTGTTGTGGTCACGGGTCGAAGCAAAGTGTTGGAACCTTCAGTACTCTGCCACAAATTGCTTGGACGGTTCCCTAGTGATGGGGAATAGAATTTCACATGCTTAATATGAGAATAATTGAAAGCAAATTTTAAGGAGTTATCGAGCACTGCCACTGAGTACGAGGTGATGTGTGCTGCTCGAGCCTATATTATGCAGCTGATCGAAGGGCACTTATGCCGAACAACACGTCTAATAGGGTCTACTTAAAGTACTTGCCTCTATTGGAGGAATTTACTCGTGCCAGTAGTTACAGCTGAGGATCGACAGTGTTGGCCATATTGTACCATGAGCTTTGCCGAGCAACAAAACATGGGGTTACTAACATGGCTGGTTGTTTGGGTCTGCTGCAGTCTTGGGGTTTATACAGAATGTCGTTTCTAGCGGCTATTAGGCACCAACCATATTCGTGACCACTTATAAATAGGTAAAAACAAAATTATACTTAACATTTGACGACTCATAAGTGTGGATAATATTATTCAAAGTTTAACTGCTAACATATTTGTTTCGGTTTCAGATGGGCCACGTCTCCTGGAATTGGTGTGAGCCAAATATTAATCATTTATCGCCAAATGATAGAGGCATACGTTGGAGAGAAAGTAATATATATTAATATGGTTTAAGTAACTTTGATTTAACTTATCCACTTGCAGTATGTGATGTGAGTTGACTCATTATATTATATTGTGCAGTTCTTGTGGATGCCGTATTCTGCACTGAACATTGCAACCCTTATTTCTCAGTGGGTTCACGCTGAAGCCCATATGTGGTGCATTAACATGCCGGTTCTCAACTTCTCAACTGTTGAGTGGTACAACGATAATCGAGTTATGTGACAATTTGGGTGTAGACAATTTGTGCTGATCAAGCCACAACAATTTGCTGATGTCCACAGTAAGATCATGAGGGGGAAACATACAACAGATTTGAGCGTAGAACATACTATGGAATGCCCGGTAAGACAGACAGCCTGAAATGCACCCCTGCATGTTTGACTTCAGTCCCTCGACTGAATACATGTAGTGGTACATAACTCGATGGCACATTTATTTATATGGTGGACAATTAATGATAGTAACGGCTACAGACGTGGAAATCAACCTATAGGGGAGCTAGAAGATCAACATATGGCGAAGCCCGACTCGGAGTACCAACCTTTGAACACATCGGACCAATAGGTTGTTACTTTTTGTGATGAGTTATAGAGCAGTTCATATCACCCGAACATGGGTGGTTCGAGTTCATATCACCCGGACATAGGTGGTTCAAGTTCATTTCACCTAGAATAAACATTGATATCATTTGATATGTTTTGTAATATCATGTATTCCACCCCGCCTCAGGCCACGTTCAATCAAGCTGCCGATCCTCTTGATGTGTACAGTACACCCCAACGTCCACCCCATTAATGAAGGCCCGTAAATCACTATACCCCGAACGACGATACCACTCCCAGTTCTTTCCAATTTTGAGTTATGTAAATTTCAAGTGTTATGTAATATTTATTATATTGGTTTAGGGTTTCAAACTTATATATTAGTTTTTTTTGTATAATTTATAATATCTTTTAAAGTATTAAAAGTTACAACTGTTAATTTTAAATAAGAGCTTAACATTAAATAATACAAATTTTATTTCTAAAAGATCATAAACTGCAAAGATCAAGTACAACATTTAATTTCTTTCAGACTGTGAAGATTGACCAGTGTAGACGTTTTCATGGGGACATTTGCTCCGATTGGGGCCAACTATTCTACATATGGTGTAATGCTTTAGATCGACTTGTTCTCTTATATCCATGTCGTTCCGAATCCTCATTGTTGTTGGTCTTCCTTTGACTCTCCTATATAGTGATCAGTCTAGCAACATCTCGACCGCAGGCGGTTACACTTCCTATGTCGATACATCCCTTAATGCGGGGAACTCGTTACCCTAAATACGCAACGTACGTTCAAGTGTGTACACATCATCGATATATTATTTGACATTCAAACTGTAGGTAGCACAGGCTGCAACCACAGGTGCACACGGGTATCGTAGTGTTTGGAACATCCCGCACTCACACCACCTGTTTCGGAGATCAACTCCGTAGGACAATGGCGGGATCCCTTACCGACGACCGATATACTCTTTCACTTGAAAAGTTTCTAAATTTCAGGAATATAGTTCTCCATTCATTAACCTAGCCCTTTGAGCATTCTCCTTCATGGCATCCTTAATTTTTTTCAACGTGCACGTGTCCTGTCTCTAACTATTTTGCTTGTTTTAACCCCATTTTTGGCATTAAAGTTGCTAGCCTGCAAAATGTGGTTAAAAAAACCAGTGAAATTGGCAAGTGACACGTACGCCTCAAGACGGAGTTAACCGCCTCAACGAGGTTAGATGTCATATAACCATATTGGCAACCCTCGTCAAAACAACGAGCCCATTGCCACGGCTCCATGCTACCTAACCACTGTCTGAGAGAAGGTTTGGACCTCACCATATCAGTCTCTAACCTCACAAACTTATGTCTGAATCAGTGTGCTTCCAACTCATATCCTACGTATGCATTCCGATAAAATGCGTTACCATCCCAATTAGGAAATGGACTAGAAATATTTACAAATACGAATTTAAATACGATATTTTTACCCATGTTCACAATTCATTTCTGCCAGTCTTTGTTCTTGTACTCATTGTGGAAGTTGACAGTGATGTGACGAATACAATAGACGAACCTCACGAAACCTCGAATTGCCGAATCGTAGCAACAAGACCCTTTGATCTGTTGGAGATAATGCAAATGTTTTCTTACCTGACAACATGTCTTCGCAAGTTCCGAATGAAATATGCCCACGATTCGGAGTTCTCTAACTCCACGGTGGCAAAAGTGATTGGTAGTACATTTTCGTTACCGTCTTGTGCAACCGCAATCAACAGTATCTACGTGTATTTTCCATAAAGCCATGTTCCATCAACTTGCACTAACGGTTTGTAGTGGGAGAAGGCCCTAACACATGGATTGAAAGTCCAGAACAGTCGACGAAAAACTTTTCTCCCCAGTTCCAATTGTCCATTAGGGCTTCTATAAGGCAGAGTTTGCAAGTCCACATCCATCATTGCTGAAATCTAACCCTGAAGTTCGTTGTATAACTCATCCTAGTCTCCGTACAATTGTTGCATGGCTATTTGTTTTGCCCACTACCCTTTCTATATGATACTTTGTACTGAAATCGAGCTTGCATGTCTGCAATCAATGTCGACACATGAATGATTGGGCTATCTTTCACTAGTGGCATGATGCAGTTGCAAATACTTTTGGCATCCAATTTTGTATTTGCCACTGTTGATTCCTCTGTATAAATGCAGCTTAAATTCACCAACCACACCCATCACCAGCTTTCCAACATTCCCCAATATATAATGTCGGTATAGATTTGGTAACCTTGTAATTAATCGACAACTTCATGCTGTATTGTTTGATGGCAAACACACAGTCCACATTGTTCTCGAACTGTTGCCCAATGAAGAACTCCTCGAACTATGAATTTGACACCAATCTATGAGCAGGTACTATATCTGCGTACTCAGGGAACTTGGATGCATGCGCTGCATTTGGATCTACGTTCAACATGTCACCCCTAAGTTCATTTCGTAAAATAATGTCACGACTCGGATTACAGAATGAAGGGTCGTGAAAATGTTTAACCTCTTCCGGGCCTTCATCATTGATATCGCCCAGAACCTCATCAACATCGGGGTCAATAAAATCTTCAACGTCTTGATCAAAATATTCACCATTATTAGTCATTTCTCTGACATTTGCCTCTGTGCTTATTATCACCTCGTGATGTATTTGTAGACAGGGACCGGGGGTAGGGTTGTTATACGAACTCCCACCATAATTAGGATTTTTGGGTATCTGCGATGTCCCTTCGTATTCTAATTGGTTTGTCCACCCAACATTAAGATCAAAGTCAAATTCGCGATGTTGACTTATTGGACTAACATTCTTAACAAGCTCTACGTTTGCTAACTTAGCAAATAATTCAACTGGTTGGGGGTTCTCACTCCTAGTCGACCACAATATTTCCATCATAGTGCCCAAGTCATCATCATCTAACAGCTACATCTCACAAAATTTGAACAGATCTGTAAAGATTGGAAACTTGTAAAATAATTTGGACATCGCGCTTCCACAACAGATAGCTATTTTCGCACTGATCTTTCTTTTCATTTCTGCTAGCTTCACATTTTTTTTTGAAGCGCAAACCTACTCTTTGCCAACCTTGAAATACACAACCAACATCACCTTCTACAATATCACCATAAAAAAGAATATACACCAAAAACACCTCATTATTCATCTTTAATAGATTTTTTGAACTCTCCTCCTGAACACAACAATTTCACCATTTTATATATGCTAGAGAGCCAAGAGATGGAGCCATAAAGAATGGCTCCACCAAAATAAAATATTAAATATTAATTTTTTATATAAAAAGCACAGTATAAAGTGATAGAGCCATTCTAAATGGCTCCACCAAATAAAATATTAAATTTTAAAATTTTAAATTTAATTTAAAAAATGTTTGAATATCTTTAAAATTAATTTCAAAATTAATAATTTAAAAAACTTATATTTAAAATTTTAAAAATATTTAAAATATACATTTAAAATATTATAAAACAAATAATAAATTTGAAAGGTCATATCTTTAAAACAAATTAAACATACTTAAAATTTAAAATATACATTTAAAATATTATAAAACTAATAATAAATTTAAAAGGTCATATCTTTAAAATATTTCAATGTTTTATATTATTAAAAAATATATTTAAAATTTAAAAAATAATATTTAAAATTTAAAAAAATAAATTAAAAAATATATATTTAAAATTTAAAAAAATATTATAAAACATTTCAAATATACATTTCAAGTTTTTTAAAGTTAATAATAAACAAATAAATAAAATAAATAAATAAGGACAAATAAAAAACTTAAAAAACGTAAATAATAAAATAATAAAACAATACAAAGGTTCTAACAGGAAAAAAAAAATAAAAAAATTTACCTCAAAACTGTTTGAATAGGGAAATAGCCAATAGGGTGTCAAGAAATTTTTTAAAATCTGGTGGCGCTAATTTATTTGGCTCTACCAGAAAAAGGTAAAATTGCTAAAGCCCCCTTATACTTTCAAAAATCATAGTATTTCCCTAATATTTATACAAGTGGCGCCATTCTACATGGCTCCACCAAACAATTAATTTTTTAATATAGATTGCTGATGTGGCATGTTGGTGGCGCCAAACACTTTGGCTCTACCAACTTTTACTATAGATTTTAAGTTATTTTCATATTTTATAAAAAGAATAGGTTATTTAAGTAATTAATTAATTCTTTAAGGTTATTTTTGTAAAAAAAGCCCAAAATGTAATCAAATATTGGCTCAATAATTAGCTAATGTTTAACTAATAGTAAGTTACATTACGTGGTTGAATTGTAATGTAAGAAGACTACTTGTATTATTAGTAGGTAATCTACAAGGTCCATAGTCTGATGAATCGAAATTGAACAAATCGATTAAAGGCCTATTATGTCGTCTATCAAGTCCAAATGGGGAGACACATTGTCTTGGGCATCGAAGTGGTTTACTCTCAGAAGATAAACTGTTTATGGATTAATTCACTTATGACATTCAAAATGTGACTAACCTCAATCTTGAGCATGTCATTGACTATGTGTTGGAATCTGATTATAGCTAAAAAAATTATCGAAATAGGCATCAAAATAGATGCAACAGAAAATGAAAATATATAACGAATCAGATTCCACCAAGGATCAATTGAACGATTTTAGCATGTCATCATACACGAAAATCAATAAAAGAATTTATACCTTGACAAAGGATAGTTGCATCCTCATTCAATGCTTTCTCTGTTTTTGTACGAACATTGGGCTCAGTTGTCGAAAACCTTCATCGTCCAAACGTCCAACCTCTAACGGTAATCTACACTAGAAATTTAGAAAAACCTTTTAAAGTTGAGATCCACTTGGCCAAGATAGTGCTAGCTATTTAATCACGTGGATCCACGCCCTTTTTAGTCTCAATCTCAATTCCAAAAGAAAACTAGAAGAAAAAATTCAAAAATTTATTTTTCTTCTATTTTCTTTTCTTTTTTTTTGTTCTTGAAAAAGATTATTAAACTTTTAATTAATTGCACTTTAGCTTCTTGGACTTTGTTGAACTATTCAATTTAGTCCATTCTCGTTTTAAGTTCGAATTCCATTATCGTGTGTGACCCATTAGGCTTTCAATTATATTTGCAACAAATATAATTTATTTTAAAAAAGAAGTAGTTATATTTGTAAAGCATAAGTAGGATTTAGCAACCCATCATGACCCTCAATTATTGGAAGAATCAATATATTTTCAACAATCTTTTAGTGTTCAGTATCTATGTGTAATTCGATCCTTCCATCATATATCTCAAATAAGCTAAAAGTCATGACTCAGTGTCTACATTTGCTTGTCCATGTTAATCTTGTAACTCCTTGTAATAACCCTAATTAATTGCCTAAGCTAATGACTTATGGTTAATACGAGACAATATTATATAGAATATGTCCCCTCATATCACTTGGGGTGATGGATCCTCTCTAAACCACTCCACCACCTTTGTATGTCTTACGTCATACCCAAAATATCCTACCTTAAGCATCCGTCAATATGAACCCATTTTATGATGAATTAAAGTATGACATTCAACATACAAAGTGAGTTACTGTCACATATATAAGGATTATTTACACTACCAACACATGAGAGTATTTCCATAGACACTTGAGTGAAATACCAAATGGAACTGTCATAGCGGATCATGTTCAGTGTATTTATTCTCGTAGCAAGCAACCACATGTTATGCTCAAGTATCCTATACTTTAACTTATGAAATCAGTTGCATGCATCTTATGTATGAAGGCTTAACTTGTGTTGACCTTGGAGCATTATTAATGCGTTATCTCGATAATACAATGGTAAAAAACAATTTAGGAATCACGACTTTGATGCATAAAGATCTCGTAATTATAACTCTTCATAATACTCTTGCATAGCCTAATGCGTTCTATGATTATCCACACAAGTGTTAAATATCATATACTTTACTCAATTTATTATTTTACAATTATAATAATGTTAATACAATGAAATATTGTTTAGTGCTCACAAGAGAATCATGATTGGTTTGTAGGGCTTATACTAACACTATGTGTGCATGACTCTATACTTTGATGTATTAAAAGCCTGAGTTCAAATAACTAAAGAGCCAAAAGTTGGTACATTCGGTATATTATTTTTGCATGACATAGCTTCATTTACAATAGTAGAATTCATAGTCCAGAAAAAGGTACATGATATCCTCTCATTGGCATTACAGGATAGATGGAAAAGTAATATCGGAACTTAATTACAAATTATTTGACCTCTAATTATATATGTCTAATTGGTTTTTTTTTGCAAGCTCAATATAACTCATGGCGTGCTAAGCAAGCTGCGTCTGAAATGGACCTAAGGCTCACCATTTTCTAACGTCCCTTAGGCCAATCAAAGGGGGACTAGATTGTTAGGATTTGGGAACCGATAGTCCAAATGACCGATAGGATCTAGACCTTCGACCCGGATTAACTCGACCCGAAAGAAAAATGTTCGCCTACAGGCACAATCAGCTGAGGACCTTACGAGAATGCAAGATGTTCGCAGAGATAGCTTGCGTGGGAGAGCTCGTGTAAGCCTCACACAAATAAGGTCATAAGAGGGGAGCTCATGTAAACCTCGCATAGACGAGGTCGCGAGCCATGTCTGCGAAGAGGACCCCCGTTCGTGACTGGTAGGCACAAGGTTCGCTAGAAGAGTCAGTCCCAGGGTCAGAAAGGACCGCATGCTCCACAGGCAAGAGTCCAATAAGCCAAAGGAGGCCCAGAGAATGTCAGCACCAGGGACAGGGAATGTCAGTGCCCTCAGCCCAAAGGCTAGGACAAAACAATGGACACTATTGTGAGTTGTAATAGTTACAATAAGAATGTGTATAAATACCCCATATATTTCCCTTAATGCAACATAAAAAAATATTACTCAACAAACACAAAATTCATGAACTCATTGTTATATGAACCACATTTTAGATGATACATTGTGATCTACTTCGAGCACAAATTTCTTTTGTCATTGAGAAAGGCATGAAATTAAATATGAAAGATAAATCTTAATAAAATAGTAAGGAGGGGAGTGGACCAAAAGTGGTGCCATAAAGCAATTGTCATTACCAACAAACCAATCATGAAAATGTAGTTCTCATGGATTGGTCTGCTTGTTTCATGGTTTTGACTTTTGTTGACCAGCCTTTTTGCATTTGTCTTTTATTTACTGTAAAGCTGAACCAGACAGCACTCTTGTCTGAATCCCATGTTTAATGGGAGCAAACATAATTCACCTATCTCTTATATATATATATATATATATATATATAATACAAGTAATCAAACCTTATACTATATGAGTTGCCTCTTTTTCTTTCCTTTTCCACATTGGTACCTGTTAATGGCTGAAAACATGGGGTGTTTGAAATCATGGTTATCAACAATTGGACTGAAGTAAGATATAGAAAATACATGTTACTAATTATAGTCAAATTTTGAAATGTAGATTTAATTTTTGTATTTTTGGATGGATTAATTTTAGTCATTTTATTTTTTAAATTTTAAAATTTTAATTCTAATCTAAATGGTAACGTTTCAATTTGTTTAGTTAAATTTCGCTATTAATTTTGCACTACTCGTAAAGTTGTAATTTTAATCCATACCTTGAATCATTTTTAATCATTATGCTTTTTTTATATTAAAATTTCAGTCTTTAGACAACAACTATTGAATTTATTTATTGATTTTTTTAGTAATATATGAAAATTTCAAGCTTACACAACATTACATAATTATTATTCAATCATGACTAAAATTTTAAATTTTAAAAAATGTAAGAACCGAATATTATTAAATTAAAATACAAAGACTAAAAATTAATAGTAAAATTATTTTGTGTCATATCACTTAATGCATCAAATATACTTCTATTATATATTTCTTTTGTTTTCTACGTTTGTCATAATTTTGTATCTTACAAAATTATTGCTTTTAAGGAATAAAGTATTATTAAGGTGTGATAATCCTTCTGTTGCAATTAATCATTACAAACTTTAAATTTTAAAATTAACTTTAACTCTAAATAGTATAATGAATCTAAAAAGAAACTCACACATTTTACGTAAAGTGATAGTCGAACTTGTGGTCTAAAAATTCTCAAATCTTAAACCTCACTATTAAACTAAATCCTCATCAAAATTATTTTTAAAATGTGTTCTTTTTAATACATCTAATATTCAAAAATTAACATCTAGAATTTCTTCTTTTTATCTTTGTATCAGAATTAATTAATTACGATTAAATCTAAAATCATATTATAATCCTATAAAAAAAAAGGATAAATCATGTTAGTAGTCACCCAATTATGTTTATTTTTTTGTCACTTAATTACGAAAAGCTATGATCATCAAACTATGAAAATTTAGAAAATAGTCATTCAACTATTGATATGCTCGCGATATTAAGTAATAAAATTTATAAAACTGATCACACCAAAACTAACTAATATCACGATATTAAAGGCAAGCGCACCTATCGAACAGTAGTATAGTTTAGCGGCAAGACCGAGTTGTCGTACCCAAGGGAACCAAAAGTACTAATACTTACTTCCTTTCTATTATCTAGCCTAAAAATAAAAGAGGATTGATTGAAACTAATTCTAAAACTAACTAAAGTGCACAAAAAAGTAAATTGGGGAAAACTTTAGGGAAAAGCTGATTGATATGAGCAATACTTAAGGGAGAATCCACCTAGACTTCACTTGTTATTGACTTCTTGAACTAGATGATTTCTTCACTTGACTTGATCCGTAGAGATCCCTAACTTATGTTAATACCTCTTTCGAGGATAAGAACAACTAGGCCTAGGTTGTTAACTAAAGTTTCTTTATTAGTTAACACCCTAGGTTGCATTAATTCGATCTATGGATCCCCCTATTAGGTTTGACCCTAATCCGGTAGATTTATTTCGCCCTATGTCTAGGGTTGCATGCAACTACGCTTAATTATGGTAGATCTGCTCTTAAAACAGTGACTTTTGCTCCTCTGCCTAAGCACATCAAGTTCTTGAGGTAATACCTAGGATTATTAAATCAAGAATAAAGAACACATAATTAAGAACAATTCAAGTATTTATCATATAATTCAAGAATAAATAATAACAAGATCTATCTTAGGTTTCATCCCCCTCAAGTATTTGAGGGGTTTAGTTCATAATTAATAAGGAAAACATCTCAGAAGAAATAAGATAACAAAACATAAAGAACCCAAAAACCCCTGAAGGAATTTAGGGAGATCCTCTGTCTTGATGTAGAATTCTAGCTTCTGAGATGAATCAATCGGCTTCCCTTGGAGTAATCCCTTACTTTCACTCCTTGTATTGGCAGAATTATAGCGCTCTTTTCTTGAGAGAAAATAGTATATCATTAGAGTTGTCTCCTAGGGTCTTTATATAGAGCTTTGGGGAGCCTTTTTTAGCCTCTAAGCATCCAAATCCGAGTGAAATTCTTCTTTCTCACGACTAGAACACGCCCGTGTGCCACAACAAGAGGTCGTGTGAGATTCTATCGATAGAGGCACGATCGTGTGGCCTGGCCGTGCTTGTCGGGGGCTGGACCGTGTGATCTTCATGTGGTACGGCCGTGTGCCACGGCCATGTGGTGACTCCTTGGGCCGTGTCGATTTCATATTTTGGCCCATCTTCTCCGTTTTT
Source organism: Gossypium stocksii (assembly GCA_020496765.1). Classification (NCBI taxonomy): domain Eukaryota; kingdom Viridiplantae; phylum Streptophyta; class Magnoliopsida; order Malvales; family Malvaceae; genus Gossypium; species Gossypium stocksii. The sequence goes on from CM035623.1 coordinate 5,356,011, forward strand.
TGTCCACTTTCCGTTCTTTTCTCTTCCTTATGCTCTTCTGAGTATAAGATATGAAAAAGAAAGATTAAAAGCACCAATTCTAACGAAATTAATGATAATTCATCCAAAATATAGGGTAAACATGAGGTAAAAATATGTATAATTTATCGTTTATCAAATACCCCCACACTTAAGCCTTTGCTTGTCCTCAAGCAAAATCTCAATCCCTAATTAAGAATCATTCCTCTCAATTTACAATCGTTATTAATAATGTTTCAAACTAATCCACAGGTAATCATACAATGAAAATTCAATGAAAAGAACATTAAAGATTCAATCACTCTAAGTTGAGAATTTTATCATTGAAGCATAAGTTTCTTCCTTCCTCCTAAGTAATTATCTCTCCATCTTAATTAACAGAAGTTGACATCCTCACTAAGGATTCACTCTATTCACTCAAAGTGTTTAGGGTTCAAGATTTAAGCACTCTCTAGTCAATCTGAAAAGTTATTACCATAGGCTTACAAGAAAATCACATCTCCACCACTATAGATTGATATGACACATCGATCAAAAGGTCTTGTAATGGTTGTAACGAGGCTTGGTTAGAGGTGTTGTTACAGGCTGCAAAAGAGGGTTAGAATCGAGATTGAACTAAAAAATTATCTAGCTAGAAAAATCTCTATCACTGGAACATATTTCTTGAGCTAATTCTTGTAATAACATCATTTCTGCCTTAGTAGCCTTAAAACAGAAATATGTAAAAACTATTTGAACTATTACAGATTACAACTGAATTAGTACATACGTTTTTTTTTAAGAACAATTCAAGTAAATAAAACTTTACAATCTGGAAAAGAGAATAAAGCTAGATGAAAATTTCAACTCAGATCTCGAAAAAAATAGGGATCAAAGTAATTGCATGGACTTCAACAAAAAAATAGGTTATAGGTTAATATTAGAGGTAACTCAAAGAAAAGGTTGTTAGGTTCAATGGGGTTCACTAGGGGTTAATTTATGGAGGTAGGCTTTTGTGTAGTAAGTGGGTTAAATCCTAAGTGCCTTTATCATTTCAGTGTATCAAATCAATGATGTGGTCTCAACATGTATAATCAAAGCAAGTTCTAGAATAACAAATCAGTGTTGACTTACTCAAAGCAATAATAAAAGTGAGCACGAAAGAATGTATGCTCAAAAGGCTCGAAATCTCACCAGAATTATGGCTTTTGATGTCGATCCTGTAAATTTCAGATCTCAAGATAATACTTAGAATTAAGGAAAATAATTTATGAAACAAATTGGGGTTTTTAAAAATTTCAACTTATCGTGCTTGATTCCCTAATGTTTTAAAGTTTGAACAATCAAAGTACAATCACTTATGTCTTAATTCTCACATATCAATAAAAATTACAAATCAATCAGAATATATTCTTAATAGGAGGTTGAAGATAATGCAATTGAGAACAATGCATCAGATTTCAGGGTTTTCACAGATAATATAAAGATTTAAAGTACGTTTCCCCCCCACACTTAATATGTTCATTGCCCTCAATGTACAAAGATAACATTAGTAGCAATAGAAGCATAATATCAAAAGATAGGGAGAGAATTGAAACTCCCTGTGCTTTGGATGGATTAGTGAGACGGAGATTGGAATTGAAAGAGATGGTAGTTGTGGCAGGGTGTTCCCCTTTTCGTAGAGATTTGAGCTGTAAAGCTCCTTTGAAACTGATACAGTATTTATTAGTCGTGGGGAATTTAGAGCAATGGAGATTACTTTTTAGGGGCTGGCCGTTATGAAAAAGAAATAAAATAAAACAAAATATTAAAAATACTAATATTCAAATAATGAGAAAGATAAAATGAGAAAAATTTAAAAAGGAAAAGGAAAAGAAAGTTAAAAAAAAGGTAAAAATAGATATCAGTAGTCAAAAGTTAAAGTAAAATAAAGTTAAAAGGAATAGATATATCTAATCCTCAGATGGATCACGCGGAGATAGAGTGATGCGGAGGTGCTGGCGTATATCTGCTCTAAGGTGGCATCGATATAATCGAGGCTCCGAAAGTATTGCTGCTCGAACTGTGAGAAGTGCTCAGATAGGTCAGCATGGGCGGCTGCTGCATGAGATCGGTGGCGAGGGGGTGGTGGCTCGGTAGGTACGTCCTCCTTCGGTGGTGGTGGTGGGACATTATCAGTAATGTCCTCTGGGTCCTCGCCCTCCTGAACAAGGCGGAACTGAAGGGGGTGCCTCTTAGCCTCCGCTCGATCATCCTCATATGTAGCATAGTCGCGATGCATTGGGGAGACATCTGACCGATCATGGTGTAGGAGGATGTCTGGGCTGAAGTGTTGAGGAGCCCGAAGTGACGGGCCAAGCATGTGATGTAGGGCCCCATGGATAAGACGCCTCTGCGGTGCCTCTCTGTCTGATGCTACATGGCGTGCCCGATGAAATATGCTAAGTCGATGATGTGTCCATTCGCCATGCACCACAGGAAGTAGACGTCGTGAGTGTTGACGATGCCGGTACTCTCTCGTCGACCTGTCAGAGTGTGAGCAAGGAGAGCATGAATGTACCTCAGAGAGGGAACGAGGGCGATCGCCTTGCTGACACTGGGGTTATATGTCTGACGCCCTGGAGCTATATTGTTCCAACAGTCGATGGGCCGGATGTCGATGCTACGAAAAAGGTTGGGGAAGTCTTTGTCTGCCATGAATTGCTCTGTGTAGAGCCCAAGTGCTGAGCCAAACTCTGGCATGCTGAGGCGTCACACGAGTCCTCCCAAACGGAACTGTACCGTCCTTGGATCATCGAATCTAGTCATCACGGTCTGGAGGTGGAAGGTGGAGCAGAACTTGAGGGTGAGTTCTAAGTATATGGGCTCGATAATCTGGAAGAACTGCTCCCACGGCTCGGTTATGAGTAGGGCGCGGATGTCGTCCACTAAATGTATCTGCTTGAGGTCACCTCAATCTATGCAGCGGCCAGTGGATATAGGGCGGGCTCGGTGTAGTTGGTAATGTTCCTCCTGCGAGGTTTGGGAAAATGTGATGAATGGGTGTCGAACCTCAGATGTGGGCCTCGATGATGAACTCCCTGGCCCATTACGTTTCTTTGAAGCGGGGACGGCAGCTTTCTTACCGCGTGATGACATGATAGTATCTGAAAAATAAAGTAACAAGCATTAGTCCTAAAGATTGAAATTAAACTAGATAGATAAAAATTAAAATGTAGATTAGAATGATAATGTTCCTAAGAAAATATAAAATGAGGATTAACCTGAATAGTAGAAATTAATCATTTTGAAATTTGTAACAAAACTAAGAAATATGAGTGTGTATTTATACTAAATTTATGAGAAAAATGGCATGCAAATATGAATTTAAGTGGCATGCAAAAATGAATTTAAATGGTAATAAAAAATAAATTTAAATGGCATGCAATCCTAATATATTCTATACTATTCAAGATTATTCATCCTAATATAACTAATTCCATGCTTGAATTAAAAAATTAGAATAAAGTAAAATTTAACTAAATAGAAAAAAATGAAATGTAACTGAAAATAAAAGAGAAAAATGAAAAAATAGAACTGAATATAAGCGTGCACGGTCGTGGGTCAGGTTTGCACGGGCGTGGGTTGGCTGATTTCGAGGTGGTGTTTTTAGGGCTGTGGCGGAGCTTATGGTGGTTGGGAGAGGAGGATTTTAGGGTTTTAAGTGAGGAAGGAAATGAATAGTGGCCCCTATTTATAGTTTTTGGGTCACACGGGCATGTCACACGCCCGTGTGAGTCGTGTTTTGTCCGTGTCTTTCAAAATTCGGGGGTTTTAACGCGCCTGGTTCGAAGAACACACCCGTGGGAATATTTTACACGGCCGTGGAAGATCGGTTCTTCGTCACTCACACGGTCATGTGATGGTATACACGGCCGTGTGCGATTATGTTCGTGTTTCACACAGTCGTGTGATATGTTCCACGGTCGTGTGAAATTTAACAGTGTCTTCCACGGGCTGGGGACACAGGCGTGGGGATTTGTGCAAGCCCGTGTTGATACTACAGGGTTTCCACGGCCATGTCGCATGGCCATGGGTGTTGTTGGTAGCCCGTGTTGAAGTCGAAAGGTTGCCACGGCCATATCGCACGGCCGTGGCTATTTATCGGTGGCTCGTGTTTTGGGAAAATTTGTGCTCTGTTTATACACGGCCTCGGTACACGACCGTGCCTCTATTTCAAGTGTTCACACGGCCTGGGGCACGCCCGTGGGAATGGTCGTGTGGTCCTAAATCTCTGCATTTAAAACGGGTTAGTTGTTGCATGAAAAATACTAAAAGCAAAATAGACGAAAAATTACTAAGTTAGTGCTCGGGTTGCCTCCCGAGAAGCGCTTATTTAGAGTCTAAGCTCAACTCTGCTTGGATGTATCATGAAGGGATTTCGTGGAGCTGAAGCTCCTCCCTTTTATCTTTAAAAGTCTCACCTCTATAATGTTTAAGCCTATGGCCGTTTACCTTGAATGTACCGTGGTCGGGGTGAGTTACCTCAACTGTGCCGTATGGAAAGACAGTTTGAACAGTGAATGGACCTGACCACCTTGACTTGAGTTTTCCAGGAAATATTTTTAGCCTTGAGTTGTAGAGTAAGACAAGATCACCTGTTCTGAACTGCTTAGGTTTGTTTCAGTCTTTTGTCATGACGTCGCTTCATGGCTTCTTTATATAGTCGTGAGCTCTCGTATGCATTGCAATGCCATTCATTTAGTTCATTTAACTGCATTAATCTTTTCTCACCTGCAAGCTTAAAATCAAGATTTAAAAATTTAATAGCCCAAAATGCTTTATGTTCAAGTTCAAATGGCAAATGACAACTTTTTCCATAGACAAGCTTATAAGGAGATGTACCTATGGGTGTTTTAAAAGCAGTTCTGTAAGCTCATAAAGCATCGTCTATTTTCCTTGACCAATCCTTTCTACTTGTTTCTATTGTTTTCTCTAGGATGCGTTTTAGTTCTCTATTTGTCACTTCGACTTGACCATTGGTTTGTGGGTGATAAGGGGTAGCTGTTCTATGGTGTACTCCATACCTTTGTAAGACTTTTTCAAACTGGGTATTACAAAAATGTGTGCCCCTATCACTAATAATTATCCTAGGTGTTCCAAATCGAGAAAAGAGTTTCTTTAAAAATCGTACTACCATTCTAGCATCATTGGTAGGTAAGGCTTGGGCTTCCACCTATTTTGACATATAATCTACCGCTACTAGGATGTACTTATTTCCAAATGAAGTAGGGAATGGACCCATGAAATCAATACCCCATACATCAAATATTTCGCATGAAAGTATATAGTCCTGAGGCATTTCATTATGTTGAGAAATATTACCTGTTCGCTGACATTTATCACAAGAGGTTACATACCTGTTGGTATCCCTAAAAAGTGTAGGACAGTAAAAGCCTGATTCGAGTACCTTATGAGCAGTTCTAGCTCCACTGTGATGTCCTCTTATGGGTCCTGAATGACAGTGATTTAAAATCTGGTATGCTTCTATTTTTGTAACGCATCTTCAAATAACCTGATTTGCACAAATTTGAAAAAGAAAAGGATCTTCCCAAAAGTAGTTTTTCACATCAGCGAAGAATCGTATCTTTTGCTGATGGGTCAGCCCTTTTGGGGTTATGTTAACTGCTAAATAATTTGCAAAATCAGCAAACGAAGGAGCTGCTGCATCTGCTAAGGATAGGAGTTGTTCTTCAGGAAACAAGTCGTTTATTTTGTCGGGTTACGTGGGTTGCGTGTTTTCTAATCTTGAAAGGTGATCTGCTGCCAGGTTTTCAGCTCCTTTATTGTCCTTTATTTCTAAATCGAATTCCTGTAACAATAGAATTCATCTTATTAATCGAGGTTTTGCATCAGTTTTAGTTAAGAGGTAGCGAAGAGCAGAATGGTTAGTATAAACAATGACTTTTGACAAAATCAAATAAGATCTGAATTTATCAAATGCGAAAATAACAGCTAGCAATTCTTTTTCTATGGTAGTATAATTTGCTTGAGCGGCTGTCAAAGCTCTGCTAGCATAATAAATCGGTTGAAAGTGCTTGTCTCTTCGTTGTCCCAAAACTGCACCTACTGCAAAATCACTTGCATCGCACATTAGTTCAAAATGTAGATTCCAATCAGGTGAAATCATAATCGGGGCATTGACTAACTTTTCTTTTAGAGCATTAAAAGAGTCTAAACATTCTTGGTCAAAGTTGTAAAGCACGTCTTTTTCTAGTAACTTTGTTAAAGGCTTAGCTATTTTAGAAAAATCTTTAATAAATCTGCGATAAAAATCAACGTGTCCTAAAAAGCTTCTTATAGCCTTAACTGAATTAGGGGGAGGTAATTTTTCAATGGTTTCAATTTTTACTTTATCTACCTCTATCCCTTTACTAGAAATTTTATGTCCTAAAACAATACCTTCTTGAACCATAAAATGCAATTTTTCCCAATTTAGCACTAAATTTGTCTCTTCACATCTTATCAAAACACGTTTTAGATTATTAAGACAAAGTTGGAAAGAATTACCAAAAATTGAAAAATCATCCATAAATACCTCCATGATATCTTCCACGAATTCATTGAAGATAGTTAACATGCATCGCTGAAAAGTAGCAGGAGCGTTACATAAACCAAAAGGTATTCTACGATAAGCAAACGTACCATATGGACATGTGAATGTCGTTTTCTCCTGATCTTCTGGAGCTATCGGGATTTGGAAGTAACCAGAGAGGCCATCTAGGAAACAATAATACATGTGACCTGATAATCTTTCCAATATCTGATCAATGAAAGGTAAGAGAAAATGATCTTTTCGAGTGGCGTCATTCAGTTTCCTATAATCAATGCAAACTCTCCATCCAGTGACTGTTCTTGTAGGTATTGCCTCTTTTTTGTCATTAGATATCACAGTCATGCCTCCCTTTTTAGCAACAACCTGCACAGGACTTATTTAAGAACTATCAGAAATAGGATAAATAATGCCTGCATCTAGAAGTTTAATTACCTCGACTTTTACGACTTCCTTCATGTTGGGATTCAATCGTCTCTAAGCTTACACTGATGGTTTAAATTCATCTTCTATTAAAATTTTGTGGGTGCAAAAGGGCGGATTAATCCTGTTAATATCTGAAATTTTCCAAGCTATAGCATGCTTGTGTTCCCTTAACACATAGAGTAATTCATCTTTTTCTGCAATGCTCAAATCTGATGCGATAATGACTGGTAGAGTTGAATCTTCCTCTAAAAAGGCATATTCTAGATGATCTGGTAGTTGCTTCAACTCTAATTTGGGGGGTTCATCAATGGAAGGTTTCTGTCTCAATTCATCATTCATCTTTATACTTTCATAACTTATGTGTCTTATGATGATTTCATTAGAATCTAACTCCTTTCTTAGTTCCTCAATTTCAGTGGTGACTTCATTTTCTCCCCCACCTTGAAAAAGACACAGTTCCAACATGTCTGTGATAGAAAGTTCCTGAATCTTATCTTAAACAAAGTAATCAATAATATCAACAAAATAACAGGAATCATCTTGTTCTTTAGAAAATTTCATAAGATCATAGATTTTAAAAATGACTTCTTCTTCACAAACTCTAAGTACTAATTTACCATCCCCTACATCAATAATAGCTTTAGCAGTGGCTAAGAATGGATGTCCCAAAATTAAAGGTACCTCAATATCCTCATCCATATCAAGCACAACAAAGTCAACATGAAATATAAATTTATCTACCTTTACTAGCACATCTTCTATGATTCCCCTAGGATATTTAACATATCTATTAGCTAGTTGAATACTCATCCTAGTGGGCTTTGGTTCCCCTAGACCTAGTTGCTTGAACATTTTGTAAGACATGAGATTAATGCTAGCACCTAAATCGGCTAAGGCTTTATTAATAAGTAAACTACCAATTAAAAAAAGAATAGTAAAACTCCCTGGATCTTCCAGTTTTGCCGGTAGTTTATTCTGGAGAATAGCTGAGCATTCCTCGTTGGGTTCCACTGTGGCTAATTCTTTCAGCTTCTTTTTATTTGTCAAAAGTTCCTTAAGGAATTTCGCGTACTTCGGTATCTGTGAAATCACTTCAACAAAAGGTAAGTTAATGTGTAATTGTTTAAAAAGTTCAAGAAATGTACCGAATTGGGCGTCGGTACGGTCTCTCTTCAATTTTGTCGGATATAGAATGGGCGGTTGGTATTCCTTGAGTGTTGGTGGAGTGTTTTCTTTGGGTTCCTCTGCCTTGTCTCTTGAAGATTCCGGAGTAGATTTCTTTTCTGGTTCAGCTAGGACTTTTCCATCTCTTAGAGTAATTGCTTTGACATGTTCCCTGGGATTTGGCTCAGTATTACTTGGTAGTCCACCTTGCGGTCTTTCTGAAATTAATTTTGCAAGCTAACCGATTTGATTCTCAAGCCCTTGAATTGATGCTTGCTGGTTCTTTAGTGCCGTTTCTGTTCTTTGGAAACGGGTTTCTGATGCGGCCATAAATTTAGTGAACATCTCTTTAAGATTTGGCTTTTTCTCTTGTTGTGGTGGTAGCTGCTAGAATCCCGGAGGAAGTTGTTGTCTTTGATTTCCTTGTCCTCCCCATGAAAAATTGGGGTGATTTCTCTAACATGCATTGTAAGTATTACTATAAGAGTTATTTTGGGGTCTAGAATTGTTACCCATATAGTTGGCTTGCTCAGTTTCCATGTTGTGTCCATAAGTTGAATAGTCCAGATTCAACATATTTCCTGGGGTTGCGTCGCATTGCATCACTGGCTGTACCTGCATAGAACCAACAAAATTATCAAACTTTTTATTTAAAAGTTCTACTTGGTTAGTAAGCATGGCGACAACATCAATATTATAAACTCCTGCAGCTTTTGTCGGCTTTGTCCTCATGACCTGCCACTGATAGTTATTCAGTGACATCTCTTCTATAAATTCATAAGCTGCTTTGGGTGTTTTATTGTTGATTGTTCCTCCTACGGCTGCATCGATCATTTACCTTGTTGATGGATTCAAACCGTTGTGAAAGGTTTAAACTTGTAGCCATAAAGGTAGGCCATGATGATGGCATCTTCTCAGAAGATCTTTGTATCTCTCTCAGGCATCGTAGAGTGTTTCTAAATCCATCTGCACAAAGAAGAGATATCGTTTCATAATTTAGCTATTTTTGCTGGAGGAAAATATTTAAGTAAAAATTTCTCGATCATCTGTTCCCATGTGGTGATTGAGCCTCGTGGTAAAGAGTTTAACCACTGTTTGGCTTTGTTTCTCAAAGAGAATGGAAATAGCCTTAAATGAATGGCATCATCAGAAACGCCATTAATTTTAAAGGTATCACAAAGTTCCAAAAAATTGGCTATGTGTGAATTTGGATCTTCATCCTGTAAACCATCAAACTGCACCAATTGCTGTATCATCTGAATAGTGTTAGGTTTTAATTCAAAATTATTAGCAGCAATAGTAGGTCTAAGAATACTAGTTTGGGTACCAACCAAACTAGGTTTAGCATAATCATACATAGTGCGAGGAGCTTGTTCTTGATTTGCTGGTGGCGCGACTATTGCGGGAGGTGGTGGAACGTTTTGATTTGCTTCCATCTCGGCTGTAGGTTCTGGCCTTTGTTCTTGATCTTGTTCTGGATACTGTAGGTTTCATCTGATCTCTCTGCGAGTTCTGCGAACTGTCGCTTCTAAATCTTCGTCAAAAAACAATGGTCATGCTGGGTTGTTTCTAGTCATAAACTAGAAATACCTAGAAGGAAAAAGCAAAGAAAATTAAAAATTAAAAATAAAATAAAAATAAATAAAAACTGAAAATAAATAAATAAATAAATATAGTAATGGCTAAAGTAATAGAAATCGAGTTTTCTTAATATTTTAGTTCCTCGGCAACAGCGCCAAAAACTTGATATGCTCGCGATATTAAGTAATAAAATTTATAAAACTGATCACACCAAAACTAACTAATATCACGATATTAAAGGCAAGCGCACCTACCGAACAGTAGTATAGTTTAGCGGCAAGACCGAGTTATCATACCCAAGGGAACCAAAAGTACTAATGCTTACTTCCTTTCTATTATCTAGCCTAAAAATAAAAGAGGATTGATTGAAACTAATTCTAAAACTAACTAAAATGCACAAAAAAGTAAATTGGGGAAAACTTTAGGGAAAAGTTGATTGATATGAGCAATACTTAAGGGAGAATCCACTTAGACTTCACTATTTATTGACTTCTTGAACTAGACGATTTCTTCACTTGACTCGATCCGTAGAGATCCCTAACTTATGTTAATACCTCTTTCAAGGATAAGAACAACTAGGCCTAGGTTGTTAACTAAAGTTTCTTTATTAATTAACACCCTAGGTTGCATTAATTCGATCTATGGATCCCCCTATTAGGTTTGACCCTAATCCGGCAGATTTATGCGCCCTATGTCTAGGGTTGCATGCAACTACGCTTAATTATGGTAGATCTGCTCTTAAAACAGGGACTTTTGCTCCTCTGCCTAAGCACATCAAGTTCTTGAAGTAATACCTAGGATTATTAAATCAAGAATGAAGAACACATAATTAAAAACAATTTAAGTATTTATCATATAATTCAAGAATAAATAATAACAAGATCTGTCTTAGGTTTCATCCCCCTCAAGTATTTGAGGGATTTAGTTCATAATTAATAAGGAAAACATCTCAGAAGAAATAAGATAACAAAACATAAAGAACCCAAAAACCCCTAAAGGAATTTAGGGAGATCCTCTGTCTTGATGTAGAATTCTGGCTTCTGAGATGAATCAATCGGCTTCCCTTGGAGTAATCCCTTGCTTTCACTCCTTGTATTGGCAGAACTATGGCGCTCTTTTCTTGAGAGAAAATAGTATATCCTTAGAGTTGCCTCCTAGGGTCTTTATATAGAGCTTCAGGGAGCCTTTCTTAGCCTCTAAGCATCCAAATCCGAGTGAAATTCTTCTTTCTCACGACTAGAACACGCCCGTATGCCACGACAAGAGGCCGTGTGAGATTCTGTCGATAGAGGCACGGCCGTGTGGCCTGGCCGTGCTTGTCGGAGGCTGGACCGTGTGATCTTCATGTGGCACGGTCGTGTGCCACGGCCGTGTGGTGACTCCTTGGGCTGTGTCGATTTCATATTTTGGCCCATTTTCTCTGTTTTTGGTCCATTTTCCGTTCTTTTCTCTTCCTTATGCTCTCCTGAGTATAAGATATGAAAAAGAAAGATTAAGAGCACCAATTCTCACGAAATTAATGATAATTCATCCAAAATATAGGCTAAACATGAGGTAAAAATATGTATAATTTATCGTTTATCAACTATTCAATTTTATCTTTTTTTGGTCACTCAAATATTTTGGATTTTTTAGTGTTTTTATTTTTTATATTAGCTAGCTAGTGACCAAAAAAATAATATTGAATAGTTGACTTTTCATAGTTGGATGATCATAAAAGAATAAAAATAGTTTGACTTGAGCTTGATCTAGGAATTTTTTTTGGATAAACTACAGTAGAGGTCATCCATTTATATATTTTTTTCTTTTTTAGTCACTCATGAAAATTTATAAAATGGTCACCCACCTATCAGTAATTTTTTTTTTGTCACCTAACTATTCAAATTTTCTTTTTTTGTCATCAATTGGCTAATGTAAAAATGGAAACACCCAAAAATTCAAGATAATTGGGTGACAAAAAAAAACAAAATTGAATAATTGAGTGTTCATTTTGTACTTTTTTATAGTTGGATGATAAAAAAAATTTACTAATAATTAAGTGACTATTTTATAACTTTCATAATTGAGTGATAAAAAAAATAATTAGATGAATATTAATATAGTTTATTTTTGTTGTTGAATAAAAGTGGCTGCCCTGTTGGTTTCATTTGGAGAAGGAGAGTTTCAAAGATGGGATGGTTTAGTTCCTTTTTCCCATTCCAATTGCCTCTCTCTTTGACTTCTTCTACCAAATCCTAACCTGCTTCCCATTTTTATATTTGTATTTTGTTTCTAGTCAACCTCTTACTTTGGGGAAATCCAACCTAATTGTTAAAAATCCTTGCTTGACTTATACCATCTACCAACTATCTCTTTCACTTTCTTTGCATTCTTACAAAATTTGTTCAATTTTTCTTTTAAAAGACATGTCACAGTTTTTTAATGTTGTGTTGGTTAATATATCAAATAAGTATATATATTTTTGTAATTTCATATATCGAGATTTATTTTTTCTTTATTTACTTCCTTTCATATAAGTATAGCATTATGATTCTTAAGTTTTATTTTTTAATCTCTTCAACCCTTAAATAAGAGGATAATACGTGTTAACTGAACTAAGACTCAATTAATTGAGATACCACAAATAAAAAAACGACTACGAATCAATTAAATTACACTCCTTTGAGTAAATTAAAATTTACTATTTTAATCTTTTAGAAAATAATAATAATTTTATTTAAATCATTTTACCATCTTGATTAATTGAAAGCTTTTCATTTTAGACCAATACCAAAAATTAATAATTCAAATTTAATATTTTTAAATTAAAATTTTTAATTTTCACCAGCAAAATTTTATAATTTCATTTTAATCCTTTCAAAACAAAATTCTTGACTTTACTCTTGTATCCAACTAAACACATAGTGAAGCTTGAGAAGTGTGATGAGGTGAAGGCCACTAAGAAGTGTCGGTTAAAAGCATCAGAAAAGGACTTTAAAAGCAAAGCAGATAAACATGCAATGCAGAGGCTTTTATTAGGAAGCTTGAAAGACATGTAAAGCTACTTTGAAGCCATCATTATACCATTCATCCATTCTTCCTACATATTCCCATTTCCTCACTTTTTGCATTATAAAAATAAATAAATAAATCAAATACAGTTTTGATATAAGAATTTAATTTTATGTGCGTTCAAATAGTTAATCGATTGGTTAATTGAATCGAATTAATATTAATTAAATTAATTAAATTTTTTAATCTTTTAATTGTTAACTAAACAGAAATTTATATGTTTTGTTTTGTTTATTAAAATAAGTATAAAATATATAAAAAATAAATTGATAGTGTTGACTTGACCGAATTAAAATTACATATAATTTGTATTATTAATTATTAAGTCCGATTAATTACTCGATTTCGAACCGAATTAACCAATAACCGAACTTTTAAAAAATTATTAATAACCTCCAATTAAATTAGATCGATTAACAGACCAATTGATCGAATTAAATCAATTCAATCAATTACTTCGATTTTAATCGAAATTTAAAAACTCGTATTTAATTTGCTACTTTGCTAAGAAAATCATACATACAAGTTTTTAATGAAATAACACTACTTTATCACTGTAATGCATAAATTTATATTTATAAAAATATGATTTTTTTAATATTAATGCATTTGATTTAAATCTTGTTATTAAGTACTAATCTATTATTTTTTAAAGCACTTGACAACCATTTAAATTAATGAGGGTGGTTAGTTGTATTAAATATTTGATGTGTACGGTTTAAGCATTGACTTCTTGGGGCGGTAGAAGAGAGTGTAATATTTATATTGAAATTTATCGTATATTTTAGATTTGATCTCATGCTGACGTAACGACTAGGCTTGGCACTTTTTGGGTGGTAATGCCGTAATGCGGCAGCTACCTCTCCGTTCAGATTTACGGTCAAATTGCAGTCTTTGTTTTTTTTTTTTTTTTTCTTTCAACATTAATATATAGCATTTTAATTAATATTAATTATTTTTTGTAATGTATAATTAAAATATTAAATATTAATATTCAAGTTCTCACAGTTAGAGTCTACTTACTTAACACGCATTACATTTAAAAAGAGTTATCTAAATAAAAGACTACTTTACTTTTAATTGTTTAAATTCTGAATGAATTCACCTTTAACCACCAATCTAAATAAGAGAGGTCAATATTATTTAAGATGATATAAATATGTTATATATCCTTGAATTTTTAATAAATTTGGAATTTAGTTTATGTATTTTTCTTTTTATGAATTTAATCTTTTTATTGTTTAAATTTTAAATTTCAAGTTCAATTATTAATATTTTTAAATTTTTATTAAATTTGTTGGTATGGCATTTTAAAGTTTAAAAAAAAATTAGTTAGTAGTTATATAATTAAAAATTGACTTTGTAACAAATTTGATTTTAATAAAAGAAATTTATGATATTAATAATTAAACTTACATTTTTAAATCTGAACAACAGATAAATTAAAAATTTTAAAATATAAAAAATTTAAATTTAAATATACTAAAATTATAAAAACTTAAAACATATTTTAACCTCTAAAATTTGATAATTAATATATAAATTAATACTAAATTATTATACACCCTCAAAAGGCCAAAAAGAGAAATATATTTGAGAAGGTAAAGACGAGGAAAAAGTCGGACAAATCAAGAAACCAGATCGTTCTGTCACATAAAAGGATATATTTGGCTGTCATTGTAGCCTTGCCACATATTACCGTTACCCAAAAGTCCGCAAAATTAGGGGCTAACACAACATTAAGAACAAAAAAAAAATTAATACATAATTAAAAAAAACTAACAAAAAGGAACCCTAGAATAAGCAACTAATTAATTTATTTCCATATGATTTAAATTTTTTAAGAGAGAATTTTCTTGTTTTATTTTAAAATTTAATTCGTTTTTTTTGTAAATTTAATTAATTTTAAACATTTCATTTTAGAATGGATATTAAAAATAGAAAAAGAAATTAACCAATAAGTACAGGGAAAGATGCATGTTCGATACTAGATGGTGAAACTTCAAATTTCATGAGTTAATATCTTATTAATTGAATTGGATTTTTGAATTTTGTTAATATTGTTTGAATAGAATTAATTCATTAAATTGATTGAATTGGGATATTGGTTTAGACTCAGTGACATAGTTAGTAGGGGCTAGGTCTCCTTAAAATGGAAAATTATCGATTTAGACCTTTTAAATTTGTTTAAATTTTAAATTAATAAATATAAAATTATACTTTGCCATCCTTAAAAATTATAAAAAAATTAATTTAATTCTTTAAAAAATATAAAGGTATAAACTATTAAAAATTAATTTTATCCCTTTAAAACATTTTCTACCTTTGCCCTTGTTCGGAAGGATTGACTTGGATAAAAAAATCAATTAAAACCGAATATTTTACTTTTATATTTTAAAATTTTTAAAAAAATTATTTAATTAAATTCAACAAAACAGTTTGGATTGAAGCGATAAAACTTGTGACTTGATGAATTGAAGTAGCGATAGGATTGTGAAAGTATAGAGCTTGGAGTTAATACATACCTTACTTTGAAGGCATCCAAAGAACAAAAATCCAAAAGCAAAGAAGCACTTGCCCCCTTTCCATCAACAAAACCAGAGGAAGAGATAGCCAAAGCAAAGGGGAAAAACTAAGTTAAAAAAAGAGACCTTTTCCTTTATTTTCTTCATTTTTTTCATTGCCATTTGTATTACAGAAATGAATGGCTATGAAGCTCCAATAACACCCATTAAACCCCCTCAAATCTCTGAAATGTTTCAAAAATTCGCTTTGGCTTTCAAGACCAAAACTTTCGAGTTCTTCGCCGATGAAGACCATCACAACAACGGCAGCCACCTTTCAGACTCCGATGGATTCTCCCTCCTCGACTCCGCTGAAGACTTCATCACCGACCAAAAAGTCGTCGTCATCAAGCCTGACCCACCGCCCAATTCTTCTTCTTCCTCGATGAACAACGGTTCCCACCGTGGAACCATCGACACCCAGATCGCTGAATGCTTGGTTTCTTCCGTTTTTGCTGCTGTTTCTTCATTTGAAGCTTCCTATCTTCAGTTACAAACCTCGCAAGTGCCCTTCGTGGAGGAAAGCGTGAAAGCAGCTGATAGAGCTTTGGTTTCTCATCTCCAAAGATTGTCCGATTTGAAGCGTTTTTACATGGAATTGCGGAGGAATCCTAGTTCCCAAGTCGCGTCGTCTCTCGGGTCTTGCTTGGAAGCTCAAGTGCAAGAAAATCAAAGCAAGTTGAGGAGTTTGGAAACGGTTTCGAACCGCTTGCAAGAAGAAATTGATGAAAAAGACAATGAAGTCTCGGTTTTGAGGAAGAAATTAGCTGAGATTCATTGGGGTAACACCAAGTTGTCCAAGAAATTATCTGGTAACCTCAATTCAGCTTGTGATGTTCTTTTAACTGTTAGGGTATTTCATTCCGTTTTGCATGATGCTTGCAGAGCAACTCATAAGTTCAGTAAGATTTTGATTGGTTTGATGATAAAAGCTGGGTGGGATCTTGATTTGGTTGCCAATTCGATTTATCCTGATATTGATTATGCTAAGAAAGGGCACACTAGATTTGCTTTTCTATCTTATGTTTGTTTGGGGATGTTTCGTGGTTTCGATTCTGAAGGTTTCAGTTTGATTGAAAATGAAGCTCTATGTAATGGGAATAAGGGTACTTGTTCGCTGAAGCAACTACTCGAACACGTATCAAGCAACCCCATGGAGTTACTAAGTAAGAACCAAAGCTGTGAATTCTCAAGATTTTGTGAGAAGAAGTATCAAGACCTAATTCATCCCACCATGGAGTCATCGATTTTCAGCAATTTGGACCGAAATGAAGCTGTGTTGAATTCATGGCGCTCGTTGAGCGTATTCTATGAGTCATTTGTTTGCATGGCTAGTTCCATATGGACACTTCACAAGCTGGCCTTTTCATTTGAACCCGTGGTGGAGATATATCAAGTTGAAAGAGGACTCGATTTTTCGATGGTATACATGGAAGATGTAACCAAGAGATTTAACTTGCCTGGCAAAACCAAGGTGACAGTGGGGTTCACAGTGGTTCCAGGGTTCAAATTTGGAAGGACTGTGATTCAGTCACAGGTCTATCTAGGTGGGTCAAAATGTGAAGACTAGTTGCTCAAGTATTGCACCATGTAGAGAACTAAGTTAATAATCAATCTTTGGAGCAAAGGTTTTCGGTTTGAATCTTCGGGTGCAACCCTTGAAGGTCCAGGATTGTAGATAAACTGTTTTGTCATTATGACCCCAGATCAAAGTTCCCATTTTAGTGGCTGTCTTGATCCTCAAGAAAGTCTCTACTGTGTAAACACTTACTGTATACTAACTCTGCTGCTGGACTTTGCACTGAGCTCAAGGGAGTGACTGCTATACAACAGCTATTTTAGCTATCTTCTGATACTTAAACACATCTCCAGGTTGTGAATTTCCTTCTTTTTTACGATTCGTGTGAGTCCATGTAGAAATGACTGTATGTTGACACTAGAAAATATACTACACCAAATGTGTATCTACATAATTGTTGCTTATACTGCTAGGAACTTTGTATTATTCCACTTCAAGTTGTGTCTTTGATTAAAGCAAACTTGCATTTGCTACTTAAATGCAGTCGAGCTCTTTAATGGCTTTATGTTGGCATGGATGACCCAACCTTCTTAGATCATATCTATTGGTTGGTTATAGAGATATTTCCATAGCTTTTTCTTGAATTAATTTGAACCTGGTGCCTAGTGATCCATGCATTTTATTTGCTTTTCTTTCAATGCATTTTGCTTGGACCGTGTACTTGAATCGCTAGTTATGTAAAAGAGATGTGCTTGAACTTCAATTCCGCGATAATTGATGTTGTTATGTAGTTCTAGTTTATTAGCTTGCTAAGATATTGAACATGCATAGTATAAATACAAGCATGATATCTACTCAGCATTTTCTGGTATTTTGTTTCATTTTCTTGTAATGATCGGTGTGGAACCGTGGATTTCATATTGTGCACGTAATTCAGTTGCAATTCGCGACTACACGAATGAGCTCTTCATTGTTCTCACCTCGGTTAGCAGGTCATTTTTGGATCTTTTTGTCATTATCTCATTGTTGGATTCCTTTGGGCCTCTTGACCCATATTGCTCTGACTCGTTTTGTTTTGATGTATATTTAGACACGAGTTTAAGAATATGATATTCATGTGAGAGTCTGAAACTGAATAACATGTCCTGTCATGACGATGGGGATGATGATATTCCTGAGTCACGGATACTTGTACGAGATGTGAATGTTATCTCTTTCTTTTCTCTAATGTTTGAACATCATGTAAAAAAAGAACATATCATTCACGTGTCTTAGTTTATAACTAGGGGCGAAGGGAGGGACTAGGGAGGGACAAGGAGGCTTGACCTCTTAAAAATGGAAAATTATTGCTTTAGATCTTTTAAAATTCATAAAATCTTAATTTGGTCCTCTTTTTGAAAAGCATAATAATTATTCGCACGATACTCTATTTCTTTTTCACTATTCTTTGGATACACTCCGTCCCTTTTTGAACCCACAACCCATTGAAGTTAAGCCAAATCACTCACCACACAGCTACTTAAACTATTTCTATATTACATACAAACAAAACTATAAAAGCCATTCAAATTCAGTCATTTGAAGGCAAGAAAAACCAAAATAAGGTGTCGCCAAAAGGATTTGAGCTTGGCAATCCAAAATTTTAAGGCTTTTAACCGTTCGTAAACCAATTGTCGCCGCGGAGAAGAAGGGAAAGCCAAAATAATCGGGCAAAAAGTTGTCTAAAGATTTAAAAAATCTTTAAATAAGAGGATAATGCACTTCAGCGTATTCGAATTCACGTCTTCCTGTATTAGTAATAATGTCATTGCCAATCAAGCTAAGACTCAATCAGCAAAAAACTTTTTATTTAATGTTTGAGATTGAGATTATTATTTTTAATTCCGTGATTAACTTGTTTTAATTCTATGTTGTCAAGGATGTTGAAAGATTGGATTTTAAAATGAATCTTAATTCTTATTATTAATCTTTAATTTATCATTGTACAAGCACAAATAAAATTTAAATTTAGTAAGAAACTTTTATATTTCAATTTTTTTTTTAAATTATGGTATGCTTACTTTTAATTTTTATTTGACATAAATTTCATATCCTAATGGCTCTAGGTTATTATTTTTGTGCAAAAGAGATAATTGGTAGATATATTTGGTATTTGCGTGGTGTATGTATATATTGATAACTTATATCTGTAGGATATTCTATTTCTTATACCTAGAGTTTTTCATGAGATATTTAATTTGTTGATATTTGAATTATGACCAACTTTGGTATATATTGAAATTGTTATGTGATCATTCGTATGCTTTATTAATGAATAAAATCTTCTATGATTGATTTTATTAGTTTATTTTTTATTTTAAAAAATTTATTGGAACGTTTAAAAGATTATTCTATTACGATTATTATTGTAAACCCGTTATTATTTGGTTAATAAGAATTATTATTGTAAACCCATTATTATTTTTATAATAATATTTATATATCTTAAATAATAATTTAGACTATGTTAACATATTTTTATCATGTGAAGTCAGAAAAGTAAAACCAGTTCAACAAAATATTAAGGCTTAATTTTCTTTCTTCCTAATTTAGTACTTCATTTTTTTAAAATTTAGTATTTGAATTTGGTATTTTTTTTCTTAATTTAATATCTTTTTTTTTCAATTTGATATTTAAATTTGTTAAATATTATATAAATTACCTCAAAACATTAATAAATTATAAGGGATCAGATATATCTAATGTATGAACAAACATGTGGCATGTGACATGAAATTTAATAGTAGGAATGATAATATTTATTTGAAGTTTCCTTTTGTTTCGGAAGACAATATGCTCAAAATTTACTTAACAAAGGTATATTGAAGAATAAAACAAGAATTTTAAAAATCTAAAATAAAATAAAATAATTATGTTATATTAAAAAATTAAAATAAATTAGACTAAAAGTAATGGAGCATTTGAAATTCAGAAAGAAATTTCATGTCATTTATCATCGGTCATACACTGATTATTTTTTCTACCTCATAAAAGAATATCATTGTTAGTATATTGGAGTACATTTCTTTACAAGTTTAGGTATCAAATTGAGCAAAAAAAACTTAGGTGATAAATAAGGTAAAATCAGCAAATGTAGGTACTAAATTAAAAAAAAAAAAGTTCAGGTACCAAACATTATATTAAGTCAAACATTAAATATAAATTTTACTTTCTATCTTTTACGTAGGGGAGAGCATGCATTTTTTTCAATCATTTTTTATTAAACCGATTTAATCGATCATAATCTACAAAAATTAACCCAACTAAATTAAAGCTTAAAAATCGATATAATCGAATCTGACTTTAAGTTAATTGGTTTGGTCAGATAATTAGCATTAAACATTAGACTTAAATAACTTATATTTATTTTATAATTTTTAAATATATTTTGAATAATTTAAAGAATATTAAATTAAATTGATTTTGTCGGTCGAGTCAATTTAAAAACTCAAAAATGAATAACTAACCGAAATAATTACAAAAAGCACTCATAACAAAAAAAAGGAAAAAGGCCAAATCACATAAACCGAAACTGACTAAACCAATTGGAATGATTTAATCAGTTTTTATTGGGTTTTAATCCCTATTTTCACCTAAATTTTGTAAAAGGAAAGGAAAAAAAAATATTACTAAAAACCAAATTATGATTCAAAATTTGAAGATTCGGAAGTATACAAATATATTAAGTTCGAAAAGTAAATTTAAACAAAAATTTAGGATTGTCTAAAAAAGAGAGATAGATTCAAAGCCTCAATTATATTCCCTTCCAAAAAAGCATTAATTTAGCTAATCAGTAAATTTTTTTTTGTTAATCAAATTATTATTACTTTTCATAAGAAAAAACATAAAAATAAGAATTTATTTTAGGGTAAACTGTAAAAATAGTCATTTTTATTTGCCTCAATTTACATTTTAGTTACTTATGTTTGAAATGTTACGTTTTAATTATTTAAGTCATCGTTTTGCTACAAAGGGATAACTTTACCGTTAAACTCCATTACCTCCCTAATGAAAATCCTACGTGGCAGTCTAAATAGAGTTTTAAATGCCAATTTAGATGCCCAGTTGTTGGGATGAAAATAAGTTTTTAATTAAATAAATTTAATTTAGACTGCCATGTAGAACATCCAAATTAGCATTTAAAACCCATTTGGACTGTCACGTAGGATTGTCGTTAGGTAGGTAATGGAGTTTAATGGTAGAGTGAACACTTCGTAACAAAATAATAATAAAAATAATTAAAATGTAATTAGAGACAAATAAAAGTGACTATTTTTACAATTTACCATTTATTTTAAGGGGAAAAAACCCTCTTACGGTAAATATGAAAATCTTAATCATTCCAGACCATCAACAACTAATCCCCAAGCTGAATAACAGCCCAAATTTAAGGGTTTACCATTCAAAAATATCATTAATCCTTAAATAAATAGTAAAATCCCTAATTTTCCCCCAACCAAACAAATTGGCCCCAAAACAAAAATACAACAATCAAATTATAGAAAAAAAGAAGAAGAAAAACTAATTTGGTTTCACCATTTTTCTTACTCTTTTCTCTCTATTTCTTTCCTTCGTTTTCTCGAACTGAGAAAACGAAAAAAACAAAAAAGAAAATTTTAAAACATCGTATGGAGTTTATTTACCAAATCAAAACAACCCTATTTCTTTAAAACCAGTTGAATTTTCACTTTATTGGTATCCCATGAATAATCCAAGCAATATCAGATCTTGAAAATCGCCATTGAAGCTCAAGAGATAAAAAAATTCCTTTTTTTTCATTGGAATATGGAAAAGAAGTAGCAAGAATAAGAGTTTACCTTTCCGCCGCCGTCACGCCGCCGTCACGCCGCCGTTAATCTTTGCTACCCATTTTCTTTAAAAACCCTAAATTCAAGCTCGTAAGAAAAGAAATTATGGCTCATCTCGACGACATTCCATCAACGCCGGGGAAATTCAAGATGGAAAAATCACCTTTCATTCACAGTAGAATCAGGTGGCACTGGCAATCTTCACTTGCGAAGCTCACTTTTTGGTCAATTATTTTCTTCTGTTTGATTTTGATCTTCTTTTTTCGATCCCCATCTTCAAATCTCCTCCTTCAAGATCCACATCGCCGTTCTCTCCGTACTTACAATTGGGGCGGACCCGCTTGGGAAAAACGGGTCCGTTCTTCCGCCCGAGTCCGTTCCCGTAACGGTTTCTCCGTTTTAGTCACCGGAGCGGCCGGTTTCGTTGGAACCCACGTTTCATCCGCTCTGAAAAAACGCGGCGACGGCGTCCTAGGGCTCGACAATTTCAACGATTATTACGACCCGTCATTGAAAAGAGCTCGCCAAGAACTCCTTGAACGCAGTGGGGTTTTCATTGTAGAAGGCGATATCAACGATTCGGCCCTTTTAATGAAGCTTTTTGAGGTCGTCGCCTTCACCCATGTTATGCATTTAGCTGCTCAAGCTGGTGTAAGGTATGCAATGGAGAACCCTGGTTCTTATGTGCATAGTAACATAGCCGGTTTTGTTAATTTACTTGAAGTATGCAAATCTGCTAATCCACAACCTGCAATTGTATGGGCTTCATCAAGTTCAGTCTATGGTCTCAATAATAAAGTCCCATTTTCTGAAAAGGATAGAACTGATCAACCTGCTAGTTTATATGCTGCTACTAAGAAAGCTGGTGAAGAGATTGCACATACTTATAATCATATATATGGATTGTCATTAACCGGTTTGAGGTTTTTCACGGTTTACGGACCGTGGGGAAGGCCGGATATGGCGTATTTCTTCTTCACTAGGGATATTTTGAAAAGGAAATCGATACCGATATTCGAGGCTGCTAACCACGGTACGGTAGCTCGGGATTTTACTTACATTGATGACATTGTGAAAGGTTGTTTAGCTGCATTGGATACTGCTGAGAAGAGTACCGGTACCGGTGGGAAGAAGAAAGGTCCGGCTCAATTGAGAGTGTATAATTTGGGGAATACTTCGCCCGTGCCGGTTTCCAATCTCGTGAGCATCTTGGAGAGACTTTTGAAGGTTAAGGTGAAGAGGAACATTATGAAGTTGCCACGGAACGGGGACGTTCAATTTACGCATGCCAATATTAGTTTGGCTCAAAGGGAGCTTGGATATAAGCCTACAACTGATTTGCAGACCGGATTGAAGAAATTCGTGATGTGGTATACCGGTTTCTATTCCGGTGGGAAGAAAGCTGCCGGATAATCCAATCGGCAGTATCACGGTAGGATGATATGATCCTCTCTGAATCATTTTTATAAATTTGCTTTATAACATCTCTGTTTGCTTTGAGATTATGGTTTGTTCCACATTTATCTTATAATGGTATGTCATATATAAGGTGATATTTTTTGGTCACTGGGAAATTGGCAGATGCTGTATCAAAACAACAATTGAACAATCTCTCTTTTTTTTTTTTTTAATAATTATTTTTTTTCCTTTTTAATTTTTAACATGGAATATGAATATGCTGATCTCATTGTTGTATGAAATTCCAATAAAATAGCACATTAATTCTATGTTGTTGCTTTTCCTTTGTGGATAATTTGTTTCACATTTTGAAATCACTCTGTACTGATAATAAAAACTGTACCCCTACCTAAACTTTTTTTTTTCAACTTGGTACTTAAAACTACATTCAAATTCTCAATTTTGTACCTGAAATATACTTTCATTATATATTTTCAGTCCCTTTTTTTGATAGATGTTAAGTATTTCCTTTTATTAAATATATATACACACATTAAAAAATATAAAAATAGAAATAAATATATAAAAAATCGGAAATATATATAATCTAGAAAAAAATTTATAAAAATAAAATTTCAAAAAATATTATAATTGAAAAGAAATTAGTTGAAATTTAATAATATTATTACAAAAAATGTAAAAAGTTTGTAAAAATTATAAAAGAAATTTTAAATAAAGGTTTAAAAATATTTTTTATAAAATTCCGAAATATATAATTATGAAAACCTAAAAAGGTATTTAAATTTCAAGTAATTTGCAATAATGTTTTTTATTTTTTATATATTATTTTTATTTTTAAAAATTATAATTATATATTGTAGAATTTTATATAAAAAATTGTTTTTAAACTTTTTTTTTTAAAATTATATATTATATATAAGTTTTTTACATTTTTAATTAATATAATATATATAATACTAGAAAATAAAAAAGGACTGTTCTAATAACGCCATGTGGTCGCTCAACCAACATCCCATGCATTCTTGAAGGCCTAAAATAGTTATATAAATAAACCTATTGAAAGAAAATAAACCTGTGTATCATCACTCTCTCCATCCCCAATGGCTCCTGCAACAGATTGAACCAATAAAACCTATTGAAAGAAAGAAATAGAAAACAATATTTTTAAACCCATATTAATCATTCTGAATATTTAATTATGAATAACAAAACAGTACATAGAAGTATATATAAGAGAAAAACATAGGCCTGCTTACTATACGAAAGATAAGTTTTTTAAATTTAAACATTAATTTTTTTAAATCCTTTTTCTAATATTTATTTAAATCCAAATTCAAATTCAAAATCTAGTTTTTAAACTAATCTAATTAATTTGATTCTCAATTTTAAAATTATTTATTTTAAAAATTAGTTTAAAATTGATAACCACCATTTTATTTTTAAAATATATTTTATTTTTTTGATATTTGTCATACACACTACTTAATTTTTTCATTATTTTTTTTAATTTTATTCAACGTTTCTTTAAAAATGGTTTAGATTTTTTTAAGGATAAAACTAATAAAAATATTTATCTCAAAACACTAAATCTTAATTTCGTACTTCAATTGTTTTTAACAATTTTGTGGTTGAACAAGGTTTTCAAAGTTGAAATGGTGGTTGAATTGGTTAGACTATCCGTTTCCAGTCTAACCAGTCCAACTGGTTTATCCACTTTAATTGAATATCTCATTAAAAAACTAAAAATAAATTAAATTAGTTCAATTGTATGATTGGCCTATTCAACTGGTTCACAGGTCAGCCAGTCCAACCCCATATTTCATGTGGCTATACCAATATTGAAAACAATGAGATTAAGTTAAATCATTGTAAAGTTTTTGTATGCTATAGTCAATTTGGCCAATTTTTTGTGAATGAAATGATATTCGGTTAAACTACAAAATTTTATCACTTACTTATAGTTTAACTTACTTTTTTGGGTCACTATACTTCAACAAAGTTATAATACAGTTATTAATGCTTTCGATTTAATTGCTGTTAACAATGTAATAAGAAGACATGACACATTATATTATCATTTTAGATTAAAACTTTAGATCAAATTACACAACTAATCCTTATATTTTTATTTTCGAGTAATTTAATTCTTTTTGTCTTTTTAAGTTTCTTTTTCTTTTATATTTCATTATTGTGCTTTCTCTTCTTTTCTTCTCCTTTCTTTATAACACCCCTTAATCAGGACATACCGATACGTTTCGAACAAGAGATGTCACATTTGGACGCCAGAACTAAGTTAATCCAATCATCAAATTAAAGATTTTACTTTAACAATTGGATTTAAGCTCCATCATGCATGTCTTAACTTATATGAAGTGGTCGTTAAAGCTCCTATTAGACATTATATTTTATATATGATTATTTACATTTTTAATCAATATAATTTATATAATACTAGAAAATAAAAAAGACGCATGACGTGTTCTAATAGCGCCATGTATAATTAAAACGATCGGCCAAAGAAAAGTTTTTTTTAATAATTAAATATTTAATATTATAATTTTTATTTTTAAATTTAAATATAATGTATTTATTTTAAATAAATATTTTTTCCATGTGACATTTTTTCATTGGCCAAAACATGTCATGTAGCACTTTTTCATTGGCCAAAGCTGCCTAACAGAATTTTTTAACGCCCATTGCAAAATGGACCAAAAATAGAGGAAATTGATACTTTAGGTACTAAGTTAGGACAAAAAAAAGTTTAAGTACCAAAGTGGAAAATGAATATGTTTGTGAATTAAGCCTAATAATAACAACAATAATAATGTTTGTTTTATATTGTATTTTAGTTATATGGTTAAAATATGTTTTTAAGGGCTAGTTTAGTAATGCTTTTGAAAAGCGCTTTTAAAAAGTGATGTGAAAAAATACTTCTGAGAAATACTTTTGAAAAGTTTGGTTTAATATTTGAGTATTTAGCATTACTGTCAAAAAGTGTTTTTAAAAAATAAAATGTCCATTCTAGACATGGTATTATCAAGTAACAAATTAGTTAATATTATTATATTTTAGTAAGAATATAAAAAAATATTATAACCGGTTGTTAATATTTTAATATATAAAATATAAATTTTAAATATTTTTAAGCAATAAATATTAATTATTTATAAAATTTAATTAAATATATAAACTATATTTTAAATATTTAAATATAACCATTAAATATTTGTAATTAGATATTAACACATTTTTATTATTTTAAAAAATAATTTTTATTTTTAATTAATAATTTTAATACATTTGTTGTTTCTACGCCAAGAGATAATCAATACGCTCAAGAATGATTGGAATAAAGGTTATGAGATGTGGAACAAGGTAATCAACCTTATGTTGTGTTTTGGCCAGTAAAAAGAAGGAAATTTTATGGCCTCCCATATGAACATATGGAGTGATAGGACAAGGGCAAACCATGGGTACATTGCAATGTGAAAACAAGTGTAATATTATGCTCCAATCTTTAAAATAAATGTACCAAAATCTTTGTTAAAGAAAACAAGTTTGCAGTTCAAAAACTTAGTTCAATGGTTCTTTGATTTAAATTTCTTTTATTAAAACCTATTTAGTTGTGAAAGGCTAGACTTTTTTTAGTGTAATATTTTGTTTAAAATATTGAAAATATTGACTTATCTTGTAATATTTATATCTCTAATTATTTTAATAAAATAATAACCAATCATAATAAGTAAGAGAAGATTATTGAAGAAAATTTTAATATAAAAAAGATGCATTTATTTATTTTATATATGCAACATTTGGATACAACCTAATTATTACATTCAAAATAATAAAGTTTAGTAACTTAGTTTTTTTGTTAAACAAGGAACATTTGGATAAACATTTCCTTCATCCCAACTTTCAACAACACTCAAACAATGAGATTTGGGGTGCCGGTCATATATTTTACCATTTATTTCGTAATCCAATTGTATGTCTTTCATGCGGATATTTTTGCATGGAACTGATTGACTGCATGAAAGTTCCACCGCAATTTCACTGTTTGTCGTCCCTTTTAAATCATTATACAAGATATTGCTAATCTCTACAGCTGTACTTGTAAAATTAAAAAACAAAATACAAAAATATCATTACAATATATATGTTAAATTGATCCGATTGAATTCGTGAAGAAATTATAATGAAACTTACATAATTCTTGCAATGTTGATGCAGAGGACAAGTGTATTGATCAATAATAATAGGTCTAATTACTTTACTAAACGATATATGTTCGAATCTTATATGTCTAGCATATCCATGTCCTCCCTGTACACATAACATGATAATTAGTTAAATATAAGGTAAGAAAATTAATCATAAAATACATTTAATAAAAATTTTAATTACCTGCCATGTCTTTATTCTAACTCCATTCTCTGTGCTATAAAAGCTAGCTCTTCTTACAGTAACATATTCAACTGTCTCCCTTCTTCCATTTTCACCAAGACTCCCAATACTTCATATAAAAGTGAAAAATAAAAACTAAATAAGTAAAAAAAATATTTTTTAAAAATCAAAATAGAGTGAAAAATAAAAACAAACAAATAAGTGAATCTTTTTAATAAAAATAATAAAAAAATACCTAATTCCATGACCTGGACCACAAAGAATCCGATTAATGTTAATATATTTTGACCCATCTCCAATTCCTATACAATCATCACCTAAAAGAAAAAAAAAAAAAAAGAGAAAACGTCAAACCCAATACTTGTCTATATATATTTTGTTATGAAAATAAATACTTATTTTTTATATACCAGTCTTAATGATTGAGGATGCTATAGTAATATTGGTGGAATGTTGGATACGAATGCCATCAGTGTTAGGACTATCTTTTGGAGCTTTGATATTGAGTTTAGACGCATGAACAGATGAAGATCTTTCAATTGAAATATGCCATTTTCGACTGTCCATGGAAGTTAAGCCACTAATATGTACATTCTTAGAGTCTAAAATGGCAAAACCCTGAGCAAAACAAACAATGAAAAGATAAATAAAATTGGAGACTAAATGAAAAACTCTCAAAATTTTTAATAACTCAAGACCTACCGCTGCTTTTTGAGATGAACAAAACTGTCAACATAGAAAAATTGAGAAATATAATCAGAAATTATATAAAATTGCGTTGAAGCAAACATTAAGAAGCTGCAAAAAATCCAAAATAATAGTATACCACTTTATTATGCATGCAACCCATTTGCCACCATTTTTGTCCTTGGCCATGGAGGCTTCCGGTTCCTTGAATGATGAGGCCATCAAAATGTTGAAAGGTTATCCAATTGTTACAGTTTGTATCATTGCATTTCCATGAAGATGGATCAGTTGGGGCAATGAGTATACCATCAATCTGAACAACCCAACCCAAAAATTTTGTAAATAATATTATTAATACTTAATAGAATTAAAGAAAGATGAAAATAATAATTATTATAATTACCTGAAAAGTAATATTTTTTGGTCGACATTCACCATTAAAAGTCAAGGGTTGCACCAAAAACTTTTGTCCATAAGGAACACGAAATACCCCTGAAGGGACATGCGAACTACAGACAATATTCCATGCATTCTTGAAGGCCTAAAATAGTTATATAAATAAACAATCAGAATATCATAAACTTCTCAACTATAGCATTTAAGAAGAAAATAAACCTGTGTATCATCACTCTCTCCATCTCCAATGGCTCCTGCAAAGTTGACGTCATAAACAAATGGTTCCATAGATTGAACCAATAAAACCCATTGAAAGAAAGAAATAGAAAACAACATTTTTAAACCCATATTAATCATTCTGAATATTTAATTCTGAATAATAAAACAGTACATAGCAGTATTTATAGGAGAAAAACATAGGCCTGCTTACTATACGAAAGATAAGTTTTTTAAATTTAAACATTAATTTTTTTTAAATCTTTTTTCTAATATTTATTTAAATTCAAATCCAGATCCAAAATCTAGTTTTTAAACTAATATCTAATTAATTTTTTTCTCAATTTTAAATTTATTGGTTTTGAAAATTAGTTTAGAATTGATAACCACCATTTTATCTTTTTAAATATATATTATTTAAGTGATATTTGTCATACACACTACTTAATTTTTTCATTAATTTTTTTAATTTTATTCAACATTCCTTTAAAAATGATTTAGATTTTTCTGGGATAAAACTAATAAAAATATTTATCTCAAGATATTAAATCTCAATTCCATACTTCAATTATTTTTAACAATTTTGTGGTTGAATAAGGTTTTCAAAGTTGGAATAGTGGTTGAAATGGTTAGGCCACCCGTTTCCAATCCAACCGGTCCAATTGATTTATTCACTTTAATTGAATAAATCATTAAAAAACTATAAATAAATCAAATTAGTTTAACCTATACAACTGGCCAATTCAACTAATTCGCGGGTCAGTTGGTCCAACCTCATATTTCGAGTGGCTATACCGATATTGAAAACATTGGGATTAAGTCAAATTATTATAAGTTTTTATATGCTATAGTCAATCTGGCCAATTTTTTGTGAGTGAAATAATATTCGGCTAAACTACAAAATTTTATCACTTTGTATAGTTTAACACTTTAACTTACTTTTTTTGGTCACTATACTTCAACAAGGTTATAATATAGTTACTAATGCTTTCAATTTAATTGTTTGTTAACAATGTGATGCAAAAAAAAAATGTTGTTAACAATGTAATAAGTAGACGTGACACATTATATCATCATTTTAGATGAAAACTTTAGATCAAATTACACAACTAGTCCTTATATTTTTATTTTCGAGTAATTTAATTCTTTTTGTCTTTTTAAGTTTCTTTTTCTTTTGTATTTCATTATTTTGCTTTCTCTTCTTTTATTCTCCTTTCTTTGTAACACCCCTAAATCGGGATGAACCAATACGTTCCGAGTAAGATATGTCACATTTGGATGCTAGAACTAAGTTAATCTAATCATCAAATTCAAGACTTTAACATTAATAGACTTTGTGAATTTAGTCAAGTCATTTCTAGGTTTATTTTAAAATTTGGATACAAACTGTAGCGACGTAAAATTTTGCTTTGGTAGCTTTGGTCGCTAATTGTGGTGATTGATTGAAACTTTGAAAAAATCAAATTTTAGCTTTATTTAAAAAGGGGAGTCGCCACCGATCTTTTTATTTCTAGGTGTGATCGGACACCTATAAAAATTTATATTTTAAAGAAAGAAAGCCGGGCTTAGGTCTACGTTTAAAATCCAGAGAAAAATAGGGCTCGGGAGTCGGTTACGCGCAGGGAATGTATTAGCGCCCTCGCGACGCCCAAAATTGGTATCTTATTGAACACGTGTTGTCTTAATTTCCAAAAAAACACAAGTTCAATTTAACAACGAGTCGAGATCCGATCGAGAATAAGAAGATTTTTAATTTCTGGTTTTTTAGAAGGATGTTTCGTTTTTGGCACGAGCCGACAATATTCATCCAACATAGCGATGAAATTGACGACTTATATAAAAAATCGGTGCATTGCCTTATTTATTTAAAAAAACATGAAAAAGTATTTTGAAAATGACGCAAGGATTTGTACCAATATTGTAATGCGAGACAATCTAGACGTATATTAAATTTGAAACGTGCAAATGATAAGATAAAATGCTAATATGCGATCAATAATAATAATAGTAATTTCACAACATTAACCAATACGAACGATATTAAACAATATAAAAAGGGTATTAAAATATATATATATATATATAATAATATGAAAATGTATACATAATATGATGTTAAAAATACACACATAATAGAGCATTTAAAAATATATACATAATACAATAAAATAAAAAAATAATGATAATAATAATATGATATTAAAGACATATACGAGATACATATTAAAAATATAATATTAAAAGTATGTAAAATATATATACACATATAGGTATTAGAAATCATAAAAATATTTACATATACGTGTATATATATATTAACAATAAATATAATAATAATATTGAAAGTATGTACATAAAATATATACATATATATACGAATTAATAATGATAATAATAGAATAATAATAATACTGGCAAAATAGTAAAATATTTTAAAATAATTAAACTACAAAGCTATTTTGAGACAAAATAATTTGAGGTGATTTAGCTAAATAATTTAAAGATAACACGTGAGAGGTTTAAAATAGATGGTATAAAAATGATATTTAAAAAGAGTATACACATAATATAGAATATAATGTTAAAAATATACACACGTAGCATATGAAAATATATACATGGAACAAAATATATAAAACATATATATAGCTAATAATGTGAAAAACATATACATAATATATGAAAACATTACGTAAAAGACATATATGGTATATATTGAAAATAATAATAATAATTAAGATGACCATTAAGGGATACACCTATATATATATATTAAAACGTTTGTAAAATGATTTTATTTAAGGCATATCTACTAGGGACACTTACGTATATATAGAAGTACCAAGCATGAACCAATACTAGTATTAAAATAATAGTAATGTATATAACAACAATGATAACACGAATAGTAATAATGAAAACGAAAATGATAACATAACATACATAATATGAATAATATTTAATAATAAATGGAATGGCAAAAATAATATGGGATTAAATGTAAATTCGAAAAATGAACAAAATGGGACCAAAATCGAATCATTAACTAAGTCCTGGGGCTAAATCGCGAATAAAAGAATAGAAAGGGGCCTCATTGCGATGCGCGGTAACGAAGGGGAACTAAAGGAATAAATTTTCCTTCTTTTCGAAACGCAACACTTAGCCCGGGTTCAGAATGAAATAAAACAAAATTTAAAAGCCAAAATCGAAAGAAAGGAAAAGCATAAAGGACCAGATCGAGATGGACCCAACAAGGGGAAGACCAAGCTTGGAAATAACCCTTTAGGCGTGAAAACACGCGGGTTGTGGTCTCCATCGGGTCGGTTTCTATGGTGATCCACACGGGCTTTCATTAGACGGTGCCGTTTCTTTGTCTTGATGAATACACTACTTTCACTAAAAAAAAGGAAGGATCAGCCTCCATTTGAAGCAGAACCCTAATCCCCCTTTCACTCATCCGATTCCCCTAGTACGATGAGACCCCATCCGCCGTTCTACCCCTCTTTTCCTTGTCGAACAGAGACAGATGATGGGTAAATCACCCTCTCTATCCCTGTTCGTCCTTATCCTAGGATTAGCACCCTCAAACACAAAGAATCAAAAAGAGGGTCTCAACCACGGTCGAACTCGGTTTCAAACGGAGGGGAAACTCCGGTGGTACCAGCAGTTCCGGTGAGCCACTTCCTTTTATCATTTTCTTTTCTTATTCTTCTTATTAACCTTATGTACAGTGCGTAAAATAGAACGAAGTAAAGCTCGAAAACGAGATAAAAAGAGGAACCTCGCCTGAGAGACTGGATCTGAGCAAGAACCCCTCAGGTTCAAGCTCCGATCACCACCACATGCGAAAGTTTTAATTTTTATGCTGATTTAAACACAATAGATAAAAAACAAAGAAACTGGGCTAACAAAAAAACTTAGAAATATACCTTCTTTTTTTTTTTATTTCTGTATTCTGTTTTTTTTTTTAAAAAAGGTCCTCATACAGTGGCTCTCTTGGCCCTTCTTATAGCCGAATATCCTAGTTTTTATCTATTATTTTCTACTAATTCTATCTCTGCTTTTCTACTTGCTGTTTGCGTATTGCTTTAGTCTCTGTATTGGTTGCTGTTTGCTTGCCCATTTCTGGCTCGTTTTGCAGGTAAGGAGAAGTCAACGGGGCGTTCCTTCTGTTTTAGTGCTAAAGGGGCTGCTGTGGCCGATCCTTGGGTACTGGGAAGGCTACGGGAACACGTGACCGGTCAGAGGGGATGCGGCGCTGGGTCTTTTAAGGTTTCGGCTAATCGAAACCTGACTTGAGTTTTGGGCTATTTGGGCCATCAGAATTTGGGTCTGTAATGGGATTGGGTTTGGTTTAGTGTAGTGTAGTGGGCTAGTCGGGTTATTGTTGGGTTGAGTTTGTAATGGGTCCAACTGATTTTGAAATAGGGTAGGGATTGGTTGGGTCCCATTTTGGGCTGGTTTAATGTAATTGGACTGTTTTATAATTTTTGGGACTCTTAATATTTATTTGGTTTATTTGATTTGTTTATGTTTGATTTACAATTGGGTTCGAAATTGGGTTTTGTGAAAGGTAGATGGGTTAATTTGTAATGGCCCAAAATTGGCCTATAACACAAACGGAGGTCATTGGGGCTTATTCGGGTCATAATAGGATAACAGGGTCAATGTCGCGACATTGGGAAATGGGTGTCACAACACTGTACTGATGTCGTGACACTAATCTCTTGATGTGGCGGTACTGAGAATAAATTACTCGACACTGAAGATCAGATGTAGCTACACAGGAGACAAATTGCCTAGAACATATCTGAAACATCTAAAACCGAGTTTAAACTATCGACAACCATTCCATAATACATCTAAACAATTTTATGACTCAAAATATGTCAAATTATCATTCAAAACATCTAAATAATTCTCCCTTGGTGATGTGACAAGGATGAGAATGACTACTTCTACAGGTACAATTTGTTTTTATTATATTCATATTAAATTTAAATATGAATTATTAAATTGAGTATTTAATATAGTACACAAGAAAAATACAACGTATATCATTTTTGTTATATAAGTATCAAGTAATTTTTTTTTTTTCAAAATGTATCACCAACAACAATTAGATTTAAATATTGAGATTCAAAATACAAATTTCATTATGATTTAAACTCCATCATGCATGTCTTGACTTATATGAAATGATCGTTAAAGCTCTTGTTAGACATTGTTTGGCACTAATTCAAATTGTGTCACCTTTATCCCACCTAACGTATTAACAAAAAAAAAAAACATCACGTGAGTTCTAACTTAGATATATTTTGATTATTAGTGTACTTGTCTATACAATCATTTGATCATCATAGTTATACGGATATATTATTAATAATTCTATTTGCACATTTTATTATTAAATTTGAAGGGAATATATATGTTCAGATTTTAAAGTCCTCGCGTGCTCTAATAATATACAGGATTTAGCATTGTTTTTTTAAATTATCTTGGAGTAGTCCGATCCGAAACTGAGAATCATGAAGACAAATTTTACCCTACTCAAATGAAAATATCAATTTGTGAAAGAGATTTTGAATTGATTGACTTAAAAATCGATACAAACCAAACATTTGAACCGAATTTTTTAATTTTTTAAATTTTAAATATCTTTTTAATCGATCCAATTAGACCAATCACACCAATAAATTAATGACTTGACTAATTTAAAAAACATTACCCTTGACCTAAAATCAATATAAAAAATCCAAGAGTTGGACTGAATAGAAACTAAACCTATCCAAGGACCAAGTAATCCACCCAACCCACTGGGCCCAACTCAACTTATGTCAAGCTTGCACTTCAAGCAGAAGCAAGCCAACCCAACACAAATTCAATTTAAATAATAAAAATATTTTTAAATTAAAATTTAATCATTAAATATATAAAACAACTTCAAATATATATTTAATATTTAATTAATTTTTAATAATAAAACAGGCCTCTTGGACAAACCAAATATTTTGAAACCATACCTCAACCCAACCCAACCCAACCCAATTATTAGAGGTTTCATATAGGGTGAGTTAAGATAGTAAAGTGCGATGTTGCACCTCCCTTGGTTTCATGTTAGATTCATAAGATGAAAACATATATCATATCATGTCGTGTTTTTCGTTTTCTGAAAACAAATAAAAACAACTTAGATTCTTGAAACCACATGGTGCCTAAAAGGTCTCAATCATTGTCGAATTTTGTTACAAAGTCAAATTTTACCCTAATGCTAGAAAATAATAATGCATAAAATGCATTGATCACTTCTCTTTTTCTAATTAAACTTGAAGTTGAAGATGAAGATGGGAGGAGTATTCAAAACTCATCTTTCACTAGATAAACAAACTCATGCAACTCGATTTTTACTCTGTAGTTAAAAAGTGAAACTTGATTGACTTCAACCCAAATTTCGAATTTCGAGTCGAGCACAAGATCAAGCCTTTCACAGCTTGAGTTCAGCTAAGCTTGGTACGCCCCTAGATCTTAAAAGCAAATAAACGACAAGATTAAAACACCAAAAATAGAACATTTCAACTTGAAGGGAAAAAACTAAACATAATTCTGACACACTAAACATAATATTTTGCCTCCCAAGTATCTCATTTTCAAACCACAAATGAAGTAGTTCTTTAAATTTTAAAAGCATAAATACCAAAAGTTTAGCCCTGCATCCAGGAGAATGTCAACTGCAGCGCTTGGAAGATGGTTCAAACTGTGCCACCTCTAAGCCACAAGAGTGCTGGCAGTGGTAGATTCACTGCATGAAGAAAAATATGTTTAGATTTGCAAGTTAAACCCCAAATCTTGAGACCAGAGAATACTCAAATAACCAGTGTCGAGGTCAACAAAATTTTCTAAAAGACCATACCTCAGACCATTAGTTAAATTACTATTTACCATGTATGTGTCCTACACATATTTGTAAATAGGTACCAAGGTACAATCCGCCAAATATGAAATATATTTAGAAAAGGGCATGCACATGTAAGACACGTGCATCCTAACCTAAAACACGTTAAGAACATCGATGGAAGCAGGGATAAAAGTACTCACTATTTCCACACTGGTGGTAGCTTCTTTGTCTTCTTGTAATAACGGGCAAGACGGTGAATTCTGCTCTCAACCAAGATTAACCTAAACTTGGAATCCTTGTCTTTCCTGTTCCGCTCGAGGTGCTTTCTGATGGCTACCGCTTTCTTAATCAGGTGGTACAGATCCTCGGGGATTTCTGGAGCAAGACCTGACAAAACCAAATTGATAAGTCAACCGCTTATCATCACTTATAAGGGAAATGCAACAGCAAAAAATGTCAATGACGTGTACCATGGGCTTTCAATATTCGCAAAATCTTGCTGCCAGTAACACTCTTCACCTGAGCAATCCCATGAGAATCACGGAGAATGACACCAATTTGAGATGGAGTCAAACCCTTCTTTGCAAACTTGCAAATGTTCTCCTCAACCTAAAAGATCAAATCAAGATCAATGAATATTGTCAAAAAAATAGTAAACTTTTCATATGGACAGAATAAACTAAAGTAGGGTACTTTTTTCAAC
Source organism: Gossypium stocksii (assembly GCA_020496765.1). Classification (NCBI taxonomy): domain Eukaryota; kingdom Viridiplantae; phylum Streptophyta; class Magnoliopsida; order Malvales; family Malvaceae; genus Gossypium; species Gossypium stocksii. Next base: position 5,392,472 of record CM035623.1, read on the forward strand.
TCCACATCACATCAATGTAAACCTATGTTACTCGGATTTAAGAGTAAGTGTCGATATGGGTATGTGATATGCTTACTTTTTTAAAAATTTTCCATATATTTGGAGGATCATACCCTCACATTCATGGCCAACTACATGTTGAACAAGAGTACTTCAAGTAAAATAAAGAATCGAATGAACATAATGTAAACCCGGGAAAGAGAGCATTTAGAATGTTAAATGGAAAACTACAAGCAATAGTCTGAGCCTGAGGAAAGATCAATTAGCTACTACAAAAACCTCCCATCACTTCAGTGGTAAAATTTATGATCGAAAGTCAAGACCACTTGAGGTTTATTCACAAAATGAACAAGCAGTAACACCTGAAACTACCAACAAATAAGATCCAAAGACCATTATGATTCCGCATTTGAGAAATGTGAAAAACAAAAAAATAAAAAAAATAACTAAAAGCCACCTTACTCTAATTCTTCACTTTCCTTGAAGTTCTGCGTCTAATAATACCAATGCCCAACATAGCTTCGGTCATAGATTTTGAATATAGCCATTTCAAACCCACATCCGTATCTAATATCACAGCTAATTCCGAGAAACAAAAGGACTAAATGCACTATCAAACTTAAATAGTAACCATCGAGGAATTGCATCACATCTTACGATATTCTCAATCATGACAATACTTAAAAAATGAAATATCCATTAATCAAAAAATAATAAGGTACGTTTCAACCACTAATCTAAACCAAACAGGTCCTAAAAACCGTATATAAAATTAAAGGCACGATAAAAACCAAAGTGACTCACATCTTGAGAAGAGATCTTCAACCAACTAGGAGGAGTTCTCTTGTAAGGCAAAGCGGATGCGGAAATACCCTTACTGCAAAGAAAAATTCAAATCAGTGACAAAGCAGATAGAAGAGATTCGACCAACGTAATCATAGGTTTGTTTTCAGAGGATAATGAAATCAAGTGTGAGAGGAAAATACAAACCCTCGGCTGTGCATACGACCCATGGTGGCAGAGTTTCGAGCTCGGCTGATTGATTGCTTCTGATAGTGTAATTTGCAATGAGCAAAGAAACCCTAGGATCAAAATTAAGGATGGGGGCTAGGGTTCTTATTCTCCTCTGGTCCTTTGCTGGTGATTTATTGGGCCCTTTTTTCCCCTTTGGTGGTCTAGTTTTCTAGTATTGTTTTTTTGTATATATTGGGTCAGGCCTTGCCAGTTAATTTGACAAGGCCGAATTTAAATGCGGTTAAGAAACATTTGGTTTGAAAATAACGGAATAATAACATGAATAGCCCTTATAGGGTATATTTGAATATGGTACCTGTACAGTCTTTTTTTTTTTTTTTTTTTATAATCTCATTTAGATTCTGATCATATCTGCTCTTTTTTGACACGATACTTAGAATTATCTATAGCCCCTCCCCAATCCATTAATCGGAAAATAATGTACTTCAGCGCACTCGAATCCACATCCTCCTACATTGACAACAATGTCTATAATAATCGAGTTAAAACTCAACCGGCTGATACTTGTACTTTAAAAATGTTGATTGAGTTTGATTCCATTAGTATGAGCTCATTTGGATCATTGTTCACTCTAGTGTGGTGAGATTGTAAAGGTAAAAAAAATTCAACTGAACTGCAAAATTACCAGTGGATTTCCCGCCTCATTGTAATCTAAAATTTCTCACCTCATTGTAATTTAAAATATTAACAAGAGTTAAAAACTCCAATTGTTATTTTATTAGTTATCTTATTTAATATACATAACATAATTTTGACATATCATAATTTAATATAATTTTTTTACTAAAAATAAAATGTTTATAATTTTTATTTATAATTTAGCATAAATATAATTTATATTTATATTTTATTATTTGATTTAAATATAATTTATAAAATATTTTGATATTCTATTATGTACACATTTTAATTTAATATCTTTAACAATAATTTTCTATTATCGGTGATTTTAATCTCATCACTATAATAATTAGTCTCACTATCTTTACTATTTTTAATTTTACGTACCGCCTATCTAAAAGGTAACTAAATTTCGTAATAATGCATGATGCTTACTTTGATTGAAGAAGTTACCATAGAGTTTTTGATAAAAATGCCAAAAGCAGCCAATTGCACCGTCAGTTGCAATTCATTTTGCATTCAGTGACAATGCGTAACTTGCCTTGCTTGACAAATTTCGACTTATGTATGCTGGTTATGCACTTATTGAAGATTTTTCAAAGAGTCCTACTATGATATATTTAGCATTGTTGAAGAGGTATTGATTTTGTAAAACAACATCTCTTTTTATTTCCTTTTTTACAAATCACTCAATTGGCAGAAATTCGATGAATATTTATCATCTAATACAGCATTGAAGATGTATTAATGTTAAATACGCGGGAGTTAAGAAAGAAAAAATTTATTCATTTGAAGAACTTATTTATGCAATAAACAATTTCTTGTATCATATTTGTAACCACGCTTTCAAAGGGGGAAATAATTAGTAGGAGCGTTGAATTTTTATAATAGGAGTGAGGATGCAATGACCAAGGAGTCTGAGTAATGTTGAGCTTAAATCATCTTTTATATTGTTGAAATTATACTGAATTACTGTTTGGATAAAATTTCATAAATGTGAATTGGATTCAAATTATGTACTAAGTTGTAATATTTCTTCATATATTTACATTAAGATTTAATCTTTATTTCTATTTTAAAAAATTTAGTTCATATACTTTTCAGATTTAAAAATATAAATTCAATTGTTAATAACTATCAATTTCTTCTACTAAATTCATGTTTATTAAAATGGTGTTTTTTTTTTATTTTATAGTTGCCAAACGAGTGTTTTTTAAAATTTCAAAATATTACGCTAATAAATTTTTTTAAAAAATTTAATGAGGTTAATAATTCAACTTAAATTTTAAGAATTGAAGTCTTACAAATAAAAATAGATGGACTAAATTCTAAATATATAAAAAGTACATATACTTAATGAAAATTTATCCAAATATAAATTTCTTTTAAAAATTAAACCGCAACCCGGCACGACCAAGAACGTGGTATTTGTGTTCAATATTGCGAGGTCTTAATTATCATTCGTATTTGATAATCCCAGGCAGCCCCCACCTTCTCTCCTTTTCCATTTTCAATACATTCCACTGTAACTGCTATCTTCGATCATTTAAAAAGGTAACACAAGGAACTGACAATTCCTTCCCTCGTTAATGGATCCGATTCTCGCAGCCGCGGCACTTTCAGTTGTTCTCGGGGCCGTGATCGCGTTTGTTTTTTTCAAAAGCTACCTTCTGAAGCAAAGATCCAATGTCCAGGCCATTTCGGAGCCCGAGCTTCATTCGGATCCCAAAAAGACCTCAAAGCCTCAGCATGTTCCTAAAAAGTATCATTCGAAGCCTCATTCTCACGCCTCTGACAAGGTGATCTCTCCCCCTCTTTTTTTTTTTTTCTTTTTTGTTTCTTATTGCTCTCTTTGATTGTGCGTTACAAATTTCGAAACTGATCTAATTTATGAAACTTGAAGTTTTATTTATTGATTTTACTTCCATTTATATAAATGTAATCCGAAGAAAAAAGAAACTGAATTTATTAAGCGATTGGCGGTTAGCACCTTGAGTAAGATCACTAAATTCCAGAATTAGTTTTGATTTACCTCGAAAATTTGCTATTTTTTTGTGATATTGCCAGGGTTTAGGCAGGTATTTTAGTATCTATCTATCTATGAAATAGAAATTGAACGAAGAAATGTTTTTCTAATTGTAATGTAGGAGCAAAGCAAGCGTCATCATCCATTGGATTTGAATACTCTTAAAGGTCATGCGGATTCAGTTACAGGGATGTGTTTCTCATTTGATGGTCGTAATTTGGCAACTGGTAATCGGTTTTCACCTCTTTTGTTTTGTTTTTCCATTCTCTCTGTAATAGTAACAAGTTTTGTGTATTTAAATTCATGTGATATTTCATTCTTAAATTGGTTTATCATCTCTGCACAGCTTGCGCTGATGGAGTGGTTAGGGTATTTAAGTTGGATGATGCTTCAAGTAAAAGTTTCAAGTAAGGATACGGTGACAATGCAGGCTACTGTATATATATATATATATATATTTAACTTGCCACTTTATCTTATCTTGTGTGGCTGGTGTGCAGGTTTTTAAGAATCAATGTGCCTCTTGGAGGTCATGCAGTAGCTGTGGCATTTGCTGATGATTCTGCTTCTATAGTTGTTGCATCTCAGACTGTGACGGGGTGTTCCTTGTATATGTATGGAGAGGAAAACCCAAAAAAAGGTAGCGCTGACTCCAACCAGCAGTCAAAGCTTCCTCTTCCACAAGTTAAGTGGGAACATCATAAAATCCATGACAAACAAGCAATCCTGACCTTAACTGGAGCTACTGCAAGTTATGGGACTGGAGATGGGAGTACCATTATTGCCTCTTGTTCGGAAGGTTTGTGGTGGCGCTCTATCCATATCATTTAATACATTATTAAATAAACTATGAGAAAAGGTAAAACTGTTAATTTGGATGTAAACATGAGTAACTCTTTGTTATTTCATAGGTACTGATATCTTACTTTGGCATGGGAGAACCGGAAAAGTTTTAGGGCATGTTGACACTAATCAGTTAAAAAATACCATGGCTACAATATCACCAAATGGCCGTTTCCTCGCGGCTGCAGCCTTCACAGCTGATGTAAAGGTGGAGATATCTAGATTCCCATAACTTGTGATACAATATCAAGACTATGATCAATATTTGGAAATTCTAAAGTTCATCAATTTAATACTTGAAAATTGAAATTGTATATCAACAAAATTTGCAGAACTCATGAACTAAGATTGTGTCATGATGAGCATGATGAGATTTACTTTTTCAGGTATGGGAGATTGTATATGCCAAGGACGGTTCAGTCAAGGAGGTTTTGAATGTTATGCAGCTTAAAGGGCACAAGGCATGTAATTCCACCCATAGTCCTAAAGATAATGTGCTATCTTCCAATACGTCCATATTGCTCAATTACATCTTTTCTCTCATGTCACAAGTTGCTAGCATCTCTGTTAGAGGTTTTCAGAAAAAATATGACTAGAGAATGAATACCAGAGGGTTTGACCTTTATGAAGTCTTTTGTTTAGGGTACTTTTTAATGAAAATTTCTGCTCCTAGTTTGAAATATTTTATTGAAATAGAGACCAATTTAAACTTGATGGACTGTTATTGACTCATGCATCTCTTCTCTGTTTCTTCTTCACGGCATATTCGGAAGTAATTGCTTTCTGACCTTCCTTCAAATTGCTGCTTGTTTCTAACCTATTTCATTTTTTGTGTTTCTTTTTCTTGATGTCCAGAGTGCAGTGACTTGGTTATGCTTTTCTCCAAACTCAGAGCAAATTATTACAACATCCAAGGATGGTTCAATGAGAGTTTGGAACATCAATGGTCTGTCCGCACTCCTTTGTCTTTCTCCTACTTATTTCACACATGTGCACATACTGGTTTTGACGATGAGAAAATCAATGTTGATGAAGGTTGTTTTCTTTTCCACCTCTAACTTCTTTCAGTCTTTCCTTCCAAGCCTAACACTATAAAAGGATCAGTCAGTGTTGGGCGGTGGAAGAGGAAATCGGTACTAATAACCTCCATAAATTTAAAAGACATGATTGGTGTTTGGAAGAAGAGAAAACTTTTCTTTTGTTTTGAAGTTAATTTACAGATTGTTATGCTAAGATAGACTTAGTTTGGTAACAATTTCTATTTCTTGTAGTGGAGTTATTACTTTGTCCCTGCTGACTGTTGTAAATGCTTTGTTGAAGTTCGATACCATCTTTCTGAGGATCCAAAAACTCTGAAGGTGTTTCCAGTACCACTTCATGATTCAAGTGGTTCTGCTCTGCACTATGATCGTCTCAGCTTATCCCCTGATGGAAAGATACTGGCAGCAACCCGTGGTCCAACATTGCAGTGGCTATGTTTGGAAACAGGAAAGGTGTTGGATGCTGCTGAGAAAGCCCATGATGGTAAATACTGAGCTGTAAATTTTTATTTTGTTTTATTGCTTTTGCCTATATCCATACCATTTGATCAAAATCTATAGAATGATGCTATGCCCCAAGCATTCAGGTTTTCAGGTTCAAATTATTAAACATCATGCATAGTTTAGGTACTCTGTGCTGATGCACTGACAGTGATTATGACCAGAACTGAATCCCCCCCAACCCCGATTATATTTCGTTGTAAAGCCTTTGGACCTTATCTTTTTTCCATGTATGATTGATTGATATGGATTATAAAGTTCTATTTGCATTGACTCGAATTGCATGCTGCAGGTGATATCACATGGATTACATGGTCTCCAAAGACTATGCCACTAGGTAAAACTTATTTTGGAATTGTGTCATTTATCTGTAGTTGCTTGTATATTCTTGCAATCACCATTTTTTTTTTAATTTTAAAATTTAGGAAATGAACAAGTGGTCATTCTGGCCACGGCAAGTGTCGACAAGAAAGTGAAGTTGTGGGCAGCACCGTCAGTAACTTCGTAGTAGTAATCAAATCTTTACATTGCCTGTCAAGGAATTTCATGAGGCCAGGCACAATGCCATTTAGATATGCTATAAACAGTAGTGTCAACAACTTGATGTGGGAGAGAGAACATGGCAGGCTGGAAAGAAGTTAAACCCCAGATATATGAAATCTTTCATATGTTTTTTGCTTAAATTGTGTTAATGAAATTTTGCTTACTTTAGACATTGACACAAGTGTGAATTTGTTTGGTTATTCCTTTTCTTTTCCCCCCTGAATAGTATGAACTATCGATTTTCTTGGTTAGAAACAGGATCATACCTAAAGTATTGCCAGCCAATGGGTCCATGTTTATGAATTATAAGCAATTCCTTTTCAATTTAACGTTTTTGCATCGGGGATTATAAGGTGTTTAAAGGTGAGTTAAGGCCCGTCCACTCGCCAGCGGTAACAAGCAAACTGCTGTTGTTTTAGAGGGAAGGAAAAATAGAACGCCCACCGTGGGGCTCGAACCCACGACCACAAGGTTAAGAGCCTTGCGCTCTACCGACTGAGCTAGACGGGCTTGTTGAATCATGGTTCTCAATAAAATTAATTAAACGTTTAACAAGCGTTAATTACTTTTTCATTTCTTCTCCTCGAAAGAAGTTCATTTATTTGTAACAAAATTCTGACTTCCGCCCGTAAACCACCTCACTAAATCCTTACCTGATACCTTTTATTATACGAATTGAATTGAATCAAATTAATGGTGGTAAAATTAAATAGATTAATTAGTATTTCTACTATTAAATTTTTTTAATAGAATTAAGTGTTTAAAAAAAATGACATCAAAATTATTTTACTTTTTCAATTCAACTTTAAACAAAAAAAATTATTTATAAAATCATAAAATTTTAAAAAATATTAATTTTGTTAATAAACATTAACTTTGTTAAATTAATAATACATAGATTAAATTAATCTATTTAATAGTATAAAAATTAAATTAATAATATTTTTATAATAAAGGGACCTATAAAGGTACTTCCACCCTTTATATTGTGTTTGGGCCTGTATGGGCCTAAACCCGAACCCATAATACTGATAATATAAAATGCCTCCATTTCTTGTTGGCAAAGGTAGAGTTGTTTTAAATCTGTGACTAAAGGAAATTAAATTTCTTTAATTTTTTCTCTTTGTCGACCTAAGTCTCTTTTATTTGCTTCTTTCACCATGACCAAGCAGCAGGCTAACTGGTCTCCTTACGACAACAATGGAGGGTACCTTCTTCTTTTTCTATATCAACCAATAAAATATGTTTTTTTTGTTATTTTTTGATTGCGTTGTTTATTGAATGTTATTGTTATGTTTTTTTTTTCATGGAAAATTGCAGATCTTGCGTTGCGATCGCTGGAGCTGATTACTGTGTTATCGCCGCCGATACTCGAATGTCAACCGGTTACAATATACTGACCCGAGATTACTCCAAAATCTGTAAACTGTATGTTTCTTTATTCAGTCCCTTTGTTTTTTTAGGTTAACTTGAAATGATTGGAACTGGTAGAAATTTGGAATAGAAAGTAATAGTTTTTCGATTGTTTTTAGTTGCAGAAGAAAGGAGAGTAGATTTTTTTTTTTTTGCTGCAATTAACATGTTTATTAAGTTTTAATCTTGTAAAACTTCCTGGCTAACTTTAAGTATGAGGGATTTGGCAATTGACACTTTATGGAGAGCTTAAGGAATTTGGTGAAATTTTCTTAGGTAGATTTTAGAACCAGTGTAAATTGGACTGTAAAGCCCGTACAAGTGTTACATTTATGATTATTTCTCAAATCCATGAATTTGTTGGATGCCTATTTGGTAATGAATTTGAAATTCCTAAATAATTTTTATGAATTTGACACATTTGTGTTTTTATACTTATTCAAATATGTATGATATTGAATCTCGACTAATTTATTCTTAATTTATGCATTTCATTGTTATAATTTATATAGCAAATGAAATCCAAATCCAAAAGTACAAATTAATGTTCCCAAATATACCATAAAGAAATTGTTGGTAATATTTAAAGTAGTTTTGACGCTAATGGTTGAAAGGGTCTTGGCACTTGATTCTCTTTCTGGTTAACATAACGGAACAGGAATTGGTGAGTTTTCCAGCTCTTATGTTTGATAGTTGTTTGAGTCATATCATCAGTGTTATGGAACTCTAGAGGAGAGCATTATCAAGTTTTCCATAACCAAATAGTTGAGAAGGTAAAGGAAAAATCTATGGCATAGTTTTATTGTTCTCCTCCGTTAGATCAAGATCTTTGGTATTCATTTGGAAGACAGACAGTTAATCCATAGATAATGGGACTTTTGGTGCATCTTAATGTTTTAAAGCAAGTGTTAATGGAGATGGGAAGAGGTGGGAATAATTACTGTAATGATTGATTTTATTTTGTTTTCGGTTTTTCTCTTTCCGGGGTTTCTTATTATTGTCTCTTTGACATTGCAGTGCAGATAAATGTGTCATGGCATCCTCAGGATTTCAAGCTGACGTGAGGGCTTTACAAAAGCAACTGGCAGCCAGGCACTTGGTAAGGTTTCACCTTTCAAAGATAGGATGTGGTACTTGTTTTGAGCAGGAATGTTGGCTTTACTTGAACTTTTTACTTTTAACTGTACAACAATCATTTCAAATGAAAAAGGCATGTAATTTTGATGTAGCATAGGCATTTGAAAACCAAATTATGATTATAGTACTTGTAAACTTATGCTGCATCTAATATAATGTATATATAATTTTAATGGCGCTTCCCAAAATACAGATTTATCAGCATCAGCACAACAAGCAAATGAGCTGCCCTGCAATGGCTCAATTGCTCTCCAACACACTTTATTACAAGCGTTTCTTTCCTTATTATTCTTTTAATGTTTTGGGTGGCCTTGATAATGAAGGTACTCTGCTTCGAGCCTTAGTTTTCTACTTTTAACTTTTAAGCCTTTCTTTTTATCTGAATATGAATTAATATTCTTTATCTTAAACCATTAGGAAAGGGTTGTGTCTTCACATATGATGCTGTTGGTTCCTATGAGAAGGTTGGATACAGTTCTCAAGGTTCTGGTTCAACGCTCATCATGCCTTTCTTGGACAACCAACTGAAATCTCCCAGTCCTCTTCTATTGCCTGCCCAGGTATGCTCCCGATTTTAATTACTTCATGTGATGTTCCATTTATACTTTTCATTTTTTTCATCTCAAACCCATGGCCTTGCAGGATGCTGTTACTCCACTTGTGGAAGCTGAAGCTATTGATTTGGTAAAAACCGTTTTTGCATCTGCATCCGAGAGAGATATATACACTGTAAGTTCTAATTCATTTAGTTTCTATAAGTGGTAAACTTAGGAAGGCTGTTCTAGTGTGGTGTTGCTCCAACTCTTAATTTTCTTGAAGTATCCGTGTCTAACACTGTTTTTTGCCTTGGGTATGGGATGTGACCTTCCAAACACATGGAAAAAGATAGAAATATTGAACATCCCATGTGGGATACATACTTGCATCTGACACTCATACCTGAGTCCAAATAACGAGTTGGGGCCACAGTGTTGATTACTACTGTCTCAAAAGCCAAACCAAGTCTGCTTTTAATTTATTCTGTTCCCTTCTATTGCTTCCTTTCGTGTGCTTAGAAGATTTCAGTTAGATCCCTCTTAAGAATACCTTTTGTTAATTTTTGATGAAGGTGCATTAAATTTTTGCTTGTTTTTGGTCATATGATTTGGGCTTAAAGAATGTTTGATTTATAGAGAATCACAAAAGCAGCCATTCTTATTTCATTTTTCTTGAAGTACCCATGTCTAATGCATTTTTTACCTTGGGGCTATGGGGGTATGATCTTAAAGGGGCCCTCAAATTATATGTAAAAAGTAGAAAAACGAACATATTCATGTGGAATACATACCCGTACTCAATACTTGCACTCGAAGTTGAGTAACATGCCATGATCCTCCAAAAATCCTTTTGATACATGAAAAAAATAAATAAATAAATATACTTAGACAATACCCATTTTCAACACTCATACCTGAGTTCAAAGTAACATCTCCCTTGTTTGTTGTTCTAGTCTTGGCTTTCTCTAGATATCATAATGATCTGGGGCATGAAATTTCATTCTCATATGTGCTACATTCTAGTTACCCAGTAATAACAACTTTCTCTCCTCTAGCACCACTTCTTTTTAAAAAGTTTGTCACGGATGTTTGACAGGGAGACAAACTCGAACTTGTTATCGTAAATGCAGCTGGTATCCGCCGGGAATACATGGAACTTAGGAAAGATTGATTAATCTCCATTCTCCAAACTGGGTTACCACCTCTTATAGATTTGTGAGTTCTTGAAATTGATGGAATGACTCTTACAATGTGTCTGATGCTTGTACTGCAACTATTTCCTTGCATTTGGATACTTTAAAATATGCATTGCAGTTGAATTTATCTTCCGTCTGTTAGATGAAAATAGTCTTTCATGGATGGTATGTTGCATGACTAGTCTTTGGTGTTCTAATTTAACTCCAAAATTATTTCCACTTTTCATTCATCCATCCTATCAGTCTTTTTTGACATATAAAAAAGATGAATTAATCCTTTATTAATTACTTTTTTTATTTATTTTTGTTATAGAAGACTAATAAAAAAATAAAAATTTCATTAGTTATAAAATTATTTTTAATTATTAAATTAAATTATAAATGATATCATAGTCTAATATAACATGTATTTAAGTTTATTTCTCAAAAAAAGCCATAAATGATAATTATATCTTCTGTGTGCCTCTCTTTTCTTGTTTAATTATTTTTATGTAAATGCATATTAAATATTCATATCTTAATTTTAATTAAATTATATATATTAAGTTTGAGATGAATTAAAATTTCCTCTTATTTAATTAATATTAATAAAAAATTAAATAAATTTAATAGATAAAATTGAAATAAATATACGTTTAGAATATTAAGTCAAATATAATTTAATTTTATAATACCTTAATATAATTTTAAAATCAAAGAGAAAGGCGTAAATTTTGTTAGAGGGAGCGAAGATGTACTAAAAAAATATGATTTTGAAAATGATAAAAATTTATAAGTTTTCCGTCGATCAAGAGTTGGAATCCTAAAGCTAAAGATTTAAATTTTGAGGAGAGCCTCATTTGATTTTGAATACAGGAGGCCAAAGCTTTTGTGTGCCCCCTTCGCCTCTGTTTAATTCATTACTTTAATGGGGGAAAATAAAACGAGAAAATACAAGATAAATAATAATGAGCATTTAACTTGACAAGTAAAGTTGATTGAAATATAAGACGAGGTATCCATGAAAAGTCTTTTTCCCAATTATCATATGCTAGATTCTATACACAATTTGAATTTGAATCTAGTTTTTAGTGATTTGATTCTAATTTGTACTATTTTACTAATAAATTTTAAAAATTTATGATTAAAATGTAATTTAAGATAAATAAAAGTGATTATTTTAATAATTTATTTTTTTTATTGATTTACTTTAAATGGTCTCCAAGAGAGTAAAGGCAAAAAGATTAGATTTTTTATTTAAAATTAAAAAAGTTTTCCGTTTTAAGGGTATTAGATAGAGAGACAGTTGAGTACCGAAAATGTGAGATAGATAGGGAGGGAGTGAAGAAAAACACGAACCTACTGCTCCCATCATCTCATCTCCACCCCATGAATCCCCGCAAAACCGAACCCGATCTCTTTCACCACCACCACCCTGATCTCTCCCCACTTCCTCCCCACCACCCTCACATCATCCTTCCTTCTCAATCTCAGCCCTCCATTTCTCTCCCCCAAGTCCTCCTCTTTCGCCCTTCTTCCCCCGCCCATTCCTCCTCCGACAACGACGACGTCCCCGCCGATTCCCTTCAAATCTCCGCTCAGCCCCTCGGCTACCACAACATTAGCCCTGAGCCTCACATTTCCTCTCAGTTCTACACTTTCAACGCCGACTCCCATTCCCTCATGATCCGCTGCATCCGCGAGCATCGCTTGGCCACTCCCGTTGAGATCCGAGCCGCTACGCCGCGTTCCGTCCTCAAATCGTGGCGGGCCGTGTGGAAGGACCGCAACGAGGACACCGCTTACCTCACCGCTTGGAAGCGGATCCAAGACAAGCTCACCGCGCACTTGGATCCCGATTCCGGTAATGAATTCATTTGCTTCAAGAACAATTCTAGTCAATTCGTTTCACATGTTAATCAATGGCAAGAAATCGTTATGAGTTTCCACAGCGACGCTGATTTGAAACACTTAGGTTTGAAGGAAACAATTGAGAGGATTAAACAAGTGTGGACTGTAGGTGCTAAGTTCTATGGAATTCCTGAGAGTTACATTAGGGTTTGTGTTGCGGCTTGCCCCGTTTGCAATGCATCCTCCGGGTCTGCTTCCAGGAGTAGTAAACGAAGACGATTTGAGTACACCGAGTCCTTTGACGTGCCTGCAAAGGAGGTGCCTCATAGATTGCAGCAATTGGCTGCAAAGTACAAGGTTGTGCTCTGTATTAGACAGAAATATATTAGGTATAAGCCTTTTATGGCCGAGGTGAAAGATTATGCTTGTCATCGAGCAGGGGAGCCTACAGGAAAGAAGTCAAGAATCTTGAAGAGGGAACCTTATGCCTCTAAGAGGTGCGGTTGTGGATTTAGGATTAGGGCTATAGTGCCAATTGCCAATTACAATGAGAAGGATAAGACTTTTGTCTATCAAGAGGAAGGGATGGCAGTGTTTAAGTTGTATGCAGTGCATTCTGGACATGAGCCCGGGCCACTGGATGGGAATGCAAGGATTATGCATCGTGTTGTCGGACATAAGGTAGGGTTTTTCATGGATCAAGATATTGTTTATGGGGTAAGTGAGGATTTGGATAGTGAGGGGTTTGGATTGATGGGGAAGGAAGATGAAGAGTTGCATCTTGCTATTTTGCGGCAGGTGCAGGAGTTGAGGACGGAAATTGGATTGTTAGAGGGGAGGATTGACAAGATTCCCCATCAGTTGTTAGGTTCGGTATCTAGGGAGCTGTTTGATATTTTGAGTAAAGTTAGAAGTTTGGGTGAAGAGGGTCCAAAGTCGATGGAGTTGCTTTCTGACAAGCCTCATTCAGATGACCTGTTGGTAGGGGAGAATGATTTAGCTCACTGGAGTGATCACCATGATCGGATATATGGGGATGGTAAGGATGCAGAATTGATTGAAGACAATGAAGACAGTTTTGGAAGGACGCTTGGTGATGTTGTTCCTTGGGACCAAATGCGGACAGATTGTAGGAGTCCAAAGGATCTGATAAGTGAGCCTTGTAAGACAGATAAGTGGTTGAAATGTGCTGATTTCGACGAGAAGAGCATTCTTGACTGTGAAGATACTAAATTAACCAAGCCCATGAGACACGATGATGGCATAGTGACAGATGTAGGTCTTGTTGGCCTTCAGGTTGATAGTTTCTACCAAGAAAATCCTAAATGGTATGATTCTCCTTGTGAACTAGATTCAAGCACGGATTGTGGTGACAGTGGATTTAGACATGGAGAGATTGTGTAGAATCTTGAAGAGCCAGGTTAACCCACTCTAACATAATCATCAATTTATATTGTCCCTTAGTCCCGTATCCCAGCCAGCACTGGATTGTACATTTATGTATACCGAAGTTTGGAGCTTGTGACATGCTTTTAGGTGTCTTCTGTTGTGTGGGGTTTCTGTAAAGTATATAGCCATTTAGGGCTTTACTGCACATACCTATATATATTACTTTTTGTTAACCATGTTGTGAAAATCCATGATTTTTAGCTGGGTTCCTCCTAAAAATGGATCCTAGTGACTGAACCTTTCTTTTAGATTCTTGTCTATATCATGTTCAAACCTTTTCATCTTCTCCATATTGTGGCATGAATGTTTCTTTCTATCCTCTTCCATATCATCTGTATCTTTGCTTTAAAGCTCATTAGTCATTACCAATTTAAATTGGTTCGTATTACCGACGCTGGTGGTTACAATCATCCCCTTGTGTTATTGTGAATCATGCCATTGATTATCTGTGAATGCATCAGGTTTATCATGCATTCTATAGGAATCTTTGCAGAATGGGTCGAGATTTGATTTAATGAAGGAATCTTTGTGTTTTGCTTATCACTCTTGATTTCTTTCTTTTTACCTTGCTATACTGAGTAGTTTTCTCTTCTACAAATAATAATATGCTTATTATATCAAAGTTAATAGTTTTTTATCATATAGAATTTAGGATCTTTTTGGTGGTGTTGTTAACTACAAAAACTATGATTTATAAATAGGAAGATAATGGGAATATCTTCTTACATTAATAATAATATTTATGTCAATCGAATTAAAACTCAATCGATTTTTATTTTTAAGCTTTTGCATGCTTTCAAACATTAAAAAAAAAAACATATACCTTTATATTTAACATTCACTTCATACAAGTATCCTTAATTAAAAATAAATAAAAATTCTCGTACTAAGTATCCGACACTCATTTTAAGTATCATCTCCATCCTCACAAAAGGTATTATGTGCTTCAACTTCTTTCACAGCTTTTCCGTGTGTTGGATCATATCCGAATATATGTTAAAAACACGAGAGGAAAATGAATACTTTTACAAAAAAAATCACAGCAACATGGCTCTAGAGGCAGTAAAAGAACTTCACTTCCTCACGATGTCAATATTTTTCATCAATTATTCATATTTTTCAAAGTTTACACGTTTTGTCAATTTTATCTTAAATTAACAAATTTATTCTACAACATTTGTGTAAATATTGAGGCTGAATTTCTTGAACTTTAAAAAATTAAGACCAAAGTATAAAATCACTAAAGGCTAAATTTGTTATTATACTAATCAAAAATCAAAATTGTGTACAAGTGATAGAAGAAATTAATGCCATGATTAATTGTCCTTAGTTACTCACTTTAGAAATTGATATAGACTAAATTACTTTAATTTTTTTTAGAGAGATCAATATGCTGAATTTTAAAATTTAGAGAGACTAGAGAAGTTTTTTTTTACCATCAAGATGCCAAAGGATTCCAACAATGAGATAATGAAGAAAGACCTGCAAGAAACTATATTGTAAAAGGGAAAACGCTAATGACATGGTTTTTTCATAAATCTAAAAGTATGCAACAAAGTAACATTTGTGCATGGTGCCTAGATGTTTGCATAAAAAAGACCTTCCGATTCTAGTCGAAACCGGAGCAAAAGCAATGAAGAATCCGATCGTATCATCGCAAATTGCAACCAAATCAAGTGCAGAATCTGTTCCACACCAATCATCAGAATAAAAGGCAACAAAATACCAGAATATGCATCGCTAGATGCACCTCTTGGAGCAGAGTAGATACCATACATACTACTGCATGTCCATAATTAGAACTACCTTACAAAATCAGTTATCTCGGAATTGAAGTTCAAGCACATTTCTTTTACAAAACTAGAGATTCGAGCATACAGCCCAATTAAATAATATACCATCTAAAGAACAAAATGAAGATTATTTGCTCTCATCAGATCAAGGAAAAGGTAATATGCAAAAATGCATTGAAAGAAAAGCAAATAAAATGCATGGATCACTATGATCTAAGAAGGTTGGGTCATCCATGCCAACATAAAGCCATTAAAGAACTCGACCACATTTAAGTAGCAAATGCAAGTTTGCTTTAAACATATTTGCTTTAATCAAAGACACAACTTGGAGTGGAATAATACAAAGTTCCTAGCACTATAAGCAACAATTATGTAGATACACATTTGGTGTAGTATTTTTTCTTGTGTCAAATTAAAGTCATTTCTACATGGACTCGCACACGAATCGTAAAAAAGAAGGAAATTCACAACCTCTATATGTGCTTAAGTATCACAAGATGGCTAAAGAAGCTGCCTTACCGCAGGCACTCCCTCGAGCTCAGTAAAAAGTCCAGCAGCAGAGTTAGTATACGGTAAGTGTTTGCACAATAGGGACTTTCTTGAGGATCAAGACAGCTACTAAAACGGGAACTTTGATCTTTCAGGTTCTGGGGTTAATGACAAAACAGTTTATCTACAATCGGGGACCTTCAAGGGTTGCACCCGAAGATTCAAACCAAAATAACCTTTGGTCCGAAGATTGATTATAACTTAGTTCTCTACATGGTGCAGTATTTGAGCAACTAATCTTTACATTTTGACCCACCTAGATAGACCTGTGACTGAATCACGGTCCTTCCGATTTTGAACCCTGGAACCACTGTGAACCCCACTTTCACCTTAGTTTCCCCGGGCAAGTTATCTCTCTTGCTGACATCCTCCATGTATACCATTGAAAAATCGAGTCCTCTTTCAACTTGAAATATCTCCACCGCGGGTTCAAATGAAAAGGCCAGCTTATGAAGTGTCCATATGGAACTAGCCATGCAAACAAATGACTCATAGAATTTGCTCAATGACCGCCACGAATTCAGCACGGCTTCATTTCTATTCAAATTGCTGAAAATCGATGACTCCATGGTAGGATGAATAAGGTCTTGATACTTCTTCTCACAAAACCTTGAGAATTCACAGCTTTGGTTCCTACTTAGTAACTCCATGGGGTTGCTCAATATGTGTTCGAGCAATTGCTTCAATGAACAAGTACCCTTATTCCCATTACATAGAGCTTCGTTTTTGATCAAACTGAAACCTTCAGAATCGAAACCTCGAAACATCCCCAAACAAACATATGATAGAAAAGCAAATCTAGTGTGCCCTTTCTTAGCATAATCAATATCAGGATAAATCGAATTGGCAACCAAATCAAGATCCCACCCAGCTTTTCTCATCAAACCAATCAAAATCTTACTGAACTTATGAGTTGCTCTGCAAGCATCATGCAAAACGGAATGAAATACCCTAACAGTTAAAAGAACATCACAAGCTGAATTGAGGTTACCAGATAATTTATTGGACAATTTGGTGTTACCCAATTGAATCTCAGTTAATTTCTTCCTCAAAACCGAGACTTCATTGTCTTTTTCATCAATCTCTTCTTGCAATCGGTTCGAAACCGTTTCCAAACTCCTCAACTTGCTTTGATTCTCTTGCACTTGAGCTTCCAAGCAAGACCCGAGAGACGACCCGGCTTGGAAACTCGGATTCTTCCGCAATTCCCTGTAAAAACGCTTCAAATCTGACAATCTTTGGAGATGAGAAACCAAAGCTCTATCAGCTGCTTTCACGCTTTCCTCCACGAAGGGCACCTGCGAGGTTTGTAACTGAATATAGGAAGCTTCAAAGGAAGAAACAGCAGCAAAAACAGAAGAAACCAAGCATTCAGCGATCTGGGCATCGATGGTTCCACGCTGGGAACCGTTATTCATAGAGGAAGAAGAATTGGGCGGTGGGTCAGGCTTGATGACGACGACTTTTTGGTCGGTGATGAAGTCTTCAGCGGAGTCGAGGAGGGAGAATCCACCGGAGTCTGAAAGGTGGCTGCCGTTGTTGTGATTGTCTTCATCGGCGAAGAACTCGAAAGTTTTGGTCTTGAAAGCCAAGGCGAATTTTTGAAACATTTCAGAGATTTGAGGGGGTTTAATGGGTGTTATTGGAGCTTCATAGCCATTCATTTCTGTAATACAAATGGCAATGAAAAAGGGAAAGGTTTCTTTTTTAACTTAGTTTTTTCCCTTTGCTCTGCCTCTGGGTTTGTTGATGGAAAGTGGGCAAATGCTTCTTTGCTTTTGGATTTTTGTGCTTTGGATGCCTTCAAAGTAAGGTATGTATGAACTCCAAGCTCTACACAAATCTCATTGTTTTCACAACTGGTACCTCTCATTTTTTAATAAAAAAATTATAATTTTAAATTTTTTTTATAAATTTTGTTTATAATTTTACTAATTTTAAAATTTTAAAACAACTTAATTGATTTTTTTAATTTGTTGCTAAAGTGGTTTTGATTCTTTAACCTTATTAATTTAAAAGTTTTTGAATTTACTTCCAATAAAAAAATTGGGGTCAAATTGAATAAATGTATAAAAGTTGAAGATTAAATTTATTATTATACCTTATATATAAATACAAAATTTTACTCAATTGTTTTAATAAAAAAAAATGTAAATCAAAATGTAGTACTTACTTTTAACTAAAAAAACTTGTTTTTTTTTTTGAGAAATGAAATAGGTGAAGCCTAAATACAATAAAAACTAATTACTACTTTATCTCACAAGAATACTCGAACGGATATATTCTTTTAAGAAAATCTTGATCTAAGACGGTGGTTCTTCAAATATCACTAAATGATCAATATCATTACTAATTACCTTGGTTAGGCGATCCGCTACTCTATTATTTGGTCTATGGATACTCCTGAAATTTACTCTCTAATTTTTGAGACATAAATCATTAATCATCTGAACTTCAACAACATTGCTAACCGTTAAGTCTGGTTTGAATAATCTACATAAGCAAAACATTGTCACTCTCCAATTCAACTTGTCAATCCCTTTGTCCCAGGCTAGTCTCATACCCACCAACATTATATAAAAGTAATGTAAGAGTTAAAATAATATTTTTTTTAGTTTTTAAAAGAATTAAAATAAAATTTGATATTTTTTTAGTATCAAATTATAATTTTATCATGTATAATCTTAAAATTTAATTTAAAGGGGCTAAAACATAATTTTCCCACTTTAGTGTAGCTCCCGGCCCCCTACACATTTTTTTTGTTTTCTCCCGTGCGAATCTAAATTGATTGGACCTTGAAACTAATGAATTAGAATTAATTTGAATGTGAAATTATTTACACTTAAAAAAAATTGAGTTAAAAATAATCTGAACCTGAATGATTTATTAATTTAAAAATATATGAAAATATTGAAGATTAAAAAATAATATTAATACTTTCAAATAAATACAATTTATCAACATAATAAATTATAAATAAATATAATTTTAAATAGGACTATAATATAAATAGATGGGTTCAATTGTACTAATAAGTGTTAGATGCAATGGTATAAGTTACATTGTAATTTTATAAAAAAACGAGATTCGAACTTGAAGATATATTGTTGAAAGAGACAGATCGGAAGGAATCCAACGAAATGCTTTAAATGAAATGGGGTTCCCTCGAGAATGAACTCAGGGAAGGTAGAGTAGAAATTAATATGATAAAAAATTATGATTCTGATAAGGTCATCAAAACAAGATGAGCGAAGATGCTCAATAAAAAAAAGATTTCTTTTCTTCCCCAACCGGATTCGATTCTTTTGAAGGGGTAAGCCTATTTATTTCTGGTTCTAAGAGCAGTAGTTCTAGTGGTCGACTCGCTTCTTTCAAACTGTTTCTCATTATTAAGAAAGGGTAACGAAGATAAAATACGAGCTTATTTTATAGCAATAGTAATTAATCATTGTTGTTTTAAGGTCAATCTATTTAACCTTGAACATAAATTGTAAAACGAACATAGAGAATAATTCAAAAGAAATTTGATGTAAAATATCTATACTAAATTTTTTGTAAATAAAAATTATTTAATTTTTGTCAAAGGCTAAATTATAAAATTAGTCGCTTAATTATTAGCATATTTTTTATTTGGTCACCAAACTACAAAACTTTTTAGGCTTTTTTTTAATTAGTATAATTTCACATTTAGTTCTCAATATTTATGTATTCTATTGATTTAATACTAAGTCTGAATAATTTAATAAATTAAACCCTCCATATTTACAATTTCTATTTTTGTTGCTTGTCTTATTTTTGTAATGAGACTAATTTGGAAAGAAGTAGGAGTGGATGATTTGTTCAAATCCTAATTCTTGATGTTCAAGTTGGATGGATCGTTTTGAATTTTATTTTTAAATAATCAAAATGATATTTTCTAAATTTAATTATTTACATTAATATTAATGCTTTTTATTATTAAATAGATAGTTGATTGAGTCTTAATTCAATTATCATGGGTACTGTTGCCAATGCAGGAGGACGTTAGTTCTAGTATACTGAAGCACATTATCTTCCTATTTATGAGTTGAGGAGGGGCTGTAAATAATTTTAAGTATTGTGTCGAAAAGAGCAAATATGATCAAAACTTGTTAAAAAATCATTAAACAAATAAGATATTTTTAAATATTTAACAAAATATACTTTTGTTATAATGGTATGATCTTATCAAATCAATTTTTTTATCAAGTCTATACTTCCTTGATTTATATTATATTTGTTGGAACATTTTCAAATATATAGCGTTTCAATAGTTGCAAATGAAAAATTATAAGTAATTAAAAGTTATGTTACATGATTATTAATAAAAAACTGTCACTGTTTATAATAATGAATTATGTTTCTTAAATTCAAAAGTTATGTCATTTGATTATTAACAGATAGTCATAATTATTCAATTAATTATTCGAATAAATATCTATTGAATAATTATATTTATTACTAAAGATATGACTGTCCATTTGAGTTGTTTTATCTTTATAAAGAGACATGAAACCTCTTGTAAATAAAAGTGAACTTTTATTTGTAAAGCACAGTAAAAAAAATATAAAAATAAAGTCTTTCTATTCTCCCGCCATTTCTTATATTTTTAGATTGTTCTATAAAGAATTACCATAAAACTTTTTTATAGAAATTAATATTGTTGTTATGCTTTGCACACCAAAATATATATAGGGACAGATAAAACTTTAAAGAAAGTGACATTGATACCCGAATTGAAAGTTCTATTAATTTTTTATAAATTTATTTTTGTTTCTACACACCATGTTTTGTTTTTTTTAACAATCTCATTATAAGTTTTGATCATATTTATTCTTTTTTATATAATGCCTAGAACTACTTATAGTCCCTTCCTAACCCATAAATAGAAAGATAATGCGCTTAAATACACTCGAATTCATATCCTCCTGTATTAACAACAATATTCATGCCAATCGACTAAATCGATAATCATATTTAGTTTTATATTGAAAATAATTAGTTAATGATGTTAAATCATAATTTTGATTGAAAAAAATTCTTGGAATTATAAGAAAATATCCATGGAGTATGCTTCATGCCAAAACAACTTACCATGCTTTATTTTCTTTTCAACGTGTTATAAGTTTATGATTCTGATTTTGCTTTTTTGAATTTTCTTAATAGAATACTTTCTGGTCCTTTTATTAATAACTTGAAATTAGGATGTTACTATATATATATATATATATATATATATGGTCCTTTTATTAATAACTTGAAATTAGGATGTTACTATATATATATATACATATACATTTTTTAAGCTTCCACTTAAAGAGGAAAATCGATTTTTCTTAACCCTCTACAAAACTTGGAATACTTGGGCAAAAGCTTTTAGGTAGACTTATTATAGGTGGGATTATCTGTTTTGTTAGATTTGAAAATTCGTCTAAAAAGTAAAAAAATTTAGATAAAAATATAGATTTAAGAAATGGATTTGGACAATAAATAAATGTTATTTTCTAAACGAGTTGAGTCTCGAGTAGGATTTTTTTACTTAGCCCCAGCTTGAATTAGCCTAAACTTTCTTTTTTTTTTTCTCCTACTGTTTTGCTATCATTTTGTTATTTTATTGTTACTATTTTGTTGTTATTTTTTGAATATTGTATGACTCTTACTTTATTATTAATTTTGCTATTATTTTAGAGACATATGCTTACTAAGTTACAATTCTTTTAGTGTTATTTAAGTATAAAACTTTTCCATGTATTTTCAATTTGTTGAGAAATATTGATTTTAATATTTTTAGTGTATTTGATGTATTATATTTTTTTAATTTATTTTTATATAAAAAATAATTAAAAATTTTAATACCAATAGGCCAGGTCAAGCTTGAGATTAACTTTTTTAATCTAGATCGGATTTGGACAGAATTTTAAGCCTATTTTTTTAGACCAAACAGAACCCAACCTCAAAAATGGACCTAAATTTTTTGTATCGACCTGACCCATAATCAAGTCTACTCTCATACGGCTACTGTAAATGTTTTTCGAGACACAAGCCTTTGGGTTTATCATCGTCAATACAATCTTCTTTCTAAGCTAGTTTAATTACGAAAATTAAACAACAACAAAAAATAGAGATAATCAATGAAATTAACTAATAGCATAAGGTCTAGAGTGATTAGGAACAAATTATGTAAATATAAAAGGTTAAATTTATTAAAATATTTAAAATTAAAATTAAATTGATAGAATGGATGAAAAATGATTTAATGGAGGATGTCCCAGACAAAAACAAATGAAATTTTGTATAGTTCAACGGCTAAAATAGAAACATACTAATATTTAAGTGATTGATTGTATAATTTACCCCAATATTTATACAACTTAAATAATAATTTGCACCAATGTTAACATATCTTTTTCATATCAAGTTAGAAAACAAAACAAATTGAACAAAATTTGGTTAAAATATGTAGGAGCTTTTTTATTATAGGTATGGGATAAAATTACTTTTGTATTATTAAATAGATTAATTTAGTTTTTTATTAAAAAAATTAATTAAATATGAATTATAATAAAATTAATATTTATTGTATAAAAATGTATTGAAATTTGTTATTTTATAATTGTAGTTCAATTTCGAATAAAATATTTCATTTACAAAAGCATAAAAACTTTAAAAATATTAATTATGTTCTATTCCAATTTAACCTTATTTGATTATTTTTAATAATAGAATAACTACATTGATCCATTCAATAGTAGAACTAATTTGATCTCATCCCTCACTTCTCAACTACATTCACATATTTTCATATGTTTATATAAAATAAAGGGTAAACTCCACTAAAGGTCACTTTAAAATAAATAGATTGCCATGTGTCGTCATTCAATTGACTAATGTGTCACGTCAGCAATCCGTTTGTGGATTAACAAAATTTTTAACGACACTAACTAGTTCAAATAATTATCTTAATTAGAATGACTAAATTGAGAGAAAAATTTTAAAATGACCAAAATAGAAAAAATCATATTTTATAGTGACCTTAGGTGCAATTTACCCTAAAATAAAATAATGGGGAGTGGAATTTATTTCCCTCTCCAAGAATTTAAACTAAGATATAAATATTCGAATTATAAAATATGGTTGGAGGTTGGAGGTTGGAAGTAGCCGGGACGCTACTCCCCCGCCGATATGAAATACTAAATTTGTAATGCCATAATTACCCTCCTCGCATCACAAATATTGCACCTTCACCATTCAACATGTTAGCGTCCACTTTATTGCAGTTAGGCCGTTACTGAGCAAGGGTATTTCAGTACATTGGCTTTCAAACTTGAAATTTGATGAAAAAGCAAAACAGATTAAAAGCGCTATCGAAATCTGAAATCCTTTAAATCTTAAATAAAAAAATAAAAAAAATCAGCTCAGTCTTCGGCTCTTGGCAGTTACCGGTTTCAGTTTACGTTCATTGTGAATCGTTAATGCAATTAGAGCAAGAGCAACCGTGTTGTGTAGGCTCAGTGAGTCAACTGCTCGACTCGGTTTCTCACTCGGATAATTCACACAGCTGAAAGGGAGATAAAAAATGGAACCTAGCATTTTCGTTATCCGTTTCCTAGATCTGAGTTGGTGAGATTTGACGCGTTGTATTCGACTCGGGAATGGCTTCTGCGGAAGCCGATTCCCGCATTAGCCTATTGGTAGTCCCGGCGCTAGAGAAGATAATAAAAAACGCTTCGTGGCGGAAGCACTCGAAACTGTCTCATGAATGCAAATCGATTCTCAAGACACTCACTTCTCCTTCGCCTCCGCCTCCGCCTTCGTCTCCGTCTCCGTCGGATTCGGAGCCGGAAAACTCGATCCCTGGACCAATCAACGATGGCGGCCAAGTAGAGTATTCACTTGCTGAATCGGAGTCTATTCTCAGTCCTCTGATCAATGCTTGTGCAACCTCTTTCAACAAGATCGTCGATCCCGCCGTTGATTGCATTCAGAAGATAATTGCACACGGGTACCTGCGTGGGGAAGCGGACCCCACAGGAGGCCCCGAGGCTCAGCTGTTATCCAAATTGATGGAATCCGTGTGTAAATGCCACGCTGTAGGTGATGAATCCATTGAATTGTTGGTATTGAAAACGCTTTTAACCGCGGTAACTTCCATCTCGTTGCGAATTCACGGTGACTGTTTGTTGCAAACTGTGAGGACTTGTTATGATATATTCTTAGGGACCAAAAATGCGGTTAATCAAACGACTGCGAAAGCTACTTTGATTCAAATGTTAGTTGTTGTCTTTAGGAGAATGGAGGCTGATTCTTCAACGGTTCCGGTTCAGCCAATTGTAGTGGCTGAATTGATGGGACCAATTGAGAAATCGGATGCTGATGGATCAATGACTCACTTTGTTCAAGGGTTTATAACTAAAATCATGCAGGACATTGATGGAGTGTTTAATCCAGCGACACCAAGTAAGGTTTCTTTAGGAGGCCATGATGGCGCATTTGACACTACTACTGTTGAAACCACGAATCCTACTGATTTGCTGGATTCTACTGATAAGGATATGTTGGATGCAAAATATTGGGAGATTAGTATGTATAAGACAGCACTGGAAGGGAGGAAAGGAGAGTTGGCGGATGAGGAAGCAGAGAGAGACGATGATTTGGAGGTTCAGATTGGGAATAAGTTAAGGCGGGATGCGTTTTTGGTGTTCAGGGCACTTTGCAAGTTGTCGATGAAGACACCACCTAAAGAGGCTTTGGCGGATCCCCAGTTGATGAGAGGGAAGATTGTGGCACTGGAATTGTTGAAGATCTTTTTGGAGAATGCTGGAGCTGCTTTTAGAACAAGTGAAAGGTATCTTTCTGTTCCATCTTTGCACATATTTCTCTGCTTTTATTGATTGTTCTAATTTGCATTCAGAGAAGTTTCTTTTTAGAGATTTAGTTCTGCATTTTCTTAACTATTAAGTTCTAATTGTTGAAGTTTCTTGATATGTCCTAATATAGTTTGCTGAATATGTTTTAGTATGTGCTGGAGGATAAATATGTGCTGAATATAGGTTATATTCACGAACAATACTAAGGTTTAGGCACTTGGGTAATGAGTCTCGAAGCATTGCCAAAACCGTTGTAATTAGATTTCGAGACATCTGAGGTGGCTTTTCCTTATAAGGTGATAAAAGTCTTGGTAGTATAGAATTTTTCTGGATAATTTAAACCATATTGTGTTGTAATCTTCTGGTTGTGTACCCTTTGAACATTTAACAAATTGTTCTGGTCGTTTTAATGATATGCCTTTTTATTGACCAATTTAGTTGTAACCCCTGGTTACTTTGGAAACCGGCGGTGTATTTACTTGTTTATTTAATAACACTGTTGCTTCAATTAATATTCCAGCACCAGCTCTAGTTCTTGATTTGTCTAAGAGATTTTATTCTATGTTTTATAGTGAGATTTAAAAAAAAAATTAAAGATATATTTCATGTTTTAACATGGGCATTACTATTTACTAGTACATATAATATCTTTTTCCTTGATTAAAGTTGATTGTATTTTATTCCTTTTCCACATTTCATTTTTGCTTGCTCATAATACCTATACTGAATTTGAATTTTCCTACTGGTGAAAATGCTTCTGGTGGTACAGGTTTTTAGGAGCCATTAAGCAGTACTTGTGTCTGTCACTGTTGAAGAACAGTGCTTCAACTCTTATAATCGTTTTCCAGCTTTCTTGCTCCATTTTCATTAGTCTGGTGTCGAGGTTTCGAGCTGGCTTGAAAGCCGAGATCGGAGTATTTTTTCCTATGATTGTTCTGAGGGTCTTGGAAAATGTTGCTCAACCTAATTTTCAGCAAAAGATGATAGTTCTCCGTTTTCTGGATAAACTTTGTGTTGATTCACAAATCTTAGTAGATATCTTTATTAACTATGATTGTGATGTCAATTCGTCGAACATATTTGAGAGGTATTCTCCTACCTTTGTAATTTTATCGAACTTAAGAAAATATTTTTGTTAGACTTTAATTACTTTTGTATTTTCCCCATTATTTTCATGATGGTTCTTTCCAGAATGGTCAATGGACTTCTGAAAACAGCTCAAGGTGTTCCTCCTGGTACAGCAACAACACTATTGCCTCCCCAGCAAGCAACCATGAAATTTGAAGCTATGAAATGTCTAGTGGCTATTTTGAAATCAATGGGAGGCTGGATGAACAAACAGTTGCGCATTCCAGATCCTTATTCTACCAAGAGATTTGAAGCAGCTGAGAACAGTCTTGAACCTGGAACTGTCCCCATGGAAAATGGGAATGGGGATGAGCCAGTTGAAGGGTCAGATTCTCAATCTGAAGCTATTAACGAGTCTTCTGAAATTTTAACAATTGAGCAGCGTCGAGCTTACAAGCTTGAACTTCTGGTATGTCTCCAGATGATATCTAGTAAACTGATCTGACTGTATTCATTTTAGCTGATCATGATTCATGAAATCTAACATAAAATTCCTGGCAGGAAGGTATATCTCTTTTTAATCGGAAGCCTGAAAAAGGAATTGAATTTCTAATCAAAGCAAGAAAGGTTGGTAACTCCCCGGAGGAGATAGCGGCTTTTCTTAAAAATACATCTGGTCTGAAGAAAACGTTGATTGGTGATTATCTCGGAGAAAGGGAAGACTTACCACTGAAAGTGATGCATGCCTATGTTGACTCCTTTGACTTTCAAGGCATGGAGTTTGATGAGGCAATCCGAGCCTTTTTGCAAGGTTTTAGGTTGCCTGGTGAGGCACAAAAGATTGATCGAATCATGGAAAAGTTTGCTGAGCGTTATTGCAAATGTAACCCTAAGGCTTTCATCAGTGCTGATACTGCATATGTCCTCGCTTACTCTGTCATAATGCTCAATACTGATGCTCATAACCCTATGGTTAAGAACAAGGTGCATATACATTACCTGATCTTGTTTCCATTTAGTGCTTGAAAATTGATGTTCTCCCTTTTCCTAAATTGAAACGTGCAGATGTCAGCTGATGATTTCATAAGAAACAATCGTGGCATAGATGATGGAAAAGATTTGCCAGAAGAATACTTAAGATCATTATTTGAACGGATATCAAGAAATGAGATCAAAATGAAAGATGATGATTTCTCTATGCAACAGAAACAGTCAATGAATTCCAACAGAATTTTAGGTCTGGACAATATCTTGAATATTGTGATACGCAAGAGTGATGAAGACGAGCATATGGAGACCAGTGATGATTTTATCAGGCACATGCAAGAACAATTTAAAGAAAAAGCTCGCAAATCTGAGTATGATCAACTGCCATTTGAGCTTTTATGTTGATGCTTTACTGTAGAGAGATTCCTGTTTGCCTGTATATAGCTGAACCATCTTACTAGGTCTTTCCTCTTTAAAATCTTATGCCTTTATATTTTGTTAGAATAAGGTGAAATCCTGTGTATTTTTATCAATTTTTTACATGGCTCACGCTTAATTAATCTGTTAAGATGTTCTAAATATTATATACTAGTTTAGATATTTTCACTTTACCCTGTAGTATTTTTAACAGGACCTCCCACCACCTCCCATCTTTATGTGCACATGTTCCCTGAAATGTGGTATTTAACATTTGAAAAAGAAACTCTGTTGTTGATTGCCATTTGATTCCCATTGTACTGGCAATTTGTAGGTCAGTTTATTATGCAGCCACAGATGTGGTGATTCTGAGATTCATGGTTGAGGCAAGCTGGGCTCCTATGTTGGCTGCGTTCAGTGTGCCTCTTGACCAAAGTGATGATGAAGCAGTAATAGCATTGTGCATTGAAGGCTTCCGCTGTGCAATACATATTACTGCTGTGATGTCCATGAAGACTCATAGAGATGCATTTCTGACTTCATTAGCTAAGTTTACTTCACTCCACTCTCCAGCAGATATAAGGCAGAAAAATATAGATGCAATCAAGGTTAGCATTTTGGCTTGTTCTGCAGTGAATATTTTGTCAGTAACCCTTCTCTATTTTTATTCTGAAAATTACTATAAAGTGCTTAATTTTTATGATATTTTTCTCTTTGTCTTCTCTTTTCAAATGCTTCTAATCTTGCAAACTCTGTAATGCTGTATGGTCACATCAGTTAGAATGCTTTATTTCATTTTAGCCATTGCTGATATTCATTGTAATCTTTGGTCTTGAGATGACAATGTATGGTTGACTTTCTCAACCTCACCTCAAAAGGAATGTCATTACGGTAAAATTTTCCATACTTTTACTAAAATTGTTTCCCATGTATTTTTGAAGTTATTCTTTAAGTAGAAGCTTTAATAAGTGGCCTTAGGGAACTCATTAGTGAGACCCATTATTTAAACTCTCCGAAAATTTCCATTTGCTTGTGGACCTAACATAGAATTTTCCTTCCACATTGTTAATAGGCGATAGCTACAATTGCAGATGAAGATGGAAATTATTTACAAGAGGCTTGGGAGCATATTTTGACATGTGTGTCACGGTTTGAACATTTGCATCTATTGGGAGAGGGTGCTCCTCCGGATGCCACTTTCTTTTCCTTTTCTCAGAATGAATCAGAAAAATCTAAGCAAGCTATGTCAGTTGGCCTTCCTGTTATAAGGAAGAAGGGTTCAGGAAGAATTCAATATGCTGCTGCTGCTGTGATGAGGGGCTCATATGATAGTGCTGGTATTGGAGGTAATACTGGGACAATCACATCTGAACAGATGAACAATTTAGTCTCTAATCTCGACATGTTAGAACAAGTTGGAAGCTCTGAAATGAATCGTATATTCACACGTAGTCAAAAATTGAATAGCGAGGCTATAATAGACTTTGTTAAGGCTCTTTGCAAGGTGTCCATGGAGGAATTGAGATCTACATCTGACCCTCGGGTTTTTAGCCTTACAAAAATTGTTGAGATAGCGTAAGAATCATTCCACTTCTCTTCCTTTGGCTTAAACTTAATGCATTTTGTTTATGTTTCTTGACTGCTAATTTTCTGATATACTGACAGGCACTATAACATGAACCGGATTCGGCTTGTATGGTCAAGCATCTGGCTTGTACTCTCTGATTTCTTCGTGACCATTGGCTGTTCTGAAAACCTGTCAATAGCGATTTTTGCGATGGACTCTTTACGGCAGCTATCAATGAAATTTTTGGAGCGAGAGGAGTTGGCTAATTACAATTTCCAAAATGAATTTATGAAGCCTTTTGTTATTGCGATGCAGAAGAGTAGCGCTGTTGAAATCCGAGAATTAATCATCAGATGTGTCTCACAAATGGTGTCATCTCGAGTCAATAATGTCAAATCAGGGTGGAAGAGCATGTTCATGGTATTGAATTTTTAATACCTATCACACAATATATATATCATAGTTTTGATACCTTAATCTTTGATCTATTTATTATTGAACCAATAAATCTTTCAGGTTTTCACCACTGCAGCTTATGACAACCACAAAAACATTGTACTACTAGCCTTTGAAGTAACAGAAAAGATTATTCGAGACTATTTCCCATACATAACGGAAACTGAAACAACCACATTCACAGATTGTGTGAATTGCCTAATTGCATTCACCAACAATCGATTCAACAAAGATATTAGTCTCAATGCAATTGCTTTTCTACGATTCTGTGCCACAAAACTTGCTGAAGGGGATCTCAGCTCGGCATCTATCAAAACTGATAAGGAATCGGGGAATACTTCTCAATCTTCACCTAGCAAGGGAAAGGACGGAAAACAAGAAAACGGAGAGCTGATTGATAAGGATGATCATCTCTATTTTTGGTTACCTTTGTTGGCTGGTAAGGAAAAATGAACCAGTTGTTTCAATGTTACTAGGCATTCGAATTTGCTTTATTTTCAAAATTTTAATAATACTTTTATCTTCTTACTATACAAATGCTTTATGTTCTGAAGTGAACTTACATTACATTTTGCTGTTTAGGTTTATCAAAACTTGGCTTTGACCCTAGACCGGAAATTAGGGAGAGTGCTTTACAAGTGCTGTTTGAAACTTTGAGCAACCATAGTCACCTCTTCTCACTACCATTATGGGAAAAGGTGTTTGAATCTGTCCTTTTTCCAATATTTGAATACGTAAGCCATGCTATCGATCCATCAGGTGGTGACCCACCTGAGCAGGGAATTGATAGTGAAATGAGTGAGATTGATCAAGATGCATGGCTCTATGAGACGTTCACCCTGGCACTTCAACTGCTTGTAGATCTTTTCGCGAGTTTTTATAATACCGTCAATCCACTTTTACCGAAGGTTCTCTCTTTACTTGTAAGTTTTATCAAGCGTCCTCACCAAAGCCTAGCTGGAATAGGGATTGCTGCATTTGTACGTTTGATGACCAATTCTGGTGATCTTTTCCTCGAGGAGAAGTGGCTGGAAGTAGTTTCTTCAATAAGAGAAGCCGTTAATGCAACACTTCCTGATTTCTCGTACTTCGTTAGTGGGGATATCATGCTTGAAGGCGATGGACATGTATTGAATGACCAAAGCAATGAGGTTTCTCATGGTTCTGACACGTCTCGTGATGATTCAGAGAGCCTAGGAAAGCAACGTCTTTATGCTTCTTTATCTGATACCAAGTGCCGAGCTGCTATTCAGCTTTTGTTGATTCAGGTCCGACTTCTCATCTTAATATTGAAATATAATCAGAAATCTATCCTCTTAAATCGAATGGAAATTGCTATATGTGTTGTACCCCTTTTATGATATTTGAAACTGTCTGAATTTTAAATCTGGTAGTCCCTTAGGATACTTCACTGTCGAAATTTACTTTGTGGATCGTAGTTTCTATTCTGATTGGCTCTCTGCCATTCTTTGCATGAATATTCAACTAGATACTAAGGTTTTAAGATCAAAATGGGGCTAACTTTGAGTTCAACTCTTTTTATCCCGACAGGCGACGATGGAAATTTACAACATGCATCGAACTCGCATATCAGCTAAGAACATCTTAGTCCTTGTTGATGCAATGCATGATGTAGCATCCCATGCTCACGGGATCAACAACGATACCATATTACGTACCAAGCTTCAAGAGTTTGGTCGGATGGCACAAATGCAAGATCCTCCATTATTACGTCTCGAGAACGAATCGTATCAATTTTGCCTTACATTCTTGCACAATCTGATATTAGATAGGCCTCCAAGTTTTGAGGAAGCAGAAATAGAGTCCCATCTTGTTGGTCTTTGCCAAGAGGTTTTACTGTTTTATATCGAAAGCGCGTGCTCAGGACAGACTTCCGTAACATCCGCCGATGGCCAAACCCAATGGTTGATTCCTTTAGGTTCCGGGAAACGAAAAGAACTAGCCGCACGTGCACCTCTTGTCGTGGTGACTCTACAGACCATATGCAGCCTCGGAGACACTTTGTTCGAGAAGAACTTGGCTAAGTTCTTCCCTCTTCTTTCGAACTTGATAAGTTGTGAACATGGTTCAAATGAAGTCCAGGCAGCTCTCAGTGATATGCTCAACTCCTCAGTTGGTCCACTTTTGCTTCAATCCTGTTGATCTTCGAGATTCGACCGTCATGGTAAATATGTTTCTTTTCCCTTTTTCTTTTTGCCTCTTATTAACTCCATAGTTTTCCTTCTATGTTGCTCCGGCTCTTTTTCTTTAATGAGTTGAGTATCCGCGTCCGACACCCATATCGGGTATAGGGATATGATACTTCAAAAGTTTTTTTTTTTTTTTTTTTGAAAAAAGGAAAAAAGAAAGTAAATACACTTAGTGTCGGACACATTCATATTCGACACAGCCACTTTTGTTTTCTCCTTTAGTTAATAATAATTGATTTTTGAAGAGTTGGTTTCCAATACCGCTTTTGAACTGAATAGCTATTATTTTCGGAATGGTAGAAAAATAAAGGTTAGAATATTTTTTATAAATTTAGAATTTAGTTTTTTATTTTTATTTTTATTTTTAAGAATTTAATCTCTCTATATTTTAGATTTTAAAATTTAAGTACTATTATTAATACTATTAAAATTACTTTTTTTTAAACTTAAGTTCATCACAACATTTGTTTAGTTACATTGTTACTAGATAAATTTTTTTTATTTCAAAATATTAAACCAGTAAATTTAACAGTATTAACAATTAAACTTTAATTTTGAAATTTGAAAAGTGAAAACACTAAATTCTTAAAAATAAAAATATAGGATAAAATTCTAAATTTATGAAAAATACTGGAATCTATGGCATATTTCCACCAAAAATAAATAAAAGACAATAGAAAAGTGAAAAAAAAAAGTTTGCAAATAAAATCGTGCAGATTATCATTTTTGAAGGGATCAATGGAAATTGAAAAAGAGAATGAGTGGTTGGAATCATGTATATTTTCAATATTATCTATTATATTTTAGTCCTAGAGTAGAATGATAAAATAAAATAAATTTCTCTTAATGTTTTCAATCATAAGTGTAAAAAAGAAAGTATTTTTTTTTAGGTTTGCTTTCTTTTAATCTTCATATAAAAAATACATGTTGATTTTTGTGTATGAAATGTTCATTTCCTGTATTTGTATGTTTAAAGTACATTCTACAATTTTTGAGAGATTGTCTAATGAAACAAAGGTGAGTAGATTCATAATCTCTAGCTCTTTTTATTGTCGAAAGTAAAGGTTTTGAAATCCAGATTTTGGCATTTATACTTGGTCTAGCTATGCTCTTAGTCCAATAAATTGAATTATGCGAATATTCTTTTAAAAACAAAATGATTGTGTCCATTTTTTTAATTAATAATTATGTGCTTCATTTAAAGTGAGGTGAAAGTTAATATAAGAAAAATAAAATTGAAGAAGTTTACAGCCTATATTTAGAGTTGAAATCTTACAATCCCTACATGAATCGATTCCTTCAAAAAGTCATGCTTACAACAATTTTTGCTTTTAAATTATTACTATAATTTTTTTTATTATTTTTAATTTTGTCATTATTTCTCTCTTTCTAAAAAATATGTTTAGACACGTTTAAAAAGGGGAATAATACACCCACTTTAATGTCGAAAATTTTCATTTCCTTTTTCAACGGGGGGATAAATGTACTTTACTTCATTCATTGGAACATTCAATATAAGACTCAAAGATTATTCTGATACTACTTGTTAAATTCTCACTTCTCTTTTTCTTTTTTTCTTAAAAATACATTAAAATGTAGAGTCACAATTAGACTAGCTCTCATTGGGGCATTCAATGTGGAATCAAACAATAAAAAATTAACAATCATTACTCTCTTCTTAAAAGATGTGTTTAATAGGATGTGAAGGAAGTACTATGGCAGTGGATGAAATAACATTATCACTCACTAGCAACCGAACAAATTACAGTAGTGGATGACAATAACAATATTACAACCTTAATTTTTGAAGTGGAAAGGATGACAATAAAAGACTTAAATCATTGCTACCTTAGACAATAAACTTAAACAAATGATTTAATTACTACTTAAAAATATTGTATTAATCATTAGGCTAAAGTGATGTAAGAAAATTTCCTAAATACAAAAAAAATATATATATATATATATATATTTTAAACAAAAAGAGGAACTATTATAAGTAAGTCATAACCAAATAATCCATTATCCTTTGATCAATATTTATACCCACCAATTAAGATTAGAGGTATTCAAACGATTAACCGAACCGAACTAGTATTAATTAAATTAACCGAATTTTTTAATCCTTTAACCATTAATCAAACCGAAATATTTCGATTAATTTGATTGGTTAATTGAAATTTATATATATATATATATATATTTGTTAAAACAAGTATAAAACATATAAAAGAATTGATAATTTTTATATAACCGAATTAACCGAATTAGTAAAAACCTAATACATATAATATATAATATTATTTATTAAGTTTAGTTAATTCAATTAATTACCCGATTTCGAACTGCATTAACTGTTTACTGAAATTCTAAAAAAACTTTAACCAACACCTCCGACTGAATTAGATCAATTTGGTCAGTTAATTCGATTTTAACTAAAGTTTGAACACCCCTAATTAATAGAACTCATCAATTTTTATATCATAACAATTTATTTATTTTCCCTGAATATTTAAAGAATACATAATGAGTTAGTCCCCTCAGTTAGCTAATAGAAGTTTGTTTCTTTAAAAAAAGAAAAAGGGGAAAATATTGACTCTCTCAACTCAATTGCCTACAAAATGTTT
Organism: Gossypium stocksii; assembly: GCA_020496765.1. Lineage (NCBI taxonomy): Eukaryota > Viridiplantae > Streptophyta > Magnoliopsida > Malvales > Malvaceae > Gossypium > Gossypium stocksii. The sequence goes on from CM035623.1 coordinate 5,427,201, forward strand.
ATCCCTCCCCACTTTTTAACTAACACCAACATACACTAAGCTGAATGAAGAACCTAGTAAACATGATCATAATAATATCATAAGCCAATCCACTCTTAAAGAATCTCCCACCTTAGCCTCTATACAATGCCAACATTTTGTTGTTTTTCCTATAGCTACATCCACACACTGGGTTTCGAAAACCCAACACTTCGTCTCAAATCATACTTCTATCCTTAGTCGTCTCATTTCAGCTCGAAATATGGGACTTAAATTCAGAGTTCGTCGAGCAAGACTTCTTATGTCTTCTCGAGAACAATCCCGTGATATCCGAACTAGCTCCCAAAGGGCACCTCCGCTTATCATGTCCTTTGCGTTTACTTCTGAAATTTCGAAATAAACGTTCCTTCATGTGATTTATCGTTTAAGGTTTAAGAAGGTTTAGAGTTTAAGTTTTACACTTTTAATGATAGAGAAGAAAACCAACTTACCATGTTGCGCTAAATGACATAGTGCAAGCTCAATGTGTCTCCTAATAGGTGAGGAATCATTGTTAGCGTTCTGCACAATCCATGGAAGCGAACCATCATCGATAAGAACCGATCTCCCGCTTTTTATGCCTGGAGTCATTATAAGATCATGCAAAAGAAAGACAATAGAACTTGAGTTAAGGCCATTTCATTGAAGATGAAGCCAAGCTAAATGAGTGAATAAAGATTTTAAAAGAATACATAGCTTAAATCGGGTTCATCTTCGGTCCACTCTAAAAGATAATTAAAAATTTCACCGGTAAACAATCAGATAATGTCAAGTTAGAGATCATAGACTTACCATTAGTTGATGCACGGGATTCACATTTGGCAAAGTTGGCAATTCCACGTGCAACTTGGGAAAGAACATCGGGGTGTCCACATCTCGCCATTCCCAGCAAGGCCCTAATTCCACCTTCAGACCTCAGCTTTGTTTGCAACTTATCTGGAAGAAGCATGAGCATGTTAGAGAAGCAGAAGAGCACACCCAGATATACTGCTCGGAAAGAATCTATGTTATTCGGACTTGAGTGTGCATAGACATTCTATTTTTCTGAGTTTCTCTTTGGAAAGTACAAGGAGGGGATATACAATACCGGAATCAGGATATGCATTAGACAAGGGTGTCAGGCACGGATACTTTAAAAAAAGAAGAAAAAGAAAAAAATTCGAAAGCAACATAAAAATGAAAAACCCTGATTTAATCAAGAAATTCTTCATGCAGTAGCTTTAAGCACATAATTTACATAGTGGTTGAGATCGATCATGTAATATAATGGTGCCAAAACCCAAAAGTATCTCCTTATAGATGCATTCGTTTTACACATTAGTTGACACTCATCTGATTACTCTCATTTCAGGGATTCATTCCTTTAATCACCAAAGGAAAGGTCATAAGATCCCGAAGATTTAAGAACACAAAACTTATTAGCTAAAGAGGTGATACAAAAGGAAATGCGGTATACCATTCCCACACAGGTTAGCTATAGCTCCAGCAACCATGCGTAGAGTCTGAGGGTCCTCGGCACGAGATGCAGTCACAGACAATAAATTGATTCCCCCTTGAATCATTATGAGTTCTTGATTGGTTTCTGCATTGCATAAAAGGAAACAACCTTAAACTCATTTAATCAGAACTTGGAACTATTCAGTAGCCAAACTCTTGAGCAATAACAGTAACATCGATTAAAAACAAAGAAAGGTTTACACAGAATGAGATGATATTGAAGAACAATTACCATTCATAGCAAGATTGGCAATTGCACCGGCTACGACTCTGCGAATATTTTCATCCTCATAGCTTCTGAGAAGCATCAGCAAGGAAGTAAGACCACCAGCTTCAACAATCCTTTCCTGATTCGCTTCTGTTCAGTACATGGGACATGCGCTTTGTTACTCAGAAAACCAAGTTAAACAGTCTTATAGACATAACACAATTTTATTTAAGCATTTACAAGAGATAAAGCTTATCATGTGAGAAATAGAGGTTTACTTGTGGATATCATCCAAGGCACATCAAGTAATAGCATAAGACATCAAAGCTTTTACTCACCTTCAGCAGCTAGGTTGGCGACCACTTTCACAGCATGAATGCGTACATTGGCATCCTCTGACTCGAGCAAAGCTAAGATCTTTTGCAATCCAACTGGTAAATTGATAGGACAATAAGAAATGCATGCACGGAAATTTGTTTAACTGATATTATGACAATACACCTTTTTTATCACCTTGTTCAAATAGTGCAGCAACTGGTGTCTTATGTCCATTTAAAGAGTCCCTAACTTGAGACATTGGAGAATCTAAACCGCCATAAGCATTTGCAGATCCATTTCTTCCAAGACACCTTCTCATCTACGTAGTAAAATAAAAAGGAAACCAGCATAAATGTGTACTTGCTTTTTATTAATTCACATGCATGTGTTTGATTTAAGCATGCCGTTACATGAAGAGAATCCAACTTGTTAGAACAATGGCCTTAAAAGCCTGATAACAGCCAGATCCAAATACCTGGTCGGCTTCAAAAGTCAGTTGTAACATTTGACTTCTTAGTATAATCATTTCTTCTTCAAGCTTCTTTTTTTGACGAACCTCATCTGCCAGAGCTTTTTGGAGCTTCAAGATTTCAGAACCACCACCTTCCTAGTTCACCAAAAAATCCTCATATATCATTATCCAGAATCCAACAGAAGCTTAGGGAACTTGATACAAAAGTATTCATGATTCACTAAACAAGCATACCCCTGAATCTGGGCACCGCCCTAGCTGACTCTTAAGTTTGTTGACCTCCTCTTCAGCTTCCTTTCTCATGTGAATTTCTTTCTCTAGTAGCTTTTTGACCTCAGCAACATCCTCAACAATAGAAGAACCAGGCCCCTGAAAATTATGATGAAGAAATATATTATCATAATACATACACAAGATGGCCAAAAATCCGATGTACCAATAGGGATGCCAATCTCCCCCAAACTCAACCCACCCTGACACAGACAGGTTTGGGGATTTAAATTTGAGGACAGAAAAGAAACGAATTTCCCATCAGGGATAAGGATGGGGAATACAACCCCACCCTGATATGAATATACTTAATAAAGATGTATTGGTAAAGTTGGAAAATAATGCTCTATTCCCTGATTAAATCATTGAAAATAAATTGCATGCATGTCATCAAAAAAGGGGCCCGACTGGCAAGCAATGGATTCACATGATAATATTACATGACACACTAGATACAGTGGTTCATGCCAGTACCTCTCCGTTACATTTATCCTTCATGAAACCATCACAACCATGCTTTTGTTGATTTTCTATCATCTTTTCCTCCAGCTTCTTAACGGATTCCATATATTCCATCTGGCACTTTAGTCGCTCCTTCTGTTAAAGGAAGGCACTAGGAGTTCATTACCAACATATCACACTCTCAAGCACGGAATGTGTTTAAAAGATAACTGAAAATAGAAAACCATGAGGCATTGCAAGAATCACCCACTGGGAAGAATGATGAATAACTGGACTAACCTCTAAGGCATCTGCAAAATTTCTCTCAACCTCCGAAACACGGTTTAGTGCTTCTAAGTTTATTCTTTCAACTTCATCATCAAATACTTTCTGTTGCCGTTCATTTTCTGCAATGAGCTTGTCCAGTTGTATTTCAAGCTTTTTGGACAAACTTTTATAATCAAACTCTTCTTTTATTCTCAACATATTTTCCACCTTCATAGCCTGAAAGAAATGTAGTAATGCGGTGTCAAGTAAAAACCTCCTACTTCTACACAATTAGAGACAACAGTACATACAAAATATGAAGAAATGAAAAGATGAAAGGAATGTGAATGTCATGAAATGAAATGAAATTGAACTACTTGAATAAAAGAGATCAAATTTAAAGACAGTGGATATTAACCAAAGTGCAATTACTAATAACAGATGATATATATAAGTATATATATATGAACCCATGAAAGATGACAATCTGAGCACTTTTTTCTATAAAAACTCACCCTTTGGCCAAACAGTATTGTACTTGTAGTCTCTCCTCGATGTCGTGGGGAGGGACCAATGGTAACTATTAATGAGGTTCTTGCAGTGCCTACAAATCATAAATCTACCTCATGATAACTCGGAAAACCAATCAACTTGCTAGAAATAAAATTCCAAAAGAAATACAAGAAAGTACATAAAATTTTAGATCATAAACATGTTCTCCTAAAAGTACATGGTTCAGGTACAATGAAGCCAAAGCACACGTTGACTTACATGAGTATAAAAGATAACTCACCTCCAAATGAATCTCTAAGCAGCCTCGTAAGTTTTGAATCACGAACTGGCACATGAGCACTATTCTCTGCTAAAGCATTAATGCACTTTCCCAAAGCACTCAGAGAAAGGTTAATAGACTTGGCTTCCTCCAACATGTGTCCCTCACTTCCTGCCAAAAGTATAGCGAATCAAACTCACTTTAAACCTAAGAACTTGAACTCATAAGAGTACCTCCAGCACTTGGGGAAGCCTACAAATATATATAGGTAGGAACAGGAAGAAAAATTCTATCTGGCAAAAACATAAATTAACTACAGGCCAAATACAATGCTCAACCAGGTGCGGGAAAACTCTAAAATACAATATGCAATTTGACTTGCCACTGGAGGGAAATAAAAGGGCCATGATATGCACCTGACTTGTGAACGCGCTCTGAGCCTGCCAAATCTACCAAAACCAGCTTGCTTTTTCGCACAAGAGGTTTTGGAGGTTTGGCAAAGTGAGAAGACTTGTTTGTTTCACTTGGAATAACATCTTCTGCTCCCAAAACCGATCTCTTAACATGTACCTGCACTAACATGGTTGAACACACAATATTTCACCAAAGGATAAAACAACAGCATAACTAAAGGCAGGACAACGAAAGCTTGATGCATAGAGACTGGGAAGGGGAAGAACGAAAGAGAAGATTAATCACCATCAAAATAGCATGACTGCGCGATGATTCAGTGTTTAGCTTTGTATTTGCAGCAATTCGGTGAGCCTCTCCTGTCCTCAACAACTCCATAAAGTCCTGCTCGTCCCTGATTTCTACATGAGTTGCCCCTGGTAATGAAACATCTCCAGTTTTGGGATCTTCCACAATGGAAATATTATCATTGGCTGGATCAAGGAGATCCTGGATGGTCTCCATATAAAGCTTCAAGGACACATTGAAAGTAAACTAGTAAAAATTCTTAAAGAGAACATACAAGCCCACAGGAATTGAAACAGAAAGCTTAATAAAATATCAGAGAAAAGTTATAAATCTAATAAGCAATTAATACAAAATAACAAGATCACATAGACATTATGGCATCAAAGAATTTTTTTCAATTAATTGAACAATTGAGATTAATAGAATTAAAATCATGCGATTGGCAACCTGCAAATATGAAACAGAAACAGAATCTGTTTCTGGAGAAACATTTGCTAAAATCTCCTCCATGGAGCGGACCATTATTCCACGAGCAGATGTATCTTCCTCACCCAACCGTCCAAGAGTAAAAGTTTTCCCGGTTCCAGTCTGGCCATAAGCCATTACAGTTCCATTATAACCATCCAAAACACTCTGCAAAAGCCAAACCAACATCAATACACAGCCTCATTCATTAAGCCATATCCATATAAGTGTTTACAGCTTGCTGGGGCTAACTAGAAAGATCTCCGAACAACAAAATGAGCATTTGACTGCATGATTTAATGGCATAATTATAATAGAACATTTTAAAAAATAAAAACAAAACAAAACAGACCTCTACAACAGGCTTTGCAACAATTTCATAGACACGCTTCTGAGAAGCAAATTCCGTAAGCACCTCATCAAACTCGTATGTTTCTGAATCCCAATTGTTCTTCCTTAGTTTAAGTCTCTTGAGCTACAGTAGCGCAAGAATATATAATTTCAAAAATAATTAACGAATAAAACATTATTGAAGCAAATAAAATAAATTATATTCACATAATGAATCACGGTTAATAAAATGAGATTTTAGAGTTTTTTTCACTTACCTCAGGCTGTAGTTCAACACAATCTGCAAAATCTGCATCCGCCACAGATTCTTCCGCGTTACGCGGCCTTAATCTAACAGCTACTCGAACTCTTCCAGGCACTGTAGAGAAAAAATCAAGCACAATAACATAATAATTAGTAAGTAACATCAAAAATACGTTAGCGATCACATTCACGAAAACAATTAAAGAAAGCAAAATAAAAAAAAAAAACCTCCGTCACTTCCTCCAGCGGAGTTGGAGCGGCGAAGAGGTGCAGATCCTGGTGAGTGATTCGACAGAGGAGGAATTCTTGATTTGAATGAAGATGATTTGACATTCGATGAATTTGAAGCGGCGAGTGGCCTCATTGCTCCCTTGTGCGAACCCGTACCATTCCTGTAGGCATTAGACGCCATCACTTTCTTTCCTATTATAATTATTATTATAATTTTGAACCTGTTGCGTTTTTGTTTGTTTGCTTGTTTGGTGTTGGGGAAAATTTTAAGCGGAGAGGGAGAAAATCTTAAGTGAAATTTCAAAGTAGAAAAGAACAGAAAAAGAGTGATGATGGAGGAAGAGAAAGGGACCCACTGTGTTGGGAAATAGTTGGGAAAAAGACAGAGATGGTCTCAGTTTTCATGGGACCCGCCTCTCATCTTTTTAATTTTTATATTTAAAACTAAAATTTACCAAAACTTCCTCCTTTTATTTTTATTTATTCTCTTTGTTGTTGGAATTTAATTTAGAAATGGAAAAACTACTGTACAGTCCCTATTCTATAATGTAAAGTCCTTATATGTTTTAAATGGATTGAAAAGTCTCTCTATGTTAGCAAAATGAGCAAATTAATAAATTTTCTGTAACTATCGAAGAAAACAATTAAATTTGAGGTTTATTTAATTTTTGGTCCCTAAACTTGTTAGGTCCATGTTAGCATTTGAATTTGACAATTAAATCCATTTGGGTCCCTGAACTTAGATTCCGTTAAAATTTGATAATGTGATGATATGAGATTGTATCATGTTATCAAACTTTTATATTTTCTAAATTTAGAGATCAAAATGAGCATAGCTTTCAAGTTCAAATGCCAAAAGACTAAAAAGAGCACCGATAATAAAATGGACCTAATTGTCAAATTCAAAGATTAAAAATTACATTACACTTAATCAAATGATGTGGCATTTATTTAAAATATAAAATATCATGTTTACCACCTTATTGTAGTTTAAGTTAGACCAGAATATTTAGTTGTGAATAAAATATTGTAGTTTAAGTTAGACCAGAGTATTTTATTGTGAATAAAATATGAAATCATGTCAAACGAAATGCAATAATTTGAATAAAAATTATGATATGTTAAATGAACATGCCACATCACTTAAAAATATCATATTATAAAACCCATAATGGTCGTTTTTCTTTTCAGAAAAACACGACCATTATGCTCGCTTTCTTTAAGACATTTTCTTATTTTAAAATGATAGGATCAAAATGCACTCTACACTAAAATACAGGGATCAATATAGAAATTTTACCTTTAGAAACCGAAGCATTATTAATTTGACAGCCAAATTTTATGGTAAAAAATATAAAAATCTTTAGAAAATTTTTGTAATTAATTTTATTTTCTTATTATTAAAAGATATTAAATTAGCCAGCCAAACAATATCTAGAAATCATATTATTGTTGCCTCGATTGCTAAAAAGATGGAAACATAAAACTGGGGAATTTATAATTTTAAGTCACTTAATTTAACTAATTTTTATATAAATCATGTATTTAATTTTATTAAATTATATCAATAAATTTTATCGTTTATGTTAATTTTTTTAAATAATTTTAAAAGAAAAAATAATAATAAACATGCATGCAGCATATTTATAAAGCTCAATATAAAAGATTAATACTAATTTTGTTTAAAAAATACGTGAAATACAACTTTTAAATTAGTATTATTTGATGAAATTAGCACAAATTACTAAAATTTCGGAAATATGGTCCGAGATTTATTACTTTAAAAAGTTGATGATTATTTAGCTAAAGTTATTAAATTATTAATAAGTTTATTTTTATCACTTAATTTAAAAAAGTTATAAAACGGTCATTAAATTATTTGAAAGTTTTTATTTAAGTCGTTGAATTATCGAAAGTTTTATTTGAGTCAGTAAGTTGTAAATTTTTTTTTTCAATCTGACTACTAAGCTCCAAGCGATGATTTGACGATTGATATATTGGCGATTTTGTACCCATTAATGAGTAAAATAACATAACTTAGATCCAAATTATTAGTTGTCGGGATTAAAGAAAAAAGTTATATAAATTTTGGTTTATAGAATTCGTGACATTTTAATTTATTTTATGAAAAAATTAATTGTAAAAGAAAGCTTTCAATTAGTGTAGATATTACAATCAGTGAAATCCATACAATAACGATTTTAACGACTCGATAATTTAAATGAAAATTTTCAAATAAATTTATGACTATTTCATAATTTTTTAAAATTAATTAATCAAAATATAAATTTATTAATAATTGAATGACCGTAGGTGTAGTTAGTGTTATATTTTAAAAATAAAAGTTAATTTTGTATTCCAAAAATAAGAAAATAGAAGGTAATGTTACCACTTACCACCGACTTTGATTGCAGTACGTACAAAGGATGAGGAAAGGTACCAACACTTTTTCCTTTTATCTCTCTTTTTTAAGAAAAAAATGACTTAAAAGTGGGAAGACTTATATTTTTTAAAAAAAGTTTAAATATGTTAGAAGTAATTGTAGTTTTTCATATTTTAATATTTAATCTTTATATTTATTTTTGAGAAATTGAATTTCAATTTTGTTATTTAAAATTTTTTATCTAATTTTGTAATTTTTTTTAAATAGAATAATTTTTTTTAGGTTAAATTAGGTAATTAGGCCGTTTTTTTTAAATTAAGGAACTATATTGATTTTAGAGAGTGTGTGAAAGCGTGCGTTTTCTTGCCAACTGTGCAGAAAGTGTGCCCAGCTAAACGCGCTTTCACACACACTTTCTCTTAGGGTTAGGATTTTTTAATTTTGTTAGGGTTTAAGTTTTTTAGGGTTTAGGGTTATGGTTTTAAAGGTGAAACCGCGAAAGTTTATAGGTAGATTTGAGGGGCTAGTCATGCTATAACAAGCCTCAGAACACATACATCATGATGTGATAGAACCATTACCTCAAAAACTCATCCTATGAAAGTCAGATTTTGGGGTGATGGTGCTTAATACGTTCACGAGTCGAAGTCTAAATGGATGTCTCAATCAGCGATTGTGATGCGGTCTCGGGTTCGAGTATAACTGGGGGCCAGTTGACGATCATTATGCAATCATGAGTTTAAGCTTTTTGGATACCCACAAATGATGCCTTATATATACCATACATAAGATTGAAGTCATAATAATAGGGAAAAACGGAAGGCTTTCCGATGTAATCAACATAATTTTTTTTTATTTCCAGGCAATCAATATCTTTAACATTTCATTATTATCCAAAAGTTGATATCGAGGTGGACACAAAAGGGCTATTTGACAGAGAGCGGATATTTTAACAGAAGTAGAGTTCAAACTCAAGTCGGCGCGACAGCGATTGTAGTTATTAATGGGTTGTTTACTAACAAAAATCGTTGTCGCCCTGACAGGAACATCAACTGTACTCCACCGAAAAAGTCGCTGCCCATCTGAAAGTCCTCCTGCGTCTATGACGGTGTCGACCTTCGGATAAGAAGGAAGTTTAAAGATGTCAACTACGTGGAAATTGATAAAAAATTACGCTGATTATAATGGGAAGCCCCACAATTTTCCCTATTGTTATGCCCTCAAACTTCTATATGGTATTTATAAGGCAACATTTTCAAGAATTCGAAAGGTTTGAGCTTGTGGCCACGTAATGATCGTCAATTGGCTCCTCCATTATACTCTGATCCATGATTGCATAACGATCGTCGATTGAGACCTCTACGTAGACTTCCACTCGTGATCGTATAAAGTAAAATAACCCAAGAACCCGACTTTCACAGGATAAGTTTCAAATGTAATGGTACCATCTCGGCAGGATATATGAAATGTGTGTGTCTCAGAGCGATATCCCATCACTGATGACTCAAAAATACCTCGAACCGAAAATTATAATAGCGATGAAAAGTTTTAACACTGAAGCAAGGAAGAAAATGGAGAGAGAGAAATATTGTAAAGTGGAGGGATGGAGTCTGAGAGATGATGTTTTTGGGATGATGGAGTATGAAGGGGGAGCTCCCTTTTTATAAGTACAAGAAAAGGGTGAGATTGCAAATGAAAAAATCTTGTGGTCGAAAATGCGTTGCAGGACTTGTGTTTTCATTGAAAATCTTTAAAATGTGCTTCAAATCTGTAAAAAAATTGTCAGGGCCAGGTACTTTTTTTTTAAGACTTTATGAAAATGTTAGTGAAATTTCACTAACATTTTCATAAAGTTTGAAAAAAAAAAGTACATGACTTTGGGAATCCCGAGTAAAATCTGAAAGCACGTTTTGATGCATTGAATGCTTTCTGAAGCACGCGTCTGGTTTTAATTAGTGATCTGTGAAACGCGTTTTTGAACATTGATGAGGATTTCATTACCATTATTTGACGAAAGTTTCTTCAGAAACAAATTTTAAAGCACACATCTTATGGGATTGAAAAGCTTTATTATTTAATAGTCACACACATAAGAATAGGGTACATTTAAGAACTTCGCCAATGGGCAACTATATTGTATTTATTTAGATTCCCCAAAGTCTGGAGTTCGGACAATAAATATTGTTTAAAACTTTTGACTCGGTTGTAAGTTTTTTTAAATAGGTAATACAATATGATTGTATTTTATGAGCTTCTAAGTATGTTAAAGGATCCGGTTTAGTTGTGGCACCCTTTACTCGAACTCGACGATCAAATTAGGTAAGGGTGTTACACTTGACAATGAGTTTGGTCTGGATAGTAAGTTAGATAGGCAAGCCTCGATTTTGGTAGTATCAAGGAAGCGAGACAATATATGTTGCTATTGTAAGAAGTTAAGCCACGTCAAGGCAAATTGTTACAAACTGTGAAATAAAATGGCTACTGAGAGCAACAAGGAAGATTAAGCTGGTGCTAATTTGGTTGATGATAAGGGTTATGATTTCTTGTTGGTACAAGTGAAAGCTCTAATCTTACATCCGAGTGGATCCTCGATTTAAGGTGTTATTTCCACATGTGTTCCAACAGGACTGATTTTTCACCTACAGTTTAGTTGAAGGTGAAGTTGGGGAATGGTTCACCTAATAAGATAATAGGTATTTTGGTACTATTTAGATCAGGATGCACGATGGAACAATCAAGACAATGTCAAACGTTAGGTATGTACCTAGTTTAAAGAGAAATCTCATCTCATTGGGAAATTTGGACTCGAAGGGTTGTAGAATTAACATCGAGTCAAGCGACATTAAGGTATCTTGTAGGGCTCTCATTTTGATGAAAGTTAAAATGATTGACAGTCTTTATGCTCTAGAATGATCAACGGTGATCGATGAAATAGGACGTTCCTCGTCTATTAAGGAATTGAAGTCGATTCATTTGAAGCGGATGCAACTTGGTCATAGGATGGAAAAAAAGTATGACCATTTCGTATAAGAGAGGTTCTCCTTTGGGTGCATGTTTTGAAAAGATAAGGCACTACGTTCATGGAAATCAGACTCGAGTCAATTTTGATTTGGCAGTGCACAAGTCGAAAACTAGAAGTCTTCCAGCTTCAAAATTCAAATACAACTTCGACTTGGTTAATATCTTGTATAGTTCAAGATAGGCCCGTGACGGGCTTTGGAAAAAATGGGCATTCTGGAAATACGAGTCAATGTGGAGATTTGTGGAGTATGCCTCGCATTTCAGTTAAAATAAGGCACAAATAGAAAGTGACGTTGCGACAAGAAGCCATGCGACATCGCAACAACATGACGACGAAAATAGGAGAGAAGCAGAAATATCGTGGTGACAACACGACCGGGATGTGGTGACGTGTCATGCAATTTTCTCAGTTTTTTTTTCTCTTAATTAGTTAAACTGTGAGTATTTGTTTCAGTCAAACTTTGATTTGTGTAGATTATTTGATCTACAAATTTAACCTATAAATTGGTCTTTTTTCAACCCTAGAAAGATTAACCCATAACACATTTAGGTATTAGCTTTTATAAACTTTTTGAGAATTTAGTGTTTATATTTTGATGGTTCTTATTTTGAGTTCAGGGTTTAGTTTTATCTCCATCTTTTGTACTATTCGTTTTTGTTGTTATAGTGAAATTATATTTAACAGTGGTTTTTCCCTCTTTGATGATTTACCACGTAAAATATTTGTGTTCAATCTTTTCAATTTCTTCGTTATTTTACTTGTCCGTTACTTAATCGAGTTTATCCCTAACAATAATGAAACAAAGATTTATTTTTTTAGAAAGTTAGTTTTTGAAATAAATTACAAAGAAATAACAATAAAATCTGCTAATGAGCTTCATAATTGTAATAGGGCAATTTTGCCCGGCCTTTTACAAAAATAAACCCAAACTAAAGAACCCACCTAAACTACCCAGGCCCAATACAAGCCTAATCCCGGTAGCCCAAAACCAAACCCATCCTAACCCATTAGCCCAAAGTAGGGTTTTAGAATTTCTGAAACCCTAGCCACCTGCCCTCTGGCACCATGCCGCCGCTAGCCACCCTAGCCTCTGCCACCACTGTCCATATCACATCCGCCTCCAAGTACCTGCACACACGCAAAAGAGGACAACAGCAAAAGAACAGAGACAAAACAAAAGGCAGAGAACAGTAGCATAACACGGAAGCAACAGTAGCGAAATTAAAAGAAATATCTTGTATATCTCGGCTATAGAGCCACGCACAACCAACGTAATCAGGGGGGATTTTAAATTTTTTTCTTTCCTATCTCATTTGGCTAGAAATGGAGGCCGAAAACAAATTAAAAAAGGTGATCCGATCACACTTCGAAAAAGGTCGGTGGCGACTCCATTTTCAAATTTTAAAGTCGATTCCCTTATTTTTAAAAAAAAAACGGTTTCGACAGCTTGGCGACTCCACTGGGGAACCAAGTTTGTGAGTCAAGCCGCAAGTTGGTTAACTTTTGTCTTTTTGTCTAAAATTGAAATTTTAATTTTAATTTACGATCCCTCTTTTGCATTTCATCTATTTTGAATTGTGGTCTTTGTTTCCCTGTTTCTTTGTATGTTTAAAGTTTTTGTATATACTTGCGCATTGCATTGCATGACCGCCGGGTCACACCTTTTAAGTGGAAGCAAGAAGCTACTCCTTCGTGAGGTTTTCACCTCCGTGCAGGATAGTGAACCGTTTCCGGAATACATCCGTACCTTTGTGCTTCGTGAGATTTTCATCTCCGTGCAGCCATAGGGAAATGTATTCCCCTGAACTGAACTCTGTCTATATGAGCCTATAATGGGTGAAGACCGAGGAATCTGCTGGTTCAGGTACCTTACTCTAGAACCGAACCTCATATAGCAAACCTTAGGAGCCCACCCTAGGTAGAACTACGCCAAACCCTAGTGGTCACCCAATTAGGGGTTTTTGTTTGTTATTTATCTTTCCTGTGCTAACATGTTTTCTTTTGTTTTGATTGCATTGCATTGCATCACATCGTTGTGGAAAAGAGGTGTTGATTCATATTCGATTCCTAAATAGGAGAGTTCGTCATAAGGGGGCAAATTTCTTGATAAAGTGGATTATAATGCGGTTGCCCCGATATGGTCCAAGTAAGCACAATAGAAGAAGGTTGATAGCTCGCGGAGGAATGCGAAACTCTGCCCGATAATTCAAACCAACAAGGAGTATTCAAGAGCCATTACGTTAGAGAAACTAAGGAACATCATGAGGATAGAAGAACTATGGGTCTTGATCAAGCGAAAGAGAGTTAGTGGAGGCATCTATTGAAAGCTCGCAAGATTTGACCATAACATCCAGATACGAAGAAAGGAGCAGAATCTCTACTTGGATTCTAAGGGCAAGACCGCATATGTGATCCGTTTTATGTAAAAAAATCTGTCTTCTAGAAAAGTTCTTCTAATGGAACTGAATATAAGGTCGACGCTTCTTTTCTTGCATTCATTTGCATTTGCATTTGCATTTCATGCATCTGCATTACATCATTCGCATTATATTTTGCGCACTACACTTTCACAAAAGGTCCCTAACTAGGTGAAATTGTTTCAGTTAACCTGGGAACTGATAAAAGTCAACCAACCAAACACCGCTACAGTACTCGTTTTAAGACAAGAAATATGGATCAGAGATTGGAAAGGTTCGAGCAGCTCCAAAAGGAGATGCAGGACCAAATGCAAGAACAAATGGTTAAGATTCAGCAAGATATGATGAATCGCATGTTAGAAGCGCAAAACAACATGATGAGTCAATTGACTCAGCTTTTGGCTGCAGGACAAGATAAAGGAAAAGGTCCTGCGACAAATACCGAGGAAAGTGAGGATCCACTTTATCCTCCGGGGTTTACCCCACCTAATACACAGACACAACACGAAGCACACCTGCGTGGGCCTTCTGTTACCATCAGAACGCAACAACTCCTGAGGGACGCACCGATACCGATTAATCATCAAGTTGGTTCAGGCTCAAGATACGATCCAATTAACCTCAATGTGCCCGACTTGGACGAGGCAGCCGAAGGAGAGAGGTCAGGAATGGAGCTACCAAAACAGTTAGAGGATAGGTGCAGACGGATAGAAGAGAAATTCAAAGCCATGGAAAACGCTGGTAGCGGTCTTGGGATTGATGCTAGGGATTTGAGTCTCGTCCCCGATTTGGTTCTTCCCCCCAAATTTAAAATGCCTGAATTCGAGAAATACAATGGAACGAGCTGTCCTAAAGCTCATATCATTATGTTCTGCAGGCGGATGACGGGCTACATCCATAACGACCAGCTATTGATTCATTGCTTTCAAGATAGCCTGGTTGGGGCGGCCTCTAAATGGTATAACCAATTAAGCCGTGCCTTTATCAATTCATGGAAGGACCTCGCTCGGGCATTTATGAAACAATACAGTCATGTGACGGACATGACCCCTGACAGGATTACTCTCCAGAATATGGAAAAGAAGTCTAATGAAAGTTTTAGACAGTATGCGCAACGTTGGAGGGAGGTCGCCATACAAGTTCAGCCGCCGCTTTTAGAGAAATAAACTACGATGCTATTTATTAACACTCTAAAAGCCCCTTTTATCACTCATATGCTGGGAAGTGCCACTAAAAATTTCGCTGACATAGTGATGACAGGTGAAATGATCGAAAGTGCTGTAAAAAGCGGCAAAATTGAAGTCGGGGAAAGTACCAAAAGATCGGTCCCGAGGAGGGGAGAAAGCGAGGTGAATAACACAAGTGCATATAGCAAGGGACAGTCGAGGGCCGTAACCACTGGCCATCAAGGCTCTTCTAGACGAGAATCCAACTCGAGGATAAATACAGAAAAGCTCCAGTTTACACCTATCTCAATAACGTATCAGGAGCTCTATCAGAATCTATTTGATAAGCATGTTGTATCTCCTCGTTACGTGGAACCAATGCAACCCCCATATCCCAAATGGTATGACTCAAACGCTCAATGTGAGTACCACGCAGGGATTACGGGGCATTCAATAGAAAATTGCCTTTCCTTCAAAAAGTTGGTCGAAAAGCTCATTGAGAGGGGAATTGTAAAGTTCAACAATTCCTCAGAACCTAATTACTCAGACGAAGAAGTAAAATGTGATAGTTGAAGGCGGGGGCAAAAAGTGGCGATGCCTTGAACAAGTCAAAGTCGGGAAGAATATAGCAAGATCCGAGTGACGTATCTGAAGAGGGAACTAGGGAATAAAGGTTCTTGCCCTTGCATATTTTGGGAGTGTTTTAAACAATGTGACTGTGGAAAAGATTCCTGCATTTTTAGAACTAATTTAGGGTAGTATGCGAAACACTCTTGTTACTTTAAGCCTAGGGGTAATAAGACCCCTTTTTGAGAAATAGGCCTATGTCCAGAACTTTTTATTTCAATGAAATGCATCTTTTTAAACAAATATTCTTTTATTCTCTCGTGTAGATTCTTTTGTTCTTAGACTCTCATTCATATATTCTTTCATTTTTATCATACCATGCAAATAATCATCCTTAGAATTATTTCTTCTTTGGAATTTGCCTTCATACTCACAATGGGTCCTCAGATATCAATGACAAGAGCGAACTGTTACTGACTCCCTTTTAGGTAAAATATATGTCTAGAGGGATCTCAGTACTTCGAATATGATAGAGATTGTACCTATCTTCCGATTTGTTAAGGATGGTAGAACGAGACGAAAGACGGATCCCAACTTACAAAAGGTCAATTGACATTGCGAGCTGACAAAAGAGATGAAGATCGAAACCTAGCTCACCACAGAGATAAGGCAAAGCTTGCATGTCTCTTGTGTTTCTTCATGAACTCTCTATGTGGGGCATGGATGTTATAGGGCCAACATCACTGACATCGATTCATCTTCATAGTGCTCTACTAAGAAGGTAAGGTTGCTTCATATGCCAAAGTTACAAAGTAAACAGTCATCAAATTCAAATTTGAGTTCATATCCAAATCCAGATCCTGATTCGAATCCAGGTCTAAATCCAAATCCAAATTCAAATCTAGATCCTGATTCAAATCCAAATTCGAGTTCAAGTCCAAATTTGAAATTCTAGGAATTTAAAATTCAAATTCAAATTCGAATTCAAAATAAAAAAAAGGAAAGAAAAAAGAAAAAAGAAAAGGAAAAAAAGAAGGTGCCAATCCACTGTCTATTCAAAGATTAGACACCATACTAGCGCAGCAAAAGCATCCAAAAAAACCATTCAAAAGATTTTGAAAGATGACTGAGACTTGTAAGGGTTGGCATGGAAAAGTTACACTTACCTTCCGCACTTGTCAAAGGTTGGCCAGGACATTTGTGGGGGCAACACATTTCTCATTAGTCTTGCCCATTGGAGTTGAGATTATTTCTTCTAGGTTTTACCAAAGCTGAAACTGGATGGGACAAGATGGATCTAACCCCAGCACAATCAATCAGAGTTAATCCATCACAACACGATGATGTGGGTTGATGACAAAGAGGTTCATTTTAGAGAATTTCAAAAGGGTGGCCTCATATTGAAGAAGATCTTTCATGTACGAAAGGATTTCAAAGGAAAATATCGAATTAAGCGAGATCTTACACAACGAAGAGGGCTTGTTTTGGAAGCATTAATCAAGATAAATGGTAATAATGTGCCCAATTCGATGAATTCAGTCAAGAGGTATTTCACTTACATGCCTAATCTGGTGAATTCAGTCGAGAGTTATCGCACCAAAAAAGGAGAAGCCTAGGTGAAAACCTACAAAAGGTGCATTGAGACCTTCTAAAAAAGTCGATCAAGAAAAAAGAAGAAAAAGAAGAAAAAGAAAAAGAAAAAAGAAGGAAAAGAAGAAAAAAAAGGAAAAGAAAAAAATCGAGAAAATGAAAAAAGAAATAAAAATCAACTAAAAAGAAGAAGAAAAAGGAGAGACCAAGGCGAAAACCCGCAAAGGGCGCTTTGAGTCCAAAGGGCATTTGAGTTGAAAACCCAAAAAGGGCGACTCAAATTTTGATCAAAAGTGGGGCACGCGGTAGACTTGCCATGCTTGAATTGACAGTGAAGAAATATGCTACGTCTTGGGGCATCGACAAAGTACTCCGGATCTCCTAAACACATATTGAGCTCAAAATGGTCACTAAGAAGTTTATACAGAGAAGCTTAGGTTGCGATATCTGGGGCACCTAGTTTTCATATTTCTTATTGCATTTGCTATCTTTGATTCGCGTCGGGCTATGCTCCCGATCAATTTCTTTCTTATTAATTAATTTATTCGTGTCGAGCTATGCTCCCAATAAATTTTCTCCTTGATTGCATTTGCTTAACTTACTTGTTTCGAGTTATGCTTTCATTCAATTGCCTTCTTGTCCATTGTCATAATCTTTTTCAAGCATTTTGTATTGAAATAAAGATTAGTGGACTAATAACACATTTATGAAAGGAGTTTTGCGTATTACCCTGGAAGTTTCTAAATTGTACGGGAACTTGAGACAGGACTATTGTTTAAAACTTTCCAAGCTTAAGAGCTGGAAATATCTAAGTCCAAATTGAAATCATCTTTCCAAATTTTCAGTCAAAGATATTTGCTAGACAAAAAGACAAGATATTGGGTCGATGACACAATCTCGACAAAAAACGAGTAATCGAGATTACTTTCAAAAAGATATTTCGCGTCTACACGAGTATTAGACATGCATATCTAGTCAGGTCGTCTAGAGCGTAATCAGTTGATGGAACAAGTCCTTATACCCTTGACTTACAGCAGTTGAGATTGAAATGGATGCAGATCCTATACTCCTGAGTTACAGTAAGATGGATGATACAGATCCTCTACCTTGGAATTACAGAAGGAACATATTGAAAAGGTTTCAAGTCCTATAATCTTAAATTACAGGGGGATTTTGAAGATGGTACAAGTCCCCGAGGTACAGTGGAATAGACCCTGAGGTTACATGGGGGAAACTGGCCGAGCAAAATACAATCGTTTCCTTGGATTTTGGTTTAAATACCGATCGAATAGGAAAGCAGCATACTTCCTCAGTGATAGAGCCCTAATAAGCAACGAGCGACGACCCTCTAATTAGGATCACTCTCATGACATTTCACATTCATTAATACATTTAGTTAGGAGCATTTGATTCATTCCGATCACAGCATCCTAATCGTTTTCCATAGCATAAGCACATTAGACTGGTTATACAGGACAGGTTTTTCAGAGGACAATGTAACAACAACGGTAAATTCACAGCCCTATCTTCCTGAACAACAGTGAAGTAGGCTGAAAAATTCAGATTCTGTCTCCTTGAAATGGTCGTGAGGCAGATTGAAGATTGAAGTCTTCCTGAAATAACAAGGAAGCAAGTTGTAAATTTTAAAATTTTGTTCCCTCGAGATAGCCATGGAGCAAATCAAAAACAGTGAAGTTTATCTCTTTGAAGATTCAGCTGAGAAGATTGATGTTACAAATCTCTTCTCCCTAAATTTTTACCTCATCGAAGTTTCAGTGGAGTAGGTTGAAGCTACAAATCCCTTCTCCCTGAGTTTACATTAAGGATCAAGGTTTCTTTAAAGTTTCAACAGAGAAGATCGAATCTACAAATCTCTTCTCATTGAATTCCTATCACCCTCGAAGTTTTAGCGGAATAGGTCGAAGCTACAAATCCCTTTTCCATGAAAATATATCGAGAAGATCGAAGCTACAAATCTTTTCTCTCTGAAGTCTTATCTCATCAAAGTTCCAGTGGGAAAGGTCGAAGCTACAAATCCCTTCATCCTGCAACTAAATTGAGGCTCCGGTGGAGTAGGTTGATGCTATAAATCCCTCCTTCCTGAAATCCTCACATCTTAGAAGTTTTAGTAGAGAAGATTGAAGCTACGAATCTCTTCTCCCTGAATTTGTCTCCTCGAAGTTCCAGTGGAGTAGGTTGAGGCTACAAATCCCTTCTCCCCGATGTTACAATGAAGACCAATCTTTATTTCTTAGAAGTTTCTGTAGAGAAGATTGAAGCTACGAATCTCTTCTCCCTGAATTATTTCTCCTCGAAGTTCCAGTAGAGTAGGTTGAGGCTATAAATCCCTATCTCCCCGAGGTTACAATGAAGATTAATCTTTATTTCTTCGAAGTTTCAGCAGAGAAGATTGGAGTTACGAATCTCTTCTCCCTGAATCCTTCTCGAAGTTCCAGCAGAGTAGGTTGAGGCTACAAATCCCTCCTCCCTGAATTTAAGACAAGGATTAATCCTTGTTCAGCAGAGAAGATTGAGGCTACGAATCTCTTCTCCCTAAATTCATCTCTTTAAAGTTCCAGTGGAGCAGGTTGAGGCTACAAATCCCTCTTCCCTGGGTTTACAAAAAGGATCAACCCTTACTTCTTTGAAGTTTCAGCAGAGAAGATTGAAGTTACGAATCTCTTCTCACTAGAGTCTTGTCTCCCTGAAGTTAAAGCGGAGCGGACTAAAGATACAAGATCTTATCTCTCTGAAGTTACAGAAGAGCAGATCGCATCAAACCTTGTCTCTCTGAAGTTACAGTAGAGCAGGTTGAAGTTACAAGTCTTATCTCCCTCAAGTTACAGCGGAGCAGACTGAAGATACAAGATCTTATCTCTCTGAAGTTACAGAAGAGCAGATCGCATCAAACCTTATCTCTCTGAAGTTACAGTGGAGCAGGTTGAAATTACAAGTCTTATCTCTCTAGAGTTATAGCGGAGCAGACTGCAGTTGCAGAGGGGCAGATTGAGGTTACCATAGCAAGTCTCATATCCCCGAGGTTACTAGAGCAGATCGAAGACAGAAGATTTGGCCTACCTGAAGATGCAAGAGCAGATCGAAGATTCGAGCCTAGTGAAACAGCCTAAAGCCACAAGTCCTATACCTTTGAAGATGCAGTGGAATAGAACAAGGCTAATTGAAGAGAAGAAGCACCAAAAGATCAAGACTCGGCAAGACCGGGCAAAATTGGCCCTCTTTGAGTCTTTGCTCTATTCTCGTTACACGACAATGAGCAAAGAGGGGCAGCTGTAATAGGGCAATTTTGCCCGGCCTTTTACAAAAATAAACCCAAACTAAAGAACCCACCTAAACTACCCAGGCCCAATACAAGCCTAATCCCGGTAGCCCAAAACCAAACCCATCCTAACCCATTAGCCCAAAGTAGGGTTTTAGAATTTCTGAAACCCTAGCCACCTGCCCTCTGGCACCATGCCGCCGCTAGCCACCCTAGCCTCTGCCACCACTGTCCATATCACATCCGCCTCTAAGTACCTGCACACACGCAAAAGAGGACAACAGCAAAAGAACAGAGACAAAACAAAAGGCAGAGAACAGTAGCATAACACGGAAGCAACAGTAGCGAAATTAAAAGAAATATCTTGTATATCTCGGCTATAAGCCACGCACAACCAATGTAATCAGGGGGGATTTTAAATTTTTTTCTTTCCTATCTCATTTGGCTAGAAACGGAGGCCGAAAACAAATTAAAAAAGGTGATCCGATCACACTTCGAAAAAGGTCGGTGGCGACTCCATTTTCAAATTTTAAAGTCGATTCCCTTATTTTAAAAAAAAAAACGGTTTCGACAATAATCATTAACATAAATATAAATTAAGAGCACGAACTTGCTAAATTAAAACAATTTAAAACAAACGAGGGTTAAATTAGAACATTGACTAAAGTTAAAGAGACCTATTCTGTAAAAATATCAAGAACAAAAAATATTAAAACCATTCTCGCGTGAATGGCTAACTTGGGCGGTAGGTTTGCATTTTTAATAAAAATTTAATATATATTTTTAAATTTTCTTCTTTAAAAAATCCATCAACCCTCATCTCCATTACCCACTCTCTCATTGGGATTTTGTTAAATATTTATATTGATATATTAATAATATTATTAAATAATAATTAAAAAATGAAATTAAAATTGCCCCAGGGCACGGATTTATGATTAAATCAAAAACTGAAATCAATAAATTACAGAAATTAAATTGAAAATGTAACATTTTTTGAATGACTTCCTCCTTCTCTCACTCTCCATTTTTTATTTTCAGAGAGAAATACCTAAGTTGATCCTTCTAAAATAAATACCAATATATAATATAAATAATACACAAATAAATAATATTTAAGTTAAATTAAAGGGATAAATTAACTTTTTTAATTTCTATTTATCTAATTTTTTTAAATTCATGTTTAAACATTACCTTAAAAATTAATTATAGATAATATATAATTATTAAAATAAACACAGATCTAAATATATATAATTATACGAATATATATATTAAAAGATAAAAATATTTTAAAATTAAATATTTTGAAAGGATAATTTAGCTAGAAAATATATTTTTTTAAAATTATAAAATTAAATGGATAATAAAAAAGTAAATAAATTATTTAAATAAATATAAAAAGGGAATGTGCCACTTATCGCAATATAGATTTATACCTTGTTATATTATATATATAATGATATTAATTTATATATTTTAAATCATAATTTATATAAATGTTAAACTATTTGATAAGTCTCAAGATAAAATTAAGTGATCTAATATATACAGATTAATTTTAAAGTAAATAATTAATCTTATAGATCACAATTAGGTTTTTATAGTTCAAAGGAGGAATATTGGTGAGACTCGAATTTAATAGATAAATAAAGAATGACAAAATTTAAATTAATATTTTTAAAATTTTATCTATTTTCTTTAGAATTAAATGAATAAAGACAATTTTTTTTTTATTTTTATAATAAATGAAACTAGTTTGTTCCTAATTCTATAGTATAGGGACTTGCTAGACAATTTAACCTCACATAAACATAGGCCAGTATTTGGTACACTGATATTGTATTTTTTTTATTCCACGAGTAATCTTAAAATATAAATATGTATTTTTTTTATTATAAATATTTTACTATATCACTATAGAACACTTGTTAACTCCCGATTTAACTTATGAAGTCTAAAAACTTTAGTGATCTATTCGAACCGAAAATAAATAAATAAAAAGGCAAATCTAGTTGAAATTAATTATGAATAATATATATAATATAAGTATCCAAAATTCCAAATTTATAATATTTAAATTGCAAAATATTGAATGTAATAATATGGAATATTCAACTTTTCACTATTTATCAATTTAATATTCAATCCTTCAACAAACTTGAAGCTTACATTCAATAGTTTTGGACACCTTACCTTTGCATATTAATAGGAAGGTCTAATTATACCTTTAGTACAAGTACTCTTTTAACATTTAAAATTTAGTTCTTTTACTTTCATTTCTAAGAATTTAGTCATTTTACTTGTTTCATTTGAAATATAAAGTCCAATTGACAATTATGTTAATAGGATTTTGTTAAATTTTAATACGTGGTATTTCAATATTCAAATGTCTGATTTAATAATTAAAGTTTAAATAATAACACATACTAAGACTTAACGGAAGTTAGTTAGCAACGTTACAAATTGAACTTCATTTTTTAAATCTATCAAGTAGAGGAATTGAATTTCTAAAATTAAAAGTATAGGGGATAAGTTTCAAAAATTCGAAGAGTATAGGGGCTATGGACATAATTAGATTGAGAAGCTTAAAATATCCTCCAAGTCCCTATACTCTTCAGACATTTGGAACTTAGTTTTGTACTTTTTATTTAAAGGAATTATTTTGTAAATTCAAGTATTACAACGTTATTTTTTCAGTTACATGGATACAGAGTGAGTAACTTTCTTATTTCAAAATGTTCCGCAAGTAAATTTAACAAAAGAATTTTACTGGTGTTTATAACTGGATTTGAATTTTGAAAATTTGAAAAATAAAGAAATTAAGCTTTTGGAAATTAAAGTAAATGGACTAAATTGCAGATGTATAAAATATAAAGGGATTTGAAACATATTTTAACCAAATGAGAAAAAAGAGAGAGACAAATTTGTAAAATGAAATAAGCAATAAGATAATAGTGTGTTGTCAATTGACCTAACAAACAAGTGACCACTTTAAGGAAACTCATAAAGTAAATATTTTTGAAGTTGAAAGATGGAGAATGCATGCTTGTAATTTACTAATGATGGAGCTATCACCACCTTAAAAAACACATATAATAAATGGAAAAAGAAATTATTTAATTATTAATTATTGATAAAAATTAGTAAATTTAAATATAAGAAAATTGTTTGTATTTTTTAAAATTTTAAGCAAATGACCTATTTTACTCTATTAATATAGTATTTTTTTAATAATTTATGAGCTAATGATCGATTAATCTTAAAAAAATCGATTTTTATTTGTAATTCTGGTTATTATATTAATTTTTTAGTCTAATTTACGATTTAACCGTTTATAAATATAAATCAAATTACATTACACTATTTAATTGACTGAATTTTTTTTAACGTTAATTAAATTTTGGGTTAAAAATTATAAAGAAAAAATACTTTAAATAAAAAAATTTTAAGTATTAAAATCGAAAAACGAGTATTCTTTAAAACTCAAATCATAATATATTTTTTTTACTTTCTCACCCATGCTCGAGGAAGACAAATTACCTAAATTTTTATTTTATATTAATATTCTTATATTATAATTAAATTTAAGTTAAAATGTTTTTATTGTTTAATAGTAATTCAAGCCGAGTAATGTAGAATTTATAAAAACCTTATAAAAACTATGGGTAGGAGCTAAATCTATTAAATTTTGGATAAATAATTTGCTTAATATCAGATTTAGTACTTGAGCTTTGACAAAATTTTTAATATGAGATTTGAACATTCAAAATTTTGATTTTGATATTTGAACTTTAAATTTATTTATCAATGTGGTACTGTTAGTAGGGGTGGAGTCATAAATTTTCTTTAGGTGGCTGAAATCAATTTGTAATTTTTACAATAGTAAAAATACAATTTCACCATTTTAATAGTTTATATTTTTATAATTTTTAAAAGATTAAATCAAATTTTTATCATTTTTAGGGAAACCAAAGTGCAATTTTACCTTTATTAATTTAAAATTTTTAAAAATTTAAGAGATCTAAATGAAAAATTTTCCATTTTCCGGCATAGTTTCGCCCTTAAATGTTAGTCGATGAAGTGTTAATACACAGTGACCCACTTAAAAAGTGACACATGGTGGTGAATG
Source organism: Gossypium stocksii (assembly GCA_020496765.1). Lineage (NCBI taxonomy): Eukaryota > Viridiplantae > Streptophyta > Magnoliopsida > Malvales > Malvaceae > Gossypium > Gossypium stocksii. Next base: position 5,452,007 of record CM035623.1, read on the forward strand.
TGAGATTTCTTTTCCACTTCAATTCCACCATGGACCTGATGATAAATGTACCCTCTTCTTTCCTTTTCACTTCTTCCACTCTTTGAATGGTTTTGCTGCAGATATTGCAGAATGGTTTTGTGAAAAAATGGAAGAAACCACCGTCCACAAAGCCCAAAAAACACTTAATTCACTAATTAAACCTATCAATGAATCAAATTAAACACCAATTCCTAACTCTCCCCGAAATTAATTCTCGAAAATCTCTCGACCTAACTTCTCGAATAACCTCCACCACTTAAATCTTGCATCAACACAAATATAGTTGAGTGCTTGAAGGTTTTGAGAAGATTTTGAGTGAAATTTTTAACATAAAAAATGTCAATTCTTCCCGTATGTATATTTTTTTATCAAATAAATTAATTTAATTTTTTAAAAAAGTATGAACAATTTAATTGTAAAAAAATTAAAAGAAAAAAAATCACATTATATAAAATTATTAATTATTTCTTTTCAATATGCAAAAAAAAAAAAAAAAAAAACTAACTGATACTATCATTCAAGAGCTTGAGATTGAGGAGACCTGATATATCTTTCAAGAGCTTGAGAAGATTTAATATTTGATTTTTCTTCACTAATAACAGAAGGTTAAGGAATCGATTGATTATTAATGATTTTTGACACCCTTTTCTTGAAAAAAAAATCGGTCTTTTTGTTGACCATAATTTAATTAAAAAACCTGAAGACTGTAATAATACATTAAACAACAACATATTAAGAAAAAAAACAATAAATCAAATAAATAAAGAACATAATTTATGCAAAAATATTTACTAATATGTCTTTTATGTAAGGAGCCGAGAGGAAGATAATTTGTATTTTTTACTCTGTGCTCATAGTTTCGGCATCAAACTCTTTTCTTTTTATGTCAATAGTGTCGGCACCTTACTATAGGAAGATAATTCTTTAGCAAGACATACAAATCAAAATACAAAAAAAATTATATTGAGTCTCTAAGTTTAGTCTTTCGAAACCCTTTATATATTAATATTTGATTATTATTATTAAAGTCATATAATTAAAAATTAAAAAATATTTTATTAATATAAAGTATAACCTTATGGCTTAAGAGACAAATTTTATGAAATATAAATTGGTCGGGAGTGAATGTTATACAATGTGGACATTAAATTTAAAATACATGATAATTTATATATAAAATTCAAAAATCTAAAATTTCTAAGGAGGCGATTGCTCTCGTGCCCCCTGGATCCATCCCTGGTAAGGACAGACTATTTATATATTTAATAGTAGAACCCTTATTATAGGTGTCTTATTATTGTTGGAGAGTTGCTAGTTGAGAAATAACTAATCATATTCACAGATATAAATTAAGGATCTGTTTGTTTACATGTACAATATTTTATATTGTGTTTGTTTCACAACAAACAACTTGGTCAACAGAAAATGACTTACATGTTAACGTAAAATAAGCCTTTTTTTTGTTCTAAAAAATGACTTACCTTTCTAAAAAACTCCTCTATATGTAAATTTATTTTTATATAAAAATTAACTTAAATCAAACTTAATAATATTATATTGATAATAAATTTTATTTTTTAAAAATATTAAAATAAAATATTATATTTTTAATATTATTAAACATACATATTTAATTATTTATATTCAATCATATAATAAATAATTAATATAATTTATTATTTTAATAAATTATTTAATATTTCAATTTTATTTTAATAATAAATTTTAAATAATATTCTTCACATATTATTGAAAATATTCAATATTAATATTTTAATAATAAATATTTATTACAATTATAAATATATTAATAATAAATATTTTTATAGTATAAAGATTAAAATAGGTCATAAGTCTATGTACTCTTCACAGATTTGTAATTTAGTCTTTGTACTTTTATTTTCAAGACCTTAATCCCTCTACTTTTAATATTTGAAAATCAAGTCCAATTGTTGACATTGTTAATTTTTTTTTGATTAATTTTGTTGATGTCTCATATTTAAATAAAAAATACTTACTTGGTAGTCATGTAACTAAAAATGACTTTGTAATAAACCTGAATTTAATAAAATATTTTTAATATATGCAAAAACATTGTAAAATATAAATCTATATATATACAATAAACTCAATTAAACAATAAAAAAATAAGAAAATCTCAAATGTATATTTGTTTTATTAAAAACAACATTTATAAAATATTTTTAAGAAATCTATCAAATAATAAAAACTATTTTATACAAATGTATTTGAACACCAAAAAATACTATTTAAAAAAATAAATTATTTTCTAAAATTCATTTTCCGATAGTTATTTTTGAAACGAAATTTTCTAACAATATATTTATGCATGCAAGAGACGAAGGTTTTTTACCCAAATATTACAAAAAAATTTAAAAATTATCAAAATAATACAACATTTTTTTTATTTACCAAAATAATACAAACTTTTTTTTATTTACCAAAATATTACAAACAGTAAAAAAAACTGAAAACAAAAAAAAATTATAGCAGGTGGGGCCCACAGGCGGCACCAAAGGTGCCTCTCCCATAGGCGGCACCAAAGGTGCCACTCCCATAGGCACCACCCAAATACCCGTTTTTATTTTGGTCATTTGTTCGTATTTTTTCTTATTTTCGGATTAAAATCACTTCCAAAATAAATACTATTTTCATATTTTATTATTTTCTAAAATAAATAAAATAGTATAAAATAATAAAATATGAAAATAGTATTTATTTTGAAAGTGATTTTAATCCTAAAATAAGAAAAAATACGAAAAAATGACCAAAATAATGGTTTTTTACTAAACTTATATAAAAAAATATTAAAATAATAAATTTGAAACATTATGTACTAAAATAATATAAAATAATAAAATACGAAAATAATATTTATTTTGGAAGCGATTTTAATACGAAAATAAGAAAAAATAAGAACAAATGACCAAAATAATAGTTTTTTACTAAACTTATATAAAAAAATATTAAAACAATACATTTAAAACATTATGTACTAAAATAATATAAAATAATAAAATACGAAAATAGTATTTATTTTGGAAGTAATTTTAATTCGAAAATAAGAAAAAATACGAACAAATGACCAAAATAATGATTTTTTACTAAACTTATATAAAAATATTAAAATAATAAATTTGAAACATTATGTACTAAAATAATATAAAATAATAAAATACGAAAATAATATTTATTTTGGAAGTGATTTTAATCCGAAAATAAGAAAAAATATGAACAAATGACCAAAATAATTGTTTTTTACTAAACTTATATAAAAAAATATTAGAATAATACATTTGAAACATTATGTAATAAAATAATATAAAATAATAAAATACGAAAATAGTATTTATTTTAAAAGTGATTTTAATCCGAAAATAAAAAAATACGAACAAATGACCAAAATAAAAACGGGTATTTGGGTGGTGCCTATGGGAGTGACACCTTTGGTGCCGCCTATGGGAGAGGCACCTTTGGTGCCGCCTGTGAGCCCCACCTGCTGTATTTTTTTCGTTTTTATTTTTTTACTGTTTGTAATATTTTGATAAATAAAAAAAAATTTGTATTATTTTGATAAATAAAAAAAATGTTGTATTATTTTAATAATTTTTAAATTTTTTTTGTAATATTTGGGTAAAAAACCCAAGAGGCGATAGTGTCTTAAGGAAGGCTAATCTACATGATTCGGTTTTCGTTGAGTAGGCTAATGCGCCTGCTATATTGGGTGAGAACCGTTAGACAAAAAGTTGCTTCCAAATAAAGCGTTAAAATTGTCATTTAGGGGTTTCGAAGCATTTTTAATGTCAGACCCAACGTAGAATTATTTTCATATATTCATATCATATTTTTATATATATTTAATAATCATATTTAAATAACTATTAACGTGTTTTTTTTGTCCAAAACCAAGACTAAATACAGAAACAGTAAAACATATGTTCGACTGACATGTTATTTATTAGATTTTGAGATGTTTATATTGCATTATTTATATGCTTTTTGTTGCATTGTATTTGTCGTGTTTAAAAAAAGAAATCATATTAGTACAGTTTTAAGTTTTCTTTTAACACACTTTTGATCTTCAGACAGAGAATGTTAATATAATAATAAATTTAATTCTTAACGTTCAGATAATTTAATCCTAGCAATAAAATAAACTTCATCGCTTGAATTTAATTATAAATATTAATATTAATATAATTTTGAGTAATAAAAAAAATCAGCACCACGGCCTTACACCTCTACACCAATTACTTTGTTCCATTATTCAAGAGCTACTTAAAGCCTTGTGTTATCACTTCAAAGTTTATAGTTCAAATTCTGGTGTTAAACATTCCCTCGCCAGATTATAATAATAGTATATACACACACACACACACACACAAAAACCCCAGCAGCTATGCTTGTCATTTTGTTTTCCTTGGAATATTGGATGAACTTACAACTCAGCAAAGGAGTAAATTAATCAATTTTTTATTTGGCAAAGGAAGCAGAGAAGGAAGAAGATTTAGTTCAGCAAAGTATGTATATTATTAATTGTGAATAACTATGGAGGAAAACAAGAGGCATATATAACTAGAGAAATCCCACTATGCCTAGTTGATATAGATATATGCATATAACTGGTTATGTATCTTCAAGAATCTCTCTGTGAACATGCATGCAAGAGGTGCTGCAATACTTGTAATTATACCTGTGAAAGGGCACTTTTCCAGCCAATGATGTATTACAACATGAGCAGCTAATATCACCTGGACCTGATAATCCACTTTTCGATTGTAAACTAGTAGTTGATCCTACTGTCGTGCTACTGCCTTGAGCATCACGGCTGTGGGTGGCAGCAGCTGCTGCTTCAGCAATCCTCCTCTCAGCAGCGGCAGCTCTCTTTTCCCTCTCAAGAGCCTGTGCTCTCTTCAGTTCCTCCTGTTCAGTAACACAGCAGGAGGGGGGAAATGTAAGAACAGTCTTAACATTGCTTAATTTGAGGGGATTTAAAGTGAAAAATAACAGAAGAAAAACTAAATATTCAACGGAGAAGGCACAGTTAAAATCAATAATTTAATCCCACCTCCTTAGAGATTCGCGATATACCAACTGATTGGGATTGCCATCCCTTTGAAACCGAGGCTACAGTGGCCTGATTTTGTGAAACTGCTACAGTTTTCTGGGACTGGGCAGCCTCAGCCTGCATATCAATATGGGAATTCAAACCAAGTGTGTCAACATTCCTAATAAGCATCAACAAATTCATTGCGAGAAGCTTCACAACATAATTTCAAGAAAATACCAAATTCCATTCCCATGGATGGACACGTAGTTACAGTACCGATACGCAGACATGCGCATTCTCTTGAACATAAAAGGCAATTTCAAAGTCATCTCTGATCTCCAATATCAAACAGGAAATTGAACTAAAAAGGGCATATATGATGAACACGTGTTTTATTATAGTTTTACTCAATGTTGGATCCAAGATAAGAGCAATTTTTCTTCTTTCGATCAAATATTCTTTAAATTTTCGGGGAGGGGTGTTGAGCATGAAATTTTGGGGCAGTAATTAATAGGGAATATTTACCTGAGCTTTCTTTTCCCTGGCTCTACGCAATTTCTTTAGTTCCTTTGCTCTTGCTTTCCTCTTAGACTCTTTCTCTGCCTGATACATCCATATACAGAGAAAGTCATCAGAACTCAGAAATCAATATGGAATATAAAAACACTGCATAAACGACTTAATTTACCCAAGGACAGCAACAGCCAAAGTTATTAAATGATGAGATCTTCCACAATGGAGGAGAAAAGAAATATTAAAAGAATAATAAATTCTATGGAGACTGATGAAATAATTCCCATTCTTTGATGGAGTGCATGTGCATTGGTTAATGAGAGAGAAAAGAGGTAGCATGCCATGGTAATAATAAAGCCAAATCTGGCAGCATTAAACATATTAATCAAAGAAAATATGCTTCTATTGACTTTGAATAATTCATGATTGATCTCATGATCGACAGCTATGCAAAGACGCTTATTCTTTATAGGAAGAAAGAATATCTCATGACTGATAGTTATGCAAAGACTTTTACCTTTTATATGAAGAAAATATTGAACAATACTCAGCCTGCTTAATCCATAGCTACTTAGATAACCTTAACTATTTATAGTGTACTATAATGCATAATCAGAGGTTAAGCAAATCAACTGCCAATAAGATTCTTGGTGAATGCTCTGATATAAGATCAAGGAAGATAGATATAAATACCTGCTTGGCTGCTTGAGATTCCTCCATTTCTTTAGTTAAGGCGCTAGGAACTTTAGCAGCATTCCAATCCCACTTCTCAAGGTTTGAAGCCATGAACCGTCTAAAAGTATTCCTGACTTCCTTCTCATTGGCCAGCATATATGGGGTTCGCCCTCTTTGGTCTTTAATACAGGGATCTAAACCCTGCTCCAGGAGTTCCAGAACTTTTTGAGCATCTCCGGATTGAGCTGCTTCATGCAAAGGTGTTGAAGTACAAACAACTTCGCTATCACTCTCGCTTGATATAGTATCAGATTTTACATTGATTGAAGGACTTTTAGAAGAATCCCTACAATTCAAGTCATTCCCTAGTTCCTCTTTGCAAGGGTCTAGGTTGCCATTATCATTGGTCCTACTACTTAACAACATGTCTTCTTTGGTGCTAGGTGGAATTTCTTTCTCCTCCACTTCATAAGAAACTTGTGTGAGTTGGCTATATATACGCTTGACCTCCTTTAAGGTGGGCCTACGAACAGTTAATGGAACATTTCGAATGGCACAAAACTGGTGACTGAAACAAGGTTTATCCCCATTGAAAAGCACGTTTCGATTGCTTGAAGGAGCATGAATGAAAACGCAAGATGATGCATCAAAATAAAACTTCCAAGAAGCAAGCAACTCTTCAATTTCCTAAACATTAACATCACAGGTACCAGTCAACATTTGTGGAGTTCAAAGCTTTTTCACTAGAACACTGCTAGGTATCAAGATGGTAACATAACATAAAGGATCTAACGACAAAAACAAAATGTCATTACCTTCTTCAATGCAAGTTCATTATGCCGCCGGAGTGCAGCTCCAGCAGAATGCGCAGCCTTCCCAGTTGCATCTTTGGATGACTGTTTCTTACCAGCCTTGGCCCTCACCACATATCTACAAGACAGCAAACAGGATTATCACCTTAACACCTATATTCCATGATGAAGTACAATTTTTGCTACATTCACTACTACAATCATTCGAACAATAACATATATATAAATGCAGACCTGTGAAACGTTTTGTGAGCCACCATGGTGTTACCATCAAACACACATCCAGCAAAGTGGCCACCACTTGAAAGAAGCACAATCCTGAAACTTGTACTATCTTTAGGCTCTTGAATCAAAGTTCTCAATCTCTCAATAACCTCATTTTCTCTCAAGCACAAAGGATTATCATTCCACGCATCTTTATCATTCTCATATAAAACACTTTCAGATTCATTTAAAATCAAAGATTTCCAAACTGAAACTCTCTCTCCCGTTTGAAGAAGAATAAACAATTTCTGCCTAATATTTTCAATCAATCCCTTGGAAGCATCATTACGAGGATAAGCTCCCTTATCAGCTTCATCCTCAGATCCTGAAATACTCGAGACCTCATAGTCTTTGAAAGAATCCATAGTCAACTCATCAAAATCTTCCTCCTTTACAATATCCTTACCAGCAATGCTTAATTTTACCTATAATCAAATAAAACGAAAAAAATACCCATAGCTTCAATTCCTATGTAGATTTCAGAGGTAAGTAGAAATAAAGCAAATTCAAAAGGACCAGGTGAGAAAATTTACGTTGAAACGATGAATGTCGGATTTGAAGTGGGAGCGCTGGTCCTGGAGAGAGTCAAACTCAGCCTTGCAGGTGTTGCAAGTCCATCTAGGCAAAAAGACGCCGGTTTTGGTGCTCTTTTCTTCCCTGTCATCGGTGCTATTAGGGTTTTCTGAAGAATAGTTTTCGGAGATTGAGAGGGGCTCGAAGACTGAAGTTAAAGAAGGAGAAAGCAAACGACACGAATCGAAGAAGTTGACAGGGAGGTCGAATATTGAACGGTACCGGTTTTCTGGGAAGGTGGCGGCGGCGGCGGCGGCGGAGGAGGAGGAGGATGGAAGATGTTCGCTCGCCATGGCTGTGGACTGGGTTGAGCCCTTTGGTTTTGGTTTGCTTTGCTACTGCGAAACGAAACGATGCTTCGCAATCGTAAACCTTTAGATTAAAATATATGCATAATAACAGACTAAGTCCTTAATTTTTATATTCTTTTATCAATTTGGACTTTATTCTTTTTCTTAAGCAAAATTTGACCTACATTTTCCAAAAAGAGTTGTATTTTTATGAACTTGTATATTTTTAATTTTTTTTATTTTGGAATTCATTTTTATAAATTTTAGATTATTTATTGTGATATAGTGTCATATTAGCACAAAGTATACATGAAATGTCATGTAGGTTGGCAACCTAACATTATTAAAAAGTTTTAATGTTTTAGTCCGTATTTTTTTTAAAAAAATAATTTTATTTTTTTTGAAAAGTTAGTGGTCAAATTTAAAAAAAAAGAACCAAATTGACGAGAATTTGATCATGTTGAAAGTTGTTAAAGAGCCCTTATAGACTTGATTTTTTTATATACATTAAAAAGTTGATGTTTTCCGATCAAAGAAATGCCAACATATATAACAAGTTCTAGAAAAACAATCCATATACATAAGGTTGTAAATGAACCGAGTTTGAACGAACAAACTTTTGTTCATGTTTGTTATTTTTAAGCTTATTCGTGTTCAATTTGTGTTTTAAGAATTTCAAATTTTTGTTCATGTTCATTTGTTTAATGTTCATGAACATATAATTGAACATGTTCACGAATAATGTTAATAAATAATAAACAAATTAACAATAAATAAATACACACACACATATTGGTTAGATATAAAATAGTCAAATATAAATATTAATAATTATATTATAAATGAAAAAAATACAAACCAAGATAATTTTATTAATATATACTAATGGAATTTTTATAAGAAAACATCATTAATAAATAAACAAGCTTTTAAATGAACTTGTCCATGAACATAAACGAACCGAACACACCTCTATTCGTGTTCGTTCGTTTATTAAACGAACATAAAAAATTTATTCATACTCGTTTATTTAGCTTAATAAACGAACATAAACAAACATTATACAAATGGTTCACGGATAATTTATCAAACATTATATTCATTTACACCCCTACATATACAAGTTAAGTTTAATTGACTTTGCATTTGAAAAGTGTAAGCCGCATTATCAATCTCCCACTTTGACATTTTTAACCAAAATACAATATTAATCTTCAAGCAAGGTAAATGCGATCTTCTACACAACACTCCCTCTTAATCCCACCAGCTATGTAGCATAACTATGAAATCAATCATTAATGCAAAAGAGTAAATAAGTAGTAAAAATAGAAGAACATAGTAAGATAAAAGACTTGATCATGCGTTGGGTTGGGCCGGGCCAATGCAAAATTTAGGCCCATTTTCTAGGCCTAGGCTCGACCCAAAAAATAGATCTAAAATTCTACCTAAAGCCGATGTAGATTAAAAATGTTAAACCCAAGTCTAACCTAGTCCGCCTGTATTAATTTTTATATATTATTTTTTATATCAAAAACAAATTTTAAAAATATAATACATTAAATACACTGAAAACATTAAAATAGATGTTTCCCAACAAATTGAAAATACATTAAAAAAAAGTTTTTATATTTAAATAACATTAAGATAGTTGTAATTTAGCAAGCAAATGTCTCTAAAATAGTAACAAAATTAACAATAAAACACAAGTTATGCAATCCAAACAATAACAACGAAATAATAGCAATATAATAGCAAAGTGACAGTAGAACAACAGCAGAAAAGAAAGTATAGGCTGATTTGGGTCGGGCTAGGCCAAAAATCCTACCCAAGACTCCGTCCGTTTAGAAAACAAGTCTTATTTTTTATCTAAACCCATTTTTCGAACCTATATTTTAGTCCAACCCATTGCACTTTTCGGGCGGGCCTTCGAGCTTGAGTGGGTAGCCTGATTAGGTCTATAACATAGTAATATACCAGAAGAAGAAAAATCAAAAGTATAAGCATCACTAGCAGAAAATGTATCATGTAGCGACCTAGTTTCTAATGGTGTAAAAAAAAGGCGGTTTTGAGATCTCATTGCCGTATCAAGTCCATAAATATTTAATGGAGATATTTATAGAGTTATTGTGTTTATGAAATGAAATTTGATAAAGTGATTTAACCGTGAGAAATATTAGTTTAGAGACTAAATTGTAAAAAATTAATCACTAAATTTTTAATTAGATTAAGGCTTGAAGACTTAAATAGCAATTAACCAAAAGTCTAAAATAACAATTAGACTATATTCAAATAAGGATTAGTGAACGGTACGATGACATTGGTTTAATTAAGTAAAATAAGATCAATTATAATTAGAATATGATTAATTAAAGTTAATTTAATTTTAATCCAACTATAAAGCAACATTTCCGGTGGAAGGAGAGAGAAATTCATCTCCTCCAACCAACTGCTAACAAAGAATAAGAAGTTTAACGCCATTTTCAAGTTTGAGTCAAGTGGATGAAATTTGATTTATGAATTGGGAGGCTAGATAATCATATTCCACAACAAAATTTTCACCATCTTTACTAGAATGATGCAAGAAATTGCTTATCACATCAAGGTTAAATGTGAATAAGTGTCATCTGACATATGTCTGCATATAATGCTTATTATTCTTGTCTTTGATGGATTTCTGAAAGATTGACATAGAATTCCAACACTAGGTTCTTCACATACAACTTGACATATGAAACAGAACCAGTTCTCTTGAATGTTCCTTTTGTTGATAAATCCTTTTTCAACTATGATCTTCATTCTCTTTGCATATGTCGGGTTGAGGAATCTTGGTTTCCTCTACTCAGGCTCAGGCCTACCTGCTTCAGCAGTTTCCAATAAATTTCTTGGTGTACTTAGACTCAATTTGAGATGCAGAACCAATTGCAACTATCTTAGGCTCTTCACCACCAACTTCTTCACTACTCTTCTGCTGCTGTTACTTCTTCAACAAATTATTGTGCCTTTGGATCAATTTCAATTGGTTGTTGCTGAGTGATCTATTGGTTTGGATAGTAAGGTTCTACTAACAATTAGTCACTTTCTTCCACTACCTCATCTGTCTTTTCAACAGACACCACCTTAACTCATTCTTCCACATTCTCAGAAGTAATATGAAAATAAAAATCCACAAAATCATCAACAACATCAAAGACACAAAATCATTCTTCCACCTTCTTGTAAACCGCCTTGCTCATCCTACTGTGGTTCTTTTGCTAGTTGCTCTTCAGTCTTTGTTTGGGGCATATCTGAAAAAGTTTTAATTTTTCATTTCCTCTTTGTATTCTTTTTCCTGAAGAAATTTGAAATTTTCTAACAATCCCATGTAGCATTTTAGGCTTTTTGTATGTTCATGCTTCAATCTATAAATAAAGCTAAGCTCTTAACAATTTCCTCAAGTTTTTAGGAGTTTCTTCCATTGAAGAAACATCATAAGAGAGCTTATAGCCAAAGTATTGTTTGGGAAATTAAAAAAAAAACTCTTTGAAACCATCTCAAAAGCTCAAAGTAAGATGAAGCAATGAGAACAAGCTAATGAAATGAAACACAAAGGAGAGTAAAAGCATATCAGAGTAGCCTTGAACAGAATCAAAGGTGAAAGCCATGATTTGTGAGGTTTTGTTGCTTGGCGTTTGGGTGATTATCTCACAACGTCATAGTAAAAAGTGAGACAGGGATCAAACTGGTGAAAAAAATTCCAAAGATAATTAAACCCAAAACCTCCCAGGATAGCCTTAACCTTTTTTTTTTTTAATGACTAGAATTGGGTAGGTTAGTTTTAACATTTTTCTAATAAACTAAATTTTTTTATATATTTTAGTGTGATGAAAAATTAAATATTTATAATATTCTTTTTAAGTAACATGTATATTCATAACTACGATATAAATCATAATAATAAAAATTCAATTAATTAGAATTAGAATTGACTTAATATAAAAACTGAAATATATTTATATTTAAATCAGAATAAATTTGGATAATATTAACACATGATATGATGGGACTTAAACAAAAGATAATTTGGAGGAGAACCCAAATACCTCTATACATGCTGAACGCTTATATTTTTTATTGTGAGAGAAAAATAATAATTTTATTCGAATAAAATATTTCTAATTAACCTAGCGTCTAAAAAATAATAAATGCACTGGTAGTGAAAAATACTTCATAAGTAGGGTTATAATATTACCATGTGGCGTTTAATTATATGTGAATATGCTTGTAGAGCTTTTTATTCCATTTGTGGAAATATAAAGATGCAAATTATTATATGGATGTATATAGATTTTTTTGTTGACTTTTATTAAAGCATCATGTTGATAATGCAAAAATATCGCCCTTCTTAAATGTAGTTAAAGAATAATGCATCTTTTAAGATTTTATCATTAGCTTTGAAAAATTCCGAAAGATATTTTTTAATTTTTTTTAAAGTGATTGACAAAATTTTGAGAATACGTTGCTCTTCTGTAGCATCTAAAGAGGACAATACATTTACATTATTAGCGTGTTGCTCTAACAAAAAAGAGAGAGGAGAGGATTGCTCGTATGGATCATCTTGTTCAGAAAATGATAAAGAAGCGTCCACACAAACATTATAAGAAACCACATCGCCTAGAACAAATATATTGTCACATGCATAGAATCTATATATCATTCTCTGTCGATGCCAATCTTTTACATGTGGACAAATACCAAGTCAACATCGATTACATTTGAGAGTTTTTCAGCAAGTTTAATGTCTCATCTATCACATCCAGATGCACATGTTGAGAATCCTATAACTAAACTAACTTTTTTTATGGTCAGTTTATCCTAAAAATCTTCTTCTCTTAGCATCATTGTATGAATGGTCATATTCTACCTTATCTTAGATAGTACATCATTAAATTTAAATTTAATTTCAATCTAATTTTAATTTAAAATAAGAATAATTTTTTAATATATTAACAATAGAATTTTTTTTAATATAGAAGGCTAAGAAATTAACACGATAAACAATAATTAGTTTTTTTTATTTTGGTTGTATAAGTTAAAAGTTATAATTTATATCGATTCAATTAAAATTTTAAATTAAAGTTTAAGTATTTTATTTTTTGTATTATGTTAGTATTTTATTTATAAATGAAAAGATTATCATTCTTTTTAATTTTAGAAAGCAATAAATTAATTATTGATTTTAACGATGTTGAAGTTAATTTAAAAAGAAATGAATAAAAAAGAAAATGAGTTAACATCTCTTATTATTAAATTAATTATGAGAGTTTAAATTCAAGAAAATTTAATAGATTTATACATTTTCCTCCTCTAAGTTAATTTGTCCAAATGTGATAAACTTTGCTTGTTTGAAATTAATTATTTTATTTATAATGGTACCTTTTAATCTTATTTCTTAGTGTAATAATTGTATTAATATTATGATCATTACTTCATGATTTTAATTATTTTTTCGATTGATATTCATTACAATTAATAGTGATAACATCCATCACCTCCACAATTGCACTAAATGTGATAAATGATATCTATGATCACAATTAAAATCCACGAAGCCTTCTCAATCTAATTGGTCACAATTAGATACAAAACAAAAAATGCGTCCTAAAAGAATAAAAGAAAAAAGAATTGATGAACAAAAAAATGAACATCTCAGCTTATCATTTTCACAAATGGTAAAAATGCTTACCACTAATCAAATCAAATCAAATAAGCAAAAGGAATCAGCCTAAAAGCCCTTTGGTTAGGGGGTTTTGTTTTACTAGTGAAAATATACAATGCATAAAATATATGTACACAGAAGCAGCAGCAGCAGCAGCAGCAATTGGATAGGCCTTTTTAAAGTCGTGTTTATTGACTTGATTTTGCATAATAATATGGACCATGGTGACATCAATGGTTGCATCTTGGTTATTATCATTACCAATCAAAACTCAGAAAAAGGTTGAATTGAAGACTATGATTTTAGACGAGGGCTAGCTGCTTCACCTTCCCTACCAACCTTAGGTTTCTTCTCTGCCATTTTCTTACTCAACTACAAATATTTAAAATATTATAATTAGATTGAGCTCAAAATTTGGTTTGATTTAAAAAAAAAACAAATTATCAAATTAAAGTTAAATAATCAGCTCGAATCATTTTATTATAGTAATTAGAATTCTCAAACCTTCAAGTATTTAATTTCATCCAATTGAACCTTGATTCGACGGAAATTAATTATAACTTTAATCAATTTTCATCCAATCAAAGGTTAATTGAGTGACAATTAAATGCTTGAAGACTAAATTGATTATAATAAAATAATGAAAGCTTAGATGATTATTTGGTTTTGGTTTAGGGGCTCTTTTATATTTAAGCCACAAAAATTCATATACTTCTAACTAAAATTAGATTCAATGAAAAGAATTAATCATCTAAACCCTTATCATTTCAACCCTCAAAACATTCATCCTTACTCAATTGAGTCCTCAATTGGATGGAAATTGATAATGCGATTAACCAATTTTGTCCAATAAAAAACTTGATTTTAAAGATTTAATTGATTGTAATAAAACAATAAAGCTTAGATAGTTATTTTTTCGTTTTAGTTATATTTAGGCCACACAAATTTAAATACTTGTTAACTTAAATTCAAGTATTAAAAGGAAAAAAAAGGGACCTCTTGAACTAAAATTAAATAACCATCCAAGCCCTTGTCATTCACAATAAATTGAGCCTTCAACATCTATTTTCATGCATTTGAACCCTTCAAATCTATTTTCATCCAATTGAGCCTTCAATCTGACAATTTTAGTCCAATCAAGGGTTCAATTGGGTGAAAAATAGATGCTTGAGGATTTAATTGATTTTGTATTAAAATAATGATGCTTGGATGGTTATTTAGTTCAAGATCAGGGATCTTTCTATATTTAAGCCACAAATTCAAATTAGGGAGATTGGAAGATCAGGCTAACTTACGGTTGGATTGGTGAAAATGATCAACTGCTTATCTGCGGTTGAGACTAGAAGATTTGTGTTATCCTTGTCCAAAGCAAGAGCTGCAATATCCTGCCCTTTTCCCAGTTTCAACACATGGAGCACCTGTAAATCAAAGACTTTAGCCAGGTGACACTATTTGCCAATATGGCTCGTTCTCCTTATGCGTAACATGCATTCAAAGGAGTTTAATCTATGGAACACCCCATTCCAAGATGAAGAGAAGTTTAGTCTCCCCAAGGTACCTTAGAACAAAATTAATGCAAACTGAATCCAAAAGCATGGCTGCATTCACCATATACAGTGGGTAATAATAGCATCTTCGTTTAAAAGTTTTCTTGTACCTTCAGAGCATGCAGATCCAAGAAGCAAACTGAAGGTGATGGAATATCCAATTCTTCAATCTCTTCTGACTCGAGATTTGAATCATCAACCCCGGGATTCTTAAAGCTGAAGTTTTGGTTGTTATTGAACACTCCATTGGAAGATGAGTTCATTCCAATCAAAGCACTGTTGCCATCCACAGAAATTTCCATGCAACTGAGACCACCAAAGGAAGGAACTTTTGCTGTTGCCACTGGAATCCCATTGAGAGTGAATGTTCTGAGAACATGTTCCGATTGGTTCCAGGTTAAAATGATTCCCGTGGAAGAAAGGCAGACAGTGTCAGCTACCACACCAGCAAACCGTCTCATCAAGCAACCCTTCCTTATAGAATGTAAGAGAACATCTGATGAATAACCACATGAAACAACAATACCTAGATCTGAATTGACACAGCAACAAATAACTTCATTGCGGTGACCCCGAAGAACATGTATGGGACCTTCTATCCTATGCTTCCTGCTTCTTTCTGCCAAGGTGTTAGCTAAAGTACCAGTGGTTGAGGTTGGTGTGCCAGGGTCAGCAGTTGCTTCTGATGTGCTGCTTGAGCTGGATGTTAATGCCCTATGTATCCTCCAAAGTAATACGGTAGTGTCCCGGGAACCGGTCACGAGATAGTTGTTATCTGGTGATAGAGCAAGGCAAGTGACAGGAGCACAGTGTCCAAAAGCCGTTTCTAGTGTTTTTGCTCCATCAGATGAGAGTAACTTGATACTGTTATCCGCATGTCCACCTAGTTAAATTCCAGAAAAAATATATAAGGAGATACTAAATAACACAAGAAATGCGCATGACCATTATCAATGACACTGAACATGTAGTTCAAAATTAAGTCTCTTACTGCTACAAATGTTATATAAATAGTGGTTGAACAGCCAATCAAAAAGGAAAAGTAGGGGGACAATTCACAAGTTATTGATTTTAACCAATGTTTCACCCTAAATATTTAAACATTGAACAGTAGAAGCTGATTGTAAAAGATCAGAAGATTAGACACCAAAAACTGTTATCATCATCATAAAACATAGTTGTCATGCAGCATTTCACTGCTATGAAAATGAAAGATTATCGTTTTATAGAATGTTTATGAGAACTTGGGATAGTTTTAGACATGCTAGCCATCCACCCTTTTTCTTTTACAAAGGGACCAAGATTTGTTAGAGACAACTATAAGCACATTTTTAAATACAATCATAGTTCATTCGGTTGACCAGAAAAAGTCTTTAAAAGAAAAGTTCAATTCATGCTTATAAAGTATTCTTCAGAGTTCAGACAATGGTGCACGTAAGAAGCATCCTTTTCCAACTTATTACTACAAGGACCAAAGGAAGGATTCTAATGAGATGTTGTAACAAAATCCCAGCAAGCATCTGAAAGAAATATTACTTTTTCTTTTCTGATTTAGGCTTCATAAGCTGAAAGAAATTTATTAGAGAAATTATGAATCAAGAGGCTACCTGTAACAATTTCTTTATCACATGTGATGGAAACAATAGATGAACTCCTGATCCCAGATGAAGCGTATGCTAGTGCCTGGGGAAACTGCTCCTCATCAGAACCAGAGCCAGCTGGCATTTTTAACATTCTTATAAGTGCACCACCAGCTGAGCTTGCGATTGCTTTTCCATGTTCAAACATAAATGGTGTTCCCTGATCATCAGGAGTGTTTGGCTGCCACTTGTGCTGTGCAATATGAGCCGCTGGTGCATTTGTGCCAACAATTATAAGAGCATCTGAACATGCATGAATAGCAGATGCAGGCAAATTGCAGCGTTCAGGACCAGGGACAGCATATGGTTTGACTGCTCTTGGGTTCCGAAAGATTGTCTGGCATTAAATGTTAATCAGAAGTAGATCTAACATATTCATTTTTGAAAAAAAAAAGTTTGCCATTAGTGAAAGGACATTATTAGATCACTACTGAACCGCAGATGGAATTGCTAATTGCTACCTGCAAATGAAGAACATCTGAAAGTGGCATCTTCTTCATGTGAGGAACAGTAAGGAGTTGGGAAGGAGTTTGTCCAAGATAAGCGATCTTGTTTCGTGTAGCACACTGGTGTACCTTTTATATGTAGTACATGTGTAAGACAATAAAGACGGTTTCCCAAATAGAGCAGACATTAGAAGAAAAGATAACAAATCAAACTTACTGGATCAGAGATCTTATTAATATCAACTGTCCCTTCATATGTAATGTATAAGAACATGTTATTGGACAATATCGCTTCTCTGCCTCGTTGCTTATACCTAAACATTCAAATTCACTCATGTAAATTATTGTAAACTCAAGGTTTTCTTAAAACAAGAATCTCTGTGAACAATTATTATTACAAAAAAGAATATTACAATTATTATTAGTGGAAGTAATACAAAAATGTACCCAAATATGAGGTCAATCCATTCATTCAAATGTGCAGAGACATGCTCACTCTCAAGAGCCATTCGATGTTTATGAATGAAATCAACTGGGGTTTGAGCCCATGGTGGGAGTTTAACAGAATCTGCATGTTGAAAAAGAAAAGAAAAGAAAAGAATCAGACTCAGTGCAAATGGCTTTTGGTTCTCTTCAGACAATGAAAAGAGGAAACTTAGGTACATACCAAGATTTCTTCCCACTCGTGTTGTTCCGAAGTCGATTGAATATTCATTGGTTAACATCTCAGGAAGGTAAAACAATTCAGGAACCTAACATAAATAATATAAAATAAAAAGCAAATGAAGGAAATATTGATACTCTACTGAAGTACAAATGTGTCCAAAACTGATTGGCAAGATAAGACAAGCAACAATCACAGGGTACACACATGCTTCATATTTTAACCGGACTTTGATGTTCTCACACTAAAGACAAAACATAAAACACATACCAATTCCTTCACATCACTCATGTCCTCAAGAACTCTATTCCAAGTAGCAGCAACATTTGAAAATATCTGGTCTGAATGATTAAAATTTCTACCTTGCAGCTGAATTGAAAGAGTGGTAAATGGTTCTATTCTAACAAGATAGTACAAAACCTGCAGGAAAGCACCACATATAATGAAGAAGTTAGATAAAGAACCTGCTCAAATTGATAGCAAAATTAACAAAATCAACTACTTTGCATAGAAATAGGAAATTGGATTGAATACAATGAAGGTGTTCAATCAAAAAATAGAAAAAAGAAATTAGAGGCAAGGAAGACTTCTTGCAATCACATTGTTTTCAAATGAATGTTTGCACATAATTCGGAGGATAGATGTAAATAATCCTTAAAACTAAATAAATGAAGCATGCAACCTAGTGAACTGGCTGATGCAGAATGCAACTGTAAATCTCATGGTATTAGATTTAGACCAATATGTTAAAGAGCATATACTACAGATTTCAGGTGCACAGCAGCAACATGTTGGCCCTATAAAGGGGATTAGTCTATCATGTGAAGCACCATCTGTAGGGAAGAATAAGAGTATCATACAGAAGGTTGTACAATTTAATTTTTAAAGACAACCACTGCACAGGTAACAATTGCACGCACATGTATGCAAATGTCCCAAGTACTATGAGGAAACAAACTAAGGAAATCAAACCCTTCATGAATAGCAGGGATATATCTGACATTGCCCCTGTTTCAAGGAATTTTCTTATAACCATCATAAGAGTACAACTAGAAATGTTAAATATGTTAGAAAACCTACAGTTCTGGCACTTGAATAGTGTGAGTCATAGTGGAACTTGGGGATAACTGGATCATTGAAGTTAGCATATCTCTCATGGAATTTCTTCAGACGATCTGGATTCAGTGCCCCAACAGGCTGCAAACACACATGACTTTATAATGGAAAAGGATAGTGCAGATAGAAAGTATGTGCCAGCAAGATTAAAGCAAACTACCTTTGAAAGATCTCTGTAAGCAGATGGATCAGCAAGATTCAAACTCTTTGAACTGTAGTCAGAAAGAATCCATGGGAATACTGGATACTGTAAGTAAGAAAGAAAAGGACATTGTAAGTACGCCCAAAGAACGAGTGATTATCCATCAAAATGCACTCAGAAACAGTCTCACTTGAGTTATGTCATTGTAACTACGCCCAGCCAATGTGTTTAGCTGCATTAAATATTCAAAATTGCTGATCTGCAGAAGGGTTACAATTCTGCCAGTAATTATGATGATTATTTATTGCATGTGAATTATTTATATATGTACTGTAATTCATACCTCCCACCTGGCCCAACGCTCCATTAACTGAGTTCTTTTCAGAAGTTGTTCTGGTCTCTACATCAGAAAACAATGTAAGTTCAGGTTCAGGAAGGTAAATAAAAAATGAATCCTTGTAAACAGCAGCTAATACACACACCTTTAGCTAAGTTGTAATGATCCCAAATTTATAGAAGTAAAATACCAGTGGACTTTCCACTCATTTCGTTTAAATACAGATGATATTATCTATCTGCATTCGTGCTAGACCTCTTTCAATTAAAATAAAAGAATATAAAATAAAAATAAAAAACAACCAAAATACAACCTGAGTTGCAAGATAAATGTTGTTCAAATGAGGAGGTTGTGCTCGAACAATAGCTTTGTAGGCATTTCTTCGGGCGTCGGAACTCTGGATCCATTATTATTATTTTTAAGAAAGAAAAGAAGAAGAAAGGGGAAAAGCCAATGCAAATAAGAGGAACATACAGGGAGTAAACAACCATAAAAAGCATACTTCTTTTAATTACAAACAAATAAACTTTGAAGGTGCATCCAATAGGAACATACCCCGAAATCGAAGAAGAAGTTAGAACGGTCAACCATGAACAGCTCCAAGGCACTTCGTCTTAAGAGATATCTATGGCAAAAACAAACCAGCAAATGAGGCACAAAGAAGATGCTAAAGCTAAAGCAACATTGGATGATGAAAAGTTAAAATTCTTTAATGCAGCTATGAAAAATATTATTATGTGATGGATAACTGTGCGGAATAAATATCTCTTAACGCTCCTTGTAATATTAATATAAACAATAAGCACAAAGAGAGAAGACCTTAAATTCATTACTGGATTTTACAACAATAGCAACAACAACAACAATAATAAAAGAAATCCTCATCTGCTGGTCATATCCAACTCTTGCAGTATAGTGTGCAGACAATCACATTGACATTTTCAGAATATTGAGAAATTTCTAGAAAACTTTTGGTTGTTAAGAGATATAGATGAGATGCTGAAATAAAAGTAATTTCATACAACAATAAAATGCCAGCAGGCATCTTTTTCTCATTCCTTGTTTTAGGCAAGCATCTTGTTTTTATATTTTACAGCATGAATGTAATATGAAATCAAGGATGGTTGATAATAACTAGACATATATTGTCTGATAATGATAAGCAAGATGAGTATAATACAACTACTGAGAATATCAAATAACAAAACTTGAAGCTCAAAGCTAGTAAATATAATAGTGATGCTCAAATTTTCTAAGGCTAGCTTGAACAAAAATGACAATAAAACTAATATGTTTCACTATAACTTCACCTTCGGCTATACATTTGATGAAGAGAAGTAATCATCCAACTATGGTCTTTTTGGTCATTTCTCATTTCAGAGCTGCCTTCCAAACCATCCACTGTTGTGTTGTTTTCCGTATTATCAACTATAAAATTTATTTTCTTTGTGGTTACCTGAAAAAAGGAGAATAGTTCATATTCTTGATAACCATTTCTTCTGGTTTGATATAACAAGTACTGAGAGTATGAGAAACAAGTCGCACTAGATTTGCAACAGTAGTTTCCATTCTTGTTCTAGAACACAAATAAAAAGAATTTCTCTTTTATCCTAAATCTATAGGAAAACTAGCATCCACAGACACCTATGACGGAGGATTATGGGAAAGCAGGTGAAATAAGGATTGTATAAAGATGCATGATTGCATCCTCAGTGGCCAGACATCTGGCTCTGCAAGTGTGACAAATGTTAATGGCTGCTTAGTTTAAAAGTCCCCATAAGTTGAGTTGTAAAAGTGTACCTAAGCTATGAGTTATGAGATGAAAAATGAATTAGATTGGTGACTTATAGGAGGGCTATGTCAATTATTCCAGAAACATTACAGAGGAAGCGGGACTTCTATTCTTGTAGATCTCTTCATTACTTCTCTGTTCTCAAACAAACAATAAATCCAAGACCAGAATATTCGGAGTATTCTTCTGACCAAAATAGAAAATATATCAAAAAACTAAAAAGTATAATAAAAAAATAACAAATAAAAAATTTACATATAATTTGGAATTTCTAATTGTACTTAGAATTGTATAATGTATAATTGTAATTTGTCAGCAAAGTTGTTTCTTTTTTTTCTTCAAATTCAAAGAATTCTTCTCCCTTTATACATAGGTCATCGATTCAGCATTGGAAAAAGGGGCTCAAATCGTTTCATCGACATGAGTATTTTATATCGAAAAAACATTTTTGCTTTGAAAATTTTCTGTATTTAGTAACATAGTAGTAGAAAGAGTACCCTTCTGCATCTGAACTTCAAACGGGTTTGACCTTAACCAGGTTACTGGTCCCAGATTATTGGTTAATAGAGAATCAAAGTCGATGTACCAATGAATCACGAATGCTATGGTTCTATAATATGATTTTAAAAATTTATGCAGAAGTAATTCGCGGGATCATGCACTATTTTCTTTCCTAGTTATAATGAAAAAAAGTACAACTGGGTGAATCTAGCCTATTCTTGAAATAAACAACTCGCGCACACTCCCTATCCAAAAAAGATCAATAAACCAAGGACTACACTTAGATTTGTTGGATTTGTTGCTAAAATATTGGTATTAACCCCGAAACTCTCGGCGGATGGCCAGTGACCCAAGGAAACGAAAGAATCGGTTACATTTTTCATATGATCTCCTATTTTATTTTAGATAGACTAAAAAAAAAAAGAACTCAGTTCTTTTTTTTGTATTATATTGCTTTGACTCCTTTTCCATTTATTCTATTCTATCATATTTATATTATTCTAATTATTCTAATTCTATGTATTTCTTTTTTTGTTTTAATAAATTATTAAATTTATTCTAAAATTATTCATTATTATGATTATGAATTTTCATTTACCTATGTCTAAACGGAGTCAAAAATATATTCTATTTATCTAGTTAGCTAGAAATGTATTTTTTTTTTTTTCAATTGAAAATTCCCAATAACAATAATTCTTATTAGAATTAGGGGGCAGGTTTCATGTCAATGGCAAAATACCTCATTTGTTGCAACACTCCTTTAAACAATAAATAAGAAATAAGGGGTTCTCTTGAACTATGAAGGGGAAGGAAGAAAGGGAGTCGGTGTGATAATTCCTCATCCTCAAATTAATCCTTCCCATGGATTCTTATCTTCTATATTCTGTATTCTTTTTAGATTCAATTAGATTCAAGGGCTAAGCACTGAAAAAAAAAAAAACAGAGAATAGATTCATGGGCCCCTACTTTATAATATAATGAAAGGCATGCCTGATAAAAAGATTAGATCACATAAAGTCAACGAATGAGGTGGGTTCATTAACAACTCACAAATGAAAAAATGGCAAAAAGGAAAGCATTCACTCCCCTTCTATATCTTGCATCTATAGTATTTTTGCTCTGGTGGATCTCTCTCTCATTTAATAAAAGTCTGAAATCTTGGATTACTAATTGGTGGTTATCGATCTTATACAGTAAGTTGACAACTTAGCTGCATACTTCATCATATTTTAGAATTGGCTGTTGTGACTCAAGTAGATTCCTTCTGTTAACAGATCTAATCCTAAGCACCAGTACAGATAGCATGCAGTCCTCATTTAAAGGCATTTAAGAATCATGTTCCCTTTAAGTTCATGCACTTCTGTCAAAATCCACAATTCACTAATATCAAAAAGAGGCACTGTTCCCTGAAAATTTCAGAAAATTGACTGGTTCATTAGCCAACAGTCTTGGTCCTATTATGAGTTTATATGCAGAACATATTGCCTTAATTAAAGAGAATCCTATCAGAAGCTTTTGAGAATCCATGCATCAGAAATTTATCATAGTTTAAGCAATGATCTAGGTTTGAGAATTTGATGGTACTAAGTTTAAGAACATCACAATCAAAGAAATACTAAGCCAACTGTAAAGCAGTGTAAAACAACTGTATCACTGAATATAATCTGCAAAGATTTTAAACACAATATAAAATCTTACTTGAAATGTTCCTCGTATAATCTTCAGCAGTCTAACCATGGATGAAGGAAGTTCAAACACAATTCTCTCACCAAGTTCACTAGAATTGTATCCAGGAGCAACTGCTGATAAACTTTGGACCAAGTCTTGCTCATTGGAAAATTGAGAATCGGTAGATTCTACCATTTTGTGCAAGGGTTGCCCAGATATTCCATAAAGCCTTGGCTGATCTTTTCCACCTTGGTCATTTTCATAGCCTCTATTGTCTTCATTATCAAGTTCTGGCTGTTCATCATCTTCATCCAATAAATTTGTTGAGATTGCTTCTGCTGCCAGAATAGGAGCAGTAGATGAGCTTATGACATCTTGCTGATTGTTTTTCAGATCACTTTGATCTTCAAAATTAGCAGCACCGCCAAAATGAGCAGTCCCTGTGTAATTCCTCCTCAAATATGGTCTCATTCTTGAAGAACTCTCCATAAACCTTAGCTTACATAAAGTCTACACATACCATAAAAAGGAAAGAAAAATGTTAGAGAAGGGAAGAAGGAAAAAAATCAGCTATCTGGAAACATAAACTTTTTCTTTTCAGAAGGAGAAAAGAGAAGTCTAAACTTACGAGTGCCTGACTAGGTTGGTCCCCTGCTGGTCCAAAGAGACATTTCATCTCTATCAAGCAAAGAACAAGTTTACGCCATGCTCGAATCCCAGTGAATAACTGGTGTCGTGCAACTAGATCAACTTGTGTGCGCCTATCAATCTGGAGAGCAAAAAGTAGATTAATCCAGTTACTAACTTTTATTGCAGCCTAAAAAAGAAACAACAATCATGATAGCTAGCAGTAATCAAACCTCTGACCGCTGAATATTTCTTGCTAAAGCAAAACTTGCAACAAGGACTGCAATAAATTTATAGGATAAAGCATTAAAATCTTTCCCATAGACTGATTTTGTATCAACTGGTTGCAGACATTCCATCCAAGCAACTCCCATGGCTTCAGATTCATTCCATCTTTTCACACGCTCCATATCACTAGCATTCCTCCTCTGTGCAGAAGTAGCCATTGCAATAGCACAGAGACCTCTTCCAGAACCAATCTTTGAGTTGCGTTCAAGATCACGTGCAGCTGCCAAGGCAGCAGCTTTTGCAGCAGCCTTGTCTTTTGGAGAGGATGATGATTTGTTAGGCGCTGTGGGAGGTTTATGAAAGCTCGAAAAAGTATGCAGCTTAGTTGTTTTACGCTCAAGCATTGAGGATTCACGTTTAAACTGTGTGGTTGCTGGAGAAGCTGGAGTTTCTGCTCCGCTAGCCCCAGCAGCAATCATTGCCAATGCCATTGCAGCTGGTGGTGATGCAAATGCAGCAGCCCAATCTGAAGAGATCATTGCAAGAGCTGTCTGGAAAAAAAAGTGGGGTGGGGTAAAAATTGAAAATTCTCAAGCAAAGCACCAATGAGAAAAACATTGAAAGAAGGAAAACAATGTAGCATGAGGATAACAACCAACTCTGAAAAAAACAATAAATTCCGGCTCCTTGCTGAGAGTCATGCTAAACTGAGAAGCATGCATGTGTGCACATAGTACTGTTGGCACTAGGAAAGACAAATTAACACTTATGAGCAAGATTATTTTACGAAAGGAGCTAAGAATAATATGTAGTAACCTCTAACGGTGGAGCATCAGCAGCCAACACAGGATTACCAACAGCTAGAGGATTCAAACCATCAGCAGTAGCAAGTTCATGGATTCCTGCCAAAAGTGGTCTCCATCTCCTCAAAACAGCAATAAAAGGTGGTACAATGGCTTCAAGATACTGTTTACGAAGCAGCTTTCTGTCCCTCCCAACAGCATGCCATACCTGCAGCATATGTCATATTTAGGTTAATTCAGAATATCAATCAAGAACCTAGATAATCATAGTGATGAGGAAGAAATAAAAGTAAACATTAAACATTCCATTGCAATATCATAACAGAATGAATATGATAATAGATGAGAACAAAGAAAAGAAGAAGACAACATATTGCTGTGCCACAAAAAGTTGAAGAGTAAAGCACAAAAACTAATAAAGTAAATAATTTGCTGCTATTTCATACCAAGCAATTCACTTAGAACTAACCTCAGAATAAAGAACACAGGATGCTACCAAAACTCTCTGTCTCTTGGAATCAGAAATTGGCATGTTCAGAATAGGAGAAAGCACACTGCAAATAATTAAATTAATAAGTTCCAAAATCTCCTTGTATATGAGTAATGGAAGTGAGGTGGAAACAAGACCAATTAGACTACCCGGTACAGGAGAGAGACAGAGCAGGCACTTTAGTGGATACATATGTACACTTATGCATCATGTGGTTGTTGATTAGGAGAATCCTCCACTAACTTACCTCCACAACAATGCTGACTCTGGATTTCTTGCTGCGATTCCAGCACTGTTGTCTAAGGACATGATGTTCTCTCCTTGGTGACACAATGCTTCTGGCACTCCATCTTCTATGCCCACATTCCTCGTGACCATCTTGTCTGCTCCATTATCATCTTCCCTCATTGAAAGAAGCACCATGCGAAGCATGCATAAAAATGGTTGGTCACTGTCCAGTAACTGGTAAGGTGCTGCCATTCCTCCCATCCCAGTACCTGATCCACCACCTATACCAAGACCGCCACCAAGTCCAGAATCATCTAACAATAAAGCTTGGAGCATGCTTACAGACTTCTTCACTAGAGGAAGTTCAATCCAATTCCCGTTAGGATCCTTTTGTAAAGCAGCACTCCACAACTCCCAGCCACTGCCACCAGCGCCAAACTCGCCAGTTTTAGGAAAGCCAACCCCATACCATAAGCGGCTCCTGTATTTCCAACCCTCAGCTATATCCATAGCACAACTTCCATATGACACAAAAGCTGAGGAGACAGAGTCATATGGCTCAGCTGCAGCAGCAGCAGTAAGCCGTTCCATCGCCTTTGCAGAAATCTGCCCGTTTGCATCAGCCATTGAAGCAAGGACCTTGTTTGGAAAAAGAACATGAAAGCAGGAAATAAAAAATATTAGAACAAGGTATAGCATAAAGCAAGTCAAAGCAATGTTCATAAAAAGTTAATAATAACAAATCAGGCCTAAGAACTGTCACATGTCCACGCTATAAGTCAGGAAAGACATTATGACTAATAAGGCTATCGTGGAAGATGAAGAAGTTTAACAGTAGAGAACTTCATAAAGACATAAATCTCTAAACTATGAAAATTCCATGTATGAATAGACAATTATCTTTAAGGGGGCAATGCACGTACATCAAGAGGAAGTCTGCCAGAATTTCCAGATTTACGATCATCCGAACCTTCTGATGATTCTCTACCAATTGATTCTCTACCAGTTGATTCTCTACCAGTTGATGCAATGGAATTTGAGTAATTATATAGGGGAGATACGAGAGAAAGTGGAGATACAATACCCTCAGCTTTGCATGATGCACAAGAAAGTTTACTTTGTAACCGTAAATGATCTTCAACAAGCATTAAAATGACAATTGCATTCTCTACCAAAAAAATAGAAAGTTGCACAGCGATCTCTGCTTGTGCCTTGGCTTCCATTGGGGACAAACCTTCTGCTGCAACCCCAGCAGCAGCTGCAGCAATAACTTGAGTCTGCCATGGAAGAAAAGCTTAATGAAGAACTATTGCAACTTTTTCCTCTAGTGGTGAGACTTAATACTAATCATTGAAAACATAAACAGCAGCAGAAATAAGAGAAAGCAGCTAGTGGTGAGAACAATAAAATAACAAAATTCAAGAAAACAGAAGCCATAATTATTGCATTAAACTGCAATTGTTAATTATCATCTTACCTGAGCCCGCAGCTCTCTAGCTGCGAAGTCCAGCAACCCAATCAAGAGCCTTCTCTTGAATATTGGCAAATATTCTTCACGCCTTCAGAAAACAACCACAAAGGAAATCAAAATAAATTAATGCTTACTTGTTCATCCAAAAAATATATTACAGATAAGCTTTCACCAATAATAGCAACTGCTGCCAAACGTAACACATTTAAGAGGCTTCATGAAGAACACATATGAAAACAATCAGAGACAATGTTAAATAAATCACTGTAGCCTTGTGGCTATTTAATATCCTATGCAAAGCATATTGAATATATTGGATACACTAAGTGTTTAGTGCAGTGCATGATGTATCAGAATTTTAAGCAATAAGAAAAAGAAGCAAATTAAGTTTCTATACTTTGACACTTCATATCAAAGCCAGCCAATGATTTTGTTACCTCAAGGAAGGCAGAATTACAGAATTCAATGACTCGGTGATTCTACAAGTTGGCAAGTGAGATCTTTATATCTGTGTAAATACAAAGTGTAGAATTCTCCTTTGATAAGTGCATGTTGTGATGTTCCGACAGAAGTGCTCATTTTACATAGCAGTCCAAGGGAAAGGAACTAAGGTTCAACAAATCACATATGGCACCAATGTACTGTAGGAGACAATTACAGCAATAAAATTATGTCACAGGACTCAATAGAGTTAATACCTAATTCTCTGATCCCCAGTGCTTGCTCCACCCACAATTGAGAGCCATTCTGCACAATGAATTGTAGCTTCAATATCCTGTAAATTGGAAGCAATAACCAGAAAATATAAATGGAACTGACGTGCTTGAATTAAGGGGGACAATATATACTGAAAGATACAGTAAAGTGGAAAAGATGGATAAAGAAAAACCTGCCATCCGTCCTTTTGACGTATTGAATGCTCCAAAATAATAATCAGGAAATTGTGTATGAGATCCTCTATGTCTCCAAAGCTTACTGAATTAGACTGTTTTCTTTCATCCATCTGCAAAATCAAGTTACAATGGGTAATGCTTAACACAAGGAGTATATGCATATTCATAGTTGCCCAAAAAGGTCAATACTAGTCCAAATCCTCTAAAATGTCCATCCTAAAGGTCAAGTGATGTTATCCAACATCAACTAAGTATCAGGTTTCATGTGGTGTTATATTAACATTAGGACCCTCCACTTAAGCGAACTGGCTCTAGGTTGGATGCTTTAACATAGTATTGGAGCAAAGTTCTGCTATGTTGTTCTTCCTACCTGACCCCAACCCCAAGTGAGGTTGAGAGCCCTGCTGACATTGTCCAGGGAGTTTTAAGTGGAGCTATCCATATCTATTAAGTACAGAGTTTCTGTGGTCTTATATTAAACTGGACCGCTCCATCTATAGCCAATTGGTTTTAGCTTAGATACTTTTAGCACTAAACAACACCATCTAACAGATTTATATGCAGTGGAACATCAAAGACGACAAGGGGAAGAAGCACAAACATAAAGAAAAGTTGAAGATTGAAAGAGTTACCTCATAGTTATAGATAAGGACCTCTAGTATCCACTCAGGCCATTCCTCCATTTTTGTTAGACAACTTCTATTTTCTGGATGACTGCAAGCCAAAAACAGAAGATCCTGAACAGAAATAAATAACTCAGAAACTATAATACAAAATCAGAAAAAGTTGTAATAAGGATAGTTAAGAGCATGAAAGCAAAACGCAATGGTATATAACTGCAGTTGAATTCAGGACAGGAAAAAGCTAGGCACAAAAATAAATTGGTGATGGTTGAAAACTGTGTTATGTTCTGATAAGCATATATTAGTTTAAAGCTTATTTTGTATTACTAATTGTAAACACTAGAATGAAATCTGCAACTGATAAATTCAGACAAGAATACCTGCAGTGCCCGGCTTTGGAAAGATCTAGATGCATATGGCAGCGAACGCAGCAAAACCACCAAAAGTTGTAAGTGTTCAAAACGATGGCCAAAATCATAAAAGCTCAACCTATCCTCTGTCGAAGAAGCATTGATCTGAGAAAAAATAATAATGACTTCGGCATTCAGTGCTATATGCAAGTACAAGATGCCATAAGAAGCTAGCACAGTTCCAAAGCATAGATGATATTTTTACTTCAGCAGGATGAAAAAATACCACATCCTGGTTATACTTTAAAAAAGAAAAGAAAAGAATTAAAAGAAAGTTCTAGAAAGTTGATGCAATGGTAGACCAATAAGTTTTCCGATGTACAAAACTGAAAGAAAATATAAGCAGAATATCATTGATTATCAAGGTCAAGATAATATTAAAGCAAAAGATTGTTATCATACTGAGGCCCCCAGTAAAGCAGTATAAGTGTTGCTTGTCATAAGCCTGTTAGGAGCAGCCTGAAAAGCCTTCTGCAAAGCATAAAACAGAAGAGAAACTTTATCATCAAACATACTGCCACCTGAATCACTCAATGCAACACCAAAAAGGCTGCTTGTCATTTCTGAGGACTCGCGTAAACCAAATTTCAGATGCCCATGTGCTACTAAAGCAGCTAACAGTCCAATGACCCCAACAACAATTCCATCATTTTTGTCAACATTGTAAACATTATTCCTTGCATTGTCGGCACTAATTGAAATACTTATTCCACCCAAATTCTTCATAAAAGCAATTTCAGAAACAGATGACATCCTTTCCATTTTCACACTAGGAGAAGCTGCCACAAGGCTACTACCACCATCAAGGAATAGAGATTCAAAATCTTTCTGTGAAATTTGATCCCTCTCCTTCGTAGACCCTTCATCCTGGCTTCCTTCTGGTTCAGATCTTTGAACAGACAAGCTTTCATCCTCCTTAGTGCTAGTTTCAGGAATGTTGTGATCGCCAGCTTTAACTTCTCGTTGCAGGAGGACAAGTAGTGTTTCTATCCCACCAGAACCCATGAAAGAACTTGCAAATGTTTGAGCTCTGGTGGCATTTGGTTGTACCACTAGCCTGTAGATTAAATGTAGCACCCTGGCAACCTGAAAGGAATACAACTGAGTCATTTCTAGCAAAACAAAGAGAGAGATGTCCTCCAATATCAGCCAGAAATAAGAAGCATGCATATAACCGTATGGTCTAGTTGCACCTGATCATATGCTGATCCAGCAAAAGAAAGTCAAATAGGATAAATGTTCTGGAGACCCAAAATAAACTTCAGAGAAGAAGCAAAAACAATTTTAAGCACATCATCATCAGAATGTTTACTTCTTAAGAAATTAAGTTTCTTTCCAAAGTTTATTTAATTAAAAGATAACAAAACATCACAAAGATAGTCATGCTTCAATATGACAAACATTGTTAAACCAACATCTGTTCAACTTTTATCTAGAAAAAGTGAACTGCTCATCTTTGAAGGAAATAGTGAAAAGGAAATAAGAACCAACATGAACTCACCTGATTAGGTTGTGGGCAATCAACCATGAATCCTAGTAAACAACGCACATCATCTGCAGCCAATGAAGGTGGTGCTGCTCCTATTAAAAGTTCAATGACAACTAAGAGCTCATCAACCAAAGCATTCACTTCACCTACTCTCTGTGTAGCATCAAGTGAGGAGAAAGTATCCAAGGAGTCCTTTTCAGAAATTGTCCAGTAGCACCTTCTGCAGCCATCAAGGAGCATCTGCATAGCATTGGCATCTCGCATCACTGTTGACTGTGTGAAGACCATATCTGCAAGCGATGATAGGAGTTTCTTTTGGAGCCCATAGCTGCACAAACTCCAAATTTTAAGATCCAAAAGCAGTGTACTGAAAAGCTGCACTTTAAGTACGTAATTATGCTTCTGAGATTGACATAGAGAAACCACAGCTGCAACAAGCTCCTCATCTCCCGCACCATCATGTTTTCCATCCCCAAGAGAAGACAAAGTTTGTAAAAGATAGTCTAAGATTCTTGAAAGAATCTCAAGTCCCCTTGTGCGACGTATCTCTTCATTGTTCCCTGGGTGGTGGAGGGCAATAGAAATAATTCTAAATATTGGAGCAGCTAGAGCTGCTGCAGCCAAAGACAATGGAAGACTACCCTGTTCTGGTTCCAAGCTATCTTGACACATTTTGCTGACAGCCAGAGGAAGTAAGGACATGGGACCTCCATAGGCTAAAGCCCAAAGAGCCTCCACAGGTCTCATTCGTGTTGCAACATGGACTTGTCCGAGAACCTCAGCAGGTCTGCGCAGAATTCCTGAGTCACCATAGATAGGTAATTTAAGCAAGAACTGAAAATTACTTAGATACAATAGAAAAGAAAGAGGGCCAAGAAATTTCAATTTTAAACATAACAAAAAAGTCAAAAATGAAGGGAAAAAAAATACTATGGTTGATTTCACTAAAATAAACAAAAAAAAATGAACTCTTTTCTCCACTCATCTAGGAAATAGAGAGTGCAATGCTGCAATGTCTGGAAGTTAATGTAAAGATGTTAACCATCCAAATTTGATATAAGCACAAAAGGAGCCTAATATTTAAGAGATGTGGGATAACACCACTTAATACTTCCCCTCACATGTAACACGCAATGCCTACATGTGGACAACCTCGCATGGGATTTGGTAGGAAGAACAACATAACAAAAACAAGACTTTGATAAAATATTAAGCATCCAACCTGAAACCAATTGGTAATAGGTGGAGGGGCTCAACTTTAATTTAAGACCATAGGAGACCTAATATTTAACAGATGTAGGATAACATCTTACAAACCAGAATACGACAATGTCACATCAATGAATCGGGTAAAACCATCACAGCAGAAGAATTTACATTCACAGTCAAGTAAACTGACATGCCATCACCAACACTTCCTCCAACATCCATGCATGCACTGAGAGTGGGAAAAACGTAGGAAAATAAACATACTCATAAAAACAGAAGCATTCTGCATGCTCGTACTACTTTAAAACAGCACAAATAAAGGGAAAAGAAAATGAGATTAATATAAGAACTCTCTCCCTCTTATTTCAGCAATCTTATAAACCATTCTGATTCAGGAACATGGATAGAGAAAAAATATCATAAGATAAGAAACAAGTACCTAAGAAAAGAACTTAACGTTCATGGACATTCATGCACTAAAAAGGAACTGAAGTTAAAGATGAATCTATTCACCTGCTGAGCCAGAAGGAGAAGCATCTCGACAGAACCGCCCAGTAAGAAGACAGGGGTGGTAGAGTAGGTGAAGACAATCTCCAATTTCTGCATCTAATAAACAACTTTCCCATGCCATTCTTTGAACATGATCATTTGTGGCTAGCCAAGGAAGTCCTGCACCATTACCAAAAGAAGGCAGCATATCCCCTCCCCTAGAAGCTATTCGTGCCATTCTTTCAGGCCCAATTGGTTCCTTAAAGATATACACTGGGCCTATTTCAGCAAATAAAGGGCATTGACGGCGACGGCGCTGTAAGCCACCCATTGCCGGAGGGGGGCTTGTCCCAACACAACTGAAAGCTAGGGGCTTGGAAATGCGAGGAAATTCAAAAGGATGGCTTTCATACAAAGATCCATCAATATATAATCTCAATTCACTGTCTGCTTTCCCAATAATTCCCTGCCTGCATACATATTCCAATCCAATAAAATACCAACATTGAGGTTTGAATGCATGAGTAAAATGTAAAGATGTTTTCTTTCCTTTTGCGCTACCACTTTCAACCACTAAAAATTGTGCATGAAAATATGCCTCTATTCCCTTATTATCAGCAGATAAGAAGCTAAATAAACAAGGCATGTGCGCTGTGCCTTGACCAGCAAGGGCACTTGCAGCAGCAGCAGCAGACATAGCCGACGATTTTCCTGACTTGGCTGCAGCGGCAGCAGCAATTGCGGCTGCAGCAGTTGCTGTGTTTAATGTATCTGCAAAGGATTCAATGTAGATCCATGTTGCAAAGGAAAATCCATTGGTAAATGGCCAACGACTTTCCCCAGGACCAAGCAAACCAGAGCTTTCACCATCAAATTCAAAGGTGCGTGCTGGCCCCCTCGACTCTCTCCCACTCACTGCCTTCTCTAATGCAATCATTAAGCGAGGTGCCCAAATGGTAGTCAGTGTTCTTGTAATGACCTGAAACCATCTACGCAAATCAATAACACTAAGTGAATGCCCCGCCAAATGTTGGATGCAATAACATAAGGGAGTCCCATCCCATTTTATATGCTCTAGTGAGCCAACACCCTGAGCAAAAATATTCTCAGCCGACCTCAAAAGCACTTGTAATAAACCAGCCATAGAGCACATTGCCCTATTTCTCGTGCAAGCCCGCAATATAACAAGCAAGCCTCTAACCATCCGTGTCCTGGAAGACATGGCAATGTCACTATCTCCTTCCCAAGGAAGCCAAGGAATTAGCTCACCTGCCACTATTGCAGCCCGAGAGTTTAGCATCACACTAGGAGGATTGTTATCCTCGTCCTCTTCAAAACTTTCAACTCCGCCCATTGTGGCAATAAGTGAATCAACAACCAAGAAAGGAATGCTCTCCATGTCTTCCTCACTTCCAAAAGTCTCAACCCCAGCTACAATATTCTTCAGCTTGTTCAAGCTTTCAGGGTTGCCCATAATGGCAGAATCCACCAAATGCAATAGCTCAGGAGACACGTTTGGCATAGCAGCTTTTGGCTTTGCCTTTCTTGGTGAAGCATGGGGTGAATATCCAGAATCTGCATAAAAGACGGAATCAAGACAAGTTGCCGAGCTTGACTGCCTAATATCATAATCTGTATGTCTTGCTGGTCCAGGGCTTGAATTAGAACGGTCATGCCATGTTCTAATCACTGGGAAAGAATCATGCTCCTCAAACCCACCTGATGAACCTCTGTCACGGTCTAAATCTTCGGATGGATTCGTATCCACCTGACCACCATGAGACTCCCCAGCAGTCTTAGCCTGAATTTCTAGAGATACACGCTCAGATTTGTCCTTATTCCCAATCATAGGTGCAGAACAAAACCCCTGTGACACTGCATTATCATTTCTTAATACAGCTTCCTCGCCAGTTGTAAAATTAACGTTCCCCTGATGAGATCCTCCTACCCTATCTGAGAGTACATTAGTTTCTCCAAAGTTCTTTTCTTCCTCTTCTTCCATTTTTTTTCTACTTTAAAGGCCTAGCAGATACTCATTTATATTATTTACAATTAATTTTCCTGCGAAATAAATAAATCAGAATGAGAAGTGTCATTCCTATCAATTCTTAACACTCTTAAAGATGCAAAACTATCAACCACGTGAAACTAGTCTTGTAGTACAAAAAGAAGAAGAAGAATTATGAAGCTCCTCTAAATTTGCTAATATTCTCTGTGAACCAAACCAAACAGAACCCTGTAACATAAATTTTTTTGCACACTAACTAAAAAATAAGCGCAACTTCCCCGCTGGCAACTGACTCAAATTCGCACAGAAGAAAAAGCAAGCAATTCAAATTTGAATCAAATAGTTAGATATAACAAGCCGCAGATCCATCTCATGAAGCACGTAAACATTCAAAACTATAAGTTTCTCCGAATTGTATGATTAAAAAAATGATCTCATCCTTACATTGACGAATCGATCAATTACCATTGAGATTAACAATCGGGAATATGAGAAAACAAGAAATGATCGATCCAACCTAATTGAAAACATAAACAATTGAGATACATGCAGAGATCATTGTTTACCGGTCATTGATTTGAATAATTCTAACATACCTGTAATGGAGAAAGTAACTGATGAAGTTACCTCAAATGGATCAGTTCGGTTCAAATTCTTAAGTTTCCCGTTGAATGTACCGATTTCAAAGTAAGAACGATAAATAAAATCGAAATGAGAAAGAGAGAATCAAAGAAGACGAGAGAGCAAAAGAGAAATGAAAAGAGCGCGAAAATGGCGCGAAAGAGAAGGTGCATTAGGCAAGTAATTAGCACATTAGGCCTTCCTTTTGATTGCTCAGTCAAAAACACAAAGGATCATAATTGGCTTAGGCCTTCCCTTTTTTTTTCTTATTTTATTTTTTTCGATTAAGCACTTTTTGAGGTTAAAAAAATTTGTATTTTACCCGCAAATATAATAATAAATGATTAAAAAATAGATTTTCTGATTAAAATTATAATTTATAAGCTAAACATAGAATTTTTTAATTCCTTTTTTTTTTTTGCATAAAAATCAGTCTTCAATAAGCGAAATTAACATAATAATATAACATATAGGTGAAAGTACAATTAATACCCTTGCATATTAAAAGTTAAAGAAAATCTTAAATGAAAATGATCAGTTTACTTTTTAATTTTATGTGTAGGATTAATTTATCTTTTTTATTAAATAAATAAAATATAATTTAACTTTTAACACAAGAACATTTATGATACTTTTATTAAATTAAATATAATTAAAAGAAAATTAATTTCTAAAAATAAAGTCCCAAATGGAATACATGATAGGGAGATGGCCGAAAACATTACTTACGTCTAATATTTTAGGTCTTACTTATAACTTATATAAGAAACAAATCTTTTTAAATATTTAAACAGAAGCCAAACCTTTTCTGAATTCGTGGAGTAACAGCTTACGTGGGCAAATATTGGACAAAATTATATTATTTAAATCTTTAATAAAAGTTAAATTTATGGTAACAGGTTTATTATAAAAAATATTTTATATGTTATAAAAGTATAATAACATATTTATTAATAAAAAATTATAATAAAGTATGGATATAACTTATTTATATATCTATATTATATATTATAAAAATATATACTCAATCTCAGAAAATCATTATAATTTTTTTAACTTATTTATAAAAAATAACTTTTTAAAATTTATATAATTTAAAAAAAATATTATGAATGTTTTGGATAACTTATAAAATATTTTTTATAAAGTTTATATATTATAAAATTTATTTTACTTTTATTTAATTTACATATTATAAAAAGAGATATAGCTTAAGTCTTTCTTCAAATTACATTTATATAAGTTTTAATAATTAAAGCTACAGATTATTTCTAAGGGTTGGCCGGGGCCCTGGCCTCCTAAAATGTAAAATTATCATTTAGGTCCTTGAATTTTTAAAAAATTTTTAAATTAGTAAAAGTAAAATTATACTTAGCCCCCCAAAAATTATAAAAATTTGATTTAATCCTTTAAAAATTATAAATATATAGACTATAAAAAATCAAAAT
The DNA here is from genome assembly GCA_020496765.1 of Gossypium stocksii. Taxonomy (NCBI): domain Eukaryota; kingdom Viridiplantae; phylum Streptophyta; class Magnoliopsida; order Malvales; family Malvaceae; genus Gossypium; species Gossypium stocksii. Next base: position 5,488,811 of record CM035623.1, read on the forward strand.
TTCATCCGGCCCCCCTAAAAAATTATTCTGGCTTCGCCACTGATTATTTAGACAGTGGATCCAGACATTATAAGGTCGATGCTAATTTTGCAAATAGAAAAAGTTTTATTACACCATGTTGTGAATATAATACTATTTGAGAGAATGGTGCTACACACAAGCACCATAGATAGTTCACGACCTCTTTAGTTTGAGTAATTCAAGACTTCAAAATGTGATTGAGAATATATTTTTTGTTCTAAAAAAAATTTTCCCGTAGTAACATCACTTTAGTATAGTATAAAAAAAAAAGTTGGACCTACTAGCATATTGCATATTTCATAATTTCAACCATAAGTAGAATTAACATGATTCATACTTCGTAGACTACTTGAAAGAAGGACATCTTGACAATATTAATTATGCAAATTCAAATTCGGATTATTACGACCTCAGTTAATGACCAACAAATGATGATAAAGAACATATGTTAAATATTAAAAGTGAATAATTCAACAAATATGCAGTAGAACAATTAGATAAAATTGTATATAATTTTTGTTTTTCTTATTATTTTTATCAGTAATTATGTTATCAACTACTTTTTAAACTAACATAATATATATGATGATTTGATTTGATTTTTGTTACTTGCTTAGAAATTATTTTTATCACGCTAATAATTTTTTATAGTAATTAATATTTTTAAAAATATAAATTATATAGTTCTGTAATTACAAATTATACTACTAAATATGACTAAAAAATTATAATATAATTCAACTCTATAAGTTTAAAAAATTACAATTTTTTATAATTATGGAAATTATTTTTCATTGTACCACTAATGGAATTGAAAGTAAAGGTAATAGACAGAACATCAATTGGCCCACTTAAACTAATAAAGGAACTTAAAAAAAAAAAAGATTTAATGTTACTGATTTTTGAGGTTTTAATGTTTTGTTTATTTTTAGATTGGATAATAAATTTAGGTTATTTAATTAATTTTTTATCCGTGCGAGGCATGAATTTTTTATTTATATAAATTATTTGAAATATAATATATTTGAATATATTATTACATGCATAAATTATATTTTTATATTTTTATAATATTTTTCAAACAATGTTATTATATTTGATTGTTGCATGTAATTAAATTATTTTGTGATTTTTATTAAGGTTTTAGTTTTAAATTTTAATTATAATTTAATGTATGATGCTTAAAGTTGTTTATCATTTAAAACTTTATTATTATCAGGATAAATTGCATAAAGTCACCCATGTATAAAAAAATTTATTTTAAGTACTCAAAATTTAAAAAATTGTAATTTAAACACTTACGTTATATAATTTAGTCATTTTAATCACTCTTATTAAAATCAGTATAATTACAAATTTAACCCTCAACTTTTATATATTATATCAATTTAGTCCTACCTTAAAAAATTAGCCTTATAATTGGTAGAAACAGGTTCTTTATTCGTCGTTTCCATTTTCATTGCTGCACTATAGTTGTGGAGGGGTAAGAAAGAATGCTCAAACAAAGAATTAAAGAAGAAGAAGAAACTTATGTTTTCATTGTTAAAAGTTTGATCACAATTTTACATTATTTGACCAGCATAGTTCTGTAATGGTAACAGACTCTATTCAAACATCACTAAACCAAAGTTTTTTTTCTCAGAAATCTTAACCAGAAACCTGAATGGTTTTGACATCAGGCTTCTTTACTTCCATCTTCGGAATAGTAACAATGAGAACCTTATTTTCCATGGAAGCTTTAATTAGATCCGTCTTCACATTCTCAGGCAACTTGAACCACCTCGAGAACTTGCCACTGCTCCGCTCCACGCAATACCACATCTCGTTTTTCTCTTTCTTCTCCACGTTCTTTCGCCGCCTATTTGAAGCACCCTTTCATCTTCGATTTCCTCTTTCTCAAGTCCAGGAAGATCGGCTTTGAACACATGGGCACCCGTTGTCTCTTTCCAGTCAATGCAAGTGTTGACCAAAGCTGAATTGTCTCGGAAAAGTGATTCCAAATTCTTAAAAGGGTCCCATACGTCGATGGCGAATGGATCGAAGATGTTGCTTCGTCGATTGCCGAAGAAACTTGGGATCAAAGACATTTTTTTTCCTTTTCAAATTCTTGGAATTGCTTTTAGGTGTGTTGGGGTCAATTTGAGAATTAGGCAATTAGTGTCAATTATTTCTTGAATCAAGGAGGAGATGCATAGGTTCGGTATTTGAAGGATACAAAGGTGGTTTGGGGAGGGTGGGGGATGGGGACGGTGGTGGGGGAGCTACGATTGGGGCGAGAGGTAGAGGGAAGAGGGACGAGGTGAGAGTATTTTTATTTTATTTAATATTAATATAAATATATTTATTTAATATTAACAGAAATATTAATATAAAATTTAAATTTATTATATGTATTTGTAAAAATACTTGTTAATTATTATAACTGCCTTCCAAGCAAAAGACCCGAGTTCGAATCCCAGCAATTTGCAAGCAAATTTTTTTTAAATCACTTTAAAAAACTCTTACAGGAGCTTAGTTGAACAAAGCTAATAATTCCATTTTACAGCGAACTTCAATATACTTGTATTTTTACAAAGCCATACAACTTGTTTGATATCATAATATGAGAACACAACCCAAGCAAATACTAAGTGCTAGCTTTGTGATCTAAACCAAGTTTTTTACACATTAATAACACCCATTTCATGCTATATATAGCTCAACAAACCATGAAACACATTATTTACCAAAATTTATAAAGAACTTAAGGTGGTTTTCTTATGTTTTTTCTGGAGGTGAAGCTGATGAAATCTCGAAGTAAGTTGGCCTTGGGGTTGAGGGGCAACCTACAGATCGGATTAGATCTTCCACAGCTAGCACTTGAAACTTAGGGGGTGAATTCAGTGCGATGTTGTCAACTCGGTGCTCATATATTTTACCCTTCTTGTCAAGTTTGTATTCAGAAGTGCCATCGAATCGACCACGACTCTCCCATGGGACTCGTGGAATGCCATGGATGGTCCAGCGAACCATTACAACATTCTCCATTGGCTGCCATACACTGACAATGTCGAGCCAGAGAGCTTTGAAAAATATCCTACCATGGAATCGCAGTGCCCAGAAGATTGACTTATAATTGTCGATTCCGATGAAAGTATTGAGAGGATCTTTGAATACAATGTCATCCCTAAATAGAGGAGAATAACTTTGTCAGAATATGGGGTATAAAGATGGACAGTATATGAGAAAATTAATCCTTCTGCATTTATAGAGGAAAAGCCCTCAAACAAAAGCACCCCAAACCCCTTCAGGCCAGGCGCATTCAGTAGGCACAAGCTCGGCACCCCTAGGCACGCACTTTTGTAAGGCAACACACACACAAAAAAGAAAAACCATTTTTGAAAAGGGATCCTTCTCAATATTTGAGTATCCGACGACAGGCACAGGACAAAAAGAAATCATGCACACAGGCCAACAAAATTAAAAGAAAATTTAGCTTGTTCACTAAACAAATTCGACCAACTTTCAGAGTTTATTATCATAAGTATAAATCTTAAGCTTATTATACAAACAAGCTCGTACTCATCAAGACTAATAGATATACAAAAATGTAAACACATGCATGTTGCCCCTTATTTCACTCGAGCAAAAGCGCTTTTCTTTAGCTCTTCGTGGCTTTGTCAATACAAGGGTTCGAACGCATAGAGTGCACACCTTGCCCTTAACAACACCACCTTTGCCATCCATCAATTTGTAAAACCAATCAAACATGGATACTATTAACAGAGTTCTCTATGTTCTAAGCTAAGAGCCAATACTTTCTTCCTTATACACAAAAACAAAAACAATCAACATTCAAACAAAAGACCAACATTCAAAAACATCTAATTACATCAAAAACATAAGCGTGGAATGAATTAGTACGCGTTATTCAAACAAATGTCATCACCTTTCTCTCTTTTTTTTTCTTTGAATTTAGCGATGAGAATCCAAAATCAGCAGATGAACAAGGAAAACTTTGAATAATCGAATTTATGTTACAGAATTCTCAATTATTTACTCCATTCAAAGAAATCAAATGCGGGAAAATTAAATCCGAACCTGTAAATATCAAAACTGAGCTCTCTGTAGAAGATGTCCGGGAACTCCTCTCTCAAGGTCCGAATAGCGTAACCCATATTCACGTAATAATCCTGCTTCTCCTCTTCCTCTTTGCTGGGCTTCGATCCTCGCTTCACCGGAGCCGAAAATTGTACGTACAACCTCAAGTTTTGGCTCAAACCCGAAACCGTACTGCCGGCGTCTTTAACACCGACCCTAGTGTTGGTCCTTGACCAAACTTTCTCGTCGTCGTTCTTCGAAATCGCGCAGCTCTTGAGGAATTTAGGGCGGGGGGTAGGGTTAGAGAAAAATTTTGCAGAGGCGGTGGAAATTTCAGGTGAAGGCATGAGAAATGCCATCTCGAAGTATGGCTCTAGAGAAAATTTGGAGTAGAGAAGGTGGGATTAAAAGAAAGGAAGGGAATTAAATGCCATTTTCTTTGGACGGAATAAAAAGTGGGAAATTTCCAGGATAGGGTTGTTTGGATAGCCAGAGAATCTAAGAGGGAATAAGGGATCGCAGTGTTTTTTTTTTTTTGGTTTCCCGATTTTAACCGGAACGATCCTAATAACTAATTATTCGTATTTTATAGATTCATTAAGGAGTATATGTTAGTCACGAGTTTTAGGAATCATGATTTTAGATAGGTGAGTTTTTATATTTTATATTTCTTGTTTAATTTTGCACTAGCCTCCGAACTTTCTAACTAATGAATGGTGGTTGTGCTACCATGAAATTTTTTATCTTACAGTTATAATAATTAATTTCATCGCTATTGCTATTTTTAACTTTTCGGTAAATACATTGCCCATCCAAAGGTACCTATTAGGTTACTGAAGTATTACTAAGTTTCTCTGTGTTAAAATGAGTAAATTACACCCAAATGTTACTAAACTATTACTAAATTTACACTTTGGTCACTCAACTTCAAAAAATTATAAAAATAATCATTAAACTATTCGAAAATTTTCATTTAAAGTCACTAAATTGTTCGAAATTTTTTATTTAAGTCATTGGATGCTAAGGTTTTTTTTAATTTATCTAATGAGCTCCAAGCGACATTTCAACTATTGATATGGTGGATCAATACCCATCAACAAGTAGAAATGCATACCTTAGGTTCAAATCAAATCAATCTAACGATCAGTGCCAGAGATTAGAGAAGAAAGTTGATTGGATTTTGTTTTGCAGATTCATGATGTTCAAAGTTGTTTCATAACAAAAACTGAATTGTAAAAAAAAAAAAGAGAGAATGAGAGCTTTCAATTGATGCAGACTGTGTAAACAGAGAAGGCCGTACAGAAGTGGTTTTAACACCTCAGTAATTTAAATGAAAACTTTCGAATAATTCGTTAAGTAACCAAAACATAAATTTATAAATAATTTAATAACCTTAAGTATAATTTATCATTTGAAAATCGAAGAATAACTTCTTTATCTAATTTTTAAAAAATAAATTACAATTTATAATACTAATAATACACTTTCACTAAATTTGAATATATGGTATTCCAATGGAAATCAATTAATGAGTATTTTAATTTGTAAATCAAATAAATCGAAGGATCAAATTGTTGAAATTAAAAAATAGAAGGATCAAACTGTTGAAATTAAAAAAATAAAAGAATTAAATTTTAAAAATTCAAAGAGTACAGATACTGAATCCAGAATTAGACCTTTATATTTGCCTTTATCTATTATGTCATTAAGTTGTGAATCTGAGGAATTTCCTTTAGAGGCAGCTAAATGCCATCAATCAAAACTATTATCCATAAATGAGGAAAAAAAACTATATAAATAAGTGAAGAAACTTTCAAATAAATAAATTACCATTTATTGATGATTATATTTTTTATTGATACAATTTATGATTATATTATTAAATTGTTATTAAAATAATATATTGTTTTATTAATAAATTTTGCATATTAAAATTATAAGATAAATTAATTATCATTATATATTTTAAAACCATAAAAGATAGATTTATATTTTCACTTCAAATTTAATAATAATTTAAATTTTAGTAATTTAACAATTAAGTTAAGACTCGGTTTAGATAACACTAATTCATTCAAATTTTTTATATATAATAAGTATGGGTATATTATTTTTATATCTTGTATTTTTCTATTGAAAGTTTACAAGTACAGTAAAACCAAATGATAAGTAAAAATATTTATATGAATAATCACAAGTACAGAATCAAATTATTACATCGTAAATAGATTACGAATTAAAATAAATAATTAAACTATTACAGTATAAACAAACTATGAACTAGAATAATCTAAACTATGAATTAACTAATAGAATTAAAATTTACACATAGTAACAACTCTTGATGTGACTCGAAAGCTTACACAACTTTTCTTTCCTTTTTTTATAAATAAGAGAAGGCATCTCATTGCCTTAAATCAATTTATTCTTACATAGGGATAACCTATTTTATCTTTTAAAAGTAGTCTCTTAACATGAAATTTAGGAACATCAATAGTAACTAAATCAACGTCATTAGAAAGACATGATCAAGCTAATCAATCAGCGACCATATTTCCTTCCCTACTCACAAACTGGGAGTTGACTATTGAAAACTGTCGACACACTTCATTGATTTTTCTAATAAGAGGCATCGAGGGTGGGAGTGTACTTCCCAAGCATTCCTTAAATCATATTCACTGTTATCATGCGATCAGTTTCTATAATCACCTTAGTGTAGCCTTTACTCTGAGCTATTTCTAAGCCATGTAGAATCCCCGACAGCTTTGAATTCACAACCGAGCCCCTTCCAACGAATCTTTAAAACCCTTCAATCCAATTCCCCGATGAGTCCCGTAACACACTCTTAGCTGCTGAATAATCGCCATTTCTACGAGCCGCTCCATTCGTGTGGACTTTGAGCCATCCATGACTGGGTGGACACCATCTAGTCTGCACAACTTGGGGGCCTCTAGTTCTACAACCCTTGAGATTTGTTTCGCAAACATTAATGGCAAAATACTCGGCGCTTTTGACAATATCTTCCACTTTGCCGATCACCTGCTGGAAAACATACTTATTCCTATTTTTCCACAACATCCAACACAAAATCGCAAAGATCACTCGAGACTCTGCTCCACTAGATCCAATCCAAAACTCTCCTCTAAGATTGGCACTCACCCACTCGAGCAAATTCAACTCAAAGAATCGAGGTACACAATCAGCTGAAATTATCTTCATCCAGGCTTCAGTTGCAAACCGACAATCTCATAATGCATGCAAATCAATTCCATGAAATCCTCCACAGAGTAAACATCTTGCTTCGTCAGTCAGTCTTTTCCTAACCCTTTCATAATTACTAAAAAGTCTTCGGTGCATCACTAACCACAAGAAGTGTTTAATTCTTGGAGGTAAGGCATTGTTCCAAATTTCCTTCCACCCAGTGTTGACATGGGGAACATCCAACAGAAAAATGCTCTTATAAGCAGCCTTAACTGAGAACCTACCATTAACATTCTGTCTCCATAAGCATGTATCATTACCCAGAACATCATTAGGCGAGTGACATGCAACAATGTAATCCAGAATCTCACTGCTAAACCAATGCCTCAACTCTGACCACTTCCAGCATCCATCCGAATACACAAAATCAGCCACTTTAAGGTGTGCCGAAATAATTGCATTAGAAGACAGATATTCATATAGAGGCCTCAAATCAGGGATCCAAACATCCTGCATGAAACTAATTGATTTGCTATTCCCTAAACTCCAGTACAAGTTCTTCCGAAACCGTTCCCAAATATTGGATATCGAGTGCCATACATAAGAGCAATTAGATTTTATTTATCAAGAGTGGGCATAACTCCGACATCTTATACTTACTACGCCGTACTTTGACCTATAGGCACGTCCAGCTTGGTCACTATCTAATAGGCTAGTTTCATAAGAAACGAGATATTTTGAGGCACCAGCCTCCTCAAACCAAGGCCCACATCTTAATAGGTTGACAACAAGTATCCCATTTGACTAATGCCATCTTCTTTCCACTAGTTGAACTCCAAACAAACTATCTAACAATCTGCTCAATTTTCTCATAGATACATACAGGAAACATTGTTGACTGCATGAAGTAACCTAATATAGCTAACAACACCGATTTCGCCAACATTGTTTATCCTGCCAATGACAACAGCTTAACATCGAAACAATTCAGTTTCCTCTTTACTTTATCAATAACAAACTGGAAAGTGCTCTTAGTGGCTCTTTTGTGAAACAGCGGTACTCCTAAGTAAGTGCCCAGGTCCTCCACCTTCTGAAATCCTAAGACATTCCCAGGAAAATTTATTTTATGGCTTGTTGACATAGTTTCAGCATTCTCCAAACTTGCTTCCCTAAACGACACCAAGTCGTCTGCAAAAAATAGGTGAGAAAGAGAAGGTCCCCCTCTTCCCAAATTTATAGGCTTCCACTGTTGATTCGAAACCACCAACTTGATCGTATGACCAAGCTTCTCCATTGCTAGAACAAAGATATATGGCGAGACTGGGTCACCCTGCCTTACACCTCTCATTGGTAAAAATTCATCCGTGAAGCCTGCACTCCACAGTGTTTGCATTGATGATGTCGATACGCAATGCATTATTATGCGAATAATATTATTGGGCACCTGAGCATCTTCAAGAGTGCCTTTGATGAAATCCCCTTTAAGCGATCATATTCTTTCTTCATATCGATCTTGACTGCCATCCAATCTTTCTTCCCTTTTCGACCCATCATAGAATGGATAACCTCTTGTGCAATGACAACATTATCCATGATGTTCCGGCCTCCCACAAAGCTAGTTTGGTTATCCACAATAAGGGTCAGCATGATAGGTTTGAGTCGATTCACAATTACCTTAGAGATGATCTTATATGACACAGAGTATAGACTTATGGGTCGCAACTGCGTAATAGACTCTGGAGCAGTCACCTTAGGAATAAGAACAAGTTCTATTAAAAAAAAACCCCAAGGTTGTCATTCTCAAAGACTCTCCTAACCAAAGAAACCAGAGATTCCCTGACCACGTTCCATTATGATTGATAGAACTAAGCATGTAAGCCATCAACCCCCAGAGCTTTAAGCAGCGCCATATCAAATAGTGCATTGTGAACTTCCTGAGTAGACAAGTTTTGACCAAATGCTTCTAATAAAGAAAGCTCAACAAGAGGGAACATATTCTTGACAAGGAAGCTTCCTGCACTAGGTGCATCAGCATATACAGTCTATGAAAAAATGAAACAACTTCATATCATAGCTTATCTTCATCATAACACCATGACCCATCCTCTAACTCCAGGGCTTTAATCTGATTTAATCTTTGCCTTGTATTAGCTCTAGAATGGAAGTACTTAGTGTTTCGATCACTGAAGGACAACCAATCATTTCGAGATTTTTATTTCTAGAGAAGCTCATCACTATCAAGCACACCTTCGAGCTCAATTTGCAGATCTTTCTCCAGTTCAATAAGCTTCCTTGACCAATACCTCTCCAAACATATTTGAATTCCACCTAGTCGTATCAATAAGATCCACTTCCTCTTTAGTATGTTCCCAGAGACATCCTTTTTCCATTTCTTTGTTGCCACTACAAACTTCTTAATCGACTCCTCTAACGGACTGCCATTCACCCAATTCTCATTAACCAAATGACAGAAACCGCTATGAAACAACCATCCACTTAAGAATCGAAAAGGTCAATGAGGGTTCCTGGCATTATCCTTTGAAGGTGATAGACCGTTGTTTTCGGGAGCAAAAGATCCCAGTGAGAGTTACATAGAGCTCGGTCAAGACGCTCAAACACAAGACCTCTATTCCATGTAAAATTTGACCCTTGAAAACCAAGGTCTTCCAGACTGTAACTTTGGCAGAATTGTTGGAACAATGGGCAGTTACTGGAATATTTCTTCGAGCTTCCTCTTTTCTCCTCCTCGCTTTGTATCGCATTAAAGTCATCTGCGATCAACCACGATAACCTCATATTATGTGCAATAATACCATGCTCCTTCCATATCTCCTTCCTAACCGTCCACCGAGGACTCCCATAAATCCTAGTGAAATAAACTCAATCATTAAGCTCCGAAAGCCATACTTTCAAATGCACAAACTGAAATTGGTTTACTTCCATCGTTATACTAACATTATCCTTCCACAAAACTCAAATTCCCCCCGAAAAACCACTGGCTTCGACTCTGTGGGAATTCGGCATGCCAATACTCCTAATTACTCGATCTGCCTTAAAGCCACTAACTCGGGTTTCAACTAGAACAACAATATCAGGATCAAAATCCCGTAGGTACTCCTTAAGAAATCTGTGAAAATTTGGGTGCCCCGCACCTTAACAGTTCCACACAAAAATATCTGACTTCATAAACAACAAATAGATCAATAAATCCATCAAACCTTAATTTGCAAAGTCACTCCGAAAAGTCATCCGTACTAACCGTACCCACCTCCTCAACCTATTCAATCTCACGGAACCCCCCTGGATTTAGTCCTATCTCCGACTGACTTGAGGTGGCCATCATGGTGCTCATCGTTCGAGGCTCCAAAATTTGTTCACCCAATTCCAGCGTACTCACCATTCCCAGTAACTCTTGCTCAACTGGAATGGATATGTCTGTACCGACTTGATTCGGAATGTCGCCGATCTCCAACATGTCCTTTGTTAGAATCTTCTTCAGCGATGCCGGAAGACAAGTTGGGGAAACCAAGTTCATGAACCCCAAACTTTTGACTTAGTTTGCAGCCTTAGTAGAACCCACATTCGAGTTTTTGTTTTCTTTCAGTCTAACCATCGAATGGTGATTTGGGTCAAGTAAAGCCTAACCTATCGGGCCTACCAATCTTCCTACCAGGCCCAAAATTTGCCCCACCCTCAATACTTCCCAAATCAGACCCTATTCCATCCTTTCGAACGCCCAATTGTCCACCCATAGATCCATTAGTGGCCTGCTTCTGCTTTCTGGGCTTAGTGCCAGTTTTCAGCCCTTTCCTTTATTAATTTTAAAGCCATTCACCTCCACTTGCAATTTCTCTCCAGATTCTTCCTTACCTTCACCGATTCGTTTCCCTTTCCAATCCCCGAAATTTCAGCCTCCATGTGACCAGCTTTTTCCTTCCTTACATTTAATTGTGCTTGATGAGTATCAATACTCAGGACTTAAACGCCTCGATTTTGCCATCTATGCCAAGGTATTATTGGTGATAAATGTATAATTTTTTAATTTAATTTTGATATTTTTTATTTAAATTATGCTATTTATATTATTAAATATATTATTTATATTTTGTTTATTATTGATTTAAATAATAATTGAAGAAAAATGAGTTTAAATTTTTTTTTTTGATAAATTTTTATAAATTAGACTTTCACTCAACATAGTTTTAATATTTTGACCAAACTAGAGCTATAAAATTTTGTTTTGGGCCTATAATAAACTGGTTTGGAAGGAATTAAAACATCTAGTAGAAGTTGTTTCGCAACTCAAGCCTAAAAAACATTAGGAAGGCACCCTAAAACAGCTTAAAAGTTTGATGCAAAAATTGTCAATAAACCTTGAAAAGTTCTTAATGGCAGTTTTGTATTTGTTTTAAGGGCTTATATGTTAAAATACCTTAAAGAAAATACAAAAAAAATATTTTAATTAAACCCTGGATTAAATTTGTACCCAATTAAGTTCATGTTATTAATTAAAAAATCAATTAAGCCCTTCTGTTAACGATTTCTATGATTGATCACGTTGATCGTTAAAATAAATTAATAAACCAACCAAATGATGACACATGACAACTTCTAGTTTAATCTAATATTTTCTCATAAAAATTATTAGAAATCATAAAAAATAAAAAATATTAAGTATTAAAAATATGAAACTTGAGACAAACTTAAAATTTTCATAAAAAATTATAAATATTATAAAAAATAAAAATTTTAATAAATTATAAAGAAAAATTATAAAATTTAAAAACATATTTAAAATTTTATTAAAACGTATTAAAATTTTATAAAAAAATAAATCATAAAAATTATAAAAAAATCATAAAAACTTAAATTAGATCGGATCAGTTGGTTGGACTGATTACATTGAAATCAATAAGGGTATCGATTCGACCGATTAACTTGAGAATTAGACGGTTGAATCGATTTTTTAAAATTTTTATTTTTTAATGTTTTATTTAATTGAACTAGACAAATCAATTGAACTAGTAAACCGGTGGTCTGATTGGTTCGATCATCGGTTCGGTTTTGAAAATCTTGGTTAGAATATTTCATTTTGACATACGTTAATAGCTGAATGATGAAATTTTGGTTTGATAAAAATATTAAAAATAAATAAAAAAAATTGGTTCAACCGCTTGATTTCTAGGTTACCGGTCTAAAGGTTTTCTCCGGATTGACACCCTTGCTGATTTCTGGCTAACCAGTGAAGTTCAAGTTTTTATAATTTTTACAAGTTTATATCAATTTTAATATTTTATAATATTTTATAATTTTTAATAATTCTAATATTTTTAATTTTAAATATTTTAAATAAGTTTTATTAAAAATTATATTTTATAATATTTATAGTTTTTTTTATAATTTTAATAAGTTTATATAAATTTTAATATTTTACTATTTTTAATATTTAATATTTTTAAATTTTTATAGTTATTTTCATATTTTTATATTTTTTGAGATTTTTATAATTTTTTATGGGAAAAATATTATATTAAACCCGAAGTTGTCATGAGTCTTCATTTGATTGGTCTATCGATTTATTTTAACAAATAATGTGGTCAATAACGAAAACCATTAATGAAAGGGCTTAATCAATTATTTTAATAAACGACAAGGACTTAATTAAGTGCAAATTTAATAGAGGGGCTTAATTGATTTTTTTTTTTCAATCTTCTTAAGGGCTTTTTTGACATCTAAGTCTTTTTCAATATATTATTTTTGTCCTATAAATAGACTAAGAACTAGACATAGCTACTTAGTTTTATTTCATGAATTTCTAAACTTTTCTAGTTAAAAGAAATTTTTAAGTTTGATTGGCAAAGTTTATGATATTTGATTGTTGTTAATATTTTCTTTTTTCTTTGGTGTTTGCATATCTTTCAATTTAATTATAAATATTCAGATTTGTTGAATATGTTGTATGGGCATGTGATCTAACTTAAATAAACTTGTTAAGGTGAGTTTGTTTGTGAAAACTAGCTCTCTATTGTCGGTAAACTAAATCTTAAGCGCGAAGTTATAGGGTTGTTTATTGGCAAAAGAAATAATTTCAAATGGGCCCCTAGGTTATGGAGACGGTAAGGAGAGATTGGTCGCTAAGCGTAACGTCGACAACTATAACTATTTTATTAAAGAACATTTAAAATCATTTTTACATCAATAATCAACCTTACAAATCAAACGAATATTTTACTTTTAGCTAAAGTTTCATCTATTGATTTTTTTTATATTTTATTTTATGATATCTTTTTACCTTGTTTTAGTTTTAATTTTTAACTCTTTATTTTTATTTTACTTTATTAATAAAGAAAGAAAACTATCATTTGTATCCGTAGCTTCCACTATATTCACTATTATTTATAAGTTTATTTTTGAGTAGGATTTTTTTTCTCGACAACCATATAACTGGCAAAGAATTTATTTTAGTTTATCAGAATAAACAACTTCCATTTTTGGAATCTTTTACTTACTATTTTAGGTTTCCATTTTTGGAATCTTTTACTTACTATTTTAGGTTTGTAAAATATTGGGTTGACCCAAGAAGAGAATTAAGAATCAAGGTTAGATAGCAGGTATGCTATGCCAAAACACGGGCCATTTTTCACGACCGTTCAACAGGCACTGCCTTTTAGCTATAAAACCTTAATTCAAAACATCTTCTTAAATCAAAACAAGCTAGTATCTTGGATCTAAGTCTGAGTTCTGTTGTGCAATATCCAATAAATGGCAAGCACAGAGCATACTTTCAAAACCTAAGAATTATTCATGAAATTCATGATTCTTCTCATCCTTGCTTAAACTCAGAAAAGAAAGGAAAGAGTTTAGAAAGCCATAGTATAAGAAAACACACTAGAAATTTTATTAGATGGAAATTCGGTGCCCTTGCAAGATGAAATACATCACCTTTTATAGGCAAAGGAGATAATAACAGACAAACATAGTTACAGTACAAACTAGATAAGAACAGGCAAACACAGTTACAGTGCAAACTAGTAATGCATTAATATAGTACATACTCATTACTTATAAAGGAAAAGCAATAAAGCAATTCAGAATGAGATTTTTCATTAGGGCTATATAAGAGAATGTTATCAATATAAATCAAGGCACTATTCATGATTGGCTGGAAAAACCTGGTCATGGCTTTTTTAAATTTAGATGGTGCTATTGTTAGTCTAAAAGGCATTACTTTCCACTAGTAGTGTCTTTTTGGAATGCAAAACCCTGTCTTTGGCCTGTCTTCTAAAAGGACTCCCAATTGCCAAAATCTAGCTTTGAGATTAAATTTGGAATAAACTTTAGCTTTGGCTAAACCAGAGAATAATGCCTTCTTATTTGGCAATGGGAATTTATCATCTTGAAGGAAATGATTAAGGGGTTCGTAGTTTACCACCAATCTAAGTTTTCCCCTTATTTGTTTAGACATTTTGTTGACATAAAATACTTCACATGCGCATTATAAATCTGAGAGTTCAATTAAGCTTTGTCGTTGAAGATCTTCACATTCCTTTTCTACAAGACGGAGATGTTCAGGATTCATTCCTTGATGACTGGCTTTTGTGAAATTTATGTCTTCATTCTTCTTAAATGGTAAAGTGATAAAGAAATCAGAATTTTTCCATAGAGGTTTGAGCATTTTGAGAGAAATTCGGTGTGGGAATTTGCATAGGCAATGTCTTTGAATTTTTGGATTAATTGGGATATTTTGTTTGGTTAGAAAGTAAACAATTTAGGTATCTGCACAAATGGTTGGAATTGATTTTTATATTTAAGCCCATCTAGAAGGATTCTCAGATGTTGGGATTTAGAATAAATATCAAAACCGATGACAATGTCTTTTCCTGAAACCTTGGATCCAAGAACAGTTGTCTTAACAAAACATCCAGGGAAAAATTGTATAGTGATAGGCTTACTTTTCAGATATGTTGCAAAAGGATAATTTGCTACTGAGTTGAAAAATGGTGTATGAGGCATCTACCATTCTGATGGAAGAATATATGGGTTCATGATAGTAGCAGCAGCTCCAGTGTCAAAAAATACAATAATATTATAGGCTTATTGTATTTGTCTAAATTGATCTTCACTGTGACTTGGGAAACTGGTATAGTATCCTTTGCAACAACTGATTGGTGTTGTATTTGTTAGGCCTGCATGGCGATCATCATGTAGATGGATGAGTCTGAAAAATTCGAATCACTGCTTGGAAATAACTTGGAATAGTACACAGAGTCTTTTTTGTTGATTCATCATCATTGAGAAGAGAGATTCGAGATCATCATCTTTTTTTTTATTTGAGTTTCAGCTTTGTTTTGGATCTGCTGGATCATCTTTGCACCATTTTTGTTATTGGGATAATTTTTTGCAAAATGCCCTTTTTTTATTGCAAATATAGCATGTGGATTATTTTTTACCTTGAGGAGATTTTTTCCTTCTCAAATATCTCCACTTTGGCTTCCATTTTCTTGAAGTTCTGGAGGATTCATTGCGTTGGAAGATAGATCTCTTGAAATTTTTTTTCTTTTTGGTTCTACATACACAAGAACGATCTTTTGGGCATTTGAACTTCAAGTAAGAATCATCACAAGCTTTGTCAATCCTTTTTATCTCCATAAAGATAATCTTTAAAAATTATCCTTCTGTTGCAAATATCTTCAAGAGCAATAAAAACTTCTTGTTGAATTTCTCCAGCTGTAAGGCTTAGAATGTCTTTGTTTTATCTCTGAAGAGCTTGATTTACTGCAACTTGTAGAGGATCTGGGATTGAAGCAAGGATTGCTGGTTTGAGATTACTGTTGAGTTCTAATAAGCAGAAAAGTTAAGTCATTATTTTAAAATGCCTTGACAGGTCTCTTTTGTTGTATGAGCAACATTTTATTTTAAAAAACTCTTCTCGCTTCAGATTGAGTAAATCATCTGGATTGCCAACAAAATGTTGATGAATAATCCGGATTGAAATATTCAGATCTTGAAGGACAAAGAACTGCATCTATGAATTTTGATGAATTGAATTCCACCAATCTCTTAACATTCCTATAAACCTAGAAACAAATTCCAAGAGAATGTTGTTACTTTCTTTAGTTAGTTTTCGGGTGTCAAGCCAAGAATGAAATTCTTGAATTCTGGGTAGCCATTTTTCTGGTGGAATATCATCAAGTGTGAAGGTCATTCGACCAATGGATGGTCCTTTTGTGGTTCTTGAAGTTTGATATGACGATTCTCCTTGTCGAGTCGTATCTGCCATTGGTTCATCATCAAAAACAACCTCAACCTTTGGTTGAGCTTAGGCAATCCTTTTAAGATTTTCACCAGACTCATCTTCTGAGGAGGAATCTAGGGAGGAGTCTGTTGATATTTCAGTAGATGATGACTCTGTTTGAGAATTGTTTTCTTCTTCTGATAGCTGAATAGCTAAAATAATTGGTACCATATTGTCTTGACAATCTTTTAAAAAGGATGATAAAGGATTCTTCTGGTGTTGTATCATCAAAGATTTGGAAGTTTGCTTGGAGGAGGAGAATGTGGGGGCAAATATTCAATTATGGGTCTTTTTCCCAATTATTTGGAGTCATGCTGGAAAGATTCTTATTCCTGAATCTTCTTTGTTTCAACGTTTTCTTTGCTTTCTCCATTTTCTTTTTTATCTACATATAAAGTTCATGAAGACTTGGTTTTTTCTTTTCAGAGACTGCAAGAAACTTAATGAAAGCTCCATCTGATAAAGGATTGTTCTGTCTGATTGAAGGAAATAACAAGAATTTTGTATCAGGATCTCTAGGACTTATTTCTGACAGAGGAATTTATCTTGTCTCTTTCAATGTTTTAATCTGATTTTTTAACATTTGAATTTCTTTATCCCTTTGTGTGATATAGGAAAAGAAATATTGTCCTGGAGCAGTCGTCTCTCTAGCAACTTCTTTTAAGCGTTCCTGTAGAAAGGCAATTAAGTCTTTTACCATCTTGGAGTTATCATTAAGTTTAGCTTCCACCGTTGAGACTTTTGAATCCAGATAGGAGACTTTAGAATCTAGTTTCTTGAGAGCCATGTTCTGTGCTATGGCATTTTCAGTTTGCCAGTTCAGTGCAGCTCTACAATGCTAATTTTTGTGGGTTTGCTTGAGCCATCAGCTTGAAGTTTGGAGGGAAATTTAGGGGTATGTGTACACCCCTGTTGGGTGGTGAAAATTCTTGTTCGTATGATGTATATGTAGAATGATACATACAAACTGAGGTGGGCATAGGGGTTTTTGTAGTTTCAGGAAATGGATTCTTTTGAACCCAATTACGAATTTGGTTATAGCATGGCTAAGGGAAAGGGTTTTTGTTTAACGTTATAATTTTTTTAGGGCAGGAGGATACGAAAGTTTTAAAGGAGCTAGTAGGTTTTGATCAGCTAGTAATATCGGGTTTGGTTAAGGAAATTTTGCAGAGTAATCAACAAGGTAAAGGAATTTACCATTGTTTTCTCCTAAAGGGCCAATGGAAAAATCTTCATTCATGTATCTTTTGTAAACCTCTGACTGAGTGGATTTCCTTTTTGACTTCTTTTTTTTCCAAATTTAGATCCATTATAATCCATGCTATCTATCTAGGAATCAAAACAATCATTTGCACATAATTCACACATACAGTTAAGAGCCTATGGATAATGCCATGTTTTAATATCTCTGAATATATAGTGTGGTTTGCCCTCAGCAGTAAATCTTTCAATAAGCTTTGATGCCTTAACAGGATATTGTCCATGGGTTCTTAACTGTACGTGTGAGTTATGTGCAAATGATCGCTTTGATGCCTGGATAGATAACATGGATAATAATGGACCTAAATCTGGAAAAAAAATGAAGTCAAAAAGGAAATCCTCTCAGTCCGAGGTTTAAAAAAGATACATGAATGGAGATCCTTCCATTGGCCTTTTAGGAGAAGACAATGGTAAGTTACTTTACCTTGTTGATTATTCTGCAAAAATTTCTTAGCCAATCCTGATATTACTAGCTGATCCAAACCCACTAGCTCATTCAAAACTTTCGTCTCCTCCTACACCCAAAAAAGTTATAACTCTAAACAAAAACCATTTCCCTCAGCCATGCTATAACCAAATTCATAAATGGGTTCAAAAGAATCCATTTCCTGAAACTATACAAATCCCTATGCCCACCTCAGTATGTATGTATCATTCTATAGATACATCATACGAACAAGAATTTCCACCTTTACAAGAATTTACCCAACAGGGGTATACACATACCCCTAAATTTCCTTCCAAACTTCAAGCTGATAACTCAAGCAAACCCACAAAAATTAATGCTACAGAAGCTGCCCTGAACTAGCAAACTGAAAATGCCATAGCATAGAATAGGGCTTGTAACACCCCTTACCCGTATTTGTCGCCAGAATAGGGTACGAGGCATTGTCGAAGTTTACCGAATTAGTTTTCAGTTATTAGAAGTTAAATACTATTTATTTACCAAAACATGTCATGACGTCCCTTAGATGAGCCTCTAAAGCCCAAAACATACATCGAGACCAAACCGAGATTAAATCGAAACCATAGAGAATTTTTTTGTAAAATCCCAAAGTTTTTTTTTATGAATTCAATATAACTCCTTTATAAATATCCAACCTTCCCTGCAATTTTAAAACCAAGACCAATCCTAACCAACCAATCCATTTCAACCAATTTGATGCCAAATCATACTTCTATTATAATTATACCATTTAGCATATTCATCACTCTTTACTTTAATACTTATTCATTAAACAAGTCTTAGTATTTATACAAACATCAAACCATATACATGCCATATAAATCAAAAAGGAAATTTACAAAAGCTACCGGAGATAATCTGGATAGTGTGATCCTCAGTGTTGATCCGATCCTCCGTATATTTTCACGTCAATCTACTATAGACATTGGATACACTCAAGTAAGCTTATAGAAGCTTAGTAAGTTCAGAGCCATAAAACATAAATCTTACCAAACATTTATACACTTATACAATATACACAATTACTAAGTTCACCTGTCAACCACAACTATTGGTAAGTTCCCTTGTACAAACTCAATACCACTTATCCATTTACTTTAATTCTTTTTAGCTCATTTGTCACTTACCATCCTTAATCAAATTAGGGAACGATTACGAAAAATTGAGTACTTCACTTCCACTTTGCCATAGTATAATTATGGTATTGCATATGATCACTTATCACTTTCTGAAGCCATAGCCCTGCCACGATTTTACACGGATCACATTTATCACTTGTCACTTATCACTAATTAGATAAGTGTAGCTAAGCTACCACTTATCACTTGTCACTTGTCACTTGTCACTGATTAGATAAGTGCAACCGAGGCTACCACTTATCACCTGTCACTTGTCACCGATCAGATAAGTGTAGCTGAAGCTACCACTTATCACTTGTCACTAATCAGAAGTACTCAAATCCGACGTTCCGCTCAATTTGATCATTTATTCCGTTTTTCCATTGTTATTTTATTATCAATTCATTAACAAATATATCTCATCATACATTATATAATTCATGAAATTAACATTTACTCATTAAATTTCAGACATGTGAACTTACCTGGGTCGATTTGCAAAATTTATGAAAGTTCAAGGACTAATCAGCTACTTTTCTTTTCCTCGACTTGCTTCGGGTTCTCGATTTGCAGTAAAAATATGAAAAACCAGCTTAAGGAAACCCATCTATTGTGTTTTTGCTTATGAGAATGCAGAAAATAAATAGAAATCTAGATAATTCCACTTTAGTCCTAGCTTTATTAAGTAAATTTTACAATATTCCAATTTTGCCCTTAATTCTCCTTATTTTCTTGCTAATTTCATGCCCTTGCCGTCCAGCCCAAATAGACATTGGGTCTATTTTCCTTTTAAGCCCTCTTTCTTTTATCATTTAAGCTATTTAATCATTTTCCAAAATTTTGCATTTGTTACAATTTAGTCCTTTTTGTTCAATTAACTATCTGAACTTTAAAATTTCTTGACGAAACTTTAAGACTAACTTATTAACAATAAGTAATATCGAGACCTCAAAAATTTTAAATCGACCTATAAATATTTTTATAAATATTTATGGAGTGTTAATAATATAGTATTAAAGTTTCGTCAAGAAATTTTAAAGTTCCGATAGTTAATTGAACAAAAAGGACTAAATTGTAACAAATACAAAATTTTGGGTAAATGATAAAAGAAAGAGGGCTTAAAAGGAAAATAGACCCAAGTTCTATTTGGGCTAAACAGTAAGGGCATGAAATCAACAAGAAAATAAGGAGAATTAAGGGCAAAATTCGAATATTGCAAAATTTACTTAATAAAGCTAGGACTAAAGTGGAATTATCTAGATTTCTCTTTATTTTCTGCATTCTCATCAGCAAAAACACCATAGAAGGGTTTCCTTAAGCTGGTTTTTCATATTTTTACTGCAAATCGAGAACCCAAAGCAAGTCGAGGAAAAGAAAAGTAGCTGATTAGTCCCTAAACTTTCACAAATTTTGTAAATCGACCCAGGTAAGTTCATATGGCTGAAATTTAATGAGTAAATATTAATTTCATGAATTATATAATGTATGATGAGATATATTTGTTGATGAATTGAGAATAAAATAACAATGCAAAAATCGAATAAATGATCAAATTGAATGGAACGTCAGATTTGAGTACTTCTGATCAGTGACAAGTAATGAGTGGTAGCTTCAGCTACACTTATCTAATCAGTGACAAGTGATAAGTAGTAGCCTCGGCTACACTTATCTAATCAGTGACAAGTGATAAGTGGTAGCTTTAGCTACATTTATCTGATCAATGCAGTGACAAGTGATAAATGTGATCCGTGTAAAACCGTGGCAGGGCTATTGCTTCGAAAAGTGATAAGTGATCATATGCAAGACCATAATTATACTAGGGCAAAGTGGAAGTGAAGTACTCAATTTTTTGTAACCGTTCCCTAATTTGATTAAGGATGGTAAGTGACAAATGGGCTCAAAAGAATTAAAGTAAATGGATAAGTGGTAGTGAGTTTATACAAGGGAACTCACAAATAATTGTGATTAACAGGTGAACTTAGTAATTGTGTATATTGTATAAGTATATGAATGTTCGGTAAGATTTATGTTTTATGCCTATGAACTTACTAAGCTTCTATAAGCTCACTTGAGTGTATTCAGTGTCTCTTGTAGATTGACGTGAAAATACACGGAGGATCGAATCAACACTGAGGATCACACTATCCAGATTATCTTCGGTAGCTTTTGTAAATTTCCTTTTTGATTTATATGACATGTATATGGCTTGATGATTATATAAATGCTAAGACTTGTTTAATGAATATGTATTAAAGTAAAGAGTGATGAATATGCTAAATGGTATAATTATAATAGAAGTATGATTTGGTATCAAATTGGTTGAAATGGATTGGTTGGTTTGGATTGGTCTCGGTTTTAAAATTGCAGGGAATGTTGGATATTTATAAAAGGGGTTATATTGAGTTTATAAAAAAAAACTTTAAGATTTTACAAAAAATTCCCTATGGTTTCGATTTAATCCCGGTTTGGTCCCGATGTATGTTTTGGGCTTTGGATGCCCATCTAAGGGACGTCATGACATGTTTCAGTAAATGAAGAGTATTTAACTCGTAATAACAGAAAACTAATTCAGTAAACTCTGGTAATGCCTCGTACCCTATTTCGGCGACTAATACAGGTAGAGGGTGTTACAGGGCTCTCAGGAAACTAGATTCTAAAGTCTCCAATCTAGATTCAAAAGTCTTAACGTGGAAGCTAAGCTTGATGATAACTCCAATATGGTAAAAGACTTAATTTCCCTTCTATAGAAACATTTAAAAGAAGTTACTAGTAAAACGGTTGCTTCAGGACAAGATTTATTTTCCTATATCACACAAAGGGATAAAGAAATTCAAAGGTTGAATGATCAAATTAAAACTTTAAAGAAAACAGAACAAATTCCTCTGCTAGAAATGAGTCCTAGAGATTCTGATACAGAATTCTTGCTATTTCCTTCAATTAGATAGAACAGTCCTCCATCAAATGGAGCTTTCATTAAGTTCCTTGCAGTTTCGGAAAAGAAAAAAACCAAGTCTTCATGAACTTCATATGCAGATAAAAAAAATAGAGAAAGAAAAGAAAAAAGCTGAACAAAGAAGATTTTGGAGGAAGAATCTTCCCAGCATGACTCAAAAAATTGGGAAAAGGACCTATAATTGAATATTCATTCCCACATTCTCCTCCCCTGAAGCAAACTTCCAAATCTTTGATGTTACAACACTAGAAGAATACTTTATCATCTTTTTTAAAAGATTGTCAAGACAATCTGGTACCAATTATTTCAGCTATTCAGTTATCAGAAGAAGAAAACAATTCTCAAATAGAGTCATCATCTATTGAAATATCAACAGACTCCTCCCTAGATTCCTCCTCAGAAGATGGGCATGGTGAAAATCTTAAAAGGATTGCCCAAGCTCAACCAAAGGTTGAGGTCGTTTCTGATGATGAACTAATGGCAAGTACGACTTAACAAGGAGAATCATCATCTCAAGCTTCAAGAACCACAAAAGGACCATCCATTGGTCGAATGACCTTCACACTTGATGATATTCCACCAGAAAAATAGCCAACTAGAATTCAAGAATTTCGTTCTTGGCTTGAAACCCGAAAGCTAACTGAAGAAAGTAACAACATTCTATTGGAATTTGTTTCCAGGTTTACAGGAATGTTAAGAGATTGGTGGAATTCAATTGATCAAAATTCACAAATGCAGTTTTTGGTCCTTCAAGATCTGAGTACTCCAATCTGGATTATTTATTAACATTTTGTTGGCAATCCAGATGATTTACTCAATTTGAAGCGAGAAGAGTTTTTTAAAAGAAAATGTTATTTCTACAGCAAAAGAGACCTGTCAATGCATTTCAAAATAATCACTCAACTTTTCTGCTCATTAGGACTCAAAACAGTAATCTCAAACTAGCAATCATTGCTTCAATCCCAGATCCCCTACAAGTTGCAGTAAATCAAGCTTTCCAGAGACAAAACAAAGATATTCTGAGTCTTACAGCTGGAGAAATTCAACAAGAAGGTTTCATTGCTCTTGAAGATATTTGCAACAAAATGAAGATTTTTAAAGATTATCTTTATGGAGATAAAATAATTGACAAAGCTTGTGATGATTCTTACTTGAAGTTCAAATGGCCAAATGATCGTTCTTGTGTATGTAGAACCAAAAAGAAAAGACATTTGAAGAGATCTATCTTCTAACACAATAAATCTTTAAGAACTTCAAGAAACTGGAAGCCAAAGTGAAGATATTTGAGAAGGAAGAAATCTCCTCAAGGTACAAAATCATCCAGATGCTATATATGGTATAAAAAAAGGGGCATTTTGTAAAAAAATTGTCACAATAACAAAAATTGTGCAAAGATGATCCAGCAGATCCAAAACAAAGCTAGAATTCAAAAAAAAAGATGATGATCTCGAATATTTCTTCTCAATAGATGATGAACCAACAGAAAAGACCCTGTGTGATAGTCCAAGTTATTTTCCAGACAGTGAGTCTGATTTTTCAGACTCATCCATCTACATAATGATCGCCATGCAGGCCTAACAAACACAACACCAATCAGTTGTTGCAAAGGATACTGTACCAGTTCCCCAAGTCCCAGTGAAGATCAATTTAGACAAATACAGTAAGCCTATTACTGTTATTACATTTCTTGACACTGGAGCTACTGCTACTATCATGAACCCAGATATTCTTCCATCAGAATGGTGGATGCCTCATACAACATTTTTCATGTAACACCCTTATACCCGAGACCGTTACCGGAATCGAGTACAGAGCGTTACCGGATTTAAGCGGACCTTCACAGAACTTAACTCCAAAACAGTCACAGAATCACATACAAATTCGCTCTTTCTGACCCTGATCGAGAGTTTTGGACATAATACGGACTTTACAGACGATTAGAATTCGAATCCTATCAAATCGAACGCCCGAAAAATTTTTCACTTTTGAAACTACGTCACACGCCCGTGTGACACATAGCACGACCGTGTGCTAAGGCCGTGTGGCCTTCACACGCCCATGTCCAGAGACCGTG
The DNA here is from genome assembly GCA_020496765.1 of Gossypium stocksii. Taxonomy (NCBI): domain Eukaryota; kingdom Viridiplantae; phylum Streptophyta; class Magnoliopsida; order Malvales; family Malvaceae; genus Gossypium; species Gossypium stocksii. The sequence continues at coordinate 5,513,279 of CM035623.1, forward strand.
GTCGAATCTGTCAAATTGGCCACGGTCACCCCACACGGTCTTTTGGGGGCCGTGTACTCCCACACGGTTGAGACACACGGTCGTGTCTCCTGCCTATGTGGTACACTAAAATTTAAATCAATGTGTAGGGAAGGCACGGTCTAGTGGCATGCCCATAAGGTCAGGCCGTGTATCGCCCACGGCCTAGGCACGCCCGTGCCTCATACTCATGGTGCATTCTGCCAAATCCCACACGGCCATGACACACGCCTGTGTGCCATGCCATGCAGGCCATGTCAGGCTATATGCCAAGCCTTAACCTCCCTAACATGCAAACATTCTCATATACAACCAATACAACTAATACTTTACTTATACAAACATTAAGAACATAGAACTTATAAGTTTACAAAATACCTATACATATCTATAAATCTTCTATACATGCCATAAACCAAACACATCAAGACATAATATACTGATGAAGCTTGACAGTGTGAAGTATACTCCAACGCTTCGGCTCTCAATCCCACAGTCTTGATATACTGAGGAAGAAAGAAAGGAACAGAATAAGCCATAATAGCTCAGTAAGTCATATGAAATTCATAGCAATGTAACAATTCAATGAATCGTTTACTTTAACATAGCCAATATCCACTCATATCACTACATCTTCAACTTACTTCTGTGGGCACATTTCATATAGCAATCATATGCTTGTTTATCCACACCAAATTCCATGTACAGAACTATTTCGTTTTACTTGCAGAAACACTTCGTTACAGAACGGTTAATCTAATACCATTGAGCAATGTCGGAATATAACCAGGTATGCAGAGGTTAGCACTGAAGTGCCTCACAGACATGGCAGAGCCATGGGGTAGCCGAAGCTATATTACAGAGGGGTAGCTGAAGCTACTAACAGAGTGGTAGCCGAAGCTACTAACAGAATGGTAGCCGAAGCTACAATCAGAAACAGAACAGAAGTTACCATGGGCCAGCTCGCATAAGCTGATAGGTGTCTGCAACAAATGCTAGACAACCCAGCACCCGGGAACTATATCAGACGGAATCAGAACCTTCTAGTGACAATGTCACTTATATCTATGTTTATTCTGACTTGCTTAATAGAGATCGTACAGATAATTCATCATTATCACAATTTCAGATATATATGAAATGATTAATCAAAATTCACAGAACATACCTATTTTCCACGAATACGGAAGTACATCAATTTCCATTCATTTCACAATTCAAAAATCATTATCATTACGCAACCATAAACGAACAATTATTCGGATAATTTCAGAAGTACATCCAGCAACCAATCAAAATTTTAGGTATTTACCTTAATTCCACATTTACGGATATATATATGGTTTTCGATTGTTTCATGATTCACATATTTATATAATCACACGATTATGAACAAATAATTATATTTTATCAAAATATGCTAGAATTCACATACAACTTACCTGAATCACCAACGAATTAATTTCTCGAAATTCTTCTATTTCCCTTACTCGGGCTTTGTCACATCCTTTTTAGACTAAATTAACACACAAAATATCATTTATCAATTGTCTATTCAATTTCGAACATAATTCACATTTGGGTAAATTTCTAAATTTACCCCTCAACTTTTTAATACTTACAATTTAGTCCATTGGACTCAAAATTTCATTTTCTTTATTCCATGGGCTTATTTAACCCATTTTCACAACAATGACACTCAATTTACCAATAATTAACATATTTAAGAACAATTTGTAAACTTTACAAATTAGTCCACTTTTTACTCAATTTCATCCAATTTCATTCCCAAAAACATGCATATAACCCTCTAAGCCTTCATTATCTACCATTGATCAACCAAATACACACTTAACACAAATGGGTATATTTTTGAACCCCAAAATCTCTTGAAAATAATGGTAGAATCATGAAATTTAAACTTAGAGGAACTCGAAAATACAAAAATAATCAAAAACGGGGCAAAATTGTACTTACAAATGAGTATGGAAAGCAAATAAGCCCTAGCCATGGAGGAAATGAAGAATCGGCAGCCGTGGGATTCATTTCCATGGAGAAGATGATGTTTATATCATCTTATTTTGTCTTTTTCTTCATTGGATAAAAATGCCCTTAATGACATGACTAACAAACATTTCTAGAAATGCCCTTTTGTGTCCATGACACTATTTAATGGTCTAATTGCAACATAAAGACGTCCAATTCAAACCCCCATTTCAATTGGGTACTTAAACTTTATACATCACATTTTGCAACTAATGTAATTTAGTCCCAAACATAAAATTGGGCACTTTAACAATAAAATTCTCAAACAATATTTTCACATCAATAATTAATACAACAAATATTATCAAAAATTCACAAATTTATACTTCGAATTTGTGGTTATGAAACCACTATTCCAACTAGGCCCTAATTCGGGTTGTTACATTTCAACTTAGCAGTAAATTATCCTTTTACAACATATCTAAAAAGTAAGCCTATCACTATACAATTTTTCCATGGATGTTTTGTTAAGACAACTGTTCTTGGATCCAAGCTTTCAGGAAAAGACATTGTCATAGATTTTGATATTTATTCTAAAGCCCAACATCTAAGAATCCTTTCAGATGGGCTTAGATATAAAAATCAATTCTAACCATTTGTGCAGATACCCAAATTGTTTACCTTTCAGCCAGATAAAATATCCCAAATAGTCTAAAAACTCAAAGATATTACGTGTGCAGATTCCCACACTGAATTTCTCTCAAAATGCTCAAACCCTCTATGGAAAAATTCCTATTTCTTTATCTATTTGCCATTTAATAAGAATGAAGACATAAATTTCACAAAAGCTAGTCATCAAGGAATGAATCCTGAATATCCCTGTCTTGCAGAAAAGGAATGTGAAGATCTTCAACGACAAAGCCTAATTGAACCTTTAGATTCACAATGGGCGTGTAAAGCATTTTATATCAACAAAAAGTCTGAACAAATAAGGAGAAAACTCAGGTTGGTGGTAAACTATAAACCCCTTAATTTTTTCCTTCAAGATGATAAATTCTCATTGCCAAATAAGAAGCCATTATTCTATAATTTAGCCAAAGCTAAAGTCTATTCCAAATTTAATCTCAAAGCTGGAATTTGGCAATTGGGAGTCCTTCTAGAAGACATGCTAAAGACGGGGTTTTACATTCCAAATAGACACTACCAGTGGAAAGTGATACCTTGTAGACTAACGAAGCACTATTCAAATTTCAAAAAACCATGACTAGGATTTTCCAGCCAATCATGAATAGTGCCTTGATTTATATTGATGATATTATCTTATATAGCCCAGTTGAAGAAGCTTATTCTGAATTGCTTAACCAGTTTAGCCAACTTGTATTCTGATAACGACTCGCGATATTAAGTAATAAAATTTATAAAACTGATCACACCAAAACTAACTAATATCACGATGTTAAAGGCAAGCGCACCTATCAAACAGTAGTATAGTTTAGTTGTAAGACCGAGTTATCGTACCCAAGGGAACTAAAAGTACTAATACTTACTTTCTTTCTATTATCAAGCCTAAAAATAAAAGAGGTTTGGTTGAAACTAATTCTAAAACTAACTAAAAGTACACAAAAAGTAAATTGGGGAAAACTTTAGGGAAAAGCTGATTGATATAAGCAATACTTAAGGAAGAATCCACCTAGACTTCACTTGTTATTGGTTCTTGAGCTAGATGATTTATTCACTTGACTTGATCCGTAGAGATCCCTAATTTATGCTAAACCCTCCGTCGAGGCGAAGAGCAACTAGGCCTAGGTTGTTAACTAAAGTTCCTTTATTAATTAACACCCTAGGTTGCATTAATTCGATCTATGGTTCCCCATATTAGGTTTGACCCTAATCCGGCAGATTTATGTCGCCCTATGTCTAGGGTTGCATGCAACTCCGCTTAATTATGGTAGATCTACTCTTATCACAGGGACTTTTGCTCCACTGCTTTAAGCACATCCATTTCTTGAATTAATACCTAGGCTTGTTAACACAAGAATTAAGCACACATAATTAAGAACAACTCAAGTATTTATCATATAACTCAAGAATAAATAATAACAAGATTTGTCTTAGGTTTCATCCCTCTCAAGTATTTGAGGTGTTTAGTTCATAATAAAGAAAGAAAACATCTCAGAAGAATTAAGATAACAAAACATAAAGAACCCGAAAACCCCTAAAGGAATTTAGGGAGATCCTCAGTCTTGATGTAGAATTCTGGCTTCTGGGATGAATCAATCGGCTTCCGTTGGAGTAATCCCTTGCTTTCACTCTTTGTGTTGGTAGAAATATGGCGCTCTTTCCTGAGAGAAAAGAGTATATCTTTAGAGTTGCCTCTTGGGGTCTTTATATAGAGTTTAAAATGGCTTTCTTAGCCCCTAAGTATTCAAATCTGAGTGAAATTCCTCTTCCTTACGACTAGAACACGCCTGTGTGCCACGCCCGTGTGCCACGACAAGAGGCCGTGTGAGAGTCTGTTGATGAAGGCACGACCGTGTGGCCTGGCCGTGCTTGTCGAGGGCTAGACCGTGTGATCTTCGTGTGGCACGGCCCTGCAATAATCCTTGGGCCGTGTCAATTACATATTTTGGCCCATTTTCTCCGTTTTTGGTCCATTTTCCGTTCTTTTCTCTTCTCTATGCTCTCCTGAGTGTAAGATATGAAAAAGAAAGATTAAGAGCACCAATTCTCACTAATTTGATAATAATTCATCCAAAATAAAGGCTAAACATGGGGTAAAAATATGTATAATTTATTATTTATCATATTCCAGTATGGAATTCATGATTTCTGAAAAGAAGATGCACATAAACAAATCAAAGATAGAATATCTTGGAATGAATATTAAAGAATGCAAATATTCTCTAGGACCACATATTGCTAAAAAAATCTTGTAGTTTCCTGACATAGATTTAACCAATAAGCAAATCTAATAATTTCTGGGAGTTGTTAATTATCTTAGAGATTTCATCCCTAAAATCTTTAGATACATTAACCCTATCATCAAGATGTTAAAGAAAAATTTGCCTCCATGGAGCACAACTCAAACCAAAGCCAGCCAAATACTTAAAGAAAAGTTACAACATCTGCCAGCATTACAGATTTTCTCGATGGAAAAAGAATTCTTCAAACAGATGCAAGTGATAAATATTAGAGAGCCATCTTATTTGAAGAACTTGAAGGAAAAAGACACATATGTGGATTTAAAAGTAGAAGATTTACTGATGCAAAACTTCATTATCACTCTACTTTCAAAGAAATTCTTGCAGTTAAGAAAGGTATTTCAAAATTTGAATTCCATCTAATTGGATACCATTTCTTAGTTGAAATGGACATGTCTTCATTTCCACAAATGCTCAAGTTCAAACAGAAAACTGTTCCACATCTTCAGCTCTTGAGATGGCTGAATGGTTTTCTAGATATTCCTTTAATGTTAAACACATTAGAGGAAAGACCAATGTCTTGGTAGATATTTTAACTAGGCTAACAAAAGAGGTCATGGCATTTAGAACTTTCCAACCTAGGCCCATAATGATGTACAGACCAGTATCATCATCTTCTTCAAAAAAATCTGTGTAAGCTTTTCCTATTCCACCCAACCTAAATCCAGAATTTCTTTCAGAAGTTATGAGGCTAGTTGAAGAATAAACTTTTCACCAAAAAACCTGAGACATGATGTTTAAATATCAACTCCAAGTTTTCAGAAACTTTGGAGGTCTTATTCTCAAACCTTTTGGTGTTCACCCTGATTATTCTTTTATTTATCCTATCCGATGGACTTATTTCACTGAAGTTCCAGAAGAATTGAAATGGTTTTTATGGTATTTTACTCATCTTTACCATGTAGCCGTTCAATTCTTCGTTTCAGACCTTAAATATTTCTTACGCAATGCGGTTCATGGAAATATCAAACCTGAATATCGAAAATTTTTTAGATTCTTAAGCTAGTTCCATCCTCTTGACCAATGGTTGAACATGATTACGAGTGAACAAATGAGAACTCCTGGACATGAAGTTGTAATCATTTTCTATAAACCACAATATTTCGTGTAAAGTGGATGAGCTACACAGCTATGTTCCTTTCCAACCGCTTGGATTCATAGAATCTATTCAGATGAAGTCAAGCACTCTGATAATGAAAACAAAAACTTGCAGAAATATCTTTGCCAGTTTAATCGAGTTATCCCATTTGAAATCTGCCCTCCTCTACATATTGATGCTCCATGGGACACTATGCTAAATAGCCCTTATTATCAACAACTTCTTCAAACACTTCAAGAATATTAATATGATATTCCAGATCCTACTGAATGGTTCCAAGAGTATCCTATGTGCTGTCGTCAAGTTGAGATTGAAAGGATAAGACTCCATAACAGTTTACTTCAAGATGATAAGTATGAGGATATATGTAAAGATAATGAAAGCAACAGTGAAAGCTCTATGACAGCGCACAGCTTCCTCATTCCAATGCTAATAGTTAAAGCATCTTGCCGTTAGAAGAACAGAAAGAATCTTTTGCTTTATTGCTTTTTCTTTATAAGTCATGAGTATGTACTATATTAATGCATTATTAGTTTGCACTGTAACTGTGTTTGTCTGTTCTTATCTAGTTTGTACAATAACTATGTTTGTTTGTTCTTATCTCATTTGCCTAAAAAAGTTGATGTATTTCATCTTCTAAGGGCATCGAGTTTCCATCTAATAAAATTTCCAGTGTGTTTTCTTATACTATGGCTTTCTAAACTCTTTCCTTTCTTTTTTGGGTTTAAGTAATAATAAGAAGAATCACAAATTTCATGAATGATTCTTAAGTCTTGAAAGTATGCTCTGTGCTTGCCATTTATTGGATCATACACAACAGAACTCAGACTTAGATCCAAGATACTAGCTTGTTTTGATTCAAAAAGATGTTTTGAATTAAGGTTTTATAGCTAAAAGGCAGTGCCTGTTGAATGCCGTGAAAAAAGGCCCGTGTTTTGGCATAGCATACCTGCTATCTAACATTGATTCATAATTCTCTTCTTGGGTCAACCCAAATTGGTCGGCATTTATATTGATTTATCCTTAATTGCTATTATATGAAATATAGGTTAACATTTGCCATTAGTCCTTATATATTGATAATATTCGATACTTAGAAAACGTAAAAATTAATTTTCATCTTACTTTTCTAATTTAGTAATCTTAGTCCAATCAATTATATTGTTAGTGTTTTTTTTATTATTATCAAATCTCATATTAACATAGCAATTAAGTTGTCCTCGTATGACGTAATATATGATTAATGAAAAATAAATAATTTAAGCTAACAAATTTTGACGAAAACTAACAACAACAACAACAACAACAATTATTGAACTAGGATTTTCAAATTGAAAAAAACAAGAGGATTGAACTTTTAAGTTTTAAAGTACAGGGATTGAATCTCAATTTATGTACAAGTATAGGGACTAAGTGCATAATTTAACCTGTAATATTTTATATTTTTTAGATCAAATTATCCTTTATATCATATATTTACTGTTCGAACTCTGAAGTTTTTTTTTATTATTATCAAAATTTAAGAATCTTTCGGAGGTTTTTTATGATTGCACCTCCTAATAATATCAATTTTGAGGTTCGAACTTGAGTTCTTTCTCTTATAGTACAATATATCTTACCATCCTACATGTATTAAAGATTTTATATTTTCAGTACATTAATTTTTTATATCCAACAAATATAATTCGTCCCTGGAATGTTTCATTGTTTCCTTTAATTTTATATTAATCAATGTTACTGGTTTATAAAAAAAATATAAGATTTGATTGTAACTATGATTAAAATTTTTATTTGACACTTTAGATGGTACGAGTTTTGATCTTCAATAATTTTCTTAGCCTAATACCATATGATAAAAAAAGGTTATCGTGTGATAAATAAAAAAGATTTAATCATATCCAACTTATAAATAAATATGATTATCTTTGATATTAAAATTATTTTTGGATTGAAGGTGGTTGTAGGCGACCATGATGATAGGGAGAACTCAATTTCGACATATCACGATAAAGATTAAATTAATCTTTGAGTGAATTGCTCAGAATCGAAAAATGAATTTAATGGAATTAGTTTATATATTTTTTTAAATTTTAATAAATTTTTTATTTTTATTCAAATATTATTGGATCAATGATCTTGTTAAATATGACTCCTATTTTTAGTCAAATTTGAGAAATAATTTTATAGTTAAACTTTGTTTATTTGTTTCAATCAAACACTGATTAGTTTAGATTATTTTATTATTATTTGACCTTTGAATTTAGCCTATAAATAGGCTCTTTTACAACCTTAGAAATAACACTCATTAGAGATTAGAACTCATAACACATTTGGAGAATTTTGTGTTTACATTTTGAGGGTTCTTTGTTTTTGGGTTTTCGGGGTTTAGTTATTATCTTCATATTTTGTACTCTTCGTTCTTTTGCCATTTTAGTAAAATTATCTTTGCCCGTGGTTTTTTATCCTCTTTGGAGGGGTTTTTCCACGTTAAATTTGTGTGTTCAATTTTTCAATTTCTTCTGCTAATTTTACTTGTTCGTTGCTTAATCGGGTCGATTCTTAACAAGTGGTATTAGAGCTAGTTCAATTTTCATAGATCAGCCCATTCAGATATGGCAGCAACAAGGTTTGAAATTGAGAAGTTCAATGGTGAGAATTTATGGCAAGTTCGGATGATGGCAACTCTAGTTCAATCTAATTTGAAAAAGGTTGTTACCGGGAAAAAGCTTGAGAATCTAAATAAAACAGAATGGGAAGAGCGTGATGAAAAGGCTTTGTCTGCAATCCAGTTGTGCCTCGCGAATACGGTATTACAGGAGGTATTGATGGAAAAGACCTCATCCGCCTTATTAAAAAGGTTAGAAACTCTTTATGCGACTAAGTCTCTGGCTAACCGTTTAGTGTTGAAACAACGTTTTTTTATGTTTTGCATGAACGAATGTGAGCTTCTTAGAGATCACATCAGTCAATTTATTACTCTTTTAAATGAATTAAAGAACGTTGAGGTTCATATTGATGATAAAGATCAAGCTATGCTATTATTGTGCTCTTTACCCCCTTCATACAAGTCTTTCAGGGAGACCCTAATTTATGGCAGAGACAAACTCTCGTTCGAATATGTGAAGGGTCATTTGTTGAGTAGAGACAAACTCGGCAATGAGCTCATTTGGATAGCAAGGCAGATAGGCAAGCTTCCGTTTTGGTAGCATCAAAGAAACGAGACAAAATGTGTCGCTATTGTAAAAAGTTAAGTTACGTTAAAGCAGATTGTTATAAACTGCGAAATAAAAGAGCTGTTGAGAGTAACGAGGAAGATGTAGCTGGTGCTAATTTGGTCGATAAAAGCGATGATAATTTCTTGTTAGTGTCAACGAGCGATAACTCCAAGCTTACGTCCTAGTGGATCTTAAATTCTGGATGTTCTTTCCACATGTGTCCCAATAGGGAATGGTTCAACACATACAATTCGGTTGAAGGTGGAGTTGTGCGCATGGGAAACAATTCATTTAGTAAGGTAATCGGTATTGGCACTGTTAAAATTAGGATACACGATGGGACGATTAGGACACTCTCAGATGTCAGGTATGTACCTGATTTACGAAAAAATCTCATCTCCTTAAGTATTTTAGACTTGAAAGGATGCAAAATCAACATCGAGTCGAGCGGCATTAAAGTATCTCGTGGATTTCTTGTTTTGTTCAAATGTAAAACAACTGGCAATCTTTATATTCTGTAATGTTCTACAGTGATCGGTGAAATCGGACGTTCCTCGTCCGTCACGGAGTCGAAGTCAACTCGTTTGGAGCGGAGGCAACTTGGTCATCGGAGGGAAAAAAGGTATGACCGTTTCATTGAAGAAAGGTTCTCTTTTGGATGCAGGTTTTGAAAAGTTAGGGCATTGTGTTCGTGATAATCAGACCCGGGTTAATTTGGCAGTTTACAAGTCGAAGGCTAGAAGTCTTCCAGTTTCTAAGCACAGATTTGACTCAGTTAATTCCCTGCATAATTCAAGATAAGCTCGTGGCGAGTTTTGGTAAAGATGGCATTGTGGAAATATGAGTCAAGGTAGAGATTTGTTAAATATGACTCCTATTTTTAGTCAAATTTGAGAAATATTTTTCTAGTTAAACTTTGTTTATTTGTTTCAATCAAACACTGATTAGTTTAGATTATTTTATTATTATTTGACCATTGACTTTAGCCTATAAATAGGCTCTTTTACAACCTTAGAAATAACACCCATTAGAGATTAGAACTCATAACACATTTAGAGAATTTTGTGTTTACATTTTGAGGGTTCTTTGTTTTGGATTTTCAGGGTTTAGTTATTATCTTCATATTTTGTACTCTTCGTTCTTTTGCCATTATAGTAAAATTATCTTTCCGGTGGTTTTTTATCCTCTTTGGAAGTGTTTTTCCACGTTAAATTTGTGTGTTCAATTTCTTAACTTCTTCTGCTAATTTTACTTGTTCGTTGCTTAATCGGGTCGATTCCTAACATATCTAATATATTAAATCCATTGAACCAAAAATCAAACCAATTAAATTGATTTTACTATTTGTTCAAAATTTGAACATTGGTCCTAGCCTTTGCCTTTGATGCCAGCAATGCGATTTTTAGATCATAATTTTATGTTTAAGTTTAATATTTTCTTTTTACCAACAATTGTTTATATAAGAAAATAGTGGTTAAAATTTTTATTTCACACCTTAGATGATACGAATTTAAACCCTTTATTATTATTCTCTTCCAATATCGTATGATAAAAATAATAATTTCATCAAATTCAATCCATAAATAAAACATAATACTCTTCGATCTTAAAATTGTGAAGACAACTACAAGTAATGATGGTAGGGAGAACTCGATTCCAACAAATCGATAAGAATTAAATCAATTTTTAAATGAATCACTTGAAATTGATAAATAATTAAAGATCAAAACAAAAATTAATAATTGAACTAATTTATAAAATTTTATAATTTTTTATTTTATTATTATACCAATGGTTTGAGAAGTTCGAATAAGAATTGGTATATCAATAATGCCATTTTTATATCATAATTTTATATTTAAGACTTTTTTTTCATTACCAAGTTAATACATATTTTATGCAACTGTAATCTTATAATATTGGTAAAAAATTTCTCCGACTCTTTTAATTTTAAATTTGAGCAATTAAGGATAATTTTTTTTATTAATTATATATAATTTTAATTGGTATAATCATAAATTTAATTCTTAAATTTTATTGTTTTAACAAATTTGTCTAGTAACATTTGTATAAATGTGTAAATATAAAAATTGAGTCAATATTTTATCATTGGGCCTAGAAAGGAAATTAGCAAAAACATTTTCCTTTCCTTTGATATGTTTGACATCAAAAGAAAATTGTGAAAACCATTGAGCCCATCGGAGAAGTTGGGGATGTGGTAGAGTTTTTTGTTTAAATTTGAGCATTTTGGGAAAAGAAGACATGTCCATTTCAACAAGAAAATGGTATCCTTTAAGATGAAATTCAAATTTTGAGATACCTTTTTTGACCACGAGAATTTCTTTGAATGTGGAATGATAATTGATCTCTGCATTGGAAAATCTTCCACTTTTGTATCCACAGAGTTGTCTTTTCCCTTTATCTTCTTCAAAAAGTATGGCTCCCCAATACCCAATATTTATCACTGGCATCTGTTTGTAAAATTCTTTTCCCATCTGACAGAATTTGGAGTGAAGGCAAATTCTGAGATATCTCTTTCAACTTTTGCAAAGCTCTTGTCTGGCTGGATGACCAAGCTGGAAAGTTTTTCTTTAGCATCTTTCTTAAAGGATTAATATACTTAAAAACTTTAGGGATAAAGTCTTTAAAGTAATTAATAATCCCTAAGAATTGTTGGACTTGTTTTTGAGACAGGTTTTCTTTTGGAAACTTGAGAAGTTCCTGATAAATATGAGGGCCGGGAATATATTTTCCATCTTTTAAATCCATGCCCAGAAACTCAATTTCTGTCTTGTTTATCTGCATCTTCTTTTCCGAGAGCATAATCCTATATTTAAGAACAAGTGATTTGAATTCTTGTAAAAGTTGAAGATGCGTTTCTTCATCTGGACTGTAAAGCAAGATGTCATCAATATAAATCAGAGCATTCTTCATGATAGGTTGGAAGATCCTTATCATCGCCTTCTGGAACAATGATGGAGCAATTTTTAATCCAAATGGCATGACCTTCCATTGAAAATGTCTGTTAGGAATACAGAAACCTGTTTTTGCTCTGTCATCAGGATGAATTCCTAATTCCCAAAATCCTGCTTTGAGATCAAACTTAGAGAAGATTCTAGCCTTGGCTAGACTAGAAAAGAGTAATTTTTGGTTTGGCAACGGGAATTTGTCATCTGGGAGGAAATGATTAAGAGGTTGATAATTTATAACCAATCTTAATTTTCCTCTGACTTGTTCTGATCTTTTGTTGACATAAAATGCTTCACACGCCCATTAAGAATCTGAGGGTTCAATCAGATCTTGTTATTGAAGTTCTTGACATTCTTGTTCTGCCAGGAGCAAATGATCTGGGTTTATGCCCATGTGACTAGCTTTTGTAGGGTTGATGTCTTCATTTTTCTTGAAGGGAAGTGTAATAAAGAATTCAGAATTTTTCCATAAAGGGTTTTGGCATTTAAGAAGAAATTCTGAATGGGAATTTGTACAGGAGTTTTCTATCAACTCTTGGGTAAGTTGAAGAATTTTCTGTGATTGGATAGAAAAAAGTTTGGGTGTAGTAACAAAAGGTTGGAAGAAATTTTTGAAACGGACTCCATCAGGAAGAATTCTCAGGCGTTGGGCTTTTGTGTAGAGGTCAAAACCTACTACGATATCTTTTTCTGGGAGTTTTGAGTATAAGACTGTAGTTCTAACACAACATCTTGGAAAAAACTGAATAGTGATGGGCTTACTGATTAAATGAGTAGCAAAAGGATGATCTGCAGCAGAATTAAAATACCTGACATGAGGCTTCCACCAATCTTGAGGCAATACATCTGGATTCATGATAGTTTCTGCTGCCCCAGTATCTATAAAAGCAATTATAGTAATGGGCTTACTATATTTGTCTAAATAGATCTTGACTGGAATATTAGGGACTGGGACTGGGACTGGGACTGGTATGGCACTATTGCAATGCTTCTGATTATGTTCTTGAGCAAGCATCATCTGAACATCTGAATAGTCTGATTCTGAATTTGAAATCTCAGTATGATCTACTGGAATAGCACAAATAGTTCTATCTGAGGGTTCACTTTCAATAAAGCAAACAAACTCTATATCATCATCTCTTTGAATTTTGATTCCTGCTTGCTGGATCATTTGTGCAATCTTCTTTGATCCCTTTTTATTCTTCGGACAATCTTTTGAAAAATGTCCTTTTTGATTGTAGATATAACACCAATCAGACTTTGGTGTTGATCTTTTCTTTTTTCTAAGATATCTCCATTGAGGCTTCTTTTTCTTTTTCCATTTTGTATTCCTTAGATAAGGAAATTTTTTGGAACGCCTCTTTTTCTTTGAGCGACAATCACAAAGCTTATCTTTTGGACATTTGAGCTTTAAATGAGACTCGTCACATGCTCGATCAATTTTCTTGTTACTATTGAGATAATCTTTAAATATCCTTCTTCTATTGCAGATATCTTCCAAGGCAATGAAGACTTCTTGCTGGATTTCTCCAATTGTTAACTGGAGTATGTCCCTATTTTGCCTTTGAAGTGCTTGATTAACTGTAACTTGGAGAGGATCTGGAATAGATGATAAAATGACTGGCTTCAAATTTGGATTGAGGCCGAAAGCACAAAATAATTTAGTCATTATTTTAAAATGCCTTGATAGATCCCTCTTGTCATAAGAACAACACTTTCTTTTGTGGAATTCTCTTCTTTTGAAAGTCAAGATATCATCTGGATTCCCCACAAAATGGTGATGTATCATACGTATTGGTTGAGCCAAATCTTGGAGAACCAAGAATTGCATCTGATCATGTTGAGAGATTGAATTCCACCAATCTTTTAGCATACCCGTGAATCTGGAAACAAGTTCCATGAGAATGTTGTAACTGCTGTCTTCAGTGAGCTTCCGGGTCTCTAGCCATGAGTGGAATTCTTGAATTCTGTCTGGCCATTTCTTTTCTGGAATATCATCAAAGAGTGAAAGTGGTTCTTCCCAAGGAAGGTTTAGGTGTAGAACGTTGTTGTGAGGATGACTCTGGTATCTCTTCCATTTCCTCGTCATCTGAATGTTCTACTTTGGGATAAGTTTGTAATACCTTCAAAGAATTTTCTTCTTCTGATGAATTTTTAGATCCTGATTCTGGGGATAATTCTGACGACGAAGTGGAAGTTGAACAATCCATCTCAGAATCTGATTGTTGACTTTAAAGTTGCAAAGCTGAGATTTTTGGAATTATAGCTTCATTATAATCCTTTAAAAATTTTGTTAAAGGATTTTGATTTTGTTGGATCATCAATGATTTTGAAGCTTGTTTTGAAGGAGGTGATCTTGGCGGTGAATTGTCTACAATTGGTCTTTTGCCAAGATAAGCTTTTTCAGGTTTCTCAGCTTCTTTTTGCTTCTTCTTTTTCTCCACTTCTTGTTTTTTAATCTCCAGAAAAACTTTATATGTACTTGGTTTAGTTCTTTCTGGAAATTTTAGGAAAGAAATACGAACTCCTTCTGTTGGAAGAGTATTTCTTTGTCTGATTGAAGGAAACAGCTCAACTGTATCTGATCTTAAAGATGGTGCTGGAAATTTTCCTGTTTCTTGAAGTGCTTTAATCTGCTCTTTAAGATTTTGGATTTCTTTATCTCTTTGATTTAAATGAGAAAAGAAATCTTGGCCAGGTGCAGCTGGTTCTTTTGCCACAGCATCTAGTCTCTTTTTTAGGGGGCTAATAAGATCTTTCACCATCTTTGTGTTATCATCTACCTTGGCTTCAACTACTAAGATTTTTGAATCAATCTTCTTTAAGACATGGTTTTGAGCCAAAGCATTTTCAGTCTGCTAGTTAAGAGTGGCTTCTGCAGCACTTATCTTTGAAGGAGCACCAGGAATGTCTGTCTGGATTTTGGAAGGGATTTTTGGTGCATGTGTATAATTTTTCTCAATATACTCATCAAGTGGTGGAAAATCTCTGTCATACGATATTTTTTCAAAGGATTGTAACATACATACAGCAAAGATTGGGTTTTGCTCAGGGAAAGGGTTTTTCTGAACCCATTTACTGATCTTTTTGTAACAAGGTTGTGGAAAGGGTTTTGGTTTTTTGTGCAATTTTGGCTTTTGCGGAGGATTTTTGTCTGGTGGTTGACTTGGTGGTGGAAAATTTTTTGTTTCTGGAGGAGAAATCTGAACAGGTGGTGGTAAAGTAGCAGAATAATTAACAAGATAGATAAATTTACCATTGTCTTCACCAAGAGGACCAATTGATGGGTCACCATTCATCCACCTTTCATAAAATTATGACTGAGTGGATTTCTTTTTGCTTTTCTTTTTGCCTGGCTTTGATGCTGAATTGTCCATACCATCAATCCATGCATTAAACTTATCACAGGCACATAATTGACATGAACAATCTAAATCCCAAGGACAGTGACCTGTCTTTTCATCTTTGAAAATATACAAAGGTTTTCCATCAGCTGAAAAACTTTGTATCAATTTTCTTTCAGAACCTGGGTCACAGAGATCGCAGCAACATTCTGGATCATCATTATCATGACTGGCAGCTGGATTTCCCAGGGGTTGCATCATTAATTGTGTGGGAAATATTGGAGGACCTTTGGGATCATGAAGATGATCATGATCAAATTTGATTTCAGTAGTTCTATCTCCCTTGGATAATATCTGACTTTTGGTAGACTGAATGGGCTGACTATGCTCATGAAGCTTTTCATAGTTAGTCATCCACTTTTCAGGGAGAAGTTTGATTAATTCTTTTCTTGGAATCTGCCTCGGAACATGAACATAATGAGGTTGGTCATTTGTGTTGACAGTGATTAGGAGAGAATCTCCTGATCCATGCTTAGAAAGATTAAAAGCATAGTCTTGAATTCTGTATACTATCTGATAATGCAACGTAGCCATAATCGATGATGGCACTTGAGGAGCTCCAACAATTTGGACTTGAACTTGGAGGGCTGAGAGCAGATTTGGATCTGCTAATGCCATTGTAAAATTTGGAAAAAGAGTAACCATGACAAGACCAGAATTTAAAGTTGCTTCAACAGTAGCAATACAAGCATGTTGGTATTCCAAATATCTGGAATCCAATAAAGCAATTCTGGCAACAACTGGTTTTCCTTCAGCTCCATGATAATTCAGAGCAAGACGGATAGCCCCAAAATGGATGTGAGAGTAACCTGCCCTTTGCTATTCTTTGGGAAATTCTGGTGGAATTTCAAGCATAACAAACTGTTCTTGAGATGAAGCAGAAATGGGATGACTGTCAAACCGTGAGGCTTGAATATATTCTTTTGCATGTCTAGGAGTATGATGGATAAGAGTTTTAATAGACCTGATAGGAGAGAAAGAGGTCTTTTTATAAGTAGAATAAAGATTTACAGTAGGAAGATCGGTAGGTTGGATCTTATTATCTTCACTAATATAATCTATTTCATATAAAGATGAAATCTTTTTTGCAGAGTGCGACCTATAAGGAAAACTAGGTAAAGAAACAGAAGTTGAAGAAGTAGAAGGTTTTGAAAGATGGTTTTCCGACATGATAATAATATTTCCTCTCTAGATTATCTGATCAAAAGGAAAATCTATGAGTTTGAAGCAAGGGTAACCTGGCTCGGATACCAAAATACAGGTAAGGATATTGGCCAGGATCCATGAAAGAAGAACTTGTAGCAGGTATGCTATGCCAAAACACAGGCCATTCCTCTCGGCCATTCAAACAGGCACTGCCTTTTAGCTATTTAAACAAAAAACTCTACCACATCCCCAACTTCTCCGATGGGCTCAATGGTTTTCACAATTTTCTTTTGATGTCAAACATATCAAAGGAAAGGAAAATGTTTTTGCTGATTTCCTTTCTAGGCCCAATGATAAAATATTGACTTTCAAAAGAACATATTTTTGGCCCAGACCCATAATGATGTACAGACCATCTTCTTCATTATCACCATTTCCAACTTCTCATCCTGTTGCTCCCAACCTTAATCCAGAATTTCCACCAGAAGTCATCAATCTTGTTCAGCAAAAAACCCTCCATCAAAAAACCAAAGATATGATGTTTGAATATCAAATCTAGGTTTTTAAAAATTTTGGAGGTTTAATTCTCAAACCATGGGGTGTACATCCTGATTATCCGTTTATACATCCCATTAAATTTGAATTTTTTGAACAACCAAATGAAATAAAATGGTTTTTATGGTATCTTACTCATTTATACCATATTGCCATTCAGTTCTTTATCCCAGACCTCCATTATTATCTTTTAAAAGCTGTTCGAGGAAATGTTCAACTAGAACATCAAAATTTTTTCACTTTTATGAGTTGGTTTCATCCTCTGACACAATGGCTAAATATGGTGGAACAATATTCAAAAGATAAAGCAAAATGCCATATGGTAATTATCTTTTATAAACTTCAATATTTCATGCAATGTGGAAGATCAATTCAATTAGGATCTTTTCCTACTGCATGGATACACAAAGTTTATTTAGATGACATAAGGAATTCTGATATTGATTATCGACAAATCCAAAAATTCCTTTGTCAACTAAATAAGGTAATACCATTTGAGATATGGCCACCTCCAGAAATTGATGCTCCATGAGACACTTGGCCAATCTGATACAAGCCATATCATAAGGAAATTTTAAGAGCCATTAAAGAATATTATGAAAGTATTCCGGATCCATCAGAATGGTCTCAAGATTATCCTTGGTTCTGTAGTCAAATCAATCTGAAAGAAGATGAAGATAAGATGGAATATGAAGAAAAAGAAGATGAAGATAAGATAAAATATGAAGAAGAAGACAATCACAATGAAAGCTCAATGGATAGTGCACAATTCCCACACTCCAATGCTAAAAGTTAAAATTTCTTTTGAGTCACGATGTTATATATATGTTGATATGTATTTGTATTATTAGGAATATTTTGTAAACTAGTGTGTCAGGAATATTTACTATCCCTTGAGTCAATCATGTCGTGCAGAAGTATTTTTATGCCGTTGTATTGGAATATTTACTATTCCTTAGGTCAATTATGGTGTTCAGCTGAATTATTATGGTGTCAGGTGTATTTGGCAATATCCTATCTCCTTCCCCTATAAAAGGAGATGTTGTATCATGTAGAAAAAAAAAGAAAAGTTTCCACTTAATAAAAATACTAGTGTGTTCTCTATCCATGGCTTTCTAAATTCTCTCATTTTCTTTTTAGATTTCTGAGAAGGGGTTAATTTTATGAGTTACAAAGAGTTAAATAGAGTATGCTCTGTGCCTGCCATATACTTATGGATCCTGCACATCAGAAATATTTAATCTTTGACCAGTGATATCATTATATTGTTAAGGATTGCGGAAGTGTCATGAATTAAGCGCTTGTAGCTAAAAGGCAGTGCCTGTTTGAATGGCCGAGAGGATGGCCTGTGTTTTGGCATAGCATACCTGCTACAAGTTCTTCTTTCATAGATCCCGGCCAATATCCTTACCTGTATTTTGGTATCCGAGCCAGGTTACCCTTGCTTCAAACTCATAGATTTTCCTTTTGATCATATAATCTAGAGAGAAAATATTATTATCATGTCGGAAAACCAGCTTTCAAAACCTTATACTTCTTCAACTTCTGTTTCTTTACCTAGTTTTCCTTATAGGTCGCACTCTGCAAAAAAGATTTCATCTTTATATGAAATAGATTATATTAGTGAAGATAATAAGATCCAGCCTACCGATCTTCCTACTGTAAATCCTTATTCTACTTATAAAAAGACCTCTTTCTCTCCTATCAGGTCTATTAAAACTCTTATCCATCATACTCCTAGACATGCAAAAGAATATATTCAAGCCTCACGGTTTGACAGTCATCCCACTTCTGCTTCATCTCAAGAATAGTTTGTTACGCTTGAAATTCCACCAGAATTTCCCAAGGAATGGCAAAGGGCAGGTTACTCTCACATCCATTTTGGGGCTATCCGTCTTGCTCTGAATTATCATGGAGCTGAAGGAAAATCAGTTGTTGCCAGAATTACTTTATTGGATTCTAGATATTTGGAATACCAACATGCTTGTATTGCTACTGTTGAAGCAACTTTAAATTCTAGTCTTGTCATGGTTACTCTTTTTCTAAATTTTACAATGGCCTTAGCAGATCCAAATCTACTCTCAGCACTCCAAGTTCAAGTCTAAATTGTTGGAGCTCCTCAAGTGCCATCATCGATTATGGCTACGTTGCATTATCAGATAGTATACAGAATTCAGGACCATGCTTTTAATCTTTCTAAGCATGGATCAGGAGATTCTCTCCTAATCACTGTCAACACAAATGACCAACCTCATTGTGTTCATGTTCCGAGGCAGATTCCAAGAAAAGAATTAATTAAACTTCTCCCTGAAAAGTGGGTGACTAACTATGAAAAGCTTCATGAGCATAGTCAGCCCATTCAGTCTACCAAAAGTCAGATATTATCCAAGGGAGATGGAACTACTGAAATTAAATTTGATCATGATCATCTTCATGATCCCAAAGGTCCTCCAATATTTCCCACACAATTAATGATGCAACCCCTGGGAAATCCAGCTGCCAGTCATGATAATGATGATCCAGAATGTTGCTGCGATCTCTGTGACCCAGGTTCTGAAAGAAAATTGATACAAAGTTTTTCAGCTGATGGAAAACCTTTGTATATTTTCAAAGATGAAAAGACAGGTCACTGTCCATGGGATTTAGATTGTTCATGTCAATTATGTGCCCGTGATAAGTTTAATGCATGGATTGATGGTATGGACAATTCAGCATCAAAGCCAGGCAAAAAGAAAAGCAAAAAGAAATCCACTCAGTCAGAATTTTATGAAAGGTGGATGAATGGTGACCCATCAATTGGTCCCCTTGGTGAAGACAATGGTAAATTTATCTATCTTGTTGATTATTCTGCTACTTTACCATCACCTGTTCAGATTTCTCCTCCAGAAAAAAATAATTTTCCACCACCAAGTCAACCACCAGACAAAAATCCTCCGCAAAAGCCAAAATTGCACAAAAAAACAAAACCCTTTCCACAACATTGTTACAAAAAGATCAGTAAATGGGTTCAGAAAAACCCTTTCCCTGAGCAAAACCCAATCTCTGCTGTATGTATGTTACAATCCTCTAAAAAAACATCGTATGACAGAGATTTTCCACCCCTTGATGAGTACATTGAGAAAAATTATACACATGCACCAAAAATCCCTTCCAAAATCCAGATAGACATTCCTGGTGCTCCTTCGAAGATAAGTGCTGCAGAAGCCACTCTTAACTGGCAGACTGAAAATGCTTTGGCTCAAAACCATGTCTTAAAGAAGATTGATTCAAAAATCTCAGCAGTTGAAGCCAAGGTAGATGATAACACAAAGATGGTGAAAGATCTTATTAGCCTCCTAAAAAAGATACTAGATGCTGTGGCAAAAGAACCAGCTGCACCTGGCCAAGATTTCTTTTCTCATTTAAATCAAAGAGATAAAGAAATCCAAAATCTTAAAGAGCAGATTAAAGCACTTCAAGAAACAAGAAAATTTCCAGCGCCATCTTCAAGATCAGATACAGTTGAGCTGTTTCCTTCAATCAGACAAAGAAATACTCTTCCAATAGAAGGAGTTCGTATTTCTTTCCCAAAATTTCCAGAAAAAACTAAACCAAGTACATATGAAGTTTTTCTAGAGATTAAAAAACAAGAAGTGGAGAAAGAGAAGAAGCAAAAGGAAGCTGAGAAGCCGGAAGAAGCTCATCTTGGCAAAAGACCAATTGTAGACAATTCACCGCCAAGATCACCTTCTTCAAAACAAGCTTCAAAATCATTGATGATCCAGCAAAATCAAAATCCTTTAACAAAATTTTTAAATAATTATAATGAAGCTATAATTCCAAAAATCTCAGCTTTGCAACTTCAAAGTCAACAATCAGATTCTGAGATGGATTGTTCAACTTTCACTTCGTCGTCAGAATTATCCCCAGAATCAGGATCTGAAAATTCTTCAGAAGAAGAAAATTCTTTGAAGGTATTACAAACTCATCCCAAAGTAAAACATTCAGATGACGAGGAAATGGAAGAGATACTAGAGTCATCCTCACAACAACGTTCTACACCTAAACCCTCCTTGGGAAGAACCACTTTCACTCTTGATGATATTCCATAAAAGAAATGGCCAGACAGAATTCAAGAATTCCACTCATGGATAGAGACCCAGAAGCTCACTGAAGACAGCAGTTACAATATTCTCATGGAATTTGTTTCCAGATTCACGGGTATGCTAAAAGATTGGTGGAATTCAATCTCTCAACATGATTAGATGCAATTCTTAGTTCTCCAAGATTTGGCTCAACCAATACGTATTATACATCACCATTTTGTGGGGAATCCAGATGATGTCTTGACTTTCAAAAGAAGAGAATTTCACAAAAGAAAGTGTTGTTCTTATGACAAGAGGAATCTATCAAGGCATTTTAAAATAATGACTAAATTATTTTGTGCCTTAGGCCTCAATCCAAATTTGAAGCCAGTCATTTTATCATCTATTCCAGATCCTCTCTAAGTTGCAGTTAATCAAGCACTTCAAAGGCAAAATAGGGACATACTCCAATTAACAATTAGAGAAATCCAGCAAGAAGTCTTCATTGTCTTAGAAGATATCTGCAATAGAAGAAAGATATTTAAAGATTATCTCTATGGTGACAAGAGAATTGATCGAGCATGTGACGAGTCTCATTTAAAGCTCAAATGTCCAAAAGATAAGCTTTGTGATTGTCGCTCAAAGAAAAAGAGGCGTTCCAAAAATTTTCCTTATCTAAGGAATACAAAATGGAAAAAGAAAAAGAAGCCTCAATGGAGATATCTTAGAAAAAGAAAAGATCAACAACAAAGTCTGATCAGTGTTATATCTGCAATCAAAAAGGACATTTTTCAAAAGATTGTCCGAAGGATAAAAAGGGATCAAAGAAGATTGCACAAATGATCCAGCAAGCAGGAATCAAAATTCAAAGAGATGATGATATAGAGTCTGTTTGCTCTATTGAAAGTGAACCCTCAGATAGAACTATTTATGCTATTCCAGTAGATCATACTGAGATTTCAAATTCAGAATCAGACTATTCAGATGTTCAGATGATGCTTGCTCAAGAACATAATCAGAAGCATTGCAATAGTGCCATACCAGTCCCAGTCCCAGTCCCAGTCCCAGTCCCTAATATTCCAGTCAAGATCTATTTAGACAAATATAGTAAGCCCATTACTATAATTGCTTTTATAGATACTGGGGCAGCAGAAACCATCATGAATCCAGATGTATTGCCTCAAGATTGGTGGAAGCCTCATGTCAGGTATTTTAATTCTGCTGCAGATCATCCTTTTGCTACTCATTTAATCAGTAAGCCCATCACTATTCAGTTCTTTCCAGGCTGTTGTGTTAGAACTACAGTCTTGGGCTCAAAACTCCCAGGAAAAGATATCGTAGTAGGTTTTGACCTCTACACAAAAGCCCAACGCCTAAGAATTTTTCCTGATGGAGTCCGTTTCAAAAATTTCTTCCAACCTTTTGTTACTACACCCAAACTTTTTTCCATCCAATCACAGAAAATTCTTCAACTTACCCAAGAGTTGATAGAAAACTCCTGTGCAAATTCCCATTCAGAATTTCTTCTTAAATGCCAAAACCCTTTGTGGAAAAATTCTGAATTCTTTATTACACTTCCCTTCAAGAAAAATGAAGACATCAACCCTACAAAAGCCAGTCACATGGGCATGAACCCAGATCACTTGCTCCTGGCAGAACAAGAATGTCAAGAACTTCAACAACAAGATCTGATTGAACCCTCAGATTCTCAATAGGCGTTTGAAGCATTTTATGTCAACAAAAGATCAGAACAAGTCAGAGGAAAATTAAGATTGGTTATAAATTATCAACCTCTTAATCATTTCCTCCAAGATGACAAATTCCCGTTGCCAAACCAAAAATTACTCTTTTCCAGTCTAGCCAAGGCTAGAATCTTCTCTAAGTTTGATCTCAAAGCAGGATTTTGGCAATTAGGAATTCATCCTGATGATAGAGCAAAAATAGGTTTCTGTATTCCTAACAGACATTTTCAATGGAAGGTCATGCCATTTGGATTAAAAACTACTCTATCATTGTTCCAGAAGGCGATGATAATAATCTTCCAACCTATCATGAAGAATGCTCTGATTTATATTGATGACATCTTGCTTTACAGTCCAGATGAAGAAACGCATTTTCAACTTTTACAAGAATTCAAATCCCTTGTTCTTAAATATGGGATTATGCTCTCGGAAAAGAAGATGCAGATAAACAAGACAGAAATTGAGTTTCTGGGCATGGATTTAAAAGATGGAAAATATATTCCCGGCCCTCATATTTCTCAGGAACTTCTCAAGTTTCCAAAAGAAAACATGTCTCAAAAACAGGTCCAACAATTCTTAGGGATTATTAATTACTTTAGAGACTTTATCCCTAAAGTTTCTAAGTATATTAATCCTTTAAGAAAGATGCTAAAGAAAAACTTTCCAGCTTGGTCATCTAGCCAGACAAGAGCTTTGCAAAAGTTGAAAGAGATATCTCAGAATTTGCCTTCACTCCAAATTCCGTCAGATGGGAAAAGAATTTTACAAACAGATGCCAGTGATAAATATTGGGGAGCCATACTTTTTGAAGAAGATGCAGATAAACAAGACAGAATTTCCCAAAGAATGGCAAAGGGTAGGTAACTCTTACATCCATTTTGGGGCTATCCGTCTTGCTCTGAATTATCATGGAGCTGAAGAAAAACCAGTTGTTGCCAGAATTGCTTTATTGGATTTCAGATATTTGGAATACCAACATGCTTGTATTGCTACTGTTGAAGCAACTTTAAATTCTGGTCTTGTCATGGTTACTCTTTTTCCAAATTTTACAATGGCCTTAGCAGATCCAAATCTGCTCTCAGCCCTCCAAGTTCAAGTCCAATTTGTTGGAGCTCCTCAAATGCCATCATCGATTGTGGCTACGTTGCATTACCAGATAGTATACAGAATTTAAGACCATGCTTTTAAATATTGGTGGAAGCCTCATGTCAGGTATTTTAATTCTGCTGCAGATCATCCTTTTGCTACTCATTTAATCAGTAAGCCCATCACTATTCAGTTCTTTCCAGGCTATTGTGTTAGAACTACAGTCTTGGGCTCAAAACTTCCAGGAAAAGATATCTTAGTAGGTTTTGACCTCTATACAAAAGCCCAACGCCTGAGAATTCTTCCTGATGGAGTCTGTTTCAAAAATTTCTCACAGCCTTTTATTACTACACCCAAACTTTTTTCCATCCAATCACAGAAAATTCTTCAACTTACCCAAGAGTTGATAGAAAACTCCTTGTAAATTCCCATTCAGAATTTCTTCTTAAATGCCAAAACCCTTTGTGAAAAAATTTTGAATTCTTTATTACACTTCCTTTCAAGAAAAATGAAGACATCAACCCTACAAAAGCCAGTCACATGGGTATGAACCCAGATCACTTGCTCCTGGCAGAACAAGAATGTCAAGAACTTCAACAACAAGATCTGATTGAACCCTCAGATTCTCAATGGGCGTGTGAAGCATTTTATGTCAACAAAAGATCAGAACAAGTCAGAGGAAAATTAAGATTGGCTATAAATTATCAACCTCTTAATCATTTCCTCCAAGATGACAAATTCCCGTTGCCAAACCAAAAATTACTCTTTTCCAGTCTAGCCAAGGCTAGAATCTTCTCTAAGTTTGATCTCAAAGCAGGATTTTGGCAATTAGGAATTCAAGAATTCCACTCATGGCTAGAGACCCGGAAGCTCACTGAAGACAGCAGTTACAATATTCTCATGGAATTTGTTTCCAGATTCACGGGTATGCTAAAAGATTGGTGGAATTCAATCTCTCAACATGATCAGATGCAATTCTTGGTTCTCCAAGATTTGGCTCAACCAATACGTATTATACATCACCATTTTGTGGAGAATCCAGATGATGTCTTGACTTTCAAAAGAAGAGAATTCCACAAAAGAAAGTGTTGTTCTTATGACAAGAGGGATCTATCAAGGCATTTTAAAATAATGACTAAATTATTTTGTGCCTTAGGCCTCAATCCAAATTTGAAGCCAGTCATTTTATCATCTATTCCAGATCCTCTCCAAGTTGCAGTTAATCAAGCACTTCAAAGGCAAAATAGGGATATACTCCAGTTAACAATTGGAGAAATCCAGTAAGAAGTCTTCATTGCCTTCGAAGATATCTGCAATAGAAGAAAGATATTTAAAGATTATCTCCATGGTGACAAGAGAATTGATCGAGCATGAGACGAGTCTCATTTAAAGCTCAAATGTCCAAAAGATAAGCTTTGTGATTGTCGCTCAAAGAAAAAGAGGCGTTCCAAAAATTTTCCTTATCTAAGGAATACAAAATGGAAAAAGAAAAAGAAGCCTCAATGGAGATATCTTAGAAAAAAGAAAAGATCAACAACAAAGTCTGATCGGTGTTATATCTGCAATAAAAAAGGACATTTTTCAAAAGATTGTCCGAAGAATAAAAAGGGATCAAAGAAGATTGCCCAAATGATCCAGCAAGCAGGAATCAAAATTCAAATAGATGATGATATAGAGTCTATTTGCTCTATTGAAAGTGAACCCTCAGATAGAACTATTTGTGCTATTCCAGTAGATCATACTGAGATTTCAAATTCAGAATTAGACTATTCAGATGTTCAGATGATGCTTGCTCAAGAACATAATCAGAAGCATTGCAATAGTGCCATACCAGTCCCAGTCCCAGTCCCTAATATTCCAGTCAAGATCTATTTAGACAAATATAGTAAGCCCATTACTATAATTGCTTTTATAGATACTGGGGCAGCAGAAACCATCATGAATCCAGATGTATTGCCTCAAGATTGGTGGAAGCCTCATGTCAGGTATTTTAATTCTGCTGCAGATCATCCTTTTGCTACTCATTTAATCAGTAAGCCCATCACTATTCAGTTGAATAAGATGCTTTGGCTCAAAACCATGTCTTAAAGAAGATTGATTCAAAAATCTCAGCAGTTGAAGCCAAGGTAGATGATAACACAAAGATGGTGAAAGATCTTATTAGCCTCCTAAAAAAGATACTAGATGCTGTGGCAAAAGAACCAGCTGCACCTGGCCAAGATTTCTTTTCTCATTTAAATCAAAGAGATAAAGAAATCCAAAATCTTAAAGAGCATATTAAAGCACTTCAAGAAACAGGAAAATTTCCAGCACCATCTTCAAGATCAGATACAGTTGAGCTGTTTCCTTCAATCAGACAAAGAAATACTCTTCCAACAGAAGGAGTTCGTATTTCTTTCCCAAAATTTCCAGAAAGAACTAAACCAAGTACATATGAAGTTTTTCTAGAGATTAAAAAATAAGAAGCGGAGAAAAAGAAGAAACAAAAGGAAGCTGAGAAGCCTGAAGAAGCTCATCTTGGCAAAAGACCAATTGTAGACAATTCATCGCCAAGATCACCTCCTTCAAAACAAGCTTCAAAATCATTGATGATCCAGCAAAATCAAAATCCTTTAACAAAATTTTTAAAGGATTATAATGAAGCTATAATTCCAAAAATCTCAGCTTTGCAACTTCAAAGTCAACAATCAAATTCTGAGATAGATTGTTCAACTTCCACTTCGTCGTTAGAATTATCCCCAGAATCAGGATCTGAAAATTCATCAAAAGAAGAAAATTCTTTGAAGGTATTACAAACTCATCCCAAAGTAGAACATTCAGATGACGAGGAAATGGAAGAGATACCAGAGTCATCCTCACAACAACGTTCTACACCTAAACCCTCCTTGGGAAGAACCACTTTCACTCTTGATGATATTCCACAAAAGAAATGGCCAGACAGAATTCAAGAATTCCACTCATGGCTAGAGACCCGGAAGCTCACTGAAGACAGCAGTTACAACATTCTCATGGAATTTGTTTCCAGATTCACGGGTATGCTAAAAGATTGGTGGAATTCAATCTCTCAACATGATCAGATGCAATTCTTGGTTCTCCAAGATTTGGCTCAACCAATACGTATTATACATCACCATTTTGTGGGGAATCCAGATGATGTCTTGACTTTCAAAAGAAGAGAATTCCACAAAAGAAAGTGTTGTTCTTATGACAAGAGGGATCTATCAAGGCATTTTAAAATAATGACTAAATTATTATGTGCCTTAGGCCTCAATCCAAATTTGAAGCCAGTCATTTTATCATCTATTCCAGATCCTCTCCAAGTTGCAGTTAATCAAGCACTTCAAAGGCAAAATAGGGACATACTCCAGTTAACAATTGGAGAAATCTAGCAAGAAGTCTTCATTGCCTTGGAAGATATCTGTAATAGAAGAAAGATATTTAAATAATATCTCCATGGTGACAAGAGAATTGATCGAACATGTGACGAGTCTCATTTAAAGCTCAAATGTCCAAAAGATAAGCTTTGTGATTGTCGCTCAAAGAAAAAGAGGCGTTCCAAAAATTTTCCTTATCTAAGGAATACAAAATGGAAAAAGAAAAAGAAGCCTCAATGGAGATATCTTAGAAAAAAAGATCAACAACAAAGTCTGATCAGTGTTATATCTGCAATCAAAAAGGACATTTTTCAAAAGATTGTCCGAAGAATAAAAAGGGATCAAAGAAGATTGCACAAATGATCCAGCAAGCAGGAATCAAAATTCAAAGAGATGATAATATAGAGTCTGTTTGCTCTATTGAAAGTGAACCCTCAGATAGAACTATTTGTGCTATTCTAGTAGATCATACTGAGATTTCAAATTCAGAATCAGACTATTCAGATGTTCAGATGATGCTTGCTCAAGAACATAATCAGAAGCATTGCCAAAACACAGGCCATTCCTCTCGGCCATTCAAACAGGCACTGCCTTTTAGCTACAAGCGCTTAATTCATGACACTTCCGCAATCCTTAACAATATAATGATATCACTGGTCAGAGATTAAATATTTCTGATGTGCAGGATCCATAAGCATATGGCAAGCACAGAGCATACTCTATTTAACTCTTTGTAACTCATAAAATTAACCCCTTCTCAGAAATCTAAAGAGAAAAATGAGAGAATTTAAAAAGCCATGGATAGAGAACACACTAGTATTTTTATTAAGTGGAAACTTTTCTTTTTTTTCTACATGATACAACGTCTCCTTTTATAGGGGAAGGAGATAGGATATTGCCAAAATACACCTGACACCATAATAATTCAGCTGAACACCATAATTGACCTAAGGAATAGTAAATATTCCAATACAACGGCATAAAAATACTTCTGCATGACATGATTGACTCAAGGAATAGTAAATATTCCTGACACACTAGTTTACAAAATATTCCTAATAATACAAATACATATAACACATATATAACATCGTGACTCAAAAGAAATTTTAACTTTTAGCATTGGAGTGTGGGAATTGTGCACTATCCATTGAGCTTTCACTGTGATTGTCTTCTTCTTCATATTCCATCTTATCTTCATCTTCTTTTTCTTCATATTCCATCTTATCTTCATCTTCTTTCAGAATGATTTGACTACAGAACCAAGGATAATATTGAGACCATTCTGATGGATCCGGAATACTTTCATAATATTCTTTAATGGCTCTTAAAATTTCCTTGTGATATGGCTTGTATCGGATTGGCCAAGTGTCCCATGGAGCATCAATTTCTGGAGGTGGCCATATCTCAAATGGTATTACCTTATTTAGTTGACAAAGGAATTTTTGGATTTGTCGATAATCAATATCAGAATTCCTTATGTCATCTAAATAAACCTTGTATATCTATGCAGTAGGAAAAGATCATAATTGAATCGATCTTCCACATTGCATGAAATATTGAGGTTTATAAAAGATAATTACCATATGGCATTTTGCTTTATCTTTTGAATATTGTTCCACCATATTTAGCCATTGTGTCAGAGGATGAAACCAACTCATAAAAGTGAAAAAATTTTGATGTTCTAGTTGAACATTTCCTCGAACAGCTTTTAAAAGATAATAATGGAGGTCTGGGATAAAGAACTGAATGGCAATATGGTATAAATGAGTAAGATACCATAAAAACCATTTTATTTTATTTGGTTGTTCAACAAATTCAAATTTAATGGGATATATAAACGGATAATCAGGATGTACACCCCATGGTTTGAGATTTAAACCTCCAAAATTTTTAAAAACCTGGATTTGATATTCAAACATCATATCTTTGGTTTTTTTATGGAAAGTTTTTTGCTAACAAGATTCATAACTTCTAGTGGAAATTCTGGATTAAGGTTAAGAGCAACAGGATGAGAAGTTAGAAATGGTGATGATGAAGAAGATGGTCTGTACATCATTATGGGTCTGGGCCAAAAATATGATAAAATTAAACTTTAAAGCCTACATTTATTATTATACCACTCAAATTATGTAATTTACTTAATTTTAAAATAAAGAGGGACTGGACTGTAGATGTCTTTTTGCCTATAATATTTAATATTATTCGTCTAAAATGGCGGTGGGAAGTTGGTGCAGGTGGCGCCGCCTCCGTCCTCAGCCTTATACACTAATTTCGTCACTTTACACTTCCCAATGGCATCAATAGCTACCATATATAACAAATCAATTAATTCTCACTTCCCGAAACACACTTTAATCACTTGTTTCTGTGACAATCTCCGACAAAAATGGCGTTTTTACACAAGTTATCCAAGGCTTCTTCACTCGCCGGCGCCTCCCTAATTCGCCGTCTGAGCAACGTCCCGGAGAACACCGTCTACGGTGGCCCAAAACCTCAAACGCCCAATCAGAGAGTGACCCTTAACCAGCTAAGGCAAAAATACAAGAAAGGTGAGCCAATCACCATGGTTACAGCCTACGACTACCCGTCGGCGGTCCACCTTGACATCGCCGGCATCGATATCTGCCTCGTCGGTGACTCTGCTTCCATGGTCGTTCACGGCCACGACACCACTCTTCCTATCACGCTCGATGAAATGCTCGTCCATTGCCGGGCCGTTGCTCGCGGCGCTAAGCGCCCGTTGCTCGTTGGTGACTTGCCGTTTGGGACCTATGAGACTAGTACCAGTCAGGTAGGTACCTCCATGAACAAAAAAAAAAAAACTATATTACTTGGTAGTGATGAAGAAGCATTATTTGAATGAATTCTCATTACATTTCAAGGTCAAAATTATTGTATTATGTTTGTTGTGGGAAGGCGGAACTCAAAGGCTTGGTATGGTTTCCAAGTGGTAGTCTGTCTCAACTTTATTTAGAGTCTGAGTCCCTTAGGAGGCGCTTCCCCCACCACCTCTTTAAGCACTCTCTCGAGGCACTCAGGCCCTGACACTCCACATTAGACTCGGTAACTAAATCCGATTTTGAGATGTCAAGTTTCGTTGCCGGAGCAACTCAGATTACTATCAAACTTATTATATAAGTTAAACCAGCGTGCATGACATAATTATATAATTTAATGTTGTACAAGTAAACTTACATGTATATGAGGTCAAATGGGCCTACTAATATTGACAGATGGTCATGTGAGACCAAATACGGAGTCAGGATGTGAATCCTAACTCAAATTAACAAAAGAGAAGAATGTCTCAAAACAGTGAAACCATTTCTCGAGACATGCCTCTCCTCTTCTGTACTCTAGCTTTTACGTATGTTGTTTCTAGACAATACCCTCTGTATCCCGAGACGCACTCAGGCTTTCTGCGAGTCCAGTTCGATATGGGAAAATAATGATCCATTGAGGGTTCCTCAGCGACTTCTCTGGAAAGATGGTGCTTTGTAGGAAAATGTGTAGGATATAGTTTGGTTATGTTTAATGTTACTCGCTCATTGCAGTTTGGATTATGAGCAGGCAGTTGATACAGCTGTTAGGATCTTAAAAGAAGGAGGTATGGATGCTATCAAATTGGAAGGAGGGTCCCCTTCAAGAATCACCGCCGCAAAAGCCATCGTTGAGGCTGGAATCGCAGTTATCGGACATGTCGGACTTACTCCACAGGCAATTAGTGTACTTGGAGGATTCAGGCCTCAAGGCAAAAATGTTGCTAGTGCAGTCAAGGTCACTTTCATTTGCCTTTTCTTTCCCCTCTCTTAGGATTTACCTGTGATTATATGCATACACATGTTTCTGAAATATGTTAAATTTCGGGTTTGGTTTATGCAGGTTGTAGAGACTGCCATGGCTTTGCAAGAAGCTGGATGTTTTTCGGTCGTTTTGGAATGTGTTCCGGCACCTGTGGCTGCTGCAGCTACATCTGCTCTCCAAATTCCCACAATTGGCATCGGAGCCGGTCCTTTTTGCAGTGGACAGGTTTATTTCATTCTCCTAATCGTAATTCTGTTTGTAGATACATGATTGTTATGATCTGCAGTTCATAGTAAAAATATTGTGTCTCCACTTTCAGAACTGCCTATCGAATTGTAGTTCAATTGAGCTTTAGAATATTTAGTCGGTTGCCCCATTCCCTCTCTGAAAAGCAGAACTAAGGAGCATTTTCGATTATGGCAACATCCAAAGAGTTTAGAGTAGTAGTTTTATTGGATAAATATCGTCTGATTTTGTCCGTAGTCTCTTCTTTACATTTACAAACTTATTTGGCTGATGCTGTTTTAGAGAAAAGCTTAGTTTGATGCTATAACTATGGACCTCAAGTTTTTTTTTTCTTTTTTTCATATACGAACCAATAACTAATTAGACCATGAAAATGGAGTTTTTACTCGAAAAGGGAGTGTTATGGTTCTGCTGTCCTGCAGAAAAAGCTTAGGTTTGATGCATAAGTTCAGCAACATTGCTTTCTCCACTCTACTTTCAAGCTTCTTTATAAGCTATGTTGCTCGGATTATTCATTTTTCATGTTGCAATCGTATTGCTTTGTGCTGCATGATTGTTATACGATATTTGTTTTGGAGAGACTAAAAAGGCTATATTTCGGATTTGTGTTGCCGTATGATTATATTCCTGACCTTTTTAATCTTCTTTTATTTGCTTCACGTACAAATACTTGCGGTTAATCATGATTTTTGTTGATACAGGTTCTAGTTTACCATGATCTACTTGGAATGCTGCAACACCCACATCACGCAAAGGTTAACCGAACTATTGCTGTTTTTATCTTCCGGATTCTTTCCTTTGTATAAATAGAATGTACTCAAAAACGGATTCTGCAGGTTACTCCAAAGTTTTGCAAGCAGTTTGCTCGTGTCGGAGACGTCATAAACAAAGCTCTCTTAGAGTACAAAGAAGAAGTAACAAATGGTTCGTTCCCTGGTCCTTCACACACCCCATACAAAATGAATCCCAAAGACGTGAATGGATTCTTGAAGGAGTTGCAGAGATTGGGTTTAGATGATGCAGCATCGGCGGCAAACGAAGCAGCAGTTGAGCCTGAGAAGATGAACATGGTGAACACCGGAAGTAACTAAATTAAGGCCTGATTTCTTCACCTTTTTTTTTTTTTTTTTTACTTCAATCAAATTCATTTAAGAAGCAAATAATGCCATTCTTTTTCGGCATTGCAATTTTTTGGTTAAAGCAATTGGTACCACTTAATAGTTAATTATTAAAAGTTGAATTTATAATTTAATCCTTGCCCATTCTTTTTCATGGTTGAGAAATGGCCTTTGCATGTTGGGAAACCGTAATCCGATTGCAGTGTTCTTATCTGAATTTTAATGGAAAATCTGAATGTAGCATCCATGGAAACGTGCTTGATGTTTGGTTCATAGACTTTGAGGCTATTTTTATTTTTTTGTGTTTATTATTATTTAAAATTATGGTTTTGATGAGAATTCCTTACATATCCACATTTTATTTTATTTTATTTTTGTCATGAAACAAGACCGTTATAATATCAGTTTATTTTTATTACTATTTCAAATTTATTGATATTTTTAAATAATTTTCAGATCCATTTATACCATATTCCTAAGTTTATAAATATAAATATAAATGTTGCAGATATACATGTAAAATTATAAATGTTTAATATCTAAAGTCTTTGACATTAATAAATGGTATAAATTATTAATTAAGTTAAACAACTTATCATATTTTTAAATACACTTATGAAAACTAAAAATAATCAAGAAAAATATAACAATTGATTTTAAAAAAATTAAAATATAGTATCAACTGGTACAATTAGAAGTTTCATGAAACAAAAATAGTAATAAAAGATGAATAATGATATTAAAAACAAAAATATGCATTTAAGTGTATATATATATATATATATAGAGAGAGAGAGAGAGAGAGAGAAATAAAAGGAGAAAAAAATTGTTGATATTGGCAAAGAATACAGTCCTATACTTAATTGGTCAGCTGAGCCAAAAAAAAAAAAACATTTCACCAAGTCAAAAGCAATTTCTTCACAAGCTCACTGTAAACAAAAATCACTTTAAACTGAACATGTTCCTATTGCTATTGAGTTCCATGATTTATGTCTGTAAATCAGTGCAATGGACATTTCCAGAAACCTCGGATACGATCTCGTAGCTCGGACTCTACACAAACAATATCATTCTTCATTTGCTGTGTCACTGAGTGGTTGTACCTTGGAATGAGGCACTGCCCAATTTAGCACCATGCTTCCGAATAATCTGGACCGACTGCAGAAGAATATCTTGTTGTGCAGAGTATATTTCATCTTTGCTCTATAGTTACATACCAAACAACAACAATGGAGGATATCAGTGAAATGAGAAAAAGACAACTCAAGTTAGGCCTAAAGTGATGAATTTTAGAAAAGAAGATGCTGCCAAGCTCGCCTGGCATTCGCAACAAATATCGAGGAGGAAAACAAGTCAAGGTTGAGAGCTATGCGTGTTTGTTAGTGCAGATAGTTACGTTTTCACATCTGTTTTATCTGGTGGGATTATGGATGACAATGGAGCGAGCTAGGGGCAAAGGTTACCTTATCTTCGCATAAATGTTTAAATTATATTTAAGGGGTAAAATAGTAATTTTAGAAGGCAGATGGGCGGATCTGATCAAGCATTTACCAGAATTGCCTTGCTCCACTGCCCACCTCACCTCCTCTTGTTAAAAAAAGAACAAGAAACCCTACCATTTGGATTGGACTCGTGTGAAATCCAAAAAGCAAATCTGGGTTTTTGCCATCTCTAAGTGGGATTCAGTCTTAGTATGGAACTTGAAAAAGATTAAGGAAACTGGTAAAGCAATGGTAGATTGCTAGATCGAGATCATACAAAATATATCGGAAAAAAGGAACTGATAATGAGAGATTACCATGCGTCTGAGATTGCATCCAATGGTCAGTTCTGCATAATAACTGTCTATATGAGACAGGAAACAATAAGGGGCCTCCTTTCCCAAGAAAATATTCGAGTTTGATCGCAGCATGTTCTTAATGTCATCTGATATCTGGGGAACCTTGTCAAGTCCTTCAATTTCCAAGGGAATTTTGGTCACCACTGCACGCCATTGGGCACGTGATTTGTTCACAATAACCTAAAAGTTTTACATGGGAAATAACCAACACTGATGGTTTTGGATATGACTCCAATGTAATGTGTCGACAAGCAAATAAGCATACTCAGTAAAGTTGATGACTTGTGAAAAACAAACCTGACTGGAAAAGAGTGAGTTAGGAACCAGAACTGGAAATTTCTCAGAGTTTAGTAATGTCGTGTTCGTAAGTCCCATTTCCACTACCTGACCTTCTATAGATCCTGCCTGCAATTAAAATATATATATATATATATAAAACTTCACACAGAAAAGGATAAAAAAAACAAAAAGATCAAATCCAAACTAGTCAATATCACAAGATAATCATGAATCATCTGGTACCACCAAAATACAAGGCAATTAGATTATTATACGGGCACAGGTCCTAGTAAGATGGAATACAAACCAAACATCTTCGGAACAGTCAGGATTACTGAATACCTATATATCCTTGTGTTTAAGCATAGATCAGAGAAATAACTTAAGGGTTTATTAGTTGTACAATAAGGAGCAACAGAGTGCGTTGGATATACATAACCAATAAGTGCTAACTTGAAAGTGAAGAGTGATTGATTCACAAAAAACCAGGCAATGAGGTATAATAAATTAATAAGTAGATCAATTACGCCGTGCACAATTCTCCAAGAAGCCCAATTCTTGATACCAAGCATGAAATACACACTTCAGCCGATCCAACGTTCAGAAAATAAAGAAAGCAATTCCATTTCTCCTTCTGGGGATCCATTAGCATTGGTGAAAGAAAGAAAACTCTTGTCTTGCACTAAAAGAAAATATCAGCTCACTTAGGTGTTACCTTTATTGTATCACCCAATGAAAAAGGTTTTGAGAACTGCATTGACAATCCACTGAGCACATTTCCAAGGATGTCCTTGGCAGCAAAAGCAGTAGCCACCCCTATGAGGAGGATTGAATCAGTTATACGATTATTTTACATTCAATAACAAGTTATATGTACCATTAACTACAAATATGAAGTTTCAAGAAATAGCAATTAGGCATCATCTCATTTTGGCAACAAAACACAAAAACAGCATTTGCAAACCATTGCATATTCTTCAAAATCATTCCAAGAATAAAGATTGATATTTAAAAATACTACAAGAAAAGTCCTAGTCGAGATATGATAGATAAGAGCAATTATGATTATACCAAAAATTGTGACAAATCAAATGAAAAACTATGATTATATAAACTTAGCATACTACAAGCCTGCTAAAGCTCACAAGCAGCAGGATCAGAAATGTTAGGAATATGTTATAGAAAGATAATCAAATCCAAATTGTACTTTACATATCATCAGCAATATAGCTGAAGTCTAGCCTCTGCTTTAAGTTCAGAACAAGCAAAATATTCAAAATCGTGCAGACAAACACACACAGAGAGACAAAAATGTAAGAAGGAACATAGCAAAGATGAAAGTATATGAAAACAGAAATGCCACTTTAAATTCAAACCTAGAAAGCCATGCTAAGAGAACATATGCGTTAGCAGAAAATATACACCTCCTATGCCACCGACTGTAAGAATAGATTGAACGGCTACCCCACATGCCTCCGCTAAAGCCATTAACCCAACAACAAATAGGCCAATGGATGAAACTCTGTCCAGAGTTAACAACTTTTCCCGATCAGTCCCTGCTAAATTATGAGTAGCAAGTGCCCTAGCAAGTAGATTTGTTTTCCAACGATATAAAAACCAGACACATGAAAGTATAGCTGCACCCCTCCATGCCTGTGTAACGTATTGTGATGCAATAGTACTTGGAGCCACCATCATGCCACTACAAGTCAAGGCACCATATTTTATTATACATTTGACCAAAAAAAAAACATGCAGGAAAAAAAGAATAAATGGGTGATAAAGAGTTGGATATTAAAATTCAGGACCACTAACATTTGAGAGAATGCCATGAAGGTAATAAGATATCTCACTGGGTCTTCTAGAGCTCCCCAAAAGCTTTTCTCGTATGGAACTTGATTCCCAAGCAAGCTTCCAGAAGGCAGGACTGAAGTTTGAATTGCATAATTGTGAAATCTTCTTAAAAGCCTAGGCAAGACCACCCAAGCCAATACAGTGCCAGTCAAAGTAAAGCCAACTGGAGCAACCACATCTTTAAGATACGGGTAGGTATCAAGCAACTGTTCAACATGTGGCTTCAGTTTGTTAGAGACTTCTTTAGCCTTTTCCCCAGTATAACCTAGTACATCCTCAGCACTGTGCCAAGCATCTTTGACTTTATCAATCCAAACATTGCCATTAACATCACCGTTACTTACATCTACTCCCTCTCCACCAGAGGCAGCTGAAACTTCAGATTCCACAGGTTTATCTGCCTTGCTACTGAAAGACAGCAAACCCGGTTGATGTCTCAACACTGGGCTTAACGAAACAAAAGGAAAAATACTCCAGAAGCGCAATGTTGATGAGGTTGAGGGTAACGCAGACACGGGATTGGTTTTGCGGAAACAGGTATCAGCCAAAGGATCAGATGCTGCAACCCTAATAGGAGAATTCATAAACATTGCAGCATATTGGGTTTCTCTTTTGTCATAAAAACTATTCAAATGAGCATAAGATGCTCTAACATAGCTGTGATCAGCGATTCTTGTAAGCGTCGTGTACGAACTGTATAACGGCAGTGATGACGGTTTTAAAGATGAATATAAGGAATTTGAAAGTGACCTCAGTCTTGAAACCCTAATTCCAGCCATTATAGCAGCTAAACAAATGAGTGGTACTATGGTACTCACATAGCCCAAAAAGTGAATTTAGCCAACTGAAACCAGAAACAACTCTCGATTATTAAATTGGATATTTGCAACAAACCATTACCACTTATTGGTGCCTTAGTAAAAGCTAAATCTAAACAAGTCAATGACATTTCCATAAAATGGTATGTTAAAACAATGTAAATACAAAATATTAACAAGCCCTAAATCTCAGTTTGGATGCTGAGAAAGTGAAAGCAAAACCCACACACACACGCAGAGGAAGAACAAAGGTAAAAATCCAACAGTTTCCGTCCCAAATTGGTTTTAGTTCATAAGTAATTCCAACTCAGATGCATAAACAGTCTTGAATGTCAAACATTTCCTCAAAAGTTTCCGATCAATTATTTTTTATTTTCTTTCGTTTTCTCAGCAGCCAAACAAAATATAAAATCGATATAAAAATTGTTAAAAGATTTAAGTTAGTTTACTGACCTTTGACGCGAATCGGGCTGAGGAAATGTGATTTTGTTTCCCTTGGGAAAGAGAAACAAGGGAGCCTTGCGAGAGGAGCCGTACTGAAAAGTAATAATATAATTCGAAATGCGTAGAGTATCCCTCCAATACAAATTGTTTTATGTTCGTTTGATTTGTGATGGATAATTACAGGGACGATCCAGCGGTTGAAATCACAGTATTCAGTGGCCCATAACCGGTGCTTGTTATGCATGTTAATATTAGATACAAACCAAAATAATACTAATATCATACGGATATACAAATATTTAAAACTATGTAATAAATATATGGTTAAAATCTGTTATCAGTTCATGTACTTTTCCAAAACTTGGAATTTAGTCTCATATTTTTAATTTTAGTAATTTAGTTCCTCTACTTTTCAGATTTTAAAATTAAGGTCCAATTGTTAATATCATTAAAATTTTTCCTTTAAATCTGTTGGTATGACATTTTGAAATTAAAAAAAAAATACTCAATCAGTAGCCACCTAACAAAAAAATAACGTTGTAATGAACCTGAATTTAACAGAATAATTTTGATAATGTTGACAATTGAACCTGGATTTTGAAATCTAAAAGGTAGAGGGACTGAATTTTTAAAAATAAAAGTACAAAGATTAAATTTTAAATTTAAGAAGAGGACATAGAATTACAACATTTTTTAACTTTATTTATAAAAAAGTAATAGAAAATCCAAATCAAACTTAAGGTGACACTATAAAGTATCGATGATAAGTACTGCAGTGTTTTAAGTTCAAATCTTATTATAAATGTATTTTTCTATTCTCTATGTAAAATGTATAAAATAAAAATAAAATACTTTCAAAATAATATAATTTACTTTACAAAGTATGTAGTCATTATTAGACTTACCCATGAGTCGGGCTACGACTTAGTTTTCAAAAAAATTTTCAAGCGCAGATTCGTTTTGGACCTGCCTCACACAAGAAGCCCGTTTCTTTATGTAAAAATTAACAAAATTTTAAAGTTAATGTTTTATATATTTTAGTAGTTAAATTTAAATTTAAAAATATTTTTATTATTTAAATTGAATTTGAATCGATCCAACCTGAAACATAAAAAATCTTGTCCAAACCCAATTTAAGTAGGCTCGATCTGCTCAACCCATGAAGAAAGTCTAGCCATTATTCAACTATGTTAGTGTCTACTTGACTTATGATACTAGTTAAAATTTTAATATTTAGTATAAATATATAACATAGATATAACATAATTTGTCGATATATAAAAATGTATACAAATATATAAATTATGTTAGATTATGGCATACTAAATGTGAGCAAAAAGGCAGAAATATATAATAAATATATTTTAAAAAATTAATATAAAAAAATAATGCTTTTGTTAATATAAAAATATTTTTTTTATATTTTTATATAAAAAATTAATATCACTCTCAAAATAATATTATCTACAATATTTTAGTAATTACTCAATTATTGGTCCTTAATTAACTTGTGATATCAATAACTAAGTAATGACTAAATTATCCTAAATTATATTATTTCAAAATATACCACGAGTTTTTGTACTTTTCATAAATTTAAAATTTAGCTCATGAACTTTTACTTTTAGGAATTTAATCTCTTTGTCTTTTAAATTTTAAAATTCAAGAACATTGTTAAATTTATTTTCTTAAATTTTTTGGTGTGACATTTAAAAAAAGAAAACTCATTTGATGGCTATGTAACTAAAAAATAACTTGTAATGAATTTAAATTTAACAAAATAATTTTTACAATATTCAACCTAAATTTTAAAAATTTAAAAGTAAAAGGACTAAAATCTTAAAAATAAAAAATATAGAGACTAAATTTTAAATTTATAAAAATACAACTACTTATGGCATATTTTAAACAAAATAAATATATCACGAATTAAAGGTGTTGAACTGGTCATGGTCCAGCAATGGGCTAATTATTTTAAACGTGACTTACCTAATTCCATATCTTGATTCGTTCACTTTTTTCAGAAAATAAATAAATAAAACATGCTTTTTAAGTGTTTACATTCTTTTTCCGTTTAAAATTTATTTATATTTATATTTTTAGAAAATTATTCCTCTTGGTGTTTCTTAAAATATTAATATTGTTAATTTTTTTTGTTAAATTTATAATAAATATTTTAAAATTAAAAAAATACTTACTTTATAATTGTGTAATAAAATTTTTTTAATGTATTAATAAACCTAAATTTAATAAAAAAGTTAACGGTATTAATAATTTAGCTTGCATTTTTAAATTCAAAAAATAGTGAAATTAAATTCATTTAAAATGAAAATAAATATACTAAATTTAGATGTACAGATAATACAAAAAATTAAAACATATTTTAACTCCAAAATATACTCCTATATATATAAGAGTTATTTACACCAAACATCCTCAAAATTAAGACCCTTATTTTAAATTGATCCCTAAACTTTAAATTATTTTAATTACATCCCTAAACTATCGATGTCAATCAAGTCCTTTTGTTATTAAAATGTTAATTTAATCGTAAAATTACATGACAAATCTTGTGTGACATAATTTAAAATGAAAATTTTAAATAAATGTTTAAAAAATCCTAGTTTTGAGATTTTTGAAACTTTTATAAAAGATTTATCTTTCACTCTTTTTTTTCCCCAAGTTTACTTTATTTTTAGTTTTTT
Source organism: Gossypium stocksii (assembly GCA_020496765.1). NCBI lineage: Eukaryota > Viridiplantae > Streptophyta > Magnoliopsida > Malvales > Malvaceae > Gossypium > Gossypium stocksii. Next base: position 5,554,026 of record CM035623.1, read on the forward strand.
TTCTTTTAAAAGTTTGTGACAATATTTTATTTCTTTAAAAATTTCATTTTAAATTTAGCTACATAAGATTTGACGTATTATTTAATAGTTAAATTAACAGTTTTGAATAAAGAAAAGACTTAATTATTATAACAACTATAATTTAGAGAAAAATTAAAAAAATCATAATTTAGAGATGTATATTACTAAATAGTAGTTTAGTGGGATTAATTCAAAATCCATTGAATTAGACAAATAATCCTAACTTTGGGATAAATCTATTTTAAAATAGATAATTAAGAAATTATATGATGGTTCGTGGCTTATTGCTGATTAGCAGTCTCACACTTCCACTTCGTTACTCCTTTTCATTTACACCACGTGACAACTTAGGCATTTTTTTATTAAGAGATTTTTTTTTTTTAAATATCACCGTCAACAGAATTTATCAAACAAATATAAAAAATGAAATTTTAGTCGAAAATATAAAAACATTGAAACTTACTATGTTTTAAGTTTGAATATTATTAAATATATATTTTTAAGTCCCTTTCAATTAATGCCACTTGTATTCGTTTGTATTGTCCTATACCGGTAGATACAAAATTGATATTTTAAGCTAATTTATAATTTTTTTTTATTTTAACCATTTTAATTTTTCTACATTTACATTTGAAATCAAGATTTATTAAAGTAAATTATATAATTGAGAATTATTTGAAAATATAAATAAAATTGAAATGATACACTATAACATGTGCTAATATGCACTACTATTAAGACGAAACAGAATGTCCACTTAAGAATGTAAATGAGACATTAGTACTCGTAAGTAACTCGAGTTTGATTCGAAAAAATTCAAACTTGATTCAATAATTATCAAGTCGAGCTGAAGCTCGAACTATTGATCAAGTCGAATTTGAGCTTAATAATACTTTATTCGAACGGCTCGTGAAACTTATTATTTTGCAAATTGTTATGTTATTAAATTATGTTATTGTCTTTAATATATATTACTAACTGTAAATTCAATTATTGAGTCAAGTTCAAGCTTGAGTTCAAAAATTGAAAAATGAATTTAATCAAGCTTAAGCTTAAAAATAGTTATTCGATCGAGCTCAAACTAAGTATTGAACTTCGAGTCAAGCTTGAGCTTGAGATTAACAATATTCAAGCTTGACTCGATTACACCTCACGTTCATTGGTATAGTATTGACTATATTAATTTTATTTTTAAAAATTTAATATCTTTTTAACTTTTTAAATCAGGATTAAATTCTAAATTAAAAGATTATAATTAAATATCTAAAATCCAAAAAGTAGGAGGTAAAATTAGACCTAAATTAAAATATTAGTATTTTAATAAAAATATATTTTAAGGATTTTTTTTTAATATTTTAGTTTTAAGAAGTTTCCGAAACGCAGCCATCCCTTCTCATCAGCCACAAAATTCTATCCATAAATATAACGCAGTCCCTTCACTCACATTTTCCATGCAGTACTCTACCAACCCACGCCATAACTGAAACAACCTTCCTTTTCTCCATATACATAACCCAAAACCTTTTCCCTGTAAAATTTTCTTCATGGGGTTTCCTGCTAGTTACGCCGAAGTTACCTTACCCAAACCCTTGCTTTACGCACTTTCATTACTGTGTTTCATTGGAAATGTAATTTCCGCCCTTTTAAACCGCCTCGGACTCTCCGATTTCATCGAATCGGACATGGTTTGGCCGGAAAACCCGACCCGAACAACATCCGAGACTACCAACGTACCCGCTCTTCTCTTTCCGGTTATAAAGTTCGAGGAGCTCGTCGTCGACCCACCGGAGAATTGTGCCGTTTGCTTGAACGAGTTCGAAAGAGGGGAAGAGATCAGGTGCTTGAAAAACTGTAGACACGTTTTCCACAGGGCGTGTTTGGACCGTTGGATGGATCATGATCAGAAAACGTGTCCACTTTGTAGGGCACTTTTTTAAAACAATTTAAATTTAATATAGGGTAAACTATACTATTAATATTTCTATTTTAGTTATTAAACTATAAATTTTACCACTAATATTTTAGATTAGATTAATTTTGTTTTAATTAAAAATAATGTGATTTTTTTTAACAGTGTATAATAACACATTTAATTTTCCACCAAATTATTGGTGAATTTACCCTTTAATATATATATATATATATGTACATATATAAATTAATAGTGAGAAAAAAAATATCTGAGAATTTTCATAAATAGGTTTCTGAAAATGGTTCTTAATGTAGTGTCATCATCCATTAGGCACCAACATATGAGTTGGATATATACTGCATATAATGGTGTAAGGCAATGGCAATCGCAAAGGGAAAGGTTATTTGAGCTTCTTACTAAAGTCTGAGAGCTGGAGTAGCTGAATTCTGGAAATGTTAGCTGCTTCTTCCCTCTCTTTTTGAGTGTTATATCCCCAGTCACCTGTTCACATAAATACATTTCTTTCTTAGCAATCCATCCAATAATATAGATCAGATTCATTTATTCAATAATTTATTTATTATCTTAGATAATAATATTTTTTTAATGAAAAATAAGTGAAAAACTATATAATAACTATGTATTTAAGTGAATGTATTCAAATTATGGTTTTAAAATAAATAAAAAAATATTTAAAAAAAAGCAAAAAATCAGTTCAACTAGTTCAACGAAGTTTTTTAGTCTGGTTCAACCAGTTTCAAGCGATTCGCGGACCATCTAATCTAGTCTTTTTCTCCGGACCAGTTTTTGGTCTAACTGATCAATCCAATTCGATTTAAATGACATTGATCAGATCCGGTATCCATAAATTTAGAAAATGGATTAAGACATCCGAAGATATTTCCATCAAAACCAAAACGGATTTGGATAAAAGATATTCAGTGGTTATAGATGTCTACTTGAATAATAAATTTAATACCAGATTTCGCAATATCCTAATTCGTAAAAAAAAACAAATTCAATATTGCGAGGTATCTGATCTTTTTATCATCCATTGAAGGCAGGCCAAATTTCATCAAACTAAAAGTTCAAAAACTTGAATGATACCTAAATACAAGTTCCATCCATCTAATTCTGGTTCTTTGATGACATTCTTCAAGGTTGCAAGCCGATCTTCCACAAAGCTAGTAAAATGAGAGTTGAATTAGTTTTAGGAAGATTAAAAAACCAAACAGGCAGAGAAAAAAAGCAGAGGTAAAATATGGCAATTGAGTATTAGGTAATGGAAATACTGATATCATTATAATCAGAAAATAGCGATGCAAATGATATGTAATGAACGTACTGTAGTTTCATCCCTTGGTGTTCTGGTCTCAGTTGTAGTTGCTTCAGTACTTTCACCTTGGGCCTGATAAAAATATTCAAAAGACCCTTACTAGTGCAAGCAAATAAGGAGCAAAATTCCCCAAATGCTTATCAGATAAAATACTAACCCAGTTCCCAAGCCATATATCCTTTCCGGAGGGATCGTTACTCCAGCAAGTTCTCGTATCAAAGCATCCGCGAACCGGCTCTGGAATCAGGCAGAAAGAAAAAGAACAATCAAAGATGATGAACAACTAACACATTTATTGCAAGAGTAAAACAACTAAAACATTCATTAGCAGGTGAAGGAAAAATTTACTTGTAGACCAAGTAATAAAAGGAGAACCAGGAAAAGACTATGACTGATCTCAACTTTGATACTTTCCTACATTCAAGTTCCTTTTACCCCCTTTTTCTTTTCTTTTGCCTTGGTTTTCATTTCAAATTCCGGAGACTGGATCAGACTACCGATATATCCACAATGTTTGCCTCTTTGAACTGATAGCAAACTTTTCATCTTGTTCTTGTGCATGTGTGCGTTGTGTGAGAGAGGAGGGAGGGACAATCAGAGTGAAAGAAACTCACAGCACCTGTTTTGTAGTGACAATATATATGGTCGAGCTAGAGAATTTAAGGGCATCTGGAACACCTGGATAAAACCTGCAGCATAAGCATCTTCAATTCATTGCTTGATGCAAAATGTGCCATTACAAAACTCGAGTCTTAAAGCATGTGACATAGCTGGTTTAAAATCTGTTGTTACTAGTTAGCCTCTCTTTTGCTTTACATTTGAGTCATGTACTTATTGATTCGTCTATTAACAATTTTGATAAACATATTCACATCAAATACTTTAGGTTCATTGATCAAGCCTATAATAGAAACATTGCATCTCTGGTTTAACTCCAACTTAACAAGCTTTAAATAAAATATACCTATTTGCACCAATCCAAGTTGCTAGGTCATTATCCATCCATTCATCCCTAACCTTTCCGAAAAGATCAATTAAAGCATCCCTGTTTTCATCCCATTCTTCCATGATTACTGGCTTTATTTTTGACCAGTTCTCTAAAATATCTTCAACAGTTAGTCCTTCTGCAACCTTACAAATTGAACCACTGGCTTTAGGTCCAGACTAATATTATAGAAAGAAATCTAATTAAGAATAAAGTAAAAATGAATCATAGTGGATCTTAGATACTCCATATCGAAAATATAGCTTCAAGGCAGAGTCATGGGCATTATTTATACACCCACCGAAGATTTCCGAATCGAAGGTAATCTACTCTCCACCAACAACCTCACAAGTAGCAGATTCTCATACCCTGTTTCGACCACTGGGCGCACCTGTGACATTATAAGACATTAGTTTCAACATAGCAGTCTTTCATAAATTCCAATTTTTAGCTTAGACATGAACTATCGCCCAAAAAATGAATAGCAATTCCTTTTAAGTTTCAAATACAATATTGTGTAGCTAATCTCTTATCAGTTTTAGAGGTTCTTCAAGAAGTTGTGGAGACTGCAAGGTGAAGTGCCAAAAGACAGCTTCTCTTAAGCTTGATTCCTATGATTTTTTTCCCTTTCTTCTGAGATGTGTACTACTGTTAAACTATGCAGCATAGTATGTGAAATATAGGCTACCAAATTTCTGTTTGGAATTACATGTACAATGCTTCATGTAAGGATGATACAAACTCATTATGTTGGGAAATAAACCTCCCATAAAATTCCGAAGAAACTGAACGAGTTGATAAGATAGTGACTGGCATCTTCTAATTCAATAAGCAATAAACAACAAAAAATCAACCATGCATTGAAAGCAACCTATGTTACTTGGACCCAAGGGAGAGTTTAGAATAAGGTATATACTCAACCTTTTATAAATTTTTTGGAGGATCATACTTTTAGGGGTGTAATAGAGTTGAGTTGAGTTCAAACTATAAGAAGCTCAAGCTCCACTTGAAATTCAAGATCTGAAACACGGTTCGAACTTGATCGAGTTGTAATTTTAAAGCCCAAACTCATTTAAGATAAAAATTAAACTGCTTGTCCTTGCTCGATCAGCCTTAATTAAGCTCGTTTATTAGTAAAAAATAGGTTCAATTCTAATGCTGAACTTCAAACTCGATTATTTATGCTCAAGCTTGAGTTCATATTGAGATTTTCACTACTAATTAAAAATATAAAATTTGCTCGAATCAAATATTTAAAATACTTGAACTCAGCTCACTCAATAGTTCAAGATTAACTTGACAATGACAGAGCGAATTTGAATTTTCTCCGGCCAAATGCAAATCCTTAAGAGTAAAGGAAAATCCAGGTAACTCAGAAAGCAATCCTCCAAAGGAGGTGAAGATTAAGAGCGGGTGTAACAGTATGCAAAACCTGTCATCCCTATGAAAATTCCACGCAGCCTCAACATGAAACAAAATGGTGGAAAACCTTAAAAATTAGAACAAACAACGAAGGCCAAGTTTCAATTCAGTTTTGAATGTTGAAGAACGTTGCATTTTGATTTTGCATCTAATTTCGACTTCCAAATTCCAAGTTCTTCGAGAATCAAGAACAATCAAATTACTCAACTAATTAAGAAAACCAAACGAAAAAAAATTCAAGAGCTTACTATATGCATCTGATCAACAATCCAGTCTTCCAAGACCGAATCCACACCGTCAAACAAATCCGGCCATCTCACTTTAGCAGCCTGAAAATATGCAATAAAAGGGGAAATTTTCAATAAAAAAAAAGGCGAGGAATTATTAGATGGTAAAAGCAATGGAGAGAGAAGAAATGAACTGGCCTTAACGGCAGAGATGGAACTTTCTCCACAACTATCGCAGAGAACTCCATCGAAATCCAAAGCGTATAAATCTCCCATTTTCCTTTTTTAATTTTCTTGTGCTTTCTCGGCTGGGATTTTGGAGATAATCTGCTCGCAAATTCGTTTTTGACGCCCGCCATTCATCTCCTGTTTATAACGACAAATTGCGGCGTTGCTTCCCAATCAATTGTCATGTGCCACGTGTCCCATTGCTTCCCATCTGACAAAGCTTAACCTAAGCTTACCCAAAAGAAAACCATACCCAAATCAAAAGCTTTGTTTTTTCAACCCCTTTTCTTTCCCCAGATTTACCCTCACTTGTCTCTCTCAAAAATCTTTCTTATTCCCTCCCTTTTTCAGCTAGATCTCTCAGAACCCATTGCACGGTTGAATCACTCATGACGCTTGGCTTAGGAGGATCGAGCGTCGCGGGTAATCTCTTTGATCCCCTTTCACACTTCTTTTTCGATTACGTTTATTAATCTCTGGTTTCATACATTGTGTTAGTTTCATCGTTTCTCGCTTCATATAATCAGTTATTATTTATGGGTTTGATTAATTTAGATGGATTAAGATCAGAAAATAGATAGAATTTGTGCAAAGATTTGATTTTTGGAATTGATTTTCTTTTTAGGAGATTGAGGGTTCATTTTAAAATTGTGGGAAAATGATGCAAATTCAATCGCTTCCCTTTCCACACTGCACTCAAACTTCAGCCAACCTTTCGGCTTTTCCCCACGGTTTCACTTACTTTTCATCACAAAACCAGATATCCACACTTTTGGGAAATCAATATTCCCCATCTTGCTCTTTTAATTCATTGAAAAGGATATCCAGAATTCAATTTAAATCGAGAAAACGCGGGGGTTTGGTTAGGGTTAGATGCGGTATGGTCGAAGATGAGATTGTTGATGATGGTTTCTACATCCGGAGGTGTGTGGAGCTGGCAAGGAGGGCAATTGGGTTTACAAGTCCTAATCCTTTGGTGGGATGTGTCATTGTGAAAGACGGAAAGATTGTTGGTGAAGGGTTTCATCCTAAAGCTGGCCAGCCTCATGCTGAGGTAACCCCTTTTCTCCTTCATTTGTAAAATGTATGACTTTTTACCATGATGATTTAGTTCTCGAATTATATATGTGTTTGATGCCTGTATCCAATGCATATCATCCTCGAAGGATCTCTAACTACTTGTAGAAACTAAAAAAGATTGATCGTAACTATGCCGTTTATATATCGGTATCCATTACTCGCACTCAAGTGCGAGTAACAGTTTTTCGAGAGTAATGAACTGCCAATCTGGAATCCTATGCGAGATGAACTTAGAGCAAAAGCTCTAGACAAAGTTTGATGCTGGATTGGGATTATGGTCTTGTGATCGATTCTCGGTATTTTCTGTTTGGAAGTTGACCGTTCTTTATTGCTTTTTAGGAATGACTGAATGTAGGAAATTATGTCTGCAGGTTTTTGCTTTGAGAGATGCTGGGAATTCAGCCGAGAATGCGACTGCATATGTGAGCTTGGAGCCATGTAATCACTATGGAAGAACTCCACCATGTACTGAAGCATTGATTAAAGCCAAAGTGAAAAAGGTGGTGGTCGGGATGGTGGATCCTAACCCGATCGTGGCTTCAAAGGGGGTTGCTAGATTGCGAGATGCAGGAATTGTCGTGACTGTGGGTGTCGAGGAAGAGTTATGCAAGCGGCTCAATGAAGCCTGGATCCATCAAATGTTAACTGGGAAGCCTTTCGTGACTCTTAGGTAAATAAATTCCCTTCACCATAGAATCTAAACATGAAACAAAATTCAATATTCCTGTTTGCTGTCTGTCAGACATCTTGCTCGCCGTGTTCCTTCGATTTGAACTTACCTCTAACCCAAGGCCTCTTTGTAATATCCAGATATTCCCTCTCTGTCAATGGCCACTTTTTAGACCAGCTCGGGGAAGGGGTCACCGAGGCTGGTGGATACTACTCAAAGTTGTTGCAAGAATATGACGCAATCATACTTTCTGGAACTTTATCCGATAAGTTTTCAAGTCCGACATCACAGGAGCCAGGTGCCAATCAGCCTCTTCGGATTGTAGTAGCAAATAATCCCGGTCAATTTCCTTCCCTAACCACAGAAGCCTCTAAGACGATAGTATTTGCAGACAAAGAGATAGCTGCAGAAGCAGATTTGGCTCGAAAAGGAATCAAGGCAGTGGTTTTAGATCGGATAAATTTGACTCCAATTCTCGAACACTGTAAGCGCCAGGGTTTGTGTAGCATTTTACTCGATATGAGGGGCAGCATCCACGACCTCGAAGAACTTGTTAGAGAAACCATTGAGCAAAATGTGTTGCGAAAGATAGTTGTGGAAGTGTTACCATATTGGGATGAATCAGACGGTGCACAGTCACTTGTTGTATTGAATGGTTTGGTTAAAAGGCTAGAACTGAAGAATTTGCGATCCGAGATCTCAAATCGAAGCCTCGTGGTTGAGGGATATCTTCAAAACCAGTGATTACAATCTTATCGAAGGCACCGATGGAAGAGGAGCAGAACAATGAAATGGCAATCATCATATATCCCAATGTATGATAGGAAGATGACCAAAAACCTAAAGGATAAATTTTGAGAATTACAAAATTTAAGTGCCTTACTTTTTCGTTAAAGCCATTAGTATTTTTTTGGATGGTCAAAATTTACTAACCATAAAAAGGCAAATTATTATCAACTCGATAATAAGCATATCGACTTTTTAAATTTAACATCAAATACATGTTATTTTATTTGCAACTTAAAAATTCGCCAACAAGAAATTAAGTGGACTTGTTGGGAACCTAATAATATTTAAGATGAGATAAAAATACTATGAAAGCCATTATAGTAGAAGTTAGATTATATTTTGTCCCATTTACTCAAAAATATGCACATTAGTTTATGTACATTAGATTAAAAAGCAAACTCTTACCTTTATGACGACAAACTTGGATTCCAATCATTAAAAGATGTTATCAAAGATGTCAGATGCTTTTTATTTATAGAAATGACAAAGATGAGCAAATGCAACAACAGAAACAAAAAAGAAAAGAAAAAGACAAATTTCAAATTTCTTGCACAAGGTACAACTTTAAAACCATTCCACGATGTTCAGATGATTGGAATAGCATCGAAGTAGGCCACAGGAAACCATTTGTTAATAAAAGAAATATAAAAGAAAGGAAAGCAGGACTTATCTAAACTTCTTTCCTACAATCCTGGCTAACGTTAATGCATAAACAGCACAAACTAAAAGTCTTATATCAAGACCTGAGTTTTTAGAATGCACACCCATGACTAGGGACCGAGACCTTGAAAGACCAGCATCATTAACCTAACAAACGCCCGTGTATAAATAGCAAAGAGCGAAATCAGAGAACATTCTGGATATGGGAAAAGATAACAAAGAAATTACTTTGCGCATGTAATCATAAATTCCAGATGAGCATGGTTGCTCACCGTTGTTACCATAGTAGGCTAAGGAAACATCCCACAAAAATCACCGGCAGTAAATAGCCTGATCGATATGTGGAGGGATTTGCTTAATTTCAGTCCCAAGTTCTTGTTCGATCCTATACCTGTTAAGAGTAGACCATATAACATTTCAATGGGTCATGATATCCTCGATATACGTAGTACTAAAATTTCTTAAAACTGCTAGAGATGTGATAACATACAAGTTAAAGCGGTCCTCGTAAGTGATCAAATTCACTGCTAATCCAAGATGGCCAAACCTTCCAGATCGACCAACCTGAAGTAGACGAGCACGAGGGTCACCAAAAAGAATGATAAATGCTGCAACTTGAAATGAGAGAAATATTTTAACCAACATACTCTATGAAGGTACGTTTCTGAGTTCTTAGGGAAGTCAAAGTTTATAACAACATTCACGGCTTGAATATCTATACCCCTAGTAAAAAGATCTGCAGCAAGTATAGTTCCATATCATTAGGATTATTCTTCATATAACGAAGAGCAAAACCATTTTGTGCACTAGGGAATTAATTCCAGTGAAACATAAAATTAGAAGAATGTTAGACGAAGAAAAGAAAAATTCAAAACCAAAGCTTCTATATTAGCCAACATATACCACCATATGTTGGCTATCATCCAAGTTCTAATATCCAGATACTTCAATCAATGCCTTAACTTAGGATTTGCAAAAGAGAGACATTTAAGCTGAAAGCATAGAGTAGAACTGGAAAAAGATAGAGCATAGTGGGTTGAGGTAGAATATTATACATTTCAGCATGTTTAGAAAAAGATAAGCAGTAGTGGATTTGAGTAGTAGGTTATATACATGTCAGTGTGTTGTCTAAAAGACATTGGAAAAAGAAAGAGATGTCGAAAAGAAACAAATGGCTACAACAAGAAAAACAGCAAAAGGATGTCCAACAAACTATATGAGCAGTACATGTATTTACTTGTTAAGTAATCAAATCATCTACGAAGATTAGCTCACCCACAGCATAACATACCAGTACAGACAAGGTTCCTGCATGCTCCATTGCGGAAATCATGAAATACCCTGTTACGGTGGTCCTGAAGCATCTTTGCATGGATATAAAAGCAAGAATAGCCAAGTTCTGTAATTTTCTTGGCCAACAACTCCACTCGATTAACTGAGTTGCAGAAAATGATTGATTGGTTTATTTGCAGCTGTAGGTAAATAAATTCACATATCATCCAGAGAAAAATAGAGAAAACTAGATAAAAGTTTATATAAGGTCAAACCTTAGAGAAAAGAGTATTTAAGCAGTGGACTTTCTGTCTTTCTTCCACAAAAGCATAATATTGCGTAATACCCTTTAGCGTAAGTTCATCCATTAGATTAATAATATAAGGCTTTTGTAGATATCTGTCTTTAAAATCCTTAACAGTAACAGGAAATGTGGCTGAAAACATCAAAATTTGGCGATTTGCTGAAAGGAAACGTATCAGCTGCTCTATAGAAGGTTGAAATTCAGGAGACAAGAGTTTATCTGCCTGAAAGAAACCAAATCAAATTTTGTAGATCACAAGTTTAAATCAAGTATACTACAGGACAATGAAAAGAATCACATAGCTTCCTTATTGCAGAAATTTTAAGAATTATTGTGTTAATGAGTCAAACCTCTGAATTCTAGTTGAAGACTAAATTTATATAAAGAAAAGAACTTTAAAAAGAAAAAAAAAATCAGAAAGTAATATAAGACAGAAGATAATAAGAAAATAAAAAGTACAACAAATTCATTGCAGTAATATGAGAATAGAAAATAAAAGCGCTCAATCTTCACAGAAAAACAGACATGGAAACTCTGGGAGAAATTAGTATGCACAAAAACCCTTGAAGATAGCAATAACAGCTTCAGCAACTTCACAAATCATATCAGTAAAATTTTCCAAGGAAAAAGATGAACAATGGGGTGTGCGATATACTGATGACTTACAAACAAGAATAAGCATTTGGAATTACATTTAAATTCTTTAAGCAAAAACCCAACAAATTATGTAGGCAAAAGTAATGCAAGAATTTGGATCTCTGAAGAGAAAACAGTAAACTGTAAAACCCAGTATTGCCAACGGCACAAGGTGCACTCTAAGCGCTAGAACTATTATATTGCCTGAGCAAAGATGCAATGCATTCTAATAATTCTAAAAATGATTTCTAGTTTATTGTCCAGTGTATCCCACGAACCATGCAAAATTTTTCTATTTTTCATTTATTGGTCAATTTCCTTAAAATTGCAAGTTTGCTGCTTAAAATATTGAGAAATAAAGAGTTTGATATTATCCCCAATTTTTACTATTAAATGTACAGTTAATTAGAAGTAAAGAAATTAAGAATTTCAATTAGGTGGGCTTTTTTTTGCACCTAACATCTTAAAAAAAGGATGCCTAGGTGCACCAAGCAAGTGCCTAAACAAATGGGCTTTTTTTTATTACCGAAAAAAACAATGTGGCTAGGTACACTTCGGAGCATCCCTAAAATGGATAAATATACTAGATGAAGGATACTTATGCTTCCCTTTTTAGCAAAAAAAAAAAAAAAGAAACAAAAAAAGTACAAATACTTTCCCTACAAGTTCAAATCACGGCAAGCATTTCTACCCTCCCACCCAGCCAAAAAGACAAAACATAAAAACTGTTTGTCAAGATAAATAAATAAAAAAAATCTTTCTTTCCCTGTGCATCCAAAATGCTTCTAACTTCATCTTCTTCTCTAATGCTAAACTTGAAAGAACAAAAAGTTAAACTGAAACAAAAGTACACAGAGCCACTACCAAAAATTTACCTCATCCATGATAAGCATTGAACAATCTTTCAAAATGCAAACACCCTTTTTAGCAAGGTCTAGTATTCTGCCAGGGGTTCCAACCAGCAAATGGACTGGTTGATACAATCGCATGATATCATCCTTGAGACTGGTACCTCCTGTTGTAACCATGACTTGAATTTGTAAATGCTTTCCAAGCTCCTTGCACACTTGTGATGTCTGAAGAGCCAGTTCTCGTGTTGGAACAAGTATAACAACTGTGCGAAAACACATATATTGGTAAAACCAAGAAACTACACAGATAATTGATGTAAAATCAATATCCATGAGAGGCATTGATAACTTAGTGCCAAAAGTAACATCATGAAATAGAAAAGGGAGATATGAAATTGACTTGTATTTCAAATTAAGCCAGACTGGCTTCAAATAAAGAACTTATTTGTGTAGGCTTCTGGAAGATAACTGAATGTTAATTCCTAGACTGATGCAAAAACTGTTAAACCCATTTACAAGAAGGGAGACACAATGCACTTCCTTCAAAAATTAGTACAGAAGTTTGTGCCTCACTAGACTATGCACATCCATGACAATGCATTCAAACTTCAGTTAACAACATGCAGCAAATGGTAATCAGGTGTCTATTCCACTACCTAACTGACAAGCAGATCAAGTAACTAGAAGAACAATAAACAATAAAAATCCAAAGCTAGCTTAATTGCAGTACCCATTACTGGACCTATAATTCATGCACATTATACATATATAAGTGAATGGAGATTTAACCTTGAATAACATTCTTATCTTGGTCTATTTTCTCCAAGGCAGGGATGCAGAATGCTGCCGTCTTCCCCGTTCCATTTTTGGCTCTGGCAAGAATATCACTTCCAGTTAAAGCAATGGGAATACTCTCTTCCTGAATAGGCGAAGGTCTTTCAAAACCCTTCTCATATATTCCCATGAGAAGTTCACGTTTCAAAAAGTAGTCCTCAAACTCATTTCCCTTTGTAGCTGTCACATCCTGGAAACAATTTAAAATGCAGATTGGTACATAAAATGTCATTAAATTATTAGAAAATTTTCAAAGACTAACAGCACCATTCTCACGCCTTGTCATGAGATATGTCACAAAAATACAATAGAAACTCTACCAAAGATGAAGTAATGCAAGCCTAAGAAGATGTAAGTTCAAGCCAGATGGCCTCAACATCAGAGGCCTAGGATTTAAAAAAAAGTGCACCTGCATTACCAGAAAAATAGACAAGAACAGTTTGTCCTTAACACCATTCTAAAGAGCTGAGAAGAATTTTATCATTTCATCAAGGTATGGTGCACTAGGAGAAAAATATATACAGCTATGCTGCAATTTCCTTCTAAATATAACCAATATAAACAGAGCCTTCAAGGAAATTTCAAACGACAGTTCAGCTATGCAAGTTATTAACAAGGATGAAGTAAATTCTATACAATATACATACATGTTTAAAATATCAGTTACAGGCATACCTCTGTTTTGTAGCGAGTATCTGGTGGTGGCATCTTTAGCCTTGCCTTCCAATCTTGTGAACTGAAAGTGGTGGGGGGAAAAGGTAAATAATTGTGACACCATGCAATATGTTTCTTGAACGAAAAGGCAGGACAAGAAACTCAATTTGTGGGGAAAGAATCCCATAAACATGGAAGTTTCAATCTATAGCATATATATTGCCAATTCATTGGCACTTGGCACAGACAAGGTTAAAAGTTTATAACAAAAATGAAAGTAATTAGTAATCACGGAAGCAAGTCGGAGATTTGACAAGCCTCATTCAGTCCTTCCTAACATGCCATAGTAAAAAATAACTAAAATACTACACAAGTACACGAGAATATCAAAATCTGTATAACGTTATTTGATATAAAAATACGTTAAACACAGTTATGACATGAAAAAAATTACACAAACATGATACAAATACACGAATTGTCAAATCTGCTTATTGTCTGATGTGATCTGGAATGCTAAAAACGTGTAAAATAGGGTAACGTTCAAGAAATGCTGAAATACCAAGATAGATAATGCCAGAAATACAAATAAGCGAATGCCAACAAAACAATGAGAAGAAACTAGAATGGACCTTGAGTCGAAGGCTTCGGATTGTATGGTCTTCTCAACCTCGTCGACGACACTGGAGCCATTGGTTCCAGGCAACTGGTTTCGCCTAAGCCACTGCTGCTGTTGTTGTTGCTGATGTTGATGTTGGTTGTGAAACTGGTGGTGGTTCTGCACGTAGTTCTGTTGTGGCGGCCTAGACTGAAAACCAGGGTTCGAGTTTAGCACGCCACCGCGGCCAACGCCAATCCCCGGTGGATACCTTCCTCTACTATTCATGTCACAACCGTAAACTCCAAAAAACCGAAAATTCCTAGAAAAAAAAAACCGAAATCTGCACACAAACTACAAAATTTTAAAAAAAAAATCGAAGACTAGGGTTTCTCGCAAATGGGGTAACGCCTTAAATAGTGGCAAAACCGAGAGTCCTAAATCACAACAATTAAGCTAGGGCTTGCAACATTCGGGTAAATTTAAGGGATCTTGAAGTAAAGAGCAAAAAAAAATTGAAAGAATTTTGTGGAGAGGAAATGATTCGCAAAAGATTTTCGATTGGTTGTGGCAAAGGATTGAGAAATTAGAGATGAAAAAGGGGTTGACTCATAGTCGATTTCTGGGCTTTTGCGAAACGAAAATGGGGGAAATTTTTAATTTTTTCTGTGCATTTTCATTTTGATACTAATATACGGTCTTTTAATTACATCGCAACAACATCTAACAGATTTTTTCTTTTTTCTTTTTTAATTTTAATTTTCGAGTTTGTTTTTATAAAGATTTTTTTTATCACATACTATTTTTTTTAGGTTAAAGTCTGAATTAGTCCCTGTACTTTGTAAAAGTTATAGATTTAGTCTTTATATTTTAATTTGATCAATTTGAGTCCCTATACTTTTCAAACATTGAAATTTTAGTCCTAACTCAAACACTAGTTGTTAAATCCGTTTGGTTAAATTCAATTACTAGTCTTGCATTAAATGTACAATTGTAGATTTAGTTAATATCCTTCAATTTGATCATTCTAAGTCCCTACACTTTTTCAATTTTTAAAATTTCAATTTTGACACAAATGACGGTAGTTAATATGTGGAAATAATAAGCTGGTATGATGTTATACATATGATAATATGTTTGATGCATTAGATAGTAGAAATAGTAAAACTTAATAAATTTAACAGTTATCATTTGGTGATGACTGAAATTTTAAAATTTAAAAAAGACGTGGACTAAAATGACTAAATTAAAGTACATAGATTAAATCAACAACTTTTTGTATGGTACAATGACTAATAACAAAATTTAACTTTTTTTTATTTTCGAGTTTTTATCGAATGGTGCTTGAATTTGAATTAAAAAAATAGTAGACTATTTTTTTTTTCAATTGGATACCTAAATTTTGATTCCACTACTCAAATAGGTACTAAGGATTGATGTTGATTGAATTTCAATTCACTTGACTCTATTACTACTACAATAATTAAGAAATGTGGGTTCGAATGTGATTAAACATGTTTTTTCAATTTTTTTCGATTTAAGGTTTTAAAGAGATTATATAAAAAAAGAAAGAAAAAACACATAATATCTTTTTAAAAGAAAATTGAGCATGGAAATGTAATATGTTTTAAATATTTATTAATTTAAATAAAAATAATTTAAATTTTAGAAAAATATAAAAAATTCAAAATATACACCAATTCTAAAATATAATCGAAAGTTTTTACTTACAATGTTAAATATACATATAAAATTGAAAATAAATTAAAAAAATAAGTTAAAAAAATATTTTAAAATCCAAAAAACAAAATTGATTTGTGTTGACCAGCATCCGAAATATATCGCTGGTCAACATTGATGAATGCAATCAATTTTTGTTTTTTTAATTTAAAAATATTTTTAATTTAAATAAATTAATACTTTTTTAATTAGAGAATTTAAAGTGAAATTAAAATAAAAAATAATATAACTTGTGGATTTTTTATAACTTTTAAGAATTTATATATAATTATTTATTTTAAAATTTCTTAAAATATTAGCCGTTTTTAAATATATTTTAACTTTTTATATATTTTTAAGAATTTTATAATTTCCAAAGAATTATTATATATTTAATTTTTTTCAAATTTTAAAATTTTAAAATCTTAAAGTTGAAGCTAATTAAAATGAGATATGCCTTCCATTTTCATTGCGTCAAATTTATAAATTTAACACCCCGACTTAAATATTCATAAATGCGGTTTTTAAAAAAAAAATTACGTGGATAAGTCAATATTTAGAAATATTACGGGAAGGCCGATTTTATAAAAACACGTTCAGCTAGAAGCGTTTTCTATCACATCAACACTAAAAACAGCATCAATATTTTTTTTATTTCCTAATGCCACATATGAATGTGAAAATAAAACTTACAAAACATGTCTTTATATAGACTTAATGTCTTATTCACCTTGTTTTCTTAAGCGTTGTGGGATATGTGATATGAGTATATATAGACTCATAATTCATTTGCAGCTTGTTCCTAGATAATGTGAGATTGCTTACATTTAACTAACAACATAAGATTAAAGGCTACACTATATTTTAAAATTTAGAATTACGGTTTATAGTTTAGGATTTAGAGTTTTAGTTTTAAGTTTAGGCTTTAAGATTTAGGGTTTTTAAGATAAGTAAAATTTATGGTTAAGAGTAGACTTATTCATGGGTCGGGCTATTAGCCCACACTTGAAGATCCGCTCGAAATTTAGGAGAGTTTGAGTAAAAATATTAGGCCCAAAAAAATGGGTTTCGACAAAAAAATTAGGCCCGTTTAAAATATGGACCAAGCTTAGGCTTGAACATTCAATGTTTGACCTGTCTCGTTTAAAGTTTATAATATTTTATATTATGTAATTTATAACACATTGAAAAATAAACCTATAGTAAATATATAATACTACTATAATATAAACATTAAAATAATATTAAGATGACTATATAAAAATTTTCAATAAAAAAATAAATTTATTAAATATTAAATTTAAACAATATATATATTAAAATATTTTTAGAAATAATATGGGCGAGTTTAAAATTAGCTTAGGTTAATCTTTTGCAAATATGGGCGGGATTGGGCGAAATTTAGGCCCTTATTTTGGGCATGGTCGGGCTTGGGTAAGTATAAAGTATGTTAATATCATGCTTAGACCCCCCGACCCAAACCCAGCTCAACCTGGTCCATGAGCATATTTAGTTTAAAGCTTTGAATTGATATTTTGTGAAACAATTAATTAAGAACTTTTATGAATTTTTAAAATATATAATTTAAGTAAAATTATGACGCAATTTATTATAGTAGGGACGAAATTAGAAATTTTTTTTTGAAGGGAACCAAAATTAAGTTGTATATTTTTATAATAGTAAAATTAAAATTTCACCATTTTAATTGTTTACATCTTTATTATTTTTAAAATATTAAATCAAATTTTTCTCTTTTTTGGAGGAGCAAAATATAATTTTATCATATACTAATTTAAAATTTTTAAAATTATAAAAAAAAAAGAAAAAATAAAATTTTTCATTTTAAGAATGTACGGTGAACCCCTGCCAACTCCCTTAATTCTACCCGTATACAATGGATTGAAATTTAAGGTCACTATTTTAATGATTTTACAAATTTAAAACTTATTTTTTACATAAAATAAATTTAATTTTTAATTTTTGTTATTTTTTTGGTTCACATATGTATGTATCTCTAAATTTTTAGTATTTATATACATATCTATACGACATTTTATAATCATATTTTTCTATCACATCTTTTCAATATATTTTTTTTATAATACAAAATTACCCCTAAGGCACACAAACAATTCAATGTATATATGGGATAGTGACGGATTCGTGTTGGGAGGTATTGCGGACTATGGGGAGAATCGGATGGAAGGGTAGTAAGCGGAGGTTGAGGCTTTGAGGGATGGGATTATTTGAGCCCGGGATAATGATGTTGCGAGGACTATTTTTGAGATTGGTTGCGCAAGTTTGTTTTGGCTATTAGATGAAAGAGATTATTGGCTTGCTTCAATTCTTTAAAGAAGTCGAGATTAATTGGATCGGCCAAATGAGCAACTCTTAACAAGTTAGCTTTAAATAAATATTGTACTCTTTCGTTTGATATGGAGTGTCTTCGCGATATCCGTAAGCTTATAATTGATTCATGTTAACGAGTAATAACCTTTTTTATTTGTCAAAAAAAATCAATGTATATAATATCAGGTAATGATCTTGTTTGAGTTACATAAACATGTTGATCTGCAATTGTGAAACAAACTAAACAAATAAATTCATCTTTGATGAGATTGTATACCCAATCAAACTGTATTGCTTTCTTTTTTTTTTTTTTAATTATAGAGAGAAATTGTAAGAATGATGTCGTGTTAGTGTTATGTAATTTTTTAAGATTCATTTTCTTCATCGACATGTTCGATCGACGGCCCAGAGTTATTTCTCTTATGTGTAGCAGCCTCGAGAACGTGATTGTAGTTCCCTTTCTCCATAAAAAGTTGAGAAAAATGGTGCTTACAATATAAGACCCCGTTTAAAGCCGCATACGAAGAGTGTGTCAAGTGACACCCTCCGTGAGCACATTTGAAACATGATTTGTGGAAACATTCCCCTTCCATAGTCACCTAAACTCAATCAATGTAAATCAATATTAATAAAAACTCGAATATATATATATATATATATATATATATATTTATAAAAAGATTTTAAATAGTGATAATGTATATTAAGCTGTTTCGGTCTGTTACATTTAAAAAATTTTATTAATTAAAAATAAAATTCACAAATTTTATGTAATGATAAAAATAAATAAATTACTGATTAATTGAAAAAAAAAAACATAACGTAAAATGTATTTACCTTCTCCAATGGATACACCGTCTTCTCGCACGAGGCACATTTGTCTTGGGTTCCACAGAACATTGATGAAAATTTGCTAGAAGTCTTATTCTGTAACAAATTACATAAAATTTGTCATTTATCAATACAAAAAATAAATGTATGTTGGTCCATATTTTTAATTAGCTTATATTTGTTCATTATTTTTGTAATAGTGATAAATGCAATGTGATCCAAATGTATTTATCATTGTAATTTGAGTCCATATTATAAATTAATGTTTGTGTAATATATTTATCCAAGTTTATTGGGGAGGGGTTGGGTGTATTATGAATGATATTTGAGTAAAAAAAATTATTGTATGTTGGAATATACCGTGTTTACAGGGGCGAAGTTAGAAAATTATTTTAGAGGTCGAAATTAAATTTTAAATTTTAATAGTCTATATCTTTATAACTTTTAAATGATTAAACTAAATTTTTATTATTTTTAGGGGGTTAAAGTATAATTTTACCTTTATTAATTTAAAATTTTAAAATTTTTAAAAAAGCTAATTAGACAATTTTTTATTTTAAGGAGGACCAGCCCCTGCTAGCTCCTTTAGATATGCCACTGCATGTTGATAATGTAAAGGTAAATCATCTTTAGGTGTCAATGAAAAATTGATACGTTCTTAAATTTGGTATTGTCCTATTGAAGTTGTTGAATATCGTAAACCCTAGCTAATGAAGAATGAGAATGTATGGAGGAAGATTTTAACTTCTTTTCATAAGATTTTCTTTTAGGGTTAAAATGATTTTTTTAGTCCTAATAAAATATTATTAAATTTAAAATTATTATTTGATATATGAGCGGAGGACTATAAAGTAATGCTATAAATTTTTTTTACTAAAAATGAAAAATAAAATGCAGCATAAAACATGTAAAAGAAAGTAAAAACGTACCTCTTCATTTTGCTTCTCAGGTTTTGCTGCAAAAGTGTTACATCAAATAAATTTAAAATGATAGATAATAATATAAATAGATAAATTTTAAAATTATATATGAATTTTAATTTAATGCATAATTATATATATAAATTTTAATTTAGTGCAATTATATATGTAAAACTTTAATTATGGTTTAAATGTATACTTAAAACTTTAATTTTGACTTAACATTTTTATATTTGATAAATAGAGTTATTTAAGTATACAATATATAAATATAAAATGATGTTTATCAATAATTGTATTAATAATTTACAAGAATTAGATCAAATCAAAATTTTATATATAAAATTACATAAAATTAAAGTTCATATATACAATTGCACATTAAATTATAGTTCATGTATAATTTTGAGATTTTTCCGTATTAGATATCATCTCCAATCTTCATAATTAATTCTGAAAAAGAAAATTACAAAATGGGTGTTAAACCTGTTAGGAAATTTTTGCTGAAATTGCCTGATTCCTTAAAAAGTTGCTCAAAATGAGGCTTGCAGTAAAGAACTCCATCCATGGAGGAGTAAGTGCTCATCTGTCAAGAAACACAATTAATTAATATCATTAAATTTTAAGTCATTATTTTTTATGCAAATTAAGGTCGAAGTTAGGAATCCCAAGGTTAAAGTTATTTTTTTTTGTTAAAATGAATTAAATTAAATTATTCATTTTTAATTAAGAAAGGTTAAACTAAAGGAAAAATGATTAAATTGAATTATTAATTTTAATAGAGAATAAAAATGAAATGGCACCATTTAATCAAAGTAACTAAGGAACTAGGGGCGAAACTAGGGTGCCGGCCCCTAAAATGAATTTATTTTCATTTAGCCCTTTTGAAAATTTTAAATTTTTAAAATTTTAAAATAGTGAAGGTAAAATTATACTTTGACCCCTTAAAATGATAAAAAAATTGATTTAATTTTTTAAAATTATAAAGATATAAGCTATTGAAATAGTGAAATTGCATTTTTACTATTGTACAAATTACAATTTAATTTCAACTCCCTAAAAAAATTTCTTGGCTTTACCCCTAATGCAAATTAAAATTTTATATTTTTTTTATTTGTCTAAAAGTACTCATTATTAGTATATGTATACAATGATCTTTAAGTATCCTTTAAATATATAAAAAAATTGAAAATTTACGAACTAGAAATATTTTCGTATTCATGCGCTCACAAATATATCTAAAAATAAGTCATAAATTTAGTCCATTTACAATTTATAAAATTTTAAATTAGAAATAATAAAATTACACTCTTGGCCCCTTTAAAAATAATAAAAATTTAATTCAATCTTTTAAAATTTTTAAAGATATCTATATTTTTTACTATAGTAAAAATATATAATTTAGTTTCGACTCCACAAAATTTTTTATTGACTGCGTCCCTGTATAAATTTAAATTATGAAAGAAAATTTGAAAGAGAAAAATCAAGATTAATTACCACAAGATTTCCCTTGCAATGGCTACATTTGAAGCATGTTTTATGGTACGGAACTCCTTCGAGAGTCAACATATCCACAACATGTACAGTCTTATCACAGGCCTTGCATTTGTCAATTGTTCCAGTGAATGACATTTCCTTGATTTAAGAAACTAAAAGAAAAAAGAAAAAGCTCTTTGTAAGATGCTATTGAAACAATGGAAATATAATGTTTGACAAAAGAAAGTGAGTAGGTTTTTTGCTCTTTGTCTATCACTTTCTTACAAATGAGATAAGGGCTTATTTTAACTGATTTTGCAATTGGGTAATCTTTGGTTGTGTTGAGGTGGGAGATCCCACTATTATTATGTTATAATTTGGGTAGTTTATGTCCTGTCAATTTGGAGAGAAACAAGGTTTGTGTTTTTTGACCTCTTCAATGTTAAATTTTGGAGGAAGGAAATTGAAAGCCTACTATTTTTTCTATTTGGAGTTGTGGTAGCGGTGGTGGTTAGATCTGTCAATGGAGTTAATCGAGTTATGACTCGTTTGTTTGTTTTTCAAGCTCAGATTGATTTGATGTTTTGTTTTATTGTTAAAAATATTTGTTTTGAGTTTTTTTTAATAACATTTAAATATATTTTAGGTTTGTTCAAGTTTACATGAAAGACGAATGGTTATCTTCATTTTTATCTCAATGTTATCACTATAATACTTAATCACCACAAATAATTGTATTGCCACTGTTATTTTTGAGTCTCAGCGTACATCCAAATAAAGTTTGAATTAGTAAGTTCGCATTAGTAAATAAATTTTAGATAATAATTCATGGGAGAGATGTTATTATTGTGCGTAATATTAATTATAAGGAATGCATTTGTAGGGATTTGAACTATCAACCAAAGCTTATGTACTCCTTACCTTGAAACTATGGTACCATTAGGGTTAGCTAACTCAAGTATCCAGCTAATACACAAATGAGCATTTATATGAAGGGTACATGCACAACAAAAGCAAAGACAAATAAAAAGAAACAAGTTTAAAAATGTAATTCACTCCGTTCACAAAATTTAAGTACAAGCCATTAAAACAACAAATACAAATGCAATACTCTTGTAATAGTCCAATTTTTAGTGGCGTCGGAAGTAATGGTTCGAAACCATTAAAATCTGACAAGTGAGTTTGAAAATTTTACTATTTAGTAATTATGAGTTAAATATGAATTTAGGAAAGCTATGAAATAGTGATATGTGCTTTAGAAATCATTATTAGATTAATCGGTTTTGAAAAATAAGGTATTGAGACCTCAATTTTATAAACCGAGCCGTAAATATTTTTATAAATATTTACGGAGTGTTATTAAGATAGTATTAAAGTTTCGTTAGAAAATTTTAACGTTTTGATAGTTAATTAAGTAAAAATGACTAAATTGAAAAAGGTGCAAAACTTGCTAATGGAAAGAAATAGTGATTAAACATCTTAATTATTAAACAATGGAGGACTTAAGGAGTAAATATGCCTAAATGTAAGGCATGAGGCGGCATAAACAGGAAAAAAAATCAAGGAATTGGGTGAAACAAGGGCAAAATTGGAAATTTTGAAAATTTTAACAAATAAAATCTCAATTAAAAGGATATCAAGACATTTCTTCATCAAATTTTCAGCCAAAGCGCCATAGGAGAGTCCTATTTAGCTGGTTTTTCATATTTTTTGCTACAAGTGAGTTCAATTTTTGCTTTTTCTTGTAATTTTTGTATTTTTAAGACTTTTACAATTAGGTCCAACTATTTAATTCATTAGTTTTTGATTTCATGGGTAATTTTTAAACTTACCATTGATGAGTGCTGGATTTTTATGATGAACTAACATGGATTTGAAGCTTTAATATTGTTATATGATGATTTTATTAAGTAATTTTGATAGGTATTGATTTTAGGACCAAATTGTGAAAAAGTTAAGAATTAGGGTTTGGTGCTGAAATTATAATTATAAAAGGATGTATAGTAGCCTAAAATAATTAGATAAAGTGTTAATTGAAAAAAATTAGCTTATTTGGTGGGAAAATTGATAAGGGACTAAATTGTAAAAACTATAAAAGTTAGGGTAAATGTGTAATTTCAAAAATTAAAGGGCATAAATTGTGAAGTGAATTAGAATTGAATTAGATGCTAATGAATGAATAATTTTATATTATAGATCAAGAACCCAAAAAAAATCATGAAAAATAGAAATTAGTTTAATAGTCCCTAAATTACAACAAATTCTTCAAATTGGCCCAGGTAAGTTCATATGGTTAAACTTTCATGATTAATTGTTAATTTACGAATGATATAACGTATTATTTCATATTTTGTTATTGAATTATGGTTATTGTAAATATATGAAAATTGAATTGAAAGTTCAAATTAAGTGAAACGCAGGATTGAGTATGATCATTCCGTGCACAAGATGAATTGACGGATAAGACCATGGTTGGACCATGGAAATATTTAAATGTAATACCATAGCTGGACTATGGCATTTTAGTGAAAAGACCATAACTAGGTTATGGCACCTTAAACATAAGACCATGGTTAGACCATGGCAGTATATGTATACGTGTAAGACCATAGCTGGGCTATGGCATCCTGATGATAAGACCATAATTAGGTTATGGCATTACAAATGTAAGACCATAGTAGTGCCATAGCAATTGTGTAAGAACATAGTCAGACTATGGCATCAAAGAAAATAATATACTCAAATCCGTAAGCTGTTCTCTAATTTGACAAGTATTGATAAGTGTTATATGGGATGAACGTGGAAGAATATAAGTGGATATTGATATTGAGCTCAATCAAGTGAATTTTATTAATTGAAATTGTGATTGGCAAGAAATGTTAGTGAAATGCTTATTTAATGAATTAATGTTGTAGCATGTTCGGTAAGATTTATTCTAAAGCCAATGAACTTACTAAGCTTCATTAAACTTACTTGTGCCATTGAATGTTCTTTGTAGATTTTCAAGAAGTTCAGAGGATCAGATCAACATGTCGAACCACACTATCCAGATTGCTCTGGTAGACTTTGTTATACATCTTATGGTTTATATGACATGTATAAGGTTTAATTAGAAAAGAGTTAAACTTGAAATATTGTTGTGAACGATACAAATATATATATTTATATGCATGTATTTAGTAGTATATTTTGGGTAAATCAATGAATGAAGTTGTTTTGGTAAGTTTAGATAAACAAGTTTTGTGATGATATGTTATATTTAAAACATGAATTTTGGTTGCTTGGTTAGGACATATTAGTGTATTCAAATGTTGAATGCAGGTTGGAGTTATAAAAGGGTGAGAAAAGTGGCCTTAGGTTTTAAAATGGCCTATTTTCGCCCACACGGACGTGTGTCTCAATTGTTTAGGACACATGGTCTGACACATGGCATGTGGTCTGGCTATGTGTCCCCTGCATCTTAAAATTTAAAACAAAATGCTCAGTATTTTTCACACGGCCTGGCACACGGGCGTGTGGCTTAGTCGTGTGTCCCCTGCACTTTAATGTTTTACAAGTCAAAGAGTTACACGAGCTAAGGACACAGCCATGTGACCTACTTCATACACTACACGGCCTAGGACATGGGTGTGTCACTTGGCCGTATGGGCCATACGATCTGACCACACGGACGTGTGACCCCTGCACCTAGGGAAAATTTTAAAATTTCATAAAAAATTCTCCGAGTTTCCGATTTAATCCTGACTTATTTCTAATACTTGTATTAGGCCTCGAGGGCCCAAATAAAGGACTTTACGATAAATTTTCTAACACCTAAATAGGGGACTTTACGGTAAATTTTCTAACATGTATGATAAAATGATATAAAATGTCTGTATTTATTTTGTAAGTTCTGGTAATGCTTTATAACCCTGTTCTGGCGACAGATACGGGTTAGGGGTGTTACATCCCTAATATCTACGTCGACTATGGTGTTATCCACATTTTAGGTGGAAGCAAAGTTCACCTCATCCAAGAAAGAAGGCTCAGTAGTTGTGGGCTTAGAGGGACTAATAATTACAGGCTCAGAGGAACAATAGTCATAGTTGTGGAGGGTATTCAATTGTAAGAAAAGAGGGTTCCTCCGCAGCCTTCTCAGCCTGAGAGTTAACCCCATCTTCAATAACACCATTTTTTGAACCTCCTTTTGGTTCATTTGAGGGTACAAGGGGGAGAAAGATACTTCCCATCATATCTGCTTGGAATTTCTCCCAAGCTTCCCCTGATAGGTTCATGACATTAAAGTCCAACCTCTCAGACCTCACAACATTACAACAAGTCCTCTAGTTGACCCCGAACAGATGAATGGGCTTCTAAGCTACTTGGGCGGCCAAGATGAAGCTATCCCTTATAAAGGGACCTAATCTTGCCTTAGCTTCATTAAACATTTTCATTACCTCAATACATGCCTTTTGTTCCTATTGCAACTGCTCTTTGGCCTGTTTAGCCTCATTTTCTTACTTCTAGAGGGCCTCCTCAAGTTCAATTATCCAAGCACAATCCCTCTCTCGGTCAACTTGATACCCTTTGTAGTCATTGAGGTTTTCATTCTCCTTAAGCAAAGTGGAATTAACCCCTTTCCAATATTCCACTCAAGTCCTTCAGATGATGGCCTCTTCCGTTACCTTGGCAACAAAAGCCTCAGCCTCAAGCTTGGCCCTCCGAAGGTCTGTGTAAAAACTTTTGAGAGAAAAATGACTTCCTTCTTATGTATTAACGAGCCAAAAAGAGCCATATATATACATGATAAACAAGGAAAATAAATCACCCAATAAATCTATGTAAATCCCTAACTTCTTTCCTAAATATATTATCTACATATTTAATAAATATTTGTATGTCTTAATATATTCATTGATTTCTTTTCTAATACCCCATTGAGTTGGTGCGTGAAAATTATGAATAACTAACTTGCGTAAAAGGTACCCAAACTATTGTGTCCGTAATGCCTTAGTGAAGATATTGGCTAGTTGTTCAGAGATGCAAACATAAGTGGTTTAAACATGTCCATATTGAATCTCATCATGAATAAAATGACAATCAATTTCAACATGCTTTGTTCGTTCATGAAACACGGGATTTGCATTAATATGCAAGGCTACTTGACTATCATAATACAACAACATAAGATCAGAGTGAACAACACCAAGAGACAACAATAGACTATTTAACCATTTCTGTTCACACACAATTGTAGCTACGGAATGATACTTTGTTTCAACAAAATATCTCAACACTCATTAGCATTACATGGTTGATGAAAAGTAAACGTGATCATGAGTCGTTCGTATTTGTGATGACTGACTTGATTACTATTTGATAGTAATTGACTTTTCATGTAGGAAGGTGTAATGGTTACTATGAGATAAAATAGGATCATACTAGGAGAAAAAATATTGTCCAAAAGAGATTAAAGATATCCTATGAGGGTAGCACACTTATGACAAAGTCATTGGATGGGCACTGGTCAAGTTGCTTTCGTAATAGTATGTCGTTGGAGAGAGCTTAGTCACAATACTATAATGGAATGACTTCATGACTAAATGAGTTTATAATTAATAGGTGAAAAGCTAGAACTTAATTATAAATCATTTGAGCCTCAATTGCATATGTCCAATCAGTCCATCCACTAGCTTGTTAAAACCATAAATGAATTGCATGTTGAATCAAATGAATAGAAATGGTGAAAATGGAGAAATAGAATCATTTGGAAATGACTATGGTTTTCTCCAAAATGAAAAATGAAAATGACCTGGAAATAAATTTATGGTTTTCGAATTAAATGAAGTTTGAAAATGAAAATAAATCATTTGGTCATAGTGAGCCATTGAATGTGGAAATATTAAATATATTTTCTCATGAATTCTTTTACAGTAAAGTTATTATGATTTTAATGGAATTAGAATTAGGTTGAGAAGATTATTTATTGAGAAGTTTATATTGGGAAATAGAAAAACAAATATTAGGTTAGAACAAATTATAAAGTATTAAATTGAAAGCTCGAGAAGTACTTGTACTTGGACCCAATATGGGAGAGGCCCAAAAGTCTCTCATGTTAAAAGGGGTAGACGACAAACGCTAGTAATATTAACTAGGGTAGCCGCCACTTATACTTCTAATTAGACTAGGAGTTTATTTTTCTAGTTGAAATAAACTTCTATTATTCAACATAGGTTCTATATTCTTTCCCTAAAATTAGATGGCACTAGTAGGGTTATTAAACAGAACTTTAAGATATTGTTACCCTACCCGAAAATAGAGAAAATTTATTCTCAACTATTGAATCTATTTTCCAAATTAACAAATTTTATCGGTTTCTATTTTAGAATATATTTTTCAATCTCACATTAAGAAAAGAAAATTATTTCTAATTATGTGTTTTTCTTCTAATCATTCAAGCCCACACTTGAAGTGGTTCGTGGTACAAGAATAACGAAGAATATCGTTTGGTTGAAAAACGGAAACGACAAGGATCCGTCTATCCGAAAACACAGGTGCGAATTCGGTCTAGGGTTTATTGCTATAGATATCACAAACCAGGTTGGTTTTCAAAATATTTATATTTTGTTGTGCAAGAAAACCGTTTTTGAACTGGATTTTTACCTATATATATTTTTCATTTTTTTAAAAATAATATAGGCGAGCCTAAAATGAGCTTTAGTTAGCTATTTACAAATGTAGGCGGGCTTAGGCAAAATTTTAGGCCCATGTTTCGACTAGGCTAGGCTTGGGCAAGCATATAATGTGTTAATATCATGCTTAGGCCCAACCCAAACTTGGCTCAACCCCATCCATAAACGCCTCTAATGGTCGCGTGATTTCCTAATCCCGTCATTGGCAAAACCCAACTCGAAGTCAACACTATAGAAACTGTTTGAACTCTTCTCAAATAGATAATATTTCCACACCTTCTAAAGGGTGACGTTACTAGGCACATCAATGAGACCCCCTTTTGCAAATCCTCAAACTATCATTCAACATCCTCATACCCGTCTAAAAGAGGTCTATAGTTGTACAAGTTTGTAAGGGGCATGGTTTACACAATAGGAAGCTAAAACCATCCCTAAACTTCACAAGTATGTACTTATGTTCAAATTTAGATTATTGACCCTCTTATACAATAAGTTCTCCACGGGAGGGGTCCCTTGCTGTTTAGTAAAGTATAATTGCGCTGGTTGGGTGGTTTGATTAGCTTGGGATAACTTGTACAAAATTTGGAAGGCCCTCGGGTGGTAGTAGTCCCCCACTCACTATAGTGGTTAAGGAACCCTATTATGATCCATTAGGAGGTTCTAACTAGTTACCTTGGTGCAACCCATAATGGTTTAGTACATTGCCCACGAATGAATGAAAATGAGGTAGAACCCTAAATCCAATACATAAAGGGACAGATAAAACCCTAACCTTCCACTGCCATAGTTAGGTCCACTCATGATACTTAAGGCATTAGACTCCGAGGGGATGTTAAAGTTGTACTTTTAGTGGTTGGCTTCCAACCCATGACTACAAAGCAATCGTGTCATCTTCTTATTAGTTTGTACACTCAAAAGTGCCACCCATCACGTATTCGTTTTCCAATTCTGGGCCTTTTCTCACCTTATTCACAATAACCTTAAAGGTACTGGTTTCTCTGCCTCTGTCATCTCCGACCATTAGAATCAAGTAGCACTAAAGAGAAAAGAAACCAAAAAAGTTTAAAAATCGAAGTCTTATCTTTGGAAATAGTGGCAAGAGAATAACGAGAAAGAAAAACAAAGAACATTGAAAGAAAAACAACAAAGAAGGCAAAATAACTTGAAGAAGATGATGATGAAAAGAAGAAAAAGACTTAGAAATTTTAAGGTTGCAAAGAGTACAAAAACTAAAAATTACTTTGAGGGTTCTTAGATGAAGCAAATAAGCTTCAACTGATTTAGTTTAGGCATACTTAACGATTGACAAACCACTCCCAACAGAACATGTGTCCCACGAAAGGATACAAAGTTTGCTCCATCATTGGCATCATTTCCTAAGGCAAAGCTATGATGCTTTGTCATTAATGCATCCATTTTTCCACCAATGCGTCATCAATACACACAAACAATGCAACTTTTCACCTGTTGAATCCCCTATAAAGTGACTCATTTGTTTAACCCTCATGCCTAGTAGTTGTTCAAGGGATCTCATGCTCGGTGGCTATCTGAAGGTCTCAAGGCGGGCTTATTAGTTTCACTCCTTGGAACCCAATCGACTTGTTGATGTCTTATCACTGTATGTATGTGTTATCATGTCATGTTAAGACAATGTATAAATGTGATGTATGCATGGCAAGTATTCTATCAATGTCAAGGGGGTGTGGTCCCCACATTGCGTATTTGCCAGGTAATAGGCTCGGTAGGTCCTCACAGGTGTCCTTAGCTCACAAGGTGATTATTAATTTGGGGTATTATCCTTCGAGATTAGTAGTGCATTGGGTGAGCTCGTGGGATGTAGGTATAACAATATAGATCCACAAGTAAAAAGAACGTAATATATATTAGATTATGGTACATTAACATGTAGGCGAAAATATTTATGTAAAAATAAATTTAAACACTTGCAAAATTAAGGCAACTTTTGTGTGAGTCCACTGTGTGGCTCTTTTTAGGTTTATTTTCAATTTAATTTTTTTTTATAGATTTTATATAAAATTTTAAGGACAAAAAACATATTAATATTTGTTATTTTAATAAAACGATTTTTTTTTAAATTAAGTTGGTGCACGATTAACTTATAATATGAATTCAATCAATGACTTGATAATATAATAATAGATTATATATAATTCGAAAACTTATTTAGTACACTAGCAGTAGATCTATTCATAGGTACTGCTATCTGCCCTATCCGCCTGAGTTCGAAAGCCCCTCAAATATATAAGGATTTGGACAAAATACAATGACAATAAAAAAAAGAAGGGTTTGAGCAAAAAATATTAGACACGTTTAAAATATGGGTTGGACTTATACTTTAGCATTCAAGACTTGAGCCTGACTCAATAAATTTGATACTTTTATATATTTATATATTATATAATTTATATCACATAAAATTAAATATATAATAATACAACACTATATAAATTAGAAATATGTTAATTTTTCTAAATTTAAAATTTTAATAAAAACTATCTAAAATATCAAATATAATATGGATGGGTCGAGAGCACACTTAAGTTAAATTTTTTTTTAAAAATGAATAAACTTAAGCAAAATTCTTGACCTATATTTTGGACCAAATTAGGTTTGAACAAACATAAAACATCTTAATATCATACATAAACCTGACTTGTACCCGATTCAACCCATAAATACTTTTGACTCTGTAAGAATAAATGGATAACAAAGTACTCTTTGTTATTTTAATATTTAGATAAAACGATTTTTTTTCAAATTAAGTTTTGTTATTTTAATAAAACGATTTTTTTTTCAAATTAAGTTGGTGCACGATTAACTTATGATACGAATTCAATCAATGACTTGATAATATAATAATAGATTATATATAATTCGAAAACTTATTTAGTACACTAGCAGTAGATCTATTCATAAGTACTGCTATCTGCCCTATTCGCCTAAGTTCGAAAGCCCCTCAAATATATAAGAATTTGGACAAAATACAATGACCAAAAAAAAAAAAAAAGTTTGAGCAAAAAATATTAGACACGTTTAAAATATGGGTTGGACTTATACTTTAGCATTCAAGACTTGAGCCTGACTCAATAAGTTTGATATTTTTATATATTTATATATTATATAATTTATATCACATAAATTAAATATATAATAATACAACACTATATAAATTAGAAATATGTTAATTTTTCTAAATTTAAAATTTTAATAAAAATTATCTAAAATATCAAATATAATATAGATGGGTCTAGAACACACTTAAGTTAATTTTTTTTAAAAAATGAATGAACTTAAGCAAAATTCTTGACCTATATTTTGGACCAAATTAGGTTTGAACAAACATAAAACATCTTAATATCATACATAAACCTGACTTGAACCCGATTCAACTCATAAATACGTTTAACTCTGTAAGAATAAATGGATAACAAAGTACTCTTTCATAAATGGATAACAAAGTACTCTTTCAACATTAAAGACATAAAGACTATGCATGATATTTGCAAACATTTTGTTTATCTCTCTTAAATTTTTTTTGTTGGAATATCAAGGTCATATCCTAATATTGCTATATGAATCCAAATCTAAATTAAACAGAAAGAGATGTTGAATACTCTAATCAACTAAACATGAAAAATTCTTGCGAGTATAGTTTCAATCACCAATGTTTGAATCTCTATACCAACATAAAAATTCTCATTTTTGTAAATGTAATAGTTTCATATTAAAATGAGAGTTCTCCGTAAAAGGTCATTAAATTATTAATATATTTATATTTTAATAATTTAATCTTAAAAAAATATAAAATAATTATTAAATTATTTATAAGTTTTTATTTAAATCACTAGTTGAAAATTCTTCTCTATAGTTAAGTTTTTTATATTTATAAAATGACTTTAAACACAAACATGCAAACCAAAATCCAACTTTTAATGCATTAGTATCATATCAATATGTGATTAGTGTGTACTTTTATTTTATTTTCCTAAATTGTAACTCATTTTTTAAAAATACATTCCCCAGTACAACACAAAA
This sequence comes from Gossypium stocksii, assembly GCA_020496765.1. Taxonomy (NCBI): domain Eukaryota; kingdom Viridiplantae; phylum Streptophyta; class Magnoliopsida; order Malvales; family Malvaceae; genus Gossypium; species Gossypium stocksii. Next base: position 5,586,527 of record CM035623.1, read on the forward strand.
CTACAGCTTAATAACAAACCAAATCAAAAAACAAACCAAGACAAAACCTAAAAAAACCCTCATGAACCCCTGGATGTTTCCCTAAAGTAGGGTCCATTTAAATTTCCTTTTATTAAAGGGATTATAAAAATCCAAAAATTACAACTATAAACCTGAATATTAATTGGCACTTGGCAGTGTATTTTAATACATTTGCATGTTATATAATCATTTTTCATACATCACATAAGGCAATTTGCAAGTTTGTATCACGTCCAAAATTAATTGGATCTACTTTTATATAAGAGGGAAAACTCATGAATCCTATAGTTGAAAATTTTTACGGTTTTTGGAACAATGAACTCTAACGAGTCTTTTTTTATCATTAGTTGAGGCACATAATATTGTAAATGAAAAATATATATATAGAAAAAATAAAAATAAAAAAATTCCCAAGACCCCATTGCTAGCAGTCCTATATTCCATCCACCTAAAAGGATTACCAGCCTCCCTGACTCGCGCTTTCGGGTCTTGGCTTGTAACTATTAAATGAAGGAACAAAGATTATCAGATTTGGACCTGAACTGACCGGCGAAGGTGGCATGGCATACCTCCTCACGGGAGAGGCAAAGAAAGCATCAGAAAACCAATTTACAATGCCTACAGATGCCTTCTAATCATATTCTTTATGTCCTTGCATGTTCAGGGACAAGACGTTGGCGTAGTTCGGTAGATGCACCGGCCAGTTCTGCATAACCGTTGACATGAGTAATTACGGACCATGATGATTCGAAGATAAAATACAAAGTGAAGATTTTGAAGTAGCTTTTACCTTGAGCTGTGAAATTGAATAGGGAAGGTAGAGGTCGCCCATTAGGCAAGCTCAAATCGGGAACTCTCAAATCATCGAAGAAGGGGTGTGCTAATGCCTCCAACTGAAAAGCAGGAAGCAATACACTCATTAGATTCAAAACCGAGACCATATGTAAAATATTGTGAAAGACATGAAACTAAAACGATACACTCCAACAACTTGCGCACATGCCAAAGCGTCTTTATAAGTCAATTACTACTAAAATTCCCTATCAAACATTATAGACAAGCACGAGTGCATATTCAACTGAAAACAACAATAATGCAATACAAAATTCTTACAGCAGTGCAACGTAATTTCGGTGAGTACTGAAGCAGCCTCGACACAAGATCCACCGCCTCAGGGGGCAATTGCTTGTGAAATAACTGAAATTGTAACAAGCGTAAGATTGGCTTTTCTTTACAGCATGTAAGGTATTTAGATGATGATCCAATCAGCAAACCTTATGCCATGGATGGGCTTTGATCTGAGGGAACTTGAACTCAGTGTAATTTGGATTCATGCACTTAATTTCTTCTCTGGTCGGTGTTCCCAATATCTGAAACAATAACGCAAACGGAAAAAGATGAGTAAACCTAGAAAAAGAAAAGTAAAATTAGTAAAATGAAAAACCAAATATGCATACCTTAATAATTTCCACTAGCTGATCAACACCACTTTCACCAGGAAAGAGTGGCTGCAAATGGGGTGATACGGAATATGCATTAGTGCATGCCTTGTATAGAGCATTATTGTATAGAACAGAATATTGTCAGAAGATAAAAATTCACCATATTTTAAATGGATGCTAGAAATAAGAACACAAAAGTATCCAGAAGCTAGGAAGATAAAAAAACTAGTTTTGCAAATTGTGCTTTCACATAGACATCCAGGATGTCAAAAGCCTTTAATGCTCATAAACAAACAAGGGCTCAAAAGGATGACGGCATCGGTAGAAACAAATATCATGAATGCCATGAATGACAATACAATCCGTGAAACTGACAATCATAAAAAGGTAGATGCAATGATAATATACGGAACATGAATACTATTGAATAGTTACTAGAGCCTTGAAAGCATTAGGGAGCTAAATAGAATATAAGTTGACATCTAAGTTGCATCAGAAATATATTTTTATAAACTCACATGTCCAAGCAGAAGCTCAGCCATCACACAACCAACAGACCACATATCAATAGCAGTGGTATACTCCGTCACCCCGAATATAAGCTCTGGAGCCCTATAATATCGTGAGCATATATATGATATGTTGGGTTCCCCTGGGACCTAAAGATTGCAGAGTAAATCTCCATAAGTTTTACAAACGCGGGGGGGGGGGGGGGGGGGGGGGGCGCATTCAAACATCCAAAAAAGTTGCACATACCAGCTTCTTAGCACTACCAAAATCACATATCTTCACCTGGTGAGTGTGGGGATATACCTGTGAATACATCATGACATTAGCTCCAATATGCCTTGGCGTTCGATAACACAAACAATGACCAGAAGAATAATAAAAGCAAAGACGTGTTCAGGCAAACCAAATTTTGCAGTAAAGAACCAAAAATACACAGTGCCACACATTATACTGCATTCAAGTTGATAACAAATTGCCAAGGTGATGGGTAACAACCTCTATACAAGAGACTGAAATTTTTATTGACATCAACCTTCAGCTTATAATACAAATGGAAAAATGTCTTACCAGTAAATTTTGTGGCTTAATATCACGATGACATACGCCAACCACATGATGTAAATAATTTAGAGCACGGCAAATCTACAAAAAGAAAAGAAAGAAGCAATACAGCTTATCATGGCATGCACTGAGATACAAACTAAAGTGTTAAAAACTCCACCCGTTAGAATTTTGCAATCCACTACTAATTTAGCAAAAGCCAGGAAGGGCCAAGGATCACCTGATATGTATACAGCTGCACATAAAGAATGGGCATATGCTGCTTCATTCTGCTATGGTGTTTTGAAACTCGATGTACAGTTTCTGGAACATACTCGAGAACAAGGTTAAGATAGAGCTCATCTTTTTCAGTGGATGAAAAGAAAGAGTGCTTCAGCCGGACAACATTAGGATGGTCTAGTACACGCATAATCTGGAGTTCCCTATTCTTGTATCTTTTATCCTGCAAAACCTTCTTTATAGCAACAGGTTCACCTGTCTCCAAGCATTTAGCCTACACCATAACATAAAATGTTATCATAAACACAAAGAGACATAAAAAAAAAAATACTCTGAATATGCAAACACTAAGAGACCATAGACAAGAAGATTGCTACACAACGATAACTTCGTACCTGAAAGACAACACCAAATGAACCTGTACCAACCACACGCTCCGCCATATATGACATTGTCTGAGACCCGGGAAAAGAAAAGCATTGTTAAACATTCTTCACAGCCTAACCCAAATACAATACCATGCATGCACTAAGGCTCATTTTTTAAATAGCAACTACAACACATGGACTCACAAGAAAAAAACTTATTCCCATTACACCAAGGAGAAAAGAATGAAAAAATCAAGAAGCTAAAAAAGGAATAAAGCAACAGTAACTCGCACTAGGCTGCTAAGGATAATTTACAATTTTGATGAGCAGTCATATACAACGACAATAACCAAAAATCAAATCACCTGTTTTGGTTGCCCATTTTGACCACCAACAGTAGTTGAAATTATCTGACCTGTTTCTGTTCCATTTCCATTAATAACAGTAGCCTCTGGATCCTGTGAATTGCACTCCAGAAACAGTAATTTTAGAAAAAACCAAACAAGCTAGATAAATTATAGAAAGAAATTCAATCATTTCATAAAATCAAAAAAAGTATACAGAAAGCAGATCACAAGATATCTTCAAGAAATCCAAGTCATAGCCTGAGGAATACATAGACTAGTTACTCACTGATTCAATTCATTGACCTTGCTAAAGTTCAATACTGAATACTTCAAATTATACAAGAGCTTCAAACTTATATATATGCACATATATATACATATGCGTGTATGTGTACATATATGAAGAAAGGATTTAAGAGGATGATAAACATACATGTATGGATACATTCAGAAGAGTATTAAGAACAAAAATCACCTTATCATCATGGCTGACAGTTTTCTCATCTCTAATTCTCATTTCACACATTTCATTAGGGAGCTGATCAACACCTAGATTTTGTTGTCTAGCAACAGAAGGAACCCTGGATGTGCTTGCAACTGTTTCCTGTGATGTAGAAGCCATATTATGCTCTCGACTGGAGGTACTACTCTCAACTAAATTTGATTCTCTGCGACTCCTACCTGATTCTTGATCAACCTTTGCCCTCTTGGAGCTAGAATCCCCACCCTGACGAGAAAAATAAGATTTTCTCAAGGGAACTCAATACATGAAAGCAAAGGAGTAAAGTATACAAGCAGAGTCAAAAAAATAGGAGTTCCTTTTATGTCGCTATCTTAAGATACTAGCCTTGATGTAAATTTCATGGTACTCCTTCCAGCACAAAGGTGCTTCATACATAAGTGGGTAGTGACATTCAACAATGAAGAAGCAATTCAGATTGCATAAATTTTACGCAAAATAGACAAAGGCAAGTAGCTCCTTAAGTTACAAATCAACATTCAGTTCGGCCTCCTCACTCAAACTGCTTTTGTCACTAACAAAAATTATGTAGACCATCCCAGATTAAGGTCAAGTTCAGGGAAGATAAACAAATTAGAGAAGCAATCTAAATGTTAATATGTCAAAGTTAAAGTAAGTGGTATGCAGCAGTTTTAATTGTAGTTTGATCAATAACACTTCAGTAGGTGTTTTTTTTTTTTTTTTTTTTGGGGAGGGGGGTGTGCAGAGGGTCAAATGTAAATTTACGATTTCCTTCCCTTTCTAGATTTCAGTCCATGATTACATACTACAGGCACAACATCACAAAAACCCAACAATTTTGGTAGGAAACAAAATCCACAGCATTTTACACAGCCCCTACCAAGGAAAATAAGTTCTGTTTAGAACATTACCCATTCTCAAGGGAAAAAACAGTAATCGAGATTTGACACATCACCGTCTCGCCAACATGTCGACAATGAATAAAATTCACTACTAAAACACAGCATACCATCAACGACCACCATGGTAATTGAAAAACATATTACTCTGTACCTACACTTAACCTATAACAATTAGGCCCCTTGTACATTATTGTTGGTACATCTTTCCCCATGCTAAAAAGGTACAAAAATTTAACCTTTGCAGTCAAAATCATGGTTTGCCGACCCAAACCAAAAGCCAAGAAAATAGAGCTTTTGGATTCTGGAAGCTGATTTTTAGAGAAGATGGCAATATTATCTTCAAATCTCCAATAAATTCGTTTTTGACATTTTAATTTCTCACTACACATTTTCAAAACAAAGGCAAACACTCAAAAATTCTTAAATGAACATTTTTTCCACTATTTTTTTAGACAAACTTTTTCCAACTCAAGCTTTTTTCTAACCTGAACTATTTTCAAATGCATTGATACATAACAGCAAAAACAATAAATTATCCTCACACAAGCATACAACTAAAATAAGATAATCTCAAACACAAAATCAAAGAAGAGATCCATCCACATTGATCAGCAAAAGAAGAGAACACGTTCAATGATGAAACAAACATGTAAGAAATCATTAAAAAATAATGGCAAATAACCTTCAAGAAACGAAACAAAAAGGAAAAGACCTTAGCTAACAATGCCATTAGGTGTTTCAGTCAAAATGAAAAGTTCAAAAACTATCTGAAAATACATATTCTTTTATTTTAAAATAATAATAATAATAACTTCACTAGGAAAAGAACAAAAGGGAATAAAAATCTCATGTTGCGTGTAAAACAATTAATAATCCAGCTAAATCTAAACATGAATGCCAGAAATGATAAAAATATATAAACATTAAGTGCAGGAAAACATAAAAGGGGAAAAATCATTTTAATGAACGAAGCTTTAAAAATATTCCCCAAAAAGCGTTTCGTTTTACTTTACTTCTATTATTTCATTTTCCTAACAAACTAACAAACAAACAAACAGAGATTATCACTAATCAAATCCATCACACAAAAAAAAAATTAAAATAGGGAAAAATAGAACTTACAGGGTCAGAAGAAATTGAAGAGCGACCGGAAGCAATGCTCTTGAGACGACGCATAACATTCATGATTTTAGATTTCAACAAAACCAAAACCCTAATTTCCCAGAAGGTAAACAAAATGAATTTGGCAATCAATACAAATAAGAGAAGAGAAGAGAGAAAATCAGCATCTTCTCTTCTTCTTCTTCCCCTCCTCCGCCTTCAAATTTATCACCAGAACAACAAATAATTGAAAAAAAAAATCCAAACAAAACTAAAATATAATCGCCAAAAATACAAAAACCTAAAGCAGATTTTTTTCAACAAAAAAACCTAAATTAAAAAAAAAATCTTCAAATTCTCCTTTTCTTTCCCCTCTCTCTGTATCAAAAGGAAAAAAATAGTTTTCCTCCTCCAATAAAATCTTCTCTTTGTATTCCATAAAAGCCACAGGGTCAAAGCTAATTTGTACTTCAGTCAAACAATAAATATAATCCGTCGGATTGTTTCATAATTGAAGGATCGAACGATCAGTAATTGAGTATATTATTTTTTGGTGGACTAAAATACCCTTCTCGGTAAATGGTATTTACGGAGATATATGAGGGATTTTGATTTTGACTATTCAGACAAGGATATATATCCCTCACGGAATATTCGGGGGGAAGCTTTGACCGGTCTTTGACCATTTTTAAAATGAGAAATTAGACTAATTATTAATTAATTAGCCCTTTTTTTTATTTTTAATTTAATCAAAAGATCATTAAGCTAATTAATTAAAAAATTACATTTAATTAGATCTATGAAAAGCTTATTCGAGTTTCGTATGAATCATTTGAATTATTTTATTATATAAAAAATCAATAATTTGGATTCATGAATGCGAATTAATTCAATTTTAATACTAATTAAAAAATTATAATTCAAAGTTAACTTCTTTTTTTAATTTATATGTATAATCCCTATTCCGAGAAATTATGACCATTCCCACCACATCATTTATAATCCCTTTTCAGTTATTCAACGACTAAATCTTAAATCTTGAATCTAATATTCAAACTCAAACTTAAACCTTGAACCCAAGTTTAGGTGCAGGTTAGGGGTTCGAGGTTCAAATTCGAGTTTAAAGTTCAAGGTTTTGGATTAAAGGTTCGGGATTTAGTTTCAAGATTCAAGATTCAAAGTTTTAAGTAAAAAAATACCAAAATTATGTGTCAATGATATAGAAAAAAACTACTAAAATATCATTAAATAATTATAAATGACCCACAAATAATGTGGTGGGAAAAGTCCAAATAATTTCTCCCCTAATCCCTGCTATAATTATAATTAAAATATTAAAAATACAATTAAAATAAATTATTACATTATCAAATTAATTAAAAATATATATCCGTACGAAACGAATGCAATAATATATCCCACTTTGCCAAGCTGTTGTATGAACATAAACAGAAACAACCTGTGAGGTATGATGGAAATCACATAGAAGATCTTTAGTATCCCTTTTGACCCCCAAAATGAAAATCTTGAATGAGAGGACACGTCATCATTTTTTTTTTTAGTATTTTATCTGCCTGTTTTATAATTTATGTTGAAGATTAGTTAAATCAAGTATTTATTGATTTTATCAACTTAATATATACAATGAATCTTCTTTTGATAGTTGAATTAGAGGAATTAGTTTATAATTTTTAACATATTTTTTTTTATTTTTTGTGTTTAATTATTATTAAATTAATTAAATTGGAAATTAATAATATTAACGGTTTAAATTTTCGATCCAATTTCTTTTATATCTTTTATATTTATTTTATAATTTATATTCTAAATTTATAATTATTTATTTTAACAATGTTATCTTCAAATAGACACAACTTCAATCCACTTGCAAGGGCTGGTTGGTTCCTAGGATATGAATCTTGGTAGTAAGCCCATTGGTTCGATTTTAGTTAGATTTATCTAGAGGCCGAGATATTTATTTAAAATCAATATTTGAGTAGGCTAAAATTTTGGTGTGGATAAAAAAATCAAGGCTGATTTAACATATGAGTTTGAGCTTGAATTTTCACATTAAACACTCAAGCTCGACTTATTTTCTAGTTATGTATTAACAATATATAGTGCTATAATGTAAACAGTAAAATAAATAAAAATTATATTAAATTATTAAATGTTGAATTAAAAATAACATAAACTTTGTAAAAAATAAAAATATTAGTGGACTTAGAATAAGCTTAGTTTAATCATTTACAAATATGAGTAAGTGTGAGCAAACTTGAAATGTATATGTAACATACGTTAATATGATTCAAACCAAACCCGATCCGCTCTATGAACAACTTTAACTTTATATTAATATTATATTCTCTTTTTAACCTAATTTCAATTTATGTTAATTTTTACAGATATGCCATTTTTATTTCATGCTTAATAATCTCATTTCTATAAATTTTAAGCTAACATATATTTTATAATAATATGGATTTATATTTTATATAGCTATAATTACATTATATGAGTTTATATTTAATATAATTGTATGTGTTTTCAGATAAAAATGTGTCATATTTGATAACCCCATTTGATGGGATATTGTCTAATAAGTATCATCGTCAAGATGTGTTGAATACAAATATGTTTCCAATACGAGCATTGAACCCAATGAAGAAAAATAGAAAAGTTGACATTATCAAAACACTTTTTGAGTAATACTTCATTTATGCATTATTTTGAAGTTTTTTCATGCATTTGGAAGGTTGTATTTTCAAATTCATGTCTAGATATGTGTCATATATAGATTGATAGAGCTACAAGGTAAAAGAATCATGAAAATTTTTATACTAATGGTCTGTTTTTCAATGCTTAACAAAAAGTATTTTTAGCTTTAAATGTAACACTCCCTACCCGTATTCGTTGCCGAAATAGGGTACGAGGCATTACCGAAGGTTACCGAACAATAAATTTTTTTTTTAAATTTATCGATATTTTCATATAAATTTTCCTATCATATCAATATTTATGCAAAAATATTAAAATAAATTTCTCTTTAAATCGGATTTGTGGTTACGAAACCACTGTTCCGATAACCTTGAATTTAGGCCATTACAACTCTCCCTCCTTTAAGGATTTTCGTCCTCGAAAATCATACCAGTAAAGAGGTTCGGGTATTGTTTCCTCATTGCCTCCTCCGGTTCCCATGTCGTTTCCTCAATCCCGTGCTTTTGCCATAATACTTTTACCAATTTTATCTTTTTATTTCTGAGCTCCTTTGTCTCTCGTGCCAAAATCTTAATTGGTTCTTCACTGTAACTCATATATGGCTGAATCTCCACTTCTATCGGAGAAATAACATGTGAAGGATCCGACCGATACCGTCGTAGCATAGACACATGAAAAACATTATGGATTCTATCAAGTTCCGGTAGTAATGCCAATCGATAAGCGACCGATCCAATTCTTTCTATGATTTCATGTGGCCCGATAAATCTTGGACTCAATTTACCCTTTCGACCGAACCGGAGAACTTTCTTCCAAAGAGACACTTTCAGGAATACCTTGTCACCAACCTGAAATTCAATCTCTTTTCGTTTAAGATCAGCATATGACTTTTGACGATCGGAAGCTGCTTTTAGACTATCTCGAATCACCTTTACTTTTTCTTTTGTTTCTCGAATCAAATCAACTCCATGTATCTTCTTTTCACTAAGCGCTGTCCAATATAACGGTGTTCTACATTTTCTACCATACAAAGCTTCATACGGAGCCATTTTAATACTGGACTGATAACTGTTATTGTAAGCAAATTCAATCAAAGATAGACACCTCTCCCAATTACCTTCAAACTCTAATATACAACATCGGAGCATATCTTCCAATACCTGAATTACACGTTCAGATTGGCCATCTGTTTGAGGATGAAATGCAGTGCTGAAATATAATTGAGTACCTAAAGCTTCTTGCAATTTGTTCCAGAAACGAGATGTAAATCGGGGATCCCTATCTGATATAATAGAGACAGGCACTCCATGTAGCCTGACAATCTCAGATATATACAATTCAGCCAATTTATCTAAAGAATAATCCATACGTACTGGAATAAAGTGTGCTAACTTCGTCAATCGGTCAACGATCACCCAAATAACATCTTTCTTTCTCGGAGACAACGGTAATCCAGATACAAAATCCATTGTAATTCTTTCCCATTTCTATTCTGGTATAGTGATTGGCTGAAGTAACCCCGAAGGTACCTGATGTTCAGCTTTAACTTGCTGACATACCAAACACCTTGATACAAACTCAGAGATATCACGTTTCATACCTGGCCACCAGTACAACTTTTTCAAATCATTATACAATTTATTACTCCCTGGATGTACAGACATAGTACTGCTGTGAGCCTCGTGTAAAATTTTCTGTATGAGCTCTGAATTCTGAGGTACACATACCCTGTCTCTGAATAACAAACAACCATCGATCCCAACCTGAAATTCAGAATCAGTGCTCGACTCACATTGTACCCGTTTAGCTTGTAACTTTTCATCATTTTTCTGAGCCTCACAGATCTGCTGTAGAAACACTGGTCTAGCTTTCATTTCAGCTATAATTGAACCATCTCCAGATAATGATAACCGGGTATTCATAGCTTGCAAAGCAAATAAAGATTTTCGACTCAAAGCATCAGCTACAACATTAGCCTTACCCGAATGGTAATAAATAGTCAAATCATAATCCTTTATCAGTTCAAGTCACCTGCACTGTCTTAAATTCAAATATTTCTGCGTCATCAAATATTTCAAGCTTTTATGATCAGTATAAACATAACATTTCTCACCGTACAAGTAATGCCGCCATATCTTCAACGCAAATACAATAGCAGCTAATTCAAGATCATGTACTGGGTAATTTCTTTCTTGGGGTTTAAGTTGTCTTGAAGCATAGGCTATAACTTTACCTTCTTGCATCAAAACACAACCTAAACCATTTAATGAGGAATCATTATAAATAACAAATTCCTTACCCGGTTCAAGCTGCACTAGTATAGGTGCTTTCGTTAACAAATATTTCAATCGGTCGAAACTCTGCTAGCATTCATCGGTCCACTCAAACTTTACATCTTTCTGCAGTAGACGAGTCATTGGAGAAGCTATCATAGAGAACCCCTGTACAAATCTCCGATAATACCCAGCTAAGCCCAAGAAACTTCTAACTTCTGATACATTTTTCGGTTGATTCCAATTTACAATAGCTGAGATTTTATTCGGGTCTACCCTAATGCCTTCAGCAGATACAATATGCCCAAGAAAACCCACTTCTCGAAGCCAGAATTCACATTTACTGAATTTAGCATAAAGCTGTTTTTCACGTAAAATTTGTAACACTATTCTCAAATGTTCTGCATGTTCATTTTCATCTCGAGAATAGACTAAAATATCATCAATGAATACTACCACAAATCTGTCTAAACACGGTTTGAATATCCGATTCATCAGATCCATAAATACTGCAGGTGCATTAGTTAGCCCAAACAGCATAACCAAAAACTCATAATGCCCGTACCTGGTTCTGAAAGCTATATTTGGCACATCTGATTCCTTTACCCGTAACTGATAATAACCCGATCGAAGATCAATCTTTGAAAACACTGTAGCACCTTTCAGCTGATCAAATAAATCATCAATCCGGGGTAACGGGTACTTATTCTTTATGGTTACCTTATTAAGCTGTCGGTAATCGATGCACAGTCTCAAATATCCATCTTTCTTTTTCACAAACAAAACCAGGGCACCCCAAGGTGAATGACTTGGTCGAATAAAACCCTTATCAACAAGTTCCTGTAATTGTATCTTTAACTCCTTTAATTCTGTAGGAGCCATCCGGTACGGAGCTATAGAAATTGGAGTAGTTCTTGGAACCAAATCTATAGAGAATTCCACTTCTCTTTCTGGTGGCAACCCTGGTAATTCCTCTGGAAACACATCAGAAAATTCACATACCACTGGCACTGCCTGAATCTTCGACTCAGATACCTTAGTGTCTAATACATAAGCAAGAAAAGCATCAAACCCCTTTTTGATATACCTTTGAGCAGTAATAACTGAAATGACATCAGATAACCCCTCTGTCTGATTAGATTTAACCCGAAGCAATTCACCGTTTTGACATTTTAACAAAATATATTTCTGTCTACAATTTACTACTGCATCGTGCTGGGTTAACAAATCCATGCCCAATATCACATCGAACTCATCAAAAGGAAGTAACATCAAATCAGCCGAGAAACAATAACCTCTTACCATTAGTGGACAATCTTTACAAATTTTATCCACCAACACAGACTGGCCTAGGGGGTTCGAGACTTTAACCACAAATTCAGTAGGTTCAACAGATAAATTTTTAACACATGCAAGCTTTATACATATATATGAATGCGTAGAACCAGGATCAATTAATGCACTAATATCAGTGTCAAGTAAAGAAAATGTACCAGTAATAACATCGGGTGCTGAGGTATCTTCTTTGGCACGGATGGCATATGTTCTAGCTGGTGCTCGTGCCTCAGGTTTGCTTGAAGTATCTTTCGTAGCTCCTCGGCTACCACTGGCATTACCGGATGGCCGTGGTGGTCTGCCTCTTGAAACTGGATTACTCGGCTTCGATATCTGTCCAGCTTCTTTTTCACCCCTTTCTGGACAATCTCAGAGAAAATAATCAAATGAACCACATCGATAACAAGCCCCACTTTTCAGCCGACATTCTCCAAAATGAGCTTTATTACAATACTGGCATCTCGACTTAGGAGTACCGACACTACCCACACTGGTCATGGATGGAGTAGATGGTCTTGGATTAGAACGTTGAGAGCCTCGTTCTCTACTTGAATATCCAGTGACTGAAGTGAAACGATCTTAATACTTTTTCAATTTCTTTGAAGCTGAAAACTGTGATTTGCTCACCGGTCTCTTACTAGTAATCCGAGCTTCCCTTTCAGCTTGTTTCTTCTCTTTACTCAGCTCTTCTGCTTTATAAGCTCACTCTGTCAGTGTAGCAAACTCACGGATTTCAAGAATTTCGATCAACAATTTAATATCTTTATTCAGCCCCTCTTCAAATCGTTTACACATTTCGGCTTCTGATTGTACCCATTCCCGAGCATATTTACTCAACCGAACAAATTCTCTTTCATACTCAGATACCGATCTTTGCCCTGTTTCAGCTCAAGAAATTCTTTTCTTTTCTGATCAAGAAATCTCTGGCTGATATATTTCTTTTTAAATTCATTCTGAAAGAACTCCCAGGAAATATCTTCTTTCGGAACCACTGAAGCTTTAGTCTTCCACCAATGATAAGCCGTGTCTTTTAATAGTGAGACGGCATATTTCAGACATTCTTCTGGTGTACATGATAATTCTTCTAAAACCCGGGTAGTATTCTCTAATCAAAACTCAGCCCTTTCAGAATCATCATCAACTGCAGCTCGGAATTCTTCAGCCCCATACTTTCTAATTTTATCAACTGGAGCTTTCCCTTTTCTGGTAGATTCAGTACCTGTACCCTGTGTAGTTTTGAGAACCGGTGTAGGAGGAGGAGTTTGCTGCACTACAGGGTTAGTTCTTATATACTGAGTAAACCAATCATTCATCATTTGATAGAAGACCATTTTAGCCTCTTCACTTTGGTCCCTTGTCTCGGACCTTCTATTACTAGTAGCTTCAACTTCTCTTTGTTCCCTTTCCGGGGCCGGAGCATGACTCCCGGCTTCCTCGGATTGAGCTCGGTCGGCAGACATTTACTATAAGAAAAACACATTTAAATGGTCCGGAGATATCACACTATCAACAATAATTTAAATGGCATGTATTGTTAATCCCGTATTTGTTACGTCGATCCGAGAACTGGCTAAACTGTAGCTCTGATACCAACAAATGTAACACCCCCTACCCGTATTCGTTGCCGAAATAGGGTACGAGGCATTATCGAAGGTTACCGAACAATAGTTTTTTTTTTTAATTTTATCGATATTTTCATACAAATTTTCCTATCATATCAATATTTATGCAAAAATATTAAAATAAATTTCTCTTTAAATCGGATTTGTGGTTACGAAACCACTGTTCCGATAACCTTGAATTTAGGCCATTACATCAAAAGTACTTTTAGAAGAAAAACTGTGCAGAACAAACTACTTTTGGCTGAAATTTTTAGCTTTTCAGAAGTATTATTCAAAAGCACTTTTGAGAAGGAGAAGCTAAAATTTTTAGTTTTTCCTCTCCTAAAAGCACTTTTAGTGCTTAATTACTTTTTCACCCCTCTAATAACATAGTATTTTGCCTTATTTTTTCTTGATGCTTAATTACAAATGTGTTAAAATCATTAATTAAAAATAAAAAATATTTTTTGAAATATTAAATACAAATATTTAATGGTTATATTTAAATATTTAAAATATAGTTTATATATTCTAATTAAATTTTATAAATAATTAATATTTATTGCTTAAAAATATTTAAAATTTATATTTCATATATTAAATTATTAACATCAAGTTATAATAATTTTTTTTATATTTTTACTCAAATAGAATAATATTAACTAATTTAAATATTATTTAAATACATGTTTGTTACTTGATAATAACACGTCTAAAATAAACATTTTATTTCTCAAAAACACTTTTTGACAACAATACTAAACACTCAAATTTTAAACCAAACTTTTTGAAAGCACTTTTCGAAAGTACTTTTCTACAGCACTTTTCAAAAGCATTATCAAACTGGCTCTAAGAGTCAGATTATATCTGACCATATTTATTCAAGAAATAGATAAAATAATTCCTATATATCAAGATAATTAACACTGTACCAATGGACGGTTTCGATTTATCGTTTCAGATTTATCAATACTTTTAAATATTTTTTTCATATACATATTTATAGTGTAATTTTTAATTTCTTGATAAATTATATTTACATTTAAATCTTTTTACACATATATATCTATAGCTTATGTTTAAGTTTCTTCAAAAATTATATGTTATTTTGGTTAAAATAAATAAATTATATATTATACATGTGACATTACATTCGTATAAATATATTTATATACAAATATAAATTTTAAATTATTAATTAGGTTGAATAATTCAAATTAATAACTTCTAATTTTAAATGCAATTATGAAAAATTAAAATGGTTAATATTAAAAATTAAAAAAAATGATTGAAAATGCCAAAATTTTGTACCAACCGATATGCACCGGTATTGATCAAAATGGGCTAAAATACACTGAAATGGCCTAAACGCATGTAAATTTTGGCCGAAGCGGAACATAGAACTTGATACTGGTTTTAGACTAAAATGGTAAATACCAGCCTGTGCGGCCAGTACCGACTACCATGTTGTGCGTTAGATCAAAGAGTTAACTAGTCCTTTTTATTAAAAATTTTATTCATTTCTACTAACCAGACAATATACAAGAACCAATTTGTAACCGTAGAAATGTATGAAATTTTTAACAAAAGAACCAGTTTGCTATCAAACATACATAAACTAATTTATCCATTTTTTTGAGTAGAAAAGGCAAACAATCCGATTCCTAGTATAAGAGCATCCATGGTATTTTTATCTAGCTAAAAGTTATCGAGCCGATAACTAATCAAACCACACACAGAAGGATCGCAATGTTAACGCAGAGCAGCAGCACCAAGTTAGAGTTGGTAACAATCTAATGGCATCAAATTACAATCAATTTCTCACTGCAATCTATGTCTGTACTACAATAAAGTTGCAGTCTTTGATTCTTATACTTTCTAAATCTACAGTTTCTTGATATAAAAAAATAGCGAACACGGAACAAGAAACAAGATTGCACCTTTTTGATGCAAGGAGAAGACAAATTGGCTTCAAATCGTAATTAAAACAAAAGAAACGAGAAGGAGCAATACCTATATTAGGAAGAACAAAGGCTGCCTCACGACGAGGACGAAGTTAGCTGCCAGAAGGTTTTGGTTGCAACCAAAATGTTCTCCCTTCCATGTGATTCGGGTTCCTTGTCGTTTATGGTTGCTGACCACCTTACTGCATGAGCTATCCGAGCCACTTTCTCTATTACTTCAGGGGAGTCTCTAATCACGACTGTTCCTTCTGGACGCAGCATTCGATCTATCTCCACCATTAGATCCACAAGATTACACCTGCAGGAACATCGGAGTTGATGATAAAAGCTGACA
Organism: Gossypium stocksii; assembly: GCA_020496765.1. NCBI lineage: Eukaryota > Viridiplantae > Streptophyta > Magnoliopsida > Malvales > Malvaceae > Gossypium > Gossypium stocksii. The sequence goes on from CM035623.1 coordinate 5,602,704, forward strand.
AAAACTCGAACGAGTAAACTAACAGAATGAGCCGTGCATAAACATTGCACAAGTCTGTTCAATAACGACAAGACATGCAAAGACTCCTAGGAAACAATGGTGCTTCTATGCCTCGTTTATTTATTTATTTATTTTGCATCATGTTTGGAAGGTGAAAGCTTAAAATGGAGAATAAAATGAGCAAAAGGTTAATCTGAAGCACATAAAAGTATTGTGATGTGCAATAACTTAAAAGGCGATGTTTCCAAGTAATTCATGAACTTCTCGCATAACACATGCTACAAAAATTCAAGAAGAGCCAAAGACAGAATTGAAGGATGAAGCTAATGGTTATATCTACCTGCTCTTGCTTGAACCCGGGAGCTTTATTAGTGATTCAATGCCAGTTACATGGATGAGATCATAAGTACGGGGGTACGTCGAGAAAGGCTCACACCTGCAAACAGCAATCGAGAGAGTTAACCAGAGAGTTTCCATAAAAGACCACTATACATCAAACCATCATAAGAAAAGAACGACAAATCTAGAAGACAAGCAACCATGACAAAGCTTCAAGGATAAGGGTTAATCAGGGATCTAGTTTGACAGTGAAAACACGCAAGTAGAAAATCATAGCTCCAAGCGAATAATCAGTAATCACTCATCTAGCGACATCAGCTTAACCCTTTTCAATGGGAGATTCAATCAACATTTTCAGTAAATAAAGGTAGAATGCTACAGTAACTCACCAATCATGGTATACCCCGATAAGGCCCCTGTCATATATAACATCAAGAGTTAATGGCTTCCGAGCAGGAACAACATTCATCACCCATACTGGATCAGATTTGAGTGCTGCTGCAAACCCTCCAAAGAATGCATTCATGTCCATGACATTGCGTATTGCTGGAGTACCAAGCTTCACGTTCAAAGTATTCTTATAATAGGCAACTCTCCTTGCCCACCGCCTCGTGTCTGCCTCAAACAAGTCAATCCCGTTTTTCATGACCAAGGCCCTTGAAGGAGCTGTTGTTAGCCTGTCTGGCCACTTGGGAATTGTCCCAATAGCATATTCTCCATTTACAGAAGATGTTTTAGTCACACACTTCTTTAATTTAAAGTACCTACAAACAAAAAAGAAAAGAAGTTTATAACAATATGTTTCTTCTCTAGAATCAATAAATAAACAGAATAGAAAAAATTGGGAACGGAATCTGGTTAATATTTAACATGCAGCTAAATTAGGTAGAAAATTCCATCGATGAAAGGCAAATCCTATTAGAATTTTGAATTCTTTCAAACTAAGAATCTCCATGACGATTACCATGCATTACTTGGGTCATTTGACCCATCACATAATTCGAGCCCAAATTCATTTTGGTTTGGTAGACATGAATCTCCATCAGGCTTCTTCCAAATGGCTGTGTTTCCATCCACAGCAATAAGTTCATAACACAATGCTCTTGCAACAGCCTGGAGGTCTGTCCACTCCTTGTCTTGCTTAGGCCACTGCACAGGGGGTCCGGAGATGACCAAATATCCACCCGGACGAAGCAACCGATCCACTTCAACGAAATATGTTGCATCTGCAAGAGCCATATTTCTTCACACTAAGACCAAAGAATAAAGGCAGATATAAATATGAAAAAAAAAAAAAAAACAGTCCACACACTCGCAAAACAAAGAAAAAAACTTACTATAAGCTGTAAAAGGGATAAGGCAACGAGAGCAGTGAATTAAGTCAAATGCAAATGCAGGAAATGGGAGTCTGCGGGTGCCAAGCATTAGAACAAAGGCTGGTATCCCTCTTTCCAAAACAAATTGTATTTGTGCTTTGTGTGAATCCCTTGGAGCAAATGAGAGTGTCAAAATGCCTTCTTTTAACATTGAACCCCCAAAACTAGCAACCTGCAGAGGGCCATAATGAGTACAATACTCAAACCGTACAAACTTAAGTATGAGCATTACAAGATACTACTATACAACATAGTGTCAACATACCCCACAGCCCATATCGAGGGCCGTCCTAAGAGTTCCCCCGGTTATGGGAATGTACTGTCCAAGTTTCTCTATATACGATGCAGCTCCATCAGGGAACATTGTTCCACCACCAGGGAAAATAAAGTAAGGACCTTCCTCTTTCATCCATCCTTGGTGACCTTTCCTATCAGCAATTTTGTTGTGTGGCATGTTGGAATGCCATATCTAACCATGAAACAATCAGAACTGCTTTAAGTAACGCTAACAATTTACTTCCATTTCTAAAAGTATAATAAATGATGAAACAATTTTATGGAAACAACATCAATTTTTATAGAAAATTTTGTGTTTAATAACAATCTCTAATGGAATACAAAACAAACCCACAGTTCCATTGTGTGACATATTCGAATGCCATACCTAGCAATTATATACTTGGAATTCTTACCAGTAAATACTAATAATTTGCTTCCATTTCTTAATAAAGGAGCAATTTTAGGGATGGCAATAATCGAGCTGCTTTATGGATCTCGACAGGAATCCACACTGAATGTGGAAGTTCTTATACTGAAGTGAATGCAGGTGATGGAGCGAGACAATTTTAGTAAATTTTACTATTTGCTACACTCGCTCGACTTTTAAAATTACTAAAACCATACATATATGAACATATTATATTATATTATATTATAAGTATACTAGAAATCATATATATAAACTATAATTATGTTTATGAATATGCTTAGAATCATATAATTTGAACAATATCAAATTGAAGTAATTATCGGAGAGCAATGATCCAGTTATGGATATTACTGATCCATGGAAGTGACGGTCTCAACATTCTTGTAAGAGTGGAACAGAGATAGACAAAAACAATTCTCGCGAAGCTCCATTGCCATCCCTAAGCAATTTTACAGCAAATTTCGTGTTTCAATGATCTCTAATGCTCCGTTTGGGAACTTAGATTTGAAATTTTGGATTTTGATTTCAATTATTATGTAAATGGTAAGAATAAAGTGGACAAACTAGTTGAGATTCAATATAATATAGATTAGAAAAGTAAAAAAACATGAATTCGTCAAATCCTAAAATATTTTAAGGATTTCAAATTCAATATAATATAGATTAGAAAAGTATAAAAACATGAATCCATCAAATCCTAAAATATTTTAAGGATTTCAAATTCATTAGTAAACAAGCTTCTAACAAATCCATGTATTTGAGAAATGATTATTTAATGTTATATTTCTAAATTGTTTAGTACTCAATTTCCACTATTTTTGAGATCCAAATCCTGAAATATTAGTTCCCAAATGCTACCTAAGGAAAACCCAACAATCCAACAATGCCTTAAATACTCCGCTTTCATTATTACATAAATAGTAAGAATGAAATGCAGATATTACAAATAAATTAGTTGGAATTTAATATAATATTTTAAGAATTTCAAATTCAAGAATTTTAACAAATTCATTAATGCTAGATCTTTAAATAATTTACTACTCAATTTACACTATTTCTAAAATCCAAGTCCCCAAACACTAACTAAAAGCTGAAAGAAGAAAATATATACATATATATACCTTGTGCAAGCTTTCAGGCCACTGAACGGGAATCCTGTAGCCAAGAGGAGGAGGGATCAAGCAAAGAGGCGTTTCATCAGGCAAAGGGCAATGCCTTTCTCTATAGAAATTCATCTCCCTACTGAGCTGACTATTACGCCTAGGATCCTCGCACGGCATATGATCGACGGAATCAGCAGGGCAAGCTTCGATAGGCTGGTGATGATGGCCAAGCTCCAACAGCTCCACCAAACGATGCCGTTGCTTTGGATCGGAGGTGGAAAGCAACAAAGCTTGCCTACCAGAGGCAGCCAAGGAATCGCCGAGAGGGGTGAAGACCAACAAGAAAAACAAGAGTACGAGGGCGAAGAAGAAGGCGGAGACGATGTCCAAAAGTTTCCATTGGCGCGGATTTCGCTTGGATGGTGGTAGATTTAAGTGACCCATGTTTTGTTGAAGCTTTGATTAGATTTAAATTTCAATGATTCATTGAAGACTTTTTAGCTTTTTTGCATAGAAAGGGAAGTGGAAGTGTTTGAAGTGAGTTTGAGACAGTGAATTCAGATTTCACACCTAAGAATCCCGTCTTTTGTGTTTCTATCCTTTCCTTCCTCCTCCTCCTCTTCTTCTTATATTATTATTATTAGAATATTGTATATCAAAACAAGCCCTTAAGAAAATATAAAATCAATCAATTAAGTCCTTTTATTAAATTCCTATCTAATTAACTTCAGCTAAAATAATCAATTAATTCCTTTCGCTAACGATTGCGGTCGTTGATCATATTAATTGTTAAAATAAATTAATAGATTAACCAGACGGTGACACATAATAATTTTGGTTTAATCTAATATTTTTCATAAAAAATATTTAAAAATCATAAAATTTATAAAAAAATAGAAAAAACCATAAAAAATAAAAATTATAAAAATATATATAATAGTATAAATATTATACTAAATATAATAATTTATAAAATTTTATAAAATTAATAAAAAATTAAAATTTCGCAAAACGTATTAAAATTCTATAACAATCATAAAAAATTATTAAAATTATATAAACTTATAAAAATTATTATAAAAACTTGAACTAGACAGATTCAATTGATTAAACAAACTGATATAATTTAACTCTTAATACAAAATTACGAGGTTTGTGATTAATGCCAAAATATCCTACAAATTTTAATACTTAATTGTGCTTTATTCTGTTGTTTTTTTGGTCCTGAGTTTGTTTTAATTATATTTTATATTATGATTAGTTTATTAATTAAAGTTAGCGGATCTAAACTAAGTTACAAGTTAAGGTGAAAGAAAGGGAAAGGAGTGAGGGGAGCACGTGGGCAGTCCAAATTCCTAAATGTATCTCACCGTCGCTCACCCTTCACCTTCGAATATCACTTTTTACTTTTACTTACCGACATTAGATAAACTATAATACTGGTCACTAAACTGTCATCTTCCATTTATTTTAGCCATTAAACTATTCATTTTTTCGATTTAGTTATTAAACCTTTTGAAATCAAATATTTTCGTTACTCTCCCGATAGTAGACCTGTTCTTAAATTGAGCTATTTACCCAGGCCCGTTTAAAATTTAAGAGGATTTGGACAAAAAAATTAGACCCATTTAAAAATATGAGCTAGGCTCATATTTGAACATTCAAGGCCTGAGCTCGACCCGACCCATTTTTAACTTTATAATGTTTTATATTACATTATTTTTTATATTATGTAATTTATAACACATTAAAAAAATAAACTTATACTAAATATATAATACTACTCTAATGTAAACATTAAAACAATATTAAGATGAATATAAAAAAATTCAATAAATAAAAAAATAAAATTATTAATATTAATATAATATAATATAATTTTTTTGAAAAAATTAAAATATAATATAGACGGGCCTAAAATGGGCTTGGGTAAGTCTTTTGCAAATATGAGTAGATTCAAGCAAAATTTTAGTCTCATATTTCGTGTCAGGTCGAGCTTGGGCAAGTATAAAGTGTGTTAATATCATATTTAGGCCTGACCCAAGCCCAGCCCATGGGCAACCCTACTCAGTAGTTGCCGTTCAATGAGTGATGAAAAGTTGATGTCGGATTTTTTATTGGTTTAATAACAAATTTAGCCATCTAATGTTTACACGTTAGATCAATTTGATCCTAAATATAAAATATTTAACAAATTTAGCCCTTAATATTTATAAAATTTATCAATTTAATTCTAATTCTAAAAATTTTAATAAATTTAGTCCTCAAAACTTTACAGAATTTGTCGATTTAGTTTTACTTCTAATAAATTCAATAAATTTTAAAAAATCCAACAGAATTTACAATTTTTAAACAACTTTTGTCCAAGAAGAAATCCAAGCCAATAAGGAATTGATCTTGGACCAAGCTATAAGAAATTAAAAAAAAAAACAGAAAAGTTGTATAAAAATCCAATGATTTCATGAAAAAAAAAACAGAAAAGTTGTTCAACGAAGATAAATAGTTTAGTAATCATTTTTATAATTTAACCCGTGATTTTATCATAAGTTTCAGAATGGTCTCTTCAAATCAAATATCATTTTGTCATGACTAATTCAATTATGAATTTATTTTGATGAGCGGTACGTTTACCAACGGTTAGTGTAAAAATAGCAGTGGCGGTGAGATTAAATACAGTAAAGATATTGTAGCGTAAGACAAGAAAAAAAGCTAAACGCATCACATTAAAAGTAAACACCCATCCAAAGGGGTCGACGATGATGAAGATGAAGAGAATAACCTCAACTATTCTTGGTTTTATTCTTCCTAATTATTTTTTTTTTTCCTTTTTCCTTTTCTCTAAACTGCCAATTATGTGTTTTCTTTACAATTGTTCTACCGCTTTTGATGAAAATGTGAAGATGGGTATGTCTAAACCAGCCCATCTCGAGAATTTGTTCATACACAAGTGTAAATCAAGATCCCTTGAGCTTCATCAATCTTTAGTTTTTTCAATTCCATGATTTCAATGAACTCCAAATCAAGATGGGTTTTTTAAATTTATTGAATTTTTTAAAATTAGAATTAAGTTAATAAATTTTGAGGGTTAAATTTAGTGACTTTTTTAGAATCCGAGCTAAAATGACAAATTTAGTAAACATCGAATGCTAAAATCATTGAATATTTTATATTTAGGATCAATTTGTTAGAATGTGTCAACATTGAAGGGCTAAATTTATTATTAAACCAATAAAAAAACCTACATCAGCTTTCTTTCACTCATCTAAATATTTGATTGCGAAAATTTTAGTAACTAAATCGGAAAAATTAATAATTCAATGACCAAAATAGAAGAACGACAATTGTTTAATCACCATTTTTGTAGTTTACCCTAAAATATTTAGCGATGTTATCATACTATACTTTAATTTTACTCTCCATCCCACTATTTTCATAATCAGATCGAATTGGTCAAGTTGATCAATTGGATTGAAAATCGATTAAGTATCGATCCGAAATAAGGGGTTATATCAATTGACTTGTGAACTGATAGGAACCAAATGTCTGAGATTAAAAAAAAAAATTATTAAACTAACTATTAAATCGGTTGAATCATTTTTGTCGATTTAAAAAAAAAATCTTAATTTTTATGATTTTTTTAACGATCTCATTATAAGCTCTGACCATATCTGCTCTTTTTGACACAATACCTAAAACTGCCCATAGCCCATCCCCAACCCATAAATAGGAAGATAATTCGCTTCAGCACACTTGAACCCATGTTCTCCTGCATTGGCAACAATGCACATGCCAATCAAATTAAATGGATCAAGAATTGATAGTCTGACCGATTTGATCATTAATTCATTAAAATTTGATAATTCAATTTAAATTAATAAGATTTACATTAAATTGAATTATGCAACTTTAAAAAAAAATTGCTTGAGGAGTTAATAGAAAACCACGTGGAAGTTTTATTACTCATAAATAGTATGAAAACCTTATAATCTTATATTCATTATTGACTGTAACCCTCTGCGACTAACCTTGCCTCAAATATTCTACGGACCATTCGAGTACTTAAAATCAAAAGGGGATGAGATTATTTTTTAAATCAAGCACATGCTTGACATTTGACACGACGCTACGTTCAACCTAATTATGTGTGGAGAACAACGAATCATCATCCTTGTGCTTGGCTACATCAGCTACCTTCATAATTATCTGAAACTGCCCAGAAATTGAAATTTGTGATCCCGTCGAAATTTTCTATATCTAAATTCATTGTTTTGTCATCGAATGAGTTGATCTGCGAAAGTTGAATCAAGCTCTGATACCAGTTTATTGTGGTCAACCCATATAAACAACGAAATAGAAAAGGTAGAAGAATGAACAAAAATATTTAGCCTATTAGTTTGTAAATCAAAATGTCAGTGAATAAAATTGAATAGATTATCGATATTAGATGGGTTAAGTGGTAAAAGAGTTTGATGTCTCTAAAGTAAAATTTTGGGTCCAAATTTTATGGATGAAAAAACAATACCGGAAAAACTCCACCTTACAATTAAAAAATTCAACCTAAAATCCATTGCTATATGTGTTGTAAACTTTTATTCAACAAATTTAAAGCACAAAATCTTAGTATTTTTCCAAGTAAATCCATAGCTACACTTGTCATAAATCATAATGCTACATTTGATAGAATTATTATTTTTTACACATGTTTTAGTATATGTGTTAATAATAAATTAATTCAATTGATAATATTTAGTTATTCTCATAACTTATTTTTAGCGATAAGAAGGAAAAAATTTCAGTTTTTACTCTTCTTTCTAATTTCGAGTTCAAATTTATACTAATTATTCTTTAGTCTATATCTACCTATTATAATAGATATATAAAAAATAAATTTTCTCGTGTTATTACACTAATAATCACACAATATAAATTTCAATGAAAAGATAACACATGAGAGGATAAAACTAAATACAACAATCAAATTGAAGGAATGGTAATTTATGTACAAAATGGAGTCAACAGAAAATCCCACCCAATGCCATACTTTTCACCCACAAATGGACTCAAATATATTTTCTTTAATATATTTTGTATTCATATCCAGACGTATCGGATATTAAAATTTCAAAGAAAATAAAGACTTGGAGTAATTGGATCCGATCTTACGTGCCTGATTGGCCTGTGTCGAATTCCAACGAGTCGAGTAACGGCGTACGGCAAACCGGGCAAGTGGAGTGCTTTCTGAGCCAAACGTCGATGCAAGAAAGGTGAAAATTATGGGCACACTTGGGCATGATTCTTAGCACTTCTTTCTCTTCGTACTCGCCTAAGCATATCGAGCATCTGTTTCACAAAACCAGAAACTAAATTACTTGCGTCGAGATTGAGTATTAGTTTATTAGTACAAGTATTGTTTTCAGAGGTTTAGTGTGTTAAAACGCATTATCCTCTTATTTATGGGTTGAACAATATGTCAAAAAGAATAAATATAATTGGAAAATATAATAAAATTATTAAAAAATTAAATTAGTGATAATAATTTTTATTTTATAAAGTATTTTTATTTAAGATATGTGTTCAAGATTTTATAAGCTATGATTTTTTGAATATATTAAAAGGAAAAAAGAATTGAAGTAAAATCACCTATGAGTCAAAGAGAGGAACCCAGAAAATTGCTTCACTTTAATAAAAAATTGGGTAAATTATAATGGTTTTTTTTTTCACCAGTCGGCTAACGTAAAAATGTAAACATCTAAAAGTTTAAGATAATTAGGTGACCAAAAAAAAACACAATTGAATAGTTGAGTGACCATTTTGTAACTTTTCATAATTAAATTATTAAAAAAAAACCATAGTTAGATCACTACTAATATAATTTCCTAAAAGACTTATGTTGGAGGAAAGTGTCGCGTATATATTTGACAATTTTGATTTGAATTGAAAATTTCAAACATGAATTAACTCGATTTGACATAAAAATCAACAAAAAAAATCGAATTAACCAAAGTTAAAATTCTCAAAAAAATTCGAATTCAAAATCATCTAAATAAATAACTTGAAATGACTTAAATATGAGGAAATGTTATAAAGTTCAAGAATTAATGTGGACAAAAAAAATTAGAAACCAAATTAAGAAAAATTACTAAATTTAAGGACTAAATATTAATTTATCCCATTTTTTAATACCACAAATAAAGTTGTATTTTTTTAATTCTTAGAACACAACTTTTTAAGACACTTATTAATTTTTTAACCACCATTAAAATTAAAAGGTTAAAATATGCTCTAAGTCGTAAGACTTTTGATAATTTAAAATTTAGTCTCTATACTTTTATTTTCTAAAATTTAATCACTCTACTTTTTATATTTCAAAATTCAAGTTCAACTGTTAACCCAATTAAAAACATTTTGTTAAATTCAGGTTTATTACAAAGTTCTCTTTTTTAGTTATATTGCTACAAAGTAAATTTTTTTATTTCAAAATGTTACACCCAAAAAATTTAACAAAAAAAGTGTTAATAATTGGATCTGAGTATAAGAATTAAATTCCAAATTTGTGAAGAATGTAAGGACCTACGGCATATTTTAATCAAATTAAAAATTGCCACAATGTCTAAATTGAATAATTATCATGAAATTAATGATAAAAGTATCGTGGAGATCATTGTATTAAGAGTCGGATTGTATTTTTTCCCCTTTACTTAAAAAAGAGCAAATTAGTTCTTGTACGTTAAATCAAAGAGAAACTAGTCATTCTGTTAAAAATTTCATCCATGGTCACTATTAAAAAATGTTCCATGTACATCAACATGAGGTACATATAGCACGCCATGTGTAATTGTACAGTATTCTGTCTACCACACCAATTTTTAACAATAGAAATAATAAAAATTTTAAATGAAAAGACTAGTTTGATTTAACGCACAAAGACTAATTTACTCATTTTTTTTAGTAAAAGGATAAAATGTAATCTAATTCCTAATAAAGGAGCCTCTGTGGCAATTTTACCATTGATACAATAGAATAAAACGGCTGAGGGGAAAAAAAACTTACTGTGCATCTTCCATGGACTTGAAGGCTTCACGACTGAACTTGATGGTGGGTATTGCAGCTACCACTACTGGTTCAACCCCTCTAATTTCTGGCTCTGCCTGCCATCCAACCATTAATGTTTTAGAAAAACCCCAAAATTCAATGCCACAAATTAATCAAATCGAGCTCGAAAATTTGCCCATGAATCTGAATATACTGAATGTTCTGACAGATAAGGAATCAGAATTCAGGAAAAATGAAAAACCTTAGCTCTAAAATCCAGACAAGCTTTAAAAAACGAAATGAACCTGTTCGAGATCAATCCTGGATTCGGTCTGAAACAAGAGTCGGGTTTGAGACCCTCTAATTCTCCGACAGATCATTTTCGTACAAACAAACACAATAAAAGTGGCACTCATTCCAAAACCGATCACTGTTGTGATCAAATTCATGCCTGAACCAAGCATCTTTTTTCTCTTGAAATTTTCCTTGTTTTCGATTTTCCCGAGAAAAAAAAAGGTTAAGAAAGACCTGGATCAGAATTTTCCGAGAAAAGCATGTTTGGAGGCAAAACTGGGAAAAAAAAGGGTGGGTTTTTTTCTGAAGAGAAAAGAAAAGAAGGCTACCACATGGCGGTATATTATCGGTTTGGCATGGTGGGGGATAGGATTCGAAAGAAAAGGACAAAATGGATTGTTTGTTGTTTAATATTTGGAATCACATTCAATGGACCCATTTTTGTAATAGTAGCTGGTTGCAAGTTTTGGCTACAAATTTGCAGCAGTATCGATGGCAATAAAATTGTGGATATGCATTCATTTGTAGATTTAAGGTGGAGAATCTCTTTATCTGCATTAATGTTTTATTGCTCCGTGAATGGAAAAAAACAGAACATTATATACTGATATAAGTGGTATGAATTGGTTAAGTCATCGGGTTAATCAGCTTGATTTATGGGTTAATTAATTTGATATTTTTTTTCGAATTAGTACTTCAATCGGTTTATAGTCTAATCGATTTGATCAATTGATTCAGTTCAAACAACCATAATTTTATCTATTATTTAGAGATTCGATCCAATTTGACTCTATATTTTGTAAGGTATAAGTGGTTGAATTAGTTAAGTCATCGGGTCGATCGGATTGTACTATTCGATTGAATAAATCATTTAAAAAAATGAGTTTAAACACTTCAATCTGATTCAATCTATCAATACTCGATTTACGGATCAACTGATTTGACGTCTCTCATCAAATTGGTACCTCAATCGCTTCACAGCCCAATCAATTTTATCAACAGATCTAGTTCAAACAACCACAATTTTATCTATTATTTAGAAAACCGATCTAACTTGACTCTATATTTACTTAAAATTTAATGTAACTATTGTATATTAATAAGGTAGAGGAAAAATGTTTCCCATTACACGAGGTTTTGTGTCCTTGTTATTTATTTACGGGTAAGTATTTGATGCACTATTAATGAATAATACAACACTTCATCATTAGTAAAATAAAAAAATAATAGAATATTTATAAATAAATACTACTAAATTTTTAACATAAACTCAAAATTTCAAATTTGACTAAAGTTAAATCGAGTTAAAGAATTGACACTTGTCTTTAAGTTGTATTTAAAAAAATTGTATATATATAATAATTATCGTTAATATTTTGGGTTAAAATAAAATTATTAATATTTATTTATAAATTCTTGTATATTTTTTATTTTAGATAATAAAATGTCATATTTAAATTTATTAATAGTACATGAAACTCATATACGAAATGGTGTAATATTGTTTATTTACTTATTTTAAATCTGAGTGATTGCTGCATTTGGATAAAGCCTAGTCTAAGGTTCATGATTAGTGTTATTTTATTTTAGGCATAATTCTAAAAATCATCCCTTAACATTTTTGGGTTTTTTCACTTAAGCCCTTAAGCTTTTTTTTTTTGTCATTCTCATCCACAACGTTACAACTTTTTTCAAATTGCTTCCCTATGACACATTATCGTATATATTTTTAAAAATTATTTAAAAATTAATTATAAAAAATAAAAAAAATATTATAAATATTATAACAAATAAAAAATGATAATTTAAAAAAATTAAATTTTATAAAAATAATAATAAAAGGGAATAAATTCAGGAAATATGTGTATTTTGAGAAACAACATAAAATAAATTAGCAAACCATGAAGAGATATCACAATCATCCCCAACCAAATCCAAACCCGTCGGCACATCCGTCAACGGCAGTTCTTCAACCGGAAAGGCCAACAAATTTTTGAGGAAGCTTCCTTCTCAGATTACGATCTCAAAGCAATTCCTAATAAGGCTATTTATTCTCAAAATACTCAAAATCAAACCCAATCCCAGAACCATGATTCTTCGTCTTTTACCAGCTGCGGCAGCGGGATTGATGAGGTTGTGAGGGAAAAGGAAAGTGATGACATAGTGAGGAGAACACCGATCAAAATGAGTAAGTCAATTCGAGATCCACGAAACAACTGCGCTTTGTCCCTACAACCACCCGCCATCAGTCCAACACTCTTAAACAGAGCGCAAAAACAGAGAGATGAAGAAGAGAAATGGGTCTTTGCTTAAATTTATTATAGGCTAGTTTGGCAATATTTTAAAAAAATACTTTTGAAAAGTGATGTGGAAAAATAATTTTAAGAAATGCTTTTAAAAAGTTTGGTTTAAAAATTGAGTGTTTAGCATTGCTGTCAAAAAGTATTTTTGAGAAATAAAATGTCCATTTTAGACATGTTGTTATCAAGTAACAAATATGCATTTAAATAATATTTAAATTATTTAATATTATTATATTTTATTAAAAATATAAAAAAAATTATTATAGCTTATTAATATTTTAATATATAAAATATAAATTTTAAATATTTTTAAGCAATAAATATTAACTATTTTTAAAATTTAATTAGAATATATAAACTATATTTTAAATATTTAAATATAACAATTAAATATTTGTAGCTAGTATTTTAAAAAATATTTTTTATTTTTAATTAATAATTTTAACACATTTGCAATTAAGCACCAAAAAAAAGAAATTATTATGTTATTAGAGGGGTGAAAAAATAATTAAACATTAAAAGTGTTTTTGAGAGAAGAAAAGTTAAAAAATTTAGCTTTTCATTTTCAGAAGTGCTTTTGAAAAGCATTTTTAAAAAGCTAAAAATTTCAGCAAAAAACAATTTGTTCTGCACAGATTTTTTTTTAAAAATATTTTTAGAGCCAAAAATACTTTTTTTAAGCAATAAATAACGGGCTGCATCAATGAAAAGAAAAGTTAGAAAATTTTAAGCTAATAACTTTCTGGGTTTTTATTTATTTATTCTTATTCAGATAAATAAACAAAGAGCTTAGTCTTGCCACGTCAGACAATTATTATTCGTTGGTGACTAACGGTTTCTGTCAATTTTGGCCTTCTCTGAAAGAAATTGCAACGTTGTGAATAAGAATGACAAAAAAGAAAGCTTAAGGGCTTAGGTGAAAAAAACCAAAATTTTAAGGGTATGACTTAACCTATCCTCTAACCATTTTTGCAATTATGCCTTTATTTTATTAAGGGTATGGCTTAACCCTTTCCTCTAACCATTTTTCATTCTTTAAACAGACAAAACGTAATAAACGGTTTCAACTTTCTACTTCATTAGTTTTTTAAGCCAAATCAACATCAATAAATATAATTGGTTTAAATTATGATTTAAAATTTAAATTTATTTTTAATTTTAAAATATTTTAATTAAAATTTTAAAGTATTTGTATTATATCAATCGAGTTTTTTTTTATCTAACAGTAACTTGAATGTTAAATGTCAATTCGGATTTAAAGTGGAGCATTCTTGAAACACAATTGTTTTTCCATTAGTCTAATAATGGTTTGAACATTAAATATAGTTCGAATTTGAGGTGGTCATATTTAAAATATGTAGATAAAATTTTAAACACATTAACTTATTGAATGGATAATTTAGATTTAACGTGTTAACAAATAATCTTCCTAAAATTTACTGCATGAAAAATGTGTTTAAGCATAGGGTGAGCGTTTGATTGAATCGAATGCAAAAAATTTTGAGTTAAGCAAGTTGATGAATCATATTTTATCATCCTAACTTGATTTAAAATTTTATCGAATCAAGCGAGATGAAATTCGAATAAAAAACATTTGTTCAAGTTAAATTTAAAAAAAAATGACTTTGAGTCTTCATAGCCACTACCACTCACCATAATAAATTTGATTCACCGTAATCAAATTTGTTATTAACTTTCATCCCCTCATAATTTATTTATTAATCTTTTATATATGGTTTAGCTTCTTTATTTGCTTAGGTGCTTCAATTCTTCTGATTTTTGTCACAATGTATTTTGAAATAAAAATATATATTAAATGTAAAAAATGTGGTTTTTTTAATAAAATTTATTTTAAAGATAAAATATAAAATTGATATCAATAGAAAATTTTAACATGAATATTTTATGACATCATTAATAATTCAATTTTAACATAAATTGATAAAGATTCAACATGATTAAATAATTCAATAATATAAATAGTACAAAATGTGAAATTTAATTTAATAATATAAAGAGTAGACATAAATTCGAAAAAATTTGAGAAAAATAAAAGGAAAAAAATTTGAGGTTTGGGAGAAGTAAAAGTTTTAGAAAGAAAATAAAAGAAAAAAAGTCTTGAAGGTTTGGGGGAAAGTAAATTTTTTGTTGGGAAAGTAAAAGGGTTTGGGGGAAGAGAAGTAGAAGAGTTTGATATTTGATTTATTCGAATTATTTGAGTTATTTAATTAACTCGATTAGTTCAATTCGAATAATTCAAAAATTAAATTTTATTTTTAAATTTTTTCGAGTCAAATCGAATATCATCCTATTAAGCGCATTCAAAATTATATCTTTCTAGTTGTTTTAACTTGTAACAGTAACAGTATCAACTAAGATAAGACTCAATCAATTATGAAGTCATAAATTGATTAATTAATTAATGTATTACCTTAATAAACAATATCTATTTTTATCTCGAATATATATAAAATAGAATTATTCATATTAAAGCAGTTTTATATACTTTTATAATTTTTTATATGATTAATAATTTAACTATTTGACTATAATGTAATATTTCATTTTTAGGTAAGCTTTGAGTAAACCAAAAATGCTTGACTTAAGTAAAATAATAAATCAACTGTTAATATGTATTAATAAAGACATTATTATGATTTTTATGATAAAGATGCTGGCATTGAAAATTTTATATACGTTATAAATGATAAATATGACTGATAAATTGTTAAAATGTTAAGAGTTAATTGTATCGAATATCCCTAAACTATGACTGTATTCTAAATTCTCCCTAAACTTACAATATTCTAATTATATCCTTAAAACTAATAATGTTATATTAATTGTGTCATTTTGTTATTAAAATCGTTAAATGACACTTATCCAACTAAATCTAAAGCATTTTTTTAATATATATATAAAACATTGTGGCATAACTTTTAAAAGTAAACATTAATAATAAAGTAAAATTAGATATGGTAATGGAGCGGGACGGTGACAGATGTGACTAAATCCACCACATTTTGCTCCATCACTCACTCACTCCACGATGAATGTATAATCGTGAAAACCACAATCGTCTCTATAAATGTTAGTTGCATCCATCCTTACCTCACCTATCTCGCTCCACCTTAATTTAATTTTTTCTATTTCTATTTAATATTTTTAATATTTTTAAAGTCAAGTAAATATTTAAACTTGATTCTTCAAGGAGTATTTAAACATAAATATATGAAATTTCACTATAACACATTATAACATCCTTACCCTTTTAATAGTTATATATACAAAGATAAAATGATAATTTTACATAGTGGAGCAGGTCGAGGTGGGATAAGCAATTATCATACCCGCTCCATACCACTTTTCAAAAGAAAAAATTCATCCTACCCCACATCCACTTTTTAAAATAAAAAACCCACTCAATCTGAAGTGAATCGGTTTGGAATCCATTGGACGGTTCGGGTTTTGCTATCAATAAGTAAAATTAAAAAAAATAGAAAAAAATGTAAGAGTGAATGATCAACCTTAAAGTAAAAACTTCAAAAACTTAAAATTAAGATTTTTAAAATATCCATTTTTACAATATTTAAAATTTTTATTTTAAATTATATCACATGAGATTTAGCGTGTCATTTAACAATTAAATTAATAATTTTAGCAACTGAATGACCTAATTGACATAACCTCAATTAGAGATATAATTAAAATAATTTGAAATTTAAAAATTAATTTAAAACGAGAATCATAATTTAAAAATGTTTAACGCAATTAACTCAAATATTAATGATATATATATATATATATATATATATAAAGATGGATTGTGGTTGATTCAAGAATATATGCTTGAGAAGAGTGATTGAAGACTCCAGATATGGCTCTTTGTTCTATAAAATACCATTTTCTATATATGAATATGGCTTTGCTTGTTCGCGTGATTCTTCCTTTTATATGCAAAGTGTATATATATATATATGATTAGAAGATGCTTTACGTTCATCATCTGTCAATATAATCTATCTTTATACATGAGTATTGTTTTCAATGTTAGAGAATAATTTACGTGCGTTGAAGTGTATTATCCACCTATTTACGAGTTAAAAGAACTATGAGTAGTTTTAGATATTGTGTCAAAAATAATAAATATGACCAAAATCTATAATAAAATTATTAATAAAATAATTAAATAAATTAATAAAAGTGAAATCTAAAAACCATTAGTGGAATGCTATACGAGTCTTTAAGAGGCATTGCCCCTTTTCTTTCTCTCAAATTTAAAAAACTTTTATTAACGATTTCAAGATTTTTGAAAATATAATTAATTACAGATATTGAGATTCGAACTTTAAATTTATTGAATATCATCTCTTAAAAATAATTAAATAAATTAATAGAAGAAAATTCTTAAAGTTAATCATGTATCGTAACAAGAGTAAAAAATATTGGTTAGAGACGAATTTAATGGGGCAGGCAAGGGCCTCCTCCAAATGTAAGATATTCAATTTAGTCCTTTAGTATATAATGGAATTTTAAGTTAAAATAAAGATAAAATGCACTTTAACCCCCTCAAAAAATAATTTTTTTTGTTTAATCACTTTAAGGATGATGAAACCATAAATTATTAAATAATAAAACTATATTTTGACCTCTCAAAGAATTATAAATTAATTTTGACCCACTAAAAAAAATTATAGATTTGCACTTGGCCTTGGCTCTCGAAAATTTTGAAAAGATTTTATTAAGCCCTTCAAAAAGTTAAAATTTTAGTTAGGCTGCTCCTAAAATTTTTAGAAATTGTAATTAAACCCTTTAAAAGTTTTAAAAATTTCAATTAAATCCTCTTTTCTTTTTAAAAAAAAATTCTCATTAATCCTCTCAAAATTTTAACTAAATCAACCAAAAATTTTAAAATTTCTCATTAAATCCCTAACATTTTTATAAAATTTTGATTAAACCCATCAAAACTTAATGTCATAGTTCTTAATATCTACTTTTTATTTATTTATTTATAATTTCCTCCCAATTCTACACTTGGATAAGTCTTTGAATGTATGATGTTAATAATTGACTAACCCTTGCACCAAAATATTGTATATTCTTTTGATTGATTTGAATTCTTCCCCTATAATTGATTGTTTTAATAGTGGACTCAACATAATTATATTTGGAATTTATATAATCCTACTTCACTCAATTATGCTTGAGTTTGTTTAAAGACACTTTTTCATCATTTAATCTAAAATACAAAAAAAAAAAAAAAAAAGAGTATGCACACTTGCACTACACTGAAAATTTAATTTAATCTATTAATTTGCACTAAGTTAAAGCTTTTAAGTCCAATTTCTGTACCCACAAGTCATTTCTTTTCATTAGTTTTTACCTAATATTTTTAGGTATCGAAAAACTGATTTTATTAATGTGAGGGTCTTGAACCTTCAACGGAAAGTAGTATTATCATGACAAGATCTTGTCTTCCTTACTCTAAAAAGAACCTAAAGGGATTCACGGAATTTAGAAAACGCCTCACTTGGTGGAGATACCACCTGCAAACTCACGAAACCATATTTATTTGACATAAATATATTTAATATCTTAAATTTTTTTATAATTTTTTAAAAATAATATCTCAAAAGGAAAGAAGTCATGGAACTTGCTATTATTACACATTTAGTTACAAACACAGATTCGGATACATAACAAAACAGCAAACAACGTACTTTAAGTGTTGCTTCGAAGGCATATCCAAACATATATCGAAAATAACTTCGCAAAGATCCTCTATATATACATGATTGTACTTCTATATCGGACATATCCGAGGTAATGACTGCCTACTATCAGAAAAGAAACAGAGAATAAAAGACCAAACAGAACTGCTGTGTTTGATTACTACATGCTGCAAACTGTTGAAACCAGACATCGTGGGAACAAGCATGGAAAAAAGAGGTTCGAATGGTACGATCTATCCACCTTCCCAAAATGAAAGGGGTGAACTTGTAGTTGTTCTATGAGTTACTGTGGCTTAGCACCACCATTTTCTTCCTTGCTTTCGTCTGGAGTGGTGGTGGTTTCACTTTTCTTGCTGGAATGCCCTGTAACTGTCCTCCCCATGAACTTTCCTGCTTTGCTCAGTCCACTGCCGACAGCTCCGAGGCCACTCCCCACCATCCCAACTCCAGCACTGACACCACTTCCCATAAGTCCAACTCCAGTACCGATACCGGTACCAACCATACCAACACCAGATCCAACCAGTGAGGCCGCTCCGTCGAGTGCGTCCATTGTGCTTCCGATTACTCCAGCTTCTTTCAATCTCTTCCTTTCTTCTAGGATCCTCTTCTCTTCTTCAAAAGCAATCAACTGTTCCTCCTTGTTAAATTGATGGTACAAAAGCTGAAAGCATAAAATGAAGACTATATTAATCTGAAAAAAAATACAATACTTGACTGAAGATAAACCTCATTCACAAAAAAAAAAAAAAAAAAAAAAAAAAGGTTAAAATATGCTTCAAGTCTCTGTACTCTTTGCACACTTGGGCTTTAGTCCCTCTATTTTAGATTTCACAATTCAAATCAAATTGTCAATACCATTAAAATTTTTCTCTTAAATTCATTGGTATGACATTCTTAAAAAACAAAAAATACTCATTTGGTAGCTATATAACATAAAAAAATTGACATTGTAATGAACTAGAATTTAGAAGGAAAATTATAAGGATAAACTGGACTTAAATTTTGAAATCTGAAAAGTAGAAGAATTAAATTCCTTGAAATAAAAGTAAAGAGACTAAATTTTAAATATACGAAGAATACATAGACTTGGAGCATATTTTAACAAGAAAAATGAAACTCGACGTTCCAATGGTATAAAAAAGGGCATCAAATACATAAAACTAGAAGCAAAACAGGTATTTGGAGTGTCCATACCCAAAGCCAAATATGCATTGGACATGGGTATTTCAAGAAAAGAGAAAAATCGGAGGAACATATGACTTAATTACATTAAAAGCAACTATTAAGACTAATAAATCAAGCATAAAGAAAGTAAATTCTAAAACAATACCTTAATGGTACAACTTCCCCTGTCCTTGTTATCTTTTATTTTAAGTGTATCGAGTGAGGACAGAAGGTTCAGATTAACCTCCTTTGGTGTCTCCGGTTCCAGTTCGATCAAACGGAATTTCGCAATTCCCAACCTCTTGTCTTGGCCAATGTCCTGGTCGAAAACCTGTTTGAAGAATATCAATGTCAAATACGAGTATACGCACGGCACGGACGTACTCAATTTTTTCTAAGTTTTTCCATGTATTAAGAGTGTTTTGGAATGTCATATCCCCTATAAACATTTCCCAAAACACATCAGACAAGAGAAATCTCACTTATAATCACATAAGGAGGGAGGGAGAGCAGAGGCCAAACCAGGAATTTTTGTTGGAGGCGGAATAAGATTAAAAAAATTTTGGTGGTCAAAACTAAAAATTGTGTGTTAAAATAGCTTATATTAATTTTAGAAAGGGCCAAAAATGAAAATTTCCCATTGACGAAAGGGGCTAAAAGAGATTAAATCGAATCATTTAGGTTTAAGATGAGCTAAAAGTGCAATTAGAACATTTAACCAAGGGGGCCAAGACCACTGCCCCCTGGCTTAGCCACTAAGATGATAGCATAAGCAAAAAAGAGGAATAGAGAAACTGGTTCAGAACCTCTACAGTCAGTTCCTGCGTCTCTCTATCTTCGGCAATCAACTCAAACGTTTCATTCCAAACGGGATTCAGGTTGTTCTCGATGATTTTTGTTTTAATCTTGAAGAGAGGTCGGATGTGCACGACAACATAAGGATCAGATTTTCCAATCATTTCCATGTTCTTCAAATCATTTGCTTTGACTACAGTAACTGTCAGCTTTCCCTCCGGTTTAAGCTCTAATTCACTGCATAACAAAAGAAGTGATATTCAAGCAACATATCGGAGAAATTCCAGAAATTCAAACCAAAACAAGTGTGCAACTAGAGCTTTTTTCTTTGTTTTTTTCAGTTTATCACTCAAAATGGAAAAAGAGCAGAGAACCAATGTTTTGGAATTACCTTGTATCAACTGGTATACCACCAATTGGAACAACAATTCTGTGTGGCCACTGAAGCATGTCTGTGACAATTGAATTCACAGTATCCTACAGAATACAATAAAGTTGGAACAATCTACAATCTCAGTTAGTGCATCTAAAAATAGCAAATCGGTCAAAACACGGGAATATAAACCAAGAAAACTTACATCAATCATGTCTGAAATTCCGGGAACCGCTGTTAAGCTTCCACCAACAGCTTTCAGAGTGTAATCAATTCTAGGCTTTGGCTGATTGAATTTAAAAAAGGAATCAGTGATTTCAAAACAGTTTTAGATAGCATTATTCCGAATTTCGATATTTCATAGCAAAACTTGAATGAAAAAAAATGTATGAAAGCAGAAAGGACATCAAACAACCTATATAAACCCCATTGCATTTGCAGCAATGTCACAATACCTCAGCAAGGAGAGCAACAACTACCGCAGAAATACAAGGAATCTCTTCAGCAAGTTGGAAGATGACACGAACAACAGTGAAAACTTGGAGATTCTTCAACTGCATCATAGGGCAACACACTAATAGTGAATCAATAATCTCATGTCATAAGAATTGAACTCGTAAAATGGAAGAAGTGATACGGTATGTTACAGTGTTGAAACATAATTACATTTGCATTTAATATAGATGAAAAGTTTGAAAGGCTGCTGATGTGCTGACCTGAATCGGTATCGAGGCAACAAGTGCAGCTTCAACACCTAAAATTATACTTGGATCACCACCCCACCGAAGATCAATATCCATCGTGATTTGGCCTTTCTTAAGGTTCTGAACGCGAATACCTGCATTGCATAAGCAAACATGCTGGTAGAAATGCTTAAAGCGAGGAACTCACAATAGTTTACAGAACTTTAAAAATCAAATTGAGCAGTAAAAAGGTCCCTGCTAACAAAAACCAGTTATATGTATGCATACATTTGAGTCTCATGGTCTAACCATCTCACAAATTAACCAAAGTGCTCCATCATGAAAAATGATCACAAACCTAAGACAAGACCAAGACACTCTCCACAAAAGATTTAGATCGAGAACTTTGGAAAGAAGGGAGATATGACTTGAATAAGCTAAAAGCCAATGGGGAGAAAAAAAAATGTAAATGCCGTGGTAAGAAAGAAATTTGGACAATCAGGGGATCAGGAAGGTTGATTATCCGTTCAGCAGATACAAAGTTTCTTTAAGTATAGAGTTATTAATCATCTTTCGAGCTAAAAATGAAATAGATCCTTGAGTTTTATGGTTAGTTGATTAGCTTTTTCATTAGTAGTTTGTTCATAGGTTAACTTTATTTAAATTCGAGTAGAAATTTAAGTGTACTTTTGGTGTCTGTTTTAGGACCAAAACCAAGTCAAAGATTGTCAGAATTACGGAGATAAAATGCTAAAAGAACTCAACAACTAAAGTGGTGAGAGCACCTTGGCAATTGGTTTCATGGATGCTATGTTCAGGTGTGAAAAAAGAAAAGGCATGAAGGCAAAGCGCGAAAACTTGTCTCGGACTTTACTATTTGGGGCCAAAAGGGATTCTACTTTGACTAGGCTTTTGGACTATTTAAGCATTAAAATTATTTTAGAATAGAGAGAAGCCACAACTCGAAATATATCTATAAATTAAATTAGGACCCTGAGATTAACTTTTCCATTGGTCAAAA
Organism: Gossypium stocksii; assembly: GCA_020496765.1. Classification (NCBI taxonomy): domain Eukaryota; kingdom Viridiplantae; phylum Streptophyta; class Magnoliopsida; order Malvales; family Malvaceae; genus Gossypium; species Gossypium stocksii. The sequence continues at coordinate 5,625,631 of CM035623.1, forward strand.
AGGAAATTGAGGGATTATTAGATTTGTGTGAAATATATCATAGGTCTAATCTCATAAGAACACAAAACCTTGTTTTATATTTAATTTAGTTTTAGATTTTAGCACTAATTTTCATTAATTGATTTTCTGGAAATATTTAATGTGCAATTTTCGGTTTGGTTTGGAATTTGGATACACTAATTTATCACTTTATTATGAGCTGCCTGCAATAGCATATATGTGCATTAGAAAATTCTGCAACTTGAAAACATGACAAAATCCACTAGCTAAAAAGCAAGCAAAATGAGGTCACAATTCTCCGTTAAGTCATACCTTCGATCTTGGGAGCTACAGTACCAAGAGACAGTTTACTGAATTTTAGTGAAGTAATACCAGGAGGTCGGTATTCTTCCAAGAGAGGTTCAACAGACTCTTTGATTACCGCTGATGCTGCCTGAAAAGATAACATTTCAAAATAATTTAAACAGTGAAGCTAACGATGGTTTATCTGCGAGCAAATGTAGCATATAAAACAACTGCAAATTTACAATTATTTTCACTCAACAAAACATAAAAGAAGATTAATAAGTTGCCAAAATTGAATCTATTCTAGTGGAAACACTCAGTTAAACAAAAGGTACACTGCTAAGATTCTTTAGCTTTTACGAGCAAAATCTCGATCGGTCACAAATATAACCATAAAAAGAACAAGCAGCTTACCTCTGCAACAAAAGGCCATAACTTGCTCAAGTGCTTGTTCAACCATTTCACCTAAAAGGGCCAACCACAGTATAAAATGGTAAGCAACTATACTGCATAAAATCTTAATCACAAAATTAAAGTACATTTATTCAATACCTAACACATGTAGATATATCTGATAGCCAAAGATGCATATTTTAGGCAATAAAACCAACAAAAATGCATCATGAATACACTTATTATGCTCGGACTCTTTATTATTCTTGAATTACACATATCCAACACCCATATTCAATGCATATTTGAACATGCGTATAGAAATATGATCCTCCAAAGACTCTCCAAATGCATGGAATCTTGGAAAAAAGAACATGCTCGTGTTTCACAGTCATACCCAAATCAGAGTAACAAAGGAATACATTTAGGAATTATTAATGTCCCAAAATTTATATGAATAAAGCAATATTATGACAGCAAAAATACACAACAACGACACGAATATACAAATTATTAGGTCTAGAAAAATTCCAAACTTCCTGTGAAGAAATAATTTTTGCTTTCACAAGTGAAACAAGAGAAATTTGATTTTCTTCAGGTTGAACTTAAACCACAGTAGCTTAAAAGAAGGTTAACAAGAATCTTAATTGATTTGACACCATTAAACCAACCTGTTCATAGACAGGGAAAGATATCCATTCAGGATAATTATCACCACAAATTTTCTTCAAATCATCTCTACTCAGAGCCCCAAGAACTTTTATATCAGCTGCCTGTCAAAGAAAACAAATATTATGATTAATAAGGATCCAAAACGTTTCATTCATCTGAAAGCTTAAAAGCTCACTAAGTTGCAAGATCAGATTTCCGCCCATAAAGACGAACCAAAAATGGAGCAAGGGACATATGCTCCTCCCCATTTTTGCATCAAACTAAAAAAACATGAGGATTTGAAACGAAATACATGAAAGCACAAAAAAATTGAAGTTAACAAGCTACTATTGTAGTGACAAAAAGACTTGTAAGTTGGCCTCAATATCCAAGGTTCAAACCATGTGAAAAACATACACCTCCCCCAAATTTGAAAATACCAAAAATGAAAAAGACAAAGAAAGAGCTACCGTAAAACCACCTTGTTCAACCCATTGAGCCTAGATTGTTCATTGACCAAGCAACACAAGCACAGGTCAAGAGTTCCACCCAATAACCATGACCACACTCTAGAAGGTCATGCGACAACCTATGAGCTCCCAGAGGTCAACTCATTTGTTACATCAAGGACCACAGGAGATTCTACCACTAGGATGGTCACCGATACCTCTCACCAATTGACCACCAAATCCCATCAAGATGAAAATACATGATGCTCAGAAAGTCGCCCAAACAGGTATAATTAGCCCATTTTTCACCGCTAACCATAAGTATACATTTTCACCTTACTCTACCCATTTCCTTTCTCGTGCTACCCTCATTGACTTAAGCATTATAACAAGTCCCGGAGAACTACCTCCGGCACCCTCTAACCTTTTTGTCCTCCTCTACAGGTATTTGACCACTTTCACTGCTTCAACTCCAACCCAACATCAACATACCACGAAAGACTCAATTAATTTCTTATAGCCGCCCTACTCCATACAATCAAATTTGATTAGGATGGTAAGTAGCAAATTAAAAATTCCTTCTACTAGAGGTTGCTTAAGCTGACACAGCTCCATCAAGGAAACTAAACTTAAAAAATTAACTCATCTACTGATCAAAAAAAATGAGAGGTCGTTTAATACAAGGAAAATTACAAAGAATGTAGTCACTCAACTACAAAGTTCAGCGTTCTCTTTAATTCATTTCATAAATAAATGAAAAAAATAGCAAAGTTAAACGAATTGCGATTAAATAATTAACGAAATCTAAACAGATTTAAAAAGTTGAATGAAATAAAGATACCTTGGCGATTCGTTTAGCGCTTCGGTACTTCATCATATGACGCCAACCAGCCATCAATGAAATCCCGAATACCATCCCCATAAACATCCCAGAAACCAACCCCATTTTCCTGGATTTCAAACATAAAACCTTTTTTTAAAAAAAACCAACCCAAAGAAGTATAAGTAAGCAAGAAAGCGTAGGATGCATGAAATGATAAACAAAGAAAGAAAGAGTTAAAGTGAAACTAAAAATAGGGATCCAAAAGAGGAAAAAAAATTACGTTTAAACAATTTGGTTTCCCTTTTCTTTTTTCTTTTTTTTGCTTAAGAAAACTTTCTTCAATCCAAATAACTCAGTGATTTAAGCTCCAAAGGAAACGTCTCTAACAAAAAAAGAAGCTGGAAATGGCAGCTGGGACTGCAAATAAAATACTGAGAGAAAAAGAAAAGCATTCGAGTATTGTAAAAGCAAAGTAGAGCTGGATTGAGGATTGGAGGAAGACAAAGCCGAGAGAGACTCTTCTTTGCCTTAAAATCATTTAGTGTTTAATTTTGGTATAAAGCAACATTTAGTTCTTTAACTTGTCAATTTCTCTCAATTTAGTCCTTTAATTTCTTTTGTCTATGTTAGTTTTAGAACTCAGCAACTTCTCCCCATTTAAACGATATCTAATTTGGTTTCCATTAAGGTACGATGATATGATATTTTAAGAAAGTATTATATCGTTACTTGAAAATTTTTAAAAAATTTATATAAAATCTAAAAATACAAAAGATTATAAAGAAAGTATATATTTTCTCTTAAAAAATTAGATGATAGCATGACACAATTTAAAAAAATCAAATTATCAAATTTTAACAAAATTCAAGTTTATGGATCAAATTAAAAAAGTGTCAAATTCCAATCATACTTAGGACCAAAATATTCATGGACTAAGATAGAAAAAGTTGTTCATATCAAGGACTAAATGTTGCTTTATCCCTTTGATTTTCTCTTTTTCTAATTACACGACTGTGGGTTATTGTTTTTGTTCAACCACGTCTGTCGGTTTTGTCACTATGGGAGACTAATGGGTAAATTCCAGAAATCATCATCTAACTATAAAAAATTTTCATTGTAAGCACCCAAAATAAATTGGACACTCGAAATTACAAACAATTTCCTTAAAATTTTAATTTTCCACCCAATTTATGTAATTTCCAATTCATTGTTATACATTTAAATAAACAACTATCATTTTAGATACCCAAATCTTTTAATTAATGAGGAGAAACCCTAAAAATTGGGGATATTTGCATTGCTTTTGGCCCTTTTCTCTGATGTACTAGAAATGCAGCAGTGAAGACAAGAAATTGAGAGGGATAAACAAAGGAAAGCACTCTCCAACAGCCAAAAAGAAAGAACCCGATGTTATTTCCACCTGTTATTGTGGAAGTGGAAAAAAAAAATTGAAATCCAAAAAAAATAATGACAAAAAATTTCAAAAAACAAAAATATCAATTTCAACTGATCCAAAATATTTTCAAACGCCATTTGTCACCAAAGGCAGCTGTTGTCGGTTATGGGTGTGAAGCAGCAACATCATGCAGAACTCAACTCGATGTTTGACCCCCTAGATGTTAGCTTTGAGTAACCCGATTGCGGGCAATGGTGAAAGCTCACAGTTCTAAGCTTCAATGAAGAACTTATGAAGCGTGGTTTCTGATGAGAGTAATGGGGAAGGAAAAGAAGAAGGTGCAAGTGAAAGTGAAGGCATACGTGAATAATGTCATAGATAATAAGAAGATATCACATTAGTATGATTATTAAATCATACGTGAAGACAGTTCAATGTTAAAATTCTGCCGAAATATCTTAAAAATCCTGTTTCAATCTTTCGTTCTTACAAGAGAAACAAAAAAAAAAAAAAAACAAATACAGGAATATAGCTTAAATAAGTACAGAACCCCTTTAGAGGAACTCACTCCTCTTAATTTTTTATTTAATTAATCTTGGAGAAACTACATAGTTAACTAATTATAAAAAAAAATAATTTTAGGTATCCAAAATAAAATGACCAAAAAAAGGGTATAATGACAAATTTAGCCCTAATATTTACATATTATATTAACTTAGTCACAATTTTAAAAAATTAACCCTCAAAATTTACAAATAATTTCAATTTGATCCTAATTCTTGAATATTTAAAAAATATATAAAAATAAAAATATATATAATAGTTGTAACACATTGATTTGACGAACCGGGTCGGATTGGGTAGACAACTCCAATAAAGGATGCCTAGGTTGCTGGACTTAGCCCAATGAAGGTTGGTAATTGTCTAGCGAAGTACTTCGTAGAACTTCGTTAATACAGATATATTAGTGAGTAATGGCAAGGTAGAGATTAGGGCGAGGACCTTATTAGGCAAACATTATCGCTAATGAGATCGTCACCCGTGTTTTTACGTAGTGACTAGAGTAAGTAAAATAGCTTATGGAACACATTTAAGTCATTTAATGTCCTATTGGAGGTAACATGTCAATAATTAGGACACTTGGAGGGCCTCGTAAGATGTGATTAATTAGTGGAAGCGTGCGAGAGCCAGAAATGATTGGAGATAGTTCTGATTAGGATTTGCCCATAAGATAGTTATAAATAATATAGAGTAGTGGTGGAGAGAAGATTTCTAAATAATCTTCTCCACTGGACCTTGTTATCATAAAAAAAAAAACAGTAGAGTTCTTTCTTACTAACGAAGGTGTTAACTATTAAAGTTTAGGTGAGCTTCTACGATAATATTCTACTAGTAAATTCTTAATCATTCCTTTAAGTTTTACCAGATAGATAGAAAAGTGTTAACATAAGAAAGGTGGTAGTATATTTTAAATACTAGGTATGAAAGAAACTTTTACCTGAAACTATTTGCATGTCTATAAATGTTTGCTATGTCATAGCCTTTTGGTAGTTTTTGATGATTTTAGGAGTTGTTTCATTGTTTAGCTAAAGATATGGGAGAAAGCCCTAGTATAAAAGGCAATGAACCAGTAGAGTAAATCAAGCTCTAGAGTAAAGCATTTTGGTGAGTTCCTTTGTACTTAGAGTTATAGTCTGTATTGTTTCGGTTAATAGTTTCTATCATTCAGCAAGGTAAGTGCCATTGTCCCTTGACACTGGTGTTCAGATCTAAAGAAATATGTTCTTAAAGTCAGTTGCATGCATGGTCAAACACGATAAAAGAACTTCAAGATGTGGTGTATGTATAAAGTATGAATAACTCATTCCTTGGTGCATAAGCTCCGTATCTAGACTGGTGTGAGGAGGTATGGGTGGAATGATATATACATTGATCTTGAAAATCCAGGATAAAATTTTCACCTCCGGTATGGCACGTAGATGCAAACTGTGATTGGTGAAAACCCGACCTTGCAGGGTAACACTTATGTGTCCAAACAATGAAGGGAGTGATGAGGATACAAATGAAATGATTGTGTATAGTTCAGTTGAGAAATTATGAAGATCTAGGATATGATAGGTTTTTCGGTAACCGGGATTAGAAGCTAGCACAAGGAAGAGAGTACAAGAGAAAAAAAAAGGGTGCATGAATTGATGCACGTTATATGAAAAGAATTAACAGTAAACCTATTATTCAAAAAAAGGGTTAGACCACGTAAGTAGCAAGTCCTCAGAGCGGATGTGTTCGAAGTGTCATGCATGGTAACTTAGACCAGCAAAGTACGCCAATGGGCGAGGTGAGTCGCGATAGAATTCACCAGATGTCTTATGGGCTAGAGGGATGTGTTTGCCAAATATGGCGAGTTAGTTGACAACTTGAGTTTCTATCCTTTAACGTCTGTTATTATCTTTTAGGAACTCATTAAGTTCTTTTGAACTTACCACATTTCCCCATTTCCCCATTTCTTTTAGGTTCTTAGATCAAGTGTATCATTGAAGGAAATCTGCCAGACCTACGACCATTTGTGAACCTTTTGATTTTGTGGGTAATATGTATTCGTTGGGGGTTATTAGAACTTTTGTTAGAAGCTATCCCTTGTCGATCTATTGTTGTTTTCAAATCAATGTTTTGTATTTATTTTAAAGATAATTGTAGCATTGAATGGCTTATTCCCACCCGCGATTTATTAAAGTGTTTATGATAGCCACCGCAAGCTATGATTGTGTATTTTAAATCTTTATGCAAGGCGAAGTAGCTATTTTAAAACAGATTTCCAAATAAATATAAGTTAGAATTTGTGAAATGCTGCACCACGGAAATGGAATCTGCCAAATTGTTGGAGTGTTTTAAAGAGAAGCGTTAGAGTAGTTCAATAGGTCAAACTTGTTATATTCCATACCCAAATATCGTGGACGTGTCAGGTGTGGGGTGTCATAATAATAAATATAAATATATTAATATTAAATAAAATAAAAATACCCCTCTGATAAGTGATGAAAGTAATATATTTTAATCTTGTTCTTAATGCGTTTTAGGATGATTATTTATGCAAATTGGTGAATTTTATGCTCCTAATCCTTTGAATTCATGTTTTTATACTTACGTGAGCATTTGGGAGCAAAATGAATGAAAAACGAGCGAAAATCGGATAAAAAGAGCATATTTCAAGAGCCACATGGCGGTGTGAGCCACACGAGCTGGACACACAGCCATGTGTTAGACCGTGTCAATTTTGTAACTTGCTTCCCAAACACGCGAAAAAACGTAATTTTTAGGCTTTCTAGGCATTCTAAAGTCTATAAATACCAAATAGAAGCAGAAAATAGGGAGCCATAAGAGAATATTGAAGAAAACAACTCGAAGAACACCATTGGAGCCAATTTTGAAGCATATTTCCAACAAGATTGAAGACCTCGTTTTAATTTCCTTTGAAGTTTTTATGAGTTTCTTTATTTCTTGTAGTTATTCTAACTTTGAAATGTTTTTTTTTCAAAATTATGAACCAATTCCCTAGATATCTAGGGAAGATGAAACATATGATGAATTCTATTATTTAATTTCTATTTTATGCGATAAATACTTGATTCTTGTTCTTAATTATGTGTGTTTATTTCTTGTTTTAATATTTTCAGGATATTAATTCATGTTTAATGTACTTAAATCAGAGAAGGAAAAGTTTATTTTTAAGAGTAGATCTAGTATAATTGAGTGGAGTTACATGCAATCCTAGAAATAGGACTGCATAAATCTATCGGATTAGAGTCAAATCTAATAGGAGAATCTATAGATCAAGTTAATACGACGATAGGGGTTTCAATTAGAAAGAGATTTTGATTAATCAACCTAAAGTTAGTTGCTTTTACTCTCAAAAGATATTTTAGCATAATTTAGGGATTTCTACGGTGGATTCTTTATTGGGTTTTGCCTCTTTCATTGGTTATTATTTGATTATTCTCCTTAATTAATAAATAATTGACGCTAATTGCCTAATTCTCAAATTCACCCCACGCACCTAAAAGCAATTCCAAGAATTTAAAAAGGAAAAAGATTTATTTGATCCCAAGTTTCTTCGGTAGTCAATGGAGCAACATCTTTGATCCATTCGCCATCAACGTATGGGACCCTTCCAAGAATTTGGAATCATTTTTCCAAGAAAATTTAGCCATGGTCAACACTCGCATCGACTAGAAAAAGACATCAAATGCCCATGTGTTCAAAGTCGATCTTTCTGGACTTAAGAAATTGGAAATCGAAAATGAAAGGGTGCTTCAAATTAGTAGCGAAAGAATATGGAGAAGGAAGAAAAGAACGAGATGTGGCATTGTGTGGAGCGAAGTAGTGGCAAGTTATCGAGGCGGTTTAGGTTGAGGTTGTTTGAGAATGCAAAGGCGAATCAAGTTAAAGCTTCCATGGAAAATGGGATTCTCATTTTTACTGTTCTTAAGATGAAAGTGAAGAAGCCTCATGTCAAAACCATTAAGATTTCTAAGAAAAAAACATCATTGGTTTATAACATTACAAAACAATGTTGGTCAAATGATGTAAATTTGTAATCAAAATTTTAACAGTGAAAATGCAAATTACTTCTTCTTCTTATTTATCTGAGCATTCTTTCGTACCCCTCTACAACTATAGTGCAGCAATGAAAATGGAAACGATTAAACAACCTATTTCTTTGAATTTTTGTAGAACTAGGATCAAATTGGGACTATTTGTAAATTTTGAAGGTTAATTTTTTTAAAGTTATGACTAAGTTGATATAATATGTAAAAGTTGAGGGCTAAATTTATTATTATACTGATTTTTTAACTACCACGTCAGCTTGCCATTTGTGAGTTTTAATGAGAGTGACTAAAATGATCGAATTATGTAACGTGGGTATTTAAATTACAAACTTTTTATATTGGGTACCTAAAATGAAAATTTTTGATGCATGAGTGACTATTTATATAGTTTACCCTAATAATAATGAAGTTTTAAATATCATACATTAAATTATAATTAAAATTTAAAACTAAAATCTCAATAAATATCACAAAATAATATAATTACATACAAGTAAAGATAATAATATTTAAAAAAAACTCTTATAAAAATAGTTTTTGATACTATTTAAATTTAAATAAAATTTCTCGTAAAATTCATACATATAATAATATATTCAAAATATTATCCATTACCATAGTGATTAGAAAAGACTATGAGTAATTCTAGCTAGAAGATTAATCATGTGCCAGTTGAGATAGATACCTTAAAAAAAAACAAACCGCCATCCCTCTTAGATTTTCTGGCTATCCAAACAACCCTATCCTGGAAATTTCACACTTTTTATTCCGTCCAAAGAAAATGGCATTTAACTCCCTTCCTTTCGTTTAATCCCACCTTCTCTGCTCCAAATTTTCTCTAGAAACGTACTTCGAGATGGCATTTCTCATGCCTTCACCTGAAATTTCCACCGCCTCTGCAAAAATTTTCTCTAACCCTACCCCTCGCCATAAATTCCTCAAGAGCTGCGCGATTTCGAAGAACGACGACGAGAAAGTTTGGTCAAGGACCAACGCTAGGGTCGGTGTTAAAGATGCCGGCAGTACGGTTTCGGGTTTAAGCCAAAACTTGAGGTTGTACGTACAATTTTCGGCTCCGGTGAAGCGAGGATCGAAGCCCAGCAAGGAGGAAGAGGAAAAGCAGGATTATTACGTGAATATGGGTTACGCTATTCGGACCTTGAGAGAGGAGTTCCCGGACATCTTCTACAGAGAGCTCAGTTTTGATATTTACAGGTTCGGATTCCATTTTCCCGTTTTTGATTTTTCCAAGTTTTCCTTGTTCATTACTGCTGATTTTTGGATTCTCATCGTTAAATTCAAAAAAAAAAAAAAAAGGTGATGCCATTTGTTTGAATAACTCGTACTAATTCATCCTAAGCTTATGATTTTTATGTAATTAGATGTTTTTGAATTTTGGTCTTTTGTTTGAAAGTTGATTGTTTAGTGTTTGTGTCTGGTGTATAAGGTAGAAAGTATTGGCTCTTAGCTTAGAACATAGAGAGCTCTGTTAATAGTGTCCATGTTTGATTGTTTTACAAATTGATTGATGGAAAAGGTGGTTTTGTTAAGGGCAAGGTGTGCACTCTATGCGTTTGAACCCTTATATTGACCAAGGCACAAAGCTCGAAAGAGAGGCGCTTTTGCTTGAGTGAAATAAGGTGCAACATGCATGTGTGTGCATTTTTGTATGTCTATTAGTCATGTACGTGCTTGTGTGTATAATAAGCTTAAGATTTATACTTGTGATAATAAACTCTGAAAGTTGGTCAAATTTGTTTAGTGAACAAGCTAACTTTTCTTTTAATTTTGTTGGCCGGTATGCATGATTTCTTTTGGTCCTGTGCCTGTCGTCGTATACACAAATATTGAGAAGGATCCCTTTTCAAATATGGTTTTTTTTTCCTTTTTTTGTGTATTGCCTTACAAAAATGCATGCCTAGGGTGTTAAGCTTGTGCCTGCTGAATGCGCCTGGCCCAAAGGGGTTTGAGGTGCTTTTGTTTGATGTTAAGGCGCAATGCCTAGGTGCTTGTCTTGACAATACTGGATAAAGTTATGCCTTACGTGCATAATAGCATACGTTGCTAGGTCGATGCATGCTGCTGCCTTCCTCGTGCAAATAGATTACAGGCTTTTCTATGTGACACCTCTATAGATGCAGGAGGATTAATTTTCCCATATTCTGTCCTCTTTGTACTCCATATTCTGACAAAGTTACTTCTCCTCTATTTAGGGATGATATTGTATTCAAAGATCCTCTCAATACTTTTATCGGAATCGACAATTATAAGTCATTCTTCTCGGCACTGCGATTCCATGGGAGGATATTTTTCAAAGCGCTCTGGCTTGACATTGTCAGTGTATGGCAGCCAATGGAGAATGTCATAATGGTTCGCTGGACCATCCATGGCATTCCACGAGTCCCATGGGAAAGTCGTGGTCGATTCGATGGCACTTCTGAATACAAACTTGACAAGAAGGGAAAAATATATGAGCACCGAGTCGACAACGCCGCACTGAATTCACCCCCTAAGTTTCAAGTGCTAGCTGTGGAAGATCTAATCCGATCCGTAGGTTGCCCCTCAACCCCAAGGCCAACTTACTTCGAGATTTCATCGGCTTCACCTCCAGAAAAAACATAATAAAACCACCATAGGTTCTTCATAAATTTTGGTAAATAATGTGTCTCATGGTTGCTAAGCTATATATAGCATGAAATGGGTGTTATTAATTTGTAAAAAACTTGGTTTAGATCACAAAGCTAGCACTTGGTATTTGTGTGGGTTGTATTCTCATATTATGATATCAAACAAGTTGTATGGTTTTGTAAAAATACAAGTATAATGAAGTTGATTGTAAAATGGAATCAAATTGAGTAAGATAATAAATAAGATTTTGACTATGTTCAACTAAGTTTTTGAAACCTGCGTTTGCCGGGAGTCGAACCCGGGTCTATTGCTTGGAAGGCAATTATCCTAACCGTTGGACTACAAACGCTTGTTGTTTTCAGGTCTTATTTTAGAGATATAAAACTAAAAAAAAAGAACTACAATAGTTAATAACTCGATCTTAAGTAGACTTTATGATAATATTCTTGTAGTATGTGATATGAAAGTTTATATTGAATAAAAATTAGCTTTTATTGTTTTATTTAATTATAATCATATTAATAATTTATTTAATGTAAGGCACAATAATAAATTTATTACTAATACTTACTTATTTGTCATTTCAGTCTTAATTTTATTTTTTATCATTTCTTTCTATATTCAAATTTAATTAAATTAATTTTTTTGCAAAAAAAACTTATAAAATACTAAAATTTTAATGATATTGATGACATTTCATATAATGTATACTTTATTACCGATGTAGATATTTGTTTTTTATTAATATTTTTAAATTTTTTGAAATTTTAAAATATTTTTATTATTTTTTATTTTTATGCAATAAATGTGAATTATTACGTGAGTTGTCACTTTAATGTCATTTAAATTTTAAGAGTCTACCTAACCATTTCATCTAAAAAATATAATTTAATTAAATGTTAAAAGTTGAAAGTGAAAATGATCAAAAAAATCAAATTAGTGTTGAAATGATAAAAAGTAATAAATATTAAAGGGAGAGTGATTTACTTACATCCTCGTTTAATACTTTAACTATACATCCTCGTTTAATACTTTAACTATCTTGCCATTAAAATTTTCAATATAATTGTTACGCATACAAATTTTCAAACTAATCTAATATATATATATATATATATTAATATTTATTTAACGACCAAAATTTTTTACTTAAAATAAATAATTTAAAAAATTTAATATACATCAAATTTTACATGCATAATTTATGTGGATAAAATATGAAATATAATGATTATATTGTAAAAATATTAATCGTAAGAAGAGATATAAAGTAATTTTAAGTTTGTGTAAATTAATAATTTCTTAGATTAAAAATTAAATTTATGAATTAGAAATTAATTTAATTTAAGTTTTTAAAAAAAAGGTGACAGATGTTACCATATTATTGGCCAGAAAATTTAGGCGTGATTTGTGAAATGGAATAGTAATGTTTACATAGGGAAAACAGATTGTACAGTTAATAATGTGGGCATTTATAAAATCGGTGCTACCAGCTGTAGCACCAAAGTTCTCTCCTCCCTCGACGTGGATAGCACCTGCTCACAATGCTAGGGTTCCCTTTTGTTTAACGTAACAAAAAAACCAAGGACTGGGTTTTTAGCTGTTTTATTTGGGATGAAAAACCAATTGAATTCAGACCCCACGATGGATATGGGTTCGAGGTTCCGGCATGGAGCCTCTGGCTCCGGCTCCGATGGTGATTTCGGTTTCGCTTTCAACGATAGTAATTTCTCCGACCGGCTTCTTCGGATCGAGATTATGGGTGTCCCATCGGAGTGTCACCCTGATGGTGAAGATTGCACCGGTATCTCCGGTTGGGACCACCACCGCAAAAGGCGCCGGGAGGATATCAAGAAGGAAATCGGTTTGTTCCCTATTTTGCTATTTATTTATTTGTTCTGTTTGGTCAGCTTAGAAAATGTAATGTAATAGAAAATTTAAGCAACTATTATTTAATTGTTAAACTTGTTCTTTGTAGACCAGAGTTGTGAGGGAAAATTAAAAAAAAAAATTCAAGGATATACTTGTTTGGGTAAATGGAAACTTTGAAGGAAAATGTTATGAAAAAAAGAGAGGAAACTTTATGGAATACAGCCAGTTAAACAAAATTTATAAGGATTTTACTTTTTGGAAATTTTGTAAATAAAAAATTGTGCTGGAGATTGCTCTTTCTTTGGATGGTCTTAAATGTTATTTCTCTCTATACACAAAAGGCATAGCCTTTTAAGAGCAAAGAACTTGAAAGCTATGTTATTCGGACTTAGGTGTGAGTGCTCGACACAAAATTATGTTTAATTCTTTTCTTATTCTATGTTGTTGGAGGATCATTCGAGGGTTATATCCCTGTAGTTATGTCTGAATTTGGGTCGGACACTGCTTGTTGGATGCTGATACTTCGAAAATAATGAAGTGGAGCAAAATAGCTTGATGGGCTAAAAAATGATGTTGAGAGCTGATCACACGATAATGTTGTCGAGATGGATTTCAAAGAGTTGAGATTTACTCATTTTCAACATGTAAACTTGTTCATGGTCTTTTGTGTTTGTCTCACTTGTTTCCATCAGGGGATTTGATTCCTAGATTACTTTGTTACATGCTAATGGATGCTTACTTGTTATGATATATATAAACATAGTCTATTTTATAATATTTATGATATATATAAACATAGTCTATTTTATAATATCAGTTGGCTTCTAATGATTTTGCTTTTATTTTACATTCTCCAGTTTTGGATCTTAGTTTATGTCCTGAGGAGCAGATTTTAAATGATAACCAGCCTGATATGGATGATGGTGCGGGCTGCGAAAATCAAGATGCAGAGGCAGAGGCTGTGGCAATGGCTGAAGAAATACATTCAGGTTTCCATGTTGTTTAGACAATGAACTATTTTGTTGATTGACTGCTTATGTTTTCTTATGTTGAGACTTTAGGAACTTTTATTTGTACAAGGTTGCCACAGCTAGTTGGGTTTTTTAGCAGATAACAATCGAGTGAAAGAGAAAAATACAACAAGCTTAGGTAAAAGTACCATGGAGGCTCTTGTACTAGGAGTAGGATTGCATTTTTCCCTCCCTCTACTAAAAAAATGAGCAAATTAGTCCCTCTACATTAGATCAAAGAGCAAATTGGCCCTTCTGTTAAAAAAAATATTTATTTCTACTGTTAAAACTGGTCCCTGTATGTCATCATGCACACAATGTGGAATTGTCTGGTTATTCCATCAACCACACCAGTTTTTAACAGTAGATAAGGATGAAAATTTTAACTGAAAGGACTAGTTTGCCCTTTGATTTCATGTACAGGGAGTAATTTGCTCATTTTTTTAGTAAAGGAGGCAAAATTCAATTTGACTCCTATTACAGGGGCTTCCATCGTACTTTTACCACAAGCTTATTGTTATATATAGAATTTATTCTGCTAAAGGAAAAGGAAATATCTCTATTTTGGGATAGAAACTTAGTAGATGAATTTTATTTGTTCAGTTTAAATTCTTGCTCCTTGCGCACCATGACTGTATATTACTTGGGTCTGGTTTGTTGCAAACTGGTATGGTACATTTCTTTTACCTTGGTTAGAACTTTTGTAGGTGATGAAGATGAAAATAGAAATGAATCAAGTTGGAGCATGGATTGTTCTACAGTTCTGAGAGTTAAAACATTGCATATCAGCTCTCCCATTTTAGCAGCGAAAAGTCCATTCTTCTACAAGGTAAGTGATCACTTTTCTTCATAAAATTTTGTTAAAAAGTAAATAGAAAGAGAGATTTGTATTGCTAGATTGAAAATATAACTTGTCAGAATATTTTTCGCCCTTTCTCTTTATTGGTATTTAATTACTTGATTATTGATTACTTATAGCTTTTCTCAAATGGGATGAGGGAATCAGAGCAACGGCATGTAACCTTAAGAATCAATGCCTCCGGTATATTATAAACTTGTCTATATTTGCTTCATGGTTATTTTTACTTAAATCAAACAAGTGTGAGCAGTCAAAGTTAAATGACGATGCATGTTTGTACTATTATTTACAGAGGAAGATGCCCTTTTGGAGCTTTTGAATTTTATGTATAGCAACACCTTATCTGTCACCACAGCTCCAGCCTTGCTTGATGTGTTGATGGCTGCTGACAAATTTGAGGTTGCCTCATGCATGAGATATTGCAGTTGGTTATTACACAATTTGCCTATGACACCAGAATCAGCTCTGCTTTATTTGGATCTTCCCTCGAGTGTATTAATGGGTGAAGCTGTCCAACCTTTGACTGATGCTGCAAAGCAGTATCTCGCTGCCCGTTACAAGGACGTGACCAAGTAAGCGCCTATTCTTTTTGACATGAGATCGATAGTTTTATTAGCTTGGCTATGTTGTTGCTTACCTTGTCTAGTTAACTGTGTGGAAACAAAAATTTTAGACGTTTGATAAGTTTCCATCTGGTGAATGTACCTGAGATGTCCCTCTATTATAGGGACTTGATCAAATTAGTCCCTTTACTAGTAACTGAATCAGTTTAGTCCTTGTATTATTAAAAAGAATCAAATAAGGTTAAATTGGAATAAAGTTAACATTTACTATTTAACAGAGTTAATATTTTTAAAGTTTTTATGGTTCTATAAATGAAATGTTTTGTTTGCAATTGAAAAAAAAAATTCAAGACATCTTTTTATACCGAAAATGTTTATTTGATTATTTTTAGTAATATAAGGACTGAAGTGATCCATTTAATAATAGAGGGATTAATTTGATCCAGTCTCTATAATACAGTGACCTCCCAGGTGCTTTAACTGTTTTCGTCTCTACATTGCCCTAGTGAATTTACATACTAAGCAAAGCCTTAGTGCTAGTCTTTGGTAAAATTCTCTCCCACATTATCCGAGCAGGGGGAAGACTGTCTACAATAACCAACCTTCTCCGACCCTCAAAATGGGGAGCCTTGATCTCCATGGAGCCTTTTAGTTAAAGTAGAAATTATGCATATTTAGAGGCTTATATGTGTATGATTTCGGGGAATATTTTTTCCAGGTTCCAAGAAGAGGTAATGGCTTTGCCACTAGCTGGGATCCAGGCAATATTGGCCAGTGATGATCTTCAGATTGCATCTGAAGATGCGGTGTATGATTTCGTGTTGAAGTGGGCCAGGGCTCAATACCCAAAACTAGAAGACCGGAGAGAAGTGCTTGGTTCACACCTTGCACAATATATTCGTTTCCCTTACATGACTTGCCGGAAACTTAAGAAGGTATTAACATGTAATGATTTTGATCAAGACATTGCATCGAAACTTGTGCTCGAGGCCCTCTTTTACAAGGCTGATACCCCATATAGACAACGAAGCTTGGCTGCAGAGGAATCTGCAACCTCTAACCGTCGATTCGTTGAGCGAGCTTACAAATATCGACCTGTTAAGGTAGTGGAATTTGAACTTCCCCATCAGCAATGTGTCGTGTACCTTGACTTGAAGAGGGAGGAATGTGTAAACTTGTTCCCATCCGGACGAGTCTATTCTCAGGCATTCCACCTAGGGGGACAAGGTTTCTTCCTATCAGCACATTGCAACATGGACCAACAAAGCTCTTTCCATTGCTTGGGGTTGTTTTTAGGAATGCAGGAAAAGGGCTCCGCTAGTTTTGCGGTGGACTACGAATTCGCAGCAAGATTAAAGCCGACAGAAGAGTTTGTTTGTAAATACAAAGGGAACTACACATTCACCGGCGGCAAGGCGGTTGGCTACAGGAATTTATTCGCTGTACCTTGGACATCTTTCGTGGCAGAAGATAGTATTTACTTTATAAATGGTATCCTCCATCTTAGGGCTGAGTTAACTATCAGATTGTGTTCCTGAGGCGATCGGTTGAGTTAAATTTTGGTCTTTTTAAACCAATGTATAGAAGTTAAACACAGTCCTGAGAGCAGGCTTACAAATATAAATTGATGGTGCTGCTGCCTAGGAGAATCGGGCAGCCTATCTTATTATTATTAATATCATTATATAGATGCTCTGAAATTTTTAAGTGGAGAGGCTATAATCACATACACTAAGACCATATTATTATTATATCAAATACTAAGATCTTTATGATAATTTCCTTTTCTTTATGACAAAACTCCTAATGAAGCATGTTCTTTAATTGACCATTTCAGAGTTTATGGTTATTGGTGTTTGCCTCTAGTACAATTTGATATATTAGTGTGTGTGTGATAATTATAATCAAGTTGCAAATATATTTTCATAGTCATTTATAATTTGTTTTCAAGTTTCTGTAGTCTTTACTAATATGTAATATATACAGAAGCAAATATATATAGTATAATAGAGACTTATTATTTTTATTAAAAAAATAGACAATTAGTTCAAAGAGCATATTAGTCATTTCTGTTAAAAATCTTATTCATTTATAATTAACATGATTAACGGAATAACTAGATAGTGATACGTGACATGTCATGTGTACTTTTACTTTTATATATATATGTATGTGTAAATATAAATGTTAGATATTATTATAATTATGATGTCACGATTCAGTAAGACACCAATTTAATTAAGAAATGATTAAAAATTCATTCTTTTTACAAATTAAATTATATCATTATTGGTGTTTTTATTTTTTATCATATAAAGCAAGCTACACAAGTATTCTAAAAAAATATGTGACATTATAAAATTATGATAAGTGAACACTTTATTCATTATAATATTAACATAATTGTTGGGTTTGCGCGTCTTAATCAATATATAATACTTCATTTAATTAAAGAATGAACATAAACATTTCTTTTATATTTAAAATTATTTTTTTCAGTTGAGTCTTAACTCGATTGACATGAATATTGTAGTCAATGTAGAAGGACGTAGATTCGAGTACATAAAAACACATTATTCTCTTATTTACTGGTTGAGGAGGGACTATTAATAGTTTTATGAATTATCTTAAAAAGAACAGACATAATTAAAACCTATAGTAAGATTATTTAAAAATTAATTACTTATAAAAATTCATATATAGTAAGATTAATAAATATACATTTTTTATTCTAATTGTGAATGAAGTATATTATTATTTGTTTTATTTGACACAATCCCTAAAATCACTCATAACCTCTCCCCTACTCACTTATAAATTAGTGAGATAATATACTTCGAATCGAAGCAATACCCTATCGATAATTTTACACCCACCTAATCTTTATTTATCATTTAAAATACATATAGCTCAAAATTACCATATTTTCATTATCACTTGGCAATAAAGTAAACAAAAGATCATAAACACAATGCCCTTTCAGACTCCATAATTTAAAAAAAAAAAAGAAAAGGAAGAAAATTGGGATCCATAAAACTACATTAATTGTAGCTAACGAGGCCACAGAAAAGCTCCCATGGCGAAGCTTCTTTTCTGCTCAAAGTCGCCGGTGATGGGTAGTCCGTATTCTTTAAGCAAGCAATCAAGTTTCCACTCAGGCATGGCTTCGTAATCAGCTTCGGTGTACCTTGGGTAATGCAGCGGCATCTGAAAGTCGCTGCCGCACCAGGTTTTAGCCGCCGCTTGATCACCGTTGTGCAGGCCGCCGGCGCCAAGGGTTGGAGTCGGCGATACCTTGGGTCCTAATTCCATACCCATTTCCTTTTGTATAGTGGTGCAAGTTCGTTGTAGATACTGACCTTTTTATAGAGGATTTAATGTGTACATGTTGGTGTCTATTTGTAGACTTGTTAATAGTAGACTGATATGATTATATATTAGGGTAAATTGCAGTATTAGTCTCTCAACTATTAGTAAATTTTTTTTAGTCACTCAACTGTGAAAAGTTATAAAATGATAACCTAACTATTCAATTTTATTTCCTTTTACACTAGCTGGCTAACCATAGTTGCTTTTAAAATTAACATAATAACAACTTTAACCTTCAACTTTTATGTATTATGTCAATTTAGTCTTGATTCTTAAAAGGTCTAATCCTCAACATTTACACATTGTGTAATTTGGTGTTTTTTGCAGTTCTGCTTTTCTTTTTTAATAAAAAAAGAAATTTGCTAATAATTAAGTGACAATTTTGTAACTTTTTATAATTGGGTGACAAAAAAATATTAATAGTTGGATTACTACCAGTGTAGTTTCATTTATATATTATTATTATGATATGAAAAAATATACTGTGAATGCAAGGTAAAGTTAAAAATTTTAAGTGGATTAAAATTAAATTATATTTTTTTAGAGGTCAAAATGTAATTTTATGACTGTTAATTTAAAGGTTAAAATATATTTCAAGTTTTTATATTTTTTGTATATTTGGAATTTAGTTCCTTTATTTTTTTCCCAGAATTTAGTCTTAGTTTTTGAATTTAAAAATTCAAGGCCAATTGTTAATGTCGTTAACATTCTTTTGTTAAATTTATTTGTGTTACATTTTGAAATTAAAT
Organism: Gossypium stocksii; assembly: GCA_020496765.1. Taxonomy (NCBI): domain Eukaryota; kingdom Viridiplantae; phylum Streptophyta; class Magnoliopsida; order Malvales; family Malvaceae; genus Gossypium; species Gossypium stocksii. Next base: position 5,645,282 of record CM035623.1, read on the forward strand.
AATATTCACTTGTCTTACTAAGCACTGGTTCTATACCGACCAAGCACCATGTAACAAAAATATGACGTTATAATGGATATGAATTTAACGAAAGAATTTTAATGGTGTTAACAATTAAATTTACATTTTTAAATTTTAAAAATAAAGAGATTAAGTTTTTAAAAATAAAAATAAAAGAATTAAATTTCAAATTTACGAAGAATATATTCTAGTTACCATTTTTAAAGGGATTACACTTTAAATTTATAATTTATAGGGCTAAAATTAAATTCTAAATGGAAAAAAAATGTGATTTACCATTATATTAATTTAAAACTTTATTTTTTTTACATAAATGATCATTGTTAATGATTTTTTTGGATTGATTCGAATCTATGCTGATAAATGAGTCTAAAAGGTAACGAAATTTGCAAAACGGAAAAGAAATGAGTTATAGAAGTTGTCGGAGCTGACACTCTGATATTTCTTTAACATTCAAGTTGATAAAAGATTCATGATTTTAAATATAAATCATCAGTTCTAACACAATAACATATAACAAATCAAAGTCCGATGAAAAATAGTAAAATTTATAATAATAATAATAATGAATAATAAATCTACCATAACCAAACCTTAGTTATAATCCTATTTTATAATCTAACAAAGAAATTAAAATCACCTTTGCATAAATAGAATTTAGTTGGACAAGAGCTGGATGTGGTACCACTCAGATCTTCTAAATAAGTTGGATAATTCTAAATATATTACAAAGAATAATTAAAGTAGGATATACTACTAATTTTGTTAATATTTAAATTAATATACCATCAATTATTAAATATAAAAATTCTAATATTCCTTTGAAATTTTTCAAAAATTTTAATTAAGTCCCTCAAATTTTTAAAAATTCCCATTATACTTTTTTAAAAAAAAATTAATTAAACTCTCCTAACATTTTTAGAAATTCTTATTAACCTAAAAAAAATTTAACAATTTTAATTAGATCTTAATTCTTTTTTAAAAAAATTCTCAACCATACTCTTTAAAATTTTTGAAATTCTTATTTAGATCCTCTAAAACTTAGTTCTAAGATTCGTCACTGGAAGTATATTATTTTTACCTTAAATTTTTTCATTAGAACAAGTGATCATCATAGAAACCTAACTATGCGAGTCTCTTGTCATAATTTCTTAATATCATCTGAATATTATCTTCAGAAGACTCATGTAATCTATAAAAGATATAAGAAGAATTTCTAATAATATTTTATCAATTCATCACATCCAATAAACACTCCATTCTATCTCAACCAAATCAACTCCAAGCATACCACCCCATCACCACACCCAAAGGGTCAGCAAACAACTTTATTCAATAAAATCTCTGTGAACCCCTTCATCTTAGTCACTCTTCGCACCCTCAAGAGTCCATCTATGTTGCATAACACAAAGTTTACTTAAGAAAGTTGCTAACCCACATTGTTTTGCTCAACATTGAATCAATTAAAGACCACACGTTTAACACTTAACAAGAACATGAATTCACAGGCATTTGCCCCCACCAGTGGAAAACACGCATTCAATCAATTAATACTTACCTGTTTGAAACGACACATTGTGGCGGCCACACTGCCTATTGCTGATTGGCATTGTTAAACAGTGCTCTGCAAGGCTCAAATAAATGGCTAGAAACAAAAGTTGGAAATAAATATCAACCACTAATGGTGGTGTCATCTTGTACCCTAGCTGTCGGTTTGAAGCAAATAACAAAGGCAATTAATATAGGCGAGAGACTTGGTCAAGCTATCTTTGTACTCTTTTGAGTACTGTTAGGTTTTTGTTAATCCAAAATTGCAATCACGTATAATTTTGTTTTAAGTATGTTTCAAGTAGAGGTATGCATGGGCCAAGTCGGGCTCAAATAAAATTTTAGGCTCATTCAGACCCTGCTCGAAAAATGTGCCTAAAATTTTGTCTAAACCCGACCCGAAATAAAATTGTTAAGTCCAAGCACGACCCGGCCCGACCCATATTAAATTTTTTAGCTTATTTCATTAAATCAAAAAATTAAAATATAATAAATTAAATACATTTAAAAATATAAAAACAAATATTAAAATAAGAAATAAATAAAAAAATGAGAAACAATTCTTAAAACAATACACAAATTAAAAATATAATAAAAAGTGATTATATTAAAATTAAAAATAAAATGTAAATATAATTAAAAATAAATATATATTTAGTATATAATTCGGGCCGAGCCGGGCCAAAAAAGGTTTACCCGAGCTCGGCCCATTTTCTAAACGGGCCTTTTTTTCCCAAACCCATATTTCGGGCCTATAATTTTACCCGAACCCTCCCATTTTTCGGGCGAGCCTTCGAGCCGGGCCCTGGTAACCCGGCCCATGCACACCTCTAGTTTCAAGTGTGAAAGATGAAAAAATGTTTAAGGTCTGGTTTGAAAATAATTTTTTTTAGTTACAGGTATTTTTATTCGTTTCACTTTATGATGTCGCATTTAGATAAAATTCTCTCAACAATGACAATTCTAAACTTAGTTCAAATATACGGAGAAAAAGTCGCAAGAAATGCATTTCCAACCAAAAAGTGAAGTTGGTACTTAGGTGCTGGTGACTGTTGGCTTTGGCGGTTTGATGTGGGAAAATACAAATTCATCTTTATTAATTCATTCTTATCTATCCAAGTACAAAGTGAAGTAATACGAACCTTCTTTTAAGCGTAACTTAAGGGTTTGTTTACGAACTTCCATGTGTTGACAAACCAATGTTGAGACCATTGTTCGAACCAAAAATTGCAAAGCAAGTCCTTCAAGGTATGCCAAATTGTTATTGTGTAATTCTTTTCTGATACAATATTGGGGCAAGAGATGAAAGTAACACAGTACGATCTGATGTTAAACGAGTGTCTAGTAAAAGCTTTAATCACCAAATTATATTGAAGTTATAATATGTTTTGGTTCTTTATTTGTGTTAGCTTAATGTTGAAGTTATTATACGTAATGAATTATGCATTGAAAATTGGTTTGGTTCTCTATTCATGTTACATAAATCTCTTAAACTAGTGCCATATGCTAATTTTCATTTTGTTTAAGTTGATACTCGTCAGTTTCGTTATAGAAAATTTGTTGATTATTTTTGCAAGTAAAATAAGTTTGAAAAAATCTTATAACGTAATCGGAATTTGTAGTGCTAATACGCAAATTGAGATGCTATTTGGGCACTTATAAATTATAATTGTTCGAAAAATAAATAAATATACTTCAGTCTTTACTTTTCATAAGTTATTTGGACCTTTGCTCTAGAATGCTTCGGAGGCCTCATTTTTTTTTTCTTGAAATACCCATATCCAACATATATCCAAATTGAGGTATTGAGATATATAATCGTCTAAAGATTCTCTACATATACGGAACAATAAAATAAAAATAACAAAAATTTAACATTCGTGCATCGATATCTAACACGAGTCCGAGTAACATAGTCTATGGCAGCAATACAACACCATACGAATTGTTCACAGATTTAAAAATAGTTTGACAAAACAACCATCTAACAATATAGAGCACTACGATGTCATCATCCCGAAGATGATTGAAGAAAAAACATAATGTATGCCAGAGTTATTGCCATTACAACATGCCTCGACCTTTACCGATTGCAATCAACTTATAAAGTTGAATTTTCACTTCACACTAAGCCCAATCAATCTACTTATTGAGAGATAAAATGTTTGCTAAGCCACAGAAATAACACAATTAATCTAGCAGAGATGGCTTAGAAATTGCCTTCTCTAGTTTTACCGAGAAGGGAAGGTGAATGCCAGACTCGCATTGATGCTAGTTCGGTCTTTTATTGATACAGAACACGAATGGGGGAGCTGAAAAGCTACAGAGTTCACAAGGAAAATATAGGAAACCATGGGAACAAATTATGGGCAGGCTCGTATAAGTTTCTAAACTCATTTTTGTGTGATGAGACGAAAAGAAAAAGGTTAAAAGGTTGTCCCCTAGTTTATCTTGCTCTATATCCCCTTTACCTACAAAAATAGCACACATCCCTAAAAACATTGAGTAGAATTGGTACCCGTTTAGTCTGATATTCTGATTTCAACTCCTAAAATGTCTTTCACCACCTCATATGTCACGAACGCAATAGCTATTGAAGGTACAACCTGGAAAAGAAAATGAAGGGGACAAACAATATTAATTATCAACAATTGAAGGGCATTTTTCTATTCAATTGTAAAAATAAAACATTGATTACATTACAGAACCATGAAAAATAATTTCAAGTTATCAAGTAGGTCCTTTTCAATACTAAATAACAACTTATACTAAACTAGGGCATAAACTGCGGTGCCACCGAGAGAGGATGGCAGATGTTAGTGGATTATAAGACTTGCATCAGTAATGCGAAAAGGCTTAGGGAGATAAACTTTTTAAGGGCATATGCAAAATAACAATTTGATGCGTACAGCAAGAGCAGGACCAACACACAGTATCAATTACATCGAAAAAATGTTATTCCTGAATTCATAAACATGTGAATGAAAGTGAATCAAAAGCACTGACCTTCACGGAATTAGGGACCAGACCCTTGTATAATGCTCCAAAGCCCTCATGCCTAACAGTTTTCCTGAATGCATCAATCATGCCAGTATACTCAAGAGGAGCCTTATTCCTCCCATCACCAGTGACAACTGATGCAGCATCTTTCCATCCTACCATTTGCATTCTTCTGCGGATGACATCGAGAGGGTAAGCAACAGTTTGCCCAACAGTTCCAGCAGCAGCCCCACAAGCAAGCCTGGTTGTCACACTCAACTCAGAGTCCTCAGCAAATCCGAATTGCTTATTTTTTATTAACCAATCTTTTAGAGACTCGTACACAGCAAAATTCAAACCCACATATGGTATCTGCAAACATAAAATGAGTCCGATATCAACAATGCAAAACATAAAGTAAAGCATTCTCTTTGTCAAGTAATATAGTAATTCACCAACAGTTTACTCAGTGGTTGCTTTAAACCACCCCAAATGGGGATACAGGCATTAACAGCCATGACATCCAAAACCATTAATCTATGAAACTCCAAATAGAAGAAAATAAACAACTCACAACTCCAATGACTGAAGGAAGCCAACCCTTGTACAATGCCCGTGGGCCTTCTTGCTGCAACACAGTTGACAGAGCGTGGAACATTCCTCTGTACTGATAAGGGGAGCTGTCTGTCTGCAATATAAACAATTGAATGATTAATTGCTCATGCAGCAAAACTACAAGGAACTATCCCTGATATCAAAGAAAGAAAATGCAGCAGCTAAAAACAAATCAATATTTTCTTTGATGAATTAAAATAATTTTCAAAATTTTCTCTTAAAAAAAACAAATAAAGGAAATAACAAATTGATGTCCAAAGTTCATTATTTACCACAAGGTAATCTCTTTCATCTTGATAGCATTGAGATAGATTAAACCAAAAAGTGAAACATCAAACATCAGCCAAGTGAAACAATATTCAAGAGACAATACCTGTACAGTAAGCCTGCCTCGTACCATGTCCATTGGGTAAGTTGCAGACATGGCAATTATTCCAGCACATGCTCCAGCTCCAAGGCGTAGAAGAGGAGTGAGTTGAGCATCTTCTGCAGAATTAACAACAAAGAGAACCCTCATATGAATATTCCAGATTTCAAGGAGACTTGTATATAAATTTCATAATACATGAGAATATCTGCTTGGTTTTATATCACATGACCGAACATTAATGAACTTGACAACAAACTTTATCCTATAATGACAAGTGACAATATTTCCAGAGCCCGATGCTTTTATCTATGATTATTATGGCTGTGAGACCACAAAGCATGTAAAGGACAAAACTCGTAGTGTCTTTATTAAAACCTAAAATCACAGCTGAATTTTGTATGTGATAAGATAATGCAAACATGATATGATTGCTCATTGCCCAGAAAAAAAGCGATGATATAATTAGCAATACCATTGCCAGTTTGCTGTTGATATAGATACAGGATTCCCCTGTCACAAAAAAAAAAAAAAAAAACAATCAGCAAAGAGAAATTTCAGTTAAAACTTTAATATGTGTGGTAGGAGAGTAAAAAGGAAAGAAAACTCTGCAGCCCCAAGAAACTTAAGGCTGGTAGGTTGCCCTTGATCAACCAAAAACGTTCATGTAATATCAGTTCGAATCAGTGTTGCCCAAGCATGCACCAAGGCATTGTACCTCAGAGTCAGACAACAAAAATGCCTCAAATCCTTGCAGACGAGGCACATTTGATTAGGCATGCTTTTCTGAAAGGTGATAGGCACAAAAAAGCCCGCTTGGTTGACGTTGTCTTTAATTTCTTCTTTATTTAAAAGTTTTTCATTAGTTTTGCCTCTAGTAGCAAAAAAGGGGTACTCGGCAACAATATGGTACGATAAGAAAATCATGCATATTGACTAGCAGAAGAAATAGAAAATTTTGCCAGTTTTGTAAATAAGCTGGACCACTATTTAGAGTTAATACCATGTATATCTTAAGCTTATTTTATGAGTATACATGCGCAAATAAAAAAATACACATTACATATTGTGCCTTGCTTCAATGGCTAGCACTTTTTTTTTGCGCCTTATGCCTCAAGCAGTAAAAGTGTTCAAGGGCCTCGACAGCAACTTGCACTCTTAACAACACTAGTTTGAACTTCTCTTTGTTCAGTCACACGTGAACTGATCAGTGACCAATTGATCATCAAATTTCTAGGGACCAAGAAAAGATTAACCTAAAAAACCTAACCAATTTCACTAAAACAGATCACTCAAGCTTAGCAATACAGAGATGATTAAAAAGAAAGTCAAATCAATCAACAGAACAATAAATAGCAAGTTGTATTGAACAGAGTTCAGGAACCCTACTTTGAAGCTTGCTCATAGCTGAAGAATTTGACCGCAGAGTTTGGAACAATGCGTGCACAATTAGTACCATTGCCCTTGAATAATCCACGAAAGCCTTCCGTTCTCCAAATGTACTTCAAGCCTTGAACCGTTCCGTTGTATTTTATACTATGTGGATTCTGAACCTGCATTATTTTATTTTTCAAGAGAAGTTTATCATTTCAGAAATCGAAGCATTCATATTTCTCAATACAATAAATTTCAAAGAAATTAAACAAAATAAACCTGAAGTAAAATCTTTAAACGTTCCAAAGGAGCAACGGCAGTTCGTGACCTGCATAATTCAATATTCATGTTCATGTTCCAAATTACAAAATCCGAGATATTCAAATGTCTTCAGAAAAAATTTCTTCCTTCGACACAAGCACACACTCCTTAGAGTGAGTGTGTGTGAGAGGGAGAGAGGGAGAGAGAGAGAGAGAGCTCACAGTCCACCGGCCACGCCGCCGGCAACGAGAGACTTGCAGATGCTAAGAATAGCATAGCTAGGTGCCTTGACGCCCTCTCTCGCAAGCTTCGCTTCCTCGGCTAAATTAACGATAGTCGAAACCGCCGATTCGCTAGTCTTCACATCCTCCGAAGCCATCGAAAACCAGAAAAAAAAACACTGAAAAACTCTTCGAAGTCCTTCTCTCTAGACGGAAAACCCTAAGAAGGTTCTTTTTTCCCGGTAGGATTGAAGGGGTCACGGATTATCGAGGAGTATAATCCGGCGATCGAAAGGATCGGATCTCCGAAGCAATTTATAGTAAAAAGAGGTTCCACATTTCTCTCTTTTTCCAATTTTTTTTTCTAGTTTTTGTGTTCGTTTTTGAGAGAGGTGTGGTGGACTGGAGGTGGCGGCTGGTTCGAGAGCTTGAGATGAACTATTTGAGTGCGTGTAATGTCGTTGCTTTAAGAGCGCGTGGATTTGGTAAAGTTTTTTCTATTTTCTTTTTGAAGACGATAATATGCAGTGTAAACTACACTACAGCGTACAGTCACCGAAGGTGATTTTTTTTAAATTGTTGACCCAGTTATAAGTTGTTGTTTTTTCTCCAAATATGAATTTTTTTAATTTCGTCAATTAATTAATTGAAATTATTTTTTTTTGTCTATTTTCGTTAATGTGTTAGTTAAAATATTAATATAATTATAAATTTAACTTTTAATTTTTATATATTATATTAATTTAGTTTTAATTTAAAAAATTAACTTTCAAAATTCATAAATAATTTTAATTTAATCCTAATTTTAAAATTTTCAAAAAATATATAAAATTATATACAATTTTCAAAAATATAATAATAATTTTAAATATATAATATTTAAATTAAATTTTATATTAGTAGATATATTAATATTAAATAATAATAATAATAAATATAAATAAATAAATAAAACCCCTCCGATCCCTCACCACAATCCCACCATCCCCCCAACATAACTAGGGGATGGCAAAACCCCATTTACCCTAAAATGAATTTTTTTTCATTTAATATATTTAAAATTTTAAATTAAAAAAATAAAATTATCCTTCCACTCTTTTAAAATTATAAAAATTTAATTTAATTCTTTAAAAATTATAAATATATAGAATATTAAAATAATAAAATTATATTTTTACTATTATAAAAATTATAATTTAATTTCGCACTCCCTAAACAAACTATCTAGTTTCGCCTTGCGAAACACCGTATCCTCTCTTGATCCAATCACTATTTAGAAAAGTGTCATTTGTGTCTATTTTGGTTTTCTAGAAATCTAGATTGGGACCTTTATATATAAATATATATATAAATTATGAAGAAAACAGCACCGGAATTACACAGTTACCGAACGGTGCATATAGTCATGAAATACACTTCCCGGTGGCCGGCCGAAAGCAGTAGCAGCCAAAACATCAGCTACTGGATTTCCTTCTCAGTAGACATGTCTCACCTTCACCCTGCACTCTTGTTGCAGCAACTTCTTGATTTCTCTTACCAAAGCATTTAGGACAGCAACACCAGGATCACCTTCTATCAACTGTATAGCCATTGGGAACATTTTATTCAAACCCCCCCCCCCAAATGGAAGCTTTTTATTCTTAAAGATTTCCAGGTTGAATGATGCTGATTTTTATAAATTTAAGGTGGATTTAGATTAACGGTATATTTATTTACGATTAATATAAAAATAATGGTAGCGATGAAATTAAATATCATAATAATATTATAATGTAATATAAAAAATAAATTAAATACACCGCATCGTTCATCTAAATTCACAATGAAAATATAATTTTATGTACGAATTCATCATGACGTGAAAGCATTTATGATCAAAATAAACTTTCTAGATGGTGATTGGATGAGAAGAGGGACCCGGGTGGAGTTTTTTTGTTTAATATTAATATAAAATATAAATTTAAATAGTTATATATTTTGATATAAATTTTTTATTTTTTAGAATTAGGATTAAATTGAGATTATTTGTAAATTTTGAGAATTATTTTTTTAAATTTAGGATTAAATTGATATAATATGTAAATATTGAGAGCTAAATTTATTATACTCACTTTTTAATTGCCACATCGCCTTCTCGTTTGTGCAAATAACAGAAATGGACAAATAATAATAATCTTGATTAATTAGGAGACCAATTTGGAAAAAAAATCGTATTTAGATACCATATAATATATTAACTATCAAAGTTAATTTTAAAACTAAACTTAACTATCGAATTAAAAAAAAAAATTAGGTATCAAATCTAACGTTGAAACCAAATGTAAATACCAAATAGTATATTAACCGTTTTCAATAACGTGAACAAATAGGATGATGAGCTTAAACAAAATAGAAACGTAAAGAAAAAACCGACAAGAACAACAGATAAACTCGAACCATCAAAACTATTTTCATTTTACCTCTTCCTATGGCTATTAATAATAAATATAAAAATAAATATATTTATTATTGTAATTTTTACTTTATATATATATATATATATATATATAAACTTACTCCTAGTAACTAGAGATTTTCATGGGCTAAGTTAAGTTCATGTAAGTATTTAGATCAAAATTTTAAATTCGGGTTTTAGTTTAGTTTGAAAAATGGATTTAATTTTTTTTTAAGTCCGACCAATTTAAGAAAGGTAAACTTGAGCCTAATCTAACCTGCTCATATTTAATTTTTATTAATTTTTATTTAAAAATAAATTTTTAAAAAATATATATAATACACAATGTTACAGGCCAATTTTGGCTTTTTACAAAACAACTTAAACCCCATTTACAAAACCCGGATGACCCAATTACATGACCCAAATGCCTAATCAGCTAAGCCCATTCCCAAACCCATTTACAAGTGACCCATTAATACAACCCATACCCATTTCAGACAAAAACCAACAGAAACCCTAATCCCACAAGCCCTAGTCGCCTCACTCACGCTGCCCCTACCCATTTGCACTGGCCACTCTGACAGCTCTGCCCACCGGTCAAATCCACCGCCTTGGCTCCTCTCAGCACCGCCCCACTATCATCCAGTGGCACCTGCACAAACATTAAACGAGACAAGGACAAAAAGCGAAAAGAAAATAAAAAATAATAAAATGTAAGGCTATAAAAGCCGATTCGAAACAGTTTGTAAGGCTTCGAAAATTTCTAATAAAATCAGAGAGCTTTAAAGCAAAATAAGAGCAACAACATCAATATAGCAGCGAAGGGAAACCCCCGATCAGAAGCTAAATTCGAATCGAAAAACTACACGCAAGGTGATTTCTTTTTTTTGTTTTTGTGCATATATGTTTAAAAATAACAAAAATAATAACAAAATATAAAAGTATAAAAAAAAGGGAAAAAAATCTAAAAATTTTACCTTTTTCCGACCACAGGAACGGTGGCCGGAACGGCGACGAGCGGCGGCGCGCGGTGGTCCAATCATCGGCCGGTGACCGGCCGGTGACCGGACGTTGATCGGTCCGGCGACCGGAGCCCGGAGCCCCCTCCCTCTCTTCCTTCCCTCTCCTCTCTCTCCCTTTTTTTTTTCCTTTTTTTTCTTTCCCACGGCACAAATGAGCCAAAACCCTAAAAACTCACCTTTTATACTAACCGACCTGGGTCGGGTCGACCCGACCCAAACTGCCTAGGATCCGCGTGTTCTGACGTCAGAAGGGCTTATTCCGCGATCGGTCCTTCCGCATTTTTTAAATTTACAATCAAGACCTATTTGTATTGCAATTCGACCAAGAATTCGTCCCAGGTTCCAATTTAGTCCTCTCTGCCACGATGTCGTTTTACAGAGGCGGGCTAATTGCAGTATTGGTCCCCTTAAGTTTAACCTGTGTTCAAATGCATCCTTCCCTTTCGTTTTTATTATGGATTCGCCCCGAAAGTTCTTTTTTAATTCAAATTCGTCCTTTTTACCTTATTTTTCTCATTTTAACATTATCCTTATTATTATTATTATTATTATTATTATTATTATTATTATATTTATGTGTATGTGTATAGTATTTTAGTTAGTGTTATGTTATTATTATTATATAATTGTTATTTATTTTTTCTTTTGTTAATATTGTTATTATTTTATTTTATTGTCACTATTATATATTATTATGTATTTATATTATTTATAATTATATTTATACGCATACATATAGTATAGTATTTTATATAATATTATTTGCATTTGTTTTAAAGTCCTATTTACTTTGTATTTATTATTATATTATATTTAGTATTATTTGTTATACTATTATGTTTTATTATTTTCATTATTATTAAATTTATTGTTTATTAATGCTTTACTATTATTAGTATTTGTATTACCTATTTTGCTTAATATTTGTATATATATCATGTTTTCTTTAATACTATCATGTTTAAGTTTATGTATATCTTTAAATATTAATATATTATATGTAAATATTAGCGTATAAACAGTTGTGTTCAATATTTTAATACGTATTATGTATTCATATTTTAATGCCATATTCATATATTATATATAAATCCTAATAATATGTCGCATTTGTGGTTTTCACTATTAGTATTTATTATTATTGTTTTATTATTATTTACCCATATATTTATATATATATATATATATATATTTTTTTTTTAATCCAAAACATGCATTTCACATATTATACTTATACATTGCGTGTATACTCATAACATCACATTATTCGTATATTGTCGTTATCTCATATTTTTATAATTTCGTTATTCTTAATATATATTACGTGCATGTGTCTAAATACTATTATATATATTTCGTATATGTTTTATACATGTTTACTGCTTCTTTTTATTTGCATTATTACTGTTACTATCATGTATGCATTGTTATATATATGATATTATTCATCTCGTTTATTTTCACCTTATTCGTTATGTGTTTTTAATATAGCATATTAATTCACATTTTGATTTCTTCATCGATATTACTCATTTATAATCTTTTCATGATTTAATAAACAAGGCAATATACCGATTTTAACATTAAGCCGGTGATTTCATCGCTATGTTGGGTGAATCACAGATGGCTCGTGTTAAAAGCGGGATATCCTTCTCAGAAATAAAAAACCTTAAAATGCTCGTATTTTGATCGGATCACAACTAAATTTTAAGTTGAACTTGTATTTTTGAAAAATTAAGACAACGTATATTTGAAAGATACCAATTTTGGGCGTCGCGGGGGTGCTAATACATTCCCTGCGCGTAACCGACTCCCGAACCCTCTTTTTCTCTGAACTTTAACGTGGACCTAAATTTAGCTTTTTTACTTAAAAAACGAATTTTTTTAGCCAAAAAGAAGTTTTATTAGGTGCCCGATCACACCTAAGAAAAAGGATCGGTGGCGACTCCTTTGCTTTCATAAAATTAAAATTCGTTTTCAAGATTTTAAATCGCCACAATTAGCGATCGAGCTAAAATTTTTCGTCGCTACACACAAGATGCACTAAAAAAACACAAATAAATATAATAAATATTTTATTGTGTTAAATATAATTTTTATATTTTGGGCTGAGTTATTTAGTTGAATAAATTATTTTTTTAGGTTTTGGGTAATGAATTTAATTGGTATCGGGTTAGTGATTTAATATAAATATAAATATAAATATATATAATGATATTATTTAACATATATAATTAATATAATTATTTTTATAACATAATATATTCAGGTCAGACAGAGCTCAAGCAAAAATAATATACCCAAAATTTGACCCATATAGAAAGTGAGCCTTAAATTTTACTCAACTCCATTTTTTGAGCCTTATATTTTTATTTAAATCTTCTTATTTTTTAAACGAGCTCTCGAGCCTAAATGATCAACTCGATCCATAAATAGGTCTACTTTTAACACCTACAACAACTTACTGAAATATTATTTTAAAAAATGATAGCACACCTAAAAGGGTATATTTATACTATATTGAGATATTTATATAATATTTTGCTATTTTTATATGTATGATATTATCTAGCTAACTTAAAATAGAACAGGCCAGCTTGGGCAATACTTGGTTGTATTTATGGCTTTGGGTTAACTTGGGCTCAACTTCGAGCCCTAATTCAGAGCCCCTTCAATTTTTTTTTTAGGTTTATCGGTTGTTAAATTATAATTCGAATAATAATTATATAAAATAAAAAAATTAGAATCGATTGAATTATCAATTTTTATCTTGATTTTTTTTTAACTTTTTATCAAATGTTTGTTCCATTTCTAATTATACATTATCCATGGAATCATTGGTTTTCGGTTAAGTGGATCTAGACCTAATCATAGATTAGGTTATCTGACTTGACTTGAATGTCTACTCGAAATTAAGAGGGTATAGATAAAAATATAAGCTCAAAAAACATGGTTGGATAAAAAAATAAACCCTATTTAAAAAATAGGTCGGGCCTTGTGTAAGTTTTTTTGGCCCAAACTTGATTCGAATTTGCAAAAAGAAAAAAAATGATGTTTGTTTTGCCACTATTTTCATACTATTTTGTTGTTATTATTTGGATATTGTATAACTCTTATTTTATTGTTAAATTTGCTACTATTTTAGAGGCATTTGCTTGTTAAGTTGCACCTATCTTAATGTTATTTAAGTATAATTTTTTTATTTTTAAATATTTTTAGTGTATTTAATGTATTATATTTTTAAATTTATTTTTATATAAAAATAATATAATTGTTTTTAATATGAGTAGGTCGGGTTAGACCCAAACTTAAAAAACAAACTTAAATTTTTACTTTGACTCGATCCATTTAAATCCATTTTTATCTTGATCGAACTTGGAACAAAAATTTAAATCCATTTTTCGGACTAGGCTGAACCCAAACTTAAAAAATGAACTTATATTTCTACATTGACCTGATCTGGCCATGATCAGCTCCAAACGAATATTATCCAACTGTAGATTAGGTTCAAAGTTTAAATTGTGAAAAAAAAGCTTAATGATAAAATTGACCACTAATGTTTGTATGTTTTGTCAAAAATGGCCCTAATTGTATTTTTAAGCCTTTTTTGGCCAATAACTTTTGTTCTTTTTTTTTAATCTGCTTTTTCTAATAAATTTAATAAATAAATTCAAGGTTATAAATTTTCTTTTCTTTCAAAATGTTTCAATCATTCATACATTTGTTTACTGAAAAGTTTTTTATTGAGTTAACTTTTTTTAGATAATTATTTTTATTTTCTTTAAATTAAGAGTTTTTTTATATTTATTGTATTATTTTATTTATTTTATATTTTCCACATGTAATTATCTTATTAGGTTATCTAAGTAATAAATTACATCTCATTAAAAATATTTTACGTATGAAATTTCACATCATCACCGTTAACCTTTTTTAACGGTACTTTCATTAAATTTGTTAGAAAAAGCAAATTGAAAAAAAGAACAAAGGTTGATGGCCAAAAAAGACTCAAAAATGCAGTTAGGGTTATTTTGACAAAACATGCAAATGTTAGTGGATAATTTTGTTATTAAGCCTATATTTTAACTTAACAAAAATTATATTTTAGTTTAAATTTGCAATAAGTTGTGCTCTTTGAAAATTTGGAAATAAGTTCGTATACTTTCATTTTCAGGAATTTAGTACACCTACTTTTCAAATTTTAGATTTCAAAATTCAAGTCCAATAGTTAACATTGTTAATTTTTTTTTGGCTAAATTCAAGTTCATTACAATATAATTTTTTTAATTACTTGGATATTAAGTGAGTATTTTTTATTTTTAAAAAATAAATAGTGTTAACAATTAGACTTGAATTTTGAAATTTAAAAAATAGAGGGACTGAATTCATAAAAATAAAAGTATAAGGATTAAATTCCTAAATTTTAAAAAGTATAGGGACTTATGGCATATTTCAACCTTTATGTCTTTCACGTAATGTTGGCAAAATTATGAAATATTCACGTCCGACACAAACGCTGCCATAACTATCTGAACAAATCTCTGCAATTTTCATTCCCTTTCTTCCATAGGAGCAAAAGAAAAATAAAAACATGGCGAAAGCACAAAGACCTCATATAGCAATCCTACCGAGTCCAGGGATGGGTCACCTCATTCCACTCGTTGAGTTCGCCAAACGTCTCGTTCACCAACACAGTTTCACCGTCACCTTCGTCATCCCCACCGACGGTTCCCCTTCCAAAGCTCTAAAATCAACTCTCGATTCCTTTCCAACATTCATTGATTCCGTTTTCCTCCCGCCCGTCGACTTGAGCGATCTCCCTGAGGATTCGAAGATTGAAACGAGGATCTTTTTAACGGTGTCTCGCTCCCTTTCTTCCCTCCACGACGCTTTCGTGTCGATGGTGGCCTGCACGAAGCTCGTTGGATTGGTCGTCGATATGTTCGGGACCGACGCGTTCGGTGTTGCTAATGAATTCAACGTCCCATCGTATATATATTTCCCGTCGACGGCCATGATGTTGTTGTTTTTTCCTTTACCTACAAGAACTCGACCGAACAGTTTCATGCGAGTACAAGGACATGGTCGAACCGGTGAGATTACCCGGGTGTATACCGATTCACGGAAATGAATTACTCGACCCGACACAAGACCGGAAAAACGATGCGTATAAATGGCTTCTGCATCATGCAAACCGGTTTAGATCAGTTAAAGGGATAATGGTAAACAGTTTCCCGGACTTAGAAAGTGGACCGATAAAGGCCTTGCAAGCGAAACAATCCGGTAAGCCACCGGTTTACCCCGTTGGACCACTCATTAACGTCGATTCGAGTGACAAACCCGATCCATCAGGTTGCATCAAGTGGCTCGATATTCAACCGGCCGGTGCGGTTTTATTTGTCTCCTTTGGCAGCGGTGGGAACTGGGACCCTTTCACGTAACCAAGTAAACGAGTTAGCAATGGGATTAGAAATGAGTGAGCAACGTTTTTTATGGGTCATTAGGACCCCTAACGATACCATTGCTAATGCCACATATTTCGATGTTGATACCCAAAAGGATGAAGACCCATTTATGTTTTTGCCCAAAGGGTTCGTAGAAAGAACCAAAGGGTGTGATCTAGTGGTGGGATCATGGGCATCACAGGCTCGAGTGTTGAACCATGGGTCCACTGGTGGGTTGACCCATTGTGGGTGGAATTCAGTTCTTGAAAGTGAGATAATGGGATACCTTTAATTGCATGGCCACTTTATGCTGAACAAAAGATGAATGCCTTGATGTTAAGTGAGGATGCTAAGGTTGCTTTGAGGCCTAAACCTAATAAAAATGGGTTGATATGTAGGGACGAGATTGTAAAAGTTGTAAAATGTTTGATGGGAAGTGAAGACGGAAAAAGTGTTCGAAATAGGATGCTGGAGTTGAAAGAAGCAGCTAAAAGAGTACTTTGTGAAAATGGGTCTTCTACCATAGCACTCTCTGAGGTGGCTGATACCATTAACCATGCATTGTTATCTACAAATTAGAAACCTACTCTCTTTTTTTCAAATATTCTTATTTTCCTTTTACCTTTACGTGTTTGATTACTATTTTCATGTACATGATCTAAGGTTCAGGTTTTAAGTTATTGTCACGAATGTATTTTTTATAAAGTTTACAACCGTGTTTTTTTTAATTATATCAACAATTTTAATTATTATCAATCAATACTCACTTAACAACCATGTAACTAAAAGATAACATTGTAATGAACCTAAATTTAATAAAAATAAATTTAAGAGTGTTTACAAATGAACCTGAATTTTTATTTCCTCGAATATCTCGCATTTTTTTAATTAGAACAACATGAATGCATTGTACAACCCATCAGAACCCATCAAGCACATCAAAATTGAAATACATCATGAAGGATTGAAGCACAACAGTCATCCTACTCTCCAATTCGAATTGACTGCCTAGGTTCCAAGACATAGTAATGCTAAATTAAGACTGTAGTCTATTCAAAAGTTAATTTTACAAATGGCACATACAAACAGACAATTAAATAATAGCTAGGTCCAATGTTAGGTTCGATTAAAGTTCAAGATCTTACCACGGTTGCCCCATCCCACCAAGTCGCGGTGCCAACTGAATATCCTTCTTCACTGAGGGCAACAAAAGAAAATGAAATTAACTTTGCTCCTTTTGAAATGAAACTGGAATGAAGCCATTATTAAACAATGAACCTATAAAAGTAAATACTTCGCTCTTTGAATGATCTCCCACAACATCACTCAGCTTGCATGATCTCCCACTGATAAACCGTAAAAGTAATATATTTTTATCCCATGCTTAGCATGATTTGGATGATTTATCATGTAAATTAATGAATTTGGTGCTCCTAATCCTTTAAATTTGTGTTTTTATACTTAGGTGAGCATAAGGAAGTGAAAGGAGCAAAAAAACGTGCTAGAATCGGACAAAAAAGCTGTTTTCAGGAACCACACGGCCTGAACACTGCCACACGGGCTGACCACACGCCCGTGTGAGTCACACGAGCTAGCCACACGCCCATGTGCTAGCTCGTGTCGATTTCGATCCCTATTTTCCAAACACGCGAAAAAAGCTAATTTTTAGGGTTTCTGAGCAGTTTAAAGTCTATAAATACATACCAGAAGAGGACTTAAGAAAACACACAGAGAGGAGAACGTAGAAATTACTCAAAGAATGTCGTTGGAATCAACTCAGAAGCAGATCTCCAATCAAATTTCCTTCGAAGTTTTATTGGATTTTTTTATGTCTTGTTGTTATTTAAATTCTAAGATGTTTTCCTCTCAGATGACGAACTAAATTTCTTAGATACTTAGGGAAGATAAAACCTAAGATAGATCTTATTATTTGATTTTCTGAATTATATGATAAATATTTGATTCTTGTTTTCAATTGTGTATCCTTATTTCATGTTTTAATGATCTTAGGTTATTAATTCATTATTAATGTGCTCATTTCAGTAGAGCAAAAGTCTCTCTTTAAGAGTAGATCTAGCATAATTAAATAGAGTTGCATGCAATCCTAAAAATAGAATGACATCAATCTATCGGATTAGAGTCAAATCTAATAAGAGAATCCATAGAATGTGTTAATGTGACAATAGGGGTTTTAATTAGAAAAAGATTTCAATTAATCAACCTAGAGTCAATTATTTTTACTCTCGAAAGAGATATTAATATAATTTAGGGATTTCTACGGAATAAGGTGATCAAATGAATAAATCGTTTAATTCAGATTCAAAATAATAAGTGAAGTCTAGGTGAATTCTTTCTTGAGTCTTGTCTCTCTCATTGATATCTTCGATTTTTTTAAATTCATTCTTTGTTACGCTTTTAATAATTAGTTAGTTAAATTTAGATTAAAAACAATTCTTCTATTTGTCGGCTAGATAATAAAAAGATAATAATTACTAGTATTTTTAGTCCTTGTGGATACGATATTCTCGACTCACCTTTAGATTGCTACAACTATTAAAAACTTAGAAATACCCTGAAATGCAGAACAAATGTCCCCAATATAAACTAGTTCAAACAAAAACAACAGTTTCTCCATCCCTTAACTTAGTGGAACACGCTTTGCATGAATTGCAGAGAGCGTTGCATCTCCAAACAATTGAATCAAATAATCCTCTGCTGCTTACAAAACCATCCAAAGTTATATGCTTTTCGAAGTAGAAAGTAGCAAAAGTATTAACATCACACATTGCATTGTTATTTCTTATTGTGAAATAAAATGTAACTGAACAAACTACAGTTCTTCACAATCATAAAGTTAATTAGCAAGTGGAAATTTGCATACTCATATCATACTCAAATTCAAGTATTTTTGGACACTTATAAGTGCATAATGAACATATTATAACAGTGAATACATATGCAAGTTAATTTTGGCAATCTAACCTATGGCAGCATGGCAATATGGAGACTGGGAAGCATTATATATTCCAGATCAACCATATATCTGGAATTACATGCAAAAAAAATTAGCATGCACATTGTAGTCTATGTGTCTACTTATTTTTTATGGCTTGTCATCTTCTTTATGGTAGAAGGTAGGGTAAGTTACTGAACCTCTTGAATTGCTACTAAAGCTTCAGCTTGTCAACGACTTATTCCTGGTTCAAGTTGGTAGCTAATAGCTCATACCTATAAAAAATCATATAAAAAACGATTACCTTCTCATTAACCTCGTAAGTTATAATAATGGTTAGCAGAAAGATAAAGCATAATGTAATCTTGAGGGGATCCCCCCCCCTCCCACCTTGGACAATTCACAACGGCGATGTTAATGTCAGCTACTTGTGAAATTTCAGAGTCAAAGCTAGAGATTTAAAACACCTTTTTTTTTTTTCAAATTCAACTGTAACTCATGTACTGAGAATTAATAGATTTTATTTCAATCCCAATTATTTTAAAATTGTACCATGGTAGTAAATATACCAGATTGCATTCAATCAGTAATGCAGACAGTAAACTAGTTTAGAGAGAGAAGAGCTGACTTCTCTGATGAAGCTGGCAGCAGGGATGACTCAATTCGTAGTCTTCTGGTATTTGCGAATCTCTTGAAGAGTCCTAGTTCCCAGTTTAAAACGATGAGGCTTCTTTAGTGTTCCTTGAGCTTCAACACAATTCAAAAAGGCAAAAAAAGAAAAAAAAAATCAATCTTTGATACAGCATGCATTTGGGTACCTATAGGAGGGATATCATGCCTTAGAACTCACATGATGTGGCCTTTCCTCCAGTTCTTCTTGCTCCTCCACTACGTGCCTTTAGAAAAAAAAAAAGAAAAAAAAAAGGAAAAGAAGGCAATTTTGACCTCAGATTTAAATTCC
This sequence comes from Gossypium stocksii, assembly GCA_020496765.1. Lineage (NCBI taxonomy): Eukaryota > Viridiplantae > Streptophyta > Magnoliopsida > Malvales > Malvaceae > Gossypium > Gossypium stocksii. Next base: position 5,665,485 of record CM035623.1, read on the forward strand.
AGTAATGGTAAAGAAGGAAAGAGGGGAAATCTAAGGGAAAGCAAAGATAACAAAGAACAAAAGGTAGCAAAATACCGTTCTTTATTTTTTTACCAAATCTTATTTTTCGGGTTTATATTTTTATTCAAATACTTCTACTTTTTAGGTCGAGCTGGATGACCCGGACTACGAACAAGTTTAATCAATACTATTTTAAAATCTATATATAGCATGCTCAAAAATTTAAAACTTTCATGTCGCAAATACATATGTTAAGACTTAAATTTGAGTGATTAAAGGCTTAAGTCACTGTCTTAATTAACAATGACAATATATTATTCGCTAATATTATTTTATTTTTAAAGGAATTAAAATACAATTTTACCACTAAAATTTATTATTGATTTCGATGATTTAAAAACAAAATTTAACAATAAAGCATTACAATTATATTCATTAACAATAATAATCAATTATATTAGATGCGAATACAATATCATCGTACATTTTCATAGACTCATCAATCTATTTCTTATCACATCCAAGTAAGGTTCATTTTGTAACATGTTACACATATAACCCAAGCGACTACTAATTTTGTTTAAAAATTTAATGCAACATAGAGTTATAAAATATTGACAATTGAATACATCTTAAAATATCATATAGATCAAATATATTTTTACCTTCTATTAATAGACAATTTTCACGCCATCTATATTCATGCTCATTTTTGCAAAAGCAAGCAATAATCATTTATAATGTTGATATTTTTTGAGTAACATTGCAGGGTACTCTATATAGATATACTAGAGTCGTTGAACCTCACCTCAACTAAATGTATAAATTATACCAAAGTATATCGGTAGAAGAAGATACATGATAAGGACTTTGTTGTTAGATTTGTACGGTAATAACATTCTTTCTACTATCCAAAGCATACAAAGCTTTGTCATATCGATTCATTTTATCCTCAATTCCATGTATTGGATGGATTGGTTTTTGAAGTATCTTTAACCACAGTGTATTAACTATAATCATTTCTCCATGTGAAAAATAAAATGCATCGGACTTCTACCAATAAGGTAGAAAACAACTTCGGTATTATATTAAACTTTGTCATCATAGATGCCATATATAACTTAGCACTCTTCAAGCGGTCTACAATACATCCATTAAACTTTGAAAATTTTAAATTATATCGAGCGTGAACAACTTGATCTTGCTTCTATTTTAAATAAGACAAAAATATTTAATTTCACATAACCTTAGATTTATTTTTACAAAAAGTTACAAAATAAAAAATATATATTGAATTGCAATTTTTTTACCATATTGACAACATGTGTTCTTCAACCTTCAAGTGATCATTTTTCTCTTAAAGAATATAATAAATCCAAATTGTAGTAGAGTTAACATTTACTGAATAAAAAATGCATTGAAAATATTTTTTTTTCAGTTGCAATTGTATTTTGAACAAAAGTTTTCATTTACAAAACAATAACAACTTTAAAAATATTAATTTTATTAAACAATAAATGTTAAACTTGTTTCCATTTGACTGTATTTGATTCTTTTTAATAGTATATGGACTAAATTGATCCATTTAATAATATAGAAACTAATTTGATAGAAAAATAAAATGATAGAAATATTCTCATAGTAATGATTCTAAACTCAATCGATAGATGTTACTAACTCAATTAACCTTTTAAATGGCAGTACACATAACTGAAATTAAATTGATAGATGTCACTAACTCAATTAACCTTTTAAATGACAGTACACATAAATAATCAATGTTCACTTAAAATTTGATATTTATATTTTATTGGTATCATGTTTTAATTAATATAGAGATTTATTTTAGGATAATTTTATTGTTCGATACTCAAATTTGATATTTTTTTAATGCAGTACCCGTATTTTCTATCCAATCAGATTAATTGCTTATATTATTAATTATTACTTTCATAATTTTTGTTAATAGAATAAATTTATTATTAATTTATTTAATTGTGTTTAACTTATTAAATGCAAATCTATAATCTTATTATATATGATTTTTTATATAATTTCTAAAATTATACATAGCACATTTCCAACATTTAAATATAGGAGCATATTTAAATAAATCTACCCTTACATTAATAACAATATTAAAATTAATCGAGTTAATACTCAATTCAGAGTACGAATAAAAAAAAACACAATATAGATATCATGATATTAAACCAGGATATCAAATGATAATGATGAATTAATTTTTATTATATTTTTCATCACAATTAAATTTCCAAAATTTAAAATGCAAAAACCCTCAATTGCACAAATTTCATCAAAGCTCAAACAACTATCCTATCTCTGGTTCTGTAGCAATTTCCATAATATTACCCAATCTTTGCCTTTTGCATTAGCTATTTCGTAACGCTTCCACCTTTGTGTTTTTTCTTCAATTCGAGGGCACTTCCCAATTTCCAGGATTGCTGTAGTTTCTATTTAGGGTTTTTATTTTGATAATATCATTGCCCTATTATTTCCCATTTCTTTCACCCTCTAAGGTTTCCTTCTCCCTTTTTCTTCTTTTCAATTCCCATTTTTTTTTTTTTAATTTTAGGGTTTCTTACCCAGGTTTTGTAGATTTTCTCAGTCGTCTGGGAAAAGAAAGGGAAAAGCTTACATTTTTTTTTGATCAATTTACTTTGGGAATTTATTGAAGGGAAAAGCTTACATTTTTTTTTGATCAATTTACTTTGGGAATTTATTGAAATAGCCCCTTCATTTTGCCAGTTTTTACTGCACTCGGCGTTTTAATTACTTGATAAACGTTAATACCATCTAGGGTTCTTACCTGACTAATTAAAAAAAAGAAGCCAAAGTAAAACTAATTTCAAAGTTTGATTTTCTGAAGAAATAATCATTGATTCACCAGAAAATCGTAAATATTGAAAAACTATCCATTTTCTGCCCATTTTTTAAAATTGAAAATTGATTACTTGTTTTTGGTTGCCTTGTGGCGATTGAGAGGGTTTTAGAAAGTCCTTGGGGGGGGGGGGGAGGGGGAGGAAAAGTGGTTTAAGATTGCATGGGAGAGCATGAAGGTTGGACGGCGCAGCAGGCACCGAGCGGGCTATTGCCGAACGGTTTGTTACCCAATGAAGCCACCTCTATGATTAGGATACTTGACTCGGAACGATGGACGAAGGCTGAGGAAAGAACTGCTGAACTCATTGCCTGCATACAGCCCAATGCACCCTCGGAAGTTCGCCGTAACGCTGTTGCTGACTATGTTCAGCGCCTCATCTCCAAATGCTTCCCTTGTCAGGTTCTATAAAATGCAACTCCATGAGAATCCCTTTTTCTTTTAGAAATGCCATTATATGAAATTTGACATTTAGAAAAGTTTCTATGTTGTGGAAATGATTGAATGGATACGTTTGATTAAAAATGTTAAGGATGGATAAGGTACATTCATATCAAGGATACTTTGAGTAGAGAGATGAATGAACTATATGCAGTTTTAGCTTTTCTGGGACAGGGTATTGGGTCCATCAATTGGTTTTAATTTGGAGTTGCTTGCTTTCTGTTGGCAGGTCTTTACTTTTGGGTCTGTGCCCCTCAAGACATATTTGCCAGATGGAGATATCGACTTAACAGCTTTCAGCAAGGATCAAAATTTGAAAGATTCTTGGATTCATCAGGTTCGTGATATGCTGCAAAATGAAGAAAAACACGAGAATGCTGAATTCCGAGTGAAAGAAGTTCAATACATTCAGGCTGAGGTAAGGTTTTAATGAGATTTCTTTTGTTCGTAATGTCTATGGGATCTTGGATTTTGGTTTTCTCCTTAGGATCTCTTGTTTATTTCTGTCAAGGTTTTAGTATCTTTTTCTTTCCCAGATTTCTTCAATTAATTTGCACATTTGTCGCTACTCTGCTGGGATATCCTTATTTCAGTGTTACTCTCCCTACACATTTTGAGCAATTTCTTGCATAGAACTAGTTGTAGGATTCTTGAACACATTGGCTCAATGTTGTCATCTTAAATTCTTAATACCTCAATTCATTTGGATATTATCTTTTCCTTCTTATGCACTTTCAGGTGAAGATAATAAAGTGTCTCATAGAAAATATTGTGGTAGACATATCATTTAATCAGCTTGGTGGATTATGTACGCTTTGTTTCCTTGAAGAGGTTAGGTGATGCAAAACCTGCCACTGCAGGTTTATTTTTGGAATGATAGACCATTTAGGAATGTGTAAGCTTTAACCTAACTTAATGCCCATGTGTGTAGGTTGATCTTTTGATAAATCAGAACCATTTGTTCAAACGTAGTACCATATTGATAAAGGCATGGTGTTATTATGAGAGCCGTATACTGGGTGCTCATCATGGACTTATCTCAACCTACGCCCTGGAAACCTTAGTTCTTTACATATTCCATGTTTTCAATAATTCCTTTTCTGGACCACTCGAGGTGCATATATATATATATATATATATTTTTTACCTTTATATATATTTATGTTTTTTTTGCATTTGTCTGCATGTCTGTCTGATATCGTTTTCATGTGTAGGTCCTGTATCGTTTTCTTGAGTTCTTTAGCAAGTTTGATTGGGAAAATTTTTGTGTTAGCCTCTGGGGTCCTGTCCCAATTCGTTCGCTGCCAGACATAACAGGTACTGCAATTTCTGGGACATCTAATGCTAAGCTTTGGCCAAGAATCTTCTACTTTCAGAAATTTGGCCTGTTTTGTAGTCTTAATTACATTGTTTTAAATACTATTTTGCAGCCGAACCTCCTCGAAGAGATGGTGGAGACTTGTTACTTAGCAAATATTTTCTTGATACTTGTAGTTCAAGATATGCTGTTTGCCAGGAAAACCAGGGCCAACCATTTGTTTCTAAATATTTCAATGTAATTGATCCTTTGCGTTTAAATAACAATCTTGGACGTAGTGTTAGTAAAGGTAGTTACATCTACAACTTTGTCTTGATTATTCGTTGTAACTTTTTTTATTTGTTTCTCTTGATTTTTGTGACTTTTGTCGTCTATCATTTGGCAATCTCTGTTTCCAACACTATGTTGCATGCTTTATTGGTTATAAGTTTCTATACCTGGCATAAATATTTGATAAATAAAATGTCCTTTAACTCTCTTAATTCTGTACTGTATGGTCCTATAGAATCCATTTGAAGGTAGATAACAATGAACTTTTAAGAGAGTCACGTGATAGAGAACTAATGAAAATAGTGAACTAAAGTTGGTGAAAAGCAAGGTGAGTAGACTTTTAATGGAGGGAAGGAAGCTGGTAGCAGACTATGTTACATGAACTCAGGAGTGATTGTTGTATATGAGCATGTGTTTGACACAAATACAGTCTTTTTTCAAAAAGATTTTTCATATAGTTGGAGATTGTACCCTATACTCATGTCTGAATGTGTGTTAGACATAAGTGTCAGGCTGGTATATTAGGAAAAAATGAAGAGTGCACATAACATGGCTAGCAAACAGTAAGAATCCTAATTTTTTTTACTTCTACGTAGTTCTGGCACTTACTGGAAACTCATACGATTAAGCATATCACGATCAAAGGTGGATACCATAAATTCTACATGTACAACTATGTAAATCTTTTTGTTAGTTTTAATGCTTTCGAGACAGTTCAGTTGTCAATTTTGTGTGCTACTGATAGGTTTTGATGTGCATGATGTTAATTTTCAATTCTCCAGGTAATTTCTTTAGGATACGCAGTGCGTTTTCATTTGGAGCTAAAAAGTTGGCAAGACTACTTGATTGTCCCAAAGGGGACCTGTATTATGAAGTAAATCAATTCTTTATGAATACATGGGAAAGGCATGGCCATGGCCAACGTCCTGATGCACCAAGGAATGATTTGTGGCCTTTGAGATTTTCAAATTCAGACCACACTCGTGGATCTAAGAATGTCAGAAACAATTCAAGCAGCAAGGGAAATCATATTTCCTCTGGGCATGAAACTCAAGCTGAAGAAGTTCAAGTATCTTGTGGTGTTCCCTCACGTAATCATCCATCGGAAAGCACAATTAGTGATGTATCTACTGTTTTTCATAGTCAAAGGAGCTATGGTAGCATGAGCAACTCAAAGCCCTCCGATCAGGTTAGTCGGAATTGTAATTCCAATCAGAATGTTCATAATGATACAGGCCAGAGGAATTCTAAAGTGGAGAATTTGGTGACTAATGTTCAAGGAAGATATAATTTTGCAAGGACACGTTCGAGTCCTGAGCTTACTGAAACTTATGAGGAAGCTACTTCTCGAGGAAGGCGGAACAGAATGCAGGAGAGTGGGGAAAAAACACAGATTGGTTCTATGCGATCAGATACTAACAGGAGGAATAATATGGGATCTGTTATGGTGGCAAGCTATAACATTAAATCATGTGATGATCCTTCATCTACAAGGCAAACGTCAACCCGTCAAAGCATTGCTGCTGCTGCTGATCCAAACAGTCTTCTTAATGGTAACCAAGATGATTTAGGCTTGGGAACCACGGCTCAGGACTTCTCTTCGATTCCAGGTTCACAAGGAATGCATCAAGAAGAGCAGGATTTAGTGAACATGATTGCATCTTCTACAACTCATGGCTTTAATGGTCAGGTTTCTGTTCCGCTAAATTTAGCTGCAGGTCACTTACCTTTTTCTCTCCAGTCTCTATCAACTGGCTACAATCAGAGAAATTTGGGAGGGATTGTTCCCGCTAATATTCAAATGTTTCCCCATGGATTGGTTTCTCCTCCTTTGGCCCATTATATTTCTGGCATTGAATTACCCTCAAATGCAGAGAATTCTGTTGAGCCCAGTAGTGGTAATTTTGGTTCTTCAGAAATAAACCGAGGGGAAGTGGAACATGAGTTACATCATGAACACGACAGAGGCTCTGTTGGTGGTTTTGATCTTGATAATGGAAATTTTGAAATCTGTCCATCAGATGATAACCAACTTTCAACTTCAGCTGGCCATAAGGCTGGCAGCTCTGGACAGAAGTTTACAAAAGAAACTCGAGGGTCAAATAGGGAACATCATCTAGATGTTTGCCAATTTCAAGATAATAGAGCTAGTGATGTTTATTTTGATGAAAGAACTGCAAGTTCTATATCCATGCCTGCTTCGCATACTAGTTCACTCAGAAGTAAAATCTCATCAGAAAGTTCTTGGGAAGGGCCTTCAGCAAGGGCCTCTAAGTCAGCTAGGGAGAAGCGAGGAAGGGAAACTGCTGCTTCTGTGCTTCATTTTGCTGCATGTGGGAAAGGTAAGAGTGTATCTGAACGTTCCTCTCAGGCAGATGACGATGGCAGAGATTGGAATCCACCATCAATAGGGGGCACTGAAATGGTGGAAAGAACTATTGGACCTCAGCCGGTTGGCTCTTTTCCTGTTCCAAAGCATCAAATGCCTGGTGAGCAAGCTCAAACAAGTGGACCAGATTCACTGATACCTATTGCTCCATTACTCTTAGGTCCAGGTTCAGGCCAAAGAACTATGGATAATTCTGGAGTTCCTCCATTGGCCTTCACGATAACAGGGCCACCAGTTCCTTTTTTTTTCTGTCCTGTGTACAACATTCCAGCAGAAACGGGAACTCCAGAAGCATCAACAAGCCATTTTAGTTGGGATGAAGGTTTGGATAACAATGATTCTGGTAAAACGTTTGAATCATCTGAGGGACTTGATCAATCTGAGGTGCTAAGTACTTCTATGAGAAAGGTTTCATCTCTTGACCCATCAGAGCATAAATCTGACATTCTTAACAGTGACATTGCTAGCCATTGGCAGAACTTGCTGTATGGACAGTTTTGCCAAAATTCACGATATCCTCCAAATTCGCTTTATCCTTCACCCCTCGTGGTGCCACCCATCTATTTACAAGGTCATTTCCCTGGGGATGGTCCTGGGAGACCTGTTTCTTACAACATGAATCTCTTTTCTCAACTTATGAATTATGGGCCTCATGTTCTTCCTGTTACTCCCCTCCAATCTGTTTCAAACAGACCTGCCACATTCCAAAGATATGTTGACGAAATGCCAAGATATCGCAGTGGTACCGGGACATACCTGCCAAACCCTGTAAGTGACTTATAACAATCTGTTATGAGCCTTTATTACTTTCAATATCTGCCTTTGGACTTGGCAAAGCTTTCAGGAGTAAGGTTGGTTACACAGTCCTGTTTTTCCCATTCCCCATTAATTGGAGATGCACAGTTATAGGGGACAATAATTTGAAATGCAATTATATGTTGGTCATAAGCCAATGCTACATTTGTCTGTTTCATCAGTTTTTGAAGTGATCTTAATATTGTTTAGCTCCCATTTTCGCATCAGTCTACCTTGAGAACTATAGCCTTCAATAATTTTGTATATGAACTTTTCTCCACTCCAGAAAGTTTCAATGAGAGAACGCCCTTCTGCAAATACAAGGAGAGGAAAATATAATCCTGATAGAAATGACCACCATGGCAATAAAGAAGGAAACTCGAATGCCAATACAAAGTCACGAGCTGCTGGGCACAACCATGGTTGCAACCAAAATGATAAATCAAGGTTCACATTTGACCAATTTGCTGGTGAGAGCAGAGCTGAGAAGCCCTGTGATTCACATAGACATGAATCATTTACTTCATACCAGTCTTGGAACGGAACAGTCTGCTCAAACTCTTCACAAAGTAGCCCTGCCAGTATGCCATATGGATGTACCCACTTGCAGCCATGAACCCCAATGGGGTGTCATCTAATGGACCTACCATTCCATCTGTGGTCATGCTGTATCCATACGATCATAATTCCCCTACTGAACAGCTTGAATTTGGCTCTCTTGGACCATTTAGTTTCTCAGGCATGAATGAAGTATCACAGCCAAGTGATGGAAGTAGCTCCACTGGAGTATTTGATGAGCAAAGGTTTTATGGTACCTCTGCTTAACGGTCATCACCCGACCAGCCTTCTTCACCCACACCCACCACCAAAGGTATTTTGTCTTGTTTTTGTGAGATATAGTTTCTTTAGAAGACATAGCAAAAGCAGTCAGCTTGAAAACTACTCGGACTGCCTGTCTTGAATATTTTGATTGTTTTATGATGCTCTCATTTATTTCTTAACAGGGGACTTTGATTTTATTGCCAGATCCATGTCCTAGAAGAATCACAATTGAAAGATGAGGAATTCCCAAACCTTTGCTTTTCCATATGATGGAAGAAATGACGGTAGGAGTACCGATAATGAGAAAACTTCCACGTTACCAGGTTTTTGTTCTCATCTCACTCCTAAACCCAAGAAGTGGATTTTCTGATTCAACGACTCCTAGTGAATTTCTCACAAGATGGTGTCACCCATGCTTCTTGGCTTTGTGCTTGTATGTACACTATGGCTGACTGGAAATCATTTTTGAAAGTGCTCAGTTTTTTTGGAGGTTAATAACAAAGTAATGGTGAAAAAGGAATGCAGGATTTAGTAACAGAGGTTAGTGTTTAAATTTAGGGTTCTACACATTGTAACTGAACTAGATTCTCTTCAGATTTTTCAGCTGAGTTCTATATCTCATTTTCTAAACCTCTAGTGATTAGGATGTTATTTCCCACATTGTAATAGGTTTTTCTTTTCTTTTTTCTTTTTTAGTTTCAGTCTAACTAGCTCTCACTTTTGTTGACTTTCTTGTTGAAACTTGAAAGTTACCAGTGTACTAATAACAATTCCATGTTAAAAGAACAGAGTTGATAACAGAAAAAAAATAGAGGTGGTCATGTTTGTTGCATGGAATGTTGTGTTCTTGCCTTGTAATAATATCTTTGTTCAAATTTATTTTATTTTATTTAATTTTTTATAGGGTTTTTCATTCATAGCAAATATATTTGCTTAATTTCTCCCTAAACCCCTCTTATGCAATTAAACAAAAATTCAGAAAAGAAAAAGAGAACAATAATTGGAAAGGAACAATTTTGCAGCCTCTCTGCTACCGTCTTTCCTATGTTATTATTTGTTTTAAGATCTAATTATGCTTTCAGTCCTTGTATTTTTTGTACATCTGAAATTTAGTTTCTCTACTTTTAATCTTAAGAATTTAATTTCTTTATTCTTTTGATTTAATACTTAAAGTGTAATTGATAATATTGTCAAAGGAATTCGGATAAATTGGCGCTCCAATGGTAAATATTACACCCGTGAAAAGGCCAAATAAATAAATATTAAATTTAGGGTTGTAAGGTCTTTAATTCTAATTAAGGAAAAGTTTAGTGAAAGTGTGTTTTTCTTCTTAAATGTCTTTCCCGCAACTTTAAATTAGTCACGGGGCAGGGCCCCTAATAATTTAACTTTTTTAAGGGGCTGAAATTTTAATTTTTAATAGTCTTTTTAAAGGATTAAATTAAATTTTTATAATTTTAGGGTGTTAAAGTGCAATTTTATTTTTATTAAATTAAATTTTTAAAATTTTCTAAAGGGTCAAAACAATAATTTTCTATTTTAGAGGGATTGGGCCTTTGCTAGCTTCTTTGGATTTGCCTTTTGTCACGGGAGTAAATTTTTTATTTTAAGAATGCTCAAAGTACTTTTATTTTGCAGAATTTATATGATATTATCAATATGGATTGAATTTTAAATGCGCGAAGGGTATAAGTTCGGAACATAAATATGCTATCGTCTAAATACAACATAAATATAAAATTATACAAACATTGAATAAATATGCTTGTCATAAATATGGATTGATATGAACATGGATGAAGTTAGAAATTTATTTTGGGGTTAAAATAAAATTATAAATTTTTAAGAGATTCAATTGTAATATTAACATTTTATTAATTTATTATTTCATATTTTTAAGAGATTAAACTGGAAATTTGTTAACTTAGAAGTAGGGGTGAGTAAAATTCAATTCGACTCGAAAAAATAAAAAAATTCGAATTTCTAGTTAAAGGAATCGAGTTATTTAAGTTAATCGAGTTATTCGAGTCAACTACAATTTTTTTTTCGAATTTCGAGTTTGAATCGAGTTGAATTTTTAAATTCAAATAACTCGAATAATTCAAATATCAAACTATAATATTTTATATTTTTACCCCAAACTCTCAAACATTTTTACTTTTCCCTCAAAACTTTTATTCCTTCGCACTTTCCCCCAAAAACTTTTACTCCTCTTCCATCCCAACTTCCCATCTACTCAAAATCCATTTCCCATCAAAATTTTACTCTTCCATTTACTTTTCCTCAAAATTTTACTTCCAAAAACCCTCAAAACTTTTTATTTTGCCTCCAAATTTTTATTCCCTCCCACTTTTCCCGTAAACTTTTACTCCCTTCCCATCCCACCCTCCATCTACCCCAAGCCCATTCCCCTCCCCCAAATTTTTTTTCATATTTTCCCTCCAAAATTTTACTCCCCTATTTACTTTTCCTTAAACTTTTACTCCCCAAAACATTTTATTTTCCCCCTAAACTTTTACTTCTCACCCTTTACTCCCAGATAAAAAATCAAAATTATCCAAAAAAAATCCCTAAACATAAATAGTAATAATTTTATTTATATCTACTATTTATATTATTAAATTAAATTTCACATTTTATATTATTTATATTATTGAATTGTTTAGTCATATTGAATATTTATATTAAAATTAAATTATTTATGATGTCATAAAATATTCGTGTTAAAATTTTATACTAGTATCAATTTCAAATTTTATCTTTAAATAACTTTTATTGAAAAATCACATTTTTACATTTAATATATTTTTTAATTCCAGAATACATAGTGACAAGAATCTGAAGATAATTGAAACAACTAAGCAAGCAAAGAAGCTAACCCGTATATAAAACATTAATAATAAATTATGAAGTAATGAAAGTTAATAAAAAATTTGATTACGGTGGACAAAATTTATTACGGTGAGTGGCAGTGATTACAAAGACCCAAAATTATTTTTTAAAATTTAACTCGAACAAATATATTCGATTTGATTCGAATTCCATTTCACTCGACTCGGTTCGAGAAAATTTCAAATCAAATTACGATGATAAAATATGATTCGTTAACTCGATTAACTCGAAATTTTTGCATTCGATTCAATTCGATCGAACTCTCATCCCTATTTAGAGGGGTTGGAGTGTAATCTTACCACTTGGGGCACTTGCTTCCACGATGTCATCTCTGGATATGAATATAATATAAATATATAAAGTAGTTTAGCTTTCATATATAAGGTTCTAAACGAATAGAAGTTCTGTTGTAAATGAATAGAGGTTGAAACAATGGATTGCAACAATCTTATTAGAATCAGACTGGATGGTTGGATCGGGAATTAGTTGAGGTATCGGTTCAGAAAAAATCATTAGATTAGTTAATTCTGAAACTGATATGAATCAGTTAAACTAAATAAAGGATGGACCAACCCAACAAATTAGATCAATTGAACCGAGATTAAATTAATGAACCAGTGACCTGAACAGTTCAACCATAAGTTTATTTTTGAAAATCTTAGATTACTATCGTGTATGTTTTTTTATTTTTGAGCTTATTTGTTTTCGATTTATAAAATTAACTTACTTCAAATTCAAAATTAAATTATTTTATTTATGATGATTATACCAACATGTTTACAAACAAACATGATTATAAATAATTAAAATTTTGTTTTATAAAAAATAAATTTAAAACAACTAAGCGTAATCTTTTACTTTTATTTATAAAATAATGAAGCATAAATAAATTAATTATAAATGAAATAAAACTACATGATAATATTTTAAAATAATATTACAATCGAACAATAAATTACCTTTCGAATAATTTATTAAATTAGCTTGATACAATTTATAAATATATTTATTGATGAACCCCTTATATACATTATTTTCTTAATTCAATGTATTTAATAAATAACCTCAAATTTTGTTAAGAATTGTTATTTAATGGTTTAATTATGAATGTTTCTTTACTTTTCAAAAATTTAGACGTTAGTCCTCTTACTTCAATTTATTAGAATTTGATTCTCGTACTTAATGAAATTGAGAAGTTAGTCCAATTGTTGCTAAACAGGGATGAAGCTAGAACTTATTTTTAGGGGGGCCGAAATGAAATTTTAAATTTTAATAGTCTATATTTTTATAATATTTAAAGGATTAAATCAAATTTTTATAATTTTAGGGGGCCAAAGTAAACCTGTTCATGGGTCGAGCCACCCAGTCTTGCCCGAAGACCCGCCCGAAATGTGGGAGGGTTTGGGCAAAAATATAGACCCAAAAAATGGGCTTGGACAAAAAATAAGGCTCGTTTAAAAAAAGGTCGGGCCTCTGGTAAAGCATTTTTTGCCCAGGCCAGCCTGGCCTAGATTCACTAAATGACAAAAAAAATCTATTTTTTTATTTTTTAATGTTATTTTCTTGTTGTGTTCTCCCTATTTTTCTACTATTTTGTTGTTATTGTTTAGATATTGTATAAAACTTATTTTATTGTTAATTTTGTTATTATTTTAGAGGCATTTCCTTGTTAAGTTGCATCTATCTTAGTGTTATTTAATTATATATATACTTTTTAAAATTTATTTTCAAATTGTTGGGAAATATTAATTTTGATGTTTTTAGTATTTTTGATGTATTATATATATTTCAAAATTATATAAAAAATTAATACGGGCGATCGGGTCGGGCCTGGGTTTTAACATTTTTATCTAATTTGGGCTTGGGCAAAATTTTAGGCCCATTTTTCGGGCAGAGCTCGGGCCTAGCCCATGGGCCTAAAATTTTAGTTGAGCCCAACCTAGCCCATGAACACCTCTAGGCCAAAGTACAATTTTACATTTACTAATTTAAAATTTTAAAGGACCTAAATAGTAATTTTCTATTTTAGGGGGCCAGGGCCTCTGTCAGTCCCCCTAAATTCGCCTATGTTGCTAAATACAAGAACTTAAATCACCAATTTTTGCTAGTTTGTTGCATATAAATATTGAATTGTCGTTTTTTTTCTAATTTATTGCATATAAATTGGTGAACTATTAGTTTTTATGTCGACAGTTTGTTCAAGGTTTATAATGTTATTCAATTGGACTAACTTTTTACTTTACATAAATACAAAGACCAAATTCTAACAAATTTAAGTAAAAAGATTAACTTCTCAATTTTTTGTAAATTAGAGGGATATAATCTATAAGGGTAAACAAATGCTACTAAATTCTTAGTAAGTTTTCATTTTGGTTACTCAACTTTGAAAAGTTAGAAAATGGTCACTAAACTATTCGAAATTTTTTATTTAAGTTATTGAGTTATTAAGTTTTTCTTTTAAAAAGTCCATCTAGCGAGCTTTATGCAATGATTCAAAAACGAGGGTAACCCGTGGGGCTGGTAGGGGACCCGGTCCCCCCTAAAATGGAAAATTTTCCATTTAGGCCCTTTAGTTTTTTTAAAATTTTAAATTAATAAAAGTAAAATTGCACTCTAGCCCCCTAAAAATGATAAAAATTTGATTTAATCATTTAAAAATTGTAAAGATATAGGCTATTCAAATGGTGAAATTAATTTTTACTATCGTAAAAATTAAAATTTAATTTCAGCCCCCCTAAAAATTTTTTTGCCTTCGCCCCTAGATTCAACGATAGGTACGATGAAGCAGTACCCATCAACGAATAGAAAAACATATCTTAGATCCAAATCGATCTGATAGTCAGTGTCGAAGATCAGAGATGAAAGTTGTTTGGATTTTAGTTTGTAGATTTGTGATATTCAGAGTTGTTTCACGAAAAAAAAATTGAATTGTAAAAGAGAAGGGGAAAGAAAACTTTTGATTGGTTCAAGTGATGCGAATAGAAAAACTCATACAAAAGTGATTTAACAACCTACTGACTTAAAATGAAAACTTCTGAATAGTTCAATGATCATTTTGTAATTTTTTAAAGTTGAGTGACTAAAATCTAAACTTACTAATAGTTTAGTGACCTTGGCTGCAGTTTAACCAAATTATTAAAAGGACTAGAAAATTAAGTATTAATCACTCCATTGGTTGACTGCTTTCAACAGTCATTTTCTGCCCCCAATTAGAAATCCTTTTTAATTTGTTACCAGAAAAATTAAAAACTACAATAAAATGCCAAAGAAAATCTCAGCCTGAGATTTTTTCTCTCCGAGTTTTTAACGATAATAAATTTATTTATTAAAATTAATTAATGTCATTATAAACCCTAAAAAAACCCCTCAAAATCTTCCATAAATTTCACTACAGCTCTGACATTCAGTGCTTTTTTCTTTTTTCCCTTATAATTCAAAAAAATATTTTTATCCTTGTTCCTCGTTATAGTAAAAATATCTCTGCAGAGGCATTTCTCGAAATCATTTCTCAAGTCTCCAAGAGCTTGAATTTCCAGCTTCAATCGGGAAATTTCCGTTCCGTTTGAACTTGTATCTGTTTGGTACAGTAGAATTTTCCTAAGCATTTATTTAAAATTATTATGTGTTTTTTTTTTAAAATTCTTAAGTTTGGATCTCTAATTCGTCGAAGTAAAAAGTATTCGATATTTTAGTTTTTTCGTGCTTTCGAGAGTCGGCAATTTTGTTTGTTTATTTCTTTAAATTTTTTTTTTTTTAGAATTGCTTAATTTAAAATTCTGGTTCACTTTCTTTATTGTTTACTTGTTTATTATAGCTAAATGCAATTTTTTTTGGTTCCTTTTTAGAATCTTCGTTTTATTTACTGAAATTGACTGTAGCTGGTTATGATTATTGCGAATTTTATGTCATTATTTTTAGATCTGTTTGATTAGATTCAAAAGCTGGAATCCTTTTTCTGCTCTATTATTTTTTTTTTCTTTTTTGAGTGTAAAATGCGTGACGCGTAACTTGCCTTTGAAAATTGAATAGTACCAGTAATGAAACACTGTAGTTCTTTTCGTTGATGCTTACCTCGAAAATTTCTAATTATGAGGACATGTTTTGTAATTTTGTTGGGAGTTAATGAATTTGACCTAACGGTCGATTTTGAGCAATGCGGTTGCATTGGAGTTAATGATGGATAAACGTCCTTAATTTTGGGAAATTAATTGGAGAATTTGAGAATAGCTAAGCATGGTGTATTTCTTTGTTTTTGGTTCTAACCCTAGTAACTGGCATATGGGGTGCATTCTTGTTTCATTATGAACAGTGTTTTGTTTTTATCTGTCTAAATTTATAGCTTTTAATCAGGAACAGTTCCCTTCATAGTGGTATTGGCTCACAACATTGTGATTGTAAATTTCTTCACAGGTTGGATATGGTTACTCAGATGCAGACATTCTTAGATGGGAAGTGTCTGAGCTGAGCAAAGAGATGCTGGATATCAGCTTTCAGTTGGAATGAAGAACTTACAGGTGTTCTTTTTTAATAAGTAATTTTACATATAAGTGATTGCTTGCTTCCGTGTTAGCTAATTAGTCATTGCAGGGAGTTGTAGGTGGTCGTAAGAACTGTTTACAGATTTTCTTATTGCTGCATTAATCTGCTTGTCAGTTCTTTGACACTAACTTGAAGATAAATTTTATTCAAATTATAGAGCACAGAAGATATAAAACCTTCTACTGAAGATTCACATGAACCAAAAACAGAACAGCAGAACAATCAAACTGCAAATGGCTCCTTAGCAGACACTGGCGCTTTATCTGCTTCAAGCAACAATGGCGGAAAAGTTTCATGCCAAGATATTGAACTGGTAAGAAACCAGTTCCTTATTTTGTTTTATTTATCTCTTCTTTTTTTCTTTCCTTCCTGATGCTTCATGCTAGGTGGAGTTCTATTTATCTTTTCCTATTAGTTATATACAATTTAATGATTTATATGAACTGATTGCTGCAGGTCCAGAATTTAATTGAACGATGTTTACAACTCTACATGAATAGAGACGAGGTTGTCAAAACCCTCTTGAATCGAGCAAGGATAGACCCTGGATTCACAACTTTGGGTACTCTTCCTGAAACATCTTTACTACTCTGCACATATATATTTTAAATTTGGAAATTTCAATAAAATGCATTAAATGTGCATGCATAAACCGCAATAGCAAAATGAAAACCAATCTACTGCAATCATTTTCTTGAATCAAATATATTTCTTGTTCAAAAGTGAGTGATTTGGGTACTAACTCTGTTATTATCTTTACTGTTCATGTTTATTCAGTATGGCAGAAGCTGGAAGAGGAAAATGCTGAATTCTTCAGGGCCTATTACATAAGGCTGAAGTTGAAGAAGCAAATCCTTTTATTTAACCATTTACTTGAGCAGCAATATCATATGATGAAATATCCAGTGCCTCCGAAGGTTCCCCTGGCCCCATTACAAAATGGGATTCATCCCATGCCTGGTTGGTTCAAGCTTGTATTATTTTAGTTATCTTATAAAGTGATAATGATTTTTGGCATTGAATAGCCACAAATTTTAAGAAACTTTATGAGTAGAAACATTGCTATAGAATTGTTTTTTGAACACGATAAATATTTTAGACTTCCACTTGGTATAATAATTTCCAAGTTAGATATCAAATCTTCCTTTCAAATTCACAACACAAGGAAAAGGAAACTTGGCTTCCAAAGACTTCTAGAGAATGGTTTTGTATTTTAAAATTTAAACTTGATATGGTGTCTATTAGCTGTTTGTTTGGTTATTTCTAATTCAGGAAGTTTGCAGTTATCTTCTCTATTAGAGGAACTAGTGAGAAGGATGGGGCATTGAAACAAAATCACAACTTTCTTTTGGGATCAGTACTTGTGAAATATACTTTGAGGCAGAGGATATATTGTAGGAGTTCTGAGTGTTTGGTTTCCATGTTTATGTCACAATTGTGGTTATTTAACTGCACTTCTTTGCAGTGCAGTCAACAACTTACCAATGGGATACCCTTTGCTACAACCTCCAATTCCGGCTGCAGGGCAACCTCATCTTGACTCTATGGGCATATCAAGCTGTCATGTGGTCAATGGAGTCCCTGCACCCAGCAATTTTCAACCTATGCGTATGAATTCTGAAAAAGAGTAAGAAGTTAACCATCTCCTTTTTTTTTAAATATCATCAGTTGCATATTAAAGCTTACAAAATATTTGCTAATATGCATCCATGAAAACGCTTTTCCTCTTTATTTTCATGCTCTCATGCAATAAGTTATGCTATTTCTCTCAAAATAGCTTCCCTAATTAACAATTTGAGTACTTGCCATCTAATTATTTTCCGCTGCATTCTTTCTGCTTTCTTTTGGTTGAAATATTCAGGAGCTGCTTGGTCAGATTTGCGAAACATGCATGATTGCATGAATGTTTATATCACATTGTTCATTATCAACTTTGTTCAATTAAGCTGTAATTATAATTATTTTGCTTAGCTACATGAATAATCTTTACCAGCACGTTCTTAGAGAATGTTTAGATATTAATTTCTTGTCAAACTATCTCCAGCGTTATCACTCTCTCTTGTGCCTTCCTTTTGGCTATAAATTTTTTTCCCCGCTAAGTACAAGAAGTTTATGGAAGCTTCTCTTCTAATTCTAGCATGTTGATGGACAGCAATGCCACTGATGTAACACCTGCAGCTCCTCCAGCCACTACCGTGTCATCTATGTCAGAGATGCCCGTGAGCCCTACATCAGTGGCATCGAGTGGGAATTTTCCCTTCACTGCATCAGACATGTCAGGCATAGGAGTAGACACATCAGCACTTGATTCAGCCTTCACAACAGATGTGGCAAGTTCAGTAGGATTGCAGCTGGGACCTGAAAATGGAGCTGGGAATTCTAGAGATTCCCTTAGATCATTGGATCAGATTCAGTGGAATTTCAGTCTTACAGATCTGACAGCAGACTTGTCAAACTTGGGAGGTGTGTTATCTCTCTCACACTCACACATACATTTGAATATTCATGCTTTTGTATTTGTTTTTCAATTTTCTGCTCTTAATACATTGTGCACTGCTTTCATTGTTGGTCTTGGAGACCGTCCAGGAACCCAACATTTTTTTATTGTTTTTCTTTATGGAGTTTGTTGAAATAAAGTGTGGCTGACCGAATTTTTACAGATTTAGGAGCCCTTGGGAACTATCCTGGTTCTCCTTTCCTTGCCTCTGATTCAGAAATTTTGCTTGATTCTTCAGAGCAAGAGGATATAGGTAAGGTTACAGAATGCTATTTACTTTTATGCCCACTCGATACTTCGTGATATCTATTATGTTAACGAATGATATTTCAAGCCTATGTTGCTTTTGACTCTTCATTTACCTTAAAATACTCGCATTCGTCACATATTTAGATATAAGTACGAAGATATTACCCTCTGGATACTTAGAAAATGAAAAAAAATGAACATATCCATGTCAGACACATTCTCGTACACTTGAATTTATTGCATTGTGCAATTAAGATCTCCGCATAGTCTTGTGAGTTATAGTAGTGAGTAGGCAAGTGGCATCAATGTGCCATTTTGAAATGCACAGTTCGTTGACATTTACGCCATTCGATATACACTCTGCATACCCCTGTTCTTTTACCATACATTAATAAGTCTAACTTGTTACAGTGGAGGAATTTTTTGTTGATTCCGTACCTGACCAGCCAAACTCTCCATCTGAGGAAGAGAAACCATAGACCAAGGTGAGTCTTTACCTTCTCATCTAAAAATTGTTACCGGTAGGATAGATTTAGATCAATAAGAACAACATTTGACATCTATTCAGTAGGCATTTCGAGTCTTTAGCAAATTTGAAGCTTTAAGCTGTATAATTTTATATCTCGATCGATTGAATAGCAGTCAGCAAACACCAAACCAGCCATGTTCCCCGGTTGTAATTTTTCACGCATTGTTGATACGAGACTTTATTTAATTATTATTGTCCGATATTTGAGGTTGCCGGGGTTCGGTCCCTGGTCCTACACTCTTGCCAACATTGTGCATGACTATTTGGCAATATGAGATTTTTTTTATTTGGTTCCTACATCTAGGAAATTATAATTACAATACTTCCCTGAGGTATATTGAAATAGTCTGTTAGTGATCTGTTGATAGCCTGTTAGATTCTTAGTTCCGATCACCTGAAATTACTCTTTTTGTTTATCCAAAACGAACTTTAAGATTATTAAGTGTTAAAATGAGGATATATTACACGCTAGTGTTCTCTAATTTTTAGTTACAAACATAACACATGGTATAATACTCAATCAGAGGGAAAGTTAGAAAAAAATTTAAAATTTGTTAGGAGGGTCAAAATTAAATTGTAATTTTTAATAGTCTATATATCTTTATAATTTTTAAAAGATTAAATTAAAAATTTATCATTTTTAGAGGTCAAAGTACAATTTTACTTTTATTAATTTAAAATTTCTAAAGGATCTAATATATAAATTTCTATTTTAGCCCCCTTAGATACGTCACTGTACTCAATTGGTAATACCATTCAATTGATTGATTCTCATAAAAAAACATAGATGTCAAAATATTGCCTTTTAGCAGTTTTATTTTCTACTTTGTAAATAATAAATAAAATTTTGAATTTTATTATTTTGTTTATTTCTTTATACTTTTAATATACTAAACTATTTTTTAAATATTAATTTGTACTGACTAAAATTATACATTTATTTTTTATTTAAATAAAATTGTAATATAAATCAAAATTTTTAAATTGAGGTAAGAAGTTCATTTGGTACAAGTTAAAAGATAAACGTGGGTACAACAAGAATGTTTTTCGTATTTTAATAAAAATTGATTTACTTTGAAAATAATTAATATTGGATAATTGTCCTCATAGTGCATGTGGGATAATTATCCTTAAAACATATAAGTAAATCCTATATTATTAAAAAGTTTTAAAATAATAAATAAAAAATATATATAATAGATGTTAAATTTATTTATTGAAAAGAGTTTTAAAAAACGTACACGATATCTAGTAAGTAGAGGTGTCCATTGATCGGGTTTAACTAAAATTTTAAGCCCGTTTGTTAGATTAGGATTTAATCTGAAAAATGGGCTTAAAATTTTTTTTAAGCCTGGTCTGAAAAAAAATACTAAAATTTGGATAATACAAATATATATTATATTAATCCTATTTTAATAACAGTGTTACAATAACACGGTATAATAATTAACACTGTATTTATTTAATAACATGCTATAATAACAGTGTTATAATATATTAATCATATTTGTACCGGGTTTAATAGTTAGTAACAATAAGAAATTAAAAAAATATGTATATTTAAATAACAATGTTATTATAACATTAAGATAGGTACAATTTCACAAGCAAATGCCTTTAAAATAGTAATAAAATTAACAATAATATAACTCTACAAGCAAATGCCTTTAAAATAGTAATAAAATTAACAATAAAATAAGAGTTATATAATATCCAAACAATAACAATAAAATAGTAGCAACATAATACTGAAATTGTAGCAAAATAGTAAGAAAACAACAAAAAAATAAGTATTTTTTTTTTAAATTTGGGCCGGGCTAAGCTCGGGCCCAAAAGCCTTACATGAGGCTTGGCCTGTTTTCTAAACGGGCATTTTTTTTGCTTAAATTCTTTTTTCAGACTTATATTTTTACTTAAACTCTCTCACTTTTTGAATAGGCCTTCGAACAAGTTTACAAGTAAATTTAAATTAAGTTATCAAAAAATTTGATTAAATTTAATTGCAATTATTATTTAATTAATCATAACTTAAGTGCCGTATGTGGAAGTTGAAAATAGCTTCATATTTTATTTAGTGCAATACAGGGGGTTGATTACAGATAATTGTGGAAGTTGAAAATAGCTTCATATTTTATTTAGTGCAATACAGGGGGTTGATTACAGATAATTTTATGAATAGTTCTGCCCATCTTTTTATTCATTTGGCATGCTCTTCATTTTCACATTTCCCCCACTGCACTCTTCACACCCTGCAACCAAAATAAAATAAAATCAAATGTCTTTAAAATAATAATAATAAAATTAACAATAAAATAAGATTTATATATAATATCCAAATAATAACAACAAAATAGTAACAATATAATAATGAAATTGTGTCAAAATAGCAGCCAAACAACTTATTCTAGTTGGGCTGGTTCAAAAATCTTATCGAGGTTTAGTCCATTTAGAAAACGGACTTTGTTTTTTGTTCAAACTCATTTTTTGAGTTTATATTTTTGCTTAAATCATTTTATTTTTTTGACGGGTTTTTAAGTTTAAACAAGTGATTTGACCCATGATCAAGTCTCATTATATTGAGATAAATGATATTTAGGATGTTATTTAAAATAATAATTCAATAACTTGGATTTCTTTGATAAGCTTGATGATACTAATTTATTTAGTAAAAAATAAATTTAAAAGTTATACTCAATTTTAAACTATTATTTTTTATTTGAGCTCGAGTTTAGTTTAACACTTTTCGATGCTAATTAAAAAAATTTATATTAAAGATAGGAAAAAAGCTTGGTTACACTTATTAACTACTTAAAACAAGTGTTAATATGGGTTGACACTAAAGATTTAAGTCTTTTTTTTTTATACTAAAGTTGATTGAGGGTTGGATTGGATGGTGGTGCGTTTACTTGTGGTTAGTGTAAAAACAGTGGTGGCGATGAGATTAAATACTGTAGTAATACTATAGCATGAGACAAAAAGTTAACTAAATGCACCACACCACACCCCGCCATCCATCTAAACTCATCTTGAATATATTAATAAAGGGGTGCCCCAAGGACATGTAGGGTCTTTAATTTTCCCTAATTTTGTAAAATTAGCTTTTAAAATCTTAAAATTTATAGTTAATAAAATGGTAAATTTTATATTTTAACATTCTAAAATTTATAATTCAATTTTGATCTCATTATAAAATTTTCGATTTTGCTTTTGCAGTGTCTCATTGTCACGTAATCAATAAGATGCATATAATTCATATAAAATGAAACATAGAAGGATAAAAATAGGAAGAGTGGGGTTTACTTGGTGCAATTAGTAGTGGCAGAAATTGGAGGAATTAAAGTATTGATACCACATTTCTGGGCAATAAGAGGGAATCTTTTAGGGTCATATGGTCCTATTTTTGGCAATACACCTTTAAGGCACTCGCATATTCCTTGCCTGTCTAGTTTGGTGTTAGCTTGCTTAGCAAGTCCTTTGGCACCCGAACAACATCCCGGTGCCGGATTGGGTTGGCCTTTTATGAAGCTCAAGCAAGGGGTAATCGACACGATAACCTCCTGGCACGGAGGTGCAGCAACTGCAATTTCCGAACTAGATGTAAGTAACACAAGGATGGTTAGGATGTTGATTAAGCTAGACATGGTGGTCAATTAGGGTTTTTTTTGGGCTTGATTTTATTGTAGTTTTCTTTGAAGCTTATGCATATATATATATATATATAGTTGAAGAATATTTGGTATTTGTTGGTAAAAGTACTAAAGAGGCTCTTGTATCAAGAGTTAGATTGAATTTTATTCCCTCTATTTAAAAAATGGGCAAATTAAACCCTACACATTAGATCAAAGAGTAAATTGACCATTCTGTTAAAACTTCCATCCAATTCTACTGTTAAAAACCGACCCCTGTACGTCAGCATGAGGTAACATGGCTCGCCACACGTGTCAGGTTATCCTATCAGCTACACCAGTTTTTAACAATAGAATTGGATGAAATATTCAATAAAAAATATGAGTTTGTTTTTTAATCTAACGTACAAGGTTTAATTTACTCATTTTTTTAGTTAAGGGGGGTAAGATGCAATCTGACTTTTAGTATAAGGGCTTCCATAATACTTTTATGCTGTTTTAGTTAATACAATACAATGGTAAAATTGAGAATATTATTATTGAGGTAAAAGGACTTGCGAAATCCCTTTATTAGGCACTAGATCAAATTAATCCCTCTACTATTAAATGAATTAATTTGATCACATTACTATTAAAAAGAATTAAAAAAAGTCAAGTTGGAACAAATTATCATTTACCATATGAAAATAATTTTCCACTTACATATCAACTCAAAACAAAACATCTCATCGGAAGAATCATAAAAAAAACTTTTAAAATATAAATTTGTTTAACAATAAATAACATCTTTAAACTATAAATATTAACTTTTTAAAAATTCCATCTCAATTGATTCTTTTTTATTAGTACAAAAATTAAATTAATCCAATAATAAAAAAATTAATTTGATCTGATCCGACGTGATATATAAACTTAAATCATACAGGGAAAATTAAGAATTTTGAGGTAGTTGCAATGCAACTCTCGTGATTGCATGCTTCTTAGCATATTAGAGTATTAAATGACAAAATTCATGATTGAAGTTACGTGAAAGTTACATGAATATAGTGGCCAAGCACTTAATTGCCTTGCCACATTTTAGGGGCAAATTCGAAAAATAATTTTAAAACGAGTTAAAATTAAATTAGAAATTTTTAAAAAAATTAAATTGTAATTTTATTATTATATTATTTTATAATTTACAATTTTAAAGGAATTAAATGGTAATTTTATTATTTTTAGTACCAAATCTACCTTATATTGCATAATAAAATTAAAATATCAATTCTTATAGTATTTCTTATTTTGATTTATAGCTAATATATATTTTTTAATATTATACCAATATTTCGTGAGTCTACTAATAAATCATCCTCAAATGTACTCTCTTCCACTATATATCAACAAGTGTGTTTCTTCGGGTTTACACTAACAGGGCACATCATTGACTCAATCCGTTCAACAAATTGAATAAGCCTACTATATTAAAAAGAATGTAAATAATTTTATTTAATAATTTGTCTGATAAAATTATTGACTAAAATCTAAATTACCTTTACATCCACTAATATTTGTAACTCAATATTAAACCTACATAGTTACAATCACTCTGCCCACACTAATCTTCACTTACAACCAATTAAACTCTCCAACCCCTATAAAAAAATGTCATAAAACAAACCAATAAAATAGCAAAATACAAAAATTAAACACACTCGCAATATCAATAGTTGACGCCCATCAACTAAGTATTTATAACTCTTCTCCTTCGTTGATTAGCAACCTAGAGATAAAATTTTATCATAAATTTACATGTAGAGTTTTCTTAATGATATACCAGTAAACTATAAAAATAGTTACTTTTGTTTGCCTAACATTACATTTTAGTTATTTATGTTTGAAATGTTACGTTTTAGTCACTTATGTTATTGTTTTGTTACGAAGTAATCACTCTACCATTAAGCTTTGTTACTTCCCTAACAACGGTCCTACATGACAATCTAAATGAGTTTTAAATTCTAACTTGGGTATCCAGTTGTTGGGATGAAAATAGGTTTTTAATTAAATAAATTCCAGTTATTGGGATGAAAATAAGTTTTTAATTAAATAAATTTAATTTGAACTACTAGGTAGAATATCTAAGTTAGCATTTAAAACCCATTTGGACTGCCATGTAAGACTTCCGTTAGGGAGGTAATAGAGTTTACAGTAGACTAACCACTTCGTAACAAAATAATAACGTAAGTGACTAAAATAAAACACATCAAATATAAGTGATTAAAATGTAATATAAGGCAAATAAAAATGACTATTTTTATAACTTATCCTATAAATAACTTTATCATTAGGTATCCTACAACTTATTTCAAATAGATAAGGATTGACTTTAACAACACAAAAATACTTTGACTCCATCAAACAACTAGAGGAGGTGCTGATTATTTTGGTGTACTAGGGTTCAACAGTTAATTTTCTTTTTCACAGTTCATGAAAATTTGAAATAAAGTTTAATATTGATAGATATTTCATGATGAAGTAATTTGTCTGATATTTTATTAATATATTGATTTCGTGTTTGGGACAATTGAGAATAATTTGAGTGAGAATTTCTCAAATAATTTTATAGCATTTGTTATATTGTCAATATGATTAAACTCATAAGCTCCCGACAATAGAAAGATGAGTCAATCATTGATTACATTCACCAAATATATAAACATTAACATCAAGATTAATTATTTTTAGTTGTTCATTTTTAGAATCGACAATTATTAAATTATTTCAATTTTTTAAAAAAAGAGAATAATTTATTTAGTGTCAAAATTGGAGAATACAATTCCAAGATGTAAATATTAAAAATAAGTTAATATTTTATTTAGTGGAATCAAATTACAAGGGGTTGATTTATACATAATTTTATGAAATCCATCATTAGGGGTTTTTTATGCATTCACCATACTCTTGCTTTTCACATTTCCCAGTTCTCTCTTCATACCCTGCAAGAAAAATGAAAAAAAAAAATCAATTTAATTGAGATCAGCATTCTATTTTTTGGTCGGTTTTGTCAATTTTCCAAATTACCTATAATTCCTCTCCAATGTATAAATAGGAGTATAATATGTTTCAACACACTCGAATTTACATCCTCTTGTATTGACAACAATGTTCATACAAATTAAACTAAAATTCAATCAACTATGTATTTAGATATTTTAATAATTGATAACCGATTGATATAATTATGTTAGTCAAGATTATAACTTAATCAATAAATCAACATAGACTTAACTGAACGGGTTGGTTAAAGCAATTATATAGGTCATAATTCAAATTCGAACTTTGAAAATGATACTATTATGAAAGATAATCCTAAACTCCGAATATATAAAAAAAATAGGAAGAGAAAAGTTACTTGGAACAATCAGTAGCGGGGGTGATGGGAGGAAAGAAATTCTTGATACCACATTTCTGGCCAAGAAGAGGCACTCGATTAGGGTCAAATGGCCCAAGTTCTGGCAATAATGCTTTAATGCACAGGCATACTTCTATCCTATCTTCTTTGGCCTTTAGTTGGTCAATAAGACGTTTAGCACCAACACAACATTCCGGCGCCGGATCGGCTCCGCCTTTTATGAAGCCCTCGCAGGGGCTTAAGAAAAAGATAACCACATTGCACATTGGTGATGCTGCTGCAGTTTCTGTAATATCCCGACTAAAATTAAGGAACAGCAGCATGGCTATAGAGTTGATTGAGCGAAACATGTCACTTTTTCTTTTCGTTTCCCTTTTGTTCATTTTATTGTGGTTTCTTTTGAAGCTTATGCATGCTTATTATATATAGGTTGAAAGTATTTGGAGTCTCATTATAGGAGAAGATGGGGTAAAAGCATAATAGAGACTCCTATATCAAGAGTTGGATTGCATTTTGGTCCCTTTACTTAAAAAATTGTCAAATAAATCTTTGTACATTTGATAAAAATGTAAACTGGTTCTTCTGTTAAAAATTTCATCTATTTTTACTATTAAAAATTGATCCATGTATGTCAATATAAGGTATTTGCGGCACACCATGTGTCGCTATCTGGTTATTTTGTCAGCCATGCCAATTTTTAACAGTATAAAGGGATGAAATTTTTAAAGAGGACTAAATTGCTCTTTGATCTAATATGTAGGGATTAATTTGTTTATTTTTTTAGTAGATGAGATAAAATGCAATCTAACTCCTAGTACAAAAGCCTCCATGATACTTTTATTGGGAAGATGATTTATGCATGTGTAAAACTAATATGGTTTTATAATATTTTATATATTTTTTTATGATTGATATTTTAACAATCTAATCGTTATATTTAAGGTTACAATTAAATTAGTCTTTCATACAAAATTTTGGGATTCGATACTTCTATCTTATTAATCTTAAATATTGTCTATATTATTATATATTAATAGTTGAAAGTTTTTGCATAACAAAACAAATAGTTAAAAAAATTTACTTGAAACTTGACGTGTATGATTTACATAAATAGAACATAAAATATGATAGTTGAATCATTAAAATATCAATTGTAAAAAAAGTTATGAAATGGTATAAAATCATATCAGTTTTACACCCGTATAAATGTCTCATTCATTATAAATTTACCATATTAATAAAAAAAATTTAATTTAACTTTTTTATTTTTATAGAATTGAGAAATTTTATTCTTTTGGTAAGATAAAAATGTGCCACATAGAAGGTTAATTTTTTAAAAATAATTCTAGTTGGATCCATGACAGTGAAAAATAAAATTATGTAATAAGATTTTAACTCAATTATAGAAACGAGCTAAAAAGATATACCATTTACGAGGATATACATTAAGAAATGCTTGGTACTTATAAAATTCAACAATCAAATTATTTAATTAAATTTGAGTTTAATTTTTATGTTTAATTTTAATTTTGATGATTTATATGGGAATTTGAGTTGAAGTTTAAATTTGAACTTATAATATTAATTAAAATGATTATTCTCGTAAATTACTCAAATAAATAAATATAAAAATTTTGAAACCAAATTTAATTAATTTGTCATATTCCGTAGTGTTAGTAATCGTAGGTTAAAGTATTTAATACACCTCATACTATGGTCAAAATTTTATATTTTTATGTCTATTTTATAATTTATATTTAGAATTTGAGATTAATTTTTTTTAAGAATATGGTCTTTAAAATTAAAAAGTAATTTTTTTTTTTTTCAAATATGAAGGCCACTCTGAAGGTTTTCTCGGATGCAAGAAAGGGATAGGGTAAACCAAAGGGCTTTAAGGTTTTTTTTTTTTTAAAATTTGAAATTGCTTTATTTTGTTTTCAAGTTTTAATTTTAGTTTTTAAGGTACATTGCTAGTGTTTTAGTTTCCGAGTGTACCGCCCATTTCATTCATTTCTTTGGATGACATGTGTCATTGATGTGAAAGGGTGGGAGCTATCTCAATGCATGGGATTTCCTTGGGGATACAAAGATTCACATAAAAAATAAGTAGTGAGACTTTAATGGCCTAGTACGACCAGACAGAAGCAGGTATCTTGATTTGTTTTCCTTTTGGTTTTTTCCATTTTTAATGAATCGGTTAATCTTGCTTAAAAAAAAAGTAAAATTAATGATGATATTTATGAAATAATTGTTCGCGAATTTCTAAAATCTGAAAGAAAAAGATATATTAGAGCAAATTATTACAACTCTTTACACAACATGTTACGACATCACACTGTAATATTATAATGTATGGGTAACTTTTTAAATTTTGGAAATTTTAACTTGTAATTATTTGACTGATATGCATATTATAAAAGTTTAACAGATACATTTATAAAAAAATATTTAATACACTTTAGATGTGTAGATCTCATGCTCCATTAGTTAATAATAAAATAGTATATTATTATTGGTGTAAAATAAAAAACATTGAAAGACTCGAAAATAAATAATATTAATTTTGTTAAATATAATTAAATATTAATTATATTTTTTTCAAGTTTTAAGTTTTGGGTTTTAAATTTTAGGGTTTTAAAATTCAAATGCAGTATTTATTTATTTTTTTACATTTTTTATATTTAACTATTATAATTAATATTTATTTTTTAAAAATATAAATTTATTAATTTGTTTTTAAATCCTTTTATATTTTTTTACATAAATGATGATGTGTTGTCTTATTATTAACTGATGATACATAAAATTTATGCATTGATGGTGCATTAAATATTCTCTCATAAAAAAATAAACATTTGAGAATTTATAATATAAATAATATTATATTATATTGAGTAGTTCTATGTATAATACGAAATTTTCTAATGTTTATTAAAATACTTAATTTTAGTACATTTTTTTGGAGAGCGTAACGCAAAAATTTTTCCAAGAGATTCGTTTGTTTGTATGGGAAACTAAGTTTTTATTTTTTTTATTTTTTTAAGGTTGTTGCAATGCAAGTCTCGTGATTGCATGTTTCTTGGCATATTAGAATATGAAGATGAGAAAATTCATGGTCTATGTTACGTGAATATATAGTCCAAGCACGCAACTGCCATTACCAAATTAGCAAATTCTCAAAGTTCCTTTTCAAGCTTCAAATATGCTAAGGCCGAATAAAATTATTATTAAATAGGTGTAAAATCCTAAAAAAAAAGAGAAATTAAAAAATTGTACTTGTCCTCACAAATTTTGACGTTTTTCAATAGCTATATTTTAATAAAAGGAAAAAATGGAACAATTTTTTTAAAAAAGATTATAGAATAAATAATTAATTATAAAATAAATTAATTTAGAAGAGATAAAAGAGTTATAATAATAAGAAATAAATTACTACTTGCCTAACCTATTAAAGCTTCCTTAAAACTTGGATTGAATTTGTAGTAGCCAATTTTGGCCCAAACCGAATAAAACCAAGTAGAAATAAAAAAACCAATGTCCTTTTACATAATATTCAAATCCATGCTTGTCGAAACCATTTTTTGAAAAGGAAAAACGGATGTCGACTTAAAAAATGAAGATGGGGAGTCGCCACCAATCTTTTTAGGTGTGGTTGGATCACCTTATAAAACTCTTTGGTCTACGAAAAATTAGAGAAAGCGGGCTCGGGAGTCGGTTAAGCGCGGGGAAGGATTAGCACCCCCGCGACGCCCAAAATTGGTACCAAATTGAGCAATTTTCTGTCTTGAGTCGAAATTTGGAAAGATTTAAAAATAGGATTCTTTTTTGAAACTGGAATTATTTGAATTAAAAAGATCGTGATTACTTTGCTTCGGTGGAATACGAACATTATATCCAGCACGATTGGACACGAGATTCGTGAATTCCTCGAAACTAGAGATATCTCGCAATTTGCAAAATTTATGAGGGTATTTTAGGTATTTAGACGAGTGAGAAATCGCAACCCAGCACGTTAGGGTACTATTTCCCGGATCACTAAATACAAAAATATTGCCTCGATTGATAAGATATTTTGGGTGTTGTTTTTTTTTGAAACCATGATGAAATTAATAAGATATTAAAACATAAAGTTAGCATATAAAAATGATAATAGCGATAATATTCGCGGCAACAGAATAAAAATACATTTTAAAGGATATATGCGTAGAGGAAATATGTACATAATATAGCGTTAAGAAAATACATATATAATGTAGTTTAAAAACATGCGCACGCGAGATGATAAGGAAATTATAAGTAATATGATATAGAAGATAGGCATGCGTAGTATACGGAAATGTGTACGTGATAATATTAGAATGCAAAAAGTATGTAACCAATATAATGGAAAATACGGGAAATATATATGAAGGTATAAAGATTTAATATAGTGATATAGTGTTGAGCATAAGTACACGTGAATGAGATAGCGTGAAACAATATGGAATGATATGTAAAATACATGCATAAGAAGATAAAATATTTGAAAGTACAAGTGTACAGCATAATATAATATATACGGGTTAGAATATATATTAGAATAAGTGTACACGTACACAAGAACATATATGTAATAGGGTTGGTAATGATAAATATGATAAATATAACATAATAATATTACGGAAAATGATTGTACAAATAATGGTAGTAATAATGCGGCTAACGTAAATATAGTGTAATGAGAACAATTATAGAAATAATATACATATAGTACATGCACAATAATATAAAATAATAATAGTGAGAAGTATGTATACATAGTGAAAACAAATATAGTGGTAATATATATATAAAAAAAAATGATTATGTAACAGATATAAATGCGTATGTAACATATGCTAAAAAGGAGAATATATATATATTAAATATATGAGATATTTATAACAGTGAATAATAATATGAAGATAGTAAAAATAATAATTAAATTAGATGTTAATAAAAATAATGGTAATAATTATTATAATAGTAAATGTGTTAATAATAATAGTCAAATAGTAATAATAATACTATAAATAATAATAATAATAATGATAATAATAATAGTAATTATAATGATATTAATAATAATAAACCAAAAATAAAAGAGAGAAAAATAATAATAAAAATAACAAAAGGGACCAAATTGGACTAAAATCTAAACATTCGGGCAGATTTAAAATCAAAAACGAGGATGGAGGACTTATTTGAACATGGGATGGAATGACAGGGGCCAAAAGGGAAATTTTTCCGCATGTTTAAAACGCAGCGTAGTATGGGGGGACCAAATCGAAAAACTGGGAAAATTATTGGGCCAATTTAAAAGACCGAAAACCTGATTGCAAAGCCTTGAAAAAGCGGAAGGGCTGATTGCACAAATAGCCCTTCCGTTTAAAAAACACGCGGATCCTAGGCGGGTTCGGGTCGGAGTTCGGGTCGGGCCTTCAAAACGACACCGTTTTGGGGCTTAAGTACAGCCCCCAAAACGGTGTCGTTTTGGAGGGCTATAAAAGGCCCGTTTCAGAGAAAAAAAAATCATTTTTGAGGGGAGAAAGAAAAAAAAGGAGAGAGAAGGAGAGAGGGGTGCCCGGGGGCGATTTCCGATGGTCGGTCCGACCACCGGCCGGCCACCGTCCGGTCACCGAACCGCCTTCCGTTGCCGGCGCCGGCCACCGCACGCGGTGGCCGGAAAAGGTAAAATTTTATTTTTTCTATTTTTTTATTTATTTTTATTATTGTTGTATATATGTATATGTTGGTGACACAAAGAAAAAAAGAGAGAGAACAGAATCTGAAAAGGTTACCTTGGGTTTTCTGGTCTTTCGGTTTCGGTGTTTAGACTATCCGATTGTGCTTATATTTCTACCTTTGCTTTATTTTTAATCTCTGGGAATTGTCTTTGTGTTTAAAAGCTAGTATATTGATGAAAAGTCCGAATCCTTTACAAATGGTTCGAATCGGCTTTTATAGCCTGAGATTTTTACAAGTTCATTTTTTCTATTATTTGCTGTCGTTTCCATTTAAATGCTTGCAGGGTTGGTGGCCACTTGAAGTTGGCAGAGACGTGACCTGGGCGGTGGGCACAGTGGCAAAAGGGCGGTGGTGGCAGCTGCTGTCAGAGCAAGTGGGTGAGGCGGCACAAGTGGGAAAAGAGGGATTAGGGTTTCTGTCTAGTGTTGGGCTAGGTTATTGGTTTTGGGCTAGTAACCGGGTCTGGGTTTTAGAATTTGGGCCGTGTATAGGTTTCAATTTGGGGTTGGTTTTGTAAATGGGTTGGGGTTGGTTTAAGTTGTAAAGGGAACTTAAGTGGGCCATTTAATGCCCGGGCCAAAATTGGCTATTACAGCTGCCCCTCTTTGCTCATTGTCGTGAAACGGGGATGGAGCAAAGACTTCAAAAGGGCCAATTTTGCCTGGTCTTGTCGAGTCTTGACTTCTTCGGTGCTCTTCTTGCTCGGGTAGTCCCTTTAGCCCATCATCTCTTGTAGCTTTGGTTCGATCCACTGCGACTTCAAAGGTATGTCTCGTAGCTTCAATCTGCTCACATCTTCAAGGATATAATGATTTAGCGAGAAAAGATCTGCAACTTCAATCTTTTCTGCTGAACAATACAAAGATTTTTTTGAATCTGCCTTTTTGATCTGCTTTCTGCCAGTACAGAGAGATAAGATCTGCCGAAACTTGATCTGTTACCCTACTGCTTAGGGGGTTAAGATCCGTTAAAACTTTGCCTATTACCCTACTGCTTAGGGAGTTAAGGCGAGTGACTAGAATCTGCTTCATTGTATGATGAGAAAATTCGATCTGTTACCCTACTGCTTAGGGAGTTAAGATCTGATAGAATGCGACCTGCTCCGCTCCTGCTCAACGAAGATAAGATCTGTTGCGATTTGCCTGTTACCCTATTACTTAGGGGGTTAAGGCGAGTGGCTAAAATCTGCCCCAACACTATTGTATGAGATCCGCCAGAATTTGATCTGTTACCCTACTGCTTAGGGGGTTAAGATCTGATAGAATGTGATCTGCTCCGCTCCTGATCAACGAAGATAAGATCTGTTGCGATTTGCCTGTTACCTTACTGCTTAGGGAGTTAAGGCGAGTGGCTGAAATCTGATCCATCACTGTTGTATGGAGACAAGATCCGCCAAAATTTGATCTGTTACCCTACTGCTTAGGGAGTTAAGATCTGCTGGAATGTGATCTGCTCCGCTCCTGCTCAGCGAAGGTAAGATCTGCTATGTTTTGCCTGTTACCCTACTGCTTAGGGGGTTAAGGCGAATGGCTGAACTCTGCTCCAACACTGTTGTATGGAGATAAGATCTGCCAAAATTTGATCTGTTACCCTACTGCTTAGGGAGTTAAGATCTGTTGGAATTTGTAGTTTTTGTCAATCTTGCTACATTTGTCCACTGGGGAATCTATCTGTAGAATTGATTTCCTGAGGTTTATGCTTATGCAAATAATTAGGATGCCATGATCAAAATGAGTCAAATGTCTCCCTACTGAGCATACTATGATGGAAAAATGTTATGAGAATGATCCCTACTTCGGCTATCACTACTCATTCATCCAAGCTTCACTCGAGGTAGTATTCACACTCTGCTTGTATGCCTCAGATCAAGTTGGTTCTATTATGACCTGCCGAAAATGATCCTTTCCTAGGATCAAACTATTTGGATTTTTTGATCATCACTTGAACCGAAAAGGGAGTTTTCTTTGGGTATTCTCAACCTTTACACACGGGGGTTCTTTAAACAATCGTTCTGTTTTAGTTTCCCGCATTATTAGGGGATTTTACAGAGTAACATGCAGAACTTCGTTCGTAAAGATATTTACAGTTCATCAATCGTTATTTCAACGTAACACATTTTATGAATAGTGAAAGGAAAAAAGTTTGAAGGTAATTAGATTCGAATAAAGTCATCAAAGATACAAAGGAAATTAATCTGACAACAAATCTTTGAGAAGATTAAAAGGTAGTGAACAAGACAAAAAGTCAGACGCCCTAGATATCGCAGCTTGAGTTTCTATATACAAACTCCATGAAAATTACTTTGGGTTTGACATGTGTTCAGAAGATCCAAAGTACTTTGTTGATGCTCCAGTATGTAATGCACTCCAGTTCTTGTCAGGTCAAGTATAGCGAGATACGTGTCGTTCGAAATTTGAGCCGCCCTTTCGGGTTTTCGACTCAAAGCCCCTTTAGTCTCAAGGCGCCCTTGGCGGGTTTTCACCTTGGCTTCTCCATTTTTTTTTTTTGGATAGAAGTCTCAAAGCGCCCTTTGCGGGTTTTCACCTTGGCTTCCCTTCTTTTAGACAAAATACTTCTTGACTGAGTCCGAATTCACTGGATTGGGTAAACTTTTCCCATCCATTTCTGCCAGAATCAACGCGCCACCAGAGAAAGCCTTTTTCACAACATACGGCCCTTCCCAATTTGGCATCCACTTTCCTCTGAAGTCCTTCTGTATGGGGAGGATCTTTTTCAGTACAAGGTCCCCTTCGTAAAACTCTCTTGGACGAACCTTTTTATCGTAAGCTCGCATCATCCGCTTCTGATACGTCTGACCGTGACGAATTGCCCTTAGCCTTTTCTCTTCAATTAGGTTCAATTGATCGTATCGCGATTGAATCCATTCTGCCTCATCCAACTTTATTTCTGACAAGATTCGAAGGGAAGGTATTTCCACTTCGATGGGTAACACTGCTTCCATCCCATAAACCAGCGAGAATGGGGTTGCCCCAGTAGAGGTTCTAACAGATGTTCGATAGGTAAATAGTGCAAACGGCAGTTTCTCGTGCCAATCTCGGTAAGTCTCAGTCATCTTTCCAACTATCTTTTTGATGTTTTTGTTGGCCGCTTCCACTGCCCCGTTCATCTTTGGGCGGTAAGGAGATGAATTATGATGTTTAATCTTGAACTGGCTGCAGACTTCTGCTATCGTGCTGTTATTCAAGTTCAATGCATTGTCTGATATGATTCTCTCAGGCATTCCATATCGACAGATGATTTCCTTCTTCAAAAATCAACTCACTGCCGACTTGGTGACGTTAGCATATGACGCAGCCTCCACCCATTTCGTGAAGTAATCGATGACCACGAAGATGAAGCGATGCCCGTTTGAAGCTTTTGGCGAAATGGGGCCAATTACATCCATGCCCCACATGGAAAAGGGCCATGGAGAAGTCATAACGTGCAGAGGTGAAGGCGGTACATGAATCTTATCCCCATAGATCTGGCATTTATGACATTTCTTGGCATAGCTGATACAATCTCCCTCCATGGTAGACCAATAGTATCCAAATCTCATGATTTGTCTTGCCATCGTGAAGCCATTAGCGTGTGTTCCACAGACGCCCTCATGTACTTCTTCCAAGATTTGCTTAGCTTCCACAGCGTCAACACATCTCAAAAGTACCTGATCTTTTCTTCTTTTGTATAGGATATCCCCATCCAGTACATAGTCGCAAGCTAACCTTCTCAAGGTTCTTTTCTCATTCTCTGTCGCCTGTTCAGGGTATTCCCGATTCTTCACGTATCGTAATATGTCTTGATACCAAGGGTGGTCATCCCTTTCTTGACCCTCAACGTTACAACAGTAAGCTGGAGCTTCAAAAATGCTCATTTGAATAGGCTTCATATCCTCTTCTTTGTTTGCTTTAATCATGGATGCCAAGGTTGCCAAAGCGTCGGCCATTTGATTTTCATCTCGTGGGAGATAATTGAAAGTGATGTCATCAAATTCCTCAAGTAGACTTAGAACTACTCTCCGGTAATTGATCAATTTTGGGTCTCTTGTCTCCCATTCTCCTTTGAGCTGGTAGATCACCAATGCTGAATCTCCGTACACTTCCAATGTTCTAATCTTCCGTTCTACGGCAGCTCGAATTCCCATGATGCATGCTTCATACTCTGCCATATTGTTTGTGCAGTCAAAGTCTAATTTGCATGTGAACGGATAATGATCTCCATCCGGGGATATTAAGACTGCCCCTATTCCATTTCCTACTGCGTTAGATGCTCCGTCATAGTTCATTTTCCATGGACACCTCTCGGCAGTTGCTACGTACATCAACTCCTCGTTAGGAAAATCAAAGCTCAATGGTTCGTACTCTTCCAGAGCCCTACTGGCCAGAAATTCCGCTATCGCACTTCCTTTTATGGCCTTTTAACTCACATAGACTATATCAAACTCAGAAAGTAGTATCTGCCATCTTGCCATTCTCCCATTCAGGGCTGCTGACTCCATCATGTACTTTAATGGATCCATTTTCGAAATTAGCCACGTTGTGTGATACAACATATATTGCCTCAACCTTCGGGTCGTCCAAATCAAGGCACAACACAACTTCTCGATCGGTGGGTATCTCATTTCACAATCCGTAAACTTCTTACTGAGGTAATATATCGCCCTCTCTTTCCTTCCTGACTCGTCATGTTGACCTAGCACACATCCCATAGAGTTGCTGAATACCAACAAGTACAGTATCAGCGGTCTATCTGGACTAGGTGGAGATAGTACTAGAGCGTTTGACAAATATTGCTTGACCTTATCAAAGGCATTCTGACATTCTTCATCCCAGGTACCCTGGTTGTGTTTCCTAAGAAGGCGAAATATGGGATCACATTTCTCGGTCAACTGTGAAATGAACCGAGCAATGTAATTCAACCTTCCAAGAAAACCTCGCACTTCCCTCTGAGTATGCGGTGGCGGCAGCTCTTGTATGGCCCTGACTTTGTCTGAGTCAACCTCTATTCCTTTTTCACTGACTACAAAGCCCAATAGTTTCCCTGACCTGACTCCAAAGGTACACTTCGCTGGATTGAGTTTCAACTGAAACTTCCTCAATCTCAAGAATAATTTCCTCAAGGCTTCGATGTGTTCTTTTTCGATTTGAGATTTGGCAATCATGTCGTCTACGTACACCTCGATTTCCTTGTGCATCATATCGTGGAATAAAGTCACCATGGCCCTTTGGTATGTCGCACCTGCGTTCTTTAGGCCGAATGGCATTACCTTGTAGCAAAAGGTGCCCCACAATGTTATGAAAGTGGTCTTATCCATGTCCTCAGGATGCATCTTTATTTGGTTGTACCCCGAGAAGCCATCCATGAAGGAAAACAATGAATAACCCGCTGTATTATCTACCAGGGTGTCAATGTGTGGCAAGGGAAAGTTGTCTTTTGGGCTAGCTTTGTTCAAATCTCTGTAATCGACGCACATTCGTACCTTCCCATCTTTCTTAGGAACAGGCACAATGTTAGCTACCCATTCTGAGTACTTGACCTCTTGCAGGAATCCAGCATCAAACTGCTTTTTGACTTCCTCTTTGATCTTCAGCACAACGTCAGGCCTCATTCGTCGTAATTTTTGCTGGATTGGTTTGCAATCTTGTTTTATAGGAAGACGATGCACCACGATATTTGTATTCAGCCCCGGCATGTCCTGATATGACCATGCAAACACATCTTTAAATTCCCTCAGTAGCTCGACAAGATCTTGCCTTGTTTCCTTGGTAATGTGCGTCCCTATTTTCACCTCCTTCCCTTCTTCCAACGTTATGTTCTCCGTTGCCTCTTTCTCGTGGGGCAGAATTTGCTTTTCTTCTTGCTTCACCATTCTCAATAGATCTGGAGATACATCACAATCCCTGTCATCTTCAAAATCCCGAGGTTCCTCTGAACACAAGTCTTGCTCAAAGGAGACTTCAGGGTCTGCAGTATCGTCGCTCATATCATTGATATCTAGGGACCTGCGGGTATGAGAGAATGTGCGAAGAATGAATGAATTTAAGAATGATTATTTTTATGTTATGAATGAGTTAAAAAAAAAAGAATGAAATTAGAAGGTCAAAAGAATGTTTATAGAAGAATGAAAGAAGTTTGCTCGATTTGACAAAAGTGTTCTTTATTGAAACCAAAATATCCGAACATAAGCCTATTTCACAAACAAAATCTTATTACTCCTAGGCTTTAGAGCAACAAGAGTGTTCTGGAAAATTACTCTGTAAAGTTCCTAAAGGTTACAGGAAGTTCTTCAGCAGTCCAATTGTTTAAAGAGCTCCCCGGTTCGTAAGGACGAATGTCTTCCAAATTCTTTTGCTCAGTCTCTTTATCGTGTATGGCGTTGATGTGATAGCTTCCTTCCTCGAGCGACCCCACCTCGGGGTAAATTATCCCTCCCGACACAAAAGTATGGGATATGTGAGGGAATGTCATCGGTTCCCACTCAAATTCTCTTCCGTTCAGACGCGCTTTCCTTCTTTCTTGACGCTTTTCTATCTCTTTCTTTCTCTGTCTGTGGTCTGGTCTAAAACCTAGGCCAAAACAGTCTCTTTTCTCGCTTAATTCAGGGACTCGAATCCCACCTTGGAGGTATCGGCCTAAACCTTTTCCGGGCAAAGCTCCTTTTCCCACTGTCATCCGCAAGCCCATTCTGGTAGTTTTGGATATCTTGGGTAATAGCACCTTATTTCCTTCCGAAATAAAGGTCGCATTGACAAATTCCAAGGAGCGGAAAGAACACTCAATAGACTCTTCATCTGCCTCCACATAAGGTGCGTTACTGGTAACTGCTGCTATGATGTCTTCTTCCGCATTTATGGTCACCAGTCGTCCATCCGTTACCATCTTCAGTTTTTGATGTAAGGATGAGGGCACCGCTCCTGCTGAGTGTATCCAGGGCCTCCCTAGCAGGCAATTATAAGAGGGCTTGATGTCCATTACTAGAAAATCCACCTCATATGTGTTTGGCCCGATCATTAAAGGGACGTCGATTCTTCCCATCACCTTTCTCTCCGTGCCATCAAATGCTCTCACTATGTTATGGCATGCTTTCATGTGAGAACTATCTATTGGCAACCTGCTTAATGTAGATAATGGCAGGACGTTCAGAGCTGACCCATTATCGATGAGTACACTTGGCAGCGTATACCCTTTGCAACGAGTGGTGATGTGCAGAGCTTTAGTTGATCCCATGCCACCCGGTGGGATTTCGTCGTCATTGAAATAGATGAAATTGTCAGCACTTATGTTGCTAACAAGGCGATCCAGCTTATTGACGGATATGTCCTTAGTAACATAGGTTTCATTAAGCACTTTCATCAATGCCTCACGGTGTACTTCTGAACTCAGGAGCAATGCTAATACTAATATGCGGGCCGGTTGTTTACGTAGCTGTTCAACTACGCTATACTCGCTGTGTTTCAGGAATTTTAGGAATTCTTTAGCCTCTTCCTCCTTCACCGGTTTATTAACAAGTGATTCAGCCCCTTTATCTTTCTCGAATACTAAGGCTTTTGCCTTTACAGGCTCGATCCTGATGCCTCCCGCGTTATAACGCTTGCCGCTACGTGTAAAAGAACCTTCGGTCTGAGTTTCTTTGGAAGCATTAGCTATTCCTTCTTCTTCCGGTATCGTTACATTGCAATCATAATTCCAAGGCACCCTCTTGTTATCCTTATAAAAAAAGGAAACAGGTTTGCGAATAATGATTTTTGGTGTTGTTTGCGCTCCTGCATCGTCATACTTAGGTAGGGAAATAATGATTCTTGGCCGGCTGGTTCCTTGATTCGACGATTCTCCCTCCAATGCGCATATATGTCTCGCGCCTGAACCCTCTTCGTAAAATTCCAGCTCCTTATTATCCATGAGGCTTTGTATCAGAATTCTAAACTCAACACACTCTTGGATCTCGTGCCCTTTGACTTGATGGAACTCACAGTAGTTCCTCGCTTTTTCATTTCTTTCTTCGGAGACCAACATTCCTCTTTTCATCATTTCTTTCCAAATCACCTTTAATGGTGTCCTTACTTCAGCAATGTCTTCTTTGACCCTTTTCGTATCGGTTTCTCCGATTGCATTCGCTCCTTGATCGCTGTGATTCGACAGCGGGTTTTCCGTACTAGGGGTGTCGTCAAATTTCACGATCCCCATTTTGATAAGTCTTTCCACGGCCTTTTTGAAGCTGACGCAATTTTCAATTGAGTGTCCCTGTGCTCCAGCATGGTATTCACACTTGGCATTAGCATCATACCACTTGGGATATGGGGGCTGTAGGGGTTT
The DNA here is from genome assembly GCA_020496765.1 of Gossypium stocksii. Classification (NCBI taxonomy): domain Eukaryota; kingdom Viridiplantae; phylum Streptophyta; class Magnoliopsida; order Malvales; family Malvaceae; genus Gossypium; species Gossypium stocksii. The sequence goes on from CM035623.1 coordinate 5,706,224, forward strand.
CAGGTAATAGGGGGCTATTGCGTGTGTATTATATAAACTTTGGTAAAGTTCTTTATATGTCACCGGGATGGGTGTGAACTGGATCTTTTCAGTGTTCTGTCTTGCATTAGATTCCTGCCTTTGGGATCCCTGTTGCCCTCCCGTGGCCGTTCTTGGTTGGCTAACCACAATCGCCTTCGGGCTGTGACTGCTCGCATTGTTCACTTCATTATCCTTTCTTCTTGGGGCCGGTCTTTTAGTGGTTTCTCCTTCTATCTTACCAACCCTTATGGCATTTTCAATCATTTCTCCCGCCATAACTATGTCGGCAAAGCTCTTGGTGGTGCTTCCGATCATGTGAGTAAGGAATGGGGCCTTCAGGGTATTTATAAATAGCACAGTAGTTTCTTTCTCCAATAGTGGCGGTTGAACCTGCATGGCGACCTCTCTCCACCTCTGTGCATATTGTCGGAAGCTTTCATTATGCTTCTTTTCCATATTCTGCAGGGTCATTCGATCGGGTGTCAAGTCAGCCACATGGCTGTACTGTTGCATGAAAGCATGCGCCAGGTCTCTCCAGGAGCCAATCTTATCGCGACTCAGTTGATTATACCATCTGGCCGCGGCCCCGACTAAACTGTCCTGGAAACAATGAATTAGAAGTTGATCGTTGTTTACGTGCCCCGTCATTCGCCTACAGAACATGGTGAGGTGGGCTTCAGGACAGCTAGTCCCATTGTATTTTTCAAACTCTGGCATTTTAAATTTGTGGGGGAGGACTAAGTCTGGGACCAAACTAAATTCTTTAGCGTCCATCCATTGTCGGCCATCAGCACCTTCTAGAGCTCTAAACTTTTCCTCCAGCCATCTGCAGCGTTCCTCTAATTGTTTTGAGGATTCGATCCTTTCCCTTTCCTTCTCAGCCAAATCCAAATCAGGGGTAAGTGAATTGATGGGATTTTCTAACGGGTTAGACCCCGAGCCGTCTTGTAAGTTCACAGGCATTCCAATATCAATTTGCCCCTGTTGAGGCCTAATGGTGACAGACGGCCTTCGCAGGGGAGCCTCCGTCTGTGTTTGAGTACGGGGTGGTGTGAAACCTGGAGGATAATCATCATTATCTTCCGTGGTAGCAGCCATAGGGGCCTTTCCCTTGTCCATTGCTCCTTTCAGCAGCTGAGCCATTTCGGCCACCATACTTCTCTGAGCCTCCATCATCTGCTCACGCATATCGTTTTGTATTTTGGCCAGTTGTTCTTGCAATTGCTCCTGCATTTCCTTTTGCAGTTGCTCGAATCTCTGATCCATATTCTTGGTTTTAGCACGCGTACCGTAGGGATGTGGTTTTTCCAGATTCTTTTCTTCTCTCTGTAACAACTTCTACTTATCAGGATCTTTTCGGTTTAAATGCATGTGATGTGGTGCAATGCGAATGCATGAATGCAACAGATATCGATCCCGATCCAGTTTCAATTTAGAAAACGTTGTTTAAGGAACAAAAATCCTTACACAAAACGAATTACAGACACTTTCATCGTTAGGTATAGAGTTTCAACCCATTTTTCTTTAATAACAGGAACAAAAGTTTTTACAACAAGCTGATTACAGATATGCCTTTGCTTTTAGGCCTAGAGTCCTAATTTTCCTAAGCAACATGGCCAATTCTCGACCTCGGTCTGATTCCAACTCGTATCTGATACTTAACACATCGGCCTGTATCGCCAAGTCTTGCAGATGGTCGGCGACTTCTCGGATCTGGACGATGGCCTCCCCCATAAGATAATCCCTATCTCGGACTTGATTTTGGAAATGATGAAGCTCTCCCTTCCAGTGTTCCTCTCGCGCTTCAAGCTGCTCGATACGGAGTCCGCAGTCTTGCAGTGCTATCTCTAGTCCCTCAATTTGGTGTTTCATTTCCTCAACTTTGTCTTGACTTGCCTTTAACTCGGCTGCAGGGTTACGACTTCGATGAAGATGAAGGGACCGTCCGAGTTCAGCTACCTTAGCTTTCAGTCCTTGATTCTCTTTCTGATTCTCTACTAAGTTCTTTTCCAGGGCTTGATTCTGTGTTCGCATTTCCTGGAACTTCTTCTCCCAACGGTCGGCTTTGGATTTTTCTTCCCGAACCTCTAGTTGCCATTGTTCAGCAATCTTTCCCAATTCGGCTCTCCTCTTTGACAGTTGCATTCTCTTGTATCGTTCTTTCAGGTCATCTCGATCTTCTTCTATTTTCCTTTTTTCTTTCTTTACCTTTTCAACCTCAGTCTTCTGGACGTCAACATCTAAGCTCAGATACATCTTTTCTTCTTCTAACTTCTCTATCCTCTTGGCGAGCTCTAGATTTTTTCTCTCAAACTCTAACTTTACGAGGTCTAATTCTGAAGGAATCACCCGTAAGCTTTCTTCCATTGGTCGGGCAGTCTCCCAGCTTGGCCTTGGAATGTTGTCATTGGCCCTCTTGCTAAACCAGACCTTGTACTCAGGGGTCGTCGCCGGGCCATCGGTCAAAACCTTCATGCAGCAAATCTTTTTCCAGGAGTCAGAAATCTCTCGTATCCTCTTTTTATAATTATCACCTTTGTATGAGAATTCACTTTGGGCCAGACCTCGTGTTGCCGGTATGAACTGCTCCGCTTTGTATTGCCTCAGAACGAGCAATGGCGCATAACCGACAACTCCCCAAATTCCAGGAAGAGGTACCCAATCAAAAGTTCCGCAACGATAAATGATTTCTTTAGGAGCCATCCAATGAGCTTTCCACACAACATCTTCTTCTCGGAGATTTCGCAGTATCTCTATCCATCTTTCCTCTGCGATGTCGTCTCTTCTTGAGGTAGTTGCTGCATCTTTTAAGGGAGAATAGTCCTGAAAGAATACTCGACAGGGACCCCTATCGACCCTCCAGAAGTGACTGTGAAACCAAGCTAACAACAACTGGGCACAACCGATAAATCTGCCTTCACCCGCTCTCCTACATGCACTCAAGGAACGAAAGGTTTCAGCTAGAATTGCCGGCACAGGCGTGACTTGTTTGCAAATAAATCCGTGACCGCCTCGTCTATGTGTCCCATAGCCTTCGGGAAAATCACCAATCCATAAATACTTAAGGCCAAGAGATCCACTTTCCTCTTCGTGTCGGGGTGCGTCAATATCAAATCCCTTAGACTCACCCACGGAATACATTTGCTATCACCTTTTTGTTGGATTCGAGCCACGGCCCATTGCTCACTCATTCCCGTAATAGTCATTAATTTTTTCACGAAAGTTGAGAGATTTACAGCCCTAACATAAGCTTTGTTGGCTTGAATTCTTGGACAGCGGAGCAGGACGGTATATTCTTCCAAAGTGGGTGCTAAGTCTACCTCACCGAATGTAAAACAGCTATAGACGGGGTTCCAAAATTGTACCATAGCCCGAAACAGATGCTTATCCACCTTAATGTCTAGCAGGTAGGGAATATCTCCGTAATTTTGATAGAACAGCTGTTTAGCTTCATCATCCCATTGGTTCCAAATATCCCTCAATTCCTGAAGCTCGTTCTGTGCCGAACTGATTCGAGTAAAGTCCCACAGCTCCGACGTATACCCTCGGCAATACTATCTCCTTTTTCCAACTGGGCTTTCTCTGACCATATCCGTATGTTAGCGTTGTCTTCCACTTTATCAAGATATTCATTCCCCATTACAAAACTTTCTAACTTAGAAATAGAACCGCGAATCGATATCTTTAAATGCTGGATGACATGCAATGATGACAAAACAGAAAGGGTCAGTGTCACATATAACAGATATAATTTAAAGAAAATAAACAAGCACCTACATGGGTAGTCACTAAAGGTCACCTTCGAACTACCAAGGGTAGGCACTTAAGGTTCATTATATGTGTTTCGGTTCTAGAGAGAAAGGGTACCCGAACCAGCAGATTCCTTGATCCTCACCCATTATAGGCTCATATGGACCAAGTTCAGTTTAGGGGGACACATTTCCCTATGGCCATGCGGAGATGAAAATCTCACGAAGACATAGGTACGGATGTATCCCGGAAGCGATTCGCTAGCCCATGCGGAGGTGAAAACCTCACGAAAGCGTAGCTCCTCACTCCCACTTAAGGGTGTGACCACAACGGTCATGCAAATGCAATGTGTGCGAGGAAAGATAACAAACATATTCGATAAACGCATGTAAAAGATTGTATTTAAGAAAAATTTCAAAATTTCTAACATTAAGACAGAAAATGATCAATTTTCGGCTCGACTCACTTAGTTCCCCAGTGGAGTCGCCAAGCTGTCGAAACCATTTTTTGAAAAGGAAAAACGGATGTCGACTTAAAAAATGAAGATGGGGAGTCGCCACCAATCTTTTTAGGTGTGGTTGGATCACCTTATAAAACTCTTTGGTCTACGAAAAATTAGAGAAAGCGGGCTCGGGAGTCGGTTACGCGCGGGGAAGGATTAGCACCCCCGCGACGCCCAAAATTGGTACCAAATTGAGCAATTTTCTGTCTTGAATCGAAATTTGGAAAGATTTAAAAATAGGATTCTTTTTTGAAACTGGAATTATTTGAATTAAAAAGATCGTGATTACTTTGCTTCGGTGGAATACGAACATCATATCCAGCACGATTGGACACGAGATTCGTGAATTCCTCGAAACTAGAGATATCTCGCAATTTGCAAAATTTAGGAGGGTATTTTAGGTATTTAGACGAGTGAGAAATCGCAACCCAGCACGTTAGGGTACTATTTCCCGGATCACTAAATACAAAAATATTGCCTCGATTGATAAGATATTTTGGGTGTTGTTTTTTTTTGAAACCATGATGAAATTAATAAGATATTAAAACATAAAGTTAGCATATAAAAATGATAATAGCGATAATATTCGCAGCAACAGAATAAAAATACATTTTAAAGGATATATGCGTAGAGGAAATATGTACATAATATAGCGTTAAGAAAATACATATATAATGTAGTTTAAAAACATGCGCACGCGAGATGATAAGGAAATTATAAGTAATATGATATAGAAGATAGGCATGCGTAGTATACGGAAATGTGTACGTGATAATATTAGAATGCAAAAAGTATGTAACCAATATAATGGAAAATACGGGAAATATATATGAAGGTATAAAGATTTAATATAGTGATATAGTGTTGAGCATAAGTACACGTGAATGAGATAGCGTGAAACAATATGGAATGATATGTAAAATACATGCATAAGAAGATAAAATATTTGAAAGTACAAGTGTACAGCATAATATAATATATACGGGTTAGAATATATATTAGAATAAGTGTACACGTACACAAGAACATATATGTAATAGGGTTGGTAATGATAAATATGATAAATATAACATAATAATATTACGGAAAATGATTGTACAAATAATGGTAGTAATAATGCGGCTAACGTAAATATAGTGTAATGAGAACAATTATAGAAATAATATACATATAGTACATGCACAATAATATAAAATAATAATAGTGAGAAGTATGTATACATAGTGAAAACAAATATAGTGGTAATATATATATAAAAAAAAATGATTATGTAACAGATATAAATGCGTATGTAACATATGCTAAAAAGGAGAATATATATATATTAAATATATGAGATATTTATAACAGTGAATAATAATATGAAGATAGTAAAAATAATAATTAAATTAGATGTTAATAAAAATAATGGTAATAATTATTATAATAGTAAATGTGTTAATAATAATAGTCAAATAGTAATAATAATACTATAAATAATAATAATAATAATGATAATAATAATAGTAATTATAATGATATTAATAATAATAAACCAAAAATAAAAGAGAGAAAAATAATAATAAAAATAACAAAAGGGACCAAATTGGACTAAAATCTAAACATTCGGGCAGATTTAAAATCAAAAACGAGGATGGAGGACTTATTTGAACATGGGATGGAATGACAGGGGCCAAAAGGGAAATTTTTCCGCATGTTTAAAACGCAGCGTAGTATGGGGGGACCAAATCGAAAAACTGGGAAAATTATTGGGCCAATTTAAAAGACCGAAAACCTGATTGCAAAGCCTTGAAAAAGCGGAAGGGCTGATTGCACAAATAGCCCTTCCGTTTAAAAAACACGCGGATCCTAGGCGGGTTCGGGTCGGAGTTCGGGTCGGGCCTTCAAAACGACACCGTTTTGGGGCTTAAGTACAGCCCCCAAAACGGTGTCGTTTTGGAGGGCTATAAAAGGCCCGTTTCAGAGAAAAAAAAATCATTTTTGAGGGGAGAAAGAAAAAAAAGGAGAGAGAGGGAGAGAGGGGTGCCCGGGGGCGATTTCCGGTGGTCGGTCCGACCACCGGCCGGCCACCGTCCGGTCACCGGACCGCCTTCCGTCGCCGGCGCCGGCCACCGCACGCGGTGGCCGGAAAAGGTAAAATTTTATTTTTTCTATTTTTTTATTTATTTTTATTATTGTTGTATATATGTATATGCTGGTGACACAAAGAAAAAAAGAGAGAGAACAGAATCTGAAAAGGTTACCTTGGGTTTTCTGGTCTTTCGGTTTCGGTGTTTAGACTATCCGATTGTGCTTATATTTCTACCTTTGCTTTATTTTTAATCTCTGGGAATTGTCTTTGTGTTTAAAAGCTAGTATATTGATGAAAAGTCCGAATCCTTTACAAATGGTTCGAATCGGCTTTTATAGCCTGAGATTTTTACAAGTTCATTTTTTCTATTATTTGCTGTCGTTTCCATTTAAATGCTTGCAGGGTTGGTGGCCACTTGAAGTTGGCAGAGACGTGACCTGGGCGGTGGGCACAGTGGCAAAAGGGCGGTGGTGGCAGTTGCTGTCAGAGCAAGTGGGTGAGGCGGCACAAGTGGGAAAAGAGGGATTAGGGTTTCTGTCTAGTGTTGGGCTAGGTTATTGGTTTTGGGCTAGTAACCGGGTCTGGGTTTTAGAATTTGGGCCGTGTATAGGTTTCAATTTGGGGTTGGTTTTGTAAATGGGTTGGGGTTGGTTTAAGTTGTAAAGGGAACTTAAGTGGGCCATTTAATGCCCGGGCCAAAATTGGCTATTACAATGCTCTCTAAATTAAACCCAATACCTGTTACAGACCCAACTCAAACCCATACACTTACAAAACCCTTAACCCACTTAACCACCCCGACCCGCTACAAACTCAATCAACAGACCCGATTGGCCCAAAATCAAAAAACCCTAGCTACCTAACTCGTTTCTGCCCACTGGCCACTTGACTCAGCACCTGCTCTCTGCTCCACCGCCATGGTCACATCGATCCACCGCCCTTGCCAAGTTGTACCTGCAAAACATTTAATAGAATGGACAGAAAGCAAGCAAAAGGAGAGATAGGAAAACAATTTGTAAAGAAATCAGAGGCTATATAAGCCGATTAAGAACAGATTGTAAAGGGTTCGATTTTTTTTAACCCCCACAGGCAATACAAATAGAGAGTGTTCAGAGCACAACACAAGTACTAAATTTCAAAAACAACTAGCAAATCTCAGAAATAGTGCAGCGAAGGGAATACCCCCGAACTATCAAAATCAGAATAGAAACCCTAATATCGGAGGTAATCTCAGATTTCTTTTCTGTTTCTCTCAATTTTTTACACATACGGCCAATCTGAATACATATATTTATATTTTAATAACTATAAAAAAAAGGGGAAAAAAATAAAAAAATTACCTTTTTCCGGCCACCGGAACGGTGGCCGGAGCGGCGACGAACGGCGGCCGGTGACCGGACGTTGACCGGTCCGGTGACCGGACCTTCCCCGGATCCCCCCTCTCTCCTTTCCTTCCCCTCTCCTCTCTCCCTCTTCTTTCTTTTTTTTTCTCATCGGGTAACAAATGAACCAAAAAAAACCAAAAAAGGGTCCTTTTATACTAACCGACCTGGGTCGGGTCGACCCGACCCGAACCGCCTAGGATCCGCGCGCTCTGACGTCAGAAGGGCTTATTGCGTGATCGGTCCTTCCGCTTTTTTTTAAATTTACAATCAAGTTCCATTTCTTTGCAATTTGGCCCTCTGCTCTGTTTTTGTTTGCAATCCCATCCTCCGTACTGCTGTGCGTTTTGGAATTTCAGGAAAATTTCTGTTTTGGTCCCTTTAGGTTTTACCCGTGTTTAAATAGGTCCCATCTGCATGTTTATGTTTTAAAATCTGGCCCGAATATCTGCTTCCGTTTTCGATTTAGTCCCTTTTACTTTATTTCATTATTTCCTTTTAATTTTAATATTACTCTACTTATTTTTACTCATTATATTATTATTATATATTATAATTATTATTATTACTATTGTATAATTGTTATCTACTATCTTTTTTAAAAAAAATTGTTATTATTTTGTTTTGTTGTTATTTATTATTATATATTATTATGTATATATTATCATTATTATTATTTGTATTAGCATTATTATATTTATGCACATATGTGTATTATATAGTATTATTCATATTTGTTTTAAAGTTTTATTTATTTTATGTTTATAATTATATTATATTTAGTATTATGTGTTATATTTACTATTATTTTTTGATTTTATGTTATTATTATTGCGTTTGATTATTTTCATTATTATTAAATCCATTGTTTATTAATGTTTTATTATTATTACCATTTGTAAACTATTTTAATATTCATATATATATTATGTTTTCTTTAATACTATCCGGTCTAAATTTATGTATATCTTTAAATATTAATATATTTTATGTAAACATTTGCGTATTAATAGTTGTGTTCAATATTTTAATATATATTATGTATTCATATTTTGATACTATATTTGTATATATATATTACGTGTAAATCCTAATAATATGTCAAATTTGTGGTTTTCACTATTAATATTTATTATTATTGTTTGTATTACCTTTATTTACCCACGGGTATTTATATATATATATATATATATATACGTATTATCTTAAGCATGTATTTTTGAAATTTGTGCTTTTATACTCCATGTATATAAACTTTTAACATTATATTATATTTTATCCAAAACATGTATTTTTATATTATACTTATATATTGCGTGTATATTCATAACATCACGTTATTCATATATCGTCGTCATCTCATATTTTTATAATTTCGTTATTCCTAACATATATTACGCGCATGTGTCTAAATACTATTATATATTTCGTATATGTTTTATACATGTTTACTGCTTCTTTTTATTTGCATTATTACTGTTATTATCATGTATGCGTTGTTATATATGTATTGTATTATTCATCTCGTTTATTTTCACCTTATTCGTTATGTGTTTTTTTTATATAGCATGTTAATTCATATTTCGATTTCTTCAATATTACTCATTTATAATCTTTTCATAATTTAATAAACAAGGCAATATACCGATTTTAACATTAAGCCGGTGATTTCATCGCTATGTTGGGTGAATCACGAATGGCTCGTGTTAAAAGCGGGATATCCTTTTCAAAGAAAAAAACCTTAAATGCTCGTATTTTGATCGGATCACAACAAAATTTCAAATTGAACTCGTGCTCTCGAAAATCCAGACAACGTATGTTTGAAAAAGATACCAATTTTGGGCGTCGCGGGGGTGCTAATACCTTCCCCGCGCGTAACTGACTCCCGAACCCTCTTTTTCTCTGAATTTCAATGTAGACCTAAACTGAGCCTTCCTTTCACACAAAAACGAATTTTTCGGCCAGGAAGAGGTTTTATTAGGTGCCCGATCACACCTAAGAAAAAGGATCGGTGGCGACTCCTTTGCTTTCATAAAATTAAAATTCGTTTTCAAGATTTTAAATCGCCACAATTAGCGACCTAAGCTAAAAATTTTTCGTCGCTACAGAATTTTTTTTTTTAATTTGAAACAATCCAAGTCAAATTACATTCTTTTAATAAAATTATCTTCATTTAAATTTAATTATAAATATAATAATAAAATGAATTTTCATATCCTATTTCGAGCTTGGTGAGGCAAAAAATAGACCAACAAAAATGAAAATGCTCTACACTTGATGAACATCGTACTATTCAACCGTTTTATATACTCTAAATATCTCAAATTTGTAGACAAGTTTATGAGTATTGCTGACTATGGTCTGTATTTATAAAGGGCTTATGTTTATACTAATCTATGAGGGCAGTAAAAACAAGGGTACGTGTGGTAAGTCCAAAATCAATATGAAAGTAAATCTTATGGTTTGAGCTGTTTTTAACTATTATAAAAAGAAGGGTTAGAGGAAAGAACAAACCAATTTGAATGATGAGAAAACCGATATCTGCAATTCTGGTTCAGGTTCAAGCAACATGTCAAAGGAGTTGTTGAGAGATTCTGATTGAAACAATTTCCCCTTCAGCTCCAGCTCTCATGGTATGGTACTTTATTAAGACGCCTGCTTCTTGGGAAAAAAAACCGAGCAATCACAATAAATTAAGTAATATCCGTACAATTAATTTGAATGTTGGGTATATATATTGAATTTTAATTCGATTAACATAGGTATTGTTGTCAATGTAATCGAATGTGCGTTGAAAATGGGTTATGGGTAATTTTAGACATAATCTTAAGCAGATATGATAAAAAAAAATTAAAAGATTTTGTAGGTTGTGGAGTTTGTTACCTTGATTTTCTTGTAAATTGGTGTTGACTGCGACTGCATGAAGAGCAATGATTGCTTTTGGTTGAAAGTCATGGGGTTGTCCTATCCATGACTTATAATCGAAGATCCCTGTAAGTTTCATTGGCAAAGCTATATCAGATCCTATAGCATCTTTTGAATGTCTTAAAGTTCAATATATATACCGAGCAGAATGAGCAAATTTTAGGTGGAGAATAAAGTTTTACCCGCAGTTGACTTGCTTGTGAGGTACTTGAAGTCAAAAATGGCTCCATAAGCTCCTCGTACTTTCTTTTTGATTTCATGAGATCCAACGAGTTCATAGTCCCAACTCCCATCCTGGAACCCTTGGTTAAGGAACAGCTCAATATGCCTTGCATCTAACATCTGCATTGTTCCTACATAAACAATCAAATCTTCTTTACTCCAGGCTCTGCTGCTTCCTTTTAAAAAGAGTAGAAGCTTTTATGAATGCGATACAATTGAAAGTCTAAACTCATACTCAGCAGATACCAGAAATTTGGCACCATATAAATCAAAGCAGTAATCTATATTTCAACAGGAAAGAAAATGATATGATGCTTTTATGATTCTGTTAGTTTTACATTTCCATCTCAAAGTCATCAAATGTCAAGCATGATCCTGCCAAATACAACGATTTCCTGTCTAAAGATTCATTTAAAGTATTTGTATCTGACACGCATGCATGTTTGAACGTTAGGGTATGACCCTTCAAGAACCTTCCAAATACAAGAGAAACTTAAAAAAAAATTAAAACATATCAATGTCGTACATATATTTGTATCTGACACTCATTCCAAGAAAGTAGTTGAGAACAGAACAGAGATCAGCAGCGATGGAATGTAATTCTTGAATATCATAGGTTTTAAACCTTTATTTTCATGTTCATAGCATTACTATAAAGAATCTCATACTTTGCATTTTCATGGGCAGTAAGACATTTTCATTGCTCACCTTCACATTTTTCTTGGTCACATACCGGGCATCGAACAAGTTGTAAATCTAAAAAAAAATCAATCATGTTGAATCGAGAACTTAGATGGAATATCGATCACAACTTAAATAAAGAACATGCATAAATCTTACAAGAGATAAAAATGCGAGGCAATAATTTATAGGATTTGAACTGTACCGGCTATCCAGATTCCGGTCTTGATTTTCCTTAGCAGACATGAGCCGCAAGACTGCAACATATCATCTATATTTTCTTGTTTTGGCATTTTCACAGATGCACTCATCCTTTGGCTCAGAAATGCTACTTCTGAATCGAATGAAAACGCCCCAATCCGCATCCAATCTAATTTATTCCCCAACAAAATCAAAATACAGTCGCTAGTAAATTGTCCTTGTACTAAGCTCAACATATGATAATCTCGCTATAAATTGATAATCAATTCAAATGCATCAAACAAAATCTACAGCCCAACAAGATTTGAGTACGACAGATATCTAAACATGAACATATGAAGATATGATCATCTAAAAACCCTCGAAATAATTTAAAGAACTGATAAATACTCATAAATTAACTCCCAATCTTCGAGTAAAATTGGCAACTAACCAATGTGTTTCTCCTGCTGGCGGAAAATGAAAGAGTGACTTCCATCTGTAGAAGCCATTGGAATTTCAATATAAAAAACAGTTAATGCGCATACAGGTCTAAGATATCTAAAAAGATTTGATGTTTACCAACAACTGAAGCATAGAGCTCGGCCCAACTGAATGCTACGTGACCAGGATCAGGAACCTGAAGATCCCTCAAGCATGTGAACTTCCAAATACAATCTTGCATGATAACACTGTTGAACCATTTATTAGTAGCTCCCAGCATCACCAATGATCGTCCATCCAAAAACCTGGCTATGTATGTCCATAGATCCTGCTCATACCTTTTTGAGTATATATATGAATGAGAGATGATTAATTTTAAGCAACTCAATATGGTAAAATTTTTACAATTAATAACTGTTTGGTTTCTGAGAAAACAAAAACAAATCGATATATAAACTTGATTCAGAGCAATCACTTTCTGGAAATTTAGTATGTGAGAATTGAAAATTAAGAGTTCTGTTCTCTGTTTTGAGCGAAAATCTACCAGTACAAACTACAAATGTTGCAACATATAACCTCCGGTATAAGAAATGAGTAACAGAATTAATGAAAGGAGATTAATGTCGAGGACGTGTTTGCTAAGTAAGAAAATTCAACGGATAATAGAAACTGAACCTTCTACTTCCCGAGAAAAAAAAAAGGAAGGAATATGAAAAACATTATAAAATTTGAAAATTAAGAATGAAGATTTTCAAAAATCTGTTAATGTTTAAAATCCCGCCATTTCTAAGCTACCATGCAGCTCTTCGAATTAAACAAGCGCACAAGATTGATCATAATGAAAATTAGTGCAGCTAATTTAAAATCAGAGACAAGATTCCACTGGAAGGAAAACATGCATTTAGTGCCGAAACTTAATGAAACAACACTCTCTAGAACTGAACCGTCTTTGAATAGCAAAGACTCGTTTAAACTTCCAGATCAGTGGTTCATGGAGACCTTTTTTAAAGGAAGAAAACAACAGAAATGATTTTTCTTCCTCTATAACACATAATCGATGCATGAAGAAGCGCGAAACTTCGAAAAAATCAGAACTAGTGTCATAAACAGGAAAAAAAATCATTTCAAATTGTTTTAGTTGAATCAGCTAAAACTCGAGTAGGCGAGTAGCTCAAATTCCTTTTGATCATCGTTTGTTTCTTCAGATTCAACTTTTTTATAGTTAAATGACATTATCAAAATTAAATTCAAACTGATATCAAATCAAAATAAACTACACCAGCTCAAAATCTCAAAGGAAACAAAGAAAAGATTTGAGAAAATCAAATTGATGAAGCTCCAAACCAAAGAGAGATTTGAGAGATTACCAATTGAAGGTAGAGTGATTGATGCAACGAGGAGAAGAGCAACTGCAAATTCCCTTTGTTCTCTTCAATCGCTTCCTCATTCTTTCAATTGATTTTGAAAGAAGCACATTGGAAATCTCTTGGTATATATAGGAGGCGACGCGCCAAATCATCAATATTCAAAAGTAATTCAGAAAAGAAAAGGGGAAAAAATGAAACGGATCTGAAATTAGAATCGTGGATTGGGCTTAAATTAATGGATCTTTTTATTGGGCCTATTTAAAACATTTTGGACCGATTGGGCAGGGTAATAATACACATAATTCTATTCAAAGTATATTGTAATTGGAAGTTGTTGTACACAATTATTATGGATGAAGAAATTAATGTTCTTTAATTATGATGTCAAATTTGATGTTGCAACAATTTACTACGATAACAAAGTGTAACAAACATATCTTAAATTTGAAGTTGTTGGAAGATGTGGGTTTGAGTGCATTAAAGTGCATTATGTTTCTATTTATGAGTTAGGAAGGGGTTATGAGTAGTTCTAGGTATTGTGTTAAAAGAAAATATACCTAATTTTAAAATCTCGAATTGGCAATGTTAATTTGAGTCTAATGTACATGTATTGTTAAATGTATATATGGGATTGATATAAGTAGTTGAAATGGTTGGAATTTGCAAATGGTGACATATGTTGAATTGGATTTTAAGTTTGAATTGTCAGTTAGGTAATTTTGGATAGAAATGTTGTTTGAGTGGTAGCATATGAGATGTTGAAAATATGTATGATGTTTAAATGGTATAGGTATGAATTTGGTTATTTGTTTAGTTCTTGTAAATTGGTTACTTTGAAAATAGTAGGTGATGTCGCGACGACAAATCCTCAACGCCACTACGTGAAATCGATAGAGAGTGGCGTCATGACCACGGACCCTCAATGTTGCGACGACATTCACTGTTTGTTCGAGGTCGCGACATGATACCCTCGACATCGCGGCGCCAATCCAATAGTTTTGAAAATGTTGCATTTTAATCATTAACCAACCTTGGTTTATCGAAAGAGCTTTCATAAGCTCGGTTAAAACCCAAATTTGATTATATAACACGTTGTAATTATATAATGAGCTTAACAATATGTATTAATTGTTGAATTGAATCACAATTGGAATCATAGTTACTTTAGAAACGAATGTAACATCCTATAGCTTAGATTTAGTGGTCGAGTCGAGTATGTGGTGTTACAAATTTAGCATAAGAGAAGTAAGATTATCCAATGGTAGTTACCTTAATGGATGTTCTACAACACTTAATCATGCCTCCATAGGCTCTAATCCATCCTCAATCAAGGCTTTAAACTCCATTTTATCATTTTTTTATTTTCCATATCTAAAAATATAATCCAAAAATTAATATAAATTCATCCTAAACTTAATCATGAGGAGTCATAGATAATATCAAGCTATTGTAAGTGTAGGAAACTATTTCTTACCTTATTAGAGCTCTCTCTCACAAGTCATAAATTTTCTCAATAAAACCCATGAAACCCTAAGCTGCCATGGCTGAATGTAATGATCCGATAGTCACAAGTATCAGAAAGTATGTTATCGGATCTCTGTTTTCATAAAATGGACTCGTAAATATTTTTAATAATATTTACGAAGTTAGTTGTGTAGTTAATTAGGTTCTAGGTAGGTGAATCACTTGAATTAAGAGTAATTAGATGTAAGGATTAAATTGAATATATGGTAAAAATTGAAATATAGAATAGAGAAAAGTGGGGGACTAAATAAACAAATAAGCCAAAAGTTGACAAGTGTATCGTGATGGTGAAGACATGTGTCAAAATAAAATACATATATTAAATTATATTATATACTTACTTATTATTTAAGTAAATATTATTATATTATATTATATTATTATAATTAAAACATAAAGTAAATAAATAAAAGAAATGAAATAGAAAGAAACAAAAAGAATTGAAACGAACAGATAAGAAAAGGGAGAAAGAAAAAGAGAAAGAAAAAGAAGGAGAAAATTAGGGTTTCAAGGGTTCAAGCTCAAATTGGTTAGTTAATTTAGTCCATTTTCTTGTAATTTTTATGTTTTTAGAATCCTAGTATTAAATACTACTTAATCTATGTTGAAATTTTAGAAAATATTGAATTTTTAGATGTTGTTTATGTTGAAAAATTTAAGTATTTGGGATTAAATTGATAGAATTTTAAGTTAGAAATAAAAAAGGGATTGAATTGTAAGATAAATTATAAGTTTTGAATATTAGGGACTAAATTGAGAAATTTTGAAATTTAGGGATTTAAGTGAAATTAGAGAGTTGAATTTAGTCTAAAGTAGAAATTGAATGAAAATATGGAATTAGTTTTAAAGAAATAAAGTTAGTCTCGGTTTAGGGACTAAATTGAAAATTAGGCAAAAGTTGAATAAAATTTGAAATATTCAATGTGAAATTGTGTTGTATTGATGATTTTTAATTGTTAATTTCCGTAGCTAACGTGGTGCTGGAGACATCGACTAAGATAGGAAAAGATAAAGTTAACGAGGGGTAGCTCGGAAATTACGGTTTGTATTTCTATAATTCGAATTTAATTACTAATTGTTGTATTTTGATTTAAATGTTTATGGTAAGTAAATAAGGTAAGTGTTAGCATTTTTTATATTGAATTGAATGTATGTGAAATTGTGATTTATGTGATAATTGAGTATTGGATAATTGTGGCACTGGAAAAGTGAAATTAAATCCTATTAACTGTATTGGACTGAGTCGAATATAGATGGCATGCCATAGGATTGGAAGAGTTTAGGGATACTTCGACTTCGAGTCAATGAGACACTGGGTGTCAAATTATTACTTTGGATAAATTAGATGAGATATTAGGTACCAATTTACTTCGGCATAGTCGATGAGACACTAGGTGTCAACTTATTGCTTTGAATTATCCGATGAGGCACTAGGTGCCAAACTGGTATGTTTTGGTTGGATCCTGTATCCGTCCGAGTCCGAGTCATGTTAATAGGGATTATTGAAATAAACACTGTTATGATTGATATTGAATGGTGAAATGAGATATGGATAGAAACACGTGAATCGAGTATTTGTGTATTGAATATGAATGATCAATATTATGGTTCAAGTAATATGTGTTGATATTGTGAACAGCTATTTGGGATTGCAATTGATAAGAATTGAATGAATTATAAATGTTTGCTTATAAATTGATTAGTCATATGATTAAAGCTTTGAATGATTTAATGTATATGTTTATTTATTTTACTTTAAAGTATTCGGATTATAGGAATACTACTGAGTTCATACTCAGTGTACGGTTTGTTTCCGTGCGCAGGTTAGGTATTTAAAAGTTGATTGTCGATTCAACATCCAATGCCAATCCCGAACTCAAAACGTGGTGATGTATACTTCTTTTTGGTAATGGCATGTACCTAGGATGTCTTGTATATGTCAATTTGGGAAGTGAATGTAAATGATGTTAAATGAAATTGGTTACTTATATACTTAATTATATGTGTTATGTTGAGGTTTAATATGGAATGCTTAAGTCAGTGTATAAGTGACCTTAATATAGGTTATTTGAATTGAAATTGGTATGAATTTAAAATTGGCTTGCATGGTGTTTTATTAGATTGTTTTGGATAATATATGTGTGAAGTACCTATGATGGTACATTGGATAGGTTATTAGGTTGATTGTTTTGATATGTTTTAGATGTATTTGATTGTGTTTTGGATTGGTTGAATAAATGATTATGTAATGTTCTTATTTGATCTAAAAAGTCTCGTAATACTCCGTAACCTTGTTCCGGCGATAGATAAGGGTTAAGGGGTGTTACACTGACAATGATGAAGGAAATAAACTTAGGATGTTGATTTCGTGAAGATTTCAACATTATCTCAAGAAAGTGAATATTTTGAAATGAAGTAAAGAAAAAGGCAAGAAAAGGGAGGGGATGAAGATGAACAACCATGAGGGTTGTTGGTATATTGGATAGGGATGGCAAAAAAAAAAAAACTTGAATCCGACGGATTCTAGCCTAACTCGATCCATTACGGTCAGATTTCTTTTCAAAAATTGGGTTTAGGGTGGGTCAAGTGAAATTATAAAAATAATTAGGTTAGGACAGAATCGAGTTTGAGGTAAATCCGCCTTGCCTTGCCTCTAGAAATTTATAAAAATGCCCTTGATATATATAAATTTATATATAAAGTTTTCGCCTTCAATAAATAAATATATAAATAAATCTCTCTCTCTCTCTCTCTATATATATATGTATATATTAAGTTTTAAGTCTAAACTAAAAATAATAATCTTATTTGCTTCCAAATAAAAATAAAATAATTAAAAAAATGTAATCTTGTTTGCTTCAAAATAAAAATAAAATAATTAAATTAAATTCGAGTCGTGTCGTGTCGTGTCGGGTTGGGTCTAGTTGGAATTGTGTTTTCTATTAAATTTTAGGTTTGGATTTAGGGCAGATTTTTTTCTCTTAACAGTTAAGGTTGGGTCGATGCTGGAGCAGATTGGTCAATTTTTGGGTTAGGTTCGGGGCAGGTAAATATCTGCCATACCTTGCCCTATTTGTAACACCCCTTACCTGACCTAATGGTCAGGTATAAGCTACGGAATGCTACATTAGTTATTAGAGTAACCACAATCAAATAAACATCCAATTCATGTAAAATACTTTTAAATACATGATGTCCCCAACAACGGTGCCAAAAACTTGATGTCCACCAAACCAACTAAAAATACAACAAAGATAAGTGCACTTATCGATAAATAGTATAGCTACGGTGAGCAAGATATCATTCCCACGAGGACTAAAAGTACTAGTAATTACCGTCTTTCTATTATTTAACTGATAAATTGAATTGATTGAATTAAACTAAAATTAACTAAATTAATTAACTAAGAACTCGGTAAAGAACAAATCGGGAAAATAATCGAATAATGACAAACAAGTGAAACAATACCCAGGAAAGAATCCACCTAGATTGCAACTGTCATTATCAATTTGAATTAGACAATTTATTCACTTAATATATTGATCTGTAGAAATCCCTAAATTATGCCAATATCTCTCTTTAAGACTAAAAGCAACTGACTCTAGGTTAATTAATTGAAATTTCTTTCTAATTAAAACCCCTATTATCCCATTAACTCCATCTATGAATTTCCCTATTATATTTGACTCTAATCCGATGGGTTTATATCGTCCTATTTCTAGAATTGCATGTAACTCTACTCAATTATGCTAGATCTACTCTTAAACAGGGTCTATTCCTCCTCTAAATTAAGCACTTCAAACATGAATTAATAATAAGGAAATACTAAATCAAGAACTAAGCATACATAACTGAGAACAAGATTCAAGTATTTATTGCGTAAAACAGAAATCAAAAGACAAAATTCATCATAGGTTTCATCTCCTCTAGGCATTTAGAAAATTAGTTCATAATCACAAATAAAAACATTTCAAAGTAAGTATAACCACCAGAAATAAAGAAACTCATAATAAAATTCAAAGAAATTAAAAGGAGATCTTCAATCTTGATGGAATATGCTTCAGAATCGGCTTCAATGGTGTTTTCTGAGTTGTTTGCTTCAATGCTCTCTAAAAGCCCCCTTTCCTCTTCTTATATTTGGTATTTATATGTCTTAAAATGCCTGAAAAACCTAAAAATTACGTTTTTCCGCGTATTTGGAATGCGAATCACGAAATCCACATGATTTGACACAAGGTCGTGTGATCTACTCCAATTGTCTGAATTTCGCTTCGTTTTGCTCCCATATGCTCTCCTAATTATAAAAACAGGACTTTAAAGTATTAGGGGCATATAATTCACCATTTTTGTATTGATTAATCAGCCAAAAACGCACTAAGAACGTGATTAAAACATGTTACTTTTGACATTTATCAATGCATACAAGACATGCATATGGTATGATATTCAATCAATTCCAAGACTTACACGGGCTTAAGAATACTCTTATACTAGTCCACACTTGAATTAGGGCCAAATCGTAAAGTTTTAAAAATTCCTTGACTGATGTCGCAACGACATGCATATACTCATCGCAACGTCACTCTCTGAGATGATGATGTTGCGATGTCAAGAAGCCCGCGGTCGAGCCGTTGCCTCTGCTTTGGAAAAATCCACCTTTGGTACCTAATGGACTTCAAACCATTCTCAAGTTATTCATTCAACCTTACATAAGAATATAGTCATCAAACCAATATCATGACAAACAATTCATATATTTAACCATTCAACAATCAAACATATTCAAGTCCTTATTCACCTATCCATGTCAAAGTTATATTCACTACAATCACAAACATATTCATCATGATAATTGTACCTAACAACTTCAATGAATGGTCATGCATCACTTAAAACATACACAAAACTATCAAACACACACTTAACATATATAGCTTATCGTATCCAAACCAACTTTATTTCCATAAGAATTATTTTATCTAATAAATTCTCCAAATTTCTTGCAAATTCACTATTCCATTACTAGAATAAACAAAAAATTTAGGGGTGTTACAAACTTGAAACCTAAGTTGTGGCTTATTGGTTGAGTGTTCACCTTCCCCAAAAATAGCCCAGGTTTGAATCGTAGTTGTAAAAAAAAGTTCAAACTCACCCAACATAAGAAAGTGAAAAACACATTGCAAAAGGAAAAAAAAAAAAAAAAACTCATTTCAATAAATTTAGAATTTAGTCTCTATACTTTTATTTTTAGGACCTAAATTTTGAAATTTGAAAAGTAGAGAGACTAAATCACTAAAAATTATATAAGGATTAAAATTAAAATTGATAAAGAATTCAAGAACCTATGACCTATTTTAACCGAAATTAAATTACAATACTATGCAAAACACATGAATTTATACAAATTGTGGACGACTTTATCCATTTTCAAGCTTGAGAATCTGTTGGGACGACTTTCATTGGTAGTATGGATTTTGTGCACGTTACAAATTAAATAAAACAAATTGTGGACATAATCGTATATATATACACATATATATACATACATATATATATGTATATATATTAGCTTGGTAGAAGGTAAGCACGTGAAACTAAGATTCAACTTATATTTTATCGGCTACGGGTAATTATTTGGTAGAAAATTTTAAATTTTACATGTAGGTTGATATTTTACCTTATGTTTTTATTTAATTTTTAAATATAATTTAACTACAAACGATAAATTTTCAATTTTATTGGTGGAGTTCAAAATTTTCACCGTGTATTTAGGGGCGGAATTAAAAATTATTTTTAGAGAGGCCAAATTTAAATTATAATTATTATATTAGAGAAAATATAATTCTACCTATTGTAATAGACTATATCTTTATAATTTTTAAAAGATTAAATTAAATTTTTATATTTTAAAAAATTTAAAATATATTATTGCTTTTACTAATTTAAAAATTTATGTGAAAAAGTTAACTCCGGCCACTACGTGTAGTAAATAATTATCTAATATAGCTTGCATTACAATATTTTCTATATGATTAAAATATGCGTCAAGTTTCACTGCTTTTTATACCGTTGAAATTCAGTTCGTTTGTTTTTATTTTTATGATTTTAGTATTTCTTTTTCTTTTTTAATTTTAAAATTCATACTTTTAATTTTTTTTATTAAATTGATTAGTGTTATATTTTTTAAATAAAAAGAAATATTCACTTGGTAGTCATGTAACAAAAAATAATGTTATAATGAATATGAATTTTATGAAAGAAATTTAACGATATTGACAATTAGACTTACATTTTTAAATCTAAAAATTAAATCGACTAAATTCTTTGAAATAAAAGTACAAAGATTAAATTTCAAATATATAAGAGTACATGGACTTTCATTTTTATACGACCAATGTATCTTTTACGTTCGTTTTACAGTTTATAAAAATTAATCTTTTCAGAGTTTGTGGTTGCCCTTCTCAGCAATGTTGTCTCGAATATGAATTTTAGAGAAGTCCTTTGGACATGCACGTGGCATACACCTACTACTTTTTTTTTCATTTTATGAAAAATAGTTAATTTTTAATTTTATTTTTTCTAATATGTTTAAATTTGATATTTTAATTCTTATACTTTAATTTCTAATATAATTTGGTCTTTATATTTTTATAATTTTATTAATTAGTTTAAATAGTTAATATTGTTAAGTTTTCAATTAAAATATTATGTGGTTATATATAATTTGAAAATAAATTTTTAAATCCATAAAATTGATAGATTAAATTTTATAAAATAAAAATTGGAGAGCTAAATTTCAAATGAACGAAATGTAGAGATTTAAAGTCATGGTTATTTGAACCAACTAAACCGGTCACTTTAGAGTATCAGCCCGAAGAGAGGTATCAGACTTAGTTGACCTGCAAATTAGTATAGGCTAAAAAAACCGATTGAACCGTTTTTGTTAAAAAAATATTTTTATTTTTATATTTTTAGTGATTCATTTAATCGAACCATATCAACTAGTAATTTAATCAATTCAGCTATCATTTTAATTTTAAAAACTTTACTTAAAATATATTTAACTTTTAAAATTTTACTTTATAATTTAACACAAATAAAACAAGATTTAGAAATTCGTAAATCAAATCATAACAAACAAACAAAAATAGTTATTTGTAATGCACATATTTTGGTGATTTAATTCCAAATAAAAGGACAACCAAAATCATACCAAACAAACAACAATATAATTATTTGATTTTGTGCGCATAAAAAAGGACAAATGAGTGAAAATGAAACCTAAGTTTGAAACTTGAGAGCATTTTTCTTACAATTAATTTTCTTTCTTTAGTTTACCATCATGCAATTATATACTTATTATTTAAAGGAATAATGATATATCCAGTCCTCCAATTTTATAAAAAAATATATTTTAATTATTCATTTAATTTTTCGACTCTTTAAATTATTAGAATTGCATTGGTTGTTAAATTCACATGATAATCCATGTGTATACCACATTAACAATTAATTAATTTTATAAATATTAAAAAAATATTTTTATAATTTTAAAATAATTTTAATATGGTTTAATTTTTTAAATACTTTTTTAATTTTTTTAATTTTAAAAATAATAATTAATTGTTGACGTAGCATCCATGTGCATACCAAATCAGCAAAGTTAATAGACATTAATTTGTTCATTCATCTTGGGATGATTTGACAAACAACGCTAGTTTAAAGACTAAAAGAAATGAATTAAATAAAAGACTAAAATGACTTTTTATAAACTTTGAAGACCAAATAAATCATTATGCTATATTTGACAAAAGATTTCATCCTACCTATAAAAATATAATTATAGTAAGAATTTTTATAATAAAAAACATAAGAATCAAAATATTTTCAACCCCTAAATCAAAATGAATATCACTGAGACTTAAATTTATTATTTATCTTATCTCATTAAAATAAAAGTTGTAATACAAACTTTTTTCCTTAATGTCCATATTTAAATTTTTTTTAAGGTAAACTATAAAAATAGTCACTTTTGGTTGCCTCAAGTTACATTCTAGTCACTTATGTTTGAAATGTTACGTTTTAGTCATTTATGTTATTATTTTGTTACGAAGTTGTTACTTTACCGTTAAACTCCGTTATTTCCCTAACGGCAATTCTATGTGGCAATCCAAATTAAATTTATTTAATTAAAAACATATTTTTGTCCTAGCAACTAGACATCCAAGTTGACCTTTAAAATCCATTTAGACTGCCACGTAGGACTGTCGTTAGGGATGTAATGGAGTTTAACGGTAAAGTGAACACTTCATAACAAAACAATAATACAAGTGACTAAAACGTAACATTTCAAACATAAATGACTAAAATATAATTTGAGGCAAATAAAAGTGACTATTTTTATATTTTACACTTTTTATTATTATGCAAATACAAAGAAGAGGATATAAAAAAAAATCCAGAATTCTATTTTCAGATTAATCCAAACGTTTTTTATAGAAAGAAAAAAGTAATCCCAATATTGTTGAGAAGTCTCAATCAAATTGAGCATTATTATTGATTTATTAAGAAAATGGTCCTACTTCAAACATTATTGGGAGTAATTTAACACAAGCTAAAAATGTTGAGATTAATTTTAAAATAGAATTATGACGTCGCTTGAGTCTTAGCTCAGTTGGTATTGATCGATATTGTTATCAGTGTAAGAGGACGTGGATTCTAGTGCGCTAGAGCGCGTTATCCTCTTATTTAAGGGTTGAAAATGGGCTATAGGTAATTCTAAACATTATATAAAAAATAAAGATTAAAAATAGTGTATATTTTGATAAAATAAAAGAAACGATAAATCTTGAACTTAAAAACGTTCCTTTTAATTAAAGGGTCTTATTATAAAAGTTATGAGTATAATTGCTTATTCTTAAAATAAAAAATCATGGAGATTGATTAATGACAATACATTTGGTCCTACCAAACCAAAAAAAAAAAAAAAATACAACTACTCATTTGAATGAAGTGAAGAGAAAGAGGAAATTCTTAATTATTTTAGGAAAAAGAAGGCTTAGACAAATCCAAGAATGAACCAATTAAAGGATGTTGGTAGAAGGTAAGCACGTGAACGGCTGAAAGATGGGATTCAAGTTTCAACCAAACTATTAGGTCTAAATTTGAACCATTAAAACTATTTGACATGTTGTACACACAATAAAGAACATAGGACAGTTTTGTTTTTCCTCTTTTTCTTTTTCTATCAAATCAAATAATGGTCATTAAAATGATAAAAAAAAAAATTGGGTAAATTATATCGAAGGCTACTAAATTATTAGTAAATTTTTGTTTTGATTGTTTAATTTCAAAAATTACAAAATGATCATATTTTGTCCGCACTACCTACATCAATCGAAAGCTCTCTTTTATGTTTTCTTTTACAGTTTAATTTTTTTATGAAACAACATTGGAGCGAAGGTAACTCGTTAATAGATATTGATTCACTATACTAATTATCAGATTGTGGTTTAGAGCTCACTAGTTAGATTTTTTAGAAGAATAAAACTTAAAAGCCCAGTGACTTAAGTAAAAACTTTCGAAGACTTCAATAATCATTTTATAATTTTTTAAAAATTTAGTGACTAAAATGTAAACTTACAAATAGTTTAACCAACTTGAGCGAAATTTATACAATAATGTTTTTAAGCCAATAATTGCAAATAGCATGCTTGTGGACATGTTGGCATTTCAGAACGATAGAAGCGACGGATCCAATCAGTTGTAGACAGGAAGGCACGCAATTTTCTCATCGTCGTACTACCTTGGTTGTTGATGTATTATTAAATAAATTAATTTAACCCGTGTTTAATAAAAAAAATCAAATTAATAATGTTATTTACTGTTTAAAGTTGACCTACTATGAAAGAAAATTCATGTCCTTATTGATTTATTTGATCCGATCCTTGTAATAGAGGAATTTCATAGATATTTTCACCTACACGTACTATTCAAGAGTCAAAGTCAAAAATTTTGTATGGGGTAATATAAAAATTTTATATTAATACGGGTTTAAATTGAAATCCTAAAATTTAGAAAGGAGCATATACAATTTTCTCATTTGTTTCAAGAAGTATCTATGTTTGGAGAAAAGATGATATGAAATTGTGATTTTAAGTCATTTATATCTCTTTTTAATAGGAGAATGACAAATTAAATTTTTCCTATTGATTTTAAACTTTTTTTTCTCTTAAAAAAATTTTAATTTTAATCAAAAAATATTAAAAATTAAGAGAAAATCTGATTTATCATTCTGCGAGATATGGACCACAGGCATAACTTTAGTAAAATTTGAATTTTATACCAATGGAGGAAAAAAATTACACGGACGGTGGGAATTTTATTTTATTTTTTCAATTTATATAGAACAGTTGATAGAAAAGGTAGGCACGTGAAAGCTTAAGATTCAAAGTTGAACCAACTTTTGACATGCACGACATAAGACAGCAACGTACGGTCTTTCTCTGTTTCTTTCTTTGTCTCCCACACTTCTTCTAAAATCAGATCAATAATGATTGAGCAAAAGAATCCAATTGCAATTCGTCATCGTCGTTTTGGTTCAGAATCTGCAGATACTCTTCGTAAAGCTTCTCTAATGATGAGCTATCATCTTCACTTACCAATACAGTGGACTCGCACTCGAATTGAATATCAAGGTCATCGGCCAGAAACCCCCTCATGTTTTCACCACCATGGTCGGCGGCGTAGGCATAGTCCGACGAAGGGTTTCCTCCTGCTTGGGTGTTCGCATTGCATTGGTGATTGTCCAATTCGAAGCTTTGGTTTCTTGGGAAAGAAGATTTGGTAACCCTAATGGGTTTCGGGAGATGAATTTTGGGTCTCTCGGAAAATGTTTTGCTCGTGTCACTGATGTTCTTTCTCGTGTTCGTGGCTTGTTGCGATAGTTTCTTATGGGTGTTGGGGTCGGTTCCTTGGTTTAAAAGCCGTTTACTGAGATGGCAGTTCCAGTAGTTTTTTATCTCGTTATCGGTTCGACCGGGAAGTCTGCCGGCGATGAGTGACCATCGGTTGCCGAGAAGTGAATGTAATCGGATGATAAGGTCGTCCTCCTCGGGTGTTATGTTACCTCTCTTAATATCCGGTCTTAAATAGTTCATCCACCGAAGCCTACAACTCTTTCCACACCTAAGCAACCCTGTGAATCCGAATAACTAAAATCAATATCAAAACATAAAACAGGTTGAATTCTGCCATTAGTCCCTCTATTTTGTAAAAGTTTTGAATTTAATCCTTGTACTTTAATTTGATTTTCTTTAATCCTTATACTTTTCAAATTTTAAAAATTCAGTCCTCACTTGACAATAATTGTTAAATTAATTAAGTTAAGCTTTACTATTTCTAAAATCCAATGCGTCAAACATATCACGTGTAATGCCATGTCAGTTTCTTATTTCCACATATTACTCACTAAAAATACAATTAATCAGTTCATGACAGTCATTTGAGTTAAGACTAAAATTCTAAAATTTTAAAACTATAGGGATTTAGAATGATTCAGTTGGAGAAACGGATTAAATCTATAACTGTACGCATAGTACAAGACCAATAATTAAATTTAACCAAACAGAATGTAACCCGAACTGAAAATCGAAATGTATTCTCAAACTTACCGGCTTTCTTAGGAAGTGATTTCCAGTTTCCTTCACCATGAGATTGAATGTAATTGACAAGCAATTTATCTTCTCTAGGGGACCATGGACCTCTATGCAACCCAACTTTAGAACAGCAAGGAGCCCTTCCCATTTTCTTTTATAATCACTCAAAATACTTCAAAAAAATACATTGAAATCAACAACAAATATTGGTGGAGAGAGAAAGTGTGGGACAAAGACCGATGCTCTAAGGAGCACAATTGCCCAAAAGCTTTGCCTTCTTTTAAATAGACCATTGAAACTTGAAAGACATGAATATGTTTTTTTTTTTTTTTTTACTTTAATTTTCAAAGAAAAAAGATACCATGGGTTTGCATTTTGGCTGAGATTTGTGTGTTTGTAATGAAAGGGTTGCAGTCTATTTTATATATATATGGCACGTGAGAAAATTTGTTTTGTATGTATATGTATTTAATGGGTTGTCAGGAATCTCATGTGGTATTCTATCATCAATTAAAATAAATGTTTAGATGAATGGTACGTTTTTCTATAGTTAATGTAAAAATAGCGGTAGTGATGAGATTAGATATTGTAGCGTGAGATAAAAAGTAAGCTAAACGCATTATATTATACCCCATCACCCATCCATACCCACCTCGAGTCTTAGTTCGATTGACATTGATATTGTTATCAGTACAGGAAGATATGGGTTCGAGTGTGTTGAAGTGTATTATCCTTCTATTTAAGAATTGAAGAAGAGCTATGGGTAGTCCTAAGCATTATATCAAAAAGAACAGATATGATAAGAACATAAGATTAATGTCAGAAAAACCAACAAAATTTATAAATATTAATCATAATTATCGTAAATAAAGATTAATAATCTTTAGGTTTTAGGGTTTATAGTCTCGAATTTAGAAGTTAGGATTTTAATATTTATTTCTAATTAATTATTATTTAATTATGTTTAAAGAAAATTATTAGTATTTGATTATATTATTATTATTATTTTTATTCAATGATAACGTGTCATGTTATTATACACTGACAGTGTATTAAATATTCTCCCTATATTTATACTATATCTTGTCACACCTAAAATGTGGGTGTGTACGGAAATATCTTATATGGAAAATTTATATTTATAAAAACATATCTATAAATGTTTAGTAGTGGAGTGGCAACGGTGTTTATATAAATCTATTGATCTTGTATTTGATTCTCAAATAATTCTTTTTAATTATTTTATTTGAAGATTATATAAAAATATGAAAAGATTAAAATACCCTTATAATAATATTGATTACCTTTTAATGTAAAGATTTTTTAGTACTTTCATAACTGAATTGATGATGAGTTGAATCGTGACACTAACTCAATGAATCACTTTATATATAGTATAGATATATATGTTGGTATCATATTAAAGTCGAAACTGAGTTGTATCAAATCGTGAACGTTTTAAAGTAAAAATCCTTTGAAAAATACGTTTCATCAGGTCTGAACTTTGCCTTTCTTTTTTTTTTACAAGAACAAACCTGTATCACTTCAATCAACAACTTTTTTATAAAAATTATACTTTTCTTTTTTTATGTTTCATCACATGTATTTTTTTCTTCTCAACGGCCCTTCTCCTATATCTGCCCTTCTCACGCTTCATGTTTCATTTTTCACTAAACAAGACCTCAAAATTGGTCTTTACATGGGTCGGGAGTCTATTAATGGTGCGTTCAATCACGTTCAGACAGCTTTTGTTGCATGTAAAACTATACATTATTGGCACCATTCGTCCAAATAGTCCCCACCTATTTATTAGATTTGTTAACTTCTTTGTCTTTGAAAACATTTTTTTAATTTCAGTTTAATCATCGATCCAACATAATTGAAAAAATATTTAAAATTTTAAATTAATTTAACTATCGATTTTTTGTGTCAATTGCAAACATCTGTCATAGATGGTGAAAGACAAACTCCATCAACACAACAAATGTTTTAGGCTTAGTATTATGACACGTTGACAATTGGCTTTGTCACAACTCAAGCATGACATATCAACCCCAAATGGTCCAAAGCAGCAAGCTGAAATCAACAAAAGAATCGAGAATTCACCAAACTAGAGAGGACGACAACAAAATCATTCCTAAAATCACTTGTAAAATTAAGATTACATGCATAAACAAGACTAAAAAAACGTGCTACAATAGCAGACAAAAGCTTCTAAAATTGAAGATTATTAAACAATAGAAAAATAAACAAAAAAGATATAAAAATTTTAAGACAACACGGGTCTAAATCGACATGTGAAATCATTTATTATTCTAAAATACTCTCAAAACAAAAACAAATTAAAAAGTTGACGAAGAGTCACCCATTTTTCAAGAAAAACTACTGGTGGTTGATTAAATTTTAGCGAACGAAAGACATCGTCATATGTCCATCACAACTTGTGAAGATAATAAAAATACTCACAAAATATATATGCAAATTGAAAAGATAGAAGACATGTGAAGTACATGAGAAGAAGAAAGAAAAAAAGGGTTAATGGGAGAGGAAAAAGGCAGGCGATACCGATATTAGTGAGGGTTGATTTTGGTGATGGAAATCACATTTCTGCCACTCCCTAAAAAGAAAGATTGGCAGCTTCTTTAACTAGGAAATCAGCCCAAATGGGATATCAATTCCTGCATCTTAGGGCAATTTCTACTTTCTTTTTTCAAGCCAAAGTTAAAAAACATATCACATCTCACACATACAATTGTAATTAAAAATAATATAATCAAATAAATATTATTAAAATATATAATTAATAATTATATTATATCCTAATTCATGTAAAAAAAAAATCTTGACAAAGTCCACACATAATAGGACTTAAATCAAAATAAATATAGCAATAACTCACATAAGATTTAATAAAAATGAGAGTTTAATTTGAAATTTTATTCTAATAAATAGACTTTGTCTATGATCCAAGCTGAGTTAAGGTGCGACTTAGTTCCAAAAAGATTTTAAGTCCAAATTTATTTCCGGATCGACTTGACCTATAAACTCATTCTACTAGCAAAATAGTAATAAAACATTATATATATATATATATATATATATATATACACTAATATTAATATATTTTAAAATTAAATTAAAATTTTGAAATAATTTATATTATTTAAACCAAATTTGGGTTGAATCTACTAAAAATGAGTAAAATTTCATGGAAGTCTTTATACAAAAAGTTAGATTGTATTTTTTTTTTATTCAAAAATGGGTAAATTAATTCTACTGCTAAAAATTAACTTCTATACATCAGTATAAAGTACATGAGACACGTCATGGATGAAATTTTAATAAAAAGAACTAATTTTAATATAATTGAAAAAAAAATGATTTTGAAATTTTAGTATATGGAAAAAATTTTGTTTATAAAAGTTAAATTTGATGAACGATTGATTAATCAAAATATTTAAAATTAAAGCTCATGTTTGCACTTATAGATATCGTAATCATAGCTGTAACCATACATAAACCCTAGCACATGAACTAGAATCCAGAAAAAACGTATCACTCGTAAAAATGGAAACAGGCAATGAATGTTGAGTGTGGTCCAAAAAATTATTACTGCAGCAGATGGTCCATTATTCAGTAGCACCACCCATTAAGGCATTATACGAAACAATGAAGCCCCACTTATTTTCATTTTTCTTTTAATTTTTTTCCGGACATAACTCCTAACCACAAGCTATTAGACTCTATCGAGACGAGAGATCTTTAGTGACTTAAATTTGATTTGCAAAAGGCTTTGAAGGTTGGGTTAATTTTAATGTTAAGTACATCTCCCACTTACATAGTCTGAGCTTTTTCAAGTAATAATAGAATTAAGGTGGTTGGTATTGTATGGATGGATGTATTTTTTTTTATCGGAAATGGTGTATATTATTATCAATCTATTTTAGTGTATTATTTTCGATTTATCGATATTTTTTATAAAAAAATATTTAATTATGTGATAGTTTCAAGTTTCCTGCTATTTTTGTCATATGATTTGTTGTTAGAAAATTTCGGTTTAGAAAAATGGTTTTCAGTCATAGTGAAAAATTAAAATTTTAAAAATCGAGTAAGTTTGTGATATTTATAGTAATATTTTTTTTTCCTGAAGAATACATGTGCTTTGAATGCGACGAATCTTAGATGTTCTCGATTTTCAATCGAATGACCTTCTCTACTATTCTCGTATCACGGATTGTTTTGAGTGTGAATCACAAACCAAACACAGAACCAGAAATGATTTATTACTTTTAGTAGGAAAGTAATTATCTCTCAATAAAAACCAGTAGAATTGTGATTCTCAGAAAATAGAATTTATACTTAGAAAATAAATTATCTCTAGTTTCTGGCCGAATATCAATATATCAAAGTTATGTGAAACTTTTGTAAATGGTTCTACTAGTGTCATCTATTTATAGTGGGAGATAGGAGAATCCTGTAACACACCCTAACCATATCCGTCGCCGGAATAGGGTACGAGGCATTACCAGAGTTTACCAAATTATTTTCCATTAAACCGAATCAAGTACTATTCATTTACCGAGAGTGTATCATAATGTCCCTTAGATAGGCTCTCAAAGCTCAAAGTATGAATCGGGATTAAATCAGGACTAAATTGAAATCTCAGGGAATTTTTTGCAAAATCCCAAAATTTTCCTTAGTTACAGGGGTCACACGCCCGTACGGACAAGGGACACGCCCGTGTGGTCTAGCCGTATGGCCAACACGCCCATGTGCCTTACCTCGCTCCAGGCCGTGTGGCTTCACACGCCCGTGTTCTTAGATCGTGTAACTCTTTGACTTGCAACCCTTGAACAATTTGATCTCACATGGCCAAGTCACACGCCCGTCTACTAGGCCGTGTGGTTAATTCAAATTTTTGAAAATGGGTGCAGGATTCACACGGCCATATCATACACCAATACATTTTCAAGCCATTTTAAACAAATTTTCAAAATGAATTCATGCATAACCATGATTTAACCTTAATAACATACCAAAAACCAAGTTTCACTAGCCATACCAATAGCTAGCTTTACAACCTTCCATTTTTGTTTTAGCCTATACATGCCATTTTCTCAAAATATAATATCTAATTATACCAAAATGACTGGACTGATAGTGTGATGAAGCTCTGACCCACTTCCGACCTTTAAGCTCTCGAGTACTACAAAAACAGGGAAAAAGAAACGGGGTAAGCACTTGCTTAGTAAGTCCATGTAACAAGAATTAAACTTACCATACATTTCCAATGCAATATATTAAACATACACATATCCAATAAATGACACAACACATATCATACACAAGCTCAATGCTCAAGTTAGTCCAATAGCTTCAAAGTAATAATATCATACTATGATGAGCTCATCAATTTAATGTTTTTCATACCTTTTTATTCTCAAGTTTATCCCATTAAATTTCTTCAGAATTTCGATGGATTTCCAGTAGTACACTTACAGTGTACAAATTCATATCCATTAATTCGAAATCTCCCTTGTTAGAGAGCACACTCCCGCGAACATTATTTTTTTACAGCAGGATTACAGTCCAGGCTAAATCCCTTGTAATATACACTCAAAGAGTTTTGTCAGGATTACCAGTCCAGGCTAAATCCCTTTGTTAACAAATACTCTCTAGAGCTTTATTTGGATTACTCGTCCGAGCTAAACCTATTTCACACATATTCTTTGGGAGGTCTAATACCAGAATCACCTGTCTGGGCTAGATCCTTTTTATCACTCACATCAAATATTTTCAGTGATCCATCGAATTTCATTCCATTCAACCAGGATTTATTTCTCCTTTTTATCAAATAGTATCAATATTTCATCATATACAATACATCAATCATGCCAACCAGGATTGTTCGTGTTATGCAGTCAACTAATCCGAGACTTTTTCTTTGCCTCGATCTAGCCTCGTATTCGATTCGTCTGGATCTATATAAATAAATTTAATCATCATTTTTGTAATGACCCAAATTCACGGGCACCGAAAAAGTGAGTTATAGGGCCTCCGTCTTAGTAAATCGAGTCCGCAAATATTTATTAGAAATAATTATGAGTCTAATGGCATGTCTAATTGGGTTTTTATTAAGTGAATTTAGTTTAATTTAGAGTAATTAGTAAGAAGGATTAAATTGAATAAGGGGTAAAAGTTGAATTATAGATTAAAATAAAATAATAAGGACCAAATAGCCAATTAAGCCTTATTTGGAATATGAGGTGGCATGTATGAAGAAAATCTAAGATTTTTTTTAGATATTTACACATTAATTAATTAATTATTGGAATTATTATTACTTTATTAAATTATAAATTATATTAATTATATTATTATATTATGAAATAAAAGACAAGTGTATGGTGGTGAATATGTACATATGTAATAAATATATTTGTACAAATGTAAAAAAAATATATATTTACTTATTATATAAGAAATATTATTATATTATTAATAATTAATTAAACATAAAAATAAATAATAAATAAAACAAAGAAATAAAAAGAAAGAAAGAAATAATAAGAACAGAGAAAGAAACGAAATTGGGAGAAAGAAAGAAGGAAAGAAAAAGAAAAGAAAAAGGAAAAATTAGGGTTTTGATGCTTTAAGCTTTAATAGGTAAGTCAATCAAGTCATTTTTTTTATAATTTTAATGTTTTTGGAGTTCTAGAGTTGAATACTCTTGAATTTAAGTTGAAATTTTGAAAGTTAGTAGATTTTTTAGTAGGGTTAGGGGGTGTTAGATTTAGTTGGTATCAGAGCTATCAAGTTTAGCCGACTCTCGGACTAAATCGAGCTCGTAATTGAGTCTAGAAGTTCATACCACTTTTGAGTCGAAACTGAGTCGAGATTTGGATGTTGACCTATTCGTTTGTTTCTATTTTATAGATTAAAGATGGCTAATGAAAGAATAAATGATACTGATGAAGAAATGTATACTAGAGACGAAGAGTCGTATGGATTAGATGAAACAGAGTCAGTTACACCTAGTGTAAACCTAGTAAGAAATCCACCTCCTAGAGTTGATAGAAGAAGTGATAGAGATGATTATGATATATTACGAATAATTGTCGATGCATTACAAAGAGTAGCGGGGACTGCTCCTGCTACGACTTCAGTGCCAACTCAAAGACGGGCCCCGATCAAAGAATTGAGAAAATATGGTACCACTGAATTTATAGGTCTGAAAGGAATCGATCCATCCACAGCTGAAAATTGGATGGAGTCAATCAAAAGAATTTTATAGCAATTGGACTGTACCCCTCAGGAGTGTTTGATTTGTATTGTATCGTTGCTACAAGGGGAAGCTTATTTATGGTGGGAATCAATGGTTCGACATCTGCCAGAGGATCAGATAACATGGGACCTATTTCAGAAAGAATTTCAAAAGATATATGT
Organism: Gossypium stocksii; assembly: GCA_020496765.1. Taxonomy (NCBI): domain Eukaryota; kingdom Viridiplantae; phylum Streptophyta; class Magnoliopsida; order Malvales; family Malvaceae; genus Gossypium; species Gossypium stocksii. The sequence goes on from CM035623.1 coordinate 5,740,396, forward strand.
CGAAACCATTTTTTTTGAAAAAAACGGATGTCGACTTAAAAATGAAAATGGGGAGTCGCCACCAACCTTTTTAGGTGCGATTGGGTCACCTTATAAAATGTTTTGGTCCATGAAAAAGTCGAGAAAAAGGTTCGGGAGTCGGTTACGCGCGGGGAAGGATTAGCACCCCCCGCAACGCCCAAAATTGGTACCGGATTGAGCGATTTTCTGTCTTAAGTCGAAATTTGGAAAGGTTTTTAAAAATAGGATTCTTTTTTGAAACAGGGATAATTTGAGTTGAAGAAATCGAGATTCCTTTGCTCCGGAAGGATATGAACATCACATCCAGCACGATTGGACACGAAGTTCTTTAAATTCTTCGAAACTAAAGTCGTCTCGTGAGCTACAAAATTTTACTTAAAAGGGTATTTTAGGTATTTTAGATGAGCGAGAAATCGCAACCCAGCACGTTAGGGCACTATTCCCCGGATCTCTAAACATAAAAACATTGCCTCGTTTTCTTTTTAAAATATTTTTGATTATGTAAAGTGTATTTTTTAAACAATGATGCAATCGATAAAACACAATATTAACATATTAAAATGATAATGGCGATGATATTTACAATAAAAGATGAAAAAAAAGGGTATATTTAAAAGAGTATATACGTAGTAAAACATAATAGGACGTTTAAAAATATAATATAGTTAGAACAAGATATATGCACGAGATAATAAAAGATATGAATAACGTGATGTTAAAGGTACGCATGCGTAGAATGTGAAAATGTTCACATAATGATATTAGGATTTATATGAAATAATATAAAAAGTATGTGGTTAATAAAAATAAAAAATACGAATGTAGAAATGTGATGCATAAATAGTATATATAGATATAATATATAGATATAATATTGGAAATAAGTATGTGTAATATACAAAAATGTACGTACATAGTAGTAAAATATATATATATAAGACAATATAAAATAATATAGAACTATGTCATTAAAATATATATATACGTGATATGAAATATATACATATTAGGAATAACAATAACCGTTAATAACATTAAGTGAAAATATATACATATAAGTATAATGATGGTATTTAAAAAATATGTGCCTACATATAATAAGAGTATATACAAGTACCAATAATAATGATGGTAAAAGTAATTAATAATGATAAAAATAAAATAAGCAATAAACAGTAATAATAGTGAAAATAATAAATATAATAAAAAATATATAGATGTATATATATATAATAATAATATAAAGTAATAGTAAGAATAATAGCATTAATGATAAATATAATAATAGTGAAAAATAAATACAAGAAGAATAACCATATCAACAATATAAATAATATGCACATAACATAATAAAAAATAATAATAATAAATAATAAAATATAAAAAGAAAATGTGATGTAGTGATGATATAAGGAAAATAAAGTAACTAAAGAATAAACAGAATAATAAATATAGTAATATATAAAAAATACTATATATAAAGAATATATATACACGTACATAATAAAACATATATTGGTATTAGTAATAATAATACTAGTAATAATATAGATAATGGTAAATATGATAATAGATAATATTAAAATTAATTAATTAAATAATAAGGAAGTGAAAATAAACTAAAAGGACTAAAATTAGATTAAAATCAAAGTTTTGAGGTAAATTTCAAAATAAAAACAGAAGGAAAGGACTTATACGAACACGGGTGAGACGTGGGGGGACTAAAACGGGAAATAAACCCTTCTTCCAAAACACCCAGAAACACGGGGGACCAAATCGGAAACCAAAGTAAACTGTTGGGCCAATTTGGAAAATTAAAAACACTGGATTGCATAGGCTTGGAAAAGCGGAGGGACCAAAAGGGTAAATAACCCGTTTAATAAAAACACGCGGATCCTGAGCCTGGAGCGGGTCGGATCGGGTCGGGTATAATCAAAACGACGTCGTTTTGGGGTTTAAGTGCAGCCTCCAAAACGACGTCGTTTTGAGAGGCTATAAAAAGCCTAAAAACTTCAAAAAAAATCATTTGTTGAGTGGAGAAGAAAAAAAAGGAGAGAGAAGGGAGAGCAAAGGAGATTTCCGGTGGTCGGTCCGACCAGACTCCGGCCACCGACCGATCACCGGACCGCCGCCGCCGCCGTCGCCGGCCACCGCACGCGGTGGCCAGAAGTTCAAGAGGTAAATTTTTTTTTTAAAATTTTTTACATCTATATGTATGCATAAATAAAAGAAGAAAAGAAGAAAAAGAAAAATAAAAAAGGATTCGAAAAGAAAAAATTAAAAATCACCTTTGGATTTTTGATACTGATTTTTTTCGATTTTTGATTCTGATCTGATGATATTCGTGCTTTTGTTTTTCTCTCTTTTCGTTTGTGTTTTTATGTGCTTAATACAAACATGGGGATCCCCTTCTTTCGTATTCAAAAAATCCCTTTTCTAATTTAAAAAATTCCCCCTCTTTTACAAGTTATTGATTTTGGCTTTATAGCCAATTTTTGGTACACTGTTTATCTACTGTTGATGTAACGTTTGCTTGCTGCTTCTGCCATGTCTCGTGTTTCCTTGTTCTGTCTATATTTCTGTCTTGTTTGCAGGCTTAGGGGCATGGTGGAGCAGGTGGAAAGGAAGTGGCCGCTGGTTGCAGGCGCAAGTGGGGCGTCAGAGGGCCATGGTGGCAGCAGGTGGTGGCAGAGGCAAGTGGCTAGGGTTTCTTGGTGTTGTGGGTTTGTTTGTAACGGGTTTTGGGCTGTTTGGGTTATTGGGTATCAATTGGGCCCGGGTTTGTTGTGTAACCAGGCCAAAATTGGCCTACAACAGCTGCCCCTCTTTGCTCATTGTCGTGTAACGGGAATGGAGCAAAGACTTCAAAAGGGCCAATTTTGCCTGGGCCTGCTGGGTTTTGACTTCTTTGGTGCTCTTTTGTTCATGTGGTCTCTTCCCAGCCCACCGCCTCTTGTAGCTTTGGTTCAATCCACTGCAACTTCATGGGTATGTCTTGTGGCTTCAATCTGCTTGCATCTTCAGAGATATAATAATTCAGAGAGAAGAGATCTGTAACTTCAATCTTTTTGCTAAACAATACAAAGATTGTCAAATTTGCTTTTCCGATCTGCTATCTGCCAGTACAGAGAGATAAGATCTGCCAAAACTTGATCTGTTACCCTACTGCTTAGGGGGTTAAGATCTGCTGGAATTTTGCCTATTACCCTACTGCTTAGGGAGTCAAGGCGAGTAGCTGAAATCTGCTCCAACACTACTGTATGGAGATAAGATCTGCCAAAATTTGATCTGTTACCCTACTGCTTAGGGGGTTAAGATCTATGAGAATGTGATCTGCTTCGCTCCTGCTCAGCGAAGATAAGATCTGCTTTGTTTTGCCTGTTACCCTACTGCTTAGGGAGTTAAGGCGAGTGGCTGAAATCTGCTCCAACGCTGCTGTATGGAGATAAGATCCGCCAAAATTTGATCTGTTACCCTACTGCTTAGGGAGTTAAGATCTATGAGAATGTGATCTGTTTCGCTCCTGCTCAGCGAAGATAAGATCTGCTTGTTTTGCCTGTTACCCTACTGCTTAGGGAGTTAAGGCAAGTGGCTGAAATCTGCTCCAACGCTGCTGTATGGAGATAAGATCTGCCAAAATTTGATCTGTTACCCTACTGCTTAGGGAGTTAAGATCTATGAGAATGTGATCTGCTTCGCTCCTGCTCAGCGAAGATAATATCTGCTTTGTTTTGCCTGTTACCCTACTGCTTAAGGAGTTAAGGCGAGTGGCTGAAATCTGCTCCAACGCTGCTGTATGGAGATAAGATCCGCCAAAATTTGATCTGTTACCCTACTGCTTAGGGAGTTAAGATCTATGGAAGGTGATCTGCTCCGCTCCTGTTCAGCGAAGATAAGATCTGCTTTGTTTTTGCCAATGTTGCTACACCGTCCTCTGGGGGACATGTCCTGTAGACTTGATTTCATATGCCTATGTTTATGACAAATGATTAGGATGTCATGACCAGAATGAATCAAATGCTCCTAACCTAATGTATTACAAAAAATGTGAATGCAGAAATGTCATGAGAATGATCTTTTTTAATGTCTAGGGCGTCATCACTCGTTACCCATCAAGGCTCTATCGTAGTATGCTGCTCTCTTATTCGGCTGGTTTTTTGATCCAAAACCCGAAGAATAACTGCATTTCGCTCAAATAGCTTGCCCCACTGTAACTTTGGGGTCTATCCATCGTAACTTGGGGACATAAAATACATCCTACTGCAACCCTCGGCTATAGGTTTTGTATCAACTTCCATCCGTCTCACTGTAACTCGGGGGTATAGGATTTGTAACTTGTTCCATCAACTGATCATTCCTCGGGTGATCTAACCAGACATGTATGCATGATATCTACGTAGATGCAGAATATCATTTTTCAAGAGTGATCCCCTTTTATGCTTGGGTTGACATTGCTCGTTTTCATTGAGATTTTATCACAGACGTGATATCTTGTTCCTGTTCAACTAGTATCTTTGACAGAAAATCCGAAAAGATAAACTCAACTTAAGCTCAACCTTTACATTTGGTGAGCTTTTAAACAACAGTCCTGTTTCAGGTTCCCGTACTATCCAGAAGCTCCCAGAATAATACGCGAAACTCCTTTTATGAAAGTGATATTAGTCCACTAATCGTTATTTCAATGTAAAATGCTTGAAAAAGATCTTAACATTAGACAAGAAGGGAATTGATTAGGAGCATAGCTCCAAACAAACAAGTTAAGCAAATGCAATCAAGAAGGAAGTTTATTAGGTGCGTGTGTTGAAACGCATAAAATAATCAAAGATAGCAGACTCAGAAGGGGTAAGATGGAAACTAGGTGCCCCAGATATCGCAGTCTGAGCTTCTCTATTCCAACTTCTTGAGAACCATTCTAAGCTCAATATGTGTCTAGAGGATCCGGAGTACTTTGTCGATGCCCCAAGATGTAGCATACTTCTTCAATATTAATTCAGGCATAGCAAGACTACTATATGCCCCACTTTTAATCAAAATTTGAGCCGCCCTTTTTGGGTTTTCAACTCAAATCCTCTTTGGTCTCAAAGCACCCTTTGCAGGTTTTCACATTGGCCTCTCATTTTCCTTTCCTTTTTCGATTGATTTTCTTTGCTTTTTGACTTTTGACTTTTGATCTCAAGACGCCCTTTTCCTCTAAAGTTCCTTTTGTATTTGAAGGATCTTCTCCAATATCAGGTCCCATCATGAAATTCTTTTAGGCGAACCTTTTCGTTGTAAACTCGCATTATCTGACCGTGGCAGATTGCTATTTTTCTTCTTCAGATTTGACTGATCACATCAGAATTAGGTTCATTTTGCTTTATTCTGCTTTAGTTCTGATAAAATTCAGGGGAAAGAATCTCAACTTGAATGCGCCAGACCAATAAGAAATGTGTTGCCCCGGCAAAGATTCTGGCTAACATTTGATAAGAAAAGAGGGTAAATGGTAACTTCTCTATGCCAACCATTACAGGTCTCAGTCATCTTTCAAAATTCTTTTGGATGGTTTCAGCTGCCTTTGTTGCACCGATATTGTGTCTGATCTTTGAATTGACCTTAAATTGTCATTTTGGATTTGAATTTGAATTTGAATTTGAATTTTAAATTTTAAATTTTGAATTTTGAATTTTGAATTTTGAATTTGGATTTCAAATTTGAACTTGGATTTGAATTTGGATCTGGTTTCGAATTTGAATTTCGGATCTGGATCTATACTTGAAATTGAATTTGCCTTTGAATTTGAATTTGATGACTGTTTACTTGTAACTTTGGCATATAAAGCGACCTTATCCCGTAACTAACAACCACGAATTGATGTTGGCGACATTGACACTATAACATTCATGCCCCACATAGAGAGTCCATGAAGTAATAAAGGAGACATATACGTTTTGCCTTATTTTTGCTGCGAGCTAGGTTTCGATCTTCATTTCTTTCTTAAGCTCGCAATGTCAACTAATCCTTCATAAGTTAGGATCCGTCTTTCATCTCGTTCTGCTATCCTTAACGAATCGGAAGTTAGGTACAATCTCCGTCATCTTTGAAGTCTTGAGATCCTTCTGGACACCTCTCTCACTTAAAAGGGAGTTAGTAACAGCGTTGCTCATGACATTGATATCTGGGCACCTATCGTAGGTACGAAGGCAAATTTCAAAGAATAAATGATTTTAAGAAGATTATTTACATTGGTATGATCATGAATACGAATGAAAGAATATGAATGAAAGTCCAAGAACCAAAGAATCTATAAAGAATGAAAGAATAATTGCTAAAAAAAAGATACATTTCATAAAAATTTTGGAGACAAGCCTATTTCACAAAAGGACTCTTATTGCTTCTAGGCTGAAAGCAACAAGCGTGTTTTGGATATTACTCCAAGTAAGTTCTAAAATATGGGTCTCTTCCACAGTCCTATTGTTCAAAACACTCTAAAGTTCATAAAGGCAGATGCTTGGAAAACTTTTATTCCTTGTTTTTCTCTTCGGATACGCCATTGGTGTTCTGATTTCCTACTTTCTAGACGTCTGAAGATTTCTTCAAGGAAATGCAATTCTCCTGCCCCTTCGTTCAATTATCACATTTTGCTATTTGGTTAGGCTTTAACGGATCATCGAACTTCACAATACCCATTTGTATGAACCTCTCAACCAACTTCTTAAAGGAGGTGCAATTTTCAATTGACTGCCCCGTAATCCCTGCATGATACTCACATCGAGCATTTGCATCATACCATTTAGGGTACGGAGGTTGCAGTGGCTTCACACGGAATGGGGCCACCACATGTGTATTGAATAATTTCTGATATAAATCCCTATACGACATTGGGATTGGAGTAAACTGGAGTTTCTCCTTTTGTCTTGCACTGGGTTCATGTCCCAACGAGCCCTGATGCCCTTGGTACATGTTCAAATTATTCACTTCATTGTCCCTCTTTCTCGAGGTTGATCTTTTGGTAGTTTCTCCTTCTATCTTACCACCTCTTATGGCATTTTCAATCATCTCGCCTGCCATGACTATGTCAACAAAGCTCTTCGTAGTGCTTCTAACCATGTGAGTAAGGAATGGGGCTTTCAAGGTATTAATGAATAGCATGGTGGTTTCATTTTCTAAGAGCGGTGGTTGAACTTGCATGGCAACCTCCCTCCATCTCTATACGTATTGTCTGAAGCTTTCATTATGTTTCTTTTCCATGTTTTGTAGAGTGATTCGATCAGGTGTTAAGTCAGCCACATGGCTATACTGCTGTATGAAGGCATGTGCTAAGTCTCTCCAGGAACCGATCCTGTCGCGGCTTAATTGATTGTACCACTTAGCCGCGGCCCCGACCAAACTATCCTGGAAACAATGAATCAAAAGTTGATCATTGTTTACGTACCCAGTCATTCGCCTACAAAACATAGTGAGGTGGGCTTCAGGACAGCTAGTCCCATTGTATTTTTCAAATTCTGGCATTTTAAATTTATGGGGGAGGACTAAGTCTGGGACTAAGCTAAATTCTTTGGCGTCCATTCCATGTTGACCATCAGCACCTTCTAAAGCTTTGAACTTTTCCTCCAACCACCTACAACGCTCCTCTAATTGTCTCGAGGATTCGGTTCTTTCCCTCTCCTTTTTAGCCAAGTCCAAATCAGGGGTGAGTGAATTGATAGGATTATCTAACGGGTTGGACCCCGAACCGTCTTGTAAGTTCACAGGCATTTCAATATCAATTTGCCCCTGTTGAGGCCTAACGGTAACAGACGGCCTTCGCAGGGGTGCTTCAGTCTGTGTTTGTGTACGGGGTGGGGTGAAACCCGGAGGATAATCATCATTATCCTCTCCGGAGGTAGCCATAGGGGCCTTTCCTTTATCCATTGCCCCTTTCAGCAGTTAGGCCATTTCAGCCACCATACTTCTCTGGGCTTCCATCATTTGTTCTCGCATATCCTGTTGCATCCTTGCCAACTGTTCTTGCAATTGCTCTTGTATCTCCTTTTGGAGTTGTTCGAATCTCTGATCCATATTCTTTGTTTTAACTCGTGTACCGTAGGGATGTGGAGTTTCCAGATTCTTTCCTTTTCTGTAATAATTTCCACTAATTAGGGTCTTCCTACGGGCTCAAATGCATATGATGCAATGTAGTGCAAATGCATGAATGCAAAAGAAAAGAAGACGTCGATGATGAATTCAGTTCCATTAGAATAACTTTTCTAGAAAACAGATTTCTTTACGTAAAAACAGATTACATGTACGGCCTTTGCACTTTTATGTCCAAGTGGAAACGCTGATCTTCTCTTCGTGTTCCAATCGTGTAAGCTTTCTAAAAGATGCCTTTGCTAGCTCCTTATTGCTTGTTCTGGGCCACGACTTCTTGTTCGCTTGTCTCTAGGATACTTACCAAAAAATGACAGCTCTTGGATAATCTTCATTGGCTTGAATCTTCGGCAATGAAATCAAGTTATGTATTCCTTTGTGGATTACCGGCTTTCTCTCGTCGTATTTACTTGGACTATATCCAGACGACCGTACCATAATCCACTTTATCAAGAAATTCGTTTCCTTATGACAAACTATTCTATTTAGGAATCGAAGTTCGAATCAACCCGTTCTTTTCTTTGATGCAATGCAAATGCATGAATGCAAAAGATATCGATTTCGATTCAGTTTTAATTTAGAAAATGTTGTTTAAGGAACAAAAATCCTTACACAAAACGGATTACAGACACTTTCACCGCTAGGTCTAGAGTTTTAACCTTCCTAAATAACAGGAACAAAAGTTTTTTACAACAAGCTGATTACAGATATGCCTTTGCCTTTAGGCCTAGAGTCTTAATTTTTCTAAGCAATGCGGCCAATTCTCGACCTCGGTCTGATTCTAGCTCGTACTTAATACTTAACACATCGGCCTGTACTGCCAGGGTCTATAAATAATCAGCTACCTTTTGAATTTGAGCTATGACCTTACCCGCGAGGTAATCCCTACAGCCAATGATACTTCCTCCAATGTCTGTGAAGCTGTTCTGATTATCTTAAAAGAGATCGGCGAACAAGTAGGCATCCCTGTTCCGAAGTAAGCCATCTTAAAATGATATCCTACACCCTCAGTACTTCTTGGGAGTTTTTTGAATGGTCTACATGGGTTTCTTCGCAGTATAGCTAATCTCAAAAAGTCTTTGAATGATACGGTCATCTTTAATCGCTTTCTTTCACGCTCTTTTGGGCTATCCAAGTCATCAGGGCTTGTATTCCCATTGTTTCTGATAAGTACAACATCCTGAAATACAATAGTAAACTCAGACTTGTTGTTTATAAAACCACTGCTAGGCTTCATTATCCCATTGGGCCTAAATGACCTTAACTTCTGAAGTTCATTCTGTGTCGAGCTGATGCAAATGAAGTCTCATAACTCCGATGTACAGTCATCGGCGACACTGTCTCCCTTTTCTAACTGGGCTTTCTCTGACCATGCACATATGTTAGCGTTGTCTTCCACTTTATCAAGATATTCATTCCTCATTACAAAACTTTCTAACTTAGAAATCGAACCGTGAATCGATACCTTTAAATGCTGGATGACATGCAATGATGACAAAATAGAAGGGGTCAGTGTCACATATAACGGATATAATTCAAAGAGAATAAACAAGCACCTATATAGGTAGTCACTAAAGGTCACCTCCGTACTACCAAGGGCAGGCACTTAAGGTTCATTATATGCGTTTCAGTTCTAGAGAAAAGGGTACCTGAACCAGCAGATTCCTCGATCCTCACCCATTATAGGCTCATATGGACCAAGTTCAGTTCAGGGGGACACATTTCCCTATGGCCATGCGGAGATGAAAATCTCACGAAGACATAGGTACGGATGTATCCCGGAAGCAATCCACTAGCCCATGCGGAGGTAAAAACCTCACGAAAGCGTAGCTTCTCACTCCCACTTAAGGGTGTGACCACAACGGTCATGCAAATGCAATGTGTGCGAGGAAAGATAACAAACATATTCCATAAACGCATGTAAAAGATCGTATTAAAAATTTTCCAAATTTTTAACATTAAGATAGAAAATGATCAATTTTCGGCTTGACTCACTTAGATTCCCCAGTGGAGTCGCCAAGCTGTCGAAACCATTTTTTTGAAAAAAACGGATGTCGACTTAAAAATGAAAATGGGGAGTCGCCACCAACCTTTTTAGGTGCGATTGGGTCACCTTATAAAATGTTTTGGTCCACGAAAAAGTCGAGAAAAAGGTTCGGGAGTCAGTTACGCGCGGGGAAGGATTAGCACCCCCGCAACGCCCAAAATTGGTACCGGATTGAGCGATTTTCTGTCTTAAGTCGAAATTTGGAAAGGTTTTTAAAAATAGGATTCTTTTTTGAAATAGGGATAATTTGAGTTGAAGAAATCGAGATTCCTTTGCTCCGGAAGGATATGAACATCACATCCAGCACGATTGGACACGAAGTTCTTTAAATTCTTCGAAACTAAAGTTGTCTCGTGAGTTACAAAATTTTACTTAAAAGGGTATTTTAGGTATTTTAGATGAGTGAGAAATCGCAACCCAGCACGTTAGGGCACTATTCCCCGGATCTCTAAACATAAAAACATTGCCTCGTTTTCTTTTTAAAACATTTTTGATTATGTAAAGTGTATTTTTTAAACAATGATGCAATCGATAAAACACAATATTAACATATTAAAATGATAATGGCGATGATATTTACAATAAAAGATGAAAAAAAAGGGTATATTTAAAAGAGTATATACGTAGTAAAACATAATAGGACGTTTAAAAATATAATATAGTTAGAACAAGATATATGCACGAGATAATAAAGAATATGAATAACGTGATGTTAAAGGTACGCATGCGTAGAATGTGAAAATGTTCACATAATGATATTAGGATTTATATGAAATAATATAAAAAGTATGTGGTTAATAAAAATAAAAAATACGAATGTAGAAATGTGATGCATAAATAGTATATATAGATATAATATATAGATATAATATTGGAAATAAGTATGTGTAATATACAAAAATGTACGTACATAGTAGTAAAATATATATATATAAGACAATATAAAATAATATAGAACTATGTCATTAAAATATATATATACGTGATATGAAATATATACATATTAGGAATAAAAATAACCGTTAATAACATTAAGTGAAAATATATACATATAAGTATAATGATGGTATTTAAAAAATATGTGCCTACATATAATAAGAGTATATACAAGTACTAATAATAATGATGGTAAAAGTAATTAATAATGATAAAAATAAAATAAGCAATAAACAGTAATAATAGTGAAAATAATAAATATAATAAAAAATATATAGATGTATATATATATAATAATAATATAAAGTAATAGTAAGAATAATAGCATTAATGATAAATATAATAATAGTGAAAAATAAATACAAGAAGAATAACCATATCAACAATATAAATAATATGCACATAACATAATAAAAAAATAATAATAATAATAAATAATAAAATATAAAAAGAAAATGTGATGTAGTGATGATATAAGGAAAATAAAGTAACTAAAGAATAAACAGAATAATAAATATAGTAATATATAAAAAATACTATATATAAAGAATATATATACACGTACATAATAAAACATATATTGGTATTAGTAATAATAATACTAGTAATAATATAGATAATGGTAAATATGATAATAGATAATATTAAAATTAATTAATTAAATAATAAGGAAGTGAAAATAAACTAAAAGGACTAAAATTAGATTAAAATCAAAGTTTTGGGGTAAATTTCGAAATAAAAACAGAAGGAAAGGACTTATACGAACACGGGTGAGACGTGGGGGGACTAAAACGGGAAATAAACCCTTCTTCCAAAACACCCAGAAACACGGGGGACCAAATCGGAAACCAAAGTAAACTGTTGGGCCAATTTGGAAAATTAAAAACACTGGATTGCATAGGCTTGGAAAAGCGGAGGGACCAAAAGGGTAAATAACCCGTTTAATAAAAACACGCGGATCCTGAGCCTGGAGCGGGTCGGATCGGGTCGGGTATAGTTCGTTTTGGGGTTTAAGTGCAGCCTCCAAAACGACGTCGTTTTGAGAGGCTATAAAAAGCCTAAAACCTTCAAAAAAAATCATTTGTTGAGTGGAGAAGAAAAAAAAGGAGAGAGAGGGGAGAGCAAAGGAAATTTCCGATGGTCGGTCTGACCAGACTCCGGCCACCGACCGATCGCCGGACTGCCGCCGCCGGCCACCGCACGCGGTGGCCGGAAGTTCAAGAGGTAAATTTTTTTTTTTTAAATTTTTTACATCTATATGTATGCATAAATAAAAGAAGAAAAGAAGAAAAAGAAAAATAAAAAAGGATTCGAAAAGCAAAAATTAAAAATCACCTTTGGATTTTTGACACTGATTTTTTTCGATTTTTGATTCTGATCTGATGATATTCGTGCTTTTGTTTTTCTCTCTTTTCGTATGTGTTTTTATGTGCTTAATACAAACATGGGGATCCCCTTCTTTCGTATTCAAAAAATCCCTTTTCTAATTTAAAAAATCCCCCCTCTTTTACAAGTTATTGATTTTGGCTTTATAGCCAATTTTTGGTACACTGTTTATCTACTGTTGATGTAACGTTTGCTTGCTGCTTCTGCCATGTCTCGTGTTTCCTTGTTCTGTCTATATTTCTGTCTTGTTTGCAGGCTTAGGGGCATGGTGGAGCAGGTGGAGAGGAAGTGGCCGCTGGTTGCAGGCGCAAGTAGGGCGTCAGAGGGCCATGGTGGCAGCAGGTGGTGGCAGAGGCAAGTGGCTAGGGTTTATTGGTGTTGTGGGTTTGTTTGTAACGGGTTTTGGGCTGTTTGGGTTATTGGGTATCAATTGGGCCCGGGTTCGTTGTGTAACCAGGCCAAAATTGGCCTACAACAATATATATCGGAGAAATGTATATCGAAGACAAGAAGTAAGAGTTTCTAATGTTGCAACAGGGTGACATATCAGTAATAGATTATAAGAGGGAATTTTCGAGACTCAGTAGATACGCTTCAGAATTTATGCCAACAGAAGCTAATAGTTGCAAAAGACTTTTAAGGGGTTTGGGAGATGAGATCAAGGTACAGTTGGTATCTCACCGTATTACTGAATTTGTAGATTTGATTGAACGGGCTAAAATGGTAGAGCCTAGTGTGAGAGGTCCATCTCGGGAAATAGAAATTCTAGACTATCAACATTGCAGAAAGAAACACAGAAGGGATTACTGAAAATTAACTAGAGGCTATTTTTGATGCTGGAAATTCGTTCTCCTAGTATGATCATATTTAATCTCATAGTAACCATTACATCTTCCTTCATGACAAGTCAATTACTATAAAAAAAAAGTAATCAAGTCATTTATCACAAAGATAAACGATATGGCCACGTTTACTTTTTATGTAACGACCCGAGAGTCAGTGGTGTCAAAAAATGAGGTTTTAGAACCCTATTTTTGATGTTCGAGTTTGTAAATATTATTATTTAATATTTACAAGGTTAGTATATAAAGGTTAATTAAAGTTTGGTCCATTAATTTTTTCAAATAGATAGTTAATTAAGGTAATAACTAAATTGTAAAAGTGGTAAAAGTTTATCACTATGAATTTTTCATTAATTGAAGGACCAATAAAAATTAGGCCTTTTTAATTATAACAAACGGGGGTGGAGATGAGCTAGTATCCACTAAATTAGTTAATTGTGCTTAATGATTAATTACTCTATGTTTAATTAATATTAATCATAATTTACTAAGTTAAAATATGTATAAAAGCTACACTCCATCTCTGTCCAGCCCTACACTCCATGTAGGGATTAAATCAACCCACCCATCCCTACACTCCAGGTAGTACCGAATGCAGCACAAAATAGTAATGTGCAGCTGAGCTACCAGTATATTAGGCTTAAGAGTCTTTTAGTACACTTCCTCCAAAAAATATCAACCCCAACCCAATGCAATGCAACATACAATAAAATGTCATGCTATTGCATGTTTAACAGTTACACATACAGTATATGGCATGCTATCATATGTTTATCAATTATACATACAGATTATATCATGCTATTACATGAACATCAATCATACTTACGGTTTAGTCCATACATTTAAGGGTCTAAGTAGTGCTTACCAACCTTACAGTAGGTTCACAGTCGACTTGGGCAACCCATGCAACTTTAAGTACATTCAGTAAAAATGGGTTCACACGCCCATGAGGCCTGAGGCGTGTGGGCCCACATGGCCCAAATTAGCCTTGGTCGTGTAGATCACACAACCTGGCCCAAAATCTCACACGCCCGTGTAGCTCTTCCGTGTGGGCCCATACACCCGTGTAGCCCACATAGCCCAAAACTTTCTAGCTCCTCTGGCTATCACACGATCTGTCTGGCCATCACATGGCCGTGTCCTTTACTAACGGCCTAGCCTCGTCGATCACACAGCCATGTCAGGGCACACGGCTTACCGCACGCCCATGTGGCGTAGCCGAAAACCCTATTTTCTACGTTTTCGGGTACACATATGTATCTTTTTTATGCCTAAGAAACTCCGAGCAATCCAGAACTTATATTTGTCCAAAACACAACTCAATTAATCATTTAATCAAATAATTGAATCCAATTCGAAAACGAGAACGCATCTCTTACGTGACAGAAAGCTTACCCCAACGCCTCGAAACAATGGATTTCGGAATAGCACGATGAAGTCCCTAAACCACGCAAGGTGTTGTTGCCAAAAGTCAAAAACCCTGAAATCAAAGTTGGAAAATAGTAAGTTATAGAGAGTAAAAACCCCACTTACCAGAATGTGTGGCAAAAATTGACCTAATGGGGATGAAGGTTGCACACAAAAGAACGATTAGAAACAAAAAGAGAAAACGAAAGGATGGGGAATGGAGAAGCAAAAATTCGGCTAGGGGAGGAGAAGAACAACTATATTTTTGGTAAAGAGAAGTTTTGGAAAAAAAACTACTCAGAAATCTGATAATTTCTTAACTTTTCTCACACTAATTCTACTAACAAACCACCACTCAGTTTCCCATTTTAGCACAAGTCTAGCCATGGTTTAGGACAAAAATATTATCTTTTACCAGAATCGGGATTCAAACTCAGGACCTCAAACATATTAACACTTCACTTAACCATCAGACCAGTAAGCCCATTCTGTTAATTATTTACCAACTTTTACTTAAAAGCCTACTAACCAGAGAGAGTTTATTCATAAAAAAACCAAAATTTGCCCAAGTCATGGCTTGAACTTGGGACCTCCCAAGCCCACCTAGAACACTTAACCACTAAAATATATACACATTTGTCACACATCCACAAAACAAAAAATAGAAATTTTGGGGCGTTACATTTTTCCTATTTATCATCTTTTTCAACCGTAGCAAAAGAAGAAAGAATAGGTTTGAGGGCTTTTGGCATAAAATTGGTATATTCAATTAAGTCCTTTTTTTGTAATTTTTATGTTTTTAAGGTCGTGGAAGCTTAATTTAGCTAGCCCATGTACCAATTTGCAAAATTGTTAAAGTTTCTAAAATTTATCGTTAATGAATGCTTGAAGAAGTTAATATTAATTTGTTATATTTTAAGCTTAGATATGAAAAAAGACTAGATTGTAAAGTGTATTAAAGTATAAATATTTCAAAATTGGTATAAAATTTCTGTAATTATGGATGGTAGAGCATTTTAGAAGGATGTAATTGAGAATAGTTTCAAAATTGAAGCTCAAATTTGAAAGATATTGCAATTTCGTTTTAGGGACTAAATTAAATAAAATGAAAAACTTCAATGGGCATTCGAACATGAAATTGAACTAATATATACATGCAATAAAATAATATAAGATGTCTGGAACCGATAAATTGAATTGAATTATTATATAGATCATAAATTAGACCATATTGAAAATAATCGGGAAAAAGACAAAATTATTGAATAGTCCTTCAAGTTCAACTTGTTTGCTTATTTAACCAGGTAAGTTCATACGGTATGATTTTTTTTTATATTTGATTTATGAATTTATGTATGTTTAGTAGTAGTTTGAAATGTTTACAAGTTGATACAAAATGTGAGATATAGACTAAATTGTAAAGACGAATTTAGGGTTGATTATGATTGATTGAATCATATTGGTATGGGTTTGACAATTTTTTGAGATAAATGATTAAATTGAATAAATTTGAAAATAGTGTAACTGTGTGAAATCATGAAATTGGCTTGAAATTAAGATGATTTATGCCATTATATGAATTAAATGATTATTTTATTGATGAATTAAATATGATAAATGGTGATTTGACCATAATTGAAAATTGAATGGTCATTACCCTATTAATTGTTCGGGCAAAGTTGGATATAATTGACATGGCATAAGATAAATCGAGTATGGGTTACTTTGACCACGAGTCAATAAGTTCAGGACACATTTGTACTTTGGTTATATCGATGAGCGTAAGGCACAACTTATTTACTTTGAAATTGTTTGATGAGGCACTAAGTGTCATATTGGTGTGCTGGTTGAATCTGTGTATCCATTCGAGTCCGAGTTAGGTTAATAAGGGTATAAAATGCAAATTGGATAAATGATAGTAGAATTGAGTTGATATTGTGATTTGATGATACAAATACATACTGCGATAAACGAATATCTATAGCAGGTGAAAGATCATGCGAACCCATTATATGAGCCTAGAGGGCCTGTATTAAATTGAAATTGTATATATTGTTGATAAATAGGTGGAATGATATGAATATGTTAGTGAATTGATTAAATGTGTAACACCTCAAACTCAGCCTAGACGTTATGGCCGAATTTGGCAACGTCACATGATTAGGGGTGTGCAAAATTCAGGTAAAATAAAAAAAATTCGGTTAACCGACCGAATTCGGTTAATCGATCGGTTAATCGAATTTTTTCAGTCGGGGGTCGGTTAATAATTTTTTGAGTTTCCGGTTAACAGTTAATTCAGTTTGAAACTGGTCGGTTAATCGAATTTTTTCAGTTTAACCAAAAAAATTAATAAATAAAATTATAATATATAAATAGTCCACTATTCATTCAAACACAATCCAACATAAACCCAATCCAATTATTCAACCCAATTACCCAACCCAATTATTCAACCCAATTACCCAACACAATCATAAAAATTACAAATAATTTAATAAATAAAAATAAAAATAAAAATAATTCGGTTAATTTGATTAATTCGGTTAATTCAAGTAATTCGTTAATTCGGGTAAATCGGGTAATTCGGTTAATTCGGGTAAATCGAGTGATTCGGTTAATTTTATACTTATTTTAACCAAAAATAATAAATATATAATTTTCGGTTCATTAGGTTAACTGACCAAATTAACCGAAAAAATTTCGGTTCGGTTAATTTTTTTGAAAAAATTTTGGTTCGGTTAACGGTTAAAATTTTTGAAGGGTCGATTAATTCGGTTAATGGTGTTTCGAGTCAGTTAACCGGTCGGTTAACCGATTGAACACCCCTACACATGCTAGTGTCTTTGAAACCTCGTTGTTACGATGAAAATATTTCCATGTTATTATCTTTCATAAACACTTATTAGATCTAAAAGAAGTTGTTTTTATTCATTTAAAACATTTTTTTTTGAAACATCACTCGTTGTAGAAGCTTTAATAAAAACAATCTAGGTGATCATGCGTTTAGAAAATTCTTTAACTTTTTGAAAACCGAATTTCCTACGACTAGCAATTATAAATCTATAAAATAAATAAATAAAAACCAAAATTTAAAATCAAAATCCCAGAAAGTCCTTAAATTACAACCCAAATAATCAATAATAAGAAAATCATAAATCGTAAATTTAAAACCACGAAGTCCAAAAATTACTATGGTCATCGCTGAGTCCTCCATCACACCAATCCGTCTAGGTCTAAGGATTACTTGTGCACATTTAAACAAAGAGTGAGTTTACGTAAACTCAATGTGTAACCCCACAGAAAAACAAACAATAGCAAAACACAGTGCATAGTCAATAGTCTTGGGCCTAAGCCCATTTTTTAGTATCAGTAACAATTTGGGCCTTAGCCCGTTTCAGTACAGTATCGATTATGAATTAGGCCTTAGCCCATCGCAGTATCAAAATCAATCATGCAGTATACTGTAACGAGGTCCTACCCAACCAGCATCTACACACCATCTCCGTCCAACCCTACACTTTATGTGGGGATTAAATGAACCCACCCATCCCTACACTCTAAGTAGTACCAAATGTGGCATAAAACAGTAATTTGCAGCTGAGCTGCCAATATATTAGGCTTAAGAGCCTTTCAGTACACTTCCTCCGAATAATAATATCAATCCCAACCCAATGTAGTGCAACATATAATGATATGTCATGCTATCACAAGTCTATCAGATACACATACAATTCAATATATATGCCGGTATATAACATGCTCAGTACATATTTCACATAATCAGTATCATTCAGTTAGGGGTCTAAGAAGTGCTTACCGACTCTACGGAAGGTTCACAGTCGGCTTGGGCGACTCGTGCAACCTTAACAAACATTCCAATAAAAATGGGCTCACACGCCTATGTGGTCTGCCCGTGTGGGCCCACACACCCTTGTGGCCCACACGGCCCAAATTTGCCTTGGCCATCTGGATCACACTGCCTGGCCCAAAATCCCACACGTCTGTGTGGATTACTCGAGTGGACCCACACGCCCATGTGGTCCACACGGCCAAAATCAATCTAGCCCGTATGTCACACACGGACAATTTGACCATCACACGACCATGTCATGCGTGTACGGCCTGGCCTCGTCGATCACACGACTGTGTCCCCTTACACGGCCTACCACATGGACGGCCACACGCCTGTGTTTTTCGGTGAATCTCGTTCTCTGCGTTTCAAGTACACACCTGGTATCGATTCGCTGTGAAAAGTGACCCGAGCCTTCAAGAACCTATATTTAACCAATTTAATGCTTAATTAATCACTTGATTCGTCACACTATCAAGACCCCCAAATGTATAATTTGAGAACTAGACCAAACATCGATCACCACACACTGCAATACTCATTTAAACCCTTCGAGTAGCCCCTAAACAAGAATAAATTGAACTCCCTTTTAAACCCTTAATCCAAAATAACGATGGAACTATAGAAATACCACTAACCGAACAAGCGCGATAACGTAGAATGGGAAGGAGACTAATGGAAAACGAAAAGAGAGGGAGGGCAAGAAACAAAATTTTGGCAGATATGGAAGGAGAAAACGTCAGAATAGTGGAAATGAGAGGAAACCAAATTTTGGCAAAAAGAAATCAAAATAAAACTCTATCAGTTTTTTTCCAACTCCCCACTACTACTCAATCTCAACTACTTCAGTATTTGAAAACCACCAAAACTCTACCCATCAACTGAGCAAAAATAAACTCCCTTGCCATCACAGAGGATCGAACACGGGACCTCAAGCAAACTTACATTCCACTTAACCACCAGACCAGGAGGCCCATTCTGATATAAATTTACTAACTTTTAATTAACAGCCTACTGATTAGAGCTATAGTTTAATTCATAAAAATACAAAAAATCTACTCAAGTCAAGACTTGAACTTGAGACCTCTTACACACACCCAGAACACTTAACTACTGAAGAAGACATATATTTGTGTCACATTTGCACAGAAACAAAAGTATGAATTTTGGTGCATTACAAAATGTTATTTGAATAAGTGAATTAAAGGGTTATATGTTTGGATTGCTAAATGATATGATAAATGTTGAACTCATCTTGTTGATATGAGGTTGTCATGTTAGGCAAAAATAGAGAAGCTAGTAATTTGTCATATTAAATCGTAAATTGAGTTAAGTTGCCGTTTAATGCCTATGAACTTACTAAGCATACAATATGCTTATTTTGTTTACTTTCTTTTTTCCTTGTAGATCACTTTACAGGATGTGTCATGTAACACCCTCTAACCCCACACCGTCGCCGGAACAGGGTTACAAGGCATTACCGGACTTATACACTAACATACGAATAAAAACGAGACATAAATTTGAGTTTCAATCTAAAATCATCTAATTTCCATCAAATAATTCTTAATATAGGCTTACGGGGCCCAAAATAGGTTTAGAAAATAATTTGGGATTAAACCGGGAACTTTGAAAATTTTTCTTGAAAAACAGGGGCACATGGCCGTGTGGTTTGGGAAATGCCCGTGTGGCCAGCCCGTGTGTATCCCCATGGCCGTGGGGCTAGGCCGTGGGCAGTTCTGACTTGCTTCACACGGCCGTGTGTCTAGCCTGTGGGCGAATCTGTTTCTCCCACACGGCCTGGGCACATGCCCATGTGATTTGGCCGTGTGAAAACTGCATATTTCACCATTTTAAAGCTATTTTTACCCACTAAGCATACCTAATACATGCCCAATTCATTGACTTATAAATGTTAACTAAAAACCATTCATTTCATCTTTAAACTTAGCAAAAACTCATTCATTCATTCCAAAAACTTCTTAAAGTTTATACACCATATTTACATCCAAAATATTAAACATTTACAAGTGACTAAAATCTAACCTAGTACATGCCACATTATCAAAAGATAGATACATCACCAAAATTTAAGCTGAAGCCGGGATCGATTCGGATGCTGAGCTTAACCCTATCTTTACCTAACCTGCGCACGGAAACAACCGTACGCTGAGTATTGGAAATACTCAGTGGTATTATCATAATTCAAACTATAGCAACAATACAATATCATAACATGTATGAATAACTAATAAATCATACATATAAATTCATACTAAGTCAGCATAATTCAAATAAAGGGTTCAATATATAACCATCAAGATTTATAACAATTCAAGAATCTTTGGTTCCTTCCATAACCACATATAATTATCCACATTCACATTTCAAGTATTACACTTCATGAACCTTTGGTTCATGTCTCAATCTCATTGCACAATCTCATTTCACATTTCATATCACAACATCTCTTTCACTTTTCATTCACTGGTCAAATAATCAAATTCATATAACTTACTCATTTCATTTATTTACCCCTATTAACATGACTCGGACCTTGGCGGATACACGGATCCACTTAACATATAAGAATGGTGACCAATGCCTCATCGGCTTAGCCAAAGTAAAGTGGCTAACAAAGCCTCATCGGATAGTTCGAAGTAAATCTATGACACACCACGTGTCTCATCGGCTGAGCCGAAGCAAAGTGGCTACCAAAGCCTCATGGAAACTATCCGAAGCACATCTATGGCACACCAAGTGCCTCATCGACTCGAGGTCGAAGAATCTCTGAACTGTTCCGATCCTATGGCATGCCAATTATATCCACTAAGCCCGGCTAGTTAATAGGGTATCGAAATCACTTATTCATTTCACTTCCACTTTCAATTCAATGAAATCATACAAACTTAATTATTATAATACCATTTCAACCTCAATTTGCTTCACAATCACAAAAATATACACAATGATCATATTTTCTCACATCGTTTTTCCATAACAACCATAATCTATTTCCAATTCAGATAATCACACATTCACCAATCCATTCCAAATCAATTCACATAATCATACATTCACCAATCAATTCCAAATCATTTCACATAATCATACATTCACCAATCAATTCCAAATCATATTTATTCAAATATTACTACTTACCTTAATTTCATTTCCATGCATTTATACATAATGAAATTGAACATATAATAATAAATAAGTTGAATTATGATAATACAAACCCGAATTTATCGTATTTACTCCTCGATCACTTTTTCCTTCCCTTTCGTATTTGTCGTCTCGGTTTCCTTGTTTGCTAGAAAATTAGCATAATTACAATTAATTAATAACACACATATTTTACATAAAATAATAACTTTCCATACAACTTTTACCTAAATACCAAATTTGTCCTAAACACATTCATCTTCTTCCTTTTTACAAATCACATCATTTTCTTATTCAATTTGCATCAAAACTTCAATATAACTATCAAGTTTTCATCATTTTTCCATAATTTTGAATTTCTTTCAATTTAGCCCCTAAAACTCAAAACTTATAATCTATTATACAAATTAGTCCCTAAATCAATTCAAATCAATAACTTTATCAAATTAATCCCTAATTCCATCATTTTCTCAACATAAACACTATTCAAAAGTCTATCAACTTTCAATATTTCCACATAAATTCAAGAGTATCTTTCTCTAAGACTCTAAAAACATCAAAATCATAAGAAAAGTGCTTAATTAAACTTACCAAATTAACTTGAAGCTTCAAAACCCTAAATTTTCCTTTTTCTTTTTTTCTTTCCTTTCTTTCCTATCTCACGTTTCTTTCTCTGTTTCTTTTCTATGTTCTTTTTCTTTTATTCTTTATTTATTTACTTTAATTAATTAATTATTATAAATATCTAATATAATAACTAATTATTTACATACATTTGTATACATACACATATATACACATGTATCAATCCTTGCCACACACTTGTCTTCATTTATTATTTATTAAATAAATTATAATATTTACAAAATTAATAATTTCTAATAAAATATCTAATTAATAACAAATAAAAATAATACACATGTATTATACACTCATATACACATGCATATTTCCATCACCATACATTTGTCATTATCTCAACATTTAATAAAATATAATATTTACAAATAAATAAATATCTTTTACTTAATAATTAAGTAAATATATATCTAATATACACTTGTACCAATAATATAAGCACACATGTATTTATTTTCTAACATACACATGTCACCCATTTGGTTTAATCACTAATTTAGTCCTTTAATATTTTTCTATTCCATAATTAAACTTTTATCCCTTATTCAATTTAGTCATTTTTCCTAATTGCTCTCAATTAAGCTAAATTTACTTAATCAAAATCTAATTAAACACATGACTAAATTCATAAATAATTTTTAATAAATATTTACGAGTCCGTTTACTAAAAACAGAGATCCGATAACTTATTTTCTGATATCGTACTTTTGAGGTCGTTACATGTCAAGCTGGATTAAGTTTGAAAGCTCACATTATCACATACTAATTGGTAGATGTATGAACGTTTTGAATCTCGGTTGTGCCATGTGTGTGTAGGATGTTTGAATGTGAGTCTAATGTTTATTAAGTGTTTTAGTATATGTAGAAAAAGGTATAAATGCCAATGTTGAGTTTTGGTAGCTTGTGATGAGTATATGATGACTTGAATAAGGTTATAGCTTGAAATTAGGCAAATGCATGAATTGAAATGCGTGGTAATTGGTTGAAATGATAATAGCATGAAAGTGATTATGGTCTAGTAGTTTTGGGATTGAAACATGATTTTTGACCATGTTAGTTGTTTTGTTGAATAGGTATGTTTGACAAATTATTAGAATTAAGTAACCCGAATTCTTATTTAAATAAAATATAGTGGTAAAATAAAATAAAAGTAAAATCCATATAGAACTATACTTCTTTTATTTTATTTTAGAATAAGGTTTTTTAAACCTTATTAAACTCCATCTATTTTATATTGATTAGAATAAGGTATTTCAATCTTACTACACACTTATTACAGTATGGTTTTACAAGCCTATAAATAGACATAGTCTACTCATCTTGTAATCATTAGAATTCGACATAGTTAATTTTCTTCTCCTTTGCCCGTGGTTTTTTCCCGAAAGAGTTTCGACGTAAAAATCTGTGTATTTTTTATTTTTTATTTCTCTTTTCTTTGCGATATATTGTCATTACTGACATTCTATTTTTACAAATTAATATCAAAGCTTCTGAACTGATCATCTCGATCACGGTAATGGCATCTTTGAGGTATGAAATTCCGCTGTTGGATAGCAACACCAAATTTATGTTGTGGCAGATTAAGATGCAAGCAATTCTTACGCAGATAGATCTGGAGGATACCCGTCTAAGGATAGATAAGATGCCTTCGACATTAACGGATGAAGAGAAAAAGCGTAAGAATCGAAAGGCATTAATGCAATTACATCTGCATTTATCTAACAAAAATTTACAGGATGTGATGAAGGAAAAGACCGCCGCTGCATTATGGAAGAGGTTGGAACAAATACGTATGTCGAAAACTCTAACCAACAAGTTGCATATGAAGCAACGTCTTTATGCTCATCGTTTGGAGGAAGGTGCGTCTGTGCACAAACACTTAACAGTGTTTGAAGAAATTCTCTCAAACTTGGAGGCCATGAAGATTCAATATGATAAGGAAGATCTAGGGTTGATTCTACTTTGTTCATTGCCCCCGTCTTATTCAACCTTTAGAGACACGATTTTATATAGCCACAAGTCTCTCACAATTGATGAGGTTTATAATTCTTTGACGTCATATGATAAGATGAAACATCTTATAGTTAAACCTGACTCTCAGGGAGAGTTTCTTATTATTCGTAGAAGACAAGACCGAAATGCTAATGATGATCGTGAAAGGACACAATAATGAAATCCTTGCGGTAAATCTAAAGGTAGATCAAAGTTTTCAAACAGAGGTAAAACTTGTAACTTCTACAAGAAAAAAATGGCACATTAAATCTGAGTGCTATAAGCTGCAGCACAATATCAAAAGGGAGGCTGAGAATCAAAAGGGAAAATAACTAGAAAAATTTGGTGAAGTTGATGTTGTAGAAGACTATAGCGATGGTGAACTTTTAGTCGCTTCTATTAACAATTCTAAAGTGAGTGGGGAGTGGATCCTTGATTTGGGTTGCACCTTCCACATAAACCCCAATCGAGATTGGCTTACAACTTACGAAACAGTGTCTGAAGGTGTTGTTTTGATGGGAAATAATGCTTCGTGTAAAATTACAGGTGTTGGAACGATTAAAGTTAAGATATTTGACAGAGTTGTCAAACACTTAATGACGTGCGATATGTTCCAGAATTAAAGAGAAATTTAATTTTTGCTGAGTACTCTTGATTCAAAAGGGTACAAATCTAAAGCTGAAAGTAAGGTTTTGAAGATTTCTAAAGGTTCCCTCGTTGTGATGAAAGGGCAGAAAAAAACTGCCAAGTTATATGTTTTGCAAGATTTTATTGTTACTGGTGATGTAGCTACCACTTCCTCTTCTTTGTCAAATAATAATATTACTAAACTTTGGCATATGCGCTTAGGCCATGTGAGTAAGAATGGCTTGACAAAATTGAGCAAAAGAGGACTTCTTGATGGGCAAGGAATTTGCAAACTAAAGTTCTGTGAGCACTACGTTTTTAGGAAGTAAAAGAGAGTTTGATTCACCACAGAAATCCATAACATGAAAGGAATGTTAGAGTATATTCATTCTGATCTGTGGGGGCCATCTAAAGTACCTTTGAGAGGTGGAGCTAATTATATGCTAACTTTTATTGATGATTTTTCCAGAAACGTTTGGACATTCTTCCTAAAGCAGAAAAATGATGTGGTTTCCACATTTAAGTCTTGGAAAACTATGATTGAAAAATAGACAACAAAATAAATAATACACCTTCGCACCGTACAGATAATGGCTTAGAGTTCTATTCTGATGAGTTTAATGAACTATGCAAGTTAGAAGGGATTGTGAGACACTTGACAAGTTGTCATACTCCATAACAAAACGACATTGCAGAACGAATGAATAGAACGATCATGGAGAAAGTTCGATCATGGAGAAATTTCGATGTATGTTGTCGAATGCTAACTTACCAAAGTCATTTTGGGCCGAAGCAGCCTCTACTGCATGTTTTTTTATCAATCGATCTTTATCTATTGCCATTGAGAAAAAGACTCCACAAGAGGTATGATCTTGTAATCCTGCTAACTATTTTATTTTAAAGATCTTTAGGTGTCTTACGTATGCTCATGTTGATAATGGAAAATTGGAACTGAGATCCATTAAATGTGTTTTTCTTGGTTATAAAGCTGGTGTAAAAGGGTATAAGTTATGGTGTCCTGAAAATAGAAAAGTTGTGATTAGCAAAGATGTTGTTTTTGATGAAACTACTATGCTACCTAACTTATCTCTTTAATACTCTTCCAATAAAGAAAGTTAAAAGGAAGTGGAGCATCAGATTAATTTAGAATTTACAGCAGAGTCGTTCCTTAAGCCAGTACAAAAATTCAAAATAGAGTTACTTCTTCACCACAATACTCTATCGCCAAAAACAGAACTAGAAGAGAAATTAAAACTTTAAAGAAGTATGCCGAGGCTAATATAGTTGCTTATGCTTTAAATGTGGCTAAAATATAGATGCAAACTAAGAGTCATCTAATTATTCTGAGGCAGTTAGCTGTGAAGACTCAGAAAAGTGGATATTTGCTATGCAAGAGGAGATGGAATCACTCCACCAAAATAGAACATGGGATCTTCTAAAACTTCCTAAAGGTAAAAATGTTGTTCGTTGTAAATGAGTGTTTAAAAAGAAATAAGGGACTTCAGGAGTTGAAGAACCCAAATATAAAGCAAGGCTTGTTGCAAAGGGTTACAGTCAAATTCCAAGAGTGGACTTCACAGATGTGTTCTCCCCAGTTGTGAAGCATAGTTCAATTCGAGTTTTGCTTTGTATTGTGGCCATGCATGATTTGGAGCTTGAGCAGTTAGATGTAAAAATTACATTTTTGCATGGAGAATTTAAGGAGGATATTTACATGCAACAACTAGAGGGTTTTACATTCTCAAAAAAAGAGGACTATGTTTCCTTGCTAAAAAAGTCCATTTTACGGTTTGAAACAGTCACCAAGACAGTGGTACAAGAGGTTTGATTCCTTTATGACTTCTCATGATTTTAAAAGAATTAACTTTGAGAGATGTTTACTTTAAGAAAAATAGTGATAATTCTTTTGTGTATCTACTCCTTTATGTTGATTACATGTTGATAGCAGCGAAAGATAAATGAGAGATAAGAAAAGTCAAAGCCCAACTAAGTGAAGAATTTAAGATGAAAGATTTGGGACCAGCAAATAAGATACTTGGTATGGAGATTCTCAGACATAGAAAAGCAAGTAAATTGTACCTAAGTCAGAATGGGTACATTGAGAAAGTTCTTTGCAAGTTCAATATGCAGAGTGCTAAGCCTGTTAGTACTCCTTTAGCAGCCCATTTCAGACTTTCATCAGCTTTATTTCTACAATCAGATGATGAGATTGAGTACATGTTACATGTTTCATACTCTAGTGCAATGGGATCTCTCATGTATGCTATGGTTTGTTCACATCCAAATTTATCATATGCAGTCAGTGTAGTTAGCAGATACATGGCGAATCCCGGTAAAGAATATTAGAAAACAGTTCAGTAGATTTTAAGATACTTATGACGCACTACTGATGTTTGCTTACAATTTGGAAGAACTAGAGATTGAGTCATTGGGTATGTTGATGCTGATTTTGCTGGAGACCTTGATAGAAGAAGATCTCTTACAAGTTATGTCTTTACAATAGAGGTTGTAAAATTAGTTGGAAAGCCACTTTACAAACTACAGTCGCTTTGTCTACCACTAAAGCTGAGTACATGGCGATTACTGAGGCTTCTAGAAAAGCTATTTGGTTGAAGGGACTCTTTAGTGAACTCAATAAAGACTTTCAAATCAGCACAGTATTTTGTGACAGTCAGAGTGTCATCTTCCTTATAAAAGATCAAATGTTTCATGAGAGAGCAAAACAAATTAATGTTTAGTATCATTTTGTTTGTGATATTATTACTCATAGTGATATTGTTGTGAGTAAAATTATACTCATGAAAATCCTACAGATATGATGACTAAGTCACTTTCTATAACTAAGTTTGAGCAGTGCTTAAACTTGGTTGGTGTTCATTGTTGAAGTTAAACCCTTAAGGGGTTTTATGGAAGAGGTGGAGAACTTGTTCGTTGAGAGTTCATGATAAAGAACTTGTTCATTGAGAATTCGTGTCAATGTAAAGATTATTAGAATTAAGTGACCCGAATCCTTATTTAAATAAAATACAGTGGTAAAATAAAATAAAAGTAAAATCTATATAGAACTACACTTCTTTTATTTTATTTTAGAATAAGGTTTTTTAAACCTTATTAAACTCCATCTATTTGATATTGATTAGAATAAGGTATTTCAGTCTTACTACACTCCTACAATAATATTGTTTTACAAGTCTATAAATAAACATAATATACTCATCTTGTAATCATTTGAATTCGACATAATGAATTTTCTTCTCTTCTGCCCATGGTTTTTTCCCGAAAGAGTTTCCACATAAAAATCCGTGTGTTATTTATTTTTTTATTTCTCTTTTCTTTGTGATATGTTGTCATTACCGACATTCTATTTTTACACAAATAGTTTGAGATGTACATATGTGTTAACCTATGTGTGTTAATTTGATGATAGTTTGATTTGAAACTTGCTTAATGCTTGATTTCGGGATTTGTCAAAGATTATATATATATATATATATATATATAAAAGTGTATATGTTGAAATTAAGTTAAGCCATAGATGAAGCATATGAATGACAAATTTTGGAAATGAATTGGTTTGATTTAAATGATAGAAAGGAATGCTTAAGCATGCTTCATTGGCTTGTGAATTCATAGGTAGAAATGACATGATTAAGTGTCTAATTGATATTTAATGTTTGGTTGATTGAGAAATTGTTGAAATTAAGGTGTTTTGGTATGCTATTAATTGTTTTTGTGTAGGTTTGTGGTGTACTTTTAAGCACCAATTGAGTTTGTGTTGGTTTAGGCATGAAAAAGAGACCAAAATGTAAGATTTTGACATATTTGGAACTAATGTATCAATCCTTAAGTACAAGTATCGGTACTTAGTACTTTTCCTCAATTTTTTTTGAAACATCAAAACTTAAAAATAGTATTGATACAGAAATAAGGTATCAATACCTTGGTTTCAATCTGTTAACCAAGACTTCGGCACAAATTTTGTAATGTAAAGATTAATTGGCCTATAATCAGTTACTCTTATTGGTGTAGGTCCTTTAGGGATCAGCATTATTAGTGTTCCATTCAATTCCATGAGTAGGAACCCTATATGTAGAAATCTTAGACAAGCTTGCATTATTTGATGACCAACAATATCCCAAAAGTGTTGATAGAAAAAATCCAATTTACCGTCCAGCCCAGATGAATTATAGGCTCTTATTTGAAAAAAAAAACATCATTTTGATTTCCTCTTCCGAGAATGAACACTCCAAATTTTCTTTTTAATCGTAAAAGAGAGATGGCAAATTGATATCTTGGAGCACTACATGGATGTCATTTCTATTAGTAACCTTCAATGTATCATAAGTCTTCTAAAAGTGTTGTGTCACTAATTCTCAAAGTTCATTTTGATCCTCACTCTAGTTACCCTAATGGTCTTATAACCAAATTATCGAGTTAATTACACATCATCTTAAGGCCATAGAATGTAAGGACTTTGTATTTCTCTCTCCATCAATAATCCAATTGGTTCGTGATTTTTGAAACCAATGGAGTTGCTCTTATTCCTCTAAGATTTATAATTGTTTTCTTAGTCCAAGATACATAAATCTTAAATATGGTGTGGTTGTTGTTGTTTTTTCTATTTTCGCAATGAAAAAAAATTCCTTAAACCGGTTTATATTCAACAGTTAATTTTTATACCATACTTGAAAATATTGATGCACAAATTAAATAAATTTTAAATTTATTGTTAAAGCATTATAAGTTATAGTAGTTGAGTATTTAAAAAAAATGGAAAAAATATGTTATAGACTATATATCTAATCTAATAATTAAAATTTTAAGGTACAATTTTAATTTACAATTTTAATCAATAAGTATTTTATCTATATTTAGAAAAATTATATAATTTTAACCCATCATATATTAGGGTGCCTTAAATAAACTTTTTAATTATGTACCCAAAAATTAACTTTTTTAAGTGTTGCAATTTATTCAATAAAAAAATATCAATTTATGATTATAATTATAGAGAAACGATTGTATGAAATTATGATTCTACGTATCTTTATCCCTTTAAATAGGAGAATGACAAATCAAGTTTTTTTTCCCTTTAAAATACTTAATTAAAAATATTTTTGGGCAAACTACACTTGAGGTCACCCACCTATACTTAAGTTTCTTTTTTGGTCCAATTTTGTTAACAGCAATTAATTAACTAAAAAGTAAATCACGTGATGATTTTAAAATTGACATAATAATAAATTTAACCCCCAATATAAATATACATTGTTGTCAATTTACTCCTGATTCAAAATAAATTATAAAATTCAAAAATCATCATCATCATGTGTCCTGGTTTCAGTTATTGAGTGCAAAGCTGTGGTGGCCTAGTTCTTGAGTTGGAGAGTGATTATCCACCATAGATATTGGAGTGGGGCAACAACAAACTAAAATTTCTTAAGATATTCTTTATAATTTAAAAAAAAATCCTAAAATATGTTTTAATGGGGCTGCTAAGCTCCTTCCCCAGTAAATTTTAGCCTCCCATTACTATTTGTTTTCAAATTTCTTTCTCCTTTTAGATCCTTCTACTAAATTTTGTTTTAAAGAGGAAAATATGCAAAAATTAAACAATGGCGTCGCCCGGACTCGAACCGGAGACCTTCAGTGTGTTAGACTGACGTGATAACCAACTACACCACGACACCCTTTTGGTTTGATGAGTCGCAAAAATTAGATTTAACTTTAAAATTTTTATCAAATATTTGTACTTATGTGCGTATCTCTGTGAATTGTCTCGAGAATGATTTATATAAGAAATTAATTTGAATGTATCTGTTAAAATCGTTTATTTCATGGATTATTATCTTGTACAGGAAAATTCACATATTAGTACAATGCGGAATCAAGAATAAGTGAATGCACTTTTTTAACTCTATAAATACTCAGTATATAGTCCTCTGAAATTATTTAATTTCAATGATATTTCTCATAAAATAACAATTAAAAAATGCAGTTACACCATCCTAGTAACTAGAAAATCAGTGACCAAACAAACGCATTTCTAGCATTTTCTAAACTCATCTCGTTTCAAATAGATTGGGTGAATCAATATTTGGATCACATTTGATAATGTGAAAATCCTGATTTTTATTATATTCCAACAATTAAAATATTTGTCGTGCCCTATATATTTATATATATATATATATATATATTTTGCGTTATGTTAATTTGTTTAGTCAACAGCAAAAGATTGAGCTTACAAATTGTTACTTTAGAGTTCAAAAAACTGCCGCTTCAACTATGGGAACTATTCTATATATTAACAGGAATAAAAGACTCTAGAGTGCATACCAAGATAATCATCATAAGCCCATGTTTCCCAATTCAGACTGAAAATTACAACCACCGTATCCAATTGTACTTTTGACCTACCAAATCTCTCCAACTTATAAAAGAGTTCAATCAAGAAAAATGCTACTCATTCTTCTACACAAACTGCAAACTCTACTAAGACCATGTTTTCAACATATTCTTCTCCATCCTTCCGACCGCCATTCATGTCCGGGACCTTCGAACAGGGGATCGGCTGCTAATTCAATGAACGTTAAGAACTAATAAATCATTTGAAACATGTTACAAGTGGCTCGAACAACAAGAAACAATAAATAGGCTTCTAATAACTACCTGCGATATCTCCCATACTCCGGACTCTTGTGCCTGTCATAAGCAGGACCGTTATAGCGATCATAAACAGGACTCCGAGCCCTACCATAATCAGGACTTGGTCGCCTTCGATATGCAGGGCTGGGAGACCTCCGATATGGACTATCCCCATGTCTGCCATTACCTCCTCTTCTGGGACTATCGTATCTACCATCCCTCTCATCATCATCCCTTAAAGCATATTCAACTGACACAACTCGATCCAGTAACTTGCTGTAAAATGCATAACATTAGTAGCTTAGAATCAATACTGTCTCACCATGAAATTAATACAAAAATGAGTACACTTCTACCTTCTTTGTGTAGCCTCAAGCGCTTTGCTTGCATCCTCTTGTGTGGCAAATTGCACAAATGCAAAGTTCCGCCTAATGCGAACATTAAGAACCTTCCCATATGGCTCAAAGTGCTTCAGTATATCCCTTTCCCTGGTGCGAATCGGGTCAAAGTTGATAACAAACAAGGTTTTGGTGGGCCTTTGATTTGTTGTTGATCTAGATCCATCACGATGCCTACCACGTTCTCCCTGATAGTAAAACCATCCTTAAAATCATAAACCTTAAAATCAAAACCAGCAACTATCAAACATAACAACTCGGAAAGAGCAATAACATACCTTTGCCCACTCCACGGACAGTCGCCGCCGATCATATCCAAAAGCACTATTATCAAGTCCACGAATAGCATCTTCAGCATCACGTTCATCCTCAAAATAAACAAAAGCAAACCCTATAACATAAACCGAAATCAGAGGCAGAAATGACAGTTTTACAATTGGTGTTATACCCACACAACGACAGGTACATCAGCCAAATCAGAGAGGATTTCTTTTCCCTGCTAGAACTAAGAAAATATACAGCACCTGCATATATGTGAAGGAATGGCTGATGCACATAAGGATGTAGAAGCGTTGCATGATGCACTAAATCAAGATGGTGGCATGTTAAAAGTTAAAATCCAAGTTTTCAGGGTCTGAAGACATTATTGCAAAGCATGTTTCGCCATTCAGACAGCAGGAGTTCAGAAATTGAAGGCATGGCATGACAGATTTCAGTTGTCCTCTATAGTCAGTGGTACAAGGCATGACATGATAATTTGATTGGTCACCACCAGCCAGTGAGGATGGTGAGTAACATAATCGAGTGAAGAAAATGCAGGATGATGCCATCTGTGAGTGGCAGGAGAGTAGATAGGCAAGCAGACAAGATTTTTTTTGCAGAAAGTTGGCGAGCCCATATAGAAGCTCAATTTCCTTCAGAAGAAGTTCCTGCGCCAAAACAAACACTTAGGTGGTATTCTCCAGTAAACTGGAATCCTTCAGGTGTCATTTAATTTCTCCCAGATAGTGTGATCAGATATACAGACCGCTGTAAATGTATATCTGACATCCAATTCCAAAACAAAGTAAATGACCATTTTACAATCCGATCAATCAACAATCAATTCCACATGCATTCTTGAGCCTGAATATAAGCAAGTCTACAGCTCAAGAAATCACCGGACATTCCCCACATTATCATAGCTTCAGATTAGTTAAGACATTATAGTGTCATCATTGTTTTCTTTTCTTTCACTTATTTCATTAGATATACCTCCTTTAATTGTAAGAAAGGGATAATATTAAACTCAACACTTCTCAATATTTCAGTATCCAACAACAGACACGGACCATAGGGAAATCATGTATACCAAAAAGAAAATTGCATGTTTTGTAGATACAGATCAAGCTTTAGAGCTTATTATATATCTGATGCCATATACAGAGATGCACAGAAAAATGCACACATAAATAAATTTTGCGCTTTACTTCATTCTTTGTTTGTGTTCTTTTTGCGCACTGCGCCTGAGGCAATATAAGGGTTGTAGCACCTAGAGTGCACCTTACAGAATTGAAAACAAGGTCACAGAAGGCAAAGGCCAAAACAAGCATATGCATATTCTAATTTAAGATGAATAAAAAACGAGGGATATTGATGAAAAGTTAACCGAGAAAGAAAATTCCAAAATAGTAATTCCACAAGCGTATTCATTATGAGGTAAACTCCATTAGAGCTAAAAGGGAAAAAAAAATTTAACAAAGTCATCATTTGCAAATGTTCCAGATTCCAGAACAATAATAAGAAAAAACGATGACATTAAGTTCTCCTTGTCAATTGAAGTAAAGAAAATGTACTACGATCAGCCAAACTATCAAGAAAATTAAATGAGAAAACGGATCAAACCAAAAAAAAAAAGAGCATGCATTTTAAAGCAATAAAGGTGCACATTTCACTGTTTAAACAGTATTTTTACCAGATTTCATATCAACTCGGTCGATCCTCCCATACTTGGAAAACAAACGCTCCAGTTCTGACTGCCGAGTCTCGAACTCGAAATTCCCCACAAAAACAGGCCTCATTTTCCCCGTAAAAAAATATATCGTCACCTTATCCTCACCAGAAACCTAATCGTACAAGAAGAAAAGGTAAAGACAATTTTAAACCCTAATTTAAAAAAAAAAACTACCAGTACTAACATAAAATGGAGGACCGTGTTTACTGACGATTTGCCTTTATTTTCCAGGGAAACAAACAAGCCAAATGAGATAATTTAAAAGAGAGAGAGAGAGTACCTTGCGATGTAGCGATTAAACCTAAAAAAAAAAACCCTAGATGACAGAGAGAGAGAGAGAGAAAGCGTGTTTAGGATTTGGGTGTAAGGATAGCATAAATAACAGAGTAGGGATTATATATATAAGGGGATAAATTCTGTACTTATTAACGCCAAACAAAGCCCATACCGTTTGATTATTGTTCAGTCCAGCGTGGCACGATGATATCCGTTTGATTATCAAAGACGTAGGTTTCTAGTGAAAAGCTAAGGGCGGGTAAAAGTTTAAATTTTCCAAAGGTCCTTGTACTCTTTAGAAATTTTAACTTTAGTTCCAATACTTTAATTTTGAAGCATTTAACCCCTATATATTTTTTGAGATTTAAAAATCTTGGTCTCACTGTCAATTTTGCTGCTAGAATTGGTGGATGTTATAAATAGGTAAAATAACTCTTTTACCCCATAACAATTACAACTTATAAAAATATACAAAAGAGTGAAACTATTTTTACATCGGTATAAATGGATCCCTTTCATTTATATAAATATATAGAATTATAGTATTTTTACATCGGTATAAATTTTGATCATATCTGCTTTTTTTAACACAATACTTAGAACTACCTATAAACCCTTTCCAACCCATAAATAGGAGTACAATGCACTTCAACACACTCAAACCCATATCCTCCTACATTGGCAACAATGCCTATACCAATCGAGTTAATACTTAGTTTTTTAATTAGTTGTTAAATAATATATTTTAATTAACTTTATAAATTTATTATTGAAATGGTTAAACATAATTAAAATATAATAAATTCGTAATTAAAACATTTATACTATGAATATAGTTAACCAAAATTATTTCATTTCAGTTGATTTATCCAAAATGAATTTTGGACCGTTAATGATTTTAAAACTTCATGAACGGACTGGATTCAATTTGGGCTTTGAGATGGCTTTAAAATAACTTGGGCTTGACTGAACTTTTGGGCCTAAATCCACATTAATCCCATAAAAAATAAAACGTTTTAAACCCAATGAATTTTAAGTAAAATGACTTTTATTTAAAATAATTTTTTTTTTCTAAAAACAAAATTCTGATTTAAAAAATACGTGGATATCTAAATATTAGAGGTGATCATGGGCCGTCCTGGGTAGAGGTGTGCATGGCCGGGCCGCCCGGCTCGGCCCGAAGGCCCGCCCAAAATGTGGGAGGGTTTGGGCAAAAATATAGGCCCGAAAAATGGGCTTGGACAAAAAAATAAGGCCCGTTTAAAAAATGGGCCAGGCTCGGGTAAGGCATTTTTTCCCGAGCCCGACCTGGCCCTACTCGAATTCACTAAAGACAAAAAAAAATCTATTTTTAATATTATTTTCTCTCTATTTTGCTACCATTTTACTATTATGTTGCTACTATTTTGTTGTTATTGTTTAGATATTGTATAAAACTTATTTTATTGTTAATTTTGTTATTATTTTAAAGGCATTTGTTAATTTTGTTATTTTTTTAGAGGCATTTGCTTGTTAAGTTGCATCTATTTTATTGTTATTTAAATATACATATTTTTTAAAATTTATTTTTTATTTGTTGAGAAATATTTATTTTGATGTTTTTAGTATTTTTGATGGTTTATATATATTTTAAAATTATATAAAAATAATATAAAAATTAATATGGGCGGGCCGGGCCGGGCTCGGGTTTTAACATTTTTATTCGGGTCGGGCTTGGGCAAAATTTTAGGCCTATTTTTAGGGCCGGCCCTGCCCGAGCCCGACAAACAGGCCTAAATTTTTAGTTGGGCCCGATCCGAACCCGGCCCTGCCCACGCACACCTCTAGTCCTGGGCCTCAATAGAATTTTAGGCCTGTTTTCTAGGCCCGACTTTACCCAAAAAATAGGTCTAAAATTTTGTCTAAGCTTGACCCGAATAAAAATGCTAAAACCCGAGCTCAACTTGTCCTATCCGTATTAAATTTTTATATATTATTATATAAAAATAAATTTAAAAAAATATATTACACCAAATACACTAAAAATATTAAGATAGATGTTTCCCAACAAATTGAAAATAAATAAAAACAATCATTTATACTTAAATAACATTAAGATAGTTGCAACTTAGCAAGCAAAAACTTCTAAAATAATAGCAAACTTAACAATAAAATAAGAGTTATACAATATCTAAATAATAACAACAAAATAGTAGCAATGTATAGCAAAACAACAACATAAACAGTGAAAACAGCAGCAAAAAGTAACATTTTTTTATATATATTTGGGCCTGGGCCAAAAAAACTTATCCAAAGCCCGACTTATTTATAAAATAGGTCTTGTTTTTTGCCCAAACCCTTTTTCAGACTTATATTTTTACTTAAACAGTCTAACTTTTTAGATAAACCTTTGGGCTAGGCCACCTGTGATTAGGTCTACTAAATATCCACTCATGCCAAATTTCAAAAAATTAAATTAAGTTTAAAATCATTTAAAATTAGTTTCAAATTAATTAAAACAAAAAATAAATAACATATTATTTAATTTTCAAAAATTAAAATATTATACATTAACTACAATTAAAAAAAGCAGACTAAAATGTTGACTCAAAAATTAGGAGGAAAAAAAAATCCTCCCCAAATGACCCAACCAACTTAATGGACCCTCTACATTAATGCTCACACTATCTAATCTGCACCCTGATCGGCTCGCTTCAGACGGTCATAAAACCTTTTTGGTTGTTTTTGAGGTTCACAAGTTTACTATATATATATATATATATATCTTTGTTGTTAGCTAATGAAATCAAACCATCAAGATATTGGGTCCCATCAGCTATGATAAGTTAAGGATGGTTTTATATTTGTATCGGTGTTGCTAACATATTTAATTTCACAGTCATTGTAATTTTTATACTAATCGTAGATAAGTGTATCACCGTTCATCCAAACTCACTCTAAGAACTTTTAACGAGATAATGTTGCAGCAAGTTTTTAAAGTAGTTGTTTATGTATTAGCAGAAGTGTCCACTTCGGTTATTATTGTACCATATACATATCTTGTCTTATTTGTTGATAAGTTTGATCAAAATATTTTTGAGAATTTTGTATAATCAATCTTGTGTTTATTATCAGAGAAAATATTGGATCAAGCAATATTATTTTTCAGTGATTTTTATGTGATCTACTTACGTTATATAATGATATATGCAATTGAAGTTATGGATAAAATTTTTGTATCATTATATTAAAGATAATTCATTGGTAAGATTTGTACATATCAAAATGGATGAAATGTTACTTTTTGAATATAGATTTGTACACTAAATGTTAAATGCTTGATCAACCTTAATATATATGTTTTATTATTGATACGATTTTTGTTTTAAATGGTTCTCAAACTGCAACTGAAGTGGCTACTTCGGCTAGCACTTTGACAATAAACATTACTTGTCACTTTTGGAGTTGGAAATCTTTTTAACCAAATCAGTAAGACAATAACTTAAATTTTTTTTGTAAATGTATGCTGACCCATATTTAAATATCCATATTGTGGAGCGCTAAATTTTTTAAAAGATTAAATCAGATCGAGTAAAGTAATCAAATATCGTAAAATATAGAAATTAATTCATTACATATTATAATGGGTTTAAGAACGGAGAGCAGATATTATTGGTTTCCCAATTTTGCTTGCCTCTCATGGAAGCATGAAATCGACAACATATTTTGTATGGAACAAGAAATAGTACTATTAATAAATGAAAACGGTTATGGGTCCGACCAATATGAATTTTTTTCGTACGATCAAGAATTGCCCTTGGACTCCAAAATTCGGTTTTCTTTTTTAAATTAATTTTTAACCATATTTAAATTAAAAAAAACACGAATTTTTATTAATTAATAACTTGGATCGAGTCGATTAATTTTTTTATTGAGTCTTAGCTCAATTAGCATGAATATTATTGTCAATGCAAGAGACGTGTGTTCGAGTATACTGAAGCACATTGTCTTCCTATTTATGAGTTGAGAAAAAGCAAATATAATAAGAAATTATAATAAAATTGTTCAAAATAAATTCTTTTTATCTTAAAACTGAACTTATTTAAATAAAAAATATTGAACCGATTTAAGATTAATTAAATCACTTATAAATAATATATATAATATTAATAATTTTAGAAGATTGCTTCTAGAACTTTTTCCCGAATAAAGAAAATAATCTAAAAAACTATGTAAAAAAATCAATCAAAGTAAATTTTGTAGAAAATTAAAGCCACACGATTTTATTTGTATTTTTAGCTCAAAATATGAGTATACGTTTAGGCTCGCACATTTTAATTTTATTTTTTATAAGATTTTTTAAATATTTAATAATTTTATTTATTTTTATTAAAATTTCAAACACGAACAACTTAATGTAATGCTAATAGAATTATGTATTTAATTAAAATTATAATATTATAAAATTGAAAAATAAATCGAAGGTCGAGTTTAGAGGTGCTCATGGGTCGATCAAGTCTAAATATGATATTAACATATTTTATATTTGCTAAAGCCCAACTTATTTCGAAATATGGACCTAAAATTTTACTCAAACTCGCTCATATTTGAAAAAAAAACTAACTGAAGTCTATTTTAGGCCTGACGATATTATTTTTTAATTATATTATATTATTTTAATATTTTATTATTTATTGAAAGTTTTTATATTTTCATTTTAACATTATTTTAATGTTTATATAATAATATTATACTAATATATATTTAGTGTAGGTTTATTTTTAATATGTTTTAAATTACATAATATATAAAAATAACATAATATAAAATATTGTAAACTTAAAAAGGGTTGGGTCACACTCGGGCCTTGAATATTCAAGACCAAGCCCGACTTATATTTTAAACTGGTCTAATTTATTTATCTAAATTTATTTTCGAGCCTGACATTTTTGCTCAAACATTCTCAAATTTTAAACAAACTTTCGAATCTCGATAAATAGCCCAACCAATAAACAATTCAAAAATGGATGAAATTTACATTTTTATACATCCAACTTTAATTGTGACAAATATTTGTTTAATTATATACAATTTAAAGGAAAAAAATTCTATACGGAATTAAAAGAAAAAAAAACTGTACCTGTGGACATAAGTGGACATAAGAGCAGAAGCCGAGGAGACCAGACCACCTCAATTCAAGGTGTACTTGACATGTTGGTGACCTGCCATTGGCCTTGTCTTCATGTCCTTTTATCTTTCTTCTACTCTTAAACGACACTTCACTTTCCTTGTCGTCTGTCCTTCCTTCAAAACCACATCCCCCTCCGCCTCCGTCCACGTGTTTTTTTAAGTAAAAATACTATGAAATTCATTGTATTAAAGTTAAAAAATTAATCATTTTGTATTATTAAAAATTGATGTGATTAATAAAATAATCAAATTATGGGTATTTAAATTTTGGTTAAAGTTAAATTAATTAACTGAATCGAACTAATTTGGTTAATCGGTCGGTTAACTAAACTAATTTAGTCGGAGGTTAATTAATGATTTTTTGAAAGTTCAATTATCGGTTAATTCAGTTCGAAACCAGGTAATTAACCGAATTAACCGAACTTTCAAAAAACCAATATTATATATTACCAATTCAGTTAATTTTGATTAATTTGAATAATTTTAATTTAGTTAATTTGGTTAAATGAACATTACCAATTTGTTTTTTTATATGTTTTATACTTATTTTAATAAAAAAAACATAAAATTTTTAGTTAGCCGACCGAATTAACCGATATAGTTCGGTTTGGTTAATTTGTTTTGAAAGATTTCGATTCGGTTAACGGTTAAGGGTTTAAAAAGTTCAGTTAATTTGGTTAATGTTAATTTGGATCGAGTAACCGATTGAACACCTCTAAACCAAATAGTGATATGTAGCATGCCACACGTACTTATGCTTCTGTATAAGGACCAATTTTTAACAGTAGAAATGTATAAAATTTTTAATAAAATGACCAATTTACTTTTTGATATAACATACAATGACTAATTTATTCATCTTTTTAGTAAATGGGACAAATTGATATAATCTAACTCCTAGTACAAGGACTTCCATAACACTTTTACGATTTTACCCATTCTATTCTCACTCACCCTTTTTGCATTTCATTTTAAATAAGAAGATAACACATCCATCTAATTGTTCCAACAATAACAATATCGACAAACCTACAACTCAATTGGCTTATACAGAATTTTAAAACATCAACACAATTATTTCTATTCTATTAGTTTTATTTGTTAAAATGTGCTTTAAATCTTTGTACATTTTATATTTTTGAAATTTAGTCCCTCTTGGAATTTAGTCTCCCTATATTTTTTGTATTTTAAAATCCAAAACTAATTTATTTTTTTGATAAGAGTTCAAAATCCATAACTAATTATTAACAATATCAAAATTCTTCTGATAAATTCGCTTGTATGACATTTTGAAATTAATAAACTACTAACTTGATAGCCATGTAATAAAAAAAATATTGTAATGAACATAAATTTAATAAAAAAATTTAACAATATTAATGATTAGACTTGAATTTTGAAAATTAAAAAGTAGCATAACTAAATTCCTAAAAAACTAAAAGTAGAAAAACTAAATTACAAATATTCTAATAATATAGGGACTTAGAGTAAATTTTAACTTTTTTAATTTATATAATTTTATTAATATACATATATATTTACCTTCACCATGATATCATGTAAATTAACCCATTTCGTCCATTACAACATTAAACTAATCCATCTTAATCAAAATCTTCCCTCTTATATCATATCGTCATATTCTCTTTTTTTTTTTTTATTTATTTAGTGTAGCATCACAACAGATTCAGTCTTGGGGTTGTTTGAGAGTACAGTCATCTAGAGCCCAAAATTAAAAGGGGTCTAAATTTTTTTTTTAACTTTTAGTGTGGATTCATCTCCTAGGATCCTAACAACTTTTCAGTTTTTATTATATTACATTTTATAATTTTTTTTAAAAAGGACCCAATTTATTATTTTATCTAGGGTCCCAAAAATATCAAGAATGGCCTGTATCACGATTTCTAATATTTGTTTTATGATATAATGCTTATAATTACTTATACTCTATTCCTAACCCTCAAATAATAGGATAATACATTTTGATGCGCTCGAAACTACGTCCTCTTATACTGACAACAATACTTATACTAACTGAGTTAAGACCCGATCAACAAAAATATTCCATTTTAAATAAACCCATCCACGAATCATCAACTTTTATAATCTAGTACTTTCCACACCATATAAAATCCCCATTCTTAAGAACAAATTCCATCTTTCTTTTTCCCTTCTTTTTGGCAGCATCTCTCAATTTCTTCATCTTTATATAATATTATATATAATATTTATCTTCTCCAAATTTCTGGTCGGTATGAGTTTTACGGATATTGTTGTAGATTATTATTTGTCAACCATGACCA
This sequence comes from Gossypium stocksii, assembly GCA_020496765.1. NCBI lineage: Eukaryota > Viridiplantae > Streptophyta > Magnoliopsida > Malvales > Malvaceae > Gossypium > Gossypium stocksii. The sequence goes on from CM035623.1 coordinate 5,782,210, forward strand.
ACTCCCCCCAACTCTCTCACTTACTCAATTCACTACGTCCCATTTCAACAATGAACCCTTCTCCTTCTTCTTCCCTCAACTTCCTTTTTTCTTCTTAAATTAGGGTTTTTTTTTTTTTTAAGATCGGACCCAGATTGGTATCAACTGAAGACACGAACACAAGCCTTTTTTTTTTTTTTTTACGATGGTTAGTGGAGAGAAAAGCTTTAGGAACTTTCATTTACACCTACCACACCTTCATCTTAACCATCATCAACATCAGCAAGGGAAGAAGCAAGGGAGTGATGTGCCGAAAGGGTGTTTAGCCATCAAGGTTGGGTCCGAAGGAGAGGAGCAACAAAGATTCGTGGTGCCTGTCATTTACTTCAATCATCCTTTGTTCATGCAGTTGTTGAAAGAAGCTGAAGAAGAGTACGGGTTCGACCAAAAGGGTACCATTACAATCCCTTGTAACGTACAAGAGTTTAGAAATGTAAGGGGTTTGATTGATAGGGAAAATTCTCTTCACCATCATCATCACCATCATTATGTTTGGTGTTTTAGGGTTTGATGTAATAATTTTCAAAAAAAATTAATGGTTTGCAAGTGCTGAACATCGTGGCGGCCGAAACCATTAAGATAAATCATAGATTTTGATTTTCTCCAACTATTAATAAATTTCTATTATGGTCATTCAATTATTTAATTTTATCTTTTTATCACTCAGTTATTTTAATTTTTTGAGTGTCTCTATTTTTGCGTTAACTAGCTTGTGATTAAAAAAATTGATTAATTAGGTGATAATTTTGTAACGTTTTATAGTTGAATGATTAAAAAGAAATTTACTAATAGGTAGAGGCGAATACAGGGGGCTGGCAGTGGCCCTAGCCCCCCTAAATTAGAAAATTTATGTTTAGGCCTTTGAATTTTTTTAAAATTTTAAATTAGTAATGGTAAAATTGTACTTTAACCCCCCTAAAATTATAAAAATTCTATTTAATCATTTAAAAATTATAAATATATAGACTATAAAAAATTAAAATTTCATTCAGCCCCCTAAAAATTTATTCTGGCTTCGCCCCTGCTAATAGGTGAGTAATTATTATTGTAGTTTATTCCTTTTTTTTCTCTCTAACCTTTATGTAGGAGGATAATGTACTTCAACGCACTCAAATATCCATCATGCTGCACTAGTAATAATGTTGATAACAATTAAATTAAGACTCAGTCGGTCACGATAAATTAATTTGTTGTTGTTGGTAGAGGTTAGATGTGGTGGGTGGTGGTTAAAGAGGATCTATCCAAGATGATTAAACAATGATGCCATGATGACGATATAAATGTTGCTTATAATATCAGTAACTTTTGTTTGTATTTTTTGGTTAGGAGCCGTGACGGAAACGGAGCAAAATTCTTTTCTTTTCAATATTTTAAAGCTATTGAAATTAATTTATAAATTTGTAAGGGATCAAAAATGTAATTTATTGTTAGATTGATTTATGATTTTATAAAATTTTAAGGGATTTGAATATAATTTTATCATTTTAAAGGTTAATAACTAAAAAGTTAAATTACGTTATAAGTTTACTTAATTTTCATGAAGTTGTAATTTAAATTTTTTTTATTTTTATTTTTAATAATTTAATTATTTATTTTTCGAATTTTAACACTCGGGTTTAATTATTAATATCATTAATTTTTTTATTTGTATGATGTAATTATTTTGTGGCGTGTAGTATTTCCAAGTCTTAATGGTATTTTGGCATCATTAGATATTGGTAAGGTCCTTGCCGTTGCTTTAAGTTGATACACTGGAAAAGACTCTTTAATCAATTACTTTATTTATTTTTTGGGAAAATTATACTCAAGGTCATTAAACTATTAGTAAGATTATTTTTTGGTTACTTAATTACTCAAAAGTTTTCATTTAAGTCACCAAACTATTCAAAAGTTTTTATTTAAATCATTGGACTGTTAAGTTTTTTTTTTTCAAATATTCAGTTAGTGAGCTCCAAGCGATTATTCGACCATTGATACAATGAATTGGTATCTGTCAACGAGTAAAATAACATACATTAAATCTAAGTGTATTTGACAATCAATGTCAACAATTGGAGAAGACAGTTATTTAGATTTTGGTTCACAGATTTGTAGCATTCAAAGTTATTTCATAAAAAAAATTAAACTATAGAAGAGAAGCAGAAGAAGAGCTTTCGATTGGTACAGACGATATGAACGGAGAAGGCCATACAACAACGATTTCAACAACCCAATGACTTAAATGAAAACTTTCGAATAGTTTAGTGATCATTTTGTAACTTTTTAAAGTTTAGTGACTAAAATATAAACTTGCTAATAATTTAGCGACATTAAATGTAATTTATCTTTTTATTTTCCATTTAAACTGTGATATATAGTTCTAAAACATGATAGTTTGGTAGTCGATACCGTTTTGGTACTAGCTGTAACATATGCTTTCTCAAATCTTAAATTAGTATCAAATAGTTTAAGTTTTGTTTCAGTCAAAATTTGGTATATTTTGTGATTGTTTCAGTATGTTTTGATCTAATTGATATCGGTTTGAGATTTTATTATTTTAAATTAATTTTCAATATTTTTATCTTAATTTTTTTTATTTACATTTAAAAATAAATATAATCATTTAATTAAATTATTCAACTTAATTACTAAATTTAAATTTTATATTTGCACATATAAATATATTTATATGTATGAATTTGAAGTATATATTTTGCATGCATATCAAAATACACCAATATCAATAAAAAAAAATATATAAACAATACGCTTCACCAGTACAATATTAATTAATTTCACATATTTTTTATATCATTTATGTTTGAAAACAAAAAATAAAATAAAATATTTATAAGTTCGAAATAATTTAAAAATAATTTTAATATTGATTTTTCTCATATATTTTGTTTTCAAAAGAGTCAACCCCTTCATAAGGGATCAACCCCTAAACGGTAGATTGTACACCTAAAAGAAAACAAAATATGCCATTCCTAGTATTTTTTTTCGATACAATACTTAAAATTATTTATAATCTCTTCTCAAACTTTCAATAAGAGTATAATGCGCTTCAGCAAACTTGAACTTACGTCCTCTTACACTGACAATAATATTAATACCAATTGAACTAAAACTCAATCAACTTTACTTAATTATTTATTAACAAACAATATGATATAAATACATGAATTACCTGTTATAATTAATATTAAAGTTTGTGTGGTATTGTAGGGCACACATCTGCCCTTAACACCAGACAATCAAAGTGCAATTTGTACCCTATTCTCTGCTAACAAACCTTGCTGCGCTTTCATTGCCATAGGTGTTGTTGGGGTTTGCCTATTTTGTACTAAATTTTATATCATACCAAAACATATATATATATATATATATATATAAAGCTGGGGTATTGATAAGCCTAGAGATTGCTTAGATGCATGTATCTATTTAGGATGATGTAAGTTTTGATCCCATTCCAATTTCATAACAAATAATTTAAGAATTACTTGCAGGTATGGTGTGTGTGTTTTTTTATTACGATAATAAATGAGGAAGAACATTTTGATGGCAGATGGAAACTTTCTTTTTGGGTAATAAAATAGAGTTCAATTACAATTATAAAGCAGTGGCACTATAAATTGAATTCCCATTAATCTGAATTTGTTCAATGATTTTTTTCGGGATTTTCTTGATCCTGATAGAACCAAACGAGATCTTTTGCATTACACCAACTAAGATATAAGCTGTAGCATTAACTTTTCTTGGAACCTTTTATAAAATCACTTATCACTTCCTTCTACAAAGTTCTTGTATACTCGTCCATTTTCATTGTTGTTCTAACCTCGATTTTCATTTGTAAGTTGTGTTGAACAAGTAATATACTCGTTCGTTGGTTATGAATTTTAAGGCATTATTTGGTAACGTGGAAAGAAAATTAAAAAAGATGAAAATTTGAATGGGTAGAGAAAGACGAAAAATATAATTTTTTTTCTTTTTTCATAGGTTTACTTGGTAGAAAAGTAGAAGAATTGAAAGAAAAAAAAGTAATTTGTTTCCCTCCATTATTTGGTAAAGTTGAAAAATAAAATAAAATATTTGAAAAATGTGTAATTTTGAACTAACATCAATACTATTTCATTTTCTCTCTTATGATCATTCCAATTTGAAAGGATTAACTTTTATGTATTAATATGAAAAATAATCATCTCTATTATTTTCTTTTTTACCAAATCTACTCAAAATTTATTTTATTTTTACTTTTTCACTCAACCAAACACAACTTAAATCTCAATCTTACCGATGATGCAGCCACCCTTTGTCATGGTTTAAAATATAAAATCAAAAGTTTAAACAGAGTGATTGAACTATTTCGAAAATTTTTTAAAAATATAAATTCATAAAAATTCATAAATTCATAAAAATTTTAAAAAAAATCATAATGAAAACTCTAAATTATTTTTTGTCATAATGCCAAAAATAACCCCTAACATTTGGATGTTTGATCACTTTGACCTTTTATGTTTTTTTAGAGCACTTTTAACACTTAACCTCCTTTTTTTTTTTTTTTGTCAAATTGATCTATTTTTAACACACATGCTGGTGTGGCCATTAGTTGACTAAAGGTCAACATTAACCACTGAATTTTTAGCTCTTGATTTTTAATAATTCTAATAAATTCTTTAATTTTTTTAATAATGCCCTTAATTTTTTATTTTAAATTCTTGATTTTTTAGTAAGCAATAATTTTTTTTCACTGAATTTTTTTTTGAATAGAATACCAGCTGGTGCATTTATCTCTATCTTCAATAAGGCCGCAGTCACCATTGGATCGGACAAGATCTTGATTAGGGCCTCAAAGGTGTTATTCTTTGGGCTCTTTTTTACAATTAAGTATCTAAATTTGATCTCAAAGTTCAATTTAGTACCTAAGTTACTTGACTTTATATTTCAATTTCTTTCAAATAAGTAATTTATTGTAAGTTACTACTCTCGATAGTCAACGTCATAAATTGGAATTTTCTTGCGAGTTAGAAATATCTATAAAGTTTGGACCTCACAAGCTCACGATCTCGTGAGCTTAAGACCCTGTGAGCTCATATTGTGGGGGTCACACCTTAACATAGATAGAATACATGTCATTTATATATTACTTATATTTGTTATCTTAACATGACATTCCATCTAGGCCTTTAGCGCAGCTGTTTACAGTCGTTGGCTCTCAGTAAAGTACGGAGATAAAACTCTCATTTTAAGACAATTCATTTGATTGTTAGAGGGTCAGATCGACTATCTTATGAACAACACTTCAAAAACTTCTCCCAAAGAACCGGTCTTCCTCAACACTCTTTAAACACACACACAAAAAAAAAATAAACAACTAATTTAGTCATAGGGAATATTGTAACACGAAATTATACTACATATGTAAATTACACATTTTTAGTACATATATTGTTCATTCGATTAAACTCTAGGGACTAAATGTGACATTGACCATTTATATAACTAATATACAAATTTTATTATTACAAAAGTTGGTATAAAATAATTTTGATTGGATAATGACCCATCAGCTCTGGATTTTAAGGAACAATTTTTAGTACATATAAAATAGGTTTTTAAGCTTGCAAAAATCTCTCAAATTTTTCAAAAAGAGCAATTAAGTCATTTGGATATTTAAACTTTCAAAATGTATTAAAAATACCTTCAAACCTTTAAAAAAAAAACAATTGAGCCCCTACCTTTTTGTACTCAACTGGGTACTTAAATTTTCAAAATGTATAAAAAAAGACCCTCAAACTTCAAAAAAAAAAGCAATTAAGCTCATGCTTTTATAAAAATTATAAAAATATATAAAAATTTAAAATCAATAAAAACTATAAATATTGTTAAATTTTAATTAAAAATTCAAATATTAAAAATTAGGGAAAAAATATAAAAATATAAAAAATGTAAAATTTTATAAAGTCGTAAGAAATTTATAAAAAAATGTAAAGACATATAAATTTTGTAATTTTTTTATCGCACCAAAAGAAGCATTTTATAATTTTTCTATAACTTTTATTGATTGTTATGTTTTTAATCATTTTTTGCTACATGTCAGGCTGTATTGCGACACGTGATGACTTTAATTGAAAAATAACAGGGGTCATTAATTTTTTTATGATTTTTATAAAATTTTACAATTTTTTATTTTGTTATGATTTTTATAAAAAAAAATCTATTTTTAAGAAATTCTAATTTTTCTATATTTTATTAAAATTTATTATTTTTTAAAATTTATTATTTTTATAATTTTTTCCTAATTTTTAATAAGAGAAGGGGCTTAATTGCTTTTTTGAAAAATTTTGAGAGTCTTTTTTATGCATTTTGAAAGTTCAAGTACCCAATTGAGTGAAAAAAATAGGGACTCAGATTCTTTTTTTTTAAGAAGTTTGAGAGCCTTTTTTATGCATTTTGAAAATTCAAGTGCTCAATTGAATAAAAAAAAAGGAGCTTAACTGCTTCTTTTATTTTTTTTGAAAAAGTTTGAGGACTTTTTACACCTTATAAAATATTGCAAATTTGATTAAACTGCAAGGCCTAAACTTGACATTAACCCCCTTATATAATTTTTGAAAATTATATAATTACATATAAAATAAATACCCCAAATTTAATTAAACATAAAAATATTATCCCTTTAATTTGTACAGTATAACGAGGTCACCATCTATCTTGAGCATAATTTCTCAACGATCCTTTCCCACCACAAGACACGCACCATTGATCAGACTTTGCCACCGACGACGATGACACCCCATCCCCACACTTAGCCACCGCCCTAACACTCTCTATCAACGCCTCCGTTCGAGCCTCCTGCGCCATGATCTCCGCCAACTTGTCCGGACTTATCACTAGCTTCACTTTCCACACTCTGGGTGTCGCCGCCACCTCCGTGTCGGTTCTCTTCAACAGTACCCTCTGCTGGTGATCGAACGACATACGATACGGAGACGAAGAAGTGGATACAAGATCGTTGTTATTGTTGTTGTTGAGGGGGAGGAGATAGTAGAGCTGGCCCGCACGGAGCTTTTCGTTGTTAAACAAAGGCTGCTGAGAGAGCAAAGTGTGAGGGGTGCGGGGGTAAATGGCCATGCCCGGGAACTGTTTTGTTATGCAGGCGGCGGAGATGGGTGGCGAAAGCTCCATGATGCCGCCGTTGGGTGTTGCCACTTTTATTGTTTCTTCAGCTTCATCGAATGGTTTGAAAACGCAATTGCCCATATTAGGTCTTCTTCCTCACTATTTTCTCTCAGCTGCTACTAAATAATATAAAGCTTCTTCTTCTTGGTCTTGGTTTTATAGAAATTTAGGTAGGGATGGAATGGAGGGGGGTGTGGTTTTATGCCATGAAATATAAAAATAAAAAAAATCAATGCAAAAACTATCATATTTAAAATTTTAATATTTTGATTAAAAAATATTTAATTTATTTAAATGATTGATAGTTACATATAACATATTTTTTAATAAATAAATTGTCTATATTAAATTAACTTATTCGAATAATTTACTATTTCATGAGTCTCAAGAACAATTAATAGCTCTTCAGGGGTGTCTTCAAACATTTGTACATCTGAACTTTTATCTGTAGCCATTTTAGCAAGGCAATTAGTGACTTCATTTCTCTCTTTTGGAATATACTTTATTTGCTAATGTTCTAGGTTTGTAAGATCATGTGAATCCTTCTTACAATCAGTTAAGTGAATATCTAGAAGAGCTTTGACGACCTTTAGACTATCTATATGGATCACAACTTTATTATATCCTCTTCTTTAGATGAGGGCCAAATTATCAAAAATATTTCAAAATTTAGTATCAAAAACTGAACAAAGCCCTAAATAACGATTATATCCAAAAATTCATTCCCCATTTGCTTCTACATCACTCACCCAGCAGCAACCTGCATCCATCTTAACAGCCATACCAATATACAAATGAATCTAATTACCTGTCATAGAAGGTTGATGAACAATTTCAAAGCGTACAGACAAATTGTCTTTATAAACTCATAAATATTGTTTTCTCATATCACTGAAGACTTAATGCTTTCAGTGGAGTTCCAATTTATTCATTGGAAAATAAAAAAATTATTGTTCTTTCATATGTGCTAAGCAATTAAACTAAAAATATATAACTTTTTTTAAATAAGCTTTAATATCACATATAAATTAAAATGTGATATAAGCAAATATAGAAACATATGAGAACTTCAAAATGGATAAAATTATTGAAATCGACGGTGCAAAACCGAAATCCAAAATCTTGTGGCATTCATATATGAACGCCCCACTTTCTGTGCTTGTACCACAAAATCGTCATGTATGCGTTATAGATGATCATCAACAGAGAGATTTATTTCCTATCTGAGATGGGTGGAGGTAGAAAAGATTTTTAGGGTATAAATTAAATTATAATTGTTTTATAGTAAAAATGTAATTTTATTATTTTAATAGTCTCTATTTTTATAATTTTTAAAAGATTAAATAAAAAATTTATCATTTTTAGGACGGTTAAAGTGCAATTTTTATCTTTACAAATTTAAAATTTTTAAAAATTTAAATGACCTAAATGAAAAATTTTCCATTTTAGTGGAACGAGGACTCCTACCAGCCCCTAGTTTTGCCGTTGATCCGAGAAATATTTTGGGTTCCAATCATTATTATACTAAATTTGAAAAAAAATTAAATATAGGGTTTCTAATAGAAAGTTTTATGAGTATTGAGTTTGTATTGTAAAACTATTTGTTATGTTAGTAAAAAAATTAAATATTAAATATAATTATGTTATTTAATATGATTTTTAAAAATTTCTTATTTCACAATTTTAATATTATTAAATTTAAATAAAGTATATATTTGTACTATTATTAAATAGTAATTAGTAAACTTGACAAGATTCTATCTATGCAAATGAGACCAAAAACTTGATCCTTCAAACTATTTTATTTCTTAATATGGAACTTTCTTTCCTATATATTGAAGTGTTAGGTTAGTGAATCTTGAGCATGATGACTACATTAAGGGGTAATTATAAGGTGCGGTGTGATAGTTGTTCACTTCATTTCTTAACTATGAGATAAGGGGCTCAATTTTAGGTAAACTACAAAAATAGTCACTTTTGTTTGCCTCGGATTATGTCTTAGTCATTTATGTTTGAAATGTTATGTTTTAGTCACTTACGTTATCGTTTTGTTACTAAATTGCCACTTTACTGTTAAGCTCCGTTACCTCCCTAATAGCAGTCCTATGTAGCAGTACAATTTAAATTTATTTAATTAAAAACTTATTTTCATCCCAATAACTTGACATCTAAATTGACATTTAAAATTTATTTAGACTACTACGAAAGACTTCATTTAATGAGGTAACAAGTTTAGCAGTTTAAAAGGTTTTAAGTTTGGAGATGTTGAAATCCCAACTGAAGTATTGGGTAGGTCAAGGACAGGAGGGGACCAATAGATTCTGATTGATCTCCAATCATAGAGATTTTTTTTTTTAATTTGGTACCTTGAATTGAATCTATTTAAATATAATTTTTTATTTTATTTTTATTAAGAAAAGAGTTTTTAAATATCTATTCACTATTAACAATAATTTTTTATTTTTACTTATAAAATAAGATTCTCAGATTTTCTTTTAAAAATAAAAATTATTTTTTAAATTTGAAATTGAAAAATAAAAATAAAAAATGTTTTTCAAAAACCAAACGAAGCTTTAACCTATCAATTTATTTTCTAAAACTATTTCTGCAATTATTGATTTAATCAATTTCTCGGTTGTCTTTGTATTTGGAGGAAATAATGCTTTTGCTATTTTAAATACACTATAAGTGTCCTCAACCTTAATAAAAAAATTCGATTGAATTTTGTGATACAAATCAACTCAACTCAATAAAAAAAAGGTTTAATGACAAATTTAATCATTAACGTTTATATATTTTATCAAAATAGTCCTAATTGTATTTTTGAACCTTTTTCAGCCATCAACATTTGTCATTTTTTTCAATTTGCTTTTTTTTAACAGTTTGATAAGAGTACAGTTAAAAAGGTTAACGGGAAGATGTAAAATTTCATATGTGGAATATCTTTAATGAGATGTAATTTATTACTTAGATAACCCAATAAAATAATTACGTGTGGAAAATAATAAAATAAATAATTCATGAAGTTAAAAAAGAACCCTTAATTTAAAGAAAATAAACGTAATTATCTTATTGGGTTACCTAAGTAATAAATTACATCTCAGTAAAAATATTCCACATCATCCCTGTTAATTTTTTTAATGGTACTTTCATTGATTTTATTAGAAAAAGCAATTAGAAAAAAAAGTAGATGGCAAAAAAAGGCTAAAAATAATTAGGGTCATTTTGATAAAACATGTAAATGTTAGTGTTCAAATTTGTCAATAAGCCTAAAAAAACTAATTCATCAAAATAAATAATTAAAATAAATATATTATTATTTCACTACGTCAAAAATGTCCTATTGCGACACTTTTTTTGACCTAAGGCGACGCAAAAAAGGTTGGCATAGGCTTTGCGACGCTTCTCCCGACGCTTCCAAAAAGGTTGTATATAGTGCAGTTGGTATAGGCTTCGCGACACTTTTGAAGAAGCGTCGGAATAGGTCAACATAAGCCGACGCTTATGGAGGAGTTGTTAAAGGTTTAGTCAATGCCGACCTTTAAGAAGGGTTGGTATATACCTAGTCAAGGCCAACCTTTGAAAAAGGTTGTGATAAACCTATCTAAGGCAACCATAAAAAGGTTGGTATAGTTCTTGTCTAATGCAACTTTTAAGAATAGTTGGGATAGAGCCGTCTATAGCAACCTTTAAAACGTTGGGATTGAATCACTTAAGGCAACCATAAAAACGTTGGGATAGGCCTTGTCTAAAGCAACCCTTAAAAAAATTGGTATAAACCTTATCTAAGGCAACTTTTTAAAAAAGTCGGGATAGATCTTTTCTAATGCAACTTTTAGTAAAGGTTAGGATAGGCATGTTTAAGGCAACCTTTTAAAAATGTTAGAATAGACCTTGTCTAAGGCAACATTAAAAAAAGGTTGGGATAGACTTGTTTAAAGCAACGTTAAAAAGGTTGGGATAGGGTCGTCTTAAGTAACCTTAAAAACGTTGGGATATATCTTATCTAATGCAACTTTTAGAAAAGGTTGGGATTGACCTATCTAAAACAACGTTAAAAATGTTAAAATAGACCTGTTTACAGCAACCCCAAAAAGGTTGGGATAAACCTTTTCCAATGCAAGTTAAAAATGTTGGGATAGATCTTTGTCTCATATACAATTATTTTTTACGACGTTTTCCTCGATTTTTAAAAGCCTATTTAGGTGAAATATGAGCAAATTTGTATGTATTAGTTATGGAAAAGTTTGAGTCAATATTAATTGAACAATTAATTAACATAAAATGATCATATAAATACAAAATTATCATTGAATAATGCAATTAGTAATTTACATACAAAAGCCTAATAGAAGTAGTCGACATGTTGCGAACATGTTCTCAACCTATTTCACATGACATCAAAAAATTATACAAAATCTTAATAAAAGCAGTCAGCACGATGCAACATGTTGTTAACTTGATTCCGATGACACCAAAAAATTATGAGAGAACTGCATTCATCAGCCACTATAACATATATATATAATACATAATATGCAATAAGCCTCATTCGTCATCATCCGAACTGAAGGCTTTATCATCAAGTCCGCTACTTTGAAATTCAACTGCAAAAAATAACAATGTACATTTTCTATTTATACAAGTTAGATGAGAAACAACATAAACACATGGGAATAATATTTTAATATTAACCAAAGAACCATAAATTGAAGCTAAATAAAGAGTTTTCATCAGTACATCCACTAATTATTAGTTGAGCAAGCAATGAAGACATCAAATAAGAACATAGCATTCAATTACAACAATCAATGTCTATTAAACCATTAACAAACTTATTGACAAACTAGTTATAAAATAGTCACCTTAATTACTATGCTTATTATGAAAAACCTTGTACTTACTTGACATTCCCTTTTCCATGCACTCATCGATGAGAGCCTTATACTTTTTGTCACGAGCATCCAACATTTCCATGAACTTTGCCTCTTGAATTTCGGTTAATTTCATAAATCTTTCTTCTGCCTCAGCTATCAAATGAGCTTCTCGCTCTGCAGCCTCCGTACGAAATCGAGATTCTGCTTCCTCGAGTAGAGTTTTCTCTCGAATTGCTTGTTCGGCTTGAATTATTTGTATTTGCTGGACATGTTTAGCGCTCATCTCTTCAATCATTGTACTGAGCAAAGGTGAAGCACAGAGCAAAACATTCAATTGTAAGATCAAACATATAGTTTTAATTGCAAACTCAAAAAATGTATACGCATATGTATGTTTGCAAGATCAACTTCATTTTATTTGTTTCTATCCTTTATTTGTGTATAAAATAAATCCATTTCAACAGATTACTTTAAAGCAATAAAACTTGAGAGTGAATCAGTTCAAAATATTTGGAAGTTAAAAATGCAACAGTAACTGGTCGAAGGTGAAGCACAGAGCAAAACATTCAATTGTAAGATCAAACATATAGTTTTAATTGCAAACTCAAAAAATATATACGCATATGTATGTTTGCAAGATCAACTTCATTTTATTTGCTTCTATCCTTTTTTTGTGTATAAAAAAAAATCCATTTCAACAGATTACTTTAAAGCAATAAAGTGAATCAGTTCAAAATATTTGGAAGTTAAAAATGCAACAGTAACTGGTTGAAGGTGAAGCACAGAGCAAAACATTCAATTGTAAGATCAAACATATAGTTTTAATTGCAAACTCAAAAAATATATACGCATATGTATGTTTGCAAGATCAACTTCATTTTATTTGCTTCTATCCTTTTTTTGTGTATAAAATAAATCCATCTCAACAGATTACTTTAAAGCAATAAAACTTGAGAGTGAATCAGTTCAAAATACAAGGATAAAGTATTGAACGGATTACAACATGCAAAAATTGAACTCACTCTGCTTTATATATTATTCATACATCAAATATTAACTAATGCATAGACATCAAAGTATCAAATATTTGTAATATTATTTTATTCTAAATAGTCGCAAATTCTTTAAAAACACTTTAATAAGTAAAATTACCGACTTAAATTATTATGTTTTAAAATTTTGCACTTTCTAGGAAGAGAAATGAAGAAAAACAAAAAACAGTTTTAGTTTAAAGATTGAAATTTTCAAAATTTATAACAGTTTTGCACTTTTGATATACCTAGGGAAAATATATATCAGAATTAAATAAAATTAGTAAAGCTCAAACTTCATTAGATATTTGAATAAAAACAGTGATTGGAAGAAAACTAAACAGTGCTTCTTCAAGCACAGGTGACCAAAAAAACAAAAAATTATACAATAATGGAATGCAAAAGAAGAGCAACGACAAAGTTAAAGCCGAAATTTACCTGTTTCTCTGTATATTGTGAATAGAATGAAAACTATACCATGAAGCCATTAGCCATTAGTCCACTTAATCAGAGAAAGAATAAACACCAGCAGAAGGTAAAAAAACTAGTTTAAAACCAGAGAAATAACAAGTGAGAAGGCAATGGAGGTACCAGCCGGAGTTGCAGGTACTCCCTCTACTGATTGAGTTGGAGTTTCATATCCTGTGCTTTGACTATCGGTGGCAGCACTTCCCAAGGCGTTCGAACCTGTCGAAGAACCCCTCGAAGAGAATCGTACGCCTTTTAACGTTCGCCTTTTGCCAATCATTTTCCTAGAAAAGAAAGAGGTAAGGGCTAACGATGAAACACCCAGCACAGCATTGAAAAAAGAAATCATAAGTTTTGAGAAAGAGGAAAAACCGGGAAAATATGAATTTTAAACTTTCTGCTCCCGGGAAACTTGAAACATACTATAAAAAGAGCAAGACTTACCTTTTTATTTTAGATTTTAGGGTTTGTCAAAAGATGGAGAATGTGTACTGCATTCTATTAAAACACAAAAAAAAAGCAAGAACGGTAAATAAATTTTGTGTCCAGCAAATGAAGCCCAAAAAAGACAAAAGGACCAAAAAATAAGCAAAATAAACTAAAGGACCAAATCAAGCCCAAAAATAAAAACAGCCCAACAAATATCCAGCAAAACAACAAAAGGCATATTCAATTTTCAAAATAATAACCAAAAAATTGATTTTTATAAATAAATTAAAATTAACAAATAACACATCAAACTTAAACAAATTATAATATGATTAGTAATATGTACCTCACATAAATAAATTAAATTTATACTTAAAAAAAAATAAAATAACATAGCAAAATTTACTGATGGCTTTAAGATATTTGATTTCTTTAATGTTTCTTTAATGTTTCTTTCTTACAGGGAAGAAGATGTTTGATTTCTTACAGGGAAAAATAAAAATAAAAATAAGTATTTGATTTCTTTAATGTTTCTTTCTTGCAGGGAAGAAGATGGCTTTAAGATATTTGATTTCTTCTTTTCTTTACATCAACAACATTTGATGCACATCAATTTGGATGTGAACCAAAATTAAATAAATAAATTAGATAAATAACACATCAAAATCCATTACTAATTCAGTTTATAATTAAATAAATAAATTAGATAAATAACATATCAATTTACTTTCAGTCTCTATCTCATTAAAGCTTCAATCGTTAGAAACTTTTAGGTGGGTTATGGGCGGAATAATGGAGTCTTAATAGTTTATTTAATAGTTTGCCTCAATGCAAATAGATACTTGAGTTTTAAAAAAAATCAAAGGCAAGCTAAATCTGCTCAAATCTACTCAGGGAAGGGAAGAGCTAGACAAGCATACACCTACCAAATAGAATATACATAATATTTCTTCCTTTTGTATTTGACACTTTAGGAGAAATGCGAAATTTGAAAATTAAATTGTTTTATTTTCCTAAGAGAAAATAAGTTAAATTACTGATGTTGAGTAAATAAAGTTAAATTTATTTCCCAAAAACTAAAAGTAGTAATTTTAAAAAGCATTACCTTGAAGTATTATCACCAAGGCCATGTAAACAAACTACAGTTGCTTGGTGCCTACCTTTGGGCCTAACCACATGCGTTCTTCCAGATTCAAGTGCCTCCCTTCTACCACCTGATATTTCTCATAGCACGGTCCAAGTATTAACCATTAAAATGTAACACAAGAAGGAAAAACATGCTTGTGAATTTGTAATGTATCTAACTCAGTCAATATATATACCAATCCACCATGCATACAATGAAGAACCGATTGATTCAATTGTCTCAAGAACAATCACAAAAATTATGCAAACTTGCTAAATCATTATAGACATTACCCCTATGAGTAAGATGGAGCAAAGCAGATTAACTAGAACCAACATGAAAGAAGAATGAAACGTTAAAAGTCAATTGTTTTTGAGAATTAACAGGTTGAATAAAGCAGCAAGTTGAACTCTAAAAATTTATACATAAAGAAAAATAGAAAAAGGAGAAACAGAGGAAATTCATTCTGCTATACTGCATTAAAAATGTCAATTACACTATATCTTTGCACTTCAAAACATCATTCATGTTGAAATTAAAATAAACTGTTTTTGAGAATTAACAGGTTGAATAAAGTAGCAAGTTGAACTCTAAAAATTTATACATAAAGAAAAATAGAAAAAGGAGAAACAGGGGAAATTCATTCTGCTATACTGCATTAAAAAAGTCATTTACACTATATTTTTGCACTTCAAAACATCATTCATGTTCAAATTAAAATTAAAATTATTAAGTTACAATATGATTATCACACTGCGGATATTCATCATCTTCTACAGGGGTTTCAATGCTTAGATTGAACAAATCTCTTGGCTTTACTCCGATAACATGGAGCCATCCTTCACTCTTGCCATCCTCAACATAAAATAATAAATTTAAATATTAAAATAAATAAAATTTATCTTTATGACAAATAAATAATATTAAAATTTATGATAAATAATATCTAAATTCCTAAATAAAATAGTCCAAATTACAAAGATAGAAAAATTTAAACCTAACTTTAGAAAACGAAAAAAAAAAAAGGAAAAGAAAAGGTTAACTAACCTTTTGGTTGTATCAAACTATATCTCAATTATGGTACAAAGGTATATGCCACTTTTCTTCAATATCTTTAATTTAGCCTGAAAAATTCACAAAAATAATACCATCAACAACGTAGCTCAAATATGATATAGACCAAATATAATTGAATTAATATATCATTTTTAATAAAATGATTGAAAATTATAAATTCAAAATTACAAAAGTCATGTTATGTGATTTTTTTTTTGTGGCCAAGATATGTTTTTATGTCTTTGACACTTACTATATTAGACTTTGAAAATGATACAATATTTAAAACTTAATAAAATATGATATAGACCAAATATAAATATATTAAAATTTAAATAAATACAAAATTAATAAACAGTAATTCGAGCTTTGATATCAACAACCTGCCTGAGAAAAAAAACATACAACCCTATGTAAGAGAAAACTCGATCCGATTTAACCCGAATCTGAACTCAGTCCAACCCAACCTAAATTGACCATTTATGGTTTAAGGTCTGAGCACGAAAATGACCCGAACCAAAATGACTCGAAACAATGTGCAGGCAACGTAACCTAAAAATTTCTTTTTTTAATCTATGTACTTGAAAATAAATAATTCAAAATAATTTCTAAAACTGACAATATAAAGGCCTTGCATGGATTTCCAAAATCAGCTATTACTTCACAAATTTGTACTTTGGTGCCAAACTCCTAAATTTTGGCCCTTGTTACTAATATTTTCTTGTCTTGTGTGCATGTGTATATAAACTAGAAAAAAAAGAAGGTTGATACAATCTGATTAGCAGCAGAAAAAAAAATATAAAAGTAAAATGATTGACAATAACTTTCTTGCCTAATGGAGTTCAAAGAATGCAAGAAAAGAATAATTTGTTGTTTTAATTTGCAACTTGTGTCTCCCATGATGAAATAAAATGCCGCCAAAGTTATTGTACAGGAAGCAAAATAATTAAGTATCATTCTTGCTCTACTTCTGGTAAAGAAAAAGGCAATCTCAAGACAAGATTTGGCCTAGCTTCCTCAAAAAAATGCAGATAAGGATTATTGATAACTAAAATATACAAAGGATAATTAGTCAAAGAAAAAATTGACTTAGCTGTCCCAGATAGATTAAAAATTATTTTTATTATTTTTATTCCTTTTAGGATTTCTTTTTTTTTAAGAAAAAATGCAGGTTCTGAATAGGAACCTAAAAATTCCAAAGCCTTATGTAATTTAGTCCTACAACATCACTAGATAGCAATGTCCAAGCTTCAGGTATTGGATAATCCAACAGTAAAATAAAGATCGTGACCCCTGTAGTCTGCTTTTTTAACAATGAAATTAGCAAACTGATTTGCACCTATGATTCAACCTTCTTGTATCCCCGTTGCCAGGCTAATGTAAGGCCATAAAAAATAGCCCAAAGCTCTGCAAAAAGGACCTCGCCCTTGCTTATCTCCTACCAACCAATTCCCATTTGAATCCCCTAATATCCCTCCACCCCTTGCCTGCGAATTACCCAGATTAACTGCTCCATCGGTATTCAATTTTACCCAACCAGCAGCTGGTAGAGACTAGCTAACTTGAATAGAGGTCCCAGCAGTTTGTTTCGATACTAATGCAGCAGCATACTTCATGCATTTACGCCACAATAGAACTAAATGATGTTTAAAATTTTTAATTTGCATTTGTCTACTGCGAATCAAATAACAAATCCCATCTCAAAAGACCACCACAACCAGCAAATACCCATAACATTCTACTCCCTCCTTATTCATGCATAACAATAATGTCCAATGTGAAACAAAAATAACACAGAAATTAAGCTTTTTAGGGATACCCATTTCATTTCTCACAGTCTTTGACTTTGTTATGCAAAATTAAAAAAAAAAAAGACGAACGAATCAACATGAATAACAACAAATAGATCTGGGGTTCTGTCTTAAATATAAAGAACAGGAAAAAGAAAAACCAAAAGGAAGGAAGAAAGAAAGGGGGGGATTACCTGTGCGGAAAGGCGAAGACCACGAAAAGGAGAAGAGGAGTAAACTCTGTGAGAGAGATAGAAGCTTAATTTAGCAATTTTAAATACATGGGTTAGCAATTTTTTTAATTTTAATATATATAAAATTTATCTATTATCTATTAAATAATTTAAACTATAATGATAATTTTAATATATTAAAATTAATATTATTTCTTTTACAATTATATAAGAAATTATTTAATATATAAATTAAAAAAATCAATCTTATACCCAAAAAACTTTAAAATTATTTTAAATAATAGTATTTTAATATTTTTTATTTTTAACATATATTTTTTATGTTTTTACTTTCAAATTTTGTCTACGTGTCGAAAAGAATACATGATAGACGCAAACTTGGATGATTGGGGAGAATATCGGGAGCAAAACAGCGTCGTTTAATTTAAAATAAAATGATTTTCTGTGACGTTTTTATCAAAACCCTAAGCCTTAAACCGCAAACCTTAAACGTCAAGACCATAAAATCTAAACCTTAAAACCATACACCCTAAACCCTAAACTCATAAACCATAATCTATAAACCTTAAACCTTAAACTTTAAACCCTAAACCTTAAACCTTAAACCCTAAACCCTAAATCCTAAACCTTAAATATAGAAGCTAACAACGAAACCTTTAAGTTAAACTTATATCGCAATACAGTTCATATTAAAAAAATCTGAGATTAATCGCTTATATCAGTATAAAATTTATTAATTTTTAATAAACAGAAGATGAATGATTTGAGGGATTTAGCTTGGCATTTATTTTGTCAAGCTTGGCATTGTTGCTTCAAAGAGAAAGCATTTATCAAAAGCTCAGAATTTATCTAACAATTCGATCCTTTTTATAAAATTCCATTAATGCATATTAACGTTCCATCCAAAGAGAATAACAAATATATTCTTTTCTTGCATCTTTTTAACCAAAGAAATAGATCAATATATAATAACAATAATATATATTTCCTCAAAATAAATACTATTCGTTAGATGGCTAGCTAACATATATCAACACGATTATTTTACAAAATAACAAATTCTTTCTAGCCTACTAGCAAATTAAAATAATATTCGCAAACTTAATATCTATATAATCTTTAATATTTTTATTTAAATATTTCAATCAAAACATTTTTTTAGTGTCAATCATTTATGAATATATTTATTACATAAATTAATTTGTCAATTTAAGTGATGCCTTAGACATACTATTGGACAAAGTCAACTCTTAAACCTTAAACCCTAAACCCTAAATCCTAACCCCTAAGCATAAACCCTAAACCCTAAACCCTAAACACCCTAAATCCATTAGCCATGCATATACCAACCCTTATACAAAGATTCGGCCAAAGTGTATGGTGGCTAGTCTATCCCAACTCTTAGGAAAGTGTCGGCCCAAAAGTGTAGGCATAGTGTTGGACAAAGCTGACTCTTATTTAAGTGTTGCATTAAGCATGCATATCACAACCCTTATATAAAAGTTAACCTAAGCGTATGTCGGCAAGTCTATCCCAACACTTCAGAAAATATATATGGTCTTAGGACTGGACAAAGCCAACTCTTATTTAAACGCTACCTTTAGTATGCATATCCCAACCCTTATACAAAGAGTTGGCTAAAGCTTATATTGGCCAGTCTATCCCAACACTTTGGAAAGTGTTGCACAAAAACTTTCGTCTTAGAACGAGACAAAAGCCAACTCTTATTCAAGCGTTGCCTTAGGCATACATATCCCAACCTTTATACAAAGAGTTGTCTAAAGCATAGTCTACACCAACACTTAGGAAAATGTCGTCAAAAAAGTGTCGTCTTAGGACTATACAAAAACCAACTCTTATTCAAGCGTTGCTATAGGAATACATATCCCAACTCTTACGAAAGTGTTGCCTAAAAGTGTCGTCTTAGGACTAGACAAAGCCAACTCTTATTTAAGCGTTGTTTTAGGCATGAATGTACCAACCCTTATACAAAGAGTTGGTTAAAGACTAGTCTATACCAACACTTAACCCAAAAGTGTCGTCTCAGGACTAGATTTTTACCAACTCTTATAAAAGCGTTGCTTTAGGCTTGCATATCCCAACACTTATGAAAGAGTTGGCTAAAGCGTATTTTGGCCAGTCTATCCCAACACTTAGGAAAGTGTTGCCCTATAACTGTCGTATTAGGGTATTTTTGTTGTAGTGTTTTAGTAAGTTGTTGTTTGATAAATTGGAAAAACTAAATATTGAAAAAAAAATTAAGTATTCAATTTAAGTTATAAAGTCTGATTGGTATAGTGCTTAAATTAAAGTACGAACTATAATTAAATTGTTCGATAAATATAATTTTTAAAAATTTATGTAACACGCCAAATCTGACCCTTTAGAAGGATTCGAATATGACGTGTCACATCAAAGAAATTATTTATCTTTAAAATTATTTTTGGCGTATACTTTGTAAAATTGGGGTTTTGTATTAAAAAATTAAATAAATAATAAAACATGGTATAAGTCATGTGACGTATAAGTTTTAATAATATAATTATCATCGCATGAAATATATCACTGAAAACCATTTAATATCTCAAATGAAGCTTCGTTAAAACATAGTTTATCAACATAGGTTTCAAGTACAATTTCTTATCAAATTACAATCAGACATCACCTCCCATAAGTCATGCATAGTACAAAATAATAGATGTCTTACAGCAACAGATGTCCTCCGACGTAGTCTAACAAAATTCCTTTCTTCAACAGTAAGCTTAAGAAATAAAAGGAAAACTAGGTAAGTTCAAACAAAGAAGTCTTATCAATAACCACTATTACTTCAAGGGAATCACATTAAAGAGTTGAACACAATCACATAGTTCGCCAGATGGCGAGTACCATACACAGACAATCTATTTGTTGATTTACTATCCATTTGGCTCATACATTACGCTTATATAATCGTACATATAAACCTTCTTCATGCTAACCATGTACTCAAGTCCTTAGTTAGATTCATATCATATATTCCATTCATATTCTTTTGTTTGTATCATTTGTAATAATTTGTCAATCTGGTTTGCAACATGCATTTGCCCTGGCAGAGGCTACACAACCATTTTCATGTATCGCAGTCTGCCAGTTCAACGCACATTGTAACATCCTCAAATAGGAGCTAAACGGAAAAGTGGTTTCGAAACTATAAATCCAAGGTCTAAAATATTATTCTGATTTAGTTTTGATGTTTATTGGGTGCTTGAATAATTATGTGAAATTTTGGTGTATGAATTTTATTGGTTACATGTCCAATTTGGTATGTTGGACTAAATTGCAATAGGTGGAAAAGATGGGTTTTAATCCATAAAGGTATTTGATTGAATTGGGTTTTTAAATTAGAGGTCCTTATATGGTAATTAAACCATTTTAACTTTGATTGGATAAAAATGCCCAATGAAGGGTAAACATAGCAAAGGTTTTAATGAAGGGCATTTTGGTCATTTGGATAATTAAGAAAATAAAAAGGGAAAATGAACCAAAAACTTGTCCATCTTTCTCATATGTTAGCTGAACATAGCAAGGGACCATAGCTAGGGTTTCTTCAACTTTCAAGCTTGATTGTAAGTGATTTCTAGCCCCGTTTTTAATTTTCTTCGTATTTTTTGAATCCTCGTAGCTTGCTCTAGCTCTTTCTACCATTATTTCAAGCTAGAGTTGATGTTTAAAATTTTACCCATATATGACATGCAAGTAATGTCTAATGGTGGAATATGAAAGTCTAAGGTGTCGTAAACTATGATTACTAGGTGATTTTTCATGAAAGCCCCTAATAGGGATCAAATTGTAAAGTTAATAAATTGTGTGGTAGAAGTATGAATTTATGGGAAATGTGGGCTGTTTTGGGTGTCATTGAGATTCGGCTAGGCTTGGGTAGCCAAGAAAATGGATGCATTTCAATTTACAGGCCTAGGGACTTAGTTGTAAAAATTGACAAAGTTAGGTAAAGTGGTAAAAATTGTCATTGGATGATTTTGGACTAAATTGAGTAATGTGTGTATTAAACAAGTTAAATGTATTATTATAGATTAAGAAGATCGAGGAATCAACCTTGACCTGGGCAAGGGCAATGTTTCAGATTAAATTACAAAGTATCGCTTTTGTTGTCGAGTTAAGTTTATATGTAACTAATTTGTCCATTTTATTTGTACATTAATAATTTTAATGTGCATTGTAAGAGGTTGACGTTGAATAAATTCTAAGATGTTGAAAGTGTGGGAAATAGGAGTTTCCGGTAAAACCTTCGGAAAAACGAGAGATACGGATAATATGTAGCTAAGTCACATGTGTGATAAAGTGAGCTTCACCATGTGTACAAGAGAGCTACGAATCAAAGATAGCTATGTCACATGTGTGATAAAGTGAGTTTCACCATGTGTACATGAGAGCAATATTGTATGTAGCTAGGTCACATGGGTAGATCCGAGGGACTGGATATCATGTAGACACGATATGCTACGGAATTTAATGGCTATGTTACATGAGTGATAAGGTGAGCTTCACCATATGTACACGAGAGCCGAGTTATGGATTGGTGGAGCTATGAGCTGAAAATCCACCGAGTATCGAATGTTAATCCGAAGAGTTCAACGGGAAGGTTTATTAAAGAGATTTGGTGTGGTAGTACAATATGTCAGTGCAGGTGCATTCTTTTGGGCGAATGAGATTGTGGGTTATTGCATGTGGGTACAAGGGTACATGAGGACTTGAGTAAGTGAAAATATTGTGCATGGTTTGTATGGGAATGTTAGTAAGTTTAGGTGGTAAGTTGGTGTGTGTGAGATAACCCTTGGTATAACTAAATGTTGCTGTGATGTTAATTATTTACATATAGACTTACTAAGCTTTTAAAGCTTACTCTTTTCTCTTTTCCCTTGTTTTATAGATTCAGTCGAGCCAGCTCGGGATCGGGACGTGTCGGAGGATCACCCACAGTATCAACATTATCTTTTAGTGTATTGAAATGAACTCCTTAGACTATGGCATGTATAGGGGCTTAATGGTGTTGTAAATGCTGAGTAGGATTGGTAACCATGTGGGTACATATCTCTTTTTGTGTTTTTTTGTAACTAATGCCACGAGATATGGCAAATGATAATGTTAGTTCTTAAGTTCCTATATATATATATATATATATATATATCATTATGAGGTAATTCATGAATTGATTGGTGTGTATGCATGGAAATGGGTTAGTGTATGTTGTCAAACCATCTATTGTGGCCATTTAGTTGTCTATTATTGTCATGATATGTGGTGGTGAAAATGGTATAAGTTGTGCTTGTTTTCAGGGTGGCAATTGGCTTGGAAAATAGCCTATAATTGTCCACACTGGTAGACACACAGGTGTGTGTCTAGGCCGTGTACGACACACGGCCAGCCCATAGGCGTGTGGATAGGCCGTGTGTTCCCTACACCCGAATTTATGAAAATTAAAGGTTTTGTAATAAACACACGGGTTGGAGACACGGCTGTGTGTCCCAACCGTATGGTAGACACGACCTACCCCACGAGCATGTGGCTTGGTCGTGTGACGAAGTTTTCGCAATGATGTTGTAAACAGAATACCCAGGAGTTTTCACACGGGCTAAGACACGGGCGTGTGCTCGGCCGTATAAGGGACATGGGCATGGAACACAGGCGTGTGTTCAGCCATGTGAAAACCCCTATAAGTTCAAATTGAAAATAAATTCTGCACGGGCTGGGGACATAGGCGTGTGCGATTACACGGCCTGCCCACACAGGCATGTCTCACACGGGTGTGTGCCCTATAATAGGTCAAATTTTCCAAAATTCTTCTGAGTTTCCGGTTTGGTCTCGGACTACTCCCAAACTATGGTTTGGGCCTCGTGGGCCCACTTTAAAGGTTGTACGATATATTATGAAAAGTTTTACTCGGAAACAAAGTTTTATGGTTCGACTTTTATGATTGGTTGCGATATTGTCTGGTAATGCCTCGTGCTCAGGTAAGGCGTTAAACCCAGGTAAGGGTTGTTACATACATTCCATTGAAGGCATCGCCATGAATATTTCATTGACATCATTTTCATGTTTCAATCTATATCATTGTTGTCATAAGCATAAGGTAGTGGCTTAAGCATGAATAATGATTCTTACTCTTTAACACAAATATTACAGGCCTAGGCTGACAACTCTGAAAAACAATTTTTCATATGTACACTTCACCTTTATAGAGCATAATTACTTACCTTACACCAAATATAAAACATTAATACCGCACACATGAAAGTATAAATGAACTCACCAGAAACACAACAAAGTCTTTATAGCAGGACCTTTTCCTTTATCTCTCGGACCTTCTACAATGTCTTGATACTTATGCATGTAGAGTTAAAAATACGTAAATAATTATGAAAATAACCTAGTGTTCATCAATATTTACCAGAGAGCTAAAACAAAAGTAAAAGTTGGCTGGATACAGTGAACCCAAATTCAGATAGGTTTTTGCACTTAAGCTTTTCAGAGAATGTAAAGAAAATCAATAAGAAGATGGATGCAAAAAAAAAAGAAAACAAAAAGTTTTTTAGTGAAGACACTGATATTCTTATATACCTAAGCATAGAGACAAAGTTTAGTGGAATGATTAGATTAATTTACTAACACTCTTGATTTTCGCGATTAAGTGTACTTATCATCATTTAAGCCTTATCAACTACAATATCTTAATTCCATTCTAACCAGTTCTTACTTGGCTAACTAAATAGTCTTATAAAAATAATAAACAAATCTATTAATTACAAACTTAGCAAATTCGCCTAAACTTCTAGGTGGCTTATACTCAACTAAAGAATCCAACAACCCAAATATCTCACCAAATCGTGCTATTCGCTAAACACAGGATTCACCAATTGGCACACACACAAAATACTATACATAGACAAAACTAACATTTTGCTTTCCCAGAGCTACCCTTAATAACATAACACAATAAACAGTAATCAAATATAGAGATTTCATCAGATGGACTGCTACAATTTAAATGTAAAATATTTAAAAGATAATGTTAAAATAAAAAAAAAGTTGAAAAATTATATCATTTTCAACATTTTTTCATGAAAAAAAACTCTACCATTTACTTTTTATTATGGATTATTAAACATGTTAAAAATAATTAAATTATATGTGTTTTTCTAATTTACCATCTAATTTTATTAGTTCACATTCGTATTTAAATTATTATTATTATTTTAATGTACCTAAAAAAAATCAAAATAATTAACATGCCACATATCATATTCTTATTAATTGGTATTAGATTTTTAGGATAAACTAAGATAAAATAATAAAAAAATAATAATTGAAGTTATTCTCTTAAAAAAAATATTTGTATATAACAAAACTACTCACAACATATTTATTATTTATTAATAATAATGAAAAATTCTTTTGGTATGTCAAAAATCAGTAAAAAAAATTTTCAGTCTTTCTCAATTTTGATATTGAACAAATTTGCCCCTTTAAAAAATCAAAGCAAATTAATCTTTGTCAATTTAAAAGTGAGCGAATAAGGACAATTAGTCACAGCATTAATGTTTTTTGTCAAATTCACATAACTTTGACTATTTATAATGACAAATTTAGCTCTTATAATTTACACATTCTATCAATCTGATCATGATTTAACAATTTTAGCCTTACATTTTTTTGTAAATGTGTTATTGTTGAACTAAATTTGTTGAATTTTTTAGAATCAAAACCAATTTAACAAAATATATAAACATTGAAGGCTAAATTTATTATTAAACTAATGAAAATTATTTTCAATTGACAAACGATATTAACACCGTGATTATCTCACAAGGCTAGACCTTTAGTCTCGTAATTCATGCGGCATTAAGTGATTTTTTCGCTTCAAATGTGCACAAGTCAGTCTAACTCTCACAAAGTGAGAATTCTTGCAGAAATTATCTAAGGTATCGAATTATAAAGCGAAAGCAATTCAAAGACAAAAGAAAGCTCACAAGAATATAATAACCACAAAAAAGCAAAGCACGCAAAATGTTTAAGTAAATATTCTCAATTAATATTCACAACTAAAGAATAAAATATAATGGATGATTACGAATAAGGGGGACCCTCTACTTATAGTTGAACTCTCTCAAATCCAACGGTACAACTAGCTTTATATCGACAGACGAGATTAATCATATCTAAAATTAAGGGATTTACATAATCCCTAAGATTACAAAATCAAATATTAACAGATTACAAATCTTCTAATATTGCTTTTCCTATTTACCAAGGTAGCCCTAATTTTCCATAAGCCATCAAGACTTCAAGTAGATGGGCTTCGTCATTTGTTATTCGAATTAGGTCAATTCAAGTGGGTCAAATGATCATTATTAAATATGTACACCTCCATGGGACGCCCTTTGTGCTTTGGTCACGGGCTTTGAACCGCGACCCATGATAATTATTTATCCTTGGTTGCTCACTTTCAAAATTGACAGGGACTAAATTGCTCTAATTTTTTTGAGTGGGACTAATTTTCTAAATTTATAAATTGAGAAGGACTAAAATGATCTTTTTACCATAAAAATCTAATAGCAAAAAGAAAGAAAAAAAGAAAAGGTTTCGAGGCCTCATTTCAAATATAGGCCTCTGTGGTTCATAAGGCCTCGGAAATCGTTAAAGCCCAATTCACTCTATTTTCTTTCTTTAAAATCCTTTTTTTCAATGCGGAATATGAAACCCTAGCAACAGTCTGTTCAGAACTTTGAAGCGCGGCTGCTCAGATTTTGCCTATTTCCCAGATTTTTCTCTCAGGTAACAATCTGCCATTGTATCGATGTTAATATTAATCTTTATATGGATTGTGTTTTAGTCTCTTTTATTTATTTATTTTAATGTTAACAGTTTGAAACGATGTCTACGGCTGGCGAAGCTGCTTGTTCTTACGCTGCTTTGATTCTCTATGATGATGGCATTCCCATCACCGTATCCTTTATGCTTTTTGTAATGAACAAAGAAAGGAGGGGGGAAGTCCGGTGATTTTGATTATTTTTTATTGAATGAATTAGCCGTAGTTTTGGGGAAGATGGGTTTTTGTTAGTTTTCTTTAACTTTGTTAATAGGCTGAGAAAATTGCAACAATTGTTAAAGCTGCAAATGTTTCGGTTGAATCTTATTGGCCAAGCCTGTTTGCAAAGCTTTTCGAAAAGTGCAACATTGAGGATCTTATAACCAATGTTGGAACTGGTGGTGGTGGTGCTCCAGTTGCCGCAGCTGCACCTGTTGCTGCTGGCGGTGGTGGTGGTGCCGCTGCTCCACCTCCTGCTGAGGAAAAGAAGAAGGTCTGGACTAAAACCTACAAATGATAAATTGATGAATTTCTTTTGTTGCCATTTGTTCTCTTATACTATTTTTTTGGGTAATTTTGCAGGAAGAACCAGAGGAAGAGAGTGATGACGATATGGGATTCAGTTTGTTTGATTAGAAGTTCCTTTCAATGCTTGATTTGGTTGATTACTGTTTTAATGCATTACAGCTGTGACAGTTTTGTTGAGGTTTCTTGGTATTATTAGTATTTGTCTGCTTTTGAGTAAACTTTCTTTTTGAGTTGTATGTTTGAATCTTCTATATATAAAAGTCTTCTAGACCAATTTTTGCCAATTGTTATGTGCGTTGAATTGATTTTTGGTTAATTCCATTGTAATGCATGATTTTGTGTTTAGTTTGTTGTTTTGATCAATAGCTGAGTGTTGGATATAAGTGTCTAGTATGGCTATGCTTACATATTTTAAGGATTGTACTTTTGTATAGATACTGGAATATGTCAACATGAGTGTTAGATAACATAGGCTATTTATGCTAATGGATTGGTGTCATTACTATAGAGAATTGATCCAGCCTCTTATGCATACAATTTTTTCCGAGGTTGTTGATAATGTCTTGAAACACATTGCTACTTTATCTTTTGTTGAAACAAATAGGGTATGAAAAAGTTCACTGTTCAGTTTCTTCTTGATGAAATGTGTATTTACTTAAACATGCATGGTTTTATCATGTTGCACTAGGTCATTACAATGTTGGTTGTTGATTTGTGTTGTCACAATACAATTGCATTGGACCTTGCCATTTTATCTTCAAAATCATTAAGAACTATTTTCAATCGAAGTAGTTCACATATTCTAAGCTTTATACTTGACCTTGCCATTAGATTGTCACCTATGAATGTACAATAAAGTTAACCTCCTGTCAACTAATGTTCTATCACAGTTTACGTCAGTATAAAGCTTTTAGAGTCATGCTTCCTCTTTCCTTGAACAAGATTCTTCTTCCAAGATTACCCTATAAATATTGCAAACTTTTTGTACAGCTTTGAGATGTATCTTTCCAAGATCATTTGGCTATTAATCTTGCCTAAATTTATTGGTATGGGAATTGGGTGGAGATAGCCAAGAAAGTTTTTATGGCTTGCAAATAAGTTTTGGTAGGTCATTAAAAGGTATAGTGGATATTTTGTGTAGGTTTTGGTTCCTTTTTCTAAGAACAATCTGTAGATCATTAACATTTGGTTGAACTGGTTCACCATTAATGGGTCGATTAATGTTAGCTGGTGGTATAGTGTCTTTTATAGGCATTGAAGTTGTTCTTGGGTATTAACCAATGCTGGCTAGCAATATATGGTGTTTTTAGGTTTTGAATAGTTGCTCTAATAGGAAATTGTATCTACACCGGTCGAGTCGTCTAGAAATGCTGATTTTCCTCTGAGAATGTATGTCTGAAATGATCCGAGTATCATCTTGTTTCTCCCATGTCTTTCATCCTCCTTGTAGTTTGGTCGCTAATTGGGGTGATTGATTGAAAATTTTGAAAACCGAATTTCGGTTTTAAAGAAAAGGGGAGTCACTACCGATCTTTTTTCTAGGTGTGATCGAACACCTAATAAAACTTTTTTTTTTACAGAAAAATTTATTTTTGGGTAAAAAGAAGGTCGGGTTTAAGTCTACGTCAAAACTCAGAGAAAAATAGGGTTCGGGAGTCGGTTACGCACGAGGAAGGTATTAGCACCCTCGTGACGCCCAAAATTGGTATCTTATTAAACACATGTTGTCTTAATTTTTAAAAAATACGAGTTCACTTAACATTTAATCGTGATCCGATCAAAACACGAGAAATTTCAAGTTTTTGATTTATTTTTTGAAGGATGTCCCATTTTTAACACGAGCCAACGTAATTCACTCAACATAGCGATGAAATTACAGACTTAATGTTAAAATTGGTACATTGTCTTATTTTTGAAATTAATAAAAAAACATGAATAAAGATTTTTTAAAGTAGTGAATGGTAAATTGATATAGAATGGGCAAGAAACGAAAAAAATAAGAATTAGGAATATATCGAAATAAATAATAAATATGACAATAGTATTAAACATGAAATAAAAACGAATGTATATAATCATATAATAATAGTAAGTAAGGTGATGAAAACATAATATTAAAAATACTAATAATATTACATATATACATACATATATATAAAAATATGTACATAACAATAGAGATGAAAAGTATATACATAATATATAAAAAGATATACTTAATATAATATTAAGAATATACATAATATATACCTATAAGAAATAACAATAATGTTAAAAACAAACTATTGATAAAATTACATAAATATACACATATATATTAAAAATATATATACAATAATAATATTAAAAATATATACGTGAAATATTAGAAATAATAATAGTATTAAAAATATATATATACATAATATATAAAGTATTAGAAATATAATATTAAAAAATCATAACATATATATATATATATATATATAAATATTAGGTGAAAATAATACTAATTCTAATAATAGTAAAATAAATAGTAGTAAAATATTAATAAATAATAGATATAGTAATAATAATAATAGGGATAAAAAAAACAAAAAAAAAACAAGTGATAAAAATATATATTTATAAAGTAGAAAATAATCATAAGAAATAAAATAAAATAAAATATTTCAATAATAAAATAATAATAATATGCACATAAAATACGTATATATATAGGTAAATAAATAATAACATTATTAAAAATAAGTAATAATAATGAAAATAATAAGTTTAATAATAAAATATAATAATAATAATAATAATAATAATAATAATAAATATTAAAAATAAAAATAGTAAAAAATAATATAAAAATCAAATTAAACCTGAAAAAAGACTAAAATCAAAACAAAAACGAATATTTGGGGCAATTTTAAAAAGAAATAAAGAGAGAGGGGCCAAATCGCAACACGCGCGCAACCTTGAAGGATCGAAAGCTCAATATTCCCCCCCAATCCTAAAGCGCATCGCATAGTCGAGGACCAAATCTGTAATAGCCCAAATTTCAGTAATGTCGGGAATTGTGGTTCGAGACCACCGAATTCGATAAATGAACTCGTATATAATATTATTTAATATTTACAAGCCAAATGTAGTTTTTAAAAGATTTTTGAAATAGTAAATTGTGTTTTATAAAAAAATTATTTGGTCAAAATATCGAGAAAAAGAGGTATCGAGATCTCGGTGTTATAGACTGAGCTATAAATATTTTTGAGAATATTTACGGAGTGTCAATAAGATAACATTAAAATTTCGTTAGAAAATTTTGACGTTTGGGTGGTTAATTAAATAAAAAGGACTAAATTGAAAAATGTATAAAAGTTGCTAGAAGGATTAAATAGCTCAATTGTCAAAAGAGGAAGGACCTAAAGTGCAAATAAGCCCAAAGGAGATATTTTGGGGGGCAAATAGCTGAGAAAAATCAGGAAATGGGTGAAATAAGGGCAAAATTGGAAAATTGCTAAAAGTAGTTAAATAAAAATGGGACCAATTTGGAATATCTAGAATTCTCTTCATTTTCTTCATTCTCATCAGCTGAGAAACAGCCATGGAAGAGGGATCAAGCTGATTTTTCATACTCTAGCTTCATGTAAGTTTAATTCTTGCTCTCTCCTTGAAATTTCTATGTTTTTGGACTTTTACAATTGGGTCCAACTTATTAATTCATTAGTTTTTGATTCCATGGCTAATTTCTAAAGTTGATGTGGATTAGTGTTGGAAGAATGTGATGAATAAATATTGAATTGAAGATTTAATTTTGTTATATGATGATTTTATCAAGGAAAAATTAATGGAAATTGGTTTTAGGACCTAATTGTGAAATAGGTGAAATTAAGGCTTAGTGTTAAAATTCTGATTTTCAAAGGTTATGAAGTAGTTTAAAATGATATAGAAAGGTATTAAATGGGAAAATTAGCTCAATTGAGGGGTTAATTGAGCAAGGACTGAATTGTATGAATTGTGGAATTTGGGACAAAATAGAAATCAACATGTTACACTAAAGCAGTTTTGGACAGCAACAGTTGTCTAAACTTGAAAAATCACCAAAAAATAGTAGAAATTGAATTATAAGTTGAGTGAGGTATAGAATTAGAGCTTGTTGAGTCTATTTTCATTTGAAAGAAACAGAGAAAGCAAAGGAATTTTGTATCTTGAGATATTTACATTTTTGTGAGACTGGTTCAGATTGATTTCGTGATCCCCTATTCTGATTTGTAAAAATCATTAAAAATTGTAAAAAAAATAGTTATGGAACATAATTTGTATGGTTGGAATCCTTATTGAGTCTATTTTTATAAGAAATAATCATGAACATATTTTGAATTCTGTATAAAGAGAAATTGAAATTTTAGTGAAGTGTGGTCAGGGTTGTCAAGTAGCGAAACAGGGGAAGTTTTAACTAATAAACTGTACTAATTGGCCACACCAAAAATTCTGGAAAAATTATCGTAAGAAGATACGTGAGTCTAGTTTCAAGGAAAATTAATGGATCTTAATTTGGAGTTCTGTAGCTCAAGATAAAAATAATTTAGTGACAATGACACAGATGGACAGCTTGAATATGCACATAAGTAAATAGTAAAAATTATAGATAATGTTACTTACAAGTGTATTATTTATACTAAGGATGTGGAATGGAGTGGAGGAGGAGGAAAATATGTATGAATATTCAACTAGCATGGCTAATTTGCATGTTTTAGGTTCAGGGACTAAATTGAATAAAAGTAGAACTTTATGGGTGATTTTGTAAAAATGTCAAAAATGATCAAATTGAATGTAATGGATTATTTTATTATTTAAATTAAAAAATTGAATGAGAATATTAATTTAGATCAAGATCAGACGAAAACATGTTTTAAGGATTAAATTGAAAAGTGTTGAAATTATGGAAGATTATGATATTTCATAAAATTCATGGGCTCTTATCAATATGTATAAGAATAATGGTTGTAAACAAGGATTAAATGACAATAATTTTATTTTTCTAAATCAAGGATGAAATTGTAATTAATTAAAAGTTTTAAGGGTAAAATGGAAATTTTGCCTTGAGCAATAATTAAATGTATTATAATATGAAATGAATGAAAATGATGATTAAATTTATTTATAAAGATCCGTGCAACTAAAATACGAGACTTAAACGTGGAAAAAAAAGATATCGGATTAGTGAAATTATAAACATAAACAAGCAACGAGGTAAATTAGTGTAGCTTGAATTGTATTTTTAAATACATGAAATCTTGATATAATGAATTACTTGATTTAAGTTTATAAAAAAATGGCAAGAAAATGATATTCATCTTGACATGTAAATATGTGATTATTTTTTATACGATGATACAAGAAAAAAAAATTAAGCATACTGAGATGAGTAATAAAATTTAAGTAAAACATGTCGAGAAAAATAAGTACGTTTAGGGGACAATATGTTTGATTTTAATTGGTTCTAAATATGAATGCTTGTTGAAATAAAATATCTGATAAATAAATTAGTAACTCCGGTAATGCTCCGTAACTCTATTCCGGTGACGGATTCGGGTTGGGGGCGTTACAAAATCACAAAGCATAATAAATTTTGAAGCCAATTTAAAAATAAACATGAACTTGATTTAAAAACGCTGAAAATGCGGAAGGACCATTCGCGCAATTAGACCATTGAATAAGAAAACACGCGGATCCTGTCTTACAGCGGGTCGGGCACTCGGGTTTCCCCCAAATCGACGCCGTTTTGGGCGCGTTTGGGGGACTTCAAAACGACGCCGTTTTACAGTATTATAAAACTAATATTTTTTCTAAAAAACTTCATTTTTCTAGTGTTCTAAAAAAAAAGAGAGCTGAATGCTCTCAAGTCTTCTGGGCTTGCCCAGAATCCGGCCAGGTGGGTCGCCGCTGATCGTCGCCGGAGCCGTCGTGCGCCGTCGTCGCCGGCCACAGTACACGGTTGCCGGAAAGGTAAAAAATTTCTTCTTTTTTTTTTAAATATTTTTTGGGTTATTTATTTCTCTTTATTTAAAATATATTATACGTATTTAAAAATATATATGTACAAAAATAGATTAGTTAATAAGAGAGAAAAAAAGAAAATCACCTTTCGGCTTCGTTTTTTTTTATTTTTGCTTTCTTTACTCTCCGATTTGGGTTATTTCTTTTGCTTGGGATCACTATTTTTTTGTGTTTAGAACATAAGGTATGCATTAAAATTTTTCCAGCCTTTCACACTGATTTGATTCGGGTTTTTATAACCCTTTTACAAGCATTTTATATTATTTTCTATCCTTTCTTTCTAATCCTTTGCAGGTGCAAGTTGCTGGAGTCGGTGGCTGACATGGGCGGCGAAGGTGACCGGTGGTGCAGGCGGTCAGTGGGTAGTTGGCTGAAAGTCAGGGGATTCGGCGCCGCAAGCTAGGGGCTAGGTTTTTTTGTTTTTTTCTGTTTTGGATTTGGTATTGGGTAATTAAGTGGGTTTAGGGTCTGTTGAAATGGGCCATTCGGGTTTAATGTAAATGGGTCAATTTGAATGGGCTGAGGGCAATTTTGGGCTTCTACACTCCTCAGATGTTCTGTGAGTCGAGGATGAAAACATGTATACCCTTTTTCTGTGGCAGAATACTCTATAAAGTAACATCGAAGAGCATGTAGATCAAGCTCTCCTAGAAAAGAACAATACTTGTAATAACTCTCGGAGTAAGAATGTAGGATGAGGTAGGCTTTGGAAATATTTGATGAGAATGTCTATTGTTTTTTTATTAAAAAAAAATCAAAGACCTTTGTTGCAAGTCTATTAATGAGATAGGACATTTTGTTAAGGGTAAATTATACACAGTCTCTCGATTAAAAAATTTTCATTTTAAGCACTTAAAATTCGTACTTAGATGGTTTGGTTTGATTATTCTGGTTAAAATTACAAACAGATTTTTATATATTATATCGATTTATTCATAATTTTAAAAAATTAATTATCAAAATTTATAAATATTTTTAATTTATTCTAAATTTAAAAAAAATAAAGAAATATATCAAAACACATAAATATTTTTTAAAAAATATAATAATAAAATAAAATTTTATATTAATATTAATATGAAATAAAAAAAAAAAAAACCTTCCACCATCTCATCCCTCTCTCACTGGACCTCCCCCACACCCCCAACCCCTGGCCTTTGGAGGCTTTGGTTTGCAATTTCTCTTCATTGGAAACAACAGAACTGAAAAGGGCATACATACTGAGTTTGCAAAGCCATAAGAAAATAAGAGCAATACATCTTTATATGCGCGTAAGATTTTCATGGCATAATATCTAATGAGATTATAACCAAATTATATGCGCAGAGTTGTGGAGGTTTTCTTTTTAAAATTTAATATTAATATAATTGTTTTTATTTAATATTAAATTTAATATAAAATTTAATTTATTATTATATTTTTGAAAATATTTTTATATTTTTATATTTTTTTTGAATTTTTTAAAATTAGGATCAAATCGAGAATATGTAAAAGTTTAGGGCTAATTTTGTTATTATATCGATTTTTTAACTACCATTTCAGCTTATCATTTGTGATTTTAATAGGGTAACCAAAATAATCAAATTATGTAATGTGAGTACTTAATTTGTAAAATTTTTATTTTGAAGGATTAAAATGAAATTTTTTATAATTAAACGAGTATTTTTGTAATTTGCTTTTTAATTAAATAATAATGTTAAGTGCGTTGGCATAAGAAGATTCATGAGCCCTACTTATCAATAAAAAGACTAAAACCACTAAGCAGTCGAAATATTAGGAACTGGGGATAGACCCTATACATCA
Source organism: Gossypium stocksii (assembly GCA_020496765.1). Taxonomy (NCBI): domain Eukaryota; kingdom Viridiplantae; phylum Streptophyta; class Magnoliopsida; order Malvales; family Malvaceae; genus Gossypium; species Gossypium stocksii. Next base: position 5,817,602 of record CM035623.1, read on the forward strand.
CTACGAATGAGAGGAAAAGGAAGAAAGGATGTTATATTGCTAGGTGAAAAAAGGTACAATTATGTAACCTATATATAATTTTGAAATTTTTCTACATCGAATTAAGTAAAATAAAGTTTGAGTCGAATTGAACTGAATAAAATTGTTCGAATTAAATTAAAAAAGTAAATATGTCAAATTTTAAATTTTTTAACAATATAACCAATTTAATATTAGAGTACGTAAATTTGAAATCATATATTTTTAAAAACTCTTTCAAAACAAAATAAGAGAAAAGAACAGGGACTTTAGTATGATAAATTTGAATAATTAATTTACTTATTTAAGTCTCAGAAATTATTATTTTAGATTTTTTTAATTTTCTATATTCTTTAGATTTTTTAGTATTTTTAAATTTTATAAATTTTAAAAATATAAATTTTGGAAATTTTATAAATATTTTGAATTTTAAAAAATATTTTGAATTTATTTTGTAATTTTTGATGAGAGGGAGACCAAGTTGTTCGTTTTCAAAATTGAAAAGGACCAAATGTGATTTATACCAATATGTTATTTGAGTTATTCAAATTTAAGTTATTCAAATTGAAAAATTTAACTCAACTCGAATTACTTATTCGAGTTGACTAAAAAAAAAAAAAACTAAAGAACTCAAATTTAATTAATTCAAAATTTGATTTTTTTGGAGTTGAATCAAATTTTACTTTTATTATTTTACTTTTACTTTTAAGAATTTAATATTTTTATTTTTAAAATTTTAAAATTTAAAATTAACTGTTAAAATTAAATTTCTACCTTTTGAATTAAAAAAAATGACCCACTACAATTAGCAAAACCCCAACATATCCAAAAGTAATAAATTAATAATGTGTGTTATATAAATTATGTGGCATAGATTAAGTTTGAAAAACAGAATATGCAATAAATATTTTATAAAATGATTAATAAATGAGATTCTGGTTAAATGGTAAAATATAAATGTTAAAAATTATAGAAGTTTGAGTTTAAATTTTGTGTATTTATATGTCTATTTTTCTATATAAAAGATATATAATGGTAAAAACACCTTTAAAATAATATAATTAGGTCAAATTTTGCTATTAGATTTTGTACTTTGAGTAAGTTATGTATTTAATACATGTACTTCAATTTAATCAATTTTAGTCCTAACCCAATGGTAATAGTTAAATCTATTTGGTTAAATTATGTCATTTAGTCCCGTATTAGGCGTGAAACTATATTTTTTGAATTCTAAAGTTTCAGTCTTAATACAAACGACAGTCGTTAAATCTATTAACTAATTTTTTTATAAGTAACATGTGAAAATAACAAAATAAACAAGACATTACGCATGCGATAATATGCTTGACACATCAAATTTTAAAAATAACAGAACTTAAATTAATAAATTTAATAGCTATCATTTGGTCAGGACTAAAATTTTCATATTGTAAAAGTACAAGGACTACAACTTATGCAAAGTATAAGGTCTAGTAATAGAAATTAACTCATAATTCACTTTGTGAAGTATGAATATTTTAGTCATTACCTAATTAAATTGGTGCCCGATTGATTGGTAGATACTGAACTCAACAAAAGTAAGTTATTAAGCTTCTAATCTAAAACCAGAGATTTTTGTTAGACTTGTGACCTTACATTGCAGTCTTTTTCTTCTCCTTCTTGGGGTTGCTTCATTTCTTGTGCCTCAGAGTTTCTTCCCCATAGCAGTATATATAAGCCAATTACAATTAAGATTGATCCAATGACACTGTTCATTTGCATAAAGCATGGTTAGAGAGAATGTAATATAGTATAGGTTAAAAATGTGTGATAAGTTGTTTATAAATTTAAAATTTAATCCATATATTTTTATTTTTAAAAATTTAATTTTTTTCAGATTTTAAAATTTAGGTATAATTGTTAACACTGCTAAATATTTTAGTGTGTCTTTTTTAAATTAAAAAAAAAAACTCACTTAATAACAAAATAACTAAAAAAATGACGTTAGAACCTGAATTTAACAAAATAATTTCAACAGTGTCAACAGTTGGACCTGAAATTTGAAATCTAAAAAGTAAAGGACTAAATTCCTAAAAATAAAAAATGTAAAGACTAATTTCTAAATTTATAAAAAGTACAAAAATTTATGAGATATAATAAATATTAGAGAAAATTCACCAAGAAGGGTTAAAATAAATAACCTCCCCAAGTAGATTTTTCCATGCAAAAAGGAGAAATCAAACATTGCTACAAATATTTGCACCAATGGACTGAAAGCTGAAGTGAAGACTGGACCCTTATGTTCCACACACCATGACATTCCCACATAGCATAAACCTGATGCCACTATTCCCTATTTTGAACAACATTAAAAAAAAGAAATTTATCGCAATTACGGATATAATCAATTCGGTAAGACTTAATACATAATTTAGTATTTGAGTTTGATATTTTTTTTAATATGGTATTTGTGTTACATTCTGATCCAATTTAGCATTTGTATTTGATAAAAGTTATATATTTTGGTACTTCAAGATAACAATATTAATTCTTTAGTGTTTACTTTGGGTTTTAGAGCTTATTTGATGAAAATTCATAATTAGCTAATGATATCAGCAACTAACTTTCATTGAATTAACTCTAAAATGCGAATTAAATCATATCAATCGAATTGTATTTGATACATTAATCGCAAAATTAAACAAAATCATGAAAAATTCAAACCTAATAATATTAGCAATTAACTTACATCAAATCAATTCTGAAACCCGAATTAAACACTAAAAAATTAATATCATTACCTTTAAGTATTAAATTATATAATTTTTGTCAACCTCGGATATCAAATAATATATAAAGGGATTCAGTGAGGAGGGTACTTACTGCAATTATGACTGTTGTTACTTCAAGTTCATCCTTCAAAATCCATTTAGTAAACTCCCTCTCTGTTATCAACCCTAATATGGTTGATTGAAATGCACTAAACAAAGACATAAAGGCAGTGCTTGAATATTTGCAAGGGTACACTTTTCCGATCCTCGATTGAAGTAGGAACCACAACGAAAAACATACGGCACCTGCCGTCGGGAATATCGGACCGATGCCCCATCTGTCTTTCTTCTTAGTTGCTACTACCGTTGTATTATTGTCACTTGAATTGGACGATCCCACCACTGTTCTTCCTTTGTAAAGTGTCAATACCATAGCTCCGCTAATACAAACCAATGTGCCAACAACCTTTGCTTTCCCGGGCTTATTTCCGATGTTCACTTTCTCGAGCCTGAAATATAAACAGAGTTACGTTCGGTTCGGTTTAAACTCGATCGAGTTAGAGCGATATGTATACACTTACCCGAACGGTAGAGCCAAAACCAAGGTGATTGCAGGGACTATATTTAGGAATGCACATGTGAATGTTGGTGAAGTATATTGAAGTCCAAGAAGGAAAAAATACTGTGTCAAAACTAAACCTATAAGAGCATTAAAGAAGAGCTGGCACATGATACTAGGTGTGAGCTTTGGTCTACTTTTTCTGCAAGAAAGCTATTATAGTAAGTTCCCATCACAAGATATAATCTTTCAAATATATGAAACGTATTTACCTTTCTCGAAAGAAGGCGATCGGTGTTAAACAAATCACGGAAATCGTGTGACGATATATTAAGATGATTACACCATTCATTCCTTCATTGAGAATCATTTTGAAAAGGGCATTTGTTATAGCAAATGCAAAGTTGACAGCTACCATTGCAATAACAAAGCTCCATTGTCCACAGCAGCTCATGATCTTCTGCAATTTATGGCCTGTATATCTGTGTGTGTGTATATATGTATATATGAATGATTTGTTTACTACTATGCTTCCTCCATGGGGGATATATATATATATATATATGACTGATTTTATTGGAATATATGGCATCCAAGCAATCAACTTTGCCAATTTTTTTTTGGTAAAACGACCTTTTCAGTCACTCTTAATTTTGAAATTGAGCAAATTAGTCTTTTCAAAAAAAATGAAACAATTTAATCATTGCTAATTTTGAAAATGAGCAATTAAGGACAATTAATTATGGCATTAATATTTTTCATCAATTTCCCATAAATTTGATGGTATAATAATAAATTTAGCTCTCATAATTTACACATTCTATTAATTTAGTAATGATTTAACAAATTTAACCCGCAATGTTTTTGTAAATGTGTAAATTTTAAGGCTAAATTTGTTGAATTTATGTAAAATTATAAATATCGAAGGCTAAATTTTTTATTATACTTATAAAATTTATGTAAAATTGAAGAAAAATTATTAACGCTCTGATTAATTGTTCTTAATTATTTATTTTCAAAATCGATAGGAATTAAATTACTTAAAATTTTTTTTTGAGAGAAAACAATTTATTCAAGTTTTTTAATTTCATAATATGGAAAGTTAATGAATCAACCAATTCATAATCACTAGCAACCAACTAGTTTGTTTTTTTCAGCAATTCATATGCTTGTTTATTGCATTTTTTAGGTAAGTCATAGGTGATGATAGGCATCTTCATGAAAGTGGTGAGTGGTGAGAGACAGACAAGACCCAAGCTTCCATTATGGCCATGGAATTAAACAATGTGGATTATCAGAGTTGAAACGATATATGTCAAGTCATACATCTAAAACACTGTGCAAGGATGCTGAAGAGTGCTTCTCTGTGTTAAATACTGTTATTGCCATTACATTTTTGGAATAATTATGCTCTCTCTCCATATTTCTGGAAAGGTCAGAAATTTTATGTAAATTCAGAAATTTTTTTGAGAAGATCAGAAATTAAAAGAAAAATTGTGAGCATCCCTAAACATAATGCTTTTCCGAATCCACATTTTTTTTTGTTTCTTTCTTCAGTATATTCGTTGGAAAGATTAGGAACAAGGAGATCTATAGACATCACTGTCTAGTGTTGAATTTAGACACACACACTTTAAAAGAAAAATAATTCAAATATAATTTGAAAGTTCTAAAATGATATTTGTGAGTAAAATTCAAGCAGTGTCAAAAGTCTCGTTGAAGATTAGTGTCAACTGTTTTCAGAAACTGAGTATAAATAAGATTGAAAAATAAAAAACACATTATATGTTTATGCAATTTGTTTTTCTCAAAGTCTATAGGACCTTACTTAGAGAAATAATCTATTATCTTAACAACCCGTATAACAAGTGATTACAACCTCTACCCTTCACTAAATTAAGCTTCTCACTTTTGTACTTCGGATCTAGACAACTCTTTTCTAAATTTATCATTGAAAACTTCGGACATTAGTCAAGTAACACACTTGATGTTTCACCCAATGCACGAAAAAAAATGTTCATCAGAACAAGAATAAGTGTCCTCTATTCAATGCATTACTTATAAAAGTCTCCTAAATTTATAAGGAACTGACACTTGCTAACATAATCTATCAATTACAATGAAGCTCCCCATATAATTAACAAGATAACAACAATAAATAAGATTTCCAATAAGCTTAGATAAATCTTTAATCTTCATGATTATAATTTCCAAAGTTCACCTGATTCTATTAAATCCCACCAAACTTGGAAAGTTAATTGCCTTGATCCAAATCTAAACGATCTCTAAGATATGTTACTATATGCAGTTTGGATATTAAAGCTGGGCTTGCAGTCGCCCAAAGTATCAACTAAATCAAAACCCATAACTTTTTGTTGCCAAAATTGTCAACTCAAACATGGCAAATTTTTTAGTTGAGCCAATGGGCAATGCTCCTTAGCAATACTTAAAAATCGCCTCAACGTAATTTTATATATATATATATATATATATATATATCGAAAACAAATATATTGTTATATATATTTAATTATTTAAAGGATCGTATCATGTATATCTATATCTAGATATATGAGAAAATAGTTTGATATTTTTGAGCTGATATGTGACTTGATATTGGGATAATTGTAGCTAGACCAAGTGACTATTGAACAGGGGCGAAACTAGGAAATTTTTTAGAAGGGTTGAAATGAAATTTTAATATTTAATAGTTTATATATTTATAATTTTTAAAGGATTAAATCAAATTTTTATAATATTAGGGGGGCCAAACTATAATTTTACTTTTACTAATTTAAAATTTTTAAAATTTTAAAGGGCCTAAATAGTAATTTTTTTATTTTAGGGGGCAGCCCCTGCAAACCCCCCTAGATTTGCCTCTGCTAGTGAAGAACAACAAATGAAACTAACATAAAGGCACCTATACATCAGAAAGACCTTACTCAAAGAGATAATCTACTACCTTTAAACACATAGAATAAATTATTTAAGTCCTACAACTCACTATTTGACAACACTAGCATAAGCAACATCATGTTCTAGCTCTTCCTCAATCTCAACTTATTCTTCCCTTTTTTGGTAAAAAATCCAAAGTAACTCAAGGCAGTTGCAACTAAAGGAACATCTTCATAAGTTGAAGTTTCATTAATAACAACACAAATTATAACAAGTAAGAAGCATCATGGATAAACAAAACAACTAACAACAGTAAGCATGCCAAAGGAGAAATTTGCCCCGGCTGTAGCGTCAATACACTCTCCCCCAATAAGATGTTTTGGATGTTTTAACAAGGCTTCTACATAGCGAACTAGAATCCAATTTCTGTAAGTAAACTTCAGTATATTTTGGTTTGTCCAATCTTGAAAAGTAACATTGTTCTATCTAATTTCTTCTTCGATTATAATATTAAAATTAGTTATACAAAATCCTAAAAGAAAATATAAACAAATAACCAAGAAACCTTACTTTAACATCTCAACAAATAAGATAAATTTTATCATACTGTCAGCTATTGTTGAAGTTGCTATTGACGTTGCAATTGAGATGTACTAACAATATATATATATTAGATATGAATATGTCATTGCAAAAATAGACCTTATCCCATCAACATGAAAAACAAAACAGTCACTCTCCACGAAAATAAAGCGATGTGTTCCTAGCGACAAACATGAATCAAAAGAAAACAAGTCTACATCTCATTATGAGTGGATACTTAACAAATAAACTAAATATAATAAATAAATAAATAGATTCTCAAGTTGGGTGGGGTGCAGCATTATTAATGTATGAGTGGGAATGGACTAGAGATCTTTAGTTCACGTGTGAGTGCGCAACTTCAAGATTTTGAGGGTGTAATTGCATTGTTGACATTAATTTGAGGTGCTTGTTAATTGGTAAGTCCTTTTCGTTCCATGATAGGCTATGAAGTTATTAAGAAGTGTAGTGTGTTAATAAGAAAGTTGGCTCGTGAGCTGAAAAGTAGATATGATTGTTCTTTGGAAAACTAGAAAAAATGTTTGGTATCGATATGGACAAACAACGAGATAATAAAAATGGAGAGAAATGAATATAAATGTTTTACATAGAAAACCTTTAAAGAGAAAAAAATTATGAGCAAAGGAGGTATCGACTTTCATTAAATGAGTAAATAAATGAGAGTACAATATGGAGAAAAGAAATTTAAATGTACTAAGCGTACATTACTCCAATCATGAAAACAAAGTCCTAACTCAGGAATAAAATTCTCTCCTTAGTTACCAAAAAACTCTCACCAAAACTCATATGCGACTACCTCTTGTCGTCCTCAAAAAAAAGCCCTTACTGATTAGCACGTCAAAACAAAGATACAATGACCCCTTTAAATAGGCTTAGATTAGAGTTCTAATCATATTAAAATATCCATAGAATAATCAAAATCTAACTGGGAGAAGCAGTTCTAATTGAAGTCTAAAATGTTCTTGCCAAATAGGAGGACAAGTCGTGATGTGCCGACACTCCTTGTCATGACATTGATGTCGCATTTGCACGGAGTTTACATCGCGTCATCCTGACAAGCCCTACATGCTCGTCACGGTGCCAAACCTGTTTTGGCCCTTCTTCAATGTTAATTGTTGTCTTAAGTGCCTGTCAACTTTCCGATAAATGCAAGGCACACCCCACAAAAAAATATTGGGTCTTTGGGTTTTTATAGTACTAGATGATAGTTTGTGTTGATAGTTGAGATTTTAAATGAATCGAGGAGAAATTCATTGGTTGTAATTTTAGTTAGTAATTGGATTTAAAATAATTGAATTTGGGTATAATTGTTTGTAATTAGATAAGAGTAGCATATTTGAGTAACCATTGTTGTAAGGCCCAAATTTTGCCCGGGTCCAGACCATGTAAAATAAACCAAAAATAAAACCAAATGAATTAAACAACCCAAGTTTTCTTTGTTGTTACAAGCCCAATACATAACCCAAAACCCAATACATACTAGCCCAATTTACAAAACTAAAACCCTAGACCCAAAAAAATACAAGCCCGATAGGCCCATTTTTTTAACATTTTCAGCAGAAACCTTAGGGCTACTAATAGGCTACCGCCGCCGAGATCTCCCACGCACAGCCTCCATGCACATGCGCAACCACTACCAGCTGGCCTCCCTTGTACCTGTAAAACAAAACACAAGCAGAAAACAAAGGCGAAAAAACGGGAGCAAAAATAAATTTTTTTGTATTTTAGATTTTGATTTCTTCTTCTTCGGCTATAAAAAGAGGCTAATGTATTTATTCTTGGGTATGCAATCAATAGAAAGAAAGAATAGCAAATTTCAAATCAAGAAAAGATAAAAAAGAAACAGATCATATTTGGTTTAAGGTGATTTTTTTTCCTTTTGAGTGTTTTATATATACAAAACAAAAAAGAAAAGAGGGGAAGGTTACCTTTCAATTGGCCTTAAAAGGGAGGTTTTCGGCCCTCCGGCGGTGGACCACGTTGGAGCTGGGCCGAAAATTGCTGAGGGAGATAGGGTGGAGAGAATTTTTTTAGTTTTTTTTTTTTTTTTTTGAGGAAGGATGCTGAAAATGAAAAAAAGGTTTAAAACTTGGTTTTATACTGGTACCAAAACGATACTGTTTTGGGGCCTTAAGCCCCAGATGCAAAAAGGTGCCGTTTCACTTGACCCGCGCGCAAACCGACCCGACCCGCTTAGGATCCGTGTGTTTTGGACTGAGGGTCTATTTGCTCCCTTAGTCCCTCCGCTTTTGAGGAAATCGTCAATGAGGTCCTTTTTATCTTTTCGATTTGGCCACGTATTATTTCTTTTGTTTCAATTTAATCCCCATGCCTCATAGCAAGCTTAAATCCAAACGGCGCTACTTTGAGTGTTCGGGATAATTTCCCAATGAGCACTCGGTAGTTTGCGTGCTTTTCGTTCAAAGCCCCGATTCTTTTAGATTTGGCCCTTCAATTTTATTTTGATTTCAATTTGGTTCTAGGTCCTTTTAACTCTTTTTTTTTTTTTAATCTTTTTGATGTTTTTTAAAACTGTTTTTTATTAGCATTATTGTTTATTTATTTAGTCTTAATTTTTCATCAAATATTTCATTGATATTCAATTATTTATTTATTTTTTGTTTATTTAATATCTCCTTTATTTCATTCTTTTACAAATGTTTTTATATTTTCTTTTATTTTGTTTTTGTATTTATTTATTTTAATTGTTTTCTATATTTTTTAAATGTATTTCAAAATCTAGATCTTATTATTATTATTATTATTATTATTATTATTATTATTATTATTATTATTATTATAATACATCCTTTTTCGTACATATTTACTCTTTTTATTTTCATATTACTAAAGTTTTGTAAAATTATTATCATTATTATTTTTTATATACATGTGTTTACCTAATATTTTTAAATATACCTATTTTATTTTATCTCATTATTACTTATATATTTGCATCTTTCATACAGTTTTAAAACTTTGGATTTTATATTATCATCATTATTATTAATATTATGTTTTTATGTTACACTACACTTATTTATTTGTTTAGTATTAGTTCTTTTTTGTTCCAAAATTTTAGGTTTCTTAACTATTTTTTTTTTCTTCTATTTTGGCTTGTTTATTTTATTTTTGCCTCTCACCTTATTATGTATCTCATGCGTCCTTGATTGTTCGTATTATCGTTGAAATAATGGTATATCATGCGGTGCTTATAAATTGTAGCATTTGATTCGTATATGCTTTTTTAATAATTCATTGATTTACTTCCAAATTCATAAAAAGGAAAATCTTTCAAAGTAAGGCAGTATTTCGTGCTACGAGAAATTCGAGAAATTGTATCCTAACTTACTGGGTTTCAATTTCCTTGTTAAACCTAAATAGCCGAATATACTTTTAATTTTCAAAATACATGAATTTCAAATAAAACAAAAGACAAGCTTATTCTCGAGGGTTTAGAATGTCATATCCTAACGTACTGGATCTGACATTTTTATTACTTCGAGACAAGAAGGTCTTTAGCATCCGCTTTGATTTATCCAAGTTTTTTAAATAAAAAAGGAGGATCGTATTTTTAAATTCTTTACGGATTTTCAACTTTCGACATTAAGACATTATTTAATCAATTAGGTACCAATTTTCGGCGTTACGAGGGTGCTAATCCTTCCTCGTGCGTAACCGACTCCCGAACCCATTTTCTCGAATTTCGTAGGCCAAAATCAATGTTTTAATAAAAAAGCATTGTACAAGGTGATCCGATCGCACCTAAATAAAAAGGATTGGTGGCGACTCCATTTTCGTTTTCTAAAAGTCGATCCCTGTTTTTCAAAATAAAAATGGTTTCGACAATTGTAATTGGTGAATCTCACCCAAGTAGGTGTAATTTGAGTACTTCAATTACACTTTCCGATTATTAAGAGAGGATGAGAATTGAAGTAATTACGCAGGTAATTATACCCAAATTCAATTTTAAAAAATAGTTTTATACGAATTAGAAAAAATATATTATAAACATGAACACGTATGAGTGTTTGGCATGGTTATGACCAAAAATTTATTATATTATAAATCCTAAAAAATATATATTATAAAAATATTTTGTATTTTTATAAAGTTATAACAAAACTATATATATTATTTAAATCCTAAAAGGTATGGCCTAAAAATTTATTATAAAAAATAATTTACATGCTATAAAAGTGTTATAATATATTTATTTATAAAAATTTATGGCTAAAAAGTATAAACGTAATTTTCTTATGTCTCTATGCTATATATTATAAAATAATATATTTATTCATAAAAAAATGTTATAGGTTTTTTTATCATAACTTATTTATAAAAATAATTTTTTAAAGTTATGACAAAAAATATATTTTTTATAAAAAGTGTTATAAAGGTTATTAGATAATTCATAATACTTTTTTTTATAAAGGTTACATATTTAAAATTTTATATTATTTATGACTTAATTTACATATTATAGAAAGGGATATAACTTAACATAAGTCTTTCTCCAAATTAAGTTTATATACATTTTTATAATAAAAGTTACATACTATTTGGACTGTGAACCCAAATATTTTCATGGACCATATCATAGGGGTGTGATCCTATTTGAAAGAATGATGACAAACATAAGCACCATAAACAGCTTGCAAACTCTTTAATTTAAGACATTCAAAGCTTCGAAATGTGGTTAAGAAGACATTCGCAGCTCTAAAAACATATTTATCATATTAACAACATCACATTAGTATATCGTAAAAAAAATAATGTTAGATTGTACTAACATGTTGCATATTTCATAACTTCAACCATTAGTGGAATTGAGATAATTCATACTTTAAGAGTACATGGAAGAAGTAGATCTTGATAAATTTAATGATGTAGATTCAAATTCAGATGATGGTAAACTTGATCAAGGACCAACAGATGATGGTAATATGCATATGTTAAATATTAAAGATAGAATAGTCTAACAAATATGTACTAGAACAATTAGATAAAATTGCATATGATGTTTGTTTTTCTTGTTATTTTTATTAGTAATCGTATTATCAACTTTTTTTAGACTAACACATTACATACGATGATTTGTATTTAATTTTTGTTAGTTGTTCAGAATTTATTTCTATCACACTAATATTTTTTTATAGTAATTAATATTTTTAAAAATATAAATGATGTAATTATGTAATTACAATTTGTACAGCCAAACATGACATGGGAATTACACTCTGTTAGCCAAACACGTCTGGGGAATTACAATTCTTTGTAATTACAAATTACACTTTTATTCAATTACATTGGTGTAAAACTAAAGTAGTTTACATCTTTTTGTATATTTTTGTGCAATTAATATTTTAACAATCAATCCCTTGAATTTGTCAATGTAATTTTACTTATCATGCATGTAAATTTTCAAATTGATTTAATATCTCTATCATATTTGTAGCGACGTAAAAATTAGCTTTGTTTGGTCGCTAATTGAGGTGATTTATTGAGAATTTTGGAAATTGAAATTAGATTTTATTTAAAAAGGGAGTCGCTACCGATCTTTTTTCTAGGTGTGATCGGACACCTAATAAATCCTCATTTTAACAAAAATTTTATTTATTTTTTTTATAAAAGAAGGCCCAATTTAGGTCTACGTGAAAATCCAGAGAAAAAATAGGGTTCGGGAGTCAGTTACGCACGAGGAAGGTATTGACACCCTCGTGATGCCCAAAATTGGTATCTTATTAAACACGTGTTATCTTGATTTTCAAAGATACGGGTTCAATGTAAAATTTAATCGTGATCCGTTTGAAAGAAATGAGAAGTTTCGAGTTTTTAGTTTTTTAGAAGGACGTCCTGTTCTAACACGAACCGTTAACTTTCACCCAACATAGCGATGACATCAACGACTTGGTGTTAAATCGTTACGTTACCTTATGCATTGAAGTTAATTTAAAACGGGAATAGGATTTTTGTTGTAATGAAAAGCAAATTGTTATGAAATAAAAATAGATAATAGGAGTTTGAAATACATCGAAGCAAATGATGAACATTACAACAATATTAAAAATAACAACGATGCATGCGATATTAAACACAATAATAGAATTAAACATGATATAAAAACAATAATATATATACAAAAAGATATAATCTTAAAAAGATGTGCGTACATAATGTAGGGTTAAAAATATATACATACATAATATAGTGTTTAAAAAAACTATATAATATAGTATAGAAAACATATACATAAGATAATATATAAAAAAAAATAACTAGTAATATGAAAAGTATATACATAATATACGAAAATGTAATATAATTGAAAATACATATAATATAGTATCAAAAGGATAAATATATTATATAGTATAGAAATATAGACATAGTATATACGTAACAATAATACTTAGAAGTATATATAATAGCGTTAAAAATATACATGAGGGATAAAGATATATATGTAATATACATGTTAGAAACGAGAATAATTTCAAAAATACTATTAATAATACTATGTAAATATATGTAAATAATAATAATACTAGTAATAATAATGATGAAATACAAAAAGTGAATATGATACGATAATAATATTAAACATATATAATAGTAAATAAAACAGTAAAATAATGAAAATGATGTAAGTAATATTAAAAAGGATATATATATATATATATATAAAGTATAAAAAGATAATAAATTAATAATGGTAATACGTTAATAGATAATAAGTATAATAATATCGATAACAAAATACAATAATACAAATAATATTAAAATTATAATAAAATAAAGAAAGAAAAAAAAAGGTGAAAATAAAAACGGACGAAATTAAAATTGAGACAAAATTTGGAGTCTAAAAAGAAAGAACAAGGCTAAATAGAATAAACAAAGGGACCCGATTGAAAACGCGCGTAGAGGACAGGGATTAAAAAGGGAAATTATCCTGTCCATTCAAAACGGCGCCGTTTGATTGTCGATCACTCAACAGTCCAAGGATTAGATTGAAACAATAAGCGAACCGCGGGGCAAAATTAAAAAAGGGACATGGGACTCTATTGAGTGTTAACGTGAAAGAAGAAGGGCCGATGCGCAAATCCCCTCTCCGCAGGAACACGCGGATCCTAGGGGCTAACGGGTCGGGTCAACACGGGTATGTACCCACACGGCACCGTTTTGCAACATATGAATTTTTTAAAAAAGAAAGAAGAAAAAAACCCTAAAGCCTAACACTATGTTTGGTTCACCTGCATGGCTAAGTCATTCCGGGTGTATTCACCCCGCCACAGTGAAGCAGGTGTTTGGTTGGCTGAATGACCATTCAACCGAATGGCCATTCCAGGACTAAGCGGTAAAGTCCCGTAATCACCATTACGCACACCCACCTCTGAATGGGTTATTCGGCGTTTCCCGGAATAGATTTCTTTTTTTTTTACCCAATTTGCCCATGCAGAAAATAATTTAAAACTCTAAAATTCAACAAAGAAAATCGATAAAAAAAACAGCAACACTATAATATGAACATTGCAGTAAGTAAACCATGGCAGAAAAAAAAACAGAATTTTATAACAGAAGAGACTCAATCATCTCATTGCCTGCAAGACGGAGTTCCTGATTTTGCCCATTTATTGGCTGTTGAAGGATTAAAACGAGGGATATATCAATGCCTGCAAGACGGAGTTCCTCATTTTGCCAGAGAAGGGCATATGTTTACTGCTTTGAACATATGTTTTCTGATTCAAGGGAGGGGAGTCTTGGGTGGATGTAGGATCTAGAAAGGACATTTTTGCAGGAAATGAAAGGTTGAAGAAGGTTGAGAAGGGGACTATTTAGCTAACCGAAGGAAATTAATTACTAATTGTTACTTTTCAAGAGAGTTTACTCTTTTGTTTCATTGGTTGAAGCAACGGTGGCTTCTCTGGCAAATTAAATAATATTTAGCCCATCAATTATATATTATTAAAATTATATTTAATAATAATATTAAGATATGATTAAAATAAAATACAAAAAATTGATTATTAAATTTTTTCTATTAAAAATTTTATATTTAATAAAATATAAAAAAATATGTTTTCTATTAAAATTGACTATTAAAATAAAATATTATTAGAGGATTATCATATCGTATGTTAAACTCATTTTTATATTGGCGATTGTGACTTAAGAGAGCAGGTGAGAGGCAAGATTAAAGCAATTATATTAGATATTGAAATATTCTTAATAATAATTTTATATTAAAATTATTATTTAATATTATTAATAATTATATTAAGAATATTATTAAATTATATATTATTTTATTAAATTGTATTTAATAATAATTATGTTAAAATATGATTAAATTATTTATTTTTATTTTTATTTTTATTAAAATATATTTAACAATAATTTGATTAAAATTTAATAATAATAATCATCTATTTACAAAAATTCTGTTAAGGGTATTTTGGTCATTTAAGCATTTTTCCTTATACTATTACCACATCTATTCCATTCAACCAAACACAAGAATTCTATTACAGCTCTATTCCATTCCATTCAACCAAACAATTGAATTACTGATTACAGCTCTATTCTATTACAACTCTATTCTATTACAGCTCTATTCCATTACAGCCCTATTCCATTACAGTGAACCAAATGTAGCGTAAGTGTTTGGCCGTTTTCTGATAGAGGCACAAACGACGCTCTTCCATTCCCCTCTCATTCGGCCAACTGAGAGGCTCCCTTCGACTACCGTTAGGCCTCCATACAACCACCATAATCGGTGAATAATGGCGCGCAAAAGTGTCCCATAATCTCTCGTTTAGAACCAAGCCTCAAAGGTCGTCGATTTTGGCCCCAAAATCCTATCTCAAACTTCGATTTCGACGAAGGAGATGAGGATTCCGATGGCCCGTACGCGAAGGTCAGTCCTCTCCTTTTATTTGTTTCTTACTTTATGTACAAATAATGAGAAAAATAAAGAAAAGAAAACAATCACACAGAATATGAAATCGAAAGATTAGATTGGAAATATTGAAAACCACCTTCTGATTTCTTTCTTTTTTTGCTTTGTATTCGTAAAAGTGTGTACCAAATACAGGGGTTTTTTCGACTCATTTTATAGTCGAATACAACAGCCTTAGTCTACTACTCTCTATTATTTTCTTTGTTTCTGTTTTTCTGCTTGTTATTTTCTTTGCGTGTTGCTTTAGTCTCTGTATTGGTTGCGGTTTGCTTGCCCATTTCTGGTTATTTTGCAGGTGAAGAAGGAAGTCAACGAGCGGGCTTCCGTTTTGGCGCTAAGGACGGACAAAGGCGATCCTCGAGCACTGAGCTCGCTGCCGAGGCACGTAGGGAGGCAGAGGTGACTGCGGCGCTAGGGTGAGCTTAGGGTTTCGACTAACCGAAACTTAGTTTGGGTAATGGGCTTCTGGGTAGTTGGGCTTATGTTGGGTTTGGGTTACTGTTGGGTCAAGATTGTAATGGGTCTAGGCATTTGGGTGGCTATTTTTGTAATTTGGACTTAATTTATTTGTTAATTTAGACTTTTAATACTTGGACATTTATTTTCTAATTTTGGTTTTATACTTGGTTTAAAATTAGGCTTTGTAAAATGGGCCGGGCAATTTGGGGTTCGTACAATATTGATCTAAAATATTGTATATATTAATTTTTATTAAAAAATGATTTTTTTATATAAAATAAATATTTAGAAGTATTAAATTTGTTGAGAGGAGGTTAGACTCTCTTTGGTAGAAGTATTCAAATTATGGAGGTATTGTATTCGACGGGATCATTGAGTGGGAATGCCTCATTGGGGGTGTTCAATCGGTTAATCGACCCGAACTACCATTAACCAAATCAACCCTTTTAAACCCTTATCTATTAACCGGACCAAAATTTTTTCAAAAAAAATAATCGAACCGAACTTTTCGATTAATTCGGTTGATTAACCGAATTAACCAAAATTTATATATTTTTTTTTAATTTTTGGTTAAAACAAGTATAAAACATATAAAAAATTAACTGACTTAACCGACCAATTAATTTATATTTCCAAAAAATTAACCGAACCGACTGAATACTTATATATTATAATATTATTTATTAAATTTGGTTAATTCGGTTAACCGTCCAATTTCAAACCGAATTAACCGTTAACCAAACTTCTAAAAAATTATTAACCGACCCCTGACCGAATTAATTCGATTAACCAACCGATTAACGAAATTAGGTCGGTTAACCGAATTAATTCGGTTTTACCCGAACACCCCTAGCCTCATCCACCAAGGAAATGTGAACATTTGGCCTTGGCGGGGTTCAAACTCATGCCCATAAAATGAGGGTCAATATATTAAGGCTTCCTTTGGATTACTGGTGAGATTGCTTTCAGTGAAGTTAAAAACAACAGTGACAATGGGATTGAATTCTATAACGGTGAGATTAAAATCAACAGTAGGGTGTGTTTTTGAATTTAAACGCAATAAATACATTAAATAAAAACATATATATTAATATATAATAAACTATAAAAAATATATTTAAATTAATTAAAAAGTCATAATTATATTTATATTTATGCTAATTATAATTAAAAATTATTAAACTTATATTTATATTAAAAATTAAATCATTAAAAAGCATTTATATTATATTTATACTAAATAATAATATATAATGAAATGATATTATATAAAATTATTATTTAAATAAATAAATTATTAAACAATTTGAAAATCCCTAATGAAGAATTAATGTTTTGATCTTTTTATATCATCTTTAAATAAATAATTACAAATTATAAGTTTAAAAATCAAACACTTGTTCAAAAATAATATTAAAATACAAGTTTGTTATCACCTCACTAGACTTATCCAAGGGCCAAGTAGTCCGCCCGACTTAATATGTCTAGCTCAACTAGGGTTGAGCTTGAATAAGGATTTTCACACATTGTTTTAGTCCAACTCAACCTAAATTCAATTTACATAATGAAAAATATTTTTAAATTTAAATTTAATTATAAATGTATATAAAGTGTCAATTAAAAATTTAGTTTTAATATTTTTTTTTGAAGGGTGAAATAGGCCTTTTGGGTGGACTGAGCCTGCCTGACCTGAAAATAGACTTAGGCCTGAATTTTTTAAACTAGGTCTTGGCTCTATTTGGCTCAGCCCATTAACACCTTTACACTCCAACTAGAGATGTAAATGAGACATTGGTGCTTTCAAGCTACTCAGATTCGACTTGAAAAATTCAAACTCGATTCGGTAATGATTGAGCCGAATTTGAGCCAGTAATACTTGACTTGAATGACTCGTGAGTTTTATCGAGCTTTTCATATTTTTATATTACTAAATTATGTTATTACTCTTAGTTTATATTATTAACCCTAAGCTTAATTATCAAGCCAAGCTCGAGTTCAAACTTGAGTAAAAAAATTGGTAAACGATCTTAATCGACCTCAAATTCGAGTAGCTTGATTATATCTCAAGTCGAGCTCAAGCTTAAAAATAGATGTTCGATCGAGCTCGAGCTTGGTGTATTCGAGCTTGGCTTGACTTGACACGGCTCGATTACACCCTACTTATATTCACCATTGAATAAATTTTAGAAGAAAACATTTTCTTTTAACCCACATCGTAAGTGTGATAAAATCTAATTATATATAATGCGAATGTACCTAATGATCAAGATTGTTGCAACTAGACTAGATCATTCAAAACACGAATACGGAGAAAAAAGGTTGAACAAGTTGATACGTAAATTGATACAGACTGATTAAATCAAATTTATTTATTTATTTGTTTTTAATGAATATGTAAATAATTTATTTAGTTAAACCAAACCAATTGATCAATCAAAAATTAATAATCTGATCAGTTCGATCATTGATCTGATTCTATCAATTAATTTTGATTAATTGGACTTGCTTAAAAAATGTAAACCTTGATCCGATTCTATCAATTAATTTTGATTAATTGGACTTGCTTAAAAAAATGTAAACCTATCCACATGCTAGGCCTTGGATAAGCTTATTTACAAATTGGGCCAACTAGGCCTAGATTAATATTTCAATAATAAAAATATTTATTTAATTTTGATTATAAATATATATAAGAAAACCACACTCATATCTTAAAATATATATATAGAATAATAGTTAAATTCTACTATTAGTCTCTACAAAAAGTTATGGATTTAATCCTTGTAATTATTTGGTTATTTTTAGTCCTTGTGTAATGCCAGCTCTCACCAAATAATAATTCTTAAAAAAATTTATACAAAAGTTCATAAAAATTAGCATGAAGTACATATGGATTGACATGCGCGTTATCATGTTTAAAACTCGAATGTTTTAGTTAATATTTTCGTTAAAAAAAAAACAATTCGACTCTTTTTGAAAGATTGATGATCAAATTCAACTATTTTTGAAAGGTTGAAAGCTAACTTTAACTAAATAATAACAAAGGCCAAATTGACATGTCTATTTTATAAGCTCTTCACTTTTATTATTTCAATAATAAATTTCAAAAAGTTCACAATTTAGTCCTTAGCTTCATGAACATACAATATTTATTATAATCTCACTTCAACATCACTTTATGTCTATCTCATTATCATATTCACTTCAATTAAACCTTCTTTTAAAATATTATATTTCACATATAAAATTTTTTACATTTTATTTTACTAATTTACCACAACGTTCACAAAGTTTACATTTTATTCCTTAGCTGACAAGGGAATTCAAGGGTACTTCCCTCTCTTTAGCCTTAAATCACTTGTTTTTCTCTTTTCTTTGACACTTGAATCCACTTCATCTACTTTTCATGAGAATTCTCTACTTTAACATTAAACTTAAAAACATGATTGAACCTTGAAATTCTTACCTTATTCTCTTGATTTCAAGCCTTAGCTTGGTTTTCTCTCTGCACCAACATGAACATTAATGGAATTTCAAGAATTTCTCTCTTAATTTCAAGGAAAGGACCAAACTAAAAAGAAAATAAAACTCATTTTCTCTATGGATGGTGGTGGCGTGAACTTGAAAGATTTACTTAATCATTAATCAATATAGAAATATCTTAAAATAAAATAATAGTAAAATTAATAATAAAATATTTTAACCAGTAAGATTTCTACACCTAATTTTTTTAATTATTACATTTCAATAATTGATAATTATCCAAATTGAGAAATTACCATTTTTCCCTTCAACATTCTCTACAATGCCATCCTTGAATCACTATTCATTGTTTATAAAATTTTAATTTAGTCCCTTATCTTTCTCTACTTATTCAATTCGACCCCTACTTACCAATTTTGTGTTATAAGAACTTTTGGGTTATTTGCACTTTTGGTCCTCCAATTTCTTCATATTTACATTTAACCTTCATATTTTGAACAATTATACTTGGCCCCTAAAACTTTTCACTTTTTTATGATTTAATCCTTGAATTAATATATCACAACATGCTTATTAGTTAACTTTCTTTAGCATCCATCAACCTTCTCTTTTATCATTTATATTCCTATTTTACTTTACCGAGGAATCCATTACACACAATTCTCACTTAATATTACTTTTATAACATAACAGTTTTAGGGATTTACATTTTAGACAATTTTTATATAGTAAAGGTTAACTCTATTACAATTTGGACTTATTTGATTCCTTTTAATGGTATAGGGACCAAATTGATTCATTTAATAATAAATGGACTAATTTGATCTAGTCCCTATAGTACAAAGACCTCTTAGATAGTTTAATAGTTGAAAAAGTCATTAGCAATGGTTGTAATGTTGAAATTTTGAGATTTCTCAATAACACCCCTCACCTGTCCTCATCATCGGAATTGAGTTATGGGATGCTACAGTACAAAATGGAACAATAAACAATTAATAGTAGAAAAATCAATTACCTTAATCAATTCAATCATGAAATACCATTTAAAACTTTTCCTGAGTCTTATATAAGTTTACGTGAGCTCTAGAGTTGACTCGAGAACAAACAATGATCAAATTGTAACATGTCATCAAAAGTCACATGGCTGTATAGCTGGACCATGTAATAAATTGAGACCGTGTGAAAACTAGAGACCAAATCTACAGTACTCACAAGGGCGTGTGGCTAGCTCGTGCGATAATCGGGAACCATGTGCTTCTAAATCTTCCTATTATCTAGTTGACAGGCAGCCGTATGGATAGGCCTTGTGGTTCAAAAATATGCCGTTTGGTACATGTTTCAATTTCAACCTAAAAAGACAACTTCAAAACACAATTTGGCCAAATGATAAACCTATTCAAAACAATCCAAAAACATACCATATAAATCCCCTAATCATCTAACCAATATGCCTCAATGGCACCATTACAAAAAGATCTTAAGAATATTTAAACCATTCATATAAAATGATTTCAATCCACACTATTCATCCAATTCAGACATGCATATAAATCTATGTTACAAATTCAAAAATTATTTAAAAATAACTTGCCAATTCTCACCTCATTAATTTTACCTTATCTCATACCAAAACTTGACCATTTAGGCTTCAAACATAGTAACTACCTACTAACATACATATCTTAACCATTATATCCAAGCATCCTTAACACTATCATCTTTCTTAATTCAAAAACATGAACACTTCAACTAAACATACACATACCATTCAAGTCTTATAGAAATACCATATATACTTTCAAAACAAATATTACAAAGAACCATTTCATCATATTTTCAAAATCATCACTTAAACACATAAACCCTTATTCATAACCAAGCCTATATACATGCCACATAATCAAAATTAGAATGATTTGAAAATCTACTGAGACTGAAGCTGGATAGTGTGAGCCCTGGGGATGATTCGATAGACACATTCTGCAAAATGCCAACTATAGAAAATAGAAAACGAAACAAAGTAAGCTTAGTAAGTTCATAGTTTAAAACGTACCATAACTTACATTGGAATAAAGAAATACATAAATACAATCAATTTACATGATATTATATAACAAAATATAATTTTTCATTTCATTGAATTCGGTCTATCTATTCAAGTCTAAAGCATATAATTGAATCATTCATTTCTTTCAATTAATCAAAATAGCTCAATGAACAATAACAAAGGGTCAGATACTTGGGTATCTACACCATAATAGAGAGTAGCATAGTATTGTATAGAGGCACCGAAGTATAAACTCGTACAAGCACACGACTAACCCAATTGAAATGCCAATTGTATCCTATCCTTCATTCATTCGAGCTCAATAAACATAACAAAACATTTATCTTTACAAATTAGTGCATTTCTCACCTTTCGTAGTAACTTGTAAACATTGTAAAATACATTCAAACACTATAAGTTTACAATTTAACCACAATAAATACATATAAGTACATAATTATACCCTGTGAACTTACCAGGTAATAACAACAACGATTAAATTATCAAGGACTAATTTGTACTTTCCCTTTTTTCCTCTATCATCTATTAGTTGGTTCAAATATTGATCTATACATTAATTCATTTCAAACTATCAAATCCAATTACCTTAAAACCTCTAATTAAAGGCACATGACAACTTAGTTTCTTTTTTACAAAATTTCCCTAAAGTTTTGCATGTTATTCAATTTAGTCCCTAAAACTGAAACAAACATATCTTTCACATTTAAGCTTCATTTTTCAACCTATTTTCAATTTCATCCTTTTAAAACCCTATAGAATAAAAAAAATATAGAAACTACATGTCAAATTTTACATAATTACAATTTCATCGTTAAACTCAAAACTAAAAAAATTCGTTTTACAATTTAATCCATAATAAAATCTAAGCTTAGAACCGAGCTATTTAACATCAAAAGCATAAAAACCATCAATTACAACATCTCAAAACTCTAACAGTTTTACAATTTAATGCTCAAATTAGCTAAATTAAGCTACAATGATATCAAAAACATTAAAATTATGAAAAACTGACCTAGAAACTGACCTAGAAATCACTTACATGAAAGGGATGAATGATTGAAGATAAAAATTGGCTTCCCTTGGTTCTTTTTGTTAACAATGAAAAAGATGATGGCTCTTTTATTTTTATGTTTATTACCTTTTAACTATTATTATTATTATTATTATTATTATTATTATTATTTTAACATTAATTTAACATATAAATTATAACAAAAATAAGCACAAACCGTCCAACCTTAATTAAAAATGGCCTAATTGCCATCTAGATCCTTGAATGATTACTAAACAAGATTTTTAACTAATAAAAATCAATAGTGAGCAACTTTTACGGTTTTTATGATTAAATCCTTATACCTTAATTATTAATCGTTCAATGAAATTATCGGACCAAAATTTAATAAAACCCTATACTAGACTCGTAAATATTAATAAATAGTATTTATTGACTCACCATTGAGAAATGAAATTCTGAGATCACCATTTTCAATACTACTAAAAATCGGACAGTTATATTCTCTACTATACATGCAATAAAACAAAAGAAAACAACAATAACAACAAATGTACCCAATAGATAATTTCGTACATTTAAGTTCAACAATGAATTTATATATATATATATATATATATATATTTATACTAGAAAAGATTGTAATAATTAAATACATCACATGTAATAATTAAATGCTAAAGAAATATTTTAATGATTCATTAATGATTTTATAATAATTAGTTTGATTTAAAAAAAAAAAACTAAAATGATATATATAAGCGTCACTACAACAATTAAGATTTTTAGTGACGGTTATGTTGTAATATATAACAAAAAGTTTCGTCACCAATATTAGATTATTTGTGAAACACTGATAAAATAACTATTCATGATTTATTAAATAGTGATTATTATTAATCATTATTATGATTTAATCAATAATATAAGTAGTATTTAACTTAAAAAAATTATTTTAATTTCAAAAAGTAGGAGATTTGAGGCTTAATTGATAATTTATTTTTGATTTAAAATTTAATTGAATTTTGTTTTCTATTAAGGTTATGAAATTGTTTTAATCTTTTTAATGTCAACCCACTATTGTATTGTGGTAATTAGATCTAAAAACAACCATCTGCCATAGTAATTATATAAAAAAAAATGGTCTGCCCTTTGTCTGTCTTATTTTTGTGGTGTTGTTAACTTTAGTGGACCAATGAAATTTTCCATTTTTTCTGTTCAATATCTCTTTCGCTTCAATCCTTTCCTTTCCTTCCATTTTCCCTTCTCTCAATCTCATTTCACAAAGTAAAAGACCCTTTATTTTTATTATTTGTCTTTTCTTTTTCTGTCATTGGTTCCTTAGGAAAAGGGTCAAGTTCCAATCCTCTAAAGGATTGAAATTGAAGGTGAGTTTTGTTTGTTCCACTTTCTCTCAATCCCTTTTCATGGCATTGTCTCCGCTATTTGTTTTCCGGCATTGGTTTCCTTAGAATTGTCAAGAACAAGGGTTTAGTTGGAATCTTGGGAGGGATTAATGTGAAATTCATTCCTTTTGCATTGACTTCTCAAGGTAAAAATCTATATGTTCCTTTATTTTCTGGCATTGGGTTCTTTAGAATCTTGAATTTTATTCTCTTTGCATTGAATTTTCAAGGGAAAAAGTGTATTTTTCCTTTATTTTCTGGGGTTGGGTTCCTTAGAATTTTGAGGGAAAAACAAAGATTTAGTTTGAATCTTGAGGAGAATTGAAGTGTGTTTGCATGAGAAGATGTCGATACCAAAGGAGTTAGAACAAGTGATGAAACTGAGAGGGGGTTCGGTGTTGGGTAAAAAGACCATTCTCAAGAGCGACCATTTCCCTGGATGCCAAAACAAGCGATTATCTCCCCAGATCGATGGTGCTCCTAATTACCGTCAGGTTCTTTACCTTAATTCTTCTGTTATTTGTTTTCCCCTTCTAGAGAGTTCTTATACTACAGATATATATTCATATACATACATATGTATATATGTGTATAGGGGCTTAATAGGAATTGGCATCTAATTGGAATTCTTGCCTTTTCTGCTGGATTTCTTTCATTGCCCTTTGCTATTATCTGTTTATTTACTGCTTTCTTGGATATCCTATCTATAAAAATGAGGGGCTGCAAGATATATGCTTCATCTCGTTTAGTAATCTAATAAATTATGAGTTATGTTTCACCTCGTTTAGTAATCTAATAGGTGCTATTAGATTTCATGGTTTACAGTATACTGTTCCCTTAGTTCTTTAACTGTTATTGGTGATATGTGTCTTTAAATTATCGGTTATGATGCAGATGATGGTTTGGTTACGTGATTATCACTTTGAATTGATAACTCTTATTATATGGTACGATCTATTTTGTTAAAATTCATGTTCTTTTTTAACCCTTTTTCTTTGCCTTTATATTTTGATCTGCTAATAACAGGCGGATTCTTTGCGTGTTCATGGTGTTGCAATTCCAACAATTGTTGGAATACACAATGTTCTTAAGCATATTGGAGCCCAAAAGGGTGGGAAAGCACATGTTCTTTGGATTAATCTTCGGGAGGAACCGGTAAATGATGTCTCATCCGTTGATTACTGTTTGTGGATAAGTGTATGGACTGTGAAATATAATTGACATTTGGGATACTTTGCTTGACTTATTTTATGAAAATATTTTGAGAATTGGGACAAAAGTAGAAGTTCAATTTTTAGGACTACTTATGATACTGAAGATAAGATAACATGAAGCATAATATCAAAACAATCACATGGAATGAGTAGAAAACAGAAAATCATTGCACATGTAGTAACCATAAAAGTAAAGAGAAAGAAAAAGAAATGGTGGAAATCTGCTTCATCTAATAAACAATCATTCTCTTTAAGCATTTTTTTGACACAAATTGTCATAGATGCTAGGTCAATTAGTAAATTCAAAGTTTTAAGCCATTGGTTATGTAATCTCAAAACAATTGCCTTCAGTCCCTACCAAAAATGATTTTCTTTTTACATATATTTGGTAAATCAACTTGGAACCATAAGGTATCTACTCCATGCTCCCATCTTTAAAATACAAAAGGAAAATTTTTTCTTTGCCAGTAGAAAAACATATATTGATGCTAATTTGTTATGTTGTTGGTGATGATAAAATAGAAATGTAATACATGCATTCATTATTCATTAGAAACCCTATGATGATGAACTTGATTGTGGTGTGCATGTTGTTTTACATGAGACTTTTAATGAGTTTTTTTCTTTCCTAATTTGCTTATTCTAATATTTTCATATATATTCTTTATGCTTAATAGGTTGTGTATATTAATGGACGTCCCTTTGTTTTACGTGATGTAGAAAGGCCCTTCTCCAACCTTGAATATACGGTATGTTAGCTTTGTGAAGAGTTCTTAGTTTACTTGTGTCTGAGTACTTGTTAGAAATTATGACTTCAAATTACAGTAGCTCCTCATATTATTGCACATGTGCAAGATAAGGGCCTTTTTATTTATTGTTAATTTGATTATAGCCTTATATTGTATAGGGAATCAATAGGGACAGAGTTGAGCAAATGGAAGCTCGATTAAAGGAAGATATCCTGTTGGAAGCTGCTAGGTATGTCCTTTGGTTGCACAATTTCTTTTTCATTTGTAAATATTTGTTTGCTGCCTTTACAAATGATTGCCCTACCTTGCATGATAGCAAATTTTACTTGGAATTATGACATAGCAGATATGGAAATAAGATCCTTGTCACTGATGAACTGCCAGATGGTCAGATGGTGGACCAGTGGGAACGAGTATCCTGTGATTCTGTGAAGACACCTTTGGAGGTATAAGTTTTGGAAAATAAGAAAATGTGACTGATCTGCCAAAGTTTTGACTTATTATCACAAACTCATTTTTGGGTGTTTCATTGGTTTAGGTTTATGAAGAATTGCAAGTCGAAGGGTACTTGGTTGACTATGAGCGAGTGCCTATAACAGATGAAAAGTCACCGAAGGAGCTGGATTTTGATATTGTGGTGAGTTCCATGTTATTAGCCTTATTCTGCTTATTTATTTGAATAATTAATGTCTTTTTTTCTTGAGACACCCTCCCACTTTGATACATCCTACTAAATTTCTGCTAATACTTGGACAACTAAATACCAACACCATAGTTTTTCTTCATATATAACTTAGGGTAAGAAGCACATATTTTCTGACCAGTTGAACTTTTTACTGTACATTATGCCCTAGTATAACTTAGTTTTGTTCTGGTAATACGGTTTGACTGCAAATTTTCTTTATTAGCAATATTGGAGGGCTCTTGAGAGATTGAATTTTCTGTCTGTTTTGCTCTTGGGTTGACTGATTGGAAATCAGTGGAGGCTATTTATCTCTTTTTAGCTTAGTGACTTAAATGAAATCACGTTGAACTGCTGAAAAAGGATTCGTATAGCTAGCTAAATTTTTAGCTAAAAGAGTATAATAAAAGGTAGAAGCTTACTAATTTATGTGTTTTTACATGATGTCACGGTGATTCAAAATTTTGGTTTTTAAAGAAT
The DNA here is from genome assembly GCA_020496765.1 of Gossypium stocksii. NCBI lineage: Eukaryota > Viridiplantae > Streptophyta > Magnoliopsida > Malvales > Malvaceae > Gossypium > Gossypium stocksii. The sequence continues at coordinate 5,844,939 of CM035623.1, forward strand.
TATAATAAAAGGAGAAGCTTATCAATTGACATCTGAATATTGCACTGTGCTAATAATATATTACATTGTCTCTTTCTTCCTTTCTGAGTCCAGGTTAATAAAATTTCTCAAGCTGACATAAGCACAGAGGTTGTTTTTAATTGTCAAATGGGACGAGGAAGAACAACTACTGGCATGGTGATTGCTACTTTGGCTTATCTGAACAGAATTGGAGCGTCTGGTAGTGTTGTCTCTTTATTTATGTAATTTTAACTCAAACAAGCTACACATTTTCCTTCTATTTATGCCAGTTCTTGTAACTTTTATGATTGAAATTGTTTAGGCATTGGAACAATGAAGGGGATTCCTCATCTTTCTCATTTTGCAATGAATCAAATCAAACCATAGTGTAATTTGGCCTTGAATTTGTACAGAGACAGTAAAGCTTTCAAGAGAGTTTTACAAGAGAGTTATCTGATTCCCCCTTTTTCTTGTATAAGATATGTTAACTCCCTAATTTAGTCAATGGTAGCATGCTTCCTTGAGAACAGTTGTTGAGTCCTCTCCTCAGAACAAGATTCACTCTCATCCTGTCTTAGATTGCATGCTTTTTAGCAGTTTATCACTGGTAGATATATTTGATCCTTAGTAGTACTGAGTTGAATAGTTGCTGCATGCAAGAGAATCCTCATGCATTTGAAAAGGTAAAAAATTGCCGAGATAAAGGACCTCTGACAATTTATGAACTTGAATGGACTTGTTATATAGCTATGTGTCCTCTTATCATTTTTCTCCTAAGTACCTCGTGGACATTATATATTATCAATTATGAAGCAAAACTTGTTTGTTTTATTTCAAGGATGATGATTTCTACTACTGCTTTTAAGCTCTTTGGGATTTTCTTCTTTGAAAGGTTACCATTATTAGGAGTTAAGGGTGAGGCTGAGTGTGTAGTAGCCATTTAGGAACTATAGTAACATAGAGAGTGAAGCTTGTCATGGATTACTTTGGTAATGGTTGTCTTTGAAAAGAAGAAAACTTTATGAACTATAGCTATCTTCTCCTCTGTAGAATTGTCTAGCATGAATCAAGTTGCGTCCTAAATTAAAGAGTCTAGAATGAAGCAGCAACAGTGGGACACAGAATCCTTTAAATTAAATTTGTGGAGAAAAAAAAACTTGCAGGGTGATGATCCTCCAGATTATAAAAAATATACTAGGAACCCCCTTTTAAGTTCAAAACCTGGTTTGCATCAAATTTGTTATTTGTTATATTCATTAAACTGTTTTTAGATTGCCTTCAATATTATTTAATTTATGTTTACTTCATACATATAAAATAAATGTAGAACTGCATGTAATGTAACTTTTTATGATTTCTAAATTATTATATCTAATGATTTAGGCATTCCAAGGAACGACTCAATAGGGAGAGTTTCTGACTATGCTTCTAATGTCACTGACAATCTGCCCAATTCTGAGGATGCAATTCGTAGAGGAGAATATGCAGTCATAAGAAGCCTGATTCGGGTCCTAGAGGTATTATACTATTACTTGGTTGATTCTTTGACATCTGCTTTGGTCATTTTTCTTATAAAATAGTGGCATTCCTTTAGGGTGGTGTCGAAGGGAAAAGGCAAGTGGACAAGGTCATTGACAAATGCGCATCCATGCAGGTATGGCTTTCTAAGTATCCATATTTATTCAGGCTTGCTCTAAGCTTAAAGTCTGGTTTGAAATAAAAATGCTGCTGAGCAGACAATTGCCATAATTCCTTGTTGATATTTTATCGTCTTTATCTACAAGGCCTATTAAGTTTTATCATCGGTGAATACTGGATACTACCCACTGATGTGTCGCTTTAAATGCTAATACAGAACTTAAGAGAAGCAATTGCCACTTATCGCAATAGTATCCTTCGTCAGCCAGATGAGATGAAGAGGGAAGCAGCACTTTCGTTTTTTGTGGAGTACTTGGAGAGATATTACTTTCTAATATGCTTTGCTGTATACATCCACTCAGAGAGGGCAGCTCTCCGTTCTAGTTCCTCTGGTAATACAAGTTTTGCTGACTGGATGAAGGCAAGGCCAGAGCTATATAGCATTATTCGCAGGTAAAGATATGAATGGAAGTGTTATAAGAAGTTTCCTCTTTTAATTTCAGGAACTTAAGCTGAAGCATTTGAGATATTGGCTTTACACTTATAGAAGCAGTATAGATACTTGTATCACTTATTTAATAATATGTATAGGTGTCATGTGGTGCATCAAATAAGGTAGACATTTTGAGAGCTGTGATTATGAATTGACTAATAGTAATTTGTCAGCGGTGCTGAACTGCCTGGAATCCGAATCTGCTTGTTTATGTGATCAATTCTTAGCATTTAGTTATGATGATCATATATAACATTATCAATATTGGGTTGGTTGCCTCTAATAGTTCATGTCCATGCCTTCTAATGCTTGGTTGGGGCTCAAGTGCACTAGAGCCTGCTGAATAGATGTTGTTTGCAAGTTAAACTTGCAAGACTGATTCTAATTTAGCCATTTGGTGTTGAGTTGATATGGATTAGCCAGCAACAAGTTGTTTCACACCAACCCCATTTTTTTTCCTCTTAAGTTTCTTTTAGAGAATTGTTTAGTAAAGAAAGGGAAGGGGAATGCATTTATAGCAACTCAATATCCATATGAATTTATGTTGGGCTGCATAGTTAAAGTTCTTTTTCTCACCCTAAGTTGATGCTAAAATTGTTGTTACATAATTTTTAAAAGAAAACTATCCCAGATTCAGGACTTTCTTTTGGTGCATGCATTACTTTACAATGTATTATTTCAGGTTGCTTCGGAGGGATCCGATGGGTGCGCTTGGATATGCAAGTCTGAAGCCATCTTTGACAAAGAGTGTTGAATCTGCTGATCGTCGCCCTCATGAAGTGGGTGTAGTTGCTGCTATGAGGAGTGGAGAGGTTCTTGGCAGCCAGACTGTCCTAAAAAGTGACCACTGTCCTGGTTGTCAAAATGTAAACTTACCAGAGAGAGTAGAGGGTGCTCCTAACTTCAGAGAGGTTCCTGGGTTTCCTGTTTTTGGAGTTGCAAATCCAACTATCGATGGAATTCGATCTGTCCTTCAAAGGATTGGCAGCTCCAAAGGTGGTCGTCCAGTTTTTTGGCACAATATGCGGGAAGAACCTGTCGTTTACATTAATGGAAAGCCATTTGTTCTCCGTGAGGTTGAAAGACCCTACAAAAACATGTTGGAGTACTCGGTAAATTATTTTTACTTCTTGTTATCTGTAAAAAAATTGTTGAGGATCTGTGTGGCGGAGCTTTGGGCACAGAAGGGTCTCTAGTTGAGGTGTTTCACTTCACTGTAGTATGAGTTCTGCTTACAGTAGCATCATTACTGGTTCTTTGGTCATTGCCATAATATTTACTGTGTTCATGCTGAGTGCAGTCATTTGATTGGTAAATGATTTAAACATTTATACTTGTGCCTAAAATTAACATGGGTCTTTTGAAAAGAGTACCTGCTTTGATTTATGCAAATTGTTTTTGAATCCCTTCTGCCCCATTCACTTGGGAAGCAAAGGGCTGATTGGTACTGGAATCTAAATCGGTCTTGGCATTCAGGGAATTGATCGTGAAAGAGTGGAGAGAATGGAAGCACGGTTGAAGGAAGATATCCTGCGAGAAGCTGAAAGCTATGAGGGTGCTATAATGGTCATTCATGAAACAAAGGATGGTCAAATATTTGATGCTTGGGAACATGTCAACTCTGATTCTATACAAACTCCACTAGAAGTTTTTAAAAGCTTAGAGGATGATGGTTTTCCCATTAAATATGCTCGTGTGCCCATTACCGATGGGAAAGCTCCCAAAAGTTCCGACTTTGATAGACTAGCTGCAAAAATTGCTTCTGCTTCAAAGGATACTGCTTTTGTGTTCAATTGCCAGGTATTTCTTTTTCAAAATGTCTTCATGTGCTATATGAGTTTGTATATGCTTATAAAGTTTTTCATTTTGCTCTTTGTCCTGCTCTCACCTCAATGTGATTGTTCCTTTCTTTTCATAGATGGGCAGAGGGAGGACAACAACTGGTACTGTTATAGCCTGCCTTGTGAAGCTCCGTATTGATTATGGGAGACCAATTAAAGTTCTGCCTGGCAATGTTAACCATGAACAGGCAGATGGGAGCTCCTCTAGTGGTGAAGAAAGTGGAAGTGATGCAACTAGATTGACTTCTAGCACTGTTAAAGTGAGAACTAAAACTGAGCAAGGCCGTGCATTTGGCATTGATGATATCCTACTTTTGTGGAAGATAACAAGATTATTTGATAATGGGGTGGAGTGCCGTGAGGTCCTAGATGCTATTATTGATAGATGTTCAGCACTACAGAACATACGGCAAGCAGTTCTGCACTATAGGAAGGTGTTCAACCAACAGCATATTGAGCCGAGGGTGAGGAGAGTAGCTCTGAACCGTGGAGCCGAGTACTTGGAGCGGTATTTTCGCTTAATTGCTTTTGCTGCATATCTTGGCAGTGAAGCATTTGATAGTTTTTGTGGACAAGGAGAATGTAAGATGTCATTTAAGAATTGGTTGCATCAGAGACCAGAGGTTCAAGCAATGAAATGGAGTATAAGATTAAGGCCTGGGCGATTTTTCACCGTTCCTGTAAATCTTCCTCTCTGGCTACAATCAAGTGAAAGGCTTAATTAATACAATATTCCTAAGATTGCTACATTTTAATGTTCTTATACTTTGTTTTGAACTTGTTTAACTACTTTTGGCTTTCGAATGCAGGAGGAGTTAAGAGCACCACATGAACTGCAACATGGAGATGCTGTTATGGAAGCCATTGTAAAGACACGGAATGGTTCTGTTTTGGGAAAAGGCTCTATACTTAAAATGTACTTCTTTCCTGGTCAGAGAACTTCCAGCCACATCCAAATACATGGTGCACCACATGTCTTTAAGGTTTGCTCAAAAGAAAAATAACTTTCTTCAGAAGTATTTAGTATTCTCCTATATGTTTTAGAAGTTATTTTTTCCTAGTTAAATTTATCTGCTGCATTACAGTAAATCATGTATCCATATTACCTTTTTCAAGAGTCCATTCCATTCCCTCCATGTTAGTTTAGTTCAGTGCCTCACATCCTATCTTAAGTCTCTAGGTGTCAAACTTAGACAACAAGCATACATCTTCTTGGTCTTGGGTTATATAAAATGATTAAACATTTGCAAACCCTTGTATTAAATCCTTCGAACCTGTATGTTCAGGTGGATGGATACCCTGTTTATAGCATGGCAACTCCAACAATTACTGGTGCCAAAGAGATGCTAGCATTTCTAGGTGCCAGGTCCATTGCAGGAGTTGCCGGTCAGAAAGTGGTGGTAACTGATCTTAGAGAAGAAGCAGTTGTGTACATTAATGGCACGCCATTTGTACTGAGGGAGTTAAATAAGCCTGTTGATACCCTAAAGCATGTCGGAATTACTGGACCTGTGGTATGTCATCTTAACACCTATTTTACTTATTGTGGCAAGTTATTTAGCACCATTACTTCAGCCAACTTCTTGCATTGTGAAAAAATATGTAGGTGGAACACATGGAGGCACGGCTAAAGGAAGATATATTGTCAGAGGTTAGACAGTCTGGTGGTCGAATGCTTTTACATCGTGAAGAATTTAGTCCATCATCAAATCAGTCCAGTGTTGTGGGATACTGGGAAAAAATCTTTACTGATGATGTGAAGACAGCTGCTGAACTGTATGCTGCTCTAAAAGATGAGGGGTATAATATAGAATATAGGAGGATTCCATTAACTAGAGAGAGGGAGGCTTTAGCTTCTGATGTGGATGAAATCCAGAACTGTCAAGATGTGTAAGTATCTGTATGCCTAGCTAGTGCTTTGTTCATGAGTCTATTGAAGTTATTCCTACAAAGTTTTTGTTGCATCTGATTCCACCTGCATCTATTCACACATGCTTGCACAAGTAACATAGTTTTAGCTCAGGATATTATGTATTAATGGCTTCTTAGGTGAATGATGTGTTGTGGCTGGCCTTATGGTTATTGTCGGAAATTTGCAGCACAGATTTAAATTTGTCATTATGAATAGATATCCTTTATGTTCTTTTCCTGTTGGGGGAGAACGGCAATTAAAACTGAACTGCCACAATTGGAAAAGCCCTCATCATTAGTAGTTTTGGAAAAGCCAACAGCATCTATTAAGGATTTTTCTTTTTCCAAAACTGCATTTAGTGATATGAGGACCATTTTAGTCATTACGATACCAAGAATTTGAAGAAGTATTTTCTCTTGTGATTGCTTAGGGGGACTTTGAGGTAAATATATACTTAAGTTTTGACCCAAAAAGGAACTGTGATTGTAGATTTAAATGGTTCCTTGAAATTAAATCATTGTTTTGAAGCTGCAATTATGTATTCTACAGCTCCTCAGGGTGTTACCTTTATGTATCACACACTGGATTTGGAGGAGTTGCATACGCGATGGCAATCATTTGCTGCAGACTTGATGCAGAGGTGAACGTTGGAACATCCAATGCACAATCATTGGGTGATGCATATCTACATTCTACACCTGAAGAAAACTTGCCGTCCTGGACTTCTGAAGAAGAAGCACGAAGGATGGGTGATTACCGTGACATTCTAAGCCTTACAAGAGTTCTCATGCATGGTCCCAAAAGCAAAGCAAATGTTGATACTATTATTGAAAGGTATGTCTCATTTCCTTTTCTCTCTTTTTCCCCTCTATTTAGATATTAAAGAATCAGAATGAAGTTTATCTTCTCACTCTTTTACTATACCAGCAATATGTATAATCAGATTCGTAATTCAGGTGGTCCAGAGAACAAAATGATGGATTACTGTACTGAGTTTCTTTCTTCATTTTCTTTTCTTTCTGGACTCAGTTGAACGTGCCCACCTTTTGCTTCTTTAATTTTTTTCATTTCAAGGCTTTATTTTGTTTCATATTTTAGGCAACCAGTTTTTTATCCCTGCCCTTTGCCATTTAGCATTCCAGTTATCGGCTTTTTAACCCTTAAATGGTGCTCAGTTTGTTCTGTTTTTTTGTGAAGGTGTGCTGGTGCAGGGCATTTACGAGATGATATCCTCCATTATAGTAAGGAACTTGAGAAGGTCCCAAGTGACGATGATGAGGATCGAGCATACATCATGGATATGGGCGTTAAGGCTATGAGGTTAGTTATTACATAGTTGCATCTAAAGCAAACTACAATTTTACTGCCTCAATCAAGTAGCATGTCAATTAGTGTTTGTGTATTGATTGATGGGTTCAACTTGAACTTCAAAGCCATGCTCCTGCATTTAGTCAGTTTTCATTGCTAATGAAACTCAATTTTCTCTGTTTTTTTCCTCCTTTCATGGTTTCATAATCTAGTGTGCCTGATCGGGGTTAGGTTGTTGCTACTACGAATCGAAACATACCAGGGTTTGTATTTCATGATCCTTGAACTTTTGTATTTGTTTATTTTGCAGGCGTTATTTTTTCCTCATCACGTTCCGATCTTACCTATACAGTACATCTCCAATTAAGATGAAATTCACAACTTGGATGGATGCAAGGCCCGAACTAGGACATCTCTGTAATAATCTTAGAATTGATAAATAGTTTGACAGATTATAATCGCCTTTAAAATTCAAATGTATGTAATGTATGTAAGCATGTATGTATGATGTAGAGGTCTAAATGCCTGTTCATAGCTTATCCATTAATGATTGATTGCTATATACATATAGAGAAGGGTTTGTTATACTTTCGAAGCCTTTCCTTTGGAGCTTCGCAAGGTTGAAAATTCGTAGGATCATAAGCTAAAAACTCAAGTAGCAAGTTAACCCAAATATATTATATTAAGAGTTTTGTTTTCAAGTTTATAGAATTGTACTATTATACTACAAGTATATCAAAATATCAATTGTAATGTTTGTTTTCTTTCTTTCCATTTTGCTTTTTCTCTCATTTGATTTTGTCTAGAAAGTGTTCATACATGTACAGGTCTTAACACTGCCAATTTAATACTTCTTAGGTATTTTAGCTTTGATGGGTTTTACTGGATTTATGAAAAACTTTAGTGATTAGTTAAAACAATTTTCTTTTTGGTTCGAGTGGCATAAGATTTGTGTTCAATACATTAAATTAGGGTTTGATGAATTCTTCCAATAATTATTATAAATGAATATGAGCAAGATTTTTTAAAGATTTTTTTAAAACAAATCCAACTTAAACAAAGCTTGTTCAATTTATTTATGTTTATGGATATGTTTGTTTTAAAGCTCGTTTAATGAACCATTCAAAGCTTATTTAGTATTCTTTTATTGTTCAATTATTAATTATGGTTGATTGAGTTTGATGTTAAAAGTGATATCAATTTAATCACTCAATTACGAATCAAACCAAAAAAAAAAAAAAAAATAGAGCTAGCAAAATAGACTTGAGCATATTAGCCCACTTATGTTGATATGAGCTTTATAAAATCCAAGTTTGGAAAAGCCTGAGAATATCCAAGCCCAAGTTGGTAACAAATTTGAGTTCGAGGTTGGTTTAACTCGAGCTTGAGATAAATCTAATACAAAACTTGAATAAGTTTGAATTTATAATTGAATAGTCATAATAGAACTTAATAATTAATAAATTTTTATGTTATTACGTAAAATGTATTCATAAGTAGTGCATATAGGGAACTATGAAGCAAAGAATACGGATTGACAGACTGAATTTTCTATAATATGTTGGTTGCTTTGGAAAGACCGAAACTTATTTGTTTTTTTCTAACAACCATAGTTGTCTTTATGCTATTGTGACTAAAGGTTATTCTTGGGCAAGGAGTTATGCAGAATCCGACTCGAGACTATTTCAGCCAAACCCTATGTGCACATTGTTACATTGGTCTTGCCTAGAGATGGGTTGGATAAGACTTAATACGGATGGTGTGGTTTCAACCACCAATCTTTCTTCATCCATTGGAGGTATGTATAGAGATTCAGATGCTAATTGGTTGGGTGATTTCTTGATGACTTTTTGTTAAGGATTCTGTCTTTAAAGTAGAAACAAGGGCAGTATTGGAAGGTCTAATCATGGCATGAGATAAGGAGTTTAGACAGATAGAGGTTGAATGTGGTAACGCACTACTCGTGGAGTTACTCTGGCTGATGGGGGAGAAAATAATAGATTGGTTGAGCTACGTTTGCTACATCAAATTTTGAGGAGGAGGTGGAGAGTGAGAATCCATCATATTCCAAGAATTCATAATGAAGTGGCCAAAATTCCTGGAGTCCCAAGTTTGCAAGTATACGACGAACTCCCGGATTCAATGAAAAGTTTGCTATTAGCCGATTTAACTCAATCAATGCCGGATTAAAATGTAACTAGTTGGTGTCTGGCTTAATGCTGTTATTCTACAAAAAAAAAAAAAAATTATATATCTATACTATTTAATAGTTTGATTGAGTTGAGGGGAATCGACCTGGTAACATTGATGATATGTTCGACATTGCAAACAACTATTTTTAGATTTGTTTACCGGTCCTTATTTATTATCAAGAATTGAAAGTTGTATCACTGATGAGATGAATGCTACTCTTAATGCTGAGGAGATTCTCCAAACGGTCAAACGCATAAGCCCAACGAAAGCATCATGTATTAATGGATTCCCAACACTTTTTTATCAGAAATTTTTTGGCACATTGTGGGAGTGGATGTTGGTTAGTACTGTCTTGGTGTCTTAAATAAGGTTATAGAGGCGAACTGTATTAATAAGACGAATATTGTGTTTATTACTTAAAAGCCAAGTCGTAAAAACATGATACATTTTCATGTTATTAATCTTTGCAAGTATGAAATTATTTAAGAAGTTATTGTGAATCGGTTCCAAATAGTTTTGGATAAGTGCATTGATGAAGTTGAGAGTGCTTTTGTGTCTGGAAGATAAATATCAGACAATAAGTGACATTTCCTTGAAGAAATGCTTGGTCGGTTGGGTTAACTAAGGTGAATTGAGTTGATTATGCCAAATAGAGGGTTTAGACAAGGTGATCCTTTAAGCCCATATTTGTTTCTGATTTGTTGTGAAGGTTTTTCACCCTGGCTGAAGCTTGCCAAGGATGAGAGGTCTGTAAAGGAAACTCGGATTTGTAGAGGAGGGTTGGGGTTAACTCATTTATTTTTTTGCCGATGATAACATTACTTTTGGAGAGGCTTCGATTACGGGGTGACAGTGATTAAATCTATGATTCACATGTATGAATTGCATTTGGGTCAGAAAGTGAATTTTGATGTCTGAAATTTTCTTTAATTCCAATGTAGCTGAAAGTTGCATTGACCAGATTGTTCAATCAATTGTTTGCGGTGCTAAGAACTTTGAATATCGAACGATATTTGAGGCTCCCTACGATGGGTGGGATGAATAAGAGGGCTGCATTTCAAGGTCTAAAAGACAGACTTTGAGGGTGGGTAGATAGTTGGAGTTCGAGGATGCTCTTGCATGGTGAGAAGGAAGTTTTTATCAAGTTTATCTTACAGTTGCTACCGACTTATACTATGCCCTGCTTTTTATTATCGAAAATGCTTTGTAACGAATTGGAATCCATTATTAGCTAGTACTAGTGGCAAAAATCTCGTCAAAAACGTAGTATACATTCGTGCTCGTGGTCGTGCCTTGTGTGGCCAAAGAGAAAGGGGGCCTTGGATTCACAGATTTGATGAAATTTAGTATTTCTCTATTAGCAAAGCAGGGTTGGAGGCTCATCATCAACCCACTCTTTAGTCGGTAGGTTTTTGAAGGCTAAGTATTTTCCACATATAGATTTCCTTCGGTTCGAGTTAGGGAGTCATCCTTCTCTTATGTGGAAAAACATTTAGAGTTCAAAAGGGTTGTTAAATGCAGGATTAAAGTGAAGAGTGGGGGATGGTACCTCTCTTTTGATTTGGGAGGATAGCTGGCTATCCGATACTAGTCCCTGTAAAATTTAATCTCCCAGAATTATGGCGTCTCTTATGTCTCTGAATTGTTTCTACCTAATAGTAATGCTGACGAGGTCCGAAAGATTCTCTGTGTGCCCATTGCCCATGCTCCCGTTCTGGATATGCTGGTCTGGTAGCCTGATTACTCTAGCTTATACTCTGTGAGAAGTGGGTACAAATTGCTTGCTTCAGGCTTGGCCTATCCCTCCAACCAGGTTCTCGTTGACAAGCCTATAGGTTGCCATCAACTTTGTATCATAAGTTTGTTCCTACTTTACACAGTTACAAGTTAAAAAGAATTAAAAAGGATGCCATATGTCCTAGATGCGCCAATGGCAGGGAGACTATACAATATGTCATATTGAAGTGTCTATTTGCTGTGGTGATTTGGACTCTGTTGGGGATTCACTAGCCCGCTACATTAGATAACAAGAAGTTTAAGGGAGTGGTTGTAGTACATGTTTGAGTATAATGATGCAGCCACTCGACAATTAATCTCAGTTGTGGTGGGTGCTATGTTGTGGTCAAGGAACAAATTAGTACATGAGGGGGTTCGTCAAAGTAGTCAGGTGTTAGTTACCTGGTCTAAAGCTCATGTATAATTATTCGCAACCATGATGACTTAGTTATGGGGTCTTACACTATTAGGAATGATATCGTACCTGACCTATTTGACGCCAAAGCTAGGGCAGCGATTCTTGGTCTAAGATTCGCGGCTGACATGCGGTTCTCCTACATCGAACTCGAAGGAGATTCCCGTTCGGTTATCAGGAAACTTTCTGGAAAGCAGCTGGACAGATCAAGCATCAGTGCAATTATCGAGGATGGAAAAGCTCTCCCTACATGGTTTGAGCAGTGTATTTCAAGCTCATCCCGGGAGAAGGGAATCAATCAGCTCATTTAATTGCTAAAGAGGGTTTTGCTTCCACTAGGGATATGTTCTATGTTGAGGAAGTACCTGAATTAGTCCTAGGGGTAGTGGAATTGAATCGGTGTGGGTGTATACGCTTTACTTGTCAATTGATCTCAATTCAATTAAGAAATTATCGAAATTTCCTTTTTTTACAAAGTAATGTATATAATAGAGTTTGAATCTATATGACATAAGTCTTAAATATCTCAATTTTACTATTTCAAATAAAGTTTCAATTTTACTATTTCAATCAAAGTCTCATTTGAGTTTCATATTGTTGTGCGAATAGGGTAAAGAAGAGTAAACTATTTTTATTAAAAAATTCAATATTCTAGGTAAAATCTCAGCAGAATATATCACAATACAAAATATTGAAAGATAAATAAAATAATAAGAAGGCCAAAATTTTAACAAAGTTCAGCAACCGCCTCTATTTATAATAGTACAAACAATTCATAACCTTATATTTTTTAGATACGAGATTGTGCTATTTCAACACATATAATTTTTTTTATAAATATATTTGTTATATAATTTTGAGATAATCTAATTTTTTTTCCACCCACATAGTGAGTGTACCGTAGAATTGAATCATAATTTGATTGGTATCAGTATTGTTGCCAAAGCATGAGGACATGGGTTCAAGTATGTTGAAGCGTGTTTATTATCCTAGTTAAGGGTTGGGGAGAAATTATAGATACTTCCAAGCATTGTATAAAAAAAATTTTATGTTTGATTATTTTATATCTAAATAATAAGATATATATTTATAGTTTGTTTAAATTTATTTGTTTATTGTTTTTAAATATATTTTTAATTTTTCATAAACATGTTGGATTATAATTCATGAATATGTTCATTTAAAGTTCATAAAGGGATCAATATTAAAATTATGTATAAACTTTGATTTAAGGTGTAATTATATATATAAATTTTAATTTGATGCAGTTATACACGTGAAACTCTAATTGTGGTTTAAATGTATACTTGAAACTTTAATTTTGATTTAATCATATACATTTAAAGAAATAAATATAATTATTTATGTATGAAATATATAAATATAAAATAATGTTATATCAATAATTGTGTTAATAATTTATAAGAATTGAATCAAATTAAAATTTCATGTATAAAATTATACAAAATCAAAATTCATGTATACAATTGCACCTTAAATCATAATTCATGTATAATTTTGGGATTTATCCCATCCATAAACAGATTCATTCAATTTAAACAAATAAACATAAACACAAACACGTTGTTTAAATAAACAAACACGAGTATAAATCAACACGAACAAATGTAAAAACAAACATGAGTAGATAATTCAAAGAAAATATATTGAATTGCGACGTTACCACATACAAAACCAATATTTTGCTCTTAAATTACATTATTCAATTCACGAAAGAAATATGTATAATATTTTCAATTACAGAAGCCAATTTTCTAAGTTTTCTTCGGGGCTAGCTTGTTTTTGATTTTGTCAACTTCTTTGGTGCCAATTTGAAAGGTCTTTGTCAACACATTGTCTGGGACTGCCGGTGTCGATGCAAACAATGTTGCGGCAATAGATTGAGTTCCAGGCAATTGGCTGTTAAATCCTGCTATAACGGATGCCGATTTGTCGCCGTTGTTCTTCTGGAAATGAACCAATCCCCTTGGGAACACGAAAACGTCGCCTTTCTTGACCGATTTGGAGATCAACTTGTTTGATGTAGTGATGAACCCCACGTCTAATTCGCCGTCGAGAACGAAGATGATCTCGGTGGCTCGTGGGTGAGTGTGAGGAGGGTTAAGGCCACCTGGTGCATAGTCGATCCGAGCAAGCGAGACGCCGAGGGTGTTGAGCCCTGGGATTTTCTCGACATTGGCTCCCGTTGCCACTGATCCAACCGAGTTGTTGATGACTCCTGGATTGGCTAATCCGCTAAAGAAAAAATCAGCTTCGGTAACATTGGCTTCGTCCTTGCATGGAAATCCATTAACCTTTATCCCTATACAATTAGTATACAAATAGGTTAAATAATACCTGGCGAAGTGGCCTCCATGGTAAGTTTTAATTTAGATTCTTTCTTATAAAAATAATAAAATTTTAATTTAATCATTTAAAAATTATAAAGGTACAGAATATTAAAATAATAAAATTATATTTTTAATATCATAAAAATATATAATTTAATTTCAATCCCTAAAAATAATTCCAGGCTCTGCCATTGCCCTCAAGATTAAGATAAAGAAAATATTTTACTACACGCAGGTTCACATATAATCACATTCTGGCATATTGAAAAACCTTTTGTAACTCATCGAATATATATTTATATATTGAAAATGTGTTGAATACAAAAAAGGTCTAAATATAGTAATTATTTTACAATTTGATCTTGAACTCTTTTTTTGTTCACATTGCTATCTAAAATTGACAATTTTTTTTAATTTTGGCCAATATACTGATATAACATTATGAGATTGCATTATATCATCATTTAAAATTTTTTTTAATAAAAAACGGAGAAAATTTGTTAAGGTCCAAAACTAATGAATAAAAAAATTTTAAGGACTAACATGAGTGAAGCCTGAAAAACTTTTTTTAGGGGATCAGAATTAAGTTATAAAATTTTGATCGCAATTTTACCATTATACTAGTTAATATGTTTATAATTTTTTAAAGGACTAAATTAAAATTTTATTATTTTAGGAGATCAAAGTACAATTTTACCATTACTATTTTATAATTTTATACGTTTTAAAGGGTAAAAGATGCAATTTTCCAATTTTGGGGGCATGATCCCTGCCGCTCCTTCTGTCTTGGGGACAAAGTTAAGAAAAGTTCCCAAGTTAAAAAAAAAAGGTAAGAATATAGATTACAGTTGTAGTAGTTGTACCAGCAGCTTTATTAGCTACGCAGAGATCTTGGAGAAGATCAGGATCAGAAGCAACCATGCTGAAGAGAGCAACAAAGACGAAAGGACACGCAAAAACCTTAGCAGCCGCCATGAAAGACATTCTTAAACAAATGAAATGAAGAGAAACAAGAGAGGGGACAGTAATTGATAAGAGAACAAAGCTTGTTGGTTTGATTGTTGGAAGAGGAAGGGTTTTAAGTCTAGTTTATATATATGTACAACAGACAATGGTTAAAAGATTGGTTGGTAAAACAAGACTCTAAGCTACTTCAACTTAAAACCAAAGCAAAGCATGCAATATGTTTAAATGCAAAAAATTAACTTGGACCCCCTGAGATTATCGAGACCTGATCAAATTAGTCTCTCTATTATTAAATGGACCAGTTTAATCTTTATACTATTAAAAAGAATAAAATCATATCAAATTTGAATAGAGCTAATATTTGTTGTTTAAAAAGTATCTTGAATTTTTTTTTCAATTATAGTTTAATTCCAAACAGAATATTATGTTTTACAAGAAATCTTAACTCTATTATGACTTGTACTTAATTGAATTTTTTCGATAATACAGGGACTAATTTGATTCAATTCTTATAATATAAGGACTCCTAAATATTTTAACCGTTGAATTTTTGTTGGTATTAAGATCAAAGTGGGAAGAGCTTTCAAAATCAAAGTGTGTTGGGGAGGGCTTAACAAAGAGATAATGTGACATTATTCATTATTGGCTTTGGTTTTTTATTTGAGAAAAAGTGAGGGGACGTTTTTATATCACGCAATTACCAACCACAATGAAAGGAATGGCTATGGGTGCATTGGGATGGCGCTGCTACCAGTTTTCCTTTTGTTACAAAATTAGTAAGGATTATTGTTGAGTTTGTGTGACCTAAAATCCGTCACAAATTGCCACTAAGCACAAAATTGGAATGGGGTTGAGGGTGAAGTCCCTGTGGTACGGATCATATCGCATAAGTTGAGTCTATATAGAACTATACTTCGACTATTTAACTTTGATTAGAACAATATTTTTCAACCATCATTCAGTTTTCAACAATAGTGGATTTATTCTCCTTTGCTCGTAGCTTTTTTCCCAAAACGGTTTCCACGTAAAATTTGTGTGTTTTTATTTTTCTTTTCTTATTGCTTTATGATCGTTCTACTGTCATTATCAATGTTATTATAACAAAATCGATCACCATAGTTAAAACCCAGAAATAAGGAGATTGTAGTTGTTTGATCAAATCACGTCAGAAACTAAAAAATTGTGTTGATGAGCTGAAACTTGTTAAACTTGAAATAAATACGTTGCTTTTCTCTAAAAAATAATTGTTCTCTTATTTTGGTGTTCAAACCGGTTGAATTGGTTGAAAGGTAAGCTCACGTTTTTCAATCTAAATCATACGTGTTATAATGGGTTTTTCTATAGATGCCACCGTTTGTTTAGTATTTTTGTTACTTTTTTAATATAGTATTTGTGTTTCTTTATCCAACAAGGTACTTGTATTTGGCAAAAGCTATATATTTTGTACTTGAAAGTAACATTGTTAACCTTTTGTGTTTAATTTAAGTTTTAGGGTTGATTTGATGAAAAATCATAATTAACTAATTAGCAATTAACGATTATCAAATCAATTATAAAGGCCGAATTAAGTACTAAAAAGTTAATTATGTTATCTTTGAGCACTAAAATGTACATATTTTGCCAAATACAAGTACTATATTGGATAAAAAAGAAAAAAAAACACACTACATTAGAAAAAGAAACTGTTAAACACAAAAACTAAATGATATATTAAACGAATTAGTAATACCAAATTTTGTCAAATCCATGATGTGAGTGAAATATGTATGTAATAAATGGCTTTGATTGAAGCAGTAAAGTTAAATAATAAAAATCATAATGATGTGATGATGACATAATATTTTGGGTTCGAATCCCATTATGAGTTAATATTTTTCTAGATTTTATATGAAAAGACAAAATTATCCTAAAAATAAAATGAGAGATTTTTGGTAAAATCATTACTAGTACTAGCTTTGGCCAACTTGAAATTGTTGATTCCAACTTGAAATTATCCTAAACTAGTACTAGCTAGTTTTACCATTATATGTCGCATTGAGTCATTCCAATTGTTGATTGATTGTCATAATGGCCACAAATAGCTAGTACTAGCTTTGGCCAACTTGAAATATCCTTTAATAAATTTTGAAGCCATTTAGATTTCCCTCCAATTTTATTAAGAGTAATAAATTTCCAAGATATTGTAACTCCACCAAGTGTGAAAGCATATCCACTTGTTGGTTTTAAATTTTTAGTATCAAATATCTAATTTGTATCACTATTGATGCAAAAACTAAGATCTAAAAGAATCTCAAAATCTTCAAGTTTAGTAAATTGACACGAGAAACATGTTTTTGGTGTAAAAGCAAGAAGATAATTTGTCCTATGCCACCTCTAATTAACTTGTGATTGGAAAAAAATGATAATTGGACAACTCCCTACTACACTCCCTAGATAAATTGTACCTAAAAAATACGAATAATGGAAAAAATAAATAAGGTGAATCTCTCAACCTTGAAAAAAAAAGCAATGTGAGCCTCTCATGTAACAGCTCGTTTTCCAGTGATTTCAGGACCACAATTCTGTTGTGTGAGTTTGTAAATATTAATTATTTAATATTTATGAGATCATTACTATCATATTAAAATTTGGTCTAGAAATTTTGACGTTATTTAAGAAAAATGACTAAATCATAAAAATTATAAAAGTCTATCTTTATGAGTTTAAAACTGAAAATTGAATATAAAATCATATTTAAATGGTCTAATATGTAAATTTGGCCATTCTTGATGTTAGTGGCCGATTTTAGACTTGATTTATTAGTTTTATGATTAAAGTATTATAATAATAAAACAAAAAGAAAAACAAAGGCCACTTTCATCATCTTTGTTCTTTCAACTGAAACCCCATGGTTGAAACCTTGGAAAAATCGGCCAAGCTTCATGTCGATACCATTTTTATGAAAACAAAACAGACGTCGACTTAAAAAATAAATACTGGAACTGGAGTCGCCACCGATCTTTTTTAGGGTGCGATCGGTCACCTCAAAAGGGGGTTGTTTTTGATAAACTATTAGATTTATTAAAACAACAATTCTTGGTCCGCATACCAGAAAAATAGGTTCGGGAGTCAGTTACGCACGGGGAAGGATTAGCACCCCCGATACGCCCGAAAACCGGTACCTTGTTGATTAATTGATGTCTTTGAGGTCGATAATTTGAGAACTTGAAAGAATTTTAAAATACGATCCTTATTTGTGTTAAAACAATTAGATTGATTGAAAATGTGTAAAGGGTTGGTTAGCCTTAAGGCAAAACGTCATATCCAATACGTTAGGACATGACATTTCGACTTTAGAGGCTAAACTTGTTTAACTTTGAAAGGATGTTCCAGCACTTGAGATAAACGAGGGAAATCAGAACCCAATTCGTTAGGGTATGATTTCTCGAAATCTTTAAGTATATGAAACATTGCCTTGGTTTTAGAAGATCTCATCTCGAGATAGCAAAATATCACATCCAATGCGTTAGGACGCGACATCTCGATTTCTCGAGAATAAGTTTTTATATTAAAATTATACTTGGACTTTGAAGGGCTATCCGGTTATTTAGACTTACACGGAAAATTGAGACCCAATACGTTAGGGCACGGTTTCCCGAGTGTCTGAATCCAGAATCTCGCCTTTATAAAGAGAATCATTTTTTGTATCATGTAAAAGGTAGTTTATAAAATATGTGATAAACGACGACATAGATATGCGTGAAATAAAACGAAATAATGAAGAATAAGAATGACAATAGCGTGCAAAATATATAGGGTTTTTATTCAAACTTGTGTTTTAAGAAGGATGTTTGGTTATTTAGATTTTTACGAGGAAATCGAAACCCAATACGTTAGGGTACGATTTATCGAATTTCTAAACACCGAAACATTGCCTTTGTATTAAAATTTATTAAAATCTTTCAAAAAAGTGGTGTAGAAAATTAATACGATTATTGTGAAATATTGGAAATAATGATTAATGGAAAGGTACATTAAAATATAAAATTAGGATATTAGAAGAATAACATATAATATTTAAAATAAAAGAGAAGGATAAATATGTATTAATACCATAAGAATATATAAAATGACAACATGTATGAAAAGATATGTGTATAATAATACTAAATAAAATAATAAATAACAATAGTGAAAATGATAAGTATAAGGATAATAATAGCTATAATAATATATAAAAATAATACTATATATATGAGGTATATATATACACACACATGTAATATATACTAATATTAATAATAAACATAATCGGGTAGAAATAGGAATAATAATAATAATAATAATAATAATAATAATAATAATAATAATAATAATAGTATATACATGGGATAACAATAAAAACATAATAATTACAATAATAATATAGGAAGGAAATGTAATAATATTATAAAAATATACTTAACAATAGTAGAAAATAACAATGCACATATAAGAATATTTTATGGATGAAAATAAATTAATAATAAATATATATATATATATATATATATATATAAAGGTAAAAACGTAACAAGAATATATAAAAAGAAAAATAAAATAATAATAATATAAAAGACGGTTAATAATGTTACATATACATATATATGTATGTATTACAATGTATAATTAATAGTGCCGAAACATGAATATATAATATATATGTACATTAGGAATAGTAATAATATTAAAAAAACAAACTAATAATGAATATGTACAAATATATATATATATATATATATATATATATAAGCATTAACCGAAACTTAAAAATGAAACTAATGATAGTGAAGTATATTAATAATAATAATAATAATAATAATAATAATAATAATAATAATAACAACAATAATATTAAAGCCTGAAGAAAATGATGAAAAAGGACGAAATTAAATTGAAAATCAGAATTTCGGGTAAATCTGGAATAAAAAAAGAAGAACAAGGGCCTATTTGGACACGGGTTAAACCTAGAAGGACCGAAACAGCAATTTACCCAGGTTTGTAAAACGACACCGTTGCACGTAGGATCAAATTGAAAAATGGGATAAATTTTTGGGGCCGATGTAAATAAACGAAAACTTTATTGCAAAAGTTAGAAAAAGCGGAAGGGCTAAATGTGCAAATAGCCCTTCCGTCTTCAAAAACACGCGGATCCTATTGGGTCGGGTCGGATCGACCCGACCCGGGTTCAAATAGTATATAAGTTAAATTTTTTTGTTTTTGAATCATTTTCACGGGGAAAAGAAAAAAAAAAAGAGAAAGAAAGGGGAGAGAGGGGAGAGGGAAGGAAGAGAGAGGGGGAGACCGGGGAAGGGTCCGGTCACCGGCCGGTGATCAGACCGTCGTTCGCCGCCGTTCCGGCCACCGTTTCGGTGGCCGGAAAAAGGTAAAAATTTCCTTTTTTGTTTTATTATTTTTTATATTATCCTTATATTATTATTTTAAATAGTCTAGGAACATACATGCATATAGAAAGAATCGAGAAAAAATTAAAAAATTAAATCACCTTAGGTTTCTGTTCTTTGATGCTTTTGCTACCCGGGGGTATCCCTTCGCTGCAAAATAGTTTTAAATTGTTGTCCCCGTTTTTGGAGTCTCTGATTTTGAGTTTAAAGTTCTGATTTTTTATTCAAAAAAAAAAATCCCCCTTACAAAATTTGATTCCCGTTTATATAACCCTTTTACAAGCATTTTATATTGTTTTATGTCCTTTCCTGTTTGCTTTTTGCAGGTGCACACGCAAGTGGAAGCAATGGCTACAGTGGCGATGTGACCGGGTCGGTGGCTGAGAGGAGTCGGTGGTGATGCGACCATGGCTCTGACAGTGACAGTCGGCAGTGGCAAGTGGGCAGCAAATGGGGCTGATTCGGCTAGGGTTAGGTTTAGGTGTTTGGGTTGCTGTTGGGTCTTGGTAGTTTAGTGGGTCTGGGGTATTAGTTGGGCTTGTCTGATGTGGGCTGTTGAAAACGGGTATGGGTTTAATTTGTACATGGTTTTGGAAATTGGGTTAATGCTTGGTATTTTGGGCTTCTGGGTTAAGTTGATTTTAAATTGTAAAGTGGGTTTGTAATATGGACATTGGGTTTTAATTTTTGTAATGGCCAAAATTGGCCTATGACACTTCATTTCTTATGCATGGTATATTTTTCCAGCCCGTTTCTCGTAAATTTTATGTTTTTAAAATCGTTGTAACTTAATCTAACTAGCCCATGGACTATTTTGTAAAACTGTGAAAGTTTTAAAAATTTGTCATTGATATTATTGAAGCTTTTTAGTTGTTAATGGTTTAGTTTGATGCTTGATGATGAATTTGGATTATTTTGTAAAGTGATTTTAAGTAGTTTTGAGTTTAGGGACTAAAATGATTAAATATTGAATTTTGCTTGGTTTTCTTGTCAAATTTTAGAATTAGAGGGCTGTATATGGATGATTAAGAATTCAAAAATATGGGTTAAGGATTGATTTTGAAAATAAACTTATTTCGATTTTAGAGACTAAATTGAATAAAATACAAAAGTTTAGGGCAATTGTGAAAAATGTCAATAAGAAGTTATGCATCAAATGAATTGTTATAAAGTATTTTGGACTGATAATTGAAACTAAAAAATATTGTATAGATCAAGAGCCGGTAGAAAATCATGGAAAAGAGAAAATTACTAACTAGTCCTTGATATTACTATTTCTACAATTTGGCCTTAGTAAGTTCAGACGATTTAGTTTGTATAATTTAAAATGCTATATTGATTGTGAGTTGTGGTTCGTTGAATATATATGTATAATTAAATTGTTATAACTTTATACAAGGTGAGAAAATAATTGAATTGTAAAGTGTTAATAAGATGATATGTATTAAGCCCGGATGAACATAGGATAGGATACAATTGACATGTCAATAGGTTATTTTGCGTGCTATACAAGATTGACTTGTGATGAAATGATGATCCATGACTTGTTATTATACACTGAATATACCAGAGTCCAGCATTTGTTGCGGATTGTTGAGTTATATTTACAGTGATCTTGACGTGTTTCTTGGGACGAGTGTAAGGCCTATGAGCTCGAAACTTGGTGCCCAGGCGTGTTTGTGGAGGGATGTTAGCCTACGGGTTAGGCACTTGGTGCTTAGGCGTGTTCTTGGTTGGATTGGCTCGGTTGAGCATTCTAGCGTGTCTTCAGTGGATAACCACGTATCCGTATCTGTTTATATCATTCATCCGGCTGGATTTTCAATGGTTAAATGACATGATGATTATATGCACTTGATATTTGCTTGTAATGTCTTGTTGATGACTTGTATATGTTTTTATGATTTTCGATATTATATCGTGACTTGATAATGAATGATCTGTACAAATGAAAAGATTAAATGACTCGTATATGAAACTCACCTATTGAATGGTTGTGGTTGACAGGCTAAATGTTAGATAATGATTTTGTTTATTATTAAATTATGTTTTCAGGGTAAGTTATATCGTTTCAACCTATGAAGTTACTAAGCTTCTTGAAGCTGACTCGTGTCATTTTTCCTATTTTCTTGTAGATATCGTTTTACAGAACTAGGCAATTGGATCAAGTTGAAGATCACACTATCCAACTATCTCTCGGTAGACTTTGTGAACGTTTATTTTGTGATATGTGGCATGTAATAAGAGTATCTTGTATTTGTTTATAAGTGGTATACTTTGTACTTGTATATAAGTTGAATGTTTATGGAAAATTATGTGGTGGATCATAGTTTGGTTTAGATATTTGAATGTGATATTTGCTTGAATGAATTAAATGTGATAGGTAATGTTTGAATAGGTAATATTTTGGTTGGAGTTGTTTTTAATTCTATGAATTGGTATATATGTATGGTTTTCTTTTGATAACTAATATGTAGTGCATATGCTTTGGCAATGAGTGCTATTTAGTGATTTTATTGTGGTATATTGTCACATTATATGGTCTTATTTACTTAAGTTTGAACTTGGTAGAAATTGAAGTTGAATGTTAGATTTGAATTGTAACGCCCCAAAATTTTTGTTTATGCTTCTGTAAAAATGTGACATAAATATCTATTTGCTTCAATGGTTAAATGTTCTGGGTGTGTTTGAGAGGTCCCAAGTTCAAGCCTTACTTTTGGTAAATTTTGGTACTTTTCTGACTTAAGCCTTATATTTGTTCAGTGAGCTCAAGTTTAATTATTTGTAAACCATATCAAAATGGGTTTGTTGGTCTGGTGGTTAAGTAAAATGTTAGTTTATTGAAGGTTTTGTGTTCGAATCCTTGCGTGAGAAAGGGAGTTTTTTTTTTTTTGCTCGGTCTTCAATTAGAGTTGTGCTGAAGATGGATTCTGAGTAGTGGATTAGTGGGAGATTGTAACACTCTTAACCCCTATCCGTCGCCGGAAGGGTTATAAGGCATTACCACTCAAAGCACAACCTTTTTATCATATATAAACATACTCATAATTATAGCTTAATTATTAACCTAAATATAGTTAAAAAGAATGTTTACTTAATTTCTAAATTATAAGCATACAATCTCGGAAATAACATCACATCACATAGCATATGTGAATATCGAAAGCATTACAAGAATTTCACTACTAATTTAACAATTTGTCAATTCGGCAAATTTCATTTGTAAAAACAAATGATTCAAACAACAAATATATCATGTCCTATAATAGTCCTACTTTTCATACATAGTAAATTATAACCCTTATCAATTTAAATGCCTTTCACACATAGAACTCCATTTTGGCCAAATTCCGTATATATATATATATATATATATATACAAAATACCTATTATTTGAATCTCAAACTATTTCATTTCATTACACATAGATCACTTAATGACTTAAATTCAACTCTCATTTTCTAATGTAACAAGCCTAAATCATATGTCCATTCAATAGTTCATATAGTCAAAAACCAAATTATCTATCATTACGCATTCGGTTATGAATTAATGGTCACATATCAAACCTCATAATGAAACATATATATACGACCACATGTTGAGTGTAAACTTCACTTTTAATCAAAACTTATACTATTACGATAATCGAATTTAAACTCAATCCATATGTAAGAGTTAACCATTTTAAAACTTTTATCTTTCCAAACACATACAAGTATACATGCATCTTCAAGGACAACTAATAATCAAAACATATATTAAGATTTACATCAAGGTCATTCACGTAATTATCAAACCCATAATTCCATCAAACCATGAATTCATTTTTAGCTAATGAGCAAGCCATTTTTGCATGGCTTGAATATATACATTTTCCAAAATAAACTTGTTTTCAAAAGAGTTTAGTCTATACATGCCATCATTCGAAATATAGTCTTTTAAAAGTACCGAAATAATGACGATAATGTGGATGACTTCGGTATTGATCCCCGAGCTTGTAACTTTCAGCCAAAAATCTATAAAACGAAACAAAACATATACACTCAAAGTAAGCAAAATAGCTTAGTAAGTCTTAAGTAATCAAACAACCAAATCAAAGATTAAAAAGAATATTCAAACTAACAAATTTAAATTTTAAACTTATACAATTACCAATATAATAACTTAACTGAAAGTACCTGGAAATATCTATCATCTTTTAAACATTTCCAATGATATTCTGTTAAGTAATATATCATTGAAACTTCCATACAAATATTCGTCCACATATGCTCAAATACAAGGGATAATTAAATTCCAATGTCTCATATATTCAACTCTAATATCACACCATTATAATGAATCATTCAATCAATATAATTTTATGTAAACCGAATACACAAGTAGTAAAATTCACTCATAGTAGTTAATTTGAAAATTCAATATCATTACATTATACTTACGTATATAATCGGTTCAAAGAAATGCCACATAGATAAATTGCCATTTTTCCATAACTATAATAATTTGATTTCTTGTATTCATATATTGGAAATAAATCACCGGTAGATAACCTGGTAGGCGTGAGCCTAAATTCATCACCGGCACAAGGCCTGCTAGACTTTAAGTCCAATACTCATTCATCGGCATTTCGCCTGCTAGGCTCAAAGCCCGATAATAATCACCAGCTTAAAGCTTGCTAGGCCAAAGGCCCGAATAATACAGTACTGTAATCAATCCACAAAGTTTCAAACATATCAAATCATATACTTCTACTTTCCACATAGCACAAACACATTAACAAAAGCTTAGCATCATTTGATCATAAGCACATACAAATCACATTATTTCATTTCATAGTTCTCATTCGATACTTAAACATATCATCTTATTCACTTACATTTTTCACCTTCCATTCGTCTATAACACATATCAACATCTTACATTCATATCATAATTTCCATTTGACCATAAAACATATCAACTATTTTTCTTTCAACTCACCTTCACATTCGGCTTTGTATATACATACAATGAAGATTTAATTCACATAATATATCATGTTATATTCAAATATAACTTATGTTTAATTACTTAAAATTTACCTCGGATGTTGTCGAACGTTACGATTCGGCTATTCGACTATTTTTGCCTTCCCCCTATCCGAATTCGGCTCTCTTTGTTCTTGAGCTAAATTAAACAAATCAACTTACTAAATCACTTAATCAAATTTATTTTCATTCAAATTTTACACATATGCGTCAATCAACAACAAAAATCCATACAAATATGCTTGTGCCGAATTTACTCTATTCACAAGTAATTCCTTCTATTTCATCAATTAATCAATTTAGCCCTTCACCATTACAAATTTATTAACACACATTCACAAGATTTCGAAATTTATAAAATAATCTCTTATCAAATTTAATCTTACAATTTGTTCTAATAACACAAACTATTAAACAATTCATTTCTTTCTATTAATACACTAAAGTCGAATGCTCATGAAATTTATCCAAATCTCTACATTTCCTAATTTTAGCTATTTATCCCTCAATTTCTCTATTTTAACAATTTAGCCTTAAGCTCCAATCCACATACCATTTATAACATAAAAAGCATTTTCCTAACTCTTAAATCTTAAATTTTTAACATAGAACATCAACCTCATATCTTTCTAAACCATAGCCGAATACTATTTAGGCATTAAAGCCACATTTACCAAAAATTATCAAGCTCATAACTCATCTTACAAATTAAAATAAATAAAAACAACCACCAAAATCTCATGCATATCATCCATGGCAGAATGAGTATTTAGCCATAATGTTTAAAATTAACACTTGGGCTATGTAAAGAACTTAACAACTAATTCAAAAACACAAAATTTAAAGAAAATTAAGTTGAAATCATACCTTAATTCAAGCTACAACAATGCCGAATGCTCTTAGTTTTTTTTTCTTTTTCTTTTCTAATTAGCAATCGGCTATGAAGAAAGCCATTTGCATGTCCTTTTAATTATTTTATGTTTTATTAACATTATAATTTACAAATTACTTTATTAACCTTTATAAAATAATAAGAAACCATTATAAAACATGTCCTTACCGTCCACTCACCTTTATTATGGTCAAATTGCCATTTAAAGGTCTCAACTTCCAAAGCCATTAACAAATTGACTCTCTATGCTTTTATCTATCAAATTTTCAACTTACGCGATTAAGCCCATTTTTCTTAATCGGACATCCAAACGATGAAATTAATTTAGAAATTTTCTCACATACAAATTCTCATAAATTAAACACACAAAATAATATTAAAATATTTTTCAGACTCGGATTCGTGGTCCCGAAACCACCGTTCCGATTAAGGTCTAAAACGGGCTGTCACAGAGATAATTAAGGGATTTTAAGGGTTATCAAGATTTTATTCTTTTTCCCATTTTTTTCAAATTTCAGTTTCCCTCTCCAATTCTGACGTTCCCTTTCTCTTCTCTGCCGAAATTTTGTTCCATCTTCATCTTCTCCTTCTTCTTGATCTCTTTTCTACTTTGTCTTCTTTTATTCAACGTTTGACTGCAATCGTTTGGTAATTGGAAGTGTTCTTTTTTCGCTCGAGTAGGTAATCTTTTTCTTAACTCATTTGAAGCGGTGTGGAATTCTCTATTAATGAGGAATTTATGTTTTGATAGTAGCAAATCAGGAAGAGCGGAGTTCTCACCGTGCTGTCTCATAATCGAACTGTTCGGAATATTGTGGGTAAGCGATAAGCGCTAGATTTGAGTTATGGTGGGTTTCAAGTTTTTGGTTAAATAGAATCTTAAGATTGATTCTGAGTATTGTATGTCAATTATTAGGTTCTGCTAATCTCTGGTGTGCTTTTGCTACAAAATCGTAACAGGTGTGTACCCGAAATGTAGAAAATGAGGTTTTGGAAAAAGCTAAAAAACCCCACTCATGTGCGATGACACGACCGTGTGATAGACGAATGTCAGGCCATGCGAAAGACACGACCGTGTAATGGTTGGGTGTGGCCGTGTGAGCCATACGTGTAACAGCCCAAATTTCAGTGGTGTCGGAACAGTGATTCGAGATCACTAAATCCAAAAAATTAGTATAAAATATTATTAATTTAATGAGTATAAGTTAAATGTGAAGTTAGGGAAATAATTGAAATAGTGAATAGTGTTTTAGAAATAAATATTAAATAATTGAGAAATGAAAACGAGGTATCGAGACCTCAGGATATTAAAACGAGCTGAAAATATTTTTATAAATATATATAGAGTGTTAGTAATGTGGTGTTAAAATCTCGTTAGAAAATTTTATCGTTTGTGTGGTTGATTAAATAAAAAGGACTAAATTATAATAAATGCAAAATTTGCTAGAAGGATTAAATAGCTTAAGTGTTAAAAGAAAGAGGATTTAAAGGGAAATTAAGCCTAAAAGTGAATAGGTTGGACGGCAAGGGCAAGAAAATCAGCAGAAAAATAAGGGAAATAAGGGCAAAATTGGAAATTTTATAATTTTAACATATAAAATAAGGATAAAATTGAGAAATCTAGAGATCTCTTCATATTTCTCAGCCAAAACGCCATAGAAGGTCTGGAGAAAGCTGGTTTTTCATATTTTACATCATGTGAGTTTGATTCTTGCTTTTTCTTGATAATTTTTATGTTTTTATGACTTTTACAACTAGGTCCACTTATAGAATTCATTAGTTTTTGATTTGGTGGGTGAAATTGGAAGTTACCCTAGCTGATTAAGGGAAGTTTATGATGAATTATTATGAAATACCCTAGCTGATTAAGGGAAGTTTATGATGAATTATTATGAAATTTAAGTTCTAATTTCATATTAAGGTGGCTTTATTAAGTGATTTTGATAGAAAATGGTATTTAGGACCTAATTGTGAAAAAGTTGTGAATTAGAGGTTGGTGTTGAAATTCAGAATATCAAAGGTTGCGGAATAGTTTATAATGATAAAATAAAGTGTTAATTGAGAAAAATTAGTTCAATTGATGGGTGAATTGAGTAGGGACTAAATTGTAAAAAATGTAAATTTTGGGGTAAAAGTGCAATGTCGAAAGTTGAACAGCATAAATTGTGAAGTGAAATAGAAATAAAATAAATGCTAATGAGTGAAAATATTTTGCATTTATAGACCAAGAAATCGAAGCAAGTCGCAGAAAGGAGAAAATAACCGAATAATTCTCGAATTTCTACAACTTTTGTGAATTAGCCCAGGTAAGTTCATGTGGCTAAATTTTAATGATCATTGTTAGTATTATGAATTTTGTAATGTGTTATATGATGTGTATGTGACAAAATTATGTGATAAGATTATAAACAATGTAAAAGCATGAAATTGTAGGAAACTATCGGATTGAGTACTTTTGTCTCATGATACGTGATGAATTGACGGAAAAAGACCATGGTTGGACCATGGCAACAAATGATAAGTATTTTCGTATAAAATCATAGCTGGGCTATGGCATCGGAAACAAATGATAAGCGATTCCCGTATAAGACCATAGCTGGGCTATGGCATCGGTAAAGTGTGCCAAGTGATTTCCGTATAAGACCGTAGCTGGGCTATGGCATCGGAGAAAAGTGATATGTGACTCGTGTAAGACCATATCCGGGATATGGCCTCGGTATGATACGTGATCCGTGTAAGACCATGGCTGGGCTATGGCTTCGGAAAAGGAAATGTGATTATGTGTAAATCCATAGTTCTACTATGGTATAAAGAAGGCAATGTACTCAATTCCGTATAGTTCCTAATTTGTGAAGAAGTGATAAATGGTAAACGGGCCCAAGAGGATGAATTTCGAGTATGGATATTATTAAATAATACTAAGTAAAATTGATTTGATTTGTGAATGACAGGAGATAGTAGTGAAATGTAGACTATGTGAATGATTTATTAATTTGGTAAGTTTACTTCCCAAGCCTATGAACTTACTAAGCTTTCATAAGCTTGAATGTGTTTGACATGTGTTGTAGATTAACGTGAGTTCGGAGGATCGGATCATCACGAGGAATCACACTATCCTGATTTATTCCGGTAGTTCTTGGGTTATTATCTTTTGGTTTATATGGCATGTATAGTAATATACTCATTTTATGTAATTAATCTTGCGATATGGTTGTGGTTGGGTTGAGAAAATTCCTGATAATGATTAGTCCTTGGAATGGTTAATTTAGATCATGTATGAGACCATGTATGTTCAAAGTGATAATAGTTTATAAATTTTCATAGAAAAGTGAAAATTTGACATAAAACAGAATGTTGTAATAGCAGTGATGTGAGTTTGAAAAATCACTAAAAATAGTAGAAACTGAATTAGGTAATGAATTAAATATGGAATGGAAGCTTATTGTGTCTACTTTCATATGAAAGAAGCAAAACAGGTAAAGAATTATATGTTATGAGATATTTGAGTTTTAGTGAAACAGGGCCAGAGCGATCTCTGGATCCCCTATTCCAAATTTGAAAATTCACCATAAATTTTAAAAAAATAATTAGGAGGTGTAATTTATATGTTTAGAATCCTTATTGAGTCTAGTTTTAAGAGAAACAAACATCATATTCATGTGAATTTTTTTTAGAGAGAAAAGTGGTTCACAGTAAGTAGAGGTCAGTCCAATCGAGATCTGAAATAGGGGTAACTTTAACTAATAAACTGTACTAATTGGCCCTGCAAAAAATTCTAGAAAAAAATTAGTAGATATATATATGAGTCTAGTTTCAAGGAAAATTTACGGATCTTGATTTCAAGTTTCGTAACTCGAGATATGAGTTTTAAAGCGACCATGATGCAGAAAAATAGTTTGCTACGAAAATTAAATTGGTTGTTATAAAATTCAAAAAGTGATGAAACAAGTTTGGTAACACCTCAAACTCGACTCCGGCGACGGTCTCTAAGAGGGCGTTACAATATGGGCTAGACCAAATTGGGCCGTGAGGGCCACACGGGTATATGGGCCTACACGGGCAGTCCATACAGACGTATGGGTTACTGGGCCAAGTCGTGTGATCCACATGGCCAAAGCCAATCTGGGCATGTAGGCCACACGGGCGTGTGGACCAACAAGGGTTAGCCACATGGGCGTATGAGCCCATTTATCTAGAATTTTTCCTAGGGTTGCACGGGTCGTCCCAAACGACTGTGGGCCTACTGTAGAATTGGTAAGGGGTAATTAGACCTTTCTGAGCATGTTGTTATCATGCATATCTGACTGATCTGATTCATATATCTGTATTTGTAATTAAGCATGTAAACATGACTATTCTTTAAGTCTAATTCTGCATTTACTGTATCTGCTTTGGGGTTGGGGATATATATATTGGACGAAGTGTTCTGAAAGGCGTTTACACTTATTATGTGACAGCTCAGCTGCATTATATCTGATATGTGCCACATTCAGTACAGCATGGTGTGTAGGGCTGGGTGGGTGTTTTAAGCCCCACATAGTGTGTAGAGATGGACGGAGATGGTGTGTTGAGGCTTGGGGTAGGATTCTGATTTCTGTATCTAATTTCATATCTATATTTGTATTTGAGAAAGGCTAAGGCCCAAATCTGTATCTAAATCTGTAATGGGCTTAGGCCTAAGACTGCATCTGACTGATGTCTATTATTCTATATGTGTGCATGCTTAATTCTGTGGGGTTACACACTGAGTTTACGTAAATCACCCTTCTTCTGTCTGTTCTGTACAGGTAATCCCCAGACTTAGGTGGATCGGTGTAGTGGAGGACTCGATAGTGACTACCTATTTGAACTGTTTTTGTTTACAGTTTCACTTGAATTTATTTTAGTTTTAGGGTATTTTTATATAATTTGGATTTTATGGACTATATCGTTTTAATTTGGGGTTTTTATGCGTTTTATGATTTGATACCTGCAAAACTCAAATTTTACCAAAAGTATGATTTTTCTAAAATCACGAACGATTTTACTTAAATACAATGGTTTCTAAAGCTTCCGCTATAGATATGTTTACTTCTAAGCAAATAATGGATTTAGGGTTTTGAAGTGAATCAAAACATGAAGGTTTAACGAATGAGTACGATTTTTACTTAACAACTTAGTTTTCAAAAAAATATCATGCGACATCACCAGATTCGGCCATAACGTCTAGGTCGGGTTTGGGATGTTACATGAATGTTGTTTGTGATGATGCCTTATGGCATATTGGTTAGAATTAGGTAAATGACATATTTTGGTATGTTTTTAGTGTGATTTGAACAAGATGAATGGTGATTAATAGTATACTTATGGCCTAAGTAAGTATAAAATGTATAACTGCATTTGAAGGTACATTTAAATTTACACGGTCTGCCGCACGACTTGACACATGATCATGTGTTTCACATGGGCATACACATGGGCATGTGGCACGGCAGTGTGTTCTGTTTAATTGAGGTGTCATCTAGATCACGTGGCCACAGTCTGTTACATAGTTTGGAGACACAGTTGTGTGCCTCCACCTACACGGTCTTAGGCCTTACACATGGTTGAACAACACATATCACCAAACGCCATTCACCTACCACACAGCCTGTTAACACAGTCGTTTCATCCTGATAACGACTCGCGATATTAATTAATAAAATTTATAAAACTGATCAGACCAAAACTAACTAATATCACGATATTAAAGGTAAGCGCACCTATCGAACAGTAGTATAGTTTAGTGGCAAGACCGAGTTATCGTACCCAAGGGAACCAAAAGTACTAATACTTACTTCCTTTCTATTATCTAGCCTAAAAATAAAATAGAATCGATTGGAACTAATTCTAAAACTAACTAAAAGTGCACAAAAAGTAAATTGGGGAAAACTTTAGGGAAAAGCTGATTGATATGAGCTATACTTAAGGGAGGATCCACCTAGACTTCACTTGTTATTGACTTCTTGAACTATATAATTGATTACTTGACTTGATCCGTAGAGATCTCTAACTTATGCTAAACCCTCCGTCGAGGCATAGAGCAACTAGGCCTAAGTTATTAATTAAAGTTCCTTTATTAATTAACTTCCTAGGTTGCATTAATTTGATCTATGGATCCCTATATTAGGTTTGACCCTAATCCGGTAGATTTATGTCGCCCTATGTCTAGGGTTGCATGTAACTCCGCTTAATTATGGTAGATCTACTCTTATAACAGGACTTTTGCTCCTCTACTCTAAGCACATCAATTTCTTGAAGTAATACCTAGGATTATTAAATCAAGAATGAAGAACACATAAATAAGAATAATTCAAGCAATTATCATATAACTTCAATAAATAATAACAAGATCTGTCTTAGGTTTCACCCCTCAAGTATTTGAGGGGTTTAGTTCATAATTAAGAAAAGAAACATCTCAAAAGATAATAAATAACAAAACATAAAGAAACCAAAAACCCCTGAAGGAATTTAGGGAGATCCTCTGTCTTGATGTAGAATTCTGGCTTCTGGGATGAATCAATCAGCTTCCCTTGGAGTAATCCCTTGCTTTCACTCCTTGTGTTGGCAGAAAGATGGTGCTCCTATTGGAAGAAAAAGGGTACACCCTTAGAGTTGCCTCCTAGGGTCTTTATATAGAACTTTGGGGAGCCTTTCTTAGCCTCTAAGCATCTAAATCTGAGGTAAATTCCTCTTCCTCACGATTAGAACACACCCGTGTGCTACGCCCGTGTGCCACGATAAGAGGCCGTGTGAGAGTCTGTCGATTGGGGCACGGCCGTGTGGCCTGACCGTGCTTGTCGGGGCTAGACCGTGTGATCTTTGTGTGGCACAGCCGTGTGGTGACTTCTTAGGCCGTGTGTTCTCACATTTTGGCCTATTTTCTCCAGTTTTTGGTCCAATGTCCGTTCTTTTCTCTTCCCTATGCTTTCCTGAGTATAAGATATGAAAAAGAAAGATTAAGAGCACCAATTCTCACTAAATTGATAATAATTCATCCAAAATATAAGCTAAACATGAGGTAAAAATATGTATAATTTAGCATTTATCAAATACCCCCACATTTAAGCCTTTGCTTGTCCTCAAGCAAAATCTCAATCCCTAAATAAGAATCATTCTTCTCAACTCATAATCTTTATCAATAATGTTTCAAATTAATCCATAGGTAAGCATACAATGAAAATTCAATCAAAAGAACATTAAAGACTCAATTACTTTAAGTTGAGAATTTTATCATTGAAACATAAGTTTTCTTCTTTCTTCTAAGTAGTTATCTCTCCATCTTAATTAACAGAAGTTGACATCCTCACTAAGGATTCACTCTATCCACTCGAAGTGTTTAAGGTTCAAAAATTAAGTACTCTCTAGTCAACCTGAAAAGTTATTACCATAGGCTTACTAGAAAATCAAGTCTCCACCACTGTAGATTGATATGATACATCGATCAAAAGGTCTTTCAAGGGTTGTAATGGGGCTTGGTTAGGGTGTTGTCACAGGCTGCAAAAGATGGTTAGAATCGAGATTTAATTGAAAAATTATCTAGCTAGAAAAATCTCTATCACTAGAACATATTTTTCGAGCTAATTCTCATGATAATTTTGCTTTGGGAGAAATATGCAAAAACTATTTGAACTACTATAGATTACAACTTAATACATATGTTTTTTTTTTAAGAACAACTCAAGTATTTTAATCTGGGAATTTACAACTTTACAATTTGGAAAAGAGAATAAAGCTAAATAATAATTCAACTCAAATCTCGACAAAAATAGAGGTCAAAGTAATTGAATGAGATTCAACAAAAAATGGGTTATTGGTTAATAATTAGGAGGTAAGTCAAAGAATGGGTTGTTAGGCTCAATGGGGTTCACTAGGGGTTAATTTATGGAGGTAGGCTTTTGTGGAGTAAGTAGGTTAATTCCTAGGTGCCTTTATCCTCTCGGTATATCAAATCAATGATGTGGTCTTGATATGTATAATCAAAGCAAGTTCTAGAATAACAAATCAATATTGACTCACTCAAAGCAATAATAAAAGTGAGCACGAAAGAATGTATGCTCAAAAGGCTCAAAAATCTCACCAGAATTATGGCTTTTGATGTCACTCCTGCGAATTTCAAATCTCAAGATAATACTTAGAATTCGGAAAAATAACTTATGCAAAAATTGTAGTTCTAAAAAATTTCAACTTATCATGCTTGATTCCCTAATGTTTTAGAGTTTGAATAATCAAAGTACAAGCACCTATATCTTAATTCTCACATATCAATAAAAATCATAAATCAATCAGAATATATCCTAACTAGGAGACTGAAGATGATGCTATTGAGAACAATGCAACCAGTTAGAAAAATTTCAGGGATTTCAAATAAAATATAATGTCTGAAAGTAAGTCCCCCCCACACTTAAGATGTACATTGCCCTCAATGTACAAAGATAATATTAGTAGCAATAAAAGCATTAGATCATAAGGTAAGGAAGGGTATGAAACTCCCTAAATTTCGGATGAATTTGAAAGACAGAGATTGGACTTGGAACAGCGGCCAGTTGTGGCACGGTGTTCCCCTTTTCGTAGAGATTTGAGCTGGAAAAGCTCATTTGAAACTGTGAAAGAATTTATTAGTCGTGGGGAATTTGGGGCAATGGAATTTACTTGTTAGGGTGAGGCCGTTAGGAAATAAAAAAAACAAATTACTAAAATTACTAATATTCAACAAAAATGAAAAAGATGAAATGAAAGAAAATAAAAATAAACTGAAAAAGAAAAACAAAGTTAGTATAAAAGGTAAAAATAAAGATTAGTGTTCAAATCTAAGTGAAGATAAAAATAATAAGAAAAAGAAAATAAACATAAGAGGATCTAGTCTTCGGATGGATCACGCGGTGGCAGAGTGATGCTCAAGTGCTGGCATATTTGCGCTAAAGTGGCGTCGATATAATCGAGGCGCCGAAAGTATTGCTGCTCAAATCGATCTAGGCGCTTGTGTATGTCAGCATGTAGGGCTACCGTCTGGGTGGGTCGTCTGGGGCATGGTAGCTCGACGGGCTCATCCTCCTTTGGTGGTAGTGGTGGGATATCATCAGCAATGTCCTTTGGGTCATCGTCCTCCTGTACAAGGCAGAAGTGGAAATGGCCGCCACCTGGCCGTCGCTCTACCATCCTCATATGCAGCATACTATGGATGCCCTGCGAGGACATCTGGCTGAGTAGGGTATAGGAGGATGTCTGGGCTATAGTGTTGAGGAGCCCGAAGTGACGAGCTAGGCGTGTGATGTAGGGCCCCATCGATAAGACTCCTCTGCGGTGCCTCTCTGTCTGGTGCTGCATGGCAAGCGCGATAAAGTATGCAAGGTCGATAGTGTGTCCATTGGCCATGCACCACAAGAAGTAGACGTCGTGAGTGTTAACGACGCTGGTGCTCTCTCGTCTACCTGTCAAAGTGTGAGTAAGAAGAGCATGAATGTACCTCAGAGAAGGCATGAGGGCGGTCGCCTTGCTGACGCTGAGGTTATAGGTTTGACGTCCTGGGGCGATCTCATTCCAGCAGTCGATAGGCCAAATGTAGATGCGACGAGAAAGGGTGGGGAAGTCCTCGTCCATCATAAATTGCTTAGTGTAGAGCCCAAGTGCTATGCCGAACTCTGGCACGCTGAGACATTGCACGAGGCCTCCCAGACGGAATTGGACCGTCCCTGGATCGTCAAATCTAGTCATCACTGTTTGTAGGTGAAATGTGGAGCAGAACTCGATAGTGGGTTCTAAATATGTCGGCTCTATGATCTGGAAGAACTGCTCCCATGGCTCTGTCATCAGTAAGGCCCGGATGTCATCTACTAACTGTATCTGTGCGAGGGCGTCCCAGTCTATGCAGCGGCCCGTGGAGATAATGCGGGTCCGGAGTAGTTAATAGCGTTCCTCCTAAGAGGCTTGCGAGAAGGTGATGAACGGGTGGCGCTCCTCGGATATGGGCCTGGATGAGAAACTTCCTAGTCCTTTTCGTTTCTTAGAAACAGGGATGGCGGTTTTCCTACTGCGTGATGATGACATCGTATCTGAAATAAAATATAAGCATTTGTCCAAATTATTGAAATTAAACTAATAAAGATTAAAATGACAATGTTCTGAAAAATAAAAATGAGGATTAACCTAAATAGTAGAATCTAATCATATTGACTTGTAACAAAATTAAAAACTATGGGTGTGTATATATACTAATTTTATGACAAAATGGCATGCAAATATAAGTTTAAATGGAAAATGAAATTGAGTTCTAAGTGGCAAACAAAAATTAAAATTAAGTGGCATACAATCCTAATATATTCTATACTATTCTAGATTATTCATCCTATATTTCTAATTCAATGCTTGAATTATCATAAAGAATAAAGCAAAATTAAAAATATATATATAATGAAAATAAGAAATAAACAAATAAATGAGAAAAATTGAGAGAATAGAACCAAATTTGAGGGTGCACGGTCGTGGGTTGGTCATGGGGTGGGGTTGCACAGGCGTGGGGCGGCTGATGGTGGTGTTTTGAGGGCTATGGCGGCGCTTATGGTAGTTTGGGGAGGAGTTTGGATGAGAGAATTTAGGGTTTGAGTGAAAGGGAATAGTGGCCCCTTATTTATAGTTTTTGGGTCACACAGGCATGTCACACGCCCGTGTGAGTCGTGCTTTGCCCGTGTCTTTCGAAAATCGGTGGTTATGGCGCACCTGGTGTCGATATGTACGCCCGTGTGGTAGATTCGCACGGCCTTGGGAGATCGTGTCTTCGTCACTTACACGATCGTGTGATGGGATGCACAGCCGTGTACGATCATGTTCGTGCTCTACACGGTCGTGTGATAGGTTCCACGGCCGTGTGAAATTTAACAGTGTCTTCTACGGCCTGGGGACACAGGCATGTGGAGTTGTGTGAGCCTGTATTGATACTGCAAGGTTGCCATGGCCATGTCGCACTGTCGTAGGGTGATATCGGTGGCCTGTGTTTTGGGAAAATTTTTGCTCTGTTTATACACGGCCTTGGTACATGACCGTGTCTCTGTTTAAAGGGTTCACACGGCCTGGGACACGCCCGTGGGCATGGCCGTGTGGTCCTAAATCTCTGCATAAAAAGGTTAGTTTGATGCATGAAAAATACTAAAAACAAGATAAATGAAAAATTACTAAGTTAGTACTCGGGTTGCCTCCCGAGAAGCGCTTATTTAGAGTTTAAGCTCGACTCTACCTGGATGTATCACGAAGGGATTTCGTGGGGCTGAAGCTCCTCCCTGTAGTCTATAGAATTCTCACCTTTGTAGTGTTTAAGCCTATGTCTATTTACCTTAAAAATACCCTGGGTTGGGTGAGTTACCTCAATCGTGCCGTATGGAAAGACTTTTAGAACAGTGAATGGACCTGACCACCTTGATTTGAGTTTTCCAGGGAATAGTTTCAGTCTTGAGTTGTAGAGTAAGACGAGATCTGCTGTTTTGAATTGCTCAGGTTGTTTCAGCCTTTTATCATGATGTCGGCTTCTTTATACTGTCGTGAGTTCTCGTAAGCATTGTAGCGCCATTCGTCTAGTTCATTTAACTGCATTAATCTTTTCTCACCTGCGAGCTTGAAATCAAGGTTTAAAAATTTTATAGCTCAGAATGCTTTGTGTTCAAGTTCAAATGGTAGATTACAACTTTTTCAGTAGACGAGTTTATAGGGAGATGTACCTATGGGTGTTTTAAAAGCAGTTCTATAAGCCCATAATGCATCGTTTATTTTTCTTGACCAATCTTTTCTGTTTGTTTCTATTGTTTTCTCTAGAATGCGTTTTAATTCCCTATTTGTTACTTCGACTTGACCACTGATTTGTGGGTGATAAGGGGTAGCTATCCTATGGTGCACTCCATACCTTTTTAAAATTTTTTCCAACTGGGCATTGCAAAAATGAGTACCCCTATCACTAATAATTATCCTAGGTCTTCCAAATCGAGAAAAGAGTTTCTCTAAAAATCGTACTACCATTCTAGCATCATTAGTAGGCAAGGCTTGGGCTTCCATCCATTTTGACATGTAATCTACTGCTACTAATATGTACTTATTCCCAAATGAAGTGGGAAGACCTTTTAGCCAATCAATTCATCCCTCTATGTTGATGCAGAACTTCGGCTCTTGAGATGAATTGATTGGCTTCTCCCTTCGAGTAATCCCTTGCTTCTACCTGTGGTGTGGCAGAAAGACAAGAGGAAAAGAATATAGAGGGTGTGTAAAAGGTGGAAGAAGACCTCCTCTATGTTGCCTTATGGGATCTTTATATAGAGAACTTTTGGGGACTCTTTCTTAGCCCCTAAGCATCCCAATTCGAGTGAAATTCGTCTTTTCTGTGACTAGAACACGCCCATGTTCCACGCCCGTGTGGGTTCGATAGAGGCCGTGTGATTTAGCACGCCCGTGTAGCACGGCCATGCTTGTCGGGGCTTTGTCCGTGTGATCTTCGTGAGGCACGGCCGTGTGGCACGGCCGTGTGGCATCTCTTGGCCCGTGTGATTCGTGCTTTTTGGTCCATTTTTCACCGTTTTAGGCCCGTTTTCTGTTCTTTCATCTTCCCTATGCTCTCCTGAGTATAAGATATGAAAAAGAGGGGTTAAGAGCACCAGTTCTTATAAAATTAGTAAGAAACCATCCAAATTATAGGCTAAATGTGAGGTAAAAATATGTATAATTTTGTGTTTATCAAATACCCCCACACTTAAACCTTTGCTTGTCCTCAAGCAAAATTTCAATCCCTAAATAAGAATTATTCCTCTCAACCTACAATCTTTATCAATAATGTTTCAAACTAGTCCACATGTAATCATACAATGAGTAATTCAATCAGAAGAACATTAAAGACTCAATTACTCTAAGTTGAGAATTTTATCATTGAAAACATAAGTCTCTTCCTTCCTTCTAAGTAGTTATCTCTCCATCTTAATTAACAGGAGTTGACATCCTCACTAAAGGTTCACTCTATTCACTCGAAGTGTTTAGGGTTCAACATTTAAACACTCCTTAGTCAACCTGAAAAGTTATTACCATAAGCTTGCAAGAAAATCAAATCTCCACCACTAAATTTTGATATGATACATCGATCAAAAGGTCTTTTAATGGTTGTAACGGGGCTTGGTTAGGGGTGCTGTCACAGGCTGCAAAAAGAAGGTTAGAATCGAGATTGAACTGAAAAATTATCTAGCTAGAAAAATCTCTATCTCTGAAACATATTTCTCCGCTGATCCTTATGATAATATCATTTCTGGCTTCATAGCTTGAAAATAGAAATATGCAAAAATTTATCGAACTATTTACAATTTACAATCGAATTTAACTGTATGTACTCCTTTTTTTTTTAAGAACAATTCAAGTAATGGAATAAA
The DNA here is from genome assembly GCA_020496765.1 of Gossypium stocksii. Lineage (NCBI taxonomy): Eukaryota > Viridiplantae > Streptophyta > Magnoliopsida > Malvales > Malvaceae > Gossypium > Gossypium stocksii. Next base: position 5,884,590 of record CM035623.1, read on the forward strand.
TTGAGTAAAACTTTACAATTTGGAAAAGAGAATAAAGCTGGATGAAAAATTCAACTCAAATCTCGACAAAAATAGGAGTCAAAATAATTGAATGAAATTTAACAAAAATGGGTTATTGGTTAATAATTAGAGGGTGAGTCAAGGAAAAGGTTGTTAGGCTCAATGGGGTTTACTAGGGGTTAGATTTATGTAGGTAGGCTTTTTGTGGAGTAAGTGGGTTAAATCCTAGGTGCCTTTATCATTTCAGTATATCAAATCAATGATGTGGTCTCGACATGTATAATCGAAGCAAGTTCTAGAATAACAATTCAGTATTGACTCACTCAAAGCAATAATAAAAGTGAGCACGAAAGAATGTATGCTCAAAAAGGCTCAAAAATCTCACCAGAATTATGGCTTTTGATGTCAATCCTGCGAATTTCAAATCTCAAGAAAATGTTTAAAATTAGGGAAAATAACTTATGCAAAAATTGGGGGTTCTCAAAAATTTCAACTTATCATGCTTGATTCCCTAATGTTTTAAAGTTCGAATATTTAAAGTACAATCACCTATTTCTTAATTCTCAACACATCAATAGAGGTCATAAATTAATCAGCAATAGTTCCTAATAGGAGACTGAAGATAGTGCTATTGAGACAATTCTCTTAGTTATAATCATTTCAGGAGTTTCAAAGATGGTAAAAAAAAATTAAAAGTGCTATACACCCCCCACACTTAAGATGTACATTGTCCCCAATGTACAAAGAAAATATTAATAGCAATAGAAGCATAAGATCAAAAGGTAGGGAAAGGTATGAAACTTCCTGAAATTGGGATAGGTTTGCGCGACGGGAATTGTGGCGTGGTATTCCCTTTTTCGTAGAGATTTGAGCTGTATAGCTCCTTTGAAACTGCGAAGGGATTTGTTAGTCTTGGGAGGTTAAAATGAAGAGGGATTACTTCCTTAGGAGATAACCGTTATGATAATAAAATAGAAAATTTACAAAAATTCAAAATAAAGAAAAAGATAAGATAATTAAAAGCTGCAAAGGAAAAAGAAAAATTAACATTAAAGGTTAAAATAGAAGATTAGTGTGTACTAGGTAGAAAAATAAAAATAGAAAATAAAATAAAATAAAACAAAAACAAAAGTAAAAATAAAATAAAAATAAAAATAAAAATAATAAAAGAGGATCTAATCCTCTGATAGGTTTCGTGGTGGTGGGACAATGCCAAGGTGTTGACATATGTGCGCTAAGGTGGCGTGGATGTAATCGAGGCGCTGCTCAAAGTGGTCCAAGCGCTCGGATATGTCAACACTGGATGCTGCCGTCTGCGATGGTCGACTAGGGCGTAGTGGCTCAGTTGGCGCGTCCTCTGCTGGTGGTGGCGGTGGGACATCATCAGGAATATCCTCTGAATCCTCGCCTTCTTGGACAAGGCGGAAGTGGAAGTGGTCGCCACCGAGACGTCGCTCGACCATCTTCATCGAAAGCATGCTCTGGATACCCTGGGAGGACATCTGGCCAAGTAAGGTGTAGGAGGAGGTCTGGGCTGTAGTGTTAAATAGGCCGAAGTAACGGCCTAGTCGAGTGATGTACGGTTCCATGGATACGACTCCCTTGCGGTACCTCTCGGTCTGATGTTGCATGGCGAGTGCGATGAAATATGCAAGGTCAATGGGGCGGCCATTCGCCATGCACCATAAGAAGTAGACGTCGTGTGTGTTGACGACGCCTGTGCTCTCTCGGCGACCTGTAATAGTATGAGCAAGGAGTGCATGGATATACCTGAGAGAGGGAGGGAGAGCGGAGGCCTTGCTGATACTGGGGTTGTATAGTTGTCTTCCTGGGGCAATCTCTTTCCAGCAATCAAGGGGTCGGATATGGATGCGCCTAGAAAGGGTGGGGAAGCTCTCCTCAGTCATAAATTGCTCGGTGTAAAGCTCGAGTGCCACACTGAATTCTGAGACGTTGAGTTGTCGAACGAGCCCTCCCAAACGAAATTGGACTGTCCCAGGATCATCGAACCGTGTCATCACCGTCTGAAGGTGGAATGTGGCACAGAACTCGAGAGTGAGTTCAAGGTATGTGGGCTCCACGATCTGAAAGAACTGGTCCCATGGGTCAGTGGCGAGCAGGGCCCGGACATCATCTACCAGGCGTACTTGTTCGAGGGCCCTCCAGTCGATGCATCGGCCAATCGTGATATTGCGAGCACGTAGCAGCTGGTAGCACTCTTCCTGGGAGTCTTGTAAAAATGTAAGAAATGGGTGACGCACCTCGGAAGTGGGCCTAGTCGAAGAACTCCCTGGCCCTTTTCGTTTCTTAGAGGCGGGGACGGCAGCTTTCCTGGCTCGGAAAGATGACATGGGATCTACAAAAATATTAGGAAAAACAGTAATTGATATTAAAAATAAGAAATGCAAATATTTAAAAATAAGGAGGCTGAGTAATAAAATAAAAAATAAAATAAAAAATGTTCCTAATATGAATGAGAATTAACCTTGGTAGTAGAATCTAATCATTTTTAAGGTTGGCATAATAATTCTTTTTATGAATGAATGTATATATACTAAACTATATAACAAATGGCATATTTAGGTGTGTTTAAGTGGCATATTTTCAATGTGTATTAGGTGGCAACTAACTATGGTGTTAAATGGCATAAAATTGGCAAATGGAATCTAAATGGCAAGCAAAATCACAATTTGAAATTATTCTAGATTGTTCTCTATTTCCTAGTTTTATAATTGCCTAAATCAATAATAACATTAATAGAAATGTAAGGAATGCAGAAAAAATAAAATAAATGAGAGAAAAGGGAGAAAATAGAACCAAATTTCGTGTCACACGGTCATGGGTACTGTTGCACGGGCGTGTGAATCGAGAAAATCTAGTATGGTGGCGTTTAGAGGGCTGTGGTGGTGTTTGTGGAGGTTTGGGGAGGTTTTGAGAGAAAAATCTTAGGGTTTGGATGAAATGGGAAGGGAGAAATGGCCCTGTATATATACATTTTGGGTCACACGGGCATGTCGCACTCCCATGTGAGTCGTGTTTAGCCCGTGTTTTTCGAAAATCGGAGGTTTTTGACGTGCCCCGTTCGATGCGCACGCCCGTGTTTATTTTGAGCACGACCGTAGAGATCAGTCCTTCGTTAAACGTACGGGCGTGTAATAACGTGCACGGCCGTGGAGATCAGTCCTTCGTTAAACGCACGGGCGTGTAATAAAGTGTACGGCCGTGGATATCAGTCCTTCGTTAAACGCACGGGCGTGTAATAAAGTGCACAGGCGTGTTTGAATTGGCAGTAGCTTCCACGGGTTTATGGCAAGGGCGTGTGTCTCTATGTTTGCCCGTGCAGAAGGTGCAGGGTTGCCACGGCCATTTCGCACGGCCGTGTGTATGCCTATCTTACCCTGTAGATGTCGAAGAGTCGCCACGGCCATTTCGCACGGCCGTGGGATTTTATCGATATCCCGTGTTTTAGGGAAACGGTACCCTGTTTGCACACGGTCTGCCCACACGACCGTGTCTCTGCTTTTCGGTATGCGCACGGCCTTAGGCACGCCCGTGTGCCTGGCCGTGTGGTCCATATTTTCTGCAGGAAAAATGTTAGTTTATGCAATAAAACATGAAATTTTTTTTTAAAAGAGGAGGATGTTACTATGTTAGTGCTCGGGTTGCCTCTCGAGAAGTGCTTATTTAGAGTCTAAGCTCGACTCTTCCTGGAGATGTCAAGAAGAAACGGGATGGAGCCTAAGCTCCTCCTTGTTTTCTGTAAAATTCTCAATTTTATAATGTTTTATCCTATGGCCATTTACCTTGAAAGTACCGTGGTTGGGGTGTGTTACCTTGACAGTGCCGTATGGAAAGACTTTGAGAACGGTAAACGGACCTGACCACCTTGATTTAAGTTTTCCAGGGAATAGTTTCAATCTTGAGTTGTAGAGTAGGACGAGATCACCTGTTTCGAACTGCTTGGGTCGTTTTAGCCTTTTGTCATGACGTCACTTCACGGCTTCCTTATATAATCGTGAGTTTTCATACGCGTTGTAGCGCCATTCATCTAGTTCATTTAGCTGCAGAAGTGGCTTTTCACCTGCACTTTTAAGATCAAGGTTTAGAAATTTTATAGCCCAGAATGCTTTATGCTCGAGTTCAAATGGTAGATGACAGTTTTTTTCATAAACGAGTTTATATGGAGATGTTCCTATGGGTGTTTTAAACGCAGTTCTGTAAGCCCATAATGCATCATTTAATTTTCTAGACCAGTCCTTCCTATTTGATTCTATTGTTTTTTCTAGGATGCGCTTCAGTTCTCGGTTTGTCACTTCGACTTGGCCGCTAGTTTGTGGGTGGTAAGGGGTGGTTGTTCTGTGGTATACTCCATACATTCTTAAAATTTTTTCAAATTGGGTATTGCAAAAATGTGTGCCCCTATCACTTATGATTATCCTAGGTGTTCCAAATCGAGAAAAAATCTTCTTCAAAAATCGTACTACCATTCTAACATCATTTGTAGGTAAGGCTTGAGCTTCTACCCATTTTGACATGTAATCTACTGCTACTAGTATGTACTTATTTCCGAATGAATTAGGGAAGGGTCCCATGAAGTCTATACCCCATACATCAAATATTTCACATGAAAGTATATAGTTTTGAGGCATTTCATTAAGTTGGGAGATATTACCTGTTCGTTGGCATTTATCACAAGAAGTCACATACCTGTTGGCATCTCTGAAAAGTGTAGGCCAGTAAAAACCTAATTCGAGTACTTTATGAGCGGTTCTGATTCCACTGTGGTGTCCTCCTGTGGGTCCTGAATGGCAGTGTTCCAAAATTTGATATGCTTCTACGTCATCAACGCATTTTCGTATGACCTGATCTGCGCAAATTTGAAAGAGAAAAGGGTCTTCCCAAAAGTAGTTTTTCACATTAGCAAAGAATCGCTTCTTTTGCTGATGGGTTAGCCCTTTTAGGGTTATATTGGCTGCTAAATAATTTGCAAAATCGGTAAACCAAGGAAGTGTCGTACCTGCTAAAGTTAGGAGTTGTTCCTCAGGGAACATATCATTTATCTTCTCGAGGTACCTGGGCTGTGTATTTTCTAATCTCGAGAGGTGATCTGCTGCTAAATTTTCAGCTCCTTTCTTGTCTTTAATTTCCAAGTCGAATTCCTATAAAAGTAAAATCCATCTTATTAAACGAGGTTTTCCATCAGGTTTGGCTAAGAGATAACGAAGAGCTGAATGGTCAGTAAAACAATGACTTTTGACAAAATTAAATAAGATCTGAATTTATCAAATGCAAATATAACAGCTAATAATTCTTTCTCCGTGGTGGTGTAGTCGGCTTGAGCAGCTGTCAATGTTCTGCTAGCATAGTAGATCGGTTGGAAGTGCTTGTCCCTTCGTTGTCCTAAAACTGCACCTACAGCAAAACCACTTGCATCGCACATTAGTTCAAAAGGCAGATTCCAATCAGGTGAAATCATAATTGGGGTGTTGACTAACTTGTCTTTAAGGGTGCTAAAGGACTCTAAGCATTCTTGGTCGAAGTTGAAAGGTATGTCTTTTTCTAGCAATTTAGTTAAAGGCTTAGCTATTTTAGAGAAGTCCTTAATGAATCTACGATAAAAACCGACATGTCCTAAAAAACTTCTTATAGCCTTAACTGAACTGGGAGGGGGTAGTTTTTCAATAGTTTCAACTTTCGCTTTGTCTACCTCTATTCCTCTAGTAGAGATTTTATGTCCTAATACAATACCTTCCTGAACCATGAAATAACATTTTTCCCAATTTAGCACTAGATTTGTCTCTTCACATCTTATCAAAACAAGTTTTAAATTATTTAGACAGTGTTGGAAAGAGTTACCGAAAATGGAGAAATCGTCTATGAATACCTCCATGATATCTTCTACAAATTCGTTAAAAATAGCTAGCATGCATCGCTGAAAAGTAGCAGGAGCGTTACATAAAACAAAAGGCATTCTTCGATATGCAAACGTACCGTATGGGCATGTGAACGTCGTTTTTTCCTGATCTTCTGGAGCTATTGGAATGTGGAAGTAACCGGAGAGGCCATCTAGGACGCAATAATACATGTGACCGGCTAATCTTTCTAACATTTGATCGATAAAAGGTAAAGGAAAATGATCTTTTCGAGTGGCGTCATTCAGCTTTCGGTAATCTATGCATACTCTCCATCCTGTGACTGTTCGTGTTGGCACGAGTTCTTCTTTATCATTGGATACCACGGTTAGCCCACCTTTCTTAGGAACAACCTGCACGGGGCTTACCCAAGAACTATCAGAAATAGGATAAATGATACCTGCATCAAGAAGTTTAATTACCTCAGCCTTTACGACTTCCTTCATGTTAGGATTTAATCGTCTCTGAGCTTGCACTGCTGGTTTATATTCATCTTCCATTAAAATCTTGTGAGTACAGGAAGAGGGATTAATTCCCTTGATATCTAAAATTTTCCAGGCTATGGCTTGCCTATGTTTTCTTAATACCTGGAGCAGTTCTTCCTTTTCTTTAGAGCTTAAATTTGATGCAATAATGACTGGAAAATTTGAGTTCTCCCCTAAAAAGGCATATTCTAAGTGTTCTGGCAGTTGTTTTAATTCTAATTTAGGGGGTTCCTCAATGGAAGGTTTCTGTCTTAGCTTATTGTGCATCTTTAAATTTTCATAGCTTATATGTCTAGTGATAGTTTCGCTAGAGTCTAATTCTTTTCTTACTTTCTCCACTTCTAAGGAGGTTTCACCCTCCCCCTGAACAAGACACAGTTCCAGTGTGTCGGTGATAGAGATTTCCTGAAAATTATCTTGAACAAAGTGATCAACCATATCAACAAAATAACAAGAATCATCTTGTTCTTTGGAAAATTTCATGGCATCATAGATTTTAAAAATGACTTCCTCTTCACCAACTCTAAGAACTAATTTACCATCTCCGACATCAATAATAGCTCTAGCAGTGGCTAAAAATGGGCGTCCTAAAATTAAAGGTACGTCAATGTCCTCATCCATGTCAAGCACAACAAAATCTACAGGGAATATAAATTTATCGACTTTTACTAGCACGTCTTCAATGATTCCCCGAGGATATTTAACAGATCTATCGGCTAATTGGATGCTCATCCTAGTGGGTTTAGGTTCCCCTAGACCTAGTTGTTTGAACATTTTATAAGGCATGAGATTAATACTTGCACCTAAATCAGCCAATGCTTTATTAATAATTAAGCTACCAATTAAACAAGGAATAGTAAAACTCCCTGGATCCTTTAGCTTTGTTGGCAGTTTATTTTGGAGAATGGCTGAACATTCCTCGTTGAGTTCCACTGTGGCTAATTCTTCCAGCTTTCTTTTGTTCGTCAGGAGCTCCTTTAGGAATTTCGCGTATTTCGGCATTTGTGAAATTGCTTCAATAAAGGGTAAGTTAATATGTAATTGTTTGAAAAGTTCAAGAAACTTACCGAATTGTGCGTCTGTTTGGTCCTTCTCTAACCTTGCTGGGTATGGGATGCGCGGTTTGTATTCCTTAAGTGTTGGAGGGGCGTCATCCTTAGATTCCTCTACTTTGTCTTTCGGCAGTTCGTGAGTATGCTTCTTTTCTTGTTCTGCTAGCACCTTACTATCTCTTAGAGTGATTGCTTTGACATGTTCTCTAGGATTTGGTTCAGTGTTGCTTGGAAGCCCGCCATGAGGCCTTTCTGAGATTAATTTTGCAAGCTGACCGATTTGGTTCTCGAGTCCTTGGATAGAGGCCTGTTGGTTCTTTAATGCTGTTTCAGTGTTTTGGAAACGGGTTTCTGAAGCGGCTATGAATTTAGTGAACATGTCCTCAAGGTTCGGCTTCTTTTCTTGTTGAGGTGGTGGCTGCTGGAATACCGGAGGCTGTTGTCTTTGATTTCCTTGTCCTCCCCATGAAAAATTTGGGTGATTTCTCCAACCTGCATTATAAGTATTACTATAAGGATTATTTTGAGGTCGAGAATTATTACCCATATAATTGGCTTGTTCGGCTTCCATGTTGTGTAGATGGTCTGAATTAAACATATTTCCTGGGGCTGCATCACATTGCATCACTGGTTGAGCCTGCGTGGAACCAACAAAATTATCAAATTTTTTATTTAAAAGTTCTACTTGGTTAGTGAGCATAGTAACAGCATCAATATTATAGACTCCTGCGGCTTTCGTCGGCTTTGTCCTCATGACTTGCCATTGATAGTTATTCAATGACATTTCCTCAATAAATTTGTAAGCTTCGTCAGGTGTTTTATTATTGATGGTTCCGCCTGCGGCTGCATCGATCATCTACCTAGTTGACGGGTTTAACCCATTATGGAAAGTTTGAACCTGTAGCCATAAAGGTAATCCGTGGTGAGGGCATCTTCTTAAAAGATCTTTGTACCTTTCCCAAGCATCGTAAAGCGTTTCTAAATCCATCTGTACAAAAGAAGAAATATCATTTCGTAATTTAGCAGTTTTAGCGGGGGAAAATATTTAAGCAAAAATTTTTTAGACATTTGGTCCCATGTAGTAATTGAGCCTCGTGGTAGAGAGTTTAATCACTGTTTTGCCTTATTTCTTAGGGAAAATAGAAATAGCCTTAGGCGAATGGCGTCATCAGTAACGCCATTGATTTTAAAAGTGTCGCATAGTTCCAAAAAATTGGCTAGATGTGAGTTGGGATCTTCATCCTATAAACTGTCAAACTGCACAAGTTGCTGAATCATCTGAATAGTACTAGGTTTTAATTCAAAATTATTAGCAGCAATAGCAGGTCTAACAATACTAGTTTGAGTACCAATCACACTAGGTTTAGCATAATCATACATAGTACGCGGAGCTTCTTCTAGTTCAGCGGGTAGTGCTGGAGGTTGGTGAATATTTTGATTTGCGGCCATCTTGTCAGTAGGTTCTGGCTCTTGCTCAAGTTCCTGCTCTAGATAATGTAAACTTCGTCTAATTTCTCTACAATTTCTGCAGACTGTAGCTTCCAAATCTTCGACAAAAAGTAGTGGCCCTGACGGGTTGTTTCTAGTCATAAACTAGAAAAACCTAGAAAGAGAATAAAAATAAAGATAAAAAATAAAAAATAAAAATAAAAGAAACAAAATAATAGAGAAATAAATATTATAAATATTATAAATAGTAATGACTAAAGTAATAGAAATCGAGCTTTCGTAATATTTCAGTTATCTCCCCGGCAACGGCGCCAAAAACTTGATATCCGCGTGATATGAAGTAATAAAATTTATAAAGAACTTAATCAAACCTAAACTGACTAATATCACAACGTTTTAAGGCAAGCGCACCTGTCGACAGTAGTATAGTCTAGTGATAAGATCGAGTATCGTACCCAAGGGAACCGAAAGTACTATTACTCACTTCCTTTCTATTATTTAACCTAAAAATTAAATGAGGGTTTGTCTAAAACTAACTCTAAAATCAACTAAGGAAAAACAGGAAAAATAAAGTGGGAAGACCTTTTAGGGAAAAGCTAATTGATATGATCAATACTTAAGGGAGAATCCACCTAGACTTCACTTGTTATTAATTTCTTGATTTATACGAGTTATTTACTTGACTTGATCTGTAGAGATCCCTAATCTATGCTAAACCCTCCATCGAGGTGAAGAGCAACTAGGCCTAAGTTATTAATTAAAGTTCCTTTATTAATTAACTCCCTAGGTTGCATTAATTCGATCCATGGTTCCCCATATTAGGTTTGACCCTAATCCGGCAGATTTATGTCGCCCTATGTCTAGGGTTGCATGCAACTCCGCTTAATTATGGTAGATCTACTCTTATCACAGGGACTTTTGCTCCTCTGCTCTAAGCACATCCAATTCTTGAATTAATACCTAGGACTATTAAATCAAGGATTAAAAACACATAATTAAGAACAATTCAAGTAATTCTCATAAAAATCAAGAATAAATAACAAGATCTATCTTAGGTTTCATCCCCCTCAAGTATTTGAGGGGTTTAGTTCATAATAATAAAAGAAAACATCTCAGAAGTTGTAAAATAACAAATCATAAAAGAAACCAAAAACCCCTGAAGGAATTTAGGAGAATCCTCTATGTTGATGCAGAACTTCGGCTCCTGAGATGAATTGATTGGCTTCTCCTTTCGAGTAATCCCTTGCTTCTACCTGTGGTGTGGCAGAAAGACAAGAGGAAAAGAATATAGAGGGTGTGTAAAAGGTGGAAGAAGACCTCCTCTATGTTGCCTTATGGGATCTTTATATAGAGAACTTTTGGAGACTCTTTCTTAGCCCCTAAGCATCCCAATTCGAGTGAAATTCGTCTTTCTCGCGACTAGAACACGCCCATGTTCCACGCCCGTGTGGGTTCGATAGAGACCGTGTGACTTAGCACGCCCGTGTAGCACGGCCGTGCTTGTCGGGGCTTTGTTCGTGTGATCTTCGTGAGGCACGCCCGTGTGGCACGGCCGTGTGGCACGGCCGTGTGGCATCTCTTGGCCCATGTGATTCGTGTTTTTTGGTCCATTTTTCACCGTTTTAGGCCCGTTTTCTGTTCTTTCATCTTCCCTATGCTCTCCTGAGTATAAGATATGAAAAAGAGGGGTTAAGAGCACCAGTTCTTATAAAATTAGTAAGAAACCATCCAAATTATAGGCTAAATGTGAGGTAAACATATGTATAATTTTGTGTTTATCAGCAAACCAAGGCACTGTTGTATCTGCTAAAGATAGGAGTTATTCTTCAGGGAACAAGTAGTTTATCTTATCGAGGTATGTAAGCTGCATGTTTTCCAATCTTGAAAGGTGATCTGCTGCTAAATTTTTGGCTTCTTTCTTGTCCTTTATCTCAAAATCGAATTCCTATAGCAATAGAATCCATCTTATTAGTCGAGGTTTTGCATCGGTTTTGGCTAAAAGATAGCGAAGAGCAGAATGGTCAGTATAAACAATGACTTTTTACAAAATCAGATAAGATCTAAATTTATCAAATGCAAAAATAACAGCTAGCAACTCTTTTTCTGTAGTAGTATAATTTGCTTGGGTAGCTGTTAGAGTTCTGCTAACATAGTAGATCGGTTGAAAGTGCTTGTCTTTTCGCTGTCCCAAAACTGCACCTACTGCAAAATCACTTGCATCGCACATTAGCTCAAAAGGTAGGTTCCAATCTGGTGAAATCATGCTAGCATAGTATTGAAGGATTCTAAGCATTCTTGGTCAAAATTGAAAGGCACGCCTTTTTCTAGTAATTTTGTTAAAGGCTTGGCTATTTTAGAAACATATTTAATAAATCTGCGATAAAAACTGGCATGTCCTAAAAAGCTTCGTATAGCCTTAACTGAGTTAGGGGGAGGTAATTTTTCAATAGTTTCAATTTTTTCTTTATCTACCTCTATCCATTTACTAGAAATTTTATGTCCTAAAGCAATACCCTCTTGAACCATAAAGTGGCATTTTTCCTAGTTTAGCACTAAATTTGTCTCTTCACATATTATCAAAACACGTAGACAAAGTTGGAAAGAATTACCGAAAACGGAGAAATCATCCATGAATACCTCCATGATGTCTTCCACGAATTCATTAAAGATAGCTAGCATGCATCGCTGAAAAGTAGCAGGAGCATTACATAAACCAAAAGGCATTCTGCGATAAGCAAACGTACCGTAAGGACATGTGAATGTCGTTTTCTCCTGATCTTCTGGAGCTATCGGGATCTGGAAGTAACTAGAGATGCCATCTAGGAAACAATAATACATATGACCTGACAATCTTTCCAACATCTGATCAATAAATGGTAAAGGAAAATGATCTTTCCGAGTGGTGTCATTTAGCTTCCTGTAATCAATGCAAACTCTCCATCCTGTGACTGTTCTTGTAGGTATTAACTCTTCCTTGTCATTAGACATCACGGTCAATCCACCTTTCTTAGGAACAACCTGCACAGGGCTTACCCAAGAACTGTCAGAAATAGGATAAATAATACCTGCATCTAGAAGTTTAATTACCTCGGCTTTTACAACTTCCTTCATATTGGGATTCAATCGTCTCTAGGCTTACACTGATGGTTTGAATTCGTCCTCCATTAAAATTTTGCGGGTGCAGAAAGAAGGATTTATTCCTTTGATATCTGAGATTTTCCAAGCTATAGCACGTCTGTGTTCTCGTAACACATAGAGTAATACCTCTTTTTCTGCAATGCTTAAATCTGATGGGATAGTGACTGGTAAAGTTGATTCTTCCCCTAAAAAGGCATACTCTAAATGATCTGGCAGTTGTTTTAACTCTAATTTAGGGGGTTCAACAATGGAAGGTTTCTGTCTTAATTCATCACTCATCTTTATATTTTCATAACTTATGTGCCTAGTGATTATTTCATTAGAATCCAACTCCCTCCTTACTTCATCAATTTCAGTGGTGGTTTCATCTTCCCCCTCACCTTGAACAAGACACAGTTCCAACGTGTTTGTGAGAGAAAGTTCCTGAAATTTATCTTGAACAAGATGATCAATAATATCAACGAAATAACAGGAATCATCTTGTTCTTTAGAAAATCTTATGGCATCATAGATTTTGAAAACAACTTCTTCATCACCAACTCTAAGCACTAATTTACCATCTCCTACATCAATAACAGCTCTAGCAGCGGCTAAGAATGGACGTCCCAAATCTAAAGGTACTTCAATATCCTCATCCATGTCGAGTATAACAAAATCAACAAGGAATATAAATTTATCTACCTTTACTAGCACATCTTCAATGATTCCCCTAGGATATTTAACAGATCTATCGGCTAATTGAATACTCATCCTAGTGGGCTTGGGTTCCCCTAGACCTAGTTGTTTGAACATTTTTTAAGGCATGAGATTAATGTTAGCACCTAAATCAGCTAATGCTTTATTAATAAGTAAACTACCAATCAAACAAAGAATAGTAAAACTCCCTGGATCTTTTAGTTTTGCCGGCATTTTATTTTGGAGAATAGCTGAGCATTCCTCGTTGAGTTCTACTGTGGCCAATTCTTCCAACTTCCTTTTATTTGTCAGAAGTTCTTTAAGGAACTTCGCATACTTCGGTATCTATGAAATCGCTTCAACAAAAGGTAAGTTAATGTGTAATTGTTTAAAAAGTTCAAGGAACTTACCGAATTGAGCGTCTGTATGGTCTTTCTTCAATTTTGCCGGATATGGGATGCGCGGTTTGTATTCCTTGAGTGGTGGTGGAGTGTTGTCCTTGGGTTCCTCTGCCTTTTCTTCTGAAGGTTCTGGAATAGTCTTCTTTTCTGGCTCGGCTAGGACCTTTCTCTGAAAGTAATCGCTTTGACATGTTCTCTGGGATTTTGCTCAGTGTTACTTGGTAATCCACCTTGTGGTCTTTCTGAAATCAATTTTACAAGTTCACCGATTTGGTTATCTAGCCCTTGAAGTGACGCTTGTTGGTTTTTCAGTGCTGTTTTAGTGCTTTGAAAACGGGTTTTTGATGCGACCATAAATTTGATGAGCATCTCTTCAAGATTCGGCTTTTTCTCTTGTTGTGGTGGTGGTTGCTGAAATCCTGGAGGAGGCTGTTGTCTTTGATTTCCTTGTCCTCCCCATGAAAAATTTGGGTGATTTCTCCAACCTGCATTATAAGTGTTACTATAAGGGTTATTTTGAGATCTAGAATTGTTACCCATATAGTTGGCTTGTTTAGTTTCCACATTGTGTCCGTATGGTGAGAAATCTGGATTGAACATGGTTACTGGAGTTGCGTCACACTGCATCACTGACTGTGCCTACGTAGAACCAAAACTTTTTGTTTAAGAGTTCTACTTGGTTAGTAAGCATAGTAACAGCATCAATATTATAGACTCCTGTAGCTTTCGTCGGCTTTGTCCTCATGACTTGCCACTGATAATTATTCAATGACATATCTTCAGTAAATTCATAAGCTGATTCAGGTGTTTTATTATTGATCGTCCCTCCTACGGCTGCATCGATCATTTGTCTAGTTGACGGATTTAAACCGTTGTGGAAGGTTTGAACTTGTAGCCACAAAGGTAGACCATGATGAGGACACCTTCTCAAAAGATCTTTGTATCTCTCTCATGCATCGTAAAGTGTTTCTAAATGCATCTGCACAAAAGAAGAAATATCGTTTCGTAATTTGGCTGTTTTAGCTGGAGGAAAATATTTGAGTAAAAATTTTTCGGTCATCTGCTCCCATGTGGTGATTAAGCCTCGTGGTAAAGAATTTAACCACTGTTTGGCTTTATTTCTCAAAGAGACTGGAAATAGCCTTAAGCGAATGGCATCATCAGAAACGTCATTTATTTTAAAGGTATCACAAAATTCTAAGAAATTTGCTAAATGTGAATTTGGATCTTCGTCCTGCAAACCATCAAACTGCACAAATTGCTGTATCATCTAAATAGTGTTAGGCTTTAATTCAAAGTTATTAGCAGCAATAGCAGGTCGAATAATTCTAGTTTGGGTACCAATCAAACTAGGTTTAGCATAATCATACATAGTACGAGGAGCTTCATCCTGGTTTACTGGTTCTGCTGGTAGTGCTGGAGGTGGTGGAACGTTTTGATTTGCATCCATCTCTTCTGTAGGTTCTGGCTCTTGCTCAGGTTCTTGTTCTGGATAATGTAAACTGCGTCTAATTTCTCTGCGATTTCTGCGAACTGTCGCTTCTAGATCTTCGTCAAAAAGCAGTGGTCCTGTTGGGTTGTTTCTAGTCATAAACTAAAAATACCTAGAAGGAAAAAGCAAAGAAAAATAGAATAAAATAAAGATAAATAAAAAAATAAAAAAATAAAAGAAAAAGAAAAATAAAAATAAATAAAAACTGAAAATAAATAAATATAGTAATGGCTAAAGTAATAGAAATCGAGTTTTCTTAATATTTCAGTTCCCCGGCAACGGCGCCAAAAACTTGATAACGACTTGCAATATTAAGTAATAAAATTTATAAAACTGATCAAACCAAAACTAACTAATATCACAATATTAAAGGCAAGCGCACCTATCGAACAGTAGTATAGTTTAGTGGCAAGACCGAGTTATCGTACCCAAGGGAACCAAAAGTACTAATACTTACTTCCTTTCTATTATCTAGCCTAAAAATAAAAGAGGATCGATTGGAATTAATTCTAAAACTAACTAAAAGTGCACAAAAAGTAAATTGGGGAAAACTTTAGGGAAAAGCTGATTGATATGAGCTATACTTAAAGGAGAATCCACCTAGACTTCACTTGTTATTGACTTCTTGAACTATATAATTGATTACTTGACTTGATCTGTAGTGATCCCTAACTTATGCTAAACCCTCCGTCGAGGCATAGAGCAACTAGGCCTAAGTTATTAATTAAAGTTCCTTTATTAATTAACTCCCTAGGTTGCATTAATTTGATCTATGGATCCCCATATTAGGTTTGACCCTAATCCGGCAGATTTATGTCGCCCTATGTCTAGGGTTGCATGCAACTCCGCTTAATTATGGTAGATCTACTCTTATCACAGGGACTTTTGCTCCTCTGCTCTAAGCAAATCAATTTCTTGAAGTAATATCTAGGATTATTAAATCAAGAATGAAGAACACATAATTAAGAACAATTTAAGCAATTATCATATAACTTCAATAAATAATAACAAGATCTGTCTTAGGTTTCATCCCTCTCAAGTATTTGAGGGGTTTAGTTCATAATTAAGAAAAGAAACATCTCAGAAGATAATAAATAACAAAACATAAAGAAACCAAAAACTTCTGAAGGAATTTAGAGAGATCCTCTGTCTTGATGTAGAATTCTGGCTTCTGAGATGAATCAATCAGCTTCCCTTGGAGTAATCCCTTGCTTTCACTCATTGTGTTGGCAGAAAGATGGCGCTCCTATTGGGAGAAAAAGAGTACACCCTTAGAGTTGCCTCCTAGGGTCTTTATATAGAGCTTTGGAGAGCCTTTCTTAGCCTCTAAGCATCCAAATCCGAGTGAAATTCCTCTTCCTCACGACGAGAACACGCCCGTGTGCCACGCCCGTGTGCCACGAGAAGAAGCCATGTGAGAGTCTGTCGATTGGGGCACGGCCGTGTGGCCTGGCCATGCTTATCGGGGCTGGACCGTATGATCTTTGTGTGGCACGGCCATGTGGTGACTTTTTGGGCCGTGCGTTCTCACATTTTGGCCTATTTTCTTCGGTTTTTGGTCAATTTTCCGTTCTTTTCTCTTCCCTATGCTCTCCTGAGTATAAGATATGAAAAAGAAAGATTAAGAGCACCAAGTCTCATTAAATTGATAATAATTCATCCAAAATATAAGCTAAACATGAGGTAAAAATATGTATAATTTAGCGTTTACCACATCCCTATTTTCTGTTTCTACCTTACTTTTTTGTTTTTGTTTCAAATTAGTCATTACTTGTTTCTAAACTGATTTTAAAGTTTTGTAGGTTTGATTTAAGCCTTATTTTTGTAAGAATGCTATAATTATTGAATTATTGTCTACAAAGGTCCATTCTAAGTAAATATTGAATTAAAATTTCATATTCTTGACTGGTTAATTATCATAACATCTCATAACCCTAATCTGGTGATCGAGACAAGCGAGGGGTATTACATCTCAACCTTACTTAAAATAAATCACAAAGCAACATTAGCATCAAGAGGTCTCCCTTACTTGTCATTTAATAGTAACAAACCATAATTTGTAATAGTTAATTTTGACACCCTTTCACTGAGCATGGACTTGTTCTAATTTCTTCATAAATCCACAAGTAAACTAATTAATTTGAACCTAAATCTTAATCCAATTAATAAAAGCATCCGAACAAAAAATAATCTAAACTTTTTGAAAAGAAATGACAAGTAAAAATTGTACACATTCAAATAATTGTCATCAAAATTAACTATTATAAATCATGATCAAGAGTGCGACTTAAACTAAAATAAGATTTCGACTAAAAATTTACATATAAGACTATAACACTCCTTATCTGGAATGAAGCGATACGTTTTGAGCAAGACATATCACATTTGGACACAGAAGTTAATTTAACTCAAGCATCAATATCAAGACTTCTTTTTAACATAACATATACCTATTTAAAGATATTTAAGTCATTTTTAAGCTTACTTTAAAGTTTGGTTATAATCTGGGGTCATTCGGGGCTTAATCGGGGCAAAACAAGGTAAACATGGTCAATGTCGTGACACTAAAGGTTGGGTTTCGCAACATTGATCGGATGTTGCGACATTAGGCTTTGAATGTCGTAACATCAGAAACAAATTACTTGGAACGTGTTTGAACAATCTAAAAACAAGTTAAAACTACCATCAACCTTCCTATAACACATCTAAACACTTTAGGAACTCAAAATATACTAGATTATCATTCAAAAACTTCACCAACACATGAATATACTCATATAAGAAGTTCAATTCCTATACACAAAATGATAATTAACATCTATGGTATAATTTTAGAAGCACATGAGAATTTATAACAAAAGTTTATATGATTCTAACCCTAAGTACATGCCACTATATAACCAATATTTAAGTTTCATACTCTTCACTTATTGCTTGATGATGAGATGAGGATGAGGAGAGCCACTTCAAAATCTACCTTCAAAATGATATTTACCTACGTGTTTTGAAACAACACATTAAGCTTATGAAAGCTTAGTAAGTACTAAAGAATTCAAACCTTACCATTGAGTTTAATTAACAATTTTAATAAATAAATAAACATGGTAACATGATGACAATAATTAGTCTTAGTTAAAGAATAGCAACAAAGTCAATCTTCATTTTTTCACTTACCATACTTTTATCACGAGTGAGCAAGAAGGATAAATAGAATAAAATCACAAATACAATAGCAAATAAGTGCCAAATCAGGAGCACCAAAGTCGCGCTATGATATTCTTAATGATATGCCATCTACATCCCAAAACTTCAAAACTTGTCTACAAAGGGCTTTATGATCATTGTAAAATCATTATTCATCACAAGTACAATCAAATTTCATATTTTCAAAATCACACATAACTTTTCAACATTATATGATTTAGTCCTTTTCTTTTCACAATTATTTCACATTCACTTACTACCTCATTGGGTAGTTCACATATTTATTAAATTAATAATACTAAATTGAATGAAAATAACATGTTCATTTGTTTTAATATTTCCAAAAATCTAATTAGGTTAGGAAAATTCCAAAGTACTTACAAATTTTACTAAATTAGACTTCCTTCAAGTTTTGTCTACTTGTTTCCCCTTGTCACACCCCTTCCATCTTCTTCCTTTTCTTTCTTTTAAAACCTTAGTTCATCACATTATTTAGATTTTCTCTCTCCTCAAGTATGAACAGACCACTTCTATTCAAAAATTTAAGCTTACTAGGTTGTGGGGTACCTTGATTTAGTTAAGGTTTTCAATAGAAATTTGATAATTTTTAGGTTAGAATGGCCTTAATGGTGATGGAGGATGAAATTGAAAAGAAAATAAAACTTTCTCCATCTTTTATTTTAAATATCACCAATATTTTAATAAAAAATAATTTAATTTAATAGTATAATAATAGTATGATGAATAAATAAAATATTATTATAACTAAAAAAAATCTATCTATCATCATTATCCACTAGCTCTTAGTGAAATTGCTCTTTATGTCCTCACATATTTTACCAATAATTTAATTTAATCCTTTTTACTTTTAATTTCTCACTTTAACTCCAACACTTTGTAAAACCTTACAATTCAGTCTATATCTCAATGTAATATCTCCTACTACATTAGTCTTTTAAATTTTCTCCAACCTCCTACTTCCTTCTTCACTAACACTTATAAATTTTATTTTATTTATTTAGAATAATTTTGACTTAAAATTATAGTGTTATGATCAAGGGGTTTTCGAGTTAAATACTAAAAAGTTAATTATGTTATCTTTGAGTAGTAAAATGTATAACTTTTACCAAATACAAGTATTATATTAGATAAAAAAACACACTTACCATATTAGAAGAAAAAAGTGTTAAACAAAAAAACTAAATGATATATTAAACCAATTAGTGATACCAAATTTTGTCACATCCATGATATGAGTAATGTATGTAGCAAATTAAAAATATATATAATAATAAATCACTTTGATTGAAGTAGTAAAGTTAAAATAATAAAAATCATAATGATGTGATGATAACAGGATTTTTTTGGGTTTGAATCTTATTATGCGTTAGTATTTTTCAAGATTTTATATGAAAAGACAAAGTTATCCTCAAAATAATATTTATTACTTATTAAAAATGAGGGATTTTTGGTAAAATTATTACTCTCAACGATTCATGTTTTCATGAATGCTTTACAAAATTCAATCGTATAAAAATTCTCAAAAAAGCAACTACATTTCTCATTCATATAGATGGTATCTCAAAAAGAGTATTATGCTTATCCTCCACTTGAAAACCAAGATATGAGAATTATGAAGAGTATAATTCATTCTTATTGTAACACCCCTAACCCTATCGGTCGCTGGAACAGGGTTACGGAGCATTACCAGAAAAAACAGATCAAATACAGACAATTCGTAATATTTAATATCCATATTAGAAATCATTCATATAGTCTCTTATATGAGCCATTGAGGCCCAAAATATGCATTAGAGCAAGTCAGGACTAAACTGAGAACTCAGGAAATTTTTTGCAAAATTCCAAAATTTTCACTTAGGCGCAAGGTACACATGTCTATGTGGTCAGACCGTGTGGCTCACACGGTCGTGTCTAGCCCGTGTTAGTACTCGTGTAACTCTCTAACTTGTGTCACGTGGCCAAGCCATAGGCCCGTGTGTCAGGCCGTGTGAAAAATATTGAGCATTCTGTTTTGAATTTTTAAGATGTAGGGGACATACGGCCAATACACACGCCATGTACTAGGCCGCGTGTCACACACGGCTGAGACACACACCCATGTCTCTACCAGTGTGGACAATATAAGGTCATTTTTAAGCCTTATTTTTTACCTAATCTTGTCTTCCACCTACATTAACTTTTAAATACATTCTCAACCCAATACAAGACATTAAAATCAAGCTAAACTAAGTCTTAAGCATGACATATTACCACATTCAACCAATGTACCTTTAGGCACCTCAAGTGACACTCTATTTTCTTGTCAACCTAATATCAATGTACCTTTAGGCACCTCAAGTGACAATCTATTTTCTTATCAACCTAATATTCTTATGTATACTAAATCTTCATTTCTCATTCACTGATTCATCTACATACATTAACCATATTTAAACTTTTATATGCACGACAAATATATCTATCACAAGCCATTCCAATGGCTAAATACTCATTTATATGCCAACATTGGCCAAATTAACCTATACATGCCATTATACCAAGTTGCTTTAATAATTATACTGAAAAAGGGTGGTTGATAATGTGATGTAACTTCGACCGGCTTACAACCTGAACGAGCTTCCTAGTTACTATAAAACAGAGGAAATAAAATAGAGTAAGCATTAAATGCTTAGTAAGTTTGTAAAGTGTTTCTAAATCCATCTGCACAAAAAAAGAGATATCATTCCTTAATTTAGCCGTTTTAGCCGACGGAAAATATTTGAGTAAAATTTTTTCGGTCATTTGTTCCCATGTAGTGATAGACCCTCGTGGTAACGAATTTAAACACTGTTTAGCCTTATTCCTCAAGGAAAATGGGAATAGCCGAAGACGAATGGCATTATCAGAAACGTTATTTATTTTAAATGTGTCGCAGAATTCCAAAAAGTTGGCTAAATGAACGTTAGGATCTTCATCCTGCAAACCATCAAACTGAACAAATTGTTGTATCATCTAAATAGTGTTAGGTTTCATTTTAAAATTATTTGCAGCAATAGTAGGCCTAACAATACTAGATTCAGTACCAGCCAAATTAGGTTTAGCATAATCATACATAGTACGAGGAACAGGATTTTGCTCGACAGGATTTGCGGCTACTACAGGAGGTAGCTGATTTTCTTGATTTGCATTCATCTCTTCAGTAGGTTCAGGTTCTTCTTCTTGTCCTTGTTCTAGGTATCGCAAGCTTCTTCTTATTTTTCTGCGAGTTCTACGAACCATGGCTTCTAAATCGTCGTTAAACAATAATAGTTCTCATGGGTTTCTTCTAGTCATAAACTAGAGACACCTGGAAGAGAAAAATAAAAATAAAATTTTAGTAAATAAAAACCTAAAATAAAAATAAAAAAGTAAATTGCAATAAAAGTAAAAATGGCTAAAGTAACAGGAATTGAGTGTTCCTAATATCTCAGTTCCCCGGCAACGGCGCCAAAAACTTGATCTCGTGATGTGATGAAGTAATAAATTGATCGTACCTAAAAGACTAACTATTATCACGATAAAAGGCAAGCGCACCTATCGAGTAGTAGTATAGCTAGTGGCAAGACCGGAATATCGAATCCAAGGAACTAAAAGTACTAGTAATGACTTCCTTCCTATTATCTAGCCTAAGAATAAAGAGGGGGTTTGGTTGTAAACTATCTAAACTAAACTAAAGAAATGATAAATAGTAAATTGGGAGAGATTACTTTGGGAAAACTGATTGATAAAGACAATACCTAAGGAAGAATCCACCTAGACTTCACTTGTTATCTAACTCTGAACTAGACGATTTCTTCATTCGACTTGATCCGTAGAGATCCCTACATTATGTTAATATCTCCGTCGTGAATAAGAACAACTAATCCTAGGTTGATTAATTGAAATCTCTTTCTAATTAAAACCCCTAGTCTTGCATTAACTCATTCCATGGATCCCCATATTAGATTTGACTCTAATCTGGTAGATTTTCATCGTCTTATGTCTAGGATTACGATCAACTCCGCTTAATTGTTTGGATCTACTCTTAAATAGGGACTTTTGCTCCTCTGCCTAAGCACATTCGGCTAAAATTAATATCCCGGAAATATCAATTCAAGAATTAAAAAACACAATTAAGAACAAGTCAAATATTTATCATATAGTTTAGATAACAATAACAAGATCCGTCTTAGGTTTGATCCCCCTTAGATATTTGGGGTTTTAGTTCATAATTATAAAAAGAAACATCTCAGAATAAATAAAATAACAAAACATAAGAAAACCCAAAACTCCTGAAAGGATTGAAGGGAGATCCTCTATCTTGATGTAAATCCTGGCTTCTGAGATGGATCAATCGGCTTTCCTTCGAGTAATTCCCTGCCTTTAGCTCTCTATCTTGGCGGGAAGACTGTACCCTTGGCAGGAATGATGCACCTCTTGTAGTTGCCTCCTAGGGTCTTTATATAGAGTTTGGAGAGTCTTTCTTAGCCCCTAAGTAGCTTTTTCCTCGTGAAATTGAACTTCTTCACGACAGGGACACGCCCGTGTGCCACGCTCGTGTAAGTCGAAGCTAGGCCGTGTTCAAGCTTGTTAAAGTGGCATGGCCATATGGGTTGCCCGTGTGAATCGAGTCTAAGCTGTGCTCGAGCCTGTTTATGTGGCACGACCGTGTGACACACCCATGTGGTGAACTCCAGGCCGTGTTGATTCCTTGTTTTGGCCCATTTTTCTGTTTTCGGCCCGTTTCTTATTCTTTTCACTCCCCTAAGCTCACCTGAGTATAAAACATGAATTTAAAGGTTTAGGAGCATCAAATTCCACAAATCAAGGAATAATTCATCCATAAATGTGCTAAGCATGAGGTAAAAATATATATAATTTACGGTTTATCAGTGGTAGTATAGTTCTCTTGTGCGACTGTTAGAGTTTTGCTAGCATAGTAGATTGGCTGAAAATGCTTGTCTCTTCGCTGTCTAAGAACTGCACCTACTACAAAATTACTCGCATCACACATTAGCTCAAAAGGTAAATTCCAATCAGGTGCAATTATAATTGGAGCAATAGTGAGTTTCTCTTTGAGAGTGTTAAATGCCTGTAAACATTCCTGATCAAAATTGAAGGGTACGTCTTTTTCTAGTAGTTTCATTAACGGCTTAACTATTTTAGAAAAATCTTTAATGAATCTTCTATAGAAACCAGCATCTCCTAAAAAGCTTCTAATTGCCTTAACTGAACTAGGGAGAGGTAGTTTTTCAATGGTCTCAACTTTTGCTTTATCTACTTCTATCCCTTTACTAGAAATTTTGTGTCCTAGCACAATACCTTCTTGTACCATAAAATGGCATTTTTCTCAATTGAGAACAAGATTTGTTTCTTCACATCTTATTAAAACTCGTTCTAAATTTTTAAGGCAAAGATAAAAAGAGTCACCAAATACTGAGAAGTCATCCATAAATACCTCCATGATATCTTCCACGAGTTCGCCAAAGATCGCTAGCATGTAACGCTGAAAAGTAGCAGGGGCATTACATAATCCAAAAGGCATTCTACGATAAGCAAATGTACCGTATGGACAAGTGAATGTCATTTCTTCTCTTGATCTTCAGGAGTTAGGGATTTGGAAATAGCCAGAAAGTCCATCCAAAAAGTAGTAGTACATATGTCCTGATAGTCTTTCTAACATCTGATCAATGAAGGGTAAGGGGAAGTGATCCTTTCTAGTGGCGTCATTCAATTTCCTGTAATCAATACAAACTCTCTAACCTGTGACAATTCTTGTAGGGATTAATTCGTTCTTTTCATTGGCAACAACAGTCATGCCACATTTCTTAGGAATAACCTGCACAAGACTTACCCAAGCACTGTCAGAAATAGGATAAATAATTCCAGCATCTAGGAGTTTAATTACCTCGGTTTTGACCACTTCCTTCATGTTGGGATTCAGTCTTCTTTGAGCTTGTACACATGGTTTATATTCATCCTCCATCAAAATTTTGTGGGTGCAAAAAGAAGGAGTGATTCCTTTAATGTCAGAAATTTTCTAAGCTATGGCCCTTTTATGTTTTCTTAATACTTGGATTAATCCCTCATTCTCCTTAGGTTGCAAGTTGGAAGCAATAATTACTGGTAGTGTTGAATTATCTCCTAAGAATGCATATTCTAAGTTTTGGGTAATTGTTTGATATCTAGTTTGGGAGGTTCGTCAACAGAGGGTTTTTGTCTTAATTCATTTCTAATCTCAATGCCCTCGTAATCAATTTTTCTTGGTGAAGGTTCGTTGAAGTTTAACTCAGTTATTACCTTTTTCATCTCAGTGGTGACTTCGTCCTCTCCCCCACCTTGAACGAGACACAGTTCTAACGTGTCTTTAAGAGTGATTTCCTGAAAAGAATCTTGAACAGAATAATCAATAAAATCAATAAAATAACAGGAATCATCATGTTCCTTAGAAAATCGCATGGCATCATAAATTTTGAATATAATTTCTTCATCACCTACCCTAAGTACAAGTTTACCATATCTTACATTAATAACAGCTCTGGCAGTAGCTAACAATGGTCGTCCTAGGATTAAGGGTACCTCAACATCCTCATCCATATCTAACACAACAAAATCAACAGGGAATATAAATTTATCCACCTTAACTAATACATCTTCAATGATACCTCTCGGATATTTAACAGATCTATCGGCTAATTGAATACTCATCCTAGTAGGTTTTGTTCCCCTAGACCTAGTTTTGAACATTTTATAGTACTAACAAAATCAACAGGGAATATAAATTTATCCACCTT
This sequence comes from Gossypium stocksii, assembly GCA_020496765.1. Classification (NCBI taxonomy): domain Eukaryota; kingdom Viridiplantae; phylum Streptophyta; class Magnoliopsida; order Malvales; family Malvaceae; genus Gossypium; species Gossypium stocksii. The sequence goes on from CM035623.1 coordinate 5,909,210, forward strand.
AACTAATACATCTTCAATGATACCCCTCGGATATTAACTACTAACACATTTTCAATGTTTAAATTACCACTTAAATAGGGAATAGTAAAACTTCCTGGATCTTTCAATTTGGTTGGTAGTTTATTCTGGAGAATCGCTGAACATTCTTCGTTAAATTCCACTGTGGACAGTTTTTCAAACTTCCTTTTGTTTGTTAGAAGTTCTTTAAAAAATTTTGCATATGTGGGCATCTGTGAAATAGCTTCAACAAAAGGTAAGTTAATATGCAATTGTTTAAAAAGTTTAAGAAATTTACCGAATTAAGCGTCCATGCGGTTTTTCTTCAATTTTGATGGGTATGTGATGGGTGGTTTGTATTCCTTAAGTACTAGTGGAGCATTTTCTTTGGGCTCGGCCTCTTCAACGGTTTCCTTATCATGCTCTTGTAATACCCTCTTTTCAGGTTCGACTAGTGTTTTCCCACTTCTTAAAGTAATTGCTTTAACGTGCTCCTTGGGATTAGTCTCGGTGTTGTTCGGTAAACCACCTTGTGGTCTTTCAGATATCAGTTTAGCGAGCTGGCTTATTTGAGTTTCGAGTCCTTGAATGGATGCTTGTTGATTTTTAAGTGCTGTCTCGGTATTTTGAAAATGAGTTTCTGACACTGAGATAAATTTCTCCAACATCTCCTTAAGGTTTGGTTTCTTTACCTGTTGGTAAGGAGGTTGCTGAAAATCTGGAGGAGGTGGTTACCTTTGATTTCCTTGACCAACCCATGAGAAATTAAGGTGATTCCTCCAACCTGCATTATATGTGTTACTATAAGGGTTATTTTGAGGCCTAGAATTATTACCCATATAGTTAGCTTGCTCATTCTCTATGCTGGGATTGTAGGACGAATAATCTGTGTTATATGTTTCTCCTCTATTTGAATCACACCTCATCACTGGATATACCTGTGTAGAACTAACCAAACCATCAATCTTTTTATTTAACAGTTCTACCTGATTAGACAGCATGGTGACCGTGTCAATGTTGAAAACTTCGGCAGCTTTTTGCGGCTTTATTCTCATGACTTGCCACTGATAGTTATTCAGTGACATCTCCTCTATAAACTCGTAAGCTACATCTGGTGTTTTGTTATTAATTTTTCCACTGGCGGCTGCATCAATCATCTGCCTAGTTGAGGGGTTCAAACCGTTGTGAAAAGTTTGAACCTGTAACCATAGAGGTAACCCATTGTGAGGGCACATTCTCAATAAATCCTTGTATCTCTCCCAAGCATCGTAGAGTGTTTCTAAATCCATCTGCACAAAAGAAGAGATATCATTCCTCAACTTTGCCATTTTAGCCGGCAGAAAATATTTTAGTAAAAATTTTTCGGTCATTTGTTCCCAAGTAGTGATTGACCCTCGAGGTAGGGAATTCAACCACTATTTAGCTTTATTTCTCAAAGAAAAGAGAAATAACCGAAGGCAAATGGCATCATCAGAAATGCCGTTACTTTTAAATGTGTCGTAAAATTCTAAAAAGTTAGCTAAATGAGCATTAGGGTCCTCATCCTACAAACCATCAAACTGAACAAACTGTTGAATCATTTGAATCGTGTTAGGTTTCAGTTCAAAATTATTTGCAGCAATAGCAAGCCTAATAATACTAGATTCAATACCAGCTAAATTAGGCTTAGCATAATCATACATAGTACAAGAAGCATGATTTTGATTCACAAGATCTGCGGCTATCGCCGGAGGTGGTAGATTATCTGATTTGCTTCTATCTCTTCAATGAATTCTGTTGTTTCCTCTTGCTCTTGTTCTAGGTATTCTAAGCTTCGTCTTATTTCTCTCTGGTTTCATAAAACTGTGGCTACTAGATCATCGTCAAAAAGCAAAGGTCCTGACGGGTTTCTTCTAGTCATAAACTATAGATACCTGCTAGAGAAAAACAGAAAGAAGAAAGAAAAATTTAGTAAATAAAACCTAATATAAGAACTAATAAATAAATAAAAGTAATAATGGCTAAAGTAATAGAAATAGAGTGTTTCTAATATTTCAGTTCCCCGGCAATGGTGCCAAAAACTTGATCGTGATTTCGATGAAGTAATAAAAATGATCGTACCTAGAAACTAACTATTATCACGATAAAAGGCAAACGCATCTATCGAATAGTAGTATAGTTAGTGGCAAGACCGGAATATCGAATCCAAGGAACCAAAAGTACAAGTAATGACTTTCTTCCATTTATCTAGCCTAAAAAAAAGGAGGACTTGGTTGTAAACTAACTAATCTAAATTAAACTAAAGACACGACAAAGAGTAAATTAGGAAATTGCTTTGGGAAAACTGAATGATAAAGACAATACCCAAGGAAGAATCCACCTAGACTTCACTTGTTATTTAACTCTGAACTAGACGATTTCTTTATTTGACTTGATCCGTAGAGATCCCTAATTTATGTTAATATCTCCGTGGAGAATAAGAACAACTAATCCTAGGTTGATTAATTGAAATATCTTTCTAATTAAAACTCCTAGTCTTGCATTAACTTGATCTATGGATCCCCATATTAGATTTGACTCTAATCTGGCAGATTTTCGTCGTCCTATGTCTAGGATTGCGATCAACTCCGCTTAATTGTGTTGGATCTACTCTTACACAGGGACTTTTGCTCCTCTGCATAAGCACATTCGACTTAAATTAATATCCCGGAAATATCAATTCAAGAATTAAAAACACAATTAAAAACAAATTGAATATTTATCATATAGTTCAAATAACAATAACAGGATTCGTCTTAGATTTCATCCCCCTTAGGTATTTGGGGGTTTAGTTCATATTTATAAAAGAATACATCTCAAAATAAAGAAAATAACAAAACATAAAGAAAACCCAAAACCCTTGAAAGAATTGAAGGTAGATCATCAGTCTTGATGTGGATCCTGGCTTTTGAGATGGATCAATCAACTTTCTTTGAGTAATTCCCTGCTTTCTACTCTCCGTCCTTGGCGAAGTCACTGTACACCCTTATAGTCGCCTCTTGGGGTCTTTATATAGAGTTTGGAATGTCTTTCTTAACCCCTAAGTAGTTTTTTCCGCGTGAAATTAAACTTCATCACGACAGGGACACGCCCATGTGGCACGCCCGTGTGAGTCGAGTTTAGGCCGTGTTTAAGCCTGTTAATGTGGCACGACCGTGTAGTTCACCCGTGTGACGAACTCCAGGCCGTGTTGTTTCCTTGTTTTGGCCCATTTTCTCCGTTTTCGGCCCGTTTCTCATTCTTTTCACTCTCCTATGCTCTCCTAAGTATAAAACATGAAATTAAAGGATTAAGAGCATCAAATTCCACAAATTCAATGATAATTCATCCATAAATATGCTAAATGTGGGATAGAAATATGTATAATTTACAGTTTATCACCCATTGAATTTATTTGAAATATCGATGGATACACCAGTAGTACACTTGAAGTGTACAAATTTGAAATCCATTAATTCATATTCAGAGGTGCCCATTAGAGCACATAAACGTAAAGCCTTCTCTTAAGCCATATATCGGGAAGCTCATGAAGAGCTATATAATGGGAAGCTCACAAAGAGCCAATAACGGATAGCTCTGAAGAGCCATTAATGGGTAGCTCCAAAGAGAAATTAACGGGTAGCTCCAGATAGCCATATATCGGGAAGTTCAAGCAAGAAATATCGGGAATCTCACAGAGAGCCTTTAATCGGAAAGCTCACAAAGAGCTATATACGGGACGCTCATAAGAGCTGCAATGTGCCCACAACAAATGCAAGGTCACGACCGATTGGGATGCTCCGAAGAGCTTTTAACAGGAAGCTCCAAGAACCATGTAACAGAAAGCTCGAGAGGGCCAAATATCGAGATGCTCATGAGAGCTATTAATGGGACGCTCTTTCGAGCTATGATGTGTTCACAACATATGCAGGACCACAACCAATTCGGGAACTTTGTAACCATCGAATTTCATTTATTCAAACGGGACTTAACATTTATCAAGCTTTGTCGGATATGTAATCATTTTCATATAAATAGCAATTTCACAATTCACATACATATCATTCAATTCAAACATATAAATATACAATTTAGTTACATGAATTTACCTCGACAATGTTCGTGAACTTGTATGCTACTAATACGTTACTTTTTCTTTATCTTGATATAGGTCCGTATTTGGTCTATCTGGATCTATACAAGTAAATTGAGCTCAATTTAATACAATTTATATTCAATTTAATTCAATTCATATCTTAGAAAAAATTACCATTTTGCCCCCATACTTTTAATTATTAACGATTTCATCCCTAGGCTCGGAAAATGAAATTCATGCAATTTAATCATTATTCCAAGCCTAGCCAATTTTCATATATCACAATAAAAGCCCATGTATTTCACCAAAATTATAAATTTTTGTTGAATTTTACATCTTTTCAATTTAGTCCCTAAATCATTTTTCATTTTAACAAAAAGTTGTTTATTTATCAACAACCTTTCATTTTCTACCATGAAACTTCATAATTCATGCATACTCATCCATGGAAAAACCCTATTACTTTGATAAATTTGCAAATTAATCCCCGAGATAACTAGATTATGCTATTATGATCTCAAAAATATAAAAATTACAAAAAATGGGACAAGATTACTTACCCAATTAAGCCAAATAAGCTTGCTTGGATGCTTTTCTCTTTGCTAGGGTTTCCATGTAGAATTTGGGAAAGATGATGATAAAATAATGATATTTTCTTATTTAATTAATTTTTCATCTTTCCAATTTAATCATTTTCTTTATTAGATTTTCCTTGGATGAATCATCATTCTTATCTACTAACCCCTCTTAATGGTATATTTGCCATATAAGGACCTCCAATTTTGAATTCCATAGCTGTTTGATACTTATAGCTACAAGAATTTAACTTTTGCATTTTATGCAATTTGGTCATTTTTATCGAATTAGACATAAAATCAGTAAAATTTCTTTACGAAATTTTCATACGATATTTCTATCATAATGCAGATCATAAAGTAATATTAATAATTTTCTTACGGACTCAGATTTATGGTCCCAAAATCACTGTTTCGATTTCACTGAAAACAGGCTATTACACTTATTTTCTCTATAGTAACACTTTTGTTTTTCACCATATGAATAACAATAAATAATGATTTCAAGTGCTATTAAAATTGAAATATGAATAATTTTTTTCCTTTGAACTTAAATCCCTAGTCAATTCACGATATTTTCCCTTGACTTTACACAATCAATGAAAATAATTCCATTTGAGAGCAAATATTTAATGATTTTATATTTGCAGCAAATATATCTAGTTTTACCATTATATATGTCACTTTGAGTCCTTCCAATTGTTGATTGATTGTCACAATGGACACAAATACTTAGTACTAGCTTTTGCCAACTTGAAATATCCTTTAATAAATTTTGAAGCCATTTAGATTCCCCTCCAACTTTTTCAAGAGCAATAAATTTTGATTTTATTATGGACTTTGCAATACACTTGGCTTAGAGAATTTCCAAGATATTGTACCTCCACCAAGTGTGAAAGCATATCCACTTGTTGGTTTTGAATTTTTAGTATCAAATATCTAATTTGTATCACTATTGATGCAAAACCCAAGATATAAAAGAATCTCAAAATCTTCAAGTTTAGTAAATCGATGAGAGAAACATGTTTTTGGCGTAAAAACAAGAGGATAATTTATCCTATGCCACCTCTAATTAACTTGTGATTGGAAAAAATGATAATTGGACAGCTCCCTACCACACCGCCTAGATAAATCGTACCTAAAAGATATGGATAATGGAAAAATAAATAAGGTGAATCTCTCGACCTTGAAAAAAAATGCAATGTGAATCTCTCATGTAACAACTCGTTTTCCAATGATTTTAGGACCGCAATTCCAGTGTGTGAGTTTGTAAATACTAATTATTTAATGTTTACAAACTCATTATTGCAATATTAAAAATTGGTCCAGAAATTTTGACGTTTGGCTAGTTAATTAAAGAAAAAGGAGTAAATCATAAAAAATACAAAAGTCAATCACTATGAGTTTAAAAGTAAAAATTAAATATAAAAGCATATTTAAATGGTCTAATATGTAAATTTAGCCATTCTTGATGTTAGTGGCCGATTTTAGACTTGATTTATTAAGTTTTATATTAAAATAAGGTTAAAGGATTATAATAATAAAACAAAAAGAAAAACAAATGCCACTTTCATCATCTTTGTTCTTTCAACCGAAACTCCATGGTTGAAATCTTGGAACAATCAACCAAGCTTCATTTCTTATGCATGGTATGTTTTTTTTTTTTTTGGCTAGTTTCTCGTAAATTTTATGTTTTTAAGATCATTGTAACTTAATCGAACTAGTCTAGGGACTATTTTGTGAAACTGTCAAAGTTTTAGGAACTTGTCATTGATATTATTGAAGCTTTTTAGTTGTTAATGGTTTAGTTTGAAGCTTGTATATGGATGATTAAGAATTCGACGATATGGGTTAGGGATTAACTATGAAAATAAACTTGTTCCGATTTTAAGGTCTAAATTGAATAAAATGAAAAAGTTTAGGGCAATTGTAAAAAATGTCAATAAGAAGTAATATGCATCAAATGAATTGTTATAAAGTATTTTGGAATAATAATTGAAATAAAAAATACTGTATAGATCAAGAACCAATAGAAAATTTTGAAAAAGAGAAAATTATTGACTAATCCATGATATTACCATTTCTACAATTTGGCCTTGGTAAATTCATACGATCTAGGTTGTATAATTTGAAATGCTATAGTCATTGGGAGTTGTGGTTTGTTGAATATATATGTATAATTAAATTGTCATAAATATATACAAGATGAGAAAATAATTGAACTGTAAAGTATTAATACGATGATATGTATCGAGTTCGGATGAACATAGGATAGAATATAATTGATATTTTAATAAAACTTTCTCCATCTTTTACTTAAAATATCATCAATATTTTAATAAAAATAATTTAATTTAACAGTATAATAATAGTATGATGAATAAATAAAATATTATTATAACTAAAATAATCTATCTATCATCATTATCCACTAGATGTTAGTGAAATTGTTCTTCATGTCCTCACATATTTTACAATAATTCAGTTTAATCCTTTTTACTTTTAATTTCTCACTTTAACTCCAACACTTTGTAACACCTTACAATTTAGTGTATATCTCAATGTAATATCTCCTACTACATCAGTCTTTTAAATTTTCTCCAACCTCCTACTTCCTTCTTCACTAACACTTATAAATTTTATTTTATTTATTTAGAATAATTTCGACTTATAATTATATTGTTATGATCAAAGGGTTTTCGAGGATGTTATAAAGACTTTAAGTCTGGTAATGACCTCGATACTATTTGGATATCTAATTTTTTTTAAAACTTAAAATAATTTATAAAAAAGACCCATAACTATACCTACCAAATTAACCCGTTTGGCAAGTAGTGTTCTAATAATTGGGAATGGTTGTAGGAAACATGGATATGGCAATGGCAGGCTCACAATGGTTTCACATGCATTGACACCATATGCGAATGAATTATTATTATTTATATATATTTCATTTAATTTGTATAGATTCGTATATTATAAATTTAAATATTTAATTATTATTTTAAAGGATTTAAAGTTAAAGTTGATGCTATGGTTAATTTCCAAATATTTATTTTAATGAATTTATTTTTCTTTTGTCAATAATATAGATTTTAATAAATATTGTTTGAATTTATTTTATTTTTTTATAGGATAAATTTTAAAATTATACATTAATTTTAGTCAAATGAGTAACATTATACATAAATTTTGATTTTGTGTAATTTTGTAAATGAAATTTTCATTTTGATTCGATTTTCATGAATCACTAACACAATTATCAATATTAAGTATAAAACCATTTTACGATTACATGTTGCATACACAAATAATTATATTTATCAAAATAAAAAATTTATTTATACATCCGAATCACGACCAAATACCCATGCGCATGATTCAACAAATCAAAGTTCATACATCAAATCGTATATTAAATCAAATTTCATGTGTAGTTTTGAAATTTAACTTTTTTTATAGATAATGAATGACATGTGTCTTTTGAAATATATTTACAATTTTATTTTCTTAATCCTTTTTATAGATCAAATATCCTACGGCTCTCGGGCCTCTCGTCCACACGAATCCTCTTATTTTGTCACTGTATTTATTCTTCAACAAGTGACGGAATTCGGTTCACACAATCTCTAACACTAACAATAATGCTGATGTCAATTGAGTTAAGACTCAATCGTCAATAAATCAGTATTCTAACCTCTAAAGGATTTTGTGAAAGTATATTTTTTTTTTAATACTAACTTGAGCATTTAAAAGCATTCTAAACACGAACTTCGCCAAGCATCCAAGTATATTTCATCTTCTACATGATCTTCTAACTCAATCCAACACCAAAAAATAATAAAACCATTGAGTCACAACTCATTAAATACCAAACTGATTTGTTTTCGAATTTATTCTAATAATTTTATTTGTAAATAATTAAATAAACAAAAACATAATACTTAATATTAATATTTATTGTGGATTGAGTCTTAGTCTGATTGACATTAGCATTGTTGTCAGTACAAGAAGACGTGAGTTTGAGTGTGATAAAGCGCATTATTCTCCTATTTAAAAGCTTATATGATAAGAACCTATAATGAGATTAATGTTAAAAAAATTAACATTTATCATTTTAGGGTCCGTTTGTTTGCATGTAAAATATTCATTATTTTACAGTGTTTGTTTGGTGGAAAATGAATTACCAAAGGAAATCATTCTTAAAAAAAAAGAAGGTAAAATCAAAGTTCTTTTAAGGAAAATGTCTTACCAAGCTTTTTTCTGTAAGATGCTTTCCAAATTGATAAGGCTCTGTTCACTATCTTCATTGTCGAAGAAAACAGTCCCTTATATTCAAATTTTATACTTTTTACGATTTAGTTCCTGAAATCCAAATTTTTACTAGTTTACAATTTAATTCCTCAAAAATAGATTTTCTTATTCTACAGCTCCTAAACCTCGTTTTGAACAATTTTGCAAAATAGACACCTTTCTAAAATTTCCAGATTTGATAATTTAGTCCTTACAACTACAATTGTCAAAATTTCCAAAAATTAATACTTGATATTTGAATAGTTAAACTTTCATATTCTATTTTTCAAATTTGTAAATTCTCAAATAATGTAAATTAGTCCTAAAACTCAAGTTTTGAAATCTTTACAATTTAACCCCTATAGTTTCAAACTTTACTATTTTATGCTCAAATTTTCATATTTCATAAACATATAATTTAGTTACTACATCAATGTTTCAAATTTCACTACTCAAACCCTTACTTCAATTTGGTCCTTACTTCAATTTTTATCAAATTAAATCATTTTTCAACTTACTCATCCAAATAATATTCAAAATAAATATTTACCACTTTCAACTTAATTAAATATAAATTTATATTCTCTAATGTACGAATGTAACAATTAAGCTTAATTGAGTAAATTAAGATTAATTAAAACTAAAACATGATTAATTAAAATATAAATAACCTTTATGAAATAAACTCAAACAATGAAAAAATAATAAAATCTTAAATATATGTTTATTTCATCGAAAACAACATTTATGAAATATTTTCAAGAAATTTGCTAAACAACATAAAATATTTTATACAGATTCATCAAACACCAGAAAATATTATATTTTTCCAAAAAAATGTAATTTTCCAGAAATCATTTTCAATAAAACAAATAAAACCTTATTCAAAATCCAAACCCTACTTAGCTGAACTTAAGTAGATCAATTAACAATAATTATAGAAATCGAAAAGTAGGGTTAAATTGAGTATCAACTATATCAAACTAAATAAATAATTTCCAAAATTTTCGCTTCTTAATAAGAATCATTAAGTCAAATTTATTTCCAAAATTCCATGAAACTCTCATCATCCAACATGTGTATCATTCTCAAACAACACATAGTTTCAAAGAAAGTCAACGGTCCAAAAAGAAAATCTTTACAAGTTTTGGAAACCTTTATTAAGACAAAGATTTTTGCTTTGTTTTCCAGTCATCAACATGTCTAAAAGCCGTCAATCTCGTTTTTTAATCCAATTTTGTCGGTGTTTATAGTAAATTTATGATTTTACGTACATTTTCGCCTATATTTAGTGTTCCCCCATTTTTGTTTCACACATTTCATCATATAATTATTTATCTTTTTTTTAGTAGAATTAGCCATCCCTTTCCATGGCGAGAAGGCTGCTGCCGGCGACCACCCTCCGCCTCTTCAACTGGCGTTTTAACTCCACCGCCTCCACAGCTACCGTTTTACAGACCCTAAAACCCGAACCGGCAGCTTTGACGATCGTCGACCTCGATGATCACCGGAAGCTTTTCGCTTCGGTTTCGACGTCGAAGCTGCTACGTTCATCGATAAACCTTGGGTTAGCCTCTAACGAGACGTTCGTTGATTTCGGAATGTGGGTTATGAATTCTAGGCTTATGGAAACCAGTTTGGTACGTGATGTTATATTGAAGACCGTGAAACACACGATGTTCGAACATTTTTGCGCCGGCGAGACGACGGAGGAGGCGGGGGAATGCGTGAGGAAAATCCACGACGCCGGCCTAAGAGGGATGCTTGTATATGCCGTCGAACACACCAGCGATAACACTGGTTGTGATCGGAATTTGGAAGGGTTTCTTCGTTGTGTTGAATTCTCCAAGTCCCTCCCACCTTCTTCTGTAAGTGTTCTTTTTTTTTTCATTTTTATTTGCTTCAATAATGGACCATTAATTTTTTATTTAATTACCTAAATAAAATATTGTGATGTAAATCAAGTTTTTTTCAGTATTTACTTGACTTTCAGATATAAAAAAAATTCATTTTTAAGTACTTAATTTTAGAAATAATAATAGATTAAATGTGGGTAGTTTTTTTTATTTTTGGAATAACTTGTACTAAAAATTTAGAATTTTTAGGAACTAATAAATTTTCTGTCACATCATCAAATTTTAAAAATACAAAATTATTATACACTTATTGATAAAGAAATTATTTTATGAATTTTTTCCATCACATGATTCATGGTCCTCTTTCAATTATTTCATAACATTTCAATAATTTTTTCCATATTATTGACACAAAATTTTAGAAATTTTTCACCTTGAATCCCAACTCTAACCCCAAACTCTGAATCCTAAATCTAGAATCTCGAACTCAAAACCTTAAACTCGAACCCTTGAATCATGAACCCCAAACTCTGAACATGTAACCCCAAATCCTTTAACCTTAAATCCAAAACCCAAAACCCAAACTTGAACAATAAATCTTAAATCTTGAACCCAAACCTTGAACCTTGAAATTTGGGATTCAAGTTAAAATAATTACTAATATTATGTGTTAATGGCAAGAAAAAATTTACGCAAAAATTACTAATTTTTTTTTAAAATTTGTTGCACAAAAATAAAAAAATTTAACCTATGAAAAATGATTAAAATTTGTAAAAAAAAATATGTTTGTTTATAATTTAAAAATTAATTATTTTAAATAATTTAATTAAAGTTAAATTAAGTTAGAGAAGATATTAGATATAGATAAGTGTATAATAATACTTTGTTATCTTTAAAATTTAATGATGTGGCACTATTTTATTGGTGTCTAGAAACTATATTTTTTAAGATGATGTTAAAATAAATTTTTTTTTAGTATTTTTAGTGGTTGTTTACTTTTTCTGTAATTAAAAAAATAAATATCTTATGTTTGCCAATTTAGCCACTAGTTTTCAACAACCTTTCCTTCGTCCCCTTCTTTATAAATGGCCAAAAAGGTAATTATATTTAATTCCTTTTCTAATTAAATTAATTATACAAGGCACCTTTTACAATTGTATTAATATTTAGTCATGTTTGTCATATGGTTTTAATATTTTATACATTAATTTTTGATACATTGACAATAAACTAATTAATTGTATAAATCATAATGATCACATGATGTTAATTATTTGGGTAAATTATAAAAATAATTATTTGTATTTGCTTCATATTATATTTTAGTTATTTATGTTTGAAAGTTACGCTATAGACACGTTACCTTTTTGTTACGAAGTCATCATCCTATTGTTAAGCTCCGTTACGTCCCTAACAGTTGTCCTATGTAGCAGTCTATATGGGTTTTAAATGTCAATTTGGATATTCTGTGTGGCAGTCTAAATTAAATTTATTTAATTAAAATCTATTTTCATCCTAGCAATTGGACATCCAAGTTGGCATTTAAAACACATTTAGACTGCCACATATGATTCCCGTTAGAGAATTAACGAAATTTAACGATAAAGTGACCATTTCATAATAAAACGATAAGTGACTAAAATGTAATATGAGGCAAACAAAAGTAACTATTTTCATAGTTTACCTTAATTATTTTTAAAAACTTTCATTATAATTTCAACAATTAATAAGTAATTCGAATCTTTAACTTCAAGTTCGAATCCCATCATCTGCCATTATGTTGCTTGAATATTGCCTAATTTTTTTATATTAATCTAATTTTTTTCAATTCATCATTTATTGTGCATTATATTAATCGGATTCCATGTAATAAGTAGTTGGATATATATATTTATCTTCTACTATTAATATAATGTTTTCAATGCATTATTTTATGTTATTTTTTTAACTATCCTATTAATCCGTGACAACAGGTAAGTTTCGTCATTGCAAAGATTACAGCAATATGTCCCGTCAGCCTTCTTAGAAGAGTTAGCGACTTACTGAGATGGCAATACAAAGACCCCTCTTTCAACCTTCCATGGAAGCTCCACACTCTCCCAATTTTCTCCACTTCAAGCCCTCTTTACCACACTCTTCAAAAGCCTCCACCACTAACTCCAGAAGAAGAGCTTGACCTCGAACTGGCTCACCCAAGACTCCAAAAACTCTGCCAAAAATGCGTACAAGAAAACATACCTCTATTAATCGATGCCGAGGACACGTCCTTGCAACCAGCCATCGATTACTTCACTTACTCTTCGGCCATCAAGCACAACCGAGACGGCAACCCTATCGTTTACGGCACAGTCCAAGCTTACTTGAAAGATGCGAAAGAGAGGTTGTTTATGGCATCCAAAGCTGCTGAAAAACTAGGAGTTCCAATGGGGTTCAAGCTAGTAAGAGGCGCTTACATGTCGATCGAAACCGAATCGGCTTCTTCGTTAGGCTATGATTCCCCTATTCATAATAGCATCGGCGAGACTCATGCGTGTTACAACGATTGTGCTGGCTTCATGCTCCAAAGGATTGCTAATGGCAATGATGCTGTCGTCTTTGCAACTCATAATATCGATTCAGGTACTAAATTAAGTTGTCCTTTTCAATTTTAATGGCGTTGGGGGTTCTTGAAAAATAAACAAATGGTGTGTGTATCAAACAGGGAAGCTGGCGGCATGTAGAGCAAGAAATTTGGGGATTCAGAAAGGGAATCGGAGGCTTGAATTTGCACAGTTATATGGAATGTCGGAAGCACTTTCGTTTGGGTTGAGAAATGCAGGCTTTCAAGTAAGCAAGTATTTGCCATATGGACCTGTGGATATGGTAATGCCTTATCTTTTAAGGAGGGCTGAAGAGAATAGAGGATTGCTATCTACTTCAAATATTGATAGAGTACTCATGTGGTAAGAGATAATTAGGACTTTTTTCAATCAGATTTTAAAAAATTGGTTGGTGGGCTAACCAGTCTAACCTCTTATTCTGATATTCCAATTAATTTTTATTCAACTAGTTGGACCGATTAGTCCGACCAGATTCCAAAATCCATGCAGATGGCATGCAAATGGTTTGAACCTTGGTTTATAGTATGAATTTGCAACAGTTTTGCTAAAACAAAGTCTAACATACTTCTTACTTTATAACATTAAATTTAAAATCAACTTTCTAGTTTCCACCAACGGTAAACACTGTTAAATTTTTTTAAGCAATTTTCAACTTCAATGATAAATTAATCTTACTTGTAACTACTTCAGCAGCTAATTAGGGTTTTTAATAGAAGAGTAAAGTGTGATATGATGTTTATTGAGACACCATGGATTTGTTTGTGCAGGAAAGAGTTGAAGAGAAGAATAAAGAGCCTGGAATTTGGTAAGTAGAGATGAGGGGGAAGAGTTGCATGAAGGTAGAAATGGGCACACAGTAAAATGAAAAGCTTTTAGCGAGGTGACATGACAGTAGCTTTAGCTGCGGGGATGGCAATTTCAGCCTTTAATTTAATTTAATTTGTTTTATTTATAATTGTACATATTTAAAACTTTTGCGGATGGAGTCGATTAAGTCTTACTTATATTGATATGAATATTATTGTCAATGTAGGAGGATATAAGTTTGTACTCTGAAGTACATTATTCTCTTATATATAATAATATATGGAAGTATTTTGCATATTAAATTTTTTATTTAAATACTTATTTAGTTCCTAAATTTATCATTTTTTCTCGATTTGATATTTATGATTTTTTTTATCCTGAATTGATATTTAAATTTTCATTCTGCCTACTATATTAGTACTTTTCTGTAATGGTATTAATTTTTAATGACATGACAATTAATTATTAAGGTTTTTTTTTAAATTCCGTCTACTATATTATATTTATTTATTGAGTCTTGTAGCTACATCATAAAAAACTTACGCTGTTACAGAAAAGTAACAGAATAATGGATGGAAAAATAATTTGAGTATCAAGTTGGAACAAAAAAAACATAAGTACCAACTTGAGATAAAGTGACAAATTTGAAGGCTAAATGAATATTTAAACCTTTAAAATATATTTTATATTTAAAAAATAAATCTTTTTAATATAATATAGCTAATTATTTTATTAATAATAAGAAGAAAAAAATATGATTCTCCATATAAGAGTTTTAAGTCTTACAATTTCATTAAAGTCCCCCAAAACAACCCAAAAGATCAATTGATCTTGTCTCAGACATCTAAGCAGCTCCCAAGACTCACTTCTATTTCTTTCCTCCGGATTCCCGTAAAAACCTGTTAAATGTCAATAATATCACACTCAACATCCTGAACCTCAACATCAATATGATACAATGAAAAGGACTTAAGACGAATCAAGGAATTCCCCTTCCACCCCAAAGATAAACCACCTTTTGACCCCACCGCCCCAATATTGATACCATTCTCAAAAGCACATTTCATTCTCACTGATTTTATCTTTTTAACACTTAATTTTGTTTCCATTAGAAACAAAATTCAGGATTAATGGCTCTCAATTTATTCTTGAGCCTTTTAACTGTTCGTGATCTCCCCAAACCACGAACATTCCAACTAATAATTTTCATTGCATTTGGCTGCTCTGATCACCAGAGCTAGCCGTTACATCAAAAGAGTCCTACATCCCCATTCTTTCCCACCATAAATGATGAACCCTCTACAAGTCTTTGCCATTTCTTTCCTTCCATATTAACTAAATGATCATTTTCCTCTTCCAGCATTAAAATCGTGGGCCCATTTCTATAATAATTACCATGAATAGTTTCACTGCCCAAATTGCGCCAATTGTCAGATTCTTTATATAAAATCTGTTGACTAGAATCCAAAGAAATTAAATTTGGATTTGAATATTGTTGACCCGATTCCTTCCTAAAATTACTCCCAAGATCATTCGGCCATTTATTACTTTGATTGTTACCTTCCATACTCATGTTACTCCAATGCGAACCATCAGACTCATGGAGCTTGTAACGACCCAAAATTCACGGGCACCGGAAAAACAAGTCGTAGGGCCTCCGTCTTAGTAAATCGAGTTAGTAAATAATTATTAGAAATATTTGAGTGTTTAGTTGTATGTTTAATTAAGCTTTGAATAGAAGAATTTAGTTTAATTAGAAATAATTAATAGAAATGACTAAATTGAATAGAGTATAAAAGTTTAATTATGGAATATAAAAATATTAAGGGATTAAATTAGTAATTAAATCAAATTAGTGACATGTGTATGTTAGAAAATAAGTACATGTGTATTTATATTATTAGTACAAGTGTATATTAGATATATATTTACTTATTGATTAAGTAAAAGATATTTGTTTATTTATTTATTATTTTATTATTATTATTATTATAAATTATGTAATATTATGTTTTATTTATTTATTTGTGATGGTGACAAGTGTATGGTGATGGATAATACATGTGTATATGTGTGTATAATACATGTGTATTATTTTTATTTGTTATTAATTAGATATTTTATTAGTAATTATTAATTAAGTAAATAAGAAATAAAACAAAAACAAAAAGAAAAAGAAACATACCAGAGAACAAACAAAAAATTGGGAAAGAAAGAAAGGAAAGAAAAGAAAAAGGGAGAATTAGGGTTTTAAAGCTTGGAGATTATTTGGTAAGTTTAATTAAGTCCTTTTCATATGATTTTTGATGTTTTTGAAGACTTAGAGTTGAATACTTTTGAATTTATGTGGAAATATTGAAAGTTGATAGATATTTGAGTAGGGTTTATGTTGAACAAATGATGAAATTAGGGATTAATTTAATAAAATTATTGATTTGAATTGATATAAGGACTAATTTGTAAAATAGGCTATAAGTTTTGAGTTTTAGGGGTTAAATTGAAAAAAATTCGAAATTATGGAAAAATGATAAAAATTTGATAGTTATATTGAAGTTTTGATGCAAATTGAATAAGGAAATGATGTGAATTGTTAAAAGAAAGAAGATGAATGTGGTTAGGACAAATTTGGTATTATGGTAAAAGTTGTATGAAAATTATTATTTTATATAAAATATGTGTGTGTTATTAATTAATTATAATTATGCTAATTTTCTAGCTAACAAGGAACCCGAGACGCCAAATACGAAAGGGAAAGAAAAAGTGATCGAAGTATAGCTCGAGAAAAAATATCGGTTTGTATTATCATAATTCAAGTTATTTCTTGTTAAATGTTTAATTTTAATATATGTGTATGGAATTTGAATGTGGGATAGATATTGATGTTGAATTGGATGTGAATTAGATTTATATGATGAATACATATATGCATATGAATTTGAAATTTGAGATTGAACTATTAATGTGATTGATTTGAATTTGAATAATTTTGATCAATTTGAGAATGGAAATGAAGTGAAAATATGTGAAAATGTGAATTTCAAACAAGTTGTGTTTGAATTGAGAAATATGTGAGAAAATGTGGCCAAAGTGCAATTGATGTGAATTTGACTGAAATAGAGAAAGAAATCTGATACCCTATTAACTAGTCAGGCTTAGTGGATATAGTTGGCATGCCATAGGATTGGAAGAGTTCAGGGTTACTTCGACCTTGAGTCGATGAGACACTTGGAGTGTCATATTGCTTCGGATAGATTCGATGAGGTACTGGGTACCATTTTACTTAGGCTAGGCCGATGAGATACTGGGTGTCAACTTTGCTTCGAACTATCCGATGAGGCATTGGGTGCCATTGTGGTGTGTTTGGTTGGATCCGTGTATCCACCAAAGTCCGAGTCATGTTAATAGGGGTAATTAAGTGAAATGAGAAAATCAATTGAATTTGTTCATTTGAACCATTGAATGAAGACTGAAAGTGATAATGTGAAATGAAATGAGAAATGAAATTGTGCTATGAGATTGAAGGCATGGATCAAGGTTCATGAATGGTTATTATTGAAATGTGAATTAAATATGTATATGTGATTGGGGGTTGAACCAAAGGTTCATGAATTGTTCGTGTTTGAAATGTGAATTGAACATTTATATGTGATTGATGAAATAGTGAATCAAATATGGAAATTGATATAATGGAAATATGATAGTTTGGTATACAATTATATGTATGATTTGTATATAACATGATATATTGTTGTTGTTATAATTTGAATTATTATAATACCACTGAGTATTTCCAATACTCAGCGTACGGTTGTTTCCCATGCGCAGGTTAGGTAAAGTTGAAGTTCAGTCAAGCATTCGAGTCGATCCCGATCTTAGCTCAAATTTTTGGTGGTGAATCTATCTTTTAGAAATGTGGCATGTACTATGTTTGGTGTTTGTCAATTGTAAATGTTTTATATTTTGATTGTAAATATGGTACATAATCTTTAAGAAGTTTTTAGTATGAATGAATGAATGGTACATAATCTTTAAGAAGTTTTTAGTATGAATGAATGAACATTTGTTAAGTTTGAAAAACATGATGATGTTATTTGATTAAGATTTATAAGTCATTGATTTGGGCATGAAATAGGTATGTTTAGTGGGTGAAAGTGGCTTAAAAATGATGAAAAATGATGTTTTCACACGGCCAAAACACATGGGCGTGTGCCCAAGCCGTGTGGGAAAGTCAGGCTTGCCCACGGGCTAGTTCCACGGCCGTGTGTAGCAAGTCAGATCTGCCCACGGCCTGGCCCCACGGCCATGGGAGCCCCACGGGCAAACCACACGGGCATGTCCCAAGCCACACGGGCGTGTGCCGCTGTTTTCAAAGAAAAGTTTCTAAAGTTCCCGATTTAGCCCCAAATCACTTCCTATACTTATTTTGGGCCCCATAGGCCCATATTAAGGACTATTTGATGGAAATTAGAAGGTTTTAATTTGAAACTCAAATTTAGGTCTCGATTTTATTCGTTTACTAGTGTATGAGTCCGGTAATGCCTTGTAACCCTGTTCCGATGACAGTTTGGGGTTAGAGGGTGTTACGGAGCCACTTACTTGCAACCTTATTGCGCCGTCGCGATTCTACACGCAAAGATAAGTCTCATCCAAAACTAATATTAATTGGCTCAATTCGAAGCCGAAGAGGGCAGTAACTCTCACTATGACCTAGTTTGCCACAAATGAAGCAGAATAGACTCAATTTCTCATATTGAAAACGGGCATAAATTTTTTTGTCTTTACCAATCTGGACCTTTTTCTTCTTTTTCAACGAAGAAGTAACATCCAAGCGAACACGAATGCACATAAAACGCTTAAAACCCGAAGCTGGAATAGCAGTATCATATTCTAAAAATTTTCCCAAAAAATCACCAAATTGTTTCGCTATATGTTCGGTATCAATCCTAGGGGCAAATCGTGAATTTGGACCCAAAATTCAGTGAAATTTAACAAAATATCTGACGTATTTTCTCCTTGCTGAATTGTTTGCAGGATGAGTAAATGGCTATTAAAAAACCAAGGTGTACCAGCAAGCACTCTTTGCATGTCTATCTCATGAAAAAACTGGAAAAGGTACCTCTTATCACCAAGATTCAAGATACAGATCCCTCCAATTGGATGCCATAAGTCAACCATAGTGTTGCGTAGAGAGGGGAAGTGGACTACACTATCAGTGAGACAGCATCCCACCAAACAAATCTGATAACTCTAATCCCCTGCCGCCACTTCCTCTTGGATTGCCTCATCTTCCTCATCCTGAAGCTTCAGATTGGCTAGATCATCTTCCATATCACAACACACAAACAAGAAAGCAAAATAAATTGGAATAACATTGTGAAAAAAACAAAAAAAAAATTTGTAATACAAGACATGTCAAACGACAAACAGAAATCACTTGTCAAACGACAGACATTCTGACCGATGAAAATTTCTAAATAAGTCCAATAACATGTCTCCTACCATTTGATTTGTGATTCAATTATAGTTTGGAAAAAAAAGTTATGCTAAACAAGTAACTTTTGATTCGAATTTTTAACTTTTCAAAAGCACTTTTGGTTAAATGAAGAAGTTAAAACTTTTAACTTTTCTTCTCCTAAAAACACTGTTGAGTGATTAGTTACTTTTTCATTCCTCGTCCCTTTCCTTTTTTTTCGTTGCAAATAAGGAATAAACCTATTATTTCGTAATATCATTTTTTAAAATAATGCAAATGTGTTAATATTTAATTTTTATATTTAAATATTTAAATATTTAAAATATAGTTTATATATTCTAATTAAATTTTATAAATAATTAATATTAATTGCTTAAAATTATTTAAAATTAATATTTCATATATTAAAATATTAACAAGTTATAATAAATTATTTTTTATATTCATACTAAAATATCATAATATTAACTAATTTGAGCAATATTTAAATATATATTTGTTACTTTATAATATCATGTTTAAAATGGATATTTTATTTCTTAAAAGCAGTTTTTGACAACAATACTAAATATTTACATCATATTTGGTTGGGGGGAATGGAATAGCATTCTCCGCTTATTCATTAAATGGTAAATCGTTAATTTGTTTAGTTAAACGTAATACTCATTTAATGGAATCACCATTATTTCTCTATTACTTGTCTTCCCGTAATAGTTATTTTTGTATTATTCCATGCAACATTGAATAACAAAAAAAAAAATTAATTTCCAAAATAGTCCTTTAAAACTTGGACTTAGAAAATATAAAAAAAATTATTTTAAATATTTTAATATAATTTAATATAAAATATTTAATTTCAAAATATAATTTAAAATAAAATATTTTAATATAAAAAATAATTATATTAAATATATTATTAAATTATATATTTTATTTTTATTAAATTATATTTAATAATTATTACAGTAAAATATGATTTAATTATTTAATTTTTAATTAAATTATTTTTAATAACAATAATCATCTGCCTAACAAAATTTTGCTACGAGTACTTTAATCAGTTCATGTTTTTCCTTATACTATTACAACATCATTCCATTCAACCAATTACAAGACTATTATTATAGTTCTATTCCATTCCATTCAACCAAACAATTGAATTACTGATTACATCTCTATTCCATTACAGCGAACCAAACGTAGTATTAAATCTTAAACCAAACTTTTCAAAAGTACTTTTCAAAATTAATACTAAACTAGCCCTAAATATCAAAAGATATCGAAACTTAGACTAGAACAAGTTTGGATAAGACCTACATATGGTAAAAACTTGAACCCAGAATAGTTTTGAAGAGAACACATGCATAACATTTATATATGATGAGATTCAGATTTAGACACTCAAAACCTCATTGTCGACAAAACATAAATTGATTGTGATTTTTTTTTCGTTTTAAGTAGAGGTGTGCATGGCTGGGGGGCCCGACCCGGCCCGGCCCGAAGGCCCGCCCGAAATGTGGGAGGGTTTGGGCAAAAATATAGGCCCAAAAAATGGGCTTGGACAAAAAATAATGCCCGTTTAAAAAATGGGCCGGGCCTCGGGTAAGGTATTTTTGGCCCGGGCCCGGCCCGAATTCACTAAATGACAAAAAAAATGCTTTTTTTTTTGTTTTTCAATGTTATTTTTTTGTTGTTTTCTCCCTATTTTGCTACCATATTACTATTATGTTGCTACTATTTTGTTGTTATTATATGGATATTATATAAAACTTATTTTATTGTTAATTTTGTTATTATTTTAAAGGCATTTGTTAATTTTGTTATTATTTTAGAGGTATTTGCTTGTTAAGTTGCATCTATCTTAATATTATTTAAGTCTACATATTTTTTTAAATTTATTTTTAATTTGTTGGAAAATATTTATTTTCATTTTTTTAGTATTTTTGATGTCTTATATATTTTTAAAAATCATATAAAATAATATAAAAAATTAATACGGGCTGGCTGGGCCGAGCCTGGGTTTTAGCATTTTTATATGGGTCAAGCTTGGGAAAAATTTTAGGCCCATTTTTGGGGCCCGGCATGACCCAAGTCCGATGAATGGACCTAAATTTTTAGTTGAGCCCTGCGGCCCGAACCCGGTTCGGCCCAGCCCATGCACACTTCTAGTTTTAAATATTAAACCGCTAAATGGAGATGAAATTATGCATTAACCCAAAGATTATTATGTAGCACCAAACTATTGTTGAAAGTTTAGTATCCATTAGTATAGATAGTAGCGTACACGTATTAATGGTACCAATTTTAGGGTAAAGCAAAAGATATTGGTATTGTAGTGTTTTGGTTTTATACCACTAAGGATCATATTTTTTTTGGCTTAATTTACTATTTAGTCATTATTCTCGCTTTTTCACTTTATTTTTTTCACTTTGATATTTAATTTAAACAATCATCTTTTTGCAAAAAAAAAAAAAAAGTATTTTGAGATAAATGAAGCAAAAGGATAATTTAAGTGTTAAAAGAAATAATTATTAAAATAAGAAAACTAGTATAATTCGAAGATAAATAATGTATAACATGTTTTTTGGTATAATACCAAATTTATTTTTAGTTAAAGTTGGTCATCAACCTTTTAAAAAGAGTTGAACTGTTTTTTTAACAAAAATATTATTGAAACATTAAAACTTTAAACATGATAACCCCATGGCAATTCACGTGTACTTTATTTTTTTTAAATTAATTTTTTTAAAAAATTAATTTTTTTATCATTTTTAAATTTTCTGTTGACAGGACATATAAATTAAATGATATAATGCCAAATTTAGCACTTAACCTTTTTAAAAAGAGTCAAATTTGACTATCGATCAACCTTTCAAAAAAAATCAAATTGTTATTTCTCAACGAAAATACCGACTAATAGGGTTGAGCAAAAGAATCGACCCAAACTAAGGTATTTAGATGATTTATTGAATGCAAGTTCAAAAACTGTGGGTGCCCGAAATCGAATCTAATTTTTTTATTAATATATAATTTAATTTAATTTTTATAATATAAAATATATTTTATATTTAAAATAGTGAAAATAATTTAAAAGTTTTTTTTTGTTTTTAGAAATATCTATAAAGAAAACCTTGAAATTTTGTCAAATAATATTCAAAAGTCATAAAACAAAACTCATTTTATCAAAATAAGTCTAAAAAATAAAACAATAAAATAATATGAAAAAATCGAGAATTGAACCGTGTCGAACCGAATTATGATGGACAGTTCAAAAAATCTAAAAAACCTGACCGAATTGAACCGTTATCACCCCTACTAGCTAAAACGTTAAAACTTTAAACATAACAACCCGCATGTTAATTTACATGTACTCCATGCTAATTTTTATGAATTTTTATGAATTTTTTATATTTTATTTTAAAAATAGTTTTATAATTTTAAATTATTTGTTATCGTGTCATATAAGATAGTATGATGTCCACATGACATATATGTGGACTGTCAT
Organism: Gossypium stocksii; assembly: GCA_020496765.1. NCBI lineage: Eukaryota > Viridiplantae > Streptophyta > Magnoliopsida > Malvales > Malvaceae > Gossypium > Gossypium stocksii. Next base: position 5,932,409 of record CM035623.1, read on the forward strand.
ATAGATTACCATGTTAACATTGTCAAAAAAATTAATGTTTTATTCAACATTTCTATTCAAAATGGCGATTAAACTCTTTTTGGGATTTTTCTATTCTTCGAATGGGATGAATGTTTTATTTGTTGTTTGAGTTAAATTTTTGGGAGTAATGAAGGTGATTTACGGAGCTAAGATTTTGATTGAATTTGTGTTATGTTTGCAAGGGTTTGGATGGAGATTCAGCATTGCTTGTTTGTTTATGTGAAATTGTGGTAAGTTTTTGAATTGGCTTGGGATTGAGTTTTTACAATCTTGCCTTGTGTGCTTTTAATTTGATTGCTCTTTTTGACATAATGTCTAGAATTACTTATAGCCCCTTTTCAATTTATAAATAGGAGGACAATGTGCTTTAGCGCACTCAAATCACGTCCACTTGCATTGGCAATAATGCCCAAGTCAATCAAGCTAAGACTCAATTAATACTTATTTCTTTATTTTTAGGTGATGGTTGATTTCATATTTTTGTTTCAACTGTTGCATTACTTATCCTTGGGTCAGTTCTCCTTTTTGGATTCTAATGAAATTTTATTATCTTTCCTGAGAAAAAAAGAAAAAGAAAATAATGCTATGCCAATATGAAGTACACAAGGACGATTACCATGTCAATATCCTTAAAAATTAATATTTTAGCCAGCATTTTTATTAAAAACGATTTGACTTTGAAATATTATGACTAAATTTAACTCAAAAATAATAATAATAATCAAATTGACAAAAGATAAAAACGTTAATGATTAAATTTATTATTATGCTAAACCCACTACGTACCACACCACCGGGCGGCTCGCCTGAATGCCGAGTCTTTCTCCGCCGCCAACTCGACGTCGTCGTCACCTGCAAGATAAGGCCAAAAACTTGACTTTACTAAACAAGCGAGAAAAGAAAGCCCTTTCTATGTTATTAGTAAAGCGCGCTAGCAGCAATCAAACTAAAGCGCACACTAGAAAGGGCTTTCGAAAGGCGCCGGCTCCTTTCTTACTGACAGCACAGCTACGTGCTGGCACTCAATTAGTAGCGCTGGCACGTCACTCGGCTCCTCGGCTCACTTCGGTTGCAAAGACTTTCTCCTTATGCGCATGTCTCAGCAACACAAAACGAGGGTTTCGCTCGTTATAGGACTTGACCAAACATCTCACGACACGAGCTGACGACAGCCATGCAGCACCTGTAAACCAATAGGGTCTTCGGGAGGAATTTTTCAAGTAGAAGAAGGAAGGGATTACTGTAAGATGGAATGCTTGCTGTAAGGGAATAGAAAGCTTGGTAGTTCCCCTTCGGGCACGTGTCTATCATATGAACAAGGAGGAAGAAGTTGATGCTTTAACAGCTTTTCTTGGAGGAATCAGTCAACCGTTCATCGATCTTAATAAATCATTCTTTCAACCAAGATCATCTCAATTCTTTCATTTTAATCCTAGTCTCGTCCTTCTAAAAAATAATAAGAAATTAATTGCCTAAAGTTTTCTTAACATACATCAAAAACATCATCGATCCTGAAATTTTCATAAATTCTATTAATCTCGTAGAATCCACTAGTAGTGCACACTATACATTTGTTAACTTTTTAACAATTTCTACTAAATAACGAGCTTAACATATAACTCAACCATAACTATCTAATTAAAATAAATTTGAAGAACAACCCACACATTTATATAGGGTGTGACTCAAACTTGGGTCTTAAAATTTTGAATACCTTAACCTTACCATTAGACAAAAGATTCATTGGAAACTTTACTATTTTTATTTTTAAAAATTTAGTCAGTTTACTTTTTTTAATTTTAAAATATTTAAAATTATTAAATTATTCTATTGAATTCAAGTGTATTATAACAATATTTTAGTACTTCCCTAATTGGGTTGGCTTAGAGATTAACTCATTTAGAAGCTTTATAATAACTAAAATTAATAAAACTCACTTTATGATGTGAAAATAATAATTTTTAATAATAATATTCTTAAAATAATATTTATTATTTTATAAAATAAAATACTCTTGAAATAATATTTATTGTCTTATAAAGTAATGAATTTTTGATATTTTTACAATTGAGTTGGGAATAAACCTGATCATGGGTTGGACCAGGTTGAGTCGATGCAAAATTTTAGACCCATTTTCTAAGCTCAAGGTTGACCTAAAAAATGGCTTAAAATTTTGCCTAAATTCGATCCAAATTAAAAATGCTAAATCCAAACTCGACCTGCCCCGCTTGTATTAATTTTTTATAGATTATTATTTTTATATAAAAAATAAAATTAAAAATATAATGCATCAAATACACTAAAAACATTAAAATAAATATTCCCAACAACTTGAAAATACATTAAAAAATGTTTTTATACTTAAATAACACTCAAAATGTTGCAACTTAATAATATAACAACGAAATGACAACAAAACAACAACAAAATAGAAGCAAAACAACAGCAAAAAAGAAAATTTAAGTTGATTGGGGCCTATTTTTTGTACAAGCCCATTTTTTGGACCTATAATTTTCTCTAAACCCTCTTACTTTTTGAGCAAACCTTTGGGTTTAGACGGGTGACCTAGCTCATGATTAGGTCATTATAGGTTTTAATCACATATGTTCTTTTTGAGATAATGCTTAGAACTACCCATAACCCCTCTCAACTTATAAATAAGAGGATAATGCGCTTCAACGCACTTAAACCTACGTCCTATTACATTGACAAAAATATTCATGCAGATTGAACTAAGACTCAAACAATAACATTTGTATTTTTATTTTTATGTTTTTCCATTTTTTTGGTACGAATTAAATTATTTTCACTAAATTTATTGTATCAATTTATTGTTGCATTTGCCATAAATAACAACACTATATTAACAAAATTAGATCATATAATAGGAGTTTAACTTCCAATTTCCAAAATTCAAAAAATAAATTATTATAGTTTAAATAAATAATAATTGGATGCTATCGTCTCCTATTTATATCAAAGATCCATTTAAACAACTGAAAATCATTTATCTCAAAGCACTGTTAATTATGATAATGGGAGGGACTTCATGCTTGATGGGATTAGCCCGTTCTACATGTACGGTCTAGTTGAGCTCCGTTTCGTTTGGTGAAACAATGGCAACAGAAAGAAACCCTTAACTAAACCACCATTCTTAGCTTTTCTTTTTAAATTATTCTATTACTAATCCATCGCTTTTTACACAATTGATCAACACTTCTTCGATCTACTCCTCAAATTCCTCCAAAAACTCCCAGGTTTATTGGATTTTTTCTAATATTTTCTTATATGGGTTTTTTTGGTTTTTTTCTTCCAATCGTGATTCATTGATTGATTTGGCAATTCTGGGATTTACCCATTTCATATTATTGTGAAATATTGGTGGGATTTTGATTTTCTCCTCGTGATCTTCTTGTTTGCATTTATTTGTTTTGATGATGAACGAATGTTCAAATTTATTATCTTTTTTTTATAGCCTTTTTTTCCTTTGCTGGATTATACTTTCCTTGTGTTGTCTGTAATGAATTTGGCATATTTTCTTATTCATTATGATTATTATTTTTAACAATAACTATTATTTTATGGTATATGCTCATAATCTTTTTTCAGAAACCAAAGCTCTCATACTGTAGATATCATTTTTAATAGCTTCAGCCTGCTAGCAAGGTCTGTTGATTCGATACTTTCATCGTTTTAGATTGTCTCCTTTGTGATAAATAGAGTTTCCCTTTCAAAGTTAACCTACTTTTTTCTTGGTTAATTGTGATTGTAAGCTTCATCATTGATTTCTTTTGACTGTTTTCAGATTGTTCCTTCTCAAAGGTTAGAAGAGAGTTAGCTGGTTTGCCTCTTGGCATGCTTGAATTAGTGAAATGGACAGGAGTAGAGGAATCAACGACTATGAACCTGGACCGGTTCCTTCAGAAAGCCGTGTGGACAGATATGGGTTTATAAAGCAGAATGTTAGTAATAGTAGTGCTGCAGAAGGCTTAGGAAAGAGTAGGTTAGTTTTCGAATGCGAGAGGTTATCTTTTTCTTTAATTATTGTCTATCAAGCTCTGTAAGGTGATATGAGTGTAGCTGTCTTTATGATTTTATACTTAGTACTAACAAACATTATTTTGATTGTGTCTTATGGTGATTATAAATTTCCAGGGAAGCTAGAAGAGTTAGGAAATGGAGGAAAATGATTGGGGTTGGCGGGAGTGATTGGAAACATTATGTAAGGAGAAAGCCTCATGTTGTTAAAAGGCGTATAAGGAAAGGAATTCCCGATTGTTTAAGGGGTCTTGTTTGGCAGTTGATCTCCGGAAGCCGAGACCTTTTGCTGATGAACCCGGGGGTCTATGAGGTACTTCTTTTTATTTCTTGTAGGGTTTAGCATTGTTTCGTTAACAAACCGTATATTATTCTGAATGCTATAGCCTTCGCTTGACTTTCCTTTCCGTCTTAACATGCAATATTACTTATTTCTGCTAAGTTCTCTAACAGGAATTGAAAAAAAAAAAAATGGTCTTCTTCCTACCTCCTTATTAATTTTTGTTTATCCTATATTTTACACTCTATTTTCTATCCCAAATGCAACCTTTAGGTGCTTAATTCTAACCTCATGGATACTATTTTCTTTTGACTTGATCCCCAACTGGAAACTAGTGTTATTTTATTTGCTAAAATGCACCCAATAACCTGAGCACTAGTGAATTGTAGCATTGCTTCCAATTTGTAACAGAACTGGTTTTAATGCCTGTGTTTGAGTTTATTGGAACTGATGTCAGTGGAACTTATAATATAAATTAGAAGGAAAATTTCTACCAAGTTTTTAATATGATCGCATTGGGTATATTTGGAAGTTCTTATAAAGGATGGGTCCGATAGGAAAATCTATCACAGTATTCTGAAATCACTGTGTGTGCCAGTATTATTCATGATTGCCTAAACCAGCAGTTGATCAGTTTCATCTTAGTCTTTTAAGCAGGTTTCTCTAAATCATTTCATGAGGATGAGGTCTAAATATTTAAGTAGCGATTCTATCTAGTCAAAATATTCTGGATTTGAACAATACCATGAATGAAATCATTATGGTTGGAGCTCTATCCCTTGTATAACATGCCATTTTGTTTGAGAAATACTCTGGTTGAATCCAATTTGGATTTCAGTGGTAGAGTCAAAGTTCAATTATGTCTGGACCAAACCCATCCAGACATCTTTCAGCACCTGGGTGGTGAACCAAAAACAGTTTCCAAGTGCTCCTTTTGGGGTTATAAAATTGTTGTGCTTTAAAACAAAAGGCTTGTTAAGAAGGTTTGGGAACAAGGGTATTATTTTCCTGCAGGGTGACTATGAGAGCATGGACTTCTGAATATCTGAGAATAGTTTTCAGTTTCCCTGTTGTTTTTAGTATTTTTAGTAATGTTGTTTATTTTGAATCATTATGGACGCCAGCCTTGACCTTAATATGTATAACTTTATTGAGTGAATGTAAAAATCAATATTGACAATTCTAACTTCATCGTGAAATGCTTATGAATTGACTGTTGGCATTATGTTTGGTGTCATTTATATAACTTTTGGGTTAATAAAATCGGATTTTTGTCCTCATATTTATCCTTGCTCATTGGTCAAGGGAGCTTGATTAATGTAATGTTGTTTTGATGATCAGGATTTGAATTGCTGGAAAAGTTCCTTCTCTCATTTGATTTCTTTAGGGAGAATGTTTTTCTTATTTGGACTCAAACTGTTCCTTAGCTTAACGGGTTCTTTTCTTTCGTTTTCTTTTTTCAGATTTTTTTCTTTTATAATGAAAATGTTCTCGTTGCACATGTTTATGTTGTTGCAGCAACTTGTAATATATGAGACATCTGCTTCGGAACTAGATATAATCCGAGACATATCCCGCACCTTTCCGACGCATGTTTTCTTTCAGCAGAGACATGGACCTGGTCAGAGGTCCCTTTACAATGTTTTGAAGGCATACTCTGTCTTCGACAGAGCTGTTGGCTATGTCCAGGTTTGTCTCATGTCATTGGGGGGCCTCATATTAATATATGTCTAGGTTAATTGTGCTCTTGGTTTTTGTTGAAAATGCAGGGAATGGGCTTTTTAGCAGGTCTTTTACTTCTTTATATGAGTGAAGAGGATGCATTTTGGTTATTGGTTGCATTACTAAAAGGAGCCGTTCATGCTCCTATGGAAGGATTATATCAGGTGTTATTTTATTTAAAACCTATTTTTACTATCTACAATGCTGAATTGACCATTTTATGTTGTTAATGGTTCATTAAGGACTTAGAAAGATTGTGATACCACTATCTCTTACTCAGGAATTGACATATGGCTTTATAGCAGCTTATATTAGCTTCTGGGATTAGGCTTTAAATTCATATGTTGATTTTATTATGCGTTCTCTGACTGAATCATGAACTTTTCCTAGATTAATTTGCAAGGGAACTTTTATATTCGTATTATAAATTGAATCTATAGATTTACATCTTTATTTGATCCCATAGCATGCTTATAGTGCATATATCTAGGCATTCTTGGTGAACAGAGCATTGTGTTGAAATGAAACAAGTTGTCGCAGTCTAAAATTTAAGAACTACGCTTCACGCTTCAGCTTCTTCCAGTGTAATCTCCTCTCATGTTGGTACAGGCATATTGCTATTTGGTTGGTAATTTAGCACATTTGGCATTCTACTCTAGGATAGTAATCTCAACAGCGTCTTGATGGAATAAATGCTACCAAGGAACAAAAAACCAAACTAGAGGTAAGCATAGAGAGACCTGCGGTTTTCGGTTCAACTATCTGAACCAACCAGTTCAATAAAATCTAAAGACGAATATTAACTAGATCTAAAAATTAAAAAGTAGAAAAAGAAAAAACCTAAAAACTTGGAAAGCTTCATAAAATAATAAAATATACAAAAAAAAATTATACAGCTAGCATAGAAATCCAATACAAGGTACAAATACAAAGATAAGAATACTGCTGAGTAGCCAATTACGAACATATAACTTGCCCATAGTAGAGATATAATGCTAACTTACACAACCGGTTTTGAACATTAAGTGATGAGAACTTAGATCTTTGAATCAGACCAGATTGGCTGGTTCAATCAGCAATTGGCTGGTCCTTGGTTCAATCATATTAATATAACTGGAAATTTTGCCATCCGGTTTAAACTAACAAGAGGGAACCAGTTAACTTGGAAAAAAACCCATTAAAATTGGAGTGTTGGCTTTTTCTATTCCATTTTTTTTTTGGGTACAGTGGGACAAGATCCAACTGATTGCCCCAAAGAAAGCAGGAAGGCAGTACTAAATGTATCCCTTTAGAATGGTACTGGGATGCCAGTGATTGAAGGAGGACGAGGCACTACTGTGAATCATTTCTTTCTTGGTTTGGCTATCATTGTCCAGCAAAGAAAGAAGATAAAAGAAGAAGAAGAAGATAGAGAGGCATCAATGTATTCCTTAGGTTAAATCGTCTTATATTTCAATGACAATCCAAGCTTCTGTGCAAATGTGGTTTTTAGCCAAATTAGTGAAACATCTAGAGAAGACTAAAACCTATTGAAACTGTTCCACAACAAAAGTCTCAACTGTTCTTGTCATTTCCTTCCGCTTCCAGAGACTCAACTGTTCCTGGTTGAACTGGCCGGTCCCATCCTTTGTTTTTCATAATTGATTGTAACACAACTTCCTTGGAATATATTATCACTGGCGTTTGATGCATTTTTTTTGAGGCATTCAATCAAATATATATTGTTTCATTTCTCTGAAAATTTGTATGCACTTGATAGGTGGGGCTGCCTCTTGTACAACAATACCTGTTTCAGTTTGAGCACTTGGTGAGGGAGCACTTGCCAAAGCTGGGTGAGCATTTTAGCCGGGAGATGATAAATCCAAGCATGTATGCTAGCCAGTGGTTCATAACTGTATTCTCATACTCTTTCCCATTTCCTTTGGCTCTTCGAATTTGGGATGTATTTCTCTTTGAGGTTAGTGGTTGGAAATATGATATAGGTTCAATCTGTTGAACTAATTACATGGCCTGGAAATTGGTTTGCAGTAAAAGAAAAAGACAAACAAAATAATTTATTTTATTTTTCAGGGTGTTAAGATTGTCTTTAAAGTTGGTTTGGCCCTTTTGAAGTACTGCCATGATGATTTGGTAAATAGTTCAAGACCTCATTATTTTCTCGAGATCCAACAAACCATTTTATCTTGCATTGATACATTGTTACATTGTTCATCAGATAAATTTATCCTTTGAGAAACTCATTCATGCTTTGCGTAACTTCCCGGAGGATGCAATGAATCCTGATATATTGCTGCCCATGGCTTATTCAATCAAGGTTCTGTCTCTCTCAACCCAAGTTGTTTTTATGGCATTAAGTACCTTAAAATTTCTCATTTCCATTCATTTTTAAGATCCCCATGCACCTTTTCTTATGGCATGATGGTCTTTAGCCATGAACACTTATTTGAATTATATATTTGATCTATATTGGTTTTACGAATAGGAGGTGCCTGAGCTGCTCTGGAATGTATGTAATGTGCTTGAAATTTCTGATCTTGAATCACCTGTTGATTAGTTAATATAAATTTTGCTCAAAAGGCTATTGGTTAATTTGCTCAAGTGTATGTTGTAAAAAATGAGAACCTTGCTAACGGTTTCTTGTGGTAAAAACAAATTAGCGTCACAACTTAAATGTTTTAGGTCAAAGTATCATTGAGGCCTCTGTATTAGGATTCAGATTATATTTTGTCCCCTCTACTAAAAAAATGGGCAAATTAGTCCCTGTATGTTAGATCAAAGACAAAATTGATCATTTCTGTTAAAAATTTCATCCATCTATACTATTAAAAACTAGTGTGGCTTATGGAATAACCGGATAGTGACACATGGCATGTCACTTATACCTCATGTTGACGTACAAAGATAAGTTTTTAATGGTAAAAATAGATGAAATTTTCAACAGAAAGATTAATTTGCTCCTTGATCTAACTTTGAAGGATTAATTTGCCCATATTTAGTAGAAGGACAAAATGCAATCCGACTCCTAATACAGGGACTTCCATTATACTTTTATCAATGTTTTCTAGTAATGAGTTTGAATCATTAAGTACTCTTATATTTATGTTTGAATGGTGATTAGGTATCCCGGAGCTTAGGAGAATCGAAAATCGAGTACGAGAAGCAAAATAGAAAGCCGAAGATTGAAGCATAAACAAGTGCATTGAAGGTTGTCCATCTAAGCAACCATTCTGCCTGTACATTCTTATTCTCAGTTGTTCTTTTGCTTTTATATTGTGTTATAAGAAGCAGCATATGATGCTAAATACTGACTTCTTTATAGACCTATTTAGTTACTTAATCATGGTGTTTTTTCTTTTTTTTTCTTTTTAATGAGATGATATGCATAAAATTGTAAAAAGAAAAAAAAAATTAAATTCTGCTATCGGCTCTTGTATTTTACCAAAATTGTGGATTTAATCCATGTATTATAATTTCATCCTTTTTATTCTCTATGCTTGCTTTATTTTTAAAATTCCAAACTATATAACGTTTAAATCCATTTTGTTAATTTCAAAACTTGATGTGACAAAAAAATGTCATGTTAATTTGTTATTTTCATGTTACTCAATTTTATTAATGAAATTAATGACTATCAATTGCATCAAATTTGAAATTTCAAAATTCGAAAAAATATAAAGATTTAGAATCATCAAATTAGAAAATACAATTGTACTTATAGTACAATTAAACCTGATCATAGGTCGGGTTGGGTTGATGTAAAATTTTGTTTTTTACGAAAATGAGTTTACATTTTTGCTCAAGCTCGGTCCAAATTAAAAATGTTAAACTTGAACTTAACTTAGTCCGTCCGTATTCATTTTTTAGATTATAATTTTATAAAAATAAATTTAAAAAATATAAAATGCTAAATACATTAAAAATACTTATAATTTAGCAAGCAAATGCTTCTATAATAATAGAAAATGGACAATAAAACAAGAGTCATAATAACAACAAAATAATAGTAATATAATAGTAACATAGCAGTAAAATAACAACAAAAAAGAAAATTTAGGCTGATTCGAGATTTTTTTCCTTGAATTCTTTATTTAAATTTTATTGACTACATTTATATTTATGTTTATACATAATATAAATTATAATGTATTTTTAGTTTAAATTTCAAATTCATTAAATTAATTGTTTTAAATATCAAAAAATTTAACATAAATAGGAAATCAAGAAAAAAAGTAAAAAAAAAAATTAAACAAACTTAACTTCAACTAAATCAAAATTAAAAAAAAATATTTTTTCGATATTTGACATTAACCGTTAGATCGACTTCAATCTAAGTTATATTTGTAAACGGGTCAATTTGCCCGGCCTAATAAAACCAAATTCCACTAAAAAACAAAAATTAAACCAAATTATTAACAAGGTCCATTAAATGTCCAATTACATAGCCCAATAACAAACCTAACCCTAGCCCATTACAATGCCCAAAACAGTGGCCCAAAGTTCTCAGCTGGACAGAAACCCTAGGGTTTCTGCTTGCGCCGCAACTGGCCTCCAATGCTTCAGCAGCCTCCAGCACGCCCCTCTACGGGCGCTACCGTCCATGACTTCCGTACGACCACCAGCTGCCATCGTCTGCGCACCCGTACACTGCTAGGCTCTAGCAAGGTCCCGTACCTTCGTACCTGCGCAACAAAGAACAAGAACGACAGCAAATACAACAAAGCAAAAAAGAAAAAACATTGTAATTTTGTTTTATTTTTCGAATCGGCTATAAAATGCCGAAAGAACCATTGTAAAAGGGGGGTTACGATTTGAAATAAAAAAAATACAGAGGCAATCAGGAAAAAGGTTGCATTTTTTCTTTTCGATTTCTCTTATTTTTTCATTGGATTTTGCTTTTAAATGTCGAAAAATAAGAAAATAGAAAGGGGGAGTACCTAATAAGCCTGGTACGATCGCCGATGAAAGCCTAGATACCTCGAAACGCAGAGGTCCAGGCGAGGGATCGAAGGAGGTTAAAACCTTTTCTTTTCGCGAATCTTACCTTTCATTTTCTAAGAATAGCATAGGATTTGTAGAGTTTATTTTAATAAATAACAAAAGGGTTGAAAAGAGGTCGAAAATACTTGATTTTGGGAACCTCCGGGCACCATCCGCGATGGAGCTACAACGGTGACTCGTCGGAACTCGGCCAGTTTCTGGACTGAGTTTCAGAGAGGAGAAATTTCAAACGTTTTAAAATGAATGGCAAACTGTTTGAAAAAGGTTTTTTTACATTTAATAACTTTACAAAACGGCGCCGTATAGGCCACACCCGACCCGACCTGACTCGGTTACCCAGGAGGATCCGCGCGTTCCGCTTAAAAGGAACATTTGCGCGTTCGGTCCCTCTGTTTCACTTGAGTATTTGATTGGGCCTCCTCTTCATCTCTTCTAATTTTTAAATTCTGCCTCAACATTTGCACATCTTTACACTCTGGTCCGCGCCTAAACGCAGAGTTTTAAAAGCTTGGAATATTTCCGTTTTCAGCCTCTGGTAGATCGCACGCATGCTATTATAGTCCCTAATTCGGCTTAATAGTTCATTTATTTACTGATTTTCCTTAAAATTTTGTTCTGTCTTTAATTTAACCCTCAACTTGTTTCAGTTTATTCATTTACTTACTTCTATGTTTTATTACTTTTATTATTATTATTATTATTATTATTATTATTATTATTATTATCTTTTTCCAATTTCATTCTTATTTGCATATAGTAGTAGTTTATATTATTTTGTACATTATTTATTTTAAGTTTTTTTCCTTTACGTATCATTATTTAAAACTCTTATATGTATATATATTTATATTATTTATTAAAAGATATTTTTCTCATGTTAGCATCATCTTAAACCTTTTATATACGTATTATTTTATTTCAAAACTTCTTTACATATCATATATTCTAAATACCTCTTATATTATTCATTTTTTAAAACAAAAAAAGCTTTTACGCCCAATTCATTTCAAATATATACATATATCTCTTTCAAATTTCGCATATTTTCATACTTTATTTTAAATCTATTAGGCCCTTTTCAACATTTTAATAGTTGTTTGTACACACATATGTTGCATGAAATTACTCTATAAATATGTAGCCTTTAAATCATTTTGTGTAGATGTTTTGTATATTCCCTCGTAAATATAGTTATGTATATGAATATAGCTTGTTTTGAAAACCCATTATATTTTTTTGTTATTTCTAAACTCTTTTGCATATTATTCATTTTAATTTCCAACTAAAATATTTGTTTTAAAATCGTTTATGTCGTCTTGCTTTTTGTTTTGAACTTCGTTGAAGTTGTTTCCAATTCTTAAAGCTTTGAATACTATTGTTAACATTCGCATAATATTGGTGTATCTCTTAAGTTGTTCTTTCGAATAGATTTGTTCGTTTGTATGCCATCATTGCCATGTATTATTATATCATGCTTGTAATCATACTTTATTTTTCATCATTGCATTGTGATTGAAATTCTCAACTTATTTGTCCAAATGTTATCCAAACAAATCAAAATGAATACCTTAAATCGACTTTGTAATCATTTGTTCGACAATTTCTCAAAAAGGGAAGGCAATATTTCATGTTTGGAAGTTCGAAGAGTCGTGCCCTAACGTGCTGGGTTGCGATTTTCTCGTTTGTTCAAACAACCAAATATCCTTTTAGATTTCACTCGTCCTTTTAAATAAGGCAATGTTCTTTGTTCGGGAATTCGAGAAAACGTGCCCTAACGTGTTGGGTTCAGTTTTTGGTTGGACCAAATAAGTGAACACCCTTTTTATAATTTTCAAATATATGTCTTTTTCGGGAACAAGATTTGATCATGGTTTCAAGGGTTTAAAGGATCGTGTCCTACTGTGCTGGATGTGATACCGTATTCCTTTGAAACGAGAGAATCTTTCCGTCCAATTTAAGTCGTTCAAATGCTTTAAAAGAAACCATATTTCAAAACTTTTGACATAAGGACATTTTTAATCAATTCGGTACCAATTTTGGGCGTGACGAGGGTGCTAACCCTTCCTCGCATGTAACCGACTCCCGAACCCGATTTCTCAAAATTTCGTAGACCAAAAATAAATCATTTTAATAAACCAAAAATGTTTTATTAAATTGATTTAAGGTGTCCCGACCACACCTCGAAAAAAGGGCCGGTGGCGACTCCCATTTTAATTTTCATTTCAAAACCCCAAAGTCGATTCCCCTATTTTCAAAAAAAATGGTTTCGACAATATTTTTTACTCGTCGATGGGTATTGATCTACCATAATAATCGTCGAATTGTCACTTATAACTTGCTAGTCGAACCTTTTTTTAAAATAAACTTAACAATCGAATGACTTAAATAAATTTTTTTTAATAGTTTAATAACTTAAATGAAAACTTTTGATAGTTTAATAATTATTTTATAATTTAAAAAAAAAAATAAATGACAGAAATGTAAAGTTAGTAAGAATAGTTTACCCTTCTTAATAAGTAAAATTTATCCTAATGCTCCTTCCCTTTTATGTTTTAGAAAAGAAAATCTACTTAGCGTCTTTATAGTAACGAGAAAAGTAAGAGCTGCTGCAATCTCAATCTTCACAAAGTAATTCAATTAGGGTTCCAAGGAATTCCGAATCTCATTTCTCAGTAAGTTTTAATCCATTTTATTTTCAGTTTTTGAGCTTAAATCCTCTATTGTTGATGAAATTAGATAATAAAGCTGATATCCCATGGTTAAAGCTTCGTCGTTTATCCTAAATTTCCTTAGGCTAAACCCTAGAACGGGCCAAAACCCTAATACCCAAATCAGAAATCTCACTATAGAATAGAAAAAACTAACTAGTTTTATGGTTAAGGAACTTGTAGAGAATCAAAAGCAATGTGAAGAACAGTTGAATGATTCCGTAAGCCATCAAATTTAGACATCGTTAGACAAGTTTGCAATATTACTAGACAGTGCCTAGAACTGATATCCCATGGCTAAAGCTTCATCATTTATGTTAGGCTAAACCCAGAACTGGCCAAAACCCTAATACCCAAATTAGAAATCTCACTATAGAATTAAAAAAAAAAAAACTAACTAGTTTTATGGTTATGGAATTTGTAGAAAGGGAAAAAGAAGGGAGAAAAATGAGCACATCGGAGCTGCCAAGGAAAGAAGCCAATGTCCTAAAAGGCCACGAAGGTGCAGTTTTAGCAGCCAGATTCAACAGCGATGGCAATTATTGCCTCAGCTGCGGCAAAGACCGCACCATCCGTCTTTGGAACCCCCACCGTGGCATCCACATCAAAACCTACAAATCTCACGGCCGCGAAGTACGCGACGTCCATGTCACCCCGGATAACTCTAAGCTGTGTTCTTGTGGTGGAGACCGACAGATTTTCTATTGGGATGTTTCCACCGGTCGTGTTATTCGCAAGTTCCGTGGCCATGACGGTGAGGTAAACGCGGTAAAGTTTAATGAGTATGCATCTGTGGTAGTATCTGCGGGTTATGATAGATCGTTGCGTGCTTGGGACTGTAGGTCTCACAGCACTGAACCCATACAGATAATTGACTCGTTTTTGGACACTGTTATGTCTGTATGTTTAACCAAGACCGAAATTATTGGTGGGAGTGTTGATGGAACTGTTCGAACATTTGATATTCGTATCGGTCGAGAAATATCAGATGACTTGGGGCAACCTGTCAATTGTATCTCATTGTCAAATGACAATAACTGCATATTAGCTAATTGCTTGGATTCAACTTTACGACTTTTAGATAGGTCCACAGGTGAACTATTGCAAGAATATAAAGGACATGCTTGCAAGTCCTACAAAATGGATTGCTGCCTAACCAACAGTGATGCGCATGTAACTGGTGGATCTGAGGATGGCTCGATTTTCTTCTGGGATTTAGTAGATGCATCTGTGGTTTCAAAATTTCGAGCTCATTCATCAGTGGTAACAAGTGTGAGTTACCACCCGAAAGACAACTGTATGATAACCTCCTCCGTGGATGGCACTGTTCGAGTTTGGAAAACATGAGGTTATGAACAATCAAGCTTGTCACTTCTTATTGCATCCGAGTTGCAAGAACTATGGAGGTTTGGTACCTGACATTTAGCTTAGTTTGCTCTGTAAATTGTTGTTAAATGATGGAACAATATATTTTTCCATATTAATACCCCAGTGCACTTCTTTGGTTTGTGAAAATTCTCATGTCATCACATCTTTGTTTAGAACTCTTGGTTTCACATTTCCCCTCTTTTAATTTTTTGGGACCTGGTTTTTTTGAGAGATTTTGAGGCAGCGAGAGAATGTGGTTTTCGCTCTGCGTTTCTTTCATTGGCTGAATACGAGTTTTCTCCTGACTTTGACTCGCATATCAGAAAGAACTATTTTTCATCAGTCCAATTTTGAACCCAAGCCAGGTTCTTTAAAACGCTACTTGTCTTTGTGAAAACAAATCAGCTGAAGAAGGTGTAGATGTGTTCTCCATCCTGACTGAGATTGGTTATTGTCCATGCATTATTGGCTTGTCTTAGGTTGGTAGGAATGGTCTTATGTGGAAATTGTATCAGGATATGGTAGAATCCGGTGTTGGGGTCGATATTGATGTTGGGACTGTTGGGTGTTTGATTCAAGCCTTTTGCATTGATGGGAAAGTTTTGAAAGGCTACGAGCATCTTCTGCCGATAGGTTGATGCCGGATATGTTGCAGAGGGAATGGAACGGTTCAGAGAGACGCTGAAGAATCAACTCAAACCGCGACACTATACTTTCGAGAAACTGATTCGATCTCTCAGAAAGTGATAGGTTCCATGATTCTTTTACTTCTTTTAAATTTTATGCTTAGATTAGGATATGCACTTAAAACAAACATACGCCATTCTATTGTTAACAAGTTTTGTCAAAGGAATGCTCATCTTGTTGGAATCATGTTAAAGTGAGGTCCTATAGTAAATGCTCTTCTAAATTAAATTTGATTTTAATTATATTAAGTATTTATTATTAAAATATTTTATGTAAATGGATTTATAGTGGCATTCCAATAATGATAATAATGAATGTAAATTATGAGATAAATTGAGATAAAAAAAAGCTTAAGGCATAATGTGAAATTTAGCACTCAATGTTTATATTTTTTATCAATTTCATTTTTTATCTCAGAAGGAAAATAAAGAAAAAAGAAAAAAATGAACCTAGAAGTATAGTTTAATGCTAAAAAAAGAGATGGGAAATAATTTTTATATTTAACGTGCCACGTGAGATAAATGTTATCCCATTAAAGACACTTAACAATTAAGTGATCATCTTATAACGACTTGATAATATTAATGACAGTTTTGTATGATTTAAAAAATGAGTTATCAAAATGAAATTTTAATTAAAATTTAGGGACAAATAATATAGTTTACCCAAAAAAAAAATATTGATGCAAATCTAAAAATTAAATATGCAATTTAACCCAATTGGACCATCCTAGAAGCATCATATCTTTGGAAAACTGCTGAGTGGAAAGTACATTCATGTCTTGTCATTATTCTTATCGAAATAGTTGTTTAAAGGTCATTTTCAGGTTATATTGAAAGTATCTTATACTAATCATTAGTATTTTTATATTAATAATTTTTATTTAAAATATTTTAATTATTATTTCGATATCTTCTTAATTATTTTTTTAAGATAATTTCGTATTTTTTTAAGTAGGGAGAATAGCGAATTTGATTTTATGTATTTTGTCAAATCTTCTAATACAATATCTCTACTTTGAAAATGTTTATTTTGGTACTTGAAGTTTGATTCTATCCAAAAAAGAAATTAGCACCGATAGACGTAGGTACTGTATTGATAGATGGAGTAAAAATTCAAGTACCAAAATAGATATTTTCAAAGTAAAAATATCATATTAAAAGATTTAATAAAGTATAAGGCCAAATATGCAATTATTCTTATTTAGTGTAATTATGAGTTTTATATTTTCACTAGGATTTTTTACGTCGGTGATTAGAATTTAAAAAGTCATAATTTTTTTATGGTGCTCGCAATTCGTTGTTGTTTATATGTTATGATATGAATATACCATACCAATTCATTATGTATAGATGAGATTCCATTGATACAGAGTCAATTCCAATAGACTTATTGGAGGGTCTCATTGGTGTGCATCCAATAGGAATTAAACCTACGAATTCACCAATTATGAGTTGGGCGTTTTAACCATTCAGCCATGTATGCTTAGTGGGGATCCTCGTACATGGTGAATAACTAAATTCCAACTGAAATGAAATCTTTAGGATAAATCAATGCAATTTAGGAATCAATGAAAGGATATCAATTCAAATCCTGGATTTTCGAATTGAGAGAGATCAAGAGCCCTCACTATTTCTTAGATTCATGGACCCAATTCAATTTAGTGGGATCTTTCATTCACATTTCTTTCCACCAATAACATTTTTGTAAAAAATAGAACGTCGATAATGACAATGTATCGCAAAGAAAAAAAAGAAAGAGAAAAATAAAGAACACATAGATTTTACGTAAAAACCCTTTCGGGAAAAAACCACTGGCAGAGGAGAAGAAAATTCACTATGTCGAATTCGAATAATTACAAGAGGAGTAGACTATGTCTATTTATAGGCTTGTAAAACCATATTCTAATAGGAGTGTAGTAAGATTGAAACACCTTATTCTAATCAAATATTAAATAGATGGATTTTAATAAGGTTTAAAAAACCTTATTCTAATATAAAATAAAAGAAGTGTAGTTCTATATGGATTTTACTTTTATTTTATTTTACCACTGTATTTTATTTAAATAAGGATTCGAGTCACTTAATTCTAACAATCTCCACATTGACACGAATTCTCAATAAACAAGTTCTTCATCGCGAACTCTCAACGAAAAAGTTCTTCATCTCTTCCATAAAACCCCTTAAGAGTTTAACTTCAACAATGAACACCAACCAAGTTTAAGCAATGCTCAAACTTGGTTATAGAAAGTGACTTAGCCATCATATCTGCAGGATTTTCATGAGTGCTAATTTTGCTCAAAATAATATCACCACGAGCAATAATATCACGAACAAAATGATACCGACCATTAATGTGTTTTGTTCTCTAATGAAACATTTGATCTTTTGTAAGGAAAATGACACTCTAACTGTCACAAAATACAGTGCTGATTTGAAGGTCTTCATTGAGTTCACTAAAGAGTCCATTCAACCAAATGGCTTCTTTACAAGCCTTAGTAATCGCCATATACTCAGCTTCAGTAATAGACAAAACAACTGTAGTTTGCAAAGTGGCTTTCCAACTGATTGCATAACCTCCGATTGTAAAGACATAACCTGTGAGAGATTTTCTTCTATCAAAGTCTCCAACAAAATCAGCATCAACATGCCCAATTACTCCATCTCTAGTTCTTCCAAACTGTAAGCAAACATCAGTAGTACTTCGTAAGTATCTTAAAATCCACTGAACTGTTTTTCAATGTTTTTTACCGGGATTCGCCATGTATCTGCTAACTGCACTAACTGCATATGATAAATTTGGACGTGAACAAACCATAGCATACATGAGAGATCCCACTACACTAGAGTATGGAACATGTGACATGTACTCAATCTCATCATCTGATTGTGGACACAAAGCCGATGAAAGTCTGAAATGGGTTTCTAAATGAGTACTAACAAGCTTAGCACTCTGCATATTGAACCTGCAAAGAACTTTTTCAATGTACCCCTTCTGACTTGGTACAATTTACTTGCTTTTTTATCTCTGAGAATCTCCATACCAAGTATCTTCTTTGTTGGTCCCAAATCTTTCATCTCAAATTCTTTACTTAGTTAGGCTTTAACCTTTCTTATCTCTCATTTATCTTTCGCTGTTATCAACATGTCATCAACATAAAGGAATAGATACACAAAAGAACCATTATTATTTTTCTTAAAGTAAACACAACTGTCAAAGCTACTTTTTTTAAAATCATGAGAAGTCATAAAGGAATCAAACCTCTTGTACCACTGTCTTAGTGACTGTTTCAAACCACAAAGGGACTTTTTCAGCAAACAAACATAATCCTATTTTTCTGAGACTGTAAAACCCTCTGGTTGTTGCGTGTAAATATATTCCTCAAGTTCTCCATGCAAAAATGCAATTTTTACATCTAACTGCTCAAGCTCCAAATCATGCATGGCCACAATACCAAACAAAGCTCGAATCGAACTATACTTCACAACTGGGGAAAACACATCTGTGAAGTCCACTCATGGAATTTAACTGTAACCCTTTGCATCAAGCCTTGCTTTATATTTGGGTTCTTCAACTCCTAAAGTCCCTTCTTTCTTTTTAAACACTCATTTACAACGAACAACCTTTTTACCTTTAGGAAGTTTCACAAAATCCCATGTTTTATTTTTGTGGAGTGATTTCATCTCCTCTTGCATAGCAAATATCCACTTTTCTAAGTCTTTACAGCTAACCGCCTTAGAATAATTAGATGACTCTTAGTTTGCATCTATATCTTCAGCCACATTTAAAGCATAAGTAACTAGATCAGCCTTGGCATACTTCTTTAGAGGTTTAATTTCTCTTCTAGTTCTGTTTTTGAATTTTTGTAATGCCTTGAGGAGTTGACACTGTTGTAGATTCTGAATTAAATTGATGCTCCACTTACTTTTGATTTTTTTTATTGGAAGAGTCTTGAAGAGATAGTTTAGGTAGCATAGCAGTTTCATTAAAAACAACATCTCTACTAATCACAACTTTTCTATTTTCAAGACACCATAACTTATACCCTTTTACACCAACTTTATAACCAATAAAAACACATTTAATAGATCTCGGTTCCAATTTTTCATTATCAACATGAGCATATGCAGGACACCTAAAGATCTTTAAATTAGAATAGTCAGCAAGATTACCAGACCATACCTCTTCTGGAGTCTTTTTCTCAATGATAACAGATGGAGATCAGTTGATCAAAAAACAAGCAGTAGAGGCTGCTTCGGCCCAAAATGACTTTGGTAAGTTGGCATTTGACAACATACATTGAACCTTCTCCATGATCGTTCTATTTATTAGTTCTGCAATGTCGTTTTACTATGGAGTATGACGAACTATCAAGTGTCTCACTGTAATGACCCAAATTCCCGGGCACCGGAAAAACGAGTTGTAGGGCCTCCGTCTTAGGAAAATTAAGTCCGTAAATATTTATTAAAAATATTTATGAGGATAATTATGAGTTAAATTAGATTTTGATTAAGTGAATCTAATTTAATTAGAAACAATTAGTAGATAAGACTAAATTGAATAAAGTGCAAAAGTTTAATTATAGAATAGAAAATTGTTAAGGGATTAAATTAGTAGTTAAACCATAAAAGTGACATGTGTTTGATGATGGATAAATAAATGTGTATTTGCATTAATGGTACAAATGTATTAAATGTGTATATTTACTTATTATTTAAGTAATATATATATATTATTTAATTATTTAATTATTATTAATTATATATATATTGTAGTTTATTTAATAAATAAATGGAGACAAGTGTATGATAATAATTGGTGACATGTGTGTGTATGTGTATGTGTATGTATGCAAATGTGTGTATATAATTAGATTTAATTAGATATTTATATTAATTAATTAATAAAGTAAATAAAAGAAATAATAAAAGAAATGAAACAAAAAGATAGAAAGAAAGAACAGAGAAGTCACGAAACAGAGAAAGAAAGGAAAGAAAGAAAAGAAAAAGGAAAATTTGGAGAATTGAAGCTTGAAAGTTAATTTGGTAAGTTAATTAAGCCCTTTTCTTTCTAATTTTGGTATTTTTGAAGCTTTAGAGAAAGATTTTCTTGAATTCATGAGAAAATATTGAAAATTAATGGAGGTTTGATTAGAGTTTATGTTGAAGAAACGATGAAATTAGGGATTAATTTGATAGAATTATGAATTTGAATTGAATTAGGGACTTAATTGTAAAACAAGCCATAAGTTTTGAGTTTTAGGGATTAAATTGAAAGAAATTTGGAATTACGGAAAAATGATGAAAATTTGATAGTTATATGAATATTTTGATGGAAATTGAATAGAAATAAGGTGTGAATTGGTGTTATAAATTTGGTTATTAGCATTTTACATCAAAACAGTTTTGGGAAGTAGCAATGGTCTGACTTTGAAAATTCACTAAAAATTGTAGGAATTGAATTAGAGAATGAATAAGATATGAAATTAAAGCTTATTGAGTCTAGTTTCTTATAGTAGAAACAGTGTAAGCAATGAATTTATGAATCAAGAGATATTTGAAATTTTGTAAGACTGGTTCAGGGTGATTTCGAGACACTCTGTTTTGAATTTGGAAAATCATTAAAAATTGTAAAAACATTATTATGGAGTGTAATTTATATGTGTGAACTCCTTAATGAATCTAGTTTCAAAAGAAATAAACAAGAACCTTATTCGAGTTCTGTACAATGAGATAATTGATTTTTATTAGAGAGAGGTAAGAACTATCAAATGGAGTAACAGGGGAGAATTTAATGAATAAACTGTACTAATTGGCTAGACCAAAAATTCTGAAAATTTTATGGTGAGAAGATATATGAGTCTAGTTTCAAGGAAAATTTACGGATATTAATTTGGAGTTTCGTAGCTCAAGATATAAATAATTTAGTAACAATGACTCAAATAGATAGCTTAATGGTGAAATTATATTTATCTTAAAAATGGTCAAATTTGCATGTTTAGGCTCATGAATTAAATTGAATTGTATTATATTAATTAATTATAATTATGCTAATTTTTGTAGCAAACAAAGAAACCGAGGCATCCAATACGAAGGGGAGAGAGAAAGTAGTCGAGGAATAGCTCGGAGAAATCGGTTTGTATTATCATAATTCAAAGTATTTATTATTGCATATTTAATTGTTTATATATATATGAATGTGCATGAAAATGACTTGAATGTGAATTGTTGATTATTTGTGATTACATTGACAAATATAAGAGAATTGATTGAAATGTGAAAATATTTCGGAAATGGAAATGTGATCAAAACCCTATTAACTAGTCGGGCTTAGTGGATATAATTGGCATGCCATAGGATTGGAAGTGTTCAGGGATTCTTTGACCTCGAGTCGATGAGGCACTAGGTGTGCCATAGATTTACTTCGGATAGTTTCGATGAGGCTTTGGTAGCCACATTGCTTCGGCTTGGCCGATGAGGTACTTGGTGTGCCATAGATCTGATTTACTTCGAACTATCCGATGAGGCGTTGGTCGCCACTCTGGTGTGTTTGGTTGGATCCGCGTATCCACATTGATTCGAGTCAGGTTAATAGGGCCTATAAGTGAAATGAGCAAAATTATCTGAATCTGATTATCTGAATTATCGAATGAAAGGTGAAAGAAAATGATGATACGAAATGTGAAAAGAAATTGTATTATGAAGTTGAAAGCATGAACTTTATGCTTATGAATTATGTATACATGAAAGTGTTATGAATTAAGTGTTTACATGTTGGTGACAATTTATAATCATTTGAATGATATTAATATAACATGAATTGACATTTTCAATTGACTACTTGTGCATTTATGCTTTGAACTTGATTTGATGTTATGAATTGAATTATGATAATACCACTGAGTATTTCCAATACTCAGCGTACAGTTGTTCTCCGTGCGTAGGTTAGGTAAAGTAGAGTCCAGTTCTGCATTCAAAATCATCTCCGACTCCAGCTCATTTTGTGGTGAAAATCTTATCTTCTGGTAATGTGGCATGTACTAGGTTTTAGGTTGTCACTTGTACATATTTAATGTTTTGAATGTGCAAGATGGTGTATCAACTTTAAGGAGTTTGACGTATGAATGGATGATTCCTAAGTTTATGAAATGAATGGTATATAGTTATATGTTATGTGAAAAAATAAAAAATAAAAATAATTTTGAGTACCTATAAAGTTAGGATTCGAATCCTAACCCCACGAAAGGTTCATATTAGGTCCGTAGAACCTCGATAAGGGTAATTAACCTTATTTTGAGTATAATTTCGTAATTATTTTTGCTTTATAATAATAAAGTTTGTCTGTTTTCGGTAGTGCCCTGTAACCCTATTCCGGGGTCGGTTTGGGGTTAGAGGGTGTTACACTCACGATCCCTTCTAACTTGCACAATTTATTAAACTCATTAGAACAGAACTCTAAGCCATTTATTTGGTTTTCCGTCAATTTTTCAATAATAGTTTTCTAATACTTAAATACAGAAAACACGTCGCTTTTCTACTTCAGGAAGAACGCCTAAACTTTTTTGGAAAAATTATCAATAAAAGTTAGCATATAATTAGCTCCACCTCTCGAAGGCACTCTAGATGGTCGCCACAGATAAGAATGAATATACTTCAACGTTCCCTTCGTGTTATAGATTCCTCTGGTAAATAGAACTCTCTTTTGCTTCCAAAAAATACAGTGTTCACAGAACTTTAGTTTGTAAATTCCTTGCCCATCAAGAAGTCCTCTTTTGCTCAATTCTATCATGCCATTCTCACTCATATGCCCTAAGGGCATATGCCAAAGTTTATTATATCATCATCTAACAAGGAAGAGGATACGATAACTATATCACCAGTAACAGTAGAACCCTACAAAACACATAACTTGGCAGTTTTTCTCTGCCCTTTCATCACAATGACGAAACCTTTGAAAATCTTCAAAACCCCACTTTTAGCTGTGTATTTGTACCCTTTTGAATCAAGAGTGCTTAACGAAATTAAATTTCTCTTCAATTCTGAAACATGTCGCACGTCACTAAAAATTCTGACAACTCCATCAAACATCTTAACTTTAATTGTTCCAGCACCTACGATTTTACATGAAGCATTATTTCCCATCAAAACAACACCTTCAGACACTGTCTCGTAAGTTGTAAACCAATCCCGATTAGGAATCATATGGAATATGTAGCCTGAATCAAGATCCACTCCTCGTTCACTTTAGAATTGTTGACAGAAGCGACTATAAGTTCACAATCATTGTAGTCTTCTACAACATCAGCTTCATCGGAATTTTCTGGTTGTTTTTCTTTTTTATTCGCAGCCTCCCTTTTGATATTGTTTTGTAGCTTATAGCACTCAGATTTAATGTGCCATTTCTTCTGGCAGAAATTACAAGTTTTACCTCTGTTTGAAGACTTCGATCTACCCTTAGATTTACCGTAAGGATTTCATTCTTGTGTCCTTCTATGATCACCATCAACATTTTGATCTAGTCTCCCACGAACAATGAAACCATTTCCCTGAGAGTCAGTTTTAACCACAAGATGCTTTATCTTATCATATGAGGTTAAAGAATAATAAACCTCATCAACTATAAGAGACTCGCGGCTACATAAAATCGTGTCTCTAAAGGTTGAATAAGACGGGGGCAACGAACAAAGTAGAATCAACCCTAGATCTTCCTTATCATATTGAACATTCATAGCCTCCAAGTTTGAGAGAATTTCTTTAAATATTGTTAAGTGTTCGTGCACAGATGCACCTTCCTCCAAACGATGAGCATAAAGACGCTACTTCATATGTAGCTTGCTGGTTAGAGTTTTCGACATACATATTTGTTCTAACCTCTTCCATAATCCAACGACGGTTTTCTCCTTCATCACATCCTGTAAAATTTTGTTAGAAAAATGTAGATGTAACTGTGTTAACGCCTTTCGATCTTTGCACTTCTTCTCTTCCTCCATCAATGTCGAAGGCATCTTATCTACCCCTAGCAGGGTTTTCTCTAAATCCATCTGTGCAAAAACTGTCTGCATCTTTATCTGCCATAATGTGAATCTGTTGTTGCAATCCAACAGTGAAATTTCATACTTCAAATACGCTATTACCGTGACTGAGATGAACAACCCGGAAGCTCAGATACCAATTTGTAAAAAATAGAATGTCGGTAATGACAATGTATAGCAAAGAAAAAAAGAAAGAGAAAAATAAAGAACACACATATTTTACGTGGAAACCCTTTCAGGAAAAAGCCACGGGCAGAGGAGAAGAAAATTCACTATGTCGAATTCGAATAATTACAAGAGGAGTAGACTATGTCTATTTATAGGCTTGTAAAACCATATTCTAATAGGAGTGTAGTAAGATTGAAACACCTTATTCTAATCAATATCAAATAGAGGGAGTTTAATAATATTTAAAAAACCTTATTCTAATATAAAATAAAAGAAGTGTAGTTTTATATGTATTTTATTTTATTTTACCACTGTATTTTATTTAAATAAGGATTCGGGTAACTTAATTCTAATAGTTTTATAAAAATATTGGACCCCCAAATTTGGAGTATCCAACTTTCAAGCAATTCACAGGTTTCAACAAGCAATCGATATTTCACGACCAAAGGTGTAGTACTATTTATAGTAATGGTCCTTATATATCGTATTAACAATCGGAATATGGTCGAAAGAAAAAATCTCCTGAGCAATCGGCGGCACTGGTATGTATTTGTCACAAAATATATACTTGTATTTTATATTGTTAAACCGAAAAAATATTTTTTTAATGGTGTTGCCGATGTGTCAGATGGCACCAAACTTAATTAATATTTTTTATTTTTTAAAAAGATTAAAAAAAGCTGAAACTTGGTTTGGGAGCCGAACCCATGACTGATCAGTCACGTCAGTGGTAGATCGTCAGGCTGTACTGCCTAGTTGTCAGCAGCACTAGCCTAACGGCTTGCCAGCGATGTGACCGGTCAGTCACGGTTTTAACTCCCAAACCGAGTTTTCCAGCTTTTTTAAGTTTAATAAAAAAAGAATTTATGTATTAAATTATTCCAATACCTCTTGACACGTCGACGACACCATTAAAAAATATATTTTTTACCTGCTACAACACAAATATACGAGGCCAATACAATACTGACATCGCCAATTACTCAAGCGAGACCAAAGAAAAATTATTATTTTTTACACTACGAATCATCAACACAATCATTGGTGACAGGTTAACTTAGTGCAGCCAATTGCTTAGGTAACACCGTGAGTTCACCATGCAATTTACCTATATTTGTAAATAATGAACCTATTATCCTATTTCAGTATTTAATTTTTTATATTATTTAGGTAAAAAACTCATCTTTCTAGTTTCTACTTTAATTTATCAAAATTTAGTTCATAAGCATTATTAAGAAAAATTAAAAAGTGAATACAGTTGTTGGTTAACACATAAATTTGATCTATTGATTTTTTTAAATTTATTACATAAATTGTTAAATTATTGATTCTTATTAATTTATTACATACAAACTGTTGAACCCTCGATTTTTATATCAATAATTTAATAATGTTACTAATTAGATTTAACTTTTTGATTTTCCGTAAAATACGATGACCAAATTGTAATAAATTAAAGTATAGTGGGATGAAATTTAGAAATAAAGCTAAATATTAAATATTGATAGGTATATCTTGGCGGGTGAGTGGACATTGTGATCCTTTCTTATCCACCAAAGCTTCCAACTTGCCCATATATCATTATTGGACCCTCACCATTTACCAACTTTTATTATTATTTTTATACCCAAAAAAGAATTTTTATTGTTCTTTTTCTCTTTAAAGAATTTTTCCTTTTAGTATTGTTCTCCAATTGACTCAAGTGCCCTCAAAGGCATCACATTTCATTCTCAATAATTTATATTACAAGATGAAAACAAAATCCAAACTTTATAATTATATAATCAAATGATAAATATAACGTTATTTGATTGATCTATCAATTAATTTTAATGATTGGTTAAAGATGAAGATTATTAATGAGATGACTTAATTGATTTTTTTTATTAAAGACTGGAGCTTAATTGATGAGAATTTAGTGTATGAGCTCAATTGACTTTTTTTTTCTTTCATATTTTCTTAAAAGCTTTTTGTATCCAAGAGCTTTTAGGGGTGTTCTGGTTCAGAAAATAGAGAAGAAACTTCCTCAAATGAATTGCCTGAGGTTACTTAAACTATGGGTATTTCGGGTCAAATCTTGAGTCGGGTTCTTATATATCTTTTTTAGTTGTATAATAATTTATCTTCCCTATTGTCGAAGAAGAGTTATAAAGGGACTCTTCTGAGATAAGCTTACGCTTATGATGTGCGCAATTTGAGACTTATTATATATGTTTTAACTTGAAACTTTATTGAGCAAATTTTGTTGTCCGATAGTGTGGTACAGAAATTAAGCCCCAAATTACACATATCATAAGTGTAAGCTTGTTTCAGAAAAGTTATGTTATAACTCTTTTTCGATAAGAGAGGGGACAAATTGTTATATAATTATAAAAATATATAAGAGCTCGACCCGATTATCTAACTCGAAATACCCATATCTTAAGTAACTTCATCCAATTCATTTGAGGGGGCTTTTTCTATATTTTCTAGACCAGAACACCATCCCTATCTATCTTGACCTCTGTTGGTATCGTGTATCAACAAGGGACAAGGGACAAGGACCTTGCCTCTCAAAAATAAAAATTTCTCTTTTTATCCCTTTGAAAATGAAGAAATTATATTTTAATATATATTGAAATTGTAAATTAATTTTTTGTCCTCAATAAAAAAAAGTTGTTATCAAAACTTATCTTTCCAAGAAATCCATGAACCGAAGCAAAGGGTATGACCGTAATTTGAAGCAAGACTAAGGGGAAATATGTAAAAACAATCCGTCCTGGTTTGTGCTTCATGCCCTTGACGTTTTCTTCGCAAAACCTCAAAATAGAAAACAAAAAAGAAAGAACAAGAAAATTTCTGAGCTTCCTTTTGGGTATTTTGTTGATCTTTTTTTCTGATTCTTTTTAGGTTTTCTACACTTCCGTAGATTTGAATTTAAACTGGTAAGTTAAAGAGAATTCTTGTCTAATTTTTTTGTTTAAATTTTGCTGCATTTTTTGGTAGATTAATTGATTTTCATTTTTTGATTTTCAGGTTTTATCTAAAAGGTTCAAAAGGAGGGGTATTTTGCATTGTGAGTGTTATCTTTCGCTCATTATTATTTATATTTATTTGTCAAATTGAGATTCCTATGTTCTTTTAAGCCTTGAAACTTTTTTTTATTATTATTATTCTTTATGTTACGATTTATTTTTGTTGGATTAATCGTTGTTGATTGGATATGTTTATGTATTGTGTTATTGAACTGAAGAGCCTGGAAAATATTTTGCAATGAAGTTAATAAAAGTTAATTAGAAGATTATATGTATATATAATTCATATTAATATTGGAAAAGTCCTTTCTGAAGCTTCTTAATACTGAGTATATGTTCATATACTTGACTAATTACCAGGAACAGAAAAGGAATTTATGAGTAAAAAGGAAAGAGAAATTGAAGCTTGAATTAAATTTTTTATTTGAAATTTTGAAATCATATATATATCTGTGTGTAAATTCTAGTACAAATTAATGAAGTCCAAAAAATCATAAAAGAAAATAATGATACTTTCAAACAGACCTGGAACCGTGATGATGATGAATAAGGTTTTTTTTTTTTTTTTTTTTTTTTTTTTATGTAAACCATGGATTAAACCGTTACAAGGAAATGGGATGTTATCCTTTTAATTATCTTGTTCAATGATGGGTTTTGGAAATTGAGCTGATGTCCGAGGTTCTTCTTTGTTTGTTTCATTGTATTGTTGAATGTTGGTTGGTGGATCTTCAATTGTTTGAATTTCTCTTTACGTATCATATTTGATTGGTTCATCGTTTGCATATTATGTATTTGGGTGTATATTTGATTATTTAAAGTTGTTTTAGTCCTTAATTTTGTGTTTGGGTGGCTTTATCAGGAAAGACTGAATGATCTAATGGAGACCAAGGGTGGGAAAAAGACTAAGTCCAATAGTAGTAGTAAATCTTTTTTCTATGAAGCTCCTTTAGGTTACAGCATTGAAGACGTTCGACCTCACGGTGGAATCAAGAAGTTCCGATCTGCTGCTTATTCCAACGTGAGTTTTTTTACTTGGATTTTGTGGTCATCGTAAATATACTGATAGAATCTTTTGATTGACATCTTCTGATGCTTTTTATTGTTTTTGCAGTGCGTCCGAAAGCCATCATGAGATTTGCGAAATTCATAGATAGTCCCGAAGCCTCAATCTCACTGCAATTATATCTAGTTTGTTTGTTTACTTGCTTGCTTCCTTATTCTCTAGTTCTTCCTTCTTTGTACGCTTGTTTATTTTAACCCAAGATGGCCTTCCCTGTCTCTGCAATCGGATTTGAAGGCTATGAAAAAAGACTTGAGATTTCGTTTTTTGACCCTGGTTTTTCTGTTGATCCTCGAGGGATGGGCCTCCGTTCCTTATCCAAAGCACAATTGGATGAAATCCTAAAACCGGCTGAATGCACAATTGTTTCTTCACTTTCAAACAATCATGTCGATTCATATGTTCTTTCTGAATCAAGCCTCTTTGTCTACCCATACAAATTCATCATAAAGACTTGTGGCACTACGAAATTGCTCTTTTCAATCCCTGCTATTCTGAAACTGGCCAACAGCCTTTCACTTTCTGTACAGTCTGTGAGGTACACTCGTGGGAGCTTCATATTTCCTGGGGCTCAACCATTTCCACACCGTAACTTCTGTGAGGAAGTAGCGATCCTCGATCGCTATTTTCTTAAGCTTGGTTCTCATAGAAAGGCTTATATTATGGGTGGTTCTGATAAAACAAAGAAATGGCATGTTTATTCAGCTTCTGCACGAATGAGTAGTCATTCAAATCCGGTGTATACTTTGGAAATGTGCATGACCGGTTTGGACAGGAAGAAAGCCTCTATCTTTTACAAAACTCATGCAAGTTCAGCAGCTTCAATGACCGAGCATTCAGGTATCCGAAAGATTCTTCCACACTCGCAAATATGCGATTTCGAGTTCGACCCTTGCGGTTACTCCATGAATTCGATTGAAAAGGGTGCAATCTCAACAATCCATGTCACCCCAGAAGATGGTTTCAGTTATGCTAGTTTCGAGGCATCTGGTTATGATTTTGAAACTCTGAATTCGAATCAACTGATCGAGAGGGTTTTGGCTTGTTTCAAACCAACTGAGTTCTCTGTATCCCTGCATGTTAACATGACCCGAGATGACCTCAGGTGTAGGATGCCATCTTACGTGAATGGATACTGTTGCGAAAAAAGGAGCTTTGAACAGCTCGGGAATGGGGGTTCGGTCATGTACTACAGCTTTGTTGGGGGTGACATGTGTGTGTCCCCTAGGTCAATTCTGAAATCATGCAGCTGGAATGAGGATGAGCAAAGTGTTGGGGTTAGGCCTGCTCCATACCATTTGAGTGCTCTATAGCTTTGGATTCAATCTGTTTCTGGAAAAAGAGAATTGCAGTGGCTTTAAAGCTTTAAAGGTGAGGGACCAGAAGGATAAGGATGTTGAACTGAAATTATGTTTTGTTTTGTTTTGTCTTGTTTTGTCTTGTTTTTAATAATATTTGTCTGTCTTGTTTTATCGTTGAATAAATGTATTTATCAGTGATACTGAGTGGCAAATGGGACTAGAATAAATTGTGGGATTGTTGTTACTGTAGTTTTTCCTGGGAAAATACCAAGGAAGCCCCTGTACTTAGGGGTGAATTGCATTTTGACTCTTCAGTTAGTCTTTATATTTTGAAATGTGCAAATTAATTATCTGTTAAATTTTCTGTTAAATGATTAGTGGAATGTTAATTTAAATGATTAATTACTAATTTGATCTCTAGATTATAATTAAGATATTATTTTAATTTTTTTAAATTAACAATAATTCTAAAAAATTAAAAAAATCTGAAAAATAACTATAAATTATTAAAATTATATTAAAAGTATTAAAAATTATGTTAAAAATTCAACAAATTTAGTCGTCAATGTTTATAAAATTTGTTATTTTAGTCCTTTTTTTTTAACAAATTGTCCCTTAAAAAATCAAAGTTAGGTTTCGGTTAAAACAAAATCAAACCAAGTTTTATTAAAGCTCTTTGTTGGTGAATCATTGTATTTTTTTCTTTTTGAAAAATTGAACTTCCATTCAATAATGGGAGTCATTTCCATTTTTCAATAAAATTCTCAATTTGATGAGAACTATCTAATGCAATGAGATTCTAACGTTACTTGTTGAAAACGCTCTCCAATATAATTCTAGAAGCACCCATTTCAATAAAATCATGGTTTTATAACTCTTGAAGTACAATCAAACTAGAGAAACAACACATTTACAATAAACAAAGTCTTTCAATTTTGCATCTCTCTTTGGCAACGAAGAAAAAGATGAAGACAAGAAGCTCCTTTTGTTGCTTCTCCACCTTTGGAGATGTGTTGATGGCTTTGGAGTTTTATTTTGTTGAGTATAACTCTTATTTTAGTCAAATTTGAGAAATAATCTTCCAGTTAAACTGTGTTTATTTGTTTCGATCAAATTTTAATTAGTCTAGATTATTTTATTATTATTTGACCTATGAATTTACCCTATAAATAGACTCTTTTACACTGTTAGAAAAGACACACATTAGAGATTATAACTCATAACACTTTTGGAGAATTTTGTGTTTACGTATTGACGGTTCTTTGTTTTTTCGGGTTTCAGGGTTTAGTTTTTATTTCCATATTTATATTCTTTGATCTTTTGCCATTATAGTAAAATTATCTTTACCCGTGATTTTTTATTCTCCTTGGAGGTGTTTTTCCAAATTAAATTTTTGTGTTCAATTTTTCAATTTATTCTACTATTTTTACTTATTCGTTACTTAATCGGGTCAGTCTCCGACAAGTGGTATCAGGGCTAGTTCAATTTTCGTAGATCAACTCATTCAGATGTGGTAACAATAAGGTTTGACATTAAGAAGTTCGATGTTGTCACAAATTTCAATATATGGTAAGTTTGAATGATGACAATTTTAATTCAGATTGGCTTGAAAAAGGTCATTACCGGGAAAAAACTCGAGAATCTAAATCAGTTAGAATGAGAAGAGCTTTATGAATAGGCATTGTCTGCAATCCAGTTGTACCTCGCGAATAGGGTATTACAGGAGGTATTCATGGAGAATACCTTATCTGCCTTGTGGAAAGGTTAGAAACTCTTTATGTGACTAAATCTCTGGCTAACCATTTAGTGTTGAAACAATGCCTATTTACGTTTCACATAAATAAAGATGAACTTCTTAGAGATCACATAAGTCAATTCATTACCCTTTTAAATGATTTAATAACATTAAGGTTCATATTGACGATGAAGATTAGGCTATGCTATTATTGTGTTTTTTACCCCATTCATACAAGTCTTTCAGTAAGACCCTAATTTATGGCAGAGACAAACTCTCGTTCGAGGATGTGAAGGGTCATTTGTTGAGTAAAGACAAACTTGATAATGAGTTTGGTTCGAATAGCAAGGCAGATAGGTAAACTTCCGTTTTGGTAGCATCAAAGAAGCAAGACAAAAGGTGTCGCTATTGTAATAAGTTAGGTCATGTCAAAGTAGATTGTTATAAACTGTGAAATAAAAGGGCTATTGAGAGTAACGAGAAAGATGTAGTTGGTGCTAATTTGGTTAACAAAAGCAGTGATGATTTCTTATTAGTGTCAACGAGCAAAATCTCTGAGCTTACATCCGAGTGGATCTTAGATTCGGGATGTTCTTTCCACATGTGTTCCAATAAAGAATGGTTCTCCACATACAATTCAGTTGAAAGTGGATTTGTATGCATGAGAAATGATTCATCCAGTAAGGTAATTGGTATTGGTACTGTTAAAAGTTAGGATGCATGATGAGATGATTAGGACACTCTCAGATGTCAGGTATGTACCTGATTTACAAAAAAAATCTCATCATCTTAAGTATTTTAGACTCGAAACGTTGCAGAATCAACATTGAGTCGAGCAACATTAAGGTGTCTCATGGGGTTCTCGTTTGATCGCTTCGTTAAAGAGATGTTTTCTTTTGGATGCATGTTTTGAAAAGTTAGGGCACTATGTTCATGAAAATCAGACTCGGGTTAGTTTTTATTTGGCAGTGTACAAGTCAGAGGCTAGAAGTTTTCTAGTTTCTAAGCATAGATTCGACTCAGTTAATTCCCTATATAGTTCAAAATAAGCTTGTGGCGGGCTTTGACAAATATGACGTTGTGGAAATATGAGTCAAGGTAGGGATTTGTTGAATATGACTCTTATTTTAGTCAAATTTGATAAATAACCTTCCAGTTAAACTATGTTTATTTGTTTCAATTAAACTTTAGTTAGTTTAGATTATTTTATTATTATTTGAGCTATAAATTTAGCCTATAAATAAATTCTTTTACAATCTTAGAAAAGACACCCTTAGATATTAGAACTCATAACAATTTTGGAGAATTTTATGTTTACGTTTTTCGGGTTTTTTTTTCGGGTTTCGGGGTTTAGTTTTTATCTTCATCTTTGTAGTATTCGTTTTTTTGTCATTATAGCAAAATTATCTTTGCCCATGGTTTTTTATTCTCTTTGGAGGTGTTTTTCCACGTTAAATTTGTGTGTTCAATTTTTTAATTTATTCCACTATTTTTACTTGTTTGTTGCTTAATCGAGTCGATTCCCAACATATTTTAAACTAAAATTTCACTTTTTATATTTTATTTCTTTTCATAAATTTAAAACATTTTTTTCTAAAATTTCAAAACTCATGGAGTTCTTATTCAGAACCTAAAAATTTATATATTAAAAATTCAAAACCCAAGAATTATTAAACCCAATAATTTAAAGATTCAAGCTTCTTAGGGTCTTAAATAATAGGATCTTCAAATTGGAAAGTTTGTAATAGTTAAAGGGATGTGGAAATGAGTAATCAAAAATTTATAATGATGATTACACATCATTAGGAGATATGAAAGCATAAGAGATGTGGAGATGAGTATTCACTCAAGTAGATGTAACACCCCTCGCCCAACCCAATCGTCTGGTTTGAGTTATGAGATGCTACAGTTGATACCAGAACAGTTACAACATTTAATAATCAATTTACACCATAATACAAGCATTCATAATAAAAAAAAATTTCATAAATACGTTATACAATCTTTTCCGAGACTGAATCAAGTTTACTAAAGCTCAATTAAATTGTATATTTTTACGATAGTAAAAATGTAATTTTATTATTTTAATAGCTTATATCTTTATAATTTTTAAAAGATTAAATAAAATTTTTATCATTTTAAGGGGTCAAAGTGCAATTTTAGCATTAGTAATTTAAAAGTTTATAAACTATAAATGAGCCTAAATAGAAAATTTTCCATTTTAAAGGGGCTGGGCCCCTGCCAATCCCCTGGATTCGCCAATGCCATCAAGCTGGTTAAGTAATCGGCCAAACCCAAGTCTCATTTCATTTTCTCCTTCAATTATTTAATTAATTCCCTATATAATTATAGGATTAAACTACATTAATAGTTATTTAACTATGCTTTGTTTCTCTTTTTTTTTTTTGTCATCTAACTGTGTAAAGTTACAAATTGGTTTCTTAATTTTTTAATTTTGTCTTTCTTGATCACTCAATTATCTTAAATTTTACAATGATTCTTTTATGTTAGCCGACAGATGACTTAAAAAAAACAATTGAATAATAATTAAATGACTAATTTATAACTTTTCATAATTGTGTGATACAAAAACATAATTAAGTGACTAATGTAGTGATTATTATTAATTGTTTAAGGAAAAAGCTAGTCGCGTGATGGATAGGGCAGCCAGTGCCGCTCAATCTGCTAAGGAAACCATGCAAGAGGTGTTTTAATTTTAAAATTTTAATTCTAAAATCAGTAAAAATATTATAAAAGCCTTTATAGATTGTATTTTACATTTTTTTACTCAAAAATAGAAAAATTAGTCTCTATACGATAGATCAAAGAGCAAACTGGTCATTTCTGTTAAAATTTTTATCCATTCTTATTGTTAAAAACTGGTATGACTATCGGAATAACTGGACAATTATGTGTACCTCATGTTAATAGAAAGGACAAAATATAATTTAAATATTAGTACAAGGGTCTCTATGATACTTTACCCTCAAAAATCTTAATTAATTAATTTGATTTTTAAAAATTTTTCTAATTATTGTTTTGTTTATAAAGTGAAGTCACCTTTTTCATTTACAATATCTTCTTTTATTAATTAATTGATTGATTAATGTTTTTGTTTGAGCATTTATTAGTTTTTTTTCCCTTTTAACAAATAGTTGTAAAAAGGGTTGATTGAGTCATAACTTGATTGGTATGAGTATTGTTGTCAATATAAGGGCACATGAGTTCGAGTGCGTTGAAGCACATTATCTTCCTATTTATAGGTTGAGGAGGGGTTATCGGTAGTTATAGGCATTGTGTCAAAAAGAACAGACATAATCAAAACCTATAATGAGATTATTAAAAAAAAAATTGTTCTTCAAGATGTTTTCTTTAATGTAATTATTCCATTTTAAATATTAATAAAAAAATTTCAACTGATTTTCTAGGTTTGGATATTAATGATTTAAATGTTTTTAAGGTTAAAATATGAAATTGGTCTATT
Source organism: Gossypium stocksii (assembly GCA_020496765.1). NCBI lineage: Eukaryota > Viridiplantae > Streptophyta > Magnoliopsida > Malvales > Malvaceae > Gossypium > Gossypium stocksii. Next base: position 5,968,024 of record CM035623.1, read on the forward strand.
TACTCTTCATAAATTTAGAATTAAGTCGTATTTTTATTTTCATGAATTTAATCTATCTATTTTTTGGGTTTCAAAATTCAGGTTCAATTGTTAATATTGTTTTTTTTGTTCAATATGTTAGTGTGATATTTTGAAATTAAAAAAAAAAAACTCACTTTGTAGCAATGTAACTAACAAAATGATGTTCTTACAAATAATTTTAACACTATTAACAATTGGGCGTAAATTTTAAAATTTAAAAAATAAAAAGACTAAATTCTAAATTTAGATAAGGACTTATAATATATTTTAACCTTTTCATTAATCAACTTATTCATAATTAATTGTTATTTATATAAGATAAAGCATGTAAAATAAACAAAAACAAATAATTAAACTATAATAAAACAATTAATTATTATTATTTGAAACAATCTTATTATAGATTTTGATCAAATCTGCTCTTTTTGACACAATGTGGAGAACTACTCATAGCCTTTCTTTAACTCATAAATAGAAAGCAAATGTACTTCAGCACATTTAAACCCACGTCCTTCTACATCAGCAACAATACTCATACCAATTGAACTAAAATTCAATCGACAAATATTGATTAATTTTACCTGTTGTTCCTCACAAATGACCCCCCAAACAAACTCTTGCACAAATTTCGCGATCTCACTAAAATAGTAGTTTGTGTAAATCCCATCAATTTAATCAACTTAAAATTTTATCAATAATCAATTGGAATGTATCAAAAGGGACCTGCTTATGAAGCAATGAGACTCCTAAATACTTCCTTAAATCATCAGCTCTCGAAAAAACTAAAGCTCACATTACACTCACTTTATGTCTCGAGAACTTATAAAAAGTATTCAGTAACATGATCTATATTTGCTCGACAAAAACGAATGAGGTCGTGGATTTGAACTTTACAATAAACTCGCCATTCCAAAGCAACTGCATAATTAATGATGAGATGCAATTCATGACCAAAATAATCAACTTAACAAGAAGCAGTGTCTCTCTCATTGAATCATTGAAGAAGCCTCTTCGAATTCCATCATATGCTTAATCTAGATCCACATCGATAGCCATTCATGTTTCGTGACCTTTAATGGTTCGTTTAATGTGTATAACCTCTTGAATAGCTATGATGTTATTTGTTTATTCCATCCGATAATAGAATTAACTTGATTTGGACTAATAAGCCTTGACATGACTACTTGCAAGGGCGACATCAGGGTAGGATATCTTAAAATGAAATTTTTTAGTTTAACCCTTTAAATTTTATATATATTTTTTTAAAATTTAGTATATAGTAAAATTATACTTTAGTCCTAGTAATAAAATTTAAATTTTATTCAAATTATAGATTAAAAAAATCACATCAACTAAATTTAAATACTAATTAATTGAATACCAACAAGGTTATGTATGCCATACTTCGTCAACTAATCTTGTTGTGTAGCTTAGTTCATCATCATATATATAGCGATAACCACGTAGGGTGTTGTTTACAAAGACAAAACTAGGGACAATCGACACGTTCTAAAGAAAAGACACAGACGTTTCTGGTCGGCGAAGTTTCCTTCCTTACCTTTCTTGTTCCTTACTCCTTCCTCTTCTTCTTCTTCTTCTATTTCCCCTTCTTTCCATCTCTCTCGCTCTGTCTCTGCAACTTTCTGAAAATGGGTTTGTTGGATTCACTTCTCAATTGGCTCCGCAGGTAATTTATAGTGCTGCCCCTTGTTTGGTTGCTTAGAAAATGCTACTTAATTGCTTCTCTCAGATTGCTTCCCTTAAAGAAAACTGTGATTTAGTATCTGATATTGGCTTCAATTCTGTTAATTGCTAATAGTTTGTGCAAATAAATCCAAGTACAATATGAGATTGGGGGATTAGGGGAATTGTTTTCTTTAATGAAAATTTATGGTTTGAATTTATAAACTTTCAATTTAGTTTAGTAAGTATATGTTTTTTTTTCGAATTTAGGCTTGATTACATCACTAGGAATAACCGGGAGAAATCTCGATATTAGTTCTGTATTACAATGTGAGACTGGGTTATAATTTTCTTTTGCCATGTTTGGCTGCTGGGAAAATCGCAGGATTTTAATAAACTTTACATCTCTTACTTTGGACTAAACATTTGATTATAGATTTGTAAAATTAGTAAAATAGACACTCCCCATCAATGAACACCATAATTTTTTTTTTTTAGAAATACCAACTACTGTAATGGTTTTGACTAGCTTAATCTTCAAACTGCTGGAAAACATTCGATGTTCGTATAAAATATCCATTCTTCGCCATAGTGTGATTGCAAATACTGGTGTGGTAGTTGGAAATATAGTTGATGTTTAATGTCGATTTTCTAATACTGTTGAAGGTACTATTTGCATGAGACAATTTGTTCTTTGAGATTCTATAGTCGAAGCGAGTCAAGGCAGTAAACTTAGTTAAATCAAATTCTTTTGTTATGATTTAGCTTTACGTTAGTAACTTTTTACTAATGTTTTAAGTGTACAAGGAGAAATAACTGTTAATCTGCAAGTGTTTTATTGAAACTCGGTACAACTAGATGCTGCAGACATTTGTGACCAGGATATTGCATGGTTTGACATTTTCCGGAGCAGCTCATTTGGAATTATGAATTATACAATAATGATGTTAGTAATTTAAACTGTTAACCAATATAGGACCGAACAGTTTTCTTTGTTTCTTTGGTTTTCGGTAGTCATTAGTTCTTGTATGGTCTTCAATTTTTCGTCACCCAATTGTCCTTATGCCTGGAATATAGGCCATGCCATCTAGCTTCTTTCTCTTTTGGGTAAATTACAGTAGAGGTCACCCAACTACTGTTTTTTTTTCTTTTTTGGTCACACTGCTATGAAAAGTTACAAAATGGTCATCTACCTATTCAATTTTGTCTTTTTTGGTCACCAACTGATTACGCAAAAATTGAAACCCCAAAAATCCAAGATAGTTGGGTGACCAAAAAAGACAAAATTGCATAGTTGAGTGACCATTTTGTAACTTTTCATAGTTAGTTAACTACTAATGTAGTTTACTCTTCTCTTATCGAGGTAATCGTTTTCTAAAATCATCATAGACCACCACATTTCATTGTATAGTTTGTTCCGAAATAATAGTAAGTCTATGCTTCTTTCTGAGTATCTGTATTGCAGCTTATTCTTTAAGCAGGAAATGGAACTATCTCTCGTCGGTCTTCAGAATGCAGGAAAAACTTCTCTTGTTAATTCCATTGCTGTGAGTAACATGTTTTTTTTCCTCTTTCTTCCTAAGCATTGTTATGGCTTTATCTGATCTTTACTTTCGTATGTTTTCCAGACAGGGGGCTATAGTGAAGACATGATTCCCACCGTAGGTACCTTTTTATTTAGACTAATCAGATATAATGATTCTCTTGAGGATATCTTAAAAGAAAATTCATCAAATGTGGAATCTAGGTTGGATTTAATATGAAAAAAGTTACAAAGGGAAATGTGACGATAAAGCTTTGGGACCTTGGAGGGCAACGGAGGTTTCGTACCATGTGGGAGCGTTACTGCCGTGGGGTCTCTGCTATCGTGTAATGCTTTCATTCTTGTAATCTATTATGTTTATGGTATATCAATTAACTTCTTTCAGTTTAGAACGAACACGCGCAAATGTATTATTAGCATCCTTTTTGATATACTTAAATTGCTCATTTAATATAATGGCAGATATGTAGTTGATGCTGCTGATAGAGACGGTGTTCCGATATCCCGAACTGAGTTACACGACCTCTTGACAAAACCTTCCTTGAGTGGAATTCCTTTGCTTGTTCTTGGTAACAAAATTGACAAGTCAGAAGCTCTTTCGAAGCAAGCTTTGGTGGATCAGCTGTAAGTTTTACGAGCTTTACAATAAGTTTGTATTTGATGATTTATCTCGACAAAACTTGTTTATCTAAAAAATGTGTTTTTATTTCATTCGATAGAGGCCTGGAATCAATCAGTGATAGAGAGGTGTGCTGCTACATGATTTCATGCAAAGATTCCGTAAATATAGATGTCGTCATCGATTGGCTGATCAAGCACTCGAGATCCGCCAAATAAGCAGGGGTGGAATGTTTTCTCCCATTTTGTCTCCTTGCAGGTGAAGGAAAGGACCCGTGTCAAGAAGTTGAAATTCCGGTAAAAATTATTCATTGAAATTCCCTTCGATTTATGTTGTGTGTGATCTGAATAAGTTTTTCGTGAACTGCTCGAACAAATTTAGGACTAGCTTCGATGTATATAGCGTAGGAAGTATTGATTAATGGCCCCTTTGCAGAATATTAAGGGAGGCATTAATCTCCTTTAATGGAGTCCAAAGAGTTAATTAGTTTTTAATGTAAGTTATGATCTACTTCAGTGTGATTGGTGTCCAAATGTGTGTCTTGTCATGAAATGGTTATGGGAGACTTCCCCCATGAGCTAAATTCCACATATCAAAGTGGATTTGGGAAAGGGTCACTGGAAACAGGTTTATATACCACACCTTAAGGTCTCTATGGTAAACACCTTTGGTGTGGGAGTAATTTGGGTCATTATTAAGTTTGATTTAATTCTGTTATTAGTCTCTGTATTTTATAAAAGTTACGGATTTAGTTTTTGTATTTTAATTTGGTCAGTTTTAGTTCTTACTAGTCTTCTTCCTCACTTGCATTGCACGTGGTATACATGTTTATTTTTTAAATCAAGATTGAAATTTCAAAATTTGAAAAATACAATTTGAATTTATTTGATTCATTTTAATAATATAGCGATTAAATTGATCCATTTAATAGAGGGACTAACTTGATTTAGTCCCTATAATACAGGGATCTCCTAGATACTCAAGTGTTTAAGAATTTGAATTTTAAAAATAGTGTAAATTGAGTGGTGAAATATTTAAAAATATAATATTCATGATAATTTCTCAAATCCATAAATTTATATATATTTTTATTATTTAATAGTGAATTTGACTATAAAATATAAACACATCCATTTATTAAGAGCCTCATATGGGGTTAGCATATAATTACATATAGTGCTATGGGTGTGCTTGTTTGTATGGCGGAAAATATTTTTTGTGTTTGATTTTTAAAAATAATTTAATTAACGGAAAATAACTTACGAGTGGACAATAATTGCTTTTGAAAATTGATTTTCCCTTTTGAAAGTGTAAATAATTTTTCAGAGATTGATATTTATATAAAAATTTGTCAAATATTATTAAATTAATAAATTATAAAATTTTAATTTTAATCTTTAAAATTATTAAAATATATTGGTCTAAAATAGTATAGTTGTCAATATTTTTTTTTTTGAATCAACCAGCTGATACTCTATTTCGGAAAGGATCATATAAATGCTTACAGGCCCAAGTCTCAAGAAATAAAATTGTCAAAATATAACTGGCTACCCAAACGGTGCCTTGAGAAAATAATAAAAACAAAAATAAATCTACTCTTAAATGAAAAGAAAACGATAAGGCCTTTTCATTCCTTCATCTCCCTTCAACCTACCTGTTAAACACAAACCTTGTATCAACCATTCAAGAGACCCCATTTCTCTCAAAGATAATCCAACATGAAGGTTGATCTCTTACTGTTTTCATGAGTTCTTCGAGCAAAACTATCAAACTCAGACTCAAACCCTCCTTCTAACCCCTATGAATACTGTTTATTTTCTCTCGATTTACCAAGGCCTCCACCATGTTCGGCGCTTCCTTAATCCAGTATCGGGCCTGCTCGTGTTGCTCTCCTTCCTTTGCGATCTCATGAGCCGCCATATTAGCCTCCCTCGGTACATGCGCATAACACAGTTTTCTGAAATTTTGACATCTCCTTTTAATCTCTTTAATCAAATTGCTAATGACAGATTTATCATCCTCTGTAGATCGTAGTTTGTTTATAACAGTCAGCGCATCCCCTTCAATACAGATATCCTGGAACATCATTTCTTCCGCCAAAGTGATAGCTTGCAAACACGCCCTAGCCTCTACCGTCACTGGATCTGGAATTTCTTCTCAAGGAAAGGTACAAGCAGCCATTATTAGTCCTTCATTGTTTCGAGCTATAATGCCTGAAATAGAGCGTCTTGAATTCTGTTTAAAAGAAGCATCAAAATTGATCTTTATAGTGTCATTTTCAGGAGGCTCCCAAGTCGAATGTCTGACTATACAAGTTACCTGTAACTTTTCCTCCAAAATCGAAATCTCTGAAGAGTAGGCTTGAATAAAACCCATAACATCAGAAACTGACTCTCATACACCATCATGGTAAAGTTTGTTTCGATTATACCACACTGCCCAGTAGGCAATAGCCCTGATTGTGCGAGTTTCAGTGCTCTATTTCTTAAACTCTGCTGCTAACCATTTTTTCCAATTGTTTTCTCTGTTGCATGTTGAGTCCCTAACTCCCAGGCCCCGCAGAATCTGTTGCGTGAAGGTACAATCGCAAAAAAGATGGACCACCGATTCCTCATCATTATGACACACCGGGCATAGACTGTCAGTCGCCACTTTGCGAATTTTTAGATTCTCATTATATGTCTTGGTACCGCCCTCTGTAATAATCCATTTGTATCCACTCTTTGTTGTGTAAACCCCAGTACTGTCACCTCGCCACACTGGTACGTCCGGCAACCTGCTGATGTCTATAGACTGACATGTTATTCTACTACTCCCAGGTCCTGGTAGCCACTTATCATTCCAGATATTTACCGATTTCCCATTTCCAATCCTTCATCCCATACCTTCCTCGAGAAGATTTCTGGCACCCCAGATACTGCGCCAGGTAAACGAAGGGTAAGAGCCTAACCTTGCACTCATAAAATCCCCTCTAGGATAATACTTGGATTTCATTACACGTGCAAACAAACTGTCGGGATTCGTAATAAGTTTCTATCCCTGCTTCGCTAACAGTGCCAAGTTAAACTTTGAGAGCTTTCTAAACCCTAACCCTCTTTTTGATTTGGGGACGCTTAACTCACTCCATCTGCACCAGTGAATTCCTTTACTTGTCTTTGCATTACGCCACTAAAATTTGCAAAATAAATTCTCAAGATCTTGACATAAAGAAATCGGTAATTTAAAACATTGCATTGCGTAAACCGGGATTGCTTGTAAAACGGATTTTAAAAAGACCTCTTTGCCTCCAAACGGCAACAATCTCATATTCCAATTGTTCAACAATTTCACACATCTCTCTTTAATAGCCATAAAAGCATGCTTCTTTCGATGACCTACCATAGTTGGCAACCCCAAATATTTCTCTGGGTTATTAGAAATTCTGACTCCCAGCACATGTCCCACCTGTTCTTTGTATCCAAATCCACATTGCCGCTGAAATATATTAGTGACTTATCAAAGTTAACTAGCTACCCTGAAACCTTTTCATATTCTTGGATCACTCGTTTCACCTTATGTGCACCATCAAGTGAAGCCTCTCCAAACAGAATACTGTCATCAGCAAAAAACAAATGTGATACCAACACATTCCCTCTACTCACCATTGCCCCAGACAGCCATCCTTCTCGTTTTGCCAGCTCTATTAGTCTTGAAAAACCTTTCGCACAAATGAGAAACAGATACGGACTTAAAGGATCACCTTGTCGTAGTCCTCGTTGGGGCTTGAACTCTTCTCTATTTTTCTTATTGATCCCTACTGTGTACACCACACTGGTGATACATTGCATAATGATTGAGATTCAACTCTCACAAAAACCCATACTGCGTATCATTTTTTCTAAAAAGCACCATTCGATCTTATCATATGCCTTACTCATATCCAATTCCAATTTCAGAGCGAAACTTTTTTTTGACATTCCTCTTCTTTTTTTTAAAAGAATGCAAAACTTCATAGGCCACAAAAATGTTGTTTGTAATCTGCCTTCCTGGTACAAACGCTCCTTGTGTATCCCCAATGCACACCTCAAGCACTTTTCGAAAACGGTTAATAAGTACTTTGGAAACAATTTTATAAATCACATTGCAAAGGCTTATGGGTCGAAACTTATTCATTGACTTGGCCGACTTCTCTTTTGAAATAAGAACGATGTTCGTATTGTTTATCGCCTCCACTTTCATTCGGCCATTAAGAACATCTAAATAGTACCTTGTAACATCCTTCCCAACAATATGCCAGTACTTGTGATAAAAAATTGCTAGAAAACCATCTTGCCCCGATGCCTTAGGAGGTGCTATAGATTTAATCGCCCTAGCAACTTCATCCTCTTTAAACTCCTCCATTAGACTAGCATTGTGTCCTTCTGTAATACAAGGTGGAAAAGATTCAAATAAATTGTCACAACTGCTTACTTGTTTGGACGAGAACAGATCTTTAAAGTACTCTGTAGCCTGCTTAGAAATTTCGCCCTCCTCCGTGATCAAGATTCAAACATCAATTTCCAGCCCTCTAATCATATTTTTTCGTCTTCGGTGTGTTGCCCTCTTATGAAAGAATGTCGTATTCCTGTCTCCCAACCGAAGCCAATTCACTCTTACCCTTTGCTCCCAGAACAGTTCATCTTTATCTGCTTCTAAATTTAATGCTAATTTGGTCTTTGTAATTTCTTCCAAGATAGCATCGCTTATATCCTGAGAGCCTAGCTCCAACAGTCTATGGTTTAATACTTCTGTACATCGCAATCTCTCCCTTTTCTCCTTTTTCGCCCAAGTACTCAAGCTTTCTCCCACTTTCTTCAGTTTTTCGAGTACATCCCGATCATCAGAATTCTATTCTTGTTGTATCCGCTCCTCCACATTTTCATTCAAGATCCAGTCAGCATTAAAACAAAATTGCCACTGTGGTGGTTCTACGTGTCTCCCCTCATCACTATTAGTATCTACAGCAATCGGACAGTGGTCAGAGAAACTATGCTGCAAATGTGTGACTTTATATCGACGAAAAAGATTCCACCACTCTGAGTTGGCCACTCCTCTATCAAACCTTTCTCTAATATTATTGTCAACCAAACGACCTCTCTCCCACGTATACCATAGACCATTAAACCTCAAATCATATAGTTCACAATAATCAAGAGCCTCTCTAAAAGCATTCATCTGTCTTTCCTCGCGAATTCTCCCACCACTTTTCTCAAAAGAGTAAAGAATTTCATTAAAGTCACCGGTAACCAATCAAGGCTTACTATCCTCTTGTTTCAATATTCTTAAGAGATCCCAAGACTCTCTTCGTTCTCGCTCTACTGGCGCCCCATAGAATCCTGTAAATCGCCATACGACCGTCTCATCTTCAGACTTCACCTCAACATCAATATGAGATTTCGAATAACTTTTCAGTGTTACATTCAACCCTTCTTGCCATCCTAAAGATAACCCCCCTCTCGTACCTCTCGCTGTCACATCTATACTATTCCGAAATCCACATTGCCGTCTTATTGATTCCATTCTTCTACTCGTGACCTTTGTTTCTATAAGAAACACAATTTGGGGCCGGATTTGTCTCAACTTGTTTTTGAGACGCCGAACTGTTCGTGGTTGTCCCAAACCACGAACATTCCAACTAAGAATTTTCATTGCGCCCGGTCAGCCACTTTTTGAGTGGCCGCCGATACAATATTCTCCATATCTCCCTCTGGAATCCCCCTAAGATCATCCAGTAATTCCTTCTCTGTAGAAGACCTCTGTCTCTTTTTTCCATCCACAATTACAACTGGCATGTCTTCCATCATCTCCTCCAAATCCGTTCCCTCCATCTGCCTTGACCTAGTACAATTCCTTGTGTTTTCATTACGTATCTTCTTTGCAAATGGACTCAAAGGAACAGATTCCCCATGGGAAACTAATTTATTCGAAACATCCACTCCAAAATTCTTGATTTTTTGTTCCCCATCTACCTCCATAGCATTACTCCTCCCCATGTTTGATTCATCTCTCAACCATTTGCTAACTTTGCCTCCTCGTCTTGGCATGACTCTCAGAGACGAATCCCATCCAAACTCCACTTGTTGGCTCCCTAAAGTTAACCTAATATCACAATAATTCTCTCTATGACCAAGCTTACCACAAATAAAACAAAAAAGTGGCAATCGTTCATACTAGAATGAGACATATATAAATTTATTTTGCCCCACCATAATTCTTTTTTTCCTTTTAAGTGGTAAACGTACATCCAGAATAACCCTAATTCTTATGTAATTGCCACCCCCTCTGCCAATTAACGAAGTATCATACTCCAAAAACCTACCAACAAAATCCCCAAGTTAACGTGCTGTTCCCTCAAATGTAACACCAACCGGTAAATTATGGACCTGGACCCAGAAAACCGAAAGCCAAAGAGGGACCAAATCTGGATCTTCACCCCCTTCCAATCTATGAAAAATAATGAGATGTCGATTAAAAAACTAGGGCAAACCATCTAAAACACGCTGCAAATCAACCTCACTATAAAATCGGAATAAAATTCTTTTATTCTCTATATCTGTTATTGAAACCCCCCTTAATGGATGCCATAAATCAGCCAAGGCATTTTTTAGTGCTGAAAAATTCACCACACTTTTCGTAAGGACCCTCCCAACCAAGCAAAGATCAAATAACTGCTCACCATCACCAGCCTCCTTTAAAACCACCAGAGGATCTCCCTCTTCATCCAAGAGATTAAGACCTGCTAACTCTGAATCCACCAGATCCACACTAGTCATACCGGATCGTAGATCTCAATCAAACCTAGACACTAAAACCCTTCGTGCGACAGACGCAGACAAAAACCCTAAACTCGTGCGACAGACGCAGACTATATATTAGTTGTCAATATTATTAAACATAAACTTTTATATTTAATAATATAACAAATCGTTAGTATAATTTATTATGTTAATAAAATTAGTTAATATTAAATTTTTATTTTAGTAATAAATTTCAGTTTTAATAATGATTTTAAATTTAAAATAATATTCTTAATAATTTATTCAAATATATTTTTATTAATATTTTAATAATAAATATATATACAATTTATAAATATCTAGTCAAAACTGTTTTATAGATAAAATATAAATATTTTAACAATATAAATAAGATTATATGTTTAAAAATAGTTTAGTTTCATTTATCCCTTGTAGCTTCATTGGTTATTATTAAGTCTATATAAGATATTAGTTATTGGTCCTGTTTGGTAATTGACTGATAATTGATAGTTGATTGCTGATTGTAGTTGTTTTTAATGAAACAAATACAACCTAATTTATATTGTTGTCGACGTTATTAATTTTAATTAGCACCAGTTTCTTATTGAGCCATTATTAAATCTTTATACCCGATTGGACTTATCGATATAATCCCAACACTTAAAGATAAAAATTTTATCATCATTATTGGTTTTTTTATGTGATTTTAAAATCTAAAAATATGATTTTTATATTTAAATTAAATTTTAAAAATAATTTATGTTAATCATTTAAATATTATATTTAATGCATTGTAATATAACTAATTTCACTATCATTAAATTAACTTATTTTTTGCATTCCAACATTATATGTAAAATAAATTGTTATGATCAGAGTTGAGAATGCAGAAAATCTATAGAATTAGATGAAGAAGAAATTTAGATTTCGAAGAAAATGATGAATTCAAGTTTTTTCATATATCCCTTTAGGATTTACATCCGCAACTTTTATAGTCTGTTTCTTAAGAAAGGACAAAATCTGTTAGGGAGGTTGGAATTCTTCTTTCTCTCTTGCTCCTGCGTGGTTCTACTTCACCTGGTTCCTCCACCTGTCCTGTATACGTGGTAGCAGCTGTGACATTACCCCCTCCTGGAGAAGAAACCTTGTCCTCAAGGTTTGAAGTTCTAGAATCCAGCGAGATGTTCTCACGCATCAGCGGCAAAGGTGTGATTTGCTGTAGTGGTCGTCCAATACAAGGTTTGAGCTGAGAAATATGGAATACGGGATGAATTCTTGTTGAGTCTGGCAAGTCAAGCTTATAAGCAACTGAACCGATGCGTTGTAGAACTTGGTAAGGACCAAAGAAGCGAGGCCCGAGTTTTTGATGCCACTGTAGTTGCAGAGACAGTTGTCGATAAGGCTGTAGTTTCACAAGCGCCCAACTACCAACAGCCAATTCGAGATCGCGACAATGCCGGTCCGCTTGAATCTTCATGCGAGTTTGAGCCTTTATTAAATTGTGTTTCAAGAGTTGTAAAAGCTTGTCTCTTTCTAAGAGTTCTTGAGCTAGCTGTCCATTAGAAGAGCCACCTTCTAGATATGACAGGATGGTAGGAGGTTCGCGACCATACAACGCTTGGAAGGGTGTCATACCAGCAGATGTGTGAAGCGCTGTATTATATCAATATTCCGCCTAAGGTAAAAATTTTTCCCACGCACTAGGGTCATCCTCCGTCATGCAGCGCAAATACATCTCTAGACAACGATTTAATGCTTCCGTTTGACCATCGGATTGGGGGTGGTAGGCAGAACTAAAACATAATTCTGTGCCTTGTAATCTAGCCAATTCTGTCCAGAAGTCACTCAGAAAAAGACGATCTCTGTCACTCACAATGGTCCGTGGAATACCATGTAATTTAACCACGCCATGCAGAAAAACACGAGCAATATAGGCACTATCAAAATGTCGAGGCAAGGCAAAAAAATGACCATACTTTGTTAGACGATCCACAACGACCATAATAGCTTCTTTACCATTAGACATAGGCAATCCCACAATGAAATCCATAGATATGTCTTCAAATACTTTGGAAGGAATGGGAAGAGGCTGGAGCAAACCTGCTGGTGATAAGCTATCACTCTTCATACGTTGACAATTTTGACAATTAGTAACAAAACGGTGAACATCCTGACGCATTCCTTTCTAATAAAATCCAGCAGCAAGCCGATAGAAGGTTCGTGTAATCCCAGCATGACCCCCCAACACTGAATTATGAAATTCGAGCAAGAGCAAGGTGCGCAAGACTGTCTCGTTAGGAACTAGAACACGTCCATAGAATAAAATTAAACCATCTTTGTCATCGTAGCCGACTAAATCAGAAGTACCTTGTTGTAAACCAGCTCGAAGCGATTGTATTTCGCCATCAGCGAGTGATGCTGCCCGAATTACTTCAATAATCCTCAAAACAGGCCGAGAGAGACACATAAAATTGGCCGATGTTTCCCGCGATAAGGCATCTGCGACTGTATTTTGTTTCCCTGGATGATAGTGAATGTCAAAATCATAATTGACCAATTTAGAGAGCCATCGTTGCTGTTCCGGGGTCTGTATGGTCTGCTGGTTTAATTCACGTAAGGCATGTTGGTCCGTGAGAATACTGAATTTACGACCTACCAAATATTGGCGCTATTTGCCCACCGCTTGTGTTATCGCGTACATCTCACGAGAGTAGGTCGATGAATTCTACAAATGATGGCATAATTTTTTACTAAAATAGGCCAATGGTCTACCCTCCTGAGTGAGAATCGCCCCAATACCGACACCAGATGCGTCTGTTTCGACCTGAAACTCCTTATCAAACTGAGGCAGACCCAGTACTGGAGCGGAACAAAGACGTGATTTAAGGTGCTCCATGGCCGTTTGAGCTGCGGGAGTCAACTTGAAAGCATGATCTTTTCGTAACAAGTAAGAGATTGGAGCAACTATGGAAGCGAAACCTTTGATGAAGCGCCGGTAGTACCCCGCGATACCGAGAAAGCTACGAACCGCTCGTAAAGTTGTGGGAGTCGGCCAATCACATATCGTATCGATTTTAAACGGATCAACAGCTAAACCCTCTCTTGAAATTAAATGTCCCAAATACTGAACTGTAGGCTGCCCAAATGTGCATTTGCTTCTTTTGGCCACAAATCCCGTTTCTTTTAGTCGTAAGAGGACTTGTCGAACATGCTCCAAATGATCCTGCCAAGAACGGCTATAAACAAGTATATCATCGAGAAAGATCAGTACAAATTTGCGTAAAAATGGGCGAAAAATATCATTCATCGTAGCCTGAAAAGTAGACGGGGCATTGGTTAAACCGAACGGCATGACGAGGAATTCGTAGTGACCTTCATGTGTGCGAAATGCAGTTTTGTGCTCATCGGCAGCCTGAACTCGAATTTGGTGGTAGCCAGCCAGCAAATCAAGCTTTGAGAAAAATTGAGAGCCGACCAACTCGTCAAACAATTCATCGGCTGTTGGAATAGAAAATTTATCCTTGACGGTAACGGCATTCAACGCTCAATAATCCACACAGAATAGCCACGTACCATCTTTTTTTTTACAAGAAGGACTGGAGAAGAAAATGGACTAGTGCTTCGGCGGATTAAGTTCTGACCCAACATCTGTTGAACCTAGTGTTCAACCTCTGCTTTTTGGAAATGGGGATAATGATAAGGGCGAACATTGACTGGCTTCGTGTCTGGTTGGAGATGTATGGCATGGTCATTTTGTCGAGCAGGTGGAAGGCCCTGAGGAGGAACAAACACTGATGCAAACTCGTTTAGAAGAGCGACCATGTCCATCGACTCAACCGAAGGCGCGAGTAAGGGTGGTTGTTAAAGATACAATAGATAACACGTGGCCATGACATTTGTGTCAGCCATTCGACGAAGAGAATTTATCTGAACCTGTTGAGGACAGGAACTAGATTCACCCAACCAATGAATGTCGATGTTACATTGGCGAAATTGAAACGACAATTTAGAGAAATCCATTGTTATTGGACCTAAAATAGCCAGCCACGCGACCCCAAGAACTAATTCGGTACCTTCCAGTGGGAGCACGTACAAGTCGGTTACAATTTCAGTCCCTTGAACACGTAGGTGAAGATCATTGATACACCCCTCATTCGGTAATTTTTGACCATTCCCTACCATGACTATGAAATTGGGGGTAGATATAATCGGTAGTCCCAAATGTTTGGCCACACGAGATTGAATAAAATTGTGTGTACTGCCGCCGTCGATTAGAATCTGAACCGGATGACCAAAAATGTGTCCGACAACTCGGATGGTATTAGGGTGAATCCCCTCTGCCAAGGCATTCAAGGAAACTAAGGACTGATCCTGACTGGGTTCATCAATGTCATCACTATCCGAGGCCACAAGGAGTGGTGGTAGTTGTGGTGGAGCGGAGACCATGGAAGTACCTTCATCATCTAGAAAAAACAGTTGAAGGTCTTTACATTTATGACCAGGCGCATATTTAGCATCACGATAATAACACAGCCCCTTGTCCCGGCGTGCTTGAGCTTCAGTCGAAGAAATACGTCGAGGAGGTGGAAGAGTGGGGATTGCTGGATTGGGTGGAGCTACGGGGGGTGGACGACCTGGTTGAAGCTTCGACTCAGTAACATTCAGATTAGGAGTGGGTAATAATGGTGGCAGCTTGTTGGAGGAGGCTCGACCCCATTGTCGTCGGTCGTGTAAGCGAGCTTCCTGAAATCGAGCAAGCGCCTGAACCTCGATCATGGAAGAAGGGCGATGGCTAAGCACCTTATTCTTGATATTTGCCCGCAGGCCTGATATAAAACAGTCCATTAAAAATTCGTCGGATAAATTATGAGTACGCAAAGATAAGTCCTCGAACTGAGATTGATAATCCTCCACTATTGATGTTTGAGTCAATTTGGATAATTGTCCCGCTGGCGACTCAATTTCTAGAACAGTGAATCGCTTACGAATCGAGTCAACCAAGTGATTCCACCCGGCCAATTGTCGTTGGCGTTGCATCCACTGGAACCATTTCTTTGCCGTGCCCTCCATTCGAAAAGAAGCCATGGTGACGCGGTGATGGTCTTCGGTGCCATAGAACTCAAAGAAATCATGGGCCGATGCTAACCATTCTTCTGGATCTTTACCATTAAACAAAGGGAGTTCTACTTGAACAGGCTTTGGAGCAAAAGGAAAAACATCGTCGAAATCGGTGCGAATCTTGGTCTTTCCCCGAATTGCACTACTATCGACGGTGACGTCGCCTCCTCTTGAAGTAGTGCGGAAATTCCCAACTGGGCAGATATGGCGTGTAATTGGTTGGCCATGTCCTGGAGTGTGAGCTGAGTAGTTGCGTTCCATTGTTCCTGAGTCGTCACATGTGTTTGTAGCGAGGCAAGAACCTTGTCATGGTGAGCGGTAGTGTCTTGCAGAGCTTTAATGGATTCAGAATGATTCACCATGTTGGGACTTAATGAAAGCACCAATTTGTTATGATCAGAATTGAGAATGCAGAAAATCGATAGAATTAGATGAAGAAGAAATTTAGATTTCGAAAAAAATGATGAATTCAAGTTTTTTCATATATCCCTTCAGGATTTACACCCGCAACTTTTATAGTCTGTTTCTTAAGAAAGGACAAAATCTGTTAGGGAGGTTGGAATTCTTCTTTCTCTCTTGCTCCTGCGTGGTTCTACTTCACCTGGTTCCTCCACCTGTCCTGTATACGTGGTAGTAGCTGTGACATAAATATTTATCTTTTTACTGTATTTTTTTGACATTAATGCTAACTTGAAATTTAAAAAGCTAGACCTTTCCAAAGACTTTTTGAAAACACTTTCTTCAAACCAAATATATTTTAGGAGCACTTTATCAACTACAATAATAATGTTAAATTAGCCTTAGGAAAGTATTCATAGGTCAGACCAAGTTCATGGTATTATTATAATTCATGCTTTGTTCAAGTCTTGCCCAACTCAAAATATGAACATTAAATTTTTGGCTAAACTTGTTCATATTTGTAAATGGCTAACTTAATTGTAGTTTAGGCTCACTCGCTTTTTTACGAAAAAATTATGCTATTTTTAATTTAATATGTTTTTTCTTTTCTTAAAATTTTTTAGTATTTTTATGTCTATTTTACGATTCATGTTCAAGATTTGTGGTTACTCCTTTCAACAATGTTATCTCTAAGGTTCTGAACTTGCATTCTCACCTTAAAAGTACAATGTGTTGCACCCAAACACTTGTTGGTTCTTTTATTACAATTTTAAATATAGACAACTTAATGTGTTTTTAATGTTTAAATCATAACACCATATATTGTTATAGCTTTAAATTTTATGTCATCGAAATATGAAAATAAATTAAATCAAAACTAAACAGTACACAACCTAATCGAAAAGGAGTTCAACTAGGTCAAGTTTGATCATTAAATATCAAAGTTCAAATTTGACTCATGTTTTAAGCAAGTTTAACTTTTTGCCTGAATTCATTTTTTAGATTTAATATTTTTATTCAAACATTTTTATAAATTAGATAAAATTTTAAATTAAACGGATAGTTAAAGTTCAAAGGGTAAACTTAAATAATGGTTATAATATAAAAAGTAACCCTGTGTTTGGCCTATTGACTATGCACAAACCATAAATAGTAAATTCCTACAATTTGAATCAATGACTTGAATTTTATGAAATCACTCCTTATATATATAAACAATTATTACAATTTCACTTCGTATATATATTGATATAAAAGATGTTGATAATGGCAATAGAATAATTGCAAAAAATAAGAAAAATAAGAACACACAGATTTTACGTAGAAACCTTTTTGAGAAAAAGTCACCGGCGGAGGAAAAGAAATTTACTAATCTTGAAAGACAAATAATACAAAAGGAATTTCACCTACATCTATTTAAAGGTTGAAAAATATTATTCTAATCAATTTCAAATAGAAAAAATTTTAATTATTCTACTTATGCGGCATGGTCTATACCGCATGAGCCAGATATCCCCTTATTTTACCATAATATTTTATTTATTTAATAAATAATGAGATTTGGATAAGACAACTCTAATATATATATATATATATATATATATAATTCTTACCATTCAAATGATATGAGTTGTTATGAAATCACCTGTTAAGTAAGCCTAGTAGTAATGATTAAGGAAGAAAACTTAGAGTATAAGGAAAAGATGAATGACATTTACATAAAAAAAATTCACAAAAAAGAAACAGCATTTGAAAGAAGAAAAAAGAACGAAGAAACACCATTTATGCACCACCACCTTTACAAAAAAGAATAATATCCCATTGTTTTCTCACATTAAGACAAGACAGCTTTGTTAAGTGGAAGGGAAGAGTGTCTCTTTATCCTCCTTTATTTCTTTATAATGGACACTTTTTGAAGACGGCAACCTTTCATGAAATAAAGTAAAATCAACTCTGCCTTTCTTCTTCTGGAATTTCTTGGAATATTGTTTACCTCCTGCATTGCATTGGAACAATCATTTATTTATTTAAATCCACTGAATCTTGGAATTTTATTAGGCCAAAGTCACAAACCAAATCAATTTAATTTTAGTAGACTTTTTTGGGTTAATATATTATTTAATACTTAAATTTAATTTTAATGTTTAATTTGATACTTGAGTATTTTTAGATCTGTTCTTAGTATTTTTAAGCCTTAGGTAAAATAATAAAATGTGATTTTAGGTTCCTTAAAAGTTGAAGAAATTTTGTTTAGGTCCCTTAAAAGTTAGTAGAAACAATTTTTAAGCCCTTAAAACCTAAAATTTTTTTTGAGGCCCTTTAAAAGTTAGTAACTTTTTTTCTATTTTTGAAAGTTAAAAAAAAAACTTTTTGAACTCCTTAAAAACTGAAAAATAATATTTTGAACCCCTTTTAGCCTTGGATCCTGGGCAGCTGCACATCCAAACGACCCCCAGGCCGGGCATCATTATTTTTTTGTTCCCATTTTAATAGATGAGTTTGGCTTTAATGTTTATTTTACAGCTAGACCAAACGGCATCGTGTAACCTAATAAATGTTTGACAAATGTGCTTTAGAAAAAAATATAGGTACTTAATTGGGAAAAAAAAGCATAAGTATTAAATTGAACGTTGAAGCCAAACGCAAAGACTTAACTGGGATACAAAAAAAAACTTAAGTACCAAAGTGGATCATGTACAGAATTGAGAAAACAAATTCAAATACCAATTGAACATTAAAATTAAAATAAGGGCTTACCTAAATAAAGTAAAAAAGTTGAAGGGCATTCTTAAAATTTTAGCCAAAAAGTAAAAAGTTTAGGGTTTTACCATTTCAGTCCACCACCTTTGTTAAGAAAGCAAGAAAAATGAGGAAGACAACAATGGCATTAGCAGCCAAAAAACCAGTGAAAATGGCGAATTATGTCTTTTAGCTAAATTATCCCAAGCCCCAAAAGTGGAGAACCTAGCATAACACTTGCCCAAGTACAAATCGCCGTACGCCGCTGCTCTACATTCGGTTTTCAACCGTCCGATTGCTTCCGACAAACAATCCCGACAGTCGTCGGCGTTAAGGTCCCCCACGCATTGAGCCAAACCCTGGACATCCCCTGACCCGCCCACTCTGAATGACCCACCGCCGTTCATCAACCCGTTCATCACCGCATCTCGACGGCCCACGATCTCCGATTCCTTGTCGTACTCCACCGACGGCCCGCACTTCTTGAACACCACGTTCTTATCCTGGACTCCTAGGAAGGTAGCGTTGTCGTACTTGACGTAGCAGCCTTGCAGCTGAACCGCGCCACCGCATGCGGATGGGCAATAGGAGCCAGCTTTGGTGATTGCACGGGCAACGCAGGTGGCGCAATCCGGCATAGAAAGGTCACCGCGGCATTGGTAAAGGCCGTAAACAACGTCTTGGGGGCTTGAGCCTATGATGGTGTAGGTGTTGTAGGTGGAGTAAGTGGCTGAGTTAACTAGGGAAGTGAATAGTGAGTTGAGATTGGACTCGAAGGGTGAGTTGGGTGCGTATTTTTGTTGAGAACAGCCTCCAAAGACGAATGAATCTGTTGATGAAGAAAACACTGTTTGGATGGAGAGAAACGTGAAAGAGATGAAGCACATGGAGAGGGAGAGTAGAGCATTAGCTGCCATTATCGCCATGCTTGGTGGTAAGAGAAGGAAGAGTATATTTATATATAGTTATCATGCAGGTAAAATGTGCTATTAGTCCCTGTATTTGTATAGAATTTAAGATTTGGTCCCTGTACTTCAAAAGTCCTACTTTTTCAATTTAAAATTTTAGTACAATCATTATCATATGTGCCTCGTTGGTAGTTCTTGTCAATTTAACATGTTTATTCTCTATCAATTGTATGCCATGTCATATGATGGTAGCCCAATCAAAATTTCAAGATAGACAAAATTTGATCCCAAAAAAAATACTTATGATTTTAATGATTGAATTGAGATTTTTAAATAAAAAAATTAAGAGGACTTAAATTTTTAACTTTTTAAATATAAAGATTAAATCTCAAATTTTATTATAGTATAAGGACTAACGACATATTTTAACTTTATCATGCGCTTGAAGTTTAAAATTAGTATGATATATTATATCAATTGAGACTACTTGACATACATTATTTACGTAAATAGAACATGAAAAATTATCATATTGTTAAAATATTAATTATATAAAAAGTTACAAAACACATGTAAAATAATTTTAAATTTGCAATAGTGTAGGTGGATCTCACCCTATATATATATATTATTGAGGAGTGATTCACTTATATTTGTGTAAAATCTTTTTCAGGAGTAATATTTTAATAATCTTGTCGTTAAATTTATTAATGTAATTGCACTCATAATACAAGTAAAATTTCAAATTCATCTAACATCTCTATGATATCATTCAAAAATGTCACATTTACCTATATATAGGTTAATTTAACAAAATATGCTAAAAAAATTTGAGAAATTATGTTGATTTTTTAAAAATTTAACGATCTACGATGTTGTTATTCTCTCTCCTAAAAACGCATCCTATAGGGCACGTTTTCACTTTGGTAAAATTAATTTTTTCTTTTTTTCTTGTGATTGGAAATTAAAAGTTTGTAAATTTATTTTTGTCCGTGTTTGAGATAGACAAGTTATAGTTTTAAAGAATATTTGAATTTACGGTGATGTCGTGGAATTGGGTGACCTACAAGTTTCGTTTGCCATATGAGTATGGAGCCATCAACTGGGAAGCCTGATCACATTGCAACTCAAGGTTTCAGTTGACGGTTATTATACAATTTAAGGTTGAAGTGTAATTAGGGCTTCAAATTTACAAAGGTTATGCTATCAAAGGATAGAGCATAAATAGGGTTGTAGTTGACAATAATTATGCAAGCACGACAACGAGTTCTTCTCATTAGAAGAGGATGCTTTATAAAACTCAAACATAAGTACGAGGAAGAAAAACGCAATGACGTTTCAGTATAATCAAGTAATGCGTTTTATCTATCACCACCGAATGATGTGACTCTGTTATTATAACTTGTGACAACATTAGGGGTGTAACATATTATAATAACAAGGTCATTGCCTTCGATGGAGATGGATAACACGAATTACTTGATTATATTGGAAGGCCCCTTGCTTTTTCCTTCCTCATGCTTATGTTTGAGTTTTATGAAGTATGCTCATTTGATGAGGAGAAACTCGTTGTGGTGCTCGCATTAGCACCGTCATCTGCAACCCTGATTATACTTCATCTGTTAATAGTATAACTTTTGTAAGCTTGAAGCCTTAGTTACATTTCAACCCGAAATGGTATAATTACCATCAATTTGGACCTTGAGTTGTAAAGCGATCCCGACTTCTCAAGTGATTACTCCATACTCACACGACAGATGAAATTTGTAAGTTACTGAGCTCCATGACATCATCGTGAATCCAAACACAACTTAAAACTATGACTACATCTCCCTCAAAATGAGAGAGAAATAAATCTTTAAACCTAAAAATGTTAACACATAAGAAAAAGAAAAAAAAACAATTTAGAGGAGATTGAGATGTAGGTGAGTAGGGGATGAAAAATGATCATTTATATAAAGGATGGGGCGGGGTATAAAGGGATTTTTTTTTATCCTAGTTACAAGGCTCAGAAGAAATTAAGTCAGGTTGGTTGAAATGGCCAGAGAGACAAAGCTCCCTACAAGGGGAGTTTTGATCTGACATTGCAGTGAAAACGCTTCCTATAGGACTCATTTTCAACCCACATGTCTAACATTTTAGTAGAAAACGCATTCCGCAGGAAGTATTTTCACTGCCATGTTAGATGAAAATGCCCTCTGTAGGGAGCATTTTCTCTCTAAGCGTTTAAACCACCAAACTTGATTGCTTTTGATCCCCTGCAACTCGGGATTCCTGGGATAAGCTTGATTGGGGAAACTGTAGAAATAGCATGTGTAGAACTCGCATGCTCTTTTCGAGTTGGTACTGGATAAAAACTCGCGGTGCAAGCTAAAAGGTCATCTGAAGTCAACTCAGATACGAGGCAATATGGATATTCAGGAGCATAGAGACACACCGAGATTATGCGATTATTGTAGGAACTCAGGGCATATGAAGCCAACATGTCCACACAATTCGGAAGCATTAAGGAGAAGAGCTAATTAAAACACTAACTTATTCATTTATTCATTAATTTTTTCTATAAATTGTAAGTTAATATTAATTATTGAAGTAAGATATATTACAATTGTCGAAACCATTTTTTAGGGTTTTTGAAAAACGGGGTTCGACTTTAAAAAAACTAAAACGGGAGTCGCCACCAATCTTTTTAGGTGTGATTGGATCACCTTTAAAACATTTTGTTTTAAAATCATTAGTTTTGGTCTACGAAATTTTGAGAAAACGGGTTCGGGAGTCAGTTACGTACGAGGAAGGATTAGCACCCTCGTAACGCCCAAAACTCGGTACCAAATTGATTATTAAATGCCTTTAATGTCGGAAATTTAAAAATTTTAAGATGCAATCCTCTTTAAGATATTTTGACTTTGAAAATTAGGGCCCACTTGTATCGAATGTATCAAAATATCACATCCAGTAAGTTAGGATGCATTATTTTTTAAGACGTTCGAAGCTAAGTTAACCACTTTTGAAAATCCCTATCTCGAGACGACCAAAACGCCATATCCAGTAAGTTAGGACACAACGCTTTGAAATTCCAAGATAGTTGCTCATATTTTGAAAACCTAAAAAAACTTAGAAGGGTGCTTGACTATTTGAACTCAACGAGAAAAGTTGCAACCCAGTAAGTTAGGGCACTACCTTTTCGAAGCTTTCAAATACCAGACATTGCCTTTTTATTTTATAAAACCTTTGAATATTGTTTTAAATTGATGCATGGGGAATCCTATATACACTACAACATACACTAAAGATGAAATAATGAAGCATGTAAACATATATGGTAATCATTCAACATATATTTTAACAAATTAATAAATAAATAAAAGATGATGTATGGTATACAATTTAATAAATCATACAAAGAAATAATAATGACATAACATCAACACATGTCAATTCTAAAATTAAAAAAACCACACTTAATAATTATTTTAAATTAGCATGAAGTTCATAAACAATAAAAAATGAAAGAATCAATATATGTATAAAAAAATAATCATATAAAAATAATAAAATAATACATAATAAAAATAGGTAATTAATAAACCTATGATGCAAATATAATATCTTAACAATAATTTCAAAATATATAATAATAATATAAAAATGAATAATGTATATAGGAAATAAAATAATTATAGTATAAAAGCATATAAAAAAACATAAGAATAATAATTATATAAGAAAAAAAAATATATTGGTTTTTAAAATATATATATAAAATATAAAATATGTAAAAGAATTTATATGTAGAATACAATAAAAATATAAGTTTAAAATGAAATAATACATAATAAATAATTAGTAATGAAATGAGTCTATAAATAAATTATAATTTTTAATAATAATAATAATATATATAATAATAATTTAAACTATAAATAACATAATATGTAATAAAACATATAATGAAAATAAATAATAATATAATAAATACTATATAACAAAAATATAATATAAATAAAAATAATAATAATAAAGTAATATATATATATATATATGATAAATAAAATTATAAATAGCATTTATAATAATAATATATGTATATTTTTTAAAATAAATAAACTATATATAAATAATAATAAAAATAAAATTTAAAATACTAAGGAAAAGGGTAAAAATTAAATTTAAATAAAATTATAGGACTAATTTAATAAATAAAATAAATTTGATTAAAATAAATGAAAATGCGGAAGGACTAAAGGGATAAATATCCCATCTAATAGAAACACGTGGAT
This sequence comes from Gossypium stocksii, assembly GCA_020496765.1. Taxonomy (NCBI): domain Eukaryota; kingdom Viridiplantae; phylum Streptophyta; class Magnoliopsida; order Malvales; family Malvaceae; genus Gossypium; species Gossypium stocksii. Next base: position 5,992,110 of record CM035623.1, read on the forward strand.
CCTTCCCTCGGGTCGGGTCACCACACGGGTTAGGCTACAAAACGGTGCTGTTTCGGACATTTAAAGACTATACCAAAACGACGTCGTTCCCCTGATGCTATATAAACAAGATTTTGTTTAAAAAAAACATTTTAAAAACCTTTTTAAAAAAAACAAAAGAGAGCTCTAAAAAAGCTCTCTCCTTCGGTCTCCGGTCAGGGGTCCGACCAGGGTATCCGTCGACACGCGCCGTCTCACGCGCCTCCGTTCACGGTGGTCAGAGGGTCAAAACCCTCCCCTTTTTTAGGCACTTCGCAGGTAAAACTCCCATCTTTCTTTAAAAATGCATTTTTATGTAAAATAAATAGAAAATGAATAGAAAATATCCTCGAGTGTCTCTGTTTTGTGTGAATCTTTCTTTTCTGTTATTGCATGTCTAAAATGAAGAAAATAAAATGAAACTAAAAGAGTAAAGAAATGACGCAGAGAAATTAAAAAACCTTCGAAGTTTTATTGCCTCTTTTTCACTGTTTTCTCTTGTTGTCTTTATGTCAATCCTTCCCTCCTTTTTACACTGTTTTTCTCTGTTCTTATAGCCCGATTACAAAAAGGAAAAGAAATAAATCCCTTGATTTCCTCTGTTTCGAGTTTCTTGCCATGTTTGCTGCTCTTTGTTTCCTTTTGCAGGTGTACGCGAGGATCTCAGTAATGAGCGCGCGTTCAAGTGCTGATGGTGGCGCGATCGGTGGCTGTGGTGCGTCGAAAGGTCCCTGGACAATGCATTAATGGGGCCTCGATTTGGGGAGTTGAACAGATGCTCCTCGAGGTTTCTAGAAGATGTTGCGGCGCTGCAGTCTTCAGGAAACCCTAGGGTTTCCTGTTTTTCCTTGAGCCATCTGGGCCTTTTGGGCTATTTTTAGATTTGGGCTACGAGTTTTGGGTCACTGTAACTGGGTTACGGGTGTTTTAAGTGGGTCACTAGTCTTGGGTTAAGTTTGGGTAGTGGTTAGCTGGGTAAGTTTACTGATTTTGGGTCATCAGGCATTGGGCCTATTTTGGTTTGTAATCGGGTTAGAAGGTAAGCTTAAGGTATTTGGGTAATTGGTTTGTAAAAGGACTGTTCAATGGACATAAATATCCATTTATTTATTTTTTGTGTTTTTGGTTTTTTTCTCTTAAAACTGATATGGGCTTCCAACGGGCCCCAGGCAAAATTAAGTGCTTACAGCTGCCCCTCTTTGCTCATTGCTGTGTAACAGGAATAGAGCAAAGACTATAAAAAGAACCAATTTTGCCCGGGCTCGCCGAGTCTTGAGTTATTCGATCTGCTCCCCGTCGAATACAGAGATGCCAAATCATCTTGGATCTGCCTCAATGAAGGTCAGATCTGTTATGTCTTCGATCTACTCCCCGTCGAATACAGAGAGATAAGATCTACTATCTTTGATCTGTTCCCTGTCGAATACAGAGAAATAAGATCTGCTATCTTGGATCTGCCCTCCGTCCATTACAGAGAGATAAGATCTGTTATCTTCGATCTGCTCCCCATCCATTATAGAGAGATAAGATCGGTCATCCTGGATCTGCTCCCCGTCCATTACAGAGAGATAAGATCTGCTATCTTTGATCTGTTCCCCGTCCATACAGAGAAATAAGATCTGTTATCTTGGATCTGCTCTCCGTCCATTACAGAGAGATAAGATCTGCTATCTTCGATCTGTTCCCCGTCCATACAGAGAAATAAGATCTGTTATCTTGGATTTGCTCTCCGTCCATTACAGAGAGATAAGATCTGCTATCTTCGATCTGTTCCCCGTCCATACAGAGAAATAAGATCTGTTATCTTGGATATGCTCTCCGTCCATTACAGAGAGATAAAATCTGCTATCTTCGATCTGTTCCCCGTCCATACAGAGAAATAAGATCTGTTATCTTAGATCTGCTCTCCGTCCATTACAGAGAGATAAGATCTGCTATCTTTGATCTGTTCCCCGTCCATACAGAGAAATAAGATCTGTTATCTTGGATCTACTCTCCGTCTATTACAGAGAGATAAGATCTGCTATCTTTGATCTGTTCCCCGTCTATACAGAGAAATAAGATCTGCTATCTTCGATCTGTTCCCTGTCGAATACAGAAAGATAAGATCTGCTATCTTCGATCTGCTCCCCATCTATTACAGAGAGATAAGATCTGTCATCTTCGATCTGTTCCCTGGCAAATACAGAGAAATAAGATCGGTCATCTTGGATCTGCTCCCCGTCTATTACAGAGAGATAAGATCTGTCATCTTCGATCTGTTCCCTAGCGAATACAGAGAAATAAGATCGGTCATCTTGGATCTGCTCCCCGTCCATTACAGAGAGATAAGATCTGCTATCTTCGATCTGCTCCCCGTCTATTACAAAGAAATAAGATCGATCATCTTGGATCTACATTGCCCCTAGAGGACATAACCTGTAGAATGCGTATGAGTTTATGCCTAATGATTAAGATGCCATGATCAAAATGAGTCGAATGCTCCTAATTAGACATGTTATAAAAATGTTATGAGAATGATTCCTATATCAAATGTCATTACTCAAAGTTTCATCTCTTGCTCTTCTCAATGTGAATCAAACTCCACTTGTATGCTTCGGATCAATTGGGTTTTATTGTACTATCCCCTGAATGTTTTGACCCACTGGAGATACTTGAAAGCAAATGATCCTCTCCTAGGATCGAATCGTTTGAATCGTTCAATCACCATTTGGATTGAAGAAGAAATGTTCTTGAGAACTTTCGACCCTTATACACAGGAATTATTCTAAACAAATGTTCTATTTCAGTTTCTTGCATTATCTAGAGATTTCCAGAATAATATGCACAAATTCGTTTGTAAAGATATTTTAGTTCATCAATCATTGTTTCAATGCAACATTCTTCATGTATAATGGATAATAAATGAATTGATCTTGAAAAAAATTAGAGCTCGAATGATTTATCAAAAATAAGACAGAGGAGATTAATCTAGGAATCTATCTTTGAGAAAAAAAAGAATCCAAAGATAGTAAACAAGACAAAAAAACAGATGCCCTAGATATCGCAGCTTGGGCTTCTATATACAAGCTCTATGAAAGCTGCTTTGAGCTTAACATGTGTTTAGAAGATCCAAAGTACTCTGTTGATGCCCCAGTATGTAACATTCTTCACTTCTTGTCAAATCATGTACAGCAAGGTTACTGCATGCCTTTCAAAATTTGAGCTGCCCTTTCGGGTTTTCAACTCAAAAACCCCTTTGGTCTCAAGGCGCCCTTTGCGAGTTTTCACCTTGGCCTCTCCATTTTATTTTTCCTTTTCTTTTTTATTTTTCTTTTATTTTTTCCTTTTTTATTTTTCCTTCTTTTTTTCTTTTTTCTTTTTTCTTTGGAATAGAAGTCTCAAAGCGCCCTTTGTGGGTTTTTACCTTGGCTTCCGTGAGAAATTCTTGCGGATGAACCCTCTTCGTCTGTGTCATCCATTCTTGGTACATTTGATTGGGATGAATAATTTTAAGTTAAGTTCACTGGAGGTATTCAATTCTTGACTCATAAACCCATGAAAAATGGATTGCTCCCTGAAGCAATTCTAGCTATCGTTTGACAAACACATGGCTCTATGATGTTTCTGCGGTATCCACAAACTTCATGAATTGCCCCAATTTGAAAAGCTACCAAATGAGCGTAGCAAATAGAGGCCACAACAGTTATGGCTATGGTGCTCGTAAGATAGAGAATGAACAAACTCGCAGATCATTAACTGAAAAACCAATTTGGTCAGCACGAGCACAAAGGTAAAAAATCATTGTCCTTCGGATGACATACTTTGTTATCAATGACAGTACCAGGTAGCACATTGTCAAAAGATTCTTGCTGGAAAAACTTGGTATGATGGTTTTTCTTTTGTGCAACAATAACCACAAACTTAGGGTTCTAATTTACGTCAAGGAACTTACAAGCCTCCATAATTTGATCCAGTTCTTTGTTTGAAACTTGATTGAATTGAGACTCGCTGATCCAATCAAGCTTCTTTTTCCCAGAACTTGTATAGAAATCTAAGAGAGCTTCTTTCATGATACCCTCATCCACTTTGTCAGAAATTGGTTTGAAAAGAGAATCTATCCTTTCAAGCTGTGTTCGAACCCTATAACGAGAAATCAGAAGCCATTGCCTAGAGCAAACCAACACCACAGTTAATGGAATATCAGGCTGCTCAAGAGAGCCATGAGACACATCTATGCCAAGGATGATGGTTGGAACCTTTGAAACAACTGCAATTGAAGGTGTTTGCCCCAGCATAAGAGCAAGTAGTAGCTTTTTATGCCAATTTTTTACAAAGTCTCGGTCATCCTCTGTATTCCTTTGCTGATTTGTCTTTTTGGCCACCTTTGATGTATTGTGATATGGCACCTTATTTGAGCAGACTGCGAATTTTTGACATTGTGCAGTTGAAAATGATCTTTCTTTTTTCTCTTTTTTTTTTTGAATCGATGACTATTGACTTTGTAATATTGGCATATGAAGCTACTCTCTCCCTCTTAATGGAGTACTCAACGGCCACAAAGATGATCCATTGTCAGCTTGAAACTTTTGACGAACACGGACCCATGACATATATGCCCCCATAAGTCCTGGCATTCATTGTATAACGGATGCGATCCTATTCCTTGGTGGACCAACAGTGCTCCAAAATCTCATGTTATCCTGCATGTATTTGGACCACATTTTAATTTTCGGTAATAGTCTCAACAAGGTCTCGTTTTGTCTCCTCAACTATGTGCATTACGATTTCGTAACCCTTCTTTTCTCTAAGGCTATATTGGGTAAAATCCACTCCTCTTATTACTTTACCATTTCCAACAAATTTAGAAACAAGTTACACTTTCTGTCAAATCTTCAAAGTATTGAGATTCCTTTAAACACATGTCACACTCAAAAGGAATTCTGAATCTGTAGTATCGTTGCCCCTGTCATTGATATCTAGGGACTTATGATGGGCACAAAAGAATGTACAAGGAATAAATGAATTTAAGAATAACTATTTACATGTTATGAATGAAAATTAGAAAATCAAAGAATAAAGAATGAAAAATATTGGCTCGAATTGATCATAAAAGATATGTTTTATTAAAACAATAATGGATAAACATGAGCCTATTTCTCAAATGTAATCTTGCTACTCCTAGGCTTTAGAGTAACAAGAGTGTTCTGAACATTATTCTGCCTTATTTCTAGAAAAACTGCAAGAAGTTCCTCTACAGACCAATTGTCCAAAGTATTTCCAAGTTTATAAGGTCCAATGTCTCATGGGCTTCTTCATTTAGTCCCTTCCTCGTGCATGGAACTTCTCTAAGCTACCTTCAAAAATTTGTAGCTCCTTGTCATCTATAAAGCCTTGCACCAAGGCCCTAAACTCCACACAATCATGAATCTCATGACCCTCTCCTCCATGGAACTCACAGAAGTTCCTTGTTGCTTTCCTTCCTTCTTTGGGAATCACCATTCCTCTTTTTAGTAATTCCCTCCAAATTTCCTTCATCGGCATCCTCACCTCAGCAATATTTTCTTTGATCCTTATTGTATCGACTTCCCCAATCGCATTTACCCCTTGGTTACCATGATTGGGCAATGAATTATCTGTATTAGGAGTACTGTCAAATTTTACAACCCCCGCTTTGATAAGCCTTTCTACTGCCTTTTTGAAACCGGCACAATTTTTTATCGAATGCCCCGATATTCCCGCATGATATTCGCATTTGGCGTTTACATCATACCACTTGGGATATGGAGGCTCTATAGGCTTCACGTGAAAAGGAGCTATGGCACGTGCATCGTATAAATTTTGATAAAGCTCGCGGTACGTCACAAGGATGAGTGTGAACTGCCTCGTGCTAGATCCTTACTTTTGGGTACTTTGTTGCCCAACCGCAGCTGTTTTGAGCTGTCCAACTGTAATTGCCTTTGAATTGTAATTACTCACGTTGTTCACCTCGCTATCTTTTCTTCTCAGGGCCGATCTCTTGACAGCCTCTCCCTCTATTTTGCCATCTCTTATGGTATTCTCAATCATTTCTCCAGCCATCACAATATCAGCAAAACTTTTGGTAGTGTTTCCAATCATGTGAGTGATGAATGGGGTCTTCAACGTGTTGATGAACAACATAGTGGTCTCCTTTTCCAAAAGTGGTGGTTGAACTTGTATAGCCACCTCCCTCCATCTTTGGGCATATTGCCTAAAATTCTCATTAGGCTTTTTCTCCATGTTCTGCAGCGTGATCCTATCCGGAGTCATGTCAGTTACATGATTGTATTGCTGCATGAAGGCCTGTGTAAGATCCCTCCACAAACTGATCTTGGCACGACTTAACTGATTGTACCACTTGGCAGCCGCTCCTACTAAACTATCTTGGAAATAATGTATCAATAACTGATCATTGTTCACATAGCCGGTCATTCTCCTACAGAACATCGTAATGTGTGTCTCTGGGCAAGTAGTCCCATTGTATTTCTCAAACTCTGGCATCTTGAATTTATGAGGTAACACCAAGTCTGGGACCAAACTTAAATCTTTGGCATCAATCCCGTGATGACTATCAGCACCTTCTAAAGTCTTGAACTTTTCTTCCAACCACTTGCAGCGATCGTCTAACTTCTTTGAGGATTCATTTATCATTCCCTCCTTTTCTGTCATGTCGAGGTCAGGGGTAATAGGATTTGTGGGATTATCTCCTGGATTTGATCCCGAGCTGATTTGGAAATTCATGGGCATCCCAGTATCAGTTTGCCCTTGCTGAGGCCTAATTGTGACAGCCGGCCTTCGAGGAGGTGCCTCAGTTTGTGCTTACGCATGAGGTGGGGTAAAACCCAATGGATAATCCTCATTATCCTCTCCAGCAATGGCCATAGGGCCCTTTCCTTTATCCATTACCCCTGCTAGCAGCTGGGCCATCTGAGCCATCATATTCTTTTATGCTTCCATCATTTGCTCTCTCATGTCATTTTGAATTTTTGCCAACTGTTCTTGCAGTTGGTCTTGCATATCTTTCTGCAACTGCTCAAACCTCTGATCCATGTTCTTGGTTTTAGTATGGGTACCGTAGGGATGTGTAGGTTCCAGATTAACCTTTCCTTTTCTGTGTAGTAATTTTAACTTATTAGGGTCTTCCTATAATTTTGAATGCATACGATGCAATAAAATGCTATGAGATGCACATGCATGAATGCAAAAAGGTATCGATCTCGATTCAATTTCATTTAGAAAACTTTATTTAGAAAAAGAATATCTTTACATATGAATGGATTACAAATATGCCTTTGCCCTATGGCCCAAAACTTTAACTTTCCTAAATGACAAAGCTAACTCTTGACCACGATCTGGCTGTAGCTCGTATTTCACGCTCAGTGTATCAGCTTGTACCTTCAAGGTCCATAAATGATCTACTACTATCTCGAATTTGAGCTATGGCTTCACCCATGAGATAATTCCTACAGCCATGGACACCTCCTCCAATGTCTGTGAAGTTGTGCTGATTATCTTGAAAGAAAGATTGGCAAACAAAGAGGCATTTTTGTTTCACAGCATGCTGCCTTAAAATGATATCCAGCACCTTCAGAGCTTTCAGATTCCTATCCACGCAAAGTATTTTGAAATGCTTACATGGGTATCTTCTTAGCATAGCTAATCTCCACTTTAAAGGTCTTTGAATGATATGGTCTTCTTTAATCTCTTTCTTTTGCGTCTATTTGGGTGGACGATCAGAGCTTGCATTTCCATTGTTTCTGATAGGTGTAACATCCATCATAGGTAAAATTCTCATTCATTTTTGTAAGTCTTATACATTCTGTCAATCACTTTCCTTCCAACACTCTCACCATCGACCATCTTTATATGAAAGAGAAATGCTGTAATGGTAGAAGTGTACATCCATACTCTTCTTGTTCATCTTGAAGTGATTAATGAGTACATTACCTTCTGCCCCTTAGCACGCCTTGTTATAGGGTGTCGATCAATCTACATCGTATCCAATTTTGCTTTGATTGGAACAACATTAGGAAGCACAAGTGGCGGAAGAGGCAAGAATTCCAATGCTGCCCCATTTCTCTCTTGCTCTTTCCTTTTTAGCTCGCTCATTCTCCCGATGAAGTTCTCAATTTCCTCACAAAATTTGGAATACAGTCAGCCCTTGAGTAAACTTTATCAACTTGAATCTTAGGACAACGCCACAAAACCAAATATTCCTCCACCACGGGTACCATATCGGCTTTTCCAAACATAAAGCAACTGTATACAAGATTCCAATACTGAGTGATGGCCCGAAACAAATTCTCGTATATTTTCAAGTCAAGTAAGTACTGTAAGTCCCCATAGTTGTTGTAGAACAATTGCTTGGCTTCGCTACTCTATTGATCCCATATTTCCTTTAACTCATGGTGATTATTATGTGACGCTGATACGAGTGTAGTCTAACAGCTCTAACACATATCCCACAGCTAGACTATCTCCTCGCTACTCTATTGATCCCATATTTCCTTTAACTCATGGTGATTATTGTCTGACGCTGATACGAGTGTAGTCTAACAGCTCTAACACATATCCCACAGCTAGACTATCTCCCTTTACTAACTGAGTTTTGCTCTGACCATATATGGACGTTAGCGTTGCCTTCCACTCTATCAAGAAGTCCGTTCTCCATAATAAAACTCTCTAACTTAGAAACTGACCGTGAATCGATACCTTTTAAAATATGAGATGATATGCAATAAAACACAACAAGTTAGTGTCACAAAATAGATCATAAGGCAAATAAAATAAGCAAACACCTATCAGGGTGATTACTAAGGTTTGGTATAGTTCTACCTAGGGTGGATACCTATGTCTTCTATATGTGGTTTAGCTCTAAAGTTGAGGTACCTGAACCAGCAAATTCCTCGATCCTCACCCATTACAGGCTCATACGGACCGAGTTCAGTTCAGAGGAATACATTTCCCTATGGCTGCACAGAGATGAAAATCTCACGAAGACATAGGTACAGATGTATTCCGGAAGCAATCCACTATCCTGCACGGAGGTGAAAACCTCACGAAGGCGTAGTTTCTCACTCCCACTTAAGGGTGTGACCACAACGGTCATGCAAATGCAATGCGCACCAAAATATAACAAACATATGCAGTAGTAATTCAAACACATGTAATGAAAGAGGATTGTATTTCAAAATTTTTCAAATTTCTGACATTAAGACAAAAAAAAATAAATTATACGGCTTGACTCTCTTAACGTCCCCAGTGGAGTCGCCAAGCTGTCGAAACCATTTTTTAGGGTTTTTGAAAAACGGGGTTCGACTTTAAAAAAACTAAAACGGGAGTCGCCACCAATCTTTTTAGGTGTGATTGGATCACCTTTAAAACATTTTGTTTTAAAATCATTAGTTTTGGTCTACGAAATTTTGAGAAAACGGGTTCGGGAGTCAGTTACGTACGAGGAAAGATTAGCACCCTCGTAACGCCCAAACTTGGTACCAAATTGATTATTAAATGCCTTTAATGTCGGAAATTTAAAATTTTTAAGATGCAATCCTCCTTAAGATATTTTGACTTTGAAAATTAGGGCCCACTTGTATCGAATGTATCAAAATATCACATCCAGTAAGTTAGGATGCATTATTTTTTAAGACGTTCGAAGCTAAGTTAACCACTTTTGAAAATCCCTATCTCGAGACGACCAAAATGCCATATCCAGTAAGTTAGGACACAACACTTTGAAATTCCAAGATAGTTACTCATATTTTGAAAACCTAAAAAAACTTAGAAGGGTGCTTGACTATTTGAACTCAACGAGAAAAGTTGCAACCTAGTAAGTTAGGGCACTACCTTTTCGAAGCTTTCAAATACCAGACATTGCCTTTTTATTTTATAAAACTTTTGAATATTGTTTTAAATTGATGCATGGGGAATCCTATATACACTACAACATACACTAAAGATGAAATAATGAAGCATGTAAACATATATTTTAACAAATTAATAAATAAATAAAAGATGATGTATGGTATACAATTTAATAAATCATACAAAGAAATAATAATGACATAACATCAACACATGTCAATTCTAAAATTAAAAAAACCACACTTAATAATTATTTTAAATTAGCATGAAGTTCATAAACAATAAAAAATGAAAGAATCAATATATGTATAAAAAAATAATCATATAAAAATAATAAAATAATACATAATAAATAATTAGTAATGAAATGAGTCTATAAATAAATTATAATTTTTAATAATAATAATATATATAATAATAATTTAAACTATAAATAACATAATATGTAATAAAACATATAATGAAAATAAATAATAATATAATAAATACTATATAACAAAAATATAATATAAATAAAAATAATAATAATAAAGTAATATATATATATATATGATAAATAAAATTATAAATAGCATTTATAATAATAATATATGTATATTTTTTAAAATAAATAAACTATATATAAATAATAATAAAAATAAAATTTAAAATACTAAGGAAAAGGGTAAAAATTAAATTTAAATAAAATTATAGGACTAATTTAATAAATAAAATAAATTTGATTAAAACAAATGAAAATGCGGAAGGACTAAAGGGATAAATATCCCATCTAACAGAAACACGCGGATCCTTCCCTCGGGTCGGGTCACCACACGGGTTAGGCTACAAAACGGTGCCGTTTCGGACATTTAAAGACCATACCAAAACGACGTCGTTCCCCTGATGCTATTTAAACAAGATTTTGTTTAAAAAAAACATTTTAAAAACCTTTCTAAAAAAAAACAAAAGAGAGCTCTAAAAAAGCTCTCTCCTTCGGTCTCCGGTCAGGGGTCCGACCAGGGTATCCGTCGCCACGCGCCGTCTCACGCGCCTCCGTTCACGGTGGTCAGAGGGTCAAAACCCTCTCATTTTTCAGGCACTTCGCAGGTAAAACTCCCCTCTTTCTTTAAAAATGCATTTTTATGTAAAATAAATGGAAAACGAATAGAAAATATCCTCAAGTGTCTCTGTTTTGTGTGAATCTTTCTTTTCTGTTATTGCATGTCTAAAATGAAGAAAATAAAATGAAACTAAAAGAGTAAAGAAATGACGCAGAGAAATTAAAAAACCTTCGAAGTTTTATTGCCTCTTTTTCACTGTTTTCTCTTGTTGTCTTTATGTCAATCCTTCCCCCCTTTTTACACTGTTTTTCTCTGTTCTTATAGCCCGATTACAAAAAGGAAAAGAAATAAATCCCTTGATTTCCTCTATTTCGAGTTTCTTGCCATGTTTGCTGCTCTTTGTTTCCTTTTGCAGGTGTGCGCGAGGATCTCAGTAATGAGCGCGCGTTCAAGCGCTGATGGTGGCGCGATCGGTGGCTGTGGTGCGTCGAAAGGTCCCTGGACAATGCATTAATGGGGCCTCGATTTGGGGAGTTGAACAGATGCTCCTCAAGGTTTCTAGAAGATGTTGCGGCGCTGCAGTCTTCAGGAAACCCTAGGGTTTCCTGTTTTTCCTTGAGCCATCTGGGCCTTTTGGGCTATTTTTAGATTTGGGCTACGAGTTTTGGGTCACTGTAACTGGGTTACGGGTGTTTTAAGTGGGTCACTAGTCTTGGGTTAAGTTTGGGTAGTGGTTAGCTGGGTAAGTTTACTGATTTTGGGTCATCAGGCATTGGGCCTGTTTTGGTTTGTAATCGGGTTAGAAAGTAAGCTTAAGGTATTTAGGTAATTGGTTTGTAAAAGGACTGTTCAATGGACATAAATATCCATTTATTTATTTTTTGTGTTTTTGGTTTTTTTCTCTTAAAACTGATATGGGCTTTCAACGGGCCCCGGGCAAAATTAAGTGCTTACAACAATATGCAAGCCAAAGTTTAATCTTTTTTCGAACTTTTTAAGCAATTCTTTGCTTTTTGAAAATATTGTACTTAACAAATGGACAAATAAAAACTTAAATTAAAAAGTAACAAATAATTATAAATTTTAAACTCACAATATGATTGTGTACAAATTAAACCAATTTAATAAATTTGTTTTGTATATTATAAATAAGTGTACATTTAGGATGTAAAACAAAGTATACAAAAAAATTACAAAATAACATAATCATAGGCGTCTTGAATATGTGCCACAACCGAGTGGGTGTCAGACACGCCTAGGGTTCCGTCGCACTATTTGGTTTGGTGACTCCTTGTCGACTTCAACTTTATCTTTACGTGCATATCAAGATTGATCGCTAACTTCATCTCTTTCCTCTATGGTTGATTGCAACTATATTCTAGCTGCCCATTGTAGATCCCCACTATTTAAGTTAGCAGTTGCGAGGATGAACCACTAGGGTAGAATAATAATGTTGGGGGTGTTTACGACACTATTGGTAGGCCACTATATGGTGTCGCATGGCCCGATTGCGGATAGAAGGTAGGAATTGTTGGCAATACCAGATGCATCGATGTTGTTAACGAGATTGACATGTAATATGATACGGTGGGTGATGGTTGTGTAAAATATATCCTTGGAGAATGTGTTGATGCAGTGAATGATTGCGTGTGCTATGGTGCTTGTGTAAAATAAATTGGTGCTGAATGATATGATGCAGTGAACGATTATACATGTTGTGGTGGTTGTGTAAAATAAACTGGAGCTAAAGGGGATGATGCGGGGAATGAGTGTGCGTGTTGTGATGTTTGTGACAAAAAAAAATTGGGTTAGAAAAAAAATAAATGAACCATATTGATTAGGAAGTTGCACCACAATCGGGTCCTCCGGTACAGATGGAGCAAATATTGATCCCATCGCGATATCTTCTCCTGACCTAGGATTGATGGGCCATGTCTTGACTTCTTACGACGACGTTGCCTACTCTTTTTTGAAGCTGGCAATAGATAAAAGTTGTCATTATACTTGAATCAATCTATATAATCCAAAGATGTTGCCAACTCCAGTGTGAGAAATAATATTATCAAATGAATTTTACCAAATGATATTATCAATCCATGTAACCTATTCAAATAATATGTTATTTCAAAATTATAACAATGAAAAATAAAAACAGTAATGATATTATCAAATGAATTTTACCATATGACGAGTGGGAATTCGTAAGGGAGTTCCACTTAGGGGCGTAAAAATGGTAGTCAATACCATGTCACGATTGAAGAAGGAGCATGCAACCGTCGATTTTAACTTTATCCAATATCGTCGTTTGACACATTTCTTGGTACAATGTTGTCAGCAGCATTGATCCCCAACTAAGCCATCCCGGTTCTTTCAAGTCAGCTAGTTGTAGTAGCTACCTTAAATGTACTAGATTGCGAGATTTATCTAGCATTAGCAGACCCTTGATCAACCTCAAGATGGATGCGCGCGCAAATTGTTCCTTTTCAACGTCACTCGCAAAAGCCTTGATAGTTTGGAAGTTGTCCTCCAACCATCTCATCTTGATCCGACTACCCCTAAACTTGTTCAACACCTTCCCTAGTAGTTGCTCGCATGTTGCACTCCACACGGCACTAATAACTGGCCCCGGAGTTTGCCAGATTTGGAGTTTGCTAGATGGCGAATCCCATAGAGTGTACGCCAAAACGAATACTTTACTTAATTCTACCATTAACTTAACCGACTTAAACACCAAACAATAACTTGATATTGAGTCTTCGCTGGACGGACTGTTACATATGTAATTTACTTTTTGATTGATTTGTACATTTTAATTTTATTAAGAACATTGTATTATCTGAAAACCCTTGCCACTCCACTAATAATCATTTGTTAATATATTTTTATAACTATAGTTTTTAATATAAAACATTTCCATTCACTCGACGTGATAAAATCTAGTATTAATAATATTATTGATTGAGATTGTGTCACAAATGATTGAGACTGTGTCACAAATGAACTTAACACTAACTTAGGATTGATGACAACGCTGATAAATAATTATATTCCTTTAGTATTCTTAATATGACGTACTCATATGTTTAAATTTCGTTTTACTTACAATTTAATCTATATTTTTTTATTTTAATACCATACATATTTTATATGTTATTATTAGTAATTAATTTCAAACAATATGTTTTATTATTTATTATAAATTATTTTAAACATATATTTGTATTCTAAATATGTGGTTTTCACATACATACACATGTAATAGAGTTTCTAGTATATCTAATGATTGTAGATTTTTTATATAAAAATATAATTAAACATTGTTAATTTACTCAAAATTTGACACGTATCATCTACATAATATACCATAAAATGCAATGGTCAAATTGTATAAATAGTACTTATACAAAAATTATGCACATGCGTAAAAGTACTATAGTTTTACATTAGTATGAGTAGATATCTTCTCTTTATATAAATTATTGTAAAATTTATTAAGGAAGAGTATTCAAACCCCTGGAGGTTTGATAAAAAAAAAAACCTTCTTATGTTTTGGAAAACACTCACTTATTCTTTGAGGTTTGACAAAAAAATATATTAAAATTGAAATTATAATTATTTAAAATTGGGATAAGATTTAAAATTATACATGAGTTTTGATTTAATGTGCAATTTGATACTTTAACTTTGGTTTTGTGCACTCATACACATGAAACTTTGATTGTGGTTCAAATGTATTCATGAAACTTTAATTTGATTCAATCATACATATTTAAAGAAATAAATACATCAATTTATTTTTATATTGGATGAATTAATTATTTGTATATGCGATATATAAAAATAAAGTGATGCTACATTAGTAATTGTATTAATAATTTGTGAGAATTGGATGAAATCAAAATTTCTTATATAAAATTGCACATTAGGCCAAAGTTAATGTATAGTTTTGATATTTATCCCTTTAATAAAATTTTATATATTATAAATATAATATATACTTGTAACGGGATGAACTGACAAACATATATTTGAATCGAATTTTGAATGAACCATTCGGAACCAGTTAAGTTAGACTAAAAACTGATTGAATTAATTTTATCTGTTTTTTAATTTTAATGACTTTTAAATAATTAATTTAATTAAAATCGAATAATTAATTTAATTAAAATCGAACCAATCAATTAAATCGGAACCAATAATTTAAAATATTCGATGATAAACGTTACAAAAAACGAGATTTTTTTTACAGATTGAGATCCTCTCCATTACTGTTTTACCAAATAAGAAATGATTACCATTTTTAATTATTAAATATAAATTTCTTTTTTTCAAAATTATTAAATATAAAATTATTATTTAATCCCATATTAACAAATATAAATATATTTTTTTTAGAAAGCAACAAATATAAACATATAAAACTATAAAAACATTTACATTA
Source organism: Gossypium stocksii (assembly GCA_020496765.1). Taxonomy (NCBI): domain Eukaryota; kingdom Viridiplantae; phylum Streptophyta; class Magnoliopsida; order Malvales; family Malvaceae; genus Gossypium; species Gossypium stocksii. The sequence goes on from CM035623.1 coordinate 6,007,473, forward strand.
TTATTTAATTATATAAAAGTGATTTATTCAAAATATTATAATTACAAAAGTAACTTCATAAAAAATAATATAAATAAATATTAAATGAAAATATATCACCCCAAATATTAATATAAAATCATAAACTACGTAAATTTAATTCAACTAGCTTCATATTTCTCTTCCTCATATTTTCTCCTTCTCTTTCTTGTTTTCCAAGTTTCCAATAGAAGACAAAGTTAGATAAGGTAATCTTCGAAACACTAAACTTAACTTGAAGATTTCTGCTTGAGTAATGAGATTTTGAGTTAAATGCTTCACTTTCATATTTAATTTTCTGTTTTTGTTCTACTTAGGAGTAAACTTTTTCTTATTGATATCAGTTTAGCAAAAAGCGGGACTGTTATCGTTTACTCCGCCGCTATTTGAAACCCTAAATGATGTTTTTGAATTTTGTATAAACTTTTTATAGTTTGGGGTTTCTATTATATCTAATTTCCAATTTGCTTCGTAAACAAGGTTAACTTGTAATTGAAACTTTGTTGAGTAACCAAATGTTTTCTTTGTTTGTTTGTGATAATCTGAATATCTGATACTTCGGTAATATTCACCGTGTAGAATTCTTATTGGAAATAAGGAGTCCTCCAACTTGGACTGCAAGTTGGGGGTGAGATGGTTCCTAATAAATGGCTTCCCGTGGGACCGAGAATGTTGAATTCGACATATTATGACCCATCTGTGGCTGATGCTAGATTTCCTTTCGCCGGACAGAATCAATCCTTTTGTCCCGTAACTGAACAAGCTGCGAACCATGGTTATCTTCCTCCGCTTTATTTACAAGAACCGCTGGCAGATGCTACTAATCGGTTGAATCGAGCTATCCAACGGAAGGTTTTACTTGCTTATATCCAGTACAAGAATTCAGCGGCATTGTCGGGGAATGATGCTCCAGCTTTTTTTGCCAACTATATGCATTCGACTGTCTGCTGTCAATATGTCTGTAGATGCACCAAATTCTTATCACTTGCATCCCATTATGATGGTTGTCATGATGCTAGATGTGACATTTGCAGCACTGTTCGGTATAATGCTGTCGTTGATACATTTCGTCCTGACTTTGAACATGTAAAAGGAGGTCTTCTAAGAGTTACTGGTAGTGGAGACTCTGGCCAGCCCACATATGCTAGTTCAGAAGCCATGCAACCTTTGCTGAAACGTTTGAAGCTGGAAAATCCTACCGCTCCCAGCTTTCCTTGTGATGGTATGGTTTATACAATGGCTCCATCGAATGTTCAACCAAGTTATGCCGAGCTTCCGCCCCTAGTGCAGTTTTCAGAATCTCCTGTATCTTATAATTCTGAGGTTACGGAGGTGGGCGTTGAATTGCTACCAAAGCTTTTAGATGGTTCTACAATTGCCAACAGGATGGGTATGAATATGGAGGTGAACACTGAATTGCCTACAAGTGCTACAGAGATGGATAAGACTATGGAGATGAACATTGAATTGTTACCAAAGCCTATAGAAGATTCTACAAGTCCAAAAGAGATGGGTCATAATATGGAGGAGTGGAGCATCGAATTGATATCAAAGCTTATGGAAGATTCTCCAAGTGCTAAAGAGATCAGTATGGAGGAGGAGAACATCAAACTGATACCAAAGCTTATAGAAGATTCTACAAGTGCTAAAGAGATAGATATGAATATGGAGGAGGAGAACGTTCAATTGATGTCAAAGCTTATAGAAGATTCTTCAAATGCTAAAGAGATGGGTAAGGATGTGGCAGAAAGTTTTCCTGGTCCTCCAGAGGTGGCTGTCGCTGGTTATAAAGTGGTGGAAACTGATCCTGTTGGCAGTCATGGAGAAGAGGATATTGGCTTCATAAATGTTACTGACAATGCAGATAATGCAAGAGACCACTTTAACAATTTGGAAATCAATGCTTTCCCCAGCTTCTCTGAAGAACTTGCAGCTGGTTGTGAAGAGGGAGAAACAGAAGCCAGGGCTAATTCCACCCAGGCAGAGCTAGCAACAAAAACTGAGCTCATTGCCCAAGAATCAAATGGTGGAAAGGAAATAAAGTTGGAGAGTCTAAAACAAAGAGGTGTGTCCTTAATAGAAAATTTCACAGCACAGCAAATAAAGGAGCATATATCAAGTCTTAGAGAGTGTATTGATCAGGTTTGTGCTTTCATTGTTGTTTATTGCTTTTATTTTCCATTTTGTGCTGTCTTGATTAGTGGATATCCTACTTTAATCATCTACTTAAAATTGCAGTTAGAATGCTTTAACTTGACTAAATATGGATAGGATAGAACTTATGCTATTGAAGGATATGCATAATTGCACACATTCAAACATCTCATTGGAGTAAATAATATAATAGATAGGCGCATAAATAACTTTATAACATATGCAGCCACACCTCAACTAAAGTGCCTGTCAGCATGCATCTAACATCATGCCAATTTGTCTCTTTTGAAACCCCTGAAACATTTGAAAATTCCTTCCATACAAGTTTGAAATGGGTGGGTCAGGGCAGTAGGTAGCAGCCATTTTCTGCTTGCTGTCATAGTGGTTTCTCTTAATTTTCCATATTCCATTGCTGCATGCATTTTATATAATGAAGTATGAACCTTTTTAATCTTAATCAAACCCTTTCCTTTAACAAATCTGCATAAGAGCTGCACGAGTCTGTTCAATCATTTTGGCAGTAGTTTGTTGTGTTAATTTTTCGGAGTATTTTATCTTCCTGAAGTTGGTTGTCATATTATAATAGCTGCTGATACCCATTTTACAAAAGCATGGACTTTGCATTTGCTTGGGAAGGTGCATTGACATTGTCTTCTTTTATTAAAATAGGACCTTGGAAAGAAAGAAGGGGCAAACAGAAGAGTCAATGTCGACAGTAAGAACTCATGCCAGCTGTGTGGAGCAGATAAGCTTTCACTTGCTCCTGCACCAATATATTGTTCATCATGTTGTGCTCGTATCAGACGCAGTGCAAAGTATTACAGCATTCCTGAAGTAGATGGTATCAGATATTGTCTTTGTTCCTCATGCTACAAGTTATCTCGATCTGAGAGTATAACAACTTCTGGGATATTGGTTTCCAAGGCAAAGCTGATTAAAAAGATCAATGACGAGGAAGCAGAAGAATGGGTAGGCAGGCTAATCCACTGTTTTTCTATCTCATATTCCTGGAATTTCAAACTGATGAAAGACTCACCAGGTAATGTTGTGTTCTTGCAGTGGGTTCATTGTGATAAATGTAAATCTTGGCAACACCAGATATGTGCTCTCTTTAATGAGAAAAAAAATAAGGAGAAAAAAGATTGTTTCCTTTGCCCAAAATGCTGCTTAGAAGAAATTGAAAATGGAGAACATAAGCCCCCGTTGGTGAAGACTGTTTTCGGTGCAAAAGATCTGCCGCCAACCCTGCTTAGTGACCACTTAGAGCAAAGACTGTTTAGGTGTCTTCAGCAAAACAGAGAAGAGAAAGCAAAGGCTGCAGGAATGAGCATTGATGAGGTAAGATTGAAAGTATGAGTGTATGTACTCATTTTTGTAGCAGCATTGTTTGGTACTAATGTACATAAAATCGTTCTTTTGTTATCGGTCATGAATCAAGGGTTGGATTTCTATTAATATTGGAAGGTTGGAAAGATCCACCTTTTGCTAAGTTGGTTTAAGGTTAGATGCCCATTTTAAAACTCACATCAATATTAGAAGGTGAAATATATATACACATATACATATACTCGTTCGAATATGAATTTATTCATGTAAACCAATAGTTTTAGGCATTTCTATTTTTTTTCCTTCTTCCCTTGCCCTTTTGCTTGTGTTTCATTCCTAAGCACTTGTTGTTTTCATTTTCAGCAGTCAGATTTTCATTTTTGACCATTACATCTTTTCTATGTTGCACAATGTTATTCGTACTTAATTTAGCTGTTTCATTGACAGTATGATGTTCTATTATTCACTAGGTTCCTGAAGTAGAAGGTCTTGTTGTCAGAGAGGTGTTATCTGCTCAGAAACTTGTAAAAGTGAATGAGAAGCTTTTAGATATACTTAAGGATGGGAATTACCCTGCTGAATTTCCATACAAGTCAAAGGTAAGATATCTTTTTAAATTATTACATGTTTTGAAGGTAACTTGCTATTCCCAAATTTTAACATGCAGCCCTGACCTTGAGGTTTCTTACCAAACTGTCTTACTGAGAACTGTGTTTGTTTTCCTGTAGCTATAATTTGCTTCTTTTTGGATCATTCTCTAGATTCTTGTCATTTTCACTTTACCATGATCATTTTTCTGTTTTCAGGTTATTCTTCTGTTTCAGAAGATTGATGGGGCAGATGTATGCCTTTTTATCATGTACGCCCAAGAGTTTGGTGCAGAATGCAGTCAACCAAATCAACGCTGTGTTTATATCTCATATCTTGATTCTGTTAAGTATTTTAGGCCCGAAACAGAAACTGCTGCTGCTAGTGGAGAACCTCTTCGAACTGTTGTTTATCATGAAATAATGGTATAATATTTAGTTTTCTACTCTAATTATTGTAGCTTTTCAAATTTCATTAGTTGTTATAGTTGGATACCGAGATTGTTTCTTGCTTTTCTGTTCTGTTTCCATTTTTAGATAGGATACCTTGATTACTGCAAGAAACGGGGTTTTGCAACCTGCTACATATGGGCCTGTCCACCTAAGAAAGGAGAAGATTATATCTTCTATTTCCACCCAGAGATTCAGAAAATACCGAAGTCTGATAAGCTGCGGCAGTGGTCTCTCTCTCTCTCTCTCTCTCTCCCTGTCACATATCTCTTATACATGCATGTCTTTATGTGTGTGCATGTTGCTTTGTATCTGTTTGTATGTGTTTCCTTGTTTGCATATATATCTTGACAGCAGCTTTTATGTGAGTGCAGGCATAAGACCATGCTACTAAAAGCTGCTAAAATGGGCATAGTGGTTGGTTTGACTAACGTATATGATCAATTTTTCTCCACCGGACGATACAACTCAAAGGTGACAGCAGCTAATTTGCCATATTTTGATGGCGACTATTGGTCTGGTGCTGCTGAGGATGTGATAAAGCATATCGAGAAAGCAAGTGGAGAAGACTCAAAAAAGAATAAGAAAATTGTGTCAAAAAGAACACTGAAAGCCATGGGACACACAAATCCATCTGGTCATGCCACTAAGGATATTCTGCTGATGCAGAAGGTAAAAATTTACAAACCATCCTTTAGTTTTTACTCTCATATGGTTTTTGGCACATTCTTTGTCCACTTTCCTTCATGTTATGAAAGGAGCCTTATTTTTTTTGTCTATTCCTTTGAGCAGACTGGAATTTCATGAAGGAAAATTGTAATTAAATCATTGTGATAGTTTCTATTATGAAAACATACTATTTTAAATCTGTTTAGTATAGCTTTCTATTGAATTCTTTTCTTATGCAACTATGATCGTCACTAATTATTTCATTTCTTTTCTTCCTGCTTTGTTAGCTGGGCCAAAATATTTTACCTATGAAGGAGGACTTCATCATTGCCCATCTGCAGTTTGTCTGCGTATGCTGCCATAGAGCTATATTAGATGGATGGCGATGGTTTTGCCATATGTGTAAAAGCTTTCAGCTTTGTGGAAGGTAATCATTCTTTATCCTCTTATTTATTAGAATATGCTCTGTCGGTGTTTATCCATTTTTTTTCTTGTTGACTTCTGGTTGGCACTATATTTCCTCCTTAGAGCTCCATTTAGGCATCAAGTTATTAGTAGGCTAGTAGCCTGAACACACTAACTTGTAGATGGTTATTCACTGTCTGGCAGTAAATTTGATAATATAAACCTATAATATGATATGTCTTAAGTTTTTTTAATGGAATCTTGGGATACATATTAAAACTGAAGCATCAAAGTATATGATTGAGGCAATTTTGTATGCTGCGGTCTGTTTTGTTTATTCTCGTTCTTTAAATATAATTAGCATTCTCATAATGTTATTATACTCTTTCCAGCTTTGCTATTTGCGCTGCTTCTAGTGATGTATGTTTTATGCATTGGTCTATTTAATTCATGCCATATTCCAGGTGCCATGATGCAGAGCAATATATCTACAAGAATTCCACTCACACTTCATGCAATGGGGAAAAACATTCACTCTCTAGGGTAAATTCCCTTTTTTAACCTATTTTTTTACCTTAATTACTAAGAATTTGCAATATTTAATGCATATATCTAAATTAAGTACAACTGTGTCTCTTTTTACAGATCATGGTGGATGTTCCTTATGATACCGATGATAATGATGCCAGCATGAATAGTGGTTTATTTGAAAATAGGTATAGGTTTTTGTTGTTCTGTCAGAAGAACAACTATCAGTTCGACACGCTTCGTCGGGCCAAGCATTCCTCAATGATGATCCTATATTACCTTCAAAATCCAACATCATTGCTTGCTGAAACTACCTGCTGTATTTGTGACAAAGACACACCACTAAACCGGTGCTGGCATTGCAAGACCTGTTCGGAATTTTTTGTTTGTGCTGCATGCTATCACAGACATGGTTGTTCCTTACATGTTCATAAGTTGTCTCTGCATCCTTCTGCTGTCGATTCCTCAGCCGAGAATAGAGAGACTCTGAAGAAGGGATTACCGGTAGGAAGTTTATTCCACATAAATACTAATAAATTCTGGTTTCCAATGTCCATAATCTGATATTTTATTTTGTCAAAATCATGCATGCATGTTAACAGAAACTGCTGGAAATTTTGTTGCATGCCTCTGGATGTGATCACTGCTCCCATCCCGATTGCCGTCTTCTGAAAAAGCTATTCTTCCATTCAAAAGTGTGCACTGTTAGAGCTGCTGGAGGTTGCAAACACTGTAAGAAGATATGGTTCATACTGAGACAGCACTCCAGAAGTTGCAAAGAATCCGACTGCAGCGTACCACGGTGCAGGTGTGATCCAACTTGCGACCTTTCTGAAGCCAATTCTCACTTAAAACAAATTTAAAACCAGTTCCCCTGAAATTATTTTCTTCATTTTCTCTAAATTCAATAGGGATATAAAGCAGCATGCACAATCTTTGGCACTGAAGCCTGCAGCATTTTGATGAAGCTATCTATATTAGGACTGGCTCTTGGCACTTGGGATTGGTCAGAGCACTCAGGTTATGTTTCGACAGGATCAATTCAAAATAATTGATTTAGGGGTTTTTTTTTTCTTGAATATTATGCTTAAAAAATTAGTGAAATAGTTTACTTGGGCAAGGGAAAAGTGCACCTCGTCATCGATGCTTTTTAAAAGAGTCAGAAAATATGGATGACGAGGTGCACTTTTTATCTACAGGTGTAGTTCGTTATAAATTTTTTAATTTTCAATTGTTTTGTTTAAACAGATTTAGATAAAATCGTGTTAGTTTTTAGTGTTTACATTTCAGAGAAGTTAATCTTTGACCATTTTAGAGTTATAGACTAAAATGGTATTTGTTTCTATTGAAAAACAACATTATTATGAGTTTTATAATAATATAACCAAATATTAAACATAAAGTAAAATAAATTCATCTGTGTTTAATACTTGGTTTTAGTGCTATTAAACTTACAACAAAGATTTTAGTACTATCAAACATAAATTAATGGCTTAATATACACTAAACTTGATCACTTTTCTTTAAGTTGATACCTGAAAATTTTAAGGTAGCCAATCATTACATTATACTAACTGGTGATGGGAATGAATAAGCAAGCCACATGTGGGTTACTATTTATTTAATAAAAATATTCAATATATTATAATTGGAAACTTTTTTTTTTCAAAATATATATAATTAAAAAATAAAGATGTATAAAAGTCATATATAAAAATGTTCTGAATATTTCAAATTTTGTTCTAATCATATATTGTTTCAAGATACATTCTTAGGGTGAACAATCAAAACGGGGATTATTTACAATTGTTGGAGACCTTTCAAAAAAAAAGCTTTAGATTTTTTCGAAACAGAAGAAAAGAGATTTTGGGTGAGTTTAGATGGGCGGTCCCCGTTTACATGCAGTTAGTGTAAAAACAGCGGTAGCGGTGAGATTAAATACTATAACGACACTGTAGCGTGAAATAAAAAATAGGCTAAACGCACCGTACCCAATCGCTCATCCAAACTCACCCTTTGTATCCCTCAATTTTTTCGTGTAATTTAAAAAAAAATGTGGATTACTATTTATTTAATAAAAATATTCAATATATTATAATTGAAAACTTTGTTTTTCAAAATATATATAATTAAAAAATAAAGATATATAAAAGTGTTCCGAATATTTCAAATTTTGCTCTAATCAGAAAAATATATCATATATTGTTTGAAGATACATTTTTAAGGTGAACAATCAAAACGCGGATTATTTACAATTATTGGAGACCCTCCAAAAAAAGCTTTAGATTTTCTAGAAAAAGAAGGAAAGAGATTTTGTATCCCTCAATTTTTCCGTGTAATTTAAAAAAAAAAAATAAAGGATGTGCAGGGATGGGTGATTTATGTAAGTAATAATGACAGCCACTAAGGTTAGGTATATATGTATGTAAAATGCAGGCCAAAGGCTAAAAGCCGAAAATCATCCATTGCACAAAAAAGTTTAAAAAGGACAACACATTTATTTCTTTAATTCATTCTAATCTTAAACTCTGCTACAACAAAATTTATACTAAGATCCCATTGACATTGCAATTGCAATTGCAATTGATTTAATTAGTGAAATTTGCAATGGTGGCATGTGGCTCACAAGCCTTAGCAGCCGGAACGGCTTCAACAGCTGGGTGTGGCTCAACCGGCTTGCAAAGCAGCTCTTCTGGGAGTTCACCAATTCCCTTCAAATAGAACGTGTAGAAAATCTTAAAGGGGAAGACGATTTGGTGGAGCTTAACCTGACCGGAGACACCTTCAAAAATGCCAGACCCACCAGTAATAGCCAGATACGTGTCCTGGTAAGTCAAGTAAGGTCCCTGCACCGCTATGTGACCGTAGTCTCCGAAGTAAAAGCTGAAGATGGCCTCGTAGCGATCACCTTTCATTTCGGGTTTATGCTCTATTAATATGCATATTCCTGATGTTATTCCTATCCGTTTCTCCAAATCTCCCCTATATATCTGTATTTATAAATATATATATATATATATATATATATATGTTGAAGATTAATTTCACAAAATTAATTCAGTGAAAATAGAAAAAGAAAGCTTACTTTGTTGCTAAAAGGGACAAGATCGCCCAGTGAGTTCACGGATTTCTGACTCAAACGAAGGTAAGCTGGACTCCCACGATCTCCCTCATTCAACTCATACACATGTAGTTCTTGAACTTTTTCTGAAACAACCACAAAAACCCAGAAATATTAATCAACAACATCAACCCAAAGTCACCAATCAATTGACGGGTTTGAATCAAGATTTACCCGGAGCTGAGTTATCAGATGGAATAGCCTGGCTTTTGCAAGTGAAACCAATCTTGGGAGCTGAGAAAGTGTTGGAGTTTGATGTGAAAAGCTTGTGGGTTTGAGGTAAACAAGGGTTTTTGATGGGCTTGAAAGATGAAGCTGCAGGCAACAAGGAATGGGTGGGTGAAGTTGATCTGATTATCCCAGAAGAAATGGTGGATCTTAAAGCAGACATACTGAGAGTGTGTTTGGAGAGAAAGAAAGTGGAGGAATTTGATGAGAAATGAGCAAGTCTATGGGCTAGATTTATACAGGAAAGTGGAATTGTTGGTGGACGGTGATTTTTGACACGTGGGCTTTAACCATTTGGGTGTACCCAACGACGATGCAACCATGAATAGTCAAAAGCAGTCTTCGATGTACAGCCGTTATTACATGTGACAGAAGAAAATGGTGCGTTAGATTTTCCTTTTCACTATTGTCGCCGAATGGTACGTTAGATTTCGTATATGGTATAAATACGTCCTTCTCCTTTTTTAATATTTCGCGTATTTTCAATATTCGATAATTACATTATACACCAATTAAATTTGAAGTGAAGTCGAATTATATTTCAATCAAAGCTCTTCGAGAGCTGAGATTTACATCCACATGATCTTTGTTTCAAATATTCGACTCTTTACAATAGTAATAAAAAAAATAAACTATATTACTAGTCATCTAATAATAGTTTTTTTTTTTTACTATCCAACTATGAAAAGTTACAAAATAGTCATCTCACTATTAGTAATTTTTTCTTTTTTGATCACTTAATTATAAAAAGTTACAAAATGACCATTTAATTATTCAATTTTGTCTTTTTTAGTTACCTAACTATATTAGATTTTTAGGTGTTTCATTTTTTATATTAGCCAGCTGATTTGAGTAACTATTTTATAATTTTTCATAATTAGATAATAAAAAAGAAAAAAATTATAATTGAGTAACCTCTATTACAATTTACCCTTTTAAAATATATATTTATTTGAACAGGGAGGGTTATTTTTTTCTTTGAAAAACTGTCAACGTATATCTTGGGCAATGAATGGCTAAATCATGGAAAGAAACTAATGTTGCTCAATGAGTAAACAAAACTAGAATTAAATTATTATCAATACTATTGTTTTTTTTTTTACCATGTTTAGAATTGAAGATAATGTGTTTTAGCGTACTCGAATTTACATCTTTTTATACCTGTAATAATGTCGATATCAATTGACTAAAGACTCAATCAATATTTATACTATTACTTAAATGAGTGATTAAGTTAGTGTAATGAGTAAATTCGACAAAAAATCGATTAAGGAAATTATTAAAATAATATTGGTAAATATTTCTTTAATCCCTCTCAATTTTGAAATGGAGTAAATTAGTCCATCTAAAAAAATCAGAGTAAATTAATTCCTATCAATTTCGAAAGTGAACAATTAAAGATAATTAATCACAACGTTAATGTCTTTCGTCAATTATGCATAATTTTGATTGGCATAATAATAAGTTTAGTTCCTGATATACATACTTTGTTAATTTGGTCTTAATTCTAAAAAATTCAAAAAATTTATCCTCAACATTTACACATTTACAAAAATATTGTGGGCTTAATTTATCAAGTCATGACTAAATTTATAGAATATGTAAATTATGAGAGCTAAATTTGTTATTCTACGAATCAAATTTATGTAAAATTAACGAAAAATATTAACATCGTTATTTATTGCCCTTAGTTACTCACTTTCAAAATTGACAGGCATTAAATTGCTCTGATTTTTTTTAGAGGGACTATTTTGCTCAAGCTCAAAACTAAGAGAAATTGGAAAGACTTTTTTACTAATAATATTACATATTTTAAAGAAATTATATTATTAGAAGGATAGTTTTGTTTAATTTCTTATTTTAAAAACAAAAATTAAAAATGTTGAGATTTAAACCATACCATCATTATTTATAAAAAAATTTGTATCACTTCAATCAAAGTCTTATTTTGAAAATTTTACACATTTCAATGTTATTACATAAATTTGTGTCATAAGTCAACTCAACACCAATTCAAGAAAAATGATAATATAAACAATTGAAGTACATTCCTTTTATTCACAATTTAAATTATTATTTTTATTTTAATTCCGTACATATTGCATATGTGTTATTATTTGTTTTGAAACTTAAGTTTCCTTGTTTATTATTTTTAACCGCACACATATATTCTAAATACATAATTTTTATATATACTAGAGTATTATTTTTTTTATTAACATAATAATAAATTTAGTCCTCAATATTTATATTTTCTATCAATTTTGGCGTAGCTTCTATTCAAAAATTTTAAAAAGCTTTGAATCTTTGTTTATGCACGCTTTTTTCACCTTTCCTTTTTCTTTACCTTCTAGGCCTTCTTTTTTCAGTCTTTTATTTTTTTCTTAAACTACTTAAATTGATAATTCTTTTGCTCTTTATGCCATTCTTTTTAACTTTCAAAAAAAAAAAAATCTTCATAACACTCTAGCTAAACTTGATCATGAGTCAGATCATTCGTTTAATCTTGAAAGCTTGCTCAAAAATGGAAAGGATTTAGGTAAAATTATATGCTCGAAAAATGAGTTTGGACAAAAAATAATGCCCATTTTTTAAACGGGTCAGGCCTCGAGTAAGATTTTTTTGCCTAGACCTTACTCAATCTGAATTTGCCTAAATTTTTTTCTATGTTGTTTTGCTACTATTTGCTGTTATTTTGATGGTTTTGCTGTCATTTTGCTATTATATTGCTACTATTTTGTTATTATTATTTGGATATTGTATATCTCTTATTTTATTATTAATTTTGTTACTATTTTATAGGCATTTGCTTACTAAATTGCAACTATCTTAGTGTTATTTAAGTATAAATATTTTTTAATATATTCTCATTTTGTTGGGAAACATTTATTTTAATGTTTTTAGTGTATTTAATATATTATGTGTTTTAAATATATTTTTATATAAAACAATTAATGCGGGTGGGCAGGCCGAGCTTAATTTAGTATTTTTTTATTTGGGTCAGGTTTGGATAATTTTTTTGACCCATCTTTCAGGCCTGGACCTAGAAAATGAGCCTAATAGAATAGATAAATATATAATAGAATTAATATTCTAACATCTAATATAAATTATATATTATATATTATAAGCTCAGTAATAAGAAATAAGAAATAAGAAATTCACCCTTGACATTAATATATGTTGTATATGTAAATCCTAGATATGAAAACAGGCGTAATTCGCCCTGAAATGAAAAAAAAAGGAATATAGATAGAAAGGGGGGGAGAGGTTGGACATAAAGTAAAAAAAAATTGATATACTAAAATAAAATACAAAATGAAATTGAAACAAGGCTAATGAGATAGAAATAAGAAATCATAAATAGAGTTCGGGTTCAAATCCCATAGATAATATGGATGGTGTTACCTATAATGATGGACAAATGCAAGACTCTCCCAAATTTTTTATTTATCCACTTCCTATTTTGAAAATAGGTTGGTTGAACTTAAAATTCCTTCATTGAATAAGGAAACAATTCAATTGCATGCACTCCTCTTATATCATTTGCTTTTTAACATTAATGAATTTCTTTTCATCTACTCGTGGTTTTTTTTCCTCGAATAGATTTCCACTTAAAATCTATGTGTTCTTATTTTTCTTTTCTTATTGCTTTGTTATCATTCTACCGCCATTATCGACGTTTATTATAACAGTTTCTAATTAATTAAGTATTACTGTACATGAGATAGATACTTAATACATGAAATAATTACTTAATACTTGAAAAGGTTTTTAAGTAATTAAGTGATTCGTAAAACATGAAACAGATCTATAAAACAAATTTACAGTACATGAGAGAATTAATTAATACATGAAAGAGTTACTTAAAACGTGAAAAGGTTTCCAAGAAATCATGTAATTCGTAATAAATGGAAGAATCAAGATGATAGAAATACATCTTTTTTCCATAAGCATGCGTCTCAACGTAGAAGTAGAAACTCTATTCGATGTTTGCAATACAAGGATGGGAGGGTTACAAACAATGAGAGTAATATGGAGGAGTTAGCTTATAATTATTTTCAAAAGTTTTTTTCGTCTAATGGTGTAGGGATTTGGTTCATTTATTGTATTGAGAGATGTGTTACTAGTGATGATAATTTGAAATTTACGTCAATATACACAAATGAGGAGCTGTGGTTGGCACTAAAGGAGATGGCGCCCATTAAGGCATCTGGGGAAGATGGCATTCCGACTTGTTTTTCCAAAAATGTTGGCACATAATTGGAGAGGAAGTTGCGGCTTTTTGTTTGAATATTCTCAACGAAGGTATGGATGTTGATTCTTTGAATGTTACTAATATTGTCTTAATTCCAAAAGTCCCTCATTTTACAAATCTAGAGAATTTTAGGCCTATCAGTTTATGCAATGTACTTTATAAGATGATCGCAAAGATGATAGTTAATTGTCTTAAAAAATTTCTTGATGCATGTATTGATAGTGCTCAGAGTGCTTTTGTTCCTGGTAGGCTAATTTCTGACAATGTGTTATTAGCGTATGAAATTCTACATACCTTCCGACAAAAGAGAATGAGGGAAAAATGGATTTATGGCTATTAAACTTAACATGAGTAAGGCTTATGATAAGGTCAAATGGCAATTTCTTCAAGATATATTGATCCGTATGAGTTTTGATTTGGCATGGATTTCAATTGTTATAAAGTGTGTTTCTTCTGTCTCTTATTTTGTTGTTGTTAATGGAAACGTTGGAAAGATCTTTAAACCTACTAGGGGAATCAAACAAGGTGACCCTTTAAACCCGTTTCTACTCTTGATCTACAGCGAGGGATTATCTACTCTTATGAGATTGGTAATGAGAGATGGGTTAATAAGAGGCACTAAGGCTAGTAGAAGTAGCCCTCAAATCTCTCATTACTGTTCACTGATGATTGCATATTGTTTGGTGAGGCAAATGTTAGAGGCAAACGTTGAAATCAATGCTATGGGAGTATGAAAAAAGCTCTGGTCAATGTGTTAATTTTGAAAAGTCTACAGTTTTTTACAGCTCTAATACCTTGAGGTTGACAGACAACTGGTTTCTGGCATTTTAGGGGTAAGAAGTTCAAATAATCCTAAAAAGTATCATAGGTTACCCAATATGGTGCGTAGAAGTAAAAAGCTTTCTTTTCAAAATATTAAGGATAATTTCCTCAAACAAATTGCGAGCTGAGGTGTTTAGTTTTTGTCTCAATGAGGGAAAAAAGTCTTTATTAAATCTGTTTTGCAAGCTATTCTGACTTATTCAATGGCATGTTTCTTACTTCCAAAAATGTTTTATGATGATTTGGAATGAATTATGGCTAAGTTTTGGTGGCAAAAAGGCCATGGTAAGAGGGGGATTCATTGGTGTGGTTGGGATCAATTATGTGAGTTCAAGGAAAATGGCAAAATGGGCTTTCGAAGTCTTTATAAATTCAATATTGCCTTATTAGTGAAACAAGGGTGGCATTTAATCAATTATCTAAATCCCCTTTTAGTGCGTGTTTTAAAAGCCAAGTATTATCCATCTACAAATTTTCTTAATGCAAGATTAGGGAGTCTACCTTCATATGCCTAGAAAAATGTATGGGTAGCGAGAGATGTTTTTAATAAGGGGCTGGGGTGGAGGGTTGGATCAGGCTAGAATATTTCTATAAGGGAAGATATATGGTTAACAAGACCTGTAGGGAGCAGATTAAATGTCAACATTAATGAGAAGGTGAGGTTAGTGTCAGATCTTATTGATACACATTCTAAAAAGTGGAAAGCTGACCTTACTTTCAGTATCTTCCCTACAAATCTTGCGAGCAGAATATTACAAATTCCCTTAGCAAGGGAAGATCATGAGAATGTGCATGTTTGGAGTGGTGAGCCTTCTGGAGAGTTCATAATAAGAAGTGCTTATAAATTATTACAAGATGGCTATAAAGTTAATTTTTTACAAACCAACCTATAGGATTTTTACAAAAAACTTTGGACCTTACATCTTCCTCCAAAAATTAAAACTACAGTTTGGAGAATTTCTTGGAATTACATCTATACTCTTACTAATCTTAGGCATAGAAGAATGTGGCGGATGCAACCTGTCCCAAGTGTCGAGAAGCTACTGAGAGTATCAATCACGTCTTTCGATATTGTCCTACAACAGTAGAAACATGGGTAAATTTAAATTTGTATTAGATCGTATTGAATACGATTCTTGATAGCTGGGATTGTCTTACTTTTCAACAAAAGGAACTACTGAGCAGTGTAGGCTATTCTATTGTGGCCTTTAGGTAATATGGATGAGTTGGAATCAACTGGTTCATGAAAAGAAATCATCTTCTAATAAGGATATCTCAGATTGGATTCTTAGATATAAAGGGGAACTGGATGATTTAGTTACTATGGTACGTACCAGATCTGGAGAACAGAAATCGTGGAAACCTCCGGTTGAGTCATACATCAAGATCAACTTTGATGGTGCGTTTGACCTGCAACAGAACAGATCGGGTTCCGGAGTGGTGGCTCGGAACTCCTTGGGTGAGATTTTAGCTTCTAAGTCAGTTATACATTCATCGGTGTTATCTCTGTTTGCAGCGGAGACTCTCGCTTGTCTCTAAGCAGTCTTGTCAATGATTCACCTAGGTATTAAATCAGTGGTTATTGAAGGCGATTCTTTAACAATAATCAATAAATGTAAGGCAGTTTTACCAGATAAATCTGAAACGGGGCAATTATACGTGACATTCATCAACATTGTGGGTACTTTCAGCGCATTTCTTTTCAATTTACCCCCAGATCAGCTAATAATCTTGCTCATAGCCTAGCGACAGAGAGTTTAAATAAAAGGGAAGAAGTTTACCTTAACAGATGAGTGCTAGACTTTGTACTAGGGGTGAGCAAAATCCGATTCGATTCGAAAAACTCGATAAAAAATTCAAATTTTGAAATAAATAGTTTGAGTTATTTGAGTTAATCAAATTATTCGGATCAACTCGAATAAAAAATTAAGTTTTTCGGTTTAACTCGAATATGTATTACACAATTCGAGTTATCCGAAAATCCGAATAAGAAAAGACAAAACTACGTTGTTTTGATTAATGTTTGCTTTTTTAAAAGTTAAAATTCAAAATAATTAAGTTAAAAGGCAAAACTATGTCCTTTTGATAAGTGTTTACCCATTAAGTTAAAAGGCAAAATTATTATATTGTTCATGTAGTTAAATAATCTTGTACTTCGTCTACTAGTTAAATAATTGGTCTATCTAAACGCAATATTAAGTATAAATAATAGGGTTCGTTTACTCGATTCAATTTGACTCAAATTTTTTTGACTCAATTCAATTCGAAAAATATTCAAATTGAATTCAGTTGCTAAAATAAAATTTGTCAACTCGACTAACTCAAAAAATTTTTACTCAATTCGACTCGACTCAACTCGACTTAACCCAACCGAATACTCACCCCTACTTTGTACGACAAGCAGAGAAAATGAGAAGGCAAAGAAACTCGAATTGATCGATGTGCATGTTAATTTTTTTGGATGGTGAAATGGGTAGCAGAAGTAGAGGTGTGCATGGGCCGGGCCGGGCCGGGTTCGGGCCTGGCTCAATTAAAAATTTAGGCCTGTTAGTCGGGCTCGGGCCGGGCCGGGCCCGAAAAATGGGCCTAAAATTTTGCCCAAGCCCGACCCGAATAAAAATATTAAAACCCGGGCCCGGCCCTGCCCGCCCATATTAATTTTTACACTATTTTTTATATAATTTTAAAATATATATAAACCATAAAAAATACTAAAAAACCAAAATAAATATTTCTCAATAAATAAAAAATAAATTTTAAAAAATATGTATACTTAAATAACAATAAAATAGATGTAACTTAACAAACAAATGCCTCTAAAATAATAACAAAATTAACAAATGTCTTTAAAATAATAACAAAATTAACAATAAAATAAGTTTTATACAATATCTAAACAATAACAACAAAATAGTAGCAATATAATAGTAAAATGATAGCAAAATAGGGAGAAAATAATAGGAAAATATTATTAAAAAATAAATTATTTTTTGTCTTTAGTGAATTCGGGCCGGGCCGGGTCGGGCCCGGGCCGAAAATATCTTACTCGAGCCCGGCCCATTTTTTAAACGGGCCGTATTTTTTTGTCCAAGCCCATTTTTCGGGCCTATATTTTTGCCCAAACCCTCCCACATTTCGGGCGGGCCTTCGGGCCGGGCCGGGCCGCCCGGCCCATGCACACCTCTAAGCAGAAGGGTCTTGAGTTTTTTGGAAACTACTACTAATTGGTAGCTGAATATGATAAGATAGGTCATAAATGTGGTTTTGGTGGATGACAGCTACAATTGAATTGAATAGGGTTTATTTTTGTAAGGTTTTTTCTTTTTTATTTGTTCATGTCATTGGGCTGAAGCTGGGGTTCTTGTTAGGCTGCCCGTTGGAATTTTTTTATTTAATTTTAATGAAAATTTAGTTTAAGTTCTATTTCAAAAAAAATCGAAATTGGACAAACCTCAACTTGATATGCTTTTGGGTCGGATTTGGATAAGGTATTAAGACCATATTTTTAAGTTTATGTTTGGTTCGGTCTGAAAAATGAGTTTATTTTTTATTCAAGATTGATTCAATTTAAAAAAAGTAAACTCGAACTTGACTTGATCCGTCCATATTTAATTTTTTAATATTTTTTATTTAAAAATAATTTAAAATATATATAATACATTAAATACACCAAAATGCTAAAATAAAAAAAAGTATAACATGTTAAAAACTATTTATATTAAAAAAACACTATCATAAATATAATAAATATTTTATTATATTAAAAACACAAATAAATATAATAAATATTTTATTGTATTAAATATTATTTTTAAATTTTGGGTTGAGTTATGGGTAAACTACCAAAATAGTCACTTTTGTTTCTCTCAGGTTACATTTTAGTGATCACTTTTATTTGAAATGTTACGTTTTAGTCACTTACGTTATCGTGTTGTAACATTTTAGTCATTGAGTGTTAATTGTTGTTAACAGTGTAATGGTAAGCTAACATGGCACATTAAATCATCATTTCAAAAGAAAATTTTAGGTTAAATTATACAATTGGTCCCTATATTTTTTTGTTTTGAACAATTTAATTTTTATCTTTTACATTAAAAGAGATGGAGAAGGAAGGAAAATAGACGGAGAAGCAGAAGAGAATGAAAAATAAAGAAAAAAATTAAAAGAACATGAAAAAAATTGCTCAAAAAAAATATGGGGACCAATTGTATAATTTAACCTAAAATTTTTGTTTGAAATGATGATTGAACGTGCCACGTTAGCTTACCATTACACCGTTAATGGCAATTAATGGCTCAGTGATTAAAATGTTACAACACATTAATGTAAGTGACTAAAACATAACATTTCAAACATAGGTGACTAAAATATAACTTGAGGGAAATAAAGTGACTATTTTGGTAGTTTACCCTTGAGTTATTTAGTTGGATAAGTTTTTTTTTTTTAGATAATGAGTTTAATTATTATTGGGTTAGTGATTTAATATAAAAATAAATATATAATTATTATTTAACATATATAATTAATTTAATATTTTTATAACATAATATATTTAAGTCAAACTAGGTAGGGACAAAACATCTTACCCAAAGCCTAGTCCATATAAAAACATGCCTTAAATTCTAACCAAATTTATTTTTTGAACCTTGTATTTTTATTCAAATTCACCCATTTTTCGAGCGGACCTTCAAACTTAAATAAATAACTTGAACACGTTAATTCACACTTCCAAAAATGCATTCAGAGAATTAATTAGTGAATAACCATATTTTGACAATGCCCAAATTTGATTAATTTTCAATAGTGTAGTATATTATTTTATATATATGTAAAAATTAAAAATAGGCACATATATTTTTTAATTAAAAATTAAATTAAACAATTTATATTTAAAGTTTTAAATAAATTTTTTTATTATTGTGTTAATATCATATAATATCTTACCCCAAATTGATGATTTATAATGTACAATAGTAAAGCACATTGCACTTCTAAGAGGAGAATAGTAGTTTGAACCTTTGAGATAATATTATTAAGAAGAATAATCACGAATCCCAAACACAAAACATAAAAACAGACATGTATAATATAAAATTAAAAAGACCTTTTTCCGTCCAAATTAAATAAATATTTATTAAAAATAATAAACTCACGTGTATTATACAATAATACAAAATCTAACGCACCATGTTCTTCCGTCACATGGGATAACGGCTGTACATCGAAGACTGCTTTTGACTATTCATGGTTGCACCGTCATTGGGTACCACCCAAAAGGTAAAAGCCCAGGTGTCAAAAATCACCGTCCACCAACAATACCACTTTCCTGTATAAATCTACTTCCTAGACTTGCTAGTTTTTCATCAAATTCCTCCAGTTTCTCTCTCTCCAAACACACTCTCAGTATGTCTGCTTTAAGATCCACCATTTCTTCCGGGATAATCAGATCAACTTCATCTACCAATTCCATGCTGCCTGCAGCTTCATCTTTCAAGCCGATCAAAAACCCTTGTTTACCTCAAACCCACAAGCTTTTCACATCAAACTGCAACACTTTCTCAGCTCCCAAACGAGGTTTCACTTGCAAAAGCCAGGCTATTCCATCTGATGACTCAGCTACGGGTAAATCTTGATTCAAACCCGTCAATTGATTGGTGACTTTGGATTGATGTTTTTGATTAATATTTCTGGGTTTTGTGTTTGTTTCAGAAAAAGTTCAAGAACTACATGTGTATGAGTTGAATGAGAGAGATCGTGGGAGTCCAGCTTACCTTCGTTTGAGTCAGAAATCCGTGAACTCACTGGGCGATCTTGTCCCTTTTAGCAACAAAGTAAGCTTTCTTTTTCTATTTTCACTGAATTAAGTTTATGAAATTAATCTTCAACATATATATATATATATATATAAATACAGATATACAGGGGAGATTTGGAGAAACGGATAGGAATAACATCAGGAATATGCATATTAATAGAGCATAAACCCGAAATGAAAGGTGATCGCTACGAGGCCATCTTCAGCTTTTACTTCGGAGACTACGGTCACATAGCGGTGCAGGGACCTTACTTGACTTACCAGGACACATATCTCGCTATTAAAGGTGGGTCTGGCATTTTTGAAGGTGTCTCCGGTCAGGTCAAGCTCCACCAAATCGTCTTCCCCTTTAAGATTTTCTACACTTTCTATTTGAAGGGAATTGGTGAGCTCCCGGAAGAGCTGCTTTGCAAGCCAGTTGACCCACACCCAGCTGTTGAAGCCGTTCCGGCTGCTAAGGCTTGTGAGCCACATGCCACCATTGCAAATTTCACTAATTAAATCAATTGCAATTGCAATGTCAATGGGATCTTAGTATAAATTTTGTTGTAGCAGAGTTTAAGATTAGAATGAATTAAAAAAATAAACGTGTTGTCCTTTTTAAACTTTTTTGTGCAATGGATGGTTTTGCCTTTTAGCCTCTGGAACGCATTTTACGTACATATACATACCTTAGTGGCTGTCATTATTACCGACATAAATCACCCATACCTACACATCATTATTCTTTTATTTTATATATATTGAGTTAGACCTATAGCTGCGTTTAATCAAAAAAATGCCACTGTATGTACACAATTTCACGACGGCTATAATAAAAACGTTGCTATTCACCAATGTAGAACACATGTTTTTATATTTCGATGCAAAATACATTGGTGCCATATATATACCAATGCTCGGTCTAAAATTGCTTTTACTTATCGAAACTTACGATGGTGCTCATAACGAAGTCGTCGAAGAATTATACAAAGCGTGTTCTGAGAATTGCCACCAAGTGTACCCATTTTAGTAGCGGTTTGTAAGAAATGTCGCTGAATGTCTCAGCTATAGTGGCTGCTCTGCTAAAACTATGTGAAATGATATTAATTATTTTAAAAATATATAATTTTTAAAGATGTTATTCTATGTTAAATTACAAGAATTTGAAAGTTTTGACATTTGAACGGGGCATTTCCTTCATGTTGATTAAGAAGGATTATACAAGTATCTCTTACAGACTTTGTATCATCCCACACTTGATCCGATTGTTGGGTCCGAATATGATACATTACATTTGTTGCCGAAGCAACTCAAACTAGCTTCTCTTAAATAATTAACACAATCATCAATCAAAATCACAATAAACATTACATTCATATGGTTTGGAAATTATGATATAGATTGAATAAATTGAAATGACTCGAAAGTTATTGTAAATTTATTGTAATGACTCGAAAGTCAGTGATGTCAAAAATTGCAGTTTCAAAACCTCGTTTTCGGTAACCGAGTCTATGAATATTAAATAGGGATATTTACGAAGTTAGTATATTGATGAACTAAAATTTGGTTAAGCGATTTAGTCGAAATTGTGAGTAATTAAGGCCTAGGGACTAAATTATAAAAGACATATTGCTTTAGGTATTTAATTGGCCAAAGACTTAGGGATTTATATTGCAATTAGCCAAAGTCTAAAATGGCAATTAAACCATTTTAATTAGAGGATCGTGAATGATAGAGGATTCCATTAAGGTTTATTTATATTACATTAAGTTAATTAAATTATGTTAAGATAATTAAGTTAAGTTAATTAGGTCTTAATCTAGCTATATATATATATATATATATATATATATATGTTGAATTAGTGGAAAGACATTATCTTCATCTTCCACCAACTTCCATAGTTGAAACCTAAAGAAGAAAAACCAAAGAAAATTTTGTATTATTATTGAATTATTATTCGTAGCTAAAGATGACGCAGGACCATCGAGAGGGAAAGGAAAGGTGATAGTCGACGATGAGTGACGCAAGTTTTCGGTTTATATTTCTATGATTTAGAAACCATTTATTTTCTGCATGTCTATGTTAATTTGCGTCATATAATATTGAGGTGAGTTGCTATTGGATTTTTGAATTAAATTGTTTTGGTTGAGATTGAATATCGAGACAGTGACTAAACTGACTAGGATAGAAAGTTGTATAGCTTAATTGATATAGGAAATTAGTATGAAATTGAGCTGAATTATGTTATAATATATGATGAACTGATGTTGAATTGAGAATGATGGGATGTGAATTGAACTATATGATGAAATTGGAAAACTGGTTACTCTATTAACTGTATAGGTTTATTCGATGATGTACTTACGTGCCGGTATATTTGTTTCAACTTATCCAACGATGCACTTACGTGCCAATGTAATTACTTTGATTTATTTGATGATGTACTTAAGTATCAGTAGGATTATTTCAGTTTATCCAATGATATACTTACGTGTCAATACGATTACTTTGGTTTATTCGATGATGCATTACGTGTGCTAGTATAATTGTTTCAGTTCATCAGATGATGCATATCGTGTGCCAGTATAATTACTTCAGCTTTCTCGATGATGCATTATGTGTATCAATATCTTTCCTTTGGTTTATCTGATAATGCACTGTGGTATCAAATTGAAATGCAAAATGACAGATCTGTGTATCCGATCTGAGTATATGTTGGTTAATAGAGTTACAAATGAATGAATTGTATAAATGTTATGTGAAGTGATGTATGAATTTGAATTGTAATATTTGAAACGAATGGAAAAGGAGCCCTAGGGACGAGTTAAGTATGAATGAGCTTATGGACTCGAAAATGATTGAAATGGTAACACGAGGTTGAGTATAAATATATGCATAAATGAGTTTAAAATATGAATTTATACTTGCGAATTGAATGGTATGTTTAGATACTCTTGTGTTGAATTGAGTTGCAAAAACAAATTTGTACAACTTTAGTAGAAATGATAGTTTTGACATGAATAGGTAAATGAATTGGCATGCAAGATTGGTATAAGCATGACTATATGAAATTGAAAGTGTTTGACATAAAAGGTATGAGATTGGGTTAGGAATTGAATATGTGCTTTTTGTATAATTTTATTATATTGCCTTGGATCATAGATTTACCACTGAGCATATTTGTTCAGCGTACAGTTTGTTTTTCTCCGTATGCAAGTAAAGTAGCTTTTGGTAGTTCGAGCAGTTGATCCAGCATCTAACAATTGATCCTTGACTCAACAAAGTTCATAAAAATTATATTTTGTTCTAAGTTTGACATGTACCTAGGTTGAGTTATATTTGATATAAAACTATGTTTATATGCATTTATGGTTTTATAGGTTAATATATGAGCTTGGTTAATTAGATATGGCTTGCAAGGAGATTTAAATTGGGTTTGAAATGGTGTGATATGCTGCAATATTAATGTTCTTGGTGAAATTGATATGAATGTATATGATTTGAAGGTATTGCAATAGATGGTTAGCTTATAAGTAACCAAGCATTTGCAAATTGTTGAAGATAAAGTATAAATGTTAAAGAATTGCATTTGTTAGCTAAAATATGAATGGAATGTGTTTAGAGTTTGATTGGAAAAATTACAGGTTGAAATCCATTTCAAATTGTAGAAATAGTATGTGACGTCGCGACGAGATCTGAATGCCATAGCACAGTGCGACGTCAAACTTTGGTCATTGCGATGAGGCTTGACAATATGTTGCATCGTGACAAGGAACCCCCTCACCTCACGGCATCAATCCTGTATTTTGAATTCATTACAATTTGGTCATATTTTTATCTTAGGTTAGCTTTAAGGCTTTCTTAAGCTCGTGTAAGATTTAGAAATGATTGTAATCGTATTGAATGAATATTTTGGTTGAATTTAATCATATAACAGTATAAATTGATTGTAAATGATCATAGTTGCTTCGGTAATGAATGTGGCCTCCTATAACTCAGACTCAAAGATCGAGTCGGATATAGAGTGTTAGAGTTATCATTTTCAAGCTTAATATCTCCAAACCCCTATAATAGTAACTTGACATATACTTGATAATTGAAGAATCTAAAGTGTGGACTAGCTTAATAAAGTTTAATTGATGATAAATCTATGAAAATTTCAAAGGAAAAAA
Organism: Gossypium stocksii; assembly: GCA_020496765.1. Classification (NCBI taxonomy): domain Eukaryota; kingdom Viridiplantae; phylum Streptophyta; class Magnoliopsida; order Malvales; family Malvaceae; genus Gossypium; species Gossypium stocksii. The sequence goes on from CM035623.1 coordinate 6,032,011, forward strand.
ATTTCTTACCTTAGTTGATTATGGACCACAATGACTTTCTTTCTCTTCTTCCTAAATTAGGATGGCAAAATGGAGAAAATGATATGTTTCTCTCTCCCACTAATACTATCTATTTATACTTTGATTAATATATTTATTGAATTTAATTAAACTTTAATTAATGCTTATTGAATGGTTAAAACCAACTATTATTAGTCGCAATTCATCCATTCACCATGAATTCTTAATGGTTAAATAACCATGAAGGCCCACATAAGTTCTTATTCATTTTCTAAATTAAAACTCAATAACAATTATATTTTTATAATTTAATCCCTATACTATAATTAACAATTTTCTCAATTTAATAACTCGACAATCCACTAATATATTTTCAAATTAAATACGTAAATTCTTCTATTTATAATCTCACTAATTCAATTTATGGAATTCAGATTGTGAATTTTCTTTAGAGTTGTTACAATATATGTAATAATTGTTTCGACAGTTAAATAAAATGATATAAAACAATAAAAATAAGAAAATAAAAAAATGATTAATATATACGGAGGTACTTAAACTTGAAAATTTAACTTACTTAGTACTTAAACTTTTTTTTCGGGCTTCATTGGTACCTAAACTTAGAAACTGTAAACTAACTTGGTACTTTTTTTTAGGTACCTAACTAACACCGTTTATTTTTACAGATCTAACCAATCCTTTCTCGCCATGTGTATTAAAAGATAATCAGATTTTGACATGTGTAATAAAAAGATTTAATTAAATTATTTTAAAATTAATAAATTAAATTACATAAAAAAAACTCTTAATTTATTTCTTAATTTTTCCTACCCGCCCCCTTTCTTTATCCCAAGTCTATCACCACTCTTAATTCAACTGGCTCAATTGTCGGTTCAATTAGTTTTAACCGGTTTGGACTTGTCACCCTATCTATTCTCAATCCAACTAATCCGATCAATCAGTCCAATCCAATTCAAATAACATTGAAAAAACACATAATTTAATTATTATTAATATTTGAATATTACTGTTTAAAACATTTTTTCTTGAATAATTAAAAATATATTTAAAAATATCCATCAACATGTTTTGACAAAGCAATGAAGAATTTTTTATATTCTTTAATAATTTTAAAAATATTTACATGGTTTTATAATTTTATTCTTAGGTATAATGACTTATTTCATCTTTTATTTTTTTTAAAAAAAATCATTTTAACTATCCATTTAATTTTTCACCTCTTTTAACATTTAAATTTGCATTGTTTGTCAAATCACCCTAAAATGAATGATAAAGTTAACGCGTATTAACTTTGTTAACATGACATCGACATGGCAGTCCACGTGTATACCATATTAGAAATTAATTAATTTTAAAAAATTTAAAAATATTAAAAATATTTTATAATTTTTATATTGTTTTAATAATTTTTAATTTTTAAAAGAATAAATAATTATTAATGTGACATCCATGTAAAAATCAGTATATGTCACATTAACAAAGTTAATAAAATTAAAATTTTCATATATTTTAAAATAAATTGACAAATAATAAAAATTTAAATATAAAAAACTAAAATATTAAATAAAAATTAAAATATTTTTTAAATAAAAATAAAATAAATTTATTATACTTTTTAATTAATTATTAACATCACATATAAAATAAAATAATATCACACCAATAATATATAACAGCATCATTAACTTTTTATAAGATGGTATAGTCAACATTTTAGAGGACGTCACTTATAAAAAATAATATTTTAATTAAAAAAGTGTAACGACACCCCTTCTTCACCCGTACTCTTTTTTATTTTTATATTTTATAATTTAATTTAATTTTATAAAAATAATTGAGTTATTTTATTTTTATAATTTTATTTTTTAATATTTTATAATTATATTTTTTTAATATTTAGAATAATTCCCAAGTTAATAATGTGTAAATGTTAAAAGCAAAATGTATTTTATTTGATGACCAAATAATTTTAATAGTAAAGTAACTAAAAATAAAAAATCACTTAATTAAAGTAATGAAATTAACAAAATAATTTTGGTGACCAAAATAAGAACTTGCTAAAAATATTGAGTGACTATTTAAGTAGTTTACCTTAATGTTTTTATGTTAATTTTACCAAAATTTATCAGTTTGGTCATTATTTTAAATATTCAAAATTTTAAAATGATAAAAGATGAAAATAAAAGAATTTAACTATTTTTATTAAATAAAATAAAATTATAAGAACTATAAAATATAAATATAAAACTAAAAGAATTATAAAAAGGTGTCGCCAAAATATTGTTTTTATTTATTTATTATTAAAATATTATTTTATAGATCTCGTAAATATGATTTTTCTTATTTAAATAAAAATCATATTTATTTTAAAAACAAAAATAAAAAATGTTTATTTAAAATAAAATCACGTGTTTTGTAAAATAGACAAAATCTAACGCGCCGCCCTCCTTTTTCACATGTAATAATAGTTCACTTAAAAAAAAAAGGCAATAATAGTTCACATGTGAAGACTGCTTTGAGGGATAAGACTTTTTTTTTCATTATATATATATATAATACCATCAATTCCTCCACGTGTAAATTCACCGTCCACCAACGTTACCACTTTTCTATATAAATCTACTTCCACTATTCCTCATTTTCTCATCAATATCCTCCACTTTCCTTGTCTCCAAACACAATTCACTAAAGCAGAAACAGCTAGAAGAAGGAGGAATGGCCGCCTCGGGTAAATATAATTTCCAATTTTCCCAGTTCTGAAAGAAACCCATCCATTTTTTACATTCATATTTTCGATTTGATGATTTGTCTCTTTGGGTTGATCTTGTTTAATATTTCTGGGGCTTTGTGCTTGTTTCAGATAAAGTTCAAGAACTGCATGTATATGAGATGAATGAGAGAGATCGTGGTAGTCCAGCTTACCTTCGTTTAAGCCAGAAACCTGTTAACTCACTTGGTGATATTGTCCCTTTTAGCAACAAAGTAAGGTTTTTTTTTTTTTTTCTGAATTAAATTATCGAATTAACCAAATAGTTATTGATAAATATATGTAATTACAGATATATAGGGGAGATTTGGAGAAACGGATAGGAATAACAGCAGGGATGTGTATATTGATAGAGCATAAACCCGAACTGAAAGGTGACCGCTATGAAGCCATCTTCAGCTTTTACTTCGGAGACTACGGTCACATAGCGGTGCAGGGACCTTACTTGACTTACCAGGACTCGATTCTCGCTATTACTGGTGGATCTGGCATTTTTGAAGGTGTCTCCGGTCAGGTCAAGCTCCACCAAATCGTCTTCCCCTTTAAGATTTTCTACACTTTCTATTTGAAGGGAATTGGTGAGCTCCCAGAAGAGCTGCTTTGCAAGCCGGTTGAGCCACACCCAGCTGTTGAAGCCGTTCCGGCTGCTAAGGCTTGCGAGCCACATGCCGCCATTGCAAATTTCACTAATTAAATAAATTATGAATCTCATATAATTTTAAATAATTTGCAAATCTAATGGTGTTAGTATTTTTATTTTCATTTTAATATTTTGTAGTAGAGATAAAATTAGAAAGAAATGTGGTCCCTTTTTAACTTTTTGTGTTATCAGGAGGATATCATTAAATTGTTATTTCTTATTATTTTCGTGGATATTTATGTTAGTGGTCCTCACTATTACCGACATGAATCGTATCCATCCCTTTACATCAATGAATAACTTCGCTAAAAAATTCATGGAGACTTTTCATAGAAAGAAGGGTGTCTAGCATAAATTATTATAAACGTGTTAAGCATTTTGTTTTTCGTTTTTTTTTGTGGGAACAAATAGAATTACAGCAAAGGTCTATGAAGATCCTCGTTGATGTCCAAAGCCAGTTTTTCACGAGAAATATATTCATCCTGTTGAATACGTGAGACAAGTGCTAAGTAAAATGTCTTGGAGAAGGATTACTGAATAACCCGAATAGCTTTTTTACTATCTGTCTTTGAATAACTCAAATGGATTACTGAATATGCCGAATATCTGTTTTGGTCAACACTATTATGAGTTGTAGGTTTTTCATATATTGCCAAACACGCAAAGACAATTGGCCTCGTACGAGCGTTGGATATCATATTGAAAAATTTTGTTTTGGTGGGAACAATAAAGTTGAAGTGAGTGGCACCACTTCTATATGAGTTGTCAAATTTTAATAATTAAGGGTTTTTTATATTTTACATGTAAAAGACATGGAAGGAGGAATTTGAATTCATTACAAATGAAGAGACTCCTAGATTTTCGCGTACAATAGCAAAGCACATAGAAAGTGATATGAGTGCTTGGTGGAGAGTAGGTCATATTGAAAAAGAGTGAACTATACCTGAATTAGGCTTCCATTATCGAATAAGAAAGAACAAAACAATACTCATATTAGAAACATGGATAAATATAAAACGTCTAAACATAGAAAGACAATCATCAAAGTGAACAAGTCACCCCTTTTGAGGTATTCACTTCGATGATGATGGAAATGTCATTGCTGACCTGAAACTATAAATGTTAAGAACAAATAGATTGTTTGAAGCAGTTACTTGACCGTGTATATATAAACAAGTAGTTTGTGTAATCTTATTGATTCAATGAAAACAAAAAATATATATATACATTTTCTCTCTTCTTTGTTCTTTCACCACCAGCGACTGGTCTCCTATCAGTTAATCCAACACAATATTTGAGCCAAGAAAAATTTTCGATCTCTTCTTCTGATAAGTTTTCTGTAATTCTGTTTTCTTTAGTTTTTGTGATTCTTGTGAATTCTTGGTTAGAGTTTTCTTGTTTCTTTGTTATTTCTTGAAATGGTCCATGATCAAGATTCTGTCACTTCCATTGATTTCAATCATCCATTTGATACACCGAGTTCTCTTTTAGTACCCCATCAGCTTTTGGGATTTGAGAAATATAGTATTTGGAGTCGTTCTATACGCATAGCATTGTTGGCAGACAACAATTTGGGGTTTGTAGATGGTTTTTGCAAGCAAGTTTCTTTCCCTTCTAGTTTACAATATCAATAGGAAAGATGCAAAGCCATAGCACTATCTTGGATTCTTAACACTATTTGTAAGGAACTTTCTGCTGGTATAGTATTTGTTTCTAGTATAGCATTGGTTTGACCAGATCTTAAAAAGAGGTATGACAAATTTGAAGGTTCTTGGGGTTTTTTTCTTTCTTCATGGAGAGATTGATCTCATGTTCAAGGTGTTTCTTCTATTTTCACTTATTTTACAAAGTTGTGACTTCTTTGGGATGAGTATGATGCCTTAGTCTCATTTTCTACTTGTGATTGTGACTTATCTCGTAAAAATGCCCAACACTTGCTACAACAATAATTGTTTCAATTTCTGACAGGATTAAATAAAGCATATTCAACTGTTAGGAGTTAGATATTGTTAATGCAGACCCTGTCATCAATCATTCAATCATACTTTGATAATTGTTCAGGACAAAGCTCATCATCAACATGTGTTAGAGTCAGTTATAATTAATAAACATATTGATCTTTCGTAATTTAATACATCAAATTAGGCTCTCCGTTATATTACAGGAATTTATTCTCAAGCAATTTAGGTGTCTTTTCTTTATTTTTAACGATTTTCAGCTTTTGTTATTAATAAATAATTTTTATTAGTTTTATGCCCTTTTGAGACCTAAATTGGCTAAATGGTGCTATAGGGGACCTAACAATGTGATTGAGTTGATATGGAAAATTAGCAATGGCTCGAGCTCGAGGAAATCGTCATTCAGAGTGGGTATCGCGACCCCGAGATCATGGAAGTCATGATACCTCTAAAGGTGTTGAAGTGAAGAAAATTGAGGTCAACTCTAATAATGTCGCAACACCAAAGAGTGTATGTCGCGACACCGAGACCCCCAAGATACACAAGTTCGCCATGGTTTTAAGTGCCGCGACACAACTGCCTGGCCGGTGAAAAACTGTTGAGGCAATTTTATGCCAAAACAAACTGAAGTTTTTTTTTTTTTTATTTAAGGGCATAATGATCAATGTTAGGTTAAAAGACTATAAATAATACCTTATAAGCTTTTGAAGATTTTTTTTTTTTTGGTAGCTGAACATTTTTCTTTAGTTTCATAGTCTTAGGTTAGGTTTCTTTTCCTTTTCTTTTCATTTTTAAATTAGTTTTCCTCTTTTTATTTTAGAATAGATTTTATATTTATTGTTCTATTTCTTCTTTCTTGTTGAAGATTATGCAAAAGGGAGATGATCAAACTCTTGGGCTTCATTGGATTTCCATCAATTGAAAGATCATTTTTTAAACTCTTTACTTTTATTATATATATCACGGTTTAATAAAATACTTGTTTGAAATTTAAGTTTGATCATGTGCTACATTGGTTGATGGTTGGTTGCTTGGTTCTTTATTAGTTTAAGTTAATATTTATTCTTGATTAATTGATGTCCGATTATATCTAAATGCTTATTACACTAGAATTGACGCCTCTAGTGGAAAATCTAGATAAACGAGATCGAAAGGAGAGTTTATCATTTGATAGTTCGATATAATTGTGGCAAATAGTGAGATCGAGAGGAGATCTAGATTTCTAGGTGAGATCAAAAGGAAAACCTAGGTGGTATCTTTTAGTCTAGGATGAGACCGATAGGAGATTCTTAGCTAAGAGTGACAAACAATATAATCAACTTAGGTTTATTAGCTTAGTTAGTGATTAACGACCCAATTGACCATCGTTTTATCATTTTCAAAACAATAAGGAATTAGATTAGTTATTTTAATAGATAATTTAAATTTAGTTTATAAACAATTTTATATTTAAATTTACACTAATAAATTTTGATCCGATTAGATTAGTAATTGATTAACTTATAGTTAGCTTGATAAATACATTTACCAATTTGACAATTTTTTGAGTTCGATCCTTGAAATACTCTATGTGTGCCATTGTAACACATATAAATATTACAACTAATTTGTCACACTTGTAGTAAAGCCGCTTTTAAATTCTAAAGTTGTGTGTTGGTTTATTTCCCTAGTGCACGCGAGCCAGGGCGCAACCACCTACTGCCTTATATTCCTCTAATGTGCAACATATGGGTCCTAGGAAGAAATTTACTGGTGTTTGTGATCACTACAAGATTAAGGGGCATAAACGGGAATTTTGTTACAAGTTGATTTGGTATCCACATAACTTCAAGTTTACAAAACGGAAAAAACAAAACAATGTCTCAACAAATAATGTATCAGCTTCTAAACCTTTCTCTAGTTCTATAGTTCAGCCACACTGTCAGGCTCTAGTCTTTACTCCGAAGTAGTACTAGCAGATTTCAGGGTTGTTAAGCAAGGAACCTCCTGTTGAAGTAGTTGCACATATGGCAAGCACAGCTTCTGACTTTTCACCCTTTTCACTTGAATGGATCCTAGACTCAATAGCCACTAACCATATGATTTTTAATCTTCATTGCTTGAATTCTCCTGTTACTTGTGCTTCTAACTCCTCATTTGTTCAATTGCCAAATGTAAAGTCCACCTTTATAGCATATATTGGTAACTTTACTTTTGCTCCTCATAATACTTTTACCAACATTCTTTATGTCCTAGACTTCGATTACAATTTGCTATCCATTTCACAGTTAACACGTGATCTCTATTGTTTTGTTTCTTTTTACACCCGACTTTTGTTTATTACGAGACCTTTACAATGGCAAGATGAAGAGGATTGGTAGGGAACGAGGAGGTCTCTATATTCTGTCACCACAATAAGATTGTTTTGCCTCACCACAACCTTCTACTTCATCTTTTGTTTTTTATTCTTTTTTAAGTGTTCATGATACTTCATCTCTTTGGCATGCACAGTTGGGTCAAGCTCCATTGTCCAAATTGAATAAAATGTCCCAATTACGTTGTAAGTTGGTGGACAACAACTACGTTACTCAGTTTCTACTATGTCCTTTAGCAAAACAGTCACGTTTACATTTTCCTATTAGTTTGCCTCGTGCTGAATCACATTTTACCCTTGTTCACATTGACCTATGGGGACTGTATAGAGTGTCTACACATAATAATCATTGGTATTTTTTTAGCCATAATTGATTATCATACCAGAATGACTTGGGTGTATCTTTCAAGGCTCAAGAGTAATGTTATTCTTCACTTAAAACAATTTCTTACCTTGGTCAAACTCAATTCTCAACTTGTATCAAAATAATTCGCAATGATAATGGATATGAATTTTTCAACTCTAAATGTAATTCTTTATTTTCTTCTTTCGAAATTATTCATCAAAGTTCTTGTGTACACATTCTTCAACAAAAAGGTGTTGTTGAGCACTAACATAGACATATGTTAGAAATTACCCGAGCCCTTGAATTTCAATTTGGTGTACTCACTAAATTTTGAGGTAAATGTGTGTTTGCAACTTGTTCCGTTATTAATCGACTCCCCATATCAGTTTTGTCTTGGAAATCTTCGTCCAAAATGTAACACCATCGTTCTCCTATTTGTCCCATTTGAGAAGACATTGGCATCCGTTGTGAATTTGTTAGCAAAATTTAGTTCTTCTCTAACACATAGGTATTGAAACAAATTAAATGTGTATTTAGATATTTCAGAGAAACTCTTGGAATGAGGTTATTTTATTCAAGTGATTCAAGATCTCTAATAGTTGGTATTAGTTGTTACTATTCAAATCATGCAAAAATAATTACAATGCACGAGGCTAGTCGAGAGTATGTTTGGCTAAGTTATTGACCTAATATATCCAAAAGATATATGATTTGCCTCTACAAGAAAGATGTCAACTATCTTATACGAACAAAATGCAACATGTATAGTTCAATTGAAGGGTGGTTACATCAAAGGTGACATAGAAGTTCAACAAATTCTTTCTAGTGATAATTTGACTAATCATTTTAACAAGGCATTGCCGACCACAACATTTGAAAGTACAACATACAAGATTAGAGTGCTTGGACTTAAAGATGCAATATGACGTTAGAATTAGGGGGAGTCTAAAAATCATTTTTTCCTTTAATTAAAATTTTATCCCACTAAGTCTTCTTGGTAAAACTTTTCAATGAGGTGGCTTGTAATAGGAGATTTTATACTCTTTTTCCTTTATTAGGTTTTCATCTCATAGAGTTTTTCTTAATAAAATTTTAACGAGACATATTTTCATTAATGGACATCTAAAGGGGAAAATTGTAAATCCATTTATAAATGAATGCCCATATAACTCGCCAAACCTCTAAATTCATTCTCTTGTAACTCTTGTAATCCCAAAAAAATTTATAAAGTGCATTAATTCTCTTTTTGTAACCTATGGTGATTGAGACCTTATAAATAAAGGGCATGTATAAGATTTTTGATATTTCAAGTGCAAGTTGAATTATCCTTTCATTTTTCTACTTTTCTCTATTATTCTTACTATAATTCTCTTAGTTTTGTAAGATTTAGAATATTTTTAGTTTTTGTTTATGAATAATTTTTTAATATATTGTCAACATGTTTGATATATATATATATATATATATATATTAAAAATAATCTTATTACAGGAAAACTTTGAATAAGACAAAACATTTATTTATTTAATTACCTCTAATCTTATTCTATCTTCCGCAATAGAAGATTAAAAAGAACCAAAAACAATACTAAGACCTCCTTTGGATGAGCGTTAACTGTGATACGGTGGAATTTTTTACTTTCCAGCTATAATAATTAATCTCATCATCATCACTATTTTTAACCTTACTAAAAATAAACACACCATCTATCTAAACTAAACTTAAGACTCCATTCACATCGCAATTTATTAAAATTATATAACATTAATAAATGATTTAATTAGTGAAATTTGCAATAGCAGCATGTGGCTCACAAGCCTTAGCAGCCGGAGCGGCTTCAACAGCTGGGTGTGGCTCAACCGGCTTGCAAAGCAGCTCTTCTGGGAGCTCACCGATCCCCTTCAAGTAAAACGTGTAGAAAATCTTGAAGGGGAAAACAATTTGGTGGAGCTTCACCTGACCAGTGACACCTTCAAAAATTCCTGACCCACCTTTAATAGCGAGAAACGTGTCCTGGTAAGTCAAATAAGGTCCCTGCACTGCTATGTGACCGTAGTCCCCGAAGTAAAAGCTGAAGATGGCCTCGTAGCGATCACCTTTCATTTCGGGTTTGTGCTCTATTAATATGCATATCCCTGCTGTTATTCCTATTCGTTTCTCCAAATCTCCCCTATATATCTGTATTTATATATATACATTTCAAGATTAATTTCATAAATTAATGCAGTAAGATTAATAAAAAAGAAAGCTTACTTTGTTGCTAAAAGGGACAAGATCACCCAGTGAGTTCACAGATTTTTGACTTAAACGAAGATAGGCAGGACTACCACGATCTCTCTCATTCATCTCATATATATGCAGTTCTTGAACTTTATCTGAAACAAGCACAAAATCCCAGAAATATTAAACAAGATCAACCCAAAGAGACAAATCAAATGAGTGGTACGAATCAAAATTTACCAGGAGCTGAGTTATCAGATGGAATAGCCTGGCTTTTGCAAGTGAAAGCTCGTTTGGGAGCTGAGAAAGTGAAAAGCTTGTGAGTTTGAGTTAAAGAAGGGTTTTTGATGGGCTTGAAAGATGAATTAACTGCAGGCAACAAGGATTTTGATCTGGGGTTACTTATTCTCCCAGAAGAAATGGTGGACCTTAAAGCAAAGCTTGAAGCGGCCATCGGGTTGTAAGTGTGTCTGGTTGAAAAGAAAGTAGAGGAATTGATGAGAAAGTGAGGGAATGTGGGAGTGGATTTATATAGATGGGGAAAAGAAAGGCAAGTGGACGGTGAATTTTGTTGGTGCTGTGTTTCAGGTGGACGGAATGACGGGGCAACTATGGTAATGAAAAGATTTTTGTAGATAGCATGATACACGAGGTTTTTCATAGAACCGGAAAATATTTGGACGGAAACATGTGTGTCATTCTTATTATTGAAAAACTGTCCAAATATTTTGGATTTGATTAGTTTTTCAAAAATAGAATTGTTTTTATTTGAGATTACTTACTATATTGTTGAATTTTTTTCCTTTTTGTTGAGTTGATTTACAGGTAGTTCTCATGAGAATTTATGTTTAAAAATCGGAGACGTTGTTGTTATTAGTAGGGGCGAAGTCAGAAAATTTTTTTAGAGGGGTCGAAATGAAATTTAATTTTTAATAGTCTATATCTTTATAATTTTTAAAGGATTAAATTAATTTTTCATAATTTTAAGGAGTTAAAAAGTATAATTTTACCTTTATTAATTTAAAATTTTAAAATTTTCTAAATAATTTTCCATTTTAAGGGAGGTGGGGCCCTTGCCACCCCTTTAATTCGCCTTTGGTTATTAGGAAAAATAGTTAAATGGGTATAGAAAATATTTTAATTATATAAAAAATTATAAGGGATTTAATCATTTTTTATTAATTTTTTTAGTTATAGTCGATTGAGTTTTAGCTCAATTAACATGAGCATTGTGGTCAATGTAAGAGGATGTGGGTTCAAGTGCACTAAAGCGCATTATCCTCTTAATTATGGGTTAGAGAGGAACTATGTATAGTTTTAGTTATTATGTCAAAAAGAGTAAATATAATCATAATCTATAATAAGATTGTTCAAAAAAATCTTGATCACAATATGTAATTAAGGAGGAATAAGTTTTTTTTTTTTCTTTTTTAGGTAATGTTTGAAAAGTCACCTAATAATTGGAATTAAGCAATGACAAAGCCACGGGGCTAGTAGGGGCCCCGGTCCCCTCTAAAATAGAAATTTTTTCATTTAGACTCCTTTATAATTTATAAAATTTTAAATTAGTAATGGTAAAGTTACACTTTGACCCCTCAAAAATGATAAAAAATTATAAAGATATAAGCTATTAAACTTGTGAAATTGCATTTTTACTGTCGTACAAATATAAAATATAATGCCAGCCCTAAAAAAATTTCTAGCTTTGCCCGCGGATTTGGGTGTGCACAAAGATGACATGTCTGGGTAAATACTGTCATTGGCGAGTCTCATCAATTAAGTGTAATTGGAGCACCCTCAATTACACTTTTAATTTCTTAAGGGGAAGGTGTGAATTGGAGTAATTACACTTAAATCTAATTTTAAAAATTATTTTTTATAAAAACTATAAAAATTATATTATAAGTATAAACATATATGAATGTTTCTACAAAAATATAGTATAAAAATAATATGTATTTTATAAAGTTATAAAAATATATATTATTTAAATCCTAAAATAATTCTAAAATTATGGCAAAAAAACTTACTATAAAAAATAATTTACATGTTATAAAAGTGTAATAATATATTTATTTATAAAAAGTGTGGCCAATAAGTATGGACATAAATTATTTGCGTGTCCATACTATATATTATAAAAATATATACTTATTCATAAAAATTGTTGTAATTTTTTTTTATCATAACTTATTTATAAAATAGTTTTCGAAAATTACGGCAAAAAATTACATTAGTTATAAGAAATGTTCGACATATTCTTAGGACTCAAAACCTTGCTGTTGATCAAATGACGAAAGTAGTTTCCTCCTTTAGTATAACAAGCTCTTTAATTTAAAACATTCATATATTTGAAATGTGATTATGAAGATATTTGTTGTTTTAAAAAAAATATTTCTCATAGTAATAACATCACATTAGTATAACATAAAAAAATAAAGTTAGATTATACTATCATGTTGCATATATCATAACTTCAATCTTAGGTAAAATTGAGATGATTCATACTTCGAAAAGTATATGAAAGAAAGAGAGCTTGAAATTTTAATGATGCATATTCCAATTCAGATGATGAGCTCAGTCAAAGACCAACAGATGATAATAAGGAGCATATGCTAAATATTAAAGTGGGAATAACCCAACAAATATGAATTAGAACAATTAGATAAAACTGCATATGGTGTTTATTTTTCTTGTCAGTTTTTTAGTAATTGTATTATCAACTACTTTTTTAGACTAACATAATATATATGATTATTTGATTTTAATTTTTATTATATTTTCAGAAATTATTTTTATCATACTAATAATTTTTTATTATTTTATTAAAAATATTTTTATAGTAATTATTTTTTTTAAATAAAAATTATGTAATTGTGTAATTACAATTTGTATTACCAAACATAATATTGGGAATTACAATATAATTACACTCTGTCAATCAAACACATCTAGAAAGTTACAATTCCTTATGTTAGAGTTTATGCGGCCCAAATCTTGTCACGTGTTGAAAAATAAATACAGTGATAGATTTTATTTTTTGAAAAATATTTTGAAAAAAATAATTTTAATCTAATATGTTTTCCGTCATTGACTAAAATAATCAATTAAGCCCCTACATTAATGGATTCCGTTTTTGACCATGTTGATCGTTAAAATAAATTAACAGACCAATCAAATGGTGACACCTCTCAACTTATGGTTTAATCTAATATTTTTCCCATAAAAATGATTAAAAGAATCAGAAAAAGTTATCAAAAAATATAAAAATTATTAAATATAAAAAATATAAAATTATGAAAATTGATATAAACTTATAAATATTATAAAATATTATAAAATATTATAAATATTATAAATATATAAAAAATCTAATAAATTATAAAAAATATAAAATTAATAAAAACATATTTAAAATTTTATAAAAAATATTAAAATTCTATAAAAATAATAAAAACCATAAAAAATATTAAAATATTAAAAATGATATGAAGTTATGAAAATTATAAAAAAAAAAAAAGAACTTCATAATTAACTAGGTTGGTTCAGTCGGTTGGATTGGTTAGATCGAAATCAGTAAGGGTATCAATTCGAAGAAAGCCATTAGATCAGTTGACCTAAGAACCTGTGTAACAACTTTCAAGTGATCCTATCGCTGGACTTGAGCAATAGGATGCTACTAACAAATACCACTCAATTACAAACAATTTACAATTCAAAAATCATAAATAAATATTAAATAATCATGTAAGAACACATATAATACATTATTCAATCTATTTTGGGTAAATATTGAGTATACGAAAGCTTAAAAAATAGTTCTAGAATGAACAAGGATCAATTTGAATTAGGACACACGACCATGTCCTGAGGCCGTGTGGATGAGTCACATGGATGTGTGAGCAAACTGTGTAACAACCTAATGCCGTGTGAAATTAAAGTTACACAGCCGTGTGACAAAGCTCAACCCCTGTGACTTAGGAATATGGTCTTGTGGTCAGACCATGTACAATTCAAATATTGGGTCATACGGCCGTGTCGTGAGGCTATGTAACTTCCTGTGACCATGTAGACAAACCTGCACCAAAATTAAATAGGCTACATGGTCGTGTGAGGTGATCGTGTCCTAAGCCGTGTGCACATAAAAAAGTGTCTTTTCAACCATGAAATACTTATGCCACAAGCTATCACTTAAGCCATATTTCAACCTATTTAAAAGTATTCAATTCAAGTCTAAAACATCATTTATAACAATCATATTAGGTGTCTAACCAATATGCCACAATTGACACCTCAGTCAACAATTCAAACCTAATTAAGGGTGGGTTTGGATGGGCGATTGGGTGCGGTGCGGTACGTTTAGTCTACTTTTTGTCTCACGCTACAGTATTGTTACAGTATCTAATCTTACCGCTACCGCTATTTTTACACTAACCACAGGTAAACACATCGCCCATCCAAACTCACCCTAAATATTAATCCTACTCAATCATACTATTATACCTTCAATGGCACCTCAAATAAATCATGCCAAACATGCATAAGAACAACCATTCAATCATTTCACGATTGATTTTCATATTAGCTTGATGACCTAAATTCAAAGATAACCAAAACATTCACGTAAAGCATAGGTATAATCATGACTTTTACTAATGTCATGCAACGACAAAATCTAAGCATATTATGCATCAAACCAATCTAAACATCCATTAAACATAATGCCTAACACATAATCATCTCATCTATGAAAACATTTAACAAATAGCCAAAGCAACTATCAAGCTATCAGCCAAATGACCACTCTCGTCATACTATACATATTTACATAACATATAAGGCCGACAAGACTCAAAATGTCATCAAACTACAAAATCAACATTCCAAACACAAGACTTCCTAGGTACATGTCAAAATCAAAATAAGAGCATCACCAACACTTGAGTCCGGGACTATCGTTGGATGCTAAATCTACGTATGAACCAAATAGAACCTAACTTGTACACGGAAAAATAAAACCGTACGCTGAGTATAATTTAGTAGTATTTCTATAATCCGAACAATAAGTATAATATGAAAGGAGCATAAATTTAGAATGAAAAAAAATGCAAATTATCAAATTAAATATGCTATTTCACATAATCATTTATTCAAAATCATCTCATTTCTCTTATATAAACTAAAGTCTATCACATTTTGCAAGTTAATAATCATGCATTTCATATAAGATACATTTCATCTCAAAATTCAATTTCATGTTTACATGGAATATAACATATTAATGTTCCCAATTCAATTCACATTTCACATTTCATTTTCCATTTGTTATTCTTTTTGCCATATCAAAATCATATAATCCATTTCATCCTTTATATCCCTATTAACACGACTCGAACTCAAACGGACACACAAATATAACCAACACACCAATTTGACACTCAGTGTCTCATCGAATAAATTCGAAACAAATAGTTGCGGCCAACGTTATAAATAAGTTAAAACTTAGTATCTCATCGGTTAAACCAGAGCAAATTGACACCCAACCCCTCATCGACTCATAATCGAAGTATCCCTGAACTCTTTCTATCATATGGCATACCAACTACATCCGACTCTACTAAATAGTTAATAGGGTGCTCGCTACTCAATTCATCATTTAATATCTCAATTTACAACAATTTTTATCAGGAATTCATTTATTTAAATATATGACAACATCAATCATCTCATTTTATATTTAATTTCATATTTACATAAACATACACATTTTCACAAATATTCAATTTAGACCTTAATAATCATTAATCAATCTAATTCATCCCATTTAAACAAGGGATCTCACTTTTCATTTTTGCCATGCATAAATAAGTCAATATACAACAATTACAAATTGGTTTGGATTATAGAAATACAAATCGTAAACTTTGAACTATTCGTCGACGACTTTATTTTTTCCTTCTTTTTCGAGAAATTTGGACCGACATTAGCTACGAAATAAAACAAACACCACATTTCATCAGTACAGAACAATTTCACATTGAATCGCTAATTTATACAACTTTTGCATTTTATTCAATTTAGTCCCTAAAATCGGGACTAAAATAATTTTCACATTTAACCTCAAATTTTTATACCAATTTTCAACCTAAGCTTAATTTAATTCTCTATTCTTATTGCTACCCAAAATTTTGAAATTTTTGCAATTTAGTTTCTATTACACAAAATCATCAATTGACTTTACAATTTAATCATTTTATCAATTCTAAACTTAAAATCTATCAAATTAATAGCTCAAAGTTCAAATATTCAACAATGGTAATGTTTTAAATCTTTAATGTAATAGCCCAAATTTACCCGGGCTGTATAAAAATCCAAAAAAGAACAAAAAGAAAAATAAAATGTTTATTACAGTCCATATTACAGGCCCACTTACAAAACCCAATTTACAGCCTTAACCCAAATACTTAAAACATTAGACCCACTATCCTGACCCAAACTTAAAATAATACCCGAAGCCCAATATCCGATTTAACCCAATAACCTTTCAACCCAATACACTCGTAACCCAACCAGACTTAGACCTAATGAGCAGCAGCCCAAATCTACCTAACCAACCCGCCTAGACTAACTGATCCCTTGACCCAAACATGATCGGTGGCCCAAATGGCCCAAAAAAGTTAGCCAAGTCAGTAAACCCTAAGGTGCTGGAAACCCTAGGGCGCCGCAAGCAATCGAGGACTCCATTCGATCCGCAAGCCGGTCGTCGTGCCTTCAATCACGGGCCTCTTCTCGCGCCGCAGTCATTGCGCCCTCGCATCGCGCCGCAATCGGCGCACGGACAATGCCCCACCGCCGAAGATCGCGCCTTTAACCTGCAAGAAAAAGAAAACAGCAGAGAAAGGCAAAATATGGCAAGGAATCGAGCAAATAAGGGCATACCAAATATTTGCATTGTAACGGTGCCTATAAAGGCCAAATATCATCAGTGTAACGGGGGGTTTTTTTTTGTTTTAGATACACGTGTGCAAACAATATACAAGAAATAAAGCTTACGACAGATTCAAAGGTTTTACTGTTTTTACTTGTTATTATTTTCTTCCGTTCCTTTTATTTTCATATATATGTATTATTAATATAGCATGAAATCAAAAAAACCGATTAAAAAAATCAAAGGGAAAACAATCCGTTTTTTTAAGTTTTAATCCATAAAATACTTTTTAAGAAAATAAGAAGGAAAATATTACCTGCGATTTAGCTAAAAAATCAGAGGTTTTCGACCTCCGGCCACCGTGTGTGGCGGCGCGTGTGGCGGTCAACTGCCGGAGCTCTCGCCGGTTTCTGGGCTGAGGAAGGAGAGCATTTGAGGGCTTTCTTTTGTTTTTTTTTAAGGAAACGGTAAAAGTGAATTTTTGGGATAAACTTTGGCTTATATAGCCCTACGAAAACGACATCGTTTTAAGGGTCTTAGACCCACGCGGTGACCCGACCCGAGGGGAGGATCCGCGTGTTTTCGTAAAGTGGGCTAAATTCCCAATTGGTCCTTCCGCATTTTTATATTTTAAAATTAAGTTTATTTCAGTTTTCATTTTTGCCCGGGTATTCTGCCTTTGTTTCAATCGAGTCCCTATAGGTCATTTTAGAATGCCGCTGAACGGCGTCGTTTTAGGACAAGGGTTAAATTCCCAATGAGTCATTCAATTTTAACGCGCGCTTCAAATTGACCCAAATTCATTCTTTTCTATTTTTTAAATTTACCCTCAAGTTTTATTTTGTTTTACTATTAATCTTTTATATAATATATATATATATATATATATATTGTCATTTTTGCTGTAAAAAATTACCTAATGAATACTATTTTATTATTTTCATAAATAATTATTTTTAACACTTATTATAACATATTATTTATTTTATATTATATATTTTAAAATGTACAAAACTTTCTTTTTTGTATATTATTATTTTCATATATTTTTATATTATGTTATATATTATTTTAAAATTTGATTATTCATGTTATTTTGAATTTATATTATTACCATATATTGTTTTAAAATTCTCATTACTATTTAAAATTATATATTATTTTTGTATGTTATTATTACATATCATATATTATCTATTTTACATATATTATTATTACATATTATAAACCACTTTTTTATTATTATATTATCGTTTTACATTATTATTTATATATATTATTGTTAAATATTATATTTTTAAACTCGTATCATACATTCATTTTATTAATCATTTATAAACATTGTATATATTACTTTATTTTCAACTTATATACTTTTATATTATATATTGTATAATTACTGTTTATTATATATTATTTCATATATTATTATCATTATACATTTTAAAATTATTATTAAATATTTTGTTAATCTGTATCTTTATTTACTTTTTTTATATGTATCATTTTATACTAAATATTTCACTAATTCTTTTATAATTTTTATATACTAAACGCTAATTTAAAATTATTAGGTGTTGTATTTTTATTCGATATATATATATATATATTATATTACTATTTTTTGTATTAATATATTATTATTATTTGTATGTTTATTTTTACATTAAATTACATCATTTTTGTTTATAATATATGTTAAATTACTACTTTGCATGTTCATTATTTAAATGTTTTGTTTATTCATTTTTAATGCATGTTGTATATCTTTGTATGTATGTTTTTAGATATTTGAGATTTGCCATGATTATTATTTCTTCCATGTTTGTTAACTAATATGTGATATATATATTATTCTTATTGTTTATATTCATGCTTTTATTTACTTATTATTTTTGTATGTTATCTAGTATGTTGTATTTTATAATGTTCAAATATTATCCTCATACATTGGTTAAAACGATATTCCAAAGTTTTCAAAAATAAAAAGGCAATGCTTGGTATTTGGAAGCAACGAGAAAGGTAGTGCCCTAACTTACTGGGTTGCAACTTTTCTCGTTGAGTTCGAATAGTCAAGCACCCTTCTAAGTTCTTAAGGTTTTCAAAATACAAGCAACTGTCTTGGAGTTTCAAAGCGTTGTGTCCTAACTTATTGGATATGGCGTTTTGTTGTTTCGAGATAGAAATTTTCAAAAGGCTTGCTTAGCTCCAAATGCCTTAAAAATATTGCGTCCTAACTTATTAGATGTAATATTTTAATTCATCTGATACAAGTGAACCCTAATTTTTCCAAATTAAAGAGGATTGCATTTTAAAAGTTTTGAATTTCCGACATTAAAGACATTTGATAATCAATTCGGTACCAATTTTTGGGCGTTACGAGGGTGCTAATCCTTCCTCGTACGTAACCGACTCCCGAACCCATTTTCAGTTTTCGTAGACCAAAACTAATAATTTTAAAACAAAATGTTTTAAAAGGTGATCCAATCACACCTCAAAAGATTGGTTGCGACTCCCATTTTAGTTTTTTAAAGTCGAACCCCGTTTTTTAAAACCTCTTAAAAGATGATTTCGACATTTAATTATACCAAAAATTATAACATGAGTCAACTAGACTGAACTACGGGGACTCCAAAAATATAAAAATTACAAAAAAAGAATAAAATTATACTAACCAAATTAAGCTTCAACCTTAGAAAACTCTTCACGTTGGTGACTTCTCCTCCTCTAATGGTTCGGCTAAATGAAAGAAATGAGAGATTTTTTTGTCTCTTTCTTTCCACTTCATTTTATTTTACGTTTAATTTTTATTTTATAACTTATGTTTTGTTTTATTAATTAATTTTATTACATTTTTCTTTATAAATTCATCTATTACCGTCAACTTCCATTAAACCAATGGTTTAATTGCCTAATGAGTCCCTTGATTATGTTTTACTTATGATTTAATTACAATTCAACTTTTGACTTTAATGTGATTTAATCCCTGCACTTAAATTAAGTACCAATTCAACAAAATTACCTGACCGAAATTCAATTTGCTTCTAATATAACTCCATAAATATTTAATTTACGAGTTTAGTTTAAGGAATCAAGATTTTGAAACACACTTTTTGTCACCGCTAACTTTCGAGTCATTACAACCTGATGGTTGAACTGGTTTTTTTAATGTTTTATTTAATTGAATTGGATGAATCGATCGAATCAGAAAATCGATCCCTGACCAGTTCGACCACAGGTTGAGTTCTAAAAACCTTGGTCAGAATATTTCTTTCTAACATATGCTAATAGTTGGGTGAATCGATCGAATTGGCAAATTGGGGGCCTGATCGGTTCAAACACCAATTGAGTTTTGAAAACCTAGGTTAGAATATTCTATTATGACATATACTAATAGGTGGATAATAAAATTTTGGTTTGATAAAAATATTAAAAAAATAAAAAATTGATTCAACCACCCGATTTCAAGGTCAACTAGTCTAACAACTTTTTCTAGTTTGGTACCCTTGTTGATTTCAGGCTAATCAATCCAATTCAAGTTTTATGATTTTTTAAAATAATTTTTATAAGTTTAAATCAATTTTAATAATTTAATATTTTTATAATATTTTTTTAAGAATTTTAATATGTTTTTATATTTTAAATATGTTTATTACCAATTTTAATATTTTTATTTTATAATATTTTATGATTTCTAATCAACTTTATAGGGAAAATATTATATTAAACAAAAAATTATTATGTTTCACTGTCTAATTAGCCCGTTAATTAATTTTAACGGTCAATGTGATCAAAGACAAAAATTGATGACTTAATTAATTATTTTAATTAATTTCAGGGCGAATATGAATTTAATTGTCTTTATCTTGTAATATTAGAATTGTGTCAGGAATATTTACTATTCCTTGTGTTAGGAATATTTACTTTTCCTTGTGTCAGACATATCTATTATTTCTTGTGTCAGGAATATTTACTATTCCTTGTGTACTATTTGCACTGTAATTATTTATTGTATTCTGTCTCCTTCACCTATAAAAGGAGATGTTTTCATTTTGTAAGATAACAAAGTTCTCCATCTAATAAAATATCAATGTGCTTTTTCTATGGCTTTCTAAATTATCTTGTTTTCTCTTTAGATTTCTTCCTGGAAAGGGTATAAATTATGAGTTAAAAAGAGTTGAATAGAGTATGCTCTGTACTTGCCATATTTATATGGATCCTGCACATCAGAAATGTAAAAACTCTGATCAAAGATGTCAATATTGTTGAGGATTGCGGATGTGTCAATAATTAAGTGTTTGTCGCTAAAAGGTAGTGCCTGTTTGAATGACCGAGAGAAATGGTCTGTGTTTTTAGTATAGCATACCTGCTACAAGTTCTTTTTTCTTTAATCCCGTCTAATATCCTCATCATTATTTGGTATCAGAGCCAGGTTAACTTGCTTAAAACTCATAAGTTATGCCTCGACCAGGTAATCTAAAGAGAGAATATCCTCATTATGTCTGATAATTAGCTCACAAGACCTTCTACTTCTTCAACTTCTATTTTCTTACCTAGTTTTCCTTATAGGTCACATTCTGCAAAGAAAATTTCTTCTTTGTATGAAATAGATAATCTTAAAGAAGAAGATAAAGTTCAACCTATAAATCTTCCTACAGTAAACCCTTATTCTACTTATAAAAAGACCTATTTCTCTCTCATTCGGTTCATAAAAATTCTAATACATAATACTCCTAACCAGGCAAAGGAGTTTATTCAAGCCTCAAGGTTTGATAGTCACCCTATCTCTGCTTCTTCTAAAGAGCAATTTGTTACACTTGAAATTTCACCTAAATTCCCCAAAGAATGGCACAGAGCAGGTTATTCTCATATTCATTTTGGAGCAATTCATCTTGCCTTAAATTACCATGGTGCAGAAGGGAAACCTGTTGTTGCAAGAATCGTTTTATTGGATTCCAGATATTTGGAATACCAACATGCTTGTATTGCTACTATTGAGGCTACTTTAGACTCTGGCCTTGTTATGGTTACTCTTTTCCCCAACTTTACAATGGCTTTAGCTGATCCAAATCTGCTTTCAGCTCTTCAAGTCCAGATCTAGATTGTTGGAGCTCCTAAGTTTCATCAACAATAGTGGCTACGTTGCACTATCAGATTGTTTACAAAATTCAGGACCATGCTTTTAATCTTTCTAAACATGGAATAGGAGATTCTCTTTTGATCTCTGTCAATACTAACGATCAACCCCATTGTGTTCATGTTCCTAAACAGATATCGAGAAAGGAACTAATCAAGCTTCTCCCAGAAAAATGGGTTACTAACTATGAAAAGCTTCATGAGCATAGTCAACCTATCCAGTCTACTAAAAGTCAGATACTATCCAAGGGAGATGGGACCACTGAGATAAAATTTGATCATTATCATCTTTACGATCCCAAAGGTCCTTCAATATTTCCTACTCAACTGATGATGCAGCTTATGGGAAATCCAACAGTCAATCATGATAAAGATGATCCAGAATGCTGCTGTGATCTTTGTGAACCAGGATCTGAAAGAAAATTAATACAAAGTTTTTCTGCTGACGGAAAACCTTTGTATATGTTTAAAGATGAAAATACAGGACACTGTCCTTGGGATCGAGACTGCTCATGTCAATCATACGTTAATGACAGGCAGGGGTGTGTAAAATTTTGGTATAACTGAAAAAATTCGGTTAACCAACCGAATTCGATTAATTAGTCGGTTAACTAAATTTTTTCGGTCGGGGGTTGGTTAATAATTTTTTGAGTTTTCGGTTAACAGTTAATTCGGTTCGAAACCAGTCAGTTACCGAAAAATTAATAAATAGAATTATAATATATAAATAGTCCACTATTCACTTAAACCTAATCCAACATAAACCCAATCAAACTAAAACTAATTACCCAACCCAATTACCCAACCAAATCATAAAAATTACAAATAATTTAATAAATAAAAATAAAAATAAAAATAATTTGGTTAATTCGATTAATTCGATTAATTCGGGTAAATTGGGTAATTCGGTTAATTCGGGTAAATCAGGTAATTCGATTAATTCAGTTATTTTTATACTTATTTTAACCAAAAATAAAAAAACATATAATTTTCGGTTAATTTGATTAATCGACCGAATTAACCAAAATAATTCGGTTCGGTTAAATTTTTTGAAAAAAATTCAGTTCGATTAACGGTTAAAATTTTTAAAGGGTCAGTTAATTTGGTTAATGGTGTTTTGGGTCGG
This sequence comes from Gossypium stocksii, assembly GCA_020496765.1. Lineage (NCBI taxonomy): Eukaryota > Viridiplantae > Streptophyta > Magnoliopsida > Malvales > Malvaceae > Gossypium > Gossypium stocksii. Next base: position 6,055,506 of record CM035623.1, read on the forward strand.
TTAACCAACTGAACACCCCTAATGACAGGTTTAATGCATGGATTGATGGTATGGACCATTCAGTATCAAAGCCAGGCAATAAGAAAAATAAGAAGAAATCTACCCAATCAAAATTTTATGAAAATGTGTATAATAGAGATCCAACAATTGGTCCACTTGGTAAGGATAATGGCAAGTTTGTATATCTTGTTGATTATTCTGCTCCTTACCATCACCTGTTCAAAAAACTTTTCCAAAAATAAACAACTTTCCACCTCGAAATCAACCACCAGATAAAAAAATCCCCTCAAAAGCCAAAACCTCGAAAAAAATCAAAACATTTCCCATAGCCTTGTTATAAAAAGATCAGTAAATGGGTTCAGAAAAACTCTTTGCCTGAACAAAACCCAATCTCTACTATATGTATGTTACAATTTTCTAAAAAAACATCATATGACAGGGATTTTCCACCTCTTGATGAATATACTGAGAAAAATTATACCCATGCACCAAAAATTTCTTCAAAAATTCAACCAAACGTTTCTGGTGCACCTGTAAAAATAAGTGCGGCAGAAGCTACTCTCAATTGGCAGACTGAGAATGCCTTAGCTCAGAACCATGCTTTGAAGAAAATTGATTCAAAGATTTTAGCAGTTGAAGCTAAGGTAGATGATAATACAAATATGGTGAAAGATCTTATCAATCTCTTACAAAAGAGATTAAATGCCATGGTAAAAGAATTAGCTGCACCGGGCCAATATTTCTTTTCTCATCTGGCACAAGGAGAAAAAGAAATCCCGAATCTCAAAGAATAGATTAAGACACTCTAGGAAACTGGAAAAACCCCAGCACCATATCCAAGATCAGAAACAATTGAATTATTTCCTTCGATCAGACAAAGGAACACTATTCCAGCAGAAGGAGTTCATATCTCATTTCCAAAATTTCCAGAAAGAACTAAACCAAGCACTTATGAAGTGTTTTTAGAAATCAAAAAACAAGAAGCTGAGAAAAAGAAGTAAAAAGAAGTTGAAAGAACTGAGGCAACAAAAAAGGAAGAAACTCACTAAGAAGAAATTAAACTTGGCAAAAGACCAATTATGGACAAGTCACTTCGTTCAAAACAAGCTTCAAAATCTCTGATGATCCAACAAAATCAAAATCCTTTAACAAAATTTTTAAATGATTATAATGAAGTCATGATTCCAAAAATCTCAGCTTTACAACTTCAAGATCAACAATCAGATTCTGATACAGATTGTTTAGATTCCAGTTCATCATCAAAACCGGTATCAGAAAGTTAATTAGAAGATGAGAATCCTTTAAAGGTGTTACAAACTCATCCAAAGATAGAACAATTAGATGATGAAGAACCACTTTTACTCTTAATGATATTCCACAAGGAAAATAGCCAAATAGGATTCAGGAGTTCCATTCTTTTCTTGACACTCGTAAGCTTATTGAAGACAGTAATTCCATCCTCATGGAGTTTGTTTCCAGATTTACGGGCATGCTGCGAGATTGATGGAATTCAATTAGCCAACATGATTAAATGCAAATTTTGGTTGATCAAATGCAAATTTTGGTTCTTCAAGATCTTGCCCAGCCAATACGAATTATCCACCATCACTTTGTGGGCAATCCAGATGATATTTTGACCCTTAAGAGAAGGGAGTTCCACAAAAGAAAATGTTGTTTATATAACAGGAGAGATCTAGCCAGGCATTTTAAAATAATGACTAAATTATTTTGTGCCTTAGGTCTCAATTTAAATTTGAAGCCAGTAATTTTATCATCCATTCCAGATCATTTACAAGTTGCAGTTAATCAGGCTTTCCAAAGGCAAAACAGAGATATTCTTCAATTAACAGTTGGAGAAATTCAGCAAGAAGTCTTTATTGCCTTATAAGATATTTGTAACAGAAGGAAGATATTTAAAGATTATCTTTATGGTGATAAAAGAATTGATCGAGCATGTGATGAATCTCACTTGAAGTATAAATGTTCAAAAGATAAGATATGTGATTGTCTTTTAAAGAAAAGAAGAAGAAAAAAGCCTCAATGGAGATATCTCAAAAAAAGCATAGATCAACAAAAAAATCTGATTGATGCTACATCTACAACCAAAAGGGAAATTTTTCAAAAGATTGTCCAAAGAACAAAAAATGAGCAAAAAAGATTGCACAAATAGTTTAACAAGCAGGAATCAAAATTAAAAAAGAAGATGATATAGAATTTGTCTGCTCTATTGAATATGAACCTTTAGACAGGACTATTTGTGCTATTCCTGTTTATCCTAATGAGATTTCAGATTCAAAATCAGATTACTCATATCTTCATATGATGCTAGCCCAACCCCAAATCTAGAAAAATTGTGACAGCGTCATACCAGTTCCCTATATTCCTGTAAAGGTCTATTTAGACAAATATAGTAAGCTCATTACTATAATTACCTTCATAGACACTGGAGCAGCAGAAACCATCATGAATCCAGATGTTTTACCTCCAAATTGGTGGAAGCCACATGTCAGGTATTTTAATTCTACTGCAGATCATCCTTTTGCTACCCATTTGATCAACAAACCTATTACCATTCAGTTCTTCCCAGGCTGTTGTGTTAAAACTACATTTTAGGGTTCAAAACTCCCAGAAAAAGATATTGTAGTAGGTTTTGACCTCTACACAAAAGCCCAACGTTTAAGAATTCTTCCTGATGGAGTACGTTTTAAAAACCTATTTCAACCTTTTGTTTCCAGACCCAAATTTTTTTTAATTCAAACAGAAAAAATCTTCTAGATTATCCAAGAGTTAACAGAAAAATCATGTGCAAATTCTCATTCAGAATTTCTTCTAAATGCCCTAACCTTTTATGGAAAAATTCTAAATTCTTCATTACCCTTTTATTCAAGAAAAATAAAGACATCAATCCTACAAAAGCCAGTCACATGGGAATGAATCTAGATCATTTACTGTTAGCAGAACAAGAATGCAAAAAACTTTAACAGCAGGATTTGATTGAACCATCAAATTCTCAATAGGCATGTGAAGCTTTCTATCTGAATAAGAAGTCAAAGCAAGTTAGAGGAAAATTCAGATTGGTTATCAATTACCAACCTCTTAATCATTTTCTCCAGGTGATCATGATCTCGAGTGATGATAATAAAGTAATAAAATCTGATCGTACCTTGAAACTAACTAATATCACGATAAAAGACAAGTGCACCTATCGAATAGTAGTATAGTCAGTGGCAAGACCGGAATATCGAATCCAAGGAACTATGAGTACTAGTAATGACTTTCTTCCTATTATCTAGCCTAAAACTAAAGGGGGTTTTATTTCTAAATTAATCTAAACTAAATTGAAAAGAAACGGTAAGGTGTAAAGAGAAAGATTGCTTTGGGGAAAACTGATTAATTAAGGCAATACCTAAGGAAGAATCCACCTAGACTTCACTTGTTATCTAACTCTGAACCAGATGATTTCTTCATTTGATTTGATCTGTAGAGATCCCTAAATTATGTTAATACCTTTGTTGAAGATAAGAACAACTAATCCTAGGTTGATTAACTGAAATCTCTTTCTAGTTAAAACCCCTAGTCTTGTATTAACTCGATCTATGGCTCCCCATATAAGATTTGACTCTAATCCGGCAGATTTTCGTCATCCTATGTCTAGGATTGCGATCAACTCCGCTTAATTGTGTTGGATCTACTCTTATGCAGGGACTTTTGCTCCTCTACATCGGCACATTCGACTTAAATCAATATCCCGGACATATCAATTTAAGAGTTAAAAATACAATTAAGAACAAATCAAATATTTATCACACAGCTCAGATAACAATAACAAGATCTATCTTAGATTTCATCCCCCTTAGATATTTGGGGTTTTAGTTCATAATTATAAAAGAAAACATCTCAGAAGAAATAAAATAACAAAACATAAGAAAACCCAAAACTCCTGAAAGGATTGAAGGGAGATCCTTTGTCTTGATGTAGATCCTGGCTTCTGAGATGGATCAAATTTGCTTTCCTTCGAGTAATTCCATGTCTTCAACTCCCCGTCTTGGCAGGAAAATAATGTCTCCTTCGCGGGAGAACAGCACACCCTTGTAGTTGCCTCCTAGGGTTTTTATATAGAGTTTTGGAATGCCTTTCTTAGTCTCTAAGTACCCTTTTTCGAGTGAAATTGAACTTCCTCACGACACGGACACGCCCGTGTGGATCGACTACCAGGCCATGCTCGAGCCTGTTAAAGTGGCACGGCCGTGCCACACGGCCGTGTGGCGAACCTCCAGGCCGTGTTGATTACTGAATTGGGCCTAATTTGCCCGTTTTTGGCCCATTTCTTGCTCTTTTCTCTTCCTTATGCTCTCCTAAGTATAAAACATAAAATAAAATGATTAGGAGCACCAATTTCCACAAATTCAATGATAATTCATCCAGAATTTAGGCTAAGTATGAGTAAAAATATGTATAATTTATGGTTTATCACCAGGATTATAAATTTTCACTGCCAAACAGAAATTCTCTTTTCTTCAGTCTAGCTAAAGTAAGAATCTTCTCCAAGTTTAATCTTAAGGCAGGATTTTGGCAATTGCGATCAGCCTGATGATAGAGCTAAAACAAGATTTTGTATTCCCAACAGACATTTCCAATGGAAAGTCATGCCATTTAGATTAAAAACTGTCCCGTCATTATTTCAAAAGGCAATGATAAAAATCTTCCAACCCATCATGAAGAATCCTTTAATCTACATTGATGATATCTTACTTTACAGTCCGGATAAAGAATCTCATGCTCAACCCTTAGAAGAATTCAAATCTCTTGTTCTCAAATATGGGATAATGCTTTCAAAAAAAAAAGATGTAAATAAATAAACAAAAAATTAAATTTCTGGGAATGAATCTGAAGAATGGTCAATACTCTCCTGAACCTCATATTTCACAAAAACTTCTTAAGTTTCCAAATGAAAAACTGTCTAAAAAATAGGTACAACAATTCTTAAGGATTGTTAATTACTTTAGAGACTTTATTCCTAAGGTTTCTAAGTATATTAACCCTTTAAGGAAAATGCTTAAGAAGGAGTCTCCTACATGGTCTTCCTCTTAGACAAGGGTTGTAGAAAAGCTAAAAGAAGTGTCGTAAAGTTTGCCTCTGCTCCAAATTCCTTCTGATGGAAAAAGAATTTTACAAACAGATGCTAGTGATAAATATTGGGGGTGCAATACTCTTTGAAGAAAAAGAAAGAAAAAGACAACTTTGTGGATTTAAAAGTGGAAGATTTTCAGAAGCATAAATCAATTATCATTCCACATTCAAAGAAATTCTGGCGGTCAAAAAAGGTATTTCAAAGTTTGCATTCCATCTTACAAGATACCATTTTCTTGTTGAGATGGACATGTTTTCTTTTCCCCAGATGCTTAAATTTAAACAAAAAAAAGCTGTTCCACATTCTCAGCTCCTTAGATGGGCTAAATGGTTTTTAAAATTTTCTTTTTGATGTCAAACACATCAGGAAAAGAAAATATTCTTGCTGATCTTCTTTCCTGGCCCAAAAATGAAATTTTGACTTATAAAAAACTTATTTTTGGCCTAGACCTATGATGATGTACAGACCATCTTCTTCATCTTCAACCTTTCCTACTTCCTATGTTGTTATTCCTAACCTTAACCCAGAATTTCCACCAGAAGTTGTGAACCTTGTTCAACAAAAAACCTTTCACCAAAAAACCAAAGAAATGATGTTTAAATATCAGATTCAAGTCTTTAAAAATTTTAGAGGACTTATCCTCAAGCCATGGGGTGTACATCCAGATTATCCATTTATACACCCAATCAAGTTTGAGTTTGTTGAATAACTAGATGAGCTAAAATGGTTTTTATGGTTTCCCACTCATTTATACCATATTGCCATTCAATTTTTTATTCTAGATCTTCATTATTATCTGGTAAAAGCTATGCGAGGAAATATTGAACCAGAACACCAAAATTTCTTTACCTTCATGAGTTGGTTTTATCCTCTGACGCAATGGCTAAATATGGTGGAACAATCTTACCCAGACAAATCAAAATGACATATGATAATTATCTTTTATAAACCTTAATATTTAATGCAATGTGGCAGGTAAATTCAATTAGGATCCTTTCCTACTGCATGGATTCACAAGGTTTATTTAGATGACATTCGAAATTTTGATATTCATTATCAATAAATCCAGAAATTCTTTTGTCAGCTAAATAAGGTAATACCATTTGAAATATGACCTCCTCCAAAAGTTATTGATCCATGGGATACTTGGCCAGTTCAATATCAACCTTATCACAATGAGATCTTAAAAGCCATTCAGGAATATTATGAAAATATTCTAGATCCATCGGAATGAGACTATCCTTGGTATTGCAGCCAAATCATTTGAACAAGATAAGATTCAAGACGAACATGAAGATAAGATGAAGAAGAAAAATTTGAAGATGAAGACAATTACAGTAAAAGTTTTCTGGACAGTACGTAATTCCCTCATTCCAACGCTAATACCTAAAAGAGAATCTTTTACTTTTACTTTTACTTCTACTTTTGTTTAAAGCCATGATTATATATTAGTTTGTCATGTTATGTACTACTAGTTTGTATACTATTTTGTCATGTTAGAAATCTTGTCTTTATCTTGTAATATTAGAATTATGTCAGAAATATTTACTATTCCTTTTCAAATATAAACATTTATTTCTGGTAAGCCATTTTACTCATGATATGGGGAATGAAATCAAGCTGCAAAATTTCCCAAATCATCCCTTCATCTCCTCTCCTCTCCTCTCTCTTCAGCGTCACCTCTGCTCCTCTGTCCGGCAGTTTAATACGCAGGTACAGAGATCTTAAAACCTTTGATTTTCTGTTTTCTTTTCTTTTAAAAAGTTATGGGTTTTCTCTTATGAGTTTATCTGTATCTTCTTCCCTAATAAGATTGAAAATTAATGGATAATCTATGTTATCTTAATTTATCTTTTTTAGAAGCCGGCAATCAAAGTATTTATTTTGTAGTTCTCAAATTTTTAGATTCTTAATTGTTTCATGAGTCCTTAACTTTTGATTTTCCTTCTCCTTTTGGTTGGTGCTAATTGTATCTGTTTTAAATTTAGCTTTTATCTTTCATAAAATAAATTAAAAAAGAAAGGCTTTCGTTTTCGAAATGGATGAGTTAATATTATTTGATGGAATTAACAATAAAAAGATAAACTTTTTGTTGTTCTTTAGCGACCTGCTTTTTGCTTTTCGTTTCTTTTGAAAGTTCAGAACATAAGATTTTTGTATAAAGATGATTTGAAGTATTCTACTCAGATTTATCAGAACTTCTAACCTCAATAGGTGATTCGGATCCAATACGATACAGGTAACTGATTATGTTTATCTTAGAGTTTCAAGGTGCGCGTGAGATTCTTTTTCTAGTTTGGGATGTGTTTTTATTTGGTTTTCAAAGTGGGTAAAAAGCTTTCATCAATTTAGTTTGAAGGGTTTTTTGGAATAGGGGATTGGTCATTGGGAGCAATATCAGAAAATTAAGTATAGGAGCTGTCATTGGATTAGCTTGAGTGGCTTTGGTTTTTTATTTGGTTATAATGTTTTAGCATCATGTGCTTGTGACTTGAATTATAAGGAGCGGTGGATTGAGTAATTTTTATGACATTGTGCAACTTGAACCTGATAGGCTTATCTTCTTACAAGATTTGGTTGTTACTTTTAATTTACCTTCTTACATTATTGTTTATAATGTTATTTTATGGTACATTTAATCTTGAAGAATTCTATCTTTAATAGATACTCATTTTACTGAGAAAAATAAGTCATTTAATAAATCCAAAAACTTCAAGAGTTCCAACTATGAGAAGAGCCTTAAGAAACTCAAATATGGAGATAACCTTGAGAAACTTCAAAATGGAGGGACATAACATGGGAGAAAATCCCAAAAGTAATATGGAGAGAAACTTCAAAACAAAAATTGAGAGAGATGAAACACAAAGAATAATATAAGAGAACTTTGAGAGGATTTACCTATAAATATTTACTCGTTTTCCATAGATGACGTCAATTGTTTCATTCACTCTAAGAAAAATCAAGTTTGGAGATAGACTTGTATGTTCTCAGATTTTTGTAAGATGAAGGTAAATTATGGAGGTGTTGAAACTTATGCTTTTGAATGTTCTTCGATGCTGAAGTCAGTGAATGAGCTTAGTAACTGTGTAAGTGGGTGAAAATGAATAAGAGAGATGGGAAGATAGAGATGAAAGAACTCTTATAAGGGATTAATACCTCTAATTTTATACTTGGTCCCTAAGGCTGCTCCTTACTAGTTTATGGATGTAGAATGATCCCACATTATACCAAGTTGATGGAGGTAGAATAGTCACACATTTTCCTTATTCACGTTATGGATTGAGACATGGAGATGTGCTCAGCATTTTTCAGATTCTTGTAAAACGAAGGTAAACTACAGGGGAGCTCGATGCTTATCAATGGGTGAGCTTGGTAATTGTGTAAGATAATGGGAGAGATGAAAATGAAGAAAAGATATGAGAAAATCAAGATGAATATTGAGAACTTTTGTAAGAGATTAATACCCCTAGTCTTATACTTGGTCCCCAAAGTTGCACCTTATTGATTGGTGGATATACAATGATCCCACATGATATGAAGTTGGTGGATATAGCACATATATTCTTATGAATCATGAGATACTAATTTAATTTTTGTAGATTTTAATGCATTTTGTGCAATCATTCGTGTTTTAATTATTTTGTTCTCATATTGTGTTCATATGGTGTAATTATGTTAGAGTTGAAAAATGTTGAACTCTAATTGAAAATATTCAATGACTTCTAATAATTTGTCGCATCATCGAGTATGTGTTATTTTGTGTTATAATTGCCTTCAATGTAATATATATTTATATAATTTTTTAATGATTGGTTTTTTTCCCTAAAAAGAAAATTAATTCATGCATTCCATGAACGAGACCATACAATTCGGGGAGAAAGAAAGATACAACAAAACTTGCCATTGGCGGTGAAAGACAAGTTTGGTCAATACAAACAAAGACTTCAGCCATATCAAGAATGGAACATTACAACATATTGATAAATGATTTTGTCACAACTCAAGTAAGACATATTTAGGGTGACTATAAGCACCTAACATGATAAGGGAACTAGCCTTGGAGGATTCAAGTGATAAACAAAATAATAAAAAATAATTGAGCATTCACCAAGCTAAAGAAGATATAACAAATCCATCCCTAAAAGCACTTGTAAAAACAAGACTAATACTTGTACAAGACAAGATAGAAACTTCCACCATTTATATATAAAAAAAAGGAATACTTATTAAACAAAGAAAACAACACGGATAAATATAAGGCTTGAAGCAAAACGGGTGCAAATTACTTATGAAATTCGGTTATTATTTTAAATACTCTCAAAACAAAAATAAAATAAGGAGCTAATGAAGAGCCATCATTCAGATATCTATGGTAAACCCATTTTTCATAAAGAATTGTCGATAAAAGTTTAACGATGACAGACATTATCTATTCATCACAATCCACAAAAATAACAAAAATATCAATATCTATGAAGTGAGAGGAAAAAGAGCATGGATGTTTGATAAAGGGTGAATAAATCTATCAATGACCCTTTAATGATAATTTTCTATGTAGTTTTCAACCCATTTACTATTCCCCAATAACCTAAATGACCAAATAATTAAGGTTTTATATCATTAGTTTAAAATTTAGGGTTAAAGTCCAAACAATAATCTCTCTCAATTTGTAATATACAAAAAGAGCACACACCAATATTATCTTTTTATATCATGTTGATTACATTTTACATATTTATTCTGATTTAATTAGTAAATATCGAGCTTATCAAAAGGTTAACCCTAGCCAAGAGTGCTTTGCTTAGTATTCTAGCTAGAACAGTTTTTCTGTGGCTTAGGATGGAGAAGAGTGGTGGCGAAGAGGGTTTCAAAGGAGAAGAGATATCCCTTCTGGCGGAGGAACTTATTTAGTTATTAGTCAAAAGCTCGATGGTGGTACCAAGCGAAAAACCAACCCTACTATGCACTATATGGACAAAAAAATCCTATAATCTAGATAGCTTCAGAGCACAGATGAAAAGTATTTGGAAAACGAGGAAAAAGTTCAAGATTCAATTGGTAGGACAAAATCTATTCTTGATTGTGTTTGAAAGTGAAGAAGATTTGGAGTTCATGATGGAGGGGTAGCCATGGTTGTTTTGAAAAAAATTAGTACTATTTAACCGACTGAATAGAACGATGGATAGAAGTCAAATCCGGCTAGAAGTCAAATCTGACTTATTTCATCCTCGTTTTGGATTAAGATCGGACCATGTCCTCCAGAATTTGATAAAAAGATTTGATGCATGCTGTTGGGGTTACTTTTGGAGGTGTTATAAGATCTAAAATTAATGGCGAATTTTGTCGGCTTAGAATCAAACTTGATGTACAGAAACCCTTGCGCAAGGGTTTTTTTGTCTCAACAGAAAATCAAAGTAAGTCCTGGATCCCTTTTAAATATGAAAAATTACCAACATTCTACTTTGGATGTGGTACGATGGGACATGGGCTCACAGAGTGCCAAGAGTTTACACCTGCAGAAAAAAATAAAATTAGAATTGATCCTCCTTTCTCTTTAGCATTAAAAGCAGAATCAAATTTAATTGGAAGAGAGAGCCTAAAGTTTAATGCCAATTTAAAGACGATGCATCCTCAGTGTTCATACATAGGTGATACTGAGTAGATAAATGAAATAAAATTACAAAGGGAGAATATGAGTAATATGTTTCAAAGAAACCAAGTTAGTTCACAATTTAAAGAGAAAGAAAAAGCGATGAAGATGCAGGAGAAAGAGAGAGATGTGGAAGAGAACGGGATTAGGAAAAACAGTAATTTTGCAGAAATTCTAAAACCAGCAAAGAAATCGAGCTGGAAGCAAATTGAGGTAGCAAGAGAGATGGATACTTATAACGATGATTTTAAACTGAGGAAAAGGAAATCGGAAGAGATTGCAATTGAAGAAGATGGTACAGGAATCTCTCATAAAGATGAAGCAAAAAGAATGAAGTACGATGGCAAAGAATTTCAAGTAGAAGGAGGCACAATTTTGTCGACAGAAAATCTCAAACAAGATTATGCTATTCAACAATACAAATTGACTGCTATCAAAATGCAAGCCGACCGGGCACAATGAAAACTATATACTGGAATGTCCGTGGGTTGGGGAGTCCACGAGCAACATGAAGGCTTCGATATTTGCTGAAGCAAAATAAGCCCTAAATGGTCTTCCATATGTAGACTAAAATTGATAGAAAGCGCATAGAAAAAATTAGAAGGAGATGTGGTTTTGAGAATGGGATTGATGTAGGAGCAGAAGGGTCTAGAGGTGGAATTTTTATGGCATGGAAAGCAGGAATTACAGTAGGTCTTAAAAATTTCTCAAAAAGTCATGTTGGTATGTTGGTAAAAGAGGACAATGTCAATGAAGAGTGGAGATTTACGGGGTTTTATGGACCACCTTATGTTAATAACAAGAATACATCGTGGAATCTGTTAAGGCAATTAGGTCAAGATCAAATTCACCCATGGCTAGTATGTGGTGATTTTAATGAAATAATGTATTCTTTTGAGAAAGGCGGATGTCAACCGAGGGAAGAGAAAAGAATGGAAGTTTTCTGCTAGGTTCTAAATAATTGTCAATTAATGGACGTGGGCTTCACGAGGGTTTGGTTCACATGGGAGAGAGGGAATTTACCAGAAACAAATATTAAAGACAGACTGAATAGAGGTATGGCAAATGAAAAGTGGATGCAACTTTTTTTCAAAAGGAATTATTCATCATTTAACACACTCGATTTTAGATTATTGCCCCTTACTTATTAGTACTAATAATGAAAATAGTAATAAGGGAATTCTAAGTTTCAAGTTTGAGGCATGGTGGACCATGGAGGAATCTGTTGAACGAGAGATTAAAAAGGCGTGGGAGCCTTCAAATGGATCCATTGGTGAAAAATTAGAAATGCTGCAATTCAGCTTGAGGAGGTGGGCAAGCTCAATAAAGAATGGTCGAGATGGTTTAAGGAATAGGCTTACAAAGGAACTATAAGTATTACTGGTAAGTGATAAGGATGATGTTACAATGGCAAAGCTGATTGATACTAGAATTTGACTTAATATAGAGATCGATAAAGATTAAATGTACTGAAAACAAAGGGCACGGGCTAATTGGCTTCAATTAGGAGATAAGAATTCGACCTTTTTTCACAGATATACCTTGGTACGTAAACGAATTAATACTATCATTAGGCTGGAATATTATGGAGGATTGGAAATTTCTGATAACTTAGTAATTAATTAGGCTGCTTCAAACTATTTTCAGGATCTATTCACATCAAAGTGAGTGGGGAACTTATCCTACCTTCTAATGGGCATTAATACGAATATTTCAGCTAATACCAATATAGATTTGCTAGTACCACTTACGGCAGAAGAGGTATTTTAAGCTTTGAAAGGAATGGGGCCTACTAAAGCCCCAGGTTGTGATGGTTTTCCGACATTATTTTTTTAGAGATTCTGGCACATTGTTGGTAAGGATGTTGAAAATTTTTGTTTAGGAATCCTTAATGATGGGAAGGATTTTGATTCTCTAAATCTCACTGATATTGTGTTTATCCCAAAACTACCAAAACCCACCAGTCTTGTTAATTTTAGACCTATTAGTCTATGCACTGTTTTATGCAAAATTGTGGCAAAAGCAATTGCAAATCGTCTTCAGGAAGTCATTAGAAAAAGTATAGACAAGGCCCAAGTGCTTTTATTCCAGTGAGATTAATTACTGACAACGTGCTTGTGGCTTATTAACTTTTACATACGTTATGTCAAAAACGAAGTAGGAATAAATGGTTTATGGCAGTTAAATTAGACATGAGTAAAGCTTATGATAGGGTCGAATGGCCTTTTCTAAAGGAATTTATGCTTTGAATGGGATTTGCAAATGAATGGGTCTCATTAATTATGAAATGTATCTCTACAGCCTCTTATACAGTCAACATTAATGGACAAAGAGGAAATGTTTTTAAACCCACTCGAGGGCTTGGTCAGGATGACCCGCTTAGCCCTTTTATTTTTCTGATATGCAGTGAGGGACTCTCGTCTTTAATAAGAATGGCGACATCAAAGGGTTTTCTTAAGGGAGTATGGATGAGTAGAAGAGGGTTAGAAATATCCCACTTACTGTTTGTAGATGATTGTATACTGTTTAGTGAAGCAACAAGGAAGGGGACAAGAATTTTAAAAGAAATCTTGAAGGAATATGAGTAGTGCTCAGGACAGTGTGTGAATTTTAGAAAGTCGACGATTTTCTACATTCAAATACAATAGAAAGAGACAGAAAAGAGGTATCGAGATTACTTGGGGGAAGGTACTCTCACAAACCTGGAAAAATATCTAGGACTCCCTAATGTGGTAGGTAGACTGATAAGCATGATATGAAGCAATAAAATTTATAATAATGATCGCACCAAAAACTAACTATTATCACGACTTTAAGGCAAGCGCACCTATCGAATAGTAGCATAGTTTAGCGGCAAGACCGAGATATCGTACCTAAGGGAACCAAAAGTACTAGTACTAACTTTCTTTCTATTATTTAACCTAGAAATAAAATGAGTTTTTATGAAACTAAACTAATTCTAAGACTAAACTATGAATGCACAAAAAGTAAATTTGGGAAAAACTCTTTAGGAAAAACTGATTGATTTGGGCAATAATCAAGGGAGAATCCACCTAGACTTCACTTGTTATCAATTATTGAGCTAGACGATTTATTCCATTGACTTGATCCGTAGAGATCCCTAACTTATGTTAATACCTCCATCGAGGATAAGAACAACTAATCCTAGGTTGATTAACTGAAATATCTTTCTAGTTAAAACCCCTAGTCTTGCGTTAACTCGATCTATGGATCCCTTTATTAGGTTTGACCCTAATCCGACAAATTTATGTCGCCTTATGTCTAGGGTTGCATGCAACTCCGCTTAATTATGCTAGATCTACTCTTAAACAGGGGCTTTTGCTCCTCTGAATAAGCACATCAATACTTGAATTAATACCTAGGATTATTAAAACAAGAATTAATAACATATAATTAATAACAATTCAAGTATTTATCATATAACTCAAGATAAAATAATAACAAGATCTGTCTTAGATTTCACCCCCCTCAAGTATTTGGGGGATTTAGTTCATATTTAATAAAGAAAACATCTCAGAAGAATAAAAATAACAAAACATAAAGAACCCAAAAACCCCTGAAGGATTAAAGGGAGATCATTTGTCTTGATGTAGAATTCAGCTTCTAGGATGAATCAATCGACTTCCTTTGTAGTAATTCTTGCTTTCACTCTCTGTGTTGGCAGAAATACGACACTCTCTTGTGGGAAAAAAGGCACACCCTTAGAGTTGCCTCCTAAGGTCTTTATATAGAGCTTTGGCATGCCTTTCTTAGCCTCTAAGTATCTAAATCTGAGTGAAATTGCACTTCCTCACGATAGGGACACGCCCGTGTGCCACGCCCGTGTGCCACGATAAGAGGCCGTGTGCGAGACTGTTGATGGTGGCACGGCTGTGTGATCTGGCCGTGCTTGTCGGGGCTGGACCGTGTTAGACCTTATGTGGCACGACCGTGTGCCACGGCCGTGTGATGAATCCTTAGGCCGTGTTGTTTTTACACTTTGGCCCATTTTCTCCGTTTTCGGCCCGTTTTTCATTCTTTTCTATTCCCTGTGCTCTCCTGAGTATAAAACATGAAATAGAAGGATTAAGAGCACCAATTTCTACAAATTCAATGATAATTCATCCAGAAATTAAGCTAAGCATGGGGTAAAAATATGTATAATTTATCGTTTATCAAATACCCCCACACTTAAGTTTTTGCTTGTCCTCAAGCAAAATCTCAACCCACAATCAAGAATCATTCTTCTCAACTCACAATATTTATCAATAATGTTTCAAACTAATTCACAAGTATTCATGCAATGGAAATTCAATCAGAAGAACATTAAAGATTCAATTACTCTAAGTTGAGAATTTTATCATCGAAACATAGGTTTTCTCCCTTCTCCTAAGTAATTATCTCTCAATCAAAATCAACAAGAATTGACATCCTCACTAAGAATTCACTTTATCCACTCAAAGTGTTTAGGGTTCAAGAATTAAGTACTCTCTAGTCAACCTGAAGAGTTATTACCATAGGCTTGCAAGAAAATCAAATCTCCACCACTATAGATTGATATGATACATTGATCAAAAGGTCTTTCAATGGTTGTAACGAGGCTTTGGTTAGGGGTGTTGTCACAAGCTGAAAAAGAAGGTTAGAATCGAGATTGAACTGAAAAATTATCTAACTAGAAAAATTTCTATCACTGGAACATATTCCTCGAGCTAAGCCTTATGATGACATCATTCTAGCCTTGGTAGCCTTAAAATAGAAATATGCAAAAATGTTAACTATGAATTACAACTGAATTAACTGTATATATACTTTTTTTAGAACAATTCAAATATAATACTTTGAATATTTACAAACTTTACAAATTGGGAAAGAGAGAATAAAGCTAGATAATAACTTCAACTCAGATCTCGATAAAAATAGGGATCAATATAATTGAATGTGATTAAAAAAACGGGTTATGGGTTAATATTAGAGGTAAGTCAAAGAATAGGTTGTTAGGCTCAATGGGGTTCACTAGGGGTTAATTTATGGAGGTAGGCTTTTATAGAGTAAGTGGGTTACATTTTAGATGCCTTTATCATTTTAGCGTATCAAATCAATGATGTGGTCTTGACATATATAATCGAAGCAAGTTCTAGAATAACAAATCAGCATTGACTCACTCAAAGCAACATTAAAAGTGAGCATGAAAGAATGTATGCTCAAAAGGCTCAAAATTCTGACCAGAATTGTGGCTTTTGATGTCAATCCTGCGAATTTCAAATCTCAAGATAACACTTAGAATTAGGGAAAATAACTTATGAAAAAAATTATATTATAAAAAATTTCAACTTACCATGCTTGATTCCCTAATGTTTTAAAGTTTGAATAATCAAAGTACAAGCACCTATGTCTTAATTCTCAACATATCAATAAAAATCATAAATCAATCAGAATTAATTCCTAACAGGAGATTGAAGATAATGCAAAGAGTGAAAGTGAGAATTTAAAATTTTGAGAAAAATGCAAAATGTTAGTTTAAAAAGTTTCAGGGATTTCAAGGAGAATGTAATGACTGAAAATAAGTTCCCCCCCACACTTAAGATGTACATTGCCCTCAATGTACAAAGATAACATTAGTAGCAATAGAAGTACAAGATCATAAGATAGGGGAAGACATGAAACTCCCTGAATTTTGGATGAATTTGTGAGACGGAGATTCGAATTGGAAGATCCGACAGCTATGGCAGGGTTTTCCCATTTCCATATGGATATGAGCTGTAGAGCTCCTTTGAAACTGCGAAAGTATTTATCAGTCGTGGGGAATTTGGATTAACAGAATATGTTTGTTAAGGGCTGGTCGATATGAAATAATTGATAATAAAGAAAGAAAACGAATTAAGTTCTAACAATACTAGAATTTAAATAATGAAAAAGATAAGGTGAACTAAAAATAAAAGTAAAAAGGAAAAAGGAAAATAAAAGAGAAGAAAAGAGAAGGTAAAAATAGAGATCAGAGTAAAAATATAAATTAAAATAAAAATAAAGATAAGAGGAATAGAAGTCTCTAATCCTCAGATAGTCCGTGAGGTGGGAAAGGTGGTGCGATATGAAGATGCTGATAAATCTGTGCTAAAGTGGCATCAATGTGATCAAATCTTTGAAAACATTATTGCTCGAATCGTGTGAAGCGCTAAGCTAAGTCAGGTGAGAAGCTGCCGCATAAACTGGTCGGCGAGGTGGTGGTGGCTCAACTGGGCTCTCCTCCGATGGTGGTGGTGGGACATCATCAGTAATGTCCTCTGGATCCTCGGCCCTTTGGATGAGTCGGTACTGTAAGGGGCCAGCCCCTGGTCTACGCTGGATCATCCTCATATGGAGCATAGTCTGGATGCCCTGTGGGGACATCTGGCCAACTAAAGTGTATGGGGATGTCTGGGCTGCGGTGTTGAATAGGCCGAAGTAGAGGGCTAGGCGAGTCACATACGGGCCTATGCTGATCACCCCCTTTCTGTGCCTTTCCCTCTGATGTTGAATGGCGAGAGCGATGAAGTAAGCCAGGTTGAAGACATGGCCGTGTGCCTCACTCCATAGAAAGTAGACGTCGTAGGTGTTGACGATGCCGGGGTTCTCGCGCCGTCCGGTGAGTGTATGCACGGGAAGGGCATAAAGGTACCTCAATGATGGGGATAAGGTGGTTGCCTTGGAGCGATTGGGGTTGTACATTGATGCTGCCGGGACTAAGGCCTCCAACACTTAGAGGGTGAATAGTAGATGTGGCGGTGGAGCTCAAAGAGGTCTTCTTCTTCCAAAAATTGCTCCGTGTATAGCCCCAGTACGGTACCAAACTCAGGGAAGCTAAGGTGTCGAACAAGGCTTCCGAAACGGAACTGAACTATCCCTGGATCATCATATTGGGACATCACGGTTTGTAGGTGGAAAGTGGAGCAGAACTCGAGGGTGATTTCAAGGTATGTAGGCTTCACAATTTAGAAGAATTGCTCCCATGGGTCCGTCATCAGTAGGGCCCGAACCACGTCCACTAGGTGGACTTGCTCTAAGACGGGCCAGTCGATACATCCCCCTACTCCGAGGGGTCTCGCCCTTAAAATTTAAAATAACTCCTCTTAGGAGTCTTGTAAAAACTGAAGGTACGAGTGTCGGACTTTTGTCGTGGGTCTAGAGGATGAGCCACCGGGCCCTTTACGTTTCTTTGAAACAGGTACAGCAGCTTTCTTACCGCAGGATGATGACATGGTACCTAAAATTAAAATGATATACATTAGTCCTAATAGAATTTGAAACTAAAATTAAAAAGAAGACAGTAAAATTTCCTTAAGCTTTAAACAAAACAAAACATATTAAGAATAGTGTTAATTTACTAACCTAAGTAATACATTATATGTGTCCTAAGTATGATATCAAGTTATGGAAGCATGGGTATGATTTTATACTAGATGCATGTTAGTTTAAATAGGAAAAAGTGGAAAGCAAATGTGGGTCTAGATGGCGTAGTATCATGATATTCTAGATAACATTCTAGATTGTTCATGCCAAAATTTATGAATTTCATTCCCTAAAACTAGTGCAAAAATGAAATAAGACATATTATGAACATAAAAAAAATAGATAAGAGCATTAAAAACTAAAGAGAAAATGAAGAAAATAGAACCAAATGGGTGATTGATGAGGAGGAGCACGGTCGTGGAGGCGTTACACGGTCGTGGAGATGCCTTGGAAGGCTGTTGGCAGTGTTGGAGAAGGCTGGGATAAGTTTTGGGTGGGAGGGTTTAGGAAATTTTAGGGTTTTAGTGGAAGAAGATGATGAATAGTAGCCCCTTTATATAGATTTTGGGTCACACGGGCATGGCACATGCCAGTGTGGCTCGGGTTTTGCCCGTGTTGTTCGAAATTTGTTGGTTTTGGCGCGCCTAGTTCGAGGTACACGCCCGTGTACCGAGGGCGTGTTGAGGCACACGGTCATGTCACACGGCCGTGTTCTTCGATGTTTGCTTCTCCCACGGCCGTGTAGTAGGTCACACGCCCGTGTCTAAAATGTCAGCGTCAACCACGGTCTTGAGGAACACGGGCGTGTTATACGCCCGTGTTTGGGTCACACGGCCATATCGCACGGCCGTGTCATATAGTTTAAGCCCATGTTTCAATTAACAGTGTTGGCCACGGCCACGTTGCACAGCCGTGGCATTTAGTCGTAACCCATGTGTGATTCAACAGGTTCGACCACGGCCGAATCGCACGATCGTGGCGTTTTGTCGAAGCCCGTGTCTTAGGAAAATTTTTACCCTGCTTATACACGGCCAAATTGCACGACCGTGTCTCTACTTAGAGTGTCCACATGGCCTTAGGCACCCCTGTGGGTATAGCCGTGTGGTCCAAAAATCCTGCTTCTAAAAAAGTTAGTTGATGCATTAAGAGACTGAAATAAAAAGTTACTAAGTTAGTGCTCGGGTTGCCTCTCGAGAAGCGTTTATTTAGAGTCTAAACTCGGCTCTACCTGGATGTATCATGAAGGGAGTTCGTGGAGCTAAAGCTCCTCCCTATAATCCTTGAAATTCTCACCTCTATAATGTTTTAGCCAATGGCCGTTTACTTTAAAAGTACCGTGGGTTGGGTGAGTTACCTTAACTACGCCATATGGAAAGACAATTTGAATAGTGAATAGACCTGACCACCTTGATTTAAGTTTTCCAAGGAATAGTTTAAGCCTTGAGTTGTAGAGTAAGACGAAATCACCGGTTTTAAACTGCTTAGGTTGTCTCAGCTGATTGTTATGGCGTTGCTTCGTGGCTTCCTTATATAGTCGTGAGTTTTCGTAAGCATTGTAACGCCATTCATCTAGCTCATTCAATTGCATTAGTCGTTTCTCTCCTGCAAGCTTAAGATCAAGATTTAAAAATTTAATAGCCCAGAATGCTTTATGTTCAAGTTCAAATAGCAGATGACAGCTTTTTCCGTAGACAAGTTTATAAGGAGATGTACCTATGGGTGTTTTAAAAGCAGTTCTATAGGCCCATAGAGCATCATCTACCTTTCTTGACCAATCTTTCCTATTTGTTTCTACTGTTTTTTCTAGGATGCGTTTTAGTTCTCTATTTGTTACTTCGACTTGGCCACTGGTTTGTGGATGATAAGGGGTAGCTGTTCTGTGGTGTACTCCATATCTCTTTAAAACTTTTTCAAATTGAGCATTGCAAAAATGAGTACCCCTATCACTAATAATTATCCTAAGTGTTCCAAATCGAGAGAAAAGTTTTTTTAGAAAGTGTACTACCATTCTAGCATCATTAGTAGGTAAAGCTTGGGCTTCCACCCATTCCACCCATTTTGACATGTAATCTACTGCTACTAAGATGTACTTATTTCCAAATAAAGTAGGGAATGGACCTATGAAATCAATACCCCATACATCGAATATCTCACATGCAAGTATATAGTTTTAAGGCATTTCATTATGTTGAGAGATATTACCTGTTCTCTGCCATTTATCACAAGAGGTCACATACCTGTTGGCATCTCTGAGAAGTGTAGGCAAGTAAAAACCTGATTCGAGTACCTTGTGAGCAGTTCTAGCTCCACTGTGGTGTCCTCCTGTTGGTCCCGAATGGTAGTGATCTAAAATTTGGTATGTTTCTGTTTCAGTAACTCATCTTCGGATAACCTGATCTGCACAAAACGAAAAAGAAAAGGATCTTCCCAAAAGTAGTTTTTCACATCAGCAAAGAATCGCTTCTTTTGCTGATGGGTCAACCCTTTTGGGGTTATGTTAGCTGCTAAATAATTTACAAAATCGGTAAACCAAGGAACTACTACGTCTGCTATGGCGAGGAGTTGTTCTTCAGGAAATAAGTCGTTTACTTTATCGAGGTACTTAGGGTGTGGATTTTCTAATCTTGAAAGGTGATCTGCTGCTAAATTTTCGACTCCTTTCTTGTCTTTTATTTCTAAGTCTAATTCCTGTAACAATAGAATCCATCTTATCAATCACGGTTTTGCATCAGTTTTAGTTAGAAGATAACGAAGAGCAGAATGATCAGTATAAACGATGACTTTTGACAATATTAAATAAGATCTGAATTTATCAAATGTAAAAATAACAGCTAGCAATTCTTTTTCTGTGGTTGTATAATTTGCTTGTGCGGATGTCAGAGTTCTGCTAGCATAATAGATCAGTTGAAAATGGTTGTCTCTTCGCTGTCCCAAAATTGCACCTACTGCAAAATCACTCGCATCGCACATTAGTTCAAAAGGCATATTCCAATCAGGTGAAATCATAATTGGGGTATTGACTAACTTTTACTTGAGAGTGTTAAAAGATTCTAAACATTCTTGGTCAAAGTTGGAAAGCATATCTTTTTCTAGTAATTTCGTCAAAGGCTTAGCTATTTTAGAAAAATCTTTAATGAATCTGCGATAAAAACCAGCATGTCCTAAAAAGCTTCTTATAGCCTTAACCGAATTAGGGGGAGGTAATTTTTCAATAGTTTCAATTTTTGCTTTATCTACCTCTATCCCTTTACTAGAAATTTTATGTCCTAGGACAATACCTTCTTAAACCATAAAGTGGCATTTTTCCCAATTAAGCATTAGATTTGCCTCTTCACATCTTATCAGAATACGTTTTAAAATATTAAGACAAAGTTGAAAAGAGTTACCGAAAATCGAAAAGTCATCCATAAATACCTCCATAATGTCTTCCACGAGTTCATCAAAGATAGCTAGCATGCATTGCTGAAAAGTAGAAGGAGCATTACATAATCCAAAAGGCATTCTACGATAAGCAAACGTACCGTATGGACATGTGAATGTTGTTTTCTCCTGATCTTCTGTAGCTATCGGGATTTGGAAGTAGCCAGAGAGGCCATCTGGAAAACAATAATACTTATGACCTGATAATCTTTCCAACATCTGATCGATAAAAGGTAAGGGAAAATGATCTTTTCGAGTTGCATCATTCAACTTTCTATAATCAATGTAGACTCTCCATCCAGTGACTGTTCTTATACGTATTGACTCCTTTTTATCATTGGATACCACGGTCATGCCTCCCTTTTTAGGAACAACCTCGGCTTTTACGACTTCTTTCATGTTAGGATTCAATCGTCTCTGAGCTTGCACCGATGATTTATATTCATCTTCCATTAGAATTTTTTGGGTGCAAAAAGGACTAATTCCTTTAATGTCAGAAATCTTCCAAGCTATAGCCTTCTTATGTTCTTTTAATACTTGAAGTAATTCATTTTTCTTTTCAGTACTTAAGTTTGATGCGATAATTAGTGGTAATGTCGAATTATCTCCTAAAAATGCATATTCTAAGTGGTCAGGCAACTGTTTTAATTCCAATTTAGGAGGTTCATCAATCAAAGGTTTTTGTCTCAGTTCGTCATTCATCTTAATATTTTCATAGCTTATGTGCCTTGTGACAAGTTCATTAGAGTTTAACTTCTTCATTACTTCTCTAACTTCAGTGGTGGCTTCATCTTCCCCCCACCTTGAACAAGACACAGTTCCAACGTGTCTGCGAGAGAAATTTCCTGAAATTTATCTTGAACAAAATAATCAATAGCATTAATAAAATAACAGGAATCATCTTATTCTCTAGAAAATCTCATAGCATCATAGATTTTAAAAACGACTTCTTCTTCACCAACTCTAAGCACTAATTTACCATCCCCTACATCGATAACGGCTCTAGCAGTAGCTAAAAATGGGCGTCCCAAAATTAAAAGCACCTCAATATCCTCATCCATATCAAGCACAACAAAATCAACCGGGAATATAAATTTATCTACCTTTACCAACACATCTTCAATAATTCCCCTAGGGTATTTAACAGATCTATCAGCTAATTGAATACTCATCCTAGTGGGTTTTGGTTCCCCTAGACCTAGTTGCTTGAACATTTTGTAGGGTATCAGGTTAATACTAGCACCTAGATCAGCTAAGGCTTTTTCAATAATTAAACTACCAATTAAGCAAGGAATAGTAAAAATCCTTGGATCTTTTAGTTTGGCCGGTAGTTTATTTTAGAGAATAGCTGAGCATTCCTCGTTGAGTTCGACTGTGGCTAATTCTTCCAACTTTCTTTTATTTGTGAGGAGTTCTTTAAGAAACTTTGCATACTTCGGCATCTGCGAAATTACTTCAAAAAAAGGTAAGTTAACATGTAACTATTTAAAAAGTTCAAGAAATTTACTAAATTAAGCATCTGTGCGGTCTTTCTTGAACTTTGCCGGATATGGTATGGGTGGTTTATATTCCTTAAGTGTTGGTGGAGTGTTTTCCTTGGGTTCTTCTTCCTCTACCTTGTCTTTTTTGGATTCTTGAACAGGCTTCTTTTCTGATTCAGCCAGTATTTTCCCATCTCTTAGAGTAATTGCTTTGACATGTTCTCTGGGATTTGGCTCAGTGTTACTTGGTAGTCCACCTTGTGGCCTTTCTAATATTAATTTGGCAAGTTGACCAATCTGATTTTCAAGCCCTTAAATGGATGCTTGCTGATTCTTTAGTGCCGTTTTGGTATTTTGGAAACTGATAAGCAATAAATTATATACATTTTTACCTCATGCTTAGCCTATATTTTGGATGAATTATTATCAATTTTGTAAGAATTGGTGCTCTTAATCTTTCTTTTTCATATCTTATACTCAGGAGAAAATAGGGAAGAGAAAAGAATAGAAAATGGACTAAAAAACGAGGAAAATGGGCCAAAATGTGAAAACGACACGGCCCAAGGAGTCACCATACGGCCTTGGCACACGGCCATGCCACACAAGGTCCAACACGGCCCAGCCTCGACAAGCATGGTCAGGCTACATGGCCGTGCCACCCTCAACAGGTCCACACGGCCTCTTGTAAAAACCACACGGGCGTGGCACACGGGCGTGTCCCTATCGTGAGGAAGT
Organism: Gossypium stocksii; assembly: GCA_020496765.1. Taxonomy (NCBI): domain Eukaryota; kingdom Viridiplantae; phylum Streptophyta; class Magnoliopsida; order Malvales; family Malvaceae; genus Gossypium; species Gossypium stocksii. The sequence continues at coordinate 6,079,189 of CM035623.1, forward strand.
TCAATTTTACTCGAAAAAGGATACTTAGGGGCTAAGAAAGCCATTCTAAACTCTATATAAAGACCCTAGGAGGCAACTTCAAAGGGGGATTGATTTTTCCGCTAAGGGGGTACTCTTTTCTCCCAAAAGGAGTGCTATATTTCTGCCAACACAATGAGTGAAAGCAAAGGAATCACTCCAAAGGAAGCCGATTGATTCATCCTAGGAGCTAGAATTCTACATCAAGATAGAGGATCTCCCTAAATTCCTTCAAGGGTTTTTGGGTTCTTTATGTCTTGTTATCTTATTTCTTCTGAGATGTTTTCTTTATTAATTATGAACTAAACCTCTCAAATACTTGAGGGAGATGAAACCTAAGATAGATCTTGTTATTATTCATTCCTGAATTATATGATAAATACTTGAATTGTTCTTAATTATGTGTTCTTAATTCTTGGTTTAATAATCTTAGGTATTAAGTCAAGAAACTGATGTGCTTAGGCAGAGGAGCAAAAGTCCCTGTTTTAAGAGTAGATCTACCATAATTAAGCGGAGTTGCATGCAACCCTAGATATAGGGTAACATAAATCTGTTGGGTTAGGGTTAAACCTAATAGGGGGATCTATAGATCGAATTAATGCAAGACTAGAAGTGTTAATTAATAAAGAAACTTTAGTTAACAACCTAGTATTAGTTGTTCTTATCCTCGACGGAGGTATTAACATAGGTTAGGGATCTCTACAAATCAAGTCAAGTGAAGAAATCGTCTAGTTCAAGAAGTTAATAACAAGTGAAGTCTAGGTGGATTCTCCCTTGAGTATTTCCCATATCAATCAGCTTTTCCCGAAAGTTTTCCCCACTTTACTCCTTGTGCACTTTTAGTTTAGTTTTAGAATTAGTTTCAAACAACCCTCTTTTACTTTTAGGCTAGATAATAGAAAGGAAGTAAGTACTAGTACTTTTGGTTCCCTTGGGTACGATAACTCGGTCTTACTGCTAAACTATACTACTGTTCGATAGGTGCACTTGCCTTAAAATCGTGATATTAGTTAGTTTTTGGTGTGATCAGTTTTTATAAATTTTATTACTTAATATCGCGAGTATCAAGTTTTTGGCGTCGTTGCCGGGGAACTAAAATATTACGAAAACTCGATTTCTATTACTTTAGTCATTACTATATATATATTTATTTATTTATTTTTATTTACTGTTATTTATTTTCTTTTCTTTTTTCTTTTACTAGGTATCTCTAGTTTATGACTAGAAGAAACCCTGCAGGACCACTACTTTTTGACGAAGACTTAGAAGCTACAGTTCGCAGAACTCACAGAGAAATCAGAAAAGCTTACATTATCGAGAGCAAGATCAAAACCAAGAATCATAACAGGAACAAAAACCTACTGAAGAGATGAACGCAAATCAAGACATTCCACCACCTCCAGCATTACTCGCAGAACCAGATGAAGCGCCTCGTACTATGTATCATTATGCTAAACCTAGTTTGACTGGTACTCAAACTAGCATTATTGGACCTGTTATTACTGCTAATAATTTTGAACTAAAACCTAACACTATTCAGATGATTCAATAATTTGTGCAGTTTGATGGTTTACAGGATGAAGATCCAAATTCACACATAGCCAACTTTTTAGAACTTTGTGATACTTTTAAAATTAATGGCGTTTCTGATAATGCCATTCGTCTAAGGCTATTTCCATTCTCTTTGAGAAATAAAGCCCAACAGTGGTTAAATTCTTTACCACGAGACTTAATTACTACATGGGAACAAATGACAGAAAAATTTTTACTTAAATATTTTCCTCCAGCTAAAATAGCTAAATTACGAAACGATATCTCTTCTTTTATGCAGATGGATTTAGAAACACTTTACGATGCTTGGGAGAGATACAAAGATCTTTTAAGAAGATGCCCTCATCATGGCCTACCTTTATGGCTACAAGTTCAAACCTTTCACAACGGTTTGAACCCATCGACGAGACAGATGATTGATGCAGCCGTAGGAGAAACAATCAACAACAAAATACCAGAAGCAGCTTATGAATTTATTGAAGAGATGTCACCGAATAACTATCAGTGGCAGGTCATGAGGACAAAACCGACGAAAGCTGCCGGAGTTTATAATATTGATACTGTCACCATGCTTTCTAACCAAGTAGAACTTTTAAATAAAAAGTTTGATAATTTTGTTAGTTCTACGCAGGCACAGCCAATGATGCAGTGTGACGCAACTCAATGAAATATGTTCACTCCAGACTACCCATCTTATGACAATGGCACAGAAACCGAGCAAGCCAATTATATGGGTAACAATTTTAGATCTCAAAATAATCCATATAGTAACACATATAATGCAGATTGGCGGAACCACCCCAATTTTTCTTGGGGAGGACAATAGAATCAAAGACAACAACCCCCTCAGGGATTTCAACAGCCACCACCGCAACAGGAGAAAAAGCCCAATCTTGAAGAGATGTTCACCAAATTCATGGCCATGTCTGAAACCCACTTTCAAAAAACTGAAACGACATTAAAGAACCAGCAAGTATCAATTAAAGGCCTTGAGAATCAAATTGGTCAACTCGCCAAGTTAATATCAGAAAGACCATAAGGTGGACTTCCAAGTAATACTGAGACTAATCTTAAATAGCAACTTCATGCCGTAAATACAACAGATAAAGAGACGTTAACCAAAGACGACCCAAAGTTATGCGAGGAACCTAAGGTGAGTAAAGGTAAGGTAGAGGTAAGCAACAACAAGCCAGACATCAACAAACACAAGCCTCGTATATCATACCCAAGAGAGCTACAGAAAGACCGCACAGATGAGCAATTCAGTAAGTTTCTTAAACTCTTAAAGAAATTACACATTAACTTACCATTTGTTGAAGCAATCTTGCAGATGCCAAACGTTGTTAAATTCTTAAAAGAGCTCTTGACAAACAAGCTGAAGTTAGACGAGAAATCTCATGTGGAATTAAATACAGTCTGCTCAGCTATTCTACAAAATAAACTACCGACCAAACTAAAGGATCAAGGGAGTTTCACTATCCCTTGTTTACTTGGTAGCTTAGATGAAAAAAATGCTTTAGTTGATTTAGGGGCTAGCATAAATGTCATGCCTTATAGATTGTTTAAACAACTAGGTTTCGGGAACCCTAAGAAAACTAATATGAGTATTCAACTAGCTGACAAAACTATTAGGGCACCTAAGGGAATAATTGAAGATGTACTTGTCAAAATCAATAAATTTATATTCCCAGTTGACTTTGTTGTTTTAGACATTGATGAGGATAGTAATGTACCCTTGATTTTAGGGTGACCCTTTTTAGCAACTGCTCGAACTAAAATTGATTTAGAAATAGGTGAACTCACATTACGAGTAGGTGATGATAAAATCACCTTACAAGCTCACAACTCAATTAAAACTACAGACGAGAATAAAGTTTCGAGTCCCTGCAAAAACACTGAATTCACCATTCAACCTTCGGTACAGGATACCCTCTACATGGAGGCAACCAACCAACAGGTAAGTCCATCCAATGAAGATGCACCTGAAAAGTGAATATTTCAGATCGAGGAACTTGATGAGTGGCTGATCTATCATGAGAAACCCAAAATATGCCACACCAACCCAGAGTTTCACCAAGACAACCTTCAAAAATAAATAAATCAGTTCAAGTTAGGGGATAGGTAATTTTAAGGGACAACAATCCTCGAACTGCAAATTCAGAAGAACACACAAGTGACGCACCCTACTTCACGGTAATAAAAATTTTTCCATACGGAACAATATAGATAAAACATGAGTCACTTGGCACTTTCAAGGTAAATCACACTCGACTCAAACATTATTTTGATGATGCAATTGAAAACAGGACAGAAGAGTATCAGCTCTTCAAGCCACTGTGAACACATAAAGTTCGAACATAGTCGAGCTTAGACTATAAATAAGCGCTTCTCGGGAGGTAATCCGAGCACTAACCTAGCAACTTTTCTTTTCTTTTTAAATTTTAGTCTTTTTATACAGCAACTAACCCTTTTAATGCAGGAATTTAGGACCACACGGCCTGGCACACAGGCGTGCCTAAGGCCGTGTGAAATTCTCAACCGAAACACGGTCGTGCACCTAGACCGTGTAAGAATTTTCCCAAAAACACGGGCTATCGACAAAATGCCACGGCCGTGCGACATGGCTGTGGCAACCTTTCAACTTTCACACGGGCTTGCACAACTCCACACGCTCGTGTCCCCGAGCCGTGGCCAACACTGTCAAATTAGACACGGCCGTGTGACCTATCACACGACCGTGTGAAAAATGAACACGATCGCAAACAGCCGTGCGTGCTGGCCAGCACGGGCGTGTGCCCCGATTCAGACACGCCAAACCATTAAAATTTGAAAAACAATGGCAAAATTCGAGTCACACGGGCATGTGTCCTGCCCGTTGATGTGCTCGCGATATTAAGTAATAAAATTTATAAAAACTGATCACACCAAAACTAACTAATATCACGATATTAAAGGCAAGCGCACCTATCGAACAGTAGTACAATTTAGCAACAAGACCGAGTTATCGTACTCAAGGGAACCAAAAGTACTAATACTTACTTCCTTTCTATTATCTAGCCTAAAAATAAAAGAGAATTGATTGAAACTAATTCTAAGATTAACTAAAAGTGCACAAAAAGTAAATTGGGGAAAACATTAGGGCAAAGCTAATTTATATGAACAATACTTAAGGGAGAATCCACCTAGACTTCACTTGTTATTAATTTCTTGAACTAGATGATTTCTTCACTTGACTTGATCCGTAGAGATTCCTAACTTATGTTAATCCCTCTGTCGAGGCTAAGAACAACTAGGCCTAGGCTGTTAACTAAAGTTTCTTTATTAATTAACACCCTAGGTTGCATTAATTCGATCTATGGATCCCCCTATTAGGCTTGACCCTAATCCGGTAGATTTATGTCACCTTATGTCTAGGGTTACATGCAACTCCGCTTAATTATGGTAGATCTACTCTTAAAACAGGGACTTTTTCTCCTCTGCCTAAGCACATCAAGTTTTTGAAGTAATACCTAGGATTATTAAATCAAGAATGAAGAACCCATAATTAAGAATAATTCAAGTATTTATCAAATAATTCAAGAATAAATAATAATTAGATCTGTCTTAGGTTTCATCCCCCTCAAGTATTTGAGGGGTTTAGTTCATAATAAAGAAAGAAAACATCTCAGAAGAAATAAGATAACAAAACATAAAGAACCCAAAAACCCCTGAAGGAATTTAGGGAGTTCCTCTGTCTTGATGTAGAATTCTGGCTTCTGGGATGAATCAATCGGCTTCCCTTGGAGTAATTCCTTACTTTCACTCCTTGTGTTGGCAGAATTATGGTGTTCTTTCTTGAGAGAAAAGAGTATTCCCTTAGCAAGAAATAAGCACACCTTTGAAGTTGCCTCCTAGGGCCTTTATATAGAGTTTAAAATGGCTTTCATAGCCCATAAGTATCCTTTTTCGAGTAAAATTAAACTTCCTCACGATAGGGACACGCCCGTGTGCCACGCCCGTGTGGTTTCTACAAGAGGCCGTGTAGGCCTGTTGAGGGTGGCATGACCGTGTAGCCTGGCCGTGCTTGTCGGGGCTGGGCCGTGTTGGACATTGTGTGGCACGGCCATGTGCCACGACCGTATGGTGAGTCCCTAGGCTATGTCGTTTTCTCATTTTAGCCCATTTTCTCCGTTTTTGGCCCGTTTCTCGTTCTTTTCTCTTCTCTATGCTCTCCTGAGTATAAGACATGAAATAGAGGGATTAAGAGTACCAATTCTCACAAATCTAATGATAATTCATCCAAAATATAGGCTAAACACGAGGTAAAAATATGTATAATTTATTGTTTATCACCCATATGACCCAAAAACTATCAATAAAGGGCTACTATTCACTTTTTTCTTCACTCAAACCCTAAATTCTCCCACCCAAACTCTTCCCCAACCACCATAAACGCCGCTGCCGACCTTCAAAACACCACCACGCTCGAAAAGGACCATCCAACGCCCGTGCAAAGCATCCCACGATAGTTTCGAACCTCTCCTACGACCCTGCACCTCTCATATTTAGTTCTATTTTTTTTATTTCTTTCAAATTTTTACTATTTTATTTATTAGTTTTTATTATGAATTTATATTCAAGCATAAAATTAGTTGCACTAGGATAGAGAATTTAGAATGATTTATGCCATTTCATTTGATTGCCATTTTCTCAAAAATTTAGTATAATACATACCCATATTGCTTAATTTTGATGAATAATTAGGTTAGTCCCCATTTTTAGCCATAATGTTATGTTTCTTACCCTTTTAATTTTTGATTAATTTCAAGCTTAGGACTAATGTTCATTATTATATTATTTAAGCATAATGTCAACATCACGCGGAAAGAGAACTGCTGCTCCGCCTTCAAAGAAACGAAAGGGGCCAGGAGGCTCATTTACCTAGGACTCCTAATAGGAGTTATTTCAGATACTGAGCGAACGTACATTGAGCGCTGACCGATGCATCGATTGGGATGCGCTAGAGCAAGTCGACCTTACCGACTCAGTCCAGGCCCTACTAATGACGGATCCGTGGAAACAGTTCTTTCGAATCATTGAGCCCACTTACTTTGAACTCACTCTAGAGTTTTGCTCCACCTTCCATCTTCAGACAGTCATGAGCCAGTTCGACGATCCCGGCATGATACAGTTTCGATTAGGAGGTTGTGTACGCCACCTTAGCGTACCAGAGTTTGGCTCAGATTTCGGCTTCTACACGGAGCAATTCATGAGAGAGGAAGACTTCCCTACGCTTTCCTGATGCATCCACCTCAAGCCTGTAGACTGTTGTCGCAACATCGACCCTGGTTTTCCCTCCTACGACCCTAGTAGCAGAAGGCAACCTGTAATATCCCGAATTAGGGCCTAACCGGAATAGTGGTTTTGTGACCACAAATCTGAGGTAGAAATAATTATATTATAATTATTTTGATGTTTATGATATGATTTTATGATGGTGTGAAAATTGCGTGAAGAAATTCTAAGCGTAAAGTGCTTAATTTGGAGTTAGGGATTAAATCGAATAAGTTGCAAAACTTGCATTCTAGAAGTTTTCAGTATGAAATTGCTTTGAAATATTAATTAGGAGGTCTTAAATGGTAATTAGACCAATTTTATGTTCATGGACAAACTAGGACATGGAAGGAACTTTTGAAAGTTTAGTATGGAGGGGCATTTTGGTCATTTGGACATTTAATGAAATAAAAAGGGAAAAATAACACAAAATTGGTCATCTTCTTCATTACCACGAAATTTCAAGGGTTCTCCATAGCTAGGGTTTGTTTCAAGCTTCCAAGCTTCATAGTAAGTGATTCTAAGCCCCGTTTTTAATGATTTTTACGTTTTTGAAATCCCGGTAGCTCGATAAAGCTTATGTTAGCAATAATTTAAGTTAGGGTTCATATTTGGAAAAATACCCATAGGTGAAATTTGTGTATTTTGATGTTTTATGATAGAATATGAGGTTTTAAATTATGTTAGAAAACTTGTGCTACTCGGTTTTAAGTAAAAACGAGTAAAATGGCTTAATTGGTAAAAGTACATATTGTTCATAAGTATGTGTTTTAGTGGGAATTTGAGCTTGCTAATGGTAAATAAATGATCAGCATGTCCTAAAACATAAGAATTTGTGATAAAATTTAATTCCCGAGCTTTGGGGCAAAAGTGTAAATATGCAAAAGTTTAGGGGCAAAATTGTAATTTTTCCAAAATTTGAATTTAGGACTATTTTGATAATGTGAGTATTAAATAAGCTAAATGTGTTATTTTAGATCAAGAAAGACGTGGAATCAACCTTGATCGAGGAAAAGAAAAGATTACGGACTAAATTGCAAAAATCTTTGTATTTTGGTACTAAGGTAAGTTCATGTGTAAATAATGTAACATAATTGTTATTTTTAAGTTAATTGATGTTATTTATATGATATGCTGATTTTTATCATGAAATATATACTTTGTGGTTATTTTTGAACAATATGCAAATTATATGTGCTACTTGTTAAATATAAAATGCTACCGAGTATTGGTTCCGGTATTATGTGGAAGACGGCAAGGATAAGTGATCGAGGAAAATCCCGTTTGAACCTTGGGAATAGATTAGGATACAAGTGACATGTCACTAGGATGGTTGGGCACCCGAACTCGTTGAGTTGAGTCCGAGTTCACTTATGGGTGCGAATGTCCGAACTCGTTGAGTTGAGTCCGAGTTCGTGAGATGTAACTAGGCATCCGAGCTCGTTGAGTTGAGTCCGAGTTCACTTATGGATGCGAACGCCCGAGCTCGTTGAGTTGAGTCCGAGTTCGTTTATGGGCGGGTTACATGATTGATTGATTACATATTCAGCACTTATGTGCAAATGATCCGTGTATCCGAGTTGTATTCCAATGTGTTCAACGGGTAAAATTCAAGTGAAATGGAAAGGCACTCAAGACGTAAGTGACAATTCGGTAATGTTGAGAAATGGCCGTATTGGACAGGTATGTACTTAACCCTTGGGTTGAAAACCGAGACAACAACAAAAATGTGGTAAGATGAAGTATGATGACTAGAATTGCGATATATGTTTTGGTGATGCTATGTTAATGTTGTTTGGCATAATGACTTTGTCATGTTACTTGTTATTTGCATGTGAACTTACTAAGCATTTATGCTTACTCCCTCCTTTTCATTCATTGTAGTTTTGGACAAGCCGGCTCGAGAATCGGGATAGGTCGAAGACTCGTTCACACTATCCAAAGGACTTTTTGGTAAAAGGCTTGTAAGATTTAGTATGGCATGTATATTAATATATCTACTTTGTGTAAATAATCTTGTGATACAGTGGTGGTTTGGTTGAGGAAATGCTTGATAATGTTGAGTCATTGAAGTGGCTAATATAGATTATGTTTGATGTCATGGAAGAATAATAGGTTATCTAGTATATAAAAGCTTTTATGAAAATGAAATTAGCCATAAAACAGAACATTGCAGCCACACTGACGTGAGTTTGAAAATTCACTAAAAATCATATAAATCAAATTTGATGATGGATTAGTTATGAAATTGAATCTTATCATGTCTACTTTCATATGGAAGAAGAAAAATAGGTAAAGGAGTCATATGTTATGAGATATTTGAGTTTTAGTGAAACAGGGCCAGAGCAATTTCTGGATCCCCTGTTCCAACTTTGAAAATTCACCATAAATTGTAAAAAAATAATTAGGAGGATTACTTTATATGCCTAGATTTCTTATTTAATCTAGTTTTAATAGAAATAAACGGTATAGTTATATGAAATTTGTACAGGGAGAAAAGTGATTCGTAATGAGTAGAGGTCAGTGCAGTCGAGTTCTGAAACAGGGGAAACTTTAACTAATAAACTGTACTAATCGGCTCAGTCAAAAATTCTAAAAAAAAAAATTAGTGAATATATATATGAGTCTAGATTCAGGGAAAATTTACGGATCTTGATTTCGAGTTTTGTAACTCGAGATATGATTTTTTGAGCGACCATGACGCAGAAAACAATTTATTCCGAAAATGAAAATAGATTTTGTAAAGTTGTTTAAAATGGTAGATTGTGTTTAGTAACACCTCAAGCTCGACTCCGGTGACGGTTTCGGGCGTGGGGACGTTACATTTGGTGGTATCAGAGCAGGTTTAGTCGGTTCTCGGACTAACGTGTTTTATGTACGGATTTTGCTATACATGCCATATGTGTATATTGTGATAGTGTGACGACTTCTGACCGTTTAAATAATTTTTTTTATAGTAAATGGATCCCGATCCAGCTGTGGCTGATGAAGTAGAGAGTAATGCGGCAGCTCCGGCTGAAGGGGCAGCGCCGACTGAAAATCCACCACCTACTGTTGGTCAGGGAGGAGAAAGGGATCGGGAAGCCTTTCTCCAAATGATGAGTGCATGGTACACTGAGTTCGTTCGTACGAACCCGAATGTACGACCTCCCCCACCTCCCCCAATTCCTCAACCTGTACCTCTGATGCCTCAAGATGTGGGTATGATAAAATTTCAAAGAACTCCAGTTGATAAAATCCGTAAGCTCGGGGCCGAAGAATTCAGAGCTAATATAGATGATGACGCGGAAAAAGTAGAGTTCTGGCTTGAGAATTCCATCCGGGTATTTGATGAATTGTCCTGCACACCTGAGGAATGCTTAAAATGTGCTATATCTTTGTTGAGAGATTCAGCTTATAATTGGTGGAAGACACTGATTTCCGTGGTACCGAAAGAGAGGGTAACTTGGGAATTCTTTCAAGAAGAGTTTCGGAAGAAATACATCAGTGAAAGATTTATTGATCAGAAGCGCAAGGAATTTCTCGAGTTGAAACAAGGTAACATGACCGTTACAGAATATGAAAGAGAGTTTGTTCGACTGAGTAAGTATGCCAGAGAATATGTTCCTACCGAGGCCAAAATGTGTAGGCGATTTGAAGATGGGCTCAATGAAGAAATTAAAGTATTTGTTGGGATTCTTGAATTAAAGGAAATGGTGGTACTTGTCGACCGAGCTTGCAAGGCTGAAGAACTACTTAAAGAGAAGAAAAAGGCAGAATCTGAGACACGAAACTGGAAGAAAAGACAAATGACTAATGCACCCTCACAGCAATCCGGAAGATCAAGAAATATGAATCCTCGTTCCCAAGTTTCAGCTAGACAATCCTATGGGAATTTTAAGAAGCAAAATGTGGGTCCAAAGTCCCAAACTACTTCGGCAGCCAGTGTAGGGAACACGAGATTTGTTAAACCCGAGTGTCAGCGGTGTGGTAGAAATCATTTTGGTCCGTGCAGAGCAAACGAATGTTTCCGATGTGGTTCTCCGGATCATTTTATTAGAGACTGCCCCGAGAGAATTGAAAAAGAAAAATTTCAGAATACAAAAGCTAGTGGTGCAGATTCGCGAGGAAGGTATCCAAGAAAAGCTGGGAGCGAAGCAAGTAGCAAGAATGTAGCCAGAGATGCAGCAGTTAGATCTGAAGGAAGGGCTCCGGCTAGAACTTATGCTATTAAAGCTCGTGAAGATGCTTCCTCTCCTGATGTGATTACTGGTATATTTTCTCTTTATGATGTTAATGTTACTGCTCTAATTGATCCTGGTTCTACTCATTCATATGTATGCATGAAATTGGTGTCTAGCATGAATATACCTGTTGAGAATACAGAATTTATGATTAAAGTGTCAAACCCGTTAGGCAAATGTGTTATAGTTGATAAAGTATGCAAGAAATGTCCTTTAATGATTCGGGGTTATTACTTTCCGGCCGACTTGATGTTGTTGCCGTTTGATGAGTTTGATGTTATTTTGGGTATGGACTGGTTGACATTGCATGATGCCATAGTAAATTGTAAACAGAAAGTTATTGAACTAAAGTGTGAAAATGGTGAAATTCTGCGGGTTGAATCAGATAAATCAGAGGCATTGTCTAGTGTAATCTCTTCAATGTCGGCTCAGAGATATTTGAGAAAGGGTTATGAAGCTTATCTGGCATATGTATTAAATACAAAAGAAATAAAAAAGAAAGTGGAATCAGTGCCGATTGTATGTGAATTTCCGGATGTATTTCCTGAAGAATTGCCGGGTTTGCCTCCAGTCAGGGAAGTAAAATTTGGTATAGAGTTGATGCCGGGAACAGCTCCAATCTCGATTGTTCCGTATAGAATGGCACCAACAGAGTTGAAAGAATTAAAGTCACAGTTGCAAGAGTTGACAGACAAAGGCTTTGTGAGACCGAGTTTTTCACCTTGGGGTGCTCCGGTATTGTTTGTGAAAAAGAAGGATGGTTCGATGAGATTGTGTGTAGACTATCGGCAATTAAATAAAGTGACAATTAAGAACAAGTATCCATTGCCAAGAATTGATGATTTGTTTGATCAGCTGAAAGGAGCGACATGGTTTTCAAAGATTGATTTGAGATCTGGATACTATCAGTTGCGGGTAAAAGAGTCAGATGTGCCTAAAACTGCTTTTAGAACAAGGTATGGTCATTATGAATTTTTAGTTATGCCGTTCGGATTAACAAATGCTCCTGCTGTGTTTATAGACTTGATGAATCGAATATTTCAGCCATACTTGGATAAATTTGTTGTGGTATTTATAGATGATATCTTGATTTATTCGAAAGATGAGACAGAACATGCTGAGCACTTGAGGATAGTTTTGCAAACTTTACGAGACAAGCAGTTATATGCCAAGTTTAGTAAAAGTGAATTTTGGCTTCGGGAAGTTGGATTTTTGGGTCATATTGTTTCGGGTGATGGTATACGGGTTGATCCCAGTAAAATTTCAGCTATTGTTGATTGGAAGCCACCGAAGAATGTAACCGAGGTTAGAAGTTTCTTGGGGCTAGCCGGATATTATCGACGGTTTGTGAACGGATTTTCTATAATTGCTGCTCCTATGACTAGATTACTTCGCAAGGATGTTAAATTTGAGTGGACGGAAGAATGTCAACAAAGTTTCGAAGAATTGAAAAAGTTATTGACAGAGGCACCAGTGTTAGTACAGCCCGAGTCAGGTAAAAAATTTGTGGTATATAGTGATGCTTCTCTAAATGGTTTGGGATGTGTACTGATGCAAGAAGGAAAGGTTGTGGCTTATGCTTCGAGGCAGTTAAAACCTCACGAGAGGAATTATCCGACCCATGATTTGGAGTTGGCGCGGTGGTGTTTGCTTTGAAGATTTGGCGACATTATCTGTATGGTGAGAAATGTCGGGTATACACCGACCATAAAAGTCTTAAATATTTGATGTCACAAAAGGACTTGAATTTGAGACAACGAAGATGGTTGGAGTTATTAAAAGATTACGAGCTTGTGATTGACTACCATCCAGGAAAAGCAAATGTAGTTGCTGATGCTTTGAGTAAAAAACTGTTGGCTGCTTTGAGAGTTATGAACACTCAGTTGGAAATGTCAGATGATGGTTCCATTCTGGCCGAACTAAAAGTAAGACCGATGTTTTTACAAGAGATTTGTGAAGTTCAGAAAAGCGATGAAGACTTACAAGCCAAAAGAAAGCAATGTGAGGTGGATACAGAGTCAGATTTCAGAATCGGTCCTGATGGTTGCTTGATGTTTAAAGATCGGATTTGTGTACCGAAAAATGAGGAGTTAATTCAAAAGATTTTGCAGGAAGCACATGGTGGTTATTTGTCGATTCATCCAGGCAGTACGAAAATGTATAATGATTTGAAGAAAATGTACTGGTGGAAAGGAATGAAAAGGGATATATCAGAATTTGTGTCCAAATGCTTAATTTGTCAACAGGTGAAAGCAGAACACCAAGTGCCTTCAAGATTACTTCAGCCTATTATGGTTCCTGAATGGAAATGGGATCGGATTACTATGGATTTTGTTTCAGGGTTGCCGTTAACTCCAGGAAAGAAAGATGCCATTTGGGTAATAGTTGACAGATTGACTAAATCGGCTCATTTCATTCCAGTACGTATGGATTATTCTCTTAACAAGTTAGCTGAATTGTATGTTAGAGAAATTGTTAGACTACATGGAATACCATTGTCAATCATTTCAGACAGAGATTCGAGATTTACTTCACGGTTCTGGCAAAAGTTGCAAGAAGCGTTAGGTACAAGGTTAAATTTCAGTACTGCTTTTCATCCACAGACGGATGGGCAATCAGAAAGAGTAATTCAGATTCTTGAAGACATGCTTCGATGTTGTGTATTAGAGTTTCAAGGAAGCTGGGAAAGATATTTACCGTTGGTGGAATTTGCTTATAATAACAGTTACCAGACAAGTTTGAAAATGGCACCTTATGAAGCATTGTATGGTCGTAAGTGTCGGACGCCTTTGTATTGGACCAAACTCAAGGAAAATCAGATTTATGGGGTCGATCTAATTAAAGAAACTGAAGAAAAAGTGAAGGTAATTCGAGATTGTTTGAAAGCCGCTTCGGATAGACAGAAATCTTATGCAGATTTGAAATGAAAAGAAATCGAGTTTCAAGTTGGTGATAAGGTATTTTTAAAGGTGTCTCCGTGGAAGAAAGTCCTCAGATTTGGACAGAAGGGTAAGTTAAGTCCGCGTTTTATTGGGCCGTATGAAATAACTAAAAGAGTTGGACCAGTAGCTTATCGGTTAGCATTACCATCTGAGTTAGAGAAAATTCATGACGTGTTCCATGTATCTATGTTACGTCGGTATCGCTCGGATCCTTCGCATGTAGTTTCACCGACAGAAATTGAATTACGACCAGATATGACCTATGAAGAAGAACCGATAAAAGTTTTAGCTCGAGAGGTCAAACAACTAAGAAACAAAAGTATTGCTCTTGTGAAAGTGTTGTGGCAAAAGCATGGGATAGAAGAGGCTACATGGGAACCCGAGGAAACTATGAGAAAACAATACCCACATCTGTTTACCGGTAAGATTTTCGAGGACGAAAATCCTTAAAAAGGGGGGGAGAGTTGTAATATCCCGAATTAGGGCCTAACCGGAATAGTGGTTTCGTGACCATAAATCCGAGGTAGAAATAATTATATTATAATTATTTTGATGTTTATGATATGATTTTATGATGGTGTGAAAATTTCGTGAAGAAATTCTAAGCGTAAAGTGCTTAATTTGGAGTTAGGGATTAAATCGAATAAGTTGCAAAACTTGCATTCTAGAAGTTTTCAGTATGAAATTGCTTTGAAATATTAATTAGGAGGTCTTAAATGGTAATTAGACCAATTTTATGTTCATGGACAAACTAGGACATGGAAGGAACTTTTGAAAGTTTAGTATGGAGGGGTATTTTGGTCATTTGGACATTTAATGAAATAAAAAGGGAAAAATAACACAAAATTGGTCATCTTCTTCATTACCACGAAATTTCAAGGGTTCTCCATAGCTAGGGTTTGTTTCAAGCTTCCAAGCTTCATAGTAAGTGATTCTAAGCCCCGTTTTTAATGATTTTTACGTTTTTGAAATCCCGGTAGCTCGATAAAGCTTATGTTAGCAATAATTTAAGTTAGGGTTCATATTTGGAAAAATACCCATAGTTGAAATTTGTGTATTTTGATGTTTTATGATAGAATATGAGGTTTTAAATTATGTTAGAAAACTTGTGCTACTCGGTTTTAAGTAAAAACGAGTAAAATGGCTTAACTGGTAAAAGTACATATTGTTCATAAGTATGTGTTTTAGTGGGAATTTGAGCTTGCTAATGGTAAATAAATGATCAGCATGTCCTAAAACATAAGAATTTGTGATAAAATTTAATTCCCGAGCTTTGGGGCAAAAGTGTAAATATGCAAAAGTTTAGGGGCAAAATTGTAATTTTTCCAAAATTTGAATTTAGGACTATTTTGATAATGTGAGTATTAAATAAGCTAAATGTGTTATTTTAGATCAAGAAAGACGTGGAATCAACCTTGATCGAGGAAAAGAAAAGATTACGGACTAAATTGCAAAAATCTTTGTATTTTGGTACTAAGGTAAGTTCATGTGTAAATAATGTAACATAATTGTTATTTTTAAGTTAATTGATGTTATTTATATGATATGCTGATTTTTATCATGAAATATATACTTTGTGGTTATTTTTGAACAATATGCAAATTATATGTGCTACTTGTTAAATATAAAATGCTACCGAGTATTGGTTCCGGTATTATGTGGAAGACAGCAAGGATAAGTGATCGAGGAAAATCCCGTTTGAACCTTGGGAATAGATTAGGATACAAGTGACATGTCACTAGGATGGTTGGGCACCCGAACTCGTTGAGTTGAGTCCGAGTTCACTTATGGGTGCGAATGTCCGAACTCGTTGAGTTGAGTCCGAGTTCGTGAGATGTAACTAGGCATCCGAGCTCGTTGAGTTGAGTCCGAGTTCACTTATGGATGCGAACGCCCGAGCTCGTTGAGTTGAGTCCGAGTTCGTTTATGGGCGGGTTACATGATTGATTGATTACATATTCAGCACTTATGTGCAAATGATCCGTGTATCCGAGTTGTATTCCAATGTGTTCAACGGGTAAAATTCAAGTGAAATGGAAAGGCACTCAAGACGTAAGTGACAATTCGGTAATGTTGAGAAATGGCCGTATTGGACAGGTATGTACTTAACCCTTGGGTTGAAAACCGAGACAACAACAAAAATGTGGTAAGATGAAGTATGATGACTAGAATTGCGATATATGTTTTGGTGATGCTATGTTAATGTTGTTTGGCATAATGACTTTGTCATGTTACTTGTTATTTGCATGTGAACTTACTAAGCATTTATGCTTACTCCCTCCTTTTCATTCATTGTAGTTTTGGACAAGCCGGCTCGAGAATCGGGATAGGTCGAAGACTCGTTCACACTATCCAAAGGACTTTTTGGTAAAAGGCTTGTAAGATTTAGTATGGCATGTATATTAATATATCTACTTTGTGTAAATAATCTTGTGATACAGTGGTGGTTTGGTTGAGAAAATGCTTGATAATGTTGAGTCATTGAAGTGGCTAATATAGATTATGTTTGATGTCATGGAAGAATAATAGGTTATCTAGTATATAAAAGCTTTTATGAAAATGAAATTAGCCATAAAACAGAACATTGCAGCCACACTGACGTGAGTTTGAAAATTCACTAAAAATCATATAAATCGAATTTGATGATGGATTAGTTATGAAATTGAATCTTATCATGTCTACTTTCATATGGAAGAAGAAAAATAGGTAAAGGAGTCATATGTTATGAGATATTTGAGTTTTAGTGAAACAGGGCCAGAGCGATTTCTGGATCCCCTGTTCCAACTTTGAAAATTCACCATAAATTGTAAAAAAATAATTAGGAGGATTACTTTATATGCCTAGATTCCTTATTGAATCTAGTTTAAGAGAAATAAACGGTATAGTTATATGAAATTTGTACAGGGAGAAAAGTGATTCGTAATGAGTAGAGGTCAGTGCAGTCGAGTTCTGAAACAGGGGAAACTTTAACTAATAAACTGTACTAATCGGCTCAGTCAAAAATTCTAAAAAAAAAAATTAGTGAATATATATATGAGTCTAGATTCAGGGAAAATTTACGGATCTTGATTTCGAGTTTTGTAACTCGAGATATGATTTTTTGAGCGACGATGACGCAGAAAACAATTTATTCCGAAAATGAAAATAGATTTTGTAAAGTTGTTTAAAATGGTAAATTGTGTTTAGTAACACCTCAAGCTCGACTCCGGTGACGGTTTCGGGCGTGGGGACGTTACACAACCACTCTCCCCCCGCCATTGAGGTACCTTCATGCTCTGCTCGCACATATTTTGACAAGTAGATGGGAGAGCACCAGCGTCGTCAACACTCATGACGCTTATCTTTTATGGAGCATGGCGAACGCGCATGCCATCGACCTCGCCTACTTTATCGCGTACGCCATGCAACACCAGACAGAGAGGCACCGTAAAGGCGTCATATCTATGGGTCCGTACATCACACGCCTGGCCCGTCACTTCGGGCTCCTCAATACATTGGGCTAGACATCCTCCTATACACTTATCGGCCAAATGTCTCCTCAGGGCATCTAGATCATGCACCACATGAGGATGATCGAGAGGAGACTAGGAGGCAACCCCTTCCAGTATCGCCTCATCCAAGAGGGCGAGGACCCAGAGGACATTCCTGATGATGTCTCACCACCACCACCACAGGAGGAGGATGCACCAGTCGAGCCACCACCCCCTCGCCGGCCATCTCGTGCAGCAGCCACCTATGCCGACATATCTAAGCGCTTATCCAGATTCAAGCAGTAATGCTTCTAGCGCTTCGATCACATCGACGCGACTTTACAGTAGATATGCCAGTATCTACACATCACGCCACCACCACCACCGCGTGATCCATCTGAGGA
The DNA here is from genome assembly GCA_020496765.1 of Gossypium stocksii. Lineage (NCBI taxonomy): Eukaryota > Viridiplantae > Streptophyta > Magnoliopsida > Malvales > Malvaceae > Gossypium > Gossypium stocksii. The sequence continues at coordinate 6,097,110 of CM035623.1, forward strand.
TTAGATATTTCTATTCCTCTTATGTTTATTTTTACCTTAGTTTTTATTTTTTTCACTTTGAATTTGATTTTTATTTTATTTCTAGCGTTAGTTTCATTTTATTTTGAATTTTATTTTTATTATGTTTAACCCTTTTAATCAATTCAGTATTAGTATTTTTAGAACTTAGTCTATTATTTTTCTATTATTTATTCTATCTTTCACATCGGCCACCCCTAACAAGTAATCCCTATTAATCCAAAATTCCCACGACTAATTAATATTTTTGCAGTTTCACAGCTCATATTCAAATGGACATGGGAACACCCTCCCACAACTGCCGACTCCTCCAATATCTTTCTCACAAATTCATCCTAAATTCAGGGAGTTTCAATTCTCTCCCTATCTTATGATATTATGCTTCTCTTGCTATTTATGTATCTTTGTACATTGCGGGTAATGTACATCTTACGTGTGGGGGGGAAGCTTACTTTAAATCTTTACATTATCTATGAAATCCCTGAAATTTTATTTCTTTATGCATTGTTCTCAAATCTGCATTATCTTCAGTCTCTTATTAGGGATTAATTCTGATTGATTTATGATTTTTATTGATATGTTGAGAATTAAGATATAGGTGCTTGTACTTTGATTATTCAAACTTTAAAAATATTAGGGAATTAAGCATGATAAGTTGAAATTTTTGAGAACCTCATTTTTTGTATAAGTAATTTTCCCTGATTCTAAGTATTATCTTGAGATTTGAAATTTACAGGATTGACATCAAAGGCCATAATTCTGGTAAGATTTTGAGCCTTTTTGAGCATACATTCTTTCGTGCTCACTTTTATTATTGCTTTGAGTGAGTCAATTCTGATTTGTTATTCTAGGACTTGCTTTGATTATACACGTCAAGACCACATCATTGATTTGGTATGTCGAGATTATAAAGGCACTTAGGATTTAACCCACTTACTCCATAAAAAGCCTACCTCCATAAATTAACCCCTAGTGAACCCCGTTAAGCCTAACAACCTATTTTTAACTTACCTTCTAATTATTAACCAATAACCCATTTTTTTGTTGAATCTCATTTAATTACTTTGACCCCTATTTTTGTCAAGATTTGAGTCAAATTATTATCTAGCTTTATTCTCTTTTCCAGTCTGTAAAGTTGTAAATATTCAAGTTATTGTATTTGATTTGAATTGTTCTTAAAAAAAAGTGTGTATATACAGTTAAATTCAGTTGTAATATGTAATAGTTCAAAAGTTTTTGCATATTTCTACTTTAAGGCTACTAAGGCATAAATGAAGTTATCATAAGAATTAGCCCGAGAAGTATGTTATAAGTGATAGAGATTTTTCTAGCTAGATAATTTTTCAGTTCAATCCCAATTCTAACCCTCTTTTGCAGCCTGTGACAACACCCCTAACCAAGCCCCGTTACAACCATTACAAAACCTTTTGATCGATGTACCATGTCAATTTATAGTGGTGGAGATGTGATTTTCTTGCAAGCCTATGGTAATAGCTTTTCAGGTTGACTAGAGAGAACTTAATTCTTAAACCCTAAACACTTTGAGTGGATAAAGTGAATCCTTAGTGAGGATGTCAACTTCTGTTAATTAAGATGGAGAGATAATTACTTAGGAGAAGAGAGAAAACTTATGTTTCAATGATAAAATTCTTAGCTTAGAGTGATTGAGTCTTTAATGTTCTTTTGATTGAATTATCATTGTATGATTACCTGTGTATTAGCTTGAAACATTATCGATAAAGATTGTAAGTTGAGAAGAATGATTCTTTATTAGGATTGAGATTTTGCTTGAGGACAAGCAAAGGCTTAAGTGTGGGGGTATTTGATAAACAATAAATTATACATATTTTTACCTCATGCTTAGCCTATATTTTGGATGAATTATTATCAATTTTGTGAGAATTGGTGCTCTTAATCTTTCTTTTTCGTATTTTATACTCAGGAGAACATAAGGAAGAGAAAAGAACGAAAAATAGACTAAAAAGCGAGGAAAATGGGCCAAAATGTGAAAACGACACGGCCCAAGGAGTCACCACACGGTCGTGGCACACTGCCGTGCCACACAAGGTCCAACACAGTCCAACCCCGACAAGCACGGTCAGGCTACACGGCCGTGCCACCCTCAACAGGCCCACACGGCCTCTTACTGAAACCACACGGGCGTGGCACACGGACGTGTCCCTATCGTGAGAAAGTTTAATTCTACTAAAAAAAGGATACTTAGGGGCTAAAAAAGCCATTCTAAACTCTATATAAAGACCCTAGGAGGCAACTTCAAAGGGGGATTAATTTTCCCGCTAAGGGGGTACTTTTTTCTCCCAAAAGGGGCGTTATATTTTTGGAAGCCGATTGATTCATCCCAGAAGCCAGAATTCTACATCAAGACAGAAGATCTCCCTGAATTATATGATAAATACTTGAATTGTTCTTAATTATGTGTTCTTAATTCTTGGTTTAATAATCCTAGGTATTAAGTCAAGAAACTGATGTGCTTAGGCAGAGGAGCAAAAGTCTATGTTTTAAGAGTAGATCTACCATCATTAAGCAGAGTTGCATGCAACCCTAGACATAGGGTGATATAAATCTGCCGGATTAGGGTCAAACCTAATAGGGGGATCCATAGATCGAATTAATGCAAGACTAGGAGTGTTAATTAATAAAGAAATTTTAGTTAACAACCTAGTATGAGTTGTTCTTATCCTCGACGGAGGTATTAACATAGGTTAGGAATCTTTACGGATCAAGTCAAGTGAAGAAATCGTCTAGTTCAAGAAGTTAATAACAAGTGAAGTCTAGGTGGATTCTCCCTTGAGTATTGCCCATATCAATCAGCTTTTTCCTAAAGTTTTCCCCACTTTACTCCTTGTGCACTTTTAGTTTAGTTTTAGAATTAGTTTCAAACAACCCTCTTTTACTTTTAGGCTAGATAATAGAAGGGAAGTAAGTACTAGTACTTTTGGTTCCCTTGGGTACGATAACTCGGTCTTACCGCTAAACTATACTACTGTTCGATAGGTGCGCTTGCCTTAAAATCGTGATATTAGTTAGTTTTTGGTGTGATCAGTTTTTATAAATTTTATTACTTAATATCGCGAGTATCAGAAACGGGTTTCTGATGCGGTCATAAATTTGGTGAACATCTCTTCAAGGTTCGGTTTTTTCTCCTATTATGGTGGTGGCTGCTGAAATCCTGGGGGAGGCGGTTGTCTTTGATTTCCTTCTCCTCCCCATGAAAAATTAGGATGGTTCCGCCAACCTGCATTGTAAGTATTTCTATAAGGATTATTTTGTGGTCTAGAATTGTTACCCATATAGTTGGCTTGCTCGGTTTCCATGCCATGTCCATAAGAGGAATAGTCTGGATTGAACATATTTCCTTGAGTTATGTCACACTGCATCACTGGTTGTGCCTGCGTAGAACCAATAAAATTATCAAACTTTTTATTTAAAAGTTCTACCTGATTAGTAAGCATGTTGACAGCATCGATATTATAAACTCCTGCAGCTTTTGTCGGCTTTGTCCTCATGACTTGCCACTGATAGTTATTCAGTGACATCTCTTCTATAAACTCATAGGCTGCTTCGGGTGTTTTGTTGTTGATTGTTCCTCCGGCGGCTGCATCGATCATTTGCCTCATTGATGGATTCAAACCGTTGTGAAAGGTTTGAACTTGTAACCACAAAGCTAACCCATGGTGAGGGCACCTTCTCAAAAGATCTTTGTATCTCTCCCAGGCATCATAAAGGGTCTCTAAATCCATCTGCACAAAAGAAGAGATATCGTTTCACAATTTAGCTATTTTAGCTGGAGGAAAATATTTAAGTAGAAACTTTTTGGTCATCTATTCCCATGTAATGATTGATCCTCGTGGTAAAGAATTTAACCATTGTTTGGCTTTATTCCTTAGGGAAAAAGGAAATAATCGGAGGCGAATGGCATCGTCAGAAACGCCATTTATTTTAAAGGTATCACAAAGTTCCAAAAAGTTAGCTATGTGTGAATTTGGATCTTCATCCTATAAACCATCAAACTGCTTAAATTGCTGTATCATCTGAATAGTGTTAGGTTTTAACTTAAAATTATTAGCAGCAATAGCAGGTCTAATAATACTAGATTGAGTACCAGCCAAATTAGGTTTAGCATAATCATACATAGTACGATGAGCATCATCCTGGTTCACTGGTTGCGCGGCTATCGCGGGAGGTGTTTGATTGTCCTGATTTGCTTCCATCTCTTCCGTAGGTTCTGGCTCTTGTTCTTGTCCTTATTCTGGATAATGTAGGCTTCTTCTGATCTCCCTACGATTTTTGCGAACTGTAGCTTCTAAATCCTCAGTCAAAAAGCAATGATCCTGTTGGCTTCCTTCTAGTTATAAACTAGAGATACCTAGAGGAAAAGAAAATTTCAGTAAAATAAAAATAAAAATAAAAATAGGCTGAAAATAAATAAAAATAAATATGGCTAAAGTAATAGAAATCGAGCATTCTTAATATTTCAGTTCCCCGGCAACGGCGCCAAAAACTTGATATACGTGATATGAAGTAATAAAATTTATAATAATGATCGCACCAAAAACTAACTATTATCACGACTTTAAGGCAAGCGCACCTATCGAACAGTAATAGAGTTTAGCGGTAAAACCGAGATATCGTACCCAAGGGAACCAAAAGTACTAGTACTAACTTTCTTTCTATTATTTAGCCTAAAAATAAAAGGGGCTTTTATGAAACTAAACTAATTCTAAGACTAAACTATGAATGCACAAAAAGTAAATTTGGGAAAAACTCTTTAGGAAAAATCGATTGATTTGGGCAATACTCAAGGGAGAATCCACCTAGACTTCATTTGTTATCAATTCTTGAGCTAGACGATTTATTCACTTGACTTGATCCGTAGAGATCCCTAACTTATGTTAATACCTCCATCGAGGATAATAACAACTAATCCTAGGTTGATTAACTAAAATCTCTTTCTAGTTAAAACCCCTAGTCTTGTATTAACTCGATCTATGGATCCCCTTATTAGGTTTGACCCTAATCTGGCAAATTTATGTTGCCCTATGTCTAGGGTTGCATGCAACTCCGTTTAATTATGCTAGATCTACTCTTAAATAGGGATTTTTGCTCCTCTAAATAAGCACATCAATACTTGAATTAATACCTAGGATTATTAAAACAAGAATTAAGAACACATAATTAAGAACAATTCAAGTATTTATCATATAACTCAAGATAAAATAAAAATAAGATCTATCTTAGGTTTCATCCCCCTCAAGTATTTGGGGGATTTAGTTCATATTTAATAAAGAAAACATCTCAAAAGAATAAAAATAACAAAACATAAAGAACCCAAAAACCCCTGAAGGATTGAAGGGAGATCCTTTGTCTTGATGTAGAATTCGGCTTCTGGGATGAATCAATCGACTTCCCTTGGAGTAATTCCTTACTTTCACTCTCTGTGTTGGCAGAAATACGACACTCTCTTGTGGGAGAAAAGGCACACCCTTAGAGTTGCCTCCTAGAGTCTTTATATAGAGCTTTGGAATGCTTTTCTTAGCCTCTAAGTATCTAAATCCGAGTGAAATTGCACTTCCTCACGACAGGGACACGCCCGTGTGCCACGCCCGTGTGCCACGACAAGAGGCCGTGTGCTAGACTGTTGATGGTGGCACTGCCGTGTGATCTGGCCGTGCTTGTCGGGGCTGGGCCGTGTTGGACCTTATGTGGCACAGCCGTGTGCCACGGCCGTGTGATGAATCTTTGTGCCGTGTTGTTTTTACACTTTGGCCCATTTTCTCTATTTTCGGCCCATTTTTCGTTCTTTTCTCTTCCATGTGCTCTCCTGAGTATAAACCATGAAATAGAAGGATTAAGAGCACCAATTTCCACAAATTCAATGATAATTCATCCAGAAATTAAGCTAAGCATGAGGTAAAAATATGTATAATTTATCGTTTATCATAGACAAATGAAAGAAGCTTTTCAGAATCTGAAGGATAAAATTAATTCAAGGATTGAAAGTTGGAGTACAATACTACTGTCACAATGGGGAAATGAGGTTTTTATTAAGTTAGTGCTTCAAGCAATTCCAACTTATACTATGTCATGTTTTCTTCTACCAAAATCTTTATGTAGAGAGATGAAATATATCTTCGCTAAATTCTAGGGGCAAAAAGAGCAGGGAAGGAAATGAATTCATTGGTGTCAATAGAAATTTTTATGTCGATCAAAAGAGGAAGGGGGAATGGGCTTTAGAAATCTGTCGCAATTCAATATTTCATTACTGGCAAAGCAATGGTAGAGAATTATTAATAATCAAGATTCTTTGGTTGCGCAAGTATTTAAAGCAAAATATTTTCCGAATGAGCATTTTTTAAATTCTCTTTTGGAAAAAACTAGCTCTTATATTTGGAAAAGCATTTGAGCAGCGAAAGGTGTTTTAGAAAAAGGGATATGTTGGAGGGTTGGTACAGGTTCAAACATTTCTATTCATGATGATGTGTGGATTCCAGTTGCTGCTAATTTTAGATTATATTCAGTTGTTAATACTATGCGAGGTGCAAAAGTTGGTGAGTTGATCAATAGCAATGCGAGAATATGGAAAAGAAAACTCATAAACAATACCTTTTCAGATGAAGATGCTGGTAAAATCCTCCAGATACCTTTAGCACGCACACCTCATAATGATCTACTTATTTTGGGAGGTGAACATTTAAAGGAGTTCTCAGTATGTAGTGCCTCCAAACTATTACAACTATCTGATGAAATCCCTAGAGCTTATGCTTTACAAACCAACTACAGAAATTTTTACAAAAAATTTTGGCTCCTAAATCTACCTACTAAAATAAAGGCTACAGTATGGAGAATTTCATGGAATTATCTGCCTACGAGGGTTAATATACAGCACCAGAAGGTTGCCAGTACCACAAGCTGCCCCGATGCTGAGTAAGAAGTGAAGCTATCGACCATATCTTTTGCGAATGTCCGTCATAGTGGAAGTTTGGTCAATATTAAATTTTCAAAATATTCTTATGAATTCTACCATGGATTTTCCACAGTGGATTACTTGGATCTTTGATCAGTTCACTATATCCCAGAACAGACTCTTCTGCTGTGGACTCTGGGCTATCTGAGGTAGAGGTGTGCATGGGCCGGGCGGCCCGGCCCAGTCCGAAGGCCCAACCGAAATGTAAAAGGGTTTGGGCAAAAATATAAGCCCAAAAAATAGGCTTAGACAAAAAATAAGGCTCGTTTAAAAAATGGGTCGGGCCTCGGGTAAGGTATTTTTGGCCCAGGCCCGGCCCGAATTCACTTAAGGACAAAAAAATCTGCTATTTATTTTTGTTTTTGAATGGTATTTTCTTATTGTTTTCTCTCTATTTTGCTATCATATTACTATTATGTTGCTACTATTTTGTTGTTATTGTTTGAATATTGTATAAAACTTATTTTATTATTAATTTTGTTATTATTTTAAAGGCATTTGTTAATTTTGTTATTATTTTAGAGGTATTTGCTTGTTAAATTGCATCTATATTAATGTTATTTAAGTCTACATTTTTTTTAAAATTTATTTTCAATTTATTAAGAAATACTTATTTTGATTTTTTTTAGTATTTTTGATGTATTATATATTTAAAAATTATATAAAATAATATAAAAAATTAATACGAGCGGGCCAGGTCAGGCCCGGGTTTTAGTATTTTTATATGTGTCGGGCTTAGGCAAAATTTTAAGCCTATTTTTTGGGTCCGGCCCGACCCGAGTCTAATGAATGAGCCTAAAGTTTTAGTTGAGCATAGCCCAGCTCGGCCCATGCACACCTCTAATCTGGGGAGAGAGAAATAAAATAGTGCATGAGCAGAAACATAGTTCATGTCAAGAAATAGCAAACTTCATCAACAATTATCTAACTGAATTTAATGGGTTAGAAAAGGAAAAACCAGCAAAGGGGAAGGTGCAAAGTAGTTGGACTCACCCACCTAGTGAGTTCGTCAAATTAATTTTGACGGTGCTTATGATGCGGCTCATTAACAATCTGCCTCAGGAATCGTAGCCAGAAATGAAGAACGGGTTGTCTTACTTACCTGTTCAGAGATCCACCACGAGGTAACTTCTACCTTTGCTACTGAAGCAATCGCGTGTCGCAAAGCGGTCCAAACAGGCGTTGAACAGGGATGGCTGAAGATCATTATAGAAGGTGATTCCCTCTCAGTAATCAAGAAATGCATATCAAAAAGTTAAGATTGATCATATATTGAAGCATATATATATATATATGATATTAAGCAGAAAATAAACAGATCTAGAAGCTTCATGTTCAAACACACACCAAGATCTGCAAATGCTCTCGCGCATATATTGGCAACAGAAACACTAAAGAGAAAGGAAGAGATGTACCTATATATGATGGTCCCGGAATATGCTGAAAATCAAAGAAGGACTGATTGGGAAAGGGAACCAGATTAAGGAAAAAACATGGAAGAAGAGAACTAAGAGGAAAGGGAAAAAAGTAGATTAATCGGTTTTAGAAGAACAACTTTCCTAAAAACTGAACCGTCAAAAGCAAAGAAAGAAATGAGACCCTGATGACAAGACATGGTTCAATTTTTTTGAATGGGCATTAATTAGGTGTAATTATTAAGAGTTCTAAACTATTCGTTTAAAGTATCTTAAATTTTCTTAGTTTTTGGGCCACTTTTGAGTTGGGCCGTTTTATTTGCTGTCTTTTATTTTACTGTTTATTTTTTAGGTCCATATTATGTACTTTTATTTTATCAATAATAACCCCAGTTTAAAAAAAAATATCGAGCTTATCATATTACAAATTAAATTAAAAATCATTTTAAATCAAAATCAAATAATAATTTGAATTTGAATTATTTTAAATTTTAAATTTAAAATCAAAATTTCACTACTTAAAGTAATAAAAAAAATTAATGAAGTAAAAATTATATTATAAAAATATATAATTACTTTATAAATTAAAACGAGAGTATTTCAGATAAAAAATACTTAAAGTATTAATTTAATTTAATTTTCGACTAAAAAAATTGAGAGCTTTGGAAATAAATAAGAAAATATTATTAGTATTTTGATTTCCACAAATCTAATTATTGAAAAAAGAAAAGTGAAAGATCAAAGAAACTAAAGGTTTAGAGATAAGAACAAAGGAAATAGACAAAATAAGAGAAAAAAACAAATTTATTAAAGAAAAATAAAATATCATTACTCTTTCATTAAAACCCTAAAATCTGAAAATTTTCCCGAGAAAATCTTCCTTCATGAACCCCCTTAAATAAAAAGGAAATCTACATTTCCTACGTCCCAAACCCCCCTCCCCCTTGCAATCTATGGACCCTCGCCGTACCGCTCGAACAGTCAGCGACCCGAAGGTCCGTCAAGTTGGGTTCTTTACACCGGCACCACCCGAACGTTCCATTTCGGATCCTCCACGTTTCCAAGATCCGATCCAACCTCCCTCTCCGTCTCCTACTCAGGTTAACGATCATTCTCCCTCCGGCAACTCCCTCTCCCCCGTTATCATCCCTCCAGCACATCACCACTCCGACAATTTCCTTCGTACGGCTATACAAGCTACATCTCCCACGAAGGCGTTCTCGTATTCCGCCAAAACGGTAACCATTCTCCCTGAAAACGAAGATGTGGCTTCGTCGTTCTCGCCTGGTCGTAAGGTTGTTTCCGCAAAATCGCCATCCTCCTTTCCGGGCGTCAAGGCGAGTAGTGTACCCGCGAGTGAGCTTACCACTGTTTCAGTGGTTAATTTGCCTCCAGGAATTTCTGGTAAGTGGTAAACCATTATTATTGATTTGTTTTGTTATTTTTCTTTGTTGAAAATAATATGGACTTTATTGGAGGGATTTAAATTAGGTCAGTGATTGCATTTCGGGACTTGAATTTAATAAAAAAAATGGATTTGGATTTAGAAATTAGTGTAATTTGTGTGATAAAACACATATAACTGTTGCATGCACTATTATTTCTCAAATTCATGGAACTGTTGGATGCGTATTCATATGTCCTAATGAATTTGAAATTTTGGAATTCATGTTTTTATACTTGTTTAATATATAATATATTGAATCTCTACTGATTCATACATAATACATGTATTTTATTCTCAGAATTTACGTAATAAATGGTATCCAAATCCAATTTTTTATGTTCATGTTCCCAAGCATAGCATTAATGAATCTGGAATGTTTAGGTAGGAGCGCTCTGATTGAACTGATTCGAGTCAGTAAAGTAGACAGCTCAAGTTTGAGCCCAAGTGCAAAGTGACTGAGAGTTTGAAATTGGACTAGATTTCGATTATCAAATGTGAGCTTGACTCAAGAATAAACCAAGCTACTTGAACTGACTCAATTAAGCTAAATAATATCCAATGTCCTTTAACACTGTAAACATACTTGCATACATATATATAAAGAAAAAACCAGAATGCTGTACCGGTTTGCAAGAGGCTTGAACCAAGTATTACAACACTCAAACTTGGGTTCATTGATTAATTGATTACTTGACCTTGAATTGCAGAAAATGAGCTGAATGCAAATATTTTCTGCAACGAGTTAATGTAGCTCGTGAGCTGAGTTGGCTAAGATAGATATTTAGGTGAAAACGGTTCATTCTAAGATAATAATTTAATTTTCAAAGTGGGGGCAGCTGTTGCCTCTGCCCCCACCCTGAATATTTCCCAGTATTGTTGGATGTATTTGGGTCTTGCTTTTTTTATTCTAAAAGAATTGTGAAATTGAAGTGTTTACAAGCTGAAGGGGAAATTGATTGCAGAGAAGGCTGGTGGAGCATCTGTTGAAGTTCAGAATGATCGACCTGTTAGTGCAAAGACATTGAAAGAGAAAACTTCTAAAGCTGAAAGACGTGCTCTGCAGGAGGCCCAACGAGCTGCCAAGGCTGCTGCAAAAGGTACATGTTGCTTATGTTACTCGGACTCAGGTGTGAGTGTTGGATACGGGTATGTGCCTTACATGGGTATATTAATTTTTTTTCCAAGCTTTTTCATGTATTTGGACTGTCTTTGGAGGATCATATCCCAGTACCCTTGTCCAAAAATGTTTCAGACAGAACTGTTAGACACAGGTGTTTCACGAAAAATGAAGAGTTGAAGCAACATAGTTTACGAGCTTTGTTAAATGGCTTCATGCTCTTGAATCATGCTTGCATTTTCATTGCCTGCCTTTTTCTGTGTAAATCTAATACGGTATATTCTCTAAACAGGACTCAACCTAATGAGTGTATTGTTGACCTATGGTTATTCAGTTTATCTTGTGTACTTCACCTTCGAACAAATCCTCAATAACTTTGTTCCTGTTGATCACTATGTGTTTCTAGCCGAAGGAACTAAGGCATCAAGTGCTGCATCTAAGGTTGTGACCTCAGCAAATACAAAACCAAGTAAAGCCGCAAAACCTTCTTCCCAAAAGAATGATGGTTCTCAAGTTGCAACTTCTGAGAAGAAGGGAGGTGATCGTGCACCTGAGAAAGATAGGAAGAAAGATGCTCCTCATCCTCGAATGCAATATGATGATAAAAGCCGAGTAGAAAAAGCGAAAAAGCGTGCTGTTGTAAAACAAACTGAGGCTAGGAATAGAGTGGAACTGTTCAGGCATTTGCCTCAGTATGAACATGGAACACAGCTTCCTGATTTAGAGACCAAGTTTTTTGAACTCGATCCGATGCACCCTGCTGTGTACAAGGTATTCCTACCAACTTGGCGTTCTATTTTGGACATGGAAAAACAGTTCACATGCACCCACACACACACACACACACACACACACACACGCACACATATACATACATACATGCATACATGCATACATGCACACATGCATACACGCACACATGCATACACGCACACATGCATACACACACATGCATACACACACATACATACATACACACATGCATACCCACAAAAACATACATACATACATACATACATACATAAATGAAATATATCCACATATATGCATGTGTGTAATGTATAATTATGTGTATATGTGCATGACCGGTAGTGGCTGTCTTTTTAACAGGATACATTTAAAAGATAATTGTTTAATTATTAAACAGACTTGGCAATCATATAAAACCTTGTGTAGAATCTAATAGTTCCACCATGGTATATAGAATAGTAATCCTTAATTATAGATTGCTATCTTACCTACAGTAATATGTTATTGGCAAATCTTGCTTTACTGTTTTTCACTTCAGCTTATCCACATGATTGGGAGCATCTCTGTGGTTTTTATTAGCGTATCAGCTATTTTTGATCAATGTGTAAAAGAGGTAAAAGAATTGTTGAATTTTTGTTTCATTTGGGTTTTCATTGGTATTGTCAGGTTGGGTTGCAGTATTTGTCTGGGGATATACGTGGTGGCAATGCACGTTGTATTGCGATGTTTCAAGCGTTCAAAGAGGCTATCAAAGATTACTCAACTCCACCTGAGAAAACTCTAATTAGAGACTTAACTGCAAGGATTAGTAGCTACGTTTCTTTCTTGATTGAATGCAGGCCACTCTCAATTAGTATGGGCAATGCAATTAAGTTTCTAAAGAATCGAATTGCAAAATTACCATTGGCTCTGTCTGAATCAGAAGCAAAATCTACGCTTATGTTGGATATTGATCGTTTCATAAATGAAAAGATCATCCTTTCAGAGAAGGTGATAGTCAAACATGCTGTTACAAAGATTCGAGATGGTGACGTTCTTCTCACATATGGTGCATCCTCTGTGGTTGAGATGATTTTATTGCATGCCCATGAGCTTGGCAAACACTTCCGTGTTGTAGTGGTCGACTCGCGCCCAAAGCTTGAAGGGCAACTCTTACTACGTAGGTTGGTGAGGAAGGGCCTTAGCTGTACATACACACATGTAAATGCTGTTTCTTGTATAATGCAAGACGTTACTCGAGTTTTTCTGGGTGCTTCATCAGTCTTGTCTAATGGAACAGTTTACTCGAGAGTTGGGACTGCTTGTGTTGCTATGGTTGCTCATGCATTCCGTGTACCTGTATTAGTGTGTTGTGAAGCATATAAATTTCACGAAAGGGTGCAGCTTGATTCCATATGTTTTAACGAGCTTGGTAGGAACTTCTGGAAGTAGATTTTAGAGTCAATTTTTGCTAGGTCTACACTTGTTTCCCTTGATCACTGAAATGACTGTGGCTTAGGTGTCTGTTCCATCTGTTGCAGGTAACCCAGATGCCATTTCAAAGGTTCAAGGCAGAGAGGAGATTAACTACTTAGATGGTTTGGTCAATCAAGAAAATCTGCAGCTTCTGAATTTAATGTAAGTCTTTATAATTTGATGAATGTAGAGCTACGTGTATCTTCTAAAAGCTGACAATTCTGAAAATTTTCATTCACAGCTACGATGCAACACCTTCAGATTATGTCTCCATGGTAATCACAGATTATGGCATGGTAAGTTAATATTTTATAATGCTTCTTTTAGTTTTAAAAAGTAACATATTTGGATTAAGACTCAAGGGAAACTTAATAGGGGTTATCATTCTTTAGAACCACTGAATATCCTTTAAAGTCGGGGCATTTTCTTTGCCAGCCTTGCTACTTGCCTTATTATTTTATGTCCAGGTTTAAACAGTGGCTGTTATGGTCGCTATTTTCAGTTTTAACCCTCACCATCATCAATATTCACGGCTAATAGTTACTGCAATCAATTGCAGTAATGTTCATTATGTACGCAAACTATAAATGCCTGATTTTTGTTGCAAGTAGTTGTAAATCAAGCTGCTCTTTCTTGTTTTAGATTCCACCCACAAGTGTGCCCGTCATTGTGAGAGAATATAGAAGAGATCACCTGTGGTCGTAGTTCAAGACAGCTCGTAAATGTATTCCAGAGGATTTTCCACAATTTTGCTCATGTTGTCGACCATCATTCTGGTCAATCGCAACGGAACAATAAGGATAGAATTTTTTTTTTTATCACATGTTCTTTCCTCTGTTCTTTCTTCATGGAATAAGGCTATAGGCTGACATGGTTTCCTGTGTTATTTTTTTTTCTCCTTTTTCCTCTTAAACTGACTCAGTGAAGAGTGCCCTCTCCGGGCAGAATTGATCCTATCTCATATATATTGTAGACAAGCCATGGTTTGTTCTTTTTCCTCCCTTGAGGTATCATAGGGGTGATTTTGTTGCAAATTTGACTTTTTTTTCCCCCAGAAGAATCTGATTTTATTCTGATATGCAATAATACCTCTTAGCTTCTCCTAGAAAATACAATCTCATCATATGTTTTGATCATATCTAGTTTTTTTTTATTTTTTTACACAAAACTTAGAATTATCCAAAGCTTTTTCTCAACTCATAAATAAGAAAATGTGCTTCAGTGTATTCAAATTTACATTCTCTTATATTGGCAATAATGTTTATACCAGTCAAAGTTAAGATTTAATAGGTATTATTTTTAAAAAGTTTAAATATTAAAATTTGATAAAATAAATATAATGGATAAATAATTATTAAAAACAAAATAATAATGCTGTAATATGGATAAATTAAAAACATATACTGAGACAAGTTTTGTAATTAGAACCGTCAAAAAGTAGATTTTATTGCTTTAGTCATTCTGAAATGACATTGGGTTGAAGGGATTTGGGCGGAAGAACTAAAAGGGCTTGCAAGACAAAAGATAAGGCTGTGGATGGCGTTGAAGCTTGTGCTTTAAGACGGTCTCTAACGCTAAGTTAGTGATGAAAAATAAGCTTAGAAGGATAATGGGTATCATGTGAGCTCATACATCAAAATGATTATACTTGAATCTTTTATATTTGGGGTGTTATGGGGGTTTAAGTTGCATGAGAGTGCACTAAGGCTTGAGGTTCAACCGTACCTCCGTATTCGTGATTGGTTGAGACTAGTGTCGTTGTTTAGTCTAGCAGGAGTATTCCTATAATTGGAACATAATATAGGTAGAAGATAATTTTGAGAATCGGTACCTTTTTCCAAGCCCAAGTTTCTCACTCAATCGTAAAGCAAATGCAGCTTGCATCACTTGATTGTTGAGTGAATACTGTTGGATTGGCTCTTGAGTTTTTCGTGAAGTTAATGGAGCTGTTTTATAGGCTGAAGCTGTCAAACTCATGAAATCATTTCCTTTAAAGTCATCTCAATCGATGTCATATGGCAATGCTTCTAGTTGGATCACATAACTCATAAATGGGTAAAGAAGTTAGATATGAGGAAGTAAATAGCAATGACTATATGAGTACGGTTCATAAGAGTTCTTCCAAAGATAGCATTGGAGGCAGAGGGTTGATCGACCACCAGGAACTCTATGAGCCGAGTCAGAGTATTATCAGTGTCTCTAATGGTCTCCGAAAGCATGAGTGAACCTTTGACACGTATAGGATCGTTGGCCAAACCAAATATTAGTGGTGTTAGGTTCAAGTTTTCTTTATAAAAATCCCATCTTAAAGAAAGCTCCCCATAGAAAAATATCAATAGCACTTTCGTTATCCACACGAATTTTTTAATGTGCCAATGCTAAATCCTTCTATGTATATTCTTGCAAGGTTTCCTCAAGGTTTTACTTAACACCCATTGCAGTTCAACAGCTACCAAAGTGTGCCAAAAATTGCAGCTAAGTTGGTCAAAGTTGACTATAGAGCCCGACATTAAAGAGTACCTCCAAGCCCTTTGAGAATAGAAGGAAAAACATGGCACTATACTGCATAAAAAACATACCTCCAAGGTCATGAAATGCTCTAAAAGTGGTTTAAGCGATCTGTGGGTTTGTGTTTCCATTATATGTGGCTTGATTTTATGCAATACTTCAAATTGAAGGATTAAAAAGGAAATAAGATTGTGCTTTGCATCTAACCGCTAGTAATCATCGTGATATGGTTACTTAAGGTTTGGGGCTCGCACAGTAGATGTTGCTTCAACGATCAAAGGTTGGCCAGGAACTTGAGTTTGCTCTAACGATCCTATGGGGTTGATGAGAAGGATTTGTATTAACAGCCAGGGAATATGACTATTATGTGAGCTCGTACCTGAGAATGAATATACCCCAGTCGTTATGGAAACCTACTAGAGGGTAAATTACTAGTGGCGTTATGGAAGCCTAGGTTAAGGCCTAAAGATTAACTATTACTTATTCATGATTGTTTGAGTTCAACCTGTAATCACTTGTTCTCATCCATCCTTAGCAGGTATAATTGTCAGCTCTTGATAAGGATCTATTAGTTGTTCGTTATGTGACAATTGTCTATTGTAAAGATTTTTTCCTCGTAGGCCGAATAACTTATTTAAACTTAATTTCTTTAGTATAACAACAATAAAAAAAAAAGGAATATAATAAATACTAATATTTTATTAAAAATCGAAAATTTTCGTAAATATCATTTTTAAAGTTCAAATTTAACGAGAATTTTAGCCATTTAAGATTCCTCCTTCAAATCCTTAAATTTTTTAATATTTTTATTTTGCCAAACAGTACAAAAAAAATAGCATCAAAATTCAAAGTTTCCATCATCAAAGGCTGATTTAACATGTTTAAGGATTGAGATTTATTCTCAGTCATCCAATGGTTGACATCATTTCAAGAAAATATTCCTTGTAGTTGTCACCTTGCCATACAATGAAAATTTCAAGTTTCTATATAAATAAATTTTCTTGAAAATAATTTTTTAAATATTTAATAAAAAAATATATGAATAATTAAATCTTAACTTGATTGGTATAAACATTATTATAAATACAGAAGGATATGACTTTAAGTGCAATGAACACATTAACCTTCTATTTATGAGTTAGGGAGGGATCTATAAGTGCTTTTAAGAATTGTATAAAAAAATACAGATATGATTAGATTATTCAATAATAATAAAAGGATATATGTATAAATTAAATTAGACAGCCATAGTGATCTCTTATGTTAAAACAGAAAAGAAAAAAAAAAATTAGGTAACTGAAGTAAACCAAAGCAACCAAATCTTGTCTTTTACTCCTTGGCTAGTGTATGTCCCAAAATATTCTTTCATAAAATTAGAAAAAAAAAAGGTTACAAAGCCAGGAAAAGTAAAACTGAAATAGACCTAATACAGAATAATATTAAATAGACAAAAAGACAAAAGTAAAACTGAAATAGACCATTCAAAACCTAGCAGTGCAATGGAAATCCATTCTCTGTCTTTTGGGATTGGTTTTATTTTATATAGTTCATTAGTCTGAATCCTAAGAGCAGCAACCCATTATAGGAGTACAATCAAAGGCCAATCTTTTAATTTGGTCTTGCACGTTCATACATTCTTGGTAATAGTTTTGATCTTACTAATTGTACTCAATTCCCAGCTGCTAACTAGTTGGTACGATTTTCCGTGCCGTATCCCCTACCTCTTCCACCATAACCATAGCCTCTTCCATAATAAGAACCTCTAGCTCGACCACCATGGAAAGGTCCCCGGCCACCTCTACCGCCACGATGCCTTGGGAAATCACCAAAGGTCTATATAGGTATTGTAAGGAGAAAATTTTTTCAAGAGATCATGTTGAAGAATCAAATGCATTATCATATACTGTGCCAGAGATATATGCAAATGCATTACAAGCCTAGAAGCCTTAAAACAAGTATGTTTTAACTGTTGTTACTTCTTTGGTCAAAGTCTAAATTCCAATTCCTCCTACAATAATTCTTTAAAAGGAAAACGTATCTTAAACTTATTTTATATATACAGGCACGTACACCAATCAAGTGCTTTTTTGCGTCTTGCACCTCTGGCAATATAAAAGATTCTAGTGCCTAGAGTAAGCAGTCATAAGGTTATTTTTACTCCATGCATGCATGCATACATAAAAACATTTAAATACTCCTATGATGTGAATAAAGCAATGGAATATAGTACCTCTGTATCCCTCCTCATTTGCTCTGAAAATCTAGTCCTACCATTCCGTGACCCACCACCAAGAGAATCACAGGACAAGGAATCAAAAAAGTCATCCTTGACATATACAGGCTGCAAAAGAAGAAAATAAATAAGGAACATATGGAATTTGTGAACCAAATTACGGAAACTTGTTTCGCACCAACCTGCATGTGCACTGGCGAGCTCTTACCTTAACCTCAACTTGCGAGGATTCAACACTATCTTCATTTTGTAAATCATCAGCATCTTCCTTAGCACGGCTACTTTTTCCAAGATGACCCCAAACTTCATCCTTGTTAAATTTCTCGTTCATTGCTGTGAAGTCAAATTCTTCTGTAAATTTGGTTGCCGAACGTGAAATCTGCAGTACCAAATGTTGACATTACTAACAAGCCACAGCCATTGGATTATAAAAGTCATGATCCTTATAAGTTCACCCATGTTTAGCAAAGTAGTAACCAATGGAATAAAGCTTTTAAAGGGGCAATTTGATAAGCAATAAGCCGTAGGTTTCATGTGTGTTTTCCTATAGGGGGACTTACTTGGTAATATCATTACCTTGAAGGGTGAAGTAAACCAAAATTGTTTAAGACTTTGGACTTTTTTTTCCTCTTTTTTATGTAATCTTGGAAATTTCTACCATAAGAAAATAAATACTATATGAATCATAAAACTCAAAATACTTAAAAGTTACAATATCAATATCAGTCAATACCCACGGTGATACTACAGCAAGAGTAACCATTACATATCTTAAAAATCTTTTAACTGTTTGTTTTATCTCAACCTTTTAGAGTGAAATTATCAAACTAAACCAACTGAAATGATACCGTGCAATCTGGAAAACAACATATTCTCACAAACACTAGAGAGGAACACAGGGATAGAAGTGTCAGACAAGCATATGCTCTCATGCATCACTTTCATATGTTTTAGACCATCCAAGCATATCAAACCAGATCCTTTTGGTGAATCTGGAATTTCATTTGAAAAAAAAAAATCATGGTTTCATTGCAATCAATCTACTATAATTCTAACCCAGTCAAGTTTAATTTTTTTTGTAAAAGGGGCAAGGCTTGAACGATGAAATAAGAAGGCAGGGCAATCAAGTTAAGGTATAGAGACGATGACTCTGTCAAGTTATTGATGTTTTGAAATATCGAAAGTTTGACTGAATTCCTGTGAGGTGAAGGGGTATTATAGGTCTGCTCACGCTAACTGTTATTTAGGAACAAATAGATGGAAATAAGTTTTTTATTATCCCAAAACTTCAGAACGTTTCAATTAGCTTCCCCGATTTACGGTGATATTCAAATTAAAACATTTTTTTAAGCATTGAGCGCTATTCCAGAAACTTTCTGAAACTCCCATTCAAGGCATTTTTCCTTATAGACAAGAACCTGGCCAACTCACGCTCATAATACTAGTATTGCCACCATATTTTAACAACAATCTGGCAATGCAAAGAAACAGAAAACGTACCTCATTTCCTCTTCCTCTTCCTCGTCCTCGTCCTCTTTCACGGCCTCCTCTATAATTATGATATTGATGAGCATGCATTGGAGCTCCATGTAGCTAGAAGGGTAGTGAAGACCCAACAGAATATGCATCAAAAAGGGGGAGAAGTGCATGTCAGTGTATAACCATTTGAAACAAATATATCTATGTATAATTAAAATTAAGCATCCTAAGTATTTAGAAGAATAAAGCAATAATAACCACTGGTCAAACTAGCTACAACTAAAGAAACCTGGTAATATAATCTCTCATCTGTCAGAAACAAGAGATAAATTGAATGGCTAGTCAGAATGTGTAATCGATAATATATTACTCAAGGGAAAACATTTCTAATTTCAATGAATATATATTTATTAGGAACTTAGCCCATTGTTCGAGAGGGGTCAGTAGGCTGAAATTCCTTTCAAGAATTTAGCAATACCAGTTCAGTGGCATCACGTCACTTTGCAAAACAGAAACAATACCTTATGATCAGAGGGTGAAGGCGAAGGCAATATAGGTTCCTGTCCTTCTGTTTTTGATGGTTGTTGTGGTGCTTGTGCTAATAATGGTGGCGCTGCTTGTGCCGACAATGATTGCGGTGCTTGTGCTAACACAGGTTGTGATGCTTTTGCAGGCACAGGTGCTAGTGCAGGGGCTGATGTTGTCAGTTCTGGAGATGACACATGAACAACTTCCACATCCTTCTGAGCTGTTTGTGAAGACATAGACAAAGATGCTGGGACCAGTCCTGGTTGTAAAAGCTGGCCTGGGGTTACTAATGAAGGAAGCATCCCATCATTTAAAACTGAACTTGTTGTCCCAATGGTGGAGGAAGCAGAATCAGGCATGCCTTTGAATGGCATTACAGGATCAGGAACTGTCTTAGTTTTTTCAGAAAAGGGCAACATAACAGCAGTTTTATCTAAAGCAGTACTTGATGGAGGTACCAGTGGCAAGCTACTACTTGGAGCTGCAGTAGGAAGAGTTAAAGCAGAAGCCCTATCTTGATTCAAACTAGTTAATGAGTCTGAAGCTATATTAGAAGACTGTGCTGGAGGACCAGAAGATTGCAAATTCAGTGTGCCTGTACCAAAGGGTGGCAGCAAAAGGGGAGTGTTTTCAGGTAACTGAGAACCTGGCAAATTAGAAGCTGCAGCCGGTAAAGATGCATTCATGGCTGGATATTGCATAGGTTGCTGCATGGAAGATGGCATTGACAAGCCAGGTGGGGGTTGGAGCAAAGGTTGCTGCTGTGGAGGAAGACCATTTGCGGACCCATAGTAACCCTGCCAGTACATTGGTATGGAAAGCCCACTATTTGTGGTTGGAACAGCTGATGAACCCCATGGCCCTAAATTTCCACCAGGTTGATATAATGGAAGATTGCCTTGAAATGGTGGCCTTGTCAGTCCTATAGATGAAGTTTGGGAACCCATATCTTGCATAGATCCTGAACCAGAAGAAGGCAAGCTGGTGGATGCAATTGCTGATTGGGGATAGTGAGACTGCAGAAGAAAGGAATCCAACAAATGTCAGACAAGTTGACTAATACAGAAGTATCTAATTGAACCTTGAAATAATAAAATTGGATTCTCAAAATGTAAATTCATAATGCTATCTGAAACTGAAAGTGACAGTAAAAAATAATCTCAGAGCTAGCCTCAAATTAATTTGATTACACATATCTATGCATCTTAGCAAAAGATAAGACCACTTAAGCAAAATGATGGGAAGGATTGAGGAAAAGGAATTTAGAGGGAAATCAAGGAGAAGGGCGAAGAAACAAAGGAAATTGGAGAAATAAGAGAACTAGGAGCAAAAACCAGTAAGAACCAAGAGAAAGAACAAAATCTCATATCAATTTTCCAAATTCTCCACAAGTAATTGTTCAAAAAGACTAACAGAAATAATATTGGTGCACACAAGCTAAACTTAAACCAAATTCAAATGCCTAGAATATCCTAAATACAAGAAAATGGAAACCATCGGGAAGAAAAAACAAAGTATTTTGGCTCTTTCTTCACTAGAAAGTACAATACTAGCTATGAACCTCAGATGCAGAAGTATTTTAAATATCATTTCATATAAATTTGATCATAATACTCAAATCCAAGGTAATATTACTGGTTTAAAAAAAGAAAAAAAAAGCTATTTATGGTAGTACAATACAACAATAGATAAGAACCATTTTCTTTTCTCTACCTGTATAATAGCAGGATCATTGTGTATAGGTGCTGGAGCCTGAACTGGTGGCGGCGAAGATTTAACCTGCAAGTCCTGAAAAATAAATGCAGAACAAGAAAAATAAGACGATTAATGCACTAATACTGATAATAGGCATATACAATTTAGAAGAACAAGAAATTTTCTATCTTCACTGAAAGTTTATGGCACCAAACTGTAATCTAGCAAATGAGGCAACTAAGTTAAACTGTCTTTAGTACAGGAAAATCTTTTTTTTTTTTTTAACTCTTGTTCAGATAAATTTAAAACATTACATTTAATGGTGTGAAATCTGAACTCTCGCCTAGTAGAACAACTACAACTTTCAATAAAAATATGAGCTTAGACAGAAAAGATTAATTTTACTTATCCAGTCACTCATAAAAGGTCTACAAGTAAAGTATCAATAAATGGCGCACCAAAACCTACTGCTGACCAGACTGAGCTCCAGGTACATATCAGTGACAATCCTAAGACATTCTTAGGCACTAATATACAACATTGTCCAAATTTCATGAACCTTGGCAAAATGAAAGCCAAAAGTTAATAATAATAATAAAATAGTTTTAATCAATGCCATGGTGAAACCATACACTAATGGCTGCTGAGATATTATTATGTGTGCTACAATTAGGCAACACAGTATCAAAATACCAATTCTACCAAGAAATCTCCTCTTTCGAGAATAAAAATAAAAAAATGCTCAAAATTGTTGGTGTGATTGCATTGTGGCTATATAATACCATAGTGAATAGTTATAGAAATATGATGAGAGATAAAATTTCATTTCATAAAGATTTTACAATAGTTTTGTTGAATGAATTTAAAACACCAAGAAAAACTTGGAAAGAATTTTGGTATGGACCAGAAGAACCTTCTAACAAATTTACATGCAATAATAGAAGGGTGATCAAGCAATAAAACAATTTTTGCATTTTTTTGGCCTCTTTCGGCCCTAGTCTAGATAGCAAATGAACAACTTATGACACCATAACTGAACCAAAAGAAGATATTTGCAATCAGAGAAAAGCCTTGCTACTCTACAGCAATTGAATGTTTCCTTAAAAAAGCCTTTTACGACCAACATTCAAATTCAAAGTCTGATTCTTTGTCCACGATCAATATCGAAAGCAAAACTTCATAATTGAAAAGGTAGGTAACATCTCTATTAATGTGCATTACTTCAAATAATATTTGGACTACCTTGATGTCACTTCCACGGAACAGTATATATTCATAAATTTTATCACTTGCTGGCACTTGTGGACCATCTTTTTTCCGCCCTTCCGTTCCAAATGACCTTACTGCAATGTTAAAGGAACAGAAGTTATTTAGAGGAAGGATATAGTTGCATCTTAAATCCCAAATATACAAGAATTGTCACTAAAACATAGACTAGGCCTTTCTTAACCACAAGCACAGCAATAACATTGGAAGCAGCAGACTCTCAGATTTGAAGCTCTAACAGCCATACTCTTCTCTAGCCTGAAAGAGGCAATATCATGTAGACGTTTACACCGAGCTCTATCATTTCATAACACATACAATGCCTTTTTTTGTGGAGGAGGACATATTCTTTTTAGTGCAGCAATCTATGTAAATACTAATACCAAACTCTTTCAATTATCACCGCCAATACTTAACCCTTCCACTTATTATTCACTTTTCTTTCAAGTAAATTCCCAACAAGCTTCAATGTTCTTTATACAATCATTAGCTATTTTTACAAAACATAACAATTCAAAACCCCTTATTATGGCGAAATCGAGCAATGCAAACTTAATTGCAAATGCATAGTTGTGTAAAGAGAAGTATAATCCAAAATTCTTATGCATTATACAGATGTCATGTTAAAAATACAATAAATGCTGTGATATGTAGTAACTTTGTTGGCAGACAGCACTATTTTTCCACATTTTACAGGTCCTACAAATATAGATTTACACAAAATGTTTGGAAGTTCATCAGAAAACAAAAAATCAGCTATTTTTCCATATGTTGTCAGCCTTATAGCAGTCCCTTTTTTTTTGGCATCTCTAAATCACCCACTTGATTTGACATTGCTTTCTACAGTCCGGACCTCTAGGTATATAGTCTAGTGACTTTCTTAACTAAAAACCAGTTGTTTAAACAGTCAACATGCATCTCACTTTAAAACCTTTTATTTATTACACCCAATGACCCAACAAACAACTTAAAGAAATTTTTTTAAAGAAAAAAGTAAAACTTTTCAAAGCATCCCAAAATCCACTTCACCTCAATGAAGACAACCCGCAAAGTAAAATCCACAATAGAGCTTAAATTAAAAAAAAAAAACCCAAAAATAAAACCAAAAAAAATTAAATTTCATTTTACCATTTCTCAAGCCGATGCTGGATTCTTCAGTGTTGATATTAAACAGAACACCTTCATATCTGATTTCAGACTTGGACGTCAAGCTTATCAAGCTGCCTATGTATGAATCGGGAGAGCCTGCAGTTGAAGATCTGGAACTCTCGGTTGAGGCCATGCCCTTTTGAGATTTCTGCAGCAACAACGATGGGTTCTTTCGTTGTTTCCTTCCTGTTTTCCTTTTCTTCTTTTATGGGTCTAAAGTGAAGGTAAAATTAAAGCAAATCTGAAAGAGAAAAATGGTGTAAACCGTGAAATGCTGTGAGTGCTAAGCGTGCAAGCCAACCTTTGAAGCTTTGTGCATTGTTCTATGTGGCCTGTGCTTTTTTAGGTGTTTGCATTGTAAAAGCCCAAAGGCCAAACAATTATATTGAATCTCAGTGGCTATAACCCTATAATTAAGGGGCTATTTGTGTTAAATTTATGTAGATTTAAAAATATTAATATTTTCAACGGCATGTAATAGCACGATGGTTAAAGGTGTTCATCTATTTAAATTTGAGTTGCACTAGTCAGGTTTAATATTCGGGTTTTATCCTATAATTCACTACAAAAATATTAATATTTTAAAATGTCAACTTTTGTTTCATTTGAATAATATTTTAAAAAAATTATTAAGATTATATGAGAATATAAAATAAGAATAATTATATTAAAAATAAATAATATAAAAATATATAGAATATGGGTATCTTTATATTTGTAAAAATAAAAAAAATATTTTTAATCATATAAAATATAAAAATATATTATAATTAAATAATTTTTTATTTTATAATGGGATCATGAGTATTGAATTAATTATAATAAATTTTGAAACTCTTTATTATTGTACCTAAAAAATAATTTTTGAATTTTAAAAACTTTGATAAAAATGAAGTTTCTCTCTTAAACCCCTTTGTAGGAAGTGATGTATGTAAGTGTAATTTAGGTATAAACATCTGAATTCTGAAAAGAACATAACCTTGGGTTAAAATGGATTCAATTGCACCTCTCATTTTTTATTCAATATCTGTTAATTTGTAAAGAACCTTTAAAGCTTTAAAAAAATAGGATGGTAGATCGTGGAATAAAAAATATATAGGACAAAAATACGCAACATTATTCAACAACATATGAGGGCAAAGGATAAATTGGTATGGAAAGAAAATTGGAAAAGGAATATTTTCGATGAAATCGGCCTACTGACTCTTATTAAGACAATGTCGAAATCACACATATATATAACAAATAAATCAAAGATAGAAGAATCTATGGGTATTAAAGCCCTTCAAACTTATAGTTTCCCTCCATGGAAAATTTCCACTAAATGTACTCTTACTAGAGATGAATTAAGGAAGAGGTTAATTATTCATTTTACCATATGCCCCATGTGGGGCTGTAAAAGTAAGGAAGTAAAGATTTGTGCTAGAATAATCCAGTTTATTGGTCTATAAAAAAAATATACATATATTAATATTTGAACCCACGCCAATAAAAATAATAAAATTTTAAATTTACTACTCAACTAAAATTTTATTTTAATATTTTTTATACATTTTTTTATATGCACAATTTATTATCTCCATCAGTTCATATCATTTATATTATTAATAAAACTCTTGACTGAGTTAATATTACGAGTTAACTGGATACTAACTCGATTAAAAAATTATAAAAATGTCTTCTCATAATTAAAAAAAAAAATCATACTAATAGAAGATATTTTAATTTTTTTTACAACAAAAAACCAAGAAAATGGAAAGGCCCAAATCTCATACTCTATACTGTCATGACTTTGCATGCATATATTGTTATAATTACAATTAAAAAATGGAAAGGCTCAATTCTCATGCTCTATACTGGTTTTTTTTTTTTTTGGGGGGGGGGGGGGGGCAAACTAAAAATGAAACTTCAGCTTATTTTGTTAAAAAATAAGTGGACTTGAACCACTTTCCAATCAAGCTCCTATGTGATCTCAAACTTCCCTAATTAGAGATAAGTGGTTCATTCATTGTGTGCTTCAAAGGGCATGTGCCCACATAGGATAGAAACAAGATTCCATAAACTATATCAGTAATAGTAATTCCACTAATATTGAAAATAAAATAATCCTAATCATCATCTTCACTTTCATCACTGTATGAAACAAGACCAGTCTTAACAACATTAAGGGACTTATCAGGATCACTTTTAGGTGATTCCACATTATCAACATCAGGGGCTTTTGTTCCACTTACGAGTTTTCCCTCCGGCTCGGTTTTTGCCCTTTTTGCTTGTGGCTTCACTTTTATGAGCATACCTAGAGGCCGAGTGGCTGGATTCTTCTTCCCAACTGTTTTTTGTTCCTGCAAGCAGAAACAATAACCGTTTTTAAAAGCGGCAAAGTATGGCCGGTAACTACTTTAGTGTCACGGCCTTCACCGTAACGGGCTTCACCAGGTCATCAATCAATCAAAGATGCAAAGGTTAGAAATCAACTTCATGTCGTAGGAAACAAAGGATGCAATCAATTAGATTATTCGTAAAGTGGTACCTAAATGATACCATTTTTCTCAAATTGGTACCTAAACATTTTTATGGTAAAAAAGTAGATCTAAACTATTCTTCTGTTACTCATTTTACCCCAAACCATTACATCAGTTAAAATTTTTTTCCAGCCAATGAGAAGTTGACACATCGTATGAACTTTTGGATTTCTTTTTTACTTTTTTATTTATTTTCTTTTACTCTATTCTTTTTCCTTTTTTTTTATTCATTTTTTTCCTTCTTCCCTTGTCCCTGTTTTGTTTCTTTCTTTCCCAACAATGTAATATTTCTTTCTTCTTCTCTATCAAAGTACTCCTGAATCAAAATCCAACAGTAAGGTCGGACTTTTCAAGATTCAAAGTATGCAGACAAAAAATAAAACTTCAAAAAAATGCTACTCATTTATCAAAGATGCATTAAACTTAGTTTCTGGCATGATCCTTTCATTAATCCTAGCTAAAAGATAACCGTCCTCCATAGAAATATGCAAAGACTTGAAGCCCTTTCAAGTCTTTCATCAATCTTGAAATATAATTACCAAGTTAGATTTCAAAAGCAAACCTAGAAAAAAGAAATTGTACAATTTTGATTAGGGTATTTAGTTTTTGCAGGAAAAAGGGATTGGTTTTAGAGATTAATTTTATATTTATCTTTAATGATTGGAAGTTTTTTAGCCTTAATGCATGACAGACCAAATGATTCTCAGAAATTCAATATTTTAATTCATGTTAAAAGTAAACTAAGAACCGTCTGGATCATCTTTGCAGAAATTTTAATTAGTCAATATAAACTAGATTTAAACCTTCCCAATCCTTGCTATTTGCACATCTTTAGCCATCCATGACAAAAACGAAATTAATTTTTTTTTCTAAGAGATCATGAATAGAAAGATCAAACTGGAGTTTTCATAAACCTCCTTTTATTTTTTTTCCCTCCAAAATTTTTAAACAATTTGAAAGATTAGAATTCATTGAAGTATTCCAGATCGTTAGTTGTCCTGGGCATGGCTTGCATTAAAATATGAAACCCATTGGAAATCTTGGTAAAAAAAAAAAAAAAAAACCTTAACATCAAATTATTGAGGAAGAAGAAAGAAATGTGAAAAGAGAGAGAGAGAGAGAAGGAAGAAAAATAAAAAAGTAAATAATTGAAAAATGAAACAGAAAAAAATAAGATTTCTCTTAAAGTTTAATATGATGTGTCAGCTTCTAACTGGTTGAATTCTTTTTAGACGGATGTAATAGCTTGGGGTAAAATGAGAAACGGAAGAATAGTTTATGTACCACTTTTGACCAAAAAATGTTTAGGTACCAACTTCAGAAAAATGGTACAGTTGAAGTGCCACTTTATGAATTAAGCCATTAGATTACACAGAAATGGAACCTGAAAATACACCAAAACTAGGCTTACAGGTCAAAAAAGCCCTTAGTAAAAAATGAAAATTTCATTGAGCCCTTAAAAAGAAGTACACCCTATTCAGTCCTTATTGACCAAAATGTCAGCATCCTTCTATGTGTCATCTCCTAATGGCTGTCGTCAGCCATGTCAGCAACATCAATGGTAAAACAGGTCAACTAACAGGTTTCGTTAATGGAAGGACCTAGTAGTTTTTTTTTTTGGTCATTAAGGACTCAACAAGGTGTACTTTTTTTAAGGGCTCAATTGATTTTTTTCATTTAAGGGTTTAAGCCCCCAAACTAATTACCTAATCATAAGGTATAACAGCTCAGTCAATTCCTAAGCATAGTTAAGGTCCAAACCATAAAGTTCAAGAGATTAAGTGAAAGCATGTTAGTAATTGATTAGGAACCAACCTGGTTTGCAAGAACAGGTGGTGTTTCTTTTAGTTCAAGCACGATATTGGACTGTGCTGCAACAGCTGCCTGAAAAGAAAACAAACACTAGTGTCTAAGATGAAATAAAACATAAGCAAACAACAAAGAAAATGGTTTTACAAATATCAATATGCCCAAGAAGATTTATCTAGCAAGACAATGGTTCCAGTGGTAATCTCACATATTGCTAAAGTAAAAGCTCTCTGAAAACTTGCATGACACTTTGTAATTATCAGAAGAGTCAAGGCTACAACTTAGCACCTTAAATGAACAATACATGGCATAAATCATGAAAACAAATTTTAAATGACTATTCTCAATCAAATATTCAGTCTTCACTGATCTTCCAAATGGAAAACAAGCAGTTGATGAATGCATGGATTCTTGAATCTAATGATCAAAAAGCAGATGCGGTTGCAGGATTTTTCAGTTGAATATTGGTGTGTTAGAACTAATAATAAACAACTGGGCCTTAAGAAACAAGTATCACAATGATTCTTGTAATTTTATATATATATATATATTGCAAATTGGCAGGTCTACCATTAAAATTAAGATACATAACTGAGAACTCAAAATAAAACAATGGCCGTCAAATTATCAAGGAAGAAGGAAAGGCTGATCAGCCGAGCGCAACAAGATATGGATAATTCAATTTTAATACTTTTTTCATAGTGAAAAATGTGAGATAGAAAATTACTTGGAAACTTCGCAACTGTTCAGCATCCTCATCCGCCACTTGTCGTTCATATTCCCTTCTTGACTACATAAACAAGAGAAATATCAGAAATTGGAAAGCATAACAAAAGAAGGGCACTCAGTTATTTAGGAATGGTAGCACCTAATAGAATATATATATATATACATATGTGTGTGTGTGTGTGTACCCACATTATAAACTTCTAATAATTGGTGAAAGCATCAATTTTTTCAGCAATCAGAAAGAAGACACAATACAATCAGCAGGAGAAAAACAATCTGCAATCATTGCAAAAAAAGAGAACAATTTTTTTCTCTAATTTCAACAGCTTCCATGATATTTATTAAAGCAGTACTCACCATATCCAATTTATCAAGAAACTCAGTTTCGTCTTCATCCAAAGCTTTGGGTGGCCCTGAAAATGAAGAAGTGTTTAAAGCTTTAGCTCGTAGATAAGTACATTATAAAATAACAGCAATCTAAAAGTTAAGCACTCACTATGTTTGAACCGTTCATTAAACTCTGCATCTTTCTTGTCTTTATTTTCCTTCAAAATCTACATTAAAAGGATTAAAAAAAAAAGAACGGTTCATCGTTCGAGCTTCATTGGCGAAAAAAAAAAGAGGAAAAAGAAAATAGCAATTTTATTAGGGTCAATAAAAAAAACCTCGTACAGAGGCCTATCCCTCTGGGCAGTGCCATCTTCAATTCGTTCACCTCTAGTTCTTTTTGCTTCATCTAACTGCCATAATTATCCAACCCAGAAAATAATCAATACTGAAGGAGGAGATTTTGATCATAACCGGGGAATGTAAAAAATTAGGGTTTAGCATTGGATGGGCTGAGAGAGTGGTAAGATAAAACTACCTGTTGCTCGGAGACGAAGTTCATCAACTTAATTGAATGCGACGATTCGTCTTCCATTTTTCGAATTTCAGAGCACCAGCTCCAGACAAATTGAAATCACTGCACCTCCTAATTTAACTCGATTTGATCTGATTTTTCTTTTTGCTCCCAAAGTTTCGATAGGAGAATGGCGCATATATCTATTATGGTTAAAATCTGTTGTTAGTCCCTATACTTTGACAAAATTTCATATTTAATCCCTGTCCTTAAAAAGTTAAAAATTGAGTCCTATAATATTTTTATTTAAAAATTTTAGTTCAATCATTAAAATCCTAAGTATTCTCTATTAAAATTGGTTAGTTTAAAAATTTTATTAGGTTATCCTTGTATGATATAGCATATGATTCACAGAAAATAAAAATGATAAGATGGAAAATTTTGGGTAAAAGTATCATGGAGGCCTCAATATTAGGGGTCAAATTGTATTTTACCTCATTTATTCAAAAATAGACAAATTAGTACCTTTACGTTAGCTTAAAGAGCAAACTAATTTTTTCTATTAAAAATTCCATCTATTACTTCTATTAAAAACTAGTGTAGCTGACAAAATAACCAAACAAATGCACGCAATGTGTCATGTGTGCCTCTTGTTGATGAACAAGGAGTAATTTTTAACAGTGTAATATAGATGAAATTTTTAACAAAATAATTAGTTTGCTCTTGGATATAACATTTTATTTATTTTTTTCGTAGAGGGGGCAAAGTGCAATCTGACTCCAAGTATAAGAGCCTCCATGACACTTTTACCGCTAATTTTGTTAGAAACTACCAACAATGATAATGATTAGACTACGATTTTTAAATTGAAGAAGTAAGATGATTCAATTAATATTATAGCTACGGTGATCAAAGATATCATTCCCACGAAAACCAAAATTATTAGTAATTATTTTTTTAGTTATTTAACCGAATAATTCGAGTTATTGATAAAAAAACTAAAAGTACCTAAATAAATTAACTAACAAACACGATAAAGAACAAATCAAGAAAATAAACGATTAACAACCAAGAAGCGAAATAATACCTAAAAAAGAATTCACCTAGACTTCATCTGTCACTATCAATCTAATTTATTTACTTAGTAACTTGATCCGCAGAAATCCTCTTTTGAGAGTAAGATTAATTGACTCTAGGTTGATTAATTGAAATTTCTTTCTAATTAAAATCTCTGTTATTGCATTAACTCGTGCTATGGACTCCCCTATTAGATTTGACTCTAATATGGTAGATTTATGGTAGATTTGACTCCAAGGGCAAGACTTCAGGAAAAATTCATGTATGAAAATGAAAACATTCAAGATACAATATAACCGAAATAAATAAAGAAACTTATGATAATCTCCAAAGAAATCAACTAGGAGTCTTCAATCTTGACGAAATCTGCTTCAGAATCAGCTTCAATGGTGCTTTTTGAGTTGTTTTCTTGAGTAGTCTATGTCGGCTTACTCATATATTCTTCTTCTCATTTTTTTTTATCATATATACGTATTAGAATGCCCAAAAAACCTAAAACATGCTATTTTTCACAGTTTAGTGTGCAAATTCGTAAAATCAACACGGCCGTGTTGGTCATACAATTGTGTGGTCAAACCATGTGGCTCCTATAACTTGCTTTGATTTTCCGTTTTTGGCTCCTTTTGCTCTCAAATGCTTTCATAAGTGTAAAAACATGAATTTAAAGGATTAAAGTACAAAATTCACCATTAACATGAAATAATCACTCAAAATCGTATTAAGAATGTGATTAAAACATGTTACTTTTTGCATTTATCACTCTCCTACTCACATTTGTATTTTTATTTCATGTTGCTTCAATTTTTTTTTAATTTTTAATCAATATTTTTAATATATTAACTCTTTTGGTTAGATGGTTAGATAATTATAATTACATCATTGAGTCTCAAGTTTCATTATTTTTACAAGCATATTAATGTATTTTTTATTTCATGTTGTTTCAAGCTTTGTTTTTAATTAATGAATATATTATTTTCAATTTTTTTAATTTTTAATTCGCCTTTTTAATTAATAAATCTTTTATTTATAAAATCAAATAATTATTGCAAATATAATTTGTTTTAGTAAATATAAATTTCAATTAATTATTTCAAATATCATTATGTTATAAAATATTACACAAATATGTGTTACATGACTATAAACATATCACGAGTGATGTAAATTTTATGTTGTTACATGACTATAAATATATATGTAATATTTATTTTTCAATCCATACATAAATTTTAGTATTATATATTTTTTACGTGTATTTAAAATAATTCACATATAAACATAATAATTAAAAAATGTAAATTTAAAATGGTTAAAAATATAATTTATAAATTCATATCAAAATCTATCTTTTACATTGTTTTTTTTTTTAATTTAATAATTTTAAAAAGAATAAATTTATTATGAGATAATAATTTAATATATATTTGGACTATTTATTTTTATATTTTAATTATTTTTTTTTTGTATTTGTATTATATGAGAGTTTGTTTGTATTATTTAAATTATTTATTTTTAATGATCTGTTAGAAATATTTAGTGGGGTTTTACAAATTATATTTTTTTAGTTTTTGATTTCTCAAATTAAAATATAATAATTATTTGTAAATTTGTTTGTATAAATATTAAAATATAATAATTATTTAATATAATTATAAGATAAATTATTTTATAATTAATGATCGAAATCTAAGCAAAGTGGGATGTAAAATCTAACTATTATAAATTTAAGAACAGAATATTAAAATATTTTTCTTCTAAATTTGGATATATCTTCCATTAAATAGCCCATGCTATCTTTGATTCCAATTTGTATGTTTTTAACAAGATATCAAATTAAATAGAAAGTTCATTGTGAATGATGGAGGTTTCCAACCCAGAGAATGAAGCTAAACAAAAAAAAAAGAAGGAACTCTTTCAAAACTATGTGGTACTTTCAACCCAAGTTTCCTAGTGGAACTCTTTGCGGCTGTAAGTTAATTCAATCATGCATAATCATGCTATCTAAGAACGTGTTGCTTTCTTTAATTATTTATATCGGTGGTGGTTTGAATGGCTTTATTGATCATAATGTTGCTTTGTTAATCTAGATGAAAGTAAAGCAAATAAAATGATTTAAATCTATGGAATCATGAGATGAGAGAAGTGGATGTGTTTCATTTATTTCAAAATTTGTCAACTCTAAACTCAGTGAAAGTTTCCCTGTTTATTCAGTGAACCCTCTGTGCATAAATATACTAAGGAACCTTTAACATAAGAAAAGGAAAGTCAGTTGTTCCCATGACCACTTCATTGGGGGCTTACTGCACTATTTATTTCATGTAATTAACAGTTATTTCATCAAACCATTTCCGCAGATGTTCAAGGGACATTCACCCTATTGGGTTTCTTATTACATCATTGTAGAAGACATCATATTTGGTTTGCTTTTGTAATATCTGGTTTTGTTCTTATTGCTACTGTTTTGTTTTCAAAGGTTTGCAGATATTGTAATGCTTTCAATCTCTTCTTCTCAAACTGTACCTTTAAGTTTTATATTTGCATAAACCATCATTTACAGCTCCAACAAATTATAAATCTTAACAAAGGTTATCCAATAACATAGTAAATAAATGAAAGAATGAAAAGTTGATATCTAAGCCTAATTCGTTGGCATCTCGAACCGGCAAATAGGACAATAATGGCTCTGCTTCAGCCACTCCTCGATGCAATCACCATGGAAAGTATGAGAACAAGGCATCCGAGAAGCATAAAACCCAACCTCCAGCGCCTCCAAACATATCATGCAATCTTCTTCATCTCCAGCTTCTACTTTGACCATCTTTACCATCTCCTTAACCAATGACTCTTTAGCCGGAACCATACCATAGCTACTGCTTTCAAACTCCAATGCCGATTCAGCCAAAGCTCTTCCCATCAAAACCCCGTCACTGTGAACATAATCGTGTTCCACAATGGAAGCATGTATCACTGATCGTAAGGGAAAGACTTCAAGAATAGTTCCTATGCTACGCATCGCACGTACAAAAATTTCATGAACGAAGTTATGATAAGCAAGGGAGGCCGTGTTGATTCGGAGCCTTCTAAACGTGGGAAACAGAACTTGGTGAAACAGGTGCGGGTTTGCCGTAATGTCGAGCTCGAAACGAAAGGTTTCTCGTAAGGACGCACGGTTGGTGATGGTGTAGATTTCTGCTAAGCAATCATGGTGGACGGATAGGAGTACGAAGTCAAGGGTTAATTCAATATTGATGAAAGCAATATCATGAGATTGTGAGATGATGTTGTCTTCAAAAGTTTGCTGGTGAATGATATCATACTCGTATGGAGTTGAAGCCATTAAGACAAACTTGAGAAACAAGAAAGCTTTAAACTTGAGAAGAAGGACAGCTTTAAGAAATCAGTTTTTTTTTGTAGTTTCTAACTCCGTAAGACTATTTTATAAGAGGACAAAGGCGGTGTAGCAGTATTAGATTAGGAATAGGAAATCTCATTTGTTTAGAAGTATTGGATTAGGAAAAGGAAATCTCATTTGTTAAAGGGCTATATTATAAATATACCATGTATTAATAACTCCTAAAGAATAAAAATGTAATCCCCTAAATGCCCTCGCTGGAAAATTCCGAATTATGATTCCGTTGAACGCACGGGGCGCTGTCAACCGGCTTTGTCGAAGGAAGCACATGGAAGATCGCACTGTCTGCATGCTCGATCTCCACATTCCCTTCTCGAGGATCTCTCTTTCTTCATATCTGTTTTTTTGTGCGGCTTCGTGGTTTTATTGGAATGCGTTCATATGGGAATTAGTCTTACTTTTGTGAAAAGGATAAATCGATGTTGCAATTTAATGACAGTTCTAATGGTATGGATTGAGAATGAGATTCTAGGGTTTTTCATTGAATGAATTTGCTTTTGGTTGTTTTATTAACAAACATTATCACTTTGGTTTAAGAAAAAAAAAATCCTTCTTTTAAGATTGAAGTTTTGTCTGTTAATTAAATGCTTAGCTCTTTTCTAATGACTGTAACCAATGTAGCCATGATATTAACGTAACCAAAGAAGGTTGAATTATAAAAGTGGAGAGATATTAACTTCAATAGTTTACTTCTGACTTACTGTTCTTATAGAGGCAATTTTGTTTGAAAAGGATCGTTCTAAACAATGTCAGATTTGGTATTTTTGCTTTTTTTGTGATGGTTGAAGAATTTTGTACGTACCAATGATGCTTATTTTGTCAAGGAACTAACTAGAGATCATCACTCTGATCAAGATGATGATAGGTCTCGAGTAGAAGCAGCTGGTGGCTATGTTGTAGATTGGGGTGGTGTATCATGTGTGAATGGTCAGCTAGCGATCTCCCGTTCTATTGTTTTTATTGTTGATGTATCATACAAAAGGTGATGTTATAAATTGGAAGGGTAAATCGTGATCCATTTATAGCATAGGCACATGCATGTTAACATTAAAGACCACACACTATACTGCATTGTAAATAAAAGGAATCTAATCTAAATATTCAAAGATCCAAAATTTTTACTTTAGATAGAAATGTCAACGACTCATTCGCTTAAGGATTACATTTTTAAAGTTATTTATGAAGTCTACAAATTTTGTTAGTTGGGGAAAAGCCAAATTTTATTTTAAGGGATCGAATTATATTAATTTTAAGAATTAAAGTATAATTTTAATAATTATATTAATTTAGTGGCTCATAATTTTTAAAGGAAATAAGAATTAAAGTATAATTATATTAATTTATTGGTTCATAATTTTTAAAGTAAATAAATTGAAATTTTATCACATTAGGGGATTAGAATGCAATTCAACTACTATATTAACATATAATTTCATATTTTAATGGAATTAATATGAAATCCCTACTGTTTTTAGGGCCAATGCTTCTATTTATCTCTTGGCATTGTCACTATATACTAATAGTGTATCAAATAATTTAGGGTTACATTATTAATGTCTTTTTCTACTACACGAGCAAAGTTGCAAGACACATGTCCGTATGGTTAAAAAAACTTGATAAAAATATAAAAACTAATTATTTAGAAAAATAGATGTGGTAGTATTTTATATGAATTGCGAGTTAAAATATTTCACTTGCAATATATCAAATACAAACATTTGTATCATTCATTTAATTTTGGTTTCATTTAAAAAACTATAATACTATTTATCTATAATCTATAATAATTTGTGAGAGAATATTTGATATTGTCGCTGCATAAATCTCATTCACCATTAGTGAGTAAGAATATGAGGAGGACTTATAAATAAATATTTATAACTTTCTTTAAACATAACTAAAAATTAATTAATTATAAAAAAGCCCTAAAACCCTACAACTTAAACACGAGATCTTAAAAAAAAAAACTCTTTTGTAATGCTAATAGTAAATGTTTTAGTAACAAGCTAAAAAAAATCAATTAAGCCCTTTTTTTTTTGAATTCTAAATGACAGGGTATTTATTGAAAGAATTTAAATACCACAATGTTGGGCTCAGGCCTGCGGAAAACAAAGTTACTTAAAGGCCCATACCAATTCAAAAATATTAATTCGGAAGCTTCCTAAAAACAAGCAAAACATAAAAATAATGATAAAAAGAAAAAAAAACCAACAAAATAATAAATGAATCTAGAGAAAAGAGAAACCTAATCTACCCCAGTCATATCAAACGGCTGGACTCCATAACTGCTACTCGACTTTTCATTTCAAAGCTGTCCATCCATTCTGACGATAGCTCTTTCTAAAGGTTATACTTTCATTGTTATCTTCAAAACTCATTCATTACTTCTCCAACATCTTTTAGTCTGGTCTTCTTGCCCATCATCCTTCTGGAATAAAGCCGTGGCTATTCAAATCTTCTCGCACTAGGTAAGAGATTACTCCTCTCTTTAAGGCTTCCTTTGCGATCTTGTGGGCATGTATGTTTTCTGCTCTATGAATATGCTTCAAATCTATTTTCTGAAAATGGACACTCATGTTTTGAATATCTCGTATAATTGCTCCAATAGCTAATCTGTCTTTTGCTGATGTTTGGCATTTTTTAATTACTGTTCGTGAATTGATCTCGTGATTGTGATGAAGTAATAAAATTGATCGTACTTGGAAACTAACTATTATCACGATAAAAAGACAAGCGCACCTATCGAATAGTAGTATAGCTAGTGGCAAGATCGGAATATCGAATCCAAGGAACTAAAAGTACTAATAATGACTTCCTTTCTATTATCTAGCCTAAGAAATAAAAAGGGTTTTGGTTGTAAACTATTCTAAACTAAACTAAAGAAACGACAAAGAGTAAATTGGGAAATTGCTTTTGGGGAAACTAATTGATGAGGTCAATACCTAAGGAAGAATCCACCTAGACTTCACTTGTTATCTAACTCTGAACCAGATGATTTCTTCATTTGATTTGATCCGTAGATATCCCTAAATTATGTTAATACCTCCGTCGAGGATAAGAACAACTAATCCTGGGTTGATTAATTGAAATCTCTTTCTAATTAAAACCCCTAGTCTTGCATTAACTCAATCTATGGCTCCCCATATTAGATTTGACTCTAATCTGACATATTTTTGTCGTTCTATGTCTAGGATTGCGATCAACTCCGCTTAATTGTGTTGGATCTACTCCTATGTAGGGGCTTTTTCTCCTCTACATAAGCACATTTGATTTAAATCAATATCCCGGAAATATCAATTTAAGAATTAAAAACACAATTAAGAACAAATCAAATATTTATCACACAGTTCAGATAACAATAACAAGATCTGTCTTAGGTTTCATCCCCCTTAGATATTTAGGGTTTTAGTTCATAAATGTAAAAAGAAACATTTCAGAATAAATAAAATAACAAAACATAAGAAAACCCAAAACTCCTAAAAGGATAGAAGGGAGATCCTCTGTCTTGATGTAGATCCTGGCTTCTGAGATGGATCAATCGACTTTTCTTCCAGTAATTCCCTACCTTTAACTCCCCGTCTTGGCAGAAATAATGTGTACCCTTGTAGTTGCCTTCTAGGGTCTTTAAATAGAGTTTAGAATGTCTTTCTTAGCCCCTAAGTAGCCTTTTCCGAGTGAAATTGAACTTCATCACGACAGGGACACGCCCGTGTGCCACGCCCTTGTGAATCGATGTGGAGGCCGTGCTCGAGCCTATTAAAGTAGCACGACCGTGTGACACGCCCATGTGACGAACTTCCAGGCCGTGTTGATTATTGATTTGGGCTTAATTTGCTTATTTTGGCCCGTTCCTTGCTCTTTTCTCTTCCGTATGCTCACCTAAGTATAAAACATGAAATTAATAGATTAGGAGCACCAAGTTCCACAAATTCAATAATAATTCATCCAGAAATTAGGCTAAGCATGAGGTAAAAATATGTATAATTTACGGTTTATCATGAATCCCCTCTTATTTGTATTTCTTGGATACCCATTAAGATCTTTAACTTTATGGCTTCCAATCTTGCAAATGCTTCTACCAGAAATGTGTCTCTAAGGCCTCAAACCACCACACCTGACGCTGATCTGGAGTTTCTCTTGTCAAACGCAGCATCAAAGTGCATCTTTATCTTAGGTGATGTCTCCTTATATCTGTGGATTCTAGCCATATCTAGGAGTTTCTCTTTTGCTCTCACTCCATCTTATTCAGCCATGTGAATCTGTATTTTCTGTACAAGATTTCTTCTTGTAATAGTTATTCTCTCATGTATTAACTGGTTCCTTGAATGCCAAATTAGCCATAAGGTATAACAGAAGAGTCGGCACTGATCTTCGGACCCTTGTATGAAGACCCAGGTAAGCCATTCCCAAAAATTAGTAGTTATGTTACTGGTAACCCAAGAAAGTTCTAAAAACTGCCAAACTTCTATGCTTGTAGGACATTGCCTAAATATGTGAGTACGGTTTTCATCCTAGTAACAGCAACGGGGATATCTAGCATTCGTGATCACCCTTCTGCTCCTAAGATTAACAAGCGTAGGCATATAGTTCCAGGAATACGGCAGATTGTAATTGTGATTTTTGTAGGAAGTTGTAGGCTCCATAGTTTCCTATAAAAATTTTTAATTTTGGCCTATATTAAATTTCTACTAAAAACTAAAACAGAATCCTGTAATAGTTCATAGGCACTGCGTACGGAATATTCATTAGATAGTTTTCCCTTCCAAACTTCACTGTCCTTGTGTCCCGTTTCTACAAGAGGAATCTGTAATATTTTTTGAGAAATCTCATCTTGAAAGGTATTGTGGATCAACTCTGTCCTCCATTTCATGCTGAACAATCAATAAGATCCGAGACTAACTACAGTTCCTCATTGTCTGTATTGTTTTGTCTATTGATTGTGTCTATTCTAGGGATCCAACAGTCATTCCAAATGGATATTTCCTTTCCATTCCCCACTTTCCAACATAGCCCATCTTGAAGAAAGCCCTTCAAAGCCCAAATGCTCTTCCAGGTGAGAAAAGGTAGATTTCCTAACTAAGCTTCTAGAAAGTTAGACTATGGGTAATATTTTACTTTTAAAACCCCAGCTAATAATGAATTAGGGTGATTAATTAAGCGCTAACCTTGTTTGGCTAATAACGCAATATTAAATTGACCCAAATTTTGAAAACCTAATCCACCATTTTCTCTTAAACAACAAAGGTTTTTCCAAGTGCTCTAATGAATACCCCTTTTTCTTTGCCCCTTCTACCATCAAAACTTCGCAATGATACTTTCAAGGTCATCATATAGAGTTCTAGGTAATAAAAAAAAAGCCATCGTGTAAGTTGGGAATGCTTGAAGGATGGTTTTAATAAAAACTTCTTTCCTCCTGAGATAAATATCTAGTGCTCCAGTTATCAATGTGCTTTTTAAGTCGATCCTTCAAATTTTAGAAAGACTCATTCTTCCTCCTACCCACCATGTTTGGCAGACCAAGATAGCATTCTTGTTCATTCAAGCTTCGAACTGCCAGTAGGATAATAACTAGCTGTTTATCCACCTCTGATGTATTTCTGTTGAAGAATACGGTCAATTTTTCAAAATTAACATGCTAACCCGAGCAAGATCTATATTCACTTAGAATTGCTTTAAATAAAATTGCACCCCTATTTGTTGCCTCCCCAAATAAAATACAATCATCTGGAAATAACAAATGTGATACCGATGGTCCACTCATACGGCCTTCACCCCTTTTAAACGTTATTCCTTCATTCCTTCACAGGGTCTCCTTGTCTAAGGCCTCTGATTGGTTGAAATTTCTCCCTAATAAATCCATTTATGACAACTGAATAAGAAACAAAAGTAATACATTTCATAATCTCCTCTAACCATTTTGTAGCAAACCCCATTCGAATCAT
Source organism: Gossypium stocksii (assembly GCA_020496765.1). Taxonomy (NCBI): domain Eukaryota; kingdom Viridiplantae; phylum Streptophyta; class Magnoliopsida; order Malvales; family Malvaceae; genus Gossypium; species Gossypium stocksii. The sequence goes on from CM035623.1 coordinate 6,137,487, forward strand.
TATCTCCTTTATGAAGCTCCATTCAACCCTATTGTAAGCTTTGCTCATGTCAAGCTTAATTGCCATAAATCCTTTCTTTCCCTTCCTTTTTTGTTTTTGCGTATTTAGGATTTTATATGCTAACAACACATTATCTAAAATCAATCGTCCTATAACAAAAGTACTCTGTGCATTATTAATACATTTTCCAATCACTCCTCGAAATCAATTTGCGATAGCCTTTGCTTGTATTTTGTATAGGATATTGTATAGGTTAATCAGGCGAAAATGCGTCATATTCGTGGGGTTAGAATTTTTTGAAATAAGCATAATATTAGTGGAATTAAATGAACTAACCTTCATATGGCATTTAATAACTATAAATAAAAAGAGGTAACCTCATCTCCAATAATGTGCCAGCATTTTTGATAAAACAAGGTTGGGAAACCATCATCTCCTGGTGCCTTCGTAGCCCCTATCTCAAACACCACTTCTCGAATTTCTTCCCTTGTATAGGCTGCTGTAAGTTTTAAATTATCCCCTTCAAACACACAACAGTCCATACCAAACAGCAAGTAATCATAGTTTCTCTTTTCTTCAGCCGTAAATAAATTATGGAAGTAAGACCATACAACACCCTTCATTTCATACAAGACTTCCGTGTCCCGGCCTTCATCGTTCTGCAACTTATGAATCAAATTATTCCTTCGATGCTGGGTTGCTTTGTTGTGGAAAAAAACTGTGTTCTTATCCTCAAATTTCAACCAGTTAAGTCTCGCCCTCTGTTCTCAATAGCATTCGTCTTTTTTAATTTTAAAAATTTAATTAAATTCTCATATTAATCATTTTCGCCATATTTTCCTCATCTCTATTGGCTTCAATCAATTCAGCCAATTTATCTGTAAGAAACTGTCTTCTTTTTCTTCGATTCATTTGAATTTTCCTTGCCCATTTACTCAAACCTTTCTTCAAATTATCCAACTTATGTACCAGTTTCCCTGAAGACATATCTCATAGTCGTTTAACTTCTTCAAAGAAAGTATCCTCCAAAACCCACCAAGCTTCGAATTTGAATGAATTATTCCTCGATCGGTCTTCACTTATTTTTGTAGTAATCAAAAGTGGACAATGATATGAAAAGGAATGCACTAGGTGTTGAACTTTGACCTTCGGGAACATAGAAATCCAATCAGCAGTAGCAACTCCTCTATCCAACCGTTCTTGTTTATTTGTATCTGGTAAGTTACCTCTTTCCCACGTAAACCAAGTACCAGAATATCCTACATCAATCAGTTGGCAAACTTTTAAAGTTCTTCAAAACAGTTCTATTCTTCCCTCATATTTGGGTAGCCCTCCATTTTTCTCAAACTCATACATGATTTCATTAAAATCCCCATATACAAACCAAGGGATATCCTCAACAGTGATCAAACTTTTTAAAACCTCCCAAGCTTCATTCCAGTCTTGTGCGTAAGGGGAATCATAAAAGCTCATACATCTCCGTTTAACTTTAGCTTCATTATCATCGACAACCACATCAATATGTCTTTTAGAGAACGTTCAAAGCGTGATATTAACGTCCACTCTCCTAGTCAAGCATAAACCTCCTCTAGTGCCTTCTGAATCGACCTCAATACCATTTAGGAAATCGCAACTTCGTCAAACTCAGTCCATCTGCTTTCCACAAAACTTTGTCTTCATGAAGAAGAAAATTTAGGGATTATATAACTTCAGCATATGCTGAAGACGTCGAATCATCCGTGGTCTCCCCAACAACGAACATTCCAACTCAAGATTTTCATTGTGATCAGTCGACTTGCTTCTTGGCAACCCCCGATGGTAAATAATTAGGATCTACCACTCTCCTAGTCCTTGCCATGAAAACTTCATTCCCTTCTTTGCTTGATAATTCTTCCATCACACCTCTATTGTTCTTCTTACCTTCCTCTCCAATGAGAACACCATCCTCTAGATCATGCTTCATAGCGATTTGTGATTGATCTATCAATAAATTTTTCCTTGATTTATCGAAGGATGACAGTATCCCTTCTAAATTGAAACCCAGAATTGGATCAATATTCATCCCACCTCTTTCGAAATTTTCCCCATCCCTTGATCGATTCCTAATTACTCGGTTTTCCTTCTATTGTCCTCCACTTTTCCCCTCCCCTTCTTCACTAAGCCAGATGCTAGCCATTGATAAAGCTCTATGGGATTGAGCTCGCAATGATAAATCCCAACCCATCTCAGTAACTTCTACCCTAAGCATTATTTTTACATCACAAAAAGAGTCACTATGCCCCAAGCGACCACAATAAAAATAGAAAAGGGATAGACGTTCATATTTAAACCTGACATACGAGCATCTTCCATTAAACATAACCTGACTATTCCTTTTCAATGGGCGTCTAATATCCAGCTTAGCCCTCATTCTCATAAAATTACGATTTTCTTTCCCTATATTTGATCCATCATATTCTAGAAAGTTTCCTAAAAGATTTCCCAAGTGCACTGCTAAACTTTTAGAAAAAAAGCCAATAGGGACATTGTGAATTTGAACCCAAAAAGGGGTAAAAATTAATGGGATTTTTAATGGATCCTCCCCTCATTGTAAATGATAAAGTATCAGCAAATGATTATTGAAAGTCCATGGTGAGCCTTTTAAAACCCTTTCCAAATCTATAATGTGAAAGAACTGAAATAAATACCTTTTTTCTCCCAAGTCCGAAATTTGAACACCCCAGACAAGATGCCACAGATTTGCCATCGTACTTTCCATAGCTGGGAAGTGAATTATATTGGCTATTAGGAAACAACCCACTAGTTGAAATTCTCTCTCCTCTCTTATTGAAAGCGGACCTAATTGAATCTGTAAAACTTTATCTTCATCATTATTAAGTGACAAATCAACTAATTCATTCTCCATAATTGCAGTTCTGAAGGTAGAAACATGGAGAGGACTCTAGCAACCGTAGAATAGGGCTGTACAGAGAACGCCGAACAAAACTAGACAAGAAACAATAGAAAACGAATAAAAAAACCTAAAAACGCATACCAGTAGCGGCAGACAATAACGTGCTAGGGTAGCAGACTTTTTTCCAACTTTCAATTAAGCCTTTTTAAAATTTAAAAATTATAATCAAAATTTATTTAAAAAAATTTATAAAATTTTAAAATTGTAAAAATTTTATTAAAAAATAACAATCGTTATAAGATTTTAAAAAATTTGACCCGTCTATCAATTGGAACGAATATTTCGTCTATCATTTTTGACACGTTTTCTTTTAGTGTGATTATTGTTTTGGTGTTCCAAAAGCTTTCTGTCTAGTCATGGAGGAAGATCTAGCAAATCTCCACATAATTGACAATAAGGAGGATGCTTTCAAGGAAGCAGCGGCCTTTATAGAAGAAGATTACAAGCTCTGTATGGTAGGAAGATGCTTAACTGATAATGAGGTTCATTTCCCATCACTAAAAAATACGATGGCTAATTTATGGCATCCAATAGGAGGGATTTCTATTACGGATCTTGGTGATAAAATGTATTTGTTTCAATTTTTTTATGTTGTTGGTCTGATCAGGATGCTGGAAGGTACACCTTGGTTTTTTAAAAACCATCTGATCCTGATGCGAAAGATTTTACCCGGTTATGACTGGATGACTGTCCCCTTAGATTTTGTTGATTTTTGGGTCTAGATTCATGATCTTCCCTCGAGTCTTATGTTAGAATCTATGGCAAGTCAGTTTAGAAATTTTGTTTTGGGTTTATAAAATATATGACACTTTGATTTCAGTATTGTGATCATAAAGGTATATGCGGATTAAAGCTCAAATAGATACCAGAATGCCTCTGAAAACGAAAAATAAGATATTAGTTGGCAAGGACCAGATTCTTTGCTTGATTTCAATACGAAAAGTTAAGTCTTTTCTATTTCTTGTGTGGCAAATTGGGTTACGGTGAAATCTTCTGCCCAGTTCGAGTTAGGATTGATCCAAGATGTGTTACCTTTGGGTGGGATGCTTATCTGTGGGCTTCAGTGAAAGGAAGAACGGCTGGTCTTAGTTAGTAATTACATAAGCCTGATAGTTCAGTCACCTCGAAAGTATAAAAGGAAAGTGGGGTTTCAAGGAGTAATTCAAGGGATGATGGGAATCATGGGCAGTTTTTAAGGGATGGATTGGTTATTCCTTATCAAAAACTTGATCATAATCCGGGTGGTGCAAAAATTATGGGAGGTGAGAAGAGTGGGCCATTGATGAAATCCATGGAAAATGGGCCAAATATGGAAGGCCCAAATGTTAGTGAAACAATGGAATTATCTTCGGATGGAGAAGAGAACTCGATTCCATTTGTTGAAGGGAAGAAAATGTAACAAACAGTGGGTGATTCTTCTGCTACTATTCTCAGAGATGAAATAGAAGAATGTCATGAGTTTAACGACCCAATTGCAGTGGTATCAGAACAGTGGTTTCGGAACCATAAATCCGAGCTAAAAAGAAAATTTATTTTAATATTTTTGCATGATTTATAATATGATAGGAAACTTGCATGAAAGTTTTGATAAGAAAATTTTGTTGATTATATGATTAATTAGAGAAACGACTAAATTGCATAGAATGTAGAAGTTGAATTCTAGTAGCTAAAAGGATTAAATAGCTATGAAATTCAAAATGAGAGGTCATTATATGGTAATTAGACCATTAAGAAAAGTTAGTATATATTTATGGATGAATCATCCATGGAAATTGAGAAAAAGAAAAGGACTAAATCTGAAATTGGGAAATTAAAAGATGATAATTAAATTAAAATGAAAATATCATCATTTTATATCATCTTCTTTCCCAATTTACATGGAAACCCTAGGATAGAAAGAAGAAACTTTCTTTGCTTAATTAAGTAAGTAATCAAGTTTTATTTTTAGTAATTTTTATATTTTTGAGATCGAGATTGTGTAATCTATCTAAATTAGGGATTAATTTGAAAAGATATCAAAGTATAAAGTTTATGCCATGGATGAATATGCTGAAAATTAGAAATTTATGGAAGAAAATGAAAGGTTATTAGTAGATAAACAACTTTTACAAAGTGAATTTTTATAAAATTGAGATTTAGGGACTAAATTGTAAACTTGTAAAATTCAAGGAAAAATTCTAAATATTGTGAAATATAAGTGCTGTAAATGATACATAGAAATTTTGGTTAGGCTTGGAATAAGGATTGAATTGTGAGAATTTCATTTTTCAAGCTAGGGACATAATTGTCATTAATGAAAAGTTTAGGGCCAAAATGATAATTTTGCCTAGAGTATAAATTGAATGCAATTGAATATGAATTGAATGAAATTTATGACTAAACTTATTTATATAGATCCAGACAACTCAAATTTGAAGCTAGACTGAGGAACGGAAAAAGTCTCAGATTAGTAAATTTCGTAAACGAACAAGTATCGAGGTAAGTTATACATTGTATAATAGTATGATTCAGTTGATTTGAATGAGTTGCATGTGAATGAGTTGGCCAAAAGCATGTAAATTGAATATATTTTGTGAATAGTGAATATGTGAATAAGTATAATAAAAGAATGAAACTCGGATGGATATAAGGTTCTGTTACCTAAAATGATAGTGTCTTGCATGTGTTGCAGACATCTGAGGCTCGAAAGAGTATAAGCCCTCTCAAGCTTAATGATATGGTGTTCTTGCGAGCTTACTGTTTATACTCTTTGGAACATTCTGATTTGGTTGTGATCTACATTTGTTGTAGATACACCCCCATTCTATGAGCGCTCTATTTATAAATTCTTCGTGAACTTTTTTTTAACGGCTCTCCGGAGCTTACTGATAGTGCTCGCTTGAACTTACTGTTGTCAAGCAATATGAAGCTTTCTATTATATGCTATCTGATGTTTTCTGTAAAGTGCTCTTTGGAGCCACCTGATTCAAGTTCTTTGTGAACTTTCTGTTATCAAACCCGGACAAGCATTCTTGTAACACCCCTAACCCGCAACTGTCGCCGGAGGGTTACGAGGTATTACCGAAGAAAACATAGTATTCATACAATCACATAATTCCATAGACCATATTCGTAAAAATAAATATATTAAATTATTAATCACAATGTATGCACGAATTATAATTCCCAAGTTCAAACGAGTTCAAATCAATATTAATTCTTTGACTTCATAATTATATACATGTACTAATTAGCCAAATAAAACATTTCAAATAGCAAACTATTCAAATCATGTGCAACATTAAAATTGGCTATTATAAAAATAAAACATACTTGGTAAATCATTTAAAGACCAAACATGCCTATTTGCTAATTACAAAGCCATGCGCATTTGACCATTTTAATATAATAAATTTTAAGAGCACATACCAACCACTAATGTATTCAATTCCCATATCATCTATCATTTTTAAAGTATAACCGCATAATTAAAACACCAAGTATACTTTAATAATAATTCACATTCTATAATAGCATATTAATACACCCAAATGTCATAATAACTTGATATAACTCAATCAATTCATATAACAACAATGACATATGTGCATATTTAAAAGTACATATGTTCTGTTAATAAGCTCCCTATAGCAGAACATATATATATATATATATATATATAACATCTATCATTTTATTACCAACTCCTGCTACCAGACATACATCTTAATTTAACCAATATTAATCCACCATCAAAACCTATTCCTCATTCAATTTATAGCACGAACGTATCTTTAAATAATTTTAGACCTTGGTCAATATATAATAGGCTTTAAACCTATTAATATGAAATATTCATAATTGATTCATGACAAAACCAATTTATACGGATAATTAATATATGTATATATATATATATATACATATCAATTATGCAAATTATAATCCATACTTGTCAAATAGATTTAAATCACAACTAAACCATCAAACCAAACATATCAAAACATTTAACCAAAAACATTTTAAATCAAGCATAGCATATAATAACTAAGCCATTTTCGCATGGCTTAAATACACTTCTCATTCACAATGAATTCAAAAGATAGAATAGCTTATACATGCCATAAGTTTAAACTTAAGCTTTCAAGAGTACCAAAATATAGACGATAGTGTGACGAGCTTCACTGACGATCCCCGAGCACATAACGATCACCAAAACCTATAAATCAAAAACAATTATCCAAACACAGTGTAAGCTAATTTAGCTTAGTAAGTTACAATCAATTAAACTCTAAAATTTAACTTGATATCTCAAATACCATTTAACTAGTTCATACTACTAAATCATATAATCACTAGCTTACCATATTATAAGGCACTTATTAATCGAATACTATGATTTAACTAAAATCAATATATAATTACTCAACCATAAAGCATTTCTTCAATTTCAAATACAAGGCCGAATACATTATGGCATCCCATCATCACGTAAAATAAAATAAAAAAGCGCATAATACACTTCATCTCATTCTGCAATATAACATATATCTTTCGAACACAAAAACCATCTTATTCGAACATCAATATGATTTAGCACAAAGCTATTCACACATTTATCATTACATGCTCTCGAACAGCCAAGTCTCCATTAACATTTCATATAACATTCAATATGATATTTAATGCATTTCCACATATCATTTTATTTTCATTTAAATTATACATCCAAATAGAATTTCATCTATTCCACAATTAATCTTATATATTTGATTCCAAATATAATCACGACACAGGTTCAAGACTTACCAAGCTCAGTTTCAAACATAAACATAACGGTTATTCCTCAAGAACTCCAAGTATCTAATCATCCCACTGTCCATGATTACTCGATAAGGTCGCACACTTAGTGCTAATAGGTATTCGAAAATATATAGTAAGTTCGCACACTTAGTGCCTAATAATCAAACTCGCACACTTAGTACTTTACAATTAAACTTACACACTTAGTGCCAATCTCATAATCGTAAATATTTATACCCGCACACTTAGTGTCGTCAACAACTCAATACATCTTACTTCTTTTTTACATTCGATAATTTCATCACTACATGTATATATATATACCATTCAATTCGGCATAATTACATAGATATTATGGTTGTTTAAATCGATACAAAATATATGCTTAATAACTTACCTTGGATATTGACGGACGAAGATTATCGACTATATTAAGATTTTCTATTTTCCCCAATCCAAACCCGATCCTTTTTGTTCTTAATCTATTCAAATTCAAATTAAGCTCATTCAAATAAAATTCAATTCAATTAAACCCCAAAACACATCAATGAGCAAATTTACATTTTGCCCCTTATTTTTCACACTTTTACATTATAATCCAAAAATTCATAACACATCAAATACACAAAATTTAAAAACAACAAGCTCTAGCCGAATACTCCTCTAGCTTATATAAGTCCTCACACTTCACCTATTATACAAACTAACCCTTCAATTTAATATTTTTGCAATTTAGCCTTAATTACTCAATTCCATCAAAACTTCTAATAAATTTTTTGTTAATCTAACACATATCTTTTATTTCTATTTTTAAACACAAAATCTATCAAACTATCAACAATGGCAACTCATTAATATCTCATCAATTTCAAAAATTCTTACATGGGTCTTAAAGTATTTGAAGCAACAATCTCAAAAACGTAAAAATTATCAAAAACTGAGCTCAAACATACCTTAAATTTTGACTCAACAATGGCCGAATATGCTTGGTCTTTCTTTCCCTTTTCTTTTTCCTAGTTTCGGCTTTGATGAACAAAATAATGCATGATAACATTTTATTTTATGTTTTATTTAATATAATGTTATTAAACATTTACTAAATTAACTTTATTAACAAAATATAAAACCTTATGATATAAGCATTAAAACTGTCCATCATTATTATTCATGGACAAATTGCAACATAAAGACTCCATGTTTAAAGAACAAAGCAATTTTGACACTTTAATAATTAACCAATCACTTTTCATTTTTATGCGATTAAACCCTTTTTATCAAATCGACATCTAAACGATAAAATTTAAAAAAAAAACTTTCACACAAGCAAATTCATACATTCTAAGCACAGAAAATAATATTTAAATATTTTTCTGACTCATATTCGTGGTCCCAAAACCACCGTTCCGATTAGGGTTAAAATCGGGCTGTTACAATTCTGTTACATGACTTTCCCGATATAGGTTCTTTGTGAACTTTCTGTTATTAAGCCCGGTTATGCTTTCTGTTTTATGCTCACCCAAGCATTCTGTTAAAATTCTTGAGAGTAAGCTTTCTGTTTAGTGCTAATAGAAGCACTTCTGATTAAGAGTCGACAGAATGATAGTATATTACGTTACAAGTGTACCACCCTCGTATCCATCGAGATTTCAAACAAAGAAAAGAAGGAAATCATGATATAAAGTTAAGGGAAATAAATCAAAGTAAGATCACTATGTGAAAGTACATGGAAAATATGGGATTTCAATAATTGATGAGCTCATCCATATTATTGATAAATATATGAAATAAAGGAATAACATTTTTGGTGAGGTTGTGTATGATTAGGTTATGGCCAAATTACTTGGGTTGCATGTGTATGTTTACTTAATGAATAAATAATGGTAAGTTGATTTTTAGTTATATGAGCTTACTAAGCACTATGCGCTTACTTAGTTCATTTTCTCTATTTTATAGTGCTCGGAAGCTCGTAAAGGTTGGAGACGGTCGAAGCAATATCACACTATCCTCCAGCTCAATTTGGGTATAAATAGTGAACTTATTTTGATATAATGGCATGTATAGGTCAAAGTAATGTGTATGAAAAATCATTTTGATTGTAGGTAGCCATTGGAATGGCTAATGCTTAGTATATTTTGATGTAAATGTTTAAGAGCTAATCATGGTTGATATATGTTGGAAAAATGGATGATAATGGAAGGTAACTTTTGACAAATACATGTAAGAATATGATAAAATAATATGCAAATTCATAAATTTAGCTTGAATATGTTGATTGGATTGGTTTGAATATATATGAAAATTTTGGTGCAGGAAATGGATGATAATGGAAGGTAACTTTTGACAAATACATGTAAGAATATGATAAAATAATATGCAAATTCATAAATTTAGCTTGAATATGTTGATTGGATTGGTTTGAATATATATGAAAATTTTGGTGCAGGAAATGGATGAAAATGAGTGAGAAATAAGGCTTGAAAATAGCCTTATTTTGTCCACACCGGCATGTATCTTGACCGTGTGTAACGCACGATCTATTACATGGAAGTGTAGTCTTGCCGTATGTCCCATGTATCCTAAAAATTGAGAAACAGAATGCTCTGAATTAAGCACACGGACAAAGACATGGTCGTGTATCTTAGCCATGTGAGGTACACGGTCTAGCACACGGGCATGTGACTTGGCTGTGTGACTTCTATTGCTACATATTTTACAAGTCAGAGAGTTGCACGGGTTGGGGATACGGGCGTGTGAAGCCACACGGCCTGACCACGCGGGCGTGTCCCTTACCATACGGGCGTGTGACTCCTTTATGTAAGGAAAATTTTGTAACTTTGCAAAAAAATTTCTGAGATTCCAATTTAGTCCCAATCCAGTTCTAATGCATGTTTTGGGCCTCGAGGATCCATATAAGGGACGTTATGACTAATTTCAGGAAAAGAATAGTAATCGACTTAAGTTATCTGTAACTATTCTGTAAATCCCAGTAATGCCTTGTAACCCTGTTCCGGTGACGGATACGGGTTAAGGGTGTTACAATGAGATATCAGCTAGCTCTACCAAGTAGGGTAGCCGGGCATAATGAAAATATTAACTGGAACGTTTGTGGTTTGGGGAGACCCCAAACAGTGGATCATCTCAAGGCGACATTAGGTTCTAAAAGCGATTTATCGTTGGGTTTTTACTCACTCAATTGAGTCCCTAATATTCGTATATGTTGAAATTATTTTTAGGATATATTTATTTTAGCCCCTACATGATCCTTAAATTATTTTTAGAGTTTTTATTCACTCAATTGAGTCCTTAATATTCATATATGCTGAAATTTAGGATTTAAATAATTAAATTGTTACTGTTATATGCATGATATGTGAATAATACATGCCTATTGTCATTGTATTTTTGATAAAATGTTACTATTATTTTTGCTTCTATCTTACTGATTGCAAGTTAAGCATGTCCACTGCAACTGTTGAACTAAATATGTTAAGCATATTTACTAGTTTTGTACTGTTCTGTTACAAGCATGACATTTGGCATTGCATCTCGCTTTAGACTTGAGTTTGAGCCTTACATCTCCCTTCCATTTCCTTTTAAATTCGGCCAAAAATTGAGGAATTTGCAAATTGCTGCCCCTTGCTCTTAATTTGGGAAATTTACATGTGCAGCCCCTAGGGTTTATAAACTAGAATTCATATATTGTACGTCCTCAAAATCCTAATAGAATTAGAATTCCACCAACTTTTTATCTCATTTTCCTAATTGGATTTTCATATTGCCCATTTTCATATACTAATAGAATTTGCTCTCAATCCTTTTATTTATTCTCGTTTTATTTTCTTTCTCTTTTCTTTACACCTTATTTTCATCTTAATTGTTGATAATTATTTTGCCTTCTCGAATCAAATTATCCTCCATACAATAGTTTTTTTCTATCGATTCTGTAATTGTTGTCAAATAGCATCCTTAATCCTTATTGTCGAAAACTTTTTTTGAAACTCGACTTTTTATTTTAAAAACAAAGACGGAGTCGCTACCAATCATTTTTATTAGGTGTGATTGGATCACCTTGAAACTTAATCATTTTAATAAAAGGTTAAATTTACTAAAACAATAATTTTCAGTCTATAAAATATAGGATGTGGGTTCGGGAGTCAGTTACGTACGAGGAAGGATTAGCACCCTCATAACGCCCAAAATTGGTACCTAGTTGATTACTTGATGTCTTAGTGTCGAAAATTGAGAACTCAAAGATAATTTAAAATGCAATCCTCTTTTACATGATGTTAATTGATGGTATTGAAAATGTTGCTATCTAAATCAAATATTTACAAAGGAAGCTTTCTTATTTCGGGTTAATCGGGACGAAAAGTCATGTCCCATAAGTTGGGGCACAAGATCTCCAATTCCCAAAAACAAGAACGTTCATCATTTAATTATTACCTAATTCCTATATGTTTTGAATTTTAAAAGAACATTTGATTATTTCGGTTTAAGGAGAAAATCTTACCCTGTAAGTTAGGGGCACAATTTCTCGAATCCCCTAATTAAAGAACATCACCTTAGTTCAAATTGCTAAATATATGTCGCATGAAAATGAATATAGCTTCTAATGTGACATACTATGGACTTATTCGAACATGATACATTATATGGGATACACGAGTATGTGTAAACGTGTTGTATGACATCATAAAAATATATATCATAACAAAAATAACAATATTGTAAAAAAATAATGTCATTTAGTGCTAATAATAATTATTAATAATGATTAAGGATAAAATAACAAATTGTACAATCTTAAGGGGTAGAAATATAAATAGCAAAAATTAAAAGTGCAGGGAATTAAAAAAAAGAAAAAATAAAGGTGTTGAATAAAATAAATAAAGGACTAAATTGAAATTTAAACAAAATTTAAAGTGCAAATTTGCAAAAAAAGAAGAAGCAAATAAATGACTAAATTAAAATGAAATAGAAAAGTATAGGGACCCCGGATGTTATTTTCCCCACTTCGGCACACGTGTCATTCCCTTAACGGGTTTATAGTGGGTCAAGGGACTGAATTGCACAAAAGTAAAATGAAAGGGCAAAAATGAGAATCAAATAACAAAGTATGAGACATAATTTAAAAAAATTAAAAATGCAGAAAGACCAAAACAGCAATTAGACCCTCCCCTTGAAAACACATAAATCCTGGATAGATTCGGATCGGGTCATCGGATCAAAGCTCAAAATGACATCGTTTTGGGTGTTCAAGGACAAGTCCAAAACAGCGTCGTTTTAGGGACCTATATAAAGTAAAAAAATATATAAAAAAATATCATTTAAAACCTCTGTTAAAAAAATCCCTTTCATTTTTTTCTCTCAAACCAATTCTTATGTCCTGCTATCGGACTGTAGAGGCTCCGCCGCGGCCATCGGTCATCAGCAACGGCGACCGCCGCCTCTGGTTGTCGGAAAATCTTAAAAACCTCCCTTTTGAGCCTTCTCATGCGTAGATCACTGATCAGGGTTAAAATCCCTAGAAACTTAGCCAAAGTGCGGCCGAAAGCATAGATACCCTTCGGTTTCTCCCGTTTCCAACGAGGCCCTCAACAGAACTTTAGGGGATTCCAAGGCTTCTCAAGTCGGAGACAGGAGTACTACGATGGTGCAGGCATTACATGTAAAATAAATAAATCTTTTTTGTTCGTTTTTTATATAAATGTTCTTCAAAGAATGAAAATAAAAAATGTAAAGGAACTACCTTTTGTTTGAACTTTGTTTTTTTTTGTTTTTTCTTTGTATTCCATTTTCTTTTTTTTTTTTCTTTTTTTGTTATAATCCAATTTCAGCTTTTATAGCCAAAATATTTTACAAAATATTTTTTTTTGTCTTTCTTTTCTTTGTTTCTCTGCCTCTATTTTTCTATTTCTATTTCCCTGTTTTTTGCAAGTGATGGTCGCAAGCAAGGGTGCCCGTTGACGTGGCAAGGACAACGGCGTTGATGGCTTAGGGGGAGCTGGAGTTTCCTATTTAGTTTTTAGGTTTTTGGGCTTGGGTTGGTGTTCGGGCTTTTGGGTAGTTTAGGTAATTAGGCTAGACGGGTTTTGGGTAGTATTTGGTTAGGATTTGGGCTTGTAAAATGGACTCTTTTTGAATTAATGGACTTTTATTTTTTTTTGTTTAGGTTTGGACCGGACAAATTTGGTCTGTTACACTTGTCAAGAACCGATAAGTACATATCATTTCTAATGTTTAGATCTTAAATTTTCGTAATATTATTATTCAATATAAATCTTTCATTCGGCTAATCAATCTTTTACGATTCTTGCCAAAAGTTTCAACAATCTTTTCAAATCTTAAAATCAACCATTAATTCTTGTGTAAATATCATTTGAATTACTTGATTTAGGTGAATCGGATTTGAATCAGGCATGAGGAACATCGACCAGAATCCCAATGAAAGGTGTTTTTTTTTCCCAAGCAAATTAGGGGTAATCTTGTGTAGGATTAGGGCCACACGATCTCCCACATGGACGTGCGGACTACACGCCCCCCTACACGACCGTGTGCCTCCTGTTTTACAGTTTTGCCCAAAAATTTATGATATATTCAGTTTAGGCCATATATATGCCCTGAATTGTTTTTAGAGTTTTTATTTGCTCAATTATTAGGTATTCTGGAATTTCTGATTTAATGATTGAAGTGTTATGGCTATAACATATGTGAAGTATATATTGCATGCTACTGTCATTATGAAACACATAAACTATTAGTGCTTATATTATTACTAACTTATTGAATACCTGTTAAAGCATGTTTACTGCTTGTGTTGAACTAAATACACATTAAGCATGTTAATTGCTAGTGATGAACTGAATACAAGTTAAGCATGATTACTGCCAATGTTGATTTATTCTATTACAAAGCATGCCATACTGCATTGCACGGGATGGGATGATATGTACGAAGGAAGAGTAGTAGTTTAATAATCTGCAAACAGTGTGGTTCGATCACGAACCAAGTGATAGTTCGTTTAATCTAGAAATATATTGTGTACCCACAGCAAGTGGCAATAACTGTAAATTATCGGTGGTTTATCCACAACTCGGAGTTATAAGGCTAGGTGAGTTCTAAAGAACTCATAGTGTGGTGTGTAGTGGTTGGGTAGGACCTTTTTTTGATAAACTAGAATTGCATTGTCATTCATAAGCATGTGCATATGAAATTATAAATTCTAGTGAATGTTACAAGGAAAATGTTTTTCCTAATCGTTTTTTTTTTAACTCATAAGTTTTTTCTAGAAACAGGTTAAGTTAACATATAATAACCACTTTTTAATATTCCAAGATTAATTTGCTCTTTTATTTATTATACAAAGACTAATTTACTTATTTTTTGAACTTAAAAGACAATAAAATCCGACTCCTAATGCAATATCTCCATAATACTTTAATGGACAAGTTTATCATCATCTTTTATATTCTGCAATTTAAAATAATGAGAGATCACATGGATGTTTGATGAACAGTGAGAATCATGTAAAGGACCAACATTACATCAATCAACTTCTTCTTCTACTCTTTCAATCATTGTTGAACCTACAAACATGGGTCCTGGAATGGATTTTATTTTTCTGAAAGAAACTCTATACCTGATAATGGAGCATGAATAAATGAATATATGATTTTCAATTTTCAACAGCTAAAAGAGGATATCCATTTGTATATCGAATATTTGTTATGAAAATCCAGCTGTAGTTCCAATCATAAGTAGTAGCGTATGGTGCAACAGGGAATGTATTTAGTTAGTTCAACTCTGAAAAATCAGAATCCACCATTAAAATGATCCACAAAACCAACACAGATCTCTTCTACTTTGTTTAATATATTGGTATAGCTCCATACCCAAATCAACAATGATTAGATTTACACAAATCTCATTGAAATGTGTCCCAGATAGGTGTATATTATTTATGAACAAGAAAATAAATTCATTCAACAAAAGAGATGGGTAGAGTTGAAATTCATAAAAGTTTTAAGTTAGGAAAACAAATATCATACTTAAAGCCATGATTTATCTGTGATCATTTGTATATCTCGACCATTAGAATTCGCTTATTATGTTGACGGTGGATATGGCTTGTTTTCATGATGTGGAAGATCGACAAATGCATAAATCAATTACATCACTAAAGCACAATAAAAAAAAGCTACGAAAAAAACATAAAACTCCTCAAAAAAAAAAAGAGAAAACATCATTCTTCAGTATCAAAAGCATCAAATCTACGTTGGAGGTGGCATGGATCATCTAACTCATGAAAGTTTCTTCCTTCATGGGTTTTTGAACCAAAGAGGAAAAATCCACTTTCACACAAGTAAAAGGTAAAGAAAGAGAGCATACTTTTTACACTAGAGCGTGTGACTATAAGATCATTTTTAAAAGATAATATGAAATAAATTTTAAGTTGAAATTATATTTAGCAATTTCTTCTCTACTTTATATATTACCCAAAGCAACTTTCGTATTGGGTGATCAAGCAAATGTATTACCCTAAGTACTTTTGATCAAGCAAAAGAATTTAGTGATACCAATGGAGGTAAACCTTTAATGTGCTTGAACGAAAATTGAAATTTACTGTAACGTGCAAGTTTAGTTTAACTTTTCGAGTCACTGCATATGGGCTACGCAAATCTTCGTGCCCACTTGTCCAAAACATATATTTCGTTACTACACAACATTTCTCGAAACCAAATCTTGGATTCAAAGACGACAACCCCTCCCTCCTCACTTATACAAAAAAAAATGAAAATTGATTCATAATCATTGGTAATAAAAAAGCAAAAGGTAAATTCTCTGTTCTTTCTTAGTGTTGCTGGCTAATTAGATAATTGTAGCACAAGTTCATGAGAATCCACCATAAATCCCACAAGTTCAAACTCCCTGCCAGTTGAATTCTTTTCTTTTTCCAAATTAAAAACATGAATTCCCCTAAATAAGAAAGGAGAAGCATTGGCTGGCATAGTTCTAGAAATTGGTTCACTGCAACACAGACATAGGCAGCCGGAAAATATGCAAAACTGTTTCACCAATGAACATAATAAACGTATCTTGGATGTTCCTGTACTAAAAGTCAAACTCCATTTTGCTCCCTTTATTAAAAAATGGACACTTAGTCCTTTCTGTTAAAAATTCATCTATTTATACTATTAAAAAATTAAAGTAACTGACGAAAGAACCAAATAGTTACACATGACATGCCCAATTTTAAACAGTAAAAATGAACAAAATTTTTAACAGAAATGACCAATTTGCTTTTGGATCTAACCTACAGGGATTAATTTATCCATTTTTTTTAGCGGCGCTAAAATACAATTCGACTACTTTTACCTAGTAAACATTGGCATAAATCGAAAGTGCACAAAAGATGACGTGAAGCCATCATGAGACAAGGGGACAAAGCATTTCCTTTTGCTAAATTCGATGTTAACATATTATAGATAAAACCAAGTCTATACTTGTACAACGTACAAAAAAGTCACTCAACATACATCATTAGGAAACAAAAATCGCCTACTTCACAAGAGAAAAAAATTATAATCTCTTTTATCGACTTGGTAATCTGGAATTTTCAATCTTGGTCACATACAAAACAACGACCACAAAAATTGAAGGGAAGATTTCAAAATTTTAGCAAGCTTCAACAGAAGAACAATTCCTTGCCGAAGCAATCACCAGAAGCAATATACCTTCATCTACATGGACCCTTCAGCCCACCACTCCCCACTACCTGTACTAGCACATATTTTGCAGTACACTTGTAATTATAAGCGATTAATGTATAAGACTAAAGTAGGCAAAAAAGTTAACATCAAAAGGTTCTTATACAAAATGCAAGAAAAGCAAATAGATGAACATAAACTAAAACAGGTATTATGTTTTATGCATAACTCATCAATACTACCAACAGTTCACAAGTTTGATTACTCTAACAGAGGATGTAAAAGTTATTTAGGAGAAGAAGACTTCAACACTGATAAAAGATTAGCAGTACTCATGGTGAGCACAAGAATTGGTCAATGAATTACCTGACAACAAGAAATCTCCTTATATAATTAGTAATTTGAAGCAATCATCACCATCATTCTGTGATTCTACGCTTTTTGGACATTTTAATATGATTATCGTAGCTCATGGGAGTTGCTCCCTCATCAACAGTTTTATCCCCAAGCCATTCTCTATCTCTACTCTTCATAGAACTCCTATAGGATCATACAACATTTAAATTAAAACTTTCGCAAGTTGAAATACAGAAAGGTTGCTATATAAAACTTTTGAGTTTACTAAAAGACCTATCAAACTCTGAATCTTCCTCCAAATGTCTATCCAACCAACGAATGCTTCCTGTGTGTGCTGATATCAGAGATCCAATGATATGAAGTATTTCCTCATCAAAACTGCAATAAAAGAATCAGTGTAAAAAACCATGTGATGAACATGTCATTAACCACCGCACCTTCCCTTTCTCCGAGGGAAAAATAAAAACACAAGAAATCAGAACTTCAAATAAGTTGTAAATCTCCAATACATATCAACTTGACTTGATGAACCACAATGAAGCATTATTGAGTGGAAAAGCATGCAGAACCGAGGTATAAAGAAGCAACAAGATTATATGATCCACTGGTTCGTAATGGATTAAAAATTAAACAAAGGAAATCACAAAAGTACGGAGGCAAGATATCAATAGGCATAATGAAAATCTAGATTATAAATATATATATTATCAATGAGCAGGGCAAATAAACTTCTCCGCAATCTCAATTTACAATTTTAGATGGTAGAAGAAAATAACCCTAGTAACCATAAAGAATACCATTTCTCTCCAGCTTACAATTAACTATTGATGGTAACCAGAACAGTACAACAATGAAAAACATATTCCATTCCTAAAATTAAAAGGATAGTTTCTTTTGAAAGGAAATTGTCACCTCTTGACTAAAAATCGGATCATGGTTCCAACCTTTATGACATGTCGCTTGTGAGATTTGCTGGCAAATAGTTCCTCTTTGTCTTTCTATGATACAATAAGACACTAAAGTTACTACAATAATACATGTCGTCTCTTGCCATATACACATACCCAACACACAAAGAAAATAAAAAAATTAAGAACAAGGTAGAAAAGTGTTACGGTACTATATTTAAATTCTCCACGAATGTTTTCAGCTGTTATGATGGCAGACGAGAAACCGAGAACAATAACATGAATAGATTCTTGAGAAAGCTTCACTACCTTCCCCTCTGAATGTGGCAAAGAAAATTAGTTTAGACAACATCTTAGGCATGTAGATCCATAAATACATACCAGCAGTGTGATATCCACTACAAGAAAAAAAAAACTAAATAAATAACCTGAAATATCATGAAAAAATGGTACCTAAGAGCATATCTGGCTTTGGTGAAAAAAGTAGGAGATTTGCTTTTAGTCTAAGACCAAAATAAGGATGAACACCAGAAAGAATTTTCGCCTGTTTATCCAGAATATTGACATCATAAGCCAATAAAACAGCATCAAATGTTTCATTGAACCTGCAAGAACAGAATCACTTCATATTATAACAGGACAAAAGGAAGCAAATATTCGCACATCATTTCATTCTTATAATCAACATTACAAGTGAAGTGCATCATTACAAAACCTATTGATTTAGTATTCATCCCAACGGAGTCAAAAGAATCACACTACTAGATCCAGACATTGCAGTTAAATTCAGCCTGTTTAAAAGCTTATATTCTCAATAGTAATAAACTTCTCCATTTGTTTAAAAAGAGCCACAGTATCATTAGCCTCATCATCAGAAGTTAAATTTTCAGCTAAACTAGAAAACAGACCAAACTAAATTAAGGTATACTTTATTTAAATCAAAAGCAATATCAACACAAAACAGCTTTTGGTGAAAAAAAATAATAAACAAAAACAGGAGTTTTGAGTTATATGAAAAATTAAATTTAAGTAAAAGTAAAAGAACTAACTTGAATAGCAAAGAGCCAAGCTCACGGAGAATCGACTGAGACACGTTCCTACTCTTTGATGGGTGTAAATACATCACCAAATTAATAGCATCTGCTACACTTAATCCTTCCATTTGAAGCTGCAATAAATATCCAAAATTAATAGCAAGTCAGAGTTTCAAATAGCGGTGATGCAGCCGCTAATTCGCAGTGGCGACCGCAAATCCGCTATTGCCACTAAACAGATAGCTTTAAAAAAAATTCTCCTTCTCAACGAAGTAAACAGACGGAATAACGAGCAGTAGGATAGAAAACAAAAAATAAAATATAGCAGCAGAGACAGAGATCAGATAATTAAAAATCTCTTTACTCAAAATCTTCAAATTAGATTTAGGGTTTGAAAAACTACCTTGATAAATTAGATTTAGGGTTATATATATATATATATATACACAAATTTATAAATATATATATACACACAAATTTAGTGATAATGATATGTAGAATTTTATTATTAAAATAATACGTTGTAACCAATACAAGTGAAACCAATGCAAAACTAGCCACATTGATTTCAAATCAACCCTCAAAAGCTATGTGATACCAAAAAATAAATGATGGGTAAAATTGTATCTAATATTAATCCATATTTGTATTATAATATACAGATACTAAGAAGCTATATATATTGAAATTGTTATATTGATTGATAAAATATAATATATAATTAATTTTAAAAAAAAAGCACAACATTGAGTAACATAACAATTTGAAATGAATTTAGATTAGCTTACATGCTCAAAAAAATTTAATTTGTCAAAATTATTCTTTCTACTTTATATGTAAATATAAAATAATAAAAAATATGTGAAAATAAATTTAAAATATTTTGGACAAAATGTATAAATTTTAATCTTTTTACATTTAAATTATCTTTTTAAAAATATTTGATTTTCTAAAGTTTTACTCAATTATTGTTAAACAAATGAATTACGTATAAGGAAAAGTATGTACTTATTTATAGGCCAAGCCCTCTCCATCTAATGGTTACAAACAATACAAATGTAGGATCAAATTTATGATTCTTAAATACGCTATACAAGTACATACAATCCTAGAGAATTCTAGAGTTTCTAAAACATTTAGTTTGTGGCTTTATTTATGTATTATATAAGGAATGCCACATTATCAATTAATTAATTAATTTAAAATTTAAAAATATATATTTTAAAATTATTATAAATTATAAAAGAATAAAAAATACTTTTTAAATTAAAAAAGTAATTAATTATTGACATGGTATATCATGTGGATTCTTTCATTCATTCTAAAATGATTATTTTTATAAAATTAGAGGGTCAAATAAGTCATTATGCTATTATATATATATAAGTAGAAGTAAATGTTAAATTGCTTTATTATAGAGACTAGATTAAATTCTTCATTCTACTATTAAATAGATTGATTTAATCTTTTATTTAATTTAATAATAAAAAAACTATTTTAATCATATTCTTATAATAAAAGTAGTTATCAAATATATCCACCCATATATATATATAGAGAGAGAGAGAGAGAAACAGTGAGTGAAAGTTTTATATTAGAAAGAAAAAGACAAAGAAGATATAGAGTTTACATTAATGAAGTTTGATACCTTATATTGAAAAGATAAGGTTATCATTTACCCATTTTCACTATTTGTCTCTTCTAGTCTGCATTCTTATAATCTCAATGGAAGTTAGTCGCAATGTGATGGATGCAGTAAACAGATTTTCATGGCACACCGTTCGGCAATTAATCATTTCCCTCTATTGGAGATGCAAATATTATCATTGCTAATAACATACCTCCGCAGGTTGGTAAGGAAGAATTCCCAAGATTCCATATTCTCCTTATCTACGATGGCAAATACTATCAGGAGCACGTTCTTATTGCCGTCTTGAGCAACCGCAAGAAGTAGGATATGTGTATATCTTCCATATAGCCAGGTCTCATCCACTTGCACAAACGGCTTGCAGTTGGGAAATGCCCACACACATGGATCAAACGTCCAGAACATCCGATGGAAAATTTTTTTTCCCCGCTGTAGTTGGTCATCCAGACTGTAATAAGGTCGTGTCTGTAACTCAATGACAGTCCCTGGTACGTACTCCCGCACAGCGGCTATCCATTCTTGCAGCTCGTTATATGACACATCGAAACCCCCATACAATTGTTCCATTGCCATCTGTTTAGCTATCCACGTCCTTCGATATGATACTCGATGCTGAAATCATGCCTACATTTCTGTAATCAATACCGAAACTTTAATGGTCGGCATGTCCTTCACCATTGGCATGATACACGTACAAATAGTTTTAGAATCAAGTTTTTGATGATCTTCTATCATACGAGTTGATGTGCATGTGTGAGGCCTAACAAATTTTTGTTTTTCCCACATCTTTAAATTTTGAATAAATGCAACTCGTACCCGCCAATTTCAGCCTTCCATCGACTTCCAACACTCCTCAATATATAATGTCAGTTTAGACACTGCGACTTTGTAATTCACTGATATATTCATGTTGTAAGAGCCTATTTTTGCCCGGGGCCCAAACCAGAAACCCAAAAATACAAAAATAAAACCTAAATAAAAGTCTTTTTTAGTCCATTTACAAATTAAACAAATCAACAGCCCAAAACATCGAAACACAATTTCCAACTAAATACCCATTACATACTAAACCAAACGACCCAAAATTTGAAGGCCCAAGTGGCCCAGAATGTTTAAACATTTGGAAACCCTAACCCTAGCCCCCTTTGAACCTTCAGCAGCCGCATGCCTGGCCTATGGCAGCCACCTCGAATGCCACCTCCTCCATGTGCCTGACACCTCTCTGACACCTGCAAGTAAAGATCCACACGCAACGCAGAAGAAACAAACAGAAAACGACAAAAAATAGGATTGAAATGATTTTGTAATCGGCTTTAAAAGCCAAGACTCATCCTTTGTATTCTTCTTCTTCCTCCGAATTTTGAATACGAAAAAAAATCAAAAGATTAATTTCTTTAAGGTGATTTCCTTTTTTTTTTTTATTTCATCTAGTTCCTTCTTTTATTTTCTTTTATTTTTTTATATATATATGCGAAATAAAAAAAAAAAGGGGAAAGGAGAAGAAGGGTACCTTTTCGGGTTTAGGGAGTTTGACATTTAGGTCTGTCGAATCGGGGCTAAAATACGCCTATTTGCGTGATGCCAGCCACCGGTTACGGTGGTATGCGGTAGACGGACGGTGGTGGCTCCCAATCAGCCGAAAAGAAAAGGGGGTTTTGAAAGGGGGGAGAGTGTTTTGTGGTTTTTTTTCTTGGAAAATAAAAGAGGAAACGGCAGAATGAAAAAGAAGGAAATTTTTGGTTTTAAAATCTCCCTAAAGGGGAGATTTGTGCGATTAGTCATTCTCATTCGCAACTCCATTCAATCAGGCCCCATTTTCTGTTTTCCTTTGTTTTTTTTAATTTAGCCCACAGATTTCGTTTGGTTTTCGATTTGGTCCCTTGTGTTGTCAGGGTAAACGCGCACAAAACATCTAGGGGATATTTTTCCCTCTAGTCCCCGCTAGTTTTTGCGCGTTTCGTTTTGATCCTTGATTAACTTTCCAGTATTTATAATTTTATACCCCGAATTTTAACTCGTTTTTAGCCATGTCCTAAATCTATTTACTTCATTTATTAACCCTTTAAAAAAAATAGTTTCATTATATGTTATTTTAAATATCTTATATGTTATTTACTTTACATCTATTTTAACTTATTTTAATGTACTGTTTATCCAAATTATTATTATTTAATTTATTCTATATTCCTTATCTATTATATATATGTATATACATAGTTTATTTCAAGCTTTTTATAGTTTATTTTAAGCTTTTTATATATTTATTATTCTTTTAAAACTGTTTTGTTATATATATTTATTTCAAATTATTTTATATTGTTTATTCTTAAGTTATTGTATATTATGTATTCAAATAACTCTTTTTATATTACCTTTGAACTGTTATTATTATAAAATATATTTATATTGTCTATTTTTAATTCTTTTACATATTATATATTTTAAACTTGCTATATATTATTTTAAATTGACTTCTATATTACTTATTTTAAAATTATTTTATATACCTTATTTTAAACCTTTTTTACTTATTTTAAATGATTTTATTATTATTTATTTTAGGTTTTACATATTATTTATTTTACACTTTTATATATACATATTATCTATTTTAAAATTATTCATATATATCATTTTTTAATTTGCTTTGTGTATTATAGATTTTAAAATTCTTTTTTACATTATTTATTTTAAACTCATTTATTATCATTTTAAAATTTGTTTACATTTTATTTATTTTAATTTGCTTTATACCTTTTTATCATTTAATTCATTGGTCTTCATTTATTGATGTTATTATTTGAATGTTGTATGATTATTGTCATTGTGTGTATTTTAATTCGTTTTTTTCGTATTTTTGTATTATTATTATTCATTCATATAATGTCGTGTTCATGTATCATTGCTCTAGGCTCATTACTATATTTTTATTTCATATCATCACCTCATGAATCAAGCCTCATTGCATTTATCCAATAAATTGTTTTATTTTAATCCAAACAAATAATACAAGTCATTTAAATATCGTACTCGCTATTGTTCAAAAACAAAAATTTTTCAAAATAAGACTGTCGAAACCATTTTTTTAAAATAGGGGAATCGACTTTGGGTTTTGAAGATGAAAATTAAAACGGGAGTCGCCACCAATCTTTTATGTGAGGTGTGATTGGATTACCTCGAAAAGGAGTTGTTTTTAATAAACAATTTGATTTATCAAAACAACGATTTTGGTCTACAAAATCAGAAAAGGGTTCGGGAGTCGGTTACGCACGAGGAAGGATTAGCACCCTCGATACGCCCAAAATTGGTACCTAGTTGATTAATTAATGTATTAGTGTCAAATGGTTGGAAATTTGAAAGAATTTAAAATACGATCCCTTTTATTAAAAACATTTGAATATATCGAAGCAAAAATTGAGGCTTGCTCATCTCAAAGAAATAAGAATGCCGTACCCAGTGAGTTATGATGCAACATCTCAATCTTTGAAATTAAATTTGCCCTTTTTTGCTTAAAAAGGCTCATGCATTTAAATCGAAGAGAGATATTTAATTATTTTGAGTTGAATGAAAAAAAATCGGAACCCAGTAAGTTAGGGTTCAATCTTTCATTGTCTCAAAACCTAAAATATTGCCTTGATTTTGAAACTCTTATCTTGGGACAATGAATGTCACATTCAGTAAGTTAGAAAGCAACACTTTAAGTCTCCAAAAATAAGTTTTATTTGAAAGCTCACGTGTTTTGACTTAGAAAGCAACACTCGATAGTTCGGGTTTAATGAGGAAAACCGGAACCTAGTAAGTTAAGGCTCGATTTCCTCAAAATTCCTAAACGCGAATTATGTTATCGAAAGCTTTTGAATGGAATTTTTTTATTAAGGTGATATTAAATACAACTTTTTATGAAAATACAAGCATGAAATAATGACATACAGAGCAAAGAAACAATATATATTGCATCAATGAATGATAATAACCAATAAATACCAAATGATACATATAACAACAACAATCATGTAACATGTTATCAAATGCAAATAATAACATTAATATTGAAAGGCTAAAAACAAAATTAAAAGTAGAATGAAACGAATTAAAATAAGTGAAATCTAATAAGCTTTCAACAAATAAGGATGTATGATTAAAAAAGGGTTTAGAACTATAAGAAGTCAAATAGAAATTTAAACAAGTAATATGTTATAATAATAGAAGACAATGTCTTTAATATAAATAAATCATGTGCATATACATACATAATATTTAAAATATTTACATAGTATGTTATAAAAATATGTAAAAGAATAGCAAATACATAATACAAAAAATATACATAATATATATATAAAAAACAGATTAAAATATATATATATGTAATATAAAAATATGTATTAGTATTAAAAAATATGTGCATAAGATAGTATATATATAAAAGTATATAAATATAATATAAAAGTGTGTGAATGATATAATATTAAAAATATACGTAATATATATAAAATATAATGTTAAGAATATATACATAGTATATAAAATGTATTCATAGTAGCGTTAAAATAGGTACATAATAGAGTTAAAAAAAATGTATATATACATAGTATATAAAATATAATCATAAAAAATATAATATATAAAGAAATATAATATTAATATACATATACTAAAAGAACATATATAAGTCATACAAGTATATTAACAAAAAGATAATATAAAAAAAAACTATTAGTAATACTATATTATATATAAGTATTAAGTAAAATAACAAATATGAACGCTAATAAATAATAGACATAATAATAATAACAGCAATGAAATATAATAATATAAATAATATCGAAATTAAAATAAAATATTGAGATAAAGTGAAAAAAAAAGGATGAAATTGAATTAGAAATGGAATTTTTGGGGTGAATTCGAAATAAAAATGAAAGGCAAGGGCTTATTTGGAAGCGCACCCAACATGAAAGGATTAAAAGCGCAATAAATCCCTTTTTCAAAACGCACTGTAGCAGTAGGGGTTAAAACGAAAACGGAACAAAACTTCGAAGCCAAATTCGTAAAATGAGAAAGTTAAGTAAAAGGGCTAGATTACAGCGCACCGCGAAAGCAGAGGGACCACTCGCGCAATAAACCCAAAAGGGTGAAACACGCGGATCCCCATGGGTCACGGGTCGGGTCGAACGGGCTACCCCCAAACGACGCCGTTTTGGGCGCGTTAGGGGGTTCTTCAAAACGGCGTCATTCCGTTTAGCATGTAAATTCAACAGATTTTTTTTTTAAAACATTTCAACCTCTCTTTTTTACCAAAACAGAAGCAGCCCCTTTCTTCTTCCTTTTCTTTTCCTCTGTTAGGGTTTCTGATTCCCCTCTTCTTGGCGCCGCTTATGGGCTCCGTCGGTGGTCTGTTGTACCACCACCGTGGCCAATCGCAGGTGCAAGGTAAAAACGGGCTATTAGCCCTTGTTTACGGCACGTTTGAAGGTAGAGACCACGTGATCAAAAGAACCGATAAGTAAAAGGTCTCTGTCCCTTTGGAACCAACATCGACGACAGAGGAATCTCCGGTGGCGCGTTCATGGGATAGAGGTGAGCCCTCTTCTTCATTTTTTCTTTACCTTTTTTGTTTTGAAATAGATTAAAAGAGAAGAGAAAAAAAAGAAATAAACAACAAAATCAAAAAATCAAAGGAAAGGTTAAAATCAACCTTCTAAAGCTTCAATTATTTGATGTGTGTGTACAAAAATGAGGATCCCATTTTACCATCATTTTCGGCCTCTGTTTCTACCCGAATAAACAGTAGATAAAAATCCAAAAATCCCTCTATTTGATTCTGATTTTCGTGGCTTTATAGCCAAATACATGTTCATTTTCTACTGTTTGCTCATACTATTTGCGTATTCTGCTCTGTTCTTTCTCTTCTTTGCAGGTGCTAGTGAGGTCAACGGGCTAAAGTTTCGGCTTTTCTGCTGTTTGGGGCGACGTGCTCACTGGCAAAGCACGTGGGTGACAGTACGAAGGCCCGTGGGTGGTTGAAGAAGGCAGCGGCGCTGAGGGAAGGATGGGAACCCTAGGGTTCCAAAAATTTTAATGTTTTGGGCCATTTGGGCCACTTGTATTTTTGTTTTAGTTTACGGGCCCCGGGCAAAATAGGCCCATTACAAAGGCAATGTTTCGCGTTTTGGAACATCGAGGAATTGTGCCCTAACTTACGGGGTTTCAATTTTCTCGTTGAACCTAAATGGCCAAATATCCTTTTAAGTTCTAAAACACATGAAATTTTAATTAAAATTAAAGATAAACTTATGCTCGGGAGTTCATGATATCGTGTCCTAACTTACGGGATGTGATACTCTGATATCTCGAGGCGAGCAAATCTTTAGCAATCGTTTTGATCTAATTCAAGCGCCTTTAACATCAACATTAATAAAAAGGATCGTATTTTAAATCCGTTCCCGATTTTCACCTTTCGACATTAAGATATTAAATAATCAATTAGGTACCAATTTTGGGCTTGACGAGGGTGCTAACCCTTCCTCGCACGTAATCGACTCTCGAACCATTCTCTCGAGTTTCGTAGACCAAAAACACCATTTTAGTAAACTAAAATATTTTATTAAAACAAAGGTGTCGAAACCATTTTTCTCAAAGAGGTGGAATCGACTTTAAAATTTGAAAATGGAGTCGCCACCGACCCTTTTGAGGTACGATCGGATCACCTCAAATTATTTTAATAAACTATTTTGAATTTATTGAAACAATTAGTTTTGGTCTACGAAAATCAGAGAATAGGCTCGGGAGTCGGTTACGCACGAGGAAGGATTAGCACCCTCGATACGCCCAAAATTGGTACCTAATTGATTACTAAGTTTCTTAATGTCGAAGGCTTAAGAAATTCAGAAAAATTTAAAATACAATCCCTTTTATTAAAACGTTTGAATATGTAGAGGTAAAAAACGAGGCTCGCTTATTTCGAAGGAATGAGGATGCCGAACCCAGTAAGTTAGGACACGACGCATCTATTTCTTGAAATTAAAACTCGCCTTTCTCACTTAGAAGGTTTATACATTTAAATTCCAGAAGGATATTTAATTATTTTGAGTTAAATAAAAAAAACAAAACCCAGTAAGTTAGGGCTCGATCTTTCAAAACCTCAAAATGTAAAATATTGCCTTGATTTTGAAATTCTTATTTCAAGACGATGAACGCCACGTTCAGTAAGTTAGGACGCAGCATTTCAAAGTCTCGAAAATAAAGTTTATTCAAAAGCTCACACATTTTGATTTTGAAAGCGACGCTAAATGGCTTGGGTTTAACGAGAGAAACCGGAACCTAGTAAGTTAAGGCCCGATTCTCTCGAGGAATCCAAACATGAATGATACATTTTTTTTGAAAACCTTAGGATGGGATTTTTACTGGAATAATATCAAATCCGACTTTTATAGAAAACGAACATAGAATAGTAACATATATAGCAAAGAAATAATTCATAATCGATACGTTTTAATAACATGTCATTATAACTAACAAATGCCAAATAATGCACAATATTGACAATTATAGCATGACATCATATGCGAATAATAATGTTAACATTCAAAGACTAAAAAAAGAAATAAAAAGAGATATAAAATGAATTAAAATAAATGAAAGTTACCATACTAGAATTATGAAAGAAAATTTGGTGTCATAAGAAATTAGATATAAATTTCAAACAAGTAATATAAAAAAGGATAAGACCTCTTAAGAAAACAGATCATACACTTGTGAAATATATACACACATACGTAATATAATATTTAAAGCCTTTACTTAATATAATATAGCAAATATGTAAGAGAATGACAGAATATATATATAAAAAAAAATGGTATACATGATTTATATATATACATATATAAAAAGGAGATGTTTAAAAATATATATAAAAAATATTTATACGTAAATAATGTACATAAATATAAGTTAAAATATATATACATAATATACGAAAATTTCATACATAATAGTGCTAGAGTATATACATGAAGTAATACAAAAATATATACATAAATAAAAAATACATATAAACATATATACATGGTAGTAGTAGGAATATATGTACACACAAAATAATATAAATATATATACATGTACACATTTAGAAATAAAGATACATATGTAGTATGTAGAATGTAGTGTATGTGTAAGATACTACCTCAAGATAGATATAATATACAAAATATGATAATATTAAATAAACACATGTATAGAACAATGTAAATGAATATATATGCGAAATACATATGATATACGAGGGTATAATATATATAATATATGAATTTAGAATATATAGATGTAATGGACAAAATACATACTATAATATTGAAGAAAAAAATATAAGTAAAATGATATGAAAAATAAGTATGAATGTAATATGAGAAAATACACATGAATACAACATGAGAAGTCTTATGAAAATTTATGTAAATAATATACACATATATATATACGTAACATATAGTGAAAGTGACATATGATAAATATGTATAGATGTAGTGATAATATGTAAACATCGATAAGAACAACAAATATAACATTATGTAATAGTAAGAAATATAATACTAATGATAGTATACTTATATGGTGGTGATAATAATAATAATAATAACAATATAGGTAACAAAATAAATGAATGATGAAATAATAAGAGTGTAAAGATGCAGTAAAAGAGGTTTAATTGAGATTTTAGTGTAATTACAAAGTATAAATTGTAAATAACGAAAAAAAGGATAAGGACAAGAAGGTAATGCGCTGAAACTAACAGGGACCAAAAGAGAGAATATCCCTGTTCCTTATGCTGTGCGTTTCGAGGGCTGCTTCTCCGAATGCCTTAAGGACTAAATCGAATCAGAGACGAAATTCTGGGGCGAAAGCTCAAAATAACAAAAGGAACTCAGGACCGCTCTAAAACGCGCCAAGAAAACGGAGGGATCCAGCAGGCAAATATCCCACTCAACGCAAACACGCGGGTCCTGAGCCCTCCTGGATCGGGTCATCGGGTATGGCCAAGGCCTTTGGCATAGAAACGGTGTCGTTTCTTACACCAATTAAAACATAAACAAACCCTAACCTAGTCTTCCGCCACTTTCAAATCAGAACTAAACAAAAAGAAGAAAGAAAAAAAAAACGAAACAAAACACAAAGAAAAGAAACCCTCTTCCCACATTCGGTTGATGTCCCGGAGATTCCCGAACGCCGGTTCACCAGTAAAATCGGTGAACGTTGTCGGGTATAGGCCCGATTCGGGCTCGCTTCCAGATGTACCCGAAGGCCTTCCGTTTTCACTCCGTCAAAACCCTCATCCGAACTCCGGTCATGGTGCAGGGACTTGGATTCGAGGGTTACCCAACACAGGTAAACCCTCACTCCTCTATTCGGCCCTTTTGCGCCGCCCAGCTAGGGTTTCTAACCCGTCATCGCTGTCAACCCCACAGTCCCGCAGGTAAGGGTGGTCGAGGTCGTGAAAAGGGGTCTCTTATTTCTGTTTTATAAACACTCAAAGTCTTCTTTATTCCATTTTTATTTTGTTTTCTTAAACCAAACTATAAATGATATGTACATGCAGGTAAATATCGCACTAAAACAAAGCGAAGATGGGGGCCGACTCGACACCTCCTACCCTCGTCGGAATCTCAAATGCTTCTCGACGTTTTGGGGTCACTGGAGAGCCCCGTTCTCGCGGCAAAACAACAAGCAAGGTACCCAAACGTTATTAATTCGATATTTCGAAGCAAAAAATGACAAAAGAAAGGTAAGAATGCAACCTTCGATTTTCGGATTTCGAATTTGATTTCTTTTATTTTTTGTTTTCGATTCTTTTTTTTTTTTTAATTTCCTTTCAAAGTTTGGCTATTAAGTTTATATAGCCGAATTGATACATAATTTCCTGCCATTACTGTTCCTACACTACTGTTGTTCTGCTTCCGTGTCTTGTCTCTGTTTTACTTTGCAGGTTGGATGACGATGGCACAGTGGCGGTAGGCATAGAGGCGGCGTGCAGTTGGTGGCTGAAGACCCTAGGTGTGGCGCACCTAGGGTTTGTCGATTGACTGATTAAGTTGCCATTGGGTCATGGGTTAGGATTTGTTGGGCCATGTATTTGGGTTTTAGAAATGGGTATTGGGCCACAAATTTTGTAAAGGGACTTTGGATTTTACTTTAATTTTGGATTTTATTTTTATTTTTTTGGGATTTGGGTATTTATTGGGCCCGGGCAAAATTGCCTTATTACAGCTGCCCCTCTTTGCTCATTGTCGTGTAACGAGAATAGAGCAAAGACTCAAAGAGGGCTAATTTTGCCCGGTTTTGCCAGGCCTTAGTCTTTTGGTGCTTCTTTTCTTCAATTGAGCCTCGAATCTTTGATCTGCTCCTGTATCTCTAGAAAGGTCAAATCTTCTAATTTGAATCTGCTCCTTGCAATCTCAAGGATATCAAACTTTTCTTCGATCTGCCCCTGCATCTTCAGGAAGGTCAAATCTTCTAATTTCGATCTGCTCCTTGCAATCTCAAGGATGTCAGACTTTTCTTCGATCTGCCCCTGCATTTTCAGGAAGGTCAAATCTTCTAATTTGAATCTGCTCCTTGCAATCTCAAGGATGTCAGACTTTTCTTCTTCTATCTGCTCCAAATACCATTGGTAGCCAGATCTGAATGTTGTCACCCGTCTTCAGGGAGACCTATCTTGTGAAATGTGATTATGCCGATGCAAAATGATTAGGATGCTATGATCGAAATGAATCAAGTGCTCCTAAATATATTATGAATGACACTTGTATGAATGCGAAATGTCATGATAATCTTTTTATGCTTAGGGCATCTTCACTCGTTGGCCTTCAGGGCTTCATTACTGGTAGTACACTGCCCTCTTATTCGATTAATGAAGTAATTGACACATGGTCTCAAAACAGCCCCTTTTTCAACCTTAAGTTCGGTAAATTCTAAACATTAATCCTGTTTCAGGTTCTTGTATTAGTTAGAAACTTTTCAGAGTAATATTTAGAACCCCTTTTATTCAAGACATTATTAGCCCGTTAATCGTTGTTTCAATGAAAGATGTTCGGAAGGGAATGCTAAATCAATGAATTAGGCTGGGGTTTAGAAGGTAATGCTCAATTCAATAGATTAAAGCGGAAAATTTGGCTGGAATATAGTCAATTGACTAAGATAACATATTTTGCTAGAATACAAGAATAGATTGTAGATGCCCCAGATGCCAATGGGTGAGTCTCCGCGCATAACATTTCTCGAAGGCCCTTTTGATCTTGATATATGTTTAGAAGTTCTGAAAGGTTTTGTTGGCGCCTTATGACATTACCCTCTCCTGTCGCTTCCCCCATAATCAGATCTATATCCTGGTCTCGATCAAACATTTGAGCTGCCCTTTTCGGGTTTTCAACTCGAAATTCCCTTTGGTCTCAAAGTGCCCTTTGCGGGTTTTCACCTTGGCCTCTCCTTCTTCTTCTTCTCTTTTTTTTTTTTTTAAAGTCTCAAAGCGCCCTTTGCGGGTTTTCACTTTGGCCTCCGCTTACCCTAAGTGAAATACTTCTTGACAGAGTCTGCATTCACAGGATTGGGCAGGTTTCTACCATCCATTTCGGCTAAGATCAATGCTCCTCCAGAAAAAGCTTTCTTCACTACGTAAGGTCCTTCCCAATTCGGCATCCATTTTCCCCTGAAGTCCTTTTGTATTGGAAGGATTTTCTTCAGAACTAGATCACCTTCATAAAACTCTCTAGGGCGAACCTTCTTGTCGTAAGCCCGCATCATTCGTTTTTGATACATCTGGCCATGGCGAATAGCTCTTAGCCTTTTTTCCTCAATCAGGTTCAGCTGGTCATATCTAGATTGGACCCATTCGGCTTCATCCAACTTTATTTCTGACAACACTCTGAGTGAAGGGATCTCAACTTCAATGGGCAGGACCGCCTCCATTCCATAAACCAAGGAGAAAGGCGTTGTCCCGGTGGAAGTTCTGACAGACGTTCGATATGCGTAAAGGGCAAAAGGTAACTTTTCATGCCAATCTTTATAGGTTTCCGTCATTTTCCTTACAATCTTCTTGATGTTCTTATTTGCAGCTTCTACCGCGCCGTTCATTTTTGGGCGATATGGTGATGAATTGTGGTGTTTGATCTTGAAGCGACTGCAGACCTCCGCTATTGTGCTATTGTTCAAGTTCAGGGCATTGTCTGATATGATTCTCTCCGGCATTCCGTATCGACATATAATCTCCCTTTTCAAAAATTTGCTAATGGCAGTTTTGGTAACGTTGGCATACGAGGCAGCTTCAACCCATTTCGTGAAGTAGTCTATGACCACAAAGATGAAACGATGCCCATTTGAAGCTTTCGGTGAAATCGGGCCGATGACATCCATGCCCCACATAGAAAAGGGCCATGGAGAAGTCATAACATGTAAAGGTGAAGGCGGCACATGAATCTTATCTCCGTAAATCTGGCACTTATGACATTTCTTGGCGTAGTTAATACAGTCTCCTTCCATGGTAGACCAGTAATAACCAGACCTCATAATTTGCCTGGCCATGGTAAAGCCGTTAGCGTGTGTCCCGCAGGTGCCCTCATGTACTTCTTCAAGAATTTTCTTTGCTTCAACAGCATCCACACACCTCAGAAGTACTTGATCTTTCCTTCTTTTGTACAAAATCTCTCCGTCCAGTACATAATCAATGGCCAGTCTTCTCAACGTCCTTTTATCATTCTCGGTTGCCTGATCTGGGTATTTACGATTTTTCACATATTGCAATATGTCGCGATACCATGGGTGGTCATCTTTCTCTTCTTCGTCAATGCCATAGCAATGGGCTGGAACCTCATGGATACTCATCTGGATGGATTTTACATCCTCTCGCTTGTTTACTTTGATCATGGAGGCAAGAGTGGCCAAAGCATCTGCCATCTGGTTTTCATCTCGTGGGAGGTAGCAGAAAGTGATATCGTCAAACTCCTTCATCAACTCTAAGACTATCTTTCGATAATTGATCAGCTTGGGGTCTCTTGTTTCCCATTCGCCTTTAAGTTGATAGATTACCAGTGCAGAATCCCCATAAACTTCTAACAGCTTGATCTTGCGCTCTATGGCAGCTCGTATTCCCATTATGCAGGCCTCATATTCAGCCATGTTGTTGGTGCAGTCGAAATCAAGCTTGCTGGTAAAGGGATAATGGTCTCCACTTGGGGATACCAATATTGCTCCAATCCCATTACCCACAGCATTAGATGCTCCATCAAAGTTAAGTTTCCAATAGAGG
Organism: Gossypium stocksii; assembly: GCA_020496765.1. NCBI lineage: Eukaryota > Viridiplantae > Streptophyta > Magnoliopsida > Malvales > Malvaceae > Gossypium > Gossypium stocksii. The sequence goes on from CM035623.1 coordinate 6,172,176, forward strand.
CTTTCTTGAGCGTCTTCTTCAACGACTGCAATGTGCATTAAGTCTTCATTCGGGAAATTGAAGTTTAAAGGTTCGTAATCTTCTAAAGCTCTACTGGCCAGAAAATCTGCTATAGCACTTTCTTTTACAGCTTTTTGGTTCATATACTCTATGTCGAATTCTGAAAGTAAAATTTGCCATCGAGCCATTCTTCCATTCAAAGCTGTTGACCCCATCATATACTTTAGGGGGTCCAATTTTGAGATGAGCCAAGTGGTGTGATACAACATATACTGTCTTAACCTTCGTGTGGTCCAAACCAGAGCGCAACATAACTTCTCTATTGGTGGGTATCTTGTTTCACACTCAGTAAACTTTTTACTAAGGTAATAGATGGCTCTCTCCCTTTTTCCGGACTCGTCGTGTTGGCCAAGTACGCATCCCATAGAATTTTCAAATACCGTCAAGTACAGTATTAACGGCCTGTTCGGGTTAGGTGGCACTAGCACTGGGGGATTGGATAGGTACTGCTTGACTTTGTCGAAGGCTTTTTGGCATTCTTCGTCCCATACACCTGGGTCATGTTTTTTGAGGAGGCGAAAAACGGGGTCACACTTCTCGGTTAACTGTGAAATGAACTGAGCGATGTAATTCAGTCTCCCTAAAAAGCCTCGAACCTCTTTCTGGGTACTCGGTGGCGATAGTCCTTGTATGGCTTTGATTTTGTCTGGATCAATCTCAATCCCTTTTTTACTAACCACGAATCCGAGCAATTTTCCTGACTTGGCTCCGAAAGTGCATTTGGCCGGATTGAGTTTTAACTGGAACTTCCTCAATCGTAAGAACAGCTTTGTTAAGACTTGTATGTGCTCCTCCTCTGTCTGGGACTTCGCAATCATATCATCGACATAAACTTCGATTTCTTTGTGCATCATGTCGTGAAATAGGGTTACCATGGCCCTTTGATATGTCGCCCCCGCATTTTTCAGTCCAAAAGGCATCACCTTATAGCAGAATGTCCCCCAGATGGTTACAAATGTGGTCTTCTCCATGTCTTCCTCGTACATCTTGATCTGGTTATAACCGGAGAAACCATCCATGAAGGAGAACAATGAATAGCCAGCCGTATTATCCACCAAGGTATCAATGTGAGGCAGTGGGAAATTATCTTTCGGGCTCGCCTTATTTAAGTCTCTGTAATCTACACACATTCGTACCTTTCCATCCTTTTTAGGAACGGGGACGATATTGGCCACCCAATCTGAATATTTCACCACTTTTAAAAATCCTGCGTCGAATTGCTTTTTGACCTCTTCTTTTATTTTCAGTAAGACATCAGGCCTCATTCTCCGAAGCTTTTGTTGGACTGGTTTGCATTCCTCTTTTATGGGGAGTCGATGCACCACCATATCAGGATCTAAACCAGGCATGTCTTGGTATGACCATGCAAACACATCCTTGAACTCCTGAAGTAGTTTGATCAGCTCTTGCTTTGTTTCCGCAGAGATACCGGTCCCAATTTTTATTTCCTTTCCGTGTTCTAACTCCACAATCTCTATTGATTCTTCGTGAGGCAGGATTTGCTTCTCCTCTTGCTCAACCATCCTCAATAATTCGGGCGCCAGGTCGCAGTCTTGGTTATCCTTAAAACCTTCATAATCATCCATATACATATCCTGTTCAAAAAGGGGCGCCGAGCCGTTGGCAGTGTTACTCACGTCATTGATATCTGGGGACCTGTTTCAGGGAGAATGGGAGATACAAAGAAACAAATGGCATCTAAGAATGATTGTTTGCAAACTTATAATTATAAATAATAAATAATGAAAGAAAAGAAGACTATGTATGAATTGGTACGAATGAAAGACTTATTTGCTCAAAAGGTGCAATTTTCATTGAACTTAAGGATTTTGGGACAAATTTAGTTCACAAAAGATGTTCATTACTCTTAAGCCTAGAGTAATAAATGTTCTAGGACATTACTCTGAAATAGTTCTAAACACTACAGGAATCTCCTCCACAGTCCAATTGTCTAGAATACTCCCAGGTTCAAAAGGGCGAATTTCCAACAAGCTTGTTCCTTCAACTCTCCCTTCGGATATAGCATTGATGTGCATGCCTCCTAACAGTTCTTCCAGAGCTCCTTTTTCGATGGTTTCTTGCTCAGGGTTGATAAATCCTCCCGAGACGAAGGTCTTGGATATGTGGGGGAGCACCATTGGTTCCCACTTGATCTCTTCTCCTTTTAGCCGTGCTTTTCGCCTTTCTTGCTTCTTTTCCACTTCTTTCATTTTCTGTCTGGTGTCTGGCCTAAACCCCAAGCCGAAACGGTCTCGTTTTTCTTTCAAAAATGGCACCTTCGTTTTACCTTGGAGATACCTCCCGAGTCCTTTTCCTGGTGACGCTCCTTTCCCCACGGTTAAACGTAGACCCATCCTTGTAGTCTTGGATATTCTAGGGCTTGGGACTTTGTTCCCTTCGCCCACAAAGGTAGCATTCACAAATTCTAAAGACCGCAATGAGCATTCAATGGCCTCGGCGTCTGCTTCTAAATATGGTGCGTCACTAGTTACAGCCGCAATAATCTCCTCTTCTGCATTTATGGTGACTAGTCGGTTTTCTGTCACTAATTTCAACTTCTGGTGCAACGTAGAGGGAATAGCCCCTGCTGTGTGAATCCACGGTCTCCCCAAAAGGCAATTGTACGAGGGCTTGATATCCATTACTAGAAAATCCACCTCGTATGTGCTTGGTCCAATCAAAAGAGGCACTTCGATTCTACCCATCACCCTTCTCTCTGTGCCGTCAAATGCTTTCACTATGTGCTGGCACTCTTTCATGTGAGAGCTGTCTATAGGTAGTCTGTTTAATGTGGACCATGGTAAGACATTCAAAGCCGAGCCATTGTCAATCAGCACACTTGGCAGCGTGTACCCTTTACAATGTGTGGTAATGTGCAGAGCTTTAGTCGACCCCCTTCCACCTGGCGGTATCTCATCGTCGTTAAAGAAAATAAAGTTATCAGCACTTATGTTACTGACTAATCGATCGAGCTTGTTGACAGAGATGTCGTTAGCAACATATGTTTCATTCAGAATTTTCATCAATGCATTACGATGAACTTCTGAACTCAAGAGTAAGGCCAATACCGAGATACGAGCCGGTTGTCTACGTAGCTGTTCTACCACGCTGTATTCACTATGTTTGAGAAATTTTAGGAATTCTTTCGCTTCCTTTTCATCGACTGGCTCATTGATAGGATGTTCAAGCCTAGTTGCTTTTTCTTTCATCTCTTCGACCGCTGGGGCTTTTCCTTTCACGGGCTGTGTTTTCTCGATTGCTGTATCATAACGTCTTCCACTGCGTGTATAGGAGCCCCCTTCTTGGCTTTCCTTCGAAGCATCGACTAAGCTCTCTCTTCCCGGGATTGTCACGTTGCAGTTATAATTCCATGGGACCTGTTTGCTATCTTTGTAGGGAAAGACTGCGGGTTTTTGGATTATAACCTTTGGTGGCATTTGCACTCCTGTTTCATTGTTCGTGGGTCGTGATATGATGATCACGGGGTAGTTAACTGTTTGTACCTTTGATTCCCCCTCTGATGCACATATCTCTCCCTCTTCGGGGCTCTTAGCTTCTTTGAAAAATTCTACTTCCTTGTTATTCATCATATTTTGTACCAAGACCCTGAAATCCATACAGTCTTGGATCTCATGCCCCCTTTCGGTGTGAAATTCGCAGTAGTTTCCCTCCTTTTCAGATCTTTCTCTTGAATCCAACATAATTAATCCTCTCCTGACCATTTCCTTCCATACCCGTCTTAATGGGGTTCTGACCTCGGCGATGTCATGTTTGATTTTCTTGTTCTGGCCTTTGCTTATCCCATTTACTCCCTGGTCGGTGTGATTAGGGAGTGGATTCCCTGCTGTATTGGGTGTAGCCGGATCATCAAGTCTCACAATTCCCATTTTGATGAGTCTCTCCACCACTTTCTTGAATGCAGTGCAGTTCTCAATTGAATGCCCACTTATTCCCCCATGATAGTCACATTGGGCATTCGTGTCGTACCATTTGGGATACGGGGGCTGTAGTGGCTTTAGGTAAAACGGCGAGACCACATGAGCATTATATAGACTCTTATACAACTCCCTATAGGTTGTGGGTATAGGTGTGAACGATGGTCTTTCCGTATTTTCCCTCGTATTGGGTTCTCGTCTTGCCGTGTTGGAATGATTGGCAGTCCCTGATTTTGGTTGATTGACAGTGAAGGACTTGGATTGACCCCTATTAATCGTACTCGCATTGTTCACTTCATTGTCTCTTTTCCTCGGGGCCGATCGTTTGGTACTTTCTCCAACTTCAATTTTACCACTTCTCACAGCATTCTCGATCATCTCACCCGTCATTACTATGTCAGCAAAGTTTTTGGTGGCACTTCCCAGCATATGGGTGATAAAAGGAGCTTTTAGAGTGTTAATAAATAACATCGTGGTTTCTTTTTCTAAAAGCGGCGGCTGAACTTGTATGGCAACTTCTCTCCACCGTTGCGCATACTGTCTAAAACTTTCATTAGGTTTCTTCTCCATATTCTGAAGGGTGATTCTATCAGGAGTCATGTCCGTTACATGGCTGTATTGTTTCATAAATGCTTGGGCAAGGTCTTTCCAGGAGTTAATTGCAGCACGGCTTAATTGGTTATACCATTTAGAGGCCGCCCCGACCAAGCTATCTTGAAAGCAGTGAATCAATAGCTGGTCGTTGTGAATATAACCCGTCATCCGCCTGCAGAACATAACAATGTGAGCTTCAGGGCAGCTCGTTCCATTATACTTTTTGAATTCAGGCATCTTAAACTTGGGGGGAAGGATCAAGTCTGGGACTAAACTCAGGTCCTTAGCATCGATCCCGTGACAGTTATCAGCACTTTCCATGGCTTTAAATTTTTCTTCTATCCATTTGCACCTGTCTTCGAGCTGTTTTGGCAGCTCCGCTCTTAACCTTTCTCCCTCGGCAGCTTCATCTAAGTCGGGGATATTGATGTTAACTGGATTATGTTCTGAGCCCGAACCAGCTTGGTTATTACCCGGTATTGATGTGTCCCCTTGGAGCTGTTGTGGCCTGATGGTGACTGAAGGTCTACGCGGGTATGATTCGTGTTGCGCCTGTGTGTTAGGTGGGGTGAACCCCGGAGGATATGGCAGATCCTCATTTTCCTCGACATTTGTTGCAAGGCCCTTTCCTTTTTCTTGTCCTACAGCCAAAAGCTGAGTCAGCTGACTCATCATGTTGTTTTGTGCTTCCAACATCCGATTCATCATATCTTGTTGCATCTTATTTAGCTGTTCTTGCATCTGGTCCTGCATCTCCTTCTGGAGCTGCTCTAACCTCTCTATTCTCTGATCCATACTTTTTGACTTAAAGCGAGTGCCGTAACGGTGCTGGGTGGATGGGTTACTAGTAGTTTCCAGGTTAATTCTCTGAAATGAATTCTCTTTATTAGTGTCTTACTATGAAACTTAATGCATATAATGATGCGATGCAATGCAGATGCATGAATGCAAAAAGGAGTATCGATTCAAGCTCAATTCCATATAGGAGACTTTATTAGAACACAAAGTTCTTTACATAAAGTAAATTACAGATACGGCTTTGCCTTAACGCCTAGAGCCTTAATCTTTTCCAACAAAGAAACTAACTCTTGTTCCCTAGACCCATATTTCATGCTAAGGATGTCCGCTTGAAAAGCCAAGGATTGCAGGTGTTCAGCCGCCTCTCGTATTTGTGCTACAGCTCCTTCCATAACGTAATCTCTTCTTTGGATTTGCTCTTGAGGGTAGCAACACTCCTCTTTCCATCGTTCCTCGTTTGCCTCCAAAGACCTAATATAGCTTTGACAGCTTTGCAAGGCTATTTCTAACTCTTCGATTTTCTTCTTCATTTCTTCGATTTTGGCTAAGCTGGCTCTTAGCTCTACTACAGAGTTGCGATTCCGATGTCGTCGGAGGGATTCCTCTAGCTCTGCCACTCTAGCTGTCAACTCATCCTTCCCTTTTTGGTTTTCTATCATTTCTCTTTCTAGGGCCTCATTTCGTGCTTGGGCCTCTTTGTATCTTGTTTCCCAACGCGCGGCCTTCAGTCTTTCTCCTTGGACTTCTTGCTTCCATTCTTCTGGAGTTTTCCCTAGACCAGCCTTCCTTAAAGACGAACACACTTTCTTATAATCGGTCTTTAGGCTATCCAAGTCTTCTTCTACTTTGTTCTTTCCCTTTTTAAGTCTCTCGGCTTCCGCTTTTTGGATATCGACATCCATGCTCAGATACATCTTTTCTTGCTCCAACCGCTTTATCTGTTTTCCCATTTCTGAACTTTGCTTTTCAAAGTCCCGTTTGATAATTTCTAGTTCGGAGGGGACTACCTGGAGATATTCTTCTAGCGGTCTAACTTCTCCTAAATTTGGTCTTGGAACGTTATCGTTGACTCTTCTATTAAACCAGTTCTTATATTCGGCAGTTACCGATCCCGCATTTTGATTTTTCATTCGACGAGTTTGATTCCAGGCCATAGAAACCTCTTTGATCTTTTTCCTATAATTCTCTCCTTTATATGGGAATTCGCATTCTGCCAACCCATGCGTTGCCGGTATAAACTGCTTTGACCAATACTGCCTTAACACCATTAAGGGAGCGTAGCCAGTGGCTCCCCAAATTCCAAGCAATAGGACCCAATCGAAATCCCCACATCGGTAAAGAATTTCCCCGGGTACAAACCAAGGAGCCCTCCACTCGAAGTCCCCATCTTGTAAATTTTGGAGAAGTGCGATCCAGTTTTCCTCTGACACATCATCTCTTCTTGGTGTGGCGACCATTTCTTTCAATGGGGAATAATCGTTCAAGAAGACTTGATAGGAAGGCTTGCTCACCTTCCAAAAATGGCCATGAAACCAAACTAACAGCAGTTGGGCACATCCAATGAACCTGCCTTCCCCGGCCCTTCTGCATGCGCTTAATGACCTGAAAGTCTCCGCCAAGATTGCAGGCACTGGCGTGATTCGCTTGTCAAGTCGATCAAAGAGGTCGGTGACTGCCTCGTCTACATATCCCAAAGCCTTAGGGAACAACATTAATCCATAAATGCTAAGGGCTAAAACATCAACTCTCTTTGTAGTATCAGGGTGACCTAGAATTAGATCTCTTAGATTCTTCCATGGGATGCACTTGTATTCTCCTTTTTTCTTAATCTTAGTCGTAATCCATTGCTCACTCATTCCCGTAATACTCATCAACTTTTTCCAAAAAGCCGGGACATAAGCAGCTCGTGAATAAATTTTATCAACATGCGCTCTCGGACAATTCAGTAGAGCAGTATATTCTTCTATGGTAGGCACCAAATCTACTCCTCCGAAGGTGAAGCAACTATATGCTGGGTTCCAAAACTGCGCGAGGGCCCGAAACAAGTTCTCATCCACCTTAACATCTAACAGATACGGCAAATCTCCATACTTGTTGTAGAACATCCCTTTAGTTTCATCATCCCACTGACACCAAATTTCTTTCAATTCCTGAAGACTGTTTTGTGTAACAATGATGCGGGTGTAATCCCATAACTCCGATACATATCCCACAACTAGGCTATCCCCTTTTTCCAATTATGCAGTTTCTGACCAGTTTTGGATTGTCGCATTGCCTTTTACTTTATCAAGACGTTCGTTTTCCATGGTCGAGCTTCCTATTTTAGCAATTGAACCCAAATCGACACCTTTTCAATGCAATATGTAGAAAACAGAAACGCAAAACGTTAGTGCCATACGTGGAAAGTAAAACATAAAGCGTCAGTACAATATACAAAATTCAAAGCATAGAAGCAGAGAACAATCAAGGACCTATTAGGGTAACCACTAGGGTTCAGCGTAGTTCTACCTAGAGTGGGCTTCTAAGGGCTCTTTATATGTGGTTTTAGGTTCTAGAGTAGGGTACCCGAACCAGCAGATTCCTCGATCTTCACCCATTATAGGCTCATTCGGATCGAGTTCGGTTCAGGGGAACACATTTCCCTAAGGCTGCACGGAGATGAAAATCTCACGAAGCACATAGGTACGGATGTGTTCCGGAAGCGTTTCACTATCCTACACGGAGGTGAAAACCTCACGAAGGAGTAGCTTCTTGCTCCCACTTAAAAGGTGTGACCCGGCGGTCATGCAATATGATGCGCAAGTATATACAAAAACTTTAATTATACGAAGAAACAAAGGAACAAAAACCACAATTCAAAATAGATGAAATGCAAAAGAGGGATCGTAAATTAAAATCAAAATTCCGATTTTCGACAAAAAGACAAAAGTCAATCAACTTGAGGCTTGACTCACAAACTTGGTTCCCCAGTGGAGTCGCCAAGCTGTCGAAACCATTTTTCTCAAAGAGGTGGAATCGACTTTAAAATTTGAAAATGGAGTCGCCACCGACCCTTTTGAGGTACGATCGGATCACCTCAAATTATTTTAATAAACTATTTTGAATTTATTGAAACAATTAGTTTTAGTCTACGAAAATCAGAGAATAGGCTCGGGAGTCGGTTACGCACGAGGAAGGATTAGCACCCTCGATACGCCCAAAATTGGTACCTAATTGATTACTAAGTTTCTTAATGTCGAAGGCTTAAGAAATTCGGAAAAATTTAAAAAACGATCCCTTTTATTAAAACGTTTGAATATGTAGAGGTAAAAAATGAGGCTCGCTTATTTCGAAGGAATGAGGATGCCGAACCCAGTAAGTTAGGACACGACGCATCTATTTCTTGAAATTAAAACTCGCCTTTCTCACTTAGAAGGTTTATACATTTAAATTCCAGAAGGATATTTAATTATTTTGAGTTAAATAAAAAAAAACAAAACCCAGTAAGTTAGGGCTCGATCTTTCAAAACCTCAAAATGTAAAATATTGCCTTGATTTTGAAATTCTTATTTCAAGACGATGAACGCCACGTTCAGTAAGTTAGGACGCAGCATTTCAAAGTCTCGAAAATAAAGTTTATTCAAAAGCTCACACATTTTGATTTTGAAAGCGACGCTAAATGGCTTGGGTTTAACGAGAGAAACCGGAACCTAGTAAGTTAAGGCCCGATTCTCTCGAGGAATCCAAACATGAATGATACATTTTTTTTGAAAACCTTAGGATGGGATTTTTACTGGAATAATATCAAATCCGACTTTTATAGAAAACGAACATAGAATAGTAACATATATAGCAAAGAAATAATTCATAATCGATACGTTTTAATAACATGTCATTATAACTAACAAATGCCAAATAATGCACAATATTGACAATTATAGCATGACATCATATGCGAATAATAATGTTAACATTCAAAGACTAAAAAAAGAAATAAAAAGAGATATAAAATGAATTAAAATAAATGAAAGTTACCATACTAGAATTATGAAAGAAAATTTGGTGTCATAAGAAATTAGATATAAATTTCAAACAAGTAATATAAAAAAGGATAAGACCTCTTAAGAAAACAGATCATACACTTGTGAAATATATACACACATACGTAATATAATATTTAAAGCCTTTACTTAATATAATATAGCAAATATGTAAGAGAATGACAGAATATATATATAAAAAAAATGGTATACATGATTTATATATATACATATATAAAAAGGAGATGTTTAAAAATATATATAAAAAATATTTATACGTAAATAATGTACATAAATATAAGTTAAAATATATATACATAATATACGAAAATTTCATACATAATAGTGCTAGAGTATATACATGAAGTAATACAAAAATATATACATAAATAAAAAATACATATAAACATATATACATGGTAGTAGTAGGAATATATGTACACACAAAATAATATAAATATATATACATGTACACATTTAGAAATAAAGATACATATGTAGTATGTAGAATGTAGTGTATGTGTAAGATACTACCTCAAGATAGATATAATATACAAAATATGATAATATTAAATAAACACATGTATAGAACAATGTAAATGAATATATATGCGAAATACATATGATATACGAGGGTATAATATATATAATATATGAATTTAGAATATATAGATGTAATGGACAAAATACATACTATAATATTGAAGAAAAAAATATAAGTAAAATGATATGAAAAATAAGTATGAATGTAATATGAGAAAATACACATGAATACAACATGAGAAGTCTTATGAAAATTTATGTAAATAATATACACATATATATATACGTAACATATAGTGAAAGTGACATATGATAAATATGTATAGATGTAGTGATAATATGTAAACATCGATAAGAACAACAAATATAACATTATGTAATAGTAAGAAATATAATACTAATGATAGTATACTTATATGGTGGTGATAATAATAATAATAATAACAATATAGGTAACAAAATAAATGAATGATGAAATAATAAGAGTGTAAAGATGCAGTAAAAGAGGTTTAATTGAGATTTTAGTGTAATTACAAAGTATAAATTGTAAATAACGAAAAAAAGGATAAGGACAAGAAGGTAATGCGCTGAAACTAACAGGGACCAAAAGGGAGAATATCCCTGTTCCTTATGCTGTGCGTTTCGAGGGCTGCTTCTCCGAATGCCTTAAGGACTAAATCGAATCAGAGACGAAATTCTGGGGCGAAAGCTCAAAATAACAAAAGGAACTCAGGACCGCTCTAAAACGCGCCAAGAAAACGGAGGGATCCAGCAGGCAAATATCCCACTCAACGCAAACACGCGGGTCCTGAGCCCTCCTGGATCGGGTCATCGGGTATGGCCAAGGCCTTTGGCATAGAAACGGTGTCGTTTCTTACACCAATTAAAACATAAACAAACCCTAACCTAGTCTTCCGCCACTTTCAAATCAGAACTAAACAAAAAGAAGAAAGAAAAAAAAACGAAACAAAACACAAAGAAAAGAAACCCTCTTTCCACATTCGGTTGATGTCCCGGAGATTCCCGAACGCCGGTTCACCAGCAAAATCGGTGAACGTTGTCGAGTATAGGCCCGATTCGGGCTCGCTTCCAGATGTACCCGAAGGCCTTCCGTTTTCACTCCGTCAAAACCCTCATCCGAACTCCGGTCATGGTGCAGGGACTTGGATTCGAGGGTTACCCAACACAGGTAAACCCTCACTCCTCTATTCGGCCCTTTTGCGCCGCCCAGCTAGGGTTTCTAACCCGTCATCGCTGTCAACCCCACAGTCCCGCAGGTAAGGGTGGTCGAGGTCGTGAAAAGGGGTCTCTTATTTCTGTTTTATAAACACTCAAAGTCTTCTTTATTCCATTTTTATTTTGTTTTCTTAAACCAAACTATAAATGATATGTACATGCAGGTAAATATCGCACTAAAACAAAGCGAAGATGGGGGCCGACTCGACACCTCCTACCCTCGTCGGAATCTCAAATGCTTCTCGACGTTTTGGGGTCACTGGAGAGCCCCGTTCTCGCGGCAAAACAATAAGCAAGGTACCCAAACGTTATTAATTCGATATTTTGAAGCAAAATATGACAAAAGAAAGGTAAGAATGCAACCTTCGATTTTCGGATTTCGAATTTGATTTCTTTTATTTTTTGTTTTCGATTCTTTTTTTTTTTAAAAAAATTTCCTTTCAAAGTTTGGCTATTAAGTTTATATAGCCGAATTGATACATAATTTCCTGCCATTACTGTTCCTACACTACTGTTGTTCTGCTTCTGTGTCTTGTCTCTGTTTTACTTTGTAGGTTGGATGACGATGGCACAGTGGCGGTAGGCATAGAGGCGGCGTGCAGTTGGTGGCTGAAGACCCTAGGTGTGGCGCACCTAGGGTTTGTCGATTGACTGATTAAGTTGCCATTGGGTCATGGGTTAGGATTTGTTGGGCCATGTATTTGGGTTTTAGAAATGGGTATTGGGCCACAAATTTTGTAAAGGGACTTTGGATTTTACTTTAATTTTGGATTTTATTTTTGTTTTTTTGGGATTTGGGTATTTATTGGGCCCGGGCAAAATTGCCTTATTACAAAAGGTGATCCAATCACACCTAATAAAGATCGGTGGCGACTCCCGTTTTAATTATCGCTTTCAAACAAAGTCGATTCCCGTTTTTAAAAAATGGTTTCGACACATGTTATACCGCTTAATAGCAAATACGCACTCTTCCTTACTTTCGAATCTCTGGCCTACAAATAACTCCTCAGAATTGGAATTTACGGCCAGCCGGTAAGCAGGAAGTATTTCAGGGTACTCCGAGAACTTAGCTGTGTGCGCCACGTCGGGGTCTATGAGCGACATGTGTGGCCCAGGATTATTGTGTATCACAATACGTCCCATCTGGTTCCTGACCGAAGACGCGTTAATGTTTCCATCGTCAATCACATCTTCGTCGTCAATATCATTGGGGACATCGTCTATATTAGGATCACTATCACCATCGACCTCTTGATCACAAGAATCACTACTATCGTATCCATCATCACCAACCACATTAATATCGGGTATAACATATTAAGATCGATACTGATCCCACGTATAGTTGATTCACTATCAATGTACGATATTAGAGCCACTATGCATGGTTCTTGAGCTCCATGTTCTTCACCATATACAGTGAGATCTTCATTTTGCTCAATACCGGCTAACTCAACAAATAAGTGAATTGGTGCATTTTTGTCACTCTCATTCCCACATAAAAAGCGATTATTATCTCTACATCTTCGTCGTCTACAAGTTCCATTTCGGTGAATTTGATAGGATCTGTCGAAATTAGAAACTTGTAGAAAATTTTCGAGATCCTTCTCCCACAATGTCGTACAATTTTGCGTTAATCCTTCCCTTCATATCATCCAACGAGACATTTCTATTAAATCTCATTGCTATTTATTGTCGACATTCAAATATGCATCCAACAGTTGTTGTCAAGATGATTCTATCGAAATAAACGCATACGAAAAACTGATTATCCATCCTCAATACTCAATCTGTTAAAAAATAAACAAAATTTCTAAATACAAAACTTACTAACAAATCATAAATAAACAAAATAACTTTTACAACAAAACATAAAAATAACACTAAACAAAATATATAATATTAACAAAATAATTTTTTCTTATCATAATCTATTCTATTTAAAAATAACAAAAAAAAGTTACCTTTTCTTTCTTCCTCTTTTCTATCTTCGTTTCTCCCTCTCTTCTTCTGTAATTTTTTTTTTACTGGAAAAAGTTATTTATTCTTCCTTTCTTTTTTCTCTTCTCCCTCTCTTTTTCTGTAATTTTTTTTTACTATTGTGTGCCTTTGATGGCTTAAATAGAGGTTTGGAGGAGAGGGTGCCATGTGTGCCACGTCAATAACTGGTGCTGCCTCTGACAGAGGCTTCATCAGTGCCGCTTTTGGCACACCCTTCTCTTTTTTTGAAAAAAAATAGTTTATGTTTTTTTTAATACAGTTTATTTTTTTAAGTAATTTGGTGATAAATGTCAGAGGGACAGGGTGGTTACACCTCTGCCAGAGGCGGCACCACCCTAAATATACCATTTTAGTACATACTTTTGCCTTTGTATTATTTTAGTACTTTTTTTTATTTTTTTGTATTAATTTGGTAAAAATCCCCCATGCATTGCTCTAAGTTAATACAGTGACTCAACTCATTTGACCCCCTTCCCCCTTTATAGTCGATTACCAACAATTTTTAAAAAATAAAGAAACAAAAAGCCAACTCATTGGTTTCACATAATTATTCACTCGATCCAACTAGAAACTGACTCAAAATCCCTACATAAGAATCCAAGGCTTTCCTTTCTATTCCACTATATCATTCTTTACCAGTGGAGCCATGAAGTAAGGGTCGAGATTCGGTGGTGAAATCAAGCTTACTTATGATTCCCAAAAATAAGCTGGGTCACTTGTTCAACAACTGACTCATCACAGAGGATGGCTAACAAGCCATGGTTACTAAACCCATACTCTTCCTCGGCTTGGATAAGGAGTTTTCTAAAGACGCGCACCACAAATCTCCTACAACTTGTCCAGACGTAGATCGCCACGTGACCTACCAGCACATCAGAGAGGATGCGGCGGGCTGACATTCGGGCCTTGTTCCTCCACCGTTGCAACATTTGCGAAGCCTCACAATGTGGCGGATTTTTGTGTACTTTCCAGGCCCTGCCGACATTTTACCAAAGAACCGTTCACTTTTAGAATGGGAAAGAGTGGGAGAGGATTTTATAGAGAAAAATGGAGCATAAGAAAGTACCCTTATAGTTTGGTATAATTACAAATTTGTATTTGTTGAACCAATTTCATGTTGCTCCTATTGTTTTACTGTTTCAATTTTATCAAATAAGTTGGATTTTAACGGACAAATTATTATAACTTTCCTATGTTGTTTTTTTAATTATATTCAAATTTGCACTACTTTATCTAATAATAATTAGATTAAATATTACTCAACAACATAATCTATTATAATATTTTGGGTAATATTAAAACAACTTAATCAAATCAAATATTCTCATTTTAAATTGGTCTCTAGACTTGAAATTATTTAAATTATTAAAGCTATGTTAATTAGGCCATTTTATTATTAAAATCGTTAATATGACTAGTTAAATTTTATGTGACATAATTTTAAATGAAATATCTAAAAGAAAATGAATAATGTAAATGTCTTAATTTTGAAGTTTCCAAAACTTTTGTAACGATAAAACTCCTTTTATTTTTAATTTAATTTTTAAAGTTATGCGTTTTTTTTTATATTTTAAAATGAAATTTTGATAATTGGAGGATGTAAGTATAAATAGTTGAGAAATGTACTGTGCAAATGACTTTATTAAAACTAGAGCTGTTTTTGAGATTTTGATAATTGGAGGATGTAAGTATAAATCCGTACTAACACAAAGAGCTCAAAGACCAAAACCCCCAAGCTTCATACACCTTACTTTGCCTGCAATTATCACTATATTTTATGAAAATCTGAAACCATAATCTCACACCACTGCACATTTTGTCCAAACATCGCTCTCTCAAATAATAGCAATACTGCTAGCTATCTTAGAATTTCCAGGATTCTCTTTTTAGAAGAGAGGTGTTGATAGTGGAACCTAAACTAACAACTAATACTCCATTATAATGATATAGATTTAGTGACCCTTTCACCACATTACGGAACAATACCATCTTTTCTTTCTTCTCTCATACTATTTACTTATGTTTCAAATCTAAACTCATACAATTTGATTCAGTTAAGTCTATAACATTTGTTTTTCTAAAACCATTATCATACCCCTAATAAAAAAAATATGCGTCAAAGTTTGGTTAAAATATCATAAATGTATTTGTACTAAGAATCAGATTACATTTTACTCTTCTACTCAGAAAATGGGTAATTAATATCTTTACGTTAGATTAAAGAGCAAATTTGTTCTTTCTGTTAAAAATTTCATCAATTTGATGTGGATGATGGAATAGTGGATGATGGAATAGCGTACCATGTGTAATTCATTCTAAGATAAACAAATGTTTTAAAATGACTACTTTAAAAACTCTGATCACTTACTAGGCCATTCTGGTAACCGATGTAATCTCTTAAATTCAGGCCTAACATCTAATCTGGGTTGGGAAGGTTACAATACTGGTGATTTATCCATAATTTTTATTGGCAGTTTATCTAAAAATTAATGGTGGTTCATCCACAACGCGATGTGTAAGGATGGACAAGTTATGGGGAACTCTTATTGTGGTGTGTAGCGGAGTTGGGTAGAATCTTTTCTGATAAATTGAAATTGCATAGCCATTCATAAGCATTTACATGCAAAACATGAATTCTTGAATATAATATTGATGAAGTTGATCTGAAAACCTGATACACTAATCTGCTATAAGATTATGATTATTCTATGGAATGTTATTTTGTATGTTATGTCTATTTCTTTGCACTAATTTTTTTGTGATAGAACTCACACTGGGCTTCTTAAGCTCACCCCCTTTAATTTTCATCTTTTTAGGTAACTCACAAGGTTAGGACGTGAACTCGACATTCAGAGGGCTCGTATCATTTTTTATATATAAAAGTATTTTAGGCTTGTTATTTATAATTTCTTTTATTTGGGAACTGTACTTTGTTATTTGAACTGTGGTATAAGATTTTTTATTTTTGGGTTACATTTAAATTGATTAGGTTATTAAATTTTGGAATTTAATTAAAGATGCATGAAATATAGTTTTAAAAATCAAAACTATGACGAATGATAAGTACTAAAAGTAACATGTTTTAATCATATTCTTAATATGTTTCTGTGTGATTATTCGATGTTAATGGTGAATTTTATGCTCCTAATCCTTTAAATTCATGTTTTTTATACTTAATAGAGCATTTGGGAGCAAAATTAGTGAAAACTGGAGCAAGGTACAAGAGTCACACGAGTTGACCCCTTCCACACGGCCTGGACACACAGTCGTGTAACCCACACAGTCTGCTATACGACCATATAGTAGGTCATGTTAATTTCATGAATCGGCACTCTAAACTATGAGAAAATGCTATTTTTAGGTTTTTCGAGCATTCTAAGGCGCATATATGACAAAAATAAGAAGATAGGAGTGAGTCGTCTTAGAATATTCTAAGACGTATATATTTGGAGTCGATTCTAAAACAGATTTCCATCAAGATTGAAGATTCTCATTTTTTTTCCTTAAGAAATTATTATGAGTTTCTTTATTTCTTCCGGTTATACTCTATTTTGGATGTTTTTATTTTCAAGCATGAACTAATTTTCTAAATACCTGGAGGTGATGAACCTTATGATGAATTCTGTCTTTTGATAATAAATACTTAGAACTTATTCTCAATTATGTGTGCTTAATTATTGGTTTGATATTTCTAGATTATTGATCCATGTTTGATGTGCTTAAATTAGAGAAGGAATAGACCTTGTTTAAGAGTAGATTTAGCTTAATTGAGTGGAGTTGCATGCAATCCTAAAAATAGGACGACATAAATCTACCAGATTAGAGTCAAACCTAATAGGCGAATCCATAGATCGAGTTAATGCGATAATAGGGATTTTAATTGGAAAGAAATTTCAATTAATCAATCTAGTGTTAGTTGCTCTAACTCTCAAAAGAGATATTAGTATAGTTTAGGGATTTCTACGGATCAAAATACTAGGTAAAGAAATTGTGTAATTTAGATTGATAATGACAAATGAAATGTAGGTGAATTCTTTCTTGGGTATTGTTTCGCTTATTGGTTGTTAATCGTTTGTTTTCCTATTTTGTTATTTGTCATGTTCGTTAGTTAATTAATTTAGTTAATTTTAGTTTTTAATCAATCACTCGAATTTATCGGTTAAATAATAGAAAGACGATATATGTGCTCACTGTAGCTATACTATTAATTGATAAGTGCACTTGCCTTAGTCAAATTTTTAGTTAGTTTATGACGCATCAACGAATATCACATTTCCCTTACATTATTATGTAAATGAGATTTGGAAAACATAAAAAATTGGGGAATCAACTTTTGCAAAGCAATAATTGAAATTAAACGTTTTTTAAAAGATTGTACCCTTTGGTAATGCACTGACTTTTTCTTCTAAAATAAGCAATTGTTTTTAAAAAAAAATAGATTGTTTTATGAACACTGATTGTTTACTCGGTCATTTCAGTGGTCAATGTAATCTTCAGAATCTAGTCATAACTTCTAGTCCGAATTAAGGAGGTTACATTAATTATGAAGAAATGTCAATTTTTAAAGAAATTTAACTATTTAATCCATTTTTTTTATATTTACCTGAATAGGTTGATTTTGGAGAGAGAAGACGAAAATGCATTCAATTGGATGCTTTTTTAGCTGAAAACGTTGGGTACGATTCCTCTATGATGCATCGTGAACCAACTAAAAGTTTAACTAAGGCAAGTGCACCTATCAATTAATAGAATAGCTACGATGATCAAAGATATCGTTCAAACGAAGACCAAAAGTACTAGTAATTACTACCTTTCTGTTATTTAACTGAATAATTCGAGTGATTGATGAAAAACTAAAATTAACTAAATTAATTAATTAACAAAAACGACAAAGAAAAAATCAAAAAAATAAACGATTAACAACCAAGAAGTGAAATAATACTCAGGAAATAATTCACCTAGACTTCATCTGTCACTATGAATCTAAATTATGCAATTTTTTTACTTAGTATTTTGATCCGTAGAAATCCCTAAATTATAATAATATCTCTATCGAAAGTAAGGGCAACTAACTCTAGATTGATTAATTGAAATTTCTTTCTAATTAAAACCCCTATTTTTGCATTAACTCGTGCTATGGATTCCCCTATTAAATCTTACTCTAATTCGGTAGATTTATGTCGTCTTATTTCTAGGATTGCATGCAACTCCACTTAATTATATAAGATTTACTCTTAAATAGGTCTATTCCTCCTCTGATTTAAGCACATCAAACATGGATCAATAGTCTATGAATATTAAACCAAGAATTAAGAACACATAATTGAAAACAAGAAACTAAGAATTTATTGCGTAAAATAAAAATCAAATGAAAGAATCCATTATAGGATTCATACCTCTAGGTATTTAGAAAATTAGTTCATGCTGGAAAATGAAAACAGCCAAGATACAATATAACCGTAAGAAATAAAGAAACTCATGAGTTTTCAATAGATTTGCTTCAGAATAATCTCCTAAGAAATCATGATAATCTCCTAAGAAATCACCTGAAAGTCTTCAATCTTGATGAAATTTGCTTCAAAATGAACTTCAATGGTGCTTTTCGAGTTGTTTTCTTGAGTATTCTATGATGACCACTGCACCTATTTTTGCAAAAAAAAACTTATTTTAAAACTCAATTTTGCATAATTTAATGACCAATTAAACCTGATTTACCTACAATTAATTAACATATATATACATACACCTTCAATTGAATTTATGGACATCAATTAAGCCTCAATTAAATAGAATTAGGCAATCAATTTCTTGCATAACAAACACCAAATAAATCAAACAAATAGTGTACCTTAGTCGCTAGTAAACCACTCATGGAAACTTCAATTAAACAATCATTAGTATAAATTCCATGCTTTACACACTATGTTATCAAGCAACAATACATCATAAATCAGTCAATAATTAAACCCATACGTGCCTAAAATTTATTATAAAACCATCCAAAATAAATGTCCAATGTCCAAAGTCTATTTACAACCAAAATTAAACTAATTCCAGGGAGTTCCACAATGCCCGATTACAGTCTCTAAAATGCGTAATAAAGTCTCTACCAAGCCTAGATCACTTGGAACCTTCTTGCTTGGTTTCTTATCTCCTCAATCCTAACGAGTATCTGCACAAATTGTGAGAGTGTGAGCTTTAAAAAGCTCAATGAATGTTAATAAAAATAAGTAAATTAACATCCAATTCATGCTTAATTCACAACCAATCATTCACCAATTGTCAGCCAAAATAATTAAAAATGTCAATTAAAATTTCATAAACAATTTTAATACCAAAAATCAAGTATTCATGGCTTTCAATCATCAATTGATATAGCAATAATCACACGTGAAAACATTGGCATACACTTTTCATGGCTTAATCGAGTGATCATACACCGGATAAACAGATCTCCAAACTCCCACAAATATTAAATACAGTCCACCGAGTTGAGCGGGCTAAAGCACACGCTCCCTTATAGCGCCTCAAATAACCCATTGAGTGGAGACTCATGCTCAACATTCCCTTATATACTCCAAACAAATCAGTCCACTTAGAGCCATATGCTCACAATGTCACAAATAAAGGTGAATACCCACAAATCCTGTGGCATGCCAACTATATCCAATGGATCCACCATGCATGTTGCAAATATATTCAGTCAAACATAGCATACAAATCGGTCATTATTATGCTCAATTTAATGTGACAAAATGATTATGTATAACTTGTAACATAGCCATTTAGCATCCAATTAAGTCAAACAACTCATTCATCAATTTCTCATATTTAGTTACCAATTGAAACATCAACATATCATGATCAAAAATTTCAATACATATGCTTAAAATCAACCTTAAAATTAATTTAATTAAATAGCATAATACCACCCAAAAACTCACTTACCTTCTTTTTTTTAATACAAATTCAATTTTTGCAAATTAAGGTTCTAATTAAACATAATTAAGAGTCAAATTACCAAATCACCATAACAACCACTCATCCATAATTAATTAATTTTAATCATTAATTAAGGTACTAATTAAACATAATTGAGAGTCAATTTACCAAATGACCATAACAACCACTCACCACACAATTTTATTCTATCACAACAAGTGATCAACTTGGCAATTTCGAGCTTCAATTTTGGTTATCTTGGTCCTCCTCAAGATTTGGAGCTTTAACAGAGGTAAAGTAGATATTACCACCTTTCTAAAACTATATTAAACACAATGTTTAATTAACTATGCTAATAGAAATTCACTCACAAAGATACCTTACCGAATTTGTAACATCAAGTCGAAAACTCAATTCCTCACAAAATCGACCTTTCCAACCCTCCTAATCACTTCCAAACATCATTACTAAACCAATTACACATAAACCAAGCATCAATTTCACATTTAAATCAATTTCACAAAAATTCAGAAAATTAATTCAAGAAGATGATGAAATTCGGATTTCTTCAAATTACCTCACAAATCATGTTTAATCATGATAAATAAAACCAAAAACCTTCTAATAGATCCATTTTAAGTTGGAACATCTATTGATTTGTGGATTTTCTCTCAAAATTCAAGATCCACCATTAAAGCACCTTAAGCTTTTGAAGAAGATGACATTGATAAAAAAAATCCTTTAATTGACTCTTAAATCATGTAAAAATGTTTCTAATCTTCATAAAAATATGTTTAGGATTGAAGATTACCTTTGATTTGCTCTAAATTCGTTAATTGAAAATTTTGATTTAAGAAGCTTGAAAATTTTCAAAATATTTTTTGCTACTTTTGAGAATAATTTCGGGTGAATTGAAAGAGTATTTTGAGAAGGAAAATAGTTGGATCTATTCTCTGATGATAAATATTTAAAACCATGTGAATAAAACAGATTTTATAGCTCTCTAGTATGATTTAAATTGTGTGAAAAGTAGGCTAGATGCATTATTTTTAAAATTGAAACAATCCACCAAAATTTAAAAATTAGGGAATTTTCCTAGTGGCCACTCCCACATTTCCCTTATTTTACTATTTAATCATTTCCCTCCAAAATTTCGAGTTTTAAGGTTTATTTTTCAAATAAATACTCTAAAATTTTCTTTGTTCTACAATTAAACCCAATTTAATTAATATTTAAATTTAGGTCAAATTAACCCCCAATAAAAATTATTTTAAAAATTATTTTTCGACCCAAATTAATTATTTTCACTTATAATTATTTAATTACTTTAAAATTAATCTTCCAAAAATATTTTTATTTCTTTTTCAGATTATTGTTTAATCGATTTTAAGTGGAATTAACCTTCTAAATTAAATTAAAAATTACCAGAAACCTCATAAATTCCTAGTTTTGCACTTAGAACCCGAAAAATATACCCGAAACTACTAGACCCAGTTTAAGAATATTACAAACGCAATTTCTTGCAGTTTAGGGTGCAAATTTGTGAAATCAACACAGCCTACCACACGAGCCGTGTTGGTCACACAACAGTGTGGTCAGACCATGTGGCTCTTGTAACTTGCTCCGATTTTTCATTTTTTGCTCCTTTTGCTCCAAAATGCTCTCCTAAGTATTAAAACATGAATTTAAAGGATTATGAGCATAAAATTCACCATTAACATCGAATAATCACCCAAAATCGATTAAGAATGAGATTAAAATATCTTACTTTTAGCACTTATCACTCTCCTACTCACATTTGTATTTTTTATTTTATGTTGCTTCAAGCTTCTTCTTTTTTATTTTTTAATCACTGTTTTTAACATATTAGTTTTTTTGGTTAGATGGTTAGATAATTGCAATTGCATCCTTGAGTCTTAAGTTTCATTATTTTTATAAGCATATTAATGTATTTTTTATTTCATGTTGTTTCAAGCCTTTTTTTAATTAATGAATATAATATTTTTAAGTTTCTTTTTATTTTTAATACGTTTTTTAATTAATAACTCTTTTATTTATAAAATCAAATAATTATTACAAATATAATTTTTTTAGTAAATATAAATTTCAATTAATTATTTCAAATATCATTATGTTATAAAATATTTCACATATATGTGTTACATGACTATAAACATATCATGAGTGAAGTAAATTTTGTGTTGTTACATGACTATAAATATATGTGTAATATTTATTTTTCAATCCATATGTAAATTTTAGTATTATATAGAGAGGTGAATCTAGGGGGGATGGCAAGGGCCCTGGCCCCCCTAAAATGGAAATTTTTTATTTAAGCCCTATAAAAAATTTTAAAATTTTAAATTAATAAAGGTAAAATTACACTTTGGCCCCATAAAATTATAAAAAATTGATTTAGTCCTTTAAAATTATAAAGATATAGACAATAAAAAAATCAAAATTTCATTCGACCCCCATAAAAAATTATTCTGACTTCGCTCCTGATTATATTTTTTTTATGTGTATTTAAAATATTTCACATATTAACATAGTGATTAAGAAATGTAAATTTAAAAAGGTTAAAAATATAATCTAGAAATTCATATCTAAATCTATCTTCTACATTATTTTTTATTTAAAATTTAATAATTTTAAAAATAATAATTTTATATAAATTTATTATGAGATAATGATTTAATATATATTTGTAGTATCTATTTATTCATGTTGTCTAGATTTTTTTGGAATTATATTTTAATTATTTTTCTTGTATTTGTATTATTTGGGAGTATGTTTGTATTATTTAAATCATTTATTTTTAATGATTTGCTAGAAATATTTAAAGGGGTTTGACAAATTATAAATTTATTTGTATAAATATTAAAATATAATAATTATTTAATATAATTATAAGATAAATTATTCTATAATTAATAGTTGACATCCAATAAAAGTGGGATGTAAAATCTAGCTATTATAAATTTATCTTCTATTAATGTAAAAATAAATTACAAAGATTAAAAGATTTTTCTTTTAAACTTCTATATATCTTCCACTAAAATAGTTGAAGCTATCTTTGATTCGGAGGTGTAACAAGATATCAATTTAAATTAAAAAGTTCATTGTGAATGATGGAGGTTTCGAAGCCAGAGAATAAAGCTAAACAATCTATCATCTACAGCTCATAATTTAAATCTATGGAATCATGGGATGAGAGAAGTGGATGTGCTTCATTTGTTTCAAAATTTATCAGACTCTAAACTCAGTAGTGAAAGTTTCCCTATTTATTCAGTGAACCCTCTGTGCATAAATATACTAAGGAACCTTTAACATAAGAAAAGGAAAGTCAGTTGTTCCCATGACCACTTCATTGGGGGCTTACTGCACTATTTATTTCATGTAATTAACTGTTATTTCATCAAACCATTTCCGCAGATGTTCAAGGGACATTCACCCTATTGGGTTTCTTATTACATCATTGTAGAAGACATCATATTTGGTTTGCTTTTGCAATATCTGGTTTTGTTCTTATTGCTATTGTTATGTTTTCAAAGGTTTGCAGATATTGTAATGCTTGCAATCTCTTCTTCTCAAACTGTACCTTTAAGTTTTATATTTGCATAAACCATCATTTACAGCTCCAACAAATTACTAAATCTTAACAAAAGTTATCCAATAACATAGGAAATAAATTACAGAATGAAAAGTTGATATCTAAGCCTAATTCGTTGGCATCTCGAACCGGCAAATAGGACAATAATGGCTCTGCTTCAGCCACTCCTCGATGCAATCACCATGAAAAGTATGAGAACAAGGCATCCGAGAAGCATAAAACCCAACCTCCAGCGCCTCCAAACATATCATGCAATCTTCTTCATCTCCAGCTTCTACTTTGACCATATTTACCATCTCCTTAACCAATGACTCTTTAGCCGGAACCATACCATAGTTACTGCTTTCAAACTCCAATGCCGATTCAGCCAAAGCTCTTCCCATCCAAACCCCGTCACTGTGAACATAATCGTGTTCCACAATGGAAGCATGTATCACTGATCGTAAGGGAAAGACTTCAAGAATAGTTCCTATGCTACGCATCGCACGTACAAAAATTTCATGAACGAAGTTATGATAAGAAAGGGAGGCCGTGTTGATTCGGAGCCTTCTAAACGTGGGAAACAGAACTTGGTGAAACAGGTGCTGGTTTGCCGTAATGTCGAGCTCGAAACGAAAGGTTTCTCGTAAGGACACACGGTTGGTGATGGTGGAGATGTCTGCTAAGCAATCATGGTGGACGGATAGGAGAACAAAGTCAACGGTTAATTCAATATTGATGAAAGCAACATCATGAGATTGGGAGGTGATGATGTCTTCAAAAGTTTGCTGGTGAATGATATCGTACTCGTTTGGAGTTGAAGCCATTGAGAAAAACTTGAGAAACAAGAAAGCTTTAAACTTGAGAAGATGGAAAGCTTTAAGAAATCAGATTTTTCTTGAAGTTTCTAAATCCCGTAAGACTATTTTATAAGAGGACAAAGGCGGTTTAGCAGTATTAGATTAGGAATAGGAAATCTCATTTGTTTAGAAGTATTGGATTAGGAAAAGGAAATCTCATTTGTTAAAGGGCTATATTATAAATATACCATGTATTATTAACTCCTAATAAAGAATAAAAAGGTAATCCCCTAAATGCCCTCGCTGGAAAATCCCGAATTATGATTCCGTTGAACGCACGGGGCGCTGTCAACCGGCTGTGCTTCAGGGTCGAAGGAAGCACATGGAAGATCGCACTGTCTGCATGCTCGATCTCCACATTCCCTTCCCGAGGATCTCTCTTTCTTCATATCTGTTCTTTTGTGCGGCTTCGTGGTTTTATTAGAATGCGCTTATAGGGGAATTAGTCTTACTTCTGTAAAAAGGATAAATCGATGTTGCAATTTAATGACAGTTCTAATGGTATGGATTGAGAATGAGATTCTAGGGTTTTTCATTGAATGAATTTGCTTTTGGTTGTTTTATTAACAAACATTATCACTTTGGTTTAAGAAAAAAAAATCCTTCTTTTAAGATTGAAGTTTTGTCTGTTAATTAAATGCTTAGCTCTTTTCTAATGACTGTAACCAATGTAGCCATGATATTAACGTAACCAAAGAAGGTTGAATTATAAAAGAGGAGAGATATTAACTTCAATAGTTTACTTCTGACTTACTGTTCTTATAGAGGCAATTTTGTTTGAAAAGGATCGTTCTAAACAATGTCAGATTTGGTTGAAGAAGTTTGTACGTATCAATGATTTAATAACTCTGTCTTACGTCTCATGCTATATATAAATTTTTGATACATTGGAGCAGGCAAAATTGGGGATAAGGAAGTTTCAGTCGGAGTTGTTGCAGTTTTTGATGGTCATAATGGTGCTGAAGCTAGTGAGATGGCTTCAAAACTTTTACTGGAAAAGTACCTATTCCAGTTGGGACAGGATCAATCGCTACCATGGCCGGTGGCAGACGATTTTAACGAAATATTGTTCTCTTTTCAGAAAAGAGGAAGTCGTACGCGGTCAGAAAGGCAAATGAAGAATTTTCGTAATGTGCTGGAGGAATGTGAATTCACCATTTGGGGTTTAATGGCAGATGGTGTACTTAGGAGAGAGGTAGGCTAGCCTCAAATAATATTAGGGAGCGTCTGATATATAGACTTAACTGTGGCTATAGACTTAACTCTAGTATAAGTCATATGAAAGTTTATTTATAGTGAATTATGAACAAAGATAAAATATAGTGTAGGAATATTTATTATAAGATTAAATCACTCTTTTATTAATTAAATGAAATTAGGGAATGAAAATCACGGGAAAAAAAAAGATTACAAATAATTTAGCTTATATGTAATGTATATACTAAAAATTAACTTTATATTTATTTATTATTTTTTCTCACATGAAAATCAATTTATAAGATACTAATAATAATATATTTGTTGTTCATCGGTGATACTCTATAGTTTAACCGTAAGTTTAAATTTTAGAGATAACAATGTTAGAAAAAATAGTCATGAACCCCGAATATAAACAGTAAAAAGCACATTTATAATATCAGAAAATACTCTATGATTCAGCATCAGATTCTTCTTCCTTTTTTTCATCTACTGGTGCAGCTTCTTCTAGTTTTGCTTGTTGCTTTTGATCTTCTTCACCCCGTGTGAAACACGTATATATTAAAAGCAGTATCACAAACACCACTGTGATACATACCATCACTGTTCGAAATATATTCTTTCTCAACTTATCTTTAAAATCTGTATTTTCAAATAAAACAATTATGTTAGAAAATTATAATATGAGTTAGAATCTCAATATCTCCTATTAAGGAACAAATTTTTGTATGCATGCATTCGAATCTCAATATCTCCTATTAAAGAATAAATTTTTGTATGCATGCATGAACGAGGAAATAAAATACTTATAAATATATATATATATGTATATATATAATGTTGAAGAAAAAATACCCATTCTTGGTAGCTAGCTCGAAATCTCAATAAAAGCCAATTGGGTTGAAAAATTCTTCTTCTTCCAATGGTAACTCCAACCTTTATTGTTTTCTATTAGGTCTCTGTTTATAGTAGTTTTATGCTTAACTTAGGCTAACTAGGGTTATTTAACCACTTTTTTTTTATTTCAATAGATGAGGATATGCTTTTAGAATTTCACCAAATTTGTTGAAAATAAATTTTGATTTCCGTAAATAAATTAACTCATTAATTGCATATCGCTAGACCAAGTTCTGAAAAGGAATATAGAAATTGGAGTGATAATCAAGGCAAAAGATATTATTTCACCTTCAATTAGTATGGTTTTCCGTTCACGCTTCGTGTTTGGGTTAATTATTGATTTATCGATTAAATTATAGTGTAAAAATTTAAATCTTATAATTTGCTTGAAGTTTTTATACTCTTTGTATATTTAAAACTTAATCTTCATACTTTTATTCTCTTCGTATATTTGGAATTTAATCTTCATACATTTATTTTCAGGAAGTTAGTCGCTCTGGCTACTTTTTTAATTTATTAACACTGTTAGAATTCTTTTGTGTTGTGTGGCGTTTTGAAAAAATAAAATAAAATAAATTTGGTGTCCATGTAACAAAAATATAGCATTGTAACATGCTTGAATTTAATAAAGAATTTTAACGGTGCTAACAATTCTTAAAAGTTTGCATCATTATTTTAATTATAATAAAATATTTACATTAACTAATGGCATTATAAAAATTTAGGTATCAAATTATGTCAAAAATTAAAGTATATAAATTAAAATTTAAATTTAAATGAAATATAAGGATCAAATTGAAATTTAACCAGTCTTATAATCTAAAAAAGAGAGGGATTGAAATTGAAATTGAAATTTACCCATAATATTCTCATGTCAAAAAAGAAAGAGGAGTGTCCATTGAAATTAAACTATGCTCCACTTCAATTTTTATTTTTATTTTAAAGAATTTAACTTTTTTATTTTTTGAATTTAAAAATACAAATTTAATTATTAACACGGCTATAATTTTTTATTAAATTTAAGTTTATTATAATATTATTTTTTTATTACATAACTATTAAGTTCATTTTCTTATTTTGAAATCAAAATTAATAATTAATCAACCCAGATTTTAAAATCTAAAAAAAAATCTAAAAATAAAAATATTACAATTTGACTAGCAATAATTATAATATACAAAGATTCGGTATATAATTTTTTTTTCCCTTTTTCTGTGAGGTTGGTTTGATAATGTTTATTAAAAGAGAATCTTCACTTGTATTTAATTTACTTTAAATCAAATTGAATATAATATTTGGTACTTAAATTTAATACTTTTTTTTCTAATTTAATACTTAAACTTGATAATCACTTTAAATACTTCTATTTCTTCAAAGATTTACATATTTTGTGTCAATTCATAGTTAAATTATTTAATATAATATTCTCAAGGGCATGCTCTTGAGGATTCATAGTAGAGTATTATAATACTTTGAAAACCCTAATTATTATTTCTTTTATTTTCGTATTAATTTCTCTTGATTTATATTTTTAATTTCAATTGAGTGGATACACATATAATGGGAGAAATTAGTTGGCCTATTATAGGAGTAGGTTTCACAGTGTTCCTTGTGATTATGCTTTTAATATGTATGTGTCTATCATGGCGTGAAGGAAACCAAAATCAAGCATCAGCACCGCCACCACAACCGGAACCATCGGCAGAAACGTCACAACCCGAACCCGTGGCTGAAACACCACAAGCTGATGTTGAAGCTGCAGCTGCAGCTGCAACAGATGTTGAAACATATGTTCCAACAAATGCAGCAACACATGCGGATATTGAAACCGGACCTGTGACAGATGTCGAAACACATGCTCCGACATATCCTCCAATTTATGCTCCGACGTACGCTACAAGAGATTATGAACCACGTGTTACATCATATACATTCGCAGATTTTGCACGACTTGTGAGTTATTCGATGCATGGTTTTTAGTATTTTCAGTTGCTTTTTTAAGTTTTGTCTCATGATTTTCTATCTAATTGATAAAAGAATGTGGTGATCCTTGCGAAGTTTCTTTTTTGTCTTTTTGAATAATAAACGAAATTACAATTTTCACTAATCATGTGCATGGGTGAACACAGAACAATTTTTTAGGGGCCAAAGTGAGTTAAATCGAATTTTTATAATTTTAGAGGGGCCAAAGTGTAATTTAACCTTTATTAATTTAAAATTTTAAAAAAATTTAAAGAGCCTAAATAATAATTTTCAATTTTAAAGGGCCGGGCCCCTACCAATCCCCCTAAGTTCACCTCTGATCATGTGTCATTCGAACAAATACTTTGCAAATTCTTCTATTAGTAGAAAACAACATTGTCCACTGTTTAGAGTGAATCTAGAAACTTTTTTTTAGTAAAGATTAAAATTGAATTATATATTTTTGAGGTGTCAAATATAAATTTTATCATATATTAATTTATGTTTTATAATTTTTGAAAGGACTAAATGCATTTTTTATTTTATTTTTTGGGACCAAACCATAATTTATTTTGATTTGTTTTGGTACAAAATAAAAAGTAGACAATGACATAAAGTCATAAAGTTTAAAATGAGTAAACTTTTGCGATACAATTATATAGATATTGAATAATGAATTTTAAATAAAATAATAAAACAATTGTGAATTATTTTAATTTTTTTGATTAATTATATCCTCGGTCCTTATACTCTTCGAACGCTTAAAATTTAATTTTTTTACTTTCTTAATTTTAAAATTAAAGTCCAAGTTAACGCTATATAACTTCGGTTATATTTGAATATTTAAAGATTTAATTTAAAAAATAAAGTGCAATTTATAACATATATATTCAAATTTACTCCCAAAGTCTTATTGCTCGGATAATAGTTTACTATCATCAAGCACATCATTTTTGCCTAATTCTGCTTCAATGAAAGTATTGAATCTAGGGAACAATTAGTTTAACTTGCCAAATAAAAGGTAAATGCATCAACCATGGGGGCTGAACCACCTGCATCATCGTTGGTGGAACATGAAGGTTCTGCATTACCCATTATTTGGCAAGTTGAAATAATGGGGTATCAATCCATAACAATGCTAGGATCGAACTTGGATTACATTGTTTTCACAATCGAAAGAGATTGGCAAAATAATTTTACAAATTAACTCTACATCCAACATCTTACTTAGGCAAATTTCTAACAAGTATTTCATAAGTTTAATCTTCGTAATCTAACATTCTGAGTTAAAAACCTATTTTCTCTTTTCGTAATTTTTCATAGTAGCATTGGAACTTCCAACTGAATTCGATGGGAAGATTCAGCTTCAGCAGTTTCCTTGAAAGCAAGTTAAAGAAATAAATCAGTGGGGTGTGTCTTGATTTAGCAGATAGCTACATTTACTTGGTCCTGGTATTTTGTTTTTGCAGTATATGACAAAGGAAAGTGTAAAAGGACACTTTGCTGTTCACAAGTTACCCAGTGGTGAGCCAATGGGGTTTTATTCAGCATATGAAAACTCACCAACCCCTTATTCTTTTCAGCCTCAACACCAACAACCAGAAACCCCTGCACCAGCACCATAAACATCAATGTCCCACCCCCATTTAGTTCCTCATCGTTCTTATCATCTAAGTCATACCCCCGGTAGGTTCGATACTGGTTTAAACCCATCAACATTACCGAGTTCTAAGGCCGGAAACCACAAAACAAAGATGTAAAAAAGACTGGTATACTCTTAATTTATCAGCTCCATACTCTATCATTGTTCATGAGTCTTCAATTTTAGCTGTCCACATATTTTCCTAATTTCATTTTGAAACTGTTCTTTTAAATTGCTCACTGCTAAGATCTCCATATTTTGCTTTTAAGTTTTCTGCACAACCCTAAAGGACTGTAGACCTAGTGGCAAGATCAAAGGGAAAAACCCTTCACCAGCACAACCTGAAAAATGACTGATTGTTGTAAAGATAGCAAGTGGTACACAATATATAAATGTTCAAGGCTGTGCATCGTCCGAATTTGACAACTGGTACCACTAGAATGATGACCTGGTGGTGGCCAAACCGTCACTATGGAAAATTCGTGACGGCCAAAGTTAGAGAGTTTGGAAAGCTTTTAAGTGCTAAGAGCGACTGGAGTAAGATGGATATCTATATATTTATAAATATAATGTCTGTATAGAGTAAAAAATTATTGGGTAAAAGTAACATAAAAGCTTTTGTACTAAGAGTCGGATTGTATTTTATCTCTTATTACTCAAAAAATGGGCAAATTAGTCCTTGTACATTAGATCAAATAGTAAACTGATCTTCCTAATAAAAATTTCATCCATTTTTACTATTAAAAATTGGTCATCGTATGTCAAAATGAGGCACAGTGGCATGCCCCTTCTAACTGTTTGGTTAATCTATCAGCAACACCACTTTTTAATGGTAGAAAATGAATGAAATTTTTAATAGCAAGAACTAGTTTACTATTTAATCTAACGTACAAAGACTAATTTGTCTATTTTTTTACTAAAAGAGACAAAATGCAATCTGACTCTTAGTACAAGAGCCTCTATGGTACTTTCACTGATTTCTTGTGCATCTTAGCTAATATTTCTGCTACTACTATTGTAGAAGTAAGATATCCATCTTGTTTTTCTGTATTTTCAGCAATAAAATTGTGTTTTAAATCTCAATTATTTGCTCTGTTCTTAATTGAGAACATCCTATAGGATTTTGGCAATGTTTTGGGGGATAACAGGTGAAAAACTGATCAAGCCTTGATAAGTTCTAGACAAGTTCGCCTTAAGAAATTTACTTCAGCTAAGGATACACTGGTTACTACAACCACATACAAATTCAAACACTTATGAAAGCAGGTTAAATGTTAAAAAAATGCTGACATGTTGGACTACATTGGTCAATGGTTCTTACTGATGGTTTTTGCAGTTCCGAAAAGCACATGTAACCCATTTCTTGTTTGCCACTCTTTCCCCATTTTTTGGTTCTGTAAAAACTATGAGAAGCCGTATGCATCTGAGAGCTGTCAAAACACAGATGCTATTCCATTGAAGGCTGCTCCAATCTTTGATGACTATCTGCCAAGTGAAAATACAAGAAAATTAAGGTATGAAATGATCTTCTGGATTAGAATAAACATAATTTATCAAAAACTAATTTTTAAGGTGCTATTGCATCTGAAGCATAATCCATAGATCAGGAATTGTTCCTATCAACTGTCTCAGTTCCCCTTTATTCCTCTCCTTTTCACCTCCCATCAATATTGGTTCCCGGAACTACTAAGTGTTGGTACCGGCAGTACAATAACTAAGCTTTCACAAATGGCATCACTACATGTATTATCAGTTACTACTATTAATCTAACTCCATTCTTTCGTTAGTATGACAATATGAACAAAGTATCTTACAGAGAAACGATTCTAATTGATTCTATAAGCTCCACCATGATGAAATTATAAACTAGAATCACAATAATTTCAGAAACAAAAGATCCGCATCATGGCATTGAAGAATAATAATATTGTTTCTTTACCTAGTAATAGAGTTAGAGCATAGGACTATCTTTCTACAGGAACACGATAAATCAATAGCAGTTGGGTCTTAAGATTCAACATTATATATGTTCAAATTATCCGTAAGTGGTAATGACAATCAGCTTAAGCAAACAAAAAAAAAAAGATACAAGCAACAAAGTTAGAAACCTTACCTCTTTATCCTATACAAAGCATTTTGCAAGTTTTCCCATCCTCAACTATTTGATTAATAGCATCCCGCAATTTCTCATAATCGTCTAATGTATTATAAACCTGATGAGAGATTCTCAGATATCCTGTAATACACCCATCATTATCCCTAACTCCATCCTCCCCATCCTTTGGAACTTGATAAAAAATTGGAACTTCAACCTCATGACAATCCCGTAAATACGACCTCAACCTCAAAGCATCCTCTTCATTATTAAGACACAACCTTGAAGGCAAA
Source organism: Gossypium stocksii (assembly GCA_020496765.1). NCBI lineage: Eukaryota > Viridiplantae > Streptophyta > Magnoliopsida > Malvales > Malvaceae > Gossypium > Gossypium stocksii. The sequence continues at coordinate 6,204,843 of CM035623.1, forward strand.
CCGACCATAATCATCGCCGTACACATCTCCGGGGGCGACCCTAAATTTGTCCCCCAAGACTCTGCCAACATCTTCCCCATCTTCACCACCTGTTCATGGTTCCTCTCCATTATCCCCTCAATCCCACCTTCAAACCGGTTCACAAACTCTAAAACTGCATGAATCACGAGCTGAGAACTGTAATCCCTAGTCCCTATCCATGAACTCTCTATCGGCAATCCGTTCCCATATTCATGTGAAACAACAGGGTGATGCACATCAGATGATGCATTCGATTTCTTACAATGTAAAAACGCTACAGAAGGCGGGCAAAAAAACCATTTATGTAAATTGCTAACATAAAAATCAGCTCCAATTTCTTTCACATCTACTTTCAAGCTCCCAATCGCGTGTGCCGCGTCTACAAAAACCTGATCTATTCCTTCCTCTCTACAAACCCTAACTAATTCTTTTACCGGAATAAGAACGGATGGCATTGACGTAATATGATCAATAATCGCTAACCTTATCTTCCTACCGTTTGATTTTCCTTCCGTGATTGATTTTTTGAACTCGGAAATGATTTCTTCCTCTGAATTTACCGGGAACGGTAGCCGTACCTCGACGACGGAGCCACCAGCACGTGTTACGTAGGCCTGGATTGATTTCTTAACGGCTTGATACGCACAGTGCAACATCAAAACAGTGTCGCTTTTCTTGAACTTCCCTTCGGCGAAACTATGACCAATCTGTTGGAGGACGATGGCGGCGGCGGTTGTCGCGTTATCAACAAGGGAGACCTCGTCGACGTGGTCGGCGTTGATGAGGTCCTTTATGATCATCCGCGATGCCGTTATTCCATTACGGAGGGTATTAAAGTAGAAGGCATCAGGTTGTTGGAGGAACTGGAGCTGCCACCGGCGTTGGGCAGCAAGAACCGAACCGGGGCAGCTACCGAAACTCCCGTTATTGATACGAGCGACACGTGGTTGGTGGTGAGAGAACTCGTCTCGGATTTCGGATTCCGGTATGTAATTGGAAGAAAACTTGGGTTTTTTGGAGCTGCGGTGAGGCGACTCACCGTTTCGAGGGTCTTCGTGCTCCATGGGGGGAGCGAAATGGTGAAGAAAGTGAGTGTGAAATTAGGGTTACGTCCAGAGAATCACAATCGGCATGGTTTTCTGTAGACTAGCAATTGTTGCATTTGTATGGGAAAATTCCAAGGCCTGGAGTTCTGCCCGCTCCGAGCTAAGGCAACAAAAGTTTACACAAAAGATTTCATTTAAATTATTAGAGAGATTTTATTAAAAATTTTTAAAAAAATCTGCCAACCATCTTTAAGTGATAATTTAATAAAAAATATAATCGACGGGTAAATATCAAAAATTAAAGAAAAATTTGTTTAAATTTTAATTCGTAAATTTATTATTTTATTCAAAAAAATCTAAAATATAGAAAAGAACTAGAGCTTTTCACCCGTGCAAGAAATACGAACACAAAAAGCCATACAATAAATTATTTTAATAATTCAGTGACTTAAATGAAAACTCTTTAATAATTTAATGATCATTTTATAATTTTTTAAAGTTGAATGATTAAAATATAAACTTATTAATGTTTTAGTGATCCTAAATGTAGTTTACCTATAAAATTATTAAAGTTTTATATAATATTAAATATTTTAACAAAATAGCTGAATCTTTACCAATTTTAAATTTCTTATAAAAATATTTAATTTCTAAAAAAATACTAATGCTCTTAAATAAATTACTGAATCTTTTAAATAATTATTAAATTTCATACAAAATTAATGAATTTCTTTTTTTATACCGTACTGAATTTTTTAAACATTATTAAATCTCTTACAATATTAATGAATAACTTACAATATTTCGGGAAAAATTAAATGGGAAATTTTTGCTTTAGGCCTCCCAAAATTCATAAAATTATAATGACTTTCTAAAAATGTTAAAATTTCAATTTATTCATTTTGAAAATCATAAAGATACCAACCATAAAATTACACTTTAATTTCTTACAAAAATTTTTAATTTCTTACAAAATTACTTAAAAGATTACTAAATCTTACTGAATTTCTTATAAATTTACTAAACCTCTTGCAAAATTACTAAAAATCTTTCAAATTTATAACGTTTAACTGATTTTTTACAACTTTCGAAGAACTCTTACTAATTTTTCTCAATTTTTAGTTGAAAAAACAACTAAAGTAAATAAAACCAATGATATTTTATTAAAATATATTTTATATAGAGATTGGGATGAATGTTATATAGAATATATGGATATTAAGGAAATAAATAATTTTCTTGATATATTTCAATATTTTATTGATAATGGGATAAACAGTCCTATTATAAATAAATGTTTAGACGATGTTTATTCAACAAATCAAGAAGGATTTTACCTGTTGAAATATTTACAAAAATAAATAGTATAATTTGCAACCAGTAAATTCAATTCAGAAAAACTTTTTTCTGAATATTTTCTACAAGCCTATGTTTTTACAAATCATATAGGAGAAAAATTTTCTACTATTAAATTTAGGCTTAATCATGAACCATTTGATATAACCAGTATTGAATGGGGATTTGTTAAAGAAATAACAGTCAAAAATCTTTCTTTTGATTTATTAAAAGATTTTCCTACTATTGTAAAATCCCGACTATCAATTTTTCCAAATATGGATTTCTTTTACTATTTTCATATAGAAATTAGTAGTTTTATTGGTATAGCTGAACAAGAAAAGTTTTATTAGCCATATCAAATTTGGATTATAAAGAAGATATTCGGAGGAACAAACCTCTCATCGGTAAATGAAGATAAAGATCACTTGTCAAAAACCATTGACATGTGTTATAATAACTTTTCTCATTATCAAGTCTAAGCCGGAATTGATTTAATGCTCAAGGCCCAGTATCTACTTCAACATAATACTTATGTCCTTTGGACGGATGGAAAAGAATACTGGCATACAACACCGAAAGACCTCATCAAGAAAGGGATGAAGAATCCGTACAGCTACTAAAAAAGATAGCTGAGATGGAAATTGATGATTATCCATTGACGATGGAAATCAAGGACACGTGGGAAAGTTGGAATTCAGCAGCAATCTCACCAGATTCATTACATCTAGACGAGATAGAGGAAATGAATCTGACAAATATCCAAGAAGCATAAAACCGAGACAAGACACGTATAAAAATGTCATCCAAAAACGGAGCATTTAATTATTGATGGTGACTTGCCAAAAAGGAAAATATCATCATAAATGTCTTATTAAGCAAATAAGACAAAAATGATGATGCAGGATGATGAAAGCCATGATGCAGAGATGATGGAAGCAGCCATTAATGCATGGATATGTGGAAGCAACCACCAAGAAAAATAAAAAGACTACGTGGAAGAAACCATCAAGTCAGAAATTATTACGTCCTTATCAGGATATTATCCGGATTTGAAATGTAAAGCAATTAAAGTTAAACTTTACACTATAAATAGGCAATGTTGTAGCCTAAACAAGGCATCGATTCCTAGAATAGTTTTCTTTCATTTTTACTTGAATTTGCTGGTTGCAAATTATACTATTTATTTTTGTAAATATTTCAACAGGTAAAATCCTTCTTGATTTGTTGAATAAACATCGTCTAAACATTTTATTTATAATAGGACTGTTTATCCCATTATCAATAAAATATTGAAATATATCAAGAAAATTATTTATTTCCTTAATATCCATATATTCTATATAACATTCATCCCAATCTCTATATAAAATAGATTTTAATAAAAGATCATGGGCTTTATTTACTTTAGTTGTTTTTTCAACTAAAAATTGAGAAAAATTAGTAAGAGTTCTTCGAAAATTTGCTCTTTGTTCTAAAATATGGGTTTTCTATATTTTGTTAATAAAATTATAATATTCCAGTGGTAATCCTGAATTATAAAAATCATTTATCTCAACAAGCGTTTGTTGTGATAAAAAGTTTTCTGCTCCCTAAATAACTTCAACAAAACTGGCTTGAAATGCCGAGTTAGGGTCTTGAGATCATTGAGATTGACTTACTGGGTTTGGTGTCAAAGAGAATTATGATGCAATTGGTGATCTTACTGTAAAGGCCCAAATTTAACCGGGCAGGCTCAGAATTGCAAACCAAACTATTCTAAAAAATATTCAGTCCAATTACACAAAAACAAAAATAAAAGCCCAATGCAAAGGGCCCAAACAGCCCAAGAGACTTAAAAATTTTGGGAACCTTAGGGTTCCCATCTTCTTCTTGCGCCGTTGCCAAACCATGTGTGCCCTCAGCGCACGACGCCCAATGATGGTGCCCTTGCCGAGGCTTGCACCAAAACAGCAATGACCAGCTCCTGTTGACCCCACAGACCTGCAAAACAAGCAAGGATAGAAACAAAAGCAGCAAACAGACCAAACGCAAGCAGAAACAGCAAAACAGTAGCGAATAGGCAAATATAATGAGTAATATTGTATTATTCGGCTATATAAACCGAAACGAAGTATTGTAAAAAGGGGGACTTTGAACATTCAAAAAAAAGTGTAATCGGAGGGGTTTTTCTTTCTCTTTGCGATTTTCAAATGTAAAAATCAAAAAAGCAGAGGATTTTTTTCATGAATCAATAAGAACAGAATCAAAAATTCAAAAAAAGGGGTTGCTCTCTTATTTTCTTCGCTTTTTGCCTTTCGTTCAGAGGGTCTTCTTCGTTTTTTTTTTTTTTTTTTTTTTGCTTTCGATTTCAAGTTTTAAAATAAGAAATAAAGAGAGAGAAGGAAAAGGGAACTTACCGGAGAGTCGAACGACGGCGTCGTCGTTCCTTGGGCCTCCGGTGGTCTTCGCATGGTGGCAGAGTGGGTTTTTCAAGCCCTAGCCTGATAGCAGAGTAGAAAAGGGGGGAGGGCTTCTGATTTTCCTTCTTTGTTATGCTGAAAATCAAATAAAAAAAAGGGAAATAATTACTCACCTTCGTGACTCGGCCTCTTTGCTGCCGATATACTCCTCTCCGGCGTTTGAATCGGTGTAGGAGAAGGCAAAGGGAGGGTTCCAAAACCCAAGTTGAGTAGAGGCAAAAGGGGAGGGATGAGTGACTGCTGCTGTTTTTGAAAGACAAAAAAAAAGGGCTAGGGTATTCTTTTTTTAAATGACCGACAGCTTCTCTTTTTCTTTTAAGGGAAATATTGGCTTTTTAAATTGAGGGGACATTGTCATGATTGGTCCTTCTCCTTTTGCGCTATTATTTGAATAGACTCTGCTTATATTTTTCTTTGCTTTTCAATGTCTCCCTGAAATTTACTAGTTATTTCATTTTAGTCTATACTTAAGTTCTGCATTCCAAAGCTTGGAATATTTGCGGTTTTAGTCCTCATTCATTGGTGCACTTTGTATTTTCGTCCTTAATGTCATTTTAATGATCTTGTGGATTTACAAACTTTTCTTTTAATTTTATTTCAATTGAGTTTTCTTTTTTTTTTTATTCCAATTTCTTTTTTATATTATATATTATTGATTTCATATTATTATATATATATATATATATATATATATATATTCCTTTAAGTCGATTTATGCATATTTAATTTCTTTGAAATTAACTCATGTATATATTTTTCTTTTCAAAATTTACCACATTATTTTAAATCGTTTAATTATTGTTTGTCTCGAGTTTATTTTATATTTTTTATTTTTTTACATATTAGTTATTTTAAATACTTAGTTTTCATTTATCTTTAATATCTTCTTTTTATTTATCATTTTTTATATTTTAAATTTTTGTTATGTTATTTTAAATAATTTTATTAAGTTTAAGAGTATTATTTATTGTAACTATATATGGTTTATTTTATGCGTTCATATTATGCATACATTTTCTTTCAAATCTATTTATGTTTATATATTTTCTTTTAGATTTATATATAGTTTATTTCTTTTTAAAAAAAACCTATCCTATTATATGTATTTTTTTGTTTACTCCAAACATTTTTATATATTATTATTTTACATATACATATTATTTATATTAAATTTGTAGATTTCATGTATATTATTTATTTAGATTAATATAGATTATTTTGTATTTCTCTTTACACAATACTTACTCTAAAATTCATTTATTATTTTTCATTTATTTTTTTATTTTTATTCTGGTTTCTTGATTCATTTCAAACTTTTACATGCACTACCTATTTTAAAATTCATATACGTATATTATATTTTGAAATAGTTTTATATATTATTGACTTCAAAATTCTTCTTTTTCCCATTATTTACTTCAACCTCATTCATTGTCATTTGAAAGCTTGATACATTTTTTTGTAATTTGCTTTATATTTTTTAAATTTGTTAAAATTACTTTACTCTTTGATTATTAATGTTAGTTTTTTAGGATTGTGAGATTATTGTTACTATGTATCTTGAATTGTATGTTTGTTTCTTTGCCATTCATTGATATAATATTGCATCCACAAATCATTGTTCTAGAAATTTTTTAATTACAACTGTTTATCCAAATTTTTTCTTCAATAAGGCAATGTTTTGGTGTTTAGAAATTCGGAAAATAGTACCCTAACTTATTGGGTTTCGATTTTTCGTTCGACCCAAAATAATTAAATATCCCTTTTCGATTTGAATATATAGGCCCTTTAAGCCAAAAAAAGGACGGGCTTAACTTCGAGAAATCGATATGTTGCACCCTAACTTACTGGATGCGACATTCTTATTTCTTTGAGATAAGTGAGTCTCGAATTTTTACTTCGACATATTTAAATACCTTTTTTTAAACAAAGGATCGTATTTTTAAAATCTTTTCAATCGTTCGATGATAGGACATTAAGTAATCAATTAGGTACCAATTTTGGGCGTCACGAGGGTGCTAACCCTTCCTCGTGCGTAATCGACTCCCGAGCCCGTTCTTTGATTTTCGTAGACCAAAATTAATTGTTTTAATAATTCAAAATGTTTTATTAAAATAATTTAAGGTGATCCGATCGCACCTCGAAAAAGGTCGGTGGTGACTCCATTTTCAAATTTTAAAGTCGATCCCCTATTTCCCCGTTTTCAAAAAAAGGGGTTTCGACACTTACCATTGGATATGGTATATAATATCCTTAATTAGGATAAAATGGTACTTGTGTAGACATAGGAACAAATCTTTAGTTGGATTTTGTTAATTTCCCTTTGTTGGGTTTTTTATGGACTGTATTTCATTCTCCCATTAGAGGTTTTTTACCTCTATCTCGTCTAGATGTAATGAATCCGGTGAGATTGCTGCTGAATTCCAACTTTCCCACGTGTCCTTGATTTCCATCGTCAATGGATAATCATCAATTTCCATCTCAGCTATCTTTTTTAGTAGCTGTACGGATTCTTCATCCCGTTCTTGATGAGGTCTTTTGGTGTTGTATGCCAGTATTCTTCTCCCATCCATCCAAAGGACATAAGTATTATGTTGAAGTAGATACTGGGCCTTGAGCATTAAATCAATTCCGGCTTGGACTTGATGATGAGAAAAATTATTATAACACATGTCAATGGTTTTTGACAAGTGATCTTTATCTTCATTTACCGATGAGAGGTTTGTTCCTTCGAACATCGTCTTTATAATCCAAATTTGATATGGCTGATAAAACTTTTTTTGTTCAGCTATTCCAATAAAACTACTAATTTCTATATGAAAATAGTAAAAGAAATCTATATTTGGAAAACTTGATAATCGGGATTTTACAATAGCAGGAAAATCCTTTAATAAATCCTTGGTTGAATTTTGCTAATTTTCCTTTGTTAGGTTTTTTATAGACTATATTCCATTCTCTCATTAGAGGTTTTTTACCTCTATCCATAAGGCCTGCTGAGAAAATTAACAAATAAAATTAGGATTTTCAATAATTGGTATTTCTATAGAAGTTTTTTCTATAGACAATATAATTGATTCTTTGTAAATAGAAAATGGTAAATATTGTTTTATAAAATCATTGCCTAATAATATATCTCCTTTCATTTCAGGAAAGCATAGTATTTTAGGAATTACAATTTTTACATTATTTATGTAAATTGGTATATTCCTAACCTTATAATATACTAAAGTTTTATTACCATCTATACCACTGACCTTTATTGGTCTTTTTACAGGTTTCCAATATTCTCTAGGAATAGCATTCATTTTACAACTACTTGTTGTAGCACCTGTATCTAATAGAGCATGTAAAGGATTTTTATCCTTAATTGTTATTTTAATGTATATACAATTTTTTATATCTTGTACCGAAGTTTGTATATCTTCTATTCTAGTATTTCTAGAATTTCTACTTGGTTCGGTAGGAAAAATAGGGATATGAACTGTTTTCATACCTATCGATGTAGAAGATGTTGTACTTTTATTATCCTCTTCGTCTTCTATTTGAGAAGTTGAGGGTAGAACTAGATTATCATCTGTATTTGTTAACAGATTATTTTTAAAACATAATTTATCACCTAATGCCATATATTCTATAGTACTTACTAGTTTTGAAGTACTTGCATCATTTGTATCTCCTATTATCCAATCTTTTGGAATAGAAAGATCTTTTAAGTGTAATAATTTTGGCTGTATTTCCATAGTAATTTTATTAGGTTCAAAAAGTTCAATAATTTTATTATTGACTTCTTTTATTTCTACCTCTACCGTATTAGTATATTCATTAATAGCAGTCCAGCTTATTGCAAGATCTTTTGCTAAGTCTTTAATATCAGCATTTTTTGTCTGAATTCTTAGACATAGACACTCTTCTATTAGAGGGTCTGTAATAGATATAAAATAATTTAGTTTTACCTTAAACCCTATTACTCCATTATATAAATTTGATTGGATTCCTCCAATAAGTGCTTTTATTGGATTTTCAAATCTTTTATCTAATAAGACAGCTATAATAGGTACATCATGACCTCTTCTAAATAAAGCTCTTATTATGATCATAATTATACCTAAATGTATATATCTAACCTGAGGATATTTTTCCTAATCCTCTTAATTTTTTCTTTAGTAAATAAAGAGATTTCAGTTAATCCTCCTTTAATATCCTTAGCGACTGTATTACCGCTAATCTTTTCAATATGTCTTTGTGACCATATTTTAAACCTAGATATTTTATATATTTCTTCTTTAGAAATATAGTTTTTAGTTATATTTTCTATCATTTCTTTTGATATGTCTTTTTCTTCTCCAATTAAATTTCCTAATTTTATATCCTGTTGTTCAGTTTTAGGAATTTCTTCTAACTGATTACTATGTCCTAACATAAAGATATATTCTTCATTATCAGTATCAGAATCTGTTTCTGATATTAATTCGAATAAAATTTCTGTAGGATTTATTTCCTCACTAAAACATATTTCTAAATCTTGTTCTTCAAGACTTTCAATCATTTTTCTAGCATTTTTCCCTTTATTAGGACAGTTTGTAGCTATGTGACCTTCTTCATCACATATAAAACATTTACAAATTTGTTTTATAGGTTTTTTAGCAGTTTTTCTTCTTACAAATTTTTTCTTTTTGTAATTATTATTACCAGTATATTTTTTATTTCCTGGTTTCCATTTTACCATCTTATATTTTTTATTTTTATAATTTTTATAAGTCTTAGGTTGTATAGGTTTACAACCAAACTCCCATTCACCTTCTAATAATTTTGTACAATATTTATGACTTAATTTTTTTAACTTGTTTAGCAGCTTTACTCTGTAAATAGTGTAAAGTAATTCTTTCTCTAGCAAAATTAATCTTATTTCCTATAGTATCTATATTTTTCTATATCTAGACCAGTTGCTTTATTGTGTTTGTCTAAATATGATATATATTTATTTATACAAATTTCATCCCATGACGGGCGTAATTTATAGAAATATTGGTTTTTCCAAAATTCTATATTACTATTTTTTAACTTTTGATATTCGTGAAGAAATTTTTTAGAAAATTCTTCTAAGTATCTAATATCACATAAATTGATTTTTGATAAAATATAACTAGATTGGCCATCCTGATCTTTTTATGGAATCACTTTCGGATTATTAAATTATATTTGTAATGATTTCAATAAATTATTTAATTTCTTACAATTTTGGAAAAAAAATTTACAAAATTACTAAATTTGTTACAAAATTGTAACACTTTTAGCAAATTACTCCATTACTTACAACATAAATTACTAAAATTCTTGTAAAATTGCTAAGAACCATTTGGATAGGCGTCTACCTCTAATGTAATGCGTTTAATGTTTAATTTTCTTTATGTCTCACGTCAGAGTATCTAATCTCATTGCGCCACCCTTTTTTTTACACTGATCACAAGTAAACACACTGTCCATCCAAAGAAACCCTAAATCTCATACAAATTTCTTACTGAATATATTACAAATTTACTGAATTTCTTATAATATTGTAAAGTTTTCAGTAAATTACAAAAAATTTCTTTACGATGCAAATTATAGAAATTCTTACATTAAATCTCATACAATATTATTGAATCTCTTATAATATTACTGAATTTCTTACTTGGAATCCATGAAAAGCTCAATTTAAGTAGCCCATTCTAAACTTTTCCAGAAACACGTATTTTCATTGTACTAATAAGATAAAACCAGGGCTACAACGCTATCAAATATCAAAGTCAGACCCCAAAAAGAGGTCTATGCATGCGTGTGTTATTATGTTAATCCCCTAATAACATTACATTGATTGATAACTGAACAACAAATATAGATATATGCATGTGTTCATATATGTATATGTCAACAATATTACAGCCTCTGCAACTCAGTCCAAACCCTGGAACTTTACAGTTTATTATAAACCGATTACAAATACAAACCGCCTAGTAAATGTTACATATTTAGGGAGACTAACCGGACTTCAGCTTGCACCGTAGTCCAACAGTTCCCATCTGAAGGGTCGGAACACATACACAACTTCCGGACAGCTCTTAAATAATAGAGCAACACAGACGCAGACTGCAGCAATTGCTACCATCGACAGCATTGCGGGCCTGTAACTCAATGACATGTTGGTCGCCATCCCATAGCTATAAGGAAGCTTCTGGTCACAAAGCTTGCAATGTCGCTTCACGGGTCTCAATTCGAGCTGGCTTATCTCAAAGCTGGTGGTTGTCTCATTGTTTTGCTTCTGGTTTGGGCTGGAGACAGAGGGAGTGGCGGGAATGTCAACCACCACATGCCCAGAAGGTGATCTCTTGTTAATTTTCCTTTGTACCAAGTGGATGTACGAGTAGTGGCCACGTAAGCGAGCATAATCTTCAGGTGTAGAGCCAGTGCTGTCCTGAGCACTATTCCAAGCATCAATGCCAACCTGAACAGAAAATAAGCACAATACTTAAGAAGTCAATGGACCATGGCTGACAGAATCCAGACTGAAGGAGATATAGAAGATCACCGAAATTCATGTTAGCAAATCAAAACAAGAATTCCTGCATTTCATTTCCAGGAATGCTCAGGTATAAATTAAGAAGATACCTTTCCAGGATCATCAGTTAATGCATCCAACACATCCTCGGAACCATCTTTACCAGCTGCAATGTGAAGAGGAGTCAAACCTCCAGGGCCTAGTACATCAGGTCTAAACAAGAAGGTTTTATCAACACCAGCAGCGACTGTCCCATTCTCAAATCCTAATTTATCTGAAGCGTTCTCCGGAATAAATCTTAAAAGGAGCTCCACTAGAGGTCTACAATTTTTCCTAACAGCTCTGTGAAGAAGACTCATCTCTGTTAATGCAAGGTCGATAGAGTGGTGCTCCCCAGAGTCCACTGTTCCATCAAGAAGAATATTTAGAAGTTTCTTCACTACAGCACACCATTCATGGTCCATAGAGAACTCCATAAGCCACTTGAACCGCCTTAGAGAAAAGGATTCTGAGCTAGGATCCAGCTGGCCCAATCTAGACTTCGATTGACTTCTATGAAGAAGCCAACCAACTTCATGAATGAAGTCCATGGCTACATTTTTGGCTTCCATTCTGCCAACATCGGCATCAGTGTCAGTAATCTCCAGTAAACTCTCAAGCATTCGGATCTCTGAACAAACATCATCCTCAGCAACTATGAAAGGGAAGAAACTGCTGCTAAAGCAAGGGTCTTCAATCTAGAGAAGATCAAGGAAATGTCAATTTCCGCAGAAGGAAAGACAAACTAGAATAAATTTTATATATACACCTTTTACAACAAGCATGTAGGGTAAAAAAAAGGAAAAAGAGAAAATAGCAAAGACAGATATAGCAGTACACTACTTATTTTGCACTACATGAATGGAGCATAGTGACTGAAGAATATAGTGCAACTGGAAAACCAGAAAGTGTCATGCTTCTATACCTCTCTCTACATCCTCACCAAATATAGAATAATACCAAAGCCAGACACAAATTAATAAAAGTTGTCCAAGCAGTCAACAAGCAGCCAAGCATGTTCTATGATCCAGCATAAATACATCCAAGAACTTAAAGTTCAAACTATGTCTCAAATCTCATCATCCTAGGACTTCCCTCTTTCCTCCCTTTACCCCCTCAAACACTCCTATGTTTCACCTTAAATAAGATGAAATTTCTTGCGAATAATTACGATAGTCCACCCAAAAGTAGTACAGTTAGCAGTAGCACTAACCAGGATGTATTTGCACTACACCTGTTATCTACAAGCTACATTGTAACCTCACACCCAACTAAAAGGAATCTTACTAGAATTCACATATAATCATTTCAAAGATAACAGCAGCAAGGATGGGAGCAATAGGATTGATTAAAGTAGTAGAAGAAAGACCACCTCAATGAATCCTCTCCCAGTCACAGTAGGGATAGAGCAAGAGAAGTTAATGTACTGTAACTCATCTTGCTCCTTGAAATCATCATTGCCATCTATCAACTCATGAGAATCATTTTGCACCAGATACTTCCCTTCTACAGAACAGAGCAACCTGGGATAGGAATCCAAGAATATCAAAGGCTCTAGACAAACCATAAAAATTCAATACAAAGCATGTACTCTCTTGTATACACTCCCGAGGATCAATTCAAGCAATTGAGGGATAAAATGACTAGAGAAATATTAGCTGCAAGAAAAATGTAATGAATACCTTGTGGCTGGCCGAGACAGATTGATACCTTTAACTGAAAATTGAGCTCTCTCAGTTGCAGATACTGCAATTGGTTTGACATTCACAATTTTACTATAACAGATGCTACCAAGAGGTAAATACGTATCTACCAGAACCTGACCTGCAGCACAAAAATAAATTGGTCAAGTATTCACACCTCCATGCATACGTACTCTTGCTTGCCAATTATTTGCTCATATCAATTAAATGAATACTGATAAAGACAAGATAAAGAGACCATTATAAATGAATGCTATCTGATCTTGCACCCTTATACAAATCCATCCAGTCCTCCAGAAAGTGTCATCCGAACAATCCAGAAGTCGACTCAAACTGAAACTCAGATTAGAGCACAGCTGACAAAATAATAGACAATTAAAATTGTGAAGAAATTAATAGCATTTAACTGAATAGGAGATAAAAGAATTTATAATTTCATGCAAACAAGCTTACATCATCCCAAGCAGCCTCAGCTTGACGAAGATAAATTGTGAGAACTATGCAACCAGGCCTAATATAGCTCTCAATGTCGGTGGGACTATGAGATAACCAATCAAGAATCTGGAAGTTCAAATATTTTACATAATTATACTTTCGGAAGAAGCGAACCCCATACTACAGTTGCATTTATAAACTTTTGAGTACCTGTGCTCGCAAGACCAAAGGAAAATCATTTGGTTCTTTCCCAAATAATTTAAACACAATCCTATCTGTACGGCTCTGCAATGTCAAAGTGAAAGTAAATCATCAGAGGTGAAACTTTCATAGAATTTTATAGCACTATATATATATATTAATCAACAGATGAGATGGATCATTAAAATATCCCTTGGTAATTGCTTGTCATGACAATTTAAACCTCCTCCACAAGTAAAGCCATCTAGCAACTGCCCTGACCCCAAAGTAATATTCAAGGAATTTTAATACAAAAATGGTATGCAATCATGGATATTATGCAATATAGAGATACCTGAGCACCACCACTGGAACTAGAAGGTGATTGGCCAGATGCTGAATCTGAATTCCTACTGGTCTGGGGTGGACTTGACTGATGAGAGGTCTGTTGAACCCATGAAGGGCAATCAAGAGAGCTAGTCCCTATATTCACAGGTGCAGGTGACCTCTCTATGTCATCTGTGCTATTGTCTGAGTCAATATATGTGTCATTCAGATCAAAATCATTCATCTTGACCACTCCAGCAGCACTGCCTTGGACCTCAGCACCCCTAGTATCATGAGAACATACTCCTTTCTGTGGCATCTGCAATGCAGGTCCAGTCTGCTTGAAAAGCTGAGGAGGGCCTTGGCCATTAGAAAACAAAGCTGAAACAGCTTCTATATCTTGAGGTACGGGCAGAAGCCCAGATATGTTTCTTCCCCCTTGTTCACTGGTATGGTTTGCAAGGCTCCTTAGAAGATGAGACAGAACATCCTGGTCCGTGGTCTGGCCAGATGTGTTAGCTGTCATTTAAGAATATCAAGGTCATTCACCCATAAGCAAATACAAAATATTCCATGTGAAATACAATAGCTAGAATTATGCTACAACCAAAGAATCTTAACAGCTCTCTCATGTTTAACTTCTAAATTCACCTGAAATATAGATTTCCAAGAAAGTTCATGGTGAACTATCCTGAGAAAAATAATTGACTGAGTATGAAAAATGAATTGAGATTCCTTTTGCATTGGTTGTTCAAACATTCATAATTGCCCCTTAGGTCCCCAGAAGGGAAAATGATTGTGTAAGTATGAAAATGTATAGCAATTTAGACCCATTTTTCAGAGAAAAAATATAGAAGATTATATACTCAACAGACTCAAACCCAATAGCATTCAGTTGTAGTGGAAAGTCAACTAGATACTTACAATGCAAATTAGAAAGTATCTTCAGAAGACTTAACAACAGATAACCACTAGTTTGCTCATCATTCAGTGAATTGACATTGACGACAGCTTCAGGATTTCTTTTCCTCCTCCTTTTATTGTGGCCAGCCAGACGTCTGCGACAGCTTCTCTTACCGTCATCAAACTCTTGAAGGACATGAAACCTACCAAAAACCAAACAACATATCCAACAATATAGATTTTCAGCTTGAAGTACAAAAGATCACCAAGACGTTACTTCTATAAGAATTTCTACAAATTTAGTTAGCCTATCTCTTTCAGTTCTGCAAAGTGGTTCAAACCTTAAATGCTTACCGACTACACTGCTGACAAAATCGCTGCATGACATTTCCGACCAGTGTCTTACTAGCCTTGGAATGCATCTCACAAACCTTATGCCGCCTATGATAATCCTTGGCATCACTCAGATCAGCCCTGCAGTCATCAACCTGACAAACTGCACGATTTCCAGAACCTCCACTCAACTTGGTCTTCTTCCCACTAGTTCCCTCCCAATTTATTGTATCTCTTTGGCTAAGTAGATTACCATGACCATCTTGGCCCCCAAGCTTCAAAGTAAGGCTACCTGCTTCTTCATTCAGACTGTCATTTTTTACCACAGTGACCCTTCTCCTCTTCTCCAATTCCCTTTTCCTTTCAGTTTCCAGATCCACTTCGTCAGAGCATGACGATGAACTATTGGATAAATTGCCAGGAATCCCAGACCCCAGCGGGAAAAACTGCCTCCCCATACCATCAGCAGACACCGGATTCATCCGGCTAGCAACAAAAAGGTCACCATCCCATTTCCAATCATTCAAATTCCACTCCAATGTCCTTTTCCCCACAGCCTGCAGATCCTCCGGACTCACACCATACAACTGAGCTTCACTTCCATATCGAGCCTCCATTTATAAAACCCCAAGTTACCAGAAGACTCAAAACCCAGTAATTCAACCTCAAACAAATCTCAATTTAACAACAATCCACAACTTTAACCATCTTCCAGCTACAGATCAGAGCTCCAAAACCCTATACTACATATTACAACTAATCAGCTTCAGCTCTTTCCCGAAAGTTCAATAAACAGTACACCAACACATCCATGATCCCAATTAAGAGTAACCCACATACATAATCAAAACAAAAAGCCTACTTTTCGCTAAAACCCCAAATTCCAAGCACTTGAGGGTTTTTTTTCGCATCTCACAACAACATATCCAAATTAAAGCTGACAATCAACTCCAATTTTAAAGGAGCACAAACAATCAGAGGTAAAGAAAAAAAAAATAGCCCTACCGGTTACTAGCTAGGAGTGTAGACAGGCGGGAAGATTAGGGAAAAGAGTTGGCCGGAAAGTGAATGGAAATTAGAGACAAAAGTAGCGAAACGTCTCAGTAATGGTTATTTATGATAGTAACGTTGTTGCTTTGCTTGTTTGTATTTTTTTTTTTTTTCTTTTTTTATGAGGAGAAGAAAAAGAAAGGAAGGTGACAGTAGACATTAAACCAAAATCGTGGACACACCACGTGTCATATTTTCTTAATTCTCCTATAAATATTAAATCAAAATTCAAATGATTCCATTTGCACCTCGTTAAACGGGATTTTTTTTTTTTCTATATTTTTTTTAAATATCGAACTAATTTTAAATATTTTAAGAAATTATATTCATAACATATTTATATTTCTATTTAAATTTTTAATTGAGTGAATCAACCAAACATTAATTTAATTAAGAAATAATTAAAATATATTTTTTATAGAGTAATAAAATGTATGAAGATATTTTTATTTTTATTTTAATATTAAATAAATTTAAAAGAATAATTACACAAAATATTTAAAAACGAGGAAGCATCAATATCAAAATTTTAATTTTATCATCTCAATCAAAACTAGTATTCGTTTTTTTTATAAATAAATAGTTTTCCAATAAATTATATTAATAAAGATGAATTTTATGAAAATATTAACCAAACATTGATGGTAATTAGAGCTTGAGAGCTTTACCCAATAGTTTAATATTACATCAGTAATTTTATTTTAAATTTGAAATTTGGGATGTAGATACTGATGTATCATTAAATATTTTGAAAAAAAATATTTTTTAAAATTTTAAAAAGATAAAAATAAAGATTTTTTTAAAAAAATTGGAATTTCTCATTAAATCTTTCAAAATTTTAAAAATTTTTTATAATTTTCGTTAAAATTTTAAATTAAAATTTCTAAACATTCACATTAAGTCCTTTTAGTTAAATCCGTTATGGAATTAAGAAAATGATAATTTAAAGTTGATCACGGGAATAATAGTTCAATGGCAGCTTGCATCAACCATCAAGTGCCAGCTATGGTCCTTGTTCTTCATACTTCTTTGATGAAAGAAACCTTGTAATGTTTGGACCAAAAACTTAGGTCCATCTCTATATACCCAAAAAAGGAAAACCAACTTTCATCAAATTTTGGGTTTGAATTTGGCAATTCTTTTATATGGAAAATTTCGCTATTATTTTCATATTAAGATCTAATTTTTTTGTCTAAATTAGGCCCTGGACTTGACAAATGTTCTTATATTGAGACTTGAAAATTTTTTTTATCTAAGTTAGTCATTAAAAACCCTAAAGTTCAAGCCACAATCTAATAACAATTGTTAAGTTCAAAACCTAACTTAAACCCAAAAAAAGTTCAAGTCCCGATGTGGAAAATATTACCAAAAAAAAAGTCTAGGTCTCAATGTAGGAACAATTGCCAAGTTTAGGGCCTAATTTAGACAAAAAAAAGTTTAAACCCCAATGTGGAAAATGTTACCAAGTCTAGGTCTCAATGTGGGAACAATTGTCAAGTTTAGGACATACTTTAGATAAAAAAATTTTAAACCCCAATGTGAGAGAAGTTGCCAAGTTCAGACCCCAACTAGTGATTTAACCATTTATTAAATAATGTTTAATAAATCTTGGGGCCTTTGGGTATTTTAATAAAAAAAAATAGGTAAACTACATTCAATGTTACTAAACTATTAGTAAAGTTATGTTTTGGTTAATCAACTTCAAAATATTACTAAATAGTCACTAAGCTATTCAAACATTTTCATGTAAGTCATCAGACTATTAATATTATTATTGTATAGCCTTCTCTATCTGCATCAGATGCACCAATCGAAAGTTTTCCTTCTCATTTTCTTTTATAGTCCAGTTTTTTTTCATGAAATAGATTTGAACGTCACAAATCTATGAACCAAATGAAAACAAGTTTCTTCTCTTATCTTTAACATTGGCCATCAAATCGACTTGGATCTAAGGTATATTCTTCTACTAGTTGATGGGTATTGATTCACTATATCAATTATCGAATCTTCACTTGGAGCTCGCAAGCCGAACTTAAAAAAATTAACAGTCTAATAACTTAAATAAAAACTTTACAATAATTCAATAATCAATTTATAATTTTATTAAATTAATTGACGAAAATATAAAATTACTAATAAATAGTAACGGGTGTTCTTTACCCAAAGAAACAAACTTAGATATATACATATATATATATATTGTGGAAAAACAAACTTATATTTTGATAAGTTTTAAGGAAATTTTTCATTTAAGCTTGCTATAAGTTATATTATTGTAAATTGAATGAAGTTAAAATTAATTAATTTTGTTACTAATAAATGTTAGAATATTTTATTTATTTTTTAAATTTTAATCTTATCTTTTTTCTTTAAATAAATTAATTTTTTTCTTAAATATTTAAAGAACTATAATTAATTGAGTGAAAAATATCTCGTTTTTACAGAACTTATATCTTACATAAGTTAACAATGTATTACGTAGGTTAATAATGTGTACCATAGATGATTGAACTTGTTGCATTTTGAAAGTCGTCATGCAATAAAACATCTTAACACTACTTATTATCAACATCGAGAGAATATGTATCATCTCAATAAAGTGGTATTATACGCATTTCAATTTCTATCACTCTACAGTGATAACCTAACAAATGATATATTGTTCCTGATTTAGAATAATTATTGTGCAACATTTTTCACCGATAATTTTTATTAAAAATTAATGATTTTTTGCACAAAATTATTCTAATTCTGTGGAAAGATTATGTGATAATTCCTTTTGCAAGGAATGGTCAAAATTTGTGGTATGTGAGTGTTATTCCAAAGTTGTCAGCAGCATTTTTGACATTTGATCTTTGGTTCTCTTTTGATGGAACAAACCTTGTTTTTAGCATTTGGATGTATTGTTGGGTTGGACTATACAAGAATGGGTTGCCTTCACCACTTCTTTGATAAGATTTAAAAAAAACCTCCTTTTTTCTTAAAAAGTAGAAATGACATGTGTCGAGACACGATGGGAGGAAAGTTGGAGCACACTTTGAAATATTTAACATAATGGGGTGCGATGGTGAAAGGTGAATCTAGAAATTCTTTTAATATGGAGCGGAATTTAATTATAATTTTTATAGATTAAATATAGGTTTAATTTTGTATTAATTTATAATTTTATCAGTTTTGAAGGGATTAAGCATTTTTTTTTTATTTTTAGGAGGATCAGAGTGCAATTTCACTATATATTAATTTATAGATTTTCAATTTATAAGAGGACCAAATTGATTGTGTTTTCATTTTTGGGGGCCAGTGAAATTCACCAATGGTGATGGTTGAAAAGGTGGATTTTTTTTGAACGATCTTTATTATAGATTCTGATCATATATATATATATTACACAATACCTAGAACTACCCATAGCCCCTCCCCAACCCATAAATAGGAGAATAATATGCTTCGGCGCACTCGAACCCACGTCCTCCTACATTGGCTACAATGCTCATATTAATCGAGCTAAGATTAAATCGACAAAAAAGGTAGAGAATTAAATGGAAAGAACTAAAATAAGAGGACTATAGAGAGAGATTGAGAGAATGTTTGCCCTCAAGTCAAAAATTTCAGAAAATTCTTTCATAAAGTTATGAAGGATTTTTATTTATAGAGTTCGAGAATAAGAGTAACAAAGCTAGTTATTAATGAGAGAGAATTTTATGTTGAAAAGGCATTAATATTCTTTTATTAATAATGAGTTTAAGTCGTGAACAGCAACGAATAGTGAATAAAAATTCATAATGTTGTTGAAAGAAAAAGAGAGAAATACTCAATATTACAAGAAAATGTTCTCCCTCCATATATGATCCACCAAGCTAAGATTTTCCAAACATCTCATAAGTGAAAAAAAAAAATCCTACCATACTTCGGGATTATTTTCAATTCTTCTGTTTAGGGTTAATAGTAACATGTGAAACATCATTTACAAAACATTTTTTGAAGAATATGTCTTCCAGAATGACCTTATTTTACGATGAGTTGTTTTATGGCAATAATTTTATTGAAAGTTTTATTCTGAAAAATGGGTATTCTTAAACAACAATTGTTCTAAATAAAAAATATTTTGAATAGCAATTATTCTAGACATGATTATTCTCGAAGAACAATCATTCTAAGTAATAGTTGTTTCAATTTGTTATTGTTTTTAACAAGAGCTGTTCTCAAATTATAGTTACTTTGGATGATAGATATTCTAAACAGAAACCTTATTTTGAATATAGTTATTCTGAACGTAACTATTTTTTCGAGCAATGATTGTTATGAACGACAAGCATTCTAAACAAAAAGCATTCTTCTAAACGAGAAATGTTAA
The DNA here is from genome assembly GCA_020496765.1 of Gossypium stocksii. Taxonomy (NCBI): domain Eukaryota; kingdom Viridiplantae; phylum Streptophyta; class Magnoliopsida; order Malvales; family Malvaceae; genus Gossypium; species Gossypium stocksii. The sequence continues at coordinate 6,225,566 of CM035623.1, forward strand.
AATTAATGGGAATGATATTAGAAATTATTCTGTCCAAATTTCAATGTCTATTAAGAGCTTGGATCATCAATTGGTAATTAATTAACACTTATTTTCAAATGAAAGTATTTTGCAGGTCCTATTTTAGAGACCAAATCAAGTTAGTTCTCTGTGTTAATTCTGAAATATTTATACTTTAGTCTTTGTGTTCAAAAACTAACAATTAAACTTTATAAACTAGTCCTTTTTCACTTCTAGGTTTAAAATCTAACAATTTAGTATCAAAAACTTCAAGAAATCAACAATGAAAACTTTTGAGAACTTCAACAATTTTGCAAAATAATACACAAGTCAACTAAATTAAACTTTCGAGATCTCAAAGTTATGGCTTTAACCCTATTCTTTCCTCTTCTTACGGTATGGGAGATGAAAAGATGAAAGAATGCTAAATTTTCTTTTAAATTTTGTCTCATATACTTAGATTAATTATTAATTAATCTTAATTTATTTACTTAAACCTTAATTAGTTAACCTTGTTTAGCTTAAGTTAGTGCATTTCTACATCACTTCCCACTATTTAAATATAATTTGGTTCAACTGCATAACTGGTCCATCAGCTAATTATAAATTTATGACGATTAAACTTTTATCACTTTTATGAATTAAACATTGTACCATAATTAACTATCAATTAGATATAATTACTTTACCTAAATTCAATAAACTACTTAATTAGACTTGTAAATATTAAATAATAATATTTATGAACTCACACATTAGAAATGAGGTTTCAAAACTACTGTTTTCAATATCACCGAGAAACAGGCTATTATAATTCTAATATAATAATGTTAAACATAATATAATTTTCATTAATATATGTAAGGTTTTTTTTTAGGAGAGATTATTATAAGTGCATTCACAATTGTAATTATAAAGAATATATCCAAATAATTATAACAATAATTCACTATTATAAAACATGATTAGATTGTTAACCAAAATAAATCTAGATTTAAACCAAAATAAATTTATACAGGAGCAGAGGCATACAAGAGCAGAGGTGAATTTAGGGGGGGCGACAGAGGCCCCAAACCCCCTAAAATGGAAAATTTGCCATTTTGGTCTTTTAAATTTTAAAAAAAATTAAATTAATAAAAGTAAAATTACACTTTGACCCATTAAAATGAAAAAAAATTAATTTAATCATTTAAAAATTATAAAGATATAGACAATTTAATTTTGCTCTCCCTAAAATTTTTTCCTGACTTCGCCCCTGTACAGGAGCCACTTATGGTGGTACATAAACTAGAAAAAATATAGACGAAAAACCCACACACAAAAATAAGATATTTTAAAGTTAGCAGGATCTTAACCTTGCCATTAAGCTAATATCTCATTCGCTCTAAGTTTTTTTTTTTTAAATTGGTTATTAATTATTTTTTTATTTTCTCTTTTTACCTTTTATTTTTTTATAATAAGTTAAATATTTAAATTTAAATTTTATTATTTATACTAACTTGAGATTAATTCTTTTTCTTCCCTTTATTTTTTTTATATTTTAATCAAATTGTCCCAATAAAATCTTTTAAATAATGGTAAGTAATTAATTTTACATAAAAATAATTTAATAAATTTTTCTTAGTTGATAACTAAATTAAATATAAACTTTAAATAATTAATTTTAATTGAAATTAAATATTTTTATGAAAATAATTAAATATATTTAATTTTATAGTACTTCAATATGTAATTAAATTTTTATTTATGTTGTAATTAAAATTGAATAAATGAATAAACTAAATAAAAAAATACAAAGATAAACAATACCAATGCTATAATTGTCTTTTTATTTAAAATTTATTTAGTAAACAGATCTCAAAAAGGTTTAGAATGCGTTCTTTAAACCTAAAAGGGTAAAGAGACATTCTTAAAATCACAACGTAAATATATTATTATCCTCAAAATACATCAAAAGAGGGTGCATTAGTCTTTAAAAATTAAAGAAACTTTGCCCAACAAATTCAGAGTGGTTCGGATTTCCTCAAATATTAATGATTCTCCCTTATTCACTAATATGTACCTTTTAACAACAGTGTATAACATTTATAAGATTATCTTTTAATATGATGAGATAGTCTCGTTACCCTTTACATTTTCTACCAAAACCTTAAGTAAGCTCTCATATAAGAGAAATGAAAAAATGAAACAAGCAAAACCTCTCAAAGGTAATTATACGAAGTTTAAGTACTCACAAATACAATTAAACGCTTGTACAATGAATAACAAATGAATTTAGCAAGTGTTTGTGAAAGAAAGATGAGTACAACAAAATGGAAGATTGGATTTTTTTTTTTTTATCTTTGTAAGCTTGTTTATTTTCTTCATTGGGGTGATATTGGACCCTATTTAGATCCTCTTGTTGATTTTTAGCAGCTTGAGGTTATTGGGGGGATTTTCTAATCGTTGAGAGCATTAATTTTGTGAATTAATGATAGTTTGTAAGTATAGGTATCGATATCCTAAAGAGTGGTATTGATATCTTTAAAATATTGATACCTTACACAAAAATAGTCGTTAGAAATGACTGGGTCCAATATCTTCAAGGCAAGTACTGATACTTTAAGAACATGTATTGATATCTTACTCCCCTATTTTGAAAATTTAACTATTGACTTCCAATATACAAATACCTAAAGCCTAGGTATTGATACCTCAAGGTATGGTATTGATACTTTACCTTTTTAGATTGTATTTTTGACCACTGACTTGCAATGATCGATATATTAATCTTAGTGGTAGGTATTAATATCTTGATGCATGGTATCAATATTTTACCCTTCTTGAAATTATTTTTGGCTACTGACTTAAAATGTACTAATACATTAAATTTGGAGACATATATAGATACTTTGATACATGGTATTAATACTTTACTCCTCTAGAAAATATTGTTATTACAGAATTACAATGTATCAATACACCCATCATGAGAATAAGTATCAATACCTTAATACATGGTATCTATACTTAACATTCGAAAGCTTAGATGACACTTTAAATCAATTTAGAAGGGTCTTGGGAGTAGTTAAAAATAATTTTGAAGTTTGAAAGCATTCTAGAAACTTATTTTTGAGTTTTTATAAGTTAAAAATTATCAAATTAATTTTCACTTATTTGATTGATGGGTTGAATTTTATTAAAAAAAAAATTGAAAATAAAAAGTAACAAATATTTTACATTAAATTAAAGGAATAAGTACTCTAAATAATTTTATGAGATGTGTGAATTGAAACTTTTTTAAGATTCATGGAATATCAATAAATCAATTATAAAATCAAAATCCATTGTTCACACCTTTCTTTTGGTGCAACATTGTTCACGTTTCAGCGATAATAATTTATTCAGCAGCATAGTTCATGCTCCCTACTTTTACTTTTTAAAAGGAAAAATTAATTTAAAAACAAATGATGGGACGGGTTATTGAAATTTAGTTCGATTGATATATATATTATTGTTAATATGTAAGGACATGAGTTTGAGTGCGCTAAAGCTCATTATCTTCCAATTTATATGTTTGAGGGGCTATGGTAGTTCTAGACATTGGATTAAAAAAAAAACAAATATGATCAAAACTTATAATAAAATTCTTTAAAAAAATGGAACGATCCCTTCAAATAATAGAATTTTTATTTTCTTCTATTAAACAAGTCGTTTTTTCTCTATTATTTATTATTATTATTATTATATAAATAGTTACCCAACTATTAACATATTTCTGTTTTGGTCATTCATATTTTAATTTTTTTATTTAAGTCTCTAATGTTATTGAAATTTAATATTTTTGTCACTCATCAATTAAATTATTAATGGAATGCTGATGTGATCTTTTTCATTGCTATAATAATAAATTTAGTCTTTTAATATTTACAAATTTTATAACAGCTCAGTGGAAATTTTTGAGTAGTTCAATAATTATTTTATAACATTTTGAAGTTAAGTGATCAAAAAGTAAATTTACTAATAATTTAATAATCTTGGGTGCAACTTTTTTATTAACTTTTAAATTTTATTAAGGCATAATAATTTATTTAGTTCTCTAACTTAAAAAAAAAGTAATTTTAAACTTTTATTTAATTTTTCGTCCATTTTAACTATTAAATTTACGTTGCAGGTTAAATTATCTCAAAATGGATGAAAAAGTTATCGTTTGTTAACTTTGATGATGTGGCATCCACATAACAATTTATATATATATCATATAAGCAATTAATTAATTTTTTTGAAATTAAAAAAATTAATAAATAAAAATAATAATTTATGCATCATTTTAGGTAATTTGATAAACAAAATAAGTTTAAGGATTTAAAAAATAAAAAATTAAATAGAAGACTAAAATAATTTTTTTATAAAGTTTAGTTGCTCAAATAAATTATTATTTCTTTTGAGTTTTGGACATATTCTCTTCAACTTGAATTTTCTTTTTGGACAGTTGTAAATTGTTTTCCAAATGTAATCCATCCTTAATCCTATTTGGGTTTGGATAGGTAATTAGGTGTAGTGCAGTACGTTTAGTCTACTTTTTGTTTTACGCTACAGTTTCGCTACAATATTTAATTTTACTGTCAACATTATTTTTATACTAATTACATATAAACGCACTGTCTATCCAAACTTATTAAACTTATGATTTAATTTTAAAATTATTTTTTAATAAATTATAAGAAGAAAAAAAATCCTAATAATAATATGATTAACGCGATTCAAACTCAAATCACATGAATACCTAACGTAGGAGTTACACCTAGACTACATATAGGACAGTCAACAATCTAAATATCATACCAACTCAGGGTTGAACTTTAAGAATAGTTTAAACATTGAATAAAGCATCTTACTTTTCCTTTCACAATTAAAATCAGCCACGTAATCAGGCTGGGTGGATTTGAATCCTTCCAATCCCAGCTCGGTTCAAGAAAAAAAAATTCAACCGGACGGTCGGTGGAGTCAACTGTCAAGTCTGGCAAGCTAGCTATCAGTGTAGAAAGAAAAAAATATATATAAATAAATAAAGTGAAATTATAATTATAATAATAATAATAACAACAAATAAATTAAAGGAAACTGCCAGCAAAGTCAAGGCTCCGATTTTTCACTTTCATCATACGCTACGCGCCCTTCAAGTTCTCTTAATCTTCGCATCTTTCGCCGGCTCCACCGTCTCAGATCTCCGGCCCAACTGTTTCGCTCACTCTCTTATTGGACTGATCGAAGTCCAAGTGCTTCTTCACTTTATCGGTGGCTATTTTTAGGTTATATTTTCTTTTATTCTATACTTTCTTTTTGTATTTTCTTTGATTTTTCTCTTCGTCTTTGATACTAATTGTAGCTTCAGATTAACATTTAAGCGGATCAGTAACGCTAATTAATTTACGGATTTGCTGAGTTTTTTTTTTTGGGAAATTATGATAAAAGTAAAGGGATTTTGAGTTTTGGCTGTTAGATTGGACCTTGTCAGTTACAGTTTGTTTGGTTAGTGGTTGATCTGCTTGATTAAGTGGTAGATGGTTTAACTTGGAGAAGTGTTTTTCAACGTTGTGCTGAGAAGAGATTATTGAAAAGAATTTGTGATCGTATCTGGATTTTGAGCTACTTTGGAACTGAATTATTGTGCTGGAAAACTTTTAGGTGGAAAAGTTGGTCAAATTCTAGGTTTGTGCAATTTCTTTTTCTTTTTTTTGTGGTTTTACTAGCGGTTTGCAGCGGCTAATTTAACGTTACTAAACTTTATATCCAATATCTTTACATGCATGCGCAATTTCAAGTTGGTTCTGACTTCTGAGTATGAATTTCCCGTGATATCATTGAATTTTTGCCTATGCCACGCTGCATTTATATGATGAAATGAAAGGTCTAATTTACCCTATCTCTTGTTTCTTTGGGGATATCATGTGTAATAATGAAATGCTACAATCCGTGAGTTAACAGAATTTATCATCATTTGCGTTCCTAGAAGGTTCTCTTTTTGGTTCTTTCACATGCCATATTCAATATCTTGAATGGGAGTCTTCAAATGATATGGGAGACTGCTTTGGGAAATATATTTAGATTTAAGACAAAAATTAGATGAAGCAAATATGTTCTGTGGTATAGAAGACTTAAGATATGCATGAGATGGACATTTGGTTTGAGACAATCCAAAGGTTTTCATTTATATACGAGCCTCAAACTCACACATGGTGGAAAAACCAAATGCATTTTGCTTATACTTTTTTTGTCCTGTTGCTCTTCCTATATGTACTTTGACCTGACAATTTTGGATACAGTACGAAAATGTGACATGGCCATAGAATGTCTAATAGACATGAAAACAATGTAATAAGCACAATATTGCATTTTCATACACGACTAACATGATACAGTTAATTCATGTATCATATTTGTGTTTATGATTTAACACATTTAATAATTTGTGTTTACACGATTCAGATGAGAAAAATGAGACAAGACACACCTACATGGATTTCTAGATTTATATGTAATTTTGTTTTATTGATTTGCATCTTCTATACCTGCAAGACATGTAAAGCATGGTGTGGTTAAGCTGTCCCCCCCCCCCCCTTTTTTTCTTTTAACATTTATACTTACTTACATGCTTCCTTGGATTTCTAGATTGGTATTTTACAAATTAGAGATAATTGTCAAAGGATAGAGCCATGAGTTGTTTTGGCTGTTGTGAAGAAGATAATATCCACAATGCCACAGACAATGGAGGCCAATACATGTTTAAAAACTCAGCAGGTAATCCTTTGGTTGAATTTTGCATCAGCCTCTGTGTGAACTTAACTTGCATATTTCTTCACCTTTAATACCGTGAACTAGTTTAATGAAGCATAATATGTAGGATGGCATGAACTTCTTTGGTGCTTATGCTCATAGTCAGTTGTTGTTAAATTGTAGTTTGTTTATTAGCTTTAATTTTATTTTCCTATAAAAAATTTATTTTGCTTGATTTTTGTTAGAATGATATCTACACATGTATGTGCTATTTTCTTCAACCTAAGTTTTTTTTACTACTCATACTTGATATTGATGCATGTTTGACTCTATCTTTTGAATGTTATGTCTGGGTATGCTTTGTGCTCACTTTACACTGAATCTGTTGGTCTAATCTGGGCTGAATTTTTCCACAGGAAATGTTGGGGGTTACCATACATCTGAAACTGCATCGAAGAGTGCTCAAACCGTAAAGGTTCAGCCTATTGAAGTCCCTGCTATTCTGGCAGATGAATTGAAGGAAATCACAGATAACTATGGTAACGATGCTTTGATTGGAGAAGGTTCATATGGTCGAGTTTATTATGGAGTTCTTAAAAGTGGAGAGGCTGCAGCGATAAAAAAGTTAGATGCCAGCAAGCAACCAGATGATGAATTTTTAGCCCAGGTTCAGTCGACAGCTATAATTCATTGCATTTATCACATCCTGATATAATTTTAGAGTTCCATATTTATATCCATTGATGTTTGGATTTTCAGGTTTCCATGGTATCAAGGTTGAAGCATGAAAACTTTGTTCAGTTGCTTGGTTATTGTGTTGATGGGAGTTCTCGTATTCTTGCCTATGAGTTTGCTTCTAATGGTTCACTGCATGATATTCTCCACGGTATGCATGATGATGCTTTGTTCATTGCTCCTGCTAACCATATATAGGAATGTAACAATGCTTGAAGGAAAGATCTCTTCGTGATGTTATTATAAAAAGTTTCTTCCTTTATTGAAAACAAAATATCTGGTTTGTGATTTTTATGTTGTGCTGTTAATATTGCAAGATTACTATTCCTTTGATGCAGGGAGAAAAGGTGTTAAGGGAGCTCAACCAGGCCCTGTTCTGACATGGGCACAAAGAGTGAAAATTGCTGTAGGAGCTGCAAAAGGGCTTGAGTACTTGCATGAGAAGGCTGATCCTCACATCATTCATCGTGACATAAAGTCTAGCAATGTGCTCATATTTGATGATGATGTGGCAAAGATTGCAGATTTTGATTTATCTAATCAGGCTCCTGATATGGCAGCCCGTCTTCATTCCACTCGTGTACTTGGAACCTTTGGTTATCATGCTCCTGAGTAAGTTATCTGTTATATTTATTTTGTCGAAGTTAAATGGTGTATTGATTTTTGGTACCTAAAATGAAGTAGATTTTCATATGATTACTGAGATGTTTCAGGGAACAAGCATAAAATATCTAAAATTTCTTCTTATATATAGCTTGATTTAAGATAGAATGCCTTGAAAACCGACTGTTCTTTGGCAGATACGCGATGACTGGGCAATTAAATGCCAAGAGTGATGTATACAGCTTTGGTGTTGTGCTGCTGGAGCTTTTGACTGGAAGAAAACCTGTTGATCATACTTTACCCCGTGGACAGCAAAGCCTAGTGACATGGGTACTCTTCTGCAACTTGTTTCTGTATATCCAGCCACTGTTTCATTGTTAAACTTTTCAGGCATGGCTGATTAATGAGAGCTTTGAATTCTGTTAGGCTACACCAAGACTTAGTGAAGACAAGGTTAGGCAGTGTGTTGATCAAAGACTAGGAGGAGATTATCCTCCCAAGGCCGTCGCCAAGGTATTAATATGCTTGGTTGCTCCAATAATATCCGTTTTCTATTCACACCCACAATTTCCGTGTTATGCTAATATTTTTAAGAGGCTGCATCAAACCTTGTTTTAACCTTAAACCTATCCTGACCTATCCTGGCCAGATGTTTCCTTCGGTATGGTCACTGAATGCCAATGTGATCTGTCATGTATGTATGCCTAAAGCAGTTTGTTGTTGTGATTGCAGATGGCTGCAGTTGCTGCATTATGCGTGCAATATGAAGCTGATTTTAGGCCAAATATGAGCATCGTTGTCAAAGCTCTTCAGCCACTGTTGAATGCCCGGCCTGGACCTGCCGGTGAAACACCAAACACATAAATATGCGTATGGCCTTCGTTCTCCACTCTTTCTATCTCTGTTCTCTGTGTGCGCAGAAGTGTTCACGCAATCAAGCATCCAGAATTTATAATGAGGGGATAAATTTTAGAAGGTGATGATAATTTGTTTATTCAGAGTGCCGTATGCATCTATTATATACTCGTATTCGATTTGTTCATAATGTGAGGTGTTCTTTTAATTATTATTGTTATTATTATTTTTAGGTTCTTGCATATATATGTTGGTCTTCTTGTATCTTTTTTTGTCTAAATTTAATCATAACCTCATCTTTCTTTCATGAAATTGGTAGCTTTTCCTTTTTCTTTTAAATAGTTATGCATCTTTGATTGCTCGGATTACAAGAAATCACCATGAATGAAAGATTATATTATGGACAAGCTAGATTGTACCTGATCTGAGCTGAGTTCAAGCTTTTATGCTCACAGTATAATGCTTTTGCCCTTTAGGTTGTTGGGCAAGTTGGCCAAGTTGATGTTTTTGTGATCCTAATTAACAAGTAAAAAAGTTAAAATGGATTCAAGTATAATTTAAAGTTGAATTCGAATAATCAGTATTTTATTTACAGTTGTTGTAATCTTGTATACAAAGCAACCTATGTTTGGCATTTGTTTTGATAAGTCAATATGTGCATTTTGCAGACTACATTAGATTCAGAGTAAATTGATTTTTTTTGTTGTTAAAATTTTTATCAAACTGACGTGGTCAATGAAATAATTAAATAATGACAAGTCACGTATAACGTGTATCTCATGTTGATGTAAATGGATCATTTTAATTATATAAATTGATAAAAGTTTTAAGAAAATGACTAATTTGTTCTTTGAAGTTTGAACGTAAAAAGCATGGAAGTGTTTTATTTTGAGTTTTACCTCGAAAATGGCAACGGTTTTGTCCATCTCTTTTTTTGAAAAGCTATAAGAGATTACTAAGGTTATGTTTGATAAGCTTAAAAAAATAATTCTAAAAAGTTAAGGGTTGAATCTAAATTATAATTTTTTTTATTTAGTATATTAGTTAAAATTAAATATTAAATATAATTTGATTTTTTGATAAAAATAATAGAATATTAAATGAAATAGAATTAAATAAAAGATGATTGAATTTATTCTATATTAAGTAATAAGTAAGTCTCTATTTATTAATAATTTTTTACACTTTCTTGCAGAAAAAAAAATCTATTATTTTTTTATGGTGGGTTATCAAATGTGTTTAAAAAATTAAATTGTTGAAAATATTATTTTTCAATTATTGAATTTTTTTCAACACTTTATTAAACCGGGCTTAAGTATATTTAGTTATGATGTTACTTTTTATGAAAATTGTAATAATATTATTTAAATTAGAATTTCCATCACCATCCTAGTCAACTTATTTTCTCGAAAATAGTAAATAAGTGTTTTATTTATTACTAGAATATGTAAAAGCATCAAGGAAGTCTTATATCTAGAGGTGGATTGCATTTCGACCACTCTATTGAAAAAATTGGTAAATGAGCCCTTATACATTTCGAAATGTGCAAATTAACTTCATCGTTAAATTTTATTTGTTAAATGATGACGTAGAACGTTAATTTAAATGGTTAATTAATAATATGGTCCCTCAATTAGAGCTAAAATATTATTTCAATTTTTTTTAAATATTCTTAACAATAATTCTTAAAAAATTAAAATAAATATAAATTGTTAAAAATTATGTTAAAAATTTCTAAAAATTCAAAATATATATGTAAAATATCTAAAATTTTTTAAAATTTTTTATTAAAATTTCAAGTCGAAACCAAAAAACCAAGTCATTTTACAAGACTTTCTCCCCTATTTTACAAAACCTAGAAAAATAAAAAAAAATTATATGCTTGATTGAAGCCATTATAAAATTTTGATTACTCACTTTCATATCTCCTGATGGTGTGTAACCACCATTATAAAATTTCAATTACTCTTTTTCACATCCCCTTGGCTATTACAAATTTTCCCATTTGATGATCTTATTGTTTAATACCTTAAGAAACTTTGATCTTTAAATTATTAGGTTTAACAATTTTGGCTTTTAAAATTTTAACATAAATTTCTAGGTTCTGAACAAAGATCCCATTAGGAAATTTAAAATAAAACCCCAAAGCCATCAACACATCTCTAGAGGTAGAGAAGCAGTAAAAGGAGTTCATTGTCTTCATCTTCTTCTTCGTTGTCAAAGAGAGATGCAAAATAAAAATAAAAAAATTGTTTATGGTAAATGTGTTGCTTCTTTAGTTTGATTGTATTTTAAAAATGATAAAACTATGATTTTATTGAAATGGGTGTTTTTAAAGTTGCACTGGAGAGCGTTTTCAACAAGATTAATTCTCATTGCATTAGATAATTCTTATGAAATCGAGAATTTTATTGAAAATGAAAATATTTTCCCATTATTGAAAGAGAGCTCAATTTTTCAAAAAATAAAAATCATGATTCACCAAAAAAGAGCATCTTTTAATGTAAGTTTTGGCTTTAATAAATCTAGATTTGATTTTGTTTTAACATAAATTTTAATATTTTTAATACTTATTTTTAAGATTATTTTAATATTTTAGAATTATTGTTAAGAGTTTTTTTTAAAAGAATCAAAATGATATTTTAACTATAGTTTAAAGACTAAAATAATAATTAACCATTTAAATTAATGTTACACGTCATCATTTAAAAAATAAAAATTTAAGGGAAACACTAATTTATACGTTTTGAAATATATAAGAGTTAATTTACTTATTTTTTTGGTAAAGAAATCGAAATGTAATTCATCCCTAAATATAAGGGTTTTCTTAATACCTTTGCCCACTAGAATATGCTTGTTTGCCACATTTGACTGTATCTAATTAAAATTAAACATTAAAAATATTAAATTATTTTGAAAATGATTCTGCAAACTATGAAAAATAAAATATAAAATTTCAAATAATTAAAAATTGCATGTCATGAAAAAAATAACTATAAAACAAATAAGATAAAATTTTAAGGTCAGCCTCAAAATTAAACTTAAATTCAGCTATATCCCATATATTTGGCTTGTTTTTATTTATTACAAATAAGATAAAAAATAAAATTAACATATTAATAGTTAATGTCATAATTTCCTTTTAAAATTAAACTTAAATTGTTGGTTGAGTTTTAGTTTGATTGGTATGAACATTGTGTCAAAAAGAACAGATATTATCACTTCCCAACTTATAAATAGGAGGGTAATGCATTTCAGTCCAGTCAAACCAGTTCCTCCAATATTTATATTTTTTCTTTATTTTTTTTTATAAACGATAAGATTTATTTAAAAAATTAATTTACCTTGCTGCTTTAATTTAAAGAGATTTTTTATTATTAATAAACCCTCTAGTTTATGAAATTAAAAGAAGAAAAAAAAGAAGAAGCAGAATTGACAATTTAAACAATTAACCCACAACCATGTCAATTGGGAACAAAAGTGACACAAAAAAGGATGGGAGAAGAGAGAGAAGATTCGCAGAAGCTGAAGAAGATGGCGGCGGCTGCCTACGATTACGAGAACGACCCAAGGTGGGCAGACTATTGGTCCAATGTCTTGATTCCTCCTCACATGGCATCTCGCTCCGATGTGGTTGATCATTTCAAGCGCAAGTTCTACCAGCGCTATATCGTATGTTTCTTGTCTTTCTTTTTCTTTTTATAATAGTTCTATCAATTTGTGCTTTGGGTTTATTTAAGATTTCCCATTTGTTTCTCTACGAATTTGGAATCTGGGTTTCTTTCTGTTTTGTGTTTGTCAGCTGATTAAGAGAGAATTTGCAATTTCACGTTGAATTTTTTTTGTAACCCTTGTTTATTGTGTTATGTGTTGGTAGGTTAGAATTTGATGGCTGGAACTTTTGGTATATGGGCTTTTCTTTTTCAGCTCAAATCTTATTTTGTTGCTCTTCAATTTTGGAACTTGTGAATTTATATATGATTTCTTTGGTAACTTGCAAACAAAGCATCTATAGGTAGGGATGACATACGTCACTAGCCACTGCTTCGATTTAACACATTCGTTTCTTCTTGAGATAGTTTTTGCTACTTCAGTCTTTAAATGTTAGCTATCACTTGGCCCCTCAGGAAAAAAAGCCATTGCGGTAAAAATACTATGGAGGCTCTTGTACTAGGAGGCAGATTGCATTTTGCTCCCCCTACTTAAAAATTGGGCAAATTAGTCTCTATAGGCTAGATCAAAGAGCAAACTGGTCCTTCTATTAATTTCATCCATTTCTATAGTTAAAATTTGGTCCATGTACATCAGCATCAGATACACGACACGCCACGTCACTGTATGGTTATTTCATCAGCCACGACAGTTTTTAACAGTACAAATGGATCAAAACTTTAACAAAAAGGACTAATTTGCTTTTTGATCTAAAGTATATGGACTAATTTGCTCATTTTTTAGTAGATGGGGCAAAATGCAATCTAACTCCTAGTAGAGGGCCTTCCATGGTACTTTTACCAGCCGTTGCTTAGTTTTTATTGCCTCAACATCATGATATGTGCAAGTACTAGGATTTGGACTAGTTCACCTTATGACCTTTTTTGATCACCTTTTGAATTTGATATTGAGTTTTGGAGCTGGCAACCATGCTTGATTTCTGCAAATCTTGAATGAGTTAACATAGTCATCAACAAATAAAAGATGTTAAAGAGTAGTAAGAGTATTCCCTAATATTTATTCCACTAAGGTGATTCCATTTTCTTTTAAATTGTTTAACTTTAGTTCCTTCAATAGTACATGTTTTATTTTCTAACTGTGGCAGTCCATTCCATTTCCACTATTACCATTGTGGTATCAATGCCATTGGCTTCATGGTACTGGAATTGGGATATATGGTATATCGACTGGGTTTGGTGTAGTTTGCAATATTATTTTCATCCCTTTTATGGCTTTTGTTAAATCAATTTGAGTTAATGCAATATTGGATGAGTTTGCTTGCTTCTTCTTCTGCTCAAAAGCTCTAATATGTCTTGAAGTACTTCTGGGTTAATTTCTTTCTTTCTTTTGCTACTTCCTCTATGCAATTTGCTTTTATTTTCTATAAAGTTATTAAAAAAACAATAGTAAATGGTGGACAACAGGTTCATTATTTATTAAGAATGAAAACTTAAGAGTGTAATACCACATCAATTCTAACATAATTTTTATAGATAAAATGAAAACTATGCACTTTTTTCTTCAAATTCAAGGTTGCAATTACAATTGCTATTCTTCAATATATTATGCATTTTTGCATCTAAATGGACTTTATTAGAAAATGTTTCAAAAGCAAAAGAGCAAGAAAGCAACGAATAAACAATACCAAAAATTCTGTTATAAAGCAAAAGCTAATAGAAAGTAGCAAAGCCATGTTTTAAATAAGAAAATAACTAAAAGGTATCACCAAACCTAACATAACGGTTCAACATAACTGTTGACTTATGTTTCAATTATCCTATTTGCATATGAAAGTTAAAGTCACAATGTCCCAAACCTAGGATCCCTCATTGCTCCTTGCCCAAATTCCTTCCACTCTTAGCATTCAAGTCCATGCAACTCATTTTGTAATTCTTTACATTGTATAGACGTTTGGGTTTTACATTAAAACTAGTTTTCTGCAATTGGCTTTTCAAAACAAAAAGCAAAGGATAGAAGCAACAATTGGATGTAATCTTAGTAATTTGTAAAATGGTCTACATGCTTGAAAAATAGATCAGAGGGAAACTTTGTCCTATTCCCCTTGATGGAACTTGTCTTGTCCGTTAATGTTGTTTACATGCAATTTCTTGCAATGATTAGACTTTTATATCTATATGTATGTCTATAACATTCTAGTACACTCATCTTCCTGTAATATTCTAGTATTGTTACATGACAACTCATATCTGATGATTTATGGGATATATTTTATGAACAGGATCCTGACCTTGTGGTAGAGGCTATGTCGTCATCAAAACCATCTGCTTCATCATCAACCTCATCATCATCAGCGAATGAAAGCACTCGAGCACGCAATGCAGGTAAAAACTTGTTTTTGCCAATGAGGTCAGACAAAGAAGCTAATATTTGCACTAAATAACATAAAATTGTAGAATTTTGTGTATTTGCTCGTTCTTATTAATGAGCTGTTTCCTTCATTGAAATCAATCCTAAATTTGTAATTTAGGCTCAACCACTAGAAGTTCAAGGGCATCAGCAGCTGCCACTTCAAATACAACTTCTATGCGCTGGGATCGGCAAACAATACAATTTTCTGTCAATGCTTGGGTATACTACCTACCCTCACTAGTTTCTTTCTCTGACATGTGCGTATTTGCATATTAGGAAATGATGAGTAAAATGTGCATTGTATTTCCTGATTTATTCTTGCAATCTGTCTGTGAGAGACCACGAGTTGATTTTAACGACTAATAAATCATTATGAAATTCTAAGCCGGCTGCTACCTTTCCTTTCCTGCCAATATTTTTTGGTTACATTTTCTCTTGCAGGTTTTTATCGTGGCTGTGCTTGCCATCTTTCCACTTGTTACTAGAACTCTTTCTATTAGAGCATATCGACTGTCGTTCATGGGCACTGCTTGTTCCGCTCTATACTCTTTGTATGCACTATATGGGGTACACTTATTTCCGCTAACTTATCATCCTTTTAATTTGATTTACTGAGGTTCTTCTCTTGAATCGAGTCTTTTTGTTTATGCAGATACCAAGGGCCTGGAATTTGCAGGCTATTCAAGTGTATTTTCAATCAATAATTACAACCAAAGATTTTATCTACTTTATCTACAGCCTTACATTTGTCACTTCTCATCTCTGCCTTAAATGTAAGCTTTCCTCTGTTCCTAAATAGTTTTAAGGAATTCTCTTTATCATTTAGTGTGATGAATCAATATTATTCTTTTCTGCAGTTGCTTTGATTCCCATTTTATGCCGAGCACTTGAACATGTTGCAAAGTTCTTAAGGCGTAATTTCAATCGTTCTACCTTGTACAGGTAGATCTTTACTCATATATGTATAAACCATCTGCTATGACAGAGTGCTGATTTATTTTATCCTTTATTATTTTAATTAATTATCAGACTATTAACATTATAGTAAAATTCAGTTAATTCATTGATGATATTCTTTAAATGAAAATGCTTGACTCTCAGATGGACAGAAATCACATGCTATTTTTTCCTCCTGTTCTTTTCGTTCTTTTTAAGAGTTTGTTATGATCATTATTGTTATTTTTTTTTTTCCCATTTTAATGTTATAAACATACTCTTTCATAGATGGGGGTGGAGAGATTTGAACCCATAACCTCCTTGGGCCTCGCCTTGTCTTTCCATCCCCTAGGCCTTTGCTTCAGTGGCTTGTTATCCTTATTACTTGGTAAGACACAATAATGCTACACTTCAATTCGAGTAAAACAGCGTTCTTAGTATTACATACCATTTAAGATAATAGGACAATAGCATTATGGCACTGTAAGGAGGATTTTACACAACTTTCGCAGAAGGTAATGGTACTAATGAAACCGAAAGCTTACCTTTCATGAATGTTAATCCGAAGTATTTATCCCCCTTTTTTTTTCATCTTAACCAATTCCTCAGATGCAGAGTAGTTCAATTTGATTTACAACATTCTTTAATCTCAACCCAAAAATGGGTGAAACGAAATCCATGTCGTTTGTGGATGTGCATGTCTGTACTTGAAGGTCTAGTTGTCGATTCCTTTATTTATACTTTCTCCTTTTGTTTGAGCAGGAAGTATTTGGAAGATCCTTGTTTGTGGGTAGAATCGAACACCACTACTCTTAGCATACTCTCTTCACATGCTGAGATCGGAGTTGGCTTCCTTCTAATCATTTCTTTGTTCTCGTCAGCTTCCTATATCTTTTTACCATTTTGGTTTATTTTTCATTTCTAAGCCAATAGATACACCTTCTCCAGCTTTCATAGCTTGCTGAATTTTGTATTAAAATTTTCAGGTGGCAACGCAATATCATACAAACTTTCATGTACTGGCAGGTCTGTAATGCTTCTTTCTTCTGTCACCTCTTTTTTCTATTGGTTAACAATTGTCTGGATGGTATGATAGGTTGGCAGAGAACCCATTTTATGCATGCTGACATATGTGTTGGAATGGATGTCTTTAGACTAGGAAACTTATGGATCCTATCGTCCCCTTTTGCATGTTATAGCTTTTTGTATTATATGATCTTTATGCATTATTCTTGAAATCATATTTCAAGAATGAATGAATTAGGCTAAACCCCTTTTTCCCCTCTCTGACAGCTATTAAAGCTTATGTACCGTGCTCCAGTTACAACGGGTTACCACCAAAGTGTTTGGGCAAAGATCGGGAGGACGGTTAATCCTCTTGTCCAGCAGCACGCTCCATTTTTGAACGGTCCAGTTTCTGCAATACAGCGATGGTGGCTCAGATAGGAAGTCAAAAATGGCCGATATGTAGATGAACATGAGGATGAATTGTTCTACAGAAGGTTTAGTTTGCATCTCTTTTTTTAGATTAAAAACTGATTTGGGATAAATGATGATATATAGCCATCTTGACTGTAGAAGATGGGGTTTAACATTTATTCAGCTAATTACAGCCTTCTCTTGTTCTTAACCTTATTAGACTTTTTTGTGTCAATCATTAAAATTGTGTGTTTTTTTTGCCCTTTTCTATTTCATGGCCTTAAATTTAATAAAAGCAAAAGCTCTCAAGTAGTATACAATGAAATTCATTTTTTTTCTTTTCTATTGAATATTATTTAATTTGCTTTTTTCATTAATTGAATTAGTTTTAACTGACTTCCAATACTAATTTAGAGATTGGGTTTGGTCTATTATTATCCCATGCATATTAGGAGGATCCTAACCCCTATTTAGACCCTAACAAGGTAGACCCAGCAAAATTGATATTATTTCATTTTGATTAAATAAGATACATATTATAAAAATTAAAGGTATCTTAATTCAAGGGCTGTAAATGAATCGAACTCGTGTACAACCTTTGTTTATTTTTAAGTTTGTTCATGTTTAGTTTGTGTTCGTTAAGAATTTTAAATTTTTGTTCATGTTCGTTTAATTAAAATTATGTGTGTTCATGTTCATTTGTTTAATATTCACGAATAATGTTAATAAATAATAAACAACAAACAATAAATACATACACGTATATATTGTTTATATATAAAATAGTCAAATATAAATATTAATAATTATATTATAAGTGAAAAAAGTACAAACCAAGATAATTTTATTAATATATACTAATAGAATTTTTATAAGAAAATACCATTAATAAATAAATGAGTCATAAACAAGTCAATAAACGAGCTTGTTTGTGAATATAAATGAACCTAACACACTTTGTTCGTATTCGTTCATTTATTAAACGAATATAAAAATTTTGTTAATACTCGTTTATTTAGCTTAATAAACAAACATAAACGAACGTTATATGAATGGTTCATAAACAGTTCATCAAACATTTTATTCATTTACACCCTTACTTATTACATATGAAAAAAATAATTAAAATATCATAAAATTTTGTAAAAGCTAAAAATTTCTAATTAAAAATAGATTATAAAATCAAAAGAGGGATATTTTGATAAAACTTTTCAAAATGGTAATATCGTAATTTTAAGTCGAAATGTTTAATTTTAAAAAACCCTCAAAATTTGATTTCAAAATAAAAAAGTAGGGTAAACTTAAAAATAGTCAATTTTGTTTGTCTTAGATTACATTTTAGTCACTTATGTTTGAAATATTACGTTTTAGTCTTTTATGTTATCGTTTTGTAACGAAATAGTCACTTTGCAGTTAAGCTCCATTACTTCCCTAACGACAATACTATGTGACAATCCAAATAAGTTTTAAATGTCAACTTGGATGTCCAACTGAGATAAAAATAATTTTTTCAGTCAAAATGGAAAATAAAATTAAAAGAAAAAGAGACAAACGGTTGTTTTTTCAATTCAAAGTGTAATTAATTTAAAATTTTTAATTAATTAAATTTATTTAATTAAAAACCAATTCTCGTCCTAGTTGGAAATCCGAATCGGCATTTAAAACTTTTGGACTGTCACGTAGAATTTCCATTAGGGAGATAATGGAGCTTAACGGCAGAGTGACCATTTTGTAACAAAACTAACATAAGTGACTAAAATGTAATCTGAGGTAAACAAAAGTGACTATTTTTACAATTTACACTAAAAAGTATATCCTTGTAAAATTGGATCAAATTAAAATTCAGTAGGTGAATCTCTAAATATGGAATAATTGCTATTTCGTTTGTAAAATTATACTTTAACTTTCCAAAATGAAAAAAAATCTATTTAATTTTAAAAAAATGAAATTATAAATTAAAAACAAAATTATATTTTTTCTTTTAAAAATTTATAATTAAATTTTAATCCCTATAAAAAATTATTTCACCTGCAAGTTATCATGAGATAACCACTTAAGTAGGCTTATAAGGCCCAAAATGAAGCCACGTAAGGGAATAGGAGCGATCCTCATCCCTTAGAACATTCTCAAACACAGCATATTCAAGCAAGTTTTTCACACTCAATTAAACAAAGCTTAAAAAACAAAAAATGGCTGAAACCGAAGTAGCTCAAGTTCGTTTCGGCATCGTGGGATGTGCAAACATAGCAAGAAAAGTGGCCAGAGCCATTAACTTAGCCCCTAATTCCATCCTCCACGCCATCGCCAGCCGCTCCATAGACAAAGCAAAGCGATTCGCAAGTGACAACGGATTGGACCCAAGGGTCAAGATTTACGGGAGCTACGACCAACTGCTGGATGACCCTTCGGTGGATGCGGTGTACATGCCATTGCCAACTAGCTTGCACGTCCATTGGGCGGTCATGGCTGCCCAAAAAGGCAAGCATGTGCTGATCGAGAAACCGACGGCTCTTGATGTGGGTGAGCTTGATTCAATACTTGAAGCATGTCAATCTAATGGCCTGCAGTTTATGGATGGGTCGATGTGGTTACACCATCCTAGGACTGTTAAAATGAAGGAGATGCTCTTTGATTCCCAGCTTTTAGGAGACGTCAATTATGTAAGTTTTTTGTTAAATTTATGAGATTCATTTAGAATTTGATTCCAGCTATATATTTCAAAAATTTTACAGGATGCCATAGAGTAATAGCGACGAAAAGAGTGTAATTGTCACATATATTAATCTACACTGAACTCAGTTGTTTATATTTTTCTGCATAAACTTGTTTTACTGACAAAACCAGAGTGTCGGTAAAAATAAATATCAGTAAATTGTTCTCTTAGTAATTATATTGCGTCTAATTTGTAGATTTAGTTTCTATATTTTAGTTTTGTCATTTTTAGTCCATTTATTTTTCGAAGTTTAAAATGGCAATCTTTTTGAATTCGATAAGTTTTGTTGTTACCAAATTTTGACGGGGCAATAAAATATATTATGAGATGTGTAATGTTGTGTCAGTTCTTTATTTTCACATATTGCTCACAAAAATGGTCAGTTAACTACTATTGTTTCAGTTAAGAATGAAATTTCAAATTTCTAAAAGTATAAGAAATAAGAATAATTTAATTGGAGAATATAAATTAAATCTACAAGTTTTGTATAGTAAACTTAACCAATCAAATTTAAATGCTACCATTTGTGTCAGAATTGAAATTTT
The DNA here is from genome assembly GCA_020496765.1 of Gossypium stocksii. Lineage (NCBI taxonomy): Eukaryota > Viridiplantae > Streptophyta > Magnoliopsida > Malvales > Malvaceae > Gossypium > Gossypium stocksii. The sequence goes on from CM035623.1 coordinate 6,246,209, forward strand.
AAATTGAAAAGTATAGAGATTAAAATTGACTAATTCAACTAAATTTATTAAATTATAGAGATTAAATCCAAGAATTACACACAACACAGGGACTAATAGCAAAATTTTACCTATTTATTATATCAATCTACTAATGGAATTTGTTGCTCTTTGGTTTTCAGATATACAGCACATCAACAACTTCAGCATCCCCAGAATTTTTTGAGAATGACATAAGAGTAAAAGGAAACCTGGATAGTCTCGGAGCATTGGGTGACCTTGGCTGGTACTGCCTCGGAGCTGTATTATGGGCCAAAAACTACCAGCTCCCAACCGTAGTCACCGCCCTACCGGACGTCACTACAAACTCCGATGGAGTCATCATCTCCTGCTCAGCTTCCATTCAGTATAAAGAACCATCATCATCAGGAGCCACGACCAACGCAATCATTCACTGCTCTTTCCTCGCCGATACATCCATGGAATTGACCATAACTGGTTCCAAAGGTTCCTTGAATCTCAACGACTTCACCATCCCGCAACGAGAGAGCTCCGCATCGTTCGAGTTCACGTTGGGTGCAAAGTTTGTGGATCTTCATATCGGGTGGAATGTGAAGCCAGAGAGAGTAGTTGTGAATTGCGATGAGCTACCACAGGAGGGTTTGATGGTAGAGGAATTTACGAGGGTTGTTGCGGGGATTAGAACAACACCTGGGGTGTTGCCGGATCCTAAGTGGCCTGAGATTAGTAGAAAGACTCAGATGCTAGTGGATGCAGTGAAGAAATCTGTTGATCTTGGTTGTAAGCCTGTTTATTTTTGAAGTGATGATCTTGTGAGTATGTTTGGTGTTATCGAGCATGTATAATACCAAAGCTTTCCTCTTCAGATATTTCCCCTTTCTTTTTACAAACTATAAACTCATCTAAGACTTAATAAAAAAAATATAAAATATAATGGTAAATTATGTCTAAAATCACTAAATTATTAATAAGTTTATATTTTGATTATTTAACTTCAAAAAGTTATAAAACGGTCACTAAATTATTTAAAAGTTTTCATTTAAATTATTGGATTATTAAAACCAATATTATATAGCTTTCTCTATTCGCACCGCTTGCACCAGATAAAACCCTCACATTCCCTTTTTCTTCTAAAGTTCAGTTTTTATTTTGTTTTATAAATTAGCTTTGAATGTCACAAATTTGGGAACCAAAATCCAAACAAATTTTTTCTTTAATCTCCAACACTGTCCATCAGATCAACTTGGATCTAAGGTTTGTTCTTTTACTCGTCAATGGTTATTAATCCACCATGATGATCGTTGAATCGTTACTTGGAGCTTGCTAGTTGGATTTTAAAGAAAAAGCTTAACAGTCCAGTGACAAATAAAAATTTTCTAATAGTTGAGTGGCTTAAATAAAAAACTTTCAAATAATTCGATGACCATTTTGTAACTTTTTGAAGTTGAGTGACCAAAACATAAACTTACTAATAGTTTAATGACCTTAAATGCAATTTACCCAGAATATAATTGATGCTAACCTATTATTAATATTTTTTTTGGCTAAAGTAATTCATTAGTAATATTACAATAAGGGGACTATAAATATTTAAAAAAAAACACTTTATCATTAATATTATTAATTACTAAACTCAATCACTTCGATAAGATCGCTGACATTTATTAATATAACTTGCAACTTTATCACATTAAGTAACATAGTCAAGTTAATAGGGATTGAATGATAACTCACCAATCATAAGAAAACACGTGACGTGCAAATATTCTCTTTAAATATCTCTCAAAAACTCCTCCTCACAAAGAATGAACACAATACTACCATATTACAATCTCTCTCTCAATGCTCTTTTCTCTTCTTTTCCAACTCTATCACGTTAAGTCATATAGTTGATCTAATAAAGATTTATATTAAATAACGATTCACAAATTAAAAGAGGACATACAAGCTATGAGTGTCTCCCTTAAATAATTCTCCAAAACCTTCATGACGAAGGACAAACACAACACCACTAAATTACACTCCCTCTCTAAGTACTCTCTTTTCCTTCTATCTATAATCTCCCCCTCTTCCACCATCAAGTTAACTCAAATGATTTAATTTTTACTCATTAACAAATATTATTATCAATTTTTATAAGTAAATAATATCACAAATGAGGAGAGTACAAATTTATAATTTTTCACCCAAACAATTTACTTTATTTTAACACTTGAAAATTTTAAAATCATTTTAAAATTTCCAAATATCTATATATATATATATATATATTAGTTTGACCTCCCTCTCTATATTTGCTTTGTCCTTTAAAATCCACACAATTCTCTTCATGGACACCATAAAGTAATTGTAAAAAATACAATTATTAAAATAGTAATTGTATCACCATAATTTTAATTCCATAAATATATTTATTTTGCAAAATATAGCATTTTAAGAAAAAAATAATTTTTAATTAAAAAAATTCTATATTGTTACAAATAATATGGCCTAAATATTGTATATAAGTTTGTATATTCTTTAACTCATTGATTAGTCGAATTAATGAAATCTTCTTGATAAATCTTCATAATGTTTTTTTTTTATTTCAAGTTTTTCAAAAAAAAAATTCATTAATTTTAAGCTGCTAGTTGTACATTGTCTTATATATGTTAACCTTGCACTACAGTTGTTCGATCACTCTCTCATCAAATTAATTCTTCAAACCCTTGGTTGATTCCTTTTCTTTATCTTAATGTCAAAAAATAGAAAATAAATCACGTTAAAACAAATGGTGTAGAATAGAATTAAAAGATATAAAGTTAAAATAAGAAAAAATTAAAAAATGAAAATAAGGTTAAAAAAATTAAAATGGTCGTGTTTTATTTATAATTCTTTGTTGTGTATCAGCATCTCTATAGAATTTTTATTTATAAGCCTTCATACATGCATAAAATAGAAGAAAGAATGGTGGACTTTTAATATTGATTTCTGGGGAGGATTGTACTTACACCAGTGAAAAACTTAGTGATTTTACACCCTTCTGTGACTTTTAATATAATTAATATTTTAACAATCTAATAGTTGAAATTATCAAGCTGTTTGTACTTGTCATATATGTAAATTTTTTAATCGATATGATATCTCTATCATATTGATCTAAAATATTGTCTATATTAATATATATTTTTGGTACTTCCTTAGAATTTTTCGTATTTCCTCACTTTTTTGGTATTCCCTCTTAATTTTTGGTATGTAACACTCCATACCTGGCTCGATCACCAAGTCCGATTTATAAGATGTCACATTTATTGTCGGAGCAACTACGACCAAATTACATTCAAATATTACCATTACACAGTTAATTACAAGTAATATAAGTATTAGATACAATTTATATTCATACTCAAGTCTTACACAAGCCTACGAAAGCTCTATTACTAACCTGAGATCGATTTGGGACTAAACTGTAATATTATTAAAATTCTAGGTTGACGTCGTGACGTCAAGAGTTCCTCGTCACAATGCAACATACTGACTTAGCTTCTCGTTGCAACGACCCATACTCGACGTCCTGTCGTGGCATGGTGACCTGATCCCGTCGCGATGTAACATATTTCTACATATTAAAAACCAATCAATTCACAAATCATAACGCATTTTTCAGCCAAAATCATATCACTAATGGGTTCAATTTCAAATCATAAAACCTTTCTAGCACATATGCATTTCATTCATTTCATCATTTTCATCCAATTACCTAAGTTACTTCACTAAACTAACCATTAAACTACTTGTCAAAAGAATACATGCATATATACATACATTACCATTTACAATAACAACCATATCACATTTTACACACTAGCTAATATTTTGACAATCTAAGTTGCTCAAATCAAACATATAGTCACTTTCAAAATATCAATTCTAAGTCCAAAAGTTCATAAGTATCATACTATGCCAAAATTTGACTCAACCTATGTACATGTCATACTTAAAACAAAATGGAAACTTTATTGAGTTTAAAATCTCTTGCTGGATGGTGGATTTACTGCTCGAACACTTGGAAATCTACTATACTTGTGCACGAAGAAAACAAATCGTACGCAGAGCAAATACGCTTGGTGGTATTTCCATAATTTAAGCCAATGCCAAACAAGTTTAAAATTATTGCATACAATTAAACCTACTGAAATTTTATGATCAAATCTTACATAGTTGCATACCAAATACTTCCATTACCATAGTAACTTGCATATGATCATCTTTACATGTCAATACATTAATATGTACTCAAAACATACCATTTCTCATTCATTTCACAGTAACTTAACCAATTTATATTATCATGTATAGTTACTTACACTTATTCATTTCCATTACTACATATAAACACATAAGTTCCATTCATATTTAGTACTCAACCATTTTCAAGCCTATTGACTCATTATTGCTCCATCAGCCCCCAGGGCTTGTTTTTAGCCAATTTGCATGGTCTTTTACATGCTATTGAATATCACATTTCATATGTATGCATTTATACCAAATCAATTCACATTTCATTTCAATCTATCATACAGCCAAATCATGTTTATATAATCCTATTAACTTGACTTGAATTTCAAGACAAATACATGGATTAGTCAATGTGCATCTTAATCTGACACTGCAGTGCATCATCAGATCAACTGAGCAAAGTAAACTAGCACCTATAGTGCATCATCGGGCAAGCCGAAGAAATTATACTGGCACATAAGGTGTATCATCAGATGAACCGAAGCGACCATATTGGCACATAGGTGCATCGTCGGATAAATCAAAGCAAATATATTGGAACACGTAAGTGCATCATTAGATGAACTGAAACAAATATACTGTCACACCCAGTGCATCATCAGATAAACCGAAGTAAATATATTGGCATGCGAAAGTGCATCATCGGCTAAATCAAAGTATAAACTCGTACAGTTAATAAGGTAACCAATTTCCAATTTTATCACATAGTTCAATTCACATTCCATCATTCTCAATTCATAATCAAATCACCATTCCAATACAACATATAACACGTTTCAACTCAATTTTATACCAGGTACCACATACTAATTAAATCATACTACTTTCTATTTTATTTAATTTAATCCTCTATTTCAATATACCATATCAATCACCATAATTTAACTCATACAAGCATTATATACTCACCTCATTACTAAATTAAGCAATTTAACATGAATATATAATAATTATATTGATCTCGGATTAGAGAAATACAAATTGGGTGTCTCGCTTCACTTGTCGACAACTCTCGTTTTTGCTTTTCCTCTACAAAACATATCATACAATCAATTTCCAATCAATTCATAACCAATTATCAATTTACACATACTTTTCAATTTATTCAATTTAGTCCCTAAAATCGGGACAAACATAACTTTGAACTTAAGGCTTCGGATTAAAATCCAATTTCACCAAAATTTATTAGAGACTTTCTATTTTCTATTCTATCAACATTTCATAATATTTTTTATTTTTATTCAATTTGGTCCCTAATGTACGAAACTAACAACTAAGCTTTACAATTAAGTCATATTCTTAAACTAAGCTTAATTTCTAACAATTCCGCACCAATTCATTCAATTCTCAACAATGGAAACTTTCAAAAATTTTAACAGTTTTACAAATTAGTATACGGGCTAGCTAAATCCAGCTCCCATGATTCAATTTCCATAAAATTAAAAAAAAATAACTAGAAACTTACATGCAATTAAGGGTTGAATTTCTCTTTTCTTCTAAAATGGTTTTGGTGTTCTTTGGGAAGAAGATGACAACTTTTGTCATATTTTTCCCACTTAATTTACTTATATAGTTAAGTTTATTTTACTTAAACTTATTTAATTAACTTAATTATAATTAATTAGGCTTAAACTTTAATTAACTTAATCTAATGATAATTAACATCACATCCCACTAACATCTATCTCAAATCAGTCCATTTTTTATTTTGGTCCTTTGAATAATTGTTATTTAAGTCCCCAAGCCTTATTCTAATTAAAAATTTATAACGATTAATTTTTTACGATTTAGTCTCTAAGCCTTAATGACTCACAATTTCGGCTAAAGCATTTAACCAATTTTCAATTCATCAATATACTAACTCCATAAATGTCATTATTTAATATTTACAGACTCGATTACAGAAACGATAACCCAAAAGTGTATTTTCCAACATCACTGGAAACTGGGTCATTACATGATACACCTTCAAAATTTTTGGTATGGTCACATAATTTTTGGTATAATTTCGAAATGAGGATTTGGAATGAGAAATATAATTTTGGAGTAAAAAATATATTATTTTTTAATATTAAGAAATTTCATTGGGATTTATAGATAGAAAAAATGATAACTTTTAATTTATTTATTTTTCATGATAATACTCGGTACAAAAAAAATTTAAATATAATGATAGTTTTTAAAATTGTAAATAATTAAATAAATGAAACAAATTTAAGATCAACCAATTTTTTATATTCCCTCATAATTTTTGGTACTTCTCTCATAATTTTTGGTACTTTCAAATAATTTTTTTTATTTTCCCTTGTAATTTTTAGTATTTCCTAAAAGGTGAATTTTAATTTGCTATTTTTTCTTGTTAATATTTGGTACAGAAAAAAATTTATATATAATGATAATTTTAATTTTTTGACAAATTAAATAAATTTAATGAGGCCAAGAAATTTTTTTTTTTTTTACTTTTCATGTTTTTTTCTACGTCTTCATAATTTTTTATATTCCCTTTTAAGTTTTTGTACTTCCTTAAAATTTTTGGTATTTCCTCTTATTTTTTGACACTCTTTCAAAATTTTGTATATTTATTTTATTTTATTTTTGATATTCCCTCGTCATTCTTGGTACACTCTCATAATTTCTAGTATTATTTCATTATATTTTATATGGTTTCGGAATGAAGGTTTGGAACGGGAGTTATAATTTTGGAGTGAAAAAAATATTATTTTTGAATATTGAGAAATTTTATTAGGACTTTTTAGATAGAAAAAATTGGTAAATTAATTTTTTTTTTCTTGCTAAAATTTGGTAGAGAAAAAAATTATATATAATGATAATTTTTAAAATTTTGATAAATTAAATAAATAAAATAAATTTAATGAGACCAACTAATTTTTGGTAGTCTCTTATATCTTTTGCACCCGTCATGTTTGTACTTCTAATTTTTTATATTCCATCATGCTACTTCCTCATAATTTGTTATATTTCCTCATATTTTTTAGCATTTTCTCAAGATGTTTTTGTATTTTCTCTTTTTTTTTTTTTATATTTCCTTATAATTTTTTATATTTTAATAGTTTTTTTGTATGATTTCGAAATGACGATTTAAAACAAGATATATTTTGGAGTAAAAAAATTACTTTGAAATATTAAGAAATTTCAATAAGATTTTATAACCAAAAAATTGGTAAATTCTCAAATTATTATTTTTTTATGATAATATTTGGTATGGAATAAATAATATATAATGATAGTTTTTAAAATTTTCAGAAATTAAATAAATGAAATAAATTTAATAAGACCAACCAATTATGAGGGATTATCAAAAAATACGAGGGATTATTAAATATCGATTCATTTGATAAAATTTACTTTATTTATTTATTTTTTATTTTAAAATTTTATTAATATATAAAATAAATTTTATAAGTATGCAAAAATATATTTTTTTATACCAAAAATTGATTTTTAGTGACAAAACTTAATTTTAAAAACATATAAAAAATTATGAAGGAATACCAATAATTATGTGGGAATATTAAAAACTATGTAGGAGTGATATGAGATTCTCACGGTAATTGGGTGACAGGGTTTAGAAGATTTATTAGTTGAGAAAATGTGGTTACTTCATAATTATAGGCTATCTTGTATGGCTAGAAATAGCTCGGATTAGAAACTACACCAAGATACTCATGGAAAGTGATTGTTTAATGGCTATTGAATTGATAAAGAAGAGCAACGCGAATTATTTATCCGCTACTCTTATTAGGAAGATTAACGAAGCAATAAGGCATATCGAAATCGTAAAATTTGAATATGTTCCAAGAGGAGGGAATATGATGACGAATTAGCTAGCTAAAGCTTGTACTAGTGAGGATATTGAATTTAGAATTTTTGATTTCCCTAATTTTCATATTAGAAAATTACTATCAGAAAATAAAATAGGTACCTATCATATAAGAGTTTATTAATTAAGGCAGTTTAATTATTTTCCTTTCCTTATATAAAAAAATTTTATGAGGTGAGAAATTGCAAAATATTAATTTATCTTATCATTTTTATTTTATTTATTTTATTTTTTAAATTTATTAGTATATATATATATCTGCAAAAATGAGTTTTTTTATACCAAAATTGATTAATTAATGAATGAGAAAAGATGAAAATGAAATTTTCTGTAAAATAATTTGACCGGATTATCCGGTATTCCATTCCTATTACAGGGGAGGTTATGGAAAGCTCACCTCACTTTCCATAGAATTTCTCACAAGAATTACTTAAGTGAGTGTGAGCAGATCCATATCCCACTGGAAGAATCTGGAACTAAAAAGCGATAGGGTTTGGTTCGTTGTTAAAAAGATAGGCAGAGGCATTTAAGAAGTTTAGAAATTTCTTAAGGGAAGCCTAATCAGAGAGATCCATGGAGTTTTTAGCTAAAGAATACGGGTACGTCGCGTTAGTGGTGGTGGCTTACTGCTTTCTCAGCATATGGATGGGTATCCAAGTAGGGATGGCTCGCAAGAAGTATAAGGTTTATTACCCCACCCTTTACGCTCTTGAATCCGAGAACAAAGATGCAAAGCTCTTCAACTGTGTTCAGGTTTCATTTTTCTTTCTTATTTTTTGCTTCTTCTAAAAAAATTGTTCAAAACGAAGCGAATTGAATTAATTTTTTGATTGCAGAGAGGGCATCAAAACTCGCTGGAGATGATGCCTATGTTCTTCGTACTGATGATTTTGGGAGGGATGGCTCATCCTTGCATCTCCGCTGCGCTTGGACTTTTTTACACCGTCACCCGTTACTTCTACTTCACCGGCTATTCCACCGGAGATCCCCAGAAACGTCTCAGTATTGGGTATATTACTTCTGCTTTTTTATTATTCGTGAGGGTTAATTGCAGTTTGAATTTTATAAATTTTAAAATGTTTTAATTGAGTATTGGTTTCCTAGCAACCGAATCTTTTGATTGTTTTAGTCGAAGTTTAAATACAAGTTCAAACCCGATGCGAAAGTTATAGTCCCTAAACTTATCATTTTATTATATCTTGATGTTTGAAGATATAGGGTCAGTTAATGTGAATTTTAGTTTATGAACTTGTCTATTAGGGTTTTTTTTTTTTTTTTTTAGTTCCAACTTGGGAATTAAATATTTTGCTCACAAAATTTAAGATACCATTCAGATTTGATGACGTAACTTTTAATATTGTTGATATCATATTTTAAATTTTTTTAAAAAAAATTATTGATTTGATGCAATTTAAGAATGTTATGTCAATCAAATTTTTTATTTTAACGAAGAAAATAAACTTATGAGTTAAATTATTTTCTGAGTTTTGAATTTAGTAATTTTTCTCATTTTAAAGTTTGAATTCTAGGGCTTTTAAGGGCTAGATAATTGTGAAGGTTTAATTTGGATTAAAAAAACTAAGACTTTTAAGATTAATTGTCAAGTTCAAAGCTTAAATTGAAAATAAAATTTTAGACTAAGAAAAATTGTCAAGTTCAAGCACACATAGTGATGTAACCTTAAACTTATTATGTGACCTAATTCTCAAATTTGGAGGGATTAAGATTGATATTAAATGAAAGATATATGGTATCATCGTAGAGTTCTCAAATTGGATGTATAATGGATGGAAGGAAGTGGATTCGAATATGTTGAAGCGCATTATTCTCTTATTTATGGGTTGAGGGGTTATGAATAGTTATACGTATTGTATCAAAAAGAGCAGATATAATCGGAAGTTTAGAACCTATAATAAGATTGTTTAACGAAATAAACTCTTAGGTGATGGAGGAGATGGAGGAAGAATACTAATATATTTTGATATTCAATTTGGTGTAATTGCAGGAAATATGGGTTCTTGGCATTGCTGGGGCTCAAGATTTGCACTATTTCATTAGCAATAAACCTGCTCCGACGATGATTTTCTTTCCCTTCTAATTAGGGTATCGTTGTGATCTCATCCAGAATAATGTATACATTCCCTTTATATGTACCGTATGAGAGGTCTTACCTATTATAATGACATCTTGTGAATCCACTTGAAATAAACAAAATTTTTTTAACCATAACTATTAAATAAAAACAGATTGTAATAAAATCTCATATTAAATGTTTTAGATTTGTTGTTCTCGACTTTATCATGTCTTATAATTTAAGCAACTTTCATATTAATGCATCCTATGAGGATTAAAAGAGTTGGAGTACTTACTTTTAACATCTTCAATAGAGGTTTTAGAGAAGGGATGGGATGACTTGTATTGGTGGACTGGCTCTTATTAAGTAAATTCTGATTTTCTTCCACTCAGTTTAAAATAAAGTTACTATCATCCTCCTGTCTTTAACTTGTAATACATAGGAAAGAAAAGAATGATATTATTCCACTCATCATTGATTTAAACATCTCATAAATAGCATTCTTTTTGTATGGAAATCTGAATAGCATGTCTTGCATATTAGAAGCCAGTTAATAAACAAATACTAATGAAGCAGCATATCTATCAAACATCTGAAATTTATTTTCTTCCACCTTTTGGGGATGGAAATTGAAAGCAGTAGTCACATTTACTGATACAGTTTATAATAATTATTTTAACAAGTTGGATTTTCTTTTTTAAATCTAATTAGAAAATCAAGACAACTCACACCAGTCTTTGTAATTGGTAAAATAAAGTTCACATCCTAGATATCTGGAGAGGAAATATGGGTTCTAATAATGCATCATCACTAAATGAGATCAACTGGAGCTTTCTAAAGTCACCTAATCTCTCTAAGAGATGGCTCTCACAGTTTCTGGCAGCCAGGACTCCAGAAGAGTAAGCTCCGTGCACCGACCCTTGGTGCTCCTCGGTAACTGCTTCCCCTCCAAAGAAAAGATTATCCAAAGGTTCTCTAAGCTTATCATACACATCTCCTGCCATCCCGACTGGATCATATGAATAACAGCCAAGGGAGTTTGGATCTGTTCCCCAATGTGACACCAGATATTGTACCTGTTTTGCATTTACCATTCTCAAATATTAGCTCACACCTTCCATAGGAGACGATCAATTATGTTACGGAAAATAGAACATGATGGAAACCTGTACAATCTAGTAGATCTATTTTGATTTTCTATCAACATTTAGAAAGAAGATTCAGGCAGATTAGCAAACATAATTCCTTAAAACCACCCAAGTTTAGTCTAGGTAGGATATATCAAGTTATATAAAATAAATAGCTGGAAGCCATAAATTTACCGGCTCAGTTGCATCAGGAAACATTTTCTTCAACTGCGACATCACAAAGTTCACAGCATATTCATCAGAAAACTTCTCAAGATCGTCAGCAAATCTTCCAGCAGCCATATAGACAAGAATAGGATGGCCTGTTGCCTTGTGAAGATTGAGAAAATAACCACAAGAATAAGAACTTCGTGCAACAATGCCTAACAGCTCAACATTTGGCCAAAAGACTCGGTCGAATAGTAAGGCAATCTTGTTTTCGTTACCAACACCAATATCTGAAATTGCAGCAACCTTCCACTCTGGCAACTTTGGTTCAAACTGAATCAAATTGGCTTTAAGAACCCCGAGGGGTACAGTTACTATAGCAGCATCAGCAATGAAGCTCAATCCGTTCTCAACATTGACCACCACATTATCACATCCTCTGGATATTTTAGAAACCCTACTCATCAATATCCATAAAAGAATCAAAATCTTTGTTGCCTGACAAGCACCATAAACAATTTCCATTCTTAATTTTAATTTAAAGAAAAAAAATGTCATTTTATATGCTACAAGAATATGTTTACAGTTCCCGACAATAAAAGTAACATGCCGACTGTACACATGGAAATCACAGCTACTCAATTTCAGTATTCAACATCCCAAGTAATAAAATGGAATTTGAGTAAATATATGATCAAAATCTCAAAAAGTTGAAATGCTAGAACAGTGTAGGCCTCATCTAAACATCAGATTGTATCTTTCTAATATCAGATTAATGAAACAGAAAGGAAGAAGAAAATTAGTGAAGAAATAAAGCGCAAGCATCAATGGAGCAAAGAAAAGTAAATTTCTACTGTTAGCAAGACTTAACAGGCAAATTTGGTACCTTAACTATAACCAAATGTGATTTTGCACCTAAAATTTAAAAAGTGCAAAAAGGTACTCAAGTTTTGCTTATCTACGAGGTTCAGATTGCATATTCTATAACTCTGGCAAGGACTAAGCATAGCACTGTCACATCTTCCCCACACCAGGGCCACATCATTATCAAGTAATTGAGTGGGTTGGGGATATGCCATGCCTTCTCTACCACCGGTGGTGGATGCAAGCTTTAGTAAACAGAAGCAAAAAGTTCAAGTACCATATTGCACATTTTTAAATTTGAGTACCAAGTCAAAACAGCTGACCATAGCTTTGGGCACCAAAATAAATACTAAACCCTGTTACCAATTGAGGGTCAATGCTGGATCTAGTACTATACTAGTAAAAAGAGACACAAGCATAGTTATATGCTTTGTCTAGACTAAATCTCTTCGGTACAGGAGCAGAATACTATTTTACATGCATTAAAGCATTTAACGAAGATATGTAATTAGCAAATCAGAGAACCATTTTGATGCACCAAACATTACCTATGATTCAAGCGAATATCAATATCTTTAGCAAGTTCTTTTATTATGGGGTCATAACCCTGCACCATAAGTCCATGACCACCCAAAAGGACTTGTTCCTGTACATCACAAATCAGCCACCATTTTAGTGAGCAACCATTAATTTTCTTAATAGATCAGATGAAATGTTTTGAACACTATTATAGGATTAAAATGTAATGTTAAAATGTCGTGTTTTTATGTGAAATTTTCAGGAACTTTTTCGTTTTCTACACAATTAGAACATGACTAAATTAATCAGCGTACTTCATGCAAACCAGAGTTGAAAAGCTTCGAGATTCTGATTTGCAATAGTGAAAGATGTATGTAAAGTTTAAAGTTGAAGTGGAGTTGATCTGGTCAAATGTTAGAATAGAAGGGGCTCCATTGAGAAGACACCCAGATGGAAATTTCTAGAATAAAATACAAATGAAGAAAATAAGAGAAAAGGACTTTTGAATGTTCAGGTGATAGATGAAAAAGACCAAAAAGGTAATAGGGCCAGCCAGCTAGGTGTTCTCTAGAAGTAATGATGGGTATTTTCCCCTTTTTCTTTTAGTTAAACTCACACGATAAACCACAAATGCAAGTCATTGTGCAAGTATAATAAAAACTGATGTAACTGTTACTCAGTTTTCATTCTCCTTTCACAAAAAGGGTCAGCTAATATGATTGCAACAAGTTTTATTGATTGGTATGGAAGTGTTACCTAGTATAGTTCCAGACCTGTAAATCATTTTGCACATGATTACGGGTTTAAATTACTACATCTTTACCTTCTTCACAAATCTATGACACCACAAACTATCTGACGGACAACTCAAAATTTAAAATGAAAGGCGTAGTGTAAGATTGTTATCATGTTTATAAGTAACAGTTACTACGTCCATAAACAAAGATATCAGGTCTCCAACAAGGACAGCAAATTAATAGAGTTTAGCTGTTAAACAAGTAATGCTTGCCTGATCCCAGCATTTCAAGGATATCATATCTGTATCTGCAGCAAACCAAGCTTCCATTCTACATATGTACCACTGCATCACTTCATAGGCAAGTCCTTCTTGTCTATAAAAAATAGGACATGTCAATGACACTAAATAAACCCATGTTTATCAACAAGGTAATGAGATAGTGATGCAAAACACAAATACCTTAACTCAGGATTCCTATCTAGCACAATTGATATCGCTTTAAGGACTGACATGTCCTTCTTGTGTTCGTCCCGTACTTTCTCAGTCTAGAGGCATAAATATAGGGGGAAAAATGAGTTTCACATGACATTACAATGCCCGGTTATAGCAAAGACAAACTAGATCATTTATTTAGAACATTACCTCTTTGAGTATTCTCTTGAATACATCTCCAACTTCAACAACAATCTCTTGTGGAACTTTACGGCCATCCATATCAAAAAGTGTATAACTGATAAAAGTAAAGTCGGATCCTTACAAAAGTAGTTCAAACTACAATGAAGAAAGTCATAGCTGCAAGTTGGTTTATATGCATGTAGAGATGTGACCCGTGAAAGAACTAATACATGTTGCTGAAGTATCACTTTTGGTTATTACTAGCTAATTGACACGTACGTACTAATACATGATACAAAAATTATATAAACCACATTAAATAAGAGATTAGAACAACCAACCATATAAAGAAAAAAAATAGAGATAGTAATGAAAGAATAGGCAACCGTGCAGGACTATTACAATTTCTTTCTACAAGTTAAAGCCGGTTGGACTTTGACCTACACAACAGAAGATAGCCTTCTCTCACACCATCATAGACCCTTCCCTTCCCCTTCTCAAGATTCACTTCTGGCACCTTCAGGTTTAAAGATTCATTCTAATCATTGACTGCCCCATTGATGACAGAGAACAGATTACAAAGAAATATCCATGTTATCTGTTCTTTTACTTTTCAAAAAAATATGAGATTAACTGATTTTTTTTTTAAGAATTGTGATCATTTAATGTCAATATACGTCGAAGAGTATGTTCAATTTCATTGTCCATATTCACTACAGAACATGCTTTAACAATGGCAAAGATTCGTTCATTCCATGAAGTAATGGTACAAATCTCACAAGCCATATCCTGCTTTCAGTCTACTAAGAACATTGTTTATCTGAGTATGGGACATATGGCAGGATGAAACAATGTATAAAGGGTCCAAGACCAGTGTAATGATGCAATATAGATTGATGAAAGCCGTGAGGCCCATGAGGAAAAAGAAAAGAATAGCACAGTATTGGTATTGTCATTTGTCAGAAGAACCATGCATGTGATCTTGAGAGCATGCTAGAAACGTATAAGCAGAAAGCTAGAAAAGATTACCTTTCCAAATCATGGTCATACAACACAGAATTGTCACCACTAGTACGGTACAATTTAAGGCCCAGAGAGGATATTAATGGAGCTAAGGGATTCTCATTGCATACCCCGTGTAGCCTGAAATATTAGAAAGATAATTAATAGACAACACATAGATTCATTATTTCATATTAGCCTCCTGAGACACTTAGACTTTGCAATTAAAAATCTGACTGACAAAGAGAAATATGATTTTAATGTTAGCTGACAAGTCTAAGAGACCACTCTTTCAACTTAAATAGCAGATTATATCCATTTATCCTTCCATAATTCACACCAGTAGCTAATTTAGATCATCTCAAGTATTTGACAAACATTTCAAACCAAAAAAAAAAAATGTCTCACATCTAGACAGAAAATGAAATCTAACATTTCCTGATTTCATTCAATAGAATTATAAAGAAGCAAAGTAAGAGAAATATCAAGATCTAAAGCCTATTAAAGAAAGAGGAGGAGAAAAAAGATGACTTTCCATGAAGCTCCCATATCCACAGGGCAACCAAAAGAGAAATCAGTATGGATGCGACCACCAAGTCTTTCTCGTGATTCCAACAGGATTACCTGAAGATAAACAAAAAGTCTGTCAATTGAACAGCAAATGATAACAATAACAATACCAATAATGGTGTAGAATCATTGCCTTGAAAGAAGCATCAGTCAGAGTCCGAGCGGCAGCAAGGCCGGAAATACCACCTCCTATCACAATGACACAGGGAACTGCTGCCTCCTCCTGCCTCTCAATGCCTGATATATCTACACATACATGCACATATATACACATAAGAGTTCAACATTAAACTCATAAATAAAATGGCATAAAGAGAATGAATATTAGAAATCGGTTAATAACCTTGGAAGCGGAGCAGATCCATGGATTAGAAACAAAGAATTACGGGTGTATAGGAGTGAGGAAATTAGAAATCAGCTGGAATGAATGGAAGAGAAGGGAGATTAAGAGGCCGGCAATGAAGCGGCTGAGATTGGAAGAGGAGGAAGAAGAGGAGCAACACGGCTTGTCCAAGGCGTTCATAAGGAAATAAAAGAATACCCAAAGGCTGGGACTGGCATAGATTATGGTTATATTATATATAGACAGTAAATCACAGCTGCCGATGCTGATGGAAAATGGGCGTCGGCGTCGGCGAAGGCAATGGCAATGGCAATGGCGGCGGCTGATTTTCTCCTTTTCTCTCTTTTCGCTTTCTGTGTATCTTCCTCCAAGGACAAACGCAAATCAATCTCTTCCTCCCACAATGAAAATCGTAAACATACATACAACTAGTACGCCCCTTAAATGATTGGCAACTGAAGGGTATTTTTGCAATAAAAACAAATTTGAGGACCCCACGGCAATTTTGTAACAATAAAATAAAAATAATGGATGAGATTTTTTTAGGGTAATGATAGAAAAGTAAACTTTTTAGTTAATAATTTTGTTATAGATTTTGATCATACTAATTTTTAACTGTTTAAATTTAATAACATTCTTCCTTCAGAATCTATTTTGGAAAAAAGATAACATGCTGACACAAGTATTCAACTAGTTTGGACTTGTTTAGTGTTGAGTTGGGATCAAGACAATAAAAATTCTTTTACTGAAGAGGTCTGTGTTTCATTTGTTGAAGTAAAAACAAATAGTCTGATTCGAGATTTTTTAAGAATTAACTTAGTAAAATCTCTTATTTTTTATATAAAATAATAATAATTATATTTTTTTTAATTTATAAATAAGAAGATAACAACTTATCCTTAATACCTATATTAAACTAAGACTTGACTGATGGAAAAATCTTGATAAGTTTGAGAAGCTCACGCAAACTTTGTAAGAAATATAAAAATCTAAGGGATGAGATCTTTTAGTAGGGTAATGTTAGAAATGTGAACCTTTTTTTCTTTTTATGGAGAGTTTATAAAAGTGAACGCAGGGATAAAATAATATATGTATTATATAAATTAGGAATATTTTTTTTTATTTATTAAAATATTATATTTTCTATTTTTTTAAATTTTAATGTGTTAATAAAATTAAATTTTAATTTAATTTTTTAAAAATATTTATTATTTTTCATATCGTATGGTAATATATTCAAAATTAAAAAATATATATATATTAACATTAGAAAAAAAAAAGGGAAGATAATTAAAGTGAGAATAGTCAAGTAATACATGTAATTTTGTCTTACTTTGAGTCTAGTACGCGGAGTTAGGTAAAGATAGCCGGAAAGATCCAAAAGTTCATCATCAACATTTATTCATAAAAATATATTATTTTTATTATATTTTTGGATAAACTACACCATTAATCATTGAACTATAAGTAAAAGTTTATTTTGATCATTTAATTAAAAAATTTATAATTTAGTCATTAAACTATTCAAAAAATTTTATTTACCTCACTGAATTGTAAACCTAATCATGGGCTAAGTCACTCGGCCCGAAGGTTTGTCCGAAAAGTGGGTTGGTCAAAAAAATGAAGATCGTTTTCAAAACAAGTCAAGCCTTAAGTAAGTTTTTTTTAGCTTGGGCCTGAGCCCAATTTGTATTTGCAAAAAAAAAAAAATTTGTTGTTGTTTCCACTATTTTGGTGCTACTTTGTCACTGTTTTGTTGTCATTTTGTTATTATTTTGCTATTATTTTGTTGTTATTATTTGGATATTATATATCTATTGTTTTATTATTAATTTTGTTACTATTTTATAGGTATTTTGCTTGCTAAGTTGCACTTATCTTAGTGTTAGTAAATACTTTTTTTAATTTATTTTCAATCTGTTAGAAAACATTTATTTTAATGTTTTTAGTGTATTTAATGTACTATATTTTTTAAATTTATTTTTATATAAAAATCTTGATGCGGGCAGTTCGAGCTCCGATTTTAGCATTTTTATCTGAGTCGGACTTAGGCAAAATTTAGGCCCATTTTTTTGGTCAGGTTTGGGCCTAAAAAACGAGTCTAAAATTATGTTGAGGCCTAACCTTAACCAGCCCATGATCACCTCTATTGGGCTATTAAAATCAATGTTATATGACTTTCTTTATTCGCACTGCCTGCACTAATTGAAATTTTTTTTTCTCTTCTCTTTTACGGTTTAGTTTTTTTTTGTAACAACTTTTTTTCTCCAATCTCCAACACTGACTGTTGATAGACTTCGATTTAAGGCATATTATTCTATTCGTCAATGGATACTAATCCACCATACTAATTGTTGATTCGCTATTTGAAGCTCTCTAGCAAAGTTTAAAGAAAAAAAAAACATTAGTAGCCTAACGACTTAAATAAAAACTTTCGAACAGTTTAATGGTCAAATTATAACTCTTTTTAATTAAATGATCAAAACAAAAATTTAACCATAATTTAATAACTAGCAGTGTGATTTACCCTATAAAAATATAATTATATTTCCCCATAAATATCTTTATTATTTAAATGAAAAATAGAGTGGAAAATGAAAAGGCATTACAGGTCAGGCCTACCAAAGCGTAGGACATGTGATAGCATGAAACAAAATGGTTCACACATGTTTGCACTTTGCAGTAGTCAGGTCAGGATGTTTTTTTTTTACTGTTTTGGTGTTTCCTTTGTACTTTTATGCCACCCTGCTAACTAGTTTTTTAGATTTTTAAAAATAATTTAATGTAAAATAATATTAAATAGAGAAGTTAAATTATTTTCAATGTTATTAAATTATTAATGAGTTGTTAAAATTATTGTTCGTATAATATTTTCTATTTGTATCACATATACAACCAAAACCTCTTTTTTTCTCTTCTTTACTACAATGCGGGTTTTTTTCATTAAATTATTTTAAACTTCATGAATTTGCAAGCTAAAATCTATATTGTTTTCTTCTCCAGTTTTTAATGTTAAATTAGATCGATTTGGATCTAAAGTATATTTTTCTACTTGTTAATGGATATTGATTTATTAATCCACCGTACCGATCGTTGCTTAGAGCTCACTATTTGAATTTGAAAAAAGAAACCTAGTGACTTAAATAAAGACTTCAAACAGTTCAATAACTATTTTATGACTTTTTGAAGTTGATTTACTAATCGTAAACTTTGTAATGGTTTAATGAATTTAGATATAGTTTATCCTTATTTTTATGTCACCATGTCTCAGTGGCGAAGCTGCAAATTTCTTTTGAGAAGAGCTTGAATTAAATTGTATAGTTTTATGATAGTAAACATGCAATTTTACTATTTTAATAGTTTATATTTTTATAAATTTTAAATGATTAAATCAAATTTTTATTATTTTTGATAGGACCAAATTATAATTTTATCATTATTAATTTAAAATTTTATAAATTATACAAAACTTAAATGAAAAACTTTCTATTTTAAGGAGACCCACTGCCAACCCCCTTGCTCTGCGACTGTCCTGCCTACTAGTTTAATATATTTTTCAAAAATTAATATTAATTTAATGTGAAATAATATGAAATAGAATTGATAATTAAGAAAATTACATATTTATCTATATATTGGAGCATTTTGATGGGATGAAAAACATTTTTTGCAGTTGAGTCCATATGGGGCAAAGATGATACAAAAATGGAGATGAGGACATAAGAATAAAATAATGGATTTTATTCGGTGGTTGATGCAGGCGAAAGGTTGACGACAAGAAAGTATGAGAAGGCGCCTCGGTGTATTTCCAATGTCTCCAACTCCAACTCACCATTTATTACTTTTTTTTTTTTTCTTTTGTTGCTTCGCTTTGCGAAACCCCACATAATCATACCCCTCATTCGCCTCCCAATTTTTTATTTGTTTTTTCTTTCTAAAAAATATATTTTTTATTAGGAACATAGTGGCATTAGCATAGTGTAAGTTATAGCCATTCAATTTGGGTAGGTACATTCTATTTAATTTGAATCTTTAAAAATACCAAAATCTAGAATTACATTCTACTTGAATTGAATCTTAAAGATATACAGAAAGTGCTAATTAAAATCTTAGTGTCTGTATAGTTAAATTTTATATTTTTAACAATAGGCTTAGAAAATATTACATTTTACTTCATTTTCGTGTAATATAATTATATTATGTTTAAAATTATAACGGAAATTATCAAAAAATTTGTTATTATTAATTTTGTTAGCTTACTCTTAATTAATTGTTAATCCAATGAAATAACAATAGGCAGATAGTTCATCTTCCAGCAGCCGCCGGGGGTTGTTTGGGCCAGCTTGAGGGCTGATATTGTAGGACTTGGTGATGAACAGTCAGCTGTTTATGCTATAATTTCTTCCCTTATGTACACATTATGTGTTTGTATAAGGCAATGAAGAACTAATCATCTAAAACTTACCAAATATGAATCTATCTGTATGCTCAATTTTTAAAATTTTTCCTACATTTGAAAGATTTTACATCTATATCTATATACAGATGTGCATGTGTATCAACTCTATCATCAACTCATAAAAGCATCTAATCCCAAGACTTTCTGATTTCACATATAATAACCTCTATATCAAAACATACCTTAATCTCATATCATTACAAAATCATAAGTCATCAATACAAATGAACCAAACAAAAATACAAATGAATAACCAAAATAAACTTATAGCAGAACATTGTGATTCATTCTTGTACTATCAAAAGCTTACGGAATGAAGTCACAGCAGCATAACATTATATCTTTCATTTTCTGAATGTATGAGAGAGTGGGAGCAAATGCATCATTGATGAAAGATAATTAGGTTAAGAAAAGCCACGACCTGGAAATGAAGACACAACCAGAATAGAGTTTATAACACCTACAACCTATGCTACTTAGACTAGGGTGTGAGTGTTGCACATGAGTGCGTGTCTGACATGAGTATTTCAGCTCCATTTAAAGTTAGACCAACATAAAGATAAGATACTGGCTCAATTATTTTATCTTAAATGCTAACTATGCTTAATTACCTAAGCGGCTAAACCATCCCTTAAGGTAACTCCAATATGAAAAACTGTTTCCTACCATGAAGACTGCACTATCCAACAGTCTAAACTCCAGCAGTTCGAGTCATGTTTTCAATCAGAAAAGTAAACCTCCCCAAGGAAACAACCAAAAAGAAGGTGAGGTGATTGATCAATTCCAAAATACAACCAAATGTTAAGGACACAACTATGTTACTGTGACATATTTTAAAATATACATACGGCAGAACTTGAAGGTTTGCCAAAGTAATATCGGTAAACCAAGCTATTGGCTTTAATCTTGTAAATAAACTTGTTAATTAGTGCCTGCTGAAAATGGTTAAGGTGACATAAAGGATAAAAAGATTCATAACAAGACTTGAGAGTAAATGAAGTGCACCACCAAAATCTACCTAACATAGGAGCAGCTTCTTTTGTTCCACATATCAGACAATGGTAGGCCGATAAGTACAGATGGTAGTCAATGAGTGATCCGACGAATCATTGGCAGGAATCAAATGAAAGGATAATAAGATTAAAATACAAAAAGAAGCAAAGGTATATATTTTGCCATGATCATAGCACAAAAGGTACAGATGAAGTGGTACACTCAAATAAAAACAATGACAATGAGAAAGTAATCATGATAACCTTAAAAGATGAATGGGGGCTTTTCTATCACTATCTCACAGAAAGACTGCAAAATCAACAATAAAAAAATAAACACAGAATAACGGTACTGATGTTAATATTGCAAAGCAAACACATAATGACAGCAAAATTCCGACTCAAACGATGCATCACCTACCACATATCACCAATTCCAAAGTTAATTCATCATTGGCTTCATTTTGTTTTGCATTCCGGGAATTGTATTATAAAAATAAAAGCAAACAAACAAATAAAACGGAGCTATAGCAAATGAAAGAAACATTAGAACAAAGCAAGAAGTATATAGCATCTGAAGTAGCAAATACAGTAATATCATTTAGATTCCATTTTTATCAAAGATCTTTAAATAAAATACATAAACATAGACATGTGTTCGCCCAAATGCACAACAATTTATACATGATTCTTATTTCATATTAAAGACTTAAAACACGTAATTTGATCAATTGACTTCCTTAACGTTAACGGTGGGAATGGTTACATACCCAATCTTCTTAGGGCTAAGTTCTCCGTCGCTCTCATCATCCTCCAAACAAGCACGATGATAGTCAGACCGGGCCGAGAAGAGGGTCCAGACCAAGTAGAGGGTAGCCGCCGTGAGAGCGCCGCAACCGACGCCGAAGAGAAGAGCGACGACCACGCTAAGGATGTCCTTACTGCGCTCACGGAGAGAGCTCAAGACATCGGAGGGCTTGGGTTTTGGTGGTACGACGTTCAATTGACCGATCTCGGTGAAGACGGTGACGAATCCGGTGGAGGAGGAAGGGTCGTTAGGGTTTTCAAAAGAGAAAGAATAGGAAGCGACGAAGAATGTCTTGCAGGGTCTAGCCGTGGCTGATGCCGAAAGGAGGCCCACCGCCAGAATAGTCACCGCAACCACGAATTGACTCCACCTTCCCATTCTTCCTTCACGGCAATTTCGTCGGATTTTACGATTTGATTGCAAATTACGAATCGAGTCTAATTCCGCACCCCCTAAAACATATTTATACCATGGGACAATTACACATTTATCCCTCTTAGAAACTTCCATGGGTCGGTCAGAACACGAAACTATTTTTAAGATAAATTATACTAGTAGTCACCTAATTATTAATAATTTATTTTTAGTCACTCAACTATGAAAAGTTATAAAATTATCATTTAATTATTCAATTTTGTCTTTTTTGGTCGCCGACAACTAACTAACATAAAAATAAAAATATCTAAAAATTCAAGATAATTGAATAAAAAAACAAAATTAAATAATTAAATGACTATTTTATATTTTTTATAATTAAGTAACTAAAATAAAAATTTACTAATAATTAAATTACTACTAATACAATTTATTTACCTTTTTAAGAAAATGGATTCAACCTTTAATCCATTCGAAAAATTGGTTTTATCGTTTAAAATGACAAAATACTATTTTTAAGTAATATTAAATAATATTTTGACAATATTATTTATATACTGTATAATTAAAAAATAAAAATAATTTTTTTTAATTCAAATAGGATGAAACCAATTAATTCTAGGAAGAAAATTAATTTTTTTAAGGAAATTAAAAAGTAAAATGAGTGACCAAAATAAAAGCTATTAAAATTGAGAGCGACTAAAATGATTGTACAAAAATGTTAACATTGCCTAACCCAAGCTAACAGCGGGTGACAAAATGAAAATAGTTTTGTAACAGCAGTGCCCTTTTTACATTTTTATTTTTATTTTCAACGCTCAACATGAAAACTTATGAAATTTTAATAACTAAGGCTTCGTTGTAAAAATTTTTACAAAAAAATATTTTCAGCATATTCCGATGTTTGTTTTATGTTAAAAATGATGGTCAATTTAAATGGTTTTCTAGTCAATATAAATTTATCTCGTTACTTATCAAAAAAAATTTTGTAATATATTTTCCAAACTGATAAAGCTTTGTTCACTGTAACACCCCCTTTGCTGACCCAAACATTGGGTCAAAGCATCGAGATGTTACATTCTCTGCTACATTATTTACTTATCAAATGTTTTCTTATAAATTTTCATAACTTTTCAATTTAGTCCCTTTTTGTCATAAGAGTTCAATATTTACTAATTAATCATATTAAATCAATTTTATTTCTTGTTACACTTTAATCACATAATTTATCTCAATACCTTGTTTCACATATCAAATCTCTAGGCATTTCACTTCTATTATTTCATCCACATATTTTCTAAATAACAAGTTAGTCCTTGTCATCATAAAAATTTCATATTTTTCCACAATTTCACTTTTACAATACTTTATGCATATTTCATCATCTCATAACATATTCATTAAAATTTTATCATATTTACTTTATTCATGTATTAAATTGATCCACACTTAAACATTTGTATATTTTCTCAATTTAGTCCCTATTACCATGTAATTTAATTTTCACCATACAAGCACTTTAATCAAATATTTCATTTTAATATATTATTTCACATAACAATTTTTCATGCATATCACTTCTCTTGTTTCAATTATAAATTTCACAAAGTTTACAATTTAATCCTTAATATCATGAAAATTCATTATTTATTATAGTTTCACATTAACATCACTCTGTAATCAATTCACTACGTCATTTAAACTCTTTATCATAAATCTCAAATGTATTTTTGTTTCATTGAAAACAGGGGCGAAGCCAGAACAATTTTATAGAGGGGGAAGGAAAAAATTTTAATTTTTTATAGTCTACATCCTTATAATTTTTAAAGGATTAAATTGAATTTTTATATTTTTAGGGGGGCCAAATTGTAATTTTACCTTTACTAATTTGAAATTTTTAAAAAATCTCAAGGGCCAAAATAGAAAATTTACATTTTAGGGGGCCGGGGCCCATGCCTGCCCCCTCTGGATCCGCCTCTGATTGAAAACAACTTTTATGAAATATTTTCAGGAAATCTGCCAAACAACATAAAATATTTTACACATATTCATCAAAACACTCGAAAATATTAGCTTTTCTAAAAATTATTTTCCCCAAAAAATGTTTTCTAAATTTACATTGCAATATCTGCACATATATAGTTTTAAGAAATACAACTTCTGTTTTGCGTTTTCTTTTACTAATTTGCACAACCTATGTTATTTTTGCGTTTACTTATATGTTTCTTTTCATAATTAGAACTAAACCTGTTGATGAGTTGGATCATCTATCCAAACTCGAAGGCCTGTATGAAAAATGAGAGGGTTTGGACAAAATACAATACTTAAAAACTGGGTTTGGGTTAAAATTAAAGCATGTTTTTTATATGGGTCGGACCTTAGACAAGATTTATAGCTCAAGCTCGACTCGACCTAGCCTGAATTTATATTAAATCACTAACCTAATCACAATTAAATTCATTACCCAATACCTAAAAAAAACTTACCCAACTAAATAACTAAACCTAAAATATAAAATTTTAAATATTATATTTACTACAATAAAACATTTATTATTTTATAGTAGTGTTTTTTAATATAAATATTTTTTAATGTATTAAAATTTTTTTTATTTTAGTATTTTTTTTAGTGTATTTAATGTTATGTTTTTTAAAAAAATTGTTTTTAAATAAAAACTAACCTAAAAATATCAAATATGGTCGGGTCGAGTCAGACTCCAGTTTATATTTCTTAAACTGGATCTGATTTGGACAAAAAAAAACCTATTTTTCAGACTGAATCATGTTTGAATTTGAAATTTTGAATTAGATACCTTGAATGTCATATCCCGATCATGATTACCTTTCTAAAGCCTTCTCATTATTTTATTTGTTGACTCAAAACTACCCACAATGTTTTCAGATTCATCGTTTGTGTTCATTGCACAGAACATCAAATCGGCCATTCACGACACCGAACATGAAGAATTGGCCTTTAATATGGAGCTGGTAAAACTCCAACCTAACTCTGCGAAATAATAAAGAAGCATTCTTCGGTGGGTAAGGTTATGGCCGAGAAAACAAGTGAAGTTAGGCCTTGTTAAAGCAAATACTCTCCGAAGTGTGACCTCTCAATGAGCTCGAATGAAACATTTTATTGTTGTCTTTGGCAATGAAGTTGATAAAAGAAAACCCTAGATCATGTAAGAGCCACCCTCGAAGAGATAGATTTCTAAACATTCAAGTTATGGATTAGGGTTCACATTCTTCCTATCCAGATCATCAAGTTTACTCCACTCTTAGAAACAAACTTTGCCAACACAAAAGATGTCCAATAGGGAGGCATCATGCGAATCAAAGTTGTCACATTGGCCAACAACTTAACAATTAAATAAGCTCATTTTTTCTTAACAACTTTTTGTTAACTTTTACATTCTCGGAAAATAATCTTAAAAGAATGTTAAATTCTAAAAGAAAGTTGTTGAGCAACTCTTTCATATTTATAAGGCACAGTTCCTGATATGACGTACTAAGAGATAATTAGATGTCATGCATGTGACACATTCCCCCTTTAAGTTTGACACGTATCCTCAGACGTGTCTCATTGATAGAATGTATGGCTTGCTAGGTGTGCTACTCCCATGTATGGCTCACCAAGTGTGCAACTCACACGTATGGCTTGCGAGATGGGGGCTTCAAGGACAGCAAAATAGGACGAATTCCAAGTTTATGAAATATTCTATAACAAAAATAAATTAATTTTATATAGATTTTGAATTCAAATTTCATAGATAATATGGATAGTTTTGCCCTTATTGAAGGAACATGAAACTCAAAAATTTTATTATTAGAAAATGTCATTTTGTATTTAAAATAAATTATATTATTTAGAGTATTTTAAAATTTTTTAATTTAAAACAATCATAAAAATATGGCATAGGATGGAATTTAAACGCATGTCAATTATAATTACTAAAATTTAAACTTTACCATTCAACCAAAATTTTATTTTAATATTAATTGTACATTTTTATTTTAACATGTACAATTGATTACCTTTATCACTTGTATATATTGATAATGTTTTTGATTGAGTTAGTGTCACATGTCAACTTGACACCAACTTAAGATTAATGACAACACCAAGATAAATAATAGTACTCATCCAATATTTTTAATCTGATGCATTTATGTGTTTAAATCTCATTTTACGTATAATTTAATTTATTTTTTCCATTTTAACATCGTACATATTTCATGTGATATTATTAATTAGTTTCAAACCATATGATTCATTATTTATTGTAAGTTATTTTCGAACACACCTCTATTTTTAAACATATAATATGCGTGTAATAGGATTTCTAATGTTAAATAATAAAATTAAAATACATAAATACTCTTATATTATTAATTGATTTAAAAATATTAACTTTTATTAATACTTTAATAAAATTCATCATGATAATATTGATCTTTATAATACATAAACTTGTAAATAATTGCACCATTCATCTATCTCTTTGGTTAAAAGTTAAATGCTAAACTATTAAAAGAGCCCTTAAACTAGTTTTTTTTATCAATAAGCCCCTGCACTTTTGTTATTCTCAAATAAATCCATATACTTTGATCAATATTTAAAATTACCCTTATTTCAAATTCATTTATATCAGGAGTTTTTTATTTAGGTACAAGTTGAAATTTAATGGCTTATTTGGATGCAAACTAAATATTAAGGGCTTATTTGGGTACCAATTAAAGCTTAAGGGTTTACTTGCATGCAGATTAAATTTTAAGGGCTTATTAGGTGTAATAAAAATATATATATGTATGAGAAATGATTGTATGAAATAGTGACGCTAAGTCATCTGTATCATTTTTCGATAGTTTAATGCCACATTAACATTTTCATACTGAAAAAAATCAAATCAAAATGAAAATCCTGTAATTCATAATGAAATTGCTGATGTAGAATTAAACTATATGTGTAAGAAAGTGATTTAATGTTAAATTTATTCATGGCCCTAACAATGTGTACAGCTTAGAAGGCCTAGTTTGGGCCTGCCACTGGCAAGGTATGTTCTAATTTAGGTGAAGTTAGCTCGGCCTAAATTATTATTTTACTTTTAATTATAAATTTATACAGATATTACAATAAAAGTAAATGTTATTGTTTTTAAATAGTAAAACAACGTACCATTCTAGCTTGGGACTAACCTGATTTGGGGTTGGGCAACAACTCTACCAAAAAATTTAGGTTTTTATGTGAAAAAAAGGACTTAAAAGAAAATGCTAAAAAAATTAAGTCATGTTGTTAATTAAAATAATTAATTAAGTTCTTTTATGTCATTGATCATATTGACCGTTAAAATAAATTGGCGGATGAATCAGATGATGACATGTGATAACTTTTGTGTTAATCTAATATTTATTCTATAAAAGTATTATAAAAATTTAAAATTATTAAAATTGATATAAACTTATTAAAATTATAAATATTATGAATTATATAAAATTCTAGTAAATTATAAAATTAATAAAAATTATTTAAAATAAAATACGTATTAGAATTCTTAAAAGAAAAAGTAAAAGCAATGTGATCATATATTGATTTTTAATTTTCTATATGTGATCATATATATATTTATATCAGTGGTTGAAGTTAATGCTGAAAAAGTCAAAGCAATATGGGACAAGAGATTGACAGAAAGATTCTACTATTTTTGTATTAAATAAATATTAAAAGACAATAGATCTAATACTCATTTCACAACAGAGTGATGGTTGAAAATAATGCTCCACTTCAAGAATGAAACATGTAAGGATTGTCGAAACCATTTTTAAAATTTTGGAAAACGGGATCGATTTAAAAAAAAGGGAGTCGCCACCAACCTTTTTTGTTTAGGTGTGATTGGATCGCCTTTTAAAAAATTTGGTTTACAAAAAAAAAAACAGGGTCCGGAAGTCAGTTACGTACGAGGAAGAATTAGTACCCTTGCACGCCCAAAGCTGGTACCATTTTGATTAATAATTGTCTTAATATTGAAGTCTAAAAAAAAACTTGAAATGCAAATTTTAAAGAACTTTTGGTTTGAGTTGAGCGTTAGGATCCTCTCGTTTTAAATGAACAAAATAACACCTCCAGCACGTTAGGAGATGCAATCTTAAACCTTTAATACCGAGTTCATCTTTTGATTTTTCAACACATGTAATTTAAAAGGTTATTTAGTTATTTGGCCAGACGAAAAATCGCAACCCAACACGTTAGGGCACAATTTCTCGATTTTCCAAATACTAAGCATTGCCTCACTTTAAAAGGTTTGAATAAAATGACTTTAAAACTTCAATAAAATTAAAGTTGATTTTCTTGAACAAGTAAAACGCAATGGAATGATAATATACTACGCAATGTAATAATTCATACACAAAAAGTATACTAATGAATCACAAGTAATCGACAGATACAGATTAAGTGATATAATACGCATGATAGCAACAAATTCAAGAGGTACAATTTCACAATTATCCATTGGAGAAAACAAAACAGAATAGTGTATCTAAAAAATCTAAAACAACAAAATAACATAAATAAACGAAGGTTTGAAAGCCACTGTTGTAAATAAAATGAAATAAATAGTATATAACGAAATAATTTCAAAATAAATATTATAAATGGTCCATAATATAAAAGTATTTAAAATAAATATTATGCAAAATGATTTTAAAATGAGATAATATGTAAAATGATTTTAAACAATTAATTAAAAAAAACAACTTAAATTAGTATAAACAAAATTGGAGTTCACTAATATATATATAAAAAATTTGAAAATGAATAATATATATATATATATATATAATGTGAAACAATTTTATGAAAACAAAATACAAAATCTTGAAATAAATAATAAGGCAACTAAACCAAAAATATATGTATATAGATTTAAGAAAAATAATATATAAAAGTTTAAAGTAAATAATATAAAGAGAATAGTTAAACTAAATAATATTTAAGTTTAATATACATAAAATATTTAAAAGAATGAAAACATAATAGTTATATATATGTGAAAAGATTTAAGATAAAATAATATACAAAAAGTATTTAAAATAAATAATATGTAGATATAATATAAAAAATACACATATAAAGTTTAAATACATAGAAAATAAAATAGTTTTTGAAATATAATAAATAAATTAGTTAAAACAGGTTATGGAGGGGGTTGAAATTAAAATAAAATTTGGGGATTAAAATTGCAAATAATAAAACGTCGCTAGGGACTGAAATGAAACAATTGCAAAGATACGCGGATTAAAAATGGGAATATTCCCGCGCCATATAAACGACGTCGTTCTGTAGGATTAAAATGAATAAACAACGAAGTTAATGGGTAAATTTAAAGAAATAAAAGAACTGAATTGCGAACAGCAAATAAGACGAAAGGACTATAATCATAAATAGACCATTTACCCAAAACGCGTGGATCCTCCCCGGGTCGGGTCACTCGCACGGATCTGACCTCTAAAAGACGTCGTTTTGGTCAATAATGGACCGTGCCAAAACGACGTCGTATCCAGGCCTTATAAATACCGAAACCTTAAAAAAAATCATTTTCAAAACCCCTTTTCTTCAAAAAAACCAAAAAAACTCTCTCAACCGAACTCCTACCCTCGGAGCACTGGCCTAGGTTCGGCCAGGCTCCGATCATTGGGCCGCCAAGTCTCTCCGCCTCCGCCACTGTATACGGCGGTCGGAGGGACTAAAAAGGGTTATTTTAGCCTTTTAAAACCTTCCGGACACGAATATAAACTCAAAACGTACAAAAACCTCTCTGAAACCAAAAGAGAATGAAGAAAACATTTCGTATTCGAACGATGACTATCGCAAAAGGTAAAACACTTATAAACCTTTCGTATTTTGATATATGCATATGTATAGATCTGCGAAAATGAAAAATATACCTCTGCTTTCTAATTGATTTTTCTGTATTACAAAATCGTAAACCCCCGTTACAATGGTTCCTTCGGCCTTTATATAGCCGATTTGAACATAAAATGAAAATACCATTCTTTTTTATTTGTTTTTGTATTCATTATTATTCTTGGCTTCTGTCGTCTGCCTTTGCGTGTTTTTGCTGTGTTCTTGCTCGTTTTGGGTTGTTTTGCAGGGTTGAGGGAGGTCAACGGGCAAATGCCTCCATTTTGGTGCAAGGCGACAGTCGTAGCCGAGTCTCAAGCGTTGGACGTGCCGATGTAGCGGCGCCTCGGGTGTTGGAGGTGCTGACGAGGCACGTAGGGACGAGTACGGCATTAGAGGAGGCCCAGAAACCCTAGGGTTTCTGAGTCAGTTTAGCATGTGGGCTTGTTGGGCCCTTAAGTTTGGGTTTCGGGATAATTGGGTTATGTATTGGGCTAGGGGTTTTATGGTCTTTGTAATGGCCTGGTAATTGGGTCTGTAAATGGACTTTGGATCTTATTTATTTATTTGGGTTTTTATTTTTGGGCCATAGTTTAATGTAAATGGACTATTTTGATATTTTTATTTGTAATTTGGACTTTTTAATTTTGATTTTTGTTTTTGGTTTAAAATGGGCCCGAGCAGATTTGGGCTTGTACAAGGATTATTCACAAATACAATTTAAAAATACATGGGATGCCTTGAAAAAGCATGAAAGGCTTGAAAAAAGCTTAAAGACGAATATACTGGTTTAGGGTGGAATTCTATAAAAAAAAATCGCTAATGCATTGGATGATTGGTGGGCGAGTAGGCTAAAGGTACATTAATAATTCTTATTGTTATTGTTATTTTGTTTATGAGATTATTGATAATTTCTTATTAAATTATCAATTTATATGTAGGTTGTATTTGAAGCTCAAAATTTTAAAACTTCGGGCATTAATCTTGAATTCGAAAGGAAGTTGGATCAGATATTCATGGGGATAGTTGCCATCAGTGATAAAAACACAGACAACTGCTTTGGGTACACTCTCTAATGAATTTTTTTAGGATGTTGACAATAATATGCTTGAAGAGAATGATGAAGAAATTGTGGTAAATGATGTTCACATTGATGGAAACAATCAAAAAAGAAAAACAACTTGAGGTAGAAACTTCACATTTTAAAACTAGAAGGAAGAAATCCTCAAAGCAAATTGGAAGGGCTACAATATTGTCCAGTCAAATTGAAAATTTATGCAATGCAACTAACAATAAAGTATAAGTTCTTTAATTAATAATTTTAGAAAACAAATAACCCTTAAATTAATTGTTTATCGTATTATGACATGCAGGAAAATAAATATTATATTATTGATTCTGGATATCCTCAAATGAAATGTTATATTGGACCATATAGAAGACATCGATATCATTTACCTAACATTTGTAGAGGTAAACTTATATATGGTAAATAAGAGATATTCAATCATTCACATTCATCATTACATAGTGTGATTGAACGAACTTTTGATGTTTAAAAAAAAAAGGTTATTTAAGGGATATAATATTATCTAAAAACATGTCAGTCAAAATGATACAGATTTTATGGACTACAAAAATATTGGCAGGGCATATGGGGATATTATTGCCCCAAAAGATGTGAATGATGGAGAAAGTGATGATGTAGGGAATCAAACAATTCAAGTGATTATGAAATGAAATTAACAAAAGATATCATAGCTTGTAGTTTAATGAATTCACTTTAAATTGCAAATGCTAATGTAAAAGCTTTAATATTTATATTGGGTATACAATTATTACCATTTTTTGAAACTTAATTCAAATACATAAAATATTTTATTTTGTTGGGTTTAGGTTTTCTATGATATGTTAATATCTAATACAGGTTATGTATTCAATTTACATTTTATCTTTTTAAAAATACTTTTTTCACAGTAATGCTAAATACTCAAATATTAAATTAAACTTTTCAAAATTATTTCTGATAAGCATTTTTCCATAACACTTTTTGAAAGTGCTTTTCAACAGCAATGCTAAATTAAGGTGTGGTTTAGATGGGTGGTTTGATGCGGTGCAATGTAATGCGGTGCGTTTAGTTTTTTTTTTTTATTTATCTCATACTACATTATTGCTCTATTATCTAATATCACTGCCACTATTATTTTTATACTAAACACACAGTCCATCCAAAATAAGCCTAAACCTAAAAGTTCAATACTATAATAATAGACCCTATTGCCTTACTTTTTTTTAAAGGTAAATTTATTAATTCATTCAATGAACGGAACCATACAATCTAAGGAAAAAAAAATAATAAGCACTCGTAGATGATGAATGATAAACTCCATCAACACAATAAAGGCTTTAGCCTCAACATTAATAAAACATTATGACACGTTGGCAATTGGTTTTGTCACAACTCAAGCACGACATATCTGGAGCGATTGTAAGCACTTAACATGATAAGAAAATCAGTCCCGAATGGTCCAAAGCGGCAAGTAAAAATTGACAAAAAAATCAAGCGTTTACCAAATTATAAAGGATGACAACAAAACCATTATTAAAATTACTTGTAAAATTAAGATTACATGCATAAGCAATGCTAAAAACCGTGTTATAAGAGTAGACAAAAACTTATAAAACTGAAAACTTATTAAACAATGAAAAAAAAAGTATAAAACTTAAGACAATAGGGTCCAAATCGACTCGTGAAATCACTACTGGTGGCCGATGGAGTTTTAGCAAACTCAAATATCGTCATCTGTTTCATCACAACTGTGTGAAGATAACAAAGATATCTACAAAATAAATCTGCAAACTGAAAAAGAGAGAAGACATGTAGGCTGAATAAGAAGAAGAAAAAAAGAAAAAAAATTGGGGAGAGAGAAAAAAGCGGGCAATAACTAACTCGGAGGCTAATATCGCTGCTGAGCAAAACAAAAGATAAAGAAGCAAATGGTTTGAAGGAAGAAGAAATTTTTTTTTTTAAATTTTGAATCAATTAATTTATAAATCAGCACAAATCAGAAAATATAAATTTATTTTTTTTATTTTTAATAATTTATTTAATGAAATCGAATCAACCAATCTGTTGGGAAAAATATTGCCGTACCTCCTTTTTTTTTTTTTTTACTTAACTCATATCCAAATATTGGGATTAAATTATAAACTATATATATATATTTACATAAAACAAAGTGTAATTTGGTAAAAGATAAAAGAAATATTTGTGACGAACAGTCCGTAGTAATGATTTATCGTCCGTCGCAATAATTTGGGGAACCCTAAAAACGCAGCATTTTTCTCTTTTCATTTTATATTTTTATTCCCTCATTTTCTCTCTCCGTCGTCGCTTACCCCTGGACCTCGGTGTTGCAATCCTAAAATTATACTCTCTCGCCGTCATCAGGCAGCACCTCTATCCTTTCTTCCGCCGTTTCTGCTACTTTTACTTTCCACCTTTGTGGTCTTCCTTCTTTCTTCCCTCATTTCCTTTTCCTTTATTTGTACCCTAAATGAAAACTTGAAAAGCTGCTCACAAGGGGTGACCCACTGCTGTCAGGCCTAGAATCAGCCGTCTCACTTCATTTGCTTCACCCTTCTTTCTCCATTCAAATCCCGAAATTCAAAGGTTAGTTTTTTTTTATTTTCTGGTTTAGAAAATTTAAAATTACGAATATCATTTTGCTTTGATTTGCAGGAAATTGTATTGAATTCATATCTTACTAGGGTAGCTTTTGACTTCACTGTGTTCTAATTTGTATGATTTATATAATTTTCATTTATTGGCATGATTAATTTTGGCTCTTCTTCAAGGAATTAGTGAGAAGGAGAAATGAAGTAATGAATCAAAGGAATTTCTGGCATCGTCGTGTGGTCTCCCACTGTTGGCTTTTGATGCTTGGTTAAGCATTTTAGAATCAGAAAAATGGAGCTGCAGATGAAGGTGGCGCAGGCAGTCCATGTGCTGAATCACGACACTGAATCTTCTAACCGCGTTGCAGCCAATCAGTGGTTGGTTCAATTCCAGCAGACTGAGGCAGCCTGGGAGGTCGCCACCTCCATTCTTACCTCCGATCATCAACCTTTTCCCTCTGATTTTGAAGTGGAGTTTTTTGCGGCTCAGATTCTCAAACGGAAGGTATCCTCACTTTTTGGAGAATTTTTATATCTTTGAAGGAGTTCATTAATAGCACCAGGCTTGTTTTCTCTCTATACATACTTATTTTTTCTCAAAGTGTTCAGGTTGTTTTTACTAGTATTGAGATTTCGGGATTAGATAAAATACTCTTTTATTTCCCAAATATTTTGTTGCAGATCCAGAATGAAGGGTATTATTTGCAGTTAGGAGTTAAAGATGCTTTGCTTAATGCCCTTCTTGTGGCTGCTAAAAGGTTAAGTTCGGGACCTCCACAGGTGCTGCTTTTTTATTTTTTGTCTGAAGACTTTCTCTTTTAAACCATATTATTTTATTTTATTTTTCTGTAGAAAGAAAAAGATCCTGTCCTTGCTAAGCTTATTTCTTCTCTTGATAACAGCTTTTAACCCAAATCTGCCTTGCACTATCTGCTCTTATACTTCGTTCTGTTGAGCATGGGAAACCTATTGAGCAGCTGTTTTATAGTCTACAAAATCTGCGGACTCAGAATGATGGGATTGTTGCTGTACTTGAGATGCTCACTGTTCTACCAGAAGAAATTGTTGACACCCAAAATACTGAAATAAGTGCATCCCACAGAAACCAGTATGGCCAAGAGGTCTACTATTTTCCATTTTGTGCTTGCCACCCTCTCTATTTTGTGTTTAATTTTACTCTCCTTGGCTGCTGGGTTTTTATTGTACACTTATCATCATTGCTATTTTCTATGTAAATCAGCTTCTTTCTCATACTCCCATGGTTATAGAATTCCTACTCCAACAATCTGAAAATAAGTTTCAAGGTGGCCTGCAACCAAATGAAAGGAACAGAAAAGTTCTCCGATGCTTACTCAGTTGGGTAAGATGGTTAATGAAAATTATGTCAGTCCTAACACAATAGCATTTTTTATTGCTACATCTGCCTGAGTTCACATGTTTTTATTTACAACACATACTCACAAAACAAGAAAGAAGAGCCTGTTGCACAACTGATTATATGGCTCTCATTATCCAATTACTCTTATTTATTTAGGTTCGAGCTGGGTGCTTCTCTGAGATTCCTGAAGGGTCATTTCCAACACATCCACTGCTTAATTTTGTATTCAATTCACTGCAGGTAAACTTTCACTATCAATATAATGACTTTTGAGCTCAAGTAGTTATAATATACTTATATTTGCTCTGGTGGTTGTAGGTATCCTCTTCATTTGACTTGGCCATTGAAGTTCTTGTTGAACTAGTGAGTCATCATGAGGTATTGTTCTGCCAAATTTTTTGAAGTCTAGGATGCAGTTTGATGTGACTAACTATTTATTTAACTCTTTCTTTCTTGTGCAATAGTCTGCTTTCGGGCCTTTGCTCTTTGCTTTACTTGTTTGTAATTTTTTTTGTTACATATGCTTATCTAGTTTCTGTTATGCTTGCTTTCATAGGGGCTTCCTCAAGTATTGCTATGCAGAGTACCTTTTCTTAAAGAAATGCTTCTTTTACCTGCACTTACTGGGGGAGATGTGAAGGTGATTGCTGGCCTTGCATGTTTGATGTCTGAAATTGGGCAGGCTGTAAGTATTTTGTTTGGTCTCATGGGCGTTAATAATAATATTTTTATTAGGCCACTCTTTAGATTTATTATCAGACACATATTTAATTTTGGCATATACATATATTTAATTTGGCATATACATACATATCCTTTACGTATTGCTTCACTCAGGTGAGTGCCATTTGTTTTGCACCCCGTGCCTTGGGCAATATATGGGTTTTGGTGCCTTGCTTGCACCTTTCTCCCCTGTAAACACTGGTTTCACATATACACGGACAATTTTATTTAGGGCATCTCATTGCTTATTAACCTTTCCCATTTTTTCTATCTATAGGCACCATCGTTGATTGTAGAGGCAAGTGCTGAGGCACATGCACTGACAGATGCTCTGTTGAGGTGATGTTTTGATCTATACACTTTCAATTCACCATCACAATTGCATTCTGATATTGCTGTGAAGGCTGTTGAGCATGTTTTTCCCATATTCATCCTTTGCCTTGCTCGGTCAAAATCCAATTGTGGTAAAATGAACAGATAACCATTTGCTTTGGCAGGTTTATGGTAACTAAATTGAGAATCGTGTGTCAAAGATCTATTAAACATGTAATAGATCCAGCATAAGTATGATATGAATCATAATATGCAAAAGCGGTGACAATTTGAGAAGGGCCCATGATGGGATGCATTCTCCTCAATAATTTGCTGTATTTTTGTAATAGTTTTGGTATCATGCGCTTTTTGTTCATAAATCTCTTCCTTGCATTCTTTTAACCACAAATTTAGTATATAACCTGTAATTTCTGCTTTCAGCTGTGTGGCTTTTCCCTGTGAAGACTGGGATATTGCAGACTCAACTTTGCAATTTTGGTAATTCCCGAAACATTTGTGGAAAGAAATCTTGTTTTGCAGTATATATATATATATATATATATATATATATTTCCCCCTATTTTATTGAATTTAGTTATTTGGAGGATCTCAATCTTCTTTCATTTCCAGGTCCAGTCTTGCAAGCTATATACTTGGCCCTGATGTTAATGGTACCAATAAAAAAAATGTCGAAGGCATGTTTTTTTCTGTTTTCTCAGCATTACTTGATGCTCTTTTGCTACGTGCTCAGGTTATTTCCTAATCCTTTACTTGCCCTCTGCTGTTTTTTCTATTCTCTCTATGGAAAAGGAAAAATTTCATAGGTGTAACCAAGATTTGTAATTATCATGTTTGCTCTGGCACTCAATTTAGTCATTTGCGGAAATTAGATTTTTTGTCCTGCGAATGGAAAAAAAAAAAAAAAGAAAACTGAAAAAGCTAAAAGTAATAGCTGCAAGTAAGTAGTGATATTGCAACCAATGGGAGCCAACTTATGGATGTCTCAACTAGTTTGGCTAAATTCTATTTTCAGTTTTTCAGGTTAATTGTATTAGCATCTTGATCAAAACAGCAGATTTTTTGGTTGAAGCACAAGGACAAAGGAAACTGAATATTTGAACATAAATGATAGGTTGTGTCATTTTGGGGTCTAAGCTTAATTCTGAGCTGCATAGTGCATTCTTTTATTTATTGTCTTGAGTTGCTGCATTCTGTTATAATGCTGAACCATCCTTTAATTTGCAGTGGAGGTCCAATTGTACACCTTTTGTAGCCTAGTGATGTAATTGGTCTTTATTTGAATGCTTCTTGGACCTGAAAGCCTTTTTAGAACTATACTATCTGAACACATTTTCAGTGGATATAAGATCTGTTCTTCACTTTCATGTTTTTTATTATTAATACACGCTGATAGGTGAGAAAAGGGGTCTAAATGATTAATCGCTAGTCATACTGCTCACCCTTAGGGGATTAATTGGGTCGATGCTCATCTATGATATACTTTTAGTAACTCAGCAATTGACATGAATGCTTACTTTAATGGTTGTCTCAAAGGCTGAATCATTGCTGCAACTTAATGTAACTATCTGTTCAATATCACTTAGCATTTTTGTGTTATGTGTGACGTGTGCGTGTGCTGGTGGATGTTTGGTTATACCATTAATATTTGAAAATAAGGACTAATATGTTGAAATTGTCTTTTTTAGGTGGATGAATCTACATTTACTGATGAGAGTAGAACTTTCGACTTGCCTGATGGTCTTGTCCAATTTAGGATGAATCTCGTTGAACTTTTGGTGGATATATGTCAGCTACTACAACCTGCTCCATTTGTACAGAAGGTGCTGATACTGTATAATAATCCAAGTTTATATGGTTTTCCTGGTTTAATATTTGTTCTGGTTGATGATATCTCTTGCGTAAAGATGAAGATCATATTTGTTGGTTTAATTCTTTTTGATGCCTCTTCAAGTGTTTGTTTTGTATATTGGTCAAGTTTAGTATACTATCATGATCACTGAAGTTTAGGAACCAACATTGCTTCACCTTCATTTCACTGTTACATATTTGGAGAACCCTCAGTTAATTTTGCCTGCTTACCTATTTGCGGGGAATGTTAATCAGCACATATAATATGCCAATAATTCTAGCATGTTTTTATTTGTATTTTTTATGGATTTTTCCCCATAGTTGCTTCCATTGTAAAAATATGGTGTTCTTTCAATCTTGTATCATTTTATTCTTGTTTCAATTTGCAGCTTTTCTTCAGTGGTTGGTTTTCCACAAACGTGGCTATACCTTGGAAAGAGGTGGAAATCAAATTGTTTGCCGTCAATGTGGTAAGGACAATGTACACCTTTGTACTGGTTTTTGTTTTTTCTGAATTCTTGGTGAATTTATTCTTTTTCCATCTTCCTAAGCTTACTAAAAGTCTTGCATAAGCTTACTAAAAGTCTTGCACAGTATGAGTTATTTGCTGACTGATCCTGACAATTGGTGTTCGATGGGATGCCACTTTGTGTACCTTCTAATTTTTATGATGAACTCCTACCAACTCCAATTTACTGTTTTTACCGCTTGAGCTAATGGTCAATGAGGTTGTATGCATTAAATCTATACATGTGCAAATGTAACATATGTATGTCCATATTTTGCATTTAATGGACAAGTCCTTTTGTCTTACACCTCTCTTGAAGGTTTTTGTGTTCCATCTATTTTATGTTTAAGTGACACTTGTCACAGTTCACTGTTTTGATGTTCGAAAAGCTCTAGCTTTTCCAAGCAGCTGTTAATGTGGCATCAACTAATGTTATACCCTTGTGCAACTCCTCAATAGGTTTTGTAATATGTTTCATAAGAGATATGACTGGAGGAATCCTTCTTGACTCTTCACAAGTGTATCATTTCTCATATTTTTCTTGTAACATTAATAATGTGGGAATCCTGCAATTACAGGTTTCTGATGTAGTTCTGCAAGGAGGCCAAACTTTTGATTTCTCAGTGGTTATGCAGTTGGTTACAGTGCTGTCTTCCTGGCCTTCTGATGACCTCAAGGGATTCATGTGCATTGTATGTCAGTTTGTTATTGGTTAATTTGCAATGAATACTGTTTCTTAATGTATGTTTGTTAAAAAATGATTTTGCTCAGGAGGAATTTTCTCTTAACTAGGTTTACAGATCAGTGGCAGATGTTATTGGTTCCTATTCCAAGTTGATATCTACCCTGGAAACTAATGCTAGACCTTTACTGTAAGGATGCCCATTTCCTATTGCTTAGCAATGATGTGCTCCCCTTCTACTAGATTTATTTTTTTGATTCTTTACAGAAATAATTGTCTGTTATGATAGGGAAATGTTTTATGGAAGGAGAGAAAAAAAGATTTGTTGTGCAAGATCTATCATTAATTTTTCTGTGAAGCACCGTTTCATTGTTTCACTAATTTGCTACTTCCAGATTATTTCTTGCTGCAGGGATTTCAGAACCTCTCTCCTCAAATGCTTGTGCCTCTGCCCTCCGTAAACTTTGTGAAGATGCTTCTGCTGTGATGTATGAGCCATCAAATTTGGATATCTTTATGTGGATAGGAGAGGTAACTATTCTTTGTGTTCTTTTTATACGTTTAAAGTGGAAATACTTAATACTTCATCTAATTGTGGTTAAGCTTTCTGGATTTATTTGAGATACATCTATACGCTCCAAGCCATGTCATCTTTCATGCTTACTGTTTGCATAAGCATAACTTCAGAATAACTCATTAAATATAACTGATCATCAAACAGGTTATTGACATCTGGTTGCCAACATGTTCCTGATTATTATTATTTTTGGTTTTATTTAATTTGATTTCTTGTTATCATGTTCTTTTTCCTCTCTGCCTCTTCTATTGCTGTAGTATATCTCATTGAAATAGGTAGTTGCTAATTATATTGTTCATTATCCTGTTTTCTGATTTCTTTATCATTTCTTCCTACAGGCTTTGGAGAAGAAATGTCTTCCTTTGGAAGATGAAGAAGAAGTTGTTACTGCAATCAGCCTAGTCCTTGGTTATGTTTCCAACAAAGAGCTGCAGAACAACTTGTTGTCTAAATTGCTATCATCTAGCTATGATGCTATTGGGAAACTTGTCAGTTTCTTTTTACAGTACTTGGTCTATTATTATGGTTCTGTTCTTATTTTCTCTTTTGGTGTTGTTGCTAGTAGCTGTATTAACTGGGTTGTACAAAATTGTTCCATGATTCACCGAAGCAAGTTGTTAGCTTTAAAAAGTCTAAATCAAGAAATTGGTTGTAAAGGAGCTAATGAAAAAAAGTTGTGATTTCTTTTAATGGATGTTGCACTTTCTGCCTGTTATTGTGACAATTACCATGAGGTATTGCAATTTGATATAGTAACTTCGCATGATGATGCTGGAGTGAAGAGCGATTGGAACTGTTTCGCTGTAGAGTAAAACTGGTCTGATATGATAACTACAACTGGTGAGATATGTATAACTTAGCACATTCTTCTATTCAAGTATAGCTTAGACATAAACCAGTAGTTAGATGGGCGCTAAGACAAAATATAAGGTTTTTAGATTCTTTCAGATTTGTACTTTGTAATGAAATTAGATAAACTACGTAGGATATCTTTATTTTGCTTTCTGTCTAATTTACGACTTCGTACCAGATAATGTTCTGCTATGTATTACTTTCTTGATATCAAGTCACATGGTATCTTCAATTTTCAATTGTGTTAAAATGTTTCATCAGCATGCCATTTGTTATGCTAGTCTTCTTTCACCAGACTATTTTTGTTTTAAGCATTTTAACTGTGCAGCTCTTATTTGTTGAAATATATGGGAATTAGAAAACATAATGAGAGTATTATGAATAAAAATGAGACAAACTTGTGGTCATTGGATATATAAGAATGTATACCTTTATACAAACTTGTGGTCATTGGATATATAAGAATGTATACCTTTATATTCTCCTTAGCACACTTGCTGCTATTTTGTATGTGAGATTTTAGTAGCATTCCTTTTGACATGCTTCAGTGTAATATAGTAATGGTTCAGTGTGAAGATTGCTTACTGTCTGCAAAAACTGGGTGAGCTTAGAGAATCAACAGTAATTGTCCTTTGAATAAAAAGACTAGGTGGTTTCTTCATGTAGGTTTTTGTATGTTTTCTACTCCATAATCTTAGATTCTGTCTGTCCTCTTAGATTGGTATAGGGTGCGGTGTTGTTCTATGGTGGTTGATAATAAGTTCACAAGGACAGTTTAGTCATAATATAAACTGAATGATACTGAGAGGGGTGCTGTGGTGTTAGATACACATCTGATTGGAAAGAGAGATGTGTTGTAGACATTGGAGGGAGCAGTTGTCAGATGAGAATGAATTAATGTCTGTAGATTTTATTTGCTTAGTTCTTGATGTCACTGTCAATTCACCACTCAGCTCTTTTTGAATTTTATTGTGGAAACATCTTCTTTGTATTCCTTTTGATGTTAACTTTTGCAGACTTTGTTATTTTACATTCTTAAATTTTGGATTTAAACTAACTGCCTATTTTTCTTTCAGATTGAGGATGATAATAACCATTCTTTAAGACAGAATCCAGCTGCTTATACACAAATTTTGGGCCTTGCAACGAGAGGGCTGCACAGGTATTCTATTCAGAGTAATGAATTGGATATCACTCTTTACTCAATGTAGTTTTTGCAGTTGTACTCTATCATTGATGGAGCTTCAGATGGGATATGTGGCTATTTGAGTTGAGGTGTAATCTTTGGTTGTCTGGTTTTTCAGGATGGGAATTGTCTTCAGTCATCTAGAAATGCCTCTGCTGTCTGAGGCTTCTGCTGATAATCCCATCATTGCTGTAATTAGGGTTTTTTGGCCTATGCTGGAGAAGCTTTTTAGATCAGAACATATGGAGAACAGTAGTTTATCTACTGCAGCTTGTCGTGCTCTTTCGCTGGCAATTCAATCCTCAGGTGCTGGACAATGTTTCACCTTTTTTCTTTCCTTTTCTAGGATCAACTATTGGGGTTTTACTTGGGGGCATGGAGTCTTTTGATTGCATGATGCTACAATGCTGGATGTTGCTTAATTATGCAGGGGAGCACTTTGAAATGCTTCTGCCCAAGATATTAGATTGCTTGTCTACAAACTTTTTGTCATTTCAAGGTCATGAATGTTATATCAGAACTGGTAAGTACTCAGGCTCTAGTTTTGAAGCAATTGGTGCAATTAGGTGTTATGGTATTTTTTTTCCAGTAATCTTGTAATAAATACAAAGTCTACTTTGTATTTGACGTAATAGTGCTCAATAGCCCTTCTGAATTATCATTATTATCTTTCCTCATGATTGAAGAATTATCTGAAGTACAGTTGCGGTTGCTTAAGATGGTTTGTATTGTGCATTTTTCTTATATAGCCAATTTTTATCCTCTAGTTCTGAACCAAAATATGGAGTAATAATCTTCTTGTTTATCACTGATGTTTTTGGCCGGTGTTTTCTGATGTGGTAGTATAATGTGGATGCTATTTTTTTCTTTTCCCAAGAAGTAAATATGGCACATGGCATGCTGAAGTCACATCTCAAATGCTCACATGCATACTTATTTAATTTATATTATAGTAGATAGCAGCATTCAATGAGCTTTCTTTTACAAAATATTTACTCCTTCTCAGCTTCTCTTGTTATCGAAGAGTTTGGTCTCAAAGAGGGGTATGGTCCTTTGTTCATTAGCACATTTGAACGATTTACTCAAGCATCTTCAGTAAGGGCCCTTAATTCTTCTTATGTATGTGACCAAGAGCCTGACCTAGTGGAGGCGTACACAAATTTTGCGTCGACATTTGTTCGTAGTTCTCGTAAGGTGTAGTATACATCTTATTTCACTGTTTATCCTTTTCTTTGTATTGTTTTTTTTTTTTTTTTTGTCTTTCAGTGGAAATGTTATCCTGGAAGTGTACTTTATACACATTTTATTAAGACTAGCCTTCTAGAAGGAAATAATTCGAATGTTCCTTTTTGCCGTTCAATAAAAATCTCAGGAAGTGTTGGCTGCATCTGGTGCTCTTCTAGAAATTTCTTTTCAAAAGGCAGCTATATGCTGCACTGCTATGCATCGCGGGGCAGCACTTGCAGCTATGTCATACTTATCTTGTAAGCACTTTATATTAACTACTACTTGCTTCCCTGTACTTGTGAGATCGACGATAAGAGACACTAGTTGTTATACTGTCAATGGGATCTGTCATCCTAACAATCACAATTCGAATGGTGTTATTTAAGGAAGCAATCGACTGATGTCTACAGTTTCAATTTTGTCTTTGGAAATTACCCTATGTATCACTTTAAACCAACCAACTCCTTGTCCTTTTCTCTAATATGGATACACATATATATTCCTTGACTTGTAGTATTTGAGCTTCTCTTGGTGTGGATGTTAGTAGGAAGTAATATTCACTCTGGTATCATGTATGATCACTCCGTTTTATCCCTGCAATAGCATTTGGCAACACACAACATT
This sequence comes from Gossypium stocksii, assembly GCA_020496765.1. Lineage (NCBI taxonomy): Eukaryota > Viridiplantae > Streptophyta > Magnoliopsida > Malvales > Malvaceae > Gossypium > Gossypium stocksii. Next base: position 6,290,498 of record CM035623.1, read on the forward strand.
GCTTCAGCAGTTCCAGTTTATGTATGATATATCTATTTCTGTTATTAGATTTCTTTAAGGTTCTTTGGCATTGGCAAATACAGAATATCAGATGAACCCATGACATAGGCACACATATATATGCGGTCTGTTCATAACATTTTGCACGATTTGATTACTGAATTGTGACCCATGTTAGTGATTATAATTGCTTGTATTTGTTCTTTAGGTGTGCTTGTGCTGCTTGTATTTGTTCATTAGGTGTGCTTGAATGTTCTTGATGATTTTTGTTTTATTCTTTTTGGGGGGTTTACATTCTGTCCTAGTTATCACCTGGTAAAGGATATTTTTGTGATTTGTCTGAGCCTTCTAGGTTTCTTGGAAGTTGGTCTGGCGTCTTTGTTGGAATCAATGACCTTTTCTCCTGAAGGATCATTTGGGGCCACATCAATTCAGGTTATTTCCCATAGTGGGGAGGGACTTGTATCAAATATAGTATATGCTTTACTTGGTGTCTCAGCAATGTCACGGGTAAATTCAGTATTCTTGAATCTTAAATAGATTATTGACTGCATTTTATTTGAAAATTCATTCCTTGTTTTGGTATAAATTCTTGATGTCATATGATGTATTTGTTATTACATTTAAAATTTAATTACAGGGCATTAGCTGATATTTCATTGTGAACTTGGAAATTTTAAATGTTTGTTGAGGTTGGGTTCAAGAATACATCAACTTGGTAGGTGATGATTTGACAATTAGTTTTACTTACTGACAGAAGTTATGGAATAAGGTATGATAAAGGAAAATGAGGAGTTTATAAAGGGCCTCAAGAAAGCGGGCTACAATCACTCTGATTATGTAATAAAATTTCTACTCTAGGTGATCATGTAGTGAAGTAACTGCATAAATTGGAGCAAATGGAAAATGAGTAAAAAAAGAAAATTGTTTTATGGTTGATTAGTTGTGCATTTATGAACATTTTGTTGTGCCAGCGGCATTGACATTAGAAAATGTTCTATTAACTAGAAGATATGGAAACAATATTTTATGAAAATTAATGCTGCTAGCTTCAGATCTTGGTTTGTTATAACTTTATGTATATGTTTAATCCAGTGTAAAGGCAATGAAGCCACTTACCTTCCATGATATATCAAAGCATGTCATGCATAAATGAATGCACAGGCACATGTATATATGTACTCAACAGAGCTCAGGAATCATTCTTCTTTTCCTTTTAACTTAATAGGTCCACAAGTGTGCGACAATATTGCAACAATTGGCTGCATTTTGCTGTTTGAGTGAGAGAACAACCTGGAAGACCGTTCTTTCTTGGGAATTCTTGCATTCTTGGTTACAAGCTGCGGTCTGTCCTCGCTTTCCTTCTCCTTTAAGATGCATATGAATAACTTTGCTAACTGTGTGCGTTCAAATCTTAGTGCTTAACCAATGTGAATAAAGCAAATATATGCAGCTGATTTGATTTTCCTTTTGACTTAGATTCTGGTATGTCGATTTCTATTTTGGCTTCTCCTATATGCATGTCATGAAGATGCCAAAATGAATGTAGGGTTGACAAGACCACTCATTGGGTATGCTGTGTTTAAGTAGGACATTATTTTTGTGAGTTCAACACACGACGGCCATGTCACCATTGAACAATCTTACCATTGAGCCAATGCTGAATTGACTTAGCTAGGCTTTTCTTCTTAAATAGATATGCCAAATGTCAGCTTTCGTGGCTAGTAGTCTAAGACGATGGTAGTCACTCAAAAATAGGCCTAGCTATCTGATGCAGTTGTACATGTTGAGGGAATAGTAAATACCAGTAGATCAGGCCACCTACTGTTCTGTGTATGCTATATATAAATGGTATTATGTTTCTGTGGGGGAGAGAGGCCATCTAATTTGAACTGCTGTGTTGGTTCAATCTGTTGTATTTGTTAAATTTCTTCTGTTTCACCAGGTGCAGGCTCTTCCACCTGACTATCTGAAGCAGGGAGAAGCTGAAACGCTAGTGCCGGTTTGGTTGAAGGCCCTTGCCGGTGCTGCCTCAGATTATCTTGAGAGCAAGAGCTCCAATGGAAGGACAAGCGATTACGGTCACATGCAAGGGAAAGGAGGGAGAATGCTGAAACGAGTGATCCGAGAGTTTGCAGACAGTCACCGCAATATCCCGAATTTCACTTGACTGTAACCCATAGATAAAAAGCGCGTGTTGCCTGCAGCTTTCTACATTATTTGCTCGAAGCATTTGTTACTGCCATAAAAAGGGAATGTAATTATCTGGTTATTGAAGCTCAGTCAATTCTGGGACTGGGAGTTACCATTGAAAAGTAAAGGCTACTTCTTGTACAGCTTATTGGCCCCTGCCCCCAATTTTGTTAGACCAATTATAAAGTGAGATTAGGACATTGGGCGAGAGCATTTGAAAATGGGAATTATTACTGCCCTACTTTTCTCTCTTTTATTTGCGCCAGAGAAATACATTGTACCTAAAAAGGGATGTAATGTAACCATTGATTTCAATTTTCTTGACTCGAAAACATTGTCAGATTAATAATACAAATTATAATTATTCATTTACACTACCATTTAGTTTATATTTTTTTAATATTTTCAATTAAAATTTTCTTACTGCCAAATTCGGACCAATCATCCTCTGTAGAATATACTGCAAGGGAATGTCCTGTGCATCAGTGATAATGGTGTTCCTTGCAGCAAGGTTATCCACTGCCTACTTCAAGGCTTTGCAGGCTTTCTGCAAAGCCATAATTTTCGCTATTGTAGGCGAACAAAAGCCCGTAGAAAGCATAGATATCGCACGAACGCTCTCCATTGTATCGTCTTGTTATAATAACTGCACCTCGTTTGCATTCTCCTTCACAGCACTCCTTATCCTGCACGATACTCCTCATCCACTACCACGCCATGACTGCCATCAGTTACAAGCTGAACAAGAGGCTGAAACCCAGGACAAAACCATTGAGCAAGGTACATCCGATCCATTCCGCCAGCAAATCATACAACACTCTTCCATGGCCTCTTGCGGAGATTGTTGAACAAGACCTTGAAACAATCAACAAAAGCAAAGTTAGTACATGTACCCATGCGACCCCAAAGATTCTAATAGTATGAATACTTTTTATGTGAGCTATCTTTATCACCAATTACAACTCTTACAACTCAAATTTATATTGTCACATTTCTTTCGTAATTGTATTTTGACAGGTAAAATATTTTTCAATGAGTATCACATTCATTCTTTCATCTTACGATTTCACTTTTTATCGTTCTTTTTTATTTTATTATATGAAAATGAGAAATCAATCTATCCCTTACCCTATACAAACTATCGAAATTTGAGCAATAGTTCAACTCCAAATGTCTTTATCCATAAACAAAACTTGCAACTTTTGCATATCTCATACTTGCCTATTCGTCTCCATATTAAATGACGAACTCTAAAAATTCAACCATTTTGGTTCCCACTATCATCAACATAAAAGCCATGGTCCCTTGGCAACCAAGGATCTTCACGGACCATAATGTTTTCCCCTGAACCAACATGCTACCATAAACCCAACCTTAGCAACTTTTAGCATCAAGTAAAGCTCGGGTTAGAGCTATAAGAAAATATTTATCTTTCAGAACTTTCAACAACAAAGTACTTGGGTTAGATAATAATCGTCACCCTTGTTTTGCTACTATTGTCTGGTTAGTTGCTTATTTAGTGATTGTAATGAATAATTCTTATTAAAACTATTGATATAATATTTATGTCAATTTAAGTAAGAAACTTTGAAATTTTTATAATTTTTCATGGTTGATTGAGTATTTTACGTGGTTGATTTTTTATAGCTTTTCATAGGGGAATAGTTAAAAAAAGTATTAATAGTTGGAGTATGACCTTAAAAAGGTTAAAATTTGTTACTAGCCTTTGTACTTAGATAAAATTTGAAATTTAGCCCCTGTATTTAAAAAGTTAAAATATAAGATATTTTCTTATTCATTTATTTATTTAAAAATCTCAACCAATCAATTAACATTGTTAGTTTTTTTCATCAAATTTTGCCGACATGTTGATTACACTGCCTTTATATAACATTATATATGATTGATAAAAAGTAAACATGTTAAAGATGACCAATTTTGACTGAACTAAATCTCAATTTCTAGAAAAGTACAGGGACTAACAGCACATTTTAACCCCTTCAAAAAAGTTTAAACACTCAATTTGTCTGGCTAAGTGTTGCCTTACGTAAAAGAAAAATCCCACCTTAAAACTGAATTCTGCAGAAAGGGTTACATATTGCCAAATCGTGAGAAAGGGCGAGCAAGGGAAGGTTAGGTTTAATTGGTTTTCTCATTGAATTCGGTTTGATTCAATCATACGGCAGGTTAGGTAGGTAAATGATTCGGATGCAGATTGTGGAGTTTGACCTATGTTCATAAGGGGAAACGTCGATTATATTAGGTTAGCTTAAATTAATTTTCCCTGATTTAGTTCAATCAATCAACCAATCGAGTATGGAAGATGGAAAGAGGGTTTCGAAGGCCAAGTCCAGATTCGTGGCAATTGTGTTTCTTGCTTCTTCGTAATGGCATAACCGTCTCTGTTTCTTTTTGTTGTTGTTGTGGATTACATTACAGGGAATTGAAAAAAAAGGGTTTTTAGACAATTTCTTCTACGCCCCCAACCGGAACGCTTTTGTAGGGAGAAAATGGATCATGCTCCTGCTCGCTACCCTCTTCAGCGAGGATGGGATAATAACAGCGTAATTGCGGTTTCCTTCTTTATAAAGTGGGATCATTATCTCATCCCTCATATCAATATGAAACAAAGCCCTGCGGCGTTCTGGATATGGACTCTCCATTTGCCTAATTCATATTTCTTCCTCGCACTGACATAGCTTATTTCTTGAATCCACAGGCTCTTGAGGGGTTTTCTGCTGTTCCTGTACCCAATTACCGGTGAGTGCTTCCCACTGCTTATTATGGTCTCCATTCATTTACTCCCAATGGCTGTAACGCTTGATAGTTAGAAATTCTGTAACAGTCTTTTTTGTGCTTCGCAAAATTATGTGATGGCAAGGCGTAATTTTGTGTTTTTCTTTTGCTTTCATGTTGCCATGCCAATTTTGATTTCATTCACTGTTGAAATACTTGTTTACACAAACATTTGGCTTCCTTGTATCTCATTTTTATCTTCATTCCCACTCTTTAATACTGCGGCAGGGTCCGTGGTTCTTATGATGAGAGGAGATTTCTAGATGAAAGATACTCCAGGGATAGTTTTTATCCAAGAAGTGCCTACCACCATTATTTTCCAGAGAGGGATAACCATTCCCCTCCTGCTGCTGCTGGTGTCTGGTCTCAATCAAGGGGGAGAAGTTATGAGGAAGAATATCCCCGTGATGAGGATTTTAGGCATCATCAGAAGCTTTATGTGGATTCATATAGGGACATGGATACATTTTGTGATCATGAGATCGCTTTTCAAGATTTTGATGAGTTTCGGGATGGCTATCGTGGTGTTGACAACTTCCGTGATCATGAATTTGGCAGGCCCTCTAGGTATGGGGGGCGAGATTGGGAAGACTACTCATATGATTATTATGATTATAGGCCTCACATTTCCCATCAGAGCAGGGACAACAGCCGTGAGAGGAATTATGAATATAGTCGAAATAGTTATGATTCTTATCATAAAAGAGGCAGTTGCAGAGATGGCAGATGGAGGAAGCGTGAATCACGTGATCGAGATTGTTTCAGTAGAGAAAGAGATCAGAGTCCACATAAAAGGCATGAGAGGTCTTGGTCACGATCCCGTGGATGTGATGATCGTCCAAGATCAAGGTCACCTCGAGTTTGGAGCCATGGGCGAAGCCATAGAGAGGACAGCTATGATAATTATCAATATGAGAAAACTCAGAAGCAAAGGGACCGAGAAGAGAAATATCAGCTGGAGCATTATTCTGTGGTGTGCTTCATTCTTCCATGTTCTTACCGTTGCATTTGTTTTAAGCTTTGAATTTGGGTGAAGATTATGTTTTCTTGCAGGCACCATCTGCAACTGTTCTTGTAAAGGGTCTATCGCACAAAACGACAGAGGAAGATCTTTGCCAGATTCTTGTAATATTTTTTTGTTGTTTTTTTGGGGGTTGTATATTATTATTCTGTCACTTGTTATACATAAATAACAGTTTTTCAATTTTATATGACCATAAGGCTGAATGGGGCCCACTTTGTCATGTTCGTGTGATCAAGGAGCGATCCTCTGGCATTTCTCGTGGATTTGCTTTTATTGATTTTCCTTCAGTGGTACCTATCACATCTTACTAGTCAATGCTTTGTGTTTGGTGTTATTGAATGTTATATGAGGGAAACTGCTTCTGAAACAGGGGGCAGCGCGCTCAATGATGGATAAGATTGGTGATGATGGTCTTGTTGTGGATGGTAGGAAGCTTTTCTTTGATTACAGGTAAATTCTCCCTACAATCATGATAGCAGTTTTTACATGGCACAGTTCTTATGTTGCTCTGTGATGCTAGGTTTTACAGAATACTTTTATCAGTTGGTTCGATTCTTTTGCAGGTTTGATAGTAGAAAATGAGTTTATAAGGTTTCAACAAAATATAATCTGATTAATTTCAACTTGAGAGTATAATTGGCTGGAAATTAAAGAGAATAATGCAATATCTACGCAAAGAAGAAAACAGGGAACACAAGAACCTTGTATATTTGCCAAAGAGTGCTTATTTAATTGCCGAAATGATTCTGTTTAGCTGTAAATCTTAAAATGACAACTGAAATACAGAACTGCTTTAAACATAAAACCATACTCTCCCTTTGTGTTCTTAAGTTATGTGGTGCTATGCAATGGAAATCTTACAATTACCGCTTCATCAACCTTAAATGTCTGAGGTATATTATATGCACATTGTTCAAATCTGGATCATTGGGTTACTCCATGCTTTTTGATTGATTTTAATATTATCTAAAGCTTCTGTACATTGAGGAATGAATATGGTTGAAATCAGTACCACATTTTAAAATTGATGAAAAAACTCACTTATTTCCCCTTTCTTTTTAATGATAAAAAGAAAAAAGAATGTTCTCATTTAATGTTTTTCCTACAATGTGTTTGCGTACAAAACTATTGCCATGTTGAAATCTGTTCTGTTACAGTAGTAAGCCAATGGGGGGCACTGGTGGACCTTCTGCTCATAATAATGCTGTGAAATTGGGTCACTCAAATCATAAGAGCACCACATTACCGTCTGATTGGATGTGCACATTCTGTGGATGTGTTAATTTTGCACGTCGAACTGCATGTTTTCAGGTCAGCTTTTCTTTCCCAGTCTATCTGACTTTTTTTTTCTTTTTTGGACTAAAATATTAACTTATTGAAGCCTTCTTTCAGTGATATATCTTTAGATCACCTTCCTGTTATCACTAGCCAGAATTAGGTAACTATAGTTGGCTAGCTTCATGTGCCATTTTATTAAGGCACACCATAAAGTGATGCTAGGAGCTAGGCTAGGGATTTACATGGATTGAGATGTCAAAAATTGCAATATTGGCTGTTGAAAATTTGATATATTGTGTACCCAAGTGTGACAGCTGAATCCTATTATGTTGATTTATTTCTTTTATTGATGGTGCATTAAGTTTAGTGCTAGCCTGCAGTTTTCCTAATGACTGTTTAAGATTTTTCCAGCTGAGTTAGTGCAAAATTGATGTGTCCTTTCTCTCAACTTTCTATGCAGTGTAATGAGCAACGTACTGATGATGCTCCAGCAGCTGACATATATTTAACAGGAAAGAGAGGATCTGAGTCAGGTTGGTTCAGATCTTACTTTGAGCAGGCTTTTATCATCTTTGTATAATTGCCACATCATATTAATTTGATCTGTAGTAGGTCCTACCCATGTATTGGTTGTTCGTGGATTGGATGAAAATGCTGATGAGGAAATGCTTCGTTACGAGTTTTCTAAATATGCCCCAATTAAGGTCTGTGTGTTTATCATGATACTCTTTTGAAGGAAAACTCTTTTCTAGCACCTGCAAAATCTTATGGATTTAATCTGCAGGATCTTCGCCTTGTTAGAGACAAGTTCACCCATGTTTCAAGGGGATTTGCTTTTGTACATTACCATTCGGTATGACTTGCTTCTTTATGGCAATTTGACTGTGCTTTATATTTAAATCTAAGTACAATACCTGCAAATCAGAATGGGTTATAAATGGTTTTCTTTATTATTAATATGATTACAAGCCATTAATCTGATAATAGTCTTGTCTTGCTAATAAGTCACATTGGCAGCTGTCAAGAAGCAATCCTGAGAATGTGTATTCCCAAATTTTTTACCGTGTTTCACTTCTCTTGAGCAAATAAAGAAAAAAATTGATGCTAAAAAATTGAAATTTATCATCTCTGTTGTGCACACTGGTTCAAACATTAGTATATTTATTGGAAAAGGTTTTTTCTTTACAACCAATGACATTTTGGAGTTTTGTACATTTATTTTTAGTTCATTATAAATATTATACATAATAGCAGAGGCTATTCAAAAGTAAAAGAATAGTGCTATTTTCCAAATGTTATTTTACTAATCCTGCAATGTAATATATGAAGAATACCACAAATTCTGTTCTCTTGTTCAAATGAAGAGCATCATGTCTGTAGGTGATGAAGAGAAAATATCTGCATCCATAAATTTCTTCAACTGATTTATTCTCCATTAATACACTTTCAACACAGTAGGATAACTTAACGCATATTACTATCCTATGTCCTGGGGTCGCTCTCAATATACGATGCTCTAGAATTCCGTGCTCCCTTGTAGGCTGAAAGCTGTTGTACTTATTCTTTTCTGCTTCTGTTATTTTGTCTAGGAATTTTTGGTTGGCAAAATTATTTATGAAATGAGCTATATACCTGTGAATGTTTGATGTCATGTAGGTTGGTGATGCCACAAAAGCCCTTGAAGCCACAAATGGGACAACCCTTGAGAAGAATGGGCAAATCTTAAGAGTAGCATATGCAAGGAGCATTATTGGGCCAAGATCAGGGACATTGGGATCTTTACAGTCAAGTAGCCTTGCAGCTGCTGCAATTGAGGCAGCAGCTTTTTCTCAACAGGTATGTGAATGTATCTTTAGTTTTAATGATGATGTCTGCAAAGATGTTTGTACTTTTGAATGGATGATAGTTTCTACTATACATATATTTTTTCCTGCTTGTACTGGCTAGCATAGGCTGGACAATCTTGTCAGCTGAGGTAAGATTAAAACCCGGTCAAAAGTGTTCAAAACCAGATTGTGGATAAATCTGGTTTTAATTTGCCTGATTAACTTTAAAAAAGAAGTACAAGGCCCAAGAACAAAATCATTATCACCAGCTCTGGCCTGCAGACTACTTCCATATCACCTCTACCACCTGCTAAAGTCTCTTAAGACTCAAAAATGACAATACACTTAAGACTCAGAAACCGGAATTACCACTGTCAATGTAATTGTAGATATTGATCTTAGATGTGATGTGTAGGAGGGATAACATGTAGGAAGAAAACAAAATATTAGGAGGCAATGATCATGATGTTTACATTACAATGAAGTAGTTTGGTGCTTCGAACTGACTGAAAGAAGATTTTGAATCAGTTACTACTTACACGAAAGTTGATGATAAGAACCCAAAAGAAAAACATGGGAAGACTGAAAGAAGCTCTAAATGTGTACATGGAACTGAAGGAGAGATAGAAGACTCCATATCTGGTAAACTCCAATGACAGAAGTGATGAGTATAAAGTAATAATGAGAAAAACGAAGCAATAGTTAGTTGTAAAAATTGTAGACAATCATGTCACTATAAGGTGTCCCTGCAAAGTCAATTGTTTTCCAATGTCTACTGAACTTGGACCTTTTTTTGAAGAAAGAACTAATATTGTGAGGTTTACTCTTGGATTTTGGCTTCCTTGGTCAACTTTTTGCTGTGGCATATTTCTAGGATGTGTTGTGGTTTAGAAGCTTAAAAGAATCAATCATAATGGAGTTCCATGGACTAAGAACCCTTACTCTATTGAGAATATAATTACCTGTGTAGAATCATCTCTATTACTAATACGATGAACTGATCGGAGCGTTTCACCTCTTTTCATTATTTTGTTGTCAGTGTCCATGGTCTAGTGGTACAGAAGGAAATAAAAGAGATTTAAGAATCATGAGCATTTAGGAGTGAAAATGCCTATTTTTAATTGTTTTAAATGCAAAGAAGGAAAATGTTGTAAGGTCACTGAAACATGACTGGTTAATGCGTTATGTATATAGACTACAACTTCTTTGCTTTCGGTATAGTCAATTTATTCTGATGCAATTTATGGCATGTACAATTTCATGACGGCAAAATTCGGCATGTAAATTCACAGGGGTTTCTATCTGAATACTTTTGGGATATAATCTGATAGCCATGGGTTTGGTTCTATTGCTGCCATAATTATTCTGTTTCATGGTTATTAGTGTTTGATGTTCATATGGTCATTATCACAGATGGTGCTTTTATTTATTTATTTATTTATTGTTATCTAGTACCCTGTAAATCTAGCTAGAGTATACCCTACAATAAACCCTTAAAACCCGAAAGCAAACTACCTTAGATTTTACTAATTAGTTCAGTCATCTGCATGCATACATGCATATATATATATATATATGTGTAATGTCCCTGCTGATGATTCCATGCTGCTCCTCTGGTATTGCTTTTCTTAAGCTTTTGCATTTTTATGTAATTTCATGGGATTTCTTCATCCTAGTTGCCATCTTAGTTCTAAATGTTTCTTGGACTTATGGTATTGCTATATTTCCTTTCAGTATGATGCTGTTGGATGGACACCAAAAGAATATAACCCAGATGACAAACAGTCTACTAGCTGGCAGGAGCCGGTTGGTGGTTCATTTGCAGTTCAACAGGATCATTCAGCTTTGCATTCTGGGATTGTGTGGGATGAAGCCTCTGGTTATTACTTTGATGCTGCTTCTGGGTTTTACTATGATGGGAATACAGGTTTGCATGCATTTTCTTTAAGTTTTCCATGCCGTTGCTTTTTTCCTTTTGCACATTAGAAGTCAAAATATTAGGATACTGATTTTTCTTTTTTAAATTTATTCTCAGAGAACTTAAAAATTTTCTAACTGTAGAATGAAAATTGTTATTTTATTAGAAATTGATTTGTTGGGGGTGCGTCCCTTGCTTTCACATGCTTTTTTGCTTCAAAATCATTTTATATTGCATGGTGTCCGAAGTTCAAGCTGTTATTGGTGGGGTTGGGTTATTGCTTCCGTCGTTACCAAGAATATACTGATGTGAAAGCTGAATAAAACTTGGGGATTGTTTCCTTTTCTAATATAGCTTTTATTTTCGTCAATTCTAATAACAAAAGCTCAGGGCTCTTTGTTTTTATACAGATTTATTCTAGGTTTAAATTGTTCTTTTTATAGATTTTATACAAAAATATAAAAAAACAAAGATACCCTCATAATTATATTTGTTACCTTTTAAATAGAAGGGTTTTTTAGTTATTTCTTTATTGGATTGGTGTTTGGTTAACTCATGCATTTTAAAATTTCAAAAATTCCTTATTCAAACACACCTAAAGAGTTGCAATTTTAGGCCTAATTTGTTTTCGGTTGCTTCAACATGTAGGCCTTTATTATGATGGTAACAGTGGGACTTGGTTTTCGTACGACCACCAATCCCAGCAGCACATCCCTTGCAGTGGTCAGAATGACAAAATAATACCTGGTAAAGAATCTGAGCTTTTTAGAGAAGCTGATGGTTCCGGTAATTCAAAAGTAATAACATCTGCACCAGCTGCTACGGTCACATCAGTTGAGAAGGCAGCCTCACTACCAGATGCGGTTGAAGCTGCAGCAGCAGCAGCACTGGCTGCAGAGAAGAAAGAGAAGGAGAAATCAAGAGAGATAAAACTTGCTTCAAAGAGTAGTATACTGGCTAATAAGAAGAAGATGAATAATGTGTTAACAATGTGGAAACAGAGGAGTCATGAAGGGAAGGCATCCCGATCAGGTCTTAATGACAATCACCTGTCCGCTTCATCTGAAGATGCGCCTCTTTCATCTGAACAACATGCAAAAAGCAAGGATAAATTTGATATGATGGACCTGAAGGAGGGTGATACAAGAAGTTCAGGAGTCAATACAACTGCCCAAGCTACATCGACATGGGTTTTGGGGTCTCCAGCCAAGCCAAGGCCTATAAATAACAGCTCAGGGGGGACTTTAATGGGAGTAATAAGAGGTTCTGCAAGGGGCCTGGTGAAATCTGATATTCCATTTCCCAGATCATCTGCTGGAGTTTCAACCTCTTCAGCCGGTGGAGTTGCTGAGGGTTCATTGTCATCAACTTCGGATCCTGCATCTATGACTCCCTTTAGGACTGATGCATCTGCATTGGGTTCTATTGCACCTTCAACCATAACTGGGAGTGGTAAAAGAAGGTTTTCTGAAGCACCAGTGTCTCCCACTACCAACAAGGAGCAGTCTCAAACCACTTATAGGGACCGTGCAGCTGAGAGGAGGAACTTGTATGGTTCATCATCTTCCACCACTGATAATCTACCTGATGAGTTCTGGAATTCAAGTAAGCTTGTTTAAGATTATTGAGTCTTCTTTGTTCATGTTATGCCAATCATTGTTTCACACCATCGAAATTATCTCCAAAATCCCTTGGATTTATTTCTAATGTTGGTGGTTTAAAGGCCTTGGTTGTGTATCTTGATTGGTTCCTTTATTTATGTTTAAAATTTTCTGTTAACTTGTGAGAAATTTGTGCGTTTGTGTATTTTGAAGATTGAGATTTAGCATTCAAAAAATTCTCCTCAGATCCAATGCCTTTCCCACCTGGAGTTGGTGGTGGACGGGTGGCTGTATCAGATGATGTACAAAGTTTCGCGGTCATCACAGCAAAGAAAGCAATTGATGAGAACAATGTGGGCAACCGAATGCTCCGCAGTATGGGTTGGCATGAAGGATTGGTATTGTTTCTTTCTTGCACCTTTTAGCTGTTGATTACATATTTAAGTGCTATTGAGCTGCTACATGTCTCCCCTTGAAATTTCTGTCCCCATTATGTCTGACTTGACTCCTAACGTCTCCTAATTGCTCATTTCGAAAACATATTAGCTGGATATGAATGGCTTTTTGATCCTACAAATATGTAGAAAATTTTGGGAAATAACTGAACATCCTTGTCTGATGCATCCCCCTATCCAGCACTTGCTCCCTAGTTTTGGACCTTTGCATTCTATTATTAGGTAATAGTTGATATGCATACAGGGAAAATAACGCTAGGCTTATCTTCTTTAGCTGACATTTTGTTAACAACTGTAACTTTGAATCCGAAAGTTGTATCCAATTTTAGATTTGGGGGGATGGGGTTTTGATGTTTGTGTGCATTTGATGTGATAAAATAGGGAATGGGTAAGGATGGAAGTGGAATGACAGAAGCAGTTGAAGCACAGGGAATGGATAAAAGTACGGGACTTGGAAGTCAGGTAAATACGTTGGACACCAGCCTTGAGCTGCAAGCTGGCGATAATTACAAAACTGTGATTCATAAGAAAGCACTTGCTAGGTTCCATCAAATGTCATAGGTGGGATCACACAGATGCGGACAGTGGAAACTGTAAGTCTTTGTTTATAAACATAGTTTGAAATCCTTAGGTATGAGATTATATTTCATTTGTCTGGATGAATGGAGTTGGTTTCTCTAGGCCCTTAGATCATCTTGATAAGGTATATGTAGAAAGACACACATGAATCCCCATGTTTGGATTTGGATAAGGGGAGGGAAAGTAAGGAAAAGTTTGGGTAAACCGTAAAATATCCAATTGTTATCTACCCAAACTTGGGAAAAGTTTAGGAAAGTGAAAATGCTTTTTATTCTTTTCTTATTGTTTTTTTCTTTTATATGAAAAGATTTAGTTATAATATTTGGGCACTTTAATTATAAAAACTTTTATAAACTTAATTTGAAGAAAGACTTATACTAGGCTATATCATTTTTATATTACATAAATTAAGGAAAAAAATAATATAAAATTATAATATATAACATTTATAAAAAAAGTTTTATAAATTGTCTAATAGCTTTCATAATACTTTTTATAAATAATATAATTTTTTGTCATAACTTTAGAAAATTATTTTTTTTATAAATAAGTTCTGATAAAAAAAATCATAACAAGTTTTTATGATTATATATATTGTTTTTATAATATATAATATGAATACATAAATAAGTTATGTCTATATTTCTTGATTTTAAATTTTATAAATAAATATATTATAACACCTTTATAACATATAATTTATTTTTTATAATAAACTTTTGGTCATAACTTCAGAAAAAATTTTAGGATTTAAATAATATAATTTTTTTGTTATAACTTTATAAAATACACATTATTTTTATAATAGATTTTTTTAAGATTTATAATATAAGAAACTTTTTATAATATTCATCCGAAACATTCAAATGTGTTCATGTTTATGATATAATTTTTTAAAATTAGAATTACATGCGTAATTACTCCAATTCTTACTCTCTTTCTAAGAATTGGAGAGTATAATTAGGGTGCTCCAATTATACCCAATTTGATGGGTCCATTAATTACAATACTCAGCTAAACATGTCATTCTTGTGTAATTAAAGTTAAAATTTATCTTTTAAGACAAAATTCACCTTTTATTTAGTCTTTTGTCTTCACAAAATCATAAAAATTGTTTAGTCTTAAAAACTTTTTTTAAGTACTATCATATATGCTTATTTAACAGTATATGATTTTTTATTGAAAATAAATATGTAAATGTTATTTAAAAATAAATATACTAAATTACTTGGTTGTTAATAAGAAACTAAGTTTTGTTAATAAAAAAATTATTGAAAAATGTTAATATTAATTAAATTTATACTTTATTTGATATGAACGTTTTCAAAATTTATTATCACATTTTTAGTGAGGTGTTTGATAAATAAAACGTATGTGTTATATAATAATAATTACAACCTGAATATCTAAATTATTCGACCTATATAATAAAATTCTAGGGCATGGAAAAGTTACTTCTTCTTTTACTTCCATTTTTCTCAAAAAAAAAAAAAAAAACAGGGGATACCATTTTTTCTCATTTTGGACCTCCATATTTACTTCTGTTGATGGTTTAATGGTTAGGTGATTTGTACCAAAAGTATGGATACAATTTTCTCGATATTTCATTTAAATATTGACATGAGAAAAGACGAAACGCTAATAAGAGTTGAATAAAAATGGACATATCTCATTCCTTTTCATCCATACCTCTCATACTTCAATTGTTGGTGTCATCCATCAATTTAGCCACACTTCTGATCAAATACGTTCCTTCATTCGTAAGGGCTGCAGTTAGAAGCATTTATGTCGTGTAATGGTTTACTTCCTTCAATGAACTATCAATTCGTAATTCATTCTGGTATCTTCATCAGAGGTTGGTCTAAAATTTGGTATGGTTTAAGTAAAAAATTAAGCTCTGAAAATGGGTTTAAACAAAAAAATTAGGTTCATTTAAAATATAGGTCAGAGTCGGGCTTGAACATTCAACGCCCAAGTTTGGTCTAACCAGTTTTTAAGTTTATAATATTTAAAAGTTGAGAAGGGACTATGAGTAATTTGAGGCATTATATAAAAAAGAATATAAATAATAAGAACATATAATAAGATTGATGTTCAAAAAATATAAAAAAGATTTTAGTACACTAAAACTTGATATGAGCAAAATTTAAAACAGAATAAGCTGAATTCTTCTGGAGGCAACTCTACAAGCTAAATTGGATTTGGAGAATACTAGTCAAAATTAATCATGAAATCAGGAATGTTTTTAGAGTGGAATGTAATTGTATATTTTAATGAGAGCCAAATAGAATTTTACCATTTTAATAGTTTATATTTTTATAATCTTTTAAATGACTAAATAAATTTTTTGAAGGGGGCGATGCAATTTTACCATATACTAATTTAAAATTTTGACTTAATACTCATTTTAGCCTCCAAATTATATTTGGTTTCCTCGTTGGCACTTAAACTTTTTTTTATCTTATTTTAGAATTTAAATTATTTTTTATTACCTATTTTACTCTATTTTTTAACGACGTTAAAAAAATCGATCATGAATGTGTCATGTGACATATCCAATTAATTAGAATGCACCATGTCACGATAGATTTAAGATTTATAAAATTTTATGTGTTTCTTCTGTAATTTGTGGTAAATGACAAAACTCACGGATTTCATTAGCCTGAGAGAGAATACCCACATTTTAAAATCAAAGTGGGGACAATGGTCAGCGCGAAACAGCATCGTGGCAAGTAAACATCTACCTTAATAACATGCCAAATAATACAGTAGCTTTCACTGACTCAGGGGACATAAAAAAAAAAACTAATTAGTCCATTTATATTTTGAAATGTAAAAATACGTGAAATATTAATTTAAATGGTTTATTATTAATTTAATTTTTAAATTTTTGCTCAAATATTATTTTAATATTTTTTAAGAAATTTAATAATAATTTTAAAAATTTAAAAATAAATAAATATTATTAAAATTATTTAGAATATTAAAAATCATGTTAAAAATTTAACAAATTTAGCCTTCAATATTTATAAAATTTATCAATTTAATCCTAACTCTAAAATTAAAAAAATATATATTTAAAAAAAAACTATTTTTAGTCCTTTATAATCTATCGACTAACCCATATAAGATATAAAAATAATAAAAAGAGTATACTCTTTCAAGTCACTTAAACTCTAAAACGTTGGTATAAAACACAAAAAAAGGGTAAACTCCACCGATTGTCCTTAAACTTTGTTCAAAATTACATTTCGGTCACCCAACTTTCGAAAGTTACATAATAGTCACTAACATTATCAAATTATTACATTTTGGTCATTTTTCCATTAACTGCCATTAAGAGAATGATATTGCACGTTAATTTAAATAGGTAATTACTAATTTAGCCCTTGAATTATAACTAAAATTTTATTTTCACGCTTTTATAAAAATAATTTAACCATAATTCTAAAAATAAAAAATAAAAATCTTAAACATTATAATTGTCGAGACCATTTTTGAAAACGGAGGTCGACTTGGGATCTTAGAAATGAATACAAGAACGGGAGTCGCCACCAATCTTTTTGTCGGGGTGTGATTGGACACCTCAAATGGGTTGTTTTAAATAAACGATTTGATTTATTAAAGCAACGATTTTGGTCTACGAATATCAGAGAAATGAGTTCGGGAGTGGGTTACGCACGGGGAAGGATTAGCACCCCCTATACGCCCAAAATTGGTACCTAGTTGATTAATCAGTGTCTTAATGTCGAAGATTCGAAAATTTGAAAGAATTTAAAATATGATCCTCATTTACTTTAAGAACATTTAGATAGGTTGAAAATGTGTATCAAAGGTTGGTTCGCCTTAAGGTAAAACATCACATCCAATACGTTAAGACCCAACATTTCGACCTTTGAGGCTAAACTTGCCATTTTATTTGAAATTCACGTATTTAACTTTGAAAGGATATTCGAATACTTGGAGTAGACGAGGGAAATCGAAACCCAATACGTTAGGGCACGATTTCTCAAATTCCTAAGTACAGAACATTGCCTCGGTTTAGAAAATCTTATCTCGAGATAACGTAACGTCACATCCAATGCGTTAGGACATGACATATCGAATTCTCGAAAATAAGCCTTTTATTGAAAGATTATGCATTCGTTTTGAAAGGATATTCGGTTATTTAGATTTAAACGAAAAACAGCAACCCAATACATCAGGGCACGATTTCCCGAATGTCTAAATACGGAACATTGCTTTTATAAAGAATCGTTTTTGTATCGGGCAAGGGTAATTTGTTATAAAACGCATAACGAATGACAATAAGAGCATGCATAACAGAATGAAATATGGCAATGAAATATAAATAAGAGCAATATGCAAAATAGTAGTGATATACGAGTTTTTATTTGAACTTTATATTTTAAGAAGGATATTCGGTTATTTAGATTTGGACGAGAAAACCGAAACCCAATTCGTTAGGGCACGATATCTCGAATTTCTAAACACAGAATATTGCCTTTATAAAATGATTATTTTGGCGTAGAGGAGCATGATTCGTAATAAAGGTATTTAAAACAATAATAATAATAATAATAATAATAATAATAATAATAATAATAATAATAATAATAGTAGTAGTAGTAGTAGTAATAATATTAACAAAATAATAACGAAAATGATGTGTTAGTAACATGATAGGAACAATAAAATAATAATAATAATAAAAATCATAATATGTATTAGTAAGAAAATTTGATAATATGCTAATGGAAAGATATTGGGAAAGTGGTAGTAATAATAATAATAATAGTAATAATAATAATAATAATAATAATAATAATAATAATAATAAAATACAAAAGGCAAATATAATATAATAATAATAAAAAATAAAGTAACAGATAATAATAGTGAAAATAATAAATATAATAGTAAATATAATAATAAAAATATAATATTAAAGCATAATACTAAATATAATATAATAATAATATAAAAAAATAATAATAATAGTAATAATAATAGTAATATTAAAAATAAATATAATAGTAGTAAAATAGATATAATAATAATATGTACATAATATGGTGTTAAATATGTATATAATATAATATTAAAGTAAATACATAATAATATAATAGGAAAATAATAATAATGTTAAAAAATAAATATTAATACCACATAAATACATACATACACATATATCAATGATATATACATAAATAACCAAACATATACTAATATTAACAATGATAATAATAATATAAATAATAATAACTATATTAAAATTAAAATAAAATAATGAGAAAAAGTAAAAAAGGACGAATTTAAATTAAAAATGAAATTTTTGGGGCGAATTCGAGATGAAAACAAAAGAAAATGGCTTATTTGAACAAGCGTGAAAACAGTGGGGACCGAAATAGCAATTTACCTGAGTCCTTAAAACGATATTGTTGCAAAGGGGATCAAATCGTGAAACGGGATAAATCATTGGGCCAAATTATAAATAAAAATAACTTGATTGCGAAATATAAAAATACGGAAGGACCAATCGCGCAAATAAACCATCGAATTAAAAACACGCGGATCCTAGGCGGGTTTGGGTCTGGTCGATCCGACCCAGGGCAAAACTGTAACACCCCAACCCATATCCATCATTGGAATAGGGTTACGAGGTATTACCGGAGTTTATAGAACTTTTTTTTTAATCACATGATAACTCATTTTATAAGAAATTGTACAACTTAAATTTTACCACTCTTCTATAAACACATGTATATTTTCATTTGATCATTTACCCTTTCGACGTATCAGATAATAAACATATTACCATTTAACCAATAGCTTGGCACTTGTCTAAGCGTCAACAACAACAGTCATTAGTATACTTGAATATACTTCATATAATTTTAAAATCGATAAACTCATTGTATCAACATATCATACTTGAGATTATTACTTATTACGGCTTACCCAATTTCCATGTATTAGCATATTAAAGATAGCCACATATTCATATAATATGATACATATTATTCTCTTGCCATTTCTTCAAAACATAAATCATTCATTATACTAAAATTTTATGTATCATTGTTTTCATGAATTTTGTATATATTTATTCCGGGACAATTCATAATCTTGAACATGCATAATTATCAGGTAAGTTTCATATACATGTATTTTCCATGTCATATTTTTAAAATATCGAATAAATATCGTTTTCGTGTATTTCAAGTTCAATTTCGTGATTATTGTTTCGTGCTCAAATTATTTCCATGTCAGGGCTTTATTCATTAAGTCATTCGAAATTTCATCGTCATACAATTAATATTATTAAAGTATACGAATCTATAATCATGGATGCATATATTCATCAATAAATTCCATGTACAAATATCATCATCTTATATTTCCATATATCCAGTATCATTGTCATTTTTCATTTTTTTTTCATGTACTTCAGGAATATATGTACAAATCTTTTTATATACATATTTCCTTTTCTGGTAAGGATTCTTATCTACTGAATTTATCGGAATATCGATAGTTAAAATCATATAGTATACTTAAAATATGCAAATCCGTAATCCATCAATTCACATTTACCCTTTTTAGCTATGTGTTTGCCATCTTCTATATTTATCCCGTTGAATTTCTCGGAATTTCGATGGATATCCAATAATACACTCCTGGTGTACAATCTCATTAACCGTTAATTCATACAGGAGTACACTTTTAGTGTACAATTCCGAGTCCGTCAATTCATATGCATGTGTTGCCATGGTATCTTTCAACCATGGTCTTATTCATTGCCATGGTATCTTTCAACCATGGTCTTATTCATTTTCTCAATTTGTTGCCATGGTATCTTTCAACCATGGTCTTACACATTACATTTCAGTGAGCACACTCCCACGAACCTCACTCTCCCGCGAACCTCAATTCTTGGCACACTTCCGCGAACCTCAGCTCCCATGTATTCTTCGGAAGGGCATATACACATATATTCTTCGGGAGAGCCACCAGCACACTCCTGCGAACCTCATTCCCCATATATTCTTCGGGAGGGCTGATATTAGGATTACCCTTTCTGGCTTAATCCTTTTTCCTGTATTCTTCGGGAGGGCTACATCAGGATAGGATCACCCGTCCGGGCTAGATCCTTTTTACTGTCAATTCCTTTTCCAATGATCCATCGAAATCCATTCCATTCAACCGGGATTTACTTTCTTTTTATATCGAGTATTATCAATTTTTCATCAATTATTATGCATTGATCATTCAAATCATATTTTCATCACATAACCACATATTTCAAGTGTTTAAAAATACAATTCAAGTTACACGAACTTACCTCGTTGCTTGTTCGTGTTTATAAATTCATTAATCCAATATCTTTTCTTTTTCATGTTCGAGTCTCGCATTTGAGTCGTTGGGATCTTTATAAATAAATTTGACCATTGTTTCCATTCATTCCATATTCTAATACATTCAATTAATGCTCTAGGCAAAATTACCATTTGGCCCCCAAACTTTTAATTAATGACGATTTTACCCTTAGGCTCAGAAAAATAAATTCTTGCGATTTAATCCTTATTTCCAGCCGTTGTCATCATACATATTAATGAGAGCCCATAAATTCTATAAAATATCAAAATTTTCCATAATTTCAACACTTTTCAATTTAATCCTTAAAACATTTTTTCCCTCGATCTCGAACTAAATTAACAGTTTTCATTTAAAATTTTCAATTTAAATAATATAATAATCCATTTCATGTAATTTAATCATTTCTAACATTTTTACAAAATTACCCATAAAGTTTTACTTTTATTCAATTTAGTCCCTGAGCCTAAAACATACAAATTAGCCATGCTAACTGAATATTCATACATATTTTCCTCCTCCTCCTCTCCATTCCACATCCTTAATTTATATATTATGCTTATAAGTAACATTATCAATAATTTCACTATTTACTTATATGTGAACATTCAAGCTGTCCACCTGCGTCATAGTCACTAAATTATTTATATCTTGAGCTACAGAAATCCAAATTAAGATCCGTTAATTTTACCTAAAACTAGACTCACATATATTCTTACCATAAAATTTTCAGAATTTTTGGTTTAGCAAATAAGTACATTTTATTCTTTAAAGTTACCTCTGTTCTGCTCTATAACTGTTTCGAACTTTCTTCATTAAAATTTAATTATCTCCTCGTACGGGACTCGGATGATGTTCCTGATTATTTCTCTTGAAAATAGACTCATTAAGGATTTCAAAAACATAAATTTAAGTCCCTAATTATTTTTATACAATTTTTGGTGATTTTCCAAAATCAAAACAGAGGATCCCAAAATCATTCTGAACCAGTCTTACAGAAATATAAATATCTCAGAATACAGAATTCATTTACTTGTTCTGTTTCTTTTATATGAAAATAGACTCAACAAGCTTTAATTCCATATCTTACTCAACTTCTAATTCAGTTTCTACCATTTTTGGTGATTTTTCAAATTTAGCTTACTGCTGCTGTCCAAAACTATTTTAGTGCAAGATATTAATTATTAAGTTTATATCACCCTTATTTTCTTTCTCTACACCATTTCCCATCACTTTATCTTATTTTCTCTTCACTACCATATCAAGAACATAGAATCATATATAAGGAAACTCTACATTAACATCATTGACATGCTTTTTCAATAATATTAAACTTAAAAATACATGGAAATCTTGATGTTCTTACCTTGTTTTATTGTTTCCAAACTTTAACTTCACTTTCTCTCTCCTCCAGCTTCTATTTCTTGAATCCAACTTGATATTCTAACTCCTCATAGCCTCCTTAACATTTTTCTCCTTCGGTAGCTACGGAAATTCTTTTGATTTCTAGGTGAAAATGGTGAATTTTTGGTGGAAGGACCAAATTGTAAAGAAATGAAAGTTTCTTTCTTCCTTTTTTTTTTCTCCATATGTTGGGTGCATGGAAGGTGGATGGTATGTTGTTCCTTTCTTTTCCACACACACACACATATATATATACTAAATAAAATAATAAAATAATAAAATATCTTATTAAAATATTAATAAAGTAATATTTATCTTATTAAATAATTATAAAATATCATCACACCATCATTACCTTCTAGATTTCTCTCTCCTTCTAATTGACCATTTTGCCCTTCATGATCTTTTAAAATTCCATCCTTGAGTCATCACTTAATTTGGTAAAATTGCGATTTAGTCCCTCATAATTCTTTCTCCTATTCAATTTGGTCCTAATTCATCCATTTTCCTTAGTTTCTAGATTATTCCATCCTTAAAATATTTTCACTATTGGTCCTTCAATTTTTCCATATTTACACTTTAACCCCACAAATTTTAAGTATTTACTCTTGGGCCACAAAACTTTTCTCACTTTTACGATTTAGTCCTTTCTTGGATTAATACATCATAATCACTTCCTACATAGATTTTGTTGATATAGCCCAAAATTTCTCTTTTTATTCCTTTATTTCTTTATTTTACTATATCAAGGATAGAAATTTTCGGGATATTACAAAAACAACGTCGTTTTATGCCCTGGGTTTTAACACCAAAACGGTGCCCTTTTCCATCGCTATAAATAGGCCATAACTAAAAAAAAAAACTCATTTGCACGGAGAGAAAGAAAAAAAAAAGAGAGGGGGAGGGCTTTGGGGCGATTTCCGGTGGTCAGTCCGACCAGCCTCCGGCCACCATCCGGTCACCGTCCGGTCACCGGACCTCCGTCGGCGCCGCCGCCGGCCATCGTACGCGGTGGCCAGAAAAGGTAAAATTTCCCCTCTTTTTTTTTTATTTTTTTATATTAATATATATGTATATATGTATTTGTATATGTGCCGGTAAAAATAAAAAAAAAGAAAGGAAAACCAATTCGAAAAACTAAAAAAGATCGCCTCGGGTTTTTGACTTTTGATTTCGGTGTTTTGGTCCCCTGGTTTGGTGTTATTCTCGTGCTTTGATGTTATATGAATTACTGCTTTAATATTCTATTGTTGGTATTGATTTGCTAAGAATCCGAGAGTCCCCTCAAAATCTCCTTTAGATTGGGTTTTATAGCCCTTTTATTACAACTTGTTTTTGCTTTCTGTCTCTTCTCGTTTAATGATTTGCAGGTGTTTTGGGCGGTGCTGAGAGCAGGAGGTCGGTAGAGGTGACCGGTGGGAGGAGCTGTCAGAGTGGCAGAGCCAGTGGAGCGGCGCTGAAATGGGGCTAGGGTTTCGGCAGCGGTTAGGTTTAAGGGGTATTGGGTTTGCTTGGGCCATTCGGGTTTGGGCTTGGTTAATTATTGTAATGGGTTGGTTTAGTGTTTCTAATGGATAATTAGGCTGTTCTGACTTGGGTTAGTTTAGGTATTAGTTGGGATTGGGTTCAAATTGTAAAAAGGCCAAAATTGGCCTGTAACAACTGCCCCTCTTTGCTCATTGTTGTGTAACGGGAATAGAGCAAAGACATAAAGAAAGGCCAATTTTGCCCGGTCTTGCTGAGTATTGACCTCTTTGGCACTCCTCTTCTTTAGGTAGCTTCATTCCAGTCCACCGCATCTTGTACCTTTGGTTCGATCCATCGCGACTTCGGAGTTATGACTTGTAGCCTCGATCTATCGCCTATTCAGAGATATAAAATTCGTCGTGATCTGCTCTTCCGCAACTTCAGATGAGATCTGGTATCTTCAATCTGCTCTGCTGCTACTTTAGGGAGGCAAAATCTGAATCTTCAATCTGCTCTGCCGCAACTTCAGGGATGAGATCTAGTATCTTCAATCAGCTCCATCCTTTATTCTTTATTGAAAAACAAACATCGAAAATAGCTCGGCCTGCAAACTCTCGCAATATGGGTTAATTTTTGGGTAGTAAATTGAAAGTACCTTAGTGTGTGACTTGAGACTCAACTCACCTCTCGCAGTATGAGTTGGTCTTGTTTTGAAAAACAGAAATTAAAAGGCTCAACTCACCTCTCGCAATATGAGTTGATCTTTTTGGAAAACAGGAATTAAAAGGCTCAACTCACCTCTCGCAATATGAGTTGATTTTTTTGAAAAATAGAAATTAAAAAGGCTCAACTCACCTCTCGCAATATCAGTTGATCTTTGAAGGACAAAAATTAAAAAGGTTCAACTTACCTCTCGCAATATGAGTTGATTTTTAAAGAACAAAAATTAAAAAAAAAATAGAAATTGAAAATACCTCAGTATGTGAGCCGAGGCTCAACTCACCTCTCTCAATATGAGTTGACTTTTTGAGAAATAGAAATTAAAACAGAAATTGAAAATACTTGAGTATGTGAGCCGAGGCTCAACTCACCTCTCGCCATATGAGTTGATTTTTTGAAACATAAATCGAAAAACAGAAATTGAAAATACCTCAGCGTGTGAGCTAAGGCTAAACTCATCTCTCACAATATGAGTTGATTTTTGATGAAAACATAAAAAGAATTTGAAAAGACCTCGGCATGTGGCCCGAGGCTCAATTCACTTCTCGCAATATGAGTTGACTTTTCTGGAAAACAAAAATTGAAAAATAAAAATTAAAGGCTCAACTCACCTCTCGTAATATGAGTTAATTTTTGAAACATAAATTGAAAAGCTCAACTCACCTTTCGCAATATGAGTTGATTTTTGAAGAACAGAAATTGAAAAACAGAAATTGAAAATACCTCAGCACGTGAGCCGAGGCTCAACTCACCTCTCGCCATATGAGTTGATTTTTAGAAATATAAATTGAAAATACCTCAGCGTGTGAGCCAAGGCTCAACTCACCTCTCGCAATATGAGTTGATTTTTGAAACATAAAATGAAAACGCTAGAATACCAAAACGTGTCATCTTGTGGAACTCGGGTGTCTTTTCCTTTGATTAAGTACGGTTATCATCAAAACCTCTTGCTCTGCTGGAATGCCTGCATATGTCATGCATGATGTTATCATGATATGCATATGTTGGTCCTAAATGCCTTTATGCCTACATGATTATGCTATGCGCCCTAGGCATGTTTGTCATATGTTCCTTTTCGTCGCGATTTTGATGATTTGTGTTCATTATTTCGACTCTTGATTCTCTTCAGGCCTTGTACCCATCCTCAAGCTATATGAGCAATCTGCGTTTCTCTGATATCACTCTTTTGCCCCTGGTTGAACTTTTGTCCTTGCTTTGAGGCTCTTGTACTTATCCATTTTTCATCCAGGTAATGCTTAACATTTCTTTTGTTCAGAGTATGTCATTTACTATTTAGCATTTAAATAAACCATACAATGGGATGCATGAAAATGGTCGGGTAGGTATGAAAGAGAAACTTTACATTTATTTATTTCAAAGGTGAAAAATAAAGAAAGTTGACCAAAAACAGTTAAAGGTGTCATGAAGAGAAAGGGAATTATATTCAGTGGATACAAATGCTCTAGATATTCAACGAATGAACTCTTCCACGTTTCTTAAGCAAGAATCTTTTCGAGCATAGCTTCTTGCATAGAAAATTTCTAGCTTTCAAAAATGCTTTAAATACTGTAGTCTTGCCATTTGACTCCCTGTTCAAATCATCTTGCCCCTTGAGTTCAAATCTGCTTCATTAGGACGCCCTTTTGGGTTTTCATCCTAATCTTTTTTTGTTTACCAAGACGCCTTTTCGGGTTTTCATCTTGATCCTTTTTGTTTACCAAGATGCCCTTTCGGGTTTTTATCTTGATCTTTTTTTATTTTTTTCTTTTGTTTAGGCATAATATTTCTTCACAGCATCTGAATTCACTGGATTAGGTAACTCTTTCCCATCCATCTCAGTGGGAATCAAAGCTCTACCTGAAAAAGCCTTCTTTACAACATATGGTCCTTCCCAATTTGGTGCCCATTTTCCTCGGAAGTCTTTCTGTATTGGGTGAATCTTTCTCAGCACAAATTCTCCTTCACGGAATTCTCTTGGCCGTATTTTCTTGTCATGGGCTGCGATCATTCTCTTTTGGTACATCTGTCCATGGCAAATTATTTTCAAACCTTTTTCTTCGATAAGGTTTAATTGGTCATATCGAGCTCGAACCCATTCTGCTTCATCTAATTTCGACTCCATTAAGACTCGTAAAGAGGGGATCTCAACTTCAATTGGCAGCACGGCTTCCATTCCATAGACCAGAGAGAAATGAGTTGCTCCTGTAGATGTCCTCACGGATGTGTGGTATGCATACAAAGCGAATGGTAGCTTTTCGTGCCAGTCTTTATATGTCTCAGTCATTTTCCCGATAATCTTCTTAATATTCTTGTTGGCCGCTTCAACAGCTCTATTCATCTTCGGTCGATAGGGTGAGGAGTTATGATGCTTTATTTGAAATTGCTCACACACCTCCTTCATCATCTTATTGTTCAGATTCAAGGCATTATCTGAAATGATTCTCTCAGGCAAACCATATCGACAAAAGATTTCCTTTTTCAAGAACCTGCAAACTGCAGTCTTTGTCACATTGGCGAACGAGGCGGCTTCTATCCATTTGGTAAAGTAGTCTATGACCACAAAGATAAACCGGTGTCCATTAGAAGCTTTTGGGGAAATTGGCCCTATAACATCCATGCCCCACATAGAAAAAGGCCACGGAGAAGTCATGACATGAAGGGGCGAAGAGGCTGCATGTATCTTATCGCCGTAAATTTGACATTTGTGGCACTTTCTTGCATAACTGATGCAGTCGCTTTCCATCGTCATCCAGTAATAACCGAGTCTCATAATCTTCCTGGCCATAGTGAAACCATTGGCATGTGTCCTACAAATTCCTTTATGGACATCTTCAAGTAATTTTCTGGCTTCAATAGTATCCACGCATCTCAGAAGCACTTGATCTTTTCCTCTTTTGTACAGGATGTCCCCATCAAGAATGAATTCTACTGCCATTCTTCTGATTGTTCTTTTATCGTTCTCATTTGCTTGTTCGGGATACCTTTGATTCTTGACATATTCTAAGATATCGTGGAACCATGACCGTCCGTCTGCCTCTTTCTCAATGCTACAACAATGTGCTGGGGCCTCATATATGCTCATTTTGAGGGGCATTATTTCTGTTTCTCTATTTGCTTTGAACATTGAAGCCAAAGTGGCTAAGGCATCTGCTACTCGCAGATGGTAATTAAAAGTTACTTCTTCAAATTCTTTGATCAGTTTTGCTACTAGATCACTGTATTTAACCAATTTCGGATCCCTAACTTCTCAATCTCCACGGATTTGGTAAATCACCAACGCTGAGTCTCCCTATGCCTCTAAAGTTTTGACGTTTCGTCCAATTGCTGCACAAAGTCCCATGATACAAGCCTCATATTCCGCTATGTTATTAGTGCAGAAGAAGTTCAATCTAGTGGTGAACGGATAATGGCTCCCTTCTGGTGATATCAAGACTGTTCCGATCCCATGCCCCAATGCATTCGATGCACCATCAAAGTACATCTTCCATGACTTCTCTTTTGATGACTCACATTCTTTTTCTGTAATGCACATCAAGTCTTCATCTGCGAAATCAAATCTCAATGGCTCGTATTCCTGCGTTGTTCGAGCTACCAAGAAGTCAGCTATTGCACTTCCTTTTATCGATATTTGGCTCACATAGACGATGTCGTATTCCGATAGTAGGATCTGCCACCGTGCCATTATTCCTGAGAGTGCAGGTGATTCCATCATGTACTTTATTGGGTCCAGCTTCGAAATTAACCATGTCGTATGATACAACATATATTGCCTGAGCTTCCGAGCTACCCAAACTAAAGCACAACATAACTTTTCAATTGACGAATACTTTGTCTCGTATTTTGTGAACTTTTTGCTGAGGTAGTAAATCACCTTTTCTCTTTTACCTGACTCATCGTGTTGCCCCAGTATACAACCCATTGATCTTTTGAACACAGTCAGATACAATATTAACGGTTTCCCTGGAGTTGGTGGCACTAACACTGGGGGACCGGACAAATACTGTTTTATCTTGTCGAAAGCTACTTGGCATTCCTCATTCCATTCTCCAGGTTTGTGTTTTCGAAGGAGTCGAAAAATTGGGTCACACTGGTTGGTAAGCTGAGCAATGAATCAAGCGATATAGTTCAATCTCCCTAAAAATCCTCTGGCTTCTTTTTGCGTGCATGGATGTGGTAGTTCTTGTATGGCTTTTATCTTATCTGAGTCAACCTCGATACCTCTCTTGCTGACAATAAGCCTAGTAATTTTCCTGAGGTAGCCCCAAACATACACTTGGCTGGATTAAGCTTCAGCTCGAACTTTCTTAGTCTTTCGAACAACTTTTTGAGGTTCTTAATATGCTCTCTTTCCCCTCGAGATTTAGCAATCATATCATCAACGTAGACTTCTATCTCTTTATGCATCATGTCATGGAACAACGTGACCATGGCCCTCTGATATGTTGCCCCAGCGTTCTTTAATCCGAATGGCATCATCTTATAGCAGAAAGTTCCCCACATCATTACGAAGGTAGTTTTCTCCATATCCTTAGGGGCCATCTTTATCTGATTATAACCCGAGAATCCATCCATGAAAGAAAACAATGAATATTTTGCTGTGTTATCCACCAATGTATCTATGTGCGGTAGGGGAAAGTTATTTTTAGGACTTGCCCGATTTAGATCACGATAATCGACACACATTCGTACCTTGCCGTCTTTCTTCGGTACTGGGACTATGTTAGCCACCCATTCTGGGTACTTGGAGACTTGTAGGAAGCCTGCATCAAATTGCTTCTTGACTTCTTCTTTTATCTTCAACAGCATTTCAGGTCTCATCCGTCTTAACTTTTGTTGAATGGGTTTGTATTTTGGTTTCAGTGGAAGTCTATGGACCATTACATCTGTCATAGGCCAATTTTGGCCTGTTAAATTAAACCCAAATTACCCTTTACAAAAATAAACCATAACCTATTAAACCCCAAAATTAACCCAAAACCCCATTTACAAATCTATACCCATTTAACCCAATACCCGATCAGCCCACTTACCAAACCCAAAATTAACCCAAAACACCACCCGATTACCCAAACCCTGCAAGACTCAATACCAGCCCAATACCCTAAATCCAATTGCACCTAACCCCTAACCCGAATCTAACCCTAGCCCCACTTGCACCCACTTGCCTCTGACACGCTGCCTACCGGTCAGACCCACCACCTTGGCCTCTCTCAGCACCGCCCCACCATCCACTGTCCCGCACCTGCAAAACATTGAAGAAGAAGGGACAGCAATAATATAATATGTTTTGTAAAAGGGTTATATAAACTCGAATTGAATAACGTATTGGGGGGATTTTTTTCTTTCAGCGAAAATTAAAAAAAACAATACATTGTAATCTTTGTGTTCAAAATTCAAAGTTTAGAACAGAAAGGCAGCAATTTATATTCACAACGAAGGGATACCCCCCAAATTAGAATACGGAAACAGAGGTGAAGTTCTTTTATTTCTAATTCACTTTTTGTTACAAATAATACTAAAATACATATATACGTATACTATAAAATAAGAAACTAAAAAGTACAAAAAAAAATCTAAAAAAATTTTACCTTTTTCCGGCCACCGGAACGGTGGCCGGAACGGCGGCGCACGGTGGTCCGATCATCGGCCGGTGACCAGACGTTGACCGGTCCGGTGACCGGACCCTCCCCGGATCCCCCCTCTCTCCTTTCCTTCCCCTCTCCTCTCTTTCTCTTCTCTTTTTTTTTTCCTTTCACCGTGCAAATGAGGCAAAAACAAAAAAATAACCCTTTTATACTAACCGACCTGGGTCGAGTCGACCCGACCCAGATCCGCCTGGGATCCGCGTGCTCTGACGTCACTGGGGATATTTTCAACCCCAGTCCCTCTGCTTTTTAGGCGCTATGCAATCGAGTTTTAATTCCTTGCAAATAGGCCCTAAAGTTTCTGTTTTCTTTCAATTCGATCCCTTTGCTGCTATGCGTTTTAAGATATTTGGAAAAATTACACTTCTGGTCCCTTTAGCTTTCTGGCGTGCTCTAATAGGTCCCATCTGCATGTTTGTATTTTGAAATCTGGCCCGAGTATTTGCTTCCGTTTTCGATTTTGTCGCTTTTACTTCTATTCATCATTTCATTTTAATTTTAATATTATTTCACTTGTTGTTATTACATATTATCTTATTATACATTATTATGTATATATTACTTATATATATATACTCTTTATTTACTATTATCATTATTTTATATTATTACTATTAATTTGTTTTTTAATATAATATTATCTTTATTATTATTATTATTATTATTATTATTATTATTATTATTATATTTACGTACATATGTATAGTATTATACTTAGTGTTATGTTATTATTATTATTATATTCGTATATATATATACTTCACGCATGTTTTTTTATATATTGTTATACTTATTATTCTATTTATTATTCTCATCATTATTATTTTTAATTTTTATTTTTAATATTAATAAATATATAGATATGCTTTTTTATATCATTTCCTGATGACATCATTGGGTGTATATTTTAATATTGTACTATTTAAATATTTTGTATTTATTTTAACATTTATTATTTATACATTTTGTATTGTGTTGTATGTATATTTTATAACTATTACATTTTATTATTTTCATTATTATTATTAAATTGATTGTTTACTAATGTTTTGCTATCATTAATATTATATTATTTATTTTTGCTTGATATTTATACATATTATGTGCAAATCTTAATAATGTATCGTACTTGTTATTTTCACTAACATTATTATTATTATTATCCTCCAATATATTATCTTAAGTACGTTATATATATATATATATATATTTTGCATGTATTTGTAATGTCGTATTATTTGTGTATTTTAGTGCCTCATATTTTACAATTCTCTTCCTAATATTATGTGTTTAAATATTATTATATATATCCCACAGGTCTAGCATTATATTTATTTATCACCTTGTATTTGCATTACTATTACCATACTATATGTATCATTATAATCATTATTATTACGCATGCATTGTTATATGTTTAATATATTATTCATCTCGTATATTTTTCACCTTTATCATTATTTGTTTTTAATGCAGTATATTATTTCATATTATTATTTCTACGTCAGCTCTATTTATCATAATCTTTTCATGTTTTAATAAACAAGGCAATATACCGATTCTAACATTAAGCCGGTGATTTCATCGCTATGTTGGGTGAATCACGGACGGCTCGTGTTAAAAGCGGGATATCCTTTTCAAAGAAAAAACTTTAAAAATCTCGTACTTGATTGGATCACGACTAAAATTTAAAATTGAACTCGTGCTTTT
The DNA here is from genome assembly GCA_020496765.1 of Gossypium stocksii. Classification (NCBI taxonomy): domain Eukaryota; kingdom Viridiplantae; phylum Streptophyta; class Magnoliopsida; order Malvales; family Malvaceae; genus Gossypium; species Gossypium stocksii. The sequence continues at coordinate 6,322,491 of CM035623.1, forward strand.
GAAAATTAAGACAACGTACGTTTGAAAAGATACCAATTTTGGGCGTCGCGGGGGTGCTAATACCCTCCCCGCGCGTAACCGACTCCCGAACCCTATTTTTTTCTGAACTTCAACGCGGACCTAAACTGAGCCTTCCTTTTACGCAAAAACAAATTTTTCTGCCAGAAAGAGGTTTTATTAGGTGTCCGATCACACCTAGGAAAAAGGATCGGTGGCGACTCCTTTGCTTTGATAAAACCAAAATTCAGTTTCCAAGATTTTAAATCGTCACAATTAGCGATCGAGCTAAATTTTCCGTCGCTACAACATCCTCATCCAAACCTGACATGTCCTGATACGACCATGCAAATACATCTTTGTACTCACGGAGCAAAGCGATCAAATCATGTCTGGTGTCATCTGAAATAGAGGTCCCAATCTTCACTTCTTGCTTCTTCTTTTCATTTCCCAAGTTTACTGTCTCAACAGCTTTTTGATGTGGTAGAATCTGTTTATCTTCTTGTTCTACCATTCTTAGTAAGTCAGGAGACGAGACATAGTCTTCAACATTTTCCTCAACTTCGAACTCTCCTAAACAAATAGCTTTCTCGAAATCGATTTCAAGACTTGTAACGGGTTTGTTCATGTCGTTGATATCTGAGCACCTGAAAGTTGAATGAAAAGAAAACTATAGAGAAGCATCAAAGTATTGGAACCAACAAGCATAATGTTATGGCATGATATGAGGTAAATGTAAAGATAGGCTGTGAAATGAGAGAAATATTATGGAGTTAATGAGAATGAAAAGACCATGACAAAATGCATCTCCATTAACGTTCATTTAAAAGATAAAGAGCAAACATAAGCTCCTACAAAAGAATCTCATTATCACTTAGGGACACACAAAAAGAAAGTGTTAACATTGAGCATTACTGTGGAGAAAACTTAGAAACTACAAGAAGATCCTCAGCAGTCCAATTGTTCAAAACGAATCCAGGAGGACAAGGGCGTATCATTGAAACATCTTCGATTGCATCATCTCCTTTGTCAATGACATTTATACTGACATTTTGAAGACCCCTTTCGATTAATACCAGCGTGCTTCGTGGATTATCTTGCCCTGGGTATATCATTCCCGCAGATGTAAATGTTTTTGACAGTGGAGGGTACTCTATGGGCTCCCATTCTGGTTCTCGGCCTAAGGTTCTCGCAATCCTTCTTTCCTGATCCTTCTTCCACTGTTTTCTTCTTTGATGTGCATCTGGTTAAAAACCTAAACCGTATCGAGCTTTGTGGGGTACTGGCTTTAAAGCCCTGGCTATCCCTTGCTGATATCTCCCCAAGCCTTTTCTCGCTTGGGCTCCCCTTCCTACAGTCAGCTTGATTCCCATCCTGGTATTTTTAGACAGCTTAGGCACGGGAATTCTGTTTCCCTCAGCAACAAATGTGGCGTTGAAAAATTCAAGAGATCGGAAGGACATTCCACTGCATCTTTGCTTACTTTAAGGTACAGTGCATCAGCAGAGATAGATGCGACAATATTTTCTTCGCCCTCAACCGTGACCAAATAGCCATCCATGATAAACTTCATCTTTTGGTGGAGAGATGATAGAACTACTCCCACAGAATGGATCCAAGGTCTTCTCAAGAAGCAGTTGTATGAGGGTGTAATGTCCATGACTTGAAACTCAACATCATATATGTAAGGCCCACTTCCAAAAGGATCTCGATTTTTCCCATGATTTCTCGTATTGTCCCATCGAATGCCCTTACCGTGGAATGACAAGGCCTTAGCTAGGACAAATCCATTGGAATCTTGGATAGCGTGGCCAAATGCATGACATTGAGTGCCGACCCGTTATCGATGAGTACGTTCGGTATTATGTAACCCTTGCAGTGGGTTGTGATATGTAATGCTTTCACGGAACCTCTACCATTGGGCGGTATTTCATCATCACTAAAAGAAATGAAATTATCCGCATTCAAATTATTTACCCACCTATCAAGCTTCTCAACAGATATGTTGTTTGCCACGTAAGCTTGATTTAACACCTTCAACAAAGCATTCCGGTGGGGTTCTGAATTCAGCAGTAGAGATAATACCGAAATTCGTGCTGGATGCTTGCTCAATTGTTCTACCACATTATACTCACTGTGCTTGATAAACTTTAAGAACTCCTGTGCTTCTTCCTCATCCACAGGCTTTTTAGCTTGTGGTTCAAGTACAGTTTCATGCCCGGCTTCGGCCTCATGCATTAATGATTTTCCTTTCTGTTTCAGGTCAGTATTTTTCTTCGTCGGCTCAACCTCTTTAGAATAACAGCTCCCACTGCGGGTGAAATGACCTACTTCTCCCACACTTCTGGTTGCGGTTCCGGACTTTTCACCTTCATGTGTGACGATGTTAACATCGTATTTCTAAGGTATTACTTTGTCGTCCTTATAAGAGAAAGGCGAAGGTACTTCAATTACCACTTTTAGTTTCACCGGCTCTTTCTTCACGTCGTAATAAATTATCAGCGGTCGGTCGGCGCTATATGAGAAACCTGTCAATTGATCGTCAGAGGCGTATATTTCTCCTTTATCGGTCTTTTTACCTTTGTTAAAAATCCCAATCTCCTTATTATTCATCATATTTTGCAGTAATCTCCTAAATTCCTCACAGGACTAAACGTCGTGCCCTTCAATACCATAGAAGTCGCAAAAAATTTGACCTCCTTCTTTAAGAATTCTATCGGGGCGACTGAGCAATCCCTTCTCAATTAGTACCTCCCAGACTTTCTGCAGAGGTGTCTTTACTTCCGAAACACATCTTTTGGTTTGCCAATCGTTCTCCTCCGTAACCACGCTCACACTCCCTTCACTGTGGTTAGGGAATGGGTTCCCAATTGTATTGCTACCACCATCAAATCGTAGGATGCCCGCATCAATGAGTCCTTGAACCCTCCTTTTAAAGGCAAGGCAATTTTTCGTGGAATGCCCTTGATTCTCAGCATGGTATACGCAACTAGCGTTTGGGTCAAAAGTGTTTAATTGAGTCGTAAATATTTATTAAAAATTATTTATGAATTTAGTCATGTGTTTAATTAGATTTTGATTAAGTAAATTTAGCTTAATTGAGAGTAATTAGGAAAAAGGACTAAATTAAATAAGGGATAAAAGTTTAATTATGGAATAGAAAAATATTAAAGGACTAAATTAGTGATTAAACCAAATGGGTGACATGTGTATGTTAGAAAATAAATAAATGTGTGCTTATATTATTGGTACAAGTGTATATTAGATATATATTTACTTAATTATTAAGTAAAAGATATTTATTTATTTGTTGTTATTATTATTAATAATTTTGTAAATATTATAATTTGTTTAATAATAAGATGATGACAAGTGTATGGTATAAGATTAGTACATGTGTAAAATGTGTATATAGACACTTGTAAAATAATTATATATTTACTTGAAATTTAAGTAAAAGATATTTATTAATTAAATATTTTTTTAAAGAGATTTTTGTATAATAAATAAATTAAAATAAAACAAATGGATGGTATTGATGAAATAAATGTGTAATAAAATGTGTGTGTACAAGTGTAATTAAAATATTGGTTATTAAATAGATTTTTATAACAACAATTATTATTATAAATTAATATATATATATATATGTGTGTGTAAAAGAAAAAGAAAAGAAACAAAACATGAAGAAAGAAACAGAGAGCAAACGTGAAACAGGGGAGAAAGAAGGAGAAAAAGAAAGGAAAGAAAGAAAAGGGAAAATTCAAGGTTTGAAGCTTTAAAGTTTAATTGGTAAGTCAATTAGGCCCTTTCCTTTTAATTTTGATGTTTTATAAGCTTTAGAATAAAGTTTTGATGAGTTTAAGTTGAGGTCTTTGAAGTTTTAAGGTTTTGAATATGGTTTATGTTAAATTAGAGAATGAATTAGGGGTTTAATTGAAAGAATTTTAAGTTAGAATTAGATAAATGATTTAGTAAGTTATAAGAAAACAGTTTTGGACAGCAACATAAGCTTAACTTTGAAAAATCACTAAAAATTGTAGGAACCAAATTAAAGGGTGAATAAGATATGAAATTAAAGCTTGCTGAGTCTATTTTTAGATAAAAGAAACAGAACAAGCAAAGAAAGTCTGTAGATTGAGATATTTGTATTTTTGTAAGACTGGTTCAGGATGATTCCGAAATCCCCTGTTCTGTTTTGATAAAATCATTAAAAATTGTACAAAAATAGTTATGAGTTGTAATTTAATGTTTAGAATCCTCAGTGAGTCTAGTTTAAAGAGAAATAGACGAGAACATTATCCGAGTCCTGAGCTATGAGATAATTGAACTTTAGTACAGGAGGGTCGGAACTATCAGACAGTGAATCAGGGGTAAATTTGAGGAATAAACTGTATTAATTGGTAAAACTAAAAATTTTGGAAATTTTATGGTAGAAAGGTACATGAGTCTAGTTTCAGGAAAAATTAACGGAACTTGATTTGGAGTTTCGTAGCTCCAAATATAAACAATTTAGTGACTGTTGCGCGGGTAGACAGCTTTAAAAGAATATATGAGTAAATAATAGGATTGTGTAAAAGAAAGTAGAATGAAGAGGAAGAATAGGAATTGAATAAAAGTTTAATTATTTCAAATTTTAATGCTGTAATTAATAATGCAAATTATTATTATTTCCGTAGTAAATAAAGAATTCGAGACATCGAGCAAGGAAGGAAAAGAGAGAAATAAATGGGGAGTAAAAACGAGAAATCCAGGTTAGTATTACTATAATTCAAATTTGATTATTTGTTAACTTTTAAATTGATATGTATATAATAATCAAATTGAGGTAAGTAAAAGAATAAATTGTGTGTGAATTAAATGGAAATTTCTGATAATATGGTTTGAATGAGAAGAATTAATGTGGTATTGAATTATATATGTTGGATTGAGAAATTGATATGAATGTGAACATTAGAAATTATAAATTGAATAATATTGAAATGAAGTATGAACATATATAAGCATTTGATAAAACATTGATTGGAAAGTGGAAATGTATTGAATTGAATACATGAGGAATTGTGATTGGAATGCCTTTGAATTGAATCAAATTGAATTGAATGTGATTGAGTTGAAATGTGACTTGGAAGTAAATAATGTGAATATGTGAATTTGAACTTGAATCCGAATGATTGTGATTCAGTTGAAAGTGGAAGTGAAATGAATAAGTGATTCCGATACCCTATTAACTAGTCGGGCTTAGTGGATATAGTTGGCATGCCATAGGATCAGAACAGTTCAGAGATTCTTCGACCTCGAGTCGATGAGGCACTTGGTGTGCCATAGATTTGCTTCGGATAGTTTCGATGAGGCTTTGGTAGCCACTTTGCTTCGGCTATGCCGATGAGGTACTTGGTGTGCCATAGATTTGCTTCGGATAGTTTCGATGAGGCTTTGGTAGCGACTTTGCTTCGGCTATGCCGATGAGGTACTAGGTGTGCCATAGAATTACTTCGAGCTATTCGATAAGGCTTTGGTAGCCACTTTACTTCGAACTATCCGATGAGGCGTTGGTCGCCATTCTGATATGTTTAATTAGATCCGTGTATCCGCCAGGGTCCGAGTCGAGTTAATAGGGGTAAATAAGTGAAATGATAAATTCTGAATGAATGTGATTGAGCTATTAAAAGAAATAAGAGAGTGAATTTAAGATATGAAATATAAAATGAGATTTGTGCTATGAGATTGAATGCTTAAATTAAAGATTCATGAAGTGTTCAAAGTTGGACTATGAATTGAAATATTATATGAGATTGAGAAATGAAATTAAAGTCCATAATTTGTGTGAAAATTATATAAATAAATAATAAGAGAATTTAATTGAAAAGAATCGTATAATTGGATTATATAATTGAGTGTGAATTTGGTATGTGAAAATGAAATTGTAATATGATATTTTGGATTATGAACTAAATGGGCAAGAATTGATTAAAGCAAAGTGATGATTTATGAAAACAATTAGTGAAATTGTTATAATGGAGAAAAGGCTTTGGTAAACCTAAATTGCAATAAAACTAATATTGAATAAAGTGATAAAAACTTAGTGAATTATATATGATATGAAATGAGCTAATGAATTGAGATGTGAAAAATTCGATGAAATTTGGGTAGTGATCTAATGTATAAGTTTCATGAAATACAAGTTTGAAATAAGGCTTATAATTATTAAGTAATTTGATTAAAAGTATGAAATAATTATTAAGTAATTGAAATATAAATTAATGTATCTAAGTTATTGTATAATTTGAATTATGGTAATACTACTGAGTATTCCCATACTCAGCGTACGGTTGTTTCCGTGCGCAGGTTAGGTAAAATTCAGGTTCAGTCAAGCATCCAAGTTAATCCCGATCTCAGCTCCAATTCGTGGTAATGTATCTATCTTTTGATATTGTGGCATGTACTAGGTTTAGTATGAGTCACTTGTAATTTTTATGTTTGAATACAAATATAGTTCTTATGTCTTGTATAATGTTTGTAATGAAATGAATGTCAATTAGGTTAGTGTTATATGAAAATGAGTGGGATATGAATTGTGTATTTGAGTGCAGGAGGGCCAAGGCTTGGTAGATAGCCTCACACGGCCTGAGTGGTTGGTTACACGGGCGTGTGACCAGACCGTGTAGAATTTGACAGATTCTTCCATAGGCTGAGCACACGGGCGTGCCTTAGCCGTGGGAAGCACACGGCCTGACTCCACGAGCGTGTGAAATAGCTTGTGGCCGTGTCGGGTAAGTCAGAATGTTCCACGGTTCCTAGCATGGGCGTGTGAAAGCCACACGGTTTAACAACACGGCCGTGCTAAAAGTCACACGGGCGTGTGTGACGATGCTTTTCATGAAAAATTTTCTAAGTCACGACTTGTTAGGATTCGAATCCTAACCATCCGAGATGTATGTAAATAGTCCGAAAACAGTTAATATGAACGTTTATACAATAAATTACATAATATTTTAGATTCATTTCTGATCAAGTTCTGTAAAGTTCTGTTAAGTCTGGTAATGCTCTGTACTTGATTCCGGCGACGGTCTCGGGTATAGGGTGTTACAGGTCGTACCATTTCGGGTACGGAGGCTTCAAGGATGCCATGTAATGCGGGGATATCAACTGTTTCTCCAAGAGTTTTGGGTACAGTTCCCCATACTACACAGGGATAGAAGTAAATTGTGGTTTCTCAGGATTGGGTCTCGTTGGCCCTTGTTCGTTTTTGGGTTGGCCATGGGTGGACGTGGTATTTTGTGAGAATGTGGCGACCGGTCTTTGATTACTCGTGGCGTAAATAGGGTAAGAAGGGTAAGGAGGTGGTGTTTGGTAGTAAGGGGTTTTAGGAGGATAATAGAAATTTGGAGGTGGGTAATTTCGAGGTCAGGGTTGGTTTGGATACGGGCTAGGGGTATAACGGCTGCCAGTTTCCACCATATGGGTTTCTGGTTCTTTCTTCTTCATGGGCGCTACCCTTTTTGAACTTTCTTGACCTTCCACTCTTCCGCTCTTAACGGCATTCTCAATAAGCTCGCCGGATATTACAATATCCACAAAGTCTTTCGTGGCACTCCCCACTAGTTTGTCATAAAATGGCACATTTAAGGTGTTGATAAAGAGGACGGTTATCTCATTTTTTGTTAGTGGGGGCTCCACTTGAGCCGAGACGTCCGTCTATCTCTGCGCATACTGTCTAAAAGATTTTGACGGCTTTTTCTCCATCATTTGCAAAGTCATCCGGGCGAGCACCATATCAGACACATGTTTATACTGTTCACAAAATGCTGACGCCAGGTCCTTCCATGATCGGATTCTTTCTCTACTAAGCTGGTTATACCATCTAAGAGCCGATCCGACCAGGCTGTCTTGAAAGCAATGTATGAGTAGCTTGTTTTCATTCACATAGCCGGTCATCTTCCTGCAAAACATTACAAGATGCGCTTTTGGACATCTCGTCCCATCGTACTTTTCAAAATCAGGTACATTAAATTTCGGCGGTAGGACTAGATCGGGCACCAAGCTAAGCTCTTTGGCGCTTAATGCTGAGAATACCTCAGTGCCTTCTATTGCTTTGAGTCTTTCCTCCAAACTCCTATACTTCTCTTGAGTCTCGTGATTATCCATTTTTAACCTGGTTATTTCTACTGGATCATCTAAATCTAGAATTGTAGGATAGGCAGACGTGGCTTCGGGATTTGACACAAATATTCCTTGCCCTAGATGGGGATGTGGCATAGGTCGCTGCTCTTGGCCGGTGGATTCTCTTTGAGTGTACCCTCTTTGTGTTGCGTGGGCGTGCGGTGGAGTGAATCCTTGGGGATAAAGTGGATCCTGATCGTGATTGACTCTTGGCTGTGGCTCCATAGTGTCAGAGCTCTGCGGGGGTCTCTTCCCTTTATCTAATCCCTTGGCCAACAGCTGAGTCAGCTGATCCATCATGTTTCTTTGTGATTCCAACATTCGGTCCATCATGTCTTGCTGAATCTTGACCAGCTACTCTTGTATTTGATCCTGTGTCTCCTTCTAGAGCTGCTCTAACCTTTCCATCCTTTGATCCATATTTCTTGATTTAGTACGGGTATCGTAACGGTGTTTGGTTGGTTGGTTTTTGGTGGTTTCTAAATTAACTGTCATAATTTTAATTAATCAGGGTCTTTCAATGAGAATTAATGCATGTAATGTGATGCAATGCACATGAATGAAATGAATGCAAAAAAGAGGCGTTGATTCTGATTCAATTCTATTATATCACTTTTCTAGAAAGCGAATTTCTTTACATAAGGCGGATGATTACATATGTGACTTTGCCCTATTCCCTAGAGCCTTAACTTTTCTAAGAAGCCAAGCTAAGTCTCGGCTACGATCCGATACCGACTCAAACTTTAAGCTTAGTATATCGGCCTGTGCTGCCAAGGTTTACAGGTGATCGGCAACTTCTCGAATTTGAGCCACGACTTCGCCCATGATATAATCACGGTCTCTAACCTGACATTGAGAGTGGTGGAGCTGCTCTTTCCAATGTTCGTTATTTGCTTCAAGAAGTTCAATTTGTATTTTAGCATTTCGCAGCGACATTTCTAGCTCCTCTATCTTTGCTTTTAACTCTTCGATTTTGCTTAAACTGGCTTTCAACTCAATTACGGAGTTACGATTACGATAATGATGTAGAGATTTTTCCAAATCAGCTACCCGAGCTCGTAACCTTTCTTTTTCTCTTTGGTTCTCTAGTAAACTTCTTTTTAGAGCATCTTCCCATACCTGGGCCTCCTGATATTGCCTCTCCCAGTGACTAGCTTTAGTTTTCTCTTCTTTGACTTCCTGACGCCACTGTTCTGAAGTCTTGTCCAAGTCAGCGGTTCTTCTTGACCTGCAAATCTTCTTGTACCGCGTTTTCAGATCATCTAAATCTTCTTTGACCTTGTTCTTCCATTTTTTCAACTTCTCAGCTTCCAACTTATGGATGTCAATGTCTAGTCCTAACTGCATCTTTTCTTTTTCAAGGTTTTCTATCTTCTTTCCTAATTCTCGGCTCTTTTCCTCAAAGTCTTATTTGATGACTTCTAACTCCGATGGGATTACTCGTAGATGCTCTTCTAATGGCCGAACATTTTCTTGACTTGGCGAGAGGACATTATCATTGACTCTCCTACTTCTCCACCAATCATACTCGGGGGTTGACATTGGATTCGCAGTAAATCTCTTCATTCTACAGGTTTGGCTCCAAGCTTTCGATATCTCACGAATTTTCTGCTTATAGTTTTCGCCTTTGTATATGAACTCATATTGGGCTAAACCTTGAGTTGTCGGTATAAACTGTCTCGACCGATACTGCCTTAACAAGAGCAGTGGAGCGTATCCAATGGCTCCCCATATCCTGAGAAGAGGAACCCAGTCAAAGTTACCACAGCGATATAAGATTTTATCAGGGGTCATCCATGGAGCCTCCCATTCGACGTCTTTAACTTGTAAATTCTGAAGAATTTCCATCCATTTTTCTTCTGAAATGTCATCCCGCCTTGGTGTAGATGTTATTTCCTTTAATGGAGAATAGTTCTCATAGCAAGCTCGGTAGGACGGCTTTTCTACTTCCCAAAAGTGACTATGAAACCAAGCTAACAGGAGTTGTACACACTCTATGAATCTTCCCTGGTCGGCTCTCCGGCATGTATTCAATGATCTGAAAGTCTCTGCCAGGATCGTAGAGACCGGAGTGACCCTTTTATTTAGTTAATCGAATAAATCGGTGACTGCTTCATCTATGTGACTCAAGGCTTTAGGGAAGATCACTACTACATGAATGCCCAAAGTAAACACGTCAACTCTTATCTTCATGTCGGGATGTGCCAGAACCAGATCCTTCAAACTTTTCCAAGGGATGCACTTGCCTTCCCCTTTCTGCTGAATTCGGGCTGCAACCCACTGCTCGCTCATCCCGGTGATATTCATTAATTTTTTCACAAAATTTGGGACATTGACCACCCTAACATAGGCTTTGTTGGTCTGCATTCTCAAACAACGAAGTAAGGTGGTGTATTCTTCTACAGTGGGTACCAGATCCACATTCCCGAAAGTAAAACAACTGTATGCTGAGTTTCAAAATTAAGTCATGGCTTGGAGCAAATGCTTATCTACCTTAATGTCGAGTAAGTAAGGCAGATCCCCATAATTATAGTAAAATAGCTGCTTGGCCTCGTCGTCCCAGTTTGCCCATATCTCTCTAAACTCCCGGAGATTATTTTGTGTTACGCTGATGCTGGTGAAGTCCCACAACTCTGATGTGTATCCCTCAACCAAACTATCTCCTTTTTCTTGCCATGTTTCCTCGGACCACTTTCGGACAGTCGCATTTTCTTCCACTCTATCAAGAAACCCCTTTTCCATGATTAGCGCTCTATTTAGCAATCAAACCTGAATTGACACCTCTTTTCTATGACGATGCCATGCAATGCAATCATGAACAAAACAAAACAAAACATGTCAGTACCAAATAAAATAATAAATAGAGCACATATTCAGGTGACTTACTAGGGTTTGGCTCAGTTCTACCTAGGGCGGGCTCTTAAGGTTCGATACATGCGGTTTGGTTCTAGAGTAAAAGGTACCTGAACCAGCAGATTCCTTAATCCTCACCCATTATAGGCTCATAAGGATCGAGTTTGGTTCAGGGGGATACATTTCCCTATTGCTATGCGGAGGTGAAAACCTCACAAAGACATAGGTACAGATGTATCCCGGAAGCAGTCCACTAGCCCATGCGGAGGTGAAAACCTCACGAAGGCATAGTTTCTCACTCCCACTTAAAGGGTGCGACCCCGACGGTCATGCAAATGGAATGTGCAGAGATATAAAAAGCTTGCAGTAAATACGAAATAAAATAATGAAGATCGTATCGCAAAATTGATAATATATAATGAAAGTATCGTATGTTAAAAACAAATTTCTAAATTTCGACAGAAAGACAAACCAACTCGTGGCTCCACTCTCTTTTTTAGTCCCCAGTGGAGTCGCCAAGCTGTCGAGACCATTTTTGAAAACGGAGGTCGACTTGGGATCTTAGAAATGAATACAAGAATGGGAGTCGCCACCAATCTTTTTGTCGGGGTGTGATTGGACACCTCAAAGGGGTTGTTTTAAATAAACGATTTGATTTATTCAAGCAACGATTTTGGTCTACGAATATCAGAGAAATGGGTTCGGGAGTGGGTTACGCACGGGGAAGGATTAGCACCTCCGATACGCCCAAAATTGGTACCTAGTTGATTAATCAGTGTCTTAATATCGAAGATTCGAAAATTTGAAAGAATTTAAAATACGATCCTCATTTACTTTAAGAACATTTAGATAGGTTGAAAATGTGTATCAAAGGTTGGTTTGACTTAAGGTAAAACATCACATCCAATATGTTAGGACCCGACATTTCGACCTTTGAGGCTAAACTTGCGCTTTTATTTGAAATTTACGTATTTAACTTTGAAAGGATATTCGAATTCTTGGAGTAGACGAGGAAAATCGAAACCCAATACGTTAGGGCACAATTTCTCGAATTCCTAAGTACAGAACATTGCCTCGGTTTAGAAAATCTTATCTCGAGATAACGTAACGTCACATCCAATGCGTTACGACATGTCATATCGAATTCTCGAAAATAAGCCTTTTATTGAAAAATTATGCATTCGTTTTGAAAGGATAGTCGGTTATTTAGATTTAAACGAAAAACAGCAACCCAATACGTTAGGGCACAATTTTCGGAATGTCTAAATACAGAACATTGCCTTTATAAAGAATCGTTTTTGTATCGGGCAAGGGTAATTTGTTATAAAACACATAACGAATGACAATAAGAACATGCATAACAGAATGAAATATGGCAATGAAATATAAATAAGAGCAATGTGCAAAATAGTAGTGATATACTAGTTTTTATTTGAACTTTATATTTTAAGAAGGATATTCGGTTATTTAGATTTAGACGAGAAAACCGAAACCCAATTCGTTAGGGCACGATATCTCAAATTTCTAAACACAGAATATTGCCTTTATAAAATGATTATTTTGGCGTAGAGGAGCATGATTCGTAATAAAGGTATTTAAAACAATAATAATAATAATAATAGTAGTAATAATATTAACAAAATAATAACGAAAATGATGTGTTAGTAACATGATAGGAATAATAAAAAAATAATAATAATAAAAATCATAATATGTATTAGTAAGAAAATATGATAATATGCTAATGGAAAGATATTGAGAAAGTGGTAATAATAATAATAATAATAAAATACAAAAGGCAAATATAATATAATAATAATAAAAAATAAAGTAACAGATAATAATAGTGAAAATAATAAATATAATAGTAAATATAATAATAAAAATATAATATTAAAGCATAATACTAAATATTATATAATAATAATATAAAAAATAATAATAATAGTAATAATAATAGTAATATTAAAAATAAATATAATAGTAGTAAAATAGATATAATAATAATATGTACATAATATGGTGTTAAATATGTATATAATATAATATTAAAGTAAATACATAATAATATAATAGGAAAATAATAATAATGTTAAAAAACAAATATTAATACCACATAAATACATACATACACATATATCAATGACATATACATAAATAACCAAACATATACTAATATTAACAGTGATAATAATAATATAAATAATAATAAGTATATTAAAATTAAAATAAAATAATGAGAAAAAGTAAAAAAGGACGAATTTAAATTAAAATGAAATTTTTGGGGCGAATTCGAGATGAAAACAAAAGAAAATGGCTTATTTGAACACACGTGAAAACAGTGGGGACCGAAATAGCAATTTACCCGAGTCCTTAAAACGACATCGTTGCAAAGGGGATCAAATCGTGAAACGGGATAAATCATTGGGCCAAATTATAAATAAAAATAACTTGATTGCGAAATATAAAAATGCGGAAGGACTGATCGCGCAAATAGACCATCGAATTAAAAACACGTGGATCCTAGGCGGGTTTGGGTCGGGTCGATCCGACCCAGGGCAAAACGACGTCGTTTTATGCATTGGGTTTTAACACCAAAACAGTGCCGTTTTCCATCGCTATAAATAGGCCATAACTAAAAAAAACTCATTTGCACGGAGAGAAAGAAAAAAAAAAGAGAGGGGGAGGGCTCTGGGGCGATTTCCGGTGGTCGGTCCGACCAACCTCAGGCCACCGTTCGGTCATCGGACCTCTGTCGGTGCCGCCGCCGGCCACCGTACGCGGTGGCCGGAAAAGGTAAAATTTCCCCTCTTTTTATTTTTTATTTTTTTATATTAATATATATGTATATATGTATTTGTATATGTGCCGGTAAAAAAAAAAAAAAAAAGAAAGGAAAACCAATTCGAAAAACTAAAAAAGATCACCTCGGGTTTTTGACTTTTGATTTTGGTGTTTTGGTCGCCTGGTTTGGTGTTATTCTCGTGCTTTGATGTTATATGAATTACTTCTTTAATATTCTAGTGTTTGTATTGATTTGCTAAGAATCCGAGAGTCCCCTCAAAACCTCCTTTAGATTGGGTTTTATAGCCCTTTTATTACAACTTGTTTTTGCTTTCTGTCTCTTCTCGTTTAATGCTTTGCAGGTGTTTTGGGCGGTGCTGAGAGCAGGAGGTCGGTGGAGGTGACCGGTGGGCAGAGCTGTCAGAGTGGCAGAGCAAGTGGAGCCGCGCTGAAATGGGGCTAGGTTTTCGGCAGCGGTTAGGTTTAAAGGGTATTGGGTTTGCTTGGGCCATTCGGGTTTGGGCTTGGTTAATTATTGTAATGGGTTGGTTTAGTGTTTGTAATGGGTAATTGGGCTGTTCTGACTTGGGTTAGTTTAGGTATTAGTTGGGATTGGGTTCAAATTGTAAAAAGGCCAAAATTGGCATGTAACAATAATAAAAATATTTTTTTAAAAAAATGGGCCATCGATTTTTGTTATATATTTTTCTTTAAGAAATCAAATTCAGATTTAAATATTTTAAAACCAGAGGGTACCTACTTAATATTCGTTCAAAGAAGAGGTACGATTATCCCCTTTATTTATAAGCTAAAATGAATGGATTGGATGACCTACGTTCCATTTCCCCCACAAAATGCAGAGCTGACAGCAGAGGACATAGCCACCTCCTCTTTTGATGGATGTATTGACCAAACCATTGAAGATATTTATGTAACCATTGAAGATATTTATGTTATGTTCCAAGTTACATTCGTGAAGCTTTAAGTCGACAAACCATTAAATTAGCTTGAAATTCTGCGTGAAAATAAGAATAGACTTTTTCATGGCACTGCTTCCCTATTTAGACGTTTCATGTTTCATATCCAAATAAATATTTAACCATTGATATCAATTCATTGTTATAGGAACCGAGGATTAAGTTAGAAAATTGCTTTAAGATGGTTAGAGATTAATCATAAATTATTGCGGGGTTAATATATAATTTTATTATTAAACTAAAATGTAATTTTATAAAAATTTAAGAGATTAATTAACAAATCTACTATTTGGGAGGTCAGGGTCACTGCTTACCCCGTGTCTTTGTTTTTGATAGTAATTTGTCACACTACTTTTAATCTTACCAAAATTGATCGCACCATCTGACTAAAGTGAACTTTAATCATAATCAATTTGGGTTTTATGATTATTATGATTTTTTTTAATTGAATGGTTTTTATTTTCGATTCTTTGAAGGTTTTTTTTTTTCACATTATGAGGCAATACGATTTGGAATCATATTAAAAGAGAAAAAATGGTTTAAAACTCAAACTCACGGCTTAAGTTGGATTCATATTTAACATCTTTAGTCATCATCATATGATGGACATATAAGTTTTTGTTTTACCTTTCGGAAATAGACTAAATAACAACTCAAAATTAAGAGAGATGGTATAAAATTGTGATATTATATTATCTGTATCTCTTTTCAATAATAAAATGATAAATCGGATTTTGAAAAGGAATAACCATAAAAAAAAATAGTTAACAAAATTGTTTATTTATAACATTAATTAAGCAGTAGTGTTTCTTCCCATCTGCAAGAGGGTACAAAAGCAAATAAAAAATATCAAGGAAAGGCATCTATACAAGTACTCGCATGTATAGCTTATTCCAATTCCATGACTTTAACTAATTAACTAATCTCTTTTTGACTTTCAAAGGCGTGACATAGCAAGAATCTGTTCATGACCCTCCACGTGATATTGGGGAATTTCTTTATTGACTTGCGTTGACTTCTTCTCTGTAACTTGGAATGTTTTGGCCATAGCTCTTAGCTGGAATTTCTGTATTTTCCCCGTTGAAGTTTTAGGCAGCTGTGATAGAAACTTCACCTTCTTTGGGATCATGAAATGTGGGAGGTTTTTACGGCAGTATGATATGATATCGGCTTCTTTCACGTCGCCTTTTTGGCCGTTTTCGTTCTCTCTTAATGATATGAAAGCACAAGGGCTTTCCCCCCACCGTGGGTGTGGCATTGCAACCACCGCTGCTTCTAGAACTCTGGGATGTTTGTAAAGAACCGATTCAAGCTCGACGCTACTGATGTTTTCGCCTCCGGATATGATTACGTCCTTTGATCGGTCTTTTATTTCGAGGTACCCATCGGGGTGTATGACTCCCACATCGCCGGTGAAGAACCATCCGTTTTTAAAGGATTTGGAGGTGGCTACTTCGTCTTTGAGATACCCTTTCATGATACTACTTCCACGCAAAACGATTTCCCCTATGGTTTTCCCATCGTGCGGGACACTTTCCGTGGTTTCCATGTTCTTCACGTCTACATCTGCTAACGTCAGTACGCTAATTCCTTGTCGGGACTTGATTTTCGCCTTATGTTCTTCGGGTAGATGGTTCCACTTGGCTTGCCATTCGCACACTAAAGCGGGACCCGTGGCTTCTGTTAGACCGTAAGCATGTGTTACGTGGAAACCGAGGTGTTCCATCTTCTCGAGCAATGGGGCTGGAGGGGGTGCACCGCCGGTGAGTATTTGGACGGGAGAGGAAATTTCCCGGCGCTCGTTTAGTTTGGCTTCGAGGAGGATGTTGAACACGATTGGCGCGCAACACATGTGGGTCACTTTTTGAGTCGCTATGCTTCGGTACATGTCGTACGCGGTGGTATTGCGTATACATACATTGGTTCCACCTCGTGCTGCGATTCCCCAAGTGAAGGTCCAACCGTTGCAATGGAACATAGGGAGAGACCAAAGATAAACAGGCTCATTCCCCATTTCCCACCCTAAAATCAAGGCTAAAGTGCTTAAATAAGCCCCTCTGTGACTGTAAACAACCCCTTTGGGTTCCGATGTGGTTCCGGATGTATAGTTGAGTGAAATAGGATCCCACTCATCTTGTACCTCAATGGGGACAAATCTCGGATTACCCATTTGGATTAGCTGCTCATATTCCAACTCCCCAAGTCGAACACCCGTGGGGGAGTCTACATCATCTATGACAATCACCAATGGCATCGACGACTGCCCCTGTTGTGAATCCGCCATCAAAATCCGAAGAGCCTCGCTAGCCAACTGCACATACTGATAATCAACAAACAAGGCCTTGGCCTCAGAGTGACGAAGAATGGTGGCAACATTCTTAGCATCCAGCCTGCTATTAATGGTGTTGAGAACAGCACCAGCCATGGGAACAGCAAAATGCATCTCATACATAGCCGGAACATTAGGAGCCAACACAGATACCTACGAAAAAGACATGTTTTCTAAACATCAATGAAAAGAAAAAGAAAAAAAACACTAACATACATACATGTAACACACATGGCGATTGAAAGAAACTTACAACATGGTTGTTAAGTATGTTGAGAGAACGTAAAGATGAAGCGAGACGACAACACCGCTCGTAGGTTTGACGCCAAGTGAAACGAGTGTTCTCGTAGATGATGGACGTACGATTAGCATACACACTGCCAGCCCTTTTGAGGAACGTCAAGGGTGTAAGTGGCACATAATTTGCTTCGCATTTCGAGAGTCGGTCCATTCTAAATTTTTTGAAAGATTGGTTTCTTTTATAAACTCTGTTATTTGTTTGATTGAGAGAAGAAAGAAAAAAAAATATTGAATTGTGAAGGAATTAGGATGGAAGGAGAAATATATATAGGCTGGGCAAAGAAATTTTTAAAAAAAAAAATTAAGAAGTAAATATAATAAAAAAGTGAATTTAAGGAAATTGATAGGGAAATTGCTGAGATATTGCAAGGCAATTTTATATCAAATTACTTTAGGTGAAGATTGATTAACTTAGCTTTGGAAATAAGGATTGTTGAGTTGACCCGAACTACCCAATGCACGTTCACACACACTGGCCCCATAGTGTCTCAAGTCACTATCCCACTTACTATTTTCTCCTTCGGCTTTGAAATTGGATTTTGGTTTCACCATATTGTGGGGCTGCTTGAATTTCCAACCGATGCTAATGGTTTTCGTTTTGTTTCCATCTTATCCTTTCCTCCTCTCGTTGAAATTTCGTCCTGTTTCGATTGAGTTTTAACTCAATTAACATGAATATTGTTGTTAACACAAGAGTAAATAGGTTACAGTGCGTTAAAACGCATTATACTCTCATTTATAAATTATAAGTAATTTCAAATATTATATAAAAAGAACAAATATGATCAAAACTTATAATAAAATTATTTAAAAAAAAAAACTCCTCCCATAAATTTCTCTTAAGTTTTTCCTTCTTTGTATACATAAAACTTTCAAACGTTTTTTTTCTTTATTTATCAATTTAAGTTATGTTAAATAAAAACATTATTAATGATGATGGTTATCATGTTTCGATTAACATAAATAGTGCTTAGTATTTATTGAAGATGTTAATGCTTTATTTGAAAAAATTATGAATGTGGTATTTTTTTTTTTTATTGGAAAAACGTACATATGCATATCTTTATATATAGAAGCTATGAAGAGGTCTCTATATTCAACAATTCGTAAAAATAGGCATCATTGCATAGAAAAATTAATATATAAAAGAATATTAATGGCTGGCGGCTAAGTTTTTATCCCTTTTTAATTACTTTTATTTTATTTTAATATTTACGAGCATGTTTATATTTTACATAAAATAGTTGAAGATATCTGATATTGTTATAGATTTTTTTAATATTTCTTTTCAATTTTATCTTAATTTCATATTGAGTGAGCCTTATTTAAGTTACGATATATTTCGATTTTTAGCTCAGATGTGTAATGTAATGATTTAATTTAGTTATAGTTATTTGGATGAAGGAACAACAGTAGGGAATTTGCATTTTGACCCTAAAAAATTGTAATTTAATTTTAGTTCTTAGAAAAAAAAAAAAAAAGAGGTAAGTTACACTAGTAGTAACTTGATTATTAAGACATTTTTTTTGGTCATCCAACTATAAAAACTTACAAAATGGTCACTCAATTATTAGTAAATTTTTTTAGTCACCCAATTATAAAAAGTTACAAAATAGTCACCTAACTATTCAATTTTGTCTTTTTTTAGTCATCATTGGGCTAACGATGGCAGTTTTTAAAATTGACATAATAGCAATTTTAACCCTCAAAATTTATATATTGTGTCAATTTAGTCTTGATTCTAGGAAATCTAACCCTTAATATTTACACAGTGTGTAATTTGTGTTTGTGTGTGTGTTTCTTGGCAACTTTGCTTTTCTTTGTGACCGTTTCACCTAAAAAGCTAAAAAATAAATTAGCTAAATTTGACTTAAAAAATATACAAAAAATAGAAACACTAAAAAATTCAAGATAATAATTTTTATCTCTTCTCATTCTTTTAAAGTTAACTCTTAATGTCACAAAAAAAAAAAAAAAGAAGAGCAAAACTGCAAAAAAAGAAAGACCGAATTACACAATGTATAAATGTTGAGGATAATTTTTTTAGAATCAAGACTAAATTTATATAATTTATAAATGTTAAGGGTTAAATTTGTTATTATGCACATTTTAGAAGCTACCATAGTCAGCTAGTTGGTGACCAAAAAAGATAAAATTGATAGTTGGGTGACCATTTTGTAACTTTTTTATAGTTAGGTGACAAAAAAAATATTAATAATTAAGTGATCATTTCATAACTTTTCATAGTTGAGCGGCAAAAAAAAAATTAACTACTAATATAACTTACCCAAAAATTTTGCTTTCACTCCTTTTCAAATATATGTAGACCTATAATTTTTTCAACTACAAATTTTGTATGTATTATTTTAACTTTGACATGACGTGTCAAATACGTTTAACTTTTGACATCTTTCCGATCTCTAGTTTGAATTAATATTTTTTAAATAATAAACATGTTTTAAAACAATAAAAATGTTAAAAGCTGAAAAAATTGTGCATCATAAATTTTTTATTTCTTTAAAAAATTTATGCGCATACAAAATTCATTTACTACATTGTATATAAGAGAAACAACAATTTAAATATGATTATTAACTGTCAATGCGGGAGGATGTGGTTCAAGTGCACTAAAGCGCATTATCCTCCTATTTATGGGTTGGGGAGAGATTATGAGCCGTTCTAAGCATTGTGTCGAATAGAGTAGATATGATCGAAACCTATAATGAGATTGTTAAAAAAAATCAATTTTAATTTTTTTTATAAAAAATTTACTTGAACAAATAAAAAATCATTTTTTAATTCTTATTTTTGGCTAATAACTAATATATAAACTAATAAAAATATAATTTTATCAACAAATGTTGAGTACGATGATAAATTACATTACATTCTTAAGGAGAAAACGTTAATTCGAATCTTGGAAACAACTTTGTTGGAATGGATAATTACGAATCTCGAATATAAACCGGAAAACGAACATAGAACATACCAAAAAAATATAAATAAAAATTTACAACTAAAAAAGAAGCTCGTCGTCAGGGGCAAAGCCAAGGCGGCTGGCAAGGGCCCTACCCCCCTCTAAAATGGAAATTTTCACCTTTAGTCCTTTTATAATTTTAAAAAATTTAAATTAGTATATGATAAAATTACACTTTGCCCCCCTAAGAATGAGAAAAAAATGATTTAATCTTTTAAAAATTATAAAGATATAGGCTATTAAAATGGTGAAATTTTACTTTTGCTATCATAAAAATATACAACTTTATTCCGGCCCCCCTCAAAAAATTTTTTGACTCCGTCCCTACTCATCGTGAATGTCAAATGATTAGTATAAATAGGAAAGGCATAGTAACAAGTTTAGCTTTCAATACTTACATATTTTGTTATTTATGTAACGCCCCCAACCCAAATCCGTCACCGGAATAGAGTTATGGAGCATTACCGGAGTTACTAATTTAGAACCAATTAAAATCAAACATATTGTCCCCTAAACGTACTTATTTTTCTCGACATGTTTTACTTGAATTTTATTACTCATCTCAGTATGCTTAATTTTTTTTTCTTGTATCATCGTATCAAAAATAATCACATATTTACATGTCAAGATGAATATCATTTTCTTGCCATTTTTTTTCATAAACTTAAATCAAGTAATTCATTAGATCAAGATTTCATGTATTTAAAAATACAATTCAAGCTAAACTAATTTACCTCGTTGCTTGTTTATGTTTATAATTTCACTAATCCGATATCTTTTTTTTCCACGTTTAAGTCTCGTATTTTAGTTGCACGGATCTTTATAAATAAATTTAATTATCATTTTCATTCATTTCATATTCTAATACATTTAATTATTGCTCTATGCAAAATTTCCATTTTACCCTTAAAACTTTTAATTAATTACAATTTCATCCTTGATTCAGAAAAATAAAATTATTGTCATTTAATCCTTGTTTACAACTATTATTCTTATAAATATTGATAAGAGCCCATGAATTTTATGAAATATCAGAATCTTCCATAATTTCAACACTTTTCAATTTAATCCCTAAAACATGTTTTCGTCTGATCTTGATCTAAATTAATATTTTCATTCAATTTTGTAATTTAAATAATAAAATAATCCATTACATGCAATTTGATCATTTTTGAGATTTTTACAAAATCGCCCAATAAGTTCTACTTTTATTCAATTTAGTCCCTGAACCTAAAACATGCAAATTAGCCATGCTAGTTGAATATTCAGACATATTTTCTTCCTCCTCCACTCCATTCCACATCCTTAGTATAAATAATACACTTGTAAGTAACATTATCTATAATTTTTACTATTTACTTATGTACATATTCAAGCTGTCCACCCGTGTCATAGTCACTAAATTATTTTTATCTTGAGCTAAAGAACTCCAAATTAAGATCCATAAATTTTCCTTGAAACTAGACTCACGTATCTTATTACCATAATTTTTCCAGAATTTTTGTTGTGGCCAATTAGTACAGTTTATTAGTTAAACCTTCCCCTATTTCGCTACTTGACAACCCTGACCACTCTTCACTAAAATTTCAATTTCTCTTTATACAGAATTCAAAAGATGTTCATGTTTATTTCTTATAAAAATAGACTCAATAAGGATTCCAACCATACAAATTATGTTCCATAAATATTTTTATACAATTTTTAATGATTTTTACAAATCAGAACAGGGGATCACGAAATCAATCTGAACCAGTCTCACAAAAATGTAAATATCTCAAGATACAAAATTCCTTTGCTTTCTCTATTTCTTTCAAATGAAAATACACTCAACAAGCTTTAATTTTATACCTCACTCAACTTCTAATTCAATTTATACTATTTTTGGTGATTTTTCAAAGTTAGACAACTGTTGCTGTCCAAAATTGCTTTAGTGTAACATGTTGATTTCTATTTTGTCCCAAATTCCACAATTCATACAATTCAGTCCTTGCCCAATTAACCCCTCAATTGAGCTAATTTTCTTATTTAATACCTTTCTATATCATTTTAAAACTACTTCATAACCTTTGAAAATCAGAAATTTTAACACTGAGCCTTAATTTCACCTATTTCACAATTAGGTCCTAAAACCAATTTCCATTAGTTTTTCCTTGATAAAATCATCATATAACAAAATTAAAGCTTCAATTCAATATTTATTCATCATATGCTTCCAACACTAATCCACATCAACTTTAAAAATTAGCCATGGAATCAAAAACTAATGAATTAATAAGTTGGACCCAATTGTAAAAGTCAAAAAACATAGAAATTTCAAGGAGAGAGCAAGAATTAAACTTACATGAAGCTAGAGTATGAAAAACCAGCTTGAACCCTCTTCCATGGCTGTTTCTCTGCTGATGAGAATGAAAAAATGAAGAGAATTCTAGATATTTCAAATTGGTCCCATTTTTATTTAACGACTTTTGGTAATTTTCCAATTTTGCCCTTATTTCACCCATTTCCTGATTTTTCTCAGCTATTGCCGCCCAAAATATCTCCTTTGGGCTTATTTTCACTTTAGGTCCTTCCTCTTTTGACAATTGAGCTATTTAACCTTTCTAGCAACTTTTACACATTTTTCAATTTAGTCCTTTTTATTTAATTAACCACCCAAACGTCAAAATTTTATAACGAAATTTTAATGTTATCTTATTGACAGTCCATAAATATTCATAAAAATATTTATAGCTCGGTCTATAACACCGAGATCTCGATACCTCTTTTTCTCGATATTTTAACCAAATAATTTTTATAAAACACAATTTACTATTTCAAAAATCTTTTAAAAACTACATTTGGCTCGTAAATATTAAATAATATTATACACAGGTTCATTTATCAAATTCGATGGTCTCGAACCACAATTCCCGATATTACTGAAATTTGGGTTATTACAATTTATGTCCTAATTCTTTTTTTTTTTTTTTAGCCATATGACCACCAACCTTTCATTTTGAGTTAACTTTTTTTTTAACAGAAATACTTACTAAATTATTTTTTTTAACAACATTTATATCACAGCTCATGCGGTAATTTATGCGTACTTTATTTCAATGCGAGTATCATCTCGACCCTTTTTTTTGTCGCTCTATGTCAACAATGACAGCCGCCGTTAAAAATTTAATAGTCTAATCAATATTTCTGTAAAAAAAAAAAAATTGTTAGGGCAAAAGTGATAAAAATTGTAAGTATTGAGGGTCAAATTTTTTATTGTACCATTAAAAAATTAATAAGGTTTCAAAGTTTGTCATATCCTTGTATTTGTGTATGCCTATTTGCATTTGACTATTAAGGGACTCAATTATAATGAATGTTTAATTGAATGAAATAAAATAATAATTGGCAAATTTCTTCACCAATGCGAATTCATCCTTTTTTTCTTTATTTGTTTTCGTTGAAAGACTTGCTTAAATTAACTGCCACCAATCCATCTTGATTGATTTTTCAGTCAAATGTATTTAAATTTGACATTTTTTTAAATTATTAAGTGAATAAACAATTTAAAATACATAATTTTTAAAATTATAAATAAATGCGTGTAATTTTAATAAATTTAATTTTAATAACATAAATAAATAAATAATCGAAAATTTTAGAATTTTTTCCCCTTAAATTTGACGAATAAGTTGATATTAAAGTAATTTTTTCCAAGAACAAATAACGAAACTAATCGAGTTTCTGTCATTTCATGATATTATTACTTTATTTATAGCAAACTATTACTTCTTCAAATCAAACATAATGACATGACATAATTGTTTTTTGAAAATAGATTTGAGAGAAATTAAATAAAATCATTGTTATAAAATTTTAATTTTTTTAATAAATTATCTGAAATTTGTTTGAATTGAGTGATTTTTTTTATTAAAATTATTAAATGTAATATTGGATACATTGGTCGTGTATAATTTTATGTATAATTTAAAATTTTTTATGTAAGTCTGATACAGGGATTGTTTTTATTAAGGGGGTTTTACGTGATCAGAGAGGGGCTTGGATCCTTGATTATAATCGTCGTCTAGGAGCCTGTTCAATATTTGATGCTGAACTTTGGAGTATCTTGGATGGGGTAATTCTTTTACAGGGACGAATGTGTGATAAGGTATTGATCCAATCTGATAGTCTAGAGGTGGTTAAAGCAATTTAGGAAAGAGTTTTAGCTAATTTGAATTCCGTTTTAGTTAAGAGGATCATTTTAGCCTTATAGCATGTAAGATATATCTCGAATGAGAAAAATCTAGCTACAGACCATTTAGCTAAGATGGTATCTAACAGGAAAGTTGATGTACGGGTGTTTACTGAAGCTCTTACGAAACTTTTAACAAATTTACAATATGATAGAACTAGTAAATTAATTTTTCTTTATTCTTATAACACAAAAAAAAAATTAAAATTTAAAATACGTTCACTTATATTATACAAAAATATCTCCTTTATCAATAATTTATAAAATTATACACCATCAATATATTAAATACATATGAAATTTGTTTCCCAATACATGTGAAAGTCAAAAGAAACTAATGACTACCTTTTTCCCTTTAATGTTTCCCAATCAAGGTTTCAAATTCACACTTGACTACACCAACCGTATAGGGCCAAAAGTGGAGTAATAGATTTCTGCTAATAATAATTTCTCTTTTTCAGACTTAAATCTTAATTTGCTAACTACCCCACTTAAATTATAACATCTAAACTCAACTCGACGTGAATTTAATTGTGAAATTATTAAAATATTTTATTTTAAAAATTAATTAATATTATTATAATTTTTAAAATTCTTTTAATATTTTTATAAAATATTTTAATTAAAACAATTAAAAAATATTATTTGTCAATTCAACAAAAGATCAACAAATTTAAATAGAAATCTGAGCAGGTGGGATAAAATTTAATCATTTTTTATTTTTAAAAATCAGTATAACTGCTAGTTAGGATTCACATGCACTATACTACCACTATGTTCTTTTTTTCTTTTTTTCTTTTTTCCTGTTCATGGCTGCTACTATTATGTTAATTAATGGTACAGCCATCTCTGATATTGTTAATTATCTACAATCATGTATATTGAGTTATTGACCAATAAATGTTTGGACATGTTATCATCAATTTAAATAAATTTTTAAGCCAAATTGGCTGCATGCCAACATGGACTAATTAATAATTAAAATAATATATATATATATATATATATATTTTTTTTTTTCTTCCCCTCTCTCCCTTCCTCGATTCTATATTAGTTATATGTTACCTATCTAGTGATGGCAATAGAGTGGGGTGAGTTGAATTTTTGCTTACCTTGATCTTGATTAGTTATATTCTACCTTCATGTCTCGATTTCGACTTGATTTTGAATTTTAAAAAATTACTCGTCTCAAACATGAACTCAAAAATTAATTATATATCTAATCTCGATCCGGCTTGACTGACTCAAGTTTAAAATTTTTTTATTTAAAATTATGATTAATTAAATTTAAAAATATTTTAAAAAAACTTGCTTGGAATGAATAAGTAAAAAAAGAAATATTACATCAATGAAGAAAAAAAAAAAAGAAATGGGAATGAGAAGGAGACTTGGAAAAATAAATTAAAATGAGAGGAGAAAATAAACTAGTTGAAATGGGAAAAAATGTGATAAAATGATGTCGGTAATAATAAGGATTAAGGATTTTTAATCTAGTTTAATATTAAAAAATATATATATATAAGTGTAATTTCGTAAATATATTGGGATGAGACGAGGTTATTTCACGCTAAATCCGACTTGACTACTCTATAAAGTTCACTTGACCTGACTCATCCCAAAACTCGATTTCAAGAAAAAAAAAAAACTCAACACTATCAGGTCAATTTGGCTCGAAATCTCTCGGTTACGAGTTTTTTTTTTTTTGCCATCCCTAAACTTATTAAGGTAAAGAAATGAATTATTTTCGTGTAACAGTTATTGTTATAGATATTAATAATTGGATTAATATACAAAATTGGTACTCATATTTAGCTTTAATGTTTCATTTAGTATCTACGCTTTTTTTGTCCCAATTTGATACTTAAAATTAACTTTAATATTCAATTTAGTACCTAAACAAGATAACATCATGTGGTCCAATAAATATTTGATGTGCGTGCTCTAATGTTTTGGGTTAAGTCAAGCTCGAACCTTAAACCTTGAAAATCAAGCCTGGTGCATATTTTAAACAGGACTAAGTTTTTATCCAATCATATTTTTTGAGCTTAATATATATTTTTTCCAAACCATCTTAAATTTCAACAAAAAATTCTAATTTAGATAAATAACACAACCCTTAAACAAGTTTAATTCGGGGTTATAACGGTGACAAGTATCTTATTTATTTAATTTTTATATTTTTTGAATCTATTCAAAGGACACTTGTCATTATTTCGTGAAACCTTAAATTTCGAGCAAATAATTATCCATAATTATTTTACATTAAACAATTTATTAAATAATTAAAGAGCTAAAAAGTAATTAACCCTTTTCAAACCAGCTAGCGTTTTTGGTTTCCATCTAAACACATTTACCAACCGCAAATCTTTGTCTAATCTTTTACTTAACTCGACGTACTTTCGGGGTTTGAATAATGATTAACGTTTTCCATATACGAAAAATTAATATTAATTATGATTTAAAAGAAATAATATTTTTATAATTTTTGTAACTGATTTTATCGCTCAATTAAAGGTGATGTACTGAAATCAATTTAATAAATTACTTAAATATAAGTATTATATTTTATATTTAATATTTATACTTCGTATAGCATATTTTTGGTTAAATGATTAATAAAGCGTTTTATTAAGTTGGTGTTCCGAGCTAATCGAGTATCAAATTAGTTAAAAATGACTAATATACCTTTTTGTTAAAAGGCTACTATATTGTTTTGATGGATTTTTTTTTTTATCTTTTATATTTTTATATAGTTTTTAAATAAAAGAACTAAAAATAACATATTTAGGGATTGAATCCAAGTTCGAAGGATTATAAGCAAAATCTTTACAGCTATACTAATAATAATTCCTAAATAATTTTTTTTAAAATTTTAATATCTCTCACCAAATTTGTGTATATAGATAACGTCATTAATTGTGTTGATGTCATACATTTGAGTTTTATAGTTGTGGTTTCTACACATGTAACCACGTGATAGGCAGGGGTAAAGTCAGAATAATTTTTTAAGGGGGTTAGGTGAAATTTTAATTTTTTTATAATCTATATCTTTATAATTTTTAAAGAATTAAATTAAATTTTTATATTTTTAGGGGGCCAAAGTGTAATTTTACATTTTAGGGGGTCGAACCCCTGCCAGGCACCCTAGATTCGGCTCTGGTGATAGGATTTATAATATAGATAATCTCACTTATTGCGTTGGTGTCACAAGTAAACTCGATATTTAATTTTTTAAAAATATATTTCTAATATTGAATTATCTTTTTTATAACTTTTTGAAGTGATATAGAAAAATGATAATACTGTGATAAATACTCTTAATATGATGTATTTATTTATTTATTTTACTCACAAGTTAAACTTTTTTTTATTTTAATTTTATACATATTTCATATGTATTAATATTATTAGTTTCAAACTTTACGTTTCATTATTTATTGTATATTATTTTTATTATTTATGGATTTCACACGTGGGATAAAATTTCTAATTATAGATAAAATATTTATATTTAAATATTTAAAGCTATATTTTAGAAGTTTCTCAAAAAACCAAAACTTCAAAAAAGTGAAGTATGGAATTTGGAACCAAAATGCTTTGGTTCGTTTTGCATTATAATGATGGGTGCGATGGCTAAGACCACTCACCTCTTAAGTTTAAGTGGGAAGAACCTTTTTTTTTTTTTTTTTTTTTTTTAAGATTTGGACTGGAGTGGAAAATTAATATGAATGTCCACTGTTAAATTATTTGCATTTACTTTATTTATTAAAAAAGTTAATTTCACAAGTAATAAAATTAATATTTAATATATTAATAGTAAAGTTAATTTCAAAAATAAAATTAAAATCTATCATATATTTTATTTTTACTCCTCTGCTTAATAATTTTTCTAAAAAAAGAAAAAGGAAAAAGTTTTCTCATAGTTCCAACTTTCTTTTTGTTGACAAAAGAAATATCATTGAAAGTGGCAAAGCCACCTTGGCACTATAAACTTACCATTGGACTTTTTTTATCTTTTCCTTTTCAAAGCTTGAATTCTTCGTCAAAGACAAATTAGATTCTGGAATTTTCCTTTTCCATTACCGTTTAATTAGACATATGCATGGTTGGTGTCATACCGAGCTTTGACAACCTGTTTGTTAGGTTGGGTTCGGTCTGTCTGAATTAATTTTTTTATATTACTTTTTATATAAAAATGTTAAAATAAATATTTTTAATAAATTAAAAAATATTTATACTTAAATGACACTAAAATATGTACAATTTAATAAACAAATATTTTTAAAATAATAACAAAATTAACAATAAAACAAAAGTTATATAATATTGAAACAATAACAAATAGTAATAACATAATAGTGAAATGGTAACAAAATAGTAAGAAAATAACAAGAAAATAGCAACGAAACAGTAAGAAAATAATAGACCTTTTTTTTTTTTTTACTAATTCGAGTCAAATCCAAACTAAAATAATCTTATCGGAGGCACGACTCATTTTTTAAATACGTATTATTTTTTTACTTAAATTCATTTTTCAAATTTATATATTTACCCAAATCGTTCTAAATTTTACACAGACCTTTGGAAACAGATTTATATTTAATCTGTTGTTCACAAATTAGCGGTCAACAAATATAGTTATGAAAAGAAAAAGAGAGGGCAAATAATTGAATAAAATTATATATTTAAATAGTAATATAATAATATTTATAGATCCTAAAGAAAAAAACAACTCCCACCCAAAATAATTTTATCTAAAAGTAACTTCATATCTTTTTCTTATTGGAGAACTTCAAAGGTACTCCTTGGAGTATAAGAAAGGAAGAACCTTCGTTAAAAAAACAAACTTCTCATCCATAATCAAAATATTCTTCTACTTTCTGCTTGACCAATTTAGGAAGCCTCTGAATATCGTAAATTTATCATTTAACCCTTTACAATCATAAAATTATACTTTGATTTTTTTTCAAAAAAAATTATTTCAATTTTGGTCCCTAAAATATTTTTTTATTTGGTCATGTGTGTGTTAGAGATGTGTAACCCAAATTCCTATTAAAGAAATAATATAGTGGTAAAAATAAGTAGAATCCGTATAGAACTATACTTCCTTTATTTGACTTTGATTAGAGTAAGATTCTTCAACCTTTAAATAGATGTGTGGTCGAAACTCTCCTTGTATTATTCAATTTTTAACATTAGTGAATTTCTTCTCCTCTGCTCATGATTTTTCTCCCTGAAAGAGTTTCCACGTAAAATCTATATATTTTATTGTTCCTTTTTTTTCTGTTTTGTGATTGTTCTATATTGGCATTATCAACGTTAGATTTAACACCCTGCAATGTTCGACTTGTATTAAGTTGAGCTGAAATAAGATTTTATAATACATAAATATAAATACTAAAAGCAATTTGATATCTGTGAATTTATCCTACTGATAACGTATCTTAATATGATTTACTAAAAGTATATAAATTTATCCAATATATCAAATACAAACTCGTTAATAAAAAACTATCAATCTTCCAACAATTTTCTTTTAAGAAAAGAAAAAGTATTGAAAGAGGCAAAGCCACCTTGACACTGTAAACTTCCAATGGAAGTGTTCTTTCTTTGAAAGCTTGAATTCTTTGGTTAAAGACAAAGTAGAAGCTGGAGTTTTCCACTAGTAATTTACCAGCAGTTTACAAGTTCTTGGTCACCCACTATAGCTTTGGCATCTTAGACTATAACCCAAGAATCTTTCAATACAATAACCTTAATCTTCAAACTCTTATTCTACTTTTAATAAAAGTATTCAAAGGTATGACTAATTTAGTATTGCTTTTAGAAAGTTTAATATAAAATTAGTTCAAGTATTGAAAAAGTCTTTGGAAAATAATTCAAAAATTAATTAAGTCATTGTTAAAAAGTATAACCATTTGATCTCTTAATCGAAAGTTAGCAATCAATTGAACTCTTCGAATGTGGTTTTCTGTCGAAGACCCTGATAAACCGTTAAATACTGACGTGGCAAATGACGTAACATCTAGTATGGAATGACGTGACGACTTACATGGTATCTATTGTGAAAAAATATTGACGTGAAGGGCTTATTTAATTTTTAATTATTTTACGAGGACTTAATTATTATTTAATTATTTTAGGAGGCCTAAATTATTTTTAGGGAATATATAAAAATTCTCAAAAAATTTATAAAAGGAGTAGTAATTTTAAAATTTTGGGTAAAACTATACTCATGGTTACTCTAAAATAGGGTTTGTCCTATTTTGATCACTCTAAATTCTATCCTCAATTTAGTCACTCTAAATAAGATTATTGAGCAAATTAGTAACTACTGTTAAAATTTTCGTTTTCTTTTAACGGATTGCTAATGTGGCACATTAGCTATTGAGTGACTGACATGTGACCTTTTTTTTTGTTGACTTTTGGCTAAAGTTTAAGGGCCTCTCTATAAAGTTTAGGGGGGATTTTGGACTAATTATAGGGAGGTCCCAAAACTTTAGTCAAAAGTCAACAAAAATGCCATGTATCAATCATTCAATGTGCTAATGTCCCACATTAACAATCCGTTAAAAGAAAATAAAAATTTTAACGATAGTAACTAATTTACACATTTAACTTATTTAGAATGACTAAATTGAGAAAAAAATTGGAGTGGATTTGGGGTTTTAGCTGAAGCCTTTGGGTTTTTTTTTTTTGTCTAGGTTGATTAGGGATTATGGGTTGGCTTCGACTTGTAATTTTTTTTTTAAATTTGATATTGGAGAAAACTATCGATGATGGTGGCCGACAGTGGTACCTTCACCGATTTTTGAAAAATAATTAACAATTTTCTTTTAGGTTAAAAGAAATTAATTAAATAATAATTTTTATTCATGAAAATTCAAATAAATTAAAAATTATATAACACAACGATTCATACATTTTAACCTATATGTCAATTTTATATAACTAAAAAACAAAGTGTTTTTAAGCAGCAATTCAAGAGTTGAATTTATTGAATTATTTAAAATTATGACTAAATTGATAAAATATATAAGTGTTGAAGACTAAATGTGTTATTGTCTAAATAAAAAATGTCACGTCATCATTTCTGTCAACAATTTAATGGAGAGTGTCAAAAACAGAATCAATCGAAAACATTGATGACGAAATTGAATTTTTTAATAATTTGGTAAATAAAACAAAAACTCACTACTAATTAGAAGACTAATTGTACAATTTACCCAAAACAATATTTTAATTGATTGGGTACCTCAGATAACTATAAAGTTTTTTTTGGAGTAATTTTAATTGATATTGTTGTCATGTTAAAAAGTTTTGACTTGGAAGTTGACGTCTTCTTTATCATAAAATTATGAGTTTTGACGCAGCTATTAAGTTTTTATTTGAAAAATCAATCAACGATAACATGCTTATAATTCTCTAAATAAGAAATATATTTAGATTTTTTAATAGGTTAAATAGGTTTTTTTTTTCAAGATTTAAGAAATTAAGTCAATTTTAGAGAGTGTGTGAAAACGTATCTAGTTAAGCAAACTTTTTGCACAGTTAGCAGGAAAGCTTGTCCAGCTAAATGTTCATTTTCTCCCAAAATCTACCTATTTCTCCAAATCTTGAAAAAAAAAAACTTATTTGGCAAATTAAAAAAAAAAACCCACATATTTAGCCTATTTAACCCTTATAACTATCGTAATTTCGTATAATAGAGGTGTTTATGATTTTAGTTGATCTTTATTTGATTTCAAAATAATTTTTAAATTCAATTTTTTCGATCATTTTGTTGACACGTTTCATTGTTTCAAGATTAATAATATATTTAAAATATATTTTTATGTTAATATTTAAATTTAAATATTTTTATTATTTAAATTAAATTAAAGTTTGAGTTGGATCAAATCAAATAAAAGACGACATTAAAATTTTTATTCAAGTTTGAATTAAGTCAAGCCGAGCTTATTAAGCTAGGTGAGCCATTTGATTTATGAGTAGATTTAATTCAAACCCATTTTATTGTTATCAGTTTTCTAGGTTAATCGCACCAAACATCCTCATTTCATGATTCGAATTTCAAATTAGTTTTTAAACTTTACAATATTCTAAATGAATCTTTAAAATATATTGGTAGCATATTAATCAAGTCCTTTTGTCGTTTTAATAATTAATTTAGACGTTAAATATCATCACAAATTTGATCTGAACATGTTAAAAACATTAGGATCAAATTGTAAATATATTTATATTTATGATGTAGAAACTTAAAAAAAAAAATTAACCTTCTTAAATCTTATTAAGTACACATTTATTTTTAATATGTACCTTGTGGGGGTTTCTATTATTAAACAACCATGGGGTTGTTGTTTTTTCCTACCAGCCAAGAGGAGGGGTTTAATAATTTTTAGGTTATGAAATCTGACAATCAAATCCTAAATTAAAATGAAGTAGAATTGAAATAGGAGTCAAACCAGTCATTCAATGAATAATTTAAGTGTTTTTTTTTATGTGAAATTGCTAATTTTTAAGGTTTTTTTATTAATTTTATTGTATGTTCTGATTATATTTGTTTGTTTATGACATAATATCTAGAACTATCCATAATCCCTCTTAAATTCATAAATAGGAGGATAATGAGCTTCTGCATACTCAAACCTACATCTTCCTATATTAACAATAATACACATTCTAATCAAATTAAAATCTGATGGATTTTTCAATTTTCTATTCTTAAACAACCATGTTTTTGTTTTTTTTCCTACCAGCCAAGAGAAATGGTCTGACAATCTAATCCAAAATTAATACGAAGTAGAATTGAAATGTTTGGGGGAAAAAAGTCAAAGCCAGTCGTACAATGAATGTAGGTACATTGGCTCCTACTTATAAATTTGTACCAATTCTCAATTTGATTAGTCTAGTTTAATTGCAACAATGTGGTTAACATTTAAAGGAGTAAATCGTGTGTTATTAATTACATTTTTAATACAATACGTAAAATTATTAGTATATTCGAACCCACGTTCTTTTATATTGGCAACAATATTAATGTCAATCGAATTAAAATTTAATCGACAGTTTTAAAATTATTTTTTTAATAATATCATCTTTTCCTAATTAGATTAAAAAATATTTTAAAAAAATATAAAATTATTTCAGCTAATTTAATCAGATTTAATGGATTTAATATCCTTTCTTTAAACTCGAAAGGAAGTATGAAAAGATGAGGAAATTTCATGATAGTGCAATGCAATAGATATAAAAAATGTTGCAGCGTGAAACTCGAGGAAGAGGAGGGGGGTGGGTTTGTAGGTGTAGAAATGAGTTACACACAGACACAGCATCTGTGTGCGTGAATCGTGATGGCGACTTTTACATTTTTCATGCCCACAAATATTAATATGGTTAGAATTATAGTGGAAACATATCTTAACAACCAATCTACACCTGAAACCCAAAAACCATTAATCAAAACCTAAAACACTGATTAAGTGTCAGATGGTGGCTTTTAGGGCAGTCTTTGTTCATTTGGCCTTTCCACATCATGGTCAAACCAAATAAAAGCAGCCGAGTATACTGGTTCATGAGACAGGACCATGCCGGCTACGGGTATTTGACGGAGGACTTGAAAAAGCAGCTTTGGTTCCATTAACGTTTCATCTAATTAAATCAACCATTTTTTATTGTTTTTTTTAATCATGTTTCAGGGTTGATTTGTTTATTCGGGTCGGGCCATCTGGTTCAGCCCGAAAGTTAGCCTAAAAAATAAGAGGATTTGAACAAAAATATAGGCCCAAAAAATGATATTGGAAAGAAATAAGGCCCGTTTAAAAAATAGGCCGGGCATTGGACAAGGCATTTTTGGCCCGGGCCTGGCCCAAATTCACTAAATGACAAAAAAATCTGTATTTTTTTTTTGTTTTTGAATGTTATTTTCTTGTTATTTTCTCCCTATTTTGCTATCATTTTACTATTATATTGCTACTATTTTGTTGTTATTGTTTGGATATTGTATAAAAAACTAATTTTATTGTTAATTTTGCTATTATTTTAAAGGCATTTGTTAATTTTTTAAATTATTTTAGAGGCATTTACTTGTTAAGTTGCATCTATATTAGTGTTATTTAAGTTTACATATATTTTAAAATTTATTTTCAATTTGTTGGGAAATATTTATTTTAATTTTTTTAGAAAATTTGATTTATTATATATATATTTAAAAATAATATAAAAATTAATACGGGCGGGCCGGACCAGGCCCCAGGTTTTAATATTTTTATCCGAGTTTGTCTTGGACAAAATTGTAGGCCTGTTTTTCAAGCCCGGCCCAGCCCAGCCCAGCCCATGAGCACCTCTAACCCACAGTCTAATATAGGTCCAAAAAAGGTTTTAGCAAAACATAAGGTTTGTTTAAAAAATGGGTTAAGTCTCGAGTAAGATTTTTTAGCTTAAGCCTGGCTTAGCTCGAATATAAATTTTTTTTTACTATTTTCTTTTTTTTCATTATTTTGCTACCATTTCGCAATTATGTTGTTACTATTTTGTTGTTATTATTTGGATATTGTATAACTCTTATTTTATTGTTAATTTTGTTACTATTTTTCATATTTGCTTGTTAAGTTACATTTATTTTTGTTATTTAAGTATAAATATTTTTTTAAAATATATTTTCAATTTGTTGGAAAATATTAATTTTAATATTTTTGATGTATTATATTTTTTAAAAAAATTATATAAAAAATTAATATGGACGGGTTGAGTGGAGCTTGTACAAAATTTTAAGCCTATTAGCAAATGAGCCTAAAATTTTTATTGGGCTTAACCCAGCCCATGAAAACCTCTAGCTCATGGTTTATGGTTGTCCCTCACAATAAAATTTTTTCCAATATTTGAGCCTAGGTTCTCCTTTTAAATGTGCAATATACCTTACCATTACATCTAATTATTTTTGGTCATTGATTTTTTATTTAATTGATTTAATTAATTCAATGATTTTATTTGATTATAATATGAAAAATTAAAAAAAATTTAAAAAAAACTAAAAAATACAATTTATTATAAATTTATAACAAAAGGCTATTTTATTTTTAATAAGTAAAACATATTTTTAATAAGATAATTTTTTAATTAAAAAATGATACTTTTATATGGTGAATCTTTTTTTTACAATCTCATTTGTTTGCTGAAATTTTAGATGTTATAAAGAAGTGATTGTTATACACTTATAATAACATTTGAGATACGTGTAACAATATTTGAGATTTAAATAATATTTTATTTTTTAAAATTTTCAAATTAAAAAAATTATGATATATTCATAATAATTAGTGTGATTTAAATAATATTAATAAAATTTAAAAAATTAATTTAATTTATTAAAAAATGAGATTAATATATTTTTATATAAAATTTAATCTTTTATTGAAATAATATATTAACTAATATTTATTAATTTAAATTTAAATTAAATAACTTTTTAGGGCTTGGATTCGATAATTATGCCCTCATTAGGGCTTGAACTTTTTTTTTTTGTCTAAGTTAAATCCTTTATTGTATAATTGTTCCGAATTTGGGGCTTGAACTTTTTTTCCAAGTTAGTCATTGATGATATTTCATTGAAATCCCAACAGTTGAAACCCCATTGTGAGAGTAATTGTCAAATTTAGAGATTAAATTGAACAAATAAATTTAAACCTTAATGTAAAAACAGTTACCTAATTTAAGTCCGGATTTAATCCTTTTATTTCAATTAGGAATAGAAAAGGCTGACTGTAAAATAATTTTGAAAAAGAGCCTAACAAATTTATAGCCAAAATACTCATTCAAAATGCTAGGCCTAATTTAAAGTTTAATGAAAGCTTTTGGGCCTTCACTTAGAGTGAAAAGTCTATTCTAAACCCATCAACTCAATTTCATTCCCAAAATTTAACTCCGACACTTACTAAACCAATATCTCCTTCATCCGTTTCAGTTTTTTTAATGTAATGGGTATGTTTGATTCGATTCGAAAAAGTTAATTTTTTTTAATTTTAAGTTAATTAAATTAAGTTATTCGATTTATTTTATTTTTCGAGTAAATTGAAATAAGTAATTTAAGTTTTGAGTTTCAATCGAGTTAAATTTTACAAACTAATAATTTGAATAACTCAAATAATAGATTAGTGTAAATATCTTTGGTCCTATTTAATTTTGAAAATGTCTGTATTAACAAAAATTTAAAAAATTTCAAAAAAAATTAAAATAATTTTTTAAAAATCTAAATTTTATAAAAAAATTCAGACATTTATATATTTTTCAAAAATACATATATAAAAAATCTTTAAAAAATATAAAGAATATATAAAATTTTTTTAAAAAGAATTCTAAAATAATAAATTTGGGGACCTAAATAAATAAATTAATGATGCAAGGTTATTATACTAAAGTATCTTGTTTTTTCTCTTATTTTACTTTGATTTTTTTTAAAAATATATATGGTTTCAAATTTATATGCTCTAAAATAAAATTAGTTATATGGTAAAAAAAATTAATTTGACATATTTAATTTTTTTTAATTTAACTCGAACAATTTTACTGTATTCAACTCGATTTAAAAATATTTCAAATTGAGTTAGGATAATAAAACTGAGACTCGTAAACTTAATTAACATGAATTTTTTCGACTCGATTTGATCGAACACTCACCTCTAATCATTGATCCGAATTTTGATTAATAAAATTTAAATATATTCTAATATAATTAAATTACTTGACAAATAAATACACTAACGAAATAAATATTATTAATAGATAGAAAGACTATTCATATCTGCTCTTATTGATACAATGTCTAAAACTACTCTTAGTTCTCCCTAAAACATAAATAGGAGGATAATGCGTCTCAATGCATTTGAACTTGCATCCTTTTGCATTGATAATAATATTTATACCTATCAAATTAAGACTCAATCGACAATGAAAAAAAAGTTTTGAAAAGTAAAAGGGGCGATATTTTAAATCACAAATTGCCATACATGTGTTAGAAATGATCATAAATTCCACCTTCTTTCACGCCCAAACTAGTGCTAGACATAGGAGAAATCATGTATGATGGGTTAGAAAGAGTGAGGCTGAGGATTGGATATTGAGATTGTGACATACTACTATATATCTTTAACTCAGTTATGGGTTAGATTCTGCTATTAGTTTTTGTATTTTAAAATTATTGTAGATTTAGTCTTTATATTTTAATTTAATTATTGCAGCCTTTGTACTTATTAAAATTCAAAATTTTAGTCCTCAGCAAATGATAATGGTTAAATTCGTTAAGTTAAGTTTTGCTATTTTCGAAATTTGATGTGGAAAATATATTATCATACGCATAATGCCATATCAACTTGTTATTTCCACGTATTACTCACTAAAAATTCAATTAATAGACTATTGGTTGTCATTTGCAGCAAGACTAAAATTTCAAATTTTGAAAAGTATAGGGACTTAGAATGATCCAAGTGGATAACATAGATTTAATCTATAATTGTACGCATAATACATAACTAGTAATTGAATCTAACCAAATAAATTTAACTGCATTTTTTTAGGCCAGGACTAAAATTTTAAAATCTAAAAAATACAGAAACTAAAATTGACCAATTTAAAAAAATATAAGGACTGAAATTAACTAAACTAAAGTACAAAAATTAAATCCACAACTTTTGTAAAATATAGATACTAACAACAGAATTTAACTTATTGGATATTATGTGCCTATGGGTACTTAATGGTGAATGCAATAAGGTGGAGAGATGATGAAATATACTTAAGTGTGTCTAAAGATAAGACTTTGTAAAAAGAAACAACTTGAGGAGCTTTAAAATTTTTCTATATTGTACTTCAAATGCACTTAAATGAGTTGCGAAAACTCTTATGCCTTGCTGTAAAGAATATGAGTTACAAAATTAGAATATTAAATAGACATAATGAAGAGAAATTTCAATTACAAATATATAAATACTTAACAGATAAAAATTTATTGAATGAGTCTTAACACGATTGGTATGACTATTGTTGTCAAAGTAGGAGAATGTGGGTTCAAGTACGTTAAAACACGTTATCTTCTTATTTATTGGTTGAGAATAAACTATGGGTAGTTTTAGACATTGTGCTAAAAATTAGCTGGTATGATCATAATTTATAATAAGATTATTAAAAAAATTAGAGTAAATATCATAGGTAAAATTTTTTATTTGTTTCTAATTTTAATTTATGAAGTGAAACTCTCTTGAACATACAAAAATGAACATAATCTAAGAATCCTATCAATACCAAGGTCTTTTCAACTTCTTTTGTTTGTGTGAACTAATATAT
This sequence comes from Gossypium stocksii, assembly GCA_020496765.1. Taxonomy (NCBI): domain Eukaryota; kingdom Viridiplantae; phylum Streptophyta; class Magnoliopsida; order Malvales; family Malvaceae; genus Gossypium; species Gossypium stocksii. The sequence continues at coordinate 6,361,436 of CM035623.1, forward strand.
TTTCTAGGAAGATAATGTTTTATAGCAACGGTTTTGAATGACAGTTATTCTTAAATAACAGTTGTTCTCAATAGAATTGTATTTAAGTGACTTGTTTTGAGCTAGAAATGTTTTAAATTGTAGTTGTTCTAAACATGAATTGTTTTGGATTTATTATCTTGAATGGTCGTTAATTTAAATGACAATTGTTCCAAATATAAATTGTCCTAAACATAGTTGTTCTTGACTGACGATTAAGGAACGAATTTTGAATTATAATTGTATTCGAGCTTAACTCTTTTTGAACAATAATTGTACTAAACAAAAACTATTCCAATACAAATAAATTTAATTGAAAACCCTTGATAAAATATAATTTAAGGGTAACTAAATAAATTTTTTTAAAGAAGAAATTTAAAGATATTGCCATGAAAAGAAAACCCAATTCTTAGTTTGATTTAGAGAAAAAGAAAATACACAATTAACAATTTCATAAGCTAAAATGGACTGCATTTATTCATGAGTTCCTATGATTGATTAATATTAAAACATTACAATATGAAATTAAAGATAAACTGTGTGTTCAACTATGGAGAAGGCACCTTCCATTGCTTTTCCACCTTACCTAATTGACTTAAAATTACACCAAATGGGTCAGCATATATAGTTAGCATAACAATGTACACAAAACCAAAGAAATGGTGAAAAAAAACCCAATTTTTTTCCAAACCAACCCAAAGTCATTCCAACTGCTAGCTTTAGACTTGATCAACAAATAATCTGTCACTTCCTTCTTCTTATTACACTCCTTTGAACCACCATTCAATCCATCATCTTCTTCCCCAACATACAAGAGAAGCACAAGCATACAAAGGAAGCCACTTAAAGCTTCTTTGCATTGCTTTGTGAAGGTACTCATGATTGTTGCCATGCGCATCCCTTTGTGTTTCTCCACTTGGAAATGGAAGCTGGTCGGTGTCATTGCATTTTGATGGACCTGGACTGTTTGAGAAGGCAGTGTCTGGTGGAAGAACGTGTTGGCAACTTGCCGAGTTGAAACGAACATTCCATGGCTGATTTTGATGTCTTCGACGAGTTCAAAGCTTGGTGAGGTGGTAAGATGGTCCAAGTTGCCTTCGTCTAAAAAGTGATGATCGTTGGGGTCATCGTCGATGAATCCATGTGTGAAATCTTCCATTTCTGGATTGTTGATACCGGTGTCATCGAATTCGAAACTATTATAATCATGTCCATTTCCTGCATGCAAAAAACAAAAGAAATATAGAATTTTTTTAAGTCTGAGGGAAAAGAACTAAGGGGAGGTGATATGGGACTTTGAATCTTTGGTAACCGACCTTGGATGCCATTGTCTTCATTTCTTGTAAAACTTGAAATGTTTTCGATAGGAACAACCTTGTTTTCTTCCATGAAACAATACTGTCCATCGAATCAAATGATAAGGAGTAAATAAGAATTGTGGATCAAATTATGGTTTTGGTCCCTCTACTATGCTTAGATTTTGGATTTAGTCCCTCTCTCTATTTTTTTTTGTATAATTTAGGTATATTCATATTCAATTTACGGTCCATGAAGACACTTTCGGGGTTCATGGCTGATCCCTGTCAATAATGTCATATTCAGGGGTGGAGCCAGAAAATTTTTTGAGAGGAGGCCAAAATAAAATTGTATATTTTTTATGATAGCAAAAGTGAAATTTAACCATTTTAATAGCATATATCTTTATAATTTTTAAAGTATTAAATTAAAATTTTCTCATTCTTGGGGGCCCACAGTGTAATTTTATCATAAACTAATGTAAATTTTTTTAAATTATAAAAAGATTAAAGGCGAAAATTTTCATTTTAGGAGGGCTAGGGCCTGCCAGCCCCTAGTCATATTCTGGGCTCAAACTTAAATTTTTTCCTTAGGAATACAATGTGTTTTATTATCACACAAACATTAGTTGATAGTTCATATATTTTAATTCGGCATAATTTAGTCCACTACTTTATAAAATCATTAGTTAATGTAAATAAAAAAGCTATTCTCAACTCATCATGTTTGACATGAATTTAGTGCCGAAACAGTCTTTTTAAGAAAAATCTACTATAGTATTTTAAATGAAATAATTAATTTGGTTTAACAATTTAGGTTAATTAATGATATTCTAAAAATAGAGGACTAATTATGTCAAACTAAAATATAATGATTGAATCTTAAATTTGAGCATAGTATAAGGACCAAAAACTAATTTGATCAATTATATATGTAAATGAAAGTATTAAAAATGCTACCTGCTCTAGATCTTTGCTCGACATTCCCACCCATCTCGAATTTTCAGCCATTCTCTCTCCCTGCATCTCAGTTATCTCTATGGGCCTTGTAATCGCTTCTTCCAAAGGTTTATTCATGTATTGTGCACAGCTCATCTCGTTCACTTGGTTCTGGTACATGCTTTTGGCAGTCATGAAAGTGAAATCATCGGCATTATTATTGCTTGAACTAGCCCCCCAAGCATCTTCATGGCCGATTGGATTTACCGAGAGAATCTCCTGCAGTATATCGGTTTCACGCATTGGTGGTGGTGGTGGTGTTGCCATCAGCTTATAGTTGGTGAATCCAAGCTGTCGAGGGAAATCTTCCACCTCCAATGGTGGCAGTGCCAACCGGTGCTGTAGTCTTGCACATTCTAGTGCCACATCGACCTACAAAAATAGTGATCTATTAAGTTACAGTTAATTCCTTTCATTTATTTATAAAAAGATTTAAATATTACAGAGAAAAGTAGATGTTAGACATATAACATTTAATAATATGTCGTTATAAAGAAGAAATTCTTCATACTTTATAGTTATTGTTGTTATTGATGAAAAATTGTTATAAAATATAAAAATAAAATATAAAAAATCAGTTCTACAATAAAATTGATTGTTATTATAAAATGCTTATAAAATTATACTAGTTTCTGATTCTAATTTTATTAAATTATTGAAAAACTATTTACCTTGGATGGATGGTAGGGTAACGTTTCGTAGTTTGTGAAGGATGCATTGTTTAAGCCAAACACATCATGGGACAAGGATTGCATCCATTTAACCTCGTTGGCATCGCAAATGTCGATAGGTGAACGATTGAGAACACTCGGCGAACGTGTATCGCTCGGGATACCAAAATCGGAACTCTCTTCGAAGCTCGATGAATGTTCGCAAGCAATCTGATTTGGAGTCGCGACGGCTTGGTAATGGTCCCCAGGAACCTTGGGGGGAATTGCAGTTTTCTTAAACACACGGCAAAGAGCATAAGCATCCTGCAATCATTAACCGATCAGTGAAGTTCATGCAATGGTACGAAGAAAATTTGTGTGGAAACGGTGAGGTAACCTAACCTGCAAGCCTAAGGAAGCCGATTCGCATTCGCGTTCTTCGAGACGATATTCATGCATGACCCAATTGGTTCGAGTGCCATGGGGTGCTCTTCCTCGATAGTAAACCAGGGTTTTTTTCATCCCTACAGCTCGTGTCTGAGAGTTCACTTTCCTGTCTTTCCCCGTGGCTTTCCAATACCCAGATTTAGTTGCTCGATTTGTCCTTGATCCATTTGGGTACTTACGGTCTCGAGGACTAAAAAAGTACCATTCAAGATCTTTGCTGGGTAATAAGGATTTCCCTGCAAATTTATATGATGCATGTGATTATGGATTATTTGGTAACAAGAAAACATTTGCAACAATTACACAGGTCTTAAGCTAAGATTTTAGGATTTTTTTTATTATCATAAGCATAAAGCACGTATATGGTGCATGTGATTACGGGTTATTTTGAAAATACAAACAATCTTCTTCTACAAATCATTTTATGAAGATTCCCCTTTCACAAATTTAGGGTTACCTTTACATTTATTAATAATTAAACATATAATAGCATATATTATACCATATATTATACCTGAATACAGGTATTACTCAAATCATAGATGTGAAATAATCTAACCAGTTAAATATATTATATTTGAAAGATAAATATCTAATTATTTAGGTTATTTAAAATATTTTAATTATTTTTTATAATTATTAAAATTATTTCGGATCGAACTCTAACTCTTATATCTACAATTTAATACTTTTGTCATTCGAAGAGAAATTGTTAGATAATACTGTATTATTGAATGTGTGTTGAGAGTTGTATATATATTTTCCCAAAATTCTTTTCTAATAATAAGTATATCATACTATTTTAGATTTTCGAAAATAAAAACAATTAATTAATTGTTCCTTTCTTGCTGTTAAACTTAAAAATACTGTTTGAAAATGAAAAAAAAAAAAGTGGCAGAAAAAGAGTACCTGGTAAGTCCCAAGGCTCACACTTGTAGAGATCAACTTCAGGGATGATCTCCAATTCAATCTTGCGCCCATTAATCTTTCTCTTGAGATAATAAACGACGAGCTCCTCGTCCGTCGGGTGGAACCTAAAACCAGGCGGCAATGAAACAGCACCCATCTTTTTTTTTTTTTTTTTATTAATAGACAACCAATGATATCAGAGAAATGAAATAATGGGCGGCAGTGAAAGCCAAGAATATGGTTGTATTGTATGAGAGATTATTATATCCTTGGCCTTCACTACAGTTTAAGAGAAAGAGACGGAGGCTTTAAAGAAGACCCAAAGAGAGAGAGAGAGAGTTTAGGATATGAAAGACAAAAAGAAGAAGAAGAAAAAGGTGAGAGAGGAAGGCCGCCACACCGTCCTTTGGATGGCTTTTGTAATTGCTTTTGATTTGATATAATCAAATGATTCCCTGCAAAAAGAATTAAATCGTTTAATTGAAGCTTGGGGGGGGGGGGGGGTTGGTTGCTTTGGCTTACAATTATCCCATGCTTCATGCAATGTCCTTTCTTCGAATCTCGGCTACGTACCTCCACGTGCCTACACCCCCTCTCTTTCTCCCATTTTAAACACTAGGTATCTGGTTTTCCCACTCCTCCTTTACCTTAACACCTATATCAATACATTTTCATACATCAATCAATTCTTTGAACCAGTTTGATCGGGCAACCAATCCGAACTATAGTTGCAAACAATTTTATCATATCTCTTAAACAATATCAAAAGAAATTTTCACCTTAAGAGATCTACTTCTACTTAGTTTTGAATTTAATCAAAGCACAAAATAATAATCCAACGATTTATATATTAGCCGACCACTTTCTTTGTACTATTCATATTAGAGAAAGGAGCTTACTTGACCCACAAACTTTTCTTGAGTTTCTCTATTATTTTAGTATTGATTTAATTCCATTTTCTATCAAACTAAACAATTGATTTAGTTTTGGAATTTATTTTTTTTTTTACTTAAAATGATTTGAATATACTTTACTTATTGAATAGAAAATATCAAATTTGAAAATGATATCTATTAAAAAAAAATCTTAATTAAAATGTGCAATATTGTCGTTTCTTAGCATCCAATGATCCTAACACATCATATGGAAGACTTTATGCTTGGGCTTGTCCAAGTAATCAATCTCAACATATGAGCATTTCATGAAAAGTTTTCATTTCTTTTTGTAAAAGGTGTGGTAGATCAAAATGAAATGATTGCAACTTTATTGTTCAATGGTTAAATGTTTCATAATTGGATTTTATATATGTTATGATTCTAAAATACCAATTTAAAGAAAAAAATTACCATCATCTATGATCAAATACTATTAAAGCATTTAAGGTAAAGAAGCATTTTGGAAGTTTATCCTTGGAGTTAATGGGATTTGTTGATACAAAGAGAAGATTTGGTAGTCGGTGACAATTCATATGATACTGTAACCTAAACTTATTGAGGGAGGTTTATGATGAGTTATGAAAGATGGAAGGATTTGGTGAAAGGTTCGCCCGATATAGATGGAGCTGAAGCTTTAAATCTTAACTCTTTATCTGGTAAAAGGCAATGTATTATTATAGGCGGGGTGGAAAATGTTAATTCAATCTACCACTTGTGCCATCCCTCTTTATGCAATACAATTTACTCTTTTGCTAATTGCAACTTGTGGTCGCCTTAATGGGAATTTCTTATAGGGATTGGGGAGGATCTACTGAGTCGGTTCACGACCATCTAGTGAAGTGGAACCAAGTTTGCCGTTTCAAGAGTCAAGGGGGTCTTGGATTACGGAAGGCTAGACTAAAAAATCTAGCCATGCTTGCCAAGGCTGGTTGGCGCTTACATACTAATCAGGATGCTGTATGGTGCCAAGTTTTTGGACAGAAGTAATGCACAACACGCCTTTCATGGACGTGGAATTGAAAGCGACTGTTTGGCCTTTTAAAAACTCGACATCACGAGGTTGTAAATGGAAAGTAGTCAATGGGTCGGATTAATTTTTGAAATGATTGGAGGGTGGGTAACATCAAAGTCGAAGCCAGATTTTTTTTTATAAAATTAAACTATATATTTTCACAATATTATAAATATAACTTCATTATTTTAATAATTTTTAAAAAATTAAATTAAATTATTATTTTTAGACATCAAATTATAATTTTATCATTATTAAATTAAAATTTTATAAATTATAAAGTGTGTAAAATTTATTTTCCATCTTGCCAGCCCCAGGCTCCGCGGCTGGGTGACACTCCATTATGTCACCCTTTATTTCTACCTGCCGTTGAGCAGCGAACAGAGAAGGTTGCGGATTTCATTAATGTTGATGGTCAGTGGAATTTAATGGTCGTTTCAGGCGAGTTACCGAGTAGGTTGAAACATGAAATTGCAGCAGTCCCTCTACCAATAACAGACCTCCAACATACGCCGGATTCTTGTTGTTGGGGGTTAGAAAGTAGTGGAAAATATTCGATAGGATCCGCCTATAGTATGTTGATGAGAATTGAGAATCCTCCGGATATGGAGATAAAAGTCGAATGGATATGGCACCTGAATTGTCCGGAACGAATCAGATTTTTTATTTGGTTAAACGCTTAAACGCAAACCAGATACATTTTCGAAAAGCTCTGTCTGATAATACAGCTTGCGCGATATGTAGTGCTGTTATGGAATCGATCGATCACATATTTCTCGAATGCTTGGCGGCGACTGAGTTATGGCTAGAGCTGCGTGTCCCACAATTGCAGCAAGACTTTTTTTCACTGCCTTCATTGACTGGTTGCAGCGAAACTGTCGCGTATCTACGGTTGCAAACTTTTGTTTATCTTAAGGTGTTCTATTTACTACCTCCTTGTGGAGTCTTTGTAGGACAATCCACGCCTGTAGTACAAGTTTTACCTTATGCCCGTAAACTTGCAGCGGATACTATCAGAGCTACGAACCTTGCTGCAACAAAAATGTGTCGGGCTATTCATTCAGGCATGAAGGCCCACTCGAAATTTAAAAGGATCTGAGTAAAAATATTAAATCTAGAAAATGAGTTTAGGCGAAAAAATTGAATCCGTTTAAAATATGAACTGAGTTTGGGCTTTAACATTTAAAGCCCGAATCTAACCCGACTCATTTTAAAGTTTATAATACTTTATATTATATAATTTAAAATACATTAAAAAATAAACTTATACTAAATATATAATACTACTCTAATGTAAATATTAAAATAATTTTTGATGACTATATAACAACTGAATATAAAATTATTAAATATTAAAATAATATAGTATAATATAATAATTTTAAAAATTTTAAAAATAATATGAATTTAATTTAAAATAGGTTTGGATTAGTCTTTTGTAAATATGGACGAATGTGAGAAAAATTTTAAGCCCATATTTTAAGTTGAACCGGATTTGAGTAATCATAAAGTATATTAATATTATACTTAGACCAGACCCATGAACACCTCTACTCTGGATGGTATTTGGTTATTAAATATTGATGGAGTAGTTCAGCTTGTCTCTCAAATGGCTTCAGCGGGGGGTCTCTGGCGAAATGATAATGGAAATTGGATGGGGTTTTTATGCTGAATACGGGGGTGACTAATAGTGCTCGTGCCAAACTTTGGGGAGTTTGGGAGGGTTTGTCTCTTGCAAAAGCCACAAGGGTAGCACGTTTGATCATTGAGCCAAATGTTTTGCTGGTGGTCTAATCTTTTAAGAGACCTCATAACAATGATCATCCAATGGACATTGATTAAAGATTAAATATATATATTTTTATTTTTCTAACTATATTTTTAGTTCTAACTTGTTTCAATTTTAATATAATCACTTTTTATTATATTTTTAATTTGTGTATTGTTTTAAGAATTGTTTGTCTCATTTTTATTTTGTTTCTTGTTTTAATATTTGTGTTTATGTTTTTAAATGTATTTAATTTATTATAATTTTAAAATTTTTTAATGAAATAAGCAAAAAAAAATTAATATGGGCTGGGCTAAGCCGGGCTCTAGCCTAACATTTTTATTCTGGGCCGGGCTTGGACAAATTTTCAGGCCTATATTTCGGGTCGGGCCAAGTCCGAACCTAAAAAAAGGCTGAAATTTTTTCTGGCCCGACCCGAACTCAACTTGGCCCGGCCCATGATCACCTCTAGTGATCTACATGCATTTAAAGTAACTTTTTAGAACCATGAATAATTTCTCACCTCCTTAACTTCTATCTCATGATAGGTCATTTTATAATTTTCCCTTCGACTATTGACAATTGTTATATATCATGGCCTCTCCTTTCACTAGTTAAAAACCATGACCAGAAGCAAGGAAGTGCTTGCCCACGGGAAATACCTTGCTGCTTGCTTACTGGAAGCACCTTGGATACAAACACATGTTCCTTGTATAATCTACATGTGAACCTCGCTTGATCACATCAAAACAATACATAAAATAATTTAATTATGAAGACAAAGCTCTTCGTAATTCTTAAACACATGTGCAAAAGGTCCACCGTGACTCACCAACTTAATTTTTTTTTTCATAAAGCCATCTGAAACCTGAAGAAACTTAAAAGGAATCTATAAATATTCCCATCAATCAAAGAGAAGGAGGGCCAACTAACTTACTGATACTCTTACAGACCTTTATCAGGCCCTTCGCTCTTCACAATATTCATTGGAAACCACCGTTTGTAACTCTCAGCACCATAGTATGAACCATCACCAACCATCAAACTATCAATGAAGTTCATAATTATCAACATGGTTCTTGGCAAGAGGTTTTAGATTGGTCCATCCAGAAGGCCAAGGGCAAATCTCTAAGCTCGACGTCTATAGACTAATTATTGATACAACTAGATACAAACTCATATCTTTTTTAGTACATATTTAGACCAATTAAACACCTTAATGATTGTTAACTGAGGATTGAAACTTGACTAAACTGTAATTTTGTGACCTAAAGGTGGGTTTGTAACCATGGTAACAATCTTTGCGTAATAAATAAAGAATTTTAATTATAAAAAAATTTTGATCAATAAACAAATAGTTATGGTAAATAGTGATCAAGGCCTATTGATTAGCATAAACTATAATCAACATCAAAACAGCTTACAATTAACTTCGGAAAGATCAAAATAGCTTGCAATTTATAATATAGAATCATTATCGATTTGTTACGAAATTGCCACTCTATCGTTAAGTTCTGTTACCTCCCTAACGGTAATCTTAAATGGCAATCCAAATAGGTTTAAATAGCAACTTAGATGTCCAATTGGGACGAGAATATGTTTTTTATTAAATTTAATTAATTGAAAATTTTAAATTAATTATACCTTGAATTGGAAAAGAAAAATTGTTTGTCTCCTTTTTCTTTTAGTTTTCTTTCCTATTTTGATTGAAAAAACTATTCTCATCCCGGTTGGACATTCAGGTTGGCATTAAAAACCCATTTGGACTGCCACGTAAGATTGCCGTTAGGGAGGTAACAGAGCTTAACGGCAGAGTGACTACTTCGTATCAAAATGATGACGTAAGTGACTAAAATGTAACATTTCACACAAAAGTGACTAAAATGTAATATGAGGCAAACAAAAGTGGCTACTTTTATAGTTTACCCTTAATACAATAAAATATTTATTATATTTATTTGTACTTTTTAATATAATAAAACATTTATTATATTTATAATAGTATTTTTTTAATATAAATATTTTTCATGTATTTTTAATGTGTTAGAAAACTTTTATTTTAATTTTTAATAGATTTAATGTATTATATTTTTAAAAAAATTATTTTTAAATAAAAATTAATTTTAAAAAATCAAATATGAGTGAATTGGATCGGATCTAAATTTACCTTTCTTAAATTAGATTAAACAAAATATAAGTTTATATTTCAAGTGGAACCCAAACTTAAAAATTGATCTAAATATCTAGCCCAAATCCGACTTTGCTAAGAGCAACTCTAATTGTGATCTCCGACCAACAACTAAGGTTCAATTTTAGCGTGTTGAAGTTATCGGCCTATGGTGCTAGTTAGTTGGGTTGTAAGCCCATTGTTTTGGGCTTGGTGCCCATCAAGTGAGTGTGATATTTTTCTTGTTTCCTTTTTTTTTTCTTTTTACATTTAGAAGTATTCACAGATTAAGTTGGGCTGGGCTCGACAAAAAATTTAGGCCCATTTATTAAGCCTGGACTTGACCTGACATGAAAAATGGGTCTGAAATTTTGTCCAAATCCTGTTTGGATAAAAATACTAAAATTCGAGCTCGATTCAGCCCACCTGTATTAATTTTTTATATTATTTTAAAAAATATATAATACATAAAAAATATTAAAAACATTAAAATAAATATTTCCCAACAAATTGAAAATAAATTAAAAAAGATATGTATACTTAAATAACACTAAGATAAATGTAACTTAACAAGCAAATGTGAAAAATAGTAATAAAATTAATAATAAAACAAGAGTTATACGATATCTAAATAATAACAAAATAGTACCAACATAATTGTGAAATGGCAGCAACATAGTGAAAAAATCAATAGGAAAATAGCAAAAAATAATTAAGAAAGTAAAAAAAAAAGTAATTTTTTTTGTTTTCATATTCGGGCTGGGCATCATGCTTAAAAGCTTTTCTAGAGGCCTGACCCGTTTTCTAAATGGGTCTTATTTTTTTTGCCCAAGCTCATTTTTTAGGCTTATATTTTTAACCAAACACTCTCACTTTTCGGTTAGGTCAGGTGGCCGAGCCCATGAACAAGTCTATTTACATTTTACAATTTTCTATTATTCTAAGTAGTATTGAAAATAGATCAATTCTAGTATTGAAAATGGTTAGCTTCGGAGAGTGAATGGGTTAAACTTAATATAGATGGTGCAGTTTTGCTTAACTCTTATTTGGCTACGATTGGGGGAGTCATTAGAGATGCTAATAGTAATTGGTTATTCAATGACATTAAGCAAATATGAAGTATTCATGATTGAAACAATGTTTATGTTAGAAGGACTTCGACTAGCTTGGGACAAAGCTTATTGATAGGTTGAGCTTGAGTCTGATAATGCTTTGTTAGTTGAATTAATTTCAGCCGATAAATCTATTGGTAGTCATATTATGAAATTACAAACCATTCATAAATTGATACAGAGGAACTGAAAAGTATGTATCTGTCGAGTTTACATTGAAGTTGCAGATTTTATTACTAAGCATGCTGCTATAGGATTCACAAGTATCCAGGTGTTTCTCGAGCCTCCTCAACTTGCGTGGGATTTAGTTCAAAAAGATTGAGTTGTTAATTTTATTCTTGTTATTGTAATAGTCTAATTCTGTTTTATTTTATTAAAAAAAAAAAGAAAAGGTAACGGGACAGCCATCACCATCGCTGCGGTTGGGTCAGGTGCCAAGCTGGCCGTAATGCTTGTACTCTACGACTGATTCTTAATATCATTTATTATTGATTTCTTTATTTATATTGTAAAAGAAAAATGAAAATTTAGTAAACGTCGATGCGTATTTCACGAGGTTATTTAGATCTTAAAATTTTAATTTAAAGTTCTCTCTCACACACACATCCTTCACGCTCCACACTCTATACACTTAGCACCCTTGTTTTTGTCATTGTTCTTCGTTACTGTTGTTTCCAATGGAGAAACTCGATCATATCAAATCTCACCTTGCTACACTTACTCAAATCGGGTACGTTTCAATCGTTGCTTTTCTTGAATAAATTTTAATTAACGGTGACAACAATAATGATTATAATGCCGATCTTTGATGATTTTTTTTTCAGTGAAAATGAGAAAAACGGATTCATCAACCTCGTCTCTCGCTATCTCAGGTAATGTCAATTTCAATGCGAACCGTTTTTTTTTTTTTGCATTGATCTTTGCTAGGTTTCAAATTCTGATGTTTCAATAAATGGCGATTAAAATTGTGAAAATTAAGTGGAGAAGCACAACACATTGAATGGAGTAAGATCCAAACACCAACTGATGAAGTGGTTGTGCCTTATGATACCTTGGCTCCGCTTTCTGACGGTAATTATCCAATTTTTTAATCAATTTGAACAAAAACGAATATGGAGATTGCGTTTTGTTTGATCTATGAATAAATCTATATGTAGATCCTGCTGAAACTAAGAAGCTATTGGACAAACTTGTTGTTTTAAAGCTTAATGGAGGCCTGGGGACAACTATGGGATGTACTGGTCCTAAGTATGCTCTTTTGTTCCTAATTGTTCGCTACTACTATTTGTGTTTTGCATTATTTAGTAACAAAATCATCTAATTGTTCCTTCGTTTGATTTTATTTGAAAACAGATCTGTCATTGAAGTTCGCAATGGCTTCACATTTCTTGACCTAATTGTTCAGCAGATTGAGGTCATAAATATGTCTTCCCTCATAAGTTGTTGATTTCTCTTTCTGATTTATGTAATGAGATGCGGCTCAGCTAACTGTTGTCTTTTTCTTTGTTTTTGCTCAGAATCTTAATAAGAAATATGGATGTAACGTTCCATTGGTTCTGATGAACTCATTTAACACCCATGATGACACATTGAAGGTTTCTTTCTGCATTTATATGACCATTTTGTTTTACTTCAACTGGTTTTTATTTTTTTTATTTTTCATTAGAGATTCGATCTAATTTTCATATAATTCTTGTACAATGCAGATTGTTGACAAGTATGCCAATTCAAACATTCAAATTCATACTTTTAATCAGGTTGAGATATTGAATTTAACCTTCTCAAGATTCAATTTAGACTCGACAGCTTATAATAGAGATCCATTTCTAGTATTCTCTTTTCTCTGATTTTCCCCTCATTTCTTGGATTTGGATAGAGCCAATATCCTCGTCTGGTGGCTGAAGATTTTACTCCATTTCCTTGCAAAGGCCAGCCTGGCAAGGATGGATGGTAAGCTTTTGCCTCCTAACTTGTAAGAACATTAGATTTGAAGTGGTTTTAACAAGTGATGGATGTATCATATGATTAAATCGGTTAGTTTTAAATCAAGAAAGTAGGGAAAATTCATGTGGCATTAATATTTAGAGTTTCAGTAGTTTCTTACAGCATTCATCTGAGCCACAGCCCATTCCTAAGGAAAGTATTAATGGTGCATGTTGCTTTCAAACCTGTGCTATAAGTTTATGCATACAATTTTTTTGTTAGATGATGTATGTTACTCTTATAGATTAAGGTATTTATAAGACGGGGTCAGAGTTTTTGAAAATGAAGTATAAGGTTTTCACTGAATTCTGCATGCTGTAATGGTGGATGAAGTTTATTGAACCGCTTCTTCTCAAAGTTGTCTTTACAGTTTCTATAATGTTCTATCATTGCAATCACTTGGATGATTCATAATGAATAAGTTTTCATATTCCAGTTCTTTAGTTATCTTCACTTCTTGCAGTGATTAGGTTTGAGAATCGGTGGAGCCTTTTCTTCCTTTTTGAATTGCTTATTTGATGGTATTCTCTTTACTAGAGTATTTCTTTTCTGGATGAAAGGTATCCTCCTGGTCACGGTGATGTGTTCCCAGCTCTAATGAACAGTGGCAAGCTTGCTACTTTCTTATCACAGGTTGTGGCACGCAATGTTATTTTTTCCCAAACATTTGATGCATAAAGTTATAAATTCTTTCTGATTATTTGTGTTTCATTGTTCCTTACAGGACAAGGAGTATGCATTTGTTGCCAACTCAGACAACTTGGGTGCTATTGTTGACTTGAGTATCCTTATTCTGGTTTCTAATGAATTCAGCTTTTTAGTTTTACTCATGCACACACTCTAACACAGGAATCTCAAGTTCTTTTCTGGCAGTTTTAGTCCTTGACAGGTGCTCTAGAAATCTTGAACCATTTGGTCAAAAACAAGAATGAATACTGTATGGAGGTACAGGAAAAGAACTATAGTATATGTTATTGGTTTCCATAGCTTTGTGATCATTGCTATATTACTTTTGTTTGTGTAGGTTACACCCAAAACCTTAGCTGATGTGAAGGGTGGTACTCTTATTTCTTATGAAGGAAAAGTTCAGGTTTGAAATGGGCTCTTATTTGCTTTTAGAATTTGTCTTTCAGTCCTCCCTCCTTTTGTAAATAGAAGTATATCTGAGGTTTTAAAGATAAGCTTTTTATTTGGTTTTAAGCACCATAGATAGGATTGCGGAGCATAATTATTGTTTTATAAGCGCCTTAGATAGGATTTTGGAGTACAGTTACTGTTTCATATTTTTGTGATAATGGCTTGGTAAACCAAATGCATAAACGACCTCTCACTGTCTCTCTAAATTTTGTTAATTGATTTTCCTATTGGAGAATATAGTCCATATCTTTAGACCAATGAAAAACCTGGAGTTATTTCTGCAGAAAAGAACTTATTGCAGTTAAATCAGAAGAATCTAAAGCTTAAGCTTTTGTCTATAGCTGATTGTTTTAGTTTATTTTTAAGTTTTTTTGGATAATGATAGTAATGTTTTTTAATGCTTGATGGTGAATCACCAATCGAGAAAGAAACAAATGTTTCCTAATACTATATAACTAAATTTTCCTCCACATTTGAAACGAAGAGAAAAGAATGAAATTAGATGCTAACTGATACCTTCTTATTTTTTTGTCTGGTTCAGCTCCTTGAAATTGCACAAGTCCCTGATGCACATGTAAGTTTTTCATTTTCCGTCTTTCTTTGCCTGTTTGTTGGTTTTTTATTTGTTCTTCCACCTCAATTTGCTTTTGACTTTCCTTTATTAACTTAATGGAGATACTATAGTTTTGATATTAGAATTTGACCATAGTTCAGAAGGCAAGTTGACTGCTAGGTGGTCCTTGGGTTGCCGCCTATGATAAGCTACATCTAAATATAGGGTGGAAGTTATTACATTACCAATCATCAGTAGATTTATTGTGGATGTTATTACTACTACATTATCAATTATCAGTAGATTTTGTAAGGAAGTTGAAGCTCTATGGGTTGGTTGGTAGAATTAGTTTTTGCTGAAGTTTAGGGTTAACCTGGTTGCAAAGATAGTTGTGCTCATTGAGACTTATGATTTTTATAAGTAGTATGGTATAGGTTAAGATTGAATGAAGAAATCAATGTTTAGGATTTCCACTTTACTGTAACTATGAACAATAACTTGAGTAGTGAGGTAGAGTTCGCTGCCCCGCAACAGAAGTTTTATTTTCTGTTGTGTTGTTGGTCCTCTAAAGCCTTTCCCTTCTAAACCAACTACCAAAGCCTTCTTAGCTTTTCTCATCCAGTTAAACCTTAAATGACAAGTTGCTGCTGATGATATTACTAGATTATTCTTAATTTGATGCAACCCCTTTTCTTGTCACTATGCCAATTGGCCCTAAAGATCATATTTCTGCAAGGACTTGAGTTTCATGACTAAACCACTCCAGAACTGTGAATGTAGGCTTAATGACATAAAACAACCAAGAAAATTCCAAATTTCAAGAGAGTCAGAAATTGAGGAAAATAGAAAGTTTAAAGAATATGTGCAAGCTTGCTTTGGGCGGCCAACCTGATTTTGTCATTCAGACACAACATGATAGTGACAAATGCACAAGATCTGGTGATTTGTGTGAACCACCAGTGCTTGATGAAGGTTTCTGTTATCACTGGTTGTGGTGCTGCTGATTGATGTATGATAATGTAGGGTCATAGGCAAAAGATAGGTGATGTTTTTTGCCAGGATTAGAAGAAAAAGAGAGATAGGGGCCTAAAAGGAGGCAGAGGGAAAGAAAACTTAACTGGTAAGAACTATGTTAACTTACTTATGGAACCTTGGACTGGCTACTTGAAGATGAGATTTGTTGTTATTTTCCCCGCTGGTGGTGGTAGATCTTTGATGATAAAAGTTGACGGAAGATACCTTGTTAGGGAAGAAGAAAATGGATAGGAGAAATGATGGAATCTTCTTTTGCTACAAAATTTAACAGGGTTTGTTGTTATTGTTTGGATGGTGGTACTGATAGGTTTTTTTTTTTATGGAAAAGTATACCCTAGTAGAGTAAGAAGTAAATGAATGAGGGAGGGAGAGGGGGACATTGTTACTAGAAACATGGTACATCTCTGGTTGTGGAACATGTTTCAGGAATAATGATGCTTACGGCTTAATTCGTGGTTTAAGTGTTGTCACCTTGATTGTTTGGTAGGTCATTGAATGCTGTATATAATTATTAGGGTCATGTTTACTTTGAGAATATATATATAATTGTTTTTTATACAAACAAGTATATTTTATTCTAAATTTCAGTAGTATTCTTTACCTCTTTGTTCCCCTAATGAGGTGCCAACCAACTTCTATTCTCCCAATGTCAGTTTGCATTTTACTGGCTTTACAGTTAGATTTTCTTTTATCATTTAGAGTTGACCTATAAATACCTCCATATTCACTCTCTGGTAGATTGGATTATGATAAATTGAGTCTGTTGATCATTATATTTTTAGCCTTAGATGTCAATATTTGAGATTTTGGGTGTTTCTCCTGAGCTTTCAGAAAATTTTTATTGAGATTTTTTAGATTCTTTCTCAAGTATTTTCATTTGAAAATAGTTCGTTCTGCTCCACTGTCATACACTGAAACACTGACAAAGATAATCGTTCGTCAGGTTTATGGCTGATGTGATTCTCTTTGTAACAGGTCAATGAATTCAAGTCTATAGAGAAATTTAAAATTTTCAATACAAACAATTTGTAAGTTACCCTCCCTTAAAGTATTGTAACTGCTTATAGGTTAGGCACTAATGATATATTTACAGGTGGCTGAACCTGAATGCCGTAAAGAGGCTTGTGGAAGCTGATGCACTCAAGATGGAGATAATTCCAAACCCAAAGGTTTGTATCTTTTTTTTTTTCTTTAATACGTTGCCTCTGGTAGAATCCTGATATCCAAATGATAAATTGGCTGCAGGAGGTCGAGGGAACCAAAGTTCTTCAACTGGAAACTGCAGCTGGTGCAGCAATTAGGGTATAAATTGTACTGTTTAAGGTTATGATGTATTTAAGTGTTAAAAAAATGGTCTAACTGTGTTATTTCCATGTGTGTACAAGTTCTTTGATCATGCTATTGGTATCAATGTACCTCGATCGCGATTCCTTCCGGTGAAGGCAACTTCAGATTTGCTTCTTGTCCAGGTTATTTTCTTCTTCCTCTAACATTGCACCCTGGATAATAATTAGAAGTTTCCGTAACATGTTCTCGTATTTTCTTTTTCAGTCTGACCTTTACACCTTAGTTGATGGCTTTGTTAGCCGGAATAGTGCTAGAGCAAATCCTGAAAACCCATCCATTGAATTGGGGCCTGAATTCAAGAAGGTTAGTACTTATCATGTTGATATTGCACTTCTATATGGATGCTATTTCCATAATGACCTATATATATATTAATTTTCTTAACAGGTTAGCAACTTCTTAAGTCGGTTCAAGACAATCCCAAGCATCATTAATCTTGATAGCCTTACCGTAACCGGTGATGTTTGGTTTGGTGCTGGTATTGTTCTCAAGGTATATTACACCCTCGAACTGTTGCATAGCTACTCGCATGCCTTAGAGTTTTGCCTTCCATATGAGCTATTTACGAAGCGTTAAACTGGCTCTTTTGGTGAGATTGAATATTGTCCTGATTGTTGCAGTGTTCAAAATTCAGCTTACTAGAATTTCCCTCTATTATGATCCTTTTGATGAAAATATATGTCCAAATATCAGTTTGATCCTAAATATGGTGTGAATGGTTATAAATTATTGATCTATTGATATGGTTCTCCAATTTTGTCGCCGATGTTTGCTATGAGGAAATCTGGACCATTGTTTTAAACTTCTAATAAATTGTTTTGATACTTGGTCTGCTAGAAAATCCAGATACCGGATGATTTAAACTTGTTTGATCATTCAGAGTACGATTGTGTGCTAATTTTGCTGTTACCATGCTTCTAGTTTCTCCTCTTCTTGACACCTAAATTTTCTGCGGAATTATTATCTTTTCTTACAGGGAAAAGTGAAAATTGCTGCAAAACCAGGAGAAAAGTTGGAGATTCCGGACGGAATTGTAATTGAAAACAAGGTGAAAACATTGGGATGACAAATGAACCGCAGTCTCTTTCTTACAGCCATTACTAGGATTGGTTTTGTGTTTTGCTAATTGGTTGTAATGTTTTTATTGTGGGCAGGAAATCAATGCCCCCGGAGACTTATCCAGCTAAAGGTTCAATGGTTAAGATTTGACATATCTGATTTTTGGTCCATTTTTAGATCGGAAAATAAAAGCATGATACGTTGTAGTATCTGCTTTGTGGTCTTGCGGAAGTCAAACTTGAGTCATTGAGTCTATTTATAAAAAAAGAAAAGAAAAGAAAATTGGTTGATTTTGGTCTGCATATTATTGAAAAACAGTAATTTTGATATTGTATACTTTCTGAATCAGTAAATAATTTCTCCGTTATACTAATGATGCCCAAGAAGTGTGGGTTGAGTTTGAGACTTCAGAGTTGATATTTTTTAGCATAATTTTATATTATATTAATTAATATGTTCTATTTCATGTGATTACTATTAATTGTTTTAATAATTTGAAATCTATAATGATAAAATAAATTTAGTTCATATTTAAGTAATAATTAAACAAAAAATGAATGTACTGATTTTGCTGTAAAAAAAGAATGAGATAAAAAAGATGTTCAAGTGTTTGGCATTAAAAAGAATTGAACTGCTACTATCCTCGTCCATGGACTGTAAATATTTTATAGTGACAATGAAATACATTATACCCATTCTCATTTCTCACATAACCGGAAAAATATTTCACGTGTCTACAATACATAGGTCATTCAAATCAAATGTAGCGTAAATGAGCCGCCTCCAAAATTTTTTCCTCTATACTGTCACGCTGTCTTCACTCTTATTTATTTCCCCCCTTCTTTTTTCTGTTCCTTACCCTTTTCTCTTCTCCCCACCATCTTGTTGGTCACCTTCACCTTGACTGCACCGTAATCTCACATTGTCATCAGCTCTAACCCTCTCCCCTCTTCCCCTCCATAGCTCAACTACTGATTGGGTAAGTAACTCTCTTCATTTCCCCCTTTTTTTTTAAACAAAATTTGGGTTTATTATTTCCTTTTCTTAATTTCTATTAATTTGATTATCACAGTATTGCACATAAAAATTCTGCTTCAAATATTTCTAGCTGAAAAATTTTATTAACTTTTGACCTAAACATCTATTTTTTGTGGCAGTAGTTTCAGATATTTTGAATCTTTTAAAAGGGAAAAAGGGAACCCAGTATGTGTTCATGGACTGCAGCTGAATCTGACATTGCAGTGAAGAATCGGTTGGTTGGGTTCCTACTATGGCAATCGATCCTAAGTAGCTTGATTTTCTTGGCCTTCACTATGACGATCGTCTCCTGGCGCTCCGCCACTGCAATCTTCGTCTCCTTTTTCAGCTTTCATCTGTCCCAGCTGTTGTTCTCTGTGTCCCTCTCAACCGTCTTATCTCCCCAACCTAAATTTAGACGTAGTTTGCCGGTGTTGCTGACGGCCGCCGCTATTTCGGGTTCTCTCTCAACGGTTTCTGTTTGTGGGTTCAATGGAAGATTGGGTTTTAAGGGTTTTGCTTCCGGGTTATTCTACGCTTCTTTTCATGTTTATAAGCGGCGATGGGTATTGCAGTTCCCCATCATTCAGGTGAATTTGTAATATTGTTAAGCCTTCCTTGTTCTGAAAAATGTCTTTTTTCAATCTGTTTTATGACTTGGGTTTTGTTTGCTTTCTGTCTACAGCGTCCCCTTTTCTTTAGCTTCAAGATGGGGATCCCTTCCGCCATTATTAGAGCATTGAAGCTTTCTGCTGCAGCTTATCTATTTTCAGCTCTGCTGTTGGTATTTCTGCCACACCATTTTAGCACTGATCTCAAGCTCGGGAACTTTTTTACTCAACACATAATCTCCTATGCTGCCTGCTTTTCTATGTTTCTCTGTTGGGAGTTAACTCACCATTTGCATCAGGTTGGTTTTAACTTCGAAACACATAAAATAATTGCCATTTCTAACATGATGTGTGATTAAAGTTTAAACTACTGTAATTTCTAACACTAATAGGTAAGTAAATCACCTTTCCAATTCCTAGGCATATTCTCTTTGACCTCTAGGGCTTTTTTGTGGATGAAGAGCTCGTGGTATTAGCTGCCAGATTCTAAAGAGGATTAAATCTATAAATCAATTCTATTTATGCACTGCTGATAGATGTGTGTTTTTATCAAATTGACTCAGTTCACTTAACATATGTACTCATAGTTGTTGCATAAGAAACACCACCGTTCTTGCATCTTCTTTCATGTCTTCTGAACTGGCAAATTCCTTTATGTAAGTTTTATATATTCTCAACTTTCAATTTCTGGTATGGTAAACTACTAGCTTTATTGATCATGAACTATTTGTCGTTTATCAAATGTCTTGGCTGCTATGGCTTTTTGGCATGGTGTTTGTTGCTATTGTTACTCGGACTTGTATGAGTGTCGGTTACGGGTATGGTTAGATTTTTCTGAGTTCTTTTATGTATTTGGAAGATTCTTAGAGGTCATGTTCCCATATCCATGTATTAGACACAAGTTTTGGACACAGGTACTTCAATCAAATAAGAGTCTGAGCAATATAGGTTTCTTGTCTTGCTCGAAAGGCTAAACTAATATCATCTTCTTGGTTACTATTTCACTTCCTTTTGCATGCTTCCACAGTACATAGAGAACGTGCTTGTTCAGATTCTTTACCATACATATTTCATTGCACTTATATTCATGCTTTGATATAGGTGCTACATACTAAAAGGTTCATATTTTCACCACCAAAAGGATCAGCTGCAGCAGAAACAAATCCAAGTGAGCCTCTCCTAGCTACATTAGAGGAGAGCTCTCCAGCTTCTCTTCTGAAATATCTTGCATACCTTGATCTATGCATGGTTTGTGAGAATAATGTTGACTACTGGCGTCGAGCTGCCTTCTTTGAAGAAACTGGTGAGACTTACAAAAGAGTTGCAGCTGTATGTTTGAGACCTTTGGAGCAGCTTGCATCAAAGTTGGTCCAAGGTTTTGAAGGTTCTTCGGATGATAAAACCTTCTCAATATCTGATCAGTTGCAGTCACCAACTAACCCCCGACAGAATTCAAAATGCCATGAGCTAGTGAATGACTTCCAGGTATGACAACATTTTCTAGAGGTGTGCATGCACCCTTCCCTTATTGCGTATTCATCATGCAGAACCATTACACCACAATGATAAGAGTCCAAATTAATCAGGAGAATCTTTTAGCATCATAGCTCCATTTATGAAAACAGGGAAAAGCACTTATGTCTGTAACATTTTCTTTAAGTTGTAAGTTTAGAACAACTAAAGCTAGCCTCAACAGTTCAGCATGAACTTACTTATATGAGGTGAAACAAGCCCAAATTTAAGGAGTATAAAGCGGACCTAATAAAAGAATAAAGTTCAGATAGAAACAAGCCCAAATTTCAGGGTAGTTTTCTGAATCTATCTAAAATAAGCATGCCTTAATCTTATGGTTGGGTGGTCTTACATCAAATTTGTTTGTCTAATTTTTATTATATGTAAGGTGAACTTTTTGTTATCATTAGTTCTAGTTTGGTTCACATTTTAGACAAATAAACAGTAACTTTTTGGTAATAATTGCAAGAAGGCATTTAAGTAATTGCCGGTATTTCTGCTTATCATGGGAGCTTTATGTGGCATATATCACAAGTAGGAAACTGTTTGTGTTTGCTCTAGATAGGATATCTGGTTCATAATCTGATTAGTATGTAGGAAGGATATCTGGTAATGTTAGAAAAACATGCTCTAGTGCTGTAGGATGGTGATGAAATAGAATAATTTTTTTTTTGCTATTATTATAAAGCTTTAAAATCGAAATATTAATTTAAGAAATTGAAATTTTCCCTACTTTATGACAATAATCAATATTTGTGTTTTTTATAATTTAAAATTGAGATTGAGATTAAATCATTTAAAATATTAAAATGGGTAATTAACAGTTAAGAGTGGTGGATATTTATAGTAATATTTTTAATTGTTAGTGAAAGGATTAACAATCTTTATCCCCCTACACCTCCATCCCTGGTTCTCTGGCACCAATGCTAACTGGGAGGGATTTCTCTGCCGATCTGTCACTAAAGATACTTTTGCATGTTGTAAATTACTAAAATTTTGTTGTATTCCTGCAACAGAATGGAGTTAGTTACGTTCCACATGTACCATTATTTCTAACCTAAGAAAATAGTATTTGACACTAATTTAATTAACATGCAGTAGTAAATAAATTATATAATATAATATAATAAAAAATTACAACCCTGTTGCAGAAGGGAGGGGACTGTCTGATCTCTCATCCTATCTCTACTTGAAATAAATTGATCCCCGTGGTTTGGTAGGAAGGCTATGTTTGCCGGACACTTTATCCTACTTAAAGCACTTGTGTCAGGCACATATTTGAATATGAAGACGAGAGTATGACCTTCAGAATTATATAGAAAACTTGAAAATGTTTGAAGGCATTCATGTTGGACAAATTTTTGCCTTTAATGCTCACTTCAATCTCTGGGTAACTTAGGTATTTTTCTCCTTATCAACAAGGGAATCTTACATCCCTAGGCAGCACTGGTAGTTGGTTACAAACACTGCTTCTCTTTGTAGGTTTATTTGCTTGCTGTAATTGCTTTTGTTCTGGGTTTGCTTGGTTCTCTTGTTTCTATGTGGTTGCTTGCTTAGTATATATAACCTAATTATGTATCAAGACACATTTGAAGGGGGTGGAGCATAGTTTTTGAGACTGATTGTATTTGTGAACAGCCAAGGTTGGGTTTTACCCTTTCAAGTTATATTGGGTGTTTTCTCTTGCGAGAAATTTCATCCATATGCATGAACTGCTTAGTTCAGTTGTGACTTTTCTCTGAGATTTGAGCAAAAATATAGATTGACTCATTTGATTGTAATGTGTACCAAATTTAATAATCTTTTGGTGTCACCTTTTTGCAGGTATACACATGGTCTGCTCGAGCACTTTCTTCCTTAACTTCACGCTCACGTAAAGAAGACCGATTTGGAGTTGCTCAACTATCTGGTAGCAATGCTGCTGCCATCTCAACACTCATAGCTTGTTTACTTGCTGTTGAAACATTGATGGGGAAAAAAATAAGCTTACAACCATCTCACCAGTTAATGGGAGCATTCAGCACGAAATCAGCTACCTTCAGTACCGGAAGAAGAGATGTTAGGACAGGAAAAAGGAGAGATGACCCACTATATTCTAAAGCATACGCAATGGCTGATGTGTTAAGGACTTCAATTTATGGCATTGTGTCTGCTTTCCACCATGAGATGCTGACTAGTGCCAAAGCAGGCCTTCTCGAGAAGGATTGGATTACTAGTAGCAAACCTCCTTTCGGAACTCGTGAGTTGCTGTTGCAGAAATTGCATCTTTTCCTTGACTTCCAAGCAAGTTAAACTATAAAAAGAGAGAATGTGAAAAGAACAAGTAGAAAATGGTAAGAGTTTCAGAAGCTTGACTGCTGGTTTTTCTTGGTTTCGGTCCATCATCGCAGTTCATGCTACTTTTGTTGAAGAAAATCAGCCGTTTTGGAAATTAACCAAATGTGAGGACTATTATAGGTTCTTTCCATTTCTATTTTTCTTTGAAGAAAAGACTTTTTAAGTTTTTTCATCTTGGCTATGATCTAGTGTCACACATGATACGAACTAATTGTGATATTCTATTACAAAGTTTTGCTGTTGAATCTTTGAGAATAGTTTCAGTTCAGATGCTCATACGGTGATTCACTGGTTATTTTGGCTACTTACTGTTGGCTTAGGAAAGGAAGATTTTGACACAATGTTTAGAATTATCTATAGTTTTTTTCAACTCATAAATAAGAAGATATGCGTTTCAACGCATTTAAACTCACGTCCTCCTGTATTGATGACAATGCTCATTCGAATCGAGTTAAGACTCAATTTAAATCACATAATAAGGGGTTATTTTAAAAATATATTATAAATTCTTATTTAATAATAAAAATCTTTAGTTTAATAATAAAGAACTTTAGTTAATTAATCAAGAAACAATATTACGAGAATATAGATAAAATACCATACTAATGATTTCAGAAAATTTTTTAATTACTACTAATTTAAAGTCCTATTTTCAACAGGCTTAAAATGTCAACTTTGGACTAATTTTTAGCATTTTTGAGTTGTTTTTAATATTAAATTGATGACAATGAAATTGCACTAAAATAAGTTTGTATTATGAGCTTTGCTACATTACTTAAGAGTTAAGATACTTTTAAGATTAGATTTTTTTTTTATAGGAATAACATTGTATATATATGTAAAGATTTTTTTATTTTATAACTGTGGTTAAAGTTTTTATCTAATTATATAATAATTCTGCTTATGCAATTAAAAAAAAAGTTTAATCTACAAATTAGTATTTAAATTATATCAACTTTTCATTTTTGAATACTTTTTTTTTTGTTAGAAGTGCTATTTAAACTATTTTTTTCTCAAATTGGTACATCCATTAATCCAACCTTTACTCAAACCATTAAATCTATTTTAAAAAGATAACCTATTAAAAGTTATTATGTGACAAAAAAAAAGAAAAATATTATGTTCTCTTTATATATATATATAAATATATTTTATCTCATCTTGAGCTTCTTCTATAGGTGTGAGCATTTTAGGGTTTATGATTTTAATTAAGGTTTTGACGGATGATTGAACTGCGCTGGCACCAATTTTTGGTTATCAAATAAATTATTAAAAAACATAAAATAAAAAATATGTAAAAAATAGAAAAATCAATTCAACCGATTTTTAGCTCAGTTAAACTAGTTTGTATTGATTAACATGTCAATCGATTCAAGGACTAGTACCCTGGTAGGCCTCCGATTCAACCAACTGATCCAGTTTGATTCTAAAAACACCGATACTGCTCTATGAAAGAACTTTTTTTATCTTGTCAGGTCAAGCAAGTAGGCAGTGAAGTTCACAAGCAAAACTAGTCATCAACATCTTGACATCGGGATGGCAAATTTCGAGCATTGCCAAACATTATAAAGAAAGAAGAAAGGAAAATATAGAAAAAAAAATAAAGAGAGAAATAGTATAAAATAAAAAAGAAAATAAAAGAATTAATTTTTGTAAGTTTATATGATGTGGTGATTTATTATTGGCTGGAATTTTTTAATTGATATAATAGTTTGGTGTAAAATGGATAATGAAAGAATAGTTTAGGTACTACTTGTGATCACAAAAAATGTTTTAGTGCCAACTTATGAAAAGTGATATAGATTAGGTACTAATTTGTGGGTTAAGTCTTTTGCAAAGGGTAAACTATACTCAAGGTCACTAAACTATTAGTAAGTTTCGATTTTGGTCACTAATATTCAAAATGTTACAAAATAGTCATCAAATCATTCAAATATTTTCATTTAAGTCACTAGACTATTAATTCTTTTTTTTTTAATGTTCAGTTGGCGAGCTTCAAGTGATGATTCGACAATTGGTACAGTGGAACAACACCCACTAATGAGTAGAAGAACATATCTTAGATCAAAGCTAACCTAATGGTCAATGTTTGAGATAGAAGAAAAAAATTGTTCGAATTTTGGTTTGCAGATGCAAGATGTTCAAAGTTGTTTTATGGAAAAAAAAAAACTAAACTATAGAAAATGTGTTGGATCTAGTGCCTTAAGTGTAGTATATTCGTTTTTAAACTTGTAATTTTTTCAAACAAATTGGTTAATAAAATAATTCATGGATTACATTAATATACTTTGTATAACGTCCTCACGTGGTTTTTGTATGCAAAACAACATAGAAGTAAATATTGGCTCACTGGTTGTCTAATGTTTAAACTAATACTAAGCCGTATTATGTGGTTAGATCGTAATACAAAAAGACAACTTATATTATTAAACAAACATAAACATGTCCTTAGTCTAATCTAAAACGAGCAAACCAATTGAAAGACCAATATACCGTCTATCAAGTTCAATTGAGAAGATGTCTTGTCTTGGGCATCGGGGCGGATGGTTCCCAGAAGATAGAAACATAGATGTGATTGTTTGGACCGACAGTAAATCGAACTTGACCCAAGAAGAATAGATATTGAATCCATTTATGGATTTATTCTCTTGTAACATTCAAAGTGTGACATACATTAATCCTGAATGGTTGGCGGACTATGTATGCTTGACTCGTATACTTTGATGTAAGTAAAAACCTGAGTTCAAATAGATAAGGAACCGAAAGTTGTTGCATTTGGTATATGACTTCTATAGTATGTAGCATCACTCACAACAGTGGAATTCATAGTCCAAAATGTGGTAAATGATATCCTCTCTTTGGCATTACATGATAAATAAAAAGTAAACATGACAATGAGTCATTCGTCTTTGAGATGAATGACTTGATTACTATTTGATAGTAATTGAATTTTCATTAAGGAAGACATAATGATTACCATGAGATAAAATATGATCATATTGAGAGAACAAATTTATCCCAAAAAGATTAAGAATATCCTATAAGGGTAACACTCTTATGACAAGGTCATTGGACGAGCACTGGTCGAGTAGCTTTCATAATGTTATGACATTAGGGAGAACTTAGTCACAATACTATAGTGGAATGACTTCGTGAGTAAATAAGTTTACAATTTGCGAAAAGTTGAAACTTAATTATAAACCATTTGTGTAATAGCCCAAATTTCAGTAATGTCAGGAATTGTGGTTCGAGACCACCGAATTCGATAAATGAACTCGTATATAATATTATTTAATATTTACGAGCCAAATGTAGTTTTTAAAAGATTTTTGAAATAGTAAATTGTGTTTTATAAAAAAAAATTATTTGGTCAAAATATCGAGAAAAAGAGGTATCGAGATCTCAGTGTTATAGACTGAGCTATAAATATTTTTGAGAATATTTACGGAGTGTCAATAAGATAACATTAAAATTTCGTTAGAAAATTTTGACGTTTGGGTGGTTAATTAAATAAAAAGGACTAAATTGAAAAATGTGTAAAAGTTGCTAGAAGGATTAAATAGCTCAATTGTCAAAAGAGGAAGGACCTAAAGTACAAATAAGCCCAAAGGAGATATTTTGGGCGGCAATAGCTGAGAAAAATCAGGAAATGGGTGAAATAAGGGCAAAATTGGAAAATTGCCAAAAGTAGTTAAATAAAAATGGGACCAATTTAGAATATCTAGAATTCTGTTCATTTTCTTCATTCTCATCAGCTGAGAAACAGCCATGGAAGAGGGATCAAGCTGGTTTTTCATACTCTAGCTTCATGTAAGTTTAATTCTTGCTCTCTCCTTGAAATTTCTATGTTTTTGGACTTTTACAATTGGGTCCAACTTATTAATTCATTAGTTTTTGATTCCATGGCTAATTTCTAAAGTTTTTGTGGATTAGTGTTGGAATAATGTGATGAATAAATATTGAATTGAAGATTTAATTTTGTTATATGATGATTTTATCAAGGAAAAATTAATGGAAATTGGTTTTAGGACCTAATTGTGAAATAGGTGAAATTAAGGCTTAGTGTTAAAATTTTGATTTTCAAAGGTTATGAAGTAGTTTAAAATGATATAGAAAGGTATCAAATGAGAAAATTAGCTCAATTTAGGGGTTAATTGAGCGAGGACTGAATTGTATGAATTGTGGAATTTGGGACAAAATAGAAATCAACATGTTACACTAAAGCAGTTTTGGACAGCAACAGTTGTCTAAACTTGAAAAATCACCAAAAATAGTAGAAATTGAATTATAAGTTGAGTGAGGTATAGAATTAAAGCTTGTTGAGTCTATTTTCATTTGAAAGAAACAGAGAAAGCAAAGGAATTTTGTATCTTGAGATATTTACATTTTTGTGAGACTGGTTTAGATTGATTTCGTGATCCCCTGTTCTGATTTGTAAAAATCATTAAAAATTGTAAAAAAATAGTTATGGAACATAATTTGTATGGTTGGAATCCTTGTTGAGTCTATTTTTATAAGAAATAATCGAACATATTTTGAATTCTGTATAAAGAGAAATTGAAATTTTAGTGAAGAGTGGTCAGGATTGTCAAGTAGCGAAACAGGGGAAGCTTTAACTAATAAACTGTACTAATTGGCCACACCAAAAATTCTGGAAAATTTATGGTAAGAAGATACGTGAGTCTAGTTTCAAGGAAAATTCATGGATCTTAATTTGGAGTTCTGTATCTCAAGATAAAAATAATTTAGTGACAATGACACAGATGGACAGCTTGAATATGCACATAAGTAAATAGTAAAAATTATAGATAATGTTACTTACAAGTGTATTATTTATACTAAGGATGTGGAATGGAGTGGAGGAGGAGGAAAATATGTATGAATATTCAACTAGCATGGCTAATTTGCATGTTTTAGGTTCAGGGACTAAATTGAATAAAAGTAGAACTTTATGGGTGATTTTGTAAAAATGTCAAAAATGATCAAATTGCATGTAATGGATTATTTTATTATTTAAATTACAAAATTGAATGAGAATATTAATTTAGATCAAGATCAGACGAAAACATGTTTTAAGGATTAAATTGAAAAGAGTTGAAATTATGGAAGATTCTGATATTTCATAAAATTCATGGGCTCTTATCAATATGTATAAGAATAATGGTTGTAAACAAGGATTAAATGACAAAAAATTTTATTTTTCTGAATCAAGGATGAAATTGTAATTAATTAAAAGTTTTAAGGGTAAAATGGAAATTTTGCCTAGAGCAATAATTAAATGTATTAGAATATGAAATGAATGAAAATGATGATTAAATTTATTTATAAAGATCCGTGCAACTAAAATACGAGACTTAAACGTGGAAAAAAAAAGATATCGGATTAGTGAAATTATAAACATAAACAAGCAACGAGGTAAATTAGTGTAGCTTGAATTGTATTTTTAAATACATGAAATCTTGATATAATGAATTACTTGATTTAAGTTTATAAAAAAAATGGCAAGAAAATGATATTTATCTTGACATGTAAATATGTGATTATTTTTGATACGATGATATAAGAAAAAAAATTAAGCATACTGAGATGAGTAATAAAATTTAAGTAAAACATGTCGAGAAAAATAAGTACGTTTAGGGGGCAATATGTTTGATTTTAATTGGTTCTAAATATGAATGCTAGTTGAAATAAAATATCTGATAAATAAATTAGTAACTCCGGTAATGCTCCGTAACTCTATTCCGGTGACGGATTCTGGTTGGGGGCGTTACAATTTGAGCCCTAATAATATATGTTTGATCAATCTATCAACTAACTCGTGGAAACAAAAAATGAATTGCATATTGAATCAATGAACAAGAATGGATAGAAATGGTAAAGTTAGAGAAATGATAAACATTTAGAAATGAATGTGATTTTCTCTAAATGGAAATGACATGAAAAAATAATTTATGATTTTTTGAATTATTAATTAATTAATTAATTAATTGAAATTCGAAAATGGAAATAAACTAATTGGTCATTGTGAATTCATTGAATTTAGAAATATTAAATATATTTTCTCGTAGATTCTTTTATGATAAAGTTGCAATAATTTTAACGGAATTAGAATCGGTTGAGAAAACTATTTAATTGGAAAATTAATTTTTTATTTAAATTAATTTATGATGTTTATTTTGAAAATAGAAAAATAATTATTGGGTTGGATTGAATTATAAAATACTATGGTTAAAAGTTCAGGAAGTACTTATAATTGGACCCGATATGGGAGAGCCCCAAAAGCCTCTCATGTTAATACATGAGACAATAAACCCTAGTACATTTAACTAGGGTTGCCACCCCCCTCCCCCAATAATCCTAGTTAGACTAGGGTTTAGTTTTTCTATTAAATAGGCATTAAATGCTTCGACTAATTCAATTAGGGTTTCACTTCCTATCTTTATAAATAGATGGTACTGGTAGGACTAAATATACACATTTTGAGATATTATTATTTTGCTAGAAAATAGTTAGAATTTATTTCTATATATAAATTATATTTTTCAGGAATAATAGTTCTATCAGTTTTTGTTTAAGAGAGGGATTTACTTTCTCACTAAAAGTAAATAAATTTTTTCTGGTTTTGTGTTTGATCTGAATTTGTTCGAGCTCACACTCAAAGTAGTTCGTGGTAGTAGAATAGTGGAGAAGGCTATTTGGTTGAAAGACAGGAATGACAAGGATCCTTCTAGTCGAAAACACAAGTGCGATTTTGATAAAGGGTTTATTACTATAAATATCACAAACCTGGTCGGTTTTCAAAATTTTAATTTTCTGTTGTGCAATGAAACTCGTTTTCAAATCGGATTTTTTCCAACAAGAGGAAGAGAGGTTTGCTTTTTCGATTGGTGTCAGAGGTGAGAATGGAAAATGCCATACAACGACTATTTTAACAGTCCAATGACTTAAATGAAAATATTTGAATAATTTAGTGACCATTTTATAGCCTTTTGAGGTTGAGTGACTAAAATATAAACTTACTAATAATTTAGTGACCTTGGATGTAGGTTACCCTTTGTTAAAATAGACATAATAGTTTGACCAATGGAGGTACCAACTTGGAAAAAAATGTAGTTTAGGTGCCACTTGTGACAAAAAAAAAAGTTTAGATACCAATATGCGAAAAATGGTATAGTTTAAGTACCAATTTGTGGACAAGCCTAAAAAAAGTTCATTAGCAATGGATGGTTTACTAATAATCATATACATACACCATATATGAAGAGTTTAACTGAGTTGGTGTTACTCATCAATCGGATTATAACTCAGTTGTAAAATTATCAAAAATTCATTCCTTTTACAAAGCAATAAATATTATTTTGGCATTCAAAAAAAATATCATTTTGAAGGTACTACTTTTTTTTTTTATATTTTGATAAATTTAAGGGTAAACTATACTGATAGTCACCCAACTATCAGTAAGTTTCTTTTTTGCTCAGCCAACTATGAAAAGTTACAAAATAATCACTCAACTATTCATTTTTTTTTGTCACTAGTCGTTAAATGGCAAACAGTAAGATAACGTGACAGCTTTTAAAATTGACATAATAACAAATTTAGTCATCAATATTTACATATAGTTTCAATTTAGTCTTATTTTTAAAAATTTTGTCCTTAATGTTTACAATTACCTAATTTTATCCTATTTTTTACATGAAAATATAATTCAATACACAATATGTAAATTAAAAATAAAAACAATTCCTTTTTTAAAAAAATTGCATTTATAATTAAAATAGGTAGTCTCCAAGTGCATTTTGTTTCTTATACTTCAAAATGTTGAAGAGTGAACTAGCAAAGATCGAGTCATCTCAGTTGGTAGTGTTCAATCCAACGATTGAGAATCGAAGTATTAAGAGAAAGTAATGAGAAAAGGTGAAGGTTATGATCTTGATTTCTTGGGTGTTCCCATTTTTTAATATTTTCTATCAAATGTAGGTGATAAATTATTTTTTTAAAATTTTTTAGGTGAAAATGTCACAAAGGCAAAACTAGAAAAATTACCAAATTACACAATGTATAAATGTTGAGGGTTAATATTTTTAGAATCAAGACTAAATTGACGTAATGTATAAATGTTGAAGGTTGAATCTACTTTTTGCTAATTTTAAAAGCTGTCACGTCATCTTTCCGTTAGCCATTTAACGGTTGGTAACCCAAAAAGAAAAATATCAAATAGTTAAATGACAATTTTGTAACTTTTCATAATCAGGTGAAAAAAAAAAACTTATTGATAGTTAAATGTAGTTTACCCTAATTTTTTTTAAAAATACATTCAAAAGATGAGAATTATTAGATTTAAACTAAGACATTATGGTCTTCACTATTTCGACTTTACCATTTCAACTAAAATCACAAATAATTTTTACATTATTATTTTTATATAAATTTGATACATAATTTTTTCACCAACATTGTAGACATGTCATTTATTTATATATATATATATATTTTTACCGATATATACGTATCAAATATTTATTTATATATTTTGGGAGAAAAATGGAATAGAAGAATGATGTGAGATATGAGGTGGCAAAACTTCAATGTAAAGAAAAGCAAATTAGTTAGGTTAATTTTCGAATCAGCACCAAACTAACTGTTTTGACGTTCCTCTTAACTTGTAATAATAATACGCCAATATCCTCCTTCCATTCTTAATCACAATCAAACTGTCTTTCAAATGCCATTGCTGGTTGGATAACGACTTTAACTATATATATATATAATTTTTTTTAAATAATCTTATTATAAATTTTGATCGTATCTGTTTTTTTTACACAATTATTAAAATTATTCATAACTCTTCTCTAACTCATAAGTAAGAGAATAATGTACACTTGAATCTACGTCCTCCAACATTGACAATCATGCCTATACCAATTGAATTAAGTCTCGATCCGCTATATATATATAATAATTGAAAACTGCCTTCTTAACAACCATCTGTTCGTTCGCCCCTTTTTAGTTCTTCTTTTAGTTTTCTAAGTCAGTTTGTTATTATTATTATGCAAGAAGGGTGACCTGAACCAAAAGACACAGCACTATTGTTTTGAAAGCTACTTGACTCACTGAGTTCCCCTCTACCATCATCCTCTTCGTTATACGGTTTATAAACTCGAAATTTTATACTTATCAGAATGTTAATGAATACTCCATTTTATTGCCTTCTTTAAAATTGATATTACTGTGTTTTGTCAAGAAAAATAAAGGGAATTTTTTTACAAATATTGAGCATCTTTGTAGGAAGTCATAATTGTTGCTTCTATAGAGAGTCACCCACACTTTTTCATATAACAAGGATGGAATGCAATCAAACTCTGGTTTAGTGAGTACATATAGATATGTTACAATAAAACTAGAAATAGTCTAATCCGGCAAGTGGTTAAAGTTCCTTGTTAGCACTCCAAGGATTAGGTTGAGTTGAATGGTAAGAAGCTTGATGTTTTTTAAGTAAGGTCTCATCTTCGAGCCTTGTGGGAGGAAAAAATAGTGTTACGAGAGCTTTACCTTCTATTTAAGGGTTTGATCCTACACAACTTCAAATTTAATCAAAGTTTAATATGATTATCCAATATCAAAATATCTCAAATTAAAATTAAAAATCGATAGTAAACTTAAGCGAAACACATTAATTTTCCAATAATCATCATTAGCATATGATTAATCACCTGATTAAGTGTTGAAATCACATCTAATCACAAAAGCACTTCAACAACACTTACAACAAACTGAAGTAATGGGGGGTAAGGTAATGAAGTTTTGGATAAATACAGATATCAATCATTACAAAGACTCTTAATTAATAGATTAAGCCCTTAAATTCAATTAAAGACAAAATTAAGAGTGATGTGAAATTAGAGATTTTATTAGTTAAAACAGTAAGAGGGAAAAGTTTAGTAGGGAATGACAATCAAATATGTGTGGATGAGAGGGAGATTTAATCAGAAAGTTTGGTGGGCAAATATGAAATTTTAATTTCCTTCTTAACAATGTTTGTTGCTGATGTTGCAACAGATAAAGGCATTAAAAGATAGTTACAAATCTCCAAACATTTTTGTTCTTTTTTTTTTGGGGTCTCCCCACACCATGCATTTAAATCCCCCACTTCAGTTCCTCACTTAATGCATAATATTCACTGCAAACAACTACCTAAGCCATTCAGTCCAACATGGAGAGATCACACCCCAAACCTGCATTAAAGGTCTTCAATTTCTTCACTTATTTCTTATGTTTTTTCAATGCTTTTGGTTAATTTCCTAACAAGTTTATCCAATACTACTTACTCATTTTCGTCAAATCCTTAATTAGGTAGACTTCCGTGAGTAGAACACTATCTATCACGGTCGAAGGTAGAATTTTTTTTTTAAAGAACTAAATAGGAATTTTATCTTGTATTGACTTACAATTTCATCATTTTTGAGGTCAAAGTACTATTTTATTACATATTAACTTTTAATTTTACTATTTATAAAGAAACTAAAAAGTAAAAAAAAGTAAACTTTCCATTTGAGAGGACCAAAACTCTTACTTATTCCTTTAAATTCGCTTCTACTCGAACCAACAACTTCCAAGATCGCAATATCTTTGCTATCTACTTAAATATAATAATTGGTTTGGTAGGAAATTGGGTAAAGTTAGAGCTTCCTTTTACAAGAGTGTAGCATCACGGTTCTTAGTCTTTATTTTTTTTTGATATAATACCTAAATTTACCCATAACATCTCCCCAACTCTTACATTGGCAACAATACCGATACTATACCAACTGAGTTAAGACTCAATCGACAATGTAAATCTTTAATATTTTATTCATCAATTGTTGTCTTGCTTATTTGGGTTGTACCATTAATATTTTATTTATTTTTCTTTTGAGCAGACAAAAGATCAGGTGAAAGACAAATATTCCAAAGTAAACACACTATCCAAATATATTAATTTCCACTAATATTTCACTTTTAAATAAATAAATAAAAGGCCAAATTTGTATGAATATAGGTTACACCCAAGCCTGCAGCCAAGGAAAATACTAAGCCACAAGAGTTCAAACTTCACACTGGACAAAGAGCCGTTAAGCGTGCTATGTTCAATTACTCGGTACGTATAATTCACTATCACTTTCATGAATTAAGTGTTTTTTATTCTTGCTTATATAATTATTAATTATATGGTTAATCAGGTGGCGACCAAGTTTTATCTCTTGGAAATACAGAAGAAACAAGTTGAGAAAGTGCAAAAGGTAATTAAGAAAAATTATTAATTTAAATTAATTATTAATTATTTAATAACATAAATAAACATTGAATGGAGATCAGATGATTGAAGATGAAGAGATACGTTGTTTAAGAAAGGAGATGGTTCCAAAAGCTCAACTCATGCCTTTCTTCGACAGACCCTTTTTCCCTCAAAGGTAAAATGATAAATATAAACAAAATAATAATAATAATAATATCAATTATTATTAATAAAAAGAAAATGGAAATGCAGATCGAACCGGCCTTTAACGATCCCGAGAGAACCGAGTTTCCGCACAGTGAATTCTAAATGCTGGAGTTGCATATCGGAGAATGAGCTCTGTTATTTTCACCATGCTCATGCTTTGAACCCCATCAAATGAACACACAGTTAATAAAGGTTGCACACAGTACTCAAATTAATGTGATTGATGGGCTACGTGCGTGCGTGCATGCATGCATGCATGATCCATGTACAATATATCAACATATGTAGTTGTAGGATGTTCCAGTGTATCTCATTTCATCTCTTTTGTCGTCGTCTTTTGTGTTTTGTCGGCTTAGACACTGTGAGTAAGGTAGATATAACCCCTTTCCACTAGTCATTTAGTTTCAAAATAAAGACGTGATTGTATGTACCTTTTTAATTTTTGGCATCAAAAAATCATAATTTTCCCTTTAATTTTCTTGTTTCTTTCCATGCAAACCAAAGCACAAAACAAACACGATTACTTAATTATGAAAAACAATTTATCTGTCAATTATATTTTATTTCGATTGGCATGGATATTGTTATTAATGCAAGAGGATGTAGATTCTAATGTACTGAAACGCATTATTCTTTTATTTATAAGTTAAAAAGGAATTATAAATAGTTTAATGCATTTATTAAAATTTGTAATAATAATTTGTAATTTACTAAACTAAAATCCATCAATAAAAGATAAAAGGTATTTTTAGCATAACGACAACTCAATGCACTTATTAAAATTTTACCTAAGTTACTTCTTGAGTTATTAGACACAAATTCAGTTGAATATATATAAAGCAAATTTATAAAATAACAAATTTTATTATATTGGTATTTATGTTTTTCTTAATAATTTTATAATTATATTTAAAATTATATATTTGAAGCTATAACTTTAAAATAAATATTTAAATTGAAATATTTAAAGTCTTTTGAGTACAAATTTAATTGGTTT
The DNA here is from genome assembly GCA_020496765.1 of Gossypium stocksii. Taxonomy (NCBI): domain Eukaryota; kingdom Viridiplantae; phylum Streptophyta; class Magnoliopsida; order Malvales; family Malvaceae; genus Gossypium; species Gossypium stocksii. Next base: position 6,397,815 of record CM035623.1, read on the forward strand.
GATTCACGATTTGGTCCTTAAAACATACTTATTTTTCTACTTTAGTATATAATTTTTTTGTCTCAATTAGATATTTAAAGTACACTCAAATTCCCAGTTTGGTACCTAAAGTACGCAGTTATTATATTTTTTAGTCTATTTTTTAACAGAGGTTAAAAAAAATATCTTATAATGAATCACAAAGCACCTCGTGATGTCTTGAAGTAAAAAACAAACATTTTCTTTTATTAAATGTATATTCACATTAGAAAATATAAAAATGGAAATAAATATATAAAAATTCAGAAAAATATATATAATCTAAAAAATATAAAATATAGAAATAAAATTTACAAAAAATATGATAATTGAAAAGAAATTAGCTGAAATTAATAAAATTATTACAAAATCTAAAAAAAATTGTAAAAAAAACAATTGAAAATAATTTTTATAAAATTTTAAAATATATAATTATAAAATGTACTTAAATTTCAATTTTTTTTTTTGCAATTACTTGAAATTTAAATACATTTTTTTAATTTTTATATATTATTTTAATTTTTTAAAATTTAAAATTACATATTTTAGAATTTTATAAAAAATATTTTTAAAATTTTTTATTTTTTATATATTTTTAATCAATATAATATATAATACTAAAAAATATAAAAAAAAAAAAGAAGATGTGGTGTGTTTTAATAGCGCCACGTGGCCAATCAATGCCAATCAACACTTAGTTAACATCCGGTCAACAATTGGTTAAAGTTAAAAGTGTTTTTTAATATTTAATATTATATTTTTTCTATTTTTTAATTTAAATTTAATATTTTTATTTTAAATAAACTTGATTGTAACATGGCATTTTTCATTGGCCAAAACATGCCACGTGACGTTTTTCATTGACCAAGTTGCCTAACAGTTGTCTTTTAACATTCATTACAAAATGGACCAAAAATAAAAGATATTGATACTTTTGGTACTAAATTGGTACAAAAAAGTTTAAGTATCAAAGTGAGAAAATAGATATACTACAAAGACTAAATTGTAAATTAAGCCAATTTAGTTTTAGTCTAAATAATGATTTTGTATATTTTTATATACATTTCTTTCGTTCTTCACAACCTCGGTGTTATGCCCAATAAGATAATTTGGTGGGGGACAACATTTGCTTGGTTTGCAAGTTTTTAAACTTTCGTGAATTTAAGTATTGTACTTCAGATTACTTGGACGATCGGACTATGTCAATAACAATTAGTGTTATTGAGCCTCATAGCCATTATTTAAAGTTGGGCCAGTCTAACTTAATTAAACAATGTAACAAGAATGATTGAAGATAATAAACATGGAGACCATGCCCCAACCAACAAGGAGTAACTTAAGTCGTAGGCAACAAAATCACTTTACAAATCAAAGTGTCGAGGATCGACAAGCATTGCTAGATCAAGTGGAAAAGAATGTTACGGTCTGCTTATAATTAGTGCACAAGGATTTCAAAAAAGGCTCTTTAGGTGTGGATGGAGGCCAATAAAGGCCCTCTCAAGTGCGTGGTGTGCTATCATTGTCATGCAAAGAAAGAGAGCACGTCCAACATCGAGAATGGTAGTAGTTGTCCCCCACCCTCCTCATCGTCTTCAACCTCTTCCCTTGGAGTCAGCGGCACCTAGAAGCCACAACAGCAGCGTCACCCTGTCATTATCTACATGCACTTTTCCAAAGTCATCCACACACATTCTAAAGATTTCATAGTGTTGTGCAGAAACTTACAAGGCTTTCACATAATAAAGATGATAATCAAAATCATAATAATTATGTTCCTCATCAACCCAAGGCGGAGAGTGGTGTTGCCTTGGTGGAGGAAGACAATAAGAGTATCAACAATGTTGAAAGCCAACGCAACTTCTAGATAAAGTCAATGGGATGCAGAAGCCAAAATTTTCATTGGAGTGAATCAAGAAAAGTTGAAGGAAGACATGGAGGAATCATCTCTTATAGAAACCACAGGTTCAAAAATAGACTACAAGGATAAAGAAAAGTTGGAGGAAAACATGAAGGAACCAGCTCTTGCAACAACAGTAGAGTCAAAGATAGACTATAAGGAGGATTGGATCGTCGATTCTAAGTGCTCCAATCATATTACCAGTGAAAAAAAGAAGCTGCAAGACATGGTTGAGTACAAAGGAATGAGAGTGGTGCTGACAACCAACAATTCAAAGTTTTCTATTTCTCATATTGGGAAGACAACACTTCTAAGGTATGGCTTTCGGTAGCTCCAACTCGAGAAGGTCTATCTGGTCCTTGGCTTGAAGAAGAATTTTCTTTCAGTACCTCAACTGGCAGCAACAAGGAATTATGTGCTTTTTAGGCCTAAAGATGTGACTATATTCTAGAAAGTGAATGTGATTGGCACTTCTATTATGAAAGGAAGAAGAACATAGTCAGTTTATGTGTTATCTACAGAGTCGAGATATGTGGACAAGACTAGGAAAAATGAGACAGCTGATCTTTGGCATGAACACCTTTGACATGTAAGCTACAATAAGCTGAAGGAAATGATGAAAAAGGACATATTAAGAGGACTTCCTCAAGTAGACATCGGAACATACATAGTCCATGTTGGATGTCAATTTGCCAAGGCTCACCAATTGCCATTCAATGAGTCAAAGTATCAGTCCAAAACACCACTAAAGCTCATACAATCAAATGTCTTTAGCCTAGTGAAGCAATTATCACTTGGAGGTATGAAGTATATGGTGACATTCATCGACGACTTCTCAAGTTATGTGTGGATTTACTTTATGAAGGAAAAGTCAAAGATTTTTATGAATTTTAAGAAGTTTATGAAGAAGATAGAGAGTGAACTCAATGAGAAAATTCAGTGTCTACACACTGATAATGGGATAGAATATCTATCTACTGAGTTCACTATCTATATTGAGAAGCACAAGATCATATAATAATTAACTTACCCCAATACTCCACAATAAAATGGAGTGGCAAAGTGTAAGAATTGCCACCTCGCTGAAACTTGTCAAAGCATGCTTCATGCCAAGAATGTACTAAGAAGATTTTGAGTTGAGTGTATGAGAATGACAACCTATATGATTAATAGGCTACCATAAGCTAAGTTGGGATTCATCTCACTATATGAGATATTATGGAAGATCAAGACAACTATCAGCCATCTCAAGGTATTTGGTTGTATATGCTACGCTTTTGTGCCACATCACCTAAGGAGTAAATTTGACAAGAAGGCAATTTGGTGCATCTTCGTCGGCTATGATGATGCACAGAAAGGTTGGAGATGTTGTGATCCAACGATCCAACCATTGGCAAATGCCACACTTCAAGAAACATGGTGTTTGATGAAGCTTCTTCATGGTGGTCACCTCAGAAGATCAAGCTTCCAAAATCTCATCGCTTAAAAGAGGTTCCAAAAGAAATTAAAGAAGGTAAAGAGCAAGTATCTGTAACGCCCCTAACCCAAATCTGTCACCGGAATAGAGTTCGGAGCATTACCGAAGTTACCGATTTATTTATTAGATATTTTACTTCATCTAACATTCATATTTGAAACCAATTAAAATTAAACATGTTGTCCCTTAAACGTGCTTATTTTTCTCGACATGTTTTACTTGAATTTATTAAATGTTTCAACATACTTAGTTTCCGTGTATTAAGTATAACAGATAATCACATATTTACATGTCATGATAAATATCATTCTCTTTCCATTTCTTCATAAACATAAATTAGGTAATTTATTATATCAATACTTCATGTATTTAAAAATACAATTCAAGTTACCCCAACTTACCTCATTGTTTATTCATGCTTATAATTTCAATAATCTCTTTTCTTTTCCACGTTCTAGTATCATATTTGAGTCATCCGGATCTCTATAAATGAAGATGATTGTCATTTTCATTTATTTCATGTTCTAATACATTCAACTAATGTTCTAAACAAAATTTACCATTTTGCCCCTAAACTTTTAATTAATGACGATTTCATCCTTAGGCTCAGAGAATAAAATTCTTGCAATTTAATCCTTAAAACGTATTTTTCACCGAACTTGAACTAAATTAATAATTCCATTTAAATTTTGCAATTTAAATAATAAAATAATCCTTTTCATGCAAATTGGTCATTTCTAACATTTTTACAAATTTGCCCCTAAAGTTTTAGAACCTAAAATATACAAATTATCCATGCTAGATGAATATTCATACATATTTTCCTCCTCCTCCTCTCCATTCCACATCCTTAATTTATATAACATGCTATAAGCAACATTATCAATAATTTCACTATTTACTTATATGTATATTCAAAACTGTCCATTTGTGTCATGGTTACCAAATTATTTATATCTTGAGCTACAGAACTCAAAATTAAGATCCGTAAATTTTCCTTGAAACTAGACTCATATATCTTCTTACCATAAAATTTTCAAAATTTTTCGTTTAGCCAATTAATACAGTTTATTCATTAAAGTTTCCCCTGTTACAAAGTCCAACAGCTCTGACCTCTCTTCACTAAAAATTAATTATCTAATAGTACGATTTTCATATAGTGTTTTCAATTGTTTCTAATGAAAATAGACTCACTAAGGAATCTAACCATATAAATTATGTCCCATAACTATTTTTGTACAATTTTTAATGATATTTACAAGTTAGAACAGAGGATCCCGAAATCATTCTGAACCAGTCTCACAAAAATCTAAATATCTCAGAAAACAGAGTTCCTTTACTTGCTCTGTTTCTTTTATATGAAAGTACACTCAATAAGCTTTAATTCCATATCTCACTCAACTTCTAATTCAATTTATACCATTTTTGGTGATTTTTCAAAGTTAGACAATTGCTGCTGTCCAAAACTGCATAGTGTAACATGTTGATTTCTATTTTGTCCCAAATTCCACAATTCATACAATTCAATCCTTACACAATTAACCCCTCAATTGAGCTAAATTTCTCATTTAATACTTTTCTCTATCATTTTTAAACTACTTCATAACCTTTGAAATTCAGAATTTTAATACTAGGCCTTAATTTCAACTCTTTCATAATTAGGTCCTAAAACCAATTTCCATCAACTTTACTTGATAAAATCATCATATAACAAAATTAAAGCTTCAATTCAATATTTATTCATCATATTCTTCCAGCACTAATCCACATCAACTTTAAAAATTAGCCATAGAATGAAAAACTAATGAATTAATAAGTTGGACCCAATTGTAAAAGTCTAATAAACATAGAAATTTCAAGGAGAAAGCAAGAATTAAACTTACATGAAGCTTGAGTATGAAAACCAGCTTGAACTCTCTCCCATGGCTGTTTTTCAGCTGAAGAAAATGAAGAGAAATGAAGAGAATTCTAGATATTCCAATTTGGTCCCATTTTTATTTAACTAATTTTGGCAATTTTCCAATTTTGCCCTTATTTCACCCATTCCCTGATTTTTCTCAGCTATTGCCGCCCAAAATATCTCTTTTGGGCTTATTTTCACTTTAGGTTCTTCCTCATTTCACAATTGAGCTATTTAATCCTTCTAGCAACTTTTACACCTTTTTCAATTTAGTCCTTTTTATTTAATTAACCATCCAAACGTCAAAATTTTCTAACGAAATTTTAATATTACCTTATTAACACTCCGTAAATGTTCATAAAAATATTTATGGCTCGATTTATAACACCGAGATCTCGATACCTCTCTTTCTCGATTTCTTGGCTAAATAAATCTTTATAAAACACAATTTACTGTTTCAAAAATCTTTTAAAAATTACGTTTGGCTCGTAAATATTAAATAATATAATCTACGAGTTCATTTGTCAGGTCTCAAACCATTATTTTCGACATCACTGAAATTTGGGCTATTACAATTTCACTGTAGAAATTTTTGGGGTGTTACATTTCGTATCCAAGTGAAGAAAGAGAAAGCTCACCCTTCAAGGAAAAGAGTCCATGAAAGACAGACGTACATCAACCTACATTTGAGGAGCTTCGTCCAACAAACAGAAGTCGAGGAGTCTGCACAAGAATTACGAAGATCAATAAGGGCAAGGTAGCCTAACCCAAGGTATGCCAGCATTGCTTTTGTAAATGAGTCTATACCTATTGAGCCATCTGCTTATGAAGAAGCAACAAAAAGCCTTGAGTAACAAAAATCTATGGAAGAAGAGATTAAGACATTAAAAGAAAATCAAACATGAGACTTAGTGCCAAAGCCAAAAGATGTGAAGCCAATATCCTGCAAATAGGTCTACAAGGTGAAGACCCGACTATATGGCTCAAATGAAAGGTATAAAGCTCGACTTGTTGCTCAAGGTTTCTCTCAATAACATGGGCTGGATTATGAAGAAACATTTAGCTCGGTGGCAAAGATCACAACTGTTCAAGTCTTACTAGCATTAAGCACTAGAAAGTCTTGAAAGTTGTGGTAGATGGATGTTAAGAATGCTTTCTTACATAGAGAACCTGACAAGGACATCTACATGGAGCAACCAAGAGGTTTCGAGAACAAGATCCATCCCGAGTATGTTTACAGATTGATGAAAGCGCTTTACAGCTTGAAGCAGGCTCTAAGCGCATGGTGTGGGAAGATCAGTGAGTTTTTAATACAAAGTGGTTTTACAGTTGCTCTTTTAAATTCTAGTTTATTTGTGAAAGCAAATCAAGGAAAACTAGCCATAGTTCTAGTATATATGGATGACTTAATCATCACGGGAGATTATTGCGAGGAAATATAGTGAACAAAGGAAAATCTTTCTATCATATTTCATATGAAGGAACTAGGCAAACACTTTCTTGGATTTGAAGTAGAGTACACGAAGGAAGTATTATTTTTGGGCCAATAAAAATATGCAAAGGATCTTCTACAGAGGTATGGGATGCTTGACTGTAAGCCTATCTCCACTCCCATGGATCCTAATATAAAACTACAAGTAGATGAAGGAAAACTTTTAGAAGATGTAACCGTGTATCGACAACTAATCAGAAGTCTTATTTATCTCACTCTAAGCTGATCAGACATAATTTATGCAGTTGGAGTGTCTAGTCGATATATGAGCAATCCTAAGAAGCCTCATTTCGATGCAATTCGTCGCATCCTAAGGTATGTTAATAGCACCATTAAGTTTAGTATTTTATACAAAAAAAAAACAAAAGAATGTTTAATGGCTAGATATTGTGATGCCGGCTATGTTGGAGACTATGATATGCAACGATCGACAATTGGGTACATCTTCAGCCCTGGATCAGGAGCGATATCATGGTGCAACAAGAGACAACCAACAGTGTTATTATCAAGCCTTACTGCATTGCTTCTATTAGACTTTGATTAGAATAAGGTTTTTAAACCTATAAATAGACGTAGTCGTCTCTCCTCTTGTATCATTCAAATTCAACAGTTAGTGAATTTTTCTTCTCCTCTGGCCGTAGTTTTTCCCGAAAGGGTTTTCACGTAAAATCTGTGTATTCTATTTTTCTCTCTTTCTTTGAGATTTATTGTCATTATCAATGTTCGATTTTCACAGATCTTTTATGCAAGGACAAAGCATATAGAAGTTCACTATCATTATATTCGCGAGTAGGTCGTTGAAGAGGAGGTCAAGATGATGCCAACAATGACAGATGAGTAAGTTGCCGACACATTCACAAAGAGTTTGAGTAGACTAAAGTTTGAAAAGTTCAGAGAAGCACTCGATATGATCTGCAAACTATCTGTGGAAAGAAGTCTGCATTGAGGGGGGAGTGTTGAAAACCAATGCAACTTTTAGATAAAAACCAAACTTATCCTTTAAGAGATTTTTTGTTTGGAAGATTCTAGAATATAAAATAAAGAAATAGGATATTGTCTAAAAGGCTAAATATTCTAGATTAACATTCTAGCTATTATATATTTGTAAATTAATGGCAAGGATGTTGACATGTATCAACAATCTAACGACCACTAAACTCTATAAATAGGGGTAAGAGCTTTCATTCTTATTATGATGTAAGAGAGAAGTGTGTGTCATATTGTAGTTGTATTGTATATTAATAAAAGTGTTCTCTTCTCTTATAATTGTAAGTCTCGGTTAAACCTTAGGTTTCTAAGCACTTAGTGCACTTGGGTTAGCTTTTACATATGGTCGACTCTATCGCCTGATTATTATAATGCGCTAAGAAGTTATAAAATATAAGGTTAACCGACTTCAAAAAGTTAGTGTAACATTAGTTGTAGGTCCTAGGTCCTCTGTAGTGAGTGTGTTGGGCTCGTCAAGTTCTCAAGAAACAATGATGACAACAAAACAGATCGGTTAACCGACCCGAAATACCATTAACCAAATTAACCGACCTTTCAAAAATTTTAACCGTTAACCGAATCGAAATTTTTTCAAAAAAATTAACCGAACTGAAATTTTTTCGGTTAATTCGGTCGGTTAACCGAATTAACCAAAAATTATATATTTTTTTATTTTTGGTTAAAATAAGTATAAAATTACCCGATTTACCCGATTTACCCGAATTAACCGATTTGCCCGATTTACTTGAATTAACCGAATTACCCTAATTAACCGAATTAATCAAATTAACCGAATTATTTTGTTTTTGTTTTTATTTTTATTTTTATTTATTAAATTATTTGTAATTTTTATGATTGGGTTGGGTAATTGGGTTGGGTAATTAGTTTTAGTTTGATTGGGTTTATGTTGGATTGGGTTTGAGTGAATAGTGGGCTATTTATATATTATAATTTTATTTATTAATTTTTTTGGTTAAACCGAAAAAATTCAGTTAACTGACCGGTTTTGAACCGAATTAACCATTAATCGAAAACACAAAAAATTATTAACCTACCCTCGACCGAACAAAATTCGGTTAACCGGCCGATTAACTGAATTCAGTCAGTTAACAGAATTTTTTCGATTTTACCCGAATTTTACACACCCCTACTACCAGCAGCTTTATTTCTAAATATTCTAGTTTTTACGCCAAATTCAATTAATTTTCCTTTTGTTAATCATCAATCTTTTTATAATTATACTGATTTATTATTTTTCACACCAAACATGAGAAGCTCTATTTCATCATCTTCAAGGTTGGAGGGGATGAATGAGTTTCGTAGTTATTAAAGTTTAATTATTTATTTCTATTAATTTTTTAGGGGAATTTTTCAATTTTTTTAGTTTTATAATGCAAATAAGGTGTTGATTTGTTGAAGGAGTTATAATTTTGTTTTGTTTTTCGGCTTCTTTAAAGATGAATAAACATTTTACATGAATGATATTTAATTATTATTTTTAGTTGTATCAATTTAATGATAAAAATTTATTATGTTCTCACTGCTAATTAATATATAGTTTTTAGAAGCTTTCATTTTTTATATATGAGATTTTTTTCTTTTTCTTCGTGATTGAATTGTTTATATAAGCAATAATATATATTATTGTATTTTAAAACTTATAAAAATAATACGTATTTATGTTTTTAAAAAATTTTATAAGAATTATTAAAATTAAATAACTAAAATTACAACTTTAAAATAAAACTCAAAATAAATAAATATTTAAGTTGAAATAGTTAAAAAGATTAGTATTCTGAACATTGATTTTATGTAACATACTTTCTTAACCCACGCTGAGGAGACCTTATTTGCCTACTTGCTTAGTTTGTAAGCTTTTAAATTCTCTTGAATCTAAGTATGTCTGTAAGCTTTTAAATTCTCTTGAATTTTACTTCAAATTGGGGCCTATTGGGCCATGTGAGTAGCATTAGTGTCATTAAGCGTCATAACCTTTATTTAATTAAATAAACTAACAAGAAGGTAGACCTGACCCAACTACCTCAAGTCATAATCATTTGAGAGATTAAGTGCAGGATTAAGCAGCAACAATATCGTTTGAGAGATTAACTGCAGGATTAAGCAGCAGCAACGTTCTCTCAAGTGCAGGATTGCAGTAATGTTTTCTATCAAAATACTTTCCCTGATGTTTTCTATCTCAAATGCTAAGTTGAATAAGAAGAAATCACAAATAATTAGTTTTCAGTGATGGTTGAATCCCAATTGATCAATTGTGGAAATAATTGAAGATCATTTATGTATTTTGCTGTTCGTCAAAGAAAAAGGTTTATTTAGAATTTTTATTCATATATTTTGATGTTCCTTAAGCATTAAAAAAAGAAAAGAAAAAGGAGAAATAATCGATTCCATCGTCTATCAATGAGTGGTTAAAACTTCGAACTGCAAACCGAGTGAAAGAAATTTTCTACCAGAGCAACATAAAGCTTTAGCAATGGAGACAAGACTCTCTGCATCTTTGGGTCTCTCTTCTTCTGACTTAAATCATCCGCCAATCAACACCAACTTCGCCTCCCTTTTCACCCATTTCATCACTCTCACTTCATCTCCGGAAAATCCTCAAAAACCCCTCAAACCTCTCCTACATCACCTCTCGTTTGCCTCTGCCTCCATTTCTGCAGATCCTCAAACTGCAAAACCCACCAAGTTTCGTATTCCGCTCCCTTTCGCCAATTTAATTGAATCCCAGCAACCCAAATCGCCTAAATTCCCCAAATGGCTAGAACCCAGATCAAGAAACAGCTCCAAAGCCCAAACCCTTATGAAAAACTTATCTGTCTTCGAAAGAGCTCTAATCGGTGCAGGTGGTGGTGGAATTGCCGGTGCATTTACTTACGTATGCCTTCTCCCACTCGATACCATCAAAACCAAAATGCAGACAAAGGGTGCTTCCGAGATTTATGCTAACACCTTTGATGCAGTAGTCAAAACTTTCCAGACGAATGGTATTCTTGGATTTTACAGAGGAGTTTCAGCTGTTATTGTAGGTTCAACGGCTTCTTCAGCTGTTTATTTTGGGACTTGTGAGTTTGGGAAGTCCTTTTTGTCCAAATTGGAGTATCCAGCTTTGCTTATTCCTCCAACTGCTGGTGCTATGGGAAATATTGTTTCATCAGCTATAATGGTACCCAAAGAGTTGATTACTCAAAGAATGCAAGCTGGTGCTAAAGGAAGATCATGGCAAGTCTTGTTAAGAATTTTAGAAAAAGATGGGATTTTGGGTCTTTATGCTGGTTACTTAGCTACATTGTTGAGGAATTTGCCTGCTGGGGTGTTAAGTTATTCCTCGTTTGAGTATTTAAAAGCTGCGGTTTTGAGAAAGACAAAACAGACTAATTTGGAGCCAATTCAGAGTGTTTGTTGCGGTGCTTTGGCTGGTGCAATTTCAGCTTCTTTGACTACTCCTCTCGATGTCGTGAAAACAAGGTTGATGACTCAGGTCCATGGGAATAAAGTTGCCGCTGCTATGTATAGTGGGGTTAATGCGATGGTGAAGCAGATTTTTAAGGAGGAAGGTTGGATTGGTTTGACTAGTGGACTGGGGCCTAGAGTTGTTCATAGTGCTTGTTTTTCAGCTTTGGGCTATTTTGCATTTGAGACTGCCAGGCTTGCAATTTTGCATCAGTATCTGGAGCACAAGGAGAAAGAGTTGTCCAAAATCAGTGTTGCACCGGCTTGAGTTACAATTAGTGGTGATAATGCTAATTTTTAGCACTGTTTTGTTAAATTTGCTTTGTTGCCGTGTAGTGTAGTTCAAAGAAACTGATTTTTGGCATTGCATTTCTTGGTTAGAGTTTCATTTTTTTCTACTAATATATATCAATGTAAAATTAGTTTGATTAATGCACCAATGTATGAAGAACCTTCTTATTCCATATTACCTCATATTCAATATGCTGCTGAATTTTACATTTTCTGTTTGTAATATCCGATACCATGCTTGCTAGTCCATGAACATTTGTAGATTTCACATCAATAATAGGTTAAAATTTCTATGACTTCCAAGTTGACTAGGTAGTAATGGTACTTTTGTGGTCATCTCTTGTTCTGGTCTTTTAGATAAATTTTTATGGATTAGTGGCTTGTTATTGGTTTGGTGAATGATTAATAAATGATTGATGGTGCTCCATCGAGGGTGCTGTAAGTAATGTAGATTCCACCTCCATCACTGTAAAGTTTTCTGCTCAACTTAGGTGGAGATAATGCATCATATCGATTTAACTCACATTATTGGCAATGGTCTGTAATTCTCTCTGATGAAAATGCCTATATGAAATCTATCATAGTTTTTCCTCTACAAAATTCCCTGTTAAGTTTTGCATGAAGACTGCTATGAGAATTAAGCAACTATAACTTGCTCTTGTGATGTTTTTGGTGTGGAATATTAAATTATCTAGAATCAAGGAAGGTACTTGTTAATTTATAAAAATCAGAAACTTATATATCTCTGCTGAAAAATACTAGTTAGTTTATAGTTATGTGAGTGAATGCATGAAAGAAATTTCCCCTGCTGCTGTTGGTGGATATTATACGTTCATCCCTTTAGAAACTCTATGGATTTAATTCTCCTCGCATATCTATGGAGAAATGGCTTCTTTAAATTTCTGTACGAGTTTACCTTCCTTAATTGCTTCTCATGTGCATGATGGCTTTTTGCTGTCGATGTTTATTGGATAAAAGTAGGTAAAACATGAAACCTTTTCTTTGGATGGATGGTGATCAAATACGGGAATTGGCATGACCTGAACATATGCTTACTAGATATGCTTGTTCCGTACATAAATAAAGCCTACCGACGGGAATAAGATATTGTGCTGCTTGTAAAATATCATTTTGTAGGTTCCAGTTGTTCAGTGGCTTTCTGGAATGGATGAGTTTGTGCTCTCCCTTTCACGGAACTTTTTGGCTATGTCAGATATGTGTATATCAGTATGTATTCTACATGAATGTGTTAAATGTTTTCCGAGTTCTCTCTTGGAAGGTCTCATCGTTATATCTAGATGTGCGTGGAGCATGAGTGCTGGATACTGATGCTTGGAAGAAAAGACGAAGACTGGGAGCAACATCGGCTTGGGTAGGAAATTGCTGCCTTGGAACTGTAGATACTTTGATATAGAAAAGCATATGATGTATGCTGTAGGATTCAAAGCAACAAGGACATACTTTATGGCGTGTATAGCTGGTCTGCTTTGCATCTGACGATTATATGGAAAGTAGGGGTTTGAAAAAAATTTCTAATCCTAAAAAATCGAATAAAAAAAACCAAATTTTTCGGTTTAGTTGATTTTTATGTTCGGTTTAATTGGTTTATTTCATTGGTTTAAACATTTTAATCCGAATAAATTGATTAAGGCATAACCTATAAGGCCATATCCTTGTAACTCATTTATATATCTAAATCAAAATTTAAACCCTCAACTAAAATATCCATTAAAACTTAGTACACTTACAAACTCAAACCCATTAATATTGAAAACCTAAATTGATAATTTATTTTTTATGACATTCTAATTTTTCATCATTTAACATATAAAAAATCCAAACTGATATGTACAGGTTAAGAATGGTAGAAGACAAGAAAATAGTATGTTGGATTGTTGGCCATGTAAAAAAATAAATATTTTTTGAGTTGATTAAAAATTGTTTGATTTAATTTTTAATATTTTTATAATGAATTTGAAATAAAATTAAAAGAATACGATATACTAAATTGAAGAAAAAAAATAATTATTTAAAAACAAGGAAATAAAATTGTAGGTACTTCAAATAGAATTTTTTTTTCCAACTCAAAAAAAGTCTAAAAATCTTTCTCCCACGAACAGTTTGATTTATTTGGTTTACATGGATAATTCGATTTATTTAGTTCTTGGTATAAAAAATCAAAGCGATCATCAGAAAGCATATTTGCAATACTTTGCAAGACTTGCATAGGTAAAATATGTAATGACCCTATATCTCTTTTGGAAAAATGTGAAAATTTTAATCATTTTGTGAAGATGGAGGTTGGGTAAAGGTGACAAATGAGGAGTCTCGGATCGAATTTTCTTTGGATTTAAATTTTTTTGGGCCCAAGTTTTTTCGGGATTAGATTTTTTGGGCTCAAATTTTTTCATGCTCAAGTTCTTTTAAACTCGAATTTTTTCAGATCGAACTTAGAGTTGGGTGTGTTTTGACGGATTCAAATAATTTGGATTTTTTAAATTATAAATATTTTAATTTCAAATTTAATAATTTATTTTATTTTTATACAATGGAAAATGCAATTTAGATTTACCTTATAAAAAATATATATTTATTTAATAGAGTTTGTTTAGATAAAATAATTAAAGTGTTTATTGTATGTAAAATTCATTATATTTTATTATTTATTATTATATTATATTGTCAATTGAATAATTTTATCTTTCTTATATTCTAAAATATTTATTTCAAAATTCAAATACATTATACTAAGCTCAAACCCGAATAATATTCTTATTATTACCTAAACTCAAAATAAAATAATTATACCCAAATCTCAAGTCGAAATAAAAAGAAATTAAACCCAATACCCAAATACAATTTATAAAAGTTAAAACCTAATTCAAAATCTAATTTAATAAAAATAATATTTTATTAAGATATTGAGTTTTTAATAATATTTTATTTATTAATAGTTATAGATATGTATTGTAATATACTAAATTACACATAACTATTGGTATTATATCTTTTATTATAATCTATAATATAATAATAGTTATATCTATGTATTAATAGTTTGTCATAGTTATATAGTATATTATTATATTATGTAATAGTATATCATCTATTATAGTTAGTTATTAAAACCGACTTAACCTGCCAAATCGAGTTAATTCAAGTAAATTAGTTGATAAATTCAGTTTTAATTTTGAACTAATTAGTAATTATATATGTATTAATAGTTGTAAAAATATATTAATAGTAATATATAATATATAATATATTAAAAATTAAAAATTATTGTTTATTATAATGGTTAAAATATGTTCTAAATTTATATACTCTTCATACATTTGAAAATTAGTCATCTTCCTTTATTCTATATTCTATATTATTATGTCATATCATATATAATAGTTTATATATACGCATCAATGATTAAACATCATAATATTATGTAATAATATATCTTTTACTATAATATAGTAATAGTTATATATATATATATATACTAATAGTTTTTAGTTATAAGTATATACCATATTATGTTATTATGTAATAGCATATAATCTATTATGATTGGCGTTTAAAACATTTTTAACCAACTAACTGAATCAATTCAAGCGGTTGGTAAATTAGATTTTGATTTTAAAATAACTAATAGTTTTAAAATATATTAATTATTATATCATCAGTTTTACAGAGTTTTGAAAACCATGATTTGAGTTGAAATCCAATGAATTACAATTTGAAATAAAATAGTTTAAATACGATAAATTAATTCAAAAATGACAAATAAACCCAAAACAATTAATAGCCCCGAAGAGTCCAAAACAGTTCAATTAAAATACAACTTTATCATAACCAAATTTTAAAACTGACATTTAACCCAGTCTCTCGCTATGCCAACTCTTTCTAAATTTGCTAGTTACCTGAGAGGAAAACAAATAAATAGTGAGCTTACGAGCTCAGTGTGTAACTTAACTTAACAAGCATATCAAATATATAAACTAACAAATACAAATGCAATTGCAGTTCAGATATAGAGTTAGATGCAAAAACATATACATATTCAGATGCATATTCAGATACTACCCCAATTCGCCACACATATCTCTTTCCATCCTTACACATTATTCCATCCATCTCGACACACAAAATAGGATATTAAATACTCATCCAACCCCACACACCTATAAGTGAGCGTATGTCACTGTTTAGAATAGTGCGGTCAAGCTGCCAAATATAATACGCGAAAATTCGCTAGAACAGATATATGTGGTTGAGCCACCAGAACAAATACAAGTGGTTTTTACCACCAGATAGGGCAGATTATTAAACTGTCAACACTTCCTCCATCTCATCATTATCTCACCCCAATGCAAATGCATGTACTAACAGATATCAAATGCACATTTATCATACATGCTTACCACATGATAACATGCTTAACGGAATTACCAATTTACAAAACATATACATATTTCACATATGCTATCCACATTATAAACAATAGCATAACACCAGATTTCATGTTTTTATGTCCTACTTATATAGTATACGGATCCTAAAGAGTGACTAAATACGAATCACACATCAATACAATCTTGAGTACAATTTTCAGAAAATGGGCCCACACAATCATGTGGCCCATACGACCCAACTAGCCCAACCCGTGTGGTCCACACAACCCAATTGATCCAAACTATGTGACTCGTACGGCTTGACATACAGCTGTGTGACGTTGACAGTCCACTTTTTGGCATTGCGTAGTTCTCTATTTTTCAAGTTTTTCGTTACACACCTGGTAAGTTTCCAATGTAAATCCAAAAGCGAGAATTCCAGTACCTAAATCAACATTTCAATAAGATTAGCCAACAAGAATTACCAATTTCTGAATCCCTAATTCAGTTCCAAACAACCACAATCAACCTTAATACCATAAAAATTCAGCCCCTAACATGGCGTAACGTCACTTACCCTCAAAGAAACAGCAACCCAATGCACTTAATTTGCTGGAAGAGTACCAAATGCCTCAGGATCCTCTCCTAAAAATGCAACAAAACAATTAATTCTACAACCTACAGTTTAAATCGACAATCTTTCTTACCCTCCGCAAAATAAACATCAAAACAAAAATTGACTATACTTACCAGCAAAACAATGACAACAATAAGGAAACAATCAAGAAATCCCAACATAAAAGAGCAAAGAAAGGGAAAAAGGTGAAAACCAAAAGAGTTGATGAATGTGGAATTGGGGAAAAATTGGAAAAGAGAAAAATAGCAAAATTGGTTTAGGAACTTGAAAAAAAGTGGAAGAATTTTTGGGAAAAAATCTAATTAATTTTTCTTAAAAAAATCATACCCCACTAACTAGATTTTCTGATAACTAATCAGATTATCCAAAGTTTGAAATTGACCCAACCAAGTCCACTTAGGCGATATCACCAGGAATTAGCAAAAATATTCTCATTTGCACGCACAGAGATTTGAACACAGGATCAAAGGGTAATTTGAAACCTTACTACTAAAGTAGCAAACTCATTCTATAATTAATTGAGTGAAAGTAATATTTAAACCAGAAGTTCAAAGATAGGTGTTAAAACAAAAGTTAACAAAATTCAAGAGAAAATATTCGAACTTAGAACCTTTCACACATTACTCACAACACTTAACTACCATACCAAATTAATCACTTTAATTAAGTTTAATAATTCAAAAACTAAAATTTTAGGGTGTTACAATCAATCTATCACTATTTGAGAGAGCTTCTTCCTATACCTATGAATTTCATTGGACCCAGAAATGATACATTGGAACAATCTTTTGGGTCTTCCAATACCAATAGGTTGATTGTTTCGCTCCTGTATCTTCCAAAAGGAAAAAGAGATCTCTAAGAGACGTTTCCTGGATATGAAAGAAAGTACTTGGGTTCTCCCAATAACTAAAAAGTGTATCATGCCTGAATCTAACCAGGTTTCGTGGTGGTAGAGGAATTGGATCGGAAAAAAGAGGGATTCTAGTTGTAAGATATCTAATGAAACAGTTGATGGAATTGAGATCTCATTTAAAGAGAAAGATATCAAATATCTGGAGTTTCTTTTTGTATATTATATGGATGATTCGATCCGCAAGGACCATAATTGGGAATTGTTTGATCGTCTTTCTCCGAGTAAGAAGCGAAACATAATCAACTTGAACTAGGGATAGCTATTCAAAATCTTAGTGAAAGACTGGATTTGTTATCTCATGTTTGCTTTTCGTGAAAAAATACCAATTGAACCAGGACGCTTGACACAAATAAAGGCATTATGAGTTCCATACAAATTCCCTTTCAATACAATTTCTTTCAAATTCATTAAAATTTCATGGACTGATTCTTGAATACCTACTATGGTAGAATATTCGTGGGGTATTTTATCATATTTCTACGTGTAATGCATGTTTCTTCTAGTTCTCCAGGTAACTCTCGAACCATAGTAATATTAGGAAATTCAAAGTTTATTAGAATAACATATATATTCTCTTTTTTTTTTGGTGAATTACAATAATAGGGTAAAGCCTGAACAACAAACACGACTAGCGTGACTCGAACTGAGGCTACACCTGGCACAATGAACACCATTAACTATTAGGCCATCACATGGAGTTCCATATAAATAATCTTTTTAAGTACTTTAGGCCATCAAAGTTTATCAAAATAACATAACATATAAATTGTTCAGGTCTTTTCTTGAGTAATTCAATTGGGAAATTGATTGAGTTTGTAAGTAAACCCAACACAAATTAATTGAGAAAAAAATCTAAAAAGTAAAATTTATAATAAAAAAATTCAACAATTCTATAATACTTATTAAAATTAAATAATTAAAACTATAATTTCAAAATAAATCTTAAAATAGATAAATATTTTTTAAAAAATAGTATTTTAAAAATCGATTTTATATAACTTTCTTTCTTAACCCACAACATTAAAATAATTTGGTCGGAGACAACATTTGCTTGGTTTGCAAGTTTTTAAACTCTCTTGAATCTAAGCATTTTACTTCAAACTTGGACCAATTTAATTCAATTAAACAAACTAACAGGAAGGTCGAAAATGGAGACCTGACCCCAATCAGCTCAAGTAGTAGGCAGAGATCAATTGCAGGATACTAGATTGAGTGAAGGAAAATGTTATCTGCCTATAAGCAATGCACACAAGGATTCCAAAAAGGCTCGGAGGTCACCAAGCGCCTAGAGGGGCACTCAAGCCTGAAACATGGTGCTTTTGAGAACCAAAAGTCCGGAGGTTTGTTTTAGAACATGTGGATGGATCACCAAAAATGGGGAGGAAAGTTTTAGAATATTTTGAGATTGCATAAAGTTGTATAAAATGTTCTAGAGAATATGATCCGATCGTACATTTGTATTATTTGTAACCCTTAAATTATAAGGGTTTGGATCGTACGCTTGTATTATTTATAGCCCTTAAATCGTAGGGGCTTGGACTATATTTTTAGCATGCAGCTAAAGCGGATTACTTTAGACTAAAACTCATGTTTCTGGTATTTGGTGAATCAAGATCAAGATAAAAGGTGAAGAAAGACTAGAAATGGTATAAAGTTAAAAACAATACCCTCAAATCTCAGTCCACCTCAACTCTATATTTGTTTACACCAAAACAAATTTTGTGATTTAATTTATGTGAAATCCCACCTCTCTTATTTATATATATGACTTGTTATTTTATATAAAGTCTAATATGTCAATAACTTTTTTTATATAAAATTTAAAATATTAATTTTATATGATTTTGGTTATATTATAATAAGTAAAAGTTATTTTATATAAATTCTAAATATTTAATTTTTCTCATTATATTTATATAATTTTTTAAATTTTAATTGCAGATATTATAGTTTTTAAAATTTTATTTTGGTGAATATTTTCAAATTCTTAATTTTTCTGTCAACCAAAACCTTCTTTATTTTTTATAAAAATATTTTTATGAGTGTTTTTGAAATTAATATTAATTAATTTTAAAATGATTAATTTTTTTTTTTAAATTTATAACTTACTATTATATCAATAAAACATAATGAAGATTTATGAATGAAATATGTATTTAAGCTAACATCTAAAAGTGTGTTTAATTTTAATTATTTTATGCCGTATTTTTTTAATTTTAATATTTGATATTAGAGACTAATTTCCATTATTTTTATTTGTTTTTCCCCAAAAATCATGAGCCATTAAATCTAATCTAGCCAACGGTTGTCAAAAATCCCCAAAAAGGGTTCTTGAGGTTTAGAATCCGTACTTAGCCTTCTCAACAGGGTATTCATCGTTTCTCCGCATTACGGGGCTGACGCTTCCGTCCATATCCCTTAAAAAGTGATCTTTTCAACGTGTGTAAGGAACGGCCGCTTTGTATATTTTGAGAAGGTTGTACAGTCGGTTCGTTAGCTTACTGCCTCAGAGGTTGGCGAGCCCAAGAGACAAAATGGCGTAGGATTCGCCATTGAGAAACGTTGATCTAGTATAAGATGATCCCACAGGAGCGATTGTTGGCTAGAGTCAGGTTCCACTAAATCGTAAGTAGTGGTCGTAGGCATCCTCTTCCACTATAACTGGCTTATTCGGTTTGAGAAGGGTCATCCAAAAGTCGAGGATTGAACCCAAGGCAGATCGAGGCAACTCGAGGCTGGAATCTCCCCATAAGAATTTCCTTATCTCAACTCTATTTCCTATTTTTAATTTTCACAATTCCAATTTGACTTTTCAATTCTATTTTTATTTTATTTTCGTTTCCAGATCAAAACTTTTAATTCTGTTATTTTTATTTTTTTAGGAACGCAGGTTTTCTTGGGCACGATTCTGCCTAGGATTTCGAGAAACAAGCATTCGTATAATCCAGTCCTTGAGGATTTCGACCCTACTTCCCCTTTACTGTTGTTTTTACTATTTTACAGGGAATAGGATAATTTGGTGCTTTCAACGACCGCATCAAATTTTGGCGCCGTTGCCGGGGACTAGCAACATGCTAATCTTGTTTTTTGTTTTCTATGACCAGATCTGCTCCAGGCACTCTTGCGTTTGACTTAGAAATAGAAAGGACTGCGAAAGCTAATCGAAAGGAGACAAAACTAAGGAAAAAGCAATCAGCGGTGGTTGGAACTCAAAGCAATCCACCGCCAGAAATTAGAATTGACGACGAAGTAGAGTCTAGGGTCAACAAAAACCCTACTCAAACATTTGAAAGTAAAAAAGAAGAAGTTGATTCACCTAAAGAGGTTCTTGACGCCAGGGTTAAAGAAAACCCAAATCAGGCGCAGCAACAAATGGCTCAAATAATTCGGCAACTAGCCGAAGCCCCGACGAAACAATCACCATTATGCATAGCGTATCCTAATATAGATACTGATTTCGAATTAAAGTATGGGTTAATTCAATTGCTGCCAACTTTTAGAGGTTTACAAAATGAAAACCCCTATAAGCATTTGAAGGAATTTCATATAGTTTGTCTTAGTATGAAACCTCAGGGGGTAACTGAGGATCAAATTAAATTGCGTGCTTTTCCTTTTTCCCTAGCAAATTCAGCAAGGGAATGGTTATTTTATTTACCCCCTGGATCTATTACTACATGGGCTGATTTATCTCGTTTATTTCTTAACAGGTTTTTTCTAGCATCTAGAGCAGCTGAGCTAAGAAGAGAGATCGTTGGAATAAGGCAAAAAGAAGCTGAGTCTCTTTACGACTATTAGGAGCGGTTTAAAAAGCTGTGTGCAAGCTGCCCACAACACGGTATAATAGAGCAATCTCTCCTCCAATACTTTGATGAAGGCTTGAAGCCTATGGAGATGAATATGGTAGATGCCGCTAGTGGAGGGGGGTTGGTCAACATGACTCCCCAACAAGCAAGAGACTTGATCTCCTCAATGGCTGCAAATTCTCAGCAGTTTCGAGCTAATCTTGAACCCCTTAGAAGGGTTCACCAGCTAAGTAATTCTACTATAAAAGATAAACTTGATAGACTTACTAATATTGTGAGTTCTCTTATTGCAGAAAATGCCAAACCAGCCCGGTTATGTGGAATATGTGCTACACCTGAACACATAACTGATGCATGTCCCAGCTTATATGATGACTCTATGGCTTATTTAGATGCAGTGGGAAATTTTCCTAGCCCACCACAGAGGCGATATGACCCCTACGCTAATACCTACAATCCAGGATGGAGAGATCATCATAACTTAAGTTATGGGGCTAACCCACGATATGACCAGCCATATCAAAATCGACCTACACAATAGCCGCAAGATTTAGGTAATTCTCTAGAAACTTTGGTCAATAAATTAGCAACTAATGTCCTTGATTTTCAATAGCAGAAATCTGAGGCATCCATAAGAGAGTTGACCACATCAATTGAGAAAATAAGTTCTCAAGGGAAGCAGCCATCACAAACAGAACCGAACCCGAGACAACATGCAAATGCACTAACGCTGCGAAGTGGAAAGGTACTGGAACCAATTCCTGCTAGAAATCTTGGCCAAGATTCCGCCCAAGAAAAGCTCAAGAACAATGAACAGGTCCGAATAAACCCTCATTGCCCATAATTCAACCTCTATTTCCAGAAAGGTTTTACCAGTGTTGAAGAGGTAAAGAGGACAAGGAGATCCTCGAAACATTTAGAAATGTCAAGATCAATATACCACTGTTGGATGCTATCAGACAGATTCCGCAGTATGCTAAGTTTCTTAAAGAGCTCTGCACCAACAAGTGAAAATTAACAGGTAATGAAAAGGCAAATGTTGGTGAACATGTATCCGCAGTGTTACAGTGAAAAATACCGACAAAATGCAAAGATAGGGGCATGTTTGCGATACCATGCAAAATAGGCCACTTGAGAATAAAAAAAGGCTATGTGTGATTTAAGGGCCTCCATAAATGTAATGCCTTTTTCTATTTATGAATCACTTAACGCGGGTTTTTTGACGAAAACAGGTGTTACTATACAGTTGGCGGATAGGTCTGTTGTGCATCCTAAAGGATTTCTTGAAGACATATTAGTGAAAGTTAACGAGCTTATTTTCCCTACAGATTTTTATGTGATAAAAATGGAGGAGGATAAAGCTTCTAGGTCTTCAGACATCTTGTTGGGGCGACCTTTCCTTAGTACTGCAAATACTAAGATTGACGTATGAAGCGGAACTTTCACGATGGAGTTTGATAGGGAGATTGCAAAGTTTAATGTTTACGATGCTATTAGTCACCCAAGTGAAATCTTAAACGTAAACCGTGTCGACGTAATGGACTCATTAGTAGAAAAAACTTTTGAGTCATCTTATGGAGATAAATCTAAAATGATGATTGAAGATTTTTCTATTAATAAATTATTGGCTCCTAAGGATACTAACCTTCTACCTCCTGTTGTGCAGGCACCAGATCTGGAAGACACACATAAGATTTTCTTATAGGAAAAAACGAAACCAAAGAAAGAAGCACAGGGACGATTAAGCCCAAATATGGTGGATGTAATAGAAAAAGAGAATTTCCAAGCCCATATGAATGAAAGAATTTAATTGGAACAGCTCCAGTTCTAGTTGAGGCGTCAAGCTAGCGACGTTAAACAAGAGTTTGTTGGGAGGCAACCCAATCTTTATTTTTTCTATTTATTATTTTATTAGCTTCTTTTATTTTCTTTTATTTTTTATTACCTTATTTTATTTTATTATTTATTACTTTATTTTATTTTTTATTTATTACTTTATTTGGTTATTAATAAATTTCTCTTCTTCCATCTAGGTAAAACTGAGCGAAAATACGAATAAAAAGAGACAGAAAGTGTGCACCAAAATAGCCCTATCCATGGTACCAAACAGCCTCTATTCCAGATTCTATTCTAGCCCAGAATGCCATATCCCTGCAGCCAAACAGTCCTATTCCAGCCCTAAAATCCCCAAAACCTGCAACCAAACACCCCCTTTCAGCCAAATAAAACCAAACCTTTACATTATTTTTTCCCAATCTTCCTCTTCTTTCTCCATCGCTGCCGAAACTTCCCTACCGCCCCTTTCATTGCCATTTGTGCCACCATCAAGGTACGTACCCGTAGCCGTGTCGCTGCCGAACCCCCCTTTGTCGCCACCCGTCGCCGCTTCTCCTTCTCCTTCCAGCACCGACGACTCCACCGCATGCTTCACGGGGAGTTTTTCTAAACTTTTTTTTACCCGAATATTAATTTATTTTCTTCCACATCGAGGACTGTGTTTTAAGTGGGGAGGAGGCATTCTTCGTTGTTACTGTCATTATCTTCTATTTTTGTTGTCATATTGTTGTTGCTACTGTTTTGTGCTCATTTCTGCCCATTTATTTTAAGAATATTCTGCCGCTTTTCACGCCCAAGATTTTTACCAGGAATTGCCTACTGTTTGACCTACAAGCATGATTCTTACCTTCTGGGGAAATTACGATTTTTTTTCCATAATTGATGTCATCTCCACTGTTTTATTTTTATTAGGCTAAAAGTAATTATGATTAATAAAGTTAACTCTATCCTACTTTTCGTAAATTGATCAAGTTTAATGCAAAGTGGACACTTAATACAATTGCATGCTTAAATTATGTTCATGTCTATTAGGTGGTTACTGAAACTAATTTTTGACACTTGATTATTTTTCCTAGGTCCTCCAAAATTAAAATTTCGTTTAAATTTTGTTTAATGATAATAAATGTTTCCATGGTTATGAGTGCAGCTTAGAACGTGATTGACTGACACTACAGCAAAATAGACTTTTAGCGACGTTTTTTTAAGTCTTTAGCGGCGTTTTTAAGCGCCGCTAACGCAAAAAAGCCGCTAAAACTGGTGCCGCTAAAATTTGCGGCGTTTATTTGAAAAAAAGGCCGCTAAAAGTCCTGGTCTTTAGCGGCGCTTTTATAAAAAACGCCGCTAAATGTCCTGGTCTTTAGCGGCACTTTTATAAAAACGCCACTAAAAGTCCTTGCCTTTAGCAACACTTTCCTAAAAACGCCGCTAAAAGTCCTTGTCTTTTGCGGCGCTTTCTAGTAAACGGCGCTAAAAGTCCTTGTCTTTGGCGGCGCTTTTCTAATAAACGCCGCTAAAAGCCCTTGTCTTTGGAGGCGCTTTTCTAAGAACCACTAAAAGTCCTTGTCTTTAGCGGCGCTTTTCTAAAAAACGCCGCTAAAAGTCAAAAAATAAAAAAAAATTTAAAATATTAAAAAAGCAGCAGATATCAAAGAGAAGCATGCAATAAAATCAACACTATTATCATAGCACGCACAAGAAGTATTAATTGGATAACAATTTATATACAAATCCATTCCTATCCCTTTACTAGCTTAAGCAAATCCTTTAGCATTACTTTGATAACAGTTGTTATACAAACCCATTTATGTTCTAGAGACACAACTAATAAATGGATGCTAAAGATGACAATCTGTTGGAAGAAGATGAAAGCTTCTTATTCATGACCAGACCATCATGTGCAACGAATGAGCCAACTGATGACATGGCTGTGAAATTGGATGCCATCTCACTCTCTTTAATAAGCTGAAAAATATTCAAAACCAAGTTTTAGAATCAAGGTTATCTCAAATGTAAATTGATGAATAAGCAAACTTTTTTCAAATATTTTAATTTCTACAACTAAAACACAGTAAAAAAAACAAATGAAGGTAAAATTCACAGGTAAAATCAATAATTTTTGAAGCATTTCAAGTTTTAACAAAGTTCAAATGAAGGTAAAATTCACAGGTAAAATTCACATTGACTAGATGCCCAACAAAACCTGCAAATATCTCTCCATAATACTCAAAATATGTATCTGTTGTGAAAGCCACATAACCAAAGCTGAAGATGCCTATAAGGTCTCACAAAATAAATAGCATAGAATGCTCATTCCTAAACTAGCTTTCCTAGTATTTTCACTTCAATCATATGTATGAGGAAGTTAATGCTTCCAGACATTCAGAAACATGCCCAAAACAATCACTACAACACTATTATAGACAAATATATAACACCATACATACCAAAGCAGTCAAACGTCATTAAAATACGAATCTCGTCACAATTTCCAGAATCCAGAGCATCCTGAAAAAGTAAAACTTATGAAAAAGCAAAAGAAAACAGAATGCAAATTAAATTTGCCATTGGTTAGTGGTACTTCACAAAATTAATGCAGAACAAGGTAAATTTCACATGCAAGCCAAGCCACAACTATTATTGCCATTAAGTTGAGGGAAATCAAATAACTTACTTCTTCATGTCCCTATCACAAAGTGGAAGAGAGTGTGTCTGTGAAAATTAACATGAAAATCAAGAACATTACAGTAGACATAAGAAATTACCCAACCGAATTTTGCTTTAACATTGTCAAGCTAGAGATCAGCAAAAAGAAAAAAAAAGGATCAATAAAGTACAAAAATGAAAACAACAGATCGAAGCAATACCAACAGACATAAAAATAGTCTTAAAAACAAATGCAAACAACACAAATAAATGTAAGTGACTTAATAAAACCAATTTATTATAATAAATGGAAAAAATACAAGAGTTACCATAGAAGCAGCATAAGGCAGGAGAAGATGGTATGCTTACTGAATTTGATTTAATGGAAAAAAAACGAATTGTCATGAATATAGAATAGAATACATTGAAAAGTCAGAGCAGTGTATTTGCAACATGCAGAAACAGAATCAGCGGCAACAGAGGGAGCAATTAATCCTCAAGAAACATACAATGAAATTCAACAATAAATTTATAAGCACAAATATTGAACAAAG
The DNA here is from genome assembly GCA_020496765.1 of Gossypium stocksii. Lineage (NCBI taxonomy): Eukaryota > Viridiplantae > Streptophyta > Magnoliopsida > Malvales > Malvaceae > Gossypium > Gossypium stocksii. The sequence continues at coordinate 6,424,116 of CM035623.1, forward strand.
AGGCAACAAAGAAAGGGTTCCAAAAAATGGATTACCTTTATGGTAAAAAAGGAAATGAACGACCATCCTCTATTATATGCCGAAGTTTACAAAAACAGATTAATCTATAACCATCATTGAACTTAAGACATCACATGTTACAATTTGCTCTAGAAATTCAAAAGTATATGGAGATATATAACTAACCACAAACACGTCTAGATAGTTAAATAAAAGCATTTAGAAATAAAGACATGGCTACTCAACTAAATACTTTATGCAACCCATGTATTGAAATCTTATAATCAAAATTGAGCTTGACTAAAACAACAATTATGCAACGCGGAGAATAGAAAATACAACATAATGAACTCGGAAGTGAAAACTAGAAGATGTCATAAGTAAATTATCCACAGGAAAAACAACAGAATCATGCATAGTTGAGTCCTACAGGAAGTGTCATAAGTAAATTATCCACAGGTTTAAAAGAAGAGGACAAAGTAAATTATCCAGAGTAATAAATACAACATAGTCGTATAAACAACAAACAACCACAACATGCACCCATTCAAAAACATACATTTAAGTAGACTTGAAGTTAGAAATCAAATTTGACCCAAAAACATGAGAATGTCACCATTTGAACTCAGTACTGAAAAATTGAACCAGGTTTAAGATGTCAGAGATGTATGCAAATCTTTACTTGGATTAACTGGATAAGATAAACCCGAATGTGCTTGAATGAAGCCAAAAACAGCTTTAATAGCCTTTAAAGATGCAAAACTAAAAAATTTAAATATATACATCCAAAAGTCATTGCTTTGAGGAAACAGAACTAGGTTCTAGATTTTGCACTTAGCTTGGCAATTTCTTTTAGTCAAAAATCAAACGCAGGCTACAAATGCCAAACATGTTTAGAACATTTTTTAAGCTTCAAGTTGATTTTAAAACCTAAAATTCAAGCACAAACCAAGCTTCATTTTTCTTCCTTCATCAATACTGATTTCTTTAATAAACAAGTGTGTGAATTAAGTTTTATATTTCCTTAGAACTCTATTATCAGCAACCGTGTATTCAACAAAAGCATTTTTAAATTTGTCAACTAACCTGGGCTATGACTTCACGGACTGGTTCACTAACTATTTTAAGAGGCAAGCCTAAAGAAGAAAGGCCAGAACGTTGTTTGACAGTACGAGGAGAAAGCCCATCAACAAGCAGATTCTTAACCTAATTTTAATCAAACAAAAAAAAAGGTCATAAATAGAAACAAGAAAGATCTGAAAAGCAAGATCATTTGATTAGTAAAGAAAAGAGAACAAAAGCTTACCAGGCAACCAGTTTCTGGGAGGGAAAGCCAAAGAGAGAAGAGCTGTTCAGCGAGAAAAAGATCGAATTTCACAAAATTGATTTAATAATTCAAGAACAAATTTAAAGAGCTACAAAACCCATACCTGAATTTACGGTTTAAACACCCAAAAACGATCGACGCCTCAAATCCACCAATTCCGAAAACTCCTGTCGACGAAATTGTAAAACGCAACAAAAGAAATGGAGTAGAAGCAAAAGAGTAGAACTCCAATTGAGACGAAAACAACCCATTGAAATGAAGCAGCAGAAGAAAATCAAAGATTAAAAGAAAAAGAAGAAAACGTGAAAAAAAGAATAGAAGAACGTGTGAGAGGGAGAAGAGATTTTGCCTCTTTCAATTTTTGGGAGTGAGCAGGATTTTAATTACCCCTTTTTTATATAAAAGAAATAATAATTTTTTTGTGGCGTTTTTTAGAAAAACGCCGTTAATTCTTTAATTTATTGGTAATTTATCTATAATATATTTTATAAACTCATAGAACAAAATAATATCAAACACCAAATCATATATTAACAAATAAATATATTAACCATATATTTAGCTTGCATATTTTAAAATAAGTTGTTTTAATTTTTCAAATTTGATAAAAGTTTACAAAAATGTTTAAAAATGGGTCAAATATATTATCATTACGTTTTGTTAATTAAACATATATACAAATTAAATATATATTTATTGTACTTTAATTAAATAAATATTTCATTTAAGTAAAAAATTGAATTTAAAAAATTAAATTTTATTAAATATATTTTAATTTATAAACACGGAATAAACAAACTTATTATATATATAATGTCGGCAGCAGTTGTTTGAATATTACATAGAAGAGGAAAGTAGTGATGATCTACAACATTTAATAATATTGATCACAAAATATAGTTTCAATTAACTACTAACAAAATCACCTAATATGAAAATGGAAAAGCAAAGACGATACGTCATATATTTTTAACAATATTTTAATTTTAATTTGATTTTTTATTATATTATTTAAAATTTTAATTATATGATGTAAAAATATATTTTTTATGAAAAAGTTTCTTTTCTGAGTTATCATTGGCCACAACAATAGTTATTACGAATACATACCTTAATTATGTCTTTTTATTTGCTTTTTAATTTTTGGGGCAAATTTATAGAATTTATTCCATCAAAATCTTATAATCCCTAGCCTACAAACCAGCATTATAAGTGTATATATATAAATTTCTTGTGAAATTGGTTTTACTTCATTTCAAAAGCAACATCAAATAGTTACACCCAACATGGATTTGATAATGACATGATCTTTTATATAGATTTTGGGTAAAAAAGTTGTCATTTAATTAAGGCAAATAATTACACTATACTACACTTATATATAGATGAAAAAAATCATGTAGAAGATAAATAAGAATTTGGTTGAAATAGTAAGTTTATAGAATTTTGGATTTAAATATCATAATGTTTGTTTATTTCTCTAGTTTTAAATAAGATTATAAAAAATAAAAACATTGTTATTTTACACAAAAAAAAATCATTATAATAATGTTTTTTATTTTGTAAATGAAATGAGATTTTGGGATATTTAACTGCATTGAGATATAAAATATATTATAGATAAATTTTTGGTATATATTTATATATTTTATAAACTTAATTATCTATAATATATATTTTATACACTACAATTTTAACCCTAAACCACAAACACCAAACACCAAATCCCAAACCCTAAACTACGTGATCTATTCAAAACTATATATAAATCTTAAACCATAAATTCTAGACCATAAGTACTTAAACCGTTAAATATCAAAAACCCTAACCTTTAAACCCTCATAGCCTAACCCCTAAAATCATGAAGAGTACTGAGACCTTAACTATAAAATAATAAACCCTAAACCACAAACTATAAATCACAAACACTAAACCCCTAACCACTAACCCATAAACCCTAAACCACAAAAACATAAACCATGAACCCTTAACCCTAAACCCATAAACCCTAAACATAAACCCTTAATACCGCTAAACATTAAGATCATAAACACTAAACACTAAACCTCAAACCTAAAATAACAAAACCCTAAACCATAAAATTAATATTCCAAACATTAAACCCTAAACATAGACTTTAAATCTTAAATATTAAACCCTAAACCCAAAAAATAATAACTAAACCTTAAAACTTAACTATGAAAATATAATTCAGAACAAGACATTTAGCGGCATTTTTGGAAAAATGCCGCTATTTCTCAGACTTTTAGCGGCGTTTTTGGAAAACGCTGCTATTGCTCAGACTTTTAGCGGCGTTTTTGGAGAAATGCCGCTATTTCTCAGACTTTTAGCGGCGTTTTTGGAAAAACGCCGCTATTGCTCAGACTTTTAGCGGCGTTTTTGGAGAAACGCCGCTATTTCTTAGACTTTTAGCGGCGTTTTTCCAAAAACGCCACTATTTCTCAGACTTTTAGCGGCGTTTTTCGAAAAACGCCGCTATTGCTCAAACTTTTAGCGGCGTTTTTATTGCTCAGACTTTTAGCGGCGTTTTCGTAAAAACGCCGCTATTGCTCGATTTTTAGCAGCGTTTTTTTTCAAGCGCTGCTAATGTATAATATTTACGGCGTTTTTACCAAAAACGCCACTAAAAACGCCGCTAAAGCCCTGTTTTGCTGTAGTGTGAGTAACCGGGGTAGGGTGCTTGGGTTTTCATTCTACTTCGCGTCAAAAGGTTGTGTAACGTGATAGGTAAAACTCCGCTAACCAAGGTTATGAGTGCGGCTCAGAACGTGACTGACTGAGTAACCGGGGTAGGGGGCTTGGTTTATCATTCTATTTCGCGTCAAAAGGTTGTGTGACGTGATGGGTAAAACTCCGCTAACTGGAAATAAATAATTTTAGGAGTATGTTAGGCTGAGTAACCGGGGTGGGGTGCTTGGGTTGTCATCTCTCTTCGCGTCAGAAAGTTCAATATATTCCTAAGTAAATAAACAATAACAAACAAAAAAATAAATAAATAAATAAATAAATAAATAAAAAGAAAAAAAATATAGTACTAATAAATTGCAGTTGGGGACTAAAGGAGGAAATAAATAGGGTGTCTTGGTAGGTTTGGTAATTTACCTAAATAGCATGAAATAATTCAAGACGATTTTAATTTTTGTATGTATTAATTGGAATACTTTTTCTGTTTCACTTAAAGCAAGCTTAGAGTTCTCTTTATTTTTCATATGCATTTTTAACTAATTTTTATGAAACTTTGGAGTGGTATTTCATTTATGGCAGAATCTAGCTTTCACAGTCGATAGGAACCATACTTGAGGGCAATCATGGGCTAAATAGGGGAGAATTTGATAATACTCTAGAATAACGTATTTTTATGTATTAATTGTGTATTTATTCTAAGTATGATCCTGCTTATTTGAGCTATTTAGATATTTTATCTTATAGGGATTAAATTGGAGGCAAAAGCGAAATTAAGAGACAAAAACATGAAATTAAAGATAAAATGGGCCAATGTGCAACAAAAGGAAAAGTTGGTGTCAAAAGTGCAAGCATGGAGCACACAAAGGTTGAAATGCAAAAGAAGATATTTTATTCTATCAAGACTTTATTTTGATTATATTAGGATAATTAATATTAAGATAATTATTAGGGATTATTTAATTTTAGGATTTTATCTTTATTTATTTTCAATTAAATGTAGGCATAATTGTAAAAAAAAACCCTCAACCTTTGGGGGCTTTTTGATATACGCCCTTAACCTATTTTTTTTAAATCGGCCCTTTACGTAACAGATTTTTCAGATTTCAACCCAGTTGAAACGATAACCGTCAACTGATCGTTAGTCAACAGTCGGTCAAGAAAATTGGTTTACGTGGCATTCACTTGATTGATGACGTGGCTCGCATTAAAATTAAAGTGGCTGACGTGGAAAAAAATTAAATTAAATAAATTTAATAATCATAAAACCAAAAAAAAACCCTAAATCCCTAAACCCCCCAATTCGATACTTTCTTCCCATCTAAAATCCCCAAATCGTGAAATTTCCCAAATCCCTAACCTTCGGAATCAACCCCTAAAAACTTCAAATCTCTAAATCTTGATGCCTAAATCGTTAGCATTCCGAAATATTCTTGAAATCCCTAAAACTTTTACAAATCAAATCATTGAATCCCTAAAACGACTAGGAACGAAATCATGAAATCCCTTAGAACGAAATCGTAAAATCCTTTTTCTTTTCGATTTTATTTTTCTTCCTTGTTGTCTAAAATCATGGATTCACATAGTTCGAATAGTCAGTCTAGAGGTTCGGTAAAGCATGGTTCAAAGAAAAAAACATCATATGTAAATGTTGTTACTTCATCGCGGAAGGAGTATGCCTATGATGGACCAGCAGTAAAATGTCACTGCAATAAGTTAGCTCCAAGAGACACTTCATGGAGCGATTTAAATTCCGGGAGAAGATTTTATGGTTGTTTAGATTTTCGGGTAAGTGAAGAATTTTTATTTACAAATTGAGCTTGAGCTCAAATTTGATGATTTCATAAATCTCAGTATTTGTTTTGTTTTCATTTTGGATTATTTCAATTTGGCTGAATTGGGATTTGTTTGTAGGACGGTGGTTGTGATTTCTTCAAGTGGTACGATGGAAAAATGTGTGACCGTGCAACTGAGTTACTGCGTCAATTATGTGATAGTGAATGAAATCTATTGAAGGAAAATTTAGCACTTAGAAAGAATGCTATGGATTTGATTGCATTTGATGGTAACCATAATGGTGGCAGTAGTGTTGTTGGCATTGAGGTTGAAGGAGGTAGATCAATTTGTGGTGTTGAAGAAGAAGTAGCATTAAGGAAGAAAATGTTGACCATGAAGCAAAAAATTAAAGTTATGAAGAAAGAGAAGTCAATTTATAAGATATTATTTTCTTGCTCTTTGTTATGTATGGTATGCATCAGCATAAGTTTCTTTTTTGGCAGTAGTGGTAAGAGGCATATGCAGCTAGCAGTTTCAAATGTCGATTGAGAAATATTGGATTTTTTTATGTAATTTAACATTATGCTTGGAAGTAATGACCAATATTTGTTGTTTATGCTTGTGATAAGAGGCATATGCTTGTGATTCTATGATTTCCCCCTTACAATTTGGATAAATGTACTTTACAAAAGCATATGATTAGTCTATACAGCATTCATCCTATACACCATAAACGCTATACCAGCCAAAACGCTATACATCATAAACGCTATACCAGCCAAAAACCAAAATGTGAGTGAGCTATACATGAACCAAAAAAACCAACATATTGGTTTTCAATTGAACAAAATAACATTCAACAATAGTGTATTCTAAAACCAGAATGTTGTAGGCTCAAAATGTGACTACCATCTTCTGTTCCAAAACTAGAATGTTGTAGGAAAAATACCTTACACCGTATCATAGGCTATCGTGAGATGGATCTGCGAAATAGAAAACAGATACAAATAAATAAATGGATTATGGCACAAGTTCAAAAGTAAGTTATCATAAAATCACAAGACAAACATCAGAAGTCATTCAAAACAAAATAACGATGATTTACTCATGTTTACTGCAACCGATTCTTGTGTTCCCAAGTGGTCGAGAGGAGCATTTCGCTTCTTATTCTGTGACTTAGGTGTTGTAGAAGATTTTCCAGTAGCTCTCGACATGCTCTTTGTGGTTTTACCAGACTACAAGAGTATTTTATATTAATATTAACAATATATAATATAACTAATACCAATATTAAAAGGAAGAAACTTACACAATATATTTAACTAAGGAACAACACTGTACCTATTTCGAATTTGTGAAAGATCGCTTGTTATGGCTAGGTTGGCCACATTGAGTACATGTCATGAGTAGACATTTCTTACTCAAGTGACCAGGCTTCAATTTTTTTGGTTCATCTTTGGCCATCCTCCTGTTCTTTTTGGGCTTTCCAGGCATCTTCCTTTCAATAGGAGGTAGCATTGGCTGAATACCAGTTTTTTCCCAATCGTGTGGCCCATTTATGGGTTGCATTGGAAAAGAGTAAGCTTTCTTATACATATCAATATGATAATATTCATGCAGATATTCATCTGGTTGAAGCCCTAAGTGATACATGGCAACACATGCATGGGAACATGGAATCCCACTAATTTGCCAACGTCTACAACTACATATCCTTTGACCTAGGTCTACTGTATACTGATAACTTCCTTTTCTCAACTCACATCCATTTTTACTATTCCATATCAGTTGCCACTCTACACAATCTTTCTTGTTGGCATCAAACTTAGCTTTCACCAATGGACTATAATTTTGCTTCCATCCATTACATAGCTTTCTTTTTTGTACTATCCTTGTCATCATCTTGGTCCTAATATCCTTAAGCATTCTGATAATGCTTTTGAACCTAGTTTCAACAATGCTTGAATTGAATGCTTCACACAAATTGTTGTCAACTATATCTGATTTACAAGTAGTCCCTAAAAATGCTCTAATCCACATCTTTGGAGACTTTTTCATCAAATTATCGTAAGTATCCTTATCTTTCTTCTCCAGTGCTGAACATAGATCCTCCCACTCCCTCTCAGTCGTGCACTTTGCAATCTGCCAAAAATCACACTTAAAAGATTTCCCTAACTTCCTCATTGACCAATTTGTAAACACGTGCCTCGTACAATTCCTATGCTCCACCCTTGGTAGTATGTCTGAAATTGCAATCTCAAGGCCCTAATTCAAATTCATGAACGAGATAGATTGTTAGAAAATTTTAGTTAAATACAAATAACAGGTTAAAAAAATACCAAGCTTAAAGTTGTATATTTACTAACCTTTTGTTGGTCACTGATAATTGTGTACCCATACCCATCTTCCAAGCCCAAATCAGTTGATAGGAGACTGAGAAACTAGGCACATGAATCAGTGCACTCCACTTCAACAACAGCCCATGCAATAGGGAACATTTGGTTGTTTGTGTCTCTTCCAACAGCTGTGAGAAATTCACTCTTAAATGGACCTTTTAAGAAGCAACCATCTAGCTCAATGAGTGGCCTACACCCCGCTTTCCAGCCTCTCTTTAGTGTATCAAAGCACACATAAAACCTCTTAAAATGAGAAAGGGAGTTTGCTGTCACCCTTTGAACAGCCATTTTTATTGTACTTCCTAGCATCTTTGACCTTAACTCATGAGCATAGTCCCATAGCAAGCTAAATTCCTCCTTATGATTCCCAGCCATTTTCTCCTTCACTATTTTCTTCGTTCTATAACAACAGTCAATGGTCACATTTATATGCATCTTAGAAGCACATCTTCTTTGAATTTCCCTCAGCTTCATCTTGGGGTGATCCTTGATAGTTGCTTCAAAATGTTGGGCAATCATAGCAGCAGTCACCATTTTGTTCTTAAAACTAACCGAACAATGGTGCTCATCATGAAACGTCTTTATTTGCAAGCATTCTGCAACAAGACTGTAGCTAGCCCTAATTCTCCATGGACAGTTAGGGGAAGCAATGCAACTCACAACAACCCTTTTCGGTTCATTCTTAATAAACTTTAGTTGTCTTCTACATTCTTTGGAGTACTTTCGAATTGCACTCTTAAACTGTTTGCCATCCTTAAACAACATTCCCAAACTAAATTTTAACTTATCATTGTATAAGGGAAACTTGCTCCTCCTTCTCTCACCATCTTCATGTTCTTCATCTTCATCAGACCCAACCAAGCTTCCATGTTCATCTGAGTCCCATACCTCAGTCTCATTCCCATCCTCCTCTTCTTCAATCCGTGCAGTAGCAACATTATCCAGTCCGTATGATGTTGCAAAATCACCAGCATATTCATCAGCAACATTATCTACTCCATCTGATGTTGTAAAATCACCAGCATATTCATCAGCAGCAACTTCACTATCATTATTCTCTCCAACAGTAGACCCTAAACTAATATGTCCACCACTTTCCATAACAATATCCTCATCTACCTCAATACTAGTAGCAGACACACCCTCCCCATCAGTTTGTACCTCTCCTGCTACACCCTTCCCACCAGATTCTACCTTTTCCAGATCACCTTCACCATTAGATTTTATCCCTTCATCATCACCCTCCCCATCAACTTCCACCTCTTCAACATCACCCTCTCCAGTAGTCAACAGAAAAATATCATTCACAAGTATAGGGTTATCAACCTCATGTTCAACATATAACTCAATCTCCTTAAACTTGACCCAAAAGTCTAACATAGCTATGGTAGAATTGTCATCATAAATCACCCTAAGATTATTTTGTAACCCTACTGTACCAGGCTCATGAAAATATATTAACATGACAGTGTTAAACCCTAACCCAATTTTCACTATTTTACATAATTCAAAATAAGATATTGTGTCTGGATCTTCTTTAAGCCTAATCACTTCCCCACCTACATATCTAACATATGGGTCATTTACAAACTGCCCATCAACATGCAAAATAATATAATATTTATCATCACTAGACATCTACAAAAATACATTGTAAGTAAAAAAAATTAAAAAAAAAACAAAACAGTAATAGAAGTCTGCAATTTTAACATCTTTTCTTAGCAAAAATAAATTGCTTTGAATAAACAAACAATTTTCTAAGCAAAAAACATTAAAAAAAACTCACTACCTACATCGGGACCACTTCTTTGAATACAATACAAAACAGTAACACATGTCTACAATTTTAGCATCTTTTTGCTTGGGTAACAGATATCAATATCATTGGGACCACTGTCACATCACAAATCGACAAAACAAACTCTACATAGTGGCATTGAAATTGCAATAACAAATCACAATTAACCATCTACAATTTTGACAACAGTTTTATCAACAACATCGGGACTACTATCTCATCAAAAATCGACAAAACAAACCCTACATTGTGGCATTAAAATTGCAATAATAAATCAAAAATAACCAACAAATCAAACCAAAAATACAATTTATTTTCCCAACAAACCAAATAAGAAAGCACCTACCTTACAATTTTGGGTTACGAAAACTGCTCACGATTGTGGAATTTTTTTTCGTTCCTAATAATTTTAGGGATTCAATGATTTGATTCACGTAAAGGTTTAAGGATTTCAAGAATATTTCGGAATGAACAATTTAGGGATTTCAAGATTTAAGGATTTGAAGATTTTAGGGATTGAATGCAGATTTTAGAGGTTAGGGATTTGAGAAATTTCACAATTTGGAGATTTTAGATGGGAAAGTATCGAATTGGGGGTTTGGGGATTTAAGGTTTTTTTTTTTTGGTTTTATGATTATTAAATTTATTTAATTTAATTTTTTTTCACGTCAGCCACTTTAATTTTAATGCGAGCCATGTCATCAGTCAAGTGAACGCCACGTAGACTAATTTTCTTGACTGACTATTGACTAACGGTCAGCTGACGGTTACTGTTTCAACTGGGTTGAAATCTGAAAAATCCGTTACGTAAAGGGCCGATTTCAAAAAAAAAGGTTAGGGGTGTATATCAAAAAGCCCCCAAAGGTTGAGGGCTTTTTTTGCAATTATGCCTTAAATGTATTTATCTTTTGGGAGTTTAAGTAGGATTAGACTATCTCCCCTAGCACTATAAATAGGGGGTGAGGTGACTCAAAATTCATGCTTCTTTTTTCTGTAAACATTCTCTTCTCCATAAATTCAGTCTTTTTGTTCTTTCTGTATTTCTATAAAATTTCCTTTTCCAGTATTTTTATTTGTTTTTCCCCAAAAATCATGAGCCATTAAATCTAATCTAGCCAAAGGTTGTCAAAAATCTCCAAAAAGGGTTCTTAAGGTTTAGAATCCATACTTAGCCTTCTCAACAGGGTATTCATCGTTTCTTCGCATTACGGGGCTGACGCTTCCGTCCATGTCCCTTAAAAAGTGATCTTTTCAACGTGTGTAAGGAACGGCCGCTTTGTATATTTTGAGAAGGTTGCACAGTCGGTTCGTTAGCTTACTGCGTCAGAGGTTGGCGAGCCCAAGAGACAAAATGGCGTGCGATTCGTCATTGAGAAATGTTGATCTAGTATAAGATGATCCCACATGAGCGATTGTTGGCTAGAGTCAGGTTCCACTAAATCGTAAGTCTAAATCCCTGGAGCTGGTGGTCGTAGGCGTCCTCTTCCACTATAACTGGCTTATTAAGTTTGAGAAGGATCATCCAAAAGTCGAGGATTGAACCCAAGGCGGATTGAGGCAACTGGAGGCTGGAATATTCCCATAAGAATTCCTTATTTCAACACTATTTCCTATTTTTAATTTTCGCAATTCCAATTCGACTTCTCAATTCTGTTTTTATTTTATTTTCGTTTCCAAATCAAAACTTTTAATTCTGTTATTTTTATTTTTTCAGGAACGCAAGTTTTCTTGGGCATGATTCTGCCCAGGATTTCGAGAAACAAGTATTCGTATAATCCAGTCCCTGAGGATTTCAACCTTGCTTCCCCTTTATTGTTATTTTTACTATTTTACAGGGAATAGGATAATTTGGTGCTTTCAACGACCGCATCAATAGGCCATTTTATCTTGTTTTGAGATTTTATCTTAGGATCCCTCTAGTTTGGCTATATAGCCTATTTGGTTATTAGTTGCTATCTAAACCTTCAAGGATAACAGCAAAGCAAAGCACAGTTTTTCTTTTTTTTTTGGTCTTTGACCAGTAAAGTTTGCATAGAAACATGCACGTGGATCAAAACAAAAAAAGAGAGGCATGATAGTGTATAGGAAATTGACATGGCAAGGGCCCATACCTCTCCAGTCCGTTTAGGTACTTGTCATAGACAGAGAAATGAAGCCGACCACCTGTCGAGATGGTAAGAACCTCAAAAAGATTTTCACAAATAATCACATTGGCAATGATTGGAACTGCAGGAGCTATTCGAGAGAAAGCCTCTATCCCGATTCACAGATCATCATCTAACTGCATGCAAGACAAGATGATGACATTAAGTTTCAGCATCATTTACTTTTATTGGACAATTAATGGCCCAAAAAATAACCCATATTCCATGTGTGTAGGAATAGTTTGACTGTGCAAAATACAAGAAAATATGTTGTAATTACAGAAGACCATTTGGAATTCTCACACAATATATGTAGCATGCATTGACAGAGACGCCAGCAAGCATGCATCTGATTCTTTTTGCAAGATGATTGAACCACCCCCCCTCTCTTCCCCCCGGAGGTGCACACACATAACCACAAACACACCCTAAAAAAAGAAATACATAAAATATGAAACTTACATTAATTAGAGATTGGCAGCTGCTGGGCCTTCCCAGGCCACCATCATGTCAAATGTAAGGCGTCGAGACTTTTTATCAGCCAGATGACCCATTACTTAAGTAGACAGAGCAAGAGCCCTGAACAGCAGTAATACAAGAAGTTCCTCGCAAACCGTGACTTATGCTCTATAGAATCACATAAATGTCAACAAAATTAAGAAATATTATTTATTTTGAAGTGATTTTTTTTATTATAAAGTTGGAGTGCAAAACCAAATTTAGGTAACTGACGACTGTAGCCTTCCCTTCCATACCATTATTTGGGTGTTACGATTTTGCTAGAAATCAATCAACGATGCAGTCGCAGACACTTAAAAGGTCCACATCTCGCTCTCCCTCTGCCTGGTACTCTTCGCCATTGCCTCACCACCATGACCCCATTCTCACCACCCTCTCTCACGCAATTAGCAACTCCCCGACAAAGCCTCTTCACGTTTCTCTCAGTAAACTCCTTCCTTCCCTTACTCCCTCTCATGTCGTCAACCTCATCGTCCTCAATCCTCACTCACTATCACCGCACTCCCTCTTCTCCTTTTTCAACTTCCTTTCTTCCCACCCCACTTTTCGCCACACTCTTCATTCTTATTCCGCCATGTCCCATTTCCTTGTTGCCCACAATATGCTCCCTCAAGCACGATTTCTTCTCAACTTTTTAGTCTCTCGCAAAGGGAAAGACTCGGCTTCTTCGATTTTTGCTTCGGTTCTTGAAACTAAAGGTACCTATCGGTGTGATTTTGTTTTTGATTCCTTAATGATTGCGTATACGGATTTGGGTTTTCTTTCTGATGCTATTCAGTGCTTTAGATTGGTAAGGAAGCATAAACTTAGAGTACCATTTCGGGGTTGTAAATATTTGTTTGATAGAATGATGAAGATAAGTTCTCCGATTGTGAGTTTGGGATTTTATATGGAGATTTTGGAATATGGATTCCCACCCAATGTGTATAGTTTTAATATTTTGATGAATAAATTGTGTCGAGAAGGTCGAATTAAAGATGCCCAAATGGTGTTTGATGAAATTGCAAGGAGAGGTTTGCATGCTTCAGTTGTCAGTTTCAATACTTTGATCAACGGATATTGTAAATCAGGGAATTTAGACGAAGGGTTTAGGTTGAGAAGTGCTATGGAGGAAGCTGGGATCCGTCCTGATGTTTTTACTTACAGTGTTTTGATTAATGGATTGTGTAAAGAGAGTGGGTTGGATAAAGCAAATGAACTGTTTGAAGAAATGTGTAACAGAGGGTTGATCCCAAATGATGTTATTTTCACTAGCTTAATTGATGGAATGTGCAAAAATGGAAGAACTGATTTAGCCATGCGAACATATCAGGAGTTTTTGACAAAAGGATTCAAGCCAGATTTGATTATGTACAATTCACTTATAAATGGTCTATGCAAGGCTGGGGATCTAAAAGGGGCAAAGAAGCTTATTGCTGAGATGAGCTTGAGAGGTTTAAAACCTGACAAGTTCACTTACACAATACTATTAGATGGATTTTGTAAAGAGGGAGATATGGAGTCAGCATTGGGGATTAGAGAGGAAATGATTAAACAAGGGATTAAACTTGATGATGTGGCTTTCACAGCCCTTATTTCAGGGTTATGTAAAGAGGGAAGACACCTTGACGCTGAAAGAGCATTGAGGGAGATGTTAGACGCTGGTATGAAACCTGATGCTGCTGCCTATACTATGGTCATGGATGGATTTTGTAAGAAGGGTGATGTAAGGATGGGTTTTAAGCTGCTTAAGCAGATGCGGAGTGATGGCCATGTGCCTGGTGTTGTAACCTACAATGTGCTTATGAATGGACTTTGCAAACAGGGGCAACTAAGAAATGCTAATATGCTGTTAGATAATATGCTTAATTTGGGGTTGGTTCCAGACACCATTACATACAACATTCTATTAGATGGTCATTGCAAGAAGGCGAATCCAAAAGATTTCGGCAAGTTAAAAAGTGAGATGGGGCTTGTAGCAGATTATGCCTCGTATAGTTCACTAATTAGCAAGATCAGTGGAACATCAAAACATCATTCAAGGAGATAACACTTTTTTGAGCAGGTTAGCTCGGTGTATATAGTTATAAGATGAATGGACAAACATGAATTCTGTTTTTCTTTTGTAGCAAGCTGTGGACTTCGATGCAGTTGGATTACCTTTGGTCTACTAGATGGCTTGGTTATTGAGATTCTTGACAGTGAATCTTATCTAACATCTGGCGCGGTTCTTTTTAACTTTTGCATTGACAGTTCTTGTGCATTAAATTTTATTGTAGTGCTAGGGATCGCCGGGGACAAGTTAATAGTTGCAATAATAGTTCAGCTTCAAAAAGTTGGAGTTCACAAGGCAACATGACAGATTTAGACAGTGAGCATCAGATAAAGCCATTCCAATACAATTTGTTGGACATCTTTTCTCAAAATGCATAAGATATTTAGAAGCCTATACAGCTATTGTCCAGGAACCCCAACATGGTTTAGCCCCCAGGCTAGTAACAGAGCCATGCCTGAGCCAAGCCCCAAGATTTAAATTGGGTTTGGATAAAATATGAGGCATCTGATTGAGTCGGTTCGGCATGAAGATAGCTAAGGGTCTCATGGATTTTCTACAAGCATTGTTTTCATGTTACTGAAAAGGTTGCAGAGACCTATGGCGACTGAAGATAAACTTGGTCTTTAGCTCTAATTTAAATATTGGCATGCTGTTCTTATTGAACGGGATTTTCATGAGTCGACTCAGAACTTTCTTCCCTCCAGCGACAAATCTGCTCTTTCATTTTATGATACTCTAAAGTCTACATACATTCTTAACAAATTTTGGTTTCGGGTGTTTGCGGCTATTGCTTACTCATGTTTTGTTGTGCTTGTTGAAACGGTGCAATTGTAAAGGTGAGCTTGGGTTTTGTCTTCGGGTAAAAATATTTGGTCTAAAAAATTGACTTGGCTAAAAAAAGCTTAAGTTTGTTTAAAATATAGGCTGTGTTTGGGCTTAAGCATTTAAAGTTCAAGCACAACTTAGCTCAATTTTTAGGTTTTTAATATATTATATTATGTAATTTATAATATATAAAAAAACAAATTTATGATAGTATATAATATTATTATGTAAACATATTTAAAAATGTTAAGATGTCTATAAATGAATTTTTTTAAATTGTTAAATTAGAAATAATATAAATATTTTTTTTAAATTAAAAAAATAATATGGGCAATTAGAATGGAATTGGGTTAATCATTTATAAACATTAGTGGGTTTAGACAAAATTTTAAATTTATATTTTGAATCAAACTAATCTAGAGCAAGCATAAGTATCATGCTTAAATTTGGTTCGAATTTGATTTGCCCTAACCTACAAACAATTCTAAGAGGATGAGTTATTTTTATTTTATCAAATTTGGATCAATCAAGTTGGATTATTTGTCCTGAAATAAGTAGGGCCAATTAATGGGGTCACAAGACTTGTCTTGAATGCTTTTTATGCCATAAGGAAATGGAAAAGCAATACATCATATCTTCTTAACTTGTGTCTATTTTCTCAAAACAAATATGGAGAAAATGTTGATTAGTTTGGTAATCCACAAGAGAAGCTAACATTAGCAAAATGGCAATGATCTTTGTTAATTTAAGTACTAACCTAAAATGCTTTACATTTAATACTATTTTCACTCGTCTTTTACTCATTTCATTCTTTATTACTATTCCCCTTTCTTCCATAAACCATTATCAATGGTACTAAGTTATTCCATAGACAAATCATGGGTACTTTTTTTATAATATAGAAACCCTAAACATTCAAAGGCACTTATTAGCTCATGAGTGACCAAAGGGCTAGGCATAAAGCAAAAGGCATTGAGTGCAGCAAAGAAAAAAAAATACATAGGGTTCAGCAATAATTGGGTCTTAGCTAGCTTCTTTAATTTCCCATTATGGTGTTAGATGAACACAGCTTCTCTGGGTTTCTTCTACCTTTTGCAATCATATATTCCTTCCATTTTAATGGCTGCTTTTTCATTTTTTTTTTCTATTGATTACAATTAAATGTAATGGCTTCTTTTGAAAAAGAATCAATATTTAATTAATCAAGCTTATAATTGCAATCAACCACTACTACAGCTTCAATTCATTGCCTAAAACAGGTGCTTCTGCTTTTTTCCTTTTAAAATGTTCCAACAACGGCTTAAACCTCACATTTCCCTCTCATTAAAACTAGAATGAAAAGAAGAAAAAAAAAACGTATATAAAAATAAATAAATAAAAGGTTGAGAGGGAAGTTTTTCTACTTATGATTAAATGTTGAGATTTGTTATAATTTCTTTAAAATTATCTTTATTAATATAAAAAATTAATTAATTTAGTGTCACGTATCAATTTGATTGAAAAAATTAAAAAAATATCATTTTATTTTTTATATATTTTTATATAAAATCTATAAAAAAAATTTAAATCCGATATAAATCTAAAAATCTAAAAATGATAGAAACGTGAACTTATAACATCGATCTCCCAAAACTTTTTTTTTATCATTTTAATTAAAGATGATTTGTTTTTTACATATATTTTTACAAAAAAAAAATAATCCACCCATATTATTATGTACCATAATCTAATTTATTATAATATTTTGAATCATACAAAGATACTTATTGTGTTAGTATATTTAAAATTAATTTTCGGAAAAAAATGCAAATACTCAACCTTTAAATATATATTTTGAAAGTAACATTTAAAATATACTTTCTGTAAAATTCTAAAAGTATTTTATTTTAATATAAATTTCATAAAGAATATATTTTTATGTAAGAGATAAGGTATTTGGTTTTAAACTAGATTTGCACCTGCCCCAATTGTTAGATTAGTATTTTCTTTTTTCAAATTTACTACTCAATCAAAATTTTATTTTAATATTTTTTTTACATTTTTTAGTATGTTTACCAATTATGTATTTATACTATTAATAAAACTTCTGATTGAGTTGGTATCACGAGTTAACCAGTATCAACTTGGTTAAGAAATTACAAAAATGTCATTTCGTAATTAAAATAAGTCATATTACTCGAGGGTTTTTTGTCTTTTTATTTTTATTTTAAAATACACAATTTATTATCTAATAGATAACTATGGTGCATTTAGTATTGTTTATTTGATTTATGTATCTGTTTAAATTTCATTGTATTCATAATTTAATCTATTTTTTATTTTAATATTGTACACATTTCATGTGATATTTTGATTAATTAATTCCAAACCATATGTTTCATTATTTATTGTATGTTATTTTTAAATACACTTTTGTGTTTTAAATTTGTGATTTCCATATGTATACGTGTGTGATAAGATTTATAATTTTAATAAAATTTTAAATACGCCAACAAAATATTCAAAAAAGTATATTTTTTATTAGATATATTTTAAATAGAAAAAGAAGATAAATTTTTCAATGAAATTAAAAACACTAGAAACTATATCACATACATATGCGTGTGAAAATCATGTGTTTAAAACATAAATTTGTGTTAAAATTTAAAAACATAAATTTGTGTTAACAATAACATACAAAAAATAATAAAAAGTATGATTTGAAAGTAATTAATAGTAACACATGAAATATTAAAATAAAAATTTAGATTAAATTGTAAGTAAAATGAAATTTAAACACATGAGTACAATTATCTATCATGATGTTGTTATCAATTATAAGTTGGTGTCGAATTAATTTGGCGTCAAATTGATGCAGCTAATAAGGTGTGCGTAATAAAATTAAAATTTATAAAATATTAAAATAAAACTTAGATTGAATAATAAATTTAAATTTTTATTACCCAAATTGACATAAATTTAAATACATAAATTTTTATTGGTTTTCATAATAAAAATATTAAATTATATTCAAAAAATATAATTTCTTTTAAATGTATACCAAAAAATCAATAGCATAGATAAATCATAAAATTGAATAGGAATAGGATAACAAATATTGTAACGCAGTGAGAAAGGGGAATGGCAGAGCTACGCGTGTGCTCCCTTTTAATGTTCCGTATCGACCTTTGTTTTGGTTTTCAGCAGTTCCTTGTGAACCTTTATGTGAGATAAATAATATTAGTTGTAAGTAAAATTTGATTTAATTTAAAAAATAAAAAAATTAAACTCAGAGTTAATTGGATCGAGTTATTTGGATCAATTTGAATGAGTAATTCGAATTTTGAGTTTGAGTCTAGTTAAATTTTACATTTTGAATTACTCGAATAACAGATTGGTGTAAATACCTTTTTGGTTCTTATCAATTTAAAAAATGAGCAAATTGGTTTTTAAGTTTATCATGCTAAACGATCTTATCCTTTTTATTATTTTGTTTTGAAAATTTTTTCAAATACATATGATTTTATATTAATGTGCTCTAACATGAAACTAGTTATACTGTAACAAATTTTTAATTTAACATGTTTAATTTTTTAATTTAATTTAAATTTTATTTTACTCGACTTAATTCGAAAATATTTCAAATTAAATTAGGAAAATAAAATAAAATTCGTTAATTCGATTTTTTTCACATACCTAAAGAATACAAAATAAATATAAATAAATTACTAAAAAAGTAATGATTAGAGAATAGAGAAAAGAAGGCAGAATAGAAAGCAATGAAACTGCATTTTGTTTTGATATTCAACAAAGACGGTGAGTGTGGGGTTTCCATTTTTAACCTAATCGTATCGACCTTGTTTTTAATTTCTTTTAATAAAGGCAGAAATAGGGTTGCCTTTGACTTGATTTCCAAGGGCGTGCGTGTTTGTTTCTCGAGAAAGTTAGCTGAAAGTGATCCACTCCATTTTCCTTTTTCACTTTGACAGCTGTTGCCTTCTTAATTCCTTCTTTCTTAGCTTCTACACTCAATTATGCTTCGCTGTCTTACGGACCCCCACTCTTTATTTTCAATCCCGTTTCATTTTGACACGTGTTTTCAGTTTTCTTCTTTTTTTTTCTTTTATGTATTATCTCATGATCCGATTAATCTTTCTGAATAATAAATATTATTGTCAACGTAACGAATAAGAGTTTGAGTTTAAATATGTTATGGTAAAAGTTTCTTACCAACTAATGTTTCTTGTAAAGAATATAAATATTAAGGGTTTAATTATTTTATAATAATTGGATTGTTAATTAGTTATTTAAACTTAAAAATTATTAAAATATTATAATAATTTAAAATAAAATAATTTATTAAAATTTTATAATATTGTAAAATTAAATTAAGATATTATTGATATATTATGAAAATATGAAAACATTATAATTTTTTAGAAATTATAGAAATATTTATTTATCTTTGATACAATAAATTATAGATATATTTTATTAAATTTATTTAAATCCTGTAAAATTTTATTAATATGTTATGAAAATATAAAAGAATTATATGTGGTAACTGGTAAAACAAAAAGAAGTTTTTTTATTGTTATTTTTAAAAAATATTAGAAATTATAGAAAATTATGAAAATGACTATTTAAATTATTAAAATATTATCAATTTATAGGAAAAAAACTAAAAAATATTACTGTGTTTATGTTTTTATCATTTTTGATAATTTTTTTATGAAAATTTTTAATAAATTCTTAGTAAGTATAATTTTTACTATTTTAATACTTTTTATATAACTTTCTATAACTTTAATAATTTTTAATAATAAGGTGAATTTAAAAAATCAATTAAACCCTTATAAAATAATTTAAAAATAAATTTAAATTAAACCCTCCACATCAGTATTTTTCATGTGAAACGCTACGCCAATTATCACGCCATCTTTCTTTTACATTAATTGTCATATCATCACTTAACGCTCATCATTAACTTCAACAAGAAATTATATTTTAGGAATTCAATTGATTGTTAACTTTTTTTATTAGGAGTTTAATTGATTTTTGATTATTTTATGAGGGTTTTTTTAGCATTTAAGTTTTAATTTTTTTTCTCAAATTTTTTGGTATCCTACAATCATATTATATTTCGATAAATTTGAAGTCGAGTTGAGTCAGACTCTTAAATAAAAAACAATATTCTTTATATAAAACACATCAAATTTCTTATTACTCTATCAAATATTTTTAAAAGATGCAATTTATTTAATAAAAATGTTCAATTATTTTTAAAAGATAAATTAATTACCAACTTAAAAAAAAAAAAGACTACTCATATTCAGAAGATAAATTAGAAATAAAAAAACCATATAATATTTTAATTTTATCCTAATAAAACTAAGATGTTTTCTAAAATAATAACCTACAAATGCATTTAAATTACTCATTAATATTATTAAAAATACTCAATAATAAAAATGAAATATTTTCTTTGTTTTTTGTAAGATATTTTTGGGGGGCAGTATCATGCTTCGTATGATTCGATGTATAGTGCTTGTTTTCTATGGCTGGATTCCATATCAAAAGCTTGATATTTGACCAGTAAATATATATCATTATTTTCTTTGTCCTATTTAAATTGTCATGATTAATTTTGTAATAATATTTTATGAGTAATTTTCTTTCTTTTTCTTTTAACTTTGATTTTATCATTTTCTTAACGTTCAATTTTTTTAATTTATGTCATGATTGAATTTAAACTCGATTGATATGAGCATTGCTACTAATATAGGAGGACGAGAGTTTGAGTGCACTGAAGTGCATTATCTTCCTATTTCTGAATTAGAGAGGGGCTATAGGTAATTTTAAGTATTGTGTCGAAAAGAAAAAAAATATGATAAAAAACTATAATAAGATTATTTTAAAAATTTTAACAATATAAAGAATATTATATTTCTTTAATTTTCTGTTATACCCTTACTGAATGACTTTTATATATGGAAAAGTTCAATCTCGTGACCTGATTATTAAGAAAGCAATGCTCTTCACATAAACATCTTGCCACATCAAGTGGATTCTTACAGTCCTTGAAATTTATAATTTTGATGATCTCTGTCAATTCATCATGTTTTAATTTAGTGACTGCTTTATCCAATCCTAATCAAATCGATTCTAAGAATATCCTAAACTAAAATCTGTCATTTTACCATGACACCCATGAATTAAGATGTTTTAGGTAATATAAATCTGAAAAATGGTTAATTTGAGTTTTAATCAAACATGAAAAGGTTAATTAATTATGGAGATTTAAGTGTAATTTTATTAATATCTTAGCTGAAAGTATCCTAAATTTACTATAAAAATATTAAAAATAGATATTTGAAAAAGAAAAACAGTAGATTAGAATATGTTTAAGCATTAATTAATCATGTGAATGTCGGGAATAAGAGAGTAAAAACGCGGGAGTCGGCGAAAGAGTTGAAACAAGCTGTCGTCTACGTGGCATGCATCCAACTAAAACTGGACCCCATCTTTTCCTCGTAAAATCTTAGGGTCGTTGGCTTGTATTTATGACCTTTTCCAACTTTTTATCTTCTTCCCCTTTTTCTTTCTTTTATTATTAAATGCTCTCAATTTTTTTAAATTATTTTAAAAATATACCATTGATTATGTCATATAAGATGACACATATATTTGAATGAGAAATTATTTTATAGACTTCCCTCATCTTATCATTTATAATTATTATTCAATTATTAATGATATTTAATAATTTTTTATGTTATTGATATATAATTTTAATAATTTTATCTAAAATTCCGAACTTAAATCTCGAACTCAAACTTTAAATTTTGGGTTCAAGATTTAAAGTTTGATGTTCATGATTTGGATGTAGTGTTTAGTGTTTAGGGTTTTGAATTTCAAGTTTAGGGTTTAAAATTAATGGTTGAAGGTTTAAGATTTAAGATTTAAAGTTATTATCAAAATTATGTGATAATGACGTAAAAACATTGTTGAAATTAAATTAAATAATTGGAAAGAGAGAGGATAAGAAGAGAGTGGAAAGTGATGGGAGTGAGAAGAGCAATTTTATGATATAGAATAGGTGGCTGGCTAGGTCATGCAATAGTATATATATATATGGCTCTTGGTTGGAGAGGTGTCTATTTCCACTGATTCATTCACGAAACGAAAATGAAAGTAGTTGAATTTCGTGATGACCATAATCAAATCCAAACTAAAACACCCTTTGTTTTGTTATGATTCATCTACCCTAATTTATATTAACCTTTTTATGTCCCTTTCCATTCCCCGTCTCATTGGTTCCCCTTCAATCATTTTCACTTTCAGTAATAGTAAAGCTTTAAAAAAATATATATAAAAATAAACAGTGAGTGATTTATTATTATGATTATGATTATTGATAATATATAATTTTACAACCTCATATATACAAATCTTAGTCTAAGCTTAAGTCTCACTGACTTTGTCTTCACTCATGGTCCCCAATCCAACTTCCACTATCAGTATCAGACAACACTGCAACTGCAACTAGAAGGGAAGTACATGCATGCTCAAAAGCTATAAAAAGTTTGAAACAGCTGTTGTGATAATATGCTTAAAAACAAAACCCATGTTCTTCACATGACACCTTCCATTTCATTGTAGACCGTCGGATAAAGATTTTTCTTTCACGATCATCTCATGTATATCGGGATCCATCACCGCAAAACGTAATGGCCTCTTTATACTGCTGCTCTGCTACAATCGGCTTTACCGAATCCCACTCTCCTATTGGCCAGATCAAATTCCACCCATAGATTTTGTTGATGGAAGTTGCCGATTATATTGCTTGCGATTCCAAGCATGTTTGAGCGTCCGATCCCTAAGCAGTGGACCCCACCTCCGACGTCGGCTAACATTCTGTCCTTGGGGACTGTGATTTCCACCCCTTTTTCGAACTCTAATACCATCTCGCCGATCAACCGTCCGATCTGGACTGGGTTGCCATCGAAACACATGTCGGCTACTCCACCATACACGTAACCTTTTTTAAGCCTTGGACCTACCAGTCGTACCACTTCTTCCCTCACCTTGTTATAGGCCTCATCCACCAAGTAAGTGAACTCGGAACCCGAATCAATCATGGTTTGACCCGATCCGCCTGCGTCGGGTCGGAAAACGTGCATGGGGATTGCCAGTTTTTTGGCTCCTATCCTTATCCCTAGCATGGGGAGAGTATAAGCCAAAGGATCCATATTAGGCATGGTCCGGCTTTGAGGGAAAGCCAAAAGGTTAATATACTGAAACCCGTGGGAATTCGGGTTTTGACCCAGATAAAACGACCCGGTCGGCGAAACCCCAGGTTTGGTCCGGCGAGTCGGCACGCAGTAGGAAAACTTGGAGATTTTTGACTGGTAAGCGAAAGAGAACCGCCCAAGGTTCATCCCCAAAATACCCTTGTCTTCACTGGAATCCGTGGCGCAACCAAGGATCAAAGGAGGGGTACTTTGAGAACGTGAAAAAGTGATCTTTTCTCTCACCAAGTTACCCTCGGCAAGTGTTCCGTCGGCGTAAAAGTACGAATAGTGACACAAACGGTTCTGGTCGCAGGAAGTAGGGAGGGTAAAATCGGGAATCCGTGGCTTGCAAAGAGGATGGTTACATGGCAAAACAGAGAAAGAAGAAGAAAGAGAAGGATCAAACGACGCCGTAGGAGGCGGCTTTTTAGCAAGCTTCTTATGACACTGAATCCACGACAGTTGACTCCCAGTGTCCAACACCATCTGCTGAGTCTGCGGCGGAGTACCAATCGGCAAAGCCACGATCAACGCCATTGAATACTTGAACGTGGTTTTATAATTATAAGAACCCGAGTTTGGCCTCGCCAAACGCCTTGTACCATGCTTGTTGGCCCCTGCAACTAAAGAAGAAGACAGGGTCTGAACTTTAACATCAGGAGAGATACGGAGAGAAGTAAGAGGAAAAGACAAGGAAAGGGTGTCGTTCAGGTTTTGCGTTGGAGAGGAAAGGGAAGCAATGAAGTGAAGGAAGAGGAAGAGAAAGGGAAGGAAAGGGAGATGGCAGAAAAGAAGAGCCATTGGATTTGTGTTAGTAGCAAAAGGAGAGGGGGTGGTGGGTGGTGGGTGGTGGGTAAAATGCAGGAGAGAGTGGGGTTGTATTTATATATGGGAAAGAAGGGGACAGTAATGGCTACAGGCTATGCCCTACAGAGGAGGAAAGAGACAATTCAAAAACAATGAAAAATATAAGCTACAGTAAAGCGTACGCGTTTTCTTAATTTAGCGGTTAGATCTTCTTATGGTTCATAATTAAAATGGTGGCCACCAATTTTTATGATAATCAATAATAGGCACACACCCATCCTTTGTATCATATCCAATATATGCATGTCTGCAAGTGAAAATTTTATTATCTCATCCAATCTGGGTATAATCGAATTTTTTCTATATTAATCTTTATATTTTAAATTAAAGAGTAAATTATTATTTTTTTAAATTATTTATTTTTATTTTTAAAAACTGATTTCTATATGTCAACATTAGATGTCACGTGTAACTGTTTTATTATTTTATCAACTATACTAGTTTTTAATAGTATAAATAGATATATTTTCTAATAGAAATGGCTAATTTGTTCTATAATCCAATATATAAGGACTAGCTTGTACATTTTTTAATAAAAAGGGTAAAATGTAATCTAACTCTTGATATTGGGCGAATTTTTTACCGTCAAATTTCATGGTTATTATTCATGACATGTCTTAAATAAGTTTTTGACTAAACTACACTGTTAGCCACTATATTATAGGTATATTTTTATTTTGATCACTTAACTAAAAACAATTACAATTTGGTCAGTGAATTATTCAAAATTTTTCATTTAAGTCATTGAGATGCTAAATTAATGCTATATGGCTTTCTCGGTTTGCATTTCTTGTAACAATAGAAAAGTCTCTTCCCCCTTCTCTTCTATAATTTTTTTTCATGAAATAGCTTTGAACGTCTATGAACCAAAATTCAAACAGTTTTTTCTTCGATATTCGACACTAGCCATTAGATCGATTTGGATCTAAGGTATATTTTTCTACTTGTCGATAAGTACTAATCTATCGTATCAACCGTAAAATCATCACTTGAAGTTCATTAGCAGAACTTCTTTTAAAAGAAAAATTTTAACAACATAATAACTTAAATAAAAACTTTTGAATAATTTAACAACTTAAATGTTATATTTTAAATGGTTCAGTCACTAAGTCATTGTTTTTAATTAAATGACAAAAAAAATTTTATCAATGACTAATGACATCATCTCTTGATTTTAATTTTGGAAACAATGAATGAAATAAATATTTTATGTAGTTTTTCTAACTAAATGTAAGTAACAACATTAAATTTCAACTGAAACTTTTATGACACTAGAAATATGTGCAGATGAATTTATGCAATATCGTACCCTTGAAAGAAAAATATCTTGGAGCCTGGAGCTAAATTATTAAAATTTCTGCTTCAGACATATGTGGGGTTATTCCATTAGTTGCAATGCTCTTTCATCTGTCCCTTCTATTATATTTTTTTGTCTATATTTCTTTCTTATTTTTATTATATTTTATATTTCAATGATATTAATTTTTATTTTAATTCTATAAAGTTATATTAAGCTTGTAATTCTACATAGTTTTATATTTTATGTGAAATTGATGTTTAAACTCTCTCTTATCAATTTCATATAATTAAAGGGTTTGCTATAATTTGGTCCATTTATGTGACTTGCTATAAGCAGAAAGCTTAAAACTCTATTATATCGTTGAGACATCGATTGAAGAGGAGGTTTGGGAACCAATTATGCTTTCACACCGAGGCTCGGGTGTAACAGCTGGTTTTCAGTGAAATCGGAATAGTGGCTTCGAGTCCACAAATCTGAGCCATAAAGAAAATTTATTTTAAAATTATTGCATGGTCTGCATTATGATAAGAATGTTATACGAAAATTCTAATATGAAACTTTTACTGATTATGTGTTTAATTATGGAAAGGACCAAATTGCATAAAATGCAAAACTTGAATTCTGGTAGCTAGAAGATTAAATAGCTATGTAATTCAAAATTTTAGGTCCTAATATAGTAATTAGACCATTAAAGAAAAGTTAGTAGATATTTTTGGTGATTCATCCATGGAAAAATAGAAAAAGAAAAGGACTAAATTGGAAAGTAGAAAAATTAAAGATGATAATTAAATTAAATAGAAAAATATCATCATTTTAATAATCTTTTTCCCCAAAAATACATGGAAACCCTAAGAAAGAGAAAGCAAGCTTTCTTTGCTTAATTAGGTAAGTATTCTTGTCCCGTTTTTAGTAATTTTTACTTTTCCGAGATCGGAATAACTTAGGCTATCTATTTTGGGGATCAATTTGTACAGTTATCAAAGTAAAGAAAATTTTCCATGGATGTAAATGATGAAAATTTGAAATTTATGGTAGAAAATGAAAGGTTGTTGATAGATAAACAACTTTTACAAAGAGAATTTTGATTGAAACATGATTTAGGGACTAAATTGTAAAGTTGTAAAATTCATTGAAAAATTTTAATTTTTGTGAAATTTATGGACTGTTATTATTATATATGAAAATCGGCTAGGCTTGGAATAAGGGATAAATTGCATGAATTTCATTTTCCGAGCCTAAGGACGAAACCGTAAATAAGTAAAAGTATAGGGGTAAAATGGTAATTTTGCCTAAGATGTGAATTGGGATGAATTGAATGTAAATTGTTAAATTGATGTTAAATTTACTCTATAGATTCGGATAGATCGAAATGGAGTTAGATCCCAGAAAAGAAAAAGTATCGGATTAGTAGACTACAACTCACGAACAATTATCAAGGTAAGTTCGTGTAACTTAATTATGTAATTATATGTTTGAATTGATTTGAATGAATAGTATGTGATTTGTGAATTGGCCATGTATATGAAATCTGATCACATAACCAAAAAATACCCCGATAAATGTTAAATCTCATTTAAATGAATTAAACTCGATTGGATACAGGGTTCTGTTTCCCGAAATGGTAATATTCTTGCATATGTTGCAGACATACTGTAGCTTGAAAGAGCGTCCCGATATAAGCCCTCTCAAGCTTCCAGTTAAAGTGTTCTTACGAGCTTCTTGTTAAAATGCTCTTTGGAGCATCTCGAATGGTAGTGATCTGCATATGTTGTAGACACACTCACGCTTTAATGAGCGTTCTGTTTGTAGGTTCTTTGTGAACCTTCCGTTAAATGCTTTCCAAAGCTTCCCGATAGTGCTTGCTTGAACTTCCCGTTATAAGTTATCCCGTGCATTCTAATAAGTGCTCTTTGGAGCTACCTGATATAAGCTCTTTGTGAGCTTCCTGTTACAATGCCCGGATGTGCTTTCTGTTACATGGCTCAATGAGCTTCCTGATATAGTGCTTGAGAGAGAGCTTTCTGTTTAAGTGCTTTGATGAGTAATCACGAACATGAATTGACGAATTACTGATTTGTACACTTTATGTGTACTACCCTCATATCCATTAAGATTTCAAATGATTTAACGAGTGAAATTCTGACAAGTAGATAAGTGAAAATCAAATGGAATCAATATCTAAAAAATATATGATATGCATAGAACTTGGAATTTGATGAGCTCATATTTGTTATTAATATTTATATGAAATGAATAACTAACATGTTTAATGAGATTGTGTGCTTAGGTTATAGCCAAATTACTTGGATTGCATGTGTATGTTTGCTTATAGTATAAATGCAGGGTAAGTTAAATTCCCGTTGTGCAAACTTACTAAGCATTTGAAATGTTTACTTGATTTTCTTTTCTCTATTTATAGTGCTTGGGAGCTCGTAAAGGTTAGAGTCGGTCAGAGCATCATCACACTATCCTCCAGCTCATTTTGGTATAAATAGAAATCTTACTTTGGTATAATGGCATTATAGGCTAATTAGGCTAATGTCGATATGAAAATGGATGTTTGTAAACTAGTTATTGGAATGGCTAGAATGATATGTTTTGGTATATAACTATAAGATCATATCATGTTTGATATGTTTGAAATGGTTAAGTAGTATGTGAAATATTAATCAAATGGTAAATGAAATTGAATTAGTATAAATTATACAAATTTATCTAATTACACAAATGAAAATTTGGTAAGCTTAACCATTTGAATATACATGTTAATATAACTTACATAGCACTTGTATTAAGCTTGATTTATATGATTTAAATTGGTTGATATATGTATGTAAGTGTTGGTATAGGTTGTTGGCAAATTTGGGTGAGAAATAGGGCTAGGAAATGGCCTTATTTTGTCCACACGGTTAGATACTAGGCATGTGTCTTGATGGTGTGTGACACACGGCCTGGCATATGGGCATGTGATTTGGCCATGTGTCCTCTGTATTCTAAAATTGAGAAACAGATTGCTCAGAATTGAGCAGACGGGCAGAAACACGGGCATATGTCTCAATCGTTGAGATACACGGCCTAGAACACGGGCATGTATCTTGGCTGTGTGAAACCTGTACCTAATTTTTAAAAATTAAATTGATCATATGGCCTAGCACACGGGTGTGTGGCTTGGCTGTGTGACCCTTACACTTAATTAAGTTACAAGTGAGAGAGTTACACAAGTTAGGAACACGGGCGTGTGCCCTACCTCATATACAACACAGCTTGAGACATGGGCTCACATGGCCTACTCACACGGGCGTGTGACCCTTGTATATAAGTAAAAATTTGAAATTTTATGAAAAGTTTTTTGAGATTTCGATTTTGTCCCAACTTGTTTTTAATCTTTAAATTGGGCCTCGATGGTCCAATCAAGGGACTATATGATTAGTTTCGGATATGAATAGTAAATGACATGAATTATCTGTATTTGTTCTTTAAACTCTAATAATGCTTCGTAACCTTATTCTGGCGACGGATACGGGTTAGGGATATTACATTTGTTGGTATCAGAGCCACGGTTTAGCTGATTCTCGGACTAAGATGGAGAAATACGAGTCTAGCTATACACGCCATTATATAATTTATGATAGTGTGATATCTCCTGGCCATTGTAAACATGTTTTTCATATAGTAATGTCATCCAACCGAGCTGAATCCGAAGAAGCCGAGAGCAATGCTCAAGCTTTAGTATAGAGAGCCACTTCTAGTAGTAGAAGGTCTGTATCTGAGGGCTGAGGTAAGCAGGCAAAAGAAGTCTTCTTTCAAATGATGAATTAATGGTTCACTTAATATTTGAGAACAAATCCCACTGTACAGCAACCTCCCCCTCCTGTTCCTTAACTAGTTCTCGATGTCTCACAAGGTACTAAACTAGTTAGAATTGGTAAGCCTTTAGTTGATAAAATTCGAAAATATGGGGTAGAAGAATTTTGAGCTACTGCTAATAATCCAGAAATGGTTGAATTTTGGTTAGAGCATACGATCAGGGTTTTGGATGAATTATCATGTACACCAGTTGAATGTCTAAAATGTGATGTTTCTCTGCTAAAAGACTTAGCTTATTAGTGGTGGAACACATTGATTTCTGTTGTACCGAGAGAAAATGTTACATAGGGATTCTTCCAGATAGAATTTAAAAAGAAGTACGTTAATCAGAGATTTCTTTATTAGAAAAAAGAAAGAATTTTTAGAGCTCATACAGAGGAATATGACTGTATCTGAGTATAAATGAAAATTTGTTCAGCTAAGTAAATATGCCAGAGAGTATGTTCCGACTGAAATTGCAATAAGCAAACTATTTGAAGAGGGCTTGAATGAAAACATAAAGCTATTAGTCGGGATTCTTAAATTAAAAGAATTTGTTGTACTGGCTGGCCGAGCTCACAAAGCTGAAGAACTAAATAGAGAAAAGAGACAAGCAGAGATAGAAGCCTGGACTTCAAGAAAAAAATTTATCAAAAAGTCATATCAGTCTGCCTCAAAGAAACCAAAGAAAGATTACGATCGTTCTGTTACTTCTGCGGGATATTCTAGGCGAGACAGAAGTACTCAACATTCTAATTCAAGATATCAGACCATATCAGTAGCGAGTGTAAGTAGTGTTAGAAATTTCAAACCCCGGTGTAAACACTATAACAAGTTTCACTTTGGTGAATGCCGCATAAAAAGCGGCGCATGTTTTGAATGCGGTTCATTTGATCATTTTCTTAGAGACTGCCCAGAAAAGCCTAAAAATGATACTGCTCAAATAAAAAAGCCGAGTAACTCTATTACAAGAGGTAGATCGTCGTGTAACCCTGGTAATGTGAGTGGTAGTCGGAGCACTATAAAGGATTGAATTACTAAATCTGAAGCACGAGCACTGGCAAGGACATATGCTATACGTGCAAAAGAGGATGCCTCTGCACCAGATGTTATTACTGATACATTTTCTCTTATTAACACTGATATAACAGCTTTAATTAATCCTAGTTGAACACATTCATACATATGCACGAATTTAATGTTTGTTAAAAACTTACCTGTTCAATTCATTGAATTTGTGGTTAAAGTTTCTAACCCCCTGGGCCATTATGTATGGGTGGATAAAATTTGTAAGAATTGTCCGTTAATGATACGGTGTTATTGCTTTCTTGTTGACTTGATGTTATTGCTATTTGATGAATTTGATGTTATTCTGGGGATGGACTAGTTAACTCAGCATGATGCAGTGTGAATTGTAAATAGAAATATATTGTGTTAAAATGTTAGAATGGCGAATTACTCTGTGTTAAATCTGATAAATTGGTCGGGTTGTCTAATATAATCTCAGCTATATCAGCACAGAGATATATCAGAAAAAGGTGTGATGCCTATCTTTCTTATGTAATGGATACTAAAGTGTCTAAATCGAAGATTAATTCAGTGTCGATTGTTTGTGAGTTTCCTGATTTGTTTCCAGAAGAATTAATCAGGTTACTGCCTGTTAAAGAGGTAGAATTTTTTATAGACCTTGTTTCGGGAACAACTCTTACATCTATAGCACCTTATCAGGTGGTCCAACGGAGTTAAAAGAGTTGAAAACACAGTTGTGAGAATTGACAGATAAGGGTTTCGCTCGACCTAGTTCATCACCTTGGAGTGCACCGATTTTGTTTGTAAAGAAGAAAGATGGATCTCTGAGGTTATGTATTGATTATAGACAGCTCACAAAATCACAATAAAGAACAAGTATCTATTGCCTCGTATTGATAATCTGTTTGACTAGTTGAAAGCTGCCACTGTATTTTCCAAAATTGATCTCTGTTCTGGCTACTATCAGCTAAGAGTAAAGGACTTAGATGTACCTAAGACAACTTTCAGAACCAGGTATGGGCATTATAAGTTCCTTGTGATGCTGTTTGGTTTGACTAATGCACCTGCGGTATTTATGGATTTAATGAACAGAATTTTCAAACTGTGTCTAGATAGATTTGTGGTGGTATTTATTGATGATATCTTAGTATATTCCCGAGAGGATAATGAACATGCTAATCATTTAAGAATAGTTCTACAAGCTCTGCGTGAGAAGCAATTGTATGCTAAATTCAGTAAATGTGAATTTTAGCTTTGGGAAGTTGGTTTTCTAAGACATATAGTATCTGCTGAAGGTATCAGGGTGGACCCGAGTAAAATTTCAGCAATTATTAATTTGAAGCCATCGAAAAATGTGTCAAAAGTTAGAATTTTTTGGGACTAGCCAGATATTATCGGAGACTTGTACAAAGATTCTCGATGATAGCTTCTGCGATGACTCGTCTATTGCAAAAAGATGTAAAATTCAAGTGGTCTGATAAATGTTAGCAAAGTGTTGACAGATTGAAAGTTTTGTTAACTGAAGCACTTGTGTTAGTACAACCTAAATCGAGTAAGGAATTTGTAATTTACAGTGATGTATCATTGAATGGTTTAGGCTGTATCTTGATGCAAGAAGGTATAGTAGCCTATACTTCAAGACAACTTAAGCCACATGAAAAGAATTACCCGATACATGATTTAGAGTTAGCAGCCATTATTTTTGTACTGAAAATTTGGCGACACTACCTATTTAGTGAAAAATGCCATAATTCACTAATCACAAAAGTTTGAAATATCTGATGTCACAAAAAGTCTTTATTTGCCTTGCGCACAATGAATACCTGACTATTATTATTTGATGATTGTTCAATCATAGCTGAGTTAAAAGCTAAACTGGCATTTCTGCAGCAAATCTATGAAGCTCAGAAAAATGATGATGAACTACAAGTTATACGAGTACAATGTGAGTCAAATCCTAATTCAGAATTTCAGTTTGGGTCCGGTGGTTGTTTGTTATTTAGAAGCAGAATATGTGTACCGAAGAATTCAGAACTTGTACAGAAAATTTTGAACGAAGCTCATAATGGTATTATATATGTTCACTCGAGGAGTAATAAAATGTACAATGATTTGAAAAAGATATACTGGTGGCCGGGAAACGAGATATTTCTGAATATTTATCTAAATGTTTGATATGTCAACAAGTTAAACCTGAACATTAGGTGCCTTCGGGATTATTACAGCTAGTTACAATACCGAAATAGAAATTGAAAAGAATTACTATGGACTTTGTGTCGGGATTGCCCTTATCTTCGAAAAAGAAAGATTCTATTTGGGTAATCGTTGATCGACTAACGAAGTCTGCACACTTTATCCCGGTATGTATGGATTTGTCGTTGGACAGATTAGCTGAATTATGTCTTTGAGCATGTTAGACTGCACGGAGTGCCGGTCTCCATTATTTTAGACAAAGATATTCAATTTACATCCCTGTTTTGGAATAAGCTTCAAAAAGCTCTGGGTACACAGTTACATTTCAGTACTGCATTCCATCCTCAAACTGATGGCCAATCTGAATGTGTAATATAGATTTTACAGGATATGCTTCGATATTATATGCTAGAATTTGAAGGTAATTAGGAAAAGTATTTGTAACACCTCAAACCCGGCCTAGACATTATGGCTGAATTTGGTGATGTCACATGATAGAGTGTTTGTAAGCTACGTTGTCACGATAAAAAAACCATTCTCGTTTAATAACC
The DNA here is from genome assembly GCA_020496765.1 of Gossypium stocksii. Classification (NCBI taxonomy): domain Eukaryota; kingdom Viridiplantae; phylum Streptophyta; class Magnoliopsida; order Malvales; family Malvaceae; genus Gossypium; species Gossypium stocksii. Next base: position 6,457,698 of record CM035623.1, read on the forward strand.
TATCTTTTCCTCCTATTAGTTCCAAAACTCGCTTTACCCATTTAATTAATAGCTTTAAAATAATTTAGTTAATCGTGTGTTTATAGAAAACTTTAGTTTTTTTGAAAATTGAGTTTTCCTACAACTAGTAGTTATAACTTCATAAAACCAAATAAAATCTCAAATTTAAGCAAAGTCCAAAAGTCCCAAAATTACATAAAAAATTTACCCATGTAAAAAATATAACCTTAAATCATAAATCATAAAACATAAGGTCTAATAATCGTGGCCACTGTCGAGTCCTCTGCCGCACCAATTCGTCTATATCTGAAGATTACCTGTGCACATTAACCAGAAGGGGTGAGTTTATGTAAACTCAGTGTGTAATTCCCATAGAAAACCAATAAACAGTAAATCACAGAAAACAGTCGAACACAGTCTGGGCCTAAGCTCTTTTCTAGTATCAGTAGCAGTTTGGGCCTTGGCCCTTTTCAGTATCAGTATCATACATGCATTAGGGCTGTAGCCCATCACAATAACAGTCATGTATGCAGTAATTACAAAACAAAATCCTACCCACCAGCCTCTAATACGCCATCTCCGTCCGTCCCTACACTTACTGTTGGGTTTAAAACACCCACTCATCCCTACACTCCAAGCTATACCAAATGCAGCACATATCAGTATAATGCAGGTGAGCTGCCAGTCAATAGGCTTAAAAGCCTTTTAGTATATTTTACAGTTGTGCTGCCAGTCAATAGGCTTAAAACCTTTCTGTACACTTCCTCCAATATCATCACCCTAACCCCATGCAATGCAACATACAATACATGATATGCTATGTTCATTATTATCAGTATATACATTCAGTTCAGTATACATGCATAATAATAACATGCTCAGTACATAAATTACATAATCAGTTTCAGACATTTAGGGGTCTAACTAGTGCTTACCAATCCTACAGTAGGTTTACAATCAACTTGGGTGACCCGTGCAACCTTAGAATTCAATTTAGTAGAAACGGGCTTACACGCTCGTGTGGCCCACACGCCCAAAATTGGCCTTGGCCGTGTGGATCACACAGCCTGGCCCAAAGTCCCACACGCTCGTGTGGACTATCCGTTGGGTTCATACGCCCGTGTGGCCCATACGGCCCAATTTGGCCTTTGCCGTGTCTCGCTCATAGCCTGCTTGGCCATCACACAACCATGTCCTTCGCACACGGCCTAGCCTCGTAGATCACACGCCCTTGTTAGGGCACACGTCCTACCACACGGGTGACTACACACCCATGTGGTATCGACAGTGTCGAAACCCCATTTTTTGTGTAATCGGGTACATACTGTAACACCCCTTAACCCCAAACCGTCGCCAGGACAGGGTTACGAGGTATTACCGGACATACTGGATAATTTACAAATAATTCTTAAATAAATAACAAACATATTATAGTATAATCATAAATTCATATATATATATTTTTACTAATTGACTTTATTCATATTTATTTATTTTTTTAAAATTCAATATAACCCCTTTATAAATATCTAACCTCTGCTACAAATTTTAAAACAATAACCAATACCAATTCCAGTATTTCAACCAACATATTCATATAATTAAACATACCTAAATCATATCTACATCATTATCTTAGTAATTTAATTAATTAGTATCACAACATTAACTTAAATTTCAACTAATAATTTTCATTCATTTCCTAGATCAAATTTAATGCATTCATACTAAATTCAACATTATTTACACATGAACTCTTAAAACCTTTACATGACCAAGTACATGCCAATTTAACAAAAAGTAAGATTACTTCACCAAAGTTGTGTCGAGGTCGGGATTAATCAGGATGCTGAACTGGGACTATTTATCTTTTATTAACCTGCGCACGGAAACAACCGTACGCTGAGTATTTTATACTAAGTGGTATTACTATGACTCAAACTATATAACTTCGAGAATTTATAAAATTAAACTTATAACAATATAATTATAAACTAAATTATAAACAATGTCTTATAATATCTATAATAATTTATCAATAAATGTCACATAATAACAATTCAACATTTTACCGGAATTCATAATCTTAAATTCATACTATCAATTTACACATACCAATTTAATTTATTATCCATTTCACAACTTCTTTCTCAAACTTTCAAGTATACAAATCATCTTATTCATTTAATATACTCATTTTATTTATTACCCTATTAACGTAATTCAGACTTTAACAGATACACGGATTCCATCCAAACACTCCAGAAATGTCCAACCGAAACACACCAGTATAATCTTCCAAAACACACCAGTATCATATAATCCTCCCAAATACACCAAAATAATATAATCCATCCAAAACACACCAGTATAGCACAGAGTGCCTCTTCGGATAAATCCGAATGATATAAACATCAGTATCTCCAAATCACATCTCCAAATTCCTTATGGCATGCCAATTATATTTGACACAGTCCGACTAGTTAATAGAGTATTCTTTCACTTTTTTAATTTCAATTTCATTTCCATATCAATTTCAATTCCATTTCAATATACAATCAATTCAATATACTCCCAATCTCAATTTCACATGTAATTCAATACTCATACTTATCCATACTTCATTTCAAATATTAATACTTACCTTATAATTTACTTATCTTACTTATAAATTTAAATATAAAATTTAATAAATAATAGTTTGAATTATAGTAATACAAACCGTAAATTTCCTCGAGTTACTCCTCGACTATCTTTTCTTTCCCCTTTTGCGTTGATGTCTCGGGTTCTTTATTAGCTACAAAAATTAAAATAATTACACTATTAATTCACTAATTTACAATAAATAGTTGGATTTCTATTTAGTTTATACCTTAATTTTCAATTTAGTCTTAACTAAATTTTTCTACTTTTCCATTACAATTCATATCTTATTTCTACCCAAATTTCAACTAAACTCAAATTTAACTAATAAATTTTCAGCATAAATCCTTAATTTCGAATTTCTCTCAATTTAGTCCCTACAACACAAAACTTATAACCTAGTTTACAATTTAATCCTTTAGTCAATTCCAATTAAAGTTTCTATCAAATAAACTCCTAATTCAATCATTTGTTCAACATGAACTTTATTCAAAAACCTAAAAACTTTCAAAACCTCAACTTAATTCCATCAAAACTTTATTCTAAAGCTTCTAAAACATTAAAATTAAGTAAAAAAACTTGATTGGCTTACCAAATTAACTTTCAAGCTTTAAAACCCTATTTTCTTTTTTTTTTCTTTTCTTTTTCTCCTTTCCCTGCTCTGTTTCGAAATGGGCTATTTTATTTCTTCTTTCTATCTTTTGTTTCTTATTTATTTAATGCTTTATTATTTTATTAACATAATATAATATTAATATCATATATTAAAATATCTTTTACTTTAATATTAAGCAATTTAATAATTATATAACAAGTGTTTTATATTTATTACAAATGTATGGTCTCATCACCATATGTATGTCATTATTTAATTTATTTAATAGTATAAGAATAACAATATCTATAATAATTTAATAAATATATTATATTTGTATAATACATGTATTACAATTGTATTTATTTTTATTAATACATTTGGCTTTATCATCTCTACACACTTGTCATAATTTTATTTAAGTATCACATAAAAATCTTATATAATAATTATTTAATTAATAAATATCTATTTAATTTAATAATATATATTAAATATCTATTTGCTTAAATAAGAAGTAATTTAATAAAATATTACAATTATATAAATGTTATTATTACATATGTATATATTTATCACCTTACACTCGTTATAATCCTATTTTATTTACCATATAAAATTTTATTTAATATAATCATCTTAAATTAATTAATATAATTTATAACTCAAATAAAATAATATTAATAATAATAACTAATTAATTTAATTGACAAATTCCTAAGAAAAATTTTAGATATTAACAACTTATGCCGCCTCATCTTTATCAACTGGTATAATTGCCATTTTAGTCCTTGATAATTTCTTTTAATTCGTAATTCAACTTTTAGCCCTTATTCAATCTAGTCCTTTTTCCTATTTACTCATGATTTAAGTTAAATTCTCCTAATTAAAACTTAATTAGACACACTACTAAACTCATAATTATTTCTAATAATTATTTACGAACCCTTTTCACTAAGACGGAGGCCCGATAATATGCTTTTCCGATGCCCGTGAATTTTGAGTCATTACATACACCTGGTACAATATCGCTCATATTGCAATCATGAGCCTTCCAAAACCTATATTTGACCAATATATCACCCTATTAATTCCTTAATTTGATTTTAATCAACTATAGTCAGAAGGAACAGTCCTTAAGGTCTAACGAAAACCTTACCTCACGCGAGTATCAACGATTCTGCCTAATCAAAGCGTTGATTGGGAACCTCCAGCCCATTGATTTGCTCCTAAACAGAAAATGACCCTATTAACCATGGATTCATTAAATAAATGAAAAGTCTCACTTACCAAACTTACCGTTAACGCCCTAACAGCACTAACTACCGAATCACGAAAACTTGAAAGTAATAGGGAGAAGTAAAATTAGAAAAAAAATAGTAGCAGAAGAAGAAAAATCTGCAGGAAGGGAGAGCAAAGAAAACGTCAGAATTTTTGAAAAGATAAGAGGGTGCCGAAAATTGCAAAAAGAAAATCCATATGAGCCAATTCTTATCACCCTTATCCCAACTTCCCTTAATTTCCTCCACCAAACTTTCCACTACTCAAATGTCTAACACAATTCAAACTCTCCTTCTCAAAATCGAACAAAAATATTGCCTACGTAAAGATTCGAACTCAAGACCTCCAATACACCAACACTCCTTTTAACCACCAGACCAGCAGTCCCATTCTATTAATTATTTACAAACTTTTAATTAAAAGCCTTCTAGCCCAAGATGGGGCTTTATTCATAAAAATACCAAAATTTTGCCCAAGTTAAGACTTGAACTTAGGACTTCTCGCACACACCCAGAGCCCTTAACCATCGAGGCAGACAAATATTTATGTCACCCATTCATAAAAACAAAAATTAAAAATTTGAGGCATTACAATATTTTTCTTTAGTTGAATTTACCCACAATAATAATTGTCAATCTAGCATTAAAATGGCACCGTACGAGGCTTTATATGGTCGTAAATGTAGAATTCCATTGTAATGGATAGAACTCAATGAGAAAAAGATATATGGAGTTAATTTGGTTCTGGAAACCGAAGAAAAAGTGAAAGTGATTCAGGATAGTTTGAAAGCAGCTTCTGATCGACAGAAATCCTATGCAGACCTCAATCGAAAAGAAATAGAACTTCAAGTTGGGGAAAAGGTATTTCTAAAAGTATCATCCTGGAAGAAAGTTCTCAGGTTTGGCCATAAAGGAAAACTGAGTCCATGTTTTATTGGGCCATATGAAATCACTGAGAGAATTGGACCCATTGCATACTGATTGGTGCTACCATCAGAACTTGAAAGAATTCATAATATTTTTCATGTGTCGATGTTACGACGGTATCGGTTAGATCCTTCACATGTTATTTCTCCGACAGAGGTTAAGATTCAGCTTGACATGACTTACTGTAAAGGACCAATCAAATTTTGGCACGTGAGACGAAAGAGTTAAGAAATAAAAAGGTAGCTCTAGTGAAAGTTCTTTAGCAACGACAAGGAATAGAAGAAGTTACCTGGGAACTAGAAGAAACAATGAGAAAGCAATATCCAAACCTTTTCACTAGTAAGATTTTTAAGGACAAAAATTTTTAAGGGGGAGAGTTGTAACATCCCGTTTTTAGTGAAATCGGAACAGTAGTTTCAGGACCACAAATCCGAGTAATAAAGAAAATTCATTTTAAAATTACTGCATGGTATGCATTATGATAGGAATATTGTATGAAAATTCTGATAAGAAAATTTTACCGATTATGTGTTTAATTATGGAAAGGACCAAATTGCATAAAATGTAAAACTTGAATTCTAGTAGCGAAAAGATTAAACAGCTATGAAATTCAAAATTTGAGGTCCTAGTATAGTAATTAGACCATTAAAGAAAAGTTAGTAGATATTTTTGGTGATTCATCCATGGAAAGATAGAAAAAGGAAAGGACTAAATTGGAAAGTAGAAAAATTAAATATGATAATTAAATTAAATAGAAAAATATCATCATTTTATATAATCTTCTTCTCAAAAAATATAAGGAAATCGTAGGAAAGAGAAAGCAAGCTTTCTTGGCTTAATTGGGTAAGTATTCTTGTCTAATTTTAGTAATTTTTACATTTCCGAGATCGAAATAACTTAGGCTATCTATTTTGGGGATCAATTTGTAAAGTTATCAAAGTAAAGAAATTTTTCCATGGATGTAAATGCTGAAATTTTGAAATTTCTGGTAGAAAATGAAAGGTTGTTGATGGATAAACAACTTTCACAAAGAATTTTGATGGAAACATGATTTAGGGACTAAATTGTAAAGTTGTAAAATTCATGGAAAAATTCTAATTTTTTTGAAATTTATGGATTGTTATTGTTATATATAAAAATTGGCTAGACTTGGAATAAGGGATAAATTGCATAAATTTCATTTTCCAAGCTTAATGATGAAATTGTAAATAAGTAAAAGTATAGGGGCAAAATGGTAATTTTTCTTAAGATGTGAATGGGGATGAATTGAATGTAAATTGTATTAAATTAATGTTAAATTTACTCGTATAGATATAGATAGATCGAAACAGAGTTAAATCATGGAAAAGAAAAGGTATCGGATTAGTAGACTACAACTCACGAACAATTATCAAGGTAAGTTCGTGTAACTTAATTATGTAATTATATATTTGAATTGATTTGAATGAATAGTATGTGATTTGTGAATTGGCTATGTATATGAAATCTGATCATAGAACCGAAAAATACCTGATAAATGTTAAATCCTGTTTAAATGAATGAAATTTGATTGAATACAGGGTTCTGTTTCTCGAAATGTTAATATTCCTACATATGTTGCAGACATATAGAGCGTCCCGATATAAACCCTCTCAAGCTTCCCGTTGAAGTGTTCTTGTTGGTTCCCGTTAAAATACTATTTGGAGTATCCTGAATGGTAGTAATCTACATATGTTGTAGACACACCCACGCTTTAATGAGCATTCTGTTTATAGGTTCTTTGTGAACCTCCCGTTAAAGGCTCTCTAGAGTTTCTCAATAGTGCTCGCTTGAACTTCCCGTTATAAGCTATCCGGTTCATTCTGATAAGTATTCTATAGAGCTACTTGATAAGTGCTCTCCGGAAGTTCCCGATAAGTGCTCTTTAAAGCTATCTGATATAAGCTCTTTGTGAGCTTCCTGTTACCATTCCCGGATGTGCTTTCTGTTACATAGCTCAATGAGCTTCCCGATATAGTGCTTGAGAGAGAGCTTTCTATTTAAGTGCTCTGATAAGTACTCATGGACATGAATTGACGAATTACTGATTTGTACACTTTATGTGTACTACCCCTGTATCCATTAAGATTTCAAATGATTTAACAAGTGAAATTCTGACAAGTAGACAAGTGAAAATCAAATGGAATCAATATCTAAAAAATATATGATATGCATGGAACTTGGAATTTGATGAGCTCATCTTTGTTATTGATATTTATATGAAATGAATAACTAACATGTTTGATGAGATTGTGTGCTTAGGCTATGGCCAAATTGCTTGATTGGATGTGTATGTTTGCTTATAGTATAAATGCAGGGTAAGTTAAATTCTCGTTATGCTAACTTAGCATTTGAAATGCTTGCTCGATTTTCTTTCCTCTGTTTATAGTAATCGTGAGCTCGTAAAGGTTAGAGTTTGTCGAAGCATCATCACACTATCCTCCAGCTCGTTTTGGTATAAGTAGAAATCTTACTTTGGTAGAATGGCATGTATAGGCTAATTAGACTAATGTTGATATGAAAATGGATGTTTGTAAACTAGCCATTGGAATGGCTAGAATGATATGTTTTGGTATATAACTATAAGATCATATTATGTTTGATATGTTTGAAATGGTTAAGTAGTATGTGAAATATTAATTAAATGGTAAATGAAATTGAATTAGTATAAATGATACAAATTTGCCTAAGTACATAAATGAAAATTTGGTAAGCTTAACCATTTGAATATACATGTTAATATAACTGACATAATACTTGTATTAAGCTTGATTTATATGATTTGAATTGGTTGATATATGTATGTAAGTGTTGGTGTAGGTTGTTGGTAAATTTGGGTAAGAAATAAGACTAGGAAATGACCTTATTTTGTCCACATGGGTAGACACACGGGCTTATGTCTTAACGGTGTGTGACACACGACCTGGCATATGGGCATGTGATTTGGTCGTGTGTCCTCTACATTCTAAAATTGAGAAACACAATGCTCAGAATTGAGCACATGGGTGGAGACACGAGCGTGTCTCAGTCGTGTGAGATACACGACCTAGAACACGGGCGTGTATCTTAGCCGTGTGAATCCTGCACCTAATTTTCAAAAATTAAATTGACCACACGGCCTAGCACACGGGCGTGTGGCTTGACGGTGTGACCCATGCACTTAATTAAGTTACAAGTGAGAGTGTTACATGGTTAGGAACATGGGCGTGTGCCTACTTTATATGCCACACGACCTGAGACATGGACATGTCACTTGGCCACGTGGCTCATATGACCTACTCATCCAGGCGTATGACCCTTATATATAAGTAAAATTTTAAAATTTTACGAAAATTTTTTTGAAATTTTGATTTAGTCCCGACTTGTTTTTAATCCTTAAATTAGTCCTCGAGGGTCCAATCAAGGGACGATATAATTAGTTTCGATTATGAATAGTAAATGTCATGAATTATCTGTATTTGTTTTGTAAAATTTGGTAATGTTTCGTAACCCTATTCCAGCGACGGATACGGGTTAGGGGTATTACACCGGGTGTCTCTTATCTCTTTTTTGCTGACGATCTTATACTTTTTGGTAGAGCAACGGTACAAGGAGCAGAATGCCTTAGACACATATTTTCTCAAGTAACATGACAGAGGAGGGAGCTGCTGACTTAAGTGCCAATTTGGGTTTCTCTTAAGTGGATGATTTGGGAAAATATTTTGGCATGCTTCTCTTTCATCATAGGGTTGGGAGTAATACTTTCTCTTTTGTGCTGGATAAAATTCGGAACCGGTGAAATGGATGGGATGTTCATAAGCTATCATTTGCTGGAAGGCTCACTTTAGTGAAGTCCGTTCTTTTGTCGATCCCAAATTATTTTATGACAACGGCTCGTATTTCAGTTACGATTTGTAAGGATATTGAAAAGGTTGCTCGGACTTTTCTCTTGGGTTCAAATAATGAAAGGAGAAAAGTGGCTTTAGTAAGTTGGAATTATATTTGTAGACCACTTAATAAAGGCGGTCTTGGTATTCAGGGATTGTATGACCAAAACATGTTATTTCTTTTAAAATTGGGCTTTAATTTGGTGACTAATACGGATGCGTTATGGGTAAGGATTCTTAGAAAAAAATATAATATTCATGGGATCATTCCTAAGGCTCTGTATCGCAATAATTGTTCTTATGTCTGGCGATCCATTGCAAATTTTAGAGTGAAGTGAAGAAGTGACTCGTTTGGATAATTCATGATGGATGAATGGTTAATTTCTGGAGTGACGTCTAGCTACATGATTTGGGGCCTTTAAAATTCTATTTCAATGGTAGTGGCACTTTTGATGAAACCATTAGCGTTTGTGATGTAATGAACGTGGAAGGGGAATGGAATTCCACTTGGCTCTTAACAGTTCTCCCTAGAGAGGTGGTTAACCGAATACAAAATTATAACCCTCATCTATAGGAGTTGGGAGCAAATCATCTCTCTTGGAAGTGGATGGCTGTCGGGAAATTTTCTATGCGTGAATCATACAAACATCTTTGTTGGCCCATCTCATCTAATCAGCTTAGGGATGATGAAGTCATTGGAAAATGAAAATTCCTCAAACAGTTAGGACTTTCTTATGGATGCTTGTTCGGAACAAGATTTTGACAAATGAAGAGCGCGTACGAAAATGTATATCTTTTTTTCCTTTTTGTGAACAGTGTGGCACGTCGATTAAATCAGCAATCCATGCTGTGAAAGATTGTGATTTCTCCCAATTGGTGTGGAAGTCCTTATTACCTTGGAATGCTTAGAATTTTTTTTTTCAACTTTCATATAGAGGAATAGATACACTGGAATATCATGAATAAAGGGATGCTTAATGTTGATGGTGGTGAATGGTCGACCTTTTTTTCAATAGTGACTTGGTTCATTTAGAAAAATCGCAATGCTTTCTTTTTTAAAAATACTAGTAACAGCAGTCATGAACTCATTGCATCAGCTCTTGCTTGGACAAAGTTTTATGGGTATCGGGCCAAGATGGTTCTTTTGGCTTGCTCTTCTAAAACTGAACAAAGATGGCAGCATCCTGATTTAGGTTAGGTCAAGATTAACGTTGATGGTTCTATTTCGAAAAAGAACACCAAAGCAGCGATTGGAAGAGCTGTGCAAAATTCAGATGTGGAGTGGTTGATGAGTTTTAACATGGTAACAATGATGGATATGATATTCAGGATTGAAGCACGAGCGATTGTTGAAGGGATGAAACTGGCTTGGTTGAAGTGGTATAAACAGGTTGAGGTTAATTGTGACAATATGATGCTTATAGATACTATTTATAATGGGTTCACATCAATTAGTAACATTGCAGAAGTCTGGTTGACTCATAAATGGCGTAATAAGGATTGGAAAGTGAAGTTTAGGCATGTCTTGCGATGAAATAACAAGGTAGCTGATTGTTTGACAAAAGCAGTAATAGGAAAGCTAAACCAAGTAGTTTTGTTCCCAATTCCACCACAATATGTTATACGACTACTAGAAGAGATTACTTATGATTCTTTATATGAAGGAAACACTGCTTTTATTCATTCCTAGCTAATAGGAGTGTTATTTTTCTCTACAAAAGAAAAACCCTATTGTATCATTTATTTATTTTAATTAAAACCTTGTTTGGCATTATTATTAGAAGTAGGGGTAAATATTTGATCGAATCAAATGAAAAATTTTGAGTCAATCGAGTCGACGAGTCTTATTTTATCATTCTAATTCGATTTGAAATTTTTTGAATCGAGTCGAGTAAAATAAAATTCAAGTCAAGTCGAATCGAATCGAATCAAATCGAATCGAATCGAATCAAGTGAAATTGTTCGAGTTAAATTAAAATATTGTTACATTATAATTAATTCCATGTTTGGGTATATAAAATTGAAACCATATATATTTGAAAACTTTTTCAAAGAAAAAAAAAAAAGAACTTTAGTTTGATAAACTTGAATCGTTAATTAACTTATTTATGTCCCAAAACTATTGTTTTAGAAAAAAAAATTTTAAATATTATCTTTCTTTACATATTCTTTAGAATTTTTTAATATTTTTATAAATATTTAAATTTCTTTTTGTAATTTTTGTTGAGAGAGACGAATTTGTTCATTATCAAAGTTGTTAGGAACCAAAAGATATTTACACCAATATGTTATACAAATTATTCGAATTGTAAAATTTAACTGAACTTGAACGCAAAACTGGAATTATTTATTCAAGTTGACTCAAAAAGTAGAAGAACTCATTTCGATTAACTTAAAATTCTCAAAACTTAAGAAGTTGAACTTTGCTATGTATTCTCAAAACTTTGGCATAAAAAAAGTAAATATTAAGTTATAGTATTAAAATGTTATAATGATATTCAATTATTGCTTTTAAATATGAACATGGTTGGTTGTTAGATATACACAATTTTTTTTTGTTTATGTATAGATAATATTATTTCTTGAAAATAAAATAGATTGTACTTGCACTGTGACAAACATAATTACAAAAATTACCAATCAAGCTTTTTGAAAATTATGATTATTTAAAATGTTTAGTATAAAATCTCAGAAATTACTTGCTTTTAACATTCATTTTCATACTAATTTTGCACAATTATTTGTAATAAGTTTCCTTTGTTTTTTTCTTGTTTCATGTATGTTTAAGAAAATCTTGTATTACAATTATTTTTTTATTTGTTTAGGCATTAATATTATAGCAGTAAGATCATTTGTAGCAATTATTAAGTAAATTCAGGGGTTAGATCTTCTTATGATTCTTAATTAAAACGGTGGCCACCAAGAATTTTATTCATGGATGGAATCAGTATAAAAGAAGGTTGTGGAGTTCCTTGAGGAAAACAAGAACAAGGCATAAGAGCTAGAAAAAGAAAGAGAAGAACCAAAAAATAAAAGTAAGAACATATTATCTCAAGACCTTGTAGGTTGCGTTCAGTCAGTACCTAGCGTCATCTATCATCGAGAAAATGACATCCATGGCCGATACCAAACCTTATGACAATCATCAGCCACCAATAACAATCCTTTAGTGTGTTGACATGGGAATTGGTTTCTTTACAAGGAGATTTTTTTTTGGAGAGAAGAGACATTGCAATTAAGGGAACGAGATGTATCAGAAGAAGATGACAAGGAAGATTGAAGCAGATCTGGTAACGATAAGCACAATGACAGATGATGTAACAACCCATTTTCAGTGAAATCAGAATAGTAGTTTCAGAACCATAAATCTGAAGTTAAAAAATTTATTTTAATATTATTTTAATGTCTACAGCATGTTAGTAGTCTAGTATAGAAATTTCGTGAAGAAATTTTGTCGTTTGCATGCTCAATTTGATAAAAAGAACTAAATCGCGTAAAGTGCAAAAGTTAGGTTCTAATAGCTAAAGGTGTCTAATAGCTATAGAACTTTAAAGTGGATGTACTTATATGGTAATTAGACTATTAAATGAGTTAGTGGATGTGCATGGTGTAATACCTCGAAAATTACTATATTAAGCAAGTAAGATATTATTTTTGATATAGTAAAATAATGAACTAAAGTGACAAAAAGGGAAATTTTGAGTTATGTCAACATTGGAAAGTATATTATGATATATTCCAAGAAAAGACTAAATCGCAAAAGTGAGAAAAGTTTTGTGGCCCAAGAGTAAATACTCAAAATTTGAGGGTTAAAGTGTAAATATAAAAAGTTAAACGACCAATAGTGCAAATATTTTAAGGGTGGAATGATCTAGAAACTAAAGAAAATGGATAAATTAGGACTAAATTGAATAGATGAAGAATTATGTGTGACAAAATCATAATTTTACCAAATTAAGTGATGACTCAAGGATGGAATTTTAAAAGATCATGAAGGGCAAAATGGTCATTTAGCAAGAAAGATAATTTTAAAGAGTAATGATGATGTTGGTGATATTTTAGATTAAAATCAAATAAATAATTTTTTATTAATATTTTGACTTGATTTTTAATTATATTATTATATTTAGTATATAAGCAAAGAAAGATGAAGAATCCATGTTACAACGTGAGGAAAAAAGAAAGAAAAGAAATTTTCTTTATAATTCGGTCATTTTACAAAAAATTCATCATTTTCACTTAGAAATCAAAAGAATTTCCATAGCTACCAAAAGAGTAAAATAATAAGGAGACTATAGGGAGATAGAATATCAAGTTAGATTCAAAAAATAGAAGCTGGAGGAGAGAGAAAATCAAGTTAAAGATTGAAATCAATAGAACAAGGTAAGAACATCAAGATTTTAATATATTTTTAAGTTTGATATTATTGAAAGGGCATGAAAATGATGTTAAAGTAAAGTTTTGTTATATAAGGTTCTATGTTCTTGACATGTTAGTGAAGAGAAATAACAGGAAGTGATGGGGAAATATTGTAGGAAAGGAAATGAAGGTGTTATAAATTTAGTTATCAACATTTTACACTAAAATAGTTTTGGACAACAACAGTAGTCTGATTTTAAAAATTTACCAAAAATTGTAGAAATTTAATTAGAGGTTAATTAAAGTAGTAAATTAAAGCTTATTGAGTCTAGTTTTACATAGAAGAAATAGTGTAAGCAAAAGAATTGTAAATTATGAGATATAATAATTTTTGTGAGACAAGGTTAGAATGATTTTGGGTTCCCCTATTCTGACTTTGGAAAATCATCAAAAATTAAAAAAAAACACTTAGGGGTTTAAATTTATATGTTTAAATTCTTAATGATTCTATTTTCAAGAAAAACAAACGGAAACATCATCCAAACCCTGTACTAAGAGATAATTAATTTTTAGTAAAGAAAGGTTGAAGCTGTTAAATAGCAGAATAGGGATAAATTTGAAGATTTTACTATACTTAGTGGCTAAATATTAAATTCTGAAAATTTTATGGTAAAAAGATATGTGAGTCTAGTTTCAAAAACATCAAATATATCTTAATTTAGAATTCTGTAGCTTAAGATATAAATAATTTAGTGACTATGATTCAAGTGGACAGCTTTGATATGAACATAAGTAAATAGTGGAATTATAGATAATATTACATATATAAATTATAAAATAAAATATTTTATATTTTACACTTAATTTTTAAACATTTCATTATATTCTAAACAAAAATTAAAATTTAAACGTAAAGTTTTTACAAAAAATATAATATTAAAATAAATATCCATTAACTTTTTTAAAAAAAATTCTATTAAATTATTTTTATTTTAAATTATCAAATATGCATAAAAATTTAAATCATTAAAGATATTAACTTTCAATTTGTTTAACTTTTCAAAATTTTATCAAGTAAGACCTGAGTTTTATTTATTGAAAAGATAAGTTAAGATTTAGAAATCTATTTAAGTATTATTATCTAAAAAATTATCCACGTTTTTTTTATATTTCAATTTGTTAAAAATATATTTTTTTCAAAATATATTCTAACTAATTATTTATTCAAAAGGATAATTATGCACAAAAAGTTATTATTAAATTTCCTCAAGGGCCCAACAGACCCAACCTGTTCTAATCTAGCCTTAGATAAGGTGTATTAATATAAAAAAAGATGTTAAAAAAAAACATTTTTTTAATAGTGGAAAAGGGACTATCTAACTCATTGAAGTGAGTTCAAATTTCAAACTTTTTTCTTTTTGAATAATTTTATGATAAATTATAAAAATAGTCACTTTTATTTGCTTTAGATTATATTTTAGTCAATTATGTTTGAAATTTTACGTTTTAGTCATTTATGTTATCATTTTGTTACAAAGTGGTCACTCTACCGTTAAGTTTCATTACCTCCCTAACGGTAATCTTACGTGGTAGTCTAAATTAAATTTATTTAATTAAAAACATATTTTCATCCTAGCAACTAGACATCCAAGTTGACATTTAAAACTCATTTGAATTACCATATAGGACTGCCGTTAGGGAGATAACAATAGAGTGACCACTTCATAAAAAAATGATAACGTAAATAACTAAAACGTATCATTTCAAACATAAGTGACTAAAATGTAATTTGAGGCAAACAAAAGTAACTATTTTTATAGTTTACCCTAATTTTATTATAGATACTGATTATATCTGTTTTTTATATAATATTTAAAACTATGTATAACTCTTTTTAATCTATAAATAGAAGACTAATACATTTTAAGACACTCGAATTCACTATTTAAATTTCAAATTTGAATGTAAAAGAAGTTTAAAAAAGAAAAAGAAAAAAAAAAGATAGGGTGGGCTCAACACCTAAGCTAGGTTGATATCAAGTTGATAAAAGAAAAAAGAAAGGGTGTTGGGTGATTAGCTGGCCGCCTACTTTTTCTTTCAACGCTTGTCTATTCTTAGGATTTGTTTCCTGCACGGCAGGGGTCAATATGTCTTATCACGGTTGACGAATTTAATTAATGTATCTTTATTATTTTTAAATAATAATATCCTAGAATTGATTATGTGTTTGTGTAGTTTACAATGTAATAATTTGATTTAAAAAAGTTATAAAATAATTAATAATTTTTTTTAAATTTTTTATTTAAGTTGTTAATATGTTAATATCGTTGTCATATAATTTTTCTATTTATACCATTTGTATTAAATTAAAAATTTTTCTTCTACAGTTCAGTTTTTTTATGAAATAACTTTAAATTTTACGAATCTGTAAACTAAAATCTAAATAGTTTTCTTCTTCGATCATCAAATCGATTTAGATTTAAAGTATGTTATTCTACTCGTCGATGGATACTGATCTATCATACTAATAATCGAATTGTCTTGGAGTTGAATGACAATCTAGTGACTAAAATGAAATCATGATTGATTAATAACTTTTTAAAAATGAATGACCAAAATGAAAACTTCCTAACAGTTCAATGACTTTGGGTATCCATATTCGTTTTAGGGCTTGATATCCATTTTTTTTAGTTGAGATTGTATTCAAGTAAAACCCTTCAAATAATGACAATTTCAAAATTCGAACTTGTTTAAATACGTGGGGAATAAATCTATTCTCACTTCTTCCAACCACTTATTGGTGAGAGAGTTCTTTTTTTATTAAAGTGGAGCTACAAAAATAAAATATTAAATTAACAAAAGAATAGCACTATTAGTTTAAACATCTAATAGATTTGACGCTTAAAATTTCTTATTTAAATTCTTCGTATTCTATTTTTCTTAGCAATATGGGATTTCTACTAACACTTCCATAGCGTTTCATACACTTCTAACCTCCACTAATGTCTCTCTATTATCTCACATGAATCATCTCTAACCTTAACATTATTCAACAATTTCAATCTAATTTATTAACAAAAACACTTCATATCCAATTAAACTCAAAGAGAAATTTCAACATACTTAGGGTGGGTTTAGATGGGCAATTGGATGCGGTGTGGTACGTTTAACTTACTTTTTATCTCACGCTACAGTATTATTATAGTATCTAATCTTACAACCAGTGTTGTTTTTACACTAACTAAAAATAAATGTATCACCCATCTAAATCTACCATTGAACAAAACCCAAACAACTTTATCAATGACAACTAGAAAGAACCTAAATAGATTCGACATTTAATTGTTTACTATTAGTATAACATCTTTATATAAATTAAAAAATTATTATAAATTAATTTATTTTACAAGATAATAAATTTAATTTTTTTCTGAATTTTTTTTTTCTGAAATGTAAAATTCACTTTAAACGTTCATATAGAATTGTATATTAAAAAAATAATTGATCCATTTTGAATTACTGTCTAACAAAAGCATAAAAGACAAAACACAAAAACCAAGTTATGTAGTAAAATAAGACAAATGTTGTTTCAATTAATTTTGATGAGGAACATACATACATTATTGGTATTAATAAAAGGCATGCATGCATCACTCAGCACAAGACGACAAAGTTGTATTTATTTATTTGGGGGAATATTTGTCACCAAATTCTGAACATTTGACAAAATTTTGTTGATTTAGGTTACTTGGCACTTTCACATCACTAATTTATGTTTAATTGAAGAATCTTTATTACATAATTAGGCAAATTAAATCTTCAATTATTATTCATCAACGTGATTATAGTGGATTGGGTTTTCGAGTAAATACAAAAAATTTAATTAATATATATGTATACAATATATATATATATATATATATATATATCAAAATAACTAAGGGACAAACCGTTTCTTATCGTCGTCAGCCTCCAGATAATTTTAATTGGATAACGTAACAAATATTTAAAAGCCAACTGGTGGTCACTAAGCTCTAGAAGAGTATACATCATATGGAAGCAAGTCAAGTTGCACACCAAAGGTTGGGTAAAAAAATTGGTCGGAATACTCATTCGAACTACACTAGGTTATAGGTTGGGTTATTCTTCTAGGCCCGTCTAAAAAGTAGAAGGATTTAGATAAAAATATAAGTTTAAAAATAGATTTGAATAAAAAAAGGTCTGTTTAAATAATGGGTCGGGCCTTGAATAAAATTTTTTTGACCCAGCCCGATTCAAACCGAATTTGACAAAAAAAAAAATCTGTTGTTGTTTACTGTTGTTTTTTGTTACCATTTTGCTATTATATTACTACTATTTTATTGTTATTGTTTGGATATTATATAATTTTTGTTTTGTTATTAATTTTGCTATTTGCTTGTTAAGTTGCAAATATGTTAGTGTTATTCAAGTATAAAGATTTTTTTTATATGTATTTTCAATTTGTCGGGAAACATTTTTTTAATGTTTTTAGTCTATTTGATGTATTTTATTTTTTAAATTTATTTTTATATAAAAATAATTTAAAAAATTAATACAGGCAAGCTAGGCTAGGCTAGACTCGAGTTTAGCAATTTTATTCGAGTTGGGCTTGGGTAAAATTTTAAACCCATTTTTTAGGTTGAGCTAGAAAACAAGACTGATTTTTTACATTGACTTGACTCGACCCATTAACAGTTCTAATTTGAACAAAAAAAGTTGAATCAATTTTTGAATTAATCTTTTGAAAAAAATTAATTGAATTGAGATCAAAATTTTTTCAAATCAGCAATTAATAATTTTTTAATTGTTATAAATTTTTAATAATTCATTTAATTGAAATTCATTAAATTAAAAATCAACAATATTATCGATTCAACTATTGGTGCTGTTTCTAAAACCATTCCCATTTCTTTCAAACCAATCATTGTAAAATAGTCTTTAAAGGCATACAAAAGCTTTCTTTATTCTACCATCCCTTACTCTATTTTTTGGGCAATTAGGCCACTTAAACAATGATCATGTCTTCCATCAAACCTTAACAGTTAAGCACAAATATACGTGGAAAGGGTAACAATGTCTATCACAAAATAATGATATCTACTATCAGTAATTAATTATTTTATTATAAGTGTTTTTAAAAAAAAATAAACGATTGATCATAAAATATATTTCTTTTTTATAAATAAAATCGAACTTCTAACTACACGATTTTACAAATTTACCCTTACCAACATTTCCAAAACACTACTATCATTAGCCTTAAAATTCCACGCTCCCTTGAGCTTCGGCCTCTAGTTCATTTTCCCATCACGCAACTATTTGTACCTAAGGATGGAAAAAAATCGTGAAATTGATTTGAATTCAATAGTATTTTTATTGTTTTTTATTTATAAGTTAATAATAATTAGTTTAATTTAATTTAATTTTTATTTAAATAATAATTAAATTTATTTTTTATGATATAAAAATAAATATTTTATATTTAAAATACCATATCAAAATATTTTTCAAAAAGATATTATAGTATTCGGTGCATTGACTGTATACTTTTTTTATTTCACAAATAATATTAAAAAATTAATGCGCATTTTTTTTAATATTTATTTTTTAATATTTTACTATGTTATAAGATAATTGTCAACCTTTAATCCTGTTTGTAGTGTCTAAAAATTTCATTAGTAGTCTACCAATTAATTTCTCCAAAAATTATTAATTATTTTTTTGTTTACTTAAAAAATTATTGTTTTTAAAAATATACGTGAAAACGGACCTTAAAACTCTAACAAATAGGTTAAAAATTCATAAAATCATTTCATCAAAATAAACTCTAAAACCCAAAT
This sequence comes from Gossypium stocksii, assembly GCA_020496765.1. Taxonomy (NCBI): domain Eukaryota; kingdom Viridiplantae; phylum Streptophyta; class Magnoliopsida; order Malvales; family Malvaceae; genus Gossypium; species Gossypium stocksii. Next base: position 6,477,247 of record CM035623.1, read on the forward strand.
TTAATAACCCAACCAACTTTATCTTTACGCCAACTAAAGTTACTTTCGTTTAGTTGATTAAGTCTTAATTTGATTGGTATCAATGTTATTATTAGTGTAGGTGGAAGTGGGTTTGCATTTATTAAAACGCATTATCCTCCTATTTAAAAATTGAATAGAGATTATAAATAATTTTAAGCATTATATAAAACAAAATTACTCTCGCCTACTTCATCCGCTTTACATTAATTTGTATCACCACCGCTATATCCCTAACATTGTACAAGAAGCCTCTTTCTCCATCATTGTAAGTCACCGATATAGAAGGGGATCTTTAAATTTTGTGTCTTTCGTAAGAAGGGAGAAATAAATTTTTTTAAGGGTAGAAATTAAATCATATATTTTTATGAGTGTTATTATGTAATTTTATTAATATATTAGTTTATATCTTTTATATTTTTTAAAAGGATTAAATCAAAATTTTAACATTTTTAAGGGGCTAAACTATAATTTTACTATGTATTAACTTAAAATTTTATAAATTTTGAGAGATCTAAAGCAACAAATTTTCATTTTAAAGGGCCAACGCCCTTGTCTGTCCTCTCCCTTCGCCCTTGTTTTGTAATCACATTTAGACCGAGCGTTTGATCGAATCGAATGAAAAAGTTTCAAGTTAATCGAGTTGGCGATTTCTATCTTATCATCCTAACTTGATTGAATTTTTTTCGAATCGAGTCGAGTAAAATAAAATTCGAGTTGAATCGAATCGAGTAAATTATTCGAGTTAAATTAAAAAAAGTTAAACATGTCAAATTGAAATTTTGTTACAGTATAACTAATTCTATGTTAAAGCATATACTTTTCAAAGCAAAATAAGAAAAAAAAAGATAATTTAGTATGATAAACTTGAATCATTAATTAACTTATTTAGGTCCCAAAATTATTATTTTAGAAAAAAATAAATTTCTTTATATATTCTTTATAATTTATAATTTTTTTAAATATAAAATTTAGAATTTTTATAAATATTTTTAATTTTAAAAATTATTTTGTAATTTTTATTGAGAGAGACCAATTTGCTCATTTTCAAAATTGATAGGGACCAAATGGGTATTTATACCAATTTGTTATTCAAATTATTTGAGTTATTCGAATCGTAAAATTTAACTCAACTTGAACTCGAATTACTTATTTGTGTTGACTCAAATAACTTGATTCGATTAACTTGAAATTCAAAATTTTTTTGATTTTTTGAATCGAATTATATTTTACTCACCCCTAACCTCATTAATATTAAATCATGGACAAAAAATTATATAACAAATATATTTATAAAAAAAATATTTAAGAATTAAATGAAGTTTTAAAAATGACAAAAATATTGGAAATTACGAAGTTTTGAGTTCGAATATTATGAAACACAATTTTCTAGATTTCAAATGATTTGATATGGCAAAAATATCTTGATAATAATGTCTATCATTTTATGAAAGGAAGATTTTTCAGTAATTTCTCAATTGAGTTGAGACCTGGTTAAAAGGTGACACTCACTATTTTTAGAATCGGATCAGATTGGCTAATTGAAATGGTTGGACAGAGAACCGACCGAGACATTGATTCAAAATAATGGACTAGATTAGTTAACCAATGAATTGATTGAACTGGTCAGTCTAATTGATTGAACCGATAGACAAATAAGTTGAAATGCTTTTCTTTAATTTAAAAAAATTTAAATAATTTATTTTATCAAATTAATTAGACTAATCAAATCAAGAGTCAATAATTTAATCGGTTGGATCACTATCCAATTCTAAAAACTTTTGTGACACTACTTTAATAGACCCTTAAATATATATAGTATAGGTATAGGTAATTAAGTAGAATGATGAAAGTCATGTGTTACATATATTCAACATTAATAGGTATATTGACAAAGTCATGTAAATTGTATTTGATATTTAGAGTATGATTAAATATATCCATTAAATTTTTGTTGGTAGATTGATCCAATTATGTATTCTTCATGATTAATGTATGACTAAAGTTAATCTCTTAATGTTTCGGTAAAAGCTAGCTACATGGAAATGGGCCCAAAGCCCAAAACAATGTACAAACTATAAACTCAAGGCTTGACTCAACAAACCATCCAAAGTAAATAGTTGGACCATTTCGAACTCCCTATTATTATTTTTTGAATGAATTTATTATATATTTTGATTATATTTATTCTTTTTTGATACAATACTTAAAATTATTTATAGTTTTTTCCCAACTCATAAATAAGAGGATAATATGCTTCGACACACTCGAACTCATGTCTTCCTATATTGACAATAATACTCGTGCCGATTAAGCTAAGACTTAATATGCAAAACTCTCTACTTGATAACAATTCATACGTTACAATATTAAACAGACGTTATACCTTTTTTGTTAGCCAAGTTGGCTAATAATACATACAAATTATGGAAAATATAAGTTTGCTATAGATAGAGGAAAATTAAGTTTCATTATTAGTCTATATATGGAATGCTATAATAGTGAGTAACTGATAAACTTTAATTACATTAAAAAGGGATTATTAACAATAATTCCTTTTTTTTTTCTTGTGATTAAATACAAATTAGCCACTACAATATCAACACATGCCTCATAAACATACCACTCTCTCCTCTCTCGAGGTCTAAATCGAAAACATCCCCAAAAATTTTAAACATCAAACAGAATCTGGTCCTTTATTTACACCTCGATTCCTTCGATGTTTATCACCAAACTTTCTTATCAAATTAAACACTGAAAAATCAGACTCTTCTCTGCCCTCACCATTCAATACAAGCTACCATGAGTGATTCTTCCAACTTTGTAAGCCAGGTACGGTAAAGTATTAAAAGATTTTTCTTTTTAAGTTCATAAGTTTGAGAGATTGTTTATTAAATTGATAACATCATTAATGGTTACGATAATTGAAATGTTTTTGGTTATTATTCAAGCACATCATGAGTAGTACGAGAAAGTTTAGTCAGTCACATTCAAATTTATGTCATTCAGATGTTTAAAATTATATTGAAGTTAAAATATGTTGTTATTCTTTATACTTACAAAATTTGAGATTTAAATCTTCGTGCTATCAATAAAATTGTAAGTAGTTTCTACCAAAATTTGTCAAATTGGATTTTTGATTTCATGTGGCATATGATTGACAAAAAATAAACAAGTTAAGTTGATAAATTTTGATAAAAACTACTAACGGATTATGATTGAACTAGCAAAGACAAAAAACTATGTGAAATTAAAATAGAGAAATTAATTCTCATATTCTAATATAGGAGCGGGACTAAAACCATAAATAAACTAACTATTTCTAATAAATAGTTTTTGTCAGTGATAAGTTTACTATTACAAAGCCTACTTTCATTAAAATCTTGTTAAACCGACTTATTAAATAATAAATAAATCATAATTAAAATTATAGATATTAAATTACTTCATTTTCAAAATTCTAAATAGAAAAATTTATGTTGATTTTTTAGATTTTTACATTAAGGTTAAAACAAAAATAAAATTATATAGTAATGTTAGTTTGATGAATATAACTTTTTATTAATTTTATTATTCATAAAAGATAAATTACGCGTGTGAATTTATAAATTTATAAGGTTTATATAGTAATAAAATTAATTTGAGTTTTAAGTGTTTAAGTTCGAGTTCTACGCATGAGAAAATTACACGTGATCTATTAATTAATTAATTTGAATTGAATTTAATTATTTACTTCAATACTCATGATGGTTGAAGAAAAGTAATGAATATAAATTGTATATGGCTTTGGGTGGTGGTTTGTTAGGTTGAAGAAGAAGTTATAGAAAAGAGAAATGAAAAGCCAGAGTGGGTAGAAGCATTTCTGCAAAGAACATTCTTTGATGGATGTACACTTCACCCAATTCGAAGGAACGAAAAGAACAGATACTGTATCAACTGTGACTCATCTGCTTGCCAATATTGCTTGTCTTCCACCACTCATCGCCATCACAAGATTCTTAAAATATATCGGCATGTCTACAAGGATGTTGTCTCACTAGTTGCCATGGAGAAGTACATAGATTGTGCAGACATTCAGGTACCCCTTTATCTTCCTACTTGCTGTCATCATTTGATTTATGCACTTAAAAAAAAGGATAACATAGATAAATAATCATGTGAAATTATTATGTCCTTAATGAATTTCAAATCGATCTGCTTTAATTAGAATGAATATTTTTTTAAAGTGGTTGCCGAGCAGGGTGGGTGGATTTTTTTTTTAGATAGTGAATACAAAATGGTTATGATAATTACTTGCCATACTCTACCCCGCTCTACAATATGTTGTATAAAAATCTAATGTTGTTTTTGAATGATTATGTTTAAATATTTATTTGACTATAAAAACATTGAAAATTTTAAAAAATAACTAGCAAAAATTAAATTAAAGTGAAGTGGAGTGGTGTGAGGTGGATGTTGGATGCATTCAAAAACCATATGAATCCGTCTAGTTCCCCGCATACTGCTTATGCATAATCACTATTTGATAATATTTTTTTTATCATTTTATTTTAGCCATATAAGTGCAATAAACGGCTGGTAATAGCATTGAATCCTCTCCCCCATTGTGGTCCGATATTGAACACTGAGACATCATGTGACATCTGCAAGAGAAGGTTAGCTGAACCAGATCTTTATCGTTATTGCTCTATTTCTTGCAAGGTACGTAATTACAATTTAGGTTTATTATTAATTAATTAATCACATTTATTTATTTATGGTAATTTGCGAATTTCAACGAGCAGGTCATAGCATTTGAGAGGAAATCAAGCGATTTAGCTCCTCCTTTTCTTTCGATCATGTCCCCAAAGAAAGCTTTGAAAGTTGAGCAACTAAAGCACAAAAGAAAAGGAAAACCTCAAAGGGCTCCCTTCTTTTAATGTCCAAAATATTCTTAACACCCAACAATTGATTTTCTTCATATATATTGTTTTGTTCTGGACAATCCCCCTCAAGTTGAGGGGGTGAAAAATATCTTTCATTTCCAACTTGGAACTAAGATGCTTATGCTGTTGCACACTTAGGCTCTTTGTCATTATGTCTGCAGTCTATTCTTTAGTTGAAACAAGTTGTGTCTTGATCAGTCCTTGGATTTTCTCCCTAACAAAATGACAGTCGATTTCTATGTGCTTAGTTATCTCATGATAGACAGGATTTGCTGCTATTTGTAAAGCTGCCTGATTATCACAATGTAATTTTACAGCTTTTTCAACTTTAATTCATCCAAATTACTTCAGCTACTGCCACTGCCATGCTTCTATACTCTGTCTCAGCTGAAGACCTGGAAACAATGCCTTGTTTCTTTGATTTCCAAGAAATAAGTGACTTCCCAACTTGATACAGAAACTAGAAGTTTACCTTCTTGTCATGGGACATGCAGCCCAATCTGAATCACAATAAGCCTCCATATGTAAAATGCCTTTTGCAGACAATAAAATCCTTGTCCTCGATTTTTCTTGACATATTTAACTATTCTAAGTGCTGCTTCATAGTAAGATTTCTTTGGCTGTTGCATAAACTGACTAAGATATTGCACTGAGTATGCTATATCTCGTCTTGTACTAGTTAAGTAGAGCAGCTTTCCAACCAATCTTTTATAAGCAATAACATCTTCAAGAAAGTCATCTCCTCCTTCTATATGTAAACATTGATCATACTCCTGTGTTGTTAATCTTCTGTTTTGTTCCATTGGAGTTGACACAGGTTGAGCTCCTTCTAATCCGGCTTCTGCAATAAGTTCTAGCGCATACTTTCTCTGGTTAAGCACTATCCTTGATAAACCATGAGCAATTAAATTAAAAAATACATATTTTATTCTTTAATAAATAAAATCAGTAAACATAAGCTATGTATTTATACTTTACATTCTATCATAACTAACTAAACTAACTTTTATTTATCTCATCATATGAATTCTATAAAAATATAACCATATTGAGTTTATCAATTGAGGCTTAGATTGGTTGGTACTGTTGCTATTGTAGCAATGAGGACATGGGTTTGAACACGGTTAAGTGTGTTTTTCCTCCTTTTCAAAGGTTAAGTAGGAGTTATGAGTTGCATTGAATTAAAAAAAAAAAACCATATTAAGCTTAATTTTTTAGGATATCAAGTGCTAAAGAGATATTATATACTGAACCTTTTAAATTTCAATCTATAACGCCTCTAAAATCGCTTTGCTATAAAAAACAGTTGGTATCAAGTTGAGATCGTACATAGTGGATTTCTTAGTAAAATAAAATAAGGTGTATAATTGATAAAAGAAAAGTTTGATGGATGCCAAAGAAAGTTGAATCAAAAAGTATTTTGTGATATATTAATTGAAGGTAGAGAATAAATTGTAAAGATGTGAAAACTTTTGAGACCCAAGTATAAATATTCAAAATTTAAGGGGTTAAAATATAAAAATGAGAAAAGTTCAAGGACTAAAAGTAAAAATATTCTAAAGGTGGAAAGGACATAAATGGAAATATAATGCTCCTTTTGTTTGCTAGTAAAACGTTTTCCGGAAAATAATTTCTGGAAAATGATTTACTTTTCTGGAAATAATTTACTTTTCTGGTGTTTGGATGAATCTGGGTAAAAAAATTTTCTGTTGTTTGACAGATTTTCTGAAAATATTTCATAAAAGCTGTTTTAAATGAAACAAATATATATTTAAGAATTTATTATCTTTTCATTGTTTAATTGAGTTTATTATATATATATATATTAATAAATTTATATTTTAAATTATTTTTTACATATATTGCAATGATTTATTTATAAATAAATAAATCAAATTAAATATATAATAATACTCAATTATTAAGCTAGAATATTAGTCATAAATTGAAAACAACCAAAGCAAATAAATTATTTCTAATTGTGTTATAAAAAATAAAAAATAAAGATTTAAAAATTATAAACAACAGAAAGATAATTCGCACTTCTCTTTGAATTAACATGCTCCCGTGCATAAAACTTGGCAACAACAGAGCTAGCGCTGCTGCTACCCCACCGTTTCTTTCCCCTACTGTAAACTAAAATCGGCATAGGGCTTTCAAACATCACACTGACAGATGGATGCTGAGAATTAGTTTTGGGTAAGGGAAGGCATGAATCCTCAGCCTCTTTACATCCATATTGTAAAGTACCATTAAATTTAGGAGTCATCTTGCAAGTTTCATTACTAGACATCCAATCACATAAAGAAGTCTTTGTTGCAGTTTCATGTTCAACTTGAGAAACTCCCTTTTGCTCTATCACTGCTTCTGAAAGTGCATCAGAACTAACAACAAAAAAACAATCCACACTTCTTTTTGAATTAACCAGCTCTTGTGCACAAAAGTTGGCAACAACACCACTAGCATTGTTGCTGCAGCCCCACCATTTCTTCCTCCTGTAAACTAAAATCGGCATAGGACTTTCAAACATCATACTCACAGATGACTATTGAGAACCAGTTTTGGGAAAGGGAAGGCATGAATCCTCAGCCTCTTTACATCTACTTTATGAAGTACCATTGTATTTAGGAGTCATCTGTCAAGTTTCATTACCAGACAGCCAATCACATAAAGAAATCTTTGTTTCCTGCATTCAAACACATAATAGGACTGTTTCAATTGAACTAGAAATTTGAAGTCCCAATCTAAATCTCACCTAATAGAATTCAACAAACACAAAATCAGGGTTTCTCTCTTAGAAATTTTTGTTTCTTGCATTCAAACAGATAAAATAAGACTGTTTCAATTGAACTAGAAATTTGAAGTCCCAATCTAAATCTCACCAAATATAATTCAACAAACACGAAATCAAGGTTTCTCCCTTAGAAATCTTTGTTTCCTGGCCTGCATTCAAAATCAGGGTTTCACTAAGTATTTTGTGATATATTAATTGAAGGTAGAGAATAAATCATAAAGATGTGAAAATTTTGGGACCCAAGTATAAATATTCAAAATTTAAGGGGTTTAAATATAAAAATGGGAAAAGTTCAAGTACTAAAAGTGCAAATATTCTAAAAGTGGAGAGGACATAAATGGAAATATAAATTTTTACTAGGGGTAAAACGGTCATTTTGTAAGAAAAATAATGTTTGGCTAAAATACTAAAATGCCCTTGGGTGTGTAGATGAAATCTTAGCCTTTGAATTTGCTTAATTATAAAGGATGAAATATGGACCCTCGGACTATAATCATGATGTTGGTGATTTTTATATTAATTAATTATCTAAATATTATTTTAATAATATTCTGTTAAAGATATTTTATCATTATTTTAATTAATAAATATTAGATAAATATGAAAGAAGTAAAAAGAAAAGTCTTCATACTTCCCATTTGCTTCCAACCTCTATGAGAAATGGAGAAGAGATAAACTTTCTTTTTTCTACAATTTAATCATTTTCCATAAATTCTACCCGTTTCACTTAGAATTAATGAGAATTTTCATAGCTACCAAAAAGAAAAAGTGAAGTAGAAATTCTAAAGAGTTTGATTATTATTATCTTGGAAGCAAGAAGTTGGAGTTGGAGGTGAAAAAAGTTGAGAAGATATTGAAGAGATCAATGAGACAAAGTGAGATTTCAAGTGTTTTCTTATGAAATTTATGTTTAGTTGAAGTAGAGATATGAGAAAGTGATTTCTAGTAAAGAAATTGATTATGCTTTACTATGTTCATGAAGTGAGAAAGAAAAAGAAAGTAGTGATGGAAATATTATAGACAAAGGAGAGGAAGTGACAAAAGTGTGAAAGAATGATAAGAGAAGAAAGAAAGTGAAATCTAGCAAAAGAAAGGTACGTACTAATATGAACTCTACTTATTTTTCAAAGGATTAAATTGAAATGTGTTATAAATTAAGTGTAGTGAATGAGAATTTAATTGAAAATAATATTTAGAAATAATAAGAATTAAAGAGATTAAATTGACATATTATGAGATATGAAAAGTGATAGTGAAAAATAAATTTAAAATGCACATAAAAAGGTAGAAAGTAGGGCTAAATTGAATACTACTTAAAAGTGTAGTGAAATTGGTAAACAAGTGATCTTGAGTTAATATTTAATGTATGATAAATAATAATAAGTAATTAAGCTAGCAAAGTGACAAAGTAATAAGTGACATTAAAGTATGAATGAGTGAATATCACTGATGGAAGTGAATATGAGTAAATTCCATGAATAAATTATAAAGTGTACAAGTTATGAAAATTGACACTTAAGTGAATAGAATAGTGAAAGTGATAGCCGAGGTGTTTAATTTATTAGTACATGATATATTAGTTTTAGAGACTAAGTTAAATAAAATATGAAAGTGAATTAAATTATAGTAAAGTAAGTATTCTTGAGAATAAATTATATGAAATATCTAGTAAGTGAATTAATTAATAAATTGTTTAATATTAAGTGAACTAGAAACATAATTTAGTATTGAAACGAGAAATAAAATAGTGATGTCATGAACAATAAGAGAAATTTCATGTACAAGACATGAAGATATTTAGAGAGGAATTTAGGAATTTAGAGGAATTTAAAAGTGTAATAAAAACATAGAAGAAATTAAATCATCGAGAAGAAGTGATAAAATCATGTAATATATATTTGTTTCGGGATATAAAGTATAAGTGAAACATAGAGTCTAATTGTGATGTTAATTAAAGAATTGTGTTTAAAAGAATAAATAGTGCAAAAGTCCTTGTAAACAAGGTAGAACTCATGGGATATAGTTGGCATGCTATAAGAACCTGAGCACTCCTGTGTTATTTGTGTTACTTGTGACATTTTTGGCATTATGGTGCAATTCGTGTTAATCATGATATAAGCACTTCAGTGTATCCTATGTTTTCTTGTGATATTATTCCATGTGTCATTCATTGTTCTCCATTGTTTACTTAGGACGTCTATGTAAGAAAAAGGTAAGTAATGATCGTGAAAAGAATAAAAATTGAGTCGTGAATAAGTTAATAAAAATCTTGGTAAGTGGATATTAAAGGTTATTTCATGTTTATAAAATCAAGTGATAAGGGAATCTTGGTAATTTGGCTATATTAAAGTGGACTGTGAACAATCGTGTTAATAAAGAATTAAAATTTAAAGAGATATTATATGTTACATTTAGTTATAGTAGAATTCATGTGAGTATTTATTATGTTTTTGTGAAGCTTAACATGATGTTTCTAATGCATAATGTGCATATAATGCTTGGGAGGAAAAAGAGCTTGAATAAGCAAGATGAATCACATCTCATCTTCAATAAGGTATGGGTTAAGAATTATGAAGTTAAATTATGAGATTAGAGTAGTATGTACATAGGTAACATGAAATGTACTCATATTTCCAAATTGCAGAAAATTACAAAAGAAGAAGATGAGGTAACAAAATTTAGAATTTTCCAAAAGAAACAACATGCATTTCATCATTTTGCTTATTCTCTTCATACTCCAAGCTGTTACTTCCTTACTTATATAGTTCCCATAACAAACCGAGCAAATTTCTTTAGTGCCTTGCGGTTGCGAATGGGTCTTGGGTTTAATGATGGTCCATCTTCTTGGTCTTTTAGTGTGTTGGTCATTTCATTGTGTGGCCTATTCACAACGTTACCCCCAGTTCGAAAAGAACCTTGTCCTTAAGGTTCCAGTTAGGAAAACTGTGAAGCATGTGAGCTCTGTCCTCCGAAGTATCTGCTTTATAGGGAAAACCATCATATTGGATGAGATATTGGACTGTAGTTTGACCAAAGCGTTGGACATTCCAAGTGTCAAGAATAGCTGATGGTTGGAGGATTAGTGTTGCTATGGAGTCAAGCAAATGAATGGGAGTAACTTATTGCTCCAGGATGCAATACACTTGTGAATGAGGGAAACATGGAAAACACATGATCAACCTTCGCTGTGGTAGGTAAATCCAATTTATAAGCCACCGTGCCAACACGTTGGAGAACTTAAAATAGACCAAAGAAACGTTATCTAAGCTTGTAGTGGCGTTGTAGTCGGATAGAATTCTAACAGAATGGTTGAAGGCAGACATATGCCTAATGACCTGCTTCCAAGACAAGATCACGACGCGATTTATCACCTGAGCTTTCATCTTAGCCTGTGCGTGCAGCAAGTTGGTCTTGAGAAGATAAAGTGTAGCGTATCAATCACGTATATACTAATTAACTAACGAAGATCCTGACGTATTCTGAATATAACGGGCAATTGTTGGTGGTGGATGCTCATAAAGGACTTTAAAGGGAGTCATACATGCCGTTGTTTGAAAAGCAGTGTTATACCAATATTTAGCCCAAGGCAACATGGGTACCCAAGCATGAGGAGTGTCGGCGCTAAAACACGTTTGACTGTCTATTTGGGGATGGTAGGAGGTGCTCATTGGTAAAGCTCTTGCTAGAAAGTATGCATAAAACGGGGGTCTCTATTCGTGAAGATAGTTATGGGAATGCCATGAAGACGCACAATGTCATTCAACAAAGTAGTGGCGACAACTTCACGAGAAAAATTGTTAGGAAGGGCAGTAAAATAGCTGTATTTAGATAGCTTGTCAACTACCACCATGATTACTGTTTTATCTTTCGACGGAGAAAGTCCCATGATAAAGTCCATTGAAATACCTTTAAAAACCAAGTAGAGAATTGGCAGAGGCTACAAAAGGCTCGTTGGACGGAGGGAAGAATCCTTCATTTGTTGACATATCTGGTGTTAGAATTGAGTGACTCAAATCCTTGTTAAAATAAAACACAATGGTAAAATAAAATAAAAGTAAAATCCATATAGAACTACACTTATTCTATTTTATTTTAGAATAAGGTTTTTCAACCTTATTACACATCATCTATTTGATATTAATTAGAATAAGGTGTTTCAACCTTACTACACTCCATCTATTAGAATATGGTTTTTCAAGCCTATAAATAGACATAGCCTACTCCTATTATATTTTATTCGAATTTGACATAGTGAATTATCTTCTCCTCTGCCCGTGGTCTTTTTCTCGAAAAGGTTTCCACGTAAAAGTCTATGTGTTTTTTATTTTTCTTTCTTTTTTCTTTGCCATACATTGTCATTATTGACGTTTTATTTTTTAAAAATTGGTATCAGAGCTTTCGGGTTGATCATCTTAATCACGATAATGACGTCTTTGAGGTATGAAATTTCACTATTGGATCGCAACACCAGATTCGCGTTGTAACAACCCATTTTCTGTAAAAATTGAAGCAGTGGTTTCAGGATCACAAATCTGATTTCAAAAAGGAAATTTATTTTAATATTATTTTATGATCTACAGCATGTTAATAATGTCATATGAAAATTTCGTAAAAAAATTTTATCGGTTAAATGTTTATTTTGATAAAGGAGCAGGTTGCACAAAGTGCAAAAGTTGAGTTCTAATAGCTAAAAGAATTAAATATATATAGAACTTTAAAGTGGAGGTCTTTATATAGTAATTGTACCATTAAAAAAATGCTTAGCTGTTAAGGATGATGATTCATCCATGAAAAATAAAATTAAAGGACAAAATTGGAAAGATAAAAAAAAAGTAAATATGATAAATAATAAAAAAGATGAAAATATCATCATTTATCATCATCTTCCCCAAATATTTTGCATGGAAACCCTATGAGAGAGAAAGCAAGCTTTCTTGGTCAAATTAGGTAAGTAATCAAGTCTCGTTTTTAGTAATTTTTATATTTTTGAGATCGAGGTAACTTAATCTATTTATTTTGGGGATCAATTTGAAAAGATATCAAAGTATAGAATTTTTACCATGGATGACTATGCTGAAATTATGAAATTTATGGTATAAAATGAAAGGTTGTTGATAGATAAACAACTTTTACAAAGTGAATTTTGATGAAAACTTGATTTAGGGACTAAATTATAAAAATGAGAAATTCATGGAAAAATTTTGATTTTTATGAAATACATGGGCTATAAATGTTACATTTAAAGATTGCCTAGGCTTGGAACAAAGATTTAATTGCATGAATTTCATTTTTCGAGCCTAGGGATAAAATCATCATTAATTAAAAGTTTAGGGGTAAAATGGTAATTTTGCTTAGAATGTAAAATGGACTGAATTGAGTTTAAATAGTATTAAATTGATGTAAACTTTACTCGTATAGATCCGGATAGACCAGATTCAGAGTCAAAACGAGGATGTAACACCCTAATTTTCTTTTTTCGACTTTAGTAAATTCTTGACAAAAATATGTCTGCTTTAGTGGTTAAGTGTTCTGGGTATGTTTGGAAGGTTCCAAGTTCAAGCCATGCCTCCGCAAAAATTTGAAATTTTTCTAAGTAAAGCCTCACTCTTGTTCAGTAGGCATTTATTTAATTGTTTGTAAGCATATATCAGAATGGGCCTGCTAGTCTGGTGGATAAGTGGAGTGTTGGTGTGATGGAGGTCTTACGTTCGATTCTCTAGGATGGCAAGGGGTAGTATTTTTGCCCCTAATTTTGGCTAGAGTTGTGTTGAACTGGGATGTAGAGTGGTGGATGTGTAGTGGGAATTGAGGGAGAGAATTGAGGGATTGTGTTGTGGTGGGTAGTTGGGAATAATCTGATAGGTTTTGTTATTTTCGTTTTCCCAAAACCCTTCTTTCTTTTGACTTTTTTTCCCTCTTCACTCCTCCAATTTCCCCAAAATTCTGCCTTTATTTTGACGTTTTGCTTCCCTCTCACCAGTCAAGTTTTTCTATCCTTCTCTTCTTCTTTTTGGGTTTCCAAATTGACTCCTCCTTATTCAACGTTCTCGTTCGGTAAGTGTCTGTTTCTACCACTAACTTTTTGTTTCGTGGATAGTTTTCTAAAAAGAGGTTGTTTGTGGTTCTTTTTTATTAGGCGAAGGTCAATAATTGGTCAGTACTGCTACAGAGATTGAGTCGTAGGTTTTGGTTCGTTATCAGTAAGTGCTTGGGTTCACTATGACTTTGATGTAGACAATTCTCAATTTTGAGTTTTCGCTAGTGTATTAAATTGGGCTTTAAAATATCAATTTTTAGATTATGGGGTGCTCGGGAGTGTTTTTGCAGTGAAATGATACCAGATGTGCACCCAGAAACACAGAAAACAGGATTCGACGAAAGCCGAAATTGTAAACTGTCGACGCCACACGGGCATGTGGTCGCTCGTGTGGTAGGCTGTGTGCGAAGAACACGCCCGTGTAATCGATGAAGGTTAGGCCGTGCGCTAAACATGGCAGTGTGATGGCCAGGTTGGCTGTGTGCAACAGACCATACGGGCGTGTGGGAATTTGGTCCAGGTCGTGTGATCTACACGGGTCGAGGCCATTCTGGGCGTATGGGCTACACGTGTAACACCCCTTACTCGTATCTGACGCTGGGACGGGGTACGAGGCGTTACTGTTCTTAAACATGCTTGATCTTACAAAGTCAGGCCATAATTTTCATTAGAACTTAAAACCTTTCATTCAATCTCTTAATGTCCCTATCATTGGCCTACGAGGCCCAAAAACATACATCGGGAATAGTTCAGGACTTAATCGGAAACTTTCAAACACTTAGAAAATTTTTGCTCAAAACAGGGCCACACGCTCGTGTGGGATGGGACACGCCCGTGTGGGCGGGCCGTGTGGTCACACATACTCGTGTCCCTATTCCGTGTCAAATTTATTTTTCATTTCAAACCTACAAGGGTTTTCACACGGCCTGGCACACGCCCGTGTCCATGACCCATGTCCCTCACACGGCCATGACACGCTCATGTCTTAGCTCGTGTGTGAAAACCTTGACATTCTGTTTATGACGTCAGCAACTTTTAGGGGCACGTGGCCAAGCCACACGCCCGTATGCTAAGCCGTGTCCTTTACACGGTTAAGACACACGGCCATGTCTTTGCCCGTGTTTTTATTACTGGACATTCTGTTTTGCATAATTTAAGTGTAGGGGACACACGGCCTATCAACATGCCTATGGGGCTGACCGTATGTCACACATGGCCTAGACACACGTTCGTGTGCTCATTCGTGTGGACAATTATAGGCTATTTTTCAAGCCCTTTGCCACCCTGAAACTTGACCAACACAAGGCCAATTTCAATATCACATAACATGGCATAATTACACCTCTAAATACCCACAGCTAAGACATTCACATGCCACAACACATTGCATTTATCATGCATTCACATTATTCATTTCTCTACTTAGACATGCAATCTTGCACTATCATGAATTTCAACCACATTGCATAAGTATAACTTAGTCAATATTGGCCAATTCTAATTGCCATTTACAACATGATTCAAGTGACATTAATAGCCAACACATTTGGCTAACCATTATGACATATAGCAAAAAGGCCAAGTTCCTATACATGCCATACTCAAAATGATTAAAATTTACTATACCAAAATAAAATGTTTGATAGTTTGACTTCGAGCTCCGACGTCCTTTTTGATCCTCGAGCTAGCTTGGAAATACCACGAGGAAGAGGAAAAGAGAGGGAGTAAGCATAAATGCTTAGTAAGTTGCATAAAATAAATAGCAACATAAATCATGAATTAACATCCAAATATGGTATCATAAACATCACATAAATATCTTTACTCATTAACATGGCTTATTCATGCTTTTTCTTACTGACATACTCATATCATTTCGACTACATTTCTCATGAGTTTCTCATATACACATGTATCACTCATCACATAACTTTAGTCTTTCTCGTCATAAATATCAACTTAAATACTTTTCCCGTAAAATCACTCGGATTACCGAATGATACTCGAAATGTCATTCTCATGGTAATATGCCAATGCTATATCCAGATATGGTCTTATATAGGATCATATGTCGATGTCGAAGCCATACCCAGATATAGGCTTACACAGGATCTCATATCGATGTCGATGTCATGTCCCAGACATGGTCTTACACGAGATCGTAAACTGATGCCGATGCCATGTCCCAGACATGGTCTTATACGGGATCACTCTTAGATGCCAATGCCATGTCCCAGACATGGTCTTACAAGGGATCTTAACTCGGTGCCGACGCCATGTCCCAGATATGGTCTTATACGGGACCACATGTCGATGCCAATGCCATGTCCCAGACATGGTCTTACGTAGGATCACAAAGTGGTGCCGATGCCATGCCCCAGATATGGTCTTATATGGGACCTTTTTTATCTCATGTCAAGACTACGGTATCCTTCGTATCCTTAAAATTTAACCGGGATTCAATATAATAACTTTATCATTTCTTTATTGAAATCTCATCAATAATTTCTTGGGAACAAGGTTATTTCACATATCATACAATAAATGCATATTATCGAAATGTTGAATTTATTACACACAACTTACCTTGAAATCAAATTGTGGATGGATATTCGATTTAGTCCACCACTTTGAACATATTCTACCACTAGACATCAAAATACATGCATGTCATGCATGGGCATATTTTTAAACATAAACCCTAGCTCAAATTAGTGGTAGAAATTTCTTAATCAAGTTACGAGGATTTCAAAAATATGAAAAACATTAAAAACGGGGCTAGGAGTCACTTACTTTGAGCTTGAAAAGATGAAACAAAACCTTAGCTATGGAGCATGAAAATTTTGACACCCTTAGGAAGAAGATGGACACATTTTTGCTTCTTTTTCCCTTTTTATTTCATTAATTAACCAAATGCCTAAAATGCCCTTATGGCCTTTCTTTAAAATTTTACCCTTCCTTGGGCATTTTTGTCCATCATGCTATAAAATAGTCTAATTACTAAATAAGGACCTTTAATAAATTTTCTAATGCTTTTTCATCCTTAAAACTTCTAGAAACTCGTATTTTGCAAATTTTAAAATTTAGTTCTAAAGGACAAATTGATCACTTATTCTTAAAATTTCTTCATGAAATTTTCACACAACCATGCAATCACACCATAGACCTTAAAATAATCATAAAACATGTATTTCTATTTTGAATTTGTGGTCTCGCAACTACTATTCTGACTAGGCCCTAATTTGGGATGTTACAACACGGACGTGTGAGCTCACATAGGCAAGCCATATGGGCTTGTGGGCCCATTTATCAAAAATGAATCCTAGGGTTTCACGGGTCGTCCAAATCGATTGTGAACCTACTATAGGGTCGGTAAGCGTTACTTAGACCCTAAATTGAGTGATCTAAATATATGATGTATGTATTGAGCATGTTAGATTCACGCATGTTTACTGAACTTATGTATAACTATATATATGTATAACTGTATATTAGCATGTAAGCATGTATATATGTATGACTGCACTGAGCATGTTTATTTGAGTCTGCATTGGGGTGGGATGATTGATTATTGGAGGAAGAGTACTGAAAGACATTTATGCCTAATATCTGGCAGCTCAGTTTGAATATACTATTTTGCCGCATTTGGTGCAACTTGGAGTGTAGGGTTGGGTGGCTATTTTAAACCCCACATGTTGTGTAGGGGTGGTCGGAGATGGTGTGTAGAGGCTGGTGGATAGGATACTGATTTCTGTTACTGTATGCATAATTGTATTTGAGATAGGCTACGGCTCTAATTTATATCTGAGACTGTATCTAAGTAGGCTGGGGCCTAAACTGTATTTGAATCTGTAATGGGCTTAGGCCCTAGATTGCATTTGATTGATAATTGTTGTTTTGACTGTATGCATGTTTTCTGTGGGGATTACACACTGAGTTTATGAAAACTCACCCTTTTCTGTTTATTCTGTACAAGTAATCCCCTGTCATAGACAGATTAGTGCAGCAGGGGACTCGACGATGATCACTATTATTTGCTTTATTTCTACTTTTGATTTTGTTTTTTATCTTTCTATTATTGTTTTTGGGGTATTTTGATGTAATTTGGGACTTTTGGACTGTTTGCTTTTATTTTGGATTTTAACTGTTTTTATGGACTTTTAAACTGCAAAACTCAACGAAAACTCAGTTTTATTAAAAATAACGTTTTCTTAAATGCAAATGGTTTTAACTTTGATTTTGAATTCCATTCTATGTGACATCGCTAGATTCGGCCATAACGTCTAGGCCGGGTTTAGGGTGTTACAAAGGAAAAGAGGAAAATGTCAGATTAGTATATTTTACATATACAAACATTTGTCGAGGTAAGTTCGTATAACTTAATTGTATATGTTTATATGTTTGAATTGAATGTTGTGTATGTAAATTGTATAAATGCTACAAATACATGAAATGATCATATATTCGTTAAAGCCTTATATATGAAACTGCCTTAAATAGAAGATAATACCCGATAAGTGATAAATTAAAAAAATATTATTTTTATGCCTGAGTTGAATGTGAGCATTTTGAACTGCATAAATGCATAAATATATGAGATTTATCACGTACTAGACAATTGCTTGATAAAATGTTTGATATTACTGAGAAAAAGAGAAAGACACGGTTGAATAAGAAGAGAGTTCAATGGATCAAGGAAAATGGGATACTGCTTCTGTTGTAGAAGGGATTTAGCCCGGACGGGTAATCTTGATATAAGCCCTCTCGATGTATATGTTATATAATGGATTTAACCCGAACATGTAATCCTAATTGAGCCTAAGTATGAATTTAGCTTGGATTGGTAATCCAGATCAATTTCTATAGAGTATTTGTCATTGAAAGGATTTAGCCTAGACTGGTAATCTTGACAAAACTCTTTGAGCATATGTTACAGAGGATTTAACCTATACTGGTAATCCTACTGTATAATATGAGGCTCGGGAGAGTGCTCTCTGGTAAATATGAATATGAATATGAATTGACGGATTATGAATTTGTACACTTTAAATGTACTACAGGGTATCCATTGAAATTTCGGTAAATTCAACGGGTAAATATTTGGAAATGGATAGTGAATTCTAGAATAATTTATTCTTGAAAAGGTATATGTGATATGTGGCTTGAGAAAGTGTGCTTTCTGATTATGTGCCCTAATGGGTACCCCTGAACGTGAATTGATGGTTTTACTGATTTGTACATTTTATGTGTACTACCTGAGTATCTATCGATATTTTTAATCATTCAACAGATAAAATCCTGACATGAAAAGAAATGGGTTTTTACATGTACCAGCTTGAAGTATATGGAAATGATATTTTATGAAATATAGAAGTATGAAATTATGATATGTGAACATGAAAATTGATTGATGAATATGTTCATTTGTGATTATAAAATTGTACACCTTGGCTGTACTATTCATGTGACATTGATGTTTCAAATGATTAAATGAGAAAAGTTCCAACATGAAACAATCTGAACTCGATATGATTTGTTATAAAAATATACTTGAAAATACATGAATATGATTTTGTATACGAGTTTTAAGTATACATGGTGTGGAAAGCATATGACTATGGAAATCTTGTTATTGTTAAGCCCATGTATGTTTCTTGGTGTTAGTATGGAATATATTACTGACAAGGGCAATGATGATATGTGTAGGGCGTGAGATCAAATTAACTTAACATGCCTTACATGTTTACCTTGAAATTGAATAAATGGTAAGTTAAGTACCATGCTATACGAACTTACTAAGCATTATATGCTTACTCTGTTTTATTTTTCCTTGCTCATTAGTGATTCGGAAGCTCGTTGGATTGAAAGCTTGAAGGAGGTCACTCACATTATCCACTAGTCTGTTTCAGTATATATGGTAAATTAATTAAGGTTATAATGGCACGTATAGGCTAGTAAGATTAATGCATATATTAAAATGGATGAATGTAACCTAGCCATTGGAATGGCCAGTAATGACTTAATTTTTGGCATGTTATAAAGAAAATTAGAGTTTATATGTATGCTTGATAATGATTGAATTGCTTGGTTGCTATTAGAAATGTTTGGTACATGTGTCAGATGAAAATGGGTGAGAAATAGGGCTTGGAAAATAGCCTTATTTTATCCACAAGGGTAGACACACGGACATGTATCTAGGCCACGTGTGACACATGGCTAATACATGGGCGTGTGTAAAGGCCGTGTGTCCCCTGCATCCTGAAATTTGAGAAATAGAATACCCTGCATTGATCACACGGGCTTAACACGGCATGTGCCTCAGCTGTATGAGGTATATGGCCTGGAAACATGGGCATATGATATGGCCGTGTGAAACCTGCACCTATTTTTTGAAAATTTGAATTAACCACATCACTCAGCACACGAGCGTGTGACTTGGCCGTGTGACATCAAATTGTTCATGAGTTGCAAGTCAGAGAGTTAGATGGGTTAAGGACACGGGTGTGTGAACCTACACAGCCTGACTATAAGGGCGTGTGGCTCAATATTTAAGGAAAATTTTGAAATGTTGCAAAAATTTTTCTGAGATTATGGTTTAGTCCCGATTCGATTTTAATGTATGGTTTGGGCCTAGAGTGAATAGTAATTACCTCGGTTTATTTAAAAATTTTTATGAAAACTCTGGTAATGCCTCGTAACCTTATTCCGGCGATGGATACGGGTTAGAGGCGTTACCGCGTTGTGGCAGATAAAGATGTAGGCAGTTCTTATGCAGATGGACTTAGAGGATGCCCTGCTAGGGATAGATAAGATGACTTCGAAATTGATGAAAGAAGAGAAGATGCGTAAAGATCAAAAGACATTAACACAGTTACATCTGCATTTGTCTAACGAAATTTTGCAGGATATGATGAATGAGAAGACTGCCGTTGCGTTATGGAAAAGGCTGGAACAAATATGTATGTAAAAAACTCTAACTAGTAAGCTGCATATGAAGCAGCGTCTTTATGCTCATCATTTGGAGGAAGGTGCATTTATACACGAACTCTGAACAGTGTTTAAAGAAATTCTCTCAAACTTGGAGGCTATGGCGGTTCAGTATGATAAGGAAGATTTAGGGTTGATTCTACTTTATTCATTATCCCCATCTTATTCAACCTTTAGAGGCACGGTTTTATATAGATGCGAGTCTCTAACAGTTGATAAGGTTTATAATTCTTTGACCTTGTATGATAAGATGAAACATCTTGTAACACCCCGAAAATTTCTACAGTGAAATATTATCCTTGATATAGTAAAATAAGGAAATAAAGTGACGAGAAGAGGAAATTTGAGTTATATTATTGGGAAACATATTATGACATATTAATTCAAGAAAGGACTAAATTGTAAAAGTGAGAAAAGTTTTGTTGACCAAGAGTAAATACTCAAAATTTGAGGGGTTAAATGTGTAAATATGAAAAGTTGAAGGACCAATAGTGCAAATATTTTAAGGGTAGAATAATCTAGAAACTAAGCAAAATTGATGAATTAGGACTAAATTGAATAGGTGAAGAATTATGGGGGACTAAATTGCAATTTTACCAAATTAAGTGATGACTCAAGGATGGAATTTTAAAAGATCATAAATGGTAAAATGGTCAATTGGGAGAGAGAGAAATCTAGAAAGTAATGATTACATTGATGATATTTTATAATTATATAATTAAATAATTATTATTTTATTAATATTTTAATAAGATATTTTATTATTTTATTATTTTATTTAGTCTATATATATGAATGTGTGTGGAAAAAAAAGAGGAAGAAACCACCACCCCTTTTCCATGCAATTCACGTTAGGAGAGAAGAGGGGAGGAAGAAAGTTTTGCTTTCTTTACAATTTGGTCCTTCTACCAAAAATTCACCAATTTCACCTAGAAATCAAAAGAATTTCCATAGCTACTGAAAGAGAAAAATGTTAAGGAGACTATAGGGAGTTAGAATGGCAAGTTAGACTCAAGAAATAGAAGCTGAAGGAGAGAGAAAATCAAGTTAAAGATTGAAATCAATGGGACAAGGTAAGTACATCAAGATTTCAATATATTTTTAAGTTTGATATTATAGAAAAAGCATGGAAATGATGTTAATGTAGAGCTTTCTTATATATAGATTTATGTTCTTGATATGTTAATGAGGGAAATAAGAGAAAGTGATGGAAAACATTGTAGAGAAAAGAAATAAGGGTGTCATAAACTTAGTAATTAATATCTTGCACTAAAACAGTTTGGACAGCAGCAGTAATCTAACTTTGTAAAATCACCAAAAATAGTAGAAATTGAATTAGATGTTGAGTAAGATATGGAATTAAATTTTTTTCATATAAAAGAAATAGAGAAAGTAAAGGAATTCTGTATTCTGAGATATTTATATTTTTGTAAGATTGGTTCAGAATGATTTCGAGATCCCCTGTTCTGACTTTGAAAAATCATTAAAAATTTTTAAAAAATAATTTTGGGACATAATTTATATTTTTGGATTCCTTAATGAGTCTATTTTTATAAGAGACAAACAAGAACATTATTTGAATTCTATACAAAGAGATAATTAAATTTTACCAAAGAGTGGTCAGAACTGTCGAACAACAAAATAGGGGAGATTTTAATGAATAAACTGTACTAATTGGCTAAACCAAAAATTCTGAAAATTTTATGGTAAAGATATATTTTAGTCTAGTTTTAGGGAAAATTAACTGATATTAATTTGGAGTTATATAGCTCAAGATAAAAATAGTTTAGTGACTATGATGCAGGTGGACAGCTTGAATATTCACATATAAGTAAATAGTGAAATTATTGATAATTTTACTTATAGCATGTTATATAAATTAAGGATGTGGAATGGAGAGGAGGAGGAGGAAAATATGTGTGAATATTCAACTAGCATGGCTAATTTGCATGTTTTAGGCTCAGGGACTAAATTGAATAAAAGTATAACTTTATGGGCAATTTTGTAAAAATGTTAGAAATGGACAATTTGCATGAAATAGATTATTTTATTATTTAAAATTTAAAAATTGAATGAAATTATTAATTTAGTTCAAGATTGGGGAAAAACATGTTTTAAGGATTAAATTGAAAAGTGTTGAAATTATGGAAAATTCTGATATTTTATAGAATTCACGGGTTGTTATCAATTTGTATGAGAATAACGGCTGGAAATAAGGATTTAATTGCAAGAAATTTATTTATTTGAGCCTAAGGATGAAATTGTCATTAATTAAAAGTTTAGGGGTAAAATGGTAATTTTGTTTAAGAGCATTAATTGAATGTATTAGAACATGAAATAAGTGAAAATGATGATCAAATTTTTTTATAAAGATCCGGATGACTCAAATACGAGACTTGAATGTGGAAAAGAAATGATATTAATTATGATGTGTAAATATGTGATTATCTTTGACACGTTGATATAAGTAAATTAAGTATGTTGAGACGAATAATAAATCTAAGTAAAGCATGTCGAGAAAAAAAATAAATACATTTGAGGGACAATATGTTTAATTTTAATTGGTTCCAAATATAAATGTTAGATGAAATAAAATATTTGATAAATAAATTGGTAACTCCGGTATTGCTCCGTAACTCTATTCCGGTGACAGATTGGGGTTAGAGGCATTACATTTAGTGGTATCAGGGCTTTGGTTTAGTCGGTTCTCAGACTGAACATAGTATATGTGAAGTCTAGAAATATATGCCTTTATATAACTTGTGATAATGTGATATCTTCCAACTCTGATAAAAATTATGAGGTGAGTGTTGCTATAGAATTTAATGATAATTGAAATGGTTGTTAAATAAATTTTAGTATTGGATAATGATTAAATTGTTAAATTGAAAGAGAATTTAGGATTTAAAGTGAAGTTGAATTGAATAAGAAATATGTGTTAGTATTGAATTGCATTTTGATTAGTGAATGGAAAGTGTATTTGATTTTAAAAGTGGATTTTTTTAAATGAAAGTGAAATTGGATTGTGGAATTGAATTGCAAGTAAAAAGTGTAAAAGTGATATGCGTGCATGAAATAATTTATCTAAGTAGAGATTAGAACTACTAGGATATTAGTGGCATGCCATTAAAGGACCTTAGTATGCTCTCTGATTATTAGCACTTCAGTGCTCTCTGATTATTAGCACTTCGGTGCTCTTTGATTATTAGCACTTCAGTGCTCTCTGATTATTAGCACGTCAATGCTCTCTGATTATTAGCACTTCGGTGCTCTCTGATTATTAGCACTTTGGTGCTCTCCGATTATTAGCACATTAGTGCTCTCTGTTTAATAGTGCATAATAATGCACCTCTATATCAGTCCCGTATAACCTAAGTGTTATATCTAGTCTATTGGGCCTCTGCTAAAAAGAAGAAGAAGAAGAAGTTATTTATGATTAATTGATTTATTCAGGTATGGTATTTACGAAACAAATTTACTTGAAATTTCTTCTGAATTAGTTCCTTTAGTGAACTGAATAATGTGATATTATTGATGACTTTGGTAGTTAGTGGAGTAGTAATGAAATCGTAAAAATATCTGAAAGCAGTTATTATAATTGGATATGATACAACAATTTTTCTGGGTATTCTTTATGGATATTCTATATGTTCTTTTATCTTTAAAGGTATATGCAACTATTCAGATGTGATTCTTATCATATAAAAAGCCTGGTTAATCATAACGTTAAACAGAACTATTGTTAGTCTGGTTAATTCATGATCGGTATTACTCTATTTTTCTTTGGTTTTTTGATTTGTTTTGTTAAAAAAAAACTTGATGGCAGACTCACATGAAGCTATTTTCTACTTTTACTGATTGATGTTCTGAATTATATACGTGAAAGTTACACTGTCTCTATTATGATTGTTATATTGGGAATGTGTAATATCACTCTTCTGAATTTTCTCTGGGATTTCATTAATTTTTTTTATTATTCGACATGGATTATTGATACGGCTATTGTGATATTAAGTAATAAAATTTATAAAACTGATCACATCAAAACTAACTAATATCACGACCTTAAAGGCAAGCGCACCTGTCGAACAATAGTATAGTTTAGTGGCAAGACCGAGTTATCGTACCCAAGGGAACCAAAAGTACTAGTACTTACTTCCTTTCTATTATCTAGCCTAAAAATAAAGAGAGTTGATTTAAACTAATTCTAAAACTAACTAAAAGTGCACAAAAAGTAAATTGAGGAAAAACTTTCAGGAAAACTGATTGACATGAGCAATACTCAAGGGAGAATCCACCTAGACTTCACTTGTTATTAACTTCTTGAACTATATAATTGATTACTTGACTTGATGCGTAGAGATCCCAACTTATACTAAACCCTCCGTCGAGGCATAGAGCAACTAGGCCTAAGTTATTAATTAAAGTTCCTTTATTAATTAACTCCCTAGGTTGCATTAATTCGATCTATGGATCCCCATATTAGGTTTGACCCTAATCCGGCAGATTTATGTCGCCTTATGTCTAGGGTTGCATGCAACTCTGCTTAATTATGGTAGATCTACTCTTATCACAGGGACTTTTGCTCCTCTGCTCCAAGCACATCAATTTCTTGAAGTAATACCTAGGATTATTAAATCAAGAATGAAGAACACATAATTAAGAACAATTCAAGAAATTATCATATAACTTCAATAAATAATAGCAAGATCTGTCTTAGGTTTCATCCCCCTCAAGTATTTGGGGGGTTTAGTTCATAATTAAGAAAAGAAACATATCAGAAGATAATAAATAACAAAACATAAAGAAACCAAAAACCCCTGAAGGAATTTAGGGAGATCTTCTGTCTTGATGTATGATTCCAGCTTCTAGGATGAATCAATTGGCTTTCCTTGGAGTAATTCATTGCTTCCACTCCTTGTGTTGGCTGAAAGATGGCGCTCCTTTTTGGGAGAAAAGAGTACACCCTTAGAATTGCCTCCTAGGGTCTTTATATAGAGCGTTGGGGAGCCTTTCTTAGCCTCTAAGCATCCAAATTCGAGTGAAATTCCTCTTCCTCACGACTAGAACACGCCCGTGTGCCACGACAAGAGGCTGTGTGAGATTCTGTCGATTGGGGCACAGCCGTGTGTCTTAGCTGTGCTTGTCGGGGCTAGACCGTGTGACATTTGTATGGCACGGCCATGTGCCACGGCCGTGTGGTGACTTCTTGGGCCGTGCGTTTTCACATTTTGGCCTATTTTCTCCGATTTTTGATTTATTTTCAGTTCTTTTCTCTTCCCTATGCTCTCCTGAGCATAAGATATGAAAAAGAAAGATTAAGAGCACCAATTCTCACTAAATTGATAATAATTCATCCAAAATATAGGCTAAACATGAGGTAAAAATATGTATAATTTAGCGTTTATCAAATACCCCCACACTTAAGCCTTTGCTTGTCCTCAAGCAAAATCTCAATCCCTAAATAAGAATCATTCTTCTGAACTTCCAATCTTTATCAATAATGTTTCAAATTAATCCACAGGTAAGCATACAATGAAAATTCAATCAAAAGAACATTAAAGACTCAATTACTTTAAGTTGAGAATTTTATCATTGAAACATAAGTTTTCTTCTTTCTCCTAAGTAGTTATCTCTCCATCTTAATTAACAAAAGTTGATATCCTCACTAAGGATTCACTCTATCCACTCAAAGTGTTTAGGGTTCAAAAAATTAAACACTCTCTAGTCAACCTGAAAAATTATTACCATAGGCTTGCTAGAAAATCAAGTCTCCACCACTGTAGATTGATATGATACGTCGATCAAAAGGTCTTTCAAGGGTTGTAATGGGGCTTGGTTAGGGTGTTGTCACAGGCTGCAAAAGACTGTTAGAATCGAGATTGAATTGAAAAATTGTCTAGCTAGAAAAATCTCTATCATTAGAACATATTTCTCGAGGTAATTCTCATGATAATATCAATTTTGCCTTGGTAGAAATATGCAAAAACTATTTGAACTACTATAGATTACAACTGAATACATATTTTTTTTATGAACAATTCAAATATGATACAATACTGGAACAAAACTTTACAATCTGAAAAGAGAATAAAGCTAGATAAAAATTTCAACTCAAATCTCGACAAAAATAGGGGTTAAAAGAATTGAATGAAATTTAACAAAAAATGGGTTATTGGAGGTAGGCTTTTGTGGAGTAAGTAGGTTGAGTCCTAGGTGCCTTTATCATTTCGGTATATCAAATCAATAATGTGGTCTCGACATGTATAATCAAAGCAAGGTTTAGAATAACAAATCAGCATTGACTCACTCAAAGCAATAATAAAAATGAGCACGAAAGAATGTATGCTCAAAAGGCTCAAAAATCTCACCAAAATTATGGCTTTTGATGTCAATCCTGTGAATTTCAAATCTCAAGATAGCACTTAGAATTAGGGAAAAGAACCTATGCAAAAATTGTACTTCTCAAAAATTTCAACTTATCATGTCTGATTCCCTAATGTTTTTAAGTTTGAGTATTCAAAGTACAATCACCTATTTCTTAATTCTCACATATCAATAAAAATCATAAATCAATCAGAATTAATTCCTACTAGGAGACTGAAGATGATGCTATTGAGAACAGTGCAATCAGTTAGAAAAATTTCAGGGATTTCAAAAGAATGTAATGATTGAAAGTAAGTTTCCCCCCCACACTTAAGATATACATTGCCCTCAATGTACAAAGATAACATTAGTAGCAATATAAGCACAAGATCATAAGGTAGGGAAGGGTATGAAACTCCCTGAATTTCGGATGAATTTGAAAGACAGAGATTGGACTTGGAAGAGCGGTCAGTTGTGGCACGGTGTTCCCCTTTTCGTAGAGATTTGAGCTGTAAAGCTCCTTGGAAACTGTGAAAGAATTTATTAGTCGTGGGGAATTTGGGGCAATGGAAATTACTTGTTAGGGTGAGGCCGTTAGGAAAAATAATTAAAACAAAACAAAATACGAAAATTACTAATATTCAGAAAATGAAAAAGATGAAATGAAAGAAAATAAAAATAAACTGAAAAAGAAAAACAAAATGAGTATAAAAGGTAAAAATAAAGATTAGTGTGTAAGTCTAAGTGATGATAAAAATAGTAAGAAAAAGAAAATAAAAAATAAACATAAGAGGATCTAGTCCTCGGATGGATCACGCGGGGTGATGTTCAAGTACTGGCATATATGAGCTAAAGTGGCATCGATATAATCGAGGCAGCAGAAGTATTGCTACTCAAATCGATCTAGGTGCTCGTGTATGTCAGCATCTGGGGCTGTCGCCTGGGTGGGTCGTCTGGGGCGTGGTGGCTCGGCGAGCTCATCCTCCTCCGGTGGTGGGGGTGGGACATCATCAGCAATGTCCTCTGGATCCTTGCCCTCCTGTACAAGGCGGAAGTGGAAGTGGCCGCCACCTGGCCGTCGCTCTACCATCCTCATGTGCAGCATGCTCTGGATGCCCTGCGAGGACATCTGGCCGAGTAAAGTATAGGAGGATGTTTGGGCTGCAGTGTTGAATAGGTCAAAGTAGTAGCCTAGTCTCGTGATGTAAGGGCCCATGGATATGACGCATCTCCGGTGCCTCTCAGTCTGGTGCTGCATGGCAAGCGCAATGAAGTATGCAAGGTCGATAGCGTGTCCATTGGCCATGCACCAGAGGAAGTAGACGTCGTGAGTATTGACGATACCTGTACTCTCCCGCCTACCTGTCAGAGTGTGAGCGAGGATAGCATGAATGTACCTCAAAGAAGGAGCGAGGGCGGCCGCCTTGCTGACGCTGGGGTTATAAATTTGTCACCCCGGAGTAATCTCGTGCCAACAGTCGACGGGCCGATATGGATGCGACGGGAAAGGGTGGGGAAGTCATCCTCTGCCATGAATTCCTCGGTATAAAGACCGAGGGCTGTGCCAAACTCTGGTACACTCAGCTGTCGCATGAGACCTCCTAAACAGAATTGGACCGTACCTGGGTCGTCGAATCTATTCATTATGGTCTGGAGGTGGAATGTGGAGCAAAACTCAAGGGTGAGTTCTAAGTAAGTGGGCTCCACAATCCGGAAGAACTGGTCCCAGGGGTCGGCAGTCAACAGGGCTCAGACGTCGTCTACCAAATTTATTTGCTCGAGGGCTTCCCAATCGATGCATCGGCCCATAGAAATAGTGCGGGCTCGGAGTAACTGATAGCGTTCCTCCTGGGAGTCCTGCGAAAATGTGAGGAATGGGTGGCGAGCCTCAAAGGTGGGCCTCGATGATAAACTTTCCGGTCCCTTTCGTTTTTTGAAGATGGGGACAGCAGCCTTCTTAGCGCGTGATGATGACATGGTATCTAAAATAACAAAAGCATTAGTCCTAAATATTGAAATTAAACTCGATAGATAATAAGTAAAATATAAATTAAAATGACAATGTTCTGAAAATTAAAAATAAGGATTAACCTAAATAGTAGAATCTAATCATATTGGCTTGTAACAAAATTAAAAACTATGGGTGTGTATATATACTAATTTTATGACAAAATGGAATGCAAATATGAGTTTAAATGGCAAATGAAATTGAGTTCTAAGTGGCAAGCAAAAATTGAAATTAAGTGGCATGCAATCCTAATATATTCTATACTATTCTAGATTATTCATCCTATTTTTCCTAATTCCATACTTGAATTATCATAGAGAATAAAGCAAAATTAAAAAAATATATATAATGAAAATGAGATATAAACAAATAAATGAGAAAAATTGAGAGAATAGAACCAAAATTGAGGGTGCACGGTCATAGATTGAGTTTACACGTGCGTGGGTTGGCTGAGTTCGGGTATGGTGGTGTTTTGAGGGCTGTGGCGGTGCTGGTGGTGGTTTGGAGAGGAGTTTAGATGAGAGAATTTAGGGTTTGAGTGAAAGGGAATATGAATAGTGGCCCATTATTTATAGTTTTTGGGTCACACGGGTATGTCACACGCCCGTGTGAGTCGTGTTTTACCTGTGTCTTTCGAAAATCGGTGGTTATGGCGTGTCTGGTTTCGATGAGCATGCCCATGTGGTTGATTCGCACGGCCGTGAGAGATCATGTTCGTGTTTCCCACGGTCGTGTAATATGTTCCACGGGCGTGTGAAATTTGACAGTGTCTTCCACGGGCTGAGGACACGGGCGTATGGCATTATGTGAGCCCGTGTTGATGTTGCAGGGTTGCCACAGCCATTGCGCACGGCCGTAGGGTGTTGATGGTAGCCCGTATTGAAGTTGAAAGGTTGCCATGGCCATGTCGCACGGCCGTGGGATTGTGTCAGTGGCCCGTGTTTTGGGAAAATTTGTGCTCTGTTTATACACAGCTTTAGTCCACGACCGTGTCCCTGTTTTAAAATTTCACACGGCCTTAGGCACACCTGTGTGCCTGGCCGAGTGGGCCTAAACTTCTGTTTTAAAAAAAATTTAGTTTATACATAAAAAAATACTGCAACAAATTTAAAGAAGGGAAGGTTACTAGGTTAGTGCTCGGGTTGCCTCCCGAGAAGCACTTATTTAGAGTCTAAGCTCGACTCTTCCTGGATGTATCATGGAGGGATTTCATGGAGCCGAAGCCCCTCTTTGTTATCTTTGAAATTCTCACCTCTATAGTGTTTAAGCCTATGGCCATTTACCTTGAACGTACCATGATTGGGGTGAGTTACCTCAATCGTGCCGTATGGAAAGACAGTTTGAACAGTGAATGGACCTGACCACCTTGACTTGAGTTTTCCAGGGAATAGTCTCAGCCTCGAGTTGTAGAGTAAGACAAGATCACCTGTTTGAAACTGCTTAGGTTGTTTCAGTCGTTTATCATGACGTTGCTTCATGGCTTCCTTGTATAGTCGTGAGTTTTCGTAGGCATTGTAGCGCCATTCATCTAGTTCATTTAACTGCATTAATCTTTTCTCACCTGCAAGCTTGAAATCAAGGTTTAAAAATTTTATAGCCCAGAATGCTTTGTGTTCAAGTTCAAATGGTAGATGACAACTTTTTCCATAGATGAGTTTATAGGGAGATGTATCTATGGGTGTTTTAAAAGCAGTTCTATAAGCCCATAATGCATCGTCTATTTTTCTTAGCCAATCTTTTCTATTTGTTTCTATTGTTTTCTCTAGAATATGTTTTAATTCCCTATTTGTTACTTCGACTTGACCACTGGTTTGTGGGTGATAAGGCGTAGCTGTCCTATGGTGCACTCCATACCTTTTTAAAACTTTTTCAAACTGGGCATTGCAAAAATGAGTACCCTTATCACTAATAATTATCCTAGGTGTTCCAAATCGAGAGAAAAGTTTCTTCACAAATCGTATTACCATTCTAGCATCATTAGTAGGCAAGGCTTGGGCTTCCACCCATTTTGACATGTAATCTACTGCTACTAATATGTACTTATTCCTAAATGAAGTAGGGAATGGACCCATGAAATCAATACCCTATACATCGAATATTTCACATGAGAGTATACAGTTCTGAGGCTTTTCATTATGTCGAGAGATGTTACCTGTTCGTTGACATTTATCACAAGAGGTCACATACCTGTTGGCATCTCTGAAAAGTGTAGGCCAGTAAAAGCCTGATTCGAGTACCTTATGAGCAGTTCTAGCTCCACTGTGATGTCCTCTTGTGGGTCCTGAATGGTAGTGATTTAGAATCTAGTATGCTTCTGTTTCAGTAACGCATCTCCGAATAACTTGGTCTACACAATTTTGAAAAAGGAAAAGATCCCCCAAAAGTAGTTTTTCACATTAGCGAAGAATCTCTGCTGATGTGTCAACCCTTTTGGGGTTATGTTAGCTGCTAAATAATTTGCAAAATCAGCAAACCAAGGGACTGTAGTATCTGCTAAAGATAGGAGTTATTCTTCAGGAAACAAATCGTTTATGTTATCGAGATACATGGGCTGCATGTTTTCCAATCTTGAAAGGTGATCTGCTGCTAAATTTTCAGCTCCTTTCTTGTCCTTTATCTCTAAATCGAATTCCTGTAGCAATAGAATCCATCTTATTAGTCGAGGTTTTGTATCGGTTTTAGCTAAAAGATAGCGAAGAGTAGAATGGTCAGTATAAACAATGACTTTTGACAAAATTAGATAAGATCTAAATTTATCAAATGCAAAAATAATAGCTAGCAACTCTTTTTCTGTGGTAGTATAATTTGCTTGGGTAACTGTTAGAGTTCTGCTAGCATAGTAGATCGGTTGAAAGTGCTTGTCTCTTTGCTGTCCCAAAACTGCACCTACTACAAAATCACTTGCATCGCACATTAGCTCAAAAGGTAAGTTCCAATCGGGTGAAATCATGATTGGTGCATTGATTAATTTTTCCTTAAGAGTATTGAAGGATTCTAAGCATTCTTGGTCAAAATTGAAAGGCACGTCTTTTTCTAGTAATTTTGTTAAAGGCTTGGCTATTTTAGAAAAAATTTTAATAAATCTGCGATAAAAACCGGCATGTCCTAAAAAGCTTCTAATAGCCTTTACTGAATTGGGGGAGATAATTTTTCAATGGTTTCGATTTTTGCTTTATCTACCTCTATCCCTTTACTAGAAATTTTATGTCCTAGTACAATACCTTCTTGAACCATAAAGTGGCATTTTTCCCAGTTAGTACTAAATTTGTCTCTTCACATCTTATCGAAACACGTTTTAGATTATTAAGACAAAGTTGGAAAGAATTACCAAAAACTGAAAAATCATCCATAAATACCTCCATGATGTCTTCCACAAATTCATTGAAAATAGCTAACATGCATTGCTGAAAAGTAGCAGGAGCGTTACATAAACCAAAAGGCATTCTGCGATAAGCAAACGTACCGTATGGACATGTGAATGTTGTTTTCTCATGATCTTCTGGAGCTATCGAGATTTGGAAGTAACCAGAGGGGCCATCTAGGAAACAATAATACATATGACTTGACAATCTTTCCAACATCTGATCAATAAAAGGTAATGGAAAATGATCTTTCCGAGTGGCGTCATTCAGCTTCCTGTAATCAATACAGACTCTCCATCCAGTGACCGTTCTTGTGGGTATTAACTCTTGTTTTTCATTAGACACTACGATCAATCCTCTTTTTTTAGGAACAACCTGCACAGGGCTTACCTAAGAACTTTCAGAAATAGGATAAATAATACCTGCATCTAGAAGTTTAATTACCTCGGCTTTTACAACTTCCTTCATGTTGGGATTCAATCGTCTCTGGGCTTGCACTACTGGTTTAAATTCATCTTCTATTAAAATTTTGTGGGTGCAAAAGGAAGGATTAATTCCCTTGATATCTGAAATTTTCCAAGCTATAGCACGTCTGTGTTCTCTTAACACATGGAGTAGTTTCTCTTTTTCTGCAATGCTTAAATCTGATGCGATAATGACTGGTAAAGTTGATTCTTCCCCTAAAAAGGCATACTCTAAATGATCTGGCAGTTGTTTTAGTTCTAATTTAGGGGGTTCAGTAATGGAAGGTTTCTGTCTCAACTCATCACTCATCTTTATATTTTCATAACTTATGTGCCTAGTGATGATTTCATTAGAATCCAACTCCTTCCTTACTTCATCAATTTCAGTGGTGTTTTCATCTTCCCCCCACCTTGAACAAGACACAGTTCCAACGTGTCTGTGAGAGAAAGTTCCTAAAAATTATCTTGAACAAAATAGTCAATAATATCAACAAAATGACAAGAATCATCTTGTTCCTTAGAGAATCTCATGGCATCATAGATTTTAAAAACAACTTCTTTCTCACCAACTCTAAGTACTAATTTGCCATCTTCTACATCAATAACAGCTCTAACAGTGGCTAAAAATGGACGTCCTAAAATTAAAGGTACTTTAATATCCTCATCCATGTCGAGTACAACAAAATCAACAGGGAATATAAATTTATCTACCTTTACTAGCATATCTTCAATGATTCCCCTAGGATATTTAACAGATCTATCGGCTAATTGAATACTCATCCTAGTGGGCTTGGGTTCCCCTAGACCTAGTTGTTTGAACATTTTGTAAGGCATGAGATTAATGCTAGCACCTAAATCAGCTAAGGCTTTATTAATAAGTAAACTACCAATCAAACAAGGAATAGTAAAACTCCCTGGATCTTTTAGTTTTGCCGGCAGTTTATTTTGGAGAATGGCTGAGCATTCCTCGTTGAGTTCTACTGTGGCTAATTCTTCCAACTTCCTTTTATTTGTCAGAAGTTTTTTAAGGAACTTCGCATACTTCGACATCTATGAAATCGCTTCAACAAAAGGTAAGTTAATGTGTAATTGTTTAAAAAGTTCAAGGAACTTACCGAAATGAGCGTCTGTATGGTCTTTCTTCAATTTTCCCGGATATGGGATGCGCGGTTTGTATTCCTTGAGTGGTGGTGGAGTGTTTTCCTTGAGTTCCTCTGCCTTGTCTTTTGAAAATTTTGGAATAGTCTTCTTTTCTGGCTCGGCTAGTGTTTTCCCATCTCTTGAAGTAATTGCTTTGACATGTTCTCTGGGATTTGGCTCAGTGTTACTTGGTAATCCTCCTTGCGGTCTTTCTGAAATCAATTTTGCAAGTTGACCGATTTGGTTCTCCAGCCCTTGAAGTGATGCTTGTTGGTTTTTCAGTGCCGTTTCAGTGCTTTGAAAACGGGTCTCTGATGCGGCCATAAATTTGGTGAGCATCTCTTCAAGATTTAGCTTTTTCTCTTGTTGCGGTGGTGGTTGCTGAAATCCTAGAGTGGGTTGTTGTCTTTGATTTCCTTGTCCTCCCCATGAAAAGTTTGGGTGATTTCTCCAACCTGCATTGTAAGTGTTACTATAAGGGTTATTTTGAGATCTAGAATTGTTATCCATATAGTTGGCTTGTTCAGTTTCCACATTGTGTCCGTATGGTGAGAAATCTGGATTGAACATGGTTACTAGAGTTGCGTCACACTGCATCACTGGCTGTGCCTGCGTAGAACCAACAAAATTATCAAACTTTTTATTTAAGAGTTCTACTTGGTTAGTAAGCATAGTAACAACATCAATATTATAGACTTCTGCAGCTTTTGTTGGCTTTGTCCTCATGACTTGCCACTGATAATTATTCAATGACATCTCTTCAATAAATTCATAGGCTGCTTCAGGTGTTTTATTATTAATCGTCCCTCCTGCGGCTGCATCGATCATTTGTCTGGTTGACGGATTTAAACCGTTGTGGAAAGTTTGAACTTGTAGCCACAAAGGTAGACCATGATGAGGACACCTTCTCAAAAGATCTTTGTATCTCTCCCATGCATCGTAAAGTGTTTCTAAATCCATCTGCACAAAAGAAGAAATATCGTTTCGTAATTTGGCTGTTTCAGCTGGAGGAAAATATTTGAGTAAAAATTTTTCGGTCATTTGTTCCCATGTAGTGATTGAGCCTCGTGGTAAGGAATTTAACCACTGTTTGGCTTTATTTCTCAAAGAGAATGGAAATAGCCTCAAGTGAATGGCATCGTCAGAAACACCATTTATTTTAAAAGTATCACAAAATTCCAAGAAATTTGCTAGATGTGAATTTGGATCTTCGTCCTGCAAACCATCGAACTGCACAAATTGCTGAATCATCTGAATAGTGTTAGGTTTTAATTCAAAATTATTAGCAGCAATAGCAGGTCTAATAATGCTAGTTTGGGTACCAACCAAACTAGGTTTAGCATAAGCATACATAGTACGAGGAGCTGCATCTTGGTTTGCTGGTGGTGCGGCTATTGCGGGAGGTGGTGGAACATTTTGATTTGCTTCCATCTCTTCTATAGGTTCTGGCCTTTGTTCTTGATCTTGTTCTGGATATTGGAGGTTTTGTCTGATCTCTCTGCGAGTTCTGTGAACTGTTGCTTCTAAATCATCGTCAAAAAGTAATGGTCCTGCTGGGTTGTTTCTAGTCATAAACTAAAAATACCTAGAGGGCAAAATCAAAGAAAATTTAAAAATTAAAAAGAAAAAAATAAAAATAATAAATAAGAGATGAAAATAAATAAATAAATATAATAATGACTAAAGTAATAGAAATTGAGTTTTCTTAATATTTTAGTTCCTCGGCAATGGCGCCAAAAACTTGATACGGCTATCGCGATATTAAGTAATAAAATTTATAAAACTGATCACACCAAAACTAACTAATATCACGACCTTAAAGGCAAGCGCACCTGTCGAACAATAGTATAGTTTAGTGGCAAGACTGAGTTATCGTACCCAAGGGAACCAAAAGTACTAGTACTTACTTCCTTTCTATTATCTAGCCTAAAAATAAAGAGAGTTGATTTAAACTAATTCTAAAACTAACTAAAAGTGTACAAAAAGTAAATTGAGGAAAAACTTTCGAGAAAACTGATTGATATGAGCAATACTCAAGGGAGAATCCACCTAGACTTCACTTGTTATTAACTTCTTGAACTATATAATTGATTACTTGACTTGATCCGTAGAGATCCCTAACTTATGCTAAACCCTCCGTCAAGGCATAGAGCAACTAGGCCTAAGTTATTAATTAAAGTTCCTTTATTAATTAACTCCCTAGGTTGCATTAATTCGATCTATGGATCCCCATATTAGGTTTGACCCTAATCCGGCAGATTTATGTCGCCCTATGTCTAGGGTTGCATGCAACTCCGCTTAATTATGGTAGATCTACTCTTATCACAGGGACTTTTGCTCCTCTGCTCCAAGCACATCAATTTCTTGAAGTAATACCTAGGATTATTAAATCAAGAATGAAGAACACATAATTAAGAACAATTCAAGCAATTATCATATAACTTCAATAAATAATAGCAAGATCTGTCTTAGGTTTCATCCCCCTCAAGTATTTGGGGGGTTTAGTTCATAATTAAGAAAAGAAACATCTCAGAAGATAATAAATAACAAAACATAAAGAAACCAAAAACCTTGAAGGAATTTAGGGAGATCTTCTGTCTTGATGTATGATTCTGGCTTCTGGGATGAATCAATTGGCTTCCCTTGGAGTAATTCCTTGCTTCCACTCCTTGTGTTGGCTGAAAGATGGCGCTCCTTTTTGGGAGAAAAGAGTACACCCTTAGAATTGCCTCTTAGGGTCTTTATATAGAGTGTTGGGGAGCCTTTATTAGCCTCTAAGCATCCAAATCCGAGTGAAATTCCTCTTCCTCACGACTAGAACACACCCGTGTGCCACGCCCATGTGTTTCGACAAGAGGCTGTGTGAGATTCTGTTGATTGGGGCACAGCCGTGTGGCTTGGCCGTGCTTGTCGAGGCTGGACCGTGTGACATTTGTGTGGCACTGCCATGTGCCACGGCCGTGTGGTGACTTCTTGGGCCATGCGTTTTCACATTTTGGCCCATTTTCTCCGGTTTTCGGTCTATTTTCTGTTCTTTTCTCTTCCCTATGCTCTCTTGAGTATAAGATATGAAAAAGAAAGATTAAGAGTACCAATTCTCACTAAATTGATAATAATTCATCCAAAATATAGGCTAAACATGAGGTAAAAATATGTATAATTTAGCGTTTATCAATTATCTTCTAAAAAATTCAGTGTAACTTTGTAAGTTGGATTTTGTTATCTCGATTTTCTTGTTATTTTATGGTCTGACTGGAAAAGATATCTATTGGTCAGTGGTAATCATACTTATTATTGTTATGAATTTTAACTTGATCATGAGAATTTGATAGTATGGATCACCAATTATAGAAGTTGTGTTCTTGCATGGGTTGATATTGAAACTATTCTCGATTTTTCTCTTCTATTTGAAAATATAATTGAAGCATCAGTTCTGGCTTAGTCTGAATCGGGTAAAAAATAAATAAATAAATAAATAAAAATAAATAAAAATTTTAAAAAATTATTACTATTATAGTGGTATATTATTAAATGGATTAGACTGTATTTTAATGAAGATTAATTTTTAGCTAAACCTAAAACTAAGTTGATGTTTCTACACTAGATTTGTGAAGCCAGAAAAGAGGCAATGAGTTGTAAGCTAAATGGGTACAGAATGAAATAGTTAGTGATTCATGCTATCAGATTTGAATATGATGATTGCCTGTTGTTTTAGGATAGAACTTGTGTACTGAAGAATTTCAAAACTTGTACAGAAAATTTTATACGGGACTCGCAATGGTAATATATCTGTTATTTAGGAAAATATGATATTGAAAATATATATGGAAAATCAGAAGGAAATGTGATTGATTAAGCTATGGAAAGAAATGAGAAAATGAAATTGTGAATCTGATTTGCAAATTGGAAATTGAGATAAAATATGAAATGAAATTTGTGCTATGAGGTGGAATGCATAAACCAAAAGTGTATAAATTGATTAAAGTTTAAAGTGATGATATATAGTGAAATTGTTATTGTTGACATATGACTTTAGTAAATACAAATTGCAATAGAATTGATATTAAATAAAGTGATAAATTGAATGAATTTTATATGAAATTAAATGAATTATTGGAGTGAGATGTGAAATTTTAAGTATGAACTTAAAGTTCATGAATTTGCTAAAATATTGAATTGTTGATATTGAAATTAGTTGAATAAATGAAATGAGAAAATTGAATGAATTTGATCGATTGAACTGTTGAAAGTATGAAAAGTTGAAGTATGATTTGAAATGTGAATTGAAATTGAGATATGAGATTTAAAAGCTTTAACCAAAGGTTTATGATTTGATTAAAGATAATATAGATGATATATGATGCCATTTGATGAAAGACTTCTGTTGAGATATGAAATTAAATATAAAATTAACACATATGACCTATATTGTTACATGTTTGATGTTTACTATAATTTTTATAATTTGAATTATAGTAATACCACTGAGTATAGACATACTCAACCTAAGGTTGTATTATTATAATTCAAATTATCTATTATTAAGTGTTAAATTTAAATTATGTATATAGTAAATGAAGTATGATGTAAGTGTTATTGTTGAATTAAATGGAAATTGAATTGAGTGATGGATAAATATTAGTATTGAATTTATATTGATCAGAAAATGAAATTAAATTGAGTTGTGAATGAATTGAAAGTGAAATTGGAATTAGAAAGTGATATATGAAGTACATGAAAAAGACTATTGAAGAAAGAAAAGACGTAAATGTAAAAGGGACTCTAGCACATTCGCTGATAATAGTATGTTGGTACTCACCAAGTGTTCTCTGATTAATAGTACATAATAATACACTTCTATATCTATTCTGTATATTCTAAGTGATCTGTTTAGTCTACTGAGCATATGTTAAAAAGGTAAACAATTTTCGTTACAAGGTAAGGGGTTATCTCTAATTCATGTTTGAAAATATTGAATTAAAAATAAATTGTGAAATGAAAATATAGAGAATGAATACAAATGATAAATTAGATAAATATATGAAGCAATAAGCTATAGAATTATAAAGATAATGAAGTTCATGATCAAAAGAAAACAAGGAAATTTCGAGGAAGAAATTTATTTTAAGGGGGAGAGAAATGTAACACCCCGAAAATTTCTACAGTGAAATATTATCCTTGATATAGTAAAATAAGGAAATAAAGTGACGAGAAGAGAAAATTTGAGTTATATTATTGGGAAACATATTATGACATATTAATTCAAGAAAGGACTAAATTGTAAAAGTGAGAAAAGTTTTGTTGACCAAGAGTAAATACTCAAAATTTGAGGGGTTAAATGTGTAAATATGAAAAGTTGAAGGACCAATAGTGCAAATATTTTAAGGGTAGAATAATCTAGAAACTAAGCAAAATTGATGAATTAGGACTAAATTGAATAGGTGAAGAATTATGAGGGACTAAATTGTAATTTTACCAAATTAAGTGATGACTCAAGGATGGAATTTTAAAAGATTATAAAGGGTAAAATGGTCAATTGGAAGAGAGAGAAATCTAGAAAGTAATGATTTCATTGATGATATTTTATAATTATATAATTAAATAATTATTATTTTATTAATATTTTAATAAGATATTTTATTATTTTATTATTTTATTTAGTCTATATATATGAATGTGTGTGGAAAAAAGAGAGGAAGAAACAACACCCCTTTTCCATGCAATTCACGTTAGGAGAGAAGAGGGGAGAAAGAAAGTTTTGCTTTCTTTACAATTTGGTCCTTCTACCAAAAATTCACCAATTTCACCTAGAAATCAAAAGAATTTCCATAGCTACCGAAAGAGAAAAATGTTAAGGAGACTGGGGAGTTAGAATGGCAAGTTAGACTCAAGAAATAGAAGCTAAAGGAGAGAGAAAATCAAGTTAAAGATTGAAATCAATGGGACAAGGTAAGTACATCAAGATTTCAATATATTTTTAAGTTTGATATTATAGAAAAAGCATGGAAATGATGTTAATGTAGAGCTTTCTTATATATAGATTTATGTTCTTGATATGTTAATGAAGGGAAATAAGAGAAAGTGATGGAAAACATTGTAGAGAAAAGAAATAAAGGTGTCATAAACTTAGTAATTAATATCTTGCACTAAAACAGTTTGGACAGCAGCAGTAATCTAACTTTGTAAAATCACGAAAAATAGTAGAAATTGAATTAGATGTTGAGTGAGATATGGAATTAAAGCTTATTGAGTCTATTTTCATAAAAAAGAAACAGATAAAGTAAAGGAATTCTGTATTCTGAGATATTTATATTTTTGTAAGACTGGTTCAGAATTATTTCGAGATCCCCTGTTTTGATTTTGAAAAATCATTAAAATTTTTTAAAAAATAATTTTGGGACATAATTTATATTGTTGGATTCCTTAATGAGTCTATTTTTATAATAAACAAACAGGAACATTATTTGAATTCTGTACAAAGAGATAATTAAATTTCACCAAAGAGTGGTCAGAACTGTCGAACAACAAAATAGGGGAGATTTTAATGAATAAACTGTACTAATTGGCTAAACCAAAAATTTTGAAAATTTTATGGTAAGGATATATTTGAGTCTAGTTTTAGGGAAAATTAACTGATATTAATTTGGAATTCTGTAGCTCAAGATAAAAATAGTTTAGTGACTATGACGCAGGTGGATAGCTTGAATATTCACATATAAGTAAATAGTGAAATTATTGATAATTTTACTTATAGCATGTTATATAAATTAAGGATGTGGAATGGAGAGGAGGAGGAGGAAAATATGTGTGAATATTCAGCTAGCATGGCTAATTTGCATGTCTTAGGCTCAGGGACTAAATTGAATAAAAGTATAACTTTATGGGCAATTTTGTAAAAATGTTAGAAATGGACAATTTGCATGAAATAGATTATTTTATTATTTAAAATTTAAAAATTGAATGAAATTATTAATTTAGTTCAAGATTGGGGAAAAACATGTTTTAAGGATTAAATTGAAAAGTGTTGAAATTATGGAAAATTCTGATATTTTATAGAATTCACGGGTTGTTATCAATTTGTATGAGAATAACGGCTGGAAATAAGGATTTAATTGCAAGAAATTTATTTATTTGAGCCTAAGGATGAAATTGTCATTAATTAAAAGTTTAGGGGTAAAATGGTAATTTTGTTTAAGAGCATTAATTGAATGTATTAGAACATGAAATAAGTGAAAATGATGATCAAATTTATTTATAAAGATTCGAATGACTCAAATACGAGACTTGAACGTGGAAAAGAAATGATATTAATTATGATGTATAAATATGTGATTATCTTTGACACGCTGATACAAGTAAATTAAGTATGTTGAGACGAATAATAAATTCAAGTAAAACATGTCGAGAAAAAAAATACGTTTGAGGGACAATATGTAACAGCCTAAAATTTTAGTGGTGTCGGAACAGTGATTCGAGATCACTAAATCCGAAAAGTATGATTAGGAAATTAAAATAAAGTAATATTTAGAAGTGAATGAAATATTAGAAATACTTTAATAGGTTAAATTAAAATTTAAAAGAGAAATTATTAAATAAATTAAGTTGAAAATGAGGTATCGAGGCTCGATCTCTAAAATCGAGCCAAAAATATTTTTATAAATATCTATGGAGTGTTAGTAATATGGTGTTAAAATTTCGTTAGAAAATTTTATCGTTTGGGTGGTTGATTAAATAAAAAGGACTAAATTGTAATAAATGCAAAATTTGCTAGAAGGATTAAATAGCTTAAGTGTTAAAAAAAAGAGGATTTAAAGGGAAATTAAGCCTAAAAGTGAATAGGTTGGACGGCAAGGGCAAGAAAATCAGCAGAAAAATAAGGGAAATAAGGGCAAAATTGGAAATTTTATAATTTTAACATATAAAATAAGGACAAAATTGAGAAATCTAGAGATCTCTTCATATTTCTCAGCCAAAACGCCATAGAAGGTCTGGAGAAAGCTGTTTTTTCATATTTTGACATCATGTGAGTTTAATTCTTGCTTTTTCTTGATAATTTTTATGTTTTTATGACTTTTACAACTAGGTCCACTTATAGAATTCATTAGTTTTTGATTTTGTGGGTGAAATTGGAAGTTACCCTAGCTGATTAAGGGAATTTTATGATGAATTATTATGAAATTTAAGTTCTAATTTCATATTAAGGTGGTTTTATTAAGTGATTTTGATAGAAAATGGTATTTAGGACCTAATTGTGAAAAAGTTATGAATTAGAGGTTGGTGTTGAAATTCAGAATATCAAAGGTTGTGAAATAGTTTATAATGATAAAATAAAGTGTTAATTGAGAAAAATTTGTTCAATTGATGGGTGAATTGAGCAAGGACTAAATTGTAAAAACTGTAAATTTTGGGGTAAAAGTGCAATTTCAAAAGTTGAACAGCATAAATTGTGAAGTGAAATAGAAATAAAAAAAATGCTAATGAGTGAAAATATTTTACATTATAGATCAAGAATCCAAAGAAGAACGAGGAAAAGAAAAAGTTGCGGAATAGTCCCTGAATTTCAATATCTTCTACAAATCAGCCGGGTAAGTTCATATGGTTGAATGTTCATGCTTAATTGTGAATGATTGAATGATGTAATGTGTTATTAAATATGAATTTGTCGTGGAATTGTGGAAATTGTGATAAAATGGAATAACAAAGGCGGTAATCCAAATTAGGAAAAACACAGGAATTGAGTACGTTCGTATCGTGATATGTGATTAATTGACGGATAAGACCATGATTGTTCCATGGCAAAGTGTGAAATGTAGGTATGGCATCATCCATACTGAGTTGCGAAATGTAGGTATGGTATTATCAAATCCATACTGAGTTAAGAAATGCAGGTATGGCATTTCCCATACCGAGTTGTAAAATGTAGGTATGGTATTTCAATGAGGAAAACCATAATGAGTTATGAATCGTGGCACTGAACAACGACGTACTCAATTTCATAAGCCGTTTCCTAATTTGATATTAAGAAATACAAGAGAAGTGAACCAAATGAAAGAGATTGAGTAGTTGTTAATGTTGAGCTCAGCTATGTAAAGTATTATAACAATAGTTGTGAATGGCAGGAAACTTTAGTAAATGTTTTGGTATTGTTTGGAATTATTATATTTGGTAAGCATTACTTTTAAACCTATGAACTTACTAAGCTTCAATAAGCTTACTTGTGTGTGGTTGACATTGTTATGTAGATTGAACTGAAGTGAAGTTGGTAGATCGGATCAACACAACAAGGCACACTATCCAGATCAATTCCGGTAGCTTTTGTTTTATGGTTATAGATTTATATGGCATGTATAGAGTTTAAATGAAATGAAGTAAGGATGTTATAAACTAGTTAGCAATATTATGTACTAAAATAGTTTTTGGTTAGTAGCAGTAGTTCAACTTTTAAAATTCACTATAAATTATGAGAATCGAATTAAAGTTGGATAAGATATGGAATTAA
This sequence comes from Gossypium stocksii, assembly GCA_020496765.1. Taxonomy (NCBI): domain Eukaryota; kingdom Viridiplantae; phylum Streptophyta; class Magnoliopsida; order Malvales; family Malvaceae; genus Gossypium; species Gossypium stocksii. The sequence goes on from CM035623.1 coordinate 6,520,847, forward strand.
ATCCCATTGAATCTAGTTTCACATAGAAGAAACGGTGTAAGAAAAAGACTCTTATATTAGGAGATATTTGAATTTATGTGAGACAAGATCAGAGTGATTTCGAGCTCCCCTGTTTTGAATTTAGAAATTCACTAAAAATTGTAAAAAAATAATTAGGAGCCATGCTATATATGTACAGATTCCTTATTGAGTCTAGTTTTAAGGAAAACAAATGGCATAGTCATTTGAATTCTGTACAGAGAGAAAGTGATTCGTAAGGGACAGAGGTCAAAGCAGTCGAGCACTGAAACAGGGGAGATTTTAACTAATAAACTGTACTAATTGGTCCAACCAAAAATTCTGGAAAAAAATTAGGAGATAGATATATGAGTCTAGTTTTTAGGAAAATTTACGGATTTCAATTTCGAGTTTTGTAACTTGAGATATGAATTTTTTAGTGACTATGACGTAGACAAACAGCTTATTCCGAAATGTAAAGTAAATGGTTTGAAAATTGTTTAAGTGATAAATTAAGTTTATTAACACCTCAAACTCGACTCCGGCAACGGTCTCGGGTATGGGGGCGTTACACAATATGTTTAATTTTAATTGGTTCCAAATATAAATGTTAGATGAAATAAAATATTTGATAAATAAATCGGTAACTCCGATATTGCTCTGTAACTCTATTCCGGTGATGGATTGGGGTTAGGGGCGTTACACATCTTGTGGTTAAACCCAACTGTAACACCTCTTACCCGTGTTTGGCGCTGGAACAGGATACGAGGCATTATCGGACTTAAACATAGCCAATCAAACAAACCAAGCCATAAAATCTCATTAAATTTAAAAATCATTCATTCACATGCATACCGTCCGTTACATGGACCAATGAGGCCCAAAACATACATCGGAAGTGGTTCGGGACTAAACCGGGAGCTTTCAAAATTTTTACAACACTTAGAAATTTTTCATATTTTAGAGAGTTACACGCCCTTGTAGGTAGGCCGTGTGATCACACATGCCTGTGTGGCTCGGGACATGCCCGTGTCCTCAGCCCGTGTAACTCTTTGTTTATAACGTCATCTGCAAAATAGGGTCACACGGCCAAGCCACATGCTTGTGTGCTAGGCCGTGTGGCGAATTTAATTTTTGCATTTAAGGTGCAGACTTCACACGGCCTGGGCACATGCCCATGTCCTATGACCGTGTCCTTCACACGGCTGAGACACACAGCTGTGTCTCTACCCGTGTGACCAATTTGAAGCTAAAATGCGAGACGCAGTGGACACACGGTCGGACTACACGCCCATGGGGTTGACCGTGTGTCACATACGGCCTAGACATATGTCTATGTGTCTACCCGTGTGGACCATTTTGAGGCTATTTTCCAAGCCATTGGCCACCCTCAACTGCTCGCTCACATGTACACTTTCAATGGCACTTAACAAGGCATGATTGAACACTTAAACATATACAAACAAGACATGATCATGATCATTTCATCTTTACTTATACATGCATAAGACTTCATACTTTGTCAAGACCAATTACACCATCTCACATACAAATAAATTTCATTCACTTACTTGCATGCATTTTCATACCAACATATCACAATGACATATCACAATGACCATATCACAATGACATTGGCACATGCATGCATCTATGAATAGGTTTACAACCCAATAATCAATATGAGCCACATCTCATGGCCTTATACAAAATGAATCAATTATCATCATAAGCCAACACATTTGGCTAAACCAATATGACATATAACAAAAAGACTAAGTCCCTATACATGCCATACTCAAAATGTTGAGACTAGCTATACCCAATGTTCCAATTGATAGTGTGATCAAGTCTCCGATGTCCTTCGATCCCTGAGCTAGCTTGGCGATACTATAAGAAAATGGAAAAGAGGAAGGGGAGTAAGCATAATGCTTAGTAAGTTTTGCATGTAAATAATTTAACAATATTAACCATGCATTATTATACATATAACATAATTTAATTTATCACAATGTCATCAAGTATCATAGATACATTTAAAATCATGCCATTTACATAATCTATGATAAAACTCATGATCATAATTCAATCATTCATTCACTTTTTACCGAAGTCTCATCGATTCATAATCTCAATATTTATGAGCTTTGTGTACATACCGGTACCATTTCAACATGATTATACCTTGTCATTTCTTTGACATTATCTTTGGATTACCCGTTGAACTGCTTGGAATACTAAAGGATACTCGGGATTCTCGTACACATAGTACCTTACCAATGCCATATCCCAGACATGGTCTTACATGGAATCTCACATCAATGCCAATAGCCCAGCTATAGTCTTACACGAAGTCTCACATCGATGCCATATCCCAGATATGGTCTTATACGAAGTCTTATTTCGAAGCCATGTCTCAAACGTGGTCTTAGACGAAATCACATGCCAATACCGTATCCCAGATATGGTATTATACGGGATCTCAATAATCCTAATGTCATGACATTTGTATCCTATCTATTCGTAAGGTTCAATCGAGATTTTCGAGGTATCAAATCTTTGTCGAATAGTCATCGAGTCATCATTAATCAAATCCACAAAGAAAATTATACAATTCATGCAATATTAAAGCATTAAATACATAATAATGTGATGTTGCATTATTTACACATGAACTTACCTCGGTACCAAAATATGGCTAACTATTCGATTTAGTCCACAGCCTTGTTCTTTCCTCGGTTTAGGTCCGGACTTCATTTTTCTTGATTTATAATAGCAAATTTCACTTATAATTATCACATTGTTCAAACTAGTCCAAAAAATCATACTTTAGAAAAATTAAAATTTTGACCCTAAACTTTCACATATTTACAATTTAGTCCTTAGGCTCGTAGAATGAAATATACTCATTTTCTTTGTTACCCAAGCCTAGCCGAACCTATCTCATGCTTATAACAGCCCACATTTTCTTTCAAATAAGATTTTTACCACCTATTTTGCAACTTTTACAAAAAAAAGTCCTTTTTATGTGTTTTCATAAAAAATTACTTAATAAAAGATGTTTATCACACATCAAACTTTCAAAATCTATCATGAAACATCAAAACACATGTATGTCACACATGGGTAAATTTTTGAACATGAAACCTAGCTCAAATAAATGGTAGAAATAGCTAGATCGGTTGATGACAACTTTAAAAACACAAAGAACATTAAAAACGGGGCTAGGATGCACTTACTATCAAGCTTGGGAAGTGAAGAAACCCTAGCTATGGCTTCCTTAGAAATTTCGGGACCCACTTGAGAAAGATGAGCAAATTTTTGCTTTATTTTTTCCTTTTTAATCTTTTATTAACCAAATGACCAAAATGCCCTTTTTACTAAACTTTCAAATTTTATCCATGCATGTCCATTTTTGTCCAAAAATATAGAAATTGGGAAAATTGATATTTAAGGACCTCTAGTTAAGATTCTAATGCAATTTCATACTTAAAACTTCTAGAATTTCATATTTTGCAACTTTTACAATTTAGTCCTAAAAGTCAAATTGGACACTTATTCACAAAATTTCTTCATGAAACTTTCACACAATCATGCAAAAATGTCATAGACCTCAAAACAATCATAAAAAAAAATATTTCTACTTCAGATTTATGGTTTCGAAACCACTATTCTAACTAGGCCTAAAATCAAGATGTTACACCAATTCTCAGAGAGAGGGTTTCATTGTTCAAGGGTGACAATATCGAAATGCTGATGATGACCGTGGAAGGATACAAGAACGAAATCCTCACGGTAAATCTAATGGTAGATCAAAGTCTTCAAAGAGAGGTAAAACTTGTAACTTCTATAAGAGGAAATGACACATTAAATTTGAGTGCTATAAGCTGCAGAACAAAATCAAAAGGGAGGTTGTGAACCAATATGGAAAACAACCAGAAAAATCTAGTGAAGCTGATGTTGTAGAAGACTACAACGATGGTGAACTTCTAGTTGTTTCTGTCAACAATTCTCAAGTGAGCGTGGAGTGGATCCTTGATTCAGGGTACTCCTTTCACATGAGTCTCAATTAGGATTGGTTTACAACTTACAAAATAGTGTTTAAAGTTGTTGTTTTGATGGGAAATAATGTTTCGTGTACAATAACATGTTTTGGTATAATTAAAGTTAAGATGTTTGGCGGAGTTGTTAGAGCACTTAGGGACGTGCGACATGTTCAAGAATTAAATAGAAATTTAATTTCGTTGAGTACTCTTGATTCTAAAGGGTACAAATGCATAGCTGAAAGTGGGGTTTTAAAGATTTCCAAAGGTTCCCTCGTTATGATGAAAGGCTGCCAAGTTATATGTTTTGCATAGTTTTACTGTTACTGATGATGCAGCTGTCACTTCCTCTTCCTTATCATATGATGATGTTCCTAGATTTTGGCATATGTGCCTAAGGCATATGAGTGAGAATGACATGACAGAATTGGGCAAAAGAGAACTTCTTGATGGGTAAATAATTTGCAAACTGAAGTTTTGTGAGCACTGCGTTTTTGGGAAGCAAAAGAGAGTTTGATTCACCAGAGGAATCCATAATACAAATAGAGCATTAGAGTATATTCATTTTGTTTTGTGGGGGCCATCCAGAATGCCTTGGAGAGGTGGAGCTAATTATTTGCTAACACTTATTGATGATTTTTCTAGAAAAGTTTGAGCATTTTTTCTGGAGCAGAAAAACGATGTATTTTCTGCATTTAATTCTTGGAAAACTATGATTGAAAAACAGACGGGAAGACAAATAACACAACTTTGCACAATGGCTTAGACTTTTGTTCTGATGAGTTTAATGAACTATGAAAGTCAGAAGGAATCGTGAGACACTTGACAGTTCGCCATACTCTAAACAAAACGAAATTGCAGAACAAATGAACAGAACGATCATAGAGAAGGTTCAATGTCTATAATCGAATACTAACTTACTAAAGTCATTTTAGGCCGAAGCAGCCTTTACTGTATGTTTTTTTATCAATCGGTCTCCATCTATTGCCATTGAGAAAAAGACTCCACAAGAGGTATGGTTTGGTAAACCTGCTGATAATTCTGATTTAAAAATCTTTGGGTGTCTTGCATATGCTCATCTTAGAAATGGAAAATTAAAATCGAGATCCATTAAATGTGTTTTTCTTGGTTATAAAGCCAGTGTAAAAGGCTATAAGTTATGGTGTTTTGAAAATAGAAAAGTTGTGATTAGCAGAGATGTTATTTTTTATGAAACTACTATGCTACCTAACTTATCTCTTAAAGACTCTTTCAATAAAGAATATCAAAAGCAGGTGGAGCATTAAATTAATCCAGAATCTACAATAGAGTCAACTTCTTAAGCCAGTACAAAAATTCAAAATAGAGTTGCTTCTTCACCATAATACTTTATCACCAAAAATAGAACTAGAAGAGATTTAAACTTCTAAAGAAGTATGCCGAGGCTGATCTAGTTGCTTATGCTTTAAATGTGGTTAAAGATATGCAAACCAAGAGCCATCTAATTATTCTGAGGTGATTAGCTGTGAAGACTCAGAAAAGTAGATGTTTGCTATGCAAAAATAGAATTACTTGACAAAAACAGAACATGGAATCTTGTGAAACTTCCTAAAGGAAAAAAAGGTTGTTCGTTGTAAATGAGTATTTTAAAAGACAGAAGGGACTCCAAGAGTATAAGAACCTAGATATAATGTAAGGCTTGTTGCAAAGGGTTACAGTCAAATTCCAGGAGTTGACTTTACAGATGTGTTCTCCCTAGTTGTGAAGCATAGTTCGATTTGAGCTTTGCTTAGTATTATGGCCATGCATGATCTGGAGCTTGAGCAATTAGATGTAGAAACTGTATTTTTACATGGAGAACTTGAGGAGGATATTTACATGCAACAACCAGAAGGTTTTACAGTTTTAGAAAAAGTGGACTATGTTTGCTTGTTGAAAAAGTCCCTTTATAGTTTGAAACAGTCACCAAGACAATGGTACAAGAGGTTTGGTTTCTTTATGATTTCTCATGATTTCAAAAGTAGTAGCTTTAACAGTTATGCTTACTTTAAGAAAACAGTGATGGTTCTTTTGTGTATTTACTCCTTTATGTTGATGACATGTTGATAGTAACGAAAGATAAATGAAAGATAAGAAAGGTCAAAGCCCAACTAAGTGAAGAACTTGAGATGAAAGATTTGAGACCAGCAAAGAAGATAATTGGTATGGAGATTCACAGAGATAGAAAAACAAGTAAATTGTACCTAAGACAAAAGGGATACATTGAGAAAGCTCTTTGTAGGTTCAATATGCAGAGTGCTAAACCTGTTAGTACTCCTTTAGTAGCCTATTTTAGGCTTTAATCGGCTTTGTCTCCACAACCAGATGATGAGATTGAGTGCATGTCACATGTTTCATATTCTAGTGCAGTGGGATTCTCATATATGCTATGGTTTGTTCACTTCTAGATTTATCATATATAATCAGTGCAATTAGCAGATACATGGCAAATCCTGGTAAAGAACACTAAAAAGCAATTCAGTGGATTTTAAGATACTTACGATGTGCTATTGATGTTTGCTTACAGTTTGGAAGAGCTACAGATGGAGCCATTGGATATGTTGATACTAATTGTGCTGGAGACCTTAATAGAAGGATATTTCTCACAGGTTATGTCTTTACAATCGGAGGTTGTGTAATCAGTTGGAAAGCCACTTTGCAAACTATAGTGGCTTTGTCTACCACTGAAGCTGAGTAGATGGTGATTATTGAGCTTGTAAAGAAGCCATTTGGTTGAAGGGACTCTTTATTGAACTTAATGAAAACTTTTAAATCAGTACAATCTTTTGTGATAGTCAAAGTGCCATCTTCCTTTCGAAAGATCAAATGTTTCATAAGAGAACAAAGCACATCGATGTTTGGTATCATTTTGTTTGTGATATTATTGCTTGTAGTGATATTGTTGTAAGAAAAATTAGTACTCATGAAAATCCTGCAGATATAATGACTAAGTTATTTCCCACAATCAAGTTTGAGCATTGCTTAGACTTGGTTGGTGTTCATTATTGAAGTTAAACATTTAAGGGGTTTTTATGGAAGAGGTGGATAACTTTTTCATTTAGAGTTCTCGATGAAAAACTTGTTTGTTGAAGAATTCGAGTCAAGGTGGAGATTATTGGAATAGAGTGGCTCGAATCATTGTTAAAATAAAACACAATGGTAAAATAAAATAAAAGTAAAATCCATATAGAACTACACTTCTTTTATTTTATTTTAGAATAAGGTTTTTCAACCTTATTGCACATCATCTATTTGATATTGATTAGAATAAAGTGTTTCAACCTTACTACATTGCTTCTATTAGAATATAAATTTTCAAGCCTATAAATACATATAGTCTACTCCTCTTGTATTTTTTTTAATTCGACATAGTAAATTGTCTTCTTCTCTGCTCGTGGTTTTTTTCTCGAAAGGATTTTCAAGTAAAAATCTATTTTTTCTCTATTTTTCTTTCTTTTTTCTTTGTAATACATTGTCATTATTCACGTTCTATTTTTTACATCTAGCATTTAGAAACAAACTGATGAACATCGTGATGCATACCTTTCAGTAGAAATTGGAAGATAGTCTATGAAATGTTCTTGTGATGCCAATATGACCACAAATCGAAGATGAACGAAATTCCAACAATAGTTGGTGACGAAGTGGCAAATCTAATGGATGGACTAGATGGCCACAAAGGAAAAGAAGTCCATCATTATAGGCAAAGTCAGGCAGTAATTGTGGACTGGAGTGAAGAGGATGACACGATTCTTGAAGTTCTGGATGGGATTGAGTAGCAAAACTTACAGCCCCTACAACAGTAAAAACTGGGCTGAAAGCACTAGGAGTGATTGCAAAAGAACTCGAGATAAGGCATCGGGGGAGAGGTTAGACTTTCCTAGGCTGTATCAAATTTTAAAATCATATCCTATGAGTTTCCTCAATCATTTCTGTTGCTCCGGTGTCTGAATCACTTGATCGGTGAAACACCACAAATATTGTTGATTAGTAATAATGGAATATCACTGACCCAACAAATACTTGTGCCATTTCGCGACTGCTTGTGTAATGGCGAACATATCCCGTTGATAAGTGGAAGCAGATTGTATTCGATGATTGAGCTTTTGGCTGAAATAACCAATTAGATATGACCCTGGGGCAAAATGGCGCCAATACCTACTCTGGAAGTATCCGTTTCAAGAACAAAAGGTTTGGTAAAATCCATCAATTAGAAAATTGGAGCCGAAGTAAGTAACTATTGCAAACGGGAAAATGCATCCGCCACTTGGGAAGTTCAATAGAAGTTGTCTTTCTTTAGCAAATCGATAAGAGGTCCAGCGATGGTAACATAATGACAGATGAAATGGCGGTAATAGTCAGTGAAACCCAAGAAGCTTCGGACTTCCTTAACGGTGGTCGGTGTTGGCCATTGAGAAATGGGGTGAATTTTGGCAAGATCGAAAACAATTCCTTGGGCCAAAATAATGTGTCCTAGATAGCCAATGGAACCTTGGCCAAATAAACATTTGGACTTTTTAGCCACAAGCTGATAGGTCTAAAGTCGTTGAAGGACCTGCTCGACATAATGAAGATGAGCGGCTCAAGTTGAACTATAGACCAATATATTGTCAGAAAAACCCAGAACAACGACACGAAGAAAAGGCCGGAAGATATCGTTCATTAGGATTTGAAATGTCAGTGGTACGTTGGTTAAGCCAAATGGCATAATAAAAAACTTGTGATGGCTCTCGTGAGTTTGGAAGGCTGTCTTTGACCTTGATAGCGTTGAGGGCGCGATAACCAATGCAAAATCACTTTCTTTCCTTCTTGCGCACTAACAATGTAGAAGAAGAAAATGGACTGGTACTGGGTTTGATTGCATCATTGCGTAACATTTTGTGAACTAACTTCTCCATTTTTCTCTTCTGAAAGTGAGGATATCAGTATGGTTGAACTTGGACGAGTCCCGTATTCGGTAACAAATGGATGTCATGATCGTTTGGACGGGCTGGTGAAAGACCTAAAGGTTTGGCAAAGACATCTGAGAAGGTCAATAAGAGAGCTACGAGATCAGTTGGATACGGAGGAAGAGAAGTCGTGTTAAGGCACAGCAGTTCGAGTAAAAAATACTCATCAATAGCTTGTGTATGGGCCATTCGTCAAAGACAATTGTACTAAACTTGATGAACAATCGGAGACGTGTCACCTTACCAACAAATTGGTTGATTGTTGTAGGTAAACTAAAATTAGGCGGTGGCGTAGTTGGTGACAACCAACTCAAGTTGCCAACATTCAATTCTAAGAAGCATACCTTAACCTTTAAGAGGTAGAACATAAAAATCAACATTAATTTTTTTGACCCTGAATGACCAATGGAACTTAATGAAAAAAACTTGTACAATGCAACCGCTCATCGTTTCTGACTAAAATGGAGAATAAGGGAGTTTTTTCAATAGTCAAATGCAAAAAGGTAGCCACACGGGTCTGAACAAAATTATAGGTACTACCCCTATCCAAAAGTACCTATATCGGCTAATTGTGAATGCAACCAGTAAATCGAAGGGTAGTGTTGGAATAGTCACCGCCCAATGCATTATAAGAAATAGCAAAAGCTATAAGAACTTCTTTAAGTTATGAATGAGCAGCCAGAGAGGCATTAGATAGTTCTTTCTGGGTGAGTTCATCATTGGCAGATGGAACAGAGTCATGATCATCATAAAAAAGAAGAATCTGAGACTTAGACTTGCATTTATAATCCCACGAATATTCTCATCACAGTGGCAGTAGAGGCCGAAAAGGAACTTTCATACCCCTGAGAGAGTGGCAATATTGTGTGGTGTTGGAGAAGACAAAATAGAGTTTGTAGAAGGTGAGGCCGACTTAGAGGTAGGCAAAATAGGCTTTCCATGGCCTAATGTAGGTCTTAGGAGCCCTTTTTCCAAAAGAAACTATTGCTCATGCAATTGGGCAAGCCCAATAGCATTCTAGAGCTTCGTGGGCTTGTGGATAAGTGTAGCAGTTTTGAGGCCCAGTCGTTTTATTGATATGAAATAGTGTACCAGAAATAAATATGGACAACATGGTTCGATTCGTAATGGCCTCAAAACATGTACGATATTCACTGACTGTAGAGGTTTGCTATAATTTGGCAAGTTGAACTTTAAGAGATTCCAATTCACGGGAATGAAATCGCTTAATGTGAGCACTTGTAAAATGCGCCCACCCAGCTAACTGTCGATTTTGATACATCCAATCATATTCTTCAGCCGTGTCGTCTAGGTAAAAAGAAGCTATTGTCATATGATTGTTCTCTTTAATGTTGTAAAAAAAGAAATATAGATTGACTTGTAAAGCCTATCGATTGAGATTATCTTTAGAAAATTGAACAAACTGGATTAGAGCTTGGTGATTGAGAACCGCGTTTACGTGAAGAGGTGGATATCAAGGAAGTAGTGAGGTGGCAATTCATGATTTCTTGAAGCATTTGTTGGTAAGAGGCGAACGAAATGGTCAAGGAGTTAAGTTGTTTGTGGATTATGGATTGAGATGCTTAGACAGATTTGACTATCTCGTCAAGGAGCTTTAGGTGAGTACCATCAGCCATCGAAGCAGATGGTTAATGAAAGCACCAAATGGAATGTACTATTTCCAAATTGTATAAAATTACAAAAGAAGAAGATGAGGTAACTGAACTCAAAATGTTCCCAAAGAAACAACATGCATTTCATCATTTTGCTTATTCTCTTTATACTCCAAACTGTTAGTTCCTTGCTGACATGGTTCCCATAACAAAATTAGCAAATTTCTTTAGTGCATTGCAGTTGCGAATGGGTCTCAGGTTTACTGATGGCCCATCTTTTTGGTCTTTTTGTGTTTTGGTCCCTTCATTGTGTGGCCCATTCATAACATAATAGAATGAAAATGCCTAATAAAACTTACTATATTGGATGTAATGTATTATAAAATGAAAATGCAATGGAGAGAATTGAGTTATTGTGAATTGACATCTAGTTTCCATTGATTATCAGAATAGGTATATATACACGATTTTGAACAACTAACTGTTTCTAACAGCATGATAGTTGGACTACTAACAAACTAACTGCTACTAACAATTTCAATACCAGCATGGCAGCTGGACCAACTGATTGTTGACTCATCTTGAAGATATCCTTATACTTAACATTCTCCCAACTTCTCCAGAGGTAAAATATGAAGATGATTACAAAAACGCACAAATGATGAAACAGACAGAGGCTTCGTAAAATATCAACCACTTGGTCATGGGCAGGAACTTCTCCTACTACAATAGTCCCATTAGCAACTTTTTCCCAAACAAAGAAGAGATCAAGTTCAACATGCTTGAACTTCGAGTGAAACACATGATTAGCTGCAACAACCACTACACTGGAATTATCACACCAAATAACGGGAACATCAGTAGAACTTAAATTTAATTCCTGTAATAAATATCTTAACCAAGTGACATCGCTTGTAGCAGTAGCAAGGCTTTTATACTCTGCCTCAACTGTTGATCGAGACACAACCTATTACTTTTTAGAGGACCAAGAGATTGGAGTGTGTCCAAAATAGACACAATACCCTGACATTGAGCGGGAATCATCAAAATCTAGCCCTCAATTTGCATCAGCGTAGCCTACTAATGATAGCCTGTCAGAAGGACGAAACACAAGTCCAAGCTCGATAGTACCAAGTAAATATCGTAGAATCCTTTTTAACACAACCAGATGAACAATAGTCGGCGCATGCATGAACTGACAAACTTGGTTAACAATGTAAGCAATATCTGGTCGAGTCAAGACTATATATTGTAAGGCTCTTGCAAGACTTCTATACTCAGTTGGATCACTGAGACACTCTCCTTCATCCTTTGATAATATCGAAGAGCTAACCATAAGTGTCTTGACACTCTTTGCACAACTCAAACCACTTCGACTAAGGAGTTCTCGAATGTACTTGCGTTGGCATAAATGAAGACAACCAGAAGACGACTGAGTAACTTCGATTCCGAGAAAGTAATGGAGATCACCCATATCTTTGAGAGAGAACTTTTGATTTAGTTGCTAAACAAAATTATTGATGCTATTAGACTTACTACCGGTAATAATAATGTCATCGATATACACCAAGACATACAAAACAGAATCAGATGTAACATGAGCAAACAGCGATATGTCAGATTTAGACAAAACAAACCCAGAAGAAAGAAGAAAGCACTTCAACTTGACGAACCAGGCTCAAGGGGCTTGTCGCAGACCATACAAGGCTTTAGTCAGTCAACATACCAAGGTCTCACCATGAGGACCTGTTTGAACATAGTTGGGAGGCTGCTGCATAAACACCTCATCAGTGATATCACCATTTAGAAAAGTGTTATTAACATCAATTTGACGAAGTTTCCACTGTCTAGAAACTGCAACAGACAAAATTGTGCGAATAGTAGTAGGATTGACGACAGGGCTAAAGGTTTCTTTAAAGTCACAACTGAGAACTTGAGAACAAGCTTTAGCAATTAGGCAGGCTTTGCGACGAGCAGCCGTCCCGTCTGAGTTCACCTTGATTTTGAATAACCACTTTCAGCCAATAATTTTCCTTCCAGATGGTGCAGGAACAAGTTCCCACATAGAATTTTTAAGAAGAGCATCATATTCATCCTGAGCCACTTGACGCCATTCCACACTTTGAAACGCCTCCTCAATTGTGTGGAGTTCATAGGTAAAAGTTGCCACAAAAAATGCCTTTGGTTTGAAGATCCCTACTTTTGAGCGAGTGACCATGGGATGAGTGTTAAACATTGTAGAAGAAAACTGGTGGTGGAATAGGAGAAACAGAAGGTGGTCTTGCAGGAGAGACATTAGTCGGAAGGAAGTCGACGGGTGAAGAACCGGAGCCATTCAGGTCAGGAAAAGAGTCATTAATAGGGTCAGGAGGGGTAGCTAGAACGGGGTGGGGGACTAAGTTAGAAATTGGAACAAAGGAATCATTTGACCTAGTAGTGACAACGGGAACATACGTAGGAACATGTGAAGGTGAAAAGGTGGAAACAACATCAGAAATAGGGCTCAGAAATTGACTTTCATCAAACACAACATTACAAGAGAGAATGACCTTCCCATCTGGCGTAAGACATTGATACCCTTTATGATGAGCACTATATCCCAAAAAGGTGCATGGTTGCGATCGAAAATCCAACTTATAAGAGTTAAATGGTCGCAAAAATGGAAAATAACAACAGCCAAAAACTCATAAATGTTCATACGTTGGATCTTTACAATGAAGGACCGCAAATAGAGATTTTCATTGTAGAACAGATGTGGGAAAACGATTGATAAAATGCATTGCACAACAAAAAGCATATCCCCAAAACTGCATAGGAAGACTAGCTTGTGCTAACAAAGTAAGACCGACCTCAACAACATGTCTATGTTTACAATTTGTGCCGTTCTATTTAGACGTGTACGTACACGATAATCGATGAATAATTCCATGTGCAGCCAAAATAGATTTGAACGCCTGAAACTCGCCTCTCCAGTCATTCTGAAATTACTTAATGTCGCGCCCAAATTGAATCTTGACCATTTTTCGGAATTGAATAAAACACTCTACAGCATTAGACTTGTGTTGAATAAGATAAAGCCAGGTATAACGCGAGCACATATCAATAAAGGACACATAATATCGATGATAACCAGAGGCCACAGACGCAGGTCCCCATAAATCAAAGACGACCAAAACAAATGGTTCATTGTATTCAGTAGTTGAAGGGGAAAAAGGTAACTTATGAAACTTTCCTTTTTGACGTGCATCACAAATATTAGGTAAACTAGTTTTATTGCATACAATCTGACATTTATTTAAAACTGCCTGAACCACAGATGATGACGGATGGCCAACATGTTGGTGCCAGAGAGTAAACAAATCAGGCGAGGCAGAAGTAGACACATTCTCGGTAGTAGTGGAAGTCACCTCGGCAGTGTAAACGGAGGCACTTGGTGAAATGAACCGATAGAGCCCATCATTATGTGGCCCTATAGTAAAATTTTCTATGTATTGATGTCATTAATAACACAGTAATTTGGGTGAAATTCAAAGTAAATGTTATTGTTAATAGCAAATTTAGAAACAGACAAGAGGTTTTTCCTGATGTTAGGTACACAAAGAACATTAGTCAAATGCAGTAATTTGACTTTGTAGGTAAGAGTAAATTACCAATACTTGATATTTTAGTAAGAGTGCCATCACCCATAAGAAGAGAAGATATACCTGACTATGAAGTGGAGTCATACATCTCAGTAGGCTCGCGAAAAACATGATGTGTCGCCCCTGAATAAGGATACTAAGAAGACGACCCTATAGGTGAGGGAACAAATGAATCACCGTTAAAATTAGATCCCAAATTGTTAGCATTGAAATTTGTGCTGGTGGAATTAGAAATAGTTGACATCGAGAATGCAAGGCAACCCGACATACGGTGGTGCCGACTCAAAATGAACATGGGCACGTGGAACACAAGACCGATAAGATGGACCAGGATCAATAGGCCTTCAAATTAAACACAATTTGAAGCAGGTTGAGAAGGGCCAAACAGCTTGGATGGTTCACCAAAGGGAGCATGGCCTGTAGGAGGTTGACCAAATTGTTTGGCTGTAGAAACTGGCCCAAGCGACTGACTATTGCCCAAAGAATATTTCCTAGCACCATACCCAGTAGGCCCAGATCTATTAGGCTGAACAGCACTAACCCCGTGCGCGTCAAGTCCACCCACAACACCATACACACTTAGCCCAGCATCACTCTTGCAGTACCTGGTCCAAGAAATAACCAATGTGTCGTAGGTCCAGTACACACCCCACAAACATAATCGTCTTTACACTCCAAAGGACCACTCGACGGAGTAAACCTAGGCAACATAGAATGTCCGCCAAAGGCATACTAGTGTTCCACCAGCCACTAGAAAACGTCGAATAATGTGCCACCATCGTCGAAGCCGTAGGCAAAACACTAGAACCATAGGTGGGCAATGTATTAGAAGTAGAATCGACAAATCCAGACAAAGATGAGTAGCAATGCCCTTTCACTGGATCGCCATTGTCATGATTGAAACGATAGTAGCACCATTGAGCCAAGTGCCCAAATCGACCATAGATTTGGCACTGAGTTCGAGATCGAAAACTTCTTCCCCAACTCTAAGGTGGACGGTCCACACGAACAGAGTCAACCATCATTGAAGGCACATTCGTTTCCACTAAATGTGAATGCATCAAAGTCTCTCGATCAGTGCGAGATTGACGATGTTCAAACTCTAGCAACACATCAACTAATCAATTAAACGGTAACGGATCTGCCGAGAAGGATGCAAGTGTGATTACGGCTTCAAACTCTGAAGGTAGTTCGGCGAGCACAATTTTAACCTTCTCTGGTTTAGAGATTCGAGCCCCAGCCGCATCAATCAAGGCACACGTGTTCTGGATCTTCGTGATGTACTCCGTAGCCGACATCGCACCCTACTTGATCGAGTGAAGTTCATGACGGATTCTAAAAAGTTTCGCTCTCGAAACAGTAGCAAACATGCATATAGTAGTGATCCAGACATCGTTGGCCGTCGTCGCATCTGTAAAACTATTCAAAAGTGGTGAAGAAATAGTTGATAAAAGCCAAGATGTGAGCAACTTATCTTGTTGTTCGTATGCTAAAGCTTCTGGATTTTTAATTGGATCTCCTTCCGGTGACAAAACGAATCCCGGAGGTAGAGCTCAAGTACCATCAAGAAAACCAGTGAGATTGTAGCCATCGGTTATCAACCGAATATTCTGGTGCCACTGAACAAAGTCGATATCAGTGAGTTTTACAGTGTCTTGACGAGGAAAATTCTAGACTAACTATGTAGTAGCAAAATTTGAACAACGCAGAGGCGCAGTGGTAGACTCCGTGGAAGTAGATGTGGCCATATCAAAAACAAACAAACGCAATAAGTAAGAAGGTAGGTCACCAGGTTAGGTGACTGATACCATGATAAAATGCCTAATAAAACTTACTATATTGAATGTAATGTATTATAGAATGAAAATGCAATAGAGAGAATTGAGTTATTGTGAATTGACATCTAGTTTCCGTTAATTATCAGAATAGGTATATATATACGATTTTGAACAACTAACTGCTGCTAACAGCATGATAGCTGGACTACTAACAAACTAACTGCTGCTAACAATTTCAATACTAGCATGGCAGCTGGACCAACTGATTGTTGACTAATCTTGAAGATATCCTTATACTTAACAGTTTTTAATGAATCGTAAGAAGAAATTTAAAGGAAAGATGAAAGGTTCATTAGGGAATAATATTTTGGAGGTTGCCAATAAATCTATTTTAACAAAGAATGCTAATGATTGAAGAAATATCAAGGAGGTTAGCATCACTGCATCATGGAAGAGAGAAGGTTGAAGAAGCTAGAGGTCTAAGGAAAAAAATAGGTCTTAGTGCAATCAGAATGGAAAAAAAGGTAGTTGTAGAACTAGAAAATATGAAATTGAGTGGTAAGACTATAATGATCTGAAGTAGTGTCTTTTGAAAGTGAATAGTTAATGGTATGGAAAGTTGCTTAACAAGATTAATCTTATCTTTGCAAGCTTGTGCTTGAGGGTATTTTACAATATTTGTCAAATAATAGCAATTGGCTTGTGTTTGGTGTTTGGAGTTTGCCAAGGAGGTTCATAGCTACTAATGTTTTGTGATGCTAATGAGTGTGCTTGATTTTTTTTTATTTTTGATTTTAGGTTTATTTTGTTTATTCTCTCTCCGAGCTTACTTGTTGTGTAACTGAATTTTAGGTGCTTTTATGGAGTGTTTTTGTTGCAACGTTTTGCTGCTTTTAGGAGTTTCTAGGTTGTTTGTATTTAGGTGTGAATTTGCATTTTTTCCCTCTTGTTTAGAAGTTTATCCTTTAGACTAAGGTGTTTTATGCAAGATAGTCAATATTACAGTAGTAGACACTGTTTTTCTACTAGAATTGGTACGTATCATTATCAATTTATTTCAGTGTATTGTTTCAGATTTATTAATATTTTATAAAATATTTAATATATATATATATAAGTATTTGAGAATATAAAATAAATGATACTAAATAAATTTCAAATATAAACTCTTTATCAATTATGTAAAATACTCATTCGTAAACTTCAGAAATAAAAATTTCAAATCTGGTTTCATTTTTAAAATCCGTTTTAAAATAATTAATAACCAAAAATTTAATCTTAATTTTTCAACCTAAATTTTTAGACCCGATTATTTTGTAATATTTTATTTAATTATATTAATCATTTCTAACCTAATTTCGGTATGCAGATTAGATATCTAGTTCACTAACCCAATTCTACTAATCAGATTTTTGGGATGTGACTAGACTTACTCATGGGTTGGGCGGCCCGGCCTGGCCTGAAGGCCTGCTCGAAATATGGGAGGGTTTGGGCAAAAATATAGGCCCGAAAAATAGGCTAGGGCAAAAAAATAAGGCCTGTTTAAAAAATGGGCCGGGCTTCAGGTAAGGTATTTTTGGCCCGGGCCCGGCCCGGCTCAGCCCGAATTCATTAAAGGACAAAAAAATCTGCTTCTTTTTTGTTTTTGAATGTTATTTTCTTGATGTTTTCTCCCTATTTTGCTACCATATTACTATTATGTTGCTACTGTTTTGTTGTTATTGTTTGGATATTGTATAAAACTTATTTTATTGTTAATTTTGTTATTATTTTAAAGGCATTTGTTAATTTTGTTATTATTTTAGAGGTATTTGCTTGTTAAGTTGCATCTATCTTAGTGTTATTTAAGCCTACATATTTTTTAAAATTAATTTTCAATTTGTTGGGAAATATTTATTTTGATTTTTTTAGTATTTTTGATGTATTATATATATTTAAAAATTATATAAAATAATATAAAAAATTAATACGGGTGGGCCGGGCCTGGCCCAGGTTTAAGCAATTTTACATGGGTAGGGATTGGGCAAAATTTTAGGCCCATTTTTTGGGCCCGGCCTAGCCCGAGCCTGATGAATGGGCTTAAATTTTTAGTTGAGCCCGGTTCGAACCCGGCCCAGCCCAGCCCATGAGCACCTGTAGATGTGACAGTTATATTGTATTTTTGGTGTTTGTTCTTGCAAATTTGAAGTAATTTTCTAAATACATAGGGGAGATGATGGATTTTATTATTTGATTTCTAGTTTAATGCAATAAAACCTTAGTTATTTGTTTTCAATTATGGATGTTTAATTATTCTTGGGTTGATAATTCTAGAGTATTAATCCATATTTGATGTGCATAAGTTTCAGGTTGAATAGACCCTTCTTGTGAATAGATCTTGCATAATTGAATGGAGTTGCATGCAATCTTAGAAATAGGACAATATAAATCTACCGGATTAGAGTCAAATCTAATAGGGGGATCCATGGAGCAAATTAATATGATAATAGGTATCTAATTAGAAAGAAGTTTCCATTAATCAACCTAGAGTTAGTTGCTCTTATGCTCGAAAGAGATATTAGCATAAATTATGATTTCTAAGGATCAAAGAAACTAAGAAAAGAAATTGCATAAATTAGATTGAGAATTACAGATGAAGTCTAGGTGGATTCTTACCTAGGTATTATTTTCTCACTTGGTTGACATTCGATTATTTTTGTGTTTTATTTCTTTAGCGCATTCATTAGTTAGTTTAATTAGTTAATTTTAGTTTTAATTAATCCTTTGAATTATTAGGCTAAATAATAAAAAGACGATAATTATTAGTAATTGTAGTCCTCGAGGGAACAATGTTTGTGCTCACTATAACTATACTATTAATTGATAGGTGCACTTGCATTACCGATTTATAATTAGTTTAGTGGACATCATTTCGCTTCAAGAGTTGCTTGGTGAAGTGGAAATGAAGCAAAAGTATGTCAAAGTACATTACAATAGACGTAGTGCTATTCAGCTAGCAAAGAATCAAGTTTATCATACAAGGATGAAACACATTGATGTCCAGTATCATTTTACACGAGAGATTTTGGAAGAAGGTGGAGTGAAGATCCAAAAAATTTCAAACACTAATTATTCTATAGAGATGATGTCTAAATTTGTGATTGCGGCCAAGTTCCAACCATGTTTAAACTTGATTAATGTTAAAACTTGAATGTTGAAATTTGAAGACTATCAAATGTTGTTTTGCAAGAAGATTGAAGATGTGGAAATTTGCTAAGGTAGAGATTTGTTGAAATAGCATAATCCCACATCGAAAAAATAAAAAGATGTGGAGGGTTTGTACTACTATAAACAAAGATTGTTTCTCCACCTTTGAATCATCCTAAAATTTTTCATTTTCTTCGTAAGGCAAATTTTCCCTCTTCTTATATGTAATTTTTCACTTGTAAATTTTTGGTGTTCTATTTTATTTTTATTTATCTTTCAATATTTTGTAGGGTAATTGTAGTGATACATTGTTCTATTAAATTAAATTATTGAAAGATTTTGTCTAGGAAGTTGGGTTTTAAGTGGGATAGTTTGTGACCTCTCCTATCTTTTCTGGGAATTAACCTAATATGTGTATATATATATGATATACGTTAGGGACGAAGCTAGAAAATTTTTTTAGGGGGCCGAAATTTAATTGTAATTTTTACAATAGTAAAAATACAATTTCACCATTTTAATAGCCTCTATCTTTATAATTTTTAAAGGATTAAATCAAATTTTTTCCATTTTTAGGGGGACCAAAATATAATTTTACCTTTACTAATTTAAAATTTTAAAAATTTCAAAGAACTTAAATGAAAAACTTTCCATTTTAAGGGGGCTGGGTCCTTGCTAGCCCCCTGATGTACGTAGAAATCTCTTGAGTAAGGAATACCTATTTGAACGATTCATAATCCATATGATTACTCATATAGAAATTTAGAAAGTCTTCCTTTTTTAAGATCCAAAAAATTTATGTTGGAGACTTTTAATTTAATATTTTTTATTTTTATTTTTAATTCACATATACCTAAATTATTTAGTATTATGAAGATAATGCGTCGGTAATGATTAGGATAGCAAAGTTGGTATAGCAGAGGATTGAAAATCCTTATGTCACGAGTTCCAAGCTGGTTACTAGCATATGATTATTTTGTATGATTATCATTAAATGATATGGATGGACATATATATATATGAGGGTAAACCCTCTATTTATTTTATTTTGTTTTATTTTCTAGTATAATAAGTGTTTTTTGCCCTGTTCGCACAAAAGTAACATATCAGTTGGCCACACTGCAATTTCTCCTGATTTCTCCTTGTTCTCCAGTGAGAACATCAAGGAAACCCATGTGCACCATTGCGTTACCGAACTTTTTAGCCCATGCTTCACCGCGCCTCACGTTGTTCAACACCAACGCGGAGGTCAAGGAACTGTCCATCAATGTCTGGTCGGAGATGAGCAAACCACGACGACGCGTCAGTTCAATGTAGTACTTGTTGTCCAGGCGATTGGGTGTGACACTTTCAAGTGGCACTGTTGGATCCCCTCCAGCACTAGCTGCAGATGTTGGGGGTGGGCACTTGGTTTTCAAAAAGGCATTGTAGTTAGGATCAAGAGAAGGGTCTTGAGCATGAGTGGCGTTAAAAGAGTACAGCCGGTTGGAAAAGGAAGAGCAATGCGAGACACCAATGGAGTGTGCCCCTGATAATGTCACCATCTCATCCACTGACATTCCTTTCCTTGCGAAAAGTTGAGCAATTTGTTGCGCGTTGAAGAACGGCGGGGGCAGGTTTTGTGCTACTTCGCCGCTAATAGAGACACGGCCATCCCGGCGGCCGGCGGGAATGGCATAATAAATCCCTCCAGCTTTGTAGGTACTGTCACGGGCAGCGAATGCGATTATGTCCGCACAAGACACGGTTCCTGGACATTTTGCCTCGATTTGGGCTTTGGCCTCATCAATCACCTCGAAGCCTCGCAAACTAGGGTTATTAGCAGGGTGATCCATCTCTGCTGGGGGGTTTCCGGGCACGGATCTTAGAAGGACAGAAGCATCACAACCCTGAATTTGAATGCAAAAAGTGGAGTTAGAGGAGGAAACACGATGAACCAGTCCATAAATTGTTAAGAAAATGAACATATACATACCCTGACGAAGCAGTCATGGAAATACATTCGGATGAGACCAGCAGCTATGCCAGGATTAAGTGAAACCGCTTTGTTTACAGCTTTTCTAACAATGGTCTCTGCAAATGGACAAGTTTGTGTATAGAAGCCCACCTTCAAAGATGCAGAAGCCACAATTGAGCAGCCAAGCATGAAGGAGAACAAGGCAATAATGTGAAATTTCGAGCACAACAAAGTCATTGTGCCTGATATATATAATATAGCAGAAGAAAAACTTATAAATTAATTGGAAAGGGTTGAGGATCAGATATGGTGGTTTGTGCAGTTGGAATTGAAAGATTATGAGAGTGGAGATGTTGGATGGAGTATATATACATGGCCATAGGAGGAGTTGGTGGTGAATACTTGTTGGAACAAAAAACGTTGGAACAAAAAAGGTGTGTAGTTTTAGCTGAGTAGGGGAGAGCGTTAGATTAAATCGAATCGAATAAAAAAATTTTGAGTTAATAGAGTTGACGAATCATATTTTATTATCCTAATTTGATTTGAAATTTTCTCGAATCGAGTCGAGTGAAATGGCATTCGAATCGAATCGAATCGAATCGAATCGAATATATTCGTTCGAGTTAAATTTTAAAAAATAATTTTAGGTCCTTGTAACCACTGTCACCCACCGTAACAAAATTTGTCCACTGTAATCAAATTTTTATTAATTTTCATCACCTCATAATTTATTTATTAATTCTTTATATACGGGTTAACTTTTTTGCTTGCTTAGTTATTTTAATTATCTTCATATTCTTGTCACTATGCATTTTGGAATTAAAAAATATATTAAATGTCAAAATGTGATTTTTTAATAGAACTTATTTTAAAGATAAAATATGAAATTGATACCAATATAAAATTTTAACACAAATATTTTATGGCATCATTAATAATTCCATTTTAATATAAATATTTAATATGACTAAACAATTCAATAATATAAATAATATAAAATGTGAAATTTAATTTAATAATATAAATAGTAGATATAAATTATTACTATTTATGTTTAGGTTTTTTTTGGATAATTTTGATTTTTTATTTGGGAGTAAATGGTGAGAAGTAAAAGTTTAGGGACAAAATAAAAAGTTTTGGGGAGTAAAAAATTTTGGGAGAAAATAAAAAGTTTTGAGGATTTTTGGGAGTAAAATTTTGAGGAAAAGTAAATACGAGAGTAAAATTTTGGTGGGAAATGGATTTTTGGTAGATGGGGGGTTGGGATGGAAGGAGAGTAAAAGTTTTGGGGGGAAAGTGGGAAGGAGTAAAAGTTTTGAAGGAAAAGTAAAAAGGTTTGGATGTTTGGGGTAAAAATGTAAAATATTATAGTTTGATATTCAATTTATTCTAATTATACGAGTTATTCGAATTCAAAAATTCAACTTGATTCAAACTCGAAATTTGAAAAATAAATTCGAGTTGACTCGAATAACTTGATTCGTTTAACTCAAAATTTGTATTTTTTTAATTTTTTTAAATCGAATCGAGTTTTATTCACCTCTAACTATAGGCTTGAAAGCATAGCTTGAGGTTGAGGTGTTCCTTTGTTTTGAACCATTTAGAGGCATGCAAGAGCTCCTTTGTTTTGATTTGTCGATTTTCTTCTTTATTCTTTAATATTTACATTTTTCCTCCTTAAATTACAATGGTTCTGATTTGTTAAATATTTTACTTATATTTAATAGTTTAAAATAATTGTTTTGTTAAGTAAAATAATTAAACCTATAATTGTTTAATTTGACTCGTGAATACTTTTACATTAGAGGCAGTGACATAACCAAAATTTTAATTTAGGGACCAAAATTGATTTATAAATTTTAAAAAAAATCAAAATACAAATTTACAATTATATTAATTTATTATTTTAAAAATTTTAAAGAGATTAAACTCAAAATTTATCATTTGAGGACCAATATATAATTAATTAATGTTATTAATAATAAAATTTAACAATAAAAATTTTAAATATTGATATTAATATTTTAATCATAAATTTATATTACAATTTATAAATATTTAATAATAAATGTTTTATAGTATATAATATAAATATTTTAATTATATAAATATGAGTATTTACTTAAATCATGTTTAAGTTCATTTATCCCTTCCAACTCTAATGCGCCACTATACACTCTCGTATATGTAATCTAGATTAAGTTTTAATTAGGTATTATTTATAATTAAGTTTATATATGCAATGTTTTTTAAACCGGGCTGGTGGTTGAACTGGTAAAGTCACTGATTCACCGATCCAATTAAAAATTTATTACAAACTAAAAAAAAAAACTGAAAACCCTGATTCAACTGGTTCGATTGTAGGTTCAATGGTTCAATCGTTGATTCGAATGGTTTTTTAGTCAGTTTAATCGATTTGTACCGGTTCCCGATCTAGCCAATTCAAAACCATCTTCCAAATTGATACTCCAATCCAACCGACTGGTCCAATCCGATTCAAATAACATTGTATATATGATATTGATGATTATAAAATATAATCTTATTATAAAATAAATTTCAATTATCAAAAGTAAATGTTACTATAATATTTTGTAATAAATATATTTATGTTGTGTTTGTTTCACTAACGACAACTTTTAGATAATAATTAAAAAAAAAACCAAACAATAACAAATTATTCACACACACAAAAAAATCAATTTGTTAAAGAATCAATCCATTTTACAAAAATTATTTTAAATGAAGCTTAAGTTTCTTTTTATATTGTATTTATTTTATATACGTAATTGTATAATGTTAAATAAGGAATACCTAGGAATTTCAACTTGTCCTAGATAAGTAATAGTTTTTATATGACTTTGGCAAGTTTTAAATGCTATGGCAACTAGCTATTTCTAGTTGTCACTGCGCCGCCAATTCTATCTCGATTCCAATTGAAGTACTCCTATCCATGCACACACATTATGCAAAACCAAATTTTGTTTAATGATAATTCTTACAACATTAGGTACAACTTACAAGTGGGATTGTCCAAATA
Organism: Gossypium stocksii; assembly: GCA_020496765.1. Taxonomy (NCBI): domain Eukaryota; kingdom Viridiplantae; phylum Streptophyta; class Magnoliopsida; order Malvales; family Malvaceae; genus Gossypium; species Gossypium stocksii. Next base: position 6,545,069 of record CM035623.1, read on the forward strand.
TAGGAGAGATAATTACCACTAAAAAGTTGAATATAGTGAGAGGTACTAGAGAAAAATATATGTCCTAATGAAACAATTACAATCACAAGTGGTTATCATGAAAGTAGTTTTTTTAAAATTGAATATCTAGCCAAATTAGTTAGATTGTTTGTTTTCAATTCAATTGATGTTAGAGATCAATCCAATTAAGTAACGAATAAGTAAAAAAATAGTGGAAGAAATTGAGAAATTAAACAAACAAATTTAACGTGAAAAAACTCCTCCAAAGAGGATAAAAAACCATAAGCAAATATAACTTTACTATAATAAAAAAAGAACAAAGAGTACAAAAGATTCAGATAAAAAACTAAACTCGAAAAAAAAGAACCCTCAAAACATAAACACAAAATTCTCCAAAAATGTTATGAGTTCTAATATTTAATGGGTGTGTTTTTGTAAAAGAGCCTATTTATAGGCTAAATTCGTAGGTCAAATAATAATTAAATAATCTAAACTAATTAAAGTTTGACTGAAACAAATAAACAGAGTTTAACTAGGAGATTATCTTTTAAATTTGACTAAAATACATGGCATACTCAACAAATCTCCACCTTTACTTGAATTTCCACAACGCCATCTTTGCCAAAGCTCGTCAGGGGCCTATCTTGAACTATGCAAGAAATTAACTGAGTTTAATCTATGCTTAGAAGATGGAAGACTCCTAGCCTTTGACTTGTGCACTACCAAATCAAAACTAGCCCGAGTTTAATTTTCACAAACACAGTGTTTTAACTTTTCAAAACTTGCATCCAAAAGAGAACCTCTCTTCAACTAAACTATCATGCATTTTTCCCTCCTATAACCAAGTTGCCTCTGCTCCAAACGAGTTGGCTTCGACTCCATAATGAAAATGGGACATTCGATTTCACCAGTCACTATAGAACCTACCAGAATATAAAGATTGCCGGTCTTGTTACCTTTTAACAAAATGAGAGCCCTACGAGACACCTTAATGCTGCTCGACTTGATATTGATTCTGCAACCTTTCCAGTCTAAAATATTCAAGGAGATAAAATTCTTTTGTAAATTAGGTACGTACTTGACATCTGAGAGTGTCCTAATTGTCCCATCGTGCTTCCTAATTTTAACAGTACCAATACCGATTACCTTACTAGATGAATCATTTTCCATGCGCACAACTCCACCTACAACCGAACTGTATGTGGAGAACCATTCTCTGTTGGTGCATATGAGGAAAGAATTCCCGAATCTAAGGTCCATTCGGATGTAAACTCAAAGCTATCGCTCGTTGACACTAACAAGAAATCATCATCGCTTTCATCGGCCAAATTAGCACCAGCTACATCTTCCTCGTTACTCTCAACAACCTTTTTTATTTTGCAGCTTATAATAATCTACTCTGACATGACCTAACTTTTTACAATAGCGACACATTTTGTCCCGCTTCTTTGGTGCTAGCAAAATGAAAGCTTGCCTATATGCCTTGCTATCTGAACCAAACTCATTGTCAAGTTTGTCTTTACTCAACAAATGACTTTTCATATCCTCGAACGAGAGTTTGTCTCTGCCATAAATTAGGGTCTCCTTGAAAGATTTGTATAAAGAGGGTAAAGAGCACAATAATAGCATAGCCTGATCTTCGTCGTCAATCTTAAACTCAACATTATTTAAATCATTCAAAAGAGTAATGAATTGACTAATGTGATCTCTAAGAAGCTCACATTATTTCATGCGAAACGTAAATAGATGTTGTTTCAACACTAAACGGTTAACCAGAGACTTAGTCACATAAATAGTTTCTAACCTTTTCCATAAGGCAAATGAGGTTTTCTCCATCAATACCTCTAGCAATACCCTATTCGCGAGGTACAACTGGATTGCAGACAAGGCTTTTTCATTAAGCTCTTCCCATTTTGCCGACTAGATTCTCAAACTTTTTCCCGATAACGACCTTTTTCAGGCTGGTCTGAACTAGAATTGCCATCATCTGAACTTGCCATAGATTAAAATTTGTGACACCATTGAACTTCTGAATGCCAAATATTGTTGTTGCCATTTCTAAACGGGCTGATAAAAAAAAATCGAACTAGCTCTGATATCACTTGTTGGGGATCGACTCAATTAAGCAATGAACAAGTAAAAAAAATAGCGGAAGAAATTGAGAAATTGAACACACAAATTTAACATGGAAAACCCCCTCCAAAGAGGATAAAAACCACAAGCAAAGCTAATTTTACTATAATGAGAAAAGAACGAAGAGTACAAAAGATGGAGATAAAAACTAAACTCTAAAACCTGAAAACAAAGAACTTTCAAAACGTAAACACAAAATTCTCCAACAATTGACTTGATCATTAGTTTAATGATTGTCGATAGCATTTTTTGAAAAATAGGTGGGATCGACTTTAAAATTTGAAAATGAAAACAACAACATGGAGTCGCCACCGATCCCTTTTTTATTGAGGTGTGATCGGATCACCTCGAGATGTGGTTGTTTTTAATAAATATTTTGATTTATCAAAACAACGATTTTGGCCTACGAAATCAGAAAAGGGTTCGGGAGTCGGTTACGCACGAGGAAGGATTAGCACCCTCGATACGCCCAGAATTGGTACCTTGTTGATTAATCAATGTCTTAGTGTCGAATGTTTTGGAAATTCGAAAGAATTTAAAATATGATCCCTTTTATTAAAAACATTTGAATGAAGTGAAAACTGAGGTTCACTTATTTCAAAGAAGTAAGAATGCCATACCCAGTAAGTTAGGGTGCGACATATCAATTTCTTGAAATTAAACTCGTCTTTTTTGCTCAAAAAGTTTCATGTATTTAAATTGAGAAAGGAATATTTAATTATTTCGGGCCAAACAAAAAACCAAAACCCAGTAAGTTAGGGCTCGGTTTATCGAAGTTCCAAAACATAAAATATTACCTTGATTTTGAAATTCCTATCTTGAGACACTGAACACCACATTCGGTAAGTTAGGATGTAGCATCTCGAGGTTTCGAGAATGGGTTTTATTTGAAAATTTACATGTTTTGATTTTGAAAGTGATACTCGATAGTTTGGGTTTAATGAGAAAAATCAGAACCTAGTAAGTTAAGGCTCGATTTTCTCGAAGTATCCAAACACGAGTTATGCTTTTGGGAAATATCTTTGAATGAAAATTTTTTAACAAAATGGGTTTAGGCATGACTAAAACATGAAATTATAAAGTACAAAGCAAAGAAATAATTCGCAAGCAATGTATTACATAATAAATCGTGATAAACAATAAAATGATGCACATAATAGCAACAATAACATAACATGCCATCCTATGTAGATAGTAATATTAGAAGGCTAAAAACTAATTTAAAGGAAGTATGAGACAAATCAAAATAAACGAGAGTTGAAAGATTATTAAAAATGAATGATTATAAAAAGTTTGGAGTCATAAGAATTCAAATAAAAAGTTTTAAACAAGTCATATATTATATAATAAAAAGGTGAAGTCTTTTAAAATAAATAAATCATATACTTATAAAATATGTGTATACATACCTAATATAAGATTCAAAATATTTACATAGTAGAATATAGAAAGTATGTAAAAGGTGGCAAATACATAACATGAAAAATATAATATACATAATGTATAAAAAATAATATTAAAATATATATATATAAGTAATACACAAAAATATTTAACGCGAATATATATAATATATAAAAAGATACCAAAATATGCATGTGTAATACACTAAAATATTTATACATAAATAATATACATGATGGTATTGTAAATACGTACATAATATAGATAAAGGATAATACTAAAATATATACATACATATATATATTAAAAATAGTGATGACAGACAAAGATAATTATTAATACAATATATAAATACATAAATATAGATAATAATGGTATATATATATAAAAATAATTTAGGAATATATATACATGAAATAGTATAAAAACACATGTAACTACTAAAATAATAAAAAATATATTTAATGTATAAGAGTATAGTACACACAAAATATAATTTTAAAATATATAGATGTAATATATACAATATATATGATAATATTGAAAATATATTTAAAATAATAAACAAGAATGTATATACAACAATAATTGTAATGGCCAATTTTGGCCCGTGTAAATTAAACCAAAAATAAATGTCCATTTTACAATTCTTGAACCCAAAATTAAAATCCATTTACAACATTTTAACCCTATGACCCAAACAGAGGCCCGTGACCCATTAAGCCTAATGCACAGAAAACCCTAACCCATTACAAGTTAACCCAAATCCTAATCGGTTACAACCAAACCCTAACCGCCTCTGCCTACTTGCATCTGTTGCTACTGACACCACTGCAGCACCGCCCAAGGTCACTTCCACCGCCCTTATGCCTCAAGTGTACCTGCAAAACATTAAACGAAGATTAGACAGGAAATAGTAAACTAATCGTAGAAATGGTCTATAAAGCCCGATTTTGAATACAATGTAAGGGCTGGCATTTTTCTGAAACAATTTTACAAGTTCAAAATACAAATTCAAGGATTCAAAAACAATAAGATATCGATTTTAATTCTATTTCAACGAAGGGATACCCCCGACAGAAGCAATATCGGAAAACCAAAACACGCAAAGAGGTAATTTTTACTTTCTTTTTAATCTGTTTTCACAGGTATATATATATATTAAATAATAATAATCAGAATAATAACAAAAATAATAAGAAATAAGAAATACAAAAAAAATCTAAAAAAAATTACCTTTTTCCGGCCACCGGAACGGTGGCCGGACGGCGGCGGAACGGCGGCAGACGACGGTCCGATCATCGGCCGGTGACCGGCCGGTGACCAAACGGTGACCGGTCCGGTGACCGGAGCTCCGGGCCCGGAGCTTGCCCCCCGAACCTTCCCTCTCCTCTTTCCCTTTCCCTCCTTCCTTCTCCTTCCTTTCCTTCTCCTTCCCTTTCCTTTCCTTTCCTTCCCTTTCCTTCCCTTTTCCTCTCTTCCCCTCCCCCTTTTTTTCTTCCCCGGGTGCCAAATGACCCAAAAACAAAAAAAGGGGCCTTTTATACTAACCGACCTGGGTCGGGTCGACCCGACCCAAACCGGTTAGGGTCCGCGTGCTGTGACGTCACTGGGGTTATTTTCAACCCCAGTCCTTCCGCTTTTACACCGTTGTGCAATCAAGTTTTAATTTATTTTAAATTGACCCTGAAAGTTACTCCGTGTTGCGATTTGATCCTCCCTGCCACGTACCGTTTTAAACACGCGGGAAATTTGTGTTCCTGGTCTCCCGCGTTTTAACCCGTGTTCTAATAGGTCCCTGTGACTTGTTTTAATTTTAAAATTTGGCCCGAATCTTTGTTTTGTTCTTCAATTTAGTCCCCTTTCCAGCGACACCGTTTTGGGATAACTGGGAAAATTGCCGTTTTGGACCCCTGAGGTTTTGCCCGTGTTCGAATAGGTCCCTTTTGACTGTTTTGGTTTTAAAATCTGGCCCAAAAGTTTAAATTCGTTTCTAATTTGGTCCTTTCTGCCCAATTTCATATTTTTTTTATTTATTTTATTTGTTATTATTTATTATATTATTATGCATTTTAATATTTATTGTTATCATTACATAATTATTGTTTAGTTTTTTTTTTCTTTTTTTCTTTTTTAGGTTAAAATCTTGTTTTGTTATTATGATTTATATTATTATATTTTTATATCATCATCATTCTCATATATTATTATTATCATTAATATTATTATTATTATTATTATTATTCATATTATTATTATCATATTCGTACGTAAAGTATAGTGTAATATTTTATGATATTATTAGCATTTAGTTTAAAACAAAGATTATACTTATTTTGTCATTATATTATTATTATTGTGTATATAGGTTATTATATTTTTATAAGTTATTATTAGCAGCATATTTTAACCTAATTACTAATAATATCTTTATATATTATATATATCTTTAGATATTAATATGTTATATGTAAGTATTAGTTTAGTAATAGTTGTTTTAGATACCCTAATATATTGTGTATTCATGTTTTAAACGCTATATTCACGTATTATATATAGATCCTAATAATATGTCGTATTTGTGGTTTTCATTATCAATATGTATTATTATCTATATTATCATTATTTACCCACCTCAATATATTTTATCCAAAACAAGCATTTTATATATTATACTTATACATTGCGTGTATATTCATAGACCTCACATTGTGCATATTATGATTCCTATCGTATTTTTAGCACATCATTTTCGTTATTGTTTTTTCGATATTGGTCGCTCTTATTAATTTAACACTTCTCGTTACGAATTACACTATGTTTAGCCCTACACCAAATCGTCCTTTATACAAAGGCAATGTTTCGGTATTTAGACATTCGAGAAATCGTGCCCTAACGTACTGGGTTTCAATTTTCTCGTCTAAATCTAACTACCCAAATATCCTTCTTAAAACATAAATTTTAATAAAAACTTTATATATATATATTATTATCATTTCGCGTATCACGTCGTCATTCATGTTCGTATTATCTTTTATTACCGCGTCCCCTTCTATTTTACTGTCATTTCATTACACGTTCTGTAAAGTACCTTTTACCCGACGTAAAGTTGATTTTCATAAAAGGCCACGTTCATGCTTAGACACTCGGAAAATTGTGCCCTAACGTATTGGGTCTCGATTTTCTGTTTAAGCCTAAATGACTGGATGGCCTTTCAAAGTCCAAGCATAATCTTAATATAAAAACTTATTTTCGGGAATTCGAGACATTGTGTCCTAACGCATTGGATACGATATTTTGCTATCCCGAGGTAAGATTTTCTAAAATCGAGGCAATGTTCGGTACTCAGGAATTCAAGAAATAGTACCCTAACGTATTGGGTTTCAATTTTCTTCGTTTATCCCAAGTATTCGAATATTCTTTCAAAATAAATACACAAACTCTAAATAGAAGACAAGTTTAGCCTCACAGGTCGAAATACCGTGTCCTAACGTGTTGGATACGATATTTTGCCTTAAGGCAAACCGGCCTCCTACTTATACACGTTTTCAATCCCCAAATGAATTTTAAAACAAATAAAGATCGTATTTTAGAATTCTTTCAAAGTTTCCGAATTATCGACTCTCAAGACATTAATTAATCAATAAGGTACCGGTTTCCGGGCGTATCGGGGGTGCTAATCCTTCCCCGTGCGTAACTGACTCCCGAACCTATTTTTCTGGAATGCGGACCAAAATCGTTGTTTTAATAAATCTAATGGTTTATCAAACAACCCCTTTTTGAGGTGACCGATCACACCCTAAAAAAGATCGGTGGCGACTCCAGTTTATTTTAAGTCGACGTCCATTTTGTTTTCACAAAAAAGGTATCGACAATAATGTAGAAAAATATATATAATATACACGATGCATAGTAAAAAAGGTACATAAAATATATGCATAAATAATATATATACATATATATGTAATGAACGGAAAGAAACTAAAACAAAAATGTAAAAATATCAAAATTATATAGTATATAAAAACAATTTAAAGGGACTAATATGTAAAAAGCATCTGAAATAATATACCTAGACTAATGTAGAAAGATGAAATGGACAAAACCACTCGATTTAAAAGGCAAAGGACGTGTTTGAAACTGAAACAGCATCCAGGGGTTCAATCTGAAATAATCCAAAATAGAGGGAGGGACCAAAGCATAAGGCGCATAAATCCAAGAGGATCAAGAACGCAAATATTCCCAGTTTCAAAATGCTGTGCTTAACAAAGAGACCAGAGTGTAAAGATGTGCGAACATTAAGGCTGAATTCAAATAAAGAAAAAATGAAAACACAGCCCAATCGAAGCACAGCGTAAACGAGAGGGACCAAAAGGGCAAAATGCCCATTTTTTTGGAAACACGCGGATTCCCCATGGGTTGCGAGTCGGGTCGCGTGGGTAGGCGCCTAAACGGTGCCGTTTGGTTTTATTTTAAACAATTTCTTTTTCCTCCTTTCATTTTTTTTTGCTGAAACAGACAGCAAAGAGGGGTTTGGCCCTTCCCCGATTCTCTCCTCTGCTATTAGGGTTCTAAGGCCCTCTTCTCAGCGCCGCTATGGATTCCTTCGGTGGAAGGTTGTGCCACCACCGCGACCAAGCTCCGGCGCCAGACAAAAAACGGGCTATTAGCCCTCGTTTACGGCACGTTTGAAGGCCAAGATTTCAAGACCCGAAAACCACCAGAAGAAGGTAGCCTCGACTGCGTTTGAGGGTGAATTCCAACTACGGAGAGAAGCTCTCCGACGTCGTAGCCACACGGATCGGGTAAGGTTCCCCCTTTCTTCTATTATTCTAATCTTTTGGATATGTAGGTATATATATATATACGTATATAACAATAACAAACGAAAACAAGACAAAATCTTCAAAGTAAAAATGGAGAATAGATAAAATGAAAGAACACCTTCTCAAATTCGTTTCTGTTTTTGATTCTTTTGATCTTGTACAAAACTGGGGATTTTTTTTTTTACAGTGGATTTCAGCCCTTTTTTTTCTTTCTGCCGAATCCCCCCTTGAAAAATCTCAAATCCCCCTTCTTATAGCCGATTCTAAGGCTTATTATTATTATTTTTAAACGAAAAATAAATTTTGCTTCTATCTCACTGCTATTGTTCTCTCTGCTCTTGTGTGTTGGTACTGTTTCTTTCCCGTTTTTGGCTTGTTTGCAGGTGATGAAGGAAGTCAACGAACGAGGCTTGGCCATTTTGGGCGCTGTATCGGCAGAGCCGACCCTAGGGCATCGAGCACGCTGGTGGAGGCACGTGATCTGCAGGAATAGAGGCGGCGCTAGGCTAGGGTTTTGGTTTAGCCAAAACTCAATTTGAGTTTTGGGCCATCCGGGCCATTTAGGTTTGGGTCATTGTATTGGGTTAAGGTTTTAGTTTGGGTCTGAATTTGATGTAAATGGACTTGGACATTGTAATTTGGACTCTTAAGGTATTTTGGTTTTCTTTTATATTTTTTTGGTTTATTTACTTGTTTTTGGTTTGTTTAGCTTAAAATGCCCTGGGCAAAATTGGGCTTATACAGCTGCCCCTCTTTGCTCATTGTCGTGTAACGGGAATAGAGCAAAGACATTAAGAAAGGCCAATTTTGCTCGATCTTGCCAAATCTTGACTTCTTTGGTGCTCTTTATTCAGGTAGTCTCTTTCTGATCCATTACATCCTGTTGCCTTGATCATTTGCTCCAGTAGGATAAGGCTTGTGATCCTTCTTTCTGCAACTTCAAAGTGATAAGCTTGTGACTCTGACTTGTTCCAATGCACCATCTGAGAGGCAAAATCTTTCTCTTCGATCAACTCCAGTCTTTATTCTTCAATTTCAACGTGTGATTTGAGGCTCAACTCACTTCTCGCAATATGAATTGAATTTTGATACATAAACAGAAATTTAAAGTACCTCAGCACGTGACCTGAGGCTCAATTCACTTCTCGCAATATGAATTGAATTTTGAATAGAAATTGAAAATACCTTAGCGTATGGCCTGAGGCTCAATTCACTTCTCGCAATATGAATTGAATTTTGAACAGAAATAGAAATTGAAAATACCTCAGCGTGTGACCTGAGGCTCAATTCATTTCTCGCAATATGAATTGAACAGAAATTTAAAGTATCTTAGCATGTGACCTGAGGCTCAACTCGCTTCTCGCAATACGAGCTGACTTCTGATACATAAATAGAAATTCAAAGTACCTCCGTACGTGACCTGAGGCTCAATCCACTTCTCGCAATATGAATTGAATTTTGAACAGAAATAGAAATTGAAAATGCCTCAGCGTGTGACCTGAGGCTCAACTCATTTTTCCCGATATGAATTGAATTTTGATACATAACAGAAATTTAAAGTACCTCAGCATGTGACCTGAGGCTCGATTCACTTCTCGCAATATGAATTGAACTTCGAATAGAAATTGAAAATACCTCAGCGTGTGACCTGAGGCTCAATTCACTTCTCGCAATATGAATCGAATGAAATTTAAAAAGAAATTGAAAATACCTCAACGTGTCTTGAGACTCAACTCACCTCTCGCAATATGAGTTGATTTTGAACAGAAATTGAAAATAGTACCAGACATATCCTCTAGCGAAATTCTGGTGTTTTCCTTTGATTTAATGCAGGTGAAACCTTTCGCTCTGCTAGGATACCTGAATTATGCCTGACATGATCATGATATGCACATGTTGGTCTTAAATGCTTTTATGCCTACATGACTATGCTGTGCACTTTTAACTTATTCGTCACGAATTTTACGATGATCTGCGTTCTTCGTCTCGATTCTTGACTCACTTTTCATGTTTTGTTTTCATTCTTAAGCTTTACGAGCGATCTATGTTTCTCAGATATCACCTTTTCTTCTCCCCTATTGAACTTTGTTCTCGCTTTGGAGGCTTTTGTATTTACCAAATTTTCACTCGAGTAATACTCAACGTTACTTTTGTTTAGAGTACGTCATTCGACTATTTATCGTCCAAATAAACCACACGATGAGATGCATGAAAATGGTCGAAATGGGTACAAAAAGAGATGCCCCACATTTATTATCACTTCAAAGGTAACAAACAAAGAAAGTTGATCAAGAAAATCAAAGGATTATGAAGCAAAAAAAAGGATTGCGTTTAGTGGATACAAAGGTTCTGGATATTCAACACATGAACTCTTTCACGTTTCTTAATCAAGAATCTTTTCGAGATTGGACTTTTGCATAGAGGATTTCGCATTTTCGGAAGTACTTCAGATACTGTAGTCTTGCTGTCTAATTTATTGTTCAAATGGTCTTGTCCCTTTGGGCTTTGAATCTCCTTCATTAGAACGCCCTTTCGGGTTTTCATCCTAATCTTTTGGTTTATCAGGACGCCCTTTTCGGGTTTTCATCCTAATCTCTTTCTTCTTCTTCTTCTTTTTCTCTTTTTTTCTTTTTTTTTCTTTTTTTCCAAGCATAGTACTTCTTCACGGCATCGGAGTTTACAGGGTTCGGTAACTCTTTCCCATCCATCTCGCCGAGAATCAAAGCTCCGCCTGAGAAGGCTTTCTTTACAACGTATGGCCCTTCCCAATTTGGCGCCCATTTCCCTCGCAAGTCCTTTACGATTGGGAGGATCTTCCTCAACACAAGTTCTCCTTTGTGAAACTCTCTTGGCCGTACTTTCTTATCATGAGCTGCGATCATTCTTTTCTGGTACATCTGCCCATGACAAATTGCCTTTAAGCGCTTTTCTTCGATGAGATTCAGCTGGTCGAATCGAGCTTGAACCCATTCTGCTTCCTCTAGTTTTGATTCCATTAAGACTCGTAGAGAGGGAATCTCAACCTCGATAGGTAGCACAGCCTCCATTCCATAGACCAAGGAGAAAGGAGTTGCCCCCGTAGATGTTCTCACAGATGTACGGTATGCAAACAAGGCGAATGGTAGCTTTTCATGCCAGTCTTTATATGTCTCAGTCATTTTCCCAATGATTCTCTTGATATTCTTGTTGGCCGCTTCAACAGCTCCATTCATTTTCGGGCGATAGGGTGAGGAATTATGATGCTTTATCTGGAATTGCTCACACACTTCTTTCATCATTTTGTTGTTCAAATTCAAAGCATTATCTGAAATGATTCTCTCAGGCAGACCATATCGGCAAATGATTTCTTTTTTCAAAAACTTACAGACTGCCGTTTTCGTCACATTAGCGAATGAAGCTGCCTCTATCCATTTTGTGAAGTAATCTATTACCACAAAAATGAATCGATGCCCATTAGAAGCTTTTGGAGAAATTGGTCCTATAACATCCATGCCCCACATGGAGAAAGGCCACGGAGAAGTCATAACATGAAGTGGCGAAGGAGCTACATGAATCTTATCACTGTAAATTTGACATTTGTGGCATTTTCTCGCATAACTGATACAATCACTTTCCATCGTTGACCAGTAATAACCGAGCCTCATGATCTTCTTGGCCATAGTGAAACCGTTGGCATGTGTTACACAGATTCCTTCATGGACTTCTTCGAGTATTTTCTTGGCTTCAACAGCATCCACACATCTCAAGAGTACTTGATCTTTCCCTCTTTTGTACAAAATATCCCCGTCAAGAACAAATCCTGCTGACATTCTTCTAATTGGTCTTTTGTCGTTCTCATTTGCTTGTTCAGGATATCTTTGATTCTTGACATATTCTAAGATGTCGTAGAACCATGGTCGTCCATCTGTTTCTTTCTCAATGCTACAACAGTGTGCAGGGGCCTCGTATATGCTCATTTTCAGGGGCATTATTTCTGTTTCTCTATTTGCTTTGAACATTGAAGCCAAAGTGGCCAGGGCATCAGCCAGTTGGTTTTCTTCTCGTGGGAAGTAATGAAAAGTTATTTCTTTGAATTCGTTGATCAATTCAGCCACTAGATCACTGTATTTGATCAATTTTGGATCCCTCACTTCCCAATCTCCGCGGATTTGGTAGACCACTAGGGCCGAGTCCCCGTACACTTCTAGGGTTTCAATATTTCGCTCGATGGCTGCATGAAGTCCCATGATACAGGCCTCATATTCTGCTATATTGTTGGTACAAAAGAAATTCAGTCTTGCAGTGAACGGATAATGATTTCCTTCTGGTGATACTAGGATTGCTCCAATTCCATGCCCCAATGCGTTCGATGCACCGTCAAAATTCATCTTCCATGGCTTCTCCTTCGATGGTTCGGATTCCTTCTCCGTGATGCACATTAAGTCCTCGTCTGGGAAGTCGAATTTCAGGGGTTCATATTCCTCTGTCGTCTGAGTTGCTAAAAAATCAGCTATCGCGCTCCCTTTTATCGACTTCTGACTCACATAGGCAATGTCGTATTCCGATAGGAGGATCTGCCATCGTGCCATTCTTCCTGAGAGCACAGGCGATTCCATCATGTATTTAATTGGATCCAACTTTGAGATTAGCCATGTTGTATGATATAGCATATATTGTCTGAGTCTCCGAGCTGTCCAGACCAAAGCACAACAATATTTTTCAATAGACGAATACTTCGCCTCACATTCTGTGAACTTTTTGCTGAGGTAGTAAATCGCTTTTTCTTTCTTTCCTGACTCGTCGTATTGCCCCAGTACACAGCCCATTGAATTTTCAAACACGGTCAAATACAAAATCAGCGGTCTTCCTGGGGTTGGCGGTACTAGCACAGGGGGATTTGACAAATACTGTTTTATTTTATCAAAGGCCACCTGACACTCTTCGTTCCACTCTCCAGGGTTATGTTTTCGAAGAAGCCGAAAAATTGGATCGCATTGATTGGTAAGTTGAGCGATGAATCAGGCGATATAGTTCAACCTTCCCAAAAATCCTCTGACTTCTTTTTGTGTGCGCGGAGATGGTAACTCTTGAATGGCTTTTATTTTGTCTGGGTCGACCTCGATACCCCTTTCACTGACAATGAAGCCTAGCAGCTTCCCCGAGTTGACCCCAAATGTACACTTAGCTGGGTTAAGCTTTAGCTGAAACTTCCTCAGTCTTTCGAATAACTTTCTGAGGTTTACCACATGCTTTTCTTCTCCTCGGGACTTAGCAATCATGTCGTCGACGTAGACCTCTATTTCTTTATGCATCATATCATGGAACAACGTCACCATGGCCCTTTGATATGTTGCCCTAGCGTTCTTTAATCCAAATGGCATCACCTTGTAGCAGAAAGTTCCCCACATCGTTGTAAATGTGGTTTTCTCCATATCTTCAGGAGCCATCTTGATCTGATTGTACCCCGAGAATCCGTCCATGAAGGAGAATAACGAATGTTTTGCCGTATTATCCACCAATGTATCAATGTGTGGTAGAGGAAAGTTATCTTTGGGACTCGCCCGATTTAGGTCGCGATAGTCCACGCACATCCGTACTTTGCCATCTTTCTTCGGTACCGGAACAATGTTCGCCACCCATTCGGGATATTTGGATGCTTGTAAGAAACCAGCATCAAATTGTTTCTTGACCTCTTCCTTTATCTTCAACAGCATTTCAGGTCTCATCCGTCTTAGTTTCTGTTGGATGGGTTTGGATTCTGGTTTTATTGGAAGCCTATGGACCACTATATCCTCATCCAATCCCGGTATGTCCTGATACGACCATGCGAATACGTCTTTATACTCATGGAGCAGGTTGATTAAATTATGTCTGGTGTTCTCTGAGACGGAGGTTCCAATCTTTACTTCTTGTCTCTTTTCATCTGTTCCCAAGTTTATCGCTTCAGCGGATTCTTGATGGGGTAGGATTTGCCTATCCTCTTGTTCCACCATTCTTAGCAAATCAGGAGACGAACCATAGTCTTCGGCATTTTCCTCAGCTTCGAACTCTCCTAAGCAAATAGCCCTCTCAAAATCAATTTCAAGATTCGTAACGGGTTTGTTCATGTTATTGATATCCGAGCACCTGAAAATTAAATGGAAAAGAAAACTATAGAGGGGCGTTGAAGTATTTGAAAACAATAAGCAAAATGCTATGGGATGGTATGAAGTAAATGTAAAAATAGGTCATGAAATGGAAGAATAATTGTAGGAATGTAAAAAGGTCGTGACAAAATGCATCCTCATTGTCATTCATTTGAAAGATAAAGAGCGAATTACAAACTCTTACAACAAGATCCCATTATATTTAGGGACACAAAAGAGTTAACATCGAGCATTACTCTGAGGGAAACTTAGAAACTACAAGGAGGTCCTCAGCAGTCCAATTGTTCAGTTTAAAACAGGGAGGGCAGGGGCGTATCCTTGAAACATCCTTACTCGCATCAGCTCCTTCATCGATAGCACTTATGCTGATATTTTGAAAACCCTTTTTGATTAACACCAGCGTACTTCTAGGGTTCTCTTCTTCGGGGTATATCGTTCCCGCTGATGTGAACGTTTTCGACAAGGGAGGGTACTCTATGGGCTCCTATTCCACTTCTCGGCCCAAGGTTCTTGCAACCCTTCTTTCTTGGTCTTTCTTCCATTGCTTTCTTAGTTGACGTGCATTTGGTTGAAAACCTAGGCCATACCGAGCTTTGTGGGGTACCGGTTTCAGAGCCCTAACTATTCCTTGTTGATATTTCCCCAGACCTCTCCTCGCTCGGGCTCCTCTCCCTACAGTCAACTTAATCCCCATCTTTGTGTTCCTTGATAACTTGGGCACGGAGATCCTGCTTCCCTCCGCGACAAATGTAGCGTTGACGAACTCTAGGGACCGGAAGGAGCATTCAATTGCATCTTGGCTTACCTCGACATAAGGTGCATCAGCAGAGACGGAGGCGACGATATCTTCCTCGCCTTCAATAGTAACTAGACAACCATCCATGATAAGCTTCATTTTTTGGTGGAGTGACGATGGGACAGCTCCTGCAAAATGGATCCAAGGTCTTCCCAACAGGCAGTTATATGATGGCGTGATGTCTATGACCTGAAACTCGACGTCGTATACGTAAGGGCCCACTTCCAGAGGGATCTCAATTTTTCCCATAACGTCCCGCCTTGTTCCATCAAAGGCTCTCACCGTGGAATGACAGGGCCTTAGATAGGACAGGTCCATTGGAATTCTGGAGAGTGTAGCCAATGGCATGACATTGAGTGCTGATCCATTATCAATGAGCACATTAGGTATGATGTAACCCTTGCAGCGGGTTGTAATATGCAGCGCTTTCACTGAGCCCCTACCATTAGGCGGTATTTCATCATCGCTGAAGGATATGAAATTGACCGCATTTAGATTGTTCACCCACTTGTCAAGCTTTTCCACAGATATGTTGTTCGCCACGTAAGCTTGGTTTAATACTTTTAACAATGTGTTCCGGTGTGGCTCCGAATTTAGCAATAGGGATAGTACTGAAATTTTTGCCGGCTGCCTGCTTAATTGTTCCACCACGTTGTACTCGCTGTGCTTGATAAACTTCAAAAATTCTTGCGCCTCTTCTTCATCCACGGGCCTTTTAATTTCCTGTTCGGGCACGGTTTCATGCTCATTTTCAATTTCATGCATTGGCGCTTTTCCTTTTTGTTTCGAGTCGTTGACCTTCTTTGCCGGTTCCACCTCCTTGGAGTAGCATCTCCCACTGCGGGTAAAATGACCCACTTCTCCAACGCTTCTGGTTGGGACCTCCGCCTTCTCTCCCTTTGGCGTAACAATGTTAATGTCATATTTCCACGGCACGGCTTTATCATCCTTATAGGGGAAAGGAGATGGCACCTCGATTATCATTTTTGGTTTCATCATTTCCTTCTTGGCATCATAATAGATTACCAATGGTCGATTGGCGCTGTAAGGGCAACCTGGTGATTGATCGTCGGAGGCGCACACTTCTCTTTCATCTGCTTCTTCCCCTTTTTGGAAGATCTCAATCCTTTTACTATCCATCATGCCTTGGAGTACTTCCCTAAATTCTTCGCAAGACTGGATATCGTGCTCTTTACTACCATGAAAACTGCAAAGACCTTGCCCACTTTCACCTTTTCCTTCCAATACTCCGCTAGGACGAACGAGGAACCCATTTTCGGCCAATGCCTCCCAGATTTTCTGCAGAGGTATCTTTATTTCGGAGACCCATTTCCTAATTTGCCGTTTGTTTTCTTCTTCTACTACGCTCACATTCTCTTCAGCGTGGTTTGGGAATGGGTTCCCGGTTGTACCGCCCGAACCATCAAATCTCAAGATACCGGCATCAATGAGTCCTTGAACTCTTCTTTTGAAGGCGAGGTAGTTTTCTGTAGAATGACCCTAATTTCCAGCATGATAAGCACAGCTGGCGTTCGAATCGTACCATTTCGGGTACGGAGGCTTCAAGGGTGCCATGTAATGTGGAGATATTAACTGTTTTTCCAAGAGTTTTTGATATAACTCTCCATACGGCACGGGAACAGGGGTGAATTGTTGTCTCTCTGGGTTGGGTCTTGCAGGCCTTGGTTCATCTTTAGGTTGGGTTGGACGGGTGTTGTATTTTGTGGGAAAGTGGCAGTTGGTCTCGGGTTAGCGGTGGCGTAAATAGGGTAAGAAGGGTATGGAGGTGGTGCTTGATAAGGGGTTTGAGGCGGATAATAGAAATTCGGAGGTAGGTAATTTCGTGGTCGAGGTTGGCTCGGATATGGGTTGGGGGCGTAGCGGTTTCCTGTTCCCACCATGTGAGTCTCAGGGTCTTTTTTCTTCATGGGCGCTGCCCGTCTAGAACTTTCCTGCCCCTCCATTCTACCACTCTTGACAGCATTTTCAATAAGCTCGCCAGATATGACAATATCTGCAAAGTCTTTTGTGGCACTTCCCACCAGTTTATCGTAAAATGGTGCTTTTAACGTATTTATGAAGAGGACGGTTATCTCTGTTTTTGTTAGTGGAGGTTCCACTTGAGCCGAGATATCTCTCCATCTCTGCGCATATTGTCGAAAAGTTTCCGATGGTTTTTTCTCCATCATCTGTAACGTCATGGGGTCGGGTACCATGTCTGACACATGTTGTATTGCTCGCAAAAAGCTGACGCTAGGTCCTTCTATGTTCGGATCTTCTCTCTGCTGAGCTGATTATACCAACGAAGAGCTGATCCAATGAAGCTGTCTTGGAAACAGTGTATGAGCAATTTATCTTCGTTCACATAGCCTGTCATCTTTCGGCAAAACATAACCAAGTGTGCCTTCGGGCATCTTGTCCCATCATACTTCTCAAAATCAGGGGTTTTGAACTTGGGCAGAACTAGATCGGGCACTAAACTAAGCTCTTTGGCGCTTAGGGCGGAGAAGACCTCAGTGCCTTCTATCGCTTTAAGTCTTTCTTCCAAGCTCTTGTATTTTTCTTGAGCCTCATAATCATTTACTTTCAGCCTAGCTATTTCTACCGGGTCATCTAAATCGGGAACTTTAGGGTTGGCAGATGTGGCTCCAGGGTTTGTCACAAATATTCCTTGCCCTAGATGGGCCGCTGGCATAGGCTGCTGCTCTGGGGCCAAAGACTCCTCTTGAATATGCCTCCTTTGTGTTGCGTGGGTGTACGGTGGAGTGAATCCCGGAGGATAAAGTGGGTCCTGGTCGGGATTGACTCTAGGCTGTGGCTCCGCAGTGTCAGAACTCGGTGCTGGCCCCTTTCCTTTGTCTAGTCCTCCGGCCAATAGCTGAGTTAGTTGATCCATCATGCTCTTTTGCGATTCCAGCATTCTATCCATCATATCTTGTTGCATTTTAACCATCTGTTCTTGCATCTGGTCCTGCATTTCTTTTTGGAGCTGCTCCAATCTCTCCATTCTTTGATCCATACTTTTTGATTTAAAACGAGTGCCGTAACGGTGCTGGGTAGGTGGGTTATTGGTAGATTCCAGGTTAATCTTCTGAAATAATTTCCCTTTATTAGAGTCTTTTTACGAAATTTAATGCATATAATGATGTGATGCAATGCAGATGCATGAATGTAAAAAGAGTATCGATTCAAGTTCAATTCCATATAGGAAACTTTTTTAGAACACAAAGTTCTTTACATAAAGTAAATTACAGATACGGCTTTGCCTTTATGCCTAAGGTCTTTATCTTTTCTAATAAAGAAACTAATTCTTGTTCTCTAGACCCATACTTCATGCTAAGGATGTCCGCTTGAGCTGCCAGAGACTGCAAGTGTTCCGCCACCTCTCGAATTTGTGTTATGGCCCCTTCCATAATGTAATCTCTTTTTTGAATCTGATCTTGAGAGTGGTAGCATTCCTCTTTCCATCGTTCCTCGTTCTCTTCCAAAAACCTAACACGGCTTTGACAGTTTTGCAAAGTTGTTTCCAATTCTTTGATTTTCTTCTTCATTTCTTCAATCTTAGCTAAGCTGGCTCTTAGCTCTATTACAGAGTTGCGATTCCGATGTCGTCAAAGGGATTCCTCTAACTCCGCCACTCTAGCTATCAACTCATCTTTCCCTTTCTGGTTTTCTATCACTCCTCTTTCTAAGGCTTCACTTCGTGCTTGGGCCTCTTTGTATCTTGCTTCCCAACGTGCGGCCTTCAGTCCTTCTCCCTGGACTTCTTGTTTCCATTCTTCTGGGGTTTTCCCTAGACCAGCATTCCTTAAAGACGAACACACTCTCTTATAATCGGTCTTTAGGCTATCTAAGTCTTCTTCCACTTTGCTTTTCCCCTTTTTAAGTCTTTCGGCTTCCGCTTTTTGGATGTCGACGTCCATGCTCAGATACATCTTTTCTTGCTCCAACCGCTTTATCTGTTTTCCCATTTCTGAACTTTGTTTTTCAAAGTCTTGTCTGATAATTTCTAGTTCAGAGGGAACTACCTGTAGATACTCTTCTAGCGGCCTAACATCTCCTAAATTTGGTCTTGGAACATTATCGTTGACTCTTCTATTAAACCAGCTCTTATACTCGGGAGTTACCGATCCTACATTTTGATTTTTCATTCGGCGAGTTTGATTCCAGGCCATAGAAACCTCTTTGATCTTTTTCTTATAACTCTCCCCTTTGTATGAGAATTCACATTCTGCCAACCCATGCGTTGTTGGTATAAACTGCTTTGACCAATACTGCCTTAATACCATTAAGGGAGCGTAGCCAGTGGCTCCCCAAATTCCAAGTAATGGGACCCAATCAAAATCCCCACATCGGTATAGAATTTCCCTGGGTACAAACCAAGGAGCCCTCCATTCGAAGTCCCCATCTTGCAGATTTTGGAGAAGTGCGATCCAGCTTTCCTCCGACACATCATCTCTTCTTGGTGTGGCGACCATTTCTCTCAACGGAGAATAATCGTTCAAGAAGACTCGATAGGAAGGCTTGCTCACCTTCCAAAAATGGCCATGAAACCAAACTAACAGCAGTTGTGCACATCCAATGAACCTCCCTTCTCCGGCTCTTCTGCATGTGCTTAATGACCTGAAAGTTTCCGCTAAGATTGCAGGCACTGGTGTGATCCCCTTGTCAAGTCGATCGAAGAGGTCAGTGACTGCCTCGTCCACATATCCCAAAGCCTTAGGGAACAACATTAATCCATAAATGCTAAGTGCTAAAACATCAACCCTCTTTGTAGTATCAGGGTGACCTAGAATTAGATCTCTTAGGTTTTTCCATGGGATGCACTTGTATTCTCCTTTCTTCTTAATCTTAGCCGTGATCCATTGCTCACTCATTCCCGTAATACTCATCAACTTTTTCCAAAAAGCTGGGACATAAGCAGCTCGTGAATAAATTTTATCAACCTGCGCTCTCGGACAATTCAGTAGAGCAGTATATTCTTCTACAGTAGGCACCAGATCTACTCCTCCGAAGGTGAAGCAACTATATGCTGGGTTCCAAAACTGTGCGAGGGCCCGAAACAAGTTCTCGTCCACCTTAACATCTAATAGATACGGCAGATCCCCATACTTGTTGTAGAATAACCCTTTAGTTTCGTCATCCCATTGACAATAAATTTCTCTCAATTCCTGAAGGCTGTTTTGCGTAACAATGATGCGGGTATAATCCCATAACTCCGATATATATCCCGCAACTAGGCTATCCCCTTTTTCCAATTGTGTGGTTTCTGACCAGTTCTAGATTGTCGCATTGCCTTTTACTTTATCAAGACGTTCGTTTTCCATGGTCGAGCTCCCTATTTTAGCAATCGAACCCAAATCGACACCTTTTTAATGCAATATGTAGGAAGCAGAAACACAAAATGTTAGTGCAATATGTGAAAAGTAAAACACAAAGCGTCAATACAATATATAATAAAATTCAAAGCATACATAGAAGCAAAGAACAATCAAGGACCTATTAGGGTAACCACTAGGGTCGGGCGTAGTTCTACCTCGTGTGAGCTCTTAAAGGTCCTCTATATGCGGCTTGGATCTAGAGTAGGGTACCTGAACCAGCGGATTCCTTGATCTTCACCCATTATAGGCTCCTTTAGATCGAGTTCGGTTCAGGGGAACACATTTCCCTAAGGCTGCACGGAGATGAAAATCTCACGAAGCACATAGGTACGGATGTGTTCCGGAAGCGTTTCACTATCCTACACGGAGGTGAAAACCTCACGAAGGAGTAGCTTCTTGCTCCCACTTAAAAGGTGTGACCCGGCGGTCATGCAATGCAATGCACAAGTATACTAAAATATCGAAACATAGAAAGGAAATATGAACAAAATAATGATCGCAAAATTTCAAATCGGACGAAATGCAAAAGAGGGATCGTATATCAAAATCAAAATTTCAATTTTCGATGAAAAAGACAAAGGTTAATCAACTTGAGGTTTGACTCACAAACTTGGGTCCCCAGTGGAGTCGCCAAGCTGTCGATAGCATTTTTTGAAAAATAGGTGGGATCGACTTTAAAATTTGAAAATGAAAACAACAACATGGAGTCGCCACCGATCCCTTTTTTATTGAGGTGTGATCGGATCACCTCGAGATGTGGTTGTTTTTAATAAATATTTTGATTTATCAAAACAACGATTTTGGCCTACGAAATTAGAAAAGGGTTCGGGAGTCGGTTACGCACGAGGAAGGATTAGCACCCTCGATACGCCCAGAATTGGTACCTTGTTGATTAATCAATGTCTTAGTGTCGAATGTTTTGGAAATTCGAAAGAATTTAAAATATGATCCCTTTTATTAAAAACATTTGAATGAAGTGAAAACTGAGGTTCACTTATTTCAAAGAAGTAAGAATGCCATACCCAGTAAGTTAGGGTGCGACATATCAATTTCTTGAAATTAAACTCGTCTTTTTTGCTCAAAAAGTTTCATGTATTTAAATTGAGAAAGGAATATTTAATTATTTCGGGCCAAACGAAAAACCAAAACCCAGTAAGTTAGGGCTCGGTTTATCGAAGTTCCAAAACATAAAATATTACCTTGATTTTGAAATTCCTATCTTGAGACACTGAACACCACATTCGATAAGTTAGGATGTAGCATCTCGAGGTTTCGAGAATGGGTTTTATTTGAAAATTTACATGTTTTGATTTTGAAAGTGATACTCGATAGTTTGGGTTTAATGAGAAAAATCAGAACCTAGTAAGTTAAGGCTCGATTTCCTCGAAGTATCCAAACACGAGTTATGCTTTTGGGAAATATCTTTGAATGAAAATTTTTTAACAAAATGGGTTTAGGCATGACTAAAACATGAAATTATAAAGTACAAAGCAAAGAAATAATTCGCAAGCAATGTATTACATAATAAATCGTGATAAACAATAAAATGATGCACATAATAGCAACAATAACATAACATGCCATCCTATGTAGATAGTAATATTAGAAGGCTAAAAACTAATTTAAAGGAAGTATGAGACAAATCAAAATAAACGAGAGTTGAAAGATTATTAAAAATGAATGATTATAAAAAGTTTGGAGTCATAAGAATTCAAATAAAAAGTTTTAAACAAGTCATATATTATATAATAAAAAGGTGAAGTCTTTTAAAATAAATAAATCATATACTTATAAAATATGTGTATACATACCTAATATAAGATTCAAAATATTTACATAGTAGAATATAGAAAGTATGTAAAAGGTGGCAAATACATAACATGAAAAATATAATATACATAATGTATAAAAAATAATATTAAAATATATATATATAAGTAATACACAAAAATATTTAACGCGAATATATATAATATATAAAAAGATACCAAAATATGCATGTGTAATACACTAAAATATTTATACATAAATAATATACATGATGGTATTGTAAATACGTACATAATATAGATAAAGGATAATACTAAAATATATACATACATATATATATTAAAAATAGTGATGACAGACAAAGATAATTATTAATACAATATATAAATACATAAATATAGATAATAATGGTATATATATATAAAAATAATTTAGGAATATATATACATGAAATAGTATAAAAACACATGTAACTACTAAAATAATAAAAAATATATTTAATGTATAAGAGTATAGTACACACAAAATATAATTTTAAAATATATAGATGTAATATATACAATATATATGATAATATTGAAAATATATTTAAAATAATAAACAAGAATGTATATACAACAATAATGTAGAAAAATATATATAATATACACGATGCATAGTAAAAAAGGTACATAAAATATATGCATAAATAATATATATACATATATATGTAATGAACGGAAAGAAACTAAAACAAAAATGTAAAAATATCAAAATTATATAGTATATAAAAACAATTTAAAGGGACTAATATGTAAAAAGCATCTGAAATAATATACCTAGACTAATGTAGAAAGATGAAATGGACAAAACCACTCGATTTAAAAGGTAAAGGACGTGTTTGAAACTGAAACAGCATCCAGGGGTTCAATCTGAAATAATCCAAAATAGAGGGAGGGACCAAAGCATAAGGCGCATAAATCCAAGAGGATCAAGAACGCAGATATTCCCAGTTTCAAAATGCTGTGCTTAACAAAGAGACCAGAGTGTAAAGATGTGCGAACATTAAGGCTGAATTCAAATAAAGAAAAAATGAAAACACAGCCCAATCGAAGCACAGCGTAAACGAGAGGGACCAAAAGGGCAAAATGCCCATTTTTTTGGAAACACGCGGATTCCCCATGGGTTGCAAGTCGGGTCGCGTGGGTAGGCGCCTAAACGGTGCCGTTTGGTTTTATTTTAAACCATTTCTTTTTCCTCCTTTCATTTTTTTTGCTGAAACAGACAGCAAAGAGGGGTTTGGCCCTTCCTCGATTCTCTCCTCTGCTATTAGGGTTCTAAGGCCCTCTTCTCAGCGCTGCTATGGATTCCTTCGGTGGAAGGTTGTGCCACCACCGCGACCAAGCTCCGGCGCCAGACAAAAAACGGGCTATTAGCCCTCGTTTACGGCACGTTTGAAGGCCAAGATTTCAAGACCCGAAAACCACCAGAAGAAGGTAGCCTCGACTGCGTTTGAGGGTGAATTCCAACGACGGAGAGAAGCTCTCCGACGTCGTAGCCACACGGATCGGGTAAGGTTCTCCCTTTCTTCTATTATTCTAATCTTTTGGATATGTAGGTATATATATATATACGTATATAACAATAACAAACGAAAACAAGACAAAATCTTCAAAGTAAAAATGGAGAATAGATAAAATGAAAGAACACCTTCTCAAATTCATTTCTGTTTTTGATTCTTTTGATCTTGTACAAAACTGGGGATTTTTTTTTTTACAGTGGATTTCAGCCCTTTTTTTTCTTTCTGCCGAATCCCCCCTTGAAAAATCGCAAATCCCCCTTCTTATAGCCGATTCTAAGGCTTATTATTATTATTTTTAAACGAAAAATAAATTTTGCTTCTATCTCACTGCTATTGTTCTCTCTGCTCTTGTGTGTTGGTACTGTTTCTTTCCCCTTTTTGGCTTGTTTGCAGGTGATGAAGGAAGTCAACGAACGAGGCTTGGCCATTTTGGGTGCTGTATCGGCAGAGTCGACCCTAGGGCGTCGAGCACGCTGGTGGAGGCACGTGATCTGCAGGAATAGAGGCGGCGCTAGGCTAGGGTTTTGGTTTAGCCAAAACTCAATTTGAGTTTTGGGCCATCCGGGCCATTTAGGTTTGGGTCATTGTATTGGGTTAAGGTTTTAGTTTGGGTCTGAATTTGATGTAAATGGACTTGGACATTGTAATTTGGACTCTTAAGGTATTTTGGTTTTCTTTTATATTTTTTTGGTTTATTTACTTGTTTTTGGTTTGTTTAGCTTAAAATGCCCTGGGCAAAATTGGGCTTATACAATGATAATTAAATAAATAATTTAAAAATCATAAATAATTAATAGAAATTATAAATTGGTTCAATTGTCGATTTTATAAATTGGTTTAATTGATCCAATTATCGAATTTTACCTCAAATTTAGAGTTTTTATTGATTTTAAAAGTTTATTTAGTGAACAATTCAATCCCTTTATTCGAATCGATATAGCGATTGATTTTCGATCAGACAAGATTTCAACAACATCGTCTCTTATTTTACAAAATTTAATCTCTTGGATCTCAAATTATAAAATTATCTTGAATGAGCATGCCTAATACTCTTCATAATAGTGGTGAAAGGTGGTTTTGTAATTCAATATCAATGTTTAATTGGTCTGATTCAACAATTGTTAAATAAAAACAAAACTTTATAAAAGAGATGAAATTTAATAATCGAATGAACCGTCAAATTTTTGTGTTTGATTCAATGTGAAATTTTATTATGACTTTTTTATTTGATTTAATTTTCATAACTGACTAACATCATTATAGATAAAATATCATTTTATGTTTACATGTTACATTCACAAATATTTATATTTATCCAATATAAAAAATAAAATTGATGTATTCATTTCTTTAAATGGATACAATAAAATCAAAACAAAAGTTTTATACATACATTTGATCCAAAATCAAAATTTAATGAGTATAATTGCACAAAATCAAAATTCATGTATAAAATTAAATATTAAATCAAAGCTCATGTATAATTTTAATATTTATTTCTTATTTAATGATGGTCACAAAACTAACTATAAATACGACAAAGGCAAACGCACCTATCGAAAAATAGTATAGCTATGGTGAGTAGAGAATATCGTATCCACGAGGACTGGAAGTACTAGTAATTATCGTCTTCTTATTATTTATCTGACAAATTAGAGTGATTGTTTTTAATCTAAATTTACTAAACTAATTTACTAAGAACGCAACAGAGAATAAATCAAGGAAATAAATGAATATTAACTAATGAGATAGACAATACCCAGGAAAGAATCCACCTAGACTTTACCTATTATTAATAATTTGAATTAAATGATTTATTCACTTGTTATTTGATTCGTAGAAATTCCTAAATTATGTTAATATCTCTTTCGAGAGTAAGAATAACTGACTCTAGGTTGATTAATTGAAATATCTTTCTAATTAAAACCCTATCATCGCATTAACTTGATCTATGGATTCCCCTATTAGATTTGACTCTAATTCGGTAGATTTATGTCGTCCTATTTCTAGGATTGCATGCAACTCCACTCAATTATGCTAGATCTACTCTTAAACAAAGACTTTTGCCCTACTGAAATAAGCACATCAAACATGAATTAATATCCTAGAAATATTAAAACAAGAAATAACCATACATAATTGGGAACAAGAATTAAGTATTTATTGCGTAAAATAAAAATTAGATAAAATGATTTATCATAGGTTTCATCCTCTCTAGGTATCTAGGGAATTAATTCATAGTCCTGAATAGAAACATCTCAAGGTTAGAAAAACAACAAGACATAAAGAAACTCAAAAAAACTTCGAAAGAAATTAAAAAAAAGATCTTCAATCTTGATGGAGATTCGCTTCTGAGTTGATTCTGATGGTGTTCTTCGAGTGTTTTCTTTGATCTTCTCTGATTTTCCCCTTATGCCTTCTTCTCCTGGGTATTTATAGACTTTAGAATGCTCAGAAAACCTAAAAATTGAGTTTTTCTGCGTATTTGAGAAACAGGGTGCGAAATGGACACGGGCATGTGTCCAACCCGTGTGGAATGCTCAGACAACTCTTTTTGTCTAATTTTGGCTCATTTTTTGCTCCTTTCGCTCCCAAATGCTCTCCTAAGTATAGAAAATGAATTTAAAGGATTAAGAGCATCAAATTCACTAATTTGCATAATTAATCATCAAAAAACGCATTAAGAATGAGATTAAAATATGTTACTTTTATAGCTTATCATTTAAAAATTCATTTTAATGAGATTTAAGCTTTTAAATCTATCTTTGGAGGAAGCAATATGTTTGGTCAAGTATGTAACAAGATATTATGGTGCAGGATTCACTACCTTGAACCAAACAAACATTTAGGGTAAGTAGTTAAATCCATATTAGATTCAGTTGAAACGGTTGAATAAAAAACTAATGGTTTGTCTAGTGATAATGAAAAATAAAGCGAATTGCTATAAATTAATAAAAAACTGAAAATCAAAACAAACATTTGATGGTTCAACCGATTATTAAAATTTCATCTCTTTTATAAAATTTTTTTATTTAAAAATTGTTGAATTAGTTCAATTAAACTAAAATCCGATAATATAATCAATTCGGCGACCTTAGAACATTGATATTGAATTACAAAACCACATTTCATCAACTTTTATAAAGAGTATTAAACATGCTCATTTAAGATATTTTTGATAATGTAAGATCCTTGAAGTTAAATTTTGTCAAATAAGAGACAATGTTAATGGAACACCCCAAACTCGGCCTAGACATTATGGCTGAATCCAGAGGTGTCACATAATAGGGTTTTGAAAATAGTGTCGTCTCATCAAATCGTTTTGGTTTCCAGAACTCCAATTCATTTTTACCTAATTTCGAAAACGTTCATTAGTTGCTTTATTTGTTAAAACTTATTCTATAGCGAAAGTCTAGTAAAACCGATACCTTTTCGAAAACTTGATTCTCATTTTTAGAAAACCTTTGTTCGTATAAAATTGTCGAAATTAAAACACTTTATCAAAGCATGCAAGTTAATAAATATTCCAAAACCAAAACTGACGAATAAAATTCCATGTAGTCCATAAATTTTACAAACCCACAAATAATCCGAAGTCTAACATAAAAATTGTAAATTTAGAATTAAAGCAATTTATAGTTGAGTGGTCACCACTAAGTCTCTACCACACCGATTCGCCTAACTTTGAGGATTACTTATACAGAACAGACAAAATGGGTGAGTTTACGTAAACTCAGTGTGTAACCTAACAGGATTAAGCATGCACAGATACAAATTATCATATAACAGACATATACAGGTTCAGGCCTAAGCCTATTTTATACAGAACTAGATACAGATATGCAGATTAGATAACAGAGTCCTACCTCCATCCTCTACATACCATCTTCGACCATTCCAACACACCATATAGGGTTAAAAACACCCATCCAACCCTACACTCCATATTGTGTAATTATGACACATAACAGATAAAGTGCAACCTTGCTGCCAGAATATAGGCGAAGATCGCCTTTCAAAATACTTCCTCCATATATATATATCATTCCATCCCCAATAATAGATGCAAAATATTCAAATACAGACATACAGTTTAAACATGTTCATATTTTATACGGATATAGAATGTAGATGCAGATACAGATATAACTTACATCAGATAAATCAATCATGCATATCAGCGTTATACATGAAACAAAACATCATATTTACAGTTTATAGGGTTTGGATAGCTGATAAACGCTAAATTATACATATTTTTACCTCATGTTTAGCCTATATTTTGGATGAATTATTATCAATTTAGTGAGAATTGGTGCTCTTAATCTTTCTTTTTCATATCTTACACTCAGGAGAGCATAGGGAAGAGAAAAGAACGGAACATGGACCAAAAACAGAGAAAATGGGCCAAAATGTGTAATCGACACGGCCCAAGAAATCACCACATGGCCGTGGCACACGGCCGTACCACATGAAGACCACACGGTCCAGCCCTCGACAAGCACGGCCAGGCCACACGGCCGTGCCACCTCAACAGTCCCGAACACGGCCTCTTGTCGAAACCACACGAGCGTGGCACATGAGTGTGTTCTAGTCATAAGGAAGAGGAATTTCACTCGGATTTGGATGCTTAGAGGCTAAGAAAGGCTCCCCAAAGCTCTATATAAAGACCCTAGAAGGCAACTCTAAGGGATACTCTTTTCTTTAAAGAAAGAGCGCCATAATTCTGTCAACACAAGAAGTGAAAGCAAGGGATTACTCCAAGGAAAGCCGATTGATTCATCCCAGAAGCCAGAGTTCTACATCAAGACAGAGGATCTTCCTAAATTCCTTCAAGGGTTTTTGGGTTCTTTATGTTTTGTTATCTTATTTCTTCTAAGATGTTTTCTTTCTTTATTATGAACTAAACCCTTCAAATACTTGAGGGGGATGAAACCTAAGACAGATCTTGTTATTATTTATTCTTGAATTATTCGATAAATACTTGAATTGTTCTTAATTATGTGTTCTTCATTCTTGATTTAATAATCCTAGGTATTACTTCAAGAAACTAATGTGCTTAAGCAGAGGAGCAAAAGTCCCTATTTTAAGAGTAGATCTACCATAATTAAGCGGAGTTGCATGCAACCCTAGACATAGGGTGACATAAATCTGCCAGATTAGGGTCAAACCTAATAAGGGGATCCATAGATCGAATTAATGCAACCTAGGGGTGTTAATTAATAAGAAAACTTTAATTAACCACCTAGGATTAGTTGTTCTTATCTTTGAAAGAGGTATTAACATAAGTTAGGGATCTCTACAGATCAAGTCAAGTAAAGAAATCATCTAGTTTAAGAAATTAATAACAAGTGAAGTCTAGGTGGATTCTCCCTTAAGTATTGCTTATATAAATCAGCTTTTCCCTAAAGTTTTCCCCAATTTACTTTTTGTGCACTTTTAGTTAGTTTTAGAATTAGTTTCAACCAATCTTTTTTTATTTTTAGGCTAGATAATAGAAAGAAAGTAAGTATTAGTACTTTTGGTTCTCTTGGGTACGATAACTCGGTCTTGCCGCTAAACTATACTACTGTTCGATAGGTGTGCTTGCCTTTAAAATCGTGATATTAGTTAGTTTTGGTGTGATCAGTTTTTATAAATTTTATTACTTAATATCGCGAGCATATCAATAGCCCTTACCGACCTTACAGGAAGCCCACAGTCGTTTGGGATGACCCGTGCGACCCTAGGGAAAATTTTAGAATTTTGGGCCTACATGCCCATATGATTTGCCCACGTGGCTCACACGACCTGGCCTAGAAACCCACATGCCCGTTTGGATTGCCCATGTGGGCCTATGTACCCGTGTAACCCACACGCCCAACTTGGCCTAGCCCGTGTGGCTTACACGGCTACACTCTGGCCATTACACGGTTTTGGCTTACACACGGCCATTCCTTCATTGACCACACGATCGTGTCATCACACTCAAACATCTACATGGGCGACCACATGCTTGTGTAGTGTCGACAGATTCATTTTTCAGCTTTTGTAGAAGCCTCGTTTTCTACGTTTCAGGTACACACCTATTTTGTTAATAAAGTAACAACAACTCCAAGCACTCCAAAACCTGAGAAACAGTAATACTTTGACCACTTAGCAATTATTTAACAAATCAACTCTTAATCTTAAAATTACGCAAGAGACTTACCGTCAATAAAAAGTGAGTAACGGCACAATTCAAACTATCAGTGACACTTTTCTTCTCCTCCGCTTACTCCTACACCACAGAATTTGTAAATTACTACCACTTATCTGCTATCATTATGATTGCCCATAAATCAAAGAAAACCCGAACGTAAACAATCGCCTAACTACTTACCAAATTGATCATAGCAACAATCAGTTGCACAGGAGAACAACAGAAATCCGAAGAACAGAGAAAATAGAAAGAAAAAAAAAGTGAGAGGTAAGGGAAAAAGAGGAAAAAAAGTCAGGAGCAGAGGTTTTGGAAAAACGAATTCAAACTACACAGAAACAACAATCTGATAACCACCTAATTTTCCTCCCACTAACCCACTAACTCTCAACTGCCTTAGAATTTCAACTCCACAAAACACTAACAGAAGACTGAGCAAAAACAATACCCATGCTCGCGTCAGGATTCGAACACAGGACCTCTAACACAAATACTCCCTTACCACTTGAACCAGTAGGCTCATTTTGATATGAATTTACAGACAATTAACTATAAGCCCACTGAACAAAGACAAAGCTTTGATATAAAAATAACCAAATTTTGCTAAAGGTAGGGCTTGAACTTGGGACCTCACACACACACCCAGAACACTTAGCCACTGAAGCAGATACACATTTGTGTCAGATTTTACAGAAGTAGAAATAAATTAGATGGGACATTACAACTCTATCCCCTAAAAGAAATTTTGACCTCGAAATTTACCTGATTAGAACAGATGAGGATACTACTGATGCATAGAGTTCTTAGGTTCCCACGTGGCTTCTTCAATGCCATGATTTCACCACAGAACCTTCACTAATGGTATAGAATTCTTCCTTAGAACCTTAACATCACGATCTAGAATATGAACTGGCTTCTCCTCAAAACTCAAGTTTGGTCTAACCTCGATCTCCTCAACAGAGACAATATGAGATGGGTCAGACTGATACTGCCTTAACATCGAGACGTGAAACACATCGTGGATACAGTCCAACTCTAGATGTAACTTTAACTGATAAGCAACTGGTCCCACTCGCTTTAAAATTTGATATGGCCCAATGAACCTAGGGCTCAACTTGCCCTTTTGATCGAATTTCAGAACTTTCTTCCATAGTGAGACCTTAAGAAAAATGAAGTCCCCCATAGAGTACTCAATATCACACCTCTTCAGACTGCATAGGATTTCTGTCTATCAGAAGCCGCTTTCAGATAATCTCGAATCAGTCTAACTTTATCCTCAGTCTCAGAAACCAACTCAAGACCCACAACTGACGTTCACCCAACTTAGTTCAACACAGTGGAGTACAGCACTTACAACCATACAAAGCCTCGTAAGGTGCCATCTGAATGCTAGACTGGAAACTATTATTGTAGGCAAACTTAGCTAGTGGCAGATAATCTTTCCAACTACCTCAGAAATCAATCACACAACTTTGAAGCATATCCTTCAGTATCTAAATCATCCTCTCATATTGACCATCGGTCTGAGGATGAAACGTAGTACTGAAGTCTAATCTCGAACCCAGAGCCTTGTGTAATTTCTTCCAAAACTGAAAAGTGAAACGAGGATCTCTATAAAAAATAATCGATATAGGGACCCCATGCAATCTCATAATCTAAATAATGTAGAGCTTCGCTAACTTCTGCAGAGAAAAGTCTGTTCGTATCAGAATAAAGTGAGCAGGTTTGGTCAATTAATCCATGATGACCCAACCAGAATCCTTCTTGATGGATGTCAAGGACAACCCACTAACGAAGTCTATCGTCGCTAATTCCCATTTCTATAAGAGAATCTTAACCGGCTGCAACAACCTCGAAGGCAATTGGTGTTCAGCTTTAACTTGCTGACATGTCAGACATCAAGCAAAAAAATTTGTAACATCACGCTTCAAACCTGGCCACCAGTATAGTTTATGAAATCGTGATACATCTTATTACCAATAGGATGCATAGCATAAAGGCTACTATGTACCTCCCTCAGAATCAACTGTCTCAGATCCGAATCGTTCGGCACAAAAATCCAACCATGAAAATATAATACCCTATCATTATTCAGTCCAAAATCCAAAGTGTTGCCACTCTCAACCTGACGAAACTGCAAACCCATGATTCATCCCCCAATGGCTTATCTCGAATTTGATCAATCCAAGTTGGCTTAACTTGTAACTCAACTAACAGATTCCCATTGTCAAACAGACTAAGTCGAGCGAACATAGCTCTCAAATCAATTATCGCTTTTCGACTTAGAGCGTCGGCCACCACATTGGCCTTACTAAGATGGTACTCTATTTTGCAGTCATAATCTTTGAGCAGTTCAATCCATTGATGTTGTCTAAGATTTAACTTCTTTTGAGTAAGGAGATACTTGAGGCTCTTTTGATCAATGTAAATAATACACCTCTCACCATACAGATAATACCTCCAGATTTTCAACGCGAAAACTACTGTAGCCAACTCAAGTAGTGCGTTGGATAATTTTCCTTGTGTGTTTTAAGCTGACGGGATGCGTAAGCCACAACTTACCCATCTTGCATTAATACACATCCCAAACCGACGTGCGATGCATCACTATATACCACAAACCCCTTACCAGATACAGGCTGTATCAGGACAGGGGCCTAAGTCAGAACGGACTTGAACTTTTCAAAGCTCGATTGTTAAGCATTAGACCAGACAAAGGGAACTTATTTACGTGGAAGTTTAGTCAAGAGAGCTGTTAGAAGAGAGAATCCCTAAACAAAACACCGATAATAACCCGCTAGACCTAGAAAACTGTAGATTTCAGATACGTTCTTAGGCTGTTTCCAATCTAAGATAGCCTTAATCTTCCTTAGATCAACACAGATCCCTTCAGCAGAAACCACTTGCCAAAAAAAAGTTACCTCTCTTAACTAAAACTCGCACTTGCTCAACTTAGCGTAAAGTTATTTTTCATAGAGAGTTTGAAGTACTATCCTTCTCGGTTTTAGAGCAAACCAAAAATATCATTGATGAAAACCATGATAAACTGATCTAGATATGGCTGAAAAACTTATTTTATTAGATCCATGAATGCAACTGAAGCATTCGTCAAACTAAAAGACATAACTAGGAATTCGTAATGTCCATAACGAGTCCTGAATGCAGTCTTATAAACATCAACTTCTTTAGCTTTCAACTGATGATATCCAAAACGAAGATCTATTTTAGAAAACACTGAAGCCCCTCGAAACTGATCAAACAAGTCATCGATCTTCGGAAGTGGGTACTTCTTCTTTACAGTCAACTTGTTCAACTGTTGATAATCGATACACATCCTCATGGTCCCATCCTTTTTTTTAACAAATAGAACTGGTGCTCCCCATGGGGATACACTAGAACGGATGAAACCATGATGCAAAAGTTTTTACAATTGACCTTAAGCTCTGTAAGCTCCTTCGATGCTATACGGTAGGGAGCTATGGACACCGAAACTGTATCTGGTAGAAGAGTCCTCAGATTTAGAAACACTGACATAGGCCAGAAATGCCTCACTCTTTTTTTAAACAAGTTTTTTAGCCACAAGCGCGGAGATCACATTTGACAGATAATCCCGACATTAGCTAATCATAACCACCTCATTATCATCTTCAGTTCTCAGAACGACCCTTTTAATCGCGCAATCCAAACTGACTCGGTGCTTGACTACCCAGTCCATACCCAGAATCATGTTGAACTCCCCAAATAGAAGCTCCATTAGATCTGCCAGAAATACCGCCCCTTGCACCTCTAACGAAATGTCCCTATAAAGTTTACTAACCCAGACAGACTCCCCCAATGGACTCAATATCGTGATCTCACTAGTTGTGCTCTCAACAAAGATTCCCAAATTTTCAGAAACGGAACTAGCTATGTTTGAATGAGTAGATCCTATGTTTATCAAAGCAGTGTAAGGTACATCAAATATAAGAAACATACCAATGATGACATCAGAAGCATCCCTATCCTCTCGGCATCATGCGGCATAAACCAGTACAGGCTGCCTCGCCTCAGTCTGACTAGCACCTCTTTCCAGTGCTCTCTGTTCATGACCCAAACCATTACTACCCCTGACCTGTCCACTACCCTTAGATGGCTGCTGAACCACTCTCTGAGGCTGCACAGAACCTGGTCCCATAGCTTGCACCTAATCAGCCATCAATGGACACTCTTAGATACGGTGCTCTAATGAACCACATCTCAAACAAGCTCTAATCCTCCTTCAACACTCGTCCAGATGGCGCCTACCACAATCACTACATGGTTGCAACCCAGTAGGAGTAATAAGAGCTTTCACTCTAACCGACCCATCAGATCTGGCTTTTTTTTAGGCTTTTGCATAGAACTAGAGGCTCCGAATCCCTCTTGTTCTTACCTCTCTCACAGTCCCTATTTTGATGCTCTACGAGCTTAACATCCTCGACGATCTTCGCATTCTCAACCAAAATCGCAAACTTTTACTCCCTTTGTAGAGCAATTAGCACCCTCAAGTTACCCTTCAAACCGGATGCACCTCTCATACTCAGACGCCATCATGCCTCGAGCGTAGCGGCTCAACCTCAAGAACTTAACCTCATATTCGGCCATAGATCTATCGCTTTGCGTGAGATTCATGAACTTATACCTACGAGCATCCACATATCTCGCTCCCACATACTTACTCTGAAAGGTCGTCTTAAAAAAAATCTCAATTTAAACGATCAGGCTGAGTACCCTCCTCAACCATCAACCACCACTGATAAGCTTCATTTCGAAGTAAAGAGACTGTACCCTTCAGTTTTTTCTCGGGGGTACAGTCTAGATCATTCGTGATTCTTTCAGTGGCCTCCAACCAATACTCGGTCACATTAGGGGCAACTCTAGTGACACGCTTGAATAACTTAGCACCATTAGACTGGGGACCTTCTCCAAAATCCTCAACATGGCCTAGGACAGTGTGTCGTCCCCAGCTACACGGCTTTGAAACTCAGTCTTAGTAGCAGGTAAAACTGGTGTCTCACTCGTGTCTAAATTCGACATTCTACCCAGAGATAAAAGCTCAACCCAAGCCCCCTAGGCCTCTACCACGACCACGAATACCACGTCTGCGCGTTCCACGAGCGTTCATTGTAATTTTTAAATTTAATCTACATTAACAATTTTATGCATCAGTTTCAGTATTTATTAACAAATGTTTTATGCATAAAATATCAGAAGTTTAGAAATGTTTTCGAGAGTTTCAGTGTCTAACTATTTCAGTGCAGTTTCAGATAGTACTGACTATATTGTTTTTAGAATACACTATCTACAGTGTTTCAGAACAGTTCTATCTAAGTTTTAGAAATACTTACAAGATCTACGTTGGAGAGTCGGTGTACCACATACTTAACTTATTCAAAATGTTTGAAAATCATTTCTTAAAACAAAATTTTGGAACCCAAAATTCATAGTCGAGTTTTGAACCTGGCTTTGATACCACTAAATGTAACACCCCAAACCCGGCCTAGACGTTATGGCTGAATCTAAATGTGTCACATGGTAAGGGTTTGAAAATAGTGCCGTATCATCAAATCGTTTTGGTTTCCAAAACTCCTATTCCTTTTTATCTAATTTCGAAAATGTTCATTAGTTGCTTTATTTGTCAAAACTTATTCTATAGCGAAAGTCTAGTAAAATCGATACCTTTTCGAAAACCCGATTCGTATTCTTCGAAAACCTTTGTTTATATAAAACCGTCAAAATCAAAATATTTTATCGAGGCATGCAAGTTAATAAATATTCCAAAACCAAAATCGACGAATAAAACTCCATGCAGTCTAGAAATTTTACAAACCCACAAATAATCTAAAATCTAACATAAAAATTGTAAATTTAGAGTTAAAGTAGTTTATAGTCGAGTAGTCACCACTGAGTGACTGCCACACCGATCCGCCTAACTTAAGGATTACCTATACAGAACAGACAAAAATGAGTGAGTTTAGGTAAACTCACTGTGCAACCCAATAGAATTAAACATGCACACATACAAATTCTCATATAACAGACATATACAGATTCAGGCATAAGCCCATTTCAGGTACAGAATCAGATACAGATATGCCGATCAGATAACAGAATCCTACCCCCATTCTCGACACATCATCTTTGACCATTCCAACACACCATGTGGGGTTAAAAACACCCACCCAACATTACACACCATATTGTACTGTTACGACACATAACAGATAAAATGCAGCCTTACTGCCAGAATATAGGCAAAGATCGCCTTGCAGAATACTTCCTCCATATATAAATCATCCCACCCCCAATAACAGACATGGAATATTCAGATATAGACATACAATTTAAACATGCTCACATGCTTTTATACGGATATAGAATGCAGATGTAGATACAGATATAACTTACATAAGATAAATCAGTCATGCATATTAGTGTTATACATGAAACAAAACATCAGATTTACAGTTTATAGGGTTTGGATAGCCCTTACTGACCCTACGGGAAGCCCACAGTCATTTGGGACGACCCGTGCGACCCTAGGGAAAATTTTAGAATTTTGGGCCCACATGCCCGTGTGGGCCCACATGCCAGATTGGCCTTGCCTGTATGGCCTAGACTAAAACACTAACATACAACTAAGCAAAAATAATACCCATGCTCGCGCTAGGATTCAAACACAAGACCTCTAACACACATACTCTCTTAGCACTTGAACCAACAAGCTCATTCTGATATGAATTTACAAACAATTAACTATAAGCCCACTGAACAAGGACAAAGCTTGAATCTAAAAATAACCAAATTTTGCTAAAGGTAGGACTTGAACTTGGGACCTCTCACACATAACCAAAACACTTAGCCACTAAAGTAGATACACATTTGTGCCAAATTTTGTAGAAGCAAAAATAAATTAGATGGGGCATTGACTTTTCTGGATGTGCCTCCTATTTCAATGAGTAGTTGAAATTGGCAGAGGATGCTTAAGTTGCTTAAGTTGAAATTTTTAGTGGTAATTATCTATCTTATACTTGTTCAATCCCACTTGTAAATTTTACCTAATGTTGTAAGGCATAATTAATAAAGAAAAAGTTAGTTTTGTATAATGTATGTGAATGGATAGGATTATTTTAATTGAATTAGGGATAGAATTAGCCTCATGACAACTAGAAATAGCTAGTTGACACAACATTTAAACTTGCCTAAATCATATAAAAATTAGTTCTTCTAGG
Organism: Gossypium stocksii; assembly: GCA_020496765.1. NCBI lineage: Eukaryota > Viridiplantae > Streptophyta > Magnoliopsida > Malvales > Malvaceae > Gossypium > Gossypium stocksii. Next base: position 6,582,493 of record CM035623.1, read on the forward strand.
TTTCCATTTTAAATCTAACATCATACAATTACATAAGATAGATACAATATAAAAAAGAGTTTTACTCAAAACATTTTCATAAAAATAATTTTTGCAAAATTGATTGATTCTCTAAAAAAATTTTACTATTTTTTGGTGTTTGAATAATTTTGTATAAAATATTTTCTATTATTTGATAAATTTTGTTGAAATTATTATTTAAAAATTATTTTTAATGAAACAAACATAACACAAATATTATGTAACATTTACTTTTAACAAATGAAATTTATTTTATAATAATCAATATTATATATAAAATGCTATTTGAATCGAAACGGACTAGTCGGGATATCGGTCCAGAAGATGGTTTTGAACTGGTTGAACTGGCTAACAAATTAGTTGAATCGATGATTGAGCAGACAATTTAACCGATTGAAACAGGGTTTTTATTTTTTATTTTTACTTTTAATAATTAATTTTTGAAAGGTTATATTATTAAATATAAAAATTTAAATATATATGTTTAATAATATTCAGCATTTTAATATTTGATATTAATATTTTAAATTTTTAAATATTTTTAAAATTTATGATAAAAATTATTATTCATATAATAGTATTAAATTTCAATTAAATTAATTTTTATATAAAAAAAATTTTACACTTTCCAAATAAGTAAGTCTACTTAAAAAAAAATCTATTTTTGTTGACGAAATTATTTGCAATAAAACAAATAAAAATATATAGAAACATATTTATAAATTATTTTCCATCAAACAATCACCCTTTAAAACAACAATAGAAATACAACATGTATGTAGGGAGCGGCTCTATCCCTCAAAATAGTAAAATATCATTTAATTATTTTTAAATGGAATTACAATTCAAGCAGAAAAAAGTATAAATACTAAGGAAGTATTAGAAACTTGAAATTGATTTTTCTGATAATCAGATAATAGATTTGAAGCACAAAGATGATGGAGAAGTCAAAACAAATAACTGATATGCATCAATTTTAGTAGCAGCCAAAAATGAAAAGAGAACAGGAAACCGTCCATACGAGTAGGAGAATAGAGGAATATGCAGGCGGTGTTCTATATGAATTTACCATTATAATATTATTACTGCAGCTCCATTACAGCTCGAGAAAACCCATAACTCTCGTTGCAACAATTTAGAATAGAGAGTTGAAAGGCTTGGTCAGAACTGAATATATATAACCACTTAAACTCCTTTTAAGATTGTTTTAATGGAATCTTTTTATTAATTAAAAATTATACATAATATCCTTAAAAAATATACGAAAATAATTAAAATAATCGAATTATATCAATAAAATAGACAAATTATATTGTGCCTGGTTGAAAAAAGATGCACGATCAAAATCAAAATAATCAAATCAAAACATATCAATAAAATAAAAAATAACAATACTTTATCTAGTTGCAAAGTGTGTTGCAATTAACCACCCTAACACTGTACAATACTCTTACCAATTTTTTTGCTTTGGCTTTATTTGGATTTGCGGAGTTAAATTTCGATAAGATAAAAAATTGACAATACTGATGAAATTAAATACGATAATGGTAAAATTAAAATAAATGGTCATGTATATATATATTTGAAAATAATGATTTACATTTAAATCAAAGTTGGTGAAACAAAATGAATGAATGAGTGAAAAGAATGGTAATTAAACAAATTAAAAAAGCAAGTATGGGTTTGAAAGATATACAGGTAGGAGTAGGAGTCGTTTCAAGTAACATATGAGTTGGGCGCACTGCAAATTCTCCTGATTTCACCTTGTGCACCAGTGAGAACATCAAGGGAACCCATACGCACCATTGCCTTGCCGAACTTTTTAGCCCAGGCTGCACCCTGCCTCACATTGTTCAACACCAAGGCGGAGGTCAAGGAACTGTCCATCAATGTCTGGTCGGAGGTGAGCAAACCACGACGACCCCTCAGTTCAGTGTAGTACTTGTTGTCAAGGCGATTGGGTGTGACACTGTCAAGTGGCACTGTGGTTGGATCCCCTCCAGCACCAGCCGCAGATGTTGGGGGTGGGCACTTGGTTTTCAAAAAGGCAGCGTAGTTTGGATCAAGAGAAGGGTCTTGGGCATGAGTGGCGTTAAAAGAATAGAGTCGGTTGGAAAAGGAAGAGCAATGCGAGGCACCAATGGAGTGTGCCCCTGACAATGTCACCATCTCATCCACTGACATTCCTTTCCTTGCGAAAAGTCGAGCAATTTGTTGTGCGTTGAAGGATGGCGGGGGCAGGTTTTGTGTTACTTCGTCGATAATAGAGACACGGCCATCCCTGCGGCCGGCGGGAATGGCGTAATAAATCCCTCCAGCTTTGTAGGTGCTGTCACGGGCAGCGAATGCGATTATGTCCGCACAAGACACGGTTCCTGGACATTGTGCCTCGATTTGGGCTTTGGCCTCATCAATCACCTCGAAGCCTCGCAAACTTGGGTTATTAGCAGGGTGGTCCATCTCTGCTGGGGGGTTTCCGGGCACGGCCCTTAGAAGGACGGAAGCATCACAACCCTGAATTTGCATGCAAAAAGTAGAGTTAGAGGAGGAAACATGATGAGTCAATCTATCAATTATTAAGCAAATGAGCGTATACATACCCTGACGAAGCAGTCATGGAAATACATACGGATAAGACCAGCAGCTATGCCAGGATTAAGTGACACTGCTTTGTTTACAGCTTTTCTCACAATGGTCTCTGCGGATGGACAAGTTTGTGTATAGAAGCTGACCTTCAAAGATGCAGAAGCCACGATTGAGCAGCCAAGCATGAAGGAGAGCAAGGCAATAATGTGAAATTTCGAGCACAACAGTGTCATTGTGCCTGATATATATAATACAACAGAAGAAAAACTTATAAATTAAATGAAAGCAAATTAAAAGTAGAATGGAAAGGGCTGAGGATCAGAATATGGTGGTTTGTGCAGTTGGGATTGGAAGGTTATGAGAGTGGAGATGTTGGATGGAGTATTTATATATAGCCATAGGTGGAGTTGGTGGTGATTACTTGTTGGAACCAAGAACGTGTGTAGTGTTAGCTGTAAGCTTGAAAGCATAGCTTGAGGTTGAAGTGTTCCTTTGTTTTGAACCATTGAGAGGCATGCAGCAGCTTCTTTGTGAGTGAAGAGGAAGAAAACTTCAGATTCAGACATACATATATTACTTCATCTCCTTAATATCATATATATATATTCAGCTCTGACCAAGCCTTTCAACTCTCTATTCTAAATTATTGCAACGAGAGTTAAGGGTTTTCTCAAACTGTAATAGAGCTGCAGTAATAATATTATAATGGTAAATTCATATAGAACACCGCCTGCATATTCCACTATTCTCCTACTCATATGGATGGTTTCTTTTTCTCTTTTTATTTTTGGCTGCTACTAAAATTGATGCATATTTTATTCATCCTTTCTTTGTGATTATTATTTTTATTCATCCTTCAAATCTATCAGATAAATGAAAATTTAACTTCAACTTTGGTATAAAAAGATATTCAAATTTTATATAAGATTATGCACATCGTTGCAGACATCCATGACTTGCAAAAATGATTACTGCTTGACATATATATATATATATATATAAAATAGCTAATTGAAAATGAAGCCTATAGTATAGAAATTGTTTTTTCTCTGTCAATGAAACATATTTTATTCCAATGTCAACAGGGGTATTACAATGTCAGCGCCATCAATGTGCTTCTCCCATGGCACCAAGTGGGATTCCTATATATTGTGATGGCGATGAGTGACGGGAAGATATGCTGTATTGGCAAGCAGATGTGTCTGAACTGATATAGTATTTGTTAGTTTTAACTTTGTTTTCTTCGAGTTCAACCGTGCTAAATTCATCGAAAATAATTTTTTTATCTAAACAATATGTAAATTAGCAGTATAAAGAGTAGTATCGATCGCACAAGAATTTACTTAATTATCTGAATCTGTAATTTGTTATAATCAAGATTATATCATAGACAATTTTTATGTCCATAACTTGTGCTAACTTGCACGAAATAAAAGAAAAAGAGATTAAATCTGTAATTAAATAATTAACAGAAAATAAATAAAAAGATAAAAAGAAAACACAACAAAAATAAAAAATTGAAATTAAATTCGAATAAACCAATAAGCGATGCTTGGTTTTAGGCACGATTTTGACTCTAGCTTCGAATTGATACCATACAATGGATTTTTTTCTCCAATTAACAAGTCAATTATAATGATTAAAGAATGGCCTTCGTATGTAAATTATAAGTGGAAACAACTCGACAATCAACCCTTACCAAGTGAATAAGCTTGAAAATAGCATAACGTTGTATTATCCATAAAATTGTAGGTTTAGTCCATATTCTTCAATTGGGTCATTTTTAGTTCATATACTTTCAAATTTCAAAATTTTAGTCTGCAAACGATTGCAATTAAATCCATTAATTTTTTATGAGTAATATATAAAAATAACAAGTTGGCACTATCCATATAGTAATATGTTTTCTATGTCAAATTTGAAAATAGCTCAAGTTAATAAATTTTACAATTATTATTTGATAAGGACTACAATTTTAATATTTGAAAAATAAAATAACAAAATGATCAAATTAAAATGTAGAGATTAATTCCCCAACTTACAAGTAGATGAGCCACAATTGATATAGTATTTTAATAGACCTTGAAATTGCTCCATTCTTTTGTTCACTTTTTTGATTTGGTATTTTGTGTGATGGAACAATAGCAAGAATGGCCCTAAATTTTAGCTAATCTTTAATGTGATATATGTACTTTTAAAATATCGATTTTGATATCTAAAGTTTCATACATGTCTATTAAAATAGTATCTATTCAGTGGTGAAGGTAGGGGACTGGTAGGGGCTGACTCCTCTAAAATGAAAAATTTTCTATTTCGGCCCTTTATAATTTATAAAATTTTAAATTAGTAATGGTTAACTTACACATTGGCCCACAAATGATAAAAAACTGATTTAATCTTTTGAAAATTATAAAGATATAGACTATTAAAATGATGAAATTATATTTTTACTATTGCAAGAATATACAACTTAATTTCGACTCAAAAAGAATTTTCTGACTCAACCACTATAATATTGTTAGCTTTTTCGGATTGATATGGAAAAAGACTATTATGAAACTAAAAGTTAAAATGTTGAAACATTTATTATTAACCAAAATTGGAAAAAGAACAAGAAAATTAGCTATATATGTAGATGTCAACTAGTAATAATTTTTGCAAGTCATGAATGTCTGCAACAATGTGCATAATCTTTAATAAAATCTGAATATCTTTTTGTACGAAACTTGAAGTTCATAATTAGATAAACTATTTGAAGGATAAATAAAAACAATAATCATAAAGAAAATTGACAAATCAAAACAAATTACAGATGTGCATCAATTTTAGTAGCAGCCAAAAATGAAAAGAAAAAACATTTACATGAGTAGGAATATGCAGGCGGTGTTCTATATAAATTTACCATTAAAATAATATTACAGCTAGCGAAACCCCATAACTCTCTTAAGGCAGCAAGTTGCAATAATTTAGAATAGTGAGTTCAAGGCTTGGTCAGAGGTGAATATATATATATATATGATATTAAGGAGATGAAGTACTGTATGTATGTGTGAATACAAAGAAGCTGCTGCATGCCACTGAATGGTTCAAAACAAAGGAACACTTCAACCTCAAGCTATGCTTTCAAGCTTACAGCTAAAGCTACACACGTTTTTGGTTCCAGCAAGTAATCACCACCTACTCCACCTATGGCTATATATAAATACTCCACCCAACATCTCCACTCTCATAACCTTTCAATTCCAACTGCACAAACCACCATATTCTGATCCTCAGCCCTTTCCATTTAATTTATAAGTTTTTCTTCTGCTATATTATATATATCAGGCACAATGACTTCGTTGTGCTCGAAATTTCACATTATTGCCTTGCTCTCCTTCATGCTTGGCTACTCAATTGTGGCTTCTGCATCTTTGAAGGTGGGCTTCTATAGACAAACTTGTCCATCTGCAGAGACCATTGTGAGAAAAGCTGTAAATGAAGCGGTGTCACTTAATCCTGGCATAGCTGCTGGTCTCATCCGAATGTATTTCCATGACTGCTTCGTCAGGGTATGTATACGCTCATTTGCTTAATAATTGATAGATTGACTCATCATGTTTCCTCCTCTAACTCTACTCTTTGCTTGCAAATTCAGGGTTGTGATGCTTCCGTCCTTCTAAGGTCCGTGCCTGGAAACCCCCCAGCAGAGATGGACCACCCTGCTAATAACCCAAGCTTGCGAGGCTTCGAGGTGATTGATGAGGCCAAGGCCCAAATCGAGGCACAATGTCCAGGAACCGTGTCTTGTGCAGACATAATCGCATTCGCTGCCCGTGACAGCACCTACAAAGCTGGAGGGATTTATTACGCCATTCCCGCCGGCCGCCGGGATGGCCGGATCTCCATTATCGACGAAGTAACACAAAACCTGCCCCCGCCATCCTTCAACGCACAACAAATTGCTCAACTTTTCGCAAGGAAAGGAATGTCAGTGGATGAGGTGGTGACATTATCGGGGGCACACTCCATTGGTGTCTCGCATTGCTCTTCCTTTTCCAACCGACTCTACTCTTTTAACGCCACTCATGCCCAAGACCCTTCTCTTGATCCAAACTACGCTGCCTTTTTGAAAACCAAGTGCCCACCCCCAACATCTGCGGCTGGTGCTGGAGGGGATCCAACCACAGTGCCACTTGACAGTGTCACACCCAATCGCCTTGACAACAAGTACTACACTGAACTGAGGCGTCGTCGTGGTTTGCTCACCTCCGACCAGACATTGATGGACAGTTCCTTGACCTCCGCGTTGGTGTTGAACAATGTGAAGCACGGTGCAGCATGGGCTAAAAAGTTCGGCAAGGCAATGGTGCATATGGGTTCCTTGATGTTCTCACTGGAGCACAAGGTGAAATCAGGAGAATTTGCAGTGTGCCCAACTGATGTGTTACTTGAAACGACTCCTACTCCTACCTATATATCTTTCAAAGCCATACTTGCTTATTTAATTTGTTTAATTACCATTCTTTTCATTCATTCATTCATTTTGTTTCACTAACAGCTACTTACAACTACAATTGTTCATTTAAATGTAAATCATTATTTTCACATTATTTTAATCAAGTATAAATCATTATTTAACTCCTGCCAAAATTTTATTGTAGTAAAAAATATTTATAACTTATTGATTTGATACTTACAAGTGTTGTAGCACATAAATCAATATAATTTTATGTTGAAATTAAAAGTTTTGTTCTCATATAAAGTAATGGTTTCAATATTCATTGGAGGCGTCCAAAAATTTCTCTAAACCAATATGTGTATAAATAGTAGGCTTTACAAAAGTTTTTTGAGCTCATATACAACGATAAATAAAAGCTTGAGATAGAAACTCATTAGTATTAGTAAGAATTATCTTGATCGCATAATCTGAAATTAATTGTTTAAACTAACAATTTACAAAAGATAGGTCGCGAGTTGATAACACATATATGATTATTTTATAGATGCATATATCAAAATCATATAATATCAAAATCATCCCCATAGTGGATGAATGATCTCATATTCATTTCAAAATTTCAAGATATTAAATCTAAACTTTACTTAATGAGTTTTTAATAATAAATTTTCATTGCGAACAAACAATTCATGAGAACTCTTTAAATTAAATAATATTCTTGTTCTTTAATGAATGTCTATATGAATTCTCAATTAATTTTTGCATCATATATGATTTAGGATAGTCTAATTGGCTATGCCAAGTAGTAAATATATTTGTATCAGTAAACTTTTGATTTACTTTAGCATGCATTTTAATTGTAATAATAATGTCAATAAAAATTGTGACAATTTATAATTTTATAATTGACTTTCCTTTTACTTTGTATTCATATATAATAACTACTGTGACACTTACTTTTGGAAATGTCTAAATTAACGTGAAGTCTATAATATCATTAACTTAACAAAAGAAACATAAATTTCAAACAATTATATGTAATATGTACTTTAAGGAATATGTCAAAATCTTGAAATGTCCAAATTGACTTTAATTATCAAAAGTTATTATAAAATTTATTATATTTTTTGCAGGCATTAACTTGAAGGAATATGTAAAAGAATAATTCGAACAATAATATAAGCATATATCATATTCCTTACCAATAAAATTATAACGATATCATCCGTTCCAATGAACGATTTATTAGTATAAACCATTGATCATTTTGTTCTAAGAATGAAAATTTAGCAATATTTTGAATTATCCACCTTCCACTTATCTATTTGCTAAAAATGACAACATGTTTCGTTTTCATAATCGTTATGTATTGTTACATTCACCTCACGAAATGAAGCCAAATTAGTGGGATGAATAACTCGTTATTTAGTCATAAGAAATAGCCAGGTTATGTATAGAGTTTATTGTAAATCAAATTTATGGATAAAATTGACATCTAAAATGCCAAATATGATATAATGCTAGTGTTGACACCCAATCGCCTGGACAACCAGTACTACACCGAACTGAGGCGTCGTCGTGGTTTGCTCACCTCCGACCAGACATTGATGGACAGTTCCTTAACCTCCGCGTTGGTGTTGAACAATGTGAAGCACGATGCAGCATGGGCTAAAAAGTTCGGCAAAGCAATGGTGCATATGGGTTCCCTTGATGTTCTCACTGGAGCACAAGGTGAAATCAGGAGAATTTGCAGTGTGCCCAACTGATATGTTACTTGAAACGACTCCTACTCCTACCGATATATCTTCAAAGCCATACTTGCTTATTTAATTTGTTTAATTACCATTCTTTTCATTCATTCATTTTGTTTCACTAACAGCTACTTACAACAGCAGTTGTTCATTTAAATGTAAATCATTTTGTTTCTTAATATATACTATTTGATAATTGCTTGACGATTATATCTGAATGGTAATAAATTAATTTTAATCTTATAAATTGATAAATTTTCATAATATTATCGATTACCTTCTTTAATTAAGGCTTAGGGTTCATAATAATATGTGACCATGTATCAGTTTTTAATCATCATTAAACTAATTATTTGATGTGTTTATTTGATAGTTTCAATTTGAATATATATATTTTCAAAGCTCTAGACATCATATGTTCTTAGACTTTAATATTTTTTATCAAATTCTCTTAATCAACAATAATTAAGATTATTACATATTCTAATAAAATCAATTTTTTTTCAAAGTCGGTGAAATACAAAAAGGATTGTTGAGAACAATCCAAACAAGTTCAATAACAATTTAAAAAAAAAAAAAAAAACTAATAAAACAAAACATCTTAGCAAATACTACTTAGTAGACAAAAAAAACTTCGACAACAAACTTCCCCGTTGTACTCTGCTACAGAAAACAACAGACCAACCTAGCATCATCCACTCTGCTTCAGCAGCAAATCACCAAGTAGCTTTAAAGAAGTTTTTCCTTGACATGCCTGTCTTTGCTAAAGTTTCCGCCATTCCATTCTTTTTATGATTAGTGACTGCAAATTGGATTTCAACAATAAGTCTACATCCATATTCAATTTCTGCAAACAACTTCCTTGCAACCATGGACGAAGACTTCTATATTTCAACCAATTCGAGACCATATTCAAATCAAACTCTATAATCAAAAGGAAGTTACACCTTATGAAACAAACTTGAAAATATTTTTATTGCTACTTTTATAGCCATCAGTACCACCATTTCCAAACTCCCCACTGCACAGTTACCTGAAAATAGAGCTGAAACAACCCCCTTTTCGTCTTGCAACACCCTTCCACAGCCTGCTTTTTCATCCAAAGAAACCCCGGCCACATTAAGTTTCATCCAACCACAAGGAGGTGGTTCCCAATCCATAATCTGCACATTCCCCACCCTTTTAACGAAATTGCTCTTCCTTGGCCACCCCACCAATCAGTCTCCGTAAAAATACATTAATCATAAACCACTCTCGCCCATACAAATGATTTCAATTTTGTTTGGTAAATTAACGAGTCAAGTATTGTAGCCTTACCTTCAAACACTTTTTTATTATGAGAAATCCATCCTGACCAACATACTGCTGATACTGCCAGAAACCATAGAATTTTTTGAATGCCAGACATGTTGGAAAATATGAGCATCACATATATAATAAAGGTAATTACATATTATTTACTATCATGACAGGTTAACCTAAATTAAAAGTGATCTAATTTGGTTAGAATTTTATTGGGCTTTAATTATTAAATAAAATACGGGTCAAATATATGTAGATACTCTTTTAATTAATGATGGGCTAATTAGAATTTGATTAGAGCTAATATGCCAATGTTATAAATATTACGGTTATGGTCCCCAAATTATACACAATATATCTTTTCTAATATCCCATCATAAGGAAAGAGAGAGTAGATATTCTTTGAATTTCTTGTGTGTTAATTTAGAAGATCAAATCCCTAAAATCCGGTAAAACTTCAAGGAATTCATGGATTCAGGTACGCTTTCACATTTAGTTTTATTCTTGATTTATTCTTGATGATTTGACATGATGGATCCTGGTTTATTCAATTTTATTTTTAGATTTATTTAACAAATCTAACAAGTGGCATCCGAATTTTGTCATGTTGAATTATTGAGAATGAATTGATTCTTTATTAATTTTGGATTGGTTCGTTTTTCTTTTTTAATTTTATGGATTTAATATTTTAATTATATATTATGTTGAATCTTTGAGATTCTTGATAAATTTTTGGGTTTTGATTCTTTAAATAAAATTTTAAGGTTTTAAATAAAGTTTTAAGGTTTTAACTTTCGTATAACTGGAAAGATTTACAATTTTAATTGAGAATTAAAAAACTAAAGATTTTATGTTGGTTATACAGTTTTAATAAATATTTAAAAAAAAGTTGTGCAGGTTTGGGTTTCATTAGAAACTGTTTATGATATATATTTGATTATATAAATAGATGGATTGTTAATCGCTAATCGCTTGTTTTACAGTTTTACGGTTATATATATATTGTTTTGGAGATACTTTAGTAATTATGTTCAGGATTTTATTCATGTTTAATCAAGTTTCAGACAATGCAGTATGTAACGCCCAAAATTCGTATTTTTGATTTCTTGTTTTTGTGACACAAATATCTATCTGCTTCAGTGGTTAAGTGTTCTGGGAGTGTTTGAGAAGTTATGGGTTCAAGCCTTAATTTGGGAAAAATTTAAAATTTTTATGAATAAAAGCCTTACTCTTGTTCAGTGGGCTTAAGTGTAATTGCTTGTAAAAACATATTAGAATGGGCCTGCTGGTTTGGTGGTTAAGTGGAGTGTTGGTATGATGGAGGTCCTATGTTTGAGTACTAGAGGGGGCATTATCTTTGCTTGTTCATTCATCTCAGTAGAGTTTGAGTAAAATTAAAATTCTGATGTGAGTGGGATAGTGGAGTTAGTGGGGGGAGTTAAGATATTGTAGTTATCAGAAAATATTCTGATTGTTTCCCAAAAAGCACAATTTTGGTTTTCTCCTTTAGTTTTTCCAAGGTTCCTGTCGATTTTTTTTCTTTATCTCATCTTTTACTTTTCCATCGTCTTTCCCTTGTTACTTTTCCCTTACTCTTTGCTTCCTATTTGTTTGATAATCAAGGTGAATTCTATCGACTTTGTGTTCTGTACGTGTGTGGTAAGTATGATTAGTGCATTCTTATTATTTTGGATTGTTGAATCGTTGATTATTGGCACTGTTCTGTGTTTAGGAGGAGGCTGTGTGGCTGGAAATCACACTCCGTTGACTTGATTTGGAGTTGTGCTTAATTTAGTAGCGGTAAGTCGAATTTACGATTTATGGATTAGTTGTTTATGTCTCGTTTTTGGGTTATAAAGAGTTGGAATAATCTGATTATAGGTATTGGTGATCTTGAGTTTGGGTAAACAGCGAAAACAAACCAGGTGTGTACTCGATTGCACAGAAAACGAGAATTGGTGAAAGCCAAAAAACCATTCTGTCGACACCACACGGGCGTGTGGTCGCTCGTGTGGTAGGCCGTGTGACAAAACACGGCCGTGTGATCGAAAAGTCAGGCCGTGCGTGCACGAAACGATCGTGTGATGGCTAGATGAGGCTGTGTGCGACACATGGGCTCGATCAATTGGGCCATGTGGGCTCACACGAGTGAACCACACGGGCAGACAACATGGGCGTGTGAGCCCATTTTTACTAATTTGTGTGCTAAGGTTGCACGGGTCGCCCAAGATGACTGTGAACCTACTGTGGGGTCAGAAAGCTTTACCTAGATCCCTAATTGACTGAATGATATATATGTATGACTACATACTGAGCATGATTACAATATACTTTACTGATTACATGTATGATACTATGTGATAGCATGCCATGACTATATGTTACATTGCATGGGGATGGGATGATATATGTGGAGGAAGTGCACTGAAAGGCTTTAAGCCTAATATACTGGCAACACAGCTGCAACTTACTGATGGCTTCGAGCCTAATACTGGCAGCTTAGCTACAAATACTGTTTAATGCCACGACCGGTTATATTTGTAAGTGTAGGGTTGGGTGAGTGATTTAATCCCCACAGGAGTGCAGGGTTGGACAGGAGATGGTGTATAATGGTTGGTCGGGTAGGACTTGCATACTGTCTACCATATTACTATTTACTGTACTGTGATGGGCTAAGGCCCTACTGTTCATTGATATTGTGATGGGTTAAGGCCTCACGGCATGATTTCTACTGTACTGAGATGGGCTAAGGCCCAAATTGATACTACCATTGAAAATGGCTTAGGCCTAGACTGTGGATGTTTGCTTACTGTTTGTTTGTTTGCATGGGGATTACACATTGAGTTTACATAAACTCACCCCTTCTATTTAACCTGTACAGGTAATCTCTAGATATAGGTGGATCGGTGTGGCAAAGGACTCGGTGGTGGCCACACGACCTCTTCCATATTGTTTAGTACTTATGGTTTAATTTTCTTTTAATTGGGAGATTTTTGATGTAAACATGGCCTCTACAGATTTTTACTTAAACTTGGTAATTTATATTGTTTTATGATTTATACCTGTTAGAAGTAGGAAAACACGGGTTTTCAAAATAAACAAATGTTTTATCAAAATACTCATGACTACGAAACTGTTCTGGAAGCTTCTGCATAGAATAGCGTTTTGAAAATTAATAACTTTTGAAAATGAGTAACTTTTTGGAAACGGACGACACGATTTAGAATTAACATAGGATAATGCAAAGAGGTTGAATGATAAAGTGGTTTTACCGACAATACGTTTCTTTCAAACATACTCTCATGTGACATCGTCAGATTCAGCCATAACGTCTAGGTCGGGTTTGGGGTGTTACACAGTAATATTTGGATTTTACTTTTTCTTTTTTTTATATGGTTGAACAAATTCATTGTATAGTTTACATGATGATATATGGTTGGTAAAAGTAATTACTTCAGGTAAAGTGTCTCTTATATACCAATTGTTTATCAGCGAATTCATTATATATGTTGAATCCTTAAGGTTAATGGTAATATTTGTTAGTTTTAATTTTTTTAGCGATTCAATTTTAGGATTTCATTATAATCATTTTTTAATTCAAATTCGGTTCAACAATTATACAATTGAATTGAATTTTTTATAATCATTAATTCTTGAATTCAATATATAGTTGATAGAATATATTATTTGTTATTGAGTTTATATGCTTATTCTTTTCATACTATTCAGTTTAAGCATATATTTTGAATTTGGATTTACTTGGGATATGTAAGGCAAGTCGATCAGGGTTATATTTTTATGGTTTAATTATGATGAAATTAGATTTTGATGCAAATTGATGTTAATCATAATATGTGTTTAAATAATTTGGTTTTAAGTTTGGTTCTATAATCTTAGGTTTTGGCATCTTATGGTTCCAAATATTTGGTTAAATTATGATGATATGGTTTATTATATGAATTGTGGGATATGCCAACTATTATGATTTTGTTTTGAGATTTATTGGCTTGAAAATATTTTTCAAGTATTCATGTGAATATCTGTTCAATCATAAATACAACTGTGGATTTAAATGGTAAATTTAGCGTCATTTTTTCTATTTGATTATAAATACATGTATATGTGTTAATTACTTTGGCGTTTTTATCCATGCCAAAATTATGAATACATGTGCTTGTTAATTATTTGGCTTTGAACTACTACATTATTTCTGTTTGATTTTGATATATATGGTTTTGGAATAAAAAAGAAAGTCAAAAATTGAGGTTTTTGGTTTTTTATTGCATTATTAAGAGAACATTATTTTGGGTTATTTCGAAGTCTATAAAGTAATAAAAAAATAGTTTTGACATTTGACTATTGGGGAAATTTTAAATTTGAATATTGATATGTTTATATATATTTTAAAATAACTTAATTGAAACAAAAAGTCACCAAAGTGATTTTTTTGTATAAATTATTTTGTTTTAAAATATAAAAGGTTGTGTACATGTAACTTAAGTTAAGTTAATATTGATTGACCCAAATGAAAGTTAATAATATTACATATGCAACTATGGTAATAAACATATGACACTTATTCGGTTTTACATGTGAGTAATAAAGTGGCCCAAAGGAAGATTTATTGTTTGACATGTTCTTATTATCAATGTTTCATTACTATACCAAGATATCACTCACAAGTTAACATTTTGTCCAAAAAATAAAATATTAATGGAGCGTCCGATATCTTAAGATGAGGTTCACCTTTATTCAAATTATTTTGGTTTAAATTTATAGTCTTATCTGAAGTTGTTTATGGTTTATGATTTATTCAACTATTGTTATATTTGCCAACATCATTGTATGTTGTTTTGGGATAAATATATATATACTATTATCTTTTAATTTGATTGAAAGATGAAATTAAAAGAAATATTTTGAAACAAATAAATTCAGATTTTGGCTTTAGGTTTTAATTAAGGATGTCTAATATTTTAAATAGATTAGTTGAAACAAAATGCCACCAAAGTGACTTCTTTTATGTAGATTAGTTTATTTGAAATATCAAGATAATTATATGTTTTTGTGATTCATGCATTTATTAATTGACCCAAACGTAAGTTAATATTTGGCAAAATTTCAACGACATCTGTGGTGATAAATGTGTGATAATTATAAGGTATTTTATGTGAGCAATAAGTTAGTCCAAAGATTAATTAATTGTTTGACATAATTTATTGTCAATGTTTGACAAGAGTACCGCTAAGACTTGATATTAATGTTGTATTTGGTATCTTGAAATGGGATTAGCCATTATCTTGAATTTATTGCTTACTTATGAATATTGATGTGAGCTTATTTTGTAACGCCCCAAGTTTTTAAATATGTTTCTGCATTAAGTTGTCACAAATATTTGTCTACTTCAGTGGTTAAGTGTTCTGGGAGTGTTTGAGAGGTTCTAAGTTCAAGCCTTAGTTTGGGAAAATTTTGGGTTTTTGTTGAATGATACCTTGGGTTAATAGGTTTATGAGTATTTATTTGTAAAAGTATATCAAAATGGGCCGGTTAGTTTGGTGGTTAAGTGGAGTGTTGGTGTGAGAGAGGTCATGGGTTCAAATCTATGCAAGCGCAAAGAGGTTAACTTTTTACTATTAATTTGGCTAGAGTTTTTGTTTCATTCAAAGTCTGAGTAGTGGGAGTGTCGTGGGGATATAGGGAGGAAAACAAGGGATTGGGAAGTTATCCCAAAATCAACTGGTTGAAGATTTCGGCTCCCTCCTCTCACTCTCCCATTTTTCCTTTGGTTTTGACAAAATTCCTCCATTTTTACTATTTTTTCTCTACTGAATCCGTCTACCCCAAAGGAATCCTTGTCGTTTTCTTCTATTTTCTTCATCACTTGCTGTCGTTTTCCCTCTTTTAATTCCCCACTATTGTTGTTGAATTTCAATTGTTATTCTCCCATTCCCTTTCCTTTTGCGGTTGCTATTCAATTGTTTAGGATTTCGTCGTTGTGTTGCGCATGGTTGGTAAGCTTTATTTTATTGTTAGACAACCGATTCTTTCATTTGTCTGTTGATTAAGAGAGGGTTCTTTGATGTTAGGAATTAGGTTAAGAGATTGAGGTTCTTGCATCGCTGTTTTAAGAGTGTGCAAACTTCATTTGGTCGAAGGTAACGTTCTCAAAAGCTAATGGACAAATACTCGTTATGTTATTGAAATAATCTCGTGAATGTCGCTAATATTAGGTGTTGCAATGGTTGATATGTAGGTTCTGGAGGCTTAGGAGTGCTTTAGCATCGTTTCGATACCATGTGTGTACTCGAAATCACGAAAAACGAGAATTGGAAAAAGCCAAAAAGTGAAACTGTCAACGCCACACGGGCGTATGGTCGCTCGTGTGTAGGCCGTGTTGTAGTACACAGACGTGTGGTCGACAAACAAGGCTGTACGCGCGTGACATGAGCATATGATAGGGCCATGTGAGGGCCGTCAAGGCTGTGTGTGAGACACAGGCTCGATCAATTGGGCCGTGTGGGCTACACCGGCGTATAGGCCCACACGGGTGAACCACGCGAGTGTGTGAGATTTTGGGCCAAGCCATGTGATCCACATAGCCAAGGCCAATTTGAGCCATGTGGGCCACACGAGTGTGTGGGCCCACACAGGCAGGCCATATGGGTGGGTGAGCCCTTTTTTCTGAAATGATCTGTAAGATTGCACGGGTCACCTAAGTCGACTGTGACCTTTTATAGGGTCGATAAGCACTACTTAGACCCCTGATTCTGTTATCTGAATATGTGATGTATGTATTAGGTGTGATATTCTGAGCATGTGTATCTGACTGATTGATAATCCAATTGACTGTATTTTAGCATGACATTTATGTATGCAGCATCTCATTGGGGTTGGGTTGTTGAAGATGAAGAAAGTATCTGAAAGGCTTTTTAAGCCTGTTATCTGGTAGCTAAGCTGCATAACTTCGATATGTACCGTAATTCGGTACAGCATGGTATGTAGGGATGGATGGGTGTTATATACCCTATTTGGTGTGTAGGGATGGGTGAGTCGATTTTATCCCCGCGTGGTGTGTTGTGTTGGACGGAGTTAGTGTGCAAGGTTGATGGGTTGGGTTTCTGTTATTCCATTCTATTATGCATGTTATCTCTGAGATGGGCTAAGGCCCTAAGCCATATCTGATTTTGTATCTGAGTGGGCTAAGGTCCACACTAATTCTATAAAGAGCTTAGGTTCGATCTGTACATAAAATAATTGACTATATTCTGATAAATGCTTGAATGCATGCTGTCTGTGGGGAATTACACGCTGAGTTTGTGAAAACTCACCCCTTTTTTATTTTATCTGTTCAGGTAATCCCTAGCAGTAGATGGATCAATGCAGCAGAGGACTTGACGGTGACCATTGCCACTTTCATTCCGGTTTTACGATTTTTATGCTCTTACTACCTTGATTATTATTTTTGGAGATTTTTTATGTAATTTGTGGACTTGGACTTTTTGGTTTTATTTAGGTTTTTGAACTGTTGTTTATGGGTTTATAAACTGTAATGCAACAAAGTATCATTTTCCTAAAATAAACTATGTTTTTCATAAGTAGAAACGATCGCGAAAAGTATTTGGTTTTCGAGGCTTTCGAGTAAAAGAAATGGTTTTAAGCAAATCAAGTAGTTCACGTTTTTTTGACTTTAGTAAAAATAATAACTGGAACGATTTTAATGTATCGATGCATTTTCTAAAACAATATCATGTGACATCGCCAGATTTGGCCATAACGTTCAGGTCGGGTTTGTGATGTTACATTTAGTGGTATCAAAGCTAGGTTGTAAAACTCAGCTATGGATTTAGGTTTTAAATATTAGTTTTTAAAAAATGATTTGTAAACAATTTGAGATGTGTTTTGAAATAAGTATGTGGTGCACCGAGTCTCCAGCACTGATCCTGTAAGTCTTCTGAACTTTGTTTAGATATTACTAAAATTTTCTGAAACTACTTTAGGTAGTATACCATACTAAAAACACTCTAGATAGTGTAGACTGAAAAACATAATAAGACTATTACTTGCGATAACTGACTTGAAACATTCTGATATTGTACTGCATAAAATATCTATTAATAAATATCAGAACTGTTAACTAATGCATACACAAAATTTACGATGAGCACGCATGGTACTCATGGACAGGGTATTAGAGGCAGAGGTAGAGGCTATAGAGGGGGCTCGAGCTGAGTCCTTGGCATCTGACTCTATTCTGAATCTGGACACTAGTGAGACGCTAGTGTCGCCTGTTACAGAGACTAGGACAGGGTCTCATGATCGTGCGGCTGGGGACGACGCATTGGCCCAAGCCATGCTACGGATTTTGAAAAGGGTCATTAGACCCAATACTGGATCTAGAGGCTGTGAGTCGGTTTCAGAATGACTCCAGTCCAATAGGGCTGAGTTATTTAGGGGTGTCGTTAGAGTTGCCCCTAATGTGGCCAAATATTATAGGGAGGCCACGGAAAGGATTATGGATGATTTAGACTTCACTGTTGAGCAAAAGCTCAAGGGGGCTGTATCACAGCTTCACGATGAAGCGTACCAGTCGATGATTTGGGACTCTTGTTGCACCTACTGGGGTGGCACTATGTGGACATTGTGGTAGACGCCATCCGGGCGAGTGTTGGAGGACTACTGGGGCATGTCTACGATATGGGTCTACTGAGCATCGTGTTAGGGACTGTCCATTGAGGGTTAATTAGATGCAAGCTCTGGTTAATGAGACTGCACCATCGTCGAGGGTAGTTCAACAGCCGCCTAGGGGCCAAATGCAAGCTAGGGGTGGTAACAGCATGGGCCAAGGACAGAGAGCACCGGGCAAAGGTGCTGGGCCAACTGAGGCGAAGCAGCCAACATTGGTTTATGCTGCTCGTTGCCGTAAGGATCGAGATGCTCCGGACGTCATCACGGGTACGTTTTTAATATTTAATGTACCTTATTTTGCACTGATAGACATAGGTTCTACATACTCATATGTAGCTAGTACTGTGTTGGAAATTTTGGGAATTCCAATTAAGAGTACTGATAGTGAGGTAACTGTGTTAAGTTCTTTGGGGCAGTCTGTTCAAGTTAGTAAGTTGTACAGAGACGTTTTGCTAGAGGTTCAAGGGACTGTATTTCTGGCTGATTTGATGGAGCTTCTATTTAAGAGTTCAACTTGATTTTAGGAATGGACTAGCTGGTTAAACATCGGGTGAGACTGGATTGTGCCATGAAAAGGGTTATCTTGAGGACCAAGGAGGATAACGAGATAGTCGTGATTGGGGAACGACGAGACTACTTGGCTAATGTGTTATCTGCGTTGGTGGCAGAAAAGTTAGTAAGAAAAGTGTGTGGGGCATTCTTGGCCTACATCAATATTTCTGATTCTGTGGACTCTTTGGTTAAGGACATTAGAACCGTGAGGAACTTTCCAGATGTATTTCCTAAGGAGTTACCAGGGTTACCTGTGAGTTGAGAGGTGGAGTTTGGGATTGAGTTGATTCCTAGTACAGCTCCGGTGTCTATCACTCCTTACCGTATGGCACTGAAGGAGCTTATAGAGCTGAAGGCTCAGATACAAGAACTGTTAGATTGTGGATTCATTCATCCCAATGTGTCTCCGTGGGGAGCACCTGTTTTATTTGTAAAGAAGAAAGATGGGACAATGAGGATGTGCATCGACTACCGCTAATAAAACAAGCTTACGTTCAAGAATAAGTATCCACTTCCAAGGATAGATGACTTATTCGACCAGTTCAGAGGGGCTTCAGTGTTCTCTAAGATCGATCTACGATTGGGTTATCATCCTTTGAGAGTAAAGAAGGCTGACGTGTATAAAATGTCGTTTAAGACTCGTTATGGTCATTACGAGTTCCCAGTTAAGCCTTTTGGGTTAACTAATGCACCATCGACATTTATGAACTTGATGAACCGTATGTTTCAGCCTTACTTAGACCAGTTCGTGGCGGTGTTTATAGATGATATCCTGGTGTATTCTAAGTCTGAGCATGAGCACAACAAGCATCTCAAAGTAGTTTATCAGATTCTTCGAGAGAAACAGCTTTATGCGAAGTTTACTAAGTGTGAGTTCTGGCTCTGAGAGGTAACCTTTTTGGGACATGTGGTGTTTGCTGAGGGGATTCGTGTTGATCCTCATAAGATTGAGGCTATGTTGGATAGGAAACAACCGAAGAATGTGTTTGAGATTCGTAGCTTTCTGGGGCTGGCAGGATATTATCGATGTTTCGTAGAAGGGTTCTCCTTAATTGCAGCTCTGTTGACTAAACTTTTATGTAAGGGAGTCCCTTTTGTTTGGATTGATGCACAACAGGAGAGTTTTGATAAGCTCAAGACCGTGTTAACTCAGGCACCTGTTCTGATACAGCCTGAGCCCGGTTAGGACTTCGTGGTATATAGCGATGCATCGTATGTGGGTCTGGGTTGTGTTCTGATACAAGACAGTAAAGTGGTTGCTTATGTCAGCTCAAGACTCATGAGGCTAATTATCCGACGCACGATTTGGAGTTGGCAGCAGTATTCTTTGCTCTAAAGATTTTGAGGCATTATCTGTATGGTAAACAGTGTACTATCTACACTGATCACAAGAGCCTCAAGTATCTCCTCACTCAGAAGGAATTAAACCTTAGACAGCATAGATGGGTTGAACTGCTTAAGGACTAAGACTGCAATATCGAGTATTATCCTGGTAAGGCCAATGTAGTGGCCAATGCGTTAAGCCGTAGGGTTATGATCGATTTGAGAGTGATGTTCGCTTGACTTAGTCTATTCGACGATGGGAGTCTGTTGGTAGAACTTCAGGTAAAACTAACATGGGTTGATCAGATCAGAGATAAACAGATAAGGGATAAGTCTATTGAGTTACTTTTCTGTCAGGTTGAGACTATTGCTGCTATTGATTTTAGGATTAACAGTGACGGGATATTGTGTTTCTGCGATAGGATTTGTGTACTGAATGATAAAGACTAATGTATGTGCGAGAATGGCGTGTAGGTACCTCAGTGATGGGGAGAGAGCCGTCGCCTTAGAGCGACTAGGATCGTAGGTGGCTAAAACAGGAACCAGGGCCTTTCAACATTTTGATGGAGAGTAGTGGATGTGACAATGGAGCTCGGATAGGTCTTCTTCCTCCATGAATCTGTCGGTATATAGGCCTAAAGCGACACCGAACTCAGATACGCTTAGTTGACGTACCAAACTGCCAAGATGAAATTGAACCGTTCCGGGATCGTCATACTAGGACATGACTGTCTGTAGGTGAAAGGTGGAGCAGAGCTCTAAAGTGAGCTCAAGGTATGTAGACTCGACAATCTCGAAAAACTGGTCCCATAGATCCGTAGATAATAAGGGCCGAATCGCGTTTGCTAGTTAGACTTGCTCTAGTACAGCCCAGTTAATACATTGCCCACTCCAAGTGGCCTTGCCTTGAGGATCTGGAATAGTTCCTCTTGGGAACCTTGGGGGAACTGAAGGAATGGGTGCTGAATCTCTATGGTGGCACTAGAAGAGGTAGCGCCAGGTCCCTTTCGCTTCTTGGAAGTGGGGACAATAGTTTTCTTGCTTCGTGATGTCGACATAATCTATCTGAAAAAGCAAAGGATTGAAAAATGGATAAGGACAATCAAAATTCATAAGTTAATTAATCAAGTAACGAATAAAGCTAACAAAAATTAATTTCCTATTTTAGTAGCATGTTCAATCAAGTACTAATAAATACTCAATGTAAGAGTTAATATAAAGAAATAAGTTAAGTGTTCAAATTATCCTAGGTATAAAACAAAACAATGAAGATGTTGGCTGCTATGGTAAGCAATTTGCACAAGAATATCGTGATTAAGGGTAACTCTTTATGAAATAGTTAAAAATGGCAGTAAAAGAAGAGTGCAAAATGGCATGAACGTAATCTAAGTTAATGGATCATGAGAATCATATGGGAGGCAAATAAATAAAGAAAAATAAAAGAATAAATAGATAAATAAATGTGATAACAATTAAAAGAAAGGGAAGAAATGGAAACCAATAGGGCAGGTGATGGTGGCCGGAGGTGGTGTGAGGTCGGTGCACGGACGTGGTAGTGACGCACGGGCGTAGACTGCGTGGGCTAGTGTTTGGGTGGTAGCGGGGCATCGGTGGTGATGGTAGTGCACGAGTGTGTTCCTAGAAGGGGGAAAGGAAGAAAAGAAGAGAAAATGAAGAGATAAAGGTGTGGGAGGGTGGTGGTTCGTCGGGCTATTGATTTGAGTAAGGGGAGAAGGGTGTTTTAGGTGGGAGAGAGCGGTTAGGGTTTGGGAAAAATAGGGAAGATGATGAATAGTGAGGGGTTTTTATAGAAATAGGGTCACACGGGCATGTCACACGCCCGTTCGCCTCTTGTTCAGCCCCTGTGATTCGCAAATTAGGGTTTTGGGTACGTTTGATTACGGCACACGCCCGTGCCCCTTGGGCGTGTTGGGGCACACGGCCGTGTCGCATGGTCGTGTCATTTATTGTTTGCTTCTTCCACGCCCCGTGTATTAGGTTACACGCCTTTGTCAATTTAACAGGTTCGACCACGGCCTAGGGCCACGGCCGTGTCGCACGCCCGTGTTGATTTGGCAGGTTCACCTACGACCACTTTGCACGACCATGGCTATTTGTCGGAAGCTGTATCTTGGGAAAATTTTGCCCTGTTTGCACACAGTTGTGTCACACGGCCATGTCTCCACCCATGGTGTGCCCACAGCCTTAGGCACACCCATGTTGATGGCCGTGTAGTTATGAAAAACATGCATTTAAGGAAGTTAAAAACTAAAATTAAAGAGATTAACAGCGTTAGTGCTCGGGTTATCTCCCGAGAAGCGCTTATTTATAGTCTAAGCTCGACTTTCCTCAAGTTTGCACGGTCACAGTGGTTTAGGAAGTTGAAACTCCCCTTTCCTGCTATCAGTTTTAGTATCAAAATAAGGTTTAAGTCGAGTATAATTTACCTTAAAAGTGTCAAATTCCTTATGTGTTACCTCGACTGTACCATAAGGAAATATTTTCATTACCGTGAAGGGAAGTGTGTCACTTGTATGAAGTTTTAAATTTGAGATTCGAGGGTCCTCCCCTCTAATAGTACCTTATCCCCTACCTTAAATTGATTCTTCTTTGCCTTAAGGTCATCATGGTGATGCTTTGGTTTGGTGTGGCATATTTTGGATCCCTTTATGCTATAATTTCGCCACTCGTCAAGTTCATCAATTTGTAACATTCGTTCTTCATGGATTGCTTCCTTGTTGTAGCATGAGCTCGAACGTGGCTCAATTGTACTTTCGTTAAGGATATCCTGAAAAGAAGGTTGAACAGTGGGATTAGTCTTATTACAAAAACTTGTAATAACATCTTTACCATTAACAGTTCTATTAGAATTACGAGCTTGCAAAGTAATTGTGTCATCGCCTATACGAAGTGTGAGTTCACTTGTGCCTACATCAATGATAGTCCTAGTAGTTGCTAAAAAGGGTCGCCCTAAAATTAATAGCACATCACTATCCTCATCTATGTCTAAAACAACGAAATCAACTGGGAATATAAATTTTTCAATTTTAACAAGTACATCCTCAAGTATACCCCTAGGAAATCTAATGGTTTTATCAACCAATTAGATGTTCATCCTAGTTTGTTTGGGTTTCCCAAGACCTAGTTGTTTAAACAGTTTATAAGGCATTACATTAATACTAGCCCCTAAATCAGCCAACGCATTTTTCACATCTAAGCTACCAATTAGACAAGGAATCGTACAACTCCCTAGATCTTTTAATTTGCTGGGTAACTTGTTCTGCAAAATGGCTGAGCAAACTACATTCAACTCTACATGCGATGACTCATCCAACTTCCGTTTGTTTGCTAAGAGCTCTTTTAAAAATTTAACCGCGTTTGGCATCTGTGAAAGAGCTTCAATAAACGGTAAGTTAATATGTAATTTCTTTAGAAGTTTGAGAATTTACCGAATTGTTCATCTGTGCGGTCTTTTCTTGTCGCATTTGGATATAGGACACGAGGCTTATACTCTTTAACAATTGGTTCTTTGCGACTTACCTCACCCTTACTTTTACTTACCACAGCTTCCTGACTTGGTTCTAATTTGTCTTTAACTAACCCTCCTTCATCGATCATATCTGTGGCGTGAAGTTGCTCTCTAGGGTTAGTCTCGGTGTTGCTCGGCAAACCACCTTATGGTCTTTCAGAGATCAGCTTAGCAAGTTGACCTATATGAGTTTTGAGCCATTGAATTGATGCTTGCCGATTTTTAAGTGCCGTCTCGGTATTTTGAAAACAGGTTTCTGACACTGAGATAAATTTCGTGAGCATCTCCTCAAGGTTCGGCTTTTTCTCTTGCTGGTAAGGTGGTTGTTGGAAGCCTGGAGAGGATGGTGGTCTCTGATTTCCTTGACCACCCCATGAGAAATTGGGGTGGTTTCTCCAACCTGCATTATAAGTGTTACTATAAGGGTTATTTTGAGATCTAAAATTGTTACCCATATAATTGGCTTGTTCATTTTCTGTGCTAGGATCGTGAGATGAATAATCTATGCTGTACTGATAAACGATAAATTATACATATTTTTACCCCATGTTTAGCCTAATTTCTGGATGAATTATTATTAATTTTGTGAGAATTGGTGCTCTTAACCCTTCTATTTCATTTTGTATACTCAGGAGAGCATAGGAAAGAGAAAAGAACGAAAAACAGACCGAAAATGAAGAAAATGGGCCAAAGTGTGAAAACGACACGGCCCAAGAAGTCACCACACGACCGAGGAACACGGCCGTGCCACACAAAGTCCAACATGGCCCAGCCCCGACAAGCACGGCCAGGCCACATGGCCGTGCCACCTTAACAGACCCGAACACGGCCCTTATCAAAACCACACGGGCGTGGCACACGGGCGTGTCCCTGTCGTGAAGAAGTGCAATTTCACTCAGATTTGGATACTTAGAGGCTAATAAAGGCATCCCAAAGCTCTATATAAAGACCCTAGGAGGCAACTCTAAGGGTGTACTCTTTTCTCCCAAGAAGGAGCGCCATATTTCTGCCAACACAAGGAGTAAAAGCAAGGAATTACTCTAAGGGAAGCCGATTGATTCATCTCAGAAGCCAGAATTCTACATCAAGACAGAGGATCTCCCTAAATTCCTTCAGGGGTTTTGGGTTCTTTATGTTTTGTTATCTTATTTCTTCTGAGATGTTTTCTTTATTAATTATGAACTAAACTTCTTAAATACTTGAGGGGGATGAAACTTAAGACAGATCTTGTTATTATTTATTCTTGAATTATATGATAAATACTTGAATTGTTCTTAATTATGTGTTCTTCATTCTTGAATTAATAATCCTAGGTATTACTTCAAGAAACTGATGTGCTTAGGCAGAGGAGCAAAAGTCCCTGTTTTAAGAGTAGATCTACCATAATTAAGCGGAGTTGCATGCAACCCTAGACATAGGGCGACATAAATCTGCCGGATTAGGGTCAAACCTAATAGGGGGATCCATAGATCGAATTAATGCAACCTAGGGGTGTTAATTAATAAAGAAATTACCCACCTAGGATTAGTTGTTCTTATCCTCGACAGAGGTATTAACATAGGTTAGGGATCTCTGCGGATCAAATCAAGTAAAGAAATCATCTAGTTCAAGAAGTTAATAACAAAGTGAAGTCTAGGTGGATTCTCCCTTGAGTATTGCTTATATCAATTAGTTTTCCCAAAGAATCTTTCCCCACTTTACTTTTTGTGCACTTTTAGTTAGTCTTAGAATTAGTTTCATACAACCTTTTTTTATTTTTAGGCTAGATAATAGAAAGGAAGTAAGTATTAGTACTTTTGGTTCCCTTGGGTACGATAACTCGGTCTTACCGCTAAACTATACTACTGTTCGATAGGTGCGCTTGCCTTTAAAATCATGATATTAGTTAGTTTTTGGTGTGATCAGTTTTTATAAATTTTATTACTTAATATCGCGAGTATCATGTACATTCCTCCTCCATTTGAATCGCACCTCATCACTGGATGTACATGCGTAGAACCAACTAAACCGTCAATCTTTTTATTTAAAAGTTCTACCTGATTTGATAGCATTGTGACTGCATCAACATTAAAAACCCCGGTGGCTTTTTGCGGCTTTGTCCTCATGACTTGCCACTAATAATTATTCAGTGACATCTCTTCTATAAACTCATAAGCCTCCTCAGGTGTTTTGCTATTGATGGTTCCACTGGCAGCTGCATCAATCATCTGTCTTGTTGAGGGATTTAAACCGTTGTGGAAAGTTTGCACTTGTAGCCACAAAGGTAACCCATGGTGAGGGCACCTTCTGAACAAATCCTTGTATCTCTCCCAAGCGTCGTAGAGTGTCTCTAAATCCATCTGCGCAAAAGAAGAGATATCATTCCTCAACTTTGCAGTTTTAGCTGGCGTAAAATATTTAAGTAAAAACTTTTCGGTCATTTGTTCCCAAGTAGTGATAGACCCTAGTGGTAGAGAGTTCAACTACTGTTTAGCTTTATTTTTCAAAGAAAATGGAAATAACTGAAGGTGAATGGCGTCATCAGAAACTCCATTGATTTTAAATGTGTCACAGAATTCCAAAAAGTTAGCTAAATGTGCGTTAGTATCCTTATCCTGTAAACCATCAAACTGAACAAACTGTTGAATCATTTGAATAGTGTTAGGTTTCAGTTCAAAATTATTTTTAGTAATAGCAGGCCTAACAATACTAGATTCAGTACCAACTAAATTAGGCTTAGCATAATCATACATAGTGCGGGGAATAGGATTTTGATTCACAGGATCTGCGGCTACCACAGGAGGTAGCTGATTATTTTAATTTGCTTCCATCTCTTCAGTAGATTCGGGTTCGTTCTCTTGTCCTTGTTCCGTGTACTATAGGCTTCACCTTATTTCTCTTCGATTTTTGTGAACTGTGGCTTTTAAGTCGCTATCAAACAATAGTAGTCCTGACGGGTTTCTTCTAGTCATAAACTAGAGACACCTATCAGAGAAGAACAAAAAGAAAATTTTAGTAAATAAAACCTAAAAATAAAAATAGAAAATAATTTGCAATAAAAATAAAGATAGCTAAAGTAATAGAAATCGAGTGTTCCTAATATTTTAGTTCCCCGGCAACGATGCCAAAAACTTGATCGTGATTTTGATGAAGTAATAATAATGATCGTACCTAGAAACTAACTATTATCACGATGAAAGGCAAGCGCACCTATCGAATAGTAGTATAGTTAGTGGCAAGATCAGAATGTCGAATCCAAGGAACTAAAAGTACTAGTAATAACTTTCTTCCTATTATCTAGCCTAGAAATAAAGTAAGGTCGTTTGTAAACAAAAATTTTAACTAACTAAAGACGCGACAAAGAATAAGTTGGGGAAATACTTTGGGAAAACTTGATCGATAAAAGCAATACCTAATGAAGAATCCACCTAGACTTCACTTGTTATTTAACTCTGAACTAGACGTTTTATTCATTCGACTTGATCTATAGAGATCCGTAAATTATGTTAATATCTCCGTCAATAATAAGAACAACTAACCCTAGGTTGATTATCGAAATCTCTTTCTAATTAAAACCCCTAGTGTTGCATTAACTCGATTTATAGATCCCCCTATTAGATTTGACTCTAATTTGGCAGATTTTCGTCGTCTTATGTCTAGGATTGCGATCAACTCCGCTTAATTGCGTTGGATCTACTCTTAAACAGGGACTTTTTCTCCTCTAAATAAGCACATTCGACTTGAATTAATATCCTGAAATATCAACTCAAGAATTAAAAACACAGTTAAGAACAAATTGAATATTTATCATATAGTTCAGATAACAATAACAAGATACATCTTAGGTTTCATCCCCATCAGGTATTTAGGGGTTTAGTTCATAATAAAAAAGGAAAACATCTCAAAATAAAGAAAACAACAAAACATAAAAAAACTCAAAACTCCTAAAAGGATTGAAGGGAGATCTTCAGTCTTGATGTAGATCCTTTCTTTTGAGATGGATCAATCGGCTTTCCTTAAGTAATTTCCTGCCTTCTACTCTCTGTGTCAGGCCTCTCGTCTACTACTAGGGTGTTTATATAGACTCCGGAATACTTTTCTTAGCCCCTAAGTAGCTTTTTTCGCGTGAAATTGAACTTTGTCATGACAGGAATACGCCCGTGTAAATCGAACCTAGGCCGTGTTCTAGTCTACTAATGTGGCACGAGTGTGTGGTTCACCCATGTGAGGAACTTCAGGCCGTGTTGATTTCTCACTCTAGCCTATTTTCTCTGTTTTTGACCCGTTTCTCGTTCTTTTCACTCTCTTATGCTCTCCTAAGTATAAAACATGAAATTAAAGAATTAGGAGCATCAAATTTCACAATTCAAGGGATAATTCATCCAAAATTATGCTAAGCATGGGGTAAAAACATGTATAAATTACGGTTTATCACTACCAAACTTTAAACCATCACATACCAAAATATAAATAGGCTAACATACCAACGTAGCCTCAACCACAACCATATACATATTTAGCCATCATTTCACTAGCAACTAAGTTAACAAAATCTTATAAACAATATTGATAAACCATAATATATACATAATTTTTACCCCATGCTTGGCACATTTATGGACGATTTATCATTAGATTTATGGAATAGAATGCTCCTAATCCTTTAATTTCATGTTTTACACTTAGGTAAGCATAAGGAAGCGAAAAGAGCAAGGAACGAGCCAAAAAAAGACAAAAAGGGCCGAATTCAATAATCAACACGGCCTAGACATCTGCACACGGGTAAACCACACACCCGTGTGTGACACACAGAATCGAACACGGCCTGAGCAACCTTACACAGACGTGTCACACGGGCGTGTCCCTGTCGAGACCTGTTTCAGTTTTACTCAAAAAAGGCTAATTTTGGGCTAAGAGAGGTGTTTCAAAAGCTTATAAAAAGACCCAATGGGAAGTGAAAAAGGGACGGAGAGTAGAAAGCAAGGAATTACTCGAAGAACACCGATTGATTCATCTCGGAAGCAAGGATCTCCATCAAGGCTAAAATCTCCCTTTAATTTCCTTCAGAGGTTTTTGGGTTTTCTTTATGTTTTGTTGTTTTCCTAATTTTGAGATGTTTTATTTTATAAATATGAACTAAACCCTCTAAATACCTGAGGGGGATGAAACCTAAGACTAATCTTGTTATTAATATCTGAATTATATGATAAATATTCGATTTGTTCTTAATTGTGTGATTAATTCTTGTGTTAATATTTTAGGATATTAATTCAAGTTAAATGTGCTTAGTCAGTGGAGCAAAAGTCCCTGTTTAAGAGTAGATTCAACACAATTAAGTGGAGTTGATCGCAATCCTAGACGTAGGACGATAAAAATTTACCGGATTAGAGTCAAATCTAATAGGGAAGTCTATAGATCGAGTTAATGCAACACTAGGAGTTTTTATTAGAAAGAAATTTCAATTAATCAACCTAGGGTTAGTTGTTTTTAGTCTTGAAAGAGATATTAAAATAAATTAAGGATTTCTACGGATCAAGCCAAGTGAATAAATCATTTAGGTCAGAGTCAAATAACAAGTGAAGTCTAGGTGGATTCTTCCTCGGGTATTGTCTTAATCAATCGATTTTCCAAAAGTATTTTCCCCAATTCATTCTTTATTGCATTCTTAGTTAATTAATTAGTTTAGTTTAATTAGTTTAAACAAATCCCCTTTATTTTTAGGCTAGATAATAAAAAGAAGGTTAATACTAGTACTTTTAGTCCCTGTGGGTTCGACATCTCGGTCTTGCCATCAGCTATACTACTGTTCGATAGGTGCGCTTGCCTTTATCGTGATAATAGTTTAGTTTTATAGGTTTGACCATCATAAATATCACTATCAAATATCAACAAAAGACTCCCTAGGTAAATGCCATTACAAAATGAAATATCATCACACTTGAGCTCGAGATTTGTGATTAGATCTGAGTTGGCAATAATTCAAACAGTACCTAGCCTGCGTATGGAAAACAAAACCGCACGTTCAGTAAAACTCAGTGGTATTTCTATAATTCGAATAACATAAACTTGATATAAGTATTTAAAATGCAAAATGCAACAAGTAAAATATGTTCATGTTTTTCAATTCAATAATATGATTTTTGCTCATTCCTTATTCATATTGTAACACCCTTTACCCATGTCCAATGCCGGAACAGGATATGAGGTATTACCGAACTTAAACACTTGTAATCATATAAAATTGAGTCATAAAATTTCACTTAAATTTAAAACTTTTCAATTATATGCATTTTGTCCTTTATATGGACTCTCTAGGCCCAAAATATGAGTTAAGCGTGGTTCAGGACTAATTTAAGAACTCAAAACAATTTTCGGAAACCTTTAAAAATTCTTCCTAAGAACAGGGCTCACACGTCCATGTGGGTTGGGGACATGCCCGTGTGACCCCAAGTCATATCCGTGTTGTTGAACCGTGTAGCTCAACACGGCTGTAGTGGTTTGAGACACGCCCGTCTTACCCGTGGACTACACTGACTTGTGAACATGGCTACAAGGCACACCCATGTGCTAGCCGTGTACCTCACACGGTCTGGACACACGCCCGTGTGCCAGGCTATATGGAATCTATATGAGTCTTGAATACTAACCTAACCTTCCTTGCACACTTCAAACCAATTTCAAACTAATACTAATACTAATACTCAACATACAAGTATTACAACCCATTAATCATAGTGAGCCATATCATATGGCCAAGACAATTAATAAATATATAAAATACCAAGTCCCTATACATGCCATAGACTTATGAGATTTATTATTACCTTTTACCTCACCATGATAACATGATAGTGTGATGACTCCATTCGACAATTCTGACCTTTCTCTACTAAAAATCAATTATCTCATTGTATAGAATTTGAATAAGGTTCTTGTTTGTTTATTTTGAAACTAGATTCACTAAGGAGTTCATACATATAAATCACAAACCCCAAAAATTTTTATACAATTTTTAATAATTTTCTAAAGTCAAAACAGGGGATTCCAAGTTCATTCTGACCCTGTCACAGAAAACTTTAAATATATCCTACTCTGTAAATCTTTCGTTTACTCCATTTCTTTCATGTGAAGATTGACTCAACAAGATTTAATTACATATCTCATTCAACTTCTAATTTAACTTCCACCATTTTTAATGATTTTTCAAAGTCACATGTCTGCTATTATTCAAACTATCTTATAGCTAGTTTCTCTCTTCCATATTTTCTTTGTATTATTAACATTATACACATATATCACCAAGCATGTTTATAGCTAGCCATTTAGATAAATACTCATTATCAAATATTTACAAGTATTCATAATAACACTTACTCATTCACAATCTTACCAATGATGCTACACATACACATACTCGCAATTATCACTCCTTTGTTTATAATTTCACTTATAAATCTGTACAAACTTGCATTAGCTTTATAACCAAACTCACCCAATAAAGGTTTCAAATATATTTTACACATAATAAAATGCTTTCTCATCTTACTATTTCGTCAGTTTACCCGTTGAACTAATTGGAATACTAAAGGATACACAAAAGTTTGCACATAAGTGCCATACTGATATGTAGCCGAAGCTACCGCTGAAATGTAGCCGAAGCTACCACTTATCACTGAAGTATTCCTAAGGTTCAACCGGGATTTTATTTATTTATTCAGTATCACTTTCTCATTTCATTCATTAACTTAATCAAAATTCATTCAATTTTCTCATTTTATCTATTTACCCCTATTAACAAGACTCGGACTTTGGCGGATACACAGATCCAACCAAACACACCAGAATGGCGACCAATGCCTCATCGGCTTAGCCGAAGTAAAGTGGCGACCAACGCCTCATCAGATAGTTCAAAGCAAATAAGTGACGACCAACGTCTCATCGGCTGAGCGAAAGTAAAGTGGCGACCAACGCCTCATCGAATCTATCCGAAGCAATATAATGACACACCAAGTGACTCATCGACTCTAGGTCGAAGTATCCCTAAACTCTTCCAATCCTATGGCACGCCAACTATATCCACCCTAGCCCGACTAGTTAATAGGGTATCGGAAGCACATATTAATTCAATCAGTTCTCATATTTCAATCCATTTCACATCAATTTACACTTAATCACATCTATTCACACATTTGTCATTTCAATCACAATTTGTTTCCAATTCACATTATCATATATTAATTCAATCGCAACTCAAAAACACATTTTCTATTCAAATTCACTACCAATCAATGTATATACCTCAATTCAACACATATATAAATATAAATACTCAACAATTAAATCCCAATCACATTTAATTCAATTCATATATGATTATTTTTTCTAAATTTCATTTTCAAATTGATAAACGATAAATTATACATATTTTTACCTCATGCTTAGCCTATATTTTGGATGAATTATCACTAAATTTGTGAGAATTGGTGCTCTTAACCCTTCTATTTCATGTTTTATACTCAGGAGAGCATAGGGAAGAGAAAAGAACGAAAAACGGAATGAAAACAAAGAAAATGGGCCAAAGTGTAAAATCAACACAGACCAAGGATTCAGTACACGGCCGTGCCACATAAGGTCCAACATGGCCCAGCCCCCGACAAGCATGGCCGGACCACACGACCGTGCTACCCTCAACAGGCCCGCACACGGCCTCTTGTCGATCCACACGGGCGTGGTACACTAGCGTGTCCCTGTCGTAAGGAAGTGCAATTTCACTCAGATTTGGATACTTAGAGGTTAAGAAAGGCATCCTAAAGCTCTATATAAAGACCCTAGGAGGCAACTTCAAGGGTGTGCTTATCTCCCGCTAAGGGAGTACTTTTCTCTCCTGAAGAGAATGCCTTATTTCTGCCAAACACAAAGAGTGAAAGCAAGGAATTACTCCAAGGGAAGCTGATTGATTCATCCCAGAAGCCGAATTATACATCAAGACAGAGGATCTCCCTAAATTCCTTCAGGGGTTTTTGGGTTCTTTATGTTTTGTTATCTTATTTCTTCTGA
The DNA here is from genome assembly GCA_020496765.1 of Gossypium stocksii. Taxonomy (NCBI): domain Eukaryota; kingdom Viridiplantae; phylum Streptophyta; class Magnoliopsida; order Malvales; family Malvaceae; genus Gossypium; species Gossypium stocksii. The sequence goes on from CM035623.1 coordinate 6,615,719, forward strand.
GATGTTTTCTTTATTAATTATGAACTAAATCCCCCAAATACTTGAGGGGTATGAAACCTAAGACAAATCTTGTAATTATTTTATCTTGAGTTATATGATAAATACTTGAATTGTTCTTAATTATGTGTTCTTAATGCTTGTTTTAATAATCCTAGGTATTAATTCAAGTACTGATTTGCTTAGGCAGAGGAGCAAAAGTCCATGTTTAAGAGTAGATCTAGTATAATTAAGCGGAGTTGCATGCAACCCTAGACATAGGGCGACATAAATCTGCCGGATTAGGGTCAAACCTAATAAGGGGATCCATAGATCAAGTTAATGTAAGACTAGGGGTTTTAACTAGAAAGAGATTTCAGTTAATCAACCTAGGATTAGTTGTTTTTATCCTCGACAAAGGTATTAACATAAGTTAGGGATCTCTACGGATCAAGTCAAGTGAATAAATCGTCTAGCTCAAGAATTGATAACAAGTGAAGTCTAGGTGGATTCTCCCTTGAGTATTGTCCAAATCAATCAGCCTTTCCCAAGAGTTTTTCCTCAATTTACTTTCTGTGCATTCTTAGTTTAGTTTTAGAATTAGTTTAGATTCCATAAAAACCCCTTTTATTTTTAGGTTAAATAATAAAAAAGAAGTAAGTACTAGTACTTTTGGTTCCCTTGGGTACGATATCTCGGTCTTGCCGCTAAACTATACTACTGTTCGATAGGTGTGCTTGCTTCATTATTATAAATTTTATTACTTCATATCACGCATATCACAAATCAATCTTTTCTATCACACTTTCGATTCAAAACCAAATATACTTTCTCATTTCCAAATCAATACACATTTCACATACTAATATTTTTGCGATTATTAAATATTCGTAATAGCAATTATAATATCACATATATAACAATTTAACAATACATGAATTTATTTAAACACAATAGTGCTTTATTTACATATAAACTTACTTGGCCAATTTACAGAAGTTGTAGGAAATTCGAGAACTAATTAGCTATTTTCTCTTTTCCACGGCTTACTTGAGCTCTTAATCTATAATATAAAATTCCATTCATTAGCTTCTAATTCAATTAACAATTTATGCCCTTCAATTTTCGAAATTACACTTTTACGTTAAATTTTATAGTTTTACAATTTAGTCCATGATCAATTAACCCATCAATTGAACCTATTTTTCTCAATTAACACATTATTCTATCATTCTAAACTACTATGTACTCTTTAGTATTCATAATTTCAACATCAGCCTTAATTCTAAACTTTTTTCACAATTAGGTCCTAAAATTAATTTCTATTAAAAATCACTTAAAAATTCATAATATAATGAATTTAAAGCTTCAAATCTATAATAATTTATCATAAAAATTAATAACTCATCCATGGAAACTTCCAATATCACCCACAAAATCAAAAACTAATGAATTCAATAGGTGGACTTAATTGCAAAAGTCACAAAAACATAAAAATTACAAAGAAAAAGCAAGGATTGAACTCACATGGTGCAAAAATGTGAAAAACTAGCTTTGGAGGTCTGCTATGGCGTTTTTGCTGAAGAAAAGTGAAGAAAAATGAAGAAATATCTAGAGATTTAATTTAGTCTAACTTTTAACTATTTAATTATTACTTCTTTTCCAATTTTACCCCATGTTCACACCTAATTTCAATATTTCCTGCACACATATGCTGTCCAGCCCAATAATAGAGGTTTATTTGCCTATTTAGTCCTCTTTTAATTATTACTTAAGCAATTTAACCACATTTCACAATTTTGCACATAATTCAATTTAGTCTTTTTTACCCAATTGACTACCGAAACCTTATTACTAACTTATTAACGCTCCATAAATGTTTATAAAAATACTTATGACTCGGTTGATAATTTCAAGGTATCAATACTCTGTTTTCAAAACTAATTTTTCTAATAATTCTTCTAAAACACAAAATTCACTAATTCAAAAATATTTCTAAATTCATACTTAACTAATAAATTCTAATTAATAAATTTTTCAAACTTGATTGTCGGATTTAGTGATCTCAAATCACTGTTTCTGACACTACTGAAAATTGGGCTGTTACACATATCTACTAAGATTTTCACATGTTCAAATATATAAGTATATATCAATGGCATTTCATTTAACATTTGAATACATCGTCTCATGCAATGACATGATTCATATCTTTCATCTATCCTTGAATTCATTTAAGTTTCGCATCTCAATTCATCATTTCATATCTCATTTCTCATATCATAATCATTTCTCATCTCATATTCATTTATCATCTTTTTCATTGCAATATCAATCACATAAATTATTCTTTTAAGTTTCCCTATTAACACGACACAGACTCGGATGGATATACGGATCCAACCAACACACCAGTTTGGCACCCAGTGCCTCATTGGATAAATTCGGAGTAATAACTGCGCACAATGCTATATAAATTGACACCCAGTGTCTCATCGGTTAAACCAAAGCAAATTGGCACCCAGTGCAAATAATTATATATGAAATAATCTATATTTAATTCAGATTATAGAAACACAAACCGTGAATTTCGAGCTATTCGACGTCAATTTTATCCTTCCCCTTTTTACTCGAGGATTCTGGTACGACGTTAGCTACGGAATAAAACAATTAAATCACATTAATATTACACATTTCAATTCTACATTGAATATTTCAATTTTTACTCAATACTTGCTTAAATTCCAATTTAGTCACTTAACCGAGACTAATTTTAACCTTCACTTTTAAATACATATTTGATAAGCGATAAATTATACATATTTTTACCCCATGCTTAGCCCAATTTCTGGATGAATTACCCATTGATTTGTGTAAATTGATGCTCTTAAACCTTTAATTTCATGTTTTATACTCAGGTGAGCTTAGGGAAGAGAAAAGAGCAAGGAATGGGCCAAAAACGGGCAAATTAGGCCCAGTTCAGTAATTAACACGGCCTGGAGATTCACCACACGGCCGTGCCACTTTAACAGGCCTGAGCACGGCCTGGGCCTCGACCTACACGGGCATGGCACACAGGCGTGTCCCTGTCTTAAGGAAGTTCAATTTCACTCAGAAAAGGCTACTTAGGGGCTAAGAAAGGCATTCCAAAACTCTATATAAAGACCCTAGGAGGCAACTACAAAGTGTGCTTGATTCCCCACTAAGGGTGCTTTATTCCCGCCAAGACGGGGAGTTAAATGAGGGAATTACTTGAAGGGAAGCCGATTGATCCATCTCAGAAGCCAGACCCTAAACCCTAAACCCTAAACCAATCCTAAACCCTAAACCCTAAACCCTTGAGATGTTTTCTTTTATAAACATGAACTAAATCCCTAAATACCTAAGGGGATGAAACCTAAGACAGATCTTGTTATCGTTATCTGAGCTGTGTGATAAATATTTGATTTGTTCTTAATTGTGTTTTTAACTCTTAAATTGATATGTTCGGGATATTGATTTAAGTCGAATGTGCCTATGTGGAGGAGCAAAAATCCCTGCATAAGAGTAGATCCAACACAATTAAGCAGATTTGATCACAATCCTAGACATAGGACGACGAAAATCTATCGGATTAGAGTCAAATCTAATATGGGGAGCCATAGATCGAGTTAATGCAAGACTAGGGGTTTTAACTAGAAAGAGATTTCAGTTAATCAACCTAGGATTAGTTGTTCTTATCCTTGACGGAGGTATTAACATAATTTAAGGATCTCTACGGATCAAATCAAATGAAGAAATCATCTGGTTTAGAGTTAGATAACAAGTGAAGTCTAGTTGGATTTTTCCTTAGGTATTGTCTTAATCAATCAGTCTTTCCCAAAAGCAATCTCCCACTTTACTCTTTGTCGTTTCTTTAGTTAGTTTAGTTTAGTTTACAACCAAATCCTCTTTATTTTTAGGCTAAATAATAAAAGGAAAGTCATTACTAGTACTCATAGTTCCTTGGATTCGATATTCCGGTCTTGCCACTAACTATACTACTATTCGATAGGTGCACTTGCCTTTTATCGTGATATTAGTTAGTTTACAGGTACGATTAGGTTTTATTACTTCATCAAATCACGATCAATATTTTTATACTAATTTCACTCTAGACCACATTTAGCTTCCTCTTTTCCGATTCAACCCTTTAATTTTAATTTTTTTTACAATTTAGTCCCTATTGTTCAAAATCAACAGTTAATTCCACAATTTAATCATTTTCCATTTCTAACTTAAAAATCTATTTATTTAATCCCTAATACTTAAACTATTTGACAATGTCAACATCTAAAATCTTGAACAATACTAAAAATTACAATACAGGTTAGTAGCCCTAACTACCGGGATTCCAAAAATGTAAAAATTACAAGAAAATGACTAAATTACACTAACCAATTTGAGTTTAAACCCTAAGGTCCTTAGCCCTACGTGACTATCTTCTTCTTTCTTCTTTCTTTTCTTTGTTAAAAATTGCATGCCTCCACTTTCATTTCTTTTTCTTTCTTTTATTATACATTCATTTTAATTTGTTTTCATTTTATTTATTATTATTACTAACTTTAGAATATAACATATATAATATATATACATGCATTTACACTTTGTAACAACCTGTTTTCAATGAAATCGGAACAGTGGTTTCGGGACCACAAATCTGAGTCAGAAATAAAATTTATTTTAATATTATTACATGGTCTGCATTATGATAGAAAATATATATATGAAAATTTTGTCGATAGTATGTTTAATTGGGGAAAGGACCAAATTGTATAAAATGAAAAAGTTGAGTTCTAGTAGCTATAAGTACCAAATAGCTATGGAATTCAAAACTTGAGGTCCTTATATGGTAATTAGACCATTAAAGAAAATCTAGTAGATATTTTTGGTGATTCATCCATGGAAAAACTGGAAAAGGATAAGGATTAAATTGGAAATGAGAATAATTAAAAATGATAAATAAATTAATAAGAAATATCATATGAATATATCATATTCTTTCCCAAAATTTCTATGAAAACCCTAGGAAAGATAAATAAATTAAACCCTTGGCTTAATTAGGTATGAATTCTTGTCCCGTTTTAGTAATTTTTATATTTCTGAGATCGGTATAGCTTAATCTATCTATTTTGGGGATTAATTTGCAAAGATATCAAAGTATAAAAATTTTTCCATGGATGAATATGCTGAAATTTTGAAATTTATGGTAGAAAATGAAACGTTGTTGATAGATAAATAACTTTTATAAAGAGAATTTTGATGAAATTGTGAATTAGGGACTAAGTTTTAAAGATGTAAAATTCATAGAAAATTTCTAATTTTTCTGAAATTTAAGGATTGTTATTGTTATATAGAAAATTCGGCTAGGCTTGGAATAAGGATTAAATTGTATGAATTTTATTTTCCTAGCCTAGAGATGAAATTGTCATTTATGAAAAATATAGGGGCAAAATGGTAATTTTGCCTAGGATGTAAATTCAAGGTAAATGAGTATGAAATGGATTAAATTGATGTTAAATTCATTTATACAGATCCAGAAAGATCAAATAGAGAGTTAGATTAAGGAAAAGAAAAGGTGTCGGATTATTAGACTTTTATATACGAACAAGTGACGAGGTAAGTTCGTACAAATTAATCATGTATATTTATATGTTTGAATTAAATGTTTCATATGTGAGAATTGTATAAATGATTAATGCATGAAAATAAGCATATACCCAAAATTTGCTCGATAAATAATGAGTTCCGTTTAAATAATGAAATGCGATAGATACAGTATTTTCCCATACTGATTATAGTCCTGCATATGTTGCAGATATTATAGCTCAGACGAGCATCCTGTTAAAAGCCCTCTCAAGCATCCTGTTATATAGTTCATGCGAGCATCCTGATCGATAGTGATTCTGCATGTGTTGCGCACTACCGCAGCTCTTTGTGAGCGTCCTGTTACATGATTCGATTGGTTGTGTTCTAGCATTTATTGTGGACACAAACACAGCTCTTCATGAGTGTCCTGATATAGGCTCTTATGAGATTTCTGAAATGGCTTGCTTAAACTCCCTGTTACGCTATCTGGTGCTTTCTGATAATAACTCTTCAGAGTTACCTGTTAAGCTCTATGAGCTCCCTGATTAAAACTCTTAGGAGTTTCCTGTTTAGCCCAGATAAACGTCTTATTACATGGCTCATCTGAGTATCCTAATATGTGGCTTGAGAGTGTGCTCCCTGATTAAGTGCCCTAATGGGTACCCCGGATTATGAGTTGACAGTTTACAATTTTGTACACTTTATGTGTACTACATGAGTATCCATTGATATTTCAATAATTCAACGGATAAAATGTCTGACATGAGAAATTATGATATTAAATGAATTATGCTCCGAATGCTTCTGAAATATCGAAAAGTTGTAACATGATGAGCACATCCATGTTTATTTGATGTATATGTGAAATTTGTGACAAACTTGCTTAATTGAGTGTATGTGTCTAGGCAAATTTGCCAATTTGTTGGGAAACATGTTATAGTTATTGTAACGCCCCGAGTGTTGAGCTTAGAAGTTTTGAGTTTTGTGCGTAGGGACATTGAGGAGGTAGCATATAGGAGTTTAACTGTACATTTTAGGGACAGAATGGGCCTACTGGTCTGGTGGTTGATGGAGTGGTAGTGTACCTTAAGGTTCTAGGTTTGAGTTGTTGGGTGCGCATTTTCTGGAGAGCTTTTTATTTTATTTTGTTTTAATTGATAATTATAAGTTTTTATTTTTATTTTTTATCTTTATTTTGACTATTATTTGATTTTGTTGTTTTGAGATGTCCCTATTCTTTTTCCTTCTTTTGCTCTCTACTGCTTTTTCTTTTTTAGGCAAAATATTTTTTATTACTTTTGGAAGCGGTTATCTGCTGATTCTGGATCTTCGCTCCTCTGTCGTCTTCTCCGATCGTAAACAGGTGTGGCATTCAAACCCTATCTACTTTACTTTTATTCTTTTGCAAGTAGTTGTTTTGACTTTTCATAAGTTGTGCTAAACTGTTGATTTTGGGTTCTAGACGCTAATAGTGAGGGGATTTCTCCCTCTTCTGCTACATACTTGATAATACTAAGGATGGAGACTGTTTTGGTGGCTTTAATGGTGGTTTCAAGGTTGTTTTAGGGTGGTTTCGTGACCTCTCCGGTGGTCACACGGGAGTGTATCGAGTCACACGGCCGTGTGATATTGTGAATTAGGGTTTTCCAGGCTAAATTGGGTGTCACACGGCCTAGCCACACGGCCATGTGGCCCATTTGGGGATTTTTTATCGTTTCTCACACGGTCGTGTCCCTTAAGCACACGGGCGTGTGAATTTGAAAATTAGGGATTCAGGGAGTTAAAATCACACAGCTCGACCACACGGTAGTGTGACTGATTTGGGGATTAGGGATCCCACACAGGTGTGTGTTCTGGACACACGACCGTGTTTGGTAAGGCACACGGGCGTGTGAGACCCTCACGCGGTTGTGTCTGCCCTACACTTAATTTAGCTAATTTGGACAGTGAGTTACATGGTCTGTTCACACGCCCATGTCCCTGTTTCACACAGGCATGTACCCCTGTCACATGGTCATGTGCCTCTCTCCACACGGGCGTTTTGGACCCCCACACGGCCTAGGTTGCCCCACACGGTCGAAACACACGGGCGTGTGGCCCTATCTAGCCAGATGTTGGTTTTAGGTAAAATTTAAGTGTAATTGTGACTCTGTGCGTTTCAACCCTCGGCTAAGCTTTAGTGAGGGTAATTACGACTCTGCTCTAGGCTTGATTTATATGTTACTAATGGATGGTTGCATGGCATGACTGAAACTGAAACCAAGTAAATGAAGGTACACATTTCTGATTTTGATTGATTGAATACGAGTGTCTGTCTCTGAATGATTGTCTAAAATTGGCAATTCATTTTTATTCGTTTGTCTACACTTATACATATGCATAAAACATTTTTGGGTAGGATTTTGAAGAGAAGGAAGACTGTAATTAAACTGAACTGGCAGTTTTACTGCAACTGGTCTGTACAGTAGATTACCGCACTGCACCGTACAGCATATACATCAGTTTTGTTGCGTATGACTAACTGATTTGGTAGCCTTACTGCAACCTTACCAGTATAGTGGATTACTACATTGCACTGTACCGTATGTACGTTAGCTATGCTACATACCCTTAATTGATCTGGTAGTTCATACTGCACGGCTGTACTGCATGTTACCGCATGGCACTATACAGCTTATATGTCAGTATTGCTACGTAATATTCTTGACTGATCTGGCAGTTTATCTGCTCACTGTTAGCCCCAATACCCAGAGGGTCGTGGGTAGTCTCAATACGTTGAGGGTCGTGAACTTATTGATGGCCATTGTTGCCGGGCCACCCGGGATAACATCACTTGGAGTGTAGGCCTGGGTGGATGTTTTAAACCCCACAGAAAGTGTAGGAATGTATGGAGAGATGTGTTGGCTGGATGAGTGGGTTTTATATTTCAACTGCGTTCATACTCATTTGTTTACCGAATTTTGGGGATTTGATCTTCTAAATTAACACACAAGAAAATTCAAAGAATATCTACTCTCTCCTTCCTAATGATGGGATATTAGAAAAGATATCTTGTTTCTAATTTGGGGACCATAACCGTAATATTTATAACCTTAACATATTAGCTCTAACCAAATTCTAATTAGCCCATCAATAATTAAAAGAGTATCTACACATATTTGACCCATACTTTATTTAATAATTAAAGCCCAATAAAATTCTAACCAAATTAGATCACTTTTAATTTGGGCTAACCTGTCATGATAGTAAATAATATGTAATTATCTTTATTATATATGTGATGTTCATATTTTCCAACATGTCTGGCATTCAAAAAATTCTATGGTTTCTGACAATATCAGCAGCATGTTGGTCAGGATGGATTTCTCATAATAAGAAAGTGTTTGAAGGTAAGGCTACAACACTTGACTCGTTAATTTACCAAACAAAATTGAGATCATTTGTATGGGCGAGAGTGGTTTATGATGAATGTATTTTTACGGAGACTGATTGGTGGGGTGGCCAAAGAAGAGCAGTTTGGTCAAAAGGGTGGGGAATGTGCAGATTATGGATTGGAAACCACCTCGTTGTGGTTGGATGAAACTTAATGTGGCTGGGGTTTCTTTGGATGAAAAAGCGGGCTGTGGAGGGGTGTTGCAAGACGAAAAAAGGGTTGTTTCAGCTCTATTTTCAGGTAACTGTGCAGTGGAGAGTTTGGAAATGGTGGTACTGATGGCTATAAAAGTAGCAATAAAAATGTTTTCAAGTTTGTTTCATAAGGTGTAACTTCCTTTTTATTATAGAGTTTGATTTGAATATGGTCTCGAATTGGTTGAAATATAAAAGTCTTCGTCCATGGTTGCAAGGAAGTTGTTTGCGGAAATTGAATATGGATGTAGACTTATTGTTGAAATCCAGTTTGCAGTCAGTAATCATAAAAAGAATGGAATGGCGGAAACTTTAGCAAAGACAGGCATGTCAAGGAAAAACTTCTTTAAAGCTACTTGGTGATTTGCTGCTGAAGCAGAGTGGATGATGCTGGGTTAGTCTGTTGTTTTTTGCAGCAGAGTACAACGGGGAAGTTTGTTGTCGAAGTTTTTTTTGTCTACTAAGTAGTATTTGCTAAGATTTTTTGTTTTATTAGTTTTTTTTTTAAAAAACTGTTATTGAACTTGTTTGGATTATTCTCAACAATCCGTTTTGTATTTCAATGACTTTGAAAAAAAATGATTTTATTAGAATTTGTAATAATCTTAATTATTGTTGATTAAGATAATTTTATAAAAAATATTAAAGTCTAAGAACATATGATGTCTAGAGCTTTGAAAATATATATATTCAAATTGAAACTATCAAATAAACACATCAAATAACTAGTTTAATGATGATTAAAAACTGATATATGGTCACATATTATTATGAACCCTAAGCTTTAATTAATGAAGGTGATCGATAATATTATGAAAATTTATCAATTTTATAAGATTAAAATTAATTTATTACCATTCAGATATAATCATCAAGCAATTATCAAATAGTATATATTAAGAAACAAAATGATTTACACTTAAATGAACAACTGTTGTTGTAAGTAGCTGTTAGTGAAACAAAATGAATGAATGAAAAGAATGGTACTTAAACAAATTAAATAAGCAAGTATGGCTTTGAAGATATATAGGTAGGAGTAGGAGTCGTTTCAAGTAACATATCAATTGGGCACACTGCAAATTCTCCTGATTTCACCTTGTGCTCCAGTGAGAACATCAAGGGAACCCATATGCACCATTGCTTTGCCGAACTTTTTAGCCCATGCTGCACCGTGCTTCACATTGTTCAACACCAACGCAGAGGTTAAGGAACTGTCCATCAATGTCTGGTCGGAGGTGAGCAAACCACGACGACGCCTCAGTTCGGTGTAGTACTGGTTGTCCGGGCGATTGGGTGTCAACACTAGCATTATATCATATTTGGCATTTTAGATGTCAATTTTATCCATATATTTGATTTACAATAAACTCTATACATAACCTGGCTATTTCTTATGACTAAATAACGAGTTATTCATCCCACTAATTTTGCTTCATTTCGTGAGGTGAATGTAACAATACATAACGATTATGAAGACGAAACATGTTGTCATTTTTAGCAAATAGATAAGTGGAAGGTGGATAATTCAAAATATTGCTAAATTTTCATTCTTAGAACAGAATGATCAATGGTTTATACTAATAAATCGTTCATTGGAGCGGATGATATCGTTATAATTTTATTGGTAAGGAATATGATATATGCTTATATTATTGTTCGAATTATTCTTTTACATATTCCTTCAAGTTAATGCCTGCAAAAAATATAATAAATTTTATAATAACTTTTGATAATTAAAGTTAATTTGGACATTTCAAGATTTTGACATATTCCTTAAAGTACATATTACATATAATTGTTTGAAATTTATGTTTCTTTTGTTAAGTTAATGACATTATAAACTTCACGTTAATTTAGACATTTCCAAAAGTAAGTGTCACAATAGTTATTATATATGAATACAAAGTAAAAGGAAAGTCAATTATAAAATTATAAATTGTCACAATTTTTATTGACATTATTATTACAATTAAAATGCATGTTAAAGTAAATCAAAAGTTTACTGATACAAATACATTTACTACTTGGCATAGCCAATTAGACTATCCTAAATCATATATGATGCAAAAATTAATTGAGAATTCATATAGACATTTATTAAAGAACAAGAATATTATTTAATTTAAAGAGTTCTCATGAATTGTTTGTTCGCAATGAAAATTTATTATTAAAAACTCATTAAGTAAAGTTTAGATTTAATATCTTGAAATTTTGAAATGAATATGAGATCATTCATCCACTATGGGGATGATTTTGATATTATATGATTTTGATATATGCATCTATAAAATAATCATATATGTGTTATCAACTCGCAACCTATCGTTTGTAAGATTGTTTGTTTAAACAATTAATTTCAGATTATGCAATCAAGACAATTCTTACTAATACTAATGAGTTTCTATCTCAAGCTTTTATTTATCGTTGTATATGAGCTCAAAAAACTTTTGTAAAGCCTGCTATTTATACACATATTGGTTTAGAGAAATTTTTGGACGCCTCCAATGAATATTGAAACCATTACTTTATATGAGAACAAAACTTCTAATTTCAACATAAAATTATATTGATTTATGTGCTACAACACTTGTAAGTATCAAATCAATAAGTTATAAATATTTTTTACTACAATAAAATTTTGGCAGGAGTTAAATAATGATTTATACTTGATTAAAATAATGTGAAAATAATGATTTACATTTAAATGAACAATTGTAGTTGTAAGTAGCTGTTAGTGAAACAAAATGAATGAATGAAAAGAATGGTAATTAAACAAATTAAATAAGCAAGTATGGCTTTGAAAGATAAATAGGTAGGAGTAGGAGTCGTTTCAAGTAACACATCAGTTGGGCACACTGCAAATTCTCCTGATTTCACCTTGTGCTCCAGTGAGAACATCAAGGGAACCCATATGCACCATTGCCTTGCCGAACTTTTTAGCCCATGCTGCACCGTGCTTCACATTGTTCAACACCAACGCGGAGGTCAAGGAACTGTCCATCAATGTCTGGTCGGAGGTGAGCAAACCACGACGACGCCTCAGTTCAGTGTAGTACTTGTTGTCAAGGCGATTGGGTGTGACACTGTCAAGTGGCACTGTGGTTGGATCCCCTCCAGCACCAGCCGCAGATGTTGGGGGTGGGCACTTGGTTTTCAAAAAGGCAGCGTAGTTTGGATCAAGAGAAGGGTCTTGGGCATGAGTGGCGTTAAAAGAGTAGAGTCGGTTGGAAAAGGAAGAGCAATGCGAGACACCAATGGAGTGTGCCCCCGATAATGTCACCATCTCATCCACTGACATTCCTTTCCTTGCGAAAAGTTGAGCAATTTGTTGTGCGTTGAAGGATGGCGGGGGCAGGTTTTGTGTTACTTCGTCGATAATGGAGATCCGGCCATCCCGGCGGCCGGCGGGAATGGCGTAATAAATCCCTCCAGCTTTGTAGGTGCTGTCACGGGCAGCGAATGCGATTATGTCTGCACAAGACACGGTTCCTGGACATTGTGCCTCGATTTGGGCCTTGGCCTCATCAATCACCTCGAAGCCTCGCAAGCTTGGGTTATTAGCAGGGTGGTCCATCTCTGCTGGGGGGTTTCCAGGCACGGACCTTAGAAGGACGGAAGCATCACAACCCTGAATTTGCAAGCAAAGAGTAGAGTTAGAGGAGGAAACATGATGAGTCAATCTATCAATTATTAAGCAAATGAGCGTATACATACCCTGACGAAGCAGTCATGGAAATACATTCGGATGAGACCAGCAGCTATGCCAGGATTAAGTGACACCGCTTCATTTACAGCTTTTCTCACAATGGTCTCTGCAGATGGACAAGTTTGTGTATAGAAGCCCACCTTCAAAGATGCAGAAGCCACAATTGAGTAGCCAAGCATGAAGGAGAGCAAGGCAATAATGTGAAATTTCGAGCACAACGAAGTCATTGTGCCTGATATATATAATATAGCAGAAGAAAAACTTATAAATTAAATGGAAAGGGCTGAGGATCAGAATATGGTGGTTTGTGCAGTTGGAATTGAAAGGTTATGAGAGTGGTGATGTTGGGTGGAGTATTTATATATAGCCATAGGTGGAGTTGGTGGTGATTACTTGCTGGAACCAAAAACGTGTGTAGCTTTAGCTGTAAGCTTGAAAGCATAGCTTGAGGTTGAAGTGTTCCTTTGTTTTGAACCATTCAGTGGCATGCAGCAGCTTCTTTGTATTCACACATACATACAGTACTTCATCTCCTTAATATCATATATATATATATATTCACCTCTGACCAAGCCTTGAACTCACTATTCTAAATTATTGCAACTTGCTGCCTTAAGAGAGTTATGGGGTTTCGCTAGCTGTAATATTATTTTAATGGTAAATTTATATAGAACACCGCCTGCATATTCCTACTCATGTAAATGTTTTTTCTTTTCATTTTTGGCTGCTACTAAAATTGATGCACATCTGTAATTTGTTTTGATTTGTCAATTTTCTTTATGATTATTGTTTTTATTTATCCTTCAAATAGTTTATCTAATTATGAACTTCAAGTTTCGTACAAAAAGATATTCAGATTTTATTAAAGATTATGCACATTGTTGCAGACATTCATGACTTGCAAAAATTATTACTAGTTGACATCTACATATATAGCTAATTTTCTTGTTCTTTTTCCAATTTTGGTTAATAATAAATGTTTCAACATTTTAATTTTTAGTTTCTTAATAGTGGCACAAAAGGGTGATGGATGTCAAATGATGAGGAAAAATTACTACTTCTTATCTACATAATAGTCTTTTTCCATATCAATCCGAAAAAGCTAACAATATTATAGTGGTTGAGTCAGAAAATTCTTTTTGAGTCGAAATTAAGTTGTATATTCTTGCAATAGTAAAAATATAATTTCATCATTTTAATAGTCTATATCTTTATAATTTTCAAAAGATTAAATCAGTTTTTTATCATTTGTGGGCCAAAGTGTAAGTTAACCATTACTAATTTAAAATTTTATAAATTATAAAGGGCCGAAATAGAAAATTTTTCATTTTAGAGGAGTCAGCCCCTACCAGTCCCCTACCTTCACCACTGAATAGATACTATTTTAATAGACATGTATGAAACTTTAGATATCAAAATCGATATTTTAAAAGTACATATATCACATTAAAGATTAGCTAAAATTTAGGGCCATTCTTGCTATTGTTCCATCACACAAAATACCAAATCAAAAAAGTGAACAAAAGAATGGAGCAATTTCAAGGTCTATTAAAATACTATATCAATTGTGGCTCATCTACTTGTAAGTTGGGGAATTAATCTCTACATTTTAATTTGATCATTTTGTTATTTTATTTTTCAAATATTAAAATTGTAGTCCTTATCAAATAATAATTGTAAAATTTATTAACTTGAGCTATTTTCAAATTTGACATAGAAAACATATTACTATATGGATAGTGCCAACTTGTTATTTTTATATATTACTCATAAAAAATTAATGGATTTAATTGCAATCGTTTGCAGACTAAAATTTTGAAATTTGAAAGTATATGAACTAAAAATGACCCAATTGAAGAATATGGACTAAACCTACAATTTTATGGATAATACAACGTTATGCTATTTTCAAGCTTATTCACTTGGTAAGGGTTGATTGTCGAGTTGTTTCCACTTATAATTTACATACGAAGGCCATTCTTTAATCATTATAATTGACTTGTTAATTGGAGAAAAAAATCCATTGTATGGTATCAATTCGAAGCTAGAGTCAAAATCGTGCCTAAAACCAAGCATCGCTTATTGGTTTATTCGAATTTAATTTCAATTTTTTATTTTTGTTGTGTTTTCTTTTTATCTTTTTATTTATTTTCTGTTAATTATTTAATTACAGATTTAATCTCTTTTTCTTTTATTTCGTGCAAGTTAGCACAAGTTATGGACATAAAAATTGTCTATGATATAATCTTGATTATAACAAATTACAGATTCAGATAATTAAGTAAATTCTTGTGCGATCGATACTACTCTTTATACTGCTAATTTACATATTGTTTAGATAAAAAAATTATTTTCGATGAATTTAGCACGGTTGAACTCGAAGAAAACAAAGTTAAAACTAACAAATACTATATCAGTTCAGACACATCTGCTTGCCAATACAGCATATCTTCCCGTCACTCATCGCCATCACAATATATAGGAATCCCACTTGGTGCCATGGGAGAAGCACATTGATGGCGCTGACATTGTAATACCCCTGTTGACATTGGAATAAAATATGTTTCATTGACAGAGAAAAAACAATTTCTATACTATAGGCTTCATTTTCAATTAGCTATTTTATATATATATATATATATATATGTCAAGCAGTAATCATTTTTGCAAGTCATGGATGTCTGCAACGATGTGCATAATCTTATATAAAATTTGAATATCTTTTTATACCAAAGTTGAAGTTAAATTTTCATTTATCTGATAGATTTGAAGGATGAATAAAAATAATAATCACAAAGAAAGGATGAATAAAATATGCATCAATTTTAGTAGCAGCCAAAAATAAAAAGAGAAAAAGAAACCATCCATATGAGTAGGAGAATAGTGGAATATGCAGGCGGTGTTCTATATGAATTTACCATTATAATATTATTACTGCAGCTCTATTACAGTTTGAGAAAACCCGTAACTCTCGTTGCAATAATTTAGAATAGAGAGTTGAAAGGCTTGGTCAGAGCTGAATATATATATATGATATTAAGGAGATGAAGTAATATATGTATGTCTGAATCTGAAGTTTTCTTCCTCTTCACTCACAAAGAAGCTGCTGCATGCCTCTCAATGGTTCAAAACAAAGGAACACTTCAACCTCAAGCTATGCTTTCAAGCTTACAGCTAACACTACACACGTTCTTGGTTCCAACAAGTAATCACCACCAACTCCACCTATGGCTATATATAAATACTCCATCCAACATCTCCACTCTCATAACCTTCCAATCCCAACTGCACAAACCACCATATTCTGATCCTCAGCCCTTTCCATTCTACTTTTAATTTGCTTTCATTTAATTTATAAGTTTTTCTTCTGTTGTATTATATATATCAGGCACAATGACACTGTTGTGCTCGAAATTTCACATTATTGCCTTGCTCTCCTTCATGCTTGGCTGCTCAATCGTGGCTTCTGCATCTTTGAAGGTCAGCTTCTATACACAAACTTGTCCATCCGCAGAGACCATTGTGAGAAAAGCTGTAAACAAAGCAGTGTCACTTAATCCTGGCATAGCTGCTGGTCTTATCCGTATGTATTTCCATGACTGCTTCGTCAGGGTATGTATACGCTCATTTGCTTAATAATTGATAGATTGACTCATCATGTTTCCTCCTCTAACTCTACTTTTTGCATGCAAATTCAGGGTTGTGATGCTTCCGTCCTTCTAAGGGCCGTGCCCGGAAACCCCCCAGCAGAGATGGACCACCCTGCTAATAACCCAAGTTTGCGAGGCTTCGAGGTGATTGATGAGGCCAAAGCCCAAATCGAGGCACAATGTCCAGGAACCGTGTCTTGTGCGGACATAATCGCATTCGCTGCCCGTGACAGCACCTACAAAGCTGGAGGGATTTATTACGCCATTCCCGCCGGCCGCAGGGATGGCCGTGTCTCTATTATCGACGAAGTAACACAAAACCTGCCCCCGCCATCCTTCAACGCACAACAAATTGCTCGACTTTTCGCAAGGAAAGGAATGTCAGTGGATGAGATGGTGACATTGTCAGGGGCACACTCCATTGGTGCCTCGCATTGCTCTTCCTTTTCCAACCGACTCTATTCTTTTAACGCCACTCATGCCCAAGACCCTTCTCTTGATCCAAACTACGCTGCCTTTTTGAAAACCAAGTGCCCACCCCCAACATCTGCGGCTGGTGCTGGAGGGGATCCAACCACAGTGCCACTTGACAGTGTCACACCCAATCGCCTTGACAACAAGTACTACACTGAACTGAGGGGTCGTCGTGGTTTGCTCACCTCCGACCAGACATTGATGGACAGTTCCTTGACCTCCGCCTTGGTGTTGAACAATGTGAGGCAGGGTGCAGCCTGGGCTAAAAAGTTCGGCAAGGCAATGGTGCGTATGGGTTCCCTTGATGTTCTCACTGGTGCACAAGGTGAAATCAGGAGAATTTGCAGTGCGCCCAACTCATATGTTACTTGAAACGACTCCTACTCCTACCTGTATATCTATCAAACCCATACTTGCTTTTTTAATTTTTTTTAATTACCATTCTTTTCACTCATTCATTCATTTTGTTTCACCAACTTTGATTTAAATGTAAATCATTATTTTCAATTATCATACTAAATTCAAATATACATATGATCATTTATTTTAATTTTACTATTACCGTATTTAATTTCATCGTTATTATTATTTTTTATCTCATCGAAATTAAACTCTGCAAATCCAAATAAAGCCTAAGCCGAAAGCAAAAAAAATTGGTAAGAGTATTGTACAGTGTTAAGCGTGGCTAGGTAAAGTACTATTTATTTATTTTATTGACATGTTTTGATTCAATTATTTTGATTACTCTCGTGCATCTTTTTAAGAATATTATGTATAATTTTAATTGATAAAAAGATTCAATTAAAACTATTTTAAAGGAGCTTAAATAAATACCATAATTAAAATAAGAAAACTCGCTTTTATTTCATGTCATAATAAAAAGTCTAATTTATTTTAGAATTTTATTGAGATCCTACCGACTCAATTATACAAATTGAATAAACATATATTGGAGACTTTATTATTGTATTTAATAGAAATTTGAGGTAACAATAGACTATTAATTAGAAGAACTTATTTGAGTGTATATTATTTAAACCAAGTGATAAAAGATTTGTAATTTACTCAAATTAAAGCATAACCAATTGAACTAGAAATGTTAAATTCTGTTATTCGTCATTGTATTATGGTAAGTTGTGAAGTTAATCTATGTACTTTAATTTTATCATTTTTAGTATTCATATTTTTTGAATTATGAATTTTAATCTTAAACAAAACTATAATTGTTAAATTATATTATTTTTAAAATATTGTGCAGCAAACATATTACCACATGTGTAATGCTATGTTAGTTTGCCATTCACGTAATACTCACAAAAAAGTCACATCATTTTAATCAATAGATTTAAGGATTGTCATTTGATTCAAAACTAAAATTTCAAAATTCAAAAAGTTTAAAAATTAAAAGTGATCAAATTGAAGAATAAGAATCAAATCCGCAACTTATACATAGTACATGACTAATAGCAGAATTTGATCTAATGGTTTTAAATGTTACCCTTTTGAGTCAATACTAAAATTTCAAAATTCAAAAAATGAAGGAACTAAATTTTACTAAATTAGATTATAGAGATTAAATTCACAACTTATTCACATTACAGGGACTAATAATAGAATTTGACCGAAATGAATACGTGCATTGTGACACTATAAAACCCACTCTTTCTCTCATAAAGAAGCCCTAGCCGATACCTTCAATAACCCATTTTCCTCTGCTTCTTCAGCTGAGGTAAACCGTAGCCACTAGGAATGCAGATCTTCGTGAAAACCCTCACGGGGAAGACCATAACCCTAGAGGTCGAGTCTTCCGACACCATCGACAATGTCAAAGCCAAGATCCAAGACAAAGAAGGCATCCCCCCGGACCAACAACGCCTTATCTTCGCCGGTAAGCAACTCGAAGACGGCCGCACCTTAGCCGACTACAACATCCAAAAGGAATCCACTCTCCACCTTGTTCTCCGTCTCAGGGGTGGCGCCAAGAAGAGGAAGAAGAAGACCTACACCAAGCCTAAGAAGATCAAGCACAAGAAGAAGAAGGTCAAGCTCGCCGTGCTCCAGTTCTACAAGGTCGATGAATCCGGCAAGGTTCAGAGGCTGAGGAAAGAGTGCCCCAATGCTGAGTGTGGGGCTGGCACTTTCATGGCTAACCATTTTGATAGGCACTATTGCGGTAAGTGTGGACTCACTTATGTTTACCAAAAGGCTGGTGGTGATTGAGTTTCTACCTTTAGCTTGTCGATCTTTTGTTAGTATGAGAGACGGGATTTTAATTTCCAATTATTGTTCGACTCTTTAATTTTTTGTTATGTTTTATCATGTTACGATACTTTGGATATGATTATCAATTTTAGCTTTTCTGAATCTAAGTAAGGGCATTTTACAGATTATTGTTTGGTTGATGATTGTTGATTTGGTGATCTTCCTTTGCTCATGTTATGTTGAGCTGTGTTCATTTCCAGTTCCCAATTTTTAGAAAATTTAAACCCAACATTGGATTTGACCTGTGTCTTCGTGCTGGGTTTTTAAGTTGTAGGTCAATGAAGATGCTTCTGATTCCATAATGGTTGGATTGATGATATGGTATGTAAAGCATATACGATTTTTTGGGGTAAAACTCAGTCATGAATATTTCAACTTCCAGAAATCATGTGCTTGTTGAATGTCAATGGCTGGAATAATTTGATAAAAGCGCGTTAATCGAAATTGTTAACATGCATGAACATGCATGGTCCGCAATCTTTGGTGTTTCTATGAAATTGTTCTGTGAGTAGAAAAAATTTAAGTTTATGATAAGGAAAGATGATGCAGGAGCATGTAAAAATCAAAACTTGAGACCTTTATTGACGATAATATGTACATACAATCTCACGAATGAACGAGGCCAACCACCCTGGATTTAAGGAAAAAAAGAATCCATAAATGATAGCATCTCTACACCACCATTCTCTGTGTACATCCGCCCATAATCCACCACAAAAACATCCCCTGCAAAACTTCTAGCTGCTTTTTTTTGTAGCTCTAACTGAAGCAGCCGAAAACAGTAATAATAATAATATAAACCCTATTGAACTTTCAAATCCTATTTACATTCACCACTTGGCATTGGCATCCAATAAACTCCTCAAGCTGCACAGGGCTTCTGCTGATAAGCTGCAACACCTCAATCTTCTTGGCCTAGAAGATGGTTGTTCCAGGTGATCGGGTGAAGAAAAGCATACAACTATCACGGTGAGATTATCAAATGTGTTGCAACGTAAGGCCTCCATCACGAGGTCTCTAGCGCATTGCTCAGGATCATCGTGCCTCCGTAACCCTTTTCGAACTATGCTAACTGCATGCTGACTCGAAATAACATCCCAAATCCCATCACACCCAATGATGAGGAATTCATCGTCCTCTGTTAGAACCACCTGTCGAAACTCTGGCTCTGCAATGAGAGGCGACGAAGAACCCTTGGGGAACTTCATGTCCCAATCCCCCAAGGCTCGGGAAACCGATAGAACGCCATTGAGATACCCGTCATCTATAAACCCACCCAGATCTTCTACTCTTCTGCGTTCTGATGGATATATAGGTCTGTGATCTTCAGACATATCGACTGCCTCCCCTTTTCGGCATAGCACTGCTCGGCAATCACCAGCATTAGCCACCATTAGATGCCTTCCAAATATCATAGCAACAAGAGCTGTAGTGCCCGAAGAGCTATTCACAGTACAATCATCAGCGAGAGCAAGATCAGCAAGGAGAAACGATTTACCAAGGGAATTCTCAACCCCTTCCATGAAAACATCATCAACTTCACAAGTCCGAGGAAAATCGACATCTTCGAAAAAGAATCTAAGAGCATGTTTCCTTACATAAGCAGCTGCTTCAGGACCTCCATGACCATCAAATACCTGCCAAAAAAAAAAACCTAAATTAATTTACAAAATCACATCAAACTCAAGCAGGCAGTAGCAGCAAAGCACAAAGCCAAGATTGCAATTATTACCCCATAAAAAGCACTAGGCTTAGGGAACTTGAAAAGGGGACCCAAATGCGAAGATAGATCATCAATTCTGATATGTTCATCTTCCATGTATCTCCTAGGTCCAATATCAGCAAAACTACCTGAACGAATGTCCGGAACAAATTGCACCACCGTAGTAGTTTCAATACTCGGATCTGTGATTTTTTCCACAGATTTCACATCCTGAAATACCAATCACTCTTAAAATTAAAACCATACGCTCTCTAATTTAAATCTCAACCATACCAAATCCTACTCATCAACCACACAAATCTAATGTTCAAAATTCAGTATCGTTACAAACATTAAAAAAAGAGGAGGGGGGAACGGAAAGAGAAAGACTAACCAGTTGGGGTGTGGGTAAATCGGTGGGAAGGCCAACTTTTCCGAGCTTGGGTGAAGAAACCGGCGACGAAATCGCAACAATTTCATCAATCTCCTCGATGTTACTTCCTTTACCAAAATATGGAACATCTAACACCGGCACCCTTTGTTGACAAACAACCTCAGCTTCCGCTACCATCTTTGTTTTGTTTTTCTTCAGACAATTACCATAACCCAGACACACACACAAAAACAACCCCCGCAACAAAGCTGCAACTCTTCAAACTCGATTTAGATTTTTTCTTGTTCTAAAGATCTGTAAGTGATTTTTTCTTTTTTTTTTTTTTTTTTTTTTTTTGATTAGCGAGAAAGTGAACTAAGTAATGGGGGGTTGAATTGGTATATAAAAGGAAGGGGGAGAAAGAGGAACGAACCGGGAATTGGGAAAACGGGTTAAAAGAAATGGGGGGTTTGGTCAACACGTGTAAGTGGTAATAACCTTTTGATTTTGTGTGGAATGGATCCGTTGTCACCCACGCACCCAAAAAGTAGCTTTGCCTTGACGGACACGTGATCCTCCTTTTGGTTTTTTACGTCCACGCGTCACTCCCACATCACACCCCACCTCTCTCTCTCTCTCTCTCTTTTTATAATTGTAATTTTCGAGTCAAAGTTAATTCGAATCTTATCTTAACTTGAAACAGATATGAATACAATTTTTTTAAAATTAAAAATCTGATTTAATTTAAATTTTGAAATAATAAATCGGTCAATTTTATATTATTTTTATCATATTTTAGGAGAAAATGAATGAATATTTTTAGGTCTTAATCATTAATTTATATCAATTTTGGATTTCCACATCTTCATAAATCTTTTCTTAATTATATATGTAATTGTATATTTTTATTAATTATTTTTTAAATATATTAGATAAATATTTTTAATATTATATTCAAACTCTTAATTAAATTAATGGCATGAACCCATCAAACATCAAGATTAAAATACCCTTTTACTTACAAAATTAAATTATTATAACAACATTTTTGTTTGGTTTTTTTTTTTAAATATCTAATTTATTTTTAATTTTTAATTGGAAAATGTACCATATAAAATTGTGATAACAATGCATGAATAAATTACGTTAGATAAATATTTGTCCGATAATTACGTGTACTGATTATATGGCGTAAGACGTAGCTTCGTTGGAAAATGACTGATTCATCCTTCGCGTAGCTTCCACAGCTTGACCACTTTGATTAAGGAAAGCATTGGTGGGCTTAGAATGAAAAATAAGTAACAGTTAACGTTATTTTCGTTCAATTATATTTTAGTATTTCTTTAAATTTTAATTAAATTAACTTTAGTTATTTACTATCATGTGTGATAATAATAAATTAGCATAATTTAAACAAAAAATGCTTGTACAACAACAACACCACCTACGAAAGCATTATTAGTAAAGTTATTCCGTAAAATATTAGGAGCAATTTTGAATTTTTTTAAAGGAGTCTAAATATAATTATAAGTTTTGGAGAGAATTAAATATAAATTTATATTTTTATATTTTAAGAGATTAAATAAAAATAAAAAATTATTAAAAATCTTAGTCATATTTATAATTTTTTTAAAATAATTTTATTATAAGTTCTGATTATGCTTCTTTTGACAACTGGCTGATAGTTAATTGCTTATTGTCGTGGCTGGTTCGACTAACTGATTCTATTAATTGTTTAATTAAAAGTATTTAGTAAAACTTAACAGATAGCTGAAAGTTGATATGTATAAAATAACAAATAAAGACATGCCACAAATAAGAGCATGTGGCAAAAGGAGTAATTTTTTAGCAAACATGGTTAGATATGTCATTCTACATATCTCATTCCCAATCAGCTATGAAAAACATTGCCCATCTTTACATTTTTTGTTTTGAAGGTTTTAGCTCAACGAGCTATTGTAAACCTCCATTCATCAAACACTACAATTAAAAGGTTTAACTATTCAATCATCCATTTGTGCCCAGGTCAGCTAAAAAAGACTCAAAACTCTGTTTACCAAATATCCTTTATATTTTTTTTTAATATAATGTCTAGAACTACTCATAACTCCCCCTTAACCCATAAATAGGAGGATAATACGTTTCAACGCACTCGAACTCATATATTTTTACATTGGCAACAATACTCATACCAATCGAACTAAAACTCAATCGGCTAATTATATTTATAATTATGTATTTACAATTTAATCTAAAATAAAAAGAATATTTGTTATTAAATAATAATTTAAAGTAAATAGGGGTAATTCATATGTATGAAATCTTTGCTGAAAATCTTATCCTATATGAATGGAATCTAGGAGAGATAGCCAAACTGTTAATTACGAAGAGTCCAAACAAACTGAAATCTAAGATCATCACCATAACTGCATCAACACTGTCTTGTCAGTATCAGTGGGACCCGTTGATTTTTGGACGGTCCAGATATTTCTGGAATATTGAAGCTTTAGGCTTTTCCATCATGAAGTTTCTTTACCGTACGGTTAAGTTGAAGTACTACGCGTTTACAGCCGATAACCTTTGTTTCAGAATTAATTCACACGTTAATCCCTGCAATATGTCATTTTTTTCACTTTGGTTTTTAAGGTTTTTTTTAGACTTTAGTCACTAATATTATTAGATGTTTCTATTTTAATCTCTAATTTTATCAGACATCGCAGGTTGAATCATTTAGAATTTAAAAAGAAACCAACTTGTAAAACCCCTAATCCGTATCAATCGCCAAAATAAGGTTTTAGAGCATTACCAAGTAATCATAATCTAATCATTCATTTCAAACATTTCAAAAATCATAAAATAATTCATCATTAGCATGCATAGAGTCCTTTATTAAAGCCTTTGAGGATTTGAAAACACTTAAGAAACGATTTGAGGCTAAATTGGAAACATTTAAAAATTTTAGGAAAAAAATAGAAAATTTTAACGACAGGGTTCACACGACCATATGGTTAAGCCGGGTGACTCATATGGCCAAGTCACACGCCCGTGTGTCTGGCCATGTGGGCATTCGAACTAGGGACACACGGCCGTGTCATAGCCCATGTCTGTGCCCTTGTAACTCTTAGACTTGGGTCACACGGCTAAGCCACACTCCCGTGTGCCAGGCCATGTACCCTTCAAAATGGCCTTGCAAGCCCGTGTGCTAGCCGTGTGTCTCACACAGCCGAGTCATACGCCCGTGTGTTTGGCCAAGTGGACCTAAAATGTACCTTAAATAACAAAGTTACCAATTCCTGTATGCTTGAACATTAAATAACTCAAAAACCATTCGTTTTACCCAGTTCAAAACACAATCAAACGCATTCAAAACATGTGAAAACAATCAACCTAGGTGCCTAACCAATGTACCCTCATTGGTACCACATTTATATCATCAATTCATATCATCAAAGCATCATTCGAATCCAAATTATAAACATACCAAATTCAATCCATTTTGCCTAGTTCATAAGCACTTAGACATCAACTTAAATCCACATGCACATATCCAGATTTTGTTTAATTTACCATGCCATAATATGGCTTTAAACACAAATACATTTTTATATGTATATACCAAACCAACCTTACACTTATAACCTCATTTACAATCCATCCACAAAATAACTATCATTTAAACATCCTAGGTCCATGCCGACACAAAAGATAAACATCACCACATTTGAGTTCAGGATCGTTGTTGAATGCTGAACCGACGATCAAAAGTGAAGAACCTAATCTACGCAAGGAAAAACAAAACCGTACGATGAGTAATACTCAGTGGTATTTTGATAATCCAAATATTTAAGGACAAGATAATATAATATGCACAATTGAATTTTAAGCGCATAGTAATGTCTAGTATCATAACTATCATATGCTATCATATTTCATTTGTTAAACAATGTCCCAATTCACACAATTGCTATATAAATAGTTATTCACATATCAAATCACATTTTTTTGTACAATAGCATTAGTCATTGATTACTCAACTCATGAATACATCATTTCAGACCATACTCAATTCTCATCACTTGCTATATAATAGCTTTTCACAATTTGATCCACATATCATTTAAACAATAACATTAACCATTCCATATCCAATTCATGAGTACATAACTTGTTGAAGCCCAATTTTGCACCAAACAAAAACAACTAAACCAATAATGTCCATTTTAGAGTCCAAGTTACAAAAACTAAAAACCCACATCAGACCATAGCCCAAATAGCTAAAACCCTAACCCAATACACTGAACCAAACCCAGTTACATTAATTCCAACCCAAATACCTAAAGCCCAACGCGCCCAAGGCCCAAGCTAGTTTCGGCTAAGCCGAAACCCTAGCAACCCTAAGCGCCGCACCTCCCTCTGCCTCCCCACGTGCCTTGGCAGTGAGCTTAGGGCTCGAGGTTCACCTTTGCACAGCCTAGCACCAAAATGGCAAACCCACCCCCATTGACTTCCATCTGTACCTGCAAAATGACCCAAAACAAGCAAGAAACACAGCCAATAGCAGAGAAATGGCAGCACGCGAAGAAGCAACAGTAGGAAAAGCAGTAGAAAACAGTGATAGATATTGTAATATAGTCGGGTATAAAGCCAGGGTAGGAGACGATTGTAAAAGGGGGGAAATCGGATTCTTTTAAAAAAAAAACAGAGAACAATAAAAAATCAAAAAGAAGATTTCAGCAAAAGAACAAGATTCGAAAACTTTAAGGTTTTTTTCTCTTCTTATTCAGTTTTTTTATTTTTATTTATTTTCCTAAAAATGAAAATCAAAAAAGAAAGAAGAAAGGAGTACCTGAGATCTCCGTCGTCGGAAGTCTGTTGCCGGCGTCGGAACCAGGCCGAATAGGCTCAAAAAGCCTTATTTCTTTCTTTTCGTCTACGAGCCAAGAAGGTTAAACCTTCGGACTTCCTTCGAAAAAGGGTTGAGCACCCATTTGTGCGAAATCTAGGCCACCACGCACGGCCAAGGCGCGTCGGATTCCCGACGGTATCTGCTTCGGCCGAATAAGGAGAGGAAAGGGGGTGGCTGCTTTTTTTTTTGAAAATAAAAGAAAAGGGAAATGAAATGGTTGAATGAAAAAGAAAATGAGGCTTAGGGTTTTTGTGTAACACGTGAAACGGCGCCGTATAGGGCGACCCATTTCGACCCGACCCAAGATCCATAGGGATCTGCGTGTTTGTTGTTCTTGGGTTTATTGCACGCGCAATCCCTCTGTGTTATGGGTTATTTTAATTTAGTCCTTATTGCCCTTTTCTTTGCCTTTTGATTTTACCCTTCAATTTCGATTTCGTTTCATTCTAGCCCAGTGCAATACGCCGCGTTTGAGAAGCAGGACATTTTCTCTTTCAGTCCCTCCCTCATTTTTGCGCTTATAATTAGGTCCTCTTCTTTGCTTTTGTTTTAAATTTACCCTAAAACTCTGTTTTTAGTTCAACTTTAGTCCTTTTTCTGTTTATTTCGTTTCTTTTTTAATTTGACTATTTTCAATACTATTATCATTATTATCTTTTATTACTCTAACTAATATTATTAGAACTATTATTAGTCTTGGTATTATCTCTAATTAATATTTTATATATGTATATATATATATATATTTTATACAGCATTACTAATAGTCATTTTTTTATTATTTTCGAATATTATATTAACTTCTATATTTTATAACTACTGTATTATTAGTATTTTATTACTATTTCCTTTTTATATATTACTTTCATTTTTATGAATACATTATCCTTATTACATTAATCGGTACACCTTTTATTATTTTCTTTATTATTGTTGTTCCTTTTGTCTTTATATATGTTATATTATTATTTTTCTCACGTTTTTTATTATATGTATATCATATTATATTTATTATTTTCTTTTCCTTATTATTAAATTTTTTCTTTATATATATATATATGTCATTATTTTATACTATTATTACCATATTATTTTATCCTTATCATTATTTTTTACCATAATGTATATTATTATTATATTTTACCATTAAACTCGTTATTTTCATTATTATTACCCATTTTAAACAAAGTTATTATTTATTCACCTATATATACGTATTCTATGTACATATTATTATTATTTTATCATTTATATATCTTTTTTTGTATATATATATATATATATATTATCTTATGTATAAACCTTTTAGTACCATATTATGTATGTATTTTTAACATTATATTATGCATATGTTTTCACCTAGTACTTATATATATATATATATATATATATTTTTAATACTGTATTTTTAATACTATTGTATATATACTTTTCATCCCTATTATCATGCACATATTTTGATATATATGTATATCTATATATATAGCATTATTAGCATTTTCAAGAGTATGTTTTCATCATCTTGTTTACTATTATTATATGTTTTTATATATCTATATTCGTTTTTATTTCATGTCTAATACAATTGTCGTATTTATGATCTGTTTCGATATATTTCTAACTCTTATTTTTTCGTTTTATGCCCATTCCGTATCATTTTACTATTCACTACTTTAAAAATCTTATTTCATGTTTCCTAATTAATTTTAAAAAAAAATAAGGTAA
Source organism: Gossypium stocksii (assembly GCA_020496765.1). Classification (NCBI taxonomy): domain Eukaryota; kingdom Viridiplantae; phylum Streptophyta; class Magnoliopsida; order Malvales; family Malvaceae; genus Gossypium; species Gossypium stocksii. The sequence goes on from CM035623.1 coordinate 6,643,727, forward strand.
TGTACGATTTTAACATTAGGCCTGTGATTTCATCGCTATGTTGGGTGAATTGCGTTGGCCCGTGTTTAAAAATGGAACGTCCTTCTAAAAAGGTCAAAAACTTACAAGTTCTTGCCTTTCTATCGGATCATGATTAAATTTTGCATTGAGCTCGTATTTTTGAAAATCAAGACAACACGCGTTTAATAAGATACCAATTTTGGGCATCACGAGGGTGCTAATACCTTCCTCGTGTGTAACCGACTCCCGAGCCCTATTTTTCTCTGAATTTTAACGTAGACCTAAACCCGGCCTTCTTTTCGCTCAAAAATAAACTTTTTCCGTTAAAAAGAGGTTTTATTAGGTGTCCGATCACACCTAGAAAAAAGATCGGTGGCGACTCCTCCCTTTTAAATAAAATCGAATAATCGATTTTCAAATTTTCAAGCAATCGCCTTAATTAGCGACCAAGCAACGTCGCTACAGCTGGCGACTCCACTGAGGAGACCCTTTTTGAGAGTTGAGTCGAATTAAGCGCGCGTTGTCGAAATTTTCAAAATTCTTTTTTCAAGTAAATATTTAGTCGTGATCCGAAAATTGCATTTTGAAAAATCATGCATTTGCACCTATTGTAAATATTTTGCTAGTTTGTTTTATCCTTTTGTTTGTTTTAGCTCTAAGTTCTTACGATTCTAGTTTTATAGTTTTTTAAATAAAACAAAAGGTTTGTGAGTTTCTCCCCACACACCGTGAACGTGCATTTTTGCATAACATGAGCTCAGTACCCAGGCTCCGTCCATTTAAGTGAAAGTAAACGCTATGCCTTCGTGAGTTAACTCGCCCCTCCGCACAGGCTAGTGAATACTTTCAGGTTACATATGACTTATGCTTTCGTAAGTTAACTTGTCCCTCAACATAGGCATAAGTAAATGTAATCCCTCGAATTGATCTCGTAAGCCTGTGACGGGCCATGACCGAGGCTCTGTAATAATCTTAGTAGATGATAGTACAGACAATTCGAGTACCCTCTAGAACCAAAACCTCATATAGTGAACCGTACGGGCTACCTAACTAGAGCCATGCCTAACCTTTGTCCGTTTACTAGTCAACGAAATAAGTACACCGGAGAAATGCCCCTTATCTTTTACAGTTACACTTGTAAGTAGAGGAATCAGGTCTGTGGGACCGGGAAGCTTAATTTGTTAGGTTTTTCATAGTTTTTCTGTGTTCATATTTATTATGATTACTAACCAAGGCTGGTTGTCATTGTTTTATTTTTTATCATGCATTATAGGCATCATATTAAAAAGGTGTTGACTAGAGATTGGTTGCCAAAAAACGGGTTTCTGATGGAGTAGTCAATTACACAAGTGACCAAAACGTTTTGTAATAGACTCTTTTGATTAATGAAATGCCTAAGTAGGGGTTATTTTGAAATCAACATCAAATTCTTGCATAGATGTTGATTAGAGATTGGTTGCCAAAAAACGGGTTTCTGATGGAAGAGCCAATTGTACAAGTGACCGAAACGTTGTGTAATAGACTCTTTTGATTAAGGAAATGCCTAAGTATGGGCTATCTTGAAATTAACACTAAATTATTGCACATTCATCCGTGACTAACATTCATTTGACATTCATCCATTCATTCATTCATTACATATCCCATAATCATTCACTAAGATTAAAATCGTATAATTCGAAGTTGTAATACTGGAATCACGTCATTCGTATAGGACGCACTGACAAGCTAAAGTAATGGAGGCTGAATTCTGAGAAAGGATGGAAAGGATGGAAAGAATCCAAAGGAAATTACAAGAGCAATTGGCTAAGTCTCAGCAAGAAACGAGGGATCTAATGGTGAGATATCAAGAGGAATCACTTGAACGAAAAGATCAAATGGCCAAAATGATGGAGATGATGTCGGTTTTGGTTAAAGAGAAAGGACCCTTGCGAGGCCCTGAAATCATAGAACCCCAATCAAGAGCAAATCAGTATCCGCTCTATCCCTCAGAATTCACTCCACCGCACGCCCATGCAACACAAAGGGGGTACATTCAAGGGGAATTCGTAGGCCTAGAACAACGACCTGCACCACTTGCTCACCTAGGGCAGGGTATATTTGTGTCAAATCCCGAAGCTACTCCTTCTAATCCTCTTGTTCCAGTTTTAGAGGATCCGATAGAAATAGCCAAATCGAAGATAGACGGTCATGATAAGTATAAGAGTTTGGAAGAAAGGCTTAGGGCAATAGAAGGTACCGAAATCTTTTCTGCATTGAGTGCCAAAGAGCTCAGTTTGGTACCCGATCTAGTTCTACCTCCAAAGTTTAAAGTGTCAGACTTTGAAAAATATTATGGAACGAGTTGTCCAAAAGGGCATCTTATCATGTTTTGCTTGAGGATGACTGGTTATGTAAATGAAGATAAGCTGCTCATACACTGTTTCCAAGATAGCTTAGTCGGATCGACTCTTCGATGGTATAATCAACTTAGCAGAGAAAGGATCCAATCATGGAAAGACTTAGCGTCAATATTTTGTGAACAGTACAAACATGTGTCTGACATGGTGCCTGATCGGTTGACTCTGCAGAGGATGTAAAAGAAGCCGATGGAAACTTTTAGGCAGTACGCGCAGAGATGGAGGGATATCTCGGCACAAGTAGAACCCCCTTTAACCAAAACTGAAATAGCAATTCTTTTCATCAACACATTGAAAGCGCCATTTTATGGCAAGTTGGTAGGGAGTGCCACGAAGGACTTTGCGGATATTGTGATATCTGGGGAACTTATTGAGAATGCCATCAAAAGTGGAAGGATGGAAGTCCCCGAGAGCTAAAAAGGGGGCAACACCTATGAAGAAAAAGAGCCAGAAACCCATATGGTGGGAACAGGAAGCCACTATATTTCTAATTCGTACCCAATTCAACCACGACCTCGAGATCACCCACCTCCAAACTTCACATACTTGGGAGTGTTTTGAACAATGGGACTTTAGAAGAGATCCGTGTACTTTTAAAGCTAATCTAGAGTAATATTCAAAATATAATTATGTCATTAAGCCTAGAGGCGATAAGTCTCCTTTTGTGAAATAAGATTGGGTCCAAAATTTTTATTTCAATAAAATGCATCTATTTGAGCAGATATTCTTTTATTCCTTTATTCTTTGAGTTTTTATTCAAATTTTTTTCTACTCTTCATTCATAATCATACCATGCAAATAATCATCTTCAGAATCATTTATTCTTTGGAATATACCTTCGTGCCCATAATAGGTCCCCAAATATCAATGTCATGAACGATGCTGTTACTGACTCTCTTTGGAGCAAGATATGTGTCTAGAGGTATCTCAGGACTTCGAATATGACAAAGATTGTGCCTATCTTCTGATTCGTTATGGATGGCAGAATGAGATGAAAGACAGATCCTAACTTACAAAGGGTCAGTTGACATTGCGAGCTTAGGAAAAAGATGAAGATCGAAGCCTAGCTCACAGTAGAAATAAGGCAAGACTATTGAGTTATTTTCAAGAATTCAAGGATGTTTTCGCACGATCATATTAAGACGCACTTAGGAACGTCTTGAAAGAGGTCCATAAGGTTGTCTAAAGAACACATGACAATGGCTCTACAATAACTAGGAGGATCGGATATTGTTGGTCCGTCAAGGGAAGGGAATGACATCAGTTATGTCGACAAGACTCACGTGCTTCTTCTATTTTTTCACAAACTTGTCAATATATGGGGCATAGATATTCTGGGGACGATCTCGTCAAAAGCTTCTAGTGGATATCATCGTCATGGTCGTCAATTACTTTGCTAAGAAAATAAATGTTGTTTCATATGCCAATATTATAAAGTCGACAGTTCTAAAAAAAATAAAAAAAAAGAGAAAAAAGAAAAGAAAGATTGAATACCAAAAGAAAATCATATTTTGTAGTGCGCTATTGTACAATGTCAAAAGACTACAGCTTGTGCAGAGATTAGGCGCCATATCAATAAAGGCTGCCAAAAGGAAAAAATATAAAAATAAAAGAAAGTTATGGAAGGTGACCGAGACTTGTAAATATGAGCATAAGAAGCTACCTTTTACTCTTTGTGCTTATTACAGTTGACTAAGACCTTCGCTGGGGCATTAGAGATGGTTCTGCCCATGGAAATTAAGATTCTTTTTCTCCAAGTTTCGATTGAATCAAGAATTGGATGAAGTAACAGGTCTTCAGTAAACTTGACTGCAGAAAGGGTTTGAAAGTATTCATCATAGTCAAATCTGCAAAAAATAGATGATGCTGAGTTATGACGAAAATAGTTTACCCAAAGGAATTTCATGATAGGAACCTGGTATTGCAGAAGATCCTTTCTATACAAAAGGATTTCAAAGGAAAATGAATGCTTAAGAACTTTATGAGGTAAAGGAGGCTTTCCCCGGAGAAGCACTGATCCAATCCTAAATTCAGATTCAGTCCAGAGATACTTAAAAGGAGAGGCCAAGGTGAAAACCTGCAAAGGGTGCTTTGTGGCATTCATTCATTCAAAAACAAAAAAGAAAGAAAGAAAAGAAAAATAGAGAGGCCAAGGTGAAAACCCGCAAAGGGCACTTTGTGGCCTTCATTCATTCAAAAACAAAAAATAAAGAAAGAAAAAGAAAGAAAAGAAAAATGGAGAGGTCAAGGTGAAAACCCGCAAAGGGCACCTTGAGACCAAAGGGGTTTTGAGTTGAAAACCTGAAAAAGGCGGCTCAAATTTTGTTCAAAGATGGGGCATACGATAATCTTTCTATGCTTGAATTGACAATGAAGAAGTATGCTACGTCTTGGGGCATCGACAAAGTACTTCAAATCCCATAAACACATGTTGAGCTCAAAATGGTCTCAAAGGAGTTTGTACAGAAAAGCTCAGGCTGCGATATCTGGGGCACCTAGTTTTCCATTTTACCCATTTTTGAATTTATCTTTGATTATCTTATTCTTTTCAAAATGCGCTTCCAATAAACTTGCATTTGTTCTCATTGTTCAACTTGTTTGTTTCGAGCTATGCTCTTAATTAATTTTCTTCTTGTCCATTAGTTTGATCATTTTCAAGTATTTTACATTGAAATAATAATTAATGGACTAATCATACTTTTATAAAAGGAGTTTCGCATATTACTCTGAAAGCTTCTAAGTAGTACAGGAACCTGAAACAGGACTGTTGTTTAAGAGCTCACCAAGTGTAAGAGTTGGAAATATTTGAGCTTAAATTGAGTGTATCTCTTCAGATTTTCTGTCAAAGATGTTAGCTGAACAGAAACAAGATATCACGTCAGTGATATAATCTCGATAAAAACAAGCAATGGCAACCTAAGCATAAAAGGGGATCATTCTCAAGAAAAATGATATTCTACATCCATGCAAATATCACGCATAAACATCTGGTCAGGTCACCCGGGGAGTGGTCAGTTGATGGAGCAAGTTACAGATCCTATACCTTTGAGTTACAGTGGAATGGACCCTAAAGTCACAGTGGGGCAAGCTAGCACAGCAAAACGCGATTATTTCCTCGATTTTTGGGTCAAAATACCAGCCAAGCAATAGGGCAACATACTACATCAGTGATGAAGCCCTGATGGGCAACGAGTGATGACGCCTTAAGTATTAAAAAAAAAGAAGAAAAAGAAATATCAAGATGAAAACCTGAAAAGGGCGTCTTGATAAACAAAAATTAGGATGAAAACCCGAAAGGGCGTCCTAATGAAGCAGATTTGGGCCCAATGAGTAAAATGATTTAAGAAATGAGTCAAACGGCAAGACTACAGTATTTGAAGCATTTTCAGAAGCTCGAAATTTTCTGTGCAAGAAGCCATGCTCGAAAAGATTCTTGATTGAGAAATGTGGAAGAGTTCATGCGTTGAGTATCTAGAGCATTTTGAAATGGTATATTCTAACCAAAAGAAATGTTGAGTATTACCCGGAGGAGAATTGGATGAGTACAAGAGCCTCAAAGCAAGGACAAAGTTCAACAGAGGACAAAAGAGTGATATCCGAGAAACGCAGATTACCCGTAAAGCTGGAAGACGAGTACAAAACCCAAAAGAAAATCAAGAATTGAAGCAATGAATGCAGATCATCACAAAAATCGCAACAAAAAGGGATATGTGACAAAAAGCCTAAAACGCATAGCATAATCATGTAGGCATATAGGCATTTTAGACAAACATGTGCATATCGTGATAACATCATGCACGACATATTCAGGTACTCCAGTAGAGCAGAGGATGCAATGATAGTTGTACTGAATTGAGGAAGAAGACACCCGAACTCCACCAGATGAGAGATTTTGGGTATATTTTTTATTTTTCAAAAATCAACTCATATTGCGAGAGATGAGTTGAGCCTCAAGACACGTTAAGGTATTTCCAGTTTATGTTTTTCAACTTATGTTTTCAAAAATCAACTCATATTGCGAGAGGTGAGTTGAGCCTTAAGACACGTTGAGGTATTTTCAATTTCTATTTTTCAGTTCATGTTTTCAAAAATCAACTCATATTTAGAGAGGTGAGTTGAGTCTCGGCTCACATGCTGAGGTATTTTCAATTTATGTTTTTTCAAGTTATATTTTTCAAAAACCAACTCATATTGCGAGAGGTGAGTTGAGCCTCAAGACACGTTGAGGTATTTTCAATTTCTGTTTTTCAATTTATGTTTTCAAAAATCAACTCATATTGCGAGAGATGAGTTGAGCCTCGGGTCACATACCAAGGTATTTTCAAATTCTGTTTTTCAAAATTCTGTCATTTTCAAAAATCAACTCATATTACGAGAGGTGAGTTGAGCCTCAAGTCACACGCTGCGGTATTTTCAATTTTTGTTTTTCATACTACGTTTCCAAAATTGACTCATATTGCGAGAAGTGAGTTGAGCCTCAGGTCACACTGAGGTATTTTTAAGTTCTGTTTTTCAAAAAATTAACTCATATTGCGAGAGGTGAGTTGAGCCTGGGCTCACACGCTAAGGTAGTTTCAAATTCTGTCTTTAATTTCTGCTTTTCAAAAAAATCAACTCATATTACGAGAGGTGAGTTGAATCTCAAGTCACACGCCAAGGTATGTTCAATTTATGTTTTCAAAAAGTTAACTCATATTGTGAGAGGTGAGTTGAGCCTCGGGTCACTACCAAGGTATTTTCAAATTCTGTTTTTTAATTTCTGTCTTTCAATTTATGTTTCAAAATATCAACTCATGTTGCGAGAGGTGAGTTGAGTCTCAAGTCATAGCCTAAGATTGAAGCTAATCGAAGACACCAGATTTTGCCTCTCTGAAGCTGCAGTAAAGCAGGTCAAAGTTACAAGTCTTATCTCCCAGAAGTTGCAGTGGAGCAGACTAAAATCAGAAATCCCATATCACCATGAAGTCCTAAAGAAGCAGATTGAAGCTGCAAGTCCTATTTCCCTGAAGTGGCGTTGGAGTAGGTCAGAGTTGCAAGTCCTATACCCCTGAAGATGCAGTGGAATGGAACGAGGCTAATTGAAGAAAAAAACGCCAAGAAGTCAAGACTCGGCAGGACCGGGCAAAATTGGCCCTTTTAAAGTCTTTACTCTATTCCCGTTACACGACAATGAGCAAAAAGGGGCAGCTATTGAAGCCCAATTTTGCACCAAACAAAAACAACTAAACCAATAATGTCCATTTTAGAGTCCAAGTTACAAAAACTAAAAACCCACATCAGACCATAGCCCAAATAGCTAAAACCCTAACCCAATACACTGAACCAAACCCAGTTACATTAATTCCGACCCAAATACCTAAAGCCCAACGCGCCCAAGGCCCAAGCTAGTTTCGGCTAAGCCGAAACCCTAGCAACCCTAAGCGCCGCACCTCCCTCTGCCTCCTCACGTGCCTTGGCATTGAGCTTAGTGCTCGAGGTTCACCTTTGCACAGCCTAGCACCAAAATGGCGAACCCACCCCCATTGACTTCCATCTGTACCTGCAAAATGACCCAAAACAAGCAAGAAACACAGCCAACAGCAGAGAAATGGCAGCACGTGAAGAAGCAACAGTAGGAAAAATAGTAGAAAACAGTGATAGATATTGTAATATAGTCGGCTATAAAGCCAGGGTAGGAGACGATTGTAAAAGGAGGGAAATCGGATTCTTTTAAAAAAAAAATAACAATAAAAAATCAAAAAGAAGATTTCAGCAAAAGAACAAGATTCGAAAACTTTAAGGTTTTTTTCTCTTCTTATTCAGTTTTTTTTATTTTTATTTATTTTCCTAAAAACGAAAATCAAAAAAGAAAGAAGAAAGGAGTACCTGAGATCTCCGTCGTCGGAAGTCCGTTACCGGCGTCGGAACCAGGCCGAATAGGCTCAAAAGGCTTTATTTCTTTCCTTTCATCTACGAGCCAGGAAGGTTAAACCTTCGGACTTCCTGCGAAAAAGGGTTGAGCACCCATTCGTGCGAAATCTAGGCCACCACGCACAGCTAAGGCGCGCCGGATTCCCGACGGTATCTGCTTCGGCCGAATAAGGAGAGGAAAGGGGGTGGCTGCTGTTTTTTTTGAAAATAAAAGAAAAGGGAAATGAAATGGTTGAATGAAAAAGAAAAGGAAGCTTAGGGTTTTTGTATAACACGTGAAACGACGCCGTATAAGGCGACCCGTTTCGACCCGACCCAAGATCCATAGGGATCCGCGTGTTTGTTGTTCTTGGGTTTATTGCGACCGCAATCCCTCTGTGTTTTGGGTTATTTTAATTTAGTCCTTATTGCCCTTTTCTTTGCCTTTTGATTTTACCCTTCAATTTCGATTTTGTTTCATTCTAGTCCAGTGCAATGCACCGCGTTTTGAGAAGCGGGACAGTTTCTCTTTCAGTCCCTCCCTCGTTTTCGCGCTTATAATTAGGTCCTCTTCTTTGCTTTTGTTTTAAATTTACCCCAAAACTCTGTTTTTAGTTCAACTTTAGTCCTTTTTCTGTTTATTTTCGTTTCTTTTTTAATTTGACTATTTTCAATACTATTATCATTATTATCTTTTATTACTCTAACTAATATTATTAGAACTATTATTAGTCTTGGTATTATCTCTAATTAATATTTTATATATATATATATATATATATATTTTATACAACATTACTAATAGTCATTTTTTTTATTATTTTCGAATATTATATTAACTTCTATATTTTATAACTACTGTATTATTAGTATTTTATTACTATTTCCTTTTTATATATTACTTTCATTTTTATGAATACATTATCCTTATTACATTAATCGGTACACCTTTTATTATTTTATTTATTATTGTTGTTCCTTTTGTCTTTATATATGTTATATTATTATTTTTCTCACGTTTTTTATTATATGTATTATCATATTATATTTATTATTTTCTTTTCCTTATTATTAAATTTTTTCTTTATATATATATATATATATATGTCATTATTTTATACTATTATTACCATATTATTTTATCCTTATCATTATTTTTTACCATAATGTATATTATTATTATATTTTACCATTAAACTCGTTATTTTCATTATTATTACCCATTTTAAACAAAGTTATTATTTATTCACCTATATATACGTATTCTATGTACATATTATTATTATTCTATCATTTATATATCTTTTTTTGTATATATATATATATTATCTTATGTATATACCTTTTTGTACCATATTATGTATGTACTTTTAACATTATATTATGCATATGTTTTCACCTAATACTTATATATATATATATATATATATTTTTTTTTTTTTTTAATATTGTATTTTTAATACTATTGTACATATACTTTTCATCCCTATTATCATGCACATATTTTGATATATATGTATATCTATATATATAGCATTATTAGCATTTTTAATAGTATGTTTTCATCATCTTGTTTACTATTATTATATGTTTTTATATATCTATATTCGTTTTTATTTCATGTCTAATACAATTGTCGTATTTATGATCTGTTTCGATATATTTCTAACTCTTATTTTTTCGTTTTATGCCCATTCCGTATCATTTTACTATTCACTACTTTAAAAATCTTATTTCATGTTTCCTAATTAATTTTAAAAAAAATAAGATAATGTACGATTTTAACATTAGGCCTGTGATTTCATCGCTATGTTGGGTGAATTGCGTTGGCCCGTGTTTAAAAACGGAACGTCCTTCTAAAAAGGTCAAAGACTTACAAATTCTTGCCTTTTTATCGGATCATGATTAAATTTTACATTGAGCTCGTATTTTTGAAAATCAAGACAACACGCGTTTAATAAGATACCAATTTTGGGCATCACGAGGGTGCTAATACCTTCCTCGTGTGTAACCGACTCCCAAGCCCTATTTTTCTCTGAATTTTAACGTAGACCTAAACCTGGCCTTCTTTTCGCCCAAAAATAAACTTTTTCCGTTAAAAAGAGGTTTTATTAGGTGTCCGATCACACCTAGAAAAAAGATCGGTGGCGACTCCTCCCTTTTAAATAAAATCGAATAATCGATTTTTAAATTTTCAAGCAATCGCCTCAATTAGCGACCAAGCAAAGCTAAAATTTTTACGTCGCTACATAACTCATGTATCTCATTTTCATGTTTCAAATCACTATCCCATTTTCAATTCACATCCAATATCATCCAATATCAAATCATAGTACCGTTTTATTTAATTACCCCTATTAACACGACTTGGACGGATCCACGGCTCTAACCAACACACTAGTTTGGCACCCAGTGCCTCATCGGATCAATCTGAAGTAATAACTGCGCCCAGCGCTATATAAATTTGACACTCAGTGTCTCATCGGTTAAACCGAAGTAAATTGGCACCCAATGTCTCATTAACTCGAAGTAGAAAAAATCTCTGTACTCTTCCTATCCTATGGCATGCCATCTATATTCAACTTAGCTCGATATAGTTAATAGAGTTCCAATTCACTTTTCAAATACAACTAATATCCAATACTAATTTTCGGGTTTTTTGCTCAAATGGTACCAATAATTTTAAAAAGTACCAAAATGGTACAAAAAAAACTATGTACCAAAATGGTACATGTAGGGTGGTCACGCCTCTGGCAGAGGCGGCACCACCCTACCCCCTATTAAAATCAATAAAAAAATAAATTATAATAAAAATTAAAGAAATGTGAAAAAAAATTAGAATCTGAAAAAAAAAGTCAGAAACGGAAATGAAAAACAATGCATGCAGATTTGACGTGCCACTGGGTCGAGGGTGTGCCAGAGGCGGCACCAGACCCGCCCTTGGCAGAGGCGGCACCGTGACAAGACCTCTCACCCAGTAATTTGGCCATTTTTGGTGTTTGGGGACCATATATGGTCCCCTGAGACATTCAGGTAGGAAGGAAGGAAAGAAAGGAAAGAAGAAAAGGAAATGAGAAGAAGAAGAAAAGAAGAAGAAGGGGAGGAGCGCCGGGAAAAAAATAGAGAGAAAAAAAATAGAGAGAAAGGAGAAAGAAAGAGAAGGAAAAAAATAAGGTATAAATAATTTTTTTTAAAAAAATGATGTATATATATACAAATTTTTTAGTTTAGTTTAGTTTAGTTTAAATAAATAGGGTGTATATATATATATATATATATGTTATATTGTTTATTTTTTGTAATTTAGTTTAGTTTAGTTTAGGGTTTACTTTATTTTTTGTTTAAATAAAAAAGGTATATAATTTAAATTTGTTTATAAAATGATGTATATATGTTATAAATATTGTTTATTTATTTTTTAGTTAGTTTAGTTTAGTGATATGTTTAGCTTATTTTGTTTAAATAAAAAAATAAGGTATATAATTTTGTTTTTAAAATGATGTATATATGTTATATATTGTTTTTTTTTTTTTTTGTTAGTTAGTTTAGTTTATTTTGTTTAAATATATTAATAAAAAGGTGTATATATATATATATATATATATATATACATTATTGTTTATTTTTTGATATTTAGTTTAGTTTAGTTTAAAGTTTACTTTATTTTTTGTTTAAATAAAAAAATAAGGTATATAATTTTGTTTTTAAAATGATGTATATATGTTATATATTGTTTTTTTTTTTATTTAGTTTAGTTTAGTTTAGGGTTTACTTTAGTTATTTTGTTTAAATATATTAAAAAGCTATATATATATATATATATATATATATGTTATATATTGTTTATTTTTTGATGTTTATTTTTTGATATTTAGTTTAGTTTAGTTTAGAGTTTACTTTATTTTTTATTTAAATAAAAAAATAAGGTATATAATTTTGTTTTTAAAATTTTGTATATATGTTATATATTTTTTATTATTTTTTTTGTTATTTAGTTTAGGGTTTACTTTAGTTTATTTTGTTTAAATATATTAAAAAGGTATATAATTTTGTTTTTAAAATGATGTATATATTGTTAATTTTTTTGTTAGTTTAGTTTAGGGTTATTGTTTAGGTTTTTTTTAAAATAAAATATAAATTTGCAGTCCAATGATGAAAATTTTAGCATATAATTTTAGCATATGATGAAATTTAGGGTTAGTTAGTATTATTTTTAGTAAAAAAAACTATTATTATTATTATTAAAAACCCTAATTATTATTGTTAGTTAGTATTATTTTTAGTAAAAAATTGTAATTTTTATTTTAGTTAGAATTATTGTTGGTAAAAAAGTATTATTAATATTAATATTAATATTAATATTAATATTAATATTAATATTATTATTATTACTATTATTATTATTATTATTATTATTATTATTATTATTGTTAGTTAGTAAAAAACCCTAATTATTATGTTAGTTAGTATTCTTAATATTGTTAGTAAAAAAATTATTATTATTGTTATTATTATTGTTAACTATTATTGTTAGTAATAGTTTGTATTTATTTATTTTTATATTCCTACTTTTTTGAGTATTATAATATAAATTTGTTGTTTTTTATGAAGGTAAAAAACTAAATATTTGAGACAACAATGACTTCATTGATCAGTGTAGATCCTCACATATGTGACGCAGCTAATAATATGGTAATGTATTGTTATTTATTTTTTTGTTAGGGAAATAAATAATGTTATTATAATTATTTTTTTGTGATTTAACACTGTCAGGGCTCGTACCGTGTATTAAGAGGCCGGGTGAATGGCTTAGGGTATTCCCCGGATGAACGACTGATGCCGTACTTAGAGGAAGCTGGATTCGAGTCAGCGGCACGGATCCGGACGTTTGATCTGCGGTATGATTTAATATCCGCACTAGTCGAGCGTTGGCGCCCAGAGACCCACACTTTTCATTTTCCTTGTGGAGAGTGCACAGTCACACTAGAGGATGTTACACTCCAACTTGGGCTCCCAATCGATGGTAGCCCCGTAACGGGCATCAGTGTGGTAGCTGAGCCATTTGCACTTTGTCATAGCCTGCTAGGAGTCTCACTTGCCGATGATGAGGAAAATTTTACGGGCTTAAAATTTACATGGCTGAGAATGAGGTTTGAGCACTTATCAGCTAATGCCACAGAAGTCGAGTAAATGTGCGCTGCTCGAGCATACATTATGCACCTCATATGGGGGTACTGACGCCCGATGCAAACAATAATAGGGTTCATATCATGTACTTACCTTTATTAGCTGATTTGAGCAATGCTCACTCTTATAGTTAGGGCTCCGCAGTTTTTGCTGTCTTGTACCGTGAGCTTTGTCGAACGACAAAGCCAGCTGCAGTAGACATAGGCGGATGCCTCACATTATTACAGTCATGGGCTCTATACCGGATGCCATTCTTGGCATCTGTTACTCACCAACCATACGTATATCCATTAGTAAATAGGTGATATATTCGGAACTTGTTATTAATTGCAGTTTCTTTATAATGATATTATTGTAATGATACTATATTGAGTTGAAATTTGTTTTTGTAGATGGAGTATTTATCCGGGTATCGGGAGATCATACACTGTCCCGATATATCGACTTATGATTGAACAACATGCCGGGGAAGGGGTAAGCTATTCAAATATTCGTGAGATGTTATTTTGTATATTTTACTCATACTGTGTTAAATTTTAACAATGTTATTAATCATGCAGTTTATATGGATGCCATATCGTAAACCAGAAATTACAGCCATTATACCCTCGTCTGCCTACATTCACTCGCATATGTGGTGCACTAACGCACCGATTATCAATTTTAATGTAGTCGAGTGGTACCATAGGGATTGAGTGCTGCGACAGTTTGGTTGCATCCAATATATCCCGGATCAGCCATGCAAGATGGGAGACATTCACGGCATGAACAGAAGAGGGAAACCGGGATTGCATTGGAGGGTTAAGCATCGGAGATTTGTTGCGGTGTGGAATGATCGAATGGCTCGCATAACTCGGATGGATATGAGTTCCGATTTTCAACTTCCGTTACAGTACGTACAGTGGTACTCCAGTATGGGGAAGCCATATATACTTGGAGGGCAATCGACTGTAGTCCCCCTACACATGCAGCGAGACGAGGCATAATAGCCACTAGTGGCCGATATGGAGGAGGAGTCAACGGCAGATCCTGATCCCGAGCTGGAGGCTGAGCAATCACATTCACATTTGGACGCACATTTATATCATCCAAATGTGCCGAGCAATGACTATTTTTCGGGCTCATCGGGGGTGGATACCATTACGGGTCTGATATATTTAGATCGTACCTAGCACAGTACATGACTCCCGACCCGTACCCACGGCAGTACGGCACTCCCAGCCTGTACCCACTGCAATACAGCACTCCTGGCCCCTATCCACTACATCATGGCACTGCCTCTGGCTTAAGTTCATCGATGCCATTCGAGCCACATGATTATTCTGCCATGTTTAGCATACCCCCACCTGGGCCTGAAGAGGATGATGGTCGTCGCGAGCACCCACAACGTGAACGTTGACCTCCGTAGAGGTATACCCCTAGGACCACACCATCGAACCATCAACTTTAGGGGTTTCTTGCGGTTTTGATATTATTAATCTAGTTTGTTTTTTTTTTTATATAACAATGGTTGTACTTTTTTGTATAAATTAAATTAGATTAATTGGAACTTCAAAATTTGTATCAACATTTGACTATAAATTAGATTAATTTGGATATACAACATTAAAACACTAATAATTATTAGGACTAATTAGGAGTCTAGTAGTGTGTTTAATTAGGTTTTAATTAGATGAATTTAGCTTAAATTAGAGTAATTAGTAAAAAAAGGGCTAATTTGAATAAAGGTTAAAAGTCTAATTATAGATTAAAAGAAAGAAAGAATGATTAAAATGGCAAATAAGCCATTTGTCATGAATGAACGGCAAATACATAAAAATATCTAGATTTTTTTATGCTTGAATATTAAATACATGTAGAAATAAGACAAGCGCATGATTATTATTGGTACATGTGTAAAATATATAAAATAAGTAAATGATAATAATTAAATTATAAGATTTTTTTAACAAACAAATTAAATAATGACAATAGTAATAAAAATATTGGTACATTTGTTATAAAACAATTTGTTTACTTAATATTAAAGAAATAGATAATTAGAATTAAATTATATTTTTATTAATTAAAGTTTTGGTGATAAAAATACAATTTGTTATAAAACAAATTATATTTTTATTAATTTAGTCATTTTCTCTTAATTTTGATGTATTAGAAGCGTTTAAACCAAGTTTTGTTGAAATTAAGTAAAAGCCATGGAAGTGATGCATTTTTTTATATAAATTAAATACATTACAACATAAGGTCAATTCTCACTCGGTCGTGACGATTGTCCAACATGATAGTTTCGCTGCGGGCATTTACTTCGATTATGGCCACCTAACCTGCATATTCCACAACGCAAACCGTCGGATTTTTCCCTAATGTCCATTTCATTACAGATTCTGGAAGATTACAGATGACCTCTCGGATTCTTGCGTAGCCCTCTGTTTGGGACAAGCTCGAAAGTCGTCGGAGGTACCTTCCAGGTAGATAAGTCAGGTAGGATGGGGAACTCATTTTCCCAGACATGCAACGTGCGCTCGAGTGTGTACACATCATCGACAAATTGTTCAACATTAATGTTCACTTTAGCACACACTGCCACGACATGTGCACATGGATAATGAAGTGTCTGAAACCTCCTACATTCACACTTTCTGTTCTGGAGATCAACTCCATATGACCTAGGTGGTATACCGGATCGAAGACCAATGGACTCTGTAACTTGAAAAGTTTGCATACGTCGTGAATATATTTCTACGGTTATCGACCTCGCAATCCGACGGTTTGTACTCAATGCATCCCTGACATCTTCAACAAACATGTGCCCCGCCTTCATCTGGTTTACTTGTTGTTCACCCATTCTTGGCATCAATGTTGCCAACCTGTAGAATGTAGCAGAGAAGATAGAGGAAATTGAAAGATGTCGTGTCTTCAACAACACAGCATTGATCCCTTCCACCAAGTTTGTCGTCATTTGACCATAACGAAAACTATCACCAAAACTCTGAGCCCATTGCCATGGCTCCATTATACCTAACCATTATCGGAAAGATGTGTTCGTTTCACCCTCCATGTCACTCTCAAGTCGAGTCATCCTTTGGCGAAAAATATGTGGCTCTAACTCGTACGCTGTATGTGTGTATTAAGAAAATATTAGTTACAGTAACTCGATAACGTAAAACATTAAAACTTATATTGAAAAGATAAGGTTATCATTTACCCATTTTCACGATTTGTCTCTTCCAGTTTGCATTCTTATAATCTCGAAGGAAGTTAGCCGCAAAGTGACGGATGCAGAAAACGGATCTCCATGGCACTCCGGAATGTCTAATTGCGGCAATTAATCCTTTACTTCTATCGGAGATGATGCAGATATTATCATTGCTAATAACATACCTTCGCAGGTTAGTAAGGAAGAATTTCCAAGATTCTAAGTTCTCCTTATCTACGATGGCAAATGCTATCGAGAGCACGTTCCTATTGCCATCTTGAGCAATCGCAATAAGTAAGATCTGTGCATATTTTCCATATAGCCAGGTCCCATCGACCTGCACAAACGGCTTGCAACATGGAAATGCCCGTACACATTGATCAAATGTCGAAAACATCCGATGAAATATTCTTCTTCCAGGCTGTAATTGGTCATCTGAGCTGTAACAAGGTCGTGTCTGTAACTCAATCACAGTCTCCGGTATGTACTCCCGCATAGCTGCTATCCATCCCTGTAGCTCGTTATACGACGAATCGTAGTCCCCATGCAATTACTCCATTACCATCTGTTTAGTTATCCACGCCTTTCGATATAACACTCGATACTAGAATCGTGCTTGTATTTCGGCAATCAGTGCCGAAACTTTAATGGTTGGCATGTTCTTCACCATTGGTATGATACACGTACAGATAGTTTTCGAATCAAGTTTTCGATGATCTTCTGTCATAAGTGTTGATGTGCATATGTGGGGCCCAATAAATTTTCGTATCTTCCACATTTGCGATTTTTGAATGAATGCAGCTCGTACCCGCCAATTACAGCCTTCCGCTGCCTTCCAACACTCTTCAATATATACTGTCGGTTTAGACACTACGACTTTGTAATCCACTGATATATTCATGCTATACGGTTTAATAGTAAATACGTACTCTTCTTTACTTTCGAATCTCTGGCCTACGAATAACTCCTCAGGATCAAAGAATTTACGGCCAACCGGTGAGCAGGAAGTATTTCAGGGTACTCCGGGAACTCTGCTACATGCGCTGCGTCGGGGTCTATGTGCGACATGTGTGGCCCAGGATTATTGTGTATCACAATACGTCGCATCTGGTTCCCGACTGAAGACTCATTAATGTTTCCATCGTCATTCACATCTTCATCGTCAATATCATCAGGTACATTATCCACATCGAGATCACTGTCACTATCGACGTATTCCTCGTATTGATCACAGCTATCGTCTCCATCATCACTAACCACATCAATATCAGGTGTGATATTAAGATCGATACCGATCCCATGTATAGTCGATTCACTATCAACGTACGATATTGGAGCCACCATGCACGGTTCTTGAACTCCATGTTCTTCACCACATACATTGATATCTTCATTTTGCTCCATATCGGCTAACTCAGCAAATAAGTGAATCGGGGCATTTTTGTTACTCTCATTCCCACAGTAAAGACCGATCATTGTCTCCACATCTTCGTCGTCTACAAGTTCCATTTCAGTGAACTTGATCGGATTTGTCGAAACTAGAAACTTGTAGAAAATTCTTGAAATCCTTCTTCCACAACGTCTAACAATTTTTGCGTTAATCCTTCCCTTCATATCATCCAACAAGACATTTCTATTAAATCTCATTGCTAGTTGTTGCCGACATTCAAATATGCATCCAACGGTTATTGTCAAAATGATTCCATCAAAATAAACGCATACGAAAAACTGATCATCCATCTTCAATATTCAATCTGTTAAAAAATAAACAAAATTTCTCAAAACAATTTCCAACAGTTAATAAATTACTTAAATAAAAAAAAGTAATGTTTCAATATGTAATACTTCATTCATAATCTCATACTATTTCAGTTATCATTTTGTACATGAACAACATTTATCTCTACATTTAACCACTTATATTCAGTTCTACGTTTTCTTCCATCTCCGATTCTGTATCTTCCTCTGGGAAAAACTGTACAATCCAATTTAGAAATTCTTCACTTCCTCTGGGAAAAACTGTACAATCCAATTTAGAAATTCTTCATTCTCTTCATATTCATCTTCTACAATCCAATTTCCAAATTCGTCAGGATCTTCTTTCTCTTCAATCTTTATAACAGTTATTGAATTTAGAAATTCTCTTGGTAATTTCCTAACATCTAATTTATCCATCCATGGTATGTCAAACACACTTTGCATCCCAGTCAACTTCCGTGAGCCTATACTTTGCCTCACTGTTTTCCTAGCTCCATAAGATATTATAAACTTCACAAAGCATATAACTAGATTCCAATAGGTTTGTGGTACTAATTTCTTCCAAAGTTCGTCTAAAATAATGTGATGGTCCCGTTCTATTAATGTCCCTCTGAGGGTTAAGTATTGCACTTTATTATTCCTAATCATTTCATGACCATTCCACAACACTTCTTGCATCTTTTTATTTACGGTAATAAGCTGTTGAACAATGTCTTCTTGTGGTTTCATTTTGTAATCTTACACTTCTCTCATCATCTTATCAAGTTTCTCCCTTTGTGCTGCAGTTATCTCATCAGGCAATACCAAATATGTTGCCATTTCTAACAATATCTATAGCAGAAATATTTTCAGTTTATTTCAGTAATTAACAATTACTTTATAATAGTTTTACTAACATACAAACTTTCAAATATATTAAAAAATTTAAAACATAACATTCACAATAAATAAATAATTAATATAAACAAAAACCTTACTAACGAATCAATTGGGGTTATTTACTAACAAATAATTAATATAAACTTTAAATTTTCAAAACATAAAAAATAACAAAAAACTATAATTGGGGTTATTTACTAGCAATATTAATAATACAAACTAAAATGGAAATTAGGGTTATTTACTAACAATATTAATAATACTAACTAAAATGGAAATTGCGGTTATTTACTAACAATATTAATAGTTAACTAACTAAAATAATAATGACGGTTTTTTACCAACAATATTTAAATATTTTAATAATTCTTTTTTTCCCTAACAATACTAATAATACTAACTAAAATAAATATTAGGGTTTTACTAACAACAATAATTAACAACAACAACAATAATAATAATAATAATAATTTTTCTTAACAAACAATTATACTAACTCAAATAATAATTATGGTTTTACTAACAATAATTGCTAATAATAATAATAATAGTGAATTTTACTAACAACATTAACTAACTAACTAACAACAACAACAATAACAACAACAACAATAATAATAATACTAATAATAATTAAGGTTTTTACTATTTAAGGTAAAACTTTTATTAATCTTAATAACTAAAAATAATAATATTAGTTTTTTACAACAATTAACTAAATAACAATAATAATAACCAAACCCTAAAAACTAACAATTGTTATAATAATACTGACTGAATTAATAAACAGGGTTTTTATTAATCCTAATAATCCTAATAACTAAACTAACAAAACCCTAAAAACCCTAAAAACTAACAATAAAAAATACAAAAAACTAACAATAATAATACTAACTAAACCCTAACAAAACCTAACTAATAATAAAAAACATACAAAAAATAAAATAACATTACCATTATAATAATAACAAAACCCTAAAAATTAACAATAATAATACTAACTAAATTAATAATTAAGGTTTTTACTAATCCTAATAACTAACCATAATAATTAAACTAACAACAAAAAATATACAAAAAAAAACCATTATCATTCATCCATTATTTTCAAAATAATTACCTTATTTTTTCTTCTCTTTTTTTGTCCTTTCTCTCTATTTTCTTTCTCCTCTTTCTTTTCCTTTACCGGCGCCGCCGTCCTCCTCCTCCTCCTCCTCCTCCTCCTCCTCCTTCTTCTTCTCCTTTCTTTCCTTTTATTCCTTCACAGCTACTGCATTTGAGAAAACCCTAACACCCACCCGAATTAAATAATTTTGATCCATGCAGGTGCCGCCTCTGCCAAGGGCAGGCCTGGTGCCGCCTTTGCCAAGGGCGGGTTTGGTGCCGCCTCTGGCACACCCTTGACCCAGTGGCACGTCAAATCTGCATGCATGCATGCATTGTTTTCCGTTTCCGTTTATGACTTTTTTTTCAGATTCTGATTTTTTTTTCACATTTCTTTAATTTTTTATTATAATTTATTTTTTTATTGATTTTAATAGGGGGTAGGGTGGTGCCGCCTTTGCCAGAGGCGTGACCACCCTATATGTACCATTTTGGTACATAGTTTTTTTTTTACCATTTTGGTACTTTTTAAAATTTTTGGTACCATTTGCGCAAAAAACCCTTAATTTTCATATAATTACATATATACACATGAACTACATTCAATCTATAATAATCAATACAGTCAATATGTATTTATCAACTCAATCTATTTTAATCAATTTTCAAAATGTCAATTACTCACCTCAACACTTACCATATGCATTAAATTGAAATATAATAATTGTAATGGCCAATTTTGGCCCATGTTAAGTAAAACCAAAAATCCAATGTCCATTTACAGTCCATATTACAAAGCCAAATAACCCACTAGCCTAAACCCGTGACCCTAATACATTAGCCCGGATGGCCCAACACCCTCGTAACCCAATACCAAACCCACTACCAAGCCCCTAATCCACTAACTATCATGCCCAGAAAGCACAACCCAATCCCTAAACCCTAATCTGCCTTAGCCACCCGAACCTTCACCCCACTTGTTCTGACACCTGCTGCTGCCACCGCCCCGGTCACTTCAGCACCGCCCTTGTGCCTCAAGTGTACCTGCAAGACATTAAAACTGAAGTGACAGAAAACAAAAAGCAATTTGTAAAACGAGGCTATAAAAGCCAAATGGAAGCACTGTAATCAGGATGTTTTTTTTAGCAAAAAAATCAATACAAACATTCAAATATTAAAGCAGTGATACAAAAATAGCAACAGTCTAAGCAATAGCCAGCAAAGGGATACCCCAATCTGACACCGGAGAACAGAATCGGCATAGAGGTGATTTTTTTTATTTTAAAACCTATTTTTTTTCTAATATACATATGTTTAAAACAGTAATATTATAAAAAGAAAAATAAAACAAAAAAAAAAATAAATTTTACCTTTTTCCGACCACCGGAACGGTGGCCGGAACGACGGCGATCGGCGGTCCTCGGCGGTCCGATCATCGGCCGGTGACCGGCCGGTGACCGGACGTTGACCGGTCCGGTGACCGGAGCCCCGGGTCCGGGGCCTTTTTCTCTCCCCTTCCTTCCCTTTCCCTCTCCCTTTCCTTCCCTTTCCCTTTCCCTTCCTTTCCTTCCCCTCTCCTCTCTTCCCCCTTTCCTTTTTTTTTTCTTTCTCCGGGTGACAAATGAACCCCAACAAAAAAAGTCACCTTTTATACTAACCGACCTGGGTCGGGTCGACCCGACCCGAACCCAGGAAGATCCGCGTGTTGTGACGTCACGTGGGTAATTTTCCGCGTCGGTCCTTCCGCTTTTTTCATAGTTTTGCAATTAAGTTCCTGAAAATTGTAAATTGGCCCCAGAATTTTATCATGTTTGGCCATTTAGTCCATCCCAATACGCATCGTTTCAAACGCGCGGGAAATTTGCTCTCTGGGTCCCCGTATGTTTCCCCCGTGTTCGCATAAGCCTTCCTTCCTTGGTTTTTGTTTCAAATTTGCCCCAAACTTTGATTTGTTATTCCTATTTCGTCCTTTTTTGCTATTTCTTTCAATTATTTAATTTTAATTATATTATTATTGTATTCATTATCATTATTATTGTTATCTTTAATATTAAAATAGTGTTTTGTATTTATGTGTATATTTTATATATAGGTATATATATATATAGTATTAAATTTAGCAATATTATTGTTATATTTTATTTTATCACCATGCATATATACTAACACTAGATTATACTTCAAATATCTTATTATATGTATATAAGTATTATATTTATTCTATTACTATTAAAGGCTCTTTTACATTAGCTTTATTATCATTATTATTATTGTCATTTATATGTCTTTTATTATTATATTATTAAATATTATTTTAGTATGGTATTTTATTATAATATTTGCTATTTTACTACTATTTTCACTATTATTTACTTTGTTAAGTTTGTCTTATTATTATCATCATTAATATTAATATTATTAAGTATTAGTATTATTACATTTACGCACATACACGTATTATAGTATTTCGTATAGAATTATTTTGTAGCAAAGTTTTGTTTGTTTTATGTTTATATCTCATTTAATATTATGTGTTATACTTACTATTATTTTTTGATTCTATATATTTATTCGTATGTTTTATTATTTTCATTATTAAATCCATTATTTGATATTACTATTGTTAGCGTTCATAAACTATTTTAGTATTTATACGTATTATGCTTTCTTTAATACCATCATGTTTAAATCTACGTATATCACTAAACGTTAATATATCTTATGTAAATATTCGCGTATTAATAATCGTATTCAACTTTTTAATATATTACGTATTCATTTTTTACTATATCTGTGAATATATGTATTATGTATAAACCCTAATAATATGCCGTACTTGTGGTTTTTACTATTAATCTTCGTTATTATTTGTACTATCAATATTTGCCCACGTGCATTAATATACGCATATATGTATATATTAACTTAAGCATGTATTTCTAGAAATTGTGTTTTTTTTATATTTCAGGCATATAAACTTTTAACATTATTATATTCTTTCCAAAACATGTATTTTATATATTACACTTATATACATTGTGTGCACTTATAACGTCATTATTCGCATTATCACTGCTACCTTCATATATGCATTGTTATATATGTCATTATTCTTATCACATCATTAACATTATTTAGTTACAACTATTTTTATTACTACCATTTATTTCTAATATTTTCATTACAAATTATACAACATTTGTATCCTGCACCAAATTTCTTTCTTTTTATAAAAGGCAATATTTAGGTGTTTAGAAATTCGAGCACCGTGCCCTAACGTATTGGGTTTCGGTTTTCTCGTCTAAATCTAAATACTCAAATATCCTTCTTTAAAATGTAAATTTTAATAATAAAAACCCTACCCATATTATTATCATTTTGCGAATCATATTATCACTCTTGTTCGTATCTTTTATTATCGCATTCCGTCCTATTTTTATTGTCATTTCACCGTGGGTTTTACAAATTATCTTCTTCTACACAAAAAACGTTTTTTATAAAGGCAATATTCTGTATTTAGATACTCGGGAATCATACCCTAACGTATTGGGCCGTGATTTCTCGTTTAAATCTAAATAACCGAATAGCCTATCAAAATAACTATATAATTTTCCAAAACGTGTTCTCGAGAGTCCGAGATATTGCATCCTAAGGCATTGGGCGTGATATTTCGTGATCTCGAGATAAGACTTTCTAAATCAAGGCAATGTTCGGTACTTAAGAATTCGAGAAATCATTCCCTAACGCATTGGGTTCCGATTTTCTTCGTTTATTCCAAGTATTCGAATATCCTTTCAAAATAAATACTCAAACTCTAGATAAAAAGGCAAGTTTAACCTCAAAGGTCGAAATACCGTGTCCTAACGTATTGGATACGATATTTTGCCTTAAGGCAAACCGGCCTCCTACTTATACACGTTTTCAATCAATCCCCAAATGATTTTCAAACAAACAAGGATCGTATTTTAAAATTTTTCCAAGTTTTCGAATTATCGACTTCAAAGATTCCAATTAATCAACGAGGTACCGGTTTCCGGGCGTATCGGGGGTGCTAATCCTTCCCCGTGCGTAACTGACTCCCGAACCTATTTTTTTCTGGTATGCGGACCAAAATTGTTGTTTTAATAAATCAAATAGTTTATCAAAAACAACCCCCTTTTGAGGTGGCCGATCGCACCCAAAAAAAAAAGATCGGTGGCGACTCCAGTCCTTGAAAAACCTTTTAAGTCGACGTCCGTTTTGTTTTCACAAAAATGGTTGCGACAATAATTAACAACTAAGTTCAGATTATAGAAATACAAACCAGGAATTTCTGAGCTATCCCACGTCGATTTTATCTTTCTCCTTTTTAGTCGAGGATGTCGGTACGACGTTGGCTACGGAATTAAAACAATTAAAATTCATCAATACAATAAAATTTCAATTTCATATTGAATAATGAATATTTAAATTTTTACTCAATATTTGTCTAAATTCCTATTTAGTCCCTAAACTGAGACTATTTTTATTTTTCACATTTAATTCTATATTTTCATACAAATTCCACTTTAAACTAAATTTAATTCTTTATTTTCAATTAAACCACTAAATTTCAACTTTTTTACAATTTAATCCCTAGTAGTCCAATTTTACAATTTGTTCTACAATTTAATCCTTTTCTATTTCTAACTTAAAAATCTATCAATTTAATCCCTTATACTAAAATTATTCAACATTAACAACATTTAAAAGCTCAATCAATACTAAAATTTCAACATGAGTCGGGTAACCCCAGGTACCGAGATTTCAAAAACATAAAAATTACAAGAAAAATGACTAAATTAACTAACCAATTAAATTTTGAAAATTTGGAGCCCTAACCTTGCGTGACTTCTTCTTTTCTTCTTTCTTTTTTTTTCTTTCTTAATTTGTATGTTTTTATCTTTCTTTATTTCTTTTTTCTTTTTACACTAACTTTTGTTTTATTATACTTTAATTTATTATATTATTATATAATAAATATACATTTACTTAATTATTAAGATAACATATTTTAATTATAATATATAAATTAAATTACATATAATTTATATATATAATTCACTAATCGTTCCACTTAAAGAAACAACGGTAAAATTCCTTCTTTAGTCCCTTTAATTATTCTTTAATCTATCTTCACCCTATGCACGATTTAGTCCTTATACCTAATTACTTTTAATTCAAGTAAATTCACTTAACTGAAACCTAATTAACTACACAAATAACTCCATAAATGTTTTTAATAAATATTTACGAGTCCGATTTACAGGAATGGAGTCCCGAGAATACAATTACCGACACCCCTGACTATCGAGTCGTTACACGACTAAAATATCTAACCATTCATAAATTGCCACATAACATACATTGACATTATTATTTACAAAAAAAAAAAACTTTGAAAAATATATAAATAAAATTATAATTTTTTTAAAAAAACTAAAAATATGTTAGACTTATTTTTAAAAAATAATAAAATTTATTAAAAAATACAAGAATTATAAAAAGTTATTAGATATTGTAAATATTGTAAAAAAATATAAAAATTATTAGAAATCATAAAAAGATTGTAAAAAAAAATTAAACTTATTCAAAATAGTAATAACTGTTATGTCTTGAAATAAAGTATACATTCGCTAATTACATTTAAAATATTAAATATTTTAATATAAAATTTGTATATAGTAATACAATCAATTTTTATAAAAACTATATTTAAAAAATATTTTAATGAAAATTGAATGATTTTTATATCAAATTATTAATATTTTAAAATACATTAATTTTTAGTACTTCATCAATGTTATTGACAACATATTTATTTGATTTCGCTCCCTATTTAATGTTTGGAGCAAGCTTCCTTCATCCATGGTTGTGCACATATTCTTTTTATTTTTATCAAAGTTCTTTAGAATGATCACACACTCGACAATAATTTTTAAGATTTTAGTTTTTAGATAGTAAAAGAAAATTTGGAATAATTAAAAATATTGTTTAAATTATTATTTAATTAAAATCATATTATTTTTTATTATTTAAACAATTTGAAAAAAATTATCCAAATTAATCATCTAAAAAGATCTACCAATTATAAATTTTGATTGATTGAATTATAAAATAATTATCGTAGGTGGTATCCTTCCAAGAAACAACGATTTAATGTCTAAGCTTAGTAAATGTGATTTATAAAATTTTAAAAATATTAAAATATCTAATATTTTTATTTTAAAAAATTTAGTAAATTTTACTAACTTTTATATTGTTTTTATAGTTTTTTTATTTTTAATAATTTTTTTCATTTTTAAGTATCTTTTAAGGTTTTCATATGATGATGTCATTGTGAGGTCATCATATGACACATGGCAATACATGATTGGTTGGGTATCCTAACCTAAACCTGAATGTCCAATAATGTTAAGGACTAAAGTGTGCTCAAAAAAAGTTTACATACCAAAGTGAGAAAAGGGATATACTTCAAGGACTAAAGTGTCGATTAAGCCTTTGTTTTATTATTATTACTATTATTATTTTATTAGGCTTAATGTATCATTTGATACAAGAGTTTTGCTTTAATGTTTAATTTGATATCAAGATCAAACAACATTATGTCGCCCAATTAATGTTCGACACACATGCTTTAGGAAAAAAAATATAGGTACTTAATTGGAATAAAGAAAAACTCAGGTATTAAATTGAATGTTAAAGCCAAACTCAGATGTCAAATTGGGACAAAAGAAAAACCTCAAGTATCAAATTGGAAAAAGTTCAAATACCAACATGAATATTAAAGAGAAACTTAAGTACAAAACTGAGATAAAAAATTTAGGTACCAAATTGAACATTAAAATTAAATTTATATATCAAATAACATATTTACCTTATTAATAATCTCATTTTTCACGTGCATTGACATTGAATTTAATAAAAAACAATGAACCAATATAATAATGGAGGGCCACAACGATGTACAAGGTACAACCAATTGCTGAAAAGTACATGTTGAAAATTATTTTCTTACCGCGTTTCGTATATGTATTTGGCTTTTTTACGGCAATAATATAAAAATAATTAATTATAAAAATAGACTAGGATAAAAATTATTTACGAAAATGAATACTTTTAAACAGTTTTTATAGGTGTCGCTTGACATACCGGTAACACCACCTTCATTTTTCCTCAATTATCAGCTAATCATTAGTTTTTCAAAGAAAAGAATTTTTTGGTACCACTATTGTGTCAAATGACACCGATATATATATTTTCTAAAATATTCGAGAAAATATAGATATACGAAAAAAAATTATTTTTAATAATACTTTTGGTGTGTGTCATACAGCACAGGGAAAATAACAAAATTGACTGGAAATGAAAAAAAAAAAGCTAAAGCTAAAAAAATAGCCCTAAAAAAAAAAGAGTAGTAAAAACTTCAAATTCACCTGCAAAACTGTTTCCTTCATCTTTTGCAAGAAAACAAAATTAAAAACTTTGGGTATTCACTTTTTGTTGTCATCTCTATTTTGCTTCTCTTCTCTAATTTTCAAATGTTGAGAAAATTAAATATCCTCAAATGTTGAGAAAGATTGAATGTTTTCAAAGATACTAAAAGAAAAAAAGTTGATAAAAATATAGAATAGTACAATTATATCGATGTTTTTCAACTTGGGGAATAAATGGTTGAGCTGACATCATTACAAAGAAAAAAACAGAAATAACTTTCAAAAGCCTCTATCTAACTGTACTATTCTATATTTTTATTTCCGATCCATTTTTTTTTATTTTTGCTAGTGTCGGTGTACCTTCTTAGGTATATTTGTATTTTCTCGGATATATTGAAAAATATATATTGGTGTCGTTTGACATAGTGGATGCACTAATTTTTTTTTTAAATCAATGATTGGCTGATGATTGGGGGAAAAGGAGGGTGATACCGCTAGTATGTCAAGTGGCACCGACAGGAACTGTTCAAAATAACTTATTTTCGTAAATAATTTTGATCCTAGCCTATTTTTCTAATTAATTATTATTTTTATATTATTGCTGTACAAAAGCCACAGTTTACAGTGCAACTCTCAGCTACTTGCGAAACAAACATGGAGAATTATTGCAGGATCGACTGTAATTATAACTAAGACTTTGAGGGCAAAGTATTATGCGCTGTGAAATGTTCTCTGTGAAGTCCACGTATCAGAAACACCTATAGCAAGTTTGATAAAAAATGGAAGGTCTAAAGGAAGCTCCTCATTATATTTTTGTACAAGATTTCTTATAAATGCTTCCCTATGAAATATGAGTTTTCAAAGAGGGTTTTGTCTACTTTGTAATGATTATGTGCTGATTTGAGAATGGGTGATATGGGAAGCTAGAAATGTTGCTATCTTTGAAAAATCCAACCTAAACCCACTCAAGACTTTGCAACTGGTTAACAATTGGGTCTTCTCAATTATGAACACAAATTTTGGGATTAATAATCAGGATAGACAATCCAATTCTCATCTTTGAGTTGGCAAGAAGTGGAGACAAGGGTCATTAGGGTGCAGCCATTTTTAAATACATAAAGAGACAAGGAAGTACTAGCATGCAAAAGATTCTCGGTTCAATCAAAGATTCAAACGAGGATTGCTTTCATCGATTAAAATGTCCTCATAATTAGGGGTGAGTAAAATTCGATTCGACTAAAAAAAATCGAAAAAAATTCGAATTTCAAGTTAAATGGATCGAGTTGTTCGAGTTAATCGAGTTATTCGAGTCAACTCGAATTTTTTTCCGAATTTTGGGTTCGAATCGAGTTGAGTTTTGAAATTCGAATAACTCGAATAATTCGAATAATTCGAATATCAAACTATAATATTTTACATTTTTACCCCAAACTCCCAAATCTTTTTACTTTTCCCTCAAAACTTTTACTCCTTCCCATTTTTCCCCAAAAACTTTTACTCCCCTCCCATCCAAACCCCCAATCTACTCAAAATCCATTTCACACCCAAATTTTACTCTCTCATTTACTTTTTCTCAAAATTTTACTCCCCAAAACCCTTAAAACTTTTTATTTTCCCCCAAAATTTTTATTCCCTCCCATTTTTCTCCTAAAATTTTTACTCCATTCTTATCCCACCTCCCATCTACCCCAAGCGCACCCCCCAATTTTTTTTAATATTTTTCCTCCAAAATTTTACTCTCCCTATTTACTTTTCCTTAAACTTTTATTTCCCAAAACTTTTTATTTTCCCCCAAAACTTTTACTTCTCACCTTTTACTCCCAAATAAAAAATCAAAATTATCCAAAAAAATCACTAAACATAAATAGTAATAATTTTATTTGTATCTACTATTTATATTATTAAATTAAATTTCACATTTATATTATTTTATATTATTAACTTGTTTAGTCATATTGAATATTTATATTAAAATTAAATTATTAATTATGCCATAAAATATTAATGTTAAAATTTTATATTGGTATCAATTCCACATTTTATCTTTAAAATAAATTTTATTAAAAAATCTCATTTTTACATTTAGTATATTTTTTAATTTCAAAATATATATTGACAAAATTTTGAATATAATTGAAACAACCAAGCAAGCAAAGAAGCTAACTCGTATATAAAAGATTAATAAATAAATTATAAGGTGATGAAAGTTAATAAAAAATTGATTAAGGTGGACAAATTTTATTACGATGGGTAACAGTGGTTATAAGGACTCAAAATTATTTTTTAAAATTTAACTCGAACAAATATATTCGATTCGACTCGATTCGAATTCCATCTCACTCGACTCGATTCGAGAAAATTTTAAATCAAATTAGGATGATAAAGTATGATTTATCAACTCGAAATATTTTTATTCAATTTGATCGAATGCTCACCCCTACTCATAATGTTTGAAAAAGGAGTAAGAAAATGCAAGATACTCAATAAAGTTAAATCTTGAACGAGTAATCCTAGGTAGAAGAACAAAGTTGAATTGACGGACTGAACCGGTTGTTGTTGGTATTCGTTTCCTTTTTTAAAATATTGATATTGTGATGACAAAATTAAGAGATAAAAGTATACAATAAGAAACAAAGGATTGAATCAAACTGACGACGTCTATTAATATCTCTTTTTATTCACTGTAATTTTTATTTTATACATTTCCAAGGATAATTTATATTTATATCAAGTCACTTTAGTTTTGCCCCTTCGCACCATCAGCAGAGTTGTGTCCTTGCTACCTGGACGGCTTACTTTTTAAGATTTATATTTTATACATTATTAGTATATAAATTTATATACAATCAATAAATTAAAACTTAAATTTATTTAATGAACCCCGTGTATTGCTTTGATATTCAAGGTGTTCATTGTCTCATATGTGACTTGAATTTAAGTCACGCTAGTCGCGTTGCTGTTAAAATTTTACTCTCTTATAATTTATCAAAAAGAAATCTACTTAATGAGGTACCAAGCTATAATTTGTAATGTATATAAAATACTTCATGTATTAAGAAATAAAATCCCCATCATATGTGTCGTGCTAGTATAGTGATGACTTTTTTTTTTAACAATCTCATTATAAGTTTTGATCATTTCTTCTTTTTTTAAGACAATGGCTAAAACAATCCATAGCCCCTCTCCAACCTATACATAAGAAGATAATGCCTTCAGCACATTTAAACCCACATATTATTGCATTGACAACAATATTCATATCAATTAAACTAAGATTCAATCGGTAGTATAATGATGACGATTGAATATTTCTTTTAACAAATATATCATTTGGGTTGACCCAAATTTAAATAAACTCGTTTTATTGTGACAGTTTGATTTTTTTTTAAATGTTTTCAAATTCAATTTTTTTATATTATTCGATTTGAAAGCATTAATTTTGTTACCATCGATATCCACAAATTTTTATAATTAGCAATGAGAGGCTCAAATTGTCCTGTAATTTCACTTCACGAAACTAAACATAAAATAAATATTGGCCATAGTCAAAAAAAGATACAAATTATTGTTTCATTTGAAGTTGACAACATTTTGCTTAATTTTAATATGATTGATCAGCAGCTGAAACATGTGGCAAGTTGGCGTAATTGATGAGATAATCCCCTAATCTTAAAATTTCTGTCTCATCACTTCAAATATTGCCAAAAAGCAGCACCAATTGCATATGTCCTGTCTTAAGAATCTATTTCTCCTCACCCTGTCAAACAATCTTATCCATAATCAGCTTCCCCACACTGTAATAATCTTAATCTCATAAATTTAATCAACTCATCACGAAATATTGACATCAATCACAATGGTTGATGTTTTCGAAAAAGAAAAAAATTATTGTTTTTTAATAAAAATATTACTTAAAACGTTAAATTTTTAAATATGGTAAAATAAATAATATCGTATCAACGTAGAAAACAGGTGGATTCTCAAGCTAATATCATTAACATCATTAAACTTTTGCACAATGTTTGGGTTGAATAGAGTTTACATTTTTGTGCTTTTTTTTTTTAATGAAAAAGGGTAAAACAAAAAAATACTATAATTATGCAT
This sequence comes from Gossypium stocksii, assembly GCA_020496765.1. Classification (NCBI taxonomy): domain Eukaryota; kingdom Viridiplantae; phylum Streptophyta; class Magnoliopsida; order Malvales; family Malvaceae; genus Gossypium; species Gossypium stocksii. The sequence goes on from CM035623.1 coordinate 6,675,697, forward strand.
TAGTGGTGGTTGTTTAAATCTGTAATGAGATTGGTCCATCTAGGGTCAGCTCCACTTAACACCGTAGAAAGTTGAAACCCACAATCATTGGAAGGTGAAAAATATAAAGAAGTAAATAGGCTAATTTGGGGGGGTGGGGGGGGCGTCGGTGGTCCAACGAGCTAAAGCAATAACATTTTGGGAAATTGGACCTAACGCTCTTGATTGGTCCACCTAATTGACTCCTTCACAAACAAGCATATTTTATCCCACCAAATAATATAAACACAATTTTTATATTAAATTTGTATAACATTAAGTATTAATTTGTTGATAATAAAGATGATCACGGTTTGGATCAGGTCTGAATAGAATTTTAGGTCTATTTTTAAGTTTAGGTTCAGGTTTGGGCTTAATTTAAAAAATGAGTTTAAATTTTATTTAAGCCCGACCTAGATGAAAATGTTATAAGTTAAATCCGATCCATTCGTATTAAATTTTTTATATTATTATTTTTATATAAAAATAAATTTTAAAAAATTATTTATGCTAGCAAACAAATATCTCTAAAATAGTAGCCAAACTAACAATAAAATAAAAGTTATACAATATCCAAAGAATAACAACAAAATAACAGTAATATAATAGCAAAATAACACTAAAACAACAACAAAATTGCAGCAAAAAGTAACAATTTTTTTGTAAATTTGGATCTGACCAAGCCTAGACTAAAAAAATTTACCCAAGACAAGGCCCGTTTCATTTTTTACCCAAACTCATTTTTAAAACTGTATTTTTATATAAACTCTCTTACTTTTCGAACAAATCTTCAGATCAAACCACATAATTAACTCTACTTGATTATGATAAAAAAAGAATATATATATATATATATAATAAGTTTAAGGAAGATAATAACTGCCCCTGCTGATGGTTTTAACCACGGGGGATGAAGGTGAAATGCATTTGGACATAAATATTATTAGATAATTGAATGCCAATTTGCATTTGACTAGAGCTGTACATGGACCGGGCGGCCCGGCCCGGCCCGGCCCGTAGGCCCGCTCAAAATGTAGGAGGGTTTGGGTAAAAATATAGGCTCGAAAAATGGGCTTGGACAAAAAATTAAGGCCCGTTTAAAAAATGGGCCGGGCTCTGGTAAGAAATTTTTGGCCCGAGCCTGGCCCGGCCCGGCCCGAATTCACTAAAGGACAAAATTTTTTTTTTAAAATATTGTTTTCTTATTGTTTTTCTCCCTATTTTGCTACCATTTTACTATTATGTTGCTATTATTTTGTTGTTATTGTTTAGGTATTGTATAAAACTTATTTTATTGTTAATTTTGTTATTATTTTAAAGACATTTGTTAATTTTGTTATTATTTTAGAGGCATTTGCTTGTTAAGTTACATCTATTTTAGTGTTATTTAAGTCTACATATTTTTTAAAATTTATTTTCAATTTATTAAAAAATATTTATTTTAATTTTTTAGTATTTTTGATGTATTATATATATTTAAAATTTATATAAAATAATATAAAAAATTAATACTGGCGGGTCAGGCCGGGCCCGGATTTTAGCATTTTTATATGGGCCGGGCTTAGACAAAATTTTAAACCCATTTTTTGGGCCCGGCCCGGCCAGAGCCCAATAAACGAGCCTAAATTTTTACTTGGACCCGGCCTGGCCCGACCCATGTACACCTCTACATTTGACCCCAGAAGCAAAAGCTGTTGCTATAAAGAATGGAAAGACGTAGGAGACATGGATAAGGGTCTGGTGTTTCTTAACTTTATAATTGCGTAAATACCAAAGATATTTAGGGTCGAGATGTTTTTAATATTTAAATTTACAATTTTTTTAATGTGAGCATAGGGGAATTTACGGGTTGCAAGTCGATTCTTTTAAAATGGAAAATTTTTTATTTAAGTTTTTTTATAGTTTATAAAATTTTAAATTAAAAATGATAAAATTATATTTTAACTTTTTAAAATGATAAAATTTAATTTAATTTTTTAAAAACTATAAAAATATAAGCTATTAAAATGATAGATTTACATTTTTTTTATCGTAAAAATATACAATTTAATTTCAGCCCCTCAAATTAATTTTCTAATTTCGCCTCGAGTGCATAATATGTTTCACATTCCACCTAATATTTGTTGGTAATATTAAGATTAATTGATTTGATTTATTATTATAGGACAACGGTAGCATTTGCTAACATTTTTATTTTTAAGAAAAAAGGGATTAATTGTAATTTTACTCTCTTTATTATATTAAAATTTGAGATTTAATTTTTCTATATTAAAATTTCAGATTTAATTTTTCTAATAAATTCATATAAATAGTGTTAAGTGTTAATGGATTCACGAAAGTCCATGTCATTACAGTTAATACAATGCTATCAATTTGAACATATACTAATAACAATATAAAAATAGGATCAATCATAAAAATAGTTAATTTTATTTATCTTAAATTACATTTTAGTTATTTATATTTGAAATGTTACGTTTTAATCACTTACGTTATCGTTTTGTTACGAAGTGGTTACTCTACCATTAAACTCCATTACCTCCCTAACGACAGTTCTACGTGGCAGTCCAAATGGGTTTTAAATGCCAACTTGGATGTCCTATGTGGCAGTCCAAATTAAATTTATTTAATTAAAAACCTATTTTTATCCCAACAATTGGACATCCAAGTTGGCATTTAAAACTCATTTGGATTACCACGTAAAACTGCCGTTAGGGAGTTTAACAGTAGAGTGGCTATTTGGTAACAAAACGATAACGCAAATGACTAAAACATAACATTTCAAACATAAGTGACTAAAATGTAATCTGAAGTAAACAAAAGTAATTATTTTTTATAATTTATCTTATAAAAATATGAAAGTCAGATTATATTAAATTAAAGTACAATAATTATAATAAAAAGACTAAATTCATTATTAGAGAAAAGAGAGAGAGAGAGGGGGGTTGAGATGGTTAAAATATTACCATAAATTGGCTAGATTACAATCATTTGCAACTTACTATATATTCAACATTATCATCAAATTGAGAAAAAAAAAATTGAAGTAATTTAATTGGTACAAGAAGTTCCATTTCAATAAATTTAATATACAGCTTTCCTCAATCCTTTACCTTTGCTGTCTTTTGTGTATATATAAAGAAAAAAAAGGGCATTATCATGAAATTTGTACCTAACCTCAACATTCACTCAACTTATTATTTGACAAGTGTGAATGTTTGTAGCAAGGTAGAGAAATATTAGTACATGGAACGTGACCAATAATTTGTGCATGTCCAAATCAACAAACCTAAACATAATTGGGTGAATGTTTCTTTTTTTAATGACCAACCTCGATCTGTTTGGTTGGAAGCTAGACGTGGAAGTGGTAGATATTGCATCAATGGTGGTGGGGGATGCACGAGGGAATCAGTTTACAGGCTAGGTTGATTAAAGCGTTAGCTGACGTTTTGAATGGTAAAAGGTTAGACGGAAAGATGGAGAGACGTGTGGGAATTTTAACGAACAGATGGCGAAGCTATCCCTTGCAGCATTCAATAGAAGATTATTCATTGTGAGTTTGGATGAGAAGTGTATTTATCCTATAGTTAGTGTAAAAATAACGGTAGTAGTAAGATTAGATACTGTAGCGATACCATAACGTGAGACAAAAAATAAGCTAAATACATCACATCGCACTGTCCATCCAAACTCACCCTAAGTATCGACTTCTAATAATTTTTATCCACCATCAAAGTTGTAACCCGAAGGTTACGAGTTTCACCAATCCTCAATGCTTATGAAAAGATGAAATGATATTATAAAGTCTTAATGATAAATTTGGCCACTAATGTTTGCATATTTTGTCAAAATAGCCCTAATTATATTTTTGACCATTTTTTGACCATCAACCTTTGTTCTTTTTTTTTTAATACGTTTTTTTCTAATAGATTTAATGAATAAATTCAAGATTTCAAATTTTCTTTCTTTCAAAAGGTTTCAATCTTTCGTACATTTGTTTATTGATAGGTTTTTCTACTGAGTTAATTTTTCTTAGATAATTACGTTTATTTACTTTAAATTAAGAGTTATTTTTTAATTTAATGTATTTATTTATTTTATTATTTTCCACATTAATTATCTTTCGGGTTATCTAATTAATAAATTATACCTCATTAAAAATATTTCACATACGAAATTCCACATCATCCTTGTTAACTTTTTTAACGTTTTTTCCATTAAATTTACTAGAAAAACTAGATTGAGAAAAAGAACAAAGGTAGATGGCCAAAAAATGCTCAAAAATACAATTAGGGCCATTTTAACAAAACATGCAAACATTAGTGACTAAATTTATCATTAAGCCTATCATAAATAACCTCTAAATGTTTATCAAATTTTGAATATATTCCATCTCTTTGTAGACTTAAAGTGAATTATAAGTTTCATCTTAAAACTTACTTGTACTTCTTTAACAAGTAAAGTTTAATTTTGGGTAAACTATAAAATAGTTATTTATGTATAATTTAAATTACATTTTGATCACTAAATTTTAATTTGTTACGTTTTGCTTACTAACATTATCAATTTGTAACATTTTCGTCACTGTATCATTACCCGTCGTTAAAAATGTTACAAAAGTTTGACATTGCACAAATGGTGTCACTAAATGTTGACTCCAAGGACTGAAGGCTCAGTTTCCCCTTATCCTTCCCTTTCTTTTCCACGTGAGATCAGATGGGTTTTATATAGTTTTTTTTTATAACTTTTCTTTTTCTTTTTTCACTTAAATTTATTCTTTTTTATTTCTTCTTTTTTATCTCTTCTTTTCCTTTTCTCTTTATTTCTTCTCCTTTTACAACCCTAATCATCGCTCAACTATTGCCACCGTTGTCCGATGATGTTTCAAACCAAACTCACCTCCAAAATGCTCCCCTCTTCATCATCTCTCACCTTCTCAAATTAGATTTCTTCAAATTTCATTTGAGAGTTTCGAAAACACAAAGTCAAAGATCAAGAACACCTAAGATCTGTCTTGCACAAAGCACAAGTATTTTTCAGGAAAAGTTTATTGCTATAAATATCACAAATCGGCTCGATTTTCAAAATTTTAATTTCCTACCATGACAAAAAACTGTTTTTAAACCGGATTTTTTTCAACATTTGTGCCATGCTAGACTTCCGTGATGTTTTTAACGTCAAGTAACGACAAAATGTTACAAATCAATAACATTAGTGACCAAAACGTAACAAATTAAAGTTCAATGACCAAAACGTAATTTGAACCATACATAAGTGATTATTTTTGTAGTTTACCTTTTAATTTTTATATTCTAAAAGTAAGTGTATTTCAATACTTTAATTTTAAAATTCTTAAAATAATTATAGTAAAAGTATTGTAGCGATCCCTTAACTATAACTTGGATTGCATTTTGTTCTTCTACCCGGAAAATGGATAAATTGGTCTGAATATTAGATGAAGGAGTAAAATAGTCCCTCCGTTAAAATTGTGTCATCAAAAGCTGATTTTGGTGTTTTATATATAAGACAACATAACAAATTTAACCATCAATCTTTACAGCTATACTCAATTTGGTCCCTACTCTTTTATTTGAAACAAATTGACCATCAATCTTTCATTACTAATGAGACACTATTTTATTTTATATGACTTATCAGCGAATGATTTAATAATTTTAAAAAAAAAATTAAAAAATCATAAATATTTACTTTAAACTAATTTACCTTTTTTTTCCTTATTTAGATATGGACCATATCGTTATTATTTTAATCTCTTCTTTTTAGAAATTAAAATATTTTAATATATATTTTAAATAGAGTTAAGAATTATTTAATAATTTATGATAAAAAATTCTTAATGTATTTTTTCTTAAAATCTTATCTTAATAGATATGCAGCAACACGAGAAATTATTTTATTGACACTTCTCACTACATCATCCATGGTCCGTTCCAATAATTTAATGACATTTCAGTAAATTTTTTCATTATATTAACACATAATTTTAGTTTTTTTACCAACCTCGAACCAGAACCCCAAATTCATAATCTTAAACATTAAAACTTGAACTTCAAATCTGAACCTAAACCCTAAATTTTGAATTCCTCGAACCCTGAACTCAAGGTTCCAGGTTTGAGATTCGGGTTTTAAGGTTTAATGTTTGGGTTCAGGGGTCGAGGATTTGGATTCTAGATTCGGGGTTTAAGGTAAAAAAATTACTAAAATTATGTGTCAATGACATAAAAAATTGTTGAAATGTTATTAAATAATTAAGAAAGGACCATGAATGAAGTAGTGAAAAGGGTCCATAAAATAATTTATCGCAACAACACATTATCAAATACAAGGATGCCAAATTAACAAATCATAATAACCCATAATTCTAATTCAAGATATTTTCTTCTACTTTAAAGAGGGGAGGAAAAGAAAATAACGCTCAACAAAACATTTCTCCTTTAAACAACTTCAATTCAAATGAAACTTAAGGTCTCTTTAGATGGACAGTGCATCTACCTCTGATTAGGGTAAAAAAGCAGTAGCGGTAAGATTAATTATTCAGTGATGGGAATAAATATTATAGCATGAGATAAAAAGAGAGCTAAACACATTACACTAGAATACACTGTCCATCCAAAATGACCTTAATCTAATAATTGTTGCATGAATTAAATAAATTAATATATTCATATGTTAACGATGAAAATACTAGCATTTGCATTATTCTTTCTACATATTATGCAAGGGTTTATCCACTGCAAGGCTTTAATTTAATTTATTATTATTCATATGATAGTACAAGCGTTGGGATTTTCATCACTAAACAACTGGGGAGCATAAACATAATGAACAAAATATGGAGCATTGGCATCTGTACTCTTCACAATCTTGTTTTCACTGGCTTCACCCACTACTTTCACTTCTTCCTTTTTGGCTTCAACTTTTACAGTCTCCTTCTTTTCTTCCTTTTCGGCTTCAACTTTTGCAGTCTCCTTCTTTTCTTCCTTAGCCTCCATTGTTTTTGAGCTTATCATCTCTGCATGTTTATGCACTTTCTTTTTAATGTATGATAACAATTTTTCTGGTTCCATTATTCCTTCTACTGTTAGGGTTTGTGCTTTCATATCACTCTTAACACTATAAATATCTGCATTCATAGTAAAAGAAAACTTATGAAGAGACTTGTGATATCGAATTTAGTAAATACATTCTTACCTTTATGCTTCAATAACTTGTTGCGTAGATCCTGCTCACACTTGTCACAATGTAGATGAACTTTCATCGTTGTAGTGCGTAAAATTGGCTGCGGCTCGAAAATACAATGTAGAATATTTAGAAATTAATTTAATGCCTTGTGATTGAGTAAAAGCATTATGAATATCTTTATATAAAGAATTAGATTGTATTTTATCCTTTTTATTAAAATAAGGGACAATTTAATTTATATATATTAGATTAAAAAGTAAATGTGGCACACATGTAATTGTTTGATCATTCTATCAACAATTTTAATTTTTAACAGTAGAAATTGATGAAATTTTAATGTAAAAAGACTAATTTGTGCTTGATCTAACGCAGGAGCGAAGCCAGAAAATTTTGATAATTTAAATATAGTACTAATAAAAATTTTCTATCATTAAAATATTTGTAAAAACAATAAAATTAGATATATTGTCTTCAATATTCAACTTTTATTTCTATTTTGATTATAGTAATTTGTAAATAATATATAATTAATATTTAGTAAAAACTAATATCAAGTAAAAAATAAAAAGTTTGTTTAAAAGAAACTTTTTTAAATTTTTACACGAACATTTACTTCAATTATAATTATTTTTACTAAACTTTTTAAAATAATATTTTTTAATTAAATTATAATTATTTTTAAATGTGTAATTATCACAATTTCTATTAAATTAGAGTTATTTTTAAATGTATAATTATCAAAAATTCTATTTTACACCAACTTTTTTAATTAATAATAATTATAAATTAAATATTATATTATTTTAAATGTCAATCTAGTAATATGTTAGAAAATAAATGATATTCTCATTAGTTCAAAAGTTAATACAATTTTGTGCTTTTATGTGTATATATATACACAAGTCAAAATTTTTTATGAGTCCTTATATTATGCATAAGTTATCAATTTTAGTCTATGTACTCTAATTTGATTATTTTAGTCCTTTCGCTTTTTAAAATTTGAAATTTAAGTCGTAATCGAAGTGTAGCCATTAAATTTTACTATTTCTAATATTTTATTTGGGAAACATATTATTATATGTATAATACCATATCAACTTATTGTTTCTACCATCCTAAAAAAAAGTTACCTCAATTTAATTAATAGATCTCAAAGCTATAATCTAAGAAGTTTGAAATTTCTAAATTTGAAAATATAAAAACTAATCTACAACCTACGCATAATATAAAAATTAATAATAGCATTTAACCTAGGTGAGAGAGAGAGAGTACAAGAGATTGATATACCAAAATATGCTGATTTTTTTTAAAAAAATTTGAGAATCTATGCTGTTTTCTTTTTTTAATTTATCGAAATATATTGAATTTGGACAGAGAAAGAAAAACGCATCTTATAAAACACGTTTTTATTATGAGATCAGTAAAATGTTACCGTTGACTTGAAAACACGTCTTACAAGATGTATTTTCATTTCTCTCTTGAAAACGCGTCTTACAAGACCCTTCCATTGCTATGTCAATGAAAAATGCATTTTGTAAAATTTATTTTCACTTTCTCTCTTCAAGGAAAAAATTTATTGATAAATTTAAAAAAAAAAATCAGAAATCACACGAGTATAAGAAGTAATAATAGAATTTAATGTGTTGAGAGTGAGAGAAAATTACCTTTTTGGTTTCCTTGGGTTTGCTGGGTGTAGCAGCAGCTTTGTCCTTGTCAGTGATCTTAATCTGAGGCGACAAAATCTCAACCTTTTTCTTGCTCACTTTTTCAATCATCTTGTGGGTTTTTATTACATCAATCACTCCTTTAACCTTAATTTCACCTTTCCCAACATCAAGTTCTACACCATGAACCCCTGCATTTGCATTTCGTATCACAACCATTATTCACCACCATTAATTCATCATCATCAATGAAAATAGGATAGCGTAGGCTACCTTGAGTCCTCATGAGAGGCTTTTTAATATCGCATGCGCATTGCCGGCAATGGAGATTCACTTTATAAACCGCAGTGATCACTCCCTCCGTCTTTGCTGCCATCTTTTGCGGCCCCAATCGATTAGCCGGCCCTCACTAATAGAGGACACTTATATTCATACAATGAAAAACTTTAATGAAACAAGAAACCAGACATTCTAAGGTTGTCACCAAACATGCCTAACACCATAAGCATGATAATTGGAGGAAAATTAGCCATGTTGGTAGGAATTGTTGAGGGTGGCTCACCCACTTCACATTTTTACTTGAGACAGTCCCCAAACACACCACCTTCCACCATCTTAATGATGAGACCAAAGAAATTCTAGAAACACGAGCATCATGGCATTAATTAATTAATTAATGCATCACCATCCTTTTTAACATGTTTTTAGGTACTTAAACACTTGCACTTGGGTTTCCCCAACATGAAGGAAGGCCTTGTACATTCCAATGCCTCCAAATAAAAAGTTGTTATTAGTCCATTAGGAATGAGCTATTGGATCATGGATTTGGTCTTGGATCATTTGGTGTATGCGTTAACCCCTTCTGATTTTTAACCTCTCAAATGGAAAAATATCATACTGAACCCTTTATATTTTTTAAAATTATAAATTAGTAAATGATTGACCTTAAAAACAATAAAATTTTAATTTAATACTTTAAAAATAATTAAGAAATGAGCTAATGTAATCATGAAATTGCATTTTAACTCTCATAAAAATATATAACTCAATTCCAACCCTCCAAAATAATTTGACTTTGTCTCTAGAATCAAGTAGTATAAAAGAAATCGAGTGTAAGAAAAAGCACAAGAGGGGAAACACATCTAATCTCAAACCAAGAGACTTACCCCAAACACTTGATCCTATGCACCCCACCCTCAACAAAAGAAGCAATAACATCAGCAGTAAGAAATGGTGCAAAAACATCTAAGGTAGACTCAAATTCATGATAGGACGCGAAAGATAAGGCCACCCACACTAAGCGATGAGCCACCTCATTAGCATTCCATTAAACAAAAAAAAAAATGTTATTTTATGGCTTCATTGAAGTAAATATGAAGGAAAATCAAGAAATACTCGACCCTTATTTTTCTTTAAATAAAAAGAAAAACTACTCAACTAAAAAATTTATCTCAATCCAAACTTAGCTAAATGAAGGGTTTAGATTTTATTTAATTTGGGTGAAAAGAAATGGGATGTAAGGTAGCTTTAATAGTTTTGTATATTTTTGCAAATTTTTATATAATTAAATTTTAACGATTTAGTCGTCATATTTTATATTCTATTTATATAAGATCATGCACGTCACGTAAATTAAAATTTTTTAATTATTTATTTTATGTATATAAAACTTTCAATTGTGCAATAATTATTAATATATACAATACTTTAAATCAATATAAAAAATTTACATGTATAACACCTATAATTATATCGATACATTTAATGGTTGACTTGTTAGAATATTGATCCTACAAAAATATACGAAAGACTTACATTAGTGTAAATGAATATATATACCCAATTTTAAATCAATATGATAAAATATCATATTAATTTAAAAATTTACGTGCATAATAACTGTGATATAAATAATATTTTTTTAAAAATAGTGGAAGTAGATTCTTATATTTACATATACTATTCTTGAAGGGTAGCATCTAGGAGATACAATTTTTCAATAGTTTTAACCTTACCTTTGTGTTCCATCAGAGTCCCATCAGATCCATTCAAGGTTTGTCTCCAAACTTATGGGCTCCAAAACAGCTAGCCACACCATAGAAAGGCCTTTTAAGTGGATACAAAGGTAAATTGGTAATATGCTGATAATTCCTTTACTTTCACAAAATTTGAGATTTAGTCCTTCTATTTAAAAATTTAGTTTTCCCTTCTTTTTCTTCTTCTTTTTTTTTTTAAATTTTAAAATTTCAGTCCAGACATTAAAATCGTAAGTATTTTTTTGTTAAAATTTACCAATTTGAAATTTTGATTAGGTCATTATTGGTAAAAGTATCATAAAAGTATTTGTACGAGGAGTTATATTGCATTTTTGCCCATTTTACTCAAAAAATAAAAAATTAATCCATATATATTAGATTAAAGAGCAAACTAGTTTTTTTTATTAAAAATTTAATCTATTTTTATTGCTAAAAACTTATGTAGATGATGGAATAACCAAATATTTATACATGGTGTGCCATGTGTACCTTATGCTGACATACAGGAGCCAGATTTTAACAGTTGAAATGAATGAAATTTTTAATAGAAAAATTAATTTACTCTTTGATCTTCTATGTAAGGACTAATTTACTCATATTTTTAGTAGATGAGATATCCAGAGTACTTTTACCAATTATCATAATATGATGGCATATGATTGATAATTTTTTTTTTTGAAGAAAAGACTCAGATTGGGCTTTTATTATCATAACTAAACTTACAATTCAAATTTTAAAGCTGAAGCAGGCCTAAAACTTAAGCAAGGCCTAAAACCAAAATTAAAACAAAAGAAAACAGAATACTCTAGAAGGAAATCACTGCACTGTAGATATGCCCAATCAGAAAATCCTAACGCCATCTGCTTTTGTCAAATCTTTCATTTCAGGCTTTAATGGCTAATCAGTTTCCAAGGGAAGCATTTACTCCGAAAACTCTTGGTCTGGTCATTCAAAGAACTTCCCCTTTTGCTATTCATCTCCGTTTCCTTTCAGTCCGGTTCTCTTTCGCTCTCTGTCCTCTTCCTCTTTTCGGCATATTCCGGGACCATTCTGACCAGGTATACCTTCTCCTTCCTCTTTAATGATTCTTTGGCTATCATGTGCGCTAAACCATTTGCTGTTCTTGGAGTGTATTCGAATATAAGATTTCTAGATCCAGAACTTAACTATTTAATGTCATGGATGTATGCCCCTATCTGCGACTTATCTTGCTTTCCTGCTTTAGATTTTTTGATTATTGACAATGAATTCCCTTCTATGATTATTTCATGCCATCCCATGTCGACTCCGATTTGAGTTGCTTTCCTGCAAGCAAGCGCTTCGGCTGCAAAAGAAGAGTAAACGTGCTGGTGGATTTCTGAGCAAGAAAGGAGAACATACCCTTCGCTGTTTCTGGCCACAACTCCTGAGGCCGAGTGAGCGAGTTCTTCATCGAATGCTCCATCAAAATTTATTTTCACTGCTTGCTTCGGTGGGTATCTCCATTCACTAACTGGTTCATTTTTTTTACTGGTTCTCATTTCAACACCATCCAATTCTTTAATATAACTGAGCACAAACTTTACTATCTGCTGACCCGTTTTCCTTATTTTGTCATGTATTCGAGCATTCCTATCCCCCTAAATAGCCCATAATGTGCACCCGATTAACCTACACTGACCTTGAGAATGTTGTGCAAAGAGCCAGGTAAGCCACTGCTGAAAACCTAAGTTATTTTCCCACCAAATATTATGGCGTTCTAATGTTCTCCAAAACATAACTGAAACAGGGCACTCGCGAAATACGTGGTCAACAGTTTCTGCTCCATCTTCACATCTGGGACATTTTGTACTATTTGCGAGCTTCCTATATTGCATATTCACCCATGTAGGGACATAATTCCACGAAATCCTCCAAATTGTAACTTTTATTTTTGTGGGTAGATTTAGGATCTACAATTTTTTATAAAATTCCCCATAGCTGGTATGTAAAGCATAAGCTCTAGGATCAGACATTTGTAATAATTTATAAGCGTTCCGGACCGAAAACTCACCCGAGGGCTCAACACTCCATACCATGAAGTCTTCATGTGGTTTGCTTGCTAGAGGGATACGGAGGATCTTTTCAGCTACATCATGCGAAAATGTATTACAAATCAATTCCCTCTTCCATTTTCGTTCCTCGCTATTAATCAATTCAGCAACTTTAAAATCTGGCATAATAAAACCAATAGATGATAATCTAAATCCAACTACACCTGGGATCCACGAGTCTCCCACTACTGTAATATTTGAACCAGTACCCACCTTCCAACAAAGCCCTTTCTCCAAAATACCCTTTGTTGCCCATAAGCTCCTCCAGACATACGAGCTCCTATTTCCCAAATCAGAATTTAAGAAATCCGTATTCGAGAAATATTTTGCTTTAAAAACTTATGCTACTAACGATTCTGGATTGGTTATAATCCTCCAACCCTGTTTTGCTAATAAAGTAATATTGAACAAAGGTATATTCCTAAAACCCATCCCACCATCATTTTTTGAACAACATAAATGTTTCCATTGACACTAATGCATTCCTCTTTTCCCATAACTTTTCTGCCACCAGAACTTTGCAAAAATATTCTCAAATTCCCCACATAATGAATTTGGCAGCAAAAAATAAGACATAGCATAGGACAGGATTGCCTGCAACACTGATTTAATAAGGACTTCCTTACCCCCTTGTAAAAGAAATCTGTTACTCAAGCCTTAATTCTCAAGAAGATCCGTTCTTTTAAGTGTTGAAAAGCCTCTTTTTTCCTTCTTCCTACCATATTAAGGAGCATCAAATAGTTTTTCAGGTTTATTGAAACTCGGACCCCAAGCAACCTAGAAATTTCTCCCTTTACGTCTTCTATTGAGTTTGAACCATAAAAGGTCGTTAATTTGTCAAAATTGACACATTGACCCGAACAATTCTCGTATTCTTTTAGTATATCTTTCAATACCATTGCTCTCGCCTTTGTTGCTTCACCAAACAGAATGCAATCGTCTGCAAATAATAAATGTGAGATCTCTGGTCCCCTTCTACTCGCCTTTGCTCCTTTTAACAAGCCAGCTCTTGTTGCCAATCGTATCAAAGATGAAAGCCCTTCATTACATACAAGGAACAAAAACGGGCTAAGAGGGTCCCCTTGCTGAAGTCCCCTAGTAGGTTGAAAAATTTCTCCCCTTCTCCCATTGATATGCACAGCATATGATGCTGTAGTAATACACTTCATAATTAGTGCCACCCATTTCTGTGCAAAACCCATCTTAATCATTACCTCCCGCAAAAAATCCCATTCAACTCTATCATAGGCTTTGCTCATATCTAACTTCACTACCATATACCCTTTTTTGCTAGTTCTTTTCTGACAAAAAATATGTAGAATCTCCTAGGCCAAAAAAACATTATCAGTAACTAATCTACCAGGGACGAAAGCACTCTGTGCATTATCAATACATCTTCCAATGACTTCTTGAAGACGATTGGCTACTGTCTTAACCACTATTTTGTAAATAACCGTGCAAAGACTAATGGGTCTGAAATTGACCAGGTGTTTGGGATTTGGAATTTTCGGTATAAGCATAATATTCGTTTGATTGAAAAAACCAAGTTCTTTATCATCATTCAAAATCCCCGAATAAAAATTCTCAACATCTTCCCCAATAATGTGCCAGTATTTTTGGAAAAATAAAGCTGGAAAACCATCATACCCTGGTACTTTAGTGGGTCCCATTCCTTTTAAAGCTGACTTAATTTCTTCCGCCGTAAAAGGAGATAATAATGCTAAATTCAATTCAAGAGAAATGCTAGGCTCAATACCTGTTAAGAGGTGAGATAGGTCCCCGATTCCATTTGACTGGAATAGCCTTTGAAAAAATGACGTAGCCTCATCTTCAATCTCCCTTTCCCTTATGATTTCCTCACCTTCATTACCCTCCAGCCTGGAAATTGTGTTTATCTTTTTCCGAACTGATACAAACTTATGAAAAAAAGAAGAATTTTTATCTCCTAATTGGAGCCAATTTGCTCTTGCTCTCTGTTCCCAATACATCTCATCTTTATCAATCTCTAAATTAAGATGGACTTTGGTGTTGATAATCTCTGCCATTGTTTCATCATCTCTCTCCTTGTCCAACAACAATTCCAGATCCTTTGTTAACTGCTTCTTCAAATCATTCCTACCTTTCTTAACTGCGTCTGCCCACCTTCTCAAATTACTCTGCAACCTTTCAACTTTCTCAAACAATGAGCCCTTTGATGATTCCCATGAAGCTTTAATTTCTTGTTCAACTGTCTCTTCCATAGTCCACCATGCCTCGAATCGAAAACTTGAATTTCTCGAATGTCGGATTCCAAAGTTTGTATCCAAGAGGAGTGGACAGTGATCTGACATAGAATAGGATAAATGATGATTGCTACCTGATGGAAAAAGACTCAACCATTTTCCGTTTGCTACTCCTCTATCCAATCTTTCTCTAATGTTCATTTTCGGCAAATTTCCCCTCTCCCATGTAAACCAAACCCCTGAATATCCTATGTCTACTAATTGACAATCTTCCAACACCTCTTGAAAAGCCTCCATTCTTTTCTGGTCACGTGGTATACCACCATATTTTTTAAAAGAGTACATGATTTCATTAAAATCCCCACATACCATCCAATGGTGGTTTTGTTCTTGACCCAATCGCCTAAGAAGATCCCACGTAGCACTTTTATTATTCAAATAAGGTGAACCATAGAACCCTGTAAATCGAAGTATCCCCCATCCATGCTAAACACAGTCCACTACGAGAACCATCTGCTTCAACTTCAATCCCATTCATAAACCCATAACTCCTTCGAACTTTCTCCATGCATTTCTTGTTGAGTTTTGTCTCCATTAAGAAGACCATTTGGGGATTGTGCTGCTTCAGTAGATGCCGCAGCCGTCGCAATGCCCGTGGACTCTCCAATCTACAGATATTCCAACTAATGGTTTTCATTGCGTTCGGCTGGCTTGCCTTTTGGTAGCCGACGATTCATTAAAATTGGGAACCTCATTCTATTCCAAAAAACCTACCCCCACTTCTAAAAAACCTCTATTCGGTACATCTAACCCTTCATGTTTCTATCTCTTTACTCCATCTAATGCAATCATGTCAATACTAGTATTTTTGTCCCTAAAGACCTGAAACTTCCTCTTTCCCATAGTGCTTCCCTCTTCTTTATTTGACAATGCCCCTAGAGCAAGTCTTTTCCAAGTAGACTTCTTACTATGCTTTGAATTTATATCCAACATGCAGATATCATCGGTGGACTCTATATATTCCTTCGTCACAAATCCTTCGTTCCTCTCCTCCGACTCATCCTCTACACGGACCACTTTAGTCTTATTCTGGGTTTCTCTGTTGCTGCTATCCTCTTCAGGGTTCTTTATGCACAAGTGTAATGCTTTTTCACCACCTGTGTAAGAGGCTTGATGCCTGATTTTCCTAGATAAAGCATTAAATTTTATGCTCTCCTTCCCAAGTAAATTTGATTCAGCTCTTAAAGCCAACGAAAACGGAGGATTATCCTTATAACTATCTTTTTCTATCTGTTTCACCTCAAGACATTCAACAAGATTGCGCCCCATTCTTTCGCATCCGAAACAAAAAGTCGGTAAGTTTTTATATTTAAACGAGATCCACACTTTATTATTATTATTATCAATTGAAGTGAAAATACCACGTCTAAGGGGTTTCTGCACATCCAAATACACTCTCAAGGGCCAAGAATCTGCGGTGATTTCAGATCTAATAATTTCCCCAAAAGTGACTCCAATGGCATGCATTAAATCTTTTTTATCAAATTCTGGTAAGCACTCACTAATTTTAATCTAGTATGGCGATGAATAAAGCTGAATCTGATTCCTTTCAATTGGTTGAGTTAACCGATCAAAGAGAACTAAGCTTTTGCGAAACAACCATCGTCGTCCTTCCAAAATAGCTTCGAAGTCTTCCTCTGAGTCAAACACAATAAGAAAAAGATTTGGCCCCGTTGGCTGTATCTCAAATTTACGTTTCGTTTTCCATATGCTCCTTATCTAAGCTATAAAACTTTCTGTATTATAAGGCTTCTTTAACCAAATTGAACAGATCAGAGTAGGTTTTAAATTTGGTACAACCAGCGAGCACTTGTGATAACTGAATTAATTCTTCAGCTAGTAGCGAGATCTCATTGCTCCCCTCTCTGCAGTCACCACCGCTCTCCTCCATCCCAGGCTACAGCAGATACTGTTATCTCTAAGACTCTTCAGCAGAGCACTCTTGGTTTTCAGAGAGGACTCTTTTATGATTGATAAATTTTTATATAAACTACTAATGATGCTAATTGAATTTTTAACACTTATAATGCGGTAACCAAATTTTAAATTCTATACAAGTAGATGGACTAACATCAATTTTAACCCTTAGTAAAATACCTCTTGAAACTGAAAAGGACAGGGCATTTTAATCTAAGCTTCCATGGCGGCAGCACGAAAATGCCAAGAGAATATAAAAAGAAAGTGGGAACAAAGAACATACGAGCTCAATGGTCAAAATCATTACAAATTTCGAATCGGCCATCATATGTCGGTAGCACGAAAAATGCAAGCTTGAAACAAAAGTCAGGTTGGCCCCTCAGCACAGCACCACTTTGTTTAACCCAAGGTCATATAGTTGCGTCATCTGAGTTACGTCAACATTCCTTCAACGTTTTACGTTTGGCATGCCATCAACAACACCATCCCCCCACTCACACTCATTGTCAACCAGTGCTCAATTTTCAGTCCACGCGTTATTTCTGCGTTTTTTTACCTTTTATACGTCCCATAGAATCCACCGTCCCTGGGTTTCATTTTTCTAGATCCCCTGGACCCATTCACCTTATATATGGTATTTGGTAAGCACAAAAGAAAACACAAGCAAAAACTTGCCCTTTATTCAGTTTCAGATGGCAAGCAAGAAGAGAGTTCATGCCTGCAATGGTGAAGATGAGGAGCAAGAAGATGAGAAGATGGAGCAGTTCTTTGCCCTAATAAGGAATTTCCATGAAGCTGTTAATAGGAGAAAAAATGAGCTAAGACAAAGGGATGAAAAGATAAGGAGGGTCGATGATAAGCAAACAAGTTGGGTTCCAACTTTTGAATGGGCAGATTTTGCCGACGAGATTGAGTTTCGGGGGCCATCTACAATTAACAATAAAGAAGAAAAAGGAAAACATGAAGAAGAGGAAGAAGGATTAGATCTTAGGCTTACCCTTTAGTTACTACCATCGATTTATCTCTATGAATGTTAAATATAATTACTACTTAATAGAAAATTTCTTACTTTTTTTTTTTGTATTTTAATTGATTATCTGTTATTTTGTCTGTTGATGCTTTGACAAAGGAAAGGTTTTGGTTTTGCATTGTTGCTTCCTTATTTAAGCATAAGCGATGTTTTCAAAAGCCAAAAACTTTTAGCGACGCTTGCAATCGTCGGGAAAAAAATGCTTGTTGGTTCTTTCTATCGACGCTCTTAGACGCGGAATTCTGACTGAAATCTCTTGATTTGCTTTGTTATTGTAATCTATTGGGATTTATTGGTCACATTAAGCATCCATTTCACACATAATTTCAAACTCTAGTTAAGTTTTTATACGATTCATCTCTGAAGAACTGACTTGAAAAAACTATCTTATTTATGTTGTATGGATATTCAACACTCAACACATTGGAACTTGCAAAAAATAAAAGGAAAAATCAAACAATGGACAAGCATGACCAAGACACTAGTGTCCCGAAGTCAACATATCAGGGGCTAGGTTTAATCCTTTAAAAAAAAATTAAAATGTTATAAGGTTTATAATTTAATTTTGACTCTCAAAGAAGAAGGTGGGCAACTATGGTTAATTCATTTAGGCTAATGAAGAAGAAATAGAAAAAGACGAAAATGAAGAGTCGGATGCAAGTTCTAGAAAAGCAAAAGATTGGCAAATGAATAAAAAGAAGTAAAGGATAAAGGAGGAGAAGGAGGAAATGAAGAAAAGAGATGGAGGTCCTAGAAGACATGAAAAGAAACCAATTCATTTTGCTGAATCACGAATTATGTGAGGGAAAATACTTGAAGTAAGCCTTCAACTGAATTAGTATAATGAATCAATTAATTGTTAAAGATAACTTAGAAATATTTTTATATTTAGAGATGAGGATAAAAATAGCACAGTTTGAATCCGTATGGTAGAACAACTTAACTATAGTTACATAGACCTGTTCATGGGTCGGGTCACTCAGCCCGGCCTGAAAGCCTGCTTAAAATGTGAGAGAGTTTGGGCAAAAACATAGGCTCGAAAAATGAGCTTGGACAAAAAAATAAGGCCCATTTAAAAAATGGGCCAGGCCTCGGGTAAGACATTTTTTGTCCAGGCTTGGCCTGTCCCGAATTCACTAAATGACAAAAAAATCTATTTTTTAATATTATTTTCTTATTGTTTTCTCTCTATTTTGCTACCATTTTACTATTATGTTGCTACTATTTTGTTGTTATTGTTTGAATATTGTATAAAACTTATTTTATTGTTAATTTTGTTATTATTTTAAAGTCGTTTGTTAATTTTGTTATTATTTTATAGGCATTTGCTTATTAAGTTGCATCTATCTTAATGTTATTTAAGTATACATATTTTTTAAAATTTATTTTCAATTTGTTGAGAAATATTTATTTTAATGTTTTTAGCATTTTTGATGTATTATATATATTTTTTAAATTATATAAAAATAATAAAAAATTAATATGAGCCGGCCGAGTCGGGTCCAAATTTTAACATTTTTTATTCGGGTCGGGCTTGAGCAAAATTTTAGGCCCATTTTTTGGGCCGAGCCGGACTACGGCCTAATAAACAAACTTAAATTTTTAGTTGAACTTGACCTGAACCTAATTCGATTCGGCCCATGCACACTTCTATAGCTACATATATTATCACCTGTTAGCCAATAAAATTAAATTATAGTAATTATTAAATAAAAGATAAAAATGTACATGTCATTTTATTTTTTCTATATAGTGATGTGATGGTTTGGTTTCAAGTGTTGGGGTGTGAGCCACGAAGGCTCATTTGAAACATGTTATGACTTGGGCAGCTCATATTCCACGCAACAAAATTCGTACTATAATTGCGCAAATGTTGCACACCCATTAAGGGAGATTGAATTGTTAAGGAAACAACATAATTTTTTTTTTATATGTAAAAGGACGTGGAATCAAGAATGTTAAAGTGTATTATTTTTATATTCATGAATTGAAGAAAGGTTATAAGTAGTTTTAAGTATTGTATAAAAAAATCGATATAATTAAAATATATAATAAAATTATTTAGAAAAAATTAAACTATTAAAATTCAAATACTTCACATAAATAAATTTGCTAAAAGAATATAAAAAAAATACAAAAGCTCACGGAATAGTTTGTAATTTTTGTTCGGTTTAATACTTGTTTTAGCTTTTACACTATAGTAAAATTTTCGTTTTAACTTTTTTACTATTTTTTCAGTCGCTTTGTCTCCTTTACTTCCTTTCTATCCATCACATTAGTCCTTTGATCATTTCTGTTTTTTTTTTAATCTCACATATTCACTTTTTAACAGAAATAGTTAATGAGCTAATGTGATGGACAAAATGAAAATCAAGAAAATAAAGTGATTGAAAAATAATAATAAAAGACCAAAGCGGAAATTGCACTATAGCATAGGGACCAAAACAAGAATTAAGTTTTTATTATTATTATTATTGGTCTCTTTTTTTATAAAGCTATGCAATAGTTAGAATATAAGTATAGCACTTAAAAGAAGGAAGACCAAAAGAGCCTGATGAAGACTTTATGTGCTATCATTAGGGAATTGTACTACTTTTTGCCTAAAGGAAACTTGAAGTGCATAAATTCCATAACCCTAGTTGGTGTGTGATGGATTTTTTTTATCCTCTATATGAAAAGCAATGTGGGCTCAATTACCCAAAAATGCCCTTTTTTTCAAAATTTACGGAAATAGCTCGATATTTCAATTATTTATGGAAATGGGCCGAAAACCCCAAAATCGCGTCCACGTCAGCGCGTTTTTTAGGGAAAAAGGGGGAAAACGCTTTCCCGGGGAAGCGTTTTTCCTCGTATTTTTTAAGGTTAATGGCTGGTTTAGGGTTAGGGTTTAGGATTAGGATTAGTGGTTTTAGGATTAGTGGTTTAGGGTTTTTAAGTTTTTTTATTTTTTAAATTTAAAAAAATTAGGGATTATGGGTTTTGGGTTTAGGGTATAGGGTATTTAGGTTTTTTATTTTTTTGAAATTAAATAAATTAGGGATTATGATTAATTAGGGTTTAGGGTATTTAGGTTTGTTATTTTTGTAAATTAAAAAAATTAAGGTTTGGGTTTGGGCTGGTTTATGGTTTTTTTGTTTTAGGGTTAGGGTTTAAGGTTTAGGGTTAGGGTTTAGGGTTTAAGGTATTTTGGTTTTTTTAAATTAAATAAATTAGGGATTATGGTTAATTAATTAAATTAAATTAGTAATTAAAAAGTATATAATTATTTGTGTTTCTGATTTTAGCATTTAAAGATTTAATTATGGATTAATTTTTAAGTAGTTTAGGGTTTAGGCTTATTAAGAAATATATATTAGCGATAATATAATTTTTTTAATTGATTTGGTTTGTGAAGAAATTATTCTGAGAAGACGTTTCTGAACAAACAGTGTAAAAAACGCTTCAAGCAGGATGCACTGTCAGCAGAAGTGATGGAAAACGCTCCCACGTGGACCCGTTTTTGCGACAGTAGTTCCTGAAAAAATTATTTGGAGAAGATGTTTCTGAACAAACAGTGCCAAAAACGCTTCAAGCATGATGCACTGTCAGCAGAAGTGATGGAAAATGCTCCCACGTAGACGCGTTTTTGCTACAGTAGTTTCTGAAAAAATTATTTGGAGAAGACGATTCTGAACAAACAGTGCCCAAAACGCTTCAATCAGGATGCACTGTCAGCAGAAGTGATGGAAAACGCTCCCACGTGGACGCGTTTTTGCTACAGTAGTTCCTGAAAAAATTATTTGGAGAAGACGTTTCTGAACAAACAGTGCCAAAAACGCTTCAATCAGGATGCACTGTCAGCAGAAGTGATGGAAAATGCTCCCACGTGGACGCGCTTTTGCTACAGTATTTTCTACTTAAATTATTTGGAGAAGACGTTTCTGAACAAACAGTGCCAAAAATCAATTCAAGCAGGATGCACTGTCAGCAAAAGTGATGGAAAACGCTCCCACGTGGACGCGCTTTTGCTACAGTATTTTCTACTTAGCCTGAGGCTATAAATAAGTCAAATTTCATTCTCATGTTGCATAACTCACAACAAAGAAAAAAAAAATTGAGAGGTTAAGAAGAGTAGAAATTGAAAATGAGTGAACGTATTAGTGCTGTTATTTACTATGATCGTGAGGTTCGTCACACTGAGAACGGTGTTGTTTTTTTATCTGAGAATACAGTGCGACTAGTTTTTAACCAGAACATTGAATTGGCAGATCTTCGCAAAAGAATTATGCGTAAAATTTTCGGTATGACGCCAATGAAAGTTTTGTCTATTAAGTATCGATTTTGTGCTTCTGATGATCCGGTGACATATGACTCGTTCGACATCAGAGGTGCTCGTGGCTTAGAGGCAATGGTGCAGACTCATCTCGCTAGTGAAGCACCATATCTTAAGTTATATGTACAATTTTCATCCCCAAATGATGCATTTGCGGCTTCAACATCTACTGCTATTCGAGAGGAGTACACAACCCCTGCCCGACACTCTGTTAGTGGGTGGCAAAGCACAGAAGCTCCGGTGTTTAGCAGTAGTACGGAATACACAACCCTTGCACGACACTCCGTTAGTGGATGGGATATGCACCTCAGTGAGTCGATATCTGATGCTGGGAATACGTACTGGGGAACATCAACTTTTACTGGTGAGCAAGCCACATCTGATTGGGGACGTTATGAAACGTTTAGAAGAAGGGATGATGTACTCCCTATGATGTCCACCTGCGAGGGGACCTCGTACGTTGCAACTGATGGTAGGTTAGATGATGAGTCTGATGTGGATCCACCTCGAGAGCCCGGGCCTGATGGTGCAGAAGTTGCATTATTTTCTGAACCATAGCCTGTGCCAACCGAAGCTGAAGGGGGTTCAGATGAAGAAGAAGAAGATCCGCGATTTAGGGCGTACTCGCCTCCTGCCCACATGCATAATATCGATTTATGTAATGATGATGCATTGGAGTTTCTAGATCTACCACACAGAAGGCGTGACCGTGCAAGTTCATCATTGGATTCGGGCGAATTGGAAGTTGGCAAGGAGTTCTCAAACAAGGATAGTTTTCTTGGTGCATTGAAACAACATAGCATCATGAACGGGGTTAACTACAATGTGGTTAAATCCAAATCTGATAAGTTTGAAGCCAAATGTGCGGTGAAAGACGGGACATGTGCATGGAAAATCATGGCCTTGTTGAGGAAAAGGACAGGGTTATGGGAGATAAAAAAAGTATAAAGGTCCACATACATGTGTTGGAGGTACAGTAAATAGGGTTATTTAACACGTAAAGTTACGTTATTTAATACGTAATTTTAAAATATTTAACGCACTAGCTTAATACTTCATTGACAGGTGTTTCACAAGATCATCTTCTTCCTCCTATCCATTCCACATCCTTAATTTATATAACATGCTCTAAGTAACACTATTAATAATTTCACTATTTACTTATATGTATATTCAAAACTGTCTATTTGCGTCATGGCCACTAAATTATTTATATCTTGAGCTACAGAACTCAAAATTAGGATCCGTAAATTTTTCTTGAAACTAGACTCACATATTATCTTACCATAAAATTTTCAGAATTTTTGGTTTAGCCAATAAGTACAGTTTATTCTTTCAAGTCACCCCTATTCTGTTATCTGACAGTTCCGACCCTTCCTCACTAAAAATCAATTATCTCTTTGTAAAGTATTAGGATGATGTTGTTGTTTATTTCTATTGAAAATAGACTCATTCAGGAATCTAACCATATAAATTATGTCTCAAAATTATTTTTATACAATTTTTAATGATTTTCCCAAGTCAGAATAGAGGATCCCGAAATCATTCTAAACCAGTCTCACAAAAATATAAATATCTCAAAATACAAAATTTCTTTACTTTCTATGTTTCTTTTATATGAAAATAGACACAATAAGTTTTAATTTCATATCTTATTCATCTTCTAATTCGATTTCTACAATTTTTAGTGATTTTTCAAAACATCTTTTATTGTATTAAATGAAAATGTATAAAAAATTATTTATTCAAATATATTACAATAAATCAATGTTGGTGGCGGTCGGAATCAGTGCCACATGGGGGCCGTCGACGGTTACGCGCCGGATTCCTCCTTCGTTCAGCATCTGCCGAGTGTTGTGCTTCCTCGGGCGGGGATTCTGGTTCCTCCAGTATGGGATCTGGTTGTGGGTGTTGGGAGGATGAACCACCTTGATAAAATAATGAACCCGGAGGTGTTTGCATCATCCATGGCGAAGGTGGTAGAATCCCATAAGGCAATGGGGATTGGTAAAAAGAAGAGCTCCCCGACGGTGACTCGTGCGATCCCTCATGCGACGGCGGCCTATAGATCGACGGTTGAGCAGGAGTAATCGGAAACGGAGATGAACCAGGCCATGCATTCCAACCTACCATGGGACTAGAAAACGGAAACATATAAGGGTTAGGATACATAAAAGGGCTAGGGTACATACCTGGCATCATCTGAAAAGGCTGTGATATGGGTGTCGTCTGTTGAACTGTTGGGTCCGGTGACTGTGGGGGTGCTGTTGATGGGCCCGGTGGCTGTGTCACCGCTATTGATGGGCTCGCATCGTCATCCCTTCTTCTTGGATTTAAAGGGCCTTGTCGTTCCCTTTCAACACGTATTTGTCGTCGCCTCTCCTCTTCGGATAATAGATATGGCTTGCCATGGATTCTAAACCATGGCATGTATTCCGGCACGCACGCCAACTCTGCCACGATAATCGGTTCCCGAGTTGGTATATAATCATATCGATTTTCCCACATTTCGATATAATTTGACCAATATCTTGGCCAATCCGTATTCGGTTGTCGTAAGTCGATTTCGTGCTCATCATCTAGCTTCTCAGGTGTCACAGGGATCGACTGTCGGAATCCAAATTGCCGCAATACTCTATCGGATTGGTGCATCTCAATGATCGCATATGTGACCATTGGGGCCTTCACATGCCAGATGTTCGGATTTTGAAATAATTCATCTGGAATTACCGCTCAAACTGCCGGATCCTCGTATGGTGTCCATTCAAACTATATGAACATGATAAAAATATTAGTTATATACATAATACTAAATACTATTTATGAAATAACTATTTTATTAAGTATACATATTTCGATATAATACTTACTTGTGCTTCTGATCGTTGGTCTAATAGAAGTCGTATATCTTCTAGAGAGGTCGGTATTCCAACATAACTAGCCGAATAGTTCCACCTAATTAAATAAATTTTTAGCATACAATTATATTTTAAATCTACCTAATAATTCTAAAATCTATTATAAAATTTACCTCGTTATAAGTAGAAATGTATGTGGGTGGTTCATTCGAGGACGTAAAAATGGAAGCCGATATCGTGCCCATGATTGGAGTAGTGATAAGCAACCTCCGATTTTGGCTTTATTCGGTACCGTAGCCCCGCACATCTCCCAGTATAACGTTGCCAACACAGCAGACCCCCAACTAAGTTTACCGGCTGCCCTAAAATCAACGAGTTTTAGTAACCACCTCAAATGTACGAGGTTTCGGGACAAGTCCGGCATCAAATAACCTCCAATAATATGAAGAATATATGCCCGAGCATATCGTATTAATTCTACTTCGGTAGAATCATCATCTGGCTCCTGGAATGTGTCTCGTAACCAGCCCATCTCGATCCGACGTCCCTTTATTCTATCCGGAATAGCACCCAAAAGCTCGTAGCATACGGTACCCCAATCAGTAGATTGAGTAGACCCGGTCACTGCGTACCCATCCACCGGTAATCCTAACTGCAAGTGCACATCTTCTAGAGTGATAGTACACTCTCCGCATGGAAGATGGAATGTGTGCGTCTCGGGTCTCCACCTCTCTATCAACGCACTGATAAGTTTCGGGTCCAACTTGCATCCATGGCCTATTGTAGCCACGTGCCAAAAACCCGCTTCACGCAGGTAATTCTCTATCAACGGCGACGGAAGCGCAGACATATTACGGATATAGCATTGCAACACCCGATCTACTGGCTATAATAAATAATTATAAAATTAAAATTAATTAAAATTGCATAAATGAAAAAAATATTAAATAATATTTAAAATTAAAATAAAAACTTACCATTCTCAATTGTTCGACAGAGATGTGTGTAGGATCAAGACGAATTAATTCGGAAGCCATTGCTAACACGATCGAAATTTTCAAATTTTCAAAAATTGAGAGAAATTTTAAAATTTTTGAAGAGTTTTTTTGCAAAAATTAAAGACAAATTTGGGAGAAATTAAGCAATTTATTGAATATTTAAGAGAGATTTGAGAGAAATTGAGCAAATTATTGAAAATTTGAGAGAAATTTAAGAGAATTTTGAGAGAAATTTGAGAGAATTTAGAGAAATTTTGAAGAGGATTTGTGTGTGAAAAATAATAAAAGGGAGGGGGTTTTATAGGTTTTTTTTTTTGACCGTTGGGGGGTAAAATGGTCTAAAAATTTTAAAAAACGGTCAAAAAAATTTGATCGTTGGGGAAAAACGCTTCCTCGGGGAAGCGTTTTCCCCCTTTTTCCCCAAAAAACGGGCTGACGTGGACTCGATTTTGGGGTTTTCGGCCCATATCCGTAAATAATTGAAATATCAGGCTATTTCCGTAAATTTTGAAAAAAAAGGGCATTTTTGAGTAATTGAGCCAGCAATGTGTGTCACATAAAAAGAATATATGAGACGTAATAAATCTAAAGAAATCCTTCAAAGGTATAATATATATTTGAATATTTTTATTTTTGATAATATATGTTTTTTTTAATACAATCTTTAGAATTATTTATAGTCTCTTTCTAACCCATAAATAGGAGGATAATGCGTTTCAACACACTCAAATCTACATCTTCTTGCATGGACATTGTTGAGCTAAGACCCAATCAACAATATTTTTATATTAAAAGAGTTTTTACAAGTACAATTATAAGTATAATTCTAAATATAAGCATAGCACAATTATAAATGATTTATATTCAAATAATTATAACTAGAATGAAATTGGCATCTAGAAATCTAGCTCATACATGATGAATTTAGAATCAATTTTAAAAAATTCCACGAGTTAATTTTTAAGGTAAACTAGATCATTATTAATTTTAAAACTTGTTTTATCATATGAAAATAAAAATGAATATTTAATTTAGTCAAATAATTTTATTCAACTACTTGATTTTTTATTTGAATCCATATAATAAAATTTTATTTGAATCCATATGATAGTTCTTTAATACCTTGGGGGTTGAGAACGTATCACTGGCTCCTACCCTGGGGTACAAGCATACTCTAGTGTGGTTGATGGGTCAGTGCATTTATGTCCAACTAGCACTTCAGTGTGCATATTGATGTGTTGGTGGATTAATTTGAATATCCATTTGTGAGTTTGATCATGTTAATAAGGAATTAAAAAGTGAAATTATATGTTAAGTATATGTGTTATTGAAATGTGATTATAATGATAATATGATATATGACTTTGATATTATAAAACATATGCAAATACCTTAGAGTGCATCGAAACTTCAATATGTGTAAGCAAGCATTATATTGATACAAATATGGTTACATGATAAATAACTATGGAATACCTTAAGGGTTTAATGGTTCATATGGATATATGTTTATATGAATATTGATGTTGAATTGG
The DNA here is from genome assembly GCA_020496765.1 of Gossypium stocksii. Classification (NCBI taxonomy): domain Eukaryota; kingdom Viridiplantae; phylum Streptophyta; class Magnoliopsida; order Malvales; family Malvaceae; genus Gossypium; species Gossypium stocksii. The sequence continues at coordinate 6,703,622 of CM035623.1, forward strand.
TTTTGTTTAATGTGTATATTATTGTTACTTAGCTTATTTATTTGATTATTATTACGTTCATAATTGGATTCAAAATATGTTAGCACCACTCAATATACAACACTCAATGTACGGATTTGTTTGTTTTCATGCACAAGTCTTGATTAGGTTCTATAGTAGATCAGAGGTCCAGTTGTTGAAGTATGCCCAAAATCAATCATGAGATGATGGTAATAACATACTGTTCATCTAATTTATTAATAAAAGACATTGTCATTATTATTTTAATTTCTATTTTTATGTACTAAATAAATTGTTTAATAGTAAAGTCCTAAGAATAATACAATTATTCTTAAATATCCTTAATCAAGTATCATGGTGGGCTTGTACAACATTAGTGCATTGAAACTAATGTGTAGTTGATTGATGACGAAGTGTTGTTATTGACATAGGGATGTCAAAGTTAATACATAAGTACATGTTAAGGAGCAACATATTGGACTGACCCACCATAAGAATGTTTCTTAGATTATTATTGATAGTGATAATCATATGTATGATCCCTAGACTTGAGATCCTTAGACTTGAGATCATCATTATTCCAACAACTTGAGTCGTACATTTTGACACAATCAAGTGTCATTCATAAATGTTCGTATTATGAAGGCTGATGTTTTGTGTGCCACAATATGTGTAGTAGGATGTAAGTGATCAAGATAGGATTTGACCCTCCTACATAGTGGAAAAAATATCTCAAGCCTCTTAATCAAGCTAGACTAGCAATGCATGGTCATGCTCAAATTAGTTGGTACGAGATATCACACTTATTGCTTTATCTTAGTCTACTCAAGAAACAAGAAATAAGAGATTGGGCTATAAAAGTGTAATTATTCCATGACTTGTGTTTAATCTAGATATAAAGGTCAAAGGGATGTACTACATAATAATGTTGTCACAGAAAATCATGTCGAACCATGACTTTTTATGACTTGGATAGCAGTAATGCATTGTTAGATGTTACTCACTATTTGTAACATTAGAATATTTTAATGTTACAGTCAATGTTACAGGTTCCTATAGGGTCACACCCTTTGGTTGGGACGATCAAAATGTAATGAAAGTTGGGATTATGTTTAACATATCACAAAAGTTAAATTGATTATAGAATGGTTTTAATAATTAGTTTAATTTGACAATGTTAAAATAAAACATTATATATGTACATACTTGATGCACATGCATATAGAGGAATCAATCAAAATAATGATGAAAAATGGTTTCACATATTTTAACTGTATAAGCTTGCCTAATCGAATTTATTAATATTATATTTAATAAAAAATTCGGTTAAGGGGTTAAATAAATTTATATCTACTTAAGCCAAGGAGATAGTCATGTTTAAAAGATATCTCATGTTTTTCCTCTAAGAGTTTTAAGGCAATTAAAACTTATTTTTTAAAAGGCTTAATCTCAATTTTAGTTTTCCTCTAAACCATACGGATATCTTTCTGATCATCCTCTTCCGGGTGGATCACGTAGAGGTTGTAACGACCTAATAATCACAGGTATTAGAAAGCATGTTTTCGGGTCTCCATTTTCATAAAACAGATTCGTAAATATTTATTAAAAATATTTACGAAGTTAGTTGTTTAGTTAATTAGGTTTTAGTTAGGTAAATTAACTTGAATTAAGAGTAATTAGGTAAAAGGATTAAATTGCATAAAGGGTGAAAGTTTAATTATAGATTAAGGAAAAACTAAAGTGACTAAAGAGACAATCATGCCATTTTCTATAGTTTAAGCGGTTTAACTACAAAAATATCAAAGATTTTTAAGTTAAAATATATATATTTTAATATATTACTTAATAATAAAGTATATAATATTATTATATTATTATATTATAACTAAAGTAAAATAAATAAATAAAAGAAACAAAATATAGAAAAAGAAATAGAATAGCAAACGAAACAGAGGGAAAAAGGAAAGAAAAAGAAAAGAGAAAAGAAGGAAGGAAAATTAGGGTTTTTTAGGTTCAAAGCTTAATTGGTAAGTCAATTTAGTCTATTTTTTTGTAATTTTTGAGTTTTTAGAATCCTAAAACAAAATACTACTTGATTTATGTTTTAAATTAGAGAGTTAAAATTTAGTTTTAAATGGTAATTGAATGAAAATAAAGATTAAAATTGTAAAGAAAATAAGGTTAGATTTGATTAAGGATTAAATTGGAATTTGGGCAAAAGTTGTGTATAAATTGAAAATATTTAATGTTAAATTGTGTTGTATTGATGATTTTTAATTGTTTTAATTCTGTAGCAAACGTTGACTCGGAAACCTCAATTAAGAAAGGAAAATACAAGAATAACGAGAAGTAGTTCGAGAATTAAAGTTTGTATTTCTATAATCTGAATTTAGTACTTTTAAATTGTTGGATTTTTAATTAATATTTATGGTAAGTAATTAAGGTGAGTATTGTTTGTTATTATTTTGGTATTGAATTGAGATCATATGAATTGTGATTGATGAAAATATTGATTGTTATTGAGATGTGAAAATATTGAATATTGGTTGTATTTAAAAAGTGGATAGAAAACCCTATTAACTGTATTGGGCTAAGTCCGTTATAGTTGGCATGCCATAGGATTAGAAGTATTCAGTGATACTTCGACTTCGAGCCAATGAGACACTAGGTGTCAAATTATTACTTCAGATAAATTCGATGGGATATTGGATACCAACTTACTTCGGCATGGCTGATGAGACACTAAGTGTCAATCTATACTCCGAATTATTCGATGAAGCACTGGGTGCCAAATTTCTGTGTTTTGGTTGGATCCGTGTATTAGTCCGAGTCTGAGTCATGTTAATAGGGGTAAATAAATGAATTGGCAATATGAATGATATTGAATGATTTTGAATATGAATTGGAATGAGACCATGCAATAATATTAAAACAAAATTTCTTTCTAGCTCGGATTTGTGGTCACGAAACCACTGTTCCAATATAATTGAAATTTGGTCGTTACAACTCTTTCCCCCTTAAGGATTTTCGTCCTCGAAAATCTTACTAGTAAAGAGGTTCGAATATTATTTTCTCGTTGCCTCTTCCGGTTCCTAGGTAGCCTCTTCTATCCCATGTCGTTGCCAAAGAACTTTCACTAGATTTATCTTTTTATTTCTCAACTCTTTTGTCTCCCATGCCAAGATCATAATCGATTCTTCACTATAAGTCATGTCGGGCTAAATCTCAACCTCTGTCGGGGAAATAACATGTGAAGGGTCCGACCGATATGCCGTAGCATAGACATGTGAAAAACATTGTGAAGTTTATCAAGCTCTGGTGGTAATGCTAACCGATAAGCAACAGATCCAATTCTTTTAGTGATTTCATATGGCTTGATGAACCGTGGACTCAACTTGCCTTTATGACTGAACCGAATGACTTTCTTCCATGGTGAAAATTTAAAAATACTTTGTTGCCAACCTGAAATTCGATCTCTTTTCGTTTAAGATCGGCATAGGACTTTTGTCGATCAGAAGCTGCTTTCAAGCTATCTCGAATCACCTTTAATTTCTCTTCGGTTTCTCAAATCAAATCAACTTCATGTATCTTTTTCTCACTGAATTCAGCCCAATATAATGGTGTTCTACATTTTCGACCATACAAAGCTTCATACGGTGCCATTTTAATACTGAACTGATAGTTGTTATTGTAGGAAAACTCAACCAAAGGCAAATACCTTTCCTAATTACCTTCAAACTCTAGTACACAACATTGAAGCATGTCCTCTAATACTTAAATTACAAGTTCAGATTGGCCATCCGTCTAAGGATGAAACGTAGTACTAAAATATAACTGAGTTCCCAATGCTTCTTGCAATTTATCCCAGAAACAAGATGTAAATTGGGGGTCTCTATCCAAGATAATAGAGACTGACACTCAATGTAACCTGACAATCTCAAATACATACAACTCAGCTAATCTATCCAATGAAAAATCCATACATACTGAAATAAAATGTGTCGACTTTGTCAATCGGTCGACAATTACCTAAATATCATCTTTCTTTTTAGGATACAAGGGTAATCCCGACACAAAGCCCATTGTAATCCTTTCCTATTTCCAATCCGGTATCATAATTGGTTGTAATAATCCTGAAGGTACCTGATGTTCAGCTTTAACTTGCTGACATACCAAACATCTTGATACATATTCAGAAATATCACGTTTCATTCTGGGCCACCAGTCTATCTTTTTTAGATCATTATACATTTTGTTACTTCCTAGATGTATAGACATCATACTACTGTGAGCCTCGTGTAAAATTTTCTGTACAAGCTCTGAATACCTCGGTACACATACTCTGCCTTTAAATAATAGACAACCATCACACCTGATCTGAAATTCTAAATCAGTACTTGATTCACGCTATACCTGTTTAGCCTGTATCTCACCATTATTTTTCTGAGCTTCACAGATTTGTTGCAGGAATATAGGTCTAGTTTTTAACTCAACTATAATTAAGCCATCTTCAAATAATGACAACTGAGTATTCATAGCTTGCAAAGAAAACAAAGACTTTCTGCTTAAAGCATCTGCAACTACATTAGCCTTACCCGGATAATGGTCAATTACCAGATCATAATCCTTTAACAATTTGAGCCACCTGCTTTGCCTCAAGTTCAAATCTTTCTATGTCATCATATACTTTAAACTTTTGTGATCAATGTAGATATGACATTTTTCACTATAAAAGTAATGTCGCAGTATTTTCAATGCAAACACAATGGCTGCCAACTCAAGATCATGTACTGGGTAATTCTTCTCATGTGATTTTAGCTATCTTGAAGCATAAGCTATTACTTTATCTTTTGGCATTAAAATACAGCCTAAACCATTTAATGATACATCACTGTAAATAACAAATTCCTTACCCAGTTCAGGCTGCACTAATACTGGTACTTTCGTCAACAGATCTTTTAATTTGTCAAAATTCTGCTGGCATTCCTCAGTCCACTCGAACTTTTCTGTAATAGACGTGTTATTGGAGAAGCTATCATAGAAAATCCATGTACAAATCTCTGATAATACCCGGCTAATACCAAAAAACTTCTGACTTCAGTTACATTCTTCTATGGCTTCCAATTAACAATAGCTGAAATTTTACTCGAATCAACCCTGATACCTTCAGCAGATACAATGTGTTCGAGAAAACCAACTTCCCAGAGCCAAAACTCACATTTACTAAATTTAGCATATAACTGCTTTTCACACAAGATTTGCAATACAAATTTTAAATGATCAGCATTCTCATTTTCATCTCGGGAATAAACCAGAATATCATCAATAAACACTACTACGAACCTGTCTAAATACGGTCTGAAAATTCTATTTATTAGATTCATAAATACTGCAGATGCACTAGTCAGCCCAAATGGCATCACAAGGAACTCATAGTGCCCATACCTAGTTCTGAATGTTATTTTCGGTACATCAGACACTTTTACGTGTAGCTGATAATAACCCGAATGGAGATCAATATTCGAAAACATAGTGGCACATTTCAACTGATCAGACAAGTTATCAATTTGAGGTAACGAGTATTTATTTTTTCTCGTAACTTTGTTGAGTTACCGGTAGTCAATACACAATCTTAAAGATCCATTTTTCTTTTTCACAAATAGAACCAGTGCACCTTAAAGTGAATGACTCGATCGAGCAAAACCCTTATCAGTGAGTTCTTGTAATTGTGCTTTCAACTCTTTTAATTTAGTAGGAGCCCTTCTGTAAGGTGCTATAAGTATCAGAGTAGTTCCTAGAGCAATATTTATAGAGAATTCCACTTCTCTTTCCAGTAGTAACCTAGGAAACTCCACTGGAAACACATCAAGAAATTCATACACAACCGGCACTGATTGAATCTTCGACTCAAATACTTTAGCATCCAACACATAGGCAAGATAAACATTACACCTTTTTTTGACATACCTCAGTGCTGCCATGACTGAAACCACTTTAAATATCCTATCAAGTTTATTAGATTCAACATGAAATAATTCACCATTCTGACATTTTAGTACAATGTGCTTCTGTTTACAATTCACCACTGCATCATGTTAGGTTAGCCGATCCATTCCCAAAATTACATTAAATTTATCAAAAGACAATAGCATCAAGTTAGGCATAAAAAATAATTTTTTACCATCAGTGGATAGTGTCTACAAATTTTATCCACTATAACATGCTGGCCTAGAGGATTTGAGACTTTAACCGCAAATTCAGTGAACTCAATAAGTAAAATTTTAACAACTACTAGCTTTGTACGTATGAATGAATGTGTGGAACCAGGATCAATCAAAGCAGTAATATTAGTATTAAGTAAAGAAAATGTACCAGTAAAAACATCTGGTGTAGAAGCATCCTCTTTAGCACGAATAGCATATGTCCTAGCCGGTGCTCTCGCTTCTGATTTAACTGTTTAATTCTTTGTAGCTTCTCGGCTACCACTGATATTTTTGGAATATCGGGGTGGTCTACCTCTCGAAGTGGGATTAACCAGCTTTGAAGTTTGATCTGTTTCTTTTTCAACTATTTTCGGACAGTCTCTATGGAAATGATCAAGAGAACTACATTTATAGCAGACACTTTTTTCATACAACATTCCCCAAAATGAAATCTATTACAATGTTTACATCTTGGTTTGAGATTACCAACACTTCCCACACTAGTTACAGATGAAGTAGGTGATCTCGGATTAGAACGTTGAGAGCCTCGTTCCTTTCCAAAATACCCCGTCATTAAGGTAGAATGATCATAATACTTCTTTAATTTCTTCGAAATAGATGATTGTGACCTCCCCATAGTCTTTTACTAAAAGTTTGAGCTTCTCTTTCAGCTTGTTTCTTCTCTTTACTTAATTATTCTACTTCTCTTTACTCAATTATTCTACTTTGTATACTCGATCAGTCAATACTACGAATTCCCTTATTTCTAAAATCCCAATAAACAGTTTGATATCTTCATTCAGCCCTCTTCAAAATGTTTACACATATCAGCCTCAGTTGAAATCCATTCTCTAACGTACTTACTCAACCGAACAAATTCCTGTTCATATTCAGATACTGTCAGATTCCTCTGTTTAAGTTCAAGAAATTCTTTTTTTTATCAAGGAACATCTAACTAATATATTTCTTCCCGAACTTTGTCTGGAAAAATTCCCATGTAACATTTTCTTTCGGCACAATAGAAATCAATGTATTCCACCAATGATAAGCTATATCTTTTAACAATGACACGACACATTTCAAACACTCAGCTGGTGCACAAGATAACTCATCTAAAACTCGTATAGTATTTTCTAACCAGAATTCAGCTCTTTCAGAATCATCTTCAACTGTTGCTCTGAATTTCTTTACCCCATATTTATGAATTTTATCTACCAAGTCTTTACCTGTTCTAACAAATTCAGTACCTTGTGGTATTTTGGGAACCGACTGTGGAGAAGCAGGTGGGGGAGCTTGTTGCATAGCCGAGTTAGTTCTCAAATATTGATTAAACTATTTGTTCATCATTTGAAAGAAGGTTTCTTTTACCTCCTCACCTTGGCCCCCAGATACGGGCCCCTACTATTAGACGCTTCTCTTTAAATCGAAGCCGAAGCATGGCTCTCAGCTTCCTCGAACTCAGCTCGGTTGGATGACATTACTATAAGATAAACACATTTAAAATGGTCAAGAGTTATCACACTATCATAATTTATATAATGGCATGTATAACTAATCACGTACTTGCTACGTTAGTCCAAGAATCGGCTAAATCGTAGCTCTGATACAAACAAATGTAACACCCCTAGCCCGAATCCGTTGCTTGAATACGATTTTGAGGCATTACCGTAGTTTTATATAACATTTCTTGATGAATTGAGTTAAAACTATTTATTTCCCGAGATTAATTATAACATCCTTTGAATGGACCCTCGAGGTCCAAGACATGCATTAGAATCAATACGAGACTAAATAGGGATCTTACGAAATTTTTCGCAAAATTCTAATTTTTTTCGCAAAATTCTAAAATTTTTCTCACTAATAGGAGTCACACGCCCGTGTGATAAGGGACACAGCCGTATCCCTAACCCGTGTAACTCTTTGACTTGCAACCCATGTAGAAATTCGAATCACACGGCCAAGGCACATTCTCGTGTTGCTAGGCCATGTGGTTAATTTAATTTTCGAAAATAGGTGCAGGTTTCACACGGCCAAGAGACATGCCTGTGTTCTAGACCGTGTATATTACATGGCTGAGACACACGCCATTGTCTCTGCCCGTATTCTCAATTTTAGGCATTCTATTTTTCAACATTTAGGTTGCAGTGGACACACGGACAGGCTACATGCCCATGTTCAAGATCGTGTGTCACACACGGCTTAAACACACCCCCGTCTGTCTACCCATGTGGACAAAATAAGACTATTCCAAGCCCTATTTCTTACCTATTTCCATCCAACACCTACACCAAACTTTACCAATAGTAACCAACCAATTCAAGCAAAATTCACAAATCAATATAACCATTCAATATACTAATTTACTTTATAACCATACCAAAAATCAATTCATCACTAGCCATCCCAATGGCTAGGTTACATTCATCCATTTCAATACAAATATAGGTCTTAGTAGTTTATACATGCCATTATACCAAAATAAAGTATCTTTGTATACCAAAATATGCTAGTAGATAGTGTGATGATACTTCGACCTATCTCCAACCTTCTCGAGCTTCCGAGCACTATAAAACAGAGAAATAAAACCTAGTAAGCATTTAATGCTTAGTAAGTTCATGTAACAAAAACTTAATTTACCATGTGTTTTCATGAATTTTAATCACATATATAAACATCCATACAAAGAATATTAACCTATCACACAACTTGAACAATTTAAGTTAGTCAAACAATTTCACATAATCTTATTAACATGGATGAGCTTATCATATCATGTTTTCCACATGCGTAACCTTTTTCCATGTCACATATACATTTTCAAGATAAATTCATTCAATTTCCATTAACCCTATCCAAGTTTTGCCTACTGAATTTATTAGAAATATCGATGGATACTCTCATATAGTACACTTAAAGTGTACGAAACTCTCAAGCAGCCTTTTCAAGTCATTCGGGTAAATCATATATCATGTATCACTGGGCTTATCAGGGCTAAACAAATATGCTCATAAGAGCCACTTATCATGTATAGTTCACGAAGAACTTCTAACCAAGAAAATCGTGTAATAGGAGCACCGGATAGCCCATCTCATGTAGTTTATGCGAGTCATATTTAAACACTCATACATAGCCGCGTTTGTGTCTGCAACATATGCAAGATCACAATTGGGCAAACCGTATACCTTAATGCTCACACAGAGCTACGGTAGTCCATAACTTTTATGGAATTACTACCACTCACTATACTCGCAAAACTTTTTCTCATAATGCTCGAGAGATTTATCAGGATTACTCGTTCGAGCTAAATCCTATCTACAACACATGCAGAATCTCCTTTATACTAATCCATCGAATTTCCTTTATTCAACAGGGACTTATCCCTTTTCTTAAGTAATATCAAACATATTAATACATTTTTATAAATTAAGCATTTACATAACATTCATAATAATTATCATGTAATTCAAACTTTTCAATGTTCATAATTAGGTTACACGAACTTACCTCGATACTTGTTCGTTTATAAAATCTACTAATCCGATACTTTTTCCTTTCCTCGATCCAATTTCGTATTTGGCCTTTCCGGATCTATATAAATGAATTTATTAATCAATTTATCACATTTCATATTCATGTGGACTCAATTTACAGTCTAGGAAAAATTACTATTTTGCCCTTAAACTTTTCATTAATTTCAATTTCGTCCCTAGGCTCGAAAAATGAAAAAAATGAAATTCATGCAATTCACTCCTCTTTTCAAACTTAGCCGATTTTCATATACATCTTTTAAAACACTTATGTTTTACAAAAATTAGAATTTTTCCTTGAATTTTGCAAGTTTATAATTTAGTCATTAAATCGTGTTTTCATCAAAATTCACTTTGTAAAAGTTGTTTATCTACTAACATCCTTCCATTTTCTACCATAAATTTCCAATTTTCAGCATATTCATCCATGGCATAATCTTCATACTTTAATAAAATTTCAAATTAATCCCCAATTTAGATAGATTTCACTATCCGGATCCCAAAAATATAGAAATTACTAAAAACGGGACATGAAAACTTACCCAATTAAGCTTGATTAGTTTTCTCCATCTCTCCTAGGGTTTCCATAGAATTTGATGAAGAAGATGATATAATATGATGATATTTTCCATGTAATCTAATTATCATCTTTTATTTTTCCTAATTTCTAATTTAGTCCTTGCCCTTTTCTAATTTTTCCATGGATGATTCATCCATAAATATCCACTGACTTTTAATTAATGGTCTAATTACCATATAAGGACCTCAAGTTTTGAATTCCATAACCAATTAATCCTTCTAACTTCTAGAATTCAACTTCTACTTTTTATGCAATTTGGTCCTTTCTCTAATTAATCACTTAATGGGTAAAATTTTCCTATCAGTATTTTTATACGACTTTCCTATCATAATATAAACTATGCAATAATATTAAAATAAATTTTCTTTCTAGCTCAAATTTGTGTTCACGAAACTATTGTTCCGATCTCATTGAAATTGGGCTGTTACAGGTTGAACAATTAGATTTTGTGTTGCTTGTTGTTTAAGATTTGCTTGGTAAACTTGACATAAAAGGCTCATTTTGAGTCCACACTTCCTGGCACACAAGCGTGTGACCAGACTGTGTGAGATACATGGCTAGCACACGGGTATGTGACTTGGCCGTGTGACCCCTGCGTGTAATTAAGTTGCAAGTCAGAGAGTTACACGGGTTAAGAATACGGGCTTGTGTAGCCACACGGCTTGACCACACGGATGTGTCATAGGGTCACACGGGCGTGTCCCTTAGTCACACAAGTGTGTGAGCCCTACACTTAGGAAAAATTTGAAATTTCACAAAAAAATTCTCAAGTACATGATTAAGTCCCGATTTGTTTTTAACACGTGTTTTGTCCCTCGAGATCCCATAAAAGGGACGATATGGTTAATTTATGATGTGTATGCTGATTAAATTATTTATTATTCGTATTTGATTTTTAAAGTCCAGTAATGCTCCGTAACCCTATTTTGACGACGAATAAGGGTTAGGGGTGTTACAAAGGTTGGGACTTTACGTTATGGTTGTGGTTTGCAACATAGTTAGAAGGATCCCCTTCGTACTATATTTGTTTCTAGATTATTTAAGGTACATTTTTTACCTTTCTAAAACCCAGGTTCATTCATTGTACATGGATCCTTAATTGTGCTCATCAAAATAATTTTTTGTTGCGCTAAGGGGCGTCCCGAAAATTGAACACCAGCAAGCATCCAAGACTCAATATCTCATATCAAATCAATTTTTTGTCTCTTTTGTATGTATATATAGGTTATAAGTTGAGTCTTGTGGTTTAAGGTGATTATGGCATGTTTTGGGTATTATGATCCTGTAAGGTCTTATTTGATAAATTTCAATACTTAAGTAGCGAATGAATATACATGTTTATAGGTGTTAGATTACTTAACTTTGTTAGATTGTGATATACTGAATGCTAAGTTATGAGAGTGTGTAGTCATGTTTAGTATGTTAAATTCATGCATGTGAGTTTGGTATGAGTTTGCGTAAAATAAGTATGATTTGGTTGGTGCTTGAATGTATTAAAATGTTCATTTTAGGTCATTCTACATTAGTTTCTCCAAACACCAAGAACAAGTCTCGAAACTTTAAGAACAAACTTTATCGTTTGGATCATTTCATTGACTTAGGTCTCAAAACTGACCGAACAAATCTCGAGACATCATGGTGTAAGTCTCAAGACATTGTAAACTGTGTCTCGAGATAAGGGCACATTAAAGTTAAAATAAATTTACCATATTCCAAGTCTAGACAAAAACCCTTTGTCTTAAGACATCTCAACATTGACGCTAAATTAAGAAAACAAGGGAATTGCATCTCAAGACATATCCACATTGAACCCTAATTTCTCGATATATGACCCCTAATGTCTCGAGACATATGCACATTGAAATAAAAATAGTAAAATTAGGGGAGGCCTGTCTCGATACATGGTTTCATAATCTCAAGACTCATGGTTAGATTTTGGTACTTAGAGTTTGAATTCAAATCTCAACTCCATATTTGACCTTGTACAACCTTCAACCTACTTTGAACGCGACTAGTTAACATTCATTGAACTTATTTATGTGATTAATTAAAATGATATATGAATTATTTGATTGAAGTCCACATTACTTAGTAAAATGATATTAACCTAGCTTGAGTTGCTTCAACAACGTAATGTGACATCACACATTCAATTAGTAATGAATATAAATATACTGATGTTTTCATCTTTTATTATTTTTATATGAAATACTTAAATAAAACAATTAAAAATGAGATATCTAAAGATTTAACCCAAGCCTAAAGAAGATACTTGTGTTTTAATTGTCAAATAAATTTTCTATAAATATGATTTTAGTACTATTTTGTAAATATAACATGGATGTAATTTGATTTTTCGTCTACTGTGTATCGTAGAGACATGATTGTACGAAATAAGAATATTATTCATTTCTGATTGTTTAATACCACATCAACAATCTCATATTAAAGTTTAGAATTTTTATTTGAATTTAATTTTTTTAAAGATAAAAATCCTGAAATTTAAGATGAAAATATTAACGTAGTAGTATTAAACTATTGAAAGAAAAGAATACAGACACAACTCTTTGATACAATTCTTTACCATGAATTATATTAGTTGTAGAAGGGGCTATATTTGCATTTGATCTATTTGTGAAAAACAAAAATGCTATCCCCGTTTAGAAAACCGATCTCCATTTGCCAAACAAGCTGAGATGCATATCAAGCGTCGTCATAACGGCGTCATAATGGAACAAGCTAACCATCCGCCAAAATGGCAAAATTTCCCCAAAAATTAAAAGAAAAAAAAAAAGACGACGTTCCGTCAAGTCATGATCCATGTTTGGATCTATAAATACCCCATCTGCAAACCTGCCTAACTCCTTTCATTTTGAGAGGGGTAGATCTTCGTTCAACCACGCCTAATAACCGCTCGGATTTTTCTCAGGCAAGTTTCTCACTTCTCTCTCAAAGCCAAAAAACTGTCATTTCTCAATTAATTTTGCTCTAATTTTCTTTTAACATTTTCTCTCCCGATCCGCCTTTTACTTTTTAATCTTCTTTGAATTTTAACGTCAATTTTATTTCGAAAGTGTGTTAAAATCTTTTGAATCTTAAATTCGTCGCTTAGTTTCGTCTGATCTGAGTGTTGGAACTGTCGTAAGTTCGTTAAATTGCTTCGATCTGCATTTTTTTAAATTGGTTTCATGTTGTAATAGATCGGATTTAGAGTTTTTTTGTGTTTATTTCGACGAAGTCAGGCCTGTTTTATTTGCGAATGTTCCTCGACCGATCTTATGTTGTTTCTGAATTCTGGCCGTCGGATCTGCTCTGATCTTGAATTCTACCATATGTATTTTTATTTTCAAATTACATTGATGATCTCTGGAAATTGAAATGTGGATTTGTGTTTGGCAGACGTGAAAAAAATGGGGCTGTCTTTCACAAAGCTATTCAGCCGGCTATTTGCCAAAAAGGAGATGCGTATACTGATGGTTGGGCTTGATGCTGCTGGTAAAACCACCATTCTTTACAAGCTGAAGTTGGGAGAGATTGTCACTACCATTCCCACCATCGGTAAGTCGCCTTCTTGCCTTATAAAGTTTAACTGTTGTTATCCAAATGAATTTTGGTTCGATGAAGGATATGGCTAACCATGATATATTGTAATCTTGTAGGTTTCAATGTTGAGACCGTTGAATACAAGAACATCAGCTTCACTGTTTGGGATGTTGGTGGCCAGGACAAGGTAACGAGGTTTAGTTTCTGTTCAAACATGTTGATATTAATTATAATGTTTGCATCAAACAAAACAATCTAGGGAATCATTATGGGTGGGATTGTGATTGTATCGTATATTATCTCGAAAACATGAATGTGTGCAGTTTCGTGGAAGGAGTGGACACATACTAGATGTCTGTTGGTAAATGAAATGGGGATGCTTGGCAGTCACAATTGAACCTTATGTTCTTATTGTAACTTAGATCTATTAGATCTGTTAGAACAATGAAAAATGTCTTAATTATTTAGCTGGCCTATTTGCTCTAACTTTCTACATAGATCCGACCATTGTGGAGACACTATTTCCAAAACACGCAAGGACTTATTTTCGTGGTTGATAGTAATGATCGTGACCGTGTGGTTGAAGCTAGAGATGAGTTGCACAGGATGTTGAATGAGGTACATAAGCTTAAATTTCTTGTTACCAGTGCTATGATGCCAATGTTTACATGATGGTTGTGAAATTATTAAAAGCTGCACTCTGGAGGGGGCTTTGTGCTGAAATCTAACTTATTGTTTGGCAGGATGAGTTGAGGGATGCTGTGCTGCTAGTATTTGCAAACAAGCAAGATCTTCCAAATGCTATGAATGCTGCTGAGATTACTGACAAGCTTGGCCTTCATTCTCTCCGCCAGCGTCACTGGTGAGATGAACAATTCTTTGTGTATGGGTGTGGTGTGTTGGTGCATCTGACCCCTTCTTTTGTGGATCTTTATGTTTCCTCTATGTAATATATTTTGCAGGTATATCCAGAGTACATGCGCCACATCTGGTGAAGGACTGTACGAGGGACTGGACTGGCTCTCAAACAACATTGCAAACAAGGTATGCTCATGCCAATGACTCTGATTATATAGTTAGAACTTAAGTTTGCAGATTTTTTAGGCGGTTGAGCTTCTTCTGCTTCTCATTCACTTATGCTGTGATATTTATATGAAATTGCAGGCATAGATGGCATAATTGACTTGTCTGTCTCAGAAAATTCCAGCCCCTTTCGGAATTATTGATGTTTCTACGCCCGTTAAAATGTTTTGGTTTTCAATGTTCTTTTGTTTCTTGCAAACTTTGTCATTTGTTGCTTGTAGTTTAAGAATAATTGATAAAATTTTCGGTTTCTATTGTTGTTCTTGGTAGTTGGAAAAAAACAATGTTTTCCCCAATCTCGAGGCCATTCCTTTCTTGATGGAAATTAACAGGTTAAGTCGGTTTCTTTAATCTTTAAATATAAAGATACCCAGATTTCTTTGGATTCTTTAATGCTCGTTTTAGCATGTGCAGTAACTGCAATTTTTTTTCCTTAACTATTAATGTTTACATTTGAAAATTTTGCAACAACAAAAAAATGGAATGATGGATAAAAATATGGCGCAATTGGCTAGGTGAGCCTTTCTTGGCCAACAGCAAAGACATTCTGCCTGTAGATTTCCCTCCAATTAGTTGGGACTAAAGAAGGGCATCAGATAAAAGAAAATTTCCAGAGCTAACATAAATAGAATAAAATCCCCCATCATATACTTTACATAATATGGATTTGATTGGTGGAAATGAATGAAGCCTTGAAAAGGTGAAGACGTGGATCCCCCAAGCGTGAGGAGTAGGCAGCTTTCTTGTAGTCACCCCAAGTAAAGGGCTTGTACAGGCTGGGATTTTCCGATGAGACCAGTTGTGGGAGTGGGGAGATGGTTGTGTTAAGCGGAGGTGCCCCGAAGTACATGATCGACATTCTTGAAATTTCACTTGAATTCGCCATTGCTCTATGTCTAGCGCTCCTAAATCTCTCGTTTGTCAAAACCTATCAGATCATACAAAATGAGAAACAGTTTACTCCGGGTCTTTAATGTACGAAGTAGGGTACTGACCCGCAAGGCATCTCCGACGATGACGAAGAATTGGGTTGGGTCAGGGGGTACTGGGATCCAAAACCCATCACGCAAAGCGATTTGGAGGCCACCAACATCATTGGATCGAAAAATGGTGAGGATCTGAGGGTCGGAATGCTCGCCGAACCCAACTTCATCATCGTCTTTGCATGGTGTTGAAGATAGGGGAGGATAATGGTTGAACCGTAAGATGGAGTCGCTTTGGACGTCTGTGATTAGTTTACTGAAGGCGTACTTGTCTTGGAGCCATAGACCCTCAGCCACTAGATCTAGAATCTCGCTTGCTAACTCCCTCACTGCTTTTATGTACTCATTCGCAGCACTACTGTAAAAAGTACCCAAC
Source organism: Gossypium stocksii (assembly GCA_020496765.1). Classification (NCBI taxonomy): domain Eukaryota; kingdom Viridiplantae; phylum Streptophyta; class Magnoliopsida; order Malvales; family Malvaceae; genus Gossypium; species Gossypium stocksii. The sequence goes on from CM035623.1 coordinate 6,719,917, forward strand.
AATAATAGATTAAGAGATGGAGAAAATTAATTTCACATGATCCATCGTTACTTTTATACTTATTTTGATGAAATACCATCATTACAACTAAATTAATATGAAAATTAGATTTGGGTTTTTTTCTTCTAAAGAAAGCGATTGATTCATGAAGAAGATTACAATTGAATCATCGCCAATATGGATATTATTCTTATTGATTTTAATCCATATTCGTTCAATCAAAACAAAAAAAAATTATAATTCAATTTCAATCTCTCCTAAAATAATTTTTAGATTCGTCCCTAAGAACTATTATAAAAAAATATAAAAATTTTCAATTATGCTTATGAACAATTTAATAACTATAAAATCTTACCGTATTAAAATATTAACATTTCATAAATTAAACATTACAATTAAATTATCCTAAGGAGCAAAATCTTAAATCCATAGCCTATTTCATTTGATTTGTACAAATATTTTTACAAAAGATCCAATAAATTTATAGCTTAAATATTATCATTTACATGATCTTCCCTCATATTTCTTGGTTTAGAATCACTTTCATAAAAATAAAATAAAATAAAATGACCTAAAAAACTTGTTTAATTTTGTAGTAGGAAATTATAGAAACAAGGACTTTTCTGTTGGGGTTATGAAATAATAGTGGTGTAGGTCCATTTAATTCATATCATCTTAAACTAATTCATTATGCATCATCCTTGAAAACAAAATCATTGTATTTATATGGTAAACAATTTTATAATTGAACAATAATATATATATATACACACATATATACATATATATATTTTAAGTTAAAACTATCCAAACCTTTTCAAAAAAGTAATTAAACTTTTTTTTTAACTTAAATATTTGAATTGTCAAAATGTATAAAAAAAACTATTTAACCGTTAACTTTAACAGTTAACTTTAAAAGTTGACCATTAAAATTAACTATTCCTAATTTTTTCAGTTAAAATCATTATATGTCGCAACTACAGCGTGGCATGTGATAAAAAAGATAAAAATAAATAAATTTTAATAAAAAGTATAAAAGATATTTAAAATTTATTAAAAATTATAAAAATGGTAAAAAAAAAATTTATGATAAAGTGTCCGTTTTGTAAGATGCCAAACATTAATTAGTGCATTAATTAGTTGTAAATAAATCTATGGCAAAATGAAATTCCGTACTGGTGCTGTTGGGGTGAAAGAGGCCACTCTATGTACTATATTACTGTTTATTAATATCTCATTAAATAATTTTAACTCCATATTTAATTCATTTAATTTATATATATAATCACTTTTAATTGGTGATGTTTAATAAGTTTGGGATTGTGAATCACATCTTTAATGTTATTTTTTAAATGATATATATATATATATATATATATATATATATGAAACATTTGTATTTATAAGTTGTTTAGATTTTATTTGAAAAAAGAAATGTTTCTTTTAACCAAATTTAGTTTATACTTGAAGTTGAGAGTAAGTGAGGGACGAAGATAGAAAATTATTTTAGGGGTAGAAGTTAAACTATAATTTTTACAATAGTAAAAATATAGTTTTACTATTTTAATAGATTATATCTTTATAATTTGTAAAAGATTAAATTAAAATTTTATTATTTTCATAGGGACCAAAGTATAATTTTACTTTTACTAAGTTAAAATTTTAAAAAATTTAAAAGGCGTAAATGAAAAATCAGAAATAACTGAGTTTAATATGAAAAATGAGAATATTTAAATTCATTCTAATTAGATAAAGGAGGTTAATTGAGTGTAATCAAAGACTATTAGATTATATAGATAGATATTTTTTTCATGAAATATTATATATATGGACTTAAATGCAAAATTCACCTCTTTAACTATATGGATTTTTTTATTTACCTAATGTATTTTTTTTTTGCAAAAATGGTACTTAAAATATAATTTTTTAAAAATATATTAAAAATATTTTTAATAATTTTTATAATTTTTATATTTTTTAATTTTTTAATTTTTTAATTTTTAAAAAATTAATTAAATGTTGATATGTCATCTACGTAGAAATTTATGTGTATGCAATGTCAACAAAATTAAAAGACATTCATTTTCTTTTCATTTTTAGGTTATTTAACAAAAATAAAACACATGTTTAAAGCTAAAAATTAAATGAAAGGCTAAATTGATTTTTTTTATATATAAAATTCGAGGTAAAAAAATTTATTATGCAATTAAAAAATCATAGGGTTTAGAAATGAGTATCCAATATATGATGAATTTTTGGAAGGAATTAAAGGGCAAAAAATTTGTGAGTTTAGTTGTTTGGTGAAGTGAAGAAGATGAATATGAAGATAAAGAAAGGTAGAAAATGATGAGAGTAAAAATTAAAAAAATATTTTTTTTCTTTTATTTAATTTAATTAAAAATATATAATTATTTTTTATTTAATTTAATTTAATTATCTTTTATTTTAGTTAAAAAGATAACATGTCACAATATAATTGACTAAAAAACTTTTTTTAAATTTTCTTTTGGTCAATTTTGCATTTAAACATTGTATATAAACACATACCTATTTTTATATTATTTTTTATATATTAAAAGTTTGATTGAGTTGATGTTACCTATCAACTAATCTCGTTTTAGTTGTAAAATTACCAAAAGTCAATTACTCAATTCCTTTTACAATGCAACAAATATTAATTTAAGAGTATTTATGTCTTTTTATATTTGACAAATCTAAAAAAATACATACTCATAATGAGAATCATAAGATTTGAACTCAAAACATCTTCTTATTCGTTGTCTCAAATTTAACATTTTAACCAAAACCGCGTTTAGTTTTTATATAACTTTGTTTTATATAACTCAATTGTAAAAATACAATTTCATCATTTTAAATCAAATTTTTATCATTTGGGGGTCAAAGTTTAATTTTACCATAGTAATTTAAAAGTTTATAAATTATAAAGGACCTAATTAAAAATTTACCATTTTAGGGCGGCCATGGGTAGAGGTGATCATGGGTCGGGCTAGGCTGGATACAGGCCGGGCTCAACTAAAAATTTAAGCCCATTCATTGGGCTCAGGTTGGGCCGGGCCCAAAAAATGGGCCTAAATTTTACCCAAGCCCGACCCATGTAAAAATGTTAAAACTCAGGCCCGGCCTGCCCTACCCGTATTAATTTTTTATATTGTTTTATATAATTTTTAAATATATATAATACATCAAAAATACTAAAAAAATCAAAATAAATATTTTCTAACAAATTGAAAATAAATTTTCAAAAAATATGTAAACTTAAATAACACTAAGATAGATGCAACTTAACAAGCAAATACTTCTAAAATAATAATAAAATTAACAAATGCCTTTAAAATAATAACAAAATTAATAATAAAATAAGTTTTATACAATATCTAAACAATAACAACAAAATAGTAGCAACATAATAGTAATATGGTAGCAAAATAGGGAGAAAACAATAAGAAAATAACATTCAAAAACAAAAAAAAAAAGAGCAGATTTTTTTGTCCTTTAATGAATTCGGGCCAGGCCAGGCCGGGCCTGGCCCAAGCCAAAAATACCTTACCCGAGGCCCAGCCCATTTTTTAAATGGGCCTTATTTTTTGTCCAAGCCCATTTTTCGAGCCTATATTTTTGCCCAAACCCTCCCACATTTCGGGTGAGCCTTCGGGTCGGGCCAAGCCGCCCGACCCATGCACACCTCTAGCCATGGTCTCCACTACACTCTGTCATTAATTTTTTCCACATACATTGTGAATGTGTCATAATCTAGTATACTTAAAGCTTTTGATTGAGTTTGTATCATAAGTTAAATGGGTACTAATTTAATTAAAAAATACTTTTTACAAAATAAATTATATTATTATGAAAATATTTTTATTTTTATATTTTCATATAAAATGAATAAAAATTCACGAATAAATGAGAATTAATCTAACACGTTATATATTTTATACTTTTAGCTGTATCATGTGAACAAAAGTTTTATATAATTTTTAATAAATATATATATTTTTATATTTTTCTTCCTACCCATAATTATGCATAGACAAGGAGTGGACGAAGCCATAGGCAACATGAACCTTGCTATATCCTGCATCACACTAAAGAAACAGAAAACAGACGTGTTGTCTCTTTGCTCCACTGTTTATAGTTTAATATTTATATTCATATCTGTCTTTGGTCAACCTTCTTAACCCATTTTTTAAACCATAACGTGCATGACTAAATGTTTTTCCAAGTTTCAGACGTGAGGGCAAAGTTTTCTTTTTCAAAACAATCAATGTTCTTTTAATCATTAAGGAATTCGATATTAAAATAAAATTTTAAATTCGAGTTATTGAGTTTTGTTAAAGACTCGATTTAACTTAATTCGAATTTAATTTTAATCGGAATTTAATGTAGTTTAAAAATAATGTAAATGAAGGGATAACAATGGTAGCATACCTGAAATTTTTAGGCTCATGGGAGATGGTATTGGATGTTTGGACAATGGAGCAAGGGTTGGTGGGGAGGAGAAGATACTCAAGCTCACCCTTATCGCCATGGAGGCCGATGTTTTTGGAACCATAACCAAAACCGCCGGCAGGCACCACCTGTTGCTTATCGGGAGCCGGTTTGTTGAAAAACCGAAACCCCTCGTCTTCCAATCTGGATATTATCTCCATAGGGACGCCATGGTTAGTGACCTTAAAAAATCCATAGTCTTCACAAGCTTCGACGACCAGCTTCGACACTATGGACCTGTCAAGAGAAAGATCAAGTGTAGGAATCCCTACTGCCTTGGATTTCTTGGTTCTCACGGGAACAGGAGACTGCACTCCCATTTTTCTTCTTAACTTTTGAGCCTATGATGATAAGAGTTGGAACTTGGAAGACGTGGAATCATGGCCGGGGAATTTGCTTACAATTTATACAAGAGAGACGGATAGGGGGTATGATTATAAAAATTCCATAAAATTTTTTTTATTCAACTTTAGCTTTCAAAGCATCATTTAAATATTTTAGTCCCTGTATATTTAAAAAATTAACATTTTAATACATTAACTTTATCATTAATAGAATGACATAATTTAACAGTAACTGATGCAACATTAAACCAAATATTAAATCAATTTAAAAAATTTATTAGTCTTAAAAATAAATGGAATGACAGTGATTTAATATGTACCAAATTATAAATAATTTAAACATAACACTTATATAAAAAAAATCAAAATGGATTTCTTACCTTTATTCCTTCTTCCTGTTTCTTAACTTTTTATTTTGATTTAATGTTATGTCTACCACCACCGAGTCGTACCATTCTATTAAGGTAAAATTAACGTGTAAAGATTAAAATATTAATTTTTTAAATATATAATGATTAAAATATTTATTTTAATAATAAAAGAAATAAAATTAACTTTTTCATATGGTTTAAGAGTATGTAGTAAACTTTAACCTAAATTAAAATAATTAATGAGTCCAAATTATTATAATGATAAAAAAAAATATAAGTAATGGAGCAATGCATATGAAAACATTGCGGTTGACGTGATATAGGGCAAGCGTGGGGAGACTGAGGCATGAGTGGTTAATAGGTGTTGAGATGGTTAATCATATTAAATTAGTATTAATTAATTTTTTAATTTTTTAATTATTAGTTGAATTGAAAAAAATTTTAAAAATTAATCGAACTAAAATATTTCAGTTAATTGAATCAGTTAACCGAATTAATCAAAATTTATATATTTTTTTGTTAAAAAAATATAAAACATGTTAAAAAAATAAATTGATAATATTCATTTAACCAAATTAAAACTACATATAATTTGTATTAGTAATTATTAAATTTGATTGATTCAATTAATTACCTGATTTTAACTGAATTAATCGATAACTTAACTTTTAAAAAATATTTAATCGATCTTCAATTAAATTAAATTAATTAATCAATTAATTAATCAAGTTATATCAATTCGATGAATTAATTCAACTTTTAAAGTAAAAGAACTGAAAAATTGAGGATGGGTTATGAGACATTAGGTGGGGGACGGGAAGACGAGATAATGAGGGCCAACCTGCTCCACCCTGTTTGTACCCTCTAATTTTTATATTCCCAAACTTCAATTTTTTAATTTCTAATTTATCATGAGTTATATAGTGATGTATTTATGAAATATAGTATTAGTACAAATATAAGTATAGATACAAATAACAATATAAAATCATACCAGTAAAAAATACAAAGAACGAAGAATAAAAAATAAAATAAAAAAACCTGGGCAAAACCCATCTATTAACATACATACGTGTTAAGATTAAAACTCACACTAAATGTATTTTCCCCTTAAGAAGGCTATCCTTCATCTTAATATTCTTTACAGGTTGAAGTTGTTTATTGAATTTATGTGTTGAAATATATTTGGGAGCATAAGTTTTGATATCTCTATATTCATATTCATTTTACAAGAATCTAAAACTCACTTTTTTTTGATAAAAATCCAAAAGCAACTGACATATAATTAAAACATATTTTTAAAAAATTAGTTAAAAAAAAGACTAAATTACTAAAAAAAGAAAAAGCTGGTTTAACAAAATATTTAAACGAATAGGTTAATTTTTGAAATATTTATCGGAATATATCGATTTTAGAATAAGGACGCTTTCTTATAAGGACAAAATGAAAACACGTATTTTCACTTATTCTCTCTAAAATTGACCTATTACGATAAATATCTCAAAAATCGATCCAATCTCTTAAAAAAATTTTTAAAACAGAATATTTTAACTAATTTAACGCTTAAAAAATTAGTGAAAAAGAATTAAAGCCGAACATGACATGGTGATTACATATATAATATAAACCTCACAAATGAGAAATGAACATCACAAATTATGAGATATGACGTGAGTCCTACAAACATGAAAGGCAACTATGTGGAAACTACTATCTCATATGTCCCCATCATAAAAGATAATTTTACTACTTCACCTTTCATTATACGGATATAAAGTCAACGTACGTGTCGTTTCAAGCCATAACCACTCAGGTAATTATTGTCGGATTGGTTCATTATTTGAATTACCCATTTAAGTTTGAAGGGTTATTACTTTCGAATGTGATAGGATGTATCAGGTTTTAAAAATTGGATAAGTGATGAAATTCATCACATCATCTATTTTCGATTTAATTAATCTAACTAATTTATTTGATTGAATTAAGTAAATTACTTAAAAAATTTATTAAAATAAAAAATATATATATAATTGATTCAACATTTTATTTAACCTAGTTTTTATCTCGATCCAACCACTAGTTTAAATAATTGTACTTATTAACGAGTTAGTCATTCCAATCAAGGACGAAGTTAGAAAGGTTGGTAGGCCTCGGCTTCCTAAGAATGGAAAATTTCATTTTGGTCTTTTAGTTTTTACACTTTGGTCCCCTCAAAATGATAAAATTTTAATTTAATTATTTAAAAATTATAAAGATATAAACTATTAAAATTATAAAATCACGTATTAGCTCTCATAAGAATATACAACTCAATTCCAACTCCTAATCCAACCCCTTATTCCAAATTAATACCCCAATCAAATTTCGGTCCAATCAACCAGTCTAGTCTGATTCTGAAAACAGAATTCTAAGCAACATTTTGGTTTTAAACCATTGTATATGAAATGGGATTTATATATTGAACGTAATTCAATCAAACTTATCCAAACTCGATTTGATTTATAATTATTACATTTTTTTTATGGAAAAAAAGAAACAAAAATATTATTGAAGATGTGAAGACCATTCCTCCTAAGATATTCTTTTTTTCTGTTTGATTTTAGAGCTAGCTTTCAACATCAAAAATGGGATGAAAACATGTTCATTGAATAATGTTGTTTCCCATTTCATTTCGAACACAAAGGTTTTCAAATAATGCAAAATTTCTTTTCTCCTTCGGCCATCATGGTGAATATCATATGACCCACGTATTATTGCTGTTTATCCTGTTCATCACCTAAGCCATGAAAGCGACATTCAGTCTCTTATAGTTCATAAGAGATAATTTAAGATTTTTTATTTTTGTTGAAACAGGGTCGGGTCCAAAATTGTCTTCTATCGAGGTATTGTCATCCTACTGTATGTTCAGTGTGAGTTTATAGAGTAGGAAGACAACCCTTAAACACAATATCATATCTTAACATATATAAGGATAAATCTCAAGTTTACATATTAATTTTGATTTTATTTATATTATTGTATGAGAAATTTTATTTAACGTTAATTTTTTTATTTTGATTCAATTATACACATAAAATTTTTATTTTAATTTTGAAAAAAAATACGGATCAAAGTTTTTTTTATAAAAAAAAGTATCATAATGCCTTATTTTAATTTGTTCTTACAATGGCTTCTTCTAGTTTATCTTCTAAAAGTAATTTCTTAACATAAAATGAAAAAAAAATTATCTTAACTAAACTTTCCGCATTTGAGGAATAACTCCTTACTAATCAGTCTATAACCATGTTCCCTTCTCTATGCACAAACTGAAATTTGATATCAGCAAATTGTTGTTGCATCATCTTGATTTTTCTGATTATAGTCATTGTAGGCGTACTCCTTAACCCCTCCTTAATCTTCTCCACTGCCGTCATACACTCGGTTTCAAGGATAACCTTATCATATCCTCTGCTCTGTGCCATTTCTAGGCCATGAAGAATCGCCTACAACTCTACATTTACCGCTAACCCCCTTCTGATGAACCTTTGAAATCCTTCAATCCAGTTCCGAACAAAGTTTCTCAAAACACCCCCAACAACTGACAGACTCCCATTTGTGTTTGCTGCTCCATCAGTGTTGATCTTGATCCATCCACTGTTGGACGGACCAAAGTTAACATACAAGATTATTGTAAAAGTAATGACAATTAGGGAAAATACTTCCGATCGTAGATGTACTGATCCAGAACAAAATAAGAATGGTAAATATTCACACATCCACAGCACTATTTTCCAACATCAAGAGAGAAGACTTGAGAATTGTGTATAATTTCATATAATTGGGTGTACGACAAAACCACAATACAAAATTTCATATAATTGGGTTTCTAAAAACTGCTTTGCAGATTTTTTATTTAATTTTTTAGAATAATTTATTTAATTATTTTTTAATTTAAATGACTGTCCTATGGCAGTGTGGAGAAAAAACATTTATAGGCTGCCCATTACGGGTGTCCAACCCTAGATCTCCCACTCGCATCTAAGGAACACAAAACTCTCGATCGTTATTAAGTGTTAAGAGATCGTTATATCTTTTCTCATTTCTCTTCTAGGTTCATACTAGGAAATAGCAGTCCGTGCAACCAATATACTTCATTCTTGAGAGCTGGTTACTATATAACTGTTAGGTATATATAGCAGCTCGAAAATTTAAGTAGAGTAAATATGCAGTATCTTCAAGTTTCTCGTGATCTCTTTTATATCAATAATATAATAAACTTTAGTATTTACAGTTGTGTCTAGAATATAAAATACAATTAGTCGACCGATAAATACAACTGAATGAAACATTGAAATGATCTTTCTTTTTTCTTGAATCTCTCAATTTCTTTTCAATTACTCACTAAACATGTTCTATTAGATCAAATTATTTATGACCATTGGTAACATTCTAAGGTAACTACCATTGAATTGAAACTTCAAGAAATAGTTGAAGGTCATATGTGTATTAAATAAATATCCTACTTGATATCGTGGGTCTCACACAAACTTTGGAGTAGAGATCAATTCTTCACTTACCCATATTGGTTGAATAATGCACGTGTTATGAGACACATGCTTTGGTATTACTTACATTTTCTCTTGGAGCGTATGTCTTTATTAGAAATTCAATACCATACATGTGATAGCTTAGATACACCCAGTATCTAATAATTTGGGTCAACAACCTTACTTTCTTAATAGATTCAATAACAAGACTTCTACTTGGCACAAATGACAGGTAAAGTGAATTATGGGATTTTTATTCACTTTCGATCATAATTTCATCATTATATGATCTCATCTTGATATATTATCAAGGCGATTTCATTTTAAGCTTAATCTCTCGTTACATAAAATCAAATTTAAAAATGAATAGTGAGTAAGGGAAGATGTAAAATCAAATTTAAAAACGGAGAGTGGGTAGAGGAAGGAGAAAGGGAAGTGAGAGAGAAGATGGAGAGGGAGGGGATATTTTTTTTATTTAATATTAATATTATTCTTTATTTAAGGTTTTTTCAATTTTGTAGTTGAATTAAGGTAAATGACACATGTTTTTTAATGGATGTAACAATAGGGGCCAACATTGGTTACAAAAATAAAGTTTAGGTTCTTGTTCAACCAAAAAAATAGTTTATGTACCCAACTTAATTAAAGGGTATAATTTTAGGGCCTCTTGTTCAATTAAGCCATGAATAATTTAAAATTTTTAAAAATATGTAAAAAGAAAAAAATTCATTAAAAAATCATTATTTTGTATAAAAAAAGCATGAGATATATGTGGATTGTCATGCGAGTTGCCATGTTTGAAAACTTAATGTTTCTGTTAGTATTTTCAATTAAGAAGTAACGTTTTGACTCTTTTTGAAAGTTTGATTGTCAAATCTAACTCTTTTTAATTGGTTGATGGTCAAATTTAGTTAAAAATAATAATGGCCAAATTGACAAAAGATATATATGTTAAGGGATAAATTTATTGTTTTGCCAAATGTTTTTCCTTAACGTGTAAAACAAATTATGAAAAAAAAATAACAAATAATTTTACTTTTTTTTTAAATAGTGTATTATGTAACATGCTAGTGAAATGTAATTAAATAGTAAGGACTTAAATGAGAAATATATCATACTTCAAAGTCAAAAAATTAATTAGACCTTAACATGTCATATCCCCCAATTATTAAGGACCAAAATGAGAAATGTATCATACTTTAAAAATGCCTAATTGTAAAAGTCAAAAATTGAATTGATATTGTAAGTACTAAATTTTGTCCGGCTTAATTTCATGTTTAATTTTCAAAATTAAAAAAAATTAAAAAAATTGAAAAATTAAAAACTAAAAATTAAAAATTACATTTTGACCCTTAAATTTTCCTTAAATTTCATTTTGACCCCTAAACTTTTCTTAAATTTCATTATGACCCCTAAACTTTCCTTAAATTTCATTTTAACCCTTAAACTTTCCCTAAATTACATTTTGACCCTTATACTTTCTAAAAATTACACTTAAGCCCCAAAAGTTTTACTTCGTTTGTGATTTAGTCCTTATGACAGATTACACGATTTGGGGCACCCACTCCCCGGATTTTCCGGCCACTAGCCCAGGGCATGGCCTCCCTCCTCCCTAGCCACCTAATACTTGCAAAAAACAACCATAAAAGGGGTTCTTACCCCCCAAAAAAAGAGAGAAAGAGAAAAAAGAAAAAGAAGAGAAAAGAGAGAAAAGAAGAAGAAGAGAAGAGGGAGAGGGAAGCGCGCACCACTAGCGGAGGAAGCGACGCAGGCATTGATGCCGACGGTAGAGGGAGAAGAAGAAGAAATAAGAAGAAGAAGAAAGAAAAGAAGAAGAAAGAAGAAAGAAGAAAGAGGAAGAAGAAGAAAGAAGAAAGAAAAAAGGAAAAAAAAATAAAAATTTTTTTTAAATAGTCGGGCCGACCCGACCCGACCCGACCCGTGACGACCCAACCAGTGGCGACCCGACCCGGAAGCAACCCAACAGTGGGCCCACCAACAGGCCCAAGTTAAAAAAGAAGAAGAAAAAGGCAGCCCAACAAAGGCCCAATAAAAAAAGAAAAAGGGGAGAAGCCCAACAGTAGCCCATTTCAGCAGCCCATAACTTTGGGTTTTGGTATATTTCTTGACTTTTTTTATGTACCCATTTAGCCCATATTTTTAATGTAGCCTTATTTCAATTATGTTAACATTTTTATTATTTTTTTTTGAAATATTATGTGTGATTTCATTTGCAAAACAAATTTTTTAATAATTTTTTTTAAGCAATGAATCGTTTTAGCATTAATCATCGAGCTCACTGCTATGTTGGGTGGACATCTTTGATTTTTTGTTGAATATAGAATACCTTTCTAGAAATTAGAAAATTCAATTTTTTTTAAAGAGTAATAATAATAATAATAAAAGATATATTCAAAAATTATTAAAATTTCATTTTTAGACAATAATATGTAATTTTAAAAAAAAATTTCGAGTTTCAAAATTTTCTTGTTTTCAAAAATTCTTGTGTTTCAATCGGACCATGATTAAATATTAAACTGAACTCGTATTTTTGAAAATTAAGACATCGCGTATTTAACGGGATACCAATTTTGGGCGTTACGAGGGTGCTAATACCTTCCTCGTGCGTAACCGATTCCCGAACCCTATTTTTCTTTGGAGTTTTGACGTAGACCTAAACTCGGCCTTCTTTTTATCCGAAAATAAATTTTTCTGTTAAAAAGAGAATTTATTAGGTGTCCGATCAAACCTAGGAAAAAGGATCGATGGCGACTCCCTTTTTTAATAAAATTGAAATTCGGTTTTCAAATTTTCAATAAATCACCTCTATTAGCGCCCAAGCAAATTTTACGTCGCTACAAATATTAACGTGTGATTTCCACAATTATTAAAATAACAAATAATTGAAATCAATGTTTTTGATTAACAAATTTTCATGCCCCTGCGATCAATAGTGTATTATTAATTGTATTCAAGTAATTTAACTTGAAAATAAATTTATTGTATGAATTTTAAGTTATGATTTATTAATTGAATATTTATCAATTTGTTTTATTAGTTAAATATTTATTTTTCAAAATAATTTGAGTTCAAATATTAATACACTAAAATTTTTGGCATGAATTATTATTTTACAATACAATTAATAAATTATTAATTTAATAAAAATATTAAAATTGATCTCTGAGTACATAAAATTTAGCAACAAATTTTAATTAAAATAATGGACCCCCAAAAATTGTTGAGTTAAAATACTTATATGTCAATCTAATTAATATGCAACTTAAATTTGTTTCTTAAAATATTGAAAAACTTTGCTATATATTGTACATACATATGATTTATTGCAGGCATCAACTTTCAAATTAATTTAGTATTTGTATCATACCTATTATGATGTTGTTTAACTCAGTTTATTTAAATATAACCTAAAATATAATAATGAGATTAAACAAACACAAATCATGCAAAAAATACAAAATCATCAGCTTAATTAATGTTATCATTTTTAACATATTTAAGGGTTTAAATCCCAGCAATAATCATTTTCCTTTTTCTTAGGTTGGAAGTATAATTTCCTTGTAGGTTTGATTGAAAATCAGAGATGGGGATCTTCGGTTATAATTGTTATGCTGGAGCCTATTCAATACTTGATGCTGAACTTTAAGGTATTTTGGATGGGGTAATTTTTTTATAGGGATGAGGGTGTAATAAAGTGCCAATCTAATCTGATAGTCTAGAGGTGATTAAAGCAATTCAAGAAGAGATTTTAGCTGTTTTAAATTCTGCTTTGAGTAGGAGGATCATTCAGACCTTACAGCATATAAGATAATGGCATATAATACATATCCCGAGAGAGAAATCTAATTGCAGATCGTTTAGCTAAAATGGTGTCTGGCAGGGAAGTTAATGTACTGGTGTTTGTTGAAGCTCCTACGAAACTTTTAATAATTTTACAATATGATAGAGTTAATAGATTTTTCTTTATTTTTATATAAAAAAAATCTGTCATATAAAATAATCAATAGAACTTAGTAATATGTTTTGACAATACAAATAAAATAACCCAATAAGCATGAAATATATTTATTTATAGTCAGATGCCTAGTAATATATAGCTACACTTTTGTGAAAAGTGGGATTTGATTTCTGGTAATCTTGGGACTATTGAATATATCCTTTTTCTTTTAACTTTAGACAACAAGTATAGATTGCTTGTGTGTATGATGAAAATCAAATCATGTATCTGACCAGTGAATGTCCATCCAACCCTGTTGATCTTTAGTCACCCCCAAAGCCTCTCAGACTGCATCCTAGGCATTCATTATGTTGTTATCACATGCCCATCATGGAATCATATTCATCGACTATCCGAGCCTTAACACAATTCTTCCATTACCATAAGTCTTAACAAACTTGCGACACCTTTTCGTCTTGTTGAACCATCCGATCAAAGTGCCACCACCACAAATTCTTTATTGGAGTGATACTTGTTATCTCATTCAGACGGTCCACCATCATCTTCGTTGCTATCGAAGCAGTTGAGAGTCAAGATCACCTTGGTATAGTTCGAAACTCATGGGGAACACTTGTAAATGTTGTAAAGCTCGCCTTCCTTGCAACAATTGGAGTCATGGTCTTTGTTACATCCCTTGGGGGGTTTTTCCCTCTTACCTTGCCACTTGGTTTGCAAGTCATTGGATCAGATTCAACAGTGAAACATTCTGAAACAATCAAAAGGAAGCAAATGAGAAGAAAGAGAGCAGAAGAACAAGCCTTATTGTTCATTTTGTGTAAGCTTTCTTTGAGTCCGTTGTTAAATGTTATATGCTTGGGGTTTATATACAAATGTGCAATGCATGCTTCTCAAGACAGCTACCATGTAATTATTTTTTAGATTAAGACAAGTTTACAGTCGGTTTTCCGAGGGTTGATTCCAGTATTTACATTAGAAATATCGTAAGAGCAAAGCTTGGATCAGGTTTGCATATTCATCTATGGAGGCATCTGTTGGTATTTGTATCAGACGATTTTGCTGTTTTAATACCAGGGTTTAGAACATTGTAAACTAACAACTAAGGGACAAGACTAGATAGCCAATATTCATGGTGATTTGGATGCCATAAAATGCAAATATATACTATATATTAAGGATTCTAACTTGAAATAAGTGGGTTTTTGTTAAATTTTGAAGAAATGAATATTTGAGATTTGATGGTGTGGGTCACTGGAGATTCAAAAATTATGATCATTAGAAATGAGTATTTGAGATTTGATGAAGTTTTGGAAGGAATGGAAGGAAATTTAGAACAAAAAATTTGTGGAATTAGTTGTAGAAGTGAAGATGAAGATAAAGAAAGAAAGGAATGAAGAAAATAAAAGAAAATAGAATTTTCACTTTTTCTTTAATTTAATTTAATTTAAAATATATGGTTAATTTTTTAATTTAATCTATTTTATTTTTTAATTTTAATTAAAAAAGTTATGAGTGGTAATTAATTATCTATACTTAGAGCTCTTGACTGAATTAATATAATAAAATACTAATTTACTTGGGAAATAACTAAAAAATCATCATTTTTACAAAATAGTTATATTATTATGAAAATATTTTTTTTTATATTTTATATAAAATAAATAAAAGTCCATACATAAGTGACTATTGAACCTAGAACATTATATATTTTAATTTTTTTATCTTTATATTTCAATTAAAATTTCATTTAATTTTTACATAAACTTTTAATAAATATATTCCTTTTTATATTTTTCCTTCCACCCATAAATCTAATTATCTATAATATATATAAAAGCACCCGTTTGAAAAAACTTTTAAACTAACGATAATCTCTTTATTTTCCATCATATTACTACATTTAGATTTAAATAATTATAATATTTAATTTAAAATTATTAGAGGAGGCTGTAGGTTTGAGTCTCGTCAGTTTCAATGGATACAATAAAAGAATACATTAATCGATCCCTTTGTTTTCTGTCAAATGGGATACAAATGACAAAATTTCATCCCCACTGATACATTTTATTTATTTATTTTCCTTTTTTTCTTTTTTTGTTGGGATTTATTTGTAAACTATTTGCAAACGGTGAGAGTGGAAAAGCAATCAGTTGATATACCATCACATGATTACACGTGGAAGTTGATAGATTATTGAAAAGAAAGGGTGAAAAAGAATTCTTTTGATTAGGCTAGGCATCACTTTTTGTATTCAGTGTGGATAAAATATCTTCCTATGTTTTACTATTCATTTCTCGGCGATGAGTCATCTTGGTAGCTTTAATATTGTTATTCATGATACTGATTTGATTCGGTGTTTGTCGAAACTATTTTTTTGAAAACAAAACGAGGGATCAACTTTTATTAAAAAAACAAAAATGGAGTCGCCACCAATCCTTTTGATGAGGTGTGATCGGGTCACCTCATAAAACAGTTGATTAAAATAAACAGTTTGATTTATTAAAACAACACTCTTGGTCTACGAAATTCAAAAAACGGGTTCGGGAGTCAGTTACGCATGAGGAAAGGTTAGCACCCTCGATACGCCCAAAATTGGTACATAATCGATTAATTAATGTCTCAATGTCGAAAGTTGAAAATCTGTAAAAAATTTAAAAATACGATCCTCTTTTTTTATTAATGTTAATTTTACAAAAAATCCATAAAGAATTGAAGCGGATGTTAAAGACTTTCTTGTCCCGAAGTAATGTCACATCCAGTACATTAGGACACGACATTTTAAGCCTTCGAGAATAAGCTCGTCTTTTGATTTTCAAAACTCATGCATTTTAATTTTAAAGGGTATTCAATCATTTGGGTCAAGCGAGAAAAATTGAAGCCCAGTATGTTAGGGCACGACCTCTCGAATTTCCAAACATGGAATATAGCCTTGATTTTTTTATTTAAAAATCATGTATTTTGAAATTTGAAAGGGTATTTGATTATTTGGGTTTAATCGAGAAAATTGAAACCCTGTAAGTTAGAATACGATTTCTCGAATTTCCTAGGTGCGAAATGTTGCCGATTTAAATTTTTTTAATAATAGTGATTTCAAAATCTAAATGATGCGTGCTATTTGAAATATGATAAAAAGGCCTATTATGGGTAAAAAAAAAAATTAAAATGCAACCTTTGAAGTGAATGAAACGTGATGGAATGGTAATGTACAACACAAAGTAATAAATCGCGAACAATACGCTACACTAATGGATCGCAAATAACATGTAAATATAAATCAACGAACTGCAATATACATAATAGCAATAAATACACAATACATGTCATTTTAATACCAACATTAACAATCAAAGAAAATGAAATAAAAGAAAATATATACATAAAAAAGGAAATTAAAGGTAAATAATAATTTAAAATAAATAATTTATGAAAACAACCCAAAATAAATAATAATAAAAAAGTTCAAAATAAAGTATGTAAAACAATTTAAAAATAATTAATATACAAAACAATTTAAAACCAAATAATATATAGGAATTTTAAAATATATAATATGTAAAAAGAAATTTAAAATAAACTAGTTTAAAAATAAATGTCATAGAAAATAGAATAGATAATATTTATATAAGTTTAAAATAAATAACAAATTTTGAAATAACATATACATATATAACAATTTAAAATAGATAATGAGTAAAATAATATATAATAATATATAATAAAACAGTCTAACATAAAAGGGTCAAGGATTAAAATGGAATCGGAGTAAAATTTAGGAGGGATAATTTATAAATAAACAAATAAATACTAAAAGGACTAAATCGTGACACGCCGAAAAGTAATAGGGGCTAAACAGGAAAATAACCCCCTGTCCTTAAGCGCAATGATTTTCAATGGGACCAAAATATAACGCGCGACAAAGGACAAGGACTAAGGGAAGAAATATTCCCTCTCCTTCAAAATGGCGCCGTTCGGCGTTCAAACTTTAAAATTGGTCTAAGGACCGAATTGAAAAGAAATAAGGATGGATGGCCAAATTAAAAAAATAAAAAGGAACCCCATTGCAACGTGCCGCGAAAGCAGAAGGATTGTTTTCGCAAATAACTCCTTCACCGTAAAAACACGCAGATCCTTAGGTATCGGGTCGGGTCACACTCGAGTCTGACACAAAAAGGCGTTGTTTTGGCCACTGCTAAATAAGTCCAAAACGGCGCCGTATTAGTCCCTATATAAATATGAAAAATCAGGAAAAAAATCACTTTTCCCTTTCATTTCTAAAAAAAACTGATAGTTCTTTGACTCTCTCTCCCTCGCCTTCTCCTCCGGCCTAGGATTCTAGCTAGCCTCCGCCGTGGGCGGTTGTCGGAGGCACACAAAATCGGGCTTTTTCAGCCCTTTTCGAAGCCGGTCACCTATAGAACGTGGATCCAAGACCAAAATCACCGAAAGTTGGACCAAACTCAGTAAAAAGAAAGGAGAAACCTCCCTTTCCGGCGCGACGCAGGTAAAAACCTCTCTTTCCCTTGTTGTCCTTTCTTTTTTGTTTTAAAAATCAATAAAAATGAAAATAAAATGCCGAAATAAATAAAAAAATAGAATAAAAGGAGAGACCTTTGCAAAATTTTTTATTTCGATTCTCTATTCTTATATTGGTAATTCGTCTCTAAAAAATTACATCTTTTTTCCAGGCTTTATAACCGATTACACTCTATTTTGTTTGCATTTTCTGCTTGCTGTTCTCGTTGTACATTTTTGCATGTGCGGAAGTGGCGTATGGAGGTTGACGTGGTGACGCGTGTAGAGGCACGTGAGGAGGACAGCGGCGGTTGAATAGGGTGTTAGGGTTAGGGTTTTTTGCTGAAATGTTTTAAGATAGTGGGCCTGATGTATGCGTTCGCGATACTAAGTAATAAAATTTATAAAGAACTTGATCACACCAAAACTAACTAATATCACGACGTTTGAGGCAAGCGCACCTATCGAACAGTAGTATAGTTTAGTGGCAAGACCGAGTTATCATACCCAATGGAACCAAAAGTACTATTACTTACTTCCTTTCTATTATCTAGCCTAAAAATAAGAGAGGGTTTGTTTTAAACTGATTCTAAATCTAAACTAAGAAAAAAAAAAACACAAAGAGTAAATTGGGAAATCTCTTAGGGAAAAGCTTGTTGATATTGACAATACTCAAGGGGGAATCCACCTAGACTTCACTTGTTATTACTTCATTGAACTATATGACTTATTTACTTGACTTGATCCGTAGAGATCCCTAACTTATGCTAAACCCTCCGTCGAGGCGTAGAGCAACTAGGCCTAAGTTGTTAATTAAAGTTCCTTTATTAGTTAACTTCCTAGGTTGCTTTAATTCGATCTATGGTTCCCCATATTAGGTTTGACCCTAATCCGGCAGATTTATGTCGCCCTATGTCTAGGGTTGCATGCAACTCCGCTTAATTATGGTAAATCTACTCTTATCACAGGGACTTTTGCTCCTCTGCTCTAAGCACATCTAATTCTTGAAGTAATACCTAGGATTATTAAATCAAGAATAAAGAACACATAATTAAGAACAATTCAAGTATTTATCATATAAATCAAGAATAAATAACAAGATATGTCTTAGGTTTCATCCCCCTCAAGTATTTGAGGGGTTTAGTTCATAATAAAGAAAAGAAACATCTCAGAAGATATAAAATAACAAAACATAAAAGAAAACCAAAAACCCCTGAAGGAATTTAGGGAGATCTTCTATATTACTGCAGAATTCTGGCTTCTGGGATGAATCAATCGGCTTCTCCTTTGGAGTAATTCCTTGCTGCTACCCTCTATGTGGCAGAAAGACGAGAGGAAAAGTATCTGAAAGTCTGTATATGCTCTCTCTATGTTGCCTTATGGGGTCTTTATATAGAGAGCTTTTGGAGGGCCTTTCTTAGCCTCTAAGCATCCCAATTCGAGTGAAATTCCCCTTCCTTACAACTAGAACACGTCCGTGTGACTTTGACAAAGGCCATGTGATTTGGCATGGCCGTGTAGCCTGGCCATGCTTGTTGGGGCTTTGATCGTGTGATCTTCATGTGGCACGCCCGTGTGGCACGACCGTGTGGCATCTCTTGGCCCATGTTGTTCGCACATTTTAGCCCATTTTTCACCGTTTTTGGCCCGTTTCCCGTTCTTTTCTCTTCCCTATGCTCTCCTGAGTATAAGATATAAAAAAGAAAGATTAAGAGCACCAATTCTTACAAAATTGATAAAAATCCATCCAAAATATAGGCTAAACATGAGGTAAAAATATATATAATTTAGCGTTTATCAAATACCCCCACACTTAAGCCTTTGCTTGTCCTCAAGCAAAATCTCAATCCCTAAAAAGAATTATTCTTTTCAACCTACAATTTTTATCAATAATGTTTCAAACTAATCTATAGGTAATCGTACAATGAGTAATTCAATCAGAAGAACATTAAAGATTCAATCAATCTAAGTTCAGAATTTTGTCATTGAAAACATAAGTCTCTTCTTTCCTTCTAAGTAGTTATCTCTCCATTTTAATTAACAGGAGTTGACATCCTCACTAAAGGTTCACTCTATCCACTCAAAGTGTTTAGGGTTCAAAATTTAAACACTCTCTAGTCAACCTGAAAAGTTATTACCATAAGCTTGCAAGAAAATCAAATCTCCACCACTATAATTTGATATGATACATCGATCAAAAGGTCTTTTAATGGTTGTAATAGGGCTTGGTTAGGGGTGTTGTCACAGGCTGCAAAAGAGGGTTAGAATCGAGATTGAATTGAAAAAATTATCTAGCTAAAAAAAAAATCTCTATCACTGGAACATATTTCTAAAGCTTAATAACATCGTTTCTTCCTTGGTAGCCTTGAAATAGAAATATGCAAAAACTATTTGAACTATTACAAATTACAACTGAATTTCACTGTATATACATATGGTTTTTTTTTTTACAATTCAAGTAATACAATGAATTGAAAAAGAGATTTACATGCTGGAAAAGAGAATAAAGCTTAGATAATAAATTCAACTCAAATCCCGATAAAAATAGGGATCAAAAGTAATTGAATGGAAAATTCAACAAAAAAGGGTTATTGGTTAATAATTAGAGGGTGAGTAAAGGAAAAGGTTGTTAGGCTCAATGAGGTTCATTAGGGGTTAGATTATGGAGGTAGGCTTTTTGTGGAGTAAGTGGGTTAAATCCTAGGTACCTTTATCATCTCGGTATATCAAATCAATGGTGTGGTCTCGACATGTATAATCAAAGCAAGTTCTAGAATAACAATTCAGTATTGACTCACTCAAAGCAATAATAAAAGTGAGCACGAAAGAATGTATGCTCAAAAGACTCAAAAATCTCACTAGAATTATGGCTTTTGATGTCAATCCTGTGAATTTCAAATCTCAAGATAATACTTAAAATTAGGGAAAATAACTTATGCAAAAATTAGAGGTTCTCAAAAATTTCAACTTATCATGCTTGATTCCTTAATGTTTTAAAGTTTGAATAATCAAGGTACAATCACTTATATCTTAATTCTCAACATATTAATAAAGATCATAAATCAATCAGAATTAATTCCTAACAGGAGATTGAAGAGAATGCAAAGAACAATGCATCAGATTTCAGGGTTTTCACAGATAATCTAAAAATTTAAAGTACTTTACCCCCCACACTTAAGATGTACATTGCCCTCAATGTACAAAGATAACATTAGTATCAATATAAGTATTAAATCATAAGGTAGGGAAGGGTATGAAACTCCCTGAAATTTGAATGGATTTGTGAGACGGGAGTTTGGAAGAGGTGGCATTTGTGGCGGGGTGCTCCATTTTTTGTAGATTTAAGCTGTAAAGCTCCTTTGAAACTGCGAATTAATTTATTAGTAGTGGGAGGTGAAGATGAAGAGGGATTACTCTGTTAGGAGATAGCCGAAGAAAATAAAAAAAAAATATATATATATATAAAAAGATGAATATTTAATTAAAGAAAAAGCTTAAATAAAAGAAAATAAAAATAAACCTAAAAAGGGAAATAAAGTTAGAAAAACAAAGATTAGTGTTTAAAGGTTAGAGTAAGATAAAAAAATAAAAATAAAAGATAAAAGATAACAATAAGAATAAAATAAAAAGAAAAATAAAAAGAAAAATAAAAATAAAAGAGGATCTAGTCCTCTGATGGATCTCGTGGTGGTGGGGCGATGCCGAGGTGTTGACATATGCGCTCTAAAGTGGCGTCGATGTAATCGAGGCGCTGCTCAAATTGGTCCAGGCACTCGTGTATGCCAGCATGTATGGCTGCTGTCTGGGTGGGTCGTCGGGGGCGTGATGGCTTGGCGGGTGCATCCTCCTCAGGTGGTGGCAGTGGGACATCATCAGCAACGTCCTCTGGGTCCTCGCCTTCCTGGACAAGGCAAAAGTGAAAGTGGCTGCCACCTAGCCGTCACTCTACCATCCTCATATGTAGCATGCTCTGGATGCCCTGGGAGGACATCTGGCCAATTAGGGTATAAGAGGATGTCTGGGCTGCGGTGTTGAATAGGCCAAAGTAGCGGCCTAGTCTCGTAATGTACGGGCCCATAGAAATGACGCCTCTCCGGTGTCTCTCAGTCTGGTGCTGCATGGCCAACGCTATAAAGTATGCGAGGTCGATGGTGTGTGCATTGGCCATGCACCAGAGGAAACAGACGTCGTGAGTGTTGATGACGCCTGTACTCTCCCGTCTACCTGTCAAGGTGTAAGCAAGGAGGGCGTGAATGTACCTGAGAGAAGGAGGGAGGGCGGACGCTTTGCTCACACTGGGGTTGTAGATTTGGCGCCCCGGAGCGATTTTGCGCCAGCAGTCGATTGGCCGGATATGGATGCGCCTGGAAAGGGTGGGGAAGTCGGCCTCTGCTATGAATTACGTTGTATAGAGACCAAGAGTCGTGCCGAACTCTGGGACACTTAGCTGTCGCACAAGTCCTCCTAATCGATGCATCGGCCCATAGAGATAGTGCAGACCCAGAGTAACTGGTATCGTTCCTCCTAGGAGTCCTGCGGAAGTGTGAGGAACATGTGGCGTGTCTCAGAGATGGGTCTCGCTGAGGAACTTCCCGGCCCCTTACGTTTCTTGGAGACGGGGACAGCAGTATTTTTAGCGTGAGGAGGACATGGTATCTAAAATAAAATAACCAAAGCATTAGTCCTAAAAATTGAGATTAAACTAAATAGATAATAATTTAAAGTGTAAATTGATATTGTTCCTAAAATAACAAATGAGGAGTAACCTGAATAGTAGAATCTGATCATATTAAAAGCTTATAACAAAAACTAAGAACTAAGGGTATATATAAAGGGAAATTATAACAAAATGGCATGCAAATAGAAGTTTAAGTGGCAAAGAAATGGAAGTCTAAATGGCAAGCAAAAGTACAATTAAGTGGCATGCAATCCTAATTGATTCTATATTGTTCTAGAGTATTCGTCCTATGTTTCCTAATTTCATGCTTAAATCAACAATTTAGACAAAAGTAAAATGAAATAAAAATTAAAGAAATGAAATAAAATAAGAATAAATGAGAAAAATGAGAAAATAGAACCAATTATGATGTTGCACGGTCGTGGGGGCTATTACACGGGCGTGGGAAGGATGAAATCGTGTATGGTGGCGTTTGGAGGGCTGTGGCGGCGTTTGTGGTGGCTTAAGGGGAAGTTTGGGTGAGAAATGTTAGGGTTTGAGTGAAAAGGAAAAGTGAAAAATGCCTCTTATTTATACATTTAGGGTCACACGGGCATGTCACATGCCCGTCACATGCCCGTGTGAGTCGTATTCAGCCCGTGCTTTTCAAAAATCGGAGGTTTTAGCGCGCCATGTTCGATGAGCACGCCCGTGGGGATGTTGAGCACGGCCGTAGGAGATCAGTCCTTCGTCAATTACACGGTCGTGTGATGGTAGACACGGGCGTGGGATATCGCGTTCGTTCGTCACATGGGCGTGTGATATAGAACACGGGCGTGTCCCAATTGACAGTGTATTCCACGGGCTTAAGGCACGGGCGTGTATCTTTATGTGTACCCGTGTTAATACTGCAGGGTTGCCACGGCCATGTCACATGGCCGTGGGCCATTGTTGATAGCCCGTGTGGAATTCGTAAGGTCGCCACGGCCATATCGTACGGTCGTGGGGATTTATCGATGGCCCGTGTTTTGAGAAAATTTTACTCTGTTTGTACACGGTCTAGGTGCACGACCGTGCCCCTGTTTTAAGTATGCGCATGGCCTAAGGCACGCCCGTGTGCCTAGCCGTGTGGTTCTAAATTTCTACATTCAAAGAGTTAGTTTATGCATGAAAAATACTAAAAAAATTTAAAGAAAAGAAAGTTACTAAGTTAGTGCTCGGGTTGCCTCCCGATAAGCGCTTATTTAGAGTTTAAGCTCGACTCTACCTGGATGTGTCAAGAAGGGGTGTGGTGGAGCCGAAGCTCTTCCCTGTTTTCTGCAAAATTCTCACCTTTATAATGTTTAAGCCTATGGCCATTTACCTTGAAAGTACCATGGTTAGGGTGAGTTACCTCAATAGTGCCGTATGGAAAGACATTTAGAACAGTGAATGGACCTGACCACCTTGACTTGAGTTTTACAGGGAATAATTTCAGCCTTGAGTTGTAGAGTAAGACGAGATCACCTGTTTTAAACTGCTTAGGTTGTTTCAGCCTTTTGTCATGACGTCGCTTCATGGCTTCCTTATATAGTCGTGAGTTCTCGTAAGCATTGTAGCGCCATTCATCTAGTTCATTCAACTGCATTAATCTCTTCTTACCTGCACTCTTAAAATCAAGGTTTAGAAATTTTATAGCCCAGAATGCTTTATGTTCAAGTTCAAATGGTAGATGGCAGTTTTTTCCATAAACAAGTATATAGGGAGATGTTCCTATGGGTGTTTTAAAAGTAGTTCTATAAGCCCATAATGCATCATCTAACTTTCTTGACCAGTCTTTCCTATTTGTTTCTATTGTTTTCTCTACAATGCGTTTTAACTCCCTATTGGTTACTTCGACTTGACCACTGGTTTGTGGATGATAAGGGGTGGTTGTTTTATGATGTACTCCATACCTTTTCAAGACCTTTTCAAATTGGGTATTGCAAAAATGTGTACCTCTATCACTAATGATTATCCTAGGTGTTCCAAATCGAGAGAAAAGTTTTTTCAAAAAGTGTACTACCACTCTAGCATCATTCGTAGGTAGGGCTTGGGCTTCTACCCATTTTGACATGTAATCTACTGCTACTAATATGTATTTATTCCCAAATGAATTAGGGAATGGACCCATGAAATCGATACCCCATACATCAAATATTTCACATGAAAGTATATAGTTCTGAGGCATTTCATTATGCTGAGAGATATTACGTTGGCATTTATCACAAGAGGTCACATACCTGTTGGCATCTCTGAAAAGTGTAGGCCAGTAAAAACCAGATTCGAGTACCTTATGAGCAGTTCTAGTTCCGCTGTGATGTCCTCCTGTGGGTCTTGAGTGGCAGTGATTCAAAATTTGATATGCTTCTGTGTCATCAACGCATCTTCGTATAACCTGATCTGCACAAATTCGAAAAAGAAAAGGATATTCCCAAAAGTAGTTCTTCACATTAGCAAAGAATCGCTTCTTTTGCTGATGGGTTAGCCCTTTTAGGGTTATGTGAGCTGCTAAATAATTTGCAAAATCAGCAAACCAAGAAACTGTCGTACCTGCTAAGGCTAGGAGTTGTTCCTCAGGGAATAGATCGTTTATCTTGTCGAGGTACTTGGGCTGTGTGTTTTCTAGTCTTGAGAGGTGATCTGCTGCCAAGTTTTCAGCTCCTTTCTTGTCCTTTATTTCCAAGTCGAATTCCTGTAACAATAGAATCCATCTTATTAATCGAGGTTTTGCATCAGTTTTGGTTAAGAGGTAGCGAAGAGCCGAATGATCAGTATAAACAATGACTTTTGACAAAATTAAGTAAGATCTAAATTTGTCAAATGCAAAAATAACAGCTAGTAATTCTTTCTCTGTTGTAGTGTAATTTGCTTGAGCGGCTGTCAAGGTTCTGCTAGCATAATAGATCGGCTGGAAGTGCTTGTCCCTTTGCTGTCCTAAAACTGCACCTATTGCAAAATCACTTGCATCGCACATTAGTTCAAAAGGTAGATTCCAATCAGGTGAGATCATAATCGAGGCGTTGACTAACTTTTTCTTAAGGGTCTTGAAAGATTCTAGACATTCTTGGTCAAAGTTGAAGGATACGTCTTTTTCTAGTAATTTAGTTAAAGGCTTAGCTATTTTAGAAAAGTCTTTAATGAATCTACGATAAAAACCGGCATGACCTAAAAAGCTTCTTATAGCCTTAACTGAACTAGGAGGAGGTAATTTTTCAATAGTTTCAATCTTTGCTTTATCTACCTCTATCCCTTTACTAGAAATTTTATGTCCTAAGACAATACCCTCTTGGACCATAAAGTGACATTTTTCCCAATTAAGCACTAGATTTGTCTCTTCACATCTTATCAAAACATGCTTTAAATTGTTTAGACAGTGTTGGAAAGAATTACCAAAAACGGAGAAATCATCCATGAATACCTCCATGATGTCTTCCACAAATTCATTGAAGATAGCTATCATGCATCACTGAAAAGTAGCAGGAGCGTTACATAAACCAAAAGGCATTCTATGATAAGCAAACGTACCATATGGGCATGTGAACGTCATTTTCTCTTGATCTTCTGGAGCTATCGGGATTTAGAAGTAACCAGAGAGGCCATCTAGGAAACAATAATACATATGACCTGATAATCTTTCTAACATCTGATCAATAAAGGGCAAAGGGAAATGATCTTTTCGAGTGGCGTCATTCAGCTTCCTGTAATCAATGCAAACTCTCCATCCTGTGACTGTTCTTGTAGGTATCAATTCTTCTTTGTCATTAGTTACAACGGTCAATCCACCTTTTTTAGGAACAACCTGCACAGGGCTTACCCAAGAACCGTCAGAAATAGGATAAATAATACCTGCATCTAGAAGTTTAATTACCTCGGTTTTTACAACTTCCTTCATGTTGGGATTCAATCGTCTCTGGGCTTGCACCGCTGGTTTATACTCATCTTCTATCAAAATTTTGTGAGTGCAAAAAGAAGGATTAATTCCTTTAATATCTAAAATTTTCCATGCTATGGCCTGTTTGTACTTTCTTAACACCTGGAGAAGTTTTTTTTTTCTTCAGTGCCCAAATCTGATGCGATAATAACCGGTAAAGTTGAATCTTCCCCTAAAAAGGCATATTCTAAATGATCTGGCAGTTGTTTTAATTCTAATTTAGGAGGTTCACAAATGGAAGGTTTCTGTCTCAGCTCATCATTCATCTTTATACTCTCATAACTTATGTGTCTAGTGATGATTTCACTAGAATCTAATTCTTTTCTTACTTCCTCAATTTCAATGGTGGCCTCATCTTCCCCCTCATCTTGAACAAGACACAGTTCCAACATGTCTGTAAGAGAAAGTTCCTAAAAATTGTCTTAAACAAAGTGATTAATTGTATCAACAAAATAACAATAATCATCTTGTTCTTTAGAAAATTTCATGGCATCATAGATTTTAAAAATGACTTCTTCCTCACCAACTCTAAGAACTAATTTACCATCCCTTACATCAATAACAGCTCTAGCAGTGGCTGAGAATGGGCGTCCTAAAATCAAAGGTACTTCAATGTCCTCATCCATGTCAAGCACAACAAAATCAACAGGGAATATAAATTTATCTACCTTTACTAGCACATCTTCAATGATTCCCCTAGGATATTTAACAGATCTGTCGGCTAATTAAATACTCATCCTAATGGGCTTGGGTTCCCTTAGACCTAGTTGTTTGAACATTTTGTAAGGCATGAGATTAATGCTAGCACCTAAATCAGCCAATGCTTTACTAATAAGTAAACTACCAATCAAACAAGGAATAGTAAAACTCCCTAGATCTTTCAGTTTTGCCAGCAGTTTATTTTGGAGAATAGCTGAGCATTCCTCATTAAGTTCCACTGTGGCCAATTCTTCCAACTTCCTTTCGTTTGTCAAAAGTTCTTTAAGGAACTTTGCATAAGTACATATATATGTTAAAGATATGGACAAAAGTACAAAATATTAAAGATTATAACAATAATGATAATAAATAATAATAATAATAATAATAATAATAATATGGTTAATATTAAAATCAAAGGAAAATAATGAAAAGGAAAAAATTGGATTGAAAATAAAAGTTTAGGGCAAATTTGAAATGAAAAACCAAGGGGAAGGGCCTATTTGCATGCGCTGCAACCAGAAATGGCTGAGGCAGCAATTAACCCCCTAATCAAAACGTGCAGCATCGTTCGGGACGAAATTGAAACTTCGGAAGTAATTCAGGGCCGAATTAAAATAAATAAAGATTTACTTGTAAAATAGTGAAAATGAGGAAGGGCCAAAAGCACAAATATCCCCTTCGATTTAAAAAAACGCGGATCCTAGGCGGGTCGGGTCAGATCAGTTCGACCCGAGACCAAAATGACGTCGTTTGATGTTAAAACGGGCAGGGACCAAAACGCACCGTTTTGGTCCCTATAAAAGTTAAAATTTTTTCAAAAAATTCATTTGAAACCCGAGAAAGAAAAAAAAGGGGGAGAGGGAAAGTTTGGGACGATTTTCGGTGGTCGGTCCGACCACCGTCCGGTCACCGTCCGTTGCGCCGTCACCGATGCCGGCCACCGCGGAAAAGGTAAAATTTTTTATTTTATTTTTTATTTATTTTAAAAAATATGTATTTAGGTATATATATGTAATAAAAAATAAAAAAACAGAATCGTAAAAAAAATTTTTACCTTTGATATTAGGGTTTTTGGTTCCGAGATTTGGTGATTCGGGGGTATTCCCTTCGTTGTGCTATTACTGGGATTATTACTCTTGTGATTTTGGTGTATTCTGCTACTGCTATTGTGTTATCGTAGTCAATATTTCCAAGTTTGATTTGTATTGCTTGCAAAAAAAAAACCGATCCAATTACAGCCTTTGATTCGGCTATTTATAGCCTGTATACAAACTGCTTTCTCTTTTTTCTATTATTTTTCTTTTTTTTTTTGCTGTCTTCTCCTATTTATTGTTTGCAGGTACAAGTTGCTGGGGTCGGTGGCCAGAGGCGGTGGATGTGACCCGAGCGGTGGTGGCAGCTACTGAGTCAGAGACCTGTACAAGTGGGCTGAATCGGGGCTAGGGCAAGTGGGGTTAGGGTTTGCTCGGGCATTGGGTTTAGTTTTGGGCTAGGGTTGGGTTTATTTGGGTTTGAAAACAAGTTAAGCCTGTTGTGTTTTTGTATTGGGTCGGATGGGGTATTGGGTTAAGTTGTAAAATGGGTTTAATTTTAATTAAGTAATTGGGCCACAGGTTTGTGTTGTGTAACCAGGCCAAAATTGGCCTACAACATTAGGAATTAATTTAAATTTTTACAATAATGGAGACAATAATCCTCGAAATTCAAAATGTTAAAAAAGTTTAATATATATAATTATGTGTAGACAAGTTACTTGAGTTATTTATTTAATTTGATACTTGTAGCGATAAATTTTGTCATGTACACTGCCGAATTGAAGTTGACTTGAGTTTGCTTCCCATAAATGTAATGTTCGTAGAAATCTAATTTTCCAACTCCGATACTTGTGAGAAAACCTTTTTTACTCAAAACAATCATACATTTTTCACTTATATGACTGAGTTGCATGTGACATAACTGAGTTGATTCAAAATCTGTAAAGAGAGAATTTCGTCATGTCGTCGCAATATTATGGGACTCCTCATCGTGACATGGCAACGATTTCATCTTTACTTTTATAATTGCTACTACATTGGTCACTGTTAAACCTTGCAGAATGTATAGCCTACTAATTTTTTGTCCTCTCATCAAAACAAGAGCTCCACGAGATACTTTGATGCCATTTGACTTGATGACGGTCCTACAACCACTTGAGTATAACATACCTAAGGAGATGAGATACTTCTTCAAATCAAGCATATGTCTGACATCTAACAATGTCCTTATAATTCTGTGGTACATACTGATTTGAACCATGTCGATACAAATTATCTTAAAGTGTGAATTGTTCCCCATAAGTACAACTCCCTCTTTATTGGAAAAAAAAATCTGATTTGAAAACAGTTTTCTTGTACAATGGAAAATTAAAATTTTGAAAACTAACACAATTTGTGATATTTATAACAATAAACTTTAGACCAAAATCATACATATGTTTTTGAATAAGCAGATCCTTGATGTTTTGTGGTTTTCAACCAAACGATATTCTGTACTATTCTTGTACCATGAACTACTTCGAGTGTGGGCCCAAACCAATTGAATCAAAATACAGAACTAGAAATTTTTTTTTCTTTTTTAGGGTGAAAATGAAAATTCTTGTTGAGTTGTTCTAGAAGAATATATTTAATAGTTAAGAATAAATTCTTTTTAGTTTCGACAAAGTAACAATTTCTCAAAGTTGTATATAATGCCCTATCGGTGACATCTACTTATAAGAAGAGAAAGTAGAACCATTGTTGAGTTGTAGTGGTTTATTTCAAATAAAAAACAACTTCCTACTTATAGTGGAAGTATGGTGGACAACATACCATAGTATTCATACTAGGGTTGTCGCCCTGTTCATATTACATAAGGGGATTTTAGGTTCTTTGTTTTCGAGGTTTAATTTTTATCTCCATCTTTTGTACTCTTCGTTCTATTGCCATTATAGTAAAATTATCTTTACCCGTGGTCTTTTATCCTCTTTGGAGGGGTTTTTCTACGTTACATTTGTGTGTTCAATTTCTTAATTTCTTGTGCTATTTTTACTTATTCGTTGCTTAATCAGGTCGATCCATAACAAGTTGTATCAGAGCTAGTTTGATTTTCATAGATCAGCTCGTTTAGAGATGACAACAACAAGGTTTGACATTGAGAAATTTGATGGTGTCAAAAATTTCACCGAATTGAGCGTCTGTTTGGTCTTTCTTCAACCTTGCCAGATATGGAATACGTGGCTTGTATTCTTTGAGTGTTGGAGGAGTGTTTTCCTTGGGTTCCTCTGTTTTTTCTTCTGAAAGTTCTGGAATAGTCTTCTTTTCTGGCTCGGCTAGGACCTTTCCATCTCTTAAAGTAATCACTTTGACGTGTTCTCTAGGATTTGGCTCAGTGTTGTTTGGTAGCCCACCTTGTGGTCTTTCTGAAATTAATTTTGCGAGTTAACCAATTTGGTTCTCAAGCCCTTGAATCGATGCTTGTTGATTCTTTAATGTTGTTTCAGTATTTTGGAAACGGGTTTCCGATGCGGCCATAAATTTGGTAAACATCTCTTCAAGATTCGGCTTCTTTTCTTATTGTGGTAGTGGCTGCTGAAATTCTAGAGGAGGCTGTTGTCTTTGATTTCCTTGTCCTCCCCATGAAAAATTTGGGTGATTTCTCCAACCTGCATTGTAAGTATTACTATAAGGGTTATTTTGAGATCTAGAATTGTTACCCATATAGTTGGCTTGTTCAGTTTCCATGCTATATCCATAGGATGCGAAATCTGGGTTGAATGTGTTTCCTTGAGTCGCGTCGCATTGCATCACTGGTTGTGCCTGCGTAGAACTAACAAAATTATCAAACTTTTTATTTAGAAGTTCTACTTGGTTAGTAAGCATAGTAACAGCATCAATATTATAGGCTCCTGCAGCTTTCGTCGGCTTTGTCCTCATGACTTGCCATTGATACTTATTCAATGACATCTCTTCAATAAATTCATAAGCTGCTTCAGGTGTTTTATTATTGATCGTCCCTCCTGCGGCTGTATCGATCATTTGTCTGGTTGACAGATTTAAACCGTTGCGGAAGGTTTGAACTTGTAGCCACAAAGGTAGACCATGATGAGGACACCTTCTCAAAAGATCTTTGTATATCTCCTATGCATCGTAAAGTGTTTCTAAATCCATCTGCACAAAAGAAGAAATATCGTTTCGTAATTTGGCTGTTTTAGCTGGAAGAAAAATATTTGAGTAAAAATTTTTCGGTCATTTGTTCCCACGTAGTAATTGAGCCTCGTGGTAAAAAATTTAACCACTGTTTGGCTTTATTTCTCAAAGAGAATGGAAATAGCCTCAATCGAATGGCATCATCAGAAACGCCATTTATTTTGAAAGTATCACAAAGTTCCAAGAAATTGGCTCTGTGTGAGTTTGGATCTTCGTCCTGTAAACCATCAAACTGCACCAATTGTTGTATCATCTGAATAGTGTTAGGCTTTAACTCAAAATTATTAGCAGCAATAGTAGGTCTAAGAATGCTAGTTTGGGTACCAGCCAAACTAGGTTTAGCATAATCATACATAGTGCGAGGAGCTTCTTCTTGATTTGCTGGTGGCGCGACTATTGCGGGAGGTGGTGGAACGTTTTGATTTGTTTCCATCTCTTTTGTAGGTTCTATCTCTTGATCAGGTTCTTGTTCAGGATAACGTAGACTGCGTCTAATCTCTCTACGATTTCTACGAACTGTCGCTTCTAGATCTTCGTCAAAAAGTAGTGGTCCTGTTGGGTTGTTTCTAGTCATAAACTAAAAATACTTGAAAAGAAAAACAAAGAAAAACTCAAAAATTTAAAAGAAAATAAATAAATAAAAATTGAAAATAAAAATAAATATATATATATATATATAGTAATGGCTAAAGTAATAGAAATCGAGCTTTCGTAATATTTTAGTTCCCCGGCAACGGCGCCAAAAACTTGATGTATGCGTTCGCGATACTAAGTAATAAAATTTATAAAGAACTTGATCACACCAAAACTAACTAATATCACGACGTTTGAGGCAAGCGCACCTATCAAACAGTAGTATAGTTTAGTGGCAAGACCGAGTTATCGTACCCAATGGAACCAAAAGTACTATTACTTACTTCCTTTCTATTATCTAGCTTAAAAATAAGAGAGGGTTTGTTTTAAACTAATTCTAAATCTAAACTAAGAAAAAAAAACACAAAGAGTAAATTGGGAAATCTCTTAGGGAAAAGCTTATTGATATTGACAATACTCAAGGGGGAATCCACCTAGACTTCACTTGTTATTACTTCATTAAACTATATGACTTATTTACTTGACTTGATCCGTAGAGATCCCTAACCTATGCTAAACCCTCCGTTGAGGCGTAGAGCAACTAGGCCTAAGTTGTTAATTAAAGTTCCTTTATTAATTAACTTCCTAGGTTGCTTTAATTCGATCTATGGTTCCCCATATTAGGTTTGACCCTAATCCGGCAGATTTATGTCGCCCTATGTCTAGGGTTGCATGCAACTCCGCTTAATTATGGTAAATCTACTTTTATCACAGGGACTTTTGCTCCTCTGCTCTAAGCACATCTAATTCTTGAAGTAATACCTAAGATTATTAAATCAAGAATAAAGAACACATAATTAAGAACAATTCAAGTATTTATCATATAAATCAAGAATAAATAACAAGATATGTCTTAGGTTTCATCCCCCTCAAGTATTTGAGGGGTTTAGTTCATAATAAAGAAAAGAAACATCTCAGAAGATATAAAATAACAAAACATAAAAGAAAACCAAAAACCCCTGAAGGAATTTAGGGAGATCTTCTATATTGCTGCAGAATTCCGGCTTCTGGGATGAATCAATCAGCTTCTCCTTTGGAGTAATTCCTTGTTGCTACCCTTTATGTGGTAGAAAGACGAGAGGAAAAGTATCTGAAAGTCTGTATATGCTCTCTCTATGTTGCCTTATGGGGTCTTTATATAGAGAGCTTTTGGGGGGCTTTTCTTAGCCTCTAAGCATCTCAATTCGAGTGAAATTCTCCTTCCTTACGACTAGAACACGCCCGTGTGCCACGCCCGTGTGACTTCGACAAAGGCCATGTGATTTGGCACTGCCGTGTGGCCTAGCCGTGCTTGTCGGGGCTTTGACCGCGTGATCTTCATGTGGCACGCTCGTGTGGCACGGCCGTGTGGCATCTCTTGGCCCGTGTTGTTCGCACATTTTGGCCCATTTTTTACCTTTTTGGCCCGTTTCCCGCTCTTTTCTCTTCCCTATGCTCTCTTGAGTATAAGATATAAAAAAGAAAGATTAAGAGCACCAATTCTCACAAAATTGATAAAAATCCATCCAAAATATAGGCTAAACATGAGGTAAAAATATGTATAATTTAGCGTTTATCAGGGCCATTTGGGGTATTTAGGTTTTGGGCTGGGACATTTGTATTCGGGCCTGTTTGGGCTTGTAACAACACTTAGACTATTAATTACTGTTTATTTTTGACTTTATTGGGCCGGGGCCAAAATTGGGCCTTAGAATGTTCTTATTCGAAATGAATCAAATCTCCTCAAGTAGGATTCGAACTTATGATCAATCAGTTAATAGTCGATTGCTCTGTCATTGAGCTACTGAAGAACAATAAGTGCCATCTATTTTCATTGTTCAACTTTTTGACAACACGAAAATTTCTATTGTTCAACTCTTTGACAGTGGTGGTCTACCCTATAACGGATGTCAGAGGTTCAAGTCCGCTTATCTCCAACTCGTGAACTTAGTTGAAACAAGCTATATGATAGTATCCAAAATTTCCAATTTAGTAATTCAATCTATGATTTATCATTCATGGACGTTGATAAGATCTTTTCATTTCATTTAGTAGTACCTTAAGAAGGCATAGTCATAAAGTAAAGTAAAGTAAAGTTAAGAGCAATGTTCAAACGAGGAAAAACTTACGGTGGATACCAGGCACCTAAAGACAAGGAAAGGTTTTTTCGGGGAAAATTATAATAATCACTGCTTAATCCATTTCATTGTTAGGGCACTTAGGCTTGAGTATCGTGCTGTAGTAAGCTTTTTTTTAAATTTTTGGGATAAATATAATAATCACTATTCATTTTATTTTATTTTCGGGGCACTTGGGATTTAGTCTATTACTATAATATTTTTTAAATTTTTTTGGGATAATTATAATAATCACTATTTATTTCATGTCATTTTTGGGGCACTTGGGCTTGATTTTGGGGCTAAATTAGTCAAATATGCTGAAAAAAATTCTTTTTAAAATAGGTCATTTTTTGAGAAAATTAGGGAATATGTTATTTTTGGAGAGAGTGTATGAAAGTGCATCCAGCTGGACATGCTTTCCCTTAAAATGCGTTCACTTGGGCACGCATTCCTCCAACAATAAATTCCCAACATTCAAATTATAAATGGCCCAACAATAACTTTTTTTCCTATATAAACCTAGACCATTTTCCACTCTTTTCACTCAAATCAAATTCTCTTCATTCTCCCTATTCTCTTTATTCTCTCAATTCTCTCAAGATTAGTTCCAAATTTTCTAATAAATTTCTATAAAAATATTCTAGTTTTACTTTATTATTTCGTAAATTATTCATTTTAATTAATTTTTCACGAATGACAAGTTCTCTTATTTGTTTCGACGACAAACACATTTCCGCCTCGCAATTGATAATGGTAAGGAAATTTTTTATTAATTTTAATTAAGTTAGTTTTAAAGTTTTAAAATTTTTTAAATTTTAAATTTATTTTTTTGATATAAATAGGTGAATGATCGGGTTTTGGAGGGTTTCATACACAATCTATCAAAGAGCGCACCCAAGGTAATTCGTTTTCATTTACAAGATGTTGGATTCTTACATGTGTCTCATATGCTCAGGGGCAGTAAATTGGATCCCAGCTTATCAGCGCATTGCTGAAAAGATGGAGACCTAAAACACACACATTTCATTTCCCATACAGTGAGTGTACAATCACACTAGAGGACGTGGCTTTACAAATAAGGTTACCAATGGATGGGTGAGTCATTACGAGGCCAATGATCATTCCCGATAGAGAGGACTTTTGCACCGTACTATTAGGGAAGGTGTCAAAAAAGTTTCAAGGTGGTCGGATTGATATCAAATGGTTGGCAAATAATTTCGATGAACTTGATGAGCACGCGATTGCCCTTGAAAAAGAACAATATGTCTAAGCATTCATCATAGGGTTAATCGGAGGCATTTTAATGCCCAATAAATATCGAAATTTGGTACATTTGAGGTGGCTACTACATCTAGTTAACTTCAAAGAATGCAATCAACATAGTTAGGGATCAGCCATGTTGGCCACATTGTATCGAAAGTTGTGTTGGACGACAAAACTGGATAAGATGTCAACCAATTGTTGTATGCTCTTACTGCAGTCATGGGCATAGTGGCAACTACCATTTTTATGTCCCCAAGTCGAAACTCCTTATACATTCCCATTGGTGATAAGATAAAATTCATTTAATAATAATATAATTATCATAATAAATGTTGTTTATTTTTTATATGTTTTAATTAACATATTGTTTGAGTAGATGGAACTTTGGGCCGAGTTATGTAGGATTACCGAAGTAGCTAGAAGATATCTGGTTGTTGTTAGATAAATGCTCAAAAGCTGAAGTTAGTTTTTGAATTTTTCAAACATATAATAATTATGTAATGATTTGAAATTTAATATTTTTTACATAACAAAATTTATAATTGTGCATTACAGTTTAAAAAGATGTAATATATTGATCCGGCAATCATAGAATACATCTCTCCTGAAAATTTAGCCAATCAAAGTATGTGGGATGCGAATGTGTCATTGGTAATTTACACAACGATAGAGAAGCACAAATCCGATCAAGTGATGCGATAGTTCGAGTGAGGGAAAAATATTATGCCGCCATTGCAAGACATTGAAGCACTGCACAAGCTTGATTTGTAGGAGGAAACTGACGAAAATTGACAAGAATTCCAAAATGAATATATCGACATTTGGGATCATAGGAACGATTTCATACCCATGCGTGAACCTTTTTTCGCATAGATAACGACATCTGCGAAGTACATGCCATGGTTTAGACACCACAGGAAGTCATATCTACCATCGGTAGAGGCGAGGAGTAGGCAAGTTCGTCCGAAGAGGCTATGACGATCGCCCCGGAATCCTAGGTCTAAACCACGTAGCACGGTGGGTTCATCATCGGCTCCAACCTAACAAGAGGCACCGATGTTTGCATCACATCTCAATCAGTTCCATTTATATTTTGTTCTTCCTTTCACTAACCTTATGTATTTTACACAAGTACTATACTATGCACCATCGTAGAACCCTGCATCTATACCTCCTCAAGGTGTTTTTCGTGGCACATTCGTCCCCAACATATTATGCCCCGATGATGACATTGATGCTGACATATTCGCCAACAACAACGATTTCGAGATATTATGTAACAACCCAAATTTCACAGGTACCGGAAACACGAGTCTTAGGGCCTCCGTCTTAGGAAAAAAACGAGACCGTAAATATTTATTAAAAATATTTATGAAGTTAGTTATGAGTTGAATTAGATCATGATTAAGTGAATTTAGTTTAATTAGAAATAATTGGTAGAAAGGACTAAATTGAATAGAGTATAAAAGTTTAATTATAGAATATAAAAATATTAAGGGATTAAACTAGTAATTAAACCAAATTAGTGATATGTGTAAGATAGAGAATAAATACATGTGTTTTTACATTATTGGTACAAATGTATAACATGTATGTATTTACTTATTTATTAAGTATTAGATAATTATTTACTATATTATTTATTATATTATTATTATTATTATAAATTATGTAATATTATGTTTTATTTATTTATTTGTGATGGTGACAAGTGTATGGTGATGGATAATACATGTGTATATGTGTGTAAAAAATATGCGTATTATTTTTATTTGTTAATAATTTATATTTTATTAGTAATTATTAATTTAGTAAATGAATGAAATAATTAAAGAAACAAAAGAAAGAAAAAGATAGAAAAAGTTGCAGAGAAACAAACGAAAGTGGGAAAGAAAAGAAAGAAAGAAAGAAGAAAGGAAAAATTAGGGTTTGGAAGCTTGAAAGTTAAATTGGTAAGTCAATTAAGTCCCTTTCTTTGTGATTTTAATGTTTTTGAAGCTTTAGAGTTCAATATTTTTGAGTCTATGTGGAAATATTGAAAGTTGATAGATATTTGAATAGGGTTGATGTTGAACAAATAATGAAATTAGGGATTTATTTGATAAAATTATTGATTAGAAATGGTTAAGGGACTAAATTGTAAACTAGCTCATAAGTTTTGAGTTTTAAGGGCTAAATTGAAAGAAATTCGAAATTATGGAAAAATGATGAAAATTTTATAGTTATATTGAAGTTTTGATGGGAATTGAATAAAGAAATAAAAGGAATTGTAAAAAGGAAGAAGATGGAATTGGTTAGGACAAATTTGGTATTTAGGCAAAAGTTGCATAGAAAGTTATTATTTTGTATAACATATGTGTGTTATTAATTAATTATAATTATGCTAATTTTCTAGCAAACAAGGAAATCGAGACGTCGAATACGAAGGGAAAGGAAAAAGTGATCGAGGAGTAGCCCGAGAGAAATATCGGTTTGTATTATCATAATTCATGTTATTTATTGTTATGTGTTTAAATTTTATTATATGAATATGTATGGAATTGAAATTGAGACAAATAGTGATATTTGATTTGAATGTGATTGGATATGATTGATGCTTTTATATATATATATGTGTGTGTGTGTGTGTGTGTGGAATTGTTATGTGAATTATATTTGTTTCAAGGTGAAAACTGTATGACTATGTGAATTGGAAACAATTTATGTTTGAAATGAGAAAGATGTGAGAAATGTGATCGAAGTGTTAATTGATAAGTGAATTTTGAATGTGAATATGGTTTATAAACCTTAAGAAGTTTTTGGAATGAATGAATGAAACTTTGCTAAGTTTGGAAATGAAATGAATGGTATTTGATTAAGATTTATAAGTCAATGATTTGGGCATGAATTGGGTATATTTAGTGGGTGAATGTAGCTCAAAAATGGTAAAAAAATCATGTTTTCACACGGCCAAGACACATGGGTGTGTGCCCAGGCCGTGTGGAGGAAGTCGGACTTGCCCACGGGCTAGTCCCACGGCCGTGTGTAGCAAGTCAGATCTGCCCACACCCTGGCCCCACGGCCATGGGAGCCCCACGGGCAGACCACACGGGCGTGTCCCAAGCCACACGGGTGTGTGCCCCTGTTTTTAAAGAAAAATTTCCAAAGTTCCCCCCAAATCACTTCCTAAACTTGTTTTGGGCCCCGTAGGCCCATATTAAGGACTAATTGATGGAAATTAGATGGTTTTAAATTGCAACTCAAATTTATATCTCGATTTTGTTCGTTTACTAATGTATAAGTCTGGTAATACCTCGTAACCTTGTTCCGACGACGGTTTGGGGTTAGGGGGTGTTACATTTGTCCGCAATCAGTTTATGCGACACTGTACACTTATTCGTTGACAGTGTCACAAACACCTCCGTGTCATTGTTTTACCAAGATTTGAGTCTAGTGCTACAATAAAAACTTTTTTAATTTTTCAATATAAATATAATAATATTTATTTATTTTATTTCATTTTTAAGCACTTGGGCTTGAGTATAGTGCTACAATTTTTTTAAGTTTATGAGATAATTATAATAATTATTATTCATTTCATTTTTAGGGTACTTAGGCTTGAGCCTATTTTTGCAATAATTTTTTAAATTTTTTGGGATAATTATAATAATCATTATTTGTATCATTTCATTTTCTTAGGTATTTGGGCTTGAGTCTAGTGCAACAATAATTTTTTATAATTTTTTAGGATAAATATAATAATCACTATTTATTTTATTTCATTTTCAAGGCACTTGGGCTTGTGCCTGAATTTTTTTTTTTTAATTTTTCAGGATATATATATTAATCACAATTTATTTCATTTCATTTTAGGGTACTAGTGGCTTGAGTTTAGTACTACAATTTTTTTTTAATTTTTCGGGATAATTATAATAATCACTATTTATTTTATTTCATTTCATTTTCGGGGGACTTCGGTTTGAGTTTGGCTGCTACAATAATTCTTTTAATTTTCCAATATAAATATAATCATCACTATTTATTTTATTTTATTTTTGAGGTACTTGGGCTTGAGCCTTGTGTTGTAATTTTTTTTAGTTTTACGAGATAACTATAATAATCACTATTTATTTCATTTTATTTTCAAGGAACTTGGGCTTGAGTATGGTGCTACAATATTTTTTTTAAAAATTTTCTTGAGATGATTATAATAATAACTATTTATTTCATTTCATTTTCTGGGCACTTGGACTTGAGTATGATGCTGTAAAAAATTTTTTTTGGATAATTATAATACATTATTTATTTCATTTCATTTTCGGGAAATTTGGGCTTGAGTTTGGGGTTGCAATAAATATTTTTTAATTTTCTGGGATAATTATAATAATCACTATTTTTTAGTTTCATTTTTGGTGCACTTGGGTTTGAGTTTGGTGCTGCAAAAAAAAAAAAAAAATCAGGAAAATTATAATAATCACTATTTATTTCATTTCATTTTCAGGCACTTGGGCTTGAGTCTGATACTGCAATAATTTATTTTGAATTTTCAAGAAAATTATAATAATAATTATTTATTTCATTTCATTTTCAGGGCACTTGGGCTTGAGTCTGATACTGCAATAATTTATTTTGAATTTTCAAGAAAATTATAATAATAACTATTTATTTCATTTCATTTTTAGAGACTTGGGTTTGAGTATGATGCTGTGAAAAAGTTTATTTGTTCGGGGATAATTATAATAATAACAATTTATTTCATTTCATTTCATTTTCAAGGCACTTGAGTTGGAGTATGGTGTTGTAATTTTTTTTTTATTTTTCAGGATAAATATAATAATCACTATTTATTTCATTTTATTTTGGGAACTTAGGTTTGAGTCTTTCATTGCAATAATTTTTTTTAATTTTCCAATATAATTATAATAACCAATTTTTTTTAATTTCACTTTCGATGCATTTGGGTTTGAGTTTGGTTTTGCTTTTTTTTTTTTTTCCAGGAAAATTATAAAAATCACTATTTATTTCTCTTCATGTTCAAGGCACTTGGGCTTGAGTCTTGTGCTGCAACAATTGTTTTTTTTTTTTTTTTGTTTTCAGGAATAATTATAATAATCATTATTTATTTCGTTTCATTTGCGAGGCACTTGGACTTAGCCAATTGCTGCAATATATTTTTTAAAATTTTTGGGATAATTATAATAATCACTATTTATTTTATTTCATTTTCGGAACATTTGGGCTTAAGTTAGTGCTACAGTAATATTCTTTTTTGTTTTGCAAGTCCACCTCTTCTTAGGCTATACAACTTTGGCCATCTAGGCCTACTCTAATTATCTTCAAACTATATTAGTAGTTATCTAATTATGGTTTTCTATTTTTTTTGGTCATCTAACTATTAGTAAATTTTTTTTGTGGTCACCCAGCTATCTTAGTTTTTTGGGTGTTTTCATTTTTTATGTTAGCTCATTGGTGACCAAAAAGACAAAATTAAATATTTGAATGACATTTTTATAACTTTTCATAATTGAGAAACCAAAAAAGAAATTAACTAATAATTAAACCACCAATTTGTGAATTTTTATAATTTAATTACGAAAAAAGAAAAAATAATAATTGGATGACATCTACGTTTGTTTACTTAATTTTCTATAATATATGAAGTATTCTATATCACACAGATTTCATATTAGACCCAAAACTGAAATCCAAGTAACAATTTTATCAGGCCCAATAAAAGGCCCATAAGTAGTAGTTATAGGCCCAACAGCTCTTAATTAATTTCTTCCTTACTTTTTCCATTTCTTTTTGTCGTTAAACGAATGGAAGTAGAATTCAAATTACAACTTTGAAGAAATTTGAATAACAGGGCGAAACAAAACAATTTCTTCAAAACGTTTTCTCTTTCCAGAAAATTCACGCCAAAAAAGGAATATACATGTATTCTCTCTCTCTCTCTCTCTCTCTCTCTCTCTCTCTCTCTCTCTCTCTCGATTGATTTTATATTAACCGATTTGAAATTTTGAGGTTTAATCTGCTGTTTTCTCGAGAAAATTCTCTTTCTTTATTTTTTTTTAAATTTATTCTTTCAGCAGGGGTGAAAAGTTGAAGTCAGAAATTATCTTTTCTGTTTTGTTGCTTTTCGTAAGCTTTCATATATTCTCAGATCTTACGATATTTCAACTTTAGCTTTGTTTCTAAATGCTATGAACTTTATTTATGTTGTTCCAAATCTTCCGAATAAAGCAATAAATTTAGTTATGAATTATTTTCATACATTTTTTAAACTTTGAAATTTCATCTTATATGTACTGTTCCATAGTTGGTAATGACTTTATTGACTTAGGATTTGATACTGACGTCTTTTTACTTGAAAATAATAATTATTCAGGATTTTATTGTTGGAAGTTGGAACTGAGGATTTGAGTTGATGGCGAGGATCAAACCACAAGCTCTGCTACAACAAAGCAAAAAGAAGAAAGTGCCAGCTCGAATCAGTGTTACAACAATTATACTCTATAGTTTGATTGTTGTTTTGACTGTGTTTTTTCTCTATGCTACGTACAGACATTGGTCTCAAAGGTGAGTTGCAATTTGTATATTGGCTATAATCGGAAATAATAAGAATGGGATTTGGTGCTGCAATGTTTGTAAACTATATTAATTTTTTGAAAATAATGTTGATTTATTTGTTGTACTGCATGAACTGCTAATTCCAGAGAAGGAAATCTAGGAATGGAACCGCTTGTGGAGAATAAATTAGGTTTAATGTTTCTTATTTGATGGAATTTGACCCAGTTTTCTTGTCTTTAGGTCAAGAACTCAAATTGAGAACAGGCAATCAGTTTTTAAGGTGCACTCTTCATAGAAATTTGTTTATTTATTCTATAATGGGTTTCTTGATAGTCTTTGCCCAATATCTATATATCATCCTTTTAGGACATTTGAAGGCTACTTTTTGCTGTTATTGTTTGCAAAGGTATCCATAGTTTACATGCTTTATATTACGAGGAAGTTCTCCTTTTGTTTTTATTGTTTCTTCGGATCTTCTATACTGACTGTGGCTGCCTGTGCCTGGTAGGGTGACACTGACAGCTCTTTGATGGATTCGAAGAAATCTGATCTCCCTGGATATGCTGTAGGTTTCCTTACTTGCCAAGCTCTCTTTGATTAGTACTTTATGCCCAAGTGAATAATGCCTACTCTTTGTTGTACTTGCCTGGAATGTGCTGTGCTTAGTTTCAGGAAACGATGTTGTAAAATGGAACATGAATGATTGACTTATAGTTTGATTTTCTTTTCCTGCGCAAATAACTTGCAGATACTTGCTTCTCTGAGTACATGAATTTATCAAAAAGACATTAAGAAGCAATTTCTTTTTTTATGCTATTACTTGTAATTGCAGCATCTATTAAGAAAACATAAATCTGTAACATGTCTCTTAGGAGAAAAAGAAGCCTTTCTTGTTTAGACCTTCCTTAGAGTATCAATTTTATCTTACAATCTTAACATGGGATGTTCACTGATTAATTGATCTTGGCTTTTAGGCTTGTATATTTAAATCCTATTTGAGTTTTATCCACTGACTTGACTCTTTTTCCCCCCTTCTATGACTAGATTTTAGATACTGCAAAAGGCTCTATAACTGTGGAGCTCTTCAAGGACAGTTATCCTGAGGTTGTTGATCAATTCCTTGATTTATGGTAAGTGTAATGATGGATTTTCTTTATGTAGAACTATCATAAAAGTCAACAAGGTGAATATTTGATCGGAAATGAGGATATAGATAGAGCTGATTAGATCCTGCTTATGGAAGAGTCAAGAATACCTTGAATCATTTTCTGTATATCACATTCCCCTTTATTCAGAATTACCTTCTGCTTTCTGCCATA
This sequence comes from Gossypium stocksii, assembly GCA_020496765.1. Lineage (NCBI taxonomy): Eukaryota > Viridiplantae > Streptophyta > Magnoliopsida > Malvales > Malvaceae > Gossypium > Gossypium stocksii. The sequence goes on from CM035623.1 coordinate 6,763,552, forward strand.
CATATCGAGAAAGCATGAAAAATTTATCAATATCATGTTAATTAGTAGTCATCATGCTGAACGTTTGGTTTAAGCTGCAAATCCATTTTAAGGAATTAATGTAGGAGTCTCCATCTAGTTCATTTTCTGTTCTAACTCAAGTTTAGCCTTTCATTTATTGTTCTATCTGGCATCTTTGGGCATAGAACGGTTTGACCATTTGTTTGTACTTTCAAGTTGGTGTGGGTGATAGATGTGCAAAATGCATGGTTTGTTGAAATAATTGTATAATCAAGCATCTAACTATTTTCGTTCTTTTCTTTTTATTTTTAAATATACATCTTCCCTTCCTCTAGCTGAACATGGTGTGCATCTGAATGTTGTAAACCTGTGTAAAGGAACAAAATGCGCATTCAAAAGTCATCCTCACTATCATGAATCGATTTATCTGCAGTCACAGAGGGCACTTCAATGGAATGCTTTTTCGCCATGTGATAAAGCACTATGTTATTCAAGCTGGGGATAGTGACAAGCTGGAAGCAGCCGAGGACTGGACTTTGAAAGGAAAGCATTACAGTCAGCTTGATACCAGGTTAGTACATTGGTGATTAAACTAATTTCGCCCCATTACTTTACAATCCTGTCAAAGGGCAGGCAATGCATGCTTTTTAATAATGTTGTGATGTTCTTCCAGTTTGAAGCATGAAGCATTCATGCTTGGAACTTCTAAGAAGAAGCGTGATAATGGAGCATTTGAGCTTTTCATCACAACTGCACCAATCCCAGATCTAAATGAGAAGCTTATTGTGTTTGGGAAGGTCGTTAAGGGAGAGGATATTGTTCAGGTAGCAAACAAACTTCAATTTCTTTCCTTTCTTCTTCTTTGGTTACTGATTACATGTTTCATACGATCTCTCTTTCATGTGTGTCATGTACCTAAGAAGTTGCACTTAGATTATATCTTTTGTGTTTTGCAATTTTTTTTGCTCAGGAAATCGAAGAAGTGGATACAGATGAGCATTATAGGCCTAAATCTTCAATAGCGATCCGCAGTGTGACTCTGAAACAAAGCGTCTAAAATCAAACACAAGCAAATAAGTTTTTCACCACTGTCATTCCAAACATAGTTTCAGCGCCATCAGTAAAAATGGGTCAGAAGAAATATAGTGCATTCCTTCTTGTACTTTATATCTTATTCTGGCTGGCGTTACTCAAGGTCCATTGGCCAGGCTTCTTGGAAATTAGTCTGGTTATACTTTTGGTTTTCTTTTTTCAGCTATCATACTATATTGTTTTCATTTCTTCCCTTGGACTTTGTTTGTAAGTCTGTTTTAATATGATAATGGACATTGTATTTGTACTCTAGCTTAACCAGGTGGATAAGAGGCAACTTACAAGTCCAGTTTCTGGTCGGCATCAGTGTTCCTTTTTCTTGCCTTATGTTTAGGACCCTGTGTCATGATGCTCATTTTGGTAGATCAATTTTTTGGTCGGATCTTATAATTATCCCAGATTAGCAGAGCCAGTGATAGGCGTCAGAATCAACACAATGGTTGTTCTACAGAATCTTGCAATACTCAGTGAGTACCAATGCCCAGCCGTAGTTTCAGGATTGATCTCTGCATCCATATGCTTCAATAGCAAGTCAATACGACGTTTCTTTACTAAGGCAACCATGAAACTCTCCTAAGCCCTTAGTAATGAAAACAAGTTCAGGTACCTCAATCGTGTGCCCCCTGATGGTTGGATTATAAAATTGGGGAAATTCAAAGGAAAAAGACAGATGAAATGTCCAATGGCATAAACCATGTACAACACCTTGATTCAGATTTCCCAACTTCAATATCATTCTGCTTTCCAACAATCAAACGCCATACAGACACTGTGCACTAGGCAACGCACTGTATGCATCAGGAGTACAGGTAAAGAAAGAAAGAAAGAAAGAAAGAAAAAAGAATTAACAATCCTAACTGGTATTTATGACCAAACAATTTATTATAAACTAATTAATTTGTAGTCATCCTTAAAGAAATGGCATCTAAACCTAAATTTAAAGTTCAAATCTCAATAACTACAAATCCTTTTAACTTATAATAGATTATGACATTTCTTAGTAAAGAAAACCTTAAAACTGTCTACAATTCCCATAATTGCTTAAAACTGTCTACAATTCCCATAATTGCTTACGGGATAAGATCTGTACCGATATCAGTTCTACCATGTTTATGATTGAAGATAAATGAAACTTTCCAAGTTAGACACAAGTATGCTCAAAATTTTAAGACTTCTCATATATAGTTATAATCATATCTCCATACTCATGTTTGAATATGCAGTAAACATGAATGTCGGTCACAGATACTTCAAGAAAAATGAAGAGTCAAGGTAGCATAGATTTCAATTGATCAAGCATATATGAGATCCATCACTCACAATTCTTTCTTCGTTTGCCTTTTCCTCTTATGATGATTACATTGCTGTTTGCTTTATTCATGATAGTCATGGAATGACTATGCAATTTAGTGTCATTGAAAGACCTATTCTTCCGAAAGATTACACTGCAATTACTTGAAATTGTTATCAACTCTATCAACTAACTAAAGATACTCCTCAAACAAGAACAAATGGAGAAGGAAAGTTAGAGAAATATAAATATGCAGAAAATCAAATTCTAGAACCAAAATATAAAATACAGACAGGACCCATAACTGAATAAAAAGCAAAAAGAGGACTTACTAAGCATGATAATGATACAAATAAGGTTAATTCAATATCTGAACAGACAAATTTCCCGTTTATGTAAACAGCACCATCGATCAATGTGTGGAAACTAACGGTCCCACCCAGAGGGCCTTCGCCTTTCTCTTGGTCTATCTCTAGAACTGTCAAAAAAGAGCCAAGTATGAGTGTAATCAGCATAGAAGTTTTCTTGAAAAAAACAAGAAAAGCATTGCAGAATGGCATCATGAAATTTCAGTTGAAGAAAGAGAGGTTAAGAGAAACCTCTCAGAGCTCCTCTGGGTAGTGTTTTGTCCAGTATTCTGTGAAGTCTTCAATCCTGATGTAGGAGCAGTGCTGAATGAAGTGGCCATTTGAGACCTACTGATATCTCCACCGATGGTACCGCCAGATACAAATCCAGATAAAGTTGGTCTCCTGATACTTGAACTGTTATTGAAGCCTTGACTTGCTGAGTTTGATGAAGCAGCAACAAAGTTACTCTTCATTTGTGCCATCATGCCAGTTTTGAGAGAATTTACGGCAGCATTTCGACTTTGAACAGCCTGAGATGAAGCGTTACTGGATTCTGGATTATATCCAATACCCAGACCAAAATCAACTCCACGCACACCTCGACCACTCCCACTGCCGCCCCTTCCTCTGCCTTTCTTCCCACCTGCATGTTATAGCACACATCACTTCAGAGTTCAATGCAATTGCATTTTTTTTCTTCACAAAAATTCAAATGATCATATACATAACTTGCATTTTTGTTCTTCACAAAAATACAAATGATCATATACATAAAGAAATGGTGATCAAGATTTCTTCAGCTGCCTTGCATTTTTGTTCTTCACAAAAGATAAAACAATTGCATGCGTAATAACTACAATGGTTTGTCAAAGAGAACCATACCTCCTTTTCTTGCATTACGCTTGGACCTAAATCTCCCATCCTGTTAATAGACAAGGCAAGTATCGGGACAAAATTATCATACACATACATCAAATCCGAAATCTACAGATATCAAGAATGAAGAACTAGGTAACTTTATAGGATAGTGCCACCAGTCATAGCATTGTTTCAGGAAACTGGAAAGCAATACAGAAGACCACCAAAGTCGAAGTCAAAAAAAGGATGTTATTCATCATTTTCTAAGAACTTCAGTGAATGCCATTGACTACAAAATAAATATTAGTTGAAGTAACTAAGTTACCTTCATAGCAAGATCCATCAGTTCCATGGAAATATTCTGCCCAGCAGCAATTAAACTATTTACCAATTCACCAGCAAACCGAGCCTCCTTTTGCGTTATCAGTGTATAAGCAATGCCATCTTTATCACCAGCACGACCTGTCCTACCAATACGGTGCACATGCATGTCCATGTCCTTTGCAATATCATAGTTCACAACTGACTTAATTGACTTGATGTCAAGACCACGAGCAGCCACATCAGTTGCGATGAGAACATGATAGATGCCAGATTTAAACTTTTGTAGAATTTCCATTCGAGAAGCCTGATCTTTGTCACCATGAAGGGCAGCAACCTTAAAACCCTTACTAGAGAGCTGAGACTCAATCTCATCAACAGTAGCTTTCTTGGAAGCAAACACCAAAACATCACCCTCATCAATCATTCCAGGTAGCTTCTCAAGAAGCCAGGGTAACTTCTCAGAGTCAGAAGGAATTACATGAACATGCTGAGTAATATCCTCGTTAGCTGTTCCCACCTCTCCAACTGTGACTCTGATTGGATCACTGAGAACTTCCCTTGCTAACTTTTCAACTTTGCGGGGCATTGTTGCTGAAAATAGTAATGTCTGACGGTCAGGTCTTATTTGGCCAACAATGGACCTTATTTGAGGCTCAAACCCAAGGTCAAACATTCGATCAGCCTCATCAAGTACCAAATAAGTTGCTCTCGTCATTGTCAGTGCCTTCATTTTTAGCATGTCTATCAATCGACCAGGTGTAGCAACGACTATCTCACATCCTGCCTTAAGTTCCTTGAATTGATCAAGTTTGGACATTCCACCATACACAGCAGAGGCACGTATCCCATAGGCTTTTGCAAATTTCTTTGCTTCCAAGAAGATTTGGTGTGCTAGTTCTCGGGTAGGTGCACATATCACTCCAATTGGACCTTCCTCCTTCTGAAGTTCAGGCTGATCCATAATGTGGACAATCATAGGAAGCACAAAAGAAGCAGTTTTACCAGAACCAGTTTTTGCTATACCAATAACATCCCTCCCAGAGAGGACAATAGGTAAGGCTTGGCACTGAATAGTTGTTGGCTTTTCATACCCTTGTTTTGCAATAGCACGCATTAACTCGGGTGCAAAACCACAGTCTTCAAAGGTCTTAACAGGTCTTGGGACATCAAAACCAGAAACACGAATAGCCAAACTCTTTCTGTATTCAGCAACTTCCTGCTCACTCATTCCTAGAAAAGGGATTTTTTTGAAGAAAAAAGAGTTTAGACTCAGAGCAAGCTCAATGAAGAATATCCTTATATTATGAAAAAAGTGCCATATTATAAATTTATAAGCAATAATTACTAACAGAGTCATAAAGTATATGATTTTCAATAAAATGCCAATAATCTCCTAGGATCCGTGTCTAACCTAAAATAAATACTATAAATCACTTATGCCTCTAAGTTCTAAATCATATTTAGATTTCACACTCTATTCTAACTTTATAAGCTTGCTAGTATCCTTTAGAAGATAATCAAGTAATTAAGCTGCATTCAGATAAGTATAAAAGGTTGCATACATCGCAATTAACCAAGCCATAGTCAAACTGCAAGTAATTGTAATTATCCGACTAATATCATTCATAACTGAATAATACCATCCAATATAAATGATTTGTTTTTTCTTCTAGTTCTGAAGATCTTAAACTCATAATTATCAGATAATTTGCGATACCAGTTACCTGAAATTGAGGCCTTCTCCTCATAAAAATCTTTATTAAACGGTTCATACTCAATGGAACTGTGATCAAGGGCTGGAACCGGCTCGATCTTCTTCTTGTCGACAACCACGGGATTATCATCAGAATCATACTCCAACAAACCCGCATCTACAGCCTTGGCAGCGGCATAAACCTCCTCATCCGAATCATACCCAGCACGCAAAGCATCCGCCGCTAATGTCAGCCCAACATCCTTCTTCGACCTCAAAAAACTCTCCACTGGATCATCCTCATCTTCATCGTCTCTATACCTCTCAGCCTTCTCCTTGGGCTTCGGAGTCGGCTTCGCTTTCAAATCCTCCTCAATGCCTTGCATGAAGGCGTCGAGAGGGTCGATTTCGTCATCTTCCCCTCCGTTGCCATTGCTGGTGGGGTCATTGGTGTCGGCGTCGTTGGAGGTATCGTTGTTATCGGCATAATCGATGTCGTCAAGGTCGTTATCTTCGTAGTTGTCGTGGGAATGACGAGAGGAAGGAGGGACGTAAAGGCGTTGAGGAGCTTGAGATCGCTCGAAGTTGTAGGTTGATTGACGGTTTATCCCAAACCCTTCGAATCCGAATTTGCGTTTCGACATGTCTGATCCTTCTTTCTCTTACCAAAACCCAAATTTGATAGGGGTTTTGCGAATTTTCTTTTCCTAATTTAGAAATCAAAACAATAAACACTGCTACTTTAAATTTGTAATACTAAGCTTATGTTTGGATTGGAGCAGGAGCGGGGAAGGGAAAGCAAAGCAAGGAAAGCCTTTTATTTTAGGGTAAATTTCAAGCAAGGTAACTTAAATTATTAGTAAATTTACATTTTAGTCACTTAACTTCAAAATGTTACAAAATGGTCACATTATTAGTAAAAAGGTCCTTTTCTAACTTTAATTACGGAAATGGGCCAGTTTTTGGGTTATTTACCAGTTTCAGCAAAATGCTTCCCTGGGGGGCAGGGGAGCGTTTTGTCCACGTCAACAAAGCACACCCTCAAGGAAACGTTTTAAATTTTTTAAAAAAAGTTATTTTTTAATTATTATAAAAATAGACCAATTTTTTTAAAAATTTACTAAAAACCTTAAAAAAGGCTCAAAGTGACAACACCATTTTTTTAAGTGTCACCAATTAATATAAAAATAAAATTTATAAAGTAAATCTTTATATAGACCCAAAGTCTCATTTCCTTTGTTTTCTTAAGCAATGTGGGATATGTGATATGTATATATATAGACTTATGAATAAGCTTGCAGCTTATTCCTAAACAATGTGGGATTCCTTCCTCTTTTAACTAACAACATGAGATTAAATGATACACTATATTTTATAATTTTTTTACAAAATAATTTTTATTTTTTTTATATTTTGTTAACATTTTCTCATATTATAAAATCATATTTTGAGATATTTAATTTTGTTGCATTTTAGAATTGTTAACATATACAAAAGAACTATTAAAAAAAGAGAACAAATTGCACATATGAAACTTGTGCATGCAATAATCTTCTATTCAATTTTAAATATTTGAAGTTAATATCAATGCAATTCTAATTTTTAAAATAATTTTCTATTATTTAAATTTAGAAGTTATACTTTTAATTTTTTAATTTTATTTTTTATTTTACATTATGAATGTTTGATTAATAAATAAATGGTGAGTATTTGGCATTCAAATAGTAGTTTTTTGTAATTTTAAAAAATTGATATATCTTTTTTAAATATTTATTTATTTTTAAAAAATTTAATTTTCATCACCTAATGAATGCTGATAAATTTATTTTAGATGTATTTTGACTAGATAGATAATCTATTTAAACATAGTATATAATTATGTTAAATAAGTTTTTTTATAGAAATATATAATATACATAAAATATAATAATTATTTTTCATATTTTTATATCTAGATTAAATTACATTAGCAGTCACTTAACTATGATTTTTTAGCTATCGAATTATAAAAACTTACAAAATGATCACTCAACTATTAGTAATTTTTAAAATATTTATTTTTTAATATTTTACCATACTCATTTTATATTTTATAATTTTTTTTTACTTATAGAGTGTAAAGTTTTATTTATAATGTAACAAATGTTAACTTTTTGTAAAAAAATTTAAACTCTAATTAAAAAATATAAAATATAGTGTAGTTTTTAATCTCATGTTGTTAATTAAAAGAGGAAGGAATCACACATTGTTTAGGAACAAGCTGCAAACCTATTCATGAGTCTATATATACACATATCTCATATCTCACATTACTTAAGAAAATAAGGGAAATGAGACTTTGAGTCTATATAAAAATTTGCTTTGTAAATTTTATTTCCATATTAATTGGTGACATCTTAAAAAAAATTCACTTTGAGCCTTTTTCAAGGTTTATTCTTATAAATTTTTAAAAAAATAGGTCTATTTTTATAATATTTTAAAAAAATGATTTTTTCAAAAAATTTAAACACGGGCTAAAACGCTTCCTTAGGGGAGCATTTTGTCCACGTCAGCAAAGCGCGCCCTCAAGAAAGCGTTTTCTGCTGATGTGGACAAAACGCTCCCCCAAGGAAGCGTTTTGCTGACACAACTTTGAAAACACGCTGATGTGGACGCATTTTCGTGAAAATTGGCCTTTTTCGATAAATAACCCAAAAATTAGCCCATTTTCGTAATTAAATTTAGAAAAGGGCTTTTTTGGGTATATTGCCCCAATAAACACTGCTACTTTAAATTTGTAATATTAAGCTTATGTTTGGATTGGAGTAGGAGAGGGGAAGGGAAAGCAAAGCAAGGAAAGCTTTTTATTTTAGGGTAAATTTCAAGCAAGGTCACTTAAATTATTAGTAAATTTACATTTTAGTTACTCAACTTCAAAAGGTTACAAAATGGTCACTAAACTATTCGAAATACTTTCATTTAAGTCGTTGAGCTGTTAAACTCGTTATTGTATGGTCTTTTCTATTTACACTTCCTGTAGCAATCGAAAGCTCTCATTCTCATTCTCTTCTATTGTTTAATTTTTTTTACGAAACTACTTTGAATTTCATAGATTTATGTACCAAAATCCAAACAATTTTCTTCCTTGATCTCTAACGCTGACCATCAAATAGAATTGGATCTAAGATATGTTCTTCTACTCATTGATGGATACTAATCCACCGTACTAATCATTAAATCGTCAATTGAAACTCGCTAGCCAAACTTAAATAATAATAAAAAAACTCAATAGCCTAATGACTTAAATAAAATATTTCGAATAATTTAATGACCATTTTATAACTTTTAAAGTTAAGTGACTTAAACGTAAATTTACTAATAGTTTAGTAACTTTAAGTGTAGTTTATCCTTTTATTTATTTAGATATATTTCTCTTATCTAACTTAAACCAGGGAAATTAGGTTTATATAATATATATCTCAAAGTATCCTCTATGTCTATTTTATGGTATATTAAGATTAATCTTTTTTAGGATTGATGTCGTCCTCTTTCAACAATATTATAATACTTTGTTTAAAATTGAATATAGTAAAGCAACAAAAATCATCATTTCTAAAATTTGTTCAAAATTACGTAATTATTGAAAATTGAGTGTCTGAAACATGGTTTTAAATAAAGTTTAAGGATTGTTGGTATAAATTATCTTTTTTTTATTTGGATAGACTTTTAGTCCAGGTAGACCTATTCATGGCCCGGCTCGAAGGCCCGCCCGAAATGTGGGAAGGTTTGGGCAAAAATATAGGCCTGAAAAATGGGCTTGGACAAAAGAAGATGCCAGTTTAAAAAACGAGTCGAGCCTCGGGTAAGGCATTTTTTGCCCGGGCCCGGCCTGACCAAGCCCAAATTTACTAAAGGACAAAAAAATCTAGTTTTTTTTATTTTTTAATATTATTTTCTTATTATTTTCTCCCTATTTTGCTACCATTTTACTATTGTGTTGCTACTATTTTGTTATTTTTATTTAGATATTGTATAAAACTTATTTTATTGTTATTTTGTTATTACTTTAAAGATATTTGTTAATTTTGTTATTATTTTATAGGCATTTGCTTGTTAAGTTGTATCTATCTTAGTGTTATTTAAGTATACATATTTTTTAAAATTTATTTTCAATTTATTGGGAAATATTTATTTTGATGTTTTTTAGTATTTTTATGTATTATATATATTTTAAAATTATATAAAAATTAATATGGGTGAGCCGGGTCGAGCTTGAGTTTTAACATTTTTATCCTGGTCGGACTTGGACAAAATTTTAAGTCCATTTTTTGGACCGGGCATTGGCCTAGCAAATGAGCCTAAACTTTTAATTGAGCCTGGCTCATGCACACTGTACATGCCAATTTTGGCCCGGGCATTAAACCAACCCCAAAATTAAACCCAAACAATTTAAAACCCATACAAACCCAAACCCAATTCCTAACTATCAGCCCAAATTTAAACCCAAATCCTAATAACCCAATTACTAAACCTACCCAACAACTAACCTATCCAAATAAACCCCTAACCCATCTAAATAAACCACCCTAACCCATTACATCAAAAACCCACCATTGACCCAATACCCCATCCGACCCAATACAAAAACCCAAGACAAAACAGACCCAAAACCAGCCCAAAACCCAACAGACCTAACCCGATTTGAAACCCAAATCTACCCAAGCCTAATCCCTAACCCTAAACTCAAAGCAGACCCGAAGTGGCTACCCACTTGCCTCTGAACACTTTGCTCACCGCCTCTGTCACATCTCTGCCACCAACCTCAAGTGGCCACCGCCCATAAGCCCTGCCAACAATAAATAAGAAGAGACAGAAAGCAAAAAAGCAAAAACAACTTGTAAAAATTTTAGGCTATAAAAGCCGATTGAGACCATTTGTAAATGGATTCGGACCTTTTTTTGCAATCAATAAGAATTTCAGATTTCAAAACATTAACAAAACAAGGGATCCTAGCACTACCAAGCACACACGAGTATTATCAGACAAAGAACACCCAAAACAGTGGCCGAAAACCCCTAAGGTGATTCTTTATTTTTCGAATCATTTTTTTATTTTTTTTACCCACATGCATATATAAACACAGATATATATATATTTTAAAAAATATATATATAAAAGAAATAAAATAAAAATTTTTTTACCTTTTCCGGCCAACGTAGACGGTGGTCGGAGCCGGCGACGGCTACGGCGGACCGGTGATCGGTCCGGTGACCGGCCCTTGGCCGGAAATCGCTCCCCTCTCCCCCCTCTCTCCCTCTTTTCTCTCCAGCAGCTCAAATGAATGTTTTTTTTCTGAAAAAAGGCCCTTTTATAGCCAACCCGATCCGACCCGACCAGTCCGGCCTAGGGTCCACATGTTTTTAACAGAAGGGCTAATTGCGCATTTAGCCCTTCCGCATTTGCACTATCTCACAATCAAGTTTCATATTATTTGCAATTGAGTCCCATAATTTCTCGTGCTTTTCGATTTAATCCCCCCTGATGCGCTGCGTTTTAAAGACACGAAAAATTACTCTTTCGGTCCCCCTACATTTCACGCGCGTTCGAATAAGCCCGCCCCTTTTGCTTTTTATCTCGAATCCGCCCCAAAATTCCATTTGTCATTCAATTTCGTCCCTTTTTATCATTTTATTTTAATCTTAATGTTATTTTTATTTTATTACTGTTATTATTATATTTATTATTTATTAGCATTTCATTATTATTTTTACTTATAGTTATATACATTATATAGTACTACTAATAGTTTTTAATATTATTATTTTTGTTAATATATTCGTATGGCCTATATATATATATATATATATATTAATATTACATTATGCATATTATTTTTCTTAATGTTATGTGTTTTATATATTATGTATATATATTTTTTAATACTATTATGTATATGTGTTTATATGTTACGTATATATACATATTTTTATATATTTTTATATTATGTACATATTTTATATGTATACATTTTATTCACATATTTTTATTATCTCATATATATATATATATATATATATATATATATTATTATAGTTTTAATATTATTGTTTTGTCAGCATATTTGTATATCATTTATTATCTTTTTATATGTTAACATTACATTATGTGCATATTTACCTAGTATTATTAATAAGTATTTTTGGTGCCATTATCATTTCTAATCTATATGTTGTATATATTATTCTTAATTATATTACGTACACATTGTATTTATGTATATATATTTTAATACTATAGTTATACTCCCTTTTTATATATGCTGTATTAAGTATATATTTTAATACTATAGTTATACTCCCTTTTTATATATGCTGTATTAAGTATATATTTTAATACTATTATGATTATATTTTTATACCACGTATATTTATTTAATTGTATTCTATACATATTACGTATATATATTTTAATATTATATTTTCTATATATATCATGTATATATTTTTTATTCATATATTTTATAATCTCATGTATGTATTTCTTAACTATATATATTTTGATATCCTATTATTCTTATACTCTTCTATATCATCATTTCTAATATATGTATGTCGTATATAATATTATATCTTTTTACATATTCTATATATATATTTTCGAATGCCATGTACATACCTTTTAAAATACGTTCTTTCTATTATTGCTAATCAGCATTTTAATACTCTGATATTATATTTTAATATTTTATTAATTGCATCATTGTTCTTAAAAATATATTTCATTCAATCCAAAAATGTTTCAAAACGAGGCAATATTTTTTTGTTTAGGGATTCGGGAAATAGTGCCCTAACGTGCTGGGTTGCGATTTCTCGTTTGTCTAAATACCTAAAATACCCTTCTAAATAAATTTTGAAACTCGCGAGACAACTTTAGTTTCAGAGAGTTTAAGAACCTCGTGTCCAATCGTGCTGGATGTGATGTTCGAATTCTTTCGGAGCAAAGGAATCTCGGTTTTTAACATAACTTATTCCAGTTTTAAAAAGGGATCCTATTTTTTAAATCTTTCCAAATTTTTTATATAAGACAGAAAACTACTCAATTTGGTACCAATATTGGGCGTTGCGGGGGTGCTAATCCTTCCCCGTGCGTAACCGACTCCCAAACCTGTTTTCTCGATTCTTCGTAGACCAAAATGTTTTATAAGGTGACCCAATCACACCTAAAAAGGTTGGTGGCGACTCCCCATTTTCGTTTTTAAAATAAGTCGACATCCGTTTTCAAAAATGGTTTCGACACACACTTCTAAGTCCAGGTAAAGAAAATTGTTGGAAATGACTATCTCCTACTTAAAAACTTTTTTTTTCTATTACATTACTGCAATTTGGGCGGAAAGCCAAGGAAAAAAAAAAAACAAAACTTTAGGATATAAAGGTTGTTTTTTTCTTTTTTGTCTTTTCTTTCTATTATAAATAGTGGTAATTGTAAATTTTCATTATAATTAATGCTTTCCTTTCTTTTCTTTTTTGAGTTATTCAAACAAAAATGATTAAAGTTATTTTATTTTCCTTTCTTTTATTAATTTTAGGGTAAACTATATTGGTAGTCATCCAATTATTGATAAATTATTTTTTGGTCATCCAACTATGAAAATTTACAAAACAATCACTTAATTATTAGACTTTTTTTCTCTTTTGGTCACTAGTGGTTAAATTCCTAACAAAAATATAACTTGGCAACTTTTAAAATTAGCATAATAGAAACTTAAACCCTCAATATTTGTACATTGTGTCAATTTAATCTTTATTCTAAAAAAAATTAACCCTCAACATTTACACATTGTATAATTTTATTTCTTATATATATATATATATAGTTTTACTTTTATTTGTAACATTGAGAGTTAGTTTTATTTGTAAAAAAGAATAGGAAAAGATAAAGATTATTGTCCCACCTGAAAATGTTAAAGGTTGAGGTGCCTCGACAATTGTGGGTATTAAATTAGAAAACCATCTGTTTAAGCAGGTTCTAGTGTAAATTAATAAATCTGATAGACTGCTTGGCAAATAGTTAGATTTCGTTGCTTGTTTCATTACATTTGAACCGAGTTTTCTTTTAGTGGGAAATATTATGATTAAGGGTATTAATAATACTAGCCAACTTTGGATTAAGGGAAACAGTAGTGGAAAAATTACATATAGGAGAATTATCTCATTCTGGTATTCATTTTTTTTTCTTTCTTTCTTTCTTTCTTTCATCTTCTTCTCTGGTTTATTCTATAAGAGAGAAAAGTTAAGAAGTAATTTGCATGAAGGGCGAAAATAAAGTATCAACTTAAGTGATTGAGAGTTTAGTAAATTGTTAGCCAAGAAGGAGTAGACTTAGGTGATAAAGAAAAATTAAGCGGGTGTAACTGGTATCAGAGCCAAGGAGGAGCAGGTATTTCTAAGTTTTAAAAATATTCAATTTGTTTTCAATATTTCTAAGTTCTAGTTTAATTGTCTTCATTAATGTATTATTATTTTGCTGAGTATTGATACACAATCCAGTAAGCCATGGGTTAGGCATGTCTAGGACAAAGTATTCCTGTAGGCAACTTTAATAATCCAGAAATCCTGATAGTAGAACCCCCTTATAGGAAATAAGAAAACAAAGAATGTTTCCCTTCCTTAGAAGAACCAATTCTTCTGTAAGCTTTGTTTTCAATCAATCCCAAGAGTCCGAAATGTTTCCCTTCCTTAGAAGAACCAATTCTTCTGTAAGTTTTGTTTCCAATCAATCCCAAGAGTCCGACTAAACCTCAAACGACACTATTAATGAACAAGAAGAACATTATGAAAATATTCCCCAAAGATTTGATAATTGGACTCTTCCAAGAGTTCCAACAAACCAAGTTTACAAGAAAACAACTTTTGAAAATTTAAATACTTTTTGCAGTTACGTTATAAAAACAAAAGAAATGAGTTTACCTATTCAAAAAGAATATGAAACAATCCAATTATTAGATAGAGTCGTCATTAATAAACTCAAAGAATAAAAAATACAAATATATCTATTTTGGACTAGTTCAAGTTGGTGTCAAAGCTCTTAGTGTTGAAGCCACTAAAAATACCTCAATTTTAATTGTTTTAAGAGATCAAAGACACATCATGTTTAATGACTCATTATTAGGAACTATAGAAACAAGCCTATGTATTAGCCCAATACATTTTAATTGTTATCCAAATTTTATGGTTTTTTGGACTGATAAAAATGTTTTACAATCTTTGATCCTCCAAATACATACCCATAACTATAAAATGCTTCCTGGTATGGAAGTATTAACATTAGTCTATAGACTCCACTTCAAAGCTATGTATTCTGTAGTTAATATCAAGGCTTTACTCCAAAGCCCAAAAGGAGAAACCCTCTTAATAGAAACAGATACATCAAGGTCTTATACCATAATCCCAAGAACGATACAATGGCATGAAATAAACCTTCCTGATAGGTGGGAACTTGAGGGTGCTACAGACCCTGTGGTACCAACTCCAATAAGAAACACTTCATTAAGTGAAATTTCTTAACACCAAGATGGCACAGTTGAATTAACATTCAACAGGCCACGAAGGATGCCTCCAAGACATTCCTTCGAAATAAGAAGTACTAGCACAGCTTTTAGAAAGTTAAATTTAGAAGAAGAGTCAAATCCAGAAATACAAGCAACAGATTTTAGGACAGCTAGAGCCTCCGTCTCTTCTATCCCAACAACATTTAGAACCAATTTACAAGGAATAGATAATTCCTCAAACATAGCTCAACCTATCTATGCCAAACAGGAAGAAAGTCCCCAAAATTCACCTAATATGTCACCAACATATTCATCAATGACTAATAATGCAAGACAATGAGAAAATTTAGAAATATTTATTTTAGAAAAAACTTTTGAGATAAATAAAGAATGGTGTAGAAAGCACTTTTATTCCAACAAAAATAAGCAAAAAAGAGGTGATTACTTTAAAAATTACAATGATAAAAAAGAGAGCACTCTTCAAGAATATTATGAATTTATGAATACTTATAAAATTCATATAAAATTCTTTGAATGGTTTGAAGAATATTGTTCAGAATCTGTTAATACAATAAAACATAATACTAGATGGCAGACTAATAAAGGAGAAGTTGAATCTCGACATCTCCCTTTAATAGAGATTCAATATCTTCATAAAAATACGGAAATAAAAGCAAATCCTTTAAGAATGAGAGCTCCTGATGCAGGAGAACAAATCTCATCAAAAGATATTAAAATGATAGTAGAACAAAATAACTATACAAATATCAATCTTCATACAATAGGAAAATAATTAGATTATATTGAGAATTTGGTGAAAAGTCAACCGTTTAGGAAAGAACCAGTAAAAGAGATAACAGAAAAAAGTTCTAAAGAACCAATATTCACACCTTATGAGATTCTAAAACCTTTCCAAAAATCCCAAAATGATTTCCTAACAGAAATCCAGAATAGACTTGATGCTTTAGAAAATTACAAGTCTGAATTAATTGCACCTGATACCCTAATGCAAGCCCAACATTCAGTAAACACATTACACCAATCAGACTTTGACCAGTCAGATGAATAACAAATTAACAAGATGGCTTGGAAAGAACCAAAAAGATTAAATTATCCAAAAATCACTGCACCTGATCTTAATATAGAAGAAAAATCTATTTTCCAAAATAAATACAATGCTAATACAATTTATGAATGGAATATAGATGGGATGTCTAAATACAATATTCTTAGTTTATTACAACAAATAACAATGGTTTCAAATGTTTATAAAACCCAAAACTAAAATGGATTAATCAGTGATCATGCTATAGCCAATCTTTTAGTTGCTGGATTTACTGGTCAACTAAAAGGATGGTGGGACCATGCGCTCACTAAAACCCAACAAGAAGAAATCTTAAAAGCAATAAAAAAGATGATCAAGGAAGAATTATTTTAGATGAACAAGGAAGAGAAATCCAAGATGCAGTAGCAACTTTAATTTTCTCAATCTCTAAACACTTTATAGGAGATCCTTCTCATCTTAAAGATAGAAATTCAGAATTATTATCAAATTTAAAATGAAAAAAGTTAACCGATTTTAAATGGTATAAAAATGTCTTTATGACTAGAGTTATGCAAAGATCTGATAACCAACAACCTTTTTGGAAAGAAAAGTTTCTAGCAGGATTTCCTACTTTACTAGGAGAAAAAGTTAGAAATCAAATAAGAGAAAGTTAAAGGGGTATTGTGTTGTTATATTGAGATGTGTTTAAAACTTTTGTAGAAAAACAGTTACGTTATAAAAACCAGAACTCAACATTGTGTTGTTATATTGTGTTTGACTTCATGTTCTGCTAATGATCAGTTGAATTATGGTGAGATTGTTTGTTGTACGATTGAAGTAAGCAAAATGATGATTATCAGATGCATGTTTGATTGACGTATCAGTTCATTGTTTTGTTAGACTTTTATTAGTAAATAATTGCTGAAGTAGTTATAATTGAAATGATTCACTAAATAATATGCTTGGTATGATATTTGTGTTATTAAAGAATGATCAGTTGAATGCTTGTTATATGTTTGTCATAAATATGAATGATATGCAAAGTATGGAGGGATGTTTTGGCAAATAAAAGATGAAATGTCACATTATGCACTTTGTGCCATGTGTTATCTGACTTTGCGGAGGTTCAGGCAAATTGTACAAAGAATGTATATACATGGTTTTCGACTTTGCGAAGGTTCAATTGGACTGTATGGAGATATATGCGCACAAGCTTATGAAAACCCTACAAAGGTTCTATGTAAGTAAGAAACTCCGCGAAGTCTAAGTCTTTAAGCCTCATATGTATAAGCAAGTCAAAGGCCATGGCATAGGTAAGTTATGAAAGCCCATCGGACTTGATCTTTAAGCTTTACATCAAAGTTATGCATGAAATTTCTCCATATGAAGTTTGGGACAAAGTCTACATGTATAAAGTTTCTTCTGTGAATCCATAAGCACTAATCCTCCACATTTATATTCTTCTATGAATATGTATGTATGTAAGTATTCACATATAGATCCACATGCATGAGTTCGCCATATGTGAGTTCGCATCCATTAATCTTTTATATGAAGTTATATGTATGACAGTTCGCTAGATTTATCTTTATGGTTTAAGCTATGACAATCTGTTGTTCTCATTCTCATGTTTCAAGTTTAAGATATCAAAGAGACTATCTTTTATAAGAGTCAATATAGACTATTATCTGAGTAAGAAATCGCATGGGCTTATTCTTATGTTCAAGCTATGAAAGTTTGTATAAACTAGTTATATTAAGTCAAAATCACAGGATCTTCTTCACGTTGGAGTCCGTCAAGGACTATCTTTAAATTGAGAGTCCGTAGTAACTATCCGCCAACAAGTGACTGGTAATAACTATTATTTAAAATGAAGTTCACAAGTAAGAAACCATATGTATGAACCTACGATTATGATTTCGTTTATAAAGGTGCGTAAGTAAAGTTTGCAGGTGTATGTTTGCTAAGCTCAAGTCCGCGTATATAAGACTTTAAGTGTAAATCTGCATGTAAGAGAAATTCTCCATGTGTAAATCTCTATGCATGAGCTTTCTCAAATTAATTCGTCGTAAGTGAATCTGCAATAACAACGAATGCTAAGGTAATTTGCGTACGTCCTACTGGAAAAAAAAGGTAACATTCCATCTTACAGGAAATCAGTATAGATGGGTAAATAAAAATCAATCCGTATTGTAGCCTATAGCACAACCGATAGAAATAGAGAATTGTGTCGATGCAGAAGGTGTATAAAGTTTCAAGATGAGTCAACGTAATGAAGGACAAGAGTACGTCAAGAAGATTGTGTGAACCCTACTTGTGTAAGCATTATCAAATAGGAGACCAAACCCATGAAGTTCTTACTTATAATTCATAAATGGTATATTATATTGGAAACTCATTGGGTTCATTTAAACTTACTTAGCTTTGTTATGTTTTCCAGTTATGATATTTTATATAAGGAGCTAAAGAGGGATCAAGCCAAAATTCGTTCAAGCTCAAGTGAACTTATGTTCTTAATCTGGAACACACATATAGTGGGGCGACCTAGAGGTTGAACCTCAGGGTCTGAACCTTTGTAACAACGTTTGAAATTGATATATTATATATTCCTTGGGGAGTAATTGTTTAAATGTAACAAAACCATTATTGTTAATCTTTTCATAGGTTCATGTTAGTATCTTAAGCTAAGAATTTGTAACTGTAGCATTTTAATTTGGCGGACCAACCAATTAAACATGTTAAGTTTTTACTGATGATAAGTGAACTAAGTTATGTATGATTAAGGAAACATATTTGGTTGATTTAGTTATGTTAGTTTTTAAAAGTTAGTTAAAATTTGTTCATAGTTTATTTTAGTGTTGATGTGACATTTTGTATCTAGACCTATCGATCAGGTCGGGTATAGAGTGTTACAATTGTTATCTTGATTTTTTTGTGCTTTTACTCTGATATATTTCTGATCAAATTTAGATGATAGGATTTTTTTTTAGAATTTTAGGTGAAAAGGTTACAAAGAAAAACAAAATTGAAAAAAAAATGAACCAAATTATACAATGTATAAAAATTGAGGTTAATTTTTTTAGGATCAATACTAAATTGACATCGTGTATAAATATTAATGGTTAAAATTGCTATTATGTCAATTTTAGAAGTTGTCACATCATCTTCCTGTTAGCCATTGACCAAAAAGAAAAAAAATTTAAATAGTTAGGTGATCCAAACAGAAACTTACCAATACTTAGGTGACTACAGGTGTAGTTTACCATTAATTTTAACTATCCAAACAAAGTAATGTATAATGATTTATTTTCCTTAACTTTCCTTTATTTTACTTTTTTTTCCTTTATTCTTCACCTTTACTACTTTTAATCCAATTATTATTGTTTTTATCGAATTATAATATCAATCCTTGTATTATGTATAAATTGCATATTTAGTTTTTGTACTATAATCTAATCATTTTAGTCCATGTACTTTTTCAAAATTTAAAATTCTAGTCTTGATCCAAAATTAGCCAATCTTATGTAGCAAACATATTATCACATGTGTAATGTCATGTTTGTTCACTATTTTTACATAATACTCAGAAAAAAATCACGTCATTTTAGTTTATGGATTTAACGACAACTGGATTCAAATTTAAAATTTTGAAAAAGTATAAAGATTAAAAATGATCAAATTGAAAAATAAGGACCAAATCCACAACTTACACATAGAACAAGACTAATAGCAAAATTTGACCAAATGACTTTAACTTCTATTATTTGGGTTCGATTGAAATTTCAAAATTAAGAAAAATATAAATACTAAAATTAACCAAATTAAAGTACATGAATTAAATCCATAGCTTACATATAGAATACGGGCTAATAGCAAAATTTTACTTTTTGTCTTCGTAATAGCCTTTATATATACATAAAATTAAATTTTCGAACAAAATATTTTATCAATTATGTAAATGTATAGTAGATACAAATCGATTTTTATATAGATGAATCCAAATAAAAAATCGAATCATTATAGCAAACTGACAAAATATGAAATTAATTAAGATATGAAAGGAATACCTAAAAAAAATTAAAATAAAACATGATATAACATTGAATTTTTGAAATTTTATATAAACAAATGGGAAATTTCCTATGTTGGTCACTCTAAATAAAGGTCATTCCTATTTTGGTCACCATCTTTAAAAAAATTATCCAAATAACATTTAATGGTAGAGTGACCAGTTTGATCAATTTCTCTAATGGTGGTGTCCAAATTAACAAAAAATTTTGAAATGACTTAAATAAGAATGACTCCTATATAAGATAATTAAAGAATAATTTACCATAAACAAATTATCAATATCTAAAAATTATATATAAATTTATAATAAGTCGAAAACAAACAAAAAAATTTAATATGTCACAAACAGACAAAGTTCTATCTAAATTGAATCATTATGAAAAATATATTATGAATTGAGATACAAAACTATTGAACACATAATAAGTTAGGTGAAATATAGAATGAAGTTTTGATATTATCTACTATTTTTAACATAATACTTAGAATTACCCATAATCCCTCACCAACCCATAAATAAAAAGATAATACATTCCAATGCACTCAAACTCATATCCTCTTACATTGATAACAATACTTATTCCAATCAAGCTAAGACTCAATCAACATAAACTATAAAAATTTAAATGTTAGTATTTAATGAAAATGGTTTTAAAAAAATCTTAATATTCCTTATTGCAAAGAAGAAGAAAACACAATGGCCCATTGGAAAATTAACATTAAAATGAAAAAATGAAAAACAACCCTTCAAAGAAATTGTAAACAAGATGAAGGGTTAGTAATCACTAATAATTAAGGAACCATTAGAGGCTTTTAAAATGAGAGGATATAAATACATATATAATATCCTCTACCAACTAAGGGCTAAAATCAAACTAATAACTTCTAGGCTTAATCTCCTTTGTTTACTCTAAAAGTGGACCTTATCGACACCAATGGCTAAAGTATTGCTAATCATCTTTCGTATCACTGAATCCATTTGTATATTCGGTGATTTGATGTTGGCTTCTAGAAATGCATCCTCACAAGTTTGTACATTCTCGATATTGGAGCTTAATTCCATGCTTACTTGGTAAACGTCATGCAAAGAGAGAGCATCAAGGACTCTCTTATCGCTATCGAGGATGGATTTGTAGCTATCCAAGCATGTTTCAAGGCAAGAAGCAGTCAGTTTTTGGGTAGACTGATCTTGCATAAGTTTCGTAGCCTTGTCTATGGCTTCCTTAACCTTGTTATCCATCGCTTGAATCTCAAGTTTGAGGACAGATACGGGTTCTGCAACAAATTTACTATGACCTAGGAATGGAACAATATTTGATATACACTCTACAGGATGGTCAGTGTCTTTACAGATTTGCTGAAGCCCAGGGTCAACATTATTGGTAGGTAATGTAGGTAATTTATTAAATGTTTGGTCCATTCGAGTTCCGGAAGATTTGGAAAAATGAGCATTAAATGCTGCAGATGGAGCTGAAGATGATGAGTGAGAAAAAGAGTAATGATAGGAATAAGATGGAGGGGTAGAGGTAGAAGTAGAAGTAGAGAAGGAGAAGAGACAGGAAAGGGGGACGAGGGCCAAGATTAAATGGTTCATCCCCATGGTCTCTTCACTTGGATAATAGGAGAATAAGAGGAAAAGCTTGATTGTGTTGGGGAATGGCAAATAGCCACAAATTTAAAGCATTTTAACGCATTGGTTGTGCATGGAAATAGCAACTCAAAGAGAGCTGTGCCACACAAGCTAATATTAAGATAATTGGTTCTCCTTTTATTACAATTGCTTACATTTCGATACTCACTTTAGAGGAGTGTATAAAGTGAATTTTTTTATAAATTTCCATATTACATGTAATTTTGTAATAAATAATATTTTAATGGTAAAAATACGATGAAGTCCCTTATATTAGGGTTTAAATTATATTTTGCTCTTTCGACTAAAAAATAGGTAAATTAGTTCATATACGTTAGATTAAAAAGTAAATTAATTCTTCTATTAAAATTGATTCATGCATGTCAGCACGAGGTATATCTGGCACATCATATATATGTGTCAAATTATTTGTTAGTCAACTTTTTACAATAAAAAAATAGATGGAATTTTTAATAGAAATGACTAATTTGTTATTTAATCTAACATTCATAAACTAATTTGTCCATTTTTTAGCGAAAAGGGCAAAATACAATCTAACTCTTAATATATAGACCTCTATAATACTTTTACCGCATAATTCGATTGTAATGTCATAAAAAATGTTAACTATTAATTATGTAATATATATATATATATATAAATTGTAGATATTAATGTTGTGTTGGACCTAATTTTACCTGGCCCAAGACTCATTTACACCTAAACCCAAAAATAAAAAACATGCCCCAAGACCCAATACAAATAACCAAGCCCAACTAAATTAACCTACCCAAAACCCAACAAAACAAAAAGAGAAAACCCCAACAGCCCCCAAATAGCTTCCCCACCGCACGCCTCTCACCGGTAGCCACCACGCGCGCCACACGTCACTCCACCACGCCACGTCAGTGTCCCACTCCATCCCGGCTCCGAGATTTCTGCACGAATTTGCAAACACATAACCCAAACGGTTGTAAAACATAGGCTATATAAAGCCTTAGAGATAATGTAGTGTTTACGTTTTTTTGAGATACACGAAATCAGAGAGAAATATACAAAATAGCAAGTTTTGAGTAAATCGTTCACACATTCAAACACAACAAGGTGGTTACAATCTTCTTTTTAGTTTTTTTTTTTTGAGTTTACTGTGGATCTCCCTTTTGTTTTCTAAGAACATAGTTTTTTAAAAAAAAGGAGAAAGGAGGGCCTTACCTGGCTCACCGGCCACCGTGGCATGCGAATGGGGAAGGAAGCCTGCGATGATGGGCACATATAAGCCCTAGTAGAGGAGAAAGGGTGAAAACCCTTTGGGTTTTCCTTGTTTTGCTCTCGATAGATGAACAGAAATGGGGGGTTGTTTTAATTTTGAGTTTCAAATGGCAGACAACTGCTTTAATTGCAATGGAAATAGTGCCTTTTTTTCTTTGGTTTTATTGCACATTAGGTCTTTCCTTGTTGCGTGGTCATTTGATTGAACCTTTTTCTGTTTATTATGTTTTAAAATTTGTCCCAGGCATTTACTCGCCTCTTCATTATGGTCCCGTATTAAGTGCTGTACACTGGACAAGGGGAATTTTTCTTTTTTGATCCCCCTAGTTCGCATGCGCGCCCCATTTGGTCCCTATAACTCTTTTATACTTCGATTTTGGCCCCAAAACTCCCGTTTTAATTTCAATTAAGCCCTATTTTGGTTATTTAAACACTTTTAGCATAAAATTAATCATTTTTTTTGTATTTTTCTTTATTTTATTATTACTATTTTATATATTCCATTATTAATTTTGGTACTTTTACCCCATTACTTATTATTCTGTTTTTATACTATTATTTATTATACCTATTATATTATTTTCATTATTTTTATATTTGTCTTATATTATTTTCATTTAATTTAATCAATTTGAATTATGTTTCACATTATTACATATTTATTTATTGATATATTTGTTATATGCTTATTATGTACATACTTTTAAAGAAAAACTAATTATTCCGCGTATAAATTCTTATTATATTTATTTATTATTTATTATATTATTTTGTATACTATTTTTTGTTTTATTAATAATCATTTTTTTCTACCTTTTGAATTATTATATTATTATTAATTTATACATATATATATATATCTTTTTAAAATTAATTACTTTAAATATAGTTTTCATATTTATTACATTTTCATTTTTTACTACCACTTTACTATATGTAGACATTTACTAAAGCTTTTTTATTTTATTATACCTTTTTTTACTAAATTAATTATTTTCAACATAGTTTTTTCATATTTATTATATATATATTTGTTTACCATTTATTACTATTATTTTATTATTCTTATTTATAATTTGTAATACGTATATATTTTCCATTAAAGTTTTTTTATATAATTATTAATAGACTTACTATATTATTTTATTATCTTTTATATACCGTAATTTTTCATCGACACATTATTTTTATTTCCATTAGGTTTTTTTTTATTATAAATACCATTATCACCATATTATGTCATTATATCTATTTCCATTGTGATTACTATTGTTATTAATGCTTCTTATACTTATCATGTTTTAAGTACTTGTACATGTTAATTATTACATTGTTATTTTTCGTGTGACATGTTGATTCTTATTTTTACGTTTTAACCACTCAAATTCATTTTATTCAAATATTTATCCTCGATTGTTTTCAAAATAAAGGCAATGGTCGATATTTAGGATCCTCGGGAAGATTGTGCCCTAACTTACTGGGTTCCAATCCTTGTTGAGCCTAAATAACCGAGCACCCTTCTTAAATCTAATTGTATGAAGTTCGAATAAAAACCTATTCTTAAAATTTAGGATATTGCACCCTAACTTACTGGGTGTGACATTGCGATTTTGAGGATAGGGATTTCTAAAACCGAGGCAATACTTGGCACTTTGGAGTTTTGAGAGGTTGAGCTCTAACTTACTGAGTTCTAATTTTTCTTGAGTCCCGAATGACCAAATACTCTTCCCTTGAACCTTCATACATGAATTTTAAAAGTCAAAGATCAACTTTGTTCCGAAGGTCGGAAGTGTTAGACCCTAACTTACTGGGTATGGCATTTTTTCTCCTTCGAAATGAGTGGGTCTTTACATTTTATCCAATCCACATTTTTAACTAAGAGGATCGTTCTCTAAAATCTTTTAAAATTTTCGACATCAAGATATTAACTAATCAAATAGGTACCAATTTTTGGGCGTTACGAGGGTGCTAATCCTTCCTCGTACGTAACCGACTCCCGAGCCTATTTTCTCAAACTTAGCAAACCAAAAATTGTGGTTTTAATAGACCCAAATGTTTTATTAAAATGATCGATTTTAGGGTGGCCCAATCGCACCTCAAAAAATATTGGTGGCGATTCCATATTTTTAAAGTCAATCCATGTTTTTCCAAATTTAAAAATGGTTTCGACAGCTTGGCGACTCCGCTGGGGACAATAAGAGAGTCAAGCTGCGATTTGATTACTTCTTGTCTTTTTGTCGAAATTTAATTTGATTTTGAGTTTACGATCCTCTTATTGCATTTCATCTGTTTGGTTTTCATTATTTATGCTTTCAAACTCTTTATATTTTCCATCATTGCATCGCATGACCGTTGTGGTCACACATCTTAAGTGGGAGTGAGAAGCTTTTTCCTTCGTGAGGTTTTCACCTCCGTGCAGGATAGTGGATCGCTTTCGGGATACATCTGTACCTATGTCTTCGTGAGGTTTTCATCTCTGTGCAGCCATAGGGAAATGTATCTCCCTGAACTGAACTCGGTTCATATGAGCCTATAATAGGTGAGGATCGAGGAATCTGCTGGTTCAGGTACCCTGTCTTTAGAACCGAACCACATGTAGAGAAACCCTAAGGGCCCACCCTAAGAAGGACTACGCTAAACCCTAGTGATTGCCCCCAATAGATGTTTGTTTCTATTTTCTTTACTTTGAGTTATGTTTCTGTTTCTATTTTCTTTACTTTGAGCTATGTTTCTGATGTATGATACTAACTTGCTGTGTTTTGTTTTTGTCATATTTGCATGTCATTTCATATTCAAAAGGTGTCAATTCATATTCCATTTCTTGAATTAGAAAAACTCGGCATGGGGGACAAATTTCTTGACAAAGTAGAAAACAATGCGGCCGTCCGTGAATGGTCAGAGATAACACAATTAAAGAAAGGAGACAGCCTAGCCGAGGGATATAGATCTGAGTTGTGGGACTACACTCGCATTAGCGTGACCCAAAATAATCTTCAAGAATTGAAGGAGATATGGGATCAGTGGGGAGACGAAGCTAAACAGTTGTTCTATTGTAGCTATGGAGATCTACCGTACTTACTTGATATCAAAGTGGACGCACACCGGGCCCTTGCTCAGTACTGGAACCCTGCATATAGCTGCTTCACGTTTGGGAGGGTAGATTTGGTACCCACGGTGGAGGAATATACTGCCTTATTAAATTGTCCGAAGGTTCAAGTCGATAAGGCCTATTCGAGAGCTGCTTATGTTCCGGTGTTTTGAAAGAAACTAATGAATATTACGGGAATGAGTGAGCAGTGGGTTATGGCAAGGATCAAGCAGAATGGGGAGTGTAAGTGCATCCCATGGAAGAATTTGCGAGATTTGATCCTAGCACATCCTGATGCGAAGAAGAAGGTTGACGTTTTTGCCTTGAGTCTCTACGGGTTGATGCTCTTCCCCAAGGCATTAGGGTATGTTGATGAGGCGGTCACTGATCTCTTCGACCGACTTAGCAAAAGAGTTACACCAGTTCCTGCAATTTTAGCTGAAACGTTCAGGTCTTTGAATGCATGTAGAAGGTCTGGTGAGGGCAGATTTATAGGGTGTGCGCAGTTACTGTTAGCATGGTTCCATGGTCATTTTTGGAAGGTGGATAAAGGTCATTATCGGGCTTTCTTTGAGAATTACTCCCCACTAAAGGAGATAGCAGCTACACCCACGATAGATGACATATCAGAAGAAAACTGGATCGCGCTCCTTCAGAATCTCCAAGAAGAGGACGTTGAGTAGAAAGCACATTGGTGGATACCTAGTAAAATTCTTTTTCGATGTGGGAATTTCGATTGGGTCCCTTTGCTTGGGATCTGGGGGACCGTTGGATATGCTCCATTACTCGTGCTTAGGCAATATGAAGCAAGACAATTCATACCGGTAACCTATGGGCTTGCTCAATGCGAGTTTACGTATAAGGGAGACTACAAGAAAAGAGTTAACAAGATTTCTAATACTTGGAATCAGACTCATTGAGTAGAAGGGTTAGCTGCAGATCCAATGACGACCCCTGAGTATGATGGATGGTTCAGTAGACGAGTCAACGACAATATCCCTAGGCCGAGTTCAAAGGGTGTTCAACCGATAGAGGAGTATCTACGAGTAGTTCCCTCTGAATTAGAAATCATAAAACAGGATTTTGAGCAGAGAAGTTCAGAGTTGGGAAAAAATATAGAGCAGCTCGAGGAGGAAAAGGTATATCTAAAGTTGGATATTGACGTCTAGAAACTAGAGGCCGAGAAACTGAGAAAGGGGAAAAGGAAGGCTGAAAAGGACCTAGACAGGCTGAAGACTGATTACACGCAGCTGCATAAGTCAACGAGAAATGCTGGTTTGGGTAAAACGTCTGAACAATGGAGGCAAGAAGTCCAAGAGGAGAAAGCTAAGGCCGATCGGTGGGAGAGGAAGTTCCATGCTGCTCAGGCTCGAGAAATTGCTTTTAAAGAGAGTTTGGATGATAGCCAGAGTGAAAAGGAGGTGTTAAGAGCTCGAATGGCAGAGTTAGAGATGGCACTATAGCAGCATCGCAGTCGTAACTCTGTAATAGAGTTAAAAGCTAGCTTGAGTGAGATCAAGAATTTAAAGGGAAAAGTGAGAGAACTTGAAACTGCTCTACAGAATTGCGAACTTCGAATTGAATTCCTTGAGTCAAATAGTGAGCAATGGAAAGAACGGTTCCATCTATCTCAAGACCAGGTCAGAAAAAGAGATTACATAATGGGCGAAGCCATGGCTTAGATCCGAGAAGTAGCAGAGCATCTACAAACCCTGGCAGTTCAAGCAGACATGTTGAGTATAAAGTATGAGTCAGTGTCAAGTCAAGGTCAAGAGCTGGCTGAGCTTCTTACTAAAGTTAAAGCTCTGGGCCTAAGGGCTAGGTCGTATATGTAGTCTATTTTGTGTAAAGGATTTTGTCTTTTAGTAAAGTTATTCTAAATGAAATTGAATTAGAATTGACGCCTTTTTTGCATTCATTTCATGCATTGCATTGCATTACATTGCATCATGTGCATTAAATTTTCACAAGAGCGACTTATTAATCAAAAATCATATAACAGTTATCCTGGAACATCGCTACTATACACGAAGAAAAATAAAAGATATGGATCAGAGGTTTGAGCAAATGCAAAAAGAGATGCAGGAACAACTGCAGGCTCAGATGCAAGAACAGCTGGCTAAGATCCAGCAAGAGATGAGGGACCAAATGCTGGAGTCCCAGAGAAACATGTTGGAATCGCAGAATAACATGATAAGTCAGTTGACACAGCTGTTTAAAGGAGGGGCTGACAAAGGAAAAGACCCTATAGTTGACGCAGGAAATGACAATGAAGATTCCACTTGTCCTACAAGTTTTACGCCAGTGAACATGCAAACACAACCACCAAGGGTGTCCGTTAATGTCCAACCTCTCTATCAAACTGGTACCTCGGCACCAGTAAATTTCCCGATAGGATCGAGTACCAACCTTGGAGACAATCTGGCAAATCCTCAGGTCCCTGACTTTGACGACATGGCAGAGGTAGGAAAGGCAAAGGCTGAACTCCCAAAACAGTTTGAGGATCGATGCAGATGGTTAGAGGAAAAGTTTAAGGAGTTAGAAAATGCTGAACACTACTGCGGAGTCGATGCAAAGGAACTGAGTTTGGTCCCAGACTTAGTACTTCCTCCAAAGTTCAAAATGCTGGAATTTGAAAGGTATAACGGAACTATTTGCCCTGAGGCTCATATTACAATGTTTTGTCGAAGGATGACGGGGTATGTCAACAATGATCAGTTGTTGGTCCACTGCTTTCAAGACAGTTTGAGTGGGGCTGCAGTAAAGTGGTACAATCAATTGAGTAGGTCTCAGGTCAAGTCATGGAAGGACCTAGCTCAGGCTTTCATGAAGCAATACAGCCATATAATAGATATAGCTCCTGACCAGATCACGCTCCAAAATATGGAGAAGAAACCAAGCGAAAGCTTCCGGCAGTATGCTCAGAGATGGAGAGAGGTCGCTACACAGGTCCAACCACCGTTGTTAGAAAAAGAAACAACCATGCTCTTCATCAATACATTGAAGGCACCTTTCATTACTCACATGTTAGGTAACGCAACCAAGAGTTTCGCGGACATAGTGATGTCTGGCGAAATGATAGAAAATGCCATAAGGGCTGGGAAGATAGAAACGGGGGAGAGCACAAGAAGGTCAGCCCTGAAAAAAAGAGAAAATGAGGTAGGTAATGTGAGCTCAGGGTACTCAAAACCTGTTACGGTTAGCCAATCGAGAACGATAGTCGCAGGCCAGCAGGCTGCACCAAGGTGAGAGCCTAACACAAAGTAGAATACAGAAAGGTTCCAGTTTACTCCTATACCAGTAACGTATAGGGAGCTTTTCAAAAAGTTGTTCGATGCACATGCAGTGGCCCCTTTCCATTTAGAACCATTGCAACCCCCGTACCCTAAGTGGTACGATGCGAATGCTCAGTGCGAATACCATGCGAGGATTACGGGGCACTCGATAGAAAACTGTACCTCGTTTAAAAGATGCGTTGAAAGGCTTATCAAAGCAGGTGTTCTAAAATTCGAAGATACACCTGGTACAAAAAATTCGTTGCCCAGTCATACTGACAAAGGGGTGAACGCGGTAATTGAGAATATGGGGAGAAAAGTCAAGCTGGATATCGCGGAAGTGAGAACCCTATTGAAGCTAGTTTGGAGGGAAATGCAGAAGAGAGGTTTAGTCTCGCAAGGGTTGGGGGATAAAATCCAAGATACACGGGACTACTGTGAGTTCCATCATGAGAAGGATCACGAGATTCAAAATTGTACTGAGTTCAGGGCCCTAGTTTAGGGTCTAATGGATAATAAAGAGTTGGAGTTCTTCGAACTTGTTGAAGAGGATGATGTATGCTCTCTAGGAGGAGAGTCGAGTGAAGAAGGCTGTACAGCCAGCCGCCCAGTGATAATTATTACGAAGCCCAGAGTCAGCGAAGTCGAAGCAAGGGTTACACCAAAGGTTATAATCCAAAAACCAGTAGCTTTCCCTTATAAGGATAGCCATAAGGTGCCTTGGAATTATAACTGTAGTATAACGGTGCCGGAGAAGGAGGGTTCAGTTAACACGCCAAACACAAAAGCTGAGCCAGCAGAAGAGAAGTCCGTCATGCTCAAGCAAGGAGGGGGAAATCAGAACCACTGTTTAATAAGCCAATAATGGAGGATGAAGCCAAGGAGTTTTTGAAGTTCCTGAGACCCAGCAAGTATAGTGTTGTGGAACAACTTCACCAATAACCAGATCACATATCTGTATTGGCTCTGCTGTTAAATTCGAAGGTCCACCGCAACGCGCTGATGAAAGTTTTGAACGAAACCTATATCGCAGATAACATTTCGGTTAACAAATTAGACCGTCTCGTTGGCAACATAAGCGCTGACAATTTTATTTCTTTCAGCGATGATGAGATACCACCAGGGGGTAGGGGGTCTACTAAGGCTCTGCATGTCACTACACATTACAAAGGGTACACTCTACCTAGAGTACTGGTTGATAATGGATCCGCATTGAACGTGTTGCCTTGGTCGACACTAAACCGTTTACCGATAGACAGCTCCCACATGAAGACGTGTCAGAGCATTGTGAGAGCATTTGATGGTACAGAAAGGAAGGTAATGAGAAGGATAGAAATACCTCTCCAGATTGGCCCAAACACATACGAGGTAGACTTCCTCGTGATGGATATTAAGCCTTCCTCTGTCTATTAGGAAGACCTTGGATTCATTCAGCGGGGGCGGTACCGTCCTCACTACATCCGAAGTTGAAGTTGGTTACTGAGGGCCGGCTAATAACAATAAATGCAGAGGAGGACATTATTGCGTCAGTTACCAGTGATACACCCTACATAGAAAATGATGATGAAGCGGTTGAATGTTCATTTCGATCGCTGGAGTTTGTGAATGCAACGTTTGTAACTGAGGGAAGCAGGATTCCGAGGCCTAAGATATCTGGGGCTACGAGGATGAGCCTGCAGTTGACAATTGGAAAATGGGCATTACCCAGAAGAGGAATTGGGAAGCACCTTCATGGACAAGTCAGAGTGCCAGTCTTGGTGGGCAAGTGGGATCGTTTCGGTCTAGGATTTAAGCCAGATACGAGCCAAGTGAAGAAGGAGTTTGAGAGGAAACAAGAACAGCGGAAAGCGAGATTAAGTGGGGCAGAAGTTAAGTGGGAGCTGATGAGCTTCCCCCATATTTCCCAAACATTTATATCTGGAGGGTTTATTCATTCTCTACAGAAGAAGGCGAAAGAAGGAATGGCTGAGGATGCGATGGGAATTTTGAGCATCAACGCCACATTTAAAGATGAAGCAACGAAAAGAAATTTATCAGGCATTTACCCGTTTGAGCTTGGAAGTGTTTTGGATAATTAGACTGTGAAAGAAATTCCTGTAATCTTTAGAGCTAACACAGAGTAATATTCAAAACCCACTTGTTGTCTTCTAGCCTAGGGACAATAAGAATCTTTTGTGAAATAGGCTCATGTTCAAACATTATTATTTTCAATAAAATGTATTTTCACATATCGATTCGAGCAATTATTCTTTTTTCTTTTCATTTCATACACAATCATAACATACAAAAGAATTATTCATTTTTGTTTTCTTTGGGTATTTTTCTTGCACCCGTAATAAGTCCCCAGCTGTCAACGTCATGAGTAATATTGATACGAGCCTGGAATCTCCTTTTAAGCGAGACATGTGCTTTGAGAGATCTCAAGATTTTGAAGATGACGAAGATTGTGGTTTATCTCCTGACTTGTTAAGGATGGTGGAGCAAGAAGAGGAACAGTTCCTGCCACACAAAGAGACCATTGAGATTGTGGCCCTGGAAGAGGGGAAGGAAGTTAAAATTGGTACTTGCGTTAACGAGAAAACAAGACAGGACCTAATTGAGCTGTTGCAAGAATTCAAAGATGTTTTTGCATGGTCGTACCAAGATATGCCTGGTTTAAGTACTGATATCGCAATACATTGTGTCCCCACAAAAGATGAGTGCAAACCAGTTCAGTAGAAGCTCCGAAGAATGAGACCTGATGTAGCAATGAAAATAAAGGAAGAGGTCAAGAAGCAGTTTGACGCTGGGTTCTTAAAGGAGGTTAATTATTCGGAATGGGTGGCCAACGTCGTCCCCGTCCCTAAGAAAGATGGGAAAGTATGGATGTGCGTAGATTACAGAGATCTAAACAAGGCCAGCCCAAAGGATAACTTTTCATTGCCTCACATTGACACTCTAGTGGACAATACGACCGGCTATTCACTTTTCTCCTTCATGGACGGGTTTTCCGGGTACAATCAGATCAAGATGCATCCTGAAGACATGGACAAAACCACGTTCATAACTTTATGGGGAACGTTTTGCTACAAGGTGATGCCATTCGGGTTGAAAAATATAGGGGCCACAAACCAAAGAGCCATGGTAGCCTTGTTCCATGACATGATGCACAAGGAAATCGAGGTTTATGTTGATGACATGATTGCCAAATCCCAAACTGAGAAGGAGCATGTGCGAGTTTTGAGAAAATTATTCCTAAGGTTGAGAAAGTTTCAATTAAAGCTCAATCCGTCAAAATGCACCTTCAAAGCTAGGTCGGGAAAGTTGCTCGGTTTCGTAGTCAGTGAGAAAGGAATTGAGGTCGACCCTGATAAGGTTAAGGCTATACAGCAGTTGCCTCCGCCAAGTACCTAGAAGGAAGTCTGAGGTTTCTTGGGGAGACTAAATTACATTGCTCGGTTCATTTCACAGCTGACTGAGAAATGTGACCCCATATTCCGCCTCCTTAAAAAGCATAATCCTGGGGTTTGGGATGATGAATGCCAAAAAACTTTTGAAAAGGTTAAACAATACTTGTCCAATCCCCCAGTGCTAACACCACCAAGCCCTAGTAGACCGTTGATACTGTATCTAGTAATGTTTGACAATTCAATGGGGTGTGTGCTCGGCCAACACGACGAGACCGGGAAGAAAGAAAAAGCAATATATTACCTCAGTAAAAAATTTATTGAGTGTGAAAGGAGGTACCCACCGATTGAGAAGCTATGCTGTGCCTTAGTTTGGACAACACGAAGGTTGAGGCAGTACATGTTGTATCATACGACTTGGCTAATCTCGAAGCTAGACCCTCTCAAATACATGATGGAGTAAATCGTTTTGAATAGAAGAATGGCCCGATGGCAAATCCTGCTCTCTGAATTTGACATAGTCTATGTAAACCAAAAAGCTGTGAAGGGGAGTGCAATAGCAGACTTCCTAGCCAGTAGAGCTTTGGAAGACTATGAACCCTTGAGTTTCGATTTCCCTAATGAAGATCTAATGTATGTAGCGATCACTGAAGAGGATATGTCTGAAGATCATTCTTGGAAATTGAACTTTGATAGAGCATCAAATGCTGTTGGCAATGGAGTTGGGGCAGTACTAATATCCCCAAATGGAGATCACTACCCATTCAGTTGCAAGCTGGATTTTGACTGCACGAACAACATGGCAGAGTATGAGGCATGTATCATGGGAATTTGGGCAGCTATAGATCGCAAAATCGAGGTACTTAAAGTATATGGGGACTCTGCATTGGTAATTTATCAGATCAAAGGCGAGTGGAAACGAGAGATCCTAAATTGATCAGTTACCGAAAGTTAGTCCTGGAGCTAATCGAGGAGTTTAATGACATCACTTTCCATTACCTCCCACGAGATGAGAATCAGATGGCTGACGCATTGGCTACACTAGCTTTCATGATCAGAGTAAATGAACAGGGAGATATGAAGCCAATTCAAATGAGTATTTGTGAGGCTCCAGCTCACTACTGTAATATCGTTGAAGAAGAAGAAAGAGATGATCATCCTTGGTATCATGATATCCTACAATACATGAAAAACCGTGTGTACCCTGATCAAGCGACCGAAAATGATAAAAGAACATTAAGGAGGTTAGCCAGTGACTATGTCTTAGACGGAGAGATCCTGTATAAAAAGAGGAAAGATCAAGTGTTGCTAAGATGTGTTGATGCTGTTGAGGCTAAGAAAATCCTGGAAGAAGTCCATGATGGTGTCTGTGGGATGCATGCCAATGGCTTCACAATGGCTCGACAGATGATGAGGTTCGGGTACTACTGGTCCACAATGGAGGGAGATTGCATCAGTTACGCTAAGAAGTGCCATAAGTGCCAAATCTATGAAGATAAAATCCATGTGCCTCCTTCACCCCTCCATGTCATGACTTCCCCGTGGCCGTTCTCGATGTGGGGCATGGATGTTATTGGGCCGATTTCGCCAAAAGCTTCTAACAGGCATCGATTTATTTTCGTGGTTATTGATTATTTTACCAAATGGGTAGAGGCTGCTTCATACGCCAATGTTACAAAATCGACGGTCAGTAAATTCTTGAAGAAGGAGATCATATGTCGTTATGGTATGCCAGAAAGGATCGTATCTGACAACGCGTTGAATTTGAACAACAGCGCGATAGCGGAAGTTTGCAGTCAGTTCAACATTAAGCACCACAACTCGTCACCATATCGCCCAAAAATGAATGGGGCGGTTGAGGCAGCCAATAAAAATATCAAGAAGATTGTGGGGAAGATGGTTGAGACTTACAAAGATTGGCATGAAAAACTCCCATTTGCCCTTTATGCTTATCGTACATCTGTCAGAACTTCTACCGGGGTAACACCTTTCTCATTGGTTTATGGGATGGAAGCAGTTTTACCTATTGAGGTCGAAATCCCTTCTCTCTGAGTTTTATCAGAGCTGAAGTTGGACGAAGCAAAATGGATCCAATCCCGTTATGATCAACTGAACCTGATTGAAGAAAAGAGGTTGAAGGCTATTCGGCATGGCCAGAAGAGAATGATGCGAGCTTACAACAAAAAAGTTCGCCTCAGGGTATTCCATGAGGGAGACTTAGTATTGAAAAAGATTCTCCCTATGCAAAAGGATTTCAGGGGGAAATGGGTGCCAAATTGGGAAGGACCCTATGTGGTAAAAAAGGCTTTCTCTGGAGGGGCATTGATATTAGCAGAGATGGATGACAAGAGCCTACCTAACCCAGTAAATTCAGATTCAGTCAAAAGATACTTTGCTTGAAGCTGCCGAGGTGAAAACCCGTAAAGGGCGCCTAAAAAAAAAGAAAAAGGGAGAGGCCAAGGTGAAAACCCGTAAAGGGCGCATTGGGACCAAAGGGGTTTTGAATTGAAAACCCGTAAAGGGCAATTCAAATTTCGGTCCAGACTGGGGCAGGTGACAGTCTCGCTATGCTTGAATCGACAATGAAGGGATGGGCTATATCTTGGGGCATCGACAAAATACTATAGATCCCTTAAGCACATGCCAAGTTTAGAATGGTCATCGAAGAGCTCGTACAGAGAAGCTCAAACTGCGAAATCTGGGGCACTTATTTGTTCTTGTTATCCATTTTTGTATTTCAAATAATGAATGCTTTCTTTGTTTAGTACACCTTTGACTCGAATAAATTTCAGTTCTACTTACCCTTATAATATTTTTCAAGCATTTTATATTGAAATAATAAACTAACAAGGTTCTCAAAAGAGGTTTTACATATTACTCTGAAAAGTTTCTAAACAATACAAGGTCTTGAAACAGGACAATTATTTAAAACTTACCAGGCTTAAAGGGCTAGAAACGTGTGAAGGATAAGGGATTAACAACATCTTCAAGTCCCCTTTTATCAGGTTGGATGAGAAGACATACATCAGGGATGTTACCATAGCAAACAGCGAGTGACAACAACCCAAAAATTAAAATGATCATTTTCATGACATTTTGCATTTATGCATTTAACATCCATAAGGCATCTAGTTAGGAGCATTTGATTCACATTAATCATGGCATCTTAATCATCTTGCATAAGCATAAAACCACTCTTCTACAGATAGGATCCCCCAGTGGATAACGTAGCAGGATTGATTAAAATGACAGATATCTCTAGCCTTATCCCACTAAGTAGGAGTGGAACAGGCTAAATATACCAGATCTTATCTTCGCTGAGCAGGAGCGGAGCAGATCAAATTTTGGTGAATCTTATCTCCACGTACCGGCGATGGAGCAGATTCTAATCACCAGCCTTATCTTCACTGAGCAGGAGTGAAGCAGGCTAAACATACCCGATCTTATCTTTACTGAGTAGGAGTAAAGCAGATCAAATTACAGTAGATCTTATCTTCGCTGAGCAGGAGCGGAGCAGATCAAATTTTGGTGAATCTTATTTCCACGTACCGGCGATGGAGCAGATTCCAATCACCAGCTTATCTTCACTGAGCAGGAGTGAAGCAGGCTAAACATACCCGATCTTATCTTTACTGAGCAGGAGTAAAGCAGATCAAACATACAGATCTTATCTTCACTGAGTAGGAGTGAAGCAGATCAAATTTTGGCGAGTCTTATCTTCACTGAGCAGGAGTGAAGTAGATTCCAGCCACCAGCCTTATCTTCACTGAACAGGAGTGGAGTTGGCTAAACATATAGATCTTATCTTCACTGAGCAGGAGTGAAGCAGATCAAATTTTGGCGAGTCTTATCTTCACTGAGCTGGAGTGAAGTAGATTCCAGCCACCAGCTTTATCTTCACTGAGCAGGGGTGAAGCAGGCCAACCATATCAGATCTTATCTTTACTGAGCAGGGGTAAAGCAGATCAGATTTCAGCAGATCCTACCCCATTAAACAGGAGTGGAATGGACCAAGTCTCAATAAATCGTATCTCTACAAAGCAGCAATGAAGCATCTGGAAGTAATAAGATGCAGCGGTTTAGAATGAGGCTACTTGAAGAAAAGAGGCAATCAAGAAGTCGAGACAAGACGGGGCCAGGCAAAATTGGCCCTTCTAAGTCTTTGCTTTATTCTCGTTACACGATAATGAGCAAAGAGGGGCAGCTGTTGGACCTAATTTTACCTGGCCCAAGACTCATTTACACCTAAACCCAAAAATAAAAAACATGCCCCAAGACCCAATACAAATAACCAAGCCCAACTAAATTAACCTACCCAAAACCCAACAAAACAAAAAGAGAAAACCCCAACAGCCCCTAAATAGCTTCCCCACCGCACGCCTCTCACCGGTAGCCACCACGCGCGCCGTACGTCGCTCCACCACGCCACGTCAGTGTCCCACTCCATCCCGGCTTCGAGATTTCTGCACAGATTTGCAAACACATAACCCAAACGGTTGTAAAACATAGGCTATATAAAGCCTTAGAGATAATGTAGTGTTTACGTTTTTTTGAGATACACGAAATCAGAGAGAAATATACAAAATAGCAAGTTTTGAATAAATCGTTCACACATTCGAACACAACAAGGTAGTTACAATCTTCTTTTTAGTTTTTTTTTTTTTGAGTTTACTGTGGATCTCCCTTTTGTTTTCTAAGAACATAGTTTTTTAAAAAAAAAAGGAGAAAGGAGGGCCTTACCTGGCTCACAGGCCACCGTGGCATGCGAATGGAGAAGGAAGCCTGCGATGATGGGCACATATAAGCCCTAGCAGAGGAGAAAGGGTAAAAACCCTTTGGGTTTTCCTTGTTTTGCTCTCGATAGATGAACAGAAATGGGGGGGTTGTTTTAATTTTGAGTTTCAAATGGCAGACAACTGCTTTAATTGCAATGGAAATAGTGCCTTTTTTCTTTGGTTTTATTGCACATTAGGTCCTCCCTTGTTGCGTGGTCATTTGATTGAACCTTTTTGTGTTTATTATGTTTTAAAATTTGTCCCAAGCATTTACTCGCCTCTTCATTATGGTCCCGTATTAAGTGCTGTACACTGGACAAGGGGAATTTTTCTTTTTTGATCCCCCTAGTTCGCATGCGCGCCCCATTTGGTCCCTATAACTCTTTTATACTTCGATTTTGGCCCCAAAACTCCCGTTTTAATTTCAATTAAGCCCTATTTTGGTTATTTAAACACTTTTAGCATAAAATTAATCTTTTTTTTTTGGTATTATTTTTCTTTATTTTATTATTACTATTTTATATATTCCATTATTAATTTTGGTACTTTTACCCCATTACTTATTATTCTGTTTTTATACTATTATTTATTATACCTATTATATTATTTTTATTATTTTTATATTTGTCTTATATTATTTTCATTTAATTTAATCAATTTGAATTATGTTTCACATTATTACATATTTATTTATTGATATATTTGTTATATGCTTATTATGTACATACTTTTAAAGTAAAACTAATTATTCCGCGTATAAATTCTTATTATATTTATTTATTATTTATTATATTATTTTGTATACTATTTTTTGTTTTATTAATAATCATTTTTTTCTACCTTTTAAATTATTATATTATTATTAATTTATACATATATATATATATATCTTTTTAAAATTAATTACTTTAAATATAGTTTTCATATTTATTACATTTTCGTTTTTTACTACCACTTTACTATATGTAGACATTTACTAAAGTTTTTTTATTTTATTATACCCTTTTTTTTACTAAATTAATTATTTTCAACATAGTTTTTTCATATTTATTATATATATATTTGTTTACCATTTATTACTATTATTTTATTATTCTTATTTATAATTTGTAATACGTATATATTTTCCATTAAAGTTTTTTTATATAATTATTAATAGACTTACTATATTATTTTATTATCTTTTATATACCGCAATTTTTCATCGACACATTATTTTCATTTCCATTAGGTTTTTTTTATTATAAATACCATTATCACCATATTATGTCATTATATCTATTTCCATTGTGATTACTATTATTATTAATGCTTCTTATACTTATCATGTTTTAAGTACTTGTACATGTTAATTATTACATTGTTATTTTTCATGTGACATGTTGATTCTTATTTTTACGTTTTAACCGCTCAAATTCATTTTATTCAAAGATTTATCATCGATTGTTTTCAAAATAAAGGCAATGGTCGATATTTAGGATCCTCGGGAAGATTGTGCCCTAACTTACTGGGTTCCAATTTTCCTTGTTGAGCCTAAATAACCGAGCACCCTTCTTAAATCTAATTGTATGAAGTTCGAATAAAAACCTATTCTTGAAATTTAGGATGTTGCACCCTAACTTACTGGGTGTGACATTGCGATTTTGAGGATAGGGATTTCTAAAACCGAGGCAATACTTGGCACTTTGGAGTTTTGAGAGGTTGAGCTCTAACTTACTGAGTTCTAATTTTTCATGAGTCCCGAATGACCAAATACCCTTCCCTTGAACCTTCATACATGAATTTTAAAAGTCAAAGATCAACTTTGTTCCGAAGGTCGGAAGTGTTAGACCCTAACTTACTGGGTATAGCATTTTTTCTCCTTCGAAATGAGTGGGTCTTTACATTTTATCCAATCCACATTTTTAACTAAGAGGATCGTTCTCTAAAATCTTTTAAAATTTTCGACACCAAGACATTAACTATTCAAATAGGTACCAATTTTTGGGCGTTACGAGGGTGCTAATCCTTCCTCGTACGTAACCGACTCCCGAGCCTATTTTCTCAAACTTAGCAGACCAAAAATTGTGGTTTTAATAGACCCAAATGTTTTATTAAAACGATCGATTTTAGGGTGGCCTAATCGCACATCGAAAAAGATTGGTGGCGACTCTATATTTTTAAAGTCGATCCATGTTTTTCCAAATTTAAAAATGGTTTCGACATGTTGTATTATGGGTATGCGTATGTTGTAGAAATTATATTTATTCTTCAATTTAATTATTTTTAATTTTTATATTATTTTTCGGATTTTCACGACTAAGCACAAAAATTTTAAAATTTTAAGAATAGTAAATACAGGATTAAAATGATCAAATTAGAACATATGGACTAAATTCGTAAATTATACATAATACAGGGAGTAATATCGGCATTTGACAAAAACAATAGTAATTGAATCTTCGTTATCTCAGTAGCGTTTATCGTTTGCATTTCAAACCCTATAAAGAGAAAAAGGAAATCCCCAAAACCCCTACGAAAATTGGGTTTTGGTAAAAGAAAGAAGGATCAGACATGTCGAAACGCAAATTCGGATTCGAAGGGTTTGGGATTAACCGTCAATCAACCTACAACTTCGAGCGATCCCAAGCTCCTCAACGTCTATACGTCCCTCCTTCCTCTCGTCATTCCCACGACAACTACGACGATAACGACCTTGACGACATCGATTATGCCGATAACAATGATATATCCAACGACGCCGACGCCGACGCCGACACCAATGACCCCACCAGAAATGGCAACGGAGGGGAAGATGACGAAATCGACCCTCTCGACGCCTTCATGCAAGGTATTGAGGAGGATTTGAAAGCGAAGCCGCCTCCGAAGCCCAAGGAGAAGGCGGAGAGGTATAAAGAGGATGAAGATGAGGATGATCCAGTGGAGAGTTTTTTGAGGTCGAAGAAGGATGTTGGGCTGACCTTGGCGGCGGATGCTTTGCGTGCTGGGTATGATTCTGATGAGGAGGTTTATGCTGCTGCCAAGGCTGTAGATGCGGGTTTATTGGAGTATGATTCTGATGATAATCCCGTGGTTTTAGACAAGAAAAAGATTGAGCCAATTCCGGCCCTTGATCACAGTTCCATTGAGTATGAGCCGTTTAATAAAGATTTTTATGAGGAGAAGGCTTCAATTTCAGGTAACTGATATCGCAGATTATCTGATAATTATGAGTTTAAGATGTTTAGAACTAGAAGAAAAAAACATATATATTGGATAGTACTATTCGGTAATTAATGATATTATGTGGATCAAATATTAGTTGGATAATTATAATTACTTGGTTGATTGCAATGTAAAGCTTATTTCACAATGGGCTAGGATTTATACTTATCCGAATGCAGCTTAATTTACTTGATTATCTTGTAAATGATACTATTATAATTTATAAAGTTAGAATAGAGTATGAAATGTAAGTATTATTTAGAACTTAGAGGCATAATTGATTTATAGTATTTCTTTTAGGTAGCCACAGATTCTAGGAGATTATGGGTATTTTATTGAAATCATATACATCATGACTCTGTTAGTCATTATTGCTTATAAATTTATAATGTGGCACTTTTTTCATAAGATAAGGATCATATTCTTCATTTAGGTTGCTCTGAACCTAAACTTCTTTTTCTTCAAAAAATTCCATTTCCCAGGAATGAGTGAGCAGGAAGTTGCTGAATACCGAAAGACTTTGGCTATCCGTGTTTCTGGTTTTGATGTCCCAAGACCTGTAAAGACATTTGAAGACTCTGGTTTTGCACCAGAGTTAATGCGTGCTATTGCAAAACAAGGGTATGAAAAGCCAACAACTATTCAGTGCCAAGCCTTACCTATTGTCCTCTCTGGGAGGGATGTTATTGGTATAGCAAAAACTGGTTCTGGTAAAACTGCTTCTTTTGTGCTCCCTATGATTGTACACATTATGGATCAGCCTGAACTTCAGAAGGAGGAGGGTCCAATTGGAGTGATATGTGCACCTACCCGAGAACTAGCACACCAAATCTTCTTGGAAGCAAAGAAATTTGCAAAAGCCTATGGGATACGTGCCTCTGCTGTGTATGGTGGAATGTCCAAACTTGATCAGTTCAAGGAACTTAAGGCAGGATGTGAGATAGTCATTGCTACACCTGGTCGATTGATAGACATGCTAAAAATGAAGGCACTGACAATGACAAGAGCAACTTATTTGGTTCTTGATGAGGCTGATCGAATGTTTGACCTTGGGTTTGAGCCTCAAATAAGGTCCATTGTTGGCCAAATCAGACCTGACCGACAGACATTACTATTTTCAGCAACAATGCCCCGCAAAGTTGAAAAGTTGGCAAGGGAAATTCTCAGTGACCCAGTCAGAGTCACGGTTGGAGAAGTGGGAACAGCTAACGAGGATATTACTCAGCATGTTCATGTAATTCCTTCTGACTCTGAGAAGTTACCCTGGCTTCTTGAGAAGCTACCTGGAATGATTGATGAGGGTGATGTTTTGGTGTTTGCTTCCAAGAAAGCTACTGTTGATGAGATTGAGTCTCAGCTCTCTGGTAAGGGTTTTAAGGTTGCTGCCCTTCATGGTGATAAAGATCAGGCTTCTCGAATGGAAATTCTACAAAAGTTTAAATCTGGCATCTACCATGTTCTCATTGCAACTGATGTTGCTGCTCGTGGTCTTGACATCAAGTCAATTAAGTCAGTTGTGAACTATGATATTGCAAAGGACATGGACATGCATGTGCACCGTATTGGTAGAACAGGCCGTGCTGGTGACAAAGATGGCATTGCGTATACTCTGATAACTCAAAAGGAGGCTCGGTTTACTGGTGAATTGGTAAATAGTTTAATTGCTGCTGGGCAGAATGTTTCCATGGAACTGATGGATCTTGCTATGAAGGTAACTCAGTTGCTTCAACTAATATTTATTTTGTAGTCAATGGCATTCACTGAAGTTATTAGACAGCGATGGATAACATCCTTTTTTTCGCTTTGACTTTGGTGATCTTCTGTATTGCTTTCCGGTTTCCTGAAACAATGCTATGACTGGTGGCACTATCTTATAAAGCTACCTAGTTCTTCAATCTTGATATCTGTAGATTTTGGATTCGATGTATGTGTATGATAATTTTGTCCCAATACTTGCCTTGTCTATAAACAGGACGGGAGATTTAGGTCCAAGCGTAATGCAAGAAAAGGAGGTATGATTCTCTTTGACATACCAATGTAGTTATTATGCATGCGATTGTTTTAGCTTTTGTGAAGAACAAAAATGCAAGGCAGCTGAAGAAATATTGATCGCCATTTCTTTATGTATATGATCATTTGTATTTTTGTGAAGAACAAAAATGCAAGTCCATTGAACTCTGAAGTGATGTGTGCTATAACATGCAGGTGGGAAGAAAGGCGGAGGAAGGGGCGGCGGTGGGAGTGGTCGAGGTGTGCGTGGAGTTGATTATGGTCTGGGTATTGGATATAATCCAGAATCCAGTAATGCTTCATCTCAGGCTGTTCAAAGTCGAAATGCTGCCGTAAATTCTCTCAAAACTGGCATGATGGCACAAATGAAGAGTAACTTTGTTGCTGCTTCATCAAACTCTCAAAGTCAAGTCTTCAATAACAGTTCAAGTATCAGGAGACCAACTCTGTCTGGATTTGTATCTGGTGGTACCATTGGTGGAGATATAAATAGGTCTCATATGGCCACTTCATTCAACACTGCTCCTACATCAGGATTGAACACTTCTCAAAATACTGGACAAAACGCTACCCAGAGTAGCTCAGAGAGGTCCCTTTTTTTCTAAAACTGAAATTTCATGATGGCATTCTGCAATGCTTTTCTTGTTTTTTCAAGAAAACTTCTATGCTGATTACACTCGTACTTTGCTCTTTTTTGACAGGTCTAGAGATGGACCAAGAGAAAGGCGAAGGCCCTCTGGGTGGGACCGT
The DNA here is from genome assembly GCA_020496765.1 of Gossypium stocksii. Taxonomy (NCBI): domain Eukaryota; kingdom Viridiplantae; phylum Streptophyta; class Magnoliopsida; order Malvales; family Malvaceae; genus Gossypium; species Gossypium stocksii. The sequence continues at coordinate 6,807,189 of CM035623.1, forward strand.
TAGTTTCCACATGTTGATCAATGATTCTGTTTACATAAACGGGAAATTTTGTCTGTTCAAATATTGAATGAACCTTATCTGTATCATTATCATGCTTAGTAAGTCTTCTTTCTTCTTTTTGTTCAATTATAGGTCCCGTCTGTTTTTCATATTTTGGTTCTAGAATTTTATTTTCTGCATATTATATATTCTCTAACTTTCCCTCCCCATCTGTTATTATTCGAGTACCTTTAGTTAGTTGATAATAATTTCAAGTAATTCCAGTGTAATCTTTTGGAAGAATAGGTCCGCTGTCATCTTTCAATGGCACTAAAATGCGTAGCCATTCCTTCTTTCTTATTGGACCCCTCTACCTCAAAATCTGTCGCCTTTTGCCTTGAACTTGCATTGTTAACTACAATGTCATTCTTGATAGCAAACGCAGAGTTATTGATGCTATCTCCATGGGCTATGCTAACCAGCTGAGCGTAGAAAGATGCGTTCAAAGAAGCCGACATTAAATGGCCAATACTAGAGGTGGATTCATTGCTTAGCAAGATGATGACTAAGAGTTTGACCATTGGTGTCGACATGGTCCACTCTTGAGGAAGAATTGATTTATCAACTCTAATAACAAAGGACATTAACCCTAAAAAGTATTGCATTTTTTAATGTGCTTAATCCCATAGATGTAGGGTTAAATTTTCTTGTTATTGCTATTGTTCTTTTTATATCTAGCCGCTTCTTTTAACATAATTGGATCAATGGCTTTAGTTGAATTTATAAATCATATTACAATGGTCCCAATTTCCATTGCTTGTTGAATCAATTTAATATTTGGGACCTAATTAACTTGCTGTAATTATATCTAACTATATATATTATATTGTAGTTCCAAGGTAACGAAATTTCAAGCAGTGGTAGCCGAGATGTATCAATCGGATTAGGTACGTAAAACAAAGTGCTTAACTAATCATTAAGTTAAATTAACTTAAGCTTTGTCCTCTCTATTTCTAGTTATAAAATCGGACCTCGATCTCTTTTTGTTGACTTTGCTTTTCCCTACACCCAAAGTGCGAAAAGGTTTAGGTAATTAGTACAGGTAACCATAATTAATATTAAATGTTGGGTGTTTATTAGGTATATATTAAATTAAATATACAGATATTTTATTTAATAATAATTGGAATCGAGGGGAATGATACTTTTTTTATTAAATCGGAATCAAACAGATAACTCAAAATTTCACGCACCTTAATTTAATAAGATTTGGATAATGTCTAATTCTTCTTTCAGTCCCAATACTTTGTATTTAGTCTTTTTTACTTTTGAATTTAGTCTCTTTATACTTTTGATTTAGCAATTGAATTCCATTTGTTAAAGGAAATTTGTTGAATTTGATTACACGATATTTTAAAATAAAAAAATACTCATTTGATTAATTTAAAATAGAATGGAAACCATCTAAGTAAAAAAAAAAAAAAAAAGTCCACTTCATTAATACAGTCCTGAAAAATTTTACAACTCCAAATTTATAAAAAAAAAAAAATATTATAACCGTGGATTCAACATTTTTATTTGGTTATTGGCCTATATATATATATAATATTAATAGAACCACTTTAATAGAAAAACTAAATTTCAAATGTGTGTGGAGTATAGGGATTGAGAGCTAATTAGACCTTAGGATAATATTTCAAATATATACATATATATATATATATATATATAGTGTTTGGTGATTAAATAAAATGCATAAATTTAGATGGAATAAGCTACCATGTCTTTATGTCAACTAATTCAAGCTATGGACGTGGCAACCGACTTAATCTTTCTTTTTATTCAAAAACCCCTACAAATTAATCTAATTTATATATAATGTTCCTCATCACACAACAAGAGAGTTTTTAGTGATCTTTCCATTTCTTCTTTATTCCTTTGTTCATCGGAGTGAAGAAAACAATGGGGTGGTGGGACAATTCTTATCACAAAGCTAAGAAACTCCTCATTTCACCCACCATGAAACAACCCTTTCACTTGCTAGCAACCCTCCTCCTCAGCCTATGGCTTCCCCTTGCTTTCCTCCTCGTTGCCAGGCTATCTTATGTTAACTACACCTTAAACGCCACCGTCTTAGACCCTTCTTCTACACCTTCCCCACCATCGTTCCTTTTCTCTTTCTACTTGTACACCAATCCAGCTCTTCTTTATTTCCTCGTTGCAGCTATTAGCATCGTGGCTCTGGTTCATGGTTTGACTGGGAAAGTCAGCTTCGTAACTGAGTCACCGAGTGCTTTTCATCGACCCCATTTGCGTATCGCATGGATTATTTTATGTATAGTGCAAGTTTCCGTCGGGTTGGGGATTGAAGGAAGCGTAGCGGTAGGTATCAACGGTGCTGGTTTTGGGGTTCAAAGGAGTGTTTTAAGTAGATTAATATTCTTCTTGGGTTTGCATGAGGTGATGCTTGTTTGGTTCCGAACGGTGGTAAAACCGGTGGTGGATGACTCTATCTTTGGTGGCGTTAGTGAAGAGAAATGGGTTCATAGGGCTGCTATTGCTTTGAGCGTTGGCACCCTATGGTGGTGGAAACTTAGGGATGAAGTGGAGTCATTAGTGGTGGTTGCAGAAGCTAAGAAGGAGCTGTCAATGGAGATTGAAATGGCTGATTTTCTTGGTTGGTGGCTATATTACTTGACTGTCACAATTGGTATGGTTAGAATTGTTAAAGCACTTCTTTGGGTTGGTTTTGCGTTGCTTTGTAGAGGTGTAAGAAGGAACATCGATGATGAGATCATCGCCATGGAAGAGGAAGATCAAGACAAGGTATAAACATAAAACTCGAGATGAGAGATTTGAATTAAATTTGTTAAATTTCTTTTTCTTAAAAGGATAAATCAATTGAATTAAGACAAAGATGTAAAGTTGAAGCTGTCTTGATTCTTTTTTTTTTTTTTATTTTCTTTTTCCCACCAAATGTGGGTTTGTTTATTGTTGTTGGGTCAATGGTGACTTTCCTTTAATATGAAAAAGAAAAACACAAATTTTATAATTCTTAATTGCAACCTGTATACTTGTAAAATATTGTGAATTGAGTCTTATCTCGATTGGCATGAATATTGTTGTCGATGTAAAGGACGTTGGTTCAAGTGTGCCCAAGCGCATTATCCTCATATTTATGGGTTGGAAATTGGCTATAGGTAATTCTAAATATTGTGTCAAAAAAAACTAATATAATCAAAACTTATAATGAAATTATTCAAAAAATAAAACAAATATAAGTTGTTCAAGTATATTATTATATATATTATATAAAATTAGTCTCATATTGTAAATAAAGATAATATCATTTTAACATATATTACATGTAGAAGGAGACGCGACTATAAATATCTTATCACTAGATAAAATTGAAATAATTTATAATTGATACATGCACTATGTGTGAATCATATGATATAACTTTATAAAGATAAAAGATAATTTTTAATAAATATAAAAAAATTTGCAATAATGTGATATAAAATATATTTATAAATGTCAATGTATTCAACTCAAACACAATAAAATTGAACTAGACTCATATTAAGCATTTAATCTAAAATCAATTGATAAAAAATAGAAAGATTTGATTTGTATATAAGAAATTTAAAATTTAATAAAAATTTCCGCCATTAAAAAGACAAAGAAGCCTATCATGTTACAACTTTTAAGAAGTACCGGTATGACTAATGTTTCAAAACAATATAATAAAACCTCACTCTGATACCATATTGAACATCAATATTAAAATTTAAACAATAACTTTAGATAAAAAGAATGACATGAAAAGATTAAGGAGGATATAGAAAAACAATTAATGTATATATATATATATATTCTAGAATTTGCTTATTCTAATATAAAATTATATTAATTTTTTTTTACTTTTAAAAGAAAAAATATTTTAATAAATTGATTGTTGATTTAAACAATATAATTGTACATATTGTGTATGAAAAGTTTCAAATCAATCCAATATATTTATCATATTAATTAAAAAATATTATCTTATTTGTTATATATTTAATATTCGAAAAAAATGAAAAAAATTTTAACATAGAGACATATTAATATACTCAAAATTCATAATGCATTAAACATGATTAGATTAGATTAGATAAATATTAATTATATAAAAAATTATAAAGGTGTGCAAATCCGATTGAGTTTTACGCTAGTGTAAGTTTATCTTTAATCATAGGCTTAATACATCATCTAGAATTTATTAATTTTCTATTTTGGTCCTTCAAATTTTCTTTTATCTCAGATAATGACCTAACGTTATTAACCATTCTGGATTAAGTCCTTATTTGTGTTAAAATAATATTTCAGTGTGAGATCTAACATTCACTTAATTGAAATGAAACTAATTTGATTTGTGTTGTGTTGACTCCAACTTAAGTGGTTGTTAACCAATCCAGCTTTGGATAACTTCCAATAACCTATAAATATTTTTAAATGTGAGAATTTTGTACTTGTTTCAAGTCAATAAGGTTTTTCAATTGCGATTGGTTAGGCTTCAATTATTATTCATTTAATATAAATTTATTTATATTTAATTATAAAAATATTTTTTTAAGAAGAAGTTGCAATTATAATTATAATGGTCTTATTATATTATAAAAAAAAGTTTATAATATTTTATATTATATTATTTTAATATATTATGTAATTTAGAACACATTAAAAAAACTTATACTAAATATATAATACTAATCTAATGTAAATATTAAAATAATGTTAATATGAATAAATAAAAAATTATTAAATATTAAGATAATATAATATAAATATTTTTTAAAAATTAAAAAATAATATGGGTGGGCCTAAAATAGGCTTAGGTTAGTATTTTGCAAATATGAGTGAATTTAGGTAAAATTTCAAATCCATATTTCGGGTCAGGTCGAGCTCGAACAAGTATAAAATATGTTAATATTAAGCTTAAGGCCAGCCCGAATTAGGCCCATAAGCACCTCTACTTGAGGTTGGAAAATATAAATCCCAATCTGACCTAAAATGAATTAAATTACTTGACCCATGAATATCTTTAATCAAGTTTAACCTTTATTCACTCAAGAAATAAATAATTAGGGAGCAACCCAAGAATACAAATTAAATTTTATTATTATGTAACGTGAGATATAAATTTGAGTTTGAGATAATTATATAAATAAAATTTTATTTTTGATTCAATTTTCTTATATCACTACCATAGTTGTCAACAAGATATTATTTTACAATTACTTATTATGTATACATAAATGCATTTAAAAAATATATAAAAACAATGGTATTTATTTTTTAAAATATATATAATTTTAAATTAAATAAAATTTTAGGAGTATAATTAAAACAAAATAAAAATTGCATCCGTATAATTACAAATGTCATATAAAATCAATGTTTAAAAGATTCATGCCCGAACAAATAAGTTTCAAGCGGACAAATACAGCCAGGCTCGGCTCTGGTGTTGTCTGGAGGTGCGGCTGTCCAGGACTCAATGTTAAAAGGGGCCTAAAATATTATTTTCTACTTTTTAAGGGGCTCAAAAAAATTTTAACTTTTAAGGGTTCAATTTTTTTTTACCAACTTTTAAGAGACCTAAAAAAATTTTTCTCCAACTTTTAGGAAACTTAAAATCCCATTTTATTATTTTGTCTAAAACCTCAAAAACATTAAAAAAACAAGTATCTAAGAATGTGGAATGAATATTTTCTATGATCATAGAAAATCAATGGTTCTTCCGCAAATGGATGCAGTGAAGGTAGTGTCCAGCACTCTTGTCCACTGAAAAATGCAACACTGTTTTCAAAACTGGTGGGTCGAACCCATTCCTGAACGTTAGCTTCAGCAACACAATGGACATGCGATACAGGGACATCAACTGCCTGCCAACAGAACTTGTTTCCATCAAACCGACCACAATATGCCAAGCTGTCGGGTAGTCTTAGGGTTAGTTTGGCAATGCTTTTAAAAAATACTTTTGAAAAGTGCTGTGAAAAAGTGATTTTGATAAGTGCTTTTGAAAAGTTTAGTTTAAAATTTGACTGTTTAGCATTGCTGTCAAAAAGTACTTTTGAGAAATAAAATGTTCATTTTAGACATATTGTTATCAAGTAACAAATATGTATTTAAATAATATTTAAATTAGTTAATATTATTATATTTTAGTAAGAATATAAAAAAAATTATTATAACTTCTTGTTAATATTTTAATATATAAAATATAAATTTCAAATATTTTTAAGCAATAAATATTAATTATTTATCAAATTTAATTAGAATATATAAACTATATTTTAAATATTTAAATATAACTATTAAATATTTGTAATTAGTATTTTTAAAAATATTTTTTTATTTTTAATTAATGATTTTAATACATTTGTAATTAAGTACCAAGAAAAAAAAAGAGAAAGTACTATGTTATTGGAGGAGTAAAAAAGTAATTAAGTACTAAAAGTGCTTTTGGGAGAGGAAAAACTAAAAATTTCAGCAAAAAACAGCTTATTCTGCACAGCTTGTTCTGCACAGCTTTTCTTCCAGAAGTACTTTTGGAGCCACAAGTGCTTTTGAAAAGTAATGCAAGGCCCTTAGTAGAGGTGATCATGGGTTGGGCGGCCCGGCCTGGCCCGAAGGCCCGCCCGAAAAATGGGAGGGTTTGGGTAAAAATATAGGCCCGTTTAGAAAACGGGCCAGGCCTCGGGCCAACCTTTTTTGGCCCAGGCCCGGCTCGGCCCGGCCCGAATTATATAAATATATTTTTTATTTTTTATTTTTTTAAGTATATGTAATTTTCAATTTTATTTTTTTTAGTTTGTGTATTGTTTTAAGAATTGTTTACCTCAATTTTATTTTGTTCCTTATTTTAATATTTGTTTTTATATTTTTTAATTTATTTAATTTATTATATTTTTAAATTTTTTAATGAAATAAGTAAAAAAAAATTAATATAGGCCGGGCCGGGCCGGGCTCGGGCCTAGCATTTTTATTCCGGGCCGGGCTTGGACAAAATTTTAGGCCCATATTTCGGGCCGGGCCCGGGCCTAGAAAACGGGCCGAAATTTTTTCTGGGCCCGGCCCGGCCCGGCCCATGATCACCTCTAGCCCGTAGTAACATCAGCATCGTGCAAACAATTAATAATAAACGGCTGGACTGAATCATAATCGACATTCACTTGTGCAAACAATTGTGCAGCACCTTCTCCAAATAAAAATCCTGATTTTTGGAGGCCTGACCCTGATTTTCTAGCAAAAATATTGTTTTTTGAACTTTTTGAATTTTTATAATTTTTCATATTACTTTTATAATATATAATTAAAACAATTTGTCTTTTTTTTGCATTTTTTATCATATTTTGTTCATATATATTTTTATTTTTAATATTATATTTAAAATAATTTTATGGTTATACAAATTTTAATACATTAATTTTAAACTATTCATATAATTGGTTTTCGAAACCTACTATTGTTAACTGTATCAAATATCTCGAAAATATAACTCTCATTTTAAATTGATCTTTAAACTTTGAAAATATTTTAATTACATTGGTTTAACATTATATCAATAAGTTTCTTTTATTATTAAAATTGTATTAATTATATCGTATTAATTGTTAAATTAGACATACTTTAAAATAAAAAATAAAAATTATAAAAAATGAATATTATAAAATATTGATTTAAAAAAACCCTCACTCTTTATTTTACTGTATTTGTAGTTTTTAATTTTAAATGTTGTATGAAAAAATTTTATTTTATTTTTTTAACTTTCATTTAAAATTAATAATTTCAATAATAAAAAATTTTAATTCGCATAACATTGATAACTTTAGAATGTAATTAGAAGTACAGTTTGAAATTTGGGAACTAATTTAAAATTATTAGAACGATTTAAAATTTAAGAATTAATTTAAAATTAAGATTATAGTTTGGGATGTCTGAAGCAATTAATCCAAATTCAACAACTAATCACAAAGAAACTGACGAATAAAGACCAATACTATTGCATGCCATTGAAAACAAAATTTCCATGAAAAACCCAAAAAGCAGACTACATCCAAAATTCAATGAAGCTCACCGTTAAACAGTAACACAAGGAAGAAGATGATAATGGTATCGAACACTCACGAGCACAAGGCGACTCCAAAAAACTCAAGCATATATCATCGGCTAATACCATAATTAGCTTCGGGAACTGCCACCACCAACGGCTTCAACAAAGGATCATCTGGGATTTCCGGTATTTCAACCGCATGCCCATTTACTTCTTCCACAATGTGCAGCACGGAGTTCAGTGACCGCAATCTCTCCGTTAATCCCATAGCTTCAGCTCTCAACAGGTTATTGGCAGATTCCATCTCGATGTAGCGTTGGGTCGAGGCGTTGATCTCTTTAGATAGCCGGCCATTCTCTTTCTGCAACAAACTCACTTCGTTACCCAAATCTTCCATCAGCTTCCGTTTCTTCATACGCGACCGCCTTGCCGACTCACGGTTTGACAGCATCCTCTTCCTTTTCCTCTCGTCGATGTTTGCATACCTCGGGTCGGACTCGGATCCGGAACTCGCTGGCCTTTGCACAGAAGCAGCCATCACAGAAAAAATAAAACTGGGTTTCTAACTAATTTGTTGTTTTTAAAACCAGGAGAATTTAACAAGAATTAATAAAACAAATTCTGAAAACGAAGAAGGGGTCTGATCTAGTTCATGAGAAAACATAGAACCAATAAAGGAAAACGACTGAAAACGAGTGAAGAGCACGGATTCGAGGCATGAGGACTGATCTCATAGAAAATCTAATATCATCGGGTACCAAAATCAACAACAAAGAAACCTAAAATACCCAAGATTTAGAACCAGTTCTATAGATAAAGAAAATGAAGAAAACTTGGCTGGTCGAATAGAGGACCAAAGGCAAATCGAGAGAAAGGGTTTGATTGGTGAAGAAAATGAGAATGGAGGGTTTATTATTTAGGGATCTTTAGCAGTGGTTAACTATGGAAAGAAAGAAATAGTAGGGGTGTCACCATGGCGTATAAAGTAAGGCCAGATACTGAACACTTTGTCAGGTTCTATGCATAATATTACCTGGAAAATTTATTTTAAAATATATATGAGTACTTTGTTTTTAGGGGAAAAAAGTGATTTTTTTTTTTAAAAAGTGATTTTTAAAAAAAAAATAATTCTCTTAAATATATAATTGGAAACTTAGTTGGACTCTTTTAAATTTCTTGTAATTCTTTTAACTAATTAGAGTAAATATATAATTAAGAATGAATGTCACTTTTTACTTAAAATAATAATTATTTCTTTTTTTAATTACAGAAACAGGGCAAAGCCCGAATAACCAACACAACTAGCACGATTTGAACTTAAGCCACACATGAGGCGGTGAACATTTTTAACTATCAGGTCATCACAAGGGGTTCGTTATTTTTTTTTTCTTAACATATATACATTATTCTTCACGATGTCAATTATAGTGAGAACTTTTAGAATAAGAATCATGATAATTAAAATGATCTTAACCATTGGATTAAATTAAATGATTTTAAATGTTAGATTATGTATTTTTCTTAGCTTATTAAAATAAAATTAACAACACCTAATTTTTTCCTTATTTTTTTTCTTTTCCTCATGTAATTAAAGTATTGTGGTAGTTGTTTTTCTTGATTGAAAATTTTAATTTTTATGCTTGAAATCAACTAAGGGCTAGTTTGGCAATGTTTTTGAAAAGCGCTTTTGAAAAGTGCTGTGGAAAAGTGCTTTTGAGAAGTGCTTTTGAGAAGAGCTGTGAAAAATTTGAGTGTTTAGCATTGCTGTGAAAAAGTGCTTTTGAGAAATAAAATGTCCATTTTTGACATGTTATTATCAAGTAACAAATATGCATTTAAATATTATTTAAATTAGTTAATTTATTATATTTTAGTAAAAATATAAAAAAATTATTATAACTTCTTATTAATATTTTAATATATAAAATATAAATTTTAAATATTTTTAAGCAATAAATAGTAATTATTTATAAAATTTAATTAGAATATATAAACTATATTTTAAATATTTAAATATAACTATTAAATATTTGTAATTAGTATTTTAAAAAATATTTTTTATTTTTAATTAATAATTTTAATACATTTGTAATTAAGTATCAAGAAAAAAAAAAGAGAAAGTATTATGTTATTGGAGGGGTAAAAAAGTAATTAAGCACTAAAAGTGCTTTTGGGAGAGGAAAAGCTAAAAATTTTAGCTTCTCCTTTTCAGAAGTGCTTTTGAAAAGCACTTCTGAAAAGCTAAAAATTTCAGCCAAAAGCAGCTTGTTCTGCACAGCTTTTCTTCCAGAAGTACTTTTGGAGCCAGAAGTGCTTTTGAAAAGCAATGCAGAACTGGCCCTAAGAAATCCAATACTTTTATAATGAAATGGTCAACCAATTTTTTCAATTAAGAAAAACAATTACCTAATACCGAAATTGATTAATATTAATAGCCTTAATCTCTTACTTGCCAGTCCAATTTTTTCTAAACAAAAAAGTAAATATGAAAGTAAAGATTATCCAAAAAATTTCATTCGGACTTCAATTTAACGATGAAAAGAAAAAGAAGGGAAAAATTAGGTGTTGTTGGTTTTATTTTAATAAGGTAAAATAGATCCAAAAAGCTTAATAGAACATCTGGTACCTAAACTTGACACGTTTTCTTATTTTGATACCTAAAGTTTTTTTTTCCAATTTGGTACCCAAACTTGACATTTTTTTTCTTAATTTGGTACCAAAACTTGACACTTTTTCTTAAGTTGGTATTTAATCTTTTTTGGGTCCAATTTGGTACTTGAACTTGACTCTTTTTCCTAATTTGGTACCTAATCTTTTTTTGTTCGATTTGGTACTTGAACTTGTCAAACGTTTTACAAATCACTCCAGTATACTAAAAATGTTATTTTTTTACGATGTAGCAAAAATAATCAATGTATGACCGACATGTGACAGATAATATGACATTTTTTGTATTTTATAAGTTCAATTATTTTTAGTTGTAATTAATTAAATTAATTAATTAATCTATTAGTTGAAAATAATTAATTTCTTTTAATTTGGGTTTTTAAAACTTTTTTTCCTTATTTAATATTAATTCATTAAGCATAGCTCAGTTCTTATTTTTTTAACATGAATTTCCTCTAATACTGACAATATTTTTGTAGCGTAACAAAAAAAATTAACACTATTAGTGTTTTGCGTAACTTGTATAACATTTAATAAATTTAGGTACCAAATTGTATCTAAAAAATGCTTAGGTACCAAATTAGGAAAAAGTATTAAGTTCAAGTATCAAATTGGGACAAAAAAAAAGTTTAGGTACCAAATTAGAAAAGAAATTAAATTCAAGTACCAAATATTATATTAAGCCAATACAAAATCTAAAGCTTAAAATCTAATAGTAAAGTGATTTTGATTCTAATTTTAAAAATTGTCAGTATAATTACCACCTCCACACAACATTTCCTCCAAAAATGTATTCTTCCATTATTCTTCCATTATGCTTTAAAAAAAGTAAGATTTAGTCTAAAAAGGAAGTAAGTTAAAATTAAAAGGCCAATTTCTTAAAAAAGCCTTCAATTACTTCTCTTTGTTTAAAGAAGCCTTTATATTAGTTTTATAATTAAATAAGTCCCTAACTTATAATGTTTACCCATAAAAACTATTGATTTTAATATTAAAGAAAAATATATTGAATTTCAAACTCTTATCTTAATTTTTCTTTTGTTGATGCAATAGAAATTATATACAGTTTAACATTAACATAAAATTTAAAAGAATAATTATAATTTCCAAAAGAGTAATTACGTGTATTATGTATATAAATACTTTCAAATGAATTTTAAAATTTTATTTTATTTTTATTTAATAAACTATCCTCATCAAATTTACGTAAGCATTAAAAGGTAAATTAGTTTGAAAATTCAAAATATTTATCTTTTAATATTAAAATCAAGAACTTTCAAAAGTAAAAATAATAAGTTAATGACTTATTTAACTAAAAAATAATATAAGTACTTGTACGCGACAAGGACGATTTTATCTTTTACTGATCTTAGTACCAATTACATAAAACACACACCTAATTGCATAAATTCCACAAAATACATTCCATGTTCAAACATCCTTCAATAATGGTCCCTAATAACTAATTTCAAAAGCATGTAAAATGTTCCAACTACCAATCAAATTAAGTGATGGCGTTATTGTTGTCGTGTGTTACAATTTCAGAAATTCACATATTTTAAATTTAATGATATTTCAAAAAGATAATAAAATAATAAATAGAAAAAATACGGCTTAATACCTCTTGACTCCTGTTCTATAGCTAAATTATTATTTTGGTACCTATACCTCTGTTGGCCCAAATCCAAAATGTCGTTAAAAGAAATTAAGCCAACCAATTACATGCTGCCATCAGTAATGAAAAAGTTAAAAATTACTTACAAATTTTAGAAAATATGTGAACATTTTAAAAATCATTAAAAATAACCCCGAAAAGTTTTAAGACTTAGAAAATTATAAAATAAAAAAATCATAATCTATTTTTGAAAATTATAAAAAAAAATTTTAGAAGCATGTGAAACTTATTTTTTTAAATTCTATTTTAAAAAATTGTTTGTTTGGAATTTTGGTTTTTTTTAATAAAAAATTTATGATTTATTTTTGAAAATTTTTAGGGTTTTTTGGCATTTTATGAATTTTTTTATTTTTTAAAGGAAATTTGAGTTTTTCAACACATGGCTGTATTTGATTGGATAGAAAGATATTTTTTTTAACAGAAAGTATAAATAGAGTAACGGGTTTTATAGAATAAAAGAACAAGGGAAAAACTGATAAAAAGATAGTATAGGTACCAAAGTGGTAATTTAATTATAGTATAAGTACTAAAAGAGGTATTAAGCAAAAATTTAAATACTAAATTGAGGAAAATTTATTGTAAATATTAAGGGTGTGTTTGAAAAACCATTGAGAATTTCCATTTCGTTAAAAATGAAAATTTTTAACATTTAAATGTGATAATTATTTTAATTTTTTACTTAATATAAATTTTTTTAACAAAAGAATGTTGAATAAAATAAATAGATAAGTAGCTACTTATTACTTAATATAGAAAATATTAATTTATTTTTTTATTAAAATTTTAAAATAAAATATTTTTTTAAAATAAAATATTCAAATTACTATATTTATGTTTTATCCATAATTATTCAAAATAATATAAAAACATTATATTAATAAAATTAAAACTAAGAAATAAATAATTTTTTTAAGTATTAGTTTTTACTTTTATCAAACAAAATAATTATAGTCACGAATTTACTAAACAATTTTTTAATATGAATTTAGTACTTATCAAATCCAATATTAAAAGTTCAATACTAAATTTTTCAGTGCTTAAATTTTAAATTTATTAAACACACCTAAGTTATAAGAATGTGGGACGTTCATGATTGTCTGAATCAAATTGAACTAAAAGCTGATTGAATCCAAAAATATATATAAAATCGATTAATTCACAAATCAGACATAAAAAAATCAATTAAAGAATAAATAAAATTAAAATTTTAAAATTTTTGATAATTTATTTAATTGATAAATTTCGCGTGAAAAATGTTGTTTTTGTTGGATATATCGAAAGACCAGAATATGGTATCTAGGAGGCTGACGTGGAGCAGCAGAAAGCAATGTACTTTTGAGGGCCAATTGTGTAAAAGAGGAATGGAGATGCGGGGGATCGAACCCGTGCCTCTCGCATGCAAAGCGAGCGCTCTACCATTTGAGCTACATCCCCTGTTGGACAATGTTTGGCATTATTTCATATATTTAAAATTGTTTAAATGTGTTGAAATTTAATATAGATCGTTTTTTTTATTTGATTTAATTACGAAATTCAATTAAGAAAAATTTAGAATTTACTTCATCTATTTGCAAATATATGAACTTAAATTATTAATATTAACTTATTTTTCATATAAATTATTAATTTTTTTACTTTTACCAATTCTATAAATATAAATAGTTAAATTGCCTTTTTTTTAATTAAAATTTAACAATGCTATCAAATTGGATTAACTTCTAATGTATAGTAAAATACAAGGACATGGAATAAATAATCCCTTGTTTAATAAATAATTTGAAAAAATTAAATAATATTTTTAATTATTCAATGTTTCACTTATATTTGATAATTTAAAATAAAAAAATTGATAGAATTTTTTAATAAAAAAGTGTGGAAAATGATAAGCAAATAAGAGTTACTTATCAGGAAAATATTTTCAATTAATTCTATTTTATTTATTTATATTATTTTATAAAAATTTTACCTTTAAATTTTGACTTTTGTTTAATTAATTTATCGAACAATCTAATTATATTTTATAATTAGTTTTAAGTAATATGAAATAGGTTTTATAATTTCAATTAAGTATTTAAATTCTCAATACTTAATTTTTTAATTTTTTTAGCATTTAATTTTTCAGGTTATCAAACAACACTTAACTTTATCAGTTTTTGTAAAGATTTAAATTAAACCTTTTAAATTTATATATATTTTTTTAAAAATAATGTAAAAAGTGTTTACAACTTTTAGAAAATTTTACTTTTTTTTTTTCAATGGTAAATGCACCCAAGGTCACTGAACTATTAGTAAGTTTATGATTTAGTCTATCAACTTTAAAAAGTTATAAAATAGTCATTGAACTATTCGAAGTTTTCATTTAAGTCATTGAACTATTTGAAAGTTTTTATTTAAGTCACTAGATTGTTGAGTTTTTTTTTTTTTTTGAAAAAGAATTTTAGCTAGCAAGCTCCAAGCGATGATTAGACGATTAGTACAGTGGATCAGTACCTATTGACAAGTAAAAAAGCATACCTTAGATCCAAGTCGATCTAACGATTAGTGTTGGAGATTGAAAAATAAAGCTGTTTAGATTTTGATTTGTAGATTCATGATATTCAAAGTTGTTTCATGAAAAAAAAGCCTAAATTGTAGAAGATAAGGAAATGAGAACTTTCAATTGGTGTAAGCGGTGCGAATAAACAAGGTTGTACAATAGTGATTTTAACAACTCAATTATTTGAATGAAAACTTTCAAATAGTTTGTGATATTTTTTGTAACTTTTTGAAGTTGAGTAACAAAAACGTAAACTTACTAATAGTTTAGTGATTGTTGTGTAGTTTACTCTTTTTTCAATTAATATCATTTGACACTTAAAATGTTAAGAAGTATTGGGTAAGCTAAACCATTAGTCACTAAACTATATTAAGTTTTTGTTTTGGTCACTTAACTAAAAAAAGTTACAATTTGGTCACTAAATTATTCAAAAGTTTTCATTTAAGTCACTGGGTTATTAAAATCAATGTTACATGGCTTTCTTTATTCGCACTACCTGCACCAATCTAAAAATTCAAATAATTTTTTTCTTCGATCTTCAACTCTGGCCGTTAGATAGACTTAGATCTAATGAATGTTCTTCTACTCGTCGATGGATATTGATCCACTGTACCAATTATTAAATCGTCGTTTGAAGCTCACTAGCGGAACTTTTTTTTAAAAAAATCTTATTAGTTCAACAACTTAAATAAAAACTTCTGAATAACTTAGCGACTTAGGGCCTATTCTGCAGTACTTAAAAAAAAACACTTCTAGCTTCAAAAGCATTTAGGGCCTCTCCCAAAAGCACTTTTAGTGCTTAATTACTTTTTCACCTCTCCAATAACATAGTACTTTTTATTTTTTTTCTTGGTGCTTAATTACAAATGTTTTAAAATCATTAATTAAAAATAAAAAAATATTTTTTGAAATACTAATTACAAATATTTAATGGTTATATTTAAATATTAAAATTATAGTTTATATATTCTAATTAAATTTTATAAATAATTAATATTTATTGTTTAAAAATATTTAAAATTTATATTTCATATATTAAAATATTATCAAGTTATAATAATTTTTTATATTTTTACTAAAATATAATAATATTAACTAATTTAAATATTATTTAAATGTATATTTGTTACTTGATAATAACATGTCTAAAATGAACATTTTATTTCTCAAAAGTATTGTTTGATAGCAATACTAAACACTCAAATTTTAAACCAAACTTTTTAAAAGTATTTTTGAAAAGTATTTTTTCACAGTACTTTTCAAAAATATTGCTAAACTATCTCTTAATTGAGTATTTTTGAAAAGTATTTTTTCACAGTACTTTTTAAAAATATTGCTAAACTATCTCTTAATTGAAAATTTTCAAATAGTTTAGTGAGTAAATTATAAAATTTTTAGTTAAAAGCAAAGAATTTAAAGCTGTGGTGCAGATAAAAATTTTTAAAAAGAAATACAGTATAAATACTCGAGTTAGGATCACCAAATCTACTCCCTGGCTCTGCCTCTTTTCTTTTTTTTTTTTTTCTAATGATACGATGATGACAAAGCAGAGGCCTTGATTACTACAATCCTACCGTCTTCCACTCTCAGATCCTCACAAATTCTATCTCCAAATCCCAGCCCAAAGCTAAAAACTATGTTTCTTGTCGATTGGTTCTACGGCATTCTTGCTTCCCTCGGCCTCTGGCAGAAAGAGGCTAAGATCCTCTTTCTCGGCCTCGATAATGCCGGTAAAACCACCTTGCTTCACATGTTGAAGGACGAGGTTCGTTTCCCCTTTTCCTTTTCATTACCCGTCAACACTTTCCCCATCTCTCTCCAATCATCGATTTGTATTTTTTTCTTTGTGAAGATTTGATTTGATAGCATAATTTCAGATTCTATCTATCTCTTTATTGTTTAAATTTTTAGGTTTGTGTGATTCTTTTAACTTGAGAATTTTGGGTTTGTTTTTCTTTTTTGAATGCTAGAGATTAATCCCTTTTAAATGCTTCATTTTTTCTTAACATATTTAATGGGAAAAATGAGGAAATTTTGGAAGGAGAGGTAATTACTAATAGTAATTAGCGATGTTGATTTAGTAGCGAACTGTTTCCAGAGATTGGTTCAGCATCAGCCAACTCAATACCCCACATCGGAAGAACTTAGTATTGGGAACATTAAGTTCAAAGCTTTCGACTTGGGAGGTCATCAGATTGCTCGCAGGGTCTGGAAAGATTACTATGCTAAGGTAACCAAAAGCTTAATGTAGTGCCCCTTTTTTTCTTTGCTTTAGCTTTTGCTTGGTTTTAGGTTCTAGTGTTCTTGCTTGTTTGTCATTTCCAGCTTTCATTTTTATTTCAATTCATTTTGTATGCATCTACAATCTTAATTGGCCTACTGTGTTATGTTGGTTTTTAGGTTTAAGGTTATCGATTCTTGTTCACCTTTTAATTTCCATATATTTTGTGACAATGGATTTCTAACTTGAATAGTTTTGGTAAGTTGCAACAAAGTATTTATGGTTGGGATTTACTAATGTGTGATTTTCTTTTGGATTTTATTAGTGTCAATTTGTTTTCATGCCATCTAAACTCCTGGTTTAATATTTTGCTCTTTGCATTTTCAAATGAACATTTCAACTGCGGAATTTTCTTCTTGTTCGTATGTTTTACTGATGTTTTTGTGCCTCATCTATCTTGACGAATTGCCTTGATGGATTTTTTGCTGCCTTGAGATGTTTAGACAACAAAGAAGAATGTCTGAAATCTATTTTTGCATTTAAAATTTCAAATCATTTCATGATCATGAATTTTGAGTGAGGTTGGTCTCGAATCTTGATGGTTGTCTTATTATCTACTTAAATAAATTTTGGTCTTTTTATAGTAACCAAAAGTCTGAACCATTGTAGTAGTCTGCTGTAAGTAGTTGCTCCTTTTTCCTTTTTAAAGTAGATCTTCATAGTATTTCAGTTTAGAAAGATGGCCAAGTGTTCACCATGCAGCTGTGTCGCTCTTCGAAAGCTTGCTGTTGGTTGATTTTCATGAAGATTTGCCAAAAGCAGATAATACAAAAACATAGAAATAGATCCCTCAGTGAGGCATGGGATGGTTTTATTTCCTTATTCTCAATCCTATTTTTATCTCTACTAAACTAGCCCAAAAAGTGTTTGTACATGGTTTACTATTAGCATGATCAAAGCTTTGAAGCAACATTTTCCGGATACAACTGGGTGTACATGACATTTTTACTGCATGCTGCGGATGCTGCCTTTTTCTCACTTTGATTTTGTCATTATTGTTGCTTGTTATATGCTATGGGCTGTCTGGTCGTTGAGCAAATACTTTGAATTGTGTGTATTTCCTGGGTTCCAGGTGGATGCTGTGGTGTACCTGGTAGATGCCTACGATAAAGAGAGGTTCGCAGAATCAAAGAAGGAACTTGATGCACTTCTTTCAGATGAGTCCCTCGCCAATGTCCCGTTTCTTATTCTAGGAAACAAAATCGATATACCCTATGCTGCCTCGGAGGATGAGTTACGTTACCATCTTGGGCTCACAAACTTTACCACTGGCAAGGGCAAAGTAAACCTAGCAGACTCGAATGTCCGTCCACTAGAGGTATTTATGTGTAGCATTGTCCGCAAAATGGGATATGGTGATGGCTTCAAATGGATGTCTCAGTATATCAACTAAGGTAACGATCCGTGAAATGCGATTGTATGATATTACAGACTCCCAAGCTCTGATCCCATCTGATCACTCCTGACTTCAGGAAAAAAAAGGGTTGTGTTCATCAGACTGTTTGAACCAGTCCCTGAGTGGGTTTTTACGTTTGATGTATTTGGTTTTGGATCCGTAAAATCTACTCGTGGCAGCAAATCTATGGTATTGTAGTTTTGTCAATTTACTTGTAGTTTTGTCAATTAACATCAAGGACTCTCTGTTTGCTTTCAAAAATGGATTGCTAGTTATCAATGCAAGCTTCAAGGCTAAAAAAGTGAGATTTTGGGGTAGAGAGATCGAACAAGAGCTTTTAAGCCTTGTCCAAGGGTCTTTGGCTTTGCTATCAATTACTTCAATTTCAAGGATGCATAGGCAAATTTTGCAAACCAACGAGTTGGATAAAGCTCAATGCAGATGCAGCTGTGGAACGAGGCAGTCTAAGAGCTTCAGTTGGTGGTCTGCTGTGTGACAATTGTGGTTCGTGGATTGTCGGGTTTTGAAAGAATGTGGGTGCTTGTTCTGTTCAAACGACAACTTCGGAGTATCATGGAGACTTGCAACTAGCTTTGTTCGAAGGAATCAGAAGGCTTATAGTTGAGAATGATAACATTACCATTCTTTGCATGTTGAATGGCAATGAGAACTCGACTAACCTCTCTGCACTCGTTCAAGGTATCTGTGAGCCCTGCTGACGCTCGTGGCAGATCAAATTCGAGCATGTCTTCCGAGAAGCAAACAAGGGCTGCTTTTGGCTTGCATATCCATGATTATCCACCTATAGGGGCTGCGAACTTTTGCTATGTGATTCAGCAGGAACCACGGTTGCTAGGAATGGCTTTGTTTAAGCTGCTACCTGAGTATTCGGCTACCTTTTTTTTACCAAAAAAAAAAAATTCAAGGATAAACAAGGGATTTATAGCAACCATTTCACCTAGGAACGGAATAGCTATGGTTAGAAATTGGAAGAGGTGACTAGTGTTTGCTCAGGTTCGGTAAAGCATAGGATCGACTTTGCTGGTCAAATGTTTGCTCAAACTTATCTTCTTGGGATTCATAAGAGTTGAAAGACTAAACATCTAATGTATAGGGAAAAATTTATCTTTATTTCTAAAACAAAATTCATTAAAGTTTAGTTTATTGTTTGTTATTGTTGGTTTTCAGTTTTCAATTTACAGACCTGTGATTAAATAAAAGTCATCTTCTAAATCAATATAAATTAGAAATTAAAATATCGTGCTCTAGCGAATTGTCATGCCTAAAGAGGTGATAAGTGGTTTCATCTTGCTAGTTTTAAATGGTAACTTCAGCTTGTAGAGATGGGTTATCCATTTTTCATAGGTCCCAAAATGTATATTCCACCAAATAATATCCATCAAAACTGTATTCGTAGGCAATTTTGTCTTGTCCAGTCATAAGAGAAAATGTACCGCTGTGGGGTTTTTTACCCAAATAATACAAAAAAATTAAAAATTTACTAAAATAACACCCCATTTTTTTTATTTACTAAAATAATACAAACTTTTTTTTTATTTACCAAAATAATACAAATAAAAAAAAACTTTGAAAACAAAAAAAAGTACAGATGCAAGTGGGGCCCACAGGCGGCACCAAAGGTGCCTATCCCATAGGCGGCACCAAAGGTGCCACTCCCATAGGCACCACCCAAAACTCGTATTTATTTTAGTCATTTGTTCGTATTTTTTTATTTTCGGATTGAAATCACTTCCAAAATAAATATTATTTTCATATTTTATTATTTTCCAAAATAAATACAATAATATAAAATAATAAAATACGAAAATAGTATTTATTTTGGAAGTGATTTTAATCCGAAAATAAGAAAAAATACTAACAAATGACCAAAATAATGGTTTTTTACTAAACTTATATAAAAAAATTAAAATAATACATTTGAAACATTATGTACTAAAATAATATAAAATAATAAAATACGAAATAGTATTTATTTTGGAAGTGATTTTAATCCGAAAATAAGAAAAAATACGAACAAATGACCAAAATAATGGTTTTTTACTAAACTTATATAAAAAAAAATATTAAAATAATACATTTAAAACATTATCTACTAAAATAATATAAAATAATAAAATACGAAATAGTATTTATTTTGGAAGTAACTTTAATCTGAAAAAAAGAAAAATTACGAACAAATGACCAAAATAATGATTTTTTACTAAACTTATATAAAAAATATTAAAATAATAGATTTAAAACGTTATGTACTAAAATAATATAAAAATAATAAAATACGAAAATATTTGGGTAAAAAACCCTTCTTATAAAGGATAAAATACTATTTTCGTATTTTATTATTTTATATTATTTTAGTAGATAATGTTTCAAATGTATTATTTTAATATTTTTTATATAAGTTTAGTAAAAAAACCATTATTTTTAGTCATTTGTTCGTATTTTTTCTTATTTTCGGATTAAAATCACTTCCAAAATAAATACTATTTTCGTATTTTATTATTTTATATTATTTTAGTACATAATGTTTCAAATGTATTATTTTAATATTTTTTTATATAAGTTTAGTAAAAAACTATTGTTTTGGTCATTTGTTCGTATTTTTTCTTATTTTCGGATTAAAATCACTTCCAAAATAAATACTATTTTCGTATTTTATTATTTTATATTATTGTATTTATTTTGGAAAATAATAAAATACGAAAATAATATTTATTTTGGAAGTGATTTTAATCCGAAAATAAAAAAATACGAACAAATGAGCAAAACAAATACGAGTTTTGGGTGGTGCCTATGGGAGTGGCACCTTTGGTGCCGCCTATGGGATAGGTGCCGCCTGTGGGCCCCACCTGCATCTGTACTTTTTTTTTGTTTTCAGAATTTTTTTTATTTGTATTATTTTGGTAAATAAAAAAAAGTTTGTATTATTTTAGTAAATAAAAAAAATGGGGTGTTATTTTGGTAAATTTTTAATTTTTTTGTATTATTTGGGTAAAAAACCCACCGCTGTGTGACTCTTTTAAGTGGCAAAAATATACGAAAGATTTTGTACTAGAAATCAGATTATATTCTATTATTTTTAGTGAAAAACTCTCTTAAAAAATTATTAACAATCAATTAAATATGAATTCAAATGGTATCCATGCTACACAAACTCTTAAAACTATGAATTCATGAAAAATTAAGTACATGATTCAATCAAATCAAAGTATAAAATAACTTTTTTCAATAAAAATATAATAATTTTAGGCTTAATACTCTTTTATTTTTTTAGTTTTAAAATTAGTTGAACTTTGTATTCATCAGCGGTCAAACTGTTAGTGATCATCTTGTCAAGAAGTGAATTTATCTATATCATTGATGACTTAGTGTTAACTTCTTTGAACGTATCCTTATAAGTATGTACATTGTCCAAATTGGAGTTTAGCTACAAGCTCACAGGGTTACCATCACCCACAAGATATAGCATCAAGGACTCTTTATTTGCTTTTGAAAATCCCTTTGTAGTTGTCAATTTAAGTTTCAAGGCAAAAAGTGATAGATTTTGAGGTAGAAGGATCCAATAAATGTTCTGTAGACTTTCTATGAATTGCTTCAATTTCAATTTTAAGAATAGGAAATGATTTCTTGATACCATTTGAACTAGGAATGGATAGTCACATTCGAAAGATTGGTGAGAGTCTCCATAGGCTTGTTGAAGCTTAGGATCAACGTCAGTAGGTAATGTAAAAAATGTTTGATCAAGTTTTTCTCCTTTGGATTTAAAAAACCTAAAAGACTAGGTATCAAATGAAGATGAAGCTAAAACTATTTATGAAGAAATAATAGGTGTGAAGAAAGAGAAGGAGACGAGGACGAGAACTAAATGAATGTTTCCGTTTTCGTTTTCGTTTTTCTTAAAGGGGAGATTATATAAAAAAAATGTGATATATTAATAAGTATATATAAGTCTAAGACATCAATTATATTAAAAATTAAGGTATTTCGTTTGAGTGGTGGCACACAATCTAATTTTAACATAACCAGCTTTCATTTTATTATAATAACTTTAAATACTCAATTGGAGAAATATTGTAGACGATGAAAATATTTATCAACTATAATTTTTTTTTATATAGTTTCAATTGTATCACAATTAGTTAGTTATATATTTAGTTGAGGATTATTTTATATATACAGAAAAAAAAAATATACACAAATATATATATATATATATATATATATATTAATACAACTATTTCAGTGAATTTCTTAAACTAAATGAATATAAATTTCGGGCACATTTTTTAAAGAAAAAAAAGATGCATTTCTTATTATGTGGAAAATATTAAGCTCGTGGAGTCCTTAGACAACCAGGGTAACATTTTGAGTTGGTAGAGATTTCCCTAAAGAGGAGCAAGCATGTATGTAATTTGGATGTTACTGGTTTTTTTTTTAATAAAAATAACTTGAAAATATTAGTTATTTATAAAAATAATTTATTTTTTTATTATATATGTAAATTACTTAAAATGAATAGTGAAAATAGTGGAGCTAAAGAGATTATTATTACTAACTTGTCACGTCAGCTAATCAGTTATTGCTAGAATTAAAAAACCAATTTTTTGGATGCTGCTAATCTATTTAGCATCACTTGTATAAATATCACTTCCAACATCAGTATTTTCGTGTATTTCGTGAGCTAGAAAATAAAATTTGGGGAAGTGTCAATCTATTTGGCGTTATCAATGGTAGAATAGTGGTAGAGCTAAATAGATTAGCCTCACCACTTTTATGTGTCGGACTCTTTTTTTTAACTCAAATTATTTTTTTATTTAGTAGTGTCATTGAAAATGGCAAGACCGACATATATTTTTTTTATTTTTTTTGAGTTTTTAATTGTTTTTTTAATAGAATAAAATTTTTTTGCCATTATTCTTTTGGTGGTGCATATATAGTTATTTTGCCATCAAACTCTCTACACCAACTGTTTAAAAAAATAATTAAAAAAACTAGAAAAAAATGGTAATCACATCATTCTTTATAACACCACCAAATAAAAACATAATTGGAGCAAAAAATATAACTTAAAAAAAAAAAAATCTAACACAATAAAAGTGGTGACGTCAAACTATTTGGCTCCACCACTATTCTACCATTGGTCACGCCAAATAAATTGGCACCTCCCCAAAATTTATTTTCTTGCCCATGAAATACACAAAAATATTGGTATTTGAGGTGGCATTTATACAAGTGGCGCTAAATAGATTGGCAACACCTAAAAAAATTGATTTTTTTTTATTTTAGCAACCAATGATTAGCTGATGTGGCAACTGGGTGATGTCAGTCTTTTTGGCTCTACTCATTTTCATTATTCATTTTAAGTTATTTACGTACATATTAAAAAAAATGAATTATTTTTATAATTAATCAAAAAATTCGTGTTATTTTTATAAAAAAAGCCAATGTTGCTTCTACACACTATGATAAACTTTACGTTCATGTCTATTGCAATTGCACCAGTTAAATATCAACTTGATTAACTGTTTTTAAGTTGATGTACTAATTAGGTCCAAAAAATATTTAGGTATTAGGTTCAAGGGACTTGATTAAATTAGTCTATTTATTATTAAATGGATTAATTTAGTCTTCCTACTATTAAAAAGAATTAGATAATGCGAAACTGGAATAGAGTTAATATTTATTGTACAAAAATATCATTTACTATTTAACAAATTTAATATTTTTAAAATTTTTATGATTTTGTAAATAAAATTTTTTGTTTGGAATTGAATTACAATTAGGGGAGAATATAGATTTTTTTGAGTGGGACCGAAATTGAATTTCAGTTTTTTGAAGAGGTCAAAATATAATTTTACTATTTATTAATTTCTGGTTTCATCATTTTTGAAGGAGCTAAATAGAAAATTTTCATTTTAAGGGCCAAACTACAATCTTACTATATTAACTTAAGTTTTCATTATTAATAAAGGGATTAAATTGAATGATTTTCAAATTTGTGAGGGCAAGGCCCCTGATTGCCTCCTTAAAATTGCCTTGACTGTAATTGAAAAAAATAATTTTTAAGACATTTGTTTATTTTATTATATGGTAAATATTAATTCTCTTATAAATTTGACTTTTTTTATTTCTTTCTAAAAATTAAATTGACTTATTTAATAGTAAGGAACTAATTTAATTTAGTTTCTATAATACAATAACTCTCAAATATTTATATAAAACTAAAAGCACTAAATTTCGAATGGGAGAACCTATATAATAAATCCATTCGAAATCCACTGGTAACGATTTTGTTTGTTTGCCAAGCCTTAGACCGGGAATAAATATCGAAAACCAGCGTATAAAATTGGAGGAAGCTCAGTTATAAAAAGAGGGAAAAAAAAGAACGAAAATGGAGAAATCTCAGATATGGTTAACCTTTGGAACCTTGTCCTTGTTAGTGGCATCAGCAATGGCGGCCGATGTTATCGTATTAACCGAAGAAAACTTCCACAAGGAAGTTGGTCAAGACAAAGGCGCTCTCGTCGAGTTCTATGCTCCTTGGTAATGATTTCTCCATTGCCTCTCTCCCACTCGTTTTTCGTTAGATCCTCATTGTTCGATCTTTAGATCTTGCCTTCAGCAATTGAAATGAAAACATGTTTGATTTTCTCTAGAATTTGAATCTTCTATAAGTCATTTTAGACAGACATTAAATTTATGTGATCGGTTATGGATTTAGAATAATCGGTTCTTCTATGGAAGAAGAAGAAGAACTAAGTTCCTGCTAGTTATATTCTCAACGTATCGTTTTCTCAAACCACAGGTGTGGACACTGTAAGAAGCTAGCTCCCGAGTATGAGAAGCTTGGAGAGAGTTTTAAGAAGGCTAAATCCGTCTTGATTGGAAAGGTTAATGATTTATAATAATGAAAATTTTACAATGATGAAGTATTTCTTGCAATTTCTATTGATTGGAAAGATTAGCATATGGATTATTATTGATCAGGTATTTTGTTTCGAATATTGATTGTGATTGAAATATTTTCTTGGTATTTCTATTGGTTTTTATTGGATTCTTTTTCTATTTTTCCTTTTTGTTGATGTGTGTATAGGTGGACTGTGATGAGCATAAGAGTGTTTGCAGCAAGCATGGTGTTCAAGGCTACCCAACTATTCAATGGTTTCCTAAAGGCTCTTTGGATCCTAAAAAGTGAGTCTAATTTAACTCATAGAAACTAAAATTGGAAGTTCGAATCATGTTTTGTATTTTGTAATTGGTGACAACATTTTATTTAAAACATTGCTTAGTACATCGAAATTTTTCTCTAGGTATGAAGTACCTCGCACCGCAGAGGCCCTTACTGAGTTTGGAATTGGGAAGGAGGTACATTCGTCTTTATTGCCTTTTAGAAGCTATAGTTTGTGGTTGTTGAATCTAGGAAATTCTGTCTTGATTGCTTTCTTATGTGTTTCCTGTGGTTAACTAGCTGAATGTAGATCAATGCCCTAAGGCAAAAACCCACTAGGATTTTGCTAAGCT
The DNA here is from genome assembly GCA_020496765.1 of Gossypium stocksii. Taxonomy (NCBI): domain Eukaryota; kingdom Viridiplantae; phylum Streptophyta; class Magnoliopsida; order Malvales; family Malvaceae; genus Gossypium; species Gossypium stocksii. Next base: position 6,833,363 of record CM035623.1, read on the forward strand.
CATGTATCGTTTTACAGGTACCAATGTGAAAATACCCTCCGGCTCCGTGGCGTCCAATGTTGTAGTGCTAAATGCTGATAATTTTGATGCGGTTGTCCTTGACAAGACCAAAGACGTGTTGGTGGAGTTTTATGCTCCTTGGCAAGCATTTGGTTTATTTTGCAAAAATTACAGTGGTTATGGACTTTTTCTAGTTCAGCTGTTTCAAATTCCTCTTAAATGTTTAAGAACCTCATGGTATTCTTTTGCTAGGTGTGGCCATTGGAAAAACCTTGCTCCTGTAAGCATCTACTTCTTTGCTTAATGAAGCAGGCATCATTACTCCAATACAAGTAGCGATCTCCATTCTAACCCTTTGTTTTTCTCTGTACAGACCTATGAAAAGATAGCGACGGTATTTAAAATGGAAGAAGATATAATAATAGCTAATCTAGATGTTGATAAAAGCCGCGGTATAGGTGAAAAGTAAGTGTAAATTTAGCCAATAAGTTCGGTTTTCCTTTATAAGGGGAAGGAATGTGTTGATGCATGTCAAGGCCTTTAGACTATATAAGTGCAGGTATGAAGTGGGTGGACTTCCAACATTGAAACTCTTTTCAAAGGGAAACAAAGCTGGTGAAGATTACAATGGTGACAGAGATTTGGATGATTTAGTTACATTCATCAATGAAAAGTGTGGCACCAATCGTGACGCGAAAGGGCAGCTAAATTCAAAGGTTAGACCTCATAGTTTACACTGGCACATCATGTTTGTCACTACCAATACTTCTTTATGAGATTAATTGTTCCCCCCTTATTTCTGCGCAGGCTGGTATTTTGTCAAGTTTGGATGCATCGGTTAAGGAGTTCGTGGCTGCTAGCGGTGATGAGAAGAAAATAGTCTTTTCTAAGATCGAAGAGGAAGTTCAGAAGCTTAAGGGTTCCACTTCCAGGTATTGGATTGGTTTCTCTATGTTCAACACCATAGGAGAACTTCTTGTTAATTCCTACTTTTTATAATTTTCTGTGTCATTGAACTACTTTCAGTGTTGATAAAACCGGGCTGTATTAGCCGGTTCAGTAGGGAATTGGTGGCCCTTCCGGTCTGGAACATTCCAAAACCAGTGGCTGGAATTAGGTTTTGGAGATCTAATAAAATTTTCAAAAATTTTAGGAATTTAATAAGAATTTTTTTTAAAAGAATTAGGGTCTAATTAAAATTTTTGTAAGATTAATGAGAATCTTTAAAAATTTTATGAGAGCTTAATTAAAATTTTCAAAAAGAATTAAATAGTATAACAAGCTTAATTAAATTTCTAAAAACTTCAATGGAAAATAAAATTTTTTAAAATAAAATTGAGACTTAACTAAAATTCTCTAAAAATTTCAAGAGGAAAATAAAAAATTCTCAAAATTTTGGGAGGCGAAGTCTCTTGTAGGCCACCATTACTGTGTGTCTCTACCCAAAACTTGGGAATCTAATGAACCTGTAGAAAATCACAGTACTTATAACCATATAATAAAGGTCATACTATTGAGACAAATAATATAACTTTCTGTAACAAATTACTATATTTAATATAAAAACCACATTTAATTTATAGTTTAATTAAATAACCTAATTAAACTAGTGGAATTGATTGAACTGGTGACCCAGAGATCATACAGTTTGACTTTCAGTTCGATTTTCATTTCATTGACTATTGTTGTATGCTTACCATTCATTTTGCTGATTGTCAGGTATGGAAAGATATACTTGAAGGCTGCTAAAAGCTGTTTGGAGAAAGGTGCTGATTATCCAAAGAAGGAAATTGAGCGGCTGCAACGCATTCTTGACCACGTAAGGATTATTCTCGAAATCTTGTGGTTTAACTGTTACATGTTCATATCTCTGCCATTGCTACGATGTTTTACGATAGATTATTAACAAATTTTTAATTTTCCTTGTCGTTACACGTATTTAGACACGAGTATGAGATATATTCTTTATTCTCTATTTACATGAAAAGAAATAAAAATACCCATATTGGACATGTATTTGTGTCCATTCCCTCTCAAGTCGGAGTGACATGAGACTTACTTGATAATGATACCCACTTTGTAGGGTGGTTAAGCTGCCATTAACTTTACGAACCATACTTCTCCATTATAATATGCTCTAACCATGAGTTCCTGGTGGCAGTCAATAAGCCCAGAAAAAGCTGATGAACTCACTCTCAAGAAGAACATCCTATCAACTTTTGCATGAACTAATTCACTTGTTGACCGCACCGGTGGGGTTCAATTTTCGTCCTCGTTTTCTAAGGATCAGTTTTCCGACCATTCCCGGGATTTTGGATTTCACTCCATAACCTTTGAGTGGATGTTTCTGCAGGTAAAGAACTATAATTAGCTATAACAGTGATTTAATTCGGCATTTCTTCAAAATGTTGCCCCTTTTTGAGTTTTTATTTTATTTTAAGCAGAATTCAAAACTTGAAATTAATAACGCAATTTATGAGAGCTTCAATTGAAGAACCATTTACTGTGCCTCTGAAAAGAATTACGGCGAGGCATTACACTTCCTCAAATTTTAAAAGTGCACTGGAGATTATTTTATTTAATTGCGACTATGTGTTGTGACCTTTTTTATGTTCATTTTAACAATTTTTGTATATGAGTAGTATTAATTTTAATGATTATTTGTTAATTTTTTATAACAACAATACATATCCAATATATTGGAAAACAAGCCGCGCGGAAGATTGGGTTTAAAGGCGCACAATTTTTTTTTTTTAAAATTTAGGATTTAAACATTCTTTTAATTCTATCGTTATTTTCATTTAAACTCAATTTATAAGATATTTTATTAAAATTTTAATTATGATTAAGACTTATTTTTGTTTAATTAAGATTAGACGAGAATGTTTCTGGCTTTTTCGTGTTCTCTCTTTTTTACCTCTTTTCTTTTTCCAGTTTCAATAAATCAAGGGGTTTTTTGTTATTGTTACTCTTCCATTACGCATAGTTAAGCAATTAATTTATCGGGTAAATCAAGCTCGATTAAGAGATTTGAGTTTGTATTCCAATTTTTTTTTATTTCAGTATTTATTTATCTTCTATTTTATGAGATAAATGAAAATCGTTTTTTTTATCCATTCAAAGACCTCTTGTTTAATATTTAAGGTGATATATAATTCATTACAATAAATTAATTCATATTTGTCTTTTTATTTTACTCACTAGAACAAGTTAATATAGTTCGAGTGGAAGTTAGTAGAATTAGGTTATATTATGAGGTTGAGTAATCTAATCTAACCTAATTAACCCCAAATTAAGTCTATCACTTAAAGCTTGGGTTTTTTTTTTTTTTAAATATTGTAAAGCTGCTAACAGATGACACTTCTAAGGTTGTTCTATTGGTAATAGTCTTTTGTGGAGTTGTTCTCGAAGCAAATTTACAACTAATGAAAAGTCAGTGGTTTGAAGTTGTTTTTCGACCATTTTAATTAACTTAGCAAAGATTTTTTTTAAGAAAATCTACAATCCGTGATTAACTCCTACACTGAAGCTAGAATCGCCTTGAAGCTGGAATTCATCAAATTGGTAGATTAACCCATTAAATTTTGGCATCATTGTCAGAGACCTTGTACTAATTATTTTCATTTCTTTAATGACCAAATTTAAAACACAGGTGCACTCGAGTTCAATTTAGAAATTTAGAAGACTGCTCATGCCTTAAGGTAGGAAGCGAACCGGTAGAACAAGCAACTTGAGTCTCTTTTCCTTTCGCCATCTGAGGAAAAAGCTGATGCTCAAGTAGACTTCCAAACCGAAAGAAGTCATGGCTAATAATCACACCATAAGGGAACTTGTTGCACCGAAAGATCATCAGTCATTTTGCATCACTTACCCAAACCGAAGGTACCATTCAAGTTAAAATCAGGTTTCATTCACTTACTCCCTGCATTCCATGGATTGGAAAATGAAGATCCACATAAACACCTTAAGGAATTTCATATTGTTTGTTCAAGCATGAAACCAGAAGCGGTAACTAAGGAACAAATTAAACTTTTACCTTCTCCATTTTCCTTGGCTAATTTGACAAAAGAATGGTTGTTTTATTTACCACCAGGCTCAGTTGCCTGCCTCTTATGCAGATATGACCCCTTTGTTCCCTAAAGTATCTTTTTCCAACATCTAGAGTAGCCGGAATCTGTAGGTAGATTTGTGTAATCAAGTAAAGAGATTTAGAACCACTGTACGATTACTGGAAAATGTTTAAAAAGTTGTCCACATGCTACCTACAACAGAGTATTTCTAAGCAATATCCCTTATCTAGCATTTCTATGAAGGCTTACTTCTTATGAATAGGACTCCTCAAGCCGCTCAAGACCTTATATCTGGTTGTAAATTCTCAATAGTTAGGCTTGTTCCTGATTTTCCAAAAAGAGTATACTAGGTAAGTGTATCCTCGGAAAATAAAATTAATAATATTGCTAATCTTATTCGACGTATCACTATAAGTAATATGTATAGGTTAAGATGGCTCTCAAGAACAAGATAGAGTAGTTGGAAATTTCCGTGGACCTCCTCAATGAAGATATAATCCGTACTTCAACACTTACCATCTTGCGTGGAGTGAACACCCAATTTAAGTTATAAAACGAGACACAATTCAATCCGCATTATCAGCCTAATCTAACCATGCAACAACCGGAATCTTCATTTACATCCCTAGAAAACCTTGTGAAATCTATTGTCACTAACACTCGGAAATTTCAATGGGAAACCATGACATTTTAACAGCAAACAAAGTCAAGTATCCAGGATCTAAATAACCAAGTCAACTCGCTGCGTCAATGACCAAACAAGGTAAACTGTCATCTAAAACAAAACGCAAGTGCATTTACCTTGAGGAGTGAAATAACGTTGGAAGACCCTCCTAGACAGAATCATGGGCACGATAGTCACTGTGGCTTGAAAAAAATAACAGAACGATAGGACAATGAACTGCAAACCGAACCAAGGCCTAAAAAACAAGAACTGATTGTTATATTGCTTTTATTTCCTAAAATATTCTATTTATCCTAAACCCGCAATAATTAAAAAAAAAAAGTTAAAGACTGAGGGTGAAAGAGCAAATCAAATATATATTCCTTAATAGCATAAAAATCAATAACCAAATCAGCCTTTATACGCGTTATGCAGTTTCTTTTTTAACAATAATAACCTATGCAACGACAATGAAAGAAGAAAAAAAAATAATAGTCAAATACATGCACAAATCAAGAACCAAATAAATTATAGTCTTTAATTTTTCACTGAATCGCATATTCAAATATTAATATAACCTATATTTATAACATAAACGTAAAGGGTTTCTATCAATAATTTCAGCACACAAAATTGATGGAATATTTAATGAATATAAATAACAAAAATAACTATTAATCAATACATCAAATCAATATTTTAAATCCTTAAAATTTTAAAACAAATCAAAACCCTCAAAATTTTGACATAAGTCCAAAAGATTTGACATGTATGATAAAAAAAAACACTGAATCCAAATATCAAATCCATAAAATTTAAAAAAACGAATAAATCCAAATATAATAGAGAATCAATTCGTTCCCAATAATTCAACATGATAAGGCTTTGATACCACTTATTAGAACTGTAAATAATATCTAATATAACATTAGAATTGTAAATCAAGATCTGTCATGTCAAATCATCAAGAATAAAGCAAGAACAAAATTAGATGTGAAAATGTAGCTGAATTCATCGATTTCTTGAAATCTATGGATCTTGGAGTTTTGATCTTCCAAATTAGCACACAAGTAATCTAGAGAAAGCGGCTCTTTTTTTTTTTCTAAAGATGGGATATTAGAAAAGTAATCTTGTGTGTAATTTGGGGACCAAAACTAGATGCGGAAACGTACCTAAATTCATCGATTTCTTGAAATTTATGGATCTTGGGGTTTTGATATTCCAAATTAGCATTAAAATAATCGAGAGAATGTGACTCTCTCTTTTCTAAAGATGAGATATTAAAATAGGTAATTTGAGACCATAACCTTAATATATATAACTTTGACACATTAACCCTAATTTCGAATCGGCCTATCACCAATTACAAATTAGTTACTAGAGAATCTACACATATTTGACCCATACTTTTTTTAATAATTAAATTCCAATAAACCATAACCAAATTAGATCACTTTTAATTTGGGCTAACCTATTATGATAGTAAATAATAACATGTAATTACTCTTATTATATATGTGATGTCAATATTGTTCAACAGGTGCTTTAAAGAAACAAGTGTTATTATCTAGTTGGTAGATAGATACATAGTTAATCTAAAAAGTGTTTTGAAATGTTTTGGTTAAAGTTAGAAAATTGATCTTGGGATAAATCTCAAAACTATACATAAACTTTAGTCTAATATGCACCTTTGTACATGAACTTTGATTTTGTGCAATTGTATACATGAAGTTTTAATTTGATTCAGTTCTCATAAATTATTAATACAATTATTGATATAAGATCATTTTATATTTATATATTATATAAAAAAATAAATATATTTATCCAATGTAAAAATAAAATGATATATTTATTTCTTTAAATATATATGATTGAATTAAAATTGAAATTTCAGGTATATATTTGAATCACAATCAAAATTTTATGTGTATAATTTCACCAAATCGAAGTCCATGTATAATTTTGAGACTTACCCCGTTAATCTTCCTTGCATATTTTTATGTGATAGATATGAAAAATGGTAATTCCTTCCTTTCTTAGCACTGTAAGAACCAAAATTGATTTGTGCAGTGGCACAATCACTGTGGAGTTTGTTGTTGAATAGTCAATTTTGAATGTTTATGATGCGATAAATCATCCGAGTTAGGTGTCAATCGTTTGTAGTGTAGACATAATTGGTTCTTTGACTCATGAAATTTTTTATGATGATGATGATGAGTCAAACAATGCTTTGCAAGAGTGTTGACAAGCAAAACTTGAACCAACTAGAAAAATTGATTCCAGTAAATGAAACACTTCAAGATTTAGTGTTCGGAATGAAGCACTGAAGCCTCTTAAAAATGGTAACAAAATTGATCATTACCAATACTGAACTTATGCCATCTGTTTTGCAGGCACCTATCTTGGAACTGAAACATATAAATATGAATAATGATTTACAAAGGGGACGTTGCTCTGATTGCCTGAAAAATCATTAAGTTGTAACTGAGTAAACAATTTATGCAATTCTAAAGTTCAGACAATGCTCAGTGCAAGGCACGACAAAGAAACAACAGACAAACTCAAATGTGAAGCTGTTATAATGAACCAACCATACATGTATATGCTCAAGTTCAACTTGCTTTTTGCAAAATCTATGCTGCTCCAACTCTTCAATTTTTTATAAGCTTTCATGTCCAGAATAATTTGGACGTGAATATGAAAACATGATACTCTAAATACATGGAAAGAATTAGAAGAAATAGAAAATACCCGTATTGGACATTTGACAATCACACCCGAATCCAAGTAATATAGAAATCTATTACATGCTCCAACAATAGGTCCAATTCTTGCATTGCAAATATGTTCAAGATTAGGTTGGAGTCGGCTTTTATCAATCAAAGCATCTAATCCTCAGAATCATCCCCTTTCAAATTCATGCTTGGCACTCTGCAAGATTTCTCTTGACTGAACTCAGGATCTGAGGTACCCAACAAAGAACACTCCTCAATCAGATATTCTTGATCATCAACTAAGGACTTAATAAATGAGCATGGTCGTTCCTCAACTTCAATATTAGGCACATTCTCTTGGCCTGATCCAAAAGGCAATTCAAATGGTGATGGACCGGAAGGCTGTGTTCTCATCTGTACAGACCGCAAGAGTGCTGCCCTCCTTAAGTCAGCAGAGTGGCAAATATCACTTGGTGAAGATGGGAACCGACCCTCTGTATCTGAGCCTCTTTGCCGAGGCTGTGAACTAGAAACAGTACTAACATTCCCATGCAAAGGGTATGAACTAGTTGAAGAAGTTGAGCAGAAACCATTTAGTGGTCTTTGATACCTATATGGGGAAACAGGACTTGTAGGCATGCTATCAGAATGGGATAAGCATGTGTTCATAGGTGCCTCACCAAATCTTGAATCATCTGAATCTTCTGACATTGGTGAATATTGCCATGACATTTCATCCCTTGAAATATAAAGACGGATGAGTTTTCGAAGATGCAAAAACTTCATCTAATTGATTTGAAAATGTAGAGAAAAAAAAAACACACTAAACTGCGATAAGTTATATGTAGATAAACAAAATAGAGTAAACTGATGTTGACAATTAGCATTCCCAAGTTGCAAATGTCATGCTGCTCCTACACTCGCTGTTGGATAATACGTTTCACTCAACATACTGTTGGGCCAGTGAATAGAAGTAAAGACAATTTGAAACATAATCCCACTTATCCTCTTATAATGCAGTCATCCTTATCAAATAACAACAGAAAACAAGACCTTCAGTTGATGCAACCCAGTTACCTAGTTCATGACAAGGAAAACACATTCAGCCCATTCAAGATAGATACAATATAGAGCCCAGAGCTTATATCAATTCGTACATGCAGCCACCCCTAGAAGGTAATATTTAGCAGCAAGCTAGGGCTCGAATCCCAGCATTTGCAACCTTTTCCTTTTATCCTATGTTAAGACCTTCTTTATACCAAAAGAAAAGGGGAGAGAGAGAGACTGACATGACATCAACACCATAGCTAGGAAGGAAACACTTGATAAATAACCACAAAGAGAAAGGTAATATTGTACATTGTATTTCTAGCACCCGAGAATAGCTATGGCAATATAAAGCAATTATAAACGATTTACTTCATTGTTACACAATCAGCAACCAAAAACAGCTATTGGAATAAGAAGCAATCATACTCGATTAAATTAATCAAGATGTCCAACAGTAGCAAAGAACAGCTATATTCAAGTCCTTTCACTATGCCAGTATTAATAAGTCTCTGTGGCTTCCATTTATTATATAGCTTAACTCCAAAGGTGAAATCATGACATGAAAAAACCCATCAAAAAGCTTAAATTAGCAAAAATACTTAGTTGATTAAGCTTTAAGGCAACAACTAACCTGGTATAGAACATGCCTTCAGACCTAGCCGGAGATTCCATTAGATTTTCAGGAAGTGAGTCGCCAACAGTTAACCCATTTAGACTAGACGCCATTATCTGCGACCAAATATTTTAATTTTTCAATAATTGAAGCCCTTTAATGCAAATATCTAAATTCTAAAATAATAACAGTATAGTGACCCGTTATAACAACAACCCAGATAAATTAACCTTGAAAAATAATATGAAATTTTAACTTTCAACACTTGGGAAATCTAATATACAATTAAACAAAGTTGAAAAATGAATAATTTAACATTTAAAAGAAAAGAAGAAACCTCGCTGAGAAAACGCTTGTGAGAGCGGAGATTGTCAAGGTAAACCTCATCTTCAGGATCTCTGCTTCGTTTCCCAGTTGGGGAATGCGTGGATGTTGATGTTGATGATGTTGCTGAGCTGGATTCGGGACCCATTGTTCGTTTAGCTCTGGATTTTCGATTTCCTTTGTACTAATATTGAAGAAAAATTATAAGATAACGAAGTATCTTTGATTTAAGACAAGATTAAGACAGATTCAGGATGGGGAGTTAAAAGGACATTGAAGGAGAATTTTGGCTCGAGATGGAGATCGAAGGAGATATGGTAACCTGTTCGCGGGTGTAGATACAGATTATGTCATATGCGTCCGTTCTTTAACAGGCGCTGATGATGGAGAATTTCTATTTTTTTCTTTAATTAATGATTAAGAATTTCAATCAAAGATATTTAGAATTAAATTAGTGGTCGAATTAATCAAATTACTGATTTTCGATCTAATCAGTTCGATCAGATTTAATCAACATTTTTAATCTAATTTAATTAATATGTATCAATTCATAGGACAACCGATTCAATCCCTCTCCCTAAATCACTACTCAAATCAATGATTTATAAATTTGATTATATTTAAAAATGATTTATCTAAACTTATTTAAGTAGGCTAATTTATTTTTTTAAGTTTTAAAAATATTTTAATTTTATTTAATGTTTAGTAATTTTATTGTAATTCTTTTACAATTATTATATATTTTTTCTTTTCTTATACAATATTGAGATAAAAGATGAGAGCAACACGGTTTAAACTCATATCAAATATAAGCGTTTGACAAGAACTTTAACCATTATTCTATTTAAGTGAATGTATTCATTTCATTAATACAATTAAGCAAAATCAAAGTTTATGTACATATAAATTACAATTAAAATTTAATACAAGTAATTGAACTAAATTAAAATTTATATATCAAATTACATATTAAATAAAAATTTATGTATAAATTTGACAATTATTTATTATTTAATATCTATATAGCAATATATTTAATTAATATAAATTATATAATACATAAAATGAAATAAACTTGAGAAAAAATTAAGCCAAGTTAAACTTTTGAATAGTTAAATTTAAGTCTGACTCATATATTAGATAAATTAATTATTTTTCTTATATTTTTTTAGGTCTAATATTGGATAACATTCTGACTTTACAAATAAAAAAAGAAAAAATGGTCAAATAAAAAAAGAAAAAATGGTTAGGTGGATGTGGGCAACCTCTTGCCCACCATCTAAATAAAGAGGTAATTAAGAAGGTGATGAATAAATACTTAGGTTATTTTACTAAAGTGACCTAAAAAATTTTAATATTTATAAAAATAACTCAGGTTTAAAAATAATTACCAAAATGACTTGAAATGAATAGTAAAATTGGGTTTTGGCCTGTCAATGGCCGGCACCAACTCGTATTTTGGACCAATGATTGCCTAATAATTGTGTCAGGCTTTAAAAAATTATTTTTTTGGGTTTTGGTCTGTCAATGGTCGGCACCAGTGTATTTTTTTAAAATCGTATCATATTGGTAATCAAAAATACCAGTATTAAAAAAAAATTTTGGTGCTGGCCTGTTAATGGCCGGCACCAAATCGTATTTAAAAAAAAAAATTTAGGTGTTGGCCTATCAATGGCCGGCACCAACTCGTATTTAAAAAAAAGTTTTAGGTGCTGGCCTGTCAATGACCGGCACCAACTCATATTTTAAAGAAAAAAGTTTAGGTGCTGGCCTGTCAATGGCCGGCACCACCAACTCGTATTTAAAAAAAAAAAATTTGGTGCTGGCCTGTCAATGGCCGGCACCAACTCGTATTTTTAAAAAAAAATTTGGTGCTGGCCTGTCAATGGCCGACACCAAAAAAATTATCAGATATATATATGTATTTTATCTTCCATTTGGGTTTTTGTTTGGTTTTTGTTTGCTTTAAAATTTTTAGTTTTTTCTTTGTGTAGAAGAAAGCAAAATTTTTTTAAGATGAGTTTCCAAGTTCTATTTTTTTTATGTTCATTTCGATGGAGAAATTATTGTAATAGGTCAATTTTGACCTGGGCTTAAAATAAACCAATAAAATCCAAATTATAAAGTCCAAGGCACAAATTTAAAACCAAAAGTCTGACTACCCATTACCCAAATCAACATTAAACCCACATCAGCCCATAAACTACCAAACCCATTACTTTAAACCAATCCAATTAAAACCCTCGCCTATTACAAAGATAAGGAAATAGCAGCAGCCACAGCCTCACAGCCGCCAACCCTTCATCTCCCTCCTCCACGCGCAGCACCAGCCACCACGCGCACCAACCAACATCGCCTGGCTTTTGACAGCACCTGCAAGGAGAGTAAATACAAAAGTGAAAAAGCCACACAAGTAGCAGAGGAGAACAAACAGAAAACGACGAAAATATTGGAAGCGAAACGTTTTGTAATTGTTATAAAAGGCACTAATATACTTTGTTTGTTTTTTTACGAACACCAGAAAATCGAAAGAGAAATACAAAAATTTTAAGGTGGTTCACTTTTGAGAACTTATCACTGTGTTTTTTATTTTACTCCTTTTTTATCTATATTTGTTCTTTCCATTTTCTTTTTTTTTGGTGAAACCCTCTAATGTGTGAAAAAGGGAACAAAAATCAAAAAATAGGCAGAGAGTGACTTACCTGAATCGCTCCGTGCCTCCGTCGATAGGGATTCTCTTTCTATCATCGGAATCGACTCACGGAGGGGAAAGGGTCCTTCCTTTTTTGTTCTTCATTTTCAAAATAAATAGGCTTTTGTTGTTTTTTTTTTTATTTCGAAAGGGTAAAAGGGAGACTCGATTCTCACCATTTGGCCACCGGCCATGGCACAACGACGGCGCGATAATGGGTTCTTTCGGAACCCTAGCAGAGCCAAGAAGAATGGAGAGGAAGCTGCTATTCCTTTTTTTTTTTTGTTTTGTTTTAAAAAGATGGGCTGAAATGGTATTGAAAAAAAAAACTTTAATTTTTAAAGAATAGCAAAAAACGGGGCGTTTGGGCTTAGCGGAGAGCTGCGCATTTTCCCTTAAAGGGAGATTTGCGCGAATGGTCCCCCTTTTTTACAGCTCCATTCGATCAGCCCCATCTCCTGTTTTCTTTGTATTTTTTTTTAATTCGGCCATTCGATTTTTCAAGGTTTTCAATTTAGCCCATTGGCTTGTCGGCTTGAATGCGCACATTAGGACATGGGATATTATTCCCTTTAGTCCTTTCAATGTTGGACGCACTTCATTTTGGTCCCTGGCGCCTTGTTTTGTCTTTTAAAATTCATATCCCCCATTTTACTTCAGTTCCGATTTATTCCTTGACTTATATTTTTAAACTGCCTTGCATGTATTTATTTTCTATTATTTTTTTTAAGATGCTGTATATTATTTTAATTTATTCTATGTATTCTATTTAAAATCTTAAATGCATATATGTGTATATATCTTATTTAACTCAAATTATTTTATATGTTACCCAAAACTTGTTACTGTTCATTTCTAAACCTTTTTACATACATCATTTTTCATATTATCTACTTTTAATAGTTCCATACGCATTATTTTAAAATTATTTTATGGATTATTTATTTTAAACTTTATTTATGTTATCTAATTTAAACTATTTTTCATGTGTTGTTTTTTAAAACTCTATCACATTGTTTATTTTTCTAAAACTGTTTTATGATTGTTTCAAACTTTTATTTATATTAATTTTTTATACATACCTATGTCATCTATTTTAGCCACCCTTTGTTACAAACTGTTTTTTTATGTCTTATATCTTAAACTTTTCATTTTTTTTAATTGATTTTACAAATTATTCATTTAAAATATTCTATACGTTAGGTTACTTTTAAATTATTAAATATTCCAAATTGTTTTCATTTTTTTTATACAATTTATTTTATACTTTTATGTACATCTATATCATTCATTTTTTTTATACATATCATTTATTATCGATTTTTAAAAAAAAAGAAATTTTTAAAATTGTATTTTTCACATTTTTTTCTTTTTCCTTAAATTGATGTATAATATTTCTTTGATTATTCATAGATCATCGATGTTATTTTAATATATTGTGATTATTGTCACGGTGTGTGTATGATTTATTTATTTATATTTGTGTATTGTCATCGTGCATTAGCATTTGCATGTTATTGATCCGTTCTTTGCACTTTCTAGTTATTTCATGTGTATTGTATCGCAAGTTAAGTCCATACATGTTTATACAACGAATCATTTTATTCCAAACAATCAATAAGGCAATATTCTGTATTTGGAAACTCAAGAAAATTGTACCCTAACTTACTGGGTTGTGATTTTCCTCGTTGAATCTAAATAATCGAATACCCTTTGTTTTTTAGGATACACGAGTTTTAAACAAAAAAGGAAAATTTATTCTTGAGAATTTGAGGCGTTGTGTCCTAACTTACTGGATGTGATGTCTTATTTCCTCTAGATAAGGAATTTTAGAAAATAAAGGTAATATTTCGTATTTGGGAATTCGAGAAAATTGTGCCCTAACTTACTGGGTTTCGATTTTTCTCATTTGACCTAAAAAACGAATATCCTTTAATTAAAATACATGAGTTTTGAAAATTAAAAGACAAACTCATTCTCGAGGATTTAAAAGGTTGTGTCCTAACTTACTGGATGTGATATTTTATTACCTCGAGACGATAATGTCTTTAACATCCTTTTTGAGTCATGCAATTTTTTTTTAAAAAAAGTTTAACGTTAAGGGATCGTATTTTGAAATCTTTTCAAATTTTCAATTTTCAACATTAAGACGTTAATTAATCAATTAGGTACCAATTTTGGGCATGACGAGGGTGTTAATCCTTCCTCGCACGTAATCGACTCCCGAACTTGTTTTCTCAAATTTCGTAGACCAAAAACCTTGTTTTAGTAAACCAAAATATTTTATTAAAACAAAGGTGATCCGATCACACCTAATAAAGATCGGTGGCGACTTCCATTTTAATTTTTGTTTTCAAAACCTAGTCGATTCCTGTTTTCAAAAAATGGTTTCGACAATTATAAATACAACTGAGGAAGGCTGTGTATTTCGAAGTCAGAAAAAAATAGGAATGGGATTCAACAAGCGTGTTTCTTTTTCAGATTTAAAACGGAAAATTAGTACAAAGATAGCAAGCCATTGTGGAAAGCAAATGTTGAGACTGTTTTACAAATTTCCGGTTTCAACTGATCCGCTAAAGTTCTCAGAAATGGAGCTTGAAGATGATGATGATCTAGGGACAATGATAGCAATTTATTGCCCTTGTGAGATAGAAAATCTCAACCCGATTGAGTTGTTTGCGGAGATAGCTAAACAAGATCCGATTCAAGTTGTAATTCCAGTAAGCCAGCTCTCTGAAATTGATTTTGATCTTAATGTCTCCTGGGAAGATCAGTCGGGTTTTGGACGGTCAATGCCAACTCTTGAAAATCTAAACACCGGTAAATGTTCTATAACATCCCAAACCCGTTTCCTCGTCTAGAGATCCATCCAGACGTGTTGGCTACCATAGAAGATGTTGATGAAAGGTTTGATAATAATGATCACTCCCACCGTGATCCAATGATGATTTCAGTGACCCCGATTTGGATGACATCCCTAAAGACATAGACGAGGAAGGGCCAGTGAAGGGTGAAAATGCAAACCCCTATTCGGCAGGGAACACGGGCCCTGGTATGTTATAAGAAATAATCTAAGGTCCTTCATGACCAATGTGGATCCTGATGAGGCTGTAGCACGCGAGTTCCCAGAATATACAAATATTGTGACGGCTCACTTACTTGACGAAGAATTCAGTGATGAAGAGTTGTTTGTGGGACAACAATTCGATAACAAAAAAGACTGTTTACATACTATAAAACAACTTAGCTTGAAGTTAGGTATGGATTATAACGTAACGAAGTCGACGCAGTGTTTGTACGTAGGAGAATGTTAGAAAGCATCAAGTGGTTGTAAATGGCGTGTCCGAGCCGCGTTAATGCAGCGGACGTAGATATGGATGATAAGGAAACTAGAAGGTCCACACACATGTACGTCTGCTCGTATGTCGCAAGGCCATAGAAAGTTAGATGCAAAAACTATATGCAACTACATCATTCCTTTGGTGAAAGAGTCGCCCACCATTCAGGTGTCGATCCTTATTGCAGACATGCAAGCTCGATTCAAGTATAAAGTGTCGTACTGAAAGGCATGGTGGGCAAAGCAAATGGCGATGCGAGAGTTGTATGGTGACTGGGATGCGTCATACAACGAGCTTCAAGGGTGGATAGCCGGGATGCTAGAGTATGTACCTGGGACAGTGATTGATTTGCAAACACTGCCGTATAAAGGCCCAGACGAGGAGATACAATCGGGAAAACGAGTTTTTCATCGTTTGTTTTGGACATTCGAGCCTTGTGTTAAGGCCTTCCCTCACTGCAAGCCGATGGTGCAGGTGGACGGGACATGGTTGTATGGCAAATACACACAAATACTCCTGATTGCTGTGGCACAAGACGGCAACAGAAATGTACTTCCGATTGCTTTCGCCATCGTGGAGCGTGAGTGCTTCGAGTCTTGGGAATTTTTCCTCAGAAATCTACGAAGGCACGTTGTCAGAGAAGACAATATTTGCCTTATATTAGATAGATCGAAAGGATTACTTGCTGCGATAAGGCAATCGGAGGTTCCATGGAGGTCTGTTTATTGCATTCGACACATCACGGCAAACTTTCATAGATATTATAAGAATAAAGATTGGAAAAAAGAACTCGTGAACATGGGTAAAAAAATTTTGTTTGTATTTATTTCAAAAATTACTTTTCAAAATTTTTGTTGTTTTTAAAATGATGATTTCAAATTAAATATGCAGCTCATGAGTTAGAACCGCGAAGATTCAGGCAGAGGTTTGCGACGCTTGAATCTCAGATGTCATCTTTACCAACAGATCTCCGGACATGGTTGGGTAGTATAGAGAACTGACAATGGACTCAAAGTTACGCCATCTCCCGATTTCTGCTGTATTCTCGGCAACATTCTATAGGCTGGCAACGTTGATGCCTAAGATGGGGTTGAGACAAGCTAAGCAGATCGAGCTGGCCACATGTACGTAGAGGCCATCCGAAAGGCCATGGTGGTAAATAGTCGAAGGGCACAAACAATGAACGCTGAATTGTATTCGCTCGACTTGGAGACTTTCCAAGTTCAAGAGTACATCGGCTGTCGTTCGGGTCTTCCACCAAGGTCGTACGTAGTTGATCTATGAAACAAACGATGCGAGTGCGGGATATTTCAGACTCTTCGATATCCGTGTGTGCAGCGTGTGCGAGAGCAAACTTAAATGTTGAACAATTCATAGACGAGATCTACACGTTGCAACGCACATTATGTATATAGGGGAACGAACTTCCTGTAATGCCCGATGTCTCAAACTAGAAAGTTCCATCACCTGCTTTTGATATGGTGCCTGACCGTAGTCTTCGCAGACATCCTAAAAGTCGACCACAATCGACGAGAATTTGAAATGACATGAATGTCAGGGAGACGGGTGAACCCAAACTGTGCACTGTGTGTCGAACATCCGGACACAACCGATCAACATGCCCACATCGTGTTTATGTTTCCGGTCAATCGTCTCGTAATGCTGGACTCCAAGATGACGAGTGATATATTATTAAGCACATATTCTTGTAAAAACATTGTAAATGAAATAAAATTAGAAAAATGTGTGAGAAAAAATTGAAAATTACATGGAAAGGTTGATAATTTAAATGAATTTAAATTGAAAAAAATATAAATTTAAAAAAAATTACATGGAAAAAAATTAAATTTAAAATTAAAAATAATATAAATGGATTGAGAAAAAAATAAATTTAAATTGAAAAAAATATAATTTAAATGAAATGAAATGAAAATGGGAATGGAAATGAAATTTGAATGAAATTAAATTGAAATGAAATAAAATTAAAATGAAATAAAAATGAAAACAAATGAAAAAAAAAAAAAAAAGCTTGATATCACCTATGCATAGGCCTGAGAATGGCCTGAGATGGCCGGCTTAACATTTACTTTTTTTTTTCATTTCAATTTTTTAATTAAATTTAAAATTTAATTTCAGAAAAAGAAATTAAAAAATTTTAAAAATATATAAAATTTTATAAATTTAAATGAAAAGAAATGCTAAAATGGAAATAAATTTTTATAAATAAAATTTTTTTAAAAATCGAAATTAGATTTTTGTAACAAATTTTAAATGATATATTTTTTAACAAATTTAAAATGAAAAAAATAAAATGAAATGAAATGAAAAAATTAATTGAAAAGAAATAAACAAAATGAACTTATATTAAAATAAAAAAATAAGTGTGAAGTGACCCATCTGTGCAGGCCTGTGTCATGCCTGTGTCACAAACCAAAATGACCTGGCAATAGTCGGACTTAAGTCCCTTGCTTTTTTTTTTCATTTCAAAATTTTTAAACAAATTTAAAATTTAATTTCAGAAAAAAATTAAAAAATTTAAAAAAATATAAAATTTTATAAATTTAAATGAAAAGAAATGCTAAAATGGAAATAAATTTTTATAAATGAATTTTTTTAAATCGAAATTAAATTTTTTAACAAATTTTAAATTATATTTTTTAAGGGCCAGTTTGGCAATGCTTTTGAGAAGTGCTTTTGAAAAGTGCTGTGGAAAAGTACTTTTGAGAAGTGCTTTTGAGAAGTGCTTTTGAAAAATTTAAATGTTTGGTATTGCTGTCAAAAAGTGCTTTTGAGAAGTAAAATGTCCATTTTAGACATGATATTATAAAGTAACAAATATGTATTTAAATAATGTTTAAATTAGTTAATATTATGATATTTTAGCAAAAATGTAAAAAAATAATTTATTATAACTTATTACTAATATTTTAATATATAATATTAATTTTAAATATTTATAAGTAATTAATATTAATTATTTATTAAATTTAATTAGAATATATAAACTATATTTAAATATTTAAATATAATAATTAAATATTTGTAATTAAATATTGACACAATTGTATTATTTTAAAAATTATTTTCATAATTATTTCATTAAATCAAACAATCATCAAAAACTAAAACATAATGAACAATCAAAAGAAGAAAAGAAGAAAAAAATAAACTCACCACCGTGGAGAAGAGAAGAGGAACCAGAGGAAAGAAAAATCTGCTGGCTTTTGGCTTTGTGAAGGAAAAAAAGTGACTGGTTAAAAAGGTAAAATACCAACCCAAAAGCACTTTTGCTTGAGAAATGGACAAATTTTCTACTTCTTCATCTCTCAAAAAGTACTTTAAAAAAGTTACAAATTTTGCTTCACTGGAATTTGTTCTTCATTGCTTTTCAACAAAAAGCACTTTTCATCCCAAAAGTTCATCTCAAAAGCAATAACGAACACAGCCTAAATCGAAATGAGATTTTTTTTAACAAATTTAAAATAAAAATAAATAAAATAAAATAACCTATCTGTGCAAGCCTGCGTCAGGCCTATGTCATATCTGTGCAGTGAAGTGACCTATCTGTGCAGGCCTGCGTCATAGGCCAAAATGGATTGCCAACCTTTACTATCCATTTTGCTTTTTTTTTCATTTCAATTTCTTTAAATAAATTTAAAATTTAATATCAGAAAAAAAAATTAATAAAATATAAAATTTTATAAATTTAAATGAAAAGGAATGCTAAATCGAAATGAGATTTTTTTAATAAATTTTAAATGATATATTTTTAACAAATTTAAAATGAAAAAAAATACTATGAAATGAAATGAAAAAATTAATTGAAATGAAATAAATATTATGAAATTATATTAAAATGAAAAATAAAAAGTGTAAAGAGACCCATCTGTGCAGGCCTTAACTGTCCATTTTTTTTATTTCATTTTTTTCCAATTTTGCCCTTGAAGCCATATGGTCCCCCACTATAAGTAGGTTCCTCCAGCGACCACCGACGACCACCGAGCACCTCCAAACACCTCTGACAACTGCCGTTAACTGCCAACAACCGCCGATCACTCCATGGATCCTAATGTTCTTTTAAATGACAATGATCACATTGCAGCCAATGTGGATAAGGTAAACGAGAAATATAACATTATATATTATATATTTAATTTAAAATATTTTTTTAAATTCTTTTTTAAACGAGAAATATAACATTATATATTTACTATAAATGCAGGATCTGTACCGAATTGTGAGACCCCGACTACATGATCCCGGTTATTTTCCCGATCAAAGAGTTTTACCGTATTTAAATGTAGCGGGTTTTGGGGTAGCCTCATACATTCAGATATTTGACCTACAAGCCGATCTAATATCGGCCTTAGTTGAAAAATGGCGCCCGGAGACGCATACGTTCCACCTCCCATGTGGGGAAGTTACTATTACATTGCAAGATGTAGTAGTCCAACTAGGGCTGTTTATAAACGGCGAAGCAGTGACCAAGCTTGAAAAAGTGCCCGATCCATGGGGCACTTACGAACGGTTACTTAGAAGGGTGCCTTCGAACGATGAGGAAGGACGATTAACACATATCAAACCCGATCTCAATCCACAATATGAAGCATCCGGCTCATCATCGCACAACCTGGATCCGAATCCGCTGCCAGAAATTCCTTCATCTTTCGAGGATATTTTTGGTGACAACATCGACCCTCAATATTCGACACGATCCGAATCGTCCTCATACCACCCGGAGCTCCATCCTGAAACACGTACACCGACCATTAAGGATATTTTTCCATTGGCACCTTTGGTCACGCAATACCCATTTACTCTCGATTATGGTGTATATGATTATTCTACTTTTCTAAGTACACCGGACGGGCCACCGGAGGCTGGACCGAACAATTACCAAACGTCTGAACGAGGTGCACGACATCACCGACGGAGGCATCCGGACCATTACACGCCAGCGCTGGGGACGTCACCGGGATCGCGACAATTTTAAAATTTTCTGATAATTTTTACTTTATTTTTAATTTATTTTGTAAATATTATTTTATAATGAAATTATTTTGTTTTTTAATATTAATTTAATTTCTCTAAAATAATTATTTGTATGAATAAATGACTTTGAAGTATTTAAAAAAAATTCGAATACGTAATAATACACGACAATTTTAATTTACATACACCAAAATATAAAAATCAAACCTTAAATCCTAAACAACTATATTAAATTTACAGATATAAAAAAATGCAAATATTGTTAAGAATTAATACAATTATTTTCAATAGTAGTTTCTTCATAATTAATAGTCTTCTATTTGAACCAAGTCTACGTTGCATCAGTGCAGGATAATTGGATGTCTGAAACGGTCAATAAAATTAAAAAGAAACTTTTGCATAGAGACTCTACTAACCGGTTCTAACCACAACCTAGTTGTGGAATAAACACTATCTGCGTTGGACAACTCAATTAGCCATCTATAGCGCAAATAATCGTTCAACCTTTAATAGCATAACCATTAGGGTGGATATGACAATATATAATTCAACTCCGTTAAAACATGACAGTATATAATTTAACCCCAAATTCGATTGTACACTACGAAAAACTCTCATCTACAATCCACTACAAAAAAACTCATTTGATGATATACTACAAAACACTCTCATTTTGATAGCTCTTTCAAAAAAAATTTCTCATTCTATTTGCACTATCAGAACACAAACCATCCACCATATATAAGGTTTGGTTCCGGCCATTGACAGGCCAGCATCTAAATTTTTTTTTTAAAAATACGAGTTGGTGCCGGCCATTGACAGGCCAGCACCCAAATTTTTTTTTAAATTACGAGTTGGTGCCGGCCCTTGACAGGCCAGCACCCAAAATTTTTTTTTTAAATACGAGTTGGTGCTGGCCATTGACAGGCCACCACCAAAATTTTTTTTTTAAAATACGAGTTGGTGTCAGCCATTGACAGGCCAGCACAAATTTTTTTTTTTAAAATACGAGTTGGTGCCTACAATTTACAGGCCAGCACCAATTTTTTTTTTAAAAATACGAGTTGGTGTCGGCTTGTCACCCAAAATTTTTTTTTTAAATCGTACTTGGTGCCGGCCATTGGTAGGCTAGCACCAAATTTTTTTTAAATACTGGTATTTTTGTATACCAGTATAATACGATTTAAAAAAAATACCCTGGTGCCAGCCATTGACAGGCCAAAACCCAAAAAAATAATTTTTTAAAGCCTGACACAATTATTAGGCAATCATTGGTCCAAAATACGAGTTGGTGCCGGCCATTAACAGGCCAAAACCCAATTTTACTGTTCATTTCAGGTCATTTTGGTGATTGTTTTTGAACCTGGGTTACTTTTGTAAATATTAAAATTTTTTAGGTCACTTTGGTAAAATAGCCAAATACTTACTAATATTAATATTTTTATTAAGTGCTACTTTTCAATTATATCATAATTGAGAAAAAATAGCTTTATATAATATATTATTTGAAAGTAATTTATTTTTTTAAAATAAAATGTAAAAATTTATTTATACATAATGACATTATAAATATTAATAAATGAATTTTACCCTATCAACATATCTAATAAAAAAAATACAGGGATTAATTTTTTATTGAAAATAACCAAAAAAAAAACTCAAAAAGAAATAAGGTAAAATACACAGTTAGTTATTAAATTATAAGTAAATTTTTATTTTAATTATTTAACTGAAAATGTTATAATTTAGTCATTAAATTATTTGAAAGTTCTCATTTAAGTCAATAAATTATTCAAAAAAATTTATTTAAGTCACTAGGTTGTTAAGTTTTTTTTTTAAAGTATCGTCAATGTGCTCGAAGTAATAATTCGATGATTGGTACGATGGTTCAATACCCATTGACGAATAGAATAACATACTTTAGATTCAAGCTAATATGATGGTCAGTGCCAAAGATCAATGGTCAGTGCCAAAGATCAAAGAAAAAAGCTATTTGAATTATGATTCGTAGATTTTTGACGTCCAGTGTTGTTTCATGAAAAAAATTTAAACTGTAGAAAAGAAGGAGAAATATAACTTTCGATTGATACAGATAGTGCGAATAAAGAAAGTATAACATTAATTTTAACAGTCCAATTATTTAAAATAAAATTTTTAAATAGTTCAATACGCAAATTGTAACTGTTTTAGTTAAACTATTGTAGGCCTTTAATTTTGCCCGGGCCCAGATTCAATTTCAAAACCCAAAACCAACCCCAATTACAAGATACCCAATAGACTTTGACCCAATTTCAAAGCCCAAAAACCCAAACCCACCTTAGACAAACTAAATAGAAACTCTAGCTTTTCCCAATTATCAGCTGCTGCACAGACCTCCACGCCCCACGTCCGTTCCATCCACGTTGCCTCTTGCCCACGTCCGCGCCCAGACTCCACGTTCGCCCACGACTCTTATGTTTTCGTTTTTGTACCTGTAAAATTAAAGGCTATAAAAACCAGAGATTGTAACAAGGTTTTTTTTTTCGGATTATTGAATACAAGTATAGAAATTTATACAAGAAAATCAAAAAATCTCAGAAGCAATAATCTTTCTCAAAAACAGCAAACACATCTAAGCATTGATAATAGAAGAAAATCGGAGCTGAAGGTGTGCTAAAGTTTGTGGTTTCTAGTTTTTATTTCCTTTTTTATTTTTTCGAAATTATTTTTTTCTCTTAATGCATTTACAAATCTAGTTTCATACATAATTTATACATTTTTTTTAAAAAAATTATAACCAAAGGGGAAGACATACCTTTCGGTTTGCTGTCAAAAAGGGAAAACATTGGACTTCCGGTAGCCGTTTGCGGCTGTATATAAAGCAGTGAATGAGGACTGAGTTCTAGTCCTTTGGCTGAGAGGTGAGGGAGAAGAGGAAGTTTTGTTTTAAAGTTTAAAAAGATAGAATATTTTTAAAGTAAAAGGGTTAAAATTTTTTTGGGGTTTTCTAAAAAGAGTTCTTTAAAGGCTTTATTTATTTTTTTTTAATGTTTTAAGCATTGTCTGGGGAAAAGGAAGAAGCAAAACGCGTTTTGACTTGGTCCACGCGTATATGCCCCTCAAAAGGGGAATTTGCAAGTTTAATCCCTCCCTTTTCGCACTATCTTTTAATTAAGTTGTTTTACATTTTCTTTGTTTTTAAAATCTTTACCCTTGAGAATTGCGCTGCTACAGTTTAGTCCCCTTGATATTATATGTTTTGTGGGTCGGGATATTTACTTCTGGAGTCCCTTTGTTTTATGCCTGTCTTACAATTTGGTCCTATTGCCTTCATTTATTTTTAATTTCACCCCAAAATTCTTGTTTTCAAGTCAAGTTGATCCCATTTCGCAAAAAATTTTTAAAAAAGTTATTACTTTCAGTAACTGTGCTATTTTATTAATTTTTATATTCATTTTTCCCCTTTTATTATTTTTCATTTAAACTAATTAGTATAAGTTTTTTCCTTTTTACTATAATTATTTATTATTGTTTTCTTTGCTAATATATTTTACTGTTTCGTCACCAAATTCAATTGTTTTATCATATTATTATTATTTTTATTATTTTTGCTGTTCTTTTTATTTTTATTTTTTTTATTATTTATTTAATATTTCCGGTTCTACGAATGTCATTATTATTACACATTTTAAATTAAACTAGTTAATTTGAATTTTGCTTCATATTATTATATTAATTATTTAATATTTATATATTCGTTATTTTTATTATTAAAGGTTAATTATTTTTCATATGATTATTTTTTTTTCCCCCTTATTATTATATTTATTATATCTATTATTTCTTTTAAAACTATCAAATTGTTTTTATATACTATATTATTATTTTATTTTAGTATAGTTATTATTTTAATTCTTACTTTTATCATTATTTTTAATATTATCATCAATATATATTATTTAGTCATTATGTTCTTTATTTTATTGTTAATATTATTGTTACTATATTTATCATATTGTTATATTTTTATCATTACTATTGTTATTGTTAATTTCCTTTATTTTTTTTTCCCTTAATTGAATTAGTGATTGTGTTATTATTACGTTGCATATCATTTTTTTTTCTTTTTCCAAATTCAAGTCGTTTTGATTCTTTTTATTTTCACAATGTATTTAAAATCATTTTTAAATAAAGGTTTTTTTACACTTAATCGTTTCAAAGAAACGGGCCCTACCGTATTGGGTTCATTTTTTTTCGATTTAAGTATTTCTTTAACATTTTTATCCCCAAATAGTTTTTTTAAAAAAAATAAATGCAATTTTCTATACTTAATCATTTTAAAAATGTGCCCTACCGTATTGATTTCGTTTTTATTTGATTTAAGTATTCAGATTTTTTTTCCTCTGGTATTTTCTCTGATTTTTTTTTCCTCCTAAAATAAAGGTGATTTTCGATATTTGGAAGCTCGGAAAATCGTGCCCTACCGTATTGGGTTTCGATTTTAGTTCGGTACAAATATTCAAATATATTTCTTATCGGTTTTTTTTACAAGTTTTGGAAAGTGGAGGCAATGTTCTATATTTAAAAAATCGAAAAATCATGCCCTACTGTATTGGGTTGTGGTTTTACGTTTGATTTAAATATCCGAATACCCTTTTTTTAAAAAAATAATGTACACGGTTTTTTAAAAAGACAAGCTCATAATCGGGGGTCAAAAAACGTTGTGCCCTACCGTATTGGGCGTGACGCTTTACCTTGAAGTGAGATGGTCTTAAATTCATGATTAATCTACTCAAATGTTTCAAAAAGGAGGATCGTGCTTTAAAACCTTTTCGAATCTTCAATTTTCGACATTAAGACATAAATTAATCAATAAAGTACCAATTTTGGGCGTATCGAGGGTGCTAATCCTTCCTCATACGTAACTGACTCCCGAGCCTATTTTCTCAAAATTTGTAGACCAAAATGTTTTATAAGGTGGCCCAATCACACCACAAAAAAAGATTGGTGGCGACTCCGAATTTTTGTTTTCAAAAGTCGATCCTTGTTTTTTCAAAAAAAACGGTTTCGACAGCTTGGCGACTCCACTGGGGACCTAAGAGAGTCGAGCTGTAAATTGATTATTTTCTGTCATCTTGTTGAAATTTGAAGTTTGTTTTCCTAAAAATTCACGATCTTCGCATTGCATCCTTTGTGTCATTGTTGAATTTACTTTTGATATGTTTTCGCATCATATTGCATGACCGTTGGGGTCGCATCTATTAAGTGGGAGTGAGAAACTATGCCTTCGTGAGGTTTTCACCTCCGCATGGGCTAGGGGATTGCTTCCGGAATACATCCGTACCTATGTCTTCGTGAGGTTTTCACCTCCGCATGGTCATAGGGAAATGTATTCCCCTGAACTGAACTTGGTCCATATGAGCCTATAATGGGTGAGGATCAAGGAATCTGCGGGTTCAGGTACCTTTACTCTAGAACCAACCCACATATAGTATGCCTTAAGAGCCTCCCTTAGGTAGAACTACACCGAGACTTAGTGGTTGCCGAAATAGGTGCTTGTTTGTTTTGCTTTTATTTTGTATATATGATTCTGACTTGTTTCTTATTTTTTCTTTCTTAAATAGTGATTGCATATCATTTTCTTCATAAAAAGAGGTGTCGATTTACGGTTCGGTTACTAATAGAAAGTTTTGCAATGGAGAGCGAATTCTCTAATAAAGTGGAATATAATGCGTTTACCCAGAAATGGTCAGAGAATACACAATTAGAGAAGGGTGACAGTTTGGCGGAGGGGTATATATCAGAGTTATGGGACTTTACCCGGATTAGCGTGGCACAAAATGATCTTAGGGAGCTGAAAGAGATATGGAGTCATTGGAATGGTGAGATGAAACAGTTATTCTATCATAATTATGGTGATATGTCTTATCTTCTTGATATTAAGGTGGATAAGCATTTGTTTCGAGCAATGGCTCAATTCTGGAATTCTGCTTACAGCTGTTTTACTTTCGGAAATGTGGATTTAACGCCTACTATAGAAGAATATACAGCTTTGCTTAGATGTCCGAAGTTTCAGATCGACAAGATATATTCTAGAATCGTTAATGTTCCAACTTTTGTCAAGAGATTGATGAATATTACCGGGATGAGTGAACAGTGGGTCGTGGCTCGAGTTCAGCAGAAAGGTGATGGGAAGTGCATTCCTTGGGTAAGTTTGAGAGAGCTGATTCTGACGCATCCTGATATGAAAAGGCGAGTCGACGTTTTTGCTTTGAGTGTTTATGGGTTGGTGGTTTTCCCTAAGGCTTTAAGGCATGTAGACGAAGCAGTTACAAATTTATTTGACTAACTTGGTAAAGGGATCACACCTGTTCCTGCAATATTAGCTGAGACTTTCAGATCTTTGAACGCATGCCGAAGGGCGGGCGAGGGCAGATTTATTGGATGTGCACAGCTTTTATTAGTGTGGTTCCATAGTCATTTCTGGAAAATGGAAAAGGTTACTTACCAACCATTCCTCCGAAATTTCTCTCCTTTGAAAGAAATAGCGGCTACGTCGAGGAGGGACGATATATCAGAAGAGAGATGGATGGCGATACTTCAAAATCTCCAAGAGGATAATATCGAGTGGAGAGCCCCTTGGATGATTCCTGGTAAGATTCTTTTCCGGTGTGGAGGTTATGATTGGGTACCTTTGTTAGGAATTTGGGGAGGCATAGGATACGCTCCTTTTCTCGTATCGAGGCAATACAGGTCGAGGCAATTCATACCTGCAACACAGGGGCTGGCTCAGAGCGAGTTTTCTTATAAAGGGGATAATTACAAGAAGAAGGTTAGAGAAATTTGTAATGCTTGGAATCAAACCTACCGGATGGAAGGAGTTGCTGTAAACCCGATGGTGACCCATGGGTATAACGAGTGGCGGAGAAGAAGGGTTAATGATAACATTTTGAGGCCAAACCTAGAAGATGCTAGACCGATAGAGGAATATTTACGAGTGGTTCCCTCTGAATTGGAAATTATAAAGCAAGACTTCGAAAAGAAAAGTTCAGAGTTAGAGAAGAAAATAGAGCGGTTGGAGGAGGAAAAAGTGTACTTGAAACTAGATGTGGATGTTCAAAAGGCAGAAGCTGAGAATCTGAGAAAGGGAAAGAGGAAGGTCGAGGAGGACCTTGCTGGCTTGAAGGAATATTACAAGAAGTATCGAACTTCGGTAAAAAACGCTGGTTTAGGTAAAACATCTGAGCAGTGGAGGCAAGAAATCCAAGAAGAAAAGGCTAAAACTGATCAGTGGAGGAAGAAGTTCCATGATACTAAGGCACGAGAGGTTGGGTTAGAGAAGAGCTTAGATGATAGTCAAAATGAAAAGGAGATGTTAAGGGCCCGGGTAGCTGAGTTAGAGAAAGCACTACATCAGCATCGGAATCGTAACTCGGTGGTTGAACTAAAGGCCAGCTTAAGCAAGATCGAGGATTTGAAAAGAAAAGTAGAAGAGCTGGAGTCTACACTTCAGAATTGTGAGCTCCGAATTGAACAACTGGAAGCAAATAATGGTCAGTTAAGCGAGCAACTTCATCGATCTCAAGATCAGGTCCGGGATAGAGATTACCTGATGGGCGAAGCTATAACCCAAATACGAGAAGTGGCTGATTACTTACAGACTCTAGCAGTTCAGGCAGATGTGCTGAGTACCAAATATGAGTCAGTGTCAGAGCGAGGGCGGGAGTTAGCCTCCCTTCTTAGGAAAGTGAAGGCTTTGAGCATTAGGGCCAAGCCATATATGTAATCCGTTTTATGTAAGGGATTTTGTTTTTTAAGTAAAGTTTTCTAAATGGAATTGAATCAAAATCGACGTTTTCTTTTGCATTCATCTCATGCATTTCGCATTTACATCATATCATATGCATTAGCTTTCATAAAAAGATCCCTAATTGATTAAAATTTATTTTAGTTAATCTGGAAACTCGCAAAAGTTCACCGATTAAGCACTACTATAGTACGCGAAGAAAAACAAGAGCCATGGATGAAAGATTAGAGAAATTGGAACAGATGCACAAGGAAATGCAAGAGCAATTGCATTTACAGATGCAGGAGCAGTTAGCCAAAATACAACAGGACATGAGGAATCATATGTTAGAATCCCAGAAAAACATGATAAATCAATTTGCACAAATGTTGGCTGGAGCTTCGGATAAAGGAAAGAGTCCTATGATTGGTACTGGAAACGAGGATGACGACCCTTCTATTCTCCCAGGCTTTACTCCAGTGGGCATGCAAATGCCACAACCAAGGGTATCTGTTAACATTAAACCTTTGTGTCAAACTGGTACTTCAGTCCCGATAAATTTTCCAATGGGATCAAGCTCCAACCCTGAGGGTAATTTGGTGAATCCCAAGGTCCCTGATTTCGATGAGGCAGTAGAGGTGGAAAAGGAAAGAATAGAGATTCCAAAGCAGCTAGAGGATCGTTGCAAATGGCTTGAGGAGAAATTTAAAGCGTTAGAAAATGCTGATTATCACGGTGGGATTGATGCTAAGGATCTGAGCCTAGTCCCAGACCTAGTACTTCCTCCAAAGTTTAAAATGCCAGAGTTTGAGAAATACAATGGGACTAGTTGTCCTGAGGCTCACATCACAATGTTTTGCCGAAGGATGACAGGATACATCCATAATGATCAATTATTAATCCACTGCTTCCAGGATAGCCTGACCGGGGCAGCGGCCAAATGGTATAACCAGTTGAATCGGGGTCAAATTAGTTCATGGAAAGATTTGGCACAAGCATTTATGAAGCAATACGGCCATGTGACGGATATAGCGCCTGATAGAATTACTTTGCAGAATATGGAGAAGAAGTCGAACGAGAGTTTCAGGCAATATGCCCAGAGATGGAGAGAAATTGCTACACAGGTCCAACCGCCACTGCTTGAGAAAGAAACAACCATGTTGTTTATCAATACCCTGAAAGCACCTTTCATTAATCACTTGCTAGGAGGGGCAACCAAGAGTTTCTCGGATATAGTAATGTCCGGGGAGATGATAGAAAATGCGATAAGGTGTGGAAAGATAGAAGCTGGAGAGAGCACCAAGAAGTCGGCCCCACGGAAGAGAGAAAATGAAGTAAATAATGTGAGTAAGGGTTATGCAAGACCGATTACCGTGAATCAACCAAGAGTAATAAACGCGAGCCAGCAAGCCTCATCAAAACAAGAGTCTGATACAAAGCGAAATACGGAGAAACTCCAGTTTACGCCCATTCCAGTGACGTATAAGGAGTTATATCAAACTTTATTTAAGGAGCATGTTGTATCTCCGGTTTACCTGAAACCAATGCAGCCTCCGTATCCCAAGTGGTATAATGAAAATGTCCAATGCGAATACCATGCGGGAATCACAGGACATGCGATAGAAAATTGCACCGCGTTTAAGAGGTTGGTTGAAAAGCTCCTTGAAATGGGCGTCGTAAAATTTGATGAGTCATCTGGTGGGGAAAATCCGTTACCCAATCATGCTGACAAAGGGGTGAATGCAGTAATTGAAAATACCGGGAAGAAAGTTAGAATGACTGTGGCAGAAGTAAGAACACCATTGAAGGAGGTTTGGAAGGAAATTAATGAGAGAGGGTTAATCATGCAGAGTTCGGGAAACAGATCTCAGAAAATAGGGAGCTATTGTGAGTTCCATGATGAGAAGGACCATGAGATCCAAGAATGTGATGAATTTAGGGCCCTAGTACAGGGACTCATGGACAACAAAGAGCTGGAATTCTTTGAATATGTAGAAGAGGGAGATGTATGCGCCTCGGAAAGAGAGTCGTCAGGAAAAAGCAGTGGGATTAGTAGCCCAAGAGTAATTATTTCACAGCCAAAGATTAATGAAACTGAATTAAAAATGGCACCAAGGATTGTGATAAAGAAACCTGTTGCTTTTCCCTATAAGGATAGCAAGAAGGTACCTTGGAGTTATAATTGTAATGTGACAATCTCGGGTGGAAAGAACTCGGTCAACACGCAAGAGGAAGCTCAGGATGTAAGTTTTCACACAAAAGACGAGTCAGTAAAGGGGAAATCTTCAATGAAGCAAGAGGAGAAACCGGAGTTGTTTGTTAAGGAGCCAATAGCCGAGAACGAGGCAAAGGAATTTTTGAAATTCCTAAAGCATAGTGAATATAGTGTCGTGGAGCAGCTACACAAACAGCCGGCTCGTATCTCTATACTGTCCTTACTTTTGAGCTCGGAGATACACCGCAACGCGTTAATGAATGTGTTAAACGAGACTTATGTTGCGAATGACATCACAGTAAACAAGCTAGACCGCCTTATCAATAACATAAGTGCAGACAATTTCATCTCCTTCAGCGACGATGAAATACCCTTAGGGGGTAGGGGATCTACTAAAGCCTTACACATCACTACCCGTTGTAAGGGGTATACTGTGCCGGGGGTTCTAATTGATAATGGGTCAGCGCTGAATGTTTTGCCCTTATCTACATTGAATAGGCTACCTATAGACAGCTCTCACATGAAGACGTGCCAGAACATGGTGAGAGCATTTGACGGGACTGAAAGAAAGGTGATGGGGAGGATCGAAGTACCTCTTCAAATCGGCCCAAATACCTATGAGGTAGATTTCTTAGTGATGGACATTAAGCCCTCCTATAATTGCCTCCTAGGGAGGCCTTGGATTCATGCGGCAGGGGCAGTACCGTCATCGCTGCATCAAAAGTTAAAATTGATAATGGAGGGTCGACTGATAACGATAAATGCGGAAGAAGACATTATTGCATCCGTTACCAGTGATGCACCATACATTGAGAAGGATGATGAAGCGCTGGAGTGTTCTTTTCGTTCGTTGGAATTTGTAAATGCTACTTTTGTTATGGAGGGAAGTAAGATTCTGATACCCAAAGTGTCCAGTGCTACGAAAATGGGTTTACAACTGATGGTTGGAAGCGGAGCATTGCCTGGAAGGGGACTTGGAAAGTATTTGCATGGACGGGTTGAGGTACCAGTCTTGACTGATAAGCGGGATTACTTTGGCTTGGGATATAGGCCGGATGCAAAGCAAAGGAGGAAAGAAGCAGAAAAGAGACAAGAAAGACGAAGAGCGCGTTTAAGTGGAGCAGAAGTCAAATGGGAGCCGATGAACTTTCCCCATATATCCAAAACTTTCATGTCGGGGGGAATCATTCATCTTGAGACCGGGATAACAAAGAAAGAATGTTTTGAAGACATGCTTAATAGCTTGAGCATTAATGCTGTACTTGGAGAAGGAGTGGAAGAAAGAAGCTTATCAGGTATTCGCCCTTTCGAGCCTGGAAGTGTGCTGAACAACTGGACTGCAGAAGAGATTCCTGTAGTTTTTAGAACAAATTCAAAGTAATGTTCAGAACATACTTATTGTTTTCAGCCTAGAACAATAAGAATCTTTTGTGAAATAGGCTCATGTTTAAATATCGTTATTTCAATAAAGAAATGCATTTTTATCACTCCTCGAGCAAATATCTTATTCTATTTTCATTCATTGTCATGTTATAAATAAGCTATTCTTAGATTCATTTTTGGACATTCTTTCGTATTTGCAACAGGTCCCCAGATATCAATGACACGAGTAGTACTGATATGGACCCTGAATCTCCTTTTGAGCAAGATTTGTGTTTAGAGGGATCTCAAGATTTTGAAGATGACGAAGATTATAGTTTATCTCCAGACTTGTTAAGGATGGTAGAGCGGGAAGAGAAACAGATTCTGCCTCACTAGGAGACAATTGAGAATGTGACTCTGGAGGAAGGTAAAGAGGTGAAAATTGGCACTTGTATCAATGAGAAGACAAAACAGGACCTTATTGAATTATTGCAAGAGTTCAAGGATGTTTTTGCGTGGACGTATCAAGATATGCCAGGTTTAAGCCCCGATATTGCGGTACACCGTGTCCCCACAAAGGAAGAGTGTAAGCCGGTACAGCAGAAGCTCCGAAGGATGAGGCCCGATGTGGCAGTGAAAATAAGGGAAGAGGTCAAGAAGCAATTTGATGCTGGCTTCTTACAAGCGGTTAATTACCCAGAATGGGTAGCTAATGTTGTCCCTGTCCCTAAAAAAGATGGAAAAGTACGGATGTGTGTGGACTACAGAGATCTAAACAAGGCTAGTCCAAAGGACAATTTTCCATTACCTCACATTGATACCTTAGTAGATAATACGGCAGGCTACTCACTGTTTTCTTTTATGGATGGGTTCTCGGGATATAATCAGATTAAGATGCATCCTGAAGACATGGAAAAGACCACGTTCATAACCCTATGGGGAACGTTTTGTTACAAGGTGATGCCATTTGGTTTGAAAAACGCGGGAGCAACGTATCAAAGGGCTATGGTAACCCTCTTTCATGACATGATGCATAAAGAGATTGAGGTTTACGTTGATGACATGATTGCAAAGTCTCGAACAGAAAATGAGCACTTGCAAGTCTTAAAGAAGTTATTTCTGAGGTTGAGGAAATTTCAACTTAAACTCAATCCGACGAAATGTACTTTTGGAGCCAGGTCAGGAAAATTACTGGGTTTCATTGTCAGTGAAAAAGGAATTATAGTTGACCCAGATAAAGTCAGAGCAATACAGGAACTGCCTCTACCCCGCACTCAAAAAGAAGTTCGAGGTTTCCTAGGAAGATTAAACTATATTTCCCGGTTCATTTCACAACTAACCGAGAAATGTGACCCCATATTTCGTCTCCTTAAGAAACACAATCCAGGTGTATGGGATAATGAGTGCCAAAAAGCTTTCGACAAAATTAAGCATTACTTATCTAATCCTCCAGTGCTGACGCCGCCTAGTCCTAATAGGCCATTGATACTGTATTTAACAGTGTTTGACAATTCAATGGGATGTGTGCTTGGCCAGCATGATGAGACCGGAAGGAGAGAAAAGGCGATATATTACCTCAGTAAAAAGTTCACTGAGTGTGAAATGAGATACTCGTCAATTGAAAAATTATGTTGCGCTTTGGTCTAGACCACTCGGAGATTGAGGCAGTACATGTTGTACCATACAACGTGGTTAATTTCGAAGCTAGATCCTTTAAAGTACATGATGGAATCAACTGCGTTGAGTGGAAGGATGGCTCGATGGCAAATTCTTCTTTCTGAGTTTGACATAGTCTATGTGAACCAGAAAGCCATTAAAGGAAGTGCCATAGCAGATTTTCTGGCCAGTAGAGCCTTAAAGGATTATGAGCCTCTGAACTTTGATTTTCCCAATGAAGATTTAATGTATGTGGCAATTACCGAGGAAGAAGCATCGGAAAATTCTTCTTGGAAGCTGAATTTTGATGGAGCATCAAATGCCATTGGTAATGGAATTGGGGCAGTTCTGATATCCCCAAGTGGAGATCATTATCCATTCACCTGTAAGTTGGATTTTGACTGCACAAACAATATGGCAGAGTACGAGGCATGCATCATGGGAATTCGTGCGGCTATAGATCGTAAAATCAAGGTGCTAGAGGTATATGGAGACTCTGCATTGGTGATCTATCAGCTCAAAGGTGAATGGGAGACGAGAGATCCTAAGTTGATCGATTATCGAAAGTTAGTTCTGGAATTAATTGAACAGTTTGATGACGTCACTTTCTTTTATCTCCCACGTGATGAAAATCAGATGGCCGATGCCCTAGCTACATTAGCTTCTATGATCAGAATAAGTGAGCAAAGAGATATGAAGCCAATCCAGATGAGTATTTGTGATGCTCCAGCTCATTGCTGCAATATAGATGAAGAAGGGGGGAAAGATAACCATCCTTGGTATCATGACATTTTACGATATATGAAGAGTCGTGAATACCCTGATCAAGCGACTGAAAATGACAAGAGAACGCTGAGAAGGCTCGCTAATGACTATATTTTAGATGGAGAGATCTTGTATAAAAAGAGGAAGGATCAGATACTGTTAAGATGCATTGATGCTGTGGAAGCGAAGAAAATCCTAGAAGAGGTTCATGAAGGTGTTTGTGGAACGCATGCCAATGGGTTTACAATGGCTAGGCAGATCATGAGATTCGGGTATTACTGGTCTACAATGGAAGGAGATTGTATCAGTTATGCCAAGAAGTGCCATAAGTGCCAAATTTATGGGGATAAGATTCATGTTCCTCCTTCCCCTCTTCATGTTATGACTTCTCCGTGGCCTTTTTCAATGTGGGGTATGGATGTCATTGGACCGATCTCGCCAAAAGCTTCTAATGGTCATCGTTTCATTTTTGTGGTCATCGATTATTTCACCAAATGGGTAGAGGCTGCTTCATACGCTAATGTCACAAAATCAGCGGTTAGTAAGTTCTTAAAGAAAGAGATTATATGTCGATATGGCATGCCAGAGAGGATCATATCGGACAACGCGTTGAATTTGAATAATAGCATGATAGTAGGGGTCTGCAGTCAGTTCAGAATTAAACATCATAACTCATCGCCATATCGCCCGAAGATGAATGGTGCAGTTGAGGCAGCTAATAAAAATATAAAGAAGATTGTGGGGAAAATGGTTGAGACTTACCGGGATTGGCATGAAAAATTACCATTTGCTCTTTTTGCTTATCGTACATCTGTCAGAACTTCTACTGGGGCAACGCCTTTTTCATTGGTTTATGGAATGGAGGCAGTTTTGCCTATTGAAGTTGAAATCCCCTCCCTCCGAGTATTGTCGGAATTAGAATTAGATGAAGCGGAATGGGTCGAATCCAGATATGATCAATTGAATTTGATTGAGGAAAAGAGGCTTAAAGCTATACATCATGGACAAATGTACCAGAAACGAATGATGCGAGCTTACAATAAAAAGGTTCGCCCCAGAGTGTTCCATGAGGGGGACTTGGTATTAAAGAAGATCCTTCCTATACAAAAGGATTTTAGAGGAAAGTGGATGCCAAACTGGGAGGGACCGTATGTGGTAAAAAAGGCCTTTTCTGGAGGAGCGTTGATATTAGCTGAGATGGATGGCGGGAACTTACCTAATCCAGTCAATGCAGATTCAGTCAAGAAGTACTTCGCTTAAAAAAAAAAAAAAGAAGAAAAGAAAAAAGAGAAAAGAAAAAAAGAGAAAAGAAAAAGGAGAGGCCAAGGTGAAAACCCGCAAAGGGGCACCTTGTGACCAAAGGGGTTTTGAATTGAAAACCCGAAAAGGGCAATTCAAATTTTGATCGAAGGTAAGGGCAGATAGTATTCTTGCTATGCCTGAATTGACAGTGAGGAGATATGCTATGTTTTGGGGCATCAACAAAGTACTTTAGATCTCCTATACACATTTTGAGTTCAAAATGAGCCTCAAGGTGTTCGTAAAGAGAAGCTTAGACTGTGATATCTGGGGCATCTAGTTCACGTCTCACCCATATTGTATTTGTTTTTGTTATTCTATTTGTTCTGAGCTACCTCAATAAATTTCCTTCTTATGATATTTGTCATCTTTGTTTGACGTTTTTTAGTTATGTTTCTAAATAATTTTTCTGTTAGCCTATTATTTTCTCTTTCGAGCATTTTTGCATTGAAACGACGATTAATGGACTAATAATATTTTCACAAAAGAGGTTTTGCATATTACTTTGGAAGCTTCTAATGTTGCGAAAATCGGAAACAGGACTATTGTTCAGAACTCCCCAAGCTTAAGGGTGGGAGTGTTGAAAAGAGGGGTCTAAGTTAGTACATCTCTCAAAAGTTTTTATTGGTCAGAAATACCTCGGTGAATAACAAGTAATGTCCACTCAGGTGTTAAAAGGGAAATCGTGCTTAGAAAAGAGATTAAGATTTTGCATTTGGTCATATTGTCCAGAGAGGGTTGTATTAGACCATTTGATTGGAAAGATGGTACAAATCCTATACCTTTGAGTCGCAGTGGAATGGATTTAAGAAGAAGATTTTCTATTAAAGATACCAGTTGAATAAAGAAGAGAGGATTACACAACAGTGATAAAATCCTGATAAAAGACGAATGGTGATAACCCAAAAAGGGATCATTTTCATGACATTCTGCATTCATACAAATGTCATTCATGATACATTTAGTTAGGAGCTTTTGATTCATGGCATCTTAATCATTTGACATAAGCATAAACCCCAGGAAATCAATTCTACAAATAGATTCCCCGGTGGACAGTGTACAAGATTGAAGTTACAAATTTCGACAGATCTTATCTTCGCTGAGCAGAAGCGGAGCAGATTCAAGTCATTAGCCTTAACCCCCTAAACAGTAGGGTAACAGGCTGAAGATTACAGATCTTATCTCCCTAAGCAGTAGCGGAGCAGATCGAAGGCGATGAACAGGCTTTAATTCCCTAAGCAGTAGGGTAACAGGCTGAAGATTACAGATCTTATCTCCCTAAGCAGTAGCGGAGCAGATCGAAGGCGATGAACAGGCTTTAATTCCCTAAGCAGTAGGGTAACAGGCTGAAGATTACAGATCTTATCTCCCTAAGCAGTAGCGGAGCAGATCGAAGGCGATGAACAGGCTTTAATTCCCTAAGCAGTAGGGTAACGGGCTGAAGATTACAGATCTTATCTCCCTAAACAGTAGTGGAGCAGATCGAAGATAGCAAACCATATTTCTCTGAAGTTGCAGAGAGTAGGTTGAAGTTACAAGTCCTATCTCCCTGAAGTCGCAGTGGAGTAGACTGAAGATAGCAGATTTTATCTCCCTAAGCAATAGTGGAGTGGATCAAAGACACCAAACTTTATTTCTCTGAAGTTACGGAGAGCAAGTTGAAGATACAAACCTTGTGTCCCTAAGCAGTAGAGGGACAGGTTGAAGTGACCATGGGATGGAATATGGCTACTTGAGCAAGAAGAGTAACAATGGGATAGGATTCAGCAAGACCGGGCAAAATTGGCCTTTCTAAAGTCTTTGCTTCGTTCTCGTTACACAACAACGAGCAAAGAGGGGCAGCTGTAGGCCTTTAATTTTGCCCGGGCCCAGATTCAATTTCAAAACCCAAAACCAACCCCAATTACAAGATACCCAATAGACTTTGACCCAATTTCAAAGCCCAAAAACCCAAACCCACCTTAGACAAACTAAATAGAAACTCTAGCTTTTCCCAATTATCAGCTGCTGCACAGACCTCCACGCCCCACGTCCGTTCCATCCACGTTGCCTCTTGCCCACGTCCGCGCCCAGACTCCACGTTCGCCCACGACTCTTATGTTTTCGTTTTTGTACCTGTAAAATTAAAGGCTATAAAAACCAGAGATTGTAACAAGGTTTTTTTTTTCGGATTATTGAATACAAGTATAGAAATTTATACAAGAAAATCAAAAAATCTCAGAAGCAATAATCTTTCTCAAAAACAGCAAACACATCTAAGCATTGATAACAGAAGAAAATCGGAGCTGAAGGTGTGCTAAAGGTTGTGGTTTCTAGTTTTTATTTCCTTTTTTATTTTTTCGAAATTATTTTTTTCTCTTAATGCATTTACAAATCTAGTTTCATACATAATTTATACATTTTTTTTAAAAAAATTATAACCAAAGGGGAAGACATACCTTTCGGTTTGCTGTCAAAAAGGGAAAACATTGGACTTCCGGTAGCCGTTTGCGGCTGTATATAAAGCAGTGAATGAGGACTGAGTTCTAGTCCTTTGGCTGAGAGGTGAGGGAGAAGAGGAAGTTTTGTTTTAAAGTTTAAAAAGATAGAATATTTTTAAAGTAAAAGGGTTAAAATTTTTTTGGGGTTTTCTAAAAAGAGTTCTTTAAAGGCTTTATTTATTTTTTTTTAATGTTTTAAGCATTGTCTGGGGAAAAGGAAGAAGCAAAACGCGTTTTGACTTGGTCCACGCGTATATGCCCCTCAAAAGGGGAATTTGCAAGTTTAATCCCTCCCTTTTCGCACTATCTTTTAATTAAGTTGTTTTACATTTTCTTTGTTTTTAAAATCTTTACCCTTGAGAATTGCGCTGCTACAGTTTAGTCCCCTTGATATTATATGTTTTGTGGGTCGGGATATTTACTTCTGGAGTCCCTTTGTTTCATGCCTGTCTTACAATTTGGTCCTATTGCCTTCATTTATTTTTAATTTCACCCCAAAATTCTTGTTTTCAAGTCAAGTTGATCCCATTTCGCAAAAAATTTTTAAAAAAGTTATTACTTTCAGTAACTGTGCTATTTTATTAATTTTTATATTCATTTTTCCCCTTTTATTATTTTTCATTTAAACTAATTAGTATAAGTTTTTTCCTTTTTACTATAATTATTTATTATTGTTTTCTTTGCTAATATATTTTACTGTTTCGTCACCAAATTCAATTGTTTTATCATATTATTATTATTTTTATTATTTTTGCTGTTCTTTTTATTTTTATTTTTTTTATTATTTATTTAATATTTCCGGTTCTACGAATGTCATTATTATTACACATTTTAAATTAAACTAGTTAATTTGAATTTTGCTTCATATTATTATATTAATTATTTAATATTTATATATTCGTTATTTTTATTA
Source organism: Gossypium stocksii (assembly GCA_020496765.1). Lineage (NCBI taxonomy): Eukaryota > Viridiplantae > Streptophyta > Magnoliopsida > Malvales > Malvaceae > Gossypium > Gossypium stocksii. The sequence continues at coordinate 6,872,278 of CM035623.1, forward strand.
TTAAAGGTTAATTATTTTTCATATGATTATTTTTTTTTCCCCCTTATTATTATATTTATTATATCTATTATTTCTTTTAAAACTATCAAATTGTTTTTATATACTATATTATTATTTTATTTTAGTATAGTTATTATTTTAATTCTTACTTTTATCATTATTTTTAATATTATCATCAATATATATTATTTAGTCATTATGTTCTTTATTTTATTGTTAATATTATTGTTACTATATTTATCATATTGTTATATTTTTATCATTACTATTGTTATTGTTAATTTCCTTTATTTTTTTTTTCCCTTAATTGAATTAGTGATTGTGTTATTATTACGTTGCATATCATTTTTTTTTCTTTTTCCAAATTCAAATCGTTTTGATTCTTTTTATTTTCACAATGTATTTAAAATCATTTTTAAATAAAGGTTTTTTTACACTTAATCGTTTCAAAGAAACGGGCCCTACCGTATTGGGTTCGTTTTTTTTCGATTTAAGTATTTCTTTAACATTTTTATCCCCAAATAGTTTTTTTAAAAAAAATAAATGCAATTTTCTATACTTAATCATTTTAAAAATGTGCCCTACCGTATTGGTTTCGTTTTTATTTGATTTAAGTATTCAGATTTTTTTTCCTCTGGTATTTTCTCTGATTTTTTTTTCCTCCTAAAATAAAGGTGATTTTCGATATTTGGAAGCTCGGAAAATCGTGCCCTACCGTATTGGGTTTCGATTTTAGTTCGGTACAAATATTCAAATATATTTCTTATCGGTTTTTTTTACAAGTTTTGGAAAGTGGAGGCAATGTTCTATATTTAAAAAATCGAAAAATCATGCCCTACTGTATTGGGTTGTGGTTTTACGTTTGATTTAAATATCCGAATACCCTTTTTTTAAAAAAATAATGTACACGGTTTTTTAAAAAGACAAGCTCATAATCGGGGGTCAAAAAACGTTGTGCCCTACCGTATTGGGCGTGACGCTTTACCTTGAAGTGAGATGGTCTTAAATTCATGATTAATCTACTCAAATGTTTCAAAAAGGAGGATCGTGCTTTAAAACCTTTTCGAATCTTCAATTTTCGACATTAAGACATAAATTAATCAATAAAGTACCAATTTTGGGCGTATCGAGGGTGCTAATCCTTCCTCATACGTAACTGACTCCCGAGCCTATTTTCTCAAAATTTGTAGACCAAAATGTTTTATAAGGTGGCCCAATCACACCACAAAAAAAGATTGGTGGCGACTCCGAATTTTTGTTTTCAAAAGTCGATCCTTGTTTTTTCAAAAAAAACGGTTTCGACAACTATAAAAAAAATTTTATTCATAACTTAGTGAATAATGTTACTTATATTTCTGATTGTATTTTACCTTTATTCTTCACACTCATGACATCATGCCATATGTTTAAAATATTTTTTAATATTATAAACTAATCATCAAATTTTAAATTTAATGTTTATGGTACATTTCATATTTAATTTTTATAGTTTCTTTAAATAATTTAATTTTTCTATTTTAATTTCACATAATTTAATTTTTTAATTTTACAGTGATATTAACTAGTCCAAATAATTATCATCTTTAATTATTTCAATTACAATACTAATGTGTTTCTTTTCTAAAACACACTTTTAACATTAAAAAATCTATTGTAATATGATAAGTTGAATGGATTTTTTCAAAAACAAGCCAGCCTCTATATTTTAACAGGAGTTATTAAACGTGTTAACTAATTTAATTGATTAATGGTATTATAAAAATAAAAAAATAATTTATGTCAAATTAAAATATAAATATTAAGTTGTAAATTTAAATATAATAGAGTGGTCATAATCCGCATATAACTTAAAACATTTTATATATAACACAATCATTTGATATTTGTTTCACTAAAAAATTTGAATGTTTTAGAAAATTGGTTTTTAATTAGTAAAAATTAAATTCAGTGATTAAAATTATATCATAAATAAATATATTAAAATTTTGATAAACATATGATAAAATTATAATTATATCGACAAATAGTATAAATTAAAACAAGGTTTTGAATATCATAAAAACAAAGTCACATCATTAATCGTTCAGACATGGAAATAATTTATATGAACTTATATGTGGAATCAATATTGATAATGTTGTCTTTCTTGAAGAATCTATAAAATCACATAAAATGTTAAATCTTCCAAATCGGACGTAAAGTTTGAAGTGGGGCAAGAAAAGAAAGGTCAAAGTAAGAGAGTTGACTATTGAAATAAATGGAAGTCACTAACACAAAACCACTGGAGGTAATTGGCAGAAGAAACCTTACATGTAAAAAGCCAGAAATTATTATAAATTTATTTATAAGTTTTCTGTAATTCTTAAATGGAGAATAAATTATGTATTTTAACGCGTTTAAACTTACGTCTTCTTATATTAAAAATGTAATGTCAATTAAGTTAAAACTCAATCGATTAAATTTATTTTTAATTTAAATTATAGATTATAATTAATTTGTATCCTCTTTCATATTTTTTTATTTTTAATTTAAACCTTTGTAAAAAAAAACTTTATCATTTTATTGTTTAATAATTTAATATACTTGTAACAACTCAATTTTGCCCAACCCAAACAATAAACAAATAAATAAATAAACTTTAAAGCCCAAATATACCAGCCCAATAACCCACAACCTAAACAAAGAAAGACAACTCTAATGCCTCTAAGCCTCTAGTCGCTGTCGTTCCTTTGCCTTTGCCACATCAACAGGCGCGTCACCCGAGTTCTACCTTCCTTTTATCGAAATGGCAAGGCATAGCTCCCCAACGCCGTTGTCTTTGCCACAGACACATGCAAAAAAAAAAAAAAAAAAAGAAGTAGAGAAGTAAAGAACAGCAGGACAAAAACAAAAACAATAATATAATGTAACATATTTTGACTATAAAAGCCGAAAATTTTTTGTAACAAAGAAGAGAATGAAATAGAAAAAAAAAGAACAGAAGTTTGAAAAAAAAGATAGTTCCTTTATTTTTTAAAATTTTTGAAGCAAACAGAAAAAAGAAAAAACGAAAGATTTAATTTTTTTATTTGTTAAAGCGTCGTTGTGGAACCCCCTTTTCCCGACTTGAGAAGCCTCAAAACCCCAAGGGTTGAGTTTTTTACTGAAATAAATTAAAAAAAATTTTATATACCAAAATAGGTTGTCAGTTAGATTATTTATCAAAATGGGTTTTTTTTTTATTTGCGCCTATTTGACAGGCGTGACTCTTTTTTTTATATTAAAATATTCTTCTTCTTTTTTGTTTTTTAAATAAAATATTTTTTTATTTTGGGATCAGTATGACGGGTGTATAGATACGAATACAAATTGCGCCTATCTTTGAGGCGCAACTAATTGAGCGTTTCTCAGAGGCGCGACTAATTGTGCCTATCTCAGAGGCGCAAATGGTGGGGTCCACAGGAGTGTCTGTTGCTTAATTTTTCCCCTATATATACCCCGAAAATCAAATGAGCACAGACACAAAATTTAGCACAGCAACAGAAACAAAATTTAGTTGAACGAAAATAAGAAGATAGGGAGAAGAAAAAAAGAAAGGAAAACAAGAAGGAGGATAATGTATTTTAGTTTATTTCTTTTTAAATAGAATGTAAAGTTTTGTTAGTAATTTTATTATTTGAAAGCTATTTTGTTAGGTTATTAATTTTGTTAGCTTCTGAATGAAAAATTTTGCATTAAAAATTTTATGTAATTTTTTTGCTATTCGAAACTGTTTTGAGAATTTTGAAAATTTTTTAACAGATCTAGTATTGAAGATGGAGAATCAGTTTTTCGTATGTGTTTATTTAGATGGAGAAATTTTGACAACAACCGTGGGATGTATATTTGAATGTCGCAAACAAGTAGTAATGAGATTTAATAGAAATATCTCGTTTGATGATATGAAGGAAAAAATTAGTGAAAAATTTTATAGACGTTGTGGGAGAAGGATCTTGAAACTTTTTTACAAGTTTCCAGTTTCGATGGATCCCATAAAATTCACCGAAATGGAACTTGTAGACGATGAAGACGTGAAGATAATAAACTAAAATAATAAAATTTTTGGAACAAAATACGGCATCCAAATGAACTGCACAGTTAATAACATTATTATATTAACGCGGGTCGAGTGAGATAAAATAATAAAATTAAGTTTTTATTGGAAAAACTTACCCCCTTTCTAGCATGATTCTCAATCATCAGACGGTATATCGGAACCATGTATAACCTCTCGGTACTCGGATTAGTGCTCCATCTATGAAAACAAATTGTTAAAACAATATAATCCGAAAAAAAGTCAACTAATTCTTATAACGAGTAAAAATCCATCACCTATTAACGAGTGGAAATATGTATGATTGATGACTAATGGATGCCAAGAATGGCATCCGATAAAGTGCCCACGACTGCAGCAGTATGAGGCATCCTCCTATGTCTATCGCAGAAGGATCTGTCGTCCGACAAAATTCACAATACAGCATGGCTAACACTGCGGACCCCCAACTGTATGGACGGGTGTTTTGCAAATTGGATAATAGGGGTAAGTACATCAAGTGGATCGCACTGCCGTTTGCATCCGGCATGAGTACACCCCTATAAGGTGTATAATGTAAGCTCGAACGGCCTGCATCACCTCTCATTCATTGACAGTACTCGGCAAATGCTCAAAATTGGCCTTTTGTAACGACCCAAATTTCACGGGCACCGAAAAAAGTGAGTTTAGGGCCTCCTTCTTAGGAAAACGAGTTCGTAAATATTTATTAAAAATATTTACGAAGTTAGTTATAAGTTGAATTAGATTTTTGATAAGTGAATTTAGTTTAATTAGAAGTAATTATTAGAAAGGACTAAATTGAATAGAGCATAAAATTTTAATTATAGAATAGAGAAAGGTTGAAGGATTAAATTAGTAATTAAACCAAATTAGTGACATGTGTAAATAAACAATGAATACATGTGTATTTAAATTATTAGTACAAATGTATAATATATATACATTTACTTATTTATTAAGTAAAAGATGTTTATTTATTTATTATAATTATTATTAATAATTATGTAATATTATATTTTATTAATTAGTTGTGATAATGACAAGTGTATGGTAATGATGAATTACATGTGTAATAGCATGTATGTATACAAATGTATGTATATAATTAGTTCTAAAATAGATATTTTGTTATTAATAAATTAAAATAATTAAGTAAAGAAGGTAATAAAATAAAACATAAAAAGAAAAAAAGAATAGAAAAGAGTGCAGAGAAACCCACGAAATTGGGAAGGAAAAAGAAAGAAAGAAAGAAGAAAGGAAAATTTAGGGTTTGAAAGCTTGAAGTTAAATTGGTAAGTTAATTAAGTCATTTTTTCGTGATTTTGATGTTTTTGGAGTCCTAAAGTAAAGTACTATTGAATTTGTGTGGAAATATTGAAAGTTAATAGACTTTTGAGTAGAGTTTATGTTGAACAAATGATGAAATTAGGGATCAAATTGATAGAATTATTGATTAAAATTGATTTGAGGACTAATTTGTAAAATAGGTCATAAGTTTTATGTTGTAGGGGTTAAATTGAAAAAAAATTCGAAATTATGGAAAAATGATGAAAATTTGATAGTTGAATTGAAGTTTTGATGGAATTTGAATAAGAAAATGATGTGAATTGTAAAAAGGAAGAAGATGAATGTGGTTAGGACAAATTTGGTATTAAGATAAAAGTTATATGGAAAGTTATTATTTTATATAAAATATATGTGTTATTAATTAATTGTAATTATGCTAATTTTCGTAGCAAACAAGGAAACCGAGACGTCCAGTATGAAGGGAAAGGAAAAAGTGATCGATGAGTAGCCCGAGAGAAATATCGGTTTGTATTATCATAATTCAAGTTATTTCTTATTAAATGTTTAATTTTAATATATGTGTATGAAATTTGAATGTAGGTAAATATTGATATTGAGTGAAATGTGAATTAGATTTATTGATGAATAAATATAAGTATGTGAAATTGAATTGTATGATTGAATTGAATAATGTTGGTATATATATGAATTGGAAATTGAGATTGAACTGTTAATGTGATTGAAGTGAATATAAATGATTATGATCAATTGGAAATAGAAATAAAGTGAAATTATGTGATTATGTGAATTTGAAACAAGTTGTGCTTGAATTGAGAAATATGTGAGAAAATAGGGCCAAAGTGCAATTAATGTGAACTTGACTGAAATAGAGAAAGAAATCCACTACCCTATTAACTAGTCGGGCTTAGTGGATATAGTTGGCATGCCATAGAGTTTAGAAGAGTACAGGATTTATCAGCTTTGCCGATCAGGCACTTTATGTGTCGTATTCAGGCATCTTGTGTGACGTATTCAGGCACCTAGTGTGTCGTTCCAGGCACTATATGTGTCGTATATTGATCAGGTACTATGTACCGTTTAGGCACAATGTGCCGTATTAGTGTGTTTGGGTTGGAACCTGAGTATCCGTTAAAGTCCAGAGTGTTAATAGGATGTATAGTTGAAATGTGAAACTTATATAAGTTTGATTGATTATTGTACTATTGATTACTTAAATGAATAAGTAATTAAAATGTGAATTGAAAGTGAGATTGGATAGGGAAAATGTGAATTAAATGTTTATATGGTGAATGTAATTGATGTTATGATTTATGGATGAAATTGATGCATATCTAAAGTGGATATTGTTGTTAATATAGTTTAAATGGTAAGGCATGAGAAAGCTAATTGTTATAAATTTATTATTTGTCTTAAAATTTTAGTTATTTATAATTTGAATTATGGTAATACCACTGAGTATTTCCAATACTCAGCGTACGGTTGTTTCTCGTGCGCAGGTTAGGTAAAGTTGAAGTTCAGTCAAGCATCCAAGTCGATCCCGATCTCAGCTCAATTTTTGGTGATGAATCTATCCCGATCTCAGCTCAATTTTTGGTGATGAATCTATCTTTTCGAAATGTGGCATGTACTAGGTTTGGTTTTAGTCACTTGTAAATGCTTTGTGTTTTGAATGTAAATGTGGTTTATAACCTTTAAGAAGTTTTTGATATGAATGAATGAATATTAGCAAAGTTTGAAAGGTATGATAATGTTATTTGAACAAGATTTATATGTCAATGTTTTGGGCATAAATTAGGTGTGTTTAGCATGTGAAAATAGCTTAAAAATGGTGAAAAATCATGTTTTCACACGGCCGAGGCACATGGGCGTGTGCCCAGGCCGTGTGGCAAAGTTAGAATCGACCATAGGTTAGTCCCACGGTCGTGTGTAGCAAGTCAGATCTGCCCACGGCCTGGCCCCACGGCCATGGGGATCCCCATGGGCAGGCCACACGGGCATGTCTCAGGCCACACGGGCATGTGCCCCTATTTTCAAGGAAAAATTTCTAAAGTTTCTGGTTTAGTCCCAAATCACTTCCTAACATTTTGGGTCTAGTAGGTCTATATTAAGGACTTTTGATGGAAATTAGAAGATTTTAGATTAAAGCTCTGATTTATGACTCATTTTTGTTCATTTATTAGTGTATAAGTCCGGTAATGTCTTGTAACCCTGATCCAGCAACAATTTAAGGTTAGGGGGTGTTACACCTTTAGCCATGAAAACCTTAAACTGATAAATTTTCCCTCACTTGGCGAGCGTCCAAGTAATTCATAGCAAATGGTAGCTGGCCTAGAGATCGAACTTACGCCCGTGACCACATTCCCGTCGATAGGAAGCCCGAGCTGTAGTGCAACATCCTCTAGAGTAATGGTGCACTCCCTACACGGCAAATGAAACGTGTGGGTCTCCAGACGCCATCGCTCGACTAAAGTGGAAATCAAGTGGTATCGCAGATCAAAAGTCCGGATTAATGCCGCTGATTCGAACCCGGCTAACTTCAAGTATGGTATTAAGCGTTCATCTGGCAGAAACCCTACACTATTAATACGGCCCCTTAATACGCGATATGGACCTTGACATTATTAAATTAGCAAAATAGTTAATACAATATAATTTAATTCCGCAAATAACATGAGTATCAAATAAAAAATTTATTACCATCTCATTAATAGTACTTGATATGTGATTATTATTATTATTAATCAAAGAACTCATTTGCAGCAAATCTGCAACTAAAAAAATAAATTCATTTAATTTGTTTCAAAAAATACAATAAATTATTTCAAATTTCAGAAACAAAACATGGTAAATATCTAATAATTTCCCATAATTTACCTACAATTAAAAAAAAATTCTGTTAGATTACAATAATAATATAATTAAAATTAATATAAACTATCTAAACATAAAAACATACGAATTAAAAAAAATAAAAATAGAAAGAGAAACATACCTGATTAGTTTCTTTCAAACAAACAACCTATAAAAATAACAACAAATTTAATCTAATCTACATTTTAATAAATCAATAAAAATTGTCAAATAAATAAAAAATCAAATAAAATTACATTATATAAAAATTACATTAAAAAAATATAAAAAACACTAGAAACATTGATATTTGTGGGTGTTAAATAATTTATAACTTAATATTAAATTCACCAGATACTAAACTAAACACAACATTGATATTTGTGGGTGTTAAATAATTTATAACTTAATCTTAAATTCACCAGATACTAAACTAAACACAACATTGATATTTGTGGGTATTAAATTTTTTAATTAAAATTTTAAATAATTTTAATAAAAACATTTGTCAATATCTTAATTCATACTTGGAATCAACAGTGCATTAAATGGAATTCGAAGATTCATATCTTTATTGTAGATAAAAATATCCGTATTCCATATTTTTTCACACAGTCAAAACTCTACTTCCATTGCTCAAAATAAGAATCTTAATTATGAGTCATTTTGAGAAACGCTTTTAATTGATACTATTAATGTATTATTATCAATTTTTTAATTTTTTTAAGTTGCTGTTAAGTATTGGTATGTTAATAATTGATTTATATTCTTCAATATTTCTACAACCATTTTTTTTATAAAAATAATTTTAAAGTATATAATTTTATGAAAAGAGTTAGTTATGATTAAACTTGGACAAATTGATATCCAAGTTGATATAAAAAAAATTAAATGAGTTGACAGCAACTATTAACATACCAATACTTAACAGTAAATTAAAAAAATTAAATGAGCTTAAACATCATTTGTCCAAATTCATTTTCAAAATGAAATGATTTTTAATTTTTTTTATAAACTTATATGTTAAACTCATCAAATACTAAACTAAACACAATAATTTATAACTTAATCCTAAATTGCTAACAATTTATAACTAAAATAATACAATACATTACCTTTTTTTTCTTCCTTCTTCTTCTTCTCTTCTTCTTTTTTTCTTCTCCTTTATCTCTTTTCTTTCTCTCTTCCGGTGGATGGGGTTTGGTTTGGGGGACCATGCTTATAAGGTCCCCCATTTGCAACTTTTTCCTATTGAAGGGACTAGACACAGCAGCAGCATGATGCACCAACAACTGCTAGCAGATGGAGCAAGGGAGGGTGGCATGCATGCAGCAACAGATGTTGCAGGAGAGGGGACTGTGCAAACCATTTGCGCCTAGGTGTTAGCCTCGATTAGTCGCGCCTCTGACATAGGCGCAACTTGGATTTGTATTTCGTATATATACCCGGGAAAAAAATTAATAATATTTTATTAAATGAGAAAAAAATTAATATAAAAAATCCATTCGCGCCTGTCAGATAGGCGTGATTAAAGAAAACATACCATTTCGGTAATTAATCTACCTGACAACCTATTTAGGTATTTAATTTTTTTTAATATATTCGGGTAAAAAACCCCCAAGGGTTCCATCAAGGGCCTCGCCAGAAAAAGGAGAAAGAAAATGGTTTCTTGGTTCATAGCCAAACTTCGACTGAGTTTTTGGGGATTTTAACCCCAGGTCTGTATTCCACGTGAAAAAGGGGCAAAAAGAGATTTTTTAGGGAATTTCTAGCCACCGAAAGTGGCAGTCGCCGGCGTCGATGACCCATGGTCTCAGCGGCCTGAAAAGGCCCATTGGCCAGAGACGGAGAGAAGAGTTGAGAGAAAAAAAAAAAGAAAAGAAAGGGGAAAGTTTTTTCCTTTTTAAACAGAGAAGAGAAATGATTTTTTTTTTTTAGGTTTTTAACTTAAATAGGGGTACTATACGACGTCGTTTTGGGGTGTAGTTTAAAATGCCCAAAACATCATCATTTTGACACGACCCGATCCGGATCCATCTAGGATCCGCGTGTTTTCAAGGGGAGGGTCTAATTTCCATTTTGGTCCTTCTGCTTTTTTGCACTTTTCTAATTTTGTCTTATTTCTTTTTTATTTGTTTTAATTTCACCCCTTTAATTTTAATTTCTTTACATGTCAGTCCCTTGACCCATTGTTGGCCTAAAGGAATGACATGGGTTTGATATAATTTCCTTTTGAGTCCCTGTACTTTCCTATTTTATTTTAATTTGAGCCTTTATGTTCTATTTTTTATAATTTATACTTTAAATTTTATTACATTTTCAATTTAGTCCCTTGTTCATTTAATTAAACCACTGTACTTGTTTTTTTTAATTTGCACCCTTTAAGTTGCATAATTTACATTTTTACCCTCAAATTTGTTGATTATTTTATTTTGGTCCTTTATTTTTAATTATTGATACTATTAATACTATCAAGTGATTATCGTTGTTAATTAATATTATTTTTGTTAAAATTTGCTCAAATATCAATATTTTATGTAATTACGTTATTATCATACATTTTTGTATTTTTTCATTACTATTATCATTATTATCATATAGTATTATTAATTGAATATTTTTATTGTTATTACTATTTCTTATTATTGTATTCAATGTAGTATTGTCATTTTATTTCATTATTTATGTTGTTATTTTGTTAATATCATAATTTTATCATCATCATACATTGTAAATGTTGCTACATACATTCATCCGTTTTTTCATCGCAAGCGCATAAAGAGAAAAAAGTAATTAAAATCGAGGCAATATTCGTTATTTTTGGGATTCGAGGAGTTGTGCTTCTAACTTACGGAGTTTGGTCTCTTCCTAGAACCGAAATAACCAAACACTCTATTTAAAATTCAATATATGTAGGACTTAGGTAATAATCAAATGACAAGTATTATTGTTTTCGAGGATTCAAGATATCATGCCCTAACTTACGCGGCATGAATTCTTTTTCTCGATTAACTTGAAATAAGAAGGCCCTTTCCATAAAATTTAATTTAGTTGGAGATATTTTAATCAAATCATGCAAGAAGGGATCGTATTTTAAATTTTCTTTGAATTCTCAATTCACAACACTAAGACATCAAGTAATCAACTAGGTACCAATTTTGAGCGTTATGAGGGTGCTAATCCTTCCTCGTACATAACCGACTCCCAAACTCATTTCTTGGATTTTGTAGACCGAAAATTATCGTTTTAGTAAATCTAACCTTTTATTAAAATGATCAAATTTCGAGGTGATCCAATCACACCTAAATAAAAAAGGATTGGTGGCCTCCATTTTCATTTTTAAAATAAAAAAGTCGAGCTCCAAAAAGGTTTCAACAGCTTGGCCACTCTACTAGGGAGCAAAATAAGATAGTCAAGCCGCTAGTTGAATACTTTTTTGTCTTTTTATCGAAAATTGATAATTCGGTTTAAATTGACGATCCCTTCATTGCATTTCATCCTTCATGTTGGTGATAAATAATATTTGTTATCTCAGGTTACATAGCGATCTAATACATCTGTTTTATTGGTTCGAGAGTTTCTCTTTATGTTTTAATATATTGCATAGCATAATCATTCCATTCTACCCTTCTTAAGTGGGAGTGAGAAGCTATTCCTTCGTGATGCCTTCACTTCTACACAGACATAGGAAAATGTATTCCCCTGAATTGAACTCTGTCCGTATAAGCTTATAATAGGTGAGGATCGAGGAATCTTCCAGTTCAAGTACCTTTATTCTAGAACCAAACCACATGTAATAAACTTTAAGAGCTTACCCTAGATAGAACCATATCGGAGCTTTAGCGGTTACCCGAATATATTACAAAGAAGAAATGTTTTTAATTGTTATTCTTTGCTCTAATTTGTATTCCAACTTTATATAAAATGTATTGACTTGTTTCGTTTTGTTTTGGTTGTATTGCATTTTCATATTAAAGGAAAGGTGTTGATTTGTGTTCAATTGCTAAATAGAGAGCTTGTCATGGAGAATGGGTTTTTTGATAAGGTGGAAGACAATACGGCCGTACGAATATGGCCAAAGATAGGGACCATGTTTTGAGCGAAGCTTTGGCCTAAGTACGAGAAGGATATTGACCATTTGCAAACCCTAGCCATTCAAGCTGACATTCTGAGCCTGAAATATGAATCAGAGTTGGATCGAGGCCGAGAATTAGCTTGGTTTCTTGGGAAAGTTTAGGTTTTGAGTGTTAAGGCGAGACCATATATGTATTCGCTTTATGTAAAGAAGCTTGTTTTCTAGAAAAGTTGTTCTAATAAAATTGAATTAGAATTAACACATTTTTGCATGCATATTTTCCATTCATTAACATTACATTTCATTGCATGCAATAAGTTTCATGAAATCCAAAAGTGCGTTGAGTTCAGAACTCTAGTACAAAGCCTTATGGATAACAAAGAGTTAGAATTCTTTAAAGATATCATGGGTTTAGAAGGGAAATATGTTTGGGCCTTTGAAGAGGGAACTAAAAAACCTATCAGGAATCTGTCCTTATATCCCCGGAAATGTTTTGAACAACTAGACTATGTAGGAGATCCTTGTAGTTTTTAGGACCATTTCAGAATAATATTAAGAACATACCTATTGCTCTAAGCTTGGGAACAATAGGGATCCTTTTGTGAAAAAGGCACATGTCTATTATCTTTATTTCAATGAAAACATGCATTTTTTTATGTCTCATTGTGCAAACACTTCACTATCTCCTTCATTCATACTAATACCACACAGATAATTATTCTTAAATTTATTTGTCCTTTGGATATTCATTTATTCTTATAATAGTTCTCCGAAAATCAATGATACGAGCAAACTTGCTACTAACTCAGAGTCTCCTTTTGAGCAAAATATGTGTCCAGAAGAACCTCAGGACTCTGAAGATGATCGAAACTTCAACTTATCTCCTGATATGTTAAGGATGGTAGAACAAGATGAGAAACAAATCTTATCTCAAAAAGTGTCAGTGGAAATTGTGAGCTTTAGAGATGAACAAGAAAAGAAAGAGGTGAAAATTGGAACTTGCATCACTGCAAAGACAAGGCAAGACCTCATTGAATTACTCCAAGAATTCAAAGATGTCTTCGCATAGTCGTATCAAGACATGCCTGGACTAAGTACTGATATTGTGGTACACAGGCTTCCCATAAAGGAAGAATGCAACCAGTTCAATAGAAACTTCGAAGGATGAGGCGAGATATACTGTTAAAAATAAAAGAAGAGGTTAAGAGATAATTTGACGTTGGTTTCCTACAAGTGATCAAATATTCGGAGTGGGTAGCCAATATAGTTGCTGTCCCTAAGAAAGATATGAAAGTGCAAATATGTGTAAACTATAAAGATTTAAATAAGGTTAGCCCGAAGGACAATTTCCCGTTGCCTCACATCTAAGTGAAGTTATAGTCGAGCAAGATGAAGCTACAAATCATATACCCCTAGAGTTGCAGTGGGTCAGATTGAAGTTACCATAGCGAAACTTATCTCCCTAAAGTTGCAATGGAGTAAGATGAAGCTACAAATCCTATACCCCTGAAGTTGTAGTGGGTCAAATTGAAGTTACCATAGTGACTCTTATCTCCCTGAAGTTGTAGTGGAACAAGATGAAGCTACAAATCACATACCCCTAAAGTTACAGTGGGTCAGATTGAAGTTACCATAGTGAATCTTATCTCCCTGAAGTTACAGTGGAACAAGATAAAGTTACAAATCTTATACCCCTAAAATTGTAACGGGTCGGATTGAAGTTGCCATAGCGAATCTTATCTCTCTAAAGTTGTAGTGGGTCGAATTGAAGTTACCATAGTGAATCTTATCCCCCTGAAGCTGCAGTGGGTCAGATTGAAGTTACAGTGGGTTAGATTGAAGTTACCATAGTGAATCTTATCTCCTTGAAGTTACAGTGGAACAAGATAAAGTTACAAATCTTATACCCCTGAAATTGTAACGGGTCGGATTGAAGTTGCCATAGTGAATCTTATCTCCCTGAAGTTACAGTGGAACAAGATAAAGTTACAAATCTTATACCCTTGAAATTGTAGCGGGTCAGATTGAAGTTGCCATAGCGAATCTTATCTCTCTAAAGTTGTAGTAGGTCGGATTGAAGTTACCATAGCGAATCTTATCCCCCTGAAGTTGCAGTGGGTCAGATTGTAGTCACTGTAGTATTGTCATTTTATTTCATTATTTATGTTGTTATTTTGTTAATATCATAATTTTACCATAATCATACATTGTAAATGTTGCTACATCCATTCATCCTTTTTCCGATGCAAGTGCATAAAGAGAAAATAATAATTAAAACTGAGACAATGTTTTTTTTTTTGGGATTCGACGAGTCGTGCTCCTAACGTATCGAGTATGGCCTCTTCCTAGAACCGAAATAACCACTCACTCTATTTAAAATTCAATACACGTAGGACTTAGGTAATAATCAAATGACGAGTATTATTGTTTTCGAGGATTCGAGATATCGTGCCCTAACTTATGCGACATGATTTTTTTTCATGATTAACTCAAAATAAGAAGGCCCTTTCCATAAAATTTAATTTAGTTAGCGATATTTTAATCAAATTATGCAAGGATGGATCATATTTTAAATTTTCTTTGAATTCTTACTTCTCAACACTAAAACATCAAGTAATCAACTAGGTGCCAATTTTGAGCGTTATGAGGGTGCTAATCCTTCCTCGTACGTAACCGACTACCGAACCCATTTCTTGGATTTTGTAGACAAAAAATTATCGCTTTAATGAATCTAATCTTTTATTAAAATGATCAAATTTCGAGGTGATCCCAAATTTCGAGGTGATCCAATCACACCTAAATAAAAAGGATTGGTGGCGACTTCGTTTTTGTTTTTAAAATAAAAAGTCGAGCTCCAAAAAGGTTTCAACAATATTATAACCAATGTGCAATCTCTTAATTACTTTTTAATTATTCCAATTTATAGGTTTTTAACAATTTGTTTTATTTATAATTAGATTATAACACATCTTTGATATAAATGACATAAATAAAAATTATATTTATAAAAAAATTATGTAATAACTAAAAGAAGTTTTAATTGAAATAATAAATATATAAATACTATGAGATGTTAAGTTCAAATTTCATTATATGTTGATTTTTTTATTGATTTTATATAAAAATATAATATAACAATTTTTTTTGTAATAATATAATTTATTTTGTAAAAAAACATGAGAATCATTTTCCAATTGAAATAAATTTTAATTGAGGGTCATAATAACTCAGTTAATTATATAAAAAATAGTAAAAATAAGATAATTATGTAATTAAAATAGTTAGTCTTTCAATTTTTTTTTAAAAAGATATATTAAATAATGTGTCAACCAACTTCCATTTGATTAAAAAAATACAAAAATACCATTCTATGTATAAATAAATTATATTATTGCGAGAGTATGTTTGTTTTTTTTATATATTTAATAAAACCAATAAAAAATAGTTACGTGATGAAACTTGAAATTCATGTCACTAGAACCTATAAAAATTTGTTTTACCACTTCAATCAAAAAATTATTTTAATCTTTTAATACATTTCAATGTTGTTACGCAAAATGTTTCATCCACATTATTTGTATATTTATATTAACTCTTGATTGAATTAGTGTCACGAGTCAATTAATCACTAATTCGATTAAAAAAATATGAAAATACCATTACAAATATAAATAATTTATATTAGAACAATGGTACATTTTACCTTTTTAATAAAATTAATAAAAAAAATTACATACGATGAATTTTGAATCCATATAATTGTATCAATGAAATCTTACATTTATATGTTATTTTAAAATATACAACTAAATTGCATTTGTATATTATTTTTAGGTACACATGAATTCTAAATATCACATACCACAAATATATTTATACTATTAATAAAACCCTTGATTGAGCTGGTGCCACGGGTTAATAAAATATGAACACCATTAAAAAATTACGGAAATGTTATTTATCTATACTATTAATAAAATTCCTGATTGAGTTGGTGTCATAAGTTAACCTAAATATTAATTCGATTAAAAAATTATAATTTTTTATGTAATTAAAATAAATCATATTATTCGAAAATATTTCAAGGATTGGAATTTTTTTTTATATATTTTTGAAGTAAAATTTCATTATGTTAATTTTAAGTAGGTAGCTATGTTGGATAAATGTAGTTTGAATACACATACCCTGTAATAGAATTTTAATGAGAAAATTTCAATGTCAGCTGGTGAAATTCACTGTATATCCAAAACCAACCTTGTAATAGACTTTGTACTAAAGCAGTGCGGTACCCTAAAAAGGTTTCGGTTATTCATGCTTTCAAAGACCCATTTGTTTATTTAAAAGGCTGAAAAACCTGGAAAGCGACTTCCAGTAAAGGTCGTTTACGCTTCTGCTTCTTCTTCTTCATCTTCAAACAATCAAACACTTTGCCTGCACTAAAATTCACCGTCACCTTAATCCACTGTTTCTTCAAAGAAAACTGAAATGAAGTACGTTTTGATTACTGGAGGAGTCGTAAGTGGGCTTGGCAAGGGCGTCACCGCCAGTAGCATAGGCGTTGTTCTTCAAGCCTGTGGCCTTCGTGTTACTTCCATTAAAATTGGTTTCTTTCCTCCTTACAATCCCTTTTTTCCATAATTTTTTTTCTTATTTTCGGTTATTTATTTATTTTTTTCTATGGGTTCAGGCTTCTGGGCTTGTTTCTGGGTTTTGTTCTTCTCGACCAACAGTTCACATTTTTAGTGCATTTGTTTGGGAAGCTTTATATATTCTGCACTCTTTCTCACTGTTTATTATTGCTATTGCTTGCTCTATGGTTCCTTAACTTTTTCTTTCTGGGTTTATTTTATATTTTTAATTTGAGAACCCTCCCGATTATGCTTACTTTAAATCTGTTCGTTACCCTTCATCTTTTTATCTTGCAGATCCTTATCTCAACACGGATGCTGGAACCATGTCGCCTTTTGAACATGGGGAGGTTTTTGTTCTTGATGATGGTGGAGAGGTTTTACTATCCCCTTTCTTTTGTCTCTAGCATGAAGTATTTTGTACTTATAGTATTTGCCAAAAAAAGAGAAAAAAGTGACCTCACTGCAGTATAATATTGACTAATTTGGTTTATGTTAATGTTTTAAAAGGTCGATTTGGATTTGGGTAATTATGAGCGTTTCCTAGATGTCACCCTTACTAAAGACAACAACGTTACTACTGGAAAGATTTATCAGGTATTTCTGTTTATTCAGGGTAGATGCTAATATATTTGTTCAGTCTTCACTTGAGCTATATTAGTGGGTGAAAATTAAGAATCTGTTGCATTTCGTACCAGTCTGTCCTTGATAAGGAACGAAAAGGTGATTATCTCGGAAAGACCGTTCAGGTGACTTTTGTTATTATCGATCATCTATCTACTTTTTTATGCAGGAAGAAAGTAACAAATAACAATAAGTTCATGTCCTTTTCACTTTTTTGTGGATCCCAGGTTGTTCCACATATCACAGATGCTATTAAGGATAGGATCGAGGCAGTTGCTCTCATTCCTGTGGATGGAAAAGAGGGTCCTGCTGATGTCTGTGTGATAGAGTTGGGAGGCACTGTTGGTATGAATTGTGCTAAAAAAGACGCTGGACGTGTCAAGAATTCCCCTTTTTTTATTCTTCTTTCTTGCTTTTCTTTTTGTGGGGGTGAGAAATGCTTTATTCTTTTTTATTTGTATGGGGGTGTTTCTTCAGGTGACATTGAATCAATGCCATTCATTGAGGCTTTGCGACAGTTGTCCTTTTCAGTTGGTAAGTCTGCAGTGTTTTCTGTTTATTTAGGAATGTAATAATACTCTGTCGCTTTGTTTGTTTATCAATCATTTTGTTCCAACTTGGTTATTAGCCTTGTCATGTGGTGTCCAGTGCTTATTTAGATTGACACATATGTGGTGACCTTTCAGATCCACATGTAGTCACAGACCAGAAAGTTGTGCTATGGGAACCTGGATTCATAAGGAATGTGTCGGCCTTTGTTTTTTTGGGCCGGGGGGGGGGTGTTAATATAATTTGATTATGTAGTGCTGCAATTTTGCAACTTCTGCATTATTCAAATGTACCAGGCTATGCTGGTCAATAGGTTAAATACTTTGGACATGCATTTGCGATGGTGTATGTACACACACATTCAAGTTGATAAATGAGAAGTTACAGTTATTCAGGTTTCTGAATGTCTGGTAGCCGTTCCCATTCTGTTAAACCTCAATCTAGAACATTTGATTCTGCATCTATGGAGTGGTTCAAAGAGACTATATCAATCTATTTGGTATCTTTGGATATTAATCTTCATGTGTCATAATAAATTTCATTTTCTTCCTCAGGGAAAGATAACTTCTGCCTCATTCATGTCAGCCTGATACCTGTGCTGGGTGTAGTTGGGGAGCAAGTAATACACCATAATTTTCCTTAAACATAATACATAAATTGCAAAGTACTTTTAGGTCATTGTTTGGATCTTATTTTTAAACTGATATCAGTTAAGTTCCTTATTAAACATTGCCGCCAGTTGTGGTGTCAATAATTCTCCATCTCACTCTCTCTCTCTGATGCAGAAAACTAAGCCTACACAACATAGTGTCCGAGAACTTAGAGCATTAGGCTTGACTCCTCATCTGCTTGCATGTCGCTCAGCTCAGGTACACTGTCTCTCGTGTACTTCTTGCAGTAGATGATTTTTCATTAGAATCGTTTGGAGAATTGCATCATTGCATTTTATCTTTCTGGAGTATTATTGCGTTGGCTCACTGTAGCACTTTTAGGCATTTTTATTAGTTTTTAAACGTGTTGGCATGAAGCTATGTAATCGTTATCATCTTTGTGGGGTGCGGCATTATGTTGGCGCTTTACTTACATAAGTTTTGCTGCAAACTGTTGTTGAACTTGTCATATATAACTTGGCATCATATCTGTAGCATTCATATCATATAAATATTTTGTGAACAATTGCATTTTCTAAGCTTTAGCCCTTGGGTTTAATTGTGTTTTCTCCTTTTATCTTGCTGGATATCCTTTTGATTTCTTTGTTTTCTTGATCTGAGCTTCGTCCCAAACTGATGGTAAATACACCCTTTTGGTTGGTGACTTACAGCCATTATTGGATAATACAAAGATGAAACTTTCACAATTTTGTCACGTTGAGGTAAATTTGATTGCAGGTTTGTATTCTTTTGAGTTAGTTTGGTCATCTCTACTAAGGATTGTGTTTATCCTTCTGGTTCTTCACAGGCTGCGAACATCCTAAATATTCATGATGTTCCCAACATTTGGCATATTCCTCTCTTACTTAGAGTATGTTCTATAGCAGTTCTTCCTTGTCTGGAACTTAAAGATTCCTAGTCTCATTCTTTTATATTCTTTTTGATGAGGTTATATATTGTATATTGCTTCAGAACCAAAATGCTCATCATTCAATTCTGAAACAGCTCAATTTGCTCAGGTTAGTTTTTGGTTCAACATTTCATCATCCCTCTCTCTCTAAATATCATCAGATAACTAAGTTTGTTATAAAATTTATTTTGTTATGGCTTAACTCTTTGCTGCACAATGCGGCTGGCCTAGGCAATTAATATTTTTTATGGAGCATCACTAGTTGATTGTCAATCTTTTTCTCTTCTATCTCTGTGATTTTAGCACTTGGCAAAAGGTTTTATTTATTACTGGTTAGCATGTCAGACCGTTGGGATTGGCTGTTAACTACCAAAATTCACCATTAAATTTGGATCGAGGTACTAATTGCAGGAAGTTTTGATCAGTTTTACTAAGAGCTATAAAGTTCTGTTTCAGCATTGCCACACCTCCAGATTTAGAAGCTTGGACCAGGAGGGCAGAAACATTTGATAATCTCACTGATTCTGTTAGTATTCTTAATTTAGTTCTAATTGTCCAGTTTGAAATGGAAGAAATCTTTCTCATGTGATACAAAAACATAACCTTGTCCGCAGGTGCGGATTGCAATGGTGGGAAAGTACGTTGGTCTGACAGACTCATATCTATCCGTTGTGAAGGTGTAATGCTGGTTTAATTTTTTGACTTTTAGACTTCCTTTATTTTACCCCTAGTATATGTTATGCGAAATTTCATCCTTCAATGGACACTTAGTGTTATACAAGGCCTTCTGGTATATTATTATTGCTGTTAAATTATCCGTCTTCTCATCCTTTTTGACTAGGGTGGTAAGGTTTTCATAAATAATTATTTAAATGTTTCATTTGTTGGAAAGATTAGCACTTGGATCACTTCAGAACTTTGTATTACTCCATTTCCTACATGTTGGTGTTGTATCAGCTAGATCAATTTGGTAAAGGCCATATCGTATTGTGATTGATTGAAAACTAGGTATTCTTTATTAGTGGTGCCTGGTTTAAATCATCTCTCCTAATGGGTTGCATGTTTTCTGGATATCAGAGTTTAGTGACTTTGCTTTGCTGGTTTAGGTTTGGTGGTAATCATTGTTATTTTCTACAACTCATTTCTATAAATGTTTTCCTTCTCTTGTAGGCACTTTTACATGCTTGCATTGCATGCTCTTTGAAGCCTTCTATTGACTGGATTGCAGCTTCAGACCTTGAGGATGATACTGCCCAATCGGTATTGAATCAGTAACACTTTTGCTATTGCAATTTTTGTTTCAAAATGATACTATCGAAACATTCTTCTGTCTCATCCAGGCACCAGAAGCTTATGCTGCTGCGTGGAAGAGTTTAAGAGTAAGCCTTTCATAGTTGCACCCATTGTTTTAATGGCTTAACTTCCTTCAGTGCCAGATTTATTATCTAACAACCTATCTTGGTTTAGCATTTTCTTGGTCTAATTTTCTGCAAGTATAGGCTAGAACTAAATTATTTATGTAATTGTTAAGAGTTGAGTTTCTGTCTTAAACTGGACAATAGATTACCATTTAAATATTTATCCTTATTTAAAAGGGGGGGTGGTGGTGGTTCTTATTTGAGTTTGTACTTATCCTTTCTATTTAGGTTGTGCTACTGTTTTTATGCAGCATAGCATAGCATAGTCTAAAGGGAACTGGGGATGAGGGGTGTTGTGGAAATTGATTTATATTTTTTCTCGGAACTGCTATTTTGTAGAATGCTGAGTGTGTTCTAGTTCCTGGTGGATTTGGAGATCGTGGTGTGAGTGGAATGATATTGGCTGCAAAATATGCTAGAGAGAACAATGTTCCCTATCTTGGCATTTGCTTGGGCATGCAGATCTCTGTCATCGAGTATGCCAGATCTGTAAGTGACTTCTCTTTCAAATGCACGTTTTCTATTTTCCAAAGTTACACATGAAAAGCCTTTTGAGTTATTTGGTCCAGGTTCTTGGTTTAGAAAAGGCAAACAGTAATGAGTTCGATGATGAGACACCTGATCCTGTTGTCATTTTTATGCCTGAAGTATACATTTCCTCTTTCTCATTTTACTTTTTCATACTCCTTCCACATGCTTGCAGCACTAGATTATGTTATATTTTATGTGTCAGGGCTCCAGAACACATATGGGAAGCACAATGAGACTGGGATCTCGAAGAACGCAATTTCAGACCCCTGATTGTGTTACTTCTAAATTGTATGTTATTATCTGTTGGTTTGTTTAATTTAGAAGCTTCTTCAAACTCTACTTTGCAAAAAAGAAAAGAGAACCCTTAATCCATTTGTCTCCCATTTGTGCAATGGGCTCTCATGCCTTGTGACCTCTGGATGACAAGGTTTATGTAACACAAGTAATTTACAAGGGTACGATGTTATGTCTTTTAGATGGCATTGCTTCCCATGAAGTGTTACCTAATCTGAATTATTTATCAAGATGTTGGTTGGTAAAATAAGCCCTTATTATGTACCAAAAACAGATATTGTGCAGTGAGTGCTGCTGCTTCTAATAGTGTATGAATTAGAGCTCACCTGGTCTTTACATGCAACTAGAAATTCCCATCAAAGTTTTTGATGTATGTTTCAATTGCCATGCATGATAATTCTTTTTTATTTCACTTGCTAGGTACTGCAATCCATATTATGTAGATGAACGACACCGGCACAGATATGAGGTTAGTCAAGCTGATTCAACTGGAAAGAGGAGAAAAATTGGATCTATCAGCATAACTCAATATTTTATGATATGATTTATTGCCCCTTGCTTGACACTGATGCAGGTAAACCCAGATGTCATCGGGGTTCTTGAAGAAGCTGGGCTAAAATTTGTTGGGAAGGATGAAACTGGGAAAAGGATGGAGGTGGGTTTACATTTCTTTTTTCCCCTTCTTGTTGAAGTTGTTCTTTTTTTTCTTTTTTTTGGGGGGGGTGGGGGGTGGGGGAGGGGGTGTCCAGCTGTTTAATTCAAGTGGATTTGGATTTTTTTCCTTGTAGTTTTTCAGTCAAGAAAAGGACAAGTCATTTATTTTTTTGCGTTTTGCAGGTTCTGGAGCTTCCAAGTCATCCATTTTATGTTGGTGTGCAGTTTCATCCAGAATTTAAATCACGGCCGGGGAAGCCTTCAGCTCTATTTTTAGGTACTAATCGGCGTGCTTGGTTATTCAGTTTCCATGTTTTCTATAAGCAAATATTTCATGAAATTGGCATGTGAGACAATAATGACATTTATGCCTTGGTTATTATAGGTCTTATATTAGCTGCAAGGGGAAAATTAGAAGCATATCTTACAAGGCATCAAAATGGAAGTTGATTTACTAGTTATATTGATACATCCAAATCAGTTTTACAAGGTAAACATCCCTCTGAAAATGAAATGTGTTGGGACTTTCCTTAGGCAGGCTTAGTAACCTGCTTGGTTTAGAACGTGATTTGACCTTGATGGTATCTACTCTAGAGACTAGTGTCTACACTGGCATCCTGACAGGTTTGGTCAATGGGATTTTCTAGTATTGTTTGCTCATGTTTCTTCCGACTTCCACATAATTACATTATTTCAAAACTCAAATTGCATATGGAAGGGATTTAGAGAGTTGTCCAAATGGTCTAGTGACCCAACTGGTACTAGGGACAGGTATTTTCCTATACGTATGCAATTAGCTGTGGTCTAGAACAGTGCATCCTTGTATCTGTTGACTTGGCAGTGTTTGGTCCCCGGCTTGCAGCCTCTGTTTGTCCTTTGATTGGTGTTGTATAGTACAATAACATATAACTTTCACTTATTTAGCTTCGTTTTAACTGATACCGAGCACCTTCAATGTAGGAGGAAATTGGTAGATTGGAGGTCTTGTGGTATAGGTAAACCCAAAGAGGGTTCCTCAAGTGAATCTTATTGCAATAGAATTCGAGTTAAGGCACATATTATGGTTGGAGCTCTTACCCGATGTGTAGTTTCTTATCTGCCGTGATCCAGGGATATAACCTGATGATATATTCACAGGCCAAATTTTCAGAGTTTGTTCCTGAAAATTGTAGCTCTATGTTTGAAAGTTATATAACAATTTTTTATTTCCTTTCTTTCTACAAGTTTTTTTTTTTTTATTGGATGTAACTCATAGGATTAGTGTCTGAGAAAAATTCTCTCTTGCAAACTGTGTTACTTGGATTTGTTTGTTGTATACGAATATATTCAAAATTTTATATATATTTGGATGATTATATCTCTTCGAATATGCTTGAAATAAGTAATACTTTTACAAGAAAATTAAGAGTTTAGTAAGATAGATTCCAAAGTTAACCGATAATTTTTTGGTCTCAAAATTATGCAAAGTTACAGCTTACTTGGTAATAGCATCTACACGAGTTTGATTGATTATAACTTCGTGTATTTGTTTTATAAATGATAATCGTTAGTTAACAATTTCGACAATAGCTATGGAATCATAATTTATGCATATTGATCGACATAAGGGAAATAAATTTGCATGTTTTTAAAAATAATCTGGAAAAGTTTTATGATTAATATTTTATTTGATATTATTTTGTGGAATTATATTGACAAAACTATAGTATAATGTTTAGTTTTAGGGAGAGAACCTCAATTTTTTCATATACTACATGTAGCATATCAAATTTTAAGTAAATTAAAATGTATAGTTATTAATTTTAATAAAAAGCTTTCAACATATAAATATATAGTAGAAAAGATAGTTTTTTTTATTAATATAATAGAGATATTAGATTATTAAAAAATTTACATGCATGATAAATATAATTATATTGATAAATTTAACAATTAAATTATTAAAAATATGATACAAAATAAAAATACATATTACAAGTTATCAACTAAATATTGCAACTATTGTATTCATTTAAGGATAGTACCATTTTTGAACAATTTTGTTTAAATAATTAAAATATGTGATACAGAACATATATGTCAAAATATTATTTTGCTTTTCTTTTTAATAATTGTAATACTGCTTTTGCAAATGATTACATATGAAGCAACGGCTACTGCAAGGGAGGCTGAAGTGCCTACTCCTACTGTTACTTCCAGCAATGATAAAGACAGAAGGGTGATTCATCATCTGAGAGGATGCATGCTGTATTAGGAAAATCCGATTTAGAAAACGGATTTACAGTTACTTTGAAAATTTAAAATTTTTAAAATTGAGTTGAATTATAAATTTATAGTAATAAATTTTTAGTAAAAAGTATTTGTGTTTTGTGCAAGATAAATTCAAGTCGATTTTAACTTTCAATCGAAATGACCTTTGCTCGAACAACACAGACTAAACACAAAATAAGAACGATATTATTACTTTCAATTGCAAGGTAACTCTTTCAATAGAAATCGGTAAATGTCGTATTTCTCGGAAAATATAATTTATTCTAAGTAAATAAATTACCACTATTTTTTGGCAAAATAATGATAGCTCAATAACCAAGTAGTGTGTATTAGGTCAACCGATGCCATCTATTTATAGGGAGAAATAAAAGAATTCTAGTTGAATAAGGCTTAAACATATAATATTATTTTAATAGAAAACACACTTCTACTCTAAGTAGAGTAGGGATGGGAGACACACCTTGGTTAATGATACTAGGGTTGCCGCCCCTCTCATCTATTATGAAGGGTTTTGGGCCTCTCATGTATTGGGTTCAATTATATGTTTTTCCTAAACTTTTGACTCAATACTTTATAATTTAATCTAACCTAATATTTGTTTTCTATTTCCTAAACTAAATATTATTTATTCAAGTAATTTAATAAATTAATTTTTAATTCAATAATTTTTTAATCCAATTCTAATTCCGTTAAAGTCATGACAACTTTATCGTAAAAGAATATGAGGAAATATATTTAATTTCCTTTATTCATTGAATCCATAATTACTAATTAATTTGATTCTATTTTGGAACTTCAATTATTTATTTATAATTAATTAAATAATAATTAAAAAAACTTTTAATTTTTAAGTCATTTCTATACTTAGTAAGAGAACGTATTCATTTGTGAATGGAACTCATTTCTCTAACTTCATCACTTTTATTCATTTCTGTTCATTTGGTTATACATGCAATTCATTTCTGGATTCAATGAGCTAATGGGGAGACCGATTGGATATATATAATTAGGACTCAAATAATTTATAATTAATTTCCAGCTTTTCCCCTATCAGTTATAAATTTATTTAGTCACAATGTCATTCCACTATAGTATCATGATTGAGCTCTCCCAAATTACATACCATTACGAAAGCTACTTAATAAGTGCTTCTCCAACGACCTTGTCTTAAGTGTGTTATCCTCATACGATATCCTTACTCTCTTTGGGATAAATTCGGTCTCTTAATATGATCCTATTTTTATTTCATAGTAACCATTACATCTTCCTTCATGAAAAGTCAATTACTATCAAATAGTAATCAAGTCATTTATCATAAAGACAAATGACCCATAGTCACGTTTATTTTTCATCTATCTTGTAATACTGATGAGAGAATATCATCTACCAATTAGTTAGGCTATGAATTTCAATATTGTAAATGATGCTACATACTACAGAAGTTGTATACCCAACGTACTAGATTTTGGTTCTTTAATATATTTGAACTCAGACTTTTAATTACATCAAAGTATACGAGTTACGTATACATAATCTATCATCCGCTCAAGATTAAGATATGCCACACTATTAATGTCACAAGTGAATATAGCCTTAAATGGATTTATGGTTTATTCTACTTAGGTCATGTCTAATATACTATCAGTCTAGTCAATCACATATATGTCTCTATTTTCTGGGAATCATCCGTTATGATGCTCAAGACAAAACATCTCCCCAATTGGACTTGATAGATGAAATATTAGTCTTTCAATCGATTTGCTCATTTTTTTTTAGATTAAGGACATGTTTAAATTTATCTACTAATATAAGCTGTCTTCCCATGTTACAATTTGATCACATAATACCGTTTAGTATTAGTTAAATGTTAGATGGCCAGTGAACCAATATTTACTTCCATTTTACTTTACGTGAAAAAATATCAAGGACAATATACAAAAGGGTATTAATGTAATTAACAAATAGTTTATTAAACCGATTTATTCAAAAAATACAAGTATACAAAATAAATATACTACACTTAGGACACTAGATCCAACATGCTGAAATTGGGATCATACAACAGATTAGGGACAAAGAGATTGCATTAAGGAAGGACCTGCAGAGAAGTGATCCTTGCACAGTTGTTCGCTCAATCCAGTAATTTTATACTCTTGATTAGATTATATTGTTTCAATCTTCTTATTCTTCAACATTTGTTTTTCCTTGGTCCAGTTAAGAAAGTAAGGATCTTTAGTATTTTGATTGGCAAGCTTGTTGAACATAAAGGGGAAATAATTATATAAGGAAGCTACTGGTGTTGAGTGTGTTTTGGTTGTTATGCTATGATTGATTGCTACTATACTATATAGGAAGTATATGTATATGTCCTTCTATTGATAATGAATCTACTTATGTCTCCAAAAGATGTTGATGATATTGAAGATGAATCAGACCTTATTGTGGTGATGACTACTTTTACTTTTGAACTCTTATTCGATTTGGTATGTATAATTGAGATGATGATACTTATTTGTTGATACTAATATTGTTGATGCTGGGGAATTGCTGAATTGATTTGGAACTATGATATGGTGCATGTTTACATTATTACGCTTTACTTTATCTACTGCTTATTTAGTTATAAATTAGTATTTTGATCGTTGATGCGAATTTTAGACATAA
The DNA here is from genome assembly GCA_020496765.1 of Gossypium stocksii. Lineage (NCBI taxonomy): Eukaryota > Viridiplantae > Streptophyta > Magnoliopsida > Malvales > Malvaceae > Gossypium > Gossypium stocksii. Next base: position 6,899,776 of record CM035623.1, read on the forward strand.
CATTGATAGTTAAAATTACTATATTATGTACTAAGTTAAGCTAATTAGAGTGAGGTTTGTGTTGAGGAGTTATTGTTGATTGTGGTAGTTAGCTTCCTATATTGTTTGGTCTATTCAATAAACCGTCAAAGGGGGAGATTGTTGAGACAAGAAGAGCTGATTGTTGCTGAGACATTTGGTAGTGCCAGTTGCAGATTGCCACTAAGATGGTTTAAATACTTGTCCTATTTGGTTTGACAATTTAATGAAGAAAATCTTTGAACCTATTAATGTACTGTATTATTGAAGATACTTTAGTCTAGCTATGGAAACCAATCATTGACTTTTGAATATTGGATTGAATATGAGTGAATTAATTCAACCATTGGAATATGGAAATTCGATCGAGATTGCATTGCTGAATATGGAGAGTACATCTTCGATTGATTGTGCTTTGAATGTTGTAATTGTAATAGCTATTTCAAGGAGTTTCTTTGTATTCACTTAGATTATATGTTAGCAAGCCGAAATTAATAATTTATTTTTAAGCATGTCTAGGTTTTGAAGAGAGTTTATTGAGTGCGTTCTAATCTGTTCATTCTGGAACTATTTTTGTAAGAGAGTGCAAACTGAATTGTAAACATTGGTGAGTGTTTACTGCTTAATTCTTAAGGGGAAGATTTGGATGTGATTGTTTTAGCTTTTAGGTACAAGTGTGAGATCTCCATATTTGGAGAGCGATAAAATGAGGATCACTTGTTGTATTTGTGAACAAAGATAGTGAAATTACTCGTTAAGTTAGGTTTTACAAATATAGAGAAACCGAATTGCATAAACAAGTCTCTGGTGTTATCTATTATTTTGTTTGAATAGTTTTCACAAGATGTAGTGACTATTGCAATCTAACACTTCTATTACAATTTTCATTTTAAGTAAATAAGCAAGTTAAGGTAGCAATAAATAAAATTTTCATTAATTAAACATTTAAAAATATTTAAATTCACTAAATTATTTTTTTGAAAAATAAAATTAAAAATAACTTTAAATCTGTAAATGAATATTAAGTTGGGATGTCTTAATCATTATTCTTATAAATAACTTGAATTTTGATAATGAATTAAAATTTAATTTTTATTTTACATTTAATCTAAAAAAATGAAAAATATTTGTTTATGGATTAATAATTATTTTTTATAATTACTACATATATATAAATATTTTTAATTAATAACAAATTTAGCCCGTTTATTTTTTCCTTATCACTTTGGCTATTAATCTTTTAAATCTAATCAAATTGTTGCTTTTTTTTTTTTACGAAAAATTGTCTGAATTAAAAATTTAAGGGTAAACTACACTTAAGGTTATTAAACTATTAGTAAGTTTATGTTTTGGTCATTCAACTTCATAAAGTTACAAAATGGTCATTAAACTATTGAAAAATTTTCATTTAAATCATTGAATTATTCAAAATTTTTTTTATTTAAGTTACTGGGTTGTTAAATTTTATTTTTAAAAGTCCGACTAGCAAACTTCAAGTGACAATTTGAAGATCAATATGGTAGATCAATACCTATTGACGAGTAGAAGAATATTCCTTAGATTCAAGTCAATTTGATGGTTAATGTCAGAGATTGGAGAATAAATCTGTTTGGACTTTGGTTCTCAAACTTGTGACATATAAAGCTGTTTTATGAAAAAAACTGAACTATAGAAGAGAAATGGAATGAGAGCTTTTAATTGGTGCAGGTGAGCCGAACAGAGAAGGCCATATAACAATGATTTTAACAACCCAGTGACTTTCGAATAGTTTAATGACCATTTTGTAACTTTTTGAAATTGAGTGAGTGACTTTCGAATAGTTTAATGGCCATTTTGTAACTTTTTAAAATTAAGTGACCAAAATATAAACTTACTAATAGTTTAGTTACGTTGGGTGTAATTTACCCAAATTTTAATGACACTAAGTTGAGATGAGAACCCACTTGTACTTAATTTCTAATGTGTACTTTATTGTCGATAATGTTGGGATACTCTTCCTAAAATAAATTCTTGGCACATAACATTTTTCTTCCTTTTGAGTGTAGTAAGTTTTCTTGTAATGTTGTCTCCATGTTGTCCCACACAGCATTTCTCAATGTATGCTATCTCCACAGAACTTGTGTAATTCTAATTAACAACACGCAAACCTGATTCCTAGTTTCACAGCAGACAAGAATTTGCATGGAAAGACCAATTTCTTCAATACATTGAAACAAGTTGTGAGACCATTTAAACACACAAAAAAAGGTAAATGATAAAAGCAGACAGGGAACTTATTAAAATCCTAGGTTCTAACAACCTGAAGGAGATAGTTTAAGATGAAGGTCAACGCTTATGTCCGCCTCTGGTAATTTACCACCAAATTCAACGAATTCGGGTACTGACGCCCCCAAATACAGTGGCTGCGCTACGTAAATCCGAGGGGGCCACTCATCACAAGGCGTTGACCGAAGCACCAGCGGTTGTTGCGCCACAAATTTCCCGGCGGCGTTATTGGGGAACCCTCCAGGAAGCCCGGGCGGCATCGACGACCGTACAGCATGGGAGCTTAAAACAGGCGCAGCAGCAGGGGCCGCGGCAGCTGCTATGTAGCGTTGATAATGATGATGGTGATGGGTGTGAAGAAACTGGGTTCGCCTCGCGCTTTGACGCTCTCTCTTGTGTGCATTTTGATGCCCACCAAGTGCTTGAGAATTTGCGAATAGACGGTGACAAAACGGGCACTCGAATTTCCTGCTTTCTCGAAAATCTTCTTCGGCTTTCACTGAAACCTCGTCTTGGTCAGTGAGTAAAAAGCCAAAGAGCTTGAGCGATGAAGAGGGTTTGGGGTCGGATTGTTTATCAGCTGAAGATGAGCAAGTGCTGGAGATGGAGCTCTCTGTCATTGTATAGATGTAAAGAGAAATATGATATGATCATGTGTGTGATAAATTGATGTAAACTGCTCTCTATTTATAGCTGCACTGCAGCGGATTCATCATCTTCCACCTTTTTTACTTCATTGAGTGGGTTCATAGATTTAAACAACAATTTCAAGTGCTGGAGATGGAGCTCTCTGTCATTGTATAGATGTAAAGAGAAATATGATATGATCATGTGTGTGATAAATTGATGTAAACTGCTCTCTATTTATAGCTGCATTGCAGTGGCTTCATCATCTTCCACCTTTTTTACTTCATTGAGTGGGTTTATAGATTTAAACAAATTTCAATGCAATGATAATGTTGTTACTTTGCAGTTTTTGGCTTTTTTCGCCATTAATATTCACTATAATTGGCTAGTTTACTATAATTAGTGATTAGAATTTATGATTCTTTTTATAGGGGATAGGATTTAAATTCTGGTTTCCATTAAAGATTTAAACACAAATTTAATTGAATTGTTAATTCAAAAATCACAATTAACTTTCACGTTTGCAGGATTTGCTTAGAGAAATAATCTGCTATTTTGCAACATTGTACAACAATGATTTAACTCGTATCATGTTCTGGTTTAATAAGCTCATTTTGTATCTAAGATCTAATCACTCTCTTCTAAATTTTTCTTAGAAAACGTACTATAAAATCAGATGACTTACTGATAAGTATTAAAAGTAACATGTTTTAACATCACTCTTAACGTGTTTTTGGGTGATTATTCAATATTAATTATGAATTTTATGCTTCTAATCCTTTAACTTCATGCTTTGATGCTTAATAGAGCACTTGAGAACAAAAGGAGTAAAAAATGAGCGAAAACCAGAGAGTCAAAGCAAGCTGCAGGAGCCACATGAGCTAAGCCATTTCATACGGGCGTGTGCTAGGCCGTGTCGATTTCACAAGATTGCACACCGAAAATTGAAAAATCACTTTTTAAGTTTTTCGAGCATTTTAAGACGTATATATGACAAAAATAATAAGATAGGAGGTGAGCCATCAGAGTCTATTCAAGAAAACAACTCGAAAAATACTATTGAAGCTCACTCTGAAGCAAATTTCCGTCAAGATTGAAGATTCCCTGTTGGTTTATTATGAAGTTATCATGAGTTTCTTTATTTTTTTTTGATTATATTGTCTCTAAGATTTTTATTTTTATTTTTAAGCATGAACTAATTTTTTAAATACCTAGGTAGATGGACCCTATATGGATCTTATCATTTGATTTTTATTTTACGCAATAAATTGTTAGTTTCTTGTTTTCAATTATGTGTACTTAATTCTTGATTTAATATTTCTAAATTATTGATCCATATTCGACATGCTTAAATCGATAGTCGAATAAACCCTATTTAAGATTAGATCTTGCGTAATTGAGTAGAGTTGCATGCAACACTAGAAATATGATGACATAAATCTACTAAACTAGAGTCAAATCTAGTAGGGGAATCCATAGCACGAGTTAATGCAATAATAGAAATTTTAATTAGAAGAAATTTCAATTAATCAACCTAGAGTCAGTTACTCTTATACTCGATAAAGATATTAACATAATTTAGAAATTTCTATGAATCAATGTGCTAAATAAAGAAATTGCATAATTTAGATTGATAGTGACATATGAAATCTAGGCAGATTCTTTCCTGTATATTGTTTCGCTTCTTGGTTGTTAATTATTTTCGTAATTTGTTCTTTGTCGTGTTCGTTAGTAATTAATTAGTTAATTTTAGTTTTTAATCAATCGCTCAAATTATTCAATTAAATAATAGAAAGACGGTAATGGCTAGTGCTTCTAGTTTCCGTGGGAACTATATCTTTATTTACCGTAACTATACTATTAAATTGATAGGTGCACTTGCCTAAGCCAAGTTTTTAGTTAGTTTTGGGACGCATCACTTACGTATTTTACTTATAAAATGCATTCACAATAAAAATTCCTAACAAATAGATTAAGTGCTAAAACTTTTAATACATCACCTGTATAAATTTTAAATATATATGTTATTTTCAACTTACTAACATACTAAACCAATTACAATCAATCACCCCATCAAAGTAGCAACTAAATAAAGTCTAACTATAGTTAAAATATCCAAGTGTAGTTAGAACTACTTATAGCACTACTCGTGACACTGCTGTCATAATCTATCAACAACTTTCAACCTTAATTTTTATTTATCGATATTTTTAGGATCCATAATTGCTATCCACAATGCAAAACTTCGAATAACCAAAGTTAATTTTAAAATATATATTTTTAAAAATATATAAAGAGAGTCACAGAATGTCTTCTAATTTAAAAATAAAATCGATTATTTGAATAAAATGATAAAAGGATTGGCAAATATTTGGACCACCTGACCCTAAACACTTACAAGGGCCATCGTCTGTAGGCAAGATGTTAATTAAGCATTGTGAGTCGCTGTCTTACATACTAATTTCGTGCACGCACCATACTCGTTTGGGTTCATAATGATTCAACCATCGCATCCTGATGTTGAGACCATTCATCCAACTCGTACTAATCACAATCCCACTTATTTCATTATTTGTCATCTTCAAATCAATGGACATTCATTATGAAATATATAATATCACACCCAAAATCAAAAAACTGTACTTTAACAATTTATAGACCCTTCACGTGTAAATTATGACAAGCAACTATAGCTTTCAAAAAAAAAAAAAAAAAAACCCTCTAAAAAAGACAAACAAAAATAAATTTGAAAAAGGAGTAACAATAAGTAACATAATGATTGAGTATTAATTCGACTGATATGAATATTGTTGTCAATATAGAAGAACGTGGGTTCGAGTATGTTATAAAGTACATGATCCTCCTATTTATGGGTTAAGGAGAGACTATTAATAATTTTAAGTATTGTGTAAAAAAAAATCGAATTTTCTTAATTTATTATAGAAATACCTCTATGCATATAATATAATTTCAGATAAGGTCTTATGTTTTCCTCTTGCTTGCGGCCTCTTCTTCTCCATTCTTACGTCTACATTGGATTTGTAATGTTTTCTCTTTCTTATTTCCCCTAATTTTATGCATGTATTCTTTTCTTAGGTTAATATAATTTTTGCTCACTAAATTTGGCAAAAGGGCACACTTCAACATTTATACTTTATTTTTATTTATTTTAGTATCTAAACTTTACAATTAGATTTATTTTAGTTTTTAAACTTAAAAAATATAAAAATTTGATACATAAAATTATGAGATTGTATCACGTCATCATTTGAACAAAAAATGACCTAATAATTTTTTACATTTTTACAAGTTCAAGAATCAAAATAAACTTAATTGTCAAGTTTAGATACTAAAATAAACAAAAAAAAAGTACAGGTACCAAAATGGACATAATTACTAAGTTTAGGAGCCACAAATTACATTAACTATTTTTTTTTATTTGAAAAGTTTTATGTTTGCCAATTTTCTTACTCATCTTCATCTTCTCCAATTTGATTACCCATTTCTTTTCCAAGCTAGATGATTGATAACATCAACAAAAAGCTAAACCCATATTTCTAATTTCCTCTCTTGCTTCCATAATGCTTCAGATTTTTTTTTTCCTTTTAGAATTTCAGAAATTGAATTTCTTTCAACATCAGATTTGATTTTGAATGATTGTTTTTATTTTTTTTACTATATTAAATTGGGTTTGAGAGAGATAAAATTATATTAAAGTTAGGGTCGATAAACCGAACTATACTTTCATAAGAGATAGCCCCCATACTATTGGGTTTGGAGAGGCATAAAAGAGTGACTTTCATAAGTCACGTGTCCTTTGATTGGTGAATTTGTCATTCAATAGATTTTTTTGTTAGGTCAGTTATGTAATTCGATGTACTTGAGTTGCAGAATATGTTAATAACGAGTAACAATAATTTTGTTAGGGTGGTTGACTTAAATAAAGCATGCATTAAGCGAGGTAGCTTTCTTGGTAGAATGATTGAACTAATGAACTCTAACGTTTGGTCCATTGGTTAAAGATGTATACTCACGTCTTAAGATTGAATTGCTGAAATCTCTTCGTTTTTTCCATTTTAACTTCAACATACATCATAGTGCAAACTTTGGCGCTCGTTAATTAATTGTTTCTATACAAGTTCGATCTAAATGCATATATCAGCAGTCCATCTCCCATGATATTCTTTTCATCTTCATAAGGTACTAAAAATTCATATGGCCATCCTCTATGAAGTCCACCCGTAGCATTAATGCACTAAGTCTATCTATGTAACAATAAAAATAACGTTGAAAATATCAAATAGGATTTTTTTCTTCAAAACACACATTTGAACTTGTCACTGTAAAATAAATTTTCGTTGGAATAAATATTCTTAAGAAAAATTGACGTTAATATTTGATTAAAAATAAATAAGAAACCACATGTTAGTCTCTAAAACTCTAAAGACATTCAAATTATATATAACATAATATTTTAACCAAAATTTACAATATTATTTATTTAGACTAATTAATAAATTTTATAGAGACAAAATTATATTAAAAATTAATGAATAACGACTTGATTAACCATTCTTTTTCTAGAAAGTGCAAAACAGAAAAGAAGAGAGCATCCGCGCCACGTGTCAACAAAGTAAGTTGACCTTTCTTTTATATATTAGTATGGTTCTAGTGTAGGTTTGGACAAAAAAATTTGACTCGTTTAAAATATGGTCCGTACTTAAGTTTAAATATTCAAGGCTCGAGTTCGACTCGACTCATTTTTAAGTTATAATACATTATATTATGTTATTTTTATATATTATATAATTTATGACACATTAAAAAATAAACTTATACTAAATATATAATACTACTCTAATATAAACATTGAAATAACATTAAAATTACTATATAAAAATTTCCAATAAATAAAAATATATAAAATTATTAAATATTAAATTAAAATAATATAAATATATTTTTAAAAAAATAAAAATAATATCAACAGACATAAAACGGGCTTGGGTCAATTATTGCAAATATAGGTATGTTTAAGTAAAATTTTAGGCCCATATTTTAGCCGGGCCGAGTTTGGGCAAGTATAAAGTATGTTCATATCATGATTAGACCCGGCCTGAACTTGACCCAACCCATGAACACCTCTTTATGGTTTTCGGCCAACGCTTCGCGTTGGGTTGATTATTTGTTTGTATCAAATTATAAAATAAACTTATTAAAGGTTAAATATGCTATAAATCTCTATACACTTCATACATTTGAAATTTAGTCCTCATACTTTTATTTTCTAGAATATAGTTCTATACTTTTTGGATTTAAAAAAATTTAGGTGTAGTTGTTACCACAATTGAAATTATTCTATTAAATTATTTGGTGTGAAATTTAAAAAAAAATTCTCTTGATAGTCATATAACAGTAAAAATGTCATTGAAATACTTATTATAATTTCTTCTTAAAAATACTTATTCGAAATCATCACGATAAAATATTTTTTATTGGAATAGTATTCTTGTGAAAAATTGACGTTGGCATTTTGATTGAAATAGTTAACAATATTAATTATTCAGGCTAACTAATGACATTATAAAAATAGATGAAACAAATTATGTCAAAAAATAAAGTATATAGATTAAATCTCAAGTTTCAACATTGTCTAGAGGTCAAAATTGAAATTTAACCATTGTCTTATAATGTCAAAAAAAAAAAAGAACGACCCAAAACTAAAAGAAATTGAAAGCCACATGTCAATCTCTAAAACTCTTAGGGTATTCAAATTATATATAATGATGTAATGTTTCAACCAAAGAGTTTACAATATTAACTATTTGGACTAATTAAAAATATAATAAAAATATAAAGACCAAATTATGTTAAAAATTAAAATATATATATTAAAATTTAAAATTAAGCTTTTTAAAAGGACCAAATATGATATTTAACCATTTTTATAAAATACAGAAAAGGAAAAGAGAGCATTGGGTTGCCACACGGCAGGGTTGCCACGTGGCAGCATAAGGGAAAGGACCTCCTTTTTATATATAATTCTATGGATACTTGTACGGTTGTCCTGTGTTAAATTATAGAATAAAAATTTAAAGGTTATAATATATTTTATATTTCTATATATTTTATACATTGAATAATTTTTTATTTTTATTTTTAAGAATTTAGTCTATTTATCTTTTAAAATCAAAATTTAGTTTAAGTTGTTATGGTTGTTAAAATTTTTCTATTAAATTTGTTGATATAATATTTTAACATTATAAATATATATTTATTAAATAATTATGTAATAATAAAAATAATATTTAAAATATTAATTAAATTTTTTTAAAAAATAATTATTTGAAATTTGTTATGATAAAATATTTTTTCATTAGAATAGTGTTGGTTAACTAATAATATCATAAAAAGAAAAGAATCAAATTAAATAAAAATAAAATACATAAATTAGTCTGAAGTTTCAAAATATGGGAGCCAAAATTAAAATTTGAGGAAAGAAAAATAAGACAAAAACCAAAAAAGAAAAAAACCACGTGTTAAGGGGAGGGTTGTTGGGATCTTACTTTTATCTATATTAGTGTAGATATAGATATATAAATTCAATTATTTATTGAATTGAAAAAAAAAAAAAAGCCCATATAAAATTATTAAAAAATATTATTACATATTTAGGATAAATTTTAAAATGATATATATAACTTTAGTTGAATGTTTAAAATGATGCATAATTTTAATTTAATATAATATTATATAAATATAACTTTAATTTTGATTTAATTGTATGCATTATAAATAAATTTAATTATTTTCACGTTAAATATATATGGTTATTTGTTGACTAAGTCTTCAAGTGATATCCGCATTATTATCAGTGCCGGAGAAAATGAATTCGAGTGCATTAAAACGCATTTATCTTTCTATACGAGTTAAGAAGATTTTATAAGTAACTGTAAGCATTGTATAAAAAATAAATATAATTATTTTTTAAATAAATATAAAATGACGCAACGTTCACAATATTATCAATGAATTTCTATAACCAAATCAAAATCAAAATTAATGTGTCACATTACACCAAATCTAAATTTATAGTAATTTAAGACTTATCCCAATATTTTTATTTTAACATTCGGTTGTCACAAGGAACTTAAATGATTATTATTGATAATTATTGAATTCAATGACAAAAAAATTAGAATACCCTTAAATAAGATCTCTATTTCAAGTTTTATAATTAAAAGGATAAATTATTCTCAAGATCGCTCATTCAATTATTAGTAAGTTTACACTTTGGTCATTCAATTTAAAAAAAAAAGTTACAAGTTGGTCATTGAAGTATGTCAAAGTTTTAAGGTTTTAGGGACTTCCTTCATGGTTGTATTCCAATAAATTTGCTACCGCCCTGTCTCCTCTTCCAACATAAAAATACATCGAACTAGAGCTTTTTCCCCAAAGAAACTCTCCATCTCTATCCACCATTCTCAGATGGCTACCTAGCTCTAATATGTTCCTCTTCTTAGCGAGGCTTTCTCCTTGACTTTTTGGATTGAGCCTCTTTTACTTGGAACTCTCCGACTAACTCTTAACTGAATTTGATATGTTTGAGTATCATTTTTTTATATTTTTATTCTTTTATCTCTAGTTTTATTTTTTTCCTTTTCTTCGGTAAGCCTTGTTTGGGGCTCATTCAAAGAAGAGACTTTTTCTTATTTACTTTTTTTTTGGTATTTTTATTTATTTTGATTGTGGATGTGGTGATATTTGGTTGTTGCTTCAAGATAATGGTGTCAAAACAACTTGATTGTAGATTTTCTTAGATTATGATTTTGGCTAAAGGAGAAATGGTAAGTGGTTTAAGAATGAATAGTTGCCAGGTTGGTTGGGTTAAAGGTAAGGCATGAGGCTGACAATGATTTTGCTAGGTTTGGGGCTTGAGTTGTTATTGATATTTTTTGGATTATTGTGTTAGAGAGTAATTGTGTAAAAATTGATTGACCAAAGTGTAAATTTGTAAATTTATTAATAGTTTAATAATCAGCTTATAACTTTTTAAAATTGAGTGATAAATTTATAAATTTACTAGTAGTGAAGTGACCAAATTATAAATTTATCCATCTCCACATCCAATATCTGTTACAAAGTTAACGAGCAAGTGACAAACTTGTAACCTTAAAACAATTCAGTAATTAAATTGTAAATTTAAAGTTAACTAAAATGTAAATTTAATGAATGATTTAAATGTAATTTAGGTCGATTAAAAAAGATAATCTTTCAATTTCTTTTTCTTTCATTTGAGATTTGATTCCACTTGATATTGAAATCGTGGAATGTAAGGTAATTTATATGCTTTAGACAGAAAAAAAAGGAAAAGAGAGGATGATGGTCTTTTTCCCTTAAGAGGTAGGGGGAGGTGTTGTCATTGGATTGGTGAGGGACAAATAAAGGCTGACATATGAGGTTTGAGCTTAGCAATTGAGCTATGAAAAAGAAATAAATCATTTCATTCTACTTGTACTTTGCAATATGCCATACTATGATTCGTACTTAGACACGTTTCAAAACACCGTTGGCTCCTCCCTCACAGTGATTGTCTCCCACTACCCTACGCATGGACCATGCTCCTTCCGCCCCGTCCTTGCCTTTTTTTTTTCTTTTTCTTTTTATGATCCACCGCAGTGTCTCCCATAATCCAGCCTTGTTTCACATGCATTTCCTTATATATTTTTTCTTTTTATAAGATTTTTTTTATTGAATAAAAATGACATTAAAAAAATAAAAATAAAATGATATCAAGTGCTTAAACTCAGTTTTACTCTAATTTAAAATTTTCACCATGAATATCTTCTATTTTTTTTTGGTAATTGTAGAAAACCACCGATATTTTAAATTATCTAAATCATCATGTAGAATTTGAAGAATTGTATCGCTAGTCAATTTCCTTCAGGAAACACATGTTTGAAATCACTGTCCTAATCAGGAGCAATTATTCACCCTTTCCACAAACAAGATCTAATGCTGCCAAGCTATCTGCTTCCTTGCTAATATCATCCCATCATAGATACTCCATAATTTAGTCTCGACAGTACATCTCATTATAGGTTCCAAATATCTGTCCTTTTCTTTTTTGAACATTAATCCCATTATAGGTTCTTATCATATTTGTTCTTTTTGATAGAATGTCTAGAATTACTTATAGGCCATAGGAGAATAATGCACTTTAGTACACTCGAACCCAAGTCCTCCTGTTTTAACCATAATATCGATGCCAATCGAGTTAAGTCTCAATCAACCCGTCATGAATATCTAAATGTACTTGTATTTACCATTAATAATAAAAACATACCCTTAAATATTGCTAAATATAGATCACCTTTCCTTTCTCCACATCAATAATTTTTTCTATTATATATAGAGATAAATTGTGATTAAATTCAATTTGATCGGAATTAAGTGGATCACTAAAATTTGGAGTCATATTTACTTATAAATTAAGTTGACTATTTCACATAAATCTTTAGTCCACTGGTTAAATATCTTTCTTGATTTTTTTAATCAGAAAATTTTGGTTCAGCTAGGTCGGAATGGAGTATACCAATTAATACGAACGGTACTAAAACTGAATAGAATATTATCATGATATTGATATCAAACAAAAAAACTAAAAACAAAATAAGATAGGAAAAAATAAAATTTTTTTATATAATATAAATTATTAGTATGTAACATAAATATAATATATTTTGAATATCTTTATGATGCAAAATATACAGAAACACTAATGTAAGAATTTTCAAACTTAACATCTAAACTCTCTTTCTTGATTTGTATAGAATGATAGTTAAAACTCCTTCCCCTCTCTTAAGGGGTGATGCCAGGGGCTAACAGGGGATTACTCCCTCAAATGTAAAATTTTACTTTTGGCCTTTTAAATTTATAAGATTTTCATTCAATAAATGGTAAAATTACACTTTCACACTAAAAATAATTTTTTTAGTCATTTTCAAAGTTATAAAGATATAAACTATTAAAATTATGAAATCATATTTTAACTCTCATAAAAATATACAACTTTATTTCGCTCTCCCCCAATTATATATATTATATAATACAAAGTACAGGATATAAATATTGAGTCATGTGATAATTCTTTAAGTTCCAAAATATTTCCTTAATTATTAGCCTAGAATTATAAAACCCACTATTAACTTAATTTAATTACATTATATAATAATTAATTTAATTTAATTTAATTATCATATTATATACCTCACTACTAATCATATCATATAATAATTTAATTTAAATAAATTTAAGAATAAATATAAATATAACATTCATAGCATACATTTACATATCATATATATATATATAATTAAATAGAATTTTGAAACAATTTAAGTAACAATTAGTTTTAAATAAATTCTAACACATCAGCAACGTTTAACTTCATAATCAAATTAATAGTGAAACATTCAAAAATTAAATAGATTCATAAAAAAATTAAATGTATTTAAATTAATATATACAATTAATTTGAACCCTTAAATACGAAGATAAACGTACTTTTTAAGTCTATATCCTATATTGATAATAATACTAATATCAACTAAATTAAAATTTAATTCACAATTTAATTTTAATTTTTGTTATGAATATTCAATGAAAAATACATCCCCTAATTTAAATTCCGTGGCTTGACATATGATAGTGCGACCAAGAATATTTTCACTGACGTTTATCCCCTTGAACGGCTAATACAGAAAACCTCAAGACATTCTTTTCAATCTGTCGGCTAAAACTCTACAAAGAATCTTATTAATGAATTAATAAAAACGTTTAAATAATTGGTATCAACCACTTTTTTTTTATTTACATTTTTTATATTCATTTTACTATATCTGAATATTAATTATTTTCGAGTTTATAATTATTTTTTCTAATAATGTTATTATCAGGGTTGATGTTGATTTTAGATTAATAATTTGTTTTTCTAAAATTGTCAAATAATATACTCCCACATAGATGATGAATTTTTTTCTTTTGATATTATACATATCCGTTTTACGGTTTATATTCGGGGTTCGTGACTGTCTATCTCTCCCAACAATGTTATTTTCAGGGTTTGAACCTACTTTCTACTTTCTTTCCTTGAAAATATAATATATTTTATTATTGTATTCAATCACTTTTTATTACATTGATGGATTTTAGTGAGACATTAAACCCATTCCCCATGTGTGCAATCTTCTTTATTTGGTGGTTATCTCCCACCATGCTTGACACAAAGCAATTTTACATCATTTCAGAACATAAAATACAGCTTATCTTTAAGCAGCTGCCTATAGTTCTGCACCTACTTACTACGCGCCTAACTAATGCTGTCATTTCGCCTTTCCCTTACCATTCTTTTTGGCCAAATCAATGCCCATTCTTTCGATTCAATTGATTGAACCGGGAAATTATTGAGTGGCTAATTCAATCAATTGCACGGTTTTAAATTAGGAGGGTAATGTGACGTTCCTCTTATATGATCTTTTTATTTTATTCATTATTAATATTAGTTATGGTTTAACGCGATAATATTTATTATAATCATAATTATAATTTATGATATGATTAAGATATAATTTATGTTTTTTTGTACTAATTATAATATCAATATCAATTGAATTAAGATTCAATCAGTTGATTCGGATAATTTTTTTACTTCAAGAAGAGGTAAATATAAAATTTAACAATAACTGTAAAGTTCATCATTGATCAAAGAGTTCATAGACTCATAATCTAGAATCAAAGTCGAAAATTGGCACTGAATTGCTAGTGAGCGGGGGGAATCGACCCCATGGGCGACGGTGACGATGGCTTGAGACAAGATTCCGCACAGCCACATGGTGATTCCCATCCTGAGCCCAAACACTCCAGCTCAATCCCTGTTCCCCTAATTTGAAACAACAAAAACATGAGAACAATCAAACCACAAGCCGACACCCAAATGGGAAACAAATTGGAAAGGCACAAACATGAGCGTTTCCACCACAACTTCGAGTTAAATTTGTTATTAATTTCTGAAAAAAGATAATATTAATAGCTAAAGTAAGGAGAAATGATTATATGAAACTGTGATTCCATGTCATCGTTATCACTTTTCAATAGAAGAATGATAAATCAGATTTTTCCTTCTGATATTTAGCTTTTTCTCCTAAAAAAATTCAAATCCAACTAAAAGTACTAAAATTCAAAAAGAAAAATCTAATTTGTCATCCTCTTATTAGAAATGTATAAAGATGACGTGAAATCACAGTTTTATACAATCCCTTCTCCTAAAGTAAGTATCTAAAGGAGGTTATCTAATACCTTATTAGTGGGTAAATATTCGATAACTATTTTATTCTTTTTTTCACGACATCTCTTATGTGATCGTTTTCCCATAGCAATTAGGGGTGTACTCGAGTAAAGTTAAGCTCGAATACTAGCAAGCTCGAGCTTAATTCGAAGCTCAACATTCAGCTCAAGCTTGATCAAACCTCTATTTTTAAGTTTAAGCTCGATTAAGCTCATACATATTCAAGTTTCAGTTTGAGTTCAGCTTGATAATTAAGCTTAAAGTTAATAATATATACTAAGGATAGTAAAATAATGTAATAATATAACAATATTTAAAATAATATTAAAAACGAATAGCTCAATAAGGCTTGTGAGCCGTTCAAGCCAAATATTATCAAGCTGGTTGAACTTGGCTCAATGATTATTAAATCGAATTTAAGTGTTTTTTTTTTAAAGTTGAACTTAAGTAATTTACAAATATCATAATCTCATTTACACCTCTAATAGTAATATGTTTATTTTTTAATGTCATGAATAACAATTCGATTATCACAATATAAAGTGAATGGTAATTTGGAGGGTTTCAACCTCGGTGTCGTTCAGCTAGGGCCATCTTTGGTGATTGCTTTCGCCTAACAGATCAGTTCTTGCATCTATGGCTGAATTATCACATGCCTTTGATCTCGACAAACTGACACAAGCCTACCTATGTACAAAGGTACTCTCACAACGACGTACAGCGTAACCGTACGGTACCACATAATTGGCAACTATGCTTTTACTATGCTTTTAACCCCCTTCCCCCACTACGACGTGCCCCTTCTCCATTGCTCAATCGTGGCACGCGAAATTGAAGGTTATAGTCTAGAAAGTTGACCAACTGGATATTACCATCTTCACATTCATAGCCTTAAAGATGGATCCCCCGCTTCTTATCTCCGAGGGACTAAAAGCCTGTGTTGTGCAGTTGAATTATATCTGAAATAGGTAAGGAATTTTAGGTAGGTGTTAGGGCAAAGGTGAACCAAGCTGGTCGTCACCATTGATTTTTGGTCCCTTGGTTTGGTGGAATTCTACGTTTCGGCTTTAGATGATTTGGGAGATTTTATTCTAGATATTATACATCATAATCAACTAAAGTCCATCCTATATTTCTTATTTGTAATTGTCTTGCTTTGTCAGTAAGTGTATAATTTCCTTTTTCCCTTTAAAAGGAAACCAATGGAATTTTGCACGTTGGGTTTAACATCATGCTAGATATTATGTTGACACGATAAGACCTAACTATTTAGTGTATGTAAGATGATCTCATTATATAATAATTTATTTGATGCTTCAGCTTTATAAAAAAATTATTTTAATTTTTTATTTAATTTTTTTATCTTTTTTAATTTTTAAACTTGTCTTACTTATTAAATCACTTAAAATTATTAAAAAAGTTAAAAGCAAAGTTTATAATATATATTAATTGTTTGTAATGTTAATCAAATCAAAATCCCATATTGTTTAGAGAAGATAAAAATAACAGACCTAAAAATAACTTGTTTATTATTTTTTAGGCAATTGACTAAAGTGCTAAGCCCATATAGATAAGTTTTTTACCGGTTGTTAACATAAAAAAATGGATATTTGGGGCACATGGTTTAAGTTTATTAATACAATTTTTTTTTTGGTTGAAAATAAAAAGCAGATTTAGTACATGACTAAAATATCACTAAAACTAGAGCCCAAACAATACTACAATATCCTCCTCCAGAAGTCTTCGTACATGTGACTGTAGATTAACAAGTACAACCAATTGATTCATTCCACCTCCCACCGTCTTTTCTAAGCAATCAGCAACCTTGTTGCTTTCTCTCAAGACAAATCGAAGTTTAACTTGCCAATCTCTATTACACCACTCATGAATCAGCTAGACTTCTACTGTATTACTGTTCGCTACAAAGCCATTCCTAATACTATCAATCAATAGGGCATTGTCACTTTCCACCTCAACCTGTCTGAAACCCCTCATCCATGCTAGCTTCAAGCCTTCAAGGATAGCTCGAGCTTCAATTTCAAGAACATGAGCCATACCTATTACCATTCCAAAACCCACCAACTACCCTCCCAGTGGTGGAGCCAATATGTTAATCTTGGGGGGCCAAGCTAAAATTAAACGTGCTACATAACAATTGATTTAAACATATAAACAACCTATTCAAAAGAAGCAACATTCTAACATAACAATCGATTTAAACGTATAAACAATCGATTCAAAAGAAGCAGTATTCCAACATAACAATCAATTCAAAAGAAGAAGAAGTAATATTCCACCATAAAAATTGATTTTTGGGAGGGCTATAGTATATATACAAAGGGGGAAATTACAAAAATCTTAAACTTTTAGGGGCTTACTTTTATTTTTGGGAGGCCATAATATATCTACAAAGGGCTAAATTGTAATGATTTTAAATCTTGGGGGGAGGGGTATGGCCCCCTTGGGCCTCTACTGGGCTCCGCCATTGCACCGTCCGCTTGGTTCTCTCAACGCTCCTCCTACTACTGCCTTTTGTCTGCTTGTTGATATCGAGCTATCAATATTAATCTTAACGCATCCTGGTTCAGGCCTTTGCCAACCATTTTATATCTTTGACTTGCATGCCATTTGCTCCATGCTGCCATTGTTTCCATACAATCTTACCCATGCTGTAGTCGAGGCTATCAAATTCTGGTTACTCCTGCAAGCATTTTTGAAGATAAAGTCATTACGATTCTCTTCCACTGAATTTTAATTCCCCTTTGTTCGTGATATTCTAGTGAATCCACCTCTCAAGTGTTGAGCTAAAGAAAAAATTCCAATTTTGTCTGGGAATCAATGCTTTCCAAATAGATTTAGCAAAACCGCAGTCCCTTACCACGTGAATTGCTTTTTTTACAGACTAACCACATTGTTCACAAAAGGGAATCGATGTCATACCTCTCATTGGACATTCCTTGTTAGTTAAAAGTCTATTTTGAATAAGCAACCATAGAAAAACTCACATCCTTTCAGGTGCCACAACTCTCTAAATTAATCCGTCATACCCAAACTACCTGTTAGTACAAATCTTCGGTGAGGAAAATTTCAAACACACGAACAGAACTCGAATAGGAAAAGAAGAAATAGGACAAGGCTCCAAGGCGTGTATCAAGTCACTATCTTTAAAGTTATATTTGCCCCCACCTGTCTTCGGTGTGCAAATGAGTTTCAAGCAAATTAACCTTGAGGATACAATGAAGCCAATGACTATTTGCGTTTTGCACTGACCAGAATAGCCCACTAAAAACTGAGCAATGTATAACAAGAAACTCAATTTCTATAAAGAATTTCTGTAGTAATACTTTATAAAATAATCTAATAATATTAGAAAATGAAGGAAGAAAAGAAAGAATATTAGAATTTGTTGGTGTGGTTTCCAAATGAAATCTCATTCCTATTTATAGGAATTTTCATATCTCTTCATAGAGACATCTTTCAATAGGTGTCTTTCTGAATAATAATGTCTTTAAAATAAACACATAATTATTCATTTAATATTATAACTATTCAAATAATATTATTTAAATAGTTATAATTTTTTAAAATAAACACATAATTATTCATTTAATATTATAACTATTCAAATAATATTATTTAAATAGTTATAATTCTTTTTCAAAAAATCAAATAACATAACTTTTGATTAATTACACACATTCATTTATAGTTATTAGAACACTATAAATATTTGAAAATATTCCAACACTACCTTGGTCCACTAGTGTTAAAAATATGTTTTGGGAAATTCCCTGCCGACTCCACCTACAAGAGATTTGATTAGAACCTAAATCCTTCAACAGTGTGTTGCAAGCACATATTCGGACAACAATATCTCTAGAGAGCATTATAGATAACCATTTTGTATTCCATTCTCCTTCCGATGTTACTAGGTCACACACGCGAAGAGTTTCATCTAAGAGTTCATTACCTATATACTGTGGTTGATAAGCTATAAAAGTAACATATTTTAATCCCATTCTTAATGCATTTTTGGATGATTAATTATGCAAATTAGTGAATTTGATGCTCCTAATCCTTTAAATTCATGTTTCTATACTTGGGAAAGCATTTGGGAGTGAAAGGAGCGAAAAACGACCAAAATCAAACAAATAAAGCTATTTTAAGAATCCATATGGCCTGGGCATTTCCACAGGGGCTTGCCACACGCCCGTGCTGATTTCATACCCTATTTTCAATACGTGAAAAAACCTAATTTTTAGGCTTTCTGAGCATTTTAAAGTCTATAAATACCAATTAGAAGAAGATCTAAAGGGGCAATGAGAGAAGATCGAAGAAAACACTCGAAGAACGCCATTGGATTCAACTCAAAAGCAGATATCCCTCAAGATCGAAGATCTCCATTTAATTTCTTTCGAAGTTTTATTGAGTTTCTTTATGTCTTGTGATTATCCTAACTTAGAGATGTTTCTATTCAAGATTATGAACTAAATTCCCTAGATACCTAGGGAGGATGAAACCTATGATGAATTTTATTATTTAATTTCTGATTTACATGATAAATACTTGATTCTTGTTCTCAATTATGTATTCTTATTTCTTGTTTTAATATTTACAGGATATTAATTCATGTTTAATGTGCTTATTTCAGTGGAGCAAAAGTCTCTGTTTAAGAGTAGATCTAGCATAATTGAGTGGAGTTGCATGCAATCCTAGAAATAAGACGACATAAATCTACCAGATTAGAGTCAAATCTAATAAGGGAATCCATAGATCAAGTTAATGCAATAATAGAGGTTTTAATTAGAAAAAGAGATATTAACGCATAATTTAGGGATTTCTACGGATCAAGACACAAGTGAATAAATCGTTAATAACAGGTGAAGTTTAGGTGGATTCTTTCTTGGGTATTGTCTATCTCATTGTTTATTATTTGATTATTTCGTTGATTTATTCTCTGTTGCATTCTTAGTTAGATTAGTTTAGTAATTTTAGATTAAAAAATTGTTCCAATTTGTCGGCTAAATAATAAAAAAAGGGTAATTACTAGTACTTTTAGTCCTTATGGATATGATATTCCCTACTCATTATAGCTAAACTATTGTTCAATAGGTGCGCTTGTCCTTGTAGTATTTATAGTTTTCTACGTAATAAATACAATGTTCATGGAATCATCCCAGAGGACATACGTCAAAGCTACTGTTCATTATATGGCAATCCATTACGAGTGTTTGGAATGAGGTTAAAGAGGGTCTCATTTGGACTATCTGTGATGGGAGCTTGGTAATTTTTTTGGAATGAAACTTTGTTAAATGATTTGGGTCCGTTAAAACTGCTGATGGTCACTAAACTCATAAACAGATAACTTTTCCGTGTTAGTGACCAAATTAAACCCCAACTTCAAAAGAAATAGTTTGTTTTGGTCTTGCAACTTTTGAATCCCTAAACTTCCATTCAGCACCGACATACAAGAATCTTTTCAACTAACGATTGATGATTTTCTATTTGATCTTGATGCTCCCCACAAGAAACCACGAGCTAGCTTTTCAATTTCCTTGTAGATCGTGATTGCAATTCAAGTCGTAGTTATAAAATAATTGGGAATCGTAAGTAATACTGTCTTTACCAATGTGAGGTGACCAACGAATGACAACTACTAGCATCGCAGCCATTCGGCCGATTCTGAATCTTATCCAAAATAAATTTAAAAGTATTAGTCCCGACTCTATTGTGAAAAAATGGGACATCGAGATATTTCTCCAAGTCGTTAACTCTGGAGAAACGTAGCTTTCCATATATAATTGTTGCTATTTCTTCAGACACATTGTGAAAGAAAAATAACTGAGTCTTTTGTCTACTTACTTTATGGCTAAAGAAAGGACAGAATTGATCTAGAACATGCTTCAAACAATCCATTTTCATTAGCTCTACAAAAAAGCACCAGATCATCAACAAAAAATAGATGAGACACACCTGATCCTCTATGTGATAGCATTAACTGTAACGCCCCAAATTTTGGGCCTAGATGAATTGGGCTTTGGGTCTCATAAATTCTTTTTAGTAACCAAGATAATGACAAATGACATGTTGGCTTTAAGGGTTTAATAAATTTGGAGCGTCTAGGGGTGTTGGAGAAGTTCTGGGTTCAAACTTTGATGTGAAGGAATTTTTAATTAATTATTAAATGAACCAGGGCAGTGAGTAGTTGGGCTTTTAAATAAAAATAGGGAAAAATGGCATAAAAGAGCCTTGTGGTGGAGTGGCTAACTGACGCTACTTAGGGTATAGAAAGGTGGTGTTATGGGCTAGCAAGGAGATCCTAGGTTCGAATCCTAGCTTAGTATTTTTTTTAGGAGTTTAATTTTATCCTTCTAGAAGGTTGGAAGTGGTGTGATGATGGACTTTAAGGAGAGTGATCGGAAGAGAAAATTTAGGAAAAGGATTGGGAAGTTATCAAGGTGAAAAATGAGGAGATGAGATAGGGAAGAGTTGGAGCCGATTGGGACTTTGGGGGAAAGATAGTTTCAACTTTTGGCTATAAAAGGAGGGTGTCAAATTCTCTTGAGGGTTCTTTTACATTGCTGAATTCTCTTCTCCCTCCCATTCTATTTCTTTCATTGCCATATAACCATTATCTCTTTTGCCGAAATCCTTATTGGTGTTGTGTTCTTTTTCTTCCTCTAAAAGCCGAATACTACTTTTACCTTTTCCTTGAGATCGAATAGCCTATCTTATTGCCGATTTTTTTATTTTTTTCCTCCATCACAAATCAGTTGCTGTTATCTACTCTTAATCAAGTTTTAAAAGTCGGATCTCGTTCAGAAGCTATCTAGGCTGCAGGATCAAAGGTTAGATTCGGTAAGTACTTAGTCAAACATCCTTAGTGTGTTTTGGTAAAAGCCGGAGGGCTATCTAACTCTCTTTTGTCGTTAACCCTGTATTAATAAGGGTAGGGTTTAAAGATCGTAAACGTGATAGGGATCTACAAGTCTCTGTCGAAAAGCTATCCATACGTTTCGGCTTTTGGGTAAGTGTTCTTGATTTTAGGATAAGTTGGCCGAATAGTTTATAGTAAGGGAAAATGGTGACTTAAGTGGATACAAGTCACCTATTATTTCATCTTTAATGATTAAGATTAATGCAGATCTAAGGATATTCATGAATAGTAGCTAAGGAGCAGCTACTAGAACTGGTGGTACACGGTAAGGTTACGGTAAGGCTTCAGTTTTTGGTAAATATTGTGGTTAAGTGTGGGATTGATTTGAGGTTGGTATTGGTTGTAGGTTCGAGGCTGAGGATAGTGTAGCACCTCTCATTAACCAGGTGTGTACATACATTGCACACACGATAAATTGGCAAAAGCCTAAATCCTAAAAAGCCGGAGTGCCGAAAAGCCGAAAAGCCGAAAGGTTGGCGCTGAAAACCACACGAGCGTGCGAACATTCGTGTAGGAACACTGATATGATTACCGAGGCGAAGAGAGCGATCTTATGGTCTTGGACTTTTGTTTGGCCTATCGGGCCAGACGGGGCTAAATGAGCCTACCGAGCTCGTGGGCCCAAATCGGCAAAAGTTGATATGTGAAATTGAATGATGGATTGATTTGGATGATTGTATGATTTGATTATGATTGGGCTTATTGGGCTACATTAACATGATTAGGCTTAATGGGCTATATGGACGTGATTGGGCTTAGTGGGCCTTATGGATTTTAGAAATGCATGCTAGGGTTTTAGTGGACTTTGGGCCTAGTTTTGACGAATTCTCAAATAGCATAAAACTTTATTAAATAATCAAACATGTCTGTGGACAAGTCACTAGGCTAGGGTGTGGCAATGGATGTATGCATGTCTAGGATTGGATCTAGGAAGAGCTTGGTACTTAAGCAGTCCTAGTGACCCACCTCCTCTTCTCTTGAATCCTACCTGGTGCATAGTATCCGTTCACTTTAGCTGCGAGGACTTGTTGATGGGCCAAAGTTCATAATTAAAACCCGTACTATTAGGAAAGTACAAAAATGCCCTGTAGAGTAGAAATTACGAAAACAACCTTGTAAAGTAGAATTACGGAAATGCCCCTGTAGGGTAGAATGACGAAAATACCCCTGTAGGGTAGAAATACGAAAATACCCTCGTAAGGTAGATTTACAAAAATACCCCTAGGTAGTGAAACAACTAAAATACCCCTAGGTGCTTACTGTGTGAAAATGTGTATGTTGCATTCATGAGATGTATGTTGCACTTGGGTGGGTTTGATGATACGGAGAAAGATAAGTGAGGATCGCATAGTCACTTGACAACCTTGGATCCACCGGTGGCTTTAAGCACATTACATGATTAGCAGCCTTGCTGCAACGTTTGAGTAGTGCCGCTGTTGGTGCTACCTTTGGAGTGTAGGGATGGGTGGGTTGATATTTGTATCCCCACAGGAGTGTAGGGTTGGAAGGGAAATAGAGTGCAAGGTTGGATTTGGGATGGGTGTATTGCATTCATGTGAAACTGATGTGATATGAGGTCATTGTGGGCTAAGGCCCAAGACCATCGATATTGATAGGGCTTAGGCCCAATTGATAATTGCATGTTGATTTGATTGCCAAAGGTCGTACACACTGAGTTTCGAAACTCACACCCTTTTATTTAATGTTTCAGGTGACCCTCAGTAGATGGTTCGACGTGAGAAAGGACTCGCAGGTGGCCACACTACAAGCTACTTAGAAGTTTTAAATAGATTTGAATTACTTTATTTAAATTACTTTATTTTTTTTCAATGGGATGTAATAAGGCATTGTATCTCTGATTTGACTTTACATTTGGGTTTTATTATTGCTGCAACTATCTAATTATCAAACTTAAATAAATTTCTAAGGTTGAACATGGTTTTCGAAATAACTTTAACATATAGATGTTTTCCTAAAATATGGGTTTTCAACATAACTTAACAAATTACAAGGATTTTGGATTTCAAAATCTTGAACTTAAGTTTTCAACCAAGCATATTTCCTACTGAACATAAATTTAACTTAACAAAGACGTTTTGGAATATTCCCTTTAATGTGACATTGTCGGATTCGGCCATAACGTCTGGGCTGGGTCTGGGGTGTTACATTAACGGTTCCCATCTTCCTTCTTCAATAGATACTTCTATCAAGTGACCCAATCATTCCATGCTAAGTACGAAAAGGTATGAGAGAGTGGATCTCTCCGTCACACCTCTCTAGTTGGCTTGAAGCCCTCTAAAAGGGACCCATTCTAAAGCAGTTGCATTATCAGTGAAGAAATGCACTTGGGATTATTCTAACCAATGGTTCTAGAAGCCTAGCATCTAACAAAGTGTCATTTAAAACTTCCTATCGCACCTTGTCATAAGCCTTCTCAAGATCTGCTATGGTGCCCTAAACCCAACCAGGATAGTCCGACCCAAATTTCAAGCATCGCATTAGCCACCGAAGTGACTCTCCGTTAACCCACCACAAAGCACACCATCCAACCAATCATATATCAAAATTACCGTATTATTTTATATTAAAAATCCTAGCACATGGTTTACTAATCAAATTAACAAAACAACTCACACAAATAAGGCATACAATACCTACGACCCCACCTCATGGCGAGCTCGTAAAGAAAATTTTCAATAGCTCGCAGTTGGCAAGGTTTGCACCTTGTTAGCTCACATTCAACTTTACGAACCCCTATTTCTGACGAGCCCAAATCTAGCAAGCTTTAAAACAATCTTACTATCGTGTAATTAATAGAATGATTTGCGAATAGTACATCCGTGACCACCTTACTCTTGCAAGCTCTAGCCTTTGTAAAATTTCAATTTTATGCTTCCAATTTGATTAATATTACTATATGTTATCATTTAATCTTTTTATGAATAGATAGACTTTGTGATCCTAACATGATCTTGCCTAATTAATTATTCGTCTATTAACAGCTCGCAATCATCATTTATCTCATGCAACATGCCACAACTTATTCCTCATGCCTACTATGTAGCACCCCAAACCCGGCTTAAACGTTATGGCTGAATCTAGAGATGCTACGTGAAATAGTTAAAATTTTGACTTTGGTTTTTTAAAAATTTCTTGAACTTTTGTTATTGGAAAGCCTGTTTCAATTTGAAAACGTGTTGTTATACTTATTAATTAAAAATCATCAATTGTTTACATTTTCAAAATAAACCAAGTTTGTTTTATTTCAAAAACAATTGATTGCAGAAATATCGTCATTTTTCAAAAAGTCATTTTATCGTATGCTATGTCAAAACCCAAAATAATAGTCCAAATCCAAAAATAAACCCAAAAGTCCAGAGAGTCCAAATAAAACTCTCAAAAACGAAATTTTAAATGAGCTAAATTAATATAAATCAAGTTTTACAGAATTGTGGATAATTCTGAGCTCTAATCGCACTGATGCGCATAAGTTTGAGGGTTACTGATAAACCATAATTTATACATATCTTTACCCCATGCTTAGTATAATTTTGGATGAATTATCCCTTGAATTATGGAATTTGATGCTCTTAATCCTTTAATTTCATGTTTCATACTTAGGTGAGCATAGGAGAGTGAAAAGAACGAGAAACGGAGAAAATGGGCCAAAGAAAGAAATCAACACGGCCTGGAGTTCCTCACACGGGTGCACCACATGCCCGTGCAACATTAACAGACTTGAACATGGCCTGGGCTCGATTCACACGGGCGTGCTACACGGGCGTGTCCCTGTCATGACGAGTTTCAATTTCACATAAGAAGGGTATTCCAAAGTCTATACAAACACCCTAGGAGAGGACTAAAAACACACAGAGAGAGTAGAGAGCAATGAATTACTTAAGAAAGCCAATCGATCCATCATAAAAGTAAGGATCTACATCAAGACTGAATATCTTCCTAAATTTCTCTCAGGAGTTTTGGGTTTTCTTTATGTTTTGTTGTTTTCCTTATTTTGAAATGTTTTCTTTTATTATTATGAACTAAATCCCCTAAATACCTAGGGGGATGAAACCTAAGACGGATCTTGTTATTGTTATCTGAACTATATGATAAATATTCGATTTGTTCTTAATTGTGTTTTTAATTCTTAAGTTGATATTTTAGGATTTTAATTCAAGCCGAATGTGCTTATTTAGAGGAGCAAAAGTCCTTGCTTAAGAGTATATCTAACACAATTAAGCGAAGTTGATCGCAATCCTAAACATAGGATGATGAAAATCTGTCGGATTAGAGTCAAATCTAATAAGGGGATTCATAGATCGAGTTAATGCAACACTAGGGGTTTTAATTAGAAAGAGATTTCAATTAATCAACCTAGGGTTAGTTGTTCTTAGTCTTGACAGAGATATTAACATAATTTAGTGATCTCTACTGATCAAGTCGAATAAATAAATCATCTAGTTTAGAGTTAAATAACAAGCGAAGTCTAGGTGGATTCTTCCTTGGGTATTGCTTTTATCGATCAAGTTTTCACAAAGTATTTCCCCAACTTACTCTTTATCGCGTCTTTAGTTAGTTAGAATTTTAGTTTATAAACAACCTCCCTTTATTTCTAGGCTAGATAATAGGAAGAAAGTTATTACTAGTACTTTTAGTTCCTTGGTTCGACATTCTGGTCTTGCCACTAACTATACTACTATTTGATAGGTGCGCTTGCCTTTTATCATGATAATAATTAGTTTCTATGTACGATCATTATTATTACTTCATCAATCACGATCAAGTTTTTGGTGCCGTTGCCGAGGAATTAAAATATTAGGAACAGTCGATTTCTATTACTTTAGCTATCTTTATTTTTATTGCAATTTATTTTCTATTTTTGTTTTTAGGTTTTATTTACTAAAATTTTCCTTTTATTCTTCTCTAATAGGTATCTCTGGTTTAGGACTAGAAGAAACCCGTCAGGACCACTATTGTTTGATATCGATTTAGAAGCCACAGTTCATAGAAACCGAAGAGACATAAGGCGAAGCCTACAGTACACAGAAGACGAAGCCTACAGTACACAGAACATGGACAAGAAGATGAAACCAAATCTACTGAAGAGATGGAAGCAAATCAAAACAATCAGCTATCTCCTATGGTAGCCGCAGATCCTGTGAATCAAAACCTTGTTCCTCGTACTATGTATGATTATGCTAAGCCTAATTTAGCTTGTATTGAATCTAGTATTATTAGGCCTGCTATTGCTGCAAATAATTTTAAACTGAAACCTAACACTATTCAAATGATTCAACAGTTTGTTCAGTTTGATGGTTTGCAGGATGAGGATCCTAACGCACATTCAGCTAACTTTTTGGAATTCTGCGACATATTTAAAATCAATGGCATTTTTTATGACACTATTTGCCTTCGGTTATTTCCCTTCTCTTTGCGAAATAAGGCAAGACAATGGTTAAACTCTCTACCACGAGGGTCGATCACTACTTGGGAACAAATGACCGAAAAATTCTTACTTAAAAATTTTTCACTGGCAAAAACAGAAAAACTAAGGAATGATATCTCTTCTTTTGTGCAGATGGATTTAGAGACACTTTACGATGCCTGGGAGAGATACAAGGATTTATTGAGAAGGTGCCCTCATCATGGGTTACCTTTATGGCTACAGGTTCAAACTTTCCACAATGGTTTGAACCTTTCAACGAGGCAGATGATTGATGCAGCTGCCAGTGGAACAATTAATAACAAAACACCTAAGGCAGCCTATGAGTTTATAAATGAGATGTCACTGAATAACTATCAGTGGCAAGTCATGAGAACAAAACCCATGAAAGCCGCTGGTGTTTTTAATGTTGACGCGGTCACCATGCTTTCTAATCAAGTATAACTTCTTAATAAAAAGATTGATGGTTTGTATGGTTCTACGTAGGTACATCCAGTGATACAATGTGATTCAAATCTAGGAAATGGAAGCAATCCTGAATACCCATCATATGGACATGGCACGGGAAACGAGCAATTGAATTATATGGGTAACAATCCTCGACCTCAAAACAATCCTTATAGTTGTAACACCCCTACCTCGTATCCATTATCGGAACAGGGTCACGAGATATTACCAGAGTTTACCAAATTTTTTTTTAATTAATTACACGATAACTCATTTTATAAGAAATTGTACACCTTAAAATTTACCACTCTTCCTTTAGCACAAGTATATTTTCATTTGATCACTTACCCTATCATATAAACATATTACCATTTAACCAATAACTTGACACTTGTCTAAGCATCAACAACAACACTTTTTATCATACTTGAACATATTTCATATAAATTTAAGATTGATAAACTCATTTTATCAACATATCATACTTGAGATTATTACTCATCACGGCTTGCATAACTTCCATGCATCAACATATTAAAGATAGCCACATATTTATATATCATGATACATATTACTCTCTTGCCATTTCTTCAAAAACATAAATCATTCATTATACCAAAATTTCATGTATCATTGTATTCATGAATTTAGCATATATTTATTCCGGGACAGTTCATAATCCTGAATATGCTTAATTATCAGGTAAGTTTTACCTACATGTATTTTCCATGTCATATTTTAAAATATCAAATAAATATATTTTTGTGTATTTCAAGTTCAATTTCATAATTATTTGTTTCGTGCTCGAATTATTCCATGTCGGGATTTTATTCATTAAATAATTTGAAATATCATCGTCATAAAAATAATATATTTAAGGTATACGAATCTATAGTTCTGGATGCATATATCCATCAATAAATTCCATGTACAAATATCACCATCTTATATTTCCATATATCCAGTATCATTATCATTTTTCATGTGCTTCAAGTAGATATATGTACGAATCTTTTTATGTACAAATTCCTTTTCTGGTCAAGATTTTTACCTACTGAATTTATCGAAATATCGATATTTAAAATAATATAGTACACTTAAATTATACAAATCCATAATCCATTAATTCATATTTACCCTTTTTAGCTATGTGTTTACCATCTTCTATATTTATCCCGTTAAATTTTTCAAAATTTCGATGGATTTTCAGTAGTACACTCTTGGTGTATAATCTCATTAACTGTCAATTCATACAGAGGTACACTTTTAGTGTACAATTCCGGGTCCATCAATCCATGTGCGCACATTTCCATTTCAGAGAGCACACTCCCGCGAACCTCATTTCTTACAGTGGGATTACCAGTCTAGGCTAAATCCCCTGTAAGAGAGCACACTCCCGCGAACCTCATTTCTTACAGCGGGATTACTTGTCTAGGCTAAATCCCTTATATTATAAACTCATAGAGCATTGTCGGGATTACCAGTCTAGGCTAAATCCCCTGCAACGACAATTACTCTAATGAGCTTGGATCTGAATTACTAGTCCAGGCTAAATTCAGACCATAATTCGAATTACCCGTCCGGGCTAAATCTATTTTCCACATATTCTTCGGGAGGGCTATATCGGGATCACCTGTCCGGGCTAGATCCTTTTCACACATATTCTTCGAGAGGGCTATATCAAGATAAGATCACCCGTCCGGGATAGATCCTTTTTACCGTCAATTCCTTTTCCAATGATCCATCGAATTCCATTCTATTCAATCGATATTTATTTTCCTTTTATATCGAGTATTATCAATATTTCATCAATTATCATGCATTGAACATTCGAATCATATTTCCATCACATAACCACATATTTCAAGCATTTAAAAATACAATTCAAGTTACCCGAACTTACCTTGTTGCTTGTTTATGTTTATAATTTCATTAATCCATTATCTTTTGTTTTCCACATTCAAGTCTCGTATTTGAGTCATCCAAATTTTTATAAATAAATTTGATCATTATTTTCATTCATTTCGTATTCTAATACATTTAATTAATGCTCTAGGCAAAATTACCATTTTATCCCTAAACTTTTAATTAATGACGATTTCGTCCTTAGGCTCAGAAAAATAAATTATTATAATTTAATCCTTGTTTCCAGCCATTATTCTCATACATATTGATAACAGCCCATGAATTCTATGAATTATCAGAATTGTCCATAATTTCAACACTTTTCTATTTAATCCCTAAAATATGTTTTTCTCTGATCTTGAACTAAATTAATAATTTCATTAAATTTTGTAATTTAAATAATAAATTAATCCATTTCATGCAATTTGGTCATCTCTGATATTTTTACAAAATTACCCATAAAGTTTTACTTTTATTCAATTTAGTCCTTGTGCCTAAAATATGCAAATTAGCCATGCTAACTGAATACTCATACATATTTTCCTCCTCCTCCTCTCCATTTCACATCCTTAATTTATATAACATGCTTATATGTAATATTATCAATAATTTCACTATTTACTTATGTGTATATTCAAAGCTGTCCATTTGCATCATAGTCACTAAATTATTTATATCTTGAGTTACAGAAATCCAAATTAGGATTCGCTAATTTTTCCTGAAACTAGACTCACATATCTTCTTATTATTAAAATTTCATAATTTTTGGTTTATCCAATAAGTACAGTTTATTCTTTAAAGTCACCCTTATTTTGCTACCTGATAGTTCCGACCCTTCTTCACTAAGAATTAATTATCTCCTCGTACGAGATTTGGATGATGTTATCATTTGTTTCTCTTGAAAATATACTCATTCAGGATTTTAAGCATATAATTTTTAGCCCCTAAATATTTTTCTCAAATTTTTTATGATTTTCCAAATTTAGAACAGGGAAACCCGAAATCATTCTAACATTGTCTCACAATATTTATTATATCTCATGATTTACAATTCCATTGCTTACACCGTTTCTTCTATAAGAAACTAGACCCAATAGGTTTTAATTTCATATTTTATTCATCATCTAATTCACTTTCCACAATTTTTAGTGATTTTTCAAAGTTAGACTACTGCTACTACCCAAAACTGTTTTAATACAAAATATTGATTACCAAGTTTATAATACTCTTATTTCCTTTGTCTACAATATTTCCCATCACTTTCTCTTATTTCCCTTCATTAGCATATCAAGAACATAGGGTTATCTATAAGAAAACTCTACATTAACATCATTTCCATGCTTTTTCAATAATATCAAACTTATAAATATATTGAAATCTTGATGTACTTATCTTGTCCCATTGATTTCAACCTTTAACTTAATTTTCTCTCTCCTCTAGCTTCTATTTCTTGAATCCAACTTGATATTCTAACTCCCCATAATCTCCTTAACATTGTTCTCTCTCGGTAGCTATGGAAATTCTTTTGATTTCTAGGTGAAAATGGTAAATTTTTGGTGGAAGGACCAAATTGTAAAGAAAGGAAAGTTTCTTCTTCCCTTTTCTTTCTAACGTGGGATGCATGGAAATGGATGGTGTTGTTCCCTCTTTTTTTCTTTTTTTCTTTCCACACACACATATATATACACTAAATAAAATAATAAAATAATAAAATATCTTATTAAAATATTAAATAATAATTATCTAATTAAATAATTATAAAATATCACCAACATCATCATTGCTTTCTAGATTTTTCTCTCTTTCAATTGACCATTTTTCCCTTTGTGATCTTTTAAAATTTCATTCTTGAATCATCACTTAATTTGGTAAAATTATGATTTAGTCCCTCATAATTCTTCACCTATTCAATTTGGTCCTAATTCATCAATTTTCCTTAGTTTCTAGATCATTCCACCCTTAAAATATTTGCACTATTAGTCCTTTAAATTTTTCATATTTACACTCTAACCCTGTAAATTTTGAGTATTTACACTTGGGCCATAAAAGTTTTCTCACTTTTACAATTTAGTCCTTTCTTGAATTAATACATCATAATATACTTCCTAAATAGATTTTGTTGACATAGCTCAAAATTTCCCTTTGTATTTCTTTATTTCCTTGCTTTACTATATCAAAGATAGAAATTTTCGGGGTATTACAATAGTAACACTTACAATGCAGGTTGGAGGAATCACCTAAATTTCTCATGGGGAGGTCAAGACAATCAAGGAAATCAAAGACCACCACCCCCCTCCGGGATTTCAGCAACCTCCTTACCAGTAAGAGAAAAAGCTGAATCTTGAGGAGATGCTCACGAAATTTATCTCGATGTCAGAAACTCGTTTTCAAAACACCGAGACAGCACTTAAGAACTAACAAGCTTCCATTCAAGGACTCGAAACTCAAATTGGTAAACTTGCCAAGATGATATTGATAGACCTCAAGGTAGTTTGTCGAGTAATACTGAACCTAATCCTGGGGAGTACGTTAAAGCAGTCACATTACGGAATGGGAAGACGCTAGCTGAACCTCAAAAGAGGTGTTACAAGAACCTGACAAGAAAAATGTTGAGGAGGCCGAGCCCAAAGAACATGCTCCACTAGTACTTAAGGAATACAAGCCACCCATTCCATACCCAACAAAGTTGAAGAAAGACCACATGGATGCTCAATTCGGTAAATTTCTTGAACTTCTTAAATAGTTACATATTAAGTTACCTTTTGTTGAAGCTATTTCGCAGATGCCCACATATGCAAAGTTCTTGAAGGAGCTTCTAACAAATAAAAAGAAGTTTGAAGAACTGTCCACAGTGGAACTCAACGAAGAATGTTTAGCGATCCTCTAGAACAAACTGCCAACCAAATTAAAAGATCCAGGAAGTTTTACTATTCCCTGTTTAATTGGTAGTCTAAATAATGAAAAAGCGTTAGTAGATTTAAGTGCCAGTATTAACTTAATGCCTTATAAAATGTTCAAACAGCTAGGTTTAAGGGAACCTAAACCCACTAGGATAAGTATTCAATTAGCTGATAGATTTGTTAAATATCCTAGGGGTATCATTGAAGATGTATTAGTTAAGGTTGATAAATTTATATTTCCTGTTGATTTAGTTGTGCTTGACATGGATGAGGATGTTGAGGTACCCTTAATCCTAGGACGTCCATTTTTAGCTATTGACAGAGCTATTTTTGATGTAGGGGATGGTAAACTCGTGCTTAGGGTAGGTGATGAAGAAATTGTGTTTAAAATTTATGAAGCCATGCGATTTTTTAGGGAACAAGATGATTCCTGTTATTTTATTGATTCCATTAATTATTCTGTTCAAGACTCTTTTCAGGGAAGCACTCTTAAAGACACGTTGGAACCGTGTCTCGTTCAAGGTGGGGGAGAGGACGAAGTCACCACTGAGATGAAAAAGGTAATAATTGATTTAAACTTCAACGAACCTTCCCCAAGACAAATAGATTACAAGGCATTGAGGTTAATGATGAACTAAGACAAAAGCCCTCTGTTGACGAACCTCCCAAACTAGAGCTAAAACAATTACCCAAACACTAATTATTGCTTCAAACTTGCAACTCAAGGAGAAGGAGGAATTAATCCAAGTGCTAAAAGAACATAAAAGAGCAATAGCTTGTAAATTTTCTGACATTAAAGGAATCAGTCCTTCTTTTTGCACCCACAAAATTTTGATGGAGGATGAATATAAACCATGTGTACAAGCTCAAAGAAGATTGAACCCCAACATGAAGGAAGTAGTCAAGGCTGAGGTAATTAAACTTTTAGATGCTGGAATTATTTATCCTATTTCTGACAGTGCTTGGGTAAGTCCTGTGCAAGTTATTCCTAAGAAAGGTGGCATGACTATTGTTGCCAATGAAAAGAACGAATTGATCCTTACAAGAATGATAATAGGTTGGAGAGTTTGCATTAACTACAGGAAATTGAACGATGCCACTAGAAAAAATCACTTCTCATTGCCCTTCATTGATCAGATGTTGAAAAGACTGTCAGGACATGTGTACTATTGCTTTTTGGATGGACTTTCTAGCTATTTCCAAATCCCGATAGCTCCTAAAGATCAAGAGCAAACGACATTTACTTTTCCATACGGTATATTTGCTTATCGTAGAATGCCTTTTGGATTATGTAATACTTTTACTACTTTTCAGCATTGCATGCTAGCCATTTTTGACGAACTCGTATCATGGAGGTATTTATGGATGACTTCTCAGTATTCGGTAACTCTTTCCATCTTTGCCTTAAGAATTTAGAACGAGTTTTAATAAGGTGTGAAAAAACAAATCTTGTTCTCAATTGGGAAAAATGTCATTTTATGGTTTGAGAAGGTATTGTTTTAGGACACAAAATTTCTAGTAAAGGGATAGAAGTTGATAAAGCAAAAGTTGAGACCATTGAAAAACTACCTCCCCCTAGTTCAGTTAAGACAATTAGAAGCTTTTTAGGACATGCTGGTTTTTATAGAAGATTCATCAAAGATTTTTCTAAAATAGCTAAGCCTTTAACAAAATTACTAGAAAAAGATGTGCCTTTCAATTTTGATCAGGAATGTTTAGAGGCATTTAACACTCTTAAAGAGAAACTTACTAATACTCCGATTATAATTGCGACTGATTGGAATTTACCTTTTGAGCTAATGTGTGATGCGGGTGATTTTGCAGTAGGTGCAGTTCTTGGACAGCAAAGAGACAAGTATTTTCAACCCATCTACTATGCTAGCAAAACTCTAACAACCGTACAAGAGAATTATGCTACCATAGAAAAAGAACTGCTAGCTGTGGTTTTTGCGTTCAACAAATTTAGACAATATCTGATATTGTCTAAAGTTATCATTTATACTGATCATTCTGCTCTTCGTTATCTTTTAACTAAGTCCGATGCAAAACCTCGATTAATAAGATGAATTTTATTGTTACAGGAATTAGATTTGGAAATACAAGATAAAAGATGAGCTGAAAACTTGGCAGTCGATCCACTTTCTAGGCTTGTGAATCCACATCCCAAAGAACTTGATGAGGTCGAGCTAAACGACTCATTTCTTGAAGAACAACTCTTAGTCGTATCTGATTCTGAGGTACATTGGTTCGCTGACATCGCAAATTACTTAGTTGGTAACATAACCCCAAAAGGGTTGACACATCAGCAAAAGAAGCAATTCTTTACTAATGTGAAAAATTACTTTTGGGAAGACCCTTTTCTTTTTTGTATATGTGTAGATCAAGTCATTCGAAGATGCGTTACAAAGACAGAATCAAACACAATATTGGAACATTGCCATTTAGGTCCAACAGGAGGACATTACAGTGGAACTAAGACCACCCATAAAATACTCGAATCATGTTTTTATTGGCCCACACTATTTAAGGACGCCAACAAGTATGCTACTTCTTGTGACAGATGTCAACGATCAGGTAAAAAGAGATTCATATAGCTAAACGACTTGGATGAATGGAGCAGTAATGCATACGAGAACTCGCGATTATACAAGGAAGCAAC
Source organism: Gossypium stocksii (assembly GCA_020496765.1). Taxonomy (NCBI): domain Eukaryota; kingdom Viridiplantae; phylum Streptophyta; class Magnoliopsida; order Malvales; family Malvaceae; genus Gossypium; species Gossypium stocksii. Next base: position 6,935,323 of record CM035623.1, read on the forward strand.
GAAGTGACGCCGTGACGCTCGTTTAAAACAACTCAAACAGTTTGAAGCTGGTGATCTTGTCTTACTTTACAACTCGAGGCTTAAATTGTTCCCTGGAAAGCTAAAATCGAGATGGTCAGGCCTATTCGTAGTCCAAACTATTTTCCCATATGATGGTTGAGGTAACACATCCAAACCATGACACTTTTAAAGTAAACGGTCATCGACTTAAACTTTACAATGGTAAGGGTTTTAAGAATGATAAAGAGGAGCTTAGGCTCCATGAACCCTCAAAAAGGTGCAAGCAAGGTAAGTCGAGCTTAGACTCTAAATAAGTGCTTCTCAGGAGGCAACTCGAGCACTAACATTGTCGATTTCTTTAAAATAAGTTTAGAACATTTGAATCACTAACTAAATCTTTAAAACACAGATTTTTCAGAGCCACACGGGTAGACACACGGGCATGCCTAAGCCCGTGGTCATACCATGGGTAGAGACACGACCATGTGAAAACAGAGCCAAATTTTCCCCAAGACACGTGTTTTAAAAAATTGCCACGGTCGTGCGATATGGCCGTGGGTGAACCTGTTAAATCAACACGGGCGTGCAACACGCCCGTTCTCATATGCCATGGCCAAACCTGATAAATTCACACGGGCGTGTGAAATTACACATGGGTGTGGGAGAGGCATATAATACCAAAATTGGCCGTGTGAAATACCCGTGGGCGATATTGACAAAACAACACGGGCGTGCAACACGCCCGTGCTCTAAACCCATTGACGCCTCTATTTCATGATAAACACAGGCTAACTTCATGTCACACGGGCGTGGGCCACAGCCGTGTGACCTAATCCCTAATTAAATACCCCAAATCCCTTTATTTCAGTTTTTTTTTCATTTTCCTTTATCTTTATTATTATATTCTCTAAACCTTCCATTAGTAATTTTTAAAATTTTCATTTATGGCTGTTTCTTAATGAGTAACCTTGCTAACATAAGTAATCAACCTCCCTAAAATATTACTGATGACTCCCCAGTTTCAAAAGGTTCAAGTCGATTGAGGCCATGATAAATTCACTGAGGAATGATACTCCATGACTACCATGTCCTGCCCAACCATGCCTATCTTTATTGTGAATGTTGAACCACTGGAGTATCCCCCCCACCTTCACCTCTGCCTAGTTCATCAAATTAAGCTTCCTTCCCAAATTCGCTCTCACTACTCCAAGGATTCATCCAAAATTCAGGAAGTTTCACTTCTCTCCCTCTCTTATGATATTATGATTATATTCGTATCTATCTTTGTACATTGAGGACAATGTACATCTTAAGTGTGGGGGGCTTATTAAGTTCATTATAAAAAAATTCCTGAATTTTGTCTTGTCTCTCAAGTCACGTTCTCATATCACTATTAGAATGAATTCTGATTGATTTATGATTTTTATTGATATGTCTTGAGTTAAAACATAGGTATTTGTGCTTCGATTATTCGAACTTTAAGGCATTAGAGAATCAAGGATGATAAGTTGAAATTTTTGAGAATTTAAATTTTTCTAGGTTGTTTTCCCAAATTTAGGTATTATCTTGAAATTTGAAATTCACAAGATTGACATCAAAAGCCATAATTTTGGTGAGATTTTTGAGCCTTTTGAGCATACATCCCTTCATGCTCACTTTTATTGTTGCTTTGAGCGAGTCAATATTGATTTGTTATTCTAGAACTTGCTTCGATTATGCATGTCAAGACCACACTATTGATTTGATATGTTGAGATGATAAAGGCACCTAGGTTTAACCCACCTACTCCATAAAAACCTACCTTCATAATTAACCCTTAGTGAACCTCCTTCAGCCTAACAAACCATTCATCGATTTACCCTTAATATTAACCTATAACCCATTATTGTTGAAATCCCCTTAATTACTTTGATCCCTATTTTGTCGAGATTTGAATGGAATAATTATCTAGCTATGTTCTCCTTTTTCAGTTAGTAAAGCTTAATTATCATTTGTTCTTAAGAAGAAAACCTGTTGTAATTTGATGTTTAGTATATCATGAAGTTATGTACTATTAATCTTAAATGATGTTATTCATGAGGAAAAACTCAATTTTAGGAATTTTTATTCAATAATGTCATTTCTCAGTTCTATGTAATTTTTTTGGTTAGTTAATTTTTTGGTTCAATCTCGATTCTAACCCTCTTTTTCAGCTTGTGACCACACCTCTAAAGACCTTTTGACCGATGTATCATATCAATCTATAGTGGTAGAGAGGTGATTTTTAGGCAAGCTTATGGTAATAACTTTTCATGTTGACTAATGAATGCTTCATTTTTGAACCCTAAACACTTTTGAGTGAATAAAGTGAATCTTTAGTGAAGATGTCAACTCTTGTTGAATTTTGAATTCAAGGTAATTATTTAGAAGAGGGGAGAAAACCTATGTTTCTGTGATAAAATTCTCAACTTTGATTATTTGAGACTTCAATGTTCTTTCAGTTGAATCTTCAACGTATGATTACTCGTGGATTGATTTAAAATATTATTAATAAGAATTATAAGATGAGAAGAATGAATTTCTGATTGTGAATTGAGGATTTTTCTTGAGGACAAGCAAAGGCTTAAGTGTGGGGGTATTTGATAAACCATAATTTATACATATTTTTACCCTATGCTTAGCATAATTTTGGATGAATTATCCCTTGAATTGTGGAAGTTGATGTTCCTAATCCTTTAATTTCATGTTTCATATTTAGGTGAGCATAGGAGAGTGAAAAGAACGAGAAACGGGACAAAAAACAGAGAAAATAGACCAAAGAAAGAAATCAACACGACCTGAAGTTCCTCACATGGGTGCACCACGCGCCCGTAGCAAACTTGAACACGGCCTGGGCTCGATTCACACGGGCGTGCTACACGGGCGTGTCCCTGTTGTGACGAGTTTCAATTTCACGCGAAGCTACTTAGGGACTAAGAAGGGTATTCCAAAGTCTATACAAACACCCTAGGAGAGGACTAAAAACACACAGAGAGAGTAGAGAGCAAAGAATTACTCAAGAAAGCCAATCGATCCATCCAAGAAGTAAGGATCTACATCAAGACTGAAGATCTTCCTAAATTTCTCTCAGAAGTTTTGGGTTTTCTTTATGTTTTGTTGTTTTCCTTATTTTGAGATGTTTTCTTTTGTTATTATGAACTAAATCCCCTAAATACCTAAGGGGGATGAAACCTAAGACGGATCTTGTTATTGTTATCTGAACTATATGATAAATATTCGATTTGTTCTTAATTGTGTTTTTAATTCTTAATTTGATGTTTCAGGATTTTAATTCAAGTCGAATGTGTTTATTCAGAGGAGCAAAAGTCTCTATTTAAGAGTAGAACTAACACAATTAAGCGGATTTGATCGCAATCCTAGACATAGGACGACAAAAATCTGCCAGATTAGAGTCAAATCTAATAAGGGGATCCATAGATTTAGTTAATGTAACACTAGGGGTTTTAATTAGAAAGAGATTTCAATTAATCAACCTAGGGTTAGTTGTTCTTAGTTTCGACGGAGATATTAACATAATTTAGGGATCTCTACGGATCAAGTCGAATGAATAAATCGTCTAGTTCAGAGTTAAATAACAAGTGAAGTCTAGGTGAATTCTTCCTTGGGTATTGCTTTTATTGGTCAAGTTTTCCTAAAGTATTTCCCCAACTTACTCTTTATCGCGTCTTTAGTTAGTTAGAATTTTAGTTTATAAACAACCTCCCTTTATTTCTAGGCTAGATAATAGGAAGAAAGTTATTACTAGTACTTTCAGTTCCTTGGATTCGACATTTCGGTCTTGCCACTAACTATACTACTATTCGATAGGTGCGCTTGCCTTTTATCGTGATAATAGGTTTCTAGGTATGATCATTATTATTACTTCATCCATCACGATCAGTTACCTGAAAGTAGCAGATAAACAAAGAGTGAGTTTATAACTCAATGTGTAACTTAACAGAAACAAATTCATAGATTTAATACAGAACAGAACATATACTGATAAATGTCTCATGCAGAATTAGAGTCATATGCAAATTACAATCCTACTCCAATCCTTTACACATCATCTCTGACCATCCCAAAATACCATGTGGGGTATAAAACACCCACCCAGCCCTACACACCACTTAGTCTCCTTATGACACTTTTCAGAAAAATTACAGCAGTACTGACAGTATATTAGGGAGTCATCGCCTCACATAAAACACTTCCTCCTCATCATACATAACCCGCCCCTTAACCAGATACAGATAGAATACCAGACATAACAAAATAACATATACCAGAATGTATATCACATGCATGCTCATATAACAGATGTTAAACATCCTCATACATAACAGATCAAACATATAACATCTCATTACATGTACTTAGGCGTTGTTTACGTCAAATTCATACTATTAGATTAACAAATTTCATGCTTTATGGCTTATATAAACATATACCGACCCCACGGAAGGCCCGTAGTCGATCGAGATGATGTGTATGATCCTAAGGAAAATTTTTGAAATTTGGGCCCACACATGCCTGTGTGGCCCACATGGCCCAAAATGGCCTAGGCCGTGTTACACGGCTGTGTGGCATTGACAGACCCCAGTTTTGGCTTTCACCGATCGTCGTTTTTCGAGTTTCTCGTTACACATCTTGATTATTTTTTTATGTAAATCCGCCCACAAAGCTTCCAGATCTTAAAACATCAATTAACACACTAAAATTAAGAACGATTCATGAAACTTGTATTTAGAATTATTCACAAACATCCTCACTTGGTCCTCAAAATATTCAAAAACCTATCGATAAAGTGAGCAATAATTAACGATGCCTAAGTCGCTGGAGTAACGTCAAGCATCATTCAATTCTCTCATAAAACCACATAATACCAATTAACCAAACACCTAAAGAAGAAATCAACCCTTATGATTCAAACTCAGTATCCAAATGGAAACAAAAATACCATACTATCGAAAGCAAAAATTATACACTTACCTTATGTATTAGAAATACCCAAAAAAATCGAACAAGAGATTAATCATCACACCTGTGTAAATACTTGAATCCAAAAAGAAATACAAGCCACCCACCAAACAGTTTTTGATGAAAAATAGTAAAAAAGAAAGAATTAATTTGAGAGGAAAAAGGTAAAAAAAAAGAACAAAGAAAGAACAATTTGCAAAACCCTACTTGACAACACTTGGAACGTAAAACGTGGGTAGTGATTTAAGAAGAAAAAAATATATTATTGTTTCCAATTCCAACCCCACCAATATGAACAACACATAAGATTAACAAAAATAATTACACTTTAGTCACACAAGGGATTTGAACTCTAAACCCCTATCATAATCCTAAGACCCACAACCACTAAAGCAAGCACTCAGTTAATGTTTGAATTTAACAAAGAAAAACTAAGATTTTTAGGGCATTACATACTAAATCATCAAATTGATGTAAACATACTTGAGAATTAAAGACATACCTCATTGTTTGACGAGTTGTTTAGTCTACATATACTTGTTAATCCATTAATTTATCAAACAAATCAACATGCCATCACAATTCAAACATCTAATCATTCAATCAAGCAATTATAAAATATTAAAAAGAGAAAAAAATCCAAAATCAACAGTCTCTAATGTTCAATTTACAACCCATCACCATTTGTTACAAATTTCTAAGTCTAATCTAGTCCCATGGAATAGTCCCACATTGCCTTTCTTATTGGGTTTGGAAACATGACACATACTTAGGAAATTTGCCTTGCAATGGATCACTGGAAATCCCCACTCCTTAATGCCTCGTGAGGTACTTTTCTGTACAATAAAAATAAGGAGTGTGAGCTTATTGAAGCTCAGTGAAAGCACAAAACATGCTACAAGTGAACACATCAATCAGGTTAAAAGTGAGCATGCTATATAGTTTGCATAAAAGTACAACTTGCATGACAACAAAGACATAATAGCTCACAATAAATTACAATGTCATATAGCTCGCATGATAAAATCAGTTCGCATAACATAACACAATCATAACACATAATATTGATATATTGACAATTTGTGACTGGGAAATGTAATAGGCCCATTTCGCCCGGGACCCATAAATTATCCAAAAAATAAATAAATAAAATAAATAGACAAAAACCAAATAAAAATCTAATAAAGTGTCCACAGTCCATTTACAACAATGGCTTAAAATGGCCCAAAACAAAAACAAAATAAATTACAGACCCAAAACACCAAATTCTAGCCCACTACCCAAACTAAAGCCGAAATTATACCTAAGCCCAAAATAAACCTAAATAATAGCCCAAATCCCTATAGGCCTGATGGCCCAGCAATGAAACAATCCCAAAAGTCCCAATGACTAAAGTTCTAGAAACCTTAAGGGTTTCTGAAACTGCCTCGTGCCGAAGCCACCCATGCTAGCGCATCATGGTCGTTTCCCATGGGTCTCTGTACAATGCTAGAACCTAGAGAGAAAACAAAACAACAGCAATAACAGTAAAAAAAACAAAAACGAAAATTTTTTTATTTTGCATTTCTTTCATTCGGCTATAAAAAGCCGAATACATTTCTGTAAAAAACTTACGCAGGCATATACAAAAAAAAATCAAAGAAATACAAAGTATTTTTCGAAGGTATTCTTCGTCATTATGCTATCTATTTATATTGTTAGATATATATGGGGGAAAACAAATAATAAAAGTATAAACACTTACCTTTTTAGATGATCGAAGATGCCAAAACCAAATCGTTTTTTTGATTTCTTCAGAATTTGGTGAGGTTTTCGAGTGTTTCATGCTCAGATCTGGGTTTGGGGAAGAGATAGGGTTCAAAAGGGCCTCTTTTGGTCTTCTCGATCCACTGTAGGTGGTAGTGCCATTATCGGGGACCGACGGCCGCCACAGTAGCCCGATAGATGGAGACCGAGAGCCAAAAAACCCCTCCCTTGTTTCCCTAAGTTTTTTTTTAAAGTTTCAAATGATTTTTCTATGTTTTTGCCTTTTATAGACAGTATAAACGACGTCGTGTAGGGCTGATGGCAATAGCTCCAAAACGGCGTCATTTTGAGCTGGATCATGTTGACCCGATTTAGACCCTCAAGATCCACATGTTTCTGCAATGAAGGGCATATTTGCGTAAAAGGACCCTTTTCTTTCGAAGCATGTTGCAATGTGGCAATAGCTCTAAAACGACGTCGTTTAGGGCTTGTTGTTCGTGTTGTTATTCCTTATATCATCATTTGTATTGTTATGCTCATTATTGTTTATGCATGTTAATTATGATTCGTTAGTGTTAATGTAATATGTCTTGGCACGATATTATGCCATTGTTTTGATGCATGTTGCATTTAAAAAACAAACTATGAACGACCATTTTACATTTTAAATGATTTCTTTTCAGTCCAATCAATTATCTTTTAATTAAATCATTAACTTTTTATTCAAAATTTGTAATAAAAGGAAATTTTTGAAAACAATGTGATATTTCGCATTTTGGGAACTCGAGAAATCGTACCCTAACTTATGAGGTTTCGATTTTCTCGTTAAACCTAAAATAGCTAAATAACCCTCCAAAAATTTTAAACGCATGAATTTTAAACAAAAATCGAGGTAATATTCGGTATTTAAAAACTCGAGAAAGTCATGCCCTAACTTACAAGGTTCCGATTTTCTCCTTGGATCTAAATAACTTAATATCCTCTTGGAAATCCAAATATAATTTTAAAATAAAACATCTAAAGGCAAGCTTATGTTTGAAAGTTCAAATGTTGTGCTCTAACTTACGGGATGTGACATCTTGTGATTTCGAGACAAGAAGGCCTTTAACACTTTTTTTAATTCATCCAAGCATATTTTAGAAAAGGGATCGTATTGTAAAGTCTTTCAAAATTTTCAATTTTCGACAATAAGACATTGATCAAATAATTATGTACCAATTTTGGGCGTTACGAGGGTGCTAATTTTTCCTCTTACGTAACCGACTCACGAATCCATTTTCTCAAATTTTGTAGGCCAAAATCAATGTTTTAATAAATCAATTTTTTTTCAACAATCAAATTTTACATGGTGATTCGATCGCACCTCAAAAAGGATCGATGGCGACTCTCCCAAAATACCTAAAATTTGGCTTTTTTCGAGTGAAATTGAAACAGGGCTCGATAGAGACACGGGCGTGTGAGTAGCTCGTGTGATGGTGCTTAGGCCGTGTGCAATGCTGAATTGGTTTTAAGTCAACACGGACATGACACACGGGCGTGTGGCTAGCCCGTATGTCTCACACGAGCTTGTGGTGTACTCGTGTGGAGGTGTCTAGGTTGTGTGAAATGCTGAAATCAGCCCGATTTGTCCATTTTTGGCCCGTTTCTTGCTCTTTTCACTTTCCTATGCTTACCTAAGTATAAAACATGAAATTAAAGGATTTAGAGCATTAAATTCATTAAATTATAAGGAAAATCATCCAAAAATATACTAAGCATGGGATAAAAATATGTTATAATTATGGTCTATTAGACTCCATTTTCGTTTTTAAAGTCGACCCTCGTTTTTTAAAAAAATGGTTTCGACAGCTTGGCGACTTCTCTGGGGATAGTAATAAGAGAGTCGAGCCACAAATTGGTTAATTTTTGTCTTTTTGTCAAAAAATTGAAAATCTGTTTTAAATTTACAATCGCTCCATTATATTTTATCCATTATTCTGTGGTTTTCATCATAATATACCTGCTTTAATGGTTTTTAAGTATCTCTACACATTGCATTGTATGACTGATCGGTTATACCCTTTTAAGTGGGAGTGAGAAACTACGCCTTCATGAGGTTTTCACCTCTGCATGGGATAGTGGACCGCTTCCGGGATACATCCGTACCTATGTCTTCGTAAGATTTTCATCTCCGCATGGCCATAGAGAAATGTATTCCCCTGTACTGAACTCGATCCATATATGGTCAGAGAAAACACAATTAGAAAAAGGTGACAGTTTGGCCAAGGGGTACAGGTCAGAATTGTGGGACTTCACCCGTATTAGTGTAACGCAAAATGATTTCCAGGAATTGAAAAAAAATAGGCCCATTGGGATGATGAGATCAGGCAGCTGTTTTATTATAATTATGGTGATCTACCTTATCTACTTGATATCAAGATGGACAAGCACTTGTTTCGGGCTATAGCTTAGTTTTGAAACCCCGCCTACAGTTGTTTCACATTTGGGAATATGGACTTGGTTCCCACTGTGGAAGAATATACAACATTGCTTCGTTGTCCAAGGGTCCAAGCTGACAAGGCCTATTCTAGGGCTATTAATGTCCCGAATTTTGTGAAGAAGTTAATGAATATCACTAGGATGAGCGAACAGTGGGTTACAGCCTGAACTTAGCAGAAATGTGATGGTAAATGCATTATGTGGATGAATTTGAGAGACCTGATCTTAACACATCCTGATGTAAAGAAGAGAGTTGACGTATTCGCCTTGAGCATTTATGGATTGGTGATCTTCCCCAAAGCTCTAAGGCATATAGACGACGCGATCGTCGACTTATTTGATCAACTTGACAAATGGGTCACACCTATTCCCACAATTTTGATCGAGACATTCAGATCTTTGAATACATGCCGGAGGGCGGGTGAAGGTAGATTTATTAGATGCGCACAATTATTGTTAGTTTGGTTCCATAGTCATTTCTAGAAGATAGACAAAGTTTCTTATCGAGTTTTCCCTGAGAATTATTCTTCATTAATGGAAATAACGGCCACGCCAATGAGGGAGGATATATCGGAGGGAAAATGGATAGCAATCCTCTAAAATCTCTAAGAAGAGGATGTTGAGTGGAGAGCTGCTTGGATAGTTCCCAATGAGATTCTTTACCGGTATGGGAATTTTGACTGGGTTCCTCTGCTTCGAATTTGGGAAGCCATCGGGTATGCTCCTTCACTTGTATGAAGGCAATATAGATCAAGACAGTCCATACCAGCGACACACGGGCTAGTTCAATGCGAGTTCTCGTATTAGAGGGACAACTATAAGAAAAATTTCAAGAGATTTCTAATGCTTGGAGTTAGACCTGCCTGATGAAGTGATTGGCTGTAGGTTCAATGACGACTCCTGAATACAATGGATGTAGGAGTAAAAGGATCAATGATAATAGAGGGCACTTGATCAATGAAGGAATACTTGCAAGTGGTCCCATCAGAACTAGAGATCATAAGCAGGATTTCAAAAAGAGGAATTTAGAGCTCGAAAAGAAGATAGAGCAATTGGAGGAAAAAAATGCATTTGAGATTAGATGTCAATGTTTAGAAACTAGAGGCTGAAAAATTAAGGAAAGAAAAGAATAAGGCTGAAGAAGACTTGGATAGCTTAAAGATAGATTATAAGAAGTTGCGTCTATCAATGAGAACAGCTGGATTGGGGAAAATGTCAAAGCAATGGTGACAAGAGATTCAAGAAGAAAAGACAAAAGTCGACCGGTGGGAGAGAAAATTCCAAGAGGTTCAGGTGCAAAAAGAGGCCCTAGAAAAGAGTTTGTCAGAAAGCCAAAGTGAAAAAAAAGAATTAAAGGTTAGAGTGGTAGGACTTGAAAAGTTGACTCATCAGTATAGAAGTCGTAACTCCGCAGTTGAGCTAAGGGCGAGTTTAAACAATATTGAAGAAATGAAAAGAAAGAAGAACTAGATGCAGCATTACAAAACTGTAAACTTTGGGTTGAGCTTCTTGAAGTAAGTGAGAAGCGTAGGAAAGAACAACTTCAACATTCCTAGAATTAAGTTAGAAACAGAGATTACATTATGGGTGAAGCCGTGGCTCAGATTTGGGAGGTTGCCAATCATTTACAGATTTTTGTAGTACAGGCTGACATACTAAGCGTGAAATATGAGTTAGAATCAGACCAGGGGCAAGAGCTAGCTTTACTACTTAGGAAAGTTAAAACTTTGAGCATTACAGAAAAGCCATATTTGTAACCCATTTTATGTAAAGAATTTTGTTTTCTTGTAAAGTTTTCTAAATGGAATTGAATCAGAATTGAAGCCTTTTTGCATTCATCTCATGCATTCGCATTACATCACATCATATGCATTAAAATCCACAGAAAGACCCTAATTAATTAAAATTATTTCAGTTAATATGGAAACTGACAAAAACTTACAAACCAAGCATCGTTATGGTACTCGCGCTAAGAAAAAATATATGGACCAAAGGTTAGAAAGACTAGAACAATTTCAAAAAGAGATGCAAGACCAACTACAAATGCAAATGCAAGAGCAATTAGCCAAGATCTAGCAAGACATGGGGGACCAAATGCTGGAGTCCCAAAAAAATATAAGGAATCAGTTGACCCAACTATTGACTGGGGGGTTGGAAAAAGTACAAGGTCCCATGGTCAATACTAGGGAGGATAATGAGGATCCTCTCTATCCTCCAGGTTTTGCCCTAATAAATGCTCCTACATAACCCAAAGTGTACCCACGAAGACCATCCGTCACGATCAGGCCCCAACAATTTCAGGTCAGTACTTCAATGTCAATGAATCTCCAGGCTAGTTTAGGTTCTGACCCGGGGGATAACCCAACTAACCCTGTTATCCCCGATATAGATGATGTAGTAGAAAGAGAGAGGGCAAGAATGGAACTTCCAAAGTAGTTAGAGGATCGATGTAAATGGTTAGAAGAAAATTTTAAAGCGATGGAAAACACTGATAATCACCATGGAATCGACACTAAGGATCTAAGTTTGGTTCTGGACTTAGTACTTCCCTATAAGTTCAAAATGCCGAAATTTGAGAAGTATAACTAGGCTAGCTACCCCAAAGCTCACACCACCATGTTCTGTAGATGAATGACCGGGTAGGTTAATAATGATCAACTGTTTGATACACAGCTTCCAAGACAGTCTAGTGGGGGCAGCATCTAAATGGTACAATCAATTGAGCCGTACTAGGATTAGTTAGTGAAAAGGCCTAGCACAAGCATTTATGAAGCAGTATAGTCATGTGGCAGACATGACTCCTGATAGAATCACCTTGTAGAACATGGAGAAGAAGCCGAACGAGAGTTTTAGGCAGTATACGCAAAGATAGAGGGAAGTTGCCATACAAGTTCAGCCGCCGCTCTTAGAAAAAGAAACCACGATGCTCTTTATCAACATTTTAAAGACCCTATTCATCACTCACAAGCTAGGAAGCACCACAAAAAGTTTTTCAGACATAGTAATGACCGGTGAAATGATTGAAAATGCAGTAAAAAGCAAAAAGATAGATGCAGGTGAGAGTGTTAGAAGGTCAACCCCGAGGAAAAGGGAGAACAATGTAAACAATACAAGCACATATAACAAGGGATACTCTAAACCGATTACTGTTAGCCAGCCAAGAATGGTAACTACTGGTTATCAAGGTTCGTCGAGACAAAAATTTGGCACAAAGCAAAACACTGAGAAAATTTAATTTACGCCAATCCCAATGACGTATAGAGAGTTATATCAAAGTTTTTTTGATGCCCACGTGGTATCCCCTTTTTATTTAAAAGCAATACAGCCCCCATACCCAAATGGTATGATACAAATGCTGCATTCAATAGAAACTGCACTGCCTTCAAGAAGTTAGTTGAAAGACTTATTAAAATGGGTATTGTGAAATTTGATGATACACCTAGTGCAGAAAATCTACTACCTAATCATATTGATAATGGGGTGAACACGATCAGAAAAAACATGGGGAAAAGAATTAAGATGGATGCCGCAGAAGTGAAAACCCCACTGAGATGGGTCTGGAAAGAGATGGTAAAAAGGGGATTAATCATATTGGATTCAGAAGGGAGCTGTAAAAGGATGAGGAACTACTGTGAGTTCCATCATAGAGAGGGGTACAGGATCCAAGAATACATCGAGTTCAGATCCTTAGTGCAAGGCTTGATGGACAATGAAGAGATGAAATTTTATGAAGAAGTTAAAGAAAAAAGAAACATATGCGCGCCAAAGGGAGAATCAACAATGAAAGTCCCGAAAGTCAATTACCCGATGGTCATCATTTCGAGACCAAAAAGTAACGAAGTTAGAGTACAGATGATACCAAAGGTCATAATCCAGAAACCTACACTCTTCTCTTATTAAGATAGCAAGAGAGTTCCCTGGAATTATGACTGTAATGTAATAATACCGAGAAAAGATAGCCTGGCTGGCACTTCAAAGGAGGACTAAGGTGTGGGTTCTTATACGCGTAGTGAGAGGTGCTACAATTTGATAAATGCATGAGCAGAACCTATAAAAGGAAATGCCTTGATGGTGGAACAAAAGAATGAAAAGGCAGCTAGACCTGAATCACCTATTAATGAGCTAGTAAAAGAATAGAAAGCTAAGAAATTCTTGAAGTTTTTAAAACACAGTGAGTATAATGTTACAGAACAGCTGCATAAACAACCAGCTCGCATATCTGTACTGGCTTTAGTCTTGAGTTGGAAGGTACATCGTAGTGTATTAATTAAAGTGCTAAATGAAACTTATGTAGCCAATGATATCTCTGTCAACAAGCTAGACCGGCTGGTTAATAACATAAGTGCCTACAACTTTATCTTCTTCAATGATGATGAAATACCACCAAGAGGCATAGGATCTACTAAAGCTTTGCACATCACCACCCGATGCAAAGGGTACATATTGCCAGGGGTTCTAATCGATAATGGATCAGCACTGAAGGTACTGCCTCTATCCACATTGAATAGGTTTCCTGTGGATAGCTCATACATGAAGGTGTGCCAAAACATAATGAGGGCGTTCAATGGCACGGAAATGAAGGTAATGGGGAGAATTGAAATACCTTGTTGATCGGCCCAACTATGTATGAGATAGACTTCCTGGTGATGGATATCAAGCCTTCCTACAATTGCTTGTTGGGGAGGCCTTGGATACATTCGGCATGGGCAGTGCCTTGGTCACTACATCAAAAGTTGAAGCTAGTAACAGAAGGTCGGCTAGTGATGATAAATGCTGAGGAATATATCATTGCAACTGTAACCAATGATGCATCATATTTAGAGACAAACGATGAAGCGATCGAATGTTCCTTTTGATCTTTGGAATTTGTGAATGCAACATTCATCACTGAAGGGAATAGGATCAAGTGTAAAAAATATCCAAGACTATAAGAATGGGCTTACAACTGACGGTAAGAAAAAGAGCCTTACTGGGGAAAGGACTTCAGAGACACCTTCAAGAAAGAGTTGAAGTTCCAATACTGAAAGAAAAATGTGACTGCTTTGGTTTAGGATTTAGGCTAGATACGAGACAAAGAAAGAGGGAGATGGAAAAGAGGCAGGAAAGAAGGAAGCATGCTTGAGTGGGGAAAACCCTTCTTATTTAAAACTTGAGTAAAAACTTAGTTTGTGTTCGTTGAATTTTGAAACGTGGTACATTGAAATGTTAATCACTTTTTTTAAAAACATTGTTAATCTCGTTGAAAATCTCTTTTAGTTGTGGAAGCTAATTTGAAGTAAATAAGTTTAAACTTATGTTTTTGAAAACAGAAATTGGTTTGAAAACTTGTCTACGTCTAACAGATATAAAATGTAATAAAATCCCAAACTTAAAAAAAATCTAGAGAGGCCTTATTACAGAAATTAAAACCCAAAATGGAATTTAAAACTTATATAAAGTCCAAAACATAATAGCTGCAGTCGTGTGGCCACCTCCGAGTCCCTCGCAGCTCCAATCCGTTTAAGGCTGGGAATTACCTGAAAAAGTTATCAAACGGGGTGAGTTTATAGAAACTCAGTGTGTAACCCTCTTACTAGAGTAACAGTCAGTATACAGAAACAAAAACAGTCTGGGCCAGAGCCCTTTAACAGTAACAGTATAATCCAGTTCAAAGCATACGTGGGCCCAAGCTCACTACAATATCATTTAGGTCATAACCCATAATAGAATGAATTAGGCCAAGCCCAAATCGATAACAGAATAAATGGGCCTAAGCCCAATACAGTGACAGATCTTATAAACAAATATGGAACAGTGTGGGTATGCATCCCAACCCAATCCAACCAACACACCACCCGTACTAACCAGCACACCTTATGGGGATTAAATCGACCCATCCAGCTAACACACCAATAACGCAGCATGACTGCTAATAACAGAAAACGTGCCGGAGCAACCAGAATCAGAATACGTGGTGGAGCCACTATTAACAGAAATACGTTACGAGGCCATTATCACAAAACTTCCTCCATACCAAGCTCAACTCCAAGCAGAATGTCGTGTACGTCATGCTCAATCATCACACATGTATGCAAAATGGCCATGCTCAGTAACAGTCATTTAAACATATATTAAAACATATCAACCATGCAACCACAGTCACGTAAGTTAAAACACTGCCATACGATCGTAGTCAAGTCAGTTAAATTTACAGTCGAGGTCAGTCACTTGCTCACAAGGGCAAAATAGTCATTTACACTCTAAGGGCAAAATGGCCATTTTACCTTACATGGGTTTTTCGATAATTTTACAAATTAAGGGCATTTTGGTAATTTTACAAATTAAAGGCATTTTGGTAATTTTACAAATTGAAGGTATTTCGATAATTTTACAAATCAAAGGCATTTTGGTAATTTTACAACTCGAGGGTATTTCAATAATTTTACTAATCAAGGGCATTTTGGTAATTTTACAAATCGAGGGCATTTCGATAATTTTACAAATCAAAGGCATTTTGGTAATTTTACAAATCGAGGGTATTTCAGTAATTTTACAAATCATGGGCATTTTGATAATTTTACAAATCAAAGGCATTTTGGTAATTTTACAAATCGAGGACATTTTGGTAATTTTACAAACCAGAGGTATTTCGATGATTTTACAAACCAGAGGTATTTCAGTAATTTTACAAACTGGGGCTTAACATTTTATCCATGTGGGCCCACAAGCCCATTGAGCCCACATGACCCATTTAGCCCAAAACAACTCTAGCCACGTGGACTACACAGCTCAATCTAACTTTTACCACAGTATACAAATTTATTCCGTATGGGGCCCACAGGCCTATTTAGCCCACACGACCCAACGTGGCCCAGAACAGTCCAAGACCACGAGAGTGCTCGTGATGGCCTCTACAGTCTAATGCCCACGCGATCGCATGGTCGTGTAGCATCATTTGCTAGTTTTTCGGCTTTTCATCATAGTGCCAAACAACAGTCAAAATGAGTGTGTGATTATACAAACTTTCGACTTTTCAACCGATTATCTATAACGATAACAGTTACACATCCAATGGCAGTGTTCACACACCTGCGAAACCCTATTAATATCCACAAGCTCCGAACCTATATTCAGTCAAGAGGTATAGTTAAACCAACAATAGTTAAAGAACATAAAACACATAATCCCAATGTTAACCAATACCCACATTGGCTGAATAACAATTGGTTTCTACTTTTCTTCTACTATTTGGTTACAATTCGTTCTCACCTCCTTGACGACTACCTCTGATAATTGATCAATAGATAGGTAGAATTCAACCCCAACAGTATCACTTGAAGGCTTCTTCACTCCTTGCTAGTTCTAGAATCCACATACACACTTAAAAGAATGAATAGAGTTGTCGATAAGTATAGAAATGTTACTCGGCTTTAGTCAGTGTTAAAGAGGATGTTTTGAAACCATTTAGAAAGATAAGGGCGGTGAGTAACTTACCGAATGATAGAGAACTCTTGCAAAACTAGAGACAAAACCCAACGGAAGATCAATACTATATTCGGCCAACCTAAAACCGAAATCGACACTAAAGAGAAAAGCAAATAGGGAGAGAATAGTTTAGAAATCAACTAGAACAACACAACTGACAAGGTGAGATATTCGACTTAACAAGATCAAGATGTTTGAGCAAGAAAGAAGAAAGAAAAGAAAAGGGTAAATGGCTTTAGATTTGTGAGAAGGAGAGGAAAACAACATAATCGATAAAAAAACTGAAAGGGGAAGAAAAGAGTGCTCGGCTATCAGATGAAAGAATAGGATAGTCGTAAACACGTCAGAATATCTGCTATTATCGGCCCTTGAGTGAGAAGTAGAAAAGAAAGAATATAACAAAAATTGTAAAAGAAAGAGAGCAGAAGAAAAGAATACTATTTCGGCACCTCAGGATTTGAGCAAAAGAGCCAAATGAAAAAAATACCCAAAATTCCCAAAAAGAAAGGAGAAAACAACTCTTAGCTGAATTTTCCCTAATATAAGTATACTAATTCAGGACGAGAAGTTCAATTATGGCACACAACCCTTTCCACTTCAAACAATTATGGCACACAACCCTTTCCATTTCAAACTCCTCGATTGACTGCATATTTTCCTTCTTCAATCCATAACCACTATTTTCAAATCCCTTGATTTCCTCCCTTTGACCACTTCTACAACCTTATCTTGTAGAGTTCTAGTCCACCTCTACTTCTTCCCTAGCCATAGCAGCAAAATAAATATCTCTTTGCTCCAGGCGTGACTCAAACACCAGCCCACCTTGAAGCTTTATCACACCATTTACCATCAAGCCAATAGGCTCCTTATGTCATGACTTATCCTCAATATTTTATAAAGCCTTCATGCCAATATCCAGGTTTATTCAAGGAACAACCAAAAATTCTACACACGGCATGACTTGAACCTCACACCACATGTATACTCTTAACGTCAACTTGCCACTCGACCACAAGCTTCCTTGTGTCATATTTTAACCAAAAATATTTATAAGGTCTTCAATCTAACGTCAAGGTTCACTTAAGAGAAAAACTAAAATTTTTGCTAGAGTCTTGGTTTGAACACAGGACTTCTCAAACATCCCTAAACAGTCCTAATTACTTAACCAACACACCAAACATACAATTGTGATATTTCTATACACAACAAAATATTATAAGCCGCCACCAAGGCCTAGTACTTCTAGGCCCAAAATCCGGAGCTTTACATGAAGAAGCAACTGAAGAAGGAGACTTGTCAGGCATCCGCCCTTATGAGCCTGGAAGTGTTCTGAACAACTAGACTGCGGAAGAGATTTTTGTAGTTTTAGAGCTTACTCAGAGTAATGTTCAAAACACACTTGTTACTTTAAGCCTAGAAGCAATAAAAATTCCTTTGTGAAATGGGCTCATGCCCAAACATCTTTATTTCAATGAAATACATCTTTGCTATCATTTCGAGCAAATATTCTTTCATTCTTTCCATACAAGCAATTATTTTAGGTTCTTTCATTCTTTGGACTTTCTTCCAAATCATTCTTTCATTTCATTCATAATCATACCATACAAATAGTTATTCTTAAATTTATTTGTTCTTTGTATACTATTTTGTGCCTACAACAGGTTCTCAAATATCAATGACATGAGTGACGCTGTTATTGACTCAGAATCTCCTTTTAAGGGAGACATGTGTTTAGAGGGATCTCAGGATTTTGAAGATGACAGAGACTGTGATTTATCTCCGGACTTGTTACGAATGGTAGAACAAGAGGAAAAACAAATTCTACCTCATAAAGAGATAGTGGAGATTGTGACCTTGGAAGAATAAAAGGTAGCGAAAATTGAAACGTGCATAATCGAAGAAACAAAGTGAGACCTCGTTGAGTTACTTCAAAAATTCAAAGACGTTTTCGCATGGTCATGCCAAGATATGCCTGGGTTAAGTGCTGACATTGCAGTACACCGCCTTCCCATAAAAGAAGAATGCAAGCTAGTTCAGTAGAAACTCTGGAGGATGAGGCCCGACATTGTGCTAAAAATAAAAGAGTAGGTCAAAAAGTAATTCGATGCCGAATTCCTGCAGGTGGTTAAATACTCGGAATGGGTAGCCAACATTGTTCCTGTCCTTAAGAAAGATGGAAAAGTACGAATGTGTGTAGACTATCGAGACTTAAACAAGGCTAGCCCAAAGGATAATTTCCCCTTGCCTCACATTGACACTTTAGTAGATAATACGGTAGGCTACTCGCTATTTTCCTTCATGGATGGCTTCTCGGGCTACAATTAGATAAAGATGCATCCTGAAGACATAGAAAAGACTACCTTCATCACCTTGTGGGGTACATTTTGTTATAAGGTGATGTCATTTGGGCTAAAAAATGATGAAGCGACATATCAAAGGGCCATGGTGACCTTGTTCCATGATATGATGCACAAAAAAATCGAAGTTTATGTTGGTGATATGATCGCAAAGTCCCAAATAGAAAATGAACACATTCAAGTTTTGATGAAGTTGTTCTTAAGATTGAGAAAGTTCTAGCTAAAGCTCAATCCAACAAAATGGACTTTTAGAGCTAGGTCGGGAAAACTCCTAGGCTTCGTAGTCAATGAAAAGGGAATTGAGATCGACTCAGACACGTACTCAAAAAGAAGTTTGAGGTTTCCTTGGAAGGTTAAATTATATTGCTTGATTTATTTCACAACTAACTAAGAAATGTGACCCCATATTTCATCTTCTTAAGAAACACAATCCAAGCATATGGGATGATGAATGCCAGAAAGCTTTTGACAAGGTTAAACAATACTTTTCAAACCCCCTAGTGCTATCACCACCTAATCCAGATAGGTCATTAATACTATATCTGACAGTGTTTAACAATTTCATGGGATGTGTGCTTGGTCAACACGATGAGTCAGGAAGGAGAGAAAAGGTGATATATTACCTCAGCAAGAAATTCACTGAGTGTGAAATAAGATATTCGCTAATTGAAAAATTGTGTTGCACCCTGGTCTAGACAACTCGGAGGTTGAGCCAATATATGCTATGCCATATGATATACATGTGATATGAAGTAATAAAAATTTATAAAGAACTGATCACACCAAAACTAACTAATATCACGATCTAAGGCAAGCGCACCTATCGAACAATAGTATAGCTTAGTGGCAAGACCGAGTTATCGTACCCAAGGGAACCAAAAGTACTATTACTCACTTCTTTTCTATTATTTAACCTAAAAATAAAAGGGGTTTGTATGAAACTACTTCTAAAACTAACTAAGAATGCACAAAAAGGTAAATTGGGGGAATATTCTTGGGAAAAGCTAATCGATAAAGGCAATACTTAAGGGAGAATCCACCTAGACTTCACTTGCTATCGGTTCTTGAGCTAGAGATTTATTCACTTGACTTGATCTGTAGAGATCCCTAATTTATGCTAAACCCTCCATCGAGGTGAAGAGCAACTAGGCCTAGGCTGTTAACTAAAGTTCCTTTATTAATTAACACCCTAGGTTGCATTAATTCGATCTATGGTTCCCCATATTAGGTTTGACCCTAATCCGGCAGATTTATGTCGCCCTATGTCTAGGGTTGCATGCAACTCCGCTTAATTATGGTAGATCTACTCTTACCATAGGGACTTTTGCTCCTCTGCTTTAAGCACATCCGTTTCTTGAATTAATACCTAGGCTTATTAAAATAAGAATTAAGCACACATAATTAAGAACAACTCAAGTATTTATCATATAACTCAAGAATAAATAATAACAAGATCCGTCTTAGGTTTCATCCCCCTCAAGTATTTGAGGGGTTTAGTTCATAATAAAGAGAGAAAACATCGCAGAAGTAATAAGATAACAAAACATAAAAGAACCCAAAAGATCCCTGAAGGATTTAAGGGAAATTCTCTGTTTTGATGTAGAGCTCCAGCTTCTGGGATGAATCAATCAGCTTCCCTACGAGTAATCCCTGGCTTTCACTTCTTGTGTCGGCAAAAAGACGGCTTCCCACCTAGAGAAAAGATACCCTTGACAGGGGAATCAAGTCCACCTGATAGGGGAAATCTAGTACACCCTTAGAGTTGCCTCCTAGGGTCTTTATATAGAGCTTTGGGGAGCCTTTCTTAGCCTCTAAGCATTTCAATCCGAGTTAAATTCCTCTTCCTCACGACAGGGACATGCCCGTGTGCCACGACAAGAGGTCGTGTGTGAGTCTGTTGATGGAGGCACGACCGTGTGGCCTGGCTGTGCTTGTGGGGGCTAGACCATGTGGTCTTCATGTGGCACGGTCGTGTGCCACGGTCGTGCAGTGACTTCTTGGGCAGTGTGGTTTTCTCGTTTTGGCCCATTCCTCCGTTTTTGGCATTTTTTCCGTTCTTTTCTCTTCCTTATGCTCTCTTGGGTATAAGATATGAAAAGGAAAGATTTAGAGCATTAATTCTTATAAAATTGATAATAATTCATCCATAATATAGGCTAAATATGGGGTAAAAATATGTATAATTTATCGTTTATCAAATACCCCCACACTGAAACCTTTGCTAATCTCAGTCCCTACTAAAGAATCGTTCTTCTCAACCTATAACTTCTATCAATAATGTTTCAAACTAATTTACAGGTAATCATACAATGAGAATTCAATCAAAAGAACATTAAAGACTCAATCACTTTAAGTTGAGAATTTTGTCATTGAAACATAAGCTATTTTCCCTTTTCCTAAGTAATTATCTCTTCATTTTAATTAATAGAAGTTGACATCCTCATTAAGGGTTCACTCTATCCACTCGAAGTGTTTAGGATTCAGAATTTAAGCACTCTCTAGTCAATCTGAAAAGCTATTACCATAAGCTTGCAGGAAAATCACATCTCCACTACTATAGATTGATATGACACATCGATCAAAAGGTCTTTGTAGTGGTTGTAACGGGGCTTGGTTAGGGGTGTTGTCATAGGCAGCAAAAGAGGGTTAGAATAGAGATTGAACTTGAAAAATTATCTAGCTAGAAAAATCTCTATCACTTTGAAACATATTTCTATGGCTAATTCTTAAGATAATATCGTTTCTATCTTCATAGCTTGAAAATAGAAATATGCAAAAACTTATTGAACTATTATAAATTACAATCGAATTTCACTGTATCTACACATTTTTTTTAAGAACAACTCAATTTAAATATAAATAACTTGAAAATTTACAACTTTACAACTAGAGAAGAGAATAAAGCTAGATAATAATTCGACTTCAAATCTCGACAAAAATAGGGGTTAAAGTAATTGAATGAGATTCAACAAAAAATGGGTTATTGGTTAATAATTAGGGGGTGAGTTAAAAAATGGGTTGTTAGGCTCAACAGGGTTCACTAGGGGTTAAATAATGGAGGTAGACTTTTTGTGGAGTAAGTGGGTTAAATCCTAAGTGCCTTTATCATTTCGAAATATCAAATCAATGGTCTTGACGTGTATAATCAAAGCAAGTTCTAGAATAACAAATCAGCATTCACTCACTCAAAGCAATAATAAAAGTGAGCACGAAAGAATGTATGCTCAAGAAGGCTCAAGATCTCACCAGAATTATGGCTTTTGATGTCAATCCTGTGAATTTCAAATCTCAAGATAATACTTAGAATTAAAGAAAATGACTTATGCAAAAATTGGGGTTCTCAAAAATTTCAACTTATCATGCTTGATTCCCTAATGTTTTAAAGTTTGAATAATCAGAGTGCAAGCACCTATATCTTAGTTCTCAACCTATCAATAGAAATCATAAATCAATCAGAATAAATTCCTAATAGGAGCCTGAGAATTAGTTAAGAACAATGCATAAAGTACGATTTCAGAGATTTTCATAGATAATGTAAAGATTTAAAGTAATCTTCCCCCCACACTTAAGATGTACATTGCCCTCAATGTACAAAGATATATAAATAGGTAAGAGAAGTATAATATCATAAGATAGGGAGAGAATTGAAACTCCCTGAATTTAGGATGAATTTGGTATGAAGAGTTGACAATTGTGGCAAGGTGTTCCCCATTTCCGTTTGAATATGAGCTGTAGAGCTCCTTTTTGAACTGCGAAAATATTAATTAGTCGTGGGAATTTTCGTTTAATAGAGATTACTCGTTAGTGGTTAGCTGGTAAATGGAATAGCGGAAATAAAAAGCGATATAATACTAACTTCTAAAAATAATAAGCAAAAGGATTCAAACTAATGAAACTAAAATTCGAAAGGGACAATTGTTAGAACTAAAGGAAAAAATAAAAATAAAAATGAAAAATAAAAACTAAAATAAACATAAGAGGAATAGAGATATCTAATCCTCAGATAGATCATGCGGCAGTGGTGGAGTGATGCTGAGATGCTGACAAATCTGCTGTAGAGTGGCGTCGATATGATCGAGGCGCTAGAAGCATTGCTGCTCGAACTGTGAGAAACGCTCAGATAGGTTAGCATGGGCAGCTGCTGCATGGGCTGGTCGTCGGGGTTGTGGTGGCTCGGCCGGCGCATCCTCCTCTGGTGGTGGGACATTATCAGGAATGTCCTCTGGCTCCTTGCCCTAATGGATGAGGCGGTACTGGAAGGGATCGGTCATAAGGCGACACCGTATCATCCCATATGAAGCATAGTCTGGATGCCTTTAAGAGACATTTGACCGATGAGGGTGTATGAAGATGTTTGGGCTGTGGTATTAAGAAGCCCGAAGTGACGGCCCAATCGTGTAATGTATGGCCCCATGGAGATAAAGCCCTTGCGATGGCATTCTGCTACTCCCACGGGCGTGTGGGCGGGCCCACAGCTGTGCTTGATTTGGCAGTGTTGGCCACGGTCTGAGGATACGGTCGTGTGGATTTGTGCAAGCCCGTGTCAAAGTTGAGAGGTTGCCACGGCCATATCGCACGGCCGTGGTGACTTATCGGTGGCCCGTGTGATGAAAAAATTTTTGTTCTGCTTGTGCACGGTCGAAGTGCAGGACCGTGTCTCTGTTTTAAGATGACACACGGCCTTAGGCATACCCGTGTGCCAGGCCGTGTGGTCCTAATTTCCTGCATCAAAGGTGTTAGTTACTGTATAAAAAGACTAAAAACAAAATAGAAGAAAATTACTAAGTTAGTACTCGGGTTGCCTCTCAAGAAGTGCTTATTTATAGTCTAAGCTCGACTCTTTTTGAGCTGAGCTTTTCACGTTGGTTTGAAGAGTTGGTACTCTTCTGGCCTGTTTTCAGGTTTAGTATCAAAATAATGTTTGAGTCGAGTTTGATTTACCTTGAACAGGTTTAGTATCAAAATAATGTTTGAGTCGAGTTTGATTTACCTTGAAAGTGCCAAGTGACTCGTGTTTAATCTCTATTGTACCGTGGGGAAAAGTTTTCATTACCGTGAAGTAAGGCGTATCACTTGTGTGTTCCATTGAATTCAAGATTCGAGGGTCGCCTTCACCTAAAATTACCTTATCTCCAACCTTGAGTTGATTTGTTGTTACCTGAGGGTTGTCTTGGTGATGCTCTAAGTTGGTGTGGCATATTTTGGGTTTCTCATGATAGTTCAGCCACTCGTCAAGTTCCTCAATTTGAAGCATTCGCCTTTCAAGTTCGTCTCCCTTGAATGGACTTACCTGTGGTTGGGTCACCTCTACGTAGAGTGTATCCTGCATAGAAGGTTGAATGGTGAGGTCAGTGTTGTTACAATAACTCAAAACCTTACTCTTATCTGCAGGTTTAATTGAGTTTTGAGCTTGTAAGGTAATTTTCTCCTCGCCTACTTGTAGTATAAATTCACCTGTTTCTAAGTCTATTTTTGTTCTAGCAGTCGCTAAGAAGGGACGCCCTAGAATTAAGGGTACATTGCTATCCTCATCAATGTCTAAAACAACAAAGTCAACTGGGAATATAAATTTATCGATTTTGACAAGTGCATCTTCAATTATCCCTTTAGGTGCCCTAATAGTTTTGTCAGCTAGTTGAATGCTCATCTTAGTTTTCTTAGGGGTTCCAAGACCTAGTTGTTTAAACAGTTTATAAGGCATGACATTTATGCTTGCCCCTAAATCGGCTAATGCATTTTTTTCTTCTAAGTTACCAAGTAAACAGGGGATAGTGAAACTCCCTGGATCTTTTAGTTTGGTTGGCAGTTTATTTTGCAAGATGGCTGAGCAAACTGCATTTAATTCCACTTGGGATTTGTCGTCTAGCTTCCTCTTGTTTGTTACGAGCTCTTTTAGGAATTCAACAGTATTTGGCATCTGCAAGATTGCTTCAACAAATGGTAAGTTAATGTGTAATTTCTTTAAGAGTTTCAGAAACTTACCGAATTGCTCGTCTGTGTGATCTTTCTTCAGTGCGTTTGGGTATGGCATGCGAGGCTGATATTCTTCAATGATTGGTTTGTTGTTGCTTACCTCTACCTTACCTTTTCTCACCTGGGGTTCCTCACATGACTTTGGGTTGTCTTTGGTTAATGCTTCCTCATCTATTGTTTTTACGGCATGAATTTGTTCCTTAGGGTTGGTCTCAGTGTTATTGAGGAGTCCACCTATTGGTCTTTCTGATATCATCTTGGCTAATTGACCGATTTGATTTTCAAGCCCTTTAATTGATGTTTGCTGATTCTTTAGTGCTGTCTCGGTGTTCTGAAAATGGGTTTCGGACATGGCCATGAATTTGGTAAACATTTCCATAAGATTGGGCTTTTTCACTTGTTGAGGCGGTGGTTGCTGGAAACCTTGAGGGGGTTGCTGTCTTTGATTCCCTTGTCCTCCCCAAGAAAAATTGGGGTGATTTCACCAACCTGCATTATATGTGTTACTGTAAGGATTATTTTAAGATCTAAAATTGTTACCCATGTAATTGGCTTGCTCAGTTTCTGTGTTATAGCCGTAGGATGGACAATCTGGATTGAACATGTTCCCTTGCGTTGCGTCACACTGCATCACCTGTTGTGCCTGCGTAGAACCAACAAAATTATCAAACTTTTTATTTAAGAGTTCTACTTGGTTAGTAAGCATGGTGACAACATTTATATTATAAACTCCTACGGCTTTTGTCGGTTTTGTCCTCATGACTTGCCACTAATAGTTATTCAGTGACATCTCTTCGATAAATTCATAAGCCGCTTCTGGTGTTTTATTATTAATTGTTCCTCCTGCAGCAGCATCAATCATTTGTCTTGTGGATGGATTTAAACCATTGTGAAAGGTTTGAACTTGCAGCCATAGAGGTAGTCCATGATGAGGGCATATTATCAAAAGATCCTTGTATCTCTCCCAGGCATCGTAGAGTGTTTCTAAATCCATCTACACAAAGGAAGATATATCGTTTCGTAATTTAGCTGTTTTAGCTATTTTAGCGGAAGTAAAGTATTTGAGTAAAAATTTTTCAGTCATTTGCTCCCATGTAATGATTGAGCCTCGTGGTAAAGAATTTAACCACTGTTTGGCCTTGTTTCTCAATGAGAATGGGAATAGCCTAAGACGAATGGCATCATCAGAAACGCCATTTATTTTAAACGTGTCGCATAAGTCCAAAAAATTAGCTAGATGTGAATTGGGATCTTCATCCTGTAAACCATCAAACTGCACAAATTGCTGAATCATCTGAATAGTGTTAGGTTTTAATTCAAAATTATTAGCAGCAATAGTAGGTCTAATAATACTAGTTTGAGTACTAGCCAAACTAGGTTTAGCATAATCATACATAGTACGAGGAGCTTCATCTTGGTTTACTAGCTCTGCAGGTAGTGCTGGAGGTGGTTGCACGTTTTGATTTGCGTCCATCGCTTCGGTAGGTTCCGGCTCTTACTCAGATTTCGGTTCTTGATACTGTAGGCTTCGTCTGATCTCTCTACGGTTTCTACGGATTGTTGCTTCTAGGTCTTTGTCAAAAAGTAATGGTCCTGCTGGGTTTCTCCTAGTCATAAATTAGAGATACCTAGAAGGAAAAGAAAGCGATAAATAAATAATAAAAATAAATAAATAGATAAATAAATAAATATATATAGTAATGGCTAAAGTAATAGAAATCGAGTTTTCATAATATTTTAGTTCCCCGGCAACGGTGCCAAAAACTTGATATGCACGTGATATAAAGTAATAAAAATTTATAAAGAACTGATCACACCAAAACTAACTAATATCACGATCTAAGGCAAGCGCACCTATCGAACAGTAGTATAGCTTAGTGGCAAGACTGAGTTATCGTACCCAAGGGAACCAAAAGTACTATTACTCACTTCCTTTCTATTATTTAACCTAAAAATAAAAGGGGTTTGTATGAAACTACTTCTAAAACTAACTAAGAATGCACAAAAAGGTAAATTGGGGGAATATTCTTGGGAAAAGCTAATCGATAAAGGCAACACTTAAGGGAGAATCCACCTAGACTTCACTTGCTATCGGTTCTTGAGCTAGACGATTTATTCACTTGACTTGATCTGTAGAGATCCCTAATTTATGCTAAACCCTCCGTCGAGGTGAAGAGCAACTAGGCCTAGGCTGTTAACTAAAGTTCCTTTATTAATTAACACCCTAGGTTGCATTAATTCGATCTATGGTTCCCCATATTAGGTTTGACCCTAATCCGGCAGATTTATGTCGCCCTATGTCTAGGGTTGCATGCAACTCCACTTAATTATGGTAGATCTACTCTTATCATAGGGACTTTTGCTCCTCTGCTTTAAGCACATCCGTTTCTTGAATTAATACCTAGGTTTATTAAAACAAGAATTAAGCACACATAATTAAGAACAACTCAAGTATTTATCATATAACTCAAGAATAAATAATAACAAGATCCGTCTTAGGTTTCATCCCCCTCAAGTATTTGAGGGGTTTAGTTCATAATAAATAGAGAAAACATCGCAGAAGTAATAAGATAACAAAACATAAAAGAACCCAAAAGATCCCTGAAGGATTTAAGGGAAATTCTCTGTTTTGATGTACAGCTCCGGCTTCTGAGATGAATCAATCAGCTTCCCTACGAGTACTCCCTGGCTTTCACTTCTTGTGTCTGCAGAAAGACTGCTTCCCACCTGGAGAAAAGATACCCTTGACAGGGGAATCAAGTCCACCTAACAGGGGAAATCCAGTACACCCTTAAAGTTGCCTCCTAGGGTCTTTATATAGAGCTTTGGGGAGCCTTTCTTAGCCTCTAAGCATCCCAATCTGAGTGAAATTCCTCTTCCTCATGACAGGGACACGCCCGTGTGCCACGACAAGAGGCCGTGTGTAAGTCTGTCGATGGAGGCACGGCTGTGTAGCCTGGCCGTGCTTGTCGGGGGCTGGACTGTGTGGTCTTCATGTGGCACGACCGTGTGCCACGGCCGTGTAGTGACTTCTTGGGCCGTGTGGTTTTCTCGTTTTGGCCCATTTCTTCCGTTTTTGGCCCTTTTTCTGTTCTTTTCTCTTCCTTATGCTCTCTTGGGTATAATATATGAAAAGAAAAGATTTAGAGCATCAATTCTTATAAAATTGATAATAATTCATCCATAATATAGGCTAAATATGGGGTAAAAATATGTATAATTTATCGTTTATCACCATACGACCAGGCTAATCTCGAAATTAGACCCTCTAAAATATATGATGGAGTCAACTGCTTTGAATGGAAGGATGACCAGATGACAAATTTTGCTTTCTGAATTTGACATAGTCTATGTGAACCAAAAGGCTGTGAAAGGGAGTGCAATAGCAGATTTTCTGGCCTGTAGAGCTTTAGAAAATTATGAGCCTTTGAACTCTGATTTCCCCAATAAAGATATAATGTATGTGGAAACTATTGAAGAAAACACTATGAAAAATCTTTTTTGGAAATTGAACTTCGATGGAGCATCAAACGCTGTTGATAATGGAATTGGTGCAGAACTGATATCCCCAAGTGGAAATCATTATCCATTCACTTGCAAATTGGATTTGATTGCACAAATAATATGGCAGAGTATGAAGCATGTATCATGGGAATCTGTGCAGTCACAGAACACAAAATCAGAGAAGTAGAAGTATATGGAGATTCTGCACTAGTGATCTACCAACTTAAAGGTGAATGAGAGGCAAGAGAACCAAATTGATCAATTATTGAATGATAGTTTTGGGGTTAATTGAGGAGTTTGATGACATCACTTTTAGTTACCTTCCGCGAGATGAAAACCAGATGGCAGACGCCTTGGCTACTTAAGCTTCCATGATTAAAATGAGCAAACAAGAGTACATAAAGCCCATTCAGATGAGTATTTACGAGGCCTCAGCTTATTGTTACAACATGGAAGAAGAAGAAAGGGATGACCACCTTTGGTATCACGATATATTGCGATATGCGAGAAATTGTGAATACCCTGACCAGGCAACTAAGAACGACAAAAGGACATTGAGAAGACTAGCTTATGACTATGTCTTAGATGGGGAGATCCTATACAAAAGAAGAAAGGATCAGGTACTACTGAGATGTGTGGACACTGTTGAAACTAAGAGAATTTTGGAAGAAGTCCACGAGGGTGTTTGTGGAACACATGCTAATGGTTTTACAATGGCTAGACAAATTATGAGATTCGGATACTATTGGTCAACCATGGAGGAAGATTACATCAACTATGCCAAAAGGTGTCACAAATGCCAAATTTATGGAGACAAAATTCATGTACCTCATTCGCCTTTGCATGTTATGACTTCCCCATGGCCTTTCTCCATGTGGGGCATGAATGTCATTGGGCCGATCAAGCCGAAAGCTTCGAATAGGTATCGATTCATCTTTGTGGTCATTGACTATTTCAGCAAGTGGGTAGAGGCTGCTTCATATGCCAGTGTTACTAAGTCGGCAATCAGCAAATTCCTAAAAAAGGAAACCATATGTCGATATGGAATGCCTGAGAGAATCATATCTAACAATGCACTAAACTTGAACAATGGCACGATAATGGAGGTCTGCAGTTAATTTAAAATCAGACACCACAACTCATTGCCATATCACCCAAAAATGAATGGTGCAGTGAAGCAACCAATAAAAATATTAAGAAGATCGTGGGAAAAATGACTGAAACTTATAGAGATTGGCACGAGAAGTTACCATTTGCTCTTTATGCTTATCGAACATCTATTAGAATGTCCACTAGGGCAACGCCTTTCTCATTGGTCTATGGAATGAAGGCAGTTTTACCTATTGAAGTAGAGATACGTTCCCTTCAAGTATTGTTAGAGTTAAAGTTAGATGAAGCAGAATGGATCCAGTCTCGGTATGATTAGTTGAACTTGATTGAGTAAAAGAGGCTAAGGGCTATTCGTCATGGTGAGATGTACCAAAAACAAACGATACGAGCTTATGACAAAAAGGTTTGCCCAAGAGAATTTCACGAGGGAGACCTAGTATTGAAAAAGATCCTTCCCATACAAAAGGATTTTAGAGGGAAATGGATGCCAAACTGAGAAGGACCTTATGTGGTAAAGAAGGCTTTCTCCAGAGAAGTGCTGATTTTGACCGAAATGGATGGGAAAAACTTACCCGATCTCGTAAATTCGAATTCAGTCAAGAAGTACTTTACTTAAAGAAAGGGGAAGAGGCCAAGGCAAAAACCCGCAAAGGGCGCTTTGAGACCAAAGGGGTTTTGAGTTGAAAACCCAAAAAGAGCGGCTCAAATTTTGATCGAAGATGGGGTATGCGGTGATCTTGCTATACTTGAATTAACAAGGAGAAGGTATGCTACATCTTGGGCATTGACAAAATACTCTAGATTTTCTAAACACATGTCAAGCTCAAAATGGTCTTCCAGAAGTTCGTACTGAGAAGCTCAGGCCGCGATATCTGGGGTACCTAGTCTTCATCTTAACTATATTAATTTGCTATCTTGGATTACTTTATTCTTTTCAAGATACGCTCCCAATCAATTTCCTTTTTATTTTTGCTAATTTATTCATTTTAAGCTATGCTCCAAATCAATTCCATTCTTGTCCATTGTTATGATCTTTTTCAAGCATGTTGCATTGAAATAATGATTAATGGACTAATAATACTTTCACAAAGGAAGTTCTGCATATTACTCTGGAAACTTCTAAATAATACAAGAACCTAAAACATGACTATGTTTAGAACTCACCAAGCTTAAGGGTTGAAAATATTTGAGAAGGAAGAGTCTAAATTGAGACTATCTCTTCAAATTTTCTGTCAAAGACATTGATTGAATAGAAAGACAAGACATCACGTTGGTGATACAACCTTGACGAATAACGAGTAATGTCAACCCAGTCATTAAAAAGGGGTCATTCTCGAAAAAAATGATATTCTACATTCATGCAAATATCATGCACATCTGGTTATGACACCTAGGAAATAAAGTAACAGATTAATTGATTGAAAAAGATATAAATCCTATACCCCTGAATTGTAGTGGGAGGAATTGAAGAAGATACATATCCTATATCCCTGAGTTGCAGTGGGATGGATAGAAGAAACCACAAAATTTATCTCCCTGAAGTTACAGTGGATTAAATAGCTAAGCAAATATGCTCGTTTCCTCGGGTTTTCTTTCAAACCTACCGATTGAGTAGGAAGGCAGCGTAATACGTCAGTGATAAAGCATTGATGAACAACGAGCGATGACGCCCAAAATATTAAAAAAGGGATCATTCTCATAACATATCTGCATCCATATATCATTCATAACACATCTAGTTAGGAGCATTTGATTCATTCTGATCATAGCATCCTAATAATTAGGCATAAGCATAGGCCCCATGAAACTGATTCTACAGGCCATGTCCTTCAGAGGACGGTGTAGTAAGATAGGTGAATCTATAAATCTCATCTCCCTGAAGTAGCAATGGAGCAGATTGAATTCGTAGATCTTATCTCTTAGAAGTTACAATGGAGTAGATTGAAAATGGAGGGTCTTATTTTCCTGAAGTTGCAGTGAACCAGATTGAAGTCACCAGCCTTATCTCCCTGAAGTTACAACGAAGCAGACTAAAGAAAGCGAATCTTATTTCCCTAGAGTCGTAGTGGAACAGATTAAGCTACAAATTATGGTGGATCTTATCTTCCAGAAGTTGCAGTGAAGTAGATTGAAACCACAAGCCTTACCTCCCTAAAATTACAGTGGAGTAGGTTGAAATCACCAATTTTTATCTCCTTAAAGTTCCAGTGGAATAGATTGAAGCTACAAATCTCTTCTCCCTAAAATTACAATGGAGCAGATCAAAGACACAATTAATATCTCCCTGAAGTTGTAGTGGAGCAAGATAAAAATACACAAACGTTATCTCCTTGAAGTTGCAGTGGAGTAGGTTGAAATTACCAATTCTTATCTCTTTGAAGTTTCAGCGGAGTAGATCGAAGCTACAAATCTCTTCTTCTTGAAATTTTATTAGAGCAGATCGAAACACCAATTCCTATACCACTAAAGACACAGTGGGATGGAATAAGGCTACTTGAAGAAAAAAAGTTTGTGTATTTTTATGTCATTATACTTATTTCTATTGTGATTACTATTATTATTAATGTCCCTTATGCTTATTATATGTTAGGTACTTGTATATGTTAATACCATATTGTTATTTTCATGCGACATGTCACGATTCTTATCTTTACGCTTTAACCGCTCAAATTCATTTTGCTCAAAGATTTATCCTCGATTGTTTTCAAAATAAAGGCAATGCTCGATATTTAGGGTCCTCGGGAAAGTTGTGCCCTAACTTACTGGGTTCCAATTTTCCTAGTTAAGCCTAAATAACCGAGTACCCTTCTTAAATCCAATTGTATGAGGTTCGAATAAAAACCTATTCTTGAAAATTCGGGATGTTACATCCTAACTTACTGGGTGTGGCATCGCGTTATATTGAGGATAGTGATTTCCAAAATCAAGGCAATATTCGGTTTTTGGGAGTTCTAAGAGATTGAGCTCTAACTTACTGAGTTCTAATTTTTCATGAATCCCAAATGACCA
Source organism: Gossypium stocksii (assembly GCA_020496765.1). NCBI lineage: Eukaryota > Viridiplantae > Streptophyta > Magnoliopsida > Malvales > Malvaceae > Gossypium > Gossypium stocksii. Next base: position 6,967,962 of record CM035623.1, read on the forward strand.
AATACCCTTTTCTTGAACCTTCATAGATGAATTTTGAAAATCGAAGACCAACTTACCTCTGAAGGTTTGAAGTGTTAGACCCTAGCTTACTGGGTATGGCATCTTTCTCCTTCGAAACGAATGGGTCTTTACATTTTATCCAATTTATGCATTTTTTTCTTTTAAGTGAGAGGATCGTACTTTAAAATCTTTTCAAGTTTCGACATCAAGACATTAACTAATCGAATCGGTACCAATTTTTGGGCGTTACGAGGGTGCTAATCCTTCCTCGTACGTAACCGACTCCCGAGCCCATTTTCTCAAACTTAGCAGACCAAAAATAATTGTTTTAATAGCCCCAAATGTTTTATTAAAACGATCAATTTTAGGGTGGCCCAATCACACCTCAAAAAGGATTGGTGGCGACTCCATTTACACTTTTAAAGTCGGCCCCTTTTTTTTTCAAACTGAAAAAAATGGTTTCGACAGCTTGGCGACTCCACTGGGGACCAATAAGAGAGTCAAGCCGTGAGTTGATTACTTTTTGTCTTTTGTCGAAAGTTGAATTTGGTTTTGAGTTTACGATCCTCTCATTGCATTTCATCTATTTGGTGTTATGGTTTTCAGCATTTTTTTTTCAAGTTCTTTTATATCTTCTGTCATTGCATTGCATGACCGTTGTGGTCACACCTTTTAAGTGGGAGTGAGAAGTTATTTCCTTCGTGAGGTTTTCACCTCCGTGCAGGATAGTGGATCACTTCCGGGATACATCCGTACCTATATCTTCGTGAGATTTTCATCTCCGTGCAGCCATAGGGAAATGTATTCCCCTGAACTGAACTCGATCCATATGAGCCTATAATGGGTAAGGATCAAGGAATCTACTAGTTTAGGTACCTCAACTCTAGAGCCAAACTACATGTAGAAAACCCTAAGGGCCCACCCTAGAAAAAACTACGCCAAACCCTAGTGTTTACCCCAATAGGTGTTTGGTCTTTTTTTTATCTACTTGGAGTTATGTTTTTGTTATATGATACTAACTTGTTGTGCTTTGTTTCGTCATGTTTGCATATCATTTCATACTTAAAAGGTGCTGATTCGTGTTCGATTTCTGAATTAGAAAGCTTGGCATGGGGGACGAATTCCTTGATAAAGTAGAAGATAATACGGTTGTCCGTATATGTAGTCTATTTTGTGTAAAGGATTTTGTCTTTTAGTAAAGTTATTCTAAATGAAATTAAATCAGAATTAACACCTTTTATTTTTGCATTCATATCATGCATTTGCATTGCATTGCATTACATCGCATCATGCGCATTAAATTTCACAAGAGAGCCTTATTAATCAAAGATCATATTCTAGTTATCCTGGAACATCGCTACTATACACGAAGAAAAAAAAGGGTATGGATTAGAGGTTAGAGAGGTTGGAACAAATGCAAAAGGAGATGCAGGATCAACTGCAGACACAGATGCAAGAACAGCTGGCTAGGATCCAGCAAGAGATGAGGGACCAAATGATGGAGTCTCAAAAAAACATGCTGGAATCACAAAACAACACGATAAGCCAGCTAACACAAGTGTTTAAGGGAGGGTCTGACAAAGGAAAATGCCCTATGGTTGACGCTGAAAATGACAATGAGGAATCTATTTGCCCTACGAGCTTTGCCCCAATAAACGCTCAAACACAACCACCAAGAGTATCTGTTAATGTCCAACCCCTGTATCAAACTGGTACCTCGGCCTCAGTAATCTTTCCAACGGGTTCGAGCTCTAACCCTAGAGATAATTTGGTGAATCCCCCGATCCCTGACTTTAACGACGCGCCAGAGGTAGAGAAGGCAAAGGCTGAGCTCCCAAAACAGTTTGAAGTTCGATGTAAATGGTTAGAGGAGAAGTTCAAAGAGCTAGAGAGTGCTGATCATTACTGCGGAGTTGACGCGAAAGAACTCAGTTTGGTCCCGGACTTGGTACTTCCTCCGAAGTTCAAGATGCCAGAATTTGAAAGATATAATGGAACCAGCTGCCCTGAGGCTCACATTACGATGTTTTGTCGAAGGATGACGGGGTATGTCAACAACGATCTGCTGTTGATCCACTGTTTCTAAGACAGTTTAAGTGGGGCTGCAGCAAAATGGTACAATCAGCTAAGTCGTACCTAAGTCAAATCCTGGAAGGACTTAGCGCAGGCCTTTATGAGGCAATATGGTCATGTAACGGATATAGCCCCTGACAGGATCACGTTACAAAACATGGAGAAGAAGTCGAGCGAAAGCTTCAGGCAGTATGCACAAAGGTGGAGAGAAGTAGCCACACAAGTACAACCACCTCTTTTAGAGAGGGAAATAGCAATGCTTTTCATCAACACTCTAAAGGCCCCGTTCATTAACCATATGTTGGGCAGCACTACCATGAGCTTCCCAGATATAATAATGTCCAGCGAGATGATAGAAAATGCGGTAAAATACGGGAAGATAGGTACAGGAGTAAGCACTCAAAGGTCAACCCCAAAGAGAAATGAAAATGAAGTGAACAATATGAGTAAAGGGTATTCCACATTGGTCACTGTAGGCCGGCCGAAAGCCATGACTTCTAGCTTTCAAGGCCCCTCAAGGTGGGAATCTAGCTCGGGGCTAAACTTAGAAAAATTCTAGTTCACTCCCATTCCGATGACTTATAGGGAGTTATACCAAAATCTGTTTGATGCGTGTGTGGTAGCTCCATTCTACTCGAAACCTGTGCAACCTCCATACCCAAAGTGGTATAATGAAAACGCCCAATGCGAATACCACGTGGGAATCACGGGGCACTCGATAGAAAATTGCATCCCTTTTAAGAAGTTAGTCGAAAGGCTTGTCAACATAGGCATTGTGAAGTTTGACAATCAGTCTGGTGTAGAAAATCCGTTACCTAACCATACTGATAAGGGGGTAAACGTGATCGAGGATACAGGGAAGAGAATTTAATAGGCATTCACCCTTTACATACTTGGGAATGTTTTAAAACAATGGGACTGTGGAAGAAATCCCTGTATTTTGTAGGATTAATCTAGAGTAATATTCAAAACACACTTGTTGCTTTAAGCCTAGAGGCAATAAGGATCCTTTTGTGAAATAGGCTTATGTCTAGCGTCTTTATTTCAATAAAATGCATCTTTTGTTTCTCATTTCAAGCAAGTGTTCTTTTCATTTCATTCATGATCATACCATACGAGTAAATATTCTTGGTTTCTCTTGTTCTTCAAATTTTCTTTCGACCTTATAACAGGTCTCCAGGTATCAATGATATGAGTGACACAGCTACTAACTTAGAATCTCCTTTTGAGCGAGATATGTGTTTGGTGGGATCTCAGGGCTTTGAAGATGACTAAGATTGTAGCTAATCTCCTGATCTGTTAATGAAGGTGAACAAGATGAGAGGCAAATCTCGTGTTGCAAAGAAATAATAGAACCCATAGTATTATTCTATGTGGGGCATGTATTTCATCAGGCCGATTTTGCTAAAAGCCTCTGACAAGTAGCGGTTCATCTTTTTGTGGTCGCTGATTACGTTTCTAAGCGGATTGAGGTTGCTTCATATACTAATGACATGAGGTCAACAGCCAGCAGATCCTATGTCAGTATGGAGTACCAAAAAAACATCACATCTGACGATGTACTGAAGTTAAACAGTAGCGCGATATCAAAAGCATCTAGTCTGTTCACGATTGAACACTAATTTACCCGAAAATAAACGGTGCAAAAAAAGAATCATGGGAGTCTCTATCGGAACCTCTACCGGGGCAATGCTTTCCTCGTTGATTTATGGAATGAATGCGATTTTATCTGTTGAAGTCAAGTTTTCTTCTCTATGATGTTAGAGTGGGAGTAGAACAAATCCAATCCCGATGATCAAGTGAACCTGATTGAAGAAAAGAGATCAAAAACTATCTGTTATGTTCAAATATGCCAGGATGATACGGAGTGATAACGAAAAGATCGTTTCAAAAAATTTCATCAAGGAAACTTGGTTTTGAGAAGGGTCCTTCCCATACAAAAGGATCTCAGAGAAAATGGATGTCAAATTGGGAACGACCTTATCCTTTGAGGGGCATTGATATTGACCACGATAGATGGCAAGAACTTGCCTGACCCTGCGAATTTGGATTTAATCGAAGAATACTTCGCTTTCAGAAGAAGCGAAAAAAGGAAAAAAGAAAAAAGGAAAAAGAAAAGAAAAAGAAAAAAAAGGAAAAAGAGAAAAACAAAAAAAGGAAAAAGAAAATGAAAGGGAGAGGCCAAGGTGAAAACCCGTAAATGGCGCTTTGAGACCAAAGGGGATTTGAGTTGAAAACCCAAAAAAGGTGGCTCAAATTTTGATCGAAAGTGAGGCATGCGGTAGTCTTACTATGCCTAAGTTAACAATGAGGAAGTATGCTACATCTTGGGGCATTGAAAAAATACTTCAGATCCTCAAAACACATATTGAGCTCAAAATGATCATTAAGAAGTTCGTACAGGGAAGCTCAGGCTGCGATATTTGAGGCACCTAGTTTCTCATTTTACCTATTTTGAATCTGCTATCTTGGATTACTTTATTTGTTTCAAGATATGTTCCCAATAAATTTCCTTCTTTATACACTTGCTATATTTGATTGACTTATTTGTTTCGAGCTGTGCTCCCAATAAATTTACTTTCATGTCCATGGTTATGATCTTTGTCGAGCATTGTGCATTGAAATAATGATTAAAGGACTAATAATACTTTCACAAAAGGAGTTTTGCTTATTACTCTAGAAGTTTCTAAATAGTACGGGAACCTGAAACAGGACTGTTGTTTAGAATGTACCAAGCCTAAGGGTCGAAATTGTCTTAGAGACTACCCCTTAAGATTTTCTGTCAGAGACAAATAGTGCGTTGGTAACACAAATCTTGACAAATAACGAGCAATGTCAACCCAAGCTTTAAAAGGGGATCATTCTCGAGAGGAAAATGATATTCTGCATTCATGCAAATATCAGGCATGCATTTCTGGTCATGACACCCAATGAATGGTGTAATAGACCAAACTAATGAAAGAAGAGCCAAATCCTATACCCTTGAATTGTGATGGGAATGGACTGAAGAGGAATCAGATTATATTCTTCTGAGTTGCAGTGGGAGAGTTTGAAGATGGTGCAAGCCTTATATCCCGAAAGTACAGTGGACTGGACCTTGAAGTTATAGTGGGGCAAACCAGTTGAACAAAATGGGAATATTTCTACGAGTTTTCTATCGAAAAATATCAATGAACAAGAAGACCCATGTCAGTGAAGCGATAGCCTAAACAAGTAGCGAATAATGGTAGCCCAAGCATTAAAATGAGATCATTTTCATGACATTCTGCATTCGTACAAGTGTCATTCATAATACATCTAGTTCGGAGCATTTGATTCATATTGATCATGGCATCCTAATCATCTAGCATAAGCATATCACTCTTCTACAGATGGATTCCCCAGTGGACAATGTAGCAGGATTGATTAAAATTACAGATGTCGGCAAGCCTTATCCCACTGAGCAGGAGTGAAGCAGACTAAATATAGCAGATCTCATCCCACTAGCAGGAGTGGAACAGATCAAATTTCGACGAATCTTATCTCCATGTATCGGCAATGGAGCAGATTCAAACCACCAGCCTTATCCCACTGAGCAGGAGTGGAACAGGCTAAACATAGCAGATCTCATCCCACTGGCAGGAGTGGAACAGATCAAATTTCGACGAATCTTATCTCCATGTATCGGCAATGGGGCAGATTCAAACCACCAGCCTTATCCCACTGAGCAGGAGTGGAACAGGCTAAATATAGCAGATCTCATCCCACTGGCAGGATTGGAACAGATCAAATTTTGGCGAATCTTATCTCCATGTATCGGCAATGGAACAGATTTCAGCCACCAGCCTTATCTTCACTGAGTAGGAGTGAAGCAGGCTAAACTTCAGATCTTATCTTCGCTGAGCAGGAGCGGAGCATATCAAATTTTAACGAATCTTATCTCCATGTATCGGCAATGGAGCAGATTTCAGCCACCAGTCTTATCTTCACTGAGCAGGAGTGGAGCAGGCTAAACTTCAGATCTTATCTTCGCTGAGCAGGAGCGGAGCAGATCAAATTTTAACGAATCTTATCTCCATGTATCGGCAATGGAGCAGATTTCAGCCACCAGCCTTATCTTCACTGAGCAGGAGTGAAGCAGGCTAAATATAACAGATCTTATCCCACTGGCAGGAGTGGAACAGATCAGAGTTCAGCGGATCTTATCTCCATGTATCGGCAATGGAGCAGATTCAAACCACCAGTCTTATCCCACTGAGCAGGAGTGGAACAGGCTAAATACAGCAGATCTCATCCCACTGGCAGGAGTGGAACAGATCAAATTTCAGTGGATCTTACCTCCATGTATCAGCAATGGAGCAGATTCAAACCACCAGTCTTAACCCCCTAAGTAGCAGGGTAACAGGCTAAAATTCACAGATCTTGGCTCGCCAAGCAGTGGTAAAGCAGGTCGAAGACTCGCCTTAACCCCCTAAGCAGTAGGGTAACAGGCTAAAATTTACAGATCTTGTCTCCCTAAGCGATAGTGGAGCAGATCGAAGACAGTGAGCCTTAACTCCCTAAGCAATAGGGTAACAGGCTAAAAATTACAGCAAATCTTATCTTCACGGAGCAAGAGTGGAGCAGAGCCACTAGAACATATCAAAATACCTATTCCTTACTCTAAAGGACGCGGTGGATTAGAATAAGGCTACTCGAAGAAGATGAGCGTTAAGGGTCAAGATTCAGCAAGACCGGGCACAATTGGCCTTTCTAATCTTTGCTTCGTTCCCATTACATGACAACGAGCAAAGAGGGGCAGCTGTTGAGCCCAATTTCTGCCCGGGCCCAATCAAACCAGCCCAAATTAAACACCCCACTAAACCGACCACTAAAACCAATCACCCCACTAAACCGACCACTAACTCCATCACCCTACTGAACCATCCACTACTTCCATCACCCCCACTAACTCTATCACCCTACTAAACCATCCACTACCTCCATCACCCCCACTAGCTCCACTTGCCAATAAGTTGTAAATTTTGGCTATAAAAGTCATGGAAAAAACCATTGTAAGGGGATCAAAAAAGGAAGATCAATAGAAAGAACAGTATTTTCGAGTACACAAATTGCAAAGAAATCGTTTTTCGATTTAGGTGATTTTCTTTTTTCGCTACTTTTTTTTCCTTTCATTTGTTTTTTATTGTTTTGCCATATATATTTTTTTTAAATTCTCTTTTATTGCTCGGTTTTAAGATTTTACATGATTCGTATTTTATATACTCCTATACATCATTATGTTATATGTATATACACGTTTTATACTATTTTTTTACTCAATGTACATATTGTTAGTTTCATAATATTTTACGTATATATCTTATTTTAAATCTATTTATATACATATTATTTTTTTTACTATTTTCACTATTGTTTTACTATTATTGTTTGTAATTTTTATATGTGTATATTTTTCGCTAAAGATTTTTTTATATAATTATTAATAGACCTACTATATTATTTTATTATTTTTATATACCATAGTTTTTTTTAATCAAATATTATTTTTATTACATTATTATTATTCATTATCTTTCACTTTCACTAATTTAGCATCGTTATTTTAACTTTACTATTAAGCTATATTATGTCATTATACTTATTTCTATTGTGATTACTATTATTATTAATGTCCCTTATGCTTATTATATGTTAGGTACTTGTATATGTTAATACCATATTGTTATTTTCATGCGACATGTCACGATTCTTATCTTTACGCTTTAACCGCTCAAATTCATTTTGCTCAAAGATTTATCCTCGATTGTTTTCAAAATAAAGGCAATGCTCGATATTTAGGGTCCTCGGGAAAGTTGTGCCCTAACTTACTGGGTTCCAATTTTTCTAGTTGAGCCTAAATAACCGAGTACCCTTCTTAAATCCAATTGTATGAGGTTCGAATAAAAACCTATTCTTGAAAATTCGGGATGTTACATCCTAATTTACTGGGTGTGGCATCGCGTTATATTGAGGATAGTGATTTCCAAAATCAAGGCAATATTCGGTTTTTGGGAGTTCTGGGAGATTGAGCTCTAACTTACTGAGTTCTAATTTTTCATGAATCCCAAATGACCAAATATCCTTTTCTTGAACCTTCATAGATGAATTTTGAAAATCGAAGACCAACTTACCTCCGAAGGTTTGAAGTGTTAGACCCTAGCTTACTGGGTATGGCATCTTTCTCCTTCGAAACGAATGGGTCTTTACATTTTATCCAATTTATGCATTTTTTTCTTTTAAGTGAGAGGATCGTACTTTAAAATCTTTTCAAGTTTCGACATCAAGACATTAACTAATCGAATCGGTACCAATTTTTGGGCGTTACGAGGGTGCTAATCCTTCCTCGTACGTAACCGACTCCCGAGCCCATTTTCTTAAACTTAGCAGACCAAAAATAATTGTTTTAATAGGCCCAAATGTTTTATTAAAACGATCAATTTTAGGGTGGCCCAATCACACATTAAAAAGGATTGGTGGCGACTCCATTTACACTTTTAAAGTCGGCCCCGTTTTTTTCAAACTGAAAAAAATGGTTTCGACAATAAGTAAATACATATTTATAATACAAGTGTACATATATATTATTACCATTACAAGTATAATTTTATCACCATACATTTGTCATTATTTAATTTACTTAATAATAATAATAATTTAAGATAAAATAATAATAATAATAATTATTATATATTTTTACACATAAAAATCTTAGATTTTTATGTCAACGTCATTGCCGCCTCAATTAACTAAAATGGCTTAATTCCTTTTTAGTACTTTGTACTTTTTTTAAGCTATCATTAAACTTTCACACCTATTTCAATTTAGTCCTTTTTCTTAATTACCCCTAATTAAGTCAAATTCACCTAATCAAAACTTAACTAGACACAAAACTAGCTTCGTATATATTTTTAATAAATATTTACAAATTCGTTTTCCTAAGACGGAGGCCCTACAATACACTTTTCCGATGCCAATGAATTTTGAGTCATTACAAAAACACCCATTGACAGGAAAGCTCTCATTCAAGTATGGGTCCACTATATATAAAGCTGATAAATACTCACCCGCATGCCTACCTACTAAGGATTTCATTATCATAGCACCACTCATTACCCTCTATTTTCAAACACACAATTTGATTTTGTCGACGCCTCTTCATTGCGCGATTATGTTAAAAACTTGTATTTCTGTCCCCATTCAGTAACCACGCACCCCTAGACTTCTATTTTCAAGTCGCACTTCTGCTTCCCTCAATCTAAGCCTTGTGCTATTATGTCATTCTAAGGCTTTTTGTATGCGTTACAGTTTCATATTTGCTTTTCTTTTCCTTGCAAAAATGATACCAAATACTGTTCAGTTCCAGACTTGGATCAATTGAGTAAAGTTCTCTAAATCCATTGCAATGTCAGCATCGTTACTCCAAGATTTTAACACAACATCTCGGAACTTAGGGTGCGTCAACCAATTAGAAAGAAAACGAAAGGGTAAGACTCCTTCCACTGAGCTTTCTGGATGCGTCGAGATCAACACTGGCTGATGGTCAGACTTCAACCTGTGTAGGTGTCGCATAATTGTGTTAAATGCAAAAGCCTACCAATACTCAGTGCAAATAGATCGACCCAATCTTTTAAATAATTTTCTCCTATTCCATGTGAACATCGGTCCCTGAAGTCCTAAATCGAGATGTCCATGTTAGGAGAAAAAAAGACCTGAAACGATTACACCCTACTCGACTAGGTCCAAAATCGCCTTGTCTTTCTTCCCCGCACATAATGACATTAAAATCACCTGTAATCATTCATGACTCCTTCACTTCAGTGGCAATCTGGTCCAACTTGTCCTACAACTGAGCCCTTGTGCTTTGTTGTGAACTCGCATAAATTGCAGTGCAAAGAAACGGGTATGGATTTCTGTCATTATGGGTTCACATATGAACAAATGGAGGATCAACTTTCAAAATCTCCATCTAAGTGCACTCATTCCACAATAACCATATACCCCTTGCAAAGCCTGATGCTTTAACTAAAGAATACTCAAAACCCAACTTTGCACCGAATCTGCCTTAAGATCACTAATTCGAGTTTCAAACAAAGGAAAAAAATCTGGAGAAAACTCTCTTCTATACTCCTATAAAAAATTGTGAAAATGGGGGTGTCCACACCCCTGACAGTTTGAAAATAAAAAACAAAAATTAAAATCCACCATTATCAGATAAATTTTTTTTTTTGAAGAAATCGATTTTTACCAATGAAATCATGCAACCGCCGTATCCACTAGAAATTCATCCTCCGAGCCCTCAACATCGACAACATTCCCCGTCATCGCCATATCTTCCCCAACGTCACGATTCAGCCATTTGTATAATATCTTCTATTGCCCCCACCACAGACATTGAAGGCTGCCCACTTTCCGACAGGTTCGTCAGTTCTTGGCCCATGTTATCACCCATTCCTTCCTGCCTCATCATCTGGCCTTTGCCTAAAATTTTCTCCCATTTTATTTTGCGAATCTAAAACTCGGGAGCATTTGCCCTTACTTTTTCCGAAATGCCTGTTTTGGAAGGAAATTTTACCGCAACATTTTTACTTTCGTTTAAAGATGGACCCGTCGCTTGAAAATTAATCTGACCCGCTTCCTTATCAATTAAGATTGGCCCCATTTTTTATCTATCATCAGAGGGGTTAACATTCGGCCCAACAGAAGACCCCACCTATTTTGTTGGACTGTTTTAGTATGCCATTATTATGTTTTGGCCCACTAACCAACATTGGCCCTTTTCCTTTACCCTTGGGGTTTTCTTTGCCTTCGTCGTTTCTGTTATTTGCTTCTCCACCATGCCGCCATTCCTTTCCAACATCCTTAATCTCCCCAGCTTTCGCCTTTAAAACCCAATTGCAATATTTATCATTTAATTCCCCAGATTTTTCCCCTGCCAATTCCCCATGATTCTCGCAAAAGGATACGCTGATCATTTAACATTGAAGACCACACATTGTATTGTAAATAAAGGAAATTGAATCTACTTGCTCAAAGATTTAAGGTTTTTCTCTTAGATAGATATGTCAATAACTTGTTGGTTTATGTGTTATTTTTTTAACGTTGTTTGAGAAATTTAAAAATTTTTTTAGTTGAGGAAATGACAAATTTTATTTGAAGAGATCGAAATTAAGTTATAAATTCTAAGGGATTAAACTATAATTTTAATAATTATATTAATTTATTGGTTCATAATTTTTTAAGGAAATAAATTGAAATTTTATGACATTAGAGGGTTAGAATGCAATTAAACTATTATATTAACTTATAATTTCATATTTTGATATAATTAACATGAAATCCCTAACATTTTTAGGGCTAATGCCTCTATTTATCTCTTGCATTTTCCCTACATATTAATAGTGTATCAAATAATTTAGGGTTACATTATTAGTGAATTTTTCTACTACATGAACAAAGTTGCAAGACACTTGTCCGTATGATAAAAATAAAAAAAAATTGATTATTAAGAAAAGTAGGCATGTGGTAGTATTTTAATATAAATTGCGAGTTAAAATATTTCACTTGCAATGTATCAAATATTAACATTTTTATAATTCATTTAATTTTGGTTTGATTTAAAAAATATAATACTATTTATCTATAATGTATAATAATTTATAGGAACATATTTGATGGACTATTGGTGTATAAATCCCATGCACCATTAGTTTAATAAGAATATGAGAAAAGCTTATAAATAAATATAAATAACTTTATTTAAAAATAATTAAAAAATAATTAATTATAAAGAAACTCTAAAATCCTACAACCTAAACATGAGATCTTAAACAAAATAATTCCTATGTACCGTTGATAGTAATTAGTAAAGGTCTTAGTAACAAGCTAAAAAAATCAATTAAACCCTTTTAAAATTTAAATATTATTTAAAAATCATAAACAAAATTTATTTGTAAAATTTATAAAATTATAAAAATTTTATTAAAAAAATAACAATACGAATCCATTAAAATCTAATAGTTATAAGATACCAATTTTGGGCGTCACGAGGGTGCTAATACCTTTCTCGTGCGTAACCGACTCCCGAACCCTATTGTTCTTTGAATTTTGACGTAGACCTAGACCCGGCCTTCGTTTTATCCAAAAATGAATTTTTTCTGTTAAAAAGAAGTCTTATTAGGTGTTCGATCACACCTAGAAAAAAATTGATGGCGACTCCCCTTTTTAAATAAAACCGAAATTTGATTTTTCAAATTTTAAAATGATCGCCTCAATTAGCGACCAAGGCTAAAGCAAATTTTTCGTCGCTACAGTTTGAACGAGGATTTGTGGGTAAAAGGTGGAAGAACCATTGCTAATAGCCCGTCGTCGTTTCTATGGTGTATGGTGGTTTTTGTTGGCCGGTTAGAGAGGGATGGGGATAGAGGTGTACATGGGTCGGGCCAGGTGGGGTTCGGGCCAGGCCCAATTAAAAATTTAGGCCCATTCATTGGGCTCGGGCCGGGCCAGGCCCAAAAAATGGGCCTAAAATTTTGCCCAAGCCCGGCCCATATAAAAATACTAAAACCCGGGCCCGGCCCGGCCAGCCCATATTAATTTTTATATTATTTTATATAATTTTTAAATATATATAATACATCAAAAATACTAAAAAAATCAAAATAAATATTTTTCAACAAATTGAAAATAAATTTTTAAAAATATGTAGACTTAAATAACACTAAAATAGATGCAACTTAACAAGCAAATGCCTCTAAAATAATAATAAAATTAATAAATGTCTTTAAAATAATAACAAAATTAACAATAAAATAAGTTTTATATAATATCTAAACAATAAAAACAAAATAATAGCAACATAATAGTAAAATGGTAGCAAAATAGGGAGAAAAATAAAAAGAAAATAATATTAAAAAAATATTTTTTTATCCTTTAGTAAATTCGGGCCGGGCCGGGCCAGGCCCGGGCAAAAAATGCCTTACCCGAGCCCGGCCCATTTTTTAAACGGGCCTTATTTTTTTTGTCCAAGCCCATTTTTCGGGCCTATATTTTTGTCCAAACCCTCCCACATTTCAGGCGGGCCTTCGGGCCGGGCCGGGCCGCCCGGCCCATGTACACCTCTAGATGGGGATTTGCAGATTGCCATTCTTTTTTTTTTTTTAATTTTGATAACAAAATGAAATGGTGTCTTCAAGGAGGAAAGAATCTGCGCATGACCCGACTTATGTGCCCTAGATCCGCGTGTTTCCTTGTTGATGGGATATTCTGCATCAGCTGTTCTTCTAAATCCAGCTTTTCTTTTATTTTAATTTGTACCTCATAATTTATTTCAATATTAATTTAGTCCGTGTTTAAGCACCGAGTTTTGGGACTTGGGGATAATTTCGTTTTTTTAACTCCATTTTCACGCGCATTATATTTCAATCCTTCAGCATTTATCCCTTTATATTTTTAACCCGAATTTTTACCTTTCTTTTGATTTAATCCCTAGCTTATTAAATTTCAATTCTTTCTTCTTCTTTTTTATATTTTTAAATATTCTGTGAATTGTTTATTATAGACTACTTTATTATATATTTTGCTTATTAAATATTAACTTCTATGTATATTATTTAATCTTAGCCTTTTTAATTGTACTTTAAATTTTGTTGCATTCTTTATTTTTATTTTTTTTAAAAATCATTCTATTATTTATTTAAGGTTATTATTTATTTTAAATATATATTATTTATTTTATATTATCACCTATACGTATATATTATTCTCTTTATAATTTGCCACATTATTTATTACTTTAAATGGACATTTTTAAAAATATATTGTTTGTCTCAAATTTGTTTTATATATATTAGTTATTTTAAATCACTTTATTAAGTTTTTAAGATTATTATTTATTGTAAATATATGTTTATATCATGTATATATTTTCTTTGAAACCTATTTACATTTACATATTTCCTTTTAAATTTATTTATATATATAATTTATTTATTATTTTTAAAAAAAAACTTATTCTATTATATTTTTTTTGTTTACTCCAAACATTGTTATATATTATTATTTTTATATATACTATTTATATTAAATTTGTAAATTTCATATATATTATGTATCTTTGCTTGTATGTATTTTCATTTGCTATGTTATGTTCTTCTATATTTATTAACTAACATATGATCATTTATAATTGTTATTATGTTGTTTATGTTTATGCTCATAGTTGCCTATTATTTCATATTTGCTTTAGCTTAATTACCTTATTATATGTATAATTATTACTTTTTTTTTATCATTCACGTTAAGTATGGAAATGTTAGATTATTTTGCATATTGCTTTGATCTCAATGCTTCGTAATGCTAATGTGATATGTTATCCTCATACATCGATTAAAAATGATATCCCAAAGTTTTAAAAAGTAAAGGCAATGCTTGATGTTTGGAAGCTTCGAGAAAGGTAGTGCCCTAACTTACTGGGTTGCGACTTTTCTCGTTGAATTCGAATAGTCAAGCACCCTTCTAAGTGTTTTTGAGTTTTTAAAATATAAACAACTATTTTGAGATTTCAAAACGTTGTGTCCTAACTTACTAGATATGGCGTTTTGTTGTTTCAAGATAGAAATTTTCAAAAGACGAGCTTAGCTTGAAGGTTTTAAAATATTGCGTCCTAACTTACTGGATGTGATGTTTTGACTCGTTTGAAATAAGTAAGTTCGGCTCGGGATCAAATCCAGGAGATAATCTCGCAAATCTTATTACCCCTGACTTCGGCATGGCAGAAAATGAAGAAATGATAAATAAATCCTCAAGGCAGTTAGTGGATCGTTGCAAGTGGTTGGAAGAAAAGTTCAAGGCTCTAGAAGGTGCTGATAGTCATCATGGGGTTGATGCTAAAGACTTGAGCTTGGTCCCAGATTTGGTGCTCCCCCATAAGTTCAAAATGCTGGAGTTCAAAAAGTATAATGGGACTAGTTGCCCTGAGGCCCACATTACTATGTTCTGCAGGCGCATGGCGGGATATGTAAGTAATGATCAGCTACTGATACACTGCTTTCAGGATAGTCTAATTGGGGCGGCGTCTAGATGGTATAACCAATTAAGTCGTGCAAAAATCAGTTCATGGAGAGATCTTGCGCAGGCCTTCATGCAGCAATACAATCATGTGACTGACATGACTCCTGATAGAATCACGCTGCAGAACATGGAGAAGAGGTCTAATGAAAGCTTTAGGCAATACGCACAAAGATGAAGGGAGGTTACTATGCAGGTTCAGCCACCACTTTTGGAAAAAGAAACTACAATGCTCTTCATCAACACCTTGAAGACCCTATTCATCACCCATATGATTGGGAGTACTACTAAAAGTTTTAGTGATATGGTCATGGCGGGAAAAATGATTGAAAATGCCATAAGGGGTGGCAAGATTGAAGCGGGAGAAACTACTAAGAGGTCAGTTCCAAAGAAAAGGGAGAATGAAGTAAACAATACGAGCTCATACAATAAAGGTCACTCGAGATCAATAACTGTCCATCAACCGAAAGTAACTACGGTGGGGCAACAAGGTTTGGCAAGGCGAGAATCGGCCACAAGGTAGAACTTTGAAAAGCTCCAATTTATGCCAATTCTAATGTCATATAAGGAGTTATATCAAAGTTTATTTGACGCACGAGTGGTGTCCCTGTATTATATAAATTTGTTGCAACCCCTATACCCCAAATGGTACGATTCAAATGTTCAATGTGATTACCATGCGGGAGTACCGGGGCACTCAATAGGAAACTGCACTGCTTTCAAGAAGACAGTTGAAAGACTCATCGAGATGGGGATTGTGAAGCTTGATGATACCCCAGGTACAAAGGACCCCTTACCAGACCATGGTGATAAGGGGGTAAAAGCAATTGATTAAAGTATTGCGAGAAAGATCAGGGGGATATTGTAGGAATAAAAATCCCATTGAAGATAGTTTGGGAAGAAATAATAAGAAGAGGATAGATAGAATTGGATTCTGAGCAAAGAAATCTATGGGGCATTCGTCCTTACAAACCTGGAAATGTCTTGAACAATTGGTCTGTAGAGGAACTTCTTGTAATATTAGAAATTATACAGAGTAATCTGCAGAACACTCTTGCTACTTTAAAGCCTAGGAGTAACAAGATCTCATTTGTGAAATAGGCTCATGTTCAGACATTATTGTTTCAATAAAACATATCTTTCATGATTAATTCGGGCAAATGTTCCCTCATTCTTTATTCTTTGATTTTTTTAAAATATTGCGTCCTAACTTACTGGATGTCATGTTTTGACTCGTTTGAAATAGGTAAGTCTTAATTTTCAAAATCGAGACATTCTAATTAAAAAGAGGATTGCATCTTAAAACTTTCAAATTTCCGACATTAAAGATATTGAATAATCAATTAGGTACCAATTTTTGGGCGTTACGGGGGTGCTAACCCTTCCTCGTACGTAACCGACTCCCGAACCTGTTTTCTCGAAATTTCGTAGGCCAAAATCGACATTTTAAAAGGGTGGTCCAATCACACCTAAAAAAATTGGTGGCGACTCCATTTTCTTTTTTTAAAAGTCGACTCTGTTTTTTTCAAACCCCCCATCTAAAAAATGGTTTCGACAGAAGTTATTTAATTTCTTAATATTTTTATTTAAAAATTATTAATTTTATTTAAGTTTCATATATTAATAATTTGTTTATGTTGATTTGATTGTATTTGTGTATCCATATCGTTTTCATACTATTTTGTATTGGCTTTTATCATTTATTTTATTTTATGTTCGTGTTGTATCTTAACACGGGTGAATCTAGAAATCTTTTTAGGAGGAACTGAAAATTAATTACAAAATTTTGAAAGATCAAACCATAAATTTATGATTTGAGAGGTAAAAGTGCAATTTCATCATATATTAATTTATAATTTCATTATTTATGGAGAGACTGAAATAACAGTTTTTCATTTTCGAGTGCAAGTACCCCTTCAATAAGCCCATGTATCTCGAATTTTTTTTTTTTTTTTTTTTTTTTTTGCATTTGTTAGTGATAACTTTAAACAAAAATATTTATGATAGCATTTGGTTCATGCTGTATGTCAATTAATCTCATATGTTGCATATTTTATCATAGTGATTTAATTTTGCATATTTTTATTTTGTTTAATGTATTATTTCTGTGTTTTCATGCTATTTTTCATAAAATACATTTTAATTATTTTTTTCATGTTGTGTTTATATTGTGTATTAGTTCATCTCATATTTTTCTTTATTAATTTGTTTGATTTCATAAAATATAAATTAGTTAATTTGTTATAATGATTCAATTTTAACATAAATTTTATTTATTTAACAAATGAATTATCGAAATGATAACTTAATAATATTAATAAGAACATGGTCGGACTTGAAAACTCATACATATTTTTGCATGGTAAAACTTAAATTTGAGTACTAAATACTCAGGACTTCCAATTTTTTCCATTTAAACCAAGATCTCGTTAATTAATTGATATAATGATTCCATTTATTAATAATAATATTAAGATGTTTATGCAAGACTCGCTTCAATTTCAAAAAGTTATCTAAGAAACAAACGAAAGAATGGTTTTTTTTTTTTTTTTTTAAAGGAATGAAAAGTTGATATCTGAGCCTAATTCGTTGGCATGTCGAACCGGCAAATAGGACAATAATGGCTCTGCTTCAGCCACTTTTCGATGCAATCCCCATGAAAAGTATGAGAACAAGGCATCCGAGAAGCATAAAACCCAACCTCGAGCTCCTCCAAGCATATCATGCAATCTTCATCTCCATCTTCTACTCTAACCATGCTTACCATCTCCTTAACCAATGACTCTTTAGCCGGAACCATACCATAGTTACTGCTTTCAAACTCCAATGCCGATTCAGCCAAAGCTCTTCCCATCCAAACCCCGCCACTGTGAACGTAATCGTGTTCCACAACGGAAGCATGTATCACTGATCATAAGGGCAAGACTTCACGATTAGTTCCTATGCTACGCATACCACGTACAAAAATATCATGAACGAAGTTGTGATAAGCAAGGGATGCCGTGTTGATTCGGAGTCTTCTAAACGTGGGAAACAGAACTTGGTGAAACAGGTACTGGTTTTCTAGAATGTCGAGCAGGAAACGAAAGGTTTCTCGTAAGGACGCATGGTTGGTGACGGTGGAGATGTGCGCTGAGAAATCATGGTGGACGGGTATGAAAACAAAATCAATGGTTAATTCAATATTGACGAACTGGGAAGCAATATCATGAGATTGTGAGATGATGTTGTCTTCAAAAGTATGCTGGTGAAAGATATCATACTCGTATGGGGTTGAAGCCATTAAGAAAAACTGCAGAAACAAGAGAGCTTTAAAGCAACCGGAATAAGTTTAAACTTGAGAAGAAAGAAAGCTTTAAGAAATCAGATAAGTTTCTAGTTCTCGTAATACTATTTTATAAGACGTCAGTGGCAGTTTAAAAGTATTGGATTAGAAAGAGGAAACCTCATTTGTTAAAGGGCTATATTATAGATATTCCAATTGTTATTGTAATAGAATTTATAAGCGGAATGGACTCATATTTCGACTAGGAATTGGAAACCTTTGAGCCATTTATTATAATCCACTTGTAGCTTTAGGAATTCGAGGATTACTTCATACATACTCCATACTATGCTACGAATTGTCGATCCCTAAAATCAGTAGAATCTTGTTAGCTTGGACGACAGAAATTTTTGAAACTACAGTTGAGCTTCAATTCCATGGCTGCCTTTCCATTTCCCTACACTTTCTCTCTCACAAAACCTTCCATTTCAATTTCAAAGTCATGTAAAGCTTCTGGTTTCACCTACGACTAGGAAACACACCTCAAACACTTGCAGCTGCAGTGCCCAAAATACCCGCTGTGCTCCTTCAAATTCCCCACTATGAGTAAAATAATTGTGCTCAAATGATTATAATTAAGAATTAAACTAGTGTAAAGCATTGCGGATGAAAAATTCGAAAAAAAACAAAAGAAATTCATCTATAGCATACGCGCTTGTTAAGATTGAACACCACACACTGCTTTGCGAATAAAGGGAATCGGATCTACATGCTCAAAGATTCAAGGTCTTTGCCTTAGGTAGAAATGTTAATGACTCGTTGGCTTAAGTGTTACCCTTTTTAATGTTGTTTGTGAAGCATAAAAATTTTTTTAGTTGGGGAAAGGTCAAATTTTATTTTAAGGGATCGAAATTAAGTTGTAAATTTTAAGGGATTAAATTAATAATTATATTAATTTATTGGTCCATAATTTTCAAAGGAAATAAATTGAAATTTTATCATACATTAGGGGGTTAGAATGCAATTCAACTATTATATTAGCTTATAATTTCATAATTTTTAGTGGAAATGAAATGAAATCCCTACCATTTTTAGGGCAAAGGTCTCTTTGTATCTCTTGACATTTTCCCTCTATATTAATAGTGATTCAAATAATTTAAGGTTACATTATCAGTGAAATTTCTCTACTACGCGAACCAAGTTGTAGGGCGCTTGTCCGTATGTATGGTAAAAATAAAAAAAAATGATAAAAATTGATTATTAAGAAAAATAGGCATGTGGTATTATTTTAATATGAATTGCAAGTTAAAATATTTCACCTGCAATATATCAAATACCAACTCTTATATCATTCATTTAAGTTTGGTTTGATTTAAGTAACTATAATATTATTTATCTATAATCTATAATAATTTGTGGGAGCATATTTGATGCGCCGTCGCTGCATAAATCCCATGTGTACATATGTGTAAATGTCGTTTGAAGGACCGGATCAAGATGAATCGGATCAAAATCGAGTGTGAGAAACATCGATCGAAGCCGTGGTGAAAGGTGTGTGTTCTTTACCAAGCGAATCGTTAATTTGTTTGATTTCCATAAAATACAAATTAGTTAATTTGTTATAATGATTCAATTTTAACATAAAATTCATTTATTTAACAAATGGACCATTGAGATTGCCACTTAACAATATTAATAAGTATACGGCCGGACTTGAAGAACCACACGTATAATTGTGCATGCCAAGTCTTAAATTTGGGTACTTAATACTTCCATATTTTTTGAATTGAGCCAAGATCGCATTGATTAATTGATATGACGATTCAATTTATTAGTAAAAAATTGACGATTAGGCAAGAACAGCTTTGATTTTAAAAATTAATTTGTTGAAAGCTTTAACAAATCTAATAGATCTTATGAGTTGTTCAATTATTGAATATCATCGAGATAAATAATTTTAGTGTGTCGAAATCATTTTTTATTTTGAAAAACAGGGTTGACTTTTTATTTTGAAAATGACAATGGGAGTCGCCACCAATCCTTTTTATTTAGTGTGATCAGATCACCGTATAAAATGTTTTGTTTTATCAAAACATCAATTTTGGTCTACGAAATTCGAGAAAATGGTTTCAGGAGTCGATTACGTACAAGGAAGGATTAGCACCCTCGTAACGCCCTAAATTGGTACCTGATTGATTAATTAATGTCTTAATGTCGAAAGTTAAGAATCCATAAAGAATTTAAAAATACGATCCTCCTTCTTTATTAATGTTAATTTTACAAAAAATGTTTGGATAAATCGAAGCGAATGCTAAAGACCTTCTTGTCCCGAAGTATAGAATGTCACATCCAGTACGTTAGGACACGGCATTTTAAACCCTCGAGAATAAGCTTGTCTTTTGATTTTCAGAATTGATGCTAAAGACCTTCTTGTCCCGAAGTAATAAAATGCCACATCTAGTACGTTAAGACATGACATTTTAAACCCTCGAGAATAAACTTGTCTTTTGATTTTCAAAACTCATGCATTTTAATTTTAAAAGGATATTCGATCATTTGGGTCAAATGAGAAAAATCGAAACCCAGTACGCTAGGGCACGATCTCTCGAATTTTCCAAGCACGGAACATTGTCTTTATTAAAGAATCCTTTTTTATGAGTTTAGGTGGAAATTAATGAAATACTAAAAACGATACACGAATGAAATGTCGTATTAGCAAAGGACAATAATGAATACTCTAATAAAACAACGCATGTGGATCGTATAATGAACACTATTTTAACATCAACAAGAACCGTCCAAAAGATAAATAAAATAAATAATGACAATCATAACAGCAACAACGCACACACATAAAGAACAATGTCAATCAAATAATAGAGACAAAGAAACAAATACAGAAATAAATATAGGGGAAAATAATTTGTAAAATATCGAAAATAAGGAATAAAGTTAAAGTAAAAAGGAAGTTAAGGATATAATTTGTAACAAAATATATAAATAATAATAATAGTAATAATAAAGGTAAAATATAAGAGTATATGAATGAATATAAATAAATGAGCTTTAGTTATTAACAAAGGGTTGAAGAAATGAATAAATAAATAAATAAATAAAATAATAAACAAAACAATTTGTTTTTTTAAAAAAAAATTAAATCAAACAAAACAAGGGTTAAATTGGAATAGAAACAAATTTTGGGGTACAAACTATATAAAAAAATTAAAATAGGCTAACAAGGATTAAAATGCAGTGCGTTAAAACTAGCGAGGACTGAAAGGGAAAATATCTCTGTCCTTAAGCGTTGCGTTTCAACTGGCAAGGTCACAGATCAAAATGAAATGACGCATAAATTTCAGGGTAAAATTAGAAAACAGAGGAAATGAAATAGGGCTTAATCAAATGGCGTAACAAAGAAGGAGGAACCATATGCGAAATTGCCCTTTTAGAACGAAAACATGCAGATCCGACCTGCGGGTCAGGTCAACGCGGGGATCTTCCCCTTTCAAAACAGCGTCGTTTCTTTCATTTATAAAAACCAAAATTTTTTACCCAAAAATCATTTTAACCAAAAACTAAGAAAAAAAAAGGGGGCTTCTTATTTTCTCTGCTAGGGCACAATGGCCGGCCTTAACTCCGCCACCATCTGTCGTGCCTCCACCGTGGGTAGCGGTCGGAGGTGTCAAACCAAGCCCTTTCGACCCCGTTTTTAATCGTAAAAAGAAATCTTTAAGTCTCAAGTCTATTTTTAGAGAATAAAAAGGGAGATTCGTGAAACAATAAAGAGTTTGACGCCTTTTGATCCTTTGTCCAAACCTCCATGTTTCCGAGGTATTCGGACTCTCATCGATGATCACACCAGGTGACTCAGGTAAACCCCCTTTCTTACTTTCTTATTTTCGAAAACTCAAAGCAAAACAACTAAAAAGAAAATCGAACGGAAGCAAAAGAAATAGAAAAGAATAAACGTAACCTTTTCTCTGCTAGTGGATTTTGATTTCTTTGTATTGGTTTTTTTTTTTTTTTCGTTTGATGTATAAAATTGACCTAGTGTTGAAAAAGATCCTTCCTATACAAAGGGACTTCAAAAGAAAAACGATGCCAAACCGGGAAGGACCTTATGTGGTAAAACAGGCCTTTTCTGGAGGAGCGTTGATATTAACTGAGATGGCCGGCAAGAGCTTGCCTAACCCAGTAAATGCGGACTCAGTCAAGAAGTACTTCACTTAAAAAAAAGAGTGGCCAAGGCGAAAACCCGCAAAGGGCATCTTGAGACCCAAAAAAAAAGGAAAGGAGAGGCCAAGGTGAAAACCCGCAAAGGGCGCCTTGAGACCAAAGGGGTTTTGAATTGAAAACCCGTGAAAGGGTAATTCAAATTTTGATTAAAGGTGGGGCATGTAGTGGTCTTGCTATACCTGAATTAACAAGGAGGAGGTATGTTACATCTTGGGCATCGACAAAGTACTCCAAATCTCCTAAACACATGTTGAGCTCAAAATGATCCTTAAGAAGTTCGTACAGAGAAGCTCAGGCTACAATATCTGGGGCACTTATTGGTTCCCTCACCTATTTTGTATTCCAACAATGTTTGCTTTCTTTGATTAATCCATTCTTTTCAGATCTTATTCCTGATAAATTTCAGTTTTGTTCATCATTACGATCCTTTTTAAGAATTTTGCATTGAAATAACGATTAATGGACTAATAATACTTTCACAAAAGGAGTTCTGCATATTACTCTGAAAGCTTCTAAACAGTACAAGAACCTGAAACATGACTATTATTTAAATCTCACCAAGCCTAAGGGTTGGAAATATTTGAGAAAGAATAATCTACATTGTGACTATTTCTCTAAATTTTCTATCAAAGATATCAGCTGAGCAAGAAGACAGGATATTACGTCAGTGATACAACCTTGATAAACAACGAGCAATGACAACCCAGACATTAAAAAGGGATCATTCTCATGACATTCTGCATTCATACAAATATCATTCATAACACATCTAGTTGGGAGCATTTGATTCATTCTGATCATGACATCCTTATCATTTAGCATAAGCATAGGCCCATAAAATCGATTCTACAGGTCATGTCCCCCAGAGGACAGTATGGCAACAACGATGAATCCACAAACCTTATCTCCCTGAAGTTGTAGTGGAGCAGGTTAAATTACCAATTCTTATCTCCTTGAAGTTCCAGCGGAGTAGATCGAAGCTACAAATCTCTTCTCCCTGAAATTACATTGGAGCATATTGAAGCCACAATCCTTATCTCCCTAAATTTGTAGTAGAGTAGGATAAAAATACACAAACCTTATCTCCCTGAAGTTGCAGTGGAGCAGGTTGAAATTACCAATTCTTATCTTCTTAAAGTTCTAACGGAGTAGATCGAAGCTACAAATCTCTTCCCTAGAAATTACATTGGAGCAGACTGAAGCCACAATCCTTATCTCCCTGAAGTTGCAGTGGAGTAAAATATAAATACACAAACCTTATCTCCCTGAAGTTGCAGTGGAGTAGGTTGAAATTACTAATTCTTATCTCCTTGAAGTTCCAACGGAGTAGATCAAAGTTACAAATCTCTTCTCTCTGAAATTACATTAGAGTAAATTGGAGCCACAATCCTTATCTCCCTGAAGTTATAGTGGAGTATGATAAAAATACATAAACCTTATCTCCTTGAAGTTGCAGTGGAGCATGTTGAAATTACCAATTCTTATCTTCTTGAAGTTCCAGCAGAGTAGATCGAAGCTATAAATCTCTTCTCCCTGAAATTATATTGGAGCGAATCGAAGCACCAATTCCTATACCCCTAAAGATGCAGTGAAGCACCAAAAGAAGTCAAGACTCGGTAAGGCTAGGTAAAATTGGCCCTTTTTAAAGTCTTTGCTTCGTTCCCGTTACACGATAACGAGCAAAAAGGGGCAGCTGTAAGGCCCAGTTTTGGCCCGAGCCCAATAAACAATAGTTAAACAGTCCAGTTTTTACAAAATTCAAAGTCCAATTACAATATCAGACCCAAAACCCGAAGCCCAAATCAGACGTCCCAAATAAAACTAGATCTAACCCAAAACCTAAACTATCAACCCAAAATAACCTAACCCTAGCAACCCAATACAACCCAAAACAGAAAAGACCCTAGGTCTGCCTAAGAGCTACTACCCTGCCACTTCACGCCACGTCAGCGCCTCCGTACACAGCTGGCCTCCGTATCTGCAGACCAAACACAAGATGACAGACATAGCAGAGAAACAATTGAGCGAAAATATTGTATTTTTTTCCTTTTTCGGCTATAAAAAGCCATAAACAACCAATGTATTTTTTACGAATGGAGGAAATCAATACAAAAATAGAGAGAATCGAAAATGAAATTTAAAAAAGGTGGTTCTTTTGTTTTTTTTTCTTTTTTACTTATTTTTCTACATATATTTCTACTAGTTTTTAAGGAAAAGAAAAAAAGAAAGGAAAAATCTTACCTTTTTTTGCATTTGCGCCGCCTAATAAACGTTAAATTATACATGTTTTTACCTCATGTTTAGCCTAAATTCTGGATGAATTATCACTGAATTTGTGGAAATTGGTGCTCTTAATCCCTCTATTTCATGTTTTATACTCATGTGAGCTTAGGGAATAGAAAAGAGCAAGGAACGGGCCAAAAAGGGCAAATTATGCCCAATTCATTAATCAACACGGCCTGGAAGTTCACCACACGACCGTGTCACACTGCCGTGCCACCTTGAGCTCAAACAAGACCCAACCCCGACGAGCACGGCCAGACTACACGGCCGTGCCATCATCAACAGGCCCGAACACGGCCTGGGCCTCGATCTACACGGGCGTGTCCCTATCGTAAGGAAGTTCAATTTCACTCGGAAAAAGATACTTGGGGGCTAAGAAAGGCATTCCAAAGCTCTATATAAAGACCCTAGGGGGCAACGAAAAAGTGTGCTTATTTTTCGCTAAGGGAGTACTTTTTCTCCCATAAAAGATTGCCTTATTTCTGCTAACATGAAGAGTAGAAGCAAAGGATTACTCCAAGGGAAGCCGATTGATTCATCCCAGAAGCCGAATTCTACATCAAGACAAAGGATCTCCCTTCAATCCTTCAGGGGGTTTTGGGTTCTTTATGTTTTGTTATTTTATATCTTCTGAGATGTTTTCTTTATTACTTATGAACTAAATCCCCTAAATACTTGAGGGGGATGAAACCTAAGACTGATCTTGTTATTATTTTCTCTTGAATTATATGAAAAATACTTGATTTGTTCTTAATTGTATTTTTAATTCTTAGATTGATATTTCCAGGATATTGATTTAAGTCGAATGTACTTGTGTAGAGGAGCAAAAGTCCCTGCATAGGAGTAGATCCAACACAATTAAGCGGAGTTGATTGCAATCCTAGAGATAGGACGACGAGATTTTGCCGGATTTGGGTGAAACCTAATAAGGGAATCTATAGATCGAGTTAATGCAACAATAGGGGTTTAATTAGAAAGAGATTTCAATTAATCAACCTAGAGTTAGTTGTTTTCAGTCTCGAGAGAGATATTAACATAAGTCAGGGATTTCTACAGATCAAGTCAAGTGAATAAATCGTCTAGTTCAAGAGTTAATAACAAGTGAAGTCTAGGTGGATTCTCCCTTGAGTATTGCCCAAATCAATTAGTTTTCCCAAGAGTTTTTCCCCAATTTACTTTTTGTGCGTTCATAGTTTAGTTTTAGAATTAGTTAGTTTCATAAAAACCCTTTTTATTTTTAGGTTAAATAATAGAAAGAAAGTTAGTACTAGTACTTTTGGTTCCTTTCGGTACAATATCTCGGTCTTGCCACTAAGTTATACTACTGTTCGATAGGTGCGCTTGCCTTAAAATCGTGATATTAGTTAGTTTTTGGTGTGATCAATTATTTATAAATTTTATTACTTCATATCACGCATATCACCATCGTAGGCAGTTGAGGTCTGTCGATTCCGATGAAATCGATGATTGTTGGGCCGGGGAAGTCGAAAGGCCAAAAAAATGGTCTTTCTCGATTTCCCAGCCACCATAGACGGCGGCGCCATCGTCAGCGATCGGTGGCTGTCACGGTGGTTCGGCGATCGGACATCGGCCAGAGGGGAAAGGCTTGAGTGGATTTTGGGGGGGGTTTCGTTTTTTTTTTTTTTGAAGTGGGAAGAATGAATTTTTTTTTCAAAAATTTTTTAACTTATATAGGCCTACTAAACGGCGTCATTTTAAGCAGGCCATAATAGCCCTAAAACGACGTTGTTTAGCCCTCTAGGATCCGCATGTTGACCCAACTCACCAGAGAGGATCCGCTCGTTTTCAACTTTTAGGTTATTTGTGCAGAAAGTCCTCCCGCTTTTCGGCCTATTTCAATTGAATCCTTTCTATTTTATTTCTTTTAAATTTGTCCGATAATTCTGCCATTGTTTCATTTTAGCCCGCACCTGAACGACATTGTTTTGGAGGAGAAGGGAGAATTTCCTTTTTAGTCCCTCTATGTTATTCGCACGTTCGGATTAGTCCTTCCCTTTTTGTTTTATTTTTTATTTACCCCAAATTTCTATTTTAAAGTTCAATTAAGTCCCCTGTTTGTTATTTTTGCTATTTTATTAATTAGTTTAATATTATTACCATTATAATTGTATTTCCTTTTTTTTTGTATTTATTTACTCATTATTATATTATTAATTTTGTATTATTATTGATATTATTATATCCCATGTCATGCTTATTTACCTAATGTTTTAAAAAAAACTTCATTTTATCTTATCATGTTATCGTTTATTTATATTCTTTTATATGCTTACGATCTTTTGATTATCCATTATTTTTATTGTTATCGATATTATTCTAATTTTCATTTTATTAATATTTTCAAATTATTTTATACGATATTATTTATTTATTTAATATTAAGTCTGTAACTTCAAATTTTTAATTGGTTATTCTTATTACTCGTCTTTTTATTTTTGGCCTGTTTGTTTTATCGTATTTTCGATCCTATATATTTTTATCTTTATTAATGCGTTTACCCTGTTATGCATGTTAATACCGTAGTTTATTTCACATTTTACGACAAAATTGCATTACACTTTACCGGGTGCATTAAAAATTTTGTTTTAAAATAAGTGATACTCCTTGTTTTTAAAATTCGAAAAGTCGCTCCCTAACTTACGGGATTTCGACTTTCCCAATAAATCTAAACCAACGAATGTTTTAAAGTCTTTTCAAATAGTCTCGGGAATTAAGAAAAGGTCATGTTCTAACTTACGGAATATAATTTCTTTCTAAAACCGAGACAATCAAATACCTTTCAATATATAAATTTTTTGACGTTTATTTTTTTGGAGATTTAAGGCATCGTGTCCCAACTTACGGGATGTGGTCCTTTTCTCGATTAACGTGAAATATACTCTTTTCTTGAAAAATTAAGATATATTTTAACAAAGGATCGTATTTTTTAAAAATTTCTTTTCAAATTTTCAAGATCTGACATTAAAACATTAATTAATCAATTAGATACCAAATTTGGGCGTTACGAGGGTGCTAATCCTTCCTCGCACGTAACCGACTCCCAAACCCGTTTTCTTGAATTTCGTAGACCAAAATCGTTGTTTTAGTAAAATTAAAACATTTTATTAAAATGATCAAATTATGAGGTGATCTGATTACACCTCATAAAAAAAAGATTGATAGCGAATCCATTTTCGTTTTTAAAATAAAAGTCGACCCCTTTTTTTTAAAAAATGGTTTCGACAGATAATATTCAATAATTAAACAACTCATAAGATTTATTAGATTTGTTAAAGCTTTCAACAAATTTCTTTTTAAAATCAAAGATGCCTAATCATCAATTTCTTACTAATAAATCGAATCATCATATCAATTAATCAATGCGATCTAGGCTCAATTAGAAAAATATGGAAGTATTAAGTACCCAAATTTAAGACTTGGCATGCATAATTATACGTGTGGGTCTTCAAGTCTGGCTGTATACTTGTTAATATTGTTAAGTGACAATCTTAATGGTCCATTTGTTAAATAAATGAATTTTATGTTAAAATTGAATCATTATAACAAATTAACTAATTTGTATTTTATGGAAATCAAACAAATTAAAGACTCGCTTGGTAAAGAACACACACCTTTCACCACGGGTCCGATCGATGTTTCTCACACTCGATTTTGATTGAATTCATCTCGATCTGGCCCTTCAAATGACATTTACACATATGTACATGGGATTTATGCAGCGACGGCGCATCAAATATGCTCCCACAAATTATTATAGATTATAGATAAATAATATTATAGTTACTTAAATCAAACCAAACTTAAATTAATGATATAAGAGTTAGTATTTGATATATTGCAGGTGAAATATTTTAACTCGCAATTCATATTAAAATAATACCACATGCCTATTTTTCTTAATAATCATTTTTTATCATTTTTTTTAGTTTTACCATACATACGGACAAGCGCCCTACAACTTGGTTCGTGTAGTAGAGAAATTTCACCGATAATGTAACCTTAAATTATTTGATTCACTATTAATACAGAGGGGCAATGCCAAGAGATACAAAGAGGCCTTGGCCCTAAAAATAGTAGGGATTTCATTTCATTTCCACTAAAAATTATGAAATTATAAGCTAATATAATATTTGAATTGCATTCTAACCCCCTAATGTATGATAAAATTTCAATTTATTTCCTTTAAAAATTATGAAACAATAAATTAATATAATTATTAATTTAATCCCTGAAAATTTACAACTTAATTTCGATCCCTTAAAATAAAATTTGACCTTTCCCCAACTAAAAAAATTTTTATACTTCACAAACAACATTAAAAAGGGTAACACTTCAGGGAGATAAGGTTTGTGGATTCATCGTTGTTGCCACACCGTCCTCTGGGGGACATGACCTGTAGAATCGATTTCATGGGCCTATGCTTATGCCAAATGATGAGGATGTCATGATCAGAATGAATAAAATGCTCCTAACTAGATATGTTATGAATGATATTTGTATGAATGCAGAATGTCATGAGAATGATCCCTTTGTAATGCCTGGGTTGTCATTGCTCGTTATTTATCAAAGTTGTATCACTGACATAATATCCTGTCTTCTTGTTCAGCTGATATCTTTAACAGAAAATTCAAAGAAATAGTCACAATTGAGATTATTCTTTCTCAAATATTTCCAACCCTTAGGCTTGGTGAGATCTAAATAATAGTCATCTTTTAGGTTCTTGTACTGTTTAGAAGCGTTCATAGTTGTCGAAACCATTTTTGAACGAGTTTGAAAAACGGGGTTCGACTTTAAAAAAAATGAAAATGGGAGTCGCCACCAATCTTTTTAGGTGTGATTGGATCACCTTATAAAACATTTTGCTCTACGAATTTTTGAGAAAACGGGTTCGGGAGTCGGTTACGTGTGAGGAAGGGTTAGCACCCTTACAACGCCCAAAATTGGTACCAAATTGAATTGTTTTCTGTCTTAATGTCAAAGTTTGAAATAATTCAAAATAAGATCCCTTTAAAATTGGAATAGTTTGAGTTTAAAAACCGAGAATCCTTCATTCCAAAAGAACATGAATATCACATCCAGCATGATAGGACACGACATTCTCAAACTTTTGTAACTGAAATCACCTCGTAATTTAGGAAAATTTATTAAAAGGACATTTGGTTATTTAGTCAAACGAAATATTGCAACCCAGCATGTTAGGGCACTATTTCTCGATTTTCTAAACATCAAATATTGCCTTATTTAAGAAAAAAACTTTTCAATTAAATAAAATATATATTTTTTAAAACAAAGAGTAATATAGAATTTAATAAAAAATAATTTGATATAAAAACTGAGAATCCTTCGTTCCAAAAGAACACGAATATCACATCCAGCATGATAGGACACGATATTCTCAAACTTTTGTAACTGAAATATCCTCGTAATTTAGGAAAATTTATTAAAAGGATATTTGGTTATTTAGTCAAACGAAAAATCGTAACCCAGCATGTTAGGGCACTATTTCCCGATTTTCTAAACACCAAACATTGCCTTATTTAAGAAAAACACTTTTCAATTAAATGAAATATATATTTTTAAAACAAAGAGTAATATAGAATTTAATAAAAAATAATTTGATATAATACTAAAATTATAAAGAAACAAAATATAAAAGAATTAAAAAAACAAGGAAATAGGGATTAAATCAAAATGAAAAAAGG
Source organism: Gossypium stocksii (assembly GCA_020496765.1). NCBI lineage: Eukaryota > Viridiplantae > Streptophyta > Magnoliopsida > Malvales > Malvaceae > Gossypium > Gossypium stocksii. The sequence goes on from CM035623.1 coordinate 6,998,628, forward strand.
TTGAAAAATGAAGATGAACAAAGAATAAAATAAGAACAAATCGCAGAAAATAAGAATGTAAGAGGGAGAGAAATTTGAGAGCTCTCAAGAATTTTTATTGCTTGCCAAAACTCAAGTGTGTTTTTCAATGGGGGGAGGCCTCTATTTATAGTTGAGCCTCCCCAAATCCAACGGTACAGATCAATTACATCAACGGCTAAGATTAAAGGGTATCTTCAAATTAAATCTCTAAGATATCAAAATCATATCTTCTAAGATTGCATACCATATCTTCTAAGATTGCATATCATATCTAAGATTTACATATCATTTCTAAGATTACGTATCCTTGAAGATTATGTTTCCATATACGTCAAGTTTGTAGATGGACCTTCAATCTTTTCAAGTAATGGGCCATTCTGATCGGGCCAAATGATATATTCTGAACTGGGCTTGGAATTTATTTATTTATTTATTTTTTATCATTTTGGTATGGGCCCGGGCAAAAATGGGGTATTACAGCTGCCTCTCTTTGCTTATTGCTGTGTAACAGGAATAAAGCAAAGACTATCAAAGGACCCATTTTGCCCGGGCTCGCTGAGTCTTGAGTTCTTCGATCTGCTCCCCGTCGAATACAGAGACGTCAAATCATCTTGGATCTGCTTTGATGAAAGTCAGATCTTGCTATGTCTTCGATCTGTTCCCTGTAAGCACAGGGATGCCAAATCATGTTATCTTCAACGTGTTCCCTGTAAGCACAGGGATGCCATGCTGAAATTTTTGATCTGCTTCGCTCCAAACTCAGGAAGTCAATATCTGCATTCTTCAACCTGCTCCTTGCAAACTCAAGGACGCCATGTTGAAATCTTTAACCTGCTCCCTGTAAACTCAGGAATGCCATGCTAATATCTTCGATCTACTTCACTGCGAACTCAGGAAGTCAAAATCTGCTTTCTTCAACCTGCTCCTTGCAAACTCAAGGACGCCATGCTGAAATCTTCAACCTGCTCCTTGCAAACTCAGGAACGCCATGCTGATATCTTCGATCTGCTTCACTGCAAACTCAGGAAGTCAAAATCTGCTTTCTTCAACCTGCTCCTTGCAAACTCAAGGACGCCATGCTGAAATCTTCAACCTGCTCCCTGCAAACTCAGGAACGCCATGATGATATCTTCGATCTGCTTCACTGCAAACTCAGGAAGTCAAGATCTGCTTTCTTCAACCTGCTCCCTGCAAACTCAAGGACGCCATGCTGAAATCTTCAACCTGCTCCCTGCAAATTCAGGGACGCCATGCTAAAATTTTCGATCTGCTTCACTGCAAACTCAGAAAGTCAAGATCTGCTTTCTTCAACTTGCTCCTTGTAAACTCAAGGACGCCATGCTGAAATCTTCAACCTGCTCCCTGCAAATTCAGGGACGCCATGCTAAAATTTTCGATCTGCTTCACTGCAAACTCAGAAAGTCAAGATCTGCTTTCTTCAACTTGCTCCTTGCAAACTCAAGGACGCCATGCTGAAATCTTCAACCTGCTCCCTGCAAACTCAGGGACACCATGCTGAAATCTTCAACCTCCTCCCTGCAAATTCAGGGACGCCATGCTGAAATTTTTTACCTACTTCACTACAAACTCAGGAAGTCAAGATCTGCTTTCTTCAACCTGCTCCTTGCAAACTCAAGGACGCCATGCTGAAATCTTCAACCTGCTCCCTGCAAACTCAGGGACACCATGCTGAAATTTTCGATCTGCTTCACTACAAACTCAGGAAGTCAAGATCTGCTTTCTTCAACCTGCTCCTTGCAAACTCAAGGATGCCATGCTGAAATCTTCAGCCTGCTCCCTGCAAACTCAGGGACGCCATGCTAAAATTTTCGATCTACATTGTCCCCTAGAGGACATAACCTGTAGAATGCTTATGCTTAATGATTAAGATGCCATGATTGAAATGAGTCAAATGCTTTCCTAATTAAACATACTATGATGCAATAAATATTATGAGAATGATCCCTATTTCAGACATCATCCCTCATTCATCTATCGAGATTTCCACTTCATTCTTCTCGACATATCAGTCATGCTCTGCTCGTATGCTTTGAATTTTCTCCATCAATTTGGTCCACTGTACCATTCCCTGAATGTTACGACCCACTGGAAATGTTTGTGAAATGATCCTTTCTTAGGATCGAATCGTTTAAATTGTCCAATCATCATTTGGACTGAAGAAGAAATTCTCTCAAGGACCTCCGATCCTTACTCAATGGGAATTCCTTAAACAATTGTCATGTTTTAGTTTCTTGTATTATCTAGAAATTTCCAGAGTAATATGTAAAACTTCGTTTGCGAAAATATTTTAGTTCATCAATCATTGTTTCAATGGAACACACTTTATGTATAATGGATGACAAATAAATTTGAATAAATTATCAAAAATACAAAGGAATTGCATATGGAAAGATATCTTTGAGAAGAAAAAGAATCCAAAGATAGTAAATAGGACAACATCCAGGTGCCCTAGATATCGCAGCTTGGGCTTCTATATACAAGCTCTATGAAGACTAATTTGAGTTTAACATGTGTTCAGAAGATCCAAAGTACTTTGTTGATGCCCCAGCATGTAACATACTTCACTTCTTGTCAAATCAGGTATAGCAAGGTTACTACATGCCTTTCAAAATTTGAGCCGCCCTTTCGGGCTTTCAACTCAAAACCCCTTTGGTTTCAAGGCGCCCTTTGTGGGTTTTCACCTTGGCCTCTCCATTTTTCTTTTTTCTTTTTTCTTTTTTTTCTCTTTTTTTCTTTTTTTTTTTGAATTTAGAAGTCTCAAAGCGCTCTTTGCGGGTTTTCACCTTGGCTTCCGTGAGAAATTCTTGTGGACGAACCCTCTTTATCATAAGTCTGTGTCATCTATTTGATTAGGATGAATACTTCCAAGTTAAGTTCACTAGAGGTATTCAATTCTTGACTCCATCGAAGCTTGGAGGAAAAAAAGAATCTCGATTCATAAACCCATGAGAAAGGGATTGCCCCAGCAGCAGTCCTGGCTATCGTTTGACAAACACATAGCTCGATGATGTCTCTGAAGCATCCATAAACTTCATAAATTGCCCCAGTTGTAAAGCTGCCAAATGAGCGTAGCAAATAGAGGCCACAATAGATATGGCTATGGTGCTCGTAGGATAGAGAATGAACAAGCTCGCAGATCATCAGCTGAAAACCCAACTTGGTCAGCATGAGCACAAAGGTAAAAATCATTGTTCTTCGGATGGCATACTTTGTTGTCAATGACAGCACCAGGTAACACATTGCCAGGAGATCCCTGCTGGAAAACTTGGTATGATGGTTTTTATGCAACAATAGCCACAAACTTAGGGTTCTAATTCTCGTCAAGGTGCTTGCAAGCGTCAATAACTTGATCAAGTCTTTTGTTCATCATTCGACTGAACTGAGACTCGCTATCTCCATCCTTGGAGATAATGACCCGATCAGGCTTCCTCTTCCCTGATCTTGTATAGAAGTCTAAGAGAGCTTCTCTCATGATCTACTTATCCACTTTGTCAGAAATTGGTTTGAAAAGAGAATCTATCATTTCAAGCTTTAGATACTGTGTATAGTCTGATGCTCTATAGTAAGAAATTGGTAACTATTACTTGAAGCTGTCCAATACAGCTATTGACAGCACATCAGACTTCCTAGGAGATCCATGCGCTGCATTCATTCTAAAGATGATAGTTGGGACTCTTGAAAGCGTTTGCCCCAATGTAAAAATAAAGAGTAAGTAGTAGCTTTTTATGCCAATTTTTACAAAATCTCGGTCATCTTCTGTACTTTTTGTTGATTTTTTCCTTTTGGCCACCTTTGATGTACTGTGATAGGGTGCCTAATCTTTGAACGAACTACAAACCTTTGACATTGTGCAGTTGAAAATGATCTTTTCTTTTCCCTTTTCTTTTTTCTTTTTTCTTTTTTTTGTTTTAGTTTTTTTTTGTGTTTCTTCTTTTTTTTTGAATCGATGACTATTGACTTTGTAATATTGGCATATGAAGCTACTCTCTCCCTCTTAATGGAGCAGTCAACAGCCACAAAGATGATCCATTATCAGCTTGAAACTTTTGACGAGAACAGACCCATAGCATACGTGCCCCATAAGTCTTGACTCCTTAAATTTGGCATTTCTAGTATAACTGATGTGATCATGTATCCTCCTTGACAACGTTTTTGAATTTCTATAATAGCCTCCATGAGGTCTTGTTTTGGCTCTCCGGCTATGTGTGTTCTAGTTTCACAACCTTCCCTTCCTCTAAGGCTGTGTTCTCTATCACCTTTTCATGGGGTAAAATTTGTTTCTTTCTTTACCATTTCCAACAAATTTAGAAACAAGTTACACTTTCTGTCAAATCTTCAAAGTACTGAGGTTCCTTTAAACACATGTTGGGCTCAAAAGGAACTCTGAATCTATAGTATCGTTGCCCCTGTCATTGATATCTAGGGACCTATGATAGGCACAAAAGAATGTACAAGGAATGAATTCAAGAATGACTATTTACATATTATGAATAAAGAGATTTGATGAAAATTAGAAAATCAAAGAATAAAGAATAAGGCAACATTTGTTCGCATTGATCATGAAAGATATGTTTTATTGAAACAACAATGTCTGAACATGAGCCTATTTCACAAATGAGATCTTATTACTCCTAGGCTTTAAAGTAACAAGAGTGTTCTGCAGATTACTCTGTATAATTTCTAAAGACTACAAGAAGTTTTTCCGCAGTCCAGTTGTTTAAGGACTTTCCTGATTCGTAAGGACGAATGCCCTCCAGATTTCCTTAATCAGTCCCTTCTTCATGTATGGCATTGATGGAATGATTTTTATTTCTAAACACCCCCGTCCCTGGGTAAGCTATCCCTCTTGATGCAAAACTCTGGGATATGTAAGGGAGCGTCTTCTTTTCACTCAGCCGTGACCCTCTTCTCTCTCTCTCTTTCTTTCTCTTTTAACCTTAACTAATTAGGGTCTTTTTATAGATTTTAATGCAAGTGATGTGATGCAACACAAATGCATGAATGCAAAAGAAAAGGAGATGTTGATCATGAATTCAATTCCATTAGAATAACTTTTCCAGAAAACAGATTTCTTTACATGAAAACGGATTACATATACAGCCTTTGCCCTTTCATAGTCCAAGTGGAAACACTGATCTTCTCTTCATGGTCAAATCTTGTGAATTCTCCAAAAGATGCATTTGCCAGCTCCTTGTTGCTTGATCTGGGCCACGATTCATTGCTCGCTTATCTCCACGATACTCATAAAAAAAGTAACAGCTCTTGAATAATCTTTGTTGGCAATTAAATCAAGTCATGTATTCCTTCATAGACTTTCAGCTTTCTCTCGTCATGCTCTTGGATAACCTTTGTTGGCTTGAATCTCTGGCAATTACATCATGTATTCTTCCTTGGACTATCAGCTTTCCCTCGTCGTGTTTACTTGGACTATATTTAGACGACCGTACTATAATCCCCTTTTATTAAGAAATTTGTTTCCTTATGACAAACTATTCTATTTAAGAATCGAATTTCGGATCAACACCTTCTTTTCTTTGATGTAATGTAATGTAAATGCATGAATACAAAAAGGTATCAATCTCGATTCAGTTTCATTTTAGAAAACGTTATTTAAGGAACAAAAGTCTTTTCATAAAACGGATTACAAATACGCTTTCGCTCGTAGGCCCAGAGTCTTAACCCTATCTAATAACAAAGCTAACCCTCGACCTCTATCTGATACTAGCTCATATTTTACACTTAAAACATTAGCTTGCACTGCCAATTCTTGTAGGTGATCAGCAACCTCTTGAATCTGAACTATGGCTTTTCCCATGAGGTGATCTCTACAGCCCATGACACCTCCTCCAATGTCTTGTGAAGTTGTTCTGATTATCTTGAAAGAAAGACTAGCAAACAAGTAGGCATTCCTGCTTCGCAGTATGCTGCTTTAAAATGATATTCAACATCTTCAGTACTACTTGAGAGTCTTCAGATTTCTGCCCCCGGCAGAGCATTTGAATTGCTTACATCTTCGCAGCATGGCTAATCTCCACTTTAAAGGTCTTTGAATGACACGGTCTTCTTTGTCCTTTAACCTTCACGTCCATCTAAGCTATCCCGGCCATCAAAGCTTGCATTTCCATTATGCCTGATAGGTGTAACATCCTACAGTGCAACAATAAACTCAAGCTTGTTTTTTGGTAGCTGTCCTATAGTAAATGAACCTTTCTATAGGCAAAATTCTTTCCATCCCACTCGTTTTTGCATTCTGTCAATCATTTTCCTTCCAAAACCCTTATCATCCACAAGGCGACCATCTTCGTATGAAAGAGAAGTGCTGTGATGGAAGAAGTGCCTATCAATACTCCTTTGAATTGTTCATCTATCTTCTCGTCAAACAAATACTGCAAGTCCTCATAGCTGAACAACTACTTGGCTTCATTATCCCAATGGGCATAAATGTCCTTCAACTCCTTCCACTCAATTTGTGTCGAACTGATGCGAGTGAAGTCCCGCAACTCCGATGTATATCCCTCAGTGACACTATCTCCTTTCTCTAATTGGGTTTTCTCTGACCATGCACAGACGAAAGAGTTGTCCCCCACTTTATTAAGATGTTCGTCCCCCATTACAAAACTTTCTAACTTAGAAATCGAACCTTGAATCGATACCTTTTAATGATGAATGATATGCAATGACAACAAAAATAAGAAGAATATGTCAGTGCCATATATAAAAAATATAATAAAAAAATACTTTAAAAGGGTAGGTACTAAAAGTTATCACCCTACTACCTAAGGCAAGCACTTAAAGCTCATTACATGAAGTTCGGTTCTAAAGTAAAGGGTACCCAAACCAGCAGATTCCTCGATCCTCACCCATTATAGGCTCATATGGACCAAGTTCGGTTTAGGGGGATTCATTTCCCTACGACCACACGGAGATGAAAATCTCACGAAGTCTATAGGTACAGATGTTTCTTGGAAGCAATCCACTAACTCATACGAAGGTGAAAACCTCACGAAAGCTTAGTTTCTTACTCCCACTTAAAGGTATGACAAACGGTCATGCAAATGCAATGTGTGCAGATAAAAATAACAAACATATGCAACAAACACATGAAAAGGGATCTTTATTTTTACATCTTTTCAAATTTTAGCATTAAGATAGAAAGTAATCAATTTTCGGCTTGACTCTCTTATTGGTCCCCAGCGGAGTCGCCAAGCTGTCGAAACCATTTTTAAACAAGTTCGAAAAACGGGGTTCGACTTTTAAAAAAAATGAAAATGGGAGTCGCCACCAATCTTTTTAGGTGTGATTGGATCACCTTATAAAACATTTTGGTCTACGAATTTTTGAGAAAACGGGTTCGGGAGTCGGTTACGTGTGAGGAAGGGTTAGCACCCTCACAACGCCCAAAATTGGTACCAAATTGAATTGTTTTCTGTCTTAATGTCAAAGTTTGAAATAATTCAAAATAAGATCCCTTTAAAATTGGAATAGTTTGAGTTTAAAAACCGAGAATCCTTTATTCCAAAAGAACACGAATATCACATCCAGCATGATAGGACACGACATTCTCAAACTTTTGTAATTGAAATCACCTCGTAATTTAGGAAAATTTATTAAAAGGATATTTGGTTATTTAGTCAAACGAAATATCGCAACCCAGCATGTTAGGGCACTATTTCCCGATTTTCTAAACATCAAATATTGCCTTATTTAAGAAAAAAACTTTTCAATTAAATGAAATATATATTTTTTAAAACAAAGAGTAATATAGAATTTAATAAAAAATAATTTGATATAAAAACCGAGAATCCTTCGTTCCAAAAGAACACGAATATCACATCCAGCATGATAGGACACGATATTCTCAAACTTTTGTAACTGAAATCACCTCGTAATTTAGGAAAATTTATTAAAAGGATATTTGGTTATTTAGTCAAACGAAAAATCGCAATCCAGCATGTTAGGGCACTATTTCCCGATTTTCTAAACACCAAACATTGCCTTATTTAAGAAAAAAACTTTTCAATTAAATGAAATATATATTTTTAAAACAAAGAGTAATATAGAATTTAATAAAAAAATAATTTGATATAATACTAAAATTATAAAGAAATAAAATATAAAAGAATTAAAAAAACAAGGAAATAGGGATTAAATCAAAATGAAAAAAGGTTGAAAAATGAAGATAAACAAAGAATAAAATAAGAACAAACCACAGAAAATAAGAATGTAAGAGGGAGAGAAATTTGAGAACTCTCAAGAATTTTTATTGCTTGCCAAAACTCAAGTGTGTTTTTCAATGGGGGGAGGCCTCTATTTATAGTTGAGCCACCCCAAATCCAACGGTACAGATCAATTACATCAACGGCTAAGATTAAAGGGTATCTTCAAATTAAATCTCTAAGATATCAAAATCATATCTTCTAATATTGCATACCATATCTTCTAAGATTGCATATCATATCTAAGATTTACATATCATTTCTAAGATTACGTATCCTTGAAGATTATGTTTCCATATACGTCAAGTTTGTAGATGGACCTTCAATCTTTTTAAGTAATGGGCCATTCTGATCGGGCCAAATGATATATTCTGAACTGGGCTTGGAATTTATTTATTTATTTATTTTTTATCATTTTGGTATGGGCCCGGGCAAAAATGGGGTATTACAATAGTAATATGTAGAACTCCTTTTGTAAAAGTATTATTAGTCCATTAATCTTTATTTCAATGCAAAATACTTGAAAAGGATCATAATGATGGAAAAAACTGAAATTTATCAGGAATAAAATCTTAAAAGAATGGATTAATTAAAGATAGCAAAACATTGTTGGAATATAAAATAGGCGAGGGAGCCAATAAGTGCCCTAGATATCGCAGCCTGAGCTTCTCTGTACGAACTTCTTGAGGAACATTTTGAGCTCAACATGTGTTTAGGAGACTTGGAGTACTTTGTCGATGCCCAAGATGTAATATACCTCCTCCTTGTTAATTCAAGTATAGCAAGACCACTGCATGCCCCACCTTTGATCAAAATTTGAATTACCCTTTCATGGGTTTTCAATTCAAAACCCCTTGGTCAAGGGGCCCTTTGCGGGTTTTCACTTGGCCTCTCCTTTCCTTTTTTTTCGGTCTCAAGACGCCTTTTGCGGCTTTTCGCCTTAGCCACTCCTTTTTTTTAAGTGAAGTACTTCTTGACTGAGTCCGCATTTACTAGGTTAGGCAAGCTCTTGCCGTCCATCTCAGTTAATATCAACGCTCCTCCAGAAAATGTCTTTTTTACCATATAAGGTCCTTCCCAGTTTGGCATCGTTTTTCCTCTAAAGTCCCTTTGTATAGGAAGGATCTTCTTCAACACCAGGTCCGCTTTGTGGAATTCTCTAGGACGAACCTTTTGGTACATCAAACGAAATTTTGTAACAAAGCAGTGTAATTACGGCTATAAAAGCCACAGACACTGTCAATGTATTTTTTTCTACACACACACACGGATACACATGAAATACAAAAAAAAAAAAGCAATACAAAGAAATCAAAATCCATTAGCAGAGAAAAGGTTGCATTTATTCTTTTCTATTTCTTTTGCTTCTGTTCGATTTTCTTTTTGGTTGTTTTGCTTTGAGTTTTCGAAAATAAGAAAGTAAGAAAGGGGGTTTACTTGAGTCACCTGGTGTGGTCATCGATGAGAGTCCGAATACCTCGGAAACATGGAAGTTTGGACGAAGGATCGAAAGGCGTCAAACTCTTTTTTGTTTCACGAATCTCCCTTTTTATTCTCTAAAAATAGACATGAGACTTAAAGATTTTTTTTAAGATTAAAAACGGGGTCGAAAGGGCTTGGTTTTGACACCTCCGACTACCACCCACGGTGGAGGCACGACAGATGGTGGCAGAGTTAAGGCCGGCCATTGTGCCCTAGCAGATAAAATAAGGAGCCCCCCTTTTTTTTCTTAGTTTTTAGTTAAAATGATTTTTGGGTAAAAAAATTTTGGTTTTTATAAATAAAAGAAACGACGCCGTTTTGAAAGGGGAAGATCCCCGCGTTGACCTGACCCGCAAGTCGGATCCGCGTGTTTTCGTTCTAAAAGGGAAATTTCGCATATGGTCCCTCTTTCTTTGTTACGCCATTTGATTAAGCCCTATTTCATTTCCTCTGTTTTCTAATTTTATCCTGAAATTTGTGCGTCATTTCATTTTGATCTGTGACTTTGCCAGTTGAAACGCAACGCTTAAAGACAGGGATATTTTCCCTTTCAATCCTCGCTAGTTTTAACGCACTGCATTTTAATCCTTGTTAGATATAGTTTGTACCCCAAAATTTGTTTCTATTCCAATTTAATCCTTGTTTTGTTTGACTTTAAAATTTTTTTAAAAAAACAAACTGTTTTGTTTATTATTTTATTTATTTATTTATTCATTTCTTCAACCATTTTTTAATAACTAAAGCTCATTTATTTATATTCATTCATATACTCTTATATTTTACCTTTATTATTACTATTATTATTATTTATTTATATATTTTGTTACAAATTACATCCTTAACTTCCTTTTTACTTTAACTTGATTCCTTATTTTCGATATTTTACAAATTATTTTCCCCAATATTTATTTGTGTATTTGTTTCTTTGTCTCTATTATTTGATTGGCATTGTTCTTTATGTGTGTGCGTTGTTGCTATTATCATTGTCATTATTTATTTTATTTATCTTTTGGACGGTTCTTGTTGATGTTAAAATAGTGTTCATTATACGATCCACATGCGTTGTTTTTGTCGAAACCATTTTTTAAGGTTTTTGAAAAACAGGGCCAACTATTTTTTTAAAAAACGAAAATAGGAGTCGCCACCAATCTTTTTAGGTGTGATTGGATCACCTTATAAAACATTTTGGTCTACGATTTTTAGAAAAACAGGTTCGGGAGTCGGTTACGTACGAGGAAGGATTAGCACCCTCGTAACGCCCAAAATTGGTACCGAATTGATTATTTATTATCCTAATGTCGAAAATTTTGAGAAGATTTAAAAAAAAATATAGTCCTTTTTAAAATCTGAACGATTCGAGTTAGAAATTTGAGATTCTTTTGTTTTGAAAGAATATAAACATCACATCCAGCATGATAGGACACGATATTCTTAAACACTCATAACTGAAATCATCTCGTGATTTACAAAATCAATTTAGAATGATACTTTAGGCATTTAGACAAACGGGAAATCGCAACCCAGCATGTTAGGGCACTATTTCCCGAATTTCTAAACACAAAACATTGCCTTATTTAAGAAAAACTTTTGGATAGAATATGGCAATTAAATGAAATATATTTTTTTAAAAATAATGATTTGAGTAAAATTTAAAAAAATATTTTCTAAGAGTAATACTAAAAAAAATTATTAAAAAAATGAAATAGTTTGATATGATACTAAAATTATTAAAAAAATAAAATATAAAAAAGAATTAAAAATCAGGGAAACATGGATTAAATCAAAATAAACAAAGATGAACAAAGAATAAAATAAGAACAAACCGTAGAAAATAAGAACGTAAGAGGGAGAGAAATTTGAGTGAAAGCTCTCAAGAATTTTTATTGTTTCCCCAAAACTCAAGTGATTTACAATGAAGAGAGAGGCCTCTATTTATAGTTGAGCCTCCCCAAATCCAACGGTATAGATCAATTACATCAACGGTTAAGATTAAAGGGTATCTAAAAAGTAAATCTCTAAGATTACAAAATCATATCTTCTAAGATAGCATATCATATCTAAGATCGCATATCATGTCTAAGATTGTATCATATCTAAGATTGCATATCATATCTAAGATTGCATATCCTTGAAGCTTATATTTCCATATGAGTCAAGCTTGTAGATGGACCTTAAATCTTTTCAAGTAATGGGCCATTCTGATCGGGCCAAATGATATATTTTGGACTGGACTTGGACTTTATTTTATTTTCTTGAGTTTATCATTTTTTGTATGGACCCGGGCTAAATTGGCCTATTACAGCTGCCTCTCTTTGCTCATTGCTGTGTAACGGGAATAGAGCAAAGACTATAAAAGGACCAATTTTGCCCAGTCTTGCTGAGTCTTGACTTCTTAGTCTTCGTCTCTATCCAATAGCTTCCAACCCTTCTGCAATTTCAGAGGTATTGGACTACTAGGTCTGATGGCTTCAATCTGCTATCGTCAGCTTGCTCCACTGCAAACTCAGGGATGCCATGCTGATATCTTCGATCTGCTTTGCTGCAAACTCAAGAAGACAAGATCTGCTTTCTTCAACCTGCTCCCTGCAAACTCAGGGATGCCATGCTGATATCTTCGATCTGCTCCCTACCAACTCAGGGATGCCAGATCTGCTATCTTCAACCTGCTTCCTACAAACTTAGGGATGCCATGCTGATATCCTCGATTTGCTTCGCTGCAAACTCAGGAAGACAAGATTTGCTATATTTAGCCTACTCCACTCCTATTTAGTGGAGATAAGGCTAGTGGTTGAAATCCGCTCCATTGCCGATACATGGAGATAAGATTCACCAAAATTTGATCTATTCCACTCCTGCTCAGTGGTTTAAGATCTGCTAAAATTTGATCTGCTCTGCTCCTACTCAGCGAAGATAAGATCTACTGAATTTAGCCTACTCCACTCCTATTCAGTGGGGATAAAGCTAGTGGCTGAAATCTGCTCCATTGCCGATACATGAAGATAAGATTCACCAAAATTTGATCTGTTCTACTCCTGCTCAGTGGTTTAAAATCTGCTAAAATTTGATCTACTCCGCTCTTGCTCAGCGAAGATAAGATCTCCTGAATTTAGCCTGCTTCACTCCTATTTAGTGGGGATAAAGCTAGTGGCTGAAATCTGCTCCATTGCAGATACATGAAGATAAGATTCACCAAAATTTGATCTGTTCCACTCCTGCTCAGTGGTTTAAGATCTGTTGAAATTTGATCTACTCCGCTCCTGCTCAACGAAGATAAGATCTGCTAAATTTAGCCTGCTCCTTGCAAACTCAAGGACGCCATGCTGAAATCTTTAACTGCTCCCCGCCAATAGAGGAACGCCATGCTGATATCTTCGATCGACTTCGCTCAGGAAGATCAGACCAGCTTTCTTCAACCTGCTCCCCGCCAACACAGGGACGCCATGCTGAAATTTTTAGCCTACTCCCTGCCAATACAGGGACGCCATGCTGATATCTTCAACCTGCTCCTCGCCAATACAAGGACGCCATGTTGATATCTTCGATCTGCTTCGCTGTAAACTCAGGAAGGTCAGACCTGCTTTCTTCAACCTGCTCCCCGCCAATACAGGGATGCCATATTGAAATCTTCAACCTGCTCACCACCAATACAGGGACGCCATGCTGATATCTTCGATCTGCTTCGCTGCAAACTCAGGAATACCATATCTGCTTTCTTCAACCTGCTCCCTGCCAATATAGGGATGCCATGCTGATATCTTCGATCTGCTCCGCTACTGCTTAGGGAGATAAGATCTGTAATTTTAGCCTATTACCCTACTGCTTAGGGGGTTTAGGCTCATCATCTTTGATCTGCTTCGCTACTACTTAGGGAGATAAGATCTGTAATTTTAGCCTGTTACCCTACTGCTTAGGGGGTTTAAGGCGAGTCTTTGATCCTCTCCACTACTGCTTAAGGAGATAAGATCTGTTGAAATTTGTAGTTTCAATCAATCTTGCTACATTGTCTACTGGGGAATCCATCTGTAGAATTGATTTCCTGGGATTTATGCTTATGCTAAATAATTTAGGATGCCATGATCGAAATGAGTCAAATGCTTCCTAATTAAACATACTATGATGCAAAAATGTCATGAGAATAATTCCTATTTCGGACGTCATCACTCATTCGTTTATCAAGATTTCTACCTCGTTCTTCTCGATGTATCAATCATACTCTGCTCATATGCCTTGAATTTTTTATCAATGTGGTCCATTGTACCATTTCCCGACCACTGGAGATGTTTGTGAAATGATCCTCTCTTAATATCGATATTGCTTAATTTGTCCAACTGTTTGGACAGAAGAAGTAATCTTAATTTTCTCAAGTATCTCCGACCCCTACACATAGGAATTCTTTAAACAAATATCCTGTTTCAGTTTCCTGTATTATCTAGAAATTTCCAGAATAATATATAAAACTTCTTCTGTGAAAATATTATCAGTCCATTAATTGTTATTTCAATGTAAAATGCTGGAAAAAAGGTCACAATAATGTACAAGAAGGAAATTATTTAAGAGCATAGCTCGAACCAGTTAATCAAAGATAGCCAATTAATTAGGGCGTATCTTGAAAAGAATAAGGAAATCAAAGTTAACAACCTTAAAAATAGGTAAGATGAATATTAGGTGCCCCAGATATCGCAGCCTCAGCTTTGCTGTACCAACTTCTTGAGGACCATTTTGAGTTCAATATGTGTTTAAAGGATCCGGAGTACTTTGTCGATGCCCCAAGATGTAGCATACTTCTTCATCGTCACTCTAGGTATAGCGAGACTACCATTTGCCCCACTTTGATCAAAAACATGAGCCGTCTTTTTCGGGTTTTCAACTCAAAACACCTTTGGTATCAAAGCGCCCTTTGTGGGTTTTTGCCTTGGCCTCTCCATTTTCTTCTTTTTTCTTTTTTCTTTTTTTATGAAAGTCACAAAGCACCCTTTGCGGGTTTTCACCTTGGTGTCTCCTCTTTTAAGTATCTCTGAACTAAATCCGAATTTACAGAAGTTTATCTTAATCAAAAATCAGTGCTCCTTCGGGGAAAGCCTTCTCTACCACATAAGGTCTCTCCTTGTTTTGGCATTCACTTCCATTAGAAATCCTTTTGTATAGAAATGATCTTCCTCAATATCAGGTCCCCATCATAAAATTCCCTTAGGTGAACCTTTTCGTCATAAATAAGCCTTATTCATTTCTAACTATGACTACTTTCAAGTCCTTTCCTTTCAATTCCTGACTCAATCAAAGTTTGGAGAAAAGAAATCTCAATGGGCAGAACCACCTCTATTCCATAGATTGATGGGAAAAGCGTTGCCCCAGCGAAAATCCTGGTCGTCGCTTGATGAGCATAGAGAGTAAATGGTAGCTTTTTATGCCAATTATGACAAGTCTCGGTCACCTTCCATAATTCCTTTGTTTTTTCCTTCTTTTTGTACTTTTTTCTTTTAGCATCCTTTGCTGTACTGTAATATGTCGCCTGATCTTTGAACAGATTATAAACTTTTGAAATTGTTCAGTTGTGCACTATAATTGACCTTTTCATTTTTTGTTTTTTTCTTCTTTTTTTGTTTTTTTTTATTTTTTTGGGAAATTTGATGATTGTCGACTTGGCCATATTGGCATATGAAGCAATATTCACCCTCTTGATGATTCGATGTCAACTGGGAGCTTTTGACGAGACTGGCCTCATAACTTCCATGCCCCACATATGAAAAATAGAGGTGTCATATAAACCTTAACTTCTTTAATTTAGCATCTGCGGTATAACTGATCTTTTCCTCTTTATCTCCCCCTAAGCTCGCAATGCTTATTGGTCCTTTGCAAAGTAGAATCATGTCTATCATCTTAACAAGTTCAGAAATATGGTTACAATCTCTGTCATCTTCAAAGTTCTGTAATCCCCTAAAACACATATCTCACTCAAAAAGGAGATTCTGAGTCAATAGACGTTGCTCATGTCGTTGATATCTGGGGACCTGTTGTGGGTTCGAAGGAATATTCTAAAGAATAAATAATCTAAAAAATGAACTTGAATAAAAATATCTGAAAGAAAGTCAAAAGAACAAAAGAATCTATACATGGAAAGAATAAAAGAATATTGTATATAAAAAAATGCATTTTATTGAAATAAAAATTTCAGACACAAGCCTATTTCATAAAAGGATTCTTATTGCCTCTAGGCTTAAGGTAACAAGTGTGTTTTGAATATTACTCAAATTAGTCTTAAAGAATACAAGGATCACTTCCACAGTCTCGTTTTTCAAAACACTCCCAAATATGCAAGGGTTAATGCCCAACAGATTTCTTTGCTCAATCGTCAATCCTCTTCATTTCACCTTCAATGGGGTTCCTATTTCTGCAATATCCCCCTTGATTCTTCTCACAATACATTAATCAATTGCATTTACCCCCTTATCACCATGGTTCGGTGACGGATTCTTTGTACTAGGGGTATCATTAAACTTCACAATCCCTATCTTGATGAGTCTTTCAACTGCCTTCTTGAAAGCAGTGTAGTTTTCTATCAAATGCCCCGGTACTCCCGCATGGTAATCACATTGAGCATTTGAATCATACCATTTTGGGTATGGGGGCTGCAATGGTTCTATATAAAACAGGGACACCACGTGTGCGTCAAATAAACTTTGATAAAGCTCCTTATATGACATTGGAATTTGCGTAAATTGAAACTTTTCAGAGTTTTGCCTTGTGCCCGATTCCTGCCTTGTCAAACCCTGTTGCCCCACAGTAGTTGCTCTTGGTTGGCTGACAGTAATGGCTTTTGAGTACTCTTTGTTGTATGTACTCGTATTATTCACTTCGTTCTCATTTCTCTTTGGAACTAGTCTTTTGGTAGTTTCCCCGCTTCAATCTTGCCACCCCGGCATTTTCAATCATTTCGTCATCCATTACCATATCAGCAAAGCTCTTAGTAGTACTCCTTATCATATGGGTAATGAATGGAGCTTTCAAAGTATTAATAAAGAGCATGGTAGTCTCTTTTTCTAGGAGTGGTGGCTGAACTTGCATAGCAACCTCCCTCCATCGTTGCGCGTATTGCCTGAAGCTTTCATTTGGCTTCTTCTCCATGTTTTGCAGGGTAATTCTATCTGGTGTCATATCCGTCACATGATTGTATTGCTGCATGAAGGCCTGCGCTAGTTCCCTCCAAGAATTGATTCTAGTACGGCTTAGTTGGTTATACCACCTAAACACTGCCCCAACTAGACTATCTTAGAAGTAGTGAATTAGCAATTGATCATTATTTATATATCTCATCATGCGTCTATAGAATATAGTAATGTGGGCCTCAGGGCAACTAGTCCCATTGTACTTCTCAAATTCAGGCATCTTGAACTTATGAGGAAGCACCAAATCCGAGACCAAGCTCAAGTCCTTAGCATCAATTCCATGATGACTTTCAGCATTCTCTAAGGCCTTGAATTTTTCCTCCAACCGTCTGCAGCAATCCTCTAGCTGCCTTGAGGCTTCCATTCTCATTCCTTCCCTCTCGACCAGGTCCAGGTTAGGGAGAATGGAATTAGCTAGATTTTCTCCTCGATTAGACCCCGATCCAGCATGGAAATTCATGGGTACTTCAGTATCGGTTTGCCCTTGTTGAGGCCTAATTGTGACAGATGGCCTTTGAGGATACGCCTCAGTTTGTGTTTGAACATAAGGTAGGGTGAAACCTGGAGGATAGTCCTCATTATCCTCACCAGTGATAGCCATGGGGTTCTTCCCTTTATCCATTGCCCCAGTAAGTAGTTGGGCCATCTGGGCCATCATATTTTTCTGAGCTTCCATCATTTGCTCTCTCATGTCTTGTTGCATTTTTGCCAATTGCTCTTGCAACTGGTCTTGCATGTCCTTTTGAAGCTGTTCGAATCTTTGATCCATATTCTTAGTTTTGGTGCATGTACCAGATTTTTTTTTTCCTTTTCTGTAATAATTTCCACTAATTAGGGTCTTTGTATGGATCTAAATGCATATGATGTAATGTAATGCAAATACATGAATACAAAAAGATATCGATTTTGATCCAGTTTTATTTAGAAAATAAAAATATTAACACAAAACGGATTACAAATACGCTTTCGCCCTATGGCCCAAAGCTTTAACCCCCCAAACAACAAGGCTAACTCCTAACCACAATCTAACTGTAGCTCATATTTTGTGCTCAATGTGTCAGCCTGTACCGTCAGGGTTTGTAAATGATCAGCTACCTCTCGAATTTGAGCTATGACTTCACCCATGAGGTAATCCCTACAGCCATTAACACCTCCTCCAATGTCTGTGAAGTTGTTCTGATTGAAAGAAAGTTTGGTAAACTAGTAGGCCTCCTTATTTCGCAGCATGCTACCTCAAAATAATATCTAACACCTTCAGTGCTTCTTGAGAGTTTTCAAATTCCTGCCCACGCAGAGCATTTTGAATTGCTTGCATGGATATCTTCGCAACATAACTAATCTTTACTTTAAAGGTCTTTGAATGATACAGTCTTTTAATCTCTTTCTTTCACTCCTATTTGGGCTCATTAGGGCTTGCATTTCCATTGTTTCTGATAGGTGCAACATCCTCAAGTACAACAGTAAAATCAAGCCCGTTGTTTAGTAGCGGACCTATAGTAAATAAGCTTTTATCACCATTATAGGCAAAATTCTTTCCATCCAATTCATTTTTGTAGGTCTTCATGCACTCTGTCAATCACTTTCCTTCTAATACTCTAACCATCCACCTTCATATGAAAGAGAAATGCTGTAATGGTAGAAGTGTCCATCAGTACTCCCATGCTCACTTTGAAGTGACTAGTGAGTATAGTTACCCTCTACCATTTAGTTTCAACACCACCCCTTACCATAGGGTGTCGAACAATCCTCTTCGCATCTGCTTTAATCGGTATAACATTAGGAGGCACAGGTGGCGGAGGAGGCAAGGATTCGAACACTGCCTCATTTTCCTCTTGCTCAAATGAATCCATACCCTAGAATCCGGAAAGAAAATAACAAAACAAGAAACCCTAGGTAACTCAAAGAGACAGCAAAATTTTACGACCCTTTTTTCCTTCTTTTTTAGCTCGCTCCCTCTCTATGATGTTCATCAATTTCCTCACAAAAGTTGAAATACAGTTAACCCCTGAGTAAACTTTATCAACTTTGAATTTTAGGACAACGCAATGAAACTGAATATTCCTCCACCATGGGTACCATATCGGCCTTTCCAAACATAAAGCAACTGTACACAGGATTCCAATATGAGTGATGTCCCGAAACAATCGTTGTCAAGCAAGTACGACAAGTCCCCATAGTTGTTGTAAAACAACTGCTTGGCTTTGTTACTCCATTAATCCCATATTTCCTTTAACTCTTGGAGATTATTTTGCGTAAGTGTAGTCCCATAGTTCTGATGTGTAGTTCTGATGTGTATCCCTTAATGACACTATCTCCTTTTTCTAATTGGGTATTTTCGGACCATACATGGACTGTAGCGTTGTCCTCCACTTTATCAAGATATTCATTCTCCATTACAAAACTTTCTAATTTAGAAATCGAACCGTGAATCGACACCTTTTAAATGTTGAATGACATGCAATGATAACAAAAAATAAAATTGGTTAGTGACAAGTATATAAGACATAATTCAAAGAAAATAGAAAATAAACAAGCACCTATATGGGTAATAGATATGGGTCAACATGGTTATACCTAAGGCGAGCTCCTAGGGTTCACTATATGTGTTTTCGGTTCTAAAGGAAAAGGGTACCTGAACCAGCAGATTCCTCGATCCTCACCCATTATAGGCTCATATGGACCAAGTTCAGTTAAGGGGAATACATTTCCCTATGACCATGCAGAGATGAAAATCTCACGGAGACATGGGTACGGGTGTATCCTGGAAGCGATCCACTAATCCCATGCGGAGGTGAAAACCTCACGAAGGCATAGTTTCTCACTCCCACTTAAGGGTGTGACCACAATGGTCATGCAATGCAATGTGTACGAGAAAAATAGCAATCATATACAACAATCATATGCAAAAGATCATAGTTTTCAAATCTAATTTTCAAATTTCGACATTCGGACAGAAAATAATCAATTTTACGGCTTGACTCTCTTATATGTCCCCAGCGGAGTCGCCAAGTTGTCGAAACCATTTTTAAGGTTTTTGAAAAACGGGGCCGACTATTTTTTTAAAAAATGAAAATGGGAGTCACCACCAATTTTTTTAGGTGTGATTGGATCACCTTATAAAACATTTTGGTCTACGATTTTTAGAAAAATAGGTTCGGGAGTCGGTTACGTACGAGGAAGGATTAGCACCCTCGTAATGCCCAAAATTGGTACCAAATTGATTATTTATTGTCCTAATGTCAAAAATTTTGAGAAGATTTAAAAAAAATATGGTCCTTTTTAAAATCTGAACGATTCGAGTTAGAAATTCGAGATTCTTTTGTTTTGAAAGAATACAAACATCACATCCAGCATGATAGGACACGATATTCTTAAACTCTCACAACTGAAATCATCTCATGATTTACAAAATCAATTTAGAAGGATACTTTAGGCATTTAGACAAACGGGAAATCGCAACCCAGCATGTTAGGGGACTATTTCCCAAATTTCTAAACACAAAACATTGCCTTATTTAAGAAAAACTTTTGGATAGAATATGGCAATTAAATGAAATATATTTTTTTAAAAATAATGATTTGAGTAAAATTTAAAAAAATATATTTTCTAAGAGTAATACTAAAAAAAATTATTAAAAAATGAAATAGTTTGATATGATACTAAAATTATTAAAAAAATAAAATATAAAAAAGAATTAAAAATCAGGGAAACATGGATTAAATCAAAATAAACAAAGATGAACAAAGAATAAAATAAGAACAAACCGCAGAAAATAAGAACGTAAGAGGGAGAGAAATTTGAGTGAAAGCTCTTAAGAATTTTTATTGTTTCCCCAAAACTCAAGTGATTTACAATGAAGGGAGAGGCCTCTATTTATAGTTGAGCCTCCCCAAATCCAACGGTATAGATCAATTACATCAACGGTTAAGATTAAAGGGTATCTACAAAGTAAATCTCTAAGATTACAAAATCATATCTTCTAAGATTGCATATCATATCTAAGATTGCATATCATATCTAAGATTGCATATCATATCTAAGATTGTATCATATCTAAGATTGCATATCATATCTAAGATTGCATATCCTTGAAGATTATATTTCCATATGAGTCAAGCTTGTAGATGGACCTTAAATCTTTTCAAGTAATGGGCTATTCCGATCGGGCCAAATGATATATTTTGGACTAGACTTGGACTTTATTTTATTTTCTTGAGTTTATCATTTTTTGTATGGACCCGGGCTAAATTGGCCTATTACAGTTTTATTAGAGTATTCATTATTGTCCTTTGCTAATACGACATTTCATTCGTGTATCGTTTTTAGCATTTCTTTAATTTCCACCTAAACTCATAAAAAATGATTCTTTAATAAAGGCAATGTTCCGTGTTTGGAAAATTCGAGAGATCGTGCCCTAGCATACTGGGTTTCGATTTTTCTCATTTGACCCAAATGATTGAATATCCTTTTAAAATTAAAATGCATGAGTTTTGAAAATCAAAAGACAAGTTTATTCCCGAGGGTTTAAAATGTCATGTCCTAACATACTAGATGTGGCATTTTATTACTTCGGGACAAGAAGGTCTTTAGCATCAATTCTGAAAATCAAAAGACAAGCTTATTCTCGAGGGTTTAAAATGTCGTGTCCTAACGTACTGGATGTGACATTCTATACTTTGGGACAAGAAGGTCTTTAGCATCCGTTTCGATTTATCCAAGCATTTTTCGTAAAATTAACATTAATAAAGAAGGAGGATCGTATTTTTAAATTCTTTATGGATTCTTAACTTTCGACATTAAAACATTAATTAATCAATTAGGTACCAATTTAGGTACCAATTTAGGGCGTTATGAGGGTGCTAATCCTTCCTTGTACGTAATCGACTCCCGAAACCATTTTCTCGAATTTCGTAGACCAAAATTGATGTTTTAATAAAACAAAACATTTTACAAGGTGATCTGATCACACTAAATAAAAAGGATTGGTGGCGACTCCCACTGTCATTTTCAAAATAAAAAGTCGACCCTGTTTTTCAAAATAAAAAATGATTTCGACACACTAAAATTATTTATCTCGATGATATTCAATAATTGAACAACTCATAAGATCTATTAGATTTGTTAAAGCTTTCAACAAATTAATTTTTAAAATCAAAGTTGTTCTTGCCTAATCGTCAATTTTTTACTAATAAATTGAATCGTCATATCAATTAATCAATGCGATCTTGGCTCAATTCAAAAAATATGGAAGTATTAAGTACCCAAATTTAAGACTTGGCATGCACAATTATACGTGTGGTTCTTCAAGTCCGGCCGTATACTTATTAATATTGTTAAGTGGCAATCTCAATGGTCCATTTGTTAAATAAATGAATTTTATGTTAAAATTGAATCATTATAACAAATTAACTAATTTGTATTTTATGGAAATCAAACAAATTAACGATTCGCTTGGTAAAGAACACACACCTTTCACCACGGCTTCGATCGATGTTTCTCACACTCGATTTTGATCCGATTCATCTTGATCCGGTCCTTCAAACGACATTTACACATATGTACACATGGGATTTATGCAGCGACGGCGCATCAAATATGCTCCCACAAATTATTATAGATTATAGATAAATAATATTATAGTTACTTAAATCAAACCAAACTTAAATGAATGATATAAGAGTTGGTATTTGATATATTGCAGGTGAAATATTTTAACTTGCAATTCATATTAAAATAATACCACATGCCTATTTTTCTTAATAATCAATTTTTATCATTTTTTTTTATTTTTACCATACATACGGACAAGCGCCCTACAACTTGGTTCGCGTAGTAGAGAAATTTCACTGATAATGTAACCTTAAATTATTTGAATCACTATTAATATAGAGGGAAAATGTCAAGAGATACAAAGAGACCTTTGCCCTAAAAATGGTAGGGATTTCATTTCATTTCCACTAAAAATTATGAAATTATAAGCTAATATAATAGTTGAATTGCATTCTAACCCCCTAATGTATGATAAAATTTCAATTTATTTCCTTTGAAAATTATGGAACAATAAATTAATATAATTATTAATTTAATCCCTTAAAATTTACAACTTAATTTCGATCCCTTAAAATAAAATTTGACCTTTCCCCAACTAAAAAAATTTTTATGCTTCACAAACAACATTAAAAAGGGTAACACTTAAGCCAACGAGTCATTAACATTTCTACCTAAGGCAAAGACCTTGAATCTTTGAGCATGTAGATCCGATTCCCTTTATTCGCAAAGCAGTGTGTGGTGTTCAATCTTAACAAGCGCGTATGCTATAGATGAATTTCTTTTGTTTTTTTTCGAATTTTTCATCCGCAATGCTTTACACTAGTTTAATTCTTAATTATAATCATTTGAGCACAATTATTTTACTCATAGTGGGGAATTTGAAGGAGCACAGCGGGTATTTTGGGCACTGCAGCTGCAAGTGTTTGAGGTGTGTTTCCTAGTCGTAGGTGAAACCAGAAGCTTTACATGACTTTGAAATTGAAATGGAAGGTTTTGTGAGAGAGAAAGTGTAGGGAAATGGAAAGGCAGCCATGGAATTGAAGCTCAACTGTAGTTTCAAAAATTTCTGTCGTCCAAGCTAACAAGATTCTACTGATTTTAGGGATCGACAATTCGTAGCATAGTATGGAGTATGTATGAAGTAATCCTCGAATTCCTAAAGCTACAAGTGGATTATAATAAATGGCTCAAAGGTTTCCAATTCCTAGTCGAAATATGAGTCCATTCCGCTTATAAATTCTATTACAATAACAATTGGAATATCTATAATATAGCCCTTTAACAAATGAGGTTTCCTCTTTCTAATCCAATACTTTTAAACTGCCACTGACGTCTTATAAAATAGTATTACGAGAACTAGAAACTTATCTGATTTCTTAAAGCTTTCTTTCTTCTCAAGTTTAAACTTATTCCGGTTGCTTTAAAGCTCTCTTGTTTCTGCAGTTTTTCTTAATGGCTTCAACCCCATACGAGTATGATATCTTTCACCAGCATACTTTTGAAGACAACATCATCTCACAATCTCATGATATTGCTTCCCAGTTCGTCAATATTGAATTAACCATTGATTTTGTTTTCATACCCGTCCACCATGATTTCTCAGCGCACATCTCCACCGTCACCAACCATGCGTCCTTACGAGAAACCTTTCGTTTCCTGCTCGACATTCTAGAAAACCAGTACCTGTTTCACCAAGTTCTGTTTCCCACGTTTAGAAGACTCCGAATCAACACGGCATCCCTTGCTTATCACAACTTCGTTCATGATATTTTTGTACGTGGTATGCGTAGCATAGGAACTAATCGTGAAGTCTTGCCCTTATGATCAGTGATACATGCTTCCGTTGTGGAACACGATTACGTTCACAGTGGCGGGGTTTGGATGGGAAGAGCTTTGGCTGAATCGGCATTGGAGTTTGAAAGCAGTAACTATGGTATGGTTCCGGCTAAAGAGTCATTGGTTAAGGAGATGGTAAGCATGGTTAGAGTAGAAGATGGAGATGAAGATTGCATGATATGCTTGGAGGAGCTCGAGGTTGGGTTTTATGCTTCTCGGATGCCTTGTTCTCATACTTTTCATGGGGATTGCATCGAAAAGTGGCTGAAGCAGAGCCATTATTGTCCTATTTGCCGGTTCGACATGCCAACGAATTAGGCTCAGATATCAACTTTTCATTCCTTTAAAAAAAAAAAAAAAAAACCATTCTTTCGTTTGTTTCTTAGATAACTTTTTGAAATTGAAGCGAGTCTTGCATAAACATCTTAATATTATTATTAATAAATGGAATCATTATATCAATTAATTAACGAGATCTTGGTTTGAATGGAAAAAATTGGAAGTCCTGAGTATTTAGTACTCAAATTTAAGTTTTACCATGCAAAAATATGTATGAGTTTTCAAGTCCGACCATGTTCTTATTAATATTATTAAGTTATCATTTCGATAATTCATTTGTTAAATAAATAAAATTTATGTTAAAATTGAATCATTATAACAAATTAACTAATTTATATTTTATGAAATCAAACAAATTAATAAAGAAAAATATGAGATGAACTAATACACAATATAAACACAACATGAAAAAAATAATTAAAATGTATTTTATGAAAAATAGCATGAAAACACAGAAATAATACATTAAACAAAATAAAAATATGCAAAATTAAATCACTATGATAAAATATGCAACATATGAGATTAATTGACATACAGCATGAACCAAATGCTATCATAAATATGTTTGTTTAAAGTTATCACTAACAAATGCAAAAAAAAAAAAAAAAAAAAAAAAAAAAAAAAAATTCGAGATACATGGGCTTATTGAAGGGGTACTTGCACTCGAAAATGAAAAACTGTTATTTCAGTCTCTCCATAAATAATGAAATTATAAATTAATATATGATGAAATTGCACTTTTACCTCTCAAATCATAAATTTATGGTTTGATCTTTCAAAATTTTGTAATTAATTTTCAGTTCCTCCTAAAAAGATTTCTAGATTCACCCGTGTTAAGATACAACACGAACATAAAATAAAATAAATGATAAAAGCCAATACAAAATAGTATGAAAACGATATGGATACACAAATACAATCAAATCAACATAAACAAATTATTAATATATGAAACTTAAATAAAATTAATAATTTTTAAATAAAAATATTAAGAAATTAAATAACTTCTGTCGAAACCATTTTTTAGATGGGGGGTTTGAAAAAAACAGAGTCGACTTTTAAAAAAAGAAAATGGAGTCGCCACCAATTTTTTTAGGTGTGATTGGACCACCCTTTTAAAATGTCGATTTTGGCCTACGAAATTTCGAGAAAACAGGTTCGGGAGTCGGTTACGTACGAGGAAGGGTTAGCACCCCCGTAACGCCCAAAAATTGGTACCTAATTGATTATTCAATATCTTTAATGTCGGAAATTTGAAAGTTTTAAGATGCAATCCTCTTTTTAATTAGAATGTCTCGATTTTGAAAATTAAGACTTACCTATTTCAAACGAGTCAAAACATGACATCCAGTAAGTTAGGACGCAATATTTTAAAAAAATCAAAGAATAAAGAATGAGGGAACATTTGCCCGAATTAATCATGAAAGATATGTTTTATTGAAACAATAATGTCTGAACATGAGCCTATTTCACAAATGAGATCTTGTTACTCCTAGGCTTTAAAGTAGCAAGAGTGTTCTGCAGATTACTCTGTATAATTTCTAATATTACAAGAAGTTCCTCTACAGACCAATTGTTCAAGACATTTCCAGGTTTGTAAGGACGAATGCCCCATAGATTTCTTTGCTCAGAATCCAATTCTATCTATCCTCTTCTTATTATTTCTTCCCAAACTATCTTCAATGGGATTTTTATTCCTACAATATCCCCCTGATCTTTCTCGCAATACTTTAATCAATTGCTTTTACCCCCTTATCACCATGGTCTGGTAAGGGGTCCTTTGTACCTGGGGTATCATCAAGCTTCACAATCCCCATCTCGATGAGTCTTTCAACTGTCTTCTTGAAAGCAGTGCAGTTTCCTATTGAGTGCCCCGGTACTCCCGCATGGTAATCACATTGAACATTTGAATCGTACCATTTGGGGTATAGGGGTTGCAACAAATTTATATAATACAGGGACACCACTCGTGCGTCAAATAAACTTTGATATAACTCCTTATATGACATTAGAATTGGCATAAATTGGAGCTTTTCAAAGTTCTACCTTGTGGCCGATTCTCGCCTTGCCAAACCTTGTTGCCCCACCGTAGTTACTTTCGGTTGATGGACAGTTATTGATCTCGAGTGACCTTTATTGTATGAGCTCGTATTGTTTACTTCATTCTCCCTTTTCTTTGGAACTGACCTCTTAGTAGTTTCTCCCGCTTCAATCTTGCCACCCCTTATGGCATTTTCAATCATTTTTCCCGCCATGACCATATCACTAAAACTTTTAGTAGTACTCCCAATCATATGGGTGATGAATAGGGTCTTCAAGGTGTTGATGAAGAGCATTGTAGTTTCTTTTTCCAAAAGTGGTGGCTGAACCTGCATAGTAACCTCCCTTCATCTTTGTGCGTATTGCCTAAAGCTTTCATTAGACCTCTTCTCCATGTTCTGCAGCGTGATTCTATCAGGAGTCATGTCAGTCACATGATTGTATTGCTGCATGAAGGCCTGCGCAAGATCTCTCCATAAACTGATTTTTGCACGACTTAATTGGTTATACCATCTAGACGCCGCCCCAATTAGACTATCCTGAAAGCAGTGTATCAGTAGCTGATCATTACTTACATATCCCGTCATGCGCCTGCAGAACATAGTAATGTGGGCCTCAGGGCAACTAGTCCCATTATACTTTTTGAACTCCAGCATTTTGAACTTATGGGGGAGCACCAAATCTGGGACCAAGCTCAAGTCTTTAGCATCAACCCCATGATGACTATCAGCACCTTCTAGAGCCTTGAACTTTTCTTCCAACCACTTGCAACGATCCACTAACTGCCTTGAGGATTTATTTATCATTTCTTGCTTATCACAACTTCGTTCATGATATTTTTGTACGTGGTATGCGTAGCATAGGAACTAATCGTGAAGTCTTGCCCTTATGATCAGTGATACATGCTTCCGTTGTGGAACACGATTACGTTCACAGTGGCGGGGTTTGGATGGGAAGAGCTTTGGCTGAATCGGCATTGGAGTTTGAAAGCAGTAACTATGGTATGGTTCCGGCTAAAGAGTCATTGGTTAAGGAGATGGTAAGCATGGTTAGAGTAGAAGATGGAGATGAAGATTGCATGATATGCTTGGAGGAGCTCGAGGTTGGGTTTTATGCTTCTCGGATGCCTTGTTCTCATACTTTTCATGGGGATTGCATCGAAAAGTGGCTGAAGCAGAGCCATTATTGTCCTATTTGCCGGTTCGACATGCCAACGAATTAGGCTCAGATATCAACTTTTCATTCCTTTAAAAAAAAAAAAAACCATTCTTTCGTTTGTTTCTTAGATAACTTTTTGAAATTGAAGCGAGTCTTGCATAAACATCTTAATATTATTATTAATAAATGGAATCATTATATCAATTAATTAACGAGATCTTGGTTTAAATGGAAAAAATTGGAGGTCCTGAGTATTTAGTACTCAAATTTAAGTTTTACCATGCAAAAATATGTATGAGTCTTCAAGTCCGACCATGTTCTTATTAATATTATTAAGTCATCATTTCGATAATTCATTTGTTAAATAAATAAAATTTATGTTAAAATTGAATCATTATAATAAATTAACTAATTTATATTTTATGAAATCAAACAAATTAATAAAGAAAAATATGAGATGAACTAATACACAATATAAACACAACATGAAAAAAATAATTAAAATGTATTTTATGAAAAATAGCATGAAAACACAGAAATAATACATTAAACAAAATAAAAATATGCAAAATTAAATCACTATGATAAAATATGCAACATATGAGATTAATTGACATACAGCATGAACCAAATGCTATCATAAATATTTTTGTTTAAAGTTATCACTAACAAATGCAAAAATAAATAAATAAATAAATCGAGATACATGGGCTTATTGAAGGTACTTGCACTCGAAAATGAAAAACTGTTATTTCAGTCTCTCCATAAATAATGAAATTATAAATTAATATATGATGAAATTGCACTTTTACCTCTCAAATCATAAATTTATGGTTTGATCTTTCAAAATTTTGTAATTAATTTTCAGTTCCTCCTAAAAAGATTTCTAGATTCACCCGTGTTAAGATATAACACGAACATAAAATAAAATAAATGATAAAAGCCAATACAAAATAGTATGAAAACGATATGGATACACAAATACAATCAAATCAACATAAACAAATTATTAATATATGAATCTTAAATAAAATTATAATTTTTAAATAAAAATATTAAGAAATTAAATAACTTCATTTTGGTATTCTTCATTCCATTTTCCGATCCACGTTTGGGTTGTCCCTCCCAATAATATCGTCTCCGAGACTTGAACTCATGTTTTTCATCGATGGTGCATCGGATTCATGCACCGGCGGTGCACCAAATATGCTCCTATAAATTATTATAGATTATAGATCAATAATATTATAGTTACTTAAATCAAACCAACATTAAATAAACGCTATAAGAGTTAGCATTTGATATATTATAGGTGAAATATTTTAATTAGCAATTCATATTAAAATAATACCACATGCCGATTTTTCTTAATAATAATTTTTTTTATTTAAGCATAATTTTTTTACTTATAGTGGGGAATTTGAAGGAGCACAGCGGGTATTTTAGGTAGGGGTGAGCAAAATCCGATTCGATTCGAAAAAATCGATAAAAATTTTAAATTTTGAATTAAAAAGTTCGAATTATTTGAGTTAATCAAATTATTCGGATCAACTCGAATAAAAAATTAAGTTTTTCAGTTTAATTCGAATATGAATTACACAATTTGAGTTATCTGAAAATCCGAATAAGAAAAGACAAAACTACGTCGTTTTGATAAATGTTACTTTTATAAAAGTTAAAATTCAAAATAATTAAGTTAAAAGGCAAAATCATTATATTGTTCATGTAGTTAAATAATCTTGTACTTCGTCTGCAAGTTATATAATCGATCAATCTAAACGAAACATTAAGAATAAATAATAGGATTCGTTAACTCGACTCAATTTTACTCGGAATTTTTTTACTCGATTTGATTCGATTAAAAAAAATCAAATTGAATTCGGTTGCTAAAATAGGATTTGTCAACTCGACTAACTCGAAATTTTTTTTACTCGATTTGACTCGACTCGATTGAATACTCACCCCTAATTTTTGGCACTACAGCTGCAAGTGTTTGAGGTGTTTTTCCCGGTCGTAGGTGAAACCAGAAGCATTACACGGTGACGGGTAGTTAAGGACTTTAAAATGGAAGGTTTTGTGAAAGAGTAAAGTGTAGGGAAATGGAAAGGCAGGCATGGAATTGAAGCTCAACTGTAGTTCCAAAAATTTCTGTCTTCCAAGCTAACAAGATTCGACTGGTTTTAGGGATCGACAATTCGTAGCATAGTATGGAGTATGTATGAAGTAATCCTGGAATTCCTAAAACTAAAAGTGGATTATAATAAATGGTATCAACTACCATGTGAAATACTGTTATTTGTTAGTAAGAGGAGCTGCTCATGGGTATCTACTTTTCCATTACACCGCCATTGTTCCGATTGGAATATTTATAATATAGCCATTTAACAAAAGAGATTTCCTCTTTCTAATCCAATACTTCTAAACCGCCTTTGTCGTCTTATAAAATAGTATTACGAGAACAAGAAACCTCAAAAAAATCTGATTTCTTAAAGCTTTCTTTCTTCGCAAGTTTAAACTTATTCTGGTTGCTTTAAAGCTCTCTTGTTTCTGCAGTTTTTCTTAATGGCTTCAACTCCATACGAGTATGATATCTTTCACTAGCATACTTTTGAAGACAACATGTTATGATTTAAATATACATGTGACTAATTAAGTGAGAAGGCAGTTATCTAGTCTGGTAGGCTGTTGAAGGTTGTTAGCAAAGGGCTAGGCTTATTTCTATATGTATATAAACCATTCTTTGTAAAGAGCAGAGGTTAAGTTTTTTAGATCAGATCAATACAATTTCAGATCATTACCTTTATTTTTGAGTTTCTATCATGGTATCAGTCGCTCGGTGATTCTTGGGCATGGCAACCACGCATCCCGCATATTCTGACTACGTTGAGCCTAGTGGCTCTATTTTTCTCGGAGATCGAGTTGTTACGTCGTTCCCTCGACATGACGTCGTAAAACTTGATGATAGCTCGTTTATTCAATGGCAACAGCAAATTCGGTTTATTCTTCGTGGATACGGTCTGCTCGAGTTTCTTGATGGAACGTTGACGGCTCCGTCGTGGTTTGTTCAGTCTCCCGATGGTAATCTTGTGACCAATTCTTCTGCAGTGATATTTGATCAGCAAGATAACTTGCTCACCTCGTGGTTGTTATCCACGATAAGTCCTTTATTTTTGTCCTCGTTTACGAAAGTATGCACTGCTAGTGATGTCTGGAGTATGGCAAATCGATTGTTTGCAGCGGATACCAGCGCGAAGCAGTCACAGTTGAGGCACAAGCTTCATTCGCTCAAGAAAGGTAGTATCTCTGTTCGTTCATATGTTGATAAAATCAAGAGTTTGTGTGCTCTTCTTGTAGCATCCGACTCTTCAATTTCGGAGGCCGAGAGAAAGGTGGTCTTGCTTGTCGGTTTGCCTTCAGAGTTTGAGGCCGTTGTGTCCTATGCGTCGCTATCTCCGGTGCCGGTACCGTTTTAGCGAGTTGTTGATGCTCTCCTTGAGTGTGAAGGTTGACAGTTGCGTTCTGTGCAAGATATTTTGGTCGCTGCAAATGTTGTGGAAGGGCCTTAGTCGTAGGAGATAGACGGTTCTTTTCATGGTGGTTGTGTCTCCGGTCCTGGCCGTGGGGGTCGGAGTTTCCGTTCCTAACCACAGTGTCAGATCTGCAGCCAGTATGGTCACCTCACTCAATGCTGTTATTATAGGTACAATCGAGATGATGTTCCGCCGTCGGACACACCGGTGGTGCGCAGCGATGGTTTTGCGTTTGGTGTGAGTGGGGCTGTTTGGCAGAGAACTATTAGACCAAATGCTTATGGTCAAAATTGGGGTTTCTATAGTCAAAATAAGGACCCTTATTTTCGGCCAAATATGGGAGGTAATGGTGGCATACGTGGGCCACATGCAAATAATATGTATTATGGCCCCACTTCTTTTAATGAGCCTGGTAGTGGACATTATGTGTATGGCCCAAATTCTAATAGGGCATATGGGCGTGATTATGAACCTTCACTAGGCACACATTCTGGTGCTCGCATTTGATAGGCATATAAAATTGCATATTTTTCTGTGCTTAATTCGATTTATTGATGAATTGAACCGCACTAATTAAGTGTTTTTATGACTCAATAAATTTCAGGGACATAATTGGGCGGAAACAAGGAAAAAGTGGCCGAATTAGAAAACAAATTATGGAATGGGGCCAAAGCAGAAAGATGGAGCAAGCCAAGGACTAATTGCAATTTTGACTTTGTAAAAATACTATTAATAGGAAGATATTTTGTGATTTTATTATTATTTTAATTATTTTTATTTTATTTTTATTTTTATTTTATTTTATTAATCATGCTATTTTTAGTAAACCCTATCTATATAAATAGGGGGTTTTAGTTCTTAGAAAATCATTCCTCATCCATTTTGTCTTTGTATTCCTACTCCTATTTGGAAATACAATTATCCTCTTTGTCTTTCTTTTCCTAGTTCAAATTGAGAGTTGGATTATTTTGTCTTCTTTTTACAAAAATTGTCTAATTCCCTTTTCAAACATTTTCCCTATCCATTTCCACCACCTTTTTCATATAATTTCCATCATTTCCCATAACTTCAAGCATGAACAATTTCATGCTTGACTAAAAGTCATTTCAGCTTTAAGCCGGTATTACCCCGTCAAAAACCCGAGAGATACGGACCCGAGCTATTAACTCCCAATTTTTGGTATTTATTACTTCTCCGGATTAAGAGTATGACTTCGTCAACTCACAAAGTCAAGCCGATACTAAGTCAAAAAAGACGTCGTTTGAGTTAGCATCGACAGACGTACAGTTGGAATTCCGAGAGGATCGATTGTCTAATTGGTTTTCTGTGAACACATTGGCGTGCCAAATGGGGACTGCTGTTTGGTTCCGTCAAGGGAAGCAATAACCGGATTTAAATGTCCCGAACGTTTGAGGACATTGGTTCGAGCTAGGCTCTTCGAGAACGCAAAGCTGCCGGAGTTCTAAATCACGAACGTTTCGTAGGTTGTTCGATCGGCAAGGGTTAGTTATAAGACGTTCCATAACTAATTTACACAAGGAAGAGTTGGTGTCCGAGGCGTCCTTGGTAGCTATAACTAGCTTATTGAAAAGGAGGAGTTCATCCAATTTCGAGGATCGGGTCAAGGACGGAAAAACCCGTACTTAAGGCTGAGCTAAGTTTTATTGATTTTTTTTCTTGAATTATTTCGTTGTCTATTTTCATTTAATCTTTTGCTTTAGACTTTCTACATTTTCTTGTTTTAATTTCAGGTTTCGTATTTCATCCCCCCCAAACGTCGCGGGCACAACAACTGCCCAGACATTAATCTGGTCAAGAAACAAACAATTTCCAGTAATTCCAGTCTCTGTGGGATCGACCCTACTCCCTATACTGCTGGAATCGACAGCCATCAGTTTTGGCGCCGTTGCCGGGGACTGGCAACACTTACAATTGTTTAACTTGTCTTCATGACCAGGTCTTCATCTGGAGATCTCGAATACGACCCAGAGATCGAGAAATCAGCGCGAGCACGACGAAAAGAGACAGAAGCTCTTAAACGTGCAAGCAAATCAGGAATTGAGCTAGGACAAGGGATCCTAGAATCCGACGTTGAAAAGTTGAGCGAAGTAATTCGTGCAGAAGCAATTCGACGTGGGAAACAAGTCGAAGAGGTTGAACCTGAGACCGAACAACTCTTTGAAATAAAAGGCAACCTCGGTGAACTAGAAAGAATGGCAAACCGAACTATTCGTCAACTAGCCGCTGCTCCCAACGAGCAAACACCGTTATGCATCAATTATCCAACCGGAGGAACTCCTTTCGAATTGAAGTCGGGCTTGATTCACCTTTTGCCCACTTTTCGAGGCTTGAAGAACGAAAATCCACACACTCACTTGAGAGAATTCCACATGGTCTGCTCAAGCATGAAACCCCAGGGAGTACCCGAAGATGAAATCAAACTTCGGGCTTTTCCTTTTTCTTTAGTTGATACTGCAAAAGAATGGTTATTTTACCTACCTCCCGGTTCTATCACAACGTGGGATGACTTATCTCGTGTATTTCTTGACAGGTTCTTCCCAGCGTCACGAGCAGCCGAGCTTAGGAGGGACATAGTGGGAATTCGCCAATTGGAGAGTGAATCGCTCTACGACTACTGGGAGCGGTACAAGA
The DNA here is from genome assembly GCA_020496765.1 of Gossypium stocksii. NCBI lineage: Eukaryota > Viridiplantae > Streptophyta > Magnoliopsida > Malvales > Malvaceae > Gossypium > Gossypium stocksii. The sequence continues at coordinate 7,032,639 of CM035623.1, forward strand.
AACTGTGTACAAGTTGTCCCCAACATGGGTTGACCGAACAATCACTCCTTCAATATTTCTACGAGGGTTTGCTCCCTATGGAAATGAAGATGATCGACGCTGCTAGCGGAGGGGCGCTTGTCAATATGACCCCTCAAAGGGCAAGAGAACTAATATCCACCATGGCGGCAAATTCTCAACAATATCGGCCAAATTCGGAACCAACAAGACGAGTTCATGAGGTAAACGTTTCAACTTTAGAAGATAAATTGGATAAGCTCACGAATGTTGTTCAATCTTTGCTTACAGAAAAGAAGAGCTTGACCCCACTATGTGGAATTTGCACTACGGCTGAACACCCGACGGATTTGTGCCCAATCCTTAACGATAATTCAACGGCACATGTTGATGCTGTCTGAGGTTTTCCAGGACCTCCGCAAAGACGCTATGATCCTTTTTCCAACACTTACAACCCCGGGTGGAAGGATCATCCCAACCTGAATTACGGACCTAACCCCCGATATAATCCACCATACCAACCGAGACCTCTACAACCACCTCAACAACAACACAAGCCGAGCACATCTCTAGAAGCTATCGTAGAGAGACTTGCTGCTGATGCTGCAAAATATCAACAGAGGACAGACGCATCAATACAAGAATTAACTAATTAGGTTAGTAAACTTTCAATGGCAGTTAATCGTTTGGAGTCTCAAGGGAAATTACCTTCCCAGACAGAGCCAAACCCTCGGCAGAATGCTAGCGCAATAACTCTTCGTAGCGGAAAGGTTCTGGAAACAGTTCCAGCCAAAGGTCGTGGGCAAGACAAGGAACGTGAAAAGCAAAGCTCCGATCCAACAGCAAGGCCAGAATCAGAAATTCAAAGACCAGTAGTGATGCCACCACCTTTTCCAGGAAGGATTGCGAGGGATAAGAAGGAGAAGGAGGAAAAAGAAATCCTCGAGACTTTCAGGAAGGTGGAGGTAACATTCCTTTACTTGACGCTATCAAACAAATACCTCGTTATGCAAAATTCCTCAAGGAGTTGTGTACTAGCAAAAGGAGGTTAGTCGGCAACGAAAGAGTAAATGTAGGAGAAAATGTCTCCGCAGTGCTGCAAAAGAAAGTTCCGCCCAAATACAAGGACCAAGGTATGTTTGCTATTTCTTGTGAGATAGGCAATGTAGGCATTAAGAAAGCCATGTGTGATTTAGGGGCTTCCATTAATGTTATGCCTTACTCTATTTATAAGCTGATTAACGCTGGTCCTTTAAAAGAGACAGGAGTAATAATCCAGTTGGCGGACAGGTCAGTCGTCTATCCCGAAGGACTGCTTGAAGACGTCCTTGTTAAAGTTAACGAATTAGTTTTCCCTGCAGATTTCTACATTATCAATATGGAAGATGATAATTCAACTAATTCGTCTGACATTTTACTTGGAAGACCATTTCTAAGTACCGCAAGTGCAAAAATCGACGTTCGAAGCGGAATGCTGACCATGGAATTTGACGGTGAAATTGTGAAATTCAACGTCTACGAGGCCATGAGTCATCCTAACTCACTATTAAATATTTCTAGCATCGATATTTTAGATTGTTTAACTCAAGCTTATTCTGAATATCATGACTTTGATGAATTGGAAACTGTCCTTTACAGAAGCATTGACGTGGATGTATTACACCATCTCGAGGAGTTCGCAGTCATTGAAGATTCGGTGCAAGAAGTTGTCAATCACTTGGAAATGCAACCTTCGATGACAAACCGAGGTAACCAATTTGAATTATTACCTTCCCAAACTAAAATGTTACCTTCAATTTTGCAGCCACCGACTTTAGAGCTTAAAGCATTACCGGACCATCTTAAGTACGTTTTTTGGGAGAGAAAGACACCTTACCGGTGATAGTGTCAAACAAGTTAACCAAAGATGAGGAGGAAAGTCTAGTTCGAGTGCTGAGAAATTACAAGGAAGCTATTGGTTGGACGATAGCTGACATAAAAGGGCTAAGTCCGTCCACTTGTATGCACAGAATTTCCATCGAAGACGACGCAAAACCAAAGAGAGATGCTCAAAGGCGCCTCAATCCACCCATGATGGAGGTTGTCAAAAAGGAGATCCAGAAGCTATTAGATGCTGGAATGATATACCCGATTTCTGACAGTAATTGGGTCAGCCCGGTTCATGTCGTGCCCAAGAAATCTGGCGTGGCAGTGGTGAAAAACCCATTAGGAGAGCTGGTTCCTACGCGAGTCCAAAACGGATGGAGGGTCTGCATCGACTACCGAAAATTAAATGCAACTACCCGGAAAGACCATTTTCCGCTCCCTTTCATCGACCAAATGCTCAAACGACTAGCCGGTAAGACTCATTATTGTTGTCTCGATGGATATTCAGGATTTTTCCAGATTCCAGTGGCTCCAGAGGATCAAGACAAAACGACTTTCACGTACCCCTTTGGAACGTTTGCATATCGTCGGATGCCGTTTGGACTCTGCAATGCTCCGGCCACCTTCCAAAGATGCATGGTGAGCATATTCCATGATTACGTCGAGAAAATCATCGAAGTCTTTATGGATGACTTCACGGTTTACGGTAACTCTTTTAACGAATGTCTTAATAATCTTGCTAAGATATTACAAAGATGCCTAGAATTTAATCTTGTTTTAAATTATGAGAAATGTCATTTCATGGTTGACAAAGGATTAATTTTGGGTCATATAGTTTCCTCAAAAGGAATCGAGGTCGATAAGGCAAAAACGGACATTATTAACTCGTTACCTTACCCCTCATCAGTGAGGGAAGTTCGTTCGTTTCTTGGTCATGCAGGATTTTACAGACGATTCATGAAAGACTTCTCGAAAATCGCGAGACCTCTTTGCAGTCTGCTACAAAAGGATAAAGAATTTGAATTTGACCAGACTTGTAAAGATGCATTTGATGTGCTGAAGCAGAAATTGGTCTCTGCTCCCATAGTGCAGCCACCAAATTGGAACTTTCCGTTCGAAATCATGTGTGATGCGAGCGACCAAAGTGTGGGAGCTGTTCTTGGCCAAAGAATAGGAAAAGAACCTCATGTTATCTACTATGCCTCGAAAACTTTGGATGCTGCCCAAAGCAATTACACAACCACCGAGAAAGAACTATTAGCTGTTGTGTTCGCTTTAGATAAGTTTAGATCTTACCTATTGGGAACTAAGGTAATTATCTTTTCTGACCATGCAGCTTTGAAATATCTGATAGGGAAAAAGGAGGCAAAACCCCGACTGATCAGGTGGATCCTACTCCTACAAGAGTTCGACTTTGAAATTCGGGATAAAAAAGGATGCGAAAACTTAGTAGCTGACCATCTAAGTCGATTGCCGATTCCAGTAGACGACACACCATTGAAGGACAACTTTCTTGATGAAAACCTATTTTCAGCAAATGCAGTCCATCCTTGGTACGCAGACATAGTAAATTATCTCGTCACAGGTACTATTCCTTCAGAATTACTAAGGTCTAAAAAAGATAAGATAAAAAAGGACGCACGGTATTACATTTGGGATGATCCTTACCTTTGGAAGCATTGCTCAGATCAGGTAATACGACGGTGTGTAGCAGAAACAGAGGTACAATCTATCTTAACTTTTTGTCATACTTATGCATGCGGGGGGCACTTTGGACCTAAACGCACCGCGCATAAAATTCTCGAATGTGGGTTATTTTGGCCACACATATTTCGTGATGCCTTTTTATTTTGTAAAACTTGTGAAAAGTGCCAAAGGGTTGGCAACCTTAGTCGTCGAAATGAGATGCCTCTTACTCCTATTCATATTTGTGAAATTTTTGATGTGTGGGGCATCGACTTTATGGGTCCTTTCATCTCTTCTTTTGGTAATTTTTACATACTCTTAGCTGTTGATTATGTCTCTAAGTGGATAGAGGCGAAAGCCACTCGCAATGATAATGCTAAGACCGTTGTTGACTTTCTTAAAAATTCTATTTTTTCCAGGTATGGCACTCCACGAGCATTAATCAGTGACAGAGGAACGCACTTTTGCAATAAGCTCGTAAGTGCGCTTATGGAGAAATATGGAGTGACTCAACAAATTTCCACCGCCTACCATCCACAAACAAACGGGCAAGCCGAAGTGTCAAATCGAGAGATCAAATCTATTCTGGAAAAGACGGTTAAACCGAACAGGAAGGATTGGAGTTCGAGACTGAATGACGCACTTTGGGCTTATAGGACAGCTTACAAAGGACCAATAGGCATGTCGCCTTACCGACTCGTTTTTGGTAAACCGTGCCATCTTCCAGTCGAATTAGAGCACAAGGCTTTTTGGGCAGTTAAGCAATGTAATATGGAAATGGAGTCTGCAGGAAAATCTCGGAAATTAGACATCCAGGAACTCGAGGAAATTAGAAATGATGCATATGAAAATGCTCGGGTTTATAAAGAAAAGACGAAGGCATTCCATGACAAGTTCATCGCAAGGAAGCAATTTTCAATTGGACAAAAAGTTCTCCTATACGACTCCACCAAAAATCTTTGCTGGTAAGCTTAGATCCAAATGGATAGGACCGTTTATTATTACTAATTTATTTGCGAATGGTGCAGTGGAAATTCAAAGTGCAGAGACACGAAAGCGCTTTACGATGAATGGTCAACGATTAAAACCCTTTTTCGAGAATTTTCAAACTTACACAGTTGAGGAGATTGTTCTCGATGAGCCCAAAGTTTGAATAACAGGTCGTCGAGCTAACGACGTTAAACAAAAGCGCTTTTGGGAGGCATCCCAAATTTATTTCTGTCTATTTTTATCTATTTAATTTTTTTTTTAGAGTTTAGGCTGTAAATAAATAAATTAATTCCTATTTTTACTTAGTCAATTTTGTGTTTTCAGGGGCAATAAGGTCATAAATTTGGTGAATACGGCTGGTGATGGTGACGTGGGCACGACACGCGTCAAACAAAAATCCCAAAAATTTCTACCTTGATGGAATTTCTATACCCAAATTACCCAATTACCCAAAACCCAAAAGAAAAAAAAAAGAAAAAAAAACCCAAAATCCAAATAACACCATTTACCCATTTAACCCCTCTATCCATAAAACTACCCAAACCCAAACCAAATAAACACAAACCCATTCCCATACAAATAACCCAAAAAAAAAAAATAAACCAACCCAATCATTCAACCCATTTTCTTACCCATATAACCCAAACATATAACCCATTTCCCTAAAACCCAAAACCATATCAAAATAAACCAAATAAAAAAAATAAAAAATAAAAAATTCAAACACCCAAAATCCCACAACCCCCATCTTCATCTTCTTCATCTTCTCTATTTTTCTTCAACACAAAACCCTCAACCCAAACCTCCCACACCGTCGCTGCCAACGCCGACATCCACCGCCGACCAACCTTGTGCCGGCGCTGTCCCGACCCGCCGCCGATCGTCCGCCACCGTCGCTATTATTTTCCTTCTCTTCTTTATTTTTCCTTTATTTTTCTTCTTGGTTTCTCTCCATCCAAATCCACCGACCGACCTTGCACCAACGCTGGCCATACCTGCCACCATTGCCGTCGCCGATCGGCCACCACTATCGTTACTTCACCATTATTTTCTTCTCTTTATTTTCTTGTTTTTCCTCCACCTAAAACCACCACCGCCGCACCTCACTACCACCACACCACCGCCGACCGACACCCAGACACAACCGTCGCACGTCTCTTGCCGCCGCACGTCACCACCGCCACCTCTTTTCCCAAACGAAACCCAACCTTCCTTCCTCATTTTTCTTGTTTCTCCATAACACCATACACTCATAAAACACTCTCCTATAGCCTTTACCGACCACAAAACCGAAACCCCCACGTTACCTTTTCAAAAATCGGCCCAAAAACCCACTTTTCTGCCGACCGCCGCCGTACCCGCCGCCGTGCGCCACCGTACCCGCCGCCGACGAACACGTCCCAAGCCGCTCCTTCATGACGCTGAAACAGTACGATGGTTCGTACTCGAAACCAAACGGCCGATAACATCCCGGTTTCTCTTAACAGAAATCGACACCGGTTCTCCGCACCTCTCCTCGTCGAGTTAGCCGACGACGACTCTCCTTCATCCCCCCAAACGTCGCGGGCACAACAACTGCCCAGACATTAATCTGGTCAAGAAACAAACAATTTCCAGTAATTCCAGTCTCTGTGGGATCGACCCTACTCCCTATACTGCTTAAATTTGTGGAATTAGGCGTAGGTTATATTGGTGGAATCGACAGCCATCACTCTCGTGGGCCGAATGGTGTAGGCCCTTCTGTTGGGCCTAGTGGATTTGATAGACCTGGGCCTGGGCCCACTGCTAATCATGTTCAGGTTGATAGGCCTCTTTCAAATGATGCAAGTGAGGTGCCATGACGCACAAAACCACGGGCTCTATGTTTGATGTTGATTCTTCTCCGTATGACTCCTCGTAATTTGTTGGCATTCCTCGACTTCTTGAGTTGCATGCCTCGGATTATTTGGGTGCTACGGTATATGATTCAAATTTTAATAATACTGATTCTTTCATTCCGGTTGGGAATACAGCGTGGTGTCCCGATTCAGAAGCCACTCATCACGTGTACCGCAACACGTCGGATTTACACGCGTCTAACACGTATACAGGTAATTCCTCTCTACGTATAAGTAATGGGGTGTCAGCTACTATTGCATCTGTTGGGAGTACTACTATACCTACAGAAAAGCGATTACTTCATTTATCAAATGTTTTATGTGTACCAAGTATCAGAAAGAATCTGCTCTCTGTGTCTCCATTTGCTACTGATAACAATGTTTTTTTTAGTTTCACCCTTCATTTTGTGTGATTAAGGACATACAGGCGCAAGAGATCTTAATGCGAGGCCGAGTTCATGATGGGTTATATCATTTTACTATAGGCTCAGGTGATTTCTATCCTTCAGTTCATAATACTGTTGTTCAAAATCGACCTACTAGTGATGATACTTTTTCGTTGTGGAATAAAAGACTAGGGCACCCCTCTCCAAATATTGTAAAGTCTGTTCTTGATAAATGTCATATTCGATGCAATAAATATGCTCTTGATAATATCTGTATAGCATGTCAAAAAGGAAAATCGTGTAAACTACCCTTTTCGCATTCGAATACTGAATATACTGAGTTGTTTGAGCTTGTTGTTTCTGATTTGTGGGGACCGGCTCCGATGCCGTGTGAAGGGAATTTTTATTACATTTCGTTTATAGATATGTGTAGCCGTTTTACTTGGGTTTATTTTATTAAACAGAAATCTCAGGCCGTGGAATGTTTTTGACAATTTCAGAAATTGGTGTTCACACAGTTTGCGAAACATATTAAGAAATTTCAAAGTGACTAGGGTGGCGAATTTCGTGCGTTTACATCTGTACTAGCTAGTCAAGGGATTATTCATTGTGTTTCTTATCCTCACACCTCTGAGTAGAATGGGGTTGCAGAACGTAAGCACCGACACATTGTGAAAACTGGCTTGACTCTTCTGGCTCAGGCAAGCTTACCCATGGATTACTGTGGCTATGCTTTTTGTAGTGCAGTTCATCTTATCAATCGTCTTCCTACTCCAGTTCTGAATGGTAAGTCTCCGTATCAAAGTTTGTTTGGACAAGAACCAATGTATGATCACCTTAGAGTGTTTAGTTGTTGTTGTTTTCCCTACTTGCGTCCGTTTGTTAAAAATAAGCTTAGTTTTCGATCTCAGCCATCTATGTTCCTGGGATATAGTTCTCAACACAAAAGTTATTATTGTTTGACTCCAGCTGGTTAGGTTATTATTTCTCGGCATGTTGTTTTTTATGAGTCCCGATTTTTGTTTTCTATGACTGTTGTCACTGGTAGTTCGTTACCTCTGGAAGTTAAAACGTTTGTGCCTGTTGTTCGAGCGTATCCCATCACGGAGTCTAGTCGATGTTCTGGGTCTAATACAAATCAAACGAGTTTGCCTGGTTTGCTATCTATGAGTAGTTCTCGACAGTGTGGGTCAGCTGGCTCGGTGCCTAAATCAGAAGCTGAAACACAAGAACTTTCGTCTCCTGATCCTATTCCGGTTCCTACTGAGCCTATTCGTGTTTCGGTGGGACCTACTACTAACACTCATGCGATGATTACTCAGTCTAAGGCTAGGGTGTTTAAACCTAAGGTTTTGGCGATAGATAAAGTTGATTTTGAACCAACTTCGATTGAGGAGGCCCTTAATTATCCTGAAAGGCGTCTTGCAGTTCAGGCTGAATATGATGCTTTAATTGCTAACTCTATATGGGAATTAGTTCCTCTTCCACCGGGTCGTAAAGCGATTGGTTGCAAATGGTTGTTTAAAGTAAAGAAGAACCCTGATGGGACAATTGACAGATGGAAGGCACGTTTGGTAGCCAAGGGATGTTCTTAAGTACCTGGCTGTGATTTCAAGGAAACATTCAGTCCAGTTGTCAAGCCCGCCACTATTCGGGTTATCTTATCGATTGCGGTAACTAAAGGTTGGCACCTCAGGCAAGTTGACGTCAATAATGCCTTTTTAAATTGAGACTTAACTGATGAAGTCTTTATGCAGCAACCTCCTGGTTATATTCAAATTGGGTCTAATGGTGAGAAGCTAGTGTGTCATCTGACTAAGGCTTTGTATGGTTTACGGCAAGCTCCTCGTACTTGGTTTGACAAATTAAAGCAGTTTCTTGTCTCTACTAGCTTTATAATGTCTAGAGCTGATGCATCACTGTTTGTCTGGTCCTCGTTTGACTGCACTCTTTATGTTCTTGTGTATGTAGATGACATTGTTATTACTGGTAGTTCCACTGACGACATTAATAGTTTTGTGCAACAGCTACATAACAAATTTACCTTGAAGGATATGAGTGATCTTCACTATTTTCTGGGACTTGAGGTTAGTAAGACATCCTCCGGTGATCTTCATTTATGTCAGCAAAAATACATTCGTGAGCTTCTTCATCGGAGTTCTATGTCTAATGCTAAGAATATACATACGCCAATGGTGAGTTCTTCTATGCTTTCTAAGGATGAGGGTGAACATCTTGCTGACCCGATTGAGTATCGTAGTCTTGCTGGAGCTCTACAATATGTTGTGCTGACTCGACCAGATATTACGTATGCTGTCAATCGGGTGTGTCAGTTTATGCATGCTCCCACTACTCTACATATGATGGCATTGAAGCGTATTTTACGTTATTTACGTGGTATTCTTTCTCATGGACTAGTTTTTCGACGATCTGATTGATTATCCTTGGTTGGTTATTCAGATGCGAATTGGGGGCTTGACTTTGATGATCGTCGGTCTACTACAAGGTATTGCGTATATTTTGGTCATACACTTGTCTCTTGGTGTTCTAAGAAACAGCAAGTCGTTTCTCGGTCTACGGCAGAAGCGGAGTATTGCAGTTTAGCAGCAGCCACTAGTGATGTTGCTTGGCTTGTTTCTCTTCTATCTGAGTTGAATTGCACGTCGGTTGATTGTCCGATAGTATAGTATGATAATACCAGTGTTGTTGCTATTGCAGCAAATCTAGTTCTTCACTTCAAATTCAAACATGTTGAGCTTGATTTGTTTTTTGTTCGTGAAAAAGTGGCTAGTGGAAACTTAGTTGTTGGGGAAGTTCCGGCTTGTGATCAAGTGGCAAATATTCTTACTACACCACTGTCTGTGTCTCTGTTCACTCGTTTTCGACGACTTCTTAGGGTCGACTCAGTGGAGGAAGCTGGGTGAATGTTGTGATATAAATATACATGTAACTAATTAAATGAGAAGGCAGTTATCTAGTCTGGTAGGTTGTTGAAGGTTGTTAGCAAAGGGCTAGGCTTATTTCTATATGTATATAAACCATTCTTTGTAAAGAGCAGAGGTTAAGTTTTTCAGATCAGATCAATACAATTTCAGATCATTACCTTTATTTTTGAGTTTTTATCACAACATTATCTCACAATCTCATGATATTGCTTCCCAGTTCATCAATATTGAATTAACCATTGATTTTGTTTTCATATCTGTCCACCATGATTTTTTAGCACGCATCTCCACCGTCACCAACCATGCGTCCTTACGAGAAACCTTTCGTTTCCAGCTCGACATTCTTGAAAACCAGTACCCGTTTGACCAAGTTTTGTTTCCCACGTTTAGAAGACTCCGAATCAACATGGCCTCCATTGCTTATCACAACTTTGTACATGATATTTTTGTACGTGGGATGCGTAGCATAGGAACTAATCGTGAAGTCTTGCCCTTATGATCAGTGATACATGCTTCCGTTGTGGAGCACGATTACGTTCACAGTGACGGGGTTTCGATGGGAAGAGCTTTGGCTGAATCGGCATTGTAGTTTGAAAGCAGTAACTATGGTATGGTTCCGGCTAAATAGTCATTGGTTAAGGAGATGGTAAGCATGGTTAGAGTAGAAGATGGAGAAGAAGATGATTGCATGATATGCTTGGAGGAGCTCGAGGTTGGCTTTTATGCTTCTCGGATGCCTTGTTCTCATACTTTTCATGGGGATTGCATCGAAAAGTGGCTGAAGCAGAGCCATTACTATCCTATTTGCCGGTTCGAGATGCCAACGAATTAGGCTTAGATATCAACTTTTCATTCTTTCATTTATTTCCTGTGTTTTTGGATAACTTTTGTTAAGATTTAGTCATTTGATGGAGCTGTAGATGATAGTTTATGCAAATATAAGTACAGTTTGAGAAAAAGAGATTGCAAGCATTACAATATCTGCAAACCTTTGAAAAAAAAAACAATAGTAATAAGAAAAAAACCAGATATTGCAAAAGCAAACCAAATATGATGTCTTCTACAATGATGTAATAAGAAGCCCAATATGGTGATGTTTGCACATCCACTTCTCTCACCCCATGTTTCCATAAATTTTAACTATTTTCATTCAGATTAAAGATAATCTTATCAACGAGTCATTCGAGCCATCGTCGTAAATAATTAAAGAAAACAACACATTCTTCACAAAATATTCCTTTATTAGAGCAATTATCTCTCCTCTGGGATATCATTGCTACGTACGCATGTTTGAAATAACTAACGGCTGTAAACAGTTTCAAAATGATAACTTAGAACAACAAAAAATAAACTAAAACTAATTAGAATTCATTAATAGCGGATTTGGTATCGAAGATTTGGGTAAAAATTCTAGAAATCCAAATCCTTTATTTGGATATCCAATAAAAAATTGAATTTAAATTTTATCAAATTCAAGCTTAATTTCATAAGAGATAAAATTTTTATTTTAAAATTCATTTTAAAACTAGAAATTTTCAAAATCCAATACTCATAAAAAAGAACAAAGGATTAATTTTTGTCTCTCTTCATTCACTCTTTGTCCAAAACAATGTACTGAGTACCATACTGATGAGCGTATCCCTTTTCTCTTGGTACCAGTACGTATTAATATTGTAACAACCCGATTTTTAGCAGTGTCGGGAAATGCAGTTTAGGAATTATTTTTCTATAAACCAAGGCCGTAAGATTAATGAAAGTGGTATGAAAATTACGTTTGGTTAAGATAAATAAACGTTGATGACGTTTAGTTATTGATTTCATTCAAATTTAAGCATTATTGATTACGTTTGGTTATTGGAAGTAAATTAGAATTTTTTTTTTTTTTAACTAATAAGGCTAAAGAGTCAAAAGAAGCCTTTAGTAACAATTTTTTTAAAAAAATCAATTAAACACTTTTAAATTTTAAAAATTATTTAAAAAATATTAAAAAATTCATAAAAGGGCTATAAAAATTTATTTAAACTAATAAGGCTAAAGAGTCAAAAGAAGCCTTTAGTAACAATTTAAAAAAAAAAATCAATTAAACACTTTTAAATTTTAAAAATTATTTAAAAAATATTAAAAAATTCATAAAAGGGCTATAAAAATTTAAATTTTAGAATTTTTATTAAAAAAATAACGATACCAACCCCATAAAAGAGTAGGGGTCAAATTTTTTAAAATCTTATAGCTTTTTGTAACAATCTTATAGCTCTTTATAACAATACCGACCGTATACTTACTAATATTGTTTAGTGACAATTTTAATGATTCATTTGTTAAATAAATCAATTTTATATTAAAATTGAATCATTATAACAAATTAACTTACTTTTATTGTATGGAAATCACCCATTGAATTTTTATTTTAAAATTTATTTTAAAACTAGAAATTTTCAAAATCCAATATTCATAAAAAAGAACAAAGGATTAACTTGATTCACTCTTTGTCCAAAACAATGTACTAAGTACCATATTGATGAGCATATCCCTTTTCTCTTGGTACCGGTACGTATTGATATTGTAACAACTCGATTTTTAGTAGTGTCGGGAAATGCAGTTTAGGAATTGTTTTTCTATAAACCAAGTCCGTAAGGGTGAATTATAAAAATTAATGAAGGTGGTATGAAAATTACGTTTAGTTAAGATAAATAAACGTTGATGACGTTTGGTTATTGATTTCATTCAAATTTAAACATTATTGATTATGTTTGGTTATTGGAAGTAAATTAAAAAAAAAATTTAAACTAATAAGGCTAAAGAGCCAAAAGAAGCCTTTAGTAACAATTTTTTTAATTAAAAAAAAAACAAGTAAGCACTTTTAAATTTTAAAAATTATTAAAAAATATAAAAAAATCATAAAAAAGCTATAAAAAATTTTAAATTTTAAATTTTTTTATTAAAAGGTAACAATACCGATCCCATAAAAGAGTAGGGTTCAAATTTTTTAAAATCTTATAACCATTAGATTTTAATGAATCGGCATTGTTATTTTTTAATAAATTTTTTATAATTTTATAAATTTTTAATAAATTTTGTTTATGATATTTTTAAATAATAAATTTTAAAAGGGCTTAATTCAGTTTTTTTAGCTTGCTACTAAGGCCTTTTTAACTCTTTAGCCTTGTTAGTTTTAAAATTTTATAATTTACTCCCAATAAAAGCGTAGGGGTCAAATTGAATCATATATAAAGGTTTAAGGCTAAATTGATTATTATACATTTTATATAAACACCAAATTTTAATGGAGGAGCTATTTTGCTCGCTCATCTAACGCACAGGGGCTAATTATCTCATTTCTTCAATAAAAGGGTTAAAATGCAATATGAAGTATAGTAAGGGGGTTTTGTAGTACTTTTACCCTCATTGATCATGTTTTACTAGAAATTTTATTATTAGCATACTATATATTTAGAAATTATATATATAGAATATAATGTGTGTAACAAAATAAATAACGAAACATATAATTTGAAAATAATTAATAATAATACATTCATCAAATTAATCATATAAAATGCACTACAATTATTATTATTATTTTGGTGTTTGTTGGCCGAAAGTTGAGAAGAACCACCCCAACTTCTAAGTCCCTATGCTAATTTGGCCAGGTAGTTGGCTCACATGTTTCCCTCTCTTACTAGAGAATCCACCCTCATTTATGAACTTTAGACAATCTAATATCAAGGTGCCAATTTGGTCGTCCTCAAATGGCCTAGCCAAGAAACGTACCACAAGCGAAGCATCCACTTCAACTATCAGCTTGGAGATGCCTAGATTTTTTGCAAGTTGTAGTCCTTCATGAACGCTCCAGAGTTCAGTTTGTGCGCTATTTGATGTCACGATTTTTAGCATAAAACCCTTAACCCGGCTACCCCTTTCGTCATGTATTAATCCCCTCGCCGAAGCCAATCTAAATTGGGGTTTAACTGCCCTAGCCCCATCGTGTTTAAAATGCAAACTTCGGAAGGTGGCTTTTTCTGTTGGACCCAACGTGGTGCTTGTAGGAGGCCCAATTTACCGGGGCCCAAAACCAAATAAATAAAACTAAAATAATAAAGTCCAGCAATCCATTTACATGTAGCCCAATTACCGGTCCAAATACAAAACTCAAGACTCAAATTAAAACCCAAAATAAGTCTAAACCAACTCAAACTTCTACAGGCCTAAAACCCAAGCCCAATTACAATAAAAAAGGACCAAATTGAAATAGGCCCAAAGGGCCCAATGTCCAAATTTTTTTCAAAAACCTTAAGGGTTTCTGAAATTGCCCTACGCAGCAGCTGCACCCTACTATTTCCCTCGGGCCTCCACAGCCAACGCATTCGCACAGCCTCCATACCAACAAAAAAGACAAAAACGACAACAAAATAACAGCAACAATACAACAGAAAAATCAAAGAGAAAAAAAAAAGAAGAAAAAGGACTTTGTATTTTCTTTTTCTTTTTATTTATTCTTTTATTCGGCTATAAAAAGCCGAATACGATTAGTGTATTACTCCCTTACGAACGCAAATACAAAAAAATCAAAGAATATAGAGTGTTTTCAAAGGTAACACTTTTAAACACTTTTAAAAAAAATCAATTAAACACTTTTAAATTTTAAAAATTATTAAAAATATAAAAAAATTCAAAAAAAGCTATAAAAATTTAAATTTTAGAATTTTTATTAAAAAATAACAATACCGACCCCATAAAAGAGTAGGGGTCAAATTTTTTAAAATCTTATAGCTTTTTGTAGCAATCTTATAGCTCTTTATAACAATACCGACCGTATACTTATTAATGTTGTTTAGTGACAATTTCAATGGTTCATTTGTTGAATAGATCAATTTTATGTTAAAATTGAATCATTATAACAAATTAACTAATTTTTATTTTATGGAAACCAAACAAACTAAAGATTCGTTTGGTAAAGAACACACACCTTTCACCATGGGTCCATTCGATGTTCCTCACACTCGATTTTGATCCGATTCACCTAGATCCGATCCTTCAAACGATATTTACACACAAATTAACAATTGGTATCATGATTTTAGAAAGATTATCAAAGATTTGTCAAGATCAAAAAATTGATTAATTGAACCAAAAAATTAATGTAAAATGATGACATTACGAAAATACGAGGTCAAACCATTGGAACAAATGCAGTTACCAATTCTTAGCAAAGGTAACGGTTGATAATGACAAAAAATCTAAACCTCTCTACCAAAATATGGTGTTTATATATAACGTATAATAATAAATTTAGTTTTCAATCTTTACACATTTATTCAATTTGACCTCTACTCCTTTATCAGAAATAAATGAGAATTTTTTTTAAACTAATAAGGCTAAAGAGTAAAAAAAAGCCCTTAGTAACAATTTTAAAAAAAATCAATTAAACCCGTTTAAATTTTAAAAGTTATTCAAAATTATAAACAAAATATAAACAAAATTCATAAAAAATTATAAAAATTTAAAATTTTTATTAAAAAATAGCAATATCGACCCTATAAAAGAGTAAGGGTCAAATTTTTTAAAATCTTATAATCATTAGATTTTAATTGGTCCGTATTGTTACTTTTTAATAAAATTATAAATTTTACAAATAAATTTTGTTTATGATTTTTAAATAATTTTTAATTTTTGAAAGGGTTTAATTAATTTTTTTAGCTTATTACTAAGACCTTTACTAATTACTATCAGTGGTACATAGGAATTATTTATATTTATTTATAAGCGCTCCTCATATTCTTATTAAATTATGGTGCATAGAATTTATGCACCAACAATGCATCAAATATGCTCCTATAAATTATTATGCATTTCTTACTTTTACTTTTATTTTATTTTGAATTACTTCATTTATTTATTTATTTATTTATTTCCCAAATAGTATTACGAGAACAAGAAACTTCAAAAAAATCTGATTTCTTAAAGCTTTCTTTCTTCTCAAGTTGAAACTTATTCTGGTTGCTTTAAAGCTCTCTTGTTTCTGCAGTTTTTCTTAGTGGCTTCAACTCCATACGAGTATGATATCTTTCACCAGCATACTTTTGAAGACAATATCAACTCACAATCTCATCATATTGCTTCCCAGTTCGTCAATATTGAATTAACCATTGATTTTGTTTTCATATCCGTCCACCATGATTTCTCAGCACACATCTCCACCGTCACCAATCATGCGTCCTTACGAGATACCTTTCGTTTCCAGCTCGACATTCTAGAAAACCAGTACCCCTTTCACCAAGTTCTGTTTCCCACGTTTAGAATGTTAAGGCTCATGTAGTTAGCAGGTTGTTAGTCAGTTAAGTGAGTCAGTAAGCAGTTTCAGAGTAGTTTTTCAAAGCTTATATAAACACAGTACTAAAGTAAAGAAGGTCAACGATGTATTCAAGAATCAGAAATTGAATCATTTTTCAGTTTGCACTTTATCTTCTTCCCTATTGATTTCTTCTTCTTCCAAATCAATTCCTTCAACATTCTTACCTAGTTTCTAACATGGTATCATTCACCGGATGATCTTGGGATCTATGGCCACCACGAATTCCGCCGATTCCGCGTCGGTTGAGCCGAGTCTTGCACCGTTCAGTGGTGATCGTGTGATAACTTCGTTTCCACGTCATGAATTTGTTCAGCTCGCAGAAGAAACCTACATGCAATGGCAGCAACAAGTGAAGTTAATACTTGACGGTTATGATCTTCTTGGCTTACTAGATGGCACCTTACCTCCACCGGCTCGGTTTGTTCAGAATACAGACGGATCGTTAGCCCCGAATCCATCGGCTCAAGTATTCAAACAACAGGATCGATTCTTAACTTCGTGGCTCCTCTCCACGATCAGTGCGTCACTACTACCGTCCTTCATCGATGCTAAGTCGGCATGCGACGTTTGGACCACGGCAATGGACCTCTTTGCGGCTAACACGGGGGCCAAACAGTCGCGTCTTAGACATGAGCTACATTCGCTCAAGAAAGGTAACATGTCCGTTACAACTTATGTTGCTCGGATTAAGAATCTCTGTGCTTTGTTGGAGACCTCAGGTTCACGGATTTCAGACGAAGAGAAGATCGAAATCATGCTTGCCGGACTGCCGCCGGAGTTCGAGGCCGTCGTCTCCTCGGCCTCACTGTTGACTGGTCTCCTCTCCTTTCAACGTCTCGTCAACGCCCTTGTGGAGTGCGAAAGCCGGCAAAATCGTGCGGTCCAGGAGCTCTCCCTCCATGCGAACCTTGTTGAGACCGCGTCGTCTCCGGTGGTGGAGAGTTTCGTCCGTGGCGGCCGTTCGTCCCCTCGTGGACGTGGGAGACAGTTTCGGCCTCAGATTCAGTGCCAAATTTGCAATCGGTTTGGGCATCTAGCCCAACGGTGTTACTACCGTTATCACAGGGATCCCAATCCCTCGTCATCGACGCCTCCGGCGGCGCACCAAGAAGGTACGGCCGCGCCATGTGGGCTCCAATCTACCATGGCTCCGGTGTATGGTGATGAAAGGATAGCGCCGTTTGGAAGGAGTGCAGGTGACGAATGGGCATGTCCTCAAGTGAAAACACCAAGGGTTAGTTACTATCCTAGTGCTGGTCAAAATCACTTACATGTTGGTCAAAATCAAGCTTGTCTAGGTCAAAATCAGGATTATGGGGTGGCCGACTATTGTTATGGCCAATCGGCAAGTGGGCCACAACCTTTATTAGAAAATATGCCCAGGCCTATTATTAATGGACCACTTGTAGTTGGGTATGAATTTGGGCAATTTGGGCGTGATTTTGGGCAGCCTATTGGGGTGTCTTATGGACATAGGCCATGTGATAAAAATGACTATTGTTCTAGGCCGAATGCTCCTATTTTGCCAAGTAGGCCAACTACTAAAAATGTTCAAGGCGATCCTTCGTGGGGTTTAGGGCCGAATGCTGGACTGATGGGTGGTGTCTCGGTTCCGTGGCACACAAAACCACTAGAGAGGTGGTTGCTATACACCTATAACAACATGTTGTTATAGAGAGATAATTGTTGTAAGCTTTTCACAGAATTTATATCGTGAATTTCTATCAAATAAAAAAAGTGAAAATTATGTTTAAAAAAGAAAAAAAATAAGAAAATAAAATACGTATAGCATGTGCATGTATTGCTTTTGTGAATATTTTATTTTACATTCTTTCACATGATTAATTATAAAGTTCGTAAATCTAATAGGTTCAATTAAACAATGAGTTAAATTAATTAATTTATCATGAATTACTAAATTCAAGTAATTAATATATAAGTTTAAATATTCCTAGTAGAATATTTAATAGTGAACTTAATAGTTTATTGAATCTATATCTTTAATTCCACTCATAGAAGATTATTTTCATTTAATGAAATATGATTAATAATTTTTTTCACGTGAAATTTAATCATTTTATTGAAAGGATATTCTAATTAAGATCATTTTTATTTAATAAATGATAATTAATAAACTTATATGAAATAGCTATAATTTTACTTAAGAAATTAGACTATATGTTGTTACAAAGAACTAGTTTAATAAAGAACATACTTCGTAACTATAAATGTTGTTATAAGTGAAAAGTCAGTATAGAGGGTTAAAATAAAATATAAAAAATCGATTCTTCTAGAAACTTGGTTGTCATAGCGAAATGATGTTATAGCAGGTGGCTGTTATAGAGACCATGTATTCTATATGCATATATATCTCAATTACATCCATATAAATATATTTATATGTAAATATAAATTTTAAAATTATAAGAATTTAATTTAACAACTATTAATTTTAAATTTAATTATAGAAAAATTAAAATAGTTAAGATAAAAAATTTAAAAGTTGGTTTAAAATATTAAAATTTTGTACCAAATAATATGGGTTGGCACATATCGATATTGATTGAAACAAATTAAAACATACCAAAATGACCGAAAAATATCAAAATTTTAACCGAAACAAAACATAAACTATTTGATACCAATTTAAGACCATACTGACCATTACGGTACCGACTAGCAACTCCATACAGCTACTCCCCATGTCATAGCGAGCGCATCAACACACTGGTTTCATTAAAAGCACGCTTCATTGTTCTTTGTTGGAATTCCCTGAATAACGAAGAAAACAAACGGTTACTTACAGACTTGTTCACAATATTCTTAATAAGACAAATAACATTAGTAGCATTAAGTTGAATTTTCATATTAACAATATCAAGAGATTTTGCAAAATGGAGGGCATCCTTTAGAGCCCACAGCTCCATATGTCTCACTGAGCCCCTAACCCAATGTCCCCCATGGCTTCGTATTGAACTCTTAGCTCCATCCTTGTCCGAGTACCCCACCGAAGAATCTCCGGTGTTAAGCTTGTGCCAACCAAGAAACCTGCACAATGGTGGAGATTGGCTTTCGTTTGATTGGTGTGGAGAAAGCATAGAACTCTCGTCTCGTGCTTTAGCCAAAATGGTATCAACTACATTAGCAAAATGAGAATCAGCAGAAAAAACAACAAAATTGCTAGTTAACCAAACCTGCCACATAAAGACACAAAAGACAAATTTCCATGGAACTTTAAGGACATGCAGCCACTTTTTAGAAGTAATATTAATAGAAATCCAATCCTTTCGGTCCAGATTCCCAAAATTATTACGACGGACTGGTGGGTTAATTTCCATGGAATTTTAAGAATTAATCGAATCAAGATTGCTCAATTATCCTTTAACCAGATCATAAGCACTAGAGAGGCTAAATCAGCCATAGACAATTAAGCAGAGTTATTAACAACGGCTGAGACTGGTAAGGGACCATTGTCCCAGCCTCACCCAACTTGTTCGAAAGTTAAAAGCTCTTCACCTCGATTCAACAAGTTTTCTAATTACCCATACCCACACCAATTCTCATGCCAAAAACGAATGGATGGTACCAGGAATTAAGTTGCATTACATAAAATAGTTGCGGATAACAACCATGGATGGTAGCTTGTATAACTCTGAACCCTCAATTATTTAAATTCAAAGCCGAATTTATATTCAAATTAAAAATATAAGCTTATTTCTATATATACACCTATACATCATAAGAAATATTTAGAATTTCTAGGCCATTTTCATAAGATTCTTGAAACTTTAGTCTGCCAAATTACTTGCTAACAACTCTGACTCAACTCACTGAATCTACATTCACGATGACACATATCCAAACCATTCCATTGAAACTCGACTCAACTCGATTAAACACACTGCTGAGGACGAAGCTTCAGTAACAGCCACTTCTTCCTCAGTTTAAAATCCAGTACCATAAAAGTTTTTGCTTTTATTTCATCTTCCAGCAAGTCACATGCATCCAATATAAGGTCTTTGTACATGTCAGGTAGCACCTGTACTGCCGTAATCACATTCTCTATCGGAATGGAGTTGGTGTTCCCGTCATCCTTCTTCTCCGTTAAAGATGAAACAGCGCTTGCCATCTCTCAGAGAGCACCGGCCATGCCATCATCTTCTCCACGTGATTTCTTTGCATGTGCAGAATTTAACCTGTTTTCTGGTTGACGTTTGCACTTTGGGTTAGATCCAGTTGTGTTTGAATCCAGATGTGCTGGCTCCAGCACGGCACCGATTTCATCTTCACTCGAAACAGATGTTACAGGAGACTGAGAACACTTGTTGCTTGCCCCGGCTTCACTTCTTGAACCCCGTTTTCTGGTTCAGTACATTGAAGGGAAAAGCAATCACTTTCATCAGGATATGGGTTGCATATCAAACACAGGTCTTTATAGTATGGCACCGGTCCAGTCATGAATTGTCGTGCATCCTTATGTCCCTGCATGTTAGTACATAACAGCTTTTTCAAATCCCATATAATGAAACCATTATTATAATAGTATACCAAACAAATCGATGAACAAAATGAAAAAAAGGTGATATCATCTTCCTCATAACATCGCTACCCTTAAAC
Source organism: Gossypium stocksii (assembly GCA_020496765.1). Classification (NCBI taxonomy): domain Eukaryota; kingdom Viridiplantae; phylum Streptophyta; class Magnoliopsida; order Malvales; family Malvaceae; genus Gossypium; species Gossypium stocksii. Next base: position 7,053,355 of record CM035623.1, read on the forward strand.
TGCACCACTCAAACTCTTCATTTTAATTGAGGAGCCCATGTCCAACACATATTCCAGTAAAAGTATGGGAAGATGACCCTTCAAATTCATGAAAAACTTAGAAGAAGTTTAACATTCTTGTGTCACATCCATATCGACATATCAAAACAACATCGATCTAAAGAAATAAAACAATGCCATGAATTCTTGATGGTGGATATTAAGAGGCTTCCATGTAGATTATGCATGCATCGGGTATGATTTAACATAACTGAACATCTTATGGATAATATGGCCTAGACGATACGAGCATCGACAGCAGTTCAAATATTACACATAAATACATACCTTGAGGTACTCTTGCCATACACTATCATCAGCAATCACCATTTGATGGTCATCGTCCCAAGCAAATCCATCCAGTTGAAGAAGATTCTTTATTACATTATATTGCCTTCTTAGAGTTTTATACCGATCCTTTAGTATGTCCACGTCATAATTAGAACCGAATTTCGCATTAAATGAAGTAATCATCTCTGTACATTCCTCCTTGCAAAATACACCATCAATCTACTTCCCCCATTCTGCAATTGCTCAAGCATAAGATCAATCAAAAACCGGTCCATTGGTGCTTTCCAGTACATCCTAGAACGACTAAACAGTGGGTTTGTTGTTGCATTTGGCGTCACCTCCGCTGTGTCCTCCACTTCTTGGGGCAAAGAGATGCAATCATCACCCACACCAATTTCAGGAACAGCCTCCACAGTTCCTTTATTGCCACATTCTGGCTGAGCAGCTGATCCTGTTATATCGTCACCCGAGTGTGATAATGTCTTGGGCAAATTAAAGCCCGGTATCATATTATATCAGCAACATATGAAACCTTCTAACAATGAGATACACCAGACTCATGTTACCCGGACGCATCTGTTCCTAAAATATCCATGTTTAATGCCTGTGTCCAACAAATATTTGGACATAGATATGGTATATGATCCTCCACATATATGAAAAAGCTTAGAAAACAGAGCATACTCGTGTTATATGCGTATTCATATCCAAGACTCAACCCTGAGTACGGGTAACAAAGCCCTAGACAAAGAAATAGTAGTATCAAGGATAGAACTTTTACCCTTTATACCAACTCTCCTATCTCGATGCATAAAAATCATTAATGAGAAAACTTAATAAAAGGTCGATGCATATCCGTATCTGAAACTCACTCTAAGTTCAAAACCGGACACGGAGTTAGTCGTGTCAAGGACAAAATTATAACCCTTTTTTCCAAATTACCCTATCTCCATAAATAAACACAAAGATCATTCATGAAAAAACTTAAAACAAAGTCATGCGAACTAGTCCGGAGACCGGACATATTCATATTCAAACCCGACACCCAGAGTGGACCACCAAACTTAAGACCTAGTAGTATCAAAGAAGAATCATTACCCTTTTTCCTAGCTGAATTATCTCCATATACAATACCCAGATCATCGTAGTAAGGAATAGTTTTAACTCTGTAAGGACGCACATCTGGGTTTACCTGTAAATAAGAAAACCCGTAAGATCCTGCAATGCAAAAAACCCTCAAAATCATCAAATAAGTAAAGCATTGAACCTTGATATATTCATCTCAGATTTTATTCTCGGCGATCACCATTTGTCGAGTCGAATCCCACTTAAATCCCTTCTGATTCAACAGATTCTTAACAGCTTTGTATAGATTCCTCAGTACTTTGTGCCAGTTTTTCAGCACATCCATCTCGTATTCGAACTTGAACCTCTCGTTGAACGATGAATTCATGTTCATCCATGCCGTTTTGCTGAAAACATAATCATAGAACGCAATACGTTTATTGAGTTGCTCCAACATGAGATCGATGAAATATCGGTCCATCTCGGGTGTCCATTCGTCCTTGATCGATCCAAATTGCTCTTGGCACGGATACCCATTCTTGAACAACGTAAAACGACAAGGCATTATCAGAATTGAAAGGCAAGAATTATGAATCAATGTAAACATTTGGGCATGAAATAAAAAAAAAAAAACTTAAAAACGACCCATAAAAGAAAAAGGAGAAGAAGAGAGAGAGAATGGGTTTAGTTGAGTGAAAAATGTATACCTTGGATTCGAACATGGGAAAATGGAGGGTCAAGAACCTGGGTTTTCTGCAAGTGTAAGGGTAAGGTTTTCCTGGATAGTGCTACGAATGCTTGGCGGCTGGAATTAGATAATAGACAAAAGGAGTGGAGTATCCCACTTTTGGAGTTGTCCCGCTTCTGAAGGATAAGAACGTTGATAATTTTTAATGGATTAGTTACGCCCAAAATTACAATTGCTATTTTAACAAGCTTAGGGATTATAAAACCTCCGATAGCTTCACTGAAAATAAATTTTGAAAAATAATTTTTGAAAAATATTTTATTTTCTATAAAAATTAATATTATTTAGTGTTTAGATAAATTTATATAAAATATTTTTTTATTTGACAGATTTCTTGAAAATATTTTATAAAAATTATTTTTGATGAAACAAACATGTATTTAAGATTTATGATAGTTTAAAACAAGTAGTGAATTGATTACAAAGTGATATTAAGGTAGTAAAGAATGAATCTTCATTATGTTAAGGGTTAAATTGTAAACTTTATAAAATTTATAATTGAAACAAGTGAAGTGATATGCATGAAAAATTGTCATGTGAAATAATATAATGAATTATTTGATTAAAGTGCTTATACGGTGAAAAATAAATTACATGAAAATAAGGACTTAATTGAAAATTATAAAAAAATTTAAGTGTGAAACAATTTAATATGTGAATATGGAAATTATGACTAAAGCTTATTGAATGTGTTATGAGATGATGAAATACGCATTAAGTATTGTAAAAATGAAATTGTAGAAATATATGAAATTTTTATGATGACAATGACTAAATTGTTAAACTTGAAAAAGTGTGGGGGTGAAATAATAGAAGTGGAATACATAGAAATTTAATATGTGAAACAAGATATTGAGATAAATTATGTGATTAAAGTGTAACAAGAAAGAAAATTGATTTAATATGATTAATTAGTGAATAATAAACTTTTCTTATTAAAATGGACTAAATTAAAAAAAAGTTATGAAAGTTTATAAGAAAATATTTGATAAGTGAATAATGTAGTAGAGAATGTAACATTCTGGTGTTTTGATCCAATGTTCGGGTCGGACATGGGAGTGTTGGCTAAATTAGTCATATATGCCCACAAAAAAAGTTTATTAGCCAAATAGGTCATATTTTTGAAAATTTAGGGAAATAGATTGATTTTGATGAGAGATTTGTTCAATTGAACCCTTTATGTACAGGTAACAGGAAAATGCACCCAGCCCGACATGTTTTCCGTTTAAATAAATTTTTTTTTACTTTTTTAATATAATTAATATTTTTGGTTAGATGATTAAATGTTAATAGTTCGATTCTTTTCCCACTCACATTTGTATTTTTTTATTTCATTTTTTAAGTTTTTTTATTATTTTTAATTAATGTTTTTAACATATTAGCTCTCGTAGGTTCAATTTCTCCTCTTCTAAACATATTTGTAATTATTTTTAATTAATAAATATATTATTTTCAATTTTTTTTACTTTGAATTCATCTTTTTAATTAATATCTCTTTTATTCATAGAATCAAATAATTATTACAAATATCATTATTTTTAGTAAATATAATTTTTATATGTGTAATATTTATTTTTCAATACATATCATAAGCGTAGTAAATTTTAATATTATATATTTTTGTATGTATATTTAAAATATTTCATATAACAAAATAAGAATAACATAAAATCGTTATTCACTTCTATGGCGGTTACTATATGTCACATTCCAATACGTCAAAAAATTGTAAGTGGCAGATTATACTACGCTAATTAGGGGTGAGTATTCGGTCGAGTCGAGTCGAGTCGAATCGAGTCAAAAATTTTCGAGTTAGTCGAGTTGACAAATCCTATTTTAGCAACCGAATTCAATTTGAATTTTTTTCTAATCGAATCAAATCGAGTCAAAAAATTTCGAGTCAAATCTAGTCAAGTTAATGAATCCTATTATTTATATTTAATGTTGCGTTTAGATGGACCGATTATTTAACTAGCAGACGAAATACAAGATTATTTAACTATATGAACAATATAATGATTTTGCCTTTTAACTTAATGGGTAAACATTTATCAAAACGACTTAATTTTGCCTTTTAACTTAATTATTTTGAATTTTAACTTTTAAAAAAGTAAACGTTTATCAAAACGACGTTGTTTTGTCTTTTCTTATTTGGATTTTCGGATAACTCGAATTGTGTAATTCATATTGAGTTAAACCGAAAAACTTAATTTTTTATTCGAGTTGATCCGAATAATTTGATTAACTCAAATAACTCGAACTATTTAATTCAAATTTTAAATTTTTTATCGATTTTTTCGAATCGAATCGGATTTTGCTCACCCCTAACGCTAATCAGATAGCTTTACAGCTTTACGCCTTAAACTCAGATCCGCTAGACTTGGGATGTGACATTCATCCTTCTACAATCTTGTATTATAATTAATTACAGTAATTTCGTGTTAATTTCGAAATATTCACACTTTAGTCCCTAAGTTCAAATTTAATAATTTACACTTTACAAACGAGTTTTTTTTTTAAATCTAAGCTCAAAACCTATCAATTTAATACCAAAAGTTTTAAGATTCAACAATGACAATTTTTTTAAACTTTAACAATTTCACAAACTGATATACGAGCTAACTAAATCAAACTTCCGAAACCTCAAAAGCATAAAAATTATAATAAACAATATAAAAATTGCTTACCAAATCAAGGACTAAAGCTTGAACGTTGGTAAGGGTTTTCATTTTCCTACATAGGGCCTTTGGAAGAAAAGATGAATGAGAATTTTATTTTTCTTTTAATTTCCTCTATATACTTAGATTAAATTTAATAAAGCTTGGTCAATTAACTTAGTACTACACCTCATTAAGCAAATACAAGTGGATGATGACATTACCTGTAACACCCCTAACCCGAAACCGTTATCGGAATCGAGTAGTGAGCGTTACCGAACTTATCGGAGTACAGACTCATGTTTGCAATCGAATCATTACATAATTACCCTTATCGAGGGTTTACTATCACAATACTAACATTTCGGATGATTAGGATCCGAATCTTGTCGCGTCGGAAACTCGAAAAATTTTTCACTCTTAAAACAACGTCACACACCCGTGTGACACATAGCACGGCCGTGTGATAAGACCGTGTGGCCTTCACACGCCCATGTTCAAAGACCGTGGACTAAACTGTCCAATTGGCCACGGCTACCCCACACGGTCGTTTGGGGGTCGTGTACCCCGTACGGTTGAGACACACGGCTGTGTCTCCTGCCCGTGTGGTACACTAAAATTTAAATTAAGGTGCAGTGAAGGCATGGTCTGAGTACACACTCGTAGGGTAAGGCCGTGTATTCCCCACGGCTTAGGCACACCCGTGCGCTTTACCCGTGGAGTAGACTATCCATTTGCACACGACCATGGCACACGCCTGTGTGCCCTGCCGTGCAGGCCGTGTTAGGCTATTTACCAAGCCTTTACCTCCCTGAAACTCAATTTCACATACATACCATATATCTCAACCAATTCTAGTGTCACATTCTCAAAATGACTACATTTATAACACCATTTACAAAATAAGAATCACCTATGCACCTAGTCTATTGAGCTTACAAAACAAATCTTATACAATGACTAGCCACCTATACATGCCAAACTCAAAATATCAAAATCATGTATACATATACCAAGGTAGCTTGATAGTGTGAGACAAGCCTCCTTCGATCACCAATCCCAATATGCTCTATGCTCGATAATCTAAAAGGAAGGGGAAAGGAAGGAGAGTAAGCTACAAGTAGCTTAGTAAGTCATAGGTAAATTAATAGCAAAAAGCACAGTAATTAGCCAAGGCATTTAATTTCCACTTAGCATAAATGCAACATTCATAAACTTACTTATGCACATTCTTACCAAATTGCTCAGTTATAGACATCTATACAATTAACATACTCTATTCATTTTCATTTGCATAACATGCATAATTACTTCACATAATTATGTTAATCCCGTTGAACATTCAGAACAGAAACGGATATACAGAGGTTAGCACCAAAGTGCCTCTCAGATTTGTGGCCGAAGCCAGTACAGAAATATGGCAAAAGCCATCAGAATATGTAGCCGAAGCCACCAGAATATGTAACCGAAGCTACCTCAAATCACAGAGATACAGACGTAATCCACGGGCCTACTCACATAACCTGACAGGTGACTGCAACACATGCAAGCACACCCAGCACCCGGGATACGGAATCAGACAAAATCAGAAGCCCTCAAGTGACATGTCACCCATATCCGGAGTCATTCTTACGGTTCAAACGGGATTTATCAAAATATTCACAATCGTACAATTTCATAATTCATAATTCATATTCACATATTTTCACTTAGAAATCATCAAATAATTAACAATGATGTAAATGTGCTATAATTTACTCATGACTTACCTCAATAACAAAACGACTAAATCTCGAATTAATCGACTACCTTTTCTTTTCCGTGATCTCGATCGCTTTCTCTTCTTTCTTGATCTAAATAGACACATTTAACACATTTTATCAATTCCTTACTCAAATTCGATCACAATTCGGACTTTTAGCAAAATTGACCATTTTGCCCTTAGTCTCGTAAACTCAATTCCATTCTATTTTCTTAACCATTTAGACTTAACTAAATCTTTTTCATAATAACAATCCAAGAATCACACATTTTCATATACTTATGAGCAAATTTTCGTTTCTCTCATTTTAGCCCCCTTAGGGACATTTTCACCGAAAACTATTTAGAAAAACTCGTAAATAACACTTTAAGAACTCATTTTCTACCATTACCCATCAAATCACAAATTTCTCAAGAATGGGTAAAGTTTTAGAACTCAATATCTTTTCAAATAAATAGTAAAATCATGAAATTTAAGCTTAAGAAACTCAAAAATACGAAAATAGTTAAAAAAGGGGCAAGATTGCACTTACAATTTGCTTGAAAAAGCTCAAAACCCTTGAGCTATGGTGGAGAGAAATTCCAGCAGGCAACTAAGGAAGAAGATGAAGACTTTTCATCTTTCTTTCATCTTTTTATTTTGTTTTTAGCTAAATGGGCAAAAATGCCCTTAATGACTATCACACACAAAATTTTCTAGAATGCCCATATGTGTCCATACTATTTTATAATGGTCTATTTGCCATTTAAAGACCTCTAGTTCAAACCCCCATTTCAAATAGGTACTTATACTATATATCTCACATTTTTCAAACAATACAATTTAGTCCCAAAAATAAAATTGGGTACTTTATCGATAAAATTTTCAAACTATATTTTCACAACAACAATTTATCTATCAAACATTACTAGAATTTTACTCAATTCAAAATTTCATACTTCGGATTTATAGTTACGAAACCACTATTCCGTTTAGGCCTTATTTCGGGCTATCACATTTCTCCCCCTTAGGGATTTTCGTCTCGAAAATCTTACCAGTAAACAGATGGGGATATTGATTCCTCATAGCCTCTTCTATTTCCCATGTTGCTTCTTCCATTCCATGACGATGCCATAGTACCTTTACTAGAGCAATTCTTTTGTTTCTCAACTGTTTCACTTCTCGTGCCAAAATTTTAATTGGTTCTTCAGCATATGACATATCTGATCGAACTTCAATATCAATAGGTGAAATCACATGCGATGGATCTGACCGATATCGATGAAGCATAGAGACATGAAACACATTATGAATTCTTTCCAACTCTGGAGGTAAAGATAACCGATAGGCTACAGGACCGATTCTTTCAATTACTTCGTACGGACTAATATAGCACAGACTTAATTTACCTTTTTGGCCAAATCTCAAAATTTTCTTCCATAGAGACACTTTCAAAAATACTTTATCTCCTACTTGAAACTCAATTTATTTTGTTTTCAAATCCGCATACGACTTTTGTTGATCAGATGCAGCTTTCAAACAATCTCGAATTATCTTTACTTTATCTTCAGTCTTTTTTACCAAATCAGACCCACATATCTCTCACAAAGTTCAGTCCAATACAATGGAGTCCGACACTTCCGTCCATACAGAGCTTCATTTGGTGCCATTCTAATGCTTGACTGATAACTGTTGTTATACGCGAATTCTATCAAAGGCAAATATTTATCCCAACTACCTTCAAACTCTAAAACACAACATCTCAACATATCTTCAAGCACTTGAATCACTCTTTCTGATTGCCCATCTGATTGAGGATGAAAGGCAGTACTAAAGCTTAACTTAGTACCCAATGCCTCTTGTAACTTCTTCCAGAGCCTCGAGGTGAAACGCGGATCTCTATCGGAAATAATAGATATAGGCACCCCATGCAATCTAACTATCTCAGAAATATATAATTCAGCTAATTTATCCAAAGAAAAGTTCATCCTCACCAGAATGAAATGAGCTGACTTAGTTAATCGGTCAACAATTACCCAAACAGAATCTTTCTTTCTCGGCGTTAAAGGCAATCCGAAAACAAAATCCATGGTAATCCTTTCCCATTTCCATTCGGGAATCATAATTGGCTGGAGTAGTCCCGAAGGTAACTGATGTTCTGCTTTTACTCTCTGACACACTAAACACTTTGTTACATATTCGAAAATATCTCGTTTCATGCTCAGCCACCAATACACTTTCTTTAGATCTTGATACATTTTCACACTACCAGGATGTACAGACCAACGACTATCATGAGCTTCATGGAAAATCTTCCGAATCACTTCAGTATTTCTCAACACCCAAACTTTGTCACGGAATAGTAGACAATCACTCGAATCTATCTGGAAATCAGAACTATCATCTATTTCACACTGAATCCGCTTTGCTAATAAATCACTGTCTAATTTCTGAACTTCACAAATTTTTTGTAAGAATAACGGCTTAGCCACTAAATCAGCTATCAACGAACCATCGTCAGACAATGACAAATCCGTATTCAAAGCTCTCAAAGCAAACAAAGATTTTCTACTTAAGCCATCAGCAACCATATTTACTTTACCCGGATGATAGTCAATCACAAGTTCATAGTCTTTTAATAATTCCAACCATCTTCGTTGTCGCAAATTCAAATCTTTTTGAATCATTACATACTTCAGACTTTTGTGATCGGTATACACTCTACACCTTTCACTATAAAAATAATGTCGCCATATCTTCAAGGTGAAAACTATAGCAGCTAACTCTAGATCGTGAGTCGGATAATTCCTTTCATGTGGCTTTAATTGCCGAGAGGCATAAGCTACTAATTTTCCTTCTTGCATCAAAACACACCCAAGTCCATTTAGAGATGCATCGCTGTAAACAACAAATTCTTTCCCCGACTCAGGTTGCACTAACACTGGTGCCTCAGTTAAACACTTTTTTAACCTTTCAAAGCTTTGCTGACACTCATCAGTCCACACAAATTTAACTTCCTTCCGTAACAGTCTCGTAATCAGCGAAGCTATTATCAAAAAACCTTCTACAAACCACGGTAATACCCGGCTAAACCTAGAAAACTCCTGACTTCAGACACATTCTTAGGGGGCTTCCATTCAACTATTACTGAGATCTTATTCGGATCTACTCGGATACCTTTTCCCGAAACAATATGCCCTAGAAACCCGACTTCACTAAGCCAGAACTCACTTTTACTGAATTTGGCATACAGTTTCTTCTCTCTTAAGGTCTGAAGTATAATTCTCAAATGTTCAACATGCTCAGACCCACTTTGAGAATATATCAAAATGTCATCGATGAAAACCACTACGAACTTATCCAAATAGGGCCTGAAAATTCGATTCATCAAATCCATAAAAATGGCCGGAGTGTTGGTCAATCCAAATGGCATTACCAAAAATTCGTAGTGACCATACCGGGTCCTAAAAGCAGTCTTAGGCATATCAGACTCCTTAACCTTCAATTGATAATACCCGGATCTTAGATCGATTTTAGAAAACATTGAAGCATTCTTAAGCTGATCAAAGAAGTCATCAATTCTAGGCAACGGATACTTATTCTTCACTGTTACTCTATTAAGCTGACGATAATCAATACAAAGCCTCAATGATCCATCTTTCTTCTTAACAAATAGAACCGGAGCACCCCACGGAGAAGAACTAGGTCTCACAAATCCCTTGTCAGTCAATTCTTGCAACTGTACTTTCAAATCCTTCAATTCTATCGGCGCCATTCTATACGGAGTGATCGATATCAGAGCAGTACCCGAAAGCAATTCAATACTGAATTCAATTTCTCTATACAGAGGCAACCCAGACAATTCTTCTGGAAATACATCCAAATATTTACATACCACAGGCACAGATTCAATCACCTTTTTAGACACCTTAGTGTTTAACACATAGGCCAAATATGTCTCACAACCACTTTTCAAACATTTATTGGCAGACATTGCAGAGATTACAGTCGGAACACAATCTGACTTATATGTTTCAATTCGAAGTATCTCACCATTACCACAATTCAATTCAAGAATCTTTTGTCTACAATCTATTTTAGCACCATGCAGAGTTAACCAATCCTTACCCAAAATAACATCAAATTTATCAAAAGGAAGCAACATTAAATCAACAGGGAAACAGTGACCACGAATTATCAAAAGACAGTTCTTACAAATTTTGTCTACTATCACATGTTTTCCTAACGGATTCGACACTTTGACCATAAATTCAGTGGACTCAATATACAGATTCTTATTAGACACTAGTTTCACACACATATAAAAATGAGTTGATCCCGGATCAATTAAAGCAAGAACAGAATTATCATAGAGAGAAAATGTACCAGTGATTACTTCAGGTGAAGACGCTTCTTCACGAGCCCGTATAACATACGCTCTTGCTGGAGCTCTCGCTTCAGATCTTGCGGTAGTATCTTTCTTTTTACTTTTACTGCTATTTCTAGATCCCACATTCCTTGGTGGTCTTCCTCTACTCACATTATTCGGTCTCACATTCTGAGATTTCTCAAACCCTTCTCTTTCAGTACAGTCTTTGATGAAATGATCTTGAGACCCGCATCTAAACAAGCTCGGTTTTACAGATAACATTCACTCGGATGTCTCTTTCCACAGTGTTGGCATTCGAATCTATCAGATCTAATGCTACCGACACTTGTTACGGAAGTGGTTTGACCCTTCGAATTGGAGCATTGCTTACCACGATCTCTCTGAGAAAAACTTACCGAAACATTTGATCGAAAACTCATCTCTCTTGATTTCTTTGACTGCGACTGATATGATCGACCCATTGATCTTTTTCTTGCATCTCTAGCTTCAGCTTCAACTTTTCTTTTCTCTTTGCTCAATGCATCGGCCTTAATGGCCCGTTCAACAAGTACTACTAATTCTTTAATTTCTAAAATTCCCACAAGTAATCGGATATCTTCATTCAGTCCATCTTCAAATTTCTTACAAAGTATTTCTTCAGTAGTTACAAACTCTTAAGCATACTTACTTAATCTAACGAACTCTCTTTCATACTCAGCTACTGACATTTGCCCTTGCTTTAACTCCAGAAATTCTTTCTGCTTCTGATCAATAAACCGCTGGCTGATGTACTTTTTACGAAATTCTTCCAAAAAGAAATCCCACAAAACTTTCTCTTTCGGAACCACTGATATCAAAATCTTCCACCAGTGATAAGCAGAATCTCGTAACAATAAAGTGGCACATTTCAGACTTTCTTCTAGGGTACAAGACAACTCATCTAGCACACTGACTGTGTTTTCTAACTAAAATTCAGCTTTCTTTGGGTCATCATCCACATTAGCTCAGAATTCTTCAGACCCGTATTTTCTGATCTTATCTACTAGAGGCTTAGACAGTCTTATCACTTCTATTTGCGGAGAGGCTATGGGAACGGCTTGAGAAACTGTAGGGGGTGGAGGAGGTTGAGCATTCGGATTCACTTGAATAAACTCCGTATACCAATTGCTCATCATATGAAGAAAGGTTTTTCGAGCCTCATCTTCCTGACCCTAAGTCTCGGGTCTACTCTCAATAGGCGCTGTCCCTTGCGCGGAAGCAGGCGCATTACTCTGAGCATCATCAGCAGTATCTCGATTGAGATCCATTTACTATAACAGAAAACATTTCAAAATCATTAGAAGTCGTCACACTATCAAGTCTCAGATATGGCATGTATAGACTGACTATTACACTTGCTACGTTAGTCTGAGAATCGGCTAAACCGTAGCTTTGATACCAATAAAAATGTAACACCCCTTACCCGAAACAGTCATCGGAATCGAGTAGTAGGCGTTACCGAACTTACTGAAGTACAGAATCATGTTTGCAACCAAATCATTACATAATTACCCTTATCGATGGTTTACTATCACAATACTAACATTTCGGGTGATTAGGATTCGAATCCTGTCGCGTTGAAAACTCGAAAAATTTTTCACTCTTAAAACAACGTCACACGCCTGTGTGACACATAGCACGGCCGTGTGATAATACCGTGTGGCCTTCACATGCCCATGTTTAGAGACCATGGACAAAACTGTCCAATTGGCCACAGCCAACCCACACGGTCGTTTGGGGGCCGTGTACCCCGTACGGTTGAGACACAAGGCCGTGTCTTCTACCCGTGTGGTACACTAAAATTTAAATTAAGGTGTAGGGAAGGCATGGTCTGAGTACACACCCGTAGGGTAAGGCCATGTATTCCCCACGGCTTAGGCACGCCCATGCGCTTTACCCGTGGAGTAGACTGTCCATTTGCACACAGCTATGGCACACGCTTGTGTGACCTGTTGTGCAGGCCATGTCAGGCTATTTACCAAGCCTTTACCTACCTGAAACTCAATTTCACATACATACCATATATCTCAACCAATTCCAGTGTCACATTCTCAAAATGACTACATTTATAACACCATTTACAAAATAAGAATCACTTATGCATCTAGTCTATTGAGCTTACAAAACAAATCTTATACAATAACTAGCCACCTATACATGCCAAACTCAAAATATCAAAATCATGTATACATATACCAAGGTAGCTTGATAGTGTGAGACGAGCCTCCTTCGATCACCAATCCCAATATGCTCTATGCTTGATAATCTACAAGGAAGGGGAAAGGAAGGAGAGTAAGCTACAAGTAGCTTAGTAAGCCATAGGTAAATTAATAGCAAAAAGCACAATAATTAGCTAAGGCATTTAATTTCCACTTAGCATAAATGCAACATTCATAAACTTACTTATGCACATCTTACCAAATTGCTCAATTATAGACATCTATACAATTAACATACTCCATTCATTTTCATTTGCATAACCTGCATAATTACTTCACATAATTATGTTAATCCCGTTGAACATTCAAAACAGAAACAGATATGCAGAGGTTATCACCAAAGTGCCTCTCAGATATGTGGTCGAAGCCAGTACAGAAATATGGCAAAAGCCATCAGAATATGTAGCCGAAGCGACCAGAATATGTAACCGAAGCTACCTCAAATCACAGAGATACAGACGTAATCCACGGGCCTACTCACATAACCTGACAGGTGACTGCAACACATGCAAGCACACCCAGCACCCGGGATACGGAATCAGACAAAATCAGAAGCCCTCAAGTGACATGTCACCCATATCCGGAGTCATTCTTACGGTTCAAACGGGATTTATCAAAATATTCACAATCGTACAATTTCATAATTCATAATTCATATTCACATATTTTCACTTAGAAATCATCAAATAATTAACAATGATGTAAATGTGCTATAATTTACTCATAACTTACCTCGATAACAAAACGACTAAATCTCGAATTAGTCGACTACCTTTTCTTTTTCGCAATCTTGACCGCTTTCTCTTCTTTCTTGATCTAAATAGACACATTTAACACATTTTATCAATTCCTTACTCAAATTCGATCACAATTCGGACTTTTAGCAAAATTGACCATTTTGCCTTTAGTCTCGTAAACTCAATTCCATTCTATTTTCTTAACCATTTAGACTTAGCTAAATCTTTTTCATAATAACAATCCAAGAATCACACATTTTCATATACTTATGAGTAAATTTTCATTTCTCTTATTTTAGCCCCCTTAGGGACATTTTCACTGAAAACTATTCAGAAAAACTCGTAAATAACACTTTAAGAACTCATTTTCTACCATTACCCATCAAATCACAAATTTCTCAAGAATGGGTAAATTTTTAGAACTCAATATCTTTTCAAATAAATAGTAAAATCATGAAATTTAAGATTAAGAAACTCAAAAATACGAAAATAGTCAAAAACGGGGCAAGATTGCACTTACAATTTGCTTGAAAAAGCTCAAAACCCTTGAGCTATGGTGGAGAGAAATTTCGGTAGGCAACTAAGGAAGAAGATGAAGACTTTTCATCTTTCTTTCATCTTTTTATTTTGTTTTTAGCTAAATGGACAAAAATGCCCTTAATGACTATCACACACAAAATTTTCTAGAATGCCTATATGTGTCCATACTATTTTCTAATGGTCTATTTGCCATTTAAAAACCTCTAGTTCAAACCCCCATTTCAAATAGGTACTTATACTATATATCTCACATTTTTCAAACAATACAATTTAGTCCCAAAAATAAAATTGGGCACTTTATCAATAAAATTTTCAAACTATATTTTCACAACAACAATTTATCTATCAAACATTATCAGAATTTTACTCAATTCAAAATTTCATACTTCAGATTTGCGGTTACGAAACCACTATTCCGTTTAGGCCCTATTTCGGGTTGTCACATCATCATCCACCATCCAACATTATAAATAGGTTCAATTGTTCAATTGATCCTTTAACTAATTAAAAATTCATAGTGATTAATTTTTACTACTTTTACAATTTAGTCTTTACACTTTAATTAACTCTCCGATTGATAAAATTAATGAACCAAAAATTAATTAAACCTTATACTAACATCGTAAATATTAAATATAATAATGCTTACAAACTTACTCATCGGAAATGGAGTTCTAAAACCATCATTTTCAATACTACTGGAAAAATAGGTCGTTACAATAAATTTAACCCTCCAATGTTTACAAATTCTATCAGTTTGATCCTAATTCTAAAAATTCAATAAATTTAGCCTTCAACCTTACACATTCTACCAATTTAATCTTGATTCTTAAAAATTCAAAATAAAAAAATTTAAAATTTCATTTTACTATAAAAATACATAAGAATTTATAAAAATTAAATAACTAGAAATAATAACTAGAGATTTTCTTGTAAGGACTAAATTGAAATTTTTATAAAATATGATGAACTAGAAGTGAAAATTTTCCAATTAGTATGGAGGGATTAAACTTGAAATTAGATCATGAAAACTACACAACGTTGTTAATCGGATAAGTACAAAACACACCAAAATAACCAAAAAACACCTTGCTGTAATAGCGAATGGCTGTCATAGAAAGGGTTGATTGTATATGCATATATATCTCAATTACATCCACATAAATACATTTATATGTAAATTTTAAAGTTATAAGAATTTAATTTAAGAATTATTAAATTTAAATGGAATTATAGAAAAATTAAAATGGTTAAGATAATAAATTTAAAAGTTGGTTTAAAAAATTAAAATTTTTTACGAACTGATACGGGTTGTTAAGTACTGGTGTTGACTGAAACAAGCCAAAACACACCAAAATGACCGAAAAGCACCAAAATTTTAACCAAAAAAAAACATAAACTATTTGATACCAATTTGGAACTGAAATGGTAGGTAATAGCCGGTATAGTACTGACTACCAACTCCATCTACTCCCCATATCTTAGCCAGCGCATCGACACACTGGTTTCCTTAAAAGCATGCTTCATTGTGGTTTGTTGGAATTCCCTGAATAGCGAAGAAAACAAATGGTTACTAAGAGACTTATTAACAATATTCTTAATTAGACTAATAACATCAGTAGCATTAAGTTGAATTTCCATATTAACAATATCAAGAGATTTTGCAAAATGGAGGGCATACTTTAGAGCCCACAGCTCCATATGTCTCACTGAGCCCTAACCCAATGTCCCTCATGGCCTCGTAATGAACTCTTAGCTCTATTTGTAACGCCCCAAAATTATATTTTTATTTTTGTGAATGTGTGACACAATTGTGTATTTGCTTCAATGGTTAAGTGTTTTGGGTGTGTGTGAGAGGTTCTAAGTTTAAGCCATTGCCTTTGGCAAATTTTGAACTTTTTCTGAATAAAGCCTCACTCCTGTTCAATAGACCTTTATTTAATTGCTTGTAAATAAATAACAAAATGGGCTTGTTGGTCTGATGGTTAAGTAGGGTATTTGTTTTCTAGAGTTTTTGTGTTCAAATCTCCGTATGAACAAGGAAGTAACTCTTTTAGTTTTGGGCGTGTGGTTGTGTAAGAGTTCGATTAAAATTGAAATACTGGAGTATTTGAGTTGTGGTGTAGTGGGTAGTTGAGAGTATCAAATTAGTTTTGATTCTTTTCCCAAAAGTTTTTCCCATCTGACTTTTTTTCCTCTATTACTCTCTCTCTCCACTTTTTTTCCTTCTCCTTATTCTCTCCTATCTTCCTCTTCTTTCCTTCGTTTTCTTGCAATCGGCATCATCTCTTTGATTTCATTTGCGAATTCCTTTGTTCACGACTTCGGTGTGTTGGTAAGTGGCATAAGGAGTTTTACAAGTTGTTTTTGCTGAATTATCATTTAAAAATGAGTAATTTCCTCTTTCCGTAGCAGAAAATCATAGAGCGTGATTCTCCTAGTGTTGGATCGTTCCTAAAAATTGAATCGAGGTGTTGGGGTAAGTTTCAATAGCTCGATGGATGAATATTTTGTTTCGAGTTTGATTTTAGTTCTATTTTTAAGTGATTAATTGAGTGAAAATTGGTTAATTATAGGTTCTGGAGTATTCGGGGATTGTTTTAGCATCAATCGAAATTAGATATATACCCAAAAATGTAAAAAATGAAGTTTGAGTGAAAGTCAAAAACCCCACTGTTGACGCCACATAGGCGTCTGATAGGCCGTGTGATCAATGAGGTCAGGTCGTGCACGCAAGACACGGCCACGCAAAGGCTAGGCAGGCTGTGTGCGACACATGTGCTAGACTGATTTGGGTCGTGTAGGCCACACGGACGTGTGAGATTCTGGGCGAGGCCATGTGGAGGCCAAATTGAGCTGTGTGGGCCACATGGGCGTGTGGGCCCACACAGGCAAGCCACATGGGCATGTGAGCCCATTTAACTGAAATGAATCCTAAGGTTGCACGGGTCGCCCAAGTCGACTGTGAACCTACTGTAGGGTTGATAAGAGTTGTCTAGACCCTAAAATATGGGATCTGACTGTATGTATGTATGCATGTTTATTGATAAATATAAATATGTATGACTGGTAGTTACATAATAGCATGACATATATTGTATATTGCATTGCATTGGGTTGGGATGACGATATTTGGAGGAAGTGTACTGAAAGGCTCTTAAGCTTATTATCTGGCAACTCAGCTGCGATTTACTGTTATATGCCACATTCGGTGCAACTTGAAGTGTAGGGATAGGTGGGTGTTTTAAACCCCACATGGAGTGTAGGGATAGACGGAGATGGTGTGTAGAGGCTGGTGGGTAGGTCTCTGTTTACTAATTACTGTATGCGTGACTATTATTGTGTTGGGCTAAGGCCCTACTGCATATCTGATACTGTAACTGAAATGGACTAAGGCCCAAACTACAACTGAAACTGTAATGAGCTTGGGCCCCAGACTGCCTTTGATTGTTTATTGTTAATTGACTGTATGCATGTTTCTGTGGGGATTACACATTGAGTTTATGTAAACTCACCCCTTCTATTTAATCTGTACAGGCAATCCCCAGACTTAAAAGGATTGGTGTGGCGGAGGACTCAATGATGGCCATACAGTTATGAGACCGTTTTATCCCCATTTATGGTTTTAATTTTTATTTGGTTAACTTTGGATGTAATTTTGGGACTTTTTAGACTATTTACTTAATTGTGGGTTTTTATTGATTTTTTAAAGATTTTATTACTGCGCAAACTCAATGAGCAAACAATTTTCACTAAAACAAAGGGATTTGCTTAAAATGAACGGTTTTACTTAATTATCTCAGTTTTTCTCAAAATAAATGGTTTCTCAAGCTTCCGCAACGAGTTATATTTTAAAACAATCGATTTAACAAGTAGCGATTTTGGAATTTATAATAGATATAGAAGGATAATTAAACGGAAATGATTTTATCGCAACAACTTAGTTTTCAAACACTCTATCATGTGATATCGCCAGATTCGGCCATAACGTCTAGGCCGGA
Source organism: Gossypium stocksii (assembly GCA_020496765.1). Taxonomy (NCBI): domain Eukaryota; kingdom Viridiplantae; phylum Streptophyta; class Magnoliopsida; order Malvales; family Malvaceae; genus Gossypium; species Gossypium stocksii. Next base: position 7,071,801 of record CM035623.1, read on the forward strand.
TTTGGAGTGTTACACTATCCTTATCTGAGTCCCCCACCGAACAATCATCGGTATTAAGCTTGTGCCAACCAAGAAACCTACAATGGTGGAGACTGGCTTTCGATTTGATTGGTGTGGAGAAAGCATAGAAATCTGGTCTCGTGCTTTAGCCAAAATGGTACCAACTACATTAGCAACATGAGAATAACAACAAAATTGCGAGTTAACCAAACCTGCCACATAAAGAAACAAAAGACAAATTTCCATGGAACTTTAAGTACTTGCATCCACTTTTTAGAAGTAACATTAATAGAAATCCAATCCTTCCGGTCCAGATTCCCACAATTATTATGAGGGATTGGTGGGTTACTTTCCATGGAATTTTAAGCATTATTCTAATCAAGATTGCTCAATTATCCTTTAACCAGATCATAAGCACTAGAGAGGCTAAATCGGCCATTAGGGGAAGGACCTCAGGTGAGTGTATCCACCTCATTACAGTAGACGGATGCGAGACTATTAAGCAGGGTTATTAACAACAGCTGAGACTGGTAAGGGACCATTGTCCCAGCCTCGCCCAACTTGTTCGAAAGTTAAAAGCTATTCACCTCGATTCAACTAGTTTTCTAATTGACCCATACCCACGCCAATTCTGCCAAAAACTAAAGGATGGTGCCAGGAATTAAGTTGCATTACATAAAATAGTTGGGGATAACAACCATGGATGGTAGCTTGTATAACCCCGAACCCTCAATTATTTATAGTCAAAGCCGAATCCATATTCAAATTAAAAATATAAGCTTATTTCTATATACACACATATACATCAAAGCAAATATTTAGACTTTCTAGGCCATTTTCATAAGATTCTTGAAACTTTAGTCTGCCAAATTACTTGCTAACTCTGACTCTACTCACTGAATTTACATTCACTATGACACATATCTAAACCATTTCATTGAAACTAAACACAACTCGATTAAACTCACTGCTGAGGACGAAGCTTCCGTAACAGCCACTTCTTCCTCAGTTTAACATCCAATGCCATAAAAGTTTTTGCTTTTATTTCATCTTCCAGCAAGTCACATGCATCCAATATAAGGTCTTCGTCCATGTCAGGTAGTGCCTGTACTGCTGTAATCACATTCTCTATCGGAATGGAGTTGGTGTTCCCATCATCCTTCTTGTCCGTTAAAGACGAAACCACGCTTGCCATCTCTCGGAGAGCGCTGGCCATGCCATCATCTTCGCCTCGTGATTTCTTTGTATGTGAAGAATTTAACCTGTTTTCTGGTTGACGTTTGCACTTTGGGTTAGATCCAGTTGTGTTTGAATCCCGATGTGCTGGCTCCAGCACATCACCGATTTCATCTTCACCCGAAACATATGTTACAGGAGACGGAGAACACTTGGTTGCTTGCCCCAGCTTCACTTCTTGAACCCCGTTTTCTGGTTCCGTACATTGAAGGGAAAAGCAATCACTTCCATTAGGATATGGGGAATTGCATATCAAACACAGGTCTTTATAGTACGGCACCGGTCGAGTCATGAATTGTCGTGCGTCCTTATGCCCCTGCATGTTAGTACATAACAGCTTTTTCAAATCCCATATAATGAAACCATTATTATAATGATATGCATCAAAAGGCTCTCTAGTACTTCTCAAAGGGCTTTTTATAGTATAACAAACAAATCGATGAACAAAATGAAAAAAAGGTGATATCATCTTCCTCATAACATCGCTACCCTTAAACTGCACCACTCAAACTCTTCATTTTAATTGAGGAGCCCATGTCCAACACATATTCCAATAAAAGTATGGGAAAGATGACCCTTCAAATTCATGAAAAACTTAGAAGAAGTTTAACATTCTCGTGTCACATCCATATCGACATATCAAAACAACATCGATCTAAAGAAATAAAAAAATGCCATGAATTCTTGATGGTGGATATTAAGTGGCTTCCATGTAGATTATGCATGCATCAGGTATGATTTAACATAACTGAACATCTTATGGATAATATGGCCTAGACTATACGAGCATCGGCAGCAGTTCAAGTATTACATGTAAATACATACCTTGATGTAGTCTTGCCATACACTATCATCAGCAATCACCATTTGACGGTCATCGTCCCAAGTAAATCCATCCAGTTGAAGTAGATTCTTTATTACATTATATTGCCTTCTTAGAGTTTTATACCGATTCTTTAGTATGTCCACGTCATAATTAAAACCAAATTTCGCATTAAATGAAGCAATCATCTCTGTCCATGCTTCCTTGCAAAATACACCATCAATCTGGTACCCATTCTGCAATTGCTCAAGCATAAGATCAATGAAAAACCGGTCCATTGGTGGTTGCCAGTACATTCTAGTACGACTATATAGTGGGTTTGTTGTTGCATTTGGCGTCATCTCTGTTGTGTCCTCCACTTCTAGTGGCAAAGAGATACAATCATCACTCACAACAATTTCATGAACAGCCTCCACAGTTCCTTTATTGCCACATTCTGGTTGAGCAGCAGATCCTGTTATATCGTCACCTGAGTGTGATGATGTCTCGGGCAAATTAAAGCCTGGTATCATATTATATCAGCAACATATGAAACCTTCTAACAATGAGATACACCAGACTCATGTTACCCGGACTCTTCTGTTCCTAAAATATCCATGTTTAATGCCCGTGTCCGACAAATATTTGGACATAGATACGGTTTATGATCCTCCACATATATGGAAAAGCTTAGAAAAAAGAGCATGCTCGTGTTATACACGTATTCATATCCAAGACTCAACCCTGAGTACGGGTAACAAAGCCCTAGACAAAGAATCAGTAGTATCAAGGATAGAACTTTTACCCTTTATACCAACTATCCAATCTCGATACATAAAACAAAAATCATTAATGAAAAAACTTATAAAAGGTCGATGCATTTCCGTATCTGAAACTCACTCTAAGTTCAAAACCGGTCATGGAGTTAGTCGTGTCAAGGACAAAATTATAACCCTTTTTTCCAAATTACCCTATCTCCATAAATAAACACAAAGATCATTCATGAAAAAACTTAGAACAAAGTCATGCGAACTAGTCCGGAGTCCGGACATATTCATATTTAAACCCGACACTCAGAATGGACCACCAAACTTAAGACCTAGTAGTATCAAAGAAGAATCATTACCCTTTTTCCTAGCTGAATTATCTCCATATATAATACCCAGATCATCGTAGTAAGGAATAGTTTTAACTCTGTAAGGACGCACATCTGGGTTTACCTGTAAATAAGAAAACCCGTAAGATCCTGCAATGCAAAAAAAAAAAAAAAAAAAAAACCCTCAAAATCATCAAATAAGTAAAGGATTGAACCTTGATATATTCATCCCAGATTTTATTCTCGGCGATCACCATATGTCGAGTCGAATCCCAGTGAAAACCCTTCTGATTCAACAGGTTCTTAACAGCTTTGTACAGATTCCTCAGTGTTTTGTGCCGGTTTTTCAGCACATCCATCTCGTATTCGAACTTGAACCTCTTGTTGAACGATGAATTCATGTTCATCCATGCCGTTTTGCTGAAAACATGATCATCGAACCTATTACCTTTATTGAGTTGCTCCAACAGGAGATCGATGAAATATCGATCCATCTCGGGTGTCCATATCGTCCTTGATCGATCGAAATTGCTCTTGGCACGGATACCCATTCTTGAACAACGTAAAAAGACAACGCATTATCAGCATTGAAAGGCAAGAATTATGAATCAATGTAAACATTTGGGCATGAAATAACAAAAAATTAAAAACGACCCATAAAAGAAAAGGTGAAGAAGAGAGAGAGAGAGAGAATGGGTTTAACTGAGTGATAAATATATACCTTGGATTAGACTATGGGAAAATGGAGGGGCAAGAACCTGGGTTTTCTGCAAATGTAAGGATAAGGTTTTCCTGGATAGTGCTGTGAATGCTTGGCGGCTGGAATTAGATAATAGACCCTAGGAGCGGAGTATCCCACTTTTGGATTTATCCCAATTTTCAAGGATAAGATCGTTGATCATTTTCATAGATTAGGCCTCACAAAGAGCCCAAATGTTTATCAATAAATTCAAGATACTCATATTTCATAATTAAACTTAAGGTAATGTAGATATTATTTTGGTCACTGAAATTTGTTTATGTCAATTTTGTTATTCTCATTTAAAAATTTAAAAATTATAATCACTTTACTGTTAAAATTTATTAAGCTTGAATTTTTTTTTATAATTTTGTTAATATAATAAGTTTTGTGTTAATTACAAATTTATTTAATTTTGTATTTAATTTATTAAATATAATTTGATGAATATGATTTTATTTGGATTTTAGAGTTGATTTGATCAATTTTAATTGTTAATAATTATGAATATTCATTAAATTAACTTTAAACCTCAAATTAAAAACTACAAAATTAATATTGTTACGTTTAAGTATTAAAATATATATAACTTTTGTCAATTATATGTACTAAATTAAACAAATAAATAACACAAATGCTATATTAAAAAAAGTATCAAACTAATATACAAATTAGATAGTAAGTCTTCCAAAATTTGAGCAGGAGAGATTCAACCATGTCATTTCTCGCCATTGACTTTTCCAAAAAAATTCTCTCACCCATTTGTCAAAAGAAAATTTTGTCCCACCAAATTAAATTATAAACATTATTTGAATTTATCATCCCTTCCAATTACAAATGAATTACTATTTACATAATATTAATATAATAATGACATAAACCTGTTAATTTTAACTCGAACTTGATGATTGGACTCGATCAACCCGATTTTATATGAGAAGTCAACAATTTAAATCAAAAGAAGTAACTTGAAGTGACCCGAACTTAAATTAAGTATTGTGGAGGTATTTTTTAAGGAGTGTGTAAACCAATAGCTAGACCAATGCTAGTTGGTATTAGTATTGTCTACTTAGTCAAGCGAACATGTTTGAGTTGGCAAATTTTTGTAACAAACATGTTTTGGTTGTGCTTCTTGCTATTACTTTGGATGACTACCAACCAATCTTTGATATCCAAACTACACATAACAACTTATATTGGAGATTTGTTTGGATTCGAATCGAAGTAATCAACTTCTCATAATTGGTGGATCGGATCGAATCGAGCTAAAGTAGAAAGTATATCCTCATTATTCAAGATTTATCTTGTGATGTTTTGAAGATATTCTCTATGCAAGTTATCCTGCTTAATTTGAGGGAGATTAATTGTAAAAGATATAGTATGTCAACAAGTCTCATTTACTTATTTATTGTGGAAAGTTGTATACGTTTTGTAGTAATAGAAATAGCACTTTATCTTATTCACAGTGGAACGTATATGTCAATGCATTGAAGTGTAATAATCAAGTGTGAGACTTGATTAGTGTCTTAAGTTTTCAAGGGAAATCTTAGGTACAAAAGTGTATAGTATAAACTGATGAGTGTTTAAGTTTTAAGACACTTATTGCATAAGATGAAAGATAGTGAATATTCTGCTCCAAACTGCGTAAATATCTTTTGTGTTATTTATTTTATACGCCTCTCTATTAGTGCTTAAAACAGTTGGCTCAACTTTAAGCATTGTTTGTGGCACTACTTATTTTCTGCATTCAAATATCAATTTGGACTCAGCAAGTAAAATCTTTTCAAAAAATTAATAAAAATAACACTTATAAACTAAATTATTATTTTATTTTTATATATAATTTGTAAATGTAATTATCATTTTCTATTATTATAAATATGCAATTTCGACTTCATATAATCTTGATAGTAAATTTCAAAAACAATAAATACTTAATAAAAAATTGCTTTTATCTGTTTATGTTCGAGTAAAATTAATAAGTGAACGATACAAAATTTCAGAATTTTTTGATATATTTCAAAATCTCAAAAACTTTTGATTTTGACTTTATTTAATTTAAAAAAATTGAAATTTGATTTTTATTTTAATTTATTTAAAAATTTAAAAAAGATCTTTGATAAAATTTTAATTAAGTTTTTTTTAAAAAAATCTAATTGATTTTTACTTATCCCACAAAATTTTAACTAAAATAATATTATTAACAAAAAAAATCAAAATTGGTTTTATATATTATGGATCGATTAATTTAAATTTCTAATAATTTATTTTTCTTTTTAAGTTTTTTTTTAATAATTTGTACAGCTTATAAAAATGAACATAAACATTTACCTTCTAAAAAATACCTTATAAAATATTTTTTCCCCACTCAAAAACTTTTTCTCATTTCTTTAGCATATACTTTAGAAATTGAATCTCAACATTGATTTTTATCGAAAACCACTAATATAACTTTATGTTTTGGTTACTAAATTTTAAAAAGTTGCAAAATAGTTATTAAGCTATTCGAAAGTTTTCATTTAAGTCACCAAGTTGTTAAATTTGTTGCTATATGGTCTTCTCCATTCGTATCGTCTACACCAATCGAAAGCTCTTGTTTTACAGTTTAATTTTTATTCATGAACTACTTTGAATGTCATTTATCTACGAATCAAATTCCAAACAATTTTCTTTTTCGATCTCTGATACTGATCGTTAGATCGACTTAGATTTAAGGTATATTCTTCTATTCATCAATGAGTACTGATCCACTATAATGATCACTAAATTGTCGCTTGAAGCTTGCTAGCTGAATTTTTTAAAGAAAATGATAAGCTATACAAATAGTCACTCAACTATTAGCATGCTTCTATTTTGGTCACTCATGTTTAAAATTTTCTATTTTAATCACTAACATAATTGAAATTTAAAATTTTGGTCACTTCTACGTTAAATCACTAGCAAAATGACCCTTTTTATTGACATAGTAACAAATTTAGCCCTCCAATGTTTATAGATTCTATCAATTTGATCCCATTTCTAAAAATTCAATAAATTTTGCCCTCAACCTCACACATTCTGTCAATTTAATTTCGATTCTTAAAAATTCAAAAAAAATATTTTAAATATAAAAAATTATTTAAAATTTCATTTTACGATAAAAACACATAAGAACTTATAAAATTAAATAAATATAAATAAATACCCATTTTCTCTTGTTTTAACATGAAAAAAATCCATAAACAAGACTTAAATTAGATTCAAACTTCTCTCTCTCTCTCTCTAGTTTTATATTATAAATAAATAAATAATTATTTATTATATGTTTGGCCTTATTTCTTAGTCTTTGCCAAATTTTCTGAGCGTTGGGCACCACTTTTGCCCATAACCACCAACACTAATAACTCTTACTCTGTACTCCTTGATTTTCACATCATTCATCATTGTGCCATAAAACTAGGAATTGGTTGTAGAGCTGCCAAGATAGCCCTCCACTTATAACCTATTATGTAACACCCCAAAAATACCAATGTGGTAAAATTCTTGATTAGGTAAATTATTGTTAAATGAATCACATTAGTAGAGTTGAATTATTTTTCAAGGAGTTAGTAAATCATAACTAGAAAATTTCTTGTAAGGCCTAAATTGAAATTTTTATAAAATATGATGGTCTAGAAGGGAAAATTTTCCAATCAATATGGAGGGATTAAACTTGAAATTAGTCCATGAAAACTACATAGCTTTGTTAATCGGATAAGTACAATTTTTTTTCTTGATCAAGGAAATTGTAAATTGGAAATGTGGCTTTTAAAGATTTAGTGGATGATGACTAAGGTGTTAACTTAATAAAAGCTAACTTTAATCCTCATGCATGCTTCCTTTAACTAGAGATTAAAGGAGAAAATGAAGGTTAGTTTCATTGCTAATGTTTGGCTATTGAAAAAGAGAAATAAGCTACTATCATAGGGCTAAAACTTTAGTCTCGCAATCCGTGCAGTTTTAGGTAATTTTTTCGCTTCAAATGCGCCTAAGTCAGTCTATCTCTCAAAAGATGAAAATTTTATCAAAAATTCTCTAGGGCATTGAAAAATATAGCGGAAGCAACTCAAAACGAAAAAAGCAACAAAAAAGTTGTAAAGCCATAAGAAGTGATGATTGCTCGCAATATTAAGTAATAAAATTTGTAAAGAACTGATCACACCAAAACTAACTAATATCACGACTTAAGGCAAGCGCACCTATCGAACAGTAGTATAGCTTAGTGGCAAGACCGAGTTATCGTACCCAAGGGAACCAGAAGTACTACTACTTACTTCCTTTCTATTATTTAACCTAAAAATAAAAGGGGTTTGTGTGAAGCTACTTCTAAAACTAACTAAGAATGCACAAAAAGTAAATTGAGGGAATATTCTTGGGAAAAGCTGATTAATAAGGGCAATACTCAAGGGAGAATCCACCTAGACTTCACTTGTTATTGGTTCTTGAGCTAGACGATTTATTCACTTGACTTGATCCGTAGAGATCCCTAATTTATGCTAAACCCTCCGTCAAGGCGAAGAACAACTAGGCCTAGGTTGTTAACTAAAGTTCCTTTATTAATTAACACCCTAGGTTGCATTAATTCGATCTATGGATCCCCATATTAGGTTTGACCCTAATCTGGCAGATTTATGTCGCCCTATGTCTAGGGTTGCATGCAACTCCGCTTAATTATGGTAGATCTACTCTTATCGCAGGTACTTTTGCTCTTCTACTTTAAGCACATCTGTTTCTTGAATTAATACCTAGGCTTATTAAAACAAGAATTAAGCACACATAATTAAGACAACTCAAGTATTTATCATATAACTCAAGAATAAATAATAACAAGATTCGTCATAGGTTTCATCCCCCTCAAGTATTTGAGAGGTTTAGTTCATAGTAAAGAAGGAAAACATCGTAGAAGTAATAAGATAACAAAACATAAAAGAACCCAAAAGATCCCTGAAGGATTTGAAGGGAAAATCTCTGTTTTGATGTAGAGCTCTGGCTTCTAGGATGAATCAATCAGCTTTCCTACGAGTAATCACTGGCTTTCACTCTCTGTGTTGGCAGAAAGACGGCTTCCCACCTGGAGAAAAGAATACCCTTGACAGGGAATCGAGCACCCCCCTTAGAGTTGCCTCCTAGGGTCTTTATATAGAGCTTTGGGAGGCGTTTCTTAGCCTCTAAGTATCCCAATCCGAGTGAAATTGCTCTTCCTCACGACAGGGACATGCCCGTGTGCCACGCCCGTGTGGATCAACAAGAAGACGTGTGTGATTCTGTAGATGAGGGCACAGCCCTGTGGCCTGGCCATGCTTATCGAGGCTGGGCCAAGTGGATTTCATGTGTCACGGCCATGTGCCACGGCCGTGTGGTGACTTCTTAGGCCTTGGTGTTTTCCTATTTTGGCCTATTTTCTCTGTTTTTGGCCCGTTTTCCATTCTTTTCTCTTCCTCATGCTCTCCTAGGTATAAGATATGAAAAAGAAAGATTAAGAGCACCAATTCTCACAAAATTGGTAATTCATCCATAATATAGGTTAAACATGGGGTAAAAATATGTATAATTTATCGTCTATCAAATACCCCCACACTTAAGCCTTTGCTTGTCCTCAAGCAAAATCTCAGTCCCTACTAAAGAATCATTCTTCTCAACTTACAACTTCTATCAATAATGTTTCAAATTAATCTACAGGTAATCATATGATGAGAATTCAATCAAAAGAACATTAAAGACTCAATCACTTTAAGTTGATAATTTTATCATTGAAATATAAGCTCTTTTCCCTTCTCCTAAGTAATTATCTCTCCATCTTAAGTAACAGAAGTTGACATCCTTACTAAAGGTTCACTCTATCCACTCGAAGTGTTTAGGGTTCAAGAATTAAGCACTCTCTAGTCAATCTGAAAAGTTATTACCATAGGCTTGTAAGAAAATCACATATCCACCACTATAGATTGATATGATACATCAATCAAAAGATCTTTGTAGTGGTTGTAACGAGGCTTGGTTAGAGGTATTGCCACAGGCTGCAAAAGAGGGTTAGAATCGAGATTGAACTTGAAAAATTATCTAGCTAGAAAAATCTCTATCACCTTGGAACATATTTCTAGGGCTAATTTTTAAGATAATATGGTTTCTACCTTCATAGCCTGAAAATATGCAAAAATTATTGAACTATTACAACTTACAACTGAATTTAACTGTATATACACATGGTTTTTTTTAGAACAACTCATATCAAATATAATAACTTGAATATTTACAAATTTACAACTAGAAAAGAGAATAAAGCTAGGTAATAATTCGACTTCAAATCTCGACAAAAATAGGGTTTAAAATAATTGAATGAGATTCGGCAAAAAAATGGTTTATTGGTTAATAATTAGAAGGTAAGTCAAAGAAGGGGTTGTTAGGCTCAACGGGGTTCACTAGGGGTTAAAATATAGAGGTAGGCTTTTTGTGGAGTAAGTGGGTTAAATCCTAAGTGTCTTTATCATCTCGAAATATCAAATCAATGATGTGGTCTTGACGTGTATAATCAAAGCAAGTTCTAGAATAACAAATCAGCATTGACTCACTCAAAGCAATAATAAAAGTGAGCACGAAAGAATGTATACTCAAGAAGGCTCAAAATCTCACCAGAATTATGGCTTTTGATGTCAATCCTGTGAATTTCAAATCTCAAGATAATACATAGAATTAAAGAAAATAACTTATGCAAAAAATGGGGTTCTCAAAAATTTCAACTTATCATGCTTGATTCGCTAATTTTTTAAAGGTTGAATAATCAGAGTATAAGCACCTTATATCTTAATTCTCAACATATCAATAGAAATCATAAATCGATCAGAATTAATTCTTAATAGGAGCCTGAGAATTAGTTAAGAACAATGCATAAAATACAATTTCAGGGATTTTCACAGATAATGTAAAGATTTAAAGTAATCTTCCCCCCCACACTTAAGATGTACATTGCCTTCAATGTACAAAGATATATATATAGCAAGAGAAATATCATAAGATAGGGAGAGAATTGAAACTCTCTAAATTTAAGATGAATTTGTGAGGATGAATCAGTAATTGTGGCAGGGTGTTCCCATTTCCGTTTGACTATGAGCTGTAGAGCTCCTTTTTGAACTGCGAAAATATTAATTAGTCGTGGGAAATTTCGATTAATAGAGATTACTCGTTAGGGATTAGCCAATATGAAAGATAGAAAAAATAAATAATAGAAAAATAATAAACTAAGTTTTAAGAATACTAATATTCAAATGATTAAAAGGATTAAACATAATAAAAATAAAATTCAAAATAAAAAGGAAACTAAAGTTAGAAATAAAGGAAAAATAAAAATCAAAGTGAAAAATAAACTAAGATAAAAATAAACATAAGATCGTGTACGCTTTTCACACGGTCGTGTGATTGGTCACGCGGCCGTTTGTGATGAGGCTTTGTTATTCACACGGTCTTGTAGGTAGTCACACGGCCGTGTCTAAATTGACAGTGTTGGCCACGGTCGGAGGACACGGTGTGTGGAGTTGTGCACACCTGTGTCTAAATTGAAAGGTTGCCACGGCCATGTCGCACAGCCATGGCGATTTGTCAGTGGCCCGTGTGTTGGGAAAATTTAACTCTGTTTGTACACGGCTAGGGTGCACGACCGTGTCTCTGTTTAAAGTGTCACACGGCCTTAGGCACGCCCGTGTGCCAGGCCATGTGGTCCTAAATTCCTGCATTAAAAAGGGTTAGTTGCTGTATAAAAAGACTAAAATCAAAATAGAAGAAAAGTTACTAAGTCAGTGCTCGGGTTGCTTCCCGAGAAGATCTTGTTTATAGTCTAAGCTCGACTTTTCTCAAGCTCGTTCGTTCACGGTGGCTTGAAGAGTTGATACTCTTCTATCTTGCTTGCAATATTATTATTAATGTAAGATTTGAGTCGAGTGTGGTTTACCTTGAAAGTGCCAAGTGACTCATGTTTTATTTCTACTGTACCATAGGGGAAGATTTTCATTATCGTGAAGTAAGGTGTGTCACTTATGTGTTCCTTCGAATTCAAGATTCGAGGGTCGTCTTCATCTAAGATTACCTTATCTCCCACATTGATTTGATTTGTTGTTACCTGAGGGTAGTCTTGATGATGCTCTGGGTTGTTGTGGCATATTTTGGGTTTTTCATGATAGTTCAGCCACTCATCCAATTCCTCAATTTGAAGCATTCACTTTTCAGGTTCGTCCCCCTTGGATGGACTTACCTGTTGGTTGGTTGCCTCTATGTAGAGGGTATCCTACACAGAAGATTGAATGGGGAATTCAGTGCTTTTACAAGGACTCGAAACTTTACTCTTATCTGCAAGTTTAATTGAGTTTTGAGCTTGTAAGGTAATTTTATCATCACCTACTTGAAGTGTGAGTTCACCTATTTCTAAGTCAATTTTTATTCTAGCAGTCGCTAAAAAGGGTCGCCCTAGAATTAAGGGTACATTGCTATCCTCATCAATATTTAAAACAACAAAGTCAACTGGGAATATAAATTTATCGATTTTGACAAGTACATCTTCAATTATTCCCTTAGGTGCCCTAATAGTTTTGTCAGCTAGTTGAATGCTCATCTTAGTTTTCTTAGGGTTTCCAAGACCTAGTTGTTTAAACAGTTTACAAGGCATGACATTTATGCTTGCCCCTAAATCAGCTAACGCATTTTTTCTTCTACGCTACCAAGTAAACAAGGGATAGTGAAACTCCTCGGATCTTTAAGTTTTGTTGGCAGTTTATTTTGCAGAACAGCTAAGCAGACTGCATTTAATTCCACTTGGGGTTTGTCGTCTAGCTTCCTTTTATTTGTCACGAGCTCTTTTAAGAATTCAACAGCGTTTGGCATCTGCAAGATTGCTTCAACAAATGGTAAGTTAATGTGTAATTTCTTTAAGAGTTTGAGAAACTTACCGAATTGTTCGTCTGTGCGATCTTTCTTTAGTGTGTTTGGGTATGGGATGCGAGGCTGGTATTCTTTGATGACTGGCTTGTTGTTGCTTACCTCTACCTTACCTTTACTCACCTCAGGTTCATCGCATGACTTTGGGTTGTCTTTGGTTAATGCTTCCTCATCTATTGTATTCACGGCATGAATTTGCTCTTTAGGGTTGGTCTCAGTGTTACTTGGAAGTCCACCTTATAGTCTCTCTGATATTAACTTGGCTAATTGACCAATTTGATTCTCAAGCCCTTTAATTGATGCTTGTTGGTTCTTTAATGTCGTCTCGGTGTTCTGAAACGGGTTTCAGACATGGCCATGAATTTGGTAAACATTTCCTCAAGATTGAGCTTTTTCTCTTGTTGAGGCAGTGGCTGCAGAAAACCTTGAGGGGGTTGTTGTTTTTTATTCTCTTGTCCTCCCTAAGAAAAGTTGGGGTGATTTCGCCAACCTGCATTATATGTGTTACTGTAAAGATTATTTTGAGATCTAAAATTGCTACCCATATAATTGGCTTGCTCAGTTTCTGTGCTATGGTTGTAGGATGAACAATCTGGATTGAACATGTTCCCTTGTGTTGTGTCACACTGCATCACTTGTTGTGCCTGCGTAGAACCAACAAAATTATCAAACTTTTTATTTAAGAGTTCTACTTGGTTAGTAAGCATAGTGACAGCATCTATATTATAAACTCCTGCAGCTTTCGTCGGCTTTGTCCTCATGACTTGCCACTGGTAGTTATTCAATAACATCTCTTCAATAAATTCATAAACTGCTTCTGGTGTTTTATTATTAATTGTTCCGTCGGCGGCTGCATCAATCATTTGTCTTGTGGAAGGATTCAAACCATTGTGAAATGTTTGAACTTGCAGCCATAAAGGTAGTACATGATGAGGGCATCTTCTCAAAAGGTCCTTGTATCTCTCCCAGGCATCGTAGAGTGTTTCTAAATCCATCTGCACAAAGGAAGAAATATCATTTCGTAATTTAGCTGTTTTAGCGGGAGGAAAATATTTAAGTAAAAAATTTTCGGTCATCTGTTCCCATGTAGTGATTGAGCCTCGTGGTAAAGAATTTAGCCATTGTTTGGCTTTGTTTCTTAATGAGAACAGGAATAGCCTAAGACAAATGACATCATCAGAAACGCCATTTATTTTAAACGTGTCGCATAGTTCCAAGAAATTGGCTAAATGTGAATTTGGATCTTTATCCTATAAACCATCAAACTGCACAAATTGCTGAATCATCTGAATAGTGTTAGGTTTTAATTCAAAATTATTAGCAGCAATAGTAGGTCTAATAATGCTAGTTTGGGTACCAGCCAAACTAGGTTTAGCATAATCATACATAGTACGAGGAGCTTCATCTTGGTTTACTGGTTCTGCGGGTAGTACTGGAAGTGGTTGCATGTTTTGATTTGCATCCATTGCTTCAGTGGGTTCTGGATCTTGCTCGGATTCTTGTTCTTGATATTGTAGGCTTCGTCTGATCTCTCTACGGTTTCTACGGGCTGTAGCCTCTAGATCTTCGTCAAAAAGTAATGGTCCTGCTGGGTTTCTTCTAGTCATAAACTAGAGATACCTATAAGGAAAAGAAAACAAAGAGAAATAAAAAAATAATAAAAATAAATAGATAAATAAATATAATAAATATAATAATGGCTAAAGTAATAGAAATCGAGTTTTCGTAATATTTTAGTTCCCCGGCAATGGTGCCAAAAACTTGATGATCACTCGCGATATTAAGTAATAAAATTTATAAAGAACTGATCACACCAAAACTAATTAATATCATGACTTAAGGCAAGCGCACCTATCGAACAGTAGTATAGCTTAGTGGCAAGACTGAGTTATCGTACCCAAGGGAACCAGAAGTACTATGACTTACTTCCTTTCTATTATTTAACCTAAAAATAAAAGAGGTTTGTGTGAAGCTACTTCTAAAACTAACTAAGAATGCACAAAAAGTAAATTGAGGGAATATTCTTGGGAAAAGCTGATTAATAAGGGCAATACTCAAGGGAAAATCCACCTAGACTTCACTTGTTATTGGTTCTTGAGCTAGACGATTTATTCACTTGACTTGATCCGTAGAGATCCCTAATTTATGCTAAACCTTCCGTCGAGGCGAAGAACAACTAGGCCTAGGCTGTTAACTAAAGTTCCTTTATTAATTAACACCCTAGGTTGCATTAATTCTATCTATGGATCCCTATATTAGGTTTGACCCTAATCCGATAGATTTATGTCGCCCTATGTCTAGGGTTGCATGCAACTCCGCTTAATTATGGTAGATCTACTCTTATCGCAGGGACTTTTGCTCTTCTACTTTAAGCACATCCGTTTCTTGAATTAATACCTAGGCTTATTAAAACAAGAATTAAGCACACATAATTAAGAACAACTCAAGTATTTATCATATAACTCAAGAATAAATAATAACAAGATTCGTCATAGGTTTCATCCCTCTCAAGTATTTGAGAGGTTTAGTTCATAATAAAGAAGGAAAACATCGCAGAAGTAATAAGATAACAAAACATAAAAGAACCCAAAAGATCCCTGAAGGATTTGAAGGGAAAATCTCTGTTTTGATGTAGAGCTCCGGCTTCTGGGATGAATCAATCAGCTTTCCTACGAGTAATCTCTGGCTTTCACTTTCTGTATTGGCAGAAAGACGGCTTCCCACCTGGAGAAAAGAATACCCTTGACAGGGAATCGAGCACCCCCTTAGAGTTGTCTCATAGGGTTTTTATATAGAGCTTTGGGAGGCCTTTCTTAGCCTCTAAGTATCCCAATCTGAGTGAAATTGCTCTTCCTCACGACAGGGACACGCCCGTGTGCCACGCCCGTGTGGATATACAAGAGGCCGTGTGTGATTCTGTTGATGGGGGCACGGCTGTGTGGCCTGGCCATGCTTATTGGGGCTGGGCCGTGTGGACTTTATGTGGCACGGCCGTGTGGTGACTTCTTGGGCCATATCGTTTTCCCATTTTGGCCTATTTTCTCCATTTTTGCCCCGTTTTTTGTTCTTTTCTCTTCCTCATGCTCTCCTGGGTATAAGATATAAAAAAGAGAGATTAATAGCACCAATTCTCACAAAATTGGTAATAATTCATCCATAATATAGGCTAAACATAGGGTAAAAATATGTATAATTTATCGTTTATCAAGAAGCAATGCACATTAAATGTTTAAGTAAATGCTCTCAATATATTCTTAACTCAAGAATAATTGAATACAAATGAAGGGGGAGACTTCTATTTATAGTTGAGCACCCCCAAAACCAGTGGTATGGATTAAGTTACATTAGCGATCAAGATTAGAGCCTATCTACAATTGAGAGTCCTAAGGGATTTAAACTCTATATAATCTTATCCCTTTAGAATTTACCCTAGTAACTCTAGTTTGACTAGAATGTTTCACTAGGCCACCAAAGCTTCAAGTAAATGAGCTTCTCCATAGATTCCACGAGTCAGGCCAATTCATGTGGGTCAAATGAATCCTATTTAATAAGTTGACCTCGATGGGGTATTCTATGTGCAATAATTAGAGGCTTGATCTGCGACCCGTGACACTAGTGTCATGGGGCTAGATGGCCTGTGACACTAGTAGGTACTAGGTATTCTTGTGGAATAAAGTGGGGTAATTACTAAGGTGCTTGCTTAAGCACTTAGCCTTTACATGTTATTCTTTCATTCACTTAACCGGTCATGAAGGAAGCTAAAGATTGATCAACAAAAATTGCCCATTCGGTGGAGAAAGAAGAAAAGGTTAGCTACAAGTTTCCATGCTCGAACAAGGTTGTAGAAGAAAAGAGCTTAGTCGATGGTGAGTTTCTAGCTTATTTATGCTTTTAATTGATGTTTTCAAGTTAGACTTTAATAAGATTTTTGTTTTACCCAATTAACCAAAGTCATAATTAAAGAAGAAAAGAGAGAAGCCAAGCTAAGCTTGTATCTTGGTTAGTCTTGGCCTTAATATTAAGTGAAAAGTAGCTTGGGTTTCGTTGCATCCATCTTAAATTCTTGAATTTTCTTTTGATACCAATTCTTGTGATAAGTAGCAATTTGTTTATGGATATGTTTGTTTGATTTGAAGCTCAAGACTTAGGTGAGGCCACCTCCAACAAAGGAAGGCCAAGCCTATAGATTAGTAGCTAGGTGAGGTTGAATTTTGATGTTTTACTAACAGTTTGAAAGGTGTGCTCCCAGTTTCTAAAGTAAATCATATTATAAATTAAACAATATCATAATTATGAGTTAAATTTAACTATAAAAAGTTAAATTTTAAATTATTGTCAAAACTAATGATATGGCATTAAAGGAACTTGTAAATGTGTTTGTAAATGATTTATTGGATATTAATTAATTACCATTAATGAAAACGATAATATATGAATATTAGATGAACCAATAATAATATGTATTATTAGAAATGTTATCTGTGTTATAAAAATCATTGTACATGAATATGAATAACCGACATGAATTGAAATATTTAAATTGATGTATCGATAAATGATATGTTTTATCATATACTTGACTATGACAATGGTTGAATTGTATCGAAAGAATTGAATTATTACATCGGCCCTTGTAGACTCCATGAAAATTAGCTACCTATGGTTGGCATGCCATACGATACAATATACTATTGACATGTTATATGTTATTGCGGGTTAGCATCTCATGCGTGGGAGTATCGTTCATAAATTGTGCTTATGCACCTATCATTCTATCTTATCGTGGTGTACAAGGATTGGTATCTGTGTACCTAGCTTGAGCTTTCATCTTGTATATGAAGGGCTAAAATGTGCTAAAATAATAAATAAATTATGTTTTCATTGTCGTTTAAATAAATTAATCTTATTTTAGAAAATAAAAAAAATAGATATTCATTTATTTATAAATATTTTATTTACTTTTATCGTAAAATGAACTTTTGAATAATTTTTATTTTAATTTTCTTTAATTTTTAAATTAAGACAAAATTGTAGAGTCTATAAACATTGGGGGCTAAATTTGTTATTATGCCAATTAAAAAACCCCGTTAGTGATATAATCTATTAAACATTGGAGTGCTAAATTTATTATTATTCCAATAAAAAAAGCTCTCGTTAGTAATTTAATAGAGGATTGGCTAAAATATCAAATTCTAATAACATTAGTGACTTTTTAAACCTTGGTGACCCAAATAGAAACACTGTAACACCCCAAACCCGACCTAAACGTTAAGGTTGAATCTGGAGAAACTACATTAGTTGTTTAAATCCCAGAAGTTAAATCTTAGCTTTAGGAACCGAAAATCCTGAAAAACAAAATTTTTAGGAAAACACTTACATTTTAATTGAAAATCATGCACATAACTTATATATTTTATAGAATAGCTCTTAACTTGATATCGTTTGAAAACTTCTGATTTCAAAGAGTGTCTAGAAAATACAAATATGGCAAACATTTGTTAAAGGTTATTTATTCGTTTACAGAAAAATACTTAAGAAATTACTTAATTTGCAGTAGATAATTTTCAGAGTTTTAGTTTTGAAAATCAAAATCCATTTTGTTAATTCGTGTGATTTTGCAGTATCACGTTCGAAAATATCAATTACCAATGAATTAAAAAAAAAACTAAAACAAAACCCAAGAACATTTTGCAGTCCTAAAATTCCAAAATAGACAATTATGAAAATCACCATATTTTTATTAACTGAGAAGATAATCTGAGCTCCCGCACGCCATTCAATTTTAAACTCACCAGTTACCTGAAAAGTTAGAAATAAAACAAAGGGGTAAGCTATCAAGCTTAGTGTATAACGAGACTTAAACATAAAACACACTAATCACCATATAAAAATCAAAGTATCATAGAGAATTTCATTACGAACAATTGAACAGAACTGAGAATGCATGATTATGTCAATGCAATATTTTTCAGAAATTATAATACAGATTTTTCAGAAAACTTCCTAACCAACTCTGCTACACACCAAAATAAAGTTCTCCATAACTTATCCAACCACATCACATTAACAGATAATTGTGGACATTGCCACCAAAGTTACAGTTAAAACTGCCAGATCATATATATGTGGTCGAGCCACTATATTGCAGCTAAGCTACTAGAACAGAAGTATATGGTTAAACCATCAGATAGAGTAGATCATTAAACTGCCAGAACTTTTTCCATACCATATTATCCTAACCCTATGCAATGTGACATGGCATGCATATATAGAATTAAAATGATAAGCATGTTGAACATGCATCCATATTATTAACAGAATCCAGTAAGCATGGCTTACATGTTTTGCGGACAAATATATCAAAATTACAAATCACCTTAACCAGAAAAGCCACAATGTCACATGCATGGTCGTAAAGCTGATTCGGAAATACAAATTAACATAATCGTACATCATACACACATAAACAAACATAGCAAATTAGGACATACCATCAGAAATTTTTGTAACACCCTTAACCCGTATCCATCGCTGGAGGGGTTACGAGGCATTACTCGACAAATCTCAATTCCCAACAATCATGATCGTGCGCATTTTAAACTCTTAACCTAACTATATATATATATACTTTTTTCTTTCTTTTATAAAAAAAATAATATAATCTAACTCATTTACTTCATAAGCAGATTATCACATAAAGTACTTTCACACATATACATAAGCACAACCATTTATACATCAAAACAACACATACTTGATTTCACTTAAAATCTATTTTCTTTTAAACAATTATACCCATGCAGCATAATACAAAAATTATTAATAATAATACTCGTGTATCAATTTTGAAATAACTCATCTCAATTGCATTAAACCAATGTATAATCATATGGTGAAAATCACAGTTCATTTGGTAAATTTCCTTAAGCATGACCGAACTTAACTATGGCCAAATCCACACATCAACTAATCGTATCAAACACCAAATTTTTGTCATTTATCATTCGGCAATTTCATGTTATCAAGTATAACTCAACTAAACATTTATACCAAACTAAACCTAAAAATCCAAAATGCATTATTCATTTGGTACATTAAACTTAGCCAAATATAATACACCTATTGTTAACTCATTTGTATATACTCACTTACAACGCCAATCCACCAATTTACAAATTCAAATATTTTAACTTATTAGCTAATACAGAATATCATTAATGTTTAATGCATATAATACAAATGTTTACTTTTTATTTAATCACATAAGGTTCATAGATTTTCTTTCACAATTGCCGAATTTGACTAACATCCATAACCAAAATTTATCAACTTATTAACACATACACAATGTAACATATCATTAACATCTCATAGTCAAAACCATCAATTCATTCACCTAATCAACCCCCAAATATAATCTACTTTTATATATTGAATATAACCGAATTGGCAATTTATAGTTAAGATCAGCCACATCATTCAATCAAAACATATTAATCAACTTAACCCATTTAGTAAGCCATATTCGCATAGCTTACATAATTACAATTCAACCAAAATAGATTCAAAAGATAACCTAGCTTATACGTGCCATATATTTCAAAATTCAACTTTAAAAAGTACCAAAATATTGATGATAGTGTAGATGACTTCGCTGATGATCCCGAGCTCGTAATAAGCTTCCAAAATCTAATTCACAAAGAACAGCATAAACACACAGTAAGCTTTCACAGCTTAGTAAATTATAAGCAAAATAGATACTCAATTGACATTAACAACTAAATTTTTAAATGACCGAATTTATATACAATAATCACCAATACTTCCAAATTTATCTATACATGGCACCATATATCTTTCATGTACTAATACATATTATTCAAATTTACAAATATATATATATATATATATTCAATCACAAAGATATTCATTACACCTACTATTACATGCTCACAATTAACCAAATCTCCATTAACTTGATAATATATATAACATATCGTTTTATTCATAATCCATGCACTCCATCTTTTCTACTATCAATCACATAGATTTGAGCTTAATAATATTGACCACATAGGTTCGAGACATACCTGCACAATTTCAAACTTAGGTATCGTATTTAACACCCAAAAATTTCAAGGCAATAACTCGCTCGAATATCTCTGATAATTCCATAAAACCGCACACTTAGTGCTAATAATTATTCGAAATTATAAACTAAATTCGCACACTTAGTGCTTGATAAGTAAAATCGCACACTTAATGTTTGATAATTTAGAATCGCACACTTAGTGTTCGGTAATTAAGCTCGCACACTTAGTGCTAATATCATCTCTGTAACTAATTATATTTGCACACTCAGTGCTTAAATTCAAATACTCAATACACATCCATTTATTTTTACTAAGTCTATTTGTATCCGGCCACATCAATATTTTCCACATTTCAATTCGGCACATACTTATAAACTATATTTATTTAAATCAACAACAAATATTTGCTTAATAATTTACCTCGGATATCGACGGACAGAAACTTTTGACTATTCAATGATTTTTGTTTTTCTCCAATCCACGTCCGATCTTTTCAGTTCTTGATCTATATAATTTCAAAATAAGCTCATTCAAATAGAATTTCATTCATTTTAGTCCAAAACACATAATTGACTAATTTACCAATTTACCCCTAACATTTTGCACTTTTACAAATTAATCCAATTTTCACAAAACACAAAATATGCTAAATTTGCATATATTAAGCTAGGGCCGAAAGTTCACTAGGCTTATACAAGTCTCCACATTTCATAAATTTCACAATCTAGCCCATCAATTTACTATTTTTGAAATTTAGTCCTAAATACTCAATTTCATCAAAATTTTCAATACAAAATTTAATAATCTAACATATATCTTTTATTTTCTATCTTCAAACACAAAATTAACCAAACTATCAACCATGGCAACTCACGAAAATATCATCAATTTCAAAAATTCAAGCATGGGTTTTGAAGTATTCAAAGCAACGATCTCAAAAACGTAAAAATTATCAAAAACCGAAACCAAACTACCTTGAATTTAGATTCACAAGTGCCGAATGTAAAAATCCTTTTTATTTTCTTCTTTTCTTTGAGTTTCGGTCTTCAAGAATGATGAACACTTTCATCTTTTTGTTTTATTATTCATCTAATTTTAATTAAATTTACCAAATTGTCATTACTAAAATAATTAAATAATACATTTACTATTACATGCATATTATGACCGGCCACTATAATGAATTTTGGTCAATTTGCGCTATTTATACCTCAATTTAAGAAACCATCATCAATTTAACACTTAGGCATTTAACCCCCAAATTTTTATTTTACGCGATTAAGCCCTATTTATTAAATCGGGAATTCAAACGATAAAATTTTAAAACGAAAATTTCACACCAGCCAAATTCACACATTCAAGACACAGAAAAATAATAATTAAATATTTTCTGACTCAGATTCGTGGTCTCGAAACACCGTTCCGATTAGGGTCAAAATCGGACTGTTACACTTTTAGTATCAATTCATACAAATATATATTTCAAATACCTGAAACACATCAACAAAGAAGCATATTTAATAGATATCTTGTTTCCAAACCTTAATTAAGCAATATGGGCCTTATGAAAAGTCTAATTACAAATTTCAAAGTCAAACTGGCCTAGGCAAAATTTTTAAAAAATGGGCCCACATGGCCTAGTTGGCCAGCCCGTGTGGCCTATATGGCCTCACACACGCCCGTGTGGCCTACACAGCCCAATTGATCTAGACCGTATGGTTTATAAGGTTTGGCACACAACCGTGTGGCGTTGACAGTCAAATTTTCAACTTCGCATCGTTCACTATTTTTCAGGTTTTTCATTACACACCTGATCGAAACTAGAAAACACCGCTTCAGTACACTCCTAGACCCTAAAATCAACATTCATAACGAACCAATTAACAAAAAAGTACGAAAGAAAATAACAATATACCAAAAACCAAACATTTTATCGACCACACAAACTAAACTTTCGGCCTTAGCACCAAAATCAGCCCTTTACAACGTTCGGTTACTTTCCCCGATTTGAAACAATAATTCCTAACGCTTGCTAATCAACGAAGGAGAGTCTTGCATCTCTTGATTCTGACCTAACAGAACACAAAAAGAATTAATACAAGGATTAATAGCCAACAGAATTTACCCTACCTTTCTATGGGACAACAACATATAACCTCGATATGAATGAGAGTACAACCAATACTTACCCCAAGATGGAAAACTAAGCACTTGCTCAAAAGCTCAGCACAACTGTCAACACAATAAAACTGGCAACACAACAAAGATGTGGTGATAACCACAACAACAACAACAGAACGAAAATCGAGAAAAAAATATAAAATGCAGAAAAAAAGGGAACAAGGCAGAAAGAGAGTCGATGACGTAAAGAGAGAGAGACTAGCCAAAAGAAAGAAACAACAAAAAGTTTCAACAACAAAAATGGAAAAGAGGGATGTAGGAAATATGAGAATAGAAGGACGTCAGATTGAGGAGAAAAATTAGGAAAATCTTTTGGGATAATTTTCAAAAAGAAAACCACCCACATCCCCACTAACTCCCATTGATTCTAATTAATTATCCCTATCTGAATTTTCCCCAGAATTAAAACAAAAATAATCCCATTTACACGCATAAAGATCCAAACACAAGACTCTTGGATAAGCTAAAGTCTTACCGTTGAACCAATAAGATCATTTTGTTATCAATTAAACAAAAATAATTTATAAACCAAATGTTCATTGATAAGGGTTGGGGCAAAAATTAATAAAGATTCAAGGGAAAAGATTCAAACATTGGACCTTAAGCACGCAATCAAGGCCACTTAACCACTAAACTAAATCAAATTCCTTAACATAATTTCACAACATTTAATTCAAAAACAGGACGTGACCACTCTTGGTTTCACTAACTCAATTTCTTCTAACCCAATTTTCGGGATATGACAAACACGTTAGTTGTTGGGTGACTATTTGTATAGTTTACCTAAAATAATAAAATTTAACAGCCCAGTGACTTAAATAAAAAATTTCAAATAGCTCAATGATTTAAATGAAAACTTTAAAATAGTTTAGTGACCATTTTGTAACTTTTTGAAGTCGAGTAACTAAAATGTAAACTTACTAATAGTTTGGTAACCTTAAAATAGTTTTCCTTAAAAATGACCTCATAATTGCTTTTAGGGATAAATCTCAAAACTATGCATGAATTTTAGTCTAATGTGCAAATCTACACATGTACTTTGAATTTGTGCAATTTTATACATAAAAAATTTATTTGATCAAATTTTCATAAATTTTTAACATAATTATTGCTATAGCATCATTTTATATTTATATATTACATACACGTATAATTATATTTATGCAATATAAAAATAAATTGATGTATTTTTTTTAAATGTGCATGATTGAATCAAAATTAAAGTTTCATGTATACATTTGAACCACAATGAAAGTTTCATGTGTATAATTACATCAAATTAAAATTATTGTATCAAATTGCACATTAAATCAATGTCATGTATAATTTTGAAATTTATCCCTTACTTTTAAGGCATAAATCTAAATCTCATTCCCCTTATAACTACTTTTAAGACTTAAATTTAAATCTCATTGATTTTGGCATATAATTTTTTCAAATATGTAATTAAATAAAACGATTGTTGAGAGCCAATAAATTTAATAAAATATCACCTAATTATTCGATTTTATTTTTTTTATTACTAGCCATTAAATGGCTAACGGAAGATGATATGACAATTTTTAAAACTAGCATGATAGCAATTTTAATCCTAAATATTTATATATTGTGTCAATTTAGTCATAATTTTAAAAAAATTAATCCTCACTATTTACACATTATGTAATTTGGTCCTTTTTTTGTAGTTTTGCTTTTCTTTATGATTTCATCTAAGCTAAAAAAATAAATTTATTAGCTAAATTTGACCGAAAAACAAATTTTCATCTTTTCTCATTCTTTTGTAATTAACCCACAATGTCAGAAAGAAAAGTAAAATTACAAAAAGTACCAAATTAGACAATGTGTAAGTGTTGAGGGTTAATTTTTTTTAGAATCGAGACTAAATTGACATATTGTATAAATGTTAAGGGTTAAAGTTGATATTACGATCATTTTAAAAGTTGTCAAGTTATCTTTCTGTTAGTAATTTAACAATCAAAAAAAAAAAGTCTAGTTGGATGATCACTTTATAACTTTTCATAGTTAAGTGAACAAAAAGATTTTGTAATAGTTGGATGACTAGTAGTGTAATTTACCCTAATGTTTTATTGTTTAAAACCATTTTGCTATTTTATAAATTATTATTATTATTTGAATATTTTCATTGCTTTTTTTGACACAATGCCTAAAACTATTCATAACTCCACCCTAACCCATGAATAGGAGGATAATGCGCTTTAGCACACTCGAACCCACATCCTTCTGCATTGGCAATAATACCAATACCAATACCAATCGAATTAAGACTTAACCGGCTTATAAGACTTAACCGGACAAGTATATCATTGGTTCTCGATCTGATCAATCTGTCTAATCGATCTGATTCTAAAAATGAAGGTTAAATGAAAGTAGCAGTTGGACAATAGTCTTTTTCCTCCGCCCAAATTTCCATTCCCCTCTTTGCATTATTGTTGCCTTTTTCATAGCCTTCTTACTAGATCAAACATCTCAACAATAATTCGTTTTATATTTCTAATTAAACCAAAAAGAAAAAAAAAATATCACACTCGTATTATATTTCTTCTATCTATACACAACTCATACTTGTACATTTATAAATGTGTCCTTACTTGTACATCTACAAATAAGCACATGCAAAAACACTAAATCTCACAACCTATCTCCAAAATGGCAACCTTTAGGGAAGAACGAGACACTTTCGGGCCCATCAATGTCCCTTCCGATAAGTCAGTTTCGTTTCACCCTCCCATAGTTCTCTTCTTTTCTTTTTCGCCGACACTATTAGTTATTGTTACATGTCGGTTGTTGTAGATTATGGGGAGCGCAGACTCAGAGATCATTACAAAATTTCGATATAGGAGGGGAACGCGAACGTATGCCCGAACCTATTATCTGCGCCTTCGGTGTCCTCAAAAAATGTGCTGCCAAGGTTGATTTTGTTTCATAAACTTTGTGAGTATATATGGAAAGAGAAAAGATTGCATAAAACTGTGATTTCATGTCATTCATATCCTTTTTCAATAGGATAACAATAAATTATATTTTTTTCTCTTGATTTTTAGCATTTTTAGTTGGATTTGAATTTTTTTCAGGAGGAAAAAGCTGAAAATCAGGAAGAAAAATTTGATTTGTTATTTTCTTATTGAAAAGGGATAGGAATAACGTAGAATCACAGTTTCATGCAATTCTTTCTCTATATGGAAATGTAGGATATAATGGTGTAATTTAGCATTGGTTTGGAATAGGTGAACATGGAGTATGGGCTTGATGAAAGTATTGGGAAAGCCATAATGCAAGCAGCCCAAGAAGTAGCCGAAGGCAAACTCAATGATCACTTTCCCCTTGTTGTTTGGCAAACCGGAAGTGGCACTCAGAGTAACATGAATGCCAATGAGGTACGCATGTAACCGAATTTGTATTTGATACATTTCTAATAAATTATCAGGTTTAGTACATAATTTTACAAGATAGTAATAATAGGTTTTTATAAATTATATTAGTACATTTAAAATGGTAATTAATTAGGAAGAATGGAATGTTGGGCAGGTAATTTCGAACAGAGCAGCGGAAATAATGGGACATAAACGAGGTGAGAAGTCCGTACACCCAAATGATCATGTGAATAAATCTCAATCTTCTAACGACACTTTCCCAACCGTAAGTAATACTATTAGATTGCTCAAGTTTCATTATTATTATTTTTTTCCTTTAGATATTTTGAGTTTAAACTCTATACCATTCCTTTACAAATTTTATATAATATTTTTTTGACTGAGTTGATGTTGAGTTAATTCGTGATATTAATTCATTCAGTCAATTAAATATAATACAAATGATGCCAACTGAGCCTTAATTCGATTGGTATGAGCATTGTTGTTAATGCAGAAGGATGTGGGTTCAAGTATCCTAAAGCGCATTATCCTCCTATTTATGAGTTGGGGAGGGGTTATGAGTAGTTCTAAATATTGTCTCAAAAAGAGCAGTTATGATTAATTCCTATAATAATAAATAAAAAACAATACAAATGATTATATGTATCTTTTAAGCATATTTAAAAATTAATAAATAAGACATTAGTTGTTATTGTGGGCCAAGCAAGTTTAAGTTCGAAAGCTCACTCAAATTTATCTAAGTTGACTTTAAAAAAAAAGGTTTAATAGTTTATGTATAATATTACTTATTTATATAAGTTTATGTGCAATTTTAAAATTTATTTCATTATATTATTTTGAAGGTATTTTTATCTTTTTATATCTTTTATATAAAGAAAATAGAATAATACGAATATAATCGAATTTAAAATTAAATCATTATTGTTTTTAATATTTTTATTTTACCATTTGGACTAAAATCTCAGTTGTTTTCTTATGTCATTTTTTTACATAATTCTATTTTTTACCCTTATTTTGGATGTGTCCTAATCCTGTTATACATTAAAATGTTCACCTAGATCAACATATCTAGGGTTCTTATGTTTGACTGACTAAAGGATAATAATTAATTTTATTTCTATTATAATAAAGTCTTTGATAGAATTAGTGTCACGAATGAATTGAGAACAATTCAATTGGAAAATAATTAAAACACCACTTGCTTTAAAAAAACAATAAATATAAGGATATTTATATTTTTTTTATAGTTTATGTAAAATCTATAAAATAAACTACTTTGAAGTACAATGTCAAGGTTTCACTTTAGAATGCGTTTTGATGAGGATTTTAAAAATTTTTAAAATTTTTTTTAATATTAATCTCATTATCGGTTCTTATAATATATGCTCTTTTTTATATAATGCCTAGAATTATCCATAGTCTCTTCTCAACCTTTAAATAGAAGGATAATGCGTTTTAGCACACTCAAATCCACGTCCTCTTGCACTAGGAATAATATCGATGCCAATCGAGTTAAGACTCAATCGGAAAAAAATTTTAAGATTTTTAAAATGCTAGCATTTTAGAATTCATCAATTCAAAATGTTACGACTGATAAATTCTTTGTTTATTAATTGATTTAGGAAAAAAATAAGTTATTGAAATTTTACAAATTATAAAATAATTATAAAATAAAAATAAAATAAAAATAATTATATTAAAAATAAATATTATAAAAAATATTTAATATGGATATAATTGTATTTGTAGAATTTTATAAATAGTTTTAATAAAATAAAATTTTAAATATATATTATAATTAAATAAAATTATTTTAAAATTTAAGTTTTTTTATTAAATCATCTGTATTAAATCAAACAAAATTATAAGGAATAAAAAAAAAAAAAAACCCTATTTTGGTGGAATCTGGAAATGGATATCCTCTCACAAAATTTGAAATTCTTCAGTATACTTACCTAAACAAGTAATTTTTCTTACAAATTCCTCGCTTAAACACATCCTTAAAATATTAATAAAGAAGTGTCAATCAATGGTCGAAAGAGATATCATATTATCATCTTTTAACAATGTATTTTCTTTCACCTTGTGAGGGTCACGTAATCTAATATTTTATAATTAAATTAAAATAAAATATTTTTATTATTTAATTTTATTATAATATGAAGTTCAATTCATATTAAAAATAGGATGAGAATGCGCTTTAGCACACTCAAATCCATGTTCTCCTGTATTGATAACAATGCCCATATCAATCGAACTAATTTACTTATAATTTTGATTATCTCAATATTTTTTTTTCTTTCACCAGGTAATGCACATTGCGGCCGCAATGGAAATAAACTCAAGATTGATACCTGAGTTAAAGAATTTACATTCTGCTCTACATTCAAAGGTTTTCCATGCTTTTTACCCTACTCTAATTATTAGCATATAAATATTTGAAATTTTAAAATATTATTTGGTTAAGATATATACTTTTGTTATACTAATAAAACTAAATGACAACTTAAACAAACTATAAAATTTATCAGTCCACATAAAAATACTTCACAAACTTTCTTTTAATATTGAGAGTCATATTAACTAAACTTGTATTTTTACAGCTTCTTGCATTTTTTTTTTAATGTAAGTTCGCATATAAAATGAACAATAGCATCTCATCATGCAATAAGAAAAAATAGAAGCATATATAAAAGAGGGAAAAAACATAATTTTTTTTATACAATGCTCAGAATTATCCATAATCTTTTTCTAATCCATAAATAGGAGAATAATACACTTTAGTGCATTCGAACCCACCACATTCTCTTACATTGACAACAATACTTATACCAATCGAATTAAAACTCAATCAACAAAAACATAATAATTATATCTAAAGAAACCCATAACACTCCAAGTGAAATGAATTACTAACCCATATTCTTTTTACTTCTTGACTTATAAATAAATTAATACAAAGTTTTATATTCATTGTAAACTTCAAATGAGAGTTATAAATTTTAAAATGAAAATAGAAAAAAATAAATATAAGAGAAAAAATTTGAATTTAATAGTTATCATTTAATTAATATTAAAATTTTTAAATTCTAAAAATATAAAAATTGAAAATGATCAAATTAAAATATAAGTACTAAATCGACAACTTACGCAAAATATAAAGTCTGATAGCAAAATTTGACCTAAAATTATTCTTTTAAGAATTTTAGTTTCACTTTAGGACACAACATATATGACAAACCAATTAATTGAAGAGCTTGTGAACTTAACACTATATTCTAATAAAAATATTTCTTTTTCTTTTTTGTGGTTTTGTTATGGGCAGTCAGTTGAATTCAAAGACATTGTTAAAATTGGTCGCACTCACACTCAGGATGCGACACCTTTGACTCTTGGACAAGAGTTTAGTGGCTATGTTACACAGGCAAGCTCTACATCTACTGCCGCTCTTTTCTTTTCATTTTTTACATAATTTAGAGGGTGAGTCTGATATTTGTAATAGTTTAAATTAATACATATAATATCAATATATTGAATTCATCTAAAAATATAAAAAAAAAAAAAAAAACTCTTATTAATTGTTCTGGAACAATTAAAAAATTCTTTAGAAGAAATACAAGTTTTGCTTTTGGCTGTAATATGTTTTTCGAGAAATATGAGGCATCTAAGTTATACAAATAAAGAGATATATTCATTAATAAGAAAAAGAAAACAATGTGAGTACTGATTCAATCCACGATAAAGAAAGAGAATTCTTGATTCAATTTTTCACCATAACAGAAGAAAAAAGGATTGATCAAATTTTATTAAGTTTGACTTATAGTGATCATTTATTAAAGAATGACTCTGGTTATTAAATGATTGAACAATCGGGACTAATTTACTTACTATTCTTAATGGACATTCATAAAAAATATCTAATGGATTATAAGTTTAATACATCCTGTTTAGCTATACCTTATTCTGTAGTCCGGTTGTAGGTAAAGTACGGAATTGATCGAGTTTCAGGCACCCTGCCACGAATGTATCAGGTTTGCCCATCATGTTTGAATCCATATTCCTTTTAAACTGTTTTGAATGGCTGACATATAAGAATGTTTGTTATATGACACAGCTTGCACAAGGTGGTACAGCCGTGGGGACTGGATTGAACACAAAGAAAGGGTATATGCTTGAATTAAAATCAAATTTTCACGTATCATTTGAGTGTTTGTAATGCTAAAAACAAATGTCAGGTTTGATGTAAAAATAGCAGCAGCAGTAGCTGAGGAAACAAAGTTGCCATTCGTCGCAGCAGAAAATAAGTTCGAAGCTTTGGTATTCACTCCATATCTTTCAAAAACCAAGATATGTCCATGTTGAATGCATATCTCTATAATTTGATTTTTGAATAACCAGGCAGCACATGATGCCTTTGTTGAAACCAGTGGAGTTTTGAACACCACAGCTGCATCCCTAATGAAGATTGCAAATGACATACGCTTCTTGGGAAGGTTTTATTTTATTTCATTTTTTTTATGTAGAAATATTATTATTGTGATGGTTTCAAACATTTTGCCTTGGTCCAGTGGTCCTCGATGTGGCCTTGGTGAGCTTATTCTTCCTGAAAATGAACCTGGCAGCAGTATTATGCCTGTAATTTTCTCATCTTTATTTTACTGGATTGATTTATTTATTATATACCACATTCCATAGCTCTATATTCTTGTTAATTATATGTTTCAGGGGAAGGTGAACCCTACCCAGTGTGAGGCTCTTACTATGGTCTGTGCCCAGGTAAAAAAAAAAAAGATTTCACTGTTTTTATTTTTCCCATTTCCCTCGTGAGTTATTTACCGCTGTAAAAATATTTTCAGGTTATGGGTAACCATGTGGCTATAACAGTAGGTGGATCTAATGGCCACTTTGAACTGAATGTATTCAAGCCATTGATGGCAAGTGCACTCTTACATGTAATGTTTCTTCTTCTTCTTCTTTTTCTTACAATAGTTTCTTAGAAACTGCAATAATTCACTTATAGTTTATATAATTTTATCATAAAATTAATTAATTAATAAAGGTATCTTATGGAATGCATCCATTTCAGTCAATACGATTGGTGGCTAATGCATCTGCTTCCTTTGTGAAGAACTGTGTGAAGGGAATTCAAGCTAATAAGGACAGAATTTCAAAATTACTTCATGAGGTCTGTAATCTCTTCAACTACACTCAATCTTTTAAGGTTTTTTTTTTTATATATAATTAAGAGATGATAATGGATAACACGAAACCCTGATGAAAAGCATCTAACCTGTCATCATCCCTAATTTTATATCATATGCTAGATTCCCAAGCTAATCCTGATCATATGTTGTTTGGCTTGTGACAAATTGCAGTCTCTAATGCTAGTGACATCCTTGAACCCCGTAAGTACTTTTCATCTTTGTTCCTTTGTGTCCTAAATTACATTCTTGAATCAAATCTGTAATTAATTGTTATTTTGGTTCCAGAAAATTGGTTATGATAATGCTGCAGCAGTTGCCAAGAAAGCACATAAAGAAGGCAGCTCTTTGAAGGTAAAAAACTCATACTTGTGCTTATACTAAATCATTTTCATGCAAATATGAAATGTAGGTGACGAGATCTTCTGAATGTTTTGCAGGAGGCGGCATTGAATCTTGGGATGCTCACAGAAGAAGAATTTGAAAGTTTAGTGGTGCCTGAGAAAATGATTGCCCCATCTGATTAAGTAGAATTACCAAATAAAATTCAACACTCAATTCTTTTTTGTCCATGTTCTGATTTTGGAATACATTAGGATATCTCCAGATATTTATGTTCATAAATAAATTTGACTTAACCATCAACCAATTAAGATAGAGCTATTGTATCATGACTTGGATCCAGTTATTTAATATTCTTTTGTAAACAACACTGATAAGAAATGCTTATATAACTTTTATATATTGTACTAATTAATTATAATCTTCACATTGCAAAAAAAAAAAAAAAACAATAATTTTAACTTTATTTTTTTAAAAGGAACTTTATGTTTTTTTATTTATAAAAGAATTAAAAAATTATAAACTTTGACAATAGTATTTTTTAAACATACCTTTTTATTAAATTAATTAAAATGTCACGAATAACTTTAGATAATTTAAATCTCAAAATGTGGTTGTTGATCATATGTCAAAACTTGTGGTATCTGGTCTTTCAAATCTAGTCGTTTTTAAACAACCTCCAATTTCGATCCAAAAACTACTATTAATAGATAAAAGGATTTTTCATAAGTCTTAATATGTGTATTTTTTTTTATAATTGCTTTATGCTCATCTTTTCTAAAAAAAAAATGTTAAAAACATTAATGAAAAATGTCAACTAGCAATTTATTTAATAAAAAAGTTTAATGTGTTTTTATTATTTTGAAAGTTCAACACGATGTATGTATTGCTTTTATCCAATTATTTATTTGTTTTTTAAATTAATACAATAAAGTTATATAAACATTTTGTTAGTAATTAAAAGGTTAATATGTAGTTTGTCTTTTAAATTTGTTTAAAAGTACTTAATTCGTATCTTAAATTTTTTTTTTTTTGTACTTAGTTGGTGTTGGAAAAATTGTATTTTACAAGAACTTTGAGGCATATTCTCAATAGGTAAAGGTGGAGAGTTGAATCATAAAATTATGGTTTCATAATCTACTCCATGAGTCATTTACAACAGAATATCATATGTTCAAAATGGTTGAATGATGAATGAAAAATTGATACTCAAAGTAAGCTACTTGAAAATATTTGTTGAGAAAAAGTAAAAGCTTAGATCTCACATTAGTTAAATACGAAGTGTGAGATATATAAGAACCCTCTTAAGAAATAATTAAATGACTAAGCTTAGTACCTTGCCTCATGCACAGGGGTATGGAGTTCTAAACTTGTTGGGTTGGGTTGCACCTTTCATGTCTTGTGGATATTTTAGGCCAACAAGCCAACACGAAATTATTTTTCCCTCAACAGACATACAAAATATGTTTAAATACATTTATCTTATTTTATTTTATTCCAATTAATTTAATTTAATTTTATTCAAATTGATTTATTGGCTCCTTTTATGGCAAATTTTGTAGAAATTTCTAAAATTCTATCATATTGAATGCCTATAAAAGGCTATGAATTCTATAGATTTTTTTCCTACACTCATGCTCTCTCACATCGAATTTATTTTGCTTTCAAAATTCTTCTTTTCCTCTCAAAATTCCAACGTTTTGGTGATAGAAAAAGGCAACGTTTGTTTGTTGATCACTGCAGAGGTATTACTATTTTGATCATTGTATTGTTGTATCCTTGGATACACTCGACCAACATTTCTCGTAGTCTCGTAGGAGTGGCCAAATCTGTATTAAGGAACCTGTATTAAACAAGCTTCAACGTTTAGTAAACATCTGTTCTTCTTATCGATTTCAACTTTTTGTTACGATTTTATTGGTTCACGTATTTGACAATTTAAATATAAATTAATTATTCTATTTATATTTTATTTTATTATATAAATAAATAATTATTTATCTATATTTATATATTTTGTTCGCTAACGTGTTTTGTCTAATAATTGGTAATTAAACTTGTATTTCGTTATCTAGGTCTGTACCTCTTCACTAGCACCATTAATTTATTGGCATCAATAACCAATCAATTGGTGACACGTGACAACCTCTTAATATATCACATAGCATATATAAATTTAAAAGTTCTTTAAAATTAAAAAATTAATAAAAAATATAAATTTTTATCGAGGTTCATTCTTAATGTGAAAAAAATTATACTTTTTAAATTAATTTATATTTTTAAAGTTTTTTTTAATTTCTAAAATTTATAATTGTCACATGACATATTGAGAAGTTATCACATGTCATTAATCAATTGATTATCAGTACCACGCCAATATAAACTAATGATATTAATATAAAAATATCATTGTAAGTGATTGAAATATAAATTTAAATACTAATTAAATAAAAAATTAAATACTTTAAGTAAATTACATATTAACCCTTAATTAAACGTATTCAATCAGAAGCAACGAACATGCCCACTGCAGTAGTAGTACATATTTTCGTTATGTGTGAACGGTAGTAGTACATGTAGTGCAAATGGTACTTCAACTAACGGTACTACAATTATGAATTGGCCTGGGTGCAATTAATTTAAACATTTGAGTTTAATTATAGAAATTGGATATATTTAAGATTTTAGTTAGAATGATAAATAGTTAAAGGGGTTTAGAATGGGCAAAATGTACCATGTTTTGGGTGCTTAATTAATATTTTTAAAAATTAAATCTTAATAATTTAATTAAAATTTTCAGAAAATTTGGAGGGTTTAATTAAAAATTCCTTATTTTCCTTTAAAATATTAATATTTTTAAAAAATATTTTTGAATATAATAAATATTTTTTTTGAATACATGTGATAAGTTTAAAATAAAAAAATTAAATGTTTAAAAATATTTAAAACATTTATTATAAATAGATTTCATAAATTACAAATTAATTAATTCCATAAACAATTTTTCCTCTATGTTAAATCTAGGAAATTGTATATACCATGCATATATAATAATTTGATACATTATTTTTATCAAATAAAATATTAAATAACAAAATGTATAAAAAATATAAATTTATTTATAGTATTAATCATACAAAATAAATTAATTTTAATTTATTTTAATTAATAAATACGAGCAAACTCAAGAAAATTAGTTAATTATAAAGGGTAGTTTGATTTGTACTTGAATGTTTCAAAGGAGGTACGAACGTACAAGGTTCTAAAAGCGGGAAATCTAGGGGCGCCAGTTTTCACCAACCAAAGTGTGGAGAAACATTCGTAGAATGTCAGGAACTCAAAAATTGGATGTGACATGTCATCTTCAGACAAGACAAAGATGCTACGATGAAAACCGTAACCGCAAAACCAAGGGCGGCGCCGCAGCTTAGATTAAATTACACGATCATATACTGGGGCCCATTTACTGCTTTACAAACATCTTGGCCCAACTTACCCGCTTTGGGACCCACCCTGTTACTGACCCTTCTGCATTATCACTTTTTAATATGAAAGGGTAAAAGAAGGAAAAAATAACTAATTAAAATATTGAGTGATATTTTTTTAAAATATAATTATAAGGTAAAATTCAAATAATAAATTCACAAGTTCAAACTCAAGTCGTATTTAGAATAATAAATTTCCTTGACCATCAAGCATATGAACATTTTGGTAATTAAAATTTGTTTATTTTATTTATAAATTTAGTGGATTTTAAATTAATTAAATAAAATTAAGTACAATTGTAGTAGTATTTCACAAAGTTCAACACAAAGAAACAAAGTTGACAAGTAAATGGAAGTTCATCTATTCCTAATTAACACCATTAAACTTACATCATTAAGGGAAAATAATGAATTAATGATCGGAAATCATCAATTCCCACTGAATTGCACGTCAACTTTTCAACTTCAAATTGAAAAGAAAAAAAAAGCGGGGGTAAACCAAAACCATGTCATCACATTGGCACTGAGGTCGGAGGAACAGCGACGCCATCATCAAGAAAGTTCCAAAGTTCACCGAAGACACTCTCCTGCTGAGCCACGGCATTTTGGGTAATCGGCGATTGCCCATCCAGATATGGAATCTGATAGAATTTCATGTAATTCTCGTACGCTATTAGTTCCTCCGATAGTTTCTGCGCTTGGTTTTCTTCTTCTTGAACTTCAAAAATGGCCGATTTATTCACTGCCTCTCCTTCCTGTTGTTCTTCGGGTTTCACTGGGAGGTAACATAAATTCGTATTCTGATCGCCGGACCCTGAACTTTCCTCTTCAGATACAACAATTGTGTCAGTTGCGAAACCACCAAGATCGTTCCAACCATAATGGAATCCATGATTGATTTGGGGATGTTGATAAATGGGAGGATTTGACGGGTGGGTGAAATTCCAGGCAGTGGTTGAGTTGTTGATTTGAGGGTTGTATTGAGTGGAGAGAGCGTCGTCTTCGTTGGGGAAATTGACTTTGGCTTTCTTGCCACGGATTTTACGAGCTTCCCTGTCGTAGGCACGGGCTGCTTCCTCGGCAGTGTTGAAAGTGCCGAGCCAAACACGAACTCCTTTCCTCGGGTCACGGATCTCCGCCGCCCATTTGCCCCATGGACGCTGGCGTATGCCCCTGTATAGGTTTTTTCTCTGCCTTTTCACTTTCTTCTCCACTTGCACCCCATCTGTTCGTAACAAAGTCCAAAAAAGAATTAAAAAATAAATACCCGAAGCCAATTATTTCTGAAAGGGAAATAACTAGTACCTGAGGAGGATTGGGGTCGTTGCCTTTTACAGAGGGCGAGTGAGTCACTATGGGAGGATTGAGTTGAGTCAGAGCTAAAGCCATTTTTGACGAAAGGGGAATTGGGCCAGATGTCAGAAGCAGTGACGCCATGGCCGCCTTTCCGGGTGATGAATTCAGCGATGATAGCACCACCACACATCTCTTTGAAAGCAAAGCAACTAACTGCAAAAGTATAAAAGGAAAGAATAATAATGAAGAGGAGGTAGAAGGAATGAAAGGAAGGGTTTAAGGGAAGTTTTGGATATGGAAGAAAGAGTGATGACAGGAGGGGGGGTTTAAGTAGTGAGAGGAAAATAGAAGGGGGTGCGGCACGGTGAATGCAAGTTGGGGGATTAGGAACTTTCCCGCGTTTTACCGAACGAGTTAGAAAATGGGGCCCCGGTCAAATCATTAAATGCATTTAATAAAAACTAGTACGGCAAGGGATGGCCTAAAGCCCAAAAGATACATGAGAAGAAGCTCAAGGGCTAGAAGGAGCCAACAGCGCCGGAGATTGCCAGCATTGATTACAAGCCCGGCGGTGAAGGAGCCAAGATCGAAAAGACCCTCCGATCAGTCGACCATGAACAACCACCAGAGAAATGAAAAATATAATTATAGAAATAATAAATGAATACTTGGTTTAATAATAAAGTAGAGGCTTTGGGATCATACTAATAAAATTATTGTTTTTGTTTTAGTATTGATATGGGTTTATCGATTTTTTTAGAATATTTTTTATATGTTATTTATATATACAATTACATACATACAAGTTATTATTTTTAAAATAATTAAATATGCTTAATAACTTAATTAAATGATTACATTTGAATTTTTAATGTAATTATAAAAAATCAAATAGTTAAAATAAATTATTAAAAAATAATTTCAAATATTAAAATTTTTTATGAATTTGTACTCATCGAAACGTACCAGTATGACTAATATTGAATAAAATTCACATTGGAATGGCAACTAAAATTTATTATTCTGGTTTACTACTTAAACAGTATATATGTAAAACCTCGACACCCATACACTTTGTGTTTCTTCATTTAATTTTAATTTTAACTTTTTATTCATTCAATATACCATATTAAACATTGAAAAATAACATCCTAAAAAAGTTTAATTAACAATATATTTAATTAAATTACATTGTATTTACAAACATTAATTTGGGTTATAATCATCTTGCTGTTGGTGACATATGTGTCTTTGAAAAATGAATGACTCATAATCCACGACCAATTTTATTGGTTTAGGCTATAAACATAAAGCATTGAGATAATTTCTGTTGCATTGAGATTGTTCAGGTCAACCATGGAAAATCTTGTTTGTGTTTTCCAAAAACATTACTCATTTACCCTAAACTCTAACATTAGACAATGAGTTGAGTTTTTACATTCAAACAAAACCATCATAAATCTTACATATATTATCAAGAAACTTTAACCCGTTTTTTTAAATCCTAAATACGTACTCAAGGTCGTGCATTGAGTAAGCAACTTCTTGAAAGTATTTGAGTAATTTTCTCATGTCATGAATAAACCCTAACCTATTTCCCTAAACATAAAGATTAACCCTAAACCCTAACTCAAACCTTTAGTTCAAAATTGAAACATGTTTGCCAAATTATTGTTCTCCAACATATTCAAGCTTTAATTCCTTGTCATATCAAGAATTTTGATCAAGCTCTAATTTCAACAAAAGCCCACCCCGACTCCTTTAACTCATATGTTTTCTATGAGAATGGACTTCTTCAAGTGTTGGAACATCAATCGAGTATGAAGACATTCTCTAAACTAACCTTAAATAGGATAAATTCTATTTATGATTAGTATAGAAAATTTATCTATAGATAAATAATACTTTAACACTTACAAAATACCATGATCATGAAAATCATCAGCATATAATAATTAGAGTTTCTTTGTATAAAAGTTAAATTGAAGTCGTCGTATCTAGATTAAATTAGATTTAAGGTTTAAAGTATAAAAAAATTGGATTAAGATTTAAAGTTGAAAATTTTTAATTTAAGGATATCGAGTTTTAAAGGTTAAGATTGAACAATTATTCATTTAATACTAAAAAAAAAAAAATTACTTTTTAAAATTATGCAAACAAATAAAAAAATCAAAATAGAATTACACTAATTCAAATTCAACTATGACAGCCTAACAACATTCAATCACATTAATCAAATCAAACATCAAACTTTGTGTATAAGTCAAGATTTTACTTTTCTTAAATATAAAAATGATAGTAGTAAGATGCAATATTAATTATTATAATTAATCAATTGTTGACAATATTGTATTAACAAGTTGATGACAAAGGTTGAATCAGACAAAAAAAAAAAATGTGGATGAGACTGCTAACTAATAACACATCCAATCCTGTGTTCAAGTCTTAACCGGTGGGCATAACTATGACGATTAGTGGTTGACGTCATCATCCGGCACCTAATTAATCTTTCTCTTCTATCACTTTCAATCATATAACTCTTTTTAAGATAATACTTAAAAAGTATATATAGTTCCTCCTTAACTTATAAATAAGAAAATAATATATTTTAATGTATTTCAACCTCTATCATTTTACATTGGAAATAATACTCATACCAATCGAGTTAAGACTCAATCAATATTACGTATATAATTATAAATATTTAAAAATTTGAATTATATAAATATAATTATATAGTAGTCTTTATATTTGAGTGAAAAATAAAAAAAAGATAAAAATTGTTAAAGTGATGAATTTTTTTAAATCATAGGGTCTTTGACTCTTAAATAAGAGAATAAACACGTTTCAGTGTACTTGAAATGACAATACCAATTAAATTAAGACATAATCAATAAATTTTTAATAAATTAAGAATGTTAAACTATGTGTTTTATACAAATAACTTTCAAAAATTTAAATAAATATGTTCTCACCATGGTCAAACTTTTTATTTAAGAAAGAAGGATTAACGAAAGTAAAGGCAAGCGTAAGATTTAAATATAAGTTTAGATAATTTGGATTTCATTAGAAAAAGAAAAAAAAAACAAATATCAAGTTGATTACATTCTCCTTTTGTTAAAGGTGCATGCAATCAATTTGACTCTAATATTTACTCACTTGCCCATGGATCAGGTCAGATAATGATTACAATTTCTTTTTAAAAACTTTAGAATTTAAAATTAATGTAGCAATATAATAAAATATATGTATTATTTTTATAATTAACGTATTTTTATTTTATTTTAATGCCCATAAAAGTTAATATTTAGGATTTATAATTGTCCTTCTCAATAATATTATCTTCAAAATTTAAATTTGAGGTCTCTCACTTAGAGTGCAATGATATTTATTAGTAAAATATATTTATTATTAATGATATAAAAAATATACAACTAGGATTGAGATCAACAAGTATTTTATTTATTTTATTTTTTAAAATCTTAAATATATACTAACAAGTGTTGCGTGGATAGTAAGACATCATTTCAAATGGAGACATAAGTTCAAATTTTAGAAATGAAATTATTAAGAGAAACAGTCACAGACCTCAAACATAAATTATAAAATGAATAGAATATTTCTTCTGCATTAAAAAATATATAAACAAAAATATTTCCTCCATCTCTATGTCACGAATTAATGAGGTTGAAAAACTGGAAACTTATTTAAATACTTTTAAAATGAATTATCTTGTTAATTAAGCCTTAACTCAATTGACATTAATATTATCATCAATGCAGGAGAATGTGAGTTCAAATGCGTTAAAACCGTTATCATCCTATTTATAGATTGGAAAGGAGTTATAAGTAATTCTAGACATTGTATAAAAAAACAAATATAATTAAATTCTATAATAAAACTATTAAAAAAATCATCCCATTTATTTTTTTTTTAAATTGCCATTACTTTTAAAAGCTAGCTTTAATTTATTCTAAAAAAAACTATCGTTAATTGAAAAAAAATATAATTTTACATTTTCTTCACCGGTACAACAAAAGTTAGTGAAAGTTTCTAACTCATAATGAGTAGTATCAATCAATTGATTTAATTTGAAGATTATTAAAAAAATTATTGTGGATCATCTAGAATAAAATCGAAATATTTCCTCAATCAAAATTATCAATCATATAGTGTTAGAAGTGTTTATGGGTTGGACTAAGTCTATAATATTAATACTTTTTATGTTTATCTAAGCTCAATTCAACCCGAAATATGAATCTAAAATTTTGTCTAAACCTGTTCATATTTGTAAATGGCTAACCTGAGTCCATTTTAAACTCGTTCATATTATTTTTAATTTAATATTTAATAATTTATTAAAGTTTTATAATCATCTTGACATTTTTTAATGATATATTATAGTGGTATATAATAAATTTAATTTTTATATGTTATAAATTATATAATATATAAAAGTAACATAATATAAAATATTACCTAAAAACAGATCAGACTGAGTTCAGACCTTGAAAGTTCAAACTTGAGCCCAATCTATTTTTCAAATAGATCTAATTTTTTGTCCAAATCTATTTTTCAGACTTAATATTTTTCCTCAAACCCTATCAAAATTTGAGTAAACATTCAAATTTAAACGGATAACCTAACCGTGAATAGATATACAAAGTAAAATTTACCTTTAAATTTATAATACTACAACTTATTTGATATTGTCCCGAGCATGATAAACTTTAGGTAAGGTACAATTATGAATTCTGGTTTGGTTGAATTAGGTTACTTTTTGTTGCTAATTCTGCTTGCCACCAAACCTAATTATCTTTCTAATACTGTTTATTTTGTTTTTTTTTTCTTTGTCCTGTTCCCATGAAATAAGAAATTGTAAAGATATGAATGTAAAAAATAAACACATAAAAATAATTAAAATTTTACATAAATAATTAATTAGGGTGTATTTAATTAGGAGTTAGGATCATGAATGAATCAAGCTGAGCTTGTCCATGTGTTCATTCAAAAATTTAAAATTGTCACCATATTTGTGTGTTTATATTTATTCATTAACATAAATGAAGATGTTTGTAAATTTAAACGGATGAAAACACATATAATTAAATTAATTTTTTTTACCTATGTGTTATTGTATGTATTCATAAAATATATTGTAATTTAAAAAAAAAAAGTTTACCACTAAATTTTAAAAGTATATTTTTATGTGCAAAATTGTTACTATATTTCACTTTAAATGATATTTATTATTGTGTTTTTGTATTAAATATAAATTTACCACAATGTTTTAATTCGATATTAAAGTTTACCACTTTATATTTATTTGATTGAATTTTGTTTCTAAAGTTTGATTTTTAATTGAAATTTTCTACTCAATTTTAATTTAATATAAATTTAAATTTTTTAATAAAAGTCTTTTTTATTTTATCTTAATATTTAGCTTATAAAACAAAATAATGTAAAAATTAATAAAAACATTTATTTTATAAAAAAATTACATTTTATATATATTTTTATTTTCAAGTATTTTTTTCATTAATTTAAAAATTCTACACTAATTTATTAATTTTTGATATTTTATAAATTAACTTATTATTAACTATTGAAATAAAATATTTGAAAGAAGTTTTATTAGTATTTTTTTCCAAATTATCAAAATTAATACTAAGTGATAGAATTTAATTAAAAAATAAGAGTTAGTGGCAAAAATTAATAAAATTTAAAGTTTAGTGGTAAAATTCAATAACATAAAAATTGAGTGTCAATTTACTCATATTTAAAAAAAAAAAAGAACAGTAAATATCAATAAAAATAAAGTATAGTGACAAATTTCAATATTTATCTATAGTATGATGATAAATTTGCACTTTAATATATATATATATATATATTTTTTGGTAAAAGGAAAGCTGAAAGATTCAGTTACATAGGCCAACTATTGGCCTTATCATTCTGTAACAATTTAATTATGTCCGTTGGAGGTTCATTGAAAACTTGCAAACTTGACTTCCAAGTCAGACTGAGTTTGGCGAGGCAGTCAGCCACCGAGTTACGATTCCTTGGGATGTGCTTTATCTTCCAAACCTCTTCCGTCTTCATGGTGCGTTGGATTCTTCGAAGAACAGAGATCCCGGAGTCTTTCATATTCAAACCAGACAAGGTTTGAACGACTTCAAGATTATCAGTAAAGATCATTATGTGCCTGTATCCCTTATTCAGCAAAATGAGAATTCCATCAAGAACTCCCCAGACTTTAGCTTCAAAAGGAGAGCAAGCTCCTAAAAACCGAGTGAATCCCATAATCCAATTTCCTTAGCTATCTCTAGCCACGCCCCCAGCAGCACCAAAACCAGTGTCCCTAGCTACAGCTCCGTCTGTGGATAAATAAATCCACTTATTTTCCAAAGAAATTTCAAGATCCAGATTGTGATTAGTAGAAAGTAAAAGAGGTCGGTGATTAGATTTAATACGAATGAGATGGTGAACCAAGCACTGTGGGAAAGTTAACATCCACTCGTCATTTGCAAGAGCACGATCCAATCTAACAGAAGTAGCACCACGTTGCCATGTGAAGGAGGGTCCACAAAACCCAAGATCCTGCAGAGCACAAGAATCAACAAAATTACCAAAAAAATTACAACATTTACCTGTACTGAAAGGGCTTCTCTTGTCTGTAGGAGACAGAATAGCATTGAAATCTCCTATTAAAAGCCAAGGAAGGGAATGAGTTAAGGAAACTAATTTTAAATCTTCCCAAAGAGACTTGCGTTTAACCTGTCCGGACTACCGTAAACAAACGAAATTAAAAAAGACTTATTAGAAATAAAATTATCAACGCGGATGGAAATGAATTGAGGGTGATTATTAAAAATGTGAACTCGTAAAGATTCCTTCCAACCAACCCAGATTCCACCTGAAAAACCAACAGCTTCGACCCGGTGAGAAGAATTAAAACCCAAATGCTTCATAATAGAATTCGCTTATTTGCCACTAACTCTTGTTTCAAACAAGAAAATA
The DNA here is from genome assembly GCA_020496765.1 of Gossypium stocksii. Classification (NCBI taxonomy): domain Eukaryota; kingdom Viridiplantae; phylum Streptophyta; class Magnoliopsida; order Malvales; family Malvaceae; genus Gossypium; species Gossypium stocksii. Next base: position 7,115,621 of record CM035623.1, read on the forward strand.
ATGTTCGGGTTAAATTCCGAAAAATACTCTCTGAAAGCTTGAAGAAACTTTCTACTGGAACTTCCTTGACAATTCCACGAGAAAATTTTGAGATTAGGGATCATCATAAAAATAAAAAGAATTAATAAAAATAAAAATAAAAATAAAAATAAAAATAAAAATAAAAATAAAAATAAAAACAAATTGGTAAAACCCATATTAACTAAAAGGAAAACCGACATCATCATAATAAAAAAACGAAAAATAAAACAGTAAAGAACACAACAACCTTACTGTTTAGGGGTAACAAACCCCTTCAACTGTTCGTTGATGCTAGAGAGAACATCATTTTCCTTTGAGATACCCGATAAACTGTTGGCTAAAAGTTCCATGATTTTTTGAGGGGTATTCGCTAGGAACTGATGTTCTTGAATTTCACACTACTACCGTGAAGCTTTTTGTCCTGTTTGCTTGCTTTTCCACCAAATTTGTCTTTCTTGCCCAAGTCCAAAAACCCCTTCAGATTTAAGGGTTTATTCAAGGATGAAGTGTCTTTGTTCTCAAAGAAAGTAACCGCTGAATGTTTTCTAGAGTCAAGGTTTCCAACATCAACCACCACGAGACTTCTAGCATATTCCTTTGGACTAGAAATAGCCTGAATGAAAGAGGCTTCTCCTTCATGCGCAGCTTCCCCGATGAAATCTTGCTTAGACACAGCTTCTATTGTTGCTGGACATCGACTGCTGTTGTTAGACGTACCAGAGACGTGATGCTTTCTTCCGGCTTGGGCTTCACGGGTCACTAAATTACAAGCTATATTAAGCAAAGAATTTTCACGGCCCAAATCAGTGGTAAGTAACTCCGTGTCTTTAACTAACTCATTGGATGAAATAATTGCCGAACTTGATCCCAATAAAGGGACTGTGAATTTATCAATAGCTGGGCCGGGATTTAAATTGAGGCCTATTTCCTTAGGGCTACCGTTAACGGATCTCCCTTTAACAGTAACGTGACCATTATTTTGAAAATCTGATTTCTTCGTGCTTTGGCTATCAATGAGGACACCTTTCCCTTTTAGCTTCCGTAAATCAGTCGTATCTTTGACCCAGTTTTCGTTAGTCAGATGTCTTTTAGTTAGACCACTGGGGTGGGAACTTTCCTTATCCTTCTCATAAGCTCCAACAAATTTCTGTGAATTATCTCTTGGTTTGCGCCTTGACCTCCGTTCAACAATCATCCACGGACCAAAGTTGTCATCTTTCTTTTCTGACTCATCAACGGTCGATTTTTGAATTTCTGTTGTCAGTTCCGATGAGTGATTGGTCTTCTCTGTCAAATAAGTAAGAGCTTTGAAGGAATATATGTTTTCTGCGTGCCCATATCGTCCATAGTGAAAACAAATAGTAGAGAGGGATTCATATTCAACTGTTTGTATTCGACCATTAATTAGAATTCTGGAAACTAATGGCTTCTTTAAATTGACATAGGCAACCATTCTAGCGAAACGCCCTCTCGATTTGCTGTCAGTATTTAAATCCAACTTAACCACTATGCCCACAAGTTCTCCAATCTCAGTGATAATTTTGCGATTGTATAGATAACTAGGTAACGCCGGAAAACGAATCCAAGTCATTACAACATTTGGGAAAGATAGAGAGGGGTTAAAATCCATCGACCACGGTTGCACAATCAAATATTGGCCTAAAATTGTCCACGGTCCTTCGGATAGAGCTTTATCACAATCAAGTTTATTCTAAAATTTGACTAAAAAATATCCATTGTCAATGTCCATCATGTGAATAGGGCCTGAAGGTCTCCACATACTGTAGATTTTATTTTGCAAGGCCGAAAAGCCAATGTTATGTCCTAGGAGTTTAAAGACTACCGTATTGTCCATACCTTGAATGAGGATTTGATGAATCCGATCCGAGAAAGTGATCGAGGGTACTCCATTCACAACAGACCTCTGGATATCCCCTTCTAAGAAATCAAAGCTCTCCTTTCCATTCGAGGAAATAGAGTCTCTCTTAGAAGGATGACCTACAAGCATATCTTTCCAAGAAGTAGGATGTTTTGGGGATGGCTCGGTTAGCATGTCCACACTCATATCATCTTCCTTATCTTTGAATCTCACCTTCTTAGGGGTAATTGTTGAAGATTGGTTAGCATGCAGCAACATGAAGCTGGCCATGCACAATGCACCAAGTACCAGCAATATTGCCAGAAGCAGTAGCATGAATTTAGTTTCATGTTTACTTTCTTTTTGGTCATTTTGTTAATGTAATTAAGTTTAGTTCAATTTGAACTTTGTTAGGCTGATATTTGATGTAAACTCATGATTAATATAGCTGTCAACTAGGTTTAATTAAGTCTACTAGCTATGTTTTTTTATTTCAAAGTCTAAGTGGTGTTAGGTGAAGTCTAAGTAGACTTTGACTTGTTATCACAAGTAATCTCCTCTTATATATGTATTTTGTTTTGTAAAACTTTTATGATGATCAATATCTTCCAACTTTTCCTCTGCTTTTCTTCTTCTTCATTTTCTTACTCGTTTTTCTGCTTGCTTGCTTAGCAGTATTGAAACTCACTGTCCAATACAAGCATTACCATCATAGGTAATAAGCCTTCTCATCACCATCTCATATACCAGCATAGGTAATCCTTGCTGTCAACACCAAATCTGAAGAACAAACTGTTGCTTGTCTAGACACAAAACGAATTACCTACATAGGTAATACGCTTTTTCTCACCAACCTTCATACCAGCAAAGACTTGCTGTTAAAACAAAGATTACCTCCATAGGTAATACTTGCTTCCAACCCCAACAGTAATCTCCTCTACAGCGGAACTTCCAGGAACAAAGTTTTCACAGAGAAAATTTTCCATGAGATCTGTACTCGAAAATGTATATATTTAAACTCTTTTTAATTTTTATTATTGTACCCACTTTAATATTTTTTAAGAAAACAATATTTGAATTTTTTAGAATGGTGCGGTAAAAAAATTAATAGTTTTTTAAAACATAATTATTGTGCCAGCTATTTTAAAATTTTTAGCAAACACAGTTTTTAACATTTTTAAATAATTTGGTAAGAAGTTAATTGTATTTTAATTATTAAATAATATATTAATTTAAAATAATTTTACTAAAAAATCATATATATTTAATATAATATTTAATCGTCATTAATTTGAATTTATATTAAATAAGTAATTAAAATTAATGAATTTTATATAAAAAATTGGTTAATAAATAGAAATCTTTCATTAACATTATCAGCATTATATGATATTTAATTTTATATTTTAATGTTATTATAATAATTTATATAATAATGTATATGTTAATTAATTTAATGTAGATTAATGTTTATTATATATACACATGTGTACTAATTAAATTTATATAAATTTATTATGAGTTTATTTATTATATACATTTGGACTATCTATTTATTCATGTTGTGTAGATTTTTTTTTGGATTTTATTTTAATTATTTTTCTTGTATTTGTATCGCTTGAGAGTTTATTTTTTTGTATTATTTAAATTATTTATTTTTAGGGATTTTTTAGCCATATTTAAAGGGACTTGAAAATTTATATAATTATTAGGTTTTGATTTCCCAGTTTATTGTATTTCATTTGAATAGATTTATAAATTTATTTACATAAATATTAATATGTCGTTGGTCTTCTCAATTCCCATCTCTTCTGATGGCATTGACTGTTAGAAGCCTTTTGAGATACCAAATGTCACTGGCAAGAGGATACCATCTCCAATGGAGTGTGAATTGTGAGGTCTTTAACAGCTTTTGTACGACTTTTCTTTTTGCTCCAAGCTACGTACATGAGTTTATGTTGTGATTCAAAGCTTGGCCCGATGCTTCTCTCAAGGCCTAAAGGGCCGCCTAACATAACATTATCCATTCAAGTCAAATTGGATGTCCTTGTGTTGAGTCGAGAACCATCCCCTTGAGTGTACTTTCTTCCATTGAATGATAACGTTACCGACAGGCGAAGGGCAACGTGTGTGTATCCATGATGCTCACCCGTAGAGCTTGTGAAAAGCAGAATTATTCTGCAAACATGATTACAGTTGTGGAGCTTGAATGATGAGCTTGTTACGTGCCTTCCAAATGCACCTTAATGTTATAGTCAAACTTTGAGCCTTTCCAACTTCATCTTCTCTTAAAAACCCAACATAGTTCATCAAATAAAGCCAAATTATCGTTCACAAGAATTATAATTAAAAGGGCATGTTGCTTTCATGGAGGGACTATATATCTAGTGTTAAAAATATAAATCACGTAAATACATTTAGATTGTGTTTGGAAAGTCACTTAGTAATTGAATTTGAAAGTAATTATTTGTAATTACACAACAGTGACATATTTAGATAACTATTGTAATTGATAAATCCCACCGAATTGAGTACAATTATACCCCAATTCCACTTTTCAATTCCTGGAAACAAGTTAACTCATTGGATCCGTAGCTAATTTCATAGCAAAATCCGTAGCTAATTTCATAGCAAAATATGTGCCTACTTTAGTCATTCAAATTTCTAAGTCACTAGCATCAATATGGCACGAAAAATGTGTAAAATAACCAGAACACAATTGCCAAAGGATTTTCCTCTTCTGTCTATACAAACGACAGAAAACCACTTGATAGGATGTCCTTCAAGATTGTGCCACGAGGCGATTTTACCGGCTTGCCAACTTTCCAAACCAGGCAAGGCCTCCTTGTGAGGTGGATTGTTTGCAGGTATCATTTTTGCAGCACCATTGCCCAGTGAAAACAAATAGCCAACCCACATCCTGTACTTGATTGTTATGTTTCCCATTGACCTTAGGGACCCAAATACTTCCATTTTTTGCCTTCAAGGCGTCTTCAGAACTTCTTCCTGGGGTTGAAAAATCCACAATGTTCCTCAGGATCTTCTCCCATAGATGTCTGTTCTATCTGGAATTATACGAGAGGTCTGCCATGTCACTATCCTCTTCAGAATAAGCAATGAAGTCGTTTACTCTATCCGTTGTTATTTCCACAGCAGATGGTGCAGCTTGCTCCCTCAAGAACTAATTATTAGTAATTTAGACAGTCAGAGACTTAATGATTAAAGAATAGTATATATATATATATATATATATAAAATTCACAGTTTCATACTCCATGTAATTCAACCCATGTTAATGATTTTGTGCCTGGCACTACGTGTTGCAACCATTGTTTATGCCTTTAAAAAGCTGATTTGCTTGAGAGTGCCTGTAACAAGAGGCAAAGATGTACATTACAAAAGAAACAGGGCTATTGCTTGTGCACAAATGAACTATAATGTCAATACTGTAACATGGTCAATTTAGAATAGCCGGCAACCGAGAAGGCAGATAAGAATATTTGACAGCAATGACTATAGTTTTGTAAGCGGTTCAATCAGTAACCCAAGTCTTCTCCTCTGTCATAGCTGACAAAATAGTAAATATCTCTTCAATATTAGGTCTAATGACCTATAACGCTACTCTGAATTCGGTGTTCCAACTGCTAGTTTCGAATTTTTGAAAGAAAAAGAAACACAAATATAGATACACATATATTTATATATTTATCATCAAGCATATGAAATACGAGTCGCCCCACAATTTAAATATTATCATAGAAGCATGTTCTACTATAAGCTCAGTAAAATGGACATTGAACGACGGTCAATATATACTAACGTTATAGGTGATAATCTCCACAACTTCTGCATTGGCAAGCACATGCGTGGGAGAAACAAGATTACCATTGACCTGCAATGAGAAAGTCAAGCATTAAATTGGTGGCATTTGTTGTAGGCTGACACTAGAATTGGAGATTAGCAACATGCAATACAAAAGTGCCTTCGCGGCCACCATTTTGTTTCCAATGTCGGTGTGTATCATGTAGGCATAATAAAAAACAGTAGCCCCTCTAGGCAAATTTTTAATCTTCCCATCACAAGGAATATTTATCAGAGCACTAGTTCCCACAAAATTATGGTAATATTTTAGCAGAAATAAAAGCACAAATTATGGTTTATGAATAATCATACCCCTCCCCTCGGGATAAAGACGAAGATACGACAGCATAAGAGATCTCTGGTCATGGTATCTACAAATTCTCTGGAGCTCAAAGGCCCAGCCCAATTCCAACCGATGGCTTTGGTTTCATAATTACACCAACCCTAAAAAATTTGATCATGATCTTTACATTTTAAAATCTTTTAATGTAGTAGTTAAATTATTAGCTTTTGTATTACTACCTTGTAACTGATTTGTCATTGTATTTGGAAACTGTTATTGGACGTTACTTTCACTTTTCAAATTATTGCCTAATGATATATATTTGTATTTTATTAGAATGTTGTCATTTTAATTATACACATTGGTAGTTTAAAATTTATTGACTCACCATTGAGTTGTAAAAAGTTCAACACTCGAGTTTTTAATTTCGTGCCTAGGTAATATTTGGATTGAATAGTTTGTGATCAGGCAGCATCACCAAAGAGTCTATGCAATCCTTATTTCGTAAAGACCCTTTAATCAGTAAAATTTAGCATGTATTTAAGTTTTGTTAAATTGGTCGACTTGTTTACTTTGATTTTATTTCAGAGCTTATTGATTTATTGAGCATTGTTAAATTATTTTCTTATTTGATTTTACTCGAATGTTCAAAATTTACGATTTTATGTGTACTTAATTGAATGATTGATTGTTCGAGTCGCTCAACCGATCGTTTGACGCTTCAGATCTGATCGAACTTTTGAATCAAGTTTGAAATTAAATTAAATTAAATACAAGGACTAAAATAAACAAATTAAAACTAATTATAAATTAAGATATGAATTATATAAGTGAAGAGATATCTCTAAAAAAGTAAAGCAATATTTGATGTTTACGGTTGAACTTTCCACCACAAGCAAAGTCGCTGTGGAATTAAAATTTAGGTGCTAAGTTCCATTGGATTTTTAATTAAAATTTATTATAATATTAACATAGAAATTAAATTTGTGATTATTGTTTAAATATAATATAAATGATAACATCATGGAGAAAAATATTTTAATTTTAAAAAATGTATAAAATCTATATATTATCTCTTGAATAATTTAAATTGTAATGATAATTTTTATATATTAAAATTAATATATTATATCTTTTACAATTATATAAAAAATAAAAAATAATTTATAAATTGAAAATTTATCTCTTGAATAAATAAAGTAAATTTATAAATTAAAAATTATTCCTTTAATATATAAAGTAAAATATATTTACCAAAATAATATTATTCAATTTTTTTTCACTGTGTCATCTATTCTTTTAAAAATTTTGAAATATTATATATTTAAATTAATACATACAATCATTCTGTGCATGGAAAGAATCTAATTAATATATATAATTAGTTTTGTAATGTGCACTTAATTATTTTGACCTTCTATAATAGTCGCATGTATATGGTAGACAATACATTTTGTTACTAAATTAGTTTTCTATAACAATTTGTTTTCTCAAATTTTAGCACAGCTGGTTCTATTTTTAAGTGAAATAAAAATAATAAATTTTAGTTAAGATATTATTTCAATAAAATGTTTATATTTTATTAAATGAAACTAATTTTTAATAGATGAAATTATATTAGTAAATTTTATTAAAGATAGAATTTAAATATTGTTAATTAATGTTTTTATTAATATATTATACTTTTTTTAATTTAAAAATTCAAATATGATTTAAATATTAAATATTGTTATAAGTTTATCACAATCACTTATCTATAACATCCAGTATAATTTTTTCATTCATTTAGAAGAAATAACCAAAAAAACGTAAATTTAAGAGCTAAGAAAAATAAAAATAAAAAACAAAATGGAGGCCTAAATAATTTTATTTTATTTTTATAAACTTACCTATAATTAATTTAATGACTAATATTGTAATTTACTATTTATTTTTTTGAAAGGAAATCTCACTTAAAAAGATCCCACCACCTCACTTGACACATAAGTCAATAGATATCTCTAAAGAAAGGAATGCAATATTTGATGTTTACGGTTGCCAGAATCGATGTATAGACTTGAATTTTCCACCAAAAACCAAGTCGTTGTGGGACCAAAATTTTGCTGGATTTTCCACAACCACTACAATTCTCCCTCTGCGTACGCTTGGGTTTAAAATTTTTTAATTAAAATTTATTATAATATTAACATAGAAATTGTATTTGTGATTATTGTTTATATGAGAGCATAGTCTTAAATTATAATGATAACATTATGGAGAAAGAATTAACTAAAAAATGTATAAAATTTATATAAATATTAAAATTCTGATGATAATTTTTATATGTTAAAATTAATATATTTAGTGCTCTTTTAAATGAAATAAATTACTTGTTAAATTATTGCAATTTATTTCTTGATCTTCGTATAATTTTTAAATGCTTTGAATCAGGGCTGAGTGTTCGATCGAATCGAATTGAATCGAATATATTTGTTCGAGTTAAATTTTAAAAAATAATTTTGGGTCATTGTAACCATTGTCACCCACCGTAATAAAATTTATCCACTGTAATCAAATTATTTATTAACTTTCATCTCCTCATAATTTATTTATTAATCTTATTTACTTGCTTAGTTGTTTTAATTATCTTTAGATTCTTGTCACTATGTATTTTGGAATTAAAAAATATATTGAATGTAAAAATGTGACTTTTTAATAAAAGTTATTTTAAAGATAAAATGTGAAATTGATACCAATATAAAATTTTTATATGAATATTTTATGGCATCATTAATAATTCAATTTTAATATAAGTATTCAATATGATTAAACAATTCAGTAATATAAATAATATAAAATGTGAAATTTAATTTAATAATAGAAATAGTAGATATAAATAAATTTATTACTATTTATGTTTAGAGATTTTTGTTGGATAATTTTAATTTTTTATTTGGGAGTAAAGGGTGAGAAGTAAAAGTTTAGGGGAAAAATAAAAAGTTTTGAGGAGTAGAAGTTTGAGGGAAATCAAATAGGGGGAGTAAAATTTTGGAGGGAAAATACTAAAAAAAATTAGGGGGTGATGGGTTTGGGAGGGAGTAAAAGTTTTAAGAGGAAAGTGAGATGAAGTAAAATTTTTTGGGAAAAATAAGAAGTTTTGAGAGTTTTTAGCAGTAAAATTTTGAGTAAAAGTAAATGAGAGAGTAATTTTGGTGGGAAATGGATTTTGGATAGATGGGGGTTGGGATGTGAGATGAGTAACAGTTTTGGGGGGGAAAGTGGGAAGGAGTAAAAGTTTTGAGGGAAAAATAAAAAAGTTTGGGAGTTTGGGTAAAAATGTAAAATATTATACCTTGATATTCGATTTATTCGAATTTGAAAACTCAACCCGATTTGAACTCGAAATTCGAAAAAAATTGAGCTGACTCGAATAATTCGATTAACTCGAATAAATCAATTCATTTAACTTAAAATTCGAATTTTTTTATTTTTTCAAGTTGAATCGAATTTTACTCACCCATACTAATTCGAATTTTACTCAATTCATTTATTTTTTCATAATTTAGTTATATTATAAATATTCCTAAGCATTTAAAATATCAATTTTAAATTAAGTTTTAACGTACAAATGTAACATTGTTATATTATAAAGGTGATAATTAATAATTTTTTTAGGTTAAAATTATATTTTAGTTTTTACCTATTATATCCAATTAGATATTCCTACACATTTCTAATGTTTTACATTATTATATTGTTTATTCCGCTGAATCTTTAGGTTACTCTTTGTTTTCCATTAATATTGTTGAATGTTTAGTTATTACGTATTAAGATATCAACATTCTTAGAGCAAAATTTCTCTCAATCTATCTCAACAATGAGGTGAGTAGATTATTAAAATTTTAGTGACTTTTATGCTCTCTTTTTCTTCTTTTTATTTTTATGTTTATGGTTTTTTTTTATTGTTTACTTGATTTTTTGTGTTGTCTGAATGGATTGTAAATTTATGCGAGGGTAAAAAATAAATTATATTTTAGTTTTTTTTTAACATCTAATTCAATTGTGAAAGTATGTGAAAGTTTCTGAGTTGTATAATACTTAAAACTACTCATATCCCACCTCAATATTTAAATAAGAGGATAAACGTGTTTCAGCACGCTTAATTGACAATAATACCAAGTCAATCGAATTAAGACTTAATTGATTATATTTTAATTGTTAGACGAGAAAGAAATCGTATATAATAAAATACATGTGAAAAGAGAATTTTTTTTTCATTAATATTTTTTTTACAAAATGTAAATTAGAATTTAAAGATTTGCACATGTACCTTTTTATTTTTTATTTTTTTATTTTTATTATAAATTCTTTTGAAGCAAATAAAGATAAATTTAGTATTTTGAAATTAATTAATTAAAATATTAATATTTTTAATAAATTATTATATTTTATTAATTGTGTTTTAAAATATACTTTTATAGCCAATTAAATTATTTTCACTTACCAAAATTAATCATCTTTATTTAAAAAAATAGTTTTTTATAACCAATTAAATTGATTTCATTTATGAAAATTTTATTTCTCTTAATATTTTAAAGCAGCTCTAAAATATATTCGGTTTTTAATAATATAAACTAACATTTATAATAAAATATATTTTAAAATATATACTTTTAAATATTTTAAGATCTATTTTAAAATTATTCAAAAAGACATTTTAGTAATTAAGTAATTTAATTTTGTAACACTCCAAAATTCATATTGTTGTTCTTGTGAAAATATGACATAGTTGTTTGTCTGCTTCAGTGGTTATATGATTTGGGTGTGTGTGAGAGGTCTCAATTTCTAGCCTGGTTTTGGGGAAATTTTTGTATTTTTCTGAATAAAGCCTTAACTTTACTCAGTAGGCTTAAGTTTAATTGTTGGTAAGTTTATATTAGAATGGACATGTTGATCTGGTAGTTAAATGGAGTGTTAAGTTTATTGGAGGACCTGAGTTTGATTCTCTACACAGGTAAAGGATAGTATTTTTGCTCCTAGTTTCGGCTAGAGTTGTGCTGAACTGAGTTTCTGAGTGGTGGAGGTGTAGTGAGAAGTGGGGAGAGAAAATTAAGGGATTGTTGCTAGTGGGAGTTATCAAAATATTTTGTTTCTGATTGTTTTTCTTTTGCAAATTGTGGCTAGGTGGAGGTGTAAGTGTTGAGCCCTTAATGTGAATTACTGTCGAAATCTGTTAGCCAATTGCTAAATCAATGTTGTCTATATTGATTTTAGGTTCTGAAGTGCTCGGGGATGCTTTAGCTTCGTTTCGTAACCAGGTGTATACCTAAAAACATAGAAAACAAAATTTGGCGAAAGCCGAAAAAGTACACCATCGACACCACACAGGCGTGTGGTCGCCTATGTGGCAAGCCGTGTGTTAGGCTGTGGCCACCACATGGGCATGTGATCGACGAGGCTTGGCCGCGCGTGAAGGATACGGCCGTGTGATGGCTGGATAGGCCGTGTGCGACACACGGGCTAGACTGAATTGGGTCATATGGGCCACACAGGCGTGTGGATCCATACGGGTAGTCCACACAGGCAAACCACATAGGTGCGTGAGCCCATTTCTCTAAAAAGTTCTCTAAGGTTACACGGTCGCCCAAGTCGACTGTGGACCTACTGTAGGGTCAGTAGCACTACTTAGACCCCTATATGTGTAATCTGCCTGTCTGATTTCTATACTGAGCTTGAGTATTGATTTGAATGTATGGTCTGTTAATTGCATAATAGCATGACATTTATTACATGTTGAATTGCATTGGGGTGGGTTGATGATATTTAGAGGAAGTATTTTGAAAGGCTTTTAAGTCTGTTATCTAGCAACTCAGCTGCAATATTCTGATTATGTGCCGCATTTTGGTACAGCATGGTGTGTAGGGATAGGTGGGTGTTTTTAACCCCACATGGTGTGTAAGGATGGACGGAGATGGTATGTAGAAGCTGGTGGGTAGGATTCTGGTTTTCTGTTACTGCATATTGTATTTGAGATGGGCCAATGCCCTAATTTATATCTAAGACTGTATCTGAATGGGCTAACGCCCAAATTGAATCTGTAATGGGCTCAGGCCCCAGACTGTATATTGACTGATTTCTGATGTTAAACTGTGTGCATGTTTCTGGGGGGATTACATACTGAGTTTGCGAAAACTCACCCTTATCTATTTAATCTATATAGGTAATCCCCAGACTTGGCAGGTTGGTGTAGCGGAGGATCGACAGTCGCCACACGTAAATTTTAGATTGTTTTCTGTTAATTTTCAAATTTTATTACTTGTTTGGGGTTTTTGTTATAACTTTTGGACGCTGGACTGTTTGGCTTTAAATTTTGGCTTTTAAATTGTTTTACAATTTTATTACTGCTAGGCATGATAAAACTCGTTTTCACTAAGATTGAACGAGTTCCCTAGAATATGTGTTTTTCAAAGCTTCCGCTAAAAAGAAACAATTTTTGACATAACGAATAACACGTGTTTTACTCCGAATTAAGTTAAAGGCTAATTAACTGGAACGATTTTAACCTGACAAACTCGTTTTTGAATTTCGTTCCATGTGACATCTCCAGATTCGGCCATAATGTCTAAGCCGGGTTTGGGGTGTTACATTTAGTGGTATCGAAGTTAGGTTAAAAAACTCGACTGTGAATTTTGGGTTTTAAAAGTTTAGTTTCAAAAAGCTGATTTACAAATAATTTTAAACGATTTGACTGAGTATGTGGTACATCGAGTCTCTGAGTCTCCGACACCAATCCTGTAAGTTTCTGTATACTGATGAAATTGATAGTTATAATAGATAGATTATACTGAAAACACTTTAGTTAGTGTACTCTGAAACTGTAGGAAAATTGATAGATACTGTGATTCGTGATAACAAACTTTGAACTTTTGATATTTTCTTACATAAAATATCTGCTAATAAATATCGAAACTGTAACTGATTCATAAAACTGTTAATGTAAATAAACTTTAAATTCTATGATGAGCATACAAGGTATTCGTAGACGGGGTACAAGAGGCCGTGGAAGAGGCCGTAGAAGGGCTCGAGCTGAGTCCTCATCATCTGGCAATATGCCTAATCTAAATACTAGTGAAACGCCAGTTTCACCTGTGACTCAGACTGGGTCTCGAGATCACGTGACTAGGGATGACGCATTGCCCCAGGCTATGCTGAGTTTATTAGAGAGTCACTGGGCCCAATATTGGATCTGGGGACTGAGGGTTGCTTACGGAACGACTCTAGTCAGAGGCGAATGCAAGGGGGGCTGGCAGTGGCCCTGACCCCCCCTAAATTGGAAAATTTATATTTAAGCCCTTAGAATTTTTTTAAAATTTTAAATTAGTAAAGGTAAAATTATACTTTGCCCCCCCTAAATTATAAAAATTCTATTTAATCCTTTAAAAATTATAAATATATAGACTATAAAAAATTAAAATTTCATTCGGCCCCCTTAAAAATTTATTCTAGCTTCGCCCCTGACTCTGGTCCAACGCGGCTGAGCTATTTAGGGGTGTTCTTGGAGTCACCCTTAATGTGGCTGAGTACTGGGTGGAGGCTACAGAGAGAATCATGGACGATTTGGATTTTACCCCTGAACAGAAGCTAAAGGGTGTCGTTTCCTTGCTTCGTAATAAAGCATATCAGTGGTGGCTAACTGTAAAGGAAGGGACTCAGCCAGATTGACTGCCTTGGAATTTCTATAAGTCTGCTTTCCAAGGTAAATATGTGGGGGTGAGCTACATCGATACTAGGAGACATGAGTTTCTGAATCTCACACAAGGTGACTGATCAGTGGTTGAGTATAAGGTAGAGTTTCTAAGATTGAGCGGTTATGCATGAGGTATGGTGGCGATTGAATATAAGATATGTGTTCACTTCGAAGACGACCTTAAGGATAGTCTAAGGGTCTTGATTGCTCCATGGAGGGAGCGTGATTTCTCTGTACGGGTTGAGAAGGCGAAGATCACAGAGAAAGTTAAGAGCGTTGAGTGCCAAAACCAAAATTGCGAGACAAGATAGAATAAAAGGAATTCAGAGTCATCGAATTCTACATTGAGGCCTAAGCAAAAGGCCAGATTTGACGGGTGATATGCATGATATAAAGTAATAAAATTTATAATAATGATCGTACAAAAAACTAACTATTATCACGACTCTAAGGCAAGCGCACCTATCGAACAGTAGTATAGCTTAGTGGCAAGACCGAGATATCATACCCAAGGGAACCAAAAGTACTAGTACTTACTTCCTTTCTATTATCTAACCTAAAAATAAAAGGGGTTTTTATGAAGACTAAACTAATTCTAAAACTAAACTAAGAATGCACAAAAAGTAAATTGGGGAAAAACTCTTAGGAAAGACTGATTAATTTGGACAATACTCAAGGGAGAATCCACCTAAACTTCACTTGTTATCAATTCTTGAGCTAGACGATTTATTCACTTGACCTGATCTTTAAAGATCCCTAACTTACGTTAATACCTCCGTCGAGGATAACAACAACTAATACTAGGTTGATTAACTGAAATCTCTTTCTAGTTAAAACCACTAGTCTTGCATTAACTCGATCTATAGATCCCCTTATTAGGTTTGACCCTAATCCGGCAGATTTATGTCGCCCTATGTCTAGGGTTGCATGCAACTCCGCTTAATTATGCTAGATCTACTATTAAACAGGGACTTTTGCTCCTCTGAATAAGCACATCAATACTTGATTTAATACCTAGTATTATTAAAACAAGAATTAGGAACACATAATTAAGAACAATTCAAGTATTTATCATATAACTCAAGATAAAATAATAACAAGATTTATCTTAGGTTTCATCCCCCTCAATTATTTGGGGGATTTAGTTCATGATTAATAAAGAAAACATCTTAGAAGAGTAGAAATAACAAAACATAAAGAACCCAAAAACCTTTGAAGGATTGAAGGGAGATCCTCTGTCTTGATATAGAATATGGCTTCTGGGATGAATCAATTGGCTTCCCTTGGAGTAATCCCTTACTTTCACTCTCTGTGTTAGCAGAAATAAGGCGCTCCTTTGTGGGATAAAGAGTACTCCCTTAGCGAGAAATAAGCACCACTTGTAGTTGTCCCCTAAGGTCTTTATATAGAGCTTTGAAATGCCTTTCTTAGCCCCTAAGTATCCTTTTCTGAGTGAAATTAATCTATCTCATGACAGGGACACTCCAGTGTGGCACGCCCGTGTGAATCAAGGCCCAGGCCATATTTTGGGCCTGTTGAATGTGGCACGGCCGTGTGAATCGGAGTTGGGCTGTGTTTGGACTTTCAGGTGGCACGGTTGTGTGACACGGCCGTGTGGTGAACCTCCAGGCCGTGTTGTTGTTGTACTTTGGCCCATTTTCTCCGTTTATGGTCCGTTTCTCGTTCTTTTCACTTTCCTATGCTCATCTGAGTATAAAACATGAAATAAAAGGATTAAGAGCACCAATTTCCACAAATTCAATAATAATTTATTCAGAATATAGGCTAAGCATGAGGTAAAAACATGGATAATTTATCGTTTATCAATGGGCCAGTCAGAGCTGGGCCCCCTGTTGCACCTACTAGGATATTACCTTGTGGGCATTATGGTAAACGTCATCTGAGCGAGTGTTGGAGGGCGACTGAGGCATGCTTAAGATGTTAGTCTACGAAGCACTGTGTTTGAGAGTGTCCACTGAGGGCCGAACAGATGCAAGCTTCAGGTTCCGGTACGGCGCAACCACCGAGGGTAGTTCAGCAGCCACCTAGGGGTCATGATCAGGCTAGGGGTGGTAACAATATGGGCCTTGGAAAGAGAGCACCGGACAGAGGTGCTGGACAGATTGAGGCAAAGCAGTCCGCTCTTGTTTATATTGCTCGTCCCTGAGAAGACAGAGATGCTTCGAACATCATCACGTGTAACGCCCTAAAAATCTCGAACTTCTTTTTGTGTGGTTTTTATATGAATCTATGCTTAGTAGTCTTAGGAAAATATTATTTAGGTGTTAGAAGGCCCATAGTAGAGTTTGGGTCTAAGTTTAAAAGGGAAAAATATTAAATTTATTTTGGAGTTTAATTTTAGGCTTCTAGAAGATTAGTAGTGGCGTGAAGCTAGACTCTCAGAGAGGTAATCGAAAGGGAAAATTTAGGAAATAGATTTGGGAGTTATTAGGGAGAAAAACGAGGAGATGAGAAGGGGGAAGTGATGGAGCTGAATTGGGAATTGAGGTTATGGGCTATAAATATGTGCCGAATTTGGGATCCTAGGCTAATACCAAATTTCTAATCTTTTCCTCAAGTGCCGATTTGTATTTTTTTTCTTCTCTTCTTTCTTTTTTTCTTGCCGAATTCTCTTCTCCCTTTTATCCTTTTACTGAAAATCCATAGAGTTGTGTTTTTTTCTCTGCAAAAGCCAAACACTATCCCTAATTTCTTAAAAGCCGAATATCTATAGTCCTTGTCGACTTCTTCCCTTAAATCTCCTAAAAGCCGAATACCCACGTTCTCTTATCGATTTCTTTTATTTTCTTTCATCATAAACCTATTTTTGTAATTTGCAACCCTTAATCAAGTGGTTAAAAGCCAATTGCACACTCAGTAGAGATCTAGGTCGCAAGATTGGAGATTAGTTTCGGTAAGTGCTTAGTTAACTATTTTTAGTACGTTTTGGGTAAAGTCGAAGGGGCTATCTAATCTTTTCTTTTTCTTGTCGTTAACCCTGTTTTAACAAGGGATAGGGTTCTAGGAGTCCAAGCGTGGAAAGGATCTCTAGCAAGTGGTAAGTGAACTCGTTTTCAATTCCGGCTTCATGGGTGACCGAATATAAATATAGTTGATAGGGGTGACTCGTGTGGAATACGAGTCATTTGATGTTGATAATATGTGTGTATTGGTGCAGCTTTAAGAATATTTGGGAATATTTGCTAAGGAAAGGCTAGAAAAGCCGAAGATACACGGTAAGGTTACGGTAAGGCTTCGGGATTTGATTAAGTTGTAGTTTAAGGTATAGAATTGATTTGAAAATGGTTTTGGTTGTAGGTTGAGGCTGAGAATAGAGTAGTGCGAGTCGTCAATCAGGTGTGTACATACACTACACACACAAAAATCGGCAAAAGCCGAAAACCTAAAATCCCAAATGGGCCTGACGAACTTGTGGGCCCAAAGTGGCAAATTTGTGATATGAAACTGTATGATGGCTTGCCATGCATGATTGTATGATTTTATGATTGGATTATGATCGGGCCTAATGGGCTACATAAGCATGTTTGGGGTTTAATGTAAATGATTGGGCCTAGTGGGCCTTATGGGGTCGTAGAAATACATGCTAGGGTTTTAATGGACTATAGGCCTAGTTCTGATCTCTCAAATTTTACATAAAACTTAATTAAATAATTAAACAAACCCGTGGGCAAGTCGCTAGACTAAGGTGTGGCAATGGATGTGTGCATGCCTAGGATTGGATCTAGGAAGAGCTTGGTACTTAAGCGGTCCGAGTGACCCACCTCCTCTTCTCTTGAATCCTACCTGGTGCATAGTGTCCGTTCACTTTAGTCGCGAGGACTTATTGATGGGCCAAATCCAAAATTAAAGTCTGTACTTTTAAGAAATTACGAAAATACCTTTCTAGGGTAGAATTACCAAAATACCCTCTAGGGTAGAATTACTAAAATGCCCCTGTAGAGTAGAATTATTATAACACCTCAAAGGGTAGAGTTACCGAGACACCCTTGTAGGGTAGAAATTACCAAAATACCCCTGGGTAGTGAAATGACTAAAATACCCCTATGTGTTATGAGTGTGACTGGTGTATGTTGTATGTGACGATGATGCATTCATGAGATATTATGTTGCATGTAGGCTGGGTTTTGATTGGAGGAAGTGTATATGAGGGTCGCACGGTCGCTTGATGATTGTGGACCCAATGAAGGCTTTTGAGCCACGAGCAACTTGCTGCAACGTTTGAGTAGTGCCGCAACCGGTGCTACCTTTGGAGTGTAGATGATGGGTGGGTTGATGTAGACATCCCCACAGGTGTGTTGGGTTGGTACGGGTGGTGTGTAGCGGCTGGATTTGGGATGGGAACATTTGCATTCATGGAATTCTGATATGATATAAAGTCATTGTGGGCTGAGGCCCAGACCACCGATATTGATTTGGGCTTAAGCCCAATGTGATATGTGCATACTGAATTGATTTGATTGCCAAGGGTCATACACACTGAGTTGTGAAACTCACACCGTTATTATTAATATTTCAAGTGATCCACGGTAAATGGCTCGACGCAGGAGAAGACTCGGAAATAGCCACACTACAAGTTACTTAGGAATTTTAAATATAGATTTATTAAGTGCTTTATGATAATTTTTTTTAACCTTCATTATGATGTAATAAGGCTCTGTAACTCCGGTTTCGCTATTTACTTGGGATTTATTACTGTTATATTTAATAAACATGGGTTTTTTTCCTAATTAATTGTTTAATTAAATTCTTCGATTTATAACTAAGTAAATTCTTTTCAAGTATATTTCGTTCGAACTAAGCTTCTAACTAAACCGTTTTAAAAGTAACACTTCAATGTGACATCGCCAGATTCGGGCCTAACTTCTAGGCCGGGTTTGAGGTGTTACATAACGGGTTTGTTTTTAATTTATGATATACCTTATCTTGTATTAATAAACATATTCTCTACGCATTCCTATGTAACTAGCACTGTGTCTGAACTTTAGAGATTCTAGTTGAGAATACTTCTAGTGAGGTGACTGTTCTGAGTCCTTTAGGGCTATTTATCTGAGTTAGCATATTGTATAGAGACGTTCCATTAGAGGTTCAAGGGACAATATTTTCGGCTGATCTAATGGAGCTTCCGTTTTGGTAGTTCGACCTATTTTTGGGAATAGACTAGTTGGTCAAGCACCGAGTAAGTCTGGACTGTGCGTCTAAAAGGGTCATTTTGAGAATCGAGGAGGACTATGAGGTAGTTATGATTGGAGAACGTCGAGATTATCTGACTAATGTGATTTCTGTGTTAGTGGCAGAAAAGTTGGTTCTGAAGGGATGTAAGGCATTTTTGGCCTATAAGCATTTCTGATTTTGGGGATTCTTCTGTAAAGGACATCAGGACTATAAGGGATTTTTGGATGTCTTTCTTAAAGAACTATCGGGTTTGCCTCCGAGCTAAAAAATAGACTTTGGGATCAAACTTATACCTAATTGCCCTCTACTGAATGGCATCGAAGGAGCTTACAGAGCTTAAGGCTTAGATTCAAGAGTTGTTGGATCGTGGGTTCATCCGTCCTAGTGTGTCTCCATGGGGAACACCTGTATTGTTTATAAAAAGAAAGATGGGGCAATGAGGATGTGTATCGACTACCGACAATTGAACAAGCTAACGATTAAGAATAAGCACCCACTTCTAAAGATTGATGATTTATTCGACCAGTTTAGAGGGGCTTTTTTGTTTTCCAAAATTGATCTACGTTCAGGTTACCATCATTTGAGGGTTAAAGAGACTGATGTGCATAAGACGGTATTTAGGACTTGATATGGAATTACAAGTTCCTAGTTATGCCCTTTGGATTGACTAATGCACCAACGACATTTATAGACTTGATGAACTGAGTATTCCAGCCCTATCTAGATTAGTTTGTAGTAGTGTTCATCAATGATATCTTAGTGTATTCTAAGACTAAAGACGAGCACAATGAGCATCTCAGAGTGGTACTTCAGACTCTTCGTGAGAAATAGCTTTATGCGAAGTTCAGCAAGTGTGAGTTCTAGCTCCGTGAAGTGACCTTTTTGGGACATGTAGTTTGTGTTAAGAGTATTCGTGTAGATCCTCGTAAGATTAAGGCTGTGTTGAATTGGAAACAGCTGAAGAATGTATCTAAAATCTGTAGCTTTCTGGGGTTGACGGGTTATTATTGACATTTTGTAAAAAGGTTCTCTTTGATCGCAGCTTCGTTGACTAAACTTTTGCGTAAGGAAGTTCCTTTTTTCTGGATTGATGCACAACAGGAGAGCTTCGAGAAGCTTAAGACTATAGCATGAGCTTGGTAAAGACTTTGTGGTTTACAATGATGCATCACATGTCGGTCTGGGTTGTGTGTTGATGCAAGATGGTAAGGTGGTAGCATATGCATCTCGTCAGCTCAAAATTCATGAAGCAAACTATTCGACGCATGATTTGGAATTGGTTGTCGTAGTTTTCGCTTTAAAAATCTAGAGGCATTATCTGTACGGTGAGAAGTGTATTATCTATAATGACCATAAGAGCTTTAAGTATCTCCTCACTCAGAAGGAGTTGAATCTTAAGCAGCGTAGATGGGTTGAGCTGCTTAAGGATTATGATTATATCATTGAGTACCATTCAGGCAAAGTTAATGTGGGCCAATGTGGTGGCCGATGCGTTGAGCCGTAGGGCCATGACTGACCTGAAAGCGATGTTTGCTCAACTTAGCTTATCGACGATGGAAGTCTGTTGGCAAAACTTCAGGTTAAACCAATATGGATTGAACAGATTCGAGGTAAATAGTTGGGGGATAAGTCTCTTGAGTTGCGATTTTATCAAGTTGAGAATGGTGACACTATTGATTTTGGGGTAAACAATAATATGGTACTTTGTTTCTGTGGTTGGATGTGTATACCGAATGATGTAGATTTAAGATAGTTGATCTTGAAGAAGGCGCATAGTAGCCCTTATGCTATGCATTGTGACAACCCTAATTTGACCCTAATCGAAAAAGTGGTTTTGAAACTATTAAACCGAGTCAGAAAATTTTTAAAATGTTATTTTCTATGTTTTATATATGTGAAGTCTCATGTGTGAAATTATTGTATCTTAATTTTGTTATTTAGATGTGGAATTATCAAAAAGGACTTATTTGAAAAACCTTGAAAATGTGGTGGATAGATCTCAAGTGACCGAATGTTAATGATTAATAATGTGGGTATTTGCATGGTTATTAAACCATTTTATTCATGCATTCGGTAGTGGGAGTTGGTATAAGGCATTATATGCTTTGAAAATTAATTAAAGAGAAACTAAAAATATGTTATAATATAATTTATGATTAAATAAAATAGAAGTGGGTGAGAAAAACAAAGAAAAAGCTTCATAGTTCTTGTTCTTAGCCGAAACTAAAGGAAACCAAAAAGAATAAGAGCTCTTGGATATTCGGTCACTTGAGAGTCCAAAATTCAAGGTAAATTCTTGATAATTTGAGTTATATTTTAATGATTTGAGTTCTTTGTTTGATAACCTCCTAGACCCATGATTTTAATCTTTGAATTTAGTATTATTTTGATGTTCGGTCATGAGGGAAAAGTTGTGAATTTCGAATTTGATGGTTAAAATCAATGAATGAGTGTTATTTGGACCTTATAATGATAAAAATTATGGGATTAAATGCTTGTGAGTTTAATTGTGGAATGTGTGCATAGTGTGGCTAAATGGTGCATTCGGCCATGGAAGAGAGGTATAGAATGGTTGTTGTTCTTTTTTATGTTTTAATGAGAAATGGAAGATGGGTGAAGTGTGAGCTAGTAAATGTGTATATATGTGGATTAATTGATAGATGGGGAATCGGTTAACACACTTGGTTATGTCCAAATTGTTGAATGTGAACCTAGGTAAGGACTTTAGTATGTTTGTGTTTTAAATTGATATTAGGGAGGTTTGAAATGTGTAATTGTGGTTATGAAAAAAAAACATTATGCTTTTGGTAATCAAAAAGTGTATTCGGTCTTAGCATGTATGCATGAATGATTGGTGTTGAACACTTTAAAGAACGCATAGTTAAAAATTGAGTTTGAAGTCAGTAATTGAAATAAAGATGAATTCAATAGATAAATGACACTCGGCCATTTTAAGGAATTGTGTATAAACTAGCTAAATTTTGTTATAATTGGTTTGAATGTTAATTTTTGTTGTATGAATGCCGAATGGCAACCTACCTAAGGATTTAAGTAATAGTTTTATTTGACTTTGGTTAATCGGTTTTGGAGGTTAAATGGTGAAAACTCATGCTAGTTAATTGAAATAAGTTTTAATTTCTAAGAGTAAATCTACCTATGACCGAATGTGATAATTTTTGCCAAGGAATAACTTAGTTGTATGTGCTTTAAATTGAATTATAAATTGAGGATATGGAAAGGTTTAATTAGATGATAAGTAGCAATCGGCTATTGTGTTTATATGAAAATAGATGCCGAATGGAGACTTAAACAACTAATTGAGTAAATTGTTGTTTAGTTAGGTGATTGAAAGAACAAAATGGTTGTATAGTTATTATTAGATAAAGGAAATGTTTTGGCAATTATGCTACTTGAATGTTCGATTCAATGTTATTGTATATGAATATGGAGAATTCAGCTCAAGAGTATCATTGTGATATAATATGCTTTTATTTGAGATTTTGAATAAAGAAAAGTGAATAAGTAACTAAGAAAGTTAATTTATTCAATTTAGCTCAAGAACTCAAGGAAACCAATTCAGACCGTGGAAAAGGGAAATTGGTCGAATAATCGAAATTTGACGTAAGTTAGCCATCGAGGTAAGTTTTAAGTAATTTGGCTTGGCTTGTATTTTGAGCAATTGATGCTACTTGTATGATTAATCTTATTCGAATGTGAAAATTGAGATGAAAGGTATATAAATAGAAATGTTTTATGGTTAATTAGTATGCATGAGATTGAGGTAAAAGTCTTATGTGTGTTAATGTGTATCAAAGCCGAATGGCTAGATTGTGTATCAAAGATGAATTATGATATGTGTTAAGACCGAATGGTAAGTGTGAAATGTATTTGTTAATTTGCTTTAGGCAAGGTTCGAATGATGCAATAAAGGTTATGATATGTTTATAATATGTGTGAATTAAAAGTATATGCCCTAAGGTATGTGAAGAATTTAGTCTATGAGCTATTGAGCTTTGACATTTAAAATTATGGCCAACAAGCTTTAAACTAGTGTTTAATTATTGAGCCTTGTGCCTAGCAGGCGTAAAGCCGGTGAAATGACTTCGGGCCTTGTACCTAGCAGGCGTAATGTCGGTGAAGTAATTTCAGACTTAACAAGTCTAGCAGGCTTTGAGCCGGTGATGAAATTCGGGTTTTATACCCAGCAGGCCAAGTGCGGGTGAATTTAATAAAAGTCTATGACTACGAGATCTTATGTTAAGATGAGAAAATGAATTCGTATTTCATATTAAGTGACCCAGGTATGTGATACTTATCTAATTATGTGAGAATGAATCTAAATGGGATTATGGATTGTTCATTTGTGAATATTCGACTCATGTGATATTATTCATAGAAGTAAATAGTATGTATGTGGTTTTGAATAAAGAAGGAATGTTTTAAATGTGGATGTAATTATGGGTATATATTCAGCCTTGTGAAATTGTATATATGGAGGATATGTTTTGTTCATGTATGATTTTGAAATTTTAATGAAATGTTAGGTATACGAAATATGTGAAATATGGCGATGTACATTCGGCCAAAGGGTGGTTATTATTATTAAATGATGTATTTGTGATTGATTTATTCAATTAATTAAAGTTGTTTAGTTTACTTAAGACTTACTAAGCTAATTAGCTTACTTCGAGTGTATTTACTTCTCTGTTTTATAGATCTCGTTTGAAGCTACGGGCTCGAGGGATTCACGCTTAAAGTCATCCACACTATCGACACTATTTTTGGTACTTGATAGTTTATATTTTGAAGATGGCATGTATAGGCTTAACTACCTTTTGAATCAAATGATGTTTTGAAATTGTATATATGAATAGCCATGCGAAAATGGCTTGCCTAATTGCTAAGAATGAATGTGTGGTTGATGAAGTTATATGGCTGTTCAATTAGTAAACTTTCATCATGGTTAACTGGATTTTTGTTACAAATATTTACAAGTGATTTCACTAGTATAGGATGACCTTATATTCGGCTATAGCTTAAACAAATTACCAAATGAATAGTATTAATTCTTTCATGAGATGTAATCGGCTTTTTGCATATTTGATCAATCAAATTTTAAATTTATAACTTAATAAGTTGACATGTATACTTGATGCTAAGTATTAAGCTATGAGCTGTAGCATGTACATGTTTATGTTTGATCAATTATTAATGACTCATGATTGCATGTAGTGATTTCGGTCATGGTCCAAATGCTTTAAATCTCTTTGACATCCATTATTATTTAGTGAATAAAGTACCTACATTATATGTTTGTTCTCGAATATTTAGAAGTTTTGGTTGATGAGTAATACCTTATAACCCTGTACCGACGACGGTTACGGGTTAGGGGTGTTACATGCATCCTGATGGGAGCAAGATGTATCGAGCTTTTCGAAAGTTGTACTGGTGGCCAGGGTTGAAGTGTGAGATTACTGACTTCGTTTCTCGCTGTTTGACATGTTAGCGGGTTAAAGTTGAGCATTAGTTACCTTCGGGTTCACTGCAGCCAATTAAGATTCCGTTATGGAAATGGGAATGAGTAATGATAAACCCATTAAGAAGGATTTTGTTTGGGTCATCGTAGATCGATTGACCAAATTTGCTCACTTCATCCCAGTAAGGATAGACTTTTCTCTTCAGAAATTGGCTAAGTTCTAAATATCAGAAATAGTAAGATTGCTAAGGGTACCTGTCTCGATCATTTCCGATAGGGATTTTCGTTTTACGTCTTGGTTTTGAAGAAAGCTATATGAGGCTCTAGGTTCAAGGTTGGACTTCAATACTGCTTTCCATCCTTAGACAGATGGTCAACCGGAGAGGGTGATTCAAATACTAAATGATATATAGAGGAGCTGTGTTATTGATTTCTGAGGTAGTTGAGAGGATTATCTGCCGTTAGCGGAGTTTGCCTATAATAATAGTTTCCAGTCTAACATCCAGATGGCACCTTACGAGGCTATATATGGTCGTAAGTGTCGCACTCCTCTATGTTGGACTGAGTTGGGTGAACGATGTGTTCTAGGTTTTGAGTTGGTTTCCAAGACAGAGGATAATGTTAGGCTGATTCGGGATCGCCTGAAAGCGAATTTTGATAGGTAGAAGTCCTATGCAGATCTGAAGAAGAAGGATATCGAATATTCTGTGGGGGATTTCGTATTTCTTAAAGTCTCGTCATGAAAGAATGTTTTGAGGTTTGGCCGTAAGGGCAAGTTAAGTTCTAGGTTTACTGGGCCTTACTGAATTCTGAGGCGTGTGAGACATGTCGCTTATCAGTTGGAGCTACCTCCGGAGTTGGATCGCATTCATGATGTATTTTATGTCTCGATGTTAAGGCGCTACCACTCTGATCCCACACATATTGTTACTATAGAGGAGATTGAGGTTAGGCCAGATTTGACATTTGAGGAGGAGCCGGTTCAGATTCTAGATCGTAACATTAACGTCCTGAAAAAGAAATCTATCCCTCTGGTGAAGGTTCTGTGGCGTAACCATAGCACGGAAGAGGCTACGTGGGAGCCTGAGGATGGGATACGACAGCAGTATCCTCATTTGTTCTAATCAAGTAAATTTCGAGGCTGAAATTTTTTTTAGGGGGTTGAGTTGTAACGCCCTAATATTCGCGATATGAAGTAATAAAATTTATAAATATTGATCACACCAAAACTAACTAATATCACGATTTTAAGGCAAGCGCACCTATCGAACAGTAGTATAGTTTAGCGGTAAGACCGAGATATCGTACCCAAGGGAACTAAAAGAACTAATACTTACTTCCTCTCTATTATCTAACCTAAAAAAAAAAAGGGGTTTTTATTAAACTAATTCTAAAACTAAACTAAGAATGCACAAGAAGTAAATTGAGGAAAAACTCTTGGGAAAAACTGATTGATTTGGACAATACTCAAGGGATAATCTACCTAGACTTCACTTGTTATCAACTCTTGAACTAGACGATTTATTCACTTGACTTGATCCGTAGAAATCCCTAACTTATGTTAATATCTCTCTCGAGACTAAAAACAACTAACTCTAGGTTGATTAACTGAAATCTCTTTCTAATTAAAACCCCTATTGTTGCATTAACTTGATCTATGGATTTCCTTATTAGGTTTAACCCTAATCTGGCAGATTTATGTCGCACTATGTCTAGGGTTGCATGCAACTCTGCTTAATTGTGTTGGATCTACTCCTATGCAGGGACTTTTACTCCTCTACATAAGCACATTAGACTTAAACCAATATCCTGGAAATATCAATTTAAGAGTTAAAAACACAATTAAGAACAAATTAAATATCTATCATGTAATTCAAGAGAAAATAATAACAAGATTAGTCTTAGGTTTCATCCCTCCTCAAGTATTTGGGGGATTTAGTTCATAATTAATAAAGAAAACATCTCAGAAGAATTAAAATAACAAAACATAAAGAACCCAAAAACCTCTAAAGGATTGAAGGGAGATCCTCTGTCTTGATGTAGAATTCAGCTTCTGGGATGAATTAATCGGCTTCCCTTCAAGTAATTCCCTGCCTTTAACTCCCCGTCTTGGCGGGAATAAAGCACACCCTTGAGGTTGCCTACTAGGGTCTTTATATAGAGTTTTGGAATGCCTTTCTTATCCCCTAGGTATCATTTTTCGAGTGAATTGAATTATCTCACGACAGGGACACGCCCGTGCGGATCGAGGCCCAGGCCGTGTTCGAGCCTATTGATGGTGGCACAGCCGTGTGGTTCGGCCGTGCTTATCGGGGTTGGGCCGTGTTGGGCTCCAGGTGACACGGCCGTATGGCACGGCTGTGTGGTGAACTTCTTGGCCGTGTCGTTTTCATACTTTGGCCCATTTTCTCCATTTTTGGCCTGTTTCTCATTCTTTTCTCTTCCCTATGCTCACCTGAGTATAAAATATGAAATAGAAGGATTAAGAGCACCAATTTCCACAAATTCAATAATAATTCATCCAGAAATTAGGCTAAACATGAGGTAAAAATATGTATAATTTATCGTTTATCACGCCCCAAAATTCATATTGTTGTTCTTGTGAAAATATGACACAACTCTCTATCTACTTCAGTGGTTATGTCTGGGTGTGTGTGAGAGGTCCCAAGTTCAAGCCTGGTTTTGGGGAATTTTGTATTTTTCTGAATAAAGCCTTAACTTTACTCAGTAGGCTTAATTGTTGGTAAGTTTATATCAGAATGGGTCTGCTGGTCTGGTGGTTAAGTAGAGTGTTAAATTTATTAGAGGGCTGAGTTCGATTCTCTGCTAGGCAAGGGATAGTATTTTTGCTCCTAGTTTTGGCTAGAGTTGTGCTGAATTGGGTTTCTAAGTGATGAAGGTGTAGTGGGAAGTGAGGGGAGAAAATTAAGGGATTGTGGCTAGTGGGAGTTATCAGAATATTTTGTTTATGGTTGTTTTTCTTTTGCAAATTTCGACACTTTCTCCCTCTCTCTCTTTTTCTGACGCCAACCTCTCCTTTATTCCTTTTTTGTTTTTTTGCTTTCAATTACTTTCCCACTCTATTTTGCTCATTCATCTGTGTTTTTTCGGAGTTTCGTTCTTCCTTTTCTGTCAACTGCTGGTAAGCTTTTTAAAAGTGTTTTAGTTTTGTTTTCTAAGTGACCGATGGGAAGTGTATTTTGTGTTTGATAGCGAGGAATTAGGCTGAGTTGGACTGTCTTTTCGAGGAGTTCTAGTCATAATCACTTGAGTTGGAAGTGTTAATGTTGAGCCCTTAATGTGAATTACTGTCAAAATCTGTTAGTTAATTGCTAAATCAAAGTTGTCTATACTGATTTTAGGTTCTGGAGTGTTTGGGGTTGCTTTAGCTTCGTTTCGTAACCAGGTGTGTACCCGAAAATACAGAAAACAGAATTCGATGAAAGCCCAAAAAAGGAAACTGTCGACGCCACACGAGAGTATGATCAACGAGGCCTGGCCATTCGCGAAAGGCATGGCCATGTGATGGCCGGATAGGCCATGTGCAATGCACGAACTAGACTAAATTGGGCCGTGTGGACCACACGAGCATGTGGGTCCACATGGGTAGTCCACACGAGCAAACCACATGGGCGTGTGAACCCATTTCTCTGAAAAGTTCTCTAAGGTTGCACCGGTCGCCCAAGTCGACTGTGGACCTACTATAGACCCTTATATGTGTAATCTGTCTGTCTGATTTCTGTACTGAGCGTGAGTGTTGATTTGAATGTATGGTCTGTTAATTGCATAATAGCATGACATTTATTGCATGTTGCATTACATTGGGGTGAGTTGATGATATTTGGAGGAAATGTTCTGAAAGGCTCTTAAGTTTGTTATCTGGTAGCTCAGCTGAAATATTGTGATTATGTGCCGCATTTCAGTACAGCATGGTATGTAGGGATGGGTGGGTGTTTTTAACCCCACATGGTGTGTAGGGATGGACGGAGATGGTGTGTAGAGGCTGGTGGGTAAGATTCTGATTTTCTGTTACTACATATTCTATCTGAGACTGTATTTGAATGGGCTAAGGCCCAAACTAAACCTGTAATGGGCTCAGGCCCCAGATTGTATATGACTGATTTTTTATGTTAAACTGTGCGCATGTTTTCTAGGGGGATTACACACTGGGTTTGCGAAAACTCACCCTTATCTGTTTAATCTTTAGAGGTAATCCCCAGACTTGACGGGTCGATGCAGCGGAGGACTCGACGGTGGCCACACATAAATTTTAGACTGTTTTCCGTTAATTTTTAGGTTTTGTTACTTGTTTGGGGTTTTTGTTATAACTTTTGGACGCTGGACTGTTTGGCTTTAAATTTTAGCTTTTAAATTGTTTTACGATTTTATTACTGCTAGGCATGATAAAACTCGGTTTTCACTAAGATTGAACGGGTTCCCTAAAATATGTGTTTTTCAAAGCTTCCGCTAAAAAGAAACGATGTTTGACATAACGAAGAACATGCGTTTTACTCCGAATTAAGATAAAGGCTAATTAACTGGAACAGTTTTAACTTGACAAACTCGTTTTCGAATTCCATTCCATGCGACATCGCCAGATTTGGCCATAATGTCTAGGCCGGGTTTGGGGTGTTACAAATTTTATAAATAACGATATAGAGGGCCTGTTCTGCAGTGCTTTAAAAAAGCACTTTTGGCTCTAAAAGCACTTTTGGCTCTAAAAGCACTTTTGGAAAAAAAAAAAAAGCTGTGCTAAACTAGTTTTTGAAAAGCATTTCTAAAAACGAAAAGCTCAAATTTTTAGCTTTTTCTCCCCAAAAGTACTTTTAGTGATTATTTACTTTTTCATCCCTCCAATAACATAGTACTTTCCATTTTTTTCTTGGTGCTTAATTACAAATGTGTTAAAATTATTATTAAAAATAAAAATAAAAATTATTGGTTAAAATACTAATTACAAATATTTAATGGTTATATTTAAATATTTAAAATATAGTTTATATATTCTAATTAAATTTCATAAATAATTAATATTTATTGCTTAAAATATTTAAAATTTATATTTCATATATTAAAATATTAACAACAAGTTATAATATTTTTTTTATATTCTTACTAAAATATAATAATATTAACTAATTTAAATATTATTTAAATGCATATTTATTACTTGATAATATCATGTCTAAAATGGACATTTTATTTCTTAAAAATACTTTTTAATAGCAATGCTAAACACTCAAATTTTAAACTAAACTTTTCAAAAGCATTGCCAAACTGGCCCAGAAATAGATCTATTTGAACGACAAATAAATGGTATATTCAAAATATAATTAATTAATTAAACATATAATTTTCTATCATTGTTTTTATGTATCTACTTAAATTTAAAACTAAAAGGATGTATGATAATAAATAAGAAAAATAATAAATTATTTTATTGAAAATAATTTCAACTCTTAAATAAAGACAGATCAAGCATATTATATTAGAATTAACTTTTTTAGTTTATGAATAATTGGAATTTACTAATATGAAGTAAAAAAAATACATTTTAATATTTTTTTATAATTGGAGGGATTTTTCTCTTAAAAGAGTACGTACCCTCAACAATGTTGATTGAGAAATAATTTGAGGAAACTTGTAAGAAGGGTATAGCAAGAAACTTGTAGGAAGGGTATAGGAAGAAGAGGGCTGGAGGGTTGACGCCAAAAGTGAAGAAACTTGTAGGAAGGATACTCCATAATGGTCTGCTTTTCTCCTTTGGGATGATTCAATTTTCCAGATTGAAAACGAAGCCACAAGGCAATTATTGCTACGAATGCCATTGAATTTTCCACAACAAATTTATCCCATGTATACGAATATATATAAGTTACTTTTTAATTCAATTATTATGTTTTATTTGTGTCGTGTTTTGTTTTCTGTTTCACTTGCATGTTATAATTGAATTCAATTTTACGTAAATATTAATACGTTTATACATTCTTTTATATCATGTAATTCTATTTTATTCTCTTCTATTTATGTCATTTAATTATATTCCTAGTATAATATAAAGAAAAAAACAAACCCGCAAATTGGGGTTATATTCCCAGTATTGTAATAATAATTCTGCGGTTACCATAATTAGAGAGTTTGAATCCCACTTGATTGCTATACCTATCGGGTTGTAAATTGACTCACACCATGGACCGCACAATAGGAAAGAAGTAAAAATAATTTTCATTTTTGCACACAATAACATTCAAATTTGGTAATTAAATATACCTCAAGCTTACAACTAAACATTTCACCCCTAAATTAAATTAATTTATTTTCTAGAAATACACAGATAAACCCAAAAATCAAAGCGTTATTATTCACTTTCAATTCACAAATTCAATTCTTCTAATCCATTTTTGGGGTGTGACAAATCGAATAATTCTAATAACTGGATAAATATAACTTATAACACGGTTTTTCATACAAAAACTAAAAGTTTTACTTTTTCCGCTTTCTAATGATGAAAAATGAATTTTAAAAAGGTAAATTGACAAAATCAATCAAGTTTTTTTTTTTCAAACAAAACAACTTATAATAGACTGAACTCTAAAGTTAATCGACTTAATAATCGAACGTTTTTGACAACTGTCCTAAGCTTTTTTAAATCAATCAAATTGACACATACAAAACTACATGGTTTCTACTAGACCATTTCAATGGTCAATGTAACATTCAAAATTTAACCATAACGTCTAAGTCGGGTTCGGGAGGTTACAAACCCCCATCAAAGGACAATACTTTTGATTGTTGGAGGGATCCATTGAAATTGGTTTATATGAAATTGGTTTATAATAATTTCATTATTATTTTATGTTTCACGTTATAATTCAATCCAATTTATTATATATATATTTTTTAATAGATATTAATACGTTTACACATTTTGTTATACCTTTTCATGGGTCAGTTATCTGTTTAAGTTTGAAAGGCCACCCAAAATGTGAAAGTATTTGATAAAAATATTAGACTCATTTAAAATATGAGCTGGACTCAAACTTGAATATTCAAGGCTGAAGCTCAACTGGACCCGACCCATTTTTAAGTTTATAATACTTTATATTATGTAATTTAGAACACATTAAAAAATAAACATATACTAAATATATAATACTACTTCAATATAAATATTAAAATAATGTTAGGACGAATATATAAAAATTTACAATAAATGAAAAATATCTAGAACTATTAAATATTAAAATAAATGGTATATTCAAAATATAATTAATTAATTAGACATATAATTTTCTATCATTGTTTGTTTTTATGTATATACTTAAATTTAAAACTAAAAGGATGTATGATAATAAATAAGCAAAATAATCAATTGTTTATTCAAAATAATTTCAACTCTAAAATAAAGACGATGAAGCCTATTATATTAGAATTAACTTTTTTTAGTTTCTATATAATTGGAATTTACTAATATGAAGTAAATAAATACATTTTAATATTGTAACATTCTTTTAGTTTATATCAACAAAATGTTCAACCTTGGAAACATTAGTTATGATTAATTTCTTTTTGATATATTTACTCGAATGATTAAATTAATTGATGTAAATAAAAAAAAGGTTCATTTGCATTTGGTAAGATTTAATTAAACAATAAATTTTTTTTTTTGTTCTCATAGAAGTATTTTTCATTGAATAATTTAATTACAAAAAAAAAAAAAAAACACCATTGTTTCAAAACATGAATATCAGATCATATCTAATTACCTACAATATGAAATGAGAAAATTTATAAATTTATTTACTTCAATTGAATAAATGCAATGGGGCCAAACTTTTGGAGTAAGAGAGGATTTCAAGTTGTGTATAAAGTCCAAGGCTTTGGTTGATTCAAATGCACAAAGGTATCAAGTGTGTGGCTTGTTGATTTAGAGAAGATGGTGGCTAAATCGTTGTGGGTACAACTCACTACACTGCTGTTTATCATACAAGGCTGGCGACAGACTGAGGGGTGCTTGGAGCAGGAGAGAATTGCTCTCTTCCAACTCAAATCTTTCTTCAATCAACCTACCAAATTGAAGGACTGGGTAGATGTGAAGGGTTCGAATTGTTGTCAATGGAAAAGAGTTGAGTGCAACATCACTAGTAAACGAGTAATAGGCCTTCATCTTAATTTCACACGTCAAAGTAATTTATATGGATATCTCAATGTCTCTTTATTTCTTCCATTTGAAAAATTGAAGAGTCTTTATTTAGGTGGCAATAAAATTGCAGGTTTTGTGGATAATAAAGGTTCGCTGTTTTTCATCTCTATGATAATCGATTAATCCTTGAAATTTAATTTAATGTTTTTATATTTATTTCGTTTATTTTATTATTGTAAATTAAGACAATCATGACCAATAACTTTCTCTTGTATGCAGTATCTTTATTATCTGCGTTCAATAACTTGAAATTCATTGACTTAATCTACAATTACTTCAATGACAGTATCTTTTTAAGTAAACTTCTTTTAAAATAAATTAAAATGTAGTGATTACTAAATTCTCTATTAATTTATTTCATCGTACTGTTATTAAATTTCTTTTAATTAATTTTAATTAACAGTGAATAAACCTTGATACATGTTGATACGTGATATATTTCATTTTACAAAAAAAAAAAGTTACTTTAGCCCTCAATTTAATTTTTCACCTCTTTTAATCCTCAAATTTACATTTTTTTTGTCAAATCACTTCAAAATGGATGGAAAAGTTAAAGTTTGCTATCTTTGCTAATGTGGCATACATGTGGATGGCTATGTAGATGACATATCAACATTTAACTAATTTTTAAAATTTTAAGTATTTTTTAATTTTTTTCAAAATTTTAATAATTTTAATGGTTATTTATTTTTAAAAATATTTTTTATTTTTATTTTTAAATTAAAAAATTAATTAAATATTAATGTGCCTTCCATTTAACAATCCACATGTATGCAATATTAGCAAAGTTAAAAAATGTTAATTTTTTCCATTCATTTTGAGGTGATTTGACAAGAAACGCAAATTTAAGGACTAAAAAAACAAAAAATTAAATGGAGGTCTAAAATAATTTTTTTATAAAGTTGAAAGGTTAAACAAGTTATTATGCCTAAAATAAAATGTATTTGATGACTTTCCTTTTGTAGCGACATAAAATTTTGCTTCAAGTCGCTAATTGTGGCGATCTATGAGAGATTTTGAAAAATTGAATTTTGATTTTATTAAAACAAGAGAGTCGCCACCGATCTTTTCTCTAGGTGCGATCGGACACCTAATAAATCTTTGTTTTAAAGAAAGAAAAAAACAGGCTTAGGTCTACGTTTCAAATTCAGAGAAAAATAGGGTTCGGGAGTCGGTTACACACGGGGAAGGTATTAGCACCCCCGCGACGCCCAAAATTGGTATCTTTCAAACACGTGTTATCTTGATTTTCAAGATACGAGTTCAATTTGATATTTGATCATGATGCGTTCAAAACACGAGAATTTCAAAAATCGTTTATTTTAGAAGAATTGTCCCGTTTTAACACGAGCCAACTAATTTCACCCAACATAGCGATGAAATTGATGGCTTAATGTTGAATCGGTATATTGCCTCGTTTTGAAGATTAATCGAGAATATAAAAAAAACATTTTAAAACGATGAAAATTTATGACAAGGTTGTAATTAGAAGCAATTCACAAATATATTCAATTTAAAAGCATGCAAACAATAAAAACGCGAATATACGAGAATAAACATGGTAATACGCAACATTAATAAATACGAACGATATCGAACAATACTATAAGGGTATCAAGAAAACATATAATAATATGAAATGTATACACATAATACGTAGTATAAAAAAATATACAAAAGGTATAAGAACGATAATATTAAAATGTGTATATGCATATATTCATAAAAAGTTTTAGAATGCCTATAAAAATATGTATAGATACGTATAATACGCAAAGTATTAACATGAAATACTTAAATAGACATATGTAATGTACAAAAATACTTACATAATAAAATTAATGTATGTACATGAGAAACAAAAAAACTGAGTAATATGATATAAAAGTATATACGTATTAAAAAAAATAATGGCGACATATAAAAATAATTATTAATACAATATATAAATATATGTAAATAAGAAAAATATGTAGGATACATTTATAATATATATCTAAGAATATAGGGTATATAAAGAATATGACTTGACAATAGATATAATATACAAAATATATATAAGTACTAAAAATATATATAAAATAATGTAAAAGAATATACATAACAAAGTATTAAAATATGAAATAATATGAAAATATATATAGACATGAATGATATAATATTAATATATATACATACAAGATACATGTAAAATATACACAATAAGTATTTAAAAATATATATAGAGTAAAAAACATATATACATATATACGTATATAAATAGTATGATATTGAAAACACATACGTAAGATAACATATAAAAATGAACACAAATATAAATAGTATGAAAAATACATATATGAATATATACATACATATAAAAAACATATATATAACGACACTATTAAAAGTATATACATAAAGCATTAGAGATAATAATAGTATTAAAATAATCAGAAGTACACACAAAATACAATATTAGAAATGTATACACAACATAATATAAAATTACATGTAAATATTAGAATAAAGAATACATACATAACATATATGGAAGAATATCGAATATAAAATAAAACCTTAATACATATGAATGTAATATATTATAAGTATATGCGTAAAATATATGTGCATAACTATAACATTAAAAAAAGAGTATATAAACACAGTATATGCACGAGTATAGTAAAAAGAAAATATATACAAATATAAAATAACATAAATAATGGATATGATAATGGAAATAACAAATAATAGTAATAAAGGTAACAAATAACATTAACAGACGAAAATGGATGAAATTGAAAGAGAAATAAAAACTTTCGGACCAAATTTAAAATAAAACAAACAAAGAAGACTTATTTGAATACGCATAAAACCTAGGGGGACCTGAACAACAATTTTCCTCTCCTTTTGAAACGCTGTGCAACATGGAGGACCACTTTAGAAACCGGAGTAAATTTTGGGGCTAAATTTTAAAAGACAGGTAAGATTAAATTGATAGGCGTTATACACAAGGGGGACCAATTGCGTAATTTCCCCTCAGAGGGAAAACACGCGGATCTGGCCTTGAAAACGGGTCGGATTCGGGTTAAAAAGGGTCCCCAAGGCCAAATGCGACGCCGTTTCTTTATCATGCTAAACCCTATCTTTTCTTCTTTCATTCACCCGTAACCCCCCTCTGTTCTTTGTTTTCAAAAAAAAGCAGCCAACCTTTCTTCTTCTCTTCACCGTTTGGCTAGGGTTTCGAAACCCATCTCTGCCGCCACCGTGAAGGCCACCGGAGGCCCTTTGCTTCGCTATCCTGGCCATAGGCCTATATCGCGAGGAAGGAGGCTCTTTTAGCCCTGCTCGGAGGGAAGCTCGAAGGCTACGCCCCCGACCCGAAAACCCAAAGAAGAAAACTCTTCCTTCTCTTTTGGGTTCGGCCCCGATGATGGAGAGGAGGCTCCGACGAGGCCACCCGTGGTTCAGGTAAGCCTTCTACTCCTCTCCCTCTCTCTTTAATAGTTTTATTTTCGTACAAAAAAATAAAATAATATAAAACTTCAAAATAAAAAACGAAAAAAAAGAAATTGTGAAAACCTTATGATTTTCTCTTATTCTCTGATATCCGTGTATACAAAGGTTTTTCTCGGATTACACAGCTTTTAGATGATGAAAAAAAATCCCCTCTATGCACTGTATTTCAGTATTCAAAAGAAACCCCCCCTTACAATCGGTTCCTCCTTTTTTTATATCTGAATACAATGACACCTATATACTATTGTTTGATCTTATTTGCGACTGTTGTTGATTGCCATTCTTTGCTGCCATTTCTGTCTTTGGTTCTGTTTCCATTTATTGCATGTCTTGCTTCTGTTTGCAGGTCTAAGAGGCTACGAATGATGGGACTGAGGCAAGTGGTGGCCACGATGGGAGCAGGTTCGGCGCTAGAAGGAGCAGGTGGCTAGGGTTTCAGATTTTCTGAAACCCTAGTCAGATTTGGACCTGAGTCAGTCTACCGGGTTAGGGTGTTGGGCCGATGGGTTTTGGGCCAATGTTGGGCTCCGGGTTTGGGTTTGTAACGGGCATAGGAAGTGGGTCTGGTAGGTAGTTTGGGCCACTTTAGGTTGGGTTTTGGGCCTGGTTGTAAATGGGTATTGGGCTGCTGTTAGTTTAGTTTAGGTGGGCTCAATCGGGTTTTGTGCTTGGGTTAAAGGGTTTGGGTTTTGGTTTTGTTTTGTAATTTTGGACTTTGGAATTGTAATATTGACTTTTTGGTTTACATATTTTTTGTTTATTTTGGTTTTGGTTTATTTGGTTTATGAAGTTTAGTGGTTTGGGCCCGGGCAAATTTAGGCCCGTACACCTTTATTAAGGAAAGTAGTTGAATTTCATGAACCAAAATTATTGAATCATATGAATTTGTTTGAAAAAAAAAAGATATTTGATTGATTTGAATAATATTGAATAATCTGACCAAGTTAAAGGAGTTGGATTTGAGT
Organism: Gossypium stocksii; assembly: GCA_020496765.1. Classification (NCBI taxonomy): domain Eukaryota; kingdom Viridiplantae; phylum Streptophyta; class Magnoliopsida; order Malvales; family Malvaceae; genus Gossypium; species Gossypium stocksii. The sequence goes on from CM035623.1 coordinate 7,152,708, forward strand.
CACAACAAAATTAAGAGCCTCAGATCTCCGTATGGTATGTGTTGATATATTTTACTTTATTATATTTTTATATATGCATATCAATATCTCATTTAATAGTCTATTAATAATAAATTTGTTTATCTAAATGCTTTTTAGATGGTGAGAGGCCACTTAATTTCACCAATTTAGAAGAGCTTAATTTAGATTCTAACTCCTTTAACAATAGTTTATTAGCACCTCTTAATGGCTTTCCAATCTAAAGTCATTGTATATATTCAATAACTATGTTAAAGGATCAATAAATATTAAAGGTGGAATTACTTAACATATTTAATCTTCCTTTAAATCAAATAAACTACTTGTTGAATTATTAATTTATTTCATTGTACTGTTATTAAACTTCTTTTAATTAATTTTAATTAACGGTGAATAAACCTTGATACATGTTGATACTTGATATATTTCATTGCTCTTGTATAGAATTGAAGAGTTTTACAAACTTGAAGACGTTAATTTTAAGCGGGAATAGAATCAAAAGCCTCCAACATTTCTAAGGTATATTTAAATTTGATATTTTATATATAATCAATACAATCTTCAAAGTGTTGATCTATAAAAGTATATTTATGAAAAAGTTAAAAGTTGAAAGTTTGACTAATAATTATTCTTTCATATTATACAAATAAATTCTCTTCAGAATTGTATGACATATATCTTTTACAGGTGAGAAAGTGCAACCGATGATGAATTTGGAAGTGCTTGATTTGTTTGGTAATCTCTTAATGAACAATGATCTGACATATCTTAAGGGATTATCAAGTTTAAAGTCCTTGAACATTGGAGGAAACCAATTGGAAGGGTCAATAGATATTAGAGGTATGTAAAATTTCATAAAATAAAAATAATAAGCTATATTTAAAAAAATTATATTCAAATATATTCCTTCTTATGGGATTTAATTATTTTTTAGATAGTAAAATAAAGGTATAATGATTTTTTGACCCTCCAATTTAAAAAAGAAAAAAAAAGCTACTTTAGCCCTCAATTTAATTTTTCACCTCTTTTAATCCTCACATTTATATTTTTTTGTCAAGTCACTTCAAATTGGATGGAAAAGTTAAGTTTGTTATCTTTGCTAATGTGGCATACATGTGGATGGCTATGTAGATGACATATCAACATTTAACTAATTTTTAAAAATTTAAGTATTTTTTAATTTTTTTCAAAATTTTAATAATTTTAATGGTTATTTATTTTTTAAAATATTTTTTATTTTTATTTTTAAATTAAAAATTAATTAAATATTAACGTGCCATCCACTTAACAATCCACATGTATGCAATATTAGCAAAGTTAAAAAACGTTAATTTTTTCTATTCATTTTGGGGTGATTTGACAAGAAATGCAAATTTAAGGACTAAAAAAACAAAATATTAAATGGAGGTCTAAAATAATTTTTTTTATAAAGTTGAAAGGTTAAATAAGTTATTATGCCTAAAATAAAATGTATTTGATGACTTTCCTTTATTGAGGAAAGTAGTTGAATTTCATGAACCAAAATTATTGAATCATATGATTTTGTTTGACTGAAAAAAAAGAGATATTTGATTGATTTGAATAATATTGAATAATTTGACAAAGTGTTGATATATTTTACTTTATTATATTCTTACATATGCATATCAACATCTCATTTAATAGTCTATTAATAATAAATTTGTTTATCTAAATGCTTTGTAGATGGTGAGAGGCACCTTAATTTGGCTAATTTAGAAGAGCTTAATTTAGATTCCAACTCCTTTAACAACAATTTATTAGCACCTCTTAGTAGGCTTTCCAATTTAAAGTCATTGTATATATATAATAACTAACTTAAAGGATCAATAAATATTAAAGGTGGAATTACTTAACATATTTAATCTTCCTTTAAATAAAAAAAACTACTTGTTGAATTATTGCATTTATCATGTGTGATTTAATTTTAAATTTTATTTGTTGATCTTCTCAGAATTATTTGATACTTTGAGTAACTTAGAGTCATTGAGAAAATATTTTAAATTAAAAAAATTATAAATTTTATATATTACCACTTTTACAATTATATAAAAAAATTATATTAATAAATAGATTAAAATTTTCTCTTCAATATATAAAGTAAAATATATTTGCAAAAATAATAGTATTTCAATTTCAATTTTTTTCTGTGTTATCAAATTTTTTAGTATTAAATTAAAAAATGGTATTTTAATTAATAAATACAATTAACTTCTACATAGGAACAGAAAGAAACTAGTTAATATATATAGCTTTGTAGATGTGGAATTTATTATTCTTACTTTCTATAATAGTTGCATACAGTATACTTTTTATTAAATTAATTCTCTATAATAATATGTTGTCTTACATTTTAACACAATTAATTCTATTTTTAAGTGAAAAAATAAATAAATTTTAGTTAAGATATTATTTTAATAAAATGTTTAAGTTTTATATAAAATATATTTAATCATGTTTTATTAAATGAAAATTGTTTTTAATAAATGGAGTTACATTAATAAATTTTATTAAAGATACAATTTGAATCTCGATAATTAATATTTTTATTAATATATTATATTTTTTAATTTAAATTTCTTTAAAAAAATTAAATATAATTTCGATATTAAATATTGTTATAAGTGTATAATAATAACTTATCTATTATATCCAATATTTTGACAGAAAAATGAAGTTATTATATAAAAGTTGAATATAACTTAATTTTTGTGATGATTACTTTATTGGACTGACAAAAAATATATTGCATCGATTTGGATAGTATTGAATAATCTGATAAAGCTAAAGGAGTTGGATTTGAGTAATAATAAAATTGAGGGCCTCCAATCTCCTCATGGTACGTGTTGATATATTTTACTTTATGATATTATTACATATACATACCAATATCTCATTTAATATTCCATTAGAAATAAATTTACTTATCTAAATGATTTGTAGATGGTGAGAGGCCACTTAATTTGACCAATTTAGAAGAGCTTAATTTGGATTTCAACTCCTTCACAAACAGTTTATTGGCACAGCTTAGTGAGTTTTCCAATCTAAAGTCATTGAGTATAAGGAATAACCAGCTTAAAGGATCAATAAATATTAAAGGTGAAATTACTTAATATATTTAATCTTCCTTTAAATGAAACAAATTAATTGTTGAGTTATTGCATTTATTCCCTGATTTAATTTTAAATTTTATTTGTCGATCTTCATAGAATTATTAGATTCTTTGAGCAACTTAGAGGAGCTAGACATAAGCAGGAATGAGGTGAAGGAATTTGTGCCCATAAAAAATAAAGGTATATGTATCAACTAAGGAAAGTCTTACTAATTACTTGCCATTAGATATCTAGTGAACTGATGCCAACCATTAATTTGACTTTCAGAAAATGGAAGTTTGGGAAAGTTAAAGATTACTACATCAGACTATGTGTTCACCGGTGGAACTACTCTAATACAACTTCAGGAGACATTCTCATCTGTTAAGACTTTATATTTGAGAGGCAATTCCTTCAATGACACATTTTCTACTCAAGGTATAATATGTATGTATGTAAATATATAATTTTATAATTTGATTCCATTTAAAAATATTTACTTAACATCAATCATTTAAATAACTCTTATACACTTGTAAAGATCAATTGCATGTGTCGAGCAAAATAGAGGAATTAGTGTTGGATTCATCATCTCTCAACAACAACATTCTTCAAAGCATTGGTATATTGACTTCTCTTAAAATTTTATCTTGGAGTGGTTGCAGGCTGTCTGGGACATTACCTACTCAAGGTAAATTAATAATTATGACATAATTATTTAGACAACCTCTTGATTAATTATTTTTTTATCCTTCTAGAATATTTAAATAATTTGTACAAATTTATTTTACAGGATGGTGCGATTTACTAAAACTTGAGGTGCTGGATCTTAGTGAAAATGCTCTTGAAGGAACACTCCCTTCATGTTTGGCTAACTTTGTCATCACTTCATTATTTGGATCTTTCCGGTAACCAATTCGTCGGGAAAGGTGCCTCCACTGGTCTAGCCAATCTCACTTTGCTTAAATTCATTTCTCTTTCACGAAACTTATTCGAAGTTCCATCTATTTTTATATCATTTGCCAACCACTCACACCTCAAAGTCCTCTTCGGCAGTCAAAACAAGTTAGTCAAAGAGCCTACCATTCAAACATGGGTCCCAAAGTTCCAACTAAAAGCCTTCCGTTTGTCGAATTGCACAACAAAGGAACTCCACATTGAAATTCCAAAATTCCTCTATTACCAAAATGACCTGAGTTTGGTTGATCTTTCATATAATAATTTTGGAGGGAAGATTCCTTTTTGGTTGTTAGAGAACAATACAAGAATGGAAGAATTTTTAATAAGGTGTAACTCTTTTATGGGCCATCTCAATCTTCCATCTCATCCGAGTCCAAACACGTCAATTGTTGATATATCTGACAACAAAGTACAAGGTCCCATTCCAGCAAACATTTGTTCAATCTTTCCACAACTATCTGGGTTAAACCTATCAGGAAATTTCCTTCAAGGTAATATTCCTCCTTGTTTGGGTAGTTTGAATACTGCAGATTTATTATTAGATCTGTCACATAATCGGCTCTCTGGAGGAGTGCCAGAAATGTTAGCTCAAAGTGACTCGTTGAGGTTTCTTAGGTTATCAAATAATCATCTAAGTGGGAAGATAACCCCAACTATCTTTTGCTCATCTTCATTAGAAATGTTATACTTAGATGGCAATAACTTTGATGGAAATATACCTAGCATTGATATATCAACTTGCCCTTTGTATTCCCTTACTGATATGGATTTAAGTGACAACAATTTGTCCGGAGAGCTCCCAAGATGTATATGGAATGTGTCAAATTTAAATGCATTGGTAGTATCCAACAATCAGCTCAAGGGTCTCATTCCGATGGAATTGTGCTATTTGGATTCTCTTTATATTTTGGACCTCTCAAAAAACAATTTTTCTGGCCCAATACCATCTTGCTTCGATGCACAATCTATTGAACATCTCCATTTGAGCAAAAATAGATTAAGTGGAACCTTGACAAATGCATTCTTTTATAGCTCTTCCTTGGTGACTTTAGATCTTAGTGAAAACCAGTTGACTGGGGAAATTCCATACAGGATTGGAACTCTTTCGGCTTTAACATTCCTCCTTCTAAAATCCAATTATTTTATCGGAGAAATTCCAATTGAGATATGTAAATTGTATTCGTTAAGCATCATTGATCTTTCTCAAAACAAGCTTTTTGGTTCGATACCTTCTTGTTTGAGTCATTTTACTCTTGAGCCAAATTATGAAAAATCTTCAACAAAGACCTATGAGGTGTCATTTGGAGGAATTGTGGAACGACCTAATTACTTTGGAATGACCGAATTAGAGTGGTCCACTTTAAGAGGAGTTGAGTCATTCTATGTAACTCTCGCTATTGAGAATAAAATGCAAGAAAAGGTGGACTATACAACAAAGAGAGTATCTTACACATACAAGGGAAACATTCTTGAGCACATGTCCGGAATTGATTTATCATGTAATAGATTAATAGGTGAAATCCCCACAGAGATTGGAAATTTGAGTAAAATTCGATCACTAAACTTGTCACACAATAATTTGACTGGACATATACCGTCAATGTTCTCAAAGTTCAAGCAAATTGAGAGTCTGGACCTTTCTCACAACAACCTAATCAAAAAAAATCCCTACTCAATTGACAGAGTTGTACACCTTAGCAGTCTTCAATGTGTCATACAACAACTTGTCAGGGAGTATTCCGTCTCCGGAAGCTCAATTTAGAACCTTCGATGAAAGGAGTTATGTGGAGAATCCTTTTCTCTGCGGGCCTCCCTTGCATAAAAATTGCAGCAACCTTGATTCACCCCCGACAGCAGCACCAAATACCTCAAACAACGAAAAAGAAAGTGGTTTGATGGACAAGTATGTTTTTTGGGTGACCTTTTTTGTTTCTTATGTAATTGTGTTACTGGTTATTGTTCTCATCCTGTATATAAATCCTTTTTGGCGACAAGCATGGTTTTCTTTTGTTGAACACTGCATCAAGACCTGCCAGTATTTTATTGAGGACAATCTTCTGCGATTTCCCATCTTCAAAAGAAGTAGTTAGCCTTGTGCTTTGGTGGTTTACATTTGTATGTAATTGTTTCTCAAAGTTTGTTTGGGTTATTTGCTTTAAGGTTTTTAAAGGTAGAATGTAATATCTTTGTTATGTAATAATTGATAGTGTATTAAGAGAAAACTAAATATAATGTTATGCATTACCTATTAAAACATTTAATAATGCTTTACAATTTTCAGCGTTCTGATAAACATATTGTAGCATATATGTTAATATATATATATATATATATATATATATATAATTTATATCTATCCATATTTTTGTAGTCAAACAAGCTGTAGGAACCCAAATATACCCGGGCCCCTTTTAAAACCAAAACAGAATAAAGCAATGAGCATTAAAACCCAAAACATAAAAATAAAAATTACAAAAATCCAAAATTATATTAAAAGTCCAAAGATTATTGTCCATTTACAAGCCCATGTTGGGCATGGCCCAAATTAACCCCAAAACCCGTTTGACCCGGAAGTCCAATCTCCATTAACCCAATAGGCCCAACACCTAAAACAGGTCTCGGTTAGCCGAAACCCTAGCTAGCCTAGCACCGTATCTCCCACGCGGACCACATGCCTGCCCGGCGTAAACACCGTTCGAGGGTCGGCTCTGCCCATCTTTAGCACTGAAACAGAAACCCCCTTTCGCCGTTGACTTCCTTCGACCTGCAAAACACCCTAAAACAAGCAAAAACGCAGCAAAAGCACGCAAAGGCAAGGACAGAAGCAAAAGATAATAATGAATGCAGACATAAAACAAAAAGAATAGCTTTCTTTTCATGTTCAAATCGGCTATAAAAAGGCCGAGAAAACCACTGTAATTTTTACGCATTTTCTTAATAAAAAAAAGCTTTCGAAAGGTAGATTAGTTTCTTTAGATTTGCATTTATTTTCTGTTTTTCTTTATTTTGTTGGTATTTGCATGCGAGTAATTGCAAAAAGGATTTTACCTTAGTAAATATGCCATGGGAGTCATGCCTTCGTCGCAATCGAAGCAAGGGTAGGCTACGGGGTTGAGAATTAAAAAGAAATCGGCCTTTCTTCTTCGTCCCAATCTGATTTAAAAGGGTCGATGGCTACAAAACTCTAAGGATCGGCTTGGAGAAACCAAGATTTCTCATTTCCATTATGGATTTGAGGGAGACGAACTTGCGTTTAGCCGAGAGGAGAGATGGGCAAGAGGAAGAAGAAAGGTTCTGCTTTTTTTGAATTGTTTTATTTCCTTTGGCTTTAGAAAATGATTTGCTTTAAAAAAATTAAATTAAGTTTAATAAAACTTTTTGGAATAACATGATGATTCAAGTACTGACCCAATGACATGACTATTGCGTGACTAGATCCACGCCCTTTGGTCTTGGAGGGAATATTTACATGGTTAATTCCTTTAATTCATGCTTTTGTTTAATTAAGTCTTTGCCCTTTCATTTATTTTCATATAATTCGACCTAGGGATTTTATGTTAAAGTTATTTCAATCCACGACTGAATGTATAGTTTAACTTATTGAAATATTTGTGTGTTTAATTCCTTATCATTTGTATACATTTTATTTTAATCTTCACAAATATTGAATGGTTTATTTATTTATAAATTATATGAAAATAGACAAGTTTTCTTATGGGGTCTTATTGAGCAGATATTCCCCGTTAAAAGAGATGGTTGCAAAGTCAAGAAGAAATGACGTGACAGAAGAAAATTGGATAGCGCTTCTACAAAATCTTAGAGAGGAGGACATTGAATGGAGAGCTCCTTGGTTTGTACCCGGTGAAATTCTCTTCCGATATTGAGATTTTGATTGGGTTCCTTTGCTCGGAGTTTGGGGAGCCGTTGGTTATGCCCCTTTGATGGCATTCAGGCAATATGGGATGAAGCAATTTGTACCAGCGACGTATGGTTTGGCGCAGTGTGAGTTCCCGTACAAGGGAGACAGTTACAAGAAAAGGATCAAGGAAATTTCTACCGCTTGGAATCAAACTCATAGGGTGAAAAATCTGCATGCAGGATCCGTGACGCCCGAATATAAAGACTGGTTTAGTAGAAGGGTTAATGATAACATCCCGGGACTAAACTTAGAAGGTGTCCAACGAGTAGAAGAGTATTTGCGGGTGGTCCCATCAGAACTGGAAATAATAAAACAGGATTTTGAGAAGAGGAATTTAGAACTGCAAAAGAAAATTGAACAATTGGAGGAAGAAAAAGTGCATTTAAGGTGGGACGTGGATGTTCAAAAGTTGGAAGCTGAGAAATTAAAGAAAGGAAAGAACAAAGCCGAAGAGGACTTAGACGGTTTGAAGGCGTATTATAAGAAATATCGTCAATCAGTGAAGACAACGGGATTAGGAAAAACGTCAGAGCAGTGGCGGCAAGAGATCCAAATAGAAAGAACCAATGCAAAAAAATGGGAGAGAAGATTCCGAGAAGGGCTGGCACAGAGAGAGGTCCTGGAGAAGAGTTTGCTAGAGGCCCAGAGCGACAAAGGGGAATTAAAGACCCGACTGGCAGAGCTTGAAAAGGTGGCACATCAATATAGAAATCGTAATACTGCGGCTGAGTTGAGAGCCAGCTTAAGTAAGATTGAAGAAATGAAAGGTAGAATCGAGGAATTGGAGTCTGCTTTACGGAATTGTGAACTTCGGATAGAGCTTCTTGAAACAAATGAGGAGCGCTGGAGGGAACAACTTTATCACTCTCAAAGCCAAGTTAGTAGTCGAGACTATATCATGAGCAAAGCCATAGCACAAATTCGGGAGGTAGCTGATCACCTACAAGCTTTGGTGGTTTAAGCAGACGTGCTGAGTGTGAAGTATGAGCTGAATTCCGATAGGGGTCAAGAGTTAGCGTCATTACTTAGGAAAGTCAAGAATTTAGCCATTAAGGCAAAACCGTATTTGTAATCCATTTTATGTAAAGATATTTGCTTTCTAGTAAAGTTTTCTAAATGGAACTGAATTAGAATCGACGCCTTCTTTACATTCATTTCATGCATGTGCATTACATTACACTATATGCATTTAAATTCATAAAGAAGATTCTAATAAATGGAATTTATTTCAGAGAGAAAGAAAGATAACCTGGAAACTACTAAAAACCAACCTACTAAACACCACTACGGTACCCGAACTCAATCAAGAAACATGGACCAAAGGATAGAGAGGTTAGAGCAACTCCAGAAGGAGATGAAAGACCAAATGTAAGAACAGCTAGTTAAAATCCAACAGGATATGATGGAACGGATGTTGGAGTCACAAAGGAGCATGATGAATCAGTTAACCCAGTTATTGGCTGGAGGGCCAGACAAAGGAAAAGGGCCAGTACTAAACACAGAAGAAAATGAAGATCCGCTTTACCCTCCAGGGTTTACCCCACCTAACCCACAGGCACAGCACGAAGCTTACCCACGAGGACCCCCGTTACCATTAGGCCACAACAACTTCAAACGGGTACGTCAATACCTGAAAATCATCAAACTGGCTCAGGTTCAGGTAATCACCTGATCAATATCCCTGATTTGGATGAGATGGCTGAAGGAGAGAGGGCGAAGATAGAGCTGCCGAAGCAGTTAGAGGACCGGTGTAAGTGGTCAGAGGAAAAATTCAAGGCAATAAAGGGCATTGATAGCTACCGGGAAATCGACGCTAAAGATTTAAGTTTGGTCCCAGACTTGGTACTCCCATATAAGTTCAAGATGCCGGAATTTGATAAGTACAATGGGACCAGCTGCCCCTAAGCTCATATTACCATGTTCTGCAAGAGGATGACCGGCTATGTTAGCAACGACCAATTGCTAATACATTGCTTCCAGGATAGCCTGGTAGGAGCAGCATCTAGGTGGTATAATCAACTGACCCGTGATAGGATCAGTTCATGAAGGGACCTAGCACAAGCGTTCCTGAAGTAATACAGCCACGTAATAGATATGATACCGGATAGGATTACCCTGCAAAATATGGAAAAGAAATCAAATGAGAGTTTCAGGCAGTATGCACATAGGTGGAGAGAGGTGGCCATCCAAGTTCAGCCACCACTTTTAGAAAAAGAGACCGCTATGCTCTTTATCAATACCCTAAAGGCGCTGTTTATCACCCACATGATAGGCAGTGCAACAAAAAGCTTCTCGGATGTAGTAATGATGGGAGAAATGATCGAGAACGTGATAAGGAGTGGAAGGATAGAGGTGGGAGAAAGTAATAAAAGGTCGGCCCCAAGGAAGAAAGAGAACAAAGTGAATAGCGCGAGTATGGGGCACTCAAAGGCGGTCACTATCAATCAACCAAGAACAGTAGCTACGGGGCATCAGGGGTCATCAAAAAAGGAGTCTAGCCAGAGGCAAAACAACGAAAAGCTCCATTTTACGCCAATTTTGATAACGTACAAGGAGATGTATCAAAATTTATTTAATACGCGCGTCGTGTCCCCCCATTATCTGAAACCGATGGAACCTTCATACCCCAAATGGTATGACTCAAACGCTCAGTATGAGTACCACGCGGGGATCACTGGACACTCAATTGAAAACTGTCTCGCCTTTAAGAAGTTAGTAGAAAGATTTATCGATATGAGTATTGTAAAGTTGGATGATACACCAATGCTGAGAACCCGTTACCCAACCATACTGATAACCAGGTAAACATGGTAGAGGAAAATAGAGGAAGGAAAGTCAAAGCAAATATCTCAGAAGCCAAAATCCCTCTTAGATGTATCTGGGAAGAGATGGTGAAAAAGAAGTTGATCGTCTCCGATGTTGAGGGAGATTGTGAGGAGATGGAGGGACACTGTGAGTTCCATCATGATAAGGACACGAGATTCAAGACTGCATAGAATTCAAGGCCTTGGTTCAAAATTTGATGGACAACAAGGAAATAGAATTTTATGGAGAAATTGAAGATGGAATAGACATATGCGCATGGAGTCAATGATGAAGACCCCGAAGGTAAATTATCCCGTAATCGTCATCTCGCGGGCGAAGATTAGCGAAGCTGGAGTATAAAATTCACCTAGAGTGATAATACAGAAACCTGCTTCCTTTTCTTATAATGATAGTAAGAGAGTACCTTGGAACTACGAGTGTAATGTGACAGTTCTAGGAAAAGAGAATTCAGTCAGTGCCCCGAAGGAGAACCAATACATAGTTTTTCGCACACGTAGTGTGAAGCGCTATGATTTGGTAAAGGGGAAAGCCCCCATGATGGAACAAGAGAGGGAAAAAGTGGGCGAGTCTGAGTTGCCCATCAATGAACCGGTGAAAGAGGAAGAAGCCAGGGAGTTTTTGAAGTTTTTGAGGCACAGTGAGTACAGTGTCGTGGAACAACTGCATAAACAACTGGCCCGTATATCTGTGCTGGCCTTACTTCAGAGTTCGGAGGTGCACAGAAATGCGTTAATGAAGGTCTTGAATGAGACATACGTGGCCAATGATATTTCCGTCAACAAGCTGGACCGGTTGGTTAACAATATAAGTGCGGATAACTTTATCTACTTCAACGATGATGAAATCCCGCCAGGTGGTAGAGGGTCCACTAAGGCTTTGCACATTACCACTAGGTGCAAAGGGTACACATTGTCGGGGTCTTAGTAGACAATGGATCGACATTAAATGTATTGCCTCTATCCACGCTGAACAGATTACCTGTGGATAGTTCACACATGAAAGAGTGCCAAAGTATAGTAAAAGCGTTTGACGGCACACAAAGAAAAGTCATGGGGAGAATTGAGATACCTTTATTAATTGGCCCAGCTACTTACGAGGTGGATTTTTTGGTCATGGATATCTAGCCTTCCTATAACTGCTTATTAGGAAGACCATGGATTCATTCGGCAGGAGCAGTACCTTTATCCCTGCACCAGAAGTTGAAGCTAGTGTCAGAAGGGCAGCTGGTGACAGTAAATGCTGAAAAAGACATCATCGCGGTAGTGACTAGTGATGCACCGTATCTAGAGATAGATGATGAGGCCAGTGAGTGTTCATTTTGGTCTTTGGAGTTCGTAAATGCAACCTTCATCACGGAGGGGAATAGAATCCCAGTGTCAAGAATCTCAACAACCACTAGAATGGGATTACGTTTGACGGTAAGAAAAGGAGCTGTGTCTGGAAGGGGGCTTGGAAAGCACCTCTAGGGTAGGAGCGCGACCCCAGTGCTGAAAGAAAAATAAGATCGTTTTGGCTTAGGATTCAAGCCAGATTCGAAGTAGAAGAAGAAAGAGTCGGAAAAGAGGCAAGAGAGAAGAAGGGCTCGTTTAAACGGCGAAGAAATCAAATGGAAACCCATGATAATCCCGCATATATCCAATACCTTTGTGTCGAAAGGAATTATGTATGAAACACTAAAAGGGGAAGACATGGTGGTAACAATAGAGGATGCCGGTGTTAACACCATATCCGAGGATGCAAGCGAAGAAGGGACCCTATCAGATATCCGACCTTATGAGCCGGGGAGCATGTTGAACAATTGGACTGCGAAAGAGATTCCTGTAGTATTTAGAGCTTACCCAGAGTAATGTTCCAAACGCACTTGTTGCTTTAAGCTTAGAAGCGACAAGATCTCTTTTGTGAAATAGGCTCATGTTTAAACATCGTTATTTTAATGAAGTACATCTTCCTTATTATTCAAAGCAAATATTCTTTTGTTCTTTTAGCCTTTTAATTCTCCTCAAATTATTCATTCATAATCATACCATACAAATATCTACTCCCAAATTCATTCATTCTTTATATATTCTTTTGGAATTATATTAGGTCCATAGATATCAACGATATGAGTGACACTGGTATTAGCTCTGAGTCTCCTTTGAACAAGATACGTGTTTAGAGGGATCTAAGGACTTTGAAAATGACATAGACTGTGGCTTATCACCAGACTTGTTAAGGATGGTAGAGCAGAAGGAGAAAAAAATCCTACCTCATAAGGAGATGGTAGAGACTGTGGAGCTAGAAGAGAGAAAGATGGTGAATATTGGAACATGCATGACTGAAGAAATGAAGCGGGGTCTCATAGAGCTGCTACGAGAATTCAAAGATGTTTTCGCGTGGTTATATCAGGATATACCTGGTTTAAGCACCAGTATCGTAGTACATCGTCTTCCTATAAAAAAGGACTGTAGACCGGTTCAGCAAAAGCTCCGAAGGATGAGGCCGGATATTGGGTTAAAAATAAAAGAAGAAGTCAAAAAATAGTTTGATGCTGGATTCTTGCATGATATTAAATATTCAGAGTGGGTAGCCAACATTGTGCCTGTCCCTAAGAAAGACAGGAAAGTGCGAATGTGTGTAGATTATAGAGATCTAAATAAGGCCAGCCCGAAGGATAATTTTCCCTTACCCCACATTGATACTCTGGTGGATAATACAGCGGGCTACTCGTTGTTTTCATTCATGGATGGATTCTCAGGTTACAACCAGATAAAAATGCATCCTCAGGACATGGGAAAGACAACCTTCATAACACTATGGGGCACATTCTATTATAAGGTGATGCCATTTGGGTTGAAAAACGCGGGAGCTACATATCAAAGGGCCATGGTGACTTTATTCCATGATATGATGCATAAAGAAATTAAGGTTTATGTGGATGACATGATCGTAAAATTCAGAACAGAGGAAGAACACATCCAAGTGTTGAAGAAGCTGTTCCTGAGACTAAGAAAATTCTAATTGAAACTCAATCTAGCAAAATGCACCTTTGGAGCCAGGTCTGGAAAATTGCTGGGGTTCATCATCAGTAAAAAGGGAATTGAAATTAACTCGGATAAAGTCAGGGCTATACAGGAATTGCCTCCGCCACGTACCCAAAAAAAAGTTTGAGGTTTCCTCGGAAGGCTAAATTACATTGCTCGGTTTATCTCACAATTAACCGAGAAATGTGACCCTATATTTCGTCTTCTGAAGAAACATAACCCAGGAGTATGGGACGATGAATGCCAAGAAGCTTTTGACAAGGTTAAGCAATACTTATCCAGTCCCCCAGTATTATCACCTCCGCGCCCAGATAGGCCGTTAATATTGTATTTGACAGTATTTAACAACTCCATGGGATGTGTGCTGGGTCAGCATGATGAGTTAGGACGGAAAGAGAAGGCAATATATTACCTCAGTAAAAAATTCACTGAGTGTGAGATGAGATACTCACCAGTCGAAAAGCTGTGCTGCGCCCTAATTTGGACCACACGGAGGTTGAGACAATACATGTTGTACCATACGACTTGGTTGATATCAAAGTTGGACCCACTAAAGTATATGATGGAGTTAACTGCCTTAAACGGAAGGATGGCCGGATGGCAAATTTTACTTTCGGAATTTGACATTGTTTATGTGAGTCAAAAAGCTATTAAAGGAAGTGCAATAGCGGAATTTCTCGCCAGCAGAGCTGTAGAAGATTATGAGCCTTTGAGTTTCGATTTCCCAAATGAGGACTTAATGTATGTTGCAACAACTGAAGAAGATCCTCAAGGAGGTCCTCCTTGGAAACTGAATTTTGACGGAGCCTCAAATGCTGTTGGCAATAGGATTGGAGCAGTCTTAGTATCCCCAAATGGAGATCATTATCCATTCACTTACAAATTGGATTTTGATTGCTCAAATAACATGGCAGAGTACGAAGCATGTATCATGGGGCTCCGAGCAGCCATAGAACACAAAATTAGAGTGCTGAAAGTGTTTAGAGACTCTGCGTTGGTGATCTACCAACTAAAAAGTGAATGGGAAACAAGAGATCCCAAACTAATCAATTATTGAAAGGTAGTCATGGGGTTGATTGAAGATTTTGATGATGTCACCTTTAGTTATCTCCCACGAGAAGAGAACCAGATGGCGGATGCTTTGGCTACTTTGGCCTCCATGATCAAGGTAAACAGACAAGAGGATGTGAAGCCTATTCAAATGAGTATCTATGAAACCCTAGCCCATTGTTACAATGTGGATGAAGAAGAAAGAGATGATCACCCTTGGTATCAAAATATATTGAGGTATGTAAGAAATCATGAATATCCTGACCAGGCAACTGAGAACGACAAAAGGACATTGAGAAGACTAGCTTGCGACTATGTTTTAGACGGGGAGATCTTGTACAAAAGAAGAAAAGATCAGGTTTTGTTGAGATGTGTAGACTCTATTGAGGCTAAGAAAATTCTAGAAGAAGTCCATGAAGGTATTTGTGGGACTCATGCCAACGGCCTCACGATGGCTAGACAAATTATGAGATTCGAGTACTACTGGTCTACCATGGAAGGAGACTGTGTCAGCTATGCCAAGAGATGTCATAAGTGTCAGATCTATGGTGACAAGATTCATGTAACTCCTTCACCCTTGCATGTTATGACTTCCTCGTGGCTTTTCTCTATGTGGGGTATGGATGTCATTGGGCCAATCTCACCAAAAGCTTCAAATAGACATCGATTTATCTTCGTGGTCATCGATTATTTCACCAAATGGGTAGAGGCTACTTCATACGCCAATGTCACTAACTCGGCAGTTAGTAGATTCTTAAAGAAGGAAATCATATGCCGGTATGGGATGCCTGCAAGGATTATATCGGATAACGCGCTTAACTTGAATAACAGTACGATAGTAGAGGTCTGTGATCAGTTCAAGATCAGACACCATAACTCATCGCCATATCGCCCGAAAATGAATGGTGCAGTAGAAGCGGCCAATAAAAACATTAAAAAGATTGTGGGAAAAATGACAAAAACTTATAAAGATTGGCATGAGAAGTTACCCTTTGCTCTCTACACTTATCGGACGTCTGTCAGAACTTCTACTGGGGCAACACCCTTCTCATTGATCTATGGAATGGAGGCAGTTCTACCAATCGAAGTTGAAATACCTTCTCTTCGGGTCTTATCAGAATTATAGTTAGACGAGGCAGAGTGGACTCAATCCCGATATGATCAATTGAACTTAATTGAGGAAAAGAGGCTGAGAGCTATCCAGCATGGCAAGATGTATCAGAAGCGAATGATGCGGGCTTATGATAAGAAGGTTCGCCCAAGGGAATTTCACGAGGGGGATTTAGTACTGAAGAAAATCCTCCCTATACAAAAAGATTTCAGAGGAAAATGGATGCCAAATTAGGAAGGACCGTACGTGGTAAGGAAGGCTTTCTCTAGAGGAGCACTGATCTTAGCCGAGATGGATGGAAAGAGCTTGCCCAATCCTGTGAATTCGGATTCAGTTAAGAGATACTACACACAAAGGAGGAAAAGTCCAAGGTGAAAACCCGCAAAGGGCGCTTTGAGACTTCAAAAAAAAAAAAAAGAGGAGAGGCCAAGGCAAAACCCTGAAAGGGGCGCTTTGAGGCAAAAGGGGATTTGAGTTGAAAACCCGAAAGGGCGGCTCGAATTGCAAATGAAAGTGGGGCATGCGGTAGTCTCGCTATGATTAATAATGAGGAAGTTTGCTATATCTTAGGGCATCGACAAAGGGCTCAAGATCCCCTAATCACATATAGAGCTTAAGGAGGGTTCTCAAGAAGCTAGTACAGAAAAACTCAGGCTGCGATATCTAGGGCATCTAATGTTTGTTCTTATTGTATTGGCTATCTTCGAATACCTTGCCCCTTCCAAGATATTCGATCAACTCCTTCTATTTCCGTTTTTGTACAAATCAACTCGAGTTTCATCTCACACTAATTTTGTTCTCGTCTATTAATATTATTCTTTTACAAACATATTGCATTAAGATAATGACTAATAGACTAATATTTCCATAAAAGAAGTTTCGCATATTACTCTGAAAGCTTCTAAATGATACCAGAACCTAGAGTAGGATTATTGGTTAAAACCCACCAAATATAAAGCTTGGAGACATATGATTGACGAAACAAACCCTAAGACTATAGCGGTGCGAAGCGGTTGAGCGAAAGGCGATTGTTTCTTTAAAGTTTTGGCAAGGTGCCCAGCAAACAAGAAAACAATGCAACACGAGTAATGAGATCTTAAGTATTAAAAAGGGATCATTCTCACCATATTTTGTATTCATAATACATTCAGTTAGGAGCATTCGATTCATTTTGATCATAGCATCCTAATCATTTTGCATAAGCATAAGCACATAAGCTGATACTACATAACAGGTCCCCCAGAGGACGGTGTAGCAACATTGGTGAATTCACAAATCCTGTCTTCTTGAAGCAGTGAGGGAGCGGATCAAAATTTTAGATTTTGCTCTCCTAAGATAGCAATGGAGCAAATCGAAAACAGTGAAGCTTATTTCTTTAAAAGTTTCAGCGGAGAAGATTGAGGTTACAAGCCTCTTCTCCCTGAATTTTTGAAGTCCCAGCAAAATTTCATCAGATCAGGATCAATCTCCGATCCTTATTTAGGGGAATCGCAGTGGATCAGGATCAATTTCTAATCCTTATCCCTTGGAAGCCCCAGTGGAATCGTAGTGGATCAGGATCAATTTCTAATCCTTATCCTTTGGAAGCCCCAGTGGAATCGCAGTAAATCAGGATCAATTTCTAATCCTTATCCCTTTAAAGCCCCAGTGGAATCGCAGTGGATCAGGATCAATTTCTAATCCTTATCCCCTTGAAGGCCTAGTGAATTACAATAGATCAGGATCAATTTCTAATCCTTATCTCCTTGAAGTCACGATGGAGTAGGTCGAATTATAAACCTCTTCTTTCTAAATTTTGCTGAAGCAAAGCAACAGTTCCTATACCCTCGAAGATACGGCAGACTGAAGCGAAAGGAAGCATCAAAGAGGTCAAGACTCATCAGGCCCGGGCAAAATTGGTCTTTCTTAGAGGTCTTTGCTCTATTCTCGTTACACGACAATGAGCAAAGAGGGGCAGCTGTAGGAACCCAAATATACCCTTGCCCCTTTTAAAACCAAAACAGAATAAAGCAATGAGCATTAAAACCCAAAAAATAAAAATAAAAATTACAAAAATCCAAAATTATATTAAAAGTCCAAAGATTATTGTCCATTTACAAGCCCATGTCGGGCATGGCCCAAATTAACCCCAAAACCCGTTTGACCCGGAAGCCCAATCTCCATTAACCCAATAGGCCCAACACCTAAAGCAGGTCTCGATTAGCCGAAACCCTAGCTAGCCTAGCGCCGCATCTCCCACGTGGACCACGTGCCTACCCGGCGCAAACACCGTTCGAGGGTCGGCTCTGCCCATCTTTAGCACTGAAACAGAAACCCCCTTTCGCCGTTGACCTCCTTCGGCCTGCAAAACACCCCAAAACAAGCAAAAACGTAGCAAAAGCACGCAAAGGCAAGGACAGAAGCAAAAGATAATAATGAATGCAGACATAAAACAAAAAGAATAGCTTTCTTTTCATGTTCAAATCGGCTATAAAAAGGCCGAGAAAACCACTGTAATTTTTTACGCATTTTCTTAATACAAAAAAGCTTTCAAAAAGTAGATTAGTTTCTTTAGATTTGCATTTATTTTCTGTTCTTCTTTATTTTGTTGGTATTTGCATGCGAGTAATTGCAAAAAGGATTTTACCTTAGTAAATATGCCATGGGAGTCATACCTTTTTTGTTGCAATCGAAGCAAGGGTAGGCTACGGGGTTGAGAATCAGAATGAAATCGGCCTTTCTTCTTCGTCCCAATCTGATTTAAAAGGGTCGATGGCTACAAAACTCTAAGGATCGGCTTGGAGAAACCAAGATTTCTCATTTCCATCATGGATTTGAGGGAGACGAACTTGCGTTTAGCCGAGAGGAGAGATGGGCAAGAGGAAGAAGAAAGGTTCTGCTTTTTTTGAATTGTTTTATTTCCTTTGGCTTTAGGAAATGATTTGCTTTAAAAAAATTAAATTAAGTTTAATAAAACTTTTTGGAATAACGTGATGATTCAAGTACTGACCCAATGACATGACTATTGCGTGACTAGATCCACGCCCTTTGGTCTTGGAGGGAATATTTACATGGTTAATTCCTTTAATTCATGCTTTTGTTCAATTAAGTCCTTGCCCTTTCATTTGTTTTCATATAATTCGGCCTAGGGATTTTATGTTAAAGTCATTTCAATCCACGACTGAATGTATAGTTTAACTTATTGAAATATTTGTGTGTTTAATTCCTTATCATTTGTATACATTTTATTTTAATCTTCATAAATATTGAATGGTTTATTTATTTATAAATTATATGTAAATTAGACTTTATCGTATTTTTTATATGTGTTTCATTTTTAGATTTACTCATATATATATATATATATATATATATATACATACTTTTTTTCTAAAAGATTTTCCTTTAAATTATACTTTGTTTATTTAAATCATTTTCTATTATTTATATACACATACATTTTATCTAAATTCAAATTCTTGTTTCATATGTAAATGTTTTTATCATTCTTGAATTATCTTGTTAATTAATAATTTATATCTTGGATTTTGTCATTCAAATTAAATATATTTTGAATTCTTTAAATTATTTATATATTTAAACATTACGATTTCAAATATTTATCTTCTTTTAAAATGTTAATATTTTCTTATATACATCCATATATATATATATATATATATATATACACATACTATTTAGTTCAAATTTTTACGATGTTCGTCTATTTTCTAAACTGTTTATTTTAAAATTCCTTTGTACATATTACACTAAACTTTTTGTATATTATTTTAATTTATCTTATAAATTATTTATTTGAAGTTACGTTATATTATTTTATTTTAAATCGTTTTAAATATAAAGTATTCTCAAATTATCTTGTGCTACTATTTTAAATAGCTCTATATTATTTATTCAAAACTCGTTTTTATGTGTTATTTATTTATTTTGTTTACATGTCTTATTTTACATTTATTTATTCCTTTTAAAATATTTTATTATTTATATAAAGTTTCTTTCCTTATATTATTTATTTCACTCATTATATATACGTTATCTATTTAAACTTTTTATTTATTATCTATTTTAAAATTGTTTGAGTATATTGTCGATTTAAGAAATTCTTTTTAAAACTCTTTTATTACTTATTTTTAAATCGTTTTCATATTTTTATGCACTTTAAATAGCACTATATTTTTTATTTGATGTATGATATTTATTTCATTATTCCTAGATTATCAATGCTAATACTTGAATAATGTATGTATTGTGATCATTGTCATCGTGTATGTATAATTCATCATCATTATTTGTGTTATCATCACTTTCATTATACTGTTTCGCATATTTATGCTATGAACTTGTGTGCGTTAAAACTTCTTTTTCGTCATAAAATTATGTTTAAAACAATACTCCGTGTTTAAAGATTAGAGATGATTGCGCCCTAATTTACTGGGCTTTGATCTTTTCTCATTTAATCTAAGCAACGGGATACCCCTTTTAAAATCATGATCCAAGTTTTGAAGTAATAAAAAACTTATTCTCGGAGTTTCGAGACGTCGTGTTCTAACTTACTGAATACGACATCTTATCGTCCCGAAATAAAATCTTTTGCAAATAAAGGCAATGTTCGGTGTTTGGAAATACGTGAAGCCATGCCCTAACTTACTGGGTTTTGATCTCTTTCGTTTAAATCCAAATAACCGAATATCCTTTTCGAACTTTCAATAAAAAGCACGCTCGTTCTCAAAGGCTTTGAACGTCGTATCCTAACTTACTGGACATGACGTTTTATTGCTTAGAGACGAGAGTAGTTTTAACCTTTCATTTCTATTTATTCAAGCATTTCTAAAAAAGGGATCGTATGTTAAGATTTTTTCTAAATTTTCAAATATTCAACACTAAGACACTAATTAATCAACTAGGTACCAATTTTGGGCGTATCGAGGGTGCTAATCATTCCTCGTACGTTACCGACTCCCGAACCTATCTTTATGATTTTTCGTAGACCAAAACCGCCGTCGTTTTAATAAATCAAATGGATTATTAAAAACAACCATTTCCGAGGTGACCCGATCACACCTCAGTAAAAAAGGGATTGGTGGCGACTCCCGTTTTTTATTTTCAAAATCCAAAATCGATTTGCCGTTTTTTCAAAAAAATGGTTTCGACACAAGCCATTGATGTTGTGTAAAATTTTCATATTTTTCAAACCTTAGTGTAAAGAAAGAAAAAAAAATTATTTTAAACTGTGATTCCACATCCCTATCCCTTTTAAATAGGAGAATGATAAATTAAATTTTTCTTCCTTATTTTTAGCACTTTAGTTGGATTTGAATTTTTTCAAGAGGAAAAAACTAGAAATCGGGAGGAAAAATTTGATTTATCTCATATTGAAAAAGGGATAAGGATGACGTGAAATCACAATTTCATACAATCCCTTCTCAAAGAAAAATCTTTTACCACTAAATCATAAGCTCAAACATATATATATATATATATATATATAAATAAGTCCAAATTAACTTCATATTAACTACTAAATATGAATGACAAAAATAGTTTTTAAATTTTTAAATGTTTTAAATATTTTTTAAATTAATAAAGTTATCATAAATAAATATGTAGTTTCATTATTTTATTTAAACTCAAATTAATAAATATTTAAAAATTGAGTTCACATCATATTTATCTAATTTGAAATTAATAAATTTGAGTAACAATAAAATTGAAAGCCTCCAATCTCCCCATGATATGTGTTGATATGTTTTATTTTATCATATTCTTACATATACATACTAACATCTCATTTAACATTCCATTAGTGATAATTCCACTTATCTAAATGCTTTGTAGATGGTGAGAGGCCACTTAATTTGACCAATTTAGAAGAGCTCAATTTGGATTTCAACTCCTTCACAAGAACTTATTGGCATAGCTTAAAGTATCAATAAATATTAAAGGTGAAATTACTTAATATATTTAATATTCCTTTAAACGAAACAAATTAATTGTTGAGTTATTGCATTTATTCTCTGTGATTTAATTTTAAATTTTATTTGTCGATTTTCACAGAATTATTAGATGCTTTAAGCAACTTAGAGGAGCTAAATATGAGCCGGAATGAGATGAAAGAATTTGTGCCCATAAAGAATAAAGGTATATGTATCAACTAGGAAAGTCTTACTAATTGCTTGCCATTAGATATCTAGTGAATGATGCCAACCACTAATTTGGCTCTCAAAAAATGGAAGTTTGGGAAAGCTAAAGGTTGCTATATTAGACTATGTGTTCACCAGTGGAACTACTTCTCTAATACAACTTTTGTACCTTATATTTGAGAGGTAATTACTTCAACGACACATTTTCTACTCAAGGTATAATGTGTATGTGTGTAAATATATAGTTTTATAATTTGGTTCCATTTAAAAATATTATTGTAACACCTCAAAATTTGGGATTAAAAGTTTTGAGGTATGTATTTAGGATCAGCGAGTAGTTTGAATTTATATGAGGGTTAAATTAGGAGATTATTATTATAATTGGAATTAGTCTCAAATGGTGTAGAAAAATGGAAAGCTCAAACCAAGTCTGGCGAAGTTCAAGACAATACATGAGATAGAAGCTTGAAGAGGCTTTATTTGACTTAGAAATAATATCCTGAAATTTTGTTAAAATGCTTTGGTATGAATGAAAAATCAAAACCTGTTAGTACTTTCTTTGCTTTTCATTTCAAGCTTAATGTTTCTATGTGGCCAAAAAATAATGTAGAACGAGAATACATATTAAAGATATCATATGCAAATGTTGTTGCTAACTTAATGTATGTTATGGTACGTACAAAATTTGACATTTCATAAACAATTGGAGTTGTGAACAGATATATGCATGATTCAGGAAAGGAACATCGACAAGCTATGAAATGGATTTTGCGATATATCCATAATATAATGGATATTTGATTGATTTTTTAGTAGGACGATAATCAAGGTGAATGGATCTTATGATTCAAGCTATTCTAGTAATCTAGACAAATAATGATCGACTACTGGTTATGTGTTTACTCTTGCAAAGGAGCTAGTTAGTTAAAAGTCTAATTTACAGTCAACAGTTTGTCTTATCTACTACAGAAGCAAAATATATGGCAATCATAAAGGCTGTAAAAGATACAATTTAGTTTCAAGGGTTGCTTGGTGAATTGGAAATTAAGCAGAAGTACGCCAAAGTACATTGTGATAATCAGAGTGCTATTCAATTAGCAAAGAATCAAGTTTATCATGCAAGGATGAAGCACACTGACATTTGGTATTATTTTGTACGAGAGATTTTGGAAAAGGTAGAATAAATATTCAGAAAATTTTTACCATTAAGAATTCAGTCGATATAATGATTAAGATTGTGATTGTAGTTAAGTTCCAACTATGTTTGGACTTAATCATTGTGAAACTTGAAGGTTGAAATTTGAAGACACTATCAAATATTATTTTACAATGTAAAGATTTATTGAAGTAGTACAATCCCACATCTCAAAAATACAAGGTTATGGAGAGTTTATACTACTATAAATAGGGGTTGTTTTCCACCGTTTTTGTCATTTTCTGAAAATTAAATTTTCTAATACAAAAAATTGCTTTCTTTTACTCTATTCACACATCACCTTCATAAAATTTTACCTTTCCATAAGAAAAGTGACTACAAATATTTAATATCTATAAGGATGATTTTTGAAGTTGAATTTACATGAAGGTTAAATTAAGAGATTATTATTATAACTGAAATTAGTTTCAAATGGTGTTGAAAAATGGAAAGCTCAAGTTCATTATTATGCTAAAAGTAGAACATTAATAAGAGAAATAAAATAATAAAAATAGTCAATTAATTCTTACTCACCACCATGCGTACTTTTGGGTATTAAATACCCTTTTATCTCATTTTGTTGATGAATCATGGCCTCTCAATTAATTGTTTAAAACATATATTAAAAAAGAAATATCAAAATTATATACGAAAATGATTTGCAACAAATAATTTATTTCTATGAGAAAAAAATGGCTATTTATAATTATTTTTTCTAAAAAAAAAGGAACTTGTGGAAGTGTTTAACCTAAGTATCTTTACAAGAGTATAAACCTTATCTTTGCTTTATATATACACTGCTTTGAATCTGATCTAGACTCAGCTTCTTGCCTTCTGCTTTTATTTTGTTTATGAGCGTATATCAAACAGATTCAAGATTATGGACTAGTATACCAAAATTTACTGTAAATACACTAGGCCTTAGCTCTCTTTATGGGGGGACAAAATTTCAAACCGAGCTTGCGACCGCTGGATCGACTTGTCGATTTTTTGGTTCGATTATCGAATTAACAATTCTAAAGTTGGTTGTTTTCTATTGTACTCGGCCAACTACAACCGACAGACCATCCCAGAACTCCCAGGATTAGATCGAGCCTTGAACATGCATTAACCTGAAACAAGACCGAGCCATTCCTTGTGTCAGTATGTAGTTCATTTTATGTCATTCTAAAGCATTATTGGATTAGAAAAGTGGGTCTGAACATAGTACCAATTCAAGGTTGGCTTCGACATGAAATAACATGACTGCCATTCCCCTTCCTCTATCAATCTCAGCCTGAAACAGAAGAAAGTAAAGATGTTACGGAACTATCAAACTATTAACATAATCGGTGTTGAATTTTCTTGAAGCATTGGCCTGCAATGCAATATGTGACAGCAGCATCTTCAAGCAGAACCGAGAGCAGTAGCAGCTTTGTACATTTTGTTTTCATTTTGTTCAAATGTAACTTGCTTGGTTAGTTTGTAGGTTGTAATCAAAGCTACCAATATAGGTTTTTGATTGTACTTGATGTAATGGCTGATGTATCAGCTATCTTTAGTTTGAATTTCAACTTGTATTAGTCAAGCATAGGTGGGAGCAGTTACATTGTTAGGTAACTGTCAAATTCACTTTGTAACTCACATATATTTTGAATTATTATCAATGAGAATGGATGATTTTTCTTCTCCAATTTTAGTTGTTGTTCATATTTTTTTTCTCATCCGATTCTTATTCAGGTTCTTAGTGTTTTCAAGCTTTGCTCACGGTTTCATTGAGTTCTTAAGCTTTCTTGCTGTTATTTGTGTTGGTCACTGATTTGTTCATACAAAACCAGCATAGGTAATCGCCTTTTTGTTCCAACAAATCTACAAACCATCATAGGTAATTTCTTTTTGTTCCAACAAATGGTAATCAGAGCCTAAGTCTTTGAGAGCCTCGGTTTGCTGGTTACTTTCTTGAGAAGATATAAGCTTAAGAAAGAAGAAGTCGAAGCTGTTGAGTTTGTTTCAGCAAAATGAGTTTCACACCTCCTCCACCTCCGGTGTTTGCTGGTAAAAACTACCACGTTTGGGTAGTCAAAATGAAAACATACCTTCAAGCTCAAGACTTGTGGAGTGTAGTTGAGAATGATTTAGAGCCACCTCCATTGAGGGCCAATCCCACGATTGCTCAAATTAGGCAGCATGCTAAGGAGAGCATAAAGAAGCACAAGGCCTTGGCCTGCTTGCAAAATGGAGTGACAGATGTGATCTTCACCCGAATCATGGCTTGCACCATACCTAAGGAAGCTTGGGAAAGGCTAAAGGAGGAGTTCATGGGGTCAGATAAAACAAGACAGCAACAACTGATTAATTTGAGGAGAGATTTTGAGAACCTGAAAATGAAAGAATCAGAGAGCATCAAGCAATATTCAGACAGGATCATGGCCACTATCAACAGCATAAGATTGCTTGGTGAAATTTCAGTGACAGTAAAGTGGCTGAAAAAGTTATCACCACACTTTCTGAGAGATTTGATTCTAAAATCTCATCATTTGAAGACTCAAGGGACTTGAAGACTCAAGGGACTTGATAACTATCTCTTTGTCTGAGTTGGTGAACTCCCTTTATGCTTTGAAGCAGAGAAGGGCCAATAGGCAAGAAGACCATCCTGAAGGAGCCTTCCAAGCAAATGCCAAAGAAAGCTCCAGCACAAGTCAGAAAGGAAAGAAGCCTTGGCTTGACAAGAGAGATAAACCAAAGAAAGAATCAGGCAAGAAGAGGTATCCACTGTGTGTCCACTGTAAGAAGACCACACATTCTGAAAAATTTTACTGGTTTAGGCTAGATATCCAATGTAGGAAATGTAAGCAATTTGGCCATGTTGAGAAAGTCTGCAAGAATAAAGCAATGGCACCAGCACAGCAGCAGATCCAAGCTCAAGCTGCTGAAGACCTTCAAGCTTAGGAGGAGCATGTTTTCACAGCCACAAGCTTTGCAACCATAAGCAAAGTTAAGTGCAATTGGCTAGTGGACAGTGGCTGCTCACACCACATGGCAGCTGATGAAAGCTTGTTTCAGGATCTTGACAGAAGCTATGGCTCAAAAATCAGAATAGGCAATGGTGATCTGTTTGAAGCCAAAGGAAAAGGCAGTGTCTTAATCAATACCAGCTCAGGTAATAAAGTCATTTCAGATGTGCTTTTTGTACCTGACATTGATCAAAATCTGTTGAGTGTTGGTCAGTTAGTTGAAAAAGGGTATTCCCTAGTTTTCAAGAATGGTTCATGTGTTATTGAGGACCTTTATGGACAGGAGATGATTACTGTAGGCATGGTAGACAAATGTTTCATCCTTGATGTGAATCAGCTTGAGAAGAAAGCTTATACAAGCTTAGCTGATAATGCTGGTCTATGGCATAGAAGATTAGGCCATGCTAATTTCAGATCACTTGATCTGTTACACAAACAGAATTTGGTGGAGGACAAGTTTAAAGTTGAGGCATGTGACAGTGTTTGTGAAGTCTGTCAGCTTGGTAAACAAGCTAGATTACCTTTGCCGGTAAACCAAGCATGGAGAGCTCAGGAGAGACTTGAACTTGTGCACTCTGATATTTGTGGACCAATGAAGTTCCCTTCTTTGAATGATAACAAGTATTTTGTGCTGTTCATTGATGACTTGACCAGATTCTGTTGGGTTTACTTCTTGAAACAGAAGTCTGAAGTGTTTGAAACCTTTAGCAGATTCAAGGCATTAGTAGAAAACCAGACAAGTTGCAAGATCAAAACCTTGAGAACTAATAATGGGACTGAATACTTGTCTCAGAGGTTTCAAAAGCTTTGTAAGGATGTAGGGATCCATCATCAGCTAACCACTGTTTATACTCCACAGCAAAATGGAGTTTGTGAAAGGAAGAACAGAATGGTGATGAATATGGCCAGATGTTTGCTGTTTCAAAGCAAGCTTCCAAGTAAATTTTGGGCTGAAGTTGTCAACACCTCAGTTTATCTACTGAACAAGCTTCCAACTCGAGCAGTAAAGGAAAAAACACCTTTCGAAGCCTGGTATGGACACAAACCTTCTATTTCTTATTTAAAGTGTTTGGATGTGTGTGTTATGCTCTTATTCCAGCTGAAAGAAGAAGCAAACTTGAAAGAAGGTCTGCCCCTGGCATATTTGTTGGCTACAGCAGCACCAAAAAGGACTACAGGGTGTATGACCCTTCAACAAAGATGATTTTGGTGAGTAGGGACATTAAATTTGATGAGGACAAGTTTTGGAGTTGGGATGGTTCAGAAACAAGTTAGATTGATGAAGATCATCTTGAGATCAGTTTAGAACTAGCTAAAAATGAACCTGAAAATGCAGACATTGATGATCCTCCTGTGAGAGAAACCAAAACCATGGCTGATATTTACCATAGATGCAATGTTGCTTTAGTTAAGCCTTCAAGCTATGAAGAAGCTATAAAAGACAAAAGCTGGAGAAAGGCTATGGAAGCTGAACTTGACATGATCAGGAAGAATGACACATGGGACTCGATTGATAGGCTAGACCAAAAGAAAGTCATAGGTGTCAAGTGGGTTTTTAGAGCCAAGTTCAATGCTGATGGCTCTTTGAACAAGCACAAGGCAAGACTAGTGGTGAAGGGCTATAGTCAGTAGTATGGTACTGACTTTATGGAGACATTTGCTCCAGTAGCAAGGCTTGACACAATCAACCTTCTATTTGCCTTGGCTGCACATAAACAATGGAAGATTCACCAATTAGATGTTAAGTCAGCCTTTTTGAATGGTTTTCTTAAGGAAGAAATCTACATTGAGCAGCCAGAGGGATTCAAAACCCCAGGAGAAGAGGACAAGGTCTATAGGCTGAAGAAGGCATTATATGGCCTGAAACAGGCACCTAGAGCCTGGTATGACAGAATTGATAAGTATCTGTCAAGGCTCGGGTTTGAGAAAAGCCTAAGTGAGCCTACACTTTATGTGAAGAAAAAAGAAGATGAAACCTTGTTAATTGTTTCAATTTATGTGGATGATCTCTTGGTGACAGGAAGCAAAATTGATTTGATCAATGACTTCAAGACACAAATGCTGGAAGTATTCGATATGACAGACTTAGGAATCATGTCATACTTCCTTGGGATGGAAGTGATTCAGTCTAATCATGGTATTTTCATTGGCCAACATGCTTTTGCACTAAAAATTTTAGACAAGTTCTGTATATCTAATTGCAAACCAGTGAGCACACCTATGGTCCAAGGAGAGAAGTTAACCAGCCTTGGAAATTAAGAGAGGGTTGATGAGAAGGAGTATAGAAGCTTAGTTGGCTGTCTGCTTTATTTGACAGCAACTAGACCTGATCTTATGCACGCTGTTAGCTTGTTGTCTAGATTCATGCACTGCTATGACACATCTCATTTCAAGGCAGCAAAAAGAGTACTCAGGTACATTAAGGGAAATTTGAAGTTAGGTGTGATGTTCAAGAAGGAAAATGAGCTTAAACTTGTGGGATATTCAGATAGTGACTGGGCAGGTTCTGCAGATGACATGAAGAGCACCTCAGGTTATTTCTTCACACTTGGCTCAGGAGTATTTTGCTGGAGTTCGAAGAAGCAACAAACTGTTGCACAATCCACAGCTAAAGCAGAATACATTTCAGCAGCAGCAGTAGTGAATCAAGCCATTTGGCTTAGAAAGTTGCTGAATGATCTAAATGAAGAGCAACTTGAGCCTACTGAACTCATGGTTGATAATCAATTTGCAGTGGCTATTGCTAAAAATCCAGTCTTCCTTGGCAAGACTAAACATTTTAAAATCAAATTTCATTTTGTTAGAGAGGCTGAGCAGTTAGGAGAAATCAGCCTTATTCATTGTAGCTCACAAGACCAATTGGCTGATATTTTGACTAAGCCACTTGGTACATCAAGGTTTGAAAACTTAAGGAGTAAAATTGGCTTATGTTGCATACAGTCCAAGGAGGAGTTTGAAGCATTGGCCTGCAATGCAACATGTGACCAGCAGCATCTTCAAGCAGAACCGAGAGCAGTAGCAGCTTTGTACATTTTATTTTCATTTTGTTCAAATGTAACTTGCTTGGTTAGTTTGTAGGTTGTAATCAAAGCTACCAATATAGGCTTTTGATTGTACTTGATGTAATGGCTGATGTATCAGCTATCTTTAGTTTGAATTTCAACTTGTATTAGTCAAGCATAGGTGAGAGCAGTTACATTGTTAGGTAACTGTCAAATTCACTTTGTAATTCACATATATTTTGAATTATTATCAATGAGAATGGATGATTTTTCATTATTATCAATGAGAATGGATGATTTTTCTTCTCCAATTTTAGTTGTTGTTCATATTTTTTTTTCTCGTCCGATTCTTAGTGTTTTCAAGCTTTGCTCACGGTTTCATTGAGTTCTTAAGCTTTCTTGTTGTTATTTGTGTTGGTCACTGATTTGTTCATACAGAACCAGCATAGGTAATCGCCTTTTTGTTCCAACAAATCTACAAACCATTATAGGTAATTCCCTTTTGTTCCAATAAATTTAAACCAACTCACCACACAGGCGCATATGGTGATTCCTACAGCTGCCAATGCTGTTGCGACCTTAGCCATCATTCCTAAAATCATATGTGCAATTAGCAAAAATAAAATGAATAAGAAAGTCTGATGAAACCTACAATGGTTGAAAAATGAAAGCATATTGACCTTAAATGCCTGGTTGGATCTCGATAAACAAGGTTCTAAGACTATATGTTATTCGAATTCAAGTGTGAGACAGTGAGTGGTGGTATGTTCAAGTCTTTGTAAATTTTCAATGTATGTAGAGCATCCTTGGAGGATCATATCCCCATATACCCTTATCCATATATGTGCTTGACATGGGTATAGGAAAATGAAGAGTCGGAGCAGTATGGACTAAGACAAATGTCTATGGTAACAGCTTGGTAGGATGATCCACCTTTCAGTAGAAGTCCAAAGAAAAAGGAAACAAGTTAACTAAAGGGCTGTAAGTCAACAGTCTCATTGGATCCGTAGCTAATTTCATAGCAAAATGTGTCTACTTTAGTCGTTCAAATTTCTAAGTCACTAGCATCAATATGCCACCAAATAAATGTAAAATAACCTGAACACAAACGCCAAAAGATTTACAAACGACAGAAAACCACTGGATAGAATGTCCTTCAAGATTGTGCCACGAGGCGGTTTTACTGGCTTGCCAACTTTCCAAACCAGGCAAGACCTCCTTGTGAGGTGGATTGTTTGCAGGTATCATTTTTGCAGCACCATTTCCCAGCGAAAACAAGTAGCCATTGGCCTTTGAACCCGCATCCTATACTTGTTTGTTATGTTTCCCATTGACCTTAGGGACCCAAATACTTCCATTTTTTTCCGTCAAGGCATCTTCAGAACTTCTTCCTGGGGTTGAAATATCCACAATGTTCTTCAGGATCTTCTCCCATAGAGGTCTGTTCTGTCTGGAACTATGCGAGAGGTCTTCCATTTCACTATCCTCTTCAGAATAAGCAATGAAGCCGTTTACTCTTCTGTTGTTATTTCCACAGCAGACGGTGCAGCTTGCTCCCCCAAGAACTAATTATTAGAAATTTAGACAGTCAGTGACTCAATGGTTAAAGAGAAAATAAAAAATATATATAATTCACAGTTTCATACTCCATGCAATTCAACCTACTTTCATGATTTTGTGCCTGGCACTACGTGTTTTAGCATGTTGCAACCACTGTTTATGCCTTTGAAAAGCTGATTTGCTTGAGAGTGCCTGGAACAAGAGGCAAAGATGTACATTACGAACGAACCTGGGTAATTGCTTGTGCACAAATGAACTATAATATCAATACTGTAACGTGGTCAATTTAGAATAGCGGGCAACCGAGAAGGCAGATAAGAATATTCGACAGCAATGACTATAGTTTTGTAAGTGGTTTAATCTGTAACCAAGTCTTCTACTCTGTCATAACTGACAAAATAGTAAATATCTCTTCAATATTAGGTCCAATGACCTATAACCCTACTCTGAATTCGGTGCACTGACTGCTAGTTTAAAATTTTTGAAAGAAAAAGAAACACAAATTTATATCATCGAGCATATGAAATACGAGTTGTCCCACAATTTAAATATTATCATGGAAGCATATGTTCTATTATAAGCTCAGCAAAATGGACATTGAACCACGGTCAATATATACTAACGTTATAGGTGATAATCTCTCTTTTATGGATTTCAATCGTATCATTCTTTTTAACACAATATTTAGAATTACACATAGTTTCTCTTTAATCCATACATAAGAGAATAATACATTTCAGTGTACTCGAACCCACATCCTCCTGTATTGACAACAATACACATATCGATCAAATTAAGACTCAATCGACATTATGTTCATAATTAACTAGATGATAAAAATTGTAATTATAAATATTTAAAAATTCGAATTATATAAATATAATTATATAGTAGTCATTATTATTTGAGTGAAAATAAAAATAAGGTAAAAATTATTAAAGTAATGATTTTTTAAAATAATAATTATTGATAAAGGTAATAAGGAAATGTAAATAGATTTGCCAAAATGAAATAAGTTTGAAATATGAGAAGAATTTTGTTAGAAAAGACAATTATGAACTTAAATAGAAATTGTAAAACATATATAAAATATAATAAGAGAATGTATATTTCTTTTCTTTTTTTTTTAAAATTTAAATTTACTTATTTAACCTTTTTAATATGTTTTTATTTGATTTCGTAATTTTTTATGAGGTTAATAATTATTTAATTTAATTGTCCTATTTTATATTCAATCAAGTTTTTAATAATTTTTTTATATAATGTTTAGAATTATACATAATTCGTCGACTGAGTCTTAATCTAATTAGCATTGATATTGTTGCCTATGCAGGAGAACGTGAGTTCGAGTGTGTTGAAACGCATTTATTCTCCTATTGAAGGATTGGAAAGGAACAATGAATAGTTCTAGGCTATTGTAAAAAAAAAATAGATATAATTAAAAACTATAAAAAAAATTGTTAAAAAAATCATCTCATTTAAAAACTTTTTTTTTTTTAAATTTCCATTACTTTTAAAAGGTAGCTTTAATTTATACTAAAAAGAAACTATCATTAATTGAAAAATGAATATTGTCGAAACCATTTTTTTTTAAAAAGTGGTTTTGAAAAACAAAGTCGACTTTTTAAACGAAAATGAGAGTCGCCACCAACCTTTCTAGGTGTGATTGGATCACCTTATAAAACATTTTGGTCTACGAAGAATCGAGAAAACAGGTTCGGCAGCCAGTTACATACGGGGAAGGATTAGCACCCCCACAAAGCCCAAAATTGGTACCAAATTGAGTAGTTTTCTGTCTTAGGTCAAAAAATTGGAAAGATTTAAAAATATGATTCCTTTTTTAAAGCTGAAATTATTTGAGTTGAAAAATCGAGATTCCTTTTGTAACGCCCTCTTACCCGAGGCCGTCGTCGGAGTCGAGCTTGAAGTGTTACTAAATTTAATTTACCACTTAAACGACTTTAAACATTTATTTTAACTTTCGGAATAAGTTGTCCTTCTGCGTCATAGTCGCTAAAAAAATCATATCTTGACTTACGAAACTAAAACTTTTGATCCGTAAATTTTCCCTAAAACTAGACTCATATATCTATCTACTAATTTTTTTCTAGAATTTTTGGTTGGGCCAATTAGTACAATTTATTAGTTAAAGTTTCCCCTATTCCAGTGTTTGACTGTTCTAACCTATGTTCACTACGAACCACTTTTCTCTCTTTAAAAAACTCAAATGACTATGAAGTTTGTTTCTCCTAAAACTAGACTCAATAGAAAATCTGTACATATATAGTATGACTTCTAATTGTTTTTGTACAATTTTTAGTGAATTTCTAAAGTCAGAACAGAGGTTTCAGAAATCGCTCTAACCCTATTCCACTAAAACCCAGATATCTCATAAAATATAATACCTTTTCCTGTTTCGTTTCTTCCATATGAAAATAGACATAATAAGATTCAATTTAATATTTTATTCACCATCAAATCATGTCTCTACTATTTTTAGTGATTTTTCAAACTCACGTCATTTCTGCTGCAATATTCTGTTTTTATAACGAAGTTCACTTTTTATGGATTTTCATAGACTAGGTAGCACATTAGACATACACAACATCAAATATGATCATAATTAGCCATTCCAATGGCTAACCATTACCAAACATTTCCTCATCAAGAAAAGGCCATACCATTAGATTATTTACACAAAATGATTATAATGCTATACATGCCATACATCAAAATACACAAGCCAATATACCAATTCTTCCTCGGATAGTGTGAACATTTCTTCGACCTTCCCGATATCCAAGCTGGCTTGCTGAAACTACAATGAATGGAAAGGAGGGAGTAAGCATAAATGCTTAGTAAATTCACATGTAAATAACAAGTAACATAATCATGGAATTCAACATGAGAATCAATTACAATAACATCACTAAAACATACATGGCACAAGAACATTTGATTTCTTATCACATCATCATCTTACCATGTTCTCACCCAAAGTTTAGGATCATACCTGTCAAATTTCTTGTTCACAATACGTTACAACATACCTCGTTCACTTAGGCGCTCTCATTACTTATTTATCAATCTACCCGTTGAACACATAGGAATATAACTCAGATACACAAATCTACCATGTAACCCGCCCATAAACGAACTCGAACTCAACTCAACGAGCTCGGGCGTTCGCATCCATAAATGAACTCGGACTCAACTCAACGAGCTCAGATGCCTAGTTACATCTCACGAACTCGGACTCAATTCCACGAGTTCGGAACTCAATCATCTTAGTGACATGTCACTTGTATCCTAATCTATTCCCAAGGTTCAAACGGAATTTTCTTCGTTCACAATTTTCCAGTCATTTTCCCCGAAATGTCGGAACCAATATGTTGCTAGCATCTCATACTTATCAATTTAATCACATACTTTGCATAATAATACATAATAATTCACAAGTCATAATATTCATAATTATAAGTATCATATCATATAAATAACAGTAAATCACTTGAAATAACAATTATGTTACCTTATTTACACATGAACTTACCTCGGTACCAAAATATCAATAATCGAGCCTATTCCTCGTAAACTTTGTTTTTCCCCCGATCACGACTTGAATCTCGTTTCTCTTGATCTAAAATAACACATTTAGCTTATTTAATACTCACATTTATCAAAACGGTCCTTGACCCTAACTTTGTCAAAATTACGAATTTACCCCTAAACTTTTGTATATTTACACTTTTGCCCCAAAGCTCGGAAATTAAAATTTATCCCAAATTCTTATGTTTTAAGACATGCTGATCATTTATTTACTAACATCAACCCCAAATTCCAACTATAACATGCACTTATGAACAATAGGTATTTTTTCCGATTAAGCCGCTTTACTCGTTTTTACTCAAAACCGAGTAGCACAAGTTGTCTAACATAATCTAAAACCTCATATTCTATCATAAAACATCAAAATAAACACTTTTCAACCATGGGTATTTTTCTAAATATGAACCCTAACTTAAATTATTGCTAGCATAAGCTTTATCGAGCTACCAGGATCACAAAAATATAAAAATCATTAAAAACGGGGCTTGGATGCACTTACTATGAAGCTTGAAAGTTGAAGAAACCCTAGCTATAGAGAGAAGTGATATTCAGCCAAGGTTGAAGAAGATGATAACAATTTTGTCATCTTTTTCCCTTTTAATTTCTGTTAATAACCAAATGACCAAAATGCCCTTAATGTCTTTCTTTGAAAATTTTCATGTACAAGCCCATTTTTGTCCAAAATTTTATAAATTGGTCAAATTCTATTTAAGACCCCCTAATTAATATTCCAAAGCAATTTCATACTAAATGCTTCTAGAATACAACTTTTGCAACTTATTCGATTTAGTCCCTAATTTCAAATTAAGCACTTTATGCATAGAATTTCTTCACGAAATTTTCACACCATCAAGCAATCATATCATAAACATAAAAATAATTATAAAATAACTATTTCTATCTCGGATTTGTGGTCACGAAACCACTATTTCGATTAGGCCCTAATTCGGGATATTACACCTTTGCTTCGAGAGAATTCAAACATCACATCCAGCATGATTGGACACGAGGTTCTTAAACTCTTCGAAACTAAAATCATCTCGTGATTTGCAAAATTTATTTAGAAGGACATCTTAGGTATTTAGACAAACGGGAAATCACAACCCAGCACGTTAGGGCACTATTTTCCGAATCCTTAAACACAAAAGTATTGCCTCGTTTTTTAAACATCTTTTGGATTGAATGAAATGTATACTTTTTGAAATAATGATGCAATTAATAGAAATATTAAAATATAATATTAGAATATTAGAATGATAATAGCAATAATATTTACAGTAAAAGAAAATAGAAAGAATGTATTTAAAAGGTATGTACATAGTATTCAAAAATATATACATAATATAATGTTGAAAATACATACATAATATAGTTAGAACAAAATATATACATGACAATATAAAAAATATATGAATAAAAAATATACATAATATATATATATATATATATATATATATATATATAGAATATAATGTTAAGAATATATACTTAGTATATGAAAATATATTCATAATAGTATTAATGTAGCGACGTAAAATTTGCTTTAGTAGCTTTGGTCGCTAATCGTGGCGATTTATTGAAACTTTGAAATCTGAATTTCGATTTTATCAAAAAAAGGGAGTCGCCACCGATCCTTTTTCTAGGTGTGATCGGACACCTAATAAAAACTTCTTTTTAACAGAAAAATTTATTTTTAGGTAAAAAGAAGGCTGAGTTTAGGTCTACGTAAAAATCCAGAGAAAAAGTAGGGTTCGGGAGTCGGTTACGCGCGGGGAAGGTATTAGCACCCCCGCGACGCCCAAAATTGGTATCTTAATAAACACGTGTTGTCTTGATTTTTAAAAATACGAGTTCGATTTAGATTTTAATCGTGGTCCATTTAAAATACGGGAATTTCAAGAAATCTTTATTTTTAGAAGGATTGTCCCATTTTAACACAAGTCAACGTGATCCCTCCAACATAGCGATGAAATCACAGACTTAATGTTAAAATCGATACATTGCCTTAATTTTGAAATTAATTTAAGAAAACATGGAACAAATATGTTAAAAAGGATAAACCAAAGCTAAAAATACTAATATTGGTGTAACTAATAAGAACATTACCACAATATAGGAGCATTGAAATAATAAAAATATTCACAATAAAAAAGTAAAAATATGTACAATAACATAATAAGAAAGTAATAATAACATGACCTTTTAAAAGAAATCTATATATAATAATGTTAAATATAATATGGTAATGAAAGTATATGCATAATATATGTACAAATACAATATTGAAAATATATAAATATAAAAAAACATGCATAATCAAATATATAATAGTGTTAAAAGTTTACACAAAATATATATATTAGAAATATAAAAAAAAAAAGAGTATATACATAAGATAATATTTAAAAATATACACATAACAGGATATTAAGGTATGAAATAATATGAAAAAAGTATATAAATACAAATAAAAAATATATATGTATACGTATAAGATAATATGTAAATTATACACATATAAATAATGTAATACTAATAAAAAATACGTATTGCAGAATATATTAAAGAAGTATTTGAAAATAGTATTTGAATATGCATAAGATAATATGTATGTATATAGAATACATATAAATAATATAATATTAAAAGTATACATAATTTATAAAAATATGTACTTAATGTAGTATCACAAATGCATGCATGAAATAGAAATTAGGAATAATAATAAAAAAACAAACTATCAACAAAATTATATACATATACATTAAGAACATATACACAATAACAATATTAAAAGCATATATAAATATATTAGAACATTATATTAAAAGGTACATACATAAAAATATATATGATATATGAAGTATTAAAAAATATAATATAAAAAGGAAATGTAATGTACATAAATATAAAAGAACATGAATAAATAATGGATATGATAAATAGAAATAACAAATAATAATAATAAAGGTAATAAATAACATTAAAAGATGAAAATGGACGAAATTGAAAGAAAAAGGCGAATCTTGGGGTGAATCTGAAAATAAAGGGAAGTCGGGGGATAAATATGAATACGCGAGGAACAACGGGGGCTAAAAGGGCAAATACCCCTATATGTTCAAACGACACCGTTCACATCATGGTTAGTTACCAGTGCACTGACCAAATTGAAACAATAACAGAATAAGCGGGCCAAATCATAAAGAGAACAAAGGATCACACTACAAGCGCTATTAACACGGAGGGTCCTAGGGCGCAAATAGCCCAATGGAGGGAAACACGCGGACTCCCCACTTAAAAGGGTCGGGTCGAGATGGGGTAGCTCAAAACGGTGCCGTTTCGGCACCTGAGCTCCCAACCCAAGGACGACGCCGTTTCTGGTTCCTCCTTTAAACCCTATTTCTCTAAAAAATCATCATTTTAACCCTTAACCCTAAAAAAACTAAAAATCTCTTAACAAAACCACTTTCCTTCTCCCTATCTTCCGACGTTTGGGTCTCCTTTAGCCCGTCGCACCAACCACCGTGGCCGGTGAGCGTGAAAGGAGTATTTGAACTCCGTTTGAGGTGAATTGGGAGACCGTGGCCCTCTCATCCCGCAAAGGCCGAAACCCAAGGCCTTCGACCGCATTTGGGGATGCCTCTGACTACGGGGGTCGGCTCTTCGTTTCCACGAATGCAAAACTCAAGTAAGGTCCTCCCTTTCCTTTTTGTTCTATTTTATTAACAAAAGATGAGAAAGAAAAGAAAGTAAAAAGAATCAAAACAGAAGATAGAAAAAAATCGAAGAACCAGGTTCAAAATATTGAATACCACCTTTCAATTTCTTTGTTGTTTTTTCTTCTTTTTTTTTTTTTAAAAAACAGAAATGGGGATCCTTATTCAAAAGCTTTCGGCCTTTGCTTCTTTTAGCCGAATGAGACCCCCTGATACATTGATTTTTCGAGGCTTTTAAAGCCAAACTATTACCCTATTTTCTATCTCTGTTCGCTACTGTTCTTCTTTGCCTGTAGCTGTTCTGCTTTTGTCCTTGTTTCTGTTTATTGCTTTCTATTTCTGTTTCTGTTTTGCAGGTGAACGTGGGTCAACTGCAGAAGGAAAGGCTGACCTTTTGCTATTTAGGTGACCAGCCTCGGGACGAGGCTTCTTGGGACGAGACACAGGCGATACGACCGAGGCTTGATGCGGCGCAGCTGGCTGTGGCTAGGGTTTGGTGTTAGGTTTTGTTGATTGTGGGTTGTTGGGTCATTGGGCTTACCGGGTGTTTGGGTTAGTAATTAGGTTTAATTGGGTCATGGTGTTTATTTGGGCTTCCGGGTTTGATTTGTAAAGGGTTAAATATTTGTAAAAGGACATTGGTTTTATTTTGTTTGGATTTGTTTGATTTGGGTCAAAATTGGCCTCTACAATTAATATACACATAGTGGGTAAATGTCAGAACTAATAATAAAAAACAACTATTAATAATAATATATATATGTTAAAGATATATACATAATATTAAAAGTATGTACGTAATATATATATACATATTAGGAATAATAATATAAAATAACCGTTGATAACATTACATATAAATTATATACATATAAGTATAATAATAGTATTTAAAAAAAATAAGAAATATATATCTACATATAATAAAATATATACAAGTACTAATAATAATAATGGTAAAAATAATAATAATAGTAAATATAATAAAATAAGTACCAAATAATAATTGTGAAAATAATAAATATAATAGTAAAAAATAATATTAAAAAACGCTAAGTACAGTATAATAATAATATAAAGTAATAGTAATAATAATAGTAATAATAATGCTAACGCTAATAATAAATATAATAGTAGTAAAAATAAATACAATAATAATCATAAAAATAATATAAATAATATGTACATAAAAAATAATAATAATAAGATACGAAAAGAAAATATGATGTAATAATGATGTAAGGAAAATAAAGTAATAAATAGTAGTATGTTAAAAATAATAAATAGAATAATAAATATAATAATATATATATAAAAGTATATATACGTATATAATAAAACATATATTAATATTAACAATAATTATACTAGTAATAATATAAATAATAGCAAATGGAATAATAGATAGTATTAAAATTAATTAATTAAATAATAAGGAAATGAAAATAAACTAAAAAGGACTAAAATTGGATTAAAATCGAAGTTTTGGGGCAAATTTACAATAAAGTATGAAAAGGAGGACCCATTTGAACGCGCATGCAACTGCAGAGGGCCAAAAAACAATTTACCTGAGCCCTTAAAACGACGTCGCTGAAGGGTGGACCAAATCGCAACGCGCGATAAATTTCAAGGCTAATTTAAAAGAAATTACTTAAGGGTTTCTTTCCGTGAAAAAAAATTACAATTTGTATGTTGACTTCGTGAAAACTTTTGTGTTTAAGAGTTAAGACTGGATTTATTTGTTCCAAATGTTTAATATAAATGAAAAATATTTTAAAAGAATGTCCACTAGTGAAGTAAAAGAAATACAAACCAATATGAAAAGAAAAAAAAAGTCTAAAGAGTTAAGTTTAGACTTTAAAGCCTTGTAGCCAATCTAGGTTTGTTAGCTAAGATTACAAATTATTATTCAAATAATGGAGATAATATAAGAAGAGCATATTTATAAAAAGTACTTTATTATCCTCGCAATCACAAGTTACCCCAAAAAATGATATTAGAAGTGTTTATGGGTCGGGTTGAGTTTATAATATTAACATTTTTATGTTTGCCCAAGTCCAATCTGACCCAAAATATAAACTTAAAATTTTGCCCAAACATGTCCATATTTGTAAATGACTAACCCGAGCTCATTTTAAACCTGTCCATATTATTTTTAATTTTTGAAAAATATATTCATATTATTTTTAATTTAATATTTAATCATTTAATATATTGTTTATTTATCAAACTTTTATATAGTCATCTTAACATTTTTATGTGTTACAAATTACATAATATATAAAAAAACATAATATAAAATATTATTAACTTAAAAACGGGTTTGGATCTTTAAGGTTCAAATCCAAACCCAATCCATTTTTTAAATGAACTTAATTTTTTTGCCAAAACTCATTTTTCAGACCTAATATTTTTGTCCAAATCATTTTAAATTTCGAGTCAACATTCAAATTTAAACGGGTAAGAATCTACCTTAAATTTATAGTACTAAAACCTTTTTTTTTTCAACTCTTATTTGATGTTGTCCGGAACATTATATAACATGATTAATTATGGTTTGGTTTAATTAGGTTACTTTTTGCTGCTAATTCTGCTTGCCACCAAACCTAAGCGTTTATTTTGTTTTTTTTCTTTGTCCTGTTTCCATGAAATAAGAAATTGTAAAGATATGTGTCGGGACCATTTTTTATGAAAACGGATGTCGACTTGGGATTTTAAAAATGAATACAAGAACGGGAGTCGCCACCAATCTTTTTTGTCAGGGTGTGATTGGTCACCTCAAAAGGGGTTGTTTTTAATAAACTATTTGATTTATTAAAACAACGATTTCGGTCTGCGAATATTAGAAAAATGAGTTCGGGAGTGAGTTACGTACGAGGAAGGATTAGCACCCTCGATACGCCCAAAATTGGTACCTTGTTGATTAATTAGTGTCTTTATGTCGAAACTTCGAGAACTTGAAAGAATTTAAAATATGATCCTCATTTGCTTTAAAAACATTTGGATAGGTTGAAAATGCGTATCAAAGGCTGGTCCGCCTTAAGGTAAAACATCACATCCAATACGTTTGGACACAACCTTTTGACCTTTGAGGCTAAACTTGCCTTTTATTTGAAATTCTTACATCTAATTTTGAAAGGATATTCGGATACTTGGGATAAACGAGGGAAATCGAAACCCAGTACGTTAGGGCACGATTTCTCAAATTCCTAAGTACAGAACATTGCCTCGGTTTAGAAAATCTTATCTCGAGATAACGTAACGTCACATCCAATGCATTAGGACATGACATATCGAATTCTCGAAAATAAGCTTTTTATTGAAAGATTTTGTATTTGCAAAGGATATTCGGTTATTTAGATTTAAACGAAAAATCGCAACCCAATACATTAGGGCACGATTTGCCAAATGTCTAAATACAGAATATTGCCTTTATAAAGAATCGTTTTTGCATCGGGTAAAAGGTAATTTATAAAAGACATAATGAACGGCAATAGGAGCGTGCATAACAAAATGAAATGTGATAATAAAGGGCAATATAAATAATGGTGATAACATAGTATGCAAAATAGTAATAATATATAAGCTTTTTATTTAAGCTTTACGTTTTTAAGAAGGATATTTGGTTATTTAGATTTAGACGAGAAAATCGAGACCCAATACGTTAGGGCACGATTTCTCGAATTTCTAAATACAGAATATTGCCTTTATAAATAAAATCATTTTGGCATAGGGTAAAGACATAGCATAATTCGTAATGAAAGTATTAAAACAATAATAGTGATAATAATTAATATTTAACAAAAATAATAATGAAAATAATGTGTTAGTAAAATAATAGGAATAATATGTTAAATAATAAAAATCATAATAGGTATATGAAAATAGGTTAGTAATAAAATATAATAATATAATAATAGAATAATATTAATATAATATAATAGTTAAGATAATATTAAAATAATACTAATTATAAGATGATTGTTCCAGGCCAATTTTGGCCTACTTAAATTACCTAAGTAATACCCCAAATCCATTTAAACCCTTTTAACCCATTTACAATAAAACCCAATTACAAACA
The DNA here is from genome assembly GCA_020496765.1 of Gossypium stocksii. Lineage (NCBI taxonomy): Eukaryota > Viridiplantae > Streptophyta > Magnoliopsida > Malvales > Malvaceae > Gossypium > Gossypium stocksii. The sequence goes on from CM035623.1 coordinate 7,195,021, forward strand.
CCTTACACTACCCAAATTCTAACCCAAAACAAAGCCCAAACCCCTTAACCGATCAGCCCAAAACAGAAAACAAGAAAGCAGAAAACCCTAATGCCTAACCCTATTCGGCGTCGCAACTACCCCCTGGCCACCAACTGCTCTCTGCCAAGACTACCAACCACCACAGACCGGTCACCTGCTCCTCAACACTGCCCATACCCTGCAAGGACAAAGCAAACACGCGAACGGGAGTGAGAAATAGCAAAATAATAGGAAATATTTGTAAAGAACGGTTATAAAAACCGAATCAAAAATCAGTGTAAGGGTCGGTCAATTTTGTAATCAAAACAAACCATATATTTGAGACACCAAAAAATCAGAATACTCAATCATCAAAAAACAAAAAAACAGTTAGATCCACACAAGATCAAAAAGGAAGAAACAGATTCAAAGATCGGAAGGTTCATTTTTGTTCCTTTTGTACTTCTTTTTACATACATTTATATTTCTTTTTATTTTCTTAAATACCAATATATATATTTTCAAAAAACGTAAAAAAAAGAAAAAAAAGTATAAATTTTTACCTTTTCGGCCACCATGTACAGTGGCCAGCACCGACGATGGCGCGGTAGTCCGATGACCGGTCCGGTGACCGGGAATCACCCCTCGGTTCTCTCCCTTCCCTCTCTTGTTTTTTTTCTCCTCCCCTCCACAAATGAATTTTTTTCACTAAAACGGGCCTTTTATACCCCTCCAAAATGACACCGTTTTAGGGGCTGTACTTAAGCCCCAAAACGACGTCATTTTGACGACCCGAACCGAGATCCGACCCATACCCACTTGAGGTCCGCGTGTTTTTTAAACGGAAGGGCTAATTGCACTTTTAGCCCTTCCGCTTTTTACTAACTTACAATCAAGTTTTAATTTATTTTAATTTGGCCCTGAAAGTTGTGACGTGTTTCAATTTGGCCCCCGAAGCTGCTGTACGTTTTAGAATTTCGAAAAATTGCGTTTCAGGACCCCCTTGGTTTAGCGCGCGTCCGATTTGGTCCTTCTCACATGTTCATATTTTAAAATTTGTCCCGAAATTTCGATTTTGTTTCCAATTTCATCCTTTTATTTCCTTTTCGCGTTATTTTCTTTAAACTCTACTATTATTATTATTATTATATTATTATTATTTATTATATTATTGTATATCTTATTATATATGTATATATTATTATTACTACATTGTTTACCACTATTATATCTATTTTACTACTATTATACTTATTTTTAGTATTAGTATTTTCATTATTATTATTATATTTATTTTTATTTTTAATGTCAGTATTATTATTACTATTATTATTATTTTTTTTAATATTATTATCATATTATACTTAGTATTATTTTTAATCTTATATTTTATTATTATAATTGTTATTATATTTATTATTTTCACTATTATTACCTATTACTTTATTTTTTTAATACTATTCTTATATTATATGTTCATATTGCTCGTATTACTATTACTATTACTATTATTACCATCTTTATTATTCTCGTTATTAACTTATATATATATATGTATATACGCGTATGCATTTTTCATGTACATATTATTATTTTATTATTACCATTCTTTGTTTTATCTCATACTTTTATGTCAATATCACATATTTGTTTTTTTACTATATATTTCATGTATCCTTAATAACTATGTTTATATATTTAGTATATATATATTATGCACATACTCTATCAACATTAGGTATCCATTTTTCATGTAATGTTATAAGTTGTTTTTGATATTAATATGACTTCTAATATATATATGATATTATGTATATACCTTTTTAATATTTTTGCGTATATTACGTACACCTATTTTATATTATGTTACACATATTTTTTTACCTCGTACATATGTTATTTTCGATAACTATATTATGCATATACTATGTTTCTTTAATGAACTTTTCATTCATATTATTATCTCATATTACTATTGCCAAATATATTATTCTTTATTATTTTTTAATTAGTACATTATTTGCTTTTATCTTCCTTTAAATACTTTTCCACGTTAATATTTTGCCTTAATTATATCTTTGTTTGCATCGCTTATTTATCTATTTTTGGATTCTTACTTAAAAAAAATATTTTCATGTTTTTTATTAATTTCAATAAATAGGGCAACGTACCGATTTAACATTAAGTATTTGATTTCATCGCTAAGTTGGGTGAATATCATCGGCTCGTGTTAAAAACGGAACGCCCTTTCTCAAAAGGAACTGAAATTTTAAAAAATTCTCGTGTTTTGATCGGATCACGATTGAAATCAAATTGAACTCGTATTTTTGAAAATCAAGACAACATGTGTTTAAAAAGATACCAATTTTGGGCGTCACGAGGGTGCTAATACCTTCCTTGTGCGTAACCGACTCCCGAACCCTATGTTTCTCTAAATTTTGACGTAGACCTAAACCCGACCTTCTTTTATCAAAAAGTAAATTTTTGTTAAAATGAGGATTTATTAGGTGTCCGATCACACCTAGGAAAAAAGATCGGTGGCTACTCCCCCTTTGTTAATAAAATCAAAATTCAGTTTTTCAAATTCTCAATAAATCGCCTCAATTAGCAACCAAAGCTAAAATTTTACGTCGCTACAGCTGGGGACCAGTTTTTGAGAGTCGAGTCTAGAAATGAACGTGTGTTGTCAAAATTTTCAAAATTCCTTATTCAATTTGATATTTAGTCGTGATCCTGAAATTTTGTTTTTGAAAAATCATGCATTTGCATCATGTTGTAAATATTCTTCTATCTTGTTGTTTTTCAACCTTAAATTTTTATAGTTTTAGTTTTTAGTTTAGTTTTAAAATAAAACGAAAGGTTTGTGAGTTCCTCCCCACACACTATCACTTGCATTTTGCATAACATAAGCTTTATACCCGGGCTCCGTCCTTTTAAGTGAAAGTAAACGCTACGCCTTCGTGAGTTAACTCGTCCCTCCACATAGGCTAGTGAATACTTTCAGGTTACATAAGACTTATGCTTTCGTGAGTTAACTCGTCCCTCCGTATAGGCATAAGTAAATGTAATCCCTCGAATTGAACTCGTAAGCCTGCGATGGGCTACGATCGAGGCTTTGTACTAGTCTTAGTAGACGTTAGTACGAACAGTTCGAGTACCTGTTTAGAACCGAAACCGCATATAGTGAACCGTATGAGCCACCTAATTAGAGCCATACCGAACCTCTGTCTGTTAATGGTCACCAAAATAAGTACACGGGAGAAACGTCTCTTACCTTTTACATTTTTTACTTTCTATGCAAGGGAATCGAGTTTGTTTAATAGACTAGATCGAGTAGCTTAATTTGTTAAATTCTTCGTGTTTTTACCTATATTACTAACCAAGACTTGTTTGTTATTGTTTTATTTGTCATCATGCATTCTAGGCATCATATTAGGAAGGTGTTGACTAGAGATCGGTTGCCAAAAAATGAGTTTCTGATGGAAGAGTCGATTATACAAACAACTGAGAAGAATGCCGTGGTTAGGGACTGGTCTCTGAAAACCTGGAAAGAGAAAGGGGACAGTCTAATGGAAGGATGTGCTGCCAATTTACCCGAGCACGTAACTATGAATGTTCGTTAGAATAATCTCTTAGACTTGGTTCAAATCTGGAATCAGTGGGATTCGGACACTAAGGGAATCTTCACTGAAAGATACGGAGATATAGCTAACTTGATCGCTATCAATGTCGACGAGCGATTGATTTAAGCCATGATCAGATTCTGGGATCTGGCTTATCAATGTTTTACCTTTAATGAAGAGGATATGACTCCAATTATAGAAGAGTACACGGCTTTACTTCGTATTGATAATGTACAGACCTATAAGATATATATGAAGGAGCCTAAGCCGATGACCTTCAAGAAAAAGTTAGTGAAGTTGACAGATATGACCGACACTTGGGCCGAAAAGCAAATAAAGAAGAAGAGTGAAGTCATCTGTGTCCCGTGGTTTTCCCTACGAGATTTTGTTATAAACCATCCCGATATGTTGAAGAGAGTGAATCTGTTCGCTTTGGCCATATATAGATTGATTGTCTTCCTAAAAGTTCTCGGACATATAGAAGTTGTAGTAGTGGACTTCTTCGAAAGGCTAAAGTAAGGAATCAACCCTGTCTCGATTATACTGGCCAAGACCTTCAGATCCCTAAATTGTTGTAGGAGGAAAGGTGAAGGGCATTTTATCGGATGCGCGCAGTTACTCAATGTTTGGATTTTGAGCCACTTTTGGAAAGTGGAGCGCACACCGTTCCATATGTTTTCAAAGACATTTGCCCCGTTGGAAGCTTATCTTAAGAAGGAATGGCCAAAAGAAGTCTCTGAACAACATTGGGTTTCAGTCTTTCAGAACCTTCGAGCAGAGGATGTAACTTGGAAAGCACCGTGGATACGCCCGTCGGTTCTGTTGTACAAGGTTGGAAATCAAGATTGGGTGCCACTACTTGGGTTATGGGGAGGAGTTGGATATGCCCCGCTAATGATCCAGAGGTAATTTTCTTCACGGTAATTTATACCTGCCACTGGAAGATTAGCACAATCCGAGTTTACTTTCGCGGGAGAGGGCTATATGAAAAGGGTCCGAGACACTGCCAAGTCTTGGAAGAAAATTTATCTGATGGAGTTGGCTCTGTATGTCGATACTCTCACCCAATATTACGATGTATGGAGAAAGCAACGGGTGAATAGCCAGCAAGTATTGTTGACGAATTATGCCTTCTAGAATCTTTTTTTAGAAGAAATGCCATCCGAGCTAGAAATGGCAAGACAAGAATTTGAACGAGAAAAGGCGAAGATGTTACGGGACCTTAGTGCTCTTCAAGAAGAAAATTACCAGTTGAAGATCGATGTTCAGATTGAAAAGTTCAGAACCGAGAAGGTGCAAAAAGAAGTTGAAGTCGTAAGAAATGATTTAAGAGATTTTCATCTGGAAAATGTAAAGTTAAGGGGCACTATAAAGAAAAGTGGACTAGGCAAGTCGTTAACAGAATGGAAATAAGAATTGAGCAACATAAGAGGCGGAATGGAATTTTGGAAAAGGAAAGCGAAGAAAGAGGAAGAAAAGGTTGCGCGGGTCACGATAGAATTGAGAAAGAAGAGCGCCAAATACGAGACCATGTCTACCGAATTAATGGCTAGCCGATCTGAATGTCAAGAGTTAAGAGAGAGAATACAAGATTTAGAGGATGTGCTGCAAACTCGACAACAATAGCTGGATACTCTCTTAAAAGCCTTGGAAGAAAAGAATAGTCAGTATGATAGAGACACTCACGCCTATAAAACGGACCTCCAAGAAAAGGAAATGCAACTTGGCTTTTTGATCAACGAAATTCGTAAGGTAGCCATGCACGTGGTACAACTATCGGATGAAGCTGAAGATCTCAGTTGTCGATTCCCTCCAAGCCAAAGATCGAGCATATCAGAGTTCCTGGAGCGAGTAAAGAAATATAGCGATATAGCTAGGAAGTTTGTGTAATGGTTGAATCAAAAGATAGCAAAATGTTTTGTAATTAACTCTTTTGATAAATGAAATGCCTAAATAGGGGCTATCTTGAAATCAACACCAAATTCTTGCATATGCATTCATAACTAACATTCATATGATCATTTATGCATCCATTCATTACATGTACATATCTCATAATCATTCACTAAGGTCAAAATCATACAATTTGCAGTTGCGACAATATAAAGGCTGGAACCACATCATTCGTATAGGACGCGTCGACAAGTTAGAGTAATGGAGGCTAAATTTAATGAAAGAATCGAGAGAATGGAAAGAGTCCAAAGGGAATTACAAGAACAACTGGCCAAGTCACAGCAAGAAACGAGGGATCTGATGGTGAGATCACGGGAGGAATCGTTGGAACAAAAGGACCAAATGGCTAAGATGATGGAAATGATGTCAGCTCTTGTAAAAGGGAAGGGACCCATGCAGAACCCTGAGGTAGTTAATCTCGATCAGGATCTACCCTATTCCCCAGGATTTACTCTGCCCCATGCAACACAAAGAGGGTACACTCAAGGGAAATCCACCGGCTTGGAGCAACGACATATGCCACCTGCTCATCTAGGGTAGGGAATATTTGTGTCAAATCCTGGACCCACTCCTGCTAATCTACCCGTTCTGGATTTGGATGATACTGCAGAAATCGCCAAGTTAAGGACGGATGACCACGAAACTCAAGAGAAATATAGGAGCTTAGAGGAAAGACTCAAAGAAATAGAAGACACTGAGGTCTTCTTGGCACTAAGTGCTAAAGAGCTTAGTTTGGTACCCGATCTAGTTCTACCACCAAAATTCAAGGTACCAGATTTTGAAAAGTACGATGGAACGAGATGCCTGAAAGCGTACTTGGTGATGTTTTGCCGGAAGATGTCCGGCTATGTGAATGAAGATAAGCTGCTCATACACTGCTTTCAAGATAGCCTGGTCAGATCTGCTCTCAGATGGTATAACCAGCTAAGTAGAGAAAGAATCCGATCATGGAAGGATCTAGCGTCAGCATTTTGTGAGCAGTATAAGCATGTGTCTGACATGGTGCCCGATCATATGACTTTGCAAATGATGGAGAAAAAGCCGTCGAAAACTTTTAGACAGTATGCGCAGAGATGGAGGGACGTCTCGGCCCAAGTGGAACCCCCATTGACAAAAACTAAGATAACCGTCCTTTTTATCAGTACCTTAAAGGCGCCGTTCTATGATAAACTTGTAGGAAGTGCCCCGAAGGACTTTGCGGATATTGTAATATCTGGCGAGCTTATAGAGAATACCGTCAAGAGCGGTAGAATAGAAGGTCAAAAAAGTTCAAGAAGGGCAGCGCCCATGAAGAAGAAAGAACCAAAAGCCCATATGGTGGGAACGGGAAGTAGTTATACCACTAATCCATACCCAAACCAGCCCTGACCTCGAATTTACCCACCTCCGAATTTCTATTATCCTTCTCAAACCCCTTACTACCAAATGCCACCTCCTTACCCTTCTTACCCCGTTTACGCCACAAGTAACCTGAGACCACCCGCCACATTCCCATGCCCGTCCAAAGCCAACCCAAAAACAAATAAAGGCCAGTAAGGCCCAACTCCGAAAGACCACAATTTACTGCTATTCATGTGTCGTATGGGGAACTGTACCCAAAACTTTTAGAGAAACAATTGATATCCCCGCATTACATGGCACCACTGAAGCCTCCGTATCTGAAATAGTATGATCCAAACGCTAGTTGCGTGTACCATGCTGGGAATCAAGGGCATTCTACTAAAAACTACCTTGCTTTTAAGAAGAGGGTTCAAGGACTCATTAATACGGGTATTCTGCGATTTGACAGTACTGGTGGTACGGCCAGAAATCCATTCCCAAACCACACCGAAGGGAATGTGAGCGCAGTGGGAGAAGAGGACAAACAGCAAATTAAAAAATAGGTTTCTGAGATAAGAGCACCTCTGCAGAGAATCTGGGAGGTACTTGTTGAAAAGGGGTTGCTATGTCATCCTGACAGAGTCTTCGAAGAAAGAAAGGGTCAAAGTTTTTGTGATTTTCACGGTACGGAAGGACACAACATCCAGTCTTGCAAAGAATTTAGAAGATTACTCCAAAGCTCGATGGATAATAAAGAGATCGAGATTTTTAACGCAAAGGAAGAGACGAATGAAGGAGAGGTGTACGCCACTGACAATCAATCATCAGGTTTACCCTATAGTGCCAATCGACCATTGGTGATTTACTATGATGTGAAGAAGGAACAGATGAAGCTGAAAATGATAATTGTAGTACCGTCGCCTTTTCTTTATAAGGACGATAAAGCAATACCTTGGAAATATGATGTTAACATCGTCACACTTGAAGGTGAAAAGTTTAGAACCACGACCGGAGGTGTGGGAGAAGTGGGCCATTTTATCCGCAGTGGAAGGTGTTATTCTAAAGAGGTTGAGCCGACGAAGAAAAAGAGTGACCCGAAACAGTAAGGAAAGGAAATAATGCATGAAGCAGAAGCCGAGGGCGAAACTGTGCTTGAGCCAGAAACCAAAAGGCCTGTAGACGAAGAGGAAGCACAGAAGTTCTTAAAGTTTATCAAGCATAGTGAGTACAATGTGGTGGAACAATTGAGCAAGTAGCCAGCACGAATTTCGGTGTTATCTCTACTACTGAATTCAGAATCCCACCGGAATGCTTTGTTGAAGGTGTTGAATCAAGCATACGTGGCAAACAATATATCTGTCGAGAAGCTTGATAGGTGGGTAAATAATCTGAACGCGGTCAATTTCATTTCCTTTAGCGATGATGAAATACCACCCAATGGTAGAGGCTCCGTGAATGCATTGCATATTACAACCCCCTGCAAGGGTTACGTAGTACTGAACGTGCTCATCAATAACGGATCGGCACTCAACGTAATGCCTTTGGCCACGCTTTCTAGGATTCCAATGGATTTGTCCTATCTAAGGCCTTGTCATTCCATGGTGAGGGCATTCGATGGGATAAGGCGAGAAGTCATGGGAAAAATTGAGATCCCTTTGGAAGTGGGCCCTTACATATATAATGTTGAGTTTCAAGTTATGGACATTACACCATCATACAATTGCTTTTTGGGAAGGCCCTGGATCCATGCAGCCGAAGCAGTCCCGTCCTCTCTCCACCAAAAGGTGAAGTTTATCATGGATGGTTGTTTGGTCACTGTTGAGGGCGAAGAAGACATAGTTGTATCTATTTCTGCGGATGCACCGTACCTCGAAGTGAGCAAAGATGCCATGGAATGCTCCTTTAAATCCCTCGAATTTGTCAATGCCACTTTTGTTGCGAAAAGAAATCGAATTCTCGTGCCTAAACTGTTGAGAAATACCAGGATGGGTATCAAGCTGACTGTGGGGAGAGGAGCCCGAGAGAAGAAAGGTCTGGGAAAATATCAGCAAGGAATAGTCAAGGCTTTAAAGCCAGTACCTCACCAAGCTCGATACGATTTAGATTTCAATCGGATGCGAGCCAAAAGAGGAAACAGTGGAAGAAAGATCAGGAAAGAAGGATCGCAAGAACCCTAGGCAGAGAACCAGAATGGGAACTCATGGAATTCCCCCTTTGTTAAGAATATTTATGTCACGGGAGTGGTATACCCGAGGCAGGATAATACACAAAGCACAATGTTAATAATAGAAAGGGGTTTCCAAAATATCAGCATAAATGTCATTGACAAAGGAGCTGACGCAAGTATAGATGTCTCAAGGATCCGCCCTTGTCCTCTGGATTTCATGTTGAACAATTGGACTGCCGAGGACCTTCTTGTAGTTTTTAAGTCTTCAGAGTAATGCTCAACGTTAACCCTCTGTTGTGTCCTTAGATAATAGAATTCTTTTGTAAGAGCTTGCATTTGCTCTTTATCATTCAAATGAATATCAATGAAGATGCATTTTGTCACGATCTTTTGCATTATCACTAATTTCATAATTGTATTCTCATTTCATAGCCTATCCTTACATTTATTTCATGCCATCCCATAACATTTTGTTTGTTGGTTCCAACACTTGGATGCCCCTCTATAGCTTCCTTTTTCATTTAACTTTCAGGTGCTCGGATATCAATGACATGAACAAACCTATTACGAATCTTGAAATCGACTTTGAGAAAGCTGTTTGTTTAGGAGAATTCGAAGCTGAGGAAAGTGCTGAAGACTATGTCTCATCGCCTGACTTGTTGAGAATGGTGGAACAAGAGGATTAACAGATTTTGCCTCATCAAGAATCTGTTGAAACAATTAACTTGGGAACTGAAGAAATGAAGCAAGAAGTGAAGATCGAAACCTCCATTTCAGGGGACACCAGGCACAACGTGATTGCTTTGCTTCGTGAGTATAAAGACGTATTCGCTTGGTCATTTCAGGATATGCCAGGATTAGATGAGGATATAGTGGTCCATAAACTCCCATTGAAGCCAGAATGCAAACCCATTCAGCAAAAACTAAGACAGATGAGACCCGAAATGCTATTGAAGATAAAAGAAGAGGTCAAGAAGTAGTTCTATGCGGGTTTCTTACAAGCTTCCAAATATCCTGAATGGGTGGCTAACATTGTCCCAGTACCAAAAGAGGATGGTAAAGTATGAATGTGTGTAGATTATCGTGACCTGAATCGGGCAAGTCCTAAAGACAACTTTCCCTTACCGCACATAGATACATTGGTGGATAATATGACAACGCATTCATTATTTTCCTTCATGGATGGATTCTCGGGGTATAACCAGATCAGGTTGGCTCCTGAAGATATGGAAAAGACCATCTTTGTGACGATGTGGGGAACTTTCTGCTACAAGGTGATGCCATTCGGGTTAAGGAACGCTGGGGCAACATATCAGAGGGCCATGGTCACGTTGTTCCACGACATGATGCATAAAGAAATAGAAGTCTACGTCGATGATATGATTTCTAAGTCTCGAGGGGAAAGAGAACATATTGTGAACCTCAAGAAGTTGTTCGAAAGATTGAGAAAGTTTCAACTGAAGCTTAATCCTGCCAAATGTACATTTGGGACTACCTCAGGAATGTTGCTAGGCTTCATTGTCAGTGAAAGAGGTATTGAGGTTGACCTAGACAAAATAAAGGCCATACAAGAATTACCACCTATGTGCACGCAAAAAGAAGTCAGAGGATTTTTAGGAAGGTTGAACTACATCGCTCGATTCATTGCTCAACTTACCAACCAGTGTGATCCAATTTTTTGACTCCTTCGAAAGCGTAACCCGAGAGAATGGGATGAGGAATGCCAGGTGGCTTTTGACAAGATAAAACAGTATTTGTCTAGTCCCTCGGTGCTAGTACCGTCAACTCTGGAAAGACCATTGATATTGTATCTAGCTGTGTTCGAAAATTCAATGGGTTACGTACTGGGGCAACATGACGAGTTAGGAAAGAAGGAAAAGGCGATTTACTACCTCAGCAAAAAGTTCACGGAGTATGAGGCAAAATATTCGTCAATTGAAAAATTCTGTTGTGCTTTGGTTTGGGTAGCTCGGAGACTCAGACAATATATGTTGTATCATACGTCATGGTTAATTTCAAAGCTGGACCCGATAAAGTATATGATGGAATCACCTGCACTCTCAGGAAGAATGGCGTGATGGCAGATCCTACTATCGGAATACGACATTGTCTATGTGAGCCAAAAGTTGATAAAAGGAAGTGTAATAGCTGACTTCTTAGTAGCTCGAACGACGGAGGAATACGAGCCATTGAGATTTGATTTCCCGGATGAAGACTTGATTTGCGTTACAAAAGAAGAATGTGAGTCATCAAAAGCCAAGTCATGGAATATGTACTTTGATGGTGCATCGAATACATTGGGGCATGGGATCAAAGCAGTCTTGGTATCACCCGAAGGGAGCCATTATCCGTTTACCGCCAGATTGAACTTTTTCTGCACTAATAACATAGCAGAATACGAGGCTTGCATCATAGGACTTCGTGCAGCATTTGAACGAAACATCAAAATTTTAGAAGTGTACGGGGATTCAGCATTGGTAATTTACCAAATCCGTGGAGATTGGGAAGTGAGAGATCCGAAGTTGGTTAAGTACAGTGATCTAGTGGTGGATCTGATCAAAGAATTCAAGGAAATAACTTTTAATTACTTCCCACGAGAAGAAAACCAATTGGCCGATGCCCTAGCCACTTTGGCTTCAATGTTCAAAGCAAATAGAGAAACAGAAATAATGCCCCTCAAAATGAGCATATACAAGGCCCCTGCACACTATTGTAGCATTGAGAAAGAGGCAGACGGGTGGCCGTGGTTCCACGATATCTTAGAATAGTCAAGAATAAAAAATATCCCGAACAAGCAAATGAGAATGACAAAAGAACAATCAGGAGAATGTCAGCAGGATTCGTTCTCGATGGGGACATCTTATATAAAAGAGGAAAAGATCAAGTGCTTCTGAGATGCGTGGATGCTACTGAAGCCAAGAAAATACTCGAAGAAGTCCATGAAGGAATCTGTGCAACGCATGCCAATGGTTTCACTATGGCCAAGAAGATTATGAGACTCGGTTACTACTGGTCGACGATGGAAAGCGACTGCATCAGTTATGCAAGAAAGTGCCACAAATGTCAAATTTACGGCGATAAGATTCATGTAGCACCTTCGCCCCTTCATGTCATGACTTCTTCGTGGCCTTTTTCTATGTGGGGCATGGATGTCATAAGGCCGATTTCCCCGAAAGCTTCTAATGGACACCGATTCATTTTTGTGGTTATAGACTACTTCACAAAATGGATAGAAGCCGCTTCATTTGCTAATGTGACGATGACTGCAGTCTGTAGGTTCTTGAAAAAGGAAATCATTTTTCGATATGGCTTGCCTGAGAGAATCATTTCAGACAATGCTTTGAATTTGAACAACAAGATGATGAAGGAAGTGTGTGAGCAATTTCAGATAAAGCATCGTAATTCCTCACTCTATTGCCCGAAAATGAATGGAGCTGTTGAAGCAGCCAACAAGAATATTAAGAAAATTATTGGAAAAATGACCGAGACATACAAAGACTGGCACGAGAAGCTACCATTTGCTTTGTTTGCTTATCGCACATCCGTGCGAACATCTACAGGAGCAACTCCTTTCTCGCTGGTCTATGAAATGGAAGCTGTGCTACCTATCGAAGTTGAGATCCCCTCTTTACGAGTCTTAATGGAGTCGAAGCTAGAGGAAGCTGAATGGGTTCAAGCTCGATATGACCAGCTAAATCTCATTGAAGAAAAATACTTGAAGGCAATCTGTCATGGACAGATGTACCAGAAAAGAATGATCGCGGCCCATGACAAGAAGGTACGGCCAAGAGAACTCCATGAAGGAGAGCTCGTGCTGAGAAAGATTCTCCCAATACAAATAGACTTACGAGGGAAATGGGCACCAAATTGGGAAGGACCATACGTCGTAAAGAAAGCCTTCTCGGGTGGAGCTTTGATTCTCACGAAGATGGATGGGAAGGAGTTACCAAATCCAATAAACTCTGATGCTGTGAAGAAATATTATGCCTAAAAAAAAGGATCAAGGTGAAAACCCGAAAAGGGCGTCTTGATAAACCAAAATATTAGGATGAAAACCCAAAAGGGTGTCCTAATAGAGCAGACTCGGAGACCAAAGGACAAGACTATTCGAACAGTGAGCTAGATAGCGAGACTACAGTGTTTAAAACATTTCTAAAAGCTCGAAATCTTCTATGCAAGAAGCCATGCTCGAAAAGATTCTTGATTAAGAAACGTGGAAGAGTTCATGTGTTGAATATCAAGAACGTTTGTATCCACTAAAAGCAATTCTTTTCCTACTTTTTGACTCTTTTAACCTTTTTGGTCAAACTTTCTTTATTTATCACCTTTGAAATAAATAAGTGTGGGACATCTCTTTCATACTTACCTGACCATTTTCATGCATCTCATTGTTTGGTTCATTTAAATAATAAATAGTAGAATGACATACTCTGAACAAAAGAAATGTTAAGCATTACCTGGGTGAAAATTTGAAAAGTACAAGAGCTTCAAAGCAAAGACAAAGTTCAAACAGGGGCAAAAGAGTGATATCTGAGAAACGAAGATTACTCGTAAATCTTGAGGACAGATACAAAGCCTGGAAGAAAGTCAAGAGTCAAAGCAATGAATGCAAATCATCACAAGAATCGTGACAAAAAGAGATATAGACGCATAACATAATCATGTAGGCATACGGGGCATTTAAGGCAAACATGTGCATATCATAATAACGTCATGCATGACATACACAGGTATTCCAACAGAGCAAGAGGACTTGATGATAGTTATACTGGATCAAGAAAAAGCCTGAGTTCTACCGGATGATATGTTCTGGTATTCTGTTTTTCAATTTATGTTACAGAGGTGAGTTGAGCCTCAGGACATGCTGAGGTGTTTTCAATTTCTGTTTTTCAATTTATGTTTCAAAAATCAACTCATATTACAGAGGTGAGTTGAGCCTCAGGACACGCTGAGGTATCTTCAATTTCTGTTTTTCAATTTATGTTTCAAAAATCAACTCATATTACAGAGGTGAGTTGAGCCTCAGGACACGCTGAGGTATTTTCAATTTCTGTCTTTCAATTTATGTTTCAAAAATCAACTCATATTACAGAGGTGAGTTGAGCCTTAGGACACACTGAGGTATTTTCAATTTCTGTCTTTCAATTTATGTTTCAAAAATCAACTCATATTATAGAGGTGAGTTGAGCCTCAGATACGCTGAGGTATTTTTAATTTCTGTTTTTCAATTTCTGTTTCAAAAATCAACCATATTACAGAGGTGAGTTGAGCCTCAGGACACGCTGAGGTGTTTTCAATTTCTGTTTTTCAATTTATGTTTCAAAAATCAACTCATATTACGGAGGTGAGTTAAGCCTCAGGACACGCTGAGGTATCTTCAATTTCTGTTTTTCAATTTATGTTTCAAAAATCAACTCATATTACAGAGGTGAGTTGAGCCTCAGGACACGCTGAGGTATTTTCAATTTCTGTCTTTCAATTTATGTTTCAAAAATCAACTCATATTACAGAGGTGAGTTGAGCTTCAGATACGCTGAGGTATTTTCAATTTCTATTTTTCAATTTATGTTTCAAAAGTCAACTCATATTGCAGAGGTGAGTTGAGCCTCAGGACACGCTGAGTCGTAGAAGAGAAGACCATGAACCTTATATCATTGAAGTGTAGCCGAGAAGATTGAAGATATCAGATCCTATTCCCCTGAAGTTGCAGAAGAGCAGATCACAATAAACCTTATCTCCTTGAAGTTGCAATGAATGAAACAGATCGAAAACAATAAATCTCATACCCCAGAAGGTGCGAATAGATTGAAGCTACAAGGCATGTCTTTGAAGCTGCGGTGTATTGAACCAAAGCTACAAGATGCAGTGGACTGGAAAGAGAGCTGAACAAGAAGAGCACCAAAGAAGTCCAGACTTGGCAAGACCGGGCAAAATTGGCCTTTCTTAGTATCTTTTCTCTATTCTCGTTACACGATAATGAGCAAAGAGGGGCAGCTGTTCTAGGCCAATTTTGGCCTACTTAAATTATCCAAGTAATACCCCAAATCCATTTAAACCCTTTTAACCCATTTACAATAAAACCCAATTACAAACACCTTACACTACTCAAATTCTAACCCAAAACAAAGCCCAAACCCCTTAATCGATCAGCCCAAAATAGAAAACAAGAAAGCAGAAAACCCTAATGCCTAACCCTATTCGGCGCCGCAACTTCCCCCTGGCCACCAACTGCTCTCTGCCAAGACTACCAACCACCACAGACCGGTCACCTGCTCCTCAACACTGCCCATACCCTACAAGGACAAAGCAAACACGCGAACGGAAGTGAGAAATAGCAAAATAATATGAAATATTTGTAAAAAACGGTTATAAAAACCGAATCAAAAATCAGTGTAAGAGTCGGTCAATTTTGTAATCAAAACAAACCATAGATTTGAGACACCAAAAAATCAGAATATTCAATCATCAAAAAACAAAAAAAAAGTTAGATCCACGTAAGATAAAAAAGGAAGAAACAGATTCAAAGATCGGAAGGTTCATTTTTGTTCCTTTTGTACTTCTTTTTACATACATTTATATTTCTTTTTATTTTCTTAAATACCAATATATATATTTTAAAATAACGTAAAAAAAAGAAAAAAAAGTATAAATTTTTACCTTTCCGGCCACCGTGTACGGTGGCCGGCACCGGCGACGGCGCGGCGGTCCGGTGACTGGGAATTTCCCCCCGGTTCTCTCTCCCTTCCCTCTCCTGTTTTTTTTTCTCCTCCCCCTACAAATGAATTTTTTTCACTAAAACGGGCCTTTTATACCCCTCCAAAACGACACCGTTTTAGAGGCTGTACTTAAGCCCCAAAACGACATCGTTTTGACGGCCCGACCTGAGATCCGACCCATACCCGCTTGAGGTCCGTGTGTTTTTTTAAACGGAAGGGCTAATTGCACTTTTAGCCCTTCCGTTTTTTATTAACTTACAATCAAGTTTTAATTTATTTTAATTTGGCCCTGAAAGTTGTAGCGTGTTTCAATTCGGCCCCCGAAGCCGCTGTACGTTTTAGAATTCTGGAAAATTGCGTTTTAGGACCCCCTTGGTTTAGCGCGCATCCGATTTGGTCCTTCTCACATGTTCATATTTTAAAATTTGTCCCGAAATTTCGATTTTGTTTCCAATTTCATCCTTTTATTTCCTTTTCGCGTTATTTTCTTTAAACTCTAATATTATTATATTATTATTATTATTATTTATTATATTATTGTATATCTTATTATATATGTATATATTATTATTACTACATTGTTTACCACTATTATATCTATTTTACTACTATTATACTTATTTTTAGTATTAGTATTTTCATTACTATTATTATATTTATTTTTATTTTTAATGTCAGTATTATTATTACTATTATTATTATTATTTTTAATATTATTATCATATTATACCTAGTATTATTTTTAATCTTATATTTTATTATTATAATTGTTATTATATTTATTATTTTCACTATTATTACCTATTACTTTATTTTTTTAATACTATTATTATATTATATGTTCATATTGCTAGTATTACTATTACTATTATTATTATTATTACCATCTTTATTATTCTCGTTATTAACTTATATATATATGTATATACGCATATGCATTTTTCATGTACATATTATTATTTTATTATTACCATTCTTTGTTTTATCTCATACTTATATGTAAATATCACATATTTGTTTTTTTACTATATATTTCATGTATCCTTAATAACTATGTTTATATATTTAGTATATATATTATGCACATACTCTATCAATATTAGGTATCCATTTTTCATGTAATGTTATAAGTTGTTTTTGATATTAATATGACTTCTAATATATATATGATATTATGTATATACTTTTTTAATATTTTTGCGTATATTACGTACACCTATTTTATATTATGTCACACATATTTTTTTACCTCGTACATATGTTATTTTCGATAACTATATTATGCATATACTATGTTTCTTTAATGAACTTTTCATTCATATTGTTATCTCATATTACTATTGCCAAATATATTATTCTTTATTATTTTTTATTAGTACATTATTTGCTTTTATCTTCCTTTAAATGCTTTTCCACGTTAATATTTTGCCTTAATTATATCTTTGTTTGCATCGCTTATTTATCTATTTTTGGATTCTTACTTAAAAAAAATATTTTCATGTTTTTTATTAATTTTAATAAATAGGGCAACGTACCGATTTAACATTAAGTATTTGATTTCATCGCTATGTTGGGTGAATATCATCGGCTCGTGTTAAAAACGGAACGCCCTTTCTCAAAAGGAACTGAAATTTTAAAAAATTCTCGAGTTTTGATCAGATCACGATTGAAATCAAATTGAACTCGTATTTTTGAAAATCAAGACAACACGTGTTTAAAAAGATACCAATTTTGGCATCACGAGGGTGCTAATACCTTCCTCGTACGTAACCGACTCCCGAACCCTATGTTTCTCTAAATTTTGACGTAGACCTAAACCCGGCCTTCTTTTATCAAAAAGTAAATTTTTGTTAAAATAAGGATTTATTAGGTGTTCGATCACACCTA
This sequence comes from Gossypium stocksii, assembly GCA_020496765.1. Classification (NCBI taxonomy): domain Eukaryota; kingdom Viridiplantae; phylum Streptophyta; class Magnoliopsida; order Malvales; family Malvaceae; genus Gossypium; species Gossypium stocksii. Next base: position 7,212,687 of record CM035623.1, read on the forward strand.
GGAAAAAAGATCGGTGGCGACTCCCCCTTTGTTAATAAAATCAAAATTCAGTTTTTCAAATTCTCAATAAATCGCCTCAATTAGCGACCAAAGCTAAAATTTTACGTTGCTACAATGATAATAATAACATGTATATAATAATTATTATATAATAATAAAAATAGAAAATAATATTATATTAATAAGAAAGGTAATAATATAATATGAGCTATAATGGAAAATATAATAAGAATGTAAAAATAATAATAATGTTAGTTGTAGTAAGGAAAAGTAATATTAATAGTATGTTAATAATTATAAAAATATATATATTAAGAAAAAAAAAATAATAATGCAAAGGGAATTAAGTAATAAACAATATATTAAAATAATATATGGAATAATAAATATAGTAATACATGATAATAATACTATGTCTATAAAAAAGGTATATATATATATATATAGGTAATATAAAACTTTAAAACATACCTAATATAATAATAAGAAAGATAATAAAAACTATTAATAATACCACATAATATACGTATAGGTATGAAGTAAAAAATAATATTAATACTAATAAATAATCATTATAATAATAATAGTAATAAAATATAATAATATCAAAATTAAAATAGGATCATGAGAGAAAGTGAGAAAAGGATGAAATTGAACTAAAATGGGATTTTGAGGGCGAATTCAAAATAGAATCGAAGGGAGAGGGCTTATTCGAACGCGGATGAGATGTAGGGGGACCAAAAGAGTAATTTTTCCAGGCCTTTAAAACGCAGCGTATCGGGAGGGATTGAATCGCAAGACGCATTAAATTTCAGTGGCAAATTTTAAAATTACTAAAGACCTGACCGCATAGGCTTGAAAAGGCGAAAGGGCTAAACGCGTAAATAGCCCTTCCGTTATAAAAAGCATGCAGATCCTAGCGGGTGCCGAAACGACGTCGTTTTCATTGACCGGGGGGAGGGGCTAAACGGTGCGTTTTGATTTATTATAAAAGTCAAGATTTTTTTTTTTGAAATCATTTTCGTTCTCTTTCAGAAAAAAAATAGAAACAACTCCCTTCCCCCTTTCTCCCTCACGATTTCTGGCATGGCTCCGGCAGGGTTTCCGACCATAGTCCGCTATCGCCGGCCACCATACACGGTGGCTGGAATAGGTAAACCTTCCTCCTTTTTCCCTTTTTTTATTTCCTTTTTTTAGTTTAATAATATATTATACATATCTAAATATATATATATATATATATATATATAAAACAGATTGGTTAACGAGAAAAGAGAAAATCACCTCTCAGCTTTGTTATTTTGCTTTGATATTCTGCGTATTTTGCCTCTATTTTTTGGGTGTTTTGGATCTCTGTTACTGGTGTTTAAATATCTTGTGTTTTTATTCTCTTTGCAAAACTACCGAATCCTTTTTCATTTGTTTCAATCGGCTTTTTATAGCCTTTTCTACAAGTTTTTGCCATCATTTTTCCTATTGCTTGCTGTCCCTTTTTCTTTAAATGTTTGGAGGGATAGAGGCGGTGAGATGTGACTTGAGCGGTGGTGGCAGATGCTGAGTCAGAGGCCAGTGCAAATGGGGTGGTGCTGAAACGGGCTAGGGTTCCACTGTTTTCTAATTTTTGTGTACCGGGTCTTAGATTGCTAGGGTTTTGGGATTGGGCTTGGGTAGGTTAGGTTGGGTTTAATTTGTTGGGTTAAAATTTGGGTAATTAGTTTAGTGGGTTTGATGTTTCAGGCTAAAGTGGGCTCCGGTTTAATGTAAATAGGTCTGATGGTTTATAGGGTTATGGGTTTTTTAATTAGGTCTTGTCGTTTTGTAAGGGGTTTAGTTTTAATGGATTTTGGGTTAATTAAACAGGCCAAAATTGGCCTATAACAGCTGCCCCTTTTTGCTCATTGTCGTGTAACGAGAATAGAGCAAAGACATAAAGAAAGGCCAATTTTGCCCGATCTTGTTGGGTCTTGACCTCTTTTGGAGCTTCTTTTCCTACAAGTAATTTTGTTCCAACCCACTGCCTTTCGTAGCTTCGGTTCAATCTATCGCAACTTCAAAGCTATGGCTTGTAGCTTCAATCCACTCGCATCTTTAGGGATATAAAATTCGCCGTGACCTGGTCTTCTGCCACTTCAGAGAGATGAGATCTGGTATCTTCAATCTGCTCTGCTATAACTTCAGGAATATGAAACTTGTAACTTCAACCTGCTCTACTGCCACTTCAGGGAGGCAAAATCTGTATCTTCGATTAGCTCCATTGCAACTTCAGGGAGGCAAAATCTGGTGTCTTCGATCGGCTCCAACCTTATTCTTTATTAAAAAACAACATCGAAAATAGCTCAGACTGCGAACTCTCGCAATATGGGTTAATTTTGGATCATAAATTAAAAGTACCTCAGTGCGTGACTTGAGACTCAACTCACCTCTCGCAATATGAGTTGATCTTTTTGGAAAACAAAAATTAAAAGGCTCAACTCACCTCTCGCAATATGAGTTGATTTTTTTGAAGAGCACAAATTAAAAAACAGAAATTGAAAATGTTCAACCCACCTCTCACAATATGAGTTAATTTTTGAAAAACAGAATTTGAAAAACAAAAATTGAAAACGTTCAACTCACCTTTCGCAATATGAGTTGATTTTTGAAAAACATAAATTGAAATTACCTCAAAGTGTGACTTGAGGTTCAACTCACCTCTCGCCATATGAGTTGATTTTTAGAAAACAGAAATTTGAAAAACAGAAATTGAAAATACCTCAGCATGTGAGCCGAAGCTCAACTCACCTCTCGCAATATGAGTTGATTTTTGAAAAACAGAAATTGAAAATTCCTCAGCGTGTCCTGAGGCTCAACTCACCTCTCGCAATATGAGTTGATTTTTGAAAAATAGAAATTAAAAGGCTCAACTCACCTCTCGCAATATGAGTTGATTTTTGAAACCGTAAATTGAAAAACAGAAATTGAAAAATACCTCAGCGTGTCCTGAGGCTCAACTCACCTCTCGCAATATGAGTTGATTTTTTTTAAAACAGAAAATGAAAGAACAGAAATTGAAAATACCTCAGCATGTCCTGAGGCTCAACTCACCTCTCGCAATATGAGTTGATTTTTGGAACATAAATTGAAAGTACCAGAATACCAAAATGTGTCATCTGGTGAAACTTGGGTGTCTTTTCCTTTGATTTAGTATAGTTATCATCAGAACCTCTTGCTCTGCTAGAATACCTGCATATGTCATGCATGATGTTATCGTGATATGTACATATTGGCCCTAAATGCTTTTATGCCTACATGATTATGTCATGCGCCCTAGACAAGTTTGTCATATGTTCCTTTTCATTGTGATTTTTGATGACCTGTGTGCATTGTTTCGACTTTTGATCCTCTTCAGGCCTTGCACCCGTCTTCAAACCATATGAGCAATCTGCGTTTCTCTGACATCACTCTTTTGCCCCCAGTTGAACTTTTGTCCTTGCTTTGAGGCTCTTGTACTTATCAGTTTTTCATCCAGGTAATGCTTAACGTTTCTTTTGTCCAGAGTATGTCATTTTACTATTTAGCATTTAAATAAACCATACAATGGGATGCACGAAAATGGTCAGGTAGGTATGAAAGGGAAATTTCATATTTATTTATTTCAAAAGTAACAAACAAAGGAGAGTTGACCAAAACAGTTAAAAGTGTCATGAAGAGAAAGGGGACTATATTCAGCGGATACAAATGCTCTAGATATTCAACGCATGAACTCTTCCACGTTTCTTAATCAAGAATCTTTTCGAGCATGGCTTCTTGCGTTGAAGATTTTGAGCTTTCAGAAATGCTTCAAATACTGTAGTCTTGCCGTTTGACTTCCTGTTCAAATCATCTTGCGCCTTGAGTTCAAGTCTGCTTCATTAGGACGCCCTTTCAGGTTTTCATGCTAATCTTTTTGTTTACCAAGACGCCCTTTCGGGTTTTCATCTTGATTCCCTTTTGTTTACCAAGACGCCCTTTCGGGTTTTCATCTTGATCCTTTTTTTAGACATAATATTTCTTCACAGCATCTGAATTCACTGGATTAGGTAATTCGTTCCCATCCATCTCAGTGAGGATCAAAGCTCCACCTAAGAAAGCCTTCTTTACAACATATGGTCCTTCCTAATTTGGTGCCCATTTTCCTCGAAAGTCTTTCTGTATTGAGAGAATCTTTCTCAGCACAAATTCTCCCTCACGGAATTCTCTTGGCCGTACTTTCTTGTCATGGGCCGCAATCATTCTCTTTTGGTACATCTGTCCGTGACAGATTGCCTTCAAGCGCTTTTCTTCAATAAAGTTCAGCTGGTCATATCGAGCTCGAACCTATTCTGCTTCCTCTAATTTAGACTCTATTAAGACTCGTAAAGAGGGGATCTCAACTTCGATGGGTAGCACGGCCTCCATCCTATAGACCAGAGAGAAAGGAGTTACTCCTGTAGATGTCCTCACAGATGTGCGGTATGCAAACAAAGCGAATGGTAGCTTTTCGTGCCAGTCTTTATATGTCTCAGTCATTTTCCCGATAATCTTCTTGATATTCTTGTTGGCCGCTTCAACAGCTCCGTTCATCTTCGGGCGATAGGGTAAGGAGTTATGATGCTTTATTTGAAATTGCTCACACACTTCTTTCATCATCTTATTGTTCAGATTCAAGGCGTTATCTGAAATGATTCTCTCCGGCAAACCATATCGACAAATGATTTCTTTTTTCAAGAACTTGCAAACTGCAGTCTTTGTCACATTGGCAAACGAAGCTGCTTCTATCAATTTTGTGAAGTAGTCTATAACTACAAAAATGAATTGGTGTCCGTTAGAGGCTTTAGGGGAAATCGGCCCTATGACATCCATGCCCCACATAAAAAAAGGCCACGGAGAAGTCATGACATGAAGGGGCAAAGGGGCTGCATGAATCTTATCGCCGTAAATTTGACATTTATGGCCCTTTCTTGCATAGCTGATGCAGTCGCTTTCCATCGTCATCCAGTAATAACCGAGTCTCATAATTTTCCTGGCCATGGTGAAACCATTGGCATGCGTCCCACAAATTCCTTCATGGACATCTTCAAGTATTTTTCTAGCTTCAATAGTATCCATGCATCTCAGAAGCACTTGATCTTTTCCTCTTTTGTACAGGATGTCCCCATCAAGAACGAATCCTACTGCCATTCTTCTGATTGTTCTTTTGTCGTTCTCATTTGCTTGTTCGGGATACCTTTGATTCTTGACATATTCTAATATATCATGGAACCATGGCTGTCCGTCTGCCTCTTTCTCAATGTTACAACAATGTGCTGGGGCCTCATATATGCTCATTTTGAGGGGCATTATTTCTGTTTCTCTATTTGCCTTGAATATTGAAGCCAAAGTGGCTAAGGCATCTGCCAATTAGTTTTCTTCTCGCGGAAGGTAATTAAAAGTTACTTCTTCGAATTCTTTGATCAGTTCTGCCACTAGATTGCTGTATTTAACCAATTTCGGGTCCCTCACTTCCCAATCTCTACGGATTTGGTAAATCACCAATGCTGAGTCTCCATACACCTCTAACATGTTGATGTTTCGTCCAATTACTGTATGAAGTCCCATGATGCAAGCCTCATATTCCGCTATGTTATTGGTATAGAAGAAGTTCAATCTGGCGGTGAACGGATAATAGCTCCCTTCTGGTGATATCAAGATTGCTCCGATCCCATGCCCCAATGTATTCGATGCACCATTAAAGTACATCTTCCTTGACTTTGCTTTTGATGACTCACATTCTTCTTTTGTAATGCACATCAAGTCTTTATCCGGGAAATCAGATTTCAATGGCTCGTATTCCTCTGTTGTTCGAGCTGCTAAGAAATCTGCTATTGCACTTCCTTTTATCGACTTTTGGCTCACACAGACGATGTCGTATTCCGATAGTAGGATCTATCATCGTGCTATTCTTCCTAAGAGTGCCGGTGATTCCATCATGTACTTTATTGAGTCTAGCTTTGAAATTAACCATGTCGTATGATACAACATATATTGCTTGAGCCTCTGAGCTACCCAAACTAAAGCACAACATAACTTTTCAAATGACGAATACCTTGTCTCGCACTCTGTGAACTTTTTGCTGAGGTAGTAAATTGCCTTTTCTCTTTTTCCTGACTCATCATGTTGCCCCAGTACGCAACCCATTGATCTTTCAAACACAGTCAGATACAATATTAACGGTTTCCCTAGAGTTGGTGGCACTAACACTGGGGGACTGGACAAATACTGTTTTATCTTGTCAAAAGCCACTTGGCACTCCTCATTCCATTCTCTCGGATTATGTTTTCGAAGGAGTCAAAAAATTGGGTTATACTGGTTGGTAAGTTAGGCAATGAATCAAGTGATGTAGTTCAATCTCCCTAAAAATCCTCTGACTTCTTTTTGCGTGCGCGGAGGTGGTAGTTCCTGTATAGATTTTATCTTATCCGGATCAACTTCAATGTCTCTTTTGCTGACAATGAAGCCTAGCAATTTTCTTGAGGTAGCCCCAAACGTACACTTGGCTGGATTAAGCTTCAGCTGGAACTTTTTTAGTCTTTCGAACAATTTTCTAAGGTTCTCAATATGCTCTCTTTCCCCTCGGGATTTAGCAATCATATCATTGATGTAGACTTTTATTTCTTTATGCATCATGTCATGGAACAATGTGACCATGGCCCTCTGATATGTTGCCCCGGTGTTCTTTAACCTGAATGGCATCACTTTGTAGCAGAAAGTTCCCTACATCGTTACAAAGGTGGTCTTTTCCATATCTTCAGGAGCCATCTTGATCTGGTTATACCCTGAGAATCCATCCATGAAGGAAAATAATGAATGCGTTGCCGTATTATCCACCAATGTATCTATGTGCGGTAAGGGAAAATTGTCTTTAGGACTTGCCTGATTCAGGTCATGATAATCCACGCACATTCGTACTCTACCATCTTTCTTTGGTACCAGGACGATGTTAGCCACCCATTCTGGATATTTGGAGGCCTGTAAGAAGCTAGCATCAAATTGCTTCTTGACTTCTTCCTTTATTTTTAACAACATCTCAGGTCTCATCCGTCTTAGTTTTTATTGAATGGGTTTGCATTCTGGCTTCAATGGGAGTTTATGGACCACTATATCCCCATCCAATCTTGGCATATCCTGATACGACCAAACGAATACATCTTTATACTCACGAAGCAAAGCAATCAAGTTATGCCTGGTGTCCTCTGAAATGGAGGTCCCAATTTTCACTTCTTGCTTCCTTTCTTCAGTTCCCAAGTTTATTGTTTCAACAGATTCTTGATGAGGTAAAATCTATTTATCCTCTTGTTCCACCATTCTTAGCAAGTCAAGAGACGAGACATAGTCTTCAGTATTTTCCTCGGCTTCAAATTCTCCTAAACAAACAGCTTTCTCAAAATCAATTTCAAGACTCGGAACGGCTTTGTTCATGTCATTGATATCCGAGCACCTGAAAGTTGAATGAAAAAGGAAACTAGAGAAGGGCATCTAAGTATTGGAACCGACAAACAAAATGTTATGACATGGCATGAGGCAAATGTAAAGATAGGCTGTGAAATGAGAAAATAATTATGAAGTTAATGCAAAAGATTATGACAAAATACATCTTCATTGATATTCATTTAAACGATAAAGAGCGAATGGACGCTCTTACAAAAGAAACCCCATTGTATTTAGGGACACAACAGAGGGTTAATATCGAGCATTACTCTGAAGAAGATTTATAAACTACAAAAAGGTCATCGGTAGTCCAATTAGTCAACGCGAAACCGAGAGGACAAAGGCGTATCATTGAGACGTCTTTGCTCGCATTAGTTTCTTTGTCAACAACATTCATACTGATGTTCTAAAAACCTTTTTCGATCAATAACATCGTGCTTTGTGCATTATCCTGCCCCGGGTATATCATTCCCGCAGATGTAAATGTTCTTCACAAAGGAAGGTAATCGATGGGCTCCCATTCCAGTTCTCTACCTAAGGTTCTTGCGATCCTTCTTTCTTGATCTTTCTTCCACTGTTTTCTTCTTTGACGTGCGTCTGGTTGGAACCCTAGATCGTGTCGAGCTTGGTGAGGTACTGGCTTTAAAGCCCTGACTATCCCTTGCTGATATCTCCCCAAGCCTTTTCTCACTCAGGCTCCCTTTCCCACTGTCAGCTTAATCTCTATCCTGGTATTTTTAGACAGTTTAGGCACGGGAATTCTATTTCCCTCTGCAACAAACGTGGTATTGACAAATTCAAGGGATCGAAAGGAATATTCCACTGCATATTTACTTACTTCAAGGTACGGTGCATCAGCAGAAATAGATGCAACAATGTCTTCTTCGCCCTCAACCGTGACCAAACAGCCATCCATGATAAGCTTCACCTTTTGGTGGAGGGATGATGGAACTGCTCCGGCGGAATGGATCCAAGGTCTTCGTAAGAGGCAATTGTATGATGGTGTAATGTCTATGACTTGAAACTCAACATCATATATGTAAGGGCCCACTTCTAAAGGGATCTCAATTTTTCCCATGACTTCTCGTCTTGTCCCATCGAACGCCTTTACCGTGGATTGACACGGCCTCAGATAGGACAGATCCATTGGAATCTTAGATAGTGTGGCCAAAGGCATAACATTAAGTGCCGACCCGTTATCGATGAGCACGTTCGGTATTATGTAACCCTTGCAACGGGTCGTGATATGTAATGCTTTCACGGAGCCTCTACCATTGGGCGGTATCTCATTGTCACTAAAAGAAATGAAATTATCCGCGTTCAGATTATTTACCCACCTATCAAGTTTTTCCACAGATATATTGTTTGCCACGTATGCTTGATTTAACACCTTCAACAAAGCATTCCGGTGGGGTTCTGAATTCAGCAGTAGAGATAACACCGAAATTCATGCTGGCTGCTTACTCAAATGTTCCACTACGTTATACTCGCTGTGCTTGATAAACTTTAAGAACTCCTACGCTTCTTCCTCGTCCACAGGCTTTTTAACTTCTGGTTCAGGCACAGTTTCATGCTCGGCTTCGACCTCATGCATTAATGCTTTTCCCTTTTGCTTCAGGTCACTGTTTTTCTTCGTCGGCTCAACTTCCTTAGAATAACACAGCCCACTGCGGGTGAAATGGCCCACTTCTCTTACACTTTCGGTCGCGGTTCTAGACTTTTCACCTTCAGGTGTGATGATGTTAACATCATATTTCCAAAGTACTGCTTTGTCATCTTTATAAGGAAAAGGCGACGGTACTTCGATTATCACTTTCGGTTTCACCGGCTCTTTCTTCACATCATAATAAATTATCAGCGGTTGGTCAGCACTATACGGGAAACCTGACAATTGATCGTTAGAGGTGCATATCTCTCCTTTATCGGCCTCTGTACCTTTGTTGAAAATTCCAATCTCCTTATTATCCATCATATTTTGCAGCAGACTCCTGAATTCGTCACAGGACTGAATGTCGTGTCTTTCAATAGCATGGAAGTCGCAAAAACTCTGACCTCTTTCTTTAAAAATTTTATCAGGGCGACTGAGCAATCCATTCTCAACCAATACTTCCCAGACTTTCTGCAGAGGTGTCTTTACTTTCGAGACACAGCTTTTGGTTCGCCAGTCATTCTCCTCCGTAACCACACTCACATTCCCTCTACTGTGGTTAGGGAATGGGTTTCCGGTCGCATTGCTATCACCATCAAATCTTAGGATGCTCGCATCAATGAGTCCTTGAACCCTCCTCTTAAAAGTAAGGCAGTTTTCTGTGGAATGCCCTTGATTTCCAGCATGGTATACGCAACTAGCTGAAACGGGGATAGGGTTCTACTGTTTTCTGATTTTTGTGTACCGGGTCTTAGATTGCTAGGGTTTCAGGATTGGGCTTGGGTAGGTTAGGTTGGGTTTAATTTGTTGGGTTAAAATTTGGGTAATTAGTTTAGTGGGTTTGCTGTTTCAGGCTAAAGTGGGCTCCGGGTTTAATGTAAATGGGTCTGATGGTTTATAGGGTTATGGGTTTTTTAATTGGGTCTTGTTGTTTTGTAAGGGGTTTAGTTTTAATGGATTTTAGGTTAATTAAACAGGCCAAAATTGGCCTATAACAATATGAAAGTAAAAAGTAAACACATAAAAACAATTAAAATTTTACATAAATTAGTTAGGAGTTAGGACCATGAATGAATCAAGCTAAGCTTGTTCATTTTTCATTAAAAATTTTAAATTTGTGATTATATTCTATAACCTAAAATAGTTTATATTTAAATATTTATAATTTTAAAAAGACAATTTCATCAATATATGATTAAATTAGTTTTATTTACTCGTAAGATACATTTGATTGTATGTATTAATAAAATATATTATAATTTTTTAAAAAGGTTTACCACTTTAATTATACTTTTCAATTCTAACAAGTTAACTAAAGGGCTGTAAGTCAACAGTCTCATTGGATCCGTAGCTAATTTCATAGCAAAATATGTGCCTACTTTAGTCATTCAAACTTCTAAGTCACTAGCATCAATATGCCACCAAATAAGTGTAAAATCACCTGAACACAATCGCCAAAAGATTTACCTCATCGGTCTATACAAATGATAGAAAACCACTGGATAGAATGTCCTTCAAGATTGTGCCACGAGGCGATTTTGCTAGCTTGCCAACTTTCCAAACCGGGCAAGACCTCCTTGTGAAGTGGATCATTTGCAGGTATCATTTTTGTAGCACTATTGCCCGGTGAAAACAAGTAGCCATTGGTCTTTGAACCCACATCCTATACTTGTTTGTTATGTTTCCCATTGACCTTAGGGACCCAAATGTTGGAACAAAAAGGATATTACCTATGATGGTAAGTAGCATGCAAAACATCAAATAACAACAAGCAAGCTCAAGAACCAAATGAAACCGAGAGAGCAAAGAAACCAAAGAACTTGAGCTCTAATTGGATGAGAAATCAGCAACACATTTTCATTAAATAAAAGAAAATATATAGATACAAGTTACAAGTTTCAAAAGTCAAATGACCATTACCTAATGATTTACCTACTCCCACTAACAAGAGACTTAAGCTTACTTAAAATACAAGCATAAGCAAGCTGGTATTGCCAGCTATTACATCAATTCAAATAAAAAAAAAATCAACTTAATCATCAAGTTACAAGTTAACTTAATGAAGTTACATAGGAACAAAAGAAACAAAATGAAACTAAGCAGCCTAACTAGTTGCTGCATTCAAACTTGGCTTGATCGTGCCTTGCATGATGAGCTGCTATTGTTTCATGCAATCTTCTCATGCTGCCAACGGTCGAATTGTTGCATTGCAGGCCAAATCTCAACACTCCTCATTGGACTGTATGCAACAAACACCTATTAGCTTCCTTAATGTTTCAAACCTAGCTGTACCAAGTGGCTTAGTTAAGATGTCAACTAACTGGTCTTTTGAATAGCAGTGCACTAAGCTAACTTCTTTGGATTGCTCAACTTCTCTAACAAAATGGAACTTGATTTTGAAATTCTTGGTCTTTCCATGAAAGACCGGATTCTTGGCTATGGCAACTACTGACTGATTATCAACTAAGATTTCAGTAGCATTGAGTTGCTTCTTATTCAAATCACTCAGCAACTTTCGAAGCCAAATGGCTTGATTCACTGCTGCTGCTGCTGCGATGTACTCTGCCTTAGCTGTGGATTGAGCAACTGTCTGTTGCTTCTTCGAACTCCAACAGAACACACTTGAGCCAAGGGTGAAAAAGTACCCCGATGTGCTCCTTATATCATCGATGCAGCCACCCCAATCACTATCCGAGTAACCAACCAGCCTAAGCTCATTTTCTTTCTTAAACAATACACCAAGCCTCAAAGTCCCCTTGATGTATCTCAATACCTTCTTAGCAGCCTTGAAATGTACCACATTCGAGCAATGCATGAATCTTGCTAATAAACTGACTGAATGCATCAAATCTGGTCTAGTTGCTGTCAAATAGAGCAAGCAGCCAATTAAGCTTCTATACTCCCTCTCATCGACCCTTTCATGATCTCCAATGCTTGACAGCTTCTCTCCTTGAGCCATAGGAGTGCTCGCAGGCTTGCAATTTTGCATGCTAAACTTGTTGAGTATCTTCAAGGCAAATGCTTATTGGCTGATGAAAATCCCTCGATCGGATTAGTTTACTTCCATACCAAGAAAGAAAGTCTTGGTCCCCAAGTCAGTCATATCGAACATCTTTTGCATTTGTGCTTTAAACTCACTGACCAGGACATTCTTACTTCCAATCACCAGTAAGTCATCGACATAAATCGAAACAATTAGCAATGTCTCCTCCTTTGACTTCTTCACAAAAAGGGTGGGTTCACTCAAGCTTTTCTCGAACCCGAGCCTCAACAAGTAAGCATCTACTCTGTCATACCAGGCTCTAGGTGCCTGCTTCAGCCCATACAAGGCTTTTTTAAGCCTGTAGACCTTGTCTTCATGTCCTTGAACTTTGAAGCCATCCGGTTGCTCGATGTATATCTCTTCCTTGAGATAGCCATTCAAGAAGGCTGACTTAACATCGAGTTGATGTATCTGCCATTGCTTCTGTGCAACCAAAGAAAACAGAAGCTTGATGGTGTCTAATCGTGCAACTGGAGCAAAGGTCTCCTCAAAATCAACTCCATACTGCTGGCTATACCCCTTGACCACCAGCCTTGCCTTGTGCTTGTTCAATGACCCATCAGCATTGAACTTAGCTCTAAAGACCAATCGAACACCAATAACCTTCTTCTTTTCTGGCCTCTCAACTAAGTCCTAAGTCTGATTCTTTTGAATCATATTCAATTCTGCCTCTATAGCCCTCTTCCAATTCATGTCCCTGGCAGCTTCTTCATAGCTCAAAGGCTCCACAATGGCCACATTACATCTCTGATAAACATCAGCAATGGACCTAGTACCTCTCACAGGAGGGTCATCAACATTGCCATTGCTAGGCTCACTTTCACCTAGTTCCAAGTTGCCTTCAGCTGAATCTTCTTCAAATTGACTTGGATTCAAACCATCCCAGTTCCAAGTCTTCTCTTCATCAAATCTGATGTCTCTACTCACCAAAATCTTCCTTGTTGAAGGATCATAGACTCTACAGCCTTTCTTGTCACTGCCATAGCCCACAAAGATACAAAGAACAGACCTCTTCTCGAGTTTGGTCCTTCTTTCTGTAGGTACAAGGATAGGACACACATCCAAAAACCTTCAAATGAGAGACAGATGGCTTGAGTCCATGCCATACTTCAAAGGGTGTCTTGTCCTTGACAGCATGTGTAGGTAGCCTGTTGAGCAGATACACTGAGTTGTTAACAGCCTCAGCCCAAAATGAGCTTGGTAGCTTGCTTTAGAACAACAAGCACCTAGCCATATCCATCAAGTTCTGTTCTTTCTCTCACACACTCCATTTTGCTGAGGAGTGTATACTGTGGTTAACTGATGATGGATCCCAGCCTGCTCACACAGCCTCTTGAATCTCTCAGACAAATACTCAGCCCCATTGTCTATCCTCAATGTCTTGATCCTACAACCAACCTGGTTCTCAGCCAAAGCTTTGAACTTTACAAAGGCTTCAAACACATCAGACTTCTGTTTCAAGAAGAAGATCCAATAGAACCTGGTCAGTTCATCAATAAAAAGAATAAAATACTTACTCCCATTCAATGAAGGAGTCTTCATCGGGCCACAGATGTTAGAATGAACCAGCTCAAGCTTCTCTCGAGCTCTCCATGCTTGATCAACAGGAAATGGCAGCCTTGCTTGCTTGCCAAGTTGACATACATCACAAACACCTTCAAGTGGCTCTACCTTAGTCATATCCTCTGCCAAACCAAGTCTATGAAGTAGATTGAGTGACCTAAAGTTGGCATGGCCTAGCCTTCTATGCCATAGGCTAGTATTGTCACATTGACTCGAATAGGCCCTCTTCTCAAGTTGGCTAACATCCAACATGAAGCATTTGTCTGTCATAGGAACAGTGGCAGTTTCCTGCCCAAGAAAATCCTTGATGACACAAGAACTACTCTTGAAAACCAATGAGTAGCCCTTCTCAACCAACTGACCAACACTCAAAAGATTCTGATCAATATCGGGCACATACAACACATCAGTAATTAGCTTGTTACCTGAACTTGAGCTGATCAACACATCTCCCCTGCCTCTAGCTTCAATCAGGCTTCCATTCCCGATCCTGATCCTTGAGCTAAAACTCCTGTCAAGCTCCTTAAACAGACTCACATCAGCTGCCATATGATGCGAGCAGCCACTATCCACTAGCCAACTGTATTTGGTTCTGCTTGTGGTTGCAAGGGAAGATGCACTAAAGACATGCTCCTCCTGAGCTTGAACATCTTCAGCAGCCTGTGCCTGATCTTGCTGTACTGGTGCTTTGCCTTTGTTCCTGCAAAGCTTTTCAACATGACCAAATTGCTTGCATTTCCAGCATTGAACATCTGGTCTTCTCTAACAGAATTTCTCTGAGTGTGTGGTCCTTTTGCGGTGAGTGCATGGTGGGTAACTCCTCCTGCTTGAATCTCTTCTCGATCTCTCCTTCTTGTCAAGCCAAGGCTTTTTGCCTTTCTGACTTACATTGGAGTTTTCTTTGGCCTTCGCTTAGAAGGCTCCCTCTGGATGATCCTCTTGTCTATTGGCTCTTCTCTACTCCAAGGCATAGAGTGAATTCACTAACTCTGATAGAGAAATGGTGGTGAGGTCCCTCGAGTCCTCCAGTGAGGATATCTTAGATTCGAACCTCTCAGGAAGTGTGGTGATCACCTTCTTAACCATCCTGCTTTCAGTAAAGTCTACACCAAGCAGCCTTATGTTGTTCACGATGGCCATTATTCTATCTGCATACTGCTTAATAGTCTCAGCCTCCTTCATTTTGAGGTTCTCGAAGTCTCTCCTTAAGTTGATCAACTATTGCTGCCTGGTCTTTTCAGACCCCATGAACTCCTCCTTCAACCTGTCCCATGCTTGCTTAGGTGAGTCACATGCCATAATGCGAGTAAGATAACATCAGACACTGCATTCTGCAAGCAAGCCATAGCTTTTGGCTTCTTGGCAGACTCCTTAGCATGCTGCCTTATCTGAGCAATGGTGGGATTGGCTCTCAATGGAGGTGGACCGGCATCATTCTCCACTACACTCCACAGATTGTGTGCCTATAGGTAAGTCTTCATCTTTACCACCCAAATGTGGTAGTTCTCACCAGTGAACACAGGTGGTGGAGGTGGTGTGAAGCTTATCCTACTGCAACAAGTTCAACAGCCTCGATTTCCTACCTTCTTAAGCTTGATCTCACAAACAACAAACAACAACAAGGAAGGCCCTCAAAGAATGTAGGCTCTTGATACCATTTGTTGGAACAAAAGGGATATTACCTATGATGGTAAGTAGCATGCAAAACATCAAATAACAACAAGCAAGCTCAAAAACCAAATGAAACCGAGAGAGCAAAGAAACCAAAGAACTTGAGCTCTAATTGGATGAGAAATCAGCAACACATTTTCATTAAACAAAAGAAAATATATAGATACAAGTTACAAGTTTCAAAAGTCAAATGACCATTACCTAATGATTTACCTACTCCCACTAACAAGAGACTTAAGCTTACTTAAAATACAAGCATAAGCAAGCTGGTATTGCCAGCTATTGCATCAATTCAAATAAAAAAAAATCAACTTAATCATCAAGTTACAAGTTAACTTAATGAAGTTACATAGGAACAAAAGAAACAAAATGAAACTAAGCAGCCTAACTAGTTGCTGCATTCAAACTTGGCTTGATCGTGCCTTGCATGATGAGCTGCTATTGCTTCATGCAATCTTCTCATGCTGCCAACGGTCGAATTGTTGCATTGCAGGCCAAATCTCAACACCAAATACTTCCATTTAAAGCCGTCAAGGCATCTTTAGAACTTCTTCTTGGGGTTGAAAAATCCACAATGTTCCTCAGGATCTTCTCCTATAGAGGTCTGTTCTGTCTGGAATTATACGAGAGGTCTTCCATTTCACTATCCTCTTTAGAATAAGCAATGAAGTCGTTTACTCTATCCATTGTTATTTCCACAGCAGATGGTGCAGCTTGCTCCCTCAAGAACTAATTATTAGTAAGTTAGACAGTCAGAGACTGAATGATTAAAGAATAATATATATATAATTCACAGTTTCATACTCCATGTAATTCAACCCATGTTAATGATTTTGTGCCTGGCATTACGTGTTTTAGCATGTTCCAACCACTGTTTATGCCTTTAAAAATTTGATTTGCTTGAGAGTGCCTGGAGCAAGAGGCAAAGATGTACACTACAAAAGAACCAGGCTATTGCTTGTGCACAAATGAACTATAATGTCAATACTGTAACATGGTCAATTTAGAACAGCGGGCAGCCGAGAAGGCAGATAACAATATTTTACAGCAAAGATTATAGTTTTGTAAGTAGTTCAATCAGTAACCCAAGTCTTCTCCTCTGTCATAGCTGACAAAATAGTAAATATCTCTTCAATGTTAGGTCTAATGACCTATAACGCTACTCTGAATTCGGTGTTCTAACTGCTAGTTTCAAATTTTTGAAAGAAAAAGAAACACAAATATAGATACACATATATTTATCTATTTATCATCAAGCATATGAAATACGAGTTGTCCCACAATTTAAATATTATCATAGAAGCATGTTCTACAATAAGTTCAGTAAAATAGACATTGAACCACGATCAATATACTAACGTTATAGGTGATACACTCCATAGCTTCTGCATTGGCAAGCACATGCGCGGGAGAAACAAGAATACCATTGACCTGCAATGAGAAAGTCAAGCATTAAATTGGTGGCATTTGTTGTAGGCTGACACTAGAATTGGAAATTAGCAACATGCAATACAAAAGTACCTTTGCTGCCACCATTTTGTTTCCAATGTCGGTGTGTATCATGTAGGCATAATCAATAACAGTAGCCCCTCTAGGCAAATTTTTGATCATCCCATCGCAAGAAATATTTATTAGAGCAGTAGTTCCCACAAAATTATGGTAATATTTTAGCAGAAATAAAAGCACAAATTATGGTGTATGAATTATCATACCTCTCCCCTTGGGGTAAAGACAAAGATACGACAGCATAAGAGATCTCTGGTAATGGTATATGTCGAAACCATTTTTTTCTAAGGGGTTTGAAAGATAGGGGATCGACTTTAAAATTTAAAAATGGAGTCGCCACCGACCTTTCTTGAGGTGCGATCGGGTCACCTTAAATTATTTTAATAAAACATTTCGATTTATTAAAACAATTAATTTTGGTCTACGAAATTTGAAAAACGGGTTCAGGAGTCGGTTACGCACGAGAAAGGGTTAGCACCCTCGTAGCGCCCAAAATTGGTACCTAATTGATTAGTTAATGTCCTATCATCAAACGATTGAAAAGATTTTAAAATACTACCCCTTTGTTTAAAAGAGCATTTGAATGTATCGAAGTGAAAATCGAGGCTCGCTCATCTCGGAGAAATGAGAATGCCGTACCCAGTAAGTTAGGATGCAACACATCAATTTCTCGAAATTAAGCTTGCCCCTTTTTACTTAGAAGGATTACGTATTTAAATAAAAAAAGGAATATTTATTTATTTTGGGTCGAATGAAAAACCGGAACCCGGTAAGTTACGGCTCGATCTTTCAAAGTCTCAAAACATAAAATATTGCCTTGATTTTGAAATTCTTATCTCGGGACAATGAGCGCCACATCCAGTAAGTTAGGACGTAACACTTTAAGTTCTCGAGAATAAGTTTTGCTTGAAAATACACGTGTTTTGTTTTGAAAGCGATACTCGACGGCTTGGGTTTAATGAGAGAAATCGAAACCTAGTGAGTTAAGGCTCGATTTTCTCGAAATTCCCAAACTCGAGTTATATTTTTGAAAACCTTTGAGTGGAAGTTTTTACTAAATGATATGAAATTCTATTTTTTTTATGAAATACAAGCATAGAATAACAACAAACAAAGCAAAGAAATAATTCCTGAACAATATATTACATTAATGAATCATGATAATCAATAAATACTAAATGGTACACATAATGACAACAATTATATAACATGTCATCAAATGCAAATAATAACATTAACATTGAAAGGCTAGAAAACAAAATTAAAAGAAGTTTGAAACGAATTAAAATAAGTGAAATCTAATGAGCTCTCAACAAATAAGGATGTATGATTTAAAAAAAGGTTTAGAACTATAAGAGGTCAAATAGAAACTTAGACAAGTAATATGTTATAATAATAGAAGACAAGGTCTTTAATACAAATAAATCATATGCATATACATACATAATATTTAAAATATTTACATAGTATATCATAAAAATATGTAAAAGAATGGCAAATACATAATATGAAATATATACATAATATATATATATAAAAAAATATTAAAATGTATATATATACGTAATACACGAAAATATTCGTACATGAATAATATACATAATATATAAAAAGGTTAAAATATATATACGTAATACATGAAAATATTTATACATAATAGTATTAAAGTATATACGTGAGGTGGAATAAAAATATACGAATACCATGATATTAAAATATGTACATAATATATGGAATATAATGTTAAAAATATACATACGAAGCATATAAAAATATATATACATAATGTAGTATTAAAATATGTACATAATATATAAGCAAATAATAATGGTGCTAAAAAAATAAAATATAGTATTTAAAAATATATACATAAAATGGTATAAAAAATATAACTAATAATGTTAACATACGTACATAATATATTGATAAATGCTAAATTATACATATTTTTACCTCACATTTAGCCTACATTTTGGATGGATTCTTATCAATTTTGTGAGAACTGGTGCTCCTAATCTCTCTTTTTCATATCTTATACTCAGGAGAGTATACGGAAGAGAAAAAAACAGAAAACGGGCCAAAAACAGTGAAAAATGGACCAAAAAGCACGAACCACACGGGCTAAGAGATGCCACACGGGCGTGCCACATGAAGATTACACGGACAAAGCCCCGACAAGCACGACCATACCACACGGGCATGCCAAATCACACGGCCTCTGTCGAACCCACACAGGCGTGGCACACGGGCGTGTTCTAGTCGTGGGAAAGACGAATTTCACTCAGATTGGGATGCTTAGAGGCTAAGTAAGGTTCCCCAAGAGCTCTCTATATAAAGACCTCATAAGGCAACATAGAGGGGGCCTTTTCCCACTTTTACACACGTTCTATATTCTTTTCCTCTCGTCTTTCTGCCACACCACAGGTAGAAGTAAGGGATTACTCGAAGGGAGAAGCCGATTGGTTCATCTCAGAAGCTGAAATTCTGCATCAACATAGAGGATTTTCCCTAAATTCCTTCAGGGGTTTTTGGTTTCTTTTATGATTTGTTATTTTATATCTTCTGAGATGTTTCTTTTCTTTATTATGAACTAAACCCCTCAAATACTTGAGGAGGATGAAACCTAAGACAGATCTTGTTATTTATTCTTGATTTATATGATAATTACTTGAATTGTTCTTAATTATGTGTACTTCATTCTTGATTTGATAGTTCTAGGTATTAATTCAAGAATTGGATGTGCTTAGAGCAGAGGAGCAAAAGTCCCTGTGATAAGAGTAAATCTACCATAATTAAGCGGAGTTGCATGCAACCCTAGACATAGGGCGACATAAATCTGCCGGATTAGGGTCAAACCTAATATGGGGAACCATAGATCGAATTAATGCAACCTAGGGAGTTAATTAATAAGGGAACTTTAATTAACAACTTAGGCCTAGTTGCTCTTCACCTCGACGGAGGGTTTAGCATAGATTAGGGATCTCTACAGATAAAGTCAAGTAAATAAATCATATAGTTCAAGGAAACAACAACAAGTGAAGTCTAGGTGGATTCTCCCTTAAGTATTGACCATATCAATTAGCTTTCCCCTAAAAAGTCTTCCCAATTTACTCTTTCTGCTTTTCTTAGTCTAGATTTAGAAATTAGTTTTAAACGAACCTCATTTAATTTTTAGGTTAAATAATAGAAAGGAAGTGAGTAATAGTACTTTTGGTTCCCTTGGGTACAATACTCGATCTTATCACTAGACTATACTACTGTCGACAGGTGCGCTTGCCTTTGAAACGTCATGGTACTAGTTAGTTTCGGTGTGATCAAGTTCTTTATAAATTTTATTACTTAAGTATTGCTAACGCATACGATCAAGTTTTTGGCGCCGTTGCCGGGGAATTAAACTGAAATATTACGAAAGCTCGATTTCTATTACTTTAGCCATTATTATTTATAATTTTTATATTTTATTTTATTTATTTTATTTTTATTTTAATTATATTTTATTTCTTTTTAGGTTTTTCTAGTTTATGACTAGAAACAACCCAACAGGACCACTACTTTTTGACGAAGATTTGGAAGCTACAGTCCGCAGAAATCGCAGAGAGATCAGATGAAGTCTACATTATCCAGAACAAGAACCTGAGCAAGAGCCAGAACCTACTGAAGAGATGGCCGTAAATCAAAATATTCACCCACCTCCAGCACTACCCGCCGAACCAGAAGAAGCTCCACGTACTATGTATGATTATGCTAAACCTAGTGTGATTGGTACTCAAACTAGTATTGTTAGACCTGCTATTGCTGCTAATAATTTTGAATTAAAACCTAGTACTATTCAGATGATTCAGCAATTTGTGCAGTTTGACGATTTACAGGATGAAGATCCCAACTCACATCTAGCCAACTTTTTGGAATTGTGCGACACTTTTAAAATCAATGGCATTACTGATGACACCATTCGTCTAAGGCTATTTCCATTTTCTTTAAGGAATAAAGCAAAACAGTGGTTAAACTCTTTACCACGAGGCTCAATTACTACATGGGACCAGATGTCCGAAAAATTTTTACTTAAATATTTTCCCCCTGCTAAAACTGCTAAATTGCGAAACGATATTTCTTCTTTTGTGCAGATGGATTTAGAAACACTCTATGATGCCTGGGAAAGGTACAAAGATCTCTTAAGGAGATGCTCTCATCACGGATTACCTTTATTGTTACAAGTTCAAACTTTCCACAACGGGTTAAACCCATCAACTAGGCAAATGATAGATCCAGCCGCAGGAGGAACCATCATTAATAAAACACCTGACGCAGCTTACGAATTTATTGAAGAGATGTTATTGAATAACTATCAGTGGCAAGTCATGATGACAAAACCGATGAAAGCTGCAGGAGTTTATAATATTGATGCTGTTGCAATGCTGACTAACCAGGTAGAACTTTTAAATAAAAAGTTTGATAATTTTGTTTGTTCTACACAGGCACAACCAGTGATGCAATGTGATGCAGCTCCAGGAAATATGTTTAATCCAGACCATCTACACAACATGGAAGCTGAACAAGCCAATTATATGGGTAATAATTCTCGACCTCAAAATAATCCTTATAGTAACACTTATAACGCAGGTTGGAGAAATCACCCAAATTTTTCATGGGGAGGACAAGGAAACCAAAGACAACAGCCTCTAGTATTCCAGCAGCCACCACCACAACAGGAAAAGAAGTCGAACCTTGAAGAAATGTTCACCAAATTTATGGCCGCTTCAGAAACTCGTTTCCAAAATACTGAAACAGCATTAAAAAAATCAGCAGGCTTCGATTCAAGGACTCGAGAACCAGATTGGTCAACTTGTAAAATTAATCTCAAAAAGACCACAAGGTGGACTCCCAAGCAACACTGAACCAAATCCCAGAGAACATGTCAAAGCAATCACTCTAAGATATGGTAAAGTGCTAGCAGAACCAGTAAAGAAGCATGCTCACGAACCGCCAAGAGACAAAGTAGAAGAACCTAAGGACGACGCCCCTCCAACGCTCAAGGAATACAAACCTCGCATTCCATATCCAGCAAGGTTAAAGAAGGACCAAACAGACGCCCAATTCGGTAAGTTTCTTGAACTTTTTCAAACAATTACATATTAACTTACCCTTTGTTGAAGTAATTTGACAGATGCCGAAATACGCAAAATTCCTAAAAGAACTCCTAACAAACAAGAGGAAGCTGGAAGAATTAGCTACAGTGGAACTCAACGAGGAGTGTTCAGCCATTCTCCAAAATAAACTGCCAACAAAGCTAAAAGATCCAGGGAGTTTTACTATTCCTTGTTTAATTGGTAGCTTAATTATTAATAAAGCATTGGCCGATTTAGGTGCAAGTATTAATCTCATGCTTTATAAAATGTTCAAGCAACTAGGTCTAGGGGAACCTAAGCCCACTAGGATGAGCATCCAATTAGCCGATAGATCTGTTAAATATCCTAGGGGAGTCATTGAAGATGTGCTAGTAAAGGTTGATAAATTTATATTCCCTGTTGATTTTGTGTACTAGACATTGAAGTACCTTTGATTTTAGGACGCCCATTTTTAGCCACTGCTAGAGCTATTATTGATGTAGGAGATGGTAAGTTAGTTCTTAGAGTTGGTGAAGAGGAAGTCATTTTTAAAATCTATGATGCCATGAAATTTTCTAAAGAACAAGATGATTCTTGTTATTTTGTTGATATGGTTGATCACTTTGTTCAAGATAATTTTCAAGAAATCTCTATCGCCGACACTCTGGAACTGTGTCTTGTTCAGGGGGAGGATGAAACCACCGCAGAAGTTGAGGAAGTAAGAAAGGAATTAGATTCTAGCGAAACTATCACTAGACATATAAGCTATGAAAATTTAAAGATGAATGATAAGCTAAGACAGAAACCTTCCATTGAAAAGCCCCCTAAATTAGAATTAAAACAACTGCCAGAACACTTAGAATATGCCTTCTTGGGGAAAACTCAACTTTGCCGGTCATTATTGTATCAGACTTAAGCCCTAAAGAAAAGGAAGAACTGCTCCAGGTACTAAGAAAGCATAGGCGAGCCATAGCTTGGAAAATTTCAGATATCAAGGGAATTAATCCCTCTTTTTGTACCCACAAAATTTTGATGGAAGACGAATATAAACCAGCAGTGCAAGCTCAGAGACGATTAAATCCCAACATGAAGGAAGTCGTAAAGGCTGAGGTAATTAAACTTCTTGATGCAGTTATAATTTATCCTATTTCTGACAGTTCTTGGGTAAGCCCTGTGCAGGTTGTTCCTAAGAAAGGTGGGTTAACCGTGGTAACCAATGACAAAAAAGAGCTCATACCAACACGAACAGTCACAGGATGGAGAGTATGCATAGATTACAGAAAGTTAAATGACGCCACTCGAAAAGATCACTTTCCTTTGCCCTTTATCGATCAAATGTTAGAAAGATTATCTGGTCACATGTATTATTGCTTCCTAGATGGCCTCTCCGGTTACTTCCAAATTCCGATAGCTCCAGAAGATCAGGAGAAAACGACGTTCACATGCCCATACGATACGTTTGCATATTATAGAATGCATTTTGGTTTATGTAACGCTCCTGCTACTTTTCAGCGATGCATGCTAGCTATATTCAACGAATTTGTGGAGGATATCATGGAGGTATTTATGGATGATTTCTCCATTTTCGGTAATTCTTTCCAACATTGTCTCAATAATTTAAAACTTGTTCTGATAAGATGTGAATAGACAAATTTAGTGCTAAATTGGGAAAAATGTCACTTCATGGTCCAGGAAGGTATTGTACTAGGACATAAAATTTCTAGTTGAGGAATAGAAGTAGACAAAGCAAAAATCGAAACCATTGAAAAACTACCTCCTCCTAGTTCAGTTAAGGCTATAAGAAGTTTTTTAGGACATGCCGGTTTTTATCGTAGATTCATTAAGGACTTTTCTAAAATAGCTAAGCCTTTAACTAAATTACTAAAGAAAGACATACCTTTCAACTTCGACCGAGAATGCTTAGAATCCTTTAACACCCTTAAGGACAAGTTAGTCAATGCCCCAATTATGATTTCACCTGATTGGAATCTACCTTTTGAACTAATGTGCGATGCAAGTGATTTTACAGTAGGTGCAGTTTTAGGGCAGCGAAGAGACAAACACTTCCAACCGATCTACTATGCTAGCAGAACATTGACAGCCGCTCAGGCAAACTATACTACCACGGAAAAAGAATTGCTAGCTGTTATCTTTGCCTTTGATAATTCAGATCTTATTTAATTTTGTCAAAAGTCATTGTTTTTACTGATCATTCAGCTCTTCGTTACCTCTTAGCTAAACCTGACACAAAACCTCGATTAATAAGGTGGATTTTACTTTTACAAGAATTCGACTTAGAAATCAAAGACAAGAAGGGAGCTGAAAACTTGGCAGCAGATCACCTCTCGAGACTAGAGAATCCACAGCCCAAATACCTCGAGAAGATAAACGATATGTTCCCTGAGGAACAACTCCTAGCCTTAGCAGGTATGGAGTACACCACAAGACAGCTACCCCTTACCACCCACAAACTAGTGGCCAAGTCGAAGTAACAAATAGAGAGCTGAAACACATTCTAGAGAAAACAATAGAATCAAATAGGAAAGACTGGTCAAGAAAATTAGATGATGCATTATGGACTTATAGAACTGCTTTTAAAACACCCATAGGAACATCTCCATATAAACTCATTTATGGAAAAAACTGTCATCTACCATTTGAACTCGAACATAAGGCATTCTGGGCTATAAAATTTCTAAACCTTGATCTTAATAGTGCAGGTGAAAAGAGGCTCATGCAGTTGAATGAACTAGATGAATGGCACTATAACGCATATGAAAACTCACGACTATATAAAGAAGCCATGAAGCGACATCATGACAAAAGGCTGCAACAACCCAAACAGTTCAAAACAAGTGATCTCGTCCTACTTTACAACTCAAGGCTGAAACTATTCCCTAGAAAACTCAAGTCGAGGTGGTCAGGTCCGTTCACCGTTTTAAAAGTCTTTGCATACGGCACCATCGAGGTAACTCACCCCAACCACGGTACTTTCAAGGTAAATGGCCATAGGCTAAAACATTATACAGGTGAGAATTTTACAGAAAGCAAGGAGGAGCTTCGACTCCACCTCATATCTTCTTGACATATCTAGGAAGAGTCGAGCTTAGACTCTAAATAAGTGCTTCTCGGGAGGCAACCCGAGCACTAACTTAGTAACTTTTCTTTCCTTAAATTTTTTTCTATTTTTTATGCATAAACTAACACTTTTTCTACAGAAAAAATTAGACCACACGGCCAGGCACACGGGCGTGCCTAAGGCTGTGTACATTCCTAAAAACAGAGACACAGTCGTGTGGACAGACCATGCACGAATAGGGTAACTTTTCCCCAAAAACACAGGCTACTGATAAAACCCCACGGCCGTGCGACATGGCCGTGGTGACTCTTCGACATCCACACAGGCTAGCAAGAAACACACACGCCTGTGTGACATGGCCTTAGCAACCCTACACCTTAAACACGGGCAAACATAGATACACACGCCCGTAGCTTAAGCCCGTGGAAGCTACTGTCAAATTGGACACGCCCGTGCTCTCTATCACATGCCCGTGTGACGCACGAACTTGATCTCCCACGGCCGTGCATATAATCCCACGCCCGTGTGATTAACAAAGAACCGATCTCTACGGCCGTGCTCAAAATCTACACAGGCGTGCTAATCGAACATGGCATACTAAAACCTCCGATTTTCGAAAAACACGGGCTGAACACGACTCACACGGGCATGTGACATGCCTGTGTGACCCAAAATGTATAAATATGGGGGCATTTTGCACTCCCCCTTTCACTCAAAACCCTAAATTTTCACACTGAAAACCCCCAAGCCTCCACAAACACCACCACAACCCTCTAAACGCCACCATACTCAATTTCCTCATCCTCATGCCCGTGTATCGGCCACCCACGACCGTGTAACACCAAATTTGGTTCTATTTTCTCCCTTTTACTCATTTATTTTATTTTTATTGCATTTCTTTGCATATTTATTTATTTTATTATAGTTTAGTAGATTTATTCAAGCATGGAACTAGGAAATATAGAATAGAACAATCTAGAACAATGAAGAATAGTTTGGAATTGTGATTTTGCTTGCCATTTAGATTCCTTATGCCAATTTTATGCCACTTAACCCCATTGCTAGTTGCTGCCTAATACCCATTGTAAATGTGCCACTTAAACACACGTTAGCATGCCATTTTTTATATAGTTTAGTATATATACATACATTCATAAAATAAATCTTATGCAAACCTTCAAAAATGATTAGATTCTACTACTCAGGTTAATTCCCATTCATGTTAGAAACATTATCATTTATTTTATTTAGTTCATTTCTTTTAAATAATTACATATCCAAATTAAAATTCATTTTTTTTTACTAATGCTTTTATTTCATTGTAGATCCCATGTCATCTTCCTGAGCCAGGAAAGCTGCCGTCCCAGTCTCCAAGAAATGAAAGGGGCCAGGAAGTTCTTCGACTAAGCCCACTTCCGAGATGCGTCACCCTTTTCTCACATTCCCGCAGGAATCCCAGGAGGAGCGCTACCAGTTACTTCGCGCCCGCAATATCACTATGGGTTGATGCATTGACTAGAGGGCCCTCGAGCAAGTACGCCTAGTGGACGATGTCCGAGCCCTGCTCGCTACCGACCCTTGGGACCAGTTCTTCCAGATCATGGAGCCCACATACCTAGAACTCACTCTTGAGTTCTGTGCTACATTCCACCTCTAGACGGTGATGAACCAGCTCGATGATCCAGGGACGGTCTAGTTTCGTTTGGGCGGGCTCGTACAACTGCTCAGCGTACCAGAATTTGGTGTGGCACTCAGGTTTTACAACGAGCAGTCTATGGCAGAGGAGAGCTTTCCCACTCTTTCCAGGCGCATCCATATTCGACCCCTTAATTGACTGAAAGAGCACAGGCGCCGTCAATATGCACGACGTCTACTTCCTATGGTGCATGGTAAATGGCCGCCCCATCGACCTCGCATACTTCATTGCGCTCACCATGCAGCACCAGACTGAGAGACACCGCAAGGGAGTCATCTCCATGGGCCTGTACATCACACGGCTAGGCCGTTACTTCGGCCTGTTTAACACTGCAGCCCAGACCTCCTCCTACACCTTACTTGGCCAGATGTCCTCCCAGGGCATCCAGAGCATACTCTCTATGAGGATGGTTGAGCGACGTCTAGGTGGCGACCACTTTCACTTCCGCCTTGTCCAAGAAGGCAAGGACCCAGAGGACATTCCTGATGATGTCCCACCGCCACCACCAGCAGAGGATGAGCCAGCTGAGCCACCACGCCCTAGACGACCACCACAGACGGCAGCTCCTAGTGTTAACATATCTGAGCGCCTGGACCACTTTGAGCAGCGCCTCGATTACATCGACGCCACCTTAGCGCACATATGTCAACACCTTGGCATTACCCCACCGCCACGAAACCCATCAGAGGATTAGATCCTCTTACTTTTATCTTTATTTTTTTATTTTTATTTTTATTTTTATTTTTATTTTTATCATTTATCTTTTATTTTTACTTTTTCTAACTATTAAACACTAATCTTAATTTTAACCTTTTACTTTAACTTCCTTTTCCTTTTCTTTTGTAGTTTGAATTATTTTTCATCTTTTTCTTTATTAGAATATTAGTAATTTTCCTATTTTATTTTAATTATTATAACAGTTATCTCCTAACGAAGTAATCCCTCTTCATCTTATCCTCCCACGACTAATAAATCCATTCGCAGTTTCAAAGGAGCCTCACAGCTCGAATCCTTACGGAAATGGAAACACCGTGCCACATGTGCCAACTCTTCCCATCTCTGTCTTACAAATCCATCCACATTTCAGGGAGTTTAATACCTCTCCCTACCTTATGATACTATATTTATATTTTTAATATTATCTTTGTACATTGAGGGCAATGTACGTCTTAAGTGTGTGGGGTATAGCACTTTTAATTTTATACCATCTTCGAAACCCCTGAAATGGTTCTAACTAGGTGCATTGTCTCAATAGCATTATTTTCAGTCTCCTATTGGGAATTAATTCTGATTAATGTATGAATTTTTTAATACGTTGAGAATTAAGAAATAGGTGATTGAACTTTAAAAATTCAAACTTAAAAAAATTAAAGAATCATGAATGATAAGTTGAAATTTTTGAGAACCCCCAATTTTTTGCATAAGTTATCTTCCCTAATTTTAGGTACTATCTTGAGATTTGAAATTCGCAGGATTGACATCAAAAGCCATAATTCTGGTGAGATTTTGAACCTTTGAGCATACATTCTTTCGTGCTCACTTTTATTATTGCTTTGAGTGAGTCAACACTGAATTGTTATTCTAGAACTTGCTTTGATTATCCCTGTCGAAACCACACCCTTGATTTGATATACCGAAATGATAAAGGCACCTAAGATTTAACCCACTTACTCCACAAAAGGCCCACCTCCATAAATTAACCCCCTAGTAAACCCCATCGAGCCTAACAACCTTTTCCTTGACTCACCTTCTAATTATTAACCAATAACCCATTTCTTTTTTTAAATTTTCCTCCAATTACTTTGACCCCTATTTTTGTCGGGATTTGAATTGAATTTTTAAATCTAGCTTTATGTCTCTTTTCCAGATTGTAAAGTTTTATTCAAATTATTGTATTATTTGAATTGCTTTTTTTAAAAAGAAGAAGAAGAAGAAGAAGAAGAATGTACATATACTGTTAAATTCAGCTGTAATTTGTATTAAGTTTTTGCATATTTCTATTTTAGGGCTACCAAAATGATGTTATTAAAGCCTTAGAAATATGTTCCAGTAATAGAAATTTTTCTAGCCTAGATTTTTTTTTCAATTCAATCTCGATTCTAACCCTCTTTTGCAGCCTATGACAACACCCCTAACCAAGCCCTGCTACAACCATGAAAAGACCTTTTGATCGATGTATCATATCAATTTTTAGTGGTGGAGATTTGATTTCTCTGCAAGCCTATGGTAATAACTTTTCAGGTTGACTAGAGAGTGCTTAAACATTGAACCTTAAACACTTCGAGTGAATAGAGTGAACACTTAGTGAGGATGTCAACTCCTGTTAATTAAAATGGAGAGATAACTGCTTAGGAGGAAGGAAGAGGCTTATGTTTTCAATGATAAAATTCTCAACTTAGAATAATTGAATCTTTAATGTTCTTCTGATTGAATCTTTCATTGTATGATTACCTATGGAATAGTTCAAAACAGTATTGATAAAAATCATAGGTTGAGAAGAATGATTCTCTTTAGGGATTGAGATTTTGCTTGAGGACAAACAAAGGCTTAAGTGTGAGGGTATTTGATAAATGCTAAATTATACATATTTTTACCTCACATTTAGCCTACATTTTGGATGGATTCTTATCAATTTTGTGAGAACTGGTGCTCCTAATCTCTCTTTTTCATATCTTATACTCAGGAGAGCATAAGAAAGAGAAAAGAATAGAAAACGGGCCAAAAACAGTAAAAAATAGACTAAAAAGCACGAACCACACGGGCTAAGAGATGCCACACGGGCGTGCCATACGGGCGTGCCACATGGGTGTGCCACATGAAGATCACACGGACAAAGCCCCGACAAGCACGGCCATACCACACGGGCGTGCCAAATCACACAGCCTCTGTCGAACCCACACGGGCGTGGTATACGGGCGTGTTCTAGTCGTGGGAAAGACGAATTTCACTCAGATTGGGATGCTTAGAGGCTAAGAAAGGTTCCCCAAGAACTCTCTATATAAAGACCTCATAAGGCAACATAGAGGGGGCCTTCTCCCACTTTTACACACGTTCTATATTCTTTTTCTCTCGTCTTTCTGCCACACCACAGGTAGAAGCAAGGGATTACTCGAAAGGAGAAGTCGATTGGTTCATCTCAGAAGCCGAAATTCTACATCAACATAGAGGATTTTCCCTAAATTCCTTCAGGGGTTTTTGGTTTCTTTTATGATTTGTTATTTTATATCTTCTGAGATGTTTCTTTTCTTTATTATGAATTAAACCCTCAAATACTTGAGGGGGATGAAACCTAAGACAGATCTTGTTATTTATTCTTGATTTATATGATAATTACTTGAATTGTTCTTAATTATGTTTACTTTATTCTTGATTTGATAGTCCTAAGTATTAATTCAAGAATTGGATGTGCTTAGAGCAGAGGAGCAAAAGTCCCTGTGATAAGAGTATATCTACCATAATTAAGCGGAGTTGCATGCAACCCTAGACATAGGGCGACATAAATCTGCCGGATTAGGGTCAAACCTAATATGGGGAACCATAGATTGAATTAATGCAACCTAGGGAGTTAATTAATAAGGGAACTTTAATTAACAACTTAGGCCTAGTTGCTCTTCACCTCGACGGAGGGTTTAGCATAGATTAGGGATCTCTACGGATCAAGTCAAGTAAATAAATCATATAGTTCAAGGAAACAACAACAAGTGAAGTCTAGGTGGATTCTCCCTTAAGTATTGACCATATCAATTAGCTTTCCCCTAAAAAGTCTTCCCAATTTACTCTTTCTGCTTTTCTTAGTCTAGATTTAGAAATTAGTTTTAAACAAACCTCATTTAATTTTTAGGTTAAATAATAGAAAGGAAGTGAGTAATAGTACTTTTGGTTCACTTGGGTACGATACTTGATCTTATCACTAGACTATACTATTGTCGACAGGTGCGCTTGCCTTTGAAACGTAGTGGTACTAGTTAGTTTCGGTGTGATCAAGTTCTTTATAAATTTTATTACTTAAGTATCGTGAACATATACGATCATATATATATAGAAAATATATATACATAATATATAAAAATGAATACGTACTACACATTTTTAAAAATAATATGAAAAAACATCTATTAACAAAACTACATACATATATACATATATATATATATATTAATTGAAACTAAAATTAATAATAAATAATAGTAAAAACTAATAGCACAATAAATATAATAATAATTAGTAAATTTAAAATTAGAATAAAATGGCAAAAAGGTAGTATAGGAATCAAGTTAGAATTAAAAAGGACTAAAATGATTTAAACATAAAGCATGCGGGGCAAATCAGAAAATAAATAACAAGAAAAGGACTAATTCGGATGCGCGAAAACAATGGAGGGACCCATAGAGAAATAAACCCTATAGTTCAAACGGTGTCGTTCGGCACTTAAGGCTCAAAACTAATTTAAGGATTATATTGAAACAAAATGAAAATACAGGGACCAAATTAAAAAACATAAAAATAACCATTTAAAAAGTCCGAAAATAGGGAGGGACCAAGCACGAAAATATCCCCTCAACGCATACACGGGGGTTCTAGGGGTACCTGGATCGGGTCAGAACGGATAGGGCCATACGGCGCTGTTTTAACGCTGAAAACCCACTCCCCTATACGGTACCGTTTTGTGCACCATTTAAATACAAAATAAAACCCTAAAACTAAAGCTAACAGGCCATTTCTGAAACCTAAACAAAAAAAAAAAAAAGAAAACACCCCTTCCCTTCTCCCTATCTGGTCGGAAGGGCCACCATCCGGCACACCACCGCGCCGCAGTCATGACCTATGGCTAGCAACACGGTCAACAGGCTCTTTAGCCCAGCCTTGATGCACCATTAAAGGCCCAAACTTCAAGGCCTGGGAATGAGAGGAAGAAGGCCCTCGATACCACTTGTGGTCCCGACTCCGACGATGGAGATAGGTCCTCCGAAGCCTCAACCGTGGGGGTTCAGGTAAGACTCTTCCCTTTTTCTTTTTCTTTCCTATTTTTGTATCAAAAATGTAAAAATAAAAAATGAAAATAAAGAGCAAAAAAAGAAAAACAGAAGTAACCTTTAAAAAAAACTCTTCTCTGTTTCTTATTGATTAGTAAAAAATATCCCCCCTTTTACATTGTTAATGAATGGCTCTTTATAGCCAAATATAAAAAAATTACTACTGTCTTGCTACTGTGTTCTTGCTCTGTTCTCTATTGCTGCTTTCGTCATGTTTGCAGGTCTCTGGAGGTCGATGGGGGGTGATGGGATGGGGCTAAGTGGCGGTGGGCGCGTTGAGGCTAGCTGGTGGTCGTACGGAGCCAGGCTGTCGGTGGAGACTTGCAACGCTTAGAGAGCAGGTGGCTAGGGATTAGGCTCGACTGAGATTTGGTTTAGGCAGAGGGCTAGGTTTTTAGTTGGGCCTGGGTTATTGGGCTGGTTTTTTAATTTGTAAATGGGTTAGGTCTAGGTAGGCTAGGTAAAATGGGCCATTCGGGTTTGAAATCTGGTAAAAGGAATGTGGGTTTTGATTGGTTTGTATGGGCCCTGGTAGATTTGGGCTCCTACAGCTGCCCCTCTTTGCTTGTTGTCGTGTAACAGGAACAGAGCAAAGACTTTCAAGGAAGACCAAATTTGCCCGGTCTGGCTGAGTCTTGACTTGTTTTGGTGCTCCTCTTCTTCACGTAATTTTGTTCTAACCCACCGCCTCTCGTAGCTTTGGTTCTATCCCTCGCAACTTCAGAGCCATGACCTGTAGCTTCAATCTGCTCCTTTGCAACTTCGGGGATATAATACTTGTAATTCTAGTCTGCTTCGCTGTAACTTCAGGGAGATAAGACTTGTCATGGTAATTTTAATCTGCCCTACTGCAACCTCAATAGGATAAGATCCGTTATTTTTAGTTTACTCCGCTGTAATTTCAGGGAGATAAGACTTGTGACTTCAACCTACTCCACTGTAACTTCAGAGAGATAAGGTTTGTTGTCTTCGATCTGCTTCACTGCAACTTCAGGGAAATAAGATCTGATATCTTCAGTCTGCTCCGCTGTAACTTCAGGGAGATAAGACTTGTAACTTCAACCTGCTCCACTGTAACTTTAGAGAGATAAGGTTTGTTATCTTCGATCTACTTCACTGCAACTTCAGGGAAATAAGATCTAATATCTTCAGTCTGCTCCGCTGTAACTTCAGGGAGATAAGATTTGTAACTTCAACCTGCTCCACTGTAACTTCAGAGAGATAAGGTTTGTTGTCTTCGATCTGCTTCACTGCAACTTTAGGGAAATAAGATCTGATATCTTCAGTTGCTCCGCTGTAATATCAGGGAGATAAGACTCGCTATGGTAACTTGAATCTGCCCCACTGCAACTTCAATGGGATAAGATCCGTTATCTTTAGTCTATTCCACTGTAATTTCAGGGAGATAAGGCTATGGCTTAAATCATGTTCCACTACTGGTTAGGGAGACAAGATTTGCCTTCGATCTTGGTCCACTATTGCTTAGGGTGACAAGATCTACAATCTTCAACCTATTCCACTACTAGTCAGGGAGATAGGGTTGTGGCTTAAATCATGTTCCACTACTGGTTAGGGAGACAAGATTTGCCTTCGATCTTGGCCCACTACTACTTAGGGTGACAAGATCTACAATCTTCAGCCTATTCCACTACTGGTCAGGGAGATAGGACTGTGGCTTAAATCTGCTCCACTACTGCTTAGGAAGACAAGATTTTCCATCTTCGATCCTGCTCCTTATTGCTTAGGGGATAAGATCTGTCATCTTCAATCATGTTCCCTGCAAACTCAGAGACGTCATGCTGATATCTTTGATCTGCCCCACCATTATCTTGAGGGGAACATATGTGAATTCACTGATATTGCTACACCATTCTCTGGGGAACCTATCCTGTAGACTCAGTTTTACGTGCTTATGCTTATGCAAATGATTAGGACGCTATGATCGGAATGAATCAAATGCTCCTAACTGAATGTGTTAATATATATGAATGCGAAATGTCATGAGAGTGATCCTAATTAGGGCGTCATCACTCGTTGCTCATCAGGGCTCTATCACTGACGTAGTACGCTGCCCTTTTGTTCAATTGGCATTTTAACCAAAATCTAAAGAGACAATTGCATTTTGCTCGGCCAGTCTGCCCCACTGTAACTTCAGGGTCTATTCCCCTGTATCTCGAGGACTTGTACCATCTTCAAAATCCCATTGTAATTCAAGATTATAGGATTTGAAACCTTTTCAATATGTTCCTACTGTAATTCCAAGGTATAGGATCTATATCATCCATCTTACTGTAACTCAGGGGTATAGGATCTGCATCCATTTCAATCTCACCCGCTGCAATTCAAAGGTATAAGGGCTTGTTCCATCAACTGATCACGCTCTAGGTGACTTGACTAGATGTGCATGTCTGATACTCGCGTAGACGCGGAATATCTTTTTGAGAATAATCTCGATTATTCGTTTTTCATCGGGATTGTATCACCGACCCAATATCTTGTCTCTTTTTGTTCAACAAATATCTTCGACTGAAAATCTGAAGAGATGATTTCAATTTAAACATTTCCAACCTTTAAGCGTGGAAAGTCCTAAACAATAGTCCCGTTTCAGGTTCCCGTACTATTTAGAATGTAGCGACGTAAAAATTTTGCTTCGGTCGCTAATTGTGGCGATTTTGTAAAAATTTTGAAAGTTCGAATTTTGGTTTTAAAAAAAAGAGGGAGTCGCCACCGATCCTTTTTTTCTAGGTGTGATCGGACACCTGGTAAAATTCATTTTGAAGAAAGAAAATCAGGCTTAGGTCTACGTTTGAAATCCAGAGAAAAATGTAGGGTTCGGGAGTCGGTTACGCGCGGGGAAGGTATTAGCACCCCCGCGACGCCCAAAATTGGCATCCTAATAAACACGTGTTGTTTTAATTTTCAAAAATACGAGTTCAATTTAAATTTTAATCACAATCCGTTCAAAACACGAGAGTCTTCAAAATTTCAGTTCTTGAGAAGGATATTCCGTTTTTTAACACGAGCCAACGAATTTCATCCAACATAGCGATGAAATTGATGACTTAATGTTAAATCGGTACATTGCCTCATTTTGAAAATTAATTGAAAGTATGAAAAAATTTAAAAACGATAAAAATTTAAGACAATGTCAAAGTTAAATACAATTTAAACATATATTGCATTCAAAATCATGCAAACAATAAAAACACGAGTACGTGGCACATAATAACATATAATTATTACCAAACATTAACAAGTATAAACGATATTAAACAATTAATAAGGGTATCAAGAAAACATATAATAATATGAGATGTATGCACATAATACGTAGTAAAAAGAATATACATAACAAAGTATTAAAATATGAAATAATATGAAAAATATATATAGACGTGAATGATATAATATTAATATATATATATACATATACACATAAGATAACGTGGACTTCTAAAAGAAATTTATATGTAATGATGTTAAATATAATATGGTAATGAAATGTGTATAATATATGTACAAATGTAACATTGGAGATATATAGATATAATAAAAAGCGCGCATAATCAAATATATATAATAGTGTTAAAAGTTTATACAAAATACATATTAGGAGTATATAAGAAAGATATATACAGAGGATAATATTTAAAAAAATACACATAACAGGATATTAAAATAAGAAATAATATGAAAAAAAAATATATATATATATATATGTATACATAGATATGTGTACGTAAAAGTGTAAATTAGATAATATATAAAAACTTAATATAAATTATAAATATTTAAAATAAAGTAAAAATAAAGTACAGAAAATAATTTGAAATAAGTAATATCTGAATCAATTTAAAATCAATATATTAAAAGTCCAAAATAATATGCAATATAGAAAATTAAAATAAGTGGCATACAAAGCAATTTTAAAAGAGCAAAAAATATAAAAACTCAGAAAACAATAAATACATAATATCAGAAAAGAGTCGAAAATAATAATATGTGAAATAGTTTAGAAATGAATGAATAAATAAATATATATGAAGCAATTTAAAATACATGATAAAACAATCTTGCATAAACATAAAACAAGTTAAAATGAATGTATGAAAATAATCCAAACTATACAGCATATGAATATTTTAAAATAACACATAATACACCGAAAGAAAGAAAGTAGGTCCAGGACGAGATTGGAAATGGACCAGAGTTTTGGGTACAAATTTGAAATAATAAAAAAAAGGCATGAAAGACCCATTCGTAACAAGCCAAAAATGAAAGGGAGCGAAATCGAAAATATCCCAGACCCTTTTATGCTGTGTTTTGGGGGGGCCAAAATGAAACAAGAAACAAATTATAAGGGCAGATTTCAAATAGCAGAAAAGCAAAAATCGGACTAAATAAGAAGACAGAGAATACGAGAGGACTTAAGCAGAAAATAGCCCATCAGGGCTTTAAGAGCACGCGGGTCGGCCATTAGACGGGTCGGGTCGAACGGGTAGCACCTAACGGTGCCGTTTCACCTATTGTGCTAAACCCTAATTTCTTTTTATTCTTTTTTTAGCCGTTCACCTTTCCCTTCTTTTGTTTTTACCAACAGCAGCCATTCAACTCTTCCCTTCCCTTTCTTAATCGGCTAGGGTTTGAACCCATCCTTGCCGCCGTTGTAATGCCACCGTGGGCTTCAACGTACCACCGCATCACCATCGTGCTTGATGGCCGATGATGTACAAAAATGAAAGGGTCTTCGATCTCCGTTCAGACCCCTTTTGAAGGATAAACCTACGGACTCCAAGAGGCGAGGGACGGAGGCACCTCAACCCCCATCCGCACGACTGCAACGGTGGAGAATGACCGCGCAATGGGGAGTAATCGGTAAGCCCTTCCCTCACACTCTTTCTTTTCTTTTTACTAAAAGGATTTGAAACAAGAAAAATAAATGAATAAATTGACCGAAAAGAAAATAAATCGGAAGTTTTAAAAAAACAACCTTCTTTTTCTATTTTTGCTTTTTGATTTCTCCAATCTCTGTGTATACAATTTTTTGATTTTTTCTTTTTTTTGAACTCCCGATTACACTATTTCTAAATATGAACCCCCCCTTTACATTAGCTTTGAATCTGGCTTTATAGCCCTATTCTGTTTCTGCGTTGTTGTTACTGTACTCTACTGTTTGCTGTCGCTTCTTCGTTCATTGCTTGCAGGTCTCTGGAAGTTGCTGGAAGGTGATGGGACGGAAGTAGGTTGGGGCCAGGCCTTGGGACGATACGCGTTGAGGCCAGCTAAACGTCGTACGGGGCTAGGCTGTCAGGGTGCCAGCATGCGGCGCTAAGCTTAGGGTTTCAGCCGAGTAGGGTTGAGGGTTTTCGGCTGGTGTTTAGGGTATTTGGGCTCCGGGTTTGGGCTTGTAACGGGTGTAGGAAGTGGGTCACCGGGTAGTGGTTTTGGGTTGCAAATTTTGGTTTAATTTGGGCCTGTTTAATATACATAGACATTAAAAATTTGGGTTTTTATTTGTTTGCATGGCCCGGGCAAAA
The DNA here is from genome assembly GCA_020496765.1 of Gossypium stocksii. Classification (NCBI taxonomy): domain Eukaryota; kingdom Viridiplantae; phylum Streptophyta; class Magnoliopsida; order Malvales; family Malvaceae; genus Gossypium; species Gossypium stocksii. Next base: position 7,250,032 of record CM035623.1, read on the forward strand.
TTGCCCTATTACAGCTGCCCCTCTTTGCTCATTGTCGTGTAACGAGAATAGAGAAAAGACTTAAAGAGGGCTAATTTTGCCCGGTCTTGTCGAGTCTTGATCTCTTGGCACTTCTTTTCTTCAATTCAGCCTCGGATCTTCGATTTGCTCCTATATTCTCAGGAAGGTCAAATCTTCTAGCTTTGGTTCAATCTACTGCTACAATTTCAGAGATATGCCTTGTAACTTCAATCCGCTCGCATCTTCATGGGTGTAAAATTCGTCACGATCTGCTTTTCGGCAACTTCAAGGATGGGATCTGGTATCTTCAATCTGCCCTACTATAATTTCAGGGATGAGATCTATATCTTCGATCAGCTCCATCCTTTACCCTTTATTGAAAAACAAACATCGAAAATAACTCGGCCTGCGAACTCTCACAATATGGGTTAATTTTGGATCATAAAATAAAAGTGCACTAGTGTGTGACTTGAGACTCAACTCACCTCTCGCAATATGAGTTGGTCCTTTCGAAAACAGAAATTGAAAGCAGAAATTGAAAAGGATCAACTCACCTCTCGCAATATGAGTTGAATGAACAGAAATTGAAAAACAGAAATTGAAAAAGATCAACTCACCTTTCGCAATATGAGTTGAATGAACAGAAATTAAAAAGCAGAAATTGAAAAGCAGGAATTGGAACAGATCAACTCGCCTCTCGCAATATGAGGTGAATTTTGAAAATATAAATTGCAAATACCTCAGCGTGTGACCTGAGGCGCAACTCGTTTCTCGCAATACGAGTTGACTTTTGAAAACATAAATTGCAAATATCTCAGCGTGTGACCTGAGGCGCAACTCGTTTTTCACGATACGAGTTGACTTTCGAAAACATAAATTGCAAATACCTCAGCGTGTGACCTGAGGCGCAACTCGTTTCTCGCAATACGAGTTGACTTTTAAAAACATAAATTGCAAATACCTCAGCGTGTGACCTGAGGCGCAACTCGTTTCTCGCAATACGAGTTGACTTTTGAAAACATAAATTGCAAATACCTCAGCGTGTGACCTGAGGCGCAACTCGTTTCTCGCAATACGAGTTGACTTTTGAAAACATAAATTGCAAATACCTCAGCGTGTGACCTGAGGTGCAACTCGTGTCTTGCAATACGAGTTGACTTTTGAAAACATAAATTGCAAATACCTCAGCGTGTGACCTGAGGCGCAACTCGTTTCTCGCAATACGAGTTGACTTTTGAAAACATAAATTGCAAATACCTCAGCGTGTGACCTGAGGCGCAACTCGTTTCTCGCAATACGAGTTGACTTTTGAAAACATAAATTGCAAATACCTCAGCGTGTGACCTGAGGTGCAACTCGTGTCTTGCAATACGAGTTGACTTTTGAAAACATAAATTGCAAATACCTCAGCGTGTGACATGAGGCGCAACTCGTTTTTCGCAATACGAGTTGACTTTTGAAAACATAAATTGCAAATACCTCAGCTTGTGACCTGAGGCGCAACTCGTTTATTACAATACGAGTTGGCTTTTGAAAACATAAATTGCAAATACCTCAGCTTGTGACCTGAGGCGCAACTCGTGTCTTGCAATACGAGTTGACTTTTGAAAACATAAATTGCAAATACCTCAGCTTGTGACCTGAGGCGCAACTCGTGTCTTGCAATACGAGTTAACTTTTGAAAACATAAATTACAAATACCTCAGCGTGTCCTGAGGCTCAACTCGTGTCTTGCAATACGAGTTAACTTTTGAAAACATAAATTACAAATACCTCAGCGTGTCCTGAGGCTCAACTCACCTCTCGCAGTATGAGTTGATTTTTTTGAAAATGAAATTTAAACATGGTACCAAACATATCTTCTGGCGAAATTCTGGTGTTTCTCTTGATTTAGTACAACTATCATCGCATCTTCTTGCTCTGTTAGAGCACCTGAAAATGTCGTGAATGATGTTGTCATGATATGCATGTGTTTGTCTTTAATGTATGTGTGCCTACATGATTATGCCATGCGCTCTAGACATGTTTGTCATATGTTGCTTTTAGTCGAGATTTCCTGTGACGATTTGCATTTATTGCTTCAATTCTTGACTTTCTTTCAGGCTTTGTACTCGTCTTCCATCTTTGAGAGTAATCTATGTTTTTCGAACCTCACTCTTTTGACCCTGATTGAACTTTTGTCCTTGCTTTGAGGCTTTCGTACTCATCAACTTCTCATCCAGGTGGTGCTCTAGATACTCAGCGTATGAACTCTTCCATGTTTCTCGATCAAGAATCTTTTTGAGCATGGCTTCTTGCATAGAAAATCTCAGGCTTCTGAAAATGTTTCGAATACTGTAGTCTTGCCGTTTGACTCACTTCTTGAATCATCTTACTCTTTGGGCCCAAATCTGTTTCACTAGGACACCTTTTCAAGCTTTCATCCTAATTTTTCTGTTTATTAAGATGTCCTTTTCAGTTTTCATCTTGATCTTCTTCTCCTTTTTCAACTTGGGACGCCTTATTATTTGACTGGTATTTCGACTCAAAACTCGAGGAAATGTTTTGCTCACCCAGCTTGCCCCACTGCGACCTCAGGGTCCCTTCCATTGTATCTCAAAGGTACATGATCTGTAACTTGTTTCATCAAGATTATATACTGACGCGATATCCAGTTTCTGTTCAGCTAATACCTTTGATTTAAAAATCTTGAAGAGATAAACTCAATTAAGCTCAAATATTTCCAACTCCTACGCATGGTGAGCTCTTTAAACCACAGTCCTGTTTTAGATTCCTGTACTATTTAGAAACTTCCAAGGTAATACACAAAACTCCTTCCATAAAGGTGTTATTAGTCCACTAATCATTATTTCAATACAAAATGCTTGAAAAAGGATCATGACAATGGACAAGAAGGAAATTGAATGCAAGCATAACTCGGAACAAGCAAGTTTAAGCAAAAGCGATTACCAAAAGAATTTATTAGGGGCATAACTCGACACAGATAAATTCATCAATAAGAAGAAAATTGATCGAGAGCACAACCCGTCATGATTCGAAGATAGCAAATATGCTAAGAAAGATGAAAGCTAGGTGCCCCAGATATCATAACCTAAGCTTCTCTGTTCCATTTCTTAAGAACTCCTCTAAGCTCAATGTGTGCCTAGGGGATTCGGAGTACTCTGTCGATGCCCCAAGACGTAGCGTACTTCCTCATTGTCAATTCAAGCATGATAAGGCTACCGCGTGCCCCACTTTTGATCAGAATTTGAGCCGCCCTTTTTGGGTTTTCAACTCAACTGCCTTTTGGACTCAAAGCGCCCTTTGCAGGTTTTCACTTTGGCCTCTCCTTTTTCTTTTTCTTTTCTTTTCTTTTCTTCTTCTTCTTTTTTTTCTTTTTCTTCCTTTTTCTTTTTTCTTTTCTTTTCTTTTTCATTTCTCTTTTTCTTTTTTCTTTTTTTTCTTTTCTTTTCTTTTTTCATTTCTCTTTTTCTTTTTTTTCTTTTTTCTTTTTTCTTGATCAACTTATTAGAAGGTCTCAAGACGCCGTTTGCGAATTTTCCTCTTGATTTCCTTGAGAAATTCTTGTGGACGAATTCTTCTCGACATAAGTTTGTATCACCCATTTTGACACGTTTGATTAGGATGGATACTCTCAGCAAATCTTGATTCTGTCGAGGCTTGAAAGGAGAGATATCGATCCATAAACCCATGAGGAAAGGGTTGCCCCAGCAGCAATCCTAGCTGTCGTTTGACTCGCCCTATACAAAAAATGGTTCAATGATTCCCAACAGATAAGAAAGAAGTTGCTGCCATTATCTTTCAACTTGGACAGCTGAGGTACATAAGTGGCTCCCAGAGCAGTCGTCCCACCATGGATTGATGATGTCTCTTAAGCGTCCTCAGACCTTACAAATTTCTCCAACTGTGAGGCTACCAGAGCAAATAGGAACAACTACAGGTGTGGCAGTGTTGCTCATTTGATATTCATATACTAGAGAATGAACTATCTCTTGTAGATCATTAACCAAAACCCGATCTGATCTAAGAGAACGTGATAGTGAATATGCCTCTTGGTTCCAATCATTCCAGCATGGGCTCAAAGATGGAAGTCATTGTTCTTAGGATGACAGACTTCGTTGTCTATAACAGTTCCAGGCGGGACATTGTCAAGAAATCTCTGCTGGCAAAACTTAGTATGATGGTTTTTTCTGTGCCATAATGACCATGAACTTGGGGTTCCCATTTTTGTCAAGGAACTTGATCAAATTCTTCGTTCCAAACTTGATTAAACTGAGACTCATTTAACCCGATCCTTGGAAACAGTGAGCTGATCAGGTTTTCTCTGAATTTGTATAGAAGCCTTCCCTCATGATACCTTTATCTACTTTGTCAGACACTGATTCGAAGGGAAAATCCATCATTTCGACCTTCAGAGACTGTGTACGGATTGATGCCCTTTGAAATCATAGGGGTTTGAAGGTGTTTGCTCTAGTGTAAGCACAGAGAGTAAGTGGTAGTTTCTTATATTAGTCTCGGTCATCTTCTGAAGTTTATTTCTTTTTCTTTTTCTTCTCTTTTGGCAACCTTTGTTGTGTGGCGCCTTATCTTTGAATAGACTGCAAACTTTTGACATTGTGCAGTTGGATATGATCTCTATCTTTTTTCTTTTTTTGTTTTTTTGTTTGTTTTTTTTTTGTTTTTTTTGTTTTTTTTTTTTTGAATTCAAGCTCGAATTTGGATTTGGCTTTGAATTTGGATTTTGAATTTGAATTTGATGACCGTTACTTAGTAACTTTGGTACACAAAGCGATCTTACTCTCTTAGTGAAGTAATTGACCATCGTGAAGGTGACTCGAAGTCAGTGAAGCTAGCCAAGTGACGTCCGTGCCCCACATGAAGAATCTTCAAAGAAACATGAATCTTATCTCCCTCAATTTGACCTCTACGACACACTGATGTAGGCCTCGTTCATGGCGGGGCTAGCAATATCTTAACCTCCTGATCAGCCTGGCTATTGTAAAACCACTAGCCTGTGTCCTACGACTATCCTCGCGGACTTCTTTTAAAATTTTGTTGTGCCCGTGTCTCGGTAGCCTAGGCCTGTCTTGATATGGTTGTGCGAAGACACGTTTGAAATGTTTCAAAGATATCTCGCTTTTTCGGTAGTGAGCTAGGCTTCAATCCTTGTTTGCTCGCGATATCCACTAATCTTGTGGAATCTTGTTCCACGCTCCTTGACGAATCAGAAGGTAGGTCATAGTCTTTGTCACCTTCAAAGTCCTGAGACTCCCCTAAGCACACATTTCGCTCCAAAGGAGGTTCCAGTTTAGTAACAGTGTCGCTCGTGTTATTGATATCTGGAGACCCTTTTTAGGTACAGAGGAAAGTTTCAAAGAATAAATGGACTTAAGAATGAGTATTTATGTGTCATGATCATGAAGAAAGAATATTTGAAAGAGTTCAAAGAACACCAAAATCTAAGAACAATTGTGCAGTATGGTCATGAATAAAAGAATAAGAAAATCTAAGAATGATCGTTGTATAGTATGAAGTGAAACTTTAATCAAAATGATGCATTTTTATTGAAATAAAGATTTTAGACAAAAGCCTATTTTCACAAAAGGATTCTTACTGCCTCAGGCTTAAAGCAATAAGCATGTTCTGGGTATTACCCTAAGTTAGCTCTAAAAAGACAGAGACTTCTTCCACAGTCCTATTGTTCACAAAACTCCCAGGCATGTAAGGGCAAATGCTTGGTAAATTTCATTCCTTCGTCACTGCGTTCACATTCCCTTTAGCATGGTCAGGGAATGTATTTTTGGTCGCATTGCTAGCATTATCAAATCGCAGCATGCCCGTATCAATGAGTCCTTGGACCCGTCTTTTAAAGGCAAGGCAGTTCTCGATCGAATGTCCCGTATTTCCCGCATGGTATTCGCATCGAGCGTTCGAATCGTACCACTTGGGATATGGAGGCTGCAACGGTTTTATATAAACTGGGGACACCACTTGCGCATCATATAGCCTTTGATGCAGCTCCTTATACGACATTGGAATTGGCGTAAAAGGGAGTTTTTCAGTTCTTGATCTAGCATTGGATCCTCACTTGGACCATACATGGGCAACCGCATTGTAATCCACTTTATCAAGAAATTCGTCCCCTTATGACGAACTCCCCTATTTAGGAATTGAATATGGATCAATACCTCTTTTCTATAATGATGCGATGTAATGTAATGCAAATGTATGATTTTGGTGTTGATTTCAAGATAGCCCCTATTTAGGCATTTCATTCATTCAAAAGAGTTCGTTACAAAACATTTTGCCATCTTAATTCGGCCATCTATACAAACTTTCTAGCTACATCACTATACTTCTTCACCCGCTCCAAGAATTCTGATATGCTGGATCGTTGGCTTGGCGGGAATTGGCAACTAAGGTCCTCCGCTTCATCTGATAACTGGACCATGTGCATGGCCGCTCCACGGATTTCATTGATCAAGAAGCCAAGTTGCATTTCTCTTTCTTGGAGGTCCATTTTGTAAGCGTGAATGTCCCTACCGTACTGGTCATTCTTTTCTTCTACAGTTTTTAAAAGAGTGTCCAACTGTTGCTGGCAAGCCTGTAATGTATCTTCCAAATCCCTTATTCTTTCTCCTAATCCTTGGCATTTGGATCGGTTGGTCATTAATTCATCAGACACGGTCTCATATTCGGCGCTCTTCTTTCTCAATTATATCAAAACTCGGGCGGCCTTTTCTTCCTCCTTTTTTGCTTTCCCTTTCCAAAACTCCATTCCGCTTTTAAGGTTACCTAATTCTTCTTTCCATTCTGCAGGTGATTTACCTAATCCGCTATTTTTTATAGTGCTCCTTAATTTTTTGTTCTCCAGATGAAGGTCTCTTAGATCATTTCTCACGACTTCCGCCTCATTTTGCACCTTTTCAGTCCTAGATCTTTCAATTTGAACATCAATCTTTAATTGATAATTTTCTTCTTGAAGGATGTTAAGATCCTGCAACATCTTGGACTTCTCACGCTCAAATTCTCCTCGAGCTATTTCAAGTTCGGATGGTGCTTCCTCTACGAAAGTGTTCTGAGCAGCATGACTCGTCGATGATATTTGTTGGCTTTTCACTCGTTGCTTTCTCCACACATCATAGTCTTGGGTGAGAGTGTCGGCATACAGTGCCAACTCCATTAGGTGAATTCTTTTCCAAGACTTACCGGTGTCTCGAACCTTCTTCATGTAGCCCTCGCCCACGAAAGAGAACTCGGATTGCGCTAAGCCTCCAGTGGCGGGTACGAATTGTCGTGAAGAAAACTGTCTTTGGACCAACAACGGGGCGTATCCGATTCCTCCCCACAGGCCTAGCAGTGGTACCCAATCCTGACCTCCGACCTTATATAATAAGACTGACGGGCGTATCCATGGCGCCCTCCATGTCACATCCTTAGCGCGGAGATTCTGAAAAACCGAGACCCAATGTTGTTCAGTAATTTCCTTAGGCCATTCTCTCTTACAATAGGCTTCTAAAGGGGAAAACATCTTTGAAAACATGTGATACGGCGTGCGTTCCTCTTTCCAAAAGTGACTCATGATCCAAACGTTGAGCAATTGCGCACATCCAATAAATCGTCCCTCTCCCTTCTTCCGACAACTATTCAAGGACCTGTAGGTTTCGGCTAGGATTGTCGGGACAGGGTTGACTCCTTGTTTTAATCTCTCGAAGAAATCTACCACCGCGACTTCAATGTGCCCAAGGACTTTCGGAAAAACAACCAACCCGTAGACGGCCAAAGCAAACAGATTTACCCTCTTTAAGATGTCAGGATGGCTCGAGACCAAATCTCGTATAGAGGACCACGGAATACAAATAGTTTCATTCTTCTTCTTTATTTGTTTCTCGGCCCATGTGTCGGTCATATCCGTCAATCTCATTATTTTCTTTTTGAAGGTCATCGGTTTAGGTTCTTTTACATAGATCTTGTAGGGCTGTACATTATCAATGCGAAGTAAGGCCGCGTATTCCTCGATAGTGGGAGTCATATCTTCTCCATTAAAAGTGAAGCAATGATAGGCGGGATCCCAAAACTTGACCAAAGCTTGTATTAACCGCTCGTCTACCTTGACAGCGACCAAGTTAGCTATGTCACCATACCTCTCGACGAAGATTCCCCTAGTATCTGAATCCCATTGATTCCAAATCTGGACTAAATCTTCAAGATTGTTTTGGCGGACATTCACCGTTACGTGCCTCGGTAAATCGGCAACACATCCTTCCATTAAGCTATCCCCTCTTTCTCTTTGGGTTTTCAGGGACCAATCCCGAACCGTGACATTCCTCTCGGTTGTTAGTGTAATCGACTCCTCCATTAGAAACCCGTCTTTTGGCAACTGGTCTCTAGTCAACACCTTCCTAAAATGATGCCTAAAATGCATGATGACAAATAAGACAACAACAAACAAATCATGGTTAGTAACATGAGTAAAAAGAGAAACAGAGATTTTGACAAATTAAGCTATCCGTTCTAATCTACTAAGCAAACCCGATTCCCTTGTATAAAAAGTAAAAATGCAACAGGTAAGAGGCATTTCTCCCGTGTACTCATTTGGTAACTGCTAAACGAACAGAGGTTCGGCACGGCTCTAGTTGGGTGGCTCGTACATTTCACTATATGTAGTTTCGGTTCTAAATAGGTACTCGAATTGTTCGTACTATCGTCTACTAAGACTAATACGAAACCTCGATCATGGCCCATCACGGGCTTATGAGCTCAATTCGAGGGATTACATTTACTTATGCCTATGCGGAGGGACAAGTTAACTCACGAAAGCATAAGTCATATGTAACCCAAAAGTATTCACTAGCCTGTGCGGAGGGACGAGTTAACTCACGAAGGCGTAGCGTTTACTTTCACTTAAATGGACGGAGCCCGGGTATGGCGCTCATGTTATGCAAAATGCACGTGAACAGCGTGTGGGGAGAGGCTCACAAACCTTCCACTCTATTTAAAGCTAAACTAAAAACGTAAACTTTAGATTTAAACAAAAGAATAAAACAAGCACGCAAAACATTCGCAATAATTACAAATGCATGATTTTCAAAAACGAAATTTTCGGATAATGGTTAAATATCAAATTGAACAAAGAATTTTGAAAATTTCAACAACACATATTCGTTTCAAGACTCGACTCTCAAAAACTGTAATCCCCAGTGGAGTCGCCAGCTGTAGCGACGTAAAAATTTTGCTTCGGTCGCTAATTGTGGCGATTTTGTAAAAATTTTGAAAGTTCGAATTTTGGTTTTAAAAAAAAGAGGGAGTCGCCACCGATCCTTTTTTTCTAGGTGTGATCGGACACCTGGTAAAATTCATTTTGAAGAAAGAAAATCAGGCTTAGGTCTACGTTTGAAATCCAGAGAAAAATGTAGGGTTCGGGAGTCGGTTACGCGCGGGGAAGGTATTAGCACCCCCGCGACGCCCACAATTGGCATCTTAATAAACACGTGTTGTTTTAATTTTCAAAAATACGAGTTCAATTTAAATTTTAATCACAATCCGTTCAAAACACGAGAGTCTTCAAAATTTCAGTTCTTGAGAAGGATATTCCGTTTTTTAACACGAGCCAACGAATTTCATCCAACATAGCGATGAAATTGATGACTTAATGTTAAATCGGTACATTGCCTCATTTTGAAAATTAATTGAAAGTATGAAAAAATTTAAAAACGATAAAAATTTAAGACAATGTCAAAGTTAAATACAATTTAAACATATATTGCATTCAAAATCATGCAAACAATAAAAACACGAGTACGTGGCACATAATAACATATAATTATTACCAAACATTAACAAGTATAAACGATATTAAACAATTAATAAGGGTATCAAGAAAACATATAATAATATGAGATGTATGCACATAATACGTAGTAAAAAGAATATACATAACAAAGTATTAAAATATGAAATAATATGAAAAATATATATAGACGTGAATGATATAATATTAATATATATATATACATATACACATAAGATAACGTGGACTTCTAAAAGAAATTTATATGTAATGATGTTAAAAATAATATGGTAATGAAATGTGTATAATATATGTACAAATGTAACATTGGAGATATATAGATATAATAAAAAGCGCGCATAATCAAATATATATAATAGTGTTAAAAGTTTATACAAAATACATATTAGGAGTATATAAGAAAGATATATACAGAGGATAATATTTAAAAAAAATACACATAACAGGATATTAAAATAAGAAATAATATGAAAAATATATATATATATATATATATATGTATACATAGATATGTGTACGTAAAAGTGTAAATTAGATAATATATAAAAACTTAATATAAATTATAAATATTTAAAATAAAGTAAAAATAAAGTACAGAAAATAATTTGAAATAAGTAATATCTGAATCAATTTAAAATCAATATATTAAAAGTCCAAAATAATATGCAATATAGAAAATTAAAATAAGTGGCATACAAAGCAATTTTAAAAGAGCAAAAAATATAAAAACTCAGAAAACAATAAATACATAATATCAGAAAGGAGTCGAAAATAATAATATGTGAAATAGTTTAGAAATGAATGAATAAATAAATATATATGAAGCAATTTAAAATACATGATAAAACAATCTTGCATAAACATAAAACAAGTTAAAATGAATGTATGAAAATAATCCAAACTATACAGCATATGAATATTTTAAAATAACACATAATACACCGAAAGAAAGAAAGTAGGTCCAGGACGAGATTGGAAATGGACCAGAGTTTTGGGTACAAATTTGAAATAATAAAAAAAAGGCATGAAAGACCCATTCGTAACAAGCCAAAAATGAAAGGGAGCGAAATCGAAAATATCCCAGACCCTTTTATGCTGTGTTTTGGGGGGGCCAAAATGAAACAAGAAACAAATTATAAGGGCAGATTTCAAATAGCAGAAAAGCAAAAATCGGACTAAATAAGAAGACAGAGAATACGAGAGGACTTAAGCAGAAAATAGCCCATCAGGACTTTAAGAGCACGAGGGTTGGCCATTAGACGGGTCGGGTCGAACGGGTAGCACCTAACGGTGCCGTTTCACCTATTGTGCTAAACCCTAATTTCTTTTTATTCTTTTTTTAGCCGTTCACCATTCCCTTCTTTTGTTTTTACCAACAGCAGCCATTCAACTCTTCCCTTCCCTTTTTTAATCGGCTAGGGTTTGAACCCATCCTTGCCGCCGTTGTAATGCCACCGTGGGCTTCAACGTACCACCGCATCACCATCGTGCTTGATGGCCGATGATGTACAAAAATGAAAGGGTCTTCGATCTCTGTTCAGACCCCTTTTGAAGGATAAACCTACGGACTCCAAGAGGCGAGGGACGGAGGCACCTCAACCCCCATCCGCACGACTGCAACGGTGGAGAATGACCGCGCAATAGGGAGTAATCGGTAAGCCCTTCCCTCACACTCTTTCTTTTCTTTTTACTAAAAGGATTTGAAACAAGAAAAATAAATGAATAAATTGACCGAAAAGAAAATAAATCGGAAGTTTTAAAAAAACAACCTTCTTTTTCTATTTTTGCTTTTTGATTTCTCCAATCTCTGTGTATACAATTTTTTGTTTTTTTCTTTTTTTTGAACTCCCGATTACACTATTTCTAAATATGAACCCCCCCTTTACATTAGTTTTGAATCTGGCTTTATAGCCCTATTCTGTTTCTGCGTTGTTGTTACTGTACTCTACTGTTTGCTGTCGCTTCTTCGTTCATTGCTTGCAGGTCTCTGGAAGTTGCTGGAAGGTGATGGGACGGAAGTAGGTTGGGGCCAGGCCTTGGGACGATGCGCGTTGAGGCCAGCTAAACGTCGTACGGGGCTAGGCTGTCAGGGTGCCAGCATGCGGCGCTAAGCTTAGGGTTTCAGCCGAGTAGGGTTGAGGGTTTTGGGCTGGTGTTTAGGGTATTTGGGCTCTAGGTTTGGGCTTGTAACGGGTGTAGGAAGTGGGTCACCGGGTAGTGGTTTTGGGTTGCAAATTTTGGTTTAATTTGGGCCTGTTTAATATACATAGACATCAAAAATTTGGGTTTTTATTTGTTTGCATGGCCCGGGCAAAATTGCCCTATTACATAGAAACTTCCAGGGTAATATGCAAAACTCCTTTCACGAAAGTGTTTTTAGTCCATTAATCATTATTTCAATACAATATGCTTAAAAAAGATCATAACGATGAACCAGAATGAACATAGCTCGAAACAAGTAAGTTAATCAAGGATGGAAAATGTAATCAAGAAAGAATTTATTGGAAGCATAGCTCGACACAAATAAATTAATCAATGGAAAGAAAATTGATCGGAAGCGTGGCCCGACACGAATCAAAGATAGCAAATACAATAAGAAGAAAGATAAAAACTAGGTGCCCCAGATATCGGAACTTAAGCTTCTCTGTACAAACTTCTTAGTGACCATTTCGAGCTCAATATGTGTCTAGGGGATCCGGAGTACTTTGTCAATGCCCCAAGACGTATCATACTTCCTCTTTGCTAATTTAGGCATGGCAAGACTACCGCGTGCCCCACTTTTGATCAAAATTTGAGCCGCTCTTTTCGGGTTTTCAACACAAATGCCCTTTGGACTCAAAGTGCCATTTGCGGGTTTTCACCTTGGCCTCTCTTTTTTCTTTCTTCTTTTTGAATAATTTTTATTTTTTCATTCCTCTTCTTTTTTGATCGACTTTCTTAGAAGGTCTCAAGGCTCCTTTTGCAGGTTTTCATCTTGGCCTCTCCTTTTTGGTGCAATTACTTTTGACTGAATTCACCAGATTGGGCGTGTAAGTGACATACCTCTTGACTGAATTCATCTAATTGGGCACGTCATTACCATTTATCTTGATTAGTGCAAGCCTTCTTTATTGTGTAAGGTATTTCTCTATTTGGCCTTTACTTTTGCCTAAGTACTAGGGCATATGAAGGATCTTTTTCAATATAAGGTCACCCTTTAGCAATTCTCTAAGATGAACCTTTTTGTCATAAACCTGAATCATCAGATAGTGATAAATTAACTTCGATTGATTATGCAGGGATTAGATCCATTCTGTCTCCTTCAGCCTCAGCTTTGGTAAAACTTAGAAGAAAGAATCTCGACTTCCATGGGCAGGACCAATGTAAAATGTGTTGCTTCGGCGAAGGTCCTGGCCAACATTTTACAAGTATAGAGGGTAAATGGTAACTTCTTCATGCCAACCCTTACAAGTCTTAGTCATCTTTCAAAAAAAATTTTGGATGGCTTTTGGTTGTCTTTGCTGCATTGATATGATGTCTGATTTTTGAACAGACTGTAAACTTTCAACATTGTGCAGTTTAGATATGTTCTTTTCTGGCACTTTTTGTTTTAATTTGCCATTTTCTTTTCTCATTTTTATTCAATTTTGAATTTGAACTTGAATTTGGATTCAAACTTGAATTTGAATTTTGGATTTGAATTTGGGTTTGAATTTGGATTCGGATTTGGATTTAGATTTGGATTTTGGACTGGGATTTGGACTTGAATTTGATGACCGTTTACTTAGTAACTTTGGCATGTGAAGCAACCTTACTCTCTTAGTGAAGCAATTGACCATCATGAAGATAAATTAAAGTCGGTGAAGCTAGCCCCGTAATATCCGTGCCCTCGCATGGAGAGTCCTTAAAGAAACATAAATCTTGTCTTCCTCAATTTGACCTTTACGACACACTAATGTAGTCCTTTTCCATGGTGGACTAGCAACATCTTAGCCTCATGATCAGCTTGGCTATTGTATAACCACTAGCATGTGTCCTCCAGATATCCTCGTGGACCCCTTTTTTTTTTAAGATAACTCAATGATGTCTCACCTTTTTAGTAGTGAGCTAGGCTTCGATCTTTGTTCGCTTGCGATATCCACTGACCTTTTGTGATGTGGGATTCATTTCTGTCTTGTTCTACCATCATTGACAAATCAGAAGATAAGTCACAATCTTTGTCGTCTTCAAAGTCCTGAGATTCCCCTAAGCACACATTTCGCTCCAAAGGAGGTTCTAGTTTAGTAACAGTGTCACTCGTGTTATTGACAACTGGAGGCCCTTTTGCAGGTACAGAGAAAGATTTCAAAGAATAAATGAATCTAAGAATGATTATTTATGTGGCATGATCATGAGGAACGAGTAAAAGAATATTTGAAAAAGAGTCCAAAGAATAAAAGGATCTAAGAACAATTGTGTGGCATAGTCATGAATAAAAGAATAAGAGAATCTAAGAATAATCGTTGTATAGTATAAAATGAGAAATAAATGAAAATTTACTCAAAAAGATGCATTCTTATTGAAATAAAGATTTTAGACATGAGCCTATTTTCACAAAAGGACTCTTACTGCCTCTAGGCTTAAAGCAATAAGCGTGTTCTGAATATTACTCTAAGTTAGCTCTAAAAACACAGGGACTTCTTCCACAGTCCCATTGTTCAAAACATTTCCCAGTACATAGGGGTTTGGAAACATTTGAGTCCTTAGTTCCTCTTATAGATGCGTTGTTAATGTTCAAATTCCCCAATATCACGCTTTGCTCTAGAGCCTCGAACTTGATGTACTCTTGGATCCCATGCCCCTATTCATCGTGGTACTTACAACATTCATCCCTTAAACAGAATGGTCGGGTAATGGATTTTCTTTATCAAAGGGATCATCTAATTTTATAACTCTAATTTTGATAAATCTTTCGATTATCTTTTTGAAGGCAGTGCAGTTCTCGATCGAATGTCCTGCGTTTCCCGCATGGTACTCACATTGAGCGTTCAAATCATACCATTTGGGGTATGGGGGCTACAACGGTTTCATATAAAATGGGGACACCACGTATGCATCAAATAAACTTCGATATAGCTCCTTATACGACATTGGGATTGGTGTAAATGGGAGCTTTTTAGTACTCGGTCTTGGATTAGATTCTTGCTTTTAAGGAACCTGATGGCTAGTAGTTATCATTCCTGGCTGGCCTAAGGTAACCGGTTTCGCCTTACTTTCCTTTCCCTTTATTGCCCTCGAAGTATTATCTCGGGAGCTCCACTCTCACTTTTTAAAAGCTTCGCACTGTTTCGGGCACTCCATACTGGCCTTCATTATTTCTTCCATGATAGTAAGATTGACTGGATTGTCTTCCAGATGGGAACCTGAGCCTGCTGAAGAGTTTGCTGGTGCTGACATACTAGCTTGATGCTGTTGGGGTTTAGTAGTAACGGGTACCCCTCGGGAAGGTGCGTCTGGTTGAGTCTGGACGCTTATTGGAGTGAAACTTGGGGAATAAATGATGTCTTCATTATCATCCTCGCTGTTGTC
This sequence comes from Gossypium stocksii, assembly GCA_020496765.1. NCBI lineage: Eukaryota > Viridiplantae > Streptophyta > Magnoliopsida > Malvales > Malvaceae > Gossypium > Gossypium stocksii. The sequence continues at coordinate 7,265,390 of CM035623.1, forward strand.
TACTGGGTCTTTCCTCCTTTCGAGCCCTTCAGCTAATAACTGTCTTATCTGACTAATCATATTTCTTTGGAGTTCTAACATTTGGCTCTGCATATCCTGTTGAATTCTGGATAATTGCTCTTGCATCTATATTTGCCTGTGCTCTATTCTCTCTAACCTTCATTCCATGGCCTTTAGGTTAACTAAAATAATTTTATCTAATTAGGGTTGTTTTGTAAAAATCTGATGCAAATGATACGATGTAAATAATACAATGCAAATGATGCAATGCAAATGCATGAAATGCAAATGAATGCAAGAAAGAGAGGCGTCACCTTATATTCAGTTCCATTAGAAGAACTTTTCTAGAAAACAGATTTCTTTACATAAAACGGATCACATATGCAGTCTTGCCCTCATAGTCCAAGCAAAAACCTCAATCTTTCTCTTTATTTCCGAATAGTATGGTCGACTTTTGTAAATTTGCCAAAGATATCTCTATCAGCTCCTTTTTACTTGGTTTGGGCCGCGACTCGTTGATCACTCTTCCTCGCGGTGCTAGCTTCTTTAAGAAAGTCGAGACGTGGCGGCTCTCACATGGTCTCCATCAATTTTAAATCTTTCGGGCAAAATCTTGCATTCCTTTGCGAGCTATCAACCTTCTTCCGTTGTGCGCACCTGGACCATATCTGGGCGACCGCATTATAATCCACTTTATCAAGAAATTTGCCCCCTTATGACGAACTCCCCTATTTAGCAATCGAATATGAATCAACATCTATTTTTCTATAATGATGCGATGCAATGCAATGCAATGCAATGAAAACAAAAGAAAGCAAGTTAGCATAGGAGAAATAAATAACAAAATAAAGCACCTAATTGGGTGACCACTAGGGTTCGGCGTGGCTCTACCTAGGGTGGGCTCCTAAGGTTCACTATATAAGGTTTGGTTCTAAAGTTGGGGTACCTAAACCAGCAGATTCCTCAATCTTCACCCATTATAGGCTCATATAGACTGAGTTCAGTTCAGGGGAATACATTTCCCTATGGCTGCACGGAAATGAGAATCTCACGAAGCACATAGGTACAGATGTATTCCGGAAGCGGTTCACTATCCTGCACGGAAGTGAAAACCTCACGAAGGAGTAGCTTCTCGCTCCCACTTAAAAGGTGTGACCCGGCGGTCATGCAATATGATGGGGATATATACAAAAAAAATTAAAGTAAGGAGATATGAATAAAAATAATGAAGACTGCAATGCAAAACAAATGAAATGCAATGAAAGGATCGTATATTAAAACCAAATTTTAAATTTCCGACAAAATGACAAAAATTAATCAACTCGTGGCTTGACTCTCGTTTTAAGTCCCCAGTGGAGTCGCCAAGCTGTCGAAACCATTTTTTTCTAAGGGGTTTGAAACATAGGGGATCGACTTTAAAATTTAAAAATGGAGTCGCCACCGACCTTTCTTGAGGTGCGATCGGGTCACCTTAAATTATTTTAATAAAACATTTCGATTTATTAAAACAATTAATTTTGGTCTACGAAATTCGAAAAATGGGTTCGGGAGTCGGTTACGCACGAGAAAGGGTTAGCACCCTCGTAGCGCCTAAAATTGGTACCTAATTGATTAGTTAATGTCCTATCATCAAACGATTGAAAAGATTTTAAAATACGATCCCTTTGTTTAAAAGAGCATTTGAATGTATCGAAGTGAAAATTGAGGCTCGCTCATCTCGGAGAAATGAGAATGCCGTACCCAGTAAGTTAGGATGCAACACATCAATTTCTCGAAATTAAGCTTGCCCCTTTTTACTTAGAAGGATTACGTATTTAAATAAAAAAAGGAATATTTAATTATTTTGGGTCGAATGAAAAACCGGAACCCGGTAAGTTAGGGCTCGATCTTTCAAAGTCTCAAAACATAAAATATTGCCTTGATTTTGAAATTCTTATCTCGGGACAATGAGCGCCACATCCAATAAGTTAGGACGTAACACTTTAAGTTCTCGAGAATAAGTTTTGCTTGAAAATCCACGTGTTTTGTTTTGAAAGCGATACTCGACGGCTTGGGTTTAATGAGAGAAATCGAAACCTAGTGAGTTAAGGCTCGATTTTCTCGAAATTCCTAAACTCGAGTTATATTTTTGAAAACCTTTGAGTGGAGGTTTTTACTAAATGATATGAAATACGATTTTTTTTAATGAAATACAAGCATAGAATAACAACAAACAACGCAAATAAATAATTCCTGAACAATATATTACATTAATGAATCATGATAATCAATAAATACTAAATGGTACACATAATGACAACAATTATATAACATGTCATCAAATGCAAATAATAACATTAACATTGAAAGGCTAGAAAACAAAATTAAAAGAAGTATGAAACGAATTAAAATAAGTGAAATCTAATGAGCTCTCAACAAATAAGGATAATGTATGATTTAAAAAAAGGTTTAGAACTATAAGAGGTCAAATAGAAACTTAGACAAGTAATATGTTATAATAATAGAAGACAAGGTCTTTAATACAAATAAATCATATGCATATACATACATAATATTTAAAATATTTACATAGTATGTCATAAAAATATGTAAAAGAATGGCAAATACATAATATGAAATATATACATAATATATATATATATATATATATCTATAAATATTAAAATGTATATATATACGTAATACACGAAAATATTCGTACATGAATAATATGCATAATATATAAAAAGGTTAAAATATATATACGTAATACATGAAAATATTTATACATAATAGTATTAAAGTATATACGTGAGGTGGAATAAAAATATACGAATACCATGATATTAAAATATGTACATAATATATGGAATATAATGTTAAAAATATACATACGAAGCATATAAAAATATATATACATAATGTAGTATTAAAATATGTACATAATATATATATAGAAAATATATATACATAATATATAAAAATGAATACGTAATACACATTTTTAAAAATAATGTTAAAAAACATCTATTAACAAAACTACATACATATATACACACACACACATATATATATATATATATATTAATTGAAACTAAAATTAATAATAAATAATAGTAAAAACTAATAGCACAATAAATATAATAATAGTTAGTAATATTTAAAATTAGAATAAAATGGCGAAAAGGTAGTATAGGAATCAAGTTAGAATTAAAAAGGACTAAAATGATTTAAACATAAAGCATGCGGGGCAAATCAGAAAATAAATAACAAGAAAAGGACTGATTTGGATGCGCAAAAACAATGGAGGGACCCATAGAGAAATAAACCCTATAGTTCAAACGGCGTCGTTCGGCACTTAAGGCTCAAAACTAATTTAAGGATTATATTGAAACAAAATGAAAATACAGGGACCAAATTAAAAAACATAAAAATAACCATTTAAAAAGTCCGAAAATAGGGAGGGACCAAGCACAAAAATATCCCCTCAACCATACACGCGAGTCTTCTGCTATTTCAAAAAAAAAAGAAGAGAAATTCTCTCTTTTCTCTCTGGGTGAACCCGGAGCAAAGGCCAAGAGGGCCACCGCGCTGACCGTCGCCGTCGTCGGAGCTACGGTGGCCGGATTTTTCAAATAAGGTAAATTTTTTCCTTTTTTTTATTTTTAGTTAATATTTTTTTTTGAAATATGTATATAAATATATATTTTTATATTAACAGATTCGTAAGAAAGAAAAAAGAAACGAAACGCAAGTACCTTTTCCTCCGATTGATTCTGCTATTTCTTGTTTTCGATATTTGGGTTATAGTTGCTTATGTTCTTGATAGATTTTGTGTTTTAAACTTGTTTGTATTCAACAAAATCCAACCCCTTTACATTGCTTTGATTTGGCTCTTTATAGCCACTTTACACACGTATTTTGCTATTATTTCTGTCATTTCTCGCTCCTGTGTTGCGTGTTTACTTCGTTTGCAGGGCATGGGCGACGTTGAGTGACCGGTCTGTGGTGGCTGGTGGTCTTGACAGAGAGCAGTTGGTGGCCAGGGGGGTTGGTGCGGTGCTGAGCTAGGTTTAGGGGTTAGGGTTTCTGATTTGATGTAACCGGGTTGGGTGTTGGGTTATGGGTAGTTTAGGTGGGTTAGGTTTAGTTTGGTTTTAGTAATTGGGTTGTTTTAATTGGGCTGATAATTTTGGGTTGTTTTTAGAAATGGGTTAGGTAATGGATAATTGGGTTTAATGTAAGTGGACTGTTTGGTTATTATTTGGGGGTTCAAATTGTAAAGGGCCAAAATTGGCCTCTGACAATTATTATTATTATTATTGTTATTATTATTCATGTTCTGTATAATATATGATTATTTTCTTTTATTATTATAAGTTATTATTACTATTATGTTTATTTTCATTAGTATTAACCTTAATTTGTATTATCATTTCAAGGTTTTTATTATATTTAATAATTATTTTAATGTTGTTTTCAATATTATATTTTTGCATTCGACTATTATGCTTATTATTATCACTTTACTGCCATTATTGTTTTCATCATCTTTATTAGGTTTTCATCATCTTTATATTTCATTATTCTTTTATTACTATTGTAATTAGTATATTTTTTTATATATTAATGCAACATCCTTACTACTTTCTAGTATTATATCTATTATTCATTGTATTTTACTATTATTAGAATTAATATTATTTTCACTTGATACTTACAAACACGCATATTATGTTTCTTAATATTATGTTTTTAATATTTTATATATTATGTATATACTTTAAATATTATATTACGTATATATATATTATGTACATACGTTAACATATTTAGTTATATTTTTTATACCATTTTATGCATATATTTTTAAATACCATGTTTTATATTTTTAATACCATTATTATTTGTTCATATATTATGTACATATTTTAATACTACATTATGTATGTATATTTTTATATGCCACGTATATATATATTTTTAACATTATATTATATATATATATTATGTATACATTTCAATATCATATGATTCATGTATTTCTATGTTATTTCATGAATATATATTTTAAATATAATATTATGCATGTATATATACTATCTACATTTTTCTTAATAATTATACTATATATTTCTACACTATTACTATATGTATTAATATATATATACTTGCATATACATAGTGTTGGTAATTTTCTTTTGTTACTTTTACTATTTTTCCTGTACATAATATTTTCCCCACTTTTATTATTATTATTAATATTCTTATTATTATCACTTTTATTTCATTCCTTTTATCATTGTTTATTATTAACATAGATTGTTCATATTATTGTAAAAACATTGTGACTGTTGTGTTTATTGCATTTCGTCTCTACTTGTTTATTTTATCTCTATACGTTCATTATTGTTATTGATCCATATTATCATCATCTTTATTATTCTGCTTTGCATGTTCATATTACAAATTCGTAAGCACTAACCTTTACTCGTCATAAGTGCATTTTTATTGATACCCTGCGTTTTATGATTCGAGATAATCGTGCCCTAACTTACTGGGTTTCGATTTTTCTCATTTAATCTAAGCAACGGGATACCCCTTTTAAAACCATGATTCAAGTTTTGAAATAATAAAAAACTTATTCTCGGAGACTCGAAACGTCGTGTTCTAACTTATTGAATATGACACCTTCTCATCTCGAAATAAGATCTTTTGCAAATAGAGGCAATGTTCAGTGTTTGGAAATACATGAGGTCATGCTCTAACTTACTGGGTCTGATCTTTTTCGTTTAAATCAAATAACCGAATATCCTTTTCGAGCTTTCAATAAAAAGCACGCTCGTTCTCAAAGGTTCTAAATGTCGTATCTTCACTTATTGGACGTGACATTTTATTGCTTCGAGGCGAGAATGGCTTTACATTTCATTCCAATTTATTCAAACATTTTTAAGTAAAAAGGGTTCGTATTTTAAAATTCTTTCAAGTTTTCAAATATTCAACACAAGGACACTAATTAATCAATTAGGTACCAAGTTGGGCGTGCACCCTCGCACGTAACCGACTCCCGAACTCGTTTTCTCAAATTTCGTAGACCAGAGTCGTCGTTTTAATAAATTAAAACATTTTATTAAAATGATCAATTTTTACGAGGTGATCCGATAACACCTCAAAATAAAAATCGGTGGCGACTCCCATCATTTTCATTTTCAAAATCCAAATTCGATCCCCGTTTTCAAAAAAATGGTTTCGACAGACTCGATAAGTCAGAAAATGATCTGTAAATTCTGGTAATGCCTCGTAACCCTATTCTAGCGACAGATACAGGTTAAGGGTGTTACAATTATTGGTATCAGAGCTATAGTTTAGTCGATCCTCAGACTAACATGGCAATTACGAGATTAGTTATACATGCTATTATATTAAATTGTGATAGTGTGATTGTCGAAACCATTTTTTTTGAAGACGGGGAATCGACTTTGGATTTTGAAAATGAATAGGAGTGGGAGTCGCCATCGATTTTTATTTTGAGGTGTTATCGGATCACCTAGTAAAAGTTGATCATTTTAATAAAATGCTTCAATTTATTAAAACGACGGTTTTGGTCTACGAAATTCAGAAAGGTAGGTTTGGGAGTCGGTTACGCACGAGGAAGGATTAGCACCCTCGATACGCCCAAAATTGGTACCTAGTTGACTAATTAATGCCTTAATATCGAATATTCGAAAACTTAGATGAAATTTAAAACGATCCCTTTTTGTAAAAAAAATAATTCGAATAAATTGAAAAGAATGTTTGAAAACTATTCTCGTCTCGAAGCAATAGAACGTCACGTCCAGTAAGTTAGGATACGACGTTTAGAGCATTTGGGAACGAGCGCGCTTTTTATTTGAAAATCTAAAAGGATATTCGGCTATTTAGATTAAACGAGAAAAATCGAAACCCAGTAAGTTAGGGTACGATTTTCTCAAATTTCTAACTACCGAACATTGCCTTGATTTAAAATTGTTTAAATTGACAAATTTGAAAATGGTTTTAATGCATTTAATGCGAAGCCGAATAAACTTGAGTTAAAATCATGAAATTACAATATAACAAAAATCATGGAATAAACACATGTAACAATATTGCTTTGAACAATGCATCAAGACATAATATTACAAAAATACATAATATATTAGAAATGATAAGAAAACAACTATTAACACAATACATAAATACGCACATAAATTCGCACATATATAAATAATAACGATTTAAAAATATTCAATATGTAGTATTAGAAATATACACATACAATGGTAAGAAATATAATACTATAATGTTAAAGAAAATATATAAGTATATAAATACAATATATACATAATAGAGTAAAAAAAACAATATATAAAAAAGTATGTACAGTTTATATATATATATATATATATATATAGTAGAAAATGATATACGTATAAAAAATATTGGTAATGAGAAGATAATATTAATTTACTAATATAATAATATTAAAATAGCAATAATGAGGTATGATATTTTAAATAATACTAAACATAATATGAAGTTGAAAATAACGAATAAAAAAGAAATCTATACGTAATACACATACTAGCACATACCTAATAGTATTAGCATATATATAATATGTGAAAATATAACACTAAAATACACGTATGTAATATATGAATATGTAAATACATAATATTAAATATATATACATGATATAAAAATATAATACTAAAAATACCTATACGCAATATATAAACATATATATACATAATAGTATAAAAAATATATATAAAAAATATGGCATTAAGAAAAATAATACATATAATGTAATATTAATATATATATATATATATATGTATGTTAAAAGAATGCATATATGACATACGAATATATTAACAAAGATAATAATATTAAAAGAAAACTATTTGTAATACTATATAATATATATGTGTAAGTAAAATAATAATAATGAAATACTAGTAAATAATAAATATAATAGTAACAGTAATAAAACATGGTAGTACAAAATAATATTAAGATAAAGATAAAACAATGATAGAAAGTAAGAAAAGGGACGAAATCGGATTAAAAATGAAGTTCTTGGGGCGGATTTGAAATAAAAACAAATGGAAAGGGCCTAATCCTAACAACAACGAAATTACAAGCAGAAAATGTAGTAAAATAAATAAATTGGGACTGAGACATAAGGCACGAAAAGAAGCAGGGGTTGAATGTGAAATAACCCCCGAATTCCCGAAATTTACAACACAACAGTAAGCTATAGACTTCATTGAAAGTAAGATAAAAGTAAACGCCAAATCTAAAAAAACGAAAATAATGGAATTGGGGCCCAATTGAAACGCGTATAGAGGAAAGAGGAGTAAAAGGGAAAATATTCCCTTCTCAAAAACGTATCGTTTTGCATAGGACTTAAATGAAACCAAAAACAAAATCATATGGGCCACTTTCGAATATAGAAACAAATATAGGACTTGATTAAAGGCGCATGAAAGAGAGAGGGATCGAAAGCGCAAATAGCCCATAAGGGCAAAATGCGCGGATCCCTCAGTCGGGTCGGACTGGTGCGCGGGTTAGGGGCACCTATTCACCCATACGGCGCCGTTTCACACTTTCTTTAATAAAACAAAGAAAAAAATTTTAATAGCAGTCTTCTACTACTGTTTTTTAAAACCAATCTCAGCCCCCCTCCCGTGTTCTTCTTGGGTACGACAGCTAGGGTTGAAAACCCTTCATCGCCGATCGTGAAGGCCACCAGTAAGCCCCATCGCGCCGTTATCTTGGCCATCAGCCAGTATTGCACGAAAGGGGGCCATCTAACCCGGTTTCAAATGATCCCGAGGGGCTGTGCTCTCAAGGCCCAAATCTAGGTGAACAGGGGCTTCTTTCTTCCCTTCCTAGATCTGACGACGGCGATGGATTCCCTGACGTCGCAACCACGGAGGGTTCAGTAAGGTACTATTCCTCTTTTTGTTCTTATTACTTTAGAATATAGATAAATAGACAAAATGAAAATAAAGGTTAAAAGAAGACAAGTAAAAGAAAATGAACACTTGATTCAAGAAAATCCTCTAAAGCAACTATTCTTGCTGTTTACTCTTTGATTTCTGAATGTATATACAAAAACGGGGGATTCCCCTTTTACAAATGTTTTAGCCTCTGTTCCTAGCCTAAATCGGCAGGAAAATCTGAAAAATCCCCCCTTTTTATGTTTGTTTGCTGTGGCTTTATAGCCGAAATTAATACAAGTTTTACTACTGTTGCTTCTGTGTTTCTGTCTTTGCTTTTCTGCTTCTATGTTGCTACTTTCGTCCTTTCCTTTGCAGGTGCTGGGTGATGGGATGGGGCTGAGAGGAGCTAAGCCTCGGGACGAGACGCGAGGGGTGCGCTCGAGGCACGAGAGCCGCAGCATTGGGGCAGTAGCTAGGGTTAGGTTCGGCTGAGATTCGGTTTAGGCAGTGGGCTAGGTTTCTGGTTGGGCTGGGGTTATTGGGCTGGTTTTTTAATTTGTGAATAGGTAGTGGGTAAGTGTTGTAATGGGTATATTTTTAGGGTTGTAAAATAGGCTATTAACGGGCCGGGCGAAAATGGCCTGTTACAGTGATATCTCTTTACCATTTTAAATATGTTTTTCTTATAGTAATGTCATCCGATCGAGCTTAATTCGAGGAAGCTGGTAGTCATGCTCTGGCTTCAGTACAAAGAGAAGAAAGCAGTAGTAGAAGGCCTGAATCAGAGGGCCAAGCAGAGGAGGTAAAAACAACCTTCTTTTAAATAATGAATGAATGGTTTAATCAATATTTGAGGATTAACCCTGTAGCACAACAAATACCCTCTCTTGCTCCTCGCCGGTTACCAAGATACCACAAGGTACAGGTACAAAATATGTCAGAACTGGTAAAGCTCTTGTAGATAAAATTCAAAAATACAGAGCAAAAGAATTTAGAGCATCAGTTGATAATGATCTAGAGAGGGCTGAGTTCTGGTTAGAAAATACTATCTGAGTCTTAGATGAGTTATCTTGTATACTGGCAGAATGTCTGAATTGTGCCGTGTCTTTGTTAAAAGATATAGCCTATCACTGGTAGAATACAAGAATCTCGGTTGTGCCAAAAGAATAGATTAGTTGGGAATTCTTCCAAACTGAATTTAAAAAGAAGTACATCAGTCAGAGATTTCTTGATGAGAAAAGAAAAGAATTTCTTAAGCTCAAACAGGGTAATATAACAATGTTAGAATATGAAAGAAAATTTGTTTGGCTGAGCAAATACGCCCGAGAAGGGGTCCAACAGAAGCTGAATTGTGTTAAAGATTTGAAAAGGGGCTAAATAAAGATATTAAATTGTTGATTGGAATTCTTAAGTTAAGAGAATTTGCAATATTGGCTGAAAAAACCTACAAAGTAGAAGAACTGAGCAAAGAGAAGAAACAAGCTGAGAGAGAAGCCTGGTTTCTTGGAAAAAGGCCAATGGGGAAATCACAATCTTTTGTGTCAAAGAAATCAAAGAAATATCATGATCGTTCTTCCTCAGCTATGAGGTATTCTAGAAGAGAACGAGGTTCCCAACATTCTAACCCAAGATCTCCTACCCCATCAGTGACTAGCATGGGGAGTGTTGGCAACCCCAAACCAAGATGTAGATATTGCAATAAAGCTCATTTTGGGGAATGCCGATTGAGAAGTGGATCTTATTATAGATGTGATTCATTTGACCATTTCCTTCGAGATTGTCTAGAAAGGGTTGAAAAAGATATTGACCAGACTTCAAAGCCAAACAATCCTGTTTCGAGAGGTAGGCCACCTTGACTTTCTAGTAATGTTAGTGGTAGCCGAAGAGCTACTAAGGATTCTGTAGCTAAATCTGAAGCTAGAGCACCGGTAAGAACATACGCCATCCGTGCCAGAGAAGATGCTTGAGCACCAGATGTCATCACTGGTACATTCTCTTTACTCAACACTGATATTACTGCTTTAATTTATTCTAGTTCCATTCATTCATATGTATGCACAAAGCTAGTAAATGTTAAAATTTTATCTGTTGAATTTAATGAAATTTGATGGTTAAAGTCTCAAACCTCTTGAGCTAATGTGTAATGGTGGATAAAATATGTAAAAATTGTCCACTGATGGTTAAAGGCTATTGTTTCCCAGTCAATTTGATGTTATTGCCTTTTGATGAGTTTGACGTGATCTTGGGAATAGATTGGCTAGCCCAACACGATGTAATGGTAAATTATAAACAGAAGTATATTATATTGAAACGTCAGAATGGTGAGTTGCGTCGGGTTGAATCTGATTAGATGGAAAAATTGTCTAATATGATTTCAGCCATGAGAGCACAGAGGTATATTAAAAAGGGATGTAGTGCCTATCTTGCATATGTGTTGGATACCAAGGTATCTGAGTTAAATATCCAATCTATACCAGTTGTATATGAATTTTCTCATGTGTTTCCAGAAGAATTACCTCGGTTACCACCGAAAAGGAAGAAAAATTTTCTATAGATTTGATTCTAGGAACCACTCTGATTTCTATAGCACCATACAGGATGGCTCCTACTAAATTAAAAGAGCTAAAAGCACAACTGCAAGAACTTATTGACAGGGGTTTTGCTCGACCGAGTCATTTGCCTTGGGGTGCTTCGGTTTTATTTGTGAAAATGAAAGATGTATCCCTGAGGTTATGTATTGATTATTGGCAGCTTAACAAAGTCACAATAAAAAATAAGCACCCATTGCCCCAAATTGATGATTTGTTTGATAAGCTAAAAGATGCTATTTTCTTTTCAAAGATTGATCTCCGATCAGTTTATTACCAGTTACAGGTAAGGAGTCAGACGTGCCAAAAACAACTTTTAGAACCAGATACGGGCATTATGAGTTCCTTGTTATGCCATTTGGGCTAATGAATGCACATGCTATATTTATGGACCTAATGAACAGGATATTTAGACCGTACTTGGACATGTTTATAGTGGTATTTATTGATGATATTCTGGTATATTCTCGAGATGAAAATGAGCACACAGATCATTTGAAAATTGCATTACAAACTTTGTAAGAAAAGCAATTGTATGATAAATTCAGTAAATGTGACTTCTGGCTTCAAGAAGTTGGTTTCATTGGACACATTATATCTACAGAGGGTATCAAGGTTGACCCAAATAAAATTTCAGCTATTATTAATTGAAATCCACCGAAAAATGTATCTTAAGTCAGAAGTTTTCTAGGATTGGCTAGATATTATTAGAGATTTGTACAGGGATTCTCTATGATAGCGTCTCTGATGACTCATCTGTTACAGAAAGATGTAAAGTTTGATGGACATATGAATGCCAGCAGAGTTTTAACAGATTGAAAGAATTGTTGACAAAAGCACATGTTCTAGTGCAGCTAGAATCGGGTAAGGAATTTATTATTTACAGTGATGCTTTATTAAATGGTTTTTGGGTGTGTCTTAATGCAAGAAGGTAAAGTAATAGCCTATGCTTCAAGCCAACTTAAACCACATGAAATGTGTAATGGATCATTTTTGCCTAGGCCCAAGACCAAATAAATAAAACCCAAAATTACAATAGTCCATTTTTATTAAAAGCCTAATGTTAACCCAAATACCAAAACCCACTACCCAAACTAAAACCAAGCCCAAAGCTAGGGACCCAAAAAGCCCAAGAACTAAACCAACTCAGAAACCCTAGGGTTTCTGAGCCACCCTTACGCTGCACCTCTATACTACCACCCACATGCCTCGTCAGCACGTTCAACGCCCGAAGCTCAGTTTCGCCTGCTCCTTTGCACCAAAGTGGTAAGAATAGCTCGTTGACCTTCCCCCTAACCTACAAACAAACCAAAAGAAGAACAAAAGCAGAAACAACAAGGGCAGATGGCAGAAACAGCGACAGAGATAAAAGAAAATAATGAAACATTGTATTTATTTGGCTATAAAAGCCACAACAAATTTGTAACAAATGAGGTGATTTTTGAATACTAAAACAGAGAAATATATACAAAAAATTACCAATCGATTGAAAAAGAGTAAATTTCTTCTGCATTTTTTCTTTAAATTTCTTTTACTTTTTTCTTTTATTTTGGAAGTATATATAAAAGTAAAAACCATATCTTTTACCTTTTACTGCTCTCGTACTCCATCTTGGAAGACCGATGGCCTTTTAAAGGTTTCATAGAATGGTCGCAACGGTCGCAACGGAAAGGAGTAGAAACAAAAGTGTTCTTTGGTTACTTTTAGATTTTTGAGGGCTTTTTTGGCAATTTTAGCACTAAATTTGAGTTCTACGTTAAAAAATACAAGAAATGGGTTTGAGGTGATTTTTAGGCCACCATGGACGGCGACGCTGTCGTCGGTGACCGGTGGCTGGCACGACGACCGATTGCTGGAGCTCAGGCCTGGGCAGAGGGCTTTGCTTGAGAAGGGGGAGAGCCATTTTCAGATTTTTTTTTTTTTGTTGCGAGGGATAAAATGATTTTTTTTGTGAAATTTTTTACTTTTATAAGTGTGTGAAACGGTGCCGTTTAGGGCCAATGCTCAGACACCAAAACGGCATCGTTTTGAGTCTGACCCGCACGCGACCCGACCCACTCCTAGGAGATATATATGTTTTTGTTTAAAAAGGGTTATTTATCCTTTTGAATCTTCCGTATTTTTGGGTTGTTTTAATTTAGTCCTTTTTGTTCTTTATCTTTTTTACCTTTTAATTTTACCCTGTAATTTTAGCATTATTTCATTTCAGTCCTCTTCGAAATGGAGCGCATATGGACAAAGGGACTATTGCCTAATTGGTCCCTGTCCTTCCCTCGCGCATTCGATTTTAATCCCTTAATCCATTTTATTTTACTTTTATTTTATGATTTGTACTTAAAATTCTGTTTAGATCACGATTTAGTCCCTTGCTCCCAATCTTTCATATTTTATTTTGTTTCGTATTTATTTATTTATTTGCTCATTTATCCACTTATTTCTTTTTTTTTTTTTTGCTGTTGTTTCTTATTATTATTATTATTATTATTATTATTATTATTATTATTATTATTGTCCATTCATGTATTTTATTTACAAACTGTACCCTTAATTCCATTTATATTTTAATTTAGTCCTTTATTTTCAATATGTTATAAATTATTTTCTTCAATCATTTTGCGATTTATAATTTGTTTTTTATTCAAATTTCAATTTTATTCTTTATTTATTTATTTTCAACTTTTCATTAGTTTTTTTTGTGTGTTGTTGTTTAATTAGTCATTTTTATATTTATTATTGTGACTTTGACTTCTCACGCTTTTTATTGTTTACTTATTATTTATGCATTTATTATCGCTTTATTTTTATTTTAAAGTTTATATTGTTCATATTTACACATTTCTTATTCATTATTTTGTACATACTTCATTCATTATCTATTTATATTTGTACATGTTATTTACATTTATCATCATTATTTAGTATCTTTCACTTCTATTTTTTTATACTTATTTTAAAATTTACTCATTTATTTTTATCATGATACAATTACTAATACTAACCAAATTTATATTATTATGGTATTTCTTATTTATTTATAGCATCCCTATATCAAGCATTAGGTTTTAAAACCATCCATTTGTACTTTAAGTTCGAGTAAATTAAATACATATCGTTCAAATACTACATTCAATGTTATTCAAAAAGGGAAAGTCTTCAAAGTAAGGCAACATTCTGTGTTTGGAGATACGAGAGATTGTGCCCTAACATACTGAGTTTCGATTTTTCTCGTTTAACCTAAATGATCGAATATCTTTTTAAAATTAAATACATGAGTTTTGAAAATCAAAAGACAAGCTTATTCCCAAGGGTTTAAAATGTCGTGTCCTAACGTATTGGGTGTGACATTTTATTACTTCGGGACAAGAAGGTCTTTAGCATTCGCTTCGATTTATCCAAGCACTTTTCATAAAATTAACATTAATAAAAGGAGGATCGTATTTTTAATTCTTTACTGATTTTTAACTTTTGACAATAAGACATTAATTAATCAATTATGTACCAATCTTGGGCGTTATGAGGATGCTAATCCTTCCTCGTACATAACCAAACTCCCGAACCCATTTTCTCGAATTTTGTAGACCAAAATCGATGTTTTAGTAAAACAAAACATTTTATTAAAACAATCAAATTATGAGGTAATCCAATCACACCTAAACAAAAAAGATAGGTGGCGACTCCCATTTTCATTTTTTAATGGTCGACCCTGTTTTACAAAAAAAATGGTTTCGACAAAAAGAATTACCCTGTGCATGATCTTGAGTTGGCAGCCATTGTGTTTGCATTGAAAATATGGTGACATTATCTGTACAGTGAGAAATGCCATATTTACAATGATCACAAGAGTTTGAAGTATTTGATGACACAAAAAGACTTAAATTTAAGACAACGCAGGTGGCTTGAGTTGATAAAAGATTATGATCTGATTATTGATTATCATCAGGGTAAGGCTAATGTAGTAGCTGATGCTTTGAGTCGAAAGTCTCTATTTGCTTTAAAAGAGCTATGAATTCCCAGTTGTCATTATCTGATGATGGTTCAGTTATAGCTGAATTGAAAGGTAGATTCAATGTTTTTACAACAGATTTGCGAAGCCCAGAAAAATGATGAAAAGTTACAGACTAAACGAGCGCAATGTGAATCGGGTACTAATTCTGAATTCCAAATTGAGTTCGATAGATGTTTATTATTCAAAGGCAAAATATGTGTACCGAAGAGTACAGAGCTTATACAAAAAATTTTACACGAGGCTCACAGTGGTGTTATGTCAATACATCCAGGAAGTAATAAAATGTATAATGATATGAAAAAGATATACTAATGGCCAGGCATGAAACGTGATATTTCTAAATTTTTATTGAGATGTCTGGTGTGTCTACAAGTCAAAGCTAAACATCAGGTGCCTTCAGGATTACTATAGCAGATCACAATACCGGAATGGAAATGGAAAAGAATTACAATGGACTTTGTATCAGGATTACCAATGTCTGCCAAGAAGAAAGATGCCATATGGGTAATAGTTGACCGATTGACAAAGTCGGCACACTTTATTCCGATACGTATAGATTATTTTTTGGATAAATTGGCTGAATTATGTATGACTGAGATTGTCAGGTTACATGTAGTTCCAGTTTCGATTATCTCAGATAGAGATCCTCGATTTACATCACGTTTCAGGGACAAATTACAAGAAGCTCTGGGAACTCAATTGTATTTCAATATTGCATTTCATCTCCAGACAGATGGCCAATCTGAACGTGTAATTCAGGTACTGGAATTCAAAAGTAATTGGGAAAAATACTTACCTTTGATTGAATTTGCTTATAATAATAGTTATCAGTCCGGTTTTAGAATGACTCCGCATGAGGCTTTGTATGGCCGTAAATGTAGAACTCCATTATATTGGATGGAGCTCAGTGAAAAAAAAGATGCATGGGGTTGATTTGATTCGTGAAACGGAAGAAAAGGTAAAAGTGATCCAGAATAATTTGAAAGCAGCTTCAGATCGTCAAAAATCTTATGCCGATCTCAAACGAAAATAGATAGAATTTCAAATCAAAAATAAGGTATTTTTAAAGGTTTCACCACGGAAGAAAATCCCTCGATTTAGTCGTAAAGGTAAACTAAGTCCACAGTTCATCAGGCCATATGAGATTATAGAGATAATTGGACCGGTTGTGTAACACCCAGAAAATTTCTACAGTGAAATATTATCCTTGATATGGTAAAATAAGGAAATAAAGTGACGAGAAGAGGAAATTTGAGTTATGTTATTGGGAAATATATTATGACATATTAATTCAAAAAAGGACTAAATTGTAAAAGTGAGAAAAGTTTTGTTGCCCAAGAGTAAATACTCAAAAATTGAGGGTTAAAAGTGTAAATATGAAAAGTTGAAGGACCAATAGTGCAAATATTTTAAGGGTAGAATAATTTAGAAACTAAGGAAAATTGATGAATTAGGACTAAATTGAATAGGTGAAGAATTATGAGGGACTAAATTGTAATTTTACCAAATTAAGTGATGACTCAAGGATGGAATTTTAAAATATCATAAAGGGTAAAATGGTCAATTGGAAGAGACAGAAATCTAGAAAGTAATGATTACATTGATGATATTTTATAATTATATAATTAAATAACTACTATTTTATTAATATTTTAATAAGATATTTTATTATTTTATTTAGTCTATATATATGAATGTGTGGAAAAAAAAGAAGAAACCACCACCCTTTTCCATGTAATTCACGTTAGGAGAGAAGAGGGGAGAAAGAAAGTTTTGCTTTCTTTACAATTTGGTCTTTCTACCAAAAATTCACCAATTTCACTTAGAAATCAAAAGAATTTCCATAGCTACCGAAAGAGAAATGTAGAGACGTAAAAATTTTAGCTTGGGTCGCTAATTGTGGCGATTTATTTAAAAATTTTAAAAACCGATTATTCGATTTTATTAAACAAAGGAGTCGCCACCGATCTTTTCTCTAGGTGTGATCGGACACCTAATAAAACCTCTTTTAACAAAATTTATTTTCGGGTAAAAGAAGGCCGAGTTAGGTCCGCGTCAAAATTTAGAGAGAAATAGGGTCGGGGAGTCGGTTACGCACGAGGAAGGTATTAGCACCCTCGCAACGCCCAAAATTGGTATCTTTTTAAACACGTGTTGTCTTAATTTTCAAAAAATGCAAATTCAATTTGACATTTAGTCGGGATCCGATCGAAAAACAAGAATTTTAAGTATTTTAATTTTTTTAGAAGGACGTCCTGTTTTTAACACAAGCCGATGAATTTCACCCAACATAGCAATGAAATCAACGACTTAATGCTAAATCGGTACGTTGCCTTATTTATTAAAATAGAAAAAAACGACGAATTTCTTTTTTTGAATAGTGAATGCTAAAAATGGCAAGAAACAAAAAAAGGATTAGAAATATATCGAAACAAATAATAAATATGACAATAGTATTAAACATGGAATAAGAATAAGTTTATATATATGAACATGTAATAAAAAAGTGAGATGAAAACATAATATTAAAATACTAATAATGCTATGTATTTATATATACACACACATATATATATATATATATATATGTTAAAATATATACATAATAATGTGGACGAAAAGTTCATTAAAAATATGGTATATAAAAATATAATATGTACATAATATAGTTGTCGGAAATATAATATAGGTATGCGTAATATATATGTAAAAAATGTTAAAAGGTATATACATAATACAGTACCAGATATATATCATATATATATACATTAGAGAACAACTTATAATATTATATATAAAGAAAATACCTAATATTACTAATGTATGTGCATAATATATATATTATATATAAACATAGTCATTAAGGATGCATAAAATATACAGTATAAAACAAATATGGGATATTTACATATAAGTAAAAAATGGTGATAATGATATAAGATAATAATATGTTCATGAAAAATGCATATGCGAATATATATAAGTTAATAATGAGAATAATGATGCTAACGATAATAATAATAGTGATAATAATACTAGCAATATGAGCATACAATATAATAATAATAATATTAAAAATAAAGTAATAGGTAATAATAGTGAAAATAATAAACATAATAACAAATATAATAATAAAGTATAAGATTAAAAAAACAATACTAGGTATAATATAATAATATAAAATAATAATAATAATAGTAATAATAATATTGGCATTAAAAATGAATATAATAACAGTAAAATAGATATAATAATAATACGTACATAATAGGATATAAAAAAAATAGTATTAAAATATTTACATAATAATATAATAAGGAAATAATAATAATGTTAAAACAAATATTAATAATACTACTTAAATACATGCATATATATTGAAGACAACAAAACATATATTAATAATAATAATAATATAATAATAATAATAATAATAATAAAATTAAAATAAAATAATGAAAAAGTAAATAGGGACGAAATCGAATTAAAAACGGGATCTTTGGGGCGAATTCGGGATAAAAACGAAAAGAGGAGGGCCTATTAGAACACGAGTTAGACTTAGGAGGACTGAAATAGCAATTTTTCCGTGCCTTTAAAATGGTGGCGTGGCAGTGGGGATTAAATTGTAATACGTAATAAATTATAGGGCTAATTTATAAAACGTAGAAACTTAATTGCGAAACCCTAAAAAAGCGGAAGGGCCAAACGCGCAAATTGCCCTTTCTCTTTAAAAAACACGCGGATCCTTATTGGGTCGGGACTAGTATAAAAGTTCAAATTTTTTTGTTTTGGCCATTTGTTACCGTGAAAAGAAAAAAAAAGAAGGGAAAGAAGAGAAGGGAGAGGGAAGGGAGAGAGGAGGAACCCCGGTCCTCTGGGCGCCGACCAAGGGTCGATGAGCCCCGGTCATCGGACCGTCATGCTCCGCCGTGCCAACCGCCGTATGCGGTGGCCGGAGCCTGTAAAAGAACCTCCTTTTCACCCTCAGGCCACCAGAAACCGAATCTAAACTCGAAAACAAACAAAAACCCTCACCAAAACTCGGATCTAGGCGAAAACGGTTCGTATTCGAGCTCCGACAACCATGGAGAGGTAAAAGCTTCGATTTCTTCTTATATCCTTATATATATATGCGATATTTAAAAACGAAAGTGTGTTAAAGACTAAAGAAAATACTATGCTAAAAAACTAAGGGAGATACCTTTTTTTGATTTTGTATTCTGTAAAAACGTCAACTTTACAATGCTGGCCTTTTTGTTTTTATATCCCTAATACAAAATGTTCTTGAAACTATTTCTATTATTATTTTTCTATTTTCTGTTTGCGTGTTGATGCTCATTCTTTTCCTATTTTGGTCCGTTTGCAGGTGCGGCCAAAGGTCAACGAGTAGGGCATTCCTTTCGGGTGCTAAGGACGGGCAAAGCGATCCTCGGGCCCCGAGCTTGCTGCCTAGGCACGTGGGGAGGCAGAAGAGGCTGCGGCGCCAAGGCTTGCTGAGAAACCCTAGGGTCTCGGCTGGCTGAGACCCCGATTGGGCATTGGGCTAGCTGGGCAGTGGGCTTTAGGTGTTTAGGCTAATCGGGTATTGGGCCATGTGGGGTTTTGGGCTTTAGTTGGGCTAATTTAGCGGGTCTGTTAGTTTAGTTATGGTCTGATGTAATTTTTGTAATCCAAACTTTAAAATTGGGCCCGTATTTGAACGGGTTTAATTTGGATGTAATCTGGACTTTTGAACATTTGGACATTTATTTGATCATTCTTTAATTTTGGTTTGTTTGTGTGTGGTTTAAAAATGGGTTTAAAATTGGGTTAATTTGGTCTAAACTAGCCCGGGCATATTGGGCTTCATACAAGAAAAATATTAAGGAGACTATGGGGAGTTAGAATGGCAAGTTAGACTCAAGAAATAGAAGCTGAAGGAGAGAGAAAATCAAGTTAAAGATTGAAATCAATGGGATAAGGTAAGTACATCAAGATTTCAATATATTTTTAAGTTTGATATTATAGAAAAAGCATGGAAATGATGTTAATGTAGAGCTTTCTTATATATAGATTTATGTTCTTGATATGTTAATGAAGGGAAATAAGAGAAAGTGATGGAAAACATTGTAGAGAAAAGAAATAAGGGTGTCATAAACTTAGTAATTAATATATTGCACTAAAACAGTTTGGAGAGCAGCAATAATTTAACTTTGTAAAATCACCAAAAATAGTAGAAATTGAATTAGATGTTGAATGAGATACGGAATTAAAGCTTATTGAGTCTATTTTCATATAAAAGAAACATAGAAAGTAAAGGAATTCTGTATTCTGAGATGTTTATATTTTTGTAAGACTGGTTCAGAATGATTTTGAGATCTCCTGTTCTGAATTCGAAAAATCATTAAAAATTGTGAAAAAATAATTTTTGGACATAATTTATATTTTTGGATTAATTAATGAGTCTATTTTTATAAGAAACAAACGGGAACATTATTTGAATTCTTTACAAAGAGATAATTAAATTTTACCGAAGAGTGGTCAGAACTGTCGAATAGCAAAATAGGGGAGATTTTAATGAATAAACTGTACTAATTGGCTAAACCAAAAATTCTGAAAATTTTATGGTAAAAATATATTTGAGTCTAGTTTCAGGGAAAATTAACAGATCTTAATTTGGAGTTCTGTAGCTCAAGATAAAAATAATTTAGTGACTATGACGCAGGTGGACAGCTTGAATATTTACATATAAGTAAATAGTGAAATTATTGATAATGTTACTTATAGCATGTTATATAAATTAAGGATGTGGAATGGAGAGGAGGAGGAGGAAAATATGTATGAATATTCAGCTAGCATGGCTAATTTGCATGTTTTAGGCTCAGGGACTAAATTGAATAAAAGTATAACTTTATGGGCAATTTTGTAAAAATGTTAGAAATGGCCAATTTGCATGAAATAGATTATTTTATTATTTAAAATTTCAAAAATTGAATGAAATTATTAATTTAGTTCAAGATTGGGGAAAAACATGTTTTAAGGATTAAATTGAAAAGTGTTGAAATTATGGAAAATTCTAGTATTTTATAGAATTCACGGGTTGTTATCAATTTGTATGAGAATGACGGCTGGAAATAAGGATTAAATTGCAAGAAATTTATTTATTTGAGCCGAAGGATGAAATTGTCATTAATTAAAAGTTTAGGGGTAAAATGGTAATTTTGTTTAAAAGCATTAATTGAATGTATTAGAACATGAAATAAATGAAAATGATGATCAAATTTATTTATAAAGATCCGGATGACTCAAATACGAGACTTGAACGTGGAAAAGAAATGATATTAATTATGATGTGTAAATATGTGATTATCTTTGACACGTTGATACAAGTAAATTAAGTATGTTGAGACGAATAATAAATCCAAGTAAAACATGTCGAGAAAAAAAATACGTTTGAGGGACAATATGTTTAATTTTAATTGGTTCCAAATATAAATATTAGATGAAATAAAATATTTGATAAATAAATCGGTAACTCTGGTAATGCTCCGTAACTCTATTCCGGTGACGGATTGGGGTTAGGGGTGTTACATTTAGTAGTATCAGAGCTTTGGTTTAGTCGGTTCTCGGACTGAACGTAGTATATGTGAAGTCTAGAAATACATGCCATTATATAACTTGTGATAATGTGATATCTTCCAACTCTGATAAAAATTATGAGGTGAGTGTTGCTATGGAATTTAATGATAATTGAAATGGTTGTTAAATAAATTTTATTATTGGATAATGATTAAATTGTTAAATTTAAAGAGAATTTAGTATTTAAAGTGAAGTTGAATTGAATAAGAAATATGTGTTAGTATTGAATTGTATTTTGATTAGTGAATGGAAAGTGTAATTGATTTTAAAAGTGGATTTTTTTTTAAATGAAAGTGAAATTGGATAGTGGAATTGAATTGCAAGTGAAAAGTGTAAAGTGATATGCGTGCATGAAATAATTTGTCTAAGTAGAGATTAGAACTACTAGGATATTAGTGGCATGCCATTAAAGGACCTTAATATGCTCTCTGATTATTAGCACTTCGGTGCTCTCTGATTATTAGCACCGCACTTCGGTGCTCTCTGATTATTAGCACTTCGGTGCTATCTGATTATTAGCACATTAGTGCTCTCTGTTTAATAGTGCATAATAATGCACCTCTGTATCAGTCCTGTATATCTTAAGTGTTATATCTAGTCTATTGGGCCTCTGCTAAAAAAAAAGTTATTTATGAGTAATTGATTTATTCAGGTATGGCATTTACGAAACAAATTTACTTGAAATTTCTTCTGAATTAGTTCATTTAGTGAACTGAATAATGTGATATTATTGATGACTTTGGCAGTTAGTGGAGTAGTAATGAAATCGTAAAAATATCTGAAAGCAGTTATTATAATTGGATATGATACAACAAATTTTCTGGGTATTCTTTATGGATATTCTATATGTTCTTTTATCTTTAAAGGTATATGCAACTATTCAGATGTGATTCTTATCATATAGAAAGTCTGGTTAATCATAGCGTTAAACGGAAGTATTGTTAGTCTGGTTAATTCATGATCGGTATTACTCTATTTTTCTTCGATTTTCTGATTTGTTCTGTTAAAAAGAAAACTTGATGGTCAGACTCATATGAAGCTATTTTCTACTTCTACTGATTGATGTTCTGAATTATATATGTGCAAGTTACACTGTCTCTATTATGATTGTTATATTGTGAATGTGCAATATCACTCTTCTGAACTTTCTCTGGGATTTCATTAATTTTTTTTATTATTCAACATGGATTATCTTCTCGAAAATTCAGTATAACTTTGTAAGTTGGATTTTGTTATCTCGATTTTCTTGTTATTTTATGGTCTGATTGGAAAAAATATCTATTGGTCAATGGTAATCATACTTATTATTGTTATGAATTTTGACTTGATCATGGGAATTTGATAGTATGGATCACCAATTATAGAAGTTGTGTTCTTGCATGGGTTGATATTAGAACTATTCTCGATTTTTCTCTTCTATTTGAAAATATAATTGAAGCATCAGTTCTGGCTTAGTCTGAATCGGGTAAAAATAAATAAATAAATAAATAAAAATAAAAAATTTTATTACTATTATAGTGGTATATTATTAAATGGATTAGACTGTATTTTAATGAAGATTAATTTTTAGCTAAACCTAAAACTAAGTTGATGTTTCTACAATTTTGTGAAGGCAATGAGTTGTAAGCTAAATGGGTACAGAGTGAAATAGTTACTGATTCATGCTATCGGATTTGAATATGATGATTGTCTGTTGTTTCAGGATAGAACTTGTGTACTGAAGAATTTCAAAGCTTGTACAGAAAATTTTATACGGGACTCGCAATGGTAATATATCTGTTATTTAGGAAAATATGATATTGAAAATATATATGGAAAATCAGAAGGAAATGTGATTGATTAAGCTATGGAAAGAAATGAGAAAATGAAATTGTAAATCTGATTTGCAAATTGGAAATTGAGATAAAATATGAAATGAAATTTGTGCTATGAGGTGGAATGCATAAACCAAAGGTGTATAAATTGATTAAAGTTTAAAGTGATGATATATAGTGAAATTGTTATTGTTGACATATGACTTTAGTAAATACAAATTGCAATAGAATTGATATTAAATAAAGTGATAAATTGAATGAATTTTATATGAAATTAAACGAATTATTGGAGTGAAATGTGAAATTTGAAGTATGAACTTAAAGTTCATGAATTTGTTAAAATATTGAATTGTTGATATTGAAATTAGTTGAATAAATGAAATGAGAAAATTGAATGAATTTGATCGATTGAACTATTGAAAGTATGAAAAGTGGAAGTATGATTTGAAATGTGAATTGAAATTGAGATATGAGATTTAAAAGCTTTAACCAAAGATTTATGATTTGATTAAAGATAATAGAGATGATATATGATGCTATTTGATGAAAGACTTCTGTTGAGATATGAAATTAAATATAAAATTAACACATATGACCTATATTGTTACATGTTTGATGTTTACTATAATTTTTATAATTTGAATTATAGTAATACCACTAAGTATAGACATACTCAACCTAAGGTTGTATTATTATAATTCAAATTATCTATTATTAAGTGTTAAATTTAAATTATGTATATAGTAAATGAAGTATGAGGTAAGTGTTATTGTTGAATTAAATGGAAATTGAATTGAGTGATTAGTATTGAATTTATATTGATGAGAAAATGAAATTAAATTGAGTTGTGAATGAATTGAAAGTAAAATTGGAATTAGAAAGTGATATATGAAGTATATGACAAAGATTATTTGAAGAAAGAGAAGATATAAATGTAAAAGGGACTCTAGCACATTCGCTGATAATAGTATGTTGGTACTCACCAAGTGTTCTCTGATTAATAGTACATAATAATACACTTCTATATCTATTCTGTATATTCTAGGTGATCTGTTTAGTCTACTGAGCATCCGTTAAAAAGGTAAACAATTTTCGTTACAAGGTAAGGGGTTATCTCTAATTCATGTTTGAAAATATTGAATTAAAAATAAATTGTGAAATGAAAATATAGAGAATGAATATAAACGATAAATTAGATAAATATATGAAGTAAGAAACTATAGAATTATAAAGATAATGAAGTTCATGATCAAAAGAAAACAAGGAAATTTCGAGGACGAAATTTATTTTAAGGGGGAGAGAAATGTAACACCCAGAAAATTTCTACAGTGAAATATTATCCTTGATATAGTAAAATAAGGAAATAAAGTGACGAGAAAAGGAAATTTAAGTTATGTTATTGGGAAATATATTATGACATATTAATTCAAGAAAGGACTAAATTGTAAAAGTGAGAAAAGTTTTGTTGCCCAAGAGTAAATACTCAAAATTTGAGGGTTAAAAGTGTAAATATGAAAAGTTGAAGGACCAATAGTGCAAATATTTTAAGGGTAGAATAATCTAGAAACTAAGGAAAATTGATGAATTAGGACTAAATTGAATAGGTGAAGAATTATGAGGGACTAAATTGTAATTTTACCAAATTAAGTGATGACTCAAGGATGGAATTTTAAAATATCATAAAGGGTAAAATGGTCAATTGGAAGAGACAGAAATCTAGAAAGTAATGATTACATTGAGGATATTTTATAATTATATAATCAAATAACTACTATTTTATTAATATTTTAATAAGATATTTTATTATTTTATTTAGTCTATATATATGAATGTGTGGAAAAAAAAAAAAGAAGAAACCACCACCCTTTTCCATGCAATTCACGTTAGGAGAGAAGAGGGGAGAAAGAAAGTTTTGCTTTCTTTACAATTTGGTACTTCTACCAAAAATTCACCAATTTCACCTAGAAATCAAAAGAATTTCCATAGCTACCGAAAGAGAAAAATGTTAAGGAGACTATGGGGAGTTAGAATGGCAAGTTAGACTCAAGAAATAGAAGCTGAAGGAGAGAGAAAATCAAGTTAAAGATTGAAATCAATGGGATAAGGTAAGTACATCAAGATTTCAATATATTTTTAAGTTTGATATTATAGAAAAAGCATGGAAATGATGTTAATGTAGAGCTTTCTTATATATAGATTTATGTTCTTGATATGTTAATGAAGGGAAATACGAGAAAGTGATGGAAAACATTGTAGAGAAAAGAAATAAGGGTGTCATAAACTTAGCAATTAATATCTTGCACTAAAATAGTTTGGATAGCAGCAGTAATCTAACTTTGTAAAATCACCAAAAATAGTAGAAATTGAATTAGATGTTGAATGAGATATGGAATTAAAGCTTATTGAGTCTATTTTCATATAAAAGAAACAGAGAAAGTAAAGGAATTCTGTATTCTGAGATGCTTATATTTTTGTAAGACTGGTTTAGAATGATTTCGAGATCCCCTGTTCTGATTTTGAAAAATCATTAAAAATCGTTAAAAAATAATTTTTGGACATAATTTATATTTTTGGATTCCTTAATGAGTATATTTTTATAAGAAACAAATAAGAACATTATTTGAATTCTGTACAAAGAGATAATTAAATGTTACCGAAGAGTGGTCAGAGCTTTCAAACAGCAAAATAGGGGAGATTTTAATGAATAAAATGTACTAATTGGCTAAACCAAAAATTCTGAAAATTTTATGGTAAGAATATATTTGAGTCTAGTTTCAGGGAAAATTAACAGATCTTAATTTGGAGTTCTGTAGCTCAAGATAAAAATAATTTAGTGACTATGACGCAGGTGGACAGCTTGAATATTTACATATAAGTAAATAGTGAAATTATTGATAATGTTACTTATAGCATGTTATATAAATTAAGGATGTGGAATGGAGAGGATGAGGAGGAAAATATGTATGAATATTCAGCTAGCATGGCTAATTTGCATGTTTTAGGCTCAGGGACTAAATTGAATAAAAGTATAACTTTATGGGCAATTTTGTAAAAATGTTAGAAATAGCCAATTTGCATGAAATAGATTATTTTATTATTTAAAATTTCAAAAATTGAATGAAATTATTAATTTAGTTCAAGATTGGGGAAAAACATGTTTTAAGGATTAAATTGAAAAGTGTTGAAATTATGAAAAATTCTGATATTTTATAGAATTCACGGGTTGTTATCAATTTGTATGAGAATGACGGCTGGAAATAAGGATTAAATTGCAAGAAATTTATTTATTTGAGCCGAAGGATGAAATTGTCATTAATTAAAAGTTTAGGGGTAAAATGGTAATTTTGTTTAAAAGCATTAATTGAATGTATTAGAACATGAAATAAATGGAAATGATGATCAAATTTATTTATAAAGATCCGGATGACTCAAATACGAGACTTGAACGTGGAAAAGAAATGATATTAATTATGATGTGTAAATATGTGATTATATTTGACACGTTGATACAAGTAAATTAAGTATGTTGAGACGAATAATAAATCCAAGTAAAACATGTCGAGAAAAAAAATACATTTGAGGCAATGAGGTCGAAACAATTCCCGAACCTCTTTACAAGTAAGATTTTCGAGGACGAAAATCCTTAAGGGTGAGACTTGTAACGACCTAAATTCCAGTGATGTAGCAGCCTAAAATTTCAGTGGTGTCGGAACAGTGATTCGAGATCACTAAATCCGACAAGTACGATTAGGAAATTAAAATAAAGTAATATTTAGAAGTGAATGAAATATTAGAAACACTTTAATAGGTTAAATTAAAATTTAAAAGAGAAATTATTATATGAATTAAGTTGAAAATGAGATATCGAGGCTCGATCTCTAAAATCGAGCCGAAAATATTTTTATAAATATTTATGGAGTGTTAGTAATGTGGTGTTAAAATTTCGTTATAAAATTTTATCGTTTGGGTGGTTGATTAAATAAAAAGGACTAAATTGTAACAAATGCAAAATTTGCTAGAAGAATTAAATAGCTTAAATGTTAAAAGAGAGAGGATTTAAAGGGCAATTAAGCCTAAAAGTGAATAGGTTGGACGGCAAGGGCAAGAAAATCAGCAGAAAAATAAGGGAAATAAGGGCAAAATTGGAAATTTTATAATTTTAACATATAAAATAAGGACAAAAATTGAGAAATCTAGAGATCTCTTCATATTTCTCAGCCAAAACGCCATAGAAGGTCTGGATAAAGCTGATTTTTCATATTTTTACATCATGTGAGTTTATTCTTGCTTTTTCTTGATAATTTTTATGTTTTTATGACTTTTACAATTCGGTCCACTTATAGAATTCATTAGTTTTTGATTTGGTGGGTGAAATTGGAAGTTACCCTAGCTGATTAAGGGAATTTTATGATGAATTATTATGAAATTTAAGTTCTAATTTCATATTAAGGTGGTTTTATTAAGTGATTTTGATAGAAAATGGTATTTAGGACCTAATTGTGAAAAAGTTGTGAATTAGAGGTTGGTGTTGAAATGAAGAATATGAAAGGTTTTGGAATAGTTTATAATGATAAAATAAAGTGTTAATTGAGAAAAATTAGTTCAATTGATGGGTGAATTGAGCAGGGACTAAATTGTAAAAACTGTAAATTTTGGGGTAAAAGTGCAATTTTGAAAGTTGAACAGCATAAATTGTGAAGTGAAGTAGAAATCAAATAAATGCTAATGAGTGAAAATATTTTACATTATAGATCAAGAATCCAAAGAAGAACGAGGAAAAGAAAAAGTTGCGGAATAGTCCCTGAATTTCAATATCTTCTACAAATCAGCCGGGTAAGTTCATATGGTTGAATTTACGTGCTTAATTGTGAATGATTGAATGATGTAATGTGTTATTAAATATGAATTTGCTGTGGGATTGTGGAAATTGTGATAAAATGGAATAATAAAGGTGAAAATTCAAATTAGGAAAAACGCAGGATTGAGTACGTTCATATCGTGTCATGGGATGAATTGAAGAATAAAACCATGGTTGATCTATGGCAAAGTGTGAAATGTAGGTATGGTATTATCCATACTGAGTTGTGGAACGTAGGTATGGTATAATCCATACTGAGTTAAGAAATGTGGGTATGGCATTTCCTGTACCGAGTTGTAAAATGTAGGTATGGTATTTCAATGAGGAAAACCATACTGAGTTGTGAATCGTGGCACTGAGTAACAACGTACTCAATTTCGTAAGACGTTTCCTAATTTGATAATAAGTAATATAAGAGAAGTGAACCAAATGAAAGAGATTGAGTAGTTGTTAATGTTGAGCTCAACCTTGTGAAGTATTATAATAGTGGTTGTGGATGGTAGGAAACTTTAGTAAATGTTTTGGTATTGTTTGGAATTATTATATTTGGTAAGCATTACTTTTAAACCTATGAACTTACTAAGCTTCAATGAGCTTACTTGTGTGTGGTTGACATTGTTATGTAGATTGAACTGAAATGAAGTTGGTAGATCGGATCAACACAACAAGGCACACTATCCAGATCAATTCCGGTAGTTTTTGTTTTATGGTTATAGATTTATATGGCATGTATAGAGTTTAAATGAAATGAAGTAAGGATGTTATAAACTAGTTAGCAATATTATGTACTAAAATAGTTTTTGGTTAGTAGCAGTAGTTCAAATTTGAAAATTCACTATAAATTATGAGAATTGAATTAGAGGTTGGATAAGATATAGAATTAAATCCCATTGAATCTAGTTTCACATAGAAGAAACGGTGTAAGCAAAAGACTTTTATATTAGGAGATATTTGAATTTATGTGAGACAAGGTCAGAGTGATTTTGAGCTCCCCTATTCTGACTTTAGAAATTCACTAAAAATTGTACAAAAATAATTAAGAGCCATGCTATATATTTCCAGATTCCTTATTGAGTCTAGTTTTAAGGAAAATAAATGGTATAGTCATTTGAATTCTGTACAGAGAGTAAAGTGATTCGTAAGGGACAGAGGTCAAAGCAGTCGAGCACTGAAACAGGGGAGATTTTAACTAATAAACTGTACTAATTAGCCCAACCAAAAATTCTGGAAAAAAATTAGTAGATAGATATATGAGTCTAGTTTCTGGGAAAATTTACGGATTTCAATTTCGAGTTTTATAACTCGAGATATGATTTTTTTAGCGACTGTGACGCAGATAAACAGCTTATTCCGAAAGGTAAAGTAAATGGTTTGAAAATTGTTTAAGTGATAAATTAAGTTTATTAACACCTCAAACTCGACTCCAGCGACGGTCTCGGGTATGGGGGCGTTACAAGTGATATCGGAACAGTAGTTTCGTGACCAGGGATGAAGAATGATATAGTTGAATTAGTAGGTAAATGTTTGACATGTCAACTAATGAAGGCAGAACATCCGGTACCAACAGGTCTGTTTCAACCTATTAGTATTCCTTAGTGGAAATGGGATTGTATCACAATGGATTTTGTTATGGGACTACCATTAGCAGCAAGCAAAAAGAATGTTATATGGGTAATTGTTGATCAGCTTACAAAGTCAGCTCATTTCATAGCAGTCAAACCTGACTGGTCATTACAGAAGCTTGCCAAGGTTTATATTCGGGGAATTGTAAGATTACATGGTATTCCTACATCGATAATCTCAGATCGAGATCTGCGATTTACTTCGAGATTTTAGAGGCAGCTACATGATTCTTTAGGAACTCGGCTCAATTTTAGTACGGCTTTTCATCCACAGACAGATGGACAATCAAAACGGATAATTCAAATTCTGGAAGATATGCTTCAAGCTTGTATCATCGATTTTGAATCAGGTTGGGAATGATATTTGCCACTAGTAGAATTTGTTTATAACAATAGTTTCCAATCTAGTATTCAGATGGCTCCGTATGAAGCATTATATGGTCGAAGGTTTCGATCACCGGTATGTTGGACAGAATTGAATGAAAGAAAGGTGATTGGGCCAAAATTGATTCAAGAAACAAAAGAAACAGTTAAGAAGATTAAAGACAGATTGAAAGCAGCCTTTGATAGGAAGAAATCATATGCAGACTTGAAACGGTGAGACATTGAATATTCTACTGTCGATAAAGTATTCCTCAAAGTATCACCTTGGAAGAAAGTTTTGAGATTTGGCTGAAAGGATAAATTAAGTCCACATTTTATTGGGCCGTATGAAATTGTAGAAAGAATTGGGCCTGTTGCCTATCGATTAGCTTTACCTCCAGAATTACAGAAAATTAATGATGCTTTTCATGTTTTGATGCTTCGGAGATATAGATTAGATCATTCCCATGTTATTCCTACTGAAAATATTGAAATTCGATCTGATTTGACTTATGAAGAAGAGTCGGTTTAGATATTGGCTCGAGAAGTAAAAGAGCTGAGAAATAAACGGGTTTCTCCAGTGAAAGTGTTATGGAGAAATCATAATGTAGAGGAAGCGACTTGGGAACCGGAAGAAACGATGAGAGTATAGTATCCTCATCTTTTCTCAGGTAAATTTTGAGGACGAATTTATTAAGGGGGAGAAATGTAATAACCCAAAATTCACGAGCATCAAAAAAGTACATTATCGGGCCTCTGTCTTAGTAAATCAGTCCATAAATAATTATTAGGAGTAATTATGAGTCCAGTAGTGTGTCTAATTAAGTTTTAATTACATGAATTTAGTTTAATTAAGAGAAATTAGG
The DNA here is from genome assembly GCA_020496765.1 of Gossypium stocksii. Classification (NCBI taxonomy): domain Eukaryota; kingdom Viridiplantae; phylum Streptophyta; class Magnoliopsida; order Malvales; family Malvaceae; genus Gossypium; species Gossypium stocksii. The sequence goes on from CM035623.1 coordinate 7,297,076, forward strand.
AAAAAAGGACTAAATAGAATAAGGTGTAAGAGTTGAATTCTAGATTAAAAGAAAGTATAAAGGGTGAAAATGGCAGTTAAGCCAATTCATAAATATGAGGCGGCATAAGTTGATTGAATTGAAGATATTACATGATATTTAATTAATAATTAATATCAAATTATAAATTATAATAATTATTATATTGTGAAATAAGTTAAATAAAGACAAATGTATGGTAATGATTTAATACAAGTATATTAATTAAAAATACATACAATTGTAATACATGTATTATTTAAGTATAAGATATTTATAATTTATTTAAGTAAAAGATAATTATTAGATAATTAATTGAATTATAAGATTCTTACAAGTGTATGGTATAGATGATATTGTATATTTATGAATAAAATATATATGTACATTTTTAATATTATTATTTGTTGTTAAATAGATATTTGTTAAATAAATAAGATAAATTACAAATATATGGTACAAAATTTGTACAAGTGTAATAAACAAATATGTTCGAATGTAATTAAATAATTGATTTACTTAAAATTTAAGCATAAGATATTTTATATTGATATTATATTAATTATTAAGTAATTAAAACAATAAAGTAAATAAAAGAAACTAAATAAAAGAAACTAAAGAAATAAAAGAAAGAAAAGAAGTAAAAGAAACAAAAAGAACAGCAGAAGCCATTCGAACAGGGGAAGAAAGAATAGGAAAGAAAAATAAAAGGGAAAACTAGGGATTTGAAGCTTGAAGTTTAATTGGTAAGTTAAATTAAGTCCTTTTCTCTTAAATTTGATGTTTTAGAAGTTTTAAAACAAGGTTTTGATGGAATTAAGTTGATATTTTGCAAGTTCATAGGTTTTCATGTATAGTTTATGTTGAACAAAAAGATGAATTAGGGATTTAAATGAATGAAATTCAAGTTAGAATAGATAAAGGGATTAAATTGTAAAAGAAACTATAAGTTTTGTGTTGTAGGGACTAAATCGAGAAAAAATTGAAATTAGGGATTTATGCTGAAAATTTAATAGTTAAATTTGAGTATGGTCAAAATTTGAATAGAAATAAAGTATGAATTGAGTTAGGAAAGTTAGTGAATTTAGTTAGGATCAAATTGAGAATAAGGAAGAAATTGAATAGAAATTCAATTATTATTGTAAAAATTAATGTTGTAATTAATAGTATAATTATTTTAATTTTTGTAGCAATAAAGAATTCGAGGCATCGGCACAAAAAGGGAAGGAAAAGGTCATCAAGGAGTAGCTGTGAAATTCGAGTTTGTATTACTGTAATTCAAATTATTTATTTATTCATTTGTTGTTAAATTAATTTATGTATATGGTAAGTAAATTATAAGGTAAGTGTTATTGTTGAATTGAATGAAAATTTAATTAAATTGAGAATAAAATTGAAATTGAAAAGTAATATGGAATACCCTATTAACTAGTCAGGCTGACTGGGATATAGTTGGCATGCCATAGGATTTGGAAGAGTACGGGATTTATCAGCTTGGCCGATCAGGCACTTTATGTGTCGTATATTAGGCACTTTTTGTGTCGTATTTTAGGCACCTCGTGTGTCGTATCAAGCACCTCATGTGTCATTTCAAGCACTTATGTGTCGTATACTGATCAGGTACTATGTACCGTTTTAGACACAATGTGCAGTACTAGTGTGTTTGGGTTGGAATCCTTGTATCCGTCAAAGTCCAGATTGTTAATAGGGTGAATAATTGAAATGGGAAAATCAAATGAATTTGATCGATTGTACTATTGAATATGAGAAAATTAATTGTGGATTGAAATTGAGATGGAAATGAAATGCATGAACTTAATGTTCATGTAGTAATTGAAATTGATACATGTGATATGTGATTGAAATTGAAGAATAGCTAAAAAATTGTATTGTTAATGTTAATTAATGAAAGTTTAAAAATGAATTGTTATTTGAGAAATTGGATAGTTACATGCTTGGTAATTATAATTCTTTATTGCTATTATAATTTGAATTATGGTAATACCACTGAGTATGGAATACTCAGTGTACGGTTGTTTCTGTGTGCAGGTTAATAGGAGTCCAGTGTCCCGGTCCAGCATTCGAACAATCTCGACTCCAGTATAAAGATTTTGGTGATGTTTTCTTCCTTTAAGTGAAAGTGGCATGTACATAGGGATTTTAATGGTTATTTTGGTATGTTATATTGTAAAGAAAGGTATTTGGTGTTTTGATTATTAAATTAATGAAATCGTAGAACTTGTTTATAGCATTGGTATTGAATTGAAATGGTTTGAATAGTTTTAAGAGCTAATTAGAAATGATAATATGGCTTTCATTACTTAAGTTGTTAAGTCAATATGTCAAGTATGATTTAAGTATATTTGAGTATATAAATGTATTGGTTGAAATACAGGAATTGGTTTGGTTGCGATTTGAAATTGCAGGAAGGTTAGATATTTATAAAGGGGTTTATTGAATTTTTTTAAAAAAATGAATGAATGAAGTCAATTAGTAAAAAAAATTATATGAATTTATGATGATACTATAATATGTTTGTTATTTACTTAAGAATTATTTGTAAATCGTCCGATATGTCCGATAATGCCTCGTAACCCTGTTCCGGCGACAGTTTAGGGTTAAGGGGTATTACACGGGTAATCCTAATCAAGTCTAAATTTAGCCTGGACTGGTAATCCTGATTGAGCTCTATAGAGTATTTGTCACTAAAAGGAATTAGCCTAGACTGGTAATCCTGACAAAACTCTTTGAGCATAGGTTGCAGGGGATTTAGTATGGACTGGTAATCCTACTATATGAAATGAGACTCGAGAGTGTGTTCTTTGACATGGATAAATGTAAATTGATGGAATATGGATTTGTACACTATAAGTGTACTACTAGGTATCCATCGAAATTCCAATAAATTCAACGGGATAAATAGGGAAATGAAAAATGGAACATGAAAGGTACAAGTAACATGGAAATAGTGAATATATGAGAATCATGGAATTGATGAGCTCATCAATCATTCAATTATATGTTGAAATTATATGATGTTCTTGAACTAGCTCAAAATGTTGAGAATGTGTATGATAGGAAATTATTCTATTGTGTGGATGTGTATATCATTGATCTAGTTAATGGATATATGTGGTAAGTTAAATTCTTTTTACATGAGCTTACTATGTAACGCCCTGAATTTTGGGCCTAGAAGTATTGGGTCTTAAGCACAGGGACTTTGAGAAGTTTGCACATATGTAGTGAGTTGTGCAAGTTAGTGACAAGAATCGGCCTGCTGGTCTGGTGGTTAAGTGGAATGTTTTTTATGTTGGAGGTCTTGTGTTCGAATCCCTACGTAAGCTAGGGAGATGTTTTGTGGACTTTTTATTTATGTCATTTAGTTAATTTTATTATAATAATTATTCGATATTTCTTCTGAAGTGGTAAAATTATTATTTTTATTTTATTTTTATTTTTATTCGTTAATTTTCTATTCTTTTAGGTTGTTTTCTTCTCTTCTCCGTTCTTCACACTTTTGGTTTTTTCTTATCTCTCAAACGTCTTTAACTGCGATTTTGAGATTGTCACTCCTCCGTCGTTCTTTTCATCGTCAAATCAGGTGTAGGATTTAAACCCTCCTCTTTTCTATTCGCAAACTTAAATTCAATTCTCTAAAAACTGACAATGTCGATTAGATAATCTCAAAATTGTTATTTCTGATGTGGTTTGGCTGTATAGCGCTTAGAAATAGTAACTGTTGAAATGTTTTCGAACCATGGAGGATTGGGGGCAGTTCTGGTGGCCAAATCGAAGTTTTCAGGACTATTGCAAATTGTGGCTGCCTCGACAACCACACGGGCCTGTGCCATGACACACGGCCATGTGGATTTGGAAATTAGGGTTTTCGGCCAATTTTGGGTACCACACGGCCTGGCCACACGAGCACTTAGCCGATTTAGGGATTTGTGTCAGAAAACACATGGTCTTGTCCCTTGGACATGCAGCCGTGTGACTAATTAAGGCTTCTACACGGGCGTGTGTTATGGGGCACACGATTGTGTGACTGATTTGGAAAATTAGGGTTCCCACACGGGCATGTGCTTCAGAACAACACACGGCCGTGTGACTGATTTAGGGCCTAAGGATTCCACATGGGCATGTTTTATGGGACACAAGGCCGTGTTTGATGGCCACATGGGCGTATGACACCCTCACACGGTCGTGTCTGCCCTGCACCTTAAATTAGGAAGTTGGATAGTGAGTTACACGGCCTGTTTACACGGCCGTGGCTCTGTACCACACGGACGTGTGCATCTGTCACACGGCCATGTGCTACCCTTTATACGGGTATTTAGATCCCCACACGGCCTAGATTACTCCACACAACCGGAGCACACGGTCGTATGGCCCGAACTCGCTAAATTCTGGATTTATGTCAATTTGATCAGAATCGCAAATCTATGTGTTCCAACTTATTGATTAAGCTTACTAAGAGTTGACACGACTCTACTATGACTGTACTTTAAGTGTTACTTGTGTTTGGGTGTATGAACTGGTAGGTACCGAAACTGAGTGCATAAGTTTGCACGTTTCTGAAACTGATTGATTGTTTTTGAATGGCTATATCTAAATGATTTTTTCTGAATGACTATCTATAATGGTGTTCTGAGTTGGTGCATTTGCATTCATACATTTGCATACATTCATTTGCATGAAACATTTTAGGTTGGGATGTTGAAGAGAAGGAAGACTAATTTGATTTGGCAGTTTAACTGTATAGATGATTATCGTTGCCGGGCAACCCGGGATGACACCGTATAGACAGTATAGCGGATTACCACATTACACCGTACCGCAAGTACGTTAGCTACGTTATGTACTAATATCTGATCTGGCAGTTCGTACTGCATGACTATACTGCGGTATTCTACATTGCACCGTACAGCTTATATGCTAGCATTGCTGCGTAATATACGAGACTGAAAATTTATCTGCACACTAATAGTCCCAATACCCTAAAGGTCATGGACAATACTGATAATCATCGTTGTCGGGCAACCCGGGGTGATATATTTGAGGATTTGTACTAAAAGGCTCTTAAGCCTAATATTCTAACAGTTCAGCTGCAAATTTTTATTTAGTGCCAAAACCGGTGCTAATTGTAAATGTAGGGATGGATGGGTTGATTAAATCCCCACAGTAAGTACAAGGTTGGACGGAGAGGTGTGTTGGCTGGATGGGTGGGTGCATATTGTAACTCATCTGCACTCATATGCATTTGATTGAATCTGATTGACTGGATGTGTTACTGTGACTGAATTGATTGTATTGTTGTCTGATATGTCTGATTGACTATTTGCAAACGAATGATTGACTGAAAGACACTTGTGCCTAAGTGAATTCCGTTGATATGATGCTATTGTCTGTCTAGATCATTACTAAGAGAGGCTAAGGCCCTAACTGAACTGATACTGATTCTGAAAAAGGGCATAGGCCCAGTTTGTAACTACTGAGAATTACCATTTCGGTGTCTGACAGAACCATATGACTGTAAAGTTACATATAGTCTGTATTTGTTTTAGTCAGTCTGTAAGTATGTTCTATTTTCGAACTACTTCTAGTTTTCAGGTTTTCCTTTTGTAGAATATCTATTTTAATCTCACACTAAGCTCGAGTAGCTCACCCCCTCTTTTGTTCCCCTTTTAGGTACAGTTCTGGATTCTAGATACTAGACACGGTACGTGGAGGTCTCCGATGGTCTTGCTGGAAACTATGAGTTTTTAATTTTGGTTTTATTCATTATTCAGTTAAAGTTTAAATTGTAAGGATTTATAGTGTTGTGGTATAGTTTCTGATTTATGTTTTATTCGCATATTTTTAAACATGCTTTATATTGAGATTTATAGTAAATTTTTACTGTATGGTTGTTAAACGGTTTTGGTTTACTAAGATAAATTATTTTGTAAAATTTTTCTACGATCACTTTGGTGATCAATGTAGCACTCCGAATTTAGTCTAGTCTTCTAGGCCGGGTTTAAGGTGTTACATACTAAGCACCAAGTGCTTACTTTGTTTATTTTTCCCTGTTGCATCGTGTTTGAGAGCTCGGAAGGTCGGAGGTTGGTCGGAGCTTAATCACACTATCAACTCAAACATTTTGGTATAAAAAGGTGCTCTATTTTGTGATAATGGCATGTATAGGCTAAAAATACCAATGTTAATGTGTAAATGAATGGATGTAAGCTTAGACATTGGTATGGCTAATAATGACTAAATTTTGAGTATATTTACAAAGTTAATCATGGTTTATAAGCATGATGATATGGTTAAAAAAGGATGGATTATACATGTAAGACTATAGGGTAAGATTGCTACCAAATATGCATGAGAGAATATGGCTTTTGTATGATGAAATTGATGGGAAATCATGTATGAATTGCTCGGTTGGTAATTGAAATGAATTGGTGTAGGTATGGGATGAAAATGGGTGAGGAATGAGGTGTAGATATAGCCTTATTTTGTCCACACAGGTGGACACACAGGCGTGTGTCTAGGCCGTGTGTGTCACGCTCTACAACATCGGTGTGTAGCCTGGCTGTGTGTCCCCTGCATCCAAAAATTTGAAAACAGAATGCTCAAGATTAAGCATGGGCAGAGACACAAGCGTGTGCCGTAGTCGTGTGAGGCACATGGCCTAGTACACGGGCGTGTCTCTTGGCCGTGTAAATCTTGCACCTATTTTCGAAAATTCGAATTAACCACATGGCCTAACATACGGGCGTGTGACTTGGCTGTGTGAGATCAATTTGTTCATGATTTACAAGTCAGAGTGTTACACGGGAAAATGACACAGGCATGTGAAACTATACGGTCTGACCACATGACCGTGTCCCATACCACACGGGCGTGTGACTTTTAGTAAAGAGGAAAATTTTGGGATTTTGTGAAAAATTTCTTATAGTTCCGATTTAGTCCCGAATCGATCCTAATACATGTTTTGGGTCAGGACTTTAAAGATTATTTTGGAATATGAATAATAAATGACTCGATAAATCAGAAAATGATCTATAAATTCTGGTAATGCCTCGTAACCTAGTTTCAGCGACAGATACGGGTTAGGGTTGTTACATAAACCACATGGGCATGTAGGCTCATAATTCTAAAATTTTCCCTAGGGTCACACGGGTCGTACCAATCAACAGTGGGCCTACCGTAAGGTCAGTAAGGGCCAATCAAACCCCAAAACTATAGCTCTAATTATCGATATTCTGTTTTGAGTATGATAACGTTATCTAAGCCTAATTTTTCTGATATCTATACGTAAGCACATTGAGCATGTCTAGTATGTTATTCTGTATTTGTTTCTATATATGAGTGTGGAATGGGATTTGTATATGAGGAGGGAGTATTCTGTTCGGCGTTAAAGGAGTTGGTGTCGAGAGGATAGAGGTAGGATTTCTGCATATTTGTTTCTGTAATCTGAATCTGTATCTGTTTCTGACTGTGTTTATGATTTTGTATGTTTGCATACTTAATTCTGTTGGATTACACACTAAGTTTACGTAAGCTCACATTTGTTGTATGTTCTGCCAAGTAATCCACAGATTTAGGCGGATCGGTGCGAGGGAGCCTCTCAGTGACCACGAGTTCATAAACTGGTTATGCCAATGATTTTCATCTTTAAGATTATTTCTGGATTTCTATAACAATTGAACTCCCTGGACTTTTGGCTGATTTTCTTTTGGATTTGGGTTTTCGTTTAAGTATTCAATTTGCGGCTAAAATCTAAAAACTATGATTTAAACTAAAATAAAGGTTTTGCTAAAAATACGAATTGATTCCTCAAAATGCAATGTTTTGTAAGCTTCTGCTATTAAACACGTTTTACGGCTAATTAATTTACTGTATAATCATTTTTGACAATGGATAAAGGCAAATAGGAGTTTTTAAGGTGAAACGGTTTTAACGTAGAGAGTTCGATATCAGAACCCATTTCTTGTGACATCACCGAATTCGGCCATAACGTCCAGGCCAGGTTTAGGGTGTTACATAATTTTTTAGTTAAATAACTATGGTTAGCTTAATGATCAAATGCTGTAGTTTAAAGATCCCACCACCTGACTTGACACACAAGTAAAGAGATACCTCTAAAAAGAAGTAATCCAATATTTAATGTTTATGGTTGATATAGTTGTATGAACACTAAAATTTATTAAATGTTATATTTATTATTCCTTTAAACGAAATAAATTACTTGTTGAATTATTGTATTTATTCTATATGATTTAATCTTAAATTTTATTTATGAATTTTCCTAGAATTATTAGATGTTTTGAGCATCTTAAAGGAATTAGACATGAGGCGAAATGGGGTGAAGGAATTTGTGACCTTAAAGAATAAAGGTATATATATCAACTAAATAATAGAAAACCTTTACCGAAATACAATATCTTTAATTATTGGAGGGATCTATTAATTATCAAACGAACGATATTTTAAAAACTTCTCTTAAAAGAGTTGACCCCTTAACAACGTGCATAAAGCAATTGTAATAGGCCATTTTAGCCCGAGCCCATACTGTAATCAAATTCAAATTAAAAACCAAAATAAAAACTAATAAAAATCCAAATTTATCAATTCAAAGTCCATAAATACAAAGCTTGAAATAAATTAAACCAAAAACCAAAATGAAAACAATAAAAGGTCCAAATCCAATTATCTAGTGTCTATTTACAATTGGGGCTCAAACCATTAAACCCAAACATTAAACATAGGCCCAAATTTTAATTAAAACCTAAATTACAATCCATCACAAAATAAACCCAATCTTAGCCTAGACTCATAAAACCCGATACTAGCCTAGACCTAAATCGGGCATGACCCGGGCTAATTATAGAGGCCCAATGACCTGAAGATAGATTCAATGGCCCGAATGGCCCAATAATGGGCATCTGGGAGACTCTAGAACCTTTTGGATTTGCTTGGTGCTTGTGCTCGCACGAGCGACTCTTCAGTGCAGCCTTGTCTCTACCCACGAGTGATTTTCTCACGCTGCGCACACCTGCGAAATAAGCAAATAACAGAATCATAGAATATTGTAGAAGAAAGAAAAATGTGTATTTCATTTTGATTTGGCTATAAAAAGCCAAGCATTGCCACTGTAAATTTTTATGAACAAAAGCAAAACAAATACAAAAACAAAGAAATTTCAAAGGTGATCTTCGGGCTCTAATAATATTTTCTTTTTTTTTCCCCTCTCGTGTTTTCCTATTTTTTTATATGAATGCGAAAAGAAAAAGTAGAGGAAGGGACTTATCTGTTCGCATTGCCTTCGAATCTATGTTTGCTTCATCAAAGCTCAGACAGGGATTAGGAGGCTTCAGGTATGCTTTCAAATGAGGCCTAATCAGCTTTCGCATGACTGTTTGTCGTTCATGGTGGCAAAACGGTAGTCGATCTAGTCTATTCGGCCAAACAAAGAGGGAGATTTTTAGGTTTTTGTGGTGGCTATGTTGTTTAGAAATGATAAGTGTGTGTGTGTGTTTTAGGTTTTGTAACACCTCTTACCCATGTTCAATGCCGGAACAGGGTACGAGGCATCACTGGATTTTTACACTTACAAATACACAAACCGGCTATAAAATTTCTTTCAATTTAGAATCTAATCACATTCTTATCATATATACATTAATTCATTTACTAACATGCAAGCATACTCGTTCATGTATTGTATCATTATGACTCATAACATAGCTACTATTAGTCATATCACATGGTATTATACAACAATAAAATTTCCATTAATTTAGGCCAACATTCTAGGCCAACTCAGTAACATATATACATATATTTAAGTCCTTATACATGTCATAAACTTATAAATATTTCAGTATCTTTTAATACTAACCTCAGCCTGATAGTGTGATAGTATCTCCGGCGACCTCCAACTCGAGCTAGCATCTAAAATTCTATAAGAAAAAGGAAGGGAAGAGAGTAAGCATTATAGCTTAGTAAGTGAATATGTAAACAATAATAATACATTATTAATGGCATTTATAAATCCCAAAATATGTCTCCACAATTATACAATCTTAATCTCACATGAAATTATCATTTACTTAAAATCAGTACAAGCTGTCTATTCGAGTCCCAGTCACTAAATTATTTTTATCCAGAGCTACAGAGCTCCAAATTAAGATTTGTGAATTTTCCCAGAAAATAGACTCATATTTATTCTTATCATAAAAATTTAAGAATTTTTTGTTGGTCCAATTAATACAGTTTATTCATTAAATCTCCCCTATTTCGTGGTTCAGCAGCTCTGACCACTCTTTACTAAAATTTAATTATCTTTTGCTACCAAATTCAAATGAGGTTCTTGTTTCTTTCTTCTGAAAATAGACTCAATAATGAATTCAACCATATAAATTATGTTTCTTGACTATTTTTTTTTTAAATTTTTAATGATTTTTACAATTCAGAACAGGGGATCACAAAGTCATTCTGAACCAATCTCACAAAAATATAAATATCTCAAAATACAGAATTCATCTACTTGCTCTGTTTCTTTTATATGAAAATAAACTCATTAAGCTTTAATTCATCTCATTAAACTTCTAATTTGATTTCTACCATTTTTAGTGATTTTTCAAAATCACTCCTCTGCTACTGTTTTAATCTGGTTTTCTCAAATTTCTTTCCTTCACTAAAATTTCTTATTGTCAATTTTCAAGATAATACTTAGCCTTATGCATTTTATCAAAGTTCTATCACATATCTAATTCATAATTCAAAACTCATATATTCATATTCCGGTACTTATCCCTACATTTTTCACGTTAAATTCCATTTAGCAAACTTGGTTTTCCCGATGAACACTTCGGAACGTACAATATTCAGTGGTTTCAGCACATAGCTCCACCTTCTGTAATTAACACCTAATTTGGTAGTATATCCACTTAGCACCACTCTATTGGGCTAACATATAATTGTGGCATATCCACTTAGTGCCACTTTCAAATTAACATGTATAACCGTGGTATATCCACTTAGCACCACGTTAATGAATCAATATATGTAACCGTGGTATATCCACTCACCACGTTAATGAATCAATATTTTAGCGACGTAAAAATTTAGCTTCGCAGCTTTGGTCGCTAATTGTGGCTATTTATTGGAAATTTGAAATCTGAATTTCGAGTTTATTAAAACAAGGGAGTCGCCACCGATCTTTTTTTCTAGGTGTGATCGGACACCTAATAAAACCTCTCTTTAACAATGATTTATTTTCGGGTAGAATAAGGCCGAGTTTAGGTCCGCGTCAAAATTCAGAGAAAAATAAGGTTCGGGAGTCGGTTACGCGCGAGGAAGGTATTAGCACCCCCGCGACGCCCAAAATTGGTATCTTAATAAACATGTGTTGTCTTGATTTTCAAAAAATGCAAGTCCAATTTGACATTTAGTCATGATCCGATCGAAAAACAAGAATCGTTGAATTTTTTTGGTTTTTTAGAAGGACGTCCCGTTTTTAACACGAGTCGACAAATTTCACCCAACATAGCGATGAAATCGGTGACTTAATTTTAAATCGGTACGTTGCCTTATTTATTGAAATTAATTAAAAAAACATGAAAAAATATTTTTTAAATGATAAACAAAAGATAATAATGACAATAACAATAATAATAAGAATAATACTAGCGAGATAGTAAAATATAAAAGGCAAATATAATATAATAATGAAATTAAAAATAAAGTAATAGAAAATAATGAATATGATAGTAAGTATAACAATAAAAATATAATATCGAAAACAATACTAAATAAAATATAATAACAATATAAAATAATAATGATAAAAGTAATAATAATACTAATATTAGAAATAAATATAATAATAGTAAATAGATATAATAATAATATGAACATAATAGGGTATTAAAAATATATAACATAATATTAATATTTACATGATAATATAATAAGAAAATAATAACAATGTTAAAACGTATATTAATAATAATATTACTTAAATACATGCATAAATATTGAAGACAACAAAATCTATATTAATATTAACAACAATAATATAAGTAATAATAATAATATCAAGATTAAAAAAAATAACAGAAAAAAAGTAAATAGGGACGAAATCGAACTAAAAACAGAATCTTAGGGGCGAATTCGGGATAAAAACAGAATAACAGGGCTTATTTGAACATGGGTTAAAACAACAAGGACCGAAACGGTAATTTATCCGGGTCCTTAAAACGATGCCGTTGCACGGAGGTTCGAATTGAAGAACGGGACAAATTATTGGGCTAAATTCGATTAAATTAAAACTTAATTACAAACTGGTGCAAAAGTGGAGGGGCTAAGTGCGCAAATAGCCCCTCCGATTAAAAACACGCGGACCCTGAAGCGGGTCTGGGTCGGATCGGGTCGGGTCTGATTATTAGTATATAATTTAAATTTTTTTTGTTTTGGGTCATTTGCACGGGGGAGAAAGAAAAAAAAAAGAAAAAAAGGAAGAAAGGGAAGGAGAGAGGAGGGAGAGGAGAGGGACTTCGGTCACCGGACCAGTCATCGGACCGGTCACCGTCGTCGGCGCCGGTGCCGGCCACCGTACACGGTGGCCGGAATTTCGAAAAAAGGTAAAAAATTTTATTTTTTTTCTAGCTATTTGTTTTCCTTTATTTTTTTGAATCTGTTTAAGAATATATATATATATATATATATATATATACGTATGTAATAGTCGACTGGATTAGGGAAAAAAAATCACCTTTCGATCCTAGCTCCGATCTTTATATCGGGGTTTGTATTCTGCCTTTGCTTCTTGTTAATGGATGTATATATGATTGTTTGTTGTGCTTAAAACTGTTTTGTATTCAGAATTTTTTTTCGAACCCTTTACAAATGCTTTGATTTCGGCTTTTATAGCCTAAAATTTTACAAGTTGTTCCTTTGTTATCATTTCTTTGCTGCTCGCTGTCTCTTCTGTTTTAATGCTTGCAGGAGTAGATTGGAGATGGTAGGGCGGTGCTGAGAGGAGCCAAGGCGGTGGATTTGACCCTGGCAGAGGTGTCAGTGGCCAGGGCAGAGGCAAGTGGCTCTGGGATCGGGTTATGGTTTCTGTTGGGCCACGGGTGCTTGGGCTTAGGTCTTTTAGGTATTTTGGGTTTGTAACCGGGTTATAATGGTTGGGTTAAAAAGGGTATTTGGTTGTTAATGGGTTGCTGTTGGGTGTAAAATGGGTCTTGGGTTTGGTTTAATTTTGGTTAATCGGGTTGAGACTTAGGTGGGTTTAATTTTGTAAAAAAAAGGCCAAAATTGACTTGTAACAAATATATGTAACCGTGGTATATCCACTTAGCACCACATTACATGTATCAATATGTGTAATCATGGTATAGCCACTTAGCACCACATTACACGTATAACCATGGTATATCCACTTAGCACCACGTTGTTTTCCATTCCGAAGGTTCAACTGAAACTTTCTCATTTAATTTCAATTCTTTAACCACAAATCACTGTTTACGTCCATAAATTGTACAATACTAAGACTTATTTCATATGTCACAAAATAAAATATCATAACATAATAAAAACAATACATTATTTACATATAAACTTATCTAGGTGCAAAATATAGAAATTTTGCAATTTAGTCCACAATCTTTTCGTTTTCCCAATCAAGGTCGATTCCACATCTTTCTTGATAATCGAGCTTAGAAGCTTGAAAAACCCTAGCCATGGTTTCTCCATGCTATTTTCAGCCTTGAGGAAGAAGATGAGCAAAAATTGGCTTTTAATTTGATTTTTTTAATTCATTTAATCATTAAATGACCAAAATGCCCCTAACTTAAAAAATTTCTTTTTTACCCATTTCATGTCCATTTTTGTCCAATAAATTAACCAATGGTCTAATTACCATTTAAGAACCTTCAATTTAAAATTTCATAACAATTGGACACCTTTAATATGTAGAACTCAACTTTTGCACTTTTTACAATTTAGTCCTTTTGACTAAATTAAGTGCCCAAACGTCGAAATTTTCGTACGAAATTTTTTACAAAATAATTCTATAAGAATCTAAACCATAAAAAAAATAAATAAAACACATTTCAATTAAACACCTTTACCTTCTAGAATGCACATTGTACTACTTTTGCAATTTAGTCTAATTTATCAAATTGGACAAACAAACAATAAAATTTTGTAACGAAAATTTCAAAAAATATTGCAAACACAAAATAAATTATAAAACTCAATTGGAATAAATATTTTGACCTCAAATTTGTGGTTTCGTGAAAACTATTCCGTTTAGGCCCTGTATCGGGCTATTAAAAGTTTTTTTCCTTTTTAAAGTGTATAGAACGACGACATTCAAGCCTAATTCATTGGCTTTAAAATGGCACCGTGAAGTGCAATCCAATCGATCACTCGATGACCCAATCCATACTCTGCTAAACCTGCGTGTTTAAGGATCTGAGGGAATAATTGCGCGAATGATCCCTACATTTTGCGTCGGCGTTCAATTGAGTCAAATTTCCGTTTCTTTCATATTCTTTTAATTTTTCCACAGAATTTTGTGCCATTTTTATTTTAATCCACGATTTAGTTCTGCTTTTTGATATTTGGAATATTTGCACTTTTAATCCTTGATTATTTGTGCGCATTTTGTTTTAATCCTCATTATTATTTAATGGATTTGTTTATTTATAAACTAACCCTTTAAATTTTATCTTTAATTCAATTGATTTTTCCTATTCTTTTATTGTTAAATTTATTGATTTCTTTTGGTTTTTAATAAATTGTTTACGTACACTTTTACATATACTTTTATTATATACATTTTTATCTTCTAGTATAAATATAAATATTTTGTTTCAAGATTCTCTTTTAGATATGATTCGAAATTGATAAGGTGTTGAATATAAATATCTTTTTCTTTTTCTTTTTTTTGACATTATTATGTTGCATATATACAAAATTTTATTAGAATTGTTCTCATTTCATATATACTATTTTATGTATAATTTAAATCCAATATATTTTTATTCAAATGTGTTTGTAAATATTTATGTGTTCATATATTTTCATTTAAATTGGTTTGTTTAAATTACGATTTTAAAGTACCTCATTTTGAATTATATCTTGCTTATTTCAACATCTTCCATCATTCATTTGTAAATATATGTATTATATTAAATTATTTTATACAATATTTATATATATATATTAAGCTTTATATTATTTTAACATGTATTTTATTTTAGATTTACCTATGTACATATATTTTTCCTATAAAATTAATTATATAACTTATACTCTTAAAAACCCTCAATGTTTCTCATATCTTCGTTTATTTTAAAACTTTCGTATAGCATCATGTTCATATGTAAACTACTTGCATCAAGTTCTGTTTCATATATGTATTATTTATATAAATTTATATAATTACTTCGTATAATGTTACCTTGATTTTCCTCTTATAAATACACATTTTGAAATTTATTTATATTGTTCTATATGTTTATTTTGTATATTGTTACCTAGATTTTCTTCTTATAAATACTCGTTTTAAAATTTATTTATATTGTTTTATATATTATATTTTCATTGATTTCATAATTTATTTCAAATTATCACCTGCATTATTTGTTTATATACATATAAGTTGCTTTTTAATATTTCAAATTCTTCTTCCTTTGAACTTTTTGTTTAACATTGTTCAATATCATCAAAATATTAAGTAGCATATGTTGTAGGACTATTATCAATGTGTCAGTCTTGATTTGCCGATTTGTATCTCTATATTATTTATATTTATTTGTATAATGTGTTATCCTTGTATATTGTTCTATTGTTTGCCATTTGCATTTTATGTTTTCAAATAACAATTCAGTTTTAGTACGCATAGGTTGATTCATAGTTTTTTTATCACAAACAAATTGAACAAATACACTTTAAATTGGTTTCAAAATTGTTCTCAAAAGCCTTCGAAAACAAGGCAATATTTAGCGTTTGGGAAATTCGATAAACTGCGCCCTAACGTGCTGGGTTTCGGTTTTTTGTTTGACCAAAACGGCTAAATACCCTTTTAATCGTATGATTTGGAATTTATGAGAGGATCTCAGTTTTGAGGTTTAAGATGGCATATCCTGACGTGTTGGATGTGTCATTTTATTTCTTCGGAATGAGAAAATCTTAAACTCCAACTCAAATTAACCAAAAATTCTTTTTAAAAAATCATATTTTAAATCTTTTCAAATTTTCAATATTAGAACAATTATTAATCAAAATGGTACCAATTTTGGGCGTACGAGAGTTTCCTCGTATGTAATCGACTTCCGAACTTTGTTGTTTCCGTAGACCAAAATTTTTAAAAGAATGTGATCCAATCACACCTAAACAAAAAAGGTCGGTGGCGACTCTCTAATTTTTTAAAATCAGTACTGTTTTTTTCAAAATAAAAAATGGTTTTGACAGCAATAATTTGAAGAAACTTGTAGGAAGGGTATATGAAGAGGGCTGGAGGGTTGACACCAAAAGTGAAGAAACTTGTAGGAAGGATACTCCATAATTAATGGTCTGCTTTTCTCCTTTGGGATTGTCGAAACCATTTTTTGAGAAACGGCGAATCGACTTTTGGTTTTGAAGATAAAAATTAAAGTGGGAGTCGCCACCGATTTTTATTTTGAGGTGTTATCGGATCACCTCGTAAAAGTTAATCGTTTTAATAAGATGCTTCAATTTATTAAAATGATGGTTTTGGTCTACGAAATTTTAAGAAATCGGGTTCGGGAGTCGGTTACGCACGAGGAAGGATTAGCACCCTCGATACGCCCAAAATTGGTACCTAGTTGATTAATTAATGTCCCAGTGTCGAATATTTAAAAAATTTGAAAGAATTTAAAATTCGATCCCTTTTATTAAAAACATTTGAATATGTCGAAGTAAAAATCGAAGCTCGCTTATTTCAAAGGAATAAGAATGCCGAACCCAGTAAGTTAGGATGCGACATATCTATTCCTTGAAGTTAAGCTCGCCTTTTTTGCTTAAAAGGTTTATGTATTTAAATCCAAAAGGATATTAATTATTTTGAGTCGAATGAAAAACCAGAATCCAGTAAGTTAGGACTCGATCTTTCAAAGTCTCAAAACGTAAAATATCGCCTTGATTTTGAAATTCTTATTTCGGGACAATGAGCGCCACATTCAGTAAGTTAGGACGTGGCATTTCAAGTTCTCGAGAATAAGTTTGATTTAAAAAAATCCACGCGTTGTATTTTGAAAGCAATTCTCGACGGTTCGGGTTACATAAGAGAAATCGGAACCCAGTGAGTTAAGGCTCGATTTTCTCGAAGTTCCCAAACTCGAGTTATACTTTTGAAAACCTTTGAGTGGAGGTTTTTACCAAAGTGACATTGAATACGGAAATACGAGCATAGAATAACGACATACAACGTGAGGAAATAATTCATGTACAATATATTTTATTTCAATGAATCATCATAATCAACAAACACGAAAGGATGCGGCATAATAACAATTCTACGACACACTATTAAGCGAATAATAATACCCACATTTGATGCTTAAAAATGAATTTGAAAGAAGTCTTAAAACAAACTAAAATAAATAAGATTCAACGAGCTTTTAATAAATGAAAATGAATAATTATGAAAAAGATTTAGAACTATGAAAGTTCAAATAAAAATGTAAGCAAGTGATACATTATTCAACAAAAAGATAAAGTCTTTAAAGTTAAGAAATTGTATTTGTAAAAATATGTATATACACACATAACATAAAAAGGTAGGTAAGATAATAGTAAATACATATAGTACATAATATATATATAAAAAAAATAATTTAAATATACATATGTGATATACGAAAATACCTATACATAATAACATTAAGGTATATACATGAAATAAGAATGAAATGAGTAAAAATGTATACATAATATATATATGTATATATATAAATAATGATATACAAAAATAATTATTAATACAATATATAAACGCGTATATATATATGTATATGTGTATATATATATATATATATATATATGTATAATGATGGTATGAAAGAGTTTAAGAATATATACAAAATATAATATTAAGGATATATACATGAAATAGTATAAAAATATGTGTACCTATTAGAATGAAAAATACATATATAATATATAATAGAATATAGTATATATACAATTATAACTTTAAAATAAATGTAATGTATACAATGTAATAGTATTAAAAAAATACATATATAAAATGATGTGAAAGAATATATATAAAATACATATATAAAATATAAGTGTATAGCATATACAAAATATAAAATATAACCTTAAAATATATATAGATATAATATACGAAACACATATAATAGTGTTGAAAATATAAAATAATGAAAGAATATTTATGCATATAACTATAATATAGAAAATAGTATTGAAAATATAAAATAATATAAAAGGATATGTATACATATAACTATAACATAGAAAATATAAATGTTATATATACGCAATACGTAACTTAAGAAATAATATATATATAATATATTAGTAGTGATAATGAAGGCAATTTAGTTATCAAGATGACAAAATGATGAAGTAAAGACTAAATTGAAAATAGAATAGCAATTTAGGACTGAATTGAAAATTAAAAGTAATCAATGGACCTAAGTGAAACACGAATACAAAGAAAAGGGACCAAGATTGTAAATAAACCCGCGCTCAGAGGGCAGCGTTTAGGCGCGGACCGAATTAGAACAAATCTAAAATTAATAGGCTAAATCTAAAAGAAAATAAACCAAGGAAAGATGACCAAATGAATAAAGGGAAAACGCGAAAGGGCCAAGCCAGCAAATAACCCATCCGGGCTTAAAGAACACGCGGGTCGGCACTAGACGGGTCGGGTTATCCGGACCTGCTTCTCCTTACACGGTGCCGTTTCCCTTATTTCATAAAAGCCCCCATTTTATTTTTTTAAACATCATTTCTAACCCTAAACTAAAAAAAAGAAAGAAAAAAAAAACTTTAAAATTTCTCTCCCTTACAGCCACTCAGTATCTCCATGGTCGATTAGGACCACCGTGCGCCGCTCCTCCATGGCTCCGGTGGCCGACGGCGCCCGAAGGTGGGTTCTTAGACCCCACTTAAAGCCTTTGGGAAGGTTGTCCCTTCTTAACCCGCAAACCCGAGGGGAGATGGCCCCTCCCCGCTTTTGGATTCGGCTCCGACAGAGAGGAGGCTCTGACGAGGCCATCCGTGGTTCAGGTAACCTTCCTCTCTTTTCTTTTTGATTTTTTTGTATCAAAAATATAAAATAAAAACGAAAATCAAGAGCAAAAATAAAAAGAATAAAAAGAAGCAACCTTTTCTTTTTTCTTTGATTTCTGATATTTGTGCAAAGAATGGGGATTTCCCTTGTTTACAAAATTTTAGCTTCTATTTCTAACCAAAATTGATAGGAAAGGTCTGAAAATCCCCCCTTATATGGTTTTTGTTTCGGTCTTATATAGCCGATTGATACAATATTTAGCATCACTGTTGCTTGTCTTTGCTATATTGTTTCTCTTTGCTTGCATCTGTCCCGTTTTGTTTACTGTTTTGGTTCATTTTGCAGGTCTATCAGGAGTCAACGGGTCTGGATGGCTATTTCGGTGCAAGCCTCGACGAGGGCACCATCATCGGGCGTCGTGGGTGCCGAGGGCGCACATGGGTTGGCAGCGGCGCGAAGAGAAAGAGGGGGAACCCTAGGGTTCCAAAAAATTTTAACGTTTTGGGCCATTTGGGCCACTTGTATTTTTGTTTTAGTTTACGGGCCCCGGGCAAAATAGGCCCGTTACAGGGATGATTCAATTTTCCAGATTGAAAATGAAGCCACAAGGCAATTATTGCTACGAATGCCATTGAATTTTCCACAACAAATTTATCCCATGTATACAAATATATATACGTTACTTTTTAATTCAATTATTATGTTTTATTTGTGTGGTGTGTTATTTATGTTTCACTTTCATGTTATAATTGAATTCGATTTGTTATATATAAATTTTAATACCTAGGTAATATTTTACGTAAATATTAATACGTTCATACATTCGCTTATATCATATAATTTTATTTTATTCTTATATTTATGTCATGTAATTATATTCCTAATATAATATAAATAAAAAGACAAACTAAACGTTGAATCCTATTTAATTGCTATCCCTATCGGGTTGTAAATGGACTCACACCATGGACCGCACAATAGGAAAAAAGTAAAAATAATTTTCATTTTTTCACACAACAATATTCAAATTTGGTAATTAAATATAGTACCTCAAGCTCACAACTAAACGTTTCACCACTAAATCAAATTAGTTTATTTTTTAGAAACATACAGATAAACTCAAAAATTAGGGGTGTGATAAATTCAACATTTCTAATAGCCGATTAAATATGATTTAAAATACGGTTTTTTATATAAAAAATTAAAAGTTTCACTTTTCCTGCTGCCTAACAATGAAAAAAGAATTTTAAAAAAGTAAATTGACAAAATCAATTAATTATACTGTACCTCCAATTCATTCATCCCATTCCGGCTCATATATAGTTCTTTTAAGTTGTTGTTCAAAACATCTAATAATTCTGTAAAAAAATCCATAAATAAGATTTAAATTTAAATCCCACAGAATAAATACAATAATTCAACAAATAATTTGTTTCGTTTAAAGGAATAATAAATATATTAAGTAATTCTACCTTTAATAATTTTTTTACTTTATAAATTATTTGTATATTTTTATATAATTATAAAAGAGGTAATAAATTAATTTTAATGAATAAAAATTATAAATTATTCAAGAGATATATAAATTTTATACATTTTTTCTAAATTAAAATAATTTTCTCCAGATAATCATAGACTTTATATTGTATTATAAAATATGATCACAAATTTAATTTCTATTTTAATATAATAATAGAGTTTAATTAAGAAAAAAATTAAACCCGAGCGTAGTGGGAGAGATAATTGTAGTGGTTGTGAAAAGGTCAGTGGGTCTTAGCACCAAAATTTCAATTCAAACTTCCAAAATAAGTGTATAGCTATATGTAGCACCAAAATTTCAATTCAAACTTCCAAAATTAGTGTACAGCTATTTTAATGGACTCACAGCATGGACGGCACAATTGGAAAGAAGTACAAATAATTTTCATTTTTTCACACAACAACGTTCAAATTGATTTATTTTTTAGAAACACAAAGATAAATTCAAAAATTAATGTACGATCATTCACTCTCGATTTACAAATTTGATTCTTCTAGTGTCACAAATTAAACATTTCTAATAGTCAATTAAATATGGCTTAAAACATAATTTTTCATATAAAAATTTAAAGGTTTCACTTTTTCTGCTGCCTAACAATGAAAAAAGGTAAATTGACAAAATTAATTAATTATACTGTCCCTCCAATTCATTCATTCCATTTCAGCTCATGTCTAGTTCTTCTAAGTTGTTCAAAACATCTAATAATTCTGTAAAAATTCACAAATAAGATTTAGAATTAAATCCCACAGAATAAATATAATAATTCAACAAATAATTTGTTTGGTTTAAAGTCACAATAAATATATTAAGTAATTCCACCTTTAATAAATTTTTTACTTTATAAATTATTTGTATATATTAATATAATTTTTATATAATTGTAAAAGAGATAATAAATTAATTTTAATGTATAAAAATTAAAAATTATTCAAGAGATATATAAATTTTATACATATTTTTAAATTAAAATATTTTTCTCCCTATAATCATAGGCTTTATATTGTGTTATAAAAGATGATAAAAAATTTAATTTCTATTTTAATATAATAATAGAGTTTAATTAAGAAAAAATTAAACCCAGGCGTACTGGGAGAGATAATTGTAGTAGTTGTGAAAAGGCCAGTGGGTCTTAGCACCAAAATTTCAATTCAAACACCCAAAATTAGTGTACAGCTATTTGTATATCAACCATAAACATTAAATATTCCCTTACTTCTTTTTAGACATATCTCTTCACTTCGGTGGGATCATCAATTTGGTGATTAAATTAATTATAGATACGTTTTTAGTTTTATCATTTAATTTAAAAAAATTATAATTTCATTATTAGTGTTTTTCGAAGTGTTTTTTTTTTTTCTTTTGTCGTCGGACTATTATGTCACATTTATTTTGGTTTACATAATAATAATTTACTCCATTTTTATATTTACTATCAATTTGACCTTAATTATATATAAAATGATAAAAGAAAATTAAATTTTTTAAAAAAATTAAATAGAAATAGATAAAAATTTCAAAAAAATAAAATAAAATAGGAAAATCTGTTTTCAAACTATCTCAATTTTCCTACTGTAGCACGTGTATAGAAGTATTCGATACACATTCTTTAAAAATTAGGAAAATAATTAAAATATTAAACAAAACTATTAATTATCGATTTTTACCACTTCTATTTCTTTAACATATTTTTCCTTATAAGAATTTTTTTTTAAAAAAGTTTAGAATATAATTAGTTTTTCTAATTTGAGTTTTGAAAAATAATTTATGTAATTTAACGTTTGAATTGAGTTTGAAATAAACTTGTAGTATATTCTTTCTAAAAAAATTGACATTAGAGTCAATTTCACAAACCTTTGGAATATCAATTCTGGAAAGGGGTGTTCAAACGATTAATCGATTAGTTAACTGAATTGAACTAATATTAAATAAATTTGATTTTTTATCATAACAAGTAGTCAACTCTTTTAAGAGAAGTATTTGAAATATTGTCTGTTTGATAGTCAACGGATCTCTCCAGCAATCAAAAGTATTGTCGGTCATTGGGGGGTTTGTAACCTCCCAAATCCGACCAGGACGTTATGGCCAAATTTTGAATGTTACATTGACCATTGAAATGGTCTAGTAAAACCTATTTAGTTTCATATTTGTCAATTTGATTGATTTAAAAAAATTAGGATAGTTGTCAAAAATGTCCGATTATTAAATCAATTAACTTTAGAGTTCAGTCTATTATAAGTTGTATTGTTTGAAACAAAAAAAAAAAAAAAAACTTATATTTTTGATAATTAGAGGGATTTGTTAATCATCAGACAAATAATATTTCAAAATTTTCCCTTAAAAGAGTGTAACCTCAACAATGTAGACTGAGAAATAATTTGAAGAAACTTGTAAGAAGGGTATAGCAAGAAACTTGTAGGAAGGGTATAGGAAGAGGGCTGGAGGGTGTAGCGACGTAAAATTTGCTTCGTAGCTTTGGTCGCTAATTGTGGCGATCTATTGAAAATTTGAAATCTGAATTTTATTAAAACTAGGGAGTCGCCACCGATCTTTTTTCTTAGGTGTGATCGGACACCTGGTAAAACCTCTTTCAAAAATTTGTTTTCGGGTAAAATAAGGCCAAGTTTAGGTCTGCGTTAAAATTCAGAGAAAAAATAGGGTTCGGGAGTCGGTTACACGCGGGGAAGGTATTAGCACCCCCGCGACGCCCAAAATTGGTATCTTAATAAACACGTGTTGTCTTGGTTTTCAAAAATGCGAGTTCAATTTGAGATTTAATCGTGATACGTTCAAAATATGAGAATTCCAAAATTTTTTATTTTTAGTAGGATGTCTCGTTTTAACACGAGCCAACGTGATTCATCCAACATAGCGATAAAATCACGGACTTAATGTTAAAATCGGTACATTGCCTTATATTTGAAATTAATTGAAAGTATAAAAATAAATTTAAAACGATAAAAATCCGTGACGAGGTTGTAATTAAAAGCAACTCACATACATATTCAATTTAGAAGCATGCAAACAATAGAAACGCAAATATACAAAACATAAACATGGTAATACGCAACATTAACAAATACGAACGATATTAAACAATACTATAAGGGTATCAAGAGAACATATAATAATATGAAATATATACACGTAATACGTAGTACAAAAATATACATAAGGTATAAGAACAAATAATATTAAAATATATACACATGATACACTAAAATATTTACATAAATAATATCAAAATATATACATGAGATAATATAAAAAATACATGAACCATTTAGAATTAAAATATAAACATAGTATATTTATAAAGTAATAATGGTATTAAACGTTATAAAACATGGTATTTGAAAATGTATACAGAAAACAGTATTGGAAATATGTACGTAATAGAGATAATATTAAAATATATATATGATGTGTAGATAAAAAGGTAATACTAAAAGTGTACATAATATATATTAGAGATAACGTATAATATATAAACATTAGTAATACCACACAAATATATACATTAAAAACATCATAAAATATCACAACAGCCTACATACATAATATATTAGAAACAATAATAAAAAAACTATTAATGCAATATATAGATACGTACGTATACATATAAATAATAATGGTGTCAGAATATACAACAGAAATACACATTTTAAAACAACTATTAAAGGTAATATATAAATATATTGATTGAAATTAAAATTAATACTAAATAGTAGCAAAAACTAATAGCATAATAAATACAATAATAGTTAATAATACCTAAAATTGGAATAAAAAGGGTAAAAAGACAGTAGAGATCGAGTAAGAATAGAAATGACTAAAATGAATTAAAACAAAACATACAGGGCACATCTAAGCGACACAAATATGAACAGGGCCTAAATGGGACCTTCGCGAATGAGCAGGGATTAACTAAGAAATACTCCCCGATCCCCACGCACAAGATTTGACACTGGTCTCAAATGTAACAAAAATTAAACAATGGGGGCAGATTTTAAATAATAGAAAAGCAAAGTTGAACTAATTAGAATTAACAGGAAATGCAGGAGGACTCAAACGGCAAATAGCCCATTAGAGCCTCAAACACGCGGACCCCTCTTAACCGGGTCGGGTCGCGTGCGGGTGCCCTATACTAAACGGCGCCGTTTCACGTGATAGGGTAAAACCCTACTCTTTTCTTCTTGCAACCGTTCACCCGTAACCCCCCATTTCTTTTCTTTGCTTGCATAACAGCAGCAGACAACCCCATTTTTAGCCGAAATAAATAGAAAAAAAGCTTTAAGACTTCAAAAATCCTCTCTGTTAGGGTTCGATGGCGTGTTTTAATGCCGCCACTGGCTATTCATCGCACCACCGCATCACCATCGTGGTTTGGTGACCGGTGTCGTGCAAGAACAGAGAACGGATCTCCGGTCGGATAGCGGTTGAGATGAGGTGAGCCCTCCCTTCCTTTCTCTTTTGTTTTCTTTTATACTTTGAATGAAAATGCAAATAAAGATGATGAAACAACGGTAAAAACGAAAAGAAAAGGAAATAACAGAAACCTTCTTGCATTCTCGTTCTTGATTTTTTTCTCTGTTTCTAACCGAAAAATGAGATAATACTTTTGAAATTAAAAGACGAAAACGAAGAAAATTGAAAAAAAAAAAACCTTCTGATCTTTTGTTTTATTTTCTGATATATGCGCGTGTATACAAAGATGAGATCCCTCTTTCTCAATGGTTTTTTCTTTTCTCCTCGAACTAGATAAGGAGAATACCCATTTTTATCCTCTCGATTTTCCCCCCTTACATTTGATTAACCATGGCTTTTTATAGCCAATATCATAACAATATTTTTATGTTCTTTTCACTACTGTTGTTGCCTGTTTTTCTGCTGCCTTACTCTGTTGCTTCCGTCCTTTTCTCACTGTTTGCAGGTATGGGCGATGGGACTAGGCTCGGTGGAGGCAGTTGGCCGACTTTGGCAGAAGGTTAGGTGTGCGGCGCAGTGGGTTAAGAGTAGCTGCTAGGGTTGCTGTTACACATTAGGTTTTGGGCTAGAGATGTTGAATTTGGGCCACCGGGTTGGGTTAGGTTTTAGGTTACTTGGGTTGTGATAAATGGGCTCCGAGTATTGGGTATTGGATCGGGTATGAGGTTTGTTTTTAGGGGTTTTGGGTAGTTTAATGGGTGTAATTGGGTCTGTTTCGGGTAGTGGGTTAGGTTAATTTTGAGGGTTATTGTATTTGGTGGTTTGGATCTGGCCAAAATTGGCCTACAACAGCTGCCCCTCTTTGCTCATTGTCGTGTAACGGTAATAGAGCAAAGATATAAAGAAAGGCCAATTTTGTCTAGTCTCGCCAAATCTTGACTTCTTTGGTGCTCTTCTTGTTCAAGCAATCCTGTTCCAACCCACCGCCTCTTATAGCTTTAGGTTGAATCCATCGCGACTCCTGAGCTTAGACTCGTAGCCTTGTTCCATTCGTATCTTCAAAGGCATAAAGTAATCTGGTTCTTCTTGCAACTTCGGAGATGAAATCTTGGTTTCTTTGATTTACTTTCATTACCTTCAAGATGATGAATCTTGTATCTTCAATTTGCTATATCGCAACTCCAGGAAGGCAAAATCTGAATCTTCGATCAGCTCCATCCTTTATCCTTTATCGAAAATAGCTCGGCCTGCGAACTCTCACAACATGGGTTAATTTTTGGATCATAAATTGAAAGTGTCTCCGTGTGTGACTTGAGACTTAATTCACCTCTCGTAGTATGAGTTGGATGGACAGAAATTTAGAAAGCAGAAATTGAAAAAGATCAACTCACTTCTCGCATTATGAGTTGAATGAACAGAAATTTAAAAAGCAGAAATTGAAAAAGATCAACTTACTTCTCGCATTATGAGTTGAATGAACAGAAATTTAAAAAGCAGAAATTGAAAGAGATCAACTCACTTCTCACAATATGAGGTGAATTTTGAAAATATAAATTTAAAATTTCTCAGCGTGTGACCTGAGGCGCAACTCGTTTCTCGCAATACGAGTTGACTTTTGAAATCACAAATTGCACATACCTCAGCGTGTGACCTGAGGCGCAACTCGTTTCTCGCAATACAAGTTGACTTTTGAAAACATAAATTGTAAATACCTCAGCGTGTGACCTGAGGCGCAACTCGTTTCTCGCAATACGAGTTGATTTTTGAAAACATAAATTGCAAATACCTCAGCGTGTGACCTGAGGCGCAACTCGTTTCTCGCAATACGAGTTGATTTTTGAAAACATAAATTGCAAATACCTCAGCGTGTGACCTGAGGCGCAACTCGTTTTTCGCAATACGAGTTGACTTTTGAAAACATAAATTGCAAATACCTCAGCGTGTGACCTGAGGCGCAACTCGTTTCTCGCAATACGAGTTGATTTTTGAAAACATAAATTGCAAATACCTCAGCGTGTGACCTGAGGCGCAACTCGTTTTTCGCAATACGAGTTGACTTTTGAAAACATAAATTGCAAATACCTCAGCTTGTGACCTGAGGCGCAACTCGTTTTTCGCAATACGAGTTGACTTTTAAAAACATAAATCAAAGACCTCAGCTTGTGACCTGAGGCGCAACTCGTTTTTCGCAATACGAGTTGACTTTTGAAAACATAAATTGCAAATACCTCAGCTTGTGACCTAAGGCGCAACTCGTTTTTCGCAATACGAGTTGACTTTTAAAAACATAAATTGCAAAGACCTCAGCTTGTGACCTGAGGCGCAACTCGTTTTTCGCAATACGAGTTGACTTTTGAAAACATAAATTGGAACATAGTACCAAAACATATCATTTGGTGAAGTTCTGGTGTCCTTCCTTTGCAATTGTCATCGCAACTTCTTGCTCTGTTGGAGAACCTGAAAACGTCGTGAATGATGTTATCATGATATGCATGTGACTGTCTTAAACGTATGTATGCCTACAAGATTATGCTATGCGCCCTAGACATGTTTGTCATATGTTGCTTCTCGTCGAGATTTCTCGTGACGATTCGCATTTATTGCTTCAATTTTTGACTTTCTTTCAGGCTTTGTATTCGTCTTCCATCTTTGTGAGTAATCTTTATTTTTCGGACATCACTCTTTTGACCCCGATTGAACTTTTGTCCTTGCTTTGAGGCTCTTGTATTCATCAAATTCTCATCCAGGTGATGCTCTAGATACTCGGCGCATGAACTCTTCCATGTTTCTCGATCAAGAATCCTTTTTTGCATAGAGAATCTCACGCTTCTGAAAATGTTTCGAATACTGTAGTCTTGCTGTTTGACTCACTCCTTGAATCATTTTACTCTTTGGGCCCAAATCTGTTTCACTAGGATGCCTTTTCGAGCTTTCATTCTAATTTTTCTGTTTATTAAGATGTTCTTTTCAGTTTTCATCTTGATCTTCTTCTCCTTTTTCAACTTGGGACGCCTTATTATTTGACTGGTATTTCGACCCAAAACTCGAGGAAATGTTTTGCTCACCCAGCTTGCCCCACTGCGACCTCAGGGTCCCTTCCATTGTATCTCAAAGGTATATGATCTGTAACTTGTTTCATCAAGATTATATCACTGACGCGATATCTAGTTTCTGTTCAGCTAATACCTTTGAAAAAATCTGAGGAGATGATTTCAATTTGGATTTGGAGATTTCCAACCCTTAAGCGTGGAAGGTCTTAAACAATAGTCCTGTTTTAGGTTTCTGTACTATTTAGAAACTTCCAAGGTAATACACAAAACTCCTTTCATAAAAGTGTTATTAGTCCACTAATCATTATTTCAATGCAAAATGCTTGAAAAAGGATCATGACAATGAACAAGAAGGAAATTAAACGCAAGCATAACTCGAAACAAGCAAGTTAAGCGAAAGCGATCAAGAAAGAATTTATTGGGAGCATAGCTCGACACGAATAAATTAATCAAATAAAAAGGAAATTGATCGGGACAACAACCCGTCATGATTCAAAGATAGCAAATATGCTAAGAAAGATGGAAGCTAGGTGCCCCAGATATCGCAACCTAAGCTTCTCTGTTCCATTTCTTAAGAACTCCTCCAAGCTCAATGTGTGCCTAGGGGATTCGGAGTACTCTGTCGATGCCCCAAGACGTGTCATACTTCCTCATTGTCAATTCAAGCATGATAAGGCTACCGCGTGCCCCACTTTTGATCAGAATTTGAGCCGCCCTTTTTGGGTTTTCAACTCAAATGCCCTTTGGACTCAAAGCGCCCTGGCGGGTTTTCACTTTGGCCTCACTTTTTCTTTTTGCTTTTCTTTTCTTTTCTTTTCTTTTCTTTTTTCCTTTTTCCTTTTTCTTCTTTTTCCTTTTTCCTTTTTTCTTTTTTTCCTTTTTCCTTTTTTCTTTTTCTTTTCTTTTTTTCTTTTTTCTTTTTTTCATTTCTTTTTCTCTTTTCCTTTTTCTTCTTTTTTTCTTTTTTCTTTTTCTTTTGGATCGACTTCTTTAGAAGGTCTCAAGACGCTGTTTGCGAGTTTTCCTCTTGATTTCCTTGAGAAATTCTTGTGGACGAATTCTTCTCGACATAAGTTTGTATCACCCATTTTGACACGTTTGATTAGGATGGACACTCTCAACAAATCTTGATTCTATCGAGGCTTGAAGGGAGAGATATCGATCCATAAATCCATGAGAAAGAGATTGCCCCAGCAGCAATCCTAGTTGTCGTTTGACAAGCCTTATACAGAAAGATGGTTCAACGATTCTCAGCAAATAAGAATGAAGTTGCTGATATTCTTCTTCAACTTGGAAAGCTAAGGTACGTAAATTGCTCCCAGAACAGTCATCCTACCCTGGCTCGATGATGTCTCTGAAGCATCCTCAGACCTCATAAATTTCTGCAACTGTGAGGCTACCAATAGGAACAACTACAAGTGTGGCAGTGTTGCTCATTTGATATTCATATACTAGAGAATGAACTATCTCTTGTAGATCATTAGCCAAAACCCGATCTGATCCAAGAGAACAAGATAGTGAATATGCCTTTTGGTTCCAATCATTCCAGCATGGGCTCAAAGATAGAAGTCATTGTTCTTAGGATGACAGACTTCGTTGTCTATAACAGTTCCAGGCGGGACATTGTCAGGAAATCTCTGTTGGAGAAACCTAGTATGATGGTTTTTCTGTGCCATAACGACCATGACCTTGGGGTTCTCATTCTTCTCTAGGGGCTTGATCAAGTTCTTTGTTCAAAACTTGAATGAATTGCGGCTCACTAACTCGACCCTTGAACATACTGAGCCGATCAGGCTTCCCCTTTTTTTTTCTGAATTTGTATAGAAGTCTTCCCTCATGATACCTTCATTCCTTTTATCAGACACTGGTTTGAAGGGAAAATCTATCATTTCAAGCTTCAAAGACTGTGGACTGACTGATGTTCTATAGCGAAAATCAATGGCTATTGCCTGAAGTTAACTACCGCAGCTATTGATGGCACATCAGACTGCTTAGGGGAGTCATGTAATACATTCATTCCAAGGATAATAGTTGGAACCCTTGAAATCATAGGGGTTTGAAGGTGTTTGCTCTAGTGTCAGCATAGAGAGTAAGTGGTAGATTCTTATACCAATTTTTACCGGTCTCGGTCATCTTCTTCAATTTATTTCTTCTTCTTTTTCTTTTCTTTTGGCAACCTTTGTTGTGTGACGCCTTATCTGCAGACTTTTGACATTGTGCAGCTGGATATGATCTTTTCTTTTCTTTTCTTCTCTTTTTTTTTTTTTTTGAGAATTCAAACTCGAATTTGGATTCAACTTTGAATTTGGATTTTGGGATTCGAGTTTGAATCTGATGACCGTTTACTTGGTATCTTTGACACGTAAAGTGACCTTACTCTCTCAGTGAAGTAATTGACCATCGTGAAGGTGACTCGAAGTCAGTGAAGCTAGCCAAGTGACGTCCGTGCCCCACATGAAGAGTCTTCAAAGGGACATGAGTCTTATCTCCCTCAACAACACGCTGATGTAGTCTTTTTTCATGGTGAGTTAGCAATATTTCAGCCTTATGATCAGTCTGGCCATTGTAAAACCACTAGTATGTGTCCTGTGACTATCCTTGCGGACTTCTTTTAAAATTTTGGTGTACCCGTGTCTCGGTAGCCTAGGCCCGTCTTGATATGGTTGTGCGAGGATACGTTTGAAATGTTTCAAAGATATCTCGCATTTTTGGTAGTGAGCTAGGCTTCAATCCTTGTTTGCTCGCGATATCCACTGATCTTGTGGGATTCATCTTGTTCTACGTTCCTTAACAAATCAGAAGATAGGTCGCAGTCTTTGTCGTCTTCAAAGTCCTGAGACTCCCCTAAGCACACATTTCGCTCCAAAGGAGATTCCAGTTTAGTAACAGTGTCGCTCATGATATCGATATCTGGAGACCCCTTTTTGCAGGTATAAAGAAAGAATTCAAAGAATAAATGAATCTAAGAATGATTATTTGTGTGTCATGATCATAAAGAATAAGTAAAAGAATATTTGAAAATAAGTTCGAAGAATACTAGAATCTAAGAACAATTGTGCAGTATGGTTATGAATAAAAGGATAAAAAATCTAAGAATAATCGTTGTATGATATGAGAAATAAATGAAAATTTACTCAAAAGATGCATTCTTATTGAAATAAAGATCCTAGACAAAGGCCTATTTTCACAAAAGGATTCTCACTGCCTCTAGGCTTAAAGCAGTAAGCGTGTTCTGGGTATTACCCTGAGTTAGCTCTAAAAGGACAGAGACTTCTTCCACAGCCCTATTGTTCACAAAACTCCCAGGCATGCAAGGGCAAATGCTTGGTAAATTTCATTCCTTGGTCACTGCGTTCATATTCCCTCTATTATGGTCAGGGAATGGATTCTTGGTCGCATTGCTCGCATTATCAAATCGCAGAATGCCCGTATCAATGAGTCCTTGGACTCGTCTTTTAAAGGCGAGGCAGTTCTCGATTGAATGCCCTGTATTTCCTGCATGGTATTCGCATCGAGCATTCGAATCGTACCACTTGGGATATGGAGGCTGCAATGGTTTTATATAAACTGGGGACACCATGTGCGCATCATATAGCCTGTGATATAGCTCCGTATACGACATTGGAATTGGCGTAAAAGGGAGCTTTCCAGTTCTTGATCTAGTATTAGATTCTTGCTTTTGAGGAACCTGATGGCTAGGGGTTGTCCTTCTTGGCTGGCCTATGGTAATCGGCTTCACCTTACTTTCCTTTCCCTTTATTACCCTCGAAGTACCCTCTTGCGAGTTCCACTTTCGCTTTTTAAAGGCCTCGTACTGTTTTGGGCATTCTATACTGGCCTGGGGTTTAGTGGTAACGGGTATCCCTTGCGAAGGTACGTCTGATTGAGTCTGGTCGTTTATTGGAGGGGAATAAACGATGTCTTCATTCTCATCCTCGCTGTTGTCCACTGATTCTTTTCTCCTTTTGAGCCCTTCGGCTAACAGCTGTCTAAGCTGGCTAATCATCTGTCTTTGGAGCTCTACCATCTGGTTCTGCATATCCTGCTGAATTCTGGATAACTGCTCTTGCATCTGTATTTGCCTATGTTCTATCTGTTCTAACCTTCGTTCCATGGCTCTTAGATTAACTGAAATAATTTTATCCAATTAGGGTCGTTTCGTAAAGATCCAATGCAAATGATACAGTGCAAATGATACAATGATGCAATGAGGTGCAAATGAATGCAAGAAAAGAAGCGTCGACCTTATATTCAATTCCATTAGGAGAATTTTTCTAGGGAACAAATTTCTTTACATAAAATGGATCATATATGCGACCTTGCCCTCATAGTCCAAGCGAAGATGCCGATCTTTCTCTTCATGTCTGAATACTATGGTCGACTCTCGTAAACTTGCCAAAGAAAGATATCTTCATCAGCGCCTTTTTGCTTGGTCTGGGCCGCAACTCGTTGTTTTTTCTTCATAGCGATACTCGCTTGCTCCTTTAAGAAAGTTGAGACTTGACGGCTCTCGCGTAATCTTCGTCAATTTGAGTCCTTCGGGTGAAATCTTGCATTCTTTTACGAGCTATCATCCTTCTTCCGTTGCGCTCACTTGGATCATACATGGGCAACCGCATGGTAATCCACTTTATCAAGAAATTCGTCCCCTTATGACGAACTCCCCTATTTAGGAATCGAATACGGATCAACACCTCTTTTCTATAATGATGCAATTTAATGTAATGCAAATGTATGAGTTTGGTGTTGATTTCAAGATAGCCCCTATCTAGGCATTTCATTCATTCAAAAGAGTTCGTTACAAAACATTTTGCCATCTTAATTCGGCCATCTATACAAACTTTCTAGCTACATCACTATACTTCTTCACCCGCTCCAAGAATTCTGATATGCTCGATCGTTGACTTGGTGGGAATCGTCAACTGAGATTTTCTGCTTCATCTGATAATTGAACCATGTATATTGCCACACCACGGATTTCATTAATCAAGAAGCCAAGTTGCATTTCCCTTTCCTGGAGGTCCGTTTTATAAGCGTGGATATCTCTATCATATTGATCATTTTTTCTTCCAAGGCCTTTAAGAGAATATCCAATTGTTGTTGGCGAGCTTGCATCGCGTCTTCCAAATCTCTTATTCTTTCTCTTAACCCCTGACATTCAGATCGGCTAGTCATCAGTTCATTAGACGCATTCTCATATTCAGCATTTTTCTTTCTCAATTCTATCATGGCCCGAGCAGTCTTTTCCTCCTCTTTCTTCGCCTTCCCTTTCCAAAATTCCATTCCGCCTTTTACGTTGCTCAATTCTTCTTTCCATTCTTCAAGTGACTTGCCTAGTCCGCTATTCTTGATAGTGGCTCTTAGCTTCTTATTTTCCAAGTGAAGGTCTCTTAAGTCCTTTCTCATAACTTCAACTTCTTTTTTCACTTTCTCGGTCTTGGACTTCTCAATTTGGACGTCAATCTTCAACTGATAATTTTCTTCTTGGAGAGCGCCGATGTCCCGCAACATTTTGGATTTTTCCCGCTCAAATTCTCCTCGAGCTATTTCAAGTTCGGATGGTGTTTCCTCTACGAAAGGGTTCTGAACAGCATGACTCGTCGATGATATTTGTTGGCTTTTCACTCGTTGCTTTCTCCACACATCATAGTCTTGGGTGAGAGTGTCGGCATACAGTGCCAACTCCATTAGGTGAATTCTTTTCCAAGACTTACCGGTGTCTCGAACCTTCTTCATGTAGCCCTCGCCCACGAAAGAGAACTCAGATTGCGCTAAGCCTCCAGTGGCGGGTACGAATTGTCGTGAAGAAAACTGTCTTTGGACCAACAACGGGGCGTATCCGATTCCTCCCCACAGGCCTAGCAGTGGTACCCAATCCTGACCTCCGACCTTATATAATAAGACTGACGGGCGTATCCATGGCGCCCTCCATGTCACATCCTTAGCGCGGAGATTCTGAAAAACCGAGACCCAATGTTGTTCAGTAATTTCCCTAGGCCATTCTCTCTTACAATAGGCTTCTAAAGGGGAAAACATCTTTGAAAACATGTGATACGGCGTGCGTTCCTCTTTCCAAAAGTGACTCATGATCCAAACGTTGAGCAATTGCGCACATCCAATAAATCGTCCCTCTCCCTTCTTCCGACAACTATTCAAGGACCTGAAGGTTTCAGCTAAGATTGTCGGGATAGGGTTGACTCCTTGTTTTAATCTCTCGAAGAAATCTACCACCGCGACTTCAATGTGCCCAAGGACTTTCGGAAAAACAACCAACCCGTAGACGGCCAAAGCAAACAGATTTACCCTCTTTAAGATGTTAGGATGGCTCGAGACCAAATCTCGTAGGGAGGACCACGGAATACAAATAGTTTCATTCTTCTTCTTTATTTGTTTCTCGGCCCATGTGTCGGTCATATCCGTCAATCTCATTATTTTCTTTTTAAAGGTCATCGGTTTAGGTTCTTTTACATAGATCTTGTAGGGCTGTACATTATCAATGCGAAGTAAGGCCGCGTATTCCTCGATAGTGGGAGTCATATCTTCTCCATTAAAAGTGAAACATTGATAGGCGGGATCCCAAAATTTGACTAAAGCTTGTATTAACTGCTCGTCTACCTTGACAGTGACTAGGTTAGCTATGTCACCATACCTCTCAATGAAGATTCCCCTAGTATCCGAATCCCATTGATTCCAAATCTGGACTAAATCTTCGAGATTATTTTGACGGACATTCACCATTACGTGCCCCGGTAAATCGGCAACACATCCTTCCGTTAAGCTATCCCCTCTTTCTCTTTGGGTTTTCAAGGACCAATCTCGAACCGTGACATTCCTCTCGGTTGTTTGTGTAATCGACTCCTCCATTAGAAACCCGTTTTTTGGCAACTGGTCTCTAGTCAACACCTTCCTAATATGATGCCTAGAATGCATGATGACAAATAAGACAACAACAAATCATGGTTAGTAACATAAGTAAAAAAAAGAAAATGGAAAATTTGACAAATTAAGCTATCCGAAAACCCGATTCCCTTGCATAGAAAGTAAAAATAGAAAAGGTAAGAGACGTTTCTCCCGTGTACTTATTTTGGTAATCTGCTAAACGGACAGAGGTTTGGCGTGGCTCTAGTCGGGTAGCTCGTACGTTTCACTATATGCGGTTTTGGTTCTAAATAGGTACTCGAATTGTCCGTACTGTCACCTACTAAGATTAGTACGAAACCTCGATCATAGCCCGTCATAGGCTCACGAGTTCAATTCGAGGGGTTACATTTACTTATGCCTATGCGGAGGGACAAGTTAACTCACGAAAGCATAAGTCATATGTAACCCGAAAGTATTCACTAGCCTGTGCGGAGGGACGAGTTAACTCACGAAGGCGTAGCGTTTACTTTCACTTAAATGGACAGAGCCCGGATATGGCGCTCAAGTTATGCGGAATGCACGTGAACAATGTGTGGGGAGAGACCTAAGAAACTTTTCGTTTTATTCAAAACTAAACTAGAATCGTAAAAACTTAGAGCTTAAAACAAAAAGATAAAGCATGTCAACAGAATATTTACAATAGATGCAAATGCTTGATTTTTTCAAAA
This sequence comes from Gossypium stocksii, assembly GCA_020496765.1. Taxonomy (NCBI): domain Eukaryota; kingdom Viridiplantae; phylum Streptophyta; class Magnoliopsida; order Malvales; family Malvaceae; genus Gossypium; species Gossypium stocksii. The sequence goes on from CM035623.1 coordinate 7,332,989, forward strand.
ACGAAATTTCAGGATCATGACTAAATATTCACTTGAATGAGGAATTTTGAAAATTTTGACAACACGTTTATTTCTAGACTTGACTCTCAAAAAAAACTGGTCCCCAGCGGAGTCGCCAGCTGTAGCGACGTAAAATTTGCTTCGTAGCTTTGGTCGCTAATTGTGGCGATCTATTGAAAATTTGAAATCTGAATTTTATTAAAACTAGGGAGTCGCCACCGATCTTTTTTCTTAGGTGTGATCGGACACCTGGTAAAACCTCTTTCAAAAATTTGTTTTCGGGTAAAATAAGGCCAAGTTTAGGTCTGCGTTAAAATTCAGAGAAAAAATAGGGTTCGGGAGTCGGTTACGCGCGGGGAAGGTATTAGCACCCCCGCGACGCCCAAAATTGGTATCTTAATAAACACGTGTTGTCTTGGTTTTCAAAAATGCGAGTTCAATTTGAGATTTAATCGTGATACGTTCAAAATATGAGAATTCCAAAATTTTTTATTTTTAGTAGGATGTCTCGTTTTAACACGAGCCAACGTGATTCATCCAACATAGCGATAAAATCACGGACTTAATGTTAAAATCGGTACATTGCCTTATATTTGAAATTAATTGAAAGTATAAAAATAAATTTAAAACGATAAAAATCCGTGACGAGGTTGTAATTAAAAGCAACTCACATACATATTCAATTTAGAAGCATGCAAACAATAGAAACGCAAATATACAAAACATAAACATGGTAATACGCAACATTAACAAATACGAACGATATTAAACAATACTATAAGGGTATCAAGAGAACATATAATAATATGAAATATATACACGTAATACGTAGTACAAAAATATACATAAGGTATAAGAACAAATAATATTAAAATATATACACATGATACACTAAAATATTTACATAAATAATATCAAAATATATACATGAGATAATATAAAAAATACATGAACCATTTAGAATTAAAATATAAACATAGTATATTTATAAAGTAATAATGGTATTAAACGTTATAAAACATGGTATTTGAAAATGTATACAGAAAACAGTATTGGAAATATGTACGTAATAGAGATAATATTAAAATATATATATGATGTGTAGATAAAAAGGTAATACTAAAAGTGTACATAATATATATTAGAGATAACGTATAATATATAAACATTAGTAATACCACACAAATATATACATTAAAAACATCATAAAATATCACAACAGCCTACATACATAATATATTAGAAACAATAATAAAAAAACTATTAATGCAATATATAGATACGTACGTATACATATAAATAATAATGGTGTCAGAATATACAACAGAAATACACATTTTAAAACAACTATTAAAGGTAATATATAAATATATTGATTGAAATTAAAATTAATACTAAATAGTAGCAAAAACTAATAGCATAATAAATACAATAATAGTTAATAATACCTAAAATTGGAATAAAAAGGGTAAAAAGACAGTAGAGATCGAGTAAGAATAGAAATGACTAAAATGAATTAAAACAAAACATACAGGGCACATCTAAGCGACACAAATATGAACAGGGCCTAAATGGGACCTTCGCGAATGAGCAGGGATTAACTAAGAAATACTCCCCGATCCCCACGCACAAGATTTGACACTGGTCTCAAATGTAACAAAAATTAAACAATGGGGGCAGATTTTAAATAATAGAAAAGCAAAGTTGAACTAATTAGAATTAACAGGAAATGCAGGAGGACTCAAACGGCAAATAGCCCATTAGAGCCTCAAACACGCGGACCCCTCTTAACCGGGTCGGGTCACGTGCGGGTGCCCTATACCAAACGGCGCCGTTTCACGTGATAGGGTAAAACCCTACTCTTTTCTTCTTGCAACCGTTCACCCGTAACCCCCCATTTCTTTTCTTTGCTTGCATAACAGCAGCAGACAACCCCATTTTTAGCCGAAATAAATAGAAAAAAAGCTTTAAGACTTCAAAAATCCTCTCTGTTAGGGTTCGATGGCGTGTTTTAATGCCGCCACTGGCTATTCATCGCACCACCGCATCACCATCGTGGTTTGGTGACCGGTGTCGTGCAAGAACAGAGAACGGATCTCCGGTCGGATAGCGGTTGAGATGAGGTGAGCCCTCCCTTCCTTTCTCTTTTGTTTTCTTTTATACTTTGAATGAAAATGCAAATAAAGATGATGAAACAACGGTAAAAACGAAAAGAAAAGGAAATAACAGAAACCTTCTTGCATTCTCGTTCTTGATTTTTTTCTCTGTTTCTAACCGAAAAATGAGATAATACTTTTGAAATTAAAAGACGAAAACGAAGAAAATTGAAAAAAAAAAAACCTTCTGATCTTTTGTTTTATTTTCTGATATATGCGCGTGTATACAAAGATGAGATCCCTCTTTCTCAATGGTTTTTTCTTTTCTCCTCGAACTAGATAAGGAGAATACCCATTTTTATCCTCTCGATTTTCCCCCCTTACATTTGATTAACCATGGCTTTTTATAGCCAATATCATAACAATATTTTTATGTTCTTTTCACTACTGTTGTTGCCTGTTTTTCTGCTGCCTTACTCTGTTGCTTCCGTCCTTTTCTCACTGTTTGCAGGTATGGGCGATGGGACTAGGCTCGGTGGAGGCAGTTGGCCGACTTTGGCAGAAGGTTAGGTGTGCGGCGCAGTGGGTTAAGAGTAGCTGCTAGGGTTGCTGTTACACATTAGGTTTTGGGCTAGAGATGTTGAATTTGGGCCACCGGGTTGGGTTAGGTTTTAGGTTACTTGGGTTGTGATAAATGGGCTCCGAGTATTGGGTATTGGATCGGGTATGAGGTTTGTTTTTAGGGGTTTTGGGTAGTTTAATGGGTGTAATTGGGTCTGTTTCGGGTAGTGGGTTAGGTTAATTTTGAGGGTTATTGTATTTGGTGGTTTGGATCTGGCCAAAATTGGCCTACAACAGCTGCCCCTCTTTGCTCATTGTCGTGTAACGGTAATAGAGCAAAGATATAAAGAAAGGCCAATTTTGTCTAGTCTCGCCAAATCTTGACTTCTTTGGTGCTCTTCTTATTCAAGCAATCCTGTTCCAACCCACCGCCTCTTATAGCTTTAGGTTGAATCCATCGCGACTCCTGAGCTTAGACTCGTAGCCTTGTTCCATTCGTATCTTCAAAGGCATAAAGTAATCTGGTTCTTCTTGCAACTTCGGAGATGAAATCTTGGTTTCTTTGATTTACTTTCATTACCTTCAAGATGATGAATCTTGTATCTTCAATTTGCTATATCGCAACTCCAGGAAGGCAAAATCTGAATCTTCGATCAGCTCCATCCTTTATCCTTTATCGAAAATAGCTCGGCCTGCGAACTCTCACAACATGGGTTAATTTTTGGATCATAAATTGAAAGTGTCTCCGTGTGTGACTTGAGACTTAATTCACCTCTCGTAGTATGAGTTGGATGGACAGAAATTTAGAAAGCAGAAATTGAAAAAGATCAACTCACTTCTCGCATTATGAGTTGAATGAACAGAAATTTAAAAAGCAGAAATTGAAAAAGATCAACTTACTTCTCGCATTATGAGTTGAATGAACAGAAATTTAAAAAGCAGAAATTGAAAGAGATCAACTCACTTCTCACAATATGAGGTGAATTTTGAAAATATAAATTTAAAATTTCTCAGCGTGTGACCTGAGGCGCAACTCGTTTCTCGCAATACGAGTTGACTTTTGAAATCACAAATTGCACATACCTCAGCGTGTGACCTGAGGCGCAACTCGTTTCTCGCAATACAAGTTGACTTTTGAAAACATAAATTGCAAATACCTCAGCGTGTGACCTGAGGCGCAACTCGTTTCTCGCAATACGAGTTGATTTTTGAAAACATAAATTGCAAATACCTCAGCGTGTGACCTGAGGCGCAACTCGTTTCTCGCAATACGAGTTGATTTTTGAAAACATAAATTGCAAATACCTCAGCGTGTGACCTGAGGCGCAACTCGTTTTTCGCAATACGAGTTGACTTTTGAAAACATAAATTGCAAATACCTCAGCGTGTGACCTGAGGCGCAACTCGTTTCTCGCAATACGAGTTGATTTTTGAAAACATAAATTGCAAATACCTCAGCGTGTGACCTGAGGCGCAACTCGTTTTTCGCAATACGAGTTGACTTTTGAAAACATAAATTGCAAATACCTCAGCTTGTGACCTGAGGCGCAACTCGTTTTTCGCAATACGAGTTGACTTTTAAAAACATAAATCAAAGACCTCAGCTTGTGACCTGAGGCGCAACTCGTTTTTCGCAATACGAGTTGACTTTTGAAAACATAAATTGCAAATACCTCAGCTTGTGACCTAAGGCGCAACTCGTTTTTCGCAATACGAGTTGACTTTTAAAAACATAAATTGCAAAGACCTCAGCTTGTGACCTGAGGCGCAACTCGTTTTTCGCAATACGAGTTGACTTTTGAAAACATAAATTGGAACATAGTACCAAAACATATCATTTGGTGAAGTTCTGGTGTCCTTCCTTTGCAATTGTCATCGCAACTTCTTGCTCTGTTGGAGAACCTGAAAACGTCGTGAATGATGTTATCATGATATGCATGTGACTGTCTTAAACGTATGTATGCCTACAAGATTATGCTATGCGCCCTAGACATGTTTGTCATATGTTGCTTCTCGTCGAGATTTCTCGTGACGATTCGCATTTATTGCTTCAATTTTTGACTTTCTTTCAGGCTTTGTATTCGTCTTCCATCTTTGTGAGTAATCTTTATTTTTCGGACATCACTCTTTTGACCCCGATTGAACTTTTGTCCTTGCTTTGAGGCTCTTGTATTCATCAAATTCTCATCCAGGTGATGCTCTAGATACTCGGCGCATGAACTCTTCCATGTTTCTCGATCAAGAATCCTTTTTTGCATAGAGAATCTCACGCTTCTGAAAATGTTTCGAATACTGTAGTCTTGCTGTTTGACTCACTCCTTGAATCATTTTACTCTTTGGGCCCAAATCTGTTTCACTAGGATGCCTTTTCGAGCTTTCATTCTAATTTTTCTGTTTATTAAGATGTTCTTTTCAGTTTTCATCTTGATCTTCTTCTCCTTTTTCAACTTGGGACGCCTTATTATTTGACTGGTATTTCGACCCAAAACTCGAGGAAATGTTTTGCTCACCCAGCTTGCCCCACTGCGACCTCAGGGTCCCTTCCATTGTATCTCAAAGGTATATGATCTGTAACTTGTTTCATCAAGATTATATCACTGACGCGATATCTAGTTTCTGTTCAGCTAATACCTTTGAAAAAATCTGAGGAGATGATTTCAATTTGGATTTGGAGATTTCCAACCCTTAAGCGTGGAAGGTCTTAAACAATAGTCCTGTTTTAGGTTTCTGTACTATTTAGAAACTTCCAAGGTAATACACAAAACTCCTTTCATAAAAGTGTTATTAGTCCACTAATCATTATTTCAATGCAAAATGCTTGAAAAAGGATCATGACAATGAACAAGAAGGAAATTAAACGCAAGCATAACTCGAAACAAGCAAGTTAAGCGAAAGCGATCAAGAAAGAATTTATTGGGAGCATAGCTCGACACGAATAAATTAATCAAATAAAAAGGAAATTGATCGGGACAACAACCCGTCATGATTCAAAGATAGCAAATATGCTAAGAAAGATGGAAGCTAGGTGCCCCAGATATCGCAACCTAAGCTTCTCTGTTCCATTTCTTAAGAACTCCTCCAAGCTCAATGTGTGCCTAGGGGATTCGGAGTACTCTGTCGATGCCCCAAGACGTGTCATACTTCCTCATTGTCAATTCAAGCATGATAAGGCTACCGCGTGCCCCACTTTTGATCAGAATTTGAGCCGCCCTTTTTGGGTTTTCAACTCAAATGCCCTTTGGACTCAAAGCGCCCTGGCGGGTTTTCACTTTGGCCTCACTTTTTCTTTTTGCTTTTCTTTTCTTTTCTTTTCTTTTCTTTTTTCCTTTTTCCTTTTTCTTCTTTTTCCTTTTTCCTTTTTTCTTTTTTTCCTTTTTCCTTTTTTCTTTTTCTTTTCTTTTTTTCTTTTTTCTTTTTTTCATTTCTTTTTCTCTTTTCCTTTTTCTTCTTTTTTTCTTTTTTCTTTTTCTTTTGGATCGACTTCTTTAGAAGGTCTCAAGACGCTGTTTGCGAGTTTTCCTCTTGATTTCCTTGAGAAATTCTTGTGGACGAATTCTTCTCGACATAAGTTTGTATCACCCATTTTGACACGTTTGATTAGGATGGACACTCTCAACAAATCTTGATTCTATCGAGGCTTGAAGGGAGAGATATCGATCCATAAATCCATGAGAAAGAGATTGCCCCAGCAGCAATCCTAGTTGTCGTTTGACAAGCCTTATACAGAAAGATGGTTCAACGATTCTCAGCAAATAAGAATGAAGTTGCTGATATTCTTCTTCAACTTGGAAAGCTAAGGTACGTAAATTGCTCCCAGAGCAGTCATCCTACCCTGGCTCGATGATGTCTCTGAAGCATCCTCAGACCTCATAAATTTCTGCAACTGTGAGGCTACCAATAGGAACAACTACAAGTGTGGCAGTGTTGCTCATTTGATATTCATATACTAGAGAATGAACTATCTCTTGTAGATCATTAGCCAAAACCCGATCTGATCCAAGAGAACAAGATAGTGAATATGCCTTTTGGTTCCAATCATTCCAGCATGGGCTCAAAGATAGAAGTCATTGTTCTTAGGATGACAGACTTCGTTGTCTATAACAGTTCCAGGCGGGACATTGTCAGGAAATCTCTGTTGGAGAAACCTAGTATGATGGTTTTTCTGTGCCATAACGACCATGACCTTGGGGTTCTCATTCTTCTCTAGGGGCTTGATCAAGTTCTTTGTTCAAAACTTGAATGAATTGCGGCTCACTAACTCGACCCTTGAACATACTGAGCCGATCAGGCTTCCCCTTTTTTTTTCTGAATTTGTATAGAAGTCTTCCCTCATGATACCTTCATTCCTTTTATCAGACACTGGTTTGAAGGGAAAATCTATCATTTCAAGCTTCAAAGACTGTGGACTGACTGATGTTCTATAGCGAAAATCAATGGCTATTGCCTGAAGTTAACTACCGCAGCTATTGATGGCACATCAGACTGCTTAGGGGAGTCATGTAATACATTCATTCCAAGGATAATAGTTGGAACCCTTGAAATCATAGGGGTTTGAAGGTGTTTGCTCTAGTGTCAGCATAGAGAGTAAGTGGTAGATTCTTATACCAATTTTTACCGGTCTCGGTCATCTTCTTCAATTTATTTCTTCTTCTTTTTCTTTTCTTTTGGCAACCTTTGTTGTGTGACGCCTTATCTGCAGACTTTTGACATTGTGCAGCTGGATATGATCTTTTCTTTTCTTTTCTTCTCTTTTTTTTTTTTTTTTGAGAATTCAAACTCGAATTTGGATTCAACTTTGAATTTGGATTTTGGGATTCGAGTTTGAATCTGATGACCGTTTACTTGGTATCTTTGACACGTAAAGTGACCTTACTCTCTCAGTGAAGTAATTGACCATCGTGAAGGTGACTCGAAGTCAGTGAAGCTAGCCAAGTGACGTCCGTGCCCCACATGAAGAGTCTTCAAAGGGACATGAGTCTTATCTCCCTCAACAACACGCTGATGTAGTCTTTTTTCATGGTGAGTTAGCAATATTTCAGCCTTATGATCAGTCTGGCCATTGTAAAACCACTAGTATGTGTCCTGTGACTATCCTTGCAGACTTCTTTTAATTTTGGTGTACCCGTGTCTCGGTAGCCTAGGCCCGTCTTGATATGGTTGTGCGAGGATACGTTTGAAATGTTTCAAAGATATCTCGCATTTTTGGTAGTGAGCTAGGCTTCAATCCTTGTTTGCTCGCGATATCCACTGATCTTGTGGGATTCATCTTGTTCTACGTTCCTTAACAAATCAGAAGATAGGTCGCAGTCTTTGTCGTCTTCAAAGTCCTGAGACTCCCCTAAGCACACATTTCGCTCCAAAGGAGATTCCAGTTTAGTAACAGTGTCGCTCATGATATCGATATCTGGAGACCCCTTTTTGCAGGTATAAAGAAAGAATTCAAAGAATAAATGAATCTAAGAATGATTATTTGTGTGTCATGATCATAAAGAATAAGTAAAAGAATATTTGAAAATAAGTTCGAAGAATACTAGAATCTAAGAACAATTGTGCAGTATGGTTATGAATAAAAGGATAAAAAATCTAAGAATAATCGTTGTATGATATGAGAAATAAATGAAAATTTACTCAAAAGATGCATTCTTATTGAAATAAAGATCCTAGACAAAGGCCTATTTTCACAAAAGGATTCTCACTGCCTCTAGGCTTAAAGCAGTAAGCGTGTTCTGGGTATTACCCTGAGTTAGCTCTAAAAGGACAGAGACTTCTTCCACAGCCCTATTGTTCACAAAACTCCCAGGCATGCAAGGGCAAATGCTTGGTAAATTTCATTCCTTGGTCACTGCGTTCATATTCCCTCTATTATGGTCAGGGAATGGATTCTTGGTCGCATTGCTCGCATTATCAAATCGCAGAATGCCCGTATCAATGAGTCCTTGGACTCGTCTTTTAAAGGCGAGGCAGTTCTCGATTGAATGCCCTGTATTTCCTGCATGGTATTCGCATCGAGCATTCGAATCGTACCACTTGGGATATGGAGGCTGCAATGGTTTTATATAAACTGGGGACACCATGTGCGCATCATATAGCCTGTGATATAGCTCCGTATACGACATTGGAATTGGCGTAAAAGGGAGCTTTCCAGTTCTTGATCTAGTATTAGATTCTTGCTTTTGAGGAACCTGATGGCTAGGGGTTGTCCTTCTTGGCTGGCCTATGGTAATCGGCTTCACCTTACTTTCCTTTCCCTTTATTACCCTCGAAGTACCCTCTTGCGAGTTCCACTTTCGCTTTTTAAAGGCCTCGTACTGTTTTGGGCATTCTATACTGGCCTGGGGTTTAGTGGTAACGGGTATCCCTTGCGAAGGTACGTCTGATTGAGTCTGGTCGTTTATTGGAAGGGAATAAACGATGTCTTCATTCTCATCCTCGCTGTTGTCCACTGATTCTTTTCTCCTTTTGAGCCCTTCGGCTAACAGCTGTCTAAGCTGGCTAATCATCTGTCTTTGGAGCTCTACCATCTGGTTCTGCATATCCTGCTGAATTCTGGATAACTGCTCTTGCATCTGTATTTGCCTATGTTCTATCTGTTCTAACCTTCGTTCCATGGCTCTTAGATTAACTGAAATAATTTTATCCAATTAGGGTCGTTTCGTAAAGATCCAATGCAAATGATACAGTGCAAATGATACAATGATGCAATGAGGTGCAAATGAATGCAAGAAAAGAAGCGTCGACCTTATATTCAATTCCATTAGGAGAATTTTTCTAGGGAACAAATTTCTTTACATAAAATGGATCATATATGCGACCTTGCCCTCATAGTCCAAGCGAAGATGCCGATCTTTCTCTTCATGTCTGAACACTATGGTCGACTCTCGTAAACTTGCCAAAGAAAGATATCTTCATCAGCGCCTTTTTGCTTGGTCTGGGCCGCAACTCGTTGTTTTTTCTTCATAGCGATACTCGCTTGCTCCTTTAAGAAAGTTGAGACTTGACGGCTCTCGCGTAATCTTCGTCAATTTGAGTCCTTCGGGTGAAATCTTGCATTCTTTTACGAGCTATCATCCTTCTTCCGTTGCGCTCACTTGGATCATACATGGGCAACCGCATGGTAATCCACTTTATCAAGAAATTCGTCCCCTTATGACGAACTCCCCTATTTAGGAATCGAATACGGATCAACACCTCTTTTCTATAATGATGCAATTTAATGTAATGCAAATGTATGAGTTTGGTGTTGATTTCAAGATAGCCCCTATCTAGGCATTTCATTCATTCAAAAGAGTTCGTTACAAAACATTTTGCCATCTTAATTCGGCCATCTATACAAACTTTCTAGCTACATCACTATACTTCTTCACCCGCTCCAAGAATTCTGATATGCTCGATCGTTGACTTGGTGGGAATCGTCAACTGAGATTTTCTGCTTCATCTGATAATTGAACCATGTATATTGCCACACCACGGATTTCATTAATCAAGAAGCCAAGTTGCATTTCCCTTTCCTGGAGGTCCGTTTTATAAGCGTGGATATCTCTATCATATTGATCATTTTTTCTTCCAAGGCCTTTAAGAGAATATCCAATTGTTGTTGGCGAGCTTGCATCGCATCTTCCAAATCTCTTATTCTTTCTCTTAACCCCTGACATTCAGATCGGCTAGTCATCAGTTCATTAGACGCATTCTCATATTCAGCATTTTTCTTTCTCAATTCTATCATGGCCCGAGCAGTCTTTTCCTCCTCTTTCTTCGCCTTCCCTTTCCAAAATTCCATTCCGCCTTTTACGTTGCTCAATTCTTCTTTCCATTCTTCAAGTGACTTGCCTAGTCCGCTATTCTTGATAGTGGCTCTTAGCTTCTTATTTTCCAAGTGAAGGTCTCTTAAGTCCTTTCTCATAACTTCAACTTCTTTTTTCACTTTCTCGGTCTTGGACTTCTCAATTTAGACGTCAATCTTCAACTGATAATTTTCTTCTTGGAGAGCGCCGATGTCCCGCAACATTTTGGATTTTTCCCGCTCAAATTCTCCTCGAGCTATTTCAAGTTCGGATGGTGTTTCCTCTACGAAAGGGTTCTGAACAGCATGACTCGTCGATGATATTTGTTGGCTTTTCACTCGTTGCTTTCTCCACACATCATAGTCTTGGGTGAGAGTGTCGGCATACAGTGCCAACTCCATTAGGTGAATTCTTTTCCAAGACTTACCGGTGTCTCGAACCTTCTTCATGTAGCCCTCGCCCACGAAAGAGAACTCAGATTGCGCTAAGCCTCCAGTGGCGGGTACGAATTGTCGTGAAGAAAACTGTCTTTGGACCAACAACGGGGCGTATCCGATTCCTCCCCACAGGCCTAGCAGTGGTACCCAATCCTGACCTCCGACCTTATATAATAAGACTGACGGGCGTATCCATGGCGCCCTCCATGTCACATCCTTAGCGCGGAGATTCTGAAAAACCGAGACCCAATGTTGTTCAGTAATTTCCCTAGGCCATTCTCTCTTACAATAAGCTTCTAAAGGGGAAAACATCTTTGAAAACATGTGATACGGCGTGCGTTCCTCTTTCCAAAAGTGACTCATGATCCAAACGTTGAGCAATTGCGCACATCCAATAAATCGTCTCTCTCCCTTCTTCCGACAACTATTCAAGGACCTGAAGGTTTCAGCTAAGATTGTCGGGACAGGGTTGACTCCTTGTTTTAATCTCTCGAAGAAATCTACCACCGCGACTTCAATGTGCCCAAGGACTTTCGGAAAAACAACCAACCCGTAGACGGCCAAAGCAAACAGATTTACCCTCTTTAAGATGTCAGGATGGCTCGAGACCAAATCTCGTAGGGAGGACCACGGAATACAAATAGTTTCATTCTTCTTCTTTATTTGTTTCTCGGCCCATGTGTCGGTCATATCCGTCAATCTCATTATTTTCTTTTTAAAGGTCATCGGTTTAGGTTCTTTTACATAGATCTTGTAGGGCTGTACATTATCAATGCGAAGTAAGGCCGCGTATTCCTCGATAGTGGGAGTCATATCTTCTCCATTAAAAGTGAAACATTGATAGGCGGGATCCCAAAATTTGACTAAAGCTTGTATTAACTGCTCGTCTACCTTGACAGTGACTAGGTTAGCTATGTCACCATACCTCTCAATGAAGATTCCCCTAGTATCCGAATCCCATTGATTCCAAATCTGGACTAAATCTTCGAGATTATTTTGACGGACATTCACCATTACGTGCCCCGGTAAATCGGCAACACATCCTTCCGTTAAGCTATCCCCTCTTTCTCTTTGGGTTTTCAAGGACCAATCTCGAACCGTGACATTCCTCTCGGTTGTTTGTGTAATCGACTCCTCCATTAGAAACCCGTTTTTTGGCAACTGGTCTCTAGTCAACACCTTCCTAATATGATGCCTAGAATGCATGATGACAAATAAGACAACAACAAATCATGGTTAGTAACATAAGTAAAAAAAAGAAAATGGAAAATTTGACAAATTAAGCTATCCGAAAACCCGATTCCCTTGCATAGAAAGTAAAAATAGAAAAGGTAAGAGACGTTTCTCCCGTGTACTTATTTTGGTAATCTGCTAAACGGACAGAGGTTTGGCGTGGCTCTAGTCGGGTAGCTCGTACGTTTCACTATATGCGGTTTTGGTTCTAAATAGGTACTCGAATTGTCCGTACTGTCACCTACTAAGATTAGTACGAAACCTCGATCATAGCCCGTCATAGGCTCACGAGTTCAATTCGAGGGGTTACATTTACTTATGCCTATGCGGAGGGACAAGTTAACTCACGAAAGCATAAGTCATATGTAACCCGAAAGTATTCACTAGCCTGTGCGGAGGGACGAGTTAACTCACGAAGGCGTAGCGTTTACTTTCACTTAAATGGACAGAGCCCGGATATGGCGCTCAAGTTATGCGGAATGCACGTGAACAATGTGTGGGGAGAGACCTAAGAAACTTTTCGTTTTATTCAAAACTAAACTAGAATCGTAAAAACTTAGAGCTTAAAACAAAAAGATAAAGCATGTCAACAGAATATTTACAATAGATGCAAATGCTTGATTTTTTCAAAAACGAAATTTCAGGATCATGACTAAATATTCACTTGAATGAGGAATTTTGAAAATTTTGACAACACGTTTATTTCTAGACTTGACTCTCAAAAAAAACTGGTCCCCAGCGGAGTCGCCAGCTGTAGCGACGTAAAATTTGCTTCGTAGCTTTGGTCGCTAATTGTGGCGATCTATTGAAAATTTGAAATCTGAATTTTATTAAAACTAGGGAGTCGCCACCGATCTTTTTTCTTAGGTGTGATCGGACACCTGGTAAAACCTCTTTCAAAAATTTGTTTTCGGGTAAAATAAGGCCAAGTTTAGGTCTGCGTTAAAATTCAGAGAAAAAATAGGGTTCGGGAGTCGGTTACGCGCGGGGAAGGTATTAGCACCCCCGCGACGCCCAAAATTGGTATCTTAATAAACACGTGTTGTCTTGGTTTTCAAAAATGCGAGTTCAATTTGAGATTTAATCGTGATACGTTCAAAATATGAGAATTCCAAAATTTTTTATTTTTAGTAGGATGTCTCGTTTTAACACGAGCCAACATGATTCATCCAACATAGCGATAAAATCACGGACTTAATGTTAAAATCGGTACATTGCCTTATATTTGAAATTAATTGAAAGTATAAAAATAAATTTAAAACGATAAAAATCCGTGACGAGGTTGTAATTAAAAGCAACTCACATACATATTCAATTTAGAAGCATGCAAACAATAGAAACGCAAATATACAAAACATAAACATGGTAATACGCAACATTAACAAATACGAACGATATTAAACAATACTATAAGGGTATCAAGAGAACATATAATAATATGAAATATATACACGTAATACGTAGTACAAAAATATACATAAGGTATAAGAACAAATAATATTAAAATATATACACATGATACACTAAAATATTTACATAAATAATATCAAAATATATACATGAGATAATATAAAAATACATGAACCATTTAGAATTAAAATATAAACATAGTATATTTATAAAGTAATAATGGTATTAAACGTTATAAAACATGGTATTTGAAAATGTATACAGAAAACAGTATTGGAAATATGTACGTAATAGAGATAATATTAAAATATATATATGATGTGTAGATAAAAAGGTAATACTAAAAGTGTACATAATATATATTAGAGATAACGTATAATATATAAACATTAGTAATACCACACAAATATATACATTAAAAACATCATAAAATATCACAACAGCCTACATACATAATATATTAGAAACAATAATAAAAAAACTATTAATGCAATATATAGATACGTACGTATACATATAAATAATAATGGTGTCAGAATATACAACAGAAATACACATTTTAAAACAACTATTAAAGGTAATATATAAATATATTGATTGAAATTAAAATTAATACTAAATAGTAGCAAAAACTAATAGCATAATAAATACAATAATAGTTAATAATACCTAAAATTGGAATAAAAAGGGTAAAAAGACAGTAGAGATCGAGTAAGAATAGAAATGACTAAAATGAATTAAAACAAAACATACAGGGCACATCTAAGCGACACAAATATGAACAGGGCCTAAATGGGACCTTCGCGAATGAGCAGGGATTAACTAAGAAATACTCCCCGATCCCCACGCACAAGATTTGACACTGGTCTCAAATGTAACAAAAATTAAACAATGGGGGCAGATTTTAAATAATAGAAAAGCAAAGTTGAACTAATTAGAATTAACAGGAAATGCAGGAGGACTCAAACGGCAAATAGCCCATTAGAGCCTCAAACACGCGGACCCCTCTTAACCGGGTCGGGTCACGTGCGGGTGCCCTATACCAAACGGCGCCGTTTCACGTGATAGGGTAAAACCCTACTCTTTTCTTCTTGCAACCGTTCACCCGTAACCCCCCATTTCTTTTCTTTGCTTGCATAACAGCAGCAGACAACCCCCTTTTTAGCCGAAATAAATAGAAAAAAAGCTTTAAGACTTCAAAAATCCTCTCTGTTAGGGTTCGATGGCGTGTTTTAATGCCGCCACTGGCTATTCATCGCACCACCGCATCACCATCGTGGTTTGGTGACCGGTGTCGTGCAAGAACAGAGAACGGATCTCCGGTCGGATAGCGGTTGAGATGAGGTGAGCCCTCCCTTCCTTTCTCTTTTGTTTTCTTTTATACTTTGAATGAAAATGCAAATAAAGATGATGAAACAACGGTAAAAACGAAAAGAAAAGGAAATAACAGAAACCTTCTTGCATTCTCGTTCTTGATTTTTTTCTCTGTTTCTAACCGAAAAATGAGATAATACTTTTGAAATTAAAAGACGAAAACGAAGAAAATTGAAAAAAAAAAAACTTCTGATCTTTTGTTTTATTTTCTGATATATGCGCGTGTATACAAAGATGAGATCCCTCTTTCTCAATGGTTTTTTCTTTTCTCCTCGAACTAGATAAGGAGAATACCCATTTTTATCCTCTCGATTTTCCCCCCTTACATTTGATTAACCATGGCTTTTTATAGCCAATATCATAACAATATTTTTATGTTCTTTTCACTACTGTTGTTGCCTGTTTTTCTGCTGCCTTACTCTGTTGCTTCCGTCCTTTTCTCACTGTTTGCAGGTATGGGCGATGGGACTAGGCTCGGTGGAGGCAGTTGGCCGACTTTGGCAGAAGGTTAGGTGTGCGGCGCAGTGGGTTAAGAGTAGCTGCTAGGGTTGCTGTTACACATTAGGTTTTGGGCTAGAGATGTTGAATTTGGGCCACCGGGTTGGGTTAGGTTTTAGGTTACTTGGGTTGTGATAAATGGGCTCCGAGTATTGGGTATTGGATCGGGTATGAGGTTTGTTTTTAGGGGTTTTGGGTAGTTTAATGGGTGTAATTGGGTCTGTTTCGGGTAGTGGGTTAGGTTAATTTTGAGGGTTATTGTATTTGGTGGTTTGGATCTGGCCAAAATTGGCCTACAACAGAGGGTTGACGCCAAAAGTGAAGAAACTTGTAGGAAGGATACTCCATAATGGTCTGCTTTTCTCCTTCGGGATGACTCAATTTTCCAGACTGAAACCGAAGCCACGAGGCAATTATTGCTACGAATGCCATTGAATTTTCCACAACAAATTTATCCCCTATATATAGAAATATATGTTATATTAAATATATATATATAAGTTACTTTTTAGTTCAATTATTTTTATTTATTTATGTCGTGCTTTGTTTTATGTTTCACTTTCATGTTGTAATTGAATTCGATTTGTTTTATATAAATTTTAATACTTGAGTAATATTTTACGTAAATATTAATACGTTTATACATTCTTTTATATCATGTATTTTTATTTTATTTTCTTATATTTATGTCATGTAATTATATTCCTAATATAATATAAATAAAAAGTCAAACCCGCAGAGCGGGGTTGGATCCTTATTATAGTAATAATAACTCTGTGGTTATCAGAATTAGAGAAGTTGAATCCTATTTAATTGCTATCCCTATCGGATTGTAAATTGACTCACACCATGGACGGCACAATTGGAAAGAAGTAAAAATAATTTTCATTTTTTCACACAACATTCAAATTTGGTCATTAAATATACTACCTCAAGCTCACAATTAAACATTTGATCATTCAATCAAATCAATTTATTAGCTAAAAACACATAGATAAACTCAAAAAATCAGAGCGTAACTATTCACTGTCGATTCACAAACCTGATTCTTTTAGCCCATTTAAAGTGTAGTAAATAAAATAATTCTAATAATTGGTTAAATATGACTTAAAACATGGTTTTTCATATAAAAATTAAAAGTTTCACTTTTTCCGCTTTCTAACGATGAAAAATGAATTTTAAAAAGGCAAATAGACAAAATTATTCAAGTTTTTTTTTTCAAACAACACAACTTATAATAGACTGAACTCTAAAGTTAGTCAACTTAATAATCGGACGTTTTTGACAACTATCCTAAGTTTTTTTTTTAAAATCAATCAAATTAACACATACGAAACTAAATAGATTTTATTAGACCATTTTAGTGGTCAATGTAACATTCAAAATTTGGCCACAATATCTAAGCCAAATTTGAAAGGTTACAAACCCCCATCGAAGGACAATACTTTTGATTGTTGGAGTGATCCACTAATTACCGGATGGATAATATTTCAAATACTTCTCTTAAAAGAGTCGACCACTTGTTATGATGAAAAATCAAATTTCACCAATTAATAACATGTCAATAATATAATCCACGATATTTTTATCTCAAAAAGATAAACTAAATGACCGAGAAAATAAATAAGTAAGAAATAAATGGTCGCATTTCATTTTTTAGGGATTTACTCTTAAACTAGGCCAAGACCAAAATTAAAAGGTTTTTGTATAAAATTAGAGGATGGCGCTACTCAATCTGTGAATACCTTTACTAAATCTACTTTTTTTTCTTTCTACACTTAAAATAAGTCTGTCAATTAAAATGCAAGTTAAACGTAGTCTTCAACGAACAACAAATGAGGTTTTGTGTGGGTGTTTTGTTTATTCAACAACTTTCTTTTTGGTTTATATGAAATTGGTTAAAATTTTAATATTTCTTTATACTTTTTGAAAATTTAAAATTAAATTTTTATATTTTTGCTTTATGTAATTTAATACTTATACTTTTCAAATTTTAAAATTCAAATTCAACTGTTAACATTCAAGAATGAAACAAAAATATATATAATATGGGCTGGGCTTAAGCTTGAACAATCAAGGCCCAAGCTCAACCCAACCCAGCCATTTTTAAATTTATAATACTTTATATTATGTAATTTAGAATACATTAAAAAATAAACATATACTAAATATATAATACTACTCTAATGTAAATATTAAAATAATATTAAGATGACTATATAAAAATTTTGCAATAAATGAAAAATATATAGAACTATTAAATATTAAAATAAATGGTATATTCAAAAAAATAATTAATTGTTTAATTTTCTATCATTGTTTTTATGTATCTACTTAAATTTAAAACTAAAAGGATGTATGATAATAAATAAGAAAAATGATCAATTGTCTATTCAAAATAATTTCAACTCTTAAATAAAGACAGATGAAGTCTATTATATTAGAATTAACTTTTTTTAGTTTTTATGTAATTGGAATTTTCTAATATGAAGTAAATAAATACATTTTAATATTGTAACATTCATTTAGTTTATAAATGATTCATTTACTAATATGAAGTAAATAAAAACATTAGTGATGATTTTTTTTATATATTTACTCAAATGATTAAAATATTAATTGATGTAAATAAAAAAATGATTCATTTGCATTTGGTAAGATTTAATTAAACAATTTTTTTTTTGTTCTCATTGAATAATTTAATTACAAAAAAAAATTGTTTCAAAACATGACTATCAGATCATATCTAATTACCCACAATATGAAATGAGAAAATTTATAAATTTATTTACTTCAATTGAATAAATTCAAAAAAATTAAACTAAAGATTCTTATATAAAACATTTACTTTATAATTTTTTTAATAGATTTCATATAATTATTTATAATTAAATCTAATATAAATAAAAAGACAAAGCCGCAGATAGAGGTTATATCCCTAGTTTAGTAATAATAATTCTGTGGTTACCATAATTAGTGAGAAAAAATCAATGCAATGGCGCCCAACTTTTGGAGTAAGACAGGATTTCAAGTTGTCTATAAAGTCCAAGGCTTTGGTTGATTCAAATGCACAAAGGTATCAAGTGTGTGGTTTGTTGATTTAGAGAAGATGGAGGCTAAATCGTTTTGGGTACTACTCACTACACTGCTGTTTATCATGCAAGGCTGGCCACAGACTGAGGGCTGCTTGGAGCAGGAGAGAATTGCTCTCTTCCAACTCAAATCTTTCTTCAATGACCCTGCCAAATTGAAGGACTGGGTGGATGTGAAGGGTTCGAATTGTTGTCAATGGGAAAGAGTTGAGTGCAACATCACTAGTAAAAGAGTAATAAGTCTCTATCTCAATTACGCACGTCAAAGTACTTCAGATGGGTATCTCAATGTCTCTTTATTTCTTCCATTTGAAGAATTGAAGAGTCTTGATTTGGGTGGCAATAAAATTGCAGGTTTTGTGGATAATAAAGGTTTGTTGCTTTTCATCTCTATGATAACCCATTAATCCTTGAAATTTTATTTAACATTTTATAAATATTTCATTTATTTTGTTATTGTAAATTAAGACAATCATGACCAATAACTTTCTCTTGTATGTAGTATCTTTATCATCTACTTTCTACAACTTGGAATTGGACTTATACGAAAATTACTTCAATGAGAGTATCTTATTAAGTAAGCTTCTTTTAAAATAAATTAAAATGTAGTGATTACTAAATTCTCTATTAATTTATTTCATCCTACTGTTATGAAACTTCTTTTAATTAATTTTAATTAACTGTGAATATCCTTGATACATATTGTTACTTGATATATTTCATTGCTCTTGGATAGAATTGAAGAGTTTGACAAACTTGAAGAAATTAGATCTAAGCCAAAATAGGATCGTAAGCCTCCGTCACTTTGAAGGTATATTTAAATTTAATATTTTATATATAATCAACACAATCTTCAAAGTGTTGATCTATAAAAGTTATCTTTATGAACAAGTTAAAATATGAAAGCTTGACTAGTAATTATTCTTTCATATTATACAAACAAATTCTCTTCAGAATTGTATGACATAAATCTTTTATAGGTGAGAAAGTACATCCGATGATGAATTTGGAAGTGCTTGATTTGTATGGTAATCTCTTGAACATCAATGATCTAACATATCTTAAGGGGTTATCAAATTTAAAGTCCTTGAACATTGGAGGAAACCAATTGAAAGGGTCAATAGATATTAGAGGTATGTAAAATTTCATAAAATAAAAATAATAAGCTATATGTAAATTACAATTTCATCAACTTTTTTAACTGTTAAAAAAATTATATTCAAATATATTCCTTCTTATGGGATTTAATTTTTTTAGGTAGTAAAATAAAGGTATAATAATTTTTTGACCCTCTAATTTTACAAAAAAAAAAATTTACTTTAGCCCTCAATTTAATTTTTCAACTCTTTTAATCCTCAAATTTACATTTTTTTTTTCACATCACTTCAAAATGAATGGAAAAGTTAACGTTTGTTATTTCTGCTTATGTGGCATACATATGGATTACTATGTAGATGACATATCAGCATTTAACTAATTTTTAAAAATTTAAGTATTTTTTAATTTTTTTCAAAATTTTAATAATTTTAATGGTTATTTATTTTTTAAAATAGTTTTTATTTTTATTTTTAAATTAAAAATTAATTAAATATTAACGTGCCATCCACTTGACAATTCACATGTATGCAATATTAGTAAAGTTAAAAAACGTTAATCTTTTCCATTTGTTATAGCCCAATTTTGCATTCTTTAAACCCAAACCAAAAGACAAAACAGAAATCAAATAAATTAAACCAAATTAATGTCCATTTACATTTTTTTGAACCCAATTACAAACCCAATACCCACTAAAGCCCAATACCACTCAAATACTCAAAACCCGTTACAAATGCCCTACCCGTGACCCAAAACAGACCCAATTACTAACCCAATCTACCTAAGCCCGTTTACCCTCAGAAACCCTAACCCTACCCGAGCCTCCTACTTGCAAGCTGTTGCCGATTCAGCCTCTGACTCAGTAGCTGCTTCACCGCCTCTGTCCCATCGACTCAACATCCACCGCCCTTGCCAAGTTGTACCTGCAAAATAATAAACAGACTAGACAGAAAATAATAGAAAAAGATTGTAAAAACGGCTATAAAAGCCGAGTGATTTCACTGTGTAAAGGGGACTTTTTTGATTCGAATGAAAAATCACACATTAGAAAAATAAAGCAGAGACAGTAACACAAAAGTCGAAGGAACAATACCACAGTCAACAGATCTAAATACCGAAATACGAAATCAGAAGGTTTTTTCCAGAATCTGTCTTCTTCATATTTTCCCCTTTCATTCCTTTTTATTTTTACATGCATGTATATATAACATACTATAAAATAAAATATATAAAAAATACAAATAAAAAAGGTATAAAAAAATTACCTTTTTTCGGCCACCAGAACGGTGGCAGGAACGACGGCGGACGGTGGCACGCGGTGGTCCGATCACCGGCCGGTGACCGACCGGTGACCGGACGTTGACCGGTCCGGCGACCGGAGCCCGGAGCCCCCCTTTCCTTTTCCTTCCCTCTCCCCCTCTTCTCTCCCCTCTCCTCTCTTCCCCTTTTCCTTTTTTTTTTCCTCTCCGGGTAACAAATGACCAAAAAAACAAAAAAACACCCCTTTTATAGCAACCGACCTGGGTCGGGTCAACCCGATCCGACCCACCTCAGATCCGCGTGTTCTTACGTCATAGGGGATATTTATGCGATCAGTCCTTCCGCCTTTAGGGGCTGTGTAATCAGGTCCTATCCTCTTTGCAATTCAGCCCTGGAAGTTGTCCCGTGTTTCAATTTGGTCCCTAATGCCACTGTGCGTTTTGGGACTTTGGGAAAATTTCTGTTCTGGTCCCCTTAGGTTTTACCCGCGTTTAAATAGGTCCTATTTACATACTTATGTTTTAAAATCTGGCCCGGATATCTGCTTCCGTTTTCAATTTGGTCCCTTTTACTTTATTTCATTATTTCATTTTAATATTACCCCATTTATTATTATTTATTATATTATTATTATATATTATAATTATTATTATTACTATTTTATAATTGTTATCTATTATCTTTTTGAAAAATGTTTTGTTTTGTTATTATTTATTATATGTATTATTATGTAATAGTATGTATTATTATTATTATTATTATTATTATTTTATTATCATTAGTATTAGTATTATTATGTTTGTGCACATACGTGTATTATAATATTCTACATAGTATTATTTGATTTGTTTTAAAGTTTTATTTGTTTTGTGTTATATTATAGTATTATGTGTTATTTACTATTATTTTTTTCGATTTTATTACTATTGTACTTTATTTTCATTATTATATTATATTCGTCTTTTATATTTTATTATATCGCTATTATTATTATTATTATTATTATTATTATTATACCTATTATTTATTAACATTTACTATTGTTAGTGTTAGCATTTTTACTTAATACGTATATATGTATCATTATGTTTTTTTTTAATACTATATTTTCAAATACTATTATATCTGTATATGTTTTTTTAATACTATATTATACGTATACATGTGGATATTACATTTTAAATATTATATATGTCTTTTGATACTATACTATATGTTTTATTATCTCATATATATATTTTCTAGCTATACAATGTAATATGTGTATTCTTAACATTATACAAGATATATTTTCATACTATATATACTCCGTAATACTATTATCATGTACATACCTTTCTTAAATCTAGCATTATACGCTTTATATATGTTTGCTATTGTTTTATACTTTGCATTACTACTATTATCACACCAAATATATTATTATAGCTATTATTATCATGTATGCATCGTTAATATTCGATATGTTTTGTCACGTATATTCTTTACCTTTATTGTTATTTGCTTCTAAATTTAGCACACTAAATTCGCGTTTTTATCTCTTCATCGTTACTACTCATCCATAATCTTTTCATGTTTTGCAAATAAGACAATATGCCAATTTTAACATTATGCCAGTGATTTCATTGCTATTGTTGGGTGAATCACGATTGGCTCGTGTTAGAACGGGATATCCCTTTTCAAAAGAAATCAAAATTCCAAAAACGCTCGTATTCTTGATCAGATCACAACTAAGTTTTGAATTGAAATCGTGCTCTTGAAAATTAGACAATTCGCTTTTGAAAAGATACCAATTTTTGGGCGTCGCGGGGGTGCTAATACATTCCCCACGCGTAACTGACTCCCGAACCCTATTTTTCTCTGAACTTTAACGCGGACCTAAACTTGGCCTTTTACCCGAAATTTGATGTTTTATCAGGTGTCCGATCGCACCTAGAAGAAAAGATCGGTGGCGACTCCTTTGCTTTAACAAAAATCAAAACTCGTTTTCAAGATTTAAGATCGCCACAATTAGCGACCTAAGCTAAAAATTTTCGTCGCTACACCATTCATTTTGGGATGATTTGACAAAAAATACAAATTTAAGGACTAAAAAAACCAAAAAGTTAAATGGAGGTCTAAAATAATTTTGTTATAAAGTTGAAAGGTCAAATAAGTTATTATGCCTAAAATAAAATGTTTTTGATGACTTTCTTTTATTGAGGAAGGTAGTTGAATTTCATGAACCAAAATTATTGAATTTTTGGCGTATGATTTTGTTTGACTGATAAAAAGATATTTGATTGATTTGAATAGTATTGAATAATCTGATAAAGTTAAAAGAGTTGTATTTGATGGATAATGAAATTGAGAGCCTCCTATCTCCGCATGGTATGTGTCAATATATTTTACTTTATCATATTCTTACAAATACATATCAATATCTCATTTAATAGTTTATTAGTAATAAATTCATTTATCTAAATGTTTTGTAGATGGTGAGAGGTCACTTAATTTAACCAATTTAGAAGAGCTTTATTTGGGTAACAACTTCTTCAACAACAGTGTATTAGCACAGCTAAGTGGGCTTTCCAATCTAAGGTCGTTGATTATATACAATAACCGGCTAAAAGGATCAATAAATATTAAAGGTGGAATTACTTAATATCTTTAATCTTCCTTTAAATGAAATAAACTACTTGTTGAATTATTGCATTTATCATGTATGATTTAATTTTAAATTTTATTTTTTGATCTTCACAAAATTATTTGATATATATTTTAAGTAACTTAAGAGTCATTGAGAAAAATATTTTAATTTAAAGAAATGTATAAATTTTATATATTATCGCTTTTACAATTATATAAAAAATATATCAATATATAAATTAAAATTTTATCTCTTCAATAATAAAGTAAAATATATATACCAAAATAATAGTATTTCAATTTCAATTTCTTTTCTGTGTTATCAATTTTTTTAGTATTAAATTAAAAATAGTATTTTAATTAATAAATACAATTAACCTTTACATAAAACGAAAAAGAAACTAGTTAATATATATAGCTTTGTAGATGTGGAATCTATTATTGTTACCTTCTATAGTAGTTGCGTGTACAAAGTATACAATATACTTTTTATTAAATTAGTTCTCTATAATAATATGTTGTCTCATATTTTAACACAACTAATTCTATTTTTAAGTGAAAAAATAAATAAATTTTAGTTAAGATATTATTTCAATAAAATATTTAAATTTTATATAAAATATATTAATCATAAGGGTCTTTAATAAATGGAGTTACAGTAGTAAATTTTATTAAAGATACAATTCGAATCTCGATAATCAATATTTTTATTATTATACTATATTTTTTAATTTAAATTTCTTTAAAAAATTAAATATAATTTAAATACTAAATGTTGTTATAAGTGTATAACAATAACTTGTCTAAAACATCCAATATTTTGATAGAAAAAAGGAGTTATTATATAAAAGTTGAATATAACTTAATTTTTGTAATGATTACTTTATTGGACTGACAAAAATATATTGCATTGATTTGGATAGTATTGAATAATCTGACAAAGCTAAAGGAGTTGGATTTGGAGAACAATAAAATTGAGGGCCTCCAATCTCCTCATGGTACGGGTTGATATGTTTTACTTTATCATATTATTACATATACATAACAATATCTCATTTAATATTCCATTAGAAATAAATTTGCTTATCTAAATGCTTTGTAGATGTTGAGAGGCCACTTAATTTGACCAATTTAGAAGAGCTTAATCTGGGTTTCAACTCCTTCACAAACAGTTCATTGGCACAGCTTAGTGGGTTTTCTAATCTAAAGTCATTGAGGATAGGGAGCAACCAGCTTAAAGGATCAATAAATATTAAAAGTAAAATTACTTAACATATTTAATTTTCTTTTAAACGAAATAAATTAATTGTTGAGTTATTGTATTTATTCTCTGTGATTTAATTTTAAATTTTATTTGTCGATCTTCACAGAATTATTAAATTCTTTGAGCAACTTAGAGGAGCTAGACATAAGCGATAATAATGTGAAGGAATTTGTGCCTATAAAGAACAAAGGTATGTGTATCAACTAAGGAAAGTCTTACTAGTTACTTGCCATTAGATATCTAGTGAACTGATGCCAACCATTAATTTGACTTTCAGAAAATGGAAGTTCGGGAAAGCTAAAGATTGCTACATTAGACTATGTGTTCACCAGTGGAACTACTTCTCTAATACAACTTTTGAAGACATTCTCATCTGTTAAGACCTTATATTTGAGACACAATAAATTTAACAACACATTTCCTACCCAAGGTATAATATGTATGTATGAGAATATATAATTTTATAATTTGATTCCATTTAAAAATATTATTTACTTAACATCAATCATTTAAATAACTCTTATACACTTGTAAAGATCAATTGCATGTGTCGAGCAAAATAGAGGAATTAGTGTTGGATTCGTCATCTCTCAACAACAACATTCTTCAAAGCATCGGTGCATTGGCTTCTCTTAAAAT
Source organism: Gossypium stocksii (assembly GCA_020496765.1). NCBI lineage: Eukaryota > Viridiplantae > Streptophyta > Magnoliopsida > Malvales > Malvaceae > Gossypium > Gossypium stocksii. Next base: position 7,358,357 of record CM035623.1, read on the forward strand.
TTTGTCTTTGAGTGGTTGTGGGCTGTCTGGGACATTACCTACGCAAGGTAAATTAATAATTATGACATAATTATTTAGACAATCTCTTGATTAATTATTTTTTTTATCCTCTTAGAATATTGAAGTAACTTGCACAAAAAAATTTTTACAGGGTGGTGTGATTTACAAAAGCTTGAGGTGTTGGATCTCAGTGAAAATGCTCTTGAGGGAACACTCCCTTCATGTTTGGCTAACTTGTCATCTCTTCATTATTTGGATATTTTCGATAATCAATTCGCCGGGAAAGGTGCCTCCACTGCTCTAGCCAATCTCACTTTGCTTAGATTCATTTCTCTTTCACGAAACTTATTCGAAGTTCCATCCATTTTCATATCATTTGCCAACCACTCACACCTCAAAGTCCTCTTGGGTAGTCAAAACAAGTTAGTCAAAGAGCCTACCATTCAAACATGGGTCCCAAAGTTCCAACTAAAAGCCTTCCGTTTGTCGAATTGTACAACAAAGGAACTCCACATTGAAATTCCAAAATTCCTCTATTACCAAAATGACCTGAGTTTGGTTGATCTTTCATATAATAATTTTAGAGGGAAGATTCCTTTTTGTTTGTTAGAGAACAATACAAGAATGGAAGCATTTTTAATGAAGGGTAACTCTTTTATGGGCTATCTCAATCTTCCATCTCATCCGAGTCCAAACACGTCAGTTGTTGATATATCTGACAACAAAATACAAGGTCCCATTCCAGTAAACATTTGTTCAATCTTTCCACAACTATCTTGGTTAAACCTATCAGGCAATTTCCTTCAAGGTAATATTCCTCCTTGTTTGGGTAGTTTGAATACTGTAGATTTATTATTAGATCTGTCACATAATCAGCTCTCTGGAGGAGTGCCAGAAATGTTAGCTCAAAGTGACTCGTTGGGATTTCTTAGGTTATCAAATAATCATCTAAGTGGGAAGATAACCCCAACTATCTTTTGCTCATCTTCATTAGTAATGTTATATTTAGATGGTAATAACTTTGATGGAAATATACCTAGCATTGATACCTCAACTTGCCCTTTGTATTCCCTTTTTGATATGGATTTAAGTAACAACAATTTGTCCGGAGAGCTCTCAAGATGGATATGGGATGTGTCAAACTTACATGCATTGGCAGTATCCAACAATCAGCTCAAGGGTCTCATTCCGATGGAATTGTGCTATTTGGATTCTCTTTATATTTTGGACCTCTCAAAAAACAATTTTTCTGGCCCAATACCATCTTGCTTCTATGCACAATCTATTGAACATCTCCATTTGAGCAAAAATAGATTAAGTGGAACCTTGGCAAATGCATTATTTAATAGTTCTTCCTTGGTGACTTTAGATCTTAGTGAAAACCAGTTGACTGGGGAAATTCCTTACGGGATTGGAACTCTTTCGGCTTTAAGTGTCCTCCTTCTAAAAGCCAATTATTTTATCGGAGAAATTCCCGTTGAGATATGTAAATTGTATTCGTTAAGCATCATTGATCTTTCTCAAAACAAGCTTTCTGGTTCAATACCTTCTTGTTTGAGTCATTTAACTCTTGAGCCAAATCATGGAAAATCTTTAACAAAGATATATTCGTTGGTGTCATTTAGAGGAATTGTGGAAGGAGCTAATTACTTTGGAATGACAGAATTTGAGTGGTCCACTTTAAGAGGAGCTCAGTCACTTGATGTAAATCTCATTATTGAGAATCAAATGGAAGAAAATGTGGACTATACAACAAAGAGAGCATCTTACACATACAAGGGAAACATTCTTGACTACATGTCTGGAATTGATTTATCATGTAATAGATTAACAGGTGAAATCCCTACAAAGATTGGAAATTTAAGTGAAATTCGATCAATAAACTTGTCACATAATAATTTGACTGGACATATACCGTCAATGTTCTCAAAGCTCAAGCAAATTGAGAGTCTGGACCTTTCTCACAACAACCTAATTGGAAGAATCCCTACTCAATTGACGGAGTTGTACACTTTAGCAGTCTTCAATGTGTCATACAACAACTTGTCAGGGAGTATTCCGTCTCCGAAAGCTCAATTTGGAACCTTCGATGAAAGCAGCTATGTGGAGAATCCTTTTCTCTGCGGGCCTCCCCTGGATAAAAATTGCAGTGACCTTGATTTACCCCCGACAGCAGCACCAAATACCTCAAACAACGAAGAAGAAAGTGGTTTGATAGACAAGTATGTTTTTTGGGTGACCTTTTTTGTTTCTTATGTAATTGTGTTACTGGTTATTGTTCTCATCCTGTATATAAATCCTTATTGGCGACAAGCATGGTTTTCTTTTGTTGAACACTGCATCAAGACCTTCCAGTATTTTATTGAGGACAATCTTCTGCGATTTCCCATCTTCAAAGGAAGCAGTTAGCCTTGTGCTTTTGGTGGTTTACATTTGCATGTAATTGTTTCTCAAAGTTTGTTTGGGTTATTTGCTTTAAGGTTTTTAAAGGTAGAATGTAATATCTTTGTTATGTAATAATTGATAGTGTATTATGAGAAAACTATGTATAATGTTATGCATTACCGATTAAAACATTTAATAATGCTTTACAATTTTCAGCATTGTGATAAACATATTGTAGCATATATATTATATATATATATATATATATATATTATATCTATCTGTATTTTTGGAGTCAATCAAGCCATTGATGTTGTGGTAAAATTTTTATATTGTTTCAAACCTTAGCATAAAGAAAGAGAGAAAAGATTATATGAAATTGTGGTTCCATATCCTTATTCCTTTCAAATAGGAAAATAATAAATTAAATTTTTCCTCTTGATTTTTAGCACTTTAGTTGAATTTAAATTTTTCAAAAGGAAAAAACTGAAAATCAAGAGGAAAGAATAAGGATGACATGAAATCACAATTTCATACAATTCTTTTTCAAAGAAAAATCTTTTGTCACTAAACCATAAGCTCAAACTTATATATATAATTAGTCCAAACTTTATATTAACTATTAAGAATGACAAAAATAGTCTTTAAATTTTTAAATGATATAAATATTTTTTAAATTAATAAAGTTGTCATAAATAAATATGTGGTTTCATTATTTTATTTAAACTCAAATTAATAAATATTTAAAAATTAAGTTCACATGATATTTATCTAATTTGAAATTAACAAATTTGAGTAACAATAAAATTGAAAGTTTCTAATCTTCCCATGGTATGTGTTGATATGTTTTATTTTATCATATTCTTACATATGCATACCAACATCTCATTTAATATTCCATTAGTGATAAATTCGCTTATCTAAATGCTTTGTAGATGGTGAGAGGCCACTTAATTTGACCAATTTAGAAGAGCTTAATTTGGATTTCAACTCCACAACTTTTTGGCACAGCTTAGTGGATTTTCCAATCTAAAGTCATTGAGAATAAGGAGTAATAAACTTAAAGGATCAATAAATATTAAAGGTGAAATTACTTAACATATTTAATCTTCTTTTAAACGAAACAAATTTGTTGTAGCCCAATTTTGCATCCATTTTAAACCGTTTTAAACCAAACCAAGAAGCAAATAAACCAAAAATAAGTATAGGACACAAATTTTAAAATTAAAAGTCCAAAACTTAATGTCCATTTACAAGCCCGTTTTAAACCCAAAATTCAATTACCTAAATCCAAAGCCCGTTTATATTTAAACCCAACAACAGAAACCTAGCCCAATAACCAAACCCTAACCCAACCCAAATCAGAAACAGACAGACTCAAACCCTAGTCCCTTGCGTCGTAACCCCTCCCATGTGCACCCTTGGCACGCACAACACCCGATGACAGCACCATTCTTCGAGGATTGCACCGAAACGGCCATCTAAACCCTGTTGACCGGTTAAAGCGCCTGCAAAGGAAAGCAAAAAAGAAGAAAGAAACAGAAACTGAACCATACGCAAGCAAGAGCAAAGAAACAATAATATAAACAATAGTAATAATATCGATATTTCCAGTGTATTGGTCGAAGATAAACTGAACCAAAAACAACAAGCAGGGGGATTTTTTTTTTTATCATTCGACTATAAAAGCCTAAAACAAAAATGTTGTAAAAAGGGGGGATTTTTCTTTGAATACCAAAAAAAACAAAAAAGAACAGAGGTATTTTCACTAATTTCACATCTATTTTTACTTTCGTCCTACTGCATATACATAGAATAGGAACAAAGGTTGAAACTTTACCTTCACTGCACGATCGGAGTGCGAACCCGAGATGTTTTTGCATCGTTTAAGTCTATTAGAGAAGGATTTGAGGCGTTTAAGGGGTAGATCCGGGTTTGAAGAGTCTTTTGGGTCAAAAATCGACCCTTTTGTGAACTCCGACCACCGTATGCGGTGGCGGAGTGGGTGGTTGGTGATGGTCTGATGACCGGAGCATGGCCGAACTTCGGCCGGCGCTCAGAGGACCGAGAACCCTCTCTTCAGAGAGTTTTGGTTCGTTTTTGGAAGAAAGGTTTTTAAAATGAAAATTTTTTTATTTTTTTGGTATTTAAATCGAATGTACACGACGTCGTTTTGGAATGGGTTGTTAGGACCCAAAACGGTGCCGTTTCACGGCATGGATTCGCGCGAATGACCCGACCCGAGGAGGATCCGCGTGTTTTCGACCCTTGGTCTATTTGCTGGCCAGGTCCTTTCGCTTTTCTGGTGTTATGCAATGCAATCCTGTATTCGTTTTGTAATTTGTCCCTATATTTTATATATTATTTCAATTTAGTCCTTGCATTAGTGACGGACCAGTGCGTGAACGGTGCCGTTTTGAGTGGGGGGTAATTGCCCTTTTAATCCCTGTTATGTTTTTATTTTTAAATCAGCCCTAAAACTTCGTTTTTGTTTCAGATTTAGTCTTTTTTTTTAGATTTAAGTTGATTTTTATATTATTTTTGCTCTTTTATTTTATTTTTAATATTATTTATATTGTTCTCATGATTATTATAATAGTCTTATTATTACTTTTATTTTTACCCCTTTTGTTATTTATATCAATATATTATTATAGTTACCATTATTATTTCTAACATGTATATTATATACATACTTTCAATACTATATTATGTACATATTTCTGATATTATTACATATACTTGTGAATACTATATATTTCTTTCTTATATATTATGTACGTACTTTTAACCCCATTAAGTATATACAATCCTCTTAACATTATATCTTTTCATATCTTGTACACATTTTCAATATTATTATATGTATTTTTCAATAATATCGCTATGTATATATCTTTATACGTGTACGTATATATATGTAGGAGACATTATTTGCGTTTTTGAATGTTGTGTCTTTGTCACCTTATGCTCTATTATTCTATGTTCATATGTGTATATATGTACGTTCACAACTTTTATTTCATGTTTAATTCTTATCGCGTTTAATATCACATGCATCGTTTTTATTATTGTCATATCTATCATTAGCTTCGATATATTTCTAACTTTTTCTATTTCATATCGAGTTGCTTTTCATTACTATGAAAACGACACATGAGGCAACGTCCCGATTTAAGACTAAGTCGTCGATTTCATCGCTATGTTGGGTGAATCATGTCGGCTCATGTTGAAAATTGGAACGTTCTTCTAAACATCAAAAAATTTCGAAAATCCCTATTTTTTCAACCGGATCACGATTAAATGTTAAAGTTATCTCGCTCTTTTAAAACCAAGATGACACGTGTTTAATAAGATACCAATTTTGGGCATTGTGGGGGTGCTAATACCTTCCCTACGTGTAACCGGCTCCCGAACCCTATTTTTCTCTGAATTTTAAACATAGACCTAAACTAGGCCTTCTTTTTATCAAAAATAAAACTTTTGTTAAAATAAAGATTTTATAGGTATCCGATCACGCCTAGAAAAGAGATCGGTGGCGACTCCTTTTTTAAAATCAAACCTCAGTTTTCAAATTTTCAAATCAATTAGCGACCAAAGCAAAAATTTTACGTCACTACAAAATTAATTGTTGAGTTATTGCATTTATTCTCTATGATTTAATTTTAAAATTTATTTGTCGAGCTTCATAGAATTATTAGATGCTTTGAGCAACTTAAAGGAGCTAAACATGTGCTGGAATGAGTGAAGGAATTTGTGCCCATAAAGAATAAAGGTATATGTATAACTAGGAAAGTCTTTCTAATTGCTTGCCATTAGATATCTAGTGGATGATGCCAACCACTAATTTGACTTTAAAATGGAAGTTTGGGAAAGCTAAAGGTTGCTATATTAGAATATGTGTTCACTAGTGGAACTATTTCTCTAATACAACTTCTGTAGATACTCTTATCTGTTAAAACCTTATATTTGAGAGGCAATTACTTCAACTACACCTTTTCTACTCAAGGTTTAATATGTATGTGTGTGAATATATAGTTTTATAATTCCATTTAAAAATATTATTAGAACACTTCAGAATTTGGAGTTAGAAGTTTTGAGGTATTTGTTTAGGGTCAGTGTGTAGTTTGAATTTATATGAGGGTTAAATTAAGATATTATTATTATTATTATTAGAATTAGTCTCAAATGGTGTAGAAAAATGGAAAGCTCAAGCCAAGTCCGGCGAAGTTCAAGACAATACATGAGATAGAAGCTTGAAGAGGCTTTATTTGACTTAGAAATAATATCTGGAAATTTTGTTAAAATGCTTTGGTATGAATGAAAAATCAAAACCTGTTAGTTAATACTTTCTTTGCTTTTCATTTCAAGCTTAATGTTTCTATGTTGCAAAAAAATAATGTAGAACGAGAATACATATTAAAGATATCATATGCAAATGTTGTTGCTAACTTAATTACCCTTTTAATCCCTGTTCTTCGCGCGCGCGTTCAAATAGGTCCTTGTTTTATGTTTTTATTTTTAAATCAGCCCTAAAACTTCGTTTTCGTTTCGGATTTAGTCTTTTTTTTAGATTTAAGTTGATTTTTATATTATTTTTGCTCTTTTATTTTATTTTTAATATTATTTATATTGTTCTCATGATTATTATTATTAATAGTCTTATTATTACTGTTATTTTTACCCCTTTTGTTATTTATATCAATATATTATTATAGTTACCATTATTATTTCTAACATGTATATTATATACATACTTTCAATACTATATTATGTACATATTTCTGATATTATTACATATACTTGTGAATACTATATATTTCTTTCTTATATATTATGTACGTACTTTTAACCCCCATTAAGTATATACAATCCTTTTAACATTATATCTTTTATATCCTGTACACATTTTCAATATTATTATTATATGTATTTTTCAATAATATCACTATGTATATATCTTTATACGTGTACGTATATAAATGTAGGAGACATTATTTGCGTTTTTGAATGTTGTGTCTTTGTCACCTTATGCTTTATTATTCTATGTTCATATGTGTATCTATGTACGTTCACAACTTTTATTTCATGTTTAATTCTTATCGCGTTTAATATCGCATGCATCGTTTTTATTATTGTCATATCTATCATTAGCTTCGATATATTTCTAACTTTTTCTATTTCATATCGAGTTGCTTTTCATTACTATGAAAACGACACACGAGGCAACGTCCCGATTTAAGACTAAGTCGTCGATTTCATCGCTATGTTGGGTGAATCATGTCGGCTCGTGTTGAGAATTGGAATGTTCTTCTAAACATCAAAAAATTTCGAAAATCCCTATTTTTTCAACCGGATCATGATTAAATGTTAAAGTTATCTCGTACTTTTAAAACCAAGATGACACGTGTTTAATAAGATACCAATTTTGGGCATTGTGGGGGTGCTAATACCTTCCCCACGTGTAACCGGCTCTCGAACCCTATTTTTCTCTAAATTTTAAAAGTAGACCTAAACTAGGCATTCTTTTTATCAAAAATAAAACTTTTGTTAAAATAAAGATTTTATAGGTATCTGATCACGCCTAGAAAAGAGAACGGTGGCGACTCCCTTTTTAAAATCAAACCTCGGTTTTCAAATTTTCAAATCAATTAGCGACCAAAGCAAAAATTTTAAATCGCTACAGCTGGCGACTCCACTGGGGACACCTTTCGAGAGTTGAGTCGAATTAAACACGCATTGTCAAAATTTTCAAAATTTCTTGTTCAAGTGAACTCTTAGTCATGATCCTCGAATTTTGTTTTCGAAAAAATCATACATCCGAATTATGTTGTTAATATTGTTCTAATTTGTTTTATCTTTTTGTTTTTCAGCTCTAATTTTATGGTTTTAGTTTTGTAGTTTTTAAAATAAAACGAAAGGTTTGTGAGTTTCTCCCCACACACCGTTCATGTACATTTTTTGCATAACATGAGCTCTATACCCGGGCTCCGTCCGTTTAAGTGAAAGTAAACGCTATGCCTTCGTGAGTTTACTCGTCCCTCCGCATAGGCTAGTGAATACTTTCGGGTTACATACGACTTATGCTTTTGTGAGTTAACTTGTCCCTCCGCATAGGCATAAGTAAATGTAATCCCTCGAATTAGACTCATAAGTCTATGATGGGCCATGACCGAGGCTCTGTACTAATCTCAGTAGATGACAGTACGGACAATTCGAGTACCTATCTAGAACTAAAACCGTATATAGTGAACCGTACGAGCCACCTAACTAGAGCCATGCCGAATCTCCGTCCATTTAGTAGTCACGGAAATAAGTACACGGGAGAAACGCCTCCAACCTTTTGCATTTTCACTTTTCACGCAAGGGGATCGGGTCTGTTTAATAAACTAGATCGGGTAGCTTAATTTGTTAAATTTTCCGTGTTTTTTTACCTATATTTGATTACTAACCAAGGGTTGTTTATCATTGTTTTATTTTTCATCATGCATTATAGGCATCATATTAGGAAGGTGTTGACTAGAGATCGGTTGCCAAAAAACGGGTCTCTGATGGAAGAGTCGATTATACAAACAACCGAGAAAAATATCGTCGTTCGGGATTGGCCTCTGAAAACCCAGAAAGAGAAAAGGGACAGTCTAGTGGAAGGATGCGTTTCCAATCTTCCTGAGCACGTAACTATGAATGTTCGTCAGAATAATCTTAAAGATTTGACTCAGATTTGGAAACAGTGGGATGTAGACGCTAGGGAAATCTTCACTGAAAGGTACGGAGATATAGCCAACCTGATCGCTATCAACATAGACGAGCGATTGATTCAAGCCATGATCAGATTTTGGGATCCGGCCTACCAATGTTTTACTTTTAATCAAGAAGACATGACTCCGACTGTAGAAGAGTACACTGCTTTACTCCGTGTCGAAAATGTACAAGTCTATAAGATATATGTGAAGGAACCCAAGCCGATGACCTTCAAGAAAAAGCTAGGGAAATTGACAGACATGACTGATACATGGGCCGAAAAACAAATAAAGAAGAAGAATAAAGTCATTTGTATCCCGTGGTTTTCCTACGAGATTTGGTTATAAACCATCCCAATATGTTGAAGAGAGTGAATCTATTTGCTTTGGCCATTTATGGATTGATCATCTTCCCAAAAGTTTTTAGACATATAGAAGTGGCTGGTGTATGCGTTCGCGATACTAAGTAATAAAATTTATAAAGAACTTGATCACACCAAAACTAACTAATATCACGACGTTAAGGCAAGCGCACCTATCGAACAGTAGTATAGCTTAGTGGCAAGACCAAGTTATCATACCCAAGGGAACCAAAAGTACTATTACTTACTTCTTTTCTATTATCTAGCCTAAAAATAAGAGAGGGTTGTTTAAACTAATTTTAAAACTAAACTAAGAAAAGTACAATGAGTAAATTTGGGAAAACTTTTAGAGAAAAGCTGATTAATATGGACAATACTTAAGGGAGAATCCACCTAGACTTCACTTGTTATTGTTTTCTTGAACTATATGATTTGTTTACTTGACTTGATCCGTAGAGATCCCTAATCTATGCTAAACCCTCCGTCGAGGCGTAGAGCAACTAGGCCTAAGTTGTTAATTAAAGTTCCCTTATTAATTAACTCCCTAGGTTGCATTAATTCGATCTATGGTTCCTCATATTAGGTTTGACCCTAATCCGGCAGATTTATGTCACCCTATGTCTAGGGTTGCATGCAACTCCGCTTAATTATGGTAGATCTATTCTTATCACAGGGACTTTTTCTCCTCTGCTCTAAGTACATCCAATTCTTGAAATAATACCTAGGATTATTAAATCAAGAATGAAGAACACATAATTAAGAACAATTCAAGTATTTATCATATAAATTAAGAATAAATAACAAGATCTGTCTTAGGTTTCATCCCCTTCAAGTATTTGAGGGGTTTAGTTCATAATAAAGAAGGAAAACATCTCAGAAGATATAAAATAACAAAACATAAAAGAAACCAAAAACCTCTGAAGGAATTTAGGGAGATCCTCTATGTTGCTGTAGAATTCCAGCTTTTGAGATGAATTAATCGGCCTCTCCCTTGGAGTAATCCCTTGCTTCTACCTTCGGTGTGGCAGAAAGACGAGAGGAAAAAAAGATCTAAAAATGTGTCTTTCTCCCTACCTTATGAGGTCTTTATATAGAGAGCTTTTGGGAGCCTTTCTTAGCCTCTAAGCATCCCAATTCGAGTGAAATTCCCTTTCCTCACGACTAGAACACACCCGTGTGCCACGCCCGTGTGGGTTCGACAAAGGCCGTGTGATTTGGCACGTTCGTGTGGCCTGGCCGTGCTTGTCGGGGCTTTGACCGTGTGATCTTCATGTGGCACTCCCGTGTGGCATTTTTTGGCCCGTGTTGTTCGCACTTTTTGGTTCATTTTTCACCGTTTTTGGCCCGTTTTCTATTCTTTTCTCTTCCTTATGCTCTCCTGAGTATAAGATATGAAAAAGAAAGATTAGGAGCACTAATTCTCACAAAATTGATAAGAATCCATCCAAAATATAGGCTAAACGTGAGGTAAAAATATGTATAATTTAGCGTTTATCAAATACCTCCACACTTAAGCCTTTGCTTGTCCTCAAGCAAAATCTCAATCCCTAAAAAGAATCATTCTTCTCAACCTATAATCTTTATCAATAATGTTTCAAACTAATCCGCAGGTAATTATACAATGAAAAATTCAATCAGAGGAACATTAAAGATTCAATTATTCTAAGTTGAGAATTTTATCATTGAAAACATAAGTCTCTTCCTTCCTCCTAAGTAGTTATCTCTTCATCTTAATTAACAGGAGTTGACATCCTCACTAAGGGTTCAATCTATTCACTCGAAGTGTTTAGGGTTCAAAATTTAGGCACTCTCTAGTCAACCTGAAAAGTTATTACCATAAGCTTGCAGGGAAATCAAATCTCCACCACTATAGTTTGATATGATACATCGATCAAAAGGTCTTTTCATGGTTGTAGCGGGGCTTGGTTAGGGGTGTTGTCACAGGTTGCAAAAGAGGGTTAGAATCGAGATTGAATTGAAAATTTATCTAGCTAGAAAAATCTCTATCACTGGAACATATTTCTAAGGCTTTAATAACATCATTTTGGTAGCCTTAAAATAGAAATATGCAAAAACTTAATTTGAACTATTACAAATTACAACTGAATTTAACTGTATATACACATGGATTTTTTTTAGAACAATTCAAGTAATACGATGAATTGAATAAAAATTTACAACTTTACATACTGGAAAAGAGAATAAAGCTTAGATAAAAAGTTCAACTCAGGTCTCGACAAAAATAGGGATCAAAAGTAATTGAATGGAAAATTCAACAAAAACAGGTTAATGGTTAATAATCAACGGGTAGGTCAAAGGAATGGGTTGTTAGGCTTAACGGGGTTCACTAGGGGTTAATTCATGAAGGTAGGCTTTTTGTGGAGTAAGTGGGTTAAATCCTAGGTGCCTTTATCATTTCGGTATATTAAATCAATGATGTGGTCTCGACCTGTATAATCAAAGCAAGTTCTAGAATAACAATTCAGTGTTGACTCACTCAAAGCAATAATAAAAGTGAGCACGAAAGAATGTATGCTCAAAAAGGCTCAAAATCTCACCAGAATTATGGCTTTTGATGTCAATCCTGCGAATTTTAAATCTCAAGATAGTACTTAAAATTAGGGAAGATAACTTATGCAAAAATTGGAGTTCTCAAAAATTTCAACTTATCATGCTTGATTCCTTAATGTTTTTAAGTTTGAATAATCATAGTACAATCACTTATATCTTAATTCTCAACATATCAATAAAAATCATAAATGAATTAATTCCTAATAGTAGATTGAAGATAATGCTATTGAGGATAGTGCAATTAGATAGAACAATTTCAGGAATTTCAAAGAGAGTGAAATAAAATTTTAAAGTACGCTCCCCCCACACTTAAGATGTACATTCCCTCAATGTATAAAGATAGCATTAGTAGCAATAGAAGCATAATATCATAAGATAGGGAGAGGTATGAAACTTCCTAAAATATGGATGGATTTGTGAGACGGAAGTTGTGGTATGGTGTTCCCTTTTTCGTAGAGATTTGAGCTGTAGAGCTCCTTTGAAACTGCGAAGGGATTTATTAGTCGTAGGAGGTTAAGATGAAGAGGGATTATTTCGTTAGGAGGTAGCCGTTATGAAAAACAAAACAAAATATGAAAAATACTAATATTCAAATAAGGAAAAAGCTGAAATAAAAGAAAATAAATCTGAAAAAGAAAAGGAAAAGAAAGTTAAAGGAAAAGGTGAAAATTAAGATCAGTGTTTAATAGTTAGAATAAAGGAAGAATAAAAGATAAATGATAAAAATGAGAATAAAATAAAATAGAACAAAAACAAAAGATAAAAGAAGATCTAATCTTCTGATGGGTCTCGTGGAGGTCAGGTGATGCTCAGGTGCTGACATATCTGCGCTAAAGTGGCGTCGATATAATCAAAGCGCTGGAAGCATTGCTGTTCAAATCGGTTTAAGCGCTCGTGTATGTCAGCGTATGGGGCTGCTGTCTGGGTGGGTCATCTGGGGCGTAATGGTTCGGCGGGTGCATCCTCCTCAGGTGGTGGCGGTGGGACATCATCAGCAACGTCCTTTGGGTCCTCGCCTTCTTGGATAAGGCAGAAGTGGAAGTGGCGGCCACCTGGCCGTCGCTCTACCATCCTCATGTGGAGCATGCTCTGGATACCTTGGGAGGACATCTGGCCAAGTAAGGTGTAGGAGGAGGTCTGGGCTGCAATGTTGAATAGGCCGAAGTAACGGCCTAGTCTCGTGGTGTACGGGCCCATGGATATGATGCCTCTCCGGTGCCTTTCAGTCTGGTGCTGCATGGCCAATGCTATGAAGTAGGCGAGGTCGATGGTGCGTCCGTTCGCCATGCACCAGAGGAAGTAGACGTCGTGCGTGTTGACGACGCCTGTACTCTCCCGTCTACCTGTCAAGGTGTGAGCAAGGAGGGCATGAATGTACCTTAGAGAGGGAGGGAGGGCGGTCGCCTTGCTGACACTGGGGTTATAAGTCTGTTGCCTCGGAGCAATCTCGTGCCAACAGTCGACTGGCCGGATATGGATGCGCCTGGAAAGAGTAGGGAAGTCTTCTTCTGCCATGAACTACTCGGTATAGAGACCGAGAGCCGTGCCGAACTCTGGGACACTCAGCTGTCGCACAAGACCTCCTAATCGAAATTGGACCGTGCCGGGATCATCAAATCTGTTCATGACGGTCTGGAGGTGTAATGTGGAACAGAACTCGAGAGTGAGTTCTAGGTAGGTGGGCTCCACAATCCTAAAGAACTGGTTCCATGGGTCGGTAGTTAGCAGGGCTCAGTCATCATCAACCAGGTTTACTTGCGCGAGGGCCTCCTAGTCAATGCATCGGCCCATCGAGATAGTGCGTGCTCGGAGTAACTGGTAGCGTTCCTCTTGGGAGTCCTGCAGAAATGTGAGGAATGGGTGGCGTGTCTCAGAGGTGGGTCTCGCTGAGGAGTTTCTCGATCCCTTTCGTTTTTTGGATACGGGGACAGTAGTCTTTCTAGCGCAGGAAGAAGACATAGTATCTGAAATAAAACAACACGATCGTTAGTTCTAAAAATTGAGATTAAAATAATTTGAAATGTAAATTGATATTTTTCCTAAAATAAGAAATGAGGAGTAACCTGAATAGTAAAATCTAATCATATTAAAAACTTATAACAAAAACTAAGAACTATGGGTATATATAGTGATTTTATGAAAAAAGAAAAAAAGGGCAAATAACTATTAATTTAAATGGCAAAATGACATGTTCTCTAAGTGGTAATCAAATGAGAAATTAAGTGGCATGCGATCTTAATTGATTCTATATTGTTCTAGAGTATTCATCTTATATTCTCTAATTCCATTCCTAAACTATCAATTATACTAAAGTAAAAATAAATAAATATTTAAATAAATGAAATAAAACAAAAATAAATGAGAAAAATGAGAAAATAGAACCAAGTATGACGTTGCACGGTCATTGGAGGCTGTTACACGGGCATGTGGAGGTTATTTTTGAGTATTATAGTGGTTTTGAGGGTGGTAGAGGTGCTTACGGAGGTTGGGGAGGTTTTGGGTGTGAGATTCTAGGGTTTTAGGTGAAAAGGGAAAGTGAAAAATGCCTCCTATTTATACATTTTGGGTCACACTGGCATGTCGCACGCCCGTGTGAATCGTGTGTAGCCTGTGCTTTTCGAAAATCGGATGTTTTAGCAAGCCATGTTCGATGAGCACGCCCGTGGGGATGTTGAGCATGGCCGTGGGAGATCTGTTCTTCGTCGATTATACGGTCGTGTGGTGGTGGACACGAGCGTGGGAGATCGCATTCGTTCGTCACACAGTCGTGTGATATAGAACACAGGCGTGTCCAAATTGACAGAATCGTCCACGGGCTTAAGGCACGGGCGTGTGTCTTTATGTTTTCCCATGTTAAAGCTGCAGGGTTGCCACGGCCATGTCGCATGGCCGTGGGTGATCGTTGCTAGGCCGTGTGGATTTCGAAAGGTTGCCACGGCTATGTCGCACGGCCGTGGGGTTTTATCGATGGCCCATGTTTTGGGGAAAAGTGATAAACGCTAAAATTATACATATTTTTACCTCACATTTAGCCTACATTTTGGATGGATTCTTATCAATTTTGTGAGAATTGGTGCTCCTAATCTTTCTTTTTCATATCTTATACTCAGGAGAGCATAGGGAAGAGAAAAGAACAGAAAACGGGCCAAAAACGGTGAAAAATAGACCAAAAAGCATGAACCACATGGGCTAAGAGGTGCCACACGGTCGTACCACACGGGAGTGCCACATGAAGATCACACGGAGAAAGCCCCGACAAGCACGGCCATGACACACGGGCGTGCCAAATCACACGGTCTTTGTCGAACCCACACGGGCGTGGCACACGGGCATGTTCTAGGCGTGGGAAAGACGAATTTCACTCAGATTGGGATGCTTAGAGGCTAAGAAAGGTTCCCCAAGAGCTCTCTATATAAAGACCCCATAAGGCAACATAGAGGGGGGCCTTCTTCCTCTTTTTACACAACTTTTCTCTCATACGAAGGATAAAAGCAAGGGATTACTCCAAGGGAGAAGCCGATTGATTCATCTCAGAAGCTGAAATTCTGCATCAACATAGAGGATTTCCCTAAATTCCTTCAGGGGTTTTTGGTTTCTTTTATGATTTGTTAT
This sequence comes from Gossypium stocksii, assembly GCA_020496765.1. Taxonomy (NCBI): domain Eukaryota; kingdom Viridiplantae; phylum Streptophyta; class Magnoliopsida; order Malvales; family Malvaceae; genus Gossypium; species Gossypium stocksii. The sequence goes on from CM035623.1 coordinate 7,374,027, forward strand.
TTTATATCTTCTGAGATGTTTCTTTTCTTTATTATGAACTAAACCCCTCAATACTTGAGGGGGATGAAACCTAAGACGGATTTTGTTATTTATTCTTGATTTATATGATAATTACTTGAATTGTTCTTAATTATGTGTTCTTCATTCTTGATTTGATAGTCCTAGGTATTAATTCAAGAATTGGATGTGCTTAGAGCAGAGGAGCAAAAGTCCCTATGATAAGAGTAGATCTACCATAATTAAGCGGAGTTGCATGCAACCCTAGACATAGGGCGACATAAATCTGCCGGATTAGGGTCAAACCTAATATGGGGAACCATAGTTCGAATTAATGCAACCTAGGGAGTTAATTAATAAGGGAACTTTAATTAACAACTTAGGCCTAGTTGCTCTTCACCTCGACGGAGGGTTTAGCATAAATTAGGGATCTCTACGGATCAAGTCAAGCAATTAAGTCATATAAATTAAGGAAGCAATAACAAGTGAAGTCTAGGTGGATTTTCCCTTAAGTATTGTCCATATCAATTAGCTCTTCCTTAAAAAGTCTTCCCAATTTACTCTTTCTATTTTTCTTAGTTTAGATTTAGAAATAAGTTTAAACAAACCTCATTTAATTTTTAGGTTAAATAATAGAAAGGAAGTGAGTAATAGTACTTTCGGTTCCCTTGGGTATGATACTCGATGTTATCACTAGACTATACTACTGTCGATAGATGCGCTTGCCTTTAAAAACATCGTGGTACTAGTTAGTTTTGGTGTGATCAAGTTTTTTATAAATTTTATTACTTAAGTATCGCGAACGCATACGATCAAGTTTTTTGCGCCGTTGCCGGGGACTTAAACTGAAATATTACGAAAGCTCGATTTCTATTACTTTAGCCATTATTATTTATAATTTTTATATTTTATTTTATTTATTTTATTTTTATTTTAATTATATTTTATTTTCTTTTTAGGTTTTTCTAGTTTATGACTAGAAACAATCCCACAAGACCACTACTCTTTGATGAAGATTTGGAAGCTACAGTCCGTAGAAATCGCAGAGAGATCAGACGAAGTCTACATTATCCAGAACAAGAACCTGAGCAAGAGCCAGAACCTACTGAAGAGATGGCCGCAAATCAAAATATTCACCCACCTCCAGCACTACCCGCTGAACCAGAAGAAGCTCCACGTACTATGTATGATTATGCTAAACCTAGTATGATTGGTACTCAAACTAGTATTGTTAGACCTGCTATTGCTGCTAATAATTTTAAATTAAAACCTAGTACTATTTAGATGATTCAGCAATTTGTGCAGTTTGATGGTTTATAGGATGAAGATCCCAACTCACATCTAGCCAACTTTTTGGAATTGTGCGACACTTTTAAAATCAATGGCGTTACTGATGACGCCATTCGTCTAAGGCTATTTCCATTTTCTTTAAGGAATAAAGCAAAACAATGGTTAAACTCTTTACCACGAGGCTCAATTACTACATGGGATCAGATGTCCGAAAAATTTTTACTTAAATATTTCCCCCAGCTAAAACAGCTAAATTGCGAAACGATGTTTCTTCTTTTGTGCAAATGGATTTAGAAACACTCTATGACGCCTAGGAGAGGTACAAAGATCTCTTAAGGAGATGCCCTCATCACGGATTGCCTTTATGGCTACAAGTTCAAACTTTCCACAACGGGTTGAACCCATCAACTAGGCAAATGATCGATGCAGCCGCAGGAGGAACCATCAATAATAAAACACCTGACGCAGCTTACAAATTTATTGAAGAGATGTCATTGAATAACTATCAGTGGCAAGTCATGAGAACAAAGCCGACGAAAGTCGCAGGAGTTTAAAATATTGATGTTGTTGCTATGCTTACTAACCAGGTAGAACTTTTAAATAAAAAGTTTGATAATTTTGTTAGTTCTACGCAAGCAGGACCTGTGATGCAATGTGATGCAGCTCCAGGAAATATGTTCAATCCGGACCATCTACACAACATAGAAGCTGAACAAGCCAATTATATAGGTAATAATTCTTGACCTCAAAATAATCCTTACAGTAACACTTATAACGCAGGTTGGAGAAATCACCCAAATTTTTCATGGGGAGGACAAGGAAACCAAAGACAACAGCCTCCGGTATTCCAGCAGCCACCACCACAACAGGAAAAGAAGCCGAACCTTGAAGAAATGTTCACCAAATTTATGGCCGCTTCAGAAACTCGTTTCCAAAACACTGAATCAGCATTAAAAAATCAGCAGGCATCGATTCAAGGACTCGAGAACCAAATTGGTCAACTCGTAAAATTAATCTTAGAAAGACCACAAGGTGGGCTCCCAAGCAACACTGAACCAAATCCCAGAGAGCATGTGAAAACAATCACTCTAAGAGATGGTAAAGTGCTAGCAGAACCAGAGAAGAAGCATGCTCACGAACCACCAAGAGACAAAGTAGAAGAATCTAAGGACGACGCCCCTCCAACACTCAAGGAGTACAAACCTTGCATCCCCTATCCAGCAAGGTTAAAGAAGGACCAAACAGACGCCCAATTCGGTAAGTTTCTTGAACTTTTCAAACAATTACATATTAACTTACCCTTTGTTGAAGCAATTTCACAGATGCCGAAATACACAAAATTCCTAAAAGAACTCCTGACAAACAAGAGGAAGCTGGAAGAATTAGCTACAGTGGAACTCAACGAGGAGTGCTCAGCCATTCTCCAAAATAAACTGCCGACAAAGCTAAAAGATCCAGGGAGTTTTACTATTCCTTGTTTAATTGGTAGCTTAATTATTAATAAAGCATTGGCTGATTTAGGTGAAAGTATTAATCTCATGCCTTATAAAATGTTCAAGCAACTAGGTCTAGGGGAACCTAAACCCACTAGGATGAGCATCCAATTAGCCGATAGATCTGTTAAATATCCTAGGGGAATCATTAAAGATGTGCTAGTAAAGGTCGATAAATTTATATTCCCTGTTAATTTTGTTGTACTTGACATGGACGAAGACATTGAAGTACCTTTGATTTTAGGACGCCCATTTTTAGCCACTGCTAGAGCTATTATTGATGTAGGAGATGGTAAGTTAGTTCTTAGAGTTGGTGAAGAGGAAGTCATTTTTAAAATCTATGATGCCATGAAATTTTCTAAAGAACAAGATGATTCTTGTTATTTTGTTGATATGGTTGATCACTTTGTTCAAGATAAATTTCAAGAAATCTCTATCGCCGACACACTGGAACTGTGTCTTGTTCAGGGGGAGGGTGAAACCACCTCAGAAGTTGAGAAAGTAAGAAAAGAATTAGATTCTAGCGAAACTATCACTAGACATATAAGCTATGAAAATTTAAAGATGAATGATAAGCTAAGACAGAAACCTTCCATTGAAGAACCCCCTAAATTAGAATTAAAACAACTGTCAGAACACTTAGAATATGCCTTCTTAGGGGAGAACTCAACTTTGCCGGTCATTATTGCATCAGACTTAAGCTCTAAAGTAAAGGAAGAACTGCTCCAGGTACTAAGAAAGCATAGGCAGGCCATAGCTTGGAAAATTTCAGATATCAAAGGAATTAATCCCTCTTTTTGTACTCACAAAATTTTGATGGAAGACGAATATAAACCAGCAGTGCAAGCTCAGAGACGATTAAATCCCAACATGAAGGAAGTCGTAAAGGCCGAAGTAATTAAACTTCTAGATGCATGTATTATTTATCCTATTTCTGATAGTTCTTGGGTAAGCCCTGTGCAGGTTGTTCCTAAGAAAGGTGGGTTAACCGTGGTAACCAATGACAAAGAAGAGCTCATACCAACACGAACAGTCACAGGATGGAGAGTATGCATAGATTACAGAAAGCTGAATGACGCCACTCGAAAAGATCACTTTCCCTTGCCCTTTATCGATCAAATGTTAGAAAGATTATCCGGTCACATGTATTATTGCTTCCTAGATAGCCTCTCCGGTTACTTCCAAATTTTGATAGCTCCAGAGGATCAGGAGAAAACGACGTTCACATGCCCATACGGTACGTTTGCATATCGTAGAATGCCTTTTGGTTTATGTAACGCTCCTGCTACTTTTCAGCGATGCATGCTAGCTATATTCAACGATTCCAACACTGTCTTAATAATTTAAAACTTGTTCTGATAAGATGTGAAGAGACAAATTTAGTGCTAAATTGGGAAAAATGTCACTTCATGGTCCAAGAAGGTATTGTACCAGGACATAAAATTTCTAGTAAAGGAATAGAGGTAGACAAAGCAAAAATTGAAACCATTGAAAAACTACCCCCTCCTAGTTCAGTTAAGGCTATAAGAAGTTTTTTAGGACATGCCGGTTTTTATCATAGATTCATTAAGGACTTTTCTAAAATAGCTAAGCCTTTAACTAAATTACTAGAGAAAGACATAGCTTTCAACTTCGACCAAGAATGCTTAGAATCCTTTAACACCCTTAAGAACAAGTTAGTCAATGCCTTAATTATGATTTCACCTGATTGGAATCTACCTTTTGAACTAATGTGCGATGCAAGTGATTTTGCAGTAGGTGCAGTTTTAGGGCAGTGAAGAGACAAACACTTCCAACCGATCTACTATGCTAGCAAAACATTGACAGCTGCTCAGGCAAACTATACTACCATGGAAAAAGAATTGCTAGCTGTTATCTTTGCTTTTGATAAATTTAGATCTTATTTAATTTTGTCAAAAGTCATTATTTTTACTGATCATTCAGCTCTTCATTATCTCTTAGCCAAACCTGACGCAAAACCTCGATTAATAAGGTGGATTTTACTTTTACAGGAATTCGATTTAGAAATTAAAGATAAAAAAGGAGCTGAAAATTTAGCAGCAGATCACCTTCCGAGACTAGAGAATACACAGCCCAAGTACCTCGAGAAGATAAACAATATGTTCCCTGAGGAACAACTCCTAACCTTAGCAGGTACGAAAATTCCTTGGTTTGCTGATCTTGCAAATTATTTAGCAGCCAACATAACCTCAAAAGGGCTAACCGATCAGCAAAAGAAGCGATTCTTTGCTAATGTGAAAAACTACTTTTGGGAAGACCCTTTTCTTTTTCGAATTTGTGCAGATCAGATTATACAAAGATGCGTTGATGACATAGAAGCATATCAAATTTTGGAACACTGCCACTCAGGACCCACAGGAGGACATCACAGTGGAACTAGAACTACTCATAAGGTACTCGAATCAGGTTTTTACTGGCCTATACTTTTCAGAGATGCCAACAGGCATGTGACCTCTTGTGATAAATGCCAACGAACAGGTAATATCTCTCAGCTTAATGAAATGCCTCAGAACTATATACTTTCATGTGAAATATTTGATGTATGGGGTATAGATTTCATGGGACCATGCCCTAACTCATTTGGAAATAAATACATACTAGTAGCAGTAGATTATATGTCAAAATGGGTGGAAGCCCAAGCCTTACCTACAAATGATGCTAGAATGGTAGTACGCTTTTTGAAAAAACTTTTCTCTCGATTTGGAACACTTAGGATAATCATAAGTGATAGAGGCATACATTTTTGCAATACCCAATTTGAAAAAGTCTTGAAAAGGTATGGAGTACACCACAGGACAGCTACCCCCTACCACCCACAAACTAGTGGCCAAGTCGAAGTAACAAATAGAGAGCTGAAACGCATCCTAGAGAAAACAATAGAATCAAATAGGAAAGACTAGTCAAGAAAATTAGATGATGCATTATGGGCTTATAGAACTACTTTTAAAGCACCCATAGGAACATCTCCATATAAACTCATTTATGGAAAAAACTGTCATCTACCATTTGAACTTGAACATAAGGCATTCTGAGCTATAAAATTTCTAAACCTTGATCTTAAAAGTGCAGGTGAAAAGAGGCTCATGCAGTTGAATGAACTAGATGAATGGCGCTACAATGCGTACTAAAACTCACGACTATATAAAGAAGCCATGAAGCGACGTCATGACAAAAGGCTGAAACAACCCAAACAGTTCAAAACAGGTGATCTCGTCCTACTCTATAATTCAAGGCTGAAACTATTCCCTGGAAAACTGAAGTCAAGGTGGTCAGGTCTGTTCACCGTTCTAAATGTCTTTCCATACGGCACCATCGAGGTAACTCACCCCAACCACGATACTTTCAAGGTAAATGGCCATAGGCTAAAACATTATAAAAATGAGAATTTTACATAAAGCAAGGAGGAGCTTCAGCTCCACCTCATCTCTTCTTGACATATTCAGGTAGAGTCGAGCTTAGACTCTAAATAAGCACTTCTCGGGAGGCAACCCGAGCACTAACATAGTAACTTTTCTCTCTTTTAAAAAAAAAATTTTAGTATTTTATTGCATAAACTAACACTTTCCTGTAGAAATTTTGGACCACACGGGCGTGCCTAAGGCCGTGTGCATACTTAAAAACAGGGGCACGGTCGTGTAACCAGACCGTGCACGAACAGGGCAACTTTTCCCCAAAACACGGGCTATTGATAAAACCCACGACGGTGTGACATGGCCATGGCAACTCTTCGACATCCACACGGGCTAGCAAGAAATATACACGGCCGTGCGACATGGCCGTGGCAACCCTGCACCTTTAACACGGGCAAACATAGATACACACGCCCGTGTCTTAAGCCCATGGAAGCTACTATCAATTTAGACACGCCCGTGTGCTTTATCACACGATCGTGTGACGAACGAACTTGATTTCCCACGGCCGTGCATATAAACCCACGCCTGTGCGATTAACGAAGGACCGATTTCTACGGCCGTGCTCAAAATCTCCACGGGCATGCTTATCAAACGTGGCACGCTAAAACCTCCAATTTTTGAAAAACACGGGCTGAACACGACTCACACGCGCGTGTGACATGCACGTGTGACCCAAAATGTATAAATATGGGGGCATTTTTCACTTCCCCTTTCACCTAAAACCCTAAATCTTCACACTCAAAACCTCTCCAAGCCTCCACAACCACTACCACAGCCCTCTAAACGCCACCACACTCGATTTCCTCATCCCCACGCCCGTGTATCGACTACCCACGACCGTGTAACACCAAATTTGGTTCTATTTTCTCCCTTTTTCTCATTTATTTTATTTTTTTATTGCATTCCTTTACATATTTATTTATTTTACTATAGTTTAGTAGATTTATTCAAGCATGGAACTAGGAAATATAGAATAAAGCAATCTAGAATAGTGTAGAATAGTTGGAATTGTGATTTTTCTTGCCATTTAGATTCTATATGCCAATTTTATGCCACTTAATCTCATTGCTAGTTGCCACCTAATACCCATTGTAAATGTGCCACTTAAACACATATTAGCATGCCATTTTTTATATAATTTAGTATATATACATACATTCATAAAATAATTCTTGTGCAAACTTTAAAAATGATTAGATTCTACTACTCAAGTTAATTCTCATTTATGTTAGGAACATCGTCATTTATTTTATTTAGTCTATTTATTTTAAATGATTGCATATCCAATTTAAAATTCATTTTTTACTAATGCTTTTATTTTTTCATGGTAGATCCCATGTCATCTTCCCGAGCCAGAAAAGCTGCCGTCCCAGCCTCCAAGAAACGAAAGGGGCCAGGAAGTTCTTCGACTAGGCCCACTTCCGAGATGCGTCACTCTTTTCTCACATTCACGCAGGAATCCCAGGAGGAGTGCTACCAGTTACTACGGCCCGCAATATCACTATGGGCCGATGCATTGACTGGAGGGCCCTCGCACAAGTACGCCTGGTGGACGATGTCCGAGCCCTGCTCGCTACCGACCCTTGGGACCAGTTCTTCCAGATCGTGGAGCCCACATACCTAGAACTTACTCTTGAGTTCTGTGCTACATTCCACCTCCAGATGGTGATCAACCGGTTCGATGATCCAGGGACGATCCAGTTTCATTTGGGAGAGCTCGTACGACAGCTTAGCGTACCAGAGTTCGGTGTGGCACTTGGGCTTTATAACGAGTAGTTTATGGCAGAGGAGAGCTTTCCCACTCTTTCCAGGCGCATCCATATCCGACCCCTTGATTGCTAGAACGAGATTGCTCCAGGCCGACAGATATATAATCCCAGCGTCAGCAAGGCATCCGCTCTCCCTCCCTCTCTCAGGTATATCCACAGACTCCTCGCTCATACTATTACAGGTCGCCGAGAGAGCACAGGCGTCGTCAACACGCACGACGTCTACTTCCTATGGTGCATGGCGAATGGCCGCCCCATCGACCTCGGATACTTCATCGCGCTCGCCATGCAGCACCAGACTGAGAGACACCGCAAGGGAGTCATCTCCATGGGCCCGTACATCACATGACTAGGCCGTTACTTCGGCTTGTTTAACACTGCAACCCAGACCTCCTCCTACACTTTGCTTGGCCAGATGTCCTCCTAGGGCATCCAGAGCATGCTCTCTATGAGGATGGTTGAGCGACGTCTAGGTGGCGACCACTTTCACTTCCGCCTTGTCCAAGAAGGCGAGGACCCAGAGGACATTCCTGATGATGTCCCACCGCCACCACCAGAAGAGGATGAGCCAGCTGAGCCACCACGCCCTAGACGGCCAACACAGACGGCAGCTCCCAGTGTTGACATATCCGAGTGCCTGACCGCTTTGAGCAGCACCTCGATTACATCGACGCCACCTTAGCACACATATGTCAACACCTTGGCATCACCCCACCGCCATGAGACCTATCAGAGGATTAGATCCTCTCACTTTTATCTTTATTTTTCTTATATTTATTTTTATTATTTATCTTTTATTTCTACTTTTTCTAACTATTAAACACTGATCTTAATTTTAACCTTTTACTTTAACTTTCTTTTCCTTTTCTTTTTCAGTTTTAATTATTTTGATTTCATCTTTTTCTTTCTTAGAATATTAGTATTTTTTCTTATTTTATTTTTCATAATGGTTATCTCCTAACGAAGTAATCCCTCTTCATCTTATCCTCCCACGACTAATAAATCCATTCGCAGTTTCAAAGGAGCCCCACAGCCCAAATCCTTACAGAAATGGAAACACCGTGCCACAACTTCCGTCTCACAAATCCATCCACATTTCAGGGAGTTTAATACCTCTCCCTACCTTATGATATTATGCTTATATTTCTAATATTATCTTTGTACATTGAGGGCAATGTACATCTTAAGTGTGGGGGGTATAGTACTTTTAATTTTATACCATCTTTGAAACCCCTAAAATGGTTCTAACTAGGTTCATTGTCTCAATAGCATTATTTTTAGTCTCCTATTAGGAATTAATTCTGATTAATGTATGAATTTTTTTTTAATACGTTGAGAATTAAGAAATAGGTGATTGAACTTTAAAAATTCAAACTTAAAAACATTAAGGAATCATGAATGATAAGTTGAAATTTTTGAGAACCCCCAATTTTTGCATAAGTGATCTTCCCTAATTTTAGGTACTATCTTGAGATTTGAAATTCGCAGGATTGACATCAAAAGCCATAATTCTGGTGAGATTTTGAACCTTTGAGCATACGTTCTTTCGTGCTCACTTTTATTATTGCTTTGAGTGAGTCAACATTGAATTGTTATTCTAGAACTTGCTTTGATTATACATGTTGAGACCACACCCTTGATTTGATATACCAAAATGATAAAGGCACCTAGGATTTAACCCACTCACTCCATAAAAGGCCTACCTCTATGAATTAACCCCTAGTAAACCCCATCGAGCCTAACAACCTTTTCCTTGACTCACCTTCAAATTATTAACCAATAACCCAATTTTTGTTGAATCTCCTTCAATTATTTTGACCCCTATTTTTGTCGAGATTTGAGTTGAATTTTTCATCTAGCTTTATTCTCTTTTCCAGATTGTAAAGTTTTATTCAAATTTATTGTATTATTTGAATCGTTCTAAAAAAAAGTATATACTGTTAAATTCAATTGTAATTTATATTAAGTTTTTGCATATTTCTATTTTAGGGCTACCAAAATAATGTTATTGAAGCCTTAGAAATATGTTCCAGTAATAGAGATTTTTCTAGCTAGATATTTTTTTTCAATTCAATCTCGATTCTAACCCTTTTTTGCAGCCTATGACAACACCCCTAACCAAGCCCCGCTACAACCATTAAAAGACCTTTTGATCGATGTATCATATCAATTTTTAGTGGTGGAGATTTGATTTCCCTGCAAGCCTATGGTAATAACTTTTCAGGATGTCAACTCTTATTAATTAAAATGGAGAGATAACTGCATAGGAGAAAGGAAGAGACTTATGTTTTCAATGATAAAATTCTCAACTTAGAATAATTGAATCTTTAATGTTCTTCTGATTGAATCTTTCATTGTATGATTACCTGTAGAATAGTTCAAAATAATATTGATAAAAATCATAGGTTGAGAAGAATGATTCTCTTTAGGGATTGAGATTTTGCTTGAGGACAAGCAAAGGCTTAAGTGTGGGGGTATTTGATAAACGCTAAAATTATACATATTTTTACCTCACATTTAGCCTACATTTTGGATGGATTCTTATCAATTTTGTGAGAATTGGTGCTCCTAATCTTTCTTTTTCATATCTTATACTCAAGAGAGCATAGGGAAGAGAAAAGAACAGAAAACGAGCCAAAAACGGTGAAAAATAGACCAAAAAACACGAACCACACGGGCTAAGAGGTGCCACACGGCCGTGCCACACGGGCGTGCCGCATGAAGATCACATGGACAAAGCCCCGACAAGCACGGCCATGACAGACGAGCGTGCAAAATCACACGGTTTCTGTCGAACCCACACGGGCGTGGCACACGGGCGTGTTCTAGTCGTGGGAAAGACGAATTTCACTCAAATTGGGATGCTTAGAGGCTAAGAAAGGTTCCCCAAGAGCTCTCTATATAAAGACCCCATAAGGCAACATAGAGGGGGCCTTCTTCCTCTTTTTACACAACTTTTCTCTCATACGAAGGATAAAAGCAAGGGATTACTCCAAGGGAGAAGCCGATTGATTCATCTCAGAAGCCGGAATTCTGCATCAACATAGAGGATTTCTCTAAATTCCTTCAGGGGTTTTTGGTTTCTTTTATGATTTGTTATTTTTTATCTTCTGAGATGTTTCTTTTCTTTATTATGAACTAAACCCCTCAATACTTGAGGGGGATGAAACCTAAGACAGATCTTGTTATTTATTCTTGATTTATATGATAATTACTTGAATTGTTCTTAATTATGTGTTCTTCATTCTTGATTTGATAGTCCTAGGTATTAATTCAAGAATTGGATGTGCTTAGAGCAGAGGAGCAAAAGTCCCTGTGATAAGAGTAGATCTACCATAATTAAGCAGAGTTGCATGCAACCCTAGACATAGGGCGACATAAATCTGCCGGATTAGGGTCAAACCTAATATGAGGAACCATAGTTCGAATTAATACAACCTAGGGAGTTAATTAATAAAGGAACTTTAATTAACAACTCAGGCCTAGTTGCTCTTCACCTCGACGAAGGGTTTAGCATAAATTAGGGATCTCTACGGATCAAGTCAAGCAATTAAGTCATATAAATTAAGGAAGCAATAACAAGTGAAGTCTAGGTGGATTCTCCCTTAAGTATTGTCCATATCAATTAGCTCTTCCCTAAAAAGTCTTCCCAATTTACTCTTTCTATTTTTCTTAGTTTAGATTTAGGAATTAGTTTAAACAAACCTCATTTAATTTTTAGGTTAAATAATAGAAAGGAAGTGAGTAATAGTACTTTCGGTTCCCTTGGGTACGATATTCGATCTTATTACTAGACTATACTACTGTCGACAGGTGCGCTTGCCTTTAAAAACGTCGGGGTACTAGTTAGTTTCGGTGTGATCAAGTTCTTTATAAATTTTATTACTTAAGTATCGCGAACGCATACGATCAAAAAGTTACCCTGTTCATGCATGGTCTGGCTAGATGACTGTGCCCCTGTTTTAGGTATGCGCACGGCCTTAGGCACGCCCGTGTGCCTGGCCATGTGGTCTAAATTTCTGCAGAAAAAGTGTTAGTTTATGCATAAAAAAATTTTAAAAATTTGTAAAGAGAGAAAAGTTACTAAGTTAGTGCTCGGGTTATCTCCTGAGAAGCGTTTATTTAGAGTCTAAGCTCGACTCTACCTGGATATGTCAAGAAGAGATGAGGTGGAGCCGAAGCTCCTCCTTGCTTTCTGTAAAATTCTCACTTTTATAATGTTTAAACCTATGGCCATTTACCTTGAAGGTACCGTGGTTGGGGTGAGTTACCTCAATAGTGCCGTATGGGAAGACATGTAAAACAATGAATGGACCTGACCACCTTGACTTGAGTTTCTCAGGGAATAGTTTCAGCCTTGAGTTGTAGAGTAGGACGAGATCACCTGTTTTGAACTGTTTGGGTTGTTTCAGCCTTTTGTCATGGCGTCGCTTCATGGCTTCTTTATACAGTCGTGAGTTTTTGTAAGCGTTGTAGCGCCATTCATCCAGTTCATTCAACTGCATTAGCCTCTTTTCACCTGCTCTCTTAAAAGCAAGGTTTAGAAATTTTATAGCCCAGAATGCCTTATGTTCAAGTTCAAATAGTAGATGGCAATTTTTTCCATAAACGAGTCTATATGGAGATGTTCCTATGGGTGTTTTAAAAGCAGTTCTATAAGCCCATAATGCATCATCTAATTTTCTTGACCAGTCTTTCCTATTCGTTTCTATTGTTTTCTCTAGGATGCGTTTTAGCTCCCTATTTGTCACTTCGACTTGTCCACTGGTTTGTGGGTGGTAAGGGGTAGCTGTTCTATGATGTACTCCATACCTTTTCAAAACTTTTTCAAATGTGCCCCTATCACTGATGATTATCCTAGGTGTTTCAAATCGAGAGAAAAGTTTTTTCAAAAAGTGTACTACCATTCTAGCATCATTTGTAGGTAAGGCTTGGGCTTCTACCCATTTTGACATATAATCTACTGCTACTAGTATGTATTTATTTCCAAATGAGTTAGGGAATGGACCCATGAAATCTATACCTCATACATCAAATATTTCACATGAATGTATATAGTTCTGAGGCATTTCATTATGCTGAGAGATATTGCCCGTTCGTTGGCATTTATCACAAAAGTTTACATACCTGTTAGCATCTCTGAAAAGTGTAGGCCAGTAAAAGCCTGATTCGAGTACCTTATGAGCAGTTCTAGTTCCGCTGTGATGTCTTCCTATGGGTCCTGAGTGGCAGTGTTCCAAGATTTGATATGCTTCTGTGTCATCAACGCATCGTCGTATAACCTGATTTGTACATATTCGAAAAAGAAAAGGGTCTTCCCAAAAGTAGTTTTTCACATTAGCAAAGAATTGCTTCTTTTGCTGATCGCTTCTTTTTCATATTCGAGGTACTTGGGCTGTGTGTTTTCTAGTCTTGAGAGGTGATCTGCTGCCAAGTTTTTAGCTCCTTTCTTGTTCTTAATTTCTAATTCGAATTCTAGCAGTTCTTTTTCTGTGGTAGTGTAGTTCGCTTGAGCAGCTGTCAAGGTTCTGCTAGCATAATAGATCGGCTGGAAGTACTTATCTCTTCGCTGTCCCAAAACTGTACCGTATGGGCATGTGAACGTCGTTTTCTCCTGATCTTCTAGAGCTATCGAAATTTGAAAATAACCAGAGAGGCCATCTAGGAAGCAATAATACATGTGACCTAATAATCTTTCTAACATCTAATCAATAAAGGGCAAAGGGAAATGATCCTTTCGAGTGGCGTCATTCAATTTTCTGTAATCAATGCAAACTCTCCATCCTGTGACTGTTCGTGTTGGTATGAGTTCTTCTTTGTCATTAGTTACCACGGTCAATCCACCTTTCTTAGGAATAACCTGCACAGGGCTTACCCAAGAACTGTCAGAAATAGGATAAATGATACCTGCATCTAGAAGTTTAATTACCTCGGCCTTTACGACTTCCTTCATGTTGGGATTTAATCGTCTCTGAGCTTGTACTGCTGGTTTATATTCATCTTCCATCAAAATTTTGTGAGTACAAAAAGAGGGATTAATTCCTTTGATATCTGAAAATTTTCAAGCTATGGCCTGCTTGTGCTTTCTTAATACTCGGAGAAGTTCTTCTTTTTCTTCAATGCTCAAATCTGATACGATAATAACCGGTAAAGTTGAATTCTCCCCTAAGAAGGCATATTCTAAGTGCTCTGGCGGTTGTTTTAATTCTAATTTAGGGGGTTCGTCAATAGAAGGTTTCTGTCTTAGCTCATCATTCATCTTTAAACTTTCATAACTTATGTGTCTAGTGATGATTTCACCAGAATCTAATTCTTTTCTTATTCTCTCAACTTCAGTAGTGGCCTCACCTTCCCCCTTACCTTGAACAAGACACAGTTCCAACGTGTCGGCGATAGAAAATTCCTGAAAATTGTATTGAACAAAGTGATCAACCATATCAACAAAATAACAAGAATCATCTTGTTCTTTGGAAAATTTCATGGCATCATATATTTTAAAAATGACCTCCTCCTCACCAATTCTAAGAACTAATTTACCATCTCTTACATCAATAATGGCTCTAGCAGTGGCTAAAAATGGGCGTCCTAAAATCAAAGGTACTCCAATGTCTTCATCCATGTCAAGCACAACAAAATCAACAGGGAATATAAATTTATCGACCTTTACTAGCACATCTTCAATGATTCCCCTAGGATATTTAACAGATCTATCGGCTAATTGGATGCTCATCCTAGTAGGTTTAGGTTCCCCTAGACCTAGTTGCTTGAACATTTTATAAGGCATGAGATTAATACTTGCACCTAAATCAGCCAATGCTTTATTAATAATTAAGCTACCAATTAAACAAGGAATAGTAAAACTCCCTGGATCTTTTAGTTTTGTCGGCAGTTTATTTTGGAGAATAGCTAAGCATTCCTCATTGAGTTCTACTGTAGCTAATTCTTCTAGCTTCCTTTTTTTGTTAGGAGTTCTTTAAGGAATTTTACATATTTCGGCATCTGTGAAATTGCTTCAACAAAAGGTAAGTTAATATGTAATTGTTTAAAGAGTTTAAGAAACTTACCAAATTGGGCGTCTATTTGGTCCTTCTTTAACCTTGCTGGATATGGAATGCGTGGTTTGTATTCTTTGAGTGTTGGAGGAGTGTCGTTTTTGGGTTCCTCTACCTTGTCTCTTGGAGGTTCGTGAGCATGCTTCTTTTCTGGTTCTACTAGCACCTTACCATCTCTTAGGGTAATTGCTTTGACATGTTCTCTGGGATTTGGTTCAGTGTTGCTTGGGAGCTCACCTTGCGGTCTTTCTGAGATTAGTTTTGCAAGTTGACCGATTTGGTTCTCGAGTCCTTGAATCGATGCCTATTGATTCTTTAATGCTATTTCAGTATTTTGGAAACTAGTTTCTGAAGCGGCCATAAATTTATGTGAACATCTCTTCAAGGTTCGGCTTCTTTTCCTGTTGTGGTAGTGACTGCTGGAATATCAGAGGCTGCTGTCTTTGGTTTCCTTGTCCTCCCCACGAGAAATTTGGGTGATTTCTCCAAACTTCGTTATAGTTGTTATTATAAGGATTATTTTGAGGTCGAGAATTGTTACCCATATAATTGGCTTGTTCAGTTTCCATGTTGTGTATTTGGTCTGGATTGAACATATTTCCTGGAGTTGCATCACATTGCATCACTGGTTGTGCCTGCGTAGAACCAATGAAATTATCAAACTTCTTATTTAAAAGTTCTACCTGATTAGTAAGCATAGCAACAGCATCAATATTATAAACTCCTGCGGCCTTCGTTAGTTTTGTCCTCATGACTTGCCAGTGATAGTTATTCAATGACATCTCTTCAATAAATTCATAAGCTGCGTCAGGTGTTTTGTTATTAATTGTTCCTCCTGCGGCTGCATCGATCATTTGCCTAGTTGATGGGTTCAACCCGTTATGGAAGGTTTGAACTTGCAGCCACAAAGGTAATCCGTGATGAGGGCATCTTCTTAAAAGATCTTTGTACCTTTCCCAGGCATCATAGAGTGTTTCTAAATCCATCTGCACAAAATAAGAAATATCGTTTCGTAATTTAGCTGTTTTAGCTGGGGGGAAATATTTTAGTAAAAATTTTTCGGACATCTGGTCCCATGTAGTGATTGAGCGTTGTGGTAAAGAATTTAGCCACTGTTTTGCTTTATTCCTTAAAGAAAATGGGAATAGCCTTAGAGGAATGGCATCATCAGTAACGCCATTGATTTTAAAAGTATCGCAAAATTCCAAAAAGTTGGCTAGATGTGAGTTGGGATCTTCATCTTGTAAACCATCAAACTGCACAAATTGCTGAATCATCTGAATAGTGCTAGGCTTTAATTCAAAATTATTAGCAGCAATAACAGGTCTAACAATACTAGTTTGAGTACCAATCACACTTGGTTTAGCATAATCATACATAGTACATGGAACTTCCTCTGGTTCTGCGGGTAATGCTGGAGGTGGTTGAACGTTTTGATTTGCGGCCATCTCTTCAGTAGGTTCTAGTTCTTTCTCAGGTTTTTGTTCTAGATAATGTAAACTTTGTCTGATTTCTCTGCAATTTCTGCAGACTGTAGCTTTCAAATCTTCTTCAAATAGTAATGGTCTTGTTGGATTGTTTCTAGTCATAAACTAGAAAAACCTACAAAGAAAATAAAATAAAATTAAATAAAATAAAAATAAAAATAAATAAATAAAAATTATATATAATAATGGCTAAAGTAATAGGAATCGAGTTTTCATAATATTTCAGTTCCTCAGCAACGGCGCCAAAAACTTGATGTATGCGTTCACGATACTAAGTAATAAAATTTATAAAGAACTTGATCACACCAAAACTAACTAATATCACGACGTTAAGGCAAGCGCACCTATCGAACAGTAGTATAGCTTAGTGGCAAGACCGAGTTACCGTACCCAAGGGAACCAAAATTACTATTACTTACTTCCTTTCTATTATCTAGCCTAAAAATAAGAGAGGGTTGTTTAAACTAATTCTAAAACTAAACTAAGAAAAGCACAAAGAGTAAATTTGGGAAAACTTTTAGAGAAAAGCTGATTAATATAGACAATACTTAAGGGAGAATCCACCTAGACTTCCCTTGTTATTGTTTTCTTGAACTATATGATTTGTTTACTTGACTTGATCCGTAGAGATCCCTAATCTATGCTAAACCCTTCGTCGAGGCATAGAGCAACTAGGCCTAAGTTGTTAATTAAAGTTCCCTTATTAATTAACTCTTTAGGTTGTATTAATTCGATCTATGGTTTCCCATATTAGGTTTGACCCTAATCCGGCAGATTTATGTAGCCCTATGTCTAGGGTTGCATGCAACTCCGCTTAATTATGGTAGATCTACTCTTATCACAGGGACTTTTGCTCCTCTGCTCTAAGCACATCCAATTCTTGAAATAATACCTAGGATTATTAAATCTAGAATGAAGAACACATAATTAAGAACAATTCAAGCATTTATCATATAAATCAAGAATAAATAACAAGATCTATTTTAGGTTTCATCCCCTTCAAGTATTTGAGGGGTTTAGTTCATAATAAAGAAGGAAAACATCTCAGAAGATATAAAATAACAAAACATAAAAGAAACCAAAAACCCCTAAAGGAATTTAGGGAGATCCTCTATGTTGCTGCAGAATTTCGGCTTCTGAGATGAATTAATCGGCTTCTCTCTTGGAGTAATCCCTTGCTTCTACACTCGGTGTGGCAGAAAGACGAGAGGAAAAAAAAGATCTAAAAACGTGTCTTTCTCCCTGCCTTATGAGGTCTTCATATAGAGAGCTTTTGGAGAGCCTTTCTTATCCTCTAAGCATCCCAATTCGAGTGAAATTCCCCTTCCTCACGACTAGAACACGCCCGTGTGCCACGCCCGTGTGGGTTCGACAAAGGCCGTGTGATTTGGCATGGCCGTGTGGCTTGGCTGTGCTTGTCGGGGCTTTGACCGTGTGATCTTCATGTGGCACGCTCGTGTGGCACGACTGTGTGGCATTTCTTGGCCCGTGTTATTCACACTTTTTGGTCTATTTTTCATCGTTTTTGGCCCGTTTTCCTTTATTTTCTCTTTCCTATGCTCTCCTGAGTATAATATATGAAAAAGAAAGATTAGGAGCACCAATTCTCACAAAATTGATAAGAATCCATCCAAAATATAGGCTAAACGTGAGGTAAAAATATGTATAATTTAGCGTTTATCAGTGGCAGTAGTGGACTTCTTTGAAAGGTTGAAGCAAGGAATCAACCCTATCCTGACTATCTTGGCCGAAACCTTCAGATCCCTAAGCAGTTGTAGGAGGAAAGGGGAAGGATATTTTATTGGATGCGTACAATTACTCAATGTTTGGATTTTGAGCCACTTCTAGAAAGTAGAGCGCACACCGTTCCATATGTTTTCAAAGACATTTGCCCCGTTGGAAGCTTATCTTAAGAAAAAATGGCCAAAGGAGATCACCGAACAACATTGGGTTTTAATTTTTCAAAACCTTAGAGCTGAAGATATAACTTGGAGAGCACCGTGGATACGCCCGTCAGTTCTGTTATACAAGGTTGGAAGCCAGGATTGGGTGCCACTACTTGGGTTATGGGGAGGAGTTGGATATGCTCCGTTAATGGTCCAAAGGTAATTTTCTTCAGGGCAATTTATACCCGCCACTGGAGGATTAGTACAATCCGAATTTGCTTTCGCGGGTAAGGGTTATATGAAGAGGGTCCGAGACACTGCGAAGTCTTGGAAGAAAATTCATCTGATGGAGTTGGCTCTAAACGCCGATACTCTCACCCAAGATTACGACATATGGAGGAAACAACAAATGAATAGTCAGCAAGTCTCGTCGATAGACTACACCTTCAGGAATCCTTTCATGGAAGAAATGCCATTCGAGCTAGAAATGGCAAGACAGGAATTCAAACACGAAAAGGCCAATATGTTACGGGACCTTAGCGCTCTTCAAGAAGAAAACTACCAGCTGAAGATCGATGTTCAGATTAAAAGATCCAGAACTGAGAAAGTGCAGAAAGAAGCTGAAGTCGTAAGAAATGACTTAAGAGATCTTCATCTGGAAAATAAAAGGTTAAGGGGCACTATAAAGAATAGTGGACTGGCAAGTCGTCAGCAGAATAGAAAGAAGAGTTAAGTAACATCAAAGGCGGGATGGAATTTTGGAAAAGGAAAGCGAAGAAAGAAGAGGAAAATGCTGCGCGGGCTATGATAGAACTAAGGAAGAAAAGTGTCGAATATGAAACTGTGTCTACTGAATTAATGACTAGTCGATCCGAACGTCAAGAGCTAAGAGAGAAAATACAAGATTTAGAAAATATGCTTCAAGCTCGTCAACAACAGTTAGATACTCTCTTAAAGGCTTTGGAAGAAAAGAATAGTCAGTATGACAGAGACACTCACGCCTATAAAATAGACCTCTAAGAAAAAGAAATGCAACTTGGCTTTTTGATCAATGAAATTCGTAAGGTAGCGATGCACATGGTACAACTATAAGATGAAGCCGAAGATCTCAGTTGTCATTTCCCTCCGAGCCAAAGATCAAGCATATCAGAATTCTTAGAACGAGTAAAGAAATATAGCGATATAGCTAGGAAGTTTGTGTAACAGCTGAAAAATGGCAAAATGTTTTGTAATAGACTCTTTTGATAAATGAAATGCCTAAATAGGGGCTATCTTGAAATCAACACCAAATTCTTGCATACGCATTCATGACTAACATTCATATGACATTTATGCATTCATTCATTGCATGAACATATCCCATAATCATTCACTAAGGTTAAAATCATATAATTCGCAGTTGAAACCCTACAAATCTGGAATCACATCATTCGTATAGAACGCGCCGACAAGCTAGAGTAATGGAGGCTGAATTCAATGAAAGAATCGAAAGAATGAAAAGAGCACAAAGGGAATTACAAGAACAATTGGCTAAATCACAGTAGGAGACGAGGGATCTGATGGTGAGATCTCAAGAGGAATCACTTGAACAAAAGGATCAAATGGCTAAGATGATGGAAATGATGTCAGCTTTGGTCAAGGGAAAGGGACCCATACAATGCCCCGACATTATGGAACCTCAGCCAAGGGTTAATCTCGATCAAGATCCGCTCTATCCCCCAGGATTCACTCCACCACACACCCATGCAGTACAAAGAGGGCACACTCAAGGGGAACCTGCAGGCCTGGAGCAACGACCTATGCCACCTGCCCATCTAGGGCAAGGAATATCTGTGTCAAACCCCGGAGCTACTCCTACCAATCCTATGGTTCCAGATTTAGATGATCCAGTAGAAATAGCTAGGTTGAAAACGGATGATCACGAGGCTCAAGAGAAGTATAGGAGCTTGGAGGAAAGACTCAAAGCGATAGAAGGCACTGAGGTCTTCTCTGCATTAAGCGCTAAAGAGCTTAGCTTGGTGCCCTATCTGGTCCTACCTCCGAAATTTAAGGTACCTGATTTTGAAAAGTATGATGAGACGAGATGTCCAAAAGCGTATCTTGTCATGTTTTACCGGAAGATGACCGGTTATGTGAATGAAGATAGTCTGCTCATACACTATTTTCAATATAGCCTGGTCAGATCAGCTCTTTGATGGTATAATCAGCTTAGTAGAGAAAGGATCCGATCATGGAAGGACCTGGCGTCAGTGTTTTGTGAACAGTATAAACATGTGTCTCATATGATGCCCGACCGGATGACTTTGCAAATGATGGAGAAAAAGTTGTCAGAAACTTTTAGACAGTATTCGTAGAGATGGAGGGACGTCTCGGCCCAAATGGAACCCCCACTAACAAAAAACGAGATAATCGTCCTCTTTATCAACACTTCAAATGCGCCGTTTTAGGAGAAACTAGTGAGAAGTGCTACGAAGGACTTTGCAGATATTGTAATATCCGGCGAGCTTATAGAGAATGCCGTCAAGAGCAGGAGAATGGAAGGTCAAGAAAGTTCAAAAAGGGCAGCATCCATGAAGAAGGAAGAACCAGAAGCCCATATGCTGGGAACTGGAAGCCGTTATACCCTTAGTCCATATTCAAACCAGCCCCGACCTCGATATCACCCATCTCCAAACTTCTATTATCCTCCCCTAAACCCTTACTACCAAACACCACCTCCTTACCCTTCTTACCCCGTTTACGCCACAATTAACCAAAGATCAGTCGCCACGTTCCCACAAAATACAATGCCTGCCCAAGGCCAACCTAAAAGCGAGCAAAGGCCAGCAAGACCTAATCTCGAGAAACCTCAATTTACTCCTATTCCTGTGTCGTATGGGGAACTGTACCCAAAACTTTTGGAGAAACAATTGATATCCCCGCATTATATGGCACCCCTGAAGCCTCCGTACCCGAAATGGCACGATCCAAATGCTAGTTGCGTATACCATGCTGGGAATCAGGGGCATTCCGCGAAAAATTGCCTTGCCTTTAAAAGGAGGGTTCAAGGACTCATTGATGTGGGCATTCTGCGATTTGATGGTGCTAGCAATACGACTGGGAACCCATTCCCTAACCACAGCGAAGGGAATGTGAGCATGGTGATGGAGGAGAGCAATTGGCAAACCAAAAGCTATGTCTCGGAAGTAAAGACGCCTCTATAGAAAGTCTGGGAGGTACTGGTTGAGAAGAGATTGCTTAGACACTCCGACAGAGCTCTCAAAGAAGAAGGTCAAGGTTTTTGCGACTTCCATGGTATTGAAGGGCACGATATTCAGTCCTGTGATGAATTTAGAAGATTACTTCAAAATATGATGGATAATAAGGAGATTGGGATTTTTAACAAAAGTGAAGGGGCCGATAAAAGAGAAATATGTGCCTCTGACAATCAATTGTCAAGTTTCCCGTATAGCACCGACCGACCGCTAATAATTTATTACGACGCGAAGAAGGAGTCAGTGAAACCAAAAGTGATAATTGAAGTACCATCTCCTTTCCCTTACAAGGACGACAAAGCAGTACCATGGAAATACGATGTCAACATCGTCACACCTGAAGGTGAAAAGTCCGAAGTCACGATCAGAAATGTTGGAGAAGTAGGTCATTTCACCCGCAGTAGGATGTGTTATTCTAAAGAGGTTGAGCCGATAAAGAAAAATAGTAACTTGAAACAGAAAAGAAAAGCACCGATGCACGAGGCCGAAGATGAGCATGAAAATCCACTCGAACAATAAGAAGCTAAAAAGCCTGTGGATGAGAAGGAAGCACAAGAGTAAAGTTCATCAAACACAGCGAATATAATATGGTGGAACAATTGAGCAAACAGCCAGCACGAATCTCGGTATTGTCCCTACTATTGAATTCAGAGCCATACTGGAACACTTTATTGAAGGTGTTAAATCAAGCTTACGTGGCAAACAATATATCTATTGAGAAGCTTGATAGGTGGGTGAATAACCTGAACGTGGATAACTTCATTTCTTTTAGTGATGATGAAATACCGCCCAATAGTAGAGGCTCCGTGAAAGCATTACATATCACAACCCGCTGCAAGGGTTACATAATACCGAATATGCTCATCGACAACAGGTTGGCACTCAACGTCATGCCTTTGGCCACGCTATCTAGGATTCCAATGGATCTGTCTTATCTAAGGCCTTGTCATTCCATGGTAAGGGCATTCGATGGGACAAGACGAGAAGTCATGGGAAAAATCAAGATCCCTTTAGAAGTGGGTCCCTACATTATGATATTGAGTTTCAAGTCATGGACATTACACCCTCGTATAACTGCCTGTTGAGAAGACCCTGGATCCATTCTGCTGGAGTAGTTCCGTCATCCCTCCATCAAAAGATGAAATTTATCATGGAGGGCTGTTTGGTCACAGTAGAGGGCGAGGAAGACATTGTCGCATCTATCTCTGCTGATGCACTGTACCTTGAAGTAAGCAAAGATGTAGTGGAATGTTCCTTCCGATCTCTTGAATTTGTCAACACCAAATTTGTTACTGAGGGAAACAGAATTCCCGTGCCTAAGCTGTCAAGAAATACTAGGATGGGAATCAAGCTGACTGTAGGAAGGGGAGCCCGAGCGAGAAAAGGTTTGAGGAGATATCAGCAATGGATAGTCAGGGCTTTAAAGCCACAAAGCTCGATACGGTTTAGGGTTCCAACCAGATGCGTGTCAAAGAAGAAAACAGAGGAAGAAGGATCAGGAAAGAAGAATTGTAAGAACTTTGGGCCGAGAACTGGAAGGGGGGCCTGATATGCATGATATGAAGTAATAAAATTTATAAAGAACTTGATCACACCAAAACTAACTAATATCACGACGTTTAAGGCAAGCGCACCTATCGAACAGTAGTATAGCTTAGTGGCAAAACCGAGTTATCGTACCCAAGGAAACCAAAAGTACTATTACTTACTTCCTTTCTATTATCTAACCTAAGAATAAAAGAGGGGTTTGTTTAAACTAATTCTAAAACTAAACTAAGAAGAGCACAAAGAGTAAATTTGGGAAAACTTTTAGGGAATAGTTGATTGATATGGACAATACTTGAGGGAGAATCCACCTAGACTTCACTTGTTATTATTTCCTTGAACTATATGATTTATTTACTTGACTTGATCCGTAGAGATCCCTAACTTATGCTAAACCCTCCGTTGAGGCGTAGAGCAACTAGGCCTAAGTTGTTAATTAAAGTTCCTTTATTAATTAACTCCCTAGGTTGCATTAATTCGATCAATTGTTCCCCATATTAGGTTTGACCCTAATCCGGCAGATTTATGTCGCCCTATGTCTAGGATTGCATGCAACTCCGCTTAATTATGGTAGATGTACTCTTATCACAGGGACCTTTGCTCCTCTGCTCTAAGCACATCTAATTCTTGAAGTAATACCTAGGATTATTAAATCAAGAATGAGGAACACATAATTAAGAACAATTCAAGTATTTATCAAATAAATCAAGAATAAATAATAAGATCTATCTTAGGTTTCATCCCCCTCAAGTATTTGAGGGGTTTAGTTCATAATAAAGAAAGGAAAAATCTCAGAAGATATAAAATAACAAAACATAAAAGAACCCGAAAACCCCTGAAGGAATTTAGGGAGATCCTATATATTGCTGCAGAATTTCGGCTTCTGAGATGAACTAATCAGCTTCCCTGCGAGTAATTCCTACTTCCACTCTCTGTGTTGGTAGCAAAAAAAAAATACTTCCCTTTGCGGGGAAATAAGCACACCCCAAGAGTTTCCTCCTAGGGTCTTTATATAGAGCTTTGGGGAGTCTTTCTTAGCCTCCAAGTATCCCAATTCGAGTGAAATTCCTCCTCTTTACGACTAGAACACGCCCGTGTGCCACGCTTGTGTACTTCGACAAGAGGCCGTGTGAGATATATCGGTGGGGGCACGGCCATGTGGCCTGGCCGTGCTTGTCGAAGGCTAGACCGTGTGATCTTCATGTGGCACGGTCGTGTGGCACGGCCGTGTGGTGACTCCTTGGGCTATGTGTTATGTCATTTTTGGCCCATTTTCCTTATTTTCAGTCCATTTCCTATTCTTTTCTCTTCTTTATGCTCTTCTGAGTATAAGATATGAAAAAGAAGGATTAAGAGCACCAATTCTCACTAAATTGATAATAATTCATCCAAAATATAGGCTAAACATGAGGTAAAAATATGTATAAATTAGCGTTTATCAAATACACCCACACTTAAGCCTTTACTTGTCCTCAAGCAAAATCTCAATCCCTAAATAAGAATCATTCTTCTCAACTTACAACCTTTATCAATAATGTTTCAAACTAATCCACAGGTAGTCATACAATGAAAATTCAATCAAAAGAACATTAGAGACTCAGTCACTTTAAGTTGAGAATTTTATCATTGAAACATAAGCTTTCTCTCCTCTCCTAAGTAATTATCTCTCCATCTTAATTAACAGAAGTTGACATCCTCACTGAAGGTTCACTCTATCCACTCGAAGTGTTTAGGGTTCAAGAATTAAGCACTCTCTAGTCAATCTGAAAAGTTATTACCATAGGCTTGTAAGAAAATCACATCTCCACCACTATAGATTGATATGATACATCGATCAAAAGGTCTTGCACTGGTTGTAACGGGGATTGGTCCTAGGTGTTGTCACAGGCTGCAAGAGAGGGTTAGAATAGAGATTGAACTTGAAAAATTATCTAGCTAGAAAAATCTCTATCACTTTGAAACATATTTCTAGGGTTAATTCTTATGATAATATTGTTTCTGCCTTAGTGGCCTTAAAATAGAAATATGCAAAAACTTATTGAACTATTACAAATTACAATCGAACTTAACTGTATATACACATGTTTCTTTTTTGTTTGTTTTTTTTGTTTGTTTTTTTTTTTTGAACAATTCAAATCAAATAACTTGAATATTTACAACTTTACAGACTGGAAAAGAGAATAAAGCTAGATAATAATTCGACTTCAAATCTCGACAAAAAAAAGGAAAAGAAAAAAATAGGGGTCAAAGTAATTGAATGAGATTCAACAAAAAATGGGTTATTGGTTAATAATTAGAAGGTGAGTCAAAGAAGGGGCTGTTAGGTTCAACGGGGTTCACTAGGGGTTAAATTATGGAGGTAGGCTTTTTTGTAGAGTAAGTGGGTTAAATCCTACGTGACTTTATCATCTCAAAATATCAAATCAATGATGTGGTCTTGACACGTATAATCAAAGCAAGTTCTAGAATAACAAATCAGTATTGACTCACTCAAAGCAATAGTAAAAGTGAGCATGAAAGAATGTATGCTCAGGAAGGCTCAAATCTCACCAGAATTATAGCTTTTGATGTCAATCCTATGAATTTCAAATCTTAAGATAATACTTAGAATTAAAGAAAATAACTTATGCAAAAATTGAGGTTCTCAAAAATGTCAACTTATCATGCTTGATTCCCTAATGTTTTAAAGTTTGGATAATCAGAGTACAAGCACCTATATCTTAATTCTCAACATATTGATAGAAATCATAAATCAATTAGAATAAATTCCTAATAGGAGACTGAGAATTAGTTAAGAACAATGTATGAAGTACAATTTCAGGGATTTTCATAGATAATGTAAAGATTTAAAGTAAGCTCCCCCCCACACTTAAGATGTACATTGCCCTCAATGTACAAAGATATAAAAATAGCAAGGAAGTACAATATCATAAGATAGGGAGAGAATTGAAACTCCCTGAATTTAGGATGAATTTTGTGAGGAAGAGTCGGCAATTGTGGCATGGTGTTCCTATTTCCGTTTGAATATAAGTTGTAGAGCTCCTTTTTGAACTGTGAAAATATTAATTAGTCGTGAGATTTTTTTTTGATAATAGAGATTACTCGTTTAGGGATTATCCGATATGAAAGATATAAAAATAAATAGCAAAAAAAAAGAATAAGTAACCTAAAATAAATAAAGTTCTAAAATACTAATAATCAAATGATGAAAAAGAAAGAATAAAATAAAATTGAAAAACAAAATTTTAGGAGTTTTCGCGCGCCTGGCTCAAGACACACTCCTGTGTAGGCCATGTCGCACGGCCGTTTGTGATCTTGTTCGCATTTCTCACGGTCGTGTAAATAGTTCCACGACCGTGTGCGATGTTGTTTCGCTACTCCCACGGTTGTGTGGGAGGGCACACGGCTGTGTTTAATTTGGCAGTGTTGGCCACGGTCTGGGGACACGGGCGTGTGGAGTTGTGTATGCCCGTGTTGAAGTTGAAAGGTTCCCACGGCCATGTCACACGGCCGTGGGGATTTGTCGACTACCCATGTTTTGGGAAAAATTTACTCTGTTTGTGCACGGTTTGGGTACATGACCGTGCCCCTGTTTTAAAACGTTTGCACGGCTTGAGGCACGCCCGTGTGGTCCTAAACTTCTGCATAAAAAGTGTTAATTGATGTATAAAAAGTACTAAAATAAAAAAATGAAAGCAACGTTACTAAGTTAATGCTCGGGTTGCCTCCCGAGAAGCGCTTATTTATAGTCTAAGCTCGACTCTTCTCGAGCTGAGTACTTTATAGTGGTTTGAAGAGTTGGAACTCTTTCGGCATGTTTACAATTTTTTTAACGTAAGATTTGAGTCGAGTATGGTTTACCTTGAAAGTGCTGAGTGACTCATGTTTTATTTCTACTGTACCATAAGGGAAGATTTTCATTACTGTAAAGTAGGGTATGTCACTTGTATGTTCTTTCGAATTCAAGATTCGAGGGTCGTCTTCCCCTAGAAGTACCTTATCCCCTACCTTGATTTGACACGTTTTTACCTGAGGGTCGTCTTGGTAATGCTCTGGGTTGGTGTGGCATATTTTGGGTTTTTTGTGATAGTTCAGCCATTCATCCAGTTCCTCAAGCTAAAGTATTTGCCTTTCAGGTTCGTCTCCCTGTGGTCGAGTCACCTTTACGTAGAGTTTATCCTGTACAGAAGGTTGAATAGCGAGGTCAGTGTCCTTACAAGGACTCGAAACTTTGTTTTTATCTGCAGTTCTAATTGAGTTTTGAGCTTGTAAGGTAATTTTATCATCACCTACTTGT
Organism: Gossypium stocksii; assembly: GCA_020496765.1. Taxonomy (NCBI): domain Eukaryota; kingdom Viridiplantae; phylum Streptophyta; class Magnoliopsida; order Malvales; family Malvaceae; genus Gossypium; species Gossypium stocksii. The sequence continues at coordinate 7,401,531 of CM035623.1, forward strand.
AACGTGAGTTCGCCTGTTTCTAAATCAATTTTTGTTGTAGCAGTTGCCAAAAAAAGTCGCCTTAGAATTAAGGGTATGTTGCTATCCTCATCAATGTCTAAAATGACAAAGTCAACTGGGAATATAAATTTATCAATCTTGACAAGTACATCTTCAATTATTCCCTTAGGTGCCCTAATAGTTTTGTCAGCTAGTTGAATGCTCATATTAGTTTTCTTAGGGATCCCGAGACCTAGTTGTTTAAATAATTTATACGGCATGACATTTATACTAGCCCCTAAGTCAGCTAAGGCATTTTTTTCTTCTAAGCTACCAAGTGAAGAAGGGATAGTGAAACTCCCTAGATCCTTTAATTTGGTTGGCAATTTATTCTGTAGAACAGCTGAGCAGACTGCATTTAGTTCCATATGAAGGTTTTCGTCTAGCTTTCGCTTGTTTGTCAAGAGCTTTTTTAGGAATTTAACAGCATTGGGCATCTGCAAAATTGCTTCAACAAAGGGTAAGTTAATACGTAATTTCTTTAAGAGTTTAAGAAACTTATCGAATTGTTGGTCTGGCTGGTCTTTCTTTAATGCGTTTGGGTATGGGATATAAGGCTTGTATTCTTTGATGTCTGGCTTGTTTTTGCTTACCTCTACCTTACCTTTATTCACCTCAGGTTCCTCGCATGGCTTTGGGTTTTCTTCGGTTAATGCCTCCTATTCTGTTGTACTTACAGCATGAATTTGCTCTTTAGGGTTGGTCTCAGTATTTCTTGGAAGTCTACCTTGTGGCCTTTCTGATATTAACTTAGCAAGTTGACTAATTTGATTCTCGAGCCCCTGAATAGATGCTTGTTGGTTCTTTAGTGCCGTTTCAGTGTTTTGAAAATGGGTTTCTGACATGGCCATGAATCTGGTAGGGCTTTTCCTCTTGCTGGAATGGTGGCTGTTGAAATCCTATGGGAGGTGGCTGTTTTTAATTTCCTTGCCCTTCCCATGAAAAATTAGGGTGACTTTGCGAACCTACATTATAAATATTACTATAAGGGTTATTTTGAAGTTTAGAATTGTTACCCATATAGTTGGCTTGCTGAGTTTCCATGCCATGTCCATAAGAGGAGTAATCTGGATTGAACATATTTCCCTGGATTGCGTCACGCTGCATCACTGGATGTGCCTGCGTAGAACCAACAAAATTATCAAACTTTTTATTTAAAAGTTATACCTGGTTAGTAAGCATGGTGATAGCATCAATATTATAAACTCCTGTAGCTTTTGTCGGCTTTGTTCTCATGACTTGCCACTGATAGTTATTCAGTGACATCTCTTCTATAAACTCATAAGCTGCTTCTGGTGTTTTATTATTGATTGTTCCTCTGGCGGCCGCATCGATCATCTGCCTTGTTGATGGATTCAAACCGCTGTGAAAGGTTTGAACTTGTAACCACAAAGGCAACTTATGGTGAGGGCACCTTCTTAAAAGATCTTTGTATCTCTCCCAAGCATCGTAGAGTGTTTCTAAATCCATCTGTACAAAAGAAGAGATATCATTTCGTAATTTAGCTATTTTAGCTGGAGGAAAATATTTAAGTAAAAACTTTTTGGACATCTGTTCCTATGTAGTGATTGAGCCTCGCAGTAAAGAATTTAACCACTGTTTAGCTTTATTCCTTAAAGAGAATGGAAACCACTGTTTGGCTTTATTCCTTAAAGAGAATGGAAATAGCCTTAGTCGAATGGCATCATCAGAAACGCCATTAATTTTAAAGGTATCACATAATTCCAAGAAATTTGCTAGATGTGAATTTGGATCTTCATCCTGCAAACCATCAAACTGCACAAATTACTGAATCATCTGAATAGTGTTAGGTTTTAATTCAAAATTATTAGCGGCAATAGCAGGTCTAACAATACTAGTTTGAGTATCAATCAAACTAGGTTTAGCATAATCATACATAGTACGAAGAGCTTCATCTGGTTCTGCAGGTAATGCTGGAGGTGGTTGAACGTTTTGGTTTGCATCCATTGCTTTAGTAGGTTCTGCCTCTTGTTCTAGATAATGTAGGCTTCGTCTGATTTCTCTGTGATTTCTGCGAACTGTAGCTTCTAAATCTTCGTCAAAAAGCAGTGGTCCTGTTGGGTTGTTTCTAGTCATAAACTAGAAAAACCTAGAAAAATAAAAAAAACAAAAATAAAAAAATAAAATAAAAATAATAAACTTAGAAAAACCTAGAAAAAAAGAAGAAAAGAAAAAGAAAAATAAAATAAATAAATAAATAAATATATTAATGGCTAAAGTAATAGAAATCGAGCTTTCGTAATATTTCAGTTCCCCGGCAACGGTGGCAAAAACTTGATATGCGTGATATGAAGTAATAAAATTTATAAAGAACTTGATCACACCAAAACTAACTAATATCACGACGTTTAAGGCAAGCGCACCTATCGAACAGTAGTATAGCTTAGTGGCAAGACCGAGTTATCGTACCCAAGGGAACCAAAAGTACTATTACTTACTTCATTTCTATTATCTAACCTAAAAATAAAAGATGGGTTTGTTTAAACTAATTTTAAAGCTAAACTAAGAAGAGCACAAGAGTAAATTTGGGAAAACTTTTAGGGAATAGCTGATTGATATGGACAATACTTGAGGGAGAATCCACCTAGACTTCACTTGTTATTATTTCCTTGAACTATATGATTTATTTACTTGACTTGATCCTAGAGATCCCTAACTTATGCTAAACCCTCCGTCGAGGCGTAGAGCAACTAGGCCTAAGTTGTTAATTAAAGTTCCTTTATTAATTAACTCCCTAGGTTGCATTAATTCGATCTATGGTACCCCATATTAGGTTTGACCCTAATCCGGTAGATTTATGTCACCCTATGTCTAGGGTTACATGCAACTCCGCTTAATTATGATAGATCTACTCTCATCACAGGGACTTTTGCTCCTCTGCTCTAAGCACATCTAATTCTTGAAGTAATACCTAGGATTATTAAATCAAGAATGAAGAACACATAATTAAGAACAATTCAAGTATTTATCAAATAAATCAAGAATAAATAACAAGATCTGTCTTAGGTTTCATCCCCCTCAAGTATTTGAGGGGTTTAGTTCATAATAAAGAAAGGAAACATCTCAGAAGATATAAAATAACAAAACATAAAAGAACCCGAAAATCCTTGAAGGAATTTAAGGAGATCCTCTATATTGCTGCAGAATTCTGGCTTCTGGGATGAACCAATCAGCTTCCCTGCGAGTAATCCCTACTTCCACTCTATGTGTTGGTAGCAAAAAAAATACTTCCCTTTGCGGGGAAATAAGCACACCCCTAGAGTTGCCTCCTAAGGTCCTTATATAGAGCTTTGGGGAGCCTTTCTTAGCCTCCAAGTATCCCAATTCGAGTGAAATTCCTCCTCCTTACGACTAGAACACGCCCGTATGCCACGCCCGTGTAATTCGACAAGAAGCCGTGTGAGATATATCGGTGGGGGCACGGCCGTGTGGCCTGGCCGTGCTTGTCGAGGGCTGGACCGTGTGATCTTCATGTGGCACGGCCGTGTGGCACGGCCGTGTGGTAACTCCTTGGGTCGTGTATTATGTCATTTTTGGGCCCATTTTCCTTATTTTCGGTCCATTTCCTGTTCTTTTCTCTTCTCTATGCTCTCTTGAGTATAAAATATGAAAAAGAAGGATTAAGAGCATCAATTCTCACTAAATTGATAATAATTCATCCAAAATATAGGCTAAACATGAGGTAAAAATATGTCTAAATTAGCGTTTATCAGAGCCCATAGAGTACCCCCCTTTGTCAAGAACGTTTACATCTGTAAGAGTGATATACCCAGGGCAAGATAATTCACGAAGCACGCTGGTATTAATTGAAAAGGGTTTTTAGAATATCAGTATAAATGTCATTGGCGAAGGGGCTGATGCAATTAAAGATGTTTCAATGATACGCCCTTGTCCTCCGGGTTTCGAGCTGAGCAATTGGACTGTTGAGGACCTTCTTATAGTTTCTAAGTCTTCAAAGTAATGCTCAGTATTAACTCTCTGTTGTGTCCCTAGATATAATAGGGTTCTTTTGTAAGAGCTTGTGTTCGCTTTTTCTCATTCAAATGAATATCAATAAAGATGCATTTTGTCATGATCTTTTGCATTCTCACTAATTCCATGATTATTCCCTCATTTCATAGCCTGTCCTTACATTTACCTCATACCATATCATAACATTTTGCTTGTTGTTTCCAATACTTTGATGCCCCTCTATAGTTTCCTTTTCCATTCAACTTTTAAGTGCTCAGATATCAACGGTATGAACGAACCCGTTACGAGTCTTGAAATCGATTTTGAGAAGGCTGTTTGCTTAGGAGAATTCGAAGCCGAGGAAAATGCTGAAGCCTATGTCTCGTCTCCTGACTTGCTAAGAATGGTGGAACAAGAGGATGAGCAGATTTTACCTCATCAAGAATCTGTTGAAACAATAAACTTGGGAACTGAGGAAAAGAGGCAAGAAGTGAAGATTGGGACCTTCATTTCAGAGGATACCAGGCATAATTTGATTACTTTGTTCCGTGAGTACAAAGATGTATTCGCATGGTCGTATCAGGGCATGCCAGGATTGGATGAGGATATAGTGGTCCATAAACTCCCACTGAAACCAGAATACAAACCCATCCAACAAAAACTAAGACGGATGAGACTTGAAATGCTGCTAAAGATAAAAGAAGAAGTCAAGAAGCAATTTGATGCAGGCTTCCTACAAGCCTCCAAGTATCCAGAATGGGTGGCTAACATAGTCCCAGTACCGAAGAAAGATGGCAAAGTACGAATGTGTGTGGATTATCGCGACCTGAATCGAGCAAGTCCCAAAGATAATTTTCCCTTATCGCATATTAATACATTGGTGGATAACACAGCAAAACATTCATTATTTTCCTTCATGGATGGATTCTCGGAGTATAATCAGATCAAGATGGCTCTTGAAGATATGGAGAAAACCACCTTCATGACGATGTGGGGGATATTCTGCTACAAGGTGATACCGTTCGGATTAAAGAATGCTGGGGCAACATATCAGAGGGCCATGGTGACGTTGTTCCAACATGATGCATAAAGAAATAGAAGTCTACGTCGATGATATGATTGCTAAATCCCGAGGGGAAGAAGAGCATGTTGTGAACCTCAAGAAGTTATTCGAAAGACTAAAAAAGTTTCAGCTAAAGCTTAATCCAGCCAAATGTACGTTTGGGGCTACCTCAGGATAGTTGTTAGGCTTCATCTTCAGTGAAAGAGGTATTGAGGTTGATCCAGATAAAATAAAAGCCATACAAGAACTACCACCTCCGCGCACGCAAAAAGAAGTCAGAGGATTCTTAGGAAGGTTAAACTACATTGCCAGATTCATTGCTCAACTTACCAACCAGTGTGACCTAATTTTTCGACTCCTTCGAAAAAACAACCCGAGAGAATAGAACGAGGAATGCCAGGTGGCTTTTGACAAGATAAAACAGTATTTGTCTAGTCCCCCAGTGCTAGTACCGCCAACTCCAGGAAGGCCTTTAATTTTGTATCTGACGGTATTAAAAAATTCAATAGGTTGCGTACTGGGGCAACATGACGAATCAGGAAAGAAAAAAAAAAGCGATTTACTACCTCAGCAAAAAGTTCACAGAATATGAGGCAAAGTATCCGTCAATCGAAAAATTCTGTTGCGCTTTGGTTTGGGTAGTTCGGAGGCTCAAGCAATATATGTTGTATCACACGGCATGGTTAATCTCGAAGCTGGACCCAATAAAGTACATGATGGAATCACTCGCACTCTCAGGAAGAATGGCACGATGGCAGATCCTACTATCGGAATACGACATCGCCTATGTGAGTCAAAAGTCGATAAAAGGAAGTGCAATAGCTGACTTCTTGGCAACTCGGACAACAGAGGAATATGAGCCTTTGAGATTTGATTTCCCAGACGAAGACTTAATGTGCATCACGGAAAAAGAATCTGAATCATCAAAAGAGAAGCCATGGAAGATGAATTTTGATGGCGCATCGAATGCCTTGGGGCATGGAATTGGAGCAATCCTAGTATCTCCAGAAGGGAATCATTACCCGTTCACTGCAAGACTAAACTTCTTATGTACCAAAAACATAGCGGAATATGAAGCTTGTATCATAGGACTTCGTGCAGCCATTGAACGAAACATCGAAACCCTAGAGGTGTACGGGGACTCAGCCTTGGTGATTTACCAAATCTGTGGAGATTGGGAAGTGAGAGATCCAAAATTGATCAAGTATAGTGATCTAGTAGTTGAATTGATTAAAGAATTCAAAGAAGTAACTTTTAATTACTTCCCGCGAGAGGAAAACCAATTGGTTGATGCCTTGGCCACTTTGGCTTCAATGTTCAAAGCAAGTAGAGAAACAGAAATAATGCTTCTCAAAATGAGCATATATGAAGCCCCTGCAAACTGTTATAGCATTGAGAAAGAGGCAGACAGACGGCCATGGTTTCACGATATCTTAGAATATATCAAGAATCAGAAGTATCCTGAACAAGCAAATGAAAATGACAAAAGAACAATCAGAAGAATATCAGTGGGATTTGTTCTTGATGGGGACATCTTGTACAAAAGAGGAAAAGATCAAGTGCTTCTGAGATGTATGGATGCTATTGAAGCCAAAAAAATACTCGAAGATGTCCATGAAGGAATCTGCGCGACGCATGCCAATGGTTTCAATATGGCCAAGAAGAATATGAGACTCGGTTACTACTGGTCGACGATGGAAAGCGATTGCATTATCATGCCAGAAAATGCCACAAATGTCAAATTTACGGCGATAAGATTCATGTAGCCCCTTCGCCCCTTCATGTCATGACTTCTCCATGGCCCTTTTCTTTGTGGGGCATGGATGTTATAGGGCCAATTTCCCCAAAAGCTTCTAATGGACACCGATTCATTTTTGTAGTTATAGACTACTTCACAAAATGGATAGAAGTCACTTCATTTGCTAATGTGACGAAGACTGCGGTCTGCAGGTTCTTGAAAAAGGAAATCATTTGTCGATATGGTTTGCCTAAAAGAATCATTTCGGATAACGCTTTAAATTTGAACAACAAGATGATGAAGGAAGTGTGTGAGCAATTTCAAATAAAGCATCATAATTCCTCGCCATATCGCCGGAAGATGAATGGGGCTGTTGAAGCGGCCAACAAAAATATTAAGAATATTATCAGGGAAAATGACAGAGACATATAAGGACTGGCACGAGAAGCTACCATTCGCTTTGTGTGCGTATCGCACATCTATACGGACATCTACGGGAGCAACTCCTTTTTCTTTGGTCTATGGAATGGAAGTTGTGTTACCTATCGAAGTTGAGATCCCCTTCCTACGAGTCTTAATGGAGTCAAAACTAGGGGAAGCAGAATAGGTTATGACTAGCTAAATCTCATCAAAGAAAAACGCTTGAAGGCAATCTGTCACTGACAGATGTACCAGAAGAGAATGACCGTGGCCCACGACAAAAAAGTACGGCCAAGAGAATTTCGCGAATGAGAACTTGTGCTGAGGAAGATTCTCCCAATCGTAAAAGACTTGCGAGAACAATGGGCACCAAATTGGAAAGGAACATACGTAGTAAAGAAGGCCTTCTCAGAAGGAGCTCTGATCCTCAACGAGATGGATGGAAGGAATTATCGAATCCTATAAACTCGGATGCTGTGAAGAAGTATTATGCTTAAAAAAAAGGATCAGGATGAAAACCCGAAAAGGGCGTATTGACAAACCAAAAGATTAGGGTGAAAACCCAAAAGGGCATCCTAATAGAGCAAATTTGAGCCCAAGGAGTAAAACGATTCAAGCAGTGAGTCAAACAGCAAGACTACAGTATTTGAAGCTTTTCAGTAGCTTGAAATCTTCTACGCAAGAAGCCATGCTCAAAAAGATTCTTGATTAAGAAACATGGAAGAGGTCATGCGTTGAATATCCATAACCGTTGTATCCACTAAACGCAATTCCCTTTTTCTTGCTTTATGACTCTTTTGACTTTTGGTTAACTTTCTTTGTTTGTTACCTTTAAAGTGAATATAAATGTGGGGCATCTCTTTTTGTACCTATTTTGACCATTTTCATGCATCTCATTGTATAGTTTATTTGAATGGTAAATAGTAGAATGACATACCCTGAACAAAAGAAATGTTAAGCATTACCCGAATGAGAATTTGAAAATTACAAAAGCTTCTAAGCAAGGTCAAAGTTCAACAAGGGGCAAAAGGGCGATATTTGAGAAACGTAGATCACTCATAAAGCTTAAAGACGGGAATAAAGCATGAAAAGAAAGCCAAGAATCGAAACAAAGAATGCAGATTATCACAAAAATCATGACGAAAGGCGCATAGCATAATCATATAGGCATAAGAACATTTAAGACAAACATGTGCATATCATCCTGCATGACATATACCGATACCCCAGCAGAGCAAGAGGATACGATGTTAGCTATACTAAAGTAAGGAAAGAGACACCTGAATTCCACCAGATGATATGTTTTTGTATTCTGTTTTCAATCTATGTTTTCAAAAAAATCAACTCATATTGCGAGAGGTGAGTTGAGCCTCGGGACACGCTGAGGTATTTTAGTTTATGTTTCAAAATTCAACTCATATTACGAGAAGCGAGTTGAGCCTCAGGTCACACGCTGAGGTACTTTCAATTTCTGTATTTTTAGTTTATGTTTCAAGATTCAACTCATATTGCGAGAAGTGAGTTGAGCCTCAGGTCACACGCTGAGGTACTTTCAATTTCTGTATTTTTAGTTTATGTTTCAAGATTCAACTCATATTGCGAGAAGTGAGTTGAGCCTCAGGTCACACGCTAAGGTACTTTCAATTTCTGTATTTTTAGTTTATGTTTCAAGATTCAACTCATATTGCGAGAAGTGAGTTGAGCCTCAAGTCACACGCTGAGGTACTTTTAATTTCTGTATTTTTAGTTTATGTTTCAAAATTCAACTCATATTGCGAAAAGAGAGTTGAACCTCAAGTCGCAGGCTGAGGTCACACGCTGAGCTCATATTGCAAGAGGCGAGTTGAGCCTCAAGTCACACACTGAATGGAGCAGATTGAAGATAATGAAGATGCGAGCAGATTGAAGCTACAAAACATATCTCCAAAGTCATGATAGAATAAACCAAAGCTGCAGGATGTGGTAGACTAGAGAGAGGCTAGCTGAGCAAGAAGAGCTTTGAAGAGATCATGACTTAGCAAGCCCGGGCAAAATTGGTCTTTCCTGGAGGTCTTTGCTCGATTCCTGTTACACGACAATGAGCAAAGAGCGGCAACTGTTGTAGCCCAATTTTGCACCCATTTTAAACCGTTTTAAACCAAACCAAGAAGCAAATAAACCAAAAATAAGTATAGGACACAAATTTTAAAATTAAAAGTCCAAAACTTAATGTCCATTTACAAGCCCATTTTAAACCCAAAATTCAATTACCTAAATCCAAAGCCCGTTTATATTTAAACCCAACAATAGAAACCTAGCCCAATAACCAAACTCTAACCCAACCCAGATCAGAAACAGACAGACTCAAACCCCAGTCCCTTCCGCCGTAACCCCTCCCATGTGCGCCCTCGGCACGCACAACGCCCGATGACAGCACTATTCGTCGAGGATTGCACTGAAACGGCCATCTAAATCCCGTTGACCCGTTAAAGTGCCTGCAAAGGAAAGCAAAAAAGAAGAAAGAAATAGAAACAGAACCAAACGCAAGCAAGAGCAAAGAAACAGTAATATAAGCAATAGTAATAATATCGATACTTCTAGTGTATTGGTCAAAGATAAATTGAACCAAAAACAGCAAGCAGGGGGATTTTTTTTTTATCATTTGGCTATAAAAGCCTAAAACAAAAACGTTGTAAAGATGGGGGATTTTTCTTTGAATACCAAAAAAAAAAAGAAAAGAACAGAGGTATTTTCACTAATTTCACATCTATTTTACTTTCATTCTACTGCATACACATAGAATAGGAATAAAGATTGAAACTTTACCTTCACTGCATGATCGGAGTGCGAACCCGAGACGTTTTTGCATCGTTTGAGTCCATTAGAGAAGGATTCGGGGCGTTTGAAGGGTAGATCCGAGATTGAAGAGTCTTTTAGGTCAATAATCGACCCTTTCGTGAACTCCGACCACCGTATGCAGTGGCGGAGTCAGTGGTCGGTGATGGTCCGATGACCAGAGCATGGCCGAACTTCGGCCAGCGCTCATAGGACCGAGAACCCTCTCTTCAGAGAGTTTTGGTTCGTTTTTGGAAGAAAGGTTTTTAAAATGAATTTTTTTATTTTTTTGGTATTTAAATCGAATGTACACGACGTCGTTTTGGAATGGGTTGTTAGGACCCAAAACGGTGCCGTTTCACGGTGTAGCGACGTAAAATTTGCTTTCGCTAATTGTGGCGATCTATTGAAAACTTGAAATCTGAATTTTATTAAAACAAGGGAGTCGCCACCGATCCTTTTTTCTAGGTGTGATCGGACACCTTTAACAAAAAGTTTATTTTCGGGTAAAAGAAGACCGAGTTTAGGTCTACGTAAAATTCAGAGAAGAGGTAGGGTTCGGGAGTCAGTTACGCGCGGGGAAGGTATTAGCACCCCCGCGACGCCCAAAATTGGTATCTTGATAAACATGTGTTGTCTTAATTTTCAAAAATACAAGTTCAACTTAAAGTTTAGTCGTGATCCGGTCAAAATACGAGCGTTTTAAGGTCTTTATTTTAAGAAGGATATCCCGCTTTTAACACTAGCCATTCGTGATTCACCCAACATAGCGATGAAATCACTGGCATAATGTCAGAATCGGCACATTGCCTTATTTTTAAGACATGAAAAGGTTGTAGAAAAGCAACGTCGATGAAGAAGGCAAAATATGAATTAATATGCTAAATTAGAAGCAAATAATGATAAAAGGTGGAGAATATACGAGACAAAACATATAAAATATTAACGACGCATGCATGGTTATAATAACTAGAATAATACACATAGTACTTAACATGATAATGATGATAATATAAATACGAGGTGATAAATATAAAACATATAATACTAGACTTATGAAATATTTATAATAATATTTAAACACGTATACATAATATATATTAGGAATAATGGAATTATAAAGTATGGGGTACAAAAATACACGAATGATATGACGTAACAAGTATATATAGAAATAATAACAAAAACGTACCCAAGATAATATCTATATACATAATATGATATTTATGATAATAATAACCACACAAATGCAAAAAAAATAATAATAAACGTACATAAAACGTACAATACTAGGTTTAAGAAATATATGTAATAGTATAATAGGATTACATAAAATATAAAATATGAACAATATAATATTGCGGATATACATAAAATAACAAAAAATACATACCTAAGATAATATATATATATAAAGTATGTTGAAATGGATATTGATAATAATGTTAAAAATAAATAATGAAAATAACAAATACAATATGTCATTAGGATTTATACATAATATATATACGAATACGACACTAAAATATGAACACATAATATATATTAAAACATCGAAATAACAATTAATATACAGGTATTTACATATAATATATTAATGTGTAAAGATACATACGTAACATATAAAAATATTGAGAATATATATACATAAAACAATATATATAAAATAAATAAGTATTGAAATAATATGTATATAAAGTTCGTATATACATATAAATATTTAAATAACAACATAATAATTCAAAAGGAAAAATAAATGCATAAGCATACATAATATAATACATAATACTAAAATATACATATAATATAACAAAATACGCATGATAGTATGAAAATATACATATATATATATATACAATATATAAGTATTAAAACCGATAATGATAAAATAACTATTAGTAATATTTCACAAATTTATGTATATTAAATATAGGTACACGGCAATATTGAATGTTTGTACATAATATATTTATATACATGTATTAGGAATAATAGTATTAAAAGATATGTACATAAAGTATTAAAATATAATGTTAAAAGGAAGCTTAGTTATATGTATATATAAATATTGAATAAAAATAATACTTGTACAAACGAAAATAATAATAGATTAATAATAATAATGATAGCATAATAGCATATTAGTGAAATAATAATAATCAAAATATAATAATAATAAAACAAGATAATAATAATAGTAATATAAAAATAGAAAACAATAACAACAGGCTAGATATAATAATGATAATAATATGTACATAATGGTAATAATGAAATGACATGTTAATGGAATAATAGTAAATAATAATACAGTAGGATAATAATAATGTATATGATACGTTTAAGGTCAAAAAATTATAAGGAAATAATGAGGGAATGTGAAAGAAGGGCGAAATCGGATTAAAAGCATAATTTTCGGGTCGAATTTTAAAACAAAATAATAGGAAAGGACCCATCTGAACATACGTGGAAACAGTGAGGACTAAAATAGCAAATTTTCTTCCTCTCTAAAACGCAGCGTGTCGTATGGGGTCAGATTGCAAAACACATTTAATTCCAGGGCCGAATTACTAATTCAAAAACACTTGATTGCAGAAGTTCGGAAAAGCGGAGGGGTCATTCGCGCAATTAGACCCTCCCGCAAAAACACGCGGATCCTCCTCGCGGGTCGGGCCGAATCGGATTGACCCAGGGCAAAACGACGTCGTTTTATGCCCTGGGTGCCCGAATCAAAACGGTGCCGTTTTCGTTTATTACAAAAGCAAAAAAAAATTGGTTTTTCCCTCATTTATTCAGCTGCTTACAAAAGAAGAAGAGAGGGAGACTCTCTTTTCTCTCTGGACAGACCCAGAGCACGGCTAAGGCTCCGGTAGCGCGCTGCCGTACCCGTCGTTTTCCTGTCGCCGCCGGCCACCGTACACGGTGGCCGGAAAAGGTAAGGTTTTATGTTTTTTTTTTTTATTGTTTATTCCCTTTTTTATCAAAATAGATATATTTATTGATAGTTTAAAGAAGAAAATAAAAATATGATGAAAATGTCTATATACGAAGAGAAAAAGTAAAAGAAAAAAAATAGATGATAACCTTTTGATTTTGAGTCTGTCTCTTCCGTTTTTTGTTATTCTCTGTTGTACCCAAATGCCTTACTTTTGAATCTCTGTTTTTGAGTTTAGAAATTTTCCTTTTTCATCTATCCCCCCTTTTACATTTGTTATAATCGGCTTATATAGCCCTTTTTTACAAATTGTTTTTGTAATCATATCTCTGTTCCTTCCTTGCAGGTAATAGGTGGTGCTGGTGACCTGTTGGGGCGGTGTGAGGCGGTGGATGTGATGGTTGGCATGCAAGTGGGGCAAGTGGCAGAGCAAGTGGGGATTAGGGTTTCTATTTAGCGGGTTGTGGGGTTTGGGTAATCGGGTAGTGGGCTTTTAATTTTGTAATGGCCAAAATTGGCCTATGACAGCTGCCCCTCTTTGCTCATTGTCGTGTAACGGTAATAGAGCAAAGACATAAAGAAAGGCCAATTTTGCCCTATCTTGCTGAGTATTGACCTCTTTGGCACTTCTCTTCTTCAGGTAGCTTCTTTCGAGTCCACCGTTCCTTGTAACTTTGGCTCAATCCATCGCAACTTCTGAGCTTCGACTTGTAGCCTCGATCTATTCGCATCTTCAGGGATATGGAATTCGTCGTGGTTTGCTCTTCTGCAACTTCAGAGATGAAATCTTGTATCTTCAATCTACTCTGCTAAAACTTCAGGAAGATGAAACTTGCGACTTCAAACTGCGCCTCTGTGACTTCACTGGGGATGCAAGGTCTACATCTTTGATTAGCTCCCTTGTAACTTCAAGGAGGCACAATTTGTATCTTCAACTGGCTCCATTGCAGCTTTAAAGAGGCAAAATCTGATGTCTTCAATCAGCTCCAATCTTCATCCTTTATTGAGGCGAAGTCGGAAATTGCTCGACCTGCGCATTCTCGCAATATGAGTTAGTTCTTTCGGATCATACATTGAAAGTTCCTTAGTGTGTGACTTGAGACTCAACTCATCTCTCGCAATATGAGTTGAATAAACAGAAATTTAAAAAGCAGAAATTGAAAAAGATCAACTCACCTCTCGCAATATGAGTTGAATAAACAAAAATTAAAAAGCTCAAATTGAAAAAGATCAACTCACCTCTCGCAATATGAGTTGAATGAACAAAAATTAAAAAGTAGAAATTGAAAACGATCAACTCACCTCTCGCAATATGAGTTGAATAAACGGAAATTGAAAAAGCAGAATTTAAAAGAGATCAACTCACCTCTCGCAATATGAGTTGAATAAACAGAAATTTTTGAAATATAAATTGAAAAAGATCAACTCACCTCTCGCAATATGAGTCGAATGAACAGAAATTAAAAAAGCAGAAATTAAAAGAGATCAACCCACCTCTCGCAATATGAGTTGATTGAACAGAAATTATAAAGCAGAAATTAAAAAAAGATCAACCCACCTCTCGCAATATGAGTTGATTGAACAGAAATTATAAAGCAGAAATTAAAAAAAGATCAACTCACCTCTCGCAATATGAGTTGAATGAACAGAAATTATAAAGCAGAAATTAAAAAGAGATCAACTCACCTCTCGCAATATGAGTTGATTGAACAGAAATTAAAAAAAATCAACTCACCTCTCGCAATATGAGTTGATTGAACAGAAATTTAAAAAGCTCAACTCACCTCTGTAATATGAGCTGGCTCTGAGAAACATAAATTAAAAACAGAAATTAAACGAGCTCAACTCACCTCTCGCAATATGAGTTGATTTTGAAAAAGAAACTAAAAGTACCTCAACGTGTCTTGAGGCTCAGCTCACCTCTCGCAATATGAGCTGATTTTTGAAACATAAATTAAAAGTACCTCAACGTGTCTTGAGGCTCAGCTCACCTCTCGCAATATGAGCTGATTTTGAAAAAGAAACTAAAAGTACCTCAACGTGTCTTGAGGCTCAACTCACCTCTCGCAATATGAGTTGATTTTTGGAACAGAAACTAGAAGTACCTCAATGTGTCTTGAGGCTCAGCTCACCTCTCGCAATGTGAGCTGATTTTTGAAACATAAATTAAAAGTACTTCAACGTGTCTTGAGGCTCAGCTCACCTCTCGCAATATGAGCTGATTTTGAAAAAGAAACTAAAAGTACCTCAACGTGTCTTGAGGCTCAGCTCACCTCTCGCAATATGAGCTGATTTTTGAAACATAAATTAAAAGTACCTCAACGTGTCTTAAGGCTCAGCTCACCTCTCGCAATATGAGCTGATTTTGAAAAAGAAACTACAAGTACCTCAACGTGTCTTGAGGCTCAACTCACCTCTCGCAATATGAGTTGATTTTTGGAACATGAACTAAAATCACCCAAAATTTCTCACATGGTGGAATTCAAGTGTCTTCTTCTTTAATTTGGATGCAATTGTCATCGCAACCCCTTGTTCTGCTGAAAATATCTGTATATGTTATGCATAATGTTATCATGATATGCATATGTTGGCCCTAAATGCTTTTATGCCTACATGATTACGCTTATGCGTCCTAGGCATGTCTGTCATATGTTCCTTTTTCATCACGACCTTTGAAGATCTGTGCTCGTTATTTCGACTCTTGGTTTTCTCTTCAGGGCTTGTATCTGTCCTCAAGCCATATGAACAATCTGCGTCTCTTTGACTTCGCTCTTTTGCCCCCCGGTTGAACTTTTGTCCTCGCTTTGAGGCTTTTGTGCTTGTCGAATTCTTATCCGGGTGGTACTCAACATTTCTTTTGTTTGGAGTATGTCACCTCAAAATGCTCTAAATCTTCAACGCATGAACTCTTCCACGTTTCTTAATCAAGAATCTTTTCGAGCATGGCTTCTTGCTTTGAAGGTTTCAAACTGCTGAAAATGCTTCAAACACTGTAGTCTTGCTGTTTGATTTCACTGCTCAAATCGTCTTTCTCCTTGGGCCCAGATCTGTTTTATTAGGACGCCCTTTCGGGTTTTTATCCTAACTTGCTTAACAAGATGCCCCTTTCAAGTTTTCATCTTGATTTTCTTCTCATTTTTCATCTTGGGACGCCCTATTACTTGGCTGGAATTTCAACCCAAAATTCGAGGAAACAATTGTTGTTTTACTCAACCAGCTTGCCCCACTGCGACTTCGGGGTCCTTTCCGGTGTATCTCGAAGGTATAGGATCTGTAGCTTGTTCGATCAATTGCCCCCTCTTCGGGTGATCTGATCAGATGTTTATGGGTGCAGAGTATCATTTTCCCGAGAATGATTTTCTTTTATGCTTAGGTTGACATTGCTTGTTTTTATCGAGATTATCACCAACTCGATATTTTGTTTCTGTTCAACTAACATCTTTGACAGAAAATCCAAAGAGATAAATTCATTTTAAGTTCAAGTTTCCCGATCTTTACACTTGTGAGGTTTTAGACAACAGTCCTGTTTCAGGTTCCCGTACTATTCGGAAGCTTTTTAGAGTAATACGCGAAACTCCTTTTATGAAAGTGTTATTAGTCCACTAATCATTATTTCAATATGATATGCTTGAAAGAAGATCATACCTAATGGGCAAAAGGAAATTGATTGGAAGCATAACTCGAAACAAACAGGGATCAAGAATGACACTTTTTTTTTTTTTGAAACAAATAAGACAATTCAAGGAAACAAGTTCAAAATGGGTAGGATGGAAACTAGATGCCCCAGATATCGCAGCCTGAGCTTTTCTGTTCGAACTTCTTGAGGACCATTTTGAGCTCAATATGTGTTTAGGGGATCCAGATTACTTCGTTGATGCCCCAAGATGTAGCATACTTCTCCATTGTTAATTCAAGCACAGCAAGACTACTGTATGCCCCACTCTCATCAAAATTTGAGCCGCCATTTTCGGGTTTTCAACTCAAGTCCCCTTTGGTCTCAAAGCGCCCTTTGCGGGTTTTCGCCTTGGCCTCTCCTTTGCCTTTTCCTTTTTCTGATTAATTTTCTTCTTTTTTGATTGATTTTTTTTTATTTTTTGATGATTTTTTTTTGTTTTGGTCTCAAGGCCCCCTTTTTCCTCTAAAGCTCCTTTTGTATATGAAGGATCATTTTCAATGTCGGCTCTCATAATGAAATTCTCTTAAGCGAACCTTTTCATTGTAAACTTGCATTATCTGATCGTGATAGATTGCTCTTAACTCTTCTTCTTCAATTTGATTGATCACATCGGAATTGAATTGATTCTGCTTCATTAAGCCTCAGCTCTGATAAGACTCGGAAGAAAGCATCTCAACTTCAATAGGCAAGACCAGCAAAATGTGTTGCCCCAGCGAAGACTCTGGCCCATGTTTGGCAAGCATGGAGGGTAAATGGTAACTTCTCTACACCAACTATTACAAGTCTCAGTCATCTTTCAAAGTCTTTTTGAATGGCTTTGGGTTGCATTTGTTGCACTGATATTGTGTCTGATCTTTGAATAGACCGTGAATTGCCAAAAAATGGATTTGAATTTGGATTTCAAATTTAGGTTTGTCTTTGAATTTGGATTTGGATCTGGATCCGTATTCAAATTTGAATTTGTATTTGTCTTTGAATTTGAATTTGGTAACTGTGTACCTTGTAACTTTGGCATATGAAGTGGCCTTACCCCCTTAATAACGATCTGATGTCGGTAATATTGCCCCTATAACAATCATACCTCATATAGAGAGTCTGTGAATAAACAAATGAGGCATATACGTCTTGCCTTATTTCTGCGGTGAGCTAGGTTCTGATCTCTTTTGCAAGCTCGCAATGTCGACTAACCCTTTGTAAGCTAGGATGTGTCTTTTCATCTCGCTCTACTATCCTTAACAAATCAGAAGCTAAGTACAACCTCTGTCATCTTCGAAGTCTTGAGATCCCTCTAAACGCATATCTAACTAAAAAAGGAGTTAGTAACAGCGTTGCTCGTGACATTGATATCTGGGTACCTATTGTAGGTACGAAGGCAAACTTTGAGGGATAAGTGATTCTAAGAAGATTATTTACATGATATGATAGTAAATAAAGGATGAAAGGATATATGAATGACAGTCCAAGAACAAAGAAACCTATACATAAACAGAATAAAAAGAACATTTGTTCAAAAAGATGCATTTCATTGAAATAAAGATTCTGGACAGATGCCTATTTCACAAAAGGGCCCTTATTGCCCCTAGGCCTGAGACAATGAGCATGTTCTGAGCATTACTCTAAATAAGTCCTAAAATATAGGTCTCTTCCACAGTCCCGTCGTTTAAAATATTCCCCAGCATGTAAGGGCAAACGCTTGGTAAATTTCATTCCTTCATCACTGCGTTCACATTCCCTTTAGCATGGTCAGGGAATGGATTCTCGGTCGCATTGCTAGCATTATCAAATCGCAGAATACCCGTATTAATGAGTCCTTGAACCTGCTTTTTAAAGGCGAGGCAGTTTTCCGTGGAATGTCCTTGATTCCCAGCATGGTATGCACAGCTAGCGTTTGGGTCGTACCACTTCGGGTACGGGGGTTTCAAGGGTGCCACATAGTGCGGAGATATCAACTGTTTCTCGAGAAGTTTTGGGTATAGTTCCCCGTATGACACAGGGATAGGGGTAAATTGTGGTTTCTCGGGGTTGGATCTTGCAGGCCTTTGCTCATTTTGGGGTTGGCCCTGGACGGGTGCGGTATTCTGTGGGAATGTGGCGACCGGCCTTTGATGACTTACGTCGTAGATGGGATAGGAATGGTAAGGATGTGGTGTTTGGTAGTAAGGGGTCTGAAGTGGGTAATAGAAATCTGGAGGTGGATAATTTCGAGGCCGGGATTGGTTTGGATACGGGCTAGGGGTATAACGGTTGCCAGTTCCCACCATGTAGGCTTCTGGCTCTTTCCTCCTCATGGGTACTGCCCTCTTTGGACTTTCTGGACCTTCCATCTTTCCACTCTTAATGGCATTTTCAATAAGCTCACCGGATATGACAATATCTGCAAAGTCTTTTGTGGCACTTCCCACTAGTTTGTCATAGAATGGTGTCTTTAAGGTGTTGATAAAAAGGACGGCTATCTCGGTTTTTGTTAGTGGAGGCTCCACTTGTGCCGAGACGTCCCTCCATCTCTGCGCATACTGTCTAAAAGATTCGGTCGGCTTTTTCTCCATCATTTGCAAAGTCATCTGGTCGGGCACCATATCAGACACATGTTTATACTGTTCACAAAACGCAGAGGCCAAGTCCTTCCACGATCGTATCCTTTCTCGGCTAAGTTGATTGTACCATCTGAGAGCTGATCCAGTCAGGCTATCTTGGAAGCAATGTATGAGCAGCTTATCTTCGTTCACAAAGCCGGTCATCTTTCGGCAAAACATTACAAGATGCGCTTTTGGGCACCTTGTCCCATCATATTTTTCAAAATCCGGTACTTTAAATTTCGGTGGCAAAACCAGGTCGGGTACCAAACTGAGCTCTTTGGCACTTAACCCAGAGAAGGCTTCAGTACCTTCTATTACCCTGAGCCTTTCTTCTAAACTCCTATATTTATCCTGAACCTCATGATCTTCTATTCTTAACCTGGCAACTTCTACCGGATCATCCAAATCTGGAACGGGTGGATTAGCAGGAGTGACTTCAGGATTTGACACAAAAATTCCCTGTCCTAACTGGACAGGTGGCACGGGTCGATGTTCCAAGCTTGGAGATTCCCTTTGTATGTACCCTCCTTTTGTTGTATGGGCATGCGGTGGGGTGAATCCCAGTGGATAGAGCGGATCTTGATCGAGGTTAACAACCTCAGGGTTCTGCATGGGTCCTTTCCCTTTTACCAGGGCTGACATCATCTCCATCATCTTAACCATTTGGTCTTTTTGTTCCAGAGACTCCTCCCGCGATTTCACCATCAGATCCCTTGTTTCTTGCTGTGATTTGGCCAGTTGCTCTTGTAGTTCCCTTTGAACTCTTTCCATTCTTTCGATTCTTTCATTAAACGCAGCTTCCATTGTTCTAACTTGTCGACGCGTTCTATACAAATGATGTAGTTCCAGCCTTTATATTGTCGTAACTGCGAATCGTGTGATTTTGACCTTAGCAACCGTCCATGATATGCAATGAATGAATGTATGAATGTATGAATGAATGAATAAATGTCCAATGAACATCAGTCAAGAATGAATATGCAACAATCTGGTGTTGATTTCGAGATAGCCCCTATTTAGGCATTTCATTTATCAAAAGAGTCCATTACACAACATTTTGGTCACTTGTGTAATTGACTCCTCCATCAGAGACCCGTTTTTGGCAACCAATCTCTAATCAACATCTTTCTAACATGATGCCTCTGATGTATGATGAAAAATAAAGACAAGCAACATTGGTTAGTAATCAAATATAGGCAAAAACATAGAAAATTTAACAAACTATGCTACTCGATGCAATTTATTAGACAGACCCAATCCCTTTGCATAAAAAGTGAAAGTGTAAAAGGTAAGAGACGTTTCTCCCGTGTACTTATTTTGGTGACTATTAACAGACGGAGGTTCGGCATGGCTCTAGTTAGGGGCTCGTATGGTTTACTATATGTGGTTTTAGTTCTAGATAAGTACTCGAATTGTCTGTACTGTCATCTACTAAGATTAATACAGAGCCTCGGTCATGGCCCATCATGGGCTCACGAGTTCAATTCGAGGGATTACATTTACTTATGCCTATGCGGAGGGACAAGTTAACTCACGAAAGCATAAGTCATATGTAACCCGAAAGTATTCACTAGCCTGTGCGGAGGGACGAGTTAACTCACGAAGGCATAGCGTTTACTTTCACTTAAGCGGACGGAGCCCGGGTATAGAGCTCGTGTTATGCAGAATGCAAGTGCACGGTGTGTGGGGAGAAACTCGCAAACCTTTCGTTTTATTTTGCAAACTAAACTAAAATTGTAAAAACTTAGAGCTTAAAAACAAAAAGATAAAACAAGTCAACAAAATATTTACAATAGATGCAAATGCATGATTTTTTTTTCAAAAATGAAATTTTCGGATCACGACTAAATATTTACTTGAACAAGGAATTTTGAAGATTTCGACAACGCGCGTTTAATTCGACTCGACGCTCGAAAATGCTGGTCCCCAGTGGAGTCGCCAGCTGTAGCGACGTAAAATTTGCTTTCGCTAATTGTGGCGATCTATTGAAAACTTGAAATCTGAATTTTATTAAAACAAGGGAGTCGCCACCGATCCTTTTTTCTAGGTGTGATCGGACACCTTTAACAAAAAGTTTATTTTCGGGTAAAAGAAGACCGAGTTTAGGTCTACGTAAAATTCAGAGAAGAGGTAGGGTTCGGGAGTCAGTTATGCGCGGGGAAGGTATTAGCGCCCCCGCGACTCCCAAAATTGGTATCTTGATAAACATGTGTTGTCTTAATTTTCAAAAATACAAGTTCAACTTAAAGTTTAGTCGTGATCCGGTCAAAATACGAGCGTTTTAAGGTCTTTATTTTAAGAAGGATATCCCGCTTTTAACACTAGCCATTCGTGATTCACCCAACATAGCGATGAAATCACTGGCATAATGTCAGAATCGGCACATTGCCTTATTTTTAAGACATGAAAAGGTTATAGAAAAGCAACGTCGATGAAGAAGGCAAAATATGAATTAATATGCTAAATTAGAAGCAAATAATGATAAAAGGTGGAGAATATACGAGACAAAACATATAAAATATTAACGACGCATGCATGGTTATAATAACTAGAATAATACACATAGTACTTAACATGATAATGATGATAATATAAATACGAGGTGATAAATATAAAACATATAATACTAGACTTATGAAATATTTATAATAATATTTAAACACGTATACATAATATATATTAGGAATAATGGAATTATAAAGTATTGGGTACAAAAATACACGAATGATATGACGTAACAAGTATATATAGAAATAATAACAAAAACGTACCCAAGATAATATCTATATACATAATATGATATTTATGATAATAATAACCACACAAATGCAAAAATAATAATAATAAACGTACATAAAACGTACAATACTAGGTTTAAGAAATATATGTAATAGTATAATAGGATTACATAAAATATAAAATATGAACAATATAATATTGCGGATATACATAAAATAACAAAAAATACATACCTAAGATAATATATATATATATAAAGTATGTTGAAATGGATATTGATAATAATGTTAAAAATAAATAATGAAAATAACAAATACAATACGTCATTAGGATTTATACATAATATATATACGAATACGACACTAAAATATGAACACATAATATATATTAAAACATCGAAATAACAATTAATATACAGGTATTTACATATAATATATTAATGTGTAAAGATACATACGTAACATATAAAAATATTGAGAATATATATACATAAAACAATATATATAAAATAAATAAGTATTGAAATAATATGTATATAAAGTTCGTATATACATATAAATATTTAAATAACAACATAATAATTCAAAAGGAAAAATAAATGCATAAGCATACATAATATAATACATAATACTAAAATATACATATAATATAACAAAATACGCATGATAGTATGAAAATATACATATATATATATACAATATATAAGTATTAAAACCGATAATGATAAAATAACTATTAGTAATATTTCACAAATTTATGTATATTAAATATAGGTACATGGCAATATTGAATGTTTGTACATAATATATTTATATACATGTATTAGGAATAATAGTATTAAAAGATATGTACATAAAGTATTAAAATATAATGTTAAAAGGAAGCTTAGTTATATGTATATATAAATATTGAATAAAAATAATACTTGTACAAACGAAAATAATAATAGATTAATAATAATAATGATAGCATAATAGCATATTAGTGAAATAATAATAATCAAAATATAATAATAATAAAGCAAGATAATAATAATAGTAATATAAAAATAGAAAACAATAACAACAGGCTAGATATAATAATGATAATAATATGTACATAATGGTAATAATGAAATGACATGTTAATGGAATAATAGTAAATAATAATACAGTAGGATAATAATAATATATATGATACGTTTAAGGTCAAAAAATTATAAGGAAATAATGAGGGAATGTGAAAGAAGGGCAAAATCGGATTAAAAGCATAATTTTCGGGTCGAATTTTAAAACAAAATAACAGGAAAGGACCCATCTGAACATACGTGGAAACAGTGAGGACTAAAATAGCAAATTTTCTTCCTCTCTAAAACGCAGCGTGTCGTATGGGGTCAGATTGCAAAACACATTTAATTCCAGGGCCGAATTACTAATTCAAAAACACTTGATTCCAGAAGTTCGGAAAAGCGGAGGGGTCATTCGCGCAATTAAACCCTCCCGCAAAAACACGCGGATCCTCCTCGCGGGTCGGGCCGAATCGGATTGACCCAGGGCAAAACGACGTCGTTTTATGCCCTGGGTGCCCGAATCAAAACGGTGCCGTTTTCGTTTATTACAAAAGCAAAAAAAAATTGGTTTTTCCCTCATTTATTCAGCTGCTTACAAAAGAAGAAGAGAGGGAGACTCTCTTTTCTCTCTGGACAGACCCAGAGCACGGCTAAGGCTCCGGTAGCGCGCCGCCGTACCCGTCGTTTTCCTGTCGCCGCCGGCCACCGTACACGGTGGCCGGAAAAGGTAAGGTTTTATGTTTTTTTTTTTTATTGTTTATTCCCTTTTTTATCAAAATAGATATATTTATTGATAGTTTAAAGAAGAAAATAAAAATATGATGAAAATGTCTATATACGAAGAGAAAAAGTAAAAGAAAAAAATAGATGATAACCTTTTGATTTTGAGTCTGTCTCTTCCGTTTTTTGTTATTCTCTGTTGTACCCAAATGCCTTACTTTTGAATCTCTGTTTTTGAGTTTAGAAATTTTCCTTTTTTATCTATCCCCCCTTTTACATTTGTTATAATCGGCTTATATAGCCCTTTTTTACAAATTGTTTTTGTAATCATATCTCTGTTCCTTCCTTGCAGGTAATAGGTGGTGCTGGTGACCTGTTGGGGCGGTGTGGGGCGGTGGATGTGATAGTTGGCATGCAAGTGGGGCAAGTGGCAGAGCAAGTGGGGATTAGGGTTTCTATTTAGCGGGTTGTGGGGTTTGGGTAATCGGGTAGTGGGCTTTTAATTTTGTAATGGCCAAAATTGGCCTATGACACACGGCATGGATTTGCGCTAGTGACCCGACCCGGGGAGGATCCGCGCGTTTTCGAGCCTTGGTCTATTTGCTGGCCAGGTCCTTCTGCTTTTCTGGTGTTATGCAATGTAGTCCTGTATTCGTTTTGTAATTTGTCCCTATATTTTATATATTATTTCAATTTAGTCCTTGTACTAGTGACGGACCAGTACGTGAACGGTGCCGTTTTGAGCGGGAGGTAATTGCCCTTTTAATCCCTGTTATGTTTTTATTTTTAAATCAGCCCTAAAACTTCATTTTTGTTTCAGATTTAACCTTTTTTTTTAGATTTAAGTTGATTTTTATATTATTTTTGCTCTTTTATTTTATTTTTAATATTATTTATATTGTTCTCATGATTATTATTAATAGTCTTATTATTACTTTTATTTTTACCCCTTTTGTTATTTATATCAATATATTATTATAGTTACCATTATTATTTCTAACATGTATATTATATACATACTTTCAATACTATATTATGTACATATTTCTAATATTATTACATATACTTGTGAATACTATATATTTCTTTCTTATATATTATGTACGTACTTTTAACCCCATTAAGTATATACAATCCTCTTAACATTATATCTTTTCATATCTTGTACACATTTTCAATATTATTATTATATGTATTTTTCAATAATATCGCTATGTATATATCTTTATACGTGTACGTATATATATGTAGGAGACATTATTTGCGTTTTTGAATGTTGTGTCTTTGTCACCTTATGCTCTATTATTCTATGTTCATATGTGTATATATGTACGTTCACAACTTTTATTTCATGTTTAATTCTTATCGCGTTTAATATCACATGCATCGTTTTTATTATTGTCATATCTATCATTAGCTTCGATATATTTCTAACTTTTTCTATTTCATATCGAGTTGCTTTTCATTACTATGAAAACGACACATGAGGCAACGTCCCGATTTAAGACTAAGTCGTCGATTTCATCGCTATGTTGGGTGAATCATGTCGGCTCATGTTGAAAATTGGAACGTTCTTCTAAACATCAAAAAATTTCGAAAATCCCTGTCTTTTCAACCGGATCACGATTAAATGTTAAAGTTATCTCGTACTTTTAAAACCAAGATGACACGTGTTTAATAAGATACCAATTTTGGGCATTGTGGGGGTGCTAATACCTTCCCTACGTGTAACCGGCTCCCGAACCCTATTTTTCTCTGAATTTTAAACATAGACCTAAACTAGGCCTTCTTTTTAGCAAAAATAAAACTTTTGTTAAAATAAAGATTTTATAGGTATCCGATCACGCCTAGAAAAGAGATCGGTGGCGACTCCTTTTTTAAAATCAAACCTCAGTTTTCAAATTTTCAGATCAATTAGCGACCAAAGCAAAAATTTTACGTCGCTACAAAATTAATTGTTGAGTTATTGCATTTATTCTCTGTGATTTAATTTTAAAATTTATTTGTCGAGCTTCATAGAATTATTAGATGCTTTGAGCAACTTAGAGGAGCTAAACATGTGCTGGAATGAGGTGAAGGAATTTGTGCCCATAAAGAATAAAGGTATATGTATAAACTAGGAAAGTCTTACTAATTGCTTGCCATTAGATATCTAGTGGATGATGCCAACCACTAATTTGACTTTAAAATGGAAGTTTGGGAAAGCTAAAGGTTGCTATATTAGAATATGTGTTCACCAGTGGAACTATTTCTCTAATACAGCTTCTGTAGATACTCTTATCTGTTAAAACCTTATATTTGAGAGGCAATTACTTCAACTACACCTTTTCTACTCAAGGTTTAATATGTATGTGTGTGAATATATAGTTTTATAATTCCATTTAAAAATATTATTGGAACACTTCAGAATTTGGAGTTAGAAGTTTTGAGGTATTTGTTTAGGGTCAGTGTGTAGTTTGAATTTATATGAGGGTTAAATTAAGATATTATTATTATTATTATTAGAATTAGTCTCAAATGGTGTAGAAAAATGGAAAGCTCAAGCCAAGTCCGACGAAGTTCAAGACAATACATGAGATAGAAGCTTGAAGAGGCTTTATTTGACTTAGAAATAATATCTGGAAATTTTGTTAAAATGCTTTGGTATGAATGAAAAATCAAAACCTGTTAGTTAGTACTTTCTTTGCTTTTCATTTCAAGCTTAATGTTTCTATGTTGCAAAAAAATAATGTAGAACGAGAATACATATTAAAGATATCATATGCAAATGTTGTTGCTAACTTAATGTTTGCTATGGTACGTACAAGATTTGACATTTCACAAACAATTGGAGTTGTGAGCGGATATATGCATGATTCAGGAAAGGAGCATCGACAAGCTATGAAATGGATTTTGTGATATATCCTTAATACAATGGATATTTGATTGATTTTTTTAGTAGGACGATAATTAGGGTGAATGGATATTGTGATTCAAGCTATGCTACAAATGATGATCGACTATTGGTTATGTGTTTACTCTTGCAAAGGAGCCAGTTAATTGGAAGTCTACTTTACAGTCAATAGTTGTCTTATCTACTACAAAAGCAGAGTATATGGCAACCACAGAGGCTATAAAAGAGACAATTTGGTTTCAAGGGTTGCTTGGTGAATTGGAAATTAAGCAGAAGTACGTCAAAGTACATTGTGATAATCAGAGTGTTATTTAGTTAGTAAATAATCAAGTTTATCATGCAAGAACGAAGCACATTGACATCTGATATCATTTTGTACGAGAGATTTTGGAAAAAGTAGAATAAAGATCCAAAAAATTTCTACCACTGGGAATCCTATTGATATGATGACTAAGATTGTGATTGTGGTTAAGTTCCAACTATGTTTGGACTTAATCATTGTTAAAACTTGAAGGTTGAAATTTGAATACACTATCAAATATTGTTTTACAATGTGAAGATTTATTGAAATAGTACAATCCCACATCTCAAAAATACAAGGTTATGGAGAGTTTATACTACTATAAAAAGGGGTTGTTTTCCACAATTTTTGTCATTTTCTAACAATTAAATTTTCTAATTACTTTCTTACTCTATTCACACATCACCTTCATAAAATTTTACCTTTCCATATGAAAAGTGACTACAAGTATTTAATATCCATAAAGATGATTTTTAAAGTTGAATTTACATTAGGGTTAAATTAGAGATTATTATTATAACTGAAATTAGTCTCAAATGGTGTAGAAGAGCTAAAGTTCATTATTATGCTAAAAGTAGAACATTAATAAGAGAGATAAAATAAAATTATTGTTAAAAACTGTCAAGTAATTCTTACTCACCACCATGCATACTTTGGGCATTAAATACCCTTTTATCTCATTTTATTGATGAATCATGGCCTCTCTATTAATTGTTTAAAACATATATTAAAAAAGAAATATCAAAATTATATATGAAAATGGTTTGCAACAAATAATTTATTTCTATGAGAAAAAAATGGCTATTTATAATTATTTTTTCAAAAAAAAAAAGGAACTTGTGGAAGTGTTTAACCTAAGTATCTTTACAAGAGTATAAACCTTATATTTGCCTTATATATACACTGCTTTGAATCTGATCCAGACTCAGCTTCTTGCCTCCTGCTTTTAATTTGTTTATGAGCGTTTATCAAACAGATTCAAGATTATGGACTAGTATACCAAAATTTACTGTAAATACACTAGGCCTTAGCTCTCTCTATGGGGGGACAAAATTTTCATACCGAGCTTGCGACCGCTGGATCGACTAGTCGGATTTTTTGGTTCGATTATCGAATTAGCAATTCTGAAGTTGGTTGTTTTCTATTGTGCTCGGCCAACTACAACCGACAGACCATCCCAGAACTCCCAGGATTAGATCGAGCCTTGAGCACGCATTAACCTGAAACAAAACCGAGCCATTCCTTGTGTCAGTATCTAGTTCATTTCATGTCATTCTAAAGCATTATTGGATTAGCAAAGTGGGTCTGAACACAGTACCAATTCAAGGTTGGCTTCGACATGAAATAACAGGACTGCCATTCCCTTTCCTCTATCAATCTCAGCCTGAAACAGAAGAAAGTAAAGATGTTACGGAACTATCAAACTATTAACATAATCGGCGTTGAATTTAAACCAACTCACCACACAGGCGCATATGGTGATTCCTACAGCTGCCAATATTGTTGTGACCTCAGCCATCATTCCTAAAATCATATGTGCAATTAGCAAAAATAAAATGAAAAAGAAAGTCTGATGCAACCTACAATGGTTGAAAAATGAAAGCATATTGACCTTAAATGCCTGGTTGGATCTCGATAAACAAGGTTCTAAGACTATATGTTATTCGAATTCAAGTGTGAGACTGTGAGTGCTGGTATGTTCAAGTCTTTGTAAATTTTCAATGTATGTAGAGCATCCTTGGAGTATCATATCCCCATATACCCATATCCAAATATGTGCTTGACATGGGTATAGGAAAATGAAGAGTCGGAGCAGTATGGACTAAGACAAATGTCTATGGTAACAGCTTGGTAGGATGATCCACCTTTCCTTTGAAGTCCAAAGAAAAAGGAAACAAGTTAATTAAAGGGCTGTAAGTCAACAGTCTCATTGTATCCGTAGCTAATTTCATAGCAAAATGTGTCTACTTTAGTCGTTCAAATTTCTAAGTCACTAGCATCAATATGCCACCAAATAAATGTAAAATAACCTGAACACAAACGCCAAAAGATTTACAAACGACAGAAAACCACTGGATAGAATGTCCTTCAAGATTGTGCCACAAGGCGGTTTTACTGGCTTGCCAACTTTCCAAACCAGGCAAGACCTCCTTGTGAGGTGGATTGTTTACAGGTATCATTTTTGCAGCACCATTGCCCAGCGAAAACAAGTAGCCATTGGCCTTTGAACCCGCATCCTGTACTTGTTTGTTATGTTTCCCATTGACCTTAGGGACCCAAATACTTCCATTTTTTTCCGTCAAGGCATCTTCAGAACTTCTTCCTTGGGTTGAAATATCCACAATGTTCTTCAGGATCTTCTACCATAGAGGTCTGTTCTGTCTGGAACTATGCGAGAGGTCTTCCATTTCACTATCCTCTTCAGAATAAGCAATGAAGTCGTTTACTCTTCTGTTGTTATTTGCACAGCAGACAGTGCAGCTTGCTCCCCCAAGAACTAATTATTAGAAATTTAGACAGTCAGTGACTCAATGGTTAAAAAGAAAATAAAAAATATATATATAATTTACAGTTTCATATTCCATGCAATTCAACCTACTTTCATGATTTTGTGCCTGGCCCTACGTGTTTTAGCATGTTGCAACCACTGTTTATGCCTTTGAAAAGCTGATTTGCTTGAGAGTACCTGGAACAAGAGGCAAAGATGTACATTACGAACGAACCTGGGTAATTGCTTGTGCAATGAACTATAATATCAATACTGTAACGTGGTCAATTTAGAATAGCGGGCAACCGAGAAGGCAGATAAGAATATTCGACAGCAATGACTATAGTTTTGTAAGTGGTTTAATCTGTAACCAAGTCTTCTACTCTGTCATAACTGACAAAATAGTAAATATCTCTTCAATATTAGGTCCAATGACCTATAACCCTACTCTGAATTCGGTGCACTGACTGCTAGTTTCAAATTTTTGAAAGAAAAAGAAACACAAATTTATATCATCGAGCATATGAAATACGAGTTGTCCCACAATTTAAATATTATCATGAAAGCATGTTCTATTATAAGCTCGGCAAAATGGACAATGAACCACGGTCAATATATACTAACGTTATAGGTGATAATCTCTCTTTTATGGATTTCAATCATACCATTTTTTTTAACATAATATTTAGAAGTACACATAACTTCTTTTCAATCCATACATAAGAGGATAATACATTTTAGTGTACTCGAACTCACATCCTCCTGTATTGACAATAATACACATACCAATTAAATTAAGACTCAATCGGCATTTTGTTCATAATTAACTAGATGATAAAAATTGTAATTATAAATATTTAAAAATTCAAATTATATAAATATAATTATATAGTAGTCTTTATTAATTGAGTGAAAATAAAAATAAGATAAAAATTATTAAAGTAATGATATTTTTTAAATAATAATTATTGATAAAGGTAATAAGGAAATGTAAATAGATTTGCCAAAAAGAAATAAGTTTGAAATTTGAGAAGAATTTTGTTAGAAAAGACAATTATGAACTTAAATAGAAATTGTAAAACATATATAAAATATAATAAGAGAATGTATATTTCTTTTCTTTTTTTTTTAAATTTAAATTTACTTATTTAACCTTTTTAATATGTTTTTATTTGATTTCATAATTTTTTATGAGGTTAATAATTATTTAATTTAATTATCCTATTTTATATTCAATCAAGTTTTTAATAATTTTTTTATATAATGTTTAGAATTATACATAATTCGTCGACTGAGTCTTAATTTAATTAGCATTGATATTGTTGCCTATGCAGGAGGACGTGAGTTCGAGCGTGTTGAAATGCATTTATTCTCCTATTGAAGGATTGGAAAGGAACAATGAATAGTTCTAGGCTATTGTAAAAAAAAAAATAGATACTTTCAGGATTGAATTAGTTTTTTTTTAATATCTATAATCCGTCTTTAATTCTTAAATAAAAGAATAAATAAATCGAGTTAAGACCTAATTAACAAATTTTTAATAAATTAAGAATATTAAACTATGTGTTTTATACAAATAACTTTTAATAATTTAAATACATATTGAAATTTATGAAGTTGTCGTCATGGTCAAACTTTTTATTTAAGAAAGAAGGATTAACGAAAGTAAAGGCTGGCGTAAGATTTAAATATAAGTTTAGATAATTTGGATTTCATTGGAAAAGAAACAAAAAAAAAATGTCAAGTAGATTATATTCTCCTTTCGTTTAACGTGCATGCAATCAATTTCACTCTAATAATGACATACTTATCCATGGATGAGGTCAGATAATGATTACAATTTCTTTTTATAATTAAGGTTTTTTTCATGTTTATTTTATTATCTATGTAAATTGATATTTAGAATTTATAGTTATCCTTCTTAATAATATTATTTTTAAAATTTAAATTTGAGTTTTCCCACTTAGAATGTAATGATGTTTATCGATATAATACATGTATTACTAATGATTATTTTCCCAGAATTATTATCAAGTATATTGTTAGTGAAAAAAAATACACAATTAGGGTTGAGATCAACATGTATTTCATTTTTTAAAATCTTAAACATATATTAACAAGTGTTGGGTATAATAGTAAGATATCATTACAAAGGGAGACATAGGTTCAAATCTTAAAAATAACATTGTTGAGAGAGACAATTATAAACCTCGAACATAAATCATAAAATAAACATGAAAAATATCAAACAAATTACTATCTTAACATTATTTGTGAAATGTTTACTTTTAATTCGCCATGTATTAAATTCAGAGTCCTTAAATTTAATTAAAATATTTATATTAATTAAATTTTATCATACCCAATGAAAAATTAATTAATTTTTAAAAATAATATTAGAAATTAATATTTTTAAAAATAAAGTGACTATATTTTGATACCAATTATGTTTTCTCAAAAAATATCTTTCATAGTAGTAATAGTAGAAAATTAATAAATGAATTATTATAATGTATATAAAACAATTGAATTATAATTTTTCTTTAATTTTGATCTCCTTAATTATTTTCTATAAAATTTATATTTAAAAATCAAAATCATGATATTAGATTCTATTTACTTTTTGATTAATCATGATTAAGTCTAACAGTTACACATAATTTTTTTTTTTGGCTCCACATTAAATATATATATATTTCCTCCATCTCTATGTCATGAATTAATAAGGTTAAAAAACTGAAAACTCATTTAATAAACAAATTAATGAGGAGTCTTGGATTAAAAAAAGTTGTGTTTGAGACTGATAGTAGGGAAGCAATTCAAGAATTTGGCAAGGAGTAATGTAAATCTTCTATCATCCATTCTATCAAAGAGATTTTCTAATGATATTGAACTATTCACTTACTATATGTTTTTAGAGAAGGCAATAAGATAACAGATGGTTTGACAAAATTGACTATTTCAAGATCTTTGGGCAATGTTACATTCGTGCAACTCTGTATGAAATCCTTCAATCTCTACACGATGATATTTTTGATATAGTGTGATCTTACTTTATATTGATTAGAGTTAATTTATCTTTTGTATTAAATTTTTTTTAAATAATATAATTAAATAAGATAACTTAAGCCACTTTTAAAAAGAATCATTACGCCAATTGAGTCTTGACTTGATTGGTATGTATATTATTGTCAATATAGGAGGATACAGGTTTGAGTACACTGAAGCGCATTATCCTCCTATTTATGGGTTGAGGAGGGGTAATGGGTAATTCCAAGCATTGTGTAAAAAAAAACAAATATAATTAAAAACTATAAAAAAATTTTAAAAAATCATCTCATTTAAATTTTTTTTTTAAATTTCCATTACTTTTAAAAGCTAGCTTTAATTTATACTAAAATGAAACTATCATTAATTGAAAAATGAATATAATTTTACATTCTTTTCACCGGTACAACAAAAGTTGGTGAAAGTTTCTAACTCATAATAAAGTATGCCAAAAGATGTGAGTACACAGAATGGCATGGGTGGAGTCACATTCATGGTTGTGTGCTCAATTCAACCCAACATTCTTTTTTCTTTAAATATATCTAATTAGTAAATTGAACCCAAAAATTATTCAGTAAATTTTTTGAAAGGAAAATTATTTTATTGAAACTTATCTTACATGAAAATATAGAATCTCTTTACTCACTAAAATCAAACAATTCATAATCTTTTTATTTTCTTCAACGTTCAATACTTTTTTTTCTCAATTTTTTATTATTATCTCATATTCTCCTTATAATTTTATTGTTCTAGCCCAATTTTGCAAAACAGAAACAAACCAAATAGAAATAAACCAAAACAACAAAAACAAAAACCAAATAAATTAATAGTGTCCAAATGTCCAAAGTCTTAATCACATTCAACCAAAACCCAACAAACCTAGCCCAATTTTAAACTCAAATTTACCCAAACCCTAGTGTCCCATTACAACCATGACCCGATTACAGAACAGACCCACATGACAAGTCAACTCAGAAACCCTAGGGCTTTTGAGTCTTCCTCAGCGCCGCTGCCACCCACATGATTCCGTGCATGCCCACCGCTCGAGACCTGACACCGGTTACACCAAAACAGTAGGGTCTGCCACCATTGACTACCGGCGTCTGCAAAATAGAGAACAAAAAGGAAACAAAAACATGCAAAGAAACAGATGAAAGCAACAACACAATTAGAATGCAACAGAACACAGCAACAAAAATTTTTATTTTACTTTCACTGTATAATCGGCTATAAAGCCTATAGAAAAGAAATGTAAAGAGGGGAGGATTTTTGAAATACAAAATACTTGAGAACAGAGGTATCATAGAAACTTCCCTAGTCTATTTTTCGCTTCGAATACATTGTATACTAACTTACGAAATAAAAAAAAGAAGAGGCTTGAAAGAAAAATGGATTCTTTTGATTCGTTTTATTTCGCTTTCGGTTGTTCTTAGATTTTCTTTTTTTCTTTTTCTGTTTTTTGCACGAAAGAAACGAAGGAAAGGAAGAGGTTTTGGGAATCCTTACCCACGGTTTTGACTGTTAAGGCCATCCCTCGGTTCATACATAGAACAAACGAGGCGAACGGATCTTCTCTTCCTCCTCCATGACTTGAACCGGGAACTACGGCATGGGTGGAGGCGTAAACGCCGATGAAACCCACGATCGGTCGAAAGTGGGAGAGAGGAGAGCGTTGTTTTGACCCTTTAATCAGAAATAGCAAAACACTTAGGTTTTAGGGCTTCTTTTTCATTTTATGTGCTGTGAAACGCACCGTTTGGTGCTTCAGCCCCGACCCGTTTCAGCGAAGGGATCCGCGTGTTTTTAAAGCCCAAATGGGCTAATCGCAGCTTTGACCCTTCTATCTTACATGCGCTTTCCAACTTAGTCCCATAGTATTTTCTTATATTTCGAAATTTGGCCCCGAACTTTCATCCCGTTTTCATTTTGGTCCTCCCTTACACAGCGTGTTTTGGAATAAATGGGTTTATTGCACTTTTAATCCCGTCCTTGTTCTAGCGCGTCTAAATTGGTCTTCTTCTTTCTTTTGATTTTTTAAATCTGCCCTGAATTTCTGTTTTATTTCGATTGTATCCTTGCTATTATATTTTACTACTATATTTATATTATTAGTCGTATTATTATCATTATTATTATTACTATATTATTATATTATATTATTTTAATATCACTTTATTGTACATAATGTTACCACTATTATCGTTCTCACTATTATTACCCTTTTTATTATTATTATTACTCGTGTACATCCTTTTATACTCTCTATGCATATCATCATTCTTTTATCATTATATTATATCTATTTCTTTGATATATTATTATTTATTTTTTTTATAATATTGTTACATCACGTTTTTATTATATATGTATATATATGTATATATTTATATAATTTTATTAAGAGTTTGTTTTTTTAACATTATTATTATTTCTAACATGTTCATATTATATGTTTCCAATATTATATTAGATATATGTTTTTGTACATTAAGCATATACACTTTTAGTATTATATTATTCATATATGTATTCGTATATATATACCAGCTTATATAGTTTTAAATATTATATTACGTATGTATTTTAACACCATATTATGTATACTTTTAACGCTAAAGTACGTCTCATATATTATGTATATCTTAACATTATATTTATTTTACTTTATACATATTTTAAGCACTATCATGTATATTTTCGATACCATATATACTTCAATATTATGTTTTTGTCACCTTAATTACTATTATCGTACGTTCACACATTTTCCTTATTACGCTACTTCGTGTTTAACATCATTATCGTATTTAATACCGCATACATTGTTATTATTTTAATATTATTGTCATACTTATTATTCGTTTCAATGTGTTTCTAACCTTTTATTCATTTTTACTTTATAACAAATCTGTTTTTCGTTATCTCAAAACCTCGTTCTTGTTTTTTTAATTAATTTCAATCTACGAGGCAACGTCCCGATTTAAGATTAAGTCGACGATTTCATCGCTATGTTAGGTGAATTGTGTCGGTTCATGTTGAAACCGGGACGTCCTTCTAAAGAACCAAATTTTGAAGATTCTTGTCTTTAAACAGATCACGATCAAATACTAAATTGATCTCGTATTTTTGAAAATTAAGACAACATGTGTTTAATAATATACCAATTTTGGGCGTCACGAGGGTGCTAATACCTTCCTCGTACGTAACCGACTCCTGAACCCTATTTTTCTCTGAATTTTAAACGTAAACCTAAACTCGGCCTTATTTCTGCAAAAATAAATTTTAAAGAGACGTTTTATTAGGTGTCCGATCACACCTAAGAAAAAAGATCGATGGCGACTCCTCTTTTTAATAAAATCAAATCTTGGTTTTTCTTTTTCAAGTTTCCAACAAATCGCCACAATTAGCGACCAAGCTAAAATTTTTACGTCGCTACATTTATAATAAAGTTTATTAATCTTTTATTACTTTCAAATGTGTCTTCCTCATCGGTAATAACTCGTCTTTTCCTTAATTTTAAGCTTTATTATTAATATCTATTAAATTAAGTTGGTAGCTTTTCTTGTGGCAGTTTAAGATTTTTATGTAATATTTAATTTTTTATTGATTGAATGATTTTTGGGATATTGATTTTGTAAAAGATTCCTAACATCTTGATTGAGTAATAATTTTTAGAAGTTAATTAATTCAAATTCTTAAAGAAATTAAGATTGATGGTCTTTATAATCTTGAATTTCTTGAATTGATTAGAAATTTAGTATTTTTTATTTAGAAATTGTTATTACTAGCATGATTATTGTGAACCTTGCATTTGAAAAATTGATATATTGCTTTCTCACGACACCAAAAATTACTTAAGGGTTTCTTTCCGTGGAAAAAAAATTACAATTTGTATGTTGACTTCGTGAAAACTTTTGCGTTTAAGAGTTAAGAATGGATTTATTTGTTCCAAATGTTTAACATAAATGGAAAATATTTTAAAAGAATGTCCACTAGTGAAGTAAAAGAAATACAAACCAATATGAAAAGAAAAAAAAGTCTAAAGAGTTAAATTTAGACTTTAAAGCCTTGCAGCCGATCTAGGTTTGTTAGCTAAGATTACAAATTATTATCCAAATAATGGAGATAATATAAGAAGAGCATATTTATAAGAAGTACCTTATTATCCTCGCAATATCAAGTTACCCCAAAAAATAGTATTAGAAGTGTTCATGGGTCGGGTTGGGTTTATAATATTTACATTTTTATGTTTGCCCAAGTCCAATCCGACCCAAAATATGAACTTAAAATTTTGCCCAAACATGTCCATATTTGTAAATGACTAACCCGAGCTCATTTTAAACCCGTCCATATTATTTTTAATTTTTGAAAAATATATTTATATTATTTTTAATTTAATATTTAATCATTTAATATATTGTTTATTTATCAAACTTTTATGTAGTCATCTTAACATTTTTATGTGTTATAAATTACATAATATATAAAAAAACATAATATAAAATATTATTAACTTAAAAACGGGTTCGGACCTTTAAGGTTCAAATCCGAACCCAATCCAGTTTTTAAATGAACTAAATTTTTTTGTCAAAACTCATTTTTCAAACCTAATATTTTTGTCCAAATCATTTTAAATTTCGAGCCAACATTCAATTTAAACGGGTAAGAATCTAACTTAAATTTATAGTACTAAAACCTTTTTTTTTTTCAACTCTTATTTGATGTTGACCGGAACATTATATCACATGATTAATTTTAGGTAAGGTACAATTATAGTTTGGTTTAATTAGGTTACTTTTTGCTGCTAATTCTGCTTGCCACCAAACCGAAGTGTTTATTTTGTTTTTTTCTTTGTCCTGTTTCCATGAAATAAGAAATTGTAAAGATATGAAAGTAAAAAGTAAATGTTATAGGCCAATTTTAGCCCAGATACACAACATAAACCCAAACCCGAATTAAAACTAAACCCAATAGCCCAAATCCCATTCAACCCGTACAAAACCAAATTTAAAACCCGAAACTAAACTAACCCATCTGACCTAAAACTAAACCCAATACCCAGACCCGGTTTCAAGCCCAAAAAATCACCCAATCAGACCCTAATCGGCCTAACCCGAAACACCCACTAGCTCAGCACTCGAAAAACCCTAACCCGAACACCCGCTTGCCTATGCCATCTGACCACCCACCGCCCCTGTCAGAACCCACTTGCACCGGCCACCATCCTTGTCCCATCGCAAGTTGCTCCTGCAAACAGAGAAGAGACAAGATAGAAATAATAGAATAATAGAATTGTCAGGCTATAAAGGGCCGATTGAAACATTTTGTAAAGGGGCCGGATTCAAAAAAATAGAAGCAGATTCGGCAATTTTTTTTTCACAATACAAGCAAAGAAAACAAGCAAAATAGTAACAGGGCATACCAAATCAGAGGAATAGACCCAAAATCAGAGAATCGGAAACGAAAAAAATCAAAACAAAGACAGAGGTTATTTTCTTTCCTGTTTCGAAACTGATTTCCTTTTTCTTCTATTCTTTGGCTAAATACGCCTTGGTATATATATATATTTTTAAAAAAAATTTAAAAAAAAAGAAAAAAGGAAGAATTTTTACCTTTCCGGCCACCGTGTACGGTGGCCGGCGCCAGCACCCGCGTGCCGGACGGCGACCGGAAGGGCCGCCGGGAACCCCTCCCTTCCTCCTTCTCTCCCTTTCCCCTTCTCTCCCTATTTTTTTTCTTTACCCGGTGTAGAAATGATTTTTTTTTCAGTTTTTTTTAGCTTTTATAGGGGGCCAAAACGCACCGTTTTGGACCCCCGGTTTAAATCAATAAAACGACGTCGTTTTGATGCGGGTCGGATCGACCCGACCCTACCCGCATGAGGTCCGCGTGTTTTTTAAACGGAAGGGCTATTTGCGTAATCAGCCCTTCCGCTTTTTTTAGGCCTATACAATTAAGTTTCTAAATATCTTAAATCGGACCCAGAAATGATTCGCGTTTTGCGATCTGATCCCTCCCGAAATGCTGCGTTTTAAGGTCTCGAAAATTGCTCCCTCAGTCCCTTGCATTTACACGCGTGTACGAACTGATCCCTTTCCTCACGTTCGTTTTCTAAATTAGCCGCGAATTTGCTGTCTTGTTCAATTGAGTCCTACCTTTTATATTTAAACTACTATTTGCATAATATTATTATTGTTATTATCTGTTTTTATTTATGCATGTTATTACTTTCTTTTATATTATTTTTTACCAATATCCATATTGTTATTATCATCATCGTTATTATTATTATTATTATTATCTAACATATTACTATTATTGTTAATTTTATTCAAAACTTATGTGTATATATATTATTATGTTTTTTGTAAATATTATATGTTATTTATATACTATGTAAATATTTTTATTCTAAAATATATATGTATATATTCTACGCACATACTATTAGCATTATTTCTGCCTTGTATATACTTATAGTTGCTTTAAATAATAATAATATTATTATTATTAATATATATCATATATGCATTTATATATTTATAACGGTTTTGACATTAAATATTATTCTAATATGTACGTATCATACTATATCACGCATAATGTATTTTCAATATCATTTTCCTTTTCACCTATTATGTATATACATATACCTCTTTTAGTGCATAATTCCATATTATACTACCACATATATATATTTCACCGATACTATTATGTACGTGTTTATTTTCAATATTATCTTTATATGTCATGTATATATTATATTTTAACACTATTATGAAAATATTTCAATATTACTGTATGAGCCTAATTTGATCTGGGCCTGCTAAGCAACAAGACCCAGCACCCAACCCCAACATATTAAAGCAAGTACAAGCCCAAAGAACCCGAGGCCCAAATACCAAAACCCCAGCCCACACCAATCGGCAGAGGTAGAGATGGCAAACCCTAGGTGCACTGTACCTAGGTTCTCTGGCCTTGGAGCCTTCACTGGCGGCCACATCAATCTTCTGACAACGTCACATTACCTGCTACCGCCACTGCCCACCGCATTAATGAACGCCGGCACCTGCAAATTCAAAAGAAACGAGAGCAGCAACAGAGGACAAATAGGGAAATGGGGAAACAGCAGATCGATAGTGATTGTTGCCCATTTTATTATTTTATTCATTCGGCTATAAAAGACCGAAAGCAAAATGTGAAACGGGACTTTTGGATCCCCTTTTTTACGAATACAAAGAAAACCGAAAGAAACACAGAGAACATTAAAAGAAACCAGAAACCAGACAGGTTGTTCTTTTGATCTTGCAATTTCGAAATATTAGCATTAATAATAAATCATACCTTCTTTGGAATCTTTCTCAAAATCGGACGCTTCCGATGATCCCTACGTCGCGAAATCCTTCTCGTGATTTAACAAGGGTAGGAAGCACTGATCCGAACTCTACCTTTACCGATTTCGTGACTTTTGCCTGCGTTTATATACGTTTATATATGTTGGTTAATTAAAACGAGTAAAAGTTTTATTTTCGAGGGCCATCGGCAAATAAAAATGGGGACTTTACCTTTGGTTTCCCTTTCGATCGGAGAAGAGAGGGCCTGACCTTCAAGGTTTGCCCGAGGATCTTTCCGGGGAAACAAGGAATCAATGGGTTCCTTTCCCTTCTTCTACTCTTTTTCTTGGTTTCAAACACAGACCAAGCTCTAAGGCTCTCGAGTCTGTCGAACAAAGGGGAAAGTGGCCTCCGTTATGCGATTGCCACCGTCCAAGGCAAGGATGGGCTCAGCCCTAGTCGAACGGCGCAGATAGGAGGCGATGAGCCTCCTTAGGGTTTTGCTTCAAGTGGAAAGCAGGGGAGTTTCTTCGGCTGCTATTTAGAAAAGGGGATTTTGGAGTTCTGTTTGAAAAATGAAAAGGAAATGAAAGAAAGAGGTTGAGAAGGGATTTATTAGGCTTAAAACGGTGTCGTATGAGGGTCTTGAACCCATGTGCTTCTTCCTTTTTTGGGCTATTAGCGCAAACAATCCCTTTTCTTTTGTTGCACCTCTTAATCGCCTTTTTTTTTTATCTTTCAATTTGGCCTGCAGATTTTTTTTCTTTTCCAAATGAGTCCGTCGATCTGCCAAGGCAGAGAACGTGCGTTAAAACTTTGGGGAAAATACCCATGCTGGTCCTTGCATCTTCAAGCCAGCTTCAATTTAGTCCAAAACAGTCTTTTTTATTATTTCTCATTTTACCGTAAATTTTGCTCTGATTTTAATTTGGTCCATACTTGTTTAGTATTTGCAATATTCTGCTATACGTTTTAAACAGTTATAAGCTGCGTATATCTTTTCTATATATATGCATGCTATATAAATAAGGATAAGAAATGTATATCTATCTTAAATTCGATTATAGTTCACCTTTAAAATATCTAATAATTTCAATTTTTGTCATTCATTTGTCTTTAAGTTTATACACGTACATAAGTTTTCCTTTTGGGTTTTATGATATACCATTTTCATTCTTTTTGTTATAATCTTTAAATTTCCATTATATGAGGTCTATTTGTATTATTCTATGTCTTATTAGTTTCGATTAATTTATGTTCTTGTCTAAATTGCTCTGTGTTATTTAATTAGTTGACTTTTGGTTATTATTATTTGATTGACGAATGTGGTTATAATTCTTGTATACATTGAGTTCATTCGTGCATATATTCACTTTGTTATAATATGTATCATGCACTGCGTGTTTTAATTAATTTGTTCAAACAATGGTCTAAAATAACAATGCACATTTTCAAAAAAATCGTGTTTATTTCTTCTAAGACAAGGCAATATTTTGTACTTAAGAATATCGAAAGTTGTGCCCTAACTTACGGGGTTTCAATTTTCTCGTTAAGCTTAAGTATTAAAATATCCTTTTAAATTTCAAGGCGTATTTTTAAAATTGAAACCCGTATATGAGATTACGTAATGTTGCATCCTAACTTACGGGGTGCGATACTTCAACATCTCGAAACGAGGAGATTTTAACAATTGTCTTAGGTTTAAACTATAAGTTTTAATTCGCTACTAATAAGAGAAAAATCACGTTTTAAAATTATTACAAACTTTCAACCTTTAACAAAATGACATCAAATAATCAATTCGGTACCAATTTTGGGCGTGACGAGGGTGTTAATCCTTCCTCGCACGTAACCGATCCCCGAGCTCGTTTTCTCAAATTTCGTGGACCAAAATTATTGTTTTAAAAAAGTTTAGGCTTTTTAAATAATTTTCATGAGATAATCCGAACATCTCCAAATAAAATTGGTGGCGACTCCCGTCTTTAATTTTCATTTATCAAACCCAAAGTCGATTAACCGATTTTTATGGTTACGACAGCTTGGCGACTCCGCTGGGGACTTTTTTGTGGGTCGAGCCGAAATTTGATTGTTTGGTGCTTTTTGTCAAAAATTTGAAAGGTCGTTCTAAACGTACGAGTTTTCTCATCGCGTCGCATATTTTGTTTGTGTCGTTTTACTTGCTTATTTGTATATAAGATTTGTCTGCATTTTACATCTCCTGACGTTGGTCGATTTTACCCTCTAAGTGGGAGTAGGAAACTTTTCCTTCGTGAGGTTTTCACCTCCGTATAGGAAAGTGAATTACTTCCGGGATACATCCGTACCTATGTCTTCGTGAGATCTTCATCTCCGTATAGCCATAGGGAAATGTATTCCCCTGAACCGAACTTGGTCCGTATGAGCCTATAATGGGTGAGGATCGAGGAATCTATGGTTTGGGTACCATTACTCTAGAACCAAACCACATATAATGAGCCTTAGGTGCTTGCCTTAGGTAGAGCCATACCGAGCTTTAGTGATCGCCCAAATAGGCGTTCGTTTATTTTGTTGCTTTGAATTATTGTACCTGTGAATATTGCTAACTTACTTTGTTTACTTGTGACTGCATGGCATCCCATAACACAAAAGGTGTTGGTTCACGAGTCGATTACCAAAGTGGATAGCTGATCATGGAAAAGGGGTTTCGTGATAAGGTGGGAAAAAATGCAAATGTCCAAAACTGGTCCGGAAGAACTCAACAAGAGAAAGGCGATAGTCTGACCGAAGGGTACGTGTCTGAACTATGGGATTTTACCCGTATCAGTGTAACTCAGAACGATTTGCAAGAATTAAGGGATATATGGAACCTTTGGGATGACGAAATCAAGCAGCTTTTCTACTATAATTATGGCGATCTCCACTATCTACTTGATATGAAGGTGGACAAGCACCTATTTAGGGCCCTAGCCCAATTTTGGAATCCCGCCTATAGTTGCTTCACATTTGGACATGTGGATTTAGTGCCTACGGTGGAGGAATACACGGCTATGCTCCGTTGCCCGAAATTCCAAACAGATAAAATCTATTCAAGAGCCGTTAATGTCCCGACCTTCCTGAAGAACTTGATGAATATAACGGGAATGAGTGAACAGTGGGTTGTTGCTCGAATCAAGCAAAAGGGAGATAGTAAATGCATTCCTTGGAGGAACCTAAGAGATTTAATTCAAGCTCATCCGGATGTAAAAAAAAGAGTAGACGTTTTTGCCCTAAGTATCTATGGAATGGTCGTCTTCCCTAAAGCTTTGGGGCACGTTGATGAGGCTGTTGCAGTTCTGTTTGATCGGCTAAGCAAAAGGGTAACACCTGTCCCTGCAATTTTGGCTGAAACCTTTAGATCTTTGAACGCTTGTCGAAGAGCGGGCGAAGGGAGGTTCATTGGCTGCGCACAACTTCTGTTAGCATGGTTCAATAGCCATTTTTGGAAGGTAGAGAAACCGACATATCGAGCCTATTTTGAAAACTACTCTCCCCTAAAAGAAATAGTGGTTACCCCGAGGAGAGAAGATATCTCAGAAGAGAAGTGGATGGCAATACTCCAAAATTTGCGAGCCGA
This sequence comes from Gossypium stocksii, assembly GCA_020496765.1. NCBI lineage: Eukaryota > Viridiplantae > Streptophyta > Magnoliopsida > Malvales > Malvaceae > Gossypium > Gossypium stocksii. The sequence goes on from CM035623.1 coordinate 7,444,927, forward strand.
AGATGTTGAGTGGAAAGCTCCGTGGATGGCGTCTGAGGAAATCTTGTACTGTTGTGGTGATTTCGATTGGGTCCCGTTGTTAGGAATATGGGGAGGCATTGGATATGCTCCGTTGTTAGTGTTGAGGCAGTATCGATTTAGGCAGTTCATACCGGCTACGCAAGGTCTAGCCCAATGCGAATTTTCGTACAAAGGCGACGGTTATAAGAAGAAGGTTCGCGAGATGTCTGATGCTTGGAATAAGACTTGTAGAATGGATGGGTTGTCCGAGGGTCCTATAACCACTCCAGAATATGATCAATGGTGGGACAAGAGAGTCAACGACAACGTTCCTAGGACTAATCAAGAAAATGCCTTACCAATAGAAGAACACTTAAGGATTGTCCCGTCTGAATTAGAAATTATTAAGCAAGATTTTGAACAAAGAAGTCGGGAATTGGGGAAGAAAATTGAGCAACTTGAATAAGAAAAGATGCAACTGGGACTTGATGCTGATATACACAAGCTAGAGGCAGAGAAGTTAAGAAAAGGGAAAAATAAGGCTGAAGAAGACTTAGAGGGTCTGAAAACTTACTACCAGAAGTATCGAAAGTCAATGAGAACGGCCGGCTTAGGAAAGCCCTCAGAACAATGGCGCCGGGAGGTCGAAGAAGAGAAAACTAAAGCGGATTATTGGAAAAAGAAATTTCAAGACGCCCAGATACGGGAAGAAGCTTTAAAGAAAAGCTTGCTAGAAAGCCACGAAGAGAAGGAGAGACTCAGAGCCCAGGTGAAATATTTGGAGAGGTCCCTAAAGCAGCACCGTAATCGTAACTCCGTCGTTGAATTGAAGGCAAGCCTAAGCAAAATCGAGGAGTTGAAGAAAGAAATAGGAGCTTTTGAGGCTGCACTACAAAATAGTAAAATGCAAATCGAACTCCTTGAGACAAATAACAAGCATTTGAGGGAGTAATGCCACCATTCCCAATGTCAAGTGGGGAATCGAGATCATATTATGGGAGAAGCAATAATCCAAATCCGAGAGGTGGTTGACCATCTGCAAACGCTGGCAGCTCAGGCCGACGTATTAAGCTTAATGTATGAATCAAAGACAGACCGTGGCCGAAACTTGGCTGAACTCCTCAGAAAAATCAAGACATTAGGAATTAAGGCTAAGGCATTTGTGTAATTTTTTCGTCTTATGTAACGAATCTCGTTTTCTAGTGAAGTTAATCTAATGGGATTGATTTAGAATCAAAGCCTTTTGTTTTGCATTCATTCCATGCGCATTCATTTCATCTTCGCATACATTCTATGCATTAAAATTTATAAGAATATTTCTAATAAAAGGAAATTGTGGCAGTTACCCTGGAAACCAAAGGAAATCCACCAATTGAATACCGCTACAATACTCGTCGTAAAACTAAGACAATGGATCAGAGGTTAGAGAGACTAGAACAGATGCAAAAGGAAATGCAAGACCGATTACAGGCACAGATGCAAGAGTAAATGGCCAAAATTCAACAAGACATGAGGGACCAGATGCTTGAGTCCCAGAGAAGCATGATGAGCCAACTAGCGCAGTTGCTCAGTGGGGGAACTGATAAAGAGAAAGGCCCTGAGATTAACACGGGTGATGACAATGAAGACCCTACTTATCCTCCAGGTTTTACCCCAGCTAATACACAAACGCAACCGGATACGAACCCGCTAAGAGTGCCAATTACTATCAGGACCCCATACCAAGCCGGTGCCTCGGTCCCCATAAATGCCCAAGTAGGCTCGGGTTCTCACCCCGGGGATAAGTTGACCAACCCCATTATTGCGGATTTGGAGGATATGACGGAAATAGAGAAAACTAAGGCTGACTTACCGAAACAACTAGAAGATAGGTGTAAATGGTTGGAAGAGAAATTTAAAGCAATGGAATCCGCTGATTATCGTTATGGTGTGGACGCTAAGGATCTTAGCTTGGTCCCGGATTTGGTACTCCCACCGAAATTTAAAACTCCCGAGTTCGAGAAATATAACGGGACAAGCTGTCCCGAAGCTCATGTTACGATGTTCTGTCGTAGGATGACAGGTTACGTTAATAATGATCAGCTGTTAATTCATTGTTTTTAGGATAGTCTGATCGGGTCCGCGGCTAGATGGTATAATCAGTTAAGCCGCACCCAAATTGGCTCATGGAAGGATTTGGCCCAGGCTTTCATAAAGCAGTACTGTCATGTGACAGACTTGGTACACGATAGAATTATGCTGCAGAACATGGAAAAAAAATCAAATGAGAGCTTTCGGCAGTATGCCCAACGGTGGAGGGAGGTAGCGACTCAAGTCCAGCCGCCTCTCTTGGAAAAGGAGACGACTATGCTTTTTGTCAATACTCTGAAAACCCCTTTCATCAACCACATGCTGGGAAGCGCCACAAAGAGCTTCTCAGATATGGTAATGTCTGGGGAAATGATAGAAAATGCGATAAGGAGCGGGAAGATCGAATTAGGAGAAAGCACTAGAAGACCTGCCTCGAAAAAGAAAGAGAGCGAGGTGAACAATGTGGGTATGAATAACAATAATTATGCAAAGCCCATAACTATGAGCCAACCGAGGAAGGTGACTACTAGTCATCAAGGCTCATCAAAACCAGAACCTAGTACGAGACAGAACGCGGAAAGACCCCAATACACGCCTATCCCAACAACGTATAGAGAGCTATACCGGAATCTATTTGACGCACGTATTGTATCCCCCTTTTACGTAAAGCCTTTGGAGCCCCCATACCCGAAGTGGTATGACACAAATGCTCGATGCGAATATCATGGGGGAATCACGGGGCATACAATAGAAAATTGCGCGGCCTTCAAGAAAACGGTTGAGAGGCTCATTGGAATGGGTATCATAAAAATTGATGATCCACCTAGCACTGATAACCCGTTGCCCAACCACGCAGACAAAGGGGTAAATGCGATAGGCGAAAACATGAGGAAGAAGGTCAAGACAAACATCACGGATGTAAGAATTCCTCTGAGACGGGTCTGGATTGAGATGGTAAAGAGGGGGTTAGTGGTATCATCTTTGGAAAGGACGAATGAAAGAAAAGGAAATTACTGCGAGTTCCATAATGGAGGGGAGCATGATATCCAAAAATGTACGGAGTTCAGAGCCTTAGTACAAAGGTTGATGGACAACAAAGAAGTAGAGTTCATCGAAGAAATGAATGAATCAGAAGAGGGAGAGATTTGTGCCTCAGAGGAGGAGCCGACGGAAAAGACCCACAAAAACAATCACCCAGTGGTGATTATCATGCGACCAGGAAATAATGAAGATGGAGTACAAGTAGCACCCAAGGTCATAATTCGGAAACCTGCTGCTTTCCCTTACAAAGACAGTAAAAAGGTCCCTTGGAGTTACGACTGTAATGTAACGATTCCAAAAGTAAACCTGGTTAGTGCTTCGGAGGAAAAACAAGATGAAGGGTTCCATATACGTAGTGGGAAACGATATGACCCGGCAAACACGAAAGTAGAGTCTAAAAAAGGAAAAACCTTAGCAATAGAACAAGGGAAAGAACGGACAAATGAAGTTGAACTGCCGATAAATGAACCAGTAACTGAAAGCGAAGCAAAAGAGTTCTTGAAGTTCCTGAAACACAACGAATATAGCGTGGTGGAACAGCTGCATAAGCAACCAGCCCGCATATCAGTGTTGGCTCTACTCTTGAGTTCGGAGATACACCGGAATGCGCTAATGAAAGTCTTAAATGAGACTTATGTTGCTAATGACATCTCTGTGAATAAGCTAGATCGTCTCGTCAATAATATAAGTGCTGACAATTTCATCTTCTTTAATGATGACGAGATACCGCCCGGGGGCAGGGGATCTACAAAAGCTCTACATATTACCACTCGCTGCAAGGGGTACACATTGCCGGGGGTTTTAATTGATAATGGGTCTGCATTAAATGTCCTACCCCTATCTACGCTTAATAGACTACCAGTAGACAGTTCGCATATGAAGACATGCCAGAGCATAGTAAGAGCTTTTGACGGCACTGAAAGGAAGGTGGTAGGGAGGATTGAGATTCCCCTTTTAATTGGTCCAAGCACATATGAAGTGGACTTTCTGGTGATGGATATTAAACCGTCTTATAACTGCTTGCTGGGACGGCCATGGATTCACTCAGCAGGAGCGGTACCTTCTTCGTTGCATCAGAAGTTGAAATTGGTAACAGAGAACCGACTAGTGACTATAAATGCGGAGGAGGATATCATTGCATCTGTAACCAGCAACGCACCATACGTGGGAACAGACGACGAGGCGATTGAGTGTTCTTTTCGATCCCTGGAATTTGTAAATGCTATGTTCATCGTCGAAGGGAGCAAAGTCCCTGTGCCTAAGTTATCTAAAACTACGATGATGAGTTTGCAATTAACTCTTGGAAATGGAGTGTCGTCAGGAAAAAGACTCGGGAAATACCTACAAGGGAAGATTAAGGTACCATTCCTGGTAGAAAAACGTGATCGCTTCGGCTTGGGGTATAGACCAGATGCGAGGCAAAAGAAGAAACAATTGGAGAAGAAGCAAGAAAGAAGAAGAGCAAGGCTGAATGGCGAGGAGATCAACTGGGAACCAATGATGTTTCCCCACATATCTAAGACGTTTGTGTTCGGGGGAATCATTTATCCCGAGCAGAAGACAGCGAGAAGGGAAATGATCGAAGAAGTATCAGGAAATTTGAGCATTAACGCCATATCTACTGAAGAAGAAGAAAGGAATCTATTAAGCATTTGCCCCTATGAACCGGGAAGTGTCTTGAATAATTGGACTGTGGAGGACATCCCTATAATCTTTAGGACTAATTCAGAGTAATGCTCCAAACACCCTTATTGCTCTAGGCCTAGGGGCAATAAGAGTCTTTTTGTGAAATAGGCATATGTCTAATAATCATTATTTCAATGAAATGCATCCTTTTGTCACATCTCGAGTAAACACTCTTATATTCTTTCATTTTTTCATGATCGTGTTGTATCAAATTGCTTGAATTCTCTATTCTTTAGATTTATTTTCTTTCATATAACAGGTCCCCAGATATTGGTAATATGAGCGACATTGATAACGAACTAGAATCTCCCTTCGAGAGAGATATATGTTCAGAAGCATCTCAGGATTTTGAAGATGGTCAAGACTGTAGTCTATCTCCAGATTTGCTACGAATGGTCGAATAAGACGAAAAGCAGATCTTACCTTACCAAGAGTCGGTAGAAATTGTGAATGTAGGAGAAAACAAAGAGGTGAAAATCGGAACTGGTATTACTGCTGAGACGAGACAAAACCTTATTGAATTGCTCCGAGAATTCAAAGACGTTTTCGCATGGTCATATCAAGATATGCCGGGGCTAAACACAGATATTGTGGTACACCGATTGCCTATAAGAAAAGACTGCAAACCAGTTCAACAAAAACTCCGGAGAATGAGTCCCGACGTCCTACTAAAAATAAAGGAAGAGGTCAAGAAACAATTTGACGCCGGATTCCTTCAAGTAGTCAAGTACTCTGAATGGGTGGCTAATATCGTCCCTGTTCCCAAAAAAGATGGGAAGGTGCGAATGTGTGTAGACTATAGGGACCTAAATAAGGCGAGCCCGAAGGATAATTTTCCGCTACCTCATATTGATACTCTAGTGGACAACACGGCCGGCTATTCACTATTCTCTTTCATGGATGGCTTTTCAGGATATAACCAGATAAAAATGCACCCCGAAGACATGGAGAAAACCACATTTGTAACTTGGTGGGGAACCTTCTGTTATAAGGTAATGCCTTTTGGACTAAAGAATGCAGGGGCAACTTATCAAAGAGCCATGGTCACACTATTCCACGACATGATGCACAAGGAAATCGAGGTCTATGTGGATGACATGATCGCAAAATCCCGGACAGAAGAAGAACATATACAAGTCCTAAGAAAGTTGTTCCTGAGATTAAGAAAGTTTCAACTAAAGCTCAATCCAGCGAAGTGCACCTTTGGGGCTAGATCGGGGAAACTGCTAGGATTCGTAGTCAGCGAAAAGGGAATAGAAATCGACCCAGATAAGATCAAGGCAATACAAGATTTATCTCCTCCGTGCACTCAAAAAGAAGTTCGAGGGTTTTTGGGTAGATTAAATTATATCGCTCGGTTCATCTCGCAGCTGACTGAGAAGTGTGACCCCATATTCCGTCTCCTTAAGAAGCACAATCCGGGGGTTTGGGATGAAGAATGTCAGAAAGCTTTTGAAAAGATCAAACATTACTTGACTAATCCCCCAGTCCTCGTATCGCCGAGCCAAGATAAACCGCTAATACTGTACTTGACAGTGTTTGGAAATTCTATGGGATGCGTACTAGGTCAGCACGATGAGTCAGGAAGAAAGGAAAGGGCGATATATTATCTTAGCAAGAAATTTACCGAATGCGAGACAAGATATTCTCCAATTGAAAAATTGTGTTGCGCCCTAATTTGGACAACTCGAAGACTAAGACAGTACATGTTGTACCATACAACTTGGCTGATCTCTAAACTGGACCCACTGAAGTACTTAATGGAGTCAACTGCCCTAAACGGAAGGATGGCTCGATGGCAAATCCTACTTTCTGAATTTGACGTAGTCTATGTGAGTCAGAAGGCCATAAAAGGAAGTGCCATAGCAGACTTCCTAGCCAGTAAAGCTCTAGAAGATTATGAGCCCCTGAACTTCGATTTCCCAAATGAGGACTTGATGTACGTGGCAGTTATTGAAGAAGACACTCAAGAAGGCTTTTTTTGGAAGTTAAATTTCGACGGAGCTTCGAATGCTATGGGTAACGGAATTGGAGCGATCTTGATATCCCCGATTGGGGATCATTATCCCTTTGCTAGTAGATTGGATTTTGATTGCACGAATAACATGGCAGAATACGAGGCATGCATCATGGGCATCCGTGCAGCAATTGAACGCAAAGTCAAAGTATTGGAAATATACGGAGATTCCGCATTAGTGATTTATCAACTCAAAGGTGAATGGGAGACAAGAGATCCTAAGTTGGTCGAATACAGAAAATTAGTTCTCGAACTAATTAAGGAGATTGATGATGTTAATTTCTGCTACCTCCCACGAGAAGAGAATCAAATGGCTGATGCCCTAGCTACTCTAGCTTCCATGATTAAAGTAAACAAACGAGAAGACATAAAGCCAATCCGTATGAGTATTTGTGAGGCTCCCGCTCATTGTCATAACATAGAAGAAGAAGAAGAAAGAGATGATCGCCCGTGGTATCAAGATATATTGCAATACCTGAAGAGTAGTGAATACCCTGATCAGGCAACCGAAAACGATAAAAGAACATTAAGAAGGTTGGCTAATGATTATGTCTTGGATGGAGAGATCCTATATAAGAGAGGAAAGGATCAAGTGCTATTAAGATGTGTGGATGCTATTGAAGCTCGACAAATCTTAGAAGAAGTTCATGAGGGTGTCTGCGGGGTACACGCAAATGGTTTTACAATGGCCAGACAAATCATGAGATGTGGATATTACTGGTCTACTATGGAGGGAGATTGTATCAATTATGCCAAGAAATGCCACAAGTGCCAGATCTATGGTGATAAAATTCATGCACCTCCATCACCACTGCATGTTATGACCTCACCATAGCCTTTCTCTATGTGGGGCATGGATGTTATTGGACCGATTTCACCAAAAGCTTCCAATGGTCATCGCTTCATTTTTGTAGTCATCGACTATTTCACTAAATGGGTAGAAGCAGCGACGTACGCCAACGTTACGAAAACGGCAGTCAGCAGATTCTTAAAGAAGGAAATCATATGTCGGTATGGAATGCCAGAAAAAATCATATCTGACAATGCTTTGAACCTGAACAATAGCCTGATATCAGCGGTCTGTAGACAGTTCAAAATTAAGCATCACAATTCATCACCATACCGCCCCAAAATGAACGGCGCGGTAGAAGCGGCTAATAAAAATATCAAGAAAATGGTGGCGAAAATGACCGAAACATACAAGGATTGGCACGACAAGCTACCATTTGCCCTATATGCTTACCGAACATCTGTCAGAACCTCTACCGGAGCAACACCCTTCTCCTTGGTTTATGGAATGGAGGCAGTTCTACCCATTGAAGTCGAGATCCCATCTCTCCGAGTACTCGCTGAGCTGAGGTTAGAGGAAGCGGAATGGGTCCAATCCCGGTACGATCAGTTAAACCTTATTGAAGAAAAAAGGTTGAAAGCTATCCGACATGGTCAGATGTACCAGAAGCGGATGATGCGAGCCTATAACAAAAAGGTCCGCCCTAGGGAATTTCAGGAGGGAGATCTAGTCTTGAAAAAGATCCTTCCCATTCAAAAAGACTTCAGAGGGAAATGGATGCCGAATTGGGAAGGACCATATGTGGTGAAGAAATCTTTCTCGGGAGGAGCGCTAATCTTGACCGAGATGGATGGCAAGAGCTTACCTAATCCTGTAAATTCAGATTCAGTCAAGAAGTATTTTGCCTGAAAGAAGGAAGGCCAAGGTGAAAACCTACAAAGGACGCTTTAAAAACTTAAAAAAAAAAAAATTAGAGAGGCCAAAGTGAAAACCCGTAAAAGGGCACCTTGGGCCAAAGGGGTTTTTGAATTGAAAACCCGAAAAGGGCAATTCATATTTTGACAAAAGGTGGAGTCTGGAATAGTCTTGCTAGGCTTGAAGTAACAAGGATGAGTAACATTACACGCTGGGGCATCAACAGAATCTTCTGGGCTCCTGAACACATATCAAGATTGAAAGGATTTTAGAGAAGTTCTATGCAAAGAAGCTCAGACTACGATACTTGGGGGAACCTATTATTCCTTTGTATTTTAGCAAAACGTGCTCCATCAATTGATTGATTTTTGTTTTGTATTCTAGCAAGGTTTTCACTTGACCAACTTGCTCATTCTAAGCATTACTTTCAAATACCAATTTAATTCCAAGCATTACTCTCAAATCGCAGCCCAATTCCTGGTTATAGCCGTCTCCTGCAAGCATCTTTTATTGAAATAATGATTAATGGGCTAATAATTTTCTAAGCAAAGAGTTTTGTGCATTACTCTGAAAAGTTTCTAAATGATATAGGACCTAATACAGGACTATTAGTCAGAACCCACTAAACCTGAAGGGCAAGAATGCTTAAAAGAACAATCAGAGTAGGATTACTCTCCAAAAGAGGCTCTGTCAAAACACCATAAGAAAGGGGTACAATGCGTTGGCCGTAAAGCCCTAACAAACAAACGAAAACGAATAAAAAAGAAATTGTTGTCAAACATTCTGCATTCATGCAAATGTCATCCACATGCATATAGTCAGGAGCATTGAATTCATCTCGATCATGACATAATAGCATCCACAGGACAGGCCTTCTAGGAGGTAATGTGGTAATATCAAACTACCACTACAAGTCTTATCTCCCTGAAGTTGCAGAGGAGCAGACTGAAGATATTAGATCTTATATTCCTGAAGTTGCAGTGAAGCAGATCAAAACAAACCTTATCTCTCTGAAGTTGCAGTAGAGCAGGTTGAAGTTACAAGTCTTATCTCCCTGAAGTTGCAGAGGAGCAGACTGAAGATATCAAGATCTTATCTTCCTGAAGTTGCAGTGAAGCAGATCGAAGCATCAAACCTTATCTCTCTGAAGTTGCAGTAGAGCAGGTTTAAAATGCAATTCTTATCTCCCTAAAGTTGTAGCGGAGCAGAATGAAGACATCAGATCTTATCTTCCTGAAGTTGCAGTGAAGCAGATCGAAGCATCAAACCTTATCTCTCTGAAGTTGTAGTAGAGCAGGTTTAAAATGCAATTCTTATCTCGCTAAAGTTGTAGCGGAGCAGAATGAAGACATCAGATCTTATCTTCCTGAAGTTACAGTGAAGCAGATCGAAGCATCAAACCTTACCTCTCTGAAGTTGCAGTAGAGCAGTTGCAGTAGAGCAGGTTGAAGTTACAAGTCTCATCTCCTTGGAGTTGCAGAGGAGTAGACTGAAGATACCAAGCCTGATCCCTCTGAAGATTGCAGTTGAGTAGGTTGAAACTACCAATTTTATCTCACTAGATTGTGGTGGGGCTAAGTGGAGCTACTCGAAGAGGATAAGCATCGAAAAAAACCAAAATTAGCAGACCCTGGCAAATTTGGCTCTTTTATTCTTTGCTCTATTCCCGTTACACGACAATGAGCAAAGAGGGGCAGCTGTATGAGCCTAATTTGATCTGGGCCTGCTAAGCAACAAGACCCAGCACCCAACCCCAATATATTAAAGCAAGTACAAGCCCAAAGAACCCGAGGCCCAAATACCAAAACCCCAGCCCACACCAATCGGTAGAGGTAGAGATGGCAAACCCTAGGTGCACTGTACCTAGGTTCTCTGGCCTTGGAGCCTTCACTGGCGGCCACATCAATCTTCTGACAACGTCACATTACCTGCTACCGCCACTGCCCATCGCATTAATGAACGCCGGCACCTGCAAATTCAAAAGAAACGAGAGCAGCAACAGAGGACAAATAGGGAAATGGGGAAACAGCAGATCGATAGTGATTGTTGCCCATATTATTATTTTATTCATTCGGCTATAAAAGACCGAAAGCAAAATGTGAAACGGGACTTTTGGATCCTTTTTTTACGAATACAAAGAAAACCGAAAGAAACACAGAGAACATTAAAAGAAACCAGAAACCAGAAAGGTTGTTCTTTTGATCTTGCAATTTCGAAATATTAGCATTAATAATAAATCATACCTTCTTTGGAATCTTTCTCAAAATCGGACGCTTCCGATGATCCCTACGTCGCGAAATCCTTCTCGCGATTTAATGAGGGTAGGAAGCACTGATCCGAACTCTACCTTTACCGATTTCGTGACTTTTGCCTGCGTTTATATACGTTTATATATGTTGGTTAATTAAAACGAGTAAAAGTTTTATTTTCGAGGGCCATCGGCAAATAAAAATGGGGACTTTACCTTTGGTTTCCCTTTCGATCGGAGAAGAGAGGGCCTGACCTTCAAGGTTTGCCCGAGGATCTTTCCGGGGAAACAAGGAATCAATGGGTTCCTTTCCCTTCTTCTACTCTTTTTCTTGGTTTCAAACACAGACCAAGCTCTAAGGCTCTCGAGTCTGTCGAACAAAGGGGAAAGTGGCCTCCGTTATGCGATTGCCACCGTCCAAGGCAAGGATGGGCTCAGCCCTAGTCGAACGGCGCAGATAGGAGGCGATGAGCCTCCTTAGGGTTTTGCTTCAAGTGGAAAGCAGGGGAGTTTCTTCGGCTGCTATTTAGAAAAGGGGATTTTGGAGTTCTGTTTGAAAAATGAAAAGGAAATGAAAGAAAGAGGTTGAGAAGGGATTTATTAGGCTTAAAACGGTGTCGTATGAGGGTTTTGAACCCATGTGCTTCTTCCTTTTTTGGGCTATTAGCGCAAACAATCCCTTTTCTTTTGTTGCACCTCTTAATCGCCTTTTTTTTTTTATCTTTCAATTTGGCCTGCAGATTTTTTTTCTTTTCCAAATGAGTCCGTCGATCTGCCAAGGCAGAGAACGTGCGTTAAAACTTTGGGGAAAATACCCATGCTGGTCCTTGCATCTTCGAGCCAGCTTCAATTTAGTCCAAAACAGTCTTTTTTATTATTTCTCATTTTACCGTAAATTTTGCTCTGATTTTAATTTGGTCCATACTTGTTTAGTATTTGCAATATTCTGCTATACGTTTTAAACAGTTATAAGCTGCGTATATCTTTTCTATATATATGCATGCTATATAAATAAGGATAAGAAATGTATATCTATCTTAAATTCGATTATAGTTCACCTTTAAAATATCTAATAATTTCAATTTTTGTCATTCATTTGTCTTTAAGTTTATACACGTACATAAGTTTTCCTTTTGGGTTTTATGATATACCATTTTCATTCTTTTTGTTATAATCTTTAAATTTCCATTATATGAGGTCTATTTGTATTATTCTATGTCTTATTAGTTTCGATTAATTTATGTTCTTGTCTAAATTGCTCTGTGTTATTTAATTAGTTGACTTTTGGTTATTATTATTTGATTGACGAATGTGGTTATAATTCTTGTATACATTGAGTTCATTCGTGCATATATTCACTTTGTTATAATATGTATCATGCACTGCTTGTTTTAATTAATTTGTTCAAACAATGGTCTAAAATAGCAATGCACATTTTCAAAAAAAATCGTGTTTATTTCTTCTAAGACAAGGCAATATTTTGTACTTAAGAATATCGAAAGTTGTGCCCTAACTTACGGGGTTTCAATTTTCTCGTTAAGCTTAAGTATTAAAATATCCTTTTAAATTTCAAGGCGTATTTTTAAAAATGAAACCCGTATATGAGATTACGTAATGTTGCATCCTAACTTACGGGGTGCGATACTTCAACATCTCGAAACGAGGAGATTTTAACAATTGTCTTAGGTTTAAACTATAAGTTTTAATTCGCTACTAATAAGAGAAAAATCACGTTTTAAAATTATTACAAACTTTCAACCTTTAACAAAATGACATCAAATAATCAATTCGGTACCAATTTTGGGCGTGACGAGGGTGTTAATCCTTCCTCGCACGTAACCGATCCCCGAGCTCGTTTTCTCAAATTTCGTGGACCAAAATTATTGTTTTAAAAAAGTTTAGGCTTTTTAAATAATTTTCATGAGATAATCCGAACATCTCCAAATAAAATTGGTGGCGACTCCCGTCTTTAATTTTTATTTATCAAACCCAAAGTCGATTAACCGATTTTTATGGTTACGACAATTACATTTTCATATATTATATATCATCAAAATTTTTTATCTTTAATACATATGGGTTTCTAAAATTATTAATAGTTGTTTTAAATATTATTATTTTTACTTACATATATACATAGTATATAATATTTCTAATAACTTTAATATCATTGTTTTGTTAACGTATTTGCATATTCCTTTCATGTGTATATACCTCAACATTTCATCACATATATTTTAATGTCACATTACTCACATATTTTTACGTATATTTTATTATAACTACATGATCTTTTTTTACCATAAACACTATTACTGTTATCGTTTTTTCCAACATCGTGTTTTGATATCTCTATTAATCGTACTATCATCCCAAAAATACATTATTTCATCTAAAGAAGATTTTTTAGGGCGATGTTTTCGTGTTTAGAGATTCGAAAAATAGTGCCCTAACGTGCTGGGTTGCGATTTCCCGTTCGTCTAAATACCTAAAATGCCCTCCTAAATTTTGCAACTCGCGAGATAACTTTAGTTTCGAGGAATTTAAGAACTTCGTGCCCAATCGTGCTGGATGTGATGTTCGTATTCTTCCGAAACGAAGGGATCTCGATTTTTCAACCTAAATTATCTCAATTTAATTCAAAAATGTTTAAAAAAAACGAGGCAATGTTTTTGTATTTAGAGATTCGGGAAATAGTGCCCTAACGTGCTGGGTTGCGATTTCTCGTTCGCCTAAATACTTAAAATACCCTTTAAACAAAATTTTGCAACTCGCGAGATATCTCTAGTTTCGAAGAATTCACGAATTTCGTGTCCAATCGAGCTGGATGTGATGTTCGTATTCTACCGAAGCAAAGGAATCCCGATCTTTTCAACTTAAACCATCCTATTTTTAAATCTTTCTAAATTTTGACTTAAGACAGAAAACTGCTCAATTTGGTACCAATTTTGGGCGTTGTGGGGGTGCTAATCCTTCCCCGCGCTAACCGACTCCCGAGCCCGCCTTCTCTAAATTTTCGTAGACCAAAACATTTGTATGGTGACCCAATCACACCTAAAAAGGTTGGTGGCGACTCCTCATTTTCATTTTTTAAGTCGACATCAGTTTTTTTCAAAAAATGGTTTCGACAGTAAACACATAAAAACAATTAAAATTTTACATAAATTAATTAGGAGTTAGGACCATGAATGAATCAAGCTGAGCTTGTTCATTTTTCATTAAAAAAAATTAAATTTGTGATTATATTCTATAACCTAAAATAATTTACTCATTAAGTTAAAAGAAAATATTTATAATTTTAAAAAGACAGTTTCATCAATATATGATTAAATTAGTTTTATTTACTCGTACGATACATTTGATTGTATGTATTCATAAAATATATTATAGGTTTACCACTAAAATTTTAAAGTATATTGTTATGTGCAAAATTGTCCTATATTTTAAGTGAAATTGAAAATTGTTATTATATTTCACTTTAATTGATATTTATCATTATGTTTATGTATTAAAGATAAATTTACCACTATGCTTTAACTCTATATTAAAGTCTACCAATTTACATTTATTTAATTGAATTTTGTCTCTAAAATTTCATTTTTAATTGAAATTTCTACAAAAATAAAATAAAAAAATTTAATATTTTTTTGTAAATAAAAAACTTTAATAATTTTTTTGTATTTTATCTTAATATTTAACATCAATAAGTTAAAAAATGTAAAAATTAATAAAAACAGTTATTTTATAAAAAATAAATTTACTTTTTAGATTTTTTTATTTTCAAGTATTTGTTTCGTATTTAAAAATTCTACACTAATTTATTAATTTATGATATTTTATAAATTAACTTATTATTAACTATTGAAATAAAATAATTGAAAGAAGTTTTATTAGTATTTTTTTTCAAATAATCAAATAATATTGAGTGATAGAATTTAATTAGAAAAAAAGAGTTAGTGGCAAAAATTAATAAAATTTAAAATTTAGTGGTAAAAATTCAATAACATAAAAATTGAGTGTCAAATTTACTCATTTTTTTTAAAAATAATGACAAATATTAATAAAAATAAAGTATAGTGGCAAATTTCAATATTTATGATGATGATTTTGCACTTTAATAATTTTTAAGAAAACAATATTTGAATTTTTTAGAATGGTATGGTAAAAGAAAATTGTAAAAGAAATTAATAGTATTTTAAAACATAATTATTGTACCAGCTATTTTAAATTTTTACCAAACACAATTTTTAACATTTTTAGATAATTTGCCAAGAAGTTGACTGTATTTTAATTATTAAATAATATGGTAATTTAAAATAATTTTAGTAAAAAACATATATATTAATATAATTACTCATCGTTAATTTGAATTTATTTTAAATAAGTAATTGAAATTAATAAATTTTATATATAGAATTGATTAATAAATAGAAATCTTTCATTAACATTATGAGCAATATTATATGATATTTAATTTTATATTTTAATATTATTATACTAATGTATATGTTAATTAATTTAATGTAGATTAATTTTTATTACATATACACATGTGTACTAATTAAATTTATATAATTTTATTATGAGTTAATTTATTATATATATTTGGACTATCTATTTATTCATGTTGTGTAGATTTTTTTGGATTTTATTTTAATTATTTTTCTTGTATTTGTGTCGTGTGAGAGTTTATTTATTTGTATTAGTTAAATTATTTATTTTTAGGGATTTGTTAGAAATATTTAAACGGACTTGCAAAAATTATATAATTATTAGGTTTTAATTTCTCACTTTATTGTATTTCATTTGAATATATTTATAAATTTATTTACATAAATATTAATTTAAAATAATTTTAAAATTAATTAATTTATAATTAATTATTGGTATCTCAAGCAAAGTGGGGTGTAAAATCTAGTTATTATAATTTTAAGATTATCTTCTATTAATATAAAAATAGATTATAATTTTAAAATATAATTTTCTATTAATTTTAAATAAAATAGAAATATAAATAAATTGTGTTGTCATGCGCTCGATAGGATAAGTATTGTGACCAAACTCAAAAAGTTTATAATACACACCAGCATCCAGCCTTACAGAAACCGAAAGCATAGTAGTAGAAAACCTAAAAGATAACTAAGAAGAAGCCTAACTATTACATAAAAAACATGTCGCTGGTCTTCTCAATTCCCATCTCTTCTAATGGCATTGACTGTTAGAAGCCTTTTGAGATACCAAATGTCACTGGCAAGAGGATACCATCTCCAACGGAGTGTGAATTGTGAGGTCTTTAACAGCTTTTGTATAACTTTGTTCTTTGCTCCAAGCTACGTACATGAGATTATGTTGTGATTCAAAGCTTGGCCCGATGCTTCTCTCAAGGCCTAAAGGGCCGCCTAACATAACATTATCTATTCAAGTAATATTGAATGTCCTTGTGTAGAGTCGAGAACCATCCCCTTTGTACTTTCTTCCATTGACTGATAACGTTACCGACAGGCGAAGGGCAACGTGTGTCTATCCATGATGCTCACCCGTAGAGCTTGTGAAAAGCAGAATTATTCTGCTACAGTTGTGGAGCTTGAATGATGACCTTGTTAGGTGCCTTGCAAATGCACCATAATGTTATAGTCAAACTTTGAGCCTTTCCAACTTCAACTTCTCTTAAAAACCCAACATAGTTCATCAAATAAAGCCAAATTATAATTGTGAATGTCATAAGACATAATTAAAAGGGCATGTTGCTTTCGTGGAGTAACTATATAACTAGTGTTCAAAATATAAATCACTTAAATACATTTAAGTAGTATTTAGAAAGTCACCTAGTAATTGAATTTAGGAATAATTATTTATAATGACATATTTAGATAATTATTATAATTAATGAATTCTATCAAATTTAATATAATTAGACTTTAATTATACTTTTCAATTCTAACAAGTTAACTAAAGGGCTGTAAGTCAACAATCTCATTGGATCCGTATCTAATTTCATAGCAAAATATGTGCCTACTTTAGTCATTCAAATTTCTAAGTCACTAGCATCAATATGCCACCAAATAAGTGTAAAATCACCTGAACACAATCGCCAAAAGATTTACCTCATCGGTCTATACAAACGACAGAAAACCACTGGATAGAATGTCCTTCAAGATTGTGCCACGAGGCGATTTTTCTGGCTTGCCAACTTTCCAAACCGGGCAAGACCTCCTTGTGAGGTGGATCGTTTGCAGGTATCATTTTTGCAGCACTATTGCCCGGTGAAAACAAGTAGCCATTGGTCTTTGAACCCACATCCTGTACTTGTTTGTTATGTTTCCCATTGACCTTAGGGACCCAAATACTTCCATTTTAAGCCGTCAAGGCATCTTCAGAACTTCTTCCTGGGGTTGAAAAATCCACAATGTTCCTCAGGATCTTCTCCCATAGAGGTCTGTTCTGTCTGGAATTATACGAGATGTCTTCCATTTCACTATCCCCTTCAGAATAAGCAATGAAGTCGTTTACTCTATCCGTTGTTATTTCCACAGCAGATGGTGCAGCTTGCTCCCTCAAGAACTAATTATTAGTAATTTAGACAGTCAGAGACTCAATGATTAAAGAATAATATATATATATATATATGTAATTCACAGTTTCATCCTCCATGTAATTCAACCCATGTTAATGATTTTGTGCCTGGCACTACGTGTTTTAGCATGTTGCAACCACTGTTTATGCCTTTAAAAAGTTGATTTGCTTGAGAGTGCCTGAAGCAAGAGGCAAAGATGTACATTACAAAAGAACCAGGCTATTGCTTGTGCATAAATGAACTATAATGTCAATACTGTAACATGGTCAATTTAGAATAGCGGGCAGCCGAGAAGGCAGATAACAATATTTTACAGCAAAGACTATAGTTTTGTAAGTAGTTCAATCAGTAACCCAAGTCTTCTCCTCTGTCATAGCTGAAAAAATAGTAAATATCTCTTCAATGTTAGGTCTAATGACCTATAACGCTACTCTAAATTCGGTGTTCTAACTGCTAGTTTCGAATTTTTGAAAGAAAAAGAAACACAAATATAGATACACATATATTTATCTATTTATCATCGAGCATATGAAATACGAGTTGTCCCACAATTTAAATATTATCATAGAAGCATGTTCTACTATAAGCTCAGTAAAATGGACATTGAACCACGGTCAATATATACTAACGTTATAGGTGATACACTCCACAGCTTCTGCATTGGCAAGCACATGCGCGGGAGAAACAAGATTACTATTGACCTGCAATGAGAAAGTCAAGCATTAAATTGGTGGCATTTGTTGTAGGCTGACACTAGAATTGGAAATTAGCAACATGCAATACAAAAGTACCTTTGCCGCCACCATTTTGTTTCCAATGTCGGTGTGTATCATGTAGGCATAATCAATAACAGTTACCCCTCTAGGCAAATTTTTGATCTTCCCATCGCAAGAAATATTTATCAGAGCAGTAGTTCCCACAAAATTATGGTCATATTTTAGCAGAAATAAAAGCACAAATTATGGTGTATGAATTATCATACCTCTCCCCTTGGGGTAAAGACAAAGATACGACAGCATGAGATCTCTGGTAATGGTATCTGTCGAAACCATTTTTTTCTAAGGGGTTTGAAAGATAGGGGATCGACTTTAAAATTTAAAAATGGAGTCGCCACCGACCTTTCTTGAGGTGCGATCGGGTCACCTTAAATTATTTTAATAAAACATTTCGATTTATTAAAACAATTAATTTTGGTCTACGAAATTCGAAAAATGGGCTCTGGAGTCGGTTACGCACGAGGAAAGGTTAGCACCCTCGTAGCGCCCAAAATTGGTACCTAATTGATTAGTTAATGTCCTATCATCAAACGATTGAAAAGATTTTAAAATACGATCCTTTTGTTTAAAAGAGCATTTGAATGTATCGAAGTGAAAATCGAGTCTCACTCATCTCGGAGAAATGAGAATGCCGTACCCAGTAAGTTAGGATGCAACACATCAAGTTCTCGAAATTAAGCTTGCCCCTTTTTACTTAGAAGGATTACGTATTTAAATAAAAAAAGGAATATTTAATTATTTTGGGTCGAATGAAAAACCGGAACCCAGTAAGTTAGGGCTCGATCTTTCAAAGTCTCAAAACATAAAATATTGCTTTAATTTTGAAATTCTTATCTCGGGACAATGAGCGCCACATCCAGTAAGTTAGGACGTAACACTTTAAGTTCTCGAGAATAAGTTTTGCTTGAAAATCAACGTGTTTTGTTTTGAAAGCGATATTCGAAGGCTTGGGTTTAATGAGAGAAATCGAAACCTAGTGAGTTAAGGCTCGATTTTCTCGAAATTCTCAAACTCGAGTTATATTTTTGAAAACCTTTGAGTGGAGGTTTTTACTAAATGATATGAAATACGATTTTTTTTAATGAAATACAAGCATAGAATAACAACAAACAAAGCAAAGAAATAATTCCTGAACAATATATTACATTAATAAATCATGATAATCAATAAATACTAAATGGTACACATAATGACAACAATTATATAACATGTCATCAAATGCAAATAATAACATTAACATTGAAAGGCTAGAAAACAAAATTAAAAGAAGTATGAAACGAATTAAAATAAGTGAAATCTAATGAGCTCTCAACAAATAAGGATAATGTATGATTTAAAAAAAGGTTTAGAACTATAAGAGGTCAAATAGAAACTTAGACAAGTAATATGTTATAATAATAGAAGACAAGGTCTTTAATACAAATAAATCATATGCATATACATACATAATATTTAAAATATTTAAATAGTATGTCATAAAAATATGTAAAAGAATGGCAAATACATAATATGAAATATATACATAATATATATATAAAAAAATATTAAAATGTATATATACACGTAATACACGAAAATATTCGTACATGAATAATATACATAATATATAAAAAGGTTAAAATATATATACGTAATACATGAAAATATTTATACATAATAGTATTGAAGTATATACGTGAGGTGGAATAAAAATATACGAATACCATGATATTAAAATATGTACATAATATATAAGCAAATAATAATGGTGCTAAAAAAATAAAATATAGTATTTAAAAATATATACATAAAATGGTATAAAAAAATATAACTAATAATGTTAGCATACGTACATAATATATATATATAAAATATATATACATAATATATAAAAATGAATACGTAATACACATTTTTAAAAATAATGTTAAAAAACATCTTTAACAAAACTACATACATATATACACACACACATATATATATATATATATATATATATTAATTGAAACTAAAATTAATAATAAATAATAATAAAAACTAATAGCACAATAAATATAATAATAATTAGTAATATTTAAAATTAGAATAAAATGGCGAAAAGGTAGAATAGGAATCAAGTTAGAATTAAAAAGGACTAAAATGATTTAAACATAAAGCATGCGGGGCAAATTAGAAAATAAATAACAAGAAAAGGACTGATTCGGATGCGCGAAAACAATGGAGGGACCCATAGAGAAATAAACCCTATAGTTCAAACGGCGTCGTTCGGCACTTAAGGCTCAAAACTAATTTAAGGATTATATTGAAACAAAATGAAAATACAGGGACCAAATTAAAAAACATAAAAAAACCATTTAAAAAGTCTGAAAATAGGGAGGGACCAAGCATGCAAATATCCCCTCAACGCATACACGCGGGTCCTAGGGGTACCTGGATCGGGTCGGAACGGATAGGGCCATACGGCGCCGTTTTAACGCTGAAAACCCACTCCCCTATACGGTACCGTTTTGTGCACCATTTAAATACAAAATAAAACCCTAAAACAAAAGCTAACAGGCCATTTCTGAAACCTAAACAAAAATAAAAAAAAGAAAACACCCCTTCCCTTCTCCCTATTCGGTCGGAAGGGCCACCATCCGGCACACCACCGCGCCGCAGTCGTGACCTATGGCTAGCAACACGGTCAACAGGCTCTTTAGCCCCGCCTTGATGCACTGTTAAAGGCCCAAACTTCAAGGCCCGGGAATGAGAGGAAGAAGGCCCTCGATACCACTTGTGGTCCCGACTCCGACGATGGAGATGGGTCCTCCGAAGCCTCAACCGCGGGCATTCAGGTAAGACTCTTCCCGTTTTCTTTTTCTTTCCGATTTTTGTATAAAAAATGTAAAAATAAAAAATGAAAATAAAGAGCAAAAAAAGAAAAACAGAAGTAACCTTTAAAAAAAACTCTTCTTTTTTTCTTATTGATTAGTAAAAAATATCCCCCCCTTTTACATTGTTAATGAATGGCTCTTTATAGCCAAATACAAAAAAAAAAAAATTTCTGCTGTCTTGCTACTGTGTTCTTGCTCCGTTCTCTGTTGCTGCTTTCGTCATGTTTACAGGTCTCTGGAGGTCGATGGGGAGTGATGGGACGGGGCTAAGTGGCGGTGGGTGCGTTGAGGATAGTTGGTGGTCGTACGGAGCCAGGCTGTCGGTGGAGACTTATGGCGCTTAGGGAGCAGGTGGCTAGGGATTAGGCTCGGCTGAGATTTGGTTTAGGCAGAGGGCTAGGTTTTTAGTTGGGCCTGGGTTATTGGGCTGGTTTTTTAATTTGTAAATGGTTTAGGTCTAGGTAGGCTAGGTAAAATGGGCCATCCGGGTTTGAAATTTGGTAAAAGGGATGTGGGTTTTGATTGGTTTGTATGGGTCCGGGTAGATTTGGGCTCCTACAGTATCTACAAATTCTCTAGAGCTCATGTTGCCAACGAACTCCTCTTTGCCATTCTCTAATTGCATTGAGCTAACCAAGCTGGAGAAAAGAAAAAGCTTCATCCATAAAATTAGCATTAGCATTCCTGTCAGGGGCTTTGAAAGGTTTGAAGGAAGTCCTTTAAAAACTATTCTTAATGACAACTTGTCAAGGAAACTAGGTATACCCTGAGTGCTATGTTTGCATTGTTGAGGCAAACTAGTTTCCCCCTTCAATTTCTACCATTTGGCACAGCATGCCCAACTAGAAATTGTTTTGAAACAACTTTAAGGATATTTTCAGATTGTCAACATCACCTTCTTATATGTATTATGGATTATCTCAATTCCACATATGATTCAAGTTATGAAATATATAATATGCTAATACAATCCAACCTTATTTTTTTATGTTATACTAAGTTGATCTTATTAATTTGAAAAATATTTTTTTAGAACAATAAATGTCTTCTCAACTATATTTTGAAATAGTGTTGGATCCTAAGAGAGGTTTTTTTCTGGGGGTTGGGGGGAGGGAGCTAGTAAAATTTTCAAAAATCTTAGGAGTTTAATGAGATTCTTTTAAAAAAAAATTAGAGGTCTAATTAAAATTTGTAAGACTAATGAGCATTTTTAAAAATTTGAGATGGGCTAATTAATTTTTTTAAAATTTCAAGAAAAAAATCAAAATTCCCCAATTTTTTTTTAAAGAGAGGGCCTTTATAACGGGCTGTTTTTGTTTTGATGCCTTAAATGTTTCAAATTAAAAAGGTTCGCAAGCTGTCTATAATGTTTATATTTAGCACAATTCTCTCAAATGGAATCGTACCTCATAATATGTTGCAAGAAAATATTTTGTATTTACAAAATTAATAATATGTTGCAAGAAAATATTTTGTATTTACAAAATTAACATTTATATTATAATATTTTAGTTTATAATTCAAATATTTTAATTATAAAAAATTTATATAAATTTAATTTGAAAAAAGACTTATGCCATGTTATGTCCTTTATTTTTATAATACATAAATTGAGTAAAAAGTAATATAAATTTTATAATATATGACCTTTGTAAAAACTATTTTATAAATTGTCTAATAAGTTTTGTAACATTTCTTATAAATAATATTTTCCGTAAATTTAGAAAGTTCATTTTTATAAATAACTTTTTTTATGAATACATATATTGTTTTTACAATATATAGTATGAAAAAAAATTAAGTTATTACATATTTCTTGGACATATTTTTTTTAAATGAATATATTATAATACTTTAAATTATTTTTTATAATAAAAAATTTCACCATAACTTATAAATTTTATAGGATTTAATAATATAATTTTTTGTTATAACATTTAAAATACAAAAATAATTTTATAATATATATTTTTTAAGACTTATAATATAAGAAAATTTTTGTCATAATCATCTTAAATACTCATACGTGTTTATGCTTGGCTTAAAGGTGTAAAAAAGCCCTTAAACTTTTTTAGAAAAAACAATTAAGTCCCTATCTTTTTTTTTTTTTTTGCACTCAATTGGATATTTGAATCACCAAAATGCATCAAAAAAACCCTTTAACAATTGATCGTTAAAGTTAGTTGCTCTAATTTTTTTCAATTAAAGCCATCACGTGTGACAACCATGAGGTGACATGTGGAAAAAAATAAATAAAAATAAATTAAATTTATTAAATTTTAATAAAATATTTAAATTTTATTAAAAAATTAGAAAAAATTATAAAAATCATAAAAAATGTAAATTTTTTTATAAAATATAGACAAATATAGAAATTATTTTTATAAATTGTTATGAAGTCATAAGAAAATTATGAAAAATGTAAAGAAGTATAAAATTCGTAAAAAATTTATAAAAATTATTATATCTCCAATACGCTCAAGTCGATCATAATCAACCCAATGTTTTCTTGGTTTTGTTTACCTTTTTCCTCCTACTTACCTTCAATATTTTCTTGCTGGCTTTGTTTATCAAACCAATTTTTACCCGAACTTTAGAAACACTAAAAAAAGTGGGCGTCCTTGCAGCTATTGCTATATTTTGTCACGCCATCACCCTTTTTTTATAATTTTTTTATAAACTTTTAACATTTTCCTATAACTTTTATTGATTTTATTATGCCATAGCATGCATTTTGTCACATGTCACGCCGTGTTACAACATATAATGACTTTAACTGAAAAAAATAGGGGTCATTAACTTTAATAGTCAACGGTTAAAAAGTCTTTTTGATGTATTTTGTTTTTTTTTACGATTTTTATAAAATTTTACAATTTTTTATAATTTTTTTATTTTTTAATTTTTATTTAAATTTAATAATTTTATAACTTTTATTGAGTTTATTTTATTATAATTTTTTTCACATGTCACGCCAAAAAATTAAGAGTCGTTAACTTTAATTGTCAACAATTAAAGT
Organism: Gossypium stocksii; assembly: GCA_020496765.1. Classification (NCBI taxonomy): domain Eukaryota; kingdom Viridiplantae; phylum Streptophyta; class Magnoliopsida; order Malvales; family Malvaceae; genus Gossypium; species Gossypium stocksii. The sequence continues at coordinate 7,468,912 of CM035623.1, forward strand.
TAACTATTAAATGATCTTTTTTATGCATTTTATAATTTTTGGGTCATTCCTTACCAATACATTATCATTAACCCCCTATATTTTAGGTCGTGATAACCACTTTAGCATTATTTTGCTTTAGTGTTTTTTTTCCATGAATTTCTAAACCACCTTTTTCTAGTCAAAGAGATTTCGGGGTATAATTTTTAAAGTTTGTATGATTTAATTGCTCTGCATCTATTCTTTGTTCTTTAGCATTTGCATGTGTTCTATTTTAATTACAAACATTCAAGTTTGCTGAATATTGGTACCGTATTCAATTTCTTAGAACATAGTGATAAATAACATGATTGTATATACGCTGCGTATGCAATTCATGTTATGTGGATATTTGATTTAATTTAAATGAGCCCCACTGGTGTGTGTTTGCTAGTTAGAATCAAGGTTCTCTCATTCTTAATACTACTGGTAAGCTGAACCCTACGTGCGAAATTATAGGGTTGTTTATTGATGAGAATGATTTCAACGAGCTTCTTCTTGATTATCGAAAGGTATTGAGAGATTGGTTGCTAGGTGTGACATTGGTAATTATAACTAATTTATTAACAACACCGAAATTATATTTGCATCAACAATCAAATTCATGAATCAAAATTAAGATTTTAACTTGATTAGATTTAATTTTAACTAATAGATATGTTTAGATTCTATCAAATCTCATTTATTTTTCTTAAACTAAACAATTAGTCATCAAATTATAGGTAAGTTTTCATTTTGGCCACTTAACTCAATTTGGTCACTAATGTTTTCAAATTTATTTATTTTTGGTCACCTAACTATTAAGTGGTCCTTTTTTAGTTGGTATAATAACAATTTAGTCCTCAAATTTTTTTATCAATTTGACTTTGATTCTAAATAAAAATTATAAAAAAAACTCAGTAATTTAAAAAATAAAAAATTCTAGGAAAAAATCTTGAAAAATATGTTGTTGAATAAGTAATATGTATGGGAAATATAAAAAATTACCACTCAATAAAATTCAATGATAAATTATAAATAGAAAAATCACCGAAAACAAGTTAAATCATTACATGCTTTTAAATTTTTTTATTTTTTATAAAGAAAAAATATGTGTAAAGGCCCAAATTTAACCGGGCAGGCCCAGAATTGCAAACCAAACTATTCTAAAAAAAAAATGTTCAGTCCAATTACACAAAAACAAAAATAAAAGCCCAATGCAAAGGGCCCACACGGCCCAAGAGACTTAAAAATTTTGGGAACCCTAGGGTTCCCATCTTCTTCTTGCGCCGTTGCCAACCCATGTGCGCCCTCGGCGCGCACGACGCCCGATAATGGTGCCATTGCTGAGGCTTGCACCAAAACAGCAATGACCAGCTCCCGTTGACCCCCATAGACCTGCAAAACAAGCAAGGATAGAAACAAAAGCAGCAAACAGACCAAACGCAAGCAGAAACAGCAAAACAGTAGTGAATAGGCAAATATAATGTGTAATATAGTATTATTCGGCTATATAAACCGAAACGAAGCATTGTAAATGGGGGGGATTTTTCAATATTCAAAAACAGTGTAATCGGGGGATATTTTTTGGTATCAAGAGATTTTCAAGCAAAGAAATACAAAAGGCAAAAGAATCATTTGAAGGTGATTTCAGATCTAGGCCATTATTTTCTTCCGTTTTTCTCTTATAATATTGTTTTCATTCATGCATGTGCAAAGAAAGAAATAAAAGTGAAAGGTACTTATCTCTAGGTATCGTTGGAAGGGTCCTGATAATCTTGATCTACTCCGTCGCAATCGGAAATAGATGAGATATCCTAGGGCTTGAAACAAAGAAATCTCTTTGAATAATTAAGATTTGAAAGGGATTTCAAAATAGGTCATTCATTTAGATTTGAAGAAAGTAGAAAGGTTAATGCGTAGCTTACTGTTGACTTGAGGTGATGTTCGGAAGCTACTGCCGATTCTAATGGTGGAGTGGTGGCCGAATGAAGAAGATGGAGGCTGTTCATTTTCTTGTTTTGTTTTTTTAAATGGTGTTTAGGTTAGATTTTTATTAAAGTATATTAATTAGTGCTGTTTTCCTGGATCAAAGATGATGCCACATAGGCATCTATGATTTGATGCGGTTCATATTCCCACAGGATCCATGCGATACGCTGGAGATGGGTGATTTGCAAAATCAGTCCTCCATTAATATACTGTTATACAATTATGCCTTATTTTAATTTTGCTTACTTTTTAATTTAGCTTTAGAATTTGCTTCTTATTTCAAATGAGTTCATGTTTAAGCACTTCATTTCATGATTAATTATCATTTTTCTCACTTGTCAATTTGTGTGCCTTTTATTTAAATCCATGTTTTTTTGAAATGTCATTAATTTTATTCTTTAGATTTAGTTTCAAAATTAATTTTGTTTTTTCATTCAAATTTTAGATGGTAATTAATCAAACCTTTTTTAATCTGTTTTATTAATTTTATACTACTTTCGACTAGTTTTTATTTATTTATTTATTTTTATTTTATTTTGTACATGTTTTTATTATAATTTAATTATAATATATATTTTCTAAATTATCAAATTCATATATTTTACTTTATTTTTATTTTTTATATTTTTAACTAATTGTCATTATTATTTTTGTAATCTTCTTTTGCCATTTATTTTTAAAATATTTATACATCTATGTATTCACTTATATATTGTGAATTCAAATGTCAATTTCCTTACAAATATAAATATTTTATTATATACGTATTTATATATTGTATTAATAATTATTTTTGTATGTCATTATTTATGTATATACATATACATATTATGTACATTCTTATTCATTTTGTTCTCATTTCATGTATATACCTTAATATTATTATGTATAAGTATTTTCGTATATTACATATGTATATTTAAATTATTTTTTATGTACATTATATCTTTTGTACTATATGTATTTACTATTATTTTACTTACCCTTTTTTATGTTATGTGCGTATATACATATTTTTACAAGTACAATTTCTTAACTTTAAAGACTTTATCTTTTTGTTGAATAATGTATCACTTGCTTACATTTTTATTTGAACTTTCATAGTTCTAAATCTTTTTCATAATTATTCATTTCCATTTATTAAAAGCTCGTTGAATCTTATTCATTTTAGTTTGTTTTAAGACTTCTTTCAAATTCATTTTTAAGCATCAAATGTGGGTATTATTATTCGTTTAATAGTGTGTCGTAGAATTGTTATTATGCCGCATCCTTTCGTGTTTGTTGATTATGATGATTCATTGAAATAAAATATATTGTACATGAATTATTTATTCGCGTTGTATGTCGTTATTCTATGCTCGTATTTCCGTATTCAATGTCACTTTGGTAAAAACCTCCACTCAAAGGTTTTCAAAAGTATAACTCGAGTTTGGGAACTTCGAGAAAATCGAGCCTTAACTTACTAGGTTCCGATTTCTCTTATGTAACCCGAACCGTCGAGAATTGCTTTCGAAATACAACGCGTGGATTTTTTTAAATCAAACTTATTCTCGAGAACTTGAAATGCCACGTCCTAACTTACTGAATGTGGCGCTCATTGTCCCGAAATAAGAATTTCAAAATCAAGGCGATATTTTAAGTTTTGAGACTTTGAAAGATCGAGCCCTAACTTACTGGATTCTGGTTTTTCATTCGACTCAAAATAATTAAATATCCTTTTGGATTTAAATACATAAACCTTTTAAGCAAAAAAGGCGAGCTTAACTTCAAGGAATAGATATGTCGCATCCTAACTTACTGGGTTCGGCATTCTTATTCCTTCGAAATAAGCGAGCTTTGATTTTTACTTCGACATATTCAAATGTTTTTAATAAAAGGGATCGAATTTTAAATTCTTTCAAATTTTTAAATATTTGACATTAAGACACTAATTAATCAACTAGGTACCAATTTTGGGCGTATCGAGGGTGCTAATCCTTCCTCATACGTAACCGACTCCCGAGCCTTTTTCTGGATTTTGAAGACCAAAATAGTTGTTTTGATAAATTAAAATTATTTATTAAAAACAACCCCTTTTCGAGGTGATCCAATCACACCTCCTATAAAAGATTGGTGGCGACTCCCCGTTCTAATTTTTATTTTCAAAACCCAAAGTCGATTCCCCTATTAAAAAAAAAATGGTTTCGACAGCTTGGCGACTCCACTGGGGACCAAGTTTGTGAGTCAAGCCTTAGGTTGATTAATTTTTGTCTTTTTGTCGAAAATTGAAATTTTGATTTTAATATACGATCCCTCTTTTGCATTTCATCCGTTTTGAATTGCGATCTTCATTACTTTGTTCTTATTTTCTTTATATGTTCCGAGTTTTTTCTGTATACTTGTGCATTGCATTACATGACCGCCGGGTCACACCTTCTAAGTGGAAGCAAGAAACTACTCCTTCGTGAGGTTTTCACCTCCGTGCAGGATAGTGAACCGCTTCTGGAATACATCCGTACCTATGTGCTTCGTGAGATTTTCATCCCCGTGTAGCCATAGGGAAATGTATTCCCCTGAACTGAACTTAATCCATATGAGCCTATAATGGGTAAGGATTGAGGAATCTGCTAGTTCAGGTACCCCGACTCTAGAGCCAAACCTCATATAGCGAACCTTAAGAGCCCACCCTAAGTAGAGCTATGCCGAACCCTAGTGGTCATCCAACTAGGTGCTTTATTTTTTTATCTCTCCTGTGCTAACGTGTTTTCTTTTGTTTTGATTGCATTGCATTGCATTGTATCGCATCGTTATAGAAAAGAGGTGTTGATTCATATTCGATTCCTAAATAGGAGAGTTCGTCATAAGGGGACGAATTTCTTGATAAAGTGGATTATAATGCAGTCGCCTCGATATGGTCTAAGTAAGCACAATGGAAGAAGGTTGATAGTTCACTGAGGGATGCAAAACTTTGTCCGAGAGATTCAAATTGATGGAAACCATACAAGGGCCGTCACGTCTTAACTTTCTTAAAGGAGCTAGTATCGCGAGGAAGAGTGAACAACGAGTCGCGGCCCGGACCAAGCAAAAAGGAGCTGATAGAGACACCTTTGGCAAGTTCGCAAGATTCGACCATAACACTCAGACATGAAGAAAGAAGCGGTGTCTTCACTTGGATTCTAAAGGCAATACCGCATAAGTAATCCGTTTTATGTAAAGAAATCTGTTTTCTAGAAAAGTTCTTCTAATGGAACTGAATATAAGGTCGACGCTTCTTTTCTTGCATTCATTCGCATTTGCATTTCATGCATTTGCATGACATCATCTGCATTGCATTACTTCATTGCATCATTTGTATAAGATTTTTACAAAATGGCCCTAACTAGGTGAAAATTATTTCAGTTAACCTGGAAATTGATAAAAGTTAATCGATTAAGCATCTTTACGGTATACGAAAAAGGGCTAAAGATATGGACCAAAGACTAGACAGGCTCGAGCAACTCCAAAAAGATATACAAGATCAATTACAAGTACAGATGCAAGAACAACTAGCCAAAATACAACAAGACATGAGGGATCAGATGCTCGAATCCTAAAGAAACATGATGAACCAATTGGCCCAGCTATTGGCCGAAAGGACAAATAAAGGAAAAAGCCCCGTGACCCATCCTGGTGAAGATAATGAAGAACCTGCCTACCCTCCGGGTTTTGCCCCAACCAACACACAGGCGCAGCCAGATGCGAACCCACAAAGGATACCTGTTACTATCAGACCCCAACTATATGGTATCGATACCTCGGCACTAATGGATTACCCGATAGGCTCAGACTCTAATTTGGGGGGCAATCCAACCACTCTTGAAGTTCCTGATCTGAACGAAATGGCAAAAATAGAAAAAGTAAAGATGGAACTGCCGAAACAACTCAAGGATAGGTACAAATGGTTGGAAGAAAAACTCAAAATAATAGAGACTACTGATTACCACTGCGGTATTGATGCCAAAGACTTAAGCTTAGTCCCAGATCTAGTTCTCCCACCAAAGTTTAAGACTCCAGAGTTTGAAAAGTACAACGGGACTAGCTGCCCTGAAGCTCACATTACAATGTTCTGTCGAAGGATGACAGGATACGTCAACAATAATCAGCTATTAATCCACTGTTTCCAAGATAGTCTGATCGGATCTGCATCCAAGTGGTATAACCAGCTGAGTCGCTCCCAAATTGGTTCATGGAAAGACTTGGCACAAGCTTTCATGAAACAATATGGTCACGTTATAGACATGGTACCCGACAGAATCACTCTACAGAACATGGAAAAGAAGCAGAGCGAGAGCTTTAGGCAATACGCCCAGAGATAGAGAGAGGTGGCAATGCAAGTCCAACCACCACTTTTGGAAAAAGAAATAACAATGCTTTTCATCAACACTTTAAAAGCCCCATTCATTAACCATATGGTGAGAAGCGCTACGATGGACTTTTCAGATATAATGATGAGTGGTGAAATGATAGAGAATGCCATAAGGAGTGGGAGGATAGGCACGGAAGAAGATGCCAAAAGATCAACCCCGAGAAATAGGAACAATGAGGTGAACAACTCGAGCATACATCGAGGTCATCAAGGCTCTTCAAGGCAAGAACCCAACCCGAGGTCAAGTACGGAGAAACTTCAGTTTACACCAATTCCGATGACATATGGAGAGTTATATCAAAGCCTATTTGATGCGCGTATGGTGGCTCCTCATTACATGGAACCAATACGACCCCTATACCCCAAATGGTATGATTCAAATGCTCAATGTGAGTACCATGCGGGAATAACAGGTCATTCGATCGAAAATTGCATTGCGTTTAAAAAGTTAGTCGAAAAGCTTGTTAAAATAAGGGTTGTGAAGTTCGATGATTCATTAGAGCCCAACAAAGCAGTACAATTGAAAAAGGGGGGCAAAGGAATGACATTTCCTTGAAAAAGTCATCAGAAGTTTGGAAGTTGGGAAATCAGAGCACCAATGGCGTATCCGAAAAGGGAACCAAAGAATAAAAGTTTTCCAAGCACTTTCCTGTATGCGCTTAAGAATGTTTTAAACAACGAGACTGTGGAGGATGCCTATATTTTAGAGCTTATTCAGAGTAATGCTTAGAACCTGCTTATTGCCTTAGGCTTAGGGGCAATAAGACACCTTTTGTGAAATAGACATCTATCCAGAATTTTTATTTCAATGAAATGCATCTTTTGAGCAATTATTCTTTTATTCTTTTGTACAGATTCTTTTGTTCTTAAAAACTCTCATTCATATATTCTTTATCATACCACGTAAATAATCATCCTTAGAATTATTTATTCTTCGGTAATTTACCTTCATACCTACATTAGGTACCCAGATATCAATGTCACGAGCAACGCTGTTATTGACTCCCTTTCGAGTAAGATATGTGTTTAGAGGGATCTCAAGACTTTGAAGATGACAGAGATTGTATCTACCTTCTGATTTGTTAAGGATAGAGATAAAAGACAGATCCCGACTTACAAAGGGTCAATTGACATTGCGAGCTGGCAAAAGAGATGAAGATCGAAACCTAGCTCACCGCAGAGATAAGGCAAAGCTTGCATGTCTCCTGTGTTTCTTCATGAACTCTCTATGTGAGGCATGGATGATATGGGGCCAACATCACTGATATCGATTCATCTTCATAGTGCTCTACTAAGAAGGTAAGGTTGCTTCATATGCCAAAGTTACAAAGTAAACAGTCATCAAATTCAAATTTGAGTCCATACCCAAATCCAGATCCTAATTTGAATCCAATCCAAATCCAAAATTCAAATTTAGATCCTGATTCAAATCCAGATCCTGATTTGAATCCAAATCCAAATTCAAATTTAGATCTTGATTTAAATCTAGATCCTGATCCAAATTCAAATCTGAGTTCAAATCCAAATTTGAAATTCGAAAATCAAAATTCAAGATTCAAACTCGAATTCAAATTCAAAAAAAAAAAGAAAAAAGAAAAAAAGAGAGAGCCAATTCACTGTCTGTTCAAAGATCAAACACCGTACTAGTATAGCAAAAGCAACCAAATGCCATCCAAAAATTTTGAAAGATGACTGAGATTTGTAAGGGTTGGCATAGAAAGTTACCATTTACCCTCCGTACTTGTCAAAGGTTGGCCAGAACATTTGCCGGGGTGACACATTAGTCTTGCCCATTGAAGTTGAAATTATTTCTTCTAGGTTTTACCAAAGCTGAAACTGGATGGGACAGGATAGATATAATCCCAGCACAATCAATCGAAGTTAATCCGTCACAGTACGATGATGTGGGTTGATGACAAAGAGGTTCATCTTAGAGAATTTCAAAAGGGTGACCTCATATTGAAGAAGATCTTTCATATACGAAAAAACGTCAAAGGAAAATGCCAAATTAAACGAGATCTTATGCAACGAAGAAGGCTTGTTTTGGAAGCACTAATCAAGATAAATGACAATGACATGCCCAATTTGATAAATTCAGTCAAGGGGTATGTCACCTACACGCTCAACCTGGTGAGTTCAGTCAAAAGTAATCGCACCAAAAAGAGAAGTCAAGGTGAAAACCCGCAAAGGGCGCCTTGAGACCTCCAAAGAAAGTTGGTTAAAAAATGATGAAAAAAAATCAGCCAAAAGGAAGAAAGAAAAGGAGAAGCCAAGGTGAAAACCCGCAAAGGGCGCTTTGAGTCCAAAGGGCATTTGAGTTGAAAACCCGAAAAGGACGGCTCAAATTTTGATCAAAAGTGGGGCACGCGGTAGCCTTGCCATGCTTGAATTGACAATGAAGAAGTATGCTACGTCTTGAGGCATCGACAAAGTACTCTGAATCCCCAGGCACATATTGAACTCAAAATGGTCACTAAGAAGTTTGTACAGAGAAGCTCAGGCTGCGATATCAGGGACACCTAGTTACCCTCTTACTCCTTCTAATTTTGCTATCTTTGATTATTTAAACTTCATCATCGATTGCGTTTGTTATCTTTGCTTAGCTAGTCTTTTTGAGCTATGCTACTGTTTTAATTTCTCTCTTGTCCATGGTTAAGATCTTTTTCAAGCATTTTGCATTGAAATAACGATTAATGGACTAATCATACTTTCATAAAAGGGGTTTTACATATTACTCTAGAAGCTTCTAAATAATACAGGAATCTGAGACATGGCTGTTGTTTAAAAGCTCACCAAGTTGGAAATATTTGAGCTAAAATTGAGTTTATCTCTTGAAATCTTCTATCAAAGACACTAGATATCGCGTCGGTGATATAACCTTGGTGAAAATGAGTAATGTCAACCTAAGCACAAAAGGGGGTCATTCTCGAGAAAAATGATATTTCGCATCCATACACATCTGGTCAGATCACTCGATGGGTGGTCAGTTGATGGAACAAGTTAGAAATCCTATGCCTCCAAGTTACAGTGGAATAGACCCTAAGTTATAGTGGGGCAAGCTGGCTGAGCAACATATGATTGCTTCATTGGGTTTTGGTTAAAATACCAGCCAAGCAAAAGGGCAGCATACTACGTCAGTGACAGAGCCCTGAGTGGCAACGAGTGATGACGCCCTAAACATTAAAAAGATCATTCTCATGACATTTTACATATATTATGCATAACGCATTCAGTTAGGTGCATTTGATTCATTCCGATCATAGCATCCCAATCATTTTGCATAAGCATAAGCACATGAACTGATTTTACATGACAGATCCTCAAAGGACGGTGTAACAACACTGAAGATCGTAAATCTTGTCGCCCTAAGCAATAGCGGACCAAGATCGAAGGCAAATCTTGTTCCCTAACCAGTAGTGGAACATGATTCAAGCCATAACCCTATCTCCCTGACCAGCAGTGAAATAGGCTGAGGATTGTAGATCTTGTCACCCTAAGCAGTAGCGGACCAAGATCGAAGGCAAATCTTGTCTCCCTAACCAGTAGTGGAACATGATTCAAGCCATAACCCTATCTCCCTAACTAGCAGTGGAATAGGCTGAGGATTGTAGATCTTGTCGCCCTAAGCAGTAGCGGACCAAGATCGAAGGCAAATCTTGTCTCCCTAACCAGTAGTGGAACATGATTCAAGCCACAACCCTATCTCCTTGACCAGCAGTGGAATAGACTGAAGATTCTAGATCTTGTCGCCCTAAGCAGTAGCGGACCAAGATCGAAGGCAAATCTTGTCTCCCTAACCAGTAGTGGAACATGATTCAAGCCACAACCCTATCTCCCTGACCAGCAGTGGAATAGGCTGAAGATTGTAGATCTTGTTGCCCTAAGTAGTAGCAGACCAAGATCGAAGGCAAATCTTGTCTCCCTAGCCAATAGTGGAACATGATTCAAGCCACAACCCTATCTCCCTGACTAGTAGTGGAATAGGCTGAAATTTATAGATCTTGTCACCCTAAGCAGTAGCGGACCAAGATCGAAGGCAAATCTTGTCTCCCTAACCAGTAGTGGAACATGATTTAAGCCATAACCTTATCTTCCTGAAGTTACAGTGAAGCAGATCGAAAGATAGATTTTGCCTCCCTGAAGTTGCAGTGGAGCTAATAAAAAACCTCAGATTTTGCCTTCCTGAAGTTGCAGTGAAGCTGATCGAACACATCAGATTTTGCCTTTCTGAAGTTGCAGAGAAGCTAACCAAAAATCTCAGATTTTGCCTTCCTGAAGTTGCAGTGAAGCTAATCAAAAACCTCAGATTTTGCCTTTCTGAAGTTGCAGTGAAGCTAATCAAAAGACAGATTTTGCTTTCGTGAAATTTGTCGCTAAGTGAACCAAAGACACCAAGTTTTGCCTCCTCAAAACTGCGTTCGAGTAAATCGAGGATAGTAGATCTTGCCTTCATAAAGTTGCAGTGAAGCTGAGAAAAGTACCAGATAAATTTGGCCCTTTTAAAATCTTTGCTCTATTCCCGTTACACGATAATGAGCAAAGAGGGGCAGCTGTAAAGGCCCAAATTTAACCGGGCAGGCCCAGAATTGCAAACCAAACTATTCTAAAAAAAAATGTTCAGTCCAATTACACAAAAACAAAAATAAAAGCCCAATGCAAAGGGCCCAAACGGCCCAAGAGACTTAAAAATTTTGGGAACCCTAGGGTTCCCATCTTCTTCTTGCGCCGTTGCCAACCCATGTGCGCCCTCGGTGCGCACGACGCCCGATAATGGTGCCATTGCTGAGGCTTGCACCAAAACAGCAATGACCAGCTCCCGTTGACCCCCACAGACCTGCAAAACAAGCAAGGATAGAAACAAAAGCAGCAAACAGACCAAACGCAAGCAGAAACAGCAAAACAGTAGTGAATAGGCAAATATAATGTGTAATATAGTATTATTCAGCTATATAAATCGAAACGAAGCATTGTAAATGGGGGGATTTTTCAATATTCAAAAATAGTGTAATCGGGGGATTTTTTTAGTATCAAGAGATTTTCAAGCAAAGAAATACAAAAGGCAAAAGAATCATTTGAAGGTGATTTCAGATCTAGGCCATTATTTTCTTCCGTTTTTCTCTTATAATATTGTTTTCATTCATGCATGTGCAAAGAAAGAAATAAAAGTGAAAGGTACTTATCTCTAGGTATCGTTGGAAGGGTCCTGATAATCTTGATCTACTCCGTCGCAATCGGAAATAGATGAGATATCCTAGGTCTTGAAACAAAGAAATCTCTTTGAATAATTAAGATTTGAAAGGGATTTCAAAATAGGTCATTCATTTAGATTTGAAGAAAGTAGAAAGGTTAATGCGTAGCTTACTGTTGACTTGAGGTGATGTTCGGAAGCTACTGCCGATTCTAATGGTGGAGTGGTGGCCGAATGAAGAAGATGGAGGCTGTTCATTTTCTTGTTTTGTTTTTTTAAATGGTGTTTAGGTTAGATTTTTATTAAAGTATATTAATTAGTGCTGTTTTCCTGGATCAAAGATGATGCCACATAGGCATCTATGATTTGATGCGGTTCATATTCCCACAGGATCCATGCGATACGCTGGAGATGGGTGATTTGCAAAATCAGTCCTCCATTAATATACTGTTATACAATTATGCCTTATTTTAATTTTGCTTACTTTTTAATTTAGCTTTAGAATTTGCTTCTTATTTCAAATGAGTTCATGTTTAAGCACTTCATTTCATGATTAATTATCATTTTTCTCACTTGTCAATTTGTGTGCCTTTTATTTAAATCCATGTTTTTTTGAAATGTCATTAATTTTATTCTTTAGATTTAGTTTCAAAATTAATTTTGTTTTTTCATTCAAATTTTAGATGGTAATTAATCAAACCTTTTTTAATCTGTTTTATTAATTTTATACTACTTTCGACTAGTTTTTATTTATTTATTTATTTTTATTTTATTTTGTACATGTTTTTATTATAATTTAATTATAATATATATTTTCTAAATTATCAAATTCATATAGTTTACTTTATTTTTATTTTTTATATTTTTAACTAATTGTCATTATTATTTTTGTAATCTTCTTTTGCCATTTATTTTTAAAATATTTATACATCTATGTATTCACTTATATATTGTGAATTCAAATGTCAATTTCCTTACAAATATAAATATTTTATTATATACGTATTTATATATTGTATTAATAATTATTTTTGTATGTCATTATTTATGTATATACATATACATATTATGTACATTCTTATTCATTTTGTTCTCATTTCATGTATATACCTTAATATTATTATGTATAAGTATTTTCGTATATTACATATGTATATTTAAATTATTTTTTATGTACATTATATCTTTTGTACTATATGTATTTACTATTATTTTACTTACCCTTTTTTATGTTATGTGCGTATATACATATTTTTACAAGTACAATTTCTTAACTTTAAAGACTTTATCTTTTTGTTGAATAATGTATCACTTGCTTACATTTTTATTTGAACTTTCATAGTTCTAAATCTTTTTCATAATTATTCATTTCCATTTATTAAAAGCTCGTTGAATCTTATTCATTTTAGTTTGTTTTAAGACTTCTTTCAAATTCATTTTTAAGCATCAAATGTGGGTATTATTATTCGTTTAATAGTGTGTCGTAGAATTGTTATTATGCCGCATCCTTTCGTGTTTGTTGATTATGATGATTCATTGAAATAAAATATATTGTACATGAATTATTTATTCGCGTTGTATGTCGTTATTCTATGCTCGTATTTCCGTATTCAATGTCACTTTGGTAAAAACCTCCACTCAAAGGTTTTCAAAAGTATAACTTGAGTTTGGGAATTTCGAGAAAATCGAGCCTTAACTTACTAGGTTTCGATTTCTCTTATATAACCCGAACCGTCGAGAATTGCTTTCGAAATACAACACGTGGATTTTTTTAAATCAAACTTATTCTCGAGAACTTGAAATGCCACGTCCTAACTTACTGAATGTGGCGCTCATTGTCCCGAAATAAGAATTTCAAAATCAAGGCGATATTTTAAGTTTTGAGACTTTGAAAGATCGAGCCCTAACTTACTGGATTCTGGTTTTTCATTCAACTCAAAATAATTAAATATCCTTTTGGATTTAAATACATAAACCTTTTAAGCAAAAAAGGCGAGCTTAACTTCAAGGAATAGATATGTCGCATCCTAACTTACTGGGTTCGGCATTCTTATTCCTTCGAAATAAGCGAGCTTTGATTTTTACTTCGACATATTCAAATGTTTTTAATAAAAGGGATCGAATTTTAAATTCTTTCAAATTTTTAAATATTTGACATTAAGACACTAATTAATCAACTAGGTACCAATTTTGGGCGTATCGAGGGTGCTAATCCTTCCTCATACGTAACCGACTCCCGAGCCTTTTTCTGGATTTCGAAGACCAAAATAGTTGTTTTGATAAATTAAAATTGTTTATTAAAAACAACCCCTTTTCGAGGTGATCCAATCACACCTCCTATAAAAGATTGGTGGCGACTCTCCGTTCTAATTTTTATTTTCAAAACCCAAAGTCGATTCCCCTATTAAAAAAAAATGGTTTCGACAATATGTCAATAAACAGAAGTGGTAAAAAATCGATAACTAATAATTTTACTTAATATTTTTATTTTCCCCTATTTGTGAAAAGAATGGGTATTGAATACTTCTATACAAATGCTACATAGAGAAACTTGAGATGGTTTGAAAATAAATTTATCTCAGTTTATCTATTTTTTAAAAGTTTTATCTATTTTTATTTAATTTTTAAGTTTTAGAATTTTCCAACTTTTTAAAAAGAATTTTGATTTTTTAATCATTTTATATATAATCAAGTTAAATTAATAGAAAGTATAAAAATGGATTAAAATTATTATTATCCAAAAAAAAATCATAACCGGATGGCGAAAAAAGACAATTTCGAAAACATTAATAACTAAATTGTAATTTGTAATGCCCTAACTTTCTTATTTCGGCTTTTGGTAAATTATTACATAAATATGTATCTACTTTAGTGATTAAGTGTTTTGGGTGTGTGTGAGGTCTCAAGTTCAAGTCCTACCTTTAATAAATTTTGGTTATTTTTAAATTCAAGCCGTACCCTTGTTGAGTGGATTTTTATAAAAATTTTTGTAAATCCTTATCAAAATGAGTCTATTGGCTTGAGTGGCAAGGGGGTGTGTGGAAACCATTTTTTTAAAAGGTCGACTTTAGATTTTAAAAATGAAAATAAAAAAAGGGAGTCCCCACCAATCTTTTTTTCTTAAGTGTGATCGGATCACCTTGCAATCTGATCATTTTAATAAACAATTTTGATTTACTAAAACAACAATTTTGGCCCGTAAAATTCAAGAAAACGGGTTCGGGAGTCAGTTACGTACGAGGAAGGATTACCACCCTCTAACGCCCAAAATTGGTACCTAATTGATTAATTAATGTCTTAATGTCGAAAAGTTGAAAACTTGAAAATTTTAAAATACGATCCCTCCTTTTTAATGTTAATTTTACAAAAAAATGCTTGAATAAATTGAAATGAACATTAAAGACTCTCTCTCCTCAAAATAACAAAATGTCACATCCCGTAAGTTAGGACACGCCATTTTGAACCCTCGAGAATGAGCTTGACTTTTAATTAATTTGTTAAAAAAAACTTCTATATTTTAACTTTAAAGGATATTTGGCCATTTAGGTTCAACGAGGAAATCAAAACCCCATAAGTTAGGGTACGACTTTCTCGAAGCTCCAAATACGGAATATTGTCTTTATTTTCAAAATTTTCTTTTTACAAATTTGGATAAAAAATTAATGTAATATTTAAAAATGACATAAAAGGTTACGCTAATGAATGAGAACAATATAAATGAATTAATAAGCGATTTATAGTACATATAATGGCAATAATCACATAATACATATCACTTTAATGCTGATATTAACAATCAAAGAAAAATAAAATATATGATGGCAATGATAACAATAATATCAATAATGACAAAAATAATGCACATAAAAACACAATATTGATTTTTTTTTTAAAAATAATATGGACAAGGGAATTAATAAATAAATATACAAATAAACATTAAGGAAAATAATTCATGAAATATTGAAAATAAAGGACCAAATCAAAAAGAAAAATAATTGAGTGGCTAAATCTAAAAAAAAGGGCCTAAATAAAACGCGCTCAAAGGGCCGAGGACTAAATGGGAAATTATCCCCAGTCCTCAAAGTGCACCGTTTTACAAAGGACTAAAATCAAACGAAAACAAAATTATGCCAACAAATTTAAAAAGTAAAAAAAAAACAAATAGGACTATATTAAAAACTAACTAAAAGACGGAAGGGTTAACTGCATAAATATCTCTTTTAAAACAAAACATGTGGATCCTCCAAGCAGGTCGGGTTGGCCCGAAACGACACCGTTTCAAGTGTCCACCCTTTTAAATGTCTGAGGACCAAATTGCATCAAAAATAAAGGTTTGTGGCAAAAATTAAAAAAAAAAGAAAACAAGGCAAGACTTAATCAAAGCGCCCAGCAAAATCGGAAGGACCATTTGCGCAAATAGCCCAAAAATTAAAAACACGCGGATAGGGGTGAGTATTCGATCGAATCGAATCGAATCGAATCGAATCGAATCGAATCGAATTGAATCGAATCGAATAAAAAATTTTCGAGTTAATCGAGTTTTCGAATCTATTTTTATCATCCTAACTTTATTTGAAATTTTCTCGAATCGAGTCGAGTGAGATGAAATTCAAATTGAATCGAATCAAATATATTTGTTCGAGTTAATTTTTTTAAAAAATGATTTTCTTTAAAATTTTTCAAAAAAAATAATTTTCTTTAAAATTTCTAAACATGATCATACAACAAGAAATTGAAATAAATAAGTGAATAAATAAAAACAACACAACATCAACCTAAATAACCAATATGAGTCCAAATAAACAACAAAAACAATACAACAAGATTATAATAAAAACATAAGTAAAAGTCGAAATAAACAACTAGCAATTAATATAATACAAAATTAATATAATACAAAATTAATATTTTATAAATTAGAAAATATAAATGTAAGAGTTGTGACTAAAATATTCTTTCTTGTTTCTGATTTTTGTGTTTGAAAATGAAAATTATCTAAATATTATTGTTTATATTAAGTTATTAACTATCTAAAATGTATATAATAAATTAGATTAATTTATACTTTATATATTATTGTACTAAATTATGTAAATATAAATTATTATTATATTATTAATTTTACAAATAATTTATATTAATTACTTAAAACCTATTTAAAATTCATACTTCATTTATATTATATTAAAATTTTTAAATTTATATAACTTAATTAATTTTTAAGTTGAGGGCAAGTTCGTGTTAAAGTGTCTCCATCTTTTGTTTCTATTTTGAAATTTTGCATTTCCATTTTATCACTGCTTGTTGTAGCTTCTATTGTGAGTTTACAAATTTATCCCTTATGTTTTCTCTTTTTTCCATCTCCTTTGTTCTTTGTTACCCTGCTTTCTGCTAGTTTATTAATATAATTTTTTTCAGGTATTTTTTTTGCCTGTTCTGATAATGGCATTATTTTTAGAACATAATTTTTTAAAGAAATTAACCCTAGTGTAAGCAAAGACTTGATTTTAACAGCTAAAAATATATGTTCTTTTTCCCGTAAAGGCCTCAACAGAATACAAACAATCCAAATTCACATCAATTACAGCAGAAAAGAAAAAAATATTACACATCAGCTAAAACACAACTTCATTATAACAATGCTCTATTTCAATGTCCAAGAAGCAAATATTGTGGATTCATCAAAGCAAAACCATCTAAAAAGTTTGCTTTGATAGTAAGACTCGGCTGTGGCGACAAATCCGGAAATGCAATAAACCTAGAATTTGGCACTTAGAATCCGGAAAGACAACAAACTAGAACATTGTGTCACTGTACATGCATACATACAAACATACATACATAACATGCAAGCATTAGCATTATAAAGCACCATAGTGAAAAACAATAATATTATGAGGAATCCAAACAATAGAAAAGGGCTGAAGACAGAAAAGATCACAGTTATTGCAATTGGCAGCCATACAAATGCAGGATTTTAGAACACAATTAGAGATACACAAAGCATGAGCATTTCTATATAAGGTTACATTTCTATATAAAAATAAAGAAGCAGAGGCAGTCAAGCACTTAAGCAGATGAGGAATTCAAAGGAAGAAGTTTCAAGACAAATCTTACCTTAAAATGCAACAAATTGGAGTTTAAAATAGAAGAGAACAGCAACTCGATTTTTGAAGGTAAAGATTTTGATGTGAAGAAGAAGAAGAAGAAGAGAGTTTATTTCAGGCTTTTTGAGAAAGGTAGATTCAGGGTTTGAAATAGAAATGGAGATTGGAAAGTGGAGACTTGGAGAGAAGTAGATAACAGAAAGAAAAAATGAACTTGGGGTTTAGTTTGGAGTTGGAGACTTGAAGACTTGAAGTGACGATAGAATTTTAGAATTTGGGGGTTGGGGGTTTAATTTGGGTTTTGGGGGAAGAATTGGGAATTTGGGATGTAGGAAACTAAAATTTTGGTCTGATGGGCTTGAGGGAATGGTAAATGGGGTGAAATAGAATATTTGGGCAATTGGGCTTAAGAGAAATTGGGTTAAAAGTAAAAGGTTAATATTTTAAAAAAATAAAAAAATAGTTTATATTCGGTTTATTCGAATTATTCGAGTTATTCGAATTCGAAAATTCAACTCGACTCGAACTCAGAATTCGAAAAAAAATTCGAGTTGATTCGATTAACTCGATTAACTCGATTCGAATAATTCGAAATTCGAATTTTTTTGATTTTTTCGAATCGAATCAAATTTTGCTCACCCCTACACGCGGATCCCCCGGAGTGGGTCGGGTCGCGCACAGGTTGGCCTTAAACGGTGTCATTTTTGGCTTCTGGGATTATGGCCCAAAACGACGCTGTTTTAAATGTTTTATAAAAGCTAAAATTTTTTGGAAAAAATTCATTTCTGCTTGTTTCTCTAAAAAAATTTGAGAGGCTCCTTTTCTCTGTTCTCTCTCTTCCTTCGGCCATGGCTTCGGCCGTTGGCCACCTTGGTGGCCACCGGTCACCAGTGACGGCACCACCGTTCGTGGTGGTCAAAAAATAAAAAAAGTTCCATTTTTTATTTTTAATACCTTGAGTCCAATTTCAGGCTAAAAGCCCTAGAAATCCCATCGATATTCAGTCGAAGGCAAAGAAACTGAAAGGTTTCACTTGTAACAGGCCAAATTAGGGCCTAGTTTTCGAAACCATGAATCTGAGGTTAAAATATTTATTTTGATTAAGTTTTAATATTTATTGGGTGATTGAATGCTTGTGTGAAATTTTGGTTGAGAAATTTTATTGTTAGGGTGTCCAACTTGATAAGTTGGACTAAATTGCAAAATGTGAAAAAGGTGTGTTTTAATCCATAAAGGTATTTGATTGAAATGAGTTTTTAAATTAGAGGTCTTTATTTGGTAATTAGACCATTTTATTTTGTTCTGGACAAAAATGCCCATGAAAGGGACAAAATATCCAAGTTATGAGTGAAGGGCATTTTGGTCATTTGGATAATTAAAGAAATAAAAAGGAAAAATAAGTCAAAATTTTGTCCATCTTTTCTCCTCCTTGGCCGAAAATCGTAAGAATCCATAGCTAGGGTTTCTTTCATCTTTTCATGCTCAAAGTAAGTGATTCCTAGCCCCATTTTTAATGCTCTTCGTATTTTTGAGATTTTTGTAGCTTGGTTTATCTATTTCTACCACTATATTGAACTAGGGTTTATGTTTAAAATTTTACCCATGAATGACATACATGTATTGTGATGTCTAGTCGTAGAATATGAAAGTTTGAAGTGTGGTGAACATCTTTTATTAAATGATTTTTGGTGAAATTAACAAAAAGGACTTGTTTGTAAAGATGAAATGAGATGTGTGTAAAATACAAAATAGTGGAAATTGTGGGCTGTTATAAGAGGGAATATGAATCGGCTAGGCTTGGTTGTGTGAGGAATGAACACATTTCATTTTACGAGCTTAGGGACTAAAGTGTAAAAATTGAGAAAGTTAGGGGCTAAATTGAAAAAATTGCCATAGAATGATTTTAGACTAAATTGAGTAATGTGTGTATTAAACGGGTTAAATGTGTCATTATAGTTGAGAGGAACGTGGAATCGACCTTGACCGGGGCAAAGACAAGGTTTCAGACTAAATTACAAATTGACACATTTTGTACGGAGGTAAGTTTATATGTAAATGATGCATCCTTTTTTTGATGTTTTTACTTGTGGATGCCTTATATGAAATGTGAATGAATATTATTGTCATTGGATGAAATTATAAAAAGTGAGGATACGAATAAAATCCGTGAAATATTGATATGGTGGGCTATGTGCAAACCACCGGGACATTGTTAATATTGGTAAGCTAAATGTGAATCACCTTTTGATTATTAAAATCGATCGGCTAAGTGGGAACCATCATGAAATAATGATATTAGTGGGCTATGTGCGAAACCACCGCGAATTATTGATATCAGTAAGCTGTGTGCGAAATCACCTTACAATTGTTATTATGAGTGGCTATGTGCGATTCATTATGCATGGGTTTTTTATTGAAGTGTATGTTGAGGAAATTTTTAAATGAAACTACGAGTATTGTTGTGATGAGTAAATGCAGGGAAAGGATATGAGAATATGTGACGACCTCAATTAGGCCCTAATCGGAGAAGTGGTTTTAGAACCACTAAACCGAGTCAGAAAATTTATTTGATGTCATGATTTATGTGTTTGATATGAGAATTAATATGTGCTAAAAATTTGTATAGAAATTTGATCTTCAAAGTGACTAATTATTTAAAGAGGGCTTAATTGTTGAACTTTAAAAATCTATAGGCGAAAACCATAGTGGCTAAATAGTATGAATTACAAAGAAATGTATTTGCATGTCAATTTACCCAATTCCACTTTAGTGGACGGTAATGATGATGTTTAAATAATATTATATGCATTTTTTTATAAGAAAATAAGTTATAATGCATTAAATAGAAGAAAAAAAAAATAGAAAAATAGAAAGAAAAGTGAAAATGCCAAATTGAATGCTCATTTTCTTTCACCATTGCCGAAACTCAAAGTAAAGAGAAGGGAGGTTAAGTGTGGGCATTCGAATACTCTTTGGAAAAATCAAGGTGAGGTTTCATGATAATTTCTTTAGAATTTGTGAAATATAGTTGATTAATAGGTCCTTAATACAACCCATATGTGAATTTTTGGCTTTGTGGCTCATGGGCATTCGGCTATAGTTAGGAAATGTTGAAAATGGTTGAAGTTTGATGCTAAGAAATTGAATGATGATTAGTTAGACTCTATAATGGTAGAATCCATGAAATTTTAAGACATTGAGTTAAAATTTTAAATTTGAGCCATTTATGGCATGGTTTCTTGAAGTTAACATTTGGCATTGGCATAAAATGCATGTAGGTTGAGCATTGGATTTGTAAAATGATTTTTATGGTTGTGAAATTAAACTTGAAACTAGGAAATTTTGTATTGAAAATGAATGCAAGACTTTATGAGATTCGGCATTGTTAGTCATGTTAAGAATTGAATGTAAAATTTAGATTTGAAATGTTATTTAGTGAATCTCAATATGTCAAATTTGGGAAGGAGGCAAAGGCTTGGGATAAGGTTAGCATTCAGCCATATTTATTTTAGGGAAGAAATGAATTAGTTGTGAGGGGGTAAGGGATTATATATGCGGCATAAGTGGATAATAACCAATTGTGATAAGGTAAATATTAAATGCCTTGACAAGTGGGATTAGGTATATGTCTTAAAACTTTAATATTAATTTGTAGACATGGGAACCATTTCGGTTAAATGAATCATATAGTGGATATATGTTATATGCTAATATGATGTTTAAAGGTTGACTAATGTGAGTTATTAATAACACAAACATGTTTTGCTATCAAGCTCAAGAGCAAAGAGGGTCGAAGTCAGATAGGGACAAAGAGAAAGTGGTTGAGTAGCTGTTCACAGTCGTTCAGATATAAGTGAGGTAAGTCTTCGAATAATGAAACTTGTATATGAATCAATGAAATCATATTATATAAGTGTAGTCGATAAGTCTTGACTGGTTGTTAATAATGAAATTAAGTATGAGACAAACGAAATGTGTTTATGTTTCATAGCCGAATGGATATGAGAATTTAGTTGGTTATGTGTTCTTAGATTGAGGCTATGAAATTTAGAAGTGGAACGAAATTTATAGCATACTGATAAGACTTTATGTGAATAAAACTGTTTGTCGATTGCTGAGTTTATACTGGACTGAGGTCCGCAGGCTGTATGCTGGGTTTATACCGGACTGAGGTCCGCAGGCTGTATGCTGGGTTTATACCAGACTAAAGTCCGCAGGCTGTATGCTGGGTTTATACTGGACTGAGGTCCTCAGACTACGAGCTAGAATTTCATCCGGGCAAGGACCCGCAGGCATTCATGCTAGAAAATACATAGTTTGATTGGTCGTAGTAATCTAAACAAATGCTCATATTATCCTAAGAAGTCTAGGTATGTACCACATGCTGGCTTGTGAATTAGATTCATTTTAATATTGAGAACATTCACATGTAATTAATGCTCGGAAAAATTTTGATTAAGAGGAAGTAAAGGTCTATGACCTAACCATTGTGTATGAATTGTAATTACTTGGAAATATATAGTAGGATACGTTCGAGAAAATGAGCGTGTTGGATCAAGAATGAGAAGTGATATGAGCATAAAAATCTGTGTATAAGCATAAATGTATGCATTTGATTTAGAATTGATGTGTGATGGATGAAATGTAATTATTTCCATGAAATGAAACTAGTGTTTTGTAAAGCTTAAGTGCCGTGCATGAGAAATAATGATAGTATATACTTAAGTTGTTAGATTCGGTCAAGGGTAGTAGATAAGTATATTGATTTCTATGTATTGAATTCAATAGAACTAATTATTTGAAACTTACTAAGCATATAAATGCTTACTCTGTGACCTTTGATTTGTTCATTTTAGGTCTCGTTCGCTGCTACGGTTTCGGGAACCTCAAGCCTAAGTTGTCTGCACTATCTAAGACTAATTCGGTACTCTTAGTATCTAATCTTGATAATGGCATGTATAGACTTGATTTTGATATTAAGTAATTATCATTTTGTTTGTAATTAACCATAGCCATGCGAAAATGGCTTTTCCAAGAATTTCTTATTATACATGTCAAGAATTTAGTTTGTTCATAACTGAATGTCAAATTTTAAGAATTTAGTGTGGCCTTTCGGTAATTGCATACATATAGAGGTTAAATGGAGTCTATACAAATTTGCTGAATTGATTTCGATAATATGAACTTATAAGCATGAGTAGAATCTTTTTGAGCTTTAAATTTGCAATGGTAATCATTTTTCCATGAAAGCATGTGTAATTCGATTGATGACATCTTGGCACCACTTGTCTTAAGATTTGATCATGACCATTGCTTAAGACAAACTTCTATTCGTAAGTGACGTATTGAAGAATAATGTATGAACAAATATTTGCATTAAGTTTTGTTTTGTTTAGATGTTGTGCATGTACATAAGTATTCGGCCTAATCAATAGATTGTTGAAAGTGGCCAAACTTTGATAATTACCATATGAATAGTAATGGACATGTTATGTGCAAAAGAGGTGGTATTGAAATTAAATTAGTGTCGTAATACCACTTAACCCTCTGGCGACGGGTACGGGTTTAGGGGTGTTACAGAATGTATGAGCTTTGTGCGTGCGAAGTGTTAAGAATGTTGGGTAAGGTGTGAGACGAGTAAGTGAAATAATAAAATTTGAATCATCGACATGGTTGAATTGTGTTTTGATTGCTAAGTGTGTGGTTATGATGTTTATTGTTTGCATATATACTTACTAAGTGATAAATGATAAATTATACATATTTTTACCTTATGTTTAGCCTATATTTTGGATGAATTATCATTAAATTCGTGAGAATTGGTGCTCTTAACCCTTCTATTTCATGTTGTATACTCAGGAGAGCATAGGGAAGAGAAAAGAACGAAAAACGGACTGAAAACAAAGAAAATGGGCCAAAGTGTGAAAATGATGAAAATGACACGGCCTAAGAAGACACCACACGGCCGTGGCACATGGCCGTGCCACATAAGGTACAACATGGCCCAGCCCTGACAAGCACAGCCAGACCACACGGCTGTGCTACCTTTAACAGGCCTATATATGGCCCCTTATCGATCCACACGAGCGTGGCACATGGGAGTGTCCCTGTCGTGAGGAAGTGTAATTTCACTCAGATTTGGATACTTAGAGGCTAAGAAAGGCATCCCAAAGCTCTATATAATACTTAGAGGCTAAGAAAGGCATCTCAAAGCTCTATATAAAGACCCTAGGAGGCAACTCTAAGGGTGTACTCTTTCTCCCACAAAGGAGCGCCTTATTTCTGCCAACACAGAGAGTGGAAGCAAGGATTACTCCAAGGGAAGCAGATTGATTCATCCCAGAAGCCAAATTCTACATCGAGACAGAGGATCTCCCTTCAATCCTTCAGGGGTTTTTGGGTTCTTTATATTTTGCTATTTTATTTCTTCTGAGATAATTTCTTTCTTAATTATGAACTAAATCCCCCAAATACTTGAGGGGGATGAAACCTAAGACAGATCTTGTTATTATTTTATCTTGAGTTATATGATAAATACTTGAATTGTTCTTAATTATGTGTGCTTAATTCTTGTTTTAATAATCCTAGGTATTAATTCAAGTATTGATGTGCTTAGGCAGAGGAGCAAATGTCCCTGTTTTAGAGTAGATCTAGCATAATTAAGTAGAGTTGCATGCAACCCTAGACATAAGGCGACATAAATCTGCCAGATTAGAGTCAAAGCTAATAAGGGGATCCATAGATCGAGTTAATACAAGACTAGGGGTTTTAACTAGAAAGAGATTTTAGTTAATCAACCTAGGATTAGTTGTTCTTATCCTGGACGGAGATATTAACATAAATTAGGAATCTCTACGGATCAAGTCAAGTGAATAAATCGTCTAGCTCAGGAATTGATAACAAGTGAAGTCTAGGTGGATTCTCCCTTAAGTATTACCCATATCAATCAGTTTTTCCCAAGAGTTTTTCCCCAATTTACTTTTTGTGCATTCATAGTTAGTTTTAGAATTAGTTTTATAAAAACCCCTTTTATTTTTAGGTTAGATAATAGAAAGGAAGTGAGTACTAATACTTTTGGTTCCCTTGGGTATGATAACTCAGTCTTGCCACTAAACTATACTACTGTTCGATAGGTGCGCTTGCCTTAAAATCATGATATTAGTTAGTTTTTGGTGTGACCAGTTTTTATAAATTTTATTACTTCATATTACGCATATCACTAAGCTTAAAACTTACTCCTCTTTCTCTTCCCTTATCTTACAGAGTAGCCAAGCCAGCTCGGGATACAGAAGACGTCGGAGGATCACTCAAAGTATCAACACCTTTTGGTATATTGAACTTTACATTGAGTTATGGCATGTATAGGACTTAATCACTTTGTAAGTGTCATAATTGTTGGGCTAAAATGTGTAAACCTATGCTATTTGGTATTTCATTTTGTATAAGGCCATAAAATGTGGCTAATATTGATTGTGTTATAAGTATATGATGAGGTATTTCATGAATGAGTTTGCTTACCTATGTGGGACATATGATAATATAAAATTGGTGTGTGGAAAATATGATGAGTAAATGGTTGTGTACATGCATGATGGTTGGGCAATGTGTTTGAGATGAGATTGAGTTGTGAATGTGTGGATTGTGGATATTTAGATGTGTATTTACTCCATGTTGTGTATTGGAAACATTGGTATATGTTTGTTTTTGTTTTAGGGTGGTAATAGGCTTGGTAAATAGCCTTATACTTGTCCACATGGGTAGACACTCGGGCGTGTGTCTAAGCCATGTGTGACACACGGTCTGCCCCATGGGCGTGTAGTCTGGCCGTGTATCCCCTGCATACAATTTGCAAAAAATTGCGTATGCCACACGGGCTAACAGACGGATGTATGCCTTGGCCGTATGACTTTAAATGTATGTGATATCATAAACAGAATGTCCAAGTTTTTGCACACGGGCGTGTGTCTCGGCCGTGTGAAGGACATAGCCTAAGACACGGTCGTGTGCTCGATCGTGTGAAAACCTTTGTAGGTTCGAAATAAAAAATAAATTCACACGGGCTGGGGACATGGGCGTGGTGACCACATGGCCTGCCCATACGGGCGTGTCCCTGTACCACATGGGTGTGTGCCCTATTTTGCATGAAATTTTCTAAAATTTTTTAAAGTTCTCGATTTGGTTCTAGATTGATACCAAAGTACGTTTTGAGCCTCGTGGGCCTGTAATAGGGACAATTGGTCTATGAATGAAAGATTTTAAAATTGAATGGAAGTTGTAATTTAGAAACGACCGATTGTATGTGTTATTGTTTGGTAATACCTCATACCTAGTTCTGGCGTCGAATACAGGTAAGGGGTATTACATCAACTTTCGCCAATGGGGCCTTTGCCGGAACCCTAAAGGGTTCTCAGGCTCTCTGAACCGGTGGAAAAGACCTGCGGTGGTGACAATGGACTCTAGGTGAGAGGTTTTTATTTATTTATATATATGCTATAAATTTGAAAAGAAAAAAATCACCTTTTTGAAACTTTTGATTCTATTCTTTTTGTTTTTTGTATTTCAATCTCTTTGTAAAAAATTACAACTTGTTTGTGGTGGCTTTTATAGCTGAAATACATTCCATTACAATATTTGTTTGTTTTTGCTATTGTTTTCTACTGTTGTGCTTTCTTATCTTACTTGCAGGTAGGGGACGAACATGTCAGATGAAACGCCTACGACGTGGAGAGACTACGACACGAGGAGGCTTAGGGTTTCTGAGAATGTTTAAACATTGTTGGCTAGGGTTGATTTGGGCTTAGGGTTTTTGTTAGTTTGGGCTATTTTCGGCCCATTTGTAATTTATTTTTTCGTTCGGGCTTGTAATGGTCTGTCTATTAATTACAGTTTCTTTTGGTTTTAGGCCCAGGAAAATTGGGCCTACTACAGGGTGTGTTGTGTTGGAAGTCTTGTGTTCAAATCCCTGCGTGAGCATGGGTATTAAGTTTTGCTTGGTTTACTTGGAGAATCTCGATTGAGTTGGGATTCTAAGAAGTGGTTGTTAGTGGGATAGAGGGGAGGAATTTGAGGGATTCCTGATAACATATTTTATTTAGTATTATCTTTTTCTTTATTTCAAAATTTTCTCTTTTTTTAAAATTCCCAAAAGAACTCTAGCGTTAATTTTCTGCCTTTTCTTTGATATTTTCTTTTTCTCTTTCTTTTCTTTTCCCTTTCCGGCATTTCTGCTTCTTGCCTTTTTGTCGGCTATCGCGATCTCGTATCTGGATATTTGAGTGTTTTTGGTGTATTTGGTAAGTGGGGTAATTGTAGTATCTGCTTCGTTTTGTGGTTTAGGAGAAGATCAAAGGGCTGGGGGCTACTAATCGGCACTCTAGTAGTGTGGAATCATCATTGTTCTATCAAAGGTGAGGGTTTAGATGAATTAAAGGTTTTTTTTCAATAAAGTTCGATTTTATGTCATTTTAAGCATTTAACTCAGGCTTTAATTGGTCAATTATAGGTTCTGGTGGTCTCGAGAATATTTTGTATCGAAACGATACCAGGTGTGTACTCGAAACGCAAAAAATGAGGCGTCGAAAAAAGTTAAAAAATGAATCTGTCGACTCCACATGGGCATGTGGTCGCTCGTGTAGAAAGCTGTGTGCAAGACACGACCATGTGGTCGACGAAGGCATGGCCGTGCACAGCACACATCTGTGTGGTGACGTGAGTGTAGCCGTGTGGGCCACACGAGCTTGGCCAAGTTAGATGTGTGGGCCTACACGGGCATGTAACAGGGCGTGTGGGTTTTAGGCTAGACCATGTTGTAATGGCCTAAATTCAAGGTTATCGGAATAGTGGTTTCGTAACCACAAATCCAATTTAAAGAGAAATTTATTTTAATATTTTTGCATAAATATTGATATGATAGGAAAATTTGTATGAAAATATCGATAAAATTTTTTTTACCGATTTAGTGGTTAGTTAAGAAAAAGAAATTATTGAAGAAATTAGGTAAAGACAAGTTATCGAGACCTCGATCTCGTAAAACCGAGTCAAAAATATTTTTATAAATATTTGTGAAATGTTAGTAATATTGTATTAAAATTTCGTTAGAAAATTTTAACGTTTGGGCAGTCAATTAAATGAAAAGGACTAAATTGGAAGAGGTGTAAAGTTGTTAAGATGATTAAATAGCTTAAGTGTTGAATGAGAAAGGATTTAAAAGGCAAATAAACCCAAAATTTATTTGGGCTGGACGGAAAGGGCATAAAATCAGCAGAAAAATGGATGAATTAAGGGTAAAATTGGAATATTGCATTTTTAACTAAATAAAACTAGGACTAATATGGAAATATCTAGATTTCTTGAGATTTCTCTTCATTCTCATCAGCCAAAACGCCATAGGAGGGGTTCTTTAAGCTGGTTTTTCATAATTTTTGCACCAAGTGAGTTAATCCTTGCCTTTTTCTTGTAATTTTTGTGTTTTTAAGACTTTTACAACTAGGTCCTACTATTAAATTCATTAGTTTTTTATTTTATGGATGATTGAAAGTCACCATGGTTGAGTGCTATAAGTATATGAATATTTAGCATGGAATTTAAGCTTTAATCTTATTATATGATGATTTTATGGAATAAAATGTAAAGAAAGTGGATATTTAGGACCTATTTGTAAAAGAGTGTGAAATTGAAGTTTGGTGCTGAAATTATTATTCCCAAAGGTTATAAGGTACTTTAAAATGATAGAATAAAGTATTAATTTAGAAAAATCAGCTCAATTGGGAGGTTAATTGAGTAGGGACGAAATTATCACTTATTAAAAGCTTAGGGGAAAAATGGTAATAAACCTCTTGCACTAAAACAGTTTTGGACAGCAGCAGTAGTCCAAATTTGAAAAATCACCATAAATTTTAGAAATCGAATTAGAGGGTGAAAAAAATATGGAATTAAATCTTATTGAGTCTAGTTTCTCATAGAAGAAAAGATGTAAGCAATAGAATTGTAAATATTGAGATATAATGCATTATGTGAGACAAGGTCAGAATGATTTCGGGTTCCCCTGTTTTGACTTTGGAAAATCACCAAAAATTGTATAAAAATAATTATGGGCTTAAATTTATATGTTTAAAATCCTTAATGAGTCTATTTTCAAGAAAAACAAGCAGGAACATCATACAAGTTCCGTATGAGGAGATAATTAATTTTTAGTGAAGAAAGGTCGGAACTGTCATATAGTAGAACAGGGGTAACTTTAAAGAATAAAATGTACTAAATGGCTAAACAAAAAATTCTGAAAATTTTATGGTTAGAATATATGTGAGTCTAGTTTCAAGGAAAATTTACGGATCTTAATTTGGAGTCCCGTAGCTCAAGATAAAAATAATTTAGTGACTGTGTCAGAAGTAGACAGCCTCGGATGAACTATAAATAGTACTGGAATTGTAGAAAATGGTACATATGAACATGAAATGTTAATTTGATGAATAAATTTATTTATTTAGATCCTGAAGACTTAAACACGAAGCTAGATCGAGGAAAGGAAAAAGTTTGGGATTAGTAGATTTTTATATACAAACAAGTATCGAGGTAAGTTCGTGTAGCTTGAATTATATTCTTAAATGCTTGAAATGTATGTTATTGATGTGAATATGGATTGAATGTTCATTGTATGAAAATTTATGGAACATTGATATATTTGATGAAACATGGAAGAAATCCCAGTTGAATGAAAAGAAAATTCAATGGATCTCTGAAAAGGAATTGACGGTAAAAAGGGATCTAGCCCGGACGGGTGATCCTATCCTGATATAGCCCTCCCGAAGAATATGTGGAAAATGGATTTAGCCCGGATGGGTAATCCAAATTAGGGTCTGAATTTAGCCTGGACTGGTAATTCAGATCCAAGCTCATTAGAGTAATTATCGTTGCAGGGGATTTAGCCTGGACTGGTAATCCCGACAATACTCTATGAGTTTGTATTACAGGGGATTTAGCCTGGACTGGTAATCCCGCTGTAAGGATGAGGTTCGCGGGAGTGTGCTCTCTGAAATGAAAATGTGCGTACATGAATATGAATTGACGGACCCGGATTTGTACACTAAAGTGTACCCTTGAAAATCCATCGAAATTCTGAGAAATTCAACGAGATAAATATGGGAAAATAATAATGTATGGAAATCACGGTATTGATGAGCTCATCAATCATGGTATATATTATTGATACATTGAAATTATTGTACTAACTTGAATGTTGAGTTTGTGCATGTTAAGTTAACAATACATTGAATGGATGTATGTATGTTTATTGTATTGTAACGAAAATATTAGGTAAGTATAATTCTTGTTACATGAGCTTACTAAGCACAATGTGCTTACCCTGTTTTCTTTTTCCCTGTTTTGTAGTATTAAGAGCTCGGAGGTCGGATTCGGTTGGAGATACATCAAACTATCAACCTCAATATTTTGGTGTATCCAGAAAATATATTTTGGAAATCAATGGCATGTATAAATTAATAAAGTAAATGTTGATGCGCAATGAATGTAAAGTTAGCCATTGGTATGGCTAACAAACCTTGGTTTGGTATATGATGTGATTATCTTATGAATGTGCATGAATCTATTTTAAAAATATGCTGAATTGGATTGGTTTATTTGGATTGGTCTCGGTTTAAGTTTTGCAGGAAAGGTTACATTTTTATAAAGGGGATATATTGAGTTTAAAAAAAAAACTATTGTTCGGTAAACTTCGGTAATGCCTCGTACCCTATTTCGGTGACGAATACGGGTAGGGGGTGTTACACATGTGGGCTGGGCCTGTGGGCCACACGGGCATGTGGGCCCATATTGGTAAATTGTAACGACCTAATTTTAGTGATATCGAAACAGTGGTTTTGTGACCACAAATTCGATCTAGAAAGAAAATATATTTTAATATTATTGTATGATTTTAATGTGATAGGAAAGTCATATAGAAATTTTGATAGGAAAATTATACCGATTTAGTGAATTAGTAGAGAAAGGACCAAATTGAATAAAATGTGAAAACTGAATGCTGGAAGCTAAAAGGGCTAAATAGTTATGAAATTTAAAATTAGAGGTCCTTATATGGTAATTAGACCATCAATTAAAATATGGAAAATATCTTTGGTGATTCATCCATGGAATTTGAGAAAAAGGACTAAATTGGAATTATGGAAAATTAAAAGATGATAATTAATTACATGGAAAATATCATCTTATTTTCATCATCTTCATCCCCAAATTTCATGGAAGCCCTAAGAGAGAGAAAAGTTACTAACCAAACTTAATTGGGTAAGTTTGTATGTTCTGTTAGTAATTTTTATATTTTTAGAATGTGGGATAACTTGTTCTCTTTATTTTGGGAATTAAATTGAAAAGTTAGTAAAATATGGAAATTGTGCCATGGATGACTATGCTGGAAATTGAAAGTTTATGGTAGAAAATGAAAGGTTGTTAGTAAATAAACAACTTTTACAAAGTGATTTTGAATGAAATTGTACAAAAGGGACTAAATTGTAAAATAGAAAAATTCAAGGAAAAATTCTTATTTTTATGAAATATATGTGTTGTAAATGCTACATCAGAATTTCGGCTAGGCTTGAATAAAGGATTAAATTGCATGAATTTCATTTTCCGAGCATAGGGACGGAATTGGAATTAATAAAAAGTTTAGGGGCAAAACAGTAATTTTTCCTAGAGTATAAATTAAATGAAATGAGATATGAATTGAGTGAAATTGATGATTAAATTGGTTATATAGATCCAAACACTTCAAACACAAGACTGGATCGAGGCAAAGAGAAAGTTTCGGACTAATTGATTTTCAAACACGAATAATTATCAAGGTAAGTTCGTGTAACTTGAATTTGATTTTCATGAAATGCTTGAAATGCATGTTTATGTGATATGGATGTACAATGAATAGGAAATGATGAAATGTTGGATAACATTTGATAAAAAGGGAAAATAAATCCCGGTTGAATAAAGAGGAATTCGATGGATCAGTGAAAGAGAGATATTATATGTGACATGGAAAGGATTTAGTCCAGACGGGTAATCCTAATATAAGCCCTCTCGATGTATATGTTACGGAATGGATTTAGGCCGGACGGGTAATCTTAATCAAGTCTGGATTTAGCCTGGACTGGTAATCTAGATTGAGCTCTATAGATATTTGTCACTAAAAAGATTTAGCCTGGACTGGTAGTCCTGACAAAACTCTTTGAGCATATGTTACAGGGGATTTAACCTGGATTGCTAATCCCGTTGTATGAAATGAGACTCGGGAGTGTGCTCTTTGATATGGATAAATGTGAATTGACAGAATATGGATTTGTACACTATAAGTGTACTACTGGGTATCCATCAAAATTCTGATAAATTTAATGGGATAAATAGGGAAATGGAAAATGGAACATGAAAGGTACAAGTAACATGGAAATGGTGAATATATGAGAATCATGGAATTGATGAGCTCATTAATCATTCAATTATATGTTGAAATTATATGATGTTCTTGAACTAACTTAAAATGTTGAGAATGCGTATGATAGGAAATTATTCTATTGTGTGGATGTGTATATCATTGATCTAGTTAATGGATATATGTGGTAAGTTAAATTCTTGTTACATGAGCTTACTAAGCACCCAATGCTTACTTTGTTTATTTTTTCCCTATTGAATAGTACTCAAGAGCTCAGAAGGTCGGAGGTTGGTTAGAGTTTAATCACACTATCAACTCAAACATTTTGGTATAAAAAGATGCTTTATTTTGTGGTAATGGCATGTAGAGGCTAAAAATACCAATGTTAATGTGTAAATGAATAGATGTGTAATGCCTCGAATTTTGGGCTTAGATGAATTGAGCTTTGGCTTTGAGTCTCATAAATTTTCTTAGTAAGTAAGAAAATGACAAATGACATGTTGGCTTTAAGAGTTTAATAAATTTGGAGTGTCTAGGAGTGTTGGAGAAGTTCCGAGTTCAAACTTTGAGGTGAAGTAATTTTAATTTAATAATTAAAGGAACCTTGATGGCAAGTAGCTTGGCTTTTAAATAAATGGTAATAAAATAGGACACAAGCAAGGCTGTGGTGTAGTGGATAAATGATGCCGCTTAGGGTGCAGAGAGGTGGCATTAGTGGCAAGCAAGGGGATCCTAGGTTCGAGTGTTGGCTTGGTATTTTTAGGAATTTTATTTTTTCCTTCTAGATGGTTGGTAGTGGCGTAGAACTGGACTCTAAGAGAAGTGATGAGAAGAGAAATTTTTGGGAGGGATTAAGGAGCTTATCATGCAGAAAAGTTAGGAGATGGGGATAGAAGAAGAGGTGGACCCGAATTGGCAATTAAGGGAAGGCAATTTTGACTAGTATATATATAGGTGTCGATTTTGGGGTTCTAGGCTAATACCAAATTTTTTCTTCTTATTTTGCCGAAAACTACTTTTCTCTCCAAGTACCCAAAAGCCGAAAAACCCTTATTCTTGCCCTTTAAGTTTGTGTCGATTTCTTCCCTTCCTTTCTCATTAAACTCTTTTCTTTCTTGCTCCTAGTTCACCTTCTCTAAGCCGAATATTTTGTTGGCCAAACTTTCTCTGTGCCGCACTACTCCTCTTTTGGGTCGATTGCTTCTTGGGTAAGTGTTCTTGATCTTAGTTGGCCGAATGGTCATAGTTAAAGGAAGGGAGACTTGTGTTGGATATAGGTCTTGTTATTCTAGTTTTAATAATTAAGATTGGTGCAGATTTAGGAGTTGTTCGTGGTTAGTGATTAAAGAAGGGGTTGTTATAACTTGTCGCGCAAGGTAAGACGAAAGGTGAGGTTTCGGTTTTGGTAAAGATATGTATTAAGCATGCGATTAATTGAAGGGTGATCTTGATTGTAGGTTCGGGGCTAAGGAAATCGCAGTACGCTTTATTTGTAGATGTGTACATACACTTCACACACAATAGATCGGCAAATCTCGAAATGCCGAAATGCCAAAAGTTTGGCTATAGTAGTCTCGTGAGTGCGCGAACACTCGTATGAGGGTAACCGATATGATAGCAGAGGCCCCATGAGCGATCTCATGGACTTGGGTCACGTTTTGGCTAATCGAGCTAGAATGGGCCAATGGGCCGACGGGCTTGTGGGCCCAAGTTAGCAAAAATTGATATGTTGATAATAAGTGATGAGCTGATAAAGTTTGTTAAATTGTTTGGAATAGATTGGGCCTGATAGGCTGTATGATTGTGATTGGGCCTAAAGGGCCATATAAATGCGATTGGGCCCGATGGGCTATATGAATGAATGAAAGCATGCAGACATACTAGGGTTTTATAATGGACTTTTAGGCCTAGTTTCTAATAATTGCTTAAGCAGACATAAAACTTAGTTAATTGATTAAGTGTAACTGTGGACAAGTCATAGGGTTAAAATGTGGCAATGGGTATATGCATGTCTAGGATTGGATCTAGAGAGAGCTTGGTACTTAACGGTCTTAATGACTCACCTCCTCTTATCTGGAATCCTCCCTGGTGCATAGTATCTGTTCACTTTAGCCAACGAGGACTTGTTAACGGGCCAAGGTTCATAGTTAAACCGATAATGATAGAAAATTACTGAAATACCCCTGTGTGTTATAAGTATGACTTATGTATGTTATATGTGCATTCATGTGTTATTATGTTGCATGAGGGTGGGAATTGTATTGGAGGAAGTGTTATATGAGGATTGCATGGTTTTTTGACGACTGTGGATCCAACAAAGGCTTTTAAGACCAATACATGAATGGCAGCTCTACTGCAACTTTCAGTAGTACCGCAACCGGCGCTACCCTTGATGTGTATCGGATGGGTAGGTCGATGTAGTCATCCCTACAGAATGTGATTTAGTTGGACAAAAATATTGTATATCGGTTGGATGGGGTGAGAATTGCATAATTGCATAATTGCATTACTGCATACATATTGCTCTAAATGTCGTGTTATTATTGTATTGGGCTCAGGCCCAAGATGACTTGTGTTGCATGTTATGTGTTGTTGCTGAGGGTTGTACACACTGAGTTTCGAAACTCACCCCCTCTTTTATTTTTCTTAGGAAATCCTCAGTAGGCGGTTCGACGGATGATGGGACTCAGGGGTGGCTAGCTAGCAAGACGACTAAACTTAGGTTTCTTTATGATTTCTAGTATTTCTAATTATTTTAATTTGGATTATAATAAGGCCTCTCCTCTGATTATCATTTCAAAATTTGGACTATCACTTTTATTATTATGCTTATTATTTTAGAAACATGGGCTTATTTCTTTCTAAAGCTATATATCAAGTTTCTTAGAAATCATCTATTGTTTTCAAATTGAGCTTTCGCTATTAAAGGGAATTTTTCCGAAGTAACTTTTAACTTATAAAAAAGAGATAGCTTTTAAGTACATCTCATTTTGAAAACAAATACGAATTGGAATTTTAATTTAATTTCTTTTAGAAAGGCTTTCAATGAAAACAAGGTTTTCGCAAAAACACTTCAATGTGACGCGCTGGATTCAGGCCTAACTTCTAGGCCGAATTTGGGGTGTTACAAGATGTAAGCTTGGCCATTGGTATGGCTAATAATAACTAAATTTTAAGCATGTTTACAAAGTTAATCATGGTTTATAAGCATGATGATATGGTTAAAAAGGGATGGATTATACATGTAAGACTATAGGGTAAGATTGGTACCAAATGTGCATGAGATAATATGGCTTTTGTATGATAAAATTGATGGGAAATCATGTATGAATTGCTTGGTTGGTAATTGAAATGAATTGGCGCAAGTATGGGATGAAAATGGGTGAGGAGTAGGCTTGGATATAGCCTTATTTTGTCAACACAGGTGGACATACGAGAGTGTGTCTAGGCTGTGTATGACACACGCTCTACAGCATGGGCATGTAGCCTGGCCATGTGTCCCTTGCATCCAAAAATTTGAAAACAGATAGCTCAGAATTGAGTACATGGGCAGAGACATAGGCGTGTGCCTCAGCCGTGTGAGGCACACGGCCTAGTACACGAGCGTGTCTCTTAGCCGTGTGAATCTTTCACCTATTTTCAACAATTTGAATTAACCACATGGCCTAGCACACTGGCGTGTGACTTGGCCGTGTGAGATCAATTTGTTCATGATTTACAAGTTAGAGAGTTACACAAGTAAAGGACACGAGCTTGTGAAACTACACGGCCTGGCCACACGAGTGTGTCCCATGCCACACGTGCGTGTGATTCTTAGTAAAGAGGAAAATTTTGGGATTTTGTGATAATTTTCCTATGGTTTTGATTTAGTCTCGGATCGATCCTATTACATGTTTTGGGCCTCGAGGGCCCATTCAAGGGACTTTAAAGATTATTTTGGAATATGAATAATAAATGACTCGATAAATCATAAAATGATTTGTAAATTTCAGTAATGCCTTGTAACCATATTATGACGACAAATACGGGTTAGAGGTGTTACAATTATTAGTATCAGAGCTATAGTTTAGTCGATCATCAGACTAACATGGCAAGTATGAGATTAGTTATACATGCCATTATATTAAATTGTGATAGTGTGATATCTCTTTACCATTTTAAATATGTTTTTCTTATAGTAATGTCATTCGACCAAGCTTAATTCGAGGAAGCTAGTAGTCATGCTCGGGCTTCAGTACAAAGAGAAGAAAGTAGTAGTAGAAGGCCTGAATCAGAGGGCCAAGGAGAGGAGGCAAAATCAACCTTCTTTCAAATAATGAATGAATAGTTTAATCAATATTTGAGGACTAACCCTATAGCACAACAAATACCCCCTCCTGCTCCTCCGCCAGTTCCAGAGATGCCACAGGGTACAGGTACAGAATCTGTCAGAACTGGTAAAGCTCCCGTAGATAAAATTCAAAAATACGGAGCAGAAGAATTTAGAGCATCAGTTCATGATGATCTAGAGAGGGCTAAGTTCTAGTTAGAAAATATTATCCGGGTCTTAGATGAGTTATCTTGTATACTGGCAGAATGTCTAAAATGTGTCGTATCTCTGTTAAAAGATACAACCTATCACTGGTGGAATACAAGAATCTCAGTTGTGCCAAAGAAGAGATTATTTGGGAATTCTTCCAGACTAAATTTAAAAAGAAGTACATCAGTCAGAGATTTCTTGATCAGAAGAGAAAAGAATTTCTTGAGCTCAAACAGGGTAATATGACAATGTCAGGATATGAAAGAGAATTTTTTGGCTAAGCAAATAAGCCTAAGAATGGGTCCAAACAGAAGCTGAATTGTGTAAAAAATTTGAAAATGGGCTAAATGAAGATATTAAATTGTTGATTGGAATCCTTGATGTAGCGACGTAAAAATTTTAGCTTTGTCTCTAATTGTGTCGATTTATTGAAAACTTGAAAAAACCAAATTTCGATTTTATAACAAAAAGGAGTCGCCACCGATCCTTTTTCTAGGTGTGATCGGACACTAATAAATTCTCTTTTTAACAGAAAAATTTATTTTTAGGTAAAAAGAAGACCGGGTTTAGGTCTATGTCAACATTCAGAGAAAAATAGGGCTCGGGAGTCGGTTACGCACGAGGAAGGTATTAGCACCCTCGTGACGCCCAAAATTGGTATCTTATTTAACACATGTTGTCTTGATCTTCAAAAATACGAGTTCAATCTAAAATTTGATCGTGATCCGTTTGAAGGAAATGAGAAGTTTTGAGTTTTTTTGGTTTTCTAGAAGGGCGTCCCGTTTTAACACGAGCCGTCGATTTTCACCCAACATAGCGATGAAGTCAACGACTTGGTGTTAAATCGTTATGTTACCTTATATGTTGAATTCAAATAAGAAATGAATAAGATTTTTGAAATGATGTAAAACAATTTGATGTGAAATAAAAAGATTAGAAATACATCGAAGCAAATGATGTACATTACAATAATATTTAAAAAAACAACAACGAAGTATACGATATTAAACATAATAACAGGATTAAAATGAATACACGCATAAACACATAATGATAAATAAGGTGACGAAAATATAGAAACAAATCATAGTGCCTACATATTCACAACGTATAGTACTAGTATTTGAAAATATATACCTAATATATATACAAATAGATATAATATTAAAAATGTGTACATAATGTAGGGTTAAAAGTATGCATGTAATATGATGTTTAAAATGCATATTTAATACACGTACGAGTAAGAATAATAATGTTAAAAACAAACTAATAATAAAACAACATGGATATACACATATTGAAAAATATATTAAAATGATAACATTAAAAATATACATATGCTAAGTATAATATCGAAAATATGTACTTCACATAGTATTGAAAATGTTTGCAAAAGATAATATATATAAAAGAAAAAATATAAATAATATATTATTTAAAGTATGTGTGCATAAAATATATAAAGATAAATTTAAGATAATATTAAAAATATATTAATATATACATATAAGAAAATATATACACATGGAAAGATGAATAACTTAAAATGTACGTAAGTAATATATATGGAAATATATACATAGTAATAGTATAAAGAAGTATTTAAAACATGATATGCATAAAATTATAGAGATAATATTTAAGTATAACATTATATAAAAGAAAACACATAGATGAAAAATATAAGCACTAATAATAATAGCAAGAACTAATAAAAATAAACATGGTAATAAATAGCATTAACAATAGTAAAACAATAGGTAAAAACAATCAAAGTAAACTTGAAAAGGACTGAAATCACAGTAAAAGTAAATATTTGTGGGGATTTAAAAAAAGAAATAAAGGAAACGGATTAATTTGAACGCGCGCGGAAACAAACGGGACCTAAAGAACAAATTTCCCAAACATATGAAACGCAATGCATAATGTGAGACCAATTTGTAAAACGCTTCAAACTTCCGAGCAGAATTAAAAGTATGAAACAAGTTCGGGCCGGAGCTAATCGAGTGTCAATGCAAAAGGGAGGGACCCAACACGTAATAATCCCCTCAGGGCTAGACGTGCGGATCCTGGGGGAATTCGGGTCGGGTCTAAGCGGGTGAGCACATACGGCGTCGTTTAGAGAAATAAAAAGAGGAAAAAAAAAAAGGTAAAACCCTAGGCCCTAAACTATCAGCTTCATCTGTAGACAGCCAAGAAAAAGAAGAAAAGGTTTCGGCTCCTTCCCCATGCCCACTCTCGGTGGACTCCGGCCTTCGATAGGGGGCCGATTTCCGTCGCTGAATAGTGATGGGTCACACGAGGGTGTCATTTAAAGCCTTGTCTTGAGAGTTAGGATCTCAGCCCCCTACTTCGATGGCGACGAAGAAGACGGGCTCCGATCGACAAGGTAGGTCCTCCTTTTGCTTTATTCCCTTTTTTAAGCGCTCTAAATCCAAATGTTTAACCATTTTAATTAGGGGGACAGAACGGCGCTGTTTTTCCCCTCATTTTCAACCGATCGTGGGCTTCATCGGCGTCCAGCCTCCACCCTCGCCATGGCTCGTGGTTTAAGTTACGAAAGGGGAATAGGAGATCCCTTTTTCCCTTCTATTCGACGTTTCAGCCTAAAAATGGCCTTTAATCGTCAAAACTGTAGGTAAGGGTTCTTAAATCTCTTCCTTTCTTTTGTAATAATAAAAATGAAAACTTGAATGCAAAAAACAAATATTGATGCGAAGAACAATCACATTTTTTAATCTGTTTTCTCTTTTTGATTCTTATCTATGTATTCCAAAGCATCCATCTTTACAATTGGTTGCTGGCTTGTTTTATAGAGCCATTTACAAGTAAAAAAAGATACAAAGTCACTTCCTTTTTGTTTTTTTTCTTTGCTGTGTGTTTTTTTCTCTGTATTGGTTACTGTTTGCTTGCCCATTTCGGGTTATTTTTGCAGGACTTGAGGAAGTCAACTGGTTAGAACTTCCATTTTGGGTGCCAAGGACGGGCAGAGCCAACCCTAGGGCGTCGAGCACGCTGGTGAAGGCACGCGGTCTGTAGGAGGGTACGCGGCGCTAGATTAGAGTTTTGGTTTAGCCAAAACTCAATTTGAGTTTTGGGCCACTCGGGCCACCAGAATTTGGGTCCGGGTTTGGGTTATTGTTGGGTCAGATTTGTAAGGGCTCTGGGTAGGTTTAGTTTAAGTGAAATAGGTCCAGTGGGCTTTGTAAAAGGGTTAATTAGTCTGGTAGATTTGGGTTAAGTGTTTTGGGTTAGGGTTTCAATTAGGTTAGGGATTTTGGGCTTGATGTGGGTTTCTATTATTGGGTTTAAATATGTAAAAGGACTGTTTTGTAATTTTGTAATTTGGACATTTGAATATTAATTTGGACTCTTTAATTTTGGTTTCAATTTCTTTAGTTTGTTTCTGTTTTTGGTTTATTTGGCTTAAAATGCCCGGGAAAAATTGGGTTTATACACTTGAGTTAAAGGAATTTGCAGTATTGGCTGAAAGAACCTATAAAGTAGAAGAACTAAGCAAAGAGAAGAAACAAGCTGAGAGAGAAGCATGGTCTCTTGGAAAAAGGCCAATGAGGAAATTACAATCTTTTGTGTCAAAGAAATCAAAGAAATATCATGATCGTTCTTCCTCAACTATGGGGTATTCTAGAAAAGAACGAGGTTCCTAATGTTCTAACCCAAGATCTCCTACCCCATTAATGACTAGTGCGAGGAGTGTTGGCAACCCCAAACCAAGATGCAAATATTGCAATAAAGCTTATTTTGGGGAATGCCAATTGAGAAGTGGAGCCTATTATAGATGTGGTTCATTTGACCATTTCCTTCGATATTGTCTAGAAAGGGTTGAAAAAGATATTGACCAGACTTAAAAGCCGAACAATCCTATTTCGAGAGGTCGGCCACCTTAACTTTCTGATAATGTTAGTGGTAGCCAAGGAGCTACAAAGAATTCTGTAGCTAAATCTGAAGCTAGAGCACCAGCAAGAACATACGCCATCCATGCCAGAGAAGATGCTTGAGCACCAGATGTCATCACTGGTACATTCTCTTTACTCGACACTGATATTACTGCTTTAATTGATCCTAGTTCCACTGACTCATATGTATGCACAAAGCTAGTAAATGTTAAAAATTTATCTGTTGAATTCACTAGAATGATGATTAAAGTCTCAAACTCCTTGGGCCAATGTGTAATGATGGATAAAATATGTAAAAATTGTCCACCGATGGTTAAAGGCTATTGTTTCCCGGCCGATTTGATGTTATTACCTTTTGATGAGTTTGATGTGATCTTGGGAATAGATTGGCTAGCCCAACATGATGTAATGGTAAATTGTAAACAGAAGTATATTATATTGAAACGTCAGAATGGTGAGTTGCATCGGGTTAATCTGATTAGATGGAAAAATTGTCTAATATGATTTCAGCCATGACAGTACAGAGGTATATTAAAAAGGGATGTGATGCCTATCTTGCATATGTGTTGGATACCAAAGGATCTGAGTTAAAGATCCAATCTGTACCAGTTGTATGTGAATTTTCTCATGTGTTTCCAGAAGAATTACCTAGGTTACCATCAAAAAGGGAAGCAAAATTTTCTATAGATTTGATTCCAGGAACCACTCTGATTTCTATAGCACCATACAAGATGGCTCCTACTAAATTAAAAGAGCTAAAAGCACAACTGCAAGAACTTATTGATAGGGGTTTTACTCGACCGAATCATTTGCCTTGAGGTGCTCCGGTTTTATTTGTGAAAAAGAAAGATGGATCCCTGAGGTCATGTATTGATTATTGGTAGCTCAAAAAAGTCACAATAAAGAATAAGTACCCGTTGCCCCGGATTGATGATTTGTTTGGTTAGCTAAAAGATGTTATTGTCTTTTCAAAGATTGATCTTCGATCATGTTATTAGCAGTTACGGGTAAAGCAGTCAGACGTGCCAAAAATAACTTTTAGAACTAGATACGGGCATTATGAGTTCCTTGTTATGCCATTTGGGACTAACGAATGCACTGCTATATTTATGGACTTGATGAACAGGATATTCAGACCATACTTGGACATGTTTGTAGTGGTATTTATTGATGATATTCTGGTATATTCTCGAGATGAAAATGAGTACACAAATCATTTGAAAATTACGTTACAAACTTTATGAGAAAAGCAGTTGTATGCTAAATTCAGTAAATGTGAGTTTTGGCTTCGAGAAGTTGGTTTCCTTGGACACGTTGTATCTGCTGAGGGTATCAACGTTGACCCAAATAAATTTTCAGCTATTATTAATTGGAATCCATTGAAAAATGTATCTTAAGTCAGAAGTTTTTTGGGATTGGCTGGATATTATCGGAGATTTGTACAAGGATTCTCTATGATAGCATCTCCGATGACTCGTCTGTTACAGAAAGATGTAAAGTTCGAGTGGACATATGAATGCCAGCAGAGTTTTAACTGATTGAAAGAATTGTTGACAAAAGCACATGTTCTAGTGCAGCCAGAATCGGGTAAGGAATTTATTATTTACAGTGATGCTTCATTAAATGGTTTAGGTTGTGTCTTAATGCAAGAAGATAAAGTAATAGCCTATGCTTCAAGACAACTTAAACCACATGAAAAGTATAATGGGTCATTTTTGTTGGGGCCCAAGACCAAATAAATAAAACCCAAAATTATAACAGTCCATTTTTTATTACAAACCCAATGTTAATCCAAATACCCAAAACTCACTACCCAAACTAAAACCAAGCCCAAAGCTAAGGGCCCAAAAAGCCCAAGAACTAAACCAACTCAGAAACCCTAGGGTTTATGAACCACCCTTATGCCTCGCCTCTATACTACCACCCACGTGCCTCGTCAGCATGTCCAACGCTCGAGGCTCAGTTTCACCTGCTCCTTTGCACCAAAATGGTAAGAATAGCTCGTTAACCTTCCCCCTTAACTTGAAAACAAACCAAAAGAAAAAAGAAAGTAGAAACAACAGGGTAGATGGCAGAAACAGCGGCAGAGATAACAGAAAATAATGAAACATTGTATTTATTTGGCTATAAAAGCCACAACAAATTTGTAACAAATGAGGTGATTTTTTAATACTAAAACAGCGAGAAATATATACAAAAAATTACCAATCGATTGAAAAAGAGTAAATTTCTTCTACATTTTTTTCTTTAAATTTCTTCTGCTTTTTTTTCTTTTATTTTGGAAGTATATAAAAGTAAAAACCAAATCTTTTACCTTTTGTTGCTCTCATACTTCGTCTTGGAAGACTGATGGCCTTTTAAGGGTTTCATAGAACGGTCGCAACGGAAACGAGTAGAAATGAAAGTGTTCTTTGGTTACTTTTAGATTTTTGAGGCTTTTTTGGCAATTTTGGCACTAAATTTGAGTTCTACGTTAAAAAAATACAAAAAAAAGGGTTCGGGGTGATTTTTCAGCCACCATGGACGGCGGCGCCGTCGCCAGTGACCGGTGGTCGGCACGGCAGCTGATGGCCAGAGCTCAGGCCTCGGCAGAGGGCCTTGAAAGAGAAAGGGGAGAGCCATTTTTGGATTTTTTTTTGTTGCAAGGGATAAAATGATTTTTTTGCGAAATTTTTTACTTTTATAAATGTGTGAAACGTCACCGTTTAGAGCCAATGCTCAGACGCCAAAATGGCATCGTTTTGAGCCTGACTCGCACACGACCCGACCCGCTCCTGGGGGATCCGCGTGTTTTTGTTTAAAATGATTATTTACCCTTTTTATCCTTCCACATTTTTGGGTTGTTTTAATTTAGTCCTTTTTGTTCTTTTTTTACCTTTTAATTCTACCCTGTAATTTTAGCACTATTTCATTTCAGTCCTCTTCGAAATGGAGCGCATATGGACAAGGGGACTATTGCCTAATTGGTCCCTGTGCTTCCCTCGCGCATTCGATTTTAATCCCTTAATCCATTTTACTTTACTTTTATTTTATGATTTGTACTTCAAATTCTGTTTAGATCACGATTTCGTCCCTTGCTCCCAATCTTTCATATTTTATTTCTTTCATATTTATTTTTTTATTTACTCATTTATCCATTTATTTCTTTTTCGTTTTTTTTTTGTTGTTTCTTATTATTATTATTGTTATTATTATTATTGTTGTTATTATTATTGTTATTATTATTATTATTATTATTGTCCATTCATGTATTTTATTTACAAACTGCACCCTTAATTCCATTTATATTTTAATTTAGTCCTTTATTTTCAATATGGTATAAATTATTTTCTTCAAT
This sequence comes from Gossypium stocksii, assembly GCA_020496765.1. Taxonomy (NCBI): domain Eukaryota; kingdom Viridiplantae; phylum Streptophyta; class Magnoliopsida; order Malvales; family Malvaceae; genus Gossypium; species Gossypium stocksii. The sequence goes on from CM035623.1 coordinate 7,512,787, forward strand.
CATTTGGCGATTTATAATTTGTTTTTTTTTTTGAATTTCAATTTAATTCTTTATTTATTTATTTTCAACTTTTCATTTTTTTTGTGTTGTTATTTAATTAGTCATTTTTATATTTATTATTGTGACTTCAACTTCTCACGCTTTTTATTGTTTACTTATTATTTATTTATTTATTATCACTTTATTTTTATTTTAAAGTTTATATTGTTCATATTTACACATTTCTTATTCATTATTTGTACATACTTCATTCATTATCTATTTATATTTGTACATGTTATTTACATTTATCATCATTATTTAGTATCTTTCACTTCTATTTTTTTATACTTATTTTAAAATTTACTCATTTATTTTTATCATGATACGATTACTAATATTAACCAAATTTATATTATTATGGTATTTCTTATTTATTTATAGTAACCCTATATCAAGCATTAGGTTTTAAAACCATCCATTTGTACTTTAAGTTCAAGTAAAATAAATACATATAGTTCAACTACTACATTCGATGTTATTCAAAAAGGGAAAGTCTTCAAAGTAAGGCAATATCCTGTGTTTGGAGATACGAGAGATCGTGCCCTAATGTACTGAGTTTCGATTTTTCTCGTTTGACCCAAATGATCGAATATCCTTTTAAAATTAAAATACATGAGTTTTGAAAATCAAAAGACAAGCTTATTCCCAAGGGTTTAAAATGCCATGTCCTAACGTGCTGGATATGACATTTTATTACTTTGGGACAAGAAGGTCGTCTTTAGCATCCGCTTCAATTTTTCCAAGCATTTTTCATAAAATTAACATTAATAAAAGGAGGATCATATTTTTAATTCTTTACGGATTTTCAACTTTTGACAATAAGACATTAATTAATCAATTAGGTACCAATCTTGGGTGTTACGAGAGTGCAAATCCTTCCTCAAACGTAACCGACTCCCGAACCCATTTTCTCGAATTTTGTAGACCAAAATTGATGTTTTAGTAAAACAAAACATTTTATTAAAATAATCAAATTACGAGGTGATCCAATCACACCTAAACAAAAAAGATTGGTGGCGACTCCCATTTTCATTTTTTAAAGGTCGACCCTATTTTTATAAAAAAAATGGTTTCGACAAAAAGAATTACCTGGTACATGATCTTGAGTTGGCAGCCATTGTGTTTGCATTGAAAATATGGTGACATTATCTGTACAGTGTGAAATGCCATATTTACATTGATCATAAGAGTTTGAAGTATTTGATGACACAGAAAGACTTGAATTTAAGACAGTGCAGGTTGCTTGAGTTGATAAAAGATTATGATCTGATTATTGATTATCATCCGAGTAAGGCTAATGTAGTAGTTGATGCTTTGAGCCGAAAGTCTCTATTTGCTTTACGAGCTATGAATACCCAGTTGTCATTATCTGATGATGGTTCAGCTATAGCTGAATTGAAAGATAGATTCGATGTTTTTACAACAGATTTGGGAAGCCCAGAAAGATGATGAAAAGTTACAGACTAAAAGAGTGAAATGTGAATCAAGTACTGATTCTGAATTCCAAATTGAGTTTGATGGATGTTTATTATTCAAAGGTAGAATATGAGTACCGAAGAGTACAGAGCTTATATAGAAAATTTTACACGACGCTCACAGTAGTGTTATGTCAGTACATCCAGGAAGAAATAAAATGTATAATGATTTGAAAAAGATATAGTAGTGGCCAGGCATGAAACATGATATTTTTAAATTTTATTGAAATGTCTGGTGTGTATACAAGTCAAAGCTAAACACCAGGTGCCTTCAGGATTACCACAGCAGATCACGATACCGGAATGAAAATGGGAAAGAATTACAATGGACTTTGTATCAGGATTACCAATGTCTCCCAAGAAAAAAGATGTTATATGGGTAATAGTTGACTGATTGACAAAGTCGGCACACTTTATTCTGGTACATATAGATTATTCTTTAGATAAATTGGTTGAATTATATATGACTAAGATTGTCAGGTTACATGTAGTTCCAGTTTCGATTATCTTAGATAGAGATCCCCGATTTACATCTCGTTTCAAGGACAAACTACAAGAAGCTTTGGGAACTCAATTGTATTTCAGTACTAAATTTCATCCCCGGACAGATGGCCAATCTGAACGTGTAATTCAGGTAATGGAATTCAAAAGAAATTGGGAAAAATACTTGCCTTTGATTGAATTTGCTTATAATAATAGTTATCAGTCCAGTATTAGAATGACTCCGTATGAGGCTTTATATGGCCGTAAATGTAGAACTCCATTATATTGGATGGAACTCAGTGAAAGAAAGATGCATGGGGTTGATTTGATTCGTGAAACAGAAGAAAAGGTAAAGGTGATCCGGAATAATTTGAAAGCAGCTTCAGATCGTCAAAAATCTTATGCCGATCTTAAACGAAAATAGATAGAATTTCAAGTCGGCAATAAGGTACTTTTAAAGGTTTCACCATGGAAGAAAATCCTCTAATTTAGTCGTAAAGGTAAACTAAGTCCATGATTCATCGGGCCATATGAGATTATAGAGAGAATTGGACCAATTGCGTATCAATTAGCATTACCGCCAGAACTTGATTGGATTCATAATGTTTTTCATGTGTCAATGTCAAGGCAGTATCGATCAGATCCTTCACATGTTATTTCACCGACGGAGATTGAAATTCAGCTTGATATGACTTATAGTGAAGAACTTGTCAATATTTTAACACGAGAAAAAAAAGAGCTCAGAAACAAAAAGATAGGCTTACTGAAAGTCTTATGGAAAAAGAATAGGATTGAATAGGCTACATGGGAACCAGAGGAGGCAATGAGGAAATAATTCCCGAACCTCTTTACAGGTAGATTTTCGAGGACAAAAATCCTTAAGGGAAAGACTTGTAACGACCTAAATTTTAGTGATATTAGAACAGTAATTTCGTGACCAGGGATGAAGAAGCATATAGTTGAATTTGTCGGTAAATGTTTAACATGTCAACAAATGAAGGTTGTAGCGACGTAAAATTGGCTTTAGTAGCTTTGGTCGCTAATTGTGGCGATTTATTGGAAATTTGAAATCGATTTACTAAAACAAGGGAGTCGCCACCGATCTTTTCTCTAGGTGTGATCGGACACCTAATAAAACCTCTTTAACAAAAATTTATTTTAGGGCAAAAGAAGGCCGAGTTTAGGTCTACGTAAAATTCAGAGAAGAGGTAGGGTTCGGGAGTCAGTTACGCGCGGGGAAGGTATTAGCACCCCCGCGACGCCCAAAATTGGTATCTTGATAAACATGTGTTGTCTTAATTTTTAAAAATACAGGTTCAATTTAACATTTAGTCGAGATCCGATCAAGATACGAGCATTTTAAGGTTTTTTATTTTTGAGAAGGATATCCCGCTTTTAACACGAGCCATCCGTGATTCACCCAACAAAGCGATGAAATCACTGGCTTAATGTTAGAGTCAGTACATTGCCTTGTTTATTAAAACATAAAAAGATTGTAGAAAAGTGATATTGATGTAGAAATAGAATACGAACTAACATGCTAAATTCGAAATCAAATAACGATAAGAGGTGAAGAATATACGAGACGAGTGGTACATGAAATATTAATAATGCATACATGACAGGAATTATTAGGATAATGCATATGGTATGATAATAATAATAATAATGCAAATACGCGATAGCAGTAAGCGTATAAAATGTATAATACTAGGTCTAATATATATAATAGTATTTAAACACGTGTACGTAATATATATTAGGAATAATGGAATTATGAAAATATGAGATAATAAAAATATACGAATCTAGTATCAAAAAGATATATATAATATTTAAAATGTAATATCCAAATGTATACGTATAATATAGTATTAAGATATGTATAAAATATATACATAGTATGATATTAAATTACATGCAAAAGGTAGTATTAAAAAGTATATACAATAAAATAATAAATAATATTAATATATATATGCAAAATGTAAGACATATTAAACATAGTATTAGAAATATACATAATACATCACATACACATGTAATAATAATGTTAATAACTATAATAATAATAATACGGACATCAAAATAAATTTAATAATAGCAACGACAAAACAAGCATAGTAGTAGTAAAATAATAAGAATAGTATAATAGAGAATTAATAATGTTACATATATATACATGTACATGTATGTATTATGATATATGATAACAATATCTAAGTATATGTACGTAGTATATGTTTATTAGGAATAATAATAATATGAAAAACAAATACATATATATACAAAATACTAACTGAAACCTAAAGTAAGATACACTACTACTACTATTAATAATAATAATAATAATAATAATAATGATAATAGCAAAAATAGCATAAAAATACCAAAATAACGGAATAGGATCAAATTACAACGAGCAGAACCTCTGGGTAACATTTTAAAACAAGGAAAGACAAAAACGGGTTGATTTGAACACGGGTTGAACTTAGCGGGACTGAAATAGCAATTTTTCGAGTCGTTTAAAACGGTGTCACTGAAAGGGGGACTAAATTACAAAGCGGGACGAATTTCAGGGCCAAATTATAAATTAAAAAACTTAATCGCGAACTGTGGAAAAGCGGAAGGGCTGCGCGCGCAATTAGCCCTTCCGTTTAAAAAATACGCGGACCCTGTTCGGAGCGGGTCGGGCCAACCCGACCCGGGTCAGTTAGTATAAAAATCAAAATTTTTTGTTTTTTAATCATTTGTTACCCGGGGAGAAAAAAAAAGAAAGGGAGAGAAGAGAGAGGGGAGAGGGAAAGAAGAGAGGGAGGGCTCCAGGGGTTCCGGTCACCGGACCGGTCAACGTCCGGTCACCGGTCGGTCACCGGCAGATGATTGGACCACCGTGCGCCGCAGTTCGCCGCCGAAAAAAGGTAAATTTTTTATTTTTTATTTACTTAAAAATCTATATAAATATATATTTATGAGGCAAAGAAATAATTTTAAAAGAAAAAAGAATTTAAAACGAAACGGAAACTACCTACTGTTTCTTTGATCTTTTTGTTCTTTGTTATTCTGCTCTGAATATATTCTTTGTGATTGGGGGGAATTCCCTTCGTTGCTTATGCTTGAATTGGTTTCCTTTTCCGCTTTTGGTATTTGGATGTAATTGATTAGGTGTTAAACTGCTCTGTTTTTTTGTATTTCAAAGAAAATCCGAACCACTTACAACATGGTGTGAATCGGCTTATATAGCCATTGTTTTTTACAACTTGTTTGCTTTCTGTCTTTTCTCTTTATGGTATTGCAGGTATCGTGGCGGTGAAGGGTGGTGGAGCATGTGGCTGCTGTCAGATGGCAGGGGCAAGTGGGTGATGCTGTTAGGTGTAATCGGGTTTAGGGTTTGGTTAGGGGGTTAGCTTGGGCTTGTAACGGGTTAATGGGTAGCTGGGTTATTGGGTTGCTGGTATTTGTTTTAGGTAGGTCCAATTGGGTTTTGGATTGGGTAATTGGGCTGTCCGGGTCTAATGGGATAAATTTGTGCATGGGTTTAGGTTAATTTGTAATTAAATGGTTTAATTTGATAGGCCAAAATTGGCTTATGACAGCTGCCCCTCTTTGCTCATTATCGTGTAACGGTAATAGAGCAAAGACATAAAGAAATGCCAATTTTGCCTGGTCTTGCCAAATCTTGACTTATCTGGTGCTCCTCTAGTTCAGGTAGTCACTTTCAAGTCCACCGCTTCTTGTAGTTTTGGTTTAATTCATCGTGGCTTTGAAGCTATGACTTGTAGCCTCGATCCGTCGCCTCTTCAGGGATATAAAATTCATCGTGATCTGGTCTTCTGCTCCACCGCAACTTCAGGGATGAGATCTTGGTATCTTCAATCTGCTCCGCTATAACTTCAAGAATGTGAAACTTGTAACTTTAACCTACTCCACTGCAACTTCAGGGAGACAAAATATGATTCTTCGATCAGCTCTAATCTTTATTCTTTATTGAGGAACAAACATCGAAACTAGCCCAGCCTGCGAACTCTCGCAAAATGGGTTAATTCTTTTGGATCATTAAAAGTGCCTTAGTGTGTGACTTGAGACTCAACTCACCTCTCGCAATATGAGTTGGTCCTTTCGAAAACAGAAATTGAAAGCAGAAATTGAAAAAGATCAACTCACCTCTCGCAATATGAGTTGAATAAACAGAATTTGAAAAGCAGGAATTGAAAAAGATCAACTCACCTCTCGCAATATGAGTTGAATGAACAGAAATTAAAAAGCAGAAATTGAAAAAGATCAACTCACCTCTCGCAATATGAGTTGAATAAACATAAATTTAAAGCAGAAATTGAAAAAGATCAACTCACCTCTCGCAATATGAGTTGAATGAACAGAAATTAAAAAGCAGAAATTGAAAAAGATCAACTCACCTCTCGCAATATGAGTTGAATGAATAGAAATTAAAAAGCAAAAATTGAAAAAGATCAACTCACCTCTCGCAATATGAGTTGAATAAACATAAATTTAAAAAGTAGAAATTGAAAAAGATCAACTCACCTCTCGCAATATGAATTGAATGAACAGAAATTAAAAAGCAGAAATTGAAAAAGATCAACTCACCTCTCGCAATATGAGTTGAATAAACATAAATTTAAAAAGTAGAAATTGAAAAAGATCAACTCACCTCTCGCAATATGAGTTGAATGAACAAAAATTAAAAAGCAGAAATTGAAAAAGATCAACTCACCTTTCGCAATATGAGTTGAATGAATAGAAATTAAAAAGCAGAAATTGAAAAAGATCAACTCACCTCTCGCAATATGAGTTGACTTTTGAAAAACAGGAATTGAAAATACCTCAGCGTGTCCTGAGGCTCAACTCACCTCTCGCAATATGAGTTGATTTTTTTGAAACATAAATTAAAAACTGAAATTGAAAATACCTCAACGTGTCTTGAGGCCCAACTCACCTCTGTAATATGAGTTGATTTTTGAAAAACAGGAATTGAAAATACCTCAGCGTGTCCTGAGGCTCAACTCACTTCTTGCAATATGAGTTGATTTTTTTGAAACATAAATTAAAAACTAAAATTGAAAATACCTCAACGTGTCTTGAGGCTCAACTCACCTCTGTAATATGAGTTGATTTTTGAAAAACAGGAATTGAAAATACCTCAGCGTGTCCTGAGGCTCAACTCACCTCTCGCAATATGAGTTGATTTTTTTGAAACATAAATTAAAAACTGAAATTGAAAATACCTCAATGTGTCTTGAGGCCCAACTCACCTCTGTAGTATGAGTTTATTTTTGAAAAACAGGAATTGAAAATACCTCAGCGTGTCCTGAGGCTCAACTCACTTCTTACAATATGAGTTGATTTTTTTGAAACATAAATTAAAAACTGAAATTGAAAATACCTCAACGTGTCTTGAGGCTCAACTCACCTCTGTAATATGAGTTGATTTTTGAAAAACAGGAATTGAAAATACCTCAGCGTATCCTGAGGCTCAACTCACCTCTCGCAATATGAGTTGATTTTTTTTTAAACATAAATTAAAAACTGAAATTGAAAATACCTCAACGTGTCTTGAGGCTCAACTCACCTCTGTAATATGAGTTGATTTTTGAAAAATAGGAATTGAAAATACCTCAGCGTGTCCTGAGGCTCAACTCACCTCTCGCAATATGAGTTGATTTTTTTGAAACATAAAATAAAAACTGAAATTGAAAATACCTCAACGTGTCTTGAGGCTCAACTCACCTCTGTAATATGAGTTGATTTTTGAAAACAGGAGATGAAAGACAGAATATTGAAACATCTGGTAGAATTCGGGTGTCTTTTTCTTGATCCAGTATCACTATCATCATGACTTCTTGCTCTGCTAGAGTACCTGCATATGTCATGCATGATGTTATCATGATATGCACATGTTTGTCTTAAATGCCTATATGCCTACATGATTATGCTATGCGCTCTAGGCATGTTTGTCATATGTTCCCTTTCGTCACTATTTTTTGAAGACTTGTGTTCGTTGTTTCGACTCCTGGTTCTCTTCAGGGCTTGTACCCGTCCTCAAGCTGTATGAGCAACTTGCTTTTTCTGATATCACTCTTTTGCCCTGATTGAACGTTTATCCCTGCTTTGAGGCTCTTGTACTTGTTGAATTCTTATCCAAGTGATGCTCAACATTTCTTTTGTTTGGAGTATGTCATCTCAAAATGCTCTAAATCTTCAACGCATGAACTCTTCCATAGTTCATAATCAAGAATCTTTTCGAGCTTGGCTTCTCACATAGAAGGTTTCAAACTGCTGAAAATGCTTCAAACACTTGCTGTTTGACTCACTGCTCAGATTGTCTTACTCTTTGGGCCTAGATCTGCTTCATTAGGACGCCCTTTCGGGTTTTTATCCTAATATTTCATTTATCAAAATGCCCTTTTCAGGTTTTCATTTTGATTTTCGTCTCCTTTTTTCATCTTAGGACGCCCTGTTACCTGGCTGGTATTTCGACCCAAAACCCAAGGGAATAACTGTGTTTTGCCTAACCAGCTTGCCCCACTGTGACTTCAGGGTCCCTTCTATTGTAACTCAAAAGTATAGGGTCTGTAACTTGTTCCATCAATTGACCCCTCTTCGGGTGACCCGATCAGATGTTTATGGGTGCAGAGTATCATTTTCCCGAGAATGATTTTCTTTTATACTTAGATTGACATTGCTTGTTTTCATCGAGATTATCACCAACGCGATATCTTGTTTTCGTTCAACTAACATCTTTGACCAAATAATCCGAAGAGATAAACTCATTTTAAGTTCAAGTTTCCCAATCTTTATACTTGTGAGCCTTTAAACAACAGTCCTGTTTCAGGTTCCCGTACTATTCGAAAGCTTTTCAGAGTAATACGCGAAACTCCTTTTATGACAGTATTATTGGTCCACTAATCGTTATTTCAATATGATATGCTTGAAAAAGATCATACCTAATGGACAAAAGGAAATTGATTGGAAGCATAACTCGAAACAAACAGGGATCAAGAATGACACTTCTTTTTTTTTAAAACGAATAAGATAAACAAAAGAAACAGATTCAAAATAGGTAGGACGGAAACTAGATGCCCCAGATATCGCAGCCTGAGCTTCTCTGTTCAAACTTCTTGAGGACCATTTTGGGCTCAATATGTGTTTAAGGGATCCGGAGTACTTTGTCGATGCCCCAAGACGTAGCATACTTTTTCATTGTCAATTCAAGCATGGCAAGACTACTGTATGCCCCACTTTCAATCAAAATTTAAGCCGCCCTTTTTGGGTTTTCAACTCAAATCCCCTTTGGTCTCAAAGCGCTCTTTGCGGGTTTTCGCCTTGATTTTCTCCTTTTCCTTTTCTTTTTCTGATTGATTTTCTTTTCTCTTTTTTTTTTTTGATTTTTTGACTTCTAGCCTCAAGGTGCCCTTTTTCCTCCAAAGCTCCTTTTTGTATGATCATCTTCAATATCAGCTCTCATCATGAAATTCCCTTCGGTGAACCTTTTCGTTGTAAACTTGCATTATCTGACAGATTGCTATTAACTTTTCTCCTTAAATTTGATCGATTATATCACCATTGGATCCATCTCGCTTCGTCAAGCTTCAGCTCTAATAAAACTTAGAAGAGAGCATCTCAACTTCAATAGGCAAGGCCAGTGAGAAATGTGTTGCCCCAGCGAAGGTTCTGGCCAATATTTGGCAAATATAGAGGGTAAATGGTAACTTCTCCATGCTAACCATTACAAGCCTCAGTCATCTTTCAAAATCCTGTTGGATGGTTGTAGTTGCCTCTGTTGCACTGATATCGTGTCTGATCTTTGCATAGACCGTACATTGCCATTTTTGGATTCGAGTTTGAATTTCAATTTTGGATTTTGAATTTTGAATTTGGATTTGAATTTGGATCTGGTTTTGAATTTGAATTTGGATGTGGATCAAGATCTGGATTTGAATTTGATTTTAGATTTGCCCTTAAATTTTGGATTTGGATTTGGATTTGAATTTGATGACTGTGTACCTTGTAACTTTGGCATATGAAGTGGCCTTACCCCCTTAATAAAGAATTGATGTTGGCGATCTTGCCCCCATACCTTACATAGAGAGTCCGTGCCCATACCTTACATAGAGAGTCCGTGAAGAAACAAAGGAGGCATATACGTCTTGCCTTATTTCTGCGGCGAGCTAGGTTCTGATCTTTTTCGCAAGCTCACAATGTCGACTAACCCTTTGTAAGTTAGGATGTGTCTTTTCATTTCGTTCTACCATCCTCGACAAATCAGATGCTAACTACAATATCTGTCATCTTCGAAGTCTGGAGATCCCTCTGAACACATATCTAACTAAAAAGGGAGTTGGTAATAGCGTTGCTCGTGACATTGATATCTGGGCACCTATTATAGGTACGAAGGCGAGTTTTGAAGAATAAATGATTCTAAGGAGATTATTTACATGGTATGATAGTCAATATAAAAGGATACATGAATGAAAGTCCAAGAAAAAATGAATCTACACATAAACAGAATAAAAAGAATATTTGTTCAAAAAGATGCATTTCATTGAAATAAAGATTCTGGACAGATGCCTATTTCACAAAAGGGCCCTTATTGCCCCTAGGCCTGAGACAATAAGCATGTTCTGAGCATTACTCTAAATAAGTTCTAAAATATAGGTCTCTTCCACAGTCCCGCTGTTCAAAATACTCCCAAGTATGCATGGCCAAATACTTGGAAAAGTTTTATTCCTCCGTCACTGCGTTCACATTCCCTTCAGCATGGTCAGGGAACGGATTCTCAGTCGTATTGCTAGCGTTATCAAATCGCAGAATGCCCGTATCAATGAGTCCTTGGACCTGCTTTTTAAAGGCGAGGCAATTTTTCGTGGAATGTCCTTGATTCCCAGCATGGTATGCACAGCTAGCGTTTGGGTCGTACCACTTCGGGTACGGGGGTTTCAAGGGTGCCACATAGTGTGGAGATATCAACTGTTTCTCGAGAAGTTTTGGGTATAGTTCCCCGTACGACACAGGGATAGGGGTAAATTGTGGTTTCTCGGCGTTGGATCTTGCAGGCCTTTGCTCATTTTGGGGTTGGCCCTGGACGGGTGCGGTATTCTGTGGGAATGTGGCGACCGGCATTTGATGACTTACGGCGTAGATGGGATAGGAATGGTAAGGATGTGGTGTTTGGTAGTAAGGGGTTTGGGGAGGATAATAAAAATTCGGAGGTGGATAATTTTGTGGTCGGGGTTGGTTCGGATATGGATTGGGGGTATAACGGCTGCCAGTTCCCACCATGTAGGCTTCTGGCTCTTTTCTCCTCATGGGTACTGCCCTCTTTGGACTTTCTGGACCTTCCATCTTTCCAATTTTAATGGCATTTTCAATAAGCTCGCCGGATATGACAATATCTACAAAGTCTTTTGTGGCACTTCCTACTAGTTTGTCATAGAATGGTGTCTTTAAGGTGTTGATAAAAAGGACGGCTATCTCGGTTTTTGTTAGTAGAGGCTCCACTTGTGCCGAGACGTCCCTCCATCTCTGCGCATACTGTCTAAAAGATTCGGTCGGCTTTTTCTCCATTATCTGCAATGTCATACGATCGGGTACCACGTCTGACACGTGCTTATACTGCCCGCAAAATGCTGACGCTAGGTCTTTCCATGTTCGGATCTTCTCTCTGCTAAGCTGATTGTACCAGCGAAGAGCTGATCCAACAAGGCTGTCTTGAAAATAGTGTATAAGCAGTTTATCTTCATTTACATAGCCGGTCATTTTTCGGCAAAACATGACCAAGTGTGCCTTCAGACATCTTGTCCCATCATACTTCTCAAAATCAGGCGCTTTAAATTTTGGCGGTAGAACCAGATCAGGTACTAAACTAAGCTCCTTAGCACTTAGTGCGGAGAAGACCTCAGTGCCTTCTATCGCTTTAAGTCTTTCCTCTAAGCCCCTATACTTTTCTTGAGCTTCGTGATCGTCCGCCCTCAACCTGGCGATTTCCACCGGATCGTCTAGATCAGGAACAGGCGGATTAGCAGGAGTGGACACAGATATTCCCTACCCTGGGTGAGCAGCTGGCACAGGTCGCTGTTCTAAGCCAGCGGATTCCTCTTGGATGTATGCTCTTTGTGTCAAATGAGGCAGAGTGAATCCCGGTGGGTAAAGTGGATCTTGATCGAGGTTAACAACCTCAGGGTTCGGCATGAGTCCTTTCCCTTTTACCAGGGTTGACATCATCTCCATCATCTTAACCATTTGGTCCTTTTGTTCCAGTGACTCCTCCCGGGATCTCACCATTAGATCCCTCGTTTCTTTCTGTGATTTGGCCAGTTGCTCTTGTAGTTTCCTTTGAACTTTTTCCATTCTTTCGATTCTTTCATTAAATGCAACTTCCATTGTTCTAACTTGTCGACGCGTTCTATACGAATGATGTGGTTCCAGCCTTTATATTGTCGTAACTGCGAATCGTGTGATTTTGACCTTAGCAACCATCCATGATATGCAATGAATGAATGTATAAATGCCATATGAATGTTAGTCATGAATGCTTATGCAAGAATTTGGTGTTGGTTTCAAGATAGCCCCTATTTAGGCATTTCTTTAATCAAAAGAGTCTATGACGCAATGTTTCGGTCACTTGGGTAATTGACTCCTCCATCAGAAACCCGTTTTTGGCAACCAACCTCTAATCAACACCTTTCTTAACAAGATGCCATTCGATGCATGATGAAAGACAGGAATACAAACAAACAACCTTTGGTCAGTACGACAAATATGAACAGAGGAAAATTGGGGAAAATCTAACAAATCAAGCTACTTGATCCAATTTATTAAACAAACCTGATCCACTTGCATGAAAAGCGAAAGTGTAAAAAGGGTAAGAGGCGTTTCTCCCGTGTACTTATTTTGGTGACTACTAAACAAGCGGAGGTTCGGCATGGCTCTAGTTAGGTGGCTCATATGGTTTACTATATGCGGTTTTGGTTCTAGATAGGTACTCGAATTGTTCGTACTGTCGTCTACTAAGACTAGTACGAAGCCTCGGTCGTAGCCCATCACAGGCTCACGAGTTCAATTCGAGGGATTACATTTACTTATGCCTATGCGGAGGGACAAGTTAACTCACGAAAGCATAAGTCATATGTAACCCGAAAGTATTCACTAGCCTGTACGGAGGGACGAGTTAACTCACGAAGGCATAGCGTTTACTTTCACTTAAACGGACGGAGCCCGGGTATAGAGCTCATGTTATGCTAAATGCAAGTGCACGATGTGTGGGAAGAAACTCACAAACCTTTCGTTTTATTAAACTAAAAAATAACTAAAGATTAAAACTGTAAAACTTAGGGCTGAAAAGCAAAAAGACAAAACAAGTTAGAAAAACATTAACACGTTGCAAATGCATTACTTTTCAAAAACCGAAATTTGAGGATCACGCCTAAATATCGAATTGGACAAGAAATTTTGAAGATTTTGACAACACACGTTTATTTCTAGACTCGACTCTCAAATACTGGGTCCCCAGCGGAGTCGCCAGCTGTAGCGACGTAAAATTGGCTTTAGTAGCTTTGGTCGCTAATTGTGGCGATTATTGGAAATTTGAAATCGATTTACTAAAACAAGGGAGTCGCCACCGATCTTTTCTCTAGGTGTGATCGGACACCTAATAAAACCTCTTTAACAAAAATTTATTTTAAGGCAAAAGAAGGCCGAGTTTAGGTCTAAGTAAAATTCAGAGAAGAGGTAGGGTTCGGGAGTCAGTTACGCGCGGGGAAGGTATTAGCACCCCCGCGACGCCCAAAATTGGTATCTTGATAAACATGTGTTGTCTTAATTTTCAAAAATACAGGTTCAATTTAACATTTAGTCGAGATCCGATCAAGATACGAGCATTTTAAGGTTTTTTATTTTTGAGAAGGATATCCCGCTTTTAACACGAGCCATCCGTGATTCACCCAACATAGCGATGAAATCACTGGCTTAATGTTAGAGTCGGTACATTGCCTTGTTTATTAAAACATAAAAAGATTGTAGAAAAGTGATATTGATGTAGAAATAGAATACGAACTAACATGCTAAATTTGAAATCAAATAACGATAAGAGGTGAAGAATATACGAGACGAGTGGTACATGAAATATTAATAATGCATACGTGACAGGAATTATTAGGATAATGCATATGGTATGATAATAATAATAATAATGCAAATACGCGATAGCAATAAGCGTATAAAATGTATAATACTAGGTCTAATATATATAATAGTATTTAAACACGTGTACGTAATATATATTAGGAATAATGGAATTATGAAAATATGAGATAATAAAAATATACGAATCTAGTATCAAAAAGATATATATAATATTTAAAATGTAATATCCAAATGTATACGTATAATATAGTATTAAGATATGTATAAAATATATACATAGTATGATATTAAATTACATGCAAAAGGTAGTATTAAAAAGTATATACAATAAAATAATAAATAATATTAATATATATCTGCAAAATGTAAGACATATTAAACATAGTATTAGAAATATACATAATACATCACATACACATGTAATAATAATGTTAATAACTATAATAATAATAATACGGACATCAAAATAAATTTAATAATAGCAACGACAAAACAAGCATAGTAGTAGTAAAATAATAAGAATAATATAATAGAGAATTAATAATGTTACATATATATACATGTACATGTATGTATCATGATATATGATAACAATATCTAAGTATATGTACATAGTATATGTTTATTAGGAATAATAATAATATGAAAAACAAATACATATATATACAAAATACTAACTGAAACCTAAAGTAAGATACACTACTACTACTACTACTACTACTACTAATAATAATAATAATAATAATAATAATAATGATAATAGCAAAAATAGCATAAAAATACCAAAATAACGGAATAGGATCAAATTACAACAGAGCAGAACCTCTGGGTAACATTTTAAAACAAGGAAAGACAAAAACGGGTTGATTTGAGCACGGGTTGAACTTAGCGGGACTGAAATAGCAATTTTTCGAGTCGTTTAAAACGGTGTCGCTGAAAGGGGGACTAAATTACAAAGCGGGACGAATTTCAGGGCCAAATTATAAATTAAAAAACTTAATCGCGAACTGTGGAAAAGCGGAAGGGCTGCGCGCGCAATTATCCCTTCCGTTTAAAAAATACGCGGACCCTGTTTGGAGCGGGTCGGGCCAACCCGACCCAGGTCGGTTAGTATAAAAATCAAAATTTTTTGTTTTTTAATCATTTGTTACCCGGGGAGAAAAAAAAAAGAAAGGGAGAGAAGAGAGAGGGGAGAGGGAAAGAAGAGAGGGAGGGCTCCGGGGGTTCCGGTCACCGGACCGGTCAACGTCCGGTCACCGGTCGGTCACCGGCCGATGATCGGACCACCGTGCGCCGCAGTTCGCCGCCGGAAAAAGGTAAATTTTTTTATTTTTTATTTACTTAAAAATCTATATAAATATATATTTATGAGGCAAAGAAATAATTTTAAAAGAAAAAAGAATTTAAAACGAAACGGAAACTACCTACTGTTTCTTTGATCTTTTTGTTCTTTGTTATTCTGCTCTGAATATATTCTTTGTGATTGGGGGGAATTCCCTTCGTTGCTTATGCTTGAATTGGTTTCCTTTTCTGCTTTTGGTATTTGGATGTAATTGATTAGGTGTTAAACTGCTCTGTTTTTTTGTATTTCAAAGAAAATCCGAACCACTTACAACATGGTGTGAATCGGCTTATATAGCCATTGTTTTTTACAACTTGTTTGCTTTCTGTCTTTTCTCTTTATGGTATTGCAGGTATCGTGGCGGGGAAGGGCGGTGGAGCATGTGGCTGCTGTTAGATGGCGGGGGCAAGTGGGTGATGCTGTTAGGTGTAATCGGGTTTAGGGTTTGGTTAGGGGGTTAGCTTGGGCTTGTAACGGGTTAATGGGTAGCTGGGTTATTGGGTTGCTGGTATTTGTTTTAGATAGGTCCAATTGGGTTTTGGATTGGGTAATTGGGCTGTCCGGGTCTAATGGGATAAATTTGTGCATGGGTTTAGGTTAATTTGTAATTAAATGGTTTAATTTGATAGGCCAAAATTGGCTTATGACAAAGGTAGAACATCAGGTACCAACAGGTCTACTTCAGCCTATTAGTATTCCTGAGTGGAAATGGGATTGTATCACAATGGATTTTGTTATAGGACTATTGTTATCAGTAAGCAAAAAGAATACTATATGAGTAATCGTTGATCGGCTTACAAAGTCAGCTCATTTCATAGTAGTTAAAACGAACTGGTCATTATAGAAGCTTGCTGAGGTTTATATCCAAGAAATTGTAAAATTACATGGGATTCCTACATCGATAATCTCAAATCAAAATATGCTATTTACTTCGATTTTAGAGGCAGCTACATGATTTTCTAGGAACTCGGCTCAATTTTAGTACGGCTTTTCATCCACAAACGGATGGACAATCAGAGCGAGTAATTCAAATTTTGGAAGATATGCTTCAGGCTTGTATCATCGATTTTGAATCAGGTTTGGAATGATATTTGCCACTAGCAGACTTTGTTTATTACAATAGTTTCCAATCTAGTATTCAGATGGCTCTGTATGAAGCATTATTTGGTCGAAGGTGTCGATCACCGGTTTGTTGGATAGAATTGAATGAAAGAAAAGTGATTGGGCCAGAATTGATTCAAGAAACAGAAGAAACAGTTAAGAAGATTAAAGACAGATTGAAAGCAGCCTTTGATAGGCAGAAATCATACGTAGACTTGAAACGATGAGACATTGAATATTCTGCTAGTGATAAAGTATTCCTCAAAGTATCACCTTGGAAGAAAGTTTTGAGATTTGGCCGAAAGGGTAAATTAAGTCCATGTTTTATTGGGCCGTATGAAATTGTAGAAAGAATTGGGCCTGTTGCCTATCGATTGGCTTTACCTCCAGAATTACAAAAAAATTAATGATGTTTTTCATGTTTCAATGCTTTGGAGATATAGATTAGATCCTTCGCATGTTATTCCTACTGAAAATATTGAAATTCGGTCTGATTTTGACTTATGAAGAAGAGCTGGTTCAGATATTGGCTCGAGAAGTAAAAGAGATAAGAAATAAACAGGTTCCTCTAGTGAAAGTGTTATGGAGAAATCATAATGTAGAGGAAACGACTTAGGAACCAGAAGAAACGATGAGAGTACAATATCCTCATTTTCTCAGGTAAATTTCGAGGACGAAATTTATTAAGGGGGAGAAATGTAATAATCTAAAATTCACGGGCATTGAAAAAGTACATTATCGGGCCTCTGTCTTAGTAAACCGAGTCCATAAATAATTATTTGGAGTAATTATGAGTCTAGTAGTGTGTCTAATTAAGTTTTAATTAGATGAATTTAGTTTAATTAAGAGAAATTAGGAAAAAGGACTAAATAGAATAAGGTGTAAAAGTTGAATTATAGATTAAAAGAAAGTATAAAGGGCCAAAATGGGAATTAAGCCAATTCATAAATATGAGGCGGCATAAGTTGATTGAATGGAAGATATTACATGATATTTAATTAATAATTATTAAGGTTTAATATTAAGTTATAAATTATAATAATTATTATTATATTGTGAAATAAGTTAAATAAAGATAAATGTATGGTAATGATTTAATACAAGTGTATTAATTAAAAATACATACAATTGTAATACATGTATTGTTTAAGTATAAGATATTTATTATTTATTTAAGTAAAAGATAATTATTAGATAACTAATTGAATTATAAGATTTTTACAAGTGTATGGTATAGATGATATTGTACATTTATGAATAAAATATATATGTACATTTGTAATATTATTATTTGTTGTTAAATAGATATTTATTAAATAAATAAGATAATTGACAAATATATGGTATAAAATTTATACAAGTGTAATAATATAAATATGTACAAATGTAATTAAATAATTGATTTACTTAAAATTTAAGCATAAGATATTTTATATATTATATTAATTATTAAGTAATTAAAACAATAAAGTAAATAAAAGAAAGTAAATAAAAGAAACTAAAGAAATAAAAGAAAGAAAAGAAGTAAAAGAAACAAAAAGAACAACAGAAGCCATTCGAATAGAGGAGGAAAGAATAGGAAAGAAAAATAAAAGGGAAAACCAGGGATTTGAAGCTTGAAGTTTAATTGGTAAGTTAAATTAAGTCCTTTACTCTTAATTTGATATTTTAGAAGTTTTAAAACAAGGTTTTGATGGAATTAAGTTGATATTTTGCAAGTTCATAGGTTTTCAAGTATAGTTTATGTTGAACAAAAAGATGAATTAGGGATTTAAATGAATGAAATTCAAGTTAGAATAGATAAAGGGATTAAATTGTAAAAGAAACTATAAGATTTGTGTTGTAGGGACTAAATTGAGAAGAATTTGAAATTAGGGATTTATGCTGAAATTTTAATAGTTAAATTTGAGTTTGGTCAAATTTTGAATAGCAATAAAGTATGAATTGAGTTAGGAAAGTAAGTGAATTTAGTTAGGATCAAATTGAGAATAAGGAAGAATTGAATATAAATTCAATTATTATCGTAAAAATTAATGCTGTAATTAATAGTATAATTATTTTAATTTTCGTAGCAATAAAGAATTCAAGCCATCGGCACAAAAAGGGAAGGAGAAGCTCGAGTTTGTATTACTGTAATTCAAATTATTTATTTATTCATTTGTTGTTAAATTAATTTATGTATATGGTAAGTAAATTATAAGGTAAGTATTATTGTTGAATTGAATGAAAATTTAATTAAATTGAGAATAAAATTGAAATTGAAAAGTAATATGGAATACCCTATTAACTAGTCGGGCTGACTCAGATATAGTTGGCATGCCATAGGATTTGGAAGAGTACGGGATCTATCTGCTTGGCCGATCAGGCACTTTATGTGTCGTATTTTAGGCACCTCGTGTGTCGTTTCAGGCACTTATGTGCCGTGTACTTATCAGGTACTATGTATCGTTTTAGGCACAATGTGCTGTACTGGTGTGTTTGGGTTGGAATCCGTGTATCCGTCAAAGTCCGGATTGTTAATAGGGTGAATAATTGAAATGAGAAAATCAAATGAATTTGATAGATTATACTATTGAATATGAGAAAATTGAAATTGTGGATTGAAATTGAGATTGAGATTGAAAATTTATATTTGAGTATATAAATGTATTGGTTGAAATACTGGAATTGGTTTGCTTGCGATTTGAAATTGCAGGGAAGGTTAGATACTTATAATGGGGTTATATTGAATTTAAAAAAAAAAAATAATGAATGAATGAAGTCAATTAGTAAAAAAAATATGAATTTATGATGATACTATAATATGTTTGTTATTTACTTAAGAATTATTTATAAATCGCCCGATATGTCCGGTAATGCCTCGTAGCGCTATTCGGCGACGGTTTAGGGTTAAGGGATATTACACGAGTAATCCTAATCAAGTCTGAATTTAGCCTGGACTGGTAACCAAATTGAGCTCTATAGATTATTGTCACTAAAAGGATTTAGCCTAGACTGGTAATCCTGACAAAACTCTTTGAGCATATGTTACAGGGGATTTAGTCTGGACTGGTAATCCTGCTGTATGAAATGAGACCTGGGAGTGTGCTCTTTGACATGGATAAATGTGAATTGACGAAATATGGATTTGTACACTATAAGTGTTGTCGAAACCATTTTTCATATTTTGAAAAACAGGGATCGATTTAAAAATCAAAAAATAGAGTCGCCACCGATATTTTTGGAGGTGTGATCAGATCACCTTGAAATTGATCATTTTAATAAAAATTTAATTAAAACAAATTTTGGTCTACAAAACTCGAGAAAATGGGTTCGAGAGCGGTTACGTACAAGGAAGAGTTAACACCCTCGTAACTCCCAAAATTGGTACCTAATTGATTACTTAAGGTCTTAATGCCAAAAATTTGAAAAGATTTTAGAATACGATCCTTTTATTTAAAAGAACACTTGGACAAATCAAATTGGATGCTAAGACCCTCTTATTTCGAAGAAATAAAATGTCATACCCAGTGAGTTAGGATACGACATTTCATATTCTTGAAACTGAGCTTGTCTTTTGATTTTTTGATTTTTTACTCGTGTCTTAAAGTTTGAAAAGGGTATTCGGTTATTTGGGCTTTATGAAAAATTAGAACCCAGTGAGTTAGGGCACAATTTCACAAAATTCCCGATATAGAATATTACCTTTGTTTTTTAGGAATTCTTACCTCGAGATGATAAAACGTCACATCCAGTGAGTTAGGATGCAACATCTCAAATTCTCGAGAATAAGCTTTTATTTAAAATTTTTATGTGTTTTGATTTTTTTTTAAATGAAAAGGGTACTCTGTTGCCTAGATTTAACGAGAAAAATCGGAACATAGTGAGTTAGGGCACAATTTTCTCGAAGCTTCGAAACATGAGCATGGCCTTATTTTAAAGACTCTTAAAATGATTTCAAAATTTAAATGAGATTAAAACACGATCTTTTAAGCGAATAGAATGTGGTGGAATGATAATATACAACGCAAAATAATCATTCATCCACAAAGTGTTACACTAATGAATCACAAATAATCAATACGCACAAATTAAGAATCACAATTCACATTGTCGAAACCATTTTTTAATTTTGAAAAATGGGAGTCGACTTAAAAACAAAAAATGGAGTCGCCACCGGTCATCTTTGCTTAGGTGTGATCGGATCACTTTATAAAACGTTTTGTTTTATTAAAATATCAATTTTGGCCAACAAAATTTGAGAAAACGGGTTCGGGAGTCGGTTACATACAAGGAAAGATTAGCACCCTCGTAACGCCGAATAATTGGCACCTAATTGATTGATTAGTGTCCTAATGTCGAATACTTCGAAAAGATTTTAAAAAACACAAAATCCTTTTTACAACTTAAAACCTTTTCAAGGACATTCGATTCTTTGAATTTTAAAAGAAACATCGAAACTCAGTAAGTTAGTGTATGATTCTTCAAATTTCAAATATCATATATCCTTTTCGTTTTAGAAATCCTTTCCCGAGGTGACAAAATGTCACATCCAATGAGTTAGGACACAACCTCTTAACTTCCTGAGAATAGGTTTTTTATTTAAAATTTGCAATTTTTTTATTTCAAAAAGGATACTTGGCTATGTAAATTCAACGAAGAAATTTGAAACCCAGTGAGTTAGGGCACAATTTTCCTTGAGACTTCCAAATGCCAAATATTATTTTATTTAAGAAAACACTTTTTGGATAAATGGTCACAATTAAAAATGAAATACATTTTTTAAAACAATGATTTGAATGAAATGTGGCATTAGTACATTACAAAAACATAAATTTCAAAGAGCATTTTACTAAGACTACAAGTAATATTAACAAAGAGTACTAATATAGACAATCAAGTAAAAAAAAATACATAACAAAGCAAATAATGCAAGCAATATAACAATTATACTAAGGTAAATAAAGATTACAAATCTATTCTTAAAAATATGAATGATCAAATAAAGATATAAAGCAGAGAAATAAAAAATCTAAAAAAAATTAAGAAATAAACATGACAATTTTACACAAGATTAAATGCATATGTAAAAATAAGGTGAATAATGTATATAAAATAATAAATAAATACTATAATAATAATAATAAATATAGCGAATTCTAAAAAAGGTAATATATATTTATGAAAAAATAAGTAACATATAATTTTAAATAAATAAATAATATATAACTTTAGATAAAAAATATATTTATAATATAATAATCTAATACATATATGCAAAAAAACTACATATTTAAAAATAACAATATATGGGATATTTTTTTACTAAGGATAAAACAATTTAAATGTTATACAATATACAAAATTTTAAAATAATATATAATATAATAACTAATATACAAATTTTAAAATGATATGTAATATATAAATAATATTGAATTTAATAAAAGAACCTAATATAAATAATAAATAGTAATAATTTAATACATATATAATACTAAAATAATTAAAAATAAGAATAAAAATAAAAACAAAAAGAACTACAAATCAAAGAAACAAGGATCAAATCGGAATAAAAATAAAAAAGGATCAGATTGGAACGCGTGTCACACTATAGGGACTTATTGAGCAATTATGCACTATCTCCTAAACGGCGCTGTTCCATCATCTGCCTTTAAAATGTCCTTAAGGACCAAATCGAAACAAAGGCCATAATTTAGGGCCAAATTGAAAATAGTAGAAAAGTGTGATTAGGTACGAAATTGCACAAAAATAATAATGCGAAAGGACCAATGGGATAAATCTTCCCTCTTTATAAAAACACGTGGATCCTTCCCCGGGTCGAGTCAACGCAAAGATCCTGGCCTTAAAACGGCATCGTTTTGGCCCTTAATAGTAACTCCCAAAACGGCGTCGTATGGATGGCCTATATAAGCCAAAATTGGCCCCAAAAAAAAGTTTAATCCCTTTTTTAAAAAAACAAAAGAGAAACCCCAAAAGGCTCTCTCCTTTTTGGCCTGAGACCAGAATTCGACCTGGGCTCCTATGACGGACCACCACACGCGCCACCGCACACAGTGGCTGGGAAGTCAAATTTTTTCCTTTTCAGGCCGAATCAAAGGTAATATTTCTCTTTTTATTTTTTTAAAATAATATTTTGTATAAAAATTAGTTTAAAAAAATATGGACTATTTCCCTTTGATTTTTTTTGAAATCTATTTTCGGTTGTATATTGTATTTTGTATGTGTAGGAAAAAATGAAAATAACAACAATAAATACAAAGATTAAACAAAATAAAAACGAAAAAAATCACCTCTGTTTTCTTTAATCTTTTTTTTTGTATTGTATTTTGGAAAAATCGTAGTTTTTTACATTGTTTACATTAGGGTTTTTATAGCCTGTGATAAAAGAATACAATAAATATCAAGCCACTAATTTCTGTTATTGATTTTATTTTCTTTCCCTTTTTGTTTTACAGGTTAACGGTGAGAATGAGGCACGATGATGGCGGTGTAATGGAGGTTGCGGCGCCTAGGGTTTTAGAAACCCTAGGTTTCTGATTTAGTTATCCACTTAGGCCATTCGGGCTTATTTTTGGTTTGGGTTAGGTTAGAATTTGGTTTAAGGATTTAGTAATTGGGCCACAGGTGTAATAGGGTATTGGGTAGTTTATTTTGGGCCACGTTTTTTACTTAATGGGCCATAGGTAGCATTTTGTAATTGGTTTGTAAATGGACTGCAAAAAGGGATTTTTTTAAACATTATTTTTGTTTTTTTATAGCATGGGCCCGGGCAAAAATAGATTCTTACAGCTGCCCCTCTTTGCTCATTGTCGTGTAACGGGAATAGAGCAAAAACTATAAAAGGACCAATTTTGCCCGGTCTTGCCAAGTCTTGAGTTCTTGGTCCTTTTCTTCTTATAATAACTTCCAACCCATCTGCAATTTCAGAGGTATTGGACTATAAGTCTGACGACTTCATTCTGCTTCACTGCAACTTCAGGAAGACAATATCCACTATCTTTAGTCTGCTCCACTGCAAACTCAGGGACTGGAATTTTCGATCTGCTTTATTGTAATTTCAAGAAGGCAAGATCTGCTATCTTTAGTCTGTTCCACCGCAAATTCAAGGAGATAGGACTGGTGTCTTCGATCTGCTTCACTGAAACTTTAGGAAGGCGAGATCTGCTATCTTTAGTCTGCTCCACTGCAAACTCAGGGAGACAAGACTGATGTCTTCAATTTGCTTCACTACAACTTAAGGAAAGCCAAATCTGCTATTTTTAGTCTGTTCGATTGTAAACTCAGGGACTGGTATCTTCGATCTGCTTCACTGCAATTTCAAAAGGTAAGATCTGCTATATTTAGTTTACTCCATTGCAAATTCAAGGAGACAGGACTGGTGTCTTCGATCTGCTTTACTGCAACTTCAGGAAGGCGAGATCTGCTATCTTTAGTCTGCTCCACTGCAAACTCAGGGAGACAAAACTGATGTCTTTGATCTGCTTCACTGCAACTTCAGGAAAGCCAGATCTACTATTTTTAGTCTGCTCAACTGCAAACTTAGGGAGACAAGACTGATGTCTTCGATCTGCTTCACTGCAACTTCAGGAAAGCTAGATATGCTATTTTTAGTCTACTCCACTGCAAACTCAGGGAAACAAGACTGATGCCTTCGATCTGCTTTACTGCAACTTCAGGAGGGCCAGATCTGCTATTTTTAGTTTGCTCCATTGCAAACTCAGGGAGACAAGACTAGTATCTTCGGTCTACTTCACTACAACTTCAGGAATGCTAGATCTGTTGTCTTTAGTCTACTCCACTGCAAACTCAGGGAAACAAGACTAATGACTTCGATCTGCTTCACTGCAACTTCAGGAAGGCTAGATCTGCTATTTTCAGTCTGCTCTGCTACAACTTCAGGGAGATAAGACCTGTAACTTCAACCTGCTTTCTGCAACTTCAGAGAGATAATGTTTGCTATCTTCAATCTGCTCCACTACTGCTTAGGGAGATAAGATCTGCTATCTTCAATCTGCTCCGTTGCAGCTTCAAGGAGATAAGACTTGTAACTTCAACATGCTCTATGCAACTTTAGAGAGATAAGGTTTGCTATCTTCGATCTGCTCCACTACTGCTTAGGGAGATAAGATCTGTGAATCTTCAGTCTGCTCTGCTGCAACTTTAGAGAGATAAGATTTGTGGATTCACTGATATTGCTACACCGTCCTCTAAGGGACATGACCTGTAGAATCGATTTTATGCTTATGCCAATGAGTAGGATGCTATGATCAGAATGAATCAAGTGCTCCTAACTAGATGTGCTTTGAATGCAGAGATGTCATGAGCATGATTCTTACTTAAGGTGTCATCACTCATTTATTCATCAAGTTTTTATTACTTTATCTTCATTCTTCTTGAAGTATCAATCATATTCTGCTCAAGTAATTTGCCCCATGGTAATTTTAGGGTCCATCCCACTTGAACCTTGAGGATACAAGGCTTGTACCGCCTTCAAACCATCCCACCATGATTTATAGGATTTGAAACCTTTTTAATTTGCTCCTATCACAATTAAGAGTACAGGATCTGTTTCAACTTTAATCCATTCCACCACAATTCAGGGGTTTTGAATCTTTTTCCATCAATTTGGTCTGTCACACATATGACCCGATGAGAATGCTTGTAAAATGATCCTCTTTTATGCTTGGATTGATATTGCTCCTTTTCGCCACAACAACTCATTTATTTTGTCCAATTACCATTTGGATAGAAAATTCAGAGAAATAGTCTCAATCTAGACTCTTTTTTCTCAAATACTTCTTATCCTTACACATGGAAATTTTTAAACAACTATCCTACTTCAGTTTCTTGTATTTTCTAGAAATTTCTAGAGTAATATGTAGAACTTCAGTCCTGGAAGTCAAATTTTTCCTTCTTCAAGCCGAATCGAAGGTGATAAACGATAAGTTATACATATTTTTACCCCATGTTTAGCCTATATTATGGATGAATTATTATTAATTTTGTGAGAATTGGTGCTCTTAATCTTTCTTTTTCATATCTTATACCCAGAAGAGCATAAGGAAGAGAAAAAAAGGAAAACGGGCCAAAAACGGAGAAAATAGGCCAAAATGGGAAAACGAAATGGCCCAAGAAGTCACCACATGGCCATGGTACACGGCCGTGTCACATGAAGTCCACACGGCCCAGTCCCGATAAGCACGGCCAGGCCACACGGTCATGCCTCCATCAACAGAATCACACACGGCCTCTTGTCGATCCACACGGGCGTGGCACACGAGCATGTCCCTGTCGTGAGGAAGAGTAATTTCACTCGGATTGGGATACTTAGAGGCTAAGAAAGGCCTCCCAAAGCTCTATATAAAGACCCTAGGAGGCAACTCTAAGGGTGTACTTGATTCCCTACCAAGGGTATTCTTTTCTCCAGGTGGGAAGTCATCTTTCTGCCAACACAGAGAGTGAAAGCCAGGGATTACTAGCTGGAAAGCTGATTGATTCATCCCAGAAGCCGGAGCTCTACATCAAGACAGAGATTTTCCCTTCAAATCCTTCAGGGATCTTTGGGTTCTTTTATGTTTTGTTATCTTATTACTTCTGCGATGTTTTCTTTCTTTATTATGAACTAAACCTCTCAAATACTTAAGGGGGATAAAACCTAAGACGAATCTTGTTATTATTTATTCTTGAGTTATATAATAAATACTTGAATTGTTCTTAATTATGTGTACTTAATTCTTGTTTTAATAGTCCTAGGTATTAATTCAAGAAATGGATGTGCTTAAAGTAGAGGAGCAAAAGTCCCTGTGATAAGAGTAGATCTACTATAATTAAGCGAAGTTGCATGCAACCCTAGACATAGGGCGACATAAATCTGCCGGATTAGGGTCAAACCTAATATGGGGATCCATAGATCAAATTAATGCAAGTCTAAGGATATTAACTAATAAAGGAACTTTAGTTAAACAACCTAGCCTTAGTTGTTCTTCGCCTCGACGGAGGGTTTAGCATAAGTTAGGGATCTCTACGGATCAAGTCAAGTGAATAAATCGTCTAGCTCAAGAACTAATAACAAGTGAAGTCTAGCTGGATTCTCCCTTAAGTATTGCCCTTATTAATCAGCTTTTCCCAAGAATTCTCCCTCAATTTACTTTTTGTGCATTCTTAGTTAGTTTTAGAATTAGCCTCATACAAACTCATTTTATTTTTAGGTTAAATAATAGAAAGGAAGTAAGTAATAGTACTTTTGGTTCCCTTGGGTATGAAGACTCAGTCTTGCCACTAAGCTATACTATTGTTCGATAGGTGCGCTTGCATTAAATCGTGATATTAGTTAGTTTTGGTGTGATCAGTTCTTTATAAATTTTATTACTTCATATCACAAGCGATATCAAGTTTTTGGCGCCGTTGCCAGGGAACTAAAATATTATGAAAACTCGATTTCTATTACTTTAGCCATTACTACATATATTTATTTATTTGTTTGTTTGTTTATTTATTTTTATTATTTATCTATTTCTTGTTGTTGTGTTTTCCTTCTGGGTATCTTTAGTTTATGACTAGAAGAAACCCAGCGGGACCATTACTTTTTGATGAAGATCTAGAAGCTACAGTCCGTAGAAATCGTAAAGAGATCAGGCGAAGCCTACAATATTAAGAACAAGAATCCGAACAAGAGCCAAAACCTACTGAAGTGATGGACGTAAATCAAAACGTTCAATCAACTCTAGCTCTACCCGCAGATCCAGTAAACCAAGATGAAGCTCCTCGTACTATGTATGATTATGCTAAACCTAGTTTGGCTGGTACTCAAACTAGCATTATTAGACATGCTATTGTTGCCAATAATTTTGAATTAAAACCTAACATTATTCAAATGATTCAGCAGTTTGTGCAGTTTGATGGTTTATAGGATGAAGATCCCAATTCATATTTAGCCAATTTCTTGGAATTATGCGATACGTTTAAAATAAATGGCATTTCCGATGATGCCATTCGTCTTAGGCTATTCCCATTCTCATTGAGAAACAAGGCCAAACAGTGGTTAAATTCTTTACCACGAGGCTCAATCACTACATGGGAACAGATGACCGAAAAATTCTTACTCAAATATTTTCTTCCCTCTAAAACAGCTAAATTACGAAACGATATTTCTTCCTTTGTGCAGATGGATTTAGAAACACTTTACGATGCCTGGGAGAGATACAAAGATCTTTTGAGAAGATGTCCTCATCATGGTACCTTTGTGGCTACAAGTTCAAACATTTCACAACGGTTTGAATCCATCCACAAGACAAATGATTGATGCAGCTGCAGGAGGAACAATTAATAATAAAACACCAGAAGTAGCCTATGAATTTATTGAAGAGATGTCATTGAATAACTATCAGTGGCAAGTTATAAGGAGAAAGCCGACAAAAGCTACAGGAGTTTACAATAGCGATGCTGTCACCATGCTTACTAACCAAGTAGAACTTTTAAATAAAAAGTTTGATGATTTTGTTGATTCTATGCAAGCACAACAAGTGATGCAGTGTGACGCGACGCAAGGGAACATGTTCAATCCAGACTGTTCATCCTACGGCCATAACACAGAAACCGAGCAAGCCAATTATATGGGTAACAATGTTAGATCTCGAAATAATCCTTATAGTAACACATATAATGCAGGTTGGCGGAATCACCCCAATTTTTCTTGGGGAGGATAAGGGAATCAAAGATAACAACCCCCTCAAGGTTTCCAGCAGCCACCACCGCAACAAGAGAAAAAGCCCAATCTTGAAGAAATGTTTACCAAATTCATGGCCATGTCAGAAACCCGTTTTCAGAACACTGAGACAGCATTAAAGAACCAACAAGCATCAATTAAAGGGCTTGAGAATCAAATTGGTCAATTAGCCAAGTTAATATCAGAAAGACCATAATATGGACTTCCAAGTAACACTGAGACCAACCCTAAAGAGCAAATTCATGCCATAAACACAATAGATGAGGAAGCATTAACCAAAGACAAACCAAAGTCATACGAGGAACTTGAGGTGAGTAAAGGTAAGGTAGAAGCAAGCAACAACAAGCCAGTCATCAAAGAATACCAGCCTCGCATCCCATACCCAAACGCACTAAAGAAAAACCGCACAGACGAGCAATTTGGTAAGTTTCTCAAACTCTTAAAGAAATAACACACTAACTTACCATTTGTTGAAGCAATCTTGCAGATGCCAAACGCTATTGAATTCCTAAAAGAGCTTGTGACAAATAAGAGGAAGCTAGACGAAAAACCTCATGTGGAACTAAATGTAGTCTGCTCAGCTATTCTACAAAACAAACTACCGACCAAACTAAAAGATCCAAGGAGTTTCACTATCCCGTGTTTACTTGGTAGTTTAGAGAAAAAAAATGTCTTAGCTGATTTAGGGGCAAGCATAAATGTCATGCCTTATAAACTATTTAAAAAACTAGGTCTTGGAAACCCTAAGAAAACCAAGATGAGCATTCAACTAGCTGACAAAACTATTAGGGCACCTATGGGAATAATTGAAGATGTACTTGTCAAAATTGATAAATTTA
This sequence comes from Gossypium stocksii, assembly GCA_020496765.1. Taxonomy (NCBI): domain Eukaryota; kingdom Viridiplantae; phylum Streptophyta; class Magnoliopsida; order Malvales; family Malvaceae; genus Gossypium; species Gossypium stocksii. The sequence goes on from CM035623.1 coordinate 7,541,956, forward strand.
TATTCCCAATTGACTTTGTTGTTTTAGACATTGATGAGGATAGCAATGTACCCTTAATTCTAGGGCGACCCTTTTTAGCGACTGTTAGAACAAAAATTGATTTAGAAACAGGTGAACTCACATTACGAGTAGGTGATGATAAAATTACCTTACAAGCTCAAAACTCAATTAAAACTGCAGATAAGAATAAAGTTTCAAATCCTTGCAAAAAGCACCGACCTCACCATTCAACCTTCTGTGCACAATACCCTCTACGTGGAGGTAACTAACTAACAGGTAAGTCCATCAAAAGGGGACGACCCTAAAAAGCGAATGCTCTAGATTGAGGAACTGGATGAGTGGCTGAACTATCATGCGAAACCCAAAATATGCCACAACAAAGAGCATCACCAAGACTACCTTCAGGCAACAACAAATCAAATCAAGGTGGGAGATAAGGTAATATTAGGAGAAGACGACCCTCGAATCTTGAATTCGAAGGAACACACAAGTGACACACCTTACTTCATGGTAATGAAAACCTTCCCCCATGGTACAGTAGAGATAAATCATAAGTCACTCAACACTTTCAAGGTAAATCAAACTTGACTCAAACACTATTTTGTTACTAAACCTAAAAACAGGTTGGAAGAGTTCCAACTCTTCAAACCACTGTGAACGTACAAAGCTTGAGAAGAGTCGAGCTTAGACTATAAACAAGTACTTCTCGGGGGGTAACCCGAGCACTAACTTAGTAATTTTCCTTCTACTTTGATTTTAGTCCTTTTTATACAGCAACTAACCCTTTCAATGCAGGAATTTAAAACCACACGGCCTAGCACACGGGCATACCTTAGGCTGTGTGATATTTGTAGCGACGTAAAATTTGCTTCGGTCGCTAATTGTGGCGATTTGTTGGAAGCTTGAAAAAGAAAAACCAAAATTTAATTTTAAAAATGGGAGGAGTCACCACCGATTTTTTTTTCTAGGTGTGATCGGACACCTAATAAATTTATCTTAAAGAAAGAAAACCGGGCTTTGGTCTACATTTAAAATCCAGAGAAAAATAGGGCTCGAGAGTCGGTTACGCGCGGGGAAGGTATTAGCACCCCCACGACGCCCAAAATTGGTATATTAATAAACACGTGTTGTCTTGATTTTCAAAAATACGAGTTCGATTTAATATTTGATCGTGATCCGTTCAAAACACGAGAATTTCAAGATTTTTGATTTTTCAGAAGGATGTTCCGTTTTAACATGAGCCAATCGCGATTCATCCAACATAGTGATGAAATCACAGACTTAATGTTAATATCGATACATTGCCTTATTTTTGAAATTAATTGAAAATCATGAATGAAAATATTTCTAGATAAAAACAAAGGTAAAAGAAAATTAATGTTGATGTTGAAACAAGCTGTGAACTAATATGCTAAATTTGAGACAGGCAAATAATGATAAAAAGTTAAGAACATATGAAGCAAATGATATACAAAACATTTAACAATGGTAACAATGCAAAACGAAATAGTAGTGAACATATATACAAAAAAACATATGAGGTTAGAATTAAAAAACGTACAACACAAATTAAAAATAATAAAAATGACCAATGATAATGATACGTAAATAGATATCTATATGTATTAAAATATATACGTAATAATAGGAATAAAAAGTACATACATAATATTGAAATATGTACATAATAGTGTTATAAATACATATACATGATATAGAATCAAAAGAAAATATATATGCATAATATGTACATAAAAAAACACATACACAATAGTTATTAAAAATATACGTAAGACAATATAAAAATATATATGCATGAAATAATATAATATTATAAACCAATAGTATTAAAAACATATATGAGATACTATACATACACATGATATATGAGACATACATTAGCATTAAAAGTATATAGAATATGATGTTAAAATATATATGTAATATAATATTAAAAATATGTATAAGATAGTAAATACAAAATACATATAAGAATGTGATATCAAAAATATGTATGCCTAAAACAATATATATTTGAAAAGAAGATATGTACATATACATGAATTGTATAATATAAAAACGCATATAAAATATGTAGAAGTATATACAGACTAATGATATAACATTAAGCTATATGATATATACATAGATATAATAATAATATTTTAAAGAAAATGGCGTTATAAGAGAAGACACCTAGATAAAAATATAAATATTGATAATAATGGCAAAGACTAATAATAATAAATGATAAATATTATTAAAATAGTGAAACAAAAGGTAAACAATTAAATAAAACTTGAAGAGGGCTAAAATCAAAGCAAAAGTAAACATTTGGGGTGATTTTTCTAAAAGGAATAAAGAAACGGGATCAATTTGAAAACGCACGAAAACAAAAAGGATCCCATAAGCAAATTTCCCAAACATTAAAACATGTAGCATCATAAAGGACCCATTTGCAAAGCGCTGCAAGTTTCCGGGCCAAATTTAAAAAAACAGATAAATGCAAGCCAGGCCAAATCGAAGGCCTATGCAAAAGAGGGAGGACCAAACGCATAATTATCCCCTCATCACAAAACACGCGGGTCATGGGGGATATCGGGTTGGGTCCAAACGGGTGCACGGGTCTGATGCCTTACGGCACCGTTTTACAACATATAAAATAAAAAATAAAAGGAAACAAAAACCCTAGACCTAAATGTTTGCCCCCTTTCAATCAGAGAAGTGGAATGAAACCCTTCCCCCTCTCTCTTTCGGCCGATCAGTAGAGGCCCTTAGTTTCGGTGTTGAAACGCCATTAGAATTGGCGACTACAACCACACGAAGGTCGAGCAAGGCCGATTTGGAGGCTTTGTCACTTTCACCTCGAAACCCTCATTCGAAACCCAATCTCGACGAAACGACAGAGATTCGGTGGCAAGTTACCGGTAAGTTTCTTCTTCTTTCAATTTATTTTGTTTTATGTGCAAATACTTAGAAAAGACGGGCGGTGCAAAAGAAAATCAAAACATGAAGTGAAATGTGAGAATCGAAAAACAGATTGAAGCTATTGGAACTACCTTTTCTTTTCTTTTGTAACGTCTCTATTTTTATCTCTTATATTCAAAATCTGTGTTTTTCTTTGTAAGTAAAAAAATGGGAATCCTTATTCGAAAGCTTTCGGCCTCTCCTTTTTTTGCCGAATGAGACCCCCCTTACAATCGGTTCATCCTCCTCTTTTATATCCCCTATACAATGATGATTTTTTTTTAAAACCTATATTTATTACTGTTTGTTTCTTCTCCTTGCTACTGTTGCTGCTTTTTGTTTCCTGTCTCTACTGTCGTTTCTCTGTTTGCAGGTGTTGTGAGAGGTGATGGACGTGATGCCTAGTGCTAGGCTGTGGGTGGTGTGCTCGAGGAGGAGCGACGGTGGCAGAGGCCAGAAGACCCTAGGTGTGCCTGTTTCTGCCGGTTGGTGTGAATTGGGTTGTTGGGTCGTTTTCTAGGCTGATCAGGTTAGGGGTTATTGGGCTAACCGGGGTTGGGTAGTTAAACGGGTTTGGGTAAATTGTAAAGGGTTAACCGGGTTTAAAGATGTAAAGGGTTGGTTTGTAATAATTGGGTTAAGGGTTGGGCAAAATTGGGCTTACAACTGCTGCCCCTCTTTGCTCATTTTCGTGTAACGGCAATAGAGCAAAGACATAAAGAAAGGCCAATTTTGCCTGGTCTCGCCAAATCTTGACTTCTCTAGTGCTCTTCTTATCCAAGGAGTCTCTTTCCCATCCACCGCATCTTGTAGCTTTGACTCAATCCACTGCAACTTCAAAGACATGCATCGTAGCTTCAATCTATTCACATCTTCAGCAATATGAGATTCATCATCTTCGATCTGCTTCATCCATTGCAGCTTCAAGGAGATAAGGTTTGTTGTGATCTGCTCTTCTGTAACTTCAAGGATGAGATCTGGTATCTTCAATTTACTTTCACTACCTTCAGGAAGATGAATCTTGTATCTTCAATTTGCTATATTGCAACTCCAGGGAGGTAAAATCTACATCTTTGATTAGCTCCAATCTTCATTCTTTATGGAAAAACAAACATCGAAACTAGCCCAGTCTGTGAACTCTCGCAACATGAGTTATTTTTGAATCATAAATTGAAAATATATCAATGTGTGACTTGAGTCTCAACTCGCCTCTCGCAATATGAGTTGATCTCTTTGAAAAACAGGAATTAAAAGGCTCAACTCACTTCTCGCAATATGAGTTAGTCTTTTGAAAGACAGAACTTTAAAAGTAGAAATTGAAAAGGCTCAACTCACCTCTCGCAATATGAGTTGATTTTTTTTTTGAAAACAGAAATTAAAAAAAAAAGCAGAAATTGAAAAAGCTCAACTCACTTCTTGCAATATGAGTTGATTTTTGAAAAACTGAAATTAAAAACTGAAATTGAAAAAGCTCAACTCACCTCTGTAATATGAGTTGACTTTGAGAAACATAAATTAAAAAACTGGAATTGAAAAAGCTCAACTCATCTCTTTAATGTGAGTTGACTTTGAGAAACAGAAATAAAAAGACAGAAATTGAAAAAGCTCAACTCACCTCTGTTATATGAGTTGACTTTTGAAAAAGGAATTGAAAAGAAATTGAAAATACCTCAACGTGCCTTGAGGCTCAACTCACCTCTGCAATATGAGTTGATTTTTAAAAAAGGAATTGAAAAGGAATTGAAAATACCTCAACGTGTCTTGAGGCTCAACTCACCTCTGTAATATGAGTCGATTTTTGAAAAATGAATTGAAAAACAAAAATTAAAAATTACTCAGCGTGTCCTGAGGCTCAACTCACCTCTGTAATATGAGTTGATTTTTGAAAAAAGTGAAAATTGAAAACTGAAATTGAAAAAGCTTAACTTACCTCTGTAACGTGAGCTGGCTTTGAGGAACAGAAATTAAAAACGGAAGATTGAAAAAGCTCAACTCACCTCGTAATATAAGTAGACTTTTGAAAAGTAGGAATTGAAAATACATCAGCGTGTCCTGAGGCTCAACTCGCCTCTGTAATATGAGTTGATTTTTGAAAAGCAGAAAAGAAATTGAAAACAGAAATTGAAAAAGCTCAACTCACCTCTGTAATATGAGTTGGCGTTTGAAAAGCAGAAAATGAAAAAGCTCAACTTTGAGAAACATAAATTGAAAACTGAAATTGAAAATACCTCAGCGTGTGAACCAAGGCTCAACTCACCTCTGTAACATGAGTTGATTTTTGAAAAGCAGAAACAGAAATTGAAAAAGCTTAACTCACCTCTGTAATATGAGTTGGCTTTGAGAAACAGAAATTGAAAAAGCTCAACTCACCTCTGTGATATGAGTTGACTTTGAGAAACATAAATTAAAAACAGAAATTGAAAAAGCTCAACTCACCTCTGTAATATGAGTTGGTTTTGAGAAAATTGAAATTGAAAAAGCTCAACTCACCTCTGTTATATGAATTGACCTTGAGGGACTGAAATTAAAAGCAAAAATTGAAAAAGCTCAACTCACCTCTGTAATATGAGTTGACTCTGAAGAACAGAAATTAAAAACAGAAATTTGAAAAAGCTCAACTCACCTCTGTAACATGAGTTGACTTTGAGGAACAGAAATTAAAAACAAAAATTTGAAAAAAAGCTCAACTCACCTCTGTAACATGAGTTGACTTTTGAAAAACAGGGATTGAAAATACCTCAGCGAGTCCTGAGGCTCAACTCACCTCTCGCGATATGAGTTGAGTTTTTTTGAAACATAAATTAAAGGTACCTCATAGTACCAAAACATATCATCTGATGGAATTCAGGTGTCCTTTCCTTGATTTGGTGCAGTTATCATCGAAACCACTTGTTCTGCTGGAATACCTGTATATGTCATGCATGATTTCACGATATGCGCATGTTTGTCCTAAATACTTGTATGCCTACATGATTATGCTATAGGCCTGTGTCTCCTTTTTCACAATTATTGTGATGATCTGCATTCATTGCTTCGATTCTTGATCTTCTCTTCAGGCTTTGTACTCGTCTTCCAACTTCAGACTAATCTGTGTTTCTCGGACATCACTCTGTTGTCCTCTGTTGAACTTTGTCTTTGCTTTGAGGCTCTTGTACTCATCAAATTCTCATCCAGGTAATATTCAATATTTCTTTTGTTTGGAGTACGTCCTTTCAAAATGCTTTAGATCTTCAACGTATGAATTCTTCCGCGTTTCTTAATCAAGAATTTCTTTTTTTTTCTCTCTTTTTTTTTTTCAAATTAAGGTGTTATCACTCATTGTCCATCAGGGCTTTATCATTGACGTAATACGCTGCCCTATTGCTTGGTTGGTATTTCAACCCAAAACTCGAGGAAATGATTGAGTTTTGCCCAACCAGCATGCCCCACTGTGACTTTAGGGTCCCTTCCATTGTAACTCAAAGGTATAGGATCTGTAACTTGTTCCATCAATTGACCACTCCTCGGGTGACCTGACCAGATGTTTATGCGTGATATGGATGCAGAATGTCATTTCTTCTCGAGAATAATCCCCTTTTATGCGCAGGTAAACATTACTTATTTTCATCGAGATTATCACCAACGCGACATCTTGTTTTTGTTCAACTAACATCTTTGACAGAAAATCTGAAGAGATAAACCCAATTTAAGCTCAAATATTTCCAACTCCGACACTTGGTGAGCTCTTAAACAACAGTCCTGTTTCAGGTTCTTGTACTATTTAGAAGCTCTCAGAGTAATATGCAAAACTCATTTTATAAAAGTATGATCAGCCCATTAATCATTATTTCAATGTGAAATGCTTGGAAGGATCGTATTAATGGACAAGAATAAAATTGATTAAGAGTATGGCTCGAAACAAGTTAAACAATGAGAGCAAGTGCAAGTTTATTGGAAGCACATTTTGAACAGAATAAGGTAATCAAGGATAAATTCAATAATGGGTAAAATGGAAAGCTAGGTGCCCCAGATATCGCAGCCTGAGCTTCTCTGTACAAACTCTTTTGAGACCATTTTGAGCTTAACATGTGTTTACGGGATTCGGAGTACTTTGTCGATGCCCCAAGATGTAGCATACTTCTTCATTGTTAATTTAGGTACAACAAGACTACAATATGCCCCACTTTCAATCAAAATTTGAGTCGCCCTTTTTGGGTTTTCAACTCAAAAACCCCTTTGGTCTCAAGGCGCCCTTTGCAGGTTTTCACCTTGGCCTCTCCATTTTTCTTTTATCATCTTTTTTCTTTCCTTCTTTCTTTTTTCTCCTTTTTTTTTTTTTGAAGGTCTCAAAGTGCCCTTTGCGGGTTTTCACCTTGGCCTCTCCTTTTCAAGTATCTCTGGACTGAATCTGGATTTAAGGTTGGATCAGTGTTCTTCTGGTGAAAGCCTCATTTACCTCATGAAGTTCTTAAGCATTCTTTTTCTTTGAAATCCTTTTTATCGAGAGGACCTTCTACAATACCAGGTTCCCATCATGAAATTCCTTTAGGTGAACCCTCTTCGTCATAACTCAGCACCATCCATCTTTCGCATATTTGACCATGATGAATACTTTTAAACCTTTTCTGCAGTCAAGTTTATTGAAGACATTCTACTTCATCAAACTCTCGATTTATTCAAAGAACCTTAATTTCTATGGGCAGAACCACCTCTAATGCCCCAGCGAAGGTCCTAATCAACTTTGATAAGCACCCAGAGTAAAAGGTAGCTTCTTATGCCAATATTTACAAGTCTCGGTCACCTTTCACAACCCTTTTTTTTTTGGGGGGGCAGCCTTTGTTGTATTATGATATGGTGCCTAATCTTCGAACGAACTGTAATACTTTGACATTGTACAGTCGCACATTATAAAACATGGTTCTCTTTTTTCTTTTCTTTTCTCTTCTTTTTTTTCTGATGACTGTTGACTTTATAATATTGGCACATGAAGCAACATTTACCGTCTTAGCGAAGCGATTAGCGACCACGACGATGATGCCCCCAGAACATACATGCCCCGTGTATTGAGAAATTTGAAGAAATGGAAGAAGCGTGTGAGTCTTGTCGACATAACTGATGCCATTCCCTTTCCATAGTGGACCAATAATATCTGACCCTCATGATTAGTCTGGCCATTGTAGAACCACTGTCATGTGTTCTTTAGACACCCTTATGGACTTCTTTCAAGGTGTTCCCAAGTGCATAGTGCGAAAATATCCTTGAATTCTTGGAAATAACTCAATAGTCTTGTCTCATTTCTACGGTGAGCTAGGCTTTAATCTTCATCTCTTTCCCAAGCTCGCAATGTTAAGTAACCCTTTGTAATTTGGGATTTGTTTTTTCATCTCGTTCTGCCATCCTTAACGAATCAGAAAATAGGTATAATCTCTGTCATCTTCGAAGTCCTGAGATTTCTCTAGACACATATCTTACTTCAAAGGGAGTCAGTAACAGCATCACTCATGACATTGATATTTGGGGACCTATCGTGGGCACGAAGTATATTTCAAAGAATAAATGATTCTAAAGAAGATTATTTGCATGGCATGATTATGAATGTAAAATAAAAGAATAAAAGTCCAAAATAAAATGATCTATAAATAGAAGAAAATCCACTCAAAAAGATGCATTTTATTGAAATAAAGATCTTAGACCCAATCCTATTTCACAAAAGGAAACTTATCGCCTCTAGGCTTAAGGCAATAAGTATGTTTTGAATATTACTCTAGATTAGCTTTAAAAGTGCATGGATCTCTTCTACAGTTCCACTGCTCAAAATACTCCCAAGCATGTGAAGTTTGGAGGTGGGTGATATCATGGCCGTGGTTGAGTTGGGTACGAATTCGAAGTATAGTGGCTTCCTGTTCCCACTATATGGGTCTCTGGTTTTTTTCGTAGGTGCTGCCCCTCTTTTAACTCTCGGAGATTTCCATCCGTCCACTTTTGATGGCATTCTCAATCAGTTCCCCAGATACCACGATATCCGCAAAGTCTTCTGTGGCGTTCCCGACCAACATGTCATAAAATGGCGCTTTTAACGTGTTGATGAAAAGAACTGCTATTTCAGTTTTGGTTAAAGATGGTTCCACTTGTGCCGAGATATCCCTCTATCTCTGCGCGTACTGCCTAAAAGTTTTTGTCGGCTTCTTTTCCATCATCTGTAGGGTCAACCGATCGGGCATCATGTCAGACACATGCTCGTACTGTTCACAAAATGCTAATGCTATGTCTTTCCATGATCGGATCCTTTCTCTGCTAAGTTGATTATACCATCAAAGAGCCGATCCGACCAAGCTATCTTGGAAACAGTGTATGAGCAGCTTATCTTCATTTACATAACCAGTCATCCTCTGGCAAAACATGATAAGATGCCCCTTTGGACAACTCGTTCCATCATATTTTTCAAAGTCTGGCATTTTGAACTTCGGAGGCAGAACCAGATCGGGTACCAAACTGAGCTCTTTGGCACCCAATGCAGAGAAGACTTTAGTACTTTTTATTGCCCTGAGCCTTTCTTCCAAGCTCCTATACTTATCATGATCGTCTATTTTCAATTTGGCTATTCCCATTGGATCATCCAGAACAAGAGGATTGGAAGGAGTAGCTTCGGGATTCGACACAAATATACCTTGCCCCAATTGAGCAGGTGGTACAGGTCGTTGCTCTAGGCCTACGGATTCCCCTTGAGTGTACCCTCTTTGTGTTGCATGGGCGTGCGGTGGAGTGAATCCTGAGGGATAGGGCGGATACTGATTTGCTCTTGATTGGGGTTCTATGATTTCAGGGCCTTGCAAGGGTTCTTTCTCTTTAACCAAAACCGACATCATCTCTATCATTTTGGCCATTTGATCTTTTCGTTCAAGTGATTCCTCTCGAGATCTCACCATTAGATCCCTCTTTTCTTGCTGTGACTTGGCCAGTTGCTCTTGTAATTCCTTTTGGACTCTTTCCATCCTTTCGATTCTTTCATTAAATTTGGCTTCCATTACTCCAGTTTGTCGGTGCGTCCTATTCGAATGATGTGATTCCAGCCTTGTATTGTTGCCACTGCGAATTGTACGATTCTAACCTTAGTGAATGAGTATGGGATATGTATATGCAATGAATGAATAAATGTCAAATGAATGTTAGTCATGAATGCAAAAATTTGGTGTCGATTGCTAGATAGCCCCTATTTAGGCATTTCATTAATCAAAAGAGTCTATTGCAAAAAGTTTCGGTCACTTGTGCAATTGACTCCTTCATCAGAAACCCGTTTTTTGGCAACCAATCTCTAGTCGACACCCTCTTAATATGATGCCTATAATGCATGATGAAAAATAAAACAATCACAATCAACCTTGGTTAGTACAGCAAATATGAACAGAGGAAAAACTGTGGAAAAATTTAACGAATTGAGCTACTGGGTCCAATAGACCCGATTTCTTTGCATAACAAGCGTGAATATAAAAGCAACAGAAAGTAAGAGACGTTTCTCACATGTACTTATTTCGGTGACTACTAAACGAGCGGAGGTTCAGTATGGCTCTAGTTGGGTGGCTCGTACAGTTCACTACATGCGGTTTTGGTTCTAAATAGGTACTCGAATTGTCCATACTGTTATTTACTAAGATTAGTACAGAGCCTCGGTCACGGCCCATCATAGGCTTACGAGTTCAATTCAAGGGATTACATGTACTTTGCCTATGCGGAGGGACGAGTTAACTCACGAAAGCATAAGTCGTATGTAATCCGAAAGTATTCACTAGCCTGTGCGGAGGGACGAGTTAACTCACAAAGGCGTAGCGTTTACTTTCACTTAAATGGACAGAGCCCGGGTATGGCGCTCATGTTATGCAGAAATGCACGTGCACGGTGGGTGGGGAGAAACTCACAAACCTTTTCGTTTTATTCAAAACTAAACTAGAATCATAAAAACTTAGAACTTTAGAACAAAAGGATAAAACAAGTCAACAAAATATCTACAATAGATGCAAATGCATGATTTTTCAAAAACGAAATTTTCAGTTCACGACTAAATATTTACTTGAACAAGAATTTTGAAAATTTCGACAACGCGCGTTTAATTCGACTCGACTCTCGAAAAGGCTAGTCCCCAGTGGAGTCGCCAGCTGTAGCGACGTAAAATTTGCTTTGGTCGCTAATTGTGGCGATTTGTTGGAAGCTTGAAAAAGAAAAACCAAAATTTGATTTTAAAAATGGGAGGAGTCGCCACCGATCTTTTTTTCTAGGTGTGATCGGACACCTAATAAATTTATCTTAAAGAAAGAAAACCGGGCTTTGGTCTACGTTTAAAATCCAGAGAAAAATAGGGCTCGAGAGTCGGTTACGCGCGGGGAAGGTATTAGCACCCCCACGACGCCCAAAATTGGTATCTTAATAAACACGTGTTGTCTTGATTTTCAAAAATACGAGTTCGATTTAATATTTGATCGTGATCCGTTCAAAACACGAGAATTTCAAGATTTTTGATTTTTCAGAAGGATGTTCCATTTTAACATGAGCCAATCGCGATTCATCCAACATAGCGATGAAATCACAGACTTAATGTTAATATCGATACATTGCCTTATTTTTGAAATTAATTGAAAATCATGAATGAAAATATTTCTAGATAAAAACAAAGGTAAAAGAAAATTAATGTTGATGTTGAAACAAGATGTGAACTAATATGCTAAATTCGAGACAGGCAAATAATGATAAAAAGTTAAGAACATATGAAGCAAATGATATACAAAACATTTAACAATGGTAACAATGCAAAACGAAATAGTAGTGAACATATATACAAAAAAACATATGAGGTTAGAATTAAAAAACGTACAACACAAATTAAAAATAATAAAAATGACCAATGATAATGATACGTAAATAGATATCTATATGTATTAAAATATATACGTAATAATAGGAATAAAAAGTACATACATAATATTGAAATATGTACATAATAGTGTTATAAATACATATACATGATATAGAATCAAAAGAAAATATATATGCATAATATGTACATAAAAAAAACACATACACAATAGTTATTAAAAATATACGTAAGACAATATAAAAATATATATGCATGAAATAATATAATATTATAAACCAATAGTATTAAAAACATATATGAGATACTATACATACACATGATATATGAGACATACATTAGCATTAAAAGTATACAGAATATGATGTTAAAATATATATGTAATATAATATTAAAAATATATATAAGATAGTAAATACAAAATACATATAAGAATGTGATATCAAAAATATGTATGCCTAAAACAATATATATTTGAAAAGAAGATATGTACATATACATGAATTGTATAATATAAAAACGCATATAAAATATGTAGAAGTATATACATACTAATGATATAACATTAAGCTATATGATATATACATAGATATAATAATAATATTTTAAAGAAAATGGCGTTATAAGAGAAGACACCTAGATAAAAATATAAATATTGATAATAATGGCAAAGACTAATAATAATAAATGATAAATATTATTAAAATAGTGAAACAAAAGGTAAACAATTAAATAAAACTTGAAGAGGGCTAAAATCAAAGCAAAAGTAAACATTTGGGGTGATTTTTCTAAAAGGAATAAAGAAACGGGATCAATTTGAAAACGCACGAAAACAAAAAGGATCCCATAAGCAAATTTCCCAAACATTAAAACACGTAGCATCATAAAGGACCCATTTGCAAAGCGCTACAAGTTTCCGGGCCAAATTTAAAAAAATAGATAAATGCAAGCCAGGCCAAATCGAAGGCCTATGCAAAAGAGGGAGGACCAAACGCATAATTATCCCCTCATCACAAAACACGCGGGTCATGGGGGATATCGGGTCTGGTCCAAACGGGTGCACGGGTCTGATGCCTTACGGCACCGTTTTACAACATATAAAATAAAAAATAAAAGGAAACAAAAACCCTAGACCTAAATGTTTGCCCCCTTTCAATCAGAGAAGTGGAATGGAACCCTTCCCCCTCTCTCTTTCGGCCGATCAGTAGAGGCCCTTAGTTTCGGTGTTGAAACGCCATTAGAATTGGCGACGACAACCACACGAAGGTCGAGCAAGGCCGATTTGGAGGCTTTGTCACTTTCACCTCGAAACCCTCATTCGAAACCCAATCTCGACGAAACAACAGAGATTCGGTGGCAAGTTATCGGTAAGTTTCTTCTTCTTTCAATTTTTTTTGTTTTATGTGCAAATACTTAGAAAAGAAGGGCGGTGCAAAAGAAAATCAAAACATGAAGTGAAATTTGAGAATCAAAAAACAGATTGAAGCTATTGGAACTACCTTTTCTTTTCTTTTGTAACGTCTCTATTTTTATCTCTTGTATTCAAAATCTGTGTTTTTCTTTGTAAGTAAAAAAATGGGAATCCTTATTCGAAAGCTTTCGGCCTCTCCTTTTTTTGCCGAATGAGACCCCCCTTACAATCGGTTCATCCTCCTCTTTTATATCCCCTATACAATGATGATTTTTTTTTAAAAAACCTATATTTACTACTGTTTGTTTCTTCTCCTTGCTACTGTTGCTGCTTTTTGTTTCCTGTCTCTACTGTCGTTTCTCTGTTTGCAGGTGTTGTGAGAGGTGATGGACGTGATGCCTAGTGCTAGGCTGTGGGTGGTGTGCTCGAGGAGGAGCGGCGGTGGCAGAGGCCAGAAGACCCTAGGTGTGCCTGTTTCTGCCGGTTGGTGTGAATTGGGTTGTTGGGTCGTTTTCTGGGCTGATCGGGTTAGGGGTTATTGGGCTAACCGGGTTTGGGTAGTTAAACGGGTTTGGGTAAATTGTAAAGGGTTGACCGGGTTTAAAGATGTAAAGGGTTGGTTTGTAATAATTGGATTAAGGGTTGGGTAAAATTGGGCTTACAACAATATTTTTAAACCGAGACACGGTCGTGCACTCTGGTCGTGTCTAAACAGATCAAAAATTTTCCAACACGGGCCACCGGTAAGACACCACGGACGTGCGACATGGTCGTGGCACCCTTTCAACTTAGACACGGGCTCACACCATGCCACACGGCCGTGTCCCAAGACCGTGGCCAACACTGCCAAATTGAACATAGCCGTGTGCCCTCCTACACGACCGTGGGAGTAGAGAAGCATCATCGCACACGGCCGTAGGACCTCCTACACGACCGTGTTAAGAGCGAACAAGATTGTATGGCCTACACGGGCATGTGTCTCGAACCAGGCATGCCAAAACCACATGATTTCAAAGCACACGAGCTCAACCCGAGTCACACGAGCATGTGCCATGCTCGTGTGACCAAAAAACTATAAATAGTGGCCATTATTCACTTTCTCCTTCACTCAAACCTTAAAAATTTCCCTCCCCAACCACCATAAAACGCCGCCGCCGACCTCAAAACACCACCACGCTCGTAAAAGACAACCCCACGCCGGTGCTAAGCACGCCATGACCGTTCCAATTTTTCCCAGGACCGTGCACTTCTTATATTTGGTTTTATTTCCTCATTTTCTCATTTTTCTTTTACTTTATTAATTTTAGTTTTTTGTTTCATTTGATTCTAAATATTGATCAAGCATGGAATTAGTTACACTAGGATGAATAATCTAAAATACTATAGAACATTTTATGATTCCATGTTATTGATTAACATTTTCACTATTTGCTCATGCATCTAGTATACTTACTTACCCAAATTTATTAATTTTGATATCGTGTTAGAGTAGATAGATTACTTTATTTAGGTTTGTTTTGGTCATATTGCTTTTTAGTATTCATATTTAATATTTCATTGATTTTTGATTTATTAAGGACTAATGTCATTCTATTATCTTTTAGGTAAAATGTCAACATCAAACGGAAAGAAAGCCATTGTCCTTGCATCAAAGAAACGAAAGGGACCCGGTGGCTCATCATCGAGGCCCACCTCCGAAGTCCGCCATCCATTCCTCACATTCCACCAAGAAACCCAAGAGGAGTTATTCCAACTCCTACGAGCTCGAACTATAGGAACTGGGTGATGTATTGACTGGGCTGCTCTCGACCAAGTCCAACTCGTAGATGCTGTTTGGCCTCTCTTAAATACGGAGCCTTGGGAGTAATTTTTCTACATCGTCGAGCCAACCTACCTTGAACTAATGTTAGAGCTTTGCTCGACTTTTCATTTACAGGTCACAATGAATCCCAATGACCCGGGCACCATCCAATTTCGCCTTGGTGGTTTGGTGCGACGAATGAGCATATCCGAATTTGATATTGCACTAGGACTGTATACAGACGAATTCATAGCCGATGAAGACTTCCCGGATCTCCCCCGTTGTATCCATATCTCACCAATCAAATGTTGGCAAGCCCCAATCTCGGGAGGAGCTACATACAACCCCAGTCGCGTTAAGGCAACCGCCCTTGCCCCATCCATGAGGTACATTCACGCTATCCTCGCACATACATTGATGGGCCAACGTGAGAGCACCAGCATCGTCAACATACACGATGACTATTTCTTGTGGAGTATGGCAAACACTTACACCATTGACCTCGCCCACTTCGTCGCCCAAGCCATTCAACACCAAACAAAGCGACATTACAAGGGCATTATCTCCATGGGCCCATACATTACACGATTGGGCCGCCACTTCAGGCTTCTCAATACCACAGCCCAGACATCTTTGTACACACAGTCGGTCAGATGTCTCCTTAGAGCATCCAGACTATGCTTCATATAGGGATGATACAGCATCGCCCTGGGACCGATCCACTTCAGTACTGCCTCATCCAGGAAGGCGATGAGCCAGCGGACATTCCTAATGATGTCCCACCACCAGAGGAGGATGCGCCAGCCGAGCCACCACGACCCCGCCGACCAGTTCATGCAGCAGTTTCTTATGCTGACATATCTGAGCGCTTTTCATAGTTCGAGCAGCAATGCTTCCAGCACTTCGATCATATCGACGCGACCTTACGGCAGATATGCCAGCATCTCCATATCACTCCGCCACCACCACCGCAAGATCC
Organism: Gossypium stocksii; assembly: GCA_020496765.1. Lineage (NCBI taxonomy): Eukaryota > Viridiplantae > Streptophyta > Magnoliopsida > Malvales > Malvaceae > Gossypium > Gossypium stocksii. Next base: position 7,557,956 of record CM035623.1, read on the forward strand.
GTCCGAGGACTAGAGATCTCTACTCCTCTTATGTTTATTTTTTATCTTTGTTTTTACTTTTTATTTCTAACTTTAGTTTTCTTTTTATTCTTATTGTGTTTTAATCATTTAAGTATTAGTATTTTTAGAACTTAGTATATTTATTTTTTTAGCTATCATATTTCTATCTTTCATATTGGCTAATCCCTAACGAGTAATCTTTATTAATCAAAAATTCCCACGACTAATTAATATTTTCGCAATTTCAAAAAGGAGCTCTACAACTCATATTCAAACGAAAATGGGAACACCATGCCACAATTGCCGACTCTTCCTCACAAATTCATCATAAATTTAGGGAGTTTCAATTCTCTCCTTATCTTAAGATATTATCCTTCTCTTGCTATTTATATATCTTTGTACATTGAGGGCAATGTACATCTTAAGTGTGGGGGGAAGCTTACTTTAAATCTTTACATTATCTGTGAAAATCCCTGAAATTGTACTTTATGCATTGTTCTTACCTAATTCTCAGGCTCCTATTAGGAATTTATTCTGATTGATTTATGGTTTCTATTGATATGCTGAGAATTAAGATATAGGTGCTTGTACTCTGATTATTCAAACTTTAAAACATTAGGGAATCAAGCATGATGAGTTAAAATTCTTGAGAACCACATTTTTTGCATAAGTTATGTCCCTAATTCTAAGTATTATCTTGAGATCTGAAATTTACAGGATTGACATCAAAAGCCATAATTCTGGTGAGATTTTGAACCTTTTGAGCATACATTCTTTCGTGCTCACTTTTATTATTGCTTGTTATTCTAGAACTTGCTTTGATTATACGCGTCAAGACCGCATCATTGATTTGATATTTTGAGATGATAAAGGCACTTAGGATTTAACCCACTTACTTCACAAAAAGCCTACCTCCATAATTTAACCCCTAGTGAACCCCGTTGAGCCTAACAACCCATTCTTTGACTTACCTTCTAATTATTAACCAATAACCCATTTTTTGTTGAATCTCATTCAATTACTTTGACCCCTATTTTTGTGGAGAGTTGAAGTCGAATTATTATCTAGCTTTATTCTCTTTTCCAATTTGTAAACTTTTAAATGTTCGAGTTATTATATTTAATTTGAGTTGTTCTTAAAAAAATGTGTATATACAGTTAAATTCAATTGTAATTTGTAATAGTTCAATAGTTTTTACATATTTCTATTTAAAGGCTACTAAGGCAGAAATGATATTATCAAGAATTAGCCCTAGAAATATGTTCCAAAATGATAGAGATTTTTTTAGCTAGATAATTTTTCAAGTTCAATCTCGATTCTAACCCTCTTTTGTAGCCTGTGACAACACCTCTAACCAAGCCCCATTACAACCACTACAAAGACCTTTTGATCAATGTGTCATATCAATCTATAGTGGTGGAGAAGTGATTTTCTTGCAAGCCTATAGTAATAACTTTTCAGATTGACTAGAGAGTGCTTAATTCTTGAACCCTAAACACTTAGAGTGGATAGAGTGAACCTTTAGTGAGGATGTCAACTTCTGTTAATTAAGATGGAGAGATAATTACTTAGGAAAAGAGAGAAAGCTTATGTTTCAATGATAAAATTCTCAACTTAAAGTGATTGAGTCTCTAGTGTCCTTTTGATTGAATTCTCATGGTATAATTACCTGTAGATTAGTTTGAAACATTATTAATAGAAGTTGTAAGTTGAGAAGAATGATTCTTTATTAGGGATTGAGATTTTTGCTTGAGGACAAGCAAAGGCTTAAGTGTAGGGGTATTTGATAAACAATAAATTACACATATTTTACCCCATGTTTAGCCTATATTATGGATGAATTATTATTAATTTTGTGAGAATTGGTGCTCTTAATCTTTCTTTTTCATATCTTATACCCAGAAGAGCATAAGGAAGAGAAAAAAAGGAAAACGGGCCAAAAACGGAGAAAATAGGCCAAAATGGGAAAACGAAATGGCCCAAGAAGTCACCACATGGCCATGGTACACGGCCGTGTCACATGAAGTCCACACGGCCCAGTCCCGATAAGCACGGCCAGGCCACACGGTCATGCCTCCATCAACAGAATCACACACGGCCTCTTGTCGATCCACACGGGCGTGGCACACGAGCATGTCCCTGTCGTGAGGAAGAGTAATTTCACTCGGATTGGGATACTTAGAGGCTAAGAAAGGCCTCCCAAAGCTCTATATAAAGACCCTAGGAGGCAACTCTAAGGGTGTACTTGATTCCCTACCAAGGGTATTCTTTTCTCCAGGTGGGAAGTCATCTTTCTGCCAACACAGAGAGTGAAAGCCAGGGATTACTAGCTGGAAAGCTGATTGATTCATCCCAGAAGCCGGAGCTCTACATCAAGACAGAGATTTTCCCTTCAAATCCTTCAGGGATCTTTGGGTTCTTTTATGTTTTGTTATCTTATTACTTCTGCGATGTTTTCTTTCTTTATTATGAACTAAACCTCTCAAATACTTAAGGGGGATAAAACCTAAGACGAATCTTGTTATTATTTATTCTTGAGTTATATAATAAATACTTGAATTGTTCTTAATTATGTGTACTTAATTCTTGTTTTAATAGTCCTAGGTATTAATTCAAGAAATGGATGTGCTTAAAGTAGAGGAGCAAAAGTCCCTGTGATAAGAGTAGATCTACCATAATTAAGCGAAGTTGCATGCAACCCTAGACATAGGGCGACAAATGTGTATGAATACCTTTACTAAATCTCCTTTTTTTTCTTTCTACACTTAAAATAAGTCTGTCAATTAAAATGCAAGTTAAACGTGGTCATCAACGGACAACAAATGAGGTTTTGTGTGGGTGTTTTGTTTATTCAACAACTTTCTTTTTGGTTTATATGAAATTGGTTAAAATTTTAATATTTCTTTTTACTTTTTGGAAATTTAAATTTAAATTTTTATATTTTTGCTTTATGTAATTTAATACTTATACTTTTCAAATTTCAAAATTTAAATTCAACTGTTAACATTGAGGGATGAAGCAAAAAATATATATATAATATGGGCTGGGCTCAAGCTTAAACAATCAAGGCTCAAGCTCGACTCGACTCGACCCAACCATTAATTTTTAAATTTATAATACTTTAGATTATGTAATTTAGAATACATTAAAAAATAAACATATACTAAATATATAATACTACTCTAATGTAAATATTAAAATAATATTAAGATGACTATATAAAAATTTTGCAATAAATGAAAAATATATAGAACTATTAAATATTAAAATAAATGGTATATTCAAAAAATAATTAATTAATTAAACATATAAGTTTCTATCATTGTTTTCATGTATCTACTTAAATTAAAAACTAAAAGGATGTATGATAATAAATAAGAAAAATGATCAATTGCTTATTCAAAATAATTTCAACTCTTAAATAAAGACAGATGAAATTTATTATATTAGAATTAAATTTTTTTAGTTTTTATATAATTGGAATTTACTAATATGAAGTAAATAAATACATTTTAATATTGTAACATTCATTTAGTTTATATCAACAAAATGTTCAACCTTGGAAACATTAGTTATGATTAAATTATTTTTTATATATTTACTCGAATGATTAAAATATTAATCGATGTAAATAAAAAAAATGATTCATTTGCATTTGGTAAGATTTAATTAAACAATAATTTTTTTTGTTTTTTTTTTCTCATAGAAGTATTTTTCATTGAATAATTTAATTACAAAGAAAAAAACATTGTTTCAAAACATGAATATCAGATCATATCTAATTACCTACAATATGAAATGAGAAAATTTATAAATTTATTTACTTCAATTGAATAAATTCAAAAAAATTAAACTAAAGATTCTTATATAAAACATTTACTTTATAATTTTTTTTAATAGATTTCATATAATTGTTTATAATTAAATCTAATATAAATAAAAAGACAAAGCCGCAGAGCGGGGTTATATCCCTAGTATACTAATAATAATTCTGTGGTTACCATAATTAGTGAGAAAAACTCAATGCAATGGCGCCCAACTTTTGGAGTAAGACAGGATTTCAAGTTGTCTATAAAGTCCAAGGCTTTAGTTGATTCAAATGCACGAAGGTATCAAGTGAGTGGCTTGTTGATTTAGAGAAGATGGAGGCTAAATCGTTGTTGGTACTACTCACTACATTGCTGTTTATCATACAAGGCTGGCCACAGACTGAGAGCTGCTTGGAGCAGGAGAGAATTGCTCTCTTCCAACTCAAATCTTTCTTCAATCACCCTCCCGAATTGAAGGACTGGGTGGATGTGAAAGGTTCGAATTGTTGTCAATGGGAAAGAGTTGAGTGCAACATCACTAGTAAAAGAGTAATAGGCCTTTCTCTTTATTTCACACGTCTAAGTAATTCAGATGGGTATCTCAATGTCTCTTTATTTCTTCCATTTGAAGAATTGAAGAGTCTTGATTTGGGTGGCAATAAAATTGCAGGTTTTGTGGATAATAAAGGTTTGTTGCTTTTCATCTCTATGATAACCCATTAATCCTTGAAATTTTATTTAACATTTTATAAATATTTCATTTATTTTGTTATTGTAAATTAAGACAATCATGACCAATAACTTTCTCTTGTATGTAGTATCTTTATCATCTACTTTCTACAACTTGGAATTGGACTTATACGAAAATTACTTCAATGAGAGTATCTTATTAAGTAAGCTTCTTTTAAAATAAATTAAAATGTAGTGATTACTAAATTCTCTATTAATTTATTTCATCCTACTGTTATGAAACTTCTTTTAATTAATTTTAATTAACTGTGAATATCCTTGATACATATTGTTACTTGATATATTTCATTGCTCTTGGATAGAATTGAAGAGTTTGACAAACTTGAAGAAATTAGATCTAAGCCAAAATAGGATCGTAAGCCTCCGTCACTTTGAAGGTATATTTAAATTTAATATTTTATATATAATCAACACAATCTTCAAAGTGTTGATCTATAAAAGTTATCTTTATGAACAAGTTAAAATATGAAAGCTTGACTAGTAATTATTCTTTCATATTATACAAACAAATTCTCTTCAGAATTGTATGACATAAATCTTTTATAGGTGAGAAAGTACATCCGATGATGAATTTGGAAGTGCTTGATTTGTATGGTAATCTCTTGAACATCAATGATCTGACATATCTTAAGGGGTTATCAAATTTAAAGTCCTTGAACATTGGAGGAAACCAATTGAAAGGGTCAATAGATATTAGAGGTATGTAAAATTTCATAAAATAAAAATAATAAGCTATATGTAAATTACAATTTCATCAACTTTTTTAACTGTTAAAAAAATTATATTCAAATATATTCCTTCTTATGGGATTTAATTTTTTTAGGTAGTAAAATAAAGGTATAATAATTTTTTGACCCTCTAATTTTACAAAAAAAAAAAATTTACTTTAGCCCTCAATTTAATTTTTCAACTCTTTTAATCCTCAAATTTACATTTTTTTTTCACATCACTTCAAAATGAATGGAAAAGTTAACGTTTGTTATTTTTGCTAATGTGGCATACATATAGATTACTATGTAGATGACATATCAGCATTTAACTAATTTTTAAAAATTTAAGTATTTTTTAATTTTTTTCAAAATTTTAATAATTTTAATGGTTATTTATTTTTTAAAATAGTTTTTATTTTTATTTTTAAATTAAAAATTCATTAAATATTAACGTGCCATTCACTTGACAATTCACATGTATGCAATATTAGCAAAGTTAAAAAAACGTTAATCTTTTCCATTCATTTTGGGATAATTTGACAAAAAATGCAAATTTAAGGACTAAAAAAACCAAAAAGTTAAATGGAGGTCTAAAATAATTTTGTTATAAAGTTGAAAGGTCAAATAAGTTATTATGCCTAAAATAAAATGTTTTTGACGACTTTCTTTTATTGAGGAAGGTAGTTGAATTTCATGAACCAAAATTATCGAATTTTTGGCGTATGATTTTGTTTGACTGATAAAAAGATATTTGATTGATTTGAATAGTATTGAATCATCTGACAAAGTTAAAGGAGTTGTATTTGATGGATAATGAAATTGAGAGCCTCCTATCTCCCCATGGTATGTGTCAATATATTTTACTTTATCATATTCTTACATATACATATCGATATCTCATTTAAATTTATCTAAATGTTTTGTAGATGGTGAGAGGTCACTTAATTTAACCAATTTAGAAATGCTTTATTTGGGTAACAACTTCTACAACAACAGTGTATTAGCACAGCTGAGTGGGCTTTCCAATCTAAGGTCGTTGATTATATACAATAACCGGCTAAAAGGATCAACAAATATTAAAGGTGGAATTACTTAATATCTTTAATCTTCCTTTAAATGAAATAAACTACTTGTTGCATTATTGCATTTATCATGTATGATTTAATTTTAAATTTTATTTTTTGATCTTCACAAAATTATTTGATATATATTTTAAGTAACTTAAGAGTCATTGAGAAAAATATTTTAATTTAAAGAAATGTATAAATTTTATATATTATCGCTTTTACAATTATATAAAAAATATATCAATATATAAATTAAAATTTTATCTCTTGAATAATAAAGTAAAATATATATACCAAAATAATAGTATTTCAATTTCAATTTCTTTTCTGTGTTATCAATTTTTTTAGTATTAAATTAAAAATAGTATTTTAATTAATAAATACAATTAACCTTTACATAAAACGAAAAAGAAACTAGTTAATATATATAGCTTTGTAGATGTGGAATCTATTATTGTTACCTTCTATAGTAGTTGCGTGTACAAAGTATACAATATACTTTTTATTAAATTAGTTCTTTATAATAATATGTTGTCTCATATTTTAACACAACTAATTCTATTTTTAAGTGAAAAAATAAATAAATTTTAGTTAAGATATTATTTCAATAAAATATTTAAATTTTATATAAAATATATTAATCATATTTTGTTAAATGAAAATGGTTTTTAATAAATGGAGTTACATTAGTAAATTTTATTAAAGATACAATTTGAATCTCGGTAATTAATATTTTTATTAATATACTATAGTTTTTAATTTAAATTTCTTTAAAAAATTAAATATAATTTAAATATTGAATGTTGTTATAAGTGTATAACAATAACTTGTCTACAACATCCAATATTTTGACAGAAAAAAGGAGTTATTATATAAAAGTTGAATATAACTTAATTTTTGTGATGATTATTTTATTGGACTGACAAAAAATATATTGCATTGATTTGGATAGTATTGAATAATCTGACAAAGCTAAAGGAGTTGGATTTGAGTCAGAATAAAATTAAGAGCCTCCGATCTCTCCATGGTATGTGTTGATATATTTTACTTTATTATATTCTTATATATTCATATCAATATCTCATTTAATAGTCTATTAATAATAAATTTGTTAATCTAAATGCTTTGTAGATGGTGAGAGAGGCACCTTAATTTGGCCAATTTAGAAGAGCTTAATTTAACAACAGTTTATTAGCACCTCTTAGTGGGCTTTCCAAATCTAAAGTCATTGTATATATACAATAACCAACTTAAAAGATCAAGAATTACTTAACATATTTAATCTTCCTTTAAATCAAATAAACTACTTGTTGAATTATTGCATTTATCATGTGTGATTTAATTTTAAATTCTATTTATCAATCTTCTCAGAATTATTTGATATTTTGAGTAACTTAGAGTCATTGAGAAAAATATTTTAATTTAAAAAAATTACAAATTTTATATATTATCACTTTTACAATTATATAAAAAATTATATTAATATATAAATTAAAATTTCCTCTTCAATATATAAAGTAAAATATATGTACAAAAATAGTAGTATTTCAATTTCAATCTTTTTCTGTTTTATCAATTTTTTTAGTATTAAATTAAAAAATGGTATTTTAATTAATAAATACAATTAACTTGTACATAGCAACAGAAAGAAACTAGTTAATATATATAGCTTTGTAGATGTGGAACTTATTTTTCTTACCTTCTATAATAGTTGCATACAATATACTTTTTATTAAATTAGTTCTTTAAAATAATATGTTGTCTCACATTTTAACACAACTAATTCTATTTTTAAGTAAATAAATAAATAAATTTTAGTTAAGATATTATTTCAATAAAATATTTAAATTTTATATAAAATATATTAATCATATTTTATTAAATGAAAATGGTTTTTAATAAATGGAGTTACATTAGTAAATTTTATTAAAGATACAATTTGAATCTTGATAATTAATATTTTTATTAATATATTATAGTTTTTAATTTAAATTTCTTTAAAAAAATTAAATATAATTTAAATATTAAATGTTGTTATAAGTGTATAACAATAACTTATCTATAACATCCAATATTTTGACAGAACAATGGAGTTATTATATAAAAGTTGAATATAACTTAATTTTTATGATGATTACTTTATTGGACTAACAAAAAAATATATTGTATCGATTTGGATAGTATTGAATAATCTGACAAAGCTAAAGAAGTTGGATTTGAGTTACAATAAAATTGAGGGCCTACAATCTTTCCATGGTACGTGTTGATATGTTTTACTTTATCATATTATTAAATATACATTCCAATATCTCATTTAATTTTCCATTAGAAATAAATTTGCTTATCTAAATGCTTTGTAGATGGTGAGAGGCCACTTAATGTAACCAATTTAGAAGAGCTTAATTTGTATTGCAACTCCTTCACAAACAGTTTATTGACACAGCTTAGTGGATTTTCCAATCTAAAGTCATTGAGGATAGGGAATAACCAGCTTAAAGGATCAATAAATATTAAAGGTGAAATTACTTAATATATTTAATCTTCCTTTAAACAAAACAAATTAATTGTTGAGTTATTACATTCATTTTGTGTGATTTAATTTTAAATTTTATTTGCTGATCTTCACAGAATTATTAGATTCTTTGAGCAACTTAGAGGAGCTAGACATAAGCGGGAATGAGGTGAAGGAATTTGTGCCTATAAAGAATAAAGGTATATGTATCAACTAAGGAAAGTCTTACTAATTACTTGCCATTAGATATCTAGTGAGCTGATGCCAACCATTAATTTGACTTTCAGAAAATGGAAGTTTGGGAAAGCTAAAGATTGCTACATTAGACTCTGTGTTCACCGGTGAAACTACTTCTTTAATACAACTTCTGAAGACATTCTCATCTGTTAAGACATTATATTTGGGATACAATAAATTTAACGACACATTTCCTACTCAAGGTATAATATGTATGTATGAGAATATATAATTTTATAATTTGATTCCATTTAAAAATATTATTTACTTAACATCCGTCATTTAAATAACTCTTATACACTTGTAAAGATCAATTGCATGTGTCGAGCAAAATAGAGGAATTAGTGTTGGAGTCGTCATCTCTCAACAACAACATTCTTCAAAGCATCGGTGCATTGGCCTCTCTTAAAATTTTGTCTTTGAATAGTTGTGGGCTGTCTGGGACATTACCTACGCAAGGTAAATTAATAATCATGACATAATTATTTAGACAATCTCTTGATTAAATATTTTTTTATCCTCTTAGAATATCAAAGTAACTTGCACAAAAAATTTTTACAGGGTGGTGTGATTTACAAAAGCTTGAGGTGTTGGACCTTAGTGAAAATGCTCTTAAGGGAACACTCCCTTCATGTTTGGCTAACTTGTCATCTCTTCATTACTTGGATATTTCCGATAATCAATTCGCCGGGAAAGTTGCCTCCACTGCTTTACCCAATCTCACTTTGCTTAGATTCATTTCTTTTTCACGAAACTTATTCGAAGTTCCATCCAATTTTATATCATTTGCCAACCACTCACATCTCAAAGTTCTCTTGGGCAGTCAAAACAAGTTAGTCAAAGAGCCTACCATTCAAACATGGGTCCCAAAGTTCCAACTAAAAGTCTTCCGTTTGTCGAATTGCACAACAAAGGAACTCCACATTGAAATTCCAAAATTCCTCTATTACCAAAATGACCTGAGGTTTATTGATCTTTCATATAATAATTTTGGAGGGAAGATTCCTTTTTGGTTGTTAGAGAACAATACAAGAATGGACGCATTTTTAATGAAGGGTAACTCTTTTATGGGCTATCTCAATCTTCCATCTCATCCGAGTCCAAACACGTCAGTTGTTGATATATCTGACAACAAAATACGAGGTCCCATTCCAGCAAACATTTGTTCAATCTTTCCACAACTATTTGGGTTAAATTTGTCAGGCAATTTCCTTCAAGGTAATATTCCTCCTTGTTTGGGTAGTTTGGATACTTCAGATCTATCACATAATCAACTATCAGGAGGAATACCAGAAATGTTAGCTCAAAGTGACTCATTGACGTTTCTTAGGCTATCAAATAATCATATAAGTGGGAAGATAACCCCCACTATCTTTCGCTCATCTTCATTAGCATATTTATATTTAGATGGCAATAACTTTGATGGAAATATACCTAGCATTGATATCTCAACTATCCCCTTGTACCGTCTTGAAGATGTGGATTTAAGTAACAACAATTTGTCTGGAGAACTCCCAAGATGGATATGGAATGTGCCAAATTTAAAAGCATTGGCAGTATCCAACAATCAGCTCAAGGGTCTCATTCCGATGGAATTGTGCTACTTGGATTCTCTTACTATTTTGGACCTCTCAAAAAACAATTTTTCTGGCCCAATACCATCTTGCTTCGTTGCACATTCTATTACACATCTCCATTTGAGCAAAAATAGATTAAGTGGAACCTTGACAAATGCATTATTTAATAGTTCTTCCTTGGTGACTTTAGATCTTAGTGAAAACCAGTTGACTGGGGAAATTCCATACAGGATTGGAACTCTTTCGGCTTTAAGTGTCCTCCTTCTAAAAGCCAATTATTTTATCGGAGAAATTCCCATTGAGATATGTAAATTGTATTCGTTAAGCATCATTGATCTTTCTCAAAACAAGCTTTCTGGTTCAATACCTTCTTGTTTGAGTCATTTAACTCTTGAGCCAAATTATGAAAAATCTTTTACAAAGACCTATGAGGATTCATTTGGAGGAATTCTGAAAGGAGCTAATTACTTTGGAATGACCGAATTTGAGTGGTCCACTTTAAGAGGAGCTAGGTCATTGGATGTAAATCTCTTTATTGAGAATCAAATGGAAGAAAAGGTGGACTATACAACAAAGAGAGCATCTTACACATACAAGGGAAACATTCTTCAGTACATGTCCGGAGTTGATTTATCATGTAATAGATTAACAGGTGAAATCCCCTCAGAGATTGGAAATTTGAGTGAAATTCGATCACTAAACTTGTCACACAATAATTTGACTGGACATATACCGTCAATATTCTCAAAGCTCAAGCAAATTGAGAGTCTGGACCTTTCTCACAACAACCTAATCGGAAGAATCCCTACTCAATTGACAGAGTTGTACACCTTAGCAGTCTTCAATGTGTCATACAACAACTTGTCAGGGAGTATTCCGTCTCCGAAAGCTCAATTTGGAACCTTCGATGAAAGCAGTTATGTGGAGAATCCTTTTCTCTGCGGGCCTCCCCTGCATAAAAATTGCAGCGACCTTGATTCACCCCCGACAGCAGCACCAAATACCTCAAACAACGAAGAAGAAAGTGGTTTGATGGACAAGTATGTTTTTTGGGTGACCTTTTTTGTTTCTTATGTAATTGTGTTACTGGTTATTGTTCTCATCCTGTATATAAATCCTTATTGGCGACAAGCATGGTTTTCTTTTGTTGAACACTGCATCAAGACCTGCCAGTATTTTGTTGAGGACAATCTTCTGCGATTTCCCATCTTCAAAAGAAGCAGTTAGCCGTGTGCTTTGGTGGTTTACATTTGTATGTAATTGTTCTCAAAGTTTGTTTGGGTTATTTGCTTTAAGGTTTTTAAAGGTAGAATGTATTGATAGTGCATTATGAGAAAACTATATATAATGTTATGCATTACCGATTAAAACATTTAATAATGCTTTACAATTTTCAACGTTCTGATAAACATATTGTAGCATATATGTTAATATATATATATATATATATATATATAAAATTTATATCTATCCATATTTTTGTAGTCAAACAAGCCATTTCATATTGTTTCAAACCTTAGCGTAAAGAAAGAAAAAAAATTTATTTTAAACTTTGATTCCACGTCCTTATCCCTTTTAAATAGGAGAATGATAAATTAAAATTTTCTTCCTAATTTTTAGCACTTTAGTTGGATTTGAATTTTTTCAAGAGGAAAAAATTAGAAATCGGGAGGAAAATCTGATTTATCTCATATTAAAAAAGGGATAAAGATGACGTGAAATCACAATTTCATACAATCCCTTCTCAAAGAAAAATCTTTTACCACTAAATCATAAGCTCAAACTTATATATATATATAAATAAGTCCAAATTAAATTTATATTAACTACTAAATATGAATGACAAAAATAGTTTTTAAATTTTTAAATGTTATAAATATTTTTTAAATTAATAAAGTTATCATAAATAAATAAACTCAAATTAATAAATATTTAAAAATTGAGTTCACATCATATTTATCTAATTTGAAATTAATAAATTTGAGTAACAATAAAATTGAAAGCCTCCAATCTCCCCATGATATGTGTTGATATGTTTTATTTTATCATATTCTTACATATACATACTAACATCTCATTTAACATTCCATTAGTGATAATTCCACTTATCTAAATGCTTTGTAGATGGTGAGAGGCCACTTAGTTTGACCAATTTAGAAGAGCTCAATTTGGATTTCAACTCCTTCACAAGAACTTATTGGCATAGCTTAAAGTATCAATAAATATTAAAGGTGAAATTACTTAATATATTTAATATTCCTTTAAACAAAGCAAATTAATTGTAGAGTTATTACATTTATTCTCTGTAATTTAATTTTAAATTTTATTTATCGATTTTCACAAAATTATTCGATGCTTTGAGCAACTTAGAGGAGCTAAATATGAGCGGAATGAGATGAAGGAATTTGTGCCCATAATGAATAAAGGTATATGTATCAACTAGGAAAGTCTTACTAATTGCTTGCCATTAGATATCTAGTGAATGATGCCAACCACTAATTTGGCTCTCAAAAAATAGAAGTTTGGGAAAGCTAAAAGTTGCTATTTTAGACTATGTGTTCACCAGTGGAACTATTTCTCTAATACAACTTTTGTACCTTATATTTGAGAGGTAATTACTTCAACGACACATTTTCTACTCAAGGTATAATATGTATGTGTGTAAATATATAGTTTTATAATTTGGTTCCATTTAAAAATATTATTGTAACACCTCAAAATTTGGGATTAAAAGTTTTGAGGTATGTATTTAGGATCAGTGAGTAGTTTGAATTTATATGAGGGTTAAATTAGAAGATTATTATTATAATTGGAATTAGTCTCAAATGGTGTAGAAAAATGGAAAGCTCAAACCAAGTCTGGCGAAGTTCAAGACAATACATGAGATAGAAGCTTGAAGAGACTTTATTTGACTTAGAAATAATATCCGGAAATTTTGTTAAAATGCTTTGGTATGAATGAAAAATCAAAACCTGTTAGTACTTTCTTTGCTTTTCATTTTAAGCTTAATGTTTCTATGTTGCCAAAAAATAATGTAGAACAAGAATACATATTAAAGATATCATATGCAAATGTTGTTGCTAACTTAATGTATGTTATGGTACGTACAAAATTTGACATTTCATAAACAATTGGAGTGGTGAACAGATATATGCATGATTCAGGAAAGGAACATCGACAAGCTATGAAATGGATTTTGCGATATTTCCATAGTATAATGGATATTTGATTGATTTTTTAGTAAGACGATAATCAAGGTGAATGGATCTTGTGATTCAAGCTATGCTAGTAATCTAGACAAATAATGATCGACTATTGGTTATGTGTTTACTCTTGCAAATGAGCCAGTTAGTTAAAAGTCTAATTTACAGTCAACAGTTTGTCTTATCTACTACAGAAGCAAAGTATATGACAATCATAAAGGCTGTAAAAGATACAATTTAGTTTCAAGGGTTGCTTGATGAATTGGAAATTAAGCAGAAGTACGTCAAAGTACATTGTGATAATCAGAGTGCTATTCAATTAGCAAAGAATCAAGTTTATCATGCAAGGATGAAGCACACTGACATTTGGTATTATTTTGTATGAGAGATTTTGGAAAAGGCAGAATAAATATTCAGAAAATTTTTACTATTAAGAATTCAGTCGATATAATGATTAAGATTGTGATTGTAGTTAAGTTCCAACTATGTTTGGACTTAATCATTGTTAAAACTTGAAGGTTGAAATTTAAATACACTATCAAATATTATTTTACAATGTTATTTTACAATGTAAAGATTTATTGTAGTAGTACAATCCCACATCTCAAAAATGCAAGGTTATAGAGAGTTTATACAACTATAAATAGGGATTGTTTTCCACCGTTTTTGTCATTTTCTGACAATTAAAATTTTTTTCTTACTCTATTCACACATCACCTTCATAAAATTTTACCCTTCCATATGAAAAGTGACTACAAATATTTAATATCTGTAAGGATGATTTTTGAATTTGAATTTACATGATGGTTAAATTAGGAGATTATTATTATAACTGAAATTAGTCTCAAATGGTGTTGAAAAATGGAGAGCTCAGGTTCATTATTATGCTAAAAGTAGAACATTAATAAGAGAGGTAAAACATATATTAAAAATAGAACATTAATAAGAGAGGTAAAATAAAATTATTGTTAAAAACTGTCAAGTAATTCTTACTCACCAGCATGCATACTTTGGGCATTAAATACCCTTTTATCTCATTTTATTGATGAATCATGGCCTCTCTATTAATTGTTTAAAACATATATTTAAAAAGAAATATCAAAATCATATACGAAAATGATTTGCGACAAATAATTTATTTCTATGAGAAAAAAATGGCTATTTATATTTATTTTCAAAGAAAAAAAGGAACTTGTGGATGTGTTAACCTAAGTTTCTTTACAAGAGTATAGACCTTATCTTTGCTTTATATATACACTGCTTTGAATCTGATCCAGATTCAGCTTCTTGCCTCCTGCTTTTATTTTGTTTATGAGCGTTTATCAAACAGATTCAAGATTATGGACTAGTATACCAAAATTTACTGTAAATACACTTATGCCTTAGCTCTCTCTATGGGGGGACAAAACTTTCATACCGAGCTTGCGACCGCTGGATCGACTAGTCGGATTTATTGGTTCGTTACCGGATTAGCAATTCTGAAGTTGGTTGTTTTCTATTGTGCTCGGCCAGCTACAACCGACAGACCATCCCAGAACGCCCAGGATTAGATCGAGCCTTGAACACGCATTAACCTGAAACAAAACCGAGCCATTCCTTGTCAGTATGTAGTTCATTTCATGTCATTCTAAAGCATTATTGGATTGGCAAAGTGGGTCTGAACACAGTACCAAAATTTCAAGGTTGGCTTCGACATGAAATAACATGACTGCCATTCCCCTTCCTCTATCAATCTCAGCCTGAAACAGAAGAAAGTAAAGATGTTACGGAACTATCAAACTATTAACATTATCGGCGTTGAATTTAAACCAACTCACCACACAGGCGCATATGGTGATGCCTACAGCTGCCAATGCTGTTGTGACCTCAGCCATCATTCCTAAAATCATATGTGCAATTAGCAAAAATAAAATGAATAACAAAGTCTGATGCAACCTACAATGGCTGAAAAATGAAAGCATATTGACCTCAAATGCCTGGTCGGATCTCAATAAACAAGGTTCCAAGATTATATGTTATTTGAATTCAACTGTCAGACTGTGAGTGCATGTATGTTCAAGTCTTTGTAAATTTTCAATATATGTGGAGCATCCTTGGAGGATCATATCCCCATACCATATCCAAATATGTGCTTGACATGGGTATAGGAAAATGAAGAGTCGGAGCAGTATGGATCAAGACAAATGTCTATGGGAACAGTTTGGTAGGATGATCCACGTTTCCTTTGAAGTCCAAAGAAAAAGGAAACAAGTTAACTAAAGGGCTGTAAGCCAACAGTCTCATTGGATCCGTAGCTATTTCATAGCAAAATGAGTCTACTTTAGTCATTCAAATTTCTAAGTCACTAGCATCAATATGCCACCAAATAAGTGTAAAATAACCTGAACACAATCACCAAAAGATTTACCTCGTCGGTCTATACAAACGACAGAAAACCACTGGATAGAATGTCCTTCAAGATTGTGCCACGAGGTGATTTTACTGGCTTGCCAACTTTCCAAACCAGGCAAGACCTCCTTGTGAGGAGGATTGTTTGCAGGTATCATTTTTGCAGCACCATTGCCCAGTGAAAACAAGTAGCCATTGGCCTTTGAACCCACATCTTGTACTTGTTTGTTATGTTTCCCATTGACCTTAGGGACCCAAATACTTCCATTTTTTGCCGTCAAGGCATCTTCAGAACTTCTTCCTGGGGTTGAAAAATCCACAATGTTCTTCAGGATCTTCTCCCATAGAGGTCTGTTCTGTCTGGAACTATGTGAGAGCTCTTCCATTTCACTATCCTCTTCAGAATAAGCAATGAAGTCGTTTACTCTATCTGTTGTTATTTCCACAGCAGACAGTGCAGCTTGCTCCCTCAAGAACTAATTATTAGAAATTTAGACAGTCAGTGACTCAATGGTTAAAGAGAAAATAAAAAATATATATATAATTCACAGTTTCATACTCCATGCAATTCAACCTACTTTCATGATTTTGTGCCTGGCACTACGTGTTTTAGCATTTTGCAACCACTGTTTATGCCTTTGAAAAGCTGATTTGCTTGAGAGTGCCTGGAACAAGAGGCAAAGATGTACATTACGAAAGAACCAGGGTTATTGCTTGTGCACAAATGAAATCAATACTGTAACGTGGTCAATTTAGAATAGCGGCCAACCGAGAGGGCAGATAAGAATATTTGACAGCAATAACTACAGTTTTGTAAGTGGTTCAATCTATAACCAAGTCTTCTACTCCGTCATAACTGACAAAATAGAAAATATCTTTTCAATATTAGGTCCAATGACCTATAACCGTACTCTGAATTCGGTGCACTAACTGCTAGTTTAAAATTTTTGAAAGAAAAAGAAACACAAATTTATATCATCGAGCATATGAAATACGAGTTGTCCCACAATTTAAATATTATCATGGAAGCATGTTCTATTATAAGCTCAGCAAAATGGACATTGAACCATGTTCAATATATACTAACGTTATAGGTGATAATCTCCACAACTTCTGCATTGGCAAGCACATGCGTGGGAGAAACAAGATTACCATTGACCTGCAATGAGAAAGTCATGCATTGAATTGGTGCAATTTGTTGTAGGCTGACACTAGAATTAGAAATTAGCAACATGCAATACAAAAGTACCTTCGCCGCCACCATTTTGTTTCCAATGTCGGTGTGTATCATGTAGGCATAATCAATAACAGTAGCCCCTCTAGGCAAATTTTTAATCTTCCCATCACAAGGAATATATATAAGAGCACTAGTTCCCACAAAATTATGGTAATATTTTAGCAGAAATAAAAGCACAAATTATGGTTTATGAATTATCATACCTCTCCCCTTGGGGTAAAGACAAAGATACGACTGCATAAGAGATCTCTGGTAATGGTATCTACAAATTCTCTAGAGCTCATGTTGCCAACGAACTCCTCTTGCCATTCTCTAATTGCATTGAGCCAACCAACCTGGAGAAAAGAGAAAGCTTCATCCATAAAATTAGAATTCCTGTCGGGCTTTAAAAGGTCTGAAGGAAGTCCTTTAAAGACTATTCCTAATGACAACTTGTCAAGGAAACTAGGTATACCCTGAGTGCTATGTTTGCATTGTTAAGGCAAACTAGTTTCCCTCTTGAATTTCTACCATTTGGCACAGCATGCCCAACTAGACCAGTAACAAAGACTCTCCCACTATAATGAGCAGCAATGCCTCTCTCAGCTATCAAATCCATCTCTTCCGTTCTAATCTGCCAGAAACCAACAAAAGTAATTTAATAAAATATGTTGCAAATTTCAAAAAAGAAACAGACTAAATTACAATAAGCATCATTTGGACTTTCATTTTCTGATAAATTACTAACATAAATGATTCATCCAGGATTCAAAATTGTTTTGAAAGAACTTAAGGATATCCTCACATTAAGAACTTTATTCCAAATAATTTAACTTAGCAAAAAGTTGTTCTAGAAATAGCTGAAAGGAATATTGAGAATGTAAGAACCTGAACTTCCAGGCGAAACATGCTTTCATACAAAAATGGAATTACGTTTGTATGAAGACTTTGATAGCCATTAGGTTTTGGTGTTGCTATGTAGTCTTTCATCTGTTCAAAAGACAGACCAATATTTCACAAATTATCAATAACCTAACATCAAAAGTACACCAAATTAGAGGAGAAAGAAGGATACATACAGCTCTAGGAACAGGAGTCCAAATACCATGGACCAACCCAAGAACATGGTAGCAAATCTGCATGAAGTAAATGCATTTGTTACCGAACTACATGTGCATTCTTAGACAACTACGTTCTTTTGTATTGGCAAAAAATGTCACCTGCTGTGAACTGCACAAAGGCCCAACTCCAACCGATGGCTTTGGTTTTATGATTACACGGAGCTGTTTATAACCAAGAGGAACAATGTGTCAATAAGCAAAAATAAACCATAAGAAAGTTTCTTGTTAGATGTCAAGATGGTTCAAGGAAATATCAAAACAGACCTGGGCTATTTGGTTAACCTCACTGATTGAACCCTTAGATTTGAGCACAGATTTGTACATACTGTGATCCAAAAAGAAAAATTGCATGTAAGGAAATTATCATTCAAACATCTGCCTTCAAAGCCATCATAAAAAAGCGGGCCACAGAGGAGTGGAAAATTAACTATAAGTATTCAAAGGAACACCACATTCAATACAGAAATCGAAACCAATATCTTAAATCACACTCAACCTAATTGTTTTCAGGTCTAATGCGCACTTTGCCCATTGTCACCCACAAAAATTTCTTAAAACCATGTCGTAGGTCTTTTCTACTGCACACCCAATTAGTGCATGGTCCACACTTAATCAGCCAAGGCAAATATTAGTGAAAGTACAGCAAGAAACATTGCATAATGACAAACGTAATAAACCCATTTGCTCTAGATGATATGCATAAAATGCAGCTTGAAATAATCCCCTAAACTTCTAGACATGTGTATCATGAGGACGAAAACTAAATAAATAACAACCAAAAACACAGGAAAAAGTGCTTTACCTGTAAGGTTCCTTGCACACTGCACGAATTTCAGTTTTAAGAGTCATAAGTTCCAGGAATTGATCATTCTCAATCTTTTTCATCAAAATTTTGTTTGCCTAGTACCCAAAAAAGAAAAAGAAAGATAATCATAACCAAATAGATTTGGTATCAGTTGAAGAACCTTAAAACTTGACACTTCATAAAATGGACTTTCAACATTTAATAACTATTTCAATTATCAGTCGCTAATGTTTTTAGAGCTCTTTCTAAATAATTTTTGTGGAAAGACGACAATGTTTACCTCCATGAGCTCTTTTTCATGTTCTTTGTAGAGGTCTGCAATTCTTCTCTTCACTTTGGCATAATCTTCAGGATTTGTGTACATGAAGGATAAATTTTCAAGTTCAGACTACAAAATACAATCAGATGTGTTAAAACCAAATATAATCTTGAATTCATGAGAATAAAATAGAAATTGTAATTTTTTTTAAAAGGAGCATAAGGATGTACCTTAATTTGATACATCCCCAACAATTTTGCCAAAGGAGCAAAGACCTGCAATGTCTCCATTGCAATGCTGGACTGAAATAATACAATAGAGTCAAAATGAATAACTAAATGGTCTATTTCTAGCTAAGGTTCATCTTTACCACCAACCTGTTTATGTGGAGGCATATGTGAAAGAGTGCGCATATTATGTAATCTGTCAGCTAATTTGACAATGATGACGCGAACCTAAAAGGAAACCATTTGGTTAGCACATTACATTCCATAAAAACATCATCAAATTAAAAAATTCACCTCCTCTGTCATGGCTAGAAACATCTGCTGCAGATCATCAGCTTTCACATCTTGTACTGAATCATTTTCATTCTTATACTTCAACTTTCCCAATTTGGACACCTGATTAGGAGAAAAACATAAAAAGGATGCCAAAATGAGCTAAAACTATCTAGTGTTTTGTCTGACATGGCATTGAGCTAAAGGATAATGACTTATATTCATAGAGTATAAACAAAGAACCTTGGTCTCTCCTTCTACAATGCGACGTACAGTAGGACCAAACTCCTCCTCTATTCTCTGAAATGTAACAATATTTGTATCTTCCACAGTGTCATGAAGCAATCCGGCTGCAATAGACTCCCAATCCAATTCCTAGAACAATAGTTGAGGTAAGTTAAGACTTCAGATCCCCATGCAGAATCCATTTTTCAATGAGAACAAACTTCAAATTGACTCACAAGTTCTCCAAGAATACGTGCAACTTCAACTGGATGAATGATGAAAGGTTCTCCACTCCTTCTCTTTTGACCATCATGTGCCTCAAAAGCTAGCTGTATCAAACAAAAAACAACTTATAGATATACGTCAAAGAGATAATCCCGGAAAGAACATGGTAAAACCTTTTGCAAACTGAAGGCCTTACCTTAAGAGCATTATGGACCAACTCCAGCTCATTAGATGAAAGGTATGATATAGCAGGCTTCAGACCCTAATGCGATTATAAAAATAATCAGTATAAGTTTGAAGATATTATAGCAACAGCCTTGCTTGCAGAATAATCAATATTGTTATAGACAGGAGGTTTGGTAACAGCATTTTTACCTCCCACAAACTTTCAGGAGAAATATCATTAGAGTTATCTGAAGAGAAAGATGATGAACTACACAACTGCCACCTTTTACAACCAACATGAAGCACGCTTGATCTGTAGAGTTTCCCAAGCAGTATAAACTCAGAAACATCCGTTGAACACCATCCTCCTACATCAAGAGCCTGGCAAAAACACAAGATTCAACCAGCCCAAAATTAGAAACAACCAATGCCTTTGCATAAAAGTCATACACAAGGCATTGCAATTCGATTAAAAGATAATATTTCACCTAAAGGAGTTGGAAAAAAATTGCATGTCTATTTCTTTGTACATATATTCTACACCTTAACCTAAAACAGTCCAATTTCAAAATTCATATACCAGCAAGGAACTTTTGAACAATTCCACGCACTCAAGAAATACACCAACTTGCAGTATCTAAACTCAGCAAAACCTTTCGTGTTTGTCAACCTAACATTAACTACCCTTCCGATATACCAGTTCGCAATCCGATTAGAAAGCAGATAACAAAAATCAAAAGCAATACTATCAAACCAAAACATCACTCATAATTAAATCAAGTCAGCTAAAAAATGCACTAAATACAATAAACTCAATCAAATATCATAGCCAATGTAAGATATATCTTGAAAAACTGAGAAATTCTAGGAATCCAATAAACACTAAAAGGGAAAAACACAAATAAACTCACTGGTTTGATACGATTTCTTCTCCCATGGCGAGCGTAACCAAAAGGGGAAGAATGAGAAGGATTAGCCGTGCTTGCAAGGAATCCAGTTAAGACTCTTGGAGCTTTCCAAGCACACGAAAGCATGCTACAGTCATACCTTCCACTTCCTTCCCCTTTCGTAAACTTACATATATTCACACATTCCACAGAAACTGCAATCAAAAGAAACAAAGGCAAAAAAAAAAAAAGGAAAGAAAGAAATCAGTGAACACACAAATAAAATCGGACTTGAAAAAGATGTAGACTTAATTTCATCACACAGTTTCTTCGGCAGCTTCAAAATTGAACAAATTCGAAATTTAACGAAGAAACGAACAGTCGAAATTCAAGCATATTTAAAAAGCCGAGAACTAAAATTTCGTTAAATTTCCAACATTTCTTATAGAAACAAAGTTCATCGGAGAGAATTAGAAAATCAAAAACATAAAAATAAATGAAAAAAATTAAGGAAGTGAAAAGGTACCGGATAAAGAAGGAGCAAAGGCCATGTCTACAACAGCAGAGTAATCTCATTGAATCGAACTAAGCATTAAAACAGTAACTCAATCAACAATCCATCACAAAAAGAAAAAAGAATCAAAGATAAAGGGAAAGAGAAAGGAATTTCGAGGAATTTATCATTCGAAATTTCGAATTGGAGATGGAAAATTGGAGCAATAAGCGATGGATTTGAAGCGAGGAGGTGAATACAAGAGATAATCTAGAGAGAGATATTGAAGCCACACAAATATACCCTTCTCTTTCAGATATTTCCTTCTTTTCCTTTTTGGTTAAATTATTAAAATAGACCGTAACTTTTATAATTTTACTTAATTCAACTTTTATATTTTTATTATAACTAATTAAGCCCTTCTCAAGCGTCCTATAAGTAAATTCCACTTCAATTCAGATTTATTTTGGTTTAATTATACTATTTGTGCTTATTTAAATTTGTATATATATTTTTAAGTATTTGTTGGATCGTTATAATTAATTAATTTTCTTTACAATTATTTAAATGTAATATTTATGATTACAGTTAAAAGAATATAGTTTTTTTCATATATATATATATATATATATATATATAGTTTTAAATCTTTCTAGTTTCTACTATTTATTATTTTAAACTTGTCTTATTAAATTTTTAAGTGGAAATTTCGTGAATTAAGTATTTTAATTATTTTTCTAATTATTAACTGTGTTTTTTAAGTTTTTTTATCATTCATGTCTGTTTTACTGTCCACTGTCCATGTTTAGAGTTCTTGACTGCGCTTCCAACAATATTGTTTCTGAGATTTGAACATGTCTCTCTCCTTTGGAATACAATGTGCCTTACCATTGCATCTAGAGGTGTTCATGGCCCAACAAAAATTTTAGGCCTGTTTGCTAAGCCCCAGGTTCGGCCCACCGGCATTAATTTTTTATATATATTTTTAAAAATATATAATATATCAAAAATACTAAAAATATTAAAATAAATGTTTCCCAACAAATTGAAAATAAATTAAAAGAATAAGTATACTTAAATAACACTAAGATAAATAAAACTTAACAAGCAAATATGAAAAATAGTAACAAAATTAACAATAAAACAAGAGTTATATAATATCCAAATAATAACAACAAAATAGTAGCAACATAATT
This sequence comes from Gossypium stocksii, assembly GCA_020496765.1. Lineage (NCBI taxonomy): Eukaryota > Viridiplantae > Streptophyta > Magnoliopsida > Malvales > Malvaceae > Gossypium > Gossypium stocksii. The sequence continues at coordinate 7,581,301 of CM035623.1, forward strand.
GTGAAATAATAGCAAAATAGTAAAAAAACAACAACAAGAAAACAATAAAAAAAAGTAAAAAGAACAGAAGTTTTTTTTTTTTTTGTTTTCATATTCAGACAAGGCTCAGGCTAAAAAAATCTTACTCGAGGCCTAGCCTATTTTCTAAATAAATCTTATTTTTTACCCAAACTCATTTTTCGAACTTATATTTTTACACAAGCCCTCCTACTTTTTGAACGAACCTTCAAGTCAAATCGAGTAACCTGATCCATGAACAGGTCTAACTGCACCCAGCATTTAATATTATTTTTTTTATTTATACAAACTTTAAGAGATACATAAAAAAAATAAAATTTGAAGCCAAAATATTATTAACTTTACTTTCTCAATTTTATCATTTTAACTAAAAATATAATTTAATATTTCTATAAATTTCTTACTAATTTATTAATTATTTATTTTCATCTTGAGTCTATTATAATCTAATTTTTATTAATTGTGGTTTTCTTTTTCCTTCTTTTCCATAGTATGTTGCTAGGTGAGTGGGATTTTACTCCATCGGGCAGCTTCATCGTAAAAACACGTTTCCATACATTGGAATTGACGTTAATGCCCTTCATTGCACTATTTTCCTATCTTTCTTTTCCTTTTGTTTACACTAATTTTTGATGACATAATTGTAGACCTCACAAAACAACATTTTTATTAATTTATTAAATGGTACGAAAATTACGAAAAATATTTAAAATATTATATAAAATGTTACGTGACATAAAAAATAATATGAATATATAAATTATTAAATCTATATAAAAATGAATAATATGTAAAAGTCGTAATGCAACTACAATATACTTTGCTATTATATATATATATTTTATAATTCAAATTTAAAAAATGATTACATTTTTTATTTTTAATTATAATTTTAGGAAAAGAAAATGTATTATCTAGACTTTTCTATATATAATATCTTCTCCCAAGATTTTCAATTTGTTTATTGGCATCCTTCTTTGATCCAATCCAAAAAAAAATAAAATTCAAATCAGTATTTATTATAATAAAAAATTAAAAATTATTTACATATTAATATTTATCAATTTCATAATTCAATTTAAATAAAATTGTTATTAAACATTAATTCCAGATGTACAATTTGAATTACAAGTTTCCTTGTTAACAACCCATTCCATGCAAACTGCAATGGCTCCACAATTGGAGGCAAATGAAAAAATCGTTATAGTTTGAGGTTAATTTTACAATTAAGCCAAATTTTATATAACAATTTTTTTTAATATGTCTAATTTTATATGGACATAATATTTTAAGTATAATTATCAAGTAATCACATACATTTTAAACACAATTATTATAAAAATTTACAAATATATATATGTACATAATTGAATATATCCAATGGTCGAATTTGAGATAAGTGTCGATCATGAGCGAAACCAAAAAAAAAAAAAAAATTATGAATCAAAATTGAATTGTCAAAATCTAAATTTATCATTGTATGAACTTAAATTTACAATTTTAGAAGGGTTAAACTATAAATTTACCATCTTAATTGAATTATATTTAAAAAAATACAATTTAATTATAGATTTTATGTATAGTTGACCATAAATATAAAAACATTGACTTTATATAGAGCAGGGTCAATTATGAATTAATGATATTGTTAGGGGGTCAAAAAGTGAAGGCCATGTGGATAATGCATCACTATTATTCAAAGGAAAGTTCACTTGGATAATGCAAATTACAATACTGTACTTTTTTGTATTAAAACGTGGTTCGTCTCCATAATTTATTGAAATATTCAATTAAAATTCATAATCGAAGACTTTTTTTATCACAATCTTTGCAATGTATCACATTTAAATATTTAACTTAAAATATATCTTATATTTTTTTTAAAATTTTGGAATTTAATTTTTGTATTTTTATTTTTAAGAATTTAGTCTCTTTATTTTTTGTATTTTAAAATTTCTGTCCAATTGTTAAAATTGTTAATGTTTTTCGATTTTTTTTAGTCGAATCGAATTTTCTCACCCCCTACAATTTGGTATTGATACTAGAGTAAGATATCGATTCATTGATCCAAGTATCGATACCTTATGATTTTGAATTGACTTTATGAACATCAAAGCTAAAAATAGTATCGATACCTAGTTTGGGTATTGATACCTATGCTCATACTTTGAAAAGTTTGTAGTTTGATCCTTCTTCAGGCTTGGGACAACTTAAGAACTTTTGTAAACTCGATTGAGTTCCGATTTTGATTGTATTACATAATATCCATGGAATTATGTCATAAATCAATAATGGAATGAATTAATTGCTATGAATTGTATGTGGTTTTTTCGGATAACTATAGTAACATTCCATAGCTCGAGTCCGAAGATCAGACTAAGTGAGGGGTATTACATTCGAGATGATAATTGAGAAAATAGAATGGTAATTGTAATATGTTATAACAATCATGTAATGATTGAATGTTGAATATAATATGTTAAATAGTTTGAAGTATGATGTTTAGTTTATGAGACAATAGATGAATTTGTGATATAATTAGTATTTGGATTTCATATATATGTACTTGGTATTTTTGCTTGTATGTGAATAATGCTTTAAATCATGTTAGGACCGCTGAGCCCTATTGCTCAACATACGATTTTGTTTATTTCTATGTGCATGTATCATAGACCTCAAAATTTCAAAGTGATTAGTAACATCTAGATTCAACTCTCAACTCAACAAGTTTCTACAATTTTGTTATATTAATAGCAAGTGTCATGTATCTAATATTAAAGTTGGTCCTTACGTTCAAGTTGTCATTTTTGTACTTACGGTTGGAAATGTTATACTTAAATATGACCATATACGTTGATGGTAAGTAGGTATATTAATTTGATGGTATGATGATATCTTTGCTTATCCAAGTTATGTGATGCTATGAATTGAAATTAGAAGGTTGCTTGTATGCTAAGTAAATGGTTGTGATGCTTGAATCTATAATGAATAAGTATGTGCTTGGTATCTTGCATTATTAGGTGTTTGAAATGTTGAGAATGATGTTGCGACATCATGTCCATGTCATCAAAGTCCCAATATTCCCCTACTAAAGTTGTGACACTGAGCCCTTTTCCATCAATGTTACAACATTTCCCTGTTAAAATCGCGATATCAAGTTATTATCTTCATGGTCGCAACTCAACCCTATTGAAGTCGCGACAAAAAGTACTACTCTCAATGTCGCGACAATACCCCTATATTGGTTTTTTTACATATTAGTCCCTCATTTGTTATTGAAGTTTCATAAAAGCTTTCGTAAGCCTACTTATAACTCGAATATGAATAATTAATGTTAATAGAAGTTTTAAAACTTAAACATTTGCATGACTTGTCTTTTGAATATTGAAATGAAAATTGTAGTTGCTTCAGCAATGAATATGACATCTCATATCTTGGACCTGACGATCAGTTCAGGTGTAGGGTGTTACAAATAATAATGGAAAAAAAATGAGGATATTGAATAAATTTGTTGAGAAATATGAACATGGAATAGATAGACAAAATGAAAAGACACAATGAAAGTAGAATTAAATTTGGGAAGTTTTTGAACTAGTCATCCAAACATTTAAAGGTATAAAGTTAGTGAGGGAATAAATATGTAGTTTTACGAAAACATGATAAGAAAAATAAAGTTTTTCACTAAACCCTAACATTGATTATGGAAAGATATAATATTTTTTTTATGCTGAATGAAATAACATTTAGATGTCTTATTGGTTTGGCGGTTAATGAAAATTTGACATGCATCTTGTTGTTATGGACTTTTGTATGAATCATTATATAGTGGCAATTTATTTTAAAATCCTTGAATGATGGAAACATATAAAAATTCTTGAAAAATTGTTCAATATGTTTGCGTAAACATTTATATAAATTGAAATAATTTGAACATATGTGGTAAATTTGACTTACTAAATAGGAATTGAAGGAAGATTATATGATCCAAAATACTTATATGTATTTTTATAGTAGGTGTACGGGCCTAAATTTGCCCGGGCCCAAACCGGCAAGCAACTTTAAAATCAAAAAACCAAAATGTATTAAAAAAACCATCCAAATTAAAAGTCCAAATGTCCAAATTCTAAAGTCCAAAATTACAAAAAATAAATAAAACCCAATTACAAGGCCCACATACACCATTAGCCCGTTTAATCACTTGACCCAATTACTAAGTGAAACCCATTTACATCAAACAGTACCCCTTTACCCGTTTATTATTAGCTCAAACCTATCAGCCAAATTTATACATTAAAATTGACCCAAAACAGACCCAAATACATCAATAACCCAAAACCCTAAGCCTAACCCAATACCCCAAATCGGCAGCCCCAATGTCCCAAACCCGAGAGGTAAATTTCAAACCCTAGGTGCGGCGCACCTAGGGCCTTCTGACACCGCTACTGAAGACCCGATGTCACCCCATCCCACTGCATTTATGGATGACCGGCACCTGCAAGATTAGAAACGAAAGACAGCAAACAGAGAGCAGAGAGGAGAATAGTGAAATATCAACCAAATAGTGATGTTTCTTTTTTTTCTATGGTATTTTATTCGGTTATAAAAGGATCGAAAACAAAAACATGGAGGAGAGGTTTTTTTTTTTAGTAAAAAAAAATAGTGTAATCGGGGAACTTTATCAACAAGCAATAAACAAAAAGAGAGAAGAAGATTTCAGCAAAAAAAGAACAGAAACAATCAAAAGGTTGCACCTTTTTATTTTCAAATCCTTACTTAGTTTTAATTTTGTTTTTAAGTTTCAAAATAACGAAAGAAATTGAGGAGGGGGTTGGAAACATACCAAACTTTCGGTATTCGGCCGCCGTAGGCGGCCGAGGTTTGCCATTTCTGATGACAAATGGTGTGTTGAGGACCCGAACGGTTTTTTTCTATTTTACGAACATTTTCAAGGAAATATAAAAAATATACGTCAAATAACATTCAAAAAAAGATATCGACGAGTATTAAACAGAAGATCAAGATCTGAACATGCATGAGTGTTTATATTTTCTTTTCTCTTTTGAATCATTCGTTTGCATCTATTCTTTTCATTTTTATTTTTGAAATTTATCTACACAAATTCTTAAAAAATGGGACTTACCGGAACTCCTTAAACCGTCATCGGAGATCTCCTCCGTTCTGGGATCGGTCCACAAAAGGAACGAGGAGAAATCCTCTTCATTCGTGTCCCGTGAACCCGTTTGGAATGAGGGTTGCATGACCCATGCTTGTAGGTGCCGTTGACCACTAGATTCGGTGGTGTTGCAGTGGCAAAATGGGAGTTAAGGGATCCCCAGTTGCCGGTTGAACGGAATAACAAAGGGGGGAAGGGATTTACCTTTCACAACGCCGTCCAACCTCCGTCGCCTCGTTGAAATCGAGGTTTTGCACGGGGTTTCGAGGCGAAAATAGCTTAGCCCTTGACTGGGCTTGCAAGTAAGGTCGCCTTCGACCTTCGTGCGTCGCCGATCGTTAATCGTCATGGCACTCGGTGGCTAAACGGAAACCCCACGCCGATTTGGTCGAATAGAAGAGAAACCTTTTAGGTTTTCTCTGTTTCGTTAAAAGGCATTTAGGCCATTCTAGGTTTTTTTTTAATTAATTTTATCTTCTGCATCTAAAACAGCACCGTTTGGAGTCCGTCCAGTGACTCCAAAATGGCGCCATATTGGTCGACCCGCTTGAACCCGACCCACTTACCATCAGATCCACGTGTTTCATAATTGGAGGGGCTATTTGCGTACTTAGCCCCTCCGTTTTTGCACCGATATGCAATCAGGTTTTAATTTAATCGAATTCGGCCCTGAAGGTTGTGGTGTGTTTCGATTCAGTCCCTTTGCCGCCCTGCGTTCCAAAATGGATGGGAATATTGTGTTCTTGGTCCCCTTATGTCTCATGCGTGTTTTAATAGGGCCCTACCTGTTGTTTTCACTTTAAAATTTATCCCGATTGTTTTACTCTGTTTTCAATTTAATCCTTTTTACCATTTTGTTATTAATTTCGTTATTCTGTTCTTGTTATATTATTGTTATATTATTTGGTATTATTATTGTTATTTATTGTTTTCATTAGGCTTATTTCTATTATGTATATGTTTATCATTTTTTTAATCATTACCATTATATTATTAAACTTGTTATTTTTGTTGCTATTATCACTCATTTCCGACAATATTAATGTTTATTCATCTACATTAGAAAAATGCATTTTACGCGCATATCCTTATTACTTCTTTATTTTTGTTTCCTCATATATATATATATATATATATATATTATCTATATATTTTAGCGTCTTATTATGTAGGTATTTTAATATTACGTTTATGGATTTTCAATATTATATTTTAGTGTTATGTTTGTACATATATTGTATAAATACTTTCATTATCATATTACATTTAGCATTATCATATATAGAAAATTTTTTATGTACATGTTATTATTATTTTCTTATTAGGTTATTGTATATATTTTTATTTCTTGTAAATATTATCCACTATTTCGGCATTCTTCTATTACGTTCATTTTTTTTTTATTAAGTATATCCTTTTTTATGTACATATTCTTAATATTATTTAATATTATTTATTAGATATTTCTTTTTGTGGTATTATTAATAGAGGCTTTTAACATTATTATTTCTAAAATATGCATATTATACATTTTAATACTATATCAAATATATGTTTTTATGTGTTACGTACATATTTTTAATATTATAGATTTCTTAAAATACCATTATTCTTTTGTTTAATACCTAACGTATTTGTTAATGTGGTGTAATTACTATGTTTTTGCCGTATATTCGCATTTTTATTGTTTGCATAATATTGTCATAAACTTTTGTCATTTCAAAATGTTTATTCATATTTTCAATTAATCTCAAAAATAAGGCAATGTACCGATTTTAACATCAAGTCTGTGATTTCATCGCTATGTTGGATGAATCACGTCGGCTCATGTTAAAACGGGATATCCTTCCGAAAAATAAAAAAAGTCCTGAAATTCTCGTGTTTTAAACGGATCACGATCAAATATTAAGTCGAACTCGTATTTTTGAAGATCAAGACAACACATGTTTAATAAGATACCAATTTTGGGCGTCACGAGGGTGCTAACACCTTCCTCGTGCGTAACCGACTCCCGAGCCCTATTTTTCTCTGGATTTTAAACGTAGACCTAAGCCCGATTTTCTTTCTTTAAAATAAATTTTATAGGTATCCGATCACACCTAGAAAAGAGATCGGTGGCTACTCCTTTTTTTTAAAATAAAATCAAATTTCGATTTTTGAATTTTCAACAAATCGCCTAATTAGCGACCAAAGCAAAATTTACGTCGCTACAGTAGGATTATGATAAAAATATGTTATGATTATTGTTGGAACTCCTGAAAAAATCAAAATATATTTTCCAAAAAAAATCTTGCTCACTCATGACTTTTAGAAGAATGAAGACATAAACGTTTAGCAAATCTGTTCAAGTGATCATTTAAAAGGCTAGTATTCAAGATTGAATATGTAGAATATGAAATATTATGTGATGTTATCATGAGAGGAAGTAAATACACGTTTTGCTCTTTTTCCCTTAACGGAAGTTTTGTCCCACTAGATTTTTCTAGTAAGGTTTTTAATAAGGCAACATGTTATACATATTATAAATACGTGTACTCTTTTTTCCTTCCTAGCATTTTTTTCCCACAGGGTTTTTATCTTAATAAGGTTTTAACGAAGCGTATTATCTACCAAACATTCAATGGAGAATGTTATGAATATTTTGTTAATAAGTGAATACTCATTAAGATAAAAGATAAGTTTGATGTACCTTAGGACTCTAATATTCATTAAAAGTAGATTTTTATTTCATTTATACTTCTTATATCTATAAATAGACTTTGAAGAAACATTTATAAGTATTCCTATTAATCAATAAAATTCAAAGTTGTTGTTTTGTACTCTGTTCTCTTTGTTATTTATTTCATAATACAAACCAATTAAATTAATTTATGTTAAATTTTTTCTTTGATGTCAGCCGAATTATTTTTTTTCCTGTGGTAAATAACAGATGAAAAATGTTTTATTTATCAGAGTTAAAAAAAAAGGATAATATTATTGTAAGTTTTGGAAATAAATTTGAATTTGGGCGATGTTGATGGTTGAATCAAGTCTAGTTTAAGTATGATATTAAATTTTTTTTATATTCATTCAAGTTTTATTCAATATAAATTATAAATCTAAAATTTTTCTTAAGTTCGTTTATATTTTTAAATATTTTAATCAAATTTATTCTTGGCCCATTCATATTAATTTTTAATTTTTTAAAAAAAATTATATTTATATTTAATCCAATATTTAATCATTTATATAAATTTATTTCTTAAATTTTTTTGAAAGACATTTATTAACATTTATTAAAATATTATATGTAGCGACTTAAAATTTTTTAGCTTTGTCGCTAATTCTGGCGATTAATTGAAAAATTGAAAAAGAAAACCGGAATTTAATTTTATTTAAAAAAGGGGAGTCGCCACCGATCCTTTTTCCTAGGTGTGATCGGACACCTAATAAATCTTCGTTTTAACAAAAAAGTTTTTATTTTTTGATAAAAAGAAAGACGAGTTTAGGTCTACGTAAAAGTTCAGAGAAAAATAAGGTCCGGGAGTCAGTTACGTGCGGGGAAGGTATTAGCACCCACGCGACGCCCAAAATTGGTATCTCATTAAATACGTGTTGTATTGGTTTTCAAAAATACGAGTTCAATGTAATATTCAATCATGATCCGATCAAAACACAAGAATCTTTAAAATTTCAGTTCTTGAGAAGGATGTTCCGTTTTTATCACGAGCCAACGTGATTCACCCAACATAGCGATGAAATCACAGACTTAATGTTAAAATCGGTACCTTGCCTTATTCATTGAAATTAAAACATATTTCTAAAATAATGATAGAAAAACTGATGATGTTATTGTAACAAAAATTCATAAGTAAATAAACGATGCAAAATAATGGGGTGATTAATAAAAATATTATGATATAATATTAGGATATTAGAGTAATAATAAATAATATTTACAATAAAAGAAAAGAGTAAAAATGTATTAATACCATAATAAAATAATATATGTATAATAAAACAATATGTACCAAAAGATATTTGTATATCAAATAATACATAATAATATTAAAATAAAATAATAAGTAACAATAGTGAAAATAATAAGTATAATAATAAATAATGATGTATGAAAATAATACTATATATAAAAAGTATATATACACGTATAATAAGATATATACTAATACTAATAATGAATATAATAAGGGTAAAAATAGATGTAATAATAATATGTATATAAAGACATATATATGTATATTTAAGGGTATGTATGTATAAGGTAGATAAAAAGAAATGAAAGAATATGATTTTACTAATAATAAATTAGTTAATAATAAAATAGCAAATGAGTAAACATAAAAAGAAAAATACTGATAATGGTGATAATAATAAAAACATATAAAAAGGTGAAAATAAAATAAAATAAGTAGGATAAATATAACCGTATATATGAATATAATAGTATATAATAATACCAATAATAATAACTAAAAAAAGAAATGAAAATATAAAATATATATATATGTACGTACAATAAAAGATAAAAAATGAAAGAGAATGATTTTTAATATTAAAATACCTATAATAATAATAAATAATAATAATGATGATAATAATGTTTAAAATTTAAATAAAACGGCAAAAATAATATAAAAATCGAGTTAAACTAAAAAAGGACTAAAATTTAAGCGGAAACGAAGTTTTGGGGCAATTTCAAAAGGAAATAAAGGGAAAAGGACCTATTTAAACGCGTGTGAAACATGGGGGGACCAAAAGAGTAAATTTTCCATGCCTTTAAAATGCAGCGCATCAGCAGAGATTAAATTGAAAAGCGCAAAAAATTATGGGGCTCAATTGCAAAGAACTGAAAACTTGATTGCATAATAGTAAAAAAGCGGAGGGGCTGAACGCGTAAATAGCCCCTCCAATGAAAACACGCGGACCCTGGTTCTGGGTCGGGTCAGACAATCGGGTTTCCCCCAAAACGACGCCGTTTGGGCGCGTTTGGGGGATCTCAAAACGGCGCCGTTTCCCTAGTATTATAAAAGCAAAAAAATTTTAGTGAAACCTCATTTTTTATGTTTCAAAAAAAAAATGGTCATCTTCTCTCCTTTCTCTCTCTGCACATCCCCAGGACCGACCACCGCCTAATCACCGGAGCACCGTACGTCGTCGTCGGAGCTCCGCCACCGACCACCGTACACGGTGGCCGGAAAAGGTAAAATTTCTAGTTTTTTTTTTTTATTTTTTTAGAAATATATGTATATATATGTTTGAGAATATAGGCTCGAAAATAAAATAAAAAAGGGGTTACCTTTTCGCCTTCGGTTTTGTAACACCCCGAAAATTTCTACAGTGAAATATTATCCTTGATATAGTAAAATAAGGGAATAAAGTGACGAGAAGAGGAAATTTGAGTTATGTTATTGGGAAATATATTATGACATATTAATTCAAGAAAGGACTAAATTGTAAAAGTGAGAAAAGTTTTGTTGCCCAAGAGTAAATACTCAAAATTTAAGGGTTAAAAGTGTAAATATGAAAAGTTGAAGGACCAATAGTGCAAATATTTTAAGGGTAGAATAATCTAGAAACTAAGGAAAATTGATGAATTAGGACTAAATTGAATAGGTGAAGAATTATGAGGGACTAAATTGTAATTTTACCAAATTAAGTGACGACTCAAGGATGGAATTTTAAAAGATCATGAAGGGTAAAATGGTCAATTGGAAGAGAGAGAAATCTAGAAAGTAATGATGACATTGATGATATTTTATAATTATATAGTTAAATAATTATTATTTTATTAATATTTTAATAAGATATTTTATTATTTTATTATTTTATTTAGTCTATATATATGAATGTGTGTGGAAAAAAAAAGAAAAAAAAAAACCACCACCCTTTTCCATGCAATTCACGTTAGGAGAGAAGAGGGGTGAAAGAAAGTTTTGCTTTCTTTACAATTTGGTCCTTCTACCAAAAATTCGCCAATTTTACCTAGAAATCAAAAGAATTTCCATAGCTACCGAAAGAGAAAATTGTTAAGGAGAATATGGGGAGTTAGAATGGCAAGTTAGACTCAAGAAATAGAAGCTGAAGGAGAGAGCAAATCAAGTTAAAGATTGAAATCAATGGGACAAGGTAAGTACATCAAGATTTCAATATATTTTTAAGTTTGATATTATAGAAAAAGCATGGAAATGATGTTAATGTAGAGCTTTCTTATATATAGATTTATGTTCTTGATATGTTAATGAAGGGAAATAAGAGAAAGTGATGGAAAACATTGTAGAGAAAAGAAATAAGGGTGTCATAAACTTAGTAATTAATATCTTGCACTAAAACAGTTTGGACAGCAGCAGTAATCTAACTTTGTAAAATCACCAAAAATAGTAGAAATTGAATTAGATGTTGAGTGAGATATGGAATTAAAGCTTATTGAGTCTATTTTCATATAAAAGAAACATAGAAAGTAAAGGAATTCTGTATTCTGAGATATTTATATTTTTGTAAGACTGGTTCAGAATGATTTCGAGATCCCCTGTTCTTACTTTGAAAAATCATTAAAAATCGTTAAAAAATATTTTTTGGACATAATTTATATGGTTGGATTCCTTAATGAGTCTATTTTTATAAAAAACAAACGGGAACATTATTTGAATTCTGTACAAAGAGATAATTAAATTTTACCAAAGAGTGGTCAGAACTGTCGAATAGCAAAATAGGGGAGATTTTAATGAATAAACTGTACTAATTGGCTAAACCAAAAATTTTGAAATTTTTATGGTAAGAATATATTTGAGTCTAGTTTCAGGAAAAATTAAGGGATCTTAATTTGGAGTTCTATAGCTCAAGATAAAAATAATTTAGTGACTATGACGCAGGTGGACAGCTTGAATATTCACATATAAGTAAATAGTGAAATTATTGATAATGTTACTTATAGCATGTTATATAAATTAAGGATGTGGAATGCAGAGGAGGAGGAGGAAAATATGTATGAATATTCAGCTAGCATGGCTAATTTGCATGTTTTAGGCTCAGGGACTAAATTGAATAAAAGTATAACTTTATGGGCAATTTTGTAAAAATGTTAGAAATGGCCAATTTGCATGAAATAGATTATTTTATTATTTAAAATTTCAAAATTGAATGAAATTATTAATTTAGTTCAAGATTGGGGAAAAACATGTTTTAAGGATTAAATTGAAAAGTGTTGAAATTATGGAAAATTCTGATATTTTATAGAATTCACGGGTTGTTATCAATTTGTATGAGAATGACGGCTGGAAATAAGGATTAAATTGCAAGAAATTTATTTATTTGAGCCTAAGGATGAAATTGTCATTAATTAAAAGTTCAGGGGTAAAATGTTAATTTTGTTTAAGAGCATTAATTGAATGTATTAGAACATGAAATAAATGAAAATGATGATCAAATTTATTTATAAAGATCCGGATGACTCAAATACGAGACTTGAACGTGGAAAAGAAATGATGTTAATTATGATGTGTAAGTATGTGATTATCTTTGACACGTTGATACAAGTAAATTAAGTATGTTGAGACGAATAATAAATCCAAGTAAAACATGTCGAGAAAAAAAAATAAATACATTTGAGGGACAATATGTTTAATTTTAATTGGTTTCAAATATAAATGTTAGATGAAATAAAATATTTGATAAATAAATTGGTAACTCCGCTAATGCTCTGTAACTCTATTCCGGTGACGGATTGGGGTTAGAGGCGTTACAGGTTTTTTTGATTTTGGTGTTTTCGTTCTCTGATTTGCGATTTCCCTCTACTTTGACACCACCGATATCACTGTTTTGCTTTCCTTTTTCTTTAAAATGAGTTTCTTTTTTTCTGAAATTGCCGAATCTATTTTCTTTTTTATTGATAAAAAGATGCTCCCCCTTTACATTGGTTTTGGTTTCGGTCTTATATAGCCGAATGATATACAAAAATATACATTATATTTGCCTATTTGCTACTGCTTCGGGTCTGTCTCTGCCATTTTGCTGCTTCTGTTTTCGTTCTGTTTCCGTTTTTGTGTTCTGTCTGCAGGCCTATTGTGGAGTCAACGAGCGGGTTTTTGCTGTTTTGGTGCAATGTCGTCAGAAGAGGCAGAGCCTCGGGCGTTGGACGCACCGACGAAGCACGTGGGAGGGGGCAGTGGCTAGTGCGGTGCCTAGGGTTGATTAGGGTTTCAGCAAAGCTGAAACTAGTTTAGGTAATCGGTTTAGCGGGCCTAATTTGTTTGGGCTACTTGGACATTTGTAATTTGGGCTTTTTATTTTGTAAATGGACTTTTTATAATATTTTGGACTTTTAATTTTAATTGGTTTTTGATACTTATTTGGTTTAAACTAGCCCGGGCATATTGGGCTTCATACATTATATATAGGCAAATAAACATTTTTTAAGGTTAAAATTAATTATTATATATTATTATATATTTAATTTTTATGTGTTATAAATTACATAATATTTAAAAATAACATAACATAATATATTAAAAACTTAAAAAATGAGCCAAGTCAAATTCGAACCTTAAAATTTTGAACTTAAGCCCAAGCCCGACTTATATTTTAGATGAGCCTAATTTTTTTGTAAGCTTATTTTTTGGATTTAATATTTTTGCCTAGGCCTTCTCAAGTATCAAGTGAGCCTTTAAACTTTGATGAGTAACTTACCTTAAACTTTTGTTGAATTCAATAAAAGAAACATATTAAATATAAAAAGAAAATTTCCGAAGATGTTGAATAGATTCATAAATGAGATCTTATTCTGACAGAATAGATATCACTTTAAATTTTAATTTAATCGGTTCGTACAATTATTGCATTTAAGTAGCTAGATTGATATACATTTAAGAAGTCGTAAAAAATAGAAGGACGTCCAACGCATTGATACATAGTTGTCGAAACATGTTATTTCTATGAGGCAACTCCAATTGATTCCCTGGCATTTTCCTCAACCCGTTGTCGCAAGTGATCGTGTCATCAATGGCCGATTCCAAAAACATTTTTGTATCCTTGTAGTTCTTCGACACCAGCGACGACACCGCGCCATCGAGCTGCTGTGTCGCCGATATGTAATTATCTTCGCAATCCTGGAAGCTCTGCTCCACTGCCGGCTCCAGTTGCTTTGTGTCGAGTGTCTTCTTGATGTAGAAAGATGTGTTCGTGCCATTATTCGACGCCACCTTGATGGATATCAAGGCGAGCGTGGCTAAGTCAGCACTTTTGCTGGCATGTTCTGCCATGAGGCTCGAGATGCAAAGATCTTCCGCCTTCACCTTCTCGCAAGCCCGCGCAACTAACGGGTTGTTCCCATTGGCAGCATTTATCGGCGGTGAAAATGAGAGGTTAAGACAGAAAATACCTACAAACAATACAACATTATTTATGACAAGCCTCATTGTTGTTGTCTCCTTATGGTTTTTGCCCTCTTTTTCCTTCTCGGGGTTTTTTATTCCGAATTTTGTAAAATTTGAGTTCGTAACTTTGTGTTTTTAAATAATGGAAAAAAAAAATAATGGCATGATTTTTTTCTTTTAAACAATAATTCGAAGTCACCACTTTAAGTGCACGAAGCTTCAATGATATCTAAAAATGATGTGGTAATAAAACAAATTCAAGAAACAATGTTTTAACGGTAAGATTCGAAGACATGCGCGTAGCCACTCGATCGCTATGAATTGGATCCGTTGTTGAAGAGTTTGACCCCTAAATTTATTGTATTTTGATTTCTCGGATCCTAATGGATAGTACAGATTTGAATATATCTTCTTTGTATACTGTAGATTTAGATAATTCGAATTTATATAATATTTGGTTTCGAATATTTTAATTATTATTTTTAAAAATTTTAATTTTACAAAAACTGCATACCCCAAATCCAACTACCATCCCGAATGCAAGGCCTAGAGACTCGTCAAGGTGTTAAAAGTATTTTGATCCCTTTTTATTATTAAAATCTATTTATTTATTTTTTTAATACCATTTATATTTATATTACGGTCTATTTCGAAATTCTATCCCTTTTAGTAATATCATCTACATTAAAATTCATTAATTAAACATATTGCACAACTTGCGAGAAAAACACTCTTTCTTTTATTTTTTAAAAAATCAGAATTTATCTTAATGGATTTTTGTAATATTTATTTATTTTTTAAAAATGATAAGGGTAAATTTTTTATTTGCCGATTGTATTATTGATATATTTAATCACACTAAAAAACATATTATTATCAGATGTTTAATATCATGTTAGATTGCTATTTTCGCATGATAATTATGAAAATGTAACATCATTTTAGTTAATGAATTTGACAATTATCATTTAAGTAATGATTGAAATTTTAAAACACAAGTATAAATACTAAAAATATCAAATTGAAAAAGGAGGAAAAAAAACTAAATCCACAAGTTACGGAAAAAGCAAAAATCGATTTGCTCAATAAATCAACTTGCTTAGATCAAATTGATTATACCCAGACGAACACAATCTGCAAAATACTTGCAAAACATCAAAGATTCCAAGTAAAGTTACCATTATATTAGCTGATCCTAACATGATTCAAGGCAACATGGGGCAACAAAATCTCTCATATTTAATTCTGAAAATGGAAAAAATGGATGGATATCCAGAAAAGAAAAACATGTTCAATCACACTAAAAAAAAAAAGGGAAAATACCCATTTTGGTGATGATAGGTTGATAGTGGTGAACTCAAACCCTGAAG
This sequence comes from Gossypium stocksii, assembly GCA_020496765.1. NCBI lineage: Eukaryota > Viridiplantae > Streptophyta > Magnoliopsida > Malvales > Malvaceae > Gossypium > Gossypium stocksii. The sequence goes on from CM035623.1 coordinate 7,597,230, forward strand.
CCTTTGCTGTTCCTTCTTCCTCTAGCTCTCTCGAATTTCCTTCCATTTGACCGCACGTAGGGCTTGGTGTGGCTGTGTGGCACACCAGGAGCTGGTCCAAAGTGCTTCACAGCTTCACGAGCATTCTTTGGACCTCGGAGGAGAACCTGCATGGTATATTTCAACCTTAGAATCTCAGTCCATTTTTATCATTCCACAATATTGATAAGTTAGCAAATGCATTTCCTTTTCGTAAACACCCTAATTAGAGCTAGGGTACTCAGACTCGAGGGTTAGATCCTATACATGCTCAACTTTTTTCTACATTTTTCCATGTATTTGAAGGATTGTACCTCCCTACCCGTGTCTGAAAATGTATTAAACATAAATGCTTCAAGAAAATGAAATGCCAGAGCAGCATAGTATTAGGTTGCCAACAAAAAGAGAAACAGGGGTAATCTTTAAAAATCCAAACATTTCATAAGGGAGCTTCTGAAAATGTTTTTCGAGCCTTCTAATCATTACAGTTAATTATAAAGTCGAACATTTAAAAAATCAAGAGTAAAAGAAAACGATTTAAGTTGAGCCCAACATAGGAAGCATGAACACAGATACATAATAAGGATAACACAGACACGAAACAATTTATAAACAGTGTAAAAGCAAAAGGACTGCCATTACAACTAAATCATCAAAAATGAGTTAATACATATATCTATACAGAGATCACAATAAATGACAATTGAAAGAAACAAATAATAGTTGCAGTAGGAAATGCTTATCAGCTCAAGAATTTTGATTAAAGCTCAATAAGCACGGATACGGACACACAATAAGGGCAACATGTATGCTCAAACTAATGATTCTGCTACCCTTAAACTAGAGCATGAATTGATATAATCGTATAGCTGCATGAAGAGCTTTAAAATATTTATCTTCTCTCTCGAACTAGGATGCCAAATCTCGAAACATTTTTGGGTTCTAAGTCATTAGAACATTGGAACTTCATACAGATCAAACTAGCAGGTTTTATCATATCTATTACCTGCCAAAAGCTAGCAAAAAACACAAGCCAAAACATTCCTACCCAAACACCAATGGTGGAAACTAACTGAGGTCAAAAAAGAAGATTTGGAAGATGCAGCATATACCGTGTTCTGCCCAAGAGATGCTCGAAGAGCAAGTTGGTCAAACGTTAAACATTCCCCACCGGCCTTCTCGATCCTTGCCCTCGCCGTCTCAGTGAACCTTAATGCAGTAACCTTCAGTGCCGGAACTTCATACACTCGAATGTCATCGGTGACGGTCCCAACTACCACAGCGATCTTATCCTCCTGATTGATCAAACCAATAACAACATCAATCTCTCGTCATATGAAAAAAAAAATCATTTTTTTAAAAGAGAAAATTACCTTGCCCTTCATGTATTGAATCAATCTGGAGAGAGACAATGGCGGTTTGTTGACTTTGCTCATGAAAAGCCGCTTCAAAATCACAGCATTGAATTTGCTCCCAGTCCTCCTTACTAGAAACCTGTAAAGCTGGCCGTAGATCCAACACATACGTTCGAAAAGAAATTCAAAAAATTTCTCCGTTAAACAGAAGAAAATAAGATGAAACGACTGGAGAAAGCAAGGGAACCTTGACGAGGAGCTTGAGGTAGATATCATCGGACTTCGGAGCAGTTCGCTTTGTCTTCTTGCTCTTGCCGCCGGCGACCAAATCGATACCCTGAAATTGCAACGAAAATTTTGTTGAAAACTTAAAGAGACAGAAAGAGATTGATTGATGTTAGGGATATGGAGAAGCTGGAAATACCATTGCCGGTGATCACTGCTGCTTCGGTGGAGGGGGCGGGCGGCGCTGCTGAAAGAACAAATGGTGAAAATGGGGAGGGATATGTAGGGTTTTGTCGGGGAAAATGGTGAAATTCCGTTCAAAGCTAAAGTCCATTGATTTCAATGCAGCCTATATTTTTGGGCCGTTAGATCTGATGATCCGCTATATTGGATTATACTCCATTGAATGGTCCGGCCCGCATGGAAAAATTGCCTCTAAGGATTCAATTGCTTGGAAGTCCAAATATTTACGTGAAACAAAATATTGTTTTTTAAATAAAAAGCATATCAAATATATATTATTTTAATTTTTAAGACATATGTCATGTTTTTATTGGTCTGTAGTATAAAAGATAACAATGTTAATCAGATACTTAAAAAATAAATATTCAAGTCGATTAAGTTTTAAATTGATTGTCGATTAAGTATTAATTTGATTCATATAACATTATTATTGATATAAAAATATTTGAATTTGAATGCGTTGAAACACATTATTCTCTTAATAATGTTAAGTTATTTTAATTTTTAATTTATATTTTAATTGAGTGATGTTTTGTTAAAAAAAATAAATTATTTAAATTACTATATCTAATTTTTATGCACAACTATTGAAAATAGTATAAAACATGATATTAATGAAGTTTAAATTATAACATAAATTATTTTTGAAATTTATTTGTATCCAACAATAATTTTGTACTTAATTTTCATTAAAATATAATTTTAATAATTATAAAATTCGATTAAAAAATCAGATTATCACAAATAATTAGTACTAATTTCTTATTGCTTGGTTCGGAAGTGAAGAAAAAAATATTACAGCATCAAATCTGTGTCGGTGCATACAAAGAATAGTGCAGCATATAACATTCTTCCTTTAAGACACCCCCTCTGGCGGATAAAATCGGAACAGAGTCACGGACACAGCCTTGTCAATCCAGTGTATTATTAATGATTTTATCGTTAGGTGTACTTTATAACATATTTAGTTCTTCTTCAACAGCACGGCTCTGAGCTCGGCGACATCAATCTCGTTCCCACAGTTCTCCGGTCTATAACATCCGGTAACCGGGTCCGGAACCCACGAAACCTTTTCTTTTGTCCCTTCCCTTGCTTGCTTTGCCACCGCAGCGTTGCTTGCCGCTCCTCCTCTTACTCCACTCGAAACAACACCTCGTGACGCTGACGCCGCCGCCGAATATCCTCGTCTGAACAAAACAAGAACCCAACAACATCATTAAATCTTTGTTAAAAAAGCAGAGCCCTGGAATGCAAATGAAAAAGAACTTAAATTAATGGTACCTGGAGACAGCGTTAAAGATTCCATTGACAACGAAAGTGGAGAAAAGCTTAGCCATTTTTTTTTTCTTATAAAAAATCAAACTCTTTTCTTTATGGCAAAACTGCAAAAGCTTTAAACTTGATAGTTATGGAGTGTTTGAAAGAGGGGAGTCTCGTTGCCTTTATATAGAGAGCCGTGAGAGAGAGAGCGGGAGGGAGGGAACGATAACGTGAAACGGCAACCTCGTCAACACAAACGACGGACATCTCTTTTGCTGAAACCTGGCTCTCATGTATTTAATTAGGTGAATGTACTTAGGGCCGAATCAAATTAATCCGTCTATTTAATTATTAAATGATCAATTTTTCTATTGAGCCAAAGAGGGTCAACGTCCCTGCTTGTCTCTCGATGGTTACGCTCCCGCTCACAATTAAACTTCAAACCATATATTTCATCCATAAAATTATAAATAAATAACTTTCAAAATATAAACTTGTAAAATGATAAATTATTTTTTAATAATAAATAATTTATTTAATTATTTTTAATAATATAAAGATTAATTTAATTTAATCCCTATATCATAGCAGCACCTTCCAAATATATTCACCGAATGGAATTATCAAGTGTGCTAAAAAGAGGAGAGTCAAGAATGAGCAACTAGGGGTCCTTAATGGGTTGATTAAGAAAGAAGAAAGGTCGAGATGAGTCCTCTTAAGTTGACTGATTTTCTAACCGTTGATTAGGAGCTGAGGAGGATATCACGTCCGTCCACGTTTAGAAAAAGAGTGGTTGGTTAGAAAACAGACGCGGCGGAGTTGCCTCTTCTTTGATGATGAACAATGCAAGGGGTTCATTGTAACTTCCTACAGGCTTCGCCCTTGGGGTATAATTGTTATTATGAAATTTGTATATAAATTTCAATAACCAATGGTTGCTAAGGTCTACTAATTTTGAGGTTTCTAAAACAAATATATCATTTTTATTAATATTTTAATATTATATATTTTCTAAAATATTCTTTTAATTAACAACAATTGCATTGAAAAGTTATAATACTTTAACTAAGAGTTGGTTTGGTTGAACGGTGGGATATAGTGCGTTTAGTTTACTTGTTGTCTCACACTACAGTATTGTTATAATATTTAATGTCACTATCACTGCTGTTTTTACACTAAATACACCATTCATCCAAACTCAGCCTAATTATGTTGTATAAAATCATAATTTATATAAATAATTGTGTTGTGTAAAAATTAATATTATGCAATAACACAATTATTTTTGGTAGAATAAATCAGTATTAAGTGATTACAAAACGAAAATCAAATTAAAACAACATAGAACGATTATAATAAACCAGTACTAGGTTCTTACTAAAAGTAGCGACTCTTCAATCAATTGTAATCTCATAAAACTTGTAACAGTATACTTGGTCAAGTGATTTGCAACTTCATTTTGAATTTTTCGAACATGGCGAATACAAACTTTTTATTTTTGGTTTAGCACTTGATAAATTAGGCGAAATTCTGCCAATCTACTATCGGCGACTCCACCAGCTAAAATCTTCTCCACTAGTAGAGCATTATCACATTTCAATTTCAATTATTTGAATCCTTTATCCGATACTAAATTTATAATCGGTATTTATTATTATTCTAATTTTAATGTTTTAAAGATTTTATAAAATCTTGTAAGTATAATAAAACTTTAAAGAAAATATCTTACCTCAAAAAAAAAAAAATACTGTACTAACAAATTATGCACATTATCTATTGATGATGAATGTAAATGTGTTTTTCCCTTATATATTAAATTAAGAAAATATTTTAAAAAAATAGACAGGATTTTTAAATATTTAGCAAAATAATATTATGCTATAATGTATGGGTTGAAGTTTGAGTTAGGAGCATTAGACTTTAAAGTTAGTGTTATAATAAACGTTGATAATGACGATAGAATAATTATAAAATAATAAAAAATAAAAATAAGAATACACAAATTTTACATGAAAAACCATTTTGAGAAAAATCACGATTAGAGTAGAAGAGATTCGCTTATGTTGGAAAATGAAGAATATAAGAGAAATTTTGACTATATATATTTAAGAGTTGAAAAATCCTATTCTAATTAAAGTCAAATAGAATAAAAATAATTTCATATAGATTTAATTTATATGATATGGTCTATTAATAAAAAAATATAATTTTTTTAAAAAGTTAAAAGTTAAAATTTTGGAATAATTTTGATCATCCATTTATATTCATTACAACGGTGGGATGTAAGAATCTTGGCTTATAAATAAAAAGGCACACCTCCCTTTGTAACATAGCATCCTGAGGTGAATAACACTTGGTGTAATTGTAAGGGTCTAAAGACTAGCTAGTGCTTCTCAAAGTGGATAAAGGGTTATCATTATATAGAAAGTTGACTTGAACATACGTCGGTGTATGTTAGTAGAGCTAAAAGTATTCTAGATAGAGGTATAATAAATGTCACATATATAGCAAACTAATTTGTGATATTATAAGTAACAACTATGGTTTTTTTAAATTATTGGATTAGATTTTTTTTTTTAAATATAGAATTAAATTAATTTTACGGAAAAATTATGGAATTAGGCTAATTTTACAGAAAAATTATTGGAAGTGTTTTTTTAAGTGATTTACAAAAAATTGCTTTCAACTGAAAACACTTTTTGCCACATCAATACAAAAGTGGTAAAACTAATATTTTTTTATTTTTTTGTTTCACCTATTAATGTGGAAATAAAACTTACAAAACATGTCTCTATACAGACCTCAAATCTCATTTCATTTGTTTTTTTAAGCGATGTAAGATGTAAGATATAGGTATATATAGACTCCTAATCCGTTTACAACTTGTTTCTAGATAATGTGGGATTACTTACTCTTTCAACTAACAACATAAAATTAAATGTTACATTTAATTTTAAAAATTAAAGACAAAACTTTGTATAACATTAAACTCTAACAAAATAAAACATTATATATTCCTATACAAATATTATTGTTATAAAAAAAGTCCAACAAAAAAAGAAAGACAAACTTACAAATATAAAAATTCATTATATTATAAAAAATTATTTTATATATATTTTATTTATCTATATATTAAATATTTTTTTATATCTTAGCTATATTTCTTTTATATTATATTATATCATATGTTATATTCATTCTATTAGTATATTCTATATTAATATAATATTACTAATTTTTATTTTCGTAGTTTAATATATTTTACATTTGTGAAAATATATAATATCGATAATGAAAATATGTTGAAAAAAATAAAGAAACACACAGATTTTACGTAGAAAACCCTTTCGGGGAAAAATCACGGGCAGAGGAGAAGAAAATTCACTATGTCGAATTCGAATGATTACAAGAGAAATAGACTATATCTATTTATAAGCTTGTAAAACCACATTTTAGTAAGATTGAAACACCTTATCCTAATCAATATAAAATAGATAGAGTTTGATAACGTTTAAAAAACCTTATTCTAAAATAAAATAAAAGAAGTCTAGTTCTATTTGGATATTCCTTTTATTTTATTTTCCATTGTATTTTATTTAAATAAGTATTCGGGTCACTTAATTCTAATAATCTCAACCTTGACATGAATTCTCAATAAACAAGTTTTTCATCGTGAACTTTCAACGAACAAGTTCTCCACCTCTTTCATAAAACCCCTTAAGGGTTTAACTTCAACAATGAACACCAACCAAGTCTAAGCAGTGCTCAAACTTGGTTATAGGAAGTGACTTAATCATCATATATGCAGGATTTTTATGAGTAATAATTTTACTCACAACAATATCACCACGAGCAATAATATCACGAACAAAATGATACCGAACATCAATGTGTTTTGTTCTCCCATGAAACATTTGATCTTTTGTAAGAAAGATGGCACTTTGACTGTCACAAAATATTGTACTGATTTGAAGGTCTTCATTAAGTTCACTAAATAGTCCCTTCAACCAAATAACTTCTTTACAAGCCTCAGTAATCACCATGTACTCAGCTTTAATGGTAGACAAAGCGACTGTAGTTTGCAAAGTGGCTTTCCAACTGATTGCACAACCTCCAATTGTAAAGACATAACCTGCGAGAAATATTCTTTTATCAAGGTCTCCAGCAAAATCAGCATCAACATACCCAATGACTCCATCTCTAGTTATTCCAAACTGTAAGCAAACATAAGTAATACCTCGTAAGAATCTTAAAATCCACTGAACTGCTTTCCAGTATTCTTTACCGGGATTTGCCATGTATCTGCTAACTGCACTGACTACATATGATAAATCTGGACGTGAACAAACCATAGCATACATGAGAGATCCCACTGCACTAGAGTATGGAACATGCGACATGTACTCAATCTCATCATCTTATTGTGGAGACAAAGCTGATGAAAGTCTAAAATGCGCTGCTAAAGGAGTACTAACAGGCTTAGCACTCTGCATATTAAACCTACAAAGAACTTTTTCAATGTACCCTTTCTGACTTAGGTACAATTTACTTACTTTTCTATCTCTAAGAATTTCAATACCAAATATCTTCTTTGCTGGTCCCAAATCTTTCATCTCAAATTCTTCACTTAGTTGGATTTTGACCTTTCTTATCTCTCCTTTATCTTTTGCTGCTATCAACATGTCATCAACATAAAGGAGTAGATATACAAAAGACCCATCATTGTTTTTCTTATAGTAAACACAACTGTCAAAGCTACTTCTTTTGAAATCATGAGAAGTTATAAAGGAACCAAACCTCTTGTACCAATGTCTTGGTGACTGTTTCAAACCGTTAAGGGACTTTTTCAGCAAACAAACATAGTCCTCTTTTTCTGATACTGTAAAACCCTCTGGTTGTTGCATGTAAATATCCTCCTCAAGTTCTCCATGCAAAAATATAGTTTTAACATCTAATTGCTCAAGCTCCAAACCATGTATGGCCACAATAACAAGTAAAACTTGAATCGAACTATGCTTCACAACTGGGGAGAACACATCTGTAAAGTCCACTCCTGGAATTTGACTGTAACCCTTTGCAACAAGCCTTGCTTTATATCCGGGTTCTTCAACTCCTGGAGTCCCTTTTTTCCTTTTATACATTTATTTACAACGAACGGCCTTTTTACCTTTAGGAAGTTTTACAAGATCCCATGTTTTATTTTTGTGGAGTAATTCCATCTCCTCTTGCATGGAAAACATCCACTTTTCTGAGTCTTCACAACTAACCCCCTCAGAATAATTAGATGACTCTTGATTTGTATCTATATCTTCAGCCACATTTAAAGCATAAGAAACTAGATCAGCCTCGGCATACTTTTTTGGAGGTTTGATTTCTCTTCTAGTTCTGTTTTTGGCTATAGAGTATTGTGGTGAAGAAACAACTCTATTCTCAATTTTTGTACTGGCTTGAGAAGTCGACTCTGTTGTAGATTTTGTATTAATCTGAAACTCCACCTATTTTTTATTTTCTTTATTAGAAGAGTCTTTAAGAGATAAGTTAGGTAGCATAGCAGTTTCATCAAAAACAACATCTCTACTAATCACAACTTTTCTATCTTCAGGTCACCATAACTTACACCTTTTTACACCAGCTTTATAACCAAGAAAAACACATTTAATAGATCTCGATTCCAATTTTCCATTATCAACATGAGCATACACAGGACACTCAAAGATCTTTAAATCAGAATAATTAGCAGGATTACCAGACCATACCTCTTGTGGAGTCTTTTTCTCAATGGCAATGGATGGAGATTGGTTGATAAAAAAATATGCAGTAGAGGTTGCTTCGGCCCAAAATGACTTTGATAAGTTGGCATTTGACAACATACATCGAACCTTCTCTATGATCGTTCTATTCATTCATTCTATAACGCCATTTTGCTGTAGAGTATGACGAACTGTCAAGTGTCTCATGATCCCTTCTGACTTGCACAATTCATTAAACTCATCAGAACATAACTCTAAGACATTGTTTGTGTAGAGGTGTTTTATTTGTTTTCATGTCTATTTTTCAATTATAGTTTTTCAAGACTTAAATGCGGAAAACACATCGCTTTTCTACTTTAAGAAGAATGCCTAAAATTTTCTGAAAAAATCATCAATAAAAGTTAACATATAATTAGCTCCACCTCTTGAAAGCACTCTGGATGGCCCCCACAAATCAGAATGAATATACTCCAATGTTCCCTTTGTGTTATGGATTCCTCTGGTGAATCGAACTCTATTTTGCTTCTCAAAAATGCAGTGCTCAAAGAACTTCAGTTTACAAATTCCTTGCCCATCAAAAAATCCTCTTTTGCTCAATTCTGCCACACCATTCTCACTCATATGCCCTAGGCGCATATACCAAAGTTTAGTAATATCATCATCTGACAAGGAAGAGGAAGCGACAGCTGCATCACTAGTAATAATAGAACCTTGCAGAATATATAACTTGGCAGTCTTTTTTTTCTCTTTCATCACAACGAGGGAACCTTTAGAAATCTTTAAAACCCTACTTTCAGTTGTTTATTTGTACCCTTTTGAATCAAAAGTACTTAACGAAATTAAATTTCTCTTCAATTCTGGAACATGTCGTACGTCATTAAGTGTTCTGACAACTTCATCAAACATCTTAATTTTAATCGTTCCAACACCTGCGATTTTACATGAAGCATTATTTCCCATCAAAATAACACATTCAGACACTGTTTTGTAGTCTTTTACAACATCAGCTTCACCAAAATTTTTTGGTTATTTTCCCTTTTGATTCGCAGCCTCCATTTTGATCTTATTCTGTAGCTTATAGCACTCAGATTTAATGTGCGCCCTTTTTTCTTACAGAAGTTACAAGTTTTACCTCTGTTTGAAGACTTCGATCTACCCTTAGATTTACCAAGAGGATTCCATTCTTGTGTCCTTCTACGATCATCATCAGCATTCTGATCTTATCTCCCACGAATAATGAGACCCTCACCTTGAGAGTCAGTTTTAACCACAAGATACTTCATCTTATCATACGAGGTTAGAGAATCATAAACCTCATCAACTGTGAGAGACTTGCGGCTATATAAAATCGTGCCTCTAAAGGTTGAATAAGACGGGGGCAACGAATAAAGTAGAATCAACCCTAGATCTTCCTTATCATACTGAACTTTCATGGCCTCCAAGTTTGAGAGAATTTCTTTAAACACTGTTAAGTGTTTGTGCACAGATGCACCTTTCTCCAAACGATGAGCATAAAGACGTTACTTCATATGCAGCTTACTGGTTAGAGTTTTCGACATGCATATTTGTTCCAGTCTTTTCCATAATCCAGCAGCAGTCTTCTCCTTCATCACATCTTGCAAAATTTTGTTAGACAAATGCAGGTGTAATTGTGTTAATGCCTTTCGATCCTTACGCTTCTTCTCTTCATCCGTTAATGTTGAAGGCATCTTATCTATCCCTAGCAGGGCTTCCTCTAGATCCATCTGCACAAGAACTGCTTGCATCTTAATCTGCCACAACACAAATCTGGTGTTGCAATCCAACAGCGGAATTTCATACTTCAAAGACGCCATTACTGTGATCGAGATGAAAAAACCCGAAAACTCTGATACCTATTTGTGAAAATATATAATATCAGTAATGACAATAGGTCAAAAAAATAAAAAAATAAAAAATAAGGAAACACACAGATTTTACGTGGAAAACCCTTTGGGGAAAAAACCATGGGCAGAGGAGAAGAAAATTCACTATGTCGAATTCAAATGATTACAAGAGGAATAGACTATGTCTATTTATAGGCTTGTAAAGCCATATACTAGTAGGATTGAAACACCTTATCCTAATCAATATAAAATAGATGGAGTTTAATAAGGTTTAAAAAACCTTATTCTAAAATAAAACAAAAGAAGTCTAGTTATATTTAGATATTACTTTTATTTTATTTAAATAAAAATTCAGGTCACTTAATTCTAACAACAGCTAAATTATATTGAAAAAAATTTATATAGATAAACCGATTTAATAAATTTAATATAGATTAATTTTATTTTTACTTAGTTTAGAGTTCTAAATAGAGATAATTGGAGTCAAAATCTTAATATCTATATATAAAATATTATGTGTTACTATATGTGTAATGTAACACTCTAAAAATTTAAACATTTTTTAGTAAATTTTAGCTATATTTAAGTCTCTATATCTTTGGTTAAGAATTTTGTTTATATGTTTGAGATTGGGGGTTCGAGTAATTTTTTTTGAAATTTCTCTATTTATATTGACTTAATCATTACCTTTAAACTCTCGACTTAAAATTACTTTTACGTTAATCTGTGTTAAGAACCAGTCTGCTAGTTCAATGATTAAACTTTTGTATACCCTTTGGTTTTATGTTGAATCTCTGTACAAGCAATAAGGAAATATTTTTGTTATTAATTTGTTAGAGTAGTTAGTTTTTATTTTGAAAGTTAATTGAGTTTTTTTTTTTTTTTACATTTCTTTCCTCCTTCTTCTCTTCTTTCTTTTTCTTATTTTTTTCTCTCATTCTTTTCTTTTTTCTTTCTTCTTTTCTTGCGTTCCTTGTGTATTGCCATATCTTAATACTATTACGACAAGAAAACTCCATCTTCTATTGTCTTTACTTGTCAGATTAATTGTGTAAGTTAATGGGAATGTTTGTTAGTATTTGTTGTTCATTTTGTCGAAGTAAGTTCGCTTGATTGCTTGAATTTTTTGGTTTAAGTTTCAATTAGTTTCTTTTAGGAAAGGATCATGACGACATTGTCCCTCTATCGAGTTAATTTTGCATATTACTGTTCATACGAGGGTGAGTGTTTAGTTTTTGAGTTGGGTTTGCGTCGAAGTTTTTGACATGTTTGGTTGATGGTTTATTTTGCCTTGTAATTCGACAAAGTCGTGTAATTGGACAATTGATGGTTGTTTTTAGGTCTCGGGGTCTTCTCTGCTACTTCTACGCCAAAATCATATCGAATGTGTAACGAAAACTCGAGATTTTGTAAGTTTCAAGCACAGAAAAACGTGGCTTCTGAGGCCACACAGCCATGTCTAAGGCCATGTGACAGGCCATGTAACTCACTATTTTCAAATTGGATGCACAAGGGTTAGAGATATGGGCGTATGTCCAGACTGTGTAACTCACTGTTTAGGATTTAGGGTCATATAGGCCAAGGGCACGAGCGTGTTCCTGGGTGTGTGAGATGTTGCGAGTCACACGGGTGTGTGCTTAGTCGTGTGTCAGACCGTGTAACTCATTGTTTTGAGCTGTACAGCTGTGTGGACCACATGGGCCAGATACCCAGGCCGTGTGAATCCACACTGGTGTGTGGGGCAAAGTACTGAATTTTTTTCTAGGGCCGTATGCGTCGTTCAAATCGAACGTAGACCTTCCGTAGGGTTTGTATGCTCTAAATTAGGTTGTATAAATTGATATCCAATATTATGAGGTTGAATAATTGATTATCTGTACGTGTAATTAATGCAATAACTGTTAAATGATAATGATTTGTATTATTTGACTATGGCTTATATATGAATAATTGTATGTGCATCATTGATATCTGTAAATTGTATCTATATTGAGTAGGAATGATATAAAGAATAACGTGTTGGTAGTTTAATGATCTGTCGAATTAAGTGGCTAAGCCATAATATGTATCTGATTCTGACGATTTATCCCATATTGTTTTAATAGACAGTTTGTAATTATTCTGAAATGTGGCATACCGACACTAATTGGTGTTGTAAGGTTGAATGGGTACTTGATACCCTATACGGTGTCTTGGAATGGCCAGAGATTGTGTGTAGCAAATGGGGGTAGGAAATTGCATTTAATTCTGTTCTATATCTATGTCTGATCTATTCGTATTTTTATTTGAACTATGAGAATATACTGAGTACCTTCTGTTTTTGATTCTGTATATGCAATGTGGGAAATCGCTGCTACATTTATATTGTTGATTTGCTTTTATACATGTTACACACATTGAGTTATAAACTTATTCCTATTGTTGACTGAATTTCAAGTAATCCTCAGACTTAGAAGGCTCAACATTTTAACTCAGACATTATGTGTTGGTTTAACTGGCTAATTGCTTTCTATATGATAAATTTTAAATTACTTAAAGAAGGTTACTTTTCTCTTAAACATTTTGATGTAACATCCAGACTTGGTCTTAACGTCTAGATCGGACATGGGTGTTACATGGAAGTTTGTCTTTCTTTCTTTATTGGACCTTTTTTATAATGATAATATTTGTATAAGAGTTTTAAATTTTTAAAAATTAAGTGTAGCTTTTAATCTCATGTTGTTAGTTAAAAAGAGTAAGTAATCTCACATTGTTTAGGAATAAAGTGTAAATGGATTATAAATTTTTATAAAATTAAACTAGTTTCATAATTTTTTTTTAAAATGGCCAAAAAAGATGACATTTTTTAGTAATTTAGTTGGTTTTTACAATGCCAAATTTTCTTCTCTATGTGAAAAAATTATGATAATAAATATGTTTTTGTTGTAAGTTTTTTGGGGATTAATGATAACTTTCAAGTTTTTACAATTGCAAAGACCATAATTAAGTCTAGAATTGTTTCAAGAGTATTGAATGCCATAGTAATTAAAAGTAAATAATTTTAAAGATGTAAAAAGTATTGCAATGGATTAAAGAAATAAAAATTAAGAGAGATAAATTATGATAATAATTTTTATTCACTCAAAAGCAATGTTAATGAATTAAAGCTTCACAATAAAATTATGCTATTCTAGGTTTAATTAATATATTTATTGTGAGAAAACACTTGTAACTTAAAATTAATGAATTTCATTCATTACTTCCAATTGCTTTAAATCTATCTTTGGAAAAGGCAATATGTTTGGTCAAATAGAGGGCATTCTCACAACCAAAATTCGCTACTTTTAACCAAACAATGGTTTAGGGTAGTAATTAAAAGAATTGGTTGAATCGGTAATAAAAAATAAAATAAATTGTTATAAATCAATAAAAAATCGATAATAGAAATAAAAGTGTAACGATTCAACCGTTTATTAAAATTTCATCACTTTTATAATTTTTTATTTTTATTTAACAACTGTTGAATCATACCGATTAAATTAAAATACAACAGCGATTCGATCATTTTAGAATGTTGATATTGAATTACAAAACCTTCTTTCATCAATTCTTATAAAGAGTATTAGGCATACTCATTTAAGATATTTTGATAATTTGATATTCTTGAAATAAAATTTTGTAAAATAAGAGACGGTTTTACTAAAAAATGTCAGTTCGAATAAAGGGATTAAATTATTCACTGAGTGAAATTTTTAAAACCTATAAAAACTCTAAAATTAAGGTGAAAATCAACAATTTTTTAGTGGTAATTATCTCTCCTGTATTTGGTGAATCCCACTTGTAAGTTGTACCTAATGTTAGTAACACTTTATCATTAAATAAAAAGTTGGTTTTGCATCATGTGTGTGAATGGATAGGAGTGCTTTAATTGGATTAGAGATAGAATTAGCCTAATGACAACTTGAAATAGCTAGTTGCCATAGCATTTAAATTTGCCAAGTTATGTAAAAACTAGTAGTTATCCAAGACAAGTTGAAATTCCTAGGTATTCACTTTAAATTTAATAATATTTAACATCGTGGAATTTTATAAAATAAATACAAAATAAAAAGAAATTTAGGTTGTGTTTGTTTCATTAAAAACATTTTTATTAAAACGATTTTTAGAAAATAGATTGATTCTTAAAAAAAAATTGATATTTTTTGTGTTTGACAAATTTTCCTGAAATTATTGTCTAAAAGTTGTCCTTAATAAAATAAAATATATTTGTTACTTGAAATTTGAAATTTATTTTATAATAATCAATATCATATATACAATGCGATTTGAATTAAACTGAATTGACCGGTTAAATCGGGAACTGACTAGATTAAGAACCGATATGAACCGGCTAAAAAATCAGTTGATTCAACAATTGAACCGGTGGTCGAATCGGTTGAATAAGAATTTTTATTTTTTTATAATTTTTTAATCGGGATGATGAATCGATGGCCTGATTGGTTCAACCATTGGTCCAGTTTAAAAATAATTGCATATATAAACTTATTAATAATCAATACCTAATTAAAACTTAATTTAGATTACATATATGAGTGTATAGTGGCACATTAGAGTTGGAAGGGATAAATGAAACTAAACATGATTTAAAGAAATACTCATATTCAGAGGCATAGCCAGGGGATTGGACAGGGCCCCGGCCCCCCTAAAATGAAAAATTTTCCATTTTATAAAAATTTAAATTAGTAAAGGTAAAATTGCGTTTTGGCACCCCTAAAAATGATAAAAGTTTTATATAATCTTTTAAAAATCATAAAGATAGAGGTATTAAAATGGTGAAATTGTATTTTTACTATCATAAAAATATACAATTTAATTTCGGCCACCCTCACAAAATTTTAGGGCTTTGTCCCTGCTCATATTTATATAATTAAAATATTTATATTATTACTATAAGACATTTATTACTAAATATTTATAAATTGTCATATAAATTTATTGTTAAAATAAAATTGTAATATTAATAATAAACTATATTAATAGAATATTTTTTGAAAGGTTATATTATTGAATATAAATAATTAAATATACATGTTTAATAATATTGAGCATTGTAATGTTTGATATTAATATTATAAATTTTTAAATATTTTTAAAATTTATGATAAAATCTATTATTATAATATTAGGCTTGACTTAAATTAATTTTTATATAAAAAAAATTACTTATAAAGGGACTCTTTTCTAGAAAATGACTTATACTTTTCAAATGGGTAAGTCAATTTACAAGAAAATAGATTTATTTTTCATTGACCAAGTTATTTTCCATAAAAAAAATACAAGAAAATATAGAAAACATTTATAAGTTATTTTCTGTTAAACAAACGCACCCTTAAAAACAACAATTGAAATACAACAATATGTAGTTAGGGGCTTTATCCCTCAAAAAGGTAAAATTTCATTTAATTATTTTTAATGCATTAATAAAATTATATTTTGATCAGAAAATAATAAATTTTGAGTTTAATCTCTTTAAAAATTTTAAAATAATAAGTAAACATAATGATAAATTGTACTTTGATCTTTTTAAAAATTTATAAATTAATTTTAGCCCCTAAATTAAAATTTTGGTTACCTCTAGTATAGAGATATTTCTAGCTTGGGTCGAGTTGGACCTAAGTATGATAGTAATGTAACAGCCAATTTTCGGTAAAATCGGAACAGTGGTTTCGGGAGCACAAAACCGATTCTGGAAGAGAAATTTATTTTAATATTATTTTATGGTCTATAGTATAATGGAAATGTTATATGAAAATTTCGTAAAGAAATTTTACCGGTTACATGGCTAATTTGATAAAGGACCAAATTGCACAAAGTGCAAAAGTTGAGTTCTAATAGCTAAAGGGATTAAATAGCTATAGAACTTTAAATTAGAGGTCCTTATATAGAAAATAGACCATTTAAAAATATTTACTGGTTAAGGATGATGATTCATCTATGGAAAATAAAATAAAGAAAAGGATGAAATTGAAAAGTGAAATAATAAAAGATGATAAATGATAAAAAAATAAAAATGTCATCATTTTATATCATCTTTCCCAAATTAAAAGCATGGAAACCCTAGCCATGAGAACTTGAGTTATAGCAAGCTTATTTGGCTCAATTAGATGAGTATTTAAGTCCAGTTTTTAATGAGTTTTATATTTCCGAGATCGTAATAGTTTAATTTAGCTATCTTGGGGATTAATTTGTAAAAATATCAAAGTACTAGGGTTTTTCCATGATGAGTATAGTTGATTTATGAAGTTTTATGGTAGAAAATGAAAGGTTATTGAAAGATAAACAACTTTTGCAAAGTGAATTTTGATGAAATTGTGATTTAGGAACTAAATTGTAAATATGTGAAATCTATGAAAAATTCTAAATTTTATGAAATACATGGGTTGTAATTGTTACATATAAAATTTGTTTAGGCTTGGAATAAGGATTAAATTGCATGAATCTCATTTTCCGAGCCCAGGGACGAAATCGTCATTAATTAAAAGTATAGGGGTAAAATGGTAATTTTTGTCTAAGATGTAAATTGGTCTTAATTGAGTATGAATTGATGTTAAATTTACTCGTATAGATCCGGATATACCAAATTCGAGTTAGAACGAGGAAAAGAGAAAATGTCAGATTAGTAGATTTTATGTACACGAACATTTGTCGAGGTAAGTTCGTGTAACTTAATTGTGTAATTATATGTTTGAATTTAATGATTTGTACGTGAATTGTGAAATGAACAAGTACATGAAATTTGATCACAGGTCCGGAAAATGCCCGACAAATATCAAGTCTCGTTTGAATAAATGAAAGTCGATGAATATAGAATTTCCCTGTAATATCACGAATTAGGGCCTAATCGGAATAGTGGTTTCGTGAGCACAAATCCAAGATAGAAATAATCATTTTATAATTGTTTGGAGGTTTATGATATGATTGCATGATTTTATGAAAATTTCGTGAAGAAATTCTATGTATAAAGTGCTTAAGTTGAAATTAGGGACTAAATCGAATAAGTTGCAAAATTTGCATTCTAGAAGCTTTTAGTATGAAATTGCTTTGGAATATTAATTAGGAGGTCTTAAATAGCAATTTGACCGATTTCTAAAATTTTGGACAAAAATGGGCTTGTACATGAAAAATTACAAAGAAAGGCATTAAGAGCATTTTTGTCAAATGGTAAAGATGTTAAATTGAAATGTGTTTTATTTATATTTTTATGGTTTACATTTTTATGAAATTAGTTTGTAAAAAAATTTCGTACGAAAATTTCGACGTTTGGGCACTCAATTTAGTCAAAAGGACTAAATTGTAAAAAGTGCAAAAGTTGAGTTCTATATGTTAGAGGTGTCCAATTGTTATGAAAATTTAAATTGGAGATCCTTAAATGGTAATTAGACCATTAGTTAATTTATTGGACAAAAATGGACATGAAATGGGTGAAAAAAAAAGAATATTTTTAAGTTAGGGGCATTTTGGTCATTTAGTGATTAAATGAATTAAAAATCAAATTAAAAGCCAATTTTTGCTCATCTTCTTCCTCAAGGCCGAAAATAGCATAGAGAAACCATGGCTAGGGTTTTTCAAGCTTCCAAGCTCAATTGTAAGTCCGTTCTAGCCCTGTTTTTAATGATTTTTATGTTTTTGAAATCCCGGTAACATGATTTCTCTATTTCTACCATTTATTTGAGCTAGGGTTTGATTTCAAAAATTTACCCATGTTGAATAATTGTGTATTTTGATGTTTTATGATAGGATATGAGGTTTTAAATTATACTAAACAACTTGTGCTACTCGGTTTTAAGTAAAAACGAGTAAAACGGCTTAATCGATAAAAATACCTATTGTTCATAATACATGTTATAGTAGGAATTTGAGGTTTCTGTTAGTAAATAAATAATCAGCGTGTTCTAAAACATAAGAATTTGGGATAAAGTTTAATTTTTGAGCTTTGGGGCAAAAGTGTAAATATGCTAAAGTTTAGGGGCAAAATTGTAATTTTTCCAAAGTTGGAGTTAAGGACTATTTTGATAAATGTGAGTATTAAATAAGCTAAATGTGTTATTTTAGATCAAGAAAGACGTGGAATCGACCTTGATCGAGGAAAAGAAAAGATTGTGGACTAAATTGCAAAATTTCTATATTTTGTACCGAAGTAAGTTCATGTGTAAATAAGGTAACATAATTGTTATTTTAAGTGATTTAATGTTATTTATATGATATAATACTTATTATCATGAAATGTTATGCTTTGTGAATTATTATTTAGTAATATGCAAATTATGTGAGCTATTTGATAAATGTGAAATGCTACTAAGTATCGGTTCCAACATTTCGAGGAAGATTGACAAAGATGTGCGATTGAAAAAAATCTCGTTTGAACCTTGAGAATAGATTAGGATACAAGTGACATGTCACTAGGATGATTGAGTTCCGAACTCGTTGAGTTGAGTCCGAGTTCGTGAGATGTAACTAGGCATCCGAGCTCGTTGAGTTGAGTCCGAGTTCACTGATGGATGCAAACGCCCGAGCTCATTGAGTTGAGTCCGAGTTCGCTTATGGGCGGGTTACATGGTAGCTTGGCTACGTAAATTCCATAGGCTATTGAGTTTGTCTAGCTACGGATATGATGCTATTATATGTGAAATCCGTGTATCCGAGTTATATTCCGAGGTGTTGAACGGGTAGATTTTTAAATGAATAATGAGAACGCCTAAACGAACGAGGTATGTTGGAAAATATGATGAAAGAGGAAGTTGAACAGTTTTGGCAAGCCAGCTTAGATATCGGGAAGGTTGAAGAAATGTTCACACTATCTGAGGAAGAATTGGTATATTGGCTTGTATATTTTGATGTATGGCTTGTATAGCACTATAATCATTTTGTGTAAATGATCTCATGATATGGTGATGGCATAGTAAGGAAACACTTGGAAATGATTAGCCATTGGAATGGCCAATCTAAATTATGTTTGGTATTATGTGTGTTAATGTGTTACTTAGGCCATGAAAATCCATAAAAAGATGAACTTTGTTATAAAACAGAAATTTTCAGCAGCAATGATGTAAGTTTGAAAAATCACAAAAAATAGTAGAGACAAGATTAGATGGTGAATAAAATATTAAATTGAATCTTATTGTGTCTATTTTCATATGGAAGAAATGGAACATGTAAAAGAATTTTATTTTATAAGATATTTGAGTTTTGGTGGAATAGGGTCAGAACGATTTTTGAATCCTCTATTTAGAATTTAAAAATTCATTAAAAATTGTACAAAAATAATTAGGAGTCATTCTGTATATGTACAGATTCCTTATTGAGTCTAGTTTTAGGAGAAATAAACAGCATAGTCATTTGAGTTTTTTACAGAGAAAAAAGTGATTTGTAGTGAACATAGGTCAGAGTAGTCGAACACTAAAACAGGGGAAACTTTAACTAATAAACTGTATTAATTGGCCCAACCAAAAATTCTAGAAAAAAATTAATAGATAGATATATGAGTCTAGTTTCAAAGAAAATTTATAGATCTAAATTTTGAGTTTCGTAACTCGAGATATGATTTTTTTAGCGACTGTGACGCAGATGAACAGTTTATTACAAATGATGAAATAAATGGTTTAAAGTCGTTAAGGGGTAAATTAAGTTTAGTAACACCTCAAGCTCGACTCCGGTGATGGTCTCGGGTAAGAGGGCGTTACATTCCTGTATTGGTATGATCCAGCATGTGTTGCGGACACACCAAAGTTCTTACGAGCATTATGTTATAAGCCCTCTCGAGCTTCCTGTTATATAGTTCTTAAGAGCATCCTGATTGGTTGTGATCCAGCATATGTTGTGGACACAAACGCAGCTCCTTATGAGCGTCCTGTTATGCGATTGGTTGTGATTCTGTATATGTTGCGAACACAAATGCAGCTCTTTCTGAGCGTCCTATTATACAATTAGTTGTGATCTTACATATGTTACGAACACAAACGCAGCTCGTTATGAGCTTCTTAATATAGCTCGCTTGAACTTCCTGTTGCATGGCTATCCGAAGCTCCCTGATAATAACTCTTCAGAGTTACCTGTTAAGCTCAGTGAGCTTTCTGTTTTAAACTCTTATGAGTTTTCTGTTATATAGCCCAAGTAAGCTTCCTGATAGCTCTTTGTGAGCTTTCTGTTATATGGCTCGAGAGAGGATTTCTTGATTATATGCTTTAAAAAGCACTTCTGAATATAAATTGACGGATTCTAATTTGTACACTTTAAGTGTACTACCTTTGTATCCATCGATATTTTCAATAATTCAATGGGCAAAATTTTGACATGAATACTATATATAATGAAATATCTGTTTATATGATCTATAAAATTTGGTAATACTTCGTAACCCTATTTCGGCGACAGATACAGGTTAGAAATGTTAGAAGTAATGTACTTTATACTTGCCCCAACCCAATTTGACTCGAAATATGGGCTTAAATTTTTTCCCAAGTCTATCCATATTTGTAAATGGCTAACCCAAGCCCATTTCAAGCCCAGCCATATAATTTTTTAAACTTTTAATATATATTTAATCTAATTTAATATTTAATAATTTTATATAAATTTTTATTTTTTTATATATAGTCATCTTAATTTTTTAATGTTTAAATTATAATATTATTATATAATACTATAGATTTAATTTTCATGTGTTATAAATTATATAATAAACAAAAATAACATAATATAAAACATTACAAACTTAAAAAATGGGTTGGGTCGGGTTCAAACCTTAAACCTTCAAGGCCTGAACCTTACCCATATTTTAAATGGGCCTTTTTGTTTAAGCTCATTTTTGGGTCTAATATTTTTGTCTAAATCCTCCTAAATTTCGAGCAAGACTTGAGCGAGTAGCTCGACTCATGAATAAGTCTACTCTAGTATGGTTATATTTTTTTAAAATTATTTTTGACTTTTCATGATATAAAATTAATTATATTATATTTAAAATAGTGAAATATAAAAAATTATAATAGAGGGACTAAATCCCAAAAAAAGCATATAACAGGGACCTTCTTCAGAATTTGACCTAGCTTCCATGAACAAAAAACAAAAATGGAATTGCGACCCACACATAATCCATGGGTAGCCCGTAAACCCGTCCGTCTTGCCATTTGGTCATTTTGTAAACCCACCTGAAACCATCAGAGTTTTTTCGCTGGGCAAAATCACATTGAAGTTGGATATTTTGCTTCAAATTCACATTCCATCTGCTCTAATCAAGTGAAAGAGGGTGACAGAGATGGCATCTGGTTGGGGAATCAACGGCACCAAGGGCAGGTGCTACGATTTCTGGGTCGACTTCAGCGAGTGTATGTCCCGTTGCAGAGAGCCCAAGGACTGTGCTCTCCTCCGTGAAGACTATCTCGAGTGTCTCCACCATTCTAAGGAGGTAAGATTTCTGCATTACAAATGCCCCCCCCCCAATATCCATGTTCTTTTTGTCCAATTAGTTTTCTTAACCATATTTCAACTGTAATTTATGAGATAATTTCCTTGAATTTGATGCTTTGTTAATTATTGCCAATCATCCTTAAGGCTTCAAAGTGGGCTGGGATCGGCCTCAATTAGTTTATTTGAGAATCATTTGCAATTGAATAATTTTACATTGTTTTGTTTCAATCATAAATCTGAATCCAAGATACTGCTGGTTGTAGCGTGTTTAGATTCGGGCTTTCCCTTATTTGAGAAAAGGGTGAGTTGGATCAATGTAGAGCCTAGTGTTAATTATGAATCATTAATAGTTTGAGCGCCGGCCTTGATAATGCCTTAGTTCTTCAGTTCATACTGATTTATGATTCAGTTATAGATAACTTCTATAGGTGCGAGTGCCAGATACAGATATCGGTCCTAGAGAAATATGTTCAGTTTTCTAAAATCTGGAGGGTCATATGTTTCATGATACATTTTGGACACAAGTATCAAACATGAGTTCTTCAAGAAAAGTGAAGGAGTTGTAGCAAGCTTTGAATAGTTTGGGAGATCATTTACCCTTAGTTTGTTACTTTAAACTTTCCATGGTAATGGGTATACCGACTCATTTTTCCTCTTCCAATGTAGTGTAGATGCATGAGTTTCGAGACATCTCTACACTGGCACGCTTTTCGTTTCTGATTTCATCAGACTCATAGATTAGTTCCGCAATCAGAGTTGGATAATGTGGTTTTTTTTTCACGGTTCCCTTTCTTTTTGTACCTTATTCATTATAAAAGGGCAATATGCCATATTTGTTTCAATGTAATTCAGTTTTCAAGAAGAGAAAATGTAGTGTCAACTTAAAAGCGAGGGAGAAAAAGGGAAGATATTATATTATATATCGGGTTTTTGCTTATGTATAGATATGTGTTATAACCCCACCTGTGTTAGGACATGTGGCAAGTTTAGAGGACACCTGAATAGTAAACCTGCCACCAACTAGCTGGTAGGTCACCTGTGAAATCATCCTCCCGAGAAGACTACCAACCGGACAACGGATGACCTGGTCTTTATTGAGAACATGAAGTTGTTTGGTCACCACACATCATGCATCAACAATATGCTTTACTTGTAATTCAACTTGTATAAACCCATAAGATATCCACGCCACGGTATGTTTAGGGGCCTTCAAGAAGGATTCTTGAATACCATCCTTACGTTCCCTTCTTGAGTTGCTACTACATTTATGTTGTTGCAAGTTGATAAACAATGTTTCTTGAACTCATATGTGTCAGATATAGGTGTATGTGTTAAATACGGGTATGCTTAATTTTTTGCAAGTTCTTCCTTGTATTGATGTTTGTTATCTTAGTCCTCATGTCTGGATATAAGTCAAGTATGGGTACTTCAAGGAAAAAAGAAGAATTGGAACAATACGTGCTTTTCCGCCCATGTTGCTATTAGTATCCTGCTAACTTAGTACGTGGTTCAAAAGGCATTAGAGCTACAAACCTGATATCTCAATCAATATGGCTGACTTTGAGGCAGCGTTCTGGAATTTGTAAAGCCTTGTGTTCCTACAGTTTTACGTGTAGTTTATGAGTATATCAGAATCATTGCATTTTCATTTGTGGTTTAGCTTAAAGGTCAGTTTTCTATAACTTGTAAAACAGTGTGATGAGTGAAAAAAGATGTCTAGTTATAATAGGTGTGATTTATCATTAAAAAAAAGGTTCAATACATTCTCAAATAAGTGATGTTTTAGTAGTTTTGTAGTGGCAGCCAGTTTGCATAGACAATCATGTTGCCTTTTATCATTCTCTTCTCTGAAAACTTTGTTAGATGCGAGCATCAGTTACATGGCACATCGTATATTGGATTTAAATCAATTTTGTTTTTTGTTCCACAATCTTTGGTGCATCGAAATCGATTTGTGATCAATCTTGAAACTATTGCAGTTTCAACGAAGAAACAGAATTTATAAGGAGGAGCAACGTAAACTAAGAGCCGCAGCACGAAAGGACAAGGAAGGCGAAGCCGGTGTTCACCATCATGGATAGTGAGAATTTGTTGATCCTTTTAAATTCCCAATAATAATAGAATGGCATGCAAGTTGTTTCATCTCTCATTGGGATTGATCTTCCAAACTTCTTTCCATCTTACTTTGGGTTTCTCTTTCCTTGAAATGAAATCTTGTTGTGTTGAGCCTATGCCAAGAGGCATTAATTAATCTTTGCTAGCATCAATGATTTGGGAATTTGTTGTGTCCATTGAACTCTCTTTTAATATTGCAGATGTTTTGGATGTTAGAGAAAATACGATAGTGTCCTCGTTCGATCAACAAGATATGCTTTTCTGAAAGGGGATAATCACGAAAAAGCAATGGAAGTTGTGTAAGAAATATGAAGAATACAAGCATACGTGCAAGGACACGATTTAATGATGCCAAACCAAACTATGTCTTTTGACGTCTTTCAATCTGTCAATTTGGGTTTATAAGATTGTTTAAAAAACCTAAGATATATTGTATTAGCAGTCACTTAATTATTAGTAATTTTTTTTTTGTCAATTAAAAAAGTTACTCAATTATTAGTATTTTTTTGTTTTGGTCATCTCATTATGAAAAATTACAAAACGGTTACTCGACTATTCAATTTTGTTTTGTTTGGTCACTAGCTTACAAACGGTAACAGTTTTTAAAATTGGTATAATAGTAATTTTAACCTTCAAGATTTACAAATTGTGTAATATGATCTCTTTCTCTCTCTTTTTTGTTTTCAATTTTGTTTCTCTTTTTGACATTTAGGATTAATTTTAAAAGAATGAGAAAAGATGAAAATTATTATCTTAGATTTTTAGGTGTTTCTATTTTTTGTATATTTTAAATTAAATTTAGTTGATAATTTTTTTTTTATCTTTTTAGGTGAAAGGGTCACAAAAGAATAAAACTGTAAAAAAAAAAATACATGTGTAAATGTTGAGGGTTATATTTTTTAGAATTAAGACTAAATTGACATAATGTATAAATGTTAAGGCTTAAAATTGCTATTATACTAATTTTAAAAGTCACCACCATTAGTCCGCTAGTGATCTAAAAAGATAAAATTAAATAATTGAGTAATTAGGTGATGATTTTATAATCTTTAATGGTTCGGTGAGTAGTAATGAATTTATCCAAAAACTTAAAATCAAAATTCAAATTTAAAACCAAAGTGGCTAATGGGCTAGCCAGATACCTTTTGTTGATGAAGATGATGCTGGTAACGATTTTGAACCGTCCGATGTAACAAAATCAAACGACAACGATACAATGAAAAAACTTTTTTATTTTTTATCTTTAAAAATTAATCAATAATAAAGTTTCTTAAAAGAAAAAGAAAGTACTAGAAGAAGGAACCTTTCTTTACTCATAAATATAAGCGAAAAAACCAAAGGGCCAAAACCTTGTCTTGTTCCATTGCAGTTTCTCTTACACATTTTCATTATTATTACCAGTTTTCTGTTTTTCTAGGGTTTTTCAATCTATACTTCTTCTCACTAATCATGAGGTAACCTTATAATCTTAATTCTTTTTACATGTTTTGATGTTTTGTTTTCCATTGGTTTTATGATTTTGACATTGTTTCTGTCCTTGTTATTATCTGTTTCATCATGTTCTTAAATCTCTTATTTCAGTATCTTTGTCTAATAATGATTTTGTTTTCTTTGTTTTTTACTCTTCGTAGGGAAAATATATGGAATGTTTGAACATTGTCGATTTTATTTCATTAATTAGATTCTGTTATTTAATTATTGGTAAATGAAGGCTGTAATGGGGTTTTGATTAGGTTGCCAATCTGATATTTTTTTCACATTGCCAATTTGCACTTTTCTTTTAATTGTTCTTTATTAACTATGTTTAAAACTTGAAATTTTTTTTTTTTTTTTTTTTTTTGTAGTCGTCATCCAGAGGTAAAGTGGGCTGAAAGAGCTGACAAGGTTTACATTACTGTGCTATTACCGGATTCGAAGAATGCGAAGGTCAATCTTGAACCCGAGGGAGTGTTTACTCTTTCGGCTAATGCCGGAGCTGACAATAACCTTTATGAATTGAAGTTGGATCTTTTTGATAAGGTCAATGTGGAGGTAAGATTCCGACATCTAGTTATTTCTGAAAGTCGGATGAAATGTTGTGTCTTGTATTTTAGGGTTTTCGAGTCTTCAATGATGATGATTAGTGAATTGTGTTGTTAGTATTGTCCTGCTGATTCGTTGTTTATAAATGATGATGATGATGATGACGATGATGAGTGTATATTCTTATGAATGATGACAGTGATGATTGGTGGACTGTACCAGCAGTATAATGCTGCTGATTCATTGTTTGAACATTTGCAAGTTGGTTCTCTTTGAAGCCTGCTAGATTTTGTAAACTTGAGTTTCAGGTGTATCAGTATACTAATGCTATTTGATTATAACTTCTATTTTCTGAACACAGCATGTCTAAATCTAGATTTTTCCTGGATCTCTTCATAGTGTATCCTGTTTGCATACGGTGTTTGCTACTGCAGAATGCCCTTGATGTATGCATGTCTGATGATAAACATTTTGCCCTCCGGACATTTGTCGGTTGTTAGTGTGATATTGATTTCTGAGCAAAGTACATTCCGAAAATTTTCTTATCGTATATCTATTGTTCTTTTTTGTACAAAAGGAAAGCAAAATTAGTATAGGAGTCCGGAACATAGTTTGTGTGTTGGAGAAAGCTGAAAAAGTGTGGTGGAAGAAACTATTGCGTGGCGAAGGCAAGGCCCCCCATTATATTAAAGTGGATTGGGACAAATGGGTCGATGAAGACGAAGACAATGGTTAGTGTTTTTATTATTGATGCTTCTCCAATTTTTTTTCTGAAAATACCCGTTTTCAATACTTCTGTCTGATGCATATTCGTATTAGGTATGGGATATGATCATTCACTAATTGCTAATACTTTTAAATAGGTCCTGGTGATATTGACTTGGGAGGAATGGACTTCTCGGTACGCATATATCTAATACATCATCTGTATTTTCAAATTTTACAATAACTTGCAAGTATTTCCTTTCTAACCGAATATCATCATGTCTTGCAGAGCTTTGGCAATATGGGAGGCATGGATGGCGGTGGCATGGACGAGTTTGAGGACAGCAGTGACGATGAAGGTAAGAACCGTGCAAGACATTAGCATTATGTTGGCATTGAATCGGTTTTGACATTGGCTAACCAATCCATCGTTTGTAGAGCAAGAAGTGATGAAGCCATCTGAGCAAGACATGAACAAGGCAGATGGAAATGCTAAGCCGGAGGAGCAAGGTGCGGGGACTATGGAAAAGAAGGAAACCGACGCAAGCACATGATGTGATTGTTAGCTGCCCGATATAACAACAAATTCTAGTTAAAACCTATAATTATCAAAAGTGTGCTGTTTGTATGAACTGATTGAGGGCATATAATTCAAGATTCTATGGTGACAATTTAGAAATGAGATATTCGATTTCATCTTCGTGTTGGGATTATTTTAGTACGATAATTATAACCTAAGCAGACTTGGTAATTCCAATATCCATTTCGTGTTTGTGAATTTTGTTGTGTCATAATCGTAGTTCAAGTCTATTTTATATCAAAGGTGTAAGCTTTTTTGGTGGGTCTCTGATAATTAAAGAAAAATTAGGGTGTTTATCGCTTTAGGTGTGATTTGAGTTTAAATTATGCTAATCGTGTTGTCGTTAGGATTTTGCTCTTTTTTTTGTAATTTACAAAAAAAAAAATACAAATTTTAATATAGTTCAAACAATTCAAGTTCGAACAACCTTTCTCCTACCTCTTATAAAATAAGAATCAGAATATATATATATATATATATAAAAACCATATCAACACTAAAAAACCAACAGATTAAAACTATAATTCTAGTAAAAACAAACAAAAGCATTTAACCTTGGATTTAGGTATTGCTATACACGGTAGGTTTTCCGTCGCCACGTTCTGGTTCTTCTCTTTTTCCTGATTTTTTAACCGGTCTTTTAGCAAATGAGTTAAGCTAAATGCTATCAAACGAAAGCATGTGCATAAATAAAGTCCATTTTACCTTCTTTGTAAGTAGTAGTAGTGACACTAGTCTACTTTATTTTTTCGAAAAGCAGCAACAACATTAGTAGTTATAGGCTTTTAGTGTTATTTTAGTTGTTTCTTTTAATTTTGTTCCAGGGAAAGGTTCGGCCATTTGAGGACTAGTTTTGTGCATCATAAGCTAGACTACACTATTATTAGCAATTGATACCGATAATGCATCTCTAGCAGTTTTTTAGTAGTGCTAGTCTAGCGCCATACTCGTTGTATTTATCCTTTTTTGCCACTTCAGCCCCCACTGAATTTTTACTAGACTTTTATGATGATCACAACATAAAATTACACGACATGGTAGTTTGTACTCATTCACATTCTAGTTTGTCAACCCATGTACTTTTATATTGTATGATATTTCTCTTATTAAAAAAATGGATTTTGGTTGTCAACTAACATGGTAGAATAAGGTCTAATATATTTCAGTGAAAGTGTCTGACACTCTTTCTGATATATATGATATTGATACAAAAATATAACCACACAAGGGTGTACATTCATACCTGGACAAACTCTGCTATATCTTACAAATTGGAGCTCTTTTTTCCTATTTCGGGTAAATTCAATAGCAAGCAGGTGAACAACAGAAGAAAGGCACAGAGACCATCATTAACTTGAACCAATAAATTCAACAACAATCTGTCTTTGCAAGCTATTAACTCAATAACTAAAAAACACAGTTAAATGATAAAAACCACAACACGGATCCTTTATATGACTTCTGCAATGTACCTAACATTTGGCACTTAAAAGGCAACCACTTTTTGATAGAATTAACCCTCCAACTTCAGTCATTTGGATGCAACCTGCTTCTTAAAATTGCCCATGTTACCCGCCAAAACAAAGTAGAGCGTTGCATCAACCCCGACCCCGGCCACTACCTGCCAAAACGAAAACAAACAGCAATCAATTCATCAGTCTTAATTTATCAAATGTTAAGCCAGTCATAATGGATTGTTCAATCATCTGCAGAGCTACAAAACCAGGTTTCAGGGCTTTCAGCAAGTTTACCTCTGCCTCCAGTGTTTTTTCCACCTGAACCACCCCTCCCTCGGCCTCCACTTGTAGTCCTAGCACCGTCATCTAGCCCACGCCCAGCTCCTTTTGGTTGCCTTCCACCAGGACCATCTTCTCGACCCCTGCCTCTCCCACGGCCTACACCAGGAGGCTTCCTATCTGAAAAGGTAAGCAAAATAATCAAAAAGCCAGGTTACAAGAAGTACCCCTGTCAGACGCATACCAATATCCAGCACTCAGACGAGTTCAAATAACATAGGAATATAATACGCTTGCTATGCAGAATACTCTGTACCCCAGAAAATTGAATACCAAGATAATTATCCATCCCATCCAGTAGTTAGCAAGAGAATTATAAATCATACCTGCACGACTCTTTGTTTCTTCCTGAACTTTATCAATTACCTGAAATTCAAATGGGAAAGTTACTAAAATTAATGGAATGGCTAAAGGACACTAAAATGGTTAGAGGACAGCACAAGAAAACTATAAGAAAACCAAGCAGCAATTTACATGAAACCTTTAAAACCCAAAGCTGATCAAGTAATAAGAACTAAATTTTGCATTTTACAGGTCCAAGTTTGTCAACTTGTTGTATGGTAAATCACATTACCGACTTAGCTTCAGATAAATGAATACTACTTTTTAACACCACAAAAGAAAAAGAAAGCTTATTCAACAATGAAATAGCTAAAATTCCACTCCATCCTTTCAAATCAAGCATTTATAAAATTCTAACATAGAAACGAAGCTAAAAACACACGATAAATAATCTCTATGATGCAAAGTTAGTAATAAAACAACAGCATATACATGGAGTAAAAGATACCTCATCAGGAACTCGAAGATACTTGATTGTATTTCCACGGATATAGCATTCAGGCATTCTCCAAAACCTGTCTCCATCCTACATCATATTTTCTCAATCAAACCCTGACCATAATTTATAAAAAATTGTTTTAAAAAACAACACCCCTACTTTTATTATAGGAAGAAATAAATAAAACAAGAAACATAGAATGAATGAATTCATTTTTGCACCTTTGAAGTACAGATAACTTCACGAAGATGGATGTTCATCCAAGTGTCGCAATTGACCAAATGTCCATTATATGTCTCCCCATTTTTCAGTTCCACCAACTATTAGCAAACAGAAATAAGAAACACAGACACAAAAACACAAAATTGTTTTGAAAATCAATTACTGAAAAAAACTTTTTGTACCATATGTAGAGGCATACGAGGAAATGTAAATGTTCTTACCATAGGATGACCCTGTGCCGTTTTTAGTAGAGAAAGAGGAAGCTGCCCAAGATTTGCATAATAGATAAGACAGGTGAGTCGAGCAAAGACAACAAAGCATTCAAAAACACCTTAAGAAATCAAAATTAACCCAAAAATCATTTGACAGCGTATCAAAAGTCGCTTCTTTTTTTTTTTTATCTCAATTTGATTTCCCTAGTTTCCTGGTGTTTATAAGCAACCAAACAGATAACCAATGCAATTCAAAAGACTAATATACAATCTTTTTCCTTTTCTTTGAATAAAAACATCAGGAAACCAAAGTTAAACCAAAAACCCTTTGAATGCATAAGAAAGTTGTTTTTTCGAATTTCCCAGGCTTTCTAAGCAACCGAACAGACAAACAAGGTAATTTAAAAGACTAACATACTATCCTTTTCTTTCTCTTTGAATGAAAACAACTTAAGAAAGCCAAATTAACCGAAAAACCCTTTAATAGCATATGAAAAGTTTAATTTTTTTTTCCGATTTCCTAATTTTCCAGGGGTTTCTAAGCAACCAAACAGACAAACAAGGTAAGTTAAAAGAGATTAACATACCATCTTTTTCCTTCTCTTTGAATGAAGAATAAACCTAGCGAAGAACAAAAAAACCTGCAAGACCAAAAAAAAAAAAAGGAAAAACCGGCAAAGGAATCAAGAACAATGTCAAATAGAGTATGATAAAGAAAACAAAGTAATTATAAAACCTTGGAATTGAAATCTTATTAACTGTACAGCAATTACGCTTTAGGTCTAAACCCTAGCACGATCGGAGAATAATATAACGGGGTTTTTATAAAAAGAAAAAAAAAAAAAGAAGCTTTTTGTTGGTAGCAAAAAATGAGGGAAGAGAGAGAGAGAGATAATCAATTGGCTTAAAAACCCTAAATTAAAAATGAAAAAGAAATCGAAAATACCAACAAGAGAAGAAACAGGATCTCACTTCGGGTTTTTCTCTTCTTATTTTTGTCAGAATTTGATCTCTCTGTGATTTATTATTATTATTATTATTTAATTAATTATTAACTTTTGATACGGGGAATGAGTTTTTTTTTTTAATATTGGAGTGTAAATTTTCATTAATTCAAAAAAGAAAATTTTAAATTTCGAGTTAATCAAATTAAATTATTTAAATTATTTGAGTCAACTTAAATAACTTGATTCGAATTCAAGTTGAGTTGAAATTATTGTTGTAAATATTTTTTTATCCTTCTCTCAACAAAAATTATAAAAAAAATTAAAATAACTTTAAAAAATTAAATATTTATAAAAATTTCTAAATTTATATATTTTTACCAAATTATAAAAATTCTAAAAATATATATAAAGAAAGTTAAATTTTTAAAAATTTTCTAAAATAATAATTTTGGAGACTTGAATAAGTTAATTAATTATTCAAGTTTATCATATTAAAAGTATTTTATTTTTTTATTATTTTACTTTGAAAAAGTTTTTAAATATATTTGGTTTTAAATTTATATGATCTAACATGAATTAATTATACTGTAACAATATTTTAATTTGACATGTTTAGTTTTTTAATTTAATTTAAACAATTTCACTCGATTCGATTCGATTCATTTCATTCAACTTGATTCAAAAAAAATTCTAATCAAGTTAGAATGATAAAATAGGACTCATGAACTCGATTAACTTGAAAATTTTTTACTTGATTCAATCGAACACTCACCCCTATTTACTGGTATAGAAAATATAGTTAAATATAATATACTTAAACGAAATATAATTTTAAAATTAAAAAATTACAATAGAAATTTTTGTATTATAAATCGTATTGTATTTTATTCATTCTATTAAAAAATAAATAAATTAATCTATATACTTATATTTTTTGTCAAAAATTTCATTCATTTTAAATTAATCCTATTAATTTTTAATGGATAATTTTTAATAAAAAATAATTAACATTTTTATTCTAAAAATTATAATTTATTTTAAAAAAACAAAATATAATAATACTCTTACAATAAGGCTTTAATGATTTTTTTTTTTTTTTAACTTTGTGGTGGTGATGTAGATAAAAGATGTTACTGAGAGCGACGGGTGTTGGTGGGTAGATTATGAGGAAAGTGTTGGATTTTGGGGCTTCAATTACTAGGAATGAGAGGTTTACTCACAATAATACCCTCCATATGATTCTTCTCGCTTCAAACATGCTTAAATACAAGAACTAAGCAGCAGTTAAATCCCACTCATTCGCCATAATTTCCCTTAATTTTCTGCATGGTTGCCTTCTTAACGAAATCCATAATAATATTTTGGACTTTGTGGGGTTGGTAGGGTAAGTTTATTTGAGTTGGTGCATTTGGAAGAATAGAAATTTATTCGTCTTTTAAGAATTTACAAGAAATGTCATTGAGATTGTTAAAGTTTTTATTACTTAGGCGAGATATTTTTAGTCTACATATAAGGAGGTTTTGACTCAAAAATGTACCTCTATTCAGAGGGACCTTTTATCAGATAATTGGGTTCACCTACATACTGATGCTGCAGTTAATTTGACCACAAGTTTAATGTTTGTAAGGAGAGTGGTGCAGAATCATATAGGTGATTGGATTTCGACTTTCAATCATTTTTGTGAGAATGCTCGTATTTGATGTTGAGTTATGAAATATTTTAGATGATTTGACTCTTTTACAAAAGCGGGGTATGGACAGGATTTTAATTCAGATAGATAATTTTGTGGTAGTCTAAGCAATCCAAGAAAAGAAATTAAAAATCTCAAATTCAGCTTTGGTTAGACGTACTTAGCAACGGTTAGAGAATAAAGAAACTTTGATGGTATGACATGTCCCTAAGAAAGTTACTTGTGTTCCTAACCAAATTGCCAAAATAACCCATGCTAATGTAGAGGGAGTAAATGTGTTGACAACTACTTTTGTAAGTTTAATTGAAGCCATTAATAATAATAATGTTAGTAGTGCTTTCTAGATTAAATTTTTATAACCTTATTTCACCAAAAAGAAGCAATATTTCAGATTGGGACAATTTTTTGTAAATTAATTAAAATTATATGGTTAGAAATTATTATTTGTATTTAGCATTAATTTTGACATTTTCCAAATAGTTTATATTACATGTAAATTATTTTTACGTATTTCTTAAATGAGTTGGTGTTGAAGGTTGATACCAACTCTATCCTTCTATTTACTACAATTAAATTTTGTCCCCTTTAGAGGATAGTTTTTTTCTGGTGGTATTTTATAAGTTGATCATTATCCAACTTCAGTTTTTTCATTGTTTAACCATTTATATAAAGATTAGAATTCTAAGAATAGAGAGTTAAGAGAAGTAAAAATTTACATACACATCGATATCTAGCGAATGTGAATATATTAACCTTCGAACATCCATTATCTAAATCCTCTTTACTTCTATAATTTGCAGTTCAGATTAGCTATGCTATAGTGGACATTCATATTCGAACCCTCCAGACATACAACCAAATATAAAGAAAAAAAACTTGAAAATAAGAAAATTGAACATACCCATGCTAATCACATTTCCTTAATATAGGGGCTTAAGCATTAAACAATGATTTTACCACACCTTGGATGTAACAAATCTCCATACTTATTTTAAGTATGGGACCAAAGTGAAATAAGTTCAAAATTAGAGAGATCTGCATCGTGGGAAACTCATAGAAACCTAAAGTCAGGCTACAACTTTTTAATGGAAATGGTCCAAAGAAGATCAGTATCTGATTGCACTGTGACTTTCTCTCCTACGACTATATTCGACGAGCTTATTAAACCACCAAATCTCATCTCCGTGTTATCTGGAACAAGAAAAATAAGATAAAATCATAACGGTGATGTCAAAAAAGCCGGCTCCTGATGGAAGTATGAGAACAGCGTACAATTGAGGATCATTATTACCATAATTTTGCAGCCAAGCTAAGTAGAAAGGAATAATCCGGTATGCTATCGTCTAGATGTGAATACCACAAAATAGACTTCAGACAGCATACTAAGGTTTAGATTTACTATAACAGAAAGGCAATTCAAAGGAGTCACTAGTCACGCTAGCTCAGTAGTTCTGAATATTTCTAGCGAGTTGCGTGGTAGGGAAGAAGCTATTTTAAGTGACATTTAATATCTCCATATATATATATATATTTCCTTGGTCCTTTGGATCATAATGAAATGACACAAAGAGGTAACAGATTCTAAACATGTATAAGATTTACCAAATTGTGAATGTAAGGGATAGATTATAAAGCACATAAAATAAAATTAGCTTCTTTCTCTACATTGACATAATAAGGCATGCAAAACTTATGACATGAGTAAAGCATGAAATTGTGTCCACTTCAGTTTAATAGCCTAGTCAGTGGAAAGCAAACACTAACGTAAAGTAAACATATACTTACTCAGATTCCACCGGAGCCCAGTTGTTGTACTACTCCTCGATGGCACCCCGATTGGGATGAGTCCACAGTGTGGGCCCTCAACAGATGTTTGAATATGTATCTCGTGATGATGAGTCCTAGGAAGAAGATAGATGAGACTATCATCTGATAAAAGGACTATCCGCAAGGAGGAGAAAAAATATAGAACGTTTAGGTTTCCCATCTCGTGGTCAAATCGTCCACCAAGTGCTCCAGCAACAAGAATGCAAAGCTGCTATTAAATCCAGAAAAATAGAAGATAAAGCATCAATCAAAGCACACAAACTATAGATAAAAATGAAGGTAAAACTAGAGCAATTAAGTTTAACATACACTAGACTTATTCACATCGGGAGCAAAGTCCCGAATGTATGTTATACATTTATGTAGATCCGTGGTGTCTTGATCATGGGATTCATCGATAACCTTCGTTCCCTGCACCAAAGAAGCAAGCAAAAAATGTCTGAGTGATCGAAATATATAAACTAGAGAGATGTAACGCATTAACCACAAGTTAAAACAAGAGACTGGTGAAGAATAAGTGAGAGCAAGCTATAGAGTCGTAAAGGAAAACAAGTCAACATGATGAGTTAAATGGTTCTACAAAAGGAAATTTGAAAACTTACAAGGCTCCTATAAAAATCAAGTACTTCCTTTCGTATTGAATCCATATCACCTTTAATTACATCCGGTTTGTATCTGCAATGAAACAAAGCACCATGTTTATAAATCATTTTAAAATAACAACTAAAGCATTAGCATCAGTTAACATCAATTTAAGGTCCCATTCAGCATTGCAGTGGACATAACTTTTAAGGTCAGCATTTTCTGAACTTTTATTATTATTTTTTAATATTTTGCACTTTTTCACGTCAATTTCAATTCTTCAAAACGCATTTCTTTTCAGCATAAAATTTTCAACGCAAGCTTTTTTTAAGCATTGCCTGGATCAAATCATGATGAAACAAAAAAGAACAAACCGTTTAACTTATATAAGAGTCCAAATCAAAAGATGCAGACAGAGGCACGTAAATCAATTTCAACAGAGCCATTATAAGACAAACGCAAAAGCGGTAAATAAATACAAAAAAAAACCTTCGTCGAACATCGGAAGCATCTTCCTCAGGGAACAACAAAGGCATTTCATCGAACACACGGTTGGCGCCACCATCAGCACAGAGACGAAGCTGAGCTGCACTAAACAAAAAAGTAAAGGAAAAAATTAAATCCTCAAACGGAAACAGAAAAAAAAAGAAGAGGATGCAGGATAAGTACCGTGTTTCCAAAGCAGAGGAGCGAATCTGGGGAGGGTTTGGTTAAGAACAACAAGGGCGTGCGTTAGAGAAGGGCAGTGATGTAGGGGAATCGTAGGGAGCAGAAAAGTAGAAGAATGATGCATAAGGTCCATTGGCTAACGTGCGCGGCGCCGTGAGAGAAGCGGTGACAAAGAAGAGAAGAGAAGAGAAGAGGATGGGAAGACGGTGTTTGAATTGTATCATAATTGGTGAGATCAAATGGAGATTTTGAAAAATAAATTAATTAATTTTTTTGTTTTTAAAAAGAGAGACTCTCTCTCAAATAATTGACTTTTTCTTCGCTCTGTGTCTGTTATTATTAAATAAATTGTAAGGAGGGCTTCACCGTCAAAGAAGGCAACGCGACCCCACAATCTGATTGCGTCAACGAAATGATTTTATGAATAATTATATTAAATTATTCAAATATTATTTATTATATTTAAGTTTTTAAAATATTTCATCTATCAATAATTTTATAAATAATTTATATTAATTAATTAAAAGGTATTGAAATATATCATTACATTAAACTATTTAAACATAGTACAATTTAAATAATTTTTAAATTTCTACAATTATATTCAAAAATAACATTTTAACCTTCAACCACGATTTTTATAATAATGGAGGACACTAAAACTCACAATCTATAACACTAGTAATTTTTCTAAAGCATTCAACAAACACTTTAAAAAAATAGACCCTTAACAATCAATGTAGCAAACCACAAAGTAGTATGAAGACAAAGAGTAATTGTAATACCCTTTTCTCGGGTTAAGCCGATAACCCGAGGAACGAATGTCACATTAGACATTAAGTCACTTAAATATAAAAAATATATTTTTTTATATTTAATTTTATTATTATAAAGTTCAATTTAGACTTATCAAATCACTTCTAAACATTTACTAACATATTTAATCCTCAAAATGTATTAGATTAACATCCAAAATATCATATTTTCATTCCTATTACCAAATACCATGTAATTTCCCAACATTGTCATTTAAGTGCTATTTAAACATAGCATAAAGACTTAATGTACATGTCATTTTTATGTCTAAAATCATATACTAAAAGAGTTTTGAAACTTCGAGGATTGATGTGATCCTCATGAAGAAGTACTTCTCGTATCTTCAATCTATTTTTTTTTACCCACGTGTTTAAACAAACGTATTAAGATATATGAATAACCTAGTAAGTACTAAATTGAATTCAATCTTACTCTATCTATATAATTTAATTAATTTTTAATAACATTTATTCACACAGTTTCTTTCACTGATATACTTAAAAACTTTTAATTAATTTCTAAAACATAAGCTTTATAACTTATAGTTTTCAATTTAACATATATTATCACTAATTAACTTTTACATTCACGTATCAAAATCTTTCTCTTGTTTCACAAATATAACATAAACACTTAATTCACATATGTTATTTAACACTTAATTTACATGTTTACTTTTATCTTTATTTTCACATATTATTACACATAAACATGCACTTTTAAGTTCACACATCACTTTTGCAGTATTTAGCGAGTCTCAGATAAGTTTCAATCAATCTGAACATACGATATTTCATGTCATGCAATATTTCGATAAATTCCAAAGCTCCATGCCAAAACAAAACTCTTGGCCTTTAACACAACTCTAGAAAACATACAAAACTCCATTAAACATATTACATAACCCATTTATCCTCTCCTAATCTCCTTTGAACCTCCGAAATACTAGCATGTTCCCATTCGAACCCCTTGATCGATCGTAATTTGATATGTCAAATCAAGCTCTCTAAAACACTCGATGACCTTATTCTCAAGCAATTTACGAGTTTTTTTTTATACTTTTGTTGATTTTTAGTATTCAATATTAATAATTGTTTTTGCTTAGTTTTACTCCTTTTGAGACCCAAGTTGGCAAAATGGCGTCATTGGAAATCTAATGGTACGTTTGAGTTGGTGTAGAGAAACGATGATGGCCAAACCTTAAGGAGAACTACAATTGATATGGGTGTCACAATGTTGAGCCGTCACTACTTTGTAGTTGCAAGTCTTCAACATGGAGCAAACTATCAAGGGTTACATGCATTTTCCTCGTGGATCACCTTATAACCTAAACTCTCCTGGGTTCAATCCTTGGAATACTCAGAGTGTTCCATTGTGACACTTATAAATATTACAACTGACCTATCATACTTGCAGCACACCGCTATATTCTAATTGTATTTGTTTTTATTCATAACCTCCGCACACGCACGTCGGGGTGCTGTCACCCCTAGCCCGTCTTAACCCTAAAATCATTTCATTATCACATATTATATATAATTTAAGCTCATTAAGTCATTTATTCACATAACACTTTATTCATTCATTTTAAATTACATAAGCATATACATAATATTTTCATTTCACATATTCACATACACTTTTGTATAACATACTTGACATATCACATATATCACTTTGTTTGTGTCACATTACTTATTCACTTTGAATTATATAACCACATGCACTACATCCTCACTTTACACATTAATTCGCTTTCATATAACACTTTGCTTTCATAAAATACTTCACTTAAATATTTATTTCACTCTTTTAGCACACTTGGTAATTTTTTAACATTTTACAATTTAATCCCTAAATTCATGAAAATCCAATATTTACTTTTATAACACTTAGTATCACTTTTCACTCCATTTAAACCTTTAATCACAATATTTATTTCACATATCAAAATTTACACTTTTTTACAATTTAGTCATCTCTATAGTAATTTCATTATTCTACATCTATTCACTTATAAAAAATGAAAAATAAATAACTTTTCACTTTTTATAATTTAATCCTTAGTTTTATAAAATTCACTAATCACTAAATTATCACTTTATCATTTCTTACATTACTAACATACCTTTAATTACATATTCACTACTAAATTCAATAATCTTAATCATGTCTTATTTAATTATTTCATATTAAAATTTAAATACTCAAATAATCAAATAAAAATAAACTAACTTGAATTCATTTAAGTACTTACCTATTTCTTCACTTGAAATTAATCATTCTCTTCGCTTTCCCAAGCTTTCCCTTCACTTTCATCTTCATCTAATTTGTTTCCATGATTGAATTATTTTCATATCACTCTAGGATATGAAATTAAGTTTGGTTTTAAGGAAAAACTCAAGAAAAATGCATGGAAGTTTTTCCTTTTCTTTCTGTCCCCCTTTTTTTTCTTTCCCTTCTATTTTTGCTGCCCTAAGCTGTTGCTGTTTAGCCTCCCAATTGTGTATAAAATTCTACAATTTTCCCTTTTCTTTTTCAATTTAGTCCATTTATTCCATCATCGAATCAAATTTCAACACTTTTCAACCTCAATTTCCATAAATTTCCACAAACTTTCGACCTCATCGGCTATGAGATTTTAATGTCATCATTATGGCTTTAAATATCAATTAAAGTTGGAAAATAGCATTTAGGCCTCTCCTCTATGAAATGGGAAAATTCCATTTTAGTACCCATACTTTTCTACTTTATTCAATTTGATCCCTATCTCAATTTTCCAACTCCACGCATCAATACATATCCATATCACATTCATAACAATATTTATTTAATTTCACTTCCTTTTCAAAAATGTTCAAATTGCACTTGTAGTCCTTCAACTTAAAAAAATGCAATTTAATCATTAATAAATTTTATTATTCATACTTTCTCTCCAAATACTTAATTCACCTTTAAAATACTTATTCTTTTCAAAGGCTAAAGTTTTGGGGAATTACAATAATTTTGTCTAAAATTTCAAATTTCGCCTAGAATCTTAAATAACCTCTTTTTTATTCAGCAAGAATCTTAAATAACTTAAGAAAATGATGTAATAAGATTACATCCTACATTACGACATGTAGACATTGTTCAGGAATATGAAATTATAAAATGACTGACACTATAATTTCATTGAAAAATATAATATTACGAGTCGTAATATAAGATTCAATCAAACATACGCACTCATAGTATAACATTATATTACTATATAATTAATTATTTTCATCGTGTAACGTGATGTAAATTAAACCATTTTTAATCAATTTTCTGAAGGTGTTGTCTGTAAAATGTAATATAATAATTAAAAGATGATGTTAATAAAATTTTTAAATTTGTTATTATTTCTTTCCAATTATTGATATATTATGAATTTCTTAAACGTAATTCAAATTAAAGCGATAATAGTAAATAAAAGAAAAAGGAATTATGGCAGCAATCATATCTACTTTTCTCATACATCGAGGAGTAAATAATCCCAATATAATAATATTTCGAGAAAATAAAAACTAACATTATTTGGATAAAAAAATTGGAGAACATGCAAGAATTCCAGATTTTGAGCAAATAATTATTTTTTAATTTTAAAAATCTTATTTTTAAATTTTATTTTAAAAAATAAAAGCGGCAATACAAATAGACATCATGTTAGTGCTAACATGCAAAATAATAATAACACCATGTGTCATGTTGTTAACTTGTCATTTGCTAAAGATAACAATCCCATTGTTTTTCTTTTTGGGGTTTAATATAAATTTTTTCCTTAGTGTAACTATTTTTTATTTACTTTAATTTTTATATTTGATACTGAGGTTCGTAAAAATATCACAAAATTTTCTGTACTATATTCTAGATATATTTTAATCTTTTATTAAAAAATAGATAAATTAGTTCATATACGTTAGAAGAGTGAGCAAAATCGTCACTCCGTTAAAATTACACCGTTAAAAATTTGTTTTGGTGTTTATATATAAGGTATAATAATAAATTTAGCTCTCAATATTTTTACATTTATTCAATTTAGCTCTTACTCTTTTATTAGAAGTAAATTATAATTTTTAAAACTAATGAGGCTAAAGGGTAAAAAATATTTTGTATTAAAAATAACAATACCAACCCATTAAATTCTAATGGTTATAAAATTTAAGAGAAAATTGACCCTTACTCTTTTATTAGGTTGAAATTGTTATTTTAATTATTTTAGTGTGTTAAAAATGTAAATAATTTAATATAATGAAAAACTATAATTTTAACCCTTTTTAAAAGTTAACAAATTCAAATAAAACCAATTTAATTTAATACAATTTTTTCAACTTTTCTTCTAAAATTTTTTAATTTCATATCAACCATTTCACATAATTCTTCACCACTTTCTCTATTATGATTTCTCAACTTTCATTTTTTTATATGATAATAAATAATCATATCTGTTGCAATGCTAGATATATAACCAATAAATTAGATGTGAAAGTAGCTTCTTAAGATGGTAAAATATTGGATGTAGATAGAATATTATAAAATAATAAAGAATTTTTTATATGTATCAATAGAAAATATAATAGTGATGCAAAAGAGACTTTCATTTAAATAAGTGAAGAGTTAAAATGTATAAATAATTAAAGAAGAGGAAGATAATGTGCAAAGGACTTAAAAAGTTGTTAGAAGAGCGAGAGATTTAATATTTGTTTATCGTTCTTCAAAATATTTATTAGAGAATGATCTCTTAGCTAATAACGTCACATCATCGACAATTATGAGATATGGTAAATATATGATCGGTCAAGTGACGTGTGTTATCATACTTAAAGTTGAGAGTATTCTCACCATTAGTGGATTGGCCTAATTGCAGGTGATTTATTTGGGTAATGACTAGTTACGATGTGAAAGGAAAATTGTTGGGATGCAGTTTAGGTAGCTTCTCATGATACTATGTGTTGAAATTAAATTAAAGTATAATAAGAATAAAATGATAAGATGGAAAGGGACGTAATGAGTTGGTGATTATTGAAAGAAAAAAGTGAAAAGCATAATAGAGGAAGTGGGTGTTATTAAGCTGAGTTAATTTGGTATGTTTAGGTGTCGGTCGATTTTATAAGTTTAATTTATGAGCCTCTACTAACTTAAGCTCATATATTTGAAATAGTACTGAATGTATATGAAATCCATTTGTAGTTAGAACTAAAGAAATCTGGAAAAGACAAAAGCAGCCCTCCCCTCCCCGACACATCGCGTCGGTTCTCCACAGCTGTCTTCAACGCTCCCCGTCGGAAATTAAATCACCCCCACACTTAACAAC
This sequence comes from Gossypium stocksii, assembly GCA_020496765.1. Lineage (NCBI taxonomy): Eukaryota > Viridiplantae > Streptophyta > Magnoliopsida > Malvales > Malvaceae > Gossypium > Gossypium stocksii. Next base: position 7,639,693 of record CM035623.1, read on the forward strand.
GCCATTTTCATCAGAGAAATCTAATTATCTCCCCCCCCCCCAATTCCTAGGGTTTTCTCTCAATTCCTTACTTTCCAATTTCGTATTCTTAGGGATTTGAAGCTAGTCCGGATCGGGCAACGAACCGGAAGATGATAGACAATTGCTTGGGAGCTCAAAGATCTAGAAAGATCCAGAGAGCTCTCCGTCATTGCAAGGTCACCATCCTCTGCCTCGTCCTCACCCTCGTCGTCCTACGTGGCACCATCGGAGCCGGTAAATTCGGGACTCCGGGCCAGGACCTCGCCGAGATCCGCGACCACCTGTATCCCCGGAAACGTGGCGAGCCGCATCGCGTCCTCGAAGAAGTCCAAACGACTTCCTTAGATAAACACGACGGCGCCGACACCAATGCCGGCACCAATAACTACAACGAGTTCGACATAAATAAGATCTTAATCGACGAGGAACCAGACGTCCCGAAACGCGATCCCAACGCGCCCTATTCGCTCGGGCCCAAAATCTCCGATTGGGACGAGCAACGCTCTAGATGGCTTCAAGAGAACCCTAGTTACCCAAATTTCATCGGTCCAAACAAGCCGAGGGTTCTCTTAGTCACTGGTTCATCTCCCAAACCTTGTGAGAACCCTGTCGGTGATCATTACTTATTGAAATCGATCAAGAACAAGATCGATTATTGTAGATTACACGGGATCGAGATATTTTACAACATGGCGCTGTTGGATGCTGAAATGGCAGGGTTTTGGGCGAAATTGCCGTTGATTCGAAAGCTTTTGCTGTCGCATCCGGAGGTGGAATTCTTGTGGTGGATGGACAGTGACGCCATGTTTACTGATATGGCATTTGAGGTTCCTTGGGAAAGGTATAAAGACTCCAACTTTGTCATGCACGGTTGGAATGAAATGGTTTATGATCAGAAGAATTGGATTGGGCTAAACACTGGGAGTTTTTTGTTGAGGAATGGGCAATGGGCACTCGACATTCTTGATGCTTGGGCTCCAATGGGTCCTAAAGGCAAGATTAGGGAAGAAGCAGGGAAGGTTTTGACCCGGGAGCTTAAGAATAGACCCGTTTTCGAAGCCGATGATCAGTCTGCAATGGTGTATCTGTTGGCTACTGAAAGGGAGAAGTGGGGTGATAAGGTTTACTTAGAGAACTCTTATTATTTGCACGGTTATTGGGGGATCTTGGTTGATAGATATGAGGAAATGATTGAGAATTATCACCCAGGTTTAGGGGATCATCGTTGGCCGTTGGTGACCCACTTTGTGGGGTGCAAACCTTGTGGTAAGTTTGGGGATTACTCGGTGGAGAGGTGCTTGAAGCAGATGGATAGAGCATTCAATTTTGGAGATAACCAGATTCTTCAGATTTATGGGTTCACTCACAAGTCATTGGCTAGTAGAAGGGTTAAGAGAGTTCGAAACGAGACCAGTAATCCGCTCGAGGTGAAAGATGAACTTGGATTGCTTCATCCGGCTTTTAAAGCCGTTAAGGTATCCTCTTCTTGATGATATGGGCTTTGTATGATATCTTATGCTGCTAAATTATAGGTTACAATATTCAAATGTTGTGTATGCAGTGGGAATTTTGTGTTTACGGTCTGGATAAATAGTATTCTTTTGTTCCACGTCTTTAAATTATGAGTTATTTATATGCTTTCCGAATGAAAACTTAGCTCATTGTTCTTTCCACAGCTATTCATTTTTTGTAGCTTATAAGCAAACTTGATTCTGTCAATGTTTTAACATGGTGATATATGTTACTGCATTTGTAATTCAATCATTAGTCTGCAATGTTTATCGATGTTGGGAGCTGGTATACTTTCATACTGCTAGGTAAGCCAGTGAAACTAGGTCGCTGCAGGTACTCTGTTCTTTGAAACTTTAGCTGGATGAATATATATAGTGGGGTTGAAACTTAATTGTTGTGGTTAATTGCTTGTTTACGTGGTTCAAAAGAAAGTGAGAAACATTTCACTAAATGAGGTAAGCATTGATGATCATTAGTCTCGTTCTCTGTTTCTTGTTTCTTTGATTCGTACTCTTTAGATCCCCATGGAGGAGTCGAGTCTTGCTAGGAATAGGATGATAGCGAGCTGCAGTTTTCCTGCTTTTATCATTTTAATGGCTGATATTTATGTTGCTCCGAGTCTTATTTTTCTTCAAATATCCGTGTCCGATGTTCTTGTCTGATACACATCCGTATATGAGTGCCGGATATGATCTTCTAAATACATGGAAGAACTTAAAATAGTTGGATTCATCTACTAAAAGCAGTCGATACTCATTTACTCCATAACTTAGTTCACTAGTATTGATAGAATCTGTTCAGCAATGGATTCATCTTTACAATTACTTTTAAGTATCAATGTTTGACATCTATGTTCTATGCTTGTTGAAATATGAATGTAGAGACATGGTCATTTAAACTTGTGTTAACCACGTACCCATGTCCGAATTTATATTCGACACTTGTTTTCAACTGCAATAGCTCTAGATGTCCTAAACAGGGTTATGAATTTCATAGACACTTAATGATTAAATTGTAATTTTTTTTACTTAAATAATTAAAACAAAAGCTTACCTATAAATCCATGATTTACCCCTAACCCAAAACATGTCGGACCGGTCAACCTTCTATAATATGGATAGCACAAAATTTCAATATAATATAATAAAAATAGAAACAATAAAAATGGGATTGAACGACGTTTTTTTTTCTTAAAAAGGAAAGACTTTATTAACATTTTCTGGAAAATGGTCTTAAGTAACACCTTATAATTAAATTTGGTAAGTGCACTGGGCTCGGACCTCTCATGACAAACTCGTTGTCTTCTCCCTCTTTATGGATGGCGTGGGGTTACCAATTTTTGGAAATTAAACCAATAATGGAGCTATCCATTTTTCATTCCGTTAATGATAAAAATAAATAATTAAAATTTATAAAAATTATAAACCAGTGCAATTGATTCAATTATTGATATTTTTTTTCAAGTTTCTCGATTTATATCTATTCACAAACAATTTAGTTTATAGTTAACTTCATGTCATCGATTAAATCCATAAAACCATCGATTTATGGTTTAACCGATTTAATCAGTTGATCTAGTCTAATTCTAACACCACTGAGGTTATTACTCTATTAGTCTCGGAAGATTGATTTTTCCGGTGGCCATGCTTTTGGAGGCTTGTTCCTTCTGATGGGACCTTTCGAGCTCTTTGTTCTGTTTGTATTACCTGAGCGTTTTTTACCAGTGTTTCAGGTAAGGGCGTTGAGAGATGAATTATGAATTTTGGGGACTCAAAATATAATTTTAACAATTATACTAATTTGTAATTTCTTAAATTTGTAAGGGATTAAAAAAGATATTTACCATTTTTGGGGGCAAGGCTACAACCTTCTCCTTTATCTATGGCTTGGTTTCAGGGTGTTGCAGTAAGTCCATCGCCAAAGAGAGCGAGGGTCTCAACCCAAACTCTTATCCATCATGTTTTTGCTTTACCCTAAACATAAATCTCCCTCTCTTTGCTTTCATGTTGATCTATTGTAGAAGGGGGAGTTGCTTGTCGCCTTCCTGGCTTAGGATTAGGGTTTATAGTATTTTTTTGTGTTCGTTGTTATAGTTTATGTTCAAAGTTTATGATTATTTTTTTTATAATGTTGTCTCTAATGTTTCAACAAGTCTAATGTTTCAACAAGCATTCAACTTCCCAACATTTATTTGCTCTTCTCTTTTGGCTTTTATCTTTTATGGTATTCAACATTTGTTTATTCATGTTCGTATCTATAATCGAAGAAAGTAAATAAATTTAGATAATTTCTTCAACAATCTAATGATACATATATGTATACATACATATATTCATCACACTAAAGGAGAAACTTAATAATTATAACTCTTACATTCACTTATTGCTGCTATAAAAAAAATCTATATGTGAACTAATTGAACTAGGTTAAAAAATCAATTGAATTGATAGTTGAATTGATTTTTATAATTTTTTATTTTTAATAATTTATTTGCTTTGAATTGATCAGATCGGTTGTTCTGGGAACTAATTCATCGGATTAGTTTGGAATTGATTCAACTAGTTTTTTAACTCGATTCAACTAGTTTTTTAAATCAATTCAACTAGTCTATACTATTTCATAGGTCAATCGATTTTTTACCTATCACCGGATCGATACTCCAACTGATTTTTGGTCGATTGGTCAGTCTAGTCCAATTTAAATAATATTAAAATTTGACATTTTTTTATATTTTTAAATTTATTTTTATTTTTATTTTTTAAAAATATAAATTCTTAATTTTTTATTCAAAATATAAAAATAATTTTTAAAATTTCTATATACTTTTAAAGGGTGATGACCAAATTAATAAAAAAAAAATGTAAATCTGAAGTTAAAAATGTTATTTTATATTTGACATAATTAACTTTAGTGTCAAAATTAGATGGAGGGTGCAAGATTTTTAAAGGGTAAACTACCTATTTAGTCATTGAATTTACCTATATTCCTATTTTGGTTACTCATTACAAAATTTTGTTATTTTAGTCAGTATTGTTAGATAAGTTGTCAATATTAGTCACTTTACCATTAAAATGGGTTCCATCATCAAACGTAATGTTGATGGCCAACAATAATAATAAAATTAGCCCTTAATATATACCCATTTAATTAATTTATTCTTGGTTTTAAAAAATATTAACTCTTAATATTTACACATTACATAAATTCAGTCATGATTCTAAAAATTAAGAAAATATAAAATAAAATTCAAAAAAAATAAAAATTCAAAAATTTTAAAATTAATAAAAATATACAAAATACTCAAAAAAATAAAAAAATATATTTAAAAATTGTTTTTACTTCCCACATTGTGGCTTTGATGGTTCCCGCAGCTGTCGCTTGTGCTGCCTTCTTTGGATACAACTTGCAAAATCTCAAGTAAAAAACGAAGATGTAAAATTCACACAATAAAAAGAAACTAAAAAGAAAGAGGGAACCTTTCATGGAGCTGCCCAAGGTTACTGCCTATTAGGGAACCTTTCATGGAGCTGCCCAAGGTTACTGCCTATTTTTTTCTTTATAATTTTTTAGTATTTTATATATTTTTCTAAATTTTAATAATTTTTGAATTTTTATGTTAATTTTTAAAATTTTAATTTTAGTTTTAGTTTTCTTAATTTTTAGAATCATGACCAAATTGGAATATTGTGTAAATATTAAGGGTTAATTTTGTTATTATACCAGGTCACTTTAGCATTCCATTGAGTGATCAAATCCATTTTAACGATAGAGTGACTAAAACTGATAACTTTATCTAATGGAAGTGACTAAAATTGGCAACTTATCAAATGAGAGTGACTGAAATAACAAATTTTTGAAATGGGTCACCAAAATAGTAATGCGGGTAAACTCAAGTGACTAAATAGGAAGTTTACCCATTTTTAAATAAAAAAAAGTCTCAAAATTAAAATTATAAGGACAAATTTTTAAATTTTTTAATAGTACAGGGACTATAAAAGATTTAAACCAAAATAAATCACACCGACACATAACGCCATTTTTATCAGAGAAAACAGTATCCAAATCTTCCAAATTTCATTTCCTAGGGTTCTCTCTGGGTTCCCTATTGTCCAAATCGGTATTGTTAGGGATTTGACGCTAATCCGGACCGGGTAACGAACCGGAAGATGATAGACAATTGCTTGGGAGCTCAAAGATATAGAAAGATCCAGAGAACTCTCCGTCATTGCAAGGTCACCATCCTCTGCCTCGTCCTCACCGTCGTCGTCCTACGTGGCACTATCGGAGCCGGTAAATTCGGGACTCCAGGCCAGGACTTCGTCGAGATTCGGGACCACCTCTATTCCCGGAAACAAGGCGAACCGCATCGCGTCCTCAAAGAAGTCCAAACGACGTCGTTAGATAACCACGACGGCGCCGACACCAACGCCGGCACCAATAACTACAACGAGTTCGACATAAATAAGATCTTAATCGACGAGGAACCAGACGTCTCGAAACGCGATCCCAACGCGCCCTATTCGCTCGGGCCCAAAATCTCCGATTGGGACGAGCAACGCTCGAGATGGCTTCAAGAAAACCCTAATTACCCAAATTTCATCGGTCCAAACAAACCGAGGGTTCTCTTAGTCACTGGTTCATCCCCCAAACCTTGTGAGAACCCTGTCGGTGATCATTACTTATTGAAATCGATCAAGAACAAGCTCGATTATTGTAGATTACACGGGATCGAGATATTTTACAACATGGCGCTGTTGGATGCTGAAATGGCAGGGTTTTGGGCGAAATTGCCGTTGATTCGAAAGCTTTTGCTCTCGCATCCGGAGGTGGAATTCCTGTGGTGGATGGACAGTGACGCCATGTTTACTGATATGGCATTTGAGGTTCCTTGGGAAAGGTATAAAGACTCCAACTTTGTTATGCACGGTTGGAATGAAATGGTTTATGATCAGAAGAATTGGATTGGGCTAAACACTGGGAGTTTTTTGTTAAGGAATGGGCAATGGGCACTCGACATTCTTGATGCTTGGGCTCCAATGGGTCCTAAAGGCAAGATTAGGGAAGAAGCAGGGAAGGTTTTGACCCGGGAGCTTAAGAATAGACCCGTTTTCGAAGCCGATGATCAGTCTGCAATGGTGTATCTGTTGGCTACTGAAAGGGAGAAGTGGGGTGATAAGGTTTACTTAGAGAACTCTTATTATTTGCACGGTTATTGGGGGATCTTGGTTGATAGATATGAGGAAATGATTGAGAATTATCACCCAGGTTTAGGGGATCATCGTTGGCCGTTGGTGACCCACTTTGTGGGGTGCAAACCTTGTGGTAAGTTTGGGGATTACTCGGTGGAGAGGTGCTTGAAGCAGATGGATAGAGCATTCAATTTTGGGGATAACCAGATTCTTCAGATTTATGGGTTCACTCACAAGTCATTGGCTAGTAGAAGGGTTAAGAGAGTTCGAAACGAGACCAGTGATCCGCTCGAGGTGAAAGATGAGCTTGGATTGCTTCATCCGGCTTTTAAAACCGTAAAGGTATCCGCTTCTTGATGATATAGGCTTTGTGTGAGATCTTATGCCTGCTAAATGATAGGTTACAATATTCAAATGTTGTGTATGCAGTGGGGATTTTATGATTTAGGTCTGGAAAAATAGTATTCTTTTGTTCCTTGCCTTTAAATTATGAGTTGTTAATGCTTTCCGAAGGAGAACTTAGCTCATTGTTTTGTCTTCAGCTATTCATTTTCTTTTGTAGCTTATAAACAAACTCGATTCTGCCAATGTTTTAACACAGTGATACCTTATCGCTCGAATATGTTGCTGCATTTGTAATTTGATCCTTGGTGGTAGCTGGTATACTTTCATACTGCTATGGTAAGCCAGTGAAACTAGGTCGCTGCAGGTACTCTGTTCTTAGAAACTTTAGCCGGATGAATATATTATCATTAGTCTCGGACTTTTTGCGGCTTGGAGCTCTCGCTCTGTTGAATCCGTAGTACTAATCTAAACAAAATGTCTTCGTTTTATGGCTTTTAGAGATTATTTGATAAAAATTGAACTTTTTTTCAAAAAGATTTTTTAAATATTCAAATAAATAAAGATAATGAATACATCTTATATAATATTTTTCAAAAAATAACTTTTTTATTTTAAGTTATTTTCATTCCATTATAAAAATAGAATTTAATTATAAATTATATAAAATATGAAATTCTGTTAGTTTTGGATAATCATCAATTTTAATTCATAAATAAATAAATAAATAAATAAATAATAATCTATACATCATCGATTCGTATGGATTTTTAGTTTCTCAGTATTTTTGCTTGCTCACCCTGAATAGAATCTACACTAAATTAAATTGATTTTAAACAATTTTTCCCTGATATATATATATATATATATATATATAGTTGAGAAAATACGAGCCGGATAACATTTAAGTCCGAGAAAACTCCGGTTTATAGGAATTTGAGTTCGAAATTGATCTAACCCAAGTCCAAAATAAATCTGATCAGCCATATAATCTTAATAATTAGTATATTTATATGATATTACTTAAAATAAAAATAAAATATAAATAAGTGGTAAAGATTTATTTTATAAATATGTATTCATAAGCACTTTAATTATTTTATATAAAAAAATCTATATAAAAAATCTTATTAAATATATATAATTTATGCTTTCGTAGGGTAAATCAGAATTGAATATTTATAACTAGAAGTGTACATGGCCGGGCCGGCCCGGGCCGGGTTCGGGCTGGGTCCAACTAAAAATTTAGGCTCATTCATTGGGCTCGGGCCGGGCCGGGACAAAAAAATGGGCTTAAAATTTTGTTCAAGCTCGGCCCATATAAAAATGCTAAAACCCGAGCTCAGCCCGGCTCGGCCATATTAATTTTTTATATTATTTTATATAATTTTAAATATATATAATACATCAAAAATACTAAAAAAATCAAAATAAATATTTTTCAACAAATTGAAAATAAATTTTAAAAAATATGTAGACTTAAATAACACTAAAATAAATGTAACTTAACAAGAAAATGCCTCTAAAATAATAACAAAATTAACAAATGTCTTTAAAATAATAACAAAATTAACAATAAAATAAGTTTTATACAATATCTAAACAATAACAACAAAATAATAACAACATAATAGTAAAATGGTAGCAAAATAGGGAGAAAAACAATAAGAAAACAATATTTTAAAAAATAAATTTTTTTGTCCTTTAATAAATTCGGGCCGGGCTCGGGCCAAAAATACCTTACCCGAGCCCGGCCCATTTTTTAAACGGGCTTTATTTTTTTGTCCAAGCCCATTTTTCGGGCCTATATTTTTGCCCAAACCCTCCCACATTTGGGGCGGGCCTTCGGGCTGGGCCGGACTGCCCGGCCCATGTACACCTCTATTTATAACGTAAAAAATTTAAAATCATTCGAATTTGTTAAAGATCGTATAGTTCTTAAAAAATCTAAATCTAAGGTTGAGTTTAGGTGAGTGGTGTATTTAACTGCAATTAGTATAGAAACAACAATGACAATGATATTAAATATTGTAACAATAGTATAACGTGTGATAAAAATAAACTAAACATACCGCATCATCTATCCAAATTCATACTAAGAAAATTCGAGCTTAAACAAATTCTAGAACAAAAAAATCTAAACCTAAATTCATCCAATCTAAAAAATTCCGAATCCTACAAGTTATTTTAAATGTTATTTTGGTTGGACCATATATTTTTACTTTGTAGTATTGATGTTTTTTACCTTCCTTTATTCATAATTTGCCATTGCGTGCTGCAGTTACCAAGCACAAACAGGGTTGACCTCAGTCTCTTCCCCTATCAACCAAAACATGTCCGATTGTCAACCAACCTTCTATGATATAGAATATAGATAGCACCAAATAATAATAATAATAATAATAGAAACTATAAAAATGAAATGAGAGGAGAATTAAAAAAATTATAAACATTTTTTGGATTTTGAAAAGTGGTTTTAAACAACTTATTAGAATTAAAATATTTATTATTTGATTTATCACTTAAATCATTAAGTTTCAGTTTAATTAGATCAATCCGTCATTTTTAACAATAATTAAAAATAATAATAATTCATACAAATTAATAATTTTAAAAATATATATTAAAAATTTATAAACCAAATTAATGATTTTAAATTTTTAACAATTTATAAATGACTTAATTTGAGTTTGAGCCTCTTTTAGATGGACGGTGATTATGATGTGTTTAAATTTTTTATCTTACAGTTATAATAATTAATTTTACTGTTATTGTTATTTTTAATTTTACTGAAAGTAAATACACCGATTATGATGTAATAAAATTTTTTATCTTGCAGTTATAATAATTAATTTTATTGTTATTGTTATTTTTAATTTTACTGAAAGTAACTACACCGCAAACATCACTGAGTTACTACAGAATTACAACAGAAGGTAAGAAAATCTAAAAGCAGGGAAATTAACCAACGACAACATATCTGGATAATTTCTTCAACAACATATATATAATATACATATATATAATATACATATATATTCATCACACCAGAGGGGAAGCTTCATAATTCTAACACATCCACTTATTGCTGCTACATACCTATATCTTACAAATTTTTTTTTTTTAAAAACGGACGTCGGCGAACAACCTTAACGACGGCAGCGAGTAATGGTGCTGCAACCTCGGGTGTAAGGGTTAGCTTCGGCTCCTGGCCGACAGTTATAATACGAAGCGCCCCTTCGAGAGCACGGCACGGTGTCCCTCTGAAGTGCTTTGTAGCTTATGTAAGTGGTGGTGGTTTGCAATATGCGCCTCTTGATCTCGGAGCCTATGTCGAACTCATCATCGTCCACGTTAGCCATGCACTCCGCCGTTGAGTCCTTGCAGCTACCGGACTTGTTCACCGTCGTCGGCACCCAGGTCAAGTGATGCACACCACTTGATTCGGTGGCCAACACGGCGGTGATCAGGGTTGTTGTGAGGAGTAAGGAAATGGCGAGCAGAAAACCCGAGGGATTAGCCATTTTTTTCTTTTCTTTTCTTTCTTTTGTTTTGGTTTATTAATGTCGGGACAAGACAAGAATGGAGGTGCCAACTTATTTTTAAGGCTACTGGTAAAAAGAGTCGGAAGAATGACATTGGCTATCTCTTTATTTACTAAAATGCCACTTTGCTTTCAATAGAGGTAAAAAAAAAACCCCTCAATTTTACGGTTTGGTAACTTTATTATTATTATTATTAATGTCACTTTATTTACCTTAGTCAACAGATAAATCTGATTTTTAATCATTCTTTCTTACAAATGAAGAAGACTTTTTATTTATATTTTTCAATTCACCTTATTTTTTTTAGTTTAAAAATCATTTTTTATCTAAATTCTTTCAAATATTTAATAGTTTCGATACTTAATTCAATCTACAAATACTTCTGCTTATTATTTGTTAAAATTGATACTTATATTTTGTTTTCATTACACGAAATATTACCTAAGATTGATAATGTTAATTTTTTCATATTTTCCAATAAATATTTGTGATATGATAAATTCGATATTTAAATCATGGCGATGATGCTGTCATAACGGCACCATCATCTGAAATTTTTTAAAAAAAATCTAAAAAAATTTAAATATATATTAAAATTTAAAAAAAAAAACTTAAAAGTTTATATTGCTTTTCATAAAAATATAAAAACAATTTTTTAATAAAAATCAAAATTTATAATTTTTATCAAAATAAAATTCTTTTCTATTTTTTATAATTCTTTTAATTAAAAGTTTGTATTTTTCATCATTTCAACCATTCCATGAGAATAGACCAATGGTTTGAATTTAAATTATTAAATTTAAAAAGTTTTTATTTTTATTTAAAACTACATAGTTCAAATAAAAAAAAAAGTTTCTATGCAAATGTATTTATCTTCGATTCAATATTTAATTTGAACATTTTCTTAAACAAATTATAACCTTTTTCTAAATATAATTTTTCTATTTGAAAAAATGGTTGCCACAAATTTTAGAAATAGAATATATTTTTTAAAAAAATCGTAAATTTAAACATAAAAATTAAATTATCGATTGAGTTTTAGTTCGATTGGCATGAGCACTATTACTAATATAGAAGGACGTAGGTTCGAGTGAGCTAAAACGCATTATCCTCTTGTTTATGAGTTGGGGAAGGATTATGAGTAGTCTTAGGCATCTTATAAAAAAATAGCAGATATAATCAGAACTTATAATAAAATTATTAAAAGAAAATAAAAATCGAATGCGGCAACCCAATATAAAAAAATAGCATTCTGACACCTAAATAGTATCCTTTAGAAAAATGTTGTACACTTTTTTAAAAGAGTAAATTAATTTTTAGGAATATTTTGTTTTTGTTGAATAAAATTAGTCAACAAAATAGACTCTAGATTTTTACATAATTATTTTCTGTAAATATAATAGATTTTTAATAATTTTTAAAATTTGAAATTATGTTATCATGATGATGTCATAATCATCATATGACAAATATTCATTGGACCACAAAGAAAAAATTAGCATCGTTTGCCCCAAACATAGATAGCAATTTGAACAAAAAAAAAAAACAAATGTACCAAAATAAATATTGATGCCAAATATAAGCACTGAAAAGTATATTTCCCCTTCAAAATATTGTAACTTAAAAATATTCTCATTTTTAATATGATTTGAATTCAGGATTAAGGGTGCGCTTGTTTTGCAAAAAATGAATTATAAATTTTTTTTTCTTATATTTGTTTTAGGGAAAATAGTTTGATGAATGAAAAATTATTTTTTTTTTGAAAATTAAAAAGTGTAAAACATTTTCAAAAATAAAAAAAAACCTCTTTTGTGACTAATATGATTTTTAGATAAAAATTAACTTTTGAATCTAACTAAATATTATTATATTAATAATAAGTTTTTAATTTTAATTTTATTTAAAAAAATTAAAATATTGATTTCAAATATTATTAAAGCAAATATATATTTAATAATATATAATAAATTATTAATATAATTTATCATTTTGATAAAACTATTCAGTATTACAAATTTATTTTAATAATAAATTTTAACATTAATAATTTTAAATTTTAAGTAATATTTTTAATATTTTATTGACAATGTGCAGTGAAAATGTAAATTGCACTCCTGAGTCAAGTTTAAATTTTGGAGACGACATTGTTGGAAATGACAATTCCAAAAATAGACCATAAAGTTGACATAAAGAATAAAAAATATTTTTTATTATTATTTTAATAATAAATATAGAAAATTATTTGATACACAACTAGTAAAGTTTTTCTTAAACTTCTCCACAAGTGGATTGTGAGTTTGACAAGTGTAGTAAAAAAAAAATAAAAACAATTATACAAATAATTGTGACACTCGTCACACTCTCAACTCATTTGTGAAGTCTAAAAACTTAATTGACGGTGTATCAAATAATAACCCTAATAAATTTATAGATTAGAATTTGTAAATATTTATTAATAAAATTTTAAATATAAAATATAAAAACTTTAACAATATAATAATGTGATTATTTGTTTAAATTTTACTTAGGTTCATTTATCTCTTCCATCTCCAATGTAGCATTATCCCTCTCGTACATAACATCGAATTTAAGTTTTTTTAGACATATTAATTACTGTTAAGTCTATATAAGATAATATAGTTACTATAATATAAATTTCAGTCGCTTCAATAATATTTATTTTAAATTTCAATTAAGCACTGATTATTATTAAGTTCATATATATAAGATAGTATAGTTATTATACAATAAATTTTAGTTGTTAAAGGGCAACACTTCGATAATATTTTACAATAAATACAATATATGTTAAATCTGTTTCAAACAACAAAAAAATATTTTACTCGAAATCATTAAAAACACTAACAAATATAAATTTTTTTAGAAAATCAAATATTTTCTAAAAATCATTTTTCGAATTATTTTTCTTTTCAAACTAACACAACATGTATCAATTGATGACTTGGCTACTTATTTTCTTGAGAAAAATCAGATAATGTTAAAATTTATGATAGTTTTTATGTATATATATATATATATATATATATACATATTGTTGAAGTGATATTAAGAAATCCTAGTTGAACCAACAACCTTAAATAGTTTGCCTGTCCTAATCCTTTTGACTATTAACAATAATAATGGCAAAGAACAACCACAAGGCTTAACCTAACCCACCAATGGAAGAAACATGAATTGTTTTTTTTAGTGATATGGTTTAATCCTTTTGTATTATTTCTTTGATAAATCTCATTAGTCCAATTGACTCTATTGCAAGTTCAAAAACCCCTAGATAGCTATTTAGAAAGTTTAGGGTAACCCATTTTTTTAAAAAGAATTTTTAGGAGATTCTTTTAAACCTAATTCAAGAAAATGATTGAAAATGGTAATGTGAAGAAACCCTAATTAAGGGTTTCAATTGAAATTTAAGTTTTTACATTTTTCTAATTACAAAGAATGTAGTAGTTTGAGAATAGAAGAATATGTTGTGGATGTTAATATTCGAGATATCATCTTTTAAAAGTATTTGTATGAATAAATTGAGACACTGCTCATATGGAAGGAGTACGTACATGTTTTTAGTAGAGCACTCACCATAAAGGGATTAACCGTTATTGTTGACAATGAATATTCAAATTTCGATAAAAAAATTTCATTTATCTATTTCTTTATTAATTCCAGGTGTCTAAACAAATAAACATTATTATATTTGCAACTAAATTTATCCAAAAGTTGAATTGTTCTTTTTTTTTTTTTGAATAATCTCATTATAGGTTTTGATTATATCTGCTCTTTCTGATACAATATCTAGAACTATCTATAACCTCTCTCCAACCCATAAATAAGAAGTTAATGCGCTTCAGCGCAGTCGAACCCACATTTTCCTGCATTGACAATAATATTCATACCAATCAAACTAATATTCAATCGGTAAAGTTGAATTATTCTTACATTTATTGGATTGGATTCAACCGGTAAAGCTGAATGTGAAATTTTTAGGAACACCCTTTTTTTTTTGTTCAAACTTGTGATGATGTTAACATTAAGCTGATAGATGGTTTGACCAGAATCAGGGTTTGTAGTTTTAAGGATCAATATATGCATTAATGGATGCATTGACTCTCAAATAATTATTTCAATCTTATCAATTTCTTGGAAATGATCTTCTTATATTTGGGTTTCAAATATTTATATCTATACAAATTTTCATTTATTAATAATTTTTGTTTAACATCTTTTAATATATTAGTATTTTATATTATTTTCACGTTATTATTTTTCAAAAAGGTTTATTTTTAACATAAAAAAATATAAAACTTGATATTATAATATTATGTCTATATAAATTACGAGAATATTTTTATTTATTTTTTACATTTTTATATAGAATCTTATAAAACAATTTAAATATATATTTTTTTAAAAATATAAACATTTGATGAAACTTAAATTTAGGATAATTTAATTTTAAAAAAACTCGATCTTACCATTTCAAATAAAAATTAAATTATTTTTATATTAAATTTAAAATATAATTTTTTTCATAATTTATTTTACCCATAAGTGTAGTTATAAGTTTGTGTAAATTTAAATTGGAATAATTTTATTTTATTAGATAGAATTGGATTTTCTTTTGTAGATTTAGGTCCACATTGGATAGGATTTGGGCCGTTTTACCTTTTGGGCCATTTAACCATTGATAACAAGGATTGTTTCCTCATGCTTTTGGGCTTCAACTAAAACCGAGTTACTTAAGATGTGGGTTAAATCATCAAGCATGCTCAAACTATCACTTAAATTTTATATTAGTCCTTAAATTTTAAAATACTATAATTGAGTCCTCAAAGGTTATGTTAACCTACCTATCCATTTAAGCATTTATTTGGATCTAACTCTTCTATTAACCTACCTATCAATTTAGGCATTAAATACCAATTTGGATTTAATAGGAAAAATCTTTAAAACACTTATGTAGCTTATCACAAAGACAGTTTTTGGATCTAATGTGTTAACATAATAGGTAGCATAAGTAAAATTTAGAACAAATACAATAAAATTACAAAACATGTACAAATATATGTCGAACTAATTACAATGTAGAATCCAACTAGTATAATACACAATGGACGAAGAATTGGGTAAAACTGAATCACTTTGAAAAGAACTAGACAAAACTCATCATAATACATAATTTATGTACATGATAGGAGCGACAAAAACATATTAGTTAGATTAGTTAACTCACTTTAAATATGAAAAAAATAATATAAAATGACAAGAGAAAAGAAAAGAAAAACAAATCATGCAAAACAAATGGTAAAATTTAAGATGAAATACAAACCAATATTAGTTTCATGCAAGCAATACATCAAGCCTCCTCCGGAGGCCATTATTTAGATAAATTATAAACAAAACACTCATCTTAAATTATATTATAACACTATTTTGGAGCTTTCAAATAAATTAATTTATAACTCTCTGAGTTTATCATTATTGAGGTATTCTCTAGCAATTCTCCTATTAGCACCCTTAGGGAAGAACCCACCTAGCCTATGTTTATCACCAGTACCGTACATGATCCTTATAATCTCCTTCGATGTTCTCGAGTAAGAGAGCGAATCCGGTCGGCCGGCAGCACGTTGCTGGTGGTTCGGCTCTCAGCAACATGCTTCAAAGGTACGATTAGGCCTTCATCCTTGACACCACACTTGCCTAGCTCGTTCCTTAGCCTCGAGATCATGTTTGTGAATTCAAACACCATTATGTCGTACGGGTCCACTTGTTCTTCACCTTACTCATATAACATTGTTCTTAGAACTGCATCTTGTCCAACTATATGACATCGAAAAACATCTATTAAGCATCCAATTTAAAATTAACGTAGTCGATTACGTGACAAACTTGATTATAACATATAGGCAAAATTCAAATATAATATTTTCTTTACCCCAATGATGTCAAAATTAACCTCAATTATTTTAATTAATTAGATTTTACAATATATATTTAAAAGGTGCTTTATTGAAAAACATCAATAGGCTCGCAATCGTGGGAGCAAAAAGGGGTTGTTGCCATGAATAGTCATGAAAATAGAAAGAGAAGTATAGCACAGCAAAGTGATGATGGAGTATCCATTTTACTAGCTATGTATGATAATTTTAGTCATTAAAGTTTACATATTTTGTTAATTTGGTTTTTATTCTTTTTTTTTTAATTACATTTTGTCCTCAATCTTTTAAAAAGAATCAATTTTGACCATCAACCTTCTAAAAAGAGTCGAATAGAAACACTGACCATTGAACCTAGCAAAATGCATACAATCCATGTGTATTTCATTTTTTTTTTTAAATTTTATGAACTTTTTATAATTTTATGAATTATGATTTTTTTAATTTTAAATTATTTGTTAACATGACATATAAGATAAATAGTGTCATGTCAACATAAAGTACACGTAGGCTATCATGTAGGTTGTCATACTAATATCGTTAAAAGATTAATGTTTTATTCAACATTCATGTTACAAAATGATTTTATTCTTTTTGAAAATTTAAAAAATTAATTAAGAAATGAATAAAGACTAAATTAAATAAAATGTAAACGTTATTAACTAAATTTATCATTATACTTACATTTTAAAACTTTAATTTATATCTAAACAAACCCTAAAGATAAATAAAAGAAATACATTTTAAGGCTTTTTTTAGATAAATAATCTAATAATATTGAAAAATTATGAAAATTGATCTTAATACTAGAATATTTAGGAAGATAACATTATTTAGGATATTTAGGAAGATAACCTTATTTCTATAGTGTTAATGAGTACCACCACTTTCGAAGGCAGCATCGAATCATTGTCTCTTAATTATAAAAATCATTAGATGTAAAAAAAAATCTTCTTTTTTGTGTGCCGTCACTTCCCAAGGCAGTAGCCATATAAGTTTTTTAAATATATTGTATTTTCATGGGTATTTTCAGAGGTAAATAGGAAAAAAATATTTTATTATTGGTGTCACCTCCTTTACTGGAGGCACCGAATTGAATTAAAAAAATATTTGTTGGTGCCGCCTCCTTCAATAGAGGTATCAATACCAGTAACATTTTTTTTCCTCTTTAGTGCTTACTCCATACGTGACGGCACCATAATTTTTTTTAGAATTTATTGGTGCCGCCACATAACATCAAGTCACCAAAAAAGTTAAAAAGAAAATTCTTGGTCCCTACTCTAGATGTGGCAGCACAAGTTTTTTTTTTTGAATTTTTTGATCCTGCGAGTCATCAAAATAGTAAAAAAAATTTCTCTTGGTCCCTACTCCAAATGTGGTAGCACTAGTATTTGTTTTTTTTGAAATTTTTAATCCCATCACTTCATATAGAGTCACCAGAATGAGTAAATTAATATTTTGGCACCAAAATTTTTTGGCACGAGTATCAGATTATATGGAACAATACATTTATTTTTCTCATCATCTAAACATTTTTTTCCTTCCACTGATTGTATTTTATATATATAACTAACGGATTAAATATTGCTTAACACCATAACATTTCAAATATTGCTCAACACAATAACATTTCAAATTTTGCTTAACACAATTAAAATTCAATTAAAAAATTATTGGTGTCGCCACATCTAGAGCAGGGACCAAGAAATTTTATTTTTTACTTTTTTGATGACTTCATGTGAAGTGGCAGCATCAAAAAAATAAAAAAAAAAGTACCATCACATTTGGAGTAGGTACTAGGAGAATGTGCCTCCATTGAAGGAGGCAGTACCGACAAATATTTTTTTAATCCAATTTGATACCTCTATTGAAGAAGGCGACACAAAAAATTAATAGTATATATTTTTTTCATTTACCTCCGAAAATATTCGTGAAAATGCAGTGTATTTAGAAAACTTATACGGGTGCTGCCTGATTTTTTTAATCTAATAATTTTGTAATTATGAGACAATAATTTTGTCACAGGCGATGCCACCTTAAGAAGTGACGATATTCATTGACACTATAAAAATAATGTCATTTTTATAAATAATTTGATACTAAAATCATTTTCATAATTTTTTAATATTATTGGGTTATTTATCTAAAAAAGCCATATTTTAAATAAGGATAAAAGTACTTTTCTAGAATGTTTTTGTGATACACGTTTGTGCTCTTTCTCTATATATATTGAGTAATTAAGTAATGTTTTTTTTTATTTTATTTTTTATTTTCCTTTGTAGTGAAAGCAATCGTACGTTAAAGGAAAAAATGAAAAATGAAGTGAATGGTTGAAAAAATGGGTTGCGTTTAGAAATAGATTAAAGTAAAATTTGTGTTGGAAAAATATGCTTCATATATATATATATATATATATATATATATATATATACTATATATATATAAATACTAGTTTCATACAAGCAATACATTAAGTCTCTTCGGAGATCATTATTCAAATCAATTATAAACAAAGCATTCGTCTTAAATCATATTATAACATTATTTTAGAGTTTTTAAATAAATCAATTCACAGTCCTCTGATTTGATCATTATAGAGGTATTTTCTAGCAATTCTTCCATTGGCACCTTCAGGGAAGAACCCACCTGGCCTATGCTCGTCACCGGTACCGTATACGATCCTTAAAATTTCCTGCGGTGTTCTTGGATAAGAGAGCGAATTCGGGTCAGCCGATAGCACATTGCTAGTAGTTCGATTCTCGGCACCGAGCTCCTTGGGTACGATTAGGCCTTCATCCTTGATGCCACAATTGCCTAGCTCGTTCCTTAGCCCCGAGATCATGTTTGTGAATTCAACCACCGTGATGTCGTACGGTTCCACTTTTTCATCACCTTTCTTATATAACCATTCTCTTGTAACTGCATCTTGTCCAGCTTCCACTCCCAACAGCCCTGCAACCAACTATATGACATCGGAAAGCATTGATTAAGCACCTGATCTAAAATCAAAGAGATTTAAGGTTAAATTGATTTGTACGTAATCATTTTAATGAGTCCCAATCATATGCATAATATATATTTTTTAAAGTTACTTCTTTGAAAAAATTTATATATATATTTTTTGAAATTTGTATCAACAATAAAAGGTCAATGTTGGAAAAACTTAATTATTAAAAGTCAAAATGTGACAAATTTAGTGAATAGGGCTTTGACCTCCTTAACTAAATAAAAATATTGCTTTCTAGCCCCTCCAAAAAATTTGAAACATTCAATTTAAATCTCTTTAGTGTATGATTAAATAGAAAAATTATATTTTTTGCTGCTCTATAAAATTATTAGTTTAATTTAAGTCTTTCTATGACAAAATATTTAGCTTTGACTCTCAAGGCCCTTAAACAAATTCCTAACACCACCCCTAGTGGCAAAGTTGGCACCAAAGATAGTGGTCCAACCCTTGGTAATCCATCTTCTCCTCAATTTTGTAATAATTCTTAAAAAAAACATTTTAATAGGGCCCATCATGATAAAAGAACTTATCATGCCATAAACTTGCATAATTAATCTAACAGAAATTAGAATATGATACCATAAAATATCTAACATAAAAAAATAAATATCAAAACTTTATATTAATTTCATGAAATTTTGTGTAATTTTATACATGAAATTTTAATCTGATTCAGTTTCCACGAATCAGTATCAACATTTTTAAATTAGCACCATTTTATGTTGATATATTGTATATGCATAGAATTATATAAATTCAATATGAAAATAAATGTATGTATTTATTTATTTAAATGTGTACAATTGAATCAAAATCAAAATTTCATGTATACATATGAAACAAATTATACATTGAAACAAAATTCATGTATAAATTTGATACTTATCCCAAAAAAGAATTATCAATTTAAGAAAAATGAAGTTACTTAGAACTGCAATATCACAAACAACTCAAAATTTAATCCATTCAAGATTTAACCAATATGATTAATATATTCTTTATGTCCGCTATAAGGAGAGAGATTTTTATTTACCATTTTTGAACCGAATTTTTTGAGGCAAGGGGTTGTACCAACATAGCCATTGAGTCCCACATAGGGGATGGCATATACTGCTAACATATACTTGATGGGATCTTCATAAGGATCAAATGGAGGATCCAAATTGTACCCCACTGCTTTATCAAATAATTTTGCAAAGTTTTGAGAGCTAATATCAAGCAAAGGCCTTGGAATCCCGCCGGTTCGTCTCACAATTTCCCTACCAAGGTAACACAAAATCAACACTCTCATCTATAAAACCTTAATCATCAAAGCTATATATTTTTGTCAAGAAAACTTACCTGTTATGACCGATTTCTTGATAACCGAATTCCTCGATGATCCGACGAGTAAGGTAGTCAAGATTGGCCCGTCTGCCACCGATCGGAGGTGGTCCGCCTTTAGCTAATTTGGGTTCAAAGGCATCGAGGCCTTTGCCGAGTGCACCATGCAAGAAGAACTCCGCTTCAAGGAACTCTAAGTTTTGAGCAAAATGAAAACGATCGTTGTCGTCGGCATCAATAGGCTCGCAATCACCGGGGCAAGAAGGGGTTGTTGTTGCCATGAATTGTAATGGAAATAGGAAGAGAAGTATAGCACAGCAAAGTGTTGATGGAGTAGCCATTTTTCTATAACCAAATTTGTTACTTAAAATTTTGTTTCCTTCCTGCATGAAATGAAAGGACCACTAGCTATATATAATCCTTTTTGTTTGAAGGGTAACTAGACATTTGCATAGGATGGTTGTTTGGATCATTTTTCCTATTCAAATTATATCAGATAAATTTTAGGCGGGATGATAAATTTAGTCATTAACGTTTATATATTGTGCTAATTTGGTCCTTATTCTTTTTTAGCTAAATTTTGTCTTTAATCTTTTAAAAAAGTCAAATTCTTGTTCTTTTATCAGAAACACTAACCATTAAACCTAACAACATGCATGCAATCTACGTGTATTTCATGTTTTTTTAAAAATTGACATGACATATAAGACAAATAGTGACATGTCAAAATAAAGTACACATAAGCAACTACGCAAATTTCCACACTAATATTTAAAAAAAAACTAATGTTTTAATCAATAATTCTATTAAAAAATGATTTTGATTCTTTTAAAAAATTAATCCACGAATTTAACTAAATAAAAAGTAAAAATTAAATTAAGAAAAAATATAAACATTGTTAACTAAATTTATCATTATACTTAAATTTTTATCAAAAGACCCCCTAAATAAAAAAAAAAATAATTTCAAACAAGGAAAAAGTAGTTTTCTAGAATGTCTTGGTGATAATATACATATTGGGTAACTTAAGTAATGTTATCCATTTCAATTTATTTTTTTTTATTATTCTTAGTAGTGCAAGCAATCGTACGTTAAACGAAAAAAAGAAGCAAGTGAATGGTTAGAAAATGAGTTGCGTTTAGAAATAGATTGAAGTAAAATTTGAGTTGGGAAAAATATGCTTCAAATGACCAAATCCAAAACCTTTACTTTGAAACGCAAGTCATTGCTTGAAAAAGGAGATTTAAAATTGAAATTAGCTTAAAATTACACCAAATTCTTTCAAATCATTAACTTTTCTTTCGTTACAGTTGGTGGTACGTAGGCATTGACGTTATAACTTTGGTCAATTATTTGAACATCATCAATTTCAATTTATGTCTTAATCCGTACCCACTCTATCAACTCTCCTTTAGAAGGTAAATGAGATAAGGTCTTGGGTTTGTTGGATTCTACTCTCATATTTTATACACATTTGATTATGCGTTTAGAGTTTTATTTGGAGAATAGTTTATCATAAATCGGTAGGTATAGATTCTGTTTTAAATTCGATTCACTTATCCAGTTGTAACTTCACTCTTATATTTATATATATATTTTTTTTCTTAAAGTTTAGTTGTCAGTTGATGAAATACGCAACTTGTAGAGTGTTTGTAGACTCTAAAAGCTGGTTAAAGATATGATAATTATCTCACTTTTTAAATATATCTTATGAGACATACGTCACATCTTCAACTTATTTGCGGACTTTAAAATACTCTACAAGCTTATCAAAATTTTAGTGCATTTTACATTATTTTTCCGTTTTTATTTTTATTTTTTATCAAGTCAAATTATTTAGTTTCATAGTTTATAGAATTTGTGTAGCACCCCACCCACGGCTTGAACGTTATGGCCGAATATTGAGAAATTATATAATTTCATTTTAAACTCAGATTTTCAATTCGAAAACGTGAGTTTTGACAATATTAACTTTGATAAATTGCTATCCATTTTTTAGGAAAGTTTTCGTTAAAACTATTTTTTTTACAGAAAAACACCTAAGTGATTACTTTATTGTGCAGCAGAAATTTCAGAGTATTAAATTTTAAAAATCGTAACTTTAATTTGTGAAAACATATAGCTTTACATTTACGATAAAAATATTTTATAGTCCAACAAAACCAACCAAAATGAGATTTAAAGTCCAAAATAGTTTACAGTCCAAAAAGTCTGAAAAATTCAAAATAATTTAAAAAAAAACATAAATCGTCTTATTTATTTAACTAGAGAAACAATTCGAGCTTCCGTACGCCGTCTGATTCTAAGTTTGTTGATTACCTGAGAAGTTAGAAAAATTGGGTGAGCTTACAAAGTTCAGTGTGTAACTCAACCCACACACAAATAGAACAGATGTCAACTTCACCTAGAAGTAAAAAATCGAAGAGAATACACTGCATGATATATCATGCAATGCAACACAAATAATAAGATCAAATACGAATGACATGGCATATCATGCGATGCAACACTTATTACATAATAGATACATATCCTACCCCCATTCGCTACACACCATCTCTATCCATCCCTACATACCAAAGAGGGTAGTAAATACCCATCCAACCCCATACACCAATAAGTGAGCGTATGTCACTATATAGAATAGTGCAGTTAAAGCTGCCAGACAATAATGTGATAATCTGTCAGAATCAGATAAGTGTGGTCAAGCCACCAGAACAGATATGTGGTTAAAATCACTAGATAAAGCAAATTATTAAATTGCCAACACTTCCTCCATCACATCATAAACCCACCCCAATGTACATGCAATCACTATCATATATCTAGATGCACACAAATCATATATGCTTTACACATCAAAACATGCTAACATGCTTCAAAAGTTACAAATATAGAAGCAAAATATCAAATTTCATATATATAAGCTATATGTGTGACAACCCTAATTTGGCCCTAATCGGAAAGTGGTTTCGAAACCACTAAATCGAGTCAGAAAATTTTAAAATATTATTTTCTATGTTTTTATTTTGTGAATTATTATGTGTGAAATTTTGGTGCTTTAATTTTTTCCAATTGGATGTTAAATTATTTATATAGGATTTAAATTGCATAGAAGAAAAACTCAAGGGATAATGTGGAAATGCCAAATTGTAGATGTTCTTTAAATAGGGAGGACTTGCATGTCAAATGTACCACTTTTAACATAGTGGACGGTAATGATGATGGAAAAATTGGCATTTTGTGTATTGTATATTAGTGAAATAATATTTAATAGTTTATTATTATGAAAACATGAATTAATAAAATAAAGGGTGATAAAAACAAAGTTTCATCCATTTTTTCTCTTCCATTGCCGAAAACACTTGTAAAAAAGAAAAGAAAATTTCTAAGGGGTTCGGCCAAGGAGGTTGAATTAAGTTGAGGTATGTAATGTGGTTTTCTAAATTGTTTATGAATTTTAGTTGTTAAATGTGTGGTTTAATGAACCCATGGTACAAAATTCATGAAATTTGAGTATACTTGCATATGGCAACTTGTAAAAAAATTTAGAAATAGTAATAAAAAATTGGTAATTCATGCTTAATGGTTAAATTAAACTTTGAATAGATGGAATGATGTGGTAAGTGAATGAATTGAGTTGTGAATGTTTAAATTTTTGAGTTGGGATAAAGATTTGTATTCGGTCATTACATTTCTAAGTTAAGGTATGAATTTAGGTTATTCTTTTAATTTTGGTGAAATTGAGTTGTTTGGAAAGCCTTTGCTATGATTCATGAGAAGACTTTTGAATTGGAGGGAATAATGCATTCGGTCATGACAAGTATATGTCCAATTGGTTATAATTTGATGTCTTAGTGATGAGTCATGTGGATAGTTGATTTTGAGATATGAAACAAAGAATTCTAGAGTTAAATTTTGAGTTTATTTCTTGAATTTGTAATGGTAGCATATTCGGTCATGGTTAGAAAGATGTAAATTTGGTAATTGATAATATAGATTGAAGAATGAATGTTTGGGGAACATTACAATGTTGAAATGCATATGAACTTAAGTTTGTAAGTTTAAAGTTGTGGGATTATGTTTTGTGTGGTTTAATGATTGAGAGGGCATTCGGCTATGATAAAAATTGTAAGGTAAGTTGATGTTGGATGCTTCAAATGATATGTGTATATTTATAATTGAGTATCAAGCTTAGTAAATTGTTAAAGAGGAAACAAAAAACTAAATTACATTCGGTTAATATGGTTTAATGTAATATGGTTGCTAAATAATGGGAATCTATGCGTAATTGTTAATCTTTGGTTGTATGATTGCCGAATGACCCCTTAGTCAATGATTTGTGTAAGTGCCTGTATTTTAGATGATTGAAGTTGTGAATTAGATGATAAGTGGTAATCGGTTAGGATGTGTATGTGTGCAAAATTACCGAATGTGAACTTAGGCAATTGATAAACGATAAATTATACATAATTTTACCTCATGTTTAACCTATATTTTGGATGAATTATTATCAATTTTGTGAGAATTGGTGCTCTTAATCTTTCTTTTTCATATCTTATACTCAGAAGAGCATAGGGAAGAGAAAAGAACGGAAAATAGACTAAAAATAAGGAAAATGGGCCAAAATGTGAAAATGACACGGCCCAATGAGTCACCACACGGCCGTGGCACACGGCCGTGACACACAAGGTCCAATACGGCCTAACCCCGACAAGCACGACCAGACCACACGGCCGTGCCACCATCAACAGGCCCACACACGGCCTCTTATCAATCCACACGGGCGTGGCACACGGGCGTGGCATTATCGTGAGGAAGTTCAATTCTACTTGAAAAAGGATACTTAGGGGCTAAGAAAGCCATTCTAAACTCTATATAAAGACTCTAGGAGGCAACTTCAAGGGTGTGCTTATTTCCCGCTAAGGGAATAATCTTTTCTCTCAGGAAAGAGTGCCATATTTCTGCCAACACAAAGAGTGAAAACAAGGGATTACACTAAGGGAAGCCGATTGACTCATCCCAGAAGTCAAGAATTCTACATCAAGACAGAGGATCTCCTTAAATTCCTTCAGGGGTTTTCGGGTTCTTTATGTTTTGTTATCTTAATTCTTCTGAGATGTTTTCCTTCTTTATTATGAACTAAACCCCTCAAATACTTGAGGGGGATGAAACCTAAGACGAATCTTGTTATTATTTACTCTTGAGTTATATGTTAAATACTTGAGTTGTTCTTAATTATGTGTGCTTAATTCTTGTGTTAATAAGCCTAGATATTAATTCAAGAAACAGATGTGCTTAAAGCAGAGGAGCAAAAGTCCCTGTGATAAGAGTAGATCTACCATAATTAAGCAGAGTTACATACAACCCTAGACATAGGGCGACATAAATCTGCCGGATTAGGGTCAAACCTAATATGGGGAACTATAGATCGAATTAATGCAACCTAGGGTGTTAATTAATAAAGGAACTTTTAACAACCTAGGCTTAGTTGCTCTTAGCCTCGACAGAGGGTTTAGCATAAATTAGGGATCTCTACAGATCAAGTCAAGTGAATAAATCGTCTAACTTAAGAACCAATAACAAGTAAAGTCTAGGTGGATTCTCCCTTAAGTATTGCCCATATCAATCAGCTTTTCCCTAAAGTTTTCTCCAATTTACTTTTTGTGCACTTTTAATTAGTTTTAGAATTAGTTTCAACCAAACCTCTTTTATTTTTAGGCTAGATAATAGAAAGGAAGTAAGTATTAGTACTTTTAGTTCCCTTGGGTACGATAACTTGGTCTTGCCGCTAAACTATACTACTGTTCGATAGGTGCGCTTGCCTTTAAGATCGTGATATTAGTTAGTTTTGGCGTGATCAGTTTTTATAAATTTTATTACTTAATATCGCGAGTCGTATCAGCAATTAGTTGAGTAATTGTTATTTATGGACTTGAATGTACGGTTTGTGAGGAGTTGAATTATTGGTAAGTTTGATAACTTTGCTTAAAAAAATATTAAGAGATATGTGGCATGAGGCATTAGTGTTAATTAGATGTCAAAGTGCAGAATATGTGTAATAATAGAAAATGTTTAATTTGATATGTGTTTATTTAAATAAAAGTGAAAGTGCCGTATGTTCTATTTGATTGAGATTATTGGTATTTCGATTAAGATGAATTGGTAAAGTTATTAAACTAGTTTACTCGTTTTAATTTAGCTCAAGAACAAAGAGAGCTAAACTCGGATAAGGGAAAACAAAACTTGTGGAATAGTTGATCCGTAGTCATTCGACGACAATAGAGGTAAGTTCTTAAGTATTTGAGCTTGATTCGTTTGCATGTTTAAGATTATATAAGTATGATAAATGATTATTTGGCCTTTATATGTTCAACTAGCAAAGAGTGTATTAAATTTAGGCTATAAAGCCGAATATGAAATGAATTGTATTTATATTGAGGCCGAATGGCTATTAAGAAATGAAGTTAAAATGTGTAATATGTGTATATGATCTTATTGTACTTGTTTGTATAAAGTTGAATGTAAAGGGAATTGTATATATGTTGTGGCCGAATGGCTTATGTGAAATAAAGTTAAAGAGTGTGATATGTGCATATATTCGAATGAAGGGAAATAACTTAATTATGTATATGTTATGTGAAATCTAGTAGCCTATGTTTTGACATATATATGAAACTTGGTGATTTGATTATCATGCGGTACTATTCGGGCCTTCGAGCCTAGCAGGCTATAATACCGGTGAGATAATATCGGGCCTTTGAGCCTAGCAGGCTATAATGCCGGTGAGATAATATCGGGCCTTTGAGCCTAGCAGGCTATAATGCCGGTGAGATAATATCGGGCCTTTGAGCCTAGCAAGCAATAATGCGGGTGAGATAATATCGGGCCTTTGAGCCTAGCAGGCTATAATACCGGTGAGATAATATCGGGCTTCGAGCCTAGCAGGCTATAATGCCGGTGAGATAATATCGGGCCTTCGAGCCTAGCAGGCTATAATGCCGGTGATATGATATCGGGGCTTCGAGCCTAGCAGGCTATAATGCCGGTGATATGATATCGGGCTTCGAGCCTAGCATGCGAAATGCCGGTGATGAATTCGGGTTTAGAACCTAGAAGGCTAATTGCCAGTTATTTGATAAATGTATATGATTTTGATACTTCGCAATAAAACGACACTTGAAATCGTTCAACACCTTAAGTT
Source organism: Gossypium stocksii (assembly GCA_020496765.1). NCBI lineage: Eukaryota > Viridiplantae > Streptophyta > Magnoliopsida > Malvales > Malvaceae > Gossypium > Gossypium stocksii. Next base: position 7,667,784 of record CM035623.1, read on the forward strand.
GGCCAGGTATGTATCCCGTACTTAAATTTGAGTTTGATGTGGGTTGAATCATAAGTGTGTAATGTGACGTATATACGTGAATAAGTATTAAGATTATCTTTATGGTAATGGTACATTCAGCCAATGTGTGAAGTTTTGTGAAGATATTGATTTACCTATGTTTTATGAGTACGAATCCAAGTGAAAGTATTATGTTAAATACGCATAATGTGTTTGTGTATATTCGGCCAAATGGCAATATATCTAGATAATGGTTATTTGCAAATTCGAATGATTGATTTTATTTGAGTTTAAATGTTGGCATTGCTTAAGACTTACTAAGCTTATGAAAGCTTACTCCTTTTGTTATGTTTCCTTCTATGTTATAGATCTCTGTTTCCAGCTACGAGCTCGGGGATTCAATCTCAAGTCATCCACACTATCGTCACTGTTTTTGGTACTTTTGATAGTTTATTTTGAAAAGATGGCATGTATAGGCTTACTTATTTTGATCCGAATGATATTTTGAAATTGTATATATTTTAAGCCATGCGAAAATGGCTTGCCTATTTGCTAAGTATGAATGTGTGTACTTATGAAATTATGTGATTACTCATTTGGTAAACGTTCACTATGGATATCTTGATAATGGTTACAAGTATTGTTGATTGAGGTCACAAGTTTGGGATGATTTTACGTTCGATTAAGAATTGAAGAAATTACCAAATGAATAGAATAGATTATGCATGCTCTACAATCGGCATATAGTATCTTAATTTTATCAAGTGAAATTATGTAGAACATTGATTAGGTTATGGCATGTTTAATATAGGGAAATTGAAATTTTGTTTAGATGAAAGACTCAATATTGGAAGATGCATTATTGTATTCGGCTAAGGCCATTTGGATGTTATACTCTTTGAAGTGTTTTTTTTTTTTTTGTTTTTAACTTTTGCTCTTGGTTGACGATCAAAGAAACTACAAATTTAAGCATGTTTGATTTTGAATGTCAAGTCTGATCTGTATTCTGTCAAGTAATACCTTGTGACCCTGTTCCGGCGACGGATAAGGGTATAGGGTGTTACAATACGTATCACATAATAGACCCAACGAGGTGACTAACCTTGAATTGCACATAATATATAACCCTAACTAAAATTTACAAAAAATTGGTCCACACGACCGTGTGGCTCACATGTTTTGGCACACGACTGTGTGGCATTGACAGTGGATTTTACGACTTTATGCTATTCACTGATTTTTGGGATTATCGTTACACACCTGTTCATTTTTCGATGCCAATGCAACAACAACAATACCAACACCTTAAAATGACATTCAGAATGAACTATTTAACAAATGTCATACTAAATCTGATCACTAAATCCGATCACTAAATCGGCTATAACGCTAAACATTCAGATTGATTATTTTTCTAACATTAAGATTCAGCTTAACAAGGCATCGATCACTTACCCCAATGGAAGAGGAATTTCATAACACTTCTAATTTTTCGAAAGACTAGCCACTTCCAATTCTTTACCTAAATCACATATTTCCAATCATTTAAACTAATATCGCCCAAAATAAGAATTCATATCCAAGCATGTGAAAAACAACTCCTTTATAGAATACAAGTATTAAATCAACATCCTTACCACCCACGACCAGCAATAAAGACTGAAAAGGACGTTGGTGCTAAATAATTCAATAGTAGAAGAGACGAAAAGTAAAGAAATGAAAAGATGGCAGAACAATATACGACAGTAACACAGTGGAAAAAATCATCTCAAAGAGAATGAAAAAGAGATTAGTTATGGAAAAAATATGGAACAAAACAAAAAGAAAAGAAAACCAACAGAGAAAGAGTGACAGAAACTTATTGAAACCCTAAAAAAATAAAAATAGAAGATGAAGAAGTGGACAGAGAGGGACACTAGAAAGTGGAGAGATTTTAGAAATATCTTTTTTTTTAGAAAATTTCAAAAAAAAAAATTTAGAAAAACTACTCGCATCGCAACTAACTTTGATTAGTTATCCTTATCAGATTTTTCTAACACAGGACCTCTGGGTAAGCTGAAGCCTTACCACTGAATTAGTAAGGTCACTTTTATCAATAGTTAGCAAAAATAATATATAAGCTAGATGTTCAAGGATAGGGGTTGGAACAAAAGTTAATAAAGACTAAAGAGAAGAGATTTGAACACAAGACCTTAGGCACATAAATATAACTCTTAACCACTAAACCAAATCAATTCACTTGACATCATTCCTACAATAGTTATTCTAAAACAAGGTGTGACCTCTCTTGGTTTAACAACTCAATTTCTACTAACTCAGCTTTTGGGACATAACAATTTGTTTTAAGTAGTTTCACTTTTTTAGGGGAAGTTAGTTAGTATTTTTTGCCTATAAATTTATTATGCTTTGTTGTATTTTTTGTTAAGTTCAAAATCAATTTATCAGTCTTTCTCCAGTTTATTTGTACTGCTATTTTATTCCATTTTGTAGCAGTGTTTTTTTTCTCTTTTTGTTTCATGGTATCAAGAGATGTGTTGAAGTTTGATTTACTTGCATTTTATTTCTTCTTATTTATCAAGTGTTCTTTGTCTTCTTGGAGGATATCGAGAGTTGGGAAAAAGAGATGGAGTTAACAAATGCAGGAAGCAATTCAAACACACAATACGGTGTTGAGAAGCTTGTAGGTACAAACTACAAGTATTTGAGAATATGTTGAGAAGCATACCTTCAAGGTCAAGACCTATGAGATTTGGTTGCAGGAGCTAGTGATGATATTCTTGCAAACACTACAGAAAAATTTTAAACCACATAGGAAATGGAAGATCAAATGCGACAAAGCTCTCTTTGCATTAAGAACTTCAATTAGCAAAGAGTTCAACGACCGTGTTCAGGATATCAGATCCCTATGAGAAGTGTAGAAGACACTTGAGATGCTATTTTCCAAAAAGAGTACAACAATATTGCAATTGTTAAAAAATGAGTTGGCATCATCAACTCAATAGAGTATGTCTATTTTTGAATATTTCTTACGAGTTAAAAGTATTTGTGCGAAAATTTTACAATTAGATATGGATGAGAATATTAGTGATGCCTGGTTGCAGCGGTTTCTCATTCGAGGATTGAAGAAGGAATACATTTCTTTTGTTACCTCCATTCAAGGGTAGGCAATGCGACTTTTAGTTGAAGAGTTAGAAAGTTTACTCTCTAATCAAAAGGCTTTAGCAAAGCAAATGATTAAGGATTTAAACATAGATTCTACTCTCTTCTCCAAAGTGAAGCATAATAAGAAAAACACATCACCAGGGAATAAAAATAATGAAAAAGGTGGATAATAAAAAAGGTGGTCAAGTATAGGAAAAATTATTAATGGTGGCTCACAAAATAACAATTCTATTAAGTTCTACAAGTGCGAAAAAATTGAGCATATCAAGAGGAATTGTAGTGTCAAGCTCTCCAAAGTAAATGTTACAAGTGAAAATGAAGGACAAGATCAATTTAAATGGGAGCAGTGATTCATCGTGGAAATTTTTGAAAGTAGTAACACATAATCAACACTTGCTCAAGATCTCTTCAACCATGAAAATTGCAAAGAAGAGTGGATCATTGATTTAGCTTGCTCTCATCATGTAACTGAAAATGATGAGTTACTCTCAGAACTGTGTCAACATAATGGAGAACAGGTTATTGTTACAATAGACAATTCAACTTATCCAGTAGAAAAAGAAGTGGTGAAGTTTGGAACAGATGAAAGAAGCATAGTTAAGCTAAATGACGTTTTTCACATTCTAGTTTTGAAGAGAAATTTAATATCAATTTTTAAAATTACATATCCTGGAAAATATGTTTTGTTTAGGCCTAAAGATGTAAAAGTGCTTGATCATGTGAAAAATATATCTGCTGATGTAGTTACCTCTGGTGAGATGAAATGTTCTTTATTTGTTATGATAACAAGAGAAGCCTATGTAAAGAAGATAAGCCAAATTGAAGGTGCAGCGATTTGGCACACTTGGTTAGGTCATTTAGGCTATTAACTATTACAAAAAATCTCCTCAAACAAGTTAGTGGACAACATGCTATCCTTGAAAAAAGTTCATGAAGTTGTAATTTGTCAATGGTGTCAATTTGACAAGTCACATCCCCTTTCGTTCACAAAGTCATCAAATTGCAGATCTTTCATGCTTGATTTGGTCTATACGGACCTGATAAGACTAATAAAAACACTAAGTTTCAGTGGGTATTGCTATGTCATGTTGTTAGTAGATGACTTCTCAAGGTATAGTTGGGTGAAATTCTTAAAAAAGAAAAGTGAAACTTTAACAAAGTTTGTCGAATTTAGAGATGCTGCAGAAAAAGAATTTGGGAAGAAGATTAAATGTCTTAGGAGTGATAATGGCGAAGAATATGTCAGATGATTTTTTCTAATACTGCATTGATAATGGAATTTCATGGCAAATGACATGTCTAAATACGCCTCAATAGAATGGCGTTTCAGAAAATAAGTTGACTTATCTTGTCTCTATGAGTCCCTCGTGGTTGTACGACAAAAATATTCCTCGAGAGCTGTGGGTTGAAGCTATGTAGTGTGCATACTATGTAATAAATCACCTGCCTCTATGGCCAGGTAAAGAGAAGTCTTATTTTGAAATTTTACATAATGTCAAGCCAAATGTAAATTATTCTTGGGTATTTAGTTAAATTTGTTATGTTCATATTCCAAAATCTAACAAAACCAAGCTTGACCCAAAAGCAAAGAAGTGTATTTTTGTTGGCTTGTTAGGATCGACCTGATTAAGCAACAAGAAAAAAACTAGCGGAATAAATTGAGAAATTGAACACATAAATTTAACGTGGAAAACCCCTCCAAAGAGGATAAAAAATCACAGGCAAAGATAATTTTACTATAATGGCAAAAAGACGAAGAGTACAAAAGATGAAGATAAAAACTAAACCCCGAAAACTTGAAAACAAAAAACCCTCAAACGTAAACACAAAATTCTCTAATTGTGTTATGAGTTCTAATCTCTAATATATGCATTTTCTAAGGTTGTAAAAGAACCTATTTATAGGCTAAATTAGTAGGTCAAATAAACTATGCTAATAAATGCTAAATATATTATACTAACACATACTAAATCTTCTAGAAAGAAAATATATTTTGTTTAACTTGACTTGCAAGCAATCTCTTAGAATTTGGGTCACACAAATCTAACACTTGGTTATGAGCATTGTAGGAAAGGATGGAGATGCATGGATCCAGAAACAAAGAAGTAAGTTATTTCCATAGATGTTTTCGATAAAGTATCATCCTATTATCAAAATTTGTTCATAATGATAAGAAAAGTAGCTTACAACTACTGCCTGAAAGCAACATAGAAGCTCCAAATGGTGAAGATCTTCTAACATCTAATACCTCAAATGTGGAAGATAGTGGGCAAGAACCCCAAATGAAATCTACAAGAGAGAAGAGACAACCACAATACCTAAAAGATTATGAGGTGCAAACCAACAATTGTTCAATTACTTCATGCTTCTTTATTGGAGAAATGGATGAAGAAGAACCAATAAGTTATGAGAAAGCTAAAGATAAATGAAAATGGCAAGCAGTTATGCTAGAAGAAATTAATGTTTTAAACAAAAATTAACATTGGGAGTTGGTTCCAAAACCAAATGATTACGAGCCTATTACTTGCAAGTGGGTGTATTGTTTAAAGAGGAAATCAGATGGAACTATTGATAAAGGCAAAGCTTGATTTGTTGCATGAAGATTTTCTCAAAGCTACAGGTTGGATTATGAGGAAACATTTAGTTTGGTTGCAAAAATGACAATACTAAAAATATTTTTTCTTTTGCAACCTTTAAGAGGTGGGAACTATGATAGCTCGATGTAAAGAATGTGTTTCTTTATGACGACCTAGATCGTAAAGTATTTATGGAAAAATCTGGAGGCTATGTTTCTATGCAGCATCCCTACCATGTCTTCAAGCTCAAAAAGGCGTTGTTCGACTTTAAGAAAGCACCACGTGCTTTGTATGGTAAAATGGCTCAATACTTCATATTTTGTGGTTTTAAAGTTTCAAATGCAAATTTTAGTTTGTTTGCTAAGCCAGAATCATATTTACACTTATTGGTTTTGTTGTATATGGATGATATGATAATTATTTGAGATAATGAAGCTGAAAAGTGATTTATCTGTTCGATTTGAAGTGAAAACCTTGGGAGAAGTTGGCCGCTTTCTAGTCTAGAAATTTTTAAAAAATAGATGATGGATATTTCATCTCCCCAAAAGCTTATGCGACGAAATTCTTGCAGTGTTTTGGTATGGGTTAGTCAAAAGAAAAAAATAACTCCAATAGAGTCACATTTCAAGCTGATGAAAGATGAATGAAAGCTGTTGCAAGATGCTACAAAATTTCGAAAACTTGTTGGTAGTTTAATTTATTTAACTATCACAAGACCATAAATTGTCTATTCTATTGGTGTAGTCTCACAATTTATGCAATGTCCAAGGAATACTTACTTAGATGCAGCAAAGAGAATCCTGTACTATGTAAAAAGCTCTATTGATTATGGTTTGATGTATGGGAGAAGTGAGAATTTTGTGGTAAAAGGATTTACTAATGCAGATTCGGCAGGAGATGCAAATGATAGACATTCAACTTCAAGTTATTGTTTCAATATTAGTTCAGCTGTGATATCTTGGTGTAGCAAGAAGTAGAATGTGGTTTCTCTATCTAGCATTAAAGCGGAATATGTGGCAACAACCATGGCTGTTCAAGAATACATGTGGTTAAGGATTTTGATGGGCAATATGTTGTGTAAAGTTGAGTATGTTTACAAATCTAGTGTGATAATGAAAGTGTTGTTAAACTTGCTTCTATTCATATCTTTCATGCTTGAACAAAGCATATAGAAGTTCGTCATCATTACATTTGAGAAAAAGTGTTGAATCAAGAAATGTGAGTTACAAGTGATCTCTACAAAAAACCAAGTGGCAGACATTTTCACAAAAGCATTGGGAAAGCCTAAGTTTAAGGAGTCTAGGGCTGCACTTGGAGTTGTTGATTGTAAACATGCACTAAGGGGGAGTTGTTGATTTTTTTACTAAAGTCAAATAATTTAGTTTCATATTTGTTTTGAGTAGTTTCATTCTTTAGAGACAATTATTGAGTAGTTGGACTTTTTTAGGGATAGTCAGTTAGTATTTTTAATTTATAAATTTACTATGTTTTGCTATATTTTTTACTAAGTTTAGGAACAATTCATCAGTCTTTCTCTAGTTTATTCATACTCCTATTTTATTCTATTTTGTAGCAGTGTTTTTTTTTCTTCTCTTTTTATTTCAAAACTGTGAGATAATTTTCCTAAATTTAATATGACTTGTTAAAATACAATCAATGTTAATATCTAATTGGCAATTGCACCTTCTTAATGGTTGGCTTGATACGATATGCTTTCAGTAATGAATTGTTAAAATTTTTAAAATAATATAATTAGAATTTTAAATAATTTGAATCAAAATATATTAACTAAATAAAGCAAGTTATAATGACATGCAAAATGTTACTCAATTTGTAACTAACGTTGCATCTAGTAGTTGTAATCCACAAAAGTAATATATATATATATATATATATATATATATGAATAACCTATGATTTTTTTAAAACCAAACTATAAACAAATTGAATAATGTTATTTGTTACCTTCATAACCAAAATTAAATCAATAAAAGCAAAATTCAACCTACATTATGATTAGAGATGCTCATGAGCTAGGTTAAGTTAAGTTTTGGTTGAGCTTAAGTATGATATTGATATATTTTATGTTTGCTTAAGCCCGGCTCGGCTAGAAATATGAATTTAAAATTTTGCCCAAACTCACTCATTTTTATAAAAGACTAACCCAAGCCTATTTTAGGCCCATTCATATTATTTTTTAATTTTTTAAAAATTTATATTGTTTTATTTTAATATTTAATTATTTTATATATTTTTATTCATTAAAAATTTTTATATAGTCATCTTAATATTATTTTAATATTTACATTAGAGTAGTATTATAAATTTAGTACAAGTTTATTTTTTTAATGTATTCTAAATTACATAATATAAACTATTTTAAACTTAAAAATGAGTTGGGCTAGGTCAGGCTCGGGTTTTAGGCCTTGAATGTTCAAGTCCGATCCCTATCCATATTTTAAATGGACCTATTTTTTTTTTTTTTTTGCTCAATCCTATTTTTCAAGCCTAATATTTTTGCCTAAACTCTCTCAAATTTTGAGCAAACCTTTAAGCATGGACAGATAACCCAACTTATAAAGAGGTCTAATTATAACTCAAATATATTTTCCTGATTTTTTTTTCTTTATCATAATAACTTATCTGTAAATTCAATTTTTCTTAATCATAATAACTTATCTATAAATTCATATAAGAATATGGATATGGAAGATTTTTTGAAAACATACATTTTATTTAATTTATACGAAAAATCTTTTCTTGATTTGGAAGTTAATGGGTGAACTAAAAAAATAGAAAATAAAATATTGTTTTGAATTATTTATTTATTTTTTATTTTTGCATTCCATCCAAACTTTAAAATTTATAATTTTTTAACCTTTCAATTTCATTCTTTCTTGTAGTTAATTGATATTTTGTGATTTTAATTATTGTAAAATAAATAAAATCTTCAATATTTATAAAATAATTCAATTAATATGTAATGCAAACCATCCCTAGGGACTTTCCATGCAAGAATTAGAAGTTAGAACCTACTACTTCTATTTCTGGAATTCAACAAAACCAACTAACAATCAAGATCCAACTTCTTATCAACCAATAGTCATCATTCACTTTCTTTTATACATGTATATATAAAAATATTTTCACATTAATAGTTTAAAATAATTTTATATATATAATAAGATTAATATTTTAATATCCTAACAATTATATTCATCATGTTTATAAAATTTCGATTCAATTTAATATATTTATCATATTGGTCTAGAATATTTTCTTTATTATAATATATTTATCTAATATCACTTTAAATGTGAGGTTATCATGTATCTCTATATTGTTGGTCGTCAGTGTATCAAGTAAATGTAAATTGTCAAATTTAAGATTTAGAGAGTATCTGCTCTCTCTTTCCTAATGATGGGATATTAGAAAAGATATCTTGTGTATAATTTGGGGACTATAACCCTAATATTTATAACCTTGGCATATTAGTTCTAATCAAATTCTAATTAGCCCATCATTAATTAGAATTTGATTAGAAGAGTATTTACACATATTTGACCCGTACTTTATTTAATATTTAATGCCCAATAGAATTCTAATCAAATTAGATCACTTTTAATTTTGAGCTAACCTTATCATGGTAGTAAATGATAACATGTAATTATCTTTAGTATATATGTGATGTCCATATTTTTTAATAATATAAAACAAAAAAAATTCAAAATCCAAAATTACATCTCACATATAATGTTTTAGTGTTCCAAGCTCTATTCTTTGTATTGTTCTGGTAATTTATCATTGTATAGTTCCAAACTATTTATAGAATGCTTAGAAAATAAGAAAAGAAAAGAAAAGTAATGTACTAGAGTTCTTTTCTTGTATTGCCTAATTACTTATTAGCTTTTTGAAAGGTGTGATTATATAGCCTAAGAAAGAGGCAGTTAATATTCTAATAATGGGAAAAAAGTAGCTATCTATTAGCCAAACTTGAATTAGGTGCTCATAGGTCGGGTCGAATCAGGTCCAATTAAAATTTTAGTCTCATTTGTTAGGTCAAGGTCCAATTTGAAAAATAGACTTAAGATTTTTTTTAAATTTGACTTGAATAAGAATGTTAAAATCTAGGCCTGACCCGTATTAAGTTTTTATATTAATTTTTTATATAAATTTTTAAGAAATATATATAATATATCAAAAATACTAAAAACATTAAAATAAATGTTTCCTAATAAATTGAAAATAAATTTTAAAAAAATATCTATGCTTAAATAACACTAAGATAAATGCAATTTAACAAACAAATGTCTCTAAAATAGTAACAAAATTAATAATAAAACAAGAGTTATACAATAACATAAAATAGTAGCAACATAATAGTTAAATGTCAGCAAAATAGTGAAAGAAAAATAGCAAAAAAAACTGTAATTTTTTTTTATATTCAGGTCGGGCTCAAGTAAAAAACACCTTACCCGAGACCCGACCCATTTTCTAAATGGGTCTTATTCTTTTGCCCAAGCCTATTTTTAAGGTCTATATTTTTACTCAAACCCTTCCACTTTTCGGGCGGGCAACCTAGCTCATGAACATGTTTAATTATCATTGGTGTTTGATGTTTTTTTCCTAGTTATAATAGTCCAATAAAATCAATTAAGTACATTGAATAATTAATTAATTCTGGTTAATTAATTTATTAATTAAAATAAATATAAAAAAAAACTTATATATAGTTTAGAGTAGAATTTAAATATAAAATTTTGAGAATTCTCAAAACTTCAATCTTATCCTTTAGCTAAAGGAATGCATGGTTAATGGATTAACATCCAAACCCTCTAAATAGTTTGCCCCTTTATTATAAATATCTATGGGCATGATGAAGTTCAAAGAAATAATGAATTACACACTATCTAAAATGGGGTTTGGGCTTAATTCCTTCTATTCTTTGATAACAATATTTAAAAAAAGTATTTATATTTATATATTTTTATAATTAGATTTTTGTTATAAATAAATATTTTGGATAAAATATGGGTCTCTGCAAGGACTTCTATATATATTTTTCTTAGGATCAAGATAAAATGAAATTTTTAGGGTTTTTCTTCTCTTTTACTTCTCGATTATCAAAGACATCTCTTGACCCCTTTTTTCATCACGAGAACTCTCCATATATTTTTTTTTCACATCTCCATTTATGATTCCACCCCATAAATATGAACAGTTCAAATTTACATTCGATTTTATTATCAAAATAACAATTTAAACTAATTCATATAAAAAAAATTTATCCAAACCTTGTTCCAAACAGATTAAAAGAATAGTCCGATCCTTGAATAAATCTAATGATGTAAGAATTAGGGCTTAGAGTGAGCACTTAATAATAATGGGTAATGATTAATGGCTTAACACCCAAGCCTTGGATAGCTTGGGCCATTTTTATAACTTTAGGCTCAACTCCTCTAACTAACATATGGGTTTCATGGACTTGAATAAGAGATATTTGAATATCCCCATTATCAACTTTTTTTTTTCTTTTTTCTTTTTGGTGTCAATATTTAGCCTTAATTTTTTTAAGTTGTAATTATAATCATAATTATAATTAATATATTTATATAATTATAATAAGTCTAAATTAAAATAAATATAAATAGGGTTCATCGTAACGAAACTTAAATTAAAATAAAATTATATATATTAAGAATTCACATACGCTAATACTTGAATTTAAGTGCTTAAATTTTAACTTTAATTAATAATTTATGTGAATAAAAATATTCTAGAAAGGAATAGAAAAAGTTAGATGTGATTGTTCATTTACGTAGGTTTTAAGTATATATAAATATTAAAATTATGCACCAATTTTAATTTAATGTAAAATATGGTACTTTGATTCGGTGTAATTGTATACATAATATTTTTAATATTTTTTATGAGAAATAATTATATCTAATACGAAGATAAATAATTGTATTAAATTGAATTTTAAATAATATTTAATTAAAATAATTTTTTTTAAAAATAATTGAGTCTTATCTCGATTCTCACCATTTTACTTAAAGGAAGCTAAGTTCAACTATCTTCCACATTAAATTAAAATTTTATCAGAATGAAAATTAAAATTTTAAATATATAATTAAATTAAACCAAAAATTATGTGTCATATTAAACAGTAGATAAGACATGTAATGTTAAAATTTATTTTTATAAGATGTTGACCTGAACTACTATCTTAATAAAAATAAATTTAATTATAAAATATATAAATATTAATGTTTTGTTATTGTTGAAATAATTAAATAAAATAACTCAATTTAAAAAAAAAAAAAGAAAAATTCTTTGCTACCGAGGGATTCAATCTATTAACATTTAACATTTGTACCAAAAAGAATGTCCTAAAATTATTAAAGGGTTAATATAACTTTGAGTCCTTAAAGTTATCAATTAGATTCATTTTGATAGTTTTATTTTCTTTTGGTGCACTTTAATCCTGAATTTGACAACTAGACGCCATATTGGTCAAAAATATAAAAGGCTGACGACATCAAAATTTGATGAAATCCAAGTTGAGGAACTAAATGGACCTAATTAAAAAGTGTAAGGACTAAAATGAAAATAACCCATTACTAAAATAAGAGGGTCGAAAGCCAACGTAAAATGGAACATAGATTAACAATGTTCATTTTCGGTCAATCGAAACCCGCCTTTGGTCTCTCAACTCTCTTAAATCAAACCCAACAAAACACAAGCTTTAATCTCCTTTTTTACCCCTTTTTTAACAGCAAAATTAAAGAGAAAATTTCCTTCCTTTTTTTTTTTTCCCTATTGCTGCCAAGTCTTCAACAATTCAGCTTTCTCGTATTCATGAAAACCAAGTTCTCTCTTGTACAAGGTAACTAAAATCTTCTCTTAACTTCACCCATTTCCATGTCTTTTTTTTGGTGGTTTTTAGCTTTGCTTTTTATTTACGGTAACTGGAAAACAGTGAAGTGAGAAAAAAAAGTAGTGTTTTTTATGGTAAATTAGGAAAAAAAAAAAAAAAGGTTGACAATCGAGGTTTATAGATGTTAACAATAAAAACCCATTTTCCAGGCTGATTTTGGGACGTGGGTTTTAACGTTCAAGTTCATCCATAAAGGTTAGCCATATGTTTTCTCTTTAACCAAAATAAAAATAAAAATCGCTCTTTTGCTTGCTTATTTACTTTAATGTACTATTTGCCTTTTTTTTGGGGGGGGGGGTTGATTATATGTTTGGTTAAATTGAGTTACATGTTAATTTTCACTGTACAATGGTGGTTGATTCCATTTTACTGTATCTATTTCTTTCATTGAAATTGTTTGACATGTTTATGTATTGACAAACTATGTTTCATTGTGGTAGTTTAGATTCTGGTTTTATGTGTTTTTTTTTAACTGTTCAATTGGCACGTTAACATATGCCTTATCATCATGTCGTTAACCACAAGGTTTTTTTTAGGTTCTTGTTGTTGGTATTTATCTGTTTTAATTATAGTAAATGAAAAAAATATGCTGGAATTTGATTTTCTTTTGATAGATTTAACCATTGTATAGCTTTTGATAATATTTACATTGGTGATGACCTTAGTTTGCACATGTGCACGCGCTTGTGCGTGTTTGTTTCCTTTTGATTTGTGCTTGTCTTTGTCGATTGAATTCATGAAGTTTTTTGACAAGTTTCGTGTTAGGCTGGACAACGAAATCATCTTAGACCCTTTAGGGAAATGCATATCGAATCAAACATATTACCTTCTGTGTTTAGGCACTCTTTTTGCGAGACTGGCTAAAAAACCTGCCTGGTTGAAACTTTTTTTTTTCATTACTTCTACGTTTAGTTGAAAAATGGGACTATATCGAACTCCATTTTTCAATTTTTTAGTATTCAGTAACCAACACGGGACCGTAGGGATGCCATGCTGAACAATCACAAGCTCATTGGGCTATATAATGGTTCTAGTGCCTGGTGTGCAGTTGAATTATTGGGGGTCACAGATAGATCTCAACTATAAGAAAAATGGTAGAATTTTCCACACGTTGCATGCTGGTAATTACGAATTTTCGTGTGCAAAAGGATTCCTCCGTTTTCTTCTGTTCATTCTTTATCTTGAATTGCCGTGGATACTTTTGAGAAATTGTACTTAAGCCTTTAAGTTCGAGGAAATTGTATTTAGCAGTTGCATGTAGGACTAGCAGTAGAAATTGATGCTTTCTATAATTCTATTTCGAAATATTGAACAGTTCTCATACACAATGATAGTATTTTTTTTTTTTATTCCATTTATATAAGGGTGGTGTACCTATGTTTTATATTTAGGACCATCTTGAAGCATTTGCGGCTAAGAAGCCGGTTTTATGTAGTCTTAACTCCATTTTAGTTTTTTTTTCTTTCCAGTTTCATTGTTTTTACTCCCTTACTGTGCAGATGGATTCTACTGTTTCGGATAATGACATAGAGGGCATTAAAGATGAATCTGCTGAACAATTACATGCTTCATGTTCCTTTTTGGATGAAATTTTCGGAGATCCACAGGTGATTCCTCGTGTTGGAGATCAATACCAAGCAGAAATTCCACCTCTAGTTGGAGAATGTCGCAGTTTACAGGTTGTAAAGGAACCAATTGACACAAAAGTCGTTACTAGTGTGCCAAACCCTTTCCCAATGGGGTTGCCTATCCCTCTTATCTGGACAAAGACTAAAGTTGAAAGCATAAATGGTGCGGTTGACTTTGAAAACAGTGGAGAGAGCCACATTACATTAAGCCATTGGTGTGCAGAATATAAAGTCGAAAGTTTAGGTTCCGTGTCGGGTAATGGGAACGACACGAGAGAGTATTTAAAGCATAAACCTACAACCAAAACTAAGATGGTTGTTGATTTACTCTCTCCAATGGAGCCAAAATCTAAGCTGAATCAGGTGGATGGTGATCTCTATCCGCTTCCAGGCTCTTCTAGTGAAGTGTGGAAGGATATCGAACTCAACAGTTTTCTTCTCGGGTTATACATCTTCGGGAAAAATCTTATCCTTGTGAAAAACTTTGTTGAGAGTAAAGGGATGGGAGAGATATTGTCTTTCTATTATGGAAAATTCTACAAGTCGGATGGATATTGTAGATGGTCGGACTGCCGAAAATTAAGAGGCAGACGGTGTGTTCATGGACAAAAGCTGTTCACCGGATGGAGGCAACAGGAATTATTGTCACGATTGTCTTCTCACGTTTCAGAAGAATGTCGAGATATGTTGCTTGAGGTGCATTTCTGACTTTTTTTACACACTCATTTGATCTTTCTAAATAATTAGACATTTATTTATGTTGTTATTCTTGTCTACCTTTCTAGAACCTCTATTGGTTTTTGTTTGAGCTCCCGCTTTTGTTATCGAGTCTACTTATAGTTGAAACTCTCAGTTCATTGCACAACTATTGCACCTAATTTTGCAGTTATATTTGGTCTATATTTGTGAGGGAAATGTTTGCGCATGATGTTTTATGAACTATGATTATTGTAGGTTTCTAAGACATTTGGCGAGGGAAAAGTATCCTTCAAAGAATACGTATTCACTATAAAGAATACAGTTGGCATTACTATGCTCGTAGAGGCTGTAGGTATTGGTAAAGGAAAGCAAGATCTCACTGGCAATGCCATGGAACCCATAAAAGCCAATCACGTAGTTCCTTTTCGTCCAGAAATACCAGTTGGCAAAGCATGTTCTACTCTTACATCTGTGGACATTATCAACTTTCTAACCGGAGATTTTAGGTTGAGCAAAGCTAGATGTAGCGATCTTTTCTGGGAAGCTGTTTGGCCTCGCCTTTTAGCTCGAGGTTGGCATTCTGAACAGCCTAAGGATCAGGTTTTTTCTGGTTCAAAGAATTCTCTGGTGTTTCTTATGCCTGGTGTTAAGAAGTTTTCCAGGAGACTAGTGAAAGGCAACCACTATTTTGATTCTGTCAGTGATGTTCTTAATAAAGTTGCATCAGAACCAGGGCTTCTTGAGCTTGAAATTGAGCTGCCTAAAGACGGCAGAGAGGAAAACGAAAATAAGTGGGAGCCTGCAATAAAACAAGATCCTGGTTTTATATCGAACAAACATGGTCGTTACCTCAAACCACGAAATCCTGGTTGCAATCGAGATCTAATGAAGTTTACAATTGTAGATACTAGTTTGGTCCGAGGGACTGAACGGTCCAAGGTTAGAGAGCTGAGAAGCTTACTTCCCGAAGTTGCTGCCAACTTATCCACCCCCTCTAGTCTTTACAGTGATTCTGAGGAGGATACATCTGATGACTCGGAAGATGAATCCGAAGAAAATAGCGTTTCTCATGCTGCAGAGGCTATGGCTGATGAGGGAGAATGTGCGGAAATATCAGATTGTGTAAATAGTAATTCGAATATTGCAATTCCCCATACCTCTGATATGAGCATTGTATCAGTGAAAAACCATGAAAGCCACCATGCAATTGTGCTCGATGACGACTGGAAAATGGTTACGAAAGAGCAAGGTTTAACCGATTACGCCAATGGAGAATCGAGTTGTAGTGTTGAAAATGTTTCTGCTAACAGGATGTTAAATGAAGACAATTTGCACTATCGGTCTAACTCACTCGATGATTCCGAAAATATGGTTTTTCAAACGGGATCAGTAAACTTGTCTCCTGCCGGTTCTTTGTCCAAAGGCAGTCCTGATGATCAAAAGGAAGGCATTGTCGCTGAAAACCGCTTGCATAGAGAAGAATCCCCAACGAAATCTCAGTTGCATACATTGATAGACTTGAATGTTGGTCAAGTTTCGGTGGATTTCGAAACGGAGGGCCCCTTCGTCACGGAGACCACACAAAATAGTGAGAATTTGTTTGCACATACGTCGTTCAATCAGTCCGAAGTTACCATGCAACCTGATAAAGTTGCAGAGGTGAAGGAGCAGCCAGTAGTGCACAATCGAAGGCAAAGTACCAGGAACCGACCATTAACCACTAAAGCATTAGAGGCTCTTGAATGTGGGTTCTTCAGTCCGAAGAGGAAGCGAACGGCAGCGGAGACTCCACAGATTAACTCACAAAGAATTCGCAGTAGGCCGGTTGCGAATGCCACTTTTAAGAAGCGAAAGGCGGTGGAGACTCCACAGAATAGCTCGGAAAGTGTTCGCAGTAGGCCTGTTGTGAGTGCCATTTTCAGAAATGGTGCAGTGGGAAAAGAATAGCCGGTTGGTATTTCAATTTGGTAAGAACTCTTCTTTTCTGTTCATGCTTTATTGATTAATCCTTAGAAAATTAGGATTGTGGCATTTCTTATGATAGATTAATTTTTTTTTAATTTATTGAATGATTTTGGGATTATTGATTTTGTATGAGATTTCTAACATCGCAAGTAATAATTTTAAGAGGATAATTAATACAAATCCTTGAAAAAATTAGGATTTATTATAAATTTAGCATTTTTTTTTAAATGGTTGTTGTGTGATTATTGTAAATCTTGTGTTTAAAAATTGTTGTTGGCTTTATTCAAGCGGATTAGATGTATTTGTTCTAAATGTTTTACATTGGTTCATATGATTTTTTATAATTCTTATCTCCACCGCGCCCTGCGCCGGTCCAATCTCGAGTCCGAGCACGATACATGGAGAGAAATCAGTTGCCTTTTACATAAACAGCAATAGAGGAAGTAGCATGAAGACTGTTGATATTATGAAGAAAAAATTTAGCTTGAAATGATAATTTAACGTGCTACGTCAGCTTATTGTTACATCGTTAACGATAATAAACAATTTAGTGACTAAAATATTACAACGCAATAATGATTAAAACGTAACTTGAAACAAATAAAAATGACTACTTTGATAGTTTACTTTTTTTTGAAACAATAAATTTTGATAAATCAAGTTTGGAGTTAATGAAAATTTTAAAATAAAGCTTTCATCCAGTCCAAGCAGACCAACAATTTAGGGTTTTTCCAGTAAATTTTAATTTTAGAATAAATTATCAATTATGTTTTTCTTAATTTGATTATAAAAATTAATCAAATAATTATCAAATTATATATATTGACAATTTAATTATAAAAAATTATAAAATAGTTACAAAATTATTTCATTTTTTTCTGATTTCCTAATTATTTTGAATTTGAGGATTTTCATTTTTATTTTAGTGATAAAAAATAAAATTAAATAATTGATTATGATTTTATAAATTTTTATAATTTAGATGAGTAATGAAAGAGAATTCCTTGAAAGCCCAAATCCGATGAACAGGGGTAAAATCGTGATAAAGCTTGCCCCTTCTTATCCGTCTCTCTCCAACACGTAAAAACCCTAACCCTAAATAACGAATTGTCTATTTATACACGCCTCCGCTAAGTTCAACCCCGCAGCCAAAAGCCGACGCCATGAATTCGCTTTTTTCTTTGTTCGAATCTTTCGATTCACCAATTTCATAGTTTTGATATATTTTTCTTCTTTTGAGCTTTGATTTCTTCCTCTCTTTTTTGAAGGCGATGATGTTGAAAACTACCTATTTTATGAATGTTTTGTGACTAAAAATCACCAATGGATCCTTCTGAGCCTTCTCTCATATTTGTTAATTAAGAAATATTATTGGTCAGTTAAAAGTGGAGAAACTCCGTTCAGAGCCGCCACTGAGATGATGATATTTTGGTTCTGAAAAAAAACAAAACTGTTGACTAAAAAATCAGACTACAATTATCTGATCATTTTTGGCTCTCTTTTCTCTTTATTTTATCATCAACTTTTCTGTAGTTCATAAGAAATCATATTTTTATTAAGTAATACTAGAAATTGAGTTTTGTTTTATTCCTAAATTTCAGAATCGGGGATACCAAATTTTCGGATTTCTTTCGAAATTACTCTCTTTTTTTAATAATTGAAATTAGAATAATTATTTAATTTATTTTGAACAAGTCATTGCTTAAAATCCAATGGATAAATGATTTGTAATTTTTAATAAAATTTTTAACATAATTTATTCTAGTGTAATATAAAGCTTGGCACTCTAATTTACAAAAAAAAAAAAATCATTTTAATATTTCAATTTTTATTAATTTTTGTTGTCGGTGGCATACATGTATATTATATTAACAATCAATTAATTTTTTAAAATAAATTATTTTGTTTCTAAAGTAATTTTTAAAAATAAAAAAATTAATTAATTGCAGTTGTGGCATCGCAATTCATTATATTAATTTTGAGTTAATTTGAGGGTTAAAAAATTTAAATTGAAAGTTTAAATTTTTTTTTTAAATTGAAGACGAATAAAATTATTAGGATTATTCTAAAACATGATGTGATCTTAAAAATATTCCATTTATTTGAATTGAATAAATCAATTCAACTTAAATTAAATAGTTAATTTACACACCTGAATATCTAAAAATCTCAAAAACCTCAAGTTTGCCATTAAAGCAAAACCACATTAGCAGTATTTAACCTTCTTTTATTTTTGTTGATTGTGATTAGTATGAGTATTATTATTAATATTAAAGGACATTATTTATTTGTTTACGAGTTGAGAAGAAATTATAAATAATTTTAAGTGTTGTGACAAAAAAATATATTAAAATTTATAATCAAATTAGTAAAAAGAAAATTCTACTTTAAATTTAAGCCCATTTTTTTATCTTATATTTTTACTCAAAACCTCTCACATTTTAAGCAAATTTTCGGCCTGACCCATACTCACCTCTACTTTGGATACACTAATCATCATTAGCATGTAAATTTGAACTTTGATGTTCGATCCATTTTGAAAATATAAATGATTTTGGTTACTCAAACTGAACAAAAATCTATTATTTTTGTTTAATTTTTTATGATGTAAAAATAAATATTTTATATTTAAATTAGTAAAATAACTTAAAATATCATAAAAATTAGCTATTTTCAAAAAAAAATTATATAAGAATAATTGATTGTTTTTATTTATTTAAAATAACTTTTTAAATATATTTATAAAAAAATTTACTTTGGAAAATTTCACAAAAATGGAGAAATTATTCGTATATGAAATTTTTTGTTTAAAAATTAAAATTTAGTAGAATAATAAATCTAATTCTACCGAATCTTTTAGCTTTTTACTGATTACACTGCCGGACCAACCCCATCCGGTCTCGATTATCATCCATGGATCCTTAAAGAAATGATGAATCCTTAAAAGGAGATAATAAACTGGAAAACACAATTGAATAAGGACATATCAATCAAATTCAGATTTGGCTCCAGTTTTATAGAAAGACTTGATTAATATAAGAGTCATTGCCATGTAATGAGATTTTGAAAAAATGTCAGTCCAAAAATTTGTCCTCTAAATGTCATGTCACATGGAGTCTAGCAACCGAGATATTTTTAGGTGAAAATGTAGGAAAACATGGACGCCAACACCAGTACGTTCGGTTTTTATTTGGAAGATCATATCTCCATCCTCATTTGAATTTGCATCAGATAAAAGGTGACGTGCCAGACATGGAGACTCTAATAAAAATGAGAAATCAGAGCACCATAGCCATCGATCCATAGGCAGCTTCCCATTTAATGCGACTGCCCATATTATTCAACCTGAAACGAAATCAACGGATACCATGTAATTTAACAGACGCTAACAAATAGATCCAGAGCAGTAGAGTTACAAACATGAACATTCCAACAGTAGTGACATGCCTCATACTCGGATTACTAGCTTTTCCCACTATTAGAACTGGGTCTGAAAGGTTATCAAATTCTATTACACACATACCCAAGTCCAAGCAACATAGGACCAAACTAACCCAATAAGCTGATTTTCAATTCGAAACCAGCTAAATCAGACCCAATTATAACTGTTTCGGTCGGTTAAATTAGTTACCCTAAGAATTATTGAAACTACAATGCCTCCCAAGTCCAACTACATTTCTTGGACACAATTTGAAGAGACATTTAGGGCTAGTCCCTCATTGCTTTTTGGAAAGTATTTTTAAAAAAGTACTTATGAAAAGCGTGGTTTAAAATTTAAGTGTTTAATATTACAGTCAAAATATTTTTAAAAAATAAAATATCCATTTTAGACATGATATTGTGAAGTAAAAATATGCATTCAAATAATGTTCAAATTTGTTAATATTATGATATTTTAGTAAGAATATAAAAAAAAAATTTATTGTAACTTATTAATATTTTAATATATGAAATATAAATTTTAAATATTTGTAAGCAATGAATATTAATTATTTGTAATGTTTAATTTGAATATATAATCTATATTTTAAAAACGATTAAAATATAACCATTATAAATTTAAATATATAATGTTATGTATTTGAAATAAATTTCAATAGGAAGATAATTATATACCCAATATAAATATTAAATAAAATATATTAGATTATAAATAAGGGATAAAAATGTCATTTTGGCTCCAAAACTGCTTTACCAAAAGCAAAAGCTAAAAAAAATTGCACTTTTGACTTCAAAAGTTTTCTCCAAAAACACTTTCAAAAAGAATGAGAAACAAAGCCTTAGAAGAAAACAATCCATTCAATAGAACAACAATGGCCAGTGGAAGTGTTTTTACCTATCAGCATCAAGATGGCCAACTTGAAGAAAATAGAATGATCTCTCCCACAAACAACAACACTTGCCACATTCTGAATTTTTGAACCATTAGAAGGACATGTTTACGGTACATAAATATCTTACTGCAACAAAAAATTAAGAATGGTTAGAAGCAAATGTGGTATACCAGAGCAGAAAATGAAGGTAATCAAATAAACAACAAAGAGTGCGCCAACCTCTAGAGGGAAAAAAGAAAAAGAAATTTTATTCCGGTAACCTCATTTGGACCTCTACCATAGAATTTGGCACCAAACATCTTTTTCATATATTCTTTCAACTCATCTTGATTAATCATATGATTATACCATGACAGGTACTATGGTGGTTTACCTGCACCAATAGAAATAAAAGATGTAAAACTGAAAGATCACGAAATCAGAATGGATAAGGGCAAGCTATGTTCCTCCGACTCTTAATCTTTCTTTAAGTATCCATATCCAATGCCATGTTTAACAAATATTCAGAATTGGTATGCAAATATGACACCATTGTCTAATGGGTATGCAAATATAACAGAAGCATACCCGTATCCGACATGTAACAGAGTTCGACTAACATAAAGGGCAAGGGAAAGAAGGGGAAAAAAATATTGCCTCAATGTTGCAATTTTGTTTTTAAAGCAGACAATAGAGGCAAACCTGAGATTGTTAACTACAGCGTTCTGCTTTATGATGCTTGAACTGATAAAATAGAAGTCCTTGTGGCAAAAGGGTAAGCAATTGCTGCTGCATATCCTAGTATTTTCCTCTAAGTAAAATTGTATTAACAAAGTAATTAGTAAGGTGACCCAAAACTCCCTCCGAGGAACATTAATGCCAAAACAATAGCGAACTCTACTATTAGAATTCTACCGATCTATGCTTCAACCTATAATGGGATTTCTCTATAAAAAAATTTATTCAACCACAATTCTTTTGGAGTGTTGTCACCTATTTATACAACTTGGAAGAATATCAAATATAAGCCCTACAAATCACATCTTCAATACCATCTTGAGAAGAAAATTAATAGAGCATGTTCCATGTCAAAATGCAATTGAAGCTTGTGAAAGAATATACAAAATATCCCAGATTTATCTTGCATCACGTACGTGTAAAATGGGTGTTAGAAAGCAGGCACTGGTCAGCTTCTCAATATAATTGTTGTGCATTGCAGCAGGCAAAACTGACCATTCCATTTCTTTTTTCCTCAAGGACTTCGTCACCAAGGATAAACCACAAAAAGGAAAATTCCTTCCTAGTATAAATCATGCTCATTAACCACTTTCTCTTTCTTAGTGGATAACGGCTTCCATTGCAAGGCGTATCAAACGTAGCAGCCCCTCTATGTCTTGGAAGTTAAAATCAAGAGCCTTTTTCACAGAATATATAACCTCTCCCTTTTCATCCCCGGACAAACTTGATTTAGAATGCGCAAAAGCAATTCGTGATTTCCTCGAAGCTTCCATGGCGTAATTTACATCCTGTGCCTGCAACTCATATCACATTTGATTTTGGTCATGATGGAACCATCATATAAGATATACAAGCCAAAAAAGCATAAAATGACAATCTATGATCATTAGAGAGAGACAAAAGACAATTCATTAAAGAATCTTTTGTGCACAAAGTTTTAAAACACATTTCCAATTTCAACATACATAAGCCGGTAGTCTTTGGTTCAAGGTATAGGGGAAGAAAGGGTTCGTAAGAATGTGACAAAAGCTTTTGGGCATTAGACCAAAAAGAAGAACTATTATGGGGAAAAGGTTTGCATTTGTTGGGGAGGGGATGTTCAGTAATGCTTTCAAGTGCATACCATTATAAACACATGAGTTGCGCTTTCAAAATCACATACAAGCAAAACTACACTTACAAAATTGAGGAACCGCACAAAGTTAGGACGGTTTCGAGCAGAAATAACATGATTTGCAGCAACCTGGGGAGGGCTAACACCTTTTGAAAAAGCAACCTTGTCTGCTGTTGTTGGGTGGTTTAAATTATCAACATCAGAGGCAGAAGAAGAAGGAGACTCGCCTGATATCGAAACATCCATCAATATCAGGAAAAGAAGTTAAATTAGCTGTCAATTTGTCTCATTCAGTGAAACTTTAACATTTACAAAAAAATTTGATGTCCATAAATTAACATACAGAAGGAAAAAAAAAAAAAAAAAAGGTGAAAAGGGTCTAGGGAGATAGAAGTACGATGAGCAGAATTGAAAATATCTTTTCATAAGTATATATTCCGACAGGGCCAGCCTAAACTTAGTTCCAAAAGCAAGTTCGTAATAACATCTTAAATGTCAAATAGCAACTAGACATTCTCTCTTTGGGAACTCCCCCCCCCCCCCCTTCCAAAACAAAATT
This sequence comes from Gossypium stocksii, assembly GCA_020496765.1. Lineage (NCBI taxonomy): Eukaryota > Viridiplantae > Streptophyta > Magnoliopsida > Malvales > Malvaceae > Gossypium > Gossypium stocksii. The sequence continues at coordinate 7,691,478 of CM035623.1, forward strand.
CATGGGAAGTAAGCAAGTAAACTAAACATTTATGCAGAGCAATCAATTTCTGTTTTACTACTAAAACGTAACCTTCTCAGGTTGGGTATTTTCATAAATTAAACAATAAGATTCCAGAATAATATGCGAGGCTGCTGCTCCTTGATCACTAAGTGCAGAAGAGCCAGAAACAACAATTACAAGTTTATGGGCTAGACAGAGAAGCATCAAGGAATGCAGCCAGTACAATCACTGGGTTCTTTGAATTACCAGGAGGAACCATTTGTAAAGCTGTCTGCAACTCATGTCGATCTCTACTTGCATTGGCATGAGAAGTATAGATGACTCTCATATATGCCACCTCTGTACACTTGTAGGCCAAAGAAGCAGCAGCCATTTTGTTTAATCTCTCATATTCATGGGCACAAAACCTGAAATATCAATTAGTAACCACACAAAAGTAAAAGAAGGTGCCACAAAAAATAAAATCATCCCAAAACCAAAAGCAATAACAGAAGATTACACGTTGCGAAACTTTTTTAGCTAAAACAAGATCAAGTTCCAACGAAGTGTTAAAAGAAAGAGAAAATGGACTATAGCACCTAAATTTTAACTTACTCGAAGAGTTTTGCAGTGCTACTATATATTTGCATAGACTGAATCATCTCTCCATGCTTAGTACCCTCATTATTGCAAGATTCTAGTAGAGAAGCACTATAAAGAAACTTCAATGCTGCCTGGAAGTAAAGTCCAATGCTCTCCACATTTGATCCAGAGTTCTAAGAGAATTTTCAAAAATCAGAAAGGATAAAATCAAGCTTGATAGATGCTAGGCCAAAATAAAAATGCAACAAATAATTTACAAGGAAACAAGAAGGTAAAACCTTGACACGGTCAGCCATATGCTTTAAATCTTTAGCCTCCTTCAAAGCATTGGTGGCTGCCTGGTTTGAGGTATCCTTTCTCATTGGACTAGGGGCATTAATGCCCCTGATCCTATGTCCAGTATGCCTTGAACTACCGTGCTGAGCCCCATTTTGACGATCAGCCTCCTTTATTTGTTTTTGTACCTTCAAAGCATCATCAATTTGAGATCCATCAGCTCTATTTCCCTTTTGGGACCCATTAGGGTGCGGGCAATGAGTCAGTATCTCATTTTGAGTTCCTCCGGAGGGTGGTAATGATGGTGAGTTCCCTCTCCCAGAAGCAATTTCTGCACGATCAGATTTGTCAGAATGGAATCTTTTCATATATTTTTTAACATTGCCATCCTGCATGATACTCTTCTTCAGAGTGCACATTACATCTTGACCTCCAGTTTCATCAGGTTTAGCATCTGACTGACCAAAAGTTCTTTGATTTTCTCTTTTACCACTCTCACTGGATAGTTTTCCCATAGATTCTTTGTTATCATCAACAGATCTATTCTCACTTCCATTAGACTTAACTCCAAGCCTCTCCTGAAAATTATTTCTGCCATTCTTAGGTTTTACCTTACATAAAGGCGTACGACCTTGCATTTCATCCACATAATCAGATTTAAATTTCTGACTCCTATCCTTTGACCATGAGGAACCCTTGCCCAACTTTCTTGGCTGAGAGACATTGTCATCACCATGTTTGTCATTCTGATTTTCTTCATCAAGGTGTTCATCTGCAGTTGTTAATTCAATGTCATATTTAACCTCTTGGCCTAAATAATCAACACTACCATTCATAAATTGCACTTTTCTGATATTAGGAGAAGATTCAATCAAAGCCTTAGCTCTACTGCCACCTAACTGACCACCATTCTTATCTTCTGTACCACATAAGCCATGTTGGGACAGAGTGCCATCTAGTTCTTGCCCACTATGGTGATTCTTTGAATGTATTTTTTTTTTCTCCAGCTTACCATTGTTTTTACTTGCAGATGTATCCTTTCCCCCAGTCGTAGATAACCTGACCTTCTTTTCCTGCCTGTACTCATTTTTGCTGAACTCTCCTTTGGCACACACCATTCCATCCTGGAGGTGATTCCCCATAATTTGATGGGAACCTGAATATAATTGATTATTAATACATTCATCAGCTTTTCTCTTCCTTGAAACTTCCCCACCATCAAAATTTACCAGATCCACTGATCCATCAGCCGAGGAAACCTGAACTTTGTCCTTTGGTCTTTTACCAGAGACCCGTTGTCTGTCCTCCTTATCCAACTTTGGAGCATTATAAGAAGAAAGTTGACTGGGTTTAGGTTGATCCTTTCCTGTAGATGCGGTTGGCAGATCATTACTCGTGCTAAGATCCCCCTTACCAGCATGCTCATACATTGAATTTTCATCAACAAGATGCAAACTTTTAGACTTAATTTTCTTGGACGCCATCAAAGAATCTTGATCAGAGATCCTTTTTCCTTTCATCTTTGAAGTTTTGGCATCACCTAATCACATGCATTTTATAAAAACATGTTATATAATTTAGAAAAGCAACTCTAACTTTACAATAAATATCTATTTAAAAAGAATACCTCCACCAGATCCATGTTCTGACACTTTATGCTTCTTTTTCTGCTTACTTTTGTGTTTCTTGACAGGCACGTCGCATTTTCTAGGATCACATAAACTAGATTCACTTACCACAAGAGATTTAGTTATATCAGTTGAACTCCCGGATAGAACTGATGCCTGGATGCTCTTCTTCATAGGAGTTGGCCCATCCTTAACCATTGCATTTGATATTTCTTTTAAACCATGTTTCTTCCTTCCAGAAGGGGGCATGGCATGTGAACCAGAACATTGTTGGTTTTGTTCAGGCTGTAAGGTATCAGCTGATTTTAGTCTGGACATAGTACTGTCAAGATTATTTTGCAAATTAGTTTGACTCGCTACAGCAGGAACCTGATGCAATGTCAAAACAGCTTTTGTAGTTTCCTCCTCATCAACACTGCAGTGGTTCATTGCAGGCCTAAACAATTACAACACAAACAATATTAGATAGAGAATCCATCACACAGTTAACCACCAAAACCATTTCATGTTCACTCCAACACCATATTAACAAAACATATGTATGAAAAAACTAGGAGCCTAAACTCTGAACCATTATATTTATAAAAATTTAGAGGGGTGATAAAGAACTTACAGCCAGTTAAGCATGCTGCATACCCACTTCACAGGTAAATCAGAAGGATTTAAGCCTATTGGAAGAAGGCGCCACTTCAGGCACTTGTCACAAGAAACCCAATTTTCATTTATCAATACAGGAACTGCAGTTCCAAGGGAAGCCCCAACAGTATTCATACTGCAGGAGTTAGAAGCACCATCCAATGTTGCTCCAGGGAATAATTTGCTTGCCAGTAAATCCTCTCTTTTCTTACCACTTCGTCTGCCATTATGTGAACTATTAATGGCTAATGTGTTTTTTCCAATCATATCATCTTCCTTCAGTTGATCTTTAGAACGAATTCCTAAAGAACTTGTTAGGTTCTCTTCATGTTCTGATTCTCCAACATCTCCAAAAATATCTCTATCCCTATCTTCAGCCTTTTGAAAAGGTCTTTCTAATTTTTGGTCTCCCAAGTCCTTTTTGTTTGTATTATTGTTCACATGAGCAGTTTGCTTATTTTTCAGCATCAAAGAAGAACCAACCCTCAAGCTATCTTTTGGTACCTCGGCAGCTAGACTGCCTTGACCATGACTGCTTTTTGATTTATTTTTTCCACCAGAGAAGGTTTGCTCCTTGGCAGAAGGCAACTTCAGATTGTGTTGCTCCTGCAATGTAGCTTTCAGGTTGCTCTTCTTCCTAATAGGATCTACCGCTTCACTATTTAGAGCTTTGCTACCTTTTGGAACATTAGACTCAGCTTTAACAAAATTATAAGTATTTTCTGCTTTAATATACTCATATTTTCTTGTGCAACCTGAATTATCATCTAGAACACTTGTCTTTTGTTCCTCCAGAACCTTTTGAGCTGAACTAACCCTTGGATTCTCCCAGCCAATATCTTGGGAAAGTATAGGCTCCACTGACTCCACAGCTACATGATGTACGCCTTTATTTCTTGCTATGCTATTATCTTTTACCTTGCCAACAGCAGAATATGGATTAGATAAAAGAGGAAGCTCTAATGTTTTTGAAACAAGCTCCTCACAAGCCAATGCATCAATATCTACTTCCTTCTTTGACATGATACCATTGCCATTCTTTATTTCCCTTTTACTGCAACCCTTCCTTTCCACCAGAAAATCCTTTTTCTCCACTGAGTCTGAATTTGCTTTCTCATCTCCCGATAATATTTCATCACCCTTTCCAGAATTCGATATATTCTCTTTTAAGATTTTTTCCTTCACAATCAAGTTAAGTAGATGATCAGAGAGAGGAGACAATAGTGCTTCCCCAGGTACCGGGAAGGAAGTCATCAACTGCTCAAATACATTCAGAATAAAAGAAAATATTTCAATCACTTTAGGTATATCAAATGTAAGAAAATACAAGATCAAAGATAAAGAAAAACATTCCTTTAATGAGAAGAATAATAAATATTAAATGGAGGATTTACCTGAAGAATACTGGTTGGAGATTCAAATAAGGGCTCTTGAGTCCCCCCATACATCCCTTCACTTTCAGAAGGGCTCTCATCTAAGGAGGAAGATGGTGAGACATCAAGCCCAAGACCACTGTAGATTGCAGCATTTTTTTGTGTCAACAAGTTGTCTGAACCCATTTTGATTCGTAGCTTCAATGTTTTCTGGTCTGGCAGATTGGAAACTTTCTTGTCCGCATATTCACACCTAGCAGCAAGCTCATGAGCATGAGTAGATGTTAAGCTGACCTCTTGCTTAATTGAATCATTCGCATATGATGCCTTTAAAGCAGGGAGGGTTCCAAAATTTGTAGGATGACGACCATCCTATATAACAAAACAAACAAAGTGCTCACTTTAACTTGGACTTCTCAAATCAACCAACATCCTGCAAAAGATTCCTCCCTTATACAAATTGAACCATACTTTCAAGTGAAGAAAAGAGAAATAAAGAAACTTTTACCTCCAATTGTATCGTGTTAGGAAATCTAGGTGCATTGCAATTCTGAACTTTCGGTGAACTCGTCGGATGAGACCGGCCAGGAGAACGTTGATAAGTAGGTAAGAATGATCCATATCCACCAAATTTTGCCCCTGCACAAATGCCAAGAATCCAAAATCCGGAATTCATCAATTACAAACTATGAATTCCAACATATTGACTCTTGACATAAAGAACAACGGTTCTCTTTTTCTTCCAGCTTACCCAGGTTTTCTGCAGATACTCCACCTTCAAATTCCTTTTGAAAATGTCCAAGAATATGTTGAATTTTCTCATCCTTAAAAAACATTACGGGAGCCACACATCACTAAAAAGATCATAAACACATGGAGAGAAACTAAGAACAAACTTGAGAAAAGTTATAAGAGAGAGGTCTATATACATATAATCCTACACCATTACACTAGCTCTTAGAATCTAATCCTCTAAAAGCATTTATACTACAATGAGATCTATAAGCTAACTAATGAGCTTGAATCTTACTCTCCTAACTTCCAATTAAGAAATTCCCATAATTTACTATAATAAAACATCACCAACCTTACATTGAAGCGAACATTCAAGAAATGCCGCTTGAATTTTACTCTGCTAACCTATGTTGCTCAGACTCGTCAATTGCCTTAAAGCTTAAGACACATGATTCACCATAAAAGGGTACGAAACAAAGATACAGGTGTGAGGAGTCGTTTTACATTTACTTTAATATAATATATACATTTACACAAATATAATTTGCATGAATTATTTGTTTGATTTTGATAGTTAATTTCAATTTAGGTGAACATTATAATGAATGAAGACCATATTGATATGTTGTCTATTTTTTTAGGTATGATTGTTGTAAGGGAATACTGGTTAGACTAATATTCTTGTTTGAGCCATTTATTTTTAATTGAGCCTTAGCCTAAACCTTAATGATTAAAGAATCGGACACATATCCCGCACCCTTGTCCATGTTGTAGGTGCGGATGGTCATAGGAGCCAAGGGAGCCAAAATTTTTTGAAAATTTTAATTAGGCCCCAAAAATATTTAAAAGTTCTCATTAAGCCTTCCAAAAGTTCTAAAAATTTTAACTAGACCCCTTCAGTTTTTTTTTTTTTTTTGTAAATTCTCATTAAGCCTCTAAAATTTTGAAAGTTTTAATTATGCTCGTCAAAATTTTTGAAAATTCTCAATTAATCCCCCAAAACTTAGTGGCAAGATCTGCCAGTGCCATGTGGTGTCATGCCAACACATGTGTGACTCTCATTTTGGTGAATCTGAGCTATAGAGCTGTTAACTTCCAATTACGAATGTTAATTTCAAAATTACCATAATTAAGCATCACCAACCTTACACGGAAAAAAGTTACAAGCAATTCCTTCCCCATTAAACATGTGTCCAACTCACATCCAACAATTCAAAAACCCTACAACCATTCATACACCACTACCAAAAACAAAAAGAATTATTTATGATCATGCTAGACACATTGCATAAAAAAATATCTTCCCTTAATTAGATGCTTTATTATGATTATCATCTAAAAGAAATAATAAGACAAGGAGACTATATAAGGTAACTAATGCACATGAATCTTACTCTCTAACTTCCAATTACAAAATCCCCAAGGTTATATTCAACATTACCACAATAAAACATCACCAACTTTACATCAAAACAAAAGTGAAAAGAATGTCACTTGAATCTCACTTAGCTAACTTCCAATTATGAATGTTACATTCAAGATTACCATAATTATACAAGGAAGCAAAGTCATGAGCATTGAACCCAGTGTTTGCTTGCAAAAGGTGTGTGAGGTGTAACAAAAAAAAATTTATGTGCATTGCCTTCTCCGGTAAACATGTGTCTAACTCGCATCTAACAACTCGAAAACCATAAAATTATGAATACACCACTACATACACACTAAACAAAACCCTTCATTTATGACCACGTTACACATGTAGTAGAAAAAAAATCTATTCACCTAATTAAACCTCTTAAAAGCTAAATTCTTTAGATACGTACATCATAAACCACACAAAACTAGCAATATTGAAATAAAAAATTAAAAGCCAATCATAACTTATACAGGAAGTAACACAAACGGAAAAAACATTTAAACTGAAATTATAATATAAATGAAGAAATAAAAACGAGTCAAAACAATATAAATGAACATTGAATTTTTTTTTTTAAATGAAAGCCAGCTTTTTGCAGATCAGAGGAAATAAGAAGAACCAAGTTTTCTTACAATGTAAGAGAGAGAAGATAGATCATTCTTGGGGCCGAATGTGTCATCATAAGCATCGTCATTGTCATTTTTTGAACAAGCCTCTCCTTCTTCAAGCTCAGTCTCCTCCATTTCTCTTGCACCAAAACCTAGTCCTAGCCCCTTCCTCGTATCGTTACACCCTAACGAAATCATTCAAAAAAAAAAAAAGAGAACATTTTTTTAAGAAAAAAGGAGAGTAAATCTGACCTGAATTATCAAATTCTCAAACGTAGTTTTCTATTATTCGAATCCCACGAGTCTTTTTCCCTACCATTTTCAACAACTCCCTAAAACCCACCATGAGGAAAGGGACTCTTCTACCCTAATTTCCATAAAAAATATAAACAAAAAACTCGATCACAAATTCAAACACCTAATCAAAATTTTAGAATGGTTCCATTTCCGAAAAGAATATTAAAGCGATTTAAACTCAAGGATCTCCTAGAATTTTATTGTTTTGTGGGGAAATTTTTGGTTCTTTTTTTCGATGCGATCTCTTTTAGCTGGAATCAATTAGCAGATAAGAAATTGAGAGAGAGAAAGAGAAACTCTCTCTGGTTTTGGTGACAATGCAGCCGCCTTTTATTTACTTGTTTATTTATTTTTTATTTCTCTTCTCTCCTTCTTCGTCGTTTTTTGTTTTGATCATTTCTACATTTTTTTACCTTTCAATGTGTATATTTTAGGTTTTTTTATTTGAATATTAAAAAAATATATTGTGGTGGTTCATCTTGAAATCCGATTAGATTGGTTAATTGGATTAACAACGGATCGTGTATTTATACAAAAAAAATTGAACCAACCATTTAAAAGTTGTAAAAAGGAAAAAAATTTGAAATCATCGATTCAATTTTAAAAATATTAAATATATTTATAAGTTAACTTTTAAAATAGCTTTTGTCACAGGTAAATACATTACTAATATTTAAATTTCGGTTAAAACTAAATTAACTAATCGAATCGACTTAATTCGGTTAATCAATCTAATTTGATCGAAGGTCGATTAATAATTATTTGAAAGTTGTTCGAAATCGAATAATTAATTAAATTAACTGAACTTAATAATTAATAATATAAATTATATATAATATCAATTCGGTTACTACAAATTCTCCTGCTTGACAAAAAATCTTAAACTTATTTAAATTTTTTTCCTCAGAAAATGATTGTTTTAAGGTTTCACCCGTGGATATAATATTAACTTATTCAAAATTTTACTTTTATTATTATGGAATTCTTTTAAGATTTATGAAATTAAATATTAATATTTTTTATAGTCTTAACAATAAAGAGATTGAGTTGTTTGTCCCGAATAATTTAAATTTCATAAAGTTAGATGGATATATCCGAGAACACTTAAAAGATTGTTAATTTAAGGCATCTACAATAATAAAATTTAAAATGATACCGAATTTATTTGTCGCTCCAAGAACACATACATTTTTTTCATGTGAGGAAATAATTATAATATTGGAAGATGTCATTTTTATAACTAGTCTTCCAATCAACGTGCAGATGATAATTAGAGATAATAATATGGATGCAAAATCAAGTGTTACTGATTTGTTGGATGTTGCATCATCTTAGAATGAGAAAAATTAGACAAGAATTGGGTGAAATGTACATTCTTAAAAAGACTTGTTAAATTGGTCCTGCACTACATGCAAACATAGAGTAAATTGATCAATATGTTAGAGTTTGAATGCTTTATGTAACACCCCTTAACCCTAAACTGTCGTCGGAACAGGGTTATGAGGTATTACCGGACATATCAAATCAAATACGAAATTTAAATAGATAATTAACGTACATTTCACAAATATATAATAACATCCTTTTTATAGGCTCTGGAAGCCCAAAACATATGTTAAAAGTGAATCGGGACCCATTTAAGGCTCTAGAAATTTTTTGTGAAATTACAAAATTTTTCTTAAGTGCAGGGCTCACACACCTGTATGGATCAGGGACACGCTTGTGTGGTTAGGCCGTGTGGTAGCACACACCCGTGTCCCTAACCCGTGTAACTCTCTGACTTGCAACCTAAGAAGAAATTGAAGTCACACGGCCAAATCATATGCTTGTGTGCTAGGCTGTGTGCCTCACACGGTTGAGACACACACCCGTTTCTCTGCCCGTGTGTTTAAACCTGGGCATTCTGTTTCAAATTTTTAAGGTGTAGGGGACACACGGCTAGTTCACAAACCCATGTGCTAGCCATGTATCTCACACGGTCTGGACACACACCCGTGTGCTAGCCCGTGTGGACTCAAAATGAGCCTTTTTCATCAAGCTAACCAACCCTGCAATTCTTAAACATAAAGCAACTAAAAATACAATCGTTTAACCAATTCAAAGTACATTTAAATGTACCTAAATCACATCATAACATCAAATTAATGGCCTATTCCATGTTTATTCATAAGTTTTTCTCTTTTAATGATCAAATCTATTCAAATAGCTTCATCCAATCCAAATTCAATTTGCATACCACAATATGTTATTTCTTTAACTTAATACTTCAAATATATATTATATAAAACCATCCAAAGTGTTAATATAACATCATTTACAAACCTAAAATTTCTTAACGAAAATTTCACACAATTATACTATCATGCTGTCGACCTCAATTTAATAATAAAATAAATATTTTAACCTCAATTTTGTAGTTTCGAAACCACTATTTCGATTCGACCAAAAACGGATTGTGACAACAACATTCTTTTAAAAATCTTCTCTTGGACTTTAATGCATTAAACTCATTACTAATTTAAAATCGACCATGCAAAAATGAATTTATCAAATGTTTTTATGTCAATTTAGTAACACTTGATGGAAGTGGAACGTTAAACCAATTTCCCTAAACCTTAGATATTTTGAAGTTGGTGTCTTTATTACAATTCGTAGATGAAGCTCATTCACTTTGACATTAAGAACACTCATACCATCAATTTCATGTCAAAATTGAAGTGGTACATGATAATTGGGCACCCTTCCATCTAATGAATCTCCAATTTAAATATAGTAAAACTTTGAAGTTACTAAAACCCTAAAATGGACTTCGAGTTAAACAAAAACAAATGGTGCACGTGGCAAACATCATCCATTGCTAAATGTTTTCTAGGTGTTGGCAACATTTGTGCCTTTCAGCTAATTAAGATACTAAATTGACATCACCAAATGAAGGGATTTATCAAGCTAACAGATGTCAAGTTAAGAACACTAGATGAGAACTGTGTTATAGGAAATATCCCATTTTTCCTAAATCAAAAAAAAAAATGAACCCATCTTTCTAAACCCAAAATTTTGAGTGGAGGAATGGTGTGTATTTTTTATTTGGGTATTTTCATGGAGAAATATGTAAATTTAACCTTAAATCTTATATATTAATGCTTAAATTTATATTTAAGGATTAAGAAACTTTGTTAGGATTTTGAGTTTAGATATTTTTGTTGTGTGAGAGAGGAAGAAGTGGCAAGTCACATATTTATAGTATTCCTGATTAAACGAATCCTAACAAAATATTCAAGTAACTTGACACCTATGGGTGTTAAAGTCTATTTTTTAAATCATCACTTATTCTTATCATCCATTAGTGCACTTATTAGGAATATTTTAGAACGTCAAATATCCTGACACCTGTGAATGTCAAGTTTAGACCAAAAACCTTAAACCTTAGAAAGAAAAACTTAATCTAAAATCATAACCCTAATTTAAAGCCCTAAACTCAACACTCAAGGATGCCAAAGTTCAATCTTCTTTTTAGAGATTCCTTTGACATGGATTCTCAAGAGGAGCAACAATTTTATAAGACATGACATGGAACTAGACACTTGTGCGCGTTGAGTTCAGTGCATAGTGCATTGTCAATCATGTTTTCGAGTTTAACAACATCTTTTCTCTATAAATATGTCTGAAACCTTATCCATTTGATAATATCCCTAAACCAATTATCACTCTAAACCTTACCCCATTTACCTTAAATAAAGCATTCTATAAACTCTCATTACAATTAGTTTCCTTCAACTTGTTCAAGTTTTAGATGTAAAAAAAACGCAACATATATGATTGAGTGAACAAAAAGGTTAATCATTAATATGATACGTGTATTTAGGGATGAAGCCAATAATTTAAAATTAGGCCAAAATAAAATTTTAAAATTTTGGGGTAAAGATAAATATTTTGTTTAAAAAATACTTAAAATGAATATTTAACAATTTGGAGGGACTCAAACTATTATTAATCCATTGATTAAAGGCCAAAACCTTGGAAACCCCTAGCTACACTCTTGCATGTATTACTTATATCACCTTTATCATGTTTAAACATACTAATATATCATCTTTACTGCATAGTGTCCGTCATCATCAAATATTTCATGTTCATGGGTATTTATGGCTCTTAAATTTTATTCTACTACAAGAGTTATTAACAATTTTACAAATTAAATTGCGGAATTAGTGATGAAAAAAATTTGAATTGATTTAGTTGAAAACTAATGATAATAACCTAATTATATTAAAATGATTTTTAAATAAAATAGATTTTATTTATTTTATATATTTTTTATATCTGTTTTATGATTCATGTTTTAGATTTATGATATTCACTCTTAATAATATTATATTCGAAATTCAAAATAAAATAAAATACAAAGTTTAACTCTTATTGAGTGAAATACATATTTTATTAATTAATTACTACTTTTGATATTTGGTTTATATTTCAATTGATTAATCAAGTCTAAGACAAGCTAAACGTTGACGATGCCATATATCCCACATCACCAAGGACAACGAAAGCTTTGGCTTTATATTTAGTCACTCTTAAACTGTCACGTGCCGAGCTAAGTAACGAGAGCTTATAATCCTAGTTGGGGGCATTAAGGTGGCTTGGAAAGAGAGAAAATCGAACAAGCAGTCGGCTTGGAAAGGGGCTTAGTGGGCCCTTGCTGGCTCAGCGCATGAGAGGGAGGTGAAATTTCAGACCTGGTCGGTCTGAAATAGAAACTCTGTAGGGGGGTTGAACCGTAAGACGTTACGGTAGTAGGCTAATCCTTGGCTTAAGAAGCTGAAAGGAAAAAGCGGTGTTGGCTTGTCAGAGCAACATACGACCCCTGGCGGATTAAACTGAGTCAGTACCCCTTCTGGCGCCGCTGGCTAGCTCTTTCTCTCTCACCTCCAACCTTTTGTAAACTTAATATGTAAATATTGTATAATTTGATTTTTTTTAGTTTTATTTTTTTATTTGTACGTTAAGTTTCATTTTAAAAGAATGAGAAAAGATAAAAAAAATATTATTTTAGATTTTTAGGTGTTTTTATTTTATGTATATTTTCAATTAAATTTAGGTGATAATTTTTTTTTTTTGCTTTTTAGATGAAAGAAGGATCACAGAAAAATAAAATTGAAAAAAAAATCAAATTATATTACGTATAAATGTTGAAGGTTAATTTTTTTAAAATTAAGATTAAATTAATATAATGTAAAAATGTTGAGGGTTAAAGTTGTTTATCATGCCAATTTTAAAAATTGTTAGGTCATTTTTTTCATCAGTCATTTAATAGCTAGCTACCAAAAAAGATAAAATCGAATAGTTGGGTGATCAATTTTTAACTTTTCATACTTAAGTGATCAAAAATAAATTTACCAATAGTTAGCTAACTATAAGTGTAGCTTACCCTTTATTTTATGCCAATGAAGCTTTTTAAAGGTAAAAGTGCCGTGGAGGTCTTTATACTGGCAGTCCGATTGCATTTTACCCTCTTTACTAAAAAATGGACAAATTAGTTTCTGTAAGTTAAATCAAAGAACAAATTAATCCTTCTGTTAAAAATCACATCCATTTTTATTGTTAAAAACTAGTCCCTATACATCAACTTGAGGTGAATATGGCACGCCATGTGTAATTAATTATTTGGTTGTTCTGTCGGTCACGCAGGGTTTTAACAATAGAAACTGATGAAATTTTTAACAGAAAAGACCAATTTGCTTTTTAATCTAACGTACAAGGACCAATTTATCATTTTTTTAATAAATAGGGGGAAATATAATTTAACTCATAATACAAAAGCCCTCGTAATGCTTTTATAGTTTTTTGAATGCTCAAGTTTTACTACATACATAAATGTTACATATGTTATGCCTGGTTATTTTTTTCTAGGTTTATTTTTGTTTATGTCGAATATATATTATTTGTAACTTGTAATTATATTTATACTTGTAAAATCTTTAAATATATATTATGGTATTATGTTATTTCCAATCAAACATGATTACGAGATTGCAATCTATGATATTTGTACTGAACCGAATCAATTAGATTGAAGATCAGTCAATATATTCATTTAAACATATGTGTTGAATCAATCTTTAATTGAACTATTCAAAACCTATAAAAGGAAATCAAGGCAAAAAAATTGACGGTTGAACTTGTTTTATGAATTTTAATTAATTAATTATTTTTTGTTGAATTAATGATCGAATCGAAAATCGATGGTCGAACTGAGAATCGATGGTCTAACCAGTTGAATCACTAATTTAATTATTAAAACATTGATTTTGATCCTGCCCAATATTTTTTCATCCATTGATTTTCAATACATTAATAATCATTAATCAAATATGTAGGTTGGCCATGAGTTGTAATAAATCTATAATCTATATATATATATATATAAGTACGAGTTTGGAAAATTTTTTGAACTGGCTGAGAATGCCTTTTTATATTATCTAATCATTTTACTAATTCACATTTAAAAATAATTACAATATTTAATTTAAAATTATTAATTAAAAAGTAGAAATAAAACAGAAGTTTTTGATAATTATAAATTTGAAAATAATTAATTAAAGTTGTGATAATTGCACATTTAAAAGTAACTAGAATTTAAATTAAAATTATTAATTAAAAATTTTTGTGTTAATTTTAAAATAGAGTTATTACTTGAATAAAATTTTAAGCACAAAGTACATGAAAAAAATTGTAATAATTATAATTATAATTTACAATTATTAATTAAAAATTTTAAGGTAAATAAAATTTGTGTTAATTTTATTGATGTAAAATAGAATGATTACTCGAGGAGAATTCTAAGCATGTCGATTGTCATTTAATTAATGCTAGAGTTAATTATGTTAATTAATTGTTATTTTGAATAATGTTACTTTACATTAATTACATAAAATAAAATGATATTGCAAGTTGAATATTTTAAAAATACTTTAATTATTATTTAAATTTTTTATAATATTTAAATTGATAAATTAATATATTTTAATTATATTCAATAATTTAATAAAATATATCATTTTACACTAATTACTATAATTAAAAATACAATATTTTAAAAATTAACTAAATATTAAATCCATAAAATCATACAACATTAACGTGGTAATAGTAAACACAAAACTATGGACGGGAGCAAAACTCATGACTATGGGAAAATTTTAAAATATAATAAAATTAATATGCAAATCGGAAAGACGTTGACATATAAAAGAATATATATAATTTTGCATTGAAGTTTAAATATTTTTAATTAATTGATAATAATTTAAAGGGTAAATTATATTATTAGTCACTAAATTATGAGTAAGTTTTTATTTTGGTCATTTAATTAAAAAAGTTATAATTTGATCATTAAACTATTCAAAAGTTTTCATTTAAGTAATTGTGCTGTTTAAATCGATGTTATATGATTTTCTCTATTCGCATTGTCTACAGCAATTAAAAGTTCTCTTTTCTCTTCTCTTCTACAATTTATTTTTTTCACGAAACATCTTTAAACGTCATGAATCTACAAACCCAAATTCAAATAATTTTTTTCTCTGATCTTCGAAATTAATTGATCATCGAATCATCACTTGGAGCTTGCTAATGGAACTTTAAAAAAGAAAAAAAATTTATAGCCTGGTGATTTAAATAAAAACTTTTGAATAATTTACTGACTTAAATAAAAAAAATTTAATAGTTCATTGACCAAATTATAACTTTTTTTAGTTAAATGATCAAAATAACTTACCCATAGTTTAGTGATTAATGGTGTAGTTTACCATAATTTAAATTAAATCTATATGAATTATAATAAAATGAAAATTGAATTAGACGAGTAATTGATTATTGAACTAGTTGTGGTAGTTGTTTAGGGTGTCAAAAAAAATTAAGTTAATCATTTTTTAAGGAAAAATCATTAATTAATTTTATCAATGAGACTATACAATTAAGGGAAAAGAAAAAAAAACAAAAAAAATCTGTCGTTAGCAGTGAAGGACAAGCTCCATCAACATGACAAAGGTTTTAGCCTTAACATAATATTACAACAATAATAAACAACTTTGTCACTGTTCAAACACAACATATTTGGAGTGATTGCAAACACCTATTACGACAAGAAAATCAACCATGGATGGTCCAAAGTGGTGGGCAAATCGATAAAAGTATTGGGAAGAAACCAAACAACCGAAACAAAGCGAAGCACAACCGGTGTTCTTTCTCTCCCTATAACTCCTGTAAAAAATTATGGCAAGCACAATAGCACAAAATATGTTCTCTAGCAACCTTAATCAACCACAAATCAACCAATACAACCACAACAAAAATAAATAAATAAATAGAGACACCGGTATTTTTACGTGGAAAACCCCTCTAAATCAAGGGTAAAAACCACGGGACTTTAGATTCCTATCAAAAGCTCCACTATCATCAAATGTTCAACTATAAGATCACAATATCAAGCCTACAACAAGCATTCAACTCTAACAAGGCTAACAATATGTAATCTTTAGCAAAAGAGAGAAAAATGGGAGAACATCACCAAAAATATAGCTGCTGAAAAATAGGTATTTCTGACGCTACAAGACTCGAATGAAAAATTTGACCGTACAAAGTCAAGAACACCTTATCACCTAGCTGCCATCCAAAAATCAGCTCAATCAAACCACGGATGGACCTTTGATCGAAGAGTTGATCACTGCTACACCAAACTTAAAAAAAAAAAAAACAATTTCTAGCTTCAATCCCTTTATTTCAAAATTTGATTTTGGCTCACAATAAATGGCTGCCCACATCCACACGTAAAAGCCAAAAAGAATGGCTTTTTGTCAAATCCAAAAAAGGTAATAAATATGTGGCAGAAGCTTTCCTTTTTTGTAACCAAACAAAAGAAATAAACAACCCTTTTAAAGTTGGGTTGACCGGTGTAAGGGTTCCCTACATAGTAGGACCGACACCCAACAAATCTCCCCCTCCAACTATATGGGGAATGTCTCCATACTGGAGGTCAAACAACATGCTTCAAACTTTCCTCTTGGTAAGGCCTTTGTCAACATATCAGCACCATTATCATTAGTGTGTATCTTCTCAAGCTCTAACAGCTTAGCTTCAAGAACATCTCGTATCTAATAATACCTCACATCAATATGCTTAGACCTAACATGAAAAGTTGAGTTCTTACTAAGATGAATAGCACTCTGGCTATCACAATACAGGACATATTTCTCCTGAGTAAAACCAAGCTCATGCACAAACTTCTTCATCCAAAGCATCTCCTTGCACGCTTCGGTTGCTGCAATGAACTCTGATTTGGTGGTGGACAATGCAACACACTTTTGCAATCTCGATTGCCATGCCACAGCTCCCCCTACATAAGTGATCAAGTCACTTGAAGTACATATTCTCGAGTTAATATCTCCAGCCATGTCTGAATTTGTATACCCAACAAGAACAAGTTTCTCATTGCCGAAACAAAGTTTCATGTTGGAAGTGCCACGAAGATATTTCATAATCCACTTCACTGCATTCCAATTCTCTCTGCCTGGATTAGAAAGAAGCCGACTAACTATACCAACGGTATAAGCCAAGTCTGGTCTCGTGCAAACCATTGCATACATCAAACTACCCACGCCTAAAGAGTAAGGAATTTTCTGCATCTTTTCCTTCTCCTTTTCTATGGAAGGACTATGCTTATGTAACACCCCAAACCCGGCCTAGAAGTTGGGCCCAAATCTGGTAGTGTCACATTGAAGAGTTGCTTTCAAAAATGGTTTTGTTAAAAACTTAGTTCCGAACAAAGTAAGCTTGGTAGGAATTTACTTAGTTAAAAACTGATGAATTAAAAATATATATAAAAACATGTTTATTAAATAAAACAGTAACTAAATAAATCCCAAGTAAATAGTGAAATCGGAGTTACATAGCCTTAATACATCACAGTAAAAGCAATTATCATAAAACACTTATTAAAACTATATTTAAAATTCCTAAGTAACTTGTAGTGTGGCTATCTCCGAGTCCTCTCCCACGTTGAGCCATTTACTGCACATAACCTGAAATATTAAATTAAAGGGTGTGAGTTTTGAAACTCAGTGTGTACGACCCTTGGCAATCAAATCAACATGCATTTATCACGTTGGGCCTAAGCCCTATCAATATCGGTGGCCTCTGGGCCTTATCCCATGATAGCCTCGGTTGGGCTCGAGCCCACATTCAAATATCAAGATGTTCATGCCATATGCAATTACCAATAACCAACCCTGTACACCCCCTTCCAACCCTACACTCCTGTGGGGAGATACTCGACCCACCCATCCTTATACACCCATTGTGACACCGGTTACGATACCACTCATCGTTGCAGTAGAGTTGCTCGTGGCTCAAAAGCCTTCGTTGTAGCACTAGTTGCGGTACTACTTATCGTTGCAGCAAAGCTGCTCGTGGCTCAAAAGCCTTCGTTGGATCCACAGTCGTCAAGCGACCGTGCGACCTTTATATACACTTCCTCCAATCAAAACCCAACCCACATGCAACATAATATCTCATGAATGCATCATCGCTGCATAAAACATACAAGTCGTACTCATAACTCATAGGGGTATTTTAGTAATTCTACCCTATAAGAGTATTTTCGTAATTTCCTAATGATACGGATTTTAATTATGGATTTTGGCCCATCAACAAGTCCTCGCAGCTAAAGTGAACAGACACTATGCACCAGGTAGGATTCAAGAGAAGATGAGGTGGGTCACTCGGACCGCTTAAGTACCAGGCTCTTCCTAGATCCAGTCCTAGACATGCATATGTCGGTTGCCACACCTTAGTCTATCGATTTGTCCATGGACATGTTTATTAATTAGTTAAGTCTTATGAAATTTGAAAGTTCATTTAACTAGGCCTAAAGTCCATTAAACCCTAGCATGCATTTCTACAACCCTATTAAGCCCAAACATGCTTATGTAACCTAATAAGCCCGATCATAATTCTATCATACAATCATACATGTCAGTTTAACATAATATCTCATATCACAATTTTGCCAATTTGGGCCCACAAATTCAGCAGGCCTATTCAAAATTTCAGGATTTCAGCTTTTGCCGTTTCGTCGTGTGTGTAGTGTATGTACACACCTGATCGTCGACCCGCACTACACTATCTTCAGCTTTAACCTACAATCAAAACTACTTCCAAATCAACTCCAAACCTTACTAAAACTCTATTAAATCCCGAAGCCTTACCATAACCTTACCGTGAACCTTCAGCTTTTCTAGCATTTCCTTAGTGAATAGTCTCGAATATTCCTAGATCTACATCAACACACATATTTTATCAACATCAGGTGACTCATCTTCCACACGAGTCACCCTTATGGCTACATATATATTCGGTCACCCCCCTAAAAAACTGAAATTGAGAATGAGACACTTACCAAAACTCGCCTTGAAACTAACGGCCTAGATGTCTGCTGAGTGTGATCGGCTTTTAAAATCTTGATTAAAGGTTGTAAATAATAAAAAAAATTTGTGATGGAGGAAGCAAAAGAAATCGGCAAAGGGGATATGAGTATTCAGCTTTTAAGAGATTAAGGTACGGCAAATCGGCAAAGGGGATATAGGTATTCGGCTTTTACAAAAGAGGAAAAAGAACTAGAAAGAAGGAGAAGAATGAAACATTCTGTTTGGCAAAGCAAGGGAAACTCTTCAAAAAGAATTCGGCACCCCCTATCAATACCCAAAGCCAAACCCCTAAAGTCTCAATTGGCTCCACTTTATCCACATCTTATCTCTTAATTTTTCTCCACGATAAGCTCTCCTAACCTTTTCCTATATCTCTTCTGATCACTCTCCTTAGAGTCCATCTTCATGCCACTTCCAACCTTCTAGAAGGCCAAAATTAAACTCCTAAAAATACTATGCTAGGATCCAAAACTCAAGACCCAATATTTCTAGGCCCAAAATTTAGGGTGTTACAGCATAACACTCAATCTGAAGTGTGTAGTAAATGGAGTGTTCACTGCTTTAGCTTTGTCCATACTAAACCTTTGAAGTACTTTCTCAATGTACCTCTCTTGTGATAACCATAATTTCTTGGCCTTTCTATCACGTGTCAATCTTATGCGAAGAATTTGCTTTGCTGGCCCCAAATCCTTCATTGCAAAGGATTTACTCAACTTTTGCTTCAACTTCTCAATTGTAGAAGCATTCTGACCAACAATAAGCATATCATCAACATAGAGCAAAAGAATTATAAAATCATTACCAGATAATCTCTTAACAAACATACAATGATCAAAAGTAGTCTTCTTTTAGCCTTGCTCCCCCATAACAGACTCAAACTTCTTGTACCATTGCCTTGGAGCTTGCTTCAAACCATACAAGCTCTTCTTCAATCTGCACACATAGTCCTCTTTCCCTTGTGCAACAAACCCCTCTGGCTGCTCCATGTAAAGCTCTTCTTCCAAGTCACCATGAAGAAAAGCAGTTTTCACATCTATTTGTTCAACCTCTAAGTCATAACAGGCTGCCAAACTCAGTATAGTTCTGATAGAGGACATCTTCACAACCGGAGAAAATATTTCTTCAAAATCAACCCCATTTTTCTGAGTATGACCCTTGACGACCAATCTAGCATTGTATCATAGAGATGAAGACTTCTCTTTTTGCTTCAACCTGTAAACCCACCGATTTTTCAAAGCTCTTTTACCCTTGTGCAGTTTTACCAACTCAAAGGTATGGTTCTCATGTAAGGATTGAAGTTCATCTGTCATTGCTTCAACCCACTGATTTTTGCATTCACTCTCCATAGCCTTTTTATAACATTTAGGTTCTCCTCCATCAGTCAAAATAACATATTCATCAGAAAAATACTTGACAGAAGATCGTCGATCTCTAGAAGACCTTCGAAGTGGAACTACTGGTGGAGCTATAGGTGCTTATTGTTGATCATTTACAACATCATCCATGGGAGTATCAAAGTCACCTATATCCTGATGGTCATCACTAACATCACCACGCACATCATCCTAGATAGGATCTAGTGAAGAGTCTTGGAGAACCGCATTCACATCGATCAAATCACCACTATCTTGTGAATTCACTTTCTCCGTCTTATAATGTCATCAATGGTCTGATCCTCAATGAAGACAACATCTCTGCTTTTCACGAGTTTTTTCTGAACTGGATCATAGAGTCTATAACCAAACTCACCATCTAGACCATAACCAATAAAAATGTATTGTCGAGTCTTGGCATCCAACTTGGATCTTTCATCCTTTGGAACATGAACAAATACTTTATAACCAAACACACATAGATGATCATATGGCACTACCAAACCAAACTCTATCTGGCACATCACCTCACAAAGGAACACTAGGAGACAGATTTATCATATGTGTCACTGTATTCAAAGCTTCAGCCCAAAATGATCTTGGCAACTTTGCATCTGACAACAAACATCTGACTCTCTCAATCAATGTTTGGTTCATTCTTTCAGCTAACCATTTAACTGTGGAGTCTTTGGTGGTGTTTTCTGATGTTTGATTCCCTGTCACAGACAATACTCATGAAACGACCCTATATACTCACCACCATTATCAATACAAATGTACTTTAACTTTTTCCCTGTTTCCCTTTCAATTGACGCTTGAAACTGTTTAAACACCTCAAAGACTTGATTTTTAGACTTCAAAGTGTAAACCTACAGCTTTCTTGAACAGTCATACATAAAAATCACAAAATAAAGTGCACCGTCATGTGACCTTACTTTTATCGGACCACAAACATCTGAATGGACCAACTCTAGCAACTCTGATCTTCTATGAGGAGGACGACTTCTAAATGAAACTCTTCTCTGCTTTTCTACTAGACAATGAGTATAATTCTTCAGTGTAGCATTCTTCAAACCCGAAAGTTGATTCTTCCTCGCTAGACAGTTAAGCCCCTTCTCATTCATGTGACTGAGTCGTTTATGCCATAACTCAGTTGAGTTGTCATTCACTATCACATTCATCTTCTCTCGAGAAGTCAAAGCTAGCATCAAGTATAAATTTGAGCTTTTCTTTCTTCGAGCCACAACCAATGAGCCTTTAGTCAGCTTCCACTGCCCCTCACTGAAGGTGTTGCAGAATCCCTCATCATCAAGCTTTCCTGCAGAAATCAAATTCAAACGGACATCCAGTGCATGTCTGACATCCTTGAGAGTTAACTTTGTTTCATTATTACTTACCAAGCTAACATCTCCCATATCAATAACCGAAACCAAACCGTCATTACCCATCTTCAACACCCTAAAATCACCAGGAGTATAAGATGTGAAGAAATCCTTCCTCGATATGACATGAAGTGATGCACCAGTATCAATCATCCAACTAGTCTTATCGCATGCTAGGTTGACCAAATTCTCATCACAAATAACCAACAGATCTTCACGAGTAAAAGTAGTAATACGCTCAGATTTTTTATCATCATTCCAATCATGTTTATCACCGCCACATTTTTTTCTCTTTCTTCCACTTGAAGCAATATTTTTTGATATGGCCTTTCTTACCACAATGATGGCACTCAAGATTCTTGTATCTCGATCTTGACTTGCTTCGGCTTTTATCTCTGCCCTTTCCATCTCTGTCTCTATTCCTCCCTTTGTTTTCGATAACCAACACCTTGGACTGTGATGTAGGACCCTGAGATCTTCTTCTAACCTCTTCATTCAACACACCACTCTTAGCCAAATCCAAAGTAATAATACCCTGTGGGGTAGAATTAATGAGCGAGACTCGAAAGGTCTCCCAAGAGTCTGACAGAGTAGCAAGCCACCAAAGCCCTAAAATCTCGTCATCAAATTTGACACCCATACCAAGCAACTGATTCATCACACTCTGAAATTCACTAACATGGTCAGCAATAGACGTTCCTTCTTTGTATTTCAACGCCATAATTTTCTTCAGCAAAAACAACTTGTTATTGCCTGACCTCGAAGCATACAAGCATTTAAGCTTCTCCCACAATATTCGAGCATGTGTCTCCTAATCAATGTGGTTGTAAACATTTTCTTCAACAAATTACCTAATAAAGCCACACACTTGTTGATGCTCAAATTCTCATTCTTCATCACTTTTTGAATCGGGTTTTTGAGTAGCAAAGACCAGAAGATGCAAAGCCTTTACAAACAACAAGTCCTTTATTCCGCTAAAGTTGATAATTTGTGCCATTCAACATAATCATCTTGCTCGTATTGATTTCCATAATTATCTGACATAATAATAGAGCTCTGATACCAGTTTATTAGGAAGAAACCGAACAACCGAAACAAAGCGAAGCACAACCGGTGTTCTTTCTCTCCCTATAACTCCTGTAAAAAATTATGGCAAGCACAATAGCACAAAATATGTTCTCTAGCAACCTTAATCAACCACAAATCAACCAATGCAACCACAACAAAAATAACTAAATAAATAAAGACACCGGTATTTTTACGTAGAAAACCCCTCTAAATCAATGGTAAAAACCATGAGACTTTAGATTCAGATCAAAAGCTCCACTATCATCAAATGTTCAAGTACAAGATCACAATATCAAGCCTACAACAAGCATTCAACTCCAACAAGGCTAACAATATGTAATCTTTAGCAAAAGAGAGAAAAATGGGAGAACATCACCAAAAATGCAGCTGCTGAAAAATAGGTATTTCCGACGCTACAAGACTCGAATGAAAAATTTGACGGTACAAAGTCAAGAACACCTTATCGCCTAGCTGCTGTCCAAAAATCAGCTCAATTGAACCACGGATGGACCTTCGATCGAAGAGTTGATCACTGCTGCACCAAACTTTAAAAAAAACAATTTCTAACTTCAATCTCTCTATTTCAAAATTTAATTTTGGCTCACAATAAATGGCTGCCCACATCCACACGTAAAAGCCAAAAAGAATGGCTTTTTGTCAAATCCAAAAAGGGTAATAAATATGCGGCATAAGCTTTCCTTTTTTGTAACCAAACAAAAGAAAAAAACAACCCCTTTAAAGTTGGGTTGACCAATGTAAAGGTTCCCCACATAGTGGAACCCACACCCAACAAAAAGAACCAAACATCCATTAAACTAGAGAGGATGATAAGAAAACCCTCCCTAAATTACTTGCAAAAGTAAGATTATATGCATAAACAAGACTAAAAAACTTGTAAAAAGATAAGACAAAAACTTTAAAAAATGGAGACTTATTAAACAATAGAAAACAAACAAAAGAATATATAAAAGTTAAGATAACACAGGTCTAAATAGACTCGTAAAATAATTTATTATTCTAAAATACCATCAAAAATATTAAGAAGCCAACGAAGATAGAGGTGAGCGTTCGATCAAATCGAATCAAATCGAATGAAAATATTTCAAGTTAATCGAGTTGACGAATTATATTTTATCATCCTAATTTGATTTGAAATTTTCTCAAATTGAGTGAAGTGAAATGGAATTTGAATCGAATCGAATATATTTGTTCGAGTTAAATTTTAAAAAATAATTTTGGGTCCTTGTAACCAATGTCACCCACCGTAATAAAATCTGTCCTCCGTAATCAAATTTTTTATTAACTTTCATCAACTCATAATTTATTTATTAATCTTTTATACACCTGTTAGCTTTTTTGCTTACTTAGTTGTTTCAATTATCTTTAGATTCTTGTCACTATGCATTTTGGAATTAAAAATATATTAAATGTAAAAATATGATTTTTTTAATAAAAGTTATTTTAAAAATAAAATATGAAATTGATACCAATATAAAATTTTAACATGAATAATTTTATGGCATCATTAATAATTTAATTTTAATATAAATATTCAATATGACTAAACAATTCAATAATATAAATAATATAAAATGTGAAATTTAATTTAATAATATAAATAGTAGATATAAATAAAATCATTACTATTTATGTTTAGGATTTTTTTGGATAATTTGATTTTTTTATTTGGGAGTAAATGGTGAGAAGTAAAAGTTTAGGAGGAAAATGAAAAGCTTTGGGCAGTAAAAGTTTGAGGGAAAGTAAATGGGGGGAGTGAAATTTTGGAGGGAAAATATTAAAAAAAATTGGAGGGGGGATGGGTTTGGGGTAGATGGGGGGTAGATGGAAATGGAGTAAAAGTTTTAAGGGGAAAGTGGGAGGGAGTAAAAATTTTGGGGGAAAATAAAAAGTTTTGAGAGTTTTTGGGAGTAAAATTTTGAGGAAAAGTAAATAGGAGAGTAAAATTTTCGTGGGAAATGGATTTTGGGTAGATGGGGGGTTGGGATGGGAGGAGAGCAAAAGTTTTGGGGGGAAAAGTAGGAAGGAGTAAAAGTTTTGAAGGAAAAGTAAAAAAGTTTGGGTGTTTGGGGTAAAAATGTAAAATATTATAGTTTAATATTCGAATTATTTGAGTTATTCGAATTCAACAACTCAACTCGGTTCGAACTCAAAAATCAAAAAATTTTGAGTTGACTCAAATAACTCGATTCGTTTAACTCAAAATTCAAATTTTTTTTCGATTTTTTTTAGTCGAATTGAGTTTTGCTCACCCTTAGACAAAGAGACTATTTGAAAAATAAATGTTTGACAAAACACATTAGCAAACAAATATAAATATAAATAAACAAATATTTATATAATATAATATAAATTAAATAATTTATATTTAAAATATCAGATACGAAAAACCAATAAATAAGATAACAAAAATTAGAAATCAAAAAGAAGTATCGGGTTTTATTAGATGTTAAGGTCTGTTTTACAAAATTTCTTTAAGACAGAATCGGCTACTCCTACGGT
Organism: Gossypium stocksii; assembly: GCA_020496765.1. Classification (NCBI taxonomy): domain Eukaryota; kingdom Viridiplantae; phylum Streptophyta; class Magnoliopsida; order Malvales; family Malvaceae; genus Gossypium; species Gossypium stocksii. The sequence goes on from CM035623.1 coordinate 7,716,856, forward strand.
ACTTGGAGAAACGTTGGTCGACTGTCTCCTAGGATATAACAACACGATGATCGGAGTAGTAGCATTTCTACAATTGTAACACCCCTAACCCGTATTCGTCGTCGGAATAGGGTCATGAGGTATTACCGATCAAATCATAACATTAAGCAAGCATTTCATATTCAATATTCAGATATTACCAAATCTCATTCAATCACATTCATATTGTCCCTTGCAAAGGCCTATGAGACCTTAAAACATGCTTAGAAGTGGTTCGGGACTAAATCGATAACATACAAAAACTTTAAGAAATTTAAAGAATTTTCATACAAACAGGGGTCATACACCAGTGTGAACAGGACATGTGCCTCACATGGCTATAGACACACCCGTGTCATAGGCTGTGTGAAAACAGGGCATACATACTGACTTGGCTACACGGTTGTTCACACGCCCGTATGTCTAGGCTGTGTAACTCACTAACTTGGTTTTTAATTTAGCTTCAGGGGACACACGGCTGTGTACTAAGGCCATATGTCACACACGGTCAAGCCACAAGCCCGTGTGCTTAGCCGTGTGGATGAAAATAGACTAGTTACAAGCCACATTTCTCACCCAAAACACCAAAACCTACAATAAGATCAAATGGTACCAAACCAAGACATAATAGACAGCCAAACAATATCATTTCTTGCACAATACATGCCATACCATTTCGGTTGTTTTACCTACTCATACATGACCTTTTGTCTAACCACAAACATACCAAATCAATATGATTTATTAACCAACCAACAATTATCATTTATACCAATTTAACAAGGCATGTAAACCAATGTTCTTTAGGCCTAAAATACTTTCATTTTTCATCATCCCAAATGCAACCTAACTTTTTAATACCGATATAAGCAAGCACATAAATACCACTATACACCATTCATGAATATCAATTTAAACACTTCCACTAATACATCAAATTACTAAATCATATCAAACATGTATATAACCATTTCCAACCATATATCAATATACCATCGGCACAATTAATAACTAACATCAAATTTACCAAAGCATACCACAACATATAAGCATATACACAACTAAAACTTGTCCCAAGTTAAGCCAAATCACATTGCTTAAACACAACAAAACATATAAGCTTCCATAGCTAAAATAATTTATACACCTCATATTACTAACTAGCTTATACATGCCATATAACCAAATTCATAAGCTTTTAAATACCGATACGTTAGTTGGATAGTGTGATGAGATCTCCAACAACTTCCAACCCGAGCGAGTCTTTGAAATCCTATAAACATAAAAAAATAACACAAAGTAAGCTATAAAGCTTAGTAAGCTCGTATGAAAATAAACACAACTTATCGAATAAACACTTATTAAGCATTTTCATTACTATAATATAAACTCATTTAATTTCACCTTTATAACATAAATCCAATCACATAATTAACCAAAAACTTTCACAATTTTATTCAATTCTATGCTCGTATGAATTAAATACATATTTAATAATTTGTTCACATTTATAAATATACACAATTGAATACTATATAACTTCATTCGATCTAATTTTCATCACATTTCCTTTAGCCAGGGTGAATTATGTGAAACATCACCGAATATAGTTATTTCGCACACTATGTGCCATACATATGTATAGTAAAACAACTATAAATCATATCTCATATATCCTTTAATTCATATTTCAATATAGCCAAATAAACACATTATGGCATGAAGCATACTTATACATAAATCTTTCTCATATCATATACATGATACACTAGAAACTCACCAATTTACCTTCATTCGATTCTCACATAGGTTTTGTACATACCTATTTTACTTAATTCAGTCGTACTTACATTATCGTCTTGACTTTGCCTGTTGAATCATTCGAAGTCATTAAATATACTCGGGAAATCACATATGCATAGTAAAATGCCATATCCTAGATATGGTCTTACATATAATCACATATCGATGCCATAACCCAGCTATGATCTTACACGAAATCTCGTACTGACGCCATGTCCCAGACATGGTCTTACACGTAATCACATATCGATGCCATAGCCCAACTATGGTCTTACACGAAGTCTCATATCGATGCCATATCCCAGATATGGTATTACATGAAATCTCATCTATCGATGCCATAGCCCAACTATGGTCTTGACGAAATCATATACTGCCATGGTCCAACCATGGTCTTTTCCGCCAATTCGTCTTTCGCTATGAAACGATTATGATCGATCCTGCGTTTTCACTTATTTCGAACATTTAATTTAAATTTTATAATTCAATCAAATATATAATGCATATAATACACAATTTAATAACATTTATTATCATACGAACTTACCTCGTTCGCTGTATAGACGAGTTAGGTCGATTAATCCGAAACTTTATTTTTCCCCGTTCTGGATCCAATTCTCATTTTTATCAATCTATATAATATCAAAATTTACTTTAGCACAATTTACACATTTTGGTAAAATTACATTTTTGCCCGTAATATTTCACATTTTTTTAATTTAGTCCTTATCATATAAAATCAATTTCATGCAATTTCATCCTACCTATGGTTAGCCGAATATTAAACATACTTATATCAGCCCATAAATTTCACATATTCACACTTTTACCACACAATTTATCATATTTCTCAATTTAGTCCTTAATTAACATTTTTATAAAAAAATCACTTTACAAAACTTGTAAATCTAACAACAATGATTTATTTTCCATCATCAACTATCAAAATACTCATGCATTCAACAATGGAAACATTCAAATACTTTAACAGTTTAGAAATTAGATATACGGGTTAGCTAGATTACAAAGTAACGATCTTAAAAACATAAAAATCATTAAAAACCAAACAAAAATGAACTTACAAATGAACCATGAAATGGTCGAACCATCCAAGCTCAATAACGGCTTTTTCTTTATTTCAATTTCGGTGAAAAATATGAGTGGAAGAAGATGATACATATTTTATTTCTTTTAATTTACTAAGTTATTTATTAATTACAACTAACCTTTAATCAAACATTAAAAATTCACCTAAATCATGTTCAATATTGTCCACTCATAATTTAATTGGTCTAATTGCATGCAAGTGCTCAACATTTAAATCTTATAGCCATTTAATGTATTTAGCAAATAAAACTCAAGTTTTGCACTTTACGCGATTTAGTCCTTTTTACCGAATTAAGCATTTAAACTGTAAAAATTCTTAACGAAATTTTCACACAATCACCATGTCATGCTGTAGACATTGAAATAATAATAAAATAAATTTTTCGATGTCGGATTTGTGGTCCCGAAATCACTGTTTAGATTTAGTTAAAAACAGGCTGTTACAACAGTGATCAACGAACAAACCTTACCTTCTTCTATCACCAAAACGTTAGAAAATATGGAGAGGAAAATAGAAGAATTTTGGAGAGGAAAATAAACTCGATGTAAGAGAGTGTATGTCCAAAAAATTCTGAAGAATTCTTAGGGTTTTATATACATTCAATATGGAGGAATTTTGGAAATATCCATAAATAAAGATACAAAATCTACATTAAATGAACAATTAAATTAAATTGATTAAAATCAAATCAATTTGATTAAAATCAAATCAAATTGATTGAAATCAAATAAAATTGATTGGAATCAAATAAAATTATGATATATGTCATTTTAAATTAGATTTTGTATATTTACTGAAAAAAATTGTGTTGGGCTAATTTTGGGCCCAATTAGTTTGGGCATTTTGCATCACTCAAATTGTATGAGTGCACTCTAATCTTGAAGAATTTAGAATATGTTAATTGAGAATATACCTCAAAATTTTCAAAAATTATAATTTTTCCAACCATAAATAAGAAAGATTGAAACAAGAAAAATAGAAAATAATGTTAGTAAAATATTAGGCTGCCCTTGTCTCGAAAACCATTAGAAGTATAATGATAGATCATAACTGTCTTTTCGTAAATATTTTAAAATCTAAATAATGCATCCATCATCCTTTGAATTAGTTAAACCTAAGCCATCAGTCTCTTGGGTTTGGAAAGACCTTCTTAGAGGAAGAAACATTTATATGTAAGGTAAGGATGTTCAAATCTGGGAAGGTAGAAATTGCTGGATCAATACGAACCCCACCCTCCCTCTTGTTGACACTATTAAACCACCTGCCTCAGCCATTAATGTTCATTCTTGCATCCTCCCACACGTCAACATTTGGGACCAAAAGAAATCTCTAAACTTTCTTAATCATGATCGGGCCTATGAACTCCTCAATACGACCCTCTCAATCTAGGGGAAGAAGACAAAATTGTGTGAAAATATAATTAATGGTCGCTTCTCCATGAAGAGTGCCTATGCTCATCAGATGCAACCACACTTGCAGTTGCACCTTCGCGCAAAGCATGGACTAATCTATGGAAGCTTAAACTCCCTTACCAGATTATCATTTTCCTTTGAAAAATCAGCACAAGTTGCCTCCAACCAAGGAGCTTCTCTCAAGGCGCCTTTCCAACGACGATGACCACTGTTCTTTTTGCAAAGAAAGCAGGGAATCCATTGAACACCTTTTCCTTGAACGTAGTTTGGCTCGGCTTGTCTAGTTTGGTTCTTCTCTTTCCCTCCGGTCGGACTCCCTTCGTATTTCTTCTTTGTCATCATGGTTTCTTTAGTGGCTCAACTCAAACAACATTAACTCTATTGATTCAAGAATATTTTAAACTTGTGTGGCTTGCACCCTCTGGATAATTTAGAAATCAATAAATGAACTCATCTTCAAAATGACCGATCCTTCTTCAATAAGGGTAATCATAAGAACCAAAAATCTCCATGATTCTATAATGAATGCCTTCCCCTTTGAAAATTTGCAAAGCCATCAATCAAGATGTCAAAGATCGGATCCTTTTGAAAATCCCCTTTCCAAATCGACCCTCTCTCTTTGCATCGTCCATTGTAGAGGAGTGAAAAAAAAAAAACACTAAGCCAAAATGAACCAAACCCAAAAAACCAAAAAAATTTAGTTTATTCGATTTTTCCGTTTAATTGGTTTTCATGTTGAGTTTAATTAATTTATTCAGCCAGTTTTCGGCTTTGACGTTTTAAACTGAATAAATCGATTAAAGCCATAAACTCATAACCCATTAGATACTCAAACTCAAGTTTAAACCTTAAACTCAAGTATTCATTAAAAATTTAAAACTAATATTTAAAACCCAGATTGATAACTTAATTTTTTTATGATATTCATTTTAATTTTTATCATTTAATATATAAAAAAAACCGAAATTGATATATACAAGTTAAGAATAATAGAAGACATGAAATTGCATGTTGGTCATGTGAGAAAATAAATATTTTTTGAGTTTATTAAAAATTATTTAATTTAATTTTTAATATTTTTATAATGAATTTGAAATAAAAATAAAATTAAAAGTAAGACGACGTACTAGATTGAAGAAAAAAGATAATTATGTGAAAAAAAGTTAAAAGGAAATAAAATTATAACTACTTCAATTAGAATTGTATTCATCTAAAAATCGAAAAATCGAATTAAACCAAACTGATAATTTTTTGTTCAATTCATTCGATTTTACTTCTTAAGTCGATTTGGTTTATTCGGTTTACATGAATAATTTAATTTATTTAATTTTTGAGATAAAAAAATTGAATTAAGGGAATGCATACCCCTAATCCATTGTAGGTGAAATAGCATGACTGACAGGGTTGCCATTATTCAAGAACATAAATTCTCTTATTGGTTTGTACCAAAAAAAAAAAGAAGGTAGTTTTTAAAATTTTAATTTTATTTTAATTAAAAATAATCAGTTTTGAAGATAAAAAAGATAAAAAGGTGAAGATTAAAAAAAAAAAATTTTTGGCTATTTAATCTCAAGTCCTTGAGGCATTATTTAAAATAAAAATTCTTGACAAAAATTGACATGTATGTGTCTTGACAAGTCAATAATTAACATTGTTAGTTAAATGTACTGCATTGATAAATGACAGTAAAGTTCGGTACCAAAATTAATTTTTTGAAAGTTTAGGTATTACATTAGAAGATTTGACAAAGTCTGAATACCAAATATGATATTATCCCATAAAAATTAATAGTAAAAGTATTATAGAGGTCCTTTTATTAGGAGTTAGATTGCATGTTGACTCATTTATTCAAAAAATGGCAACTTAATCTTTATACGTTTGGTTAAATAGTAAATTGGTTCTTTCTATTAAAAATTTCATCCATTTCTGTTCTTGAAAATTGATGTAGCTAATGGAATAACTAGAAAGTTATATTTGACGTGCCATGTGTACCTCATATTGATATACATAAATCGATTTTTAACAGTTGAAACTGATGAAAATTTTAATAGAATGACTAACTTGCACTTTGATCTAATGTGCAGAGATTAATTTGCCTAATTTTTAGTAAAAAGAATAAAATACAATCTGATTCCTAATATAAGAGCCTCCGTAATAAATTACCACCTTCGTTATAAATTACCAAAAACTAACATATAATGCAAATTGCTCCCCGAAATTTTAACTTTATTATTTTAACCTATTTCTCATTGTTTTACAAAATTTTCAAAAATTGTTTTTCACTCATGCCTCATAATCTATTTATTTATATTATTAATAAAAACATTGACTAAGTTGTGTCACGAGTTAATTAAGTACCAATTCATTTAAAAAATGACTAATATACCTTTATTAAATGACTATTACTATTTTAATGATATTTTTGTCATTTCATACATTTATATAATTTTTAAATAAAAAAAACTAAAATTAACATGTTTAGAAATTAAATATGTATTTAATGGATTTATAAATAATTTTTTTTATCACTACACTAATAATAATTCTAAAGTAAAATTTTAAAAAATATATATATATATTAGTTTTTAACATAAAATGTTTTCTCTCATCAAATTTTGGTCACGTGGACATATATGTGTATAAATAATGTCACTAATTGTGTTGGTATCATAAATCAACCTGATATTTAATTTTTTAAAAAATAAAAATTTTAATATTGAATTTTATTTTCACTAACTTGATAACTTTTTGACGTGTTATAGAAAAATAACAATGCCATAATAAACAATTGGAGTGCATTTAATATTTTAAATATGATATATTTATCTATTAAAATATCTTTTATTCATAAGTTAATTTTTTTATTTTAATTCTGTACATATTGTATATATGTTGTTAGTCAATTCGACACTAACTTACAATTGATGATAACAACATGCACGATTGTTTATCTGATGTGTTTATATAATTAATTTTGTTATACAATATTAAGGGTAAGGGATGGGAGTAACACGGTTCGATCCCGTGTTAAATAAGTGTCTAACAAAAATTGTAATCACTGCTCCATTTAAGTCAACATATTTTATTATGATCAATTAGTTTTAAATTATACATTGCATTATTTATTATATATTTTTTAAACAAATATCTATATTTTAAATCCATAATTTTTACATACAATAAAGATGATGTAAGAAGTTATGAAATGTAACGAAGCAGGACTGACGTCACCACTAACCTGCCAGAAGTTGAACAAGGCTCGAACAAAATCTAAGGGTTACAACGGTAATTTCAGTTGCTACAAGTGTCGGTTACCTGCTTTTGGTTGGCCAAATTTGAGGAAAAGTCCCTGTACTTTTCGCATCTTAGCAGATTTAGCCTCGTTATTGTAATTTGATCCTTTTTAATTCATTTATTTTTTGAAATATGTATTTTCAATATTGAGGTTAAATTTTTTTTCCTTAATTATGTTAGATAAGTTGATATTTTTTTTAAACATGTGATGACTTAATACTTATACTTAGCAATTTTATATAGTTGAACAAATTTTTTGCACATTTAAAAAAATATAATAATTGTCGTATCATGATATATTTAAGAAAAAAATTGATCCAATGTCAAATTACTTGAAGGAATTCACACAAAAAACTACATTTTGAGCAACAAAACATTTAGAAATGATAAAATTATAGTAGAAAGATTAATAAATAAAATAATACATAAATCAGTGACCATTCATGGGAATTTACCTTTTTGTTTTTAAATGTCCGAACCACTGTTCCGAGAATGTTTACCAATTTTTGCAGGTGCGCTTTATTTGGCGGGTACGAAATAAATAATAAATAATATATAAATAAAATAATCAAACAAGGCTAAAATTAAAAAAAAAAAAACTCCGAAAATCAAACCGTACGGTATTTTTAGAGAGCGAAAGAAACAAAGCTCACACATAGTGAAAAGGAATCTCTTTTCTCTCTTCTTCTTCTTCTTAGCAAATTTCAGCTCTCGATTGAGCTCTTTTCCATCTTTCTAGAACATTCCATTTATCTCCGTGGAACCTTCCATTTTCTTTTTTTGTTTGATTTTTTTTCCGGCGAAGTCGGTAAGGTTATTATTGTTCTACGGACCCCCCTCGTCCCCACCCACACAATCAAATCCCGTTTCGATGGAGTTGTACGGTCGTAACCCTACTCGTAATGGGTCTCAATCCGGTTATCAACCCGAATGGAGCCCCGCTGGGCCCGAAACTGGACTGGAAGGTATTTTTTTTCGTTCATTTCAATGTGTATGGATTTTTTCTTTTCCTTTTTCTACTCGCATTGTGACAATGTTTCTCTGGTAAAGCTTGTTTTAGGGTTTTTTTTTCGATTAATAATGCGGAGAGTGAATTAGGGTTTTATTCGTGTTTCTTTGTTGTGGTACAGAATCAATGTGGCAATTATCGGTGAGGGGAGTCGAATCGTACCCGGAACGGCTCGGGGTGACTGATTGTGTTTACTACATGCGAACGGGGTTTTGTGGTTACGGTAATAGCTGCCGTTACAATCATCCCCGCAACCGTGCCGCGGTAAAATTTTCAATCATTAGTTTATTTAGTTTTGTATGCAATGTTTGGTTCAGCATTGAAATGTTATTGATTAATTTGTCTGAGAATTTTACTTTCACTGGTGACAATGGGGTGTAACTAAGTGAACTTAGTATTAAGAACAATGGAAGTGAACAATGCGGTTTAATCATGATACATTTTGATAATAATAGTGCATAACTGAAGTAACCTTTCCCTGCTATGATCTATGTATACCGCAACATTGAAAGAAAACTCTTATATGGTAGTCATTATTGTCATGCCCAAATTGGTTGTAATCTTTTGGTGAGGAAACCTGCAAAATTAAAATGGTTGGGGTGTGCTGAAGTTGGTGCTCTGGCACGTACTATGGAGCTCAAATCGGTCATTACTCCATAATTTGAGGGAGCATGTACATAAAAGAAGAGGAAAATGTAGAGAGTCACCCTTGCTTGCCTTTATGGAGGCTATCACCTTATACAGAAGGCATATAAGTAGCAGGTAGTTACTAAAATATCCTTAGAGACCTTATGGGTATAACAATCATTACTGATTATGTTTTCCTGATAATTTCATTCATATAATATATATTTGTTGCTTATCATGTGAAGGGGCTTTTATGCAAATGCCTTTTTTAATGCATTGTTTCCCTTTAAATAGAAACAGGAAACTACAATTTAGAAGTTATGCTTGACATCCTCTGTTCTGAGTTTAAATGAGTCGAGTGACTTGCAACTTAAGTCTGTGTTTCTTTACTGACTTCACTAACACTGGTCATTCTATTGGCTCATGTCTTACACTCTTTCATACCAAACTATCAGATGCCAAGCAAGTTGGTAGATGTTATTTCAGTATATTTTGAGCAGAAGATTTCTTTTTTTATTATGTGGTAAGAGAAGCAAGTAAAGTATACCTTGGAATTGTTTTTCTTGGACCTACCTCAAATTAAAAGTTGAAACTCAGGTGTTCTTTATTTATTGCAAAGGAAATAGAATAACATGATTCAAATAAGTTATTTGCTACCTTCATTTATAGTTAAAAATGAATTGAGGATAGTTCTTGATAGAATTGAACTAGGTAAGAGAATATACTTTGGTCATCTTGCCTGTTGTTTTAAACTGAGGCTGGAATTATCTCGTTTTCAGCTTTAAGGTTTTTTCAAGAGTTGAATCCCTTATTTTTATTTGGTTCTGATGCCATTTAGGTTGAGGCTGCGGTAAGAGCAACAGGGGAGTACCCTGAACGACCAGGGGAACCTGTATGTCAGGTAGAAGAGTAAACTAGTTTATTGAAAAATGCAAAATTGTTTTTCTGTGAGTCAACTCTGCTAATTAAAGCTGCAAACACCTCTCTTTTTAACTTGTTTCTTTTCCTTTTTCTCTTTTTGCACGTGCAGTTTTATTTAAAAACCGGAACCTGTAAATTTGGTGCATCCTGTAAGTTCCATCATCCAAAAGATGGAGGTGGATCCTTTAGCCATGTTTCATTGAACATGCATGGATACCCATTACGACCGGTTTGTATAGTCTCTTTCCTTTCTTTTTCCTCAGTTCTTATTCATATGTTTTTAGGATTCTTAAAACAGCTAGGCATCAATTTGATGCACATCCATTATCAGGGTGAGAAAGAATGCTCCTACTATTTGAAAACGGGGCAGTGCAAATTTGGTATTACTTGTAAATTCCATCATCCTCAACCATCTGGACCATCAATGTCAGCATCTGCACCTCAATTTTATCAGCCGGTGCAGTCTCCTTCAGTCCCTGTACCTGAACAGTATGGGGGGCCATCTACCAATGTGAGAGTGGCAAGGCCTCCACCTTTACCTGGTTCATACGTTCAAGGGGGGGCTTATGGTCCTGTACTGTTTTCCCCAGGAGTGGTTCCCATTCCGGGTTGGAGTCACTACTTGGTAGGGTGACCAGCACAGTTGCATTAAAAGATATATCAAGACTATATGCGATTCCTGAATCTGTTTTTGGCTTACTTGGTGCAGGCACCTGTAAGCCCAGTGCTCTCTCCTGGTGCACAACCTGCTGTTGGAGCAACTTCTCTCTATGGACTAACGCACCTATCTTCTTCAACACCTTCACTTGCAGGTCCTTATTCCTCATTGCCCTCTTCTACTGGCCTGTCAAGCAGTAACCAGAAGGAACATACATTTCCAGAGAGACCCGGTGAACCTGAATGCCAATACTATTTGAGGACTGGGGACTGTAAATTTGGATCATCTTGTAGGTATCATCATCCTAGAGACAGGGTTGTGCCACAAACAAATTGCGTCCTCAGCCCAATGGGACTTCCTTTACGTCCAGTATGAACATTCTCATTCCTTCTTATTATATTGTTTTCTTCTGTTATGATAATTACTTTCATTTAGAATCAGCTTTTAAGAGATCATGACTTAAAGATCTTGCGTCATAAATTGGGTTTGGTTGGGCTAATATGTTTTAAATACCTGTATTATCTTTGATTGTCCTGTTAGTCCAAACTTCCCTATTATCTGCTATGCAGTTAGAAGTTTTTGTCCCTTGGGGAGGAAATAAAGAGATGGCCCTTCAGCCCTAGCCCCTCTTAATTAATTTTACAATTTTCTTTAAGAGGAACTTCTACCCCAGTAAAATATAGACTAGTTGTGCTTCATTTAGTGTAGGATTGAGAGGCTTCAGTAATGGTCATCTTTAATGGATTTGAGATTTCTTCATGCACTATTGACTGCGTTATTTCTTACATCCTGCCAATAATCTATTGTTGAAGGTTTATGCTGGCCTCAAAACTTAGGAATCAAATTATTTCTTTCTAGATGGTTTTGGTTGGTCAAAGCTTCATAATGAATATCGTGTTCAGAGCAGTGTGGTAGGAGAAATGACTATTATTTACAATTGTTGGTAAGTTTGATGATTGATGATATTAGATTTGGTGTTTAGAGAAGGTGTATGATGGAGCATTTTTGTTAGGGCTTCTCAAGGCTATGTTACTTTGACTATTCATTTTCCTTGAAGTGTTGTGTCCAACACTCATTTCCTACACATAGTTGGGTATTGTATAGGGATAAAATCCTCCAAATATATTGGAAAAATATTGAGCATATCCATGTTAGACGCATAGCCATATCTGACACTCATCCCAGAGTCTGAGTAATATAGTCTCAGGGTTTCTAATATTCTTGTTGTCAGAAGAGATGATTTGGAAGATTCCACCAATTTATGGTGGAGATTAGCATTCTTCTTCCTCTTCTTTTCTTTTTTTTCTCTTTCTTTTGTTTGTTTCAATTGGAGAAGCTAGGCAACTTAACTCCATCAAGGTTCCCTATGCTTTAAACTACACATGGTTAAGGTTTTATTACTGTTATTTTTAATTTCACTCATGTTTTTGGCTAGATAGACTTGCGGTTGAGTTAATAGCTGCCTTTAGCTTTACATACTAAGGTTCGTAATCCAATGCTTCCTAATCAAGTGCTGCCTTTGATTGGGCACCCTCACAACCACTCTCTTCAACTTGGCCTGATGAGACACATTTATGCTATGTGAGAGTGTGATTAAATGGTTTTTACCCACTTTTTGATTTACATTGCTCGTAATGTGAGTCTTGGTTAGCTAGGGCTGATCAAGTATGGACTATGAAGTGATAGTAATTCATCAACTTGTAATTTATAGTTTTAGTAATATATGCTTTGGTCATTCACTTTTGCAGGTGATGTTTGTTATCTAGTCCTGAAAGAAGTTTTATGTTTATAGGCTATAGCTCTTCTTGAGTGATGCTATTTTCCTGAAAGCAATTCTAGCATGATTATATACTTATTGAGTCAAATTGTAGCGTTTTAATGGATGTAAAGCAATAACAATGCTATTCTGCATTAACATTTGCTAGTTCTGGTTATAGCTATTGCATCCCTTGAATTTCAGATCGATCAAGACTTTAGTGATCATATATCTTGTAATTCTACTATAATAGCAATTATGTACCAGCTTGTGCTTTAGTAACCCTACTCTATAATACTGGGAATGATGTTTTTGACACATTACATTTTGCTTCTTAAATTGCATCCAGGTTTTTGTCCCTTGCAACTTTTCTCATTTTTTTAGAAAATATTTTAATTTGATTTTTTTTTCCTGTAAACAGGGGGTGCAGCCTTGTGCTTTCTACTTGCAGAATGGGCACTGCAAGTTTGGGTCCACATGCAAATTTGATCATCCGGTGGGAACAGTGAGGTATAGTCCATAGCGGCGTTTCTCATTGATACACCAGTTGCTCTGTGTCCTACTGGGTCTTTACTGGCTACATTGGCCTATCCTGTTCCCCTTTCAGATTTTTAGCTTTCAAGCACGAGACAGGATTGTGAGGTTTGTCACTCAAATCAATGCAAAATGCTAGAGCCATTTTTCATTTTCTTGCCGATGTGATTTCACCATCCTTGATATATTTTCTGTTGATAGATCTCAGTATATTATAGTCAATTGTGCAAAGTTATATTTCTCAGAAGCAAGGGTTGTCAACAAATCTGCCTTACCACACAATTGGACCACTATTTTATGCCTCTCTTGTCTTTATTTACTGTCAAATATAATCTGGAATAAGCTTTTGTAGCAAACAGTGTATGAACTCCTATCTACCGCTCTCTTCCAAATAAATCGAAGCAGAGAGCCGTTATATCAGGTTAGCCTCTGACTGTACTTTCAACTTGATGTTTTATATACTTTGTTCATTTGCAATGAGGAATTGAAGAATGATTTCCATTTCCCTGTATGACTTAAATCTTCTCCATGCCTTTTTATCACTTGATTTTACAGATTTCCCTGCTGCTTATTTCTGCTTAGGCAGAATTAGCAATTTATGCATTTGTGCCGTGTGTCGTTCTCGTGTCACTTTCCTGTGTCACAATCGAGTTTTTGGTATTATATGTTTTATATAAATTTTGACACGTTAATAAAGCATTTTTTCTATGTTTTTTCGACTCTTAGTTTCTTCTTTTTGCATTGCTCATGTCCAGCATTCATATCAGATGCTCATGTCTAATGGTATCTGATGTATATCCGGACATATAATTATGGGGCATGATTCTTAAAGGACCTTTCAAAATAATGGGAAAATTTTCAAAGAAATGAGCACACACCTTTGTTGGATACATGTATGTATCTTTGCATGCTAAGGAGATGATACTAAACAGCGAAGATTCTTTTTGTCGTCGTACTTTTTTAGTTGGTGACCCAATTTTTTTGGGCATTTTTATAATGGTACCCAAATAAAAATACTTGCAATTTGATCATTGTCGATAGAGAAATTTTTATTTTAGTCACTTAACTGTTAAATCTATAATTGTGGTTACTGTACATGTCACATTATTTTTTACTATTTTTTTTCCATATTACTGTTCATCTTCTTTCCCTCCACACCACACTACCTCTACTTTCACCCTTATTTTTCCTTTGCTTTAAAGTTTCCAACTTGTTCCAATAAATAAAGAGAAAAAAATCCATTTCTAAGGATTGTAGTAAGATATGGAAATTAAATAAAAAAAACCTAGTATTAAAAACAAGACAACCCAAATCAACAAAAATATTCAACAACAGTACTGAATGAACATTCTTTATCCAAAAAAATCAAGACTTAACTTTAATTGCTAAAAAAGAGCTCAGCTGTTGTTTATCCATTAATATGTAGAAAACCAATAATTGATCCAAAATCAAACTATATGTTAAAAAAAAAAAAAAAAACGGACCTAAAAAAATTCAGATCACAGCCACCAAAAACCAGTGACTTCTTTTTCCCATTGGATATATGGAAAAAAAGGTATGATATTACAACTGAACTTCAAAAGAGAGGATCACGGTCAACAATGGCAACACAGGGAAGTAAAGTAGACTAAAAACTAAAACACCCCCATCAAGAGATAAAACAACACTCTTGTAACCTAGAGTGTGTGTATGTACTTAGATACAGAGTACTCAAATTATGTATCTGGCCATCTGTTTTAGACAAAAGACAAAAGACAAAAGTCAAATATAAAATAATAGTTAGTTAGATCATGAAAATTTTAATACAAAAATAAAATATTAGTTAGCTTTCTTTTGAAAGCAGGTTTTCATACGTGAATAGTGGCGACTACTTTAAAACAAAAAGAGACGGATTCTTGCCTGTTTATTCTTTTTTTCAGTTTCTTCTCTTCGATTTTGTAATGAATTCCTCGATAAAAATGCGACATTCCAATGCTCCAAACTCTCAGCATCGATCACCTTCCTCTTCCTGTCAGCTTTGATATCCTCCTCTTCTTTGGTAGTATCACCTAAAAGCTTGTAACAATGAGGCTCTTAGGTGCTTAGAACTGGGCAGTCTCTGAATTTCGACACAACATAACATGAACCATAAAAGATAGATTTTTTTAAAAAAATAGATGGTGCGGTGGCTGGAAGCAAAGAGCAAAGAAAGAAGAAGAATGGCAGCAGCAAGGGTGGTGTGGAGGGGAAGAAGATGATGAAGAGTGGAAGTGGGGGTAAAAAAAGGGTCAAAAATGATGTGGCGTGTACAGTCGGCCTCCTTTAAAAATTTAACGTTTGAGTGACAAATGAAAAAAATTCTATAACGACAATGATCAACTTGCAAGTAGTTTTATTTGAATAACCAAAATGAAAGCGCTCAAAAAGTTGGTAATCAACTAAGTAGTTTAACCTACTTTTTATTTGTTATAAATATTCTTGAATGGCAATATAAAATTTGTAACACCCCAAATCCGACCTAGGCGTTCAGACCAAGTCCGAAGAGTTATATTGACATTAGAGAAATCCATTTTTATAACACAAATAAAAGAAACCATTCGACAAATTATAACAGTTATAAATGTCAGCCAATAATCCAATAGCCTTAAAGTCATATTACTAGAGAATGCTGAAATGATTGATAATAATAATAAAGGGTGATAAAGCAAGTTGACCGAGCTCATGCCACGCTAACCTGATCAAGACTATGGGTTATCTGAATTTCAGTTAATAACAAAATGAGTTGAAAACTCAGCATATAATCGTAATAGGTTCATCTAAAAGCACAATCACAATAGTAAATTATTGAATCTCATATGTCAATCAAAATCAGAGAATAGTCAGTGTAGATTCAATGTATCAGTTATGCATCAGAACTATTCCAGTTCATATATGGTACAAATTAGGAGCAGATATAGTTATTCCTATCCCCACAACTACACACCATCTTCGACCGTCCAAATACACAATTAAGGGCATTTAATACCCATCAAACTCTACACACCGCAAGTGTTAATCTAACACGTTCAATGATGTGCAGACTAGCTGCCAGATCGAAATGCGATAAAATGCCAAATTCATGTATAATCGTGGCTTTAGCCACCGAATCAGAACAAATCACTTCCTCCTTTACAAAATTCTCATCCCATGCAATGCATATTACAGATATTAAGAACATAAGCTCAGTTATTTTGACTCAATTCATAATTAAGTGATACAGATCAATATCATCTACAATCTTCACAATACGTATACATTTATATAATCAACACCTTAGTATCAAAACATCAAATAGCACTCATACAATCTAATTCAGATCATAAATACATTGTGGAAGGCCAATTTTCATGTTAGATGACGTTTACAGCCTCAGAGACAAGTTTTAGAGTTTTTCCCATAGGCCACAGGGCCTGGCACACGCCTGTGTGCCCACTCGTGCGTCTCACACGGCTTGGCACACGCCTGTGTCATCTGCTCGTGTAATCCTAAGTAGTAAATAATGAGTCATATGGCCTGGACACACACCCGTGTCTTTAGTCTGTGTGGTATCCAAAAACAATAGTAGGTTACATAACCTGGGCACACGTCCGTGTCCCTAACTCATTTGTTCCTTATGTTGTACTCAGTGAGTAATATGGCCTAGACACACGCCCATGTCTTTGGCCTGTGTGAACTCTGCACTAACATGACCATACACGGCTTGAACACACACCCGTGTCCCTTGCCCATGTGGCTTGTATTTGGTGAATAATGTGTTACATGACCAAACACACGGCCTGTCACACGGCTATGTGGCATCGATAGTCATATTTTTTGGCATCCGAAATTCACAAAAACTTAAGTTTTTGGTACGCACTTGAAGTGATTTGAAAGTAGGAACAGCGTAAGGGATCTCTGAAGCCTAAAACGATCATCCGATAACTCAATCAACCAAATTTATCGACAATGAAGCACACAATTATACGCAGAACACTTATGTCGAAAGTTTCGGCACAAAAGCTTCAATGAATTCAACACTTACCGAAAGATCAACAACAATTACTTGAATTGACTTGCCAAGATTCGCTCCTTCCAACACCTACTCCTAAAATAAGGAAACCAAAATCATTTAACTAAGAGAATTTATCTATTAGCGCAAAACTATCTCAACGACACGAAACCATTGTTTCTTAGAACTTTCGACAGAATTACACAATTAACTTTCAATTGATATCATAGAAACGTACTTACCCGACCCGAATATTAGATCAAAAGAAGAAGTCCAACAATCGATAACAGAAACGCCTAAGAGATATAAAGAAAAAAACGGAGAAGAGAAAGAAAAAGAAAAAAGAAAGAACTTAGAAAAGTAAAGAAGAATAACGTTTTAAAATTTGTTTTAACCATCAATAAGTCAGATCTTAACGTATACGCTAGAACTCGAACATAGGACCAAACAAAATACAGAAGCATAACCATTGAATTGGCAAGGTCATTCTTGTCATAGATATACACAGAGTTAAATTTAAGTCAATGGTTTAAGAGCAATGATTGATAATTAACTAGCAAAACTTCTAAACTACGACTCGAATTTCTGACCACGAACACATAAGCAGAACATTTAACCACAGATAGAGACTTAATTATTGTAAAATCTTACAAATAAACATTCAAAATTTGGGGCGTTACAAATTTATATATATATATATTTGGAGAATGAATACGAAAGAGTATGATTATTTGAATGTAAAATATTTTTATAACATATAAATAACACATAAATATATGTTTTTGATATTTAAGTATAAAAAAATATTTAATAATGATATTCTTTTAAATAAGATTTTAAGAAAACTAAAATAATAATGTAATTTAATAAATTTTAAATAATATTTTGTTTGATAATAATAAAAACAATAGCTTTAAATGTCTATAATCTCTATAAAGTAGTTTTAAGAATTTTTTGTACATATCAATATTGCTTTTATTCCTTATTATATTAGTAAATATCATTTTTCATATTAGATTCTTATCATATATTCTATCATATCTTTTTTTTTTTTTATATATAATACTTAGAATTATTCATAGTCCCCCGTTAACTCTTAAAGAGGAGAATAATGTGCTTCAACATAGTTGAACCTACGTCCTCCTACATTGATAACAATATTGATGCCAATCGAGCTAAAACTCAATTGATTAGTAAATATAATTTTTAAATATAAATTTTTTATTTTTCTAAGATTTATCACATTTATAAATAATAATTTTATTTTTACTAAAATAATTGGTTAAAAAGATTACTTGATAAAAAGATTTATGTACTTATAAATAAAAATTAAGATTAATTTTATTAAATGAATTTATATAATAAATAATAAATTTGATATTAAATTACTTTGTATTTAAATTATCATGTTTCAATTGACCGAAAAAATTTAAAGGAAAAAAAATATATTACTTTAGTTTTAAATTGCAATTTTTAGTTATTCATTTATTAATTTTATATTTCATATATAAATTTTTATGATTAAAGTGTAAATTTACCATCATAGGTGAATATTGAAATTTGTTGCTATACTTTGCTTTCGTTGATATTTATCATTATATTTTTAAAACATGAGTAAATTTTTTATTCAAACTCTAATGTGATTTAATTTTATTATTAAACTTTAAATTTTATTAAATTTTGAAAAAAAATTATTTTTTAAATTAAATTTTATCACTTTAAAACATATTACTTTTGATGATTTGTAAAAATAATTAATAAAAAAATTATTTCAAATATTTTACTAGAATAGTTAACAATAATTTAACTTATAAATATTAAAAATTAATAAATTAAATTACAATTTCTAGTTAATGAAATAATCTTGAAAAATAAAAATACATGTATCATAAAAGAAAAAATAAGTTTACTTTTATAAAATAATCATTTTATTTATTTTTAATATTATATTAATTAGTGAATATTAAAATAAAATAATGAAAGAATTATTATTAAATTTTTTTCAAATTATTTTACAATCTAATCTAATCTATTTTATTTTTGAATTTATTAATTACTTTACCACAAATTAATTTATTTTGCTTTTATTAATGTTTGTTAAGGTGGTTTCGATATTACTGCATAGGCATTACCTTTGTTTTATACTTTTTTTTCCCCTAAAATACGTGGATTTAATTTTAGAAATTAATTTTTTTATATATGTTTAAAATTAAATATAATTCTTCCTCAACCTTTAAATAGAGGATAAACACGTTTTAATGCGCTTGAACTCATATTTTCTAACACTGAGAATAATACCGATATTAATTGAACTAAAACTCAGTCGGTAAAAAATAACATTTATATTATTATTTTTTTAATCTATAAAAAAAATAGAAATTATTAAAAATACACATTCAAAAGGAGCTTAGATTAAAATTTGTCTAGGTTTATTATGTACGTAATTACTAAAATAAATTCTTATATATAAATTTAAATTTAAACATGTTTTTATTATTTTAGAACACGTGTCATTATTCTATTGATTGTTAGTTCAAAATCTAATAATGTTAGTCCAAGTACCAAGAAAAAGGGTTTAATTCATGATTTGGTCCCTAAAGTATACACGTATTTTGCACTTTGGCATCTAAACTTTTTTTCTCCCGATTTGGTATTTAAAGTACACTCAAATTCTCAATTTGGTACCTAAATTATGACTTTAATAACTTTTTAGCCCATTTTTTGACAGATGCTAAAAAAGTAGTTATAGCCAATCAAAAAGTGCCGCATGACATCTTTATGTAAAAAAAAATAAAATTTTCTTTTATTAAATGTATATATACACATTAAAAAAATATAAAAATAAAAATAAATTTATAAAAAATTCAGAAATATAGATAAAATCTAGAAAAACATATAAATTATAAAAAAAATGTATAAAAATACAGTTTGCAAAAAAAAAAAACTATAATTGAAAAAAATCAGTTAAAATTAATAATATTATTACAAAAATGTAAGAAAATCGTAAAAAAAATAAAAAAAGGTTTAAATATTTTTTTTATAAAATTCTAAGGTATTTAAATTTCAATTTTTTTGCAATTACTTGAAATTTAAATACTTTTAAAAAATTTTATAATATTCTTCAATTTTTATATATTATTTGGACTTTTTAAAATTCAAAATTATATATTTTAGAATTTTATAAAAAAATATTTTTAAACTTTTAAAATTTGTTTATATATTATATATATATATATGTATATATATATATATATTATTCTTAATCAATAAACCAAACATTACAATTAGAAAATTTGACTATTCAATCCTTAATTTGTGTCCAAATCAACTAAAAAAAGCTGTTTACCGAAACACCTTCTATAATTAATTGAATATATACCTAGACTTGCATTGCACATTATTGTATTGTATTTATAACCCTGGAACTAAAAAATAAAATAAAATCATACCCCTTCTCTCTATATATAAGAGCTTAATGCAAAGAAACAAACAGAAGCTGTTTCCACTGTTGTACAAAACAAAAATATATAATCTGGTCTAATCTTCACCATTGGTAAGCTAAACGAAAGAGCTTCACCACAATGGCAAACATCCACCCCGATCATCGCTTCTCTCTTGTTTTTGGCCTTCTTGGTACGTACTATGTTCATAGATTTCTCTTCCTACTATCTAAGGTGAAGTCAGGAAATCTTGGTTGAAGGATCGGGATACGACTATACTTTGTTGAGGGTCAAACTTTAAAATTTTATGCTAAAAAGATTAAATTGTATTACAAAATAATACGAGGATCTAAAATTAGAATAAACCCACTTTATCCAGGAGATTTGTCTCGGTAATATCAGTTCACAACACGATATTATGCTCGTTATTTCATTGGTGATAAATATAAATGCAACCGAAAACATGATGGCGAATTAATTATTTTTGTGCAGAAAATATTTTATTGTTCCTCGTTTTCCTTGCCCCATTGTAGGTTTTTCTACTTAAACCTCTCATTAATAGCCTTTTTGTTTGAATGTTTAACAACATTGCTTTTCATTTTTCTTTGGGTCCATCGATCAAAGACCAACATTTTATAGGATTTTCAATCAATCCCATATTCAATAGCACTTTTCAGTGCCATGTTGTTGCTATATTATGCTTTCCTCGAGGAACATGATGCATCCATGTTCATTGTCGAAACCATTTTTTTGAAAAACGGTGTCGACTTTAGATTTTGAAAAAAAAAATGGAAGTCGCCACCAATCCTTTTTGTTGAGGTGTGATCAGGTTACCTCGTAAAACGATTGTTTTTAATAAACAGTTTGATTTATCAAAACAATGATTTTGGTATGCAAAACTCAGAAAATGAGTTTAGGAGTCGGTTACGCACGAGAAAGGATTAGCACCCCCGATACGCCCAAAATTGGTACCTAGTCGATTAATCAATGTCTTAATGTTGAAGATGTGAAAATTTGAAACAATTTAAAATACGATCCCTCTCTTTAAAAAAAAAAATCGTTTGGATAAATTGAATGTGTGTCAAAGGCTGTCTCGTCTCAAGGTAAAATGTCACATCCAATACGTTAGGACACAACATCTCGACCTTTGAGGCTAAGCTTGCCTTTTATTTGAAACTCATGTATTTAATTTTAGAAGGATATTCGGATACTTAGAGTGAATGAGAGAAATCGAAACCCAATATGTTAGGGCACGACCTGTCAAATTTCTAAATATAGAATATTGCCTTGATTTAGAAAATCTTATCTCGAGATAACAAAACGTCACATCCAATGTGTTAGGACACGACATCTCGAATTCTCGAGAATAAACTTTTTTATTCAGAATTTATGCATTTGATTTTTTTAAAAAGGATATTTGGTTATTTAGATTAAACGAAAAAATCGAAACTCAATACGTTAGGGCACGATTTTCTGAATTTCTAAATACGGAATATTGCCTTTATAAAAGGATCATTTCGGTGAAGGGTAAAATGTAGTATAATTTGTAATAAAATGTAAAAATAAATTACACAACTAATAAACGTAGCAGAATAATAATAAATGCGTTGATGAAACAATAATATGAGATTGAAAATAGAATGAGCAAAATAAAAACATAAAATTTAAGCAAATATATAAAGAAATGTAATAGTAATATAAAAAAACATCAATGATACTATATCACTATGAACAATATATATTAATAATACTAGTAAAAACAGAATAAAAATTATAATAATGAAAATAATAATAACAGTAATAATAAGTAATAATAATAAATAATAATAATAATACATTAATAATAATAATAATAATAGTAAATTAATAATAAAAACATGCGACAGTAATGAAAATTATAATACTAAAATATATAATAAGTATAATAGTGATAAAATAATAGAAGTAATATTAATAATGATCATAATAATAATAATTAAAAAAAGAAATGAAAATATGAAAACATATACGAGTATAGATGTATATATGATTAAAAAAATAAAAAAGGTAAAAGAGAACGATTTTAAATATTAGAGCACCAAAATAAAAAAATAATAAAAATAACAAAAATAGTAAAGTAATTAATTTAAAAAAACAAAAAAAAGGACCGAAATTGAATTCAGAACTAAAATTCGGGGCTAAATCAGAAATAAAAATAAAAGGAAGGACCCATTTAGTATTATTAAAAAGGAAGGACCCTTTTAGTATTATTCGGGGCTAAATTGAAGGCAAATCTTGTCTCCCTAAACAGTAGTGGAACATGATTTAAGCCGCCATCCTATCTCCCTGACTAGCAGTGGAATAGGTTGAAGATTGTAGATCTTGTCGCCCTAAACAGTAGTGGGACAAGATCGAAGGCAAATCTTGTCTCCCTAAACAGTAGTGGAACATGATTTAAGTCACCATCCTATCTCCCTGACCCGCAATGGAAGAGGCTGAAGATTGTAGATCTTGTCACCCTAAGCAGTAGTGGAACAAGATCGAAGGACAAATCTTGTCTCCCTAAGCAGTAGTGGAGCAGGTTGAAGATATAAGTCTTATCTCCCTGAAGTTGCAGAGGAGCAGACTGAAGATTATAGATCTTATCTCTTTGAAATTGCAGTGGAGCAGATCGAAGACGGCGAATCTTATCTCCATGTATCGGTAATGGAGCAGATTAGAGCCATCAACCTTATCTCCTTGAAGATACAGCGGAATAGGTTGAAACTACCAGTTTTCATCTCCTTAAAGTTCCAGCGGAGAAGGTCGAAGCTACAAATCCCTTTTCCTTGAAATTACATTGAAGTTTCAGTAGAGAAGATCAAAGATTACAAATCTCTTCTCCCTAAATTCTTATCCCTTTGAAGTTCAAGCGGAGCAGGTCGAAGCTACAAATCCCTTTTCCCTGAAATTACATTGAAGTTTCAGTAGAGAAGATCGAAGCTACAAATCTCTTCTCCCTGAATTCTTATCCCTTTGAAGTTCCAGCGGAGTAGGTCGAGGCTACAAATCCCTTCTCCCTGAAATCCTTATCTTCTTTGAAGTTTCAGTAGAGAAGATCGAAGTTACAAATCTCTTCTCCCTAAATTCTTATCACCCTCGAAGTTCCAGCAGAGGAGGTCGAAGCTACAAATCCCTTCTCTCTGAGATTACATTGAAGCTATAATTCTTATCTTCTTGAAGTTTCTGTAGAGAAGATCGAAGCTACAAATCTCTTCTCCCTGAAATTATATTGAGGATCAATTCTTATTTCCTTAAAGTTCAGTAAAGCAGATCAAAGCTACAAATCTCTTCTCTCTGAAATTGTATTTGGAGCAAATTGAAGCTACAAGTCCCATCCCTCTGAAGTGGCGGTAGAGTGGGTTAAAACAACAAGATACGGTGACTAGAACGAGGCTACCTGAAGAAGAGAAGCACTAAAGAAGTCAAGCCCCAGCGAGACCGGGCAAAATTTGTCTTTCTTAAAAGTCTTTGCACCATTCCCGTTACACGACAATGAGCAAAGAGGAGAAGCTACACAAACCAATTTTGGCCCGGGCCTTCCAAACCCATTACAGCAGCCCAAAATCAATTACAAAACACACCCAACTAAACTTAACCTAGCCCAAATCTAAGCCCAACACCTAAAATAAAAAAAAAAAATTTCAAACCCTAGCCACCTAGGTCTGCGCCTCCTCCACTGTTATTGACCACCGCCCATGTTAGCACCGCCCTCCTCCACTTGCTCAAGTGGCCTGCGACAGAAATGACAGCATAAAAAAATATATTATAATATTGTAAAATGCCTATAAAAAGCCAATCAAATTCTATTGTATGGGAGGATTTTTTTGATGGAATACAAACAATAGATATTTCTAACACATACAAACAAAGAAAAACAACAAAGCAGATTGAAGAAAAATTAGAATCGTAAAGGTTACCTTTTTTTCTTTATTTTCCTGTTTTTAAAATCGTTTATATCAAAAATTTTCTTTTTTCTTTATTTTCCTTTTGTTTGAAAAAATATGTACATCAAATATATATATTAAAAGTATAAAAAAAGAAAAACTTACCTTTTCGACTTACCGGCCACCGCACACTGTGACGCTGGCGACGGTGCGCGGCGGCGAAGGTGCCGGATCTTTGGCCAGACTCTCAGGCTCTAGAAAAGGAGAGAGTTGAGAGCATTTTCCAGTTTTTTAGAAGAAGGGAAGAAAATGAAATTTTTGTCCAAAAATTGACTTATATAGGCCCTCAAAACGACATCGTTTTGATGCTGGCCTTAAACGCTCAAAACGACGTCGTTTCGCCCCTTAACCTACGTGTTGACCCGACCTGCTCTAGGGGTCCGCATGTTTATAAAACCTATCCAAATGAGTATTTATGAGGCCCCGGCTCATTACTACAACGTAGAAGAAAAAGAGAAAAATGATCATCCGTGGTACCACGATATACTGCAATATGTGAAGAATCGTGAATACCCTGATCAAGCAACTGAGAATGATAAAAGGACGTTGAGAAGACTAGTCTGTGTCTATGTCTTAGATGGAGAGATCCTATATAAAAGAAGAAAGGATCAAGTACTATTGAGGTGCGTGGACGCTGCCGAGGCTAAGAAAATCCTAGAAGAAGTTCATGAGGGTGTCTGTGGAACGCATGCCAATGGTTTCACAATGGCCAGGCAAATCATGAGATTCAGGTATTATTGGTCTACCATGGAAGGAGATTGCATAGATTATGCTAGGAAATGTCATAAGTGCCAAATTTATGGGGACAGGATTCATGTACCTCTCTTACCTCTGCATGTTATGACTTTCTCATGACCTTTCTCTATATGGGGCATGGACGTCATTGGACCAATCTCGCCAAAAGTTTCCAACGGGCATCGGTTCATCTTTGTGGTGATCGACTACTTCACTAAGTGGGTAGAGGCCGCTTCATATGCTAATGTGACAAAGTCAGTAGTCAGCAAATTCTTAAAAAAAATCATATATCGGTATGGAATGCCAGAAAAGATCATATCTGAAAACACATTGAATTTGAACAATAGCACGATAGCAGAGGTCTGCAGCCAGTTCAAAATTAAACACCACAACTCGTCACCATATCGCCCAAAAATGAATGGTGCAGTTGAAGCGGCTAATAAAAACATCAAGAGGATAGTGGGGAAAATGACTGAAACCTACAAAGATTGGCACGAGAAGTTACTATTTACCCTCCTCACCTATCGAATATCGGTCAGAACTTTCACTGGGGCAACTCCTTTCTCATTGGTTTATGGAATGGAGGCAGTTTTACCCATTAAAGTCGAAATTTCAGCCCTTCGAGTCTTGTTCGAATTGAAGTTGGACGAAGCAGAATGGATCCAAGCTCGATATGATTAGCTAAATTTAATTGAAGAGAAGAGGCTGAAAGCCATCTGGCATGGTCAAATGTACCAAAAGCGGATGATACGAGCTTACAGCAAAAAGGTTCACCCAAGAGAATTCCATGAGGGAGACCTAGTGTTGAAAAAAATCCTTCCCATACAAAAGGATTTCAGAGGGAAATGGATGCCGAACTGGGAAGGACTTTATATGGTAAACAAAGTGTTCTCTAGAGGAGCATTAATTTTGGCCAAGATGGATGATAAAAGCTTGTCCAATCCCATTAATTCAGATTCGGTCAAGAAATACTTTACCTAAAAGAGGGAGAAGCTAAGGCGAAAACCCATAAATGGCACTTTAAAACCTTCTAAAAAAAGAGAGGAGAGGCCAGTGTGAAAACCCGCAAAGGGCACTTTGAGACCAAAAGGGTTTTGAGTCGAAAACCCCAAAAGGACGGCTCAAATTTTGACAAAGGAGGGGGTACATGACGATCTTGTCCTCTCAGAATTAATAAGAAGGAGGAACGTTACACCTCGGGACATCTACAAAATACTGCAAATCTCTCAACACTTGTTCAGCTCAAAATGATCTTCAAAGACTGGATAGTGAAGCTCAGACTGTGATATCTGGGACTCCTACTTTCATTTTGTTCATTTTGTGTTCCAAGCAGTGTTTGTTTCCCTTGATTAATCTAATTCTATTTTTGATAAATTCTAATTTTGTTCATCATTTTGATCTTTTTCAAGCATTTTGCATTGAAATAACGATTAATGGACCAATAATGCTTTCACAAAAGAAGTTTTGCATATTACTCTGGAAGTTTCTAAATAGTATAAGAACCTAAAACATGACCATTGTTAGAACTCACCAAGCCTAAGGTTTGGAAACTTTTGAGAAAGAGGAGTCTAAAATTGTGACTATCTCTCCAGGCTCACTGTTAAAGATATCAGTTACACAAGAAGACAATATATTGCGTCAGTGAAGAGCCTTGATAAACAATGAGCATTGACCACCTTAAACACTGAAAGAGGAGTCATTCTCATAGCATTTCTGCATTCATATATCATCTAGTTAGGAGTATTTGACTCATTCTGATCATGGCATCCTAATTATTTGGCATAAACATAGACCATAAAATCGATTCTACAAGACAGGTTCCCTAGAGGACAATGTAGCAACATCGATGAATTCCCAGTCCTATCTCCCTGACCAGCAGTGGAATAGGTTAAAGATTGTAGATCTTGTTACCTTAAACAGTAGTGGGGCAAGATCGAAGGCAAATATTGTCTCCCTGACCAGTAGTAGAACATAATTTAAGCCACCATCCTATCTCCCTGACCAGCAGTGGAATAGGCTAAATATTGTAGATCTTGTCGCCCTAACCAGTAGTGGGGCAAGATCGAAGGCAAATTTTGTCTCCCTAACCAGTAGTGGAACGAGATTTAAGCTACCATCCTATTACCTTGACCAGCAGTGGAATAGGTTAAAGATTGTAGATCTTGTTGCCCTAACCAGTAGTGGGGCAAGATCGAAGGCAAATCTTATCTCCCTAACCTGTAGTGGAATAGGATTTAAGCCACCATCTTATTGCCCTGACCAACAGTGGAATAGGTTGAAAATTGTAGATCTTGTCGCCTAAACTAATAGTGGGGTAAGATCAAAGGCAAATCTTGTCTCCCTAACAGTAGTGGAACGAGATTTAAGCCACCATCCTATTGCCTTGACCAGCAGTGGAATAGGTTGAAGATTGTAGATCTTGTCGCCCTAACCAGTAGTGGGGCAAGATTGAAGGCAAATCTTGTCTCCCTAACTAGTAGTGGAATAGGATTTAAGCCACCATCCTATTGCTCTGACCGACAGTGGAATAGGTTGAAAATTGTAGATCTTGTCGCCCTAACCAGTAGTGGACAAGATCGAAGGCAAATCATGTCTCCCTAACCAGTAGTGGAACATGATTTAAGCCACCATCCTATTGCCCAGACCAGCAGTGGAATAGTTGAAAATTGTAGATCTTGTCGCCCTAACCAGTAGTGGGGCAAGATCGAACAAAAATCTTGTCTCCCTAACCAGTAATGGAATATGATTTAAGCCACTATCCTATTGCCCTGACCAGCAGTAGAATAGGTTGAAAATTGTAGATCTTGTCGTCCTAACCAGTAGTGGGGAAAGATCGAAGGTAAATCTTGTCTCCCTAACCAGTAGTGGAACAAGATTTAAGCCACCATCCTATTGCCCTGACCAGTAGTGGAATAGGTTAAAAATTGTAGATCTTATCGCCCTAACCAGTAGTGGAACAAGATTGTGGAACAAGATTGAAGGCAAATCTTGTCTCCCTAAACAGTAGTGGAACAAGATTTAAGCCACCATCCTATCTCCTTGACCGGCAGTGGAATAGGCTGAAGATTGCAAATCTTGTCTCCCTGATGATACAACAGAACATGTTAAAGTTACCAATTCTCATCTCCTTGAAGTTCCAGCGGAGAAGGTCGAGGCTACAAATTTCTTCTCCCTGAGATTGCATTAGAGTGGCTCGAAGCCACCAGTCTTGCCTCTTTGAAGTTTTAGCGGAGAAGGTCGAATGTACAAATCCCTTCCCCCTGAAATTAAATTAGAGCCATTCATCCTACTCCCTGAAGTTACAGTGGAGCGAATTAAAGCGATGAACCCTATACCTCTGAAGTTGCAGCGAAGCTGATTAAAGCTACAAGCTCTATCTCTCTGAAGTGACGATAGAGTGAATCAAAGAAACAAGGTTTAGTGGACTAGAACGAGGCTACCCGAAGGAAAGGAGCGCCAAAACCGACCGAGACCTGGTGAGGCTGGACAAAGTTGGTCTTTTTTAAAAGTCTTTGCTCCGTTCTCGTTACACAACAACGAGCAAAGAGGGGCAGCTGTATAACCTCAAATTTGCCCGGGCCCATTTCTAAAACTCGATACAACTTATTAAACACCAAAACCCCCAACCTATTGCATCAAAATCCACCTAACAAACCCATTTAAAGCTTAAAACTATCGACTCAATTTCAAACCCTAAACAGACCCAACATCACAAACCCGATTGTAAGCCTATTCCAACATAGCCCAAACGAAAAACACTAGCTTGCTGCTCACTTACACTGTCAAGTCAGATGAGGTCACGTCCACCGCCTCTGCCACCGACCTTCTTCAAGTTGCACCGCCACCTGCAAGCATTACAAAGAAAAGACAGAAAGCAACACAAATCATAATGTAAAAATGGCTATAAAGCCGGTTGAAAACTCATTGTAAAGGATTTGACAGTTTTTTTTATCAATACAACAAATAGAGATTTCAAATACAAACAAGCTTAGATAAAATGCAAAAAAAGAGCTGGGATTAAACGCTAAAACTACTAAAAATCGAAATCAGAATGAATAGAGGTGACTTTTTTTCTTTTATTACCGAAGCCTTCTTTTTTTCTTTTTCTTTTCGGCATATATACATATGCATATTATTATTTGAATAATAGAAGAAACCTATTCCTCTGCTGGTCAGGGAGATAGGATGGAACATGATTTAAGCCACCATCCTATCTCCCTAACCAGCACTGGAATAGGTTAAATATTGTAGATATTGTCGCCTTAAAAAGTAGTGGAGCAAGATCGAAGGCAAATCTTGTCTCCCTAACCAGTAGTGGAACATGATTTAAGCCACCATCCTATCTCCCTGACCAGCAGTGGAATAGGTTGAAGATTGTAAATCTTGTCTCCCTAACCAGTAGTGGAACATGATTTAAGCCACCAACCTTGTTTCTCTGAAGATACAGCAAAACAGGTTGAAATTACCAATTTTCATCCCCTTGAAGTTCCAGTGGAGAAGGTTGAGGCTACAAATCTCTTCTCCCTAAAATTGCATTGGAGTGGCTCGAAGCCACCAACCTTGTCTCCCTGAAGATACAGCGGAACAGGTTGAAACTACCAGTTTTCATCTCCTTAAAGTTCTAGTGGAGAAGGTCGAAGCTGCAAATCCCTTTTTCCTAAAATTAAATTGAAGTTTCAGTAGAGAAGATTGAAACTATAAATCTCTTCTCCCTGAATTCTTATCCCCTTTGAAGTTCCAGTAGAGTAGGTCGAGGCTACAAATCCCTTCTCCTTGAAATCCTTATCTTTCTTGAAGTTTCAGTAGAGAAGATCGAAGCTACAAATATCTTCTCCTTGAATTCTTATCACCCTCGAAGTTCCAGCGAAGCAGGTCGAAGTTACAAATCCCTTCTCCCTGAGATTACATTGAAGCCATGATTCTTATTACATTGAAGTTTCAGTAGAGAAGATCGAAGCTACAAATCTTTTCTCTCTGAATTCTTATCTCCTTAAAGTTCCAGCGGAGTAGGACGAAGCTATAAATCCCTTCTCCCTGCAATTACATTGAGGATCAATCCTTATTTCCTTGAAGTTTCAGTAGAGAAGATCGAAGCTACAAATCTCTTCTCTCTGAAATCGTATTGGAGCAAATTGAAGCTATAAGTCCCATCTCTCTGAAGTGACGGTGGAGTGGATCAAAGCAACAAAGTGCAGTGGACTGAAACGAGGCCACCTGAAGAAGAAGAGCACCGAAGAAGTCAAGACTCAACGAGACCGGGCAAAATAGGTCTCTCTTGAAAGTCTTTGTTTCATTCCCGTTACACGACAATGATCAAAGAGGGGCAGCTGTACGAGCCCATATTTGCCCAAGGCCCATTTCTGAAACCCAAACACTAAAACCCAATAGACCCATAAATCCAAAATTAAACAAGCAGTCCATTTTTACAATTATCAGCCCAATAAACAAACAAACCCAAACCCAATTCCTAACCCTAAGCCCAATACCCAAATCCAAAAAAAAAAAACACAAAACAATTTCAAACCCTAGGTGCGCCGCACCTTGGGCCTTCTGACTAGCCACTTGCCTCTGACACCACCGCCATTGTCGCATCAACACCGCCTCTTGCCATCGGCCATCGTACCAACAAGCATTAAAAAGAAGAGACAGAAAGCAAAATGAGAGCATTGTAAAATGGCTATAAAAGCCAATCGAAATTTGTTATAAAAGGATGGACAGTTTTTTTTAATACAAACACTAGATTTTAAAATACAAGCAAAACAGTGATTCTAAAAGTAAGAGAAAAGCCCTAAATCGGGGAATCCAAATACCAAAAAAATCAAAATCGAAAACCCTAAGGTGATTTCGCTTTATATATTTTTCTTTTTTTCTATTCGCGAATCTGTCTTATCATGTTTACATACATAAATACATAGTATAAATATATATATATAAAAGAAATAAATACCTGAAAAGGGGGGCCGAAAAGGATTTTTTTTGAACTCTAGCCGCCGTATACGGCGACCGGCGGTGGCGGAGACACTACGGCGTGCAACGGAAGACGGTGTTGGAGCCAGGTCAGACTTGAGGCGGGTTGAGCGAGTTTTTGCAAAGGTTTTCAGTTTTTTTTTTGTGAAATGGGGAGAATGAATTTTTTTTCAAAGAAAAGTGGCTTTTATAGCCTGGTAAAACGACGCCGTTTTGGTCGGTGTCCTTAAGCCCCAAAACGACGTCGTTTTACCCTGACCCGATCTGACCCAATCCATCCGGCTTAGGATCCGAGTGTTTTTAAGCGGAAGGGTTATTTGCACTTTTGGCCCTTCCGCTTTTTCATGTTTTTGCAATCCAGTTTTTTTAATTTTTAGATTTTGGCCCTTTAATTTGTTTCAATTCCAATTTAGTCCTCCCTATATGGCGCGTTTTGGAGGAGAAGGGAGAATTAGCCCTTTAGCCCCTACCCAATATTTGCGCTTACATATCGATCCTTCTCTCTTCTATTTATTTCAAATTCGCCCCAGAATTCCATTTTTAATCCAATTTCAGTCCTTTTGATCATTTTCTCTCATTTATTATTAAATTATTTTTAATATTAATATTATTATATTATACTTAGTATTATTTTAATATTATATTATTATATTAGGTTTACTACTATATTTATTGTTATTATTTTTAATATTGTTATATTCACTATTATTATTTTCTACTTTCTTTTTAATATCTTACTATTATCATTGTTATTATTATTATTATTATTATTTTCTACTTTATTAATTATTATCGTATTATTACTAGTATCATTAATATGATTGTTACTATTATTATTGTTATTCCATTATTATATCTCATTTGTATTCTTTGATCTAATATCTTTAAATATATTTATTTTATTTTGTCACTTTATTATTTAATTATTTATATTCTTTTATGTGATCACCAACTTTAGATTATGTATTACTTTTATTATTATTATTATTATTATTATTATTATTATTATTATTATTATTATATACCATTCAATTATGTAGTTGTTTTTAATTTACTATTGTATTTTTTTTATTTCATTTTGCTTTGATCTGTAATTAACTCGTGTGTTTCGTTGATTTACTTTATTCTCAGTTTCTATATTGTTTTCTATTAACGCATTTATTTTATTATGCATCATTCATTCCGGATTTTATTACAAAATCATATTACACTTTACCCGACGCAAAAATGATTCTTTTATAAAGGTAATATTCCATATTTAGAAATTCAAGAGGTCGTGCCCTAACGTATTAGACTGCGATTTTTTCTCGTTTACTCTAAATAACTGAATATCCTTTTTAATAATACATAAATTTTAAATAAAAAAGCTTATTCTCGAGAATTCGAGATGTCATGTCCTAACGTATTGGATGTGACGTTTTGTTATCTCAAAATAAGGTTTTCTAAATCAAGGCAATATCCTGTATTTAGAAATTTGAGGAATCGTGCCCTAACGTATTGGGTTTCGATTTTTCTCATTTACTCTAAGTATCTGAATATCCTTTCAAAATTGAATACATTAGTTTCAAATAAAAGGCAAGTTTAGCCTCAAAGGTCGAGGTGTTATGTCCTAACGTATTGGATGTAACATTTTACCTTGAGACGAGACAGCCTTTGACACACATTCAATTTATCCAAACGATTTTTTTAAAGGCATTAAAAGAGGGATCGTATTTTAAATTGTTTCAAGTTTTCACATCTTCGACACTAAGACATTGATTAATCGACTAGATACCAATTTTGGGCGTATTGGGGGTGCTAATCATTCCTCGTGCGTAACCGACTCCCGAACCCATCTTTCTAATTTTCGTAGACCAAATCGTTGTTTTGATAAATCAAATTATTTATTAAAACAACCACTTTTCGAGGTGACCCTATCACACCTCAACAAAAAAAGGATTGGTGGCGACTTCCTTTTTTATTTTCATTTTTAAAATCCAAATTCGACCTCGTTTTCAAAAAAAAAAAAAAAAGAGGTTTTGACACTCATCACCATTAACTCCATTGGTTGCTTCATTGAATCCCTCTATCTCTTCTTTTACATGATTTATGCAACCAAAAGTGCTAGGGTACGTTTATTTTATTTTGGATGCACTGTGATTTAATCATAATATGTAACCTATTAATATAGCTCAATTTTTAACTTAGATAATTTAAAATTAATCATTTATTTTTAATATTTTTAAAAATGGACGAATTTAAATAAGAGAATTCAATTTAATTTTTATGATATCCAATTCGATTTTTAATAAATCAAAATACTCTTATTAACTATTTTGCTTTTAAAACCGAGTTAAACCTACTTATTATAAGCCATATATGACATATCCATACAATTAATATTTTGCAGATATACACAACCAAGCTTTTCATATGTTTCAACATTGTAGCATTAGGGTTAATCATAATGATCACATTCATATTTTCAAAGGGCTCCCTTAGAGTTTTCACTGTGGGATGGATTTGTGCTGTCTTCTCACTTTGTGTCTATGCTGCTCCACTTAGTATAATTGTAAGTCTAATCACAACAGTTATTTTTAATCTAATAATTTCCATTTTATGTTTGAATATCAGAGGTTGGCTATAAGAACAAAGAGTGTGGATTACATGCCGTTCTCATTGTCATTCTTCTAGACACTCTGTGCCGTAACTTGGTTCCTTTATGGCTTTTCATCGAGAGGTAAGATCAAAGGAAAGTTCTTTTATGACTTTTTATTTTTAGTGAGAGATTATTATGAAACGGTACGATTAAATAGAATTTTATTAATAAAGCATTACATTTTTAATAATAGAATTCGAGTTTGAATCATAGAAGTATATTTTTGAAAATAACAACTATAAATCTTTAAAATATTAATTTTTATGTACTGTAAAACGAATATAAAAAATACTTGAATTAAAAAAAAAAAAAGGCAAGTAAGGGCAACACCTCATCAAGTGGATAAATACACTAGAGTCCAATAGGAATTGCTAACACATGCTTAGCAAGAGCATCACGACTTTATTACACTCTCGATAAACATGAATTACTTGAACATTTCAATCATTTTAGTTCATATAGCCGTCCTTTTAAAGGGTAAGTATTGCCAAATTCATTATTAGCGCTTCATTGTTGATATATTTTATTTTACTCTTTGCCTTACTCCGTAATGGATGTTAAAATTTGAATACTAACACTACTTTCAAGATGTTAGATACATTCATAATCATTCCGTTTTACCACACCTCATTTGATGTTTATGAATTATTTTTAATAAGTTTAAAGTACAATTTAGCTATAAAGTATATTGCTTTTCTCACTTTGATCTTTAAAATTTTTTTGGCTCACTTCAGTCCCTAACATTATTCAACATTCACAAATTGATCCCAAAATATTATCAGATGTTCCTCATTCAGTCTTTTGGATGTTAAAAAAGCTGGTAAGGATATCTAGCTAATCATAAATTTCCATGTGGCATACATTGATGTCATAATGACACCATCATTCGAAAAAAAAAAAACTAATAGATACTTTAAAATATAAAAAAATTACAAATAAAATATGAATAAAACTATATATATAACTGTTTAAAAAATTGTAAAAAGATTATTTAAAAACTATGAAAAAGTTATAAAAATTATTAGAAATTACAAATTATTGTAAAAAAATTATAAAAAATATCAGAAATTGTAAATTATTAATTTTTTTTTAAAAAGCAAATATTATTGCATCTTAGAATAAAGTATAACTTCTCTAATCAAATTTAAAATATTAAAAATTTGATATAAAAATTGCATATGGTAATACAATTAATTGTATTAGGTTGTGGTTAATGTTACTTTTTGAGACTTAAGATCAATTGTGATCTTTAGGCTGTTGATATTTAATAGCAATTAAGATGAAAATATGATATAACGAAAAGAGAAAGAGAAAATAAAAAGAAAATAAATAAAAAGATGAAGAGCAAATTTTAGTAGAATTTAAAAAGGAACAATATGAAAATTCAATTAGGAAAAGGAGAGAAAAGATAGTGGAATTATAATTCTAAGGAAAGACAATATATGAATTCTAGTTAGGAAAGAATTGGGAGTAAATGGTGACAATTTGCAAATATCCCTATTTTTGGCCGAATTTAAAAGAAAATGAAAGGGAGATGCGTGGCTTGAACTCGAGTCAAAAGGGGTATTAACACCTTAATCATTAGGCTATACTCATTTCTTATTAAATTTTATCCCTAACAATTTATATTTTGTGTTTTGTCGAAATCTCAAAATTAAAAAGGAAGGAGGAGAATGCTCAAACTGGTCATTTAAGGGACTATCATGCTAACCATTAGGCCTAAGCCTATTTCTTGTTTAGTTTTTGTTTCAAATAATATTTGTTTTAGTATGGTTTTTATCAAAGGTTGTTGAAAATAAAAGAAAAAAAATGGAAAGAATGAGATTTAAACCTATGACTTTTAAGATAGATACACTATCACTTAATTATATATATTAATTTCGGGCTCAACTTACATATTCTTTATTGGCTTACACATTTACTCATTTTTTATTAACTTATTTAATTTTATAGTTTTTAACACATTCCACTTTAGTTTATATATAATAATTAATACTCATAATTAAGTCTCATTATTAATATTTTAATTTATTTTACCCATCTTCCAATTAGGTCCTAACTCAATTAAAACACACTATTTTCAAATTAAATCTCGTAATCAAGTTTCATTTTAGATTAATTAATAAAACAAAACTTGATTATATTATTTTAATACTTTAAGTAATTATTTAAAGCAAAGTTTAAAGACTAAATCATAATTTTAGTAAAATATTTTAGTAAAACCTTTTTGGTAAAATCAAGAGTAAAATTATGGAATTATCCAAATGAGACTTAATCATGCAAATTTTCAAGCTATTTCATAGCATTTAAGGACTTCAATTGCATAGCATAAAAATCAGGACTCAATTGCAAATATAATAAAACATGCCCAACCTTCATATGACATATTATACATACTATTTCGTGTTTTCATGCCAATTTTCCTATTCTAACATGTCGTATATCATACATAGATCATTCAAATCATGCTTAGTTATATTAACATACATTAACACACTTTAACAATCATACGTGTTCAGGATTACATTCAATCAATCAAGCACAAACCCAATTCTTCTAACCCCATTTTTGGGATGTAACAGAAATTATCAAATTGTACTTGTTTACCCTATTGTGAAAAATTCTAAGTTTCTTTCTTTTTTTCAATATTGAAATTTTAAATTTCAAAACATGAAAATAAATTATTGAAAAATTGTATCCCTTGATAGTGTTAGTTGATTTATTACTATAATATTAAAATTAATTAAATTAATCTCTTTCTAAAATTTTAAATTTTATTTTATGTTTTCAAATTAAAATAAACTCAAATAACTCATCCTTAATAATTGTCTATGAAACCCAAATTTCTTTTGATTATATGAACTTAAATTTTCTATGCTAAGCTAAAAACAAAGAAAAATCTTTACAATTAATTAAATTAATTAATTATTTGAGTTAATTCTGTTAAGAATAATTTGAAAACATAAAATAAAAATTTAAACTTCAGGAGATTAATTTAATTAATTTCAATATTATAGTAACAAATCGGTTAACATTATCAATGGATAAATAATTTTCAATAACTTATTTAATTTATTTGATTTTTTGGATTTTAAAATTGAAATATTTAAAAAAATTAAAATTTTCGACAATGGGATAAACAATTTGATAATTTTTGTGTATTATTTTAACTTCTACCGCTTTTTCACTTTGATCCTTTATCTTTTTTTACCCCAATCATTGCTTAAAAAAATATTTTTTAGGTGACAAAAATAAAAAAAATGTAAACATGATATAACGTGTATAATTAACAGTCGTTAGAAATTAACGTTTAGGTAACTCAAAATAAAAACGCTCTAAAAATTGTAACGAAATTACAAAAATTTCATTTTGAAGAAAGGGCCCTAAAATTTATTAAGCAAAGATTATGAATCAAAATCTAATACTCCATCCGAGAGTAGAAACAGTGGCCTCAAAGATTTTATCACTCTTTTCTAAGCCCATTCAGCTCGAGCTCAACTTAAATAATCCATGTTCATTATAAAAAGTTAAAATTACATAGTCTTTCATCACTAAAACACATAATCATTTTTAACATAATACGATTGAGCAAAATGAATATAATATGAAAATTCATTAAAACATTACACAAATAATTCACCAAAATCATGGATATGTCAAAATTGATATATAATATAAAGTATAACATGTCAAAATTTATAATAAATATAGAGTGCGTTAAACAAACGACTGTGGTACGATTACAACACGGAAGCAAACATCATGGAACTAACTCAAGCAAGTGTCAAGGGAAGATGAAGGACCTTGATCACTTCTCAGCCAAAATGCCGCGCCACGAGTACAGCTCGCCGCGGTGGTGGTGGGAAGCAGATGGCCATGAGGGCGAGAGCAATAACCAGCACCATGAGGAACCCGGTGAAGTCCAAACTGTTCCCTTCTTTTATTTCCGAGCAGATGACTTTCCCCATCTTCGATCAGATCAGCGTCGGTCGGCTTCTGGTTGGTTCCTGTCCCGAAAGGAGGGCTCGGAGTCAGGGGGAAATATTGAAATGAAAATTGTATTATAGATGGTAATGGGTCTATATTTCAAGTCAACTCCGATAATCAAAATTTGTAGACTCTTGGAAGACTTCAAATTATGGTTAGGTGAGTTGTGACGTGTGGACTAACCCCTCACTATACGAAACAAGTCTTTTTTTTTTAATTACTATAAAAAATTTCTTTTAAATTTGATATCGAGGCATACCAATTAAGGTACAATAAAAGTAAAAAAATATACGGATCTTAAAGATAATATATTATAGATTCTAATCATATATTTTTTTTATATAAAGTCTAGAACTACTCATATTCCTACTCAACTCATAAATAGGAGGATAATACGCTTCAGCACACTTGAACTCATGTTCTCTTGTATTGACAATAATGCCCATATCAATAAAACTAAAACTCAATCAACATGAATCTAAATAAATTAACATTAAGATTAGCAAACCCGACCCTGTGGATCGTCTGGAGGTATGGCCAACCAAGGCTTAAGGGGTTCAAAATATTATTTTTTAATTTTTAAGGGGCCCATTTTTTTTTTTTTAGCTTTTAAAGATTCAAAAATTTTCATTTTACCAACTTTTAAGGACCTAAAAAATTTTTCTCCAACATTTAAAGAACTTAAAACCTCATTTTATTATTTTATATAAAGCCAAAAAACTAATAACGAGAAGAGATTAAGTCTAACTCTAATTTGACAACTTAAATATATCCCCTAATGTTAAATTTGGGTTAGTATTCTTAACCACCATTGAATTAGCATCTTTGGAATTATTAAAAGATAAGTTTGGTACAAACATCTCAACATCAACGAACATATGGCTAAAATAACTTTCTCCACCGTCCTTTATATTAAATCCTACCACAATAAATATGTATACAGTTTCTTCTTCATCTTTATTATTCTAATTTGTTTTATCAGTGTAAAATTAACATAATTTTACATTATTTCATATTTTTTATACAATTAACATTTCAATAATTTATCCGTTATTTTTTATATTTTACTCATATAAATTATATATAACAAATTTAACATAAATTAAAAATTT
This sequence comes from Gossypium stocksii, assembly GCA_020496765.1. Classification (NCBI taxonomy): domain Eukaryota; kingdom Viridiplantae; phylum Streptophyta; class Magnoliopsida; order Malvales; family Malvaceae; genus Gossypium; species Gossypium stocksii. Next base: position 7,755,846 of record CM035623.1, read on the forward strand.
TTAACTATTTATTTTTCATATTGTATCCATCACTTATTGGAATTAAGAGAGTATTTTTCTTTGTCCTCTAATAACCACATTTCATTAAATTTTATCTACTTTATCTGTTATATTTCATATTAGACCTACCTATAGGTTAGGCATGGTGGCGGCTTGGATTTTTCCATCAACCCTTTTAATAAGTCATATAGTGTGAAACTAGTTCATATTTGAACGTGACGTACGGGTTAATTGTGTATATTAAAATTTTTAATATAATTATAAAATATTTTTAAAGATATTTAATTAATTTAGAATTAATTATATTAATGTTAATTAATTTTAAAAATATTTAATATTAAAATAATATAAAAATTCATCATAGTTTGAATATTAATATATTTGTTATGAATATTTATGTGGATGCCATTATCACCCCCATAAGTTATGAGACTCTTCCTATACCCCCATAAGTTATGAGACTCTTCTTATACTCCATAAGTTATGAGACTTTTCCTATACCCCATTAATATGGGAGATAAAAGGTCATGACCCTTTACATGCCCTATAATAATTAGAGAGTTACTTTTAACCCCTATATATATGGGGCTCATGTACTCATGAAAGAATAGAAATAAGATACACTCTCTCTTCTACATTCTCTCTTCACTCTCTCTTCTATCACATTTTAGTTTGTTCTTTCTTTTCATTATTTCACAACACGTTATCAGCACGAGTCTCTAATACAAGAAATCAAAGCCAACAAACTTTTCCTTAAAGATTCCCGAAGGACGCTTAGGTGAAGTAAGGGTAACAAGTTGATCTATTTCATTTGCATATGTGTTATTTCATTTGCATATTAACATGCTTTATTTTACATTATTGACTTGTATATTTTGTCCTATAGTTTTATAATGTCAAATCTTACAAAACTCGAATTTGTGGCTCTGGACATCACTGGAAATAACTATTTATCATGGGTACTAGATGCTGAAATTCACTTAGATGCAAAGGGTCTTGGTGAGACTATTAAGGAGGGAAATGAAGAAAGTACACAAGATAAGGCCAAGGCCATGATTTTCCTTCGCCATCACCTCTATGAAGGTCTAAAGACCGAATATTTGACTGTTAAGGACCCCCAAATTCTTTGGGCCAATTTAAAGGAAAGGTATGACCACTAGAAAACTGTGATTTTGCCTAAAGCTCGTTATGAGTGGCTGAATTTAAGATTGCAAGACTTTAAGTCTATTAGTGATTATAACTCGGCCATGTTTAGAATCACTTCGCAATTGAATTTATGTGGAGAGAAGATTACTGATGCAGAAATGTTAGAGAAAACATACTCAACTTTCCATGCAAATAATGTTGTCCTGCAGACACAATATCGTGAAAAAGGATTCACGAAATATTCTGAATTAATTTCTTGTCTCCTAGTGGCGGAGCAAAACAATGAGCCACTAATGAAAAATCATGAATTACGCCCAACTGGCTCTGCTCCACTCCCTGAAGTGAATGTGAGTTTACATAATGGGCAAGAATTAAAAGAAACACACCATGCAAATAGGAGTGTGCGTGGCCGTGGTTGTGGCCGAGGGCATGGCCGCGGACATGGATATGGATATGGTCGAGGCGGTCGTTTTAAAAATTCACATTCCTACCAGAAGTGGGATTGAAAAAATGGTAACAGGGAAGAGAAAGAAAGAGGTGAAAATGTGACTAATGTATGCTATCGTTGTGGAGGAAAAGGACATTGGTCACGTGTGCGTCGCACACAAAAGCATCTAGTTGATCTTTAAGCAGTCCCTAAAACAGAAGGGAAAGAAAGTAGAGACCAATCTTGTGTATGAAGATGGCGAAGGTGATTTTGATGATGGCAATGCAACCCACTTGGAAGTGGCTGATTTTCTTTCTACCCCTAAAGGAAATTATTAAGCCCACAAATTTCGATAAATAATAAAATAAACCTCTACTACTCTATGTTTCATTTAGCAACTTTAATAATGATGTTATGACCTTTACTAGTGCTATGTTTTTATGTGATGTTTTCACCATTATGTGTGACATTTTGTGGTTATTATGTTTCTTTGAAGAATATTATCTTGTAAAAGGAATCAGCTATGAATGGTGAAGATATATGTCTAGCAGACAGTGCAACTACTCACACCATATTGAAAGACAAGAGATATTTTTCTCACTTAATAATGAAAGAAGAAAGTGTGAGCACTATATCTAGTAGTACAACTATTATAAAAGGCTCCGGAAGAGCAATTGTTTTATTACCAAGGGGAACAAAAATTGAAATTATTAATGCATTATACTCCCCTAAGTCTCAAAGAAATTTATTAAGTTTTAAAGATATTCGCCAAAATGGATATCATATTGAGACTTTAAATGAAGGAAATTGTGAATTCCTTCAAATTACGAGTATAGCTCAAAGCAATAAACAAATTGTTGAGAAATTGCCTGCATTTTTTATTGGTTTGTACTACACAAAGATTAGTTCTATAGAAACACATGCTATAGTAAACCAGAAGTTTACTAATGACTTTGTTCTTTGGCATGACCGGTTAGGCCATCCCAGTTCAATAATGATGCGAAAAATAATTGAAAATTCATGTGGACATTCATTGAAGAGCCAGCAAATTCTTCAAAATATTACATGTGCTGCATGCTCACTAGGAAAATTAATAATCCGACCATCACCAGCTAAGATAAATAACGAACCACTTACTTTTCTTGAGCGAATTCAAGGGGATATATGTGGGCCTATACATCTCCCATGTGGACCATTTAGGTACTTTATGGTTTTAATTGATGCATCGAGTAGATGGTCCCATATATCTTTGTTATCAACTCGCAACATGGCGTTTGCGAGATTGCTTACTCAATTGATTCGATTACGAGCCCATTTCCCAGATTTTCCTATTAAGACCATCCGTCTTGATAATGTTGGTGAATTTACTTCACAGTCTTTTAATAACTATTGCATGTCCATTGGAATAAGTGTTGAACATCCTATAGCTCATGTTCACACACAAAATGGCCTAGCAGAATCTTTAATAAAACAACTTCAATTGATAGTAAGGCCATTAATTATGAAGTCAAAACTCCCAATCACTGCTTAGGGGCATGCAATTTTACATGCAGCTGCATTAATTCGCATCAGGCCAACAAGTTATCATAAAGTCTCCCCCTTACAAATAGTTCATGGTCAGGAACCAAATATTTCCCATCTAAGAACATTTGGATGTGCCGTATATGTGCCAATTGCTCCACCACATAGAACTAAGATGGGACCTCAAAGAAGGTTGGGTATATATGTTGGATTTGAATCCCTATCAATAATTAAATATCTAGAACCTTCTACAGAGAATCTATTTACGGCTCATTTTGTAGATTGTCACTTTGACGAGTCAGTTTTTCCAACATTAGAGGGAGAAATCAAACAGCTGGATAAGAAAATTAGTTGGAAAGAGTTGTCATTAGCTCACCTTGATCCTCAAACTAAGCAATGTGATTTAGAAGTTCAAAAGATTATTCATTTACAAAGTTTAGCTAATGAATTGCCAGACGCATTTTCTGACCTAAAGAAAGTGACTAAGTCACATATACCAGCTGTGAATGCTCCAATAAAACTTGATATCCCAGAAGGACAAAATCTAGTTGCTACTGAGTCTAATACACGCCTGAAGCATGGTAGACCAATTGGTTCCAAAGATAAGAATCCTCGAAAAAAGAAAGGAGCAAAGATTAATGATGGCAAAATCGAGAAAAAAATGATTATACCGGGATCTCCTGAAGAGACTATAGACATGACTGGAAAAATAGTTTCAGAAGAAAATCAGGTACCTGACAATGAAGAGATCTCTATTGATTATGTCATGTCTGATATAAAATGGAACCGAAATCAAATCGACGTCGATGATATTTTTGCATGCAATGTTGCACTAGATGTTATAAATAATAAAGAGGATTATGAACCAAAATTGATTGAGGAATGTAAACAAAGAGATGATTGGCCAAAATGGAAAGGAGTAATTGAAACTGAATTGAAATCGCTAGCGAAAAGAGAAGTGTTTGGACCTGTAGTCCGTATACCTACAGGTGTGAAACCAGTGGGATACAAATGGGTCTTTGTGCGTAAAAGAAATGAAAAGAGTGAAATTGTGAGGTATAAAGCACGTTTAATTGCACAAGGATTCTCACAAAGACCTGGAATTAATTATGAGGAGATATATTCTCCCGTGGTGGATGCAACTACATTTAGATTTTTGATAAGTCTGGCTATAAGAGAATGGCTTAATTTACGCCTAATGGATGTAGTAACAGCTTATTTGTATGGCCCACTGGATACTAACATTTATATGAAACTCCCTGAAGGATTTAAACTACCTGAAGCAGTGAGTTTAGGTTCTAGAGAACATTATTCGATCAAATTGCACAAATCCCTTTATGGATTGAAACAATCCGGACGCATGTGGTATAATCGCCTAAGCGAGTATTTGTTGAAAGAAGGATATAAGAATGATCCAATTTGCCCATGCATTTTCATTAAGAAGTTTGGATCTAGATATGTCATTATTGCAGTATATGTTGATGATTTGAATATCATTGGAACTCCTGAAGAGATCCAAAAGACTGTTGAGTGCTTGAAAAAAGAATTTGAAATGAAAGACCTTGGAAGAACGAAATTTTGTTTGGGGTTACAAATTGAGCACCTAAAAGAAGGAATCCTTGTGCATCAATCAACGTATACTAAAAAGGTGCTAAAAATATTTTATATGGATAAGGCACATCCAATAACTACCCTGATGATTGTAAGATCACTTGATCCGAGTAAAGATCATTTCCGTCCTCGGGAAGATGGTGAAGATTTTCTTGGTCCTGAAGTGTCATACCTCAGTGCAATTGGGGCATTAATGTATCTTGCTAGCCATACCCGACCTGATATATCTTTTTCTGTAAATTTGCTAGCAAGATTTAGCTCATGCCCAACTCGGAGACATTGGACTGGAGTTAAACAGATATTTCGTTATCTCCAAGGCACAAAGGATATGGGTCTATTTTTCCCTAATAAATCCAAGATAGAGTTGATTGGTTTTGCAGATGCATGATTTATGTCAGACCCTCATAATGGAAAATCAAAAACTAGATATGTTTTCACATATGGAGGTACTGTAATCTCTTGGCGCTCAATGAAGCAAACAATTGCAGCAACCTCGTCTAATCATGCAGAAATCTTAGCAATCCATGAAGCAAGTCGTGAATGTGTATGGCTAAGATCTATGATTCAGCATATAAGGAATAATTGTGGTTTATCATCTGGAAAGGAAGCTACAACTGTCTTGTTTGAAGACAACACAGCATGCATTGATCAGCTCGATAGTGGATATATCAAAGGTGACAGAACAAAACACATTGCACCAAAATTCTTCTTCACTCATGACCTTCAGAAGTTTAAGGAGATAAAAGTAAAGCAGATCAGTTCAAGTGAGAATTTAGCAGATTTATTCACTAAGGCGCTTCCTCATTAGTGTTTCAGAAGCTAGTTTACTACATTGGAATGCGTCACGTTCGAGATCTCAAGTGATGTAGCCATTAGGGGGAGTAAAAACACGCTGTACTCTTTTTCCCTTAACCTTGGTTTTATCCCACTGGGTTTTCCAGGTAAGGTTTTTAATGAGGCAGCATATCAAGCGTATAATTATGTACTCTTTTTCCTTCACTAAGTTTTTGTCCCACTGGGTTTTTCTTAGAAAGGTTTTAATGAGGCATAATTAGATAATGGACATCCAAGGGGGAGTGTTATGAATATTTATGTGGATGCCATTATCACCCCCATAAGTTATGAGACTCTTCCTATACCCTCATAAGTTATGAGACTCCTCTTATACCCCATAAGTTATGAGACTTTTCCTATATCCCATTAATATGGGCGATAAAAGGTCATGACTCTTTACATGCCCTATAATAATTAGAGAGTTACTTTTAACCCCTATATATATGGGGCTCATGTACTCATGAAAGAATAGAAATAAGATACACTCTCTCTTCTACATTCTCTTTACACTCTCTCTTCTATCACATTTTAGTTTTGTTCTTTCTTTTCATTATTTCACAACAATATTATCATTTAAATAATATTATTAGTAATTTCTCATAGGTTATTTCTTATATATTTGTTAAATTAAAATTGTAAATATTTGATTTTTTTAATTTTATTTTTATCCATAAATTGTTTTTTATTCGATTGATTATAATTATTTCTTCATTTAATAAGTTAAAACATTATATTGAAAATAATGAAAAACAATATTAGATTAAAAAATGAAAAAAATATTTTCTATAAGATAATTAAAATACTTTTTAAAATTTCTTTTTCAATGGGCTCACCACATATTATTAATAAGTAAAATGAAAAAAAATTATTTAATTTCACGTATTACACATATTTTTTAAATAATCCCAAAAAATAATTTTTAAAATAAATAAATATAATTCTTTTATCTGTTAAAATTACTTTTTGTAATATAAAATAAACAAAATTACAATAATTTTAAAATAAGAATGATCCCCTCAAGTCCATTATCTAATATTTTAATATATTAAAATTATTTTATATGCACATTATTAATATTTAATAATGTTAAAAGGATTTATTAATGAAACCCATGCGATAATTATACATTATTTAAAATTAAATATAAAAACATTATCAACCTCCTATTAAAGTATTTCTTATGTTTTAAAAGGTTTATAATAACAGATATTTAATTGTTACGTATAAATATTATCTGTTAATATAAAAAAAAACACTATTAATAATATAAATAAATGCCTCATTAAATGGTCATGAATATGTAGGTTTTATTAAGTTAAATGGTCTTTTTTTTTTTTTATAAATGCCTTATTGTTTACACCCATTACAAATACATCCCTCTTCATCATTCTTCCTAAAATTCATGTAAAAAATATATATATATATATTTTTATAAAATGCCCTACACCTTAATGCTAAAAGTTCTTTTATTAAGTTCAAGATTCATCACATATTATTTGTAACCTCTCTAACCCGGCCTAGACACTACGATCGGATTTTAAAGGTTACATAAGCCACCGAAATGGCCTAGCAAAATTGTCAGAATTTATAGAATAATCTTTTTAAAGCATTTGCTTACCTTAGTAGAAAAACTTAGTGTGTTTCCAAAAGGTACAGTTTCTTTCAAAAATAGGTTAATTTTAATGATTACTTTGTAAATGTTGATTTCTAATTTCATATATTTTTCAAATCTCATTTAATAATAATGCAACAGAAAAGTGAAATTCAACATAGTTTTAATTAAAAATCTTGTTTGCATTCAAAATTAACTCAAATTCCATATTACGACATCCTAAAATCAATTTAAACAACATGCATACAAAATAAACCCCAAATTAAAAATTTCATACCACAATTCAAATAAAACAATTCAATTCCCAAATAACAGAAATTATAAATAATAAGCCTAAAATACTTTTATAAAAAAATAAACCGACACGAGCCCTCCGAATGCCAAATCTGTGTCTTAACATTGTGGGTTATCTGAAAAGATGAAAATTAAAGGGGGTGAGCTTAAGAATCTCAGTGTGAGTCTAATTACAAGAAAATTAATGCAAAGCAGTAGACTAAGCATACAAAATAGCAGTTCTCAGATCAATCACAATCGTGTGACAGAACATAATTTAATAGTTTATTTGAGCATACTTATGTATATCAATGTAATTCATATTTAACAGAACAAGTACCTACCCATACTCCGTTGCACTCCATAGTAAGAGTTCCTTAGAACTCATATATTCTTACACTCCATATTATGGATAAACCACTAGTAATTGCAAATGAACTGCTAGTACAAATTGTGGATAACCACCAGTATTTTCAAATAAAAAGTTTGCAAATGAACTGCCAGTTAGTTTTGGATGAACCACCAGTGTTTGCAGATTATTAAATTACCAGTACTTCCTCTATTTATATCTTCCCACCCATGCAATACAATATGACATGCTTGTAACAATACAGTGCAGAAACAGTAGGAATGCTTAACATGTATTTTGTTCAATAGTAACAATGCAGAAGTAGTAATACAGTAACAGTTTATTAAAATTACAGTGATAGTAGACATGTAACATTCACATATTATATATTATAACAGTAGTAATTCAGTCATTAAATAGTAGATTCCAGTATATACATAATATCGGGGATTCAATTGGGTGAATAAAAACTCTAAAAACAATTCAGGGACTATACAAGGATTAAACTGAACAATTCACAAATTTCTAAGAAAAATTGTAAAACAATGGTCATACGGCCGTGTGGAAAACGATAAATTACCCTGTAGGAAGGACACAACTGTGTGGCAAGCTGTGCAATAGGCTGACCTGTGTGGTTCACGAAGTACTCTATGATTTACAGGTGTACATGGTCGTGTGGTCCACACGCTCGTATGGAAGACTGTGTAACCCTAAACCTACATACGGTTTGCCTAGATTCACTTGGTAAAACATACACATATAAAATCCCCTTTCACCACAAGTTCGATTGATGCTCCTTATGATCGATTTTGATCCGATTTACCTAAATCTAGTCTTTCAACGACAAATATACACAATTAATGATTGGTATCAAAATTTTGGCAAGAATCGTAAAAGATCGATTAACCAAATCTAAATATCAATGTTTGATATTTGTACAATGGATATGCAAAATCTAACTATTGAAACGAATGCAGTTACTGACCTCTGGCAAAGATAATGGATGCTATTTGATGACAATCTAACCTTTGATAGAAAACAATTGAACGAAGGACGATTCGATATGGGAACGAAAAAGAATCAACAGCCTAAAGATTGAAAAATAGTGCAAGAATGAGGGAAAAGAAGGGGCACTGACACTTAACCATTAAACCTTAAACTCATTTCTTATTTAATTTAGACATTGAACTGTACATATATTTCGGGGGGTGAGAACTAGACTACCAAAAATAATAAAAAGGGAGGGGGCTCAAACCTAAGATCTCTAGGAAGGGGGACTAACACTTAACTATTAGGCCAATAACTTTCTTATTTAGCAAATGCACAATGTTAACCTTATAAATCGGGGCGTGACCACTCTCGATTTCATAAACCCGATTCTTCTAACCCAAATTTTAAGATGTGATATTATTTTTTTCAATTTAATAAATTATTAGTATATTATATTCTAAATTTATATCATACCATCTATAAGAACAAAAATTGTGTTTCTTATGATAATGAAATAAAAAATTAATATTACAAGAGAAATTATTTTATGGTCCCTTCTCACCACATTATTTATTGTCTCTTTCCAATTATGTAAAGACATTTCAATAATTTTTCCATGTCATTGATACTTAATTTTGATAATTTTTTTTATCTTGAACCCCGAACCCTAAACCCTAAACCATGAACCAAAACACTAAACTTTGAACACTAAGCCAAAATCTTGAACCCTAAACCCAAAACCTTGAACCCAAAATCATGAATCAGGGTTTAGGGTTCAGGGTTCATAGTTTAGGGTTTAAGGTTCGAGTTTAGGGTTCGAGGTTCGAGGTTTGAGTTCAGGGTCTAAGGTCTAGGATTTGGGTTTGGAGTTTAAGGTAGAAAATTTATAAAAATTATATATCAATGACATGGAAAAAATTGTTGAAATGTCATTAAATAATTGGAAAAGGATCGAGAATAATGTGGTGAGAAGGGTTTATAAAATAATTTCTGATATCGTAGACATTCATTAATATTTTTTAAAATAAATTTATTAGTACTTTTTTATTTTTATGAATTTTAAAAAAAAATAAATTTCTTAACCTATTAAAATTTCTATTTTTAACTTGTTAGAATAAATTATATTAATTTTTACATAATTAACTCTATTAAAACCACTTAAATTACATCCAACCCAGTGTTTACATCCTAAGATCCACATGGTTTTCTAATAAATGGAATAACTTAAGTTTCATCCTTTAGGCCATGTTTGGTTTAATGTAATGGCATAACCATTGCAGCTCTATTCTGTAGGCCCATTATAAACAGTTGTCTGGTTCAATGGAATGCCCTATTATGGGCCTATGCAATGAAATTGTCTGATTTCTATTCCATTTCCTCACCACTGATTACTGATTCGGTGTTGAAGGAGACCATCACCACAAAAACGCTCCCCACTTTGCCGTCTCCCACTTTCTCAGCTCAAAAAAGGGGGACAAACAGTCACCTTCATCACAGCATCAGGTAAAACATTTTCTCCCTCATTCCTTCCATTTTCCCCTCTTCCAATTTTTTTGCCCTCTTTTTCTACTTTCTTTTACTTTCTCTCAATAGAGTTTTTCTTTTCCTCTCTTCCGTTTCTTTTTCTTGATTTATAAAATTCCATCGACTGTTGGAAAGAGCAAGAGAGGAAAACTAAATCAAAGGTTCTGATTCTTAATTTTATTTGAAAAATAATTTAAATCTTGGTTTTGTTTTCTTATCTACTAATTATTTTGATCTATTTTTGTTTTAGATAAAACGATTATTAGCAATAAAGGACGACAATGAAGAACTGTGAAAGACTCGCCAATTTAGCTTTAGCAGGTTCACTTTTTTTTTGATTGATTATTGGTTCATTTTAGTTTATTATTTCTAAAATACTATCTTGGGTATATTGTTAGTTCCTTTTACTTTTTCCTTTTGAGTACCTTGGTCCACTAATGATTTTTCCCCTTGAGTTTTCATTATGGAAGGTTTCATGCTGAATTATTTTGTCTTCATATTTCACCTTCCTTGATATAATATATATTTACATTAGGCAAATTCAGCGCTTGTTTCTCTGTCATTGATTTCGTTTTTATTCTTAGTTCTATTCAAAAACTTGTACAAATCAATATGACATCTGTCCTAAATTTCTTCTTGATTTACTGTCTAATATTTTAATTTAGATAATTATTATGCTCTATACTTCCATGTAGCTTAGATCATTTGCTCTTCCATTCACGGTAATGGAATGGACTCTTCCAACAGTTCCCAGACCAGTTCAAAAGGTCATTCAAGGGAATCGTCATTATCCCATAAAGATAATAAGCTGTGGCACCAGAAGTGGCAACCTCATCCACAATTGCATCTTTATCGGGTTCAAGTGGGATATTATACTTGGCATCACTTATTACAAAGACCTCTGTCTTGCCGAAATGGTTATCTTATAACAACATTAGACATGCTTAACATGCATTTAGTAGGGTAGAAGTAGTAAAAAGTTTATCAGAATTACAGTGACGGTAGACATGTTACATTCACATATTATATATTATAACAGTAGCAATTTAGTCATTAAATCATAGATTCCAGTATATACATAATATCAGAGACCCGATTGAGTGAATAAAAACTCTAAAAATAATTCAGGGACTATACTAAACAATTCACAAATTTCTTAGGAAAATTGTAAAACAATGGTAGCACGGCTGTGTGGAAAACAATAAATTACCCTATAGGAAGGACACAACTATGTGGCAGGCTAAGGCTGTGTGGTTCACGAAGTACTTTACAATTTACAGGTGTACATGATTGTGTGGTCCACATGCCCGTGTGGGAGACTATGTGGCCCTAAACCTACATACTGTTTGCCCAGATTCACTTGGTAAAAAAAAACACAAAAACACACACACCCCTTTCACCACGGGTTCGATTGATGCTCCTCACGATCAGTTTTGATCCGATTTACTTAAATGCAATCCTCAATGACAAATATACACAATTAACTATTGGTATCAAAATTTTGGCAAGATTATCAAAGATTTGGAAAGATTCGTAAAAGATCGATTAATTGAATTGAAATATCAATGTTGGATATTTGTACAATGGATATATAAAATCTAACTATTGAAAAGAATGCACTTATCGACCTCTAGCAAAGATAATGGATGTTATTTGACGATAATCTAACCTTCGATAAAAAATGATTGAATGGAGAATGATTCAATACGGGAACAAAAAAGAATCAACAGCCCAAAGATTGAAAAATATGGTGTAAGAATGAGGGAAAAGAAGGGGCACTGACACTTAACCATTGAGCCGTAAGCCCATTTCTTACTTAATTTAGACACTTCAGGGGAAAACAACTAGATTACCGAAAATAATAAAAATATGAGGGAGGGGACTCAAACCTAAGATCTCTAGGAAGGGGGACTAACACTTAACCAATAGGCCAGTAGCTTTCTTATTTAGTAAATGCACAATGATAACTTTATAAATCAAGGCGTGACCACTTTTGATTTCATAAACCCAATTCTACTAACCTGAATTTTGGGATGTGATATTATTTTTTTCAATTTAATAAATTATTATATAATTTATATTCTAAGTTTATGTCATACCATATATAAGAACAAAAATTGTGTTTCTTACTGTAATGAAATAAAAATTTAATATTGTAGGAGAAATTATTTTATGGACCCTTCCCACCACACCATTCATTGTCTCTTTCCAATTATGTAAAGACATTTCAACAATTTTTCCACGTCATTGATACATAATTTTGATAACTTTTTTTTTTTTATCTTGAACACTGAACCCTAAACTCTAAACCATGAACAAAAACACTAAACTTTGAACATTAAACCAAAATCTTGAACCCTAAATCCAAAACCTTGAATCTTAAACCCTGAAGTTTAGGGTTCAAGGTTCATAGTTCAGGGTTCAAGGTTCGAGTTAAGGGTTTGAGGTTCGAGTTCAAGTCCAAGGTCTAAGATTTGGGTTTGGGGTTTAGGGTAAAAAATTTACAAAAATTATATGTCAATGGCATGGAAAAATTGTTGAAATATCATTAAATAATTGAAAAAAGACCATGAATAATGTGGTGGGAAGGGTCTATAAAATAATTTCTGATATCGTAGACATTCATTAATATTTTTAAAAATAAATTTATTAGTAACTTTTTATTTTTATGATTTTTTAAAAAAAATTAATTTCTTAACCTATTAAAATTTTTTTTTAACTTGTTAGAATAAATTATATTAATTTCTACATAATTAACTCTATTAAAAGCATTTAAATCACATCCAACCCACTGTTTACATCCCAAGATTCTCGTTGTTTTCTAATAAATGGAACAAGTTAACTTTCATCCTTTATAGTTTGCAATTTACGGGCTGTAGTCATTAATTTGTTGTTTTCCTTTTATTCAATTTAAGCCATATATCAAATTTACTTTATTTTTATTTAAATATGACTTATGTGTTATATAAGATTTAATTATTAATCTCCTATTTTATAATAATGTAATTGAATTCATTTTGATTATGTTTGTGATAAAATTTTATGTTTATATGTAAGTATTTTAAGTTTTGATTTGTGATCTCTTGGTCATTAATATTTAAAAAGTGTTTGAATTTAAGATTAATGATTTTTAAGTCGATTGAGTCATAGTTTAATTTGTATGGGCACTATTGCCAATGCAAAAGGATGTCCGTTTAAGTGTGTTGAAACGTATTATCCTCCTATTTATGGGTTGGGGATAGGCTATTGATAGTTCTAAACATTGTGTTAAAAAGAGAATAAAATTGTTTTAAAGAAAAGATTTATTTATCTTTATTAATACCTACAGTCATTATGCACATTGCACAGATAATAAAACTAGTATATTATATATTACAAGGTATTAGAGTTGTATGACCCAAATTCCTATTAAATAACATAAAAGATTGTTTGCAAGTCAAGTTAAACAAAATATATTTTCTTTCTAAAAGAGTTAGTATTTATTAGTATATAATATTAGCATTTATTAGCATAATTTATTTTACCTATGAATTTAGCCTATAAATAGGTTTTTTTATAACCTTAGAAAAATAACCATTAAAATATTAGAACTCATAGCACTTGTGGAGAATTTTGTGTTTACATTTTGTGGGTTCTTTATTTTCGAGTTTTGGAATTTAGTTTTTTTATCTCCATCTTTTATAGTTTTTGTTCTTTTGCTATTATAATAAAATTATCTTTGCCCGTAGTTTTTTTCCTGTTTAGAGGGGTTTTTTCACATTAAATTTGTGTGTTCAATTTTTTCAACTTCTTCTACTATTTTTACTTGTTCGTTCCTTAATCAGGTCGATCCCCAATAAGTGGTATCAGAGCTAATTCAATTTTCGTAGATCAACCCCGTTCAGAGATGACAGCAATAAGGTTTGACATTGAGAAGATTAATGGTGTCACAAATTTCAATCTGTGGTAAGTTCGGATGATAACAGTTTTAGTTTAGACCATCCTAAAAAAAGGTCATTACCAAGAAAAAAACGTGAGAATCTAGATCAGACAGAATGAGAAGAGCTTGATGAAAATGCCTTGTTTGCAATCTAGTTGTGTTTCGCGAATAGAGTATTGCAAGAGGTATTGATGAAGAAAACCTCATCGCATTGTGGAAAAGGTTAGAAACTTTTTATGCGATTAAGTCTCTAGCTAACCTTTTAGTGTTGAAATGTCTATTTATGATTCGCATGAACGAATGTGAGCTTCTTAAAGATCACATAGTCAATTTATTGCTCTTTTGAATGATTTAAAAATGTTGGGGTCAATTTATTGCTCTTTTGAATAATTTAAAAATGTTGGGGTTAAGATTGATGATGAAGATTAAGCTATGCTATTATTGTGCTCTTTACCCTCTTCATATAAATGTTTTAGGGAGACTTTAATTTATGGTAGAGACAAACTTTCGTTCGAGGATGTGAAGAGTCATTTGTTAAGTAAAGACAAACTCGACAATGAGTTTGATTCAAATAGCAAGGTAGATAGCAAGCTTCCATTCTGGTAACATTAAAGAAGTTAGACAAAAGCTGTTACTATTGTAAGAAGTTATGTCACGTCAAAGCAAATTGTTATAAACTGTGAAATAAAAGGGTTGCTGAGAATAACAAGGAAGATGTAGCTTGGTGCTAATTTGGCGGACAAAAGCGATGATGATTTCTTATTACTGTCAACAAGCGATAGCTCCAAGCTTATATTCGAGTGGATCTTAGATTCAGGATGTCCTTTCCACGTGTGTCCCAACAAAGAATGATTCTCGACATACAATTCGGTAGAAGGTGAAATTGTGCGCATGAGAAATGATTCATCCAGTAAGGTAATCAATATTGGTATTATTAAAATTAGGATGTATAATGGGACGATGAGGACACTTTCAGATGTCAGATATGTACTTGATTTACGAAAGAACCTTATCTCCTTAAGTATTTTAAACTTGAAAGGTTGCAGAATCAACATATCGAGTCGAGCGACATTAAGGTGTCTCGTGGAGCTCTCGTTTTATTAAAAGGTAAAAGGGTTGGCAGCCTTTATATTCTGGAAGGTTTTATAGTGACTAGTGAAACTGGACTTACGGAGTCAAAGTCAACTCGTTTGGAGCGAAGACAACTTGGTCATAGAAGGGAAAAAAGTATGACTATTTCGTTGAAGAAAGGTTCTCTTTTAGATGCAAGTTTTGAAAAGTTAGGGCACTGTGTTCGTGAAAATCAGACCCTAGTTAGTTTTGATTTGGCAGTGCACAAGTGGAAGGCTAGAAGTCTTCAAGCTTCTAAGTACAAATTTAACTTAGTTGATTCCCTGCATTGTTCAAGATAAGCCTGTGGCGAGCTTTGACAAAGATGGCATTGTGAGAATTCGTGTCAAGGTGGAAATTGTTAAAGTTGTGTGACCAAAATTCTTGTTAAATAAAATAAGATATTGCTCACAAGTCAAGTTAAACAAAAGATTTAGTATTTATTAGCATAATTTATTTGGCATACGGATTTAGCCTATAAATAAACTCTTTTACAACCTTAGAAAAACAACTATTAAAAGATTAGAATTCATAACACTTTTGGAGAATTTTGTGTTTACGTTTTGAGGGTTCTTTGTTTTTGGGTTTGGGGGTTTAGTTTTTTTTTTTTTATCTGCATCTTTTGTACTATTTGTTCTTTTGCCTTTATAGTAAAATTATCTTTGCCCATAATTTTTTATCCTATTTGGAAGGGTTTTTTCACGTTAAATTTGTGTGTTCAAATTCTCAATTTCTTTTGATATTTTTACTTGTTCGTTGCTTAATCAAATCAATTCCCAACATAAGGTTTTTAGAATAAAGCTAACATAGACAACCTATTTTAATTAAATGTGGCATATTTATTTTGTTGAAACATGAAAAACTTCATTCTTTGTATATAACATTTTTTTGTTTTAAAATTAATAAAAAAATAATATAAAATTATAATTTACCATTTTCTATTTTTAAATTACTATAAAATAATCTTGAGATTGTAATAAATATATTAATCTACTTTATCATTGTACTTTTGTTTGCCAAACACTTGATTTTTTTTATAACTATTCAATCGTAATCGTTTATTAAAAATTTTAAAATTTTTCTAATATGCAGTTAATATCAATGGAGGTAAGGGAAGAATTTTTCAGCCATCTAGAGGACTACGAAAAATGGATCCTCTTAGCCCTTTTCTTTTTCTAATATGCAATGAGGGGCTTTCATCATTGATAAGACTAGCAATGAAAGAAGGTTTGTTGAAATGTGTAAAGGCCAGTAGAAGAGGTTCGGAGATATCACATTTAATCTTCGCGGATGATTGCGTTTTGTTTGGTGAATCAACAAATAAGGGAGCAATGATTACTAAACAAATTCTGAAGGAATATGAGGATTGTTCAGGCCAGTGTGTGAATTTTAACAAATCCACGATCTTTTATAGTTCAAACACATCAGGAGTAGCAAAAGAAAAAGTCTCGATAATTTTAGAGGTAAGGAGTTCAACAAATTTGGAGAAATATTTGGGGCTTCCTAATTGGTTGGCAGATGCAAGAAAGAATCTTTTCAAACTCTCAAAGATCGGATTTATTCCAGAATTGAAGGTTGGAGCACAAGACTATTATCACAATGAGGTAAAGAGGTTTTTCTTAAATCAGTGCTACATGCTATACCAACTTATGTCATGTCATGCTTTCTTTTACCAAAAACTCTATGTAGGGAGTTAGAAAACGTTTTTGCAAAATTTTGGTGGCAAAAAGGATACGGGAAGAAAGGAATACATTGGTGCCAATGGAAGCATATGTGCTGACTGAAAGAGGAGGGAGGAATGGGTTTTAGAAGTATGGGCCAGTTTAATATTGCTATTTTAGGAAAACAAGGATGAAGGATTTTAAATATTCCAAAATCTTTAGTTGTGCAAGTTTTCAAGGCAAAATACTTTCCAAATGAGGATTTTTTAAATTCACGTTTGGAAAATAATAGTTCGTATACACGAAAAAGCGTATGGGCGTCAAAAGGTATTTTAATGGAAGGAATATGCTGGAAGGTGGGTAGGGGAACGAATATCTCAGTTATAAATGATGCTTGGATCCCAATTGCAAGAAATTTCAGGTTATCTTTAGTTGTTAATAATTTAGATGATTTTAAAGTCGCTAAGTTAATTGATAATAATGCCAGAGAATGGAAACGGGAGTTGATTGTTAATACCTTCTCGGAGGAAGTCGCTGGGAAGATACTTTGTATCCCATTGGCTAAAGATCCTCATGACGACTTTCTGGCCTGGAGTGGTGAACCATCGGGGGAATACTCAGTACGTAGCGCCTATAAATTATTACAAGCTTTTGAAAATGATCCTAGAGCTTATGCTTTACAAACCGACTACAGTAATTTCTACAAAAAGTTATGGAATTATATTGGAAAATATATTGTAATTAAGATTGCAGCTTGGAAAATATATTGGAATTATCTGGCTACATGAGTCAACACGTAGCATAGGAAGTTAACAAATACTGTAATATGCCCCCGATGTGGAAGAGGAACGGAAACCATGGAACATCTATTCCGTGAGTGTCCTGTTTCAGTTTCAATGTTGACAGAATTATCAATCCCGAATTTATTACAGAAATCTAATCTGGAGTTCCCATAGTAGCTTACTTGGGTTTTGCTCAAAACACTTCTGTCTATTGCAGATTATTCTATTGTGCGCTATGGGCAACCTAGGGAGAAAGAAACGCGAGACTACATGAGAAAACCAGTAAAACAAGAATAGAGACAGTACGCTTTATTAGAAGCTACATTACTGAATTAGATGGGGTTGAACAAAAAATCCCCCAAAATCTTAAAAATAGCCAAGAAATGGAAGCACCCACTTGAACAGTCAGTTAAAATAAATTTTGATGGGGCTTATGATGCGTGGCTTTGTCAATCAGCTTCAGGGATTGTGGCGAGGAACAGTGAAGGGATCTTTCTACTATCAAGTTCTGAGATTCATCAAGAAATTCCCTCAGCTTTCGCGGCTGAGGCATTCACTTGCCGCAAAGCAGTTCAAATCGAAATAGACATGCAATGTCCAAAGATCATAGTGGAAGGAGACTCATTAACAGTAATTGTAACGCCCTTAACCCCAATCCGTCACCGGAATAGAGCTACGGAGCATTACTAGAGTTACTGATTTATTTATCAAATATTTTATTTCATCTAACATTTATATTTGAAACCAATTAAAATTAAACATATTGTCCCTCAAATGTATTTATTTTTTTTCTCGACATGTTTTACTTGGATTTATTATTCGTCTGAACATACTTAATTTTCTTGTATCAACATGTCAAAGATAATCACATACTTACACATCATAATTAATATTATTTCTTTTCCACGTTCAATTCTTGTATTTGAGTCATCCGGATCTTTGTAAATTAATTTGATCATCATTTTCATTTATTCCATGTTCTAATACATTCAATTAATGCTCTTAAACAAAATTAACATTTTGCCCCTAAACTTTTAATTAATGACAATTTCATCCTTAGGCTCAAATAAATAAATTTCTTGCAATTTAATCCTTATTTCCAGCCGTCATTTTCATACAAATTGATAACAACCCGTGAATTCTATAAAATATCAGAATTTTCCATAATTTCAACACTTTTCAATTTAATCCTTAAAACATGTTTTTCCCCAATCTTGAACTAAATTAATAATTACATTCAATTTGAAATTTTAAATAATAAAACAATCTATTTCATGCAAATTGGCCATTTCTAACATTTTTACAAAATTGCCCATAAAGTTATACTTTTATTCAATTTAGTCCCTGAGACTAAAACATGCAAATTAGCCATGCTAGCTGAATATTTATACATATTTTCCTCCTCCTCCTCTCCATTCCACATCCTTAATTTATATAACATGCTATAAGTAACATTATCAATAATTTCACTATGTATATTCAAGACTGGCCAATTGAGTTATAGTCACTAAATTATTTATATCTTGAGCTACAGAACTCCAAATTAAGATCCGATAATTTTATCTGAAACTAGACTCACATATATTCTTACCATAAAATTTTTAGAATTTTTGGTTTAACCAATTAGTACAGTTTATTCATTAAACTCTTCCCTATTTTGCTGTTTGACAGTTTTGACCATTCTTCGGTAAAATTTAATTATCTCTTTGTACAGAATTCAAATGATGTTCATGTTTGTTTCTTATAAAACTAGACTCATTGAAGAAACTAACCATATAAATTATGTCTCATAATTATTTTTATACAATTTTTAATGATTTTTCCAATTTAGAACAGAGGATTCCGAAATCATTCTGAACCAGTCTAACAAAAATCTAAATATCTCATAGTACAGGATTAATTTACTTATTCTGTTTATTTTATACGAAAATAGACTCATTAAGCTTTAATTCCATATCTCACTCAACTTCTAATTCAATTTCTACCATTTTTGGTGATTTTTCAAAGTTTACCTACTGTTGCTGTCCAAAACTGTTTTAGCAAGATATTAATTATTAAGTTCATAACACCCTTATTTCCTTTCTCTACACCATTTCCCATCACTTTCTCTTATTTTCTCTTCACTAATATATCAAGAACATAGGACTATATATAAGAAAACTCTACATTAACATCATTTCCATGCTTTTTCAATAATATTAAACTTAAAAACATATTGAAATTTTGATGTACTTACCTTGTCCCATTGATTTCAATATTTAACTTGATTTTCTCTCTCCTCCAGCTTCTATTTCTTGAATCCAACTTGATATTTTAACTCTCCATAGTCTCCTTAACATTTTTCTTCTTTGGTAGTTGTGGAAATTCTTTTGATTTCTAGGTGAAAATGGTGAATTTTTGGTGGAAGGACCAAATTGTAAAGAAATGAAAGTTTCTTTCTTCCTTTTTCTCTCCATACGTTGGGTGCATGGAAGGTGGATGGTATGTTCTCTCTTTCTTTCCTTTTTTTTCTTTCCACACACATATATATACACTTAATAAAATAATAAAATAATAAAATATCTTATTAAAATAATATGTAAATAATAATTATCTAATTAAATAATTATAAATATCACCAACATCATCATTACTTTCCAAATTTCTCTCTCTTCCAATTGACCATTTTACCCTTTATGATCTTTTAAAATTCCATCCTTGAGTCATCACTTAATTTGGTAAAATTGCAATTTAGTCCCTCATAATTCTTCACCTATTCAATTTAGTCCTAATTCATCAATTTTTCTTAGTTTCTAGATTATTCTACCCTTAAAATATTTTCACTATTGGTCCTTTAACTTTTCATATTCACTTTTTAACCCCTTAAATTTTGAGTATTTACTCTTGGGCAACAAAACTTTTTCTCACTTTTACAATTTAGTCCTTTCTTGAATTAATATGTCATAATATACTTCCCAATGACATAACTCAATTTTCCTCTCCTTGTCACTTTATTTCCTTATTTTACTATATCAAGAATACTATCTTACTGTAGAA
Source organism: Gossypium stocksii (assembly GCA_020496765.1). Taxonomy (NCBI): domain Eukaryota; kingdom Viridiplantae; phylum Streptophyta; class Magnoliopsida; order Malvales; family Malvaceae; genus Gossypium; species Gossypium stocksii. The sequence goes on from CM035623.1 coordinate 7,776,641, forward strand.
ATTTTCGGGGTGTTACAGTAATAAAAAAGTGTAAAGCAAAAAGACAAGATAAGTCACAGATAGTGTAACACCCCAAATCTGGCCTAGAAGTTAGGCCCGAATCCGGCGTGTCACATTGAAGTGTTTTTGAGAAAACCTTGTTTTCATTGAAAACCCTTCTAAAAGAAATTTGAGTAAAATTCAGTTTGTATTTGTTTTCAAAATGAGGTGTATTTAAAAACTATTTCTTTGTTACTTTATAAAAAAAATCTCCTTTTCACCGCGGAAGCTTGATTTTAAAACAACAATCATTTTTTAAAAAAAACTTGAAATATGTTTAAAAGAAATAAATCTAGGTTCTATTTCGAAAATACAAAGCACAACAAGAATAATGAAATAAGAACTAGAGGAAAGGCCTTATTACAACCTGAAATAAAATAACTTAAAATTTTAGAAATTATATATATATATATATATAAAAACAAGTCCAAATCGTTTTGTTATTTGGCCACCACTGAGTCCCTTTATCTGTCGAACCGCCTACTGAGGATCACCTGAGAAAAAAAATAAAAGAGGAAGTGAGTTTCGAAACTCAGTGTGTACACCCTCGACAACAATATATATATATACAACACAGTCATCTTGGGCCTGAGCCCTATAGAATAATAGCACAACATTTAGAGCAATCATGTATGCAAGAATGCAATTCCCACCCCATTTAACCGATACACAACATCTCCGTCCAACCGAAGCATATTCTGTGAGGATGACTACATACCCACCCATCTAATACATATCAAGGGTAGCGCCGATTGCGGTACTACCGAAAGTTGCAGCAAAGCTGTCATTCATATATCGGGCTTAATAGCCTTCGTTGGATCCACAGTCGTCAAGCGACTATGCAATCCTCATATAACACTTCCTCCAATATAATTCCCACCCCTATGCAACATAATAACACATGAATGCACATATAACATATAACATACATAAGTCATACTCATAGCACACAGGGGTATTTCAGTAATTCTACCCTACAGGGGTATTTCAGTAATTCACTAACATATGGGTCTTAATTATGAACTTTAGCCCATCAACAAACCCTCGTCGGCTAAAGTGAACAGACACTATGCACCAGGTAAGATTCCAAAGAAGAGGAGGTGGGTCATTAAGACCGCTTAAGTACCAAGCTCTCCCTAAATCCAATCCTAGACATACATATGTCCATTGCCACACTCTAACACTATGGCTTGTCCACAAACATACTTAATAAATTAATTAAGTTTTATGCACGCTTAAGGATTTATCAGAAACTAGGCCTAAAAACCCTTACAAAGCCCAAACAAATCCACATACATTCATATGGCCCATTGACCCAGTCTCATTCTTATGGCCCATTAGGCCCAAATCACATTCATATGGCCCATCTTGTCTGAATCCATTCCAAACCATGTAACTAACAAGACTAGCTCATCACTTAATACCAAATCACCAATTTTGTTTTTTTGGGTCCACGACCCATCGGGCCCATTTAGCCCATTCTGACCCAGTTGGCCAAAACACGGCCCAAGTCCATTAAATCACTTATGGGGCTTCTGATAACGTATCGATTCCCCCTTACGAGTGTTCGCACACTCGCAAGATTACCGTAGCCAAAATTTTTGGCTTTTTGGTATTTCGGCTTTTCGACATTTCGAGATTTGCCAATCTAGTGTGTGTGCAGTGTACGTACACACCTGGAATAAAATGTGTTGCGATCTCCTTAGCCACGCTCCTACAATCAATATCACTCCTCAATTAATCAAAGACTTAATAAATATCTTGACCAAAATCGAAATCTTACCATCAACCTTACCTTACGCGACAAGTCCTAATAGCCCTTCTTCAACCACTAACCGCTAATATTTCTTAGATCTGCATAAACCAACCATTAGAGACTGAATAGTAGGTGACTTGTATTCCATACGAGTTCACCCTTATAATACCTATAACCATTCGGCCATCAACCAATCCAAATATGAAGATGAGTTACTTACCCTTAAAACCTGAAATGCATATGGTAAAATCGGCAAAGGGTTTGGAGAGCAAAGATTTGACTTGATCCCCAAGAAGTACTCGGGTCAAGTTGAAAGAGAAGTCGACATACCAAAAAGGAATAAAAAGAGGGTTTCAGCTTTTGAATGCTTTCGAAAGGAAGGTGTTTAAGTGGCTAAAAATCCAAGAGGGCAGATTCAACACTCTACTCTTGCAAGAAAAGCAAATAAACTATTTAAGAAAAAGAGAGGAAAATCGAATTCAAAAGGAGAAAATGTCGAAAAGTGCCTAAAGAATTCGGCAATATACTTTTATAGCCGAAATTGCTATCCCTTAATTTCCAATTCAGCTCTAACACCTCTCCTATCCCAATCTCTAACTTTTCTCAAGATAGCTCATCAATCTTCTCCTAAATTTTCTCTATTATCTTTTCCTTAAATTTCTCTTCTGAACACTCCTCCTAGAGTCCAGCTCCAACGCCACCTCTAGCCATTTAATGAGCAAAAATAAATTCTTCTTTTGAGCAATGAGGGATTCGAACCCTAGACCTCCTTGCCATACATGTGACGCCATCCCCATGCCTTACATGTGGCGCCCTTTGCCACTCCAACACAAGCTTATTTGTGTCATTTTTCTTCATCATTTATTTAAAAGCCAAACTACTTACCATCAAGGTTCCTTTAATTATTAAAATTCCTTCACCTCAAAGTTCGAACCTAGAACTTCTCCAACACCCCTAGACACTCCAAATTTATTAAACCTTTAATGCCAAAATGTCATTTGTCATTTTCTTGCTTACTAAAAAAAATTTATGAGACCCAAAGCCCAAAGTCCAATCATCTAAGCCCAAAATTCAGGGCGTTACAGATAGGGGCATCCATTCAATATATTCAACAACTTATACTCAGATCTAGGAATCTTGTGTTTAAATACACTTTTAGAACTGCGAACAGTCTAGCACATATATTAACAATTGAAATGCTGCAGAGGAAAGAAATGTTTTACTTGGTAGGGAGCGCGCCCAGATATGCTAATAACCAAAAAGAAATAGATAGAATGCGTGAGCTAAATTGAAAAAAGGGGCAGATGAGAAGAGGAAGAGAGGAAGTTTTGAAATGGGCAGATAGCTGGTGAGGTGATAAAACTTTCCTAGGAATTATGAGATTGGCTTTAAGACGAATCAGTTGATGGGTGGCCAGACTAATAGTGGATGGGATAGTAGAGGAAGAAAGGAAAGTTGAAATAGACAAATCAAGGGTTTGGTTTAATGCTTTCCTTGAAAATCTAAAACCGCATTATGAAGATATGACAGACTAATAGGCATGACAGGTGTCAGAGTTTTCTGATTGGGCAAAGTAGTGGTGGTAATTATGGCTTCTAGATATTTCTTTGTTTTTATTTTTCCCTCTGTATTGATTTTGTTTTCTGGGCCAATGTTAACATTGGGCCATCTCGTCTACTTTGTTCATTTGCTTTGGTCTTTGTGGATTTTATTAGATTTATTTTTAATAAAGCCCAATCCAATTACTAGTTTTAAAAAAAAATTAATTCCAATATATATTTATACATTAAACTAAATATATTTCTGGATATAAAAATTAATTTATTACTAAATAAAGTTTAAATAATAAAACATAAAATTATAAAATTGAATTTTTAAAAATCAAATGGCAAATTCATAGAAAATAAAACTTAAGTTATTCTTTTTACCGATCGGAGTCCCCAGTATTTAAAAGAGTTTAGATCGAGGAATTATTATTTTTTACCTTTCCTTTTTCCTCAAAATAAAAATAAAAATTACGAACTAATTAAAAAGATTTCTGAAATATATTAAATTATATGGGGGATAAATATTAAATTTATACATAAACTTTGGTTCCGTATGCAATTTGATATATGAACTTTGATTTGGTGCAATCATATACATGAAAATTAAATTGTGATTTGTATGTATACAAGAAAATTTGATTTTGATTTAATTATACATATTTAAAGAAATGAATACATACATTTATTTTCATATTGGATTAATATAATTGTTTGTGTATGTAATATATCAATATAAAATGATGCTAATTCGATAATCTTTATGGATGGATAATGAGTAATCGAAGCATGAGTTGGGTTGGTGGGTTACTGCGAATCGAGAAAGACGATGTTCATGTTGTGTTCTCCCAATGTGTTGGATTTGCTATTCCATGTATGGCTGAACTCATGGTTGTTAAGGAGGTGTTTAACTATTTCTTTGCATCCAAGTGTTGCAACTCACACAAGTTGGTGATTGAATCTGATAGCCAAAAGATTGTCAATTGGTTTTTAGATCCTTTTGAAACTCCTAACTCCTTCAGGATTGTGGTCTTAGTTGCTTCAAGATTAGGACCCAATGATAGATGGTTAATTTGACACATCTTTCTAGTAACATTGATGCCGATGGTTTTGCAAATGTTAAGATTTATCTCCGAGTGTAGATAAATTCCTACTAATCTATTTATAGTTTTTTAAATTGTTAATTTATTATTTTTTTTTTTGCATGTAAAGTAAAATAAATAAGTAAATATTTATTTATTGGTTACATTAATATTAAAAAGACAATTTATATAATTTTTTTTACAAAAGTGAAATTATCCAATTTAACCGATAAAAATTATTTTAATATATATTTTTTATTTTTCAATTGAGAAAATTTAAACCTTTAATCTTTAAATATTTAAAGTACTCATTCAAATGAATCGATTAAACAAAAGTCTTATCAGTTTAACTCTATTTATAATTTTTAATAATATTTTTTTGGCAATGTAAGATTAGAGGGTTCATACTCACACACTTATGGTAAGGGCACATACTCCTACCATTCTTGCACATATTATGTTTAAAGGGAAGTACTCAAATAAAGGTCTACCACTTATTCCATAAAGATTCAATCCCGAATAGATTTTATAAGTGAATAGCCCTTACCTAGTAGACTAACACGGGAATTCTGATATTTGAATAGGCTTTGAACAACAATATCAAATATAAACACTTTAAAAATAAGAAAAGAGTTTATGCAATCCATCAAGATACATAATTCACAAAAAAGGAAGGAGTTTATGCATGGATTCAAATTTCAATGACCTTATGAGACTTAAGTTACTCGAGTAACTTAGGGAGTAAAGGCGCAAAACGAAGGGTTTACCAACCTAAACGATGAGTGACAACCACTGGTTGGCGGGGCCGGGGAGGTTGGGTGACGCAGGAAAGCAAGAGAGCGATGGCGATAACTAGCGCAAGCAGAAGTCCCATCAAATCCACGTTTAGCTCTATGCAAAACTGCCCCATCTCTCTTCTTCTTCTTCTTCCTTTCTCTGCCCTACTCCAGAGAGAACGGCAAGTATTAAAGTTTCAGAATAGGCGGCTATTCTACTTTTTGGAGTCAAACACTAAATATAAAAAGGATATTGTGAATCATTTCCTATATTAAATTCGAATTTTAATTCGTACACATGTTTTTAAAATAGAATGAAATTTGTAATTCAATTTTAATAATAATAATTTATTTAAATTTATAAAACAAATGTGTAAATATTAAAACTTTTAAATTTTTATTATAGTGGATAGTGATTCAAGGGTCAACCAAATTTGGCCAAAATCAAGTGCTGTCGGATTTCTGAATAATTTTATTTTCAAAAAAATAAATAATTATATAAAATCAAAATTGGTGATGTAGAGAGTGTGAATGACGTCGTAAGCTGTAAAATCCTGACTCTTTCTTCACAAAACGACAGGGCAATGACTAAGACGAAAGTAAGCAAACGAACTAACTCAAAGCGACTTTTTTCTAAACAAACAAATGTCAACATCCAAGTCAAGTCTCTACATGTATTCATCTCTTATTTATGTATACTGCCATCGCATCGCATCGCATCGCATATATTTTTATACGTCAGATTTTGTTTAATTATCTGAAAATAATAAATTTAATTTCTATATTTTAATTTTATTAATTTTAGTCTTAAATTTCAAAATTTTAATCTTAACTTAGATGGTAATAATTAAATTTATTTGGTTAAATTTGGTTATTAGTACTATACTTTGCATAAAGTTGGTAAATTTAGTTCATGTTTTTAGTTAAATAGTTCTTTGTCTTTATATTATTTGAATTTTGAAGTTTCAATCTTATAACAAATTATAACCACTAAATTCAGTTATTGGATTTTTTTAGTAATATGTAGACATAATAAATTAACATAACATTATACATGTGATAATATGTTTGCCGTAGAATATTTTAGAAATAACAAAACTTAGCCTAATGAATTTAATAACTACCATTTCACCAAGAACTTTCAAAATTTAAAGTGTGTAAACACTAAAAAAATTTAAATATAAAGACTAAATTCACAATTTATACATAGTCTTTTTATGTGTCATCATATAAATCAAGCCAAATTAATTAATTTTATGAAAAATAAAAGAAGGCAATCAGTCAATTACCATATCATGTTTAATAGTTTTATTTTTATTATTAGTAACATAAATTTTTCTATAAAATTAGTGATGACATCGATCCTTATTAGGTTTATATAATTTATTTGCTAAATTATATATATTTTAAGATAGGATAATACAACAAATACCATTAAAAGTTTTATTATCGTGTTATTTTTTTCAAGTTTCATTTGCTTTTTTCCGTAATCTTATTATAGGGAGTAGAATATATTTTTACAGGTGTTTGTTTTTAGAGTTTACTTTTTAATCATTTAATTATTCAATTTTATCGTTTTTAGTCACCAATCATTAAATTATTGACAAAAAATTTAACCCGATTTTGTATTTTTTTTTTTTTTTACCATTTCACCTAAAAGCTAAAAAATATTAACTAAATTTAGTCCAAAATATATCAAATAAAAACACCCAAAAGTCCAAAATAATAATTCTTTTTAGATTAACCCTCAATGTAAAAATAAAAATAAAAATCAAATTACATACCAAATACATGTATATCCTCAAGGCATGGGAATATTTATGGCGAAAGCGTCGAAAGTCTTTGAGCATTCGGAGTCCAACCATGCACAATTGCGATGAACGGATCTTTGATTTCAACATGTATGTCATAAATGAGTTTTATCCAATTATTTTCAGTTACTCATCTATTATGTTTTATACCGATTTAATTCTATGTTGGAATTGCTTGAGCATACATTTTTACTAGAGTGCGTACTCTCAATCCTCGTATATCCTCCATATTATGTTCCCACTCCAACCAGATTTGCAACTATATGAATCTACATAAGATTGATCTGGCAACACTGAGAAACATATGGAGCATGTACCTGATACATCTGTTCTTGAGATCGAATGAGTCGCCATAGTTTTGACTACTTCAGATGAGATCTATGGAGAAAGCCTCAAAGCCAAATCTTCATCCTTCGTCCAAACAAAAGGAGGCATGTCAAACCTTGGCCCAGCCACAGATCGGTAGATATAGAGCTTATCGACTGTGCAGTTTTCGGGTCTTGAATCAGGAGGTCCCCTCTCCTCTATAACTTCAACATTCAGCCTGGGCATCTTCTGACTCAGCAGCTTACAAGCTCCGAAACTCACGGAGCAGGAAGACATCCAAAGGGATCGCATTGTCTCCAGCTTTGCAGCATTGGTCAAAAGAGCCTTGTCTCCGAAGGGGCAGTCCCTAATTTCTAGTTTCCGTAGGCTTTCACACCCTGAAAGCACGTGATGGAGTCCCAAATCACTATCTCCTGCAAAAGCCACGGATAGCATCTCCAGCTTTTTTGCATATTTTCCAATATATTCAAACACGCAATCAGTGAGGAGACCGGAGAGGGAAAGCCGTATGAGATCCTTGCAATGCTCAACAATGGCTCCAAAACCAACATCAAATGGCTCTCCGGTCAGGTAATCAGCTGTATTTGGCTCAATTATACAAAGACGAAACCGGGTCAAGTTTGGACGGTTCTGAGCAATTCTGACTAGAGCTGCATTAGACATTCTTCGGCAGAAGTACAAAACTGATTGTAACTTAGGACAACCCAAAGAAACAGCAACAAGGCCCTGCTCTGTCAAGGATGCATTTGGTTCTGCATCAAACGGGTCAGATGGAAAAACCCGTAATTCCTGCAGGTCCTTGCAATTAGATGCAAGTGCTTCAAGGCCACTGTCTTCAATATAATCAAGTACCTGAAAGCATAATTGACAATTTAAAAGAGAAGGGAGATTCAATTCAGTTATCAGTAAACCACTTAATGTTCAAAATATGTGCTAAATTGTTTTAAAACAGTTATGGACTGAAGATACCATAACAAGCTTACCAATAGGCGCTGCAAACTCGGACAGTGGCTTACAAGCTTGATGAGATCAGGGCTTTGTATAGTTGCGTAACTCAAGTTCAGTGATGTTAATCTAGAGCAGACAGAGTAAATAGCTGGAAGGTAATCCGGAACCACATCCCAAAACCCACACAAACTCCTTAGTTCCTTGCAATTAGAAAAAGCTCCAGCCAAGTTTGAGAAGACATCTGAACGTAGCTCAGCCGAATAGGTGCAAGTGCCGAATTCAACCAGCTGCGGTGCAAGTCGTAATATGTTGGCAGTCTTATCAAGGGGAACAGCGCGGTTGAGCTTAAGTGACCTGAGGTTCGGACATCTACGGACCAGGCGCTCCAAAGCCAAAAAACTAAATTCATCGGATCCTAAACAGGAAATGTTAAGAGACACCATGGATGTGTATGTCTCAGGAAAATGGCTGAGCCAATGCACACTCGAATCATCCACTTCACTTTCTCGCAAGTCCAGCTCTCTCAGGTTCCTACATTACCAAGCAGAAAATCAACATTTTGTATACTTTTACTAGATTAAATCCAAGAGTTAAAACATAAGAAATCAAGAAAATCTTAGAAGATGACCATTGTCATTGAAATTGAAAATGATTAATCAGATCCGACAAAAGCAAACAGTGAACCTTAAAAATCTACAAGTAAACAGTTCTTTCAATCAACTTCATTACTAGGTAACGTTATAATTACTCCATTAAGAAAAATGCAGCTAAAAACAAGACAAATTGAAGTAAAATTCCAACTGAAAGTTGAAACGAAAAGGTGTTTATGAAGCTTACTTGCAACTAGCAGCAATGGCAGCAAGTCCATCAGTTGAAAACCCTTCACAAGAAGCAAGCACCAATACTTTGAAATCCTTAAATGACTTAGCAATAAGCTCCAAGCTTTCATCCGTGACGACCATCCGTTTAAGCCGAATCTCTTCGAGCCAAGGGTAAGCGCCAGCCATCTCCGTAATCCACGGCAAAACGTAACCGCCCCAGCCGTCCGGTACCAAATTGAAGTCAGCGAAGTGCGGTTTCCCTTTCAACTCAATGGATCTAACTTGCGGGAACCGTCTGATCACCATCTTAGGGCTCACAGCATAACAGTTCCCGACGAATATCTTCCTCCGACACCACCGCTCGATCTCGTACCACGATTTACACACTGCCGATACCACGTTCCGATCTTTATCCGATTGTATGAACAAGAATACATGCTCCAGCACCTCATCTGGGAGCGAATACGCTAATTTCTTCGGCATTAATTACCCCCCAAAAAAATGAAAACTTCTGACAATAAAGATGAAAATTTGCTCTCAAATTTCCTCCTTTTGACGGATACTACAGTTTCGTTAAGATTTTAAGTTCGTTTTCAGAAATGAGACACCATTAAAGGAGCTTAAGCTGAAGCTGAAGAGAGAACAGTGAAGAAGAAGAAGAGAGGATAAGGATTTTTATTTTCGTGTTGGGAAGAAGGGTTAGATTTTAACCATGGTTAATTAAGTCATTCTCTTGTTTTTGTGGGGATATTGATAGACGTTTAGGGTAGTGACACGTGTGGGGAAGAGATGTGGCCCGTACGATGGACGGTGGGAGGGGTAGATCTTATCCGTTGACGGTGAAACGGAGCCGCACAAAACGGATTTGTGTATTTTGACAAAATATTTTTCTTTTTTGCATGTGTCATATATTTTTTATTTCTTTTTTTATACTATGCTTAAAAGCAGTAATAGTTCGAATTTCATGTATTATAATTAAAAGTGTTTATCGTTTCACACGTGATCTAGATTTAAGTCGTATTAATTGTTATTTGTAATTCAAAAACATAGTAATAATTTCTCCTTAATTTTTAAATAAGTGAATAATATATTTCAGTGTACTCAATTAATATATATTTTATCTCTAAAGAATAGTTATATATTTTATAAATAAATTACTAAATTTTAAAAGCCTTTAAACCCTTTTTTCCACCTAAATAGTATAGTTTAATTTATATATAAGATTGATTTTATTTTAAATAATGGTTTATTCAAGTAAAAATTAAGATTTAGGGTTTATTTAAGTTTAAGATAAAAAGATTAAAGGCTTATTTAATCAATTTTTTTCTTTAAATAAGTTTTTAATCTTAATTTATTGTTTATATAATTAAAAAATTATGGGAGAGTTGAGTTGTCCTGCACGTAAAGATTATTATTTAAATTTCAATGCAGAAAAAAGATGGTGATTAAGATTAAACATTGATGATTAGTTTAATAATAATAATAAACGATAATTAAGCCCCACGCATGGCTTCCCCGGGAATCTCTCGGCCCCCTCGAGTGGGACGGCTTAGACTTTGCTACACATTCTGAATTTTCTTTTTGAATATGATTATTAAAAGACGAGAATAAATTAATTATTTACTTAAATGATTATCTTCATATTATTAAAATTTAAGATCGGTAGAATATATTTACGTTTTCGGTCCTATCATTAACCTTCTAATAAATTTAGATATTATAAATATATATATTTGTTATTCGTAACATTTTTCGCCCATTCTGATCATCGGGTTCAAATTTTAGAATATTATATCTATTATTAGAGTAATTACCATCAATTATACAGTAATTAAACTATTCAATTATACATTCATATCAAAAACATATTCATATTATGATATATAAATTTTTTCGAGTCTCAATCGAACATATGAAAATTCTTTTATTGACTGAAATATTTTGTAATTCGAATTTAATGATTAGATAAAATAAATCGTGTTAGATTAAGAAAACAAAAAGAATTTAATTTCTCATGTATTATTCAAGGGAAATGCATAAACAGAAACAAGCAAAATTTCCCAAACTAATGAAACGATAGCCGTCGAAGCACCGACTTCAAGCCATCTTTCACTGCTATATATTTATTAATCCTTACTTTTAAAATTAAATTTTTTATTTTAATTATTTTTAAATGATGTATTTAATGAGTGAATCTATATAAATATTGATGGAATGGGTGGATCTACATGTTAACTTATATATTATTCTATAATTCATAGTTAAATAATAAATTTATATTTTGTTTTTTTCTCACAATATTGAAAACTATTATAACTCCTCCTCAACTCATAAATAGGAGGATAATACGCTTTAACGCATTTGAATTTAGATCCTCCTACATTAATAATAATGCTCATACCAATCGAGTTAAAACTCAATCAACTATATTATTATTATTTTTAAATAATAATTTTAAAGGAGTTGGTGTATTGTAAGTTATAGGTTGATTTAAAATCCATGTCTAGTCAAATAAAAATATATTTTATTTTTTATAATTAAAAATAAGATTTAAATATATATTTTAAGATCCATATGAATAATATTAATTTGTAAGTAATGAAATATAAAAAATAATTATAGCAAAATTTATTTTTATCTTATTTAATAAAAAGTAAATTATTTATTGTTAATTAATTAAAAAATTATAAAAAAAGAAGAAAATAATTCTAGTTTACATAATAATGATACTTTTCTATACAATTTGTTTGGCCAGCTTTTCTCTACGAAATTGAGAGGAAGGTGGCATTGGTTCTTACATTAAAGATTTCCCACTGATTTAGCTTTGACTCTCTGCATTTCCACAGCTAAATGATTCTAAATTCTAACCTTTCCAATAGTTTGAAGGCTTTTAATTTAGTTTTTTTTTTTTTTTTTCCTTTAGAAGATAATTAATGAATAAAAGATATTCAAGATTTTTATATTATCATATCTTATAACAATTAATTATAAATAAACTATGTATAATGAGATTCGGACTTAAGTATTCGAAATTTCAATATCTCAACTTTAAACCTTCAAAGTTTCAACTTTGCCGACATAACCAAATCCACATTAGTAATATGTTAAGGTCTAAAGGTTTTTTTTTTTCAATAATTGGGGGAGGAGAATCGGATTACTTGGGATCGAACCTAAACTTTTATGCCTACTATACAATATTTTTGCTGCTGGGCCAGGAAATTATTGACTAAGGCGCAAAGGGTTTAAAGCTACATTTGTGTTATACCTACGTACATATAATTTTAAAAATTACCCATATAATATTGTTATCCAAATACATGGAGGACACCATGAATAAGTAATGAAAAAAAGTAGAAGTGGATTTTTTTCTCATGTATTTTGATCAAATTCAATAAGAGGGTTTTACCTAAATACCCTAGTCCAATCAAGATTAAACTCAGATTGTAAAATAGACAAAAACAACTATAGTTATACAAAAAAAAAAAAAAAAAAGAAATACAAGGGTATCCTAGGATAGGCAAATGCCTCAGCCTAAGAAATGATAAAATTATGAATGTAATCTCTTTAAAAATTACAAGTTATTATCAACATAAAATTAAATTTGATCTACTTAAAAAAATATTTTTTCCTGAATTGTCTAAATATATATATGGTTAAGGGATGGCAATTCCCCAACAATCGAAGGTATTGTCCCCCTAATGGGGGGTTTTTGCCTCCCCTCACCCAGAGTACTTCGTTGAAAGTTAATATATCGTGAATGTCTACCCGTCGGACTACACATTGAAGAATTCTCTCTCAAAGTCAAAACCATTCCTCAACAAGCTTAATCAAGTGAACTAGAACTTTTATCTCATATGAAACTCGAATTTTAGAAGTAAAATTCAATTCAACTTGAGTTCAAAATTTTTATTAGGGTTAATAAATTTTTTGCCTTGAATTTGAAACTAGGTTCACTTTAATATATGTCCATTTTTTAGTCTATTTTGGTACAAGAACTTGACAAGTAAGTCAATTTTGATCCCAGAACCAAAAAAATGTAAAAATTTTGTTTTAAGTCGAGATGAAATTTCAAAATTCGAAAAGTATAATGACAGAAAATAATTTACTTTGAGAATAAGGATAAACCCATAATTTGTTGGACTAATAACATAATTTGATGAAACAATTTAACTACTATTGATTGGTTCAGAGTTGAAATTTTAAATTTTGAAAAATATAAATACTAAAATTAATTGATTCAAAAAATAAAAAAAATAAAAATAGACCAAATTAGAATATAAAATTAAATCTATAACTTACACATAATACAAACATCCTTAAATTATTAATTTCATTTCAAGGATATCACCTCTTCTCATCATCATAATCGAGACTGTATCAAATTGTGATTCTACATCATTCCTATCATTTTTCAATAGAAAAATATAAATTTATTTTTTTAAAATTTTTAACATTTTTAGTTAAATTTAATTTTTTTAAAAGAAAAAATCTACTTTATTATTCTCTTTTTAGAAAAATATAAAAATAACGTAAAATCATAATTTAATAACATCCTTTCACCATCATCATTTGATATGAGCTATCCCGTCAACAGTCCAATGGTTATTTTCCATTGATTGAGCCATTTATGACCATAAAACTAAGCTCATAACTTGAACCACTAATCCATCGATAACAAATATATGTGTCCCCAACTGATAATATTTAGCCATTGGGTCCCCATTTTGCCCCCTTCGATTTGATGGTATCTTTATTTCTTCATCTAATAACAACATGGTATTGATGTCCCAGCCAGATTTTACTGCTTTGTTTTTCTTATTTATAAAATCATAATTACTTCATAAATTTGATAATTTTTCCACATTAATTTTTATTTTTTTTAATAATTTCATTATAGATTTTGAGCATATCTATTTTTTTGACACAATATCTAGAACTATTTATAGCCTCTCCTCAACCCATAAATAGGAGGATAATGCGCTTCAGTGCACTCAAACACACGTCATCATACATTGACAATAGTACTTATGCCAATCGAACTGAGAATAAAAACTTGACCATTTTTAAAGGATGAATTGCACCCAAGGTATTAAACTATTAGTAAGTTTAATTGTGGCCATTCAATTTCAAAAAGTTACAAATTTGTCACTAAACTATTTGTAAGTTTTCATTTAAGTCATTGAACTATTCGAAAGTTTTTATTTAAGTCAATGGACCGTTATATTTTCTTTTTTAAAAAGTTTGGCCAGTGAACTTCAAATGATAATTCAACGATCAATGTGATAGATCAATATCCATCGACAAGTAAAAAAGCATACCTTAAACCCAAGTTGATTTGATAGTTAATATCGAAGATAAAAAAAAACTAATTGAGAAAAAAAACAATTTTAATTATTTATATAGGGTTAAACATCTAAAGCATTAAAACTTCTACAAACTGGTATAAATTTTCATGCAATTGAAGCCCACATGCAAGAGGGCCAAAATCTATAATAAACCGCAAATTTTTTTCTGCTTATAATAATGGTATAATTTATTGTGATTTTCTATATTTTTCAGATACATATTTAAATACAATAAAATTATAATAAAGTAGTTTATGATAGATTTAATTTTTTTAGTAAACAAAACACTTTTTCCTTTTTCAATTAATGCCTCAAATTTTGTAGTAAATTGCTGTTGTTTAAATTATGTGAGGAAGATTAAATACTAGCTAAACCTGATCTTGATGCAATATGTAAATTCGATTTTATTTAAAATTTTAATTTTCAATTAAGATTTTGAAAATAAAATGTCTCAACTAGTATACTTGATGTTTTATTTTATATCATATTAATTTTTATTTGATAAGGTTTTATAAAAGTTAAAGAGTCTTAACTAATATATATTTATAAAATTAGAAAATAGGTACTTCAGTAAATATTTCTGGTGGATTTGTCCAGAAATGCCCTAAATCCAACCCAATGTTTGTGACAAAAAAGGAACCCGTCAGACCTCAGAATTCTATTTTCAAGAAGGATAAACAAGGTGATTAATAAATTTACATTTTCATCATTTAATTTTAAAAAATTATTAAATAATTATTAAATTATTCAAAAATTTTATTTATATCACTGAATTATTTGAAAATTTTTATTTAAGCTACTGGACTAAGTTCTTTCTAAACAAAAAGAATTTGGCAAACAAATCCAAGCGACCATTCAACAATCGAAATGGTGGAGCAATACTCATTGACAAGTAGAAGATATCTTAAATCCAAGTTGATTTGATGCAAACAGTAAATGCCATACAACAACAATTTTAATAGCCCA
Organism: Gossypium stocksii; assembly: GCA_020496765.1. Taxonomy (NCBI): domain Eukaryota; kingdom Viridiplantae; phylum Streptophyta; class Magnoliopsida; order Malvales; family Malvaceae; genus Gossypium; species Gossypium stocksii. The sequence goes on from CM035623.1 coordinate 7,792,056, forward strand.
ACGACTTAAATGAAAACTTTTGAATAGTTCAATGAACAATTGCAATTTTTTTTTAGGGAGCAAAACCTAAATTTATTAATAATTTAATGACTTTTGATGTAATTTATCCTTCAAGCAACAATCCTTACAGGATCTGATATGATTGTATATACTATAAATTCTAACATTTGCAATTCCTTCCCTATAATTATTAGGAAAGAAAAAAAACCTCACATTTATTATTAAAAAAATAAGTAATGTCACCCATCCCCCCCCCCCACCCCGGCCCCCATAAAAACTGATAAATCAAGTATATGAATGCACACACACATATCGCAAACCAATGCCAAACTGTGATAATCATAAACCAACCATTGCATAATCCCAGCTTAAGTTTGAATTTCTACATTGGCCTTAAAATTGCCAAAAGAAAACAACAATGTCAAAGTTCGTCTTTTATCAAGTTATCACATTCTCCATATGCTTCAAGTCTAATACATAAATAGCCCTTCTAAAACTATTAGCATGCAGCGGTAATCATTGGAAAACTTCATGTTCAACAGCATACATGGGCTTAATCTCTTTAGGTACAGAAGGAAGGCACGTGGGTTTTACCAGATTACTGATTAGCTTCAGAAGGTTGTGCGTTGGCATTGAAATTGTCAAACCCGCCACTTGTTGGGGCAGTCGGATTGGCCTGATATGGTGCAGACGTAGTGGGTGCTCCGTTAGAAGAAGTGGGTGTCGTTGCAGGTCCAGAAACTGTTGTTGGGGGAGCCAATGTAGGAGGTCGTGGAAGGCCATTTACTTGTCCAGGCAAAGGAGCACCAGGTGGTGCCATCATTGGTGGCATGCCTGGAACGGGAATATAACCTGGCAATGAAACCAAAATGAAAATTTAATATTTTTAAATTCAATTCCATTTTATGTTTGTAATTGAGATCTATAATGGAAAAGCCGACCCCAAAGCCAATCAAACAAGATGAAGTGCTTAACATATAAAGTATCTATATTGGTAAGCAAACAAGTAAGAAATTCCCCAAGTTCACAAGCACCACATAAATCCATGATAATACTAATAACCAAATAGCCAAATCCTGTATCAGCAAGAACATGAATAATACTATTACATACGAAATCTTACATGGAGCACCTAGAAATGGTCTTGGCAGACTATGGGGCCTCATCCTAGGACTATTGGTTGATTTACAGGTAACAGTGCAGCCCCAAGAATGAGACGTTGTATGCAAAAAAGCAGTTCAATGGAAACAAAACAAGCATGCAAAAGTTTCATCAAGTTCACTATGACAAGTTGCAACATCAATTCGGGATGGGATATGTTTATTAACTAAAGACTGAAACCCCATACTAGCAAGGACACAAAATATGCTAATATGAATCTAATAAGCATCTCACCTGGGGCACCTGGAATTGGTCTTGGTAGAACAGGGGGCCTCATCCCTGGGACCATCGGCTGGTTTACAGGTAATGGAGCCCCGGGAATCGGCATAACAGGAAGTCGAGGCCTCTGAGCCATTAAATGTTGATTGAAAGCAGCTCCAACCTGCTGGAAAGCCGCAGCTTGACCAAGATGTTCCTTGATCCTTTGGTCTATTAAGCTCTGGGTCTGTTGCTCTTCAAATTGCTGATAGTATGTTCTAACATTCGCCTAAAATTACATACAAAAAAAATCAGCAAAAAAAAATTGTATAACTCACAACATCAATCAATACAAAGACAAAAATCTCTACAAACTACCTTGTGCTTGTAACCTGCATTGTGTTGCTTTCTAACTGATGGCTGAAATTTAAACCCGGAAATAAAAAAGAACGGTAATCAATTATTGTAAAAGCGATAACTCAAACTAATGAAGTTGATTAATTTTCGTAAAATGCAACAAAAAATTTGAAGACCCGAAAGAAAAGAAATAGGAAACTTACAGAGTCATGGGTCAAATAAGTATCGCAATAATCACAGTAATACCTGCAAAATTTGAATCCAAAAAAAGATATCCATAAAATGTTAATGAAAATTTGTTCGCAGCGAGAACTTTAATTAAGATTGGACAAATTTGTAAAGATCCGTACCGAGGCATTGCGAAACGACTCAGAATCGAAGATAATTGCTTGAAGATCGTAAAACCCTAGAGAGAGGGCACCGTAGCAAAAGCCCTAGCTCAAGTACAGAGAAAAATTAGAATGAAAAACAGAACGGGGATTTTGCGTTTGTCTGTAGAAATTTATGCAGAGTTTTAGGATCCTCATTAAATATCTTATGTTATAATTAGGGGCTATTACTCGATTCTGATAATATTTCATTCGAATTAGTATTAATTGAATTATTTAATAAATATTAATTAAATTAAAATATTTTTTAAATACTTTAATAAAATTGAAATATTTTTGTTAATTCAGTCAGTTAATTAAATTAATCGAAATTTATATATTTTTAGACTATAAATAAAGCTGATATGTCACTCATTTTTTTAAAAAAAAATTATGCCTTTATGCTATTTAAAATTTTATTTAGGAAAATATGTCGTTTTTAAAGAGAGTATGGGAAAACGCATAATTTTTAAACGTATTTTCCTTTAACTTGCAATTTTTTTTTAATACAATTAATTTCTTTGGTGAGGTGGTTAAACATTGGTGGTTTTATCCTTTTAAGTCCTAAGTTTAATTTCTCTCACACTCATATTTATAATTTTTATTTCATGTTGTTTTAAGTTTTTTTTTAATGAACTTTTTTAATATTGGCTTCATTAGTTAAATAGTTAAATAATAATGATTTCATCATCAAGACCTAGCTTCAATTCCGCTTTTCTAAACATATTTGTAATTTTTATTTCATATTGTTTCAAGTTTTTTAATTAATAAATATATTATTTTCAATTTTTTATTTTAATTCATTTTTAATTAATAAATATTTTATTCATAAAATCAAATAATTATTAAAAATATGATTATTTTTAATAAATATAATTTTTATATGTGTAGTATTTTATATCAAAAAACAATGATATTTGAAATATTTTACATATAAAAATAATAATTATATTAAAAATAATTATTTTATTTTATAATATTAAAAATAACCATACTCACAATATACGCGGAGAAAATAAATATTTGACATATAAATAGTATATATAAAGAAAAATATATCAAAAAAATTAGTTGATGTTAATATTATATATAGAGGAGTTATTAATTTCAAATATTTTTAACATAACGATATATATAAAATATATATTTTTATTATACAAATACATATTTATTATTTGATTTTATGAATGAAAGAGTTATTAATTAAAAAGATAAATTAAAATAAAAAATTGAAAACAATATATTTATTAATTTAAAAAAACTTGAAACAGTATGAAATAAAAATTACAATTGTATTTAGAAAAGGGGAAATTGACTTAGGTCTTAAGGATGAAATCATTTTTATTTAACCACTTAACTAAGGAAGCTAATATGTTAAAAAAAATCATTAAAAAAGAAGAAGAAGAAGCTTAAAACAAGATAAAATAAAAATTATAAATATGAGTAGGAGAGAAATTGAACCTAATACTTAAAACAAAACCATTAGCATTTATCCATTCAACTAAAGAAATTAATTATATTAAAAAAGTCAAAATTTGCAACTTAAAGGGAAAACGTGTCAAGCTAGGTGAGTTTTCCTGATATGTGTATGGAAAGCCCGCCTAACTGGACAAGCTTTCCCTCAAAATCGGCCTATATCCTTAAATAATTTTAAAAACAACCTAGAAGGGTAAATAAATTTCAAAATCGGCATATAGGTCCTGCCGAAACCTTTTTTTGAATCAACTTTTTATTTTTAAAAAGAAGATGGAGTCGCCACCAATCCTTTTTTTTTTTATTTAGGTGTGATTATATCACTCAAAACGGTACGGGAGTCAGTTACGTATGAGGAAGGATTAGCACCCTCATAACGCCCAAAATTGGTACCTAGTTGATTACTTAATGTTTTGATGTCGAAAATTAAAAATTCGAAGAGAATTTAAAACACGATTATTTTTTGCGCGATGTTGTTTGATGGTATTGAAAATGTCCCTATCTAAATTGAATTTTTAATGAGGAGGTTTTCTCATTTTGAATCGATCAAGACGAAAAATCATGTCCGTAAGTTGGGCACAAAATCTCGAATTTTCAAAAAGAAGAATGCTCACCGTTTAATTATTGTCTAAATCTTATATATTTTAAATATTTTTTTTAAAAAAAGGAAGGATATTCAATTATTTCGGTTCAATGAGAAAATTGTACCCCCTAAGTTATGGCACAATTTCTCAAATCCTCAAAATAAAGAACATTGCCTTGATTCAAGTTACTAAATATACATCGTATAAAAATTGGACATAAAATTTAAAGCAATATGCGATTAATTTATTTGAGTGGTGGTACAAAAATGAACGAATATTTAAACATGTTACATATTATGGTAGTGGCAAAAATATAATAAAATAGCTTACGCAGGTAAAAAATGATAATAAGATAATAAAAAGCAATAGTTGAAATAATTTTTAGCCGATTAACAATACTATTTAAAAATGACAATAATTAGTAAAATAATAAGTGGTACATTAACAATGACAAAAATAGTAAAAATAAATAAAAAGTATCATGATGCTATGATCATGGTTGTGTAATATTAATAATGAAAAAAATTAATTAGCAATAATAATCATTTAACAATAGTATCAACATTTAAAAATAAGAAAAAAAAAACTAAAATGAAATGATTAAGAAACTTGAGGAATAAAAATGCAAATTACATAATTTAAAGGGTAAAAAATATAAATAAGGGAATTAAAAGTGCTGGAAATTAAATAACAGACAGTCAAAGGGTGAGATTAAATAAAATAAAGGGCTAAATTAAAATTTAAACAAAATTTAGGGCATAAATTGCAAAAAAATAAAGAAAAGGGAATAGAGGAGTAAATTGAAAATTTATCAAAATTAAAAGCCTAAATTATAAAGAAACATAACATAAAGGATTAAATTAAAATGGGACAAAATGTACAGGGACTTAGAGGGAAATTATCCCACCCACATATACATGTGTCATTCCCTCAGTAGGTCCACGATAGGTCAGGGAACTAAATTGCACAAAAATAAAATAGAGTGGGTAAAAATAAAATAAAATAAAAGGATGCAGGGCGAAATTGAAACAGGCAAAAAACGAAGGGGTCAAAACAGCAAATATCTCGTCCCTTCAAAAAACATGCGAATCTTGAAGGAATTCAAGTCAGGCATTTGGGTCACCTCAAAACAACGTTGTTTTGGGCATTTTAAGCTACACCCCAAAATGACGTCGTTTAGTGTCTCTATATAAATTAAAAAAACTAAAAAAAAATTCATTTATCTTCTCTGTTTTTAAAAAAACCTTTTTTTTCTCAACTCTTTACCCCTCTGGCGTCAAAGGTTGCCGCGACCACCGGTCATCGGCAACGGTGATTGTCACCTCTAATGGCCAAAAAGTACCCAAAATGCCCCCCTTTGACTCATTTTCTCACATGGGATGTGGATCTGGGATTTTTAACCTGAAAAACTCAGTCGAACCTTGATAAAAGGGATAGAAACGTTTCGATTTCCCCTTTTAAGGCGAGATAAGTTTTCTCTAAATCTTGTTTCTATTTTTTTATGTTATTTACGAAAAGGAAAAAAAAGATTAAAAAAAAAACCACATTTGTAACATTTTTTTCTGTAGATTTTTTTTGTATTTGGTTTCTCTCCCTGCATATACAACTAGTTTATTTGGCGTTTATAGCCAAAGTGATTACAATATTCTATTTTGTTTTCTCTTTTTTGTTTCTGTCTTTGCTTTCTGTTCTTCTGCCTTTTCTTGTCTTTTTTATTTTTTTTACAGGTCTTCGTGGCAATGTCAACGGCGCTGAGGAGTCATGCTTTGCCATTTCGGTGAAGTGGTGGTAGGGGAGGACTTTGGGAGGCGTGCTTACTGATACGGTTGAGGCAGTGGCTAGAGGGATTAAGATAAATTTTTCTTTTTTTAGTTTAGGTTTAGAATAGTGGATTTTAGGCCTTTTTTATTTGGGCCAATTAGTTTTTGTAAATGGACTTAATAATGGACTATTTATTTATTTATATTTATTTTTTGTTTTTGTTGTCTAGTCCGGACGAATTTGGCCTATTATAGGTCTTAGTTAGCATTTTGTCTTTTGATTAAAATAAATACAAAACATATAAAAGAAATACATTGCTAATATTTTTTTTAATAGTTCAAAAAAATATATTATATATAATATATATTATTTATTTTGATTAATATAGAAAAATAATTATTCAAAAAATACATTGTTAATATAAAAATATATTATATATAATATATTATTTATTTTTGTTAATTTGGTTAATTTAATTAATTACTCAATTTCAAATTGAATTAATTGATAAACAAATTTTCAAAAAATCATTAATTGACATCTGACCAAACTAAATTCGATCACTACCTAATTAATCAAATTAAATCAATTCGATTTTAATCAAACTATAAACACCTTCAAATATAATTGGTATTTTACTCCAAAGCTAATTGTTGTTCACATTGTAAGAAGTAATCCGCCTAAACTTAAAAGTACCCTTTTGAAATTCGAGTTGATGTCGAAAAATGAATAGGAATAAAAAAAGTTGGCCTGTGGAAGAACTGGGCTTTTAAGGTTGAAGGCTCAAATTCGATTCGGCTCGATAGATAAATTTTAAATTTTTAATTTTATATATGTAATTTATAAATTTAATATATTATAATGTTAATAGTAAATAATATGTTAACTGATTTAATTTTAAAATTTAATCAAATAAATTATTAAATTTTAAATTAAAATATTATATTAAAAAATATATTAAAATATTAAAATATAATGTGAAAGGTCTAAAATAAGTTTAGTTAGTTATTTATAAATATGACAGGATTGACAAAATTTAAAACTATGTCAAGTTTTAACAATAGTGAATAATATTAATATCACATGTAAGTTTGTCTCAAACTTGCCTCGGTCAATGGATACCTCTACTTGAAGTGGAGATTTTTTTTTTTAATATACTGAAAATTTAATTAAATGTTAAAATAGATATATTAAAAAAGTAAAATTTCAGAATATATTATTTTTTAGAATATATAATAGTACTTTTTTCCGAGCCTAAGATTACTAGAAAGTATTTAGTACAGATTTCAAGACCTTAACATTTATGGGTATCAGTTGTTTGAAAAACTAATAAATGTATCTACATTTAATACTGGTTGCTAGGCTTTTTAATTGTAATTAATATAAGAGGGCCTCGACACTAATTAATTAAAATTTTAACCATTTGTTAAATTTTTCTTATTTGTGATAAATTTATATGAAAGGATCTTGATCTTATAAATCTTAATTTACTTTTGATAAGTTTTCTTTTGAATTGTGTTATTTAAGTCCTTAATTATTTTACTATTAATCATAATTTATTTTTCATGGGTTGGGTAAAAAATTGCAGAAAAGTGAGTTAAAGTTAATTTTTGTCAAGTTTTTACATATTTAACGTCTAATTGACATTGCTTCAATATGTTGGACATAATTTAAACCACAGAACTCCGTTTTGAGCTTATAATATACTGTTTTAAAAGAAATGAAAAGATCTAATTGAAGTTATCATGACTTAAGCTAACATCGTGAAAGTGCCCAAAATTGGCTTAAAAGTTTGATGCAAAAATCTGCCAAAAAATCCAAATTTTTTTATTTTATTTATAATCTATATTAAAGCACGGGTTTAAAAAAACTTTTGAATTAATAAGAATATCCTTTACTGTTAATTACTAAATTCATAATAATAAAAGTGCATTAATTAAATCAATTAACATGATAGTATATTCATGTGAAATTAATTAATTTGATGATGTCTTTTAAAAATTTTACTTATAAATTAATATATTATAAATTAATTAAATTATAAATCTATAAAATTATTGAATATAATTGAATAAATTAAAAATAATAAAAAAATCAAGTTTTTATAATTAAATCAACAATATATATGACAATAATTAATAATGTTAAAAATTACTTTTTTATAATTAATAAAAATTAAGTGTGAGAGATTAGCATTATATATAAAAAGATAATACTAATATATAGGCAATCTAATGTATGATGTAAAAGTTTATTTATTTATTCTTAATTTTTATGTCTAAAACTCAAAAGAAATTAAATATTAATTTTCATATTTACTAATTTCCTTTAATCGAATTGGTTTGATTCAACGCAAATCAATCAATTAAGAATTAGTATTTTTTATCATCTATGTTCTTCATATTTTTTAAATCTATAAAATTAATGATATAATATAATATAATTATTTCATTAATAATGTTTCTATTCAATATTGAATATAAAATAAGGTTCATAAAAATTATTAATATAAATTATTTTATTAATAATGTTTTAGTTATTATCACTTAATTAAACTTTTGATCCATATTAAATTACACTTATTATTTTAGATTAATTATCACTTAATTAGTGTTACAGTTATATATTAATTAAAACTAATATTTAGCACTATAAATATATGCATTGTAAAGCATTTTCATTCAAAATAACATCTAAAGAATTACTAGAAAAATATTAATTTAGCATTATTTAATAGGTTTTGTTTCTATCACTAAAAAATGTATGATTTTCATTATTATTTGAGATGTTTAGTTATAATTATCTGGTATTCAATAGTTTGATTTTAATAATATTTACATGGTTGTGAATTTTTTTTTACCATCCTATAGTGAAATATTATTTTAAAAATAATGAAGTACTAAAGTAATAATTCTTTTAGGTAAAATTTTGACTCATATTCAAATGGTAAGTTATTTTATCTAATTATTTAGGGTCTTTTTGGATAGCACAGAGTAATTAAATGAATACGTAATTTCTAGGGCAACAATTACACTATCTTGTAATTACAAAGAATTGTAATTCCCAGATGTGTTTGGTTGATAAAGCATAATTACATCACAATTCCTTAAATCATGTTTGATAGTATAAATTGTAATTACACAGTTACATTGTAACATCCCAAAATTTTTGTTGTTAAATTTTGCAAAATTCCGGTAAAATATTGAGGTTAATTGAGAAACGAATTTATTATATTTTTGGAGCTTGTTATTATTTTTGAAATTTTTAGTTAGTAGTGGGTAATGATTTTGGCCTATAATCTAATTGAAAGAAAAGGACATTGAGAATTCTTTAGCCTTAGGACTAAATTGAAAGAGGAGCGAAAAGGAAAGTTTTTAAGTAGGAATTAGCCCAAACGTTTAATGGCCAATTAACCAGAGTCTTTTAAAGCACTAAAATCACGTCCCTTCTAGCCTTATTTTCCAACTTTTCTTTTATTTTTTTTTCTCTTTTGCCGTTTATCCATTTAAATCCCTTCAAATTCTCGCCACATTGGTCCCGCTCCCTCAATTATTTTTACTTCAAATACCATTATCGACTGCCTTCCACCACCGCTTATATCAGCTGCAATTACTCTAATTCGCTGCGGACAATTGCCTTACGATGCTCATTCTTCACATTAAAGTTGGTGTCTTAAATTGTTATTTCTCTAATGGAATTGATGCTATAATTAATCTTATTTCAAAGATTATTAAATTTCATTTGATTAGAATTAGTCGGAATATGTGAGGTTAACTTCTAACTAAAATTATTTAGTTTAAGATTCATTGAAAGTTTTTTACTGTGGTTTTTTTGATTTATTGCTGTATTTTTTTTCTTTGTTGCCAAATGGTAAATTATCAATTAGAGTTGCTATCTGATATTTTATGATGAACTTGATTGAAATTTCATTGTGAATTGTATGTATGTGTTGTAAAAATTTTATTTGTATGTACGTATTTGGAAGAATCGGAACCTCCTCATTTTTATGAAATCAGTGGAGCATTGATAAGATGATTAAAAATTCTTACAGTTGGACTTTACAATGTAAGTCTACCCAAAATGCACTGTGGCTTGGGAAATCATTTACAGGGTAATTGGGTGAGCTTAATACCGACAGCGCTATGAAGTTAAGAGTTTGGGTTGGCTTCTGTTGGAGGGATTTTGAGAGATTGGTACGAGGGTTGGATACTTGGGTACAACAGTAATTTGGGGCTTCAAACTATTAAAAAATAGAAAGTATGATGGGATGTTAATTAAAATTGAAAGTTAAGTAGCTATTCCAGCTATTTAGGAATTCTTCTCAAAGATATCTCCTTAGTACTTGTCCGATATATTCAACAGAACTTGATGAGCATTGAACATTGAAAGCTTAAATATATTTCTCGTGAAAGTAATCTAGAAGTTGACTATATTACTAAGCTGACTTTGGACAGCAACGAACGTCTTCATTTAATTGATATAATTTAAATTCATGTAGGATTAATATAGTTGAATGGCATTATGAATTTGTGACTTAGGATCAATTACATGTTATTTTAATTATATTTCAATTCTATGCTTTAAATATTTAAATGGTGTATTAATTTTAATTGTGAAAAGGTTAGTTTGTTAATTAACATTCTTCAATGGAGTTGATATTGTCATCAGATTCAATTATGTGTGATTTATGTTCATACAAGATAAAATTTCTAGATTAACTATTATTGCATCTTGGGATTATTAATTCGACTTAAAATATAATTATAATATGTTTAAGATTAAAATTCAATGATATAGAGCTGATAACTTAGAATTATTTTTGATGAATTCATACGTTTTTCTACTGAAACGAAAGAGTAAACAATCCATCGAGAGTGGAGCTCGTTGTGCATTAATTGTTTCTAAGCTATGAAGGCTTAGAAATTCGGTTTGTGGCCTTTACGTTTTAAAATATATTATGATGTAGTTAAATTATTAGTTTAGTGATTGTGATTTATTGATTCCTTATGTCGAAACCATCCTCTTTTGAAAAAACGGATGTCGACTTAAAAAATAAAAACGAGGAGTCGTCACCAAGCTTTTTAGGTGTGATTGGGTCACCGTATAAATATTTTGGTCTACGAAAAATTAGAGAAAACGGGCTCGGGAGTCGGTTACGCGCGGGGAAGGATTAGCACCCCCGCAACGCCCAAAATTGGTACCAAATTGAACAATTTTCTGTCTTAAGTCGAAATTTGGAAAGATTTAGAAATAGGATTCCTTTTTTAAACAGGGATAATTTGAGTAGAAAATCGAGATTCCTTTGCTTCGGAAGAATTCGAACGTCATATCCAGCACGATTGGACACGAGGTTCTTTTAAATCTTTCAAAACTAAAGTCGTCTCGTGAGTTACAAAATCTTGCTTAAGAGGGTATTTTAGGTATTTAGATGAGCGAGAAATCGCAACCCAGCACGTTAGGGCACTATTTCCCATATTTCTAAACACAAAAATATTGCCTCGTTTTTGAGCATTTTGAATAAGAATGGGATGATTTGGGTTGAAAACATCGAGATTCCTTCGCTTCGGAAGAATACGAACATCACATCCAGCACGATTGGACACGAAGTTCTTAAATTCCTCGAAACGAAGTTATCTTGCGAGTTGCAAATTTTAGGAGGGTATTTTAGGTATTTAGACGAACGAGAAATCGCAACCCAGCACGTTAGGGCACTATTTCCCGAATCCCTAAATACAGAAAATATTGCCTCGTTTTCCTTTTTTTTTTTTTATAGAGACATTTGGATTTGAATGAAATACGTACATCTTTAAAAGCAATGATGCAACTAAAATATAATATTAGCAGATTACGGGATATCAATACTAAGTTACATAATTCACATGACGTTATAAAATTCTAACAACGCATATGATATTTAACATGGCAATAATAATATTAAACACGAAATGAATCAATAAAACACATAATAATAAGTAGGATGACAGAAACATAAGAAAATAGATCACACTATATACATATATATATATATTACATATAGTATACATAATATATAAAAAGACATAATATTAAGAGGACATATACAAAAATATATACATAATACGTAAAAATATGCGATATATATATATGAAATGATGATATAGAAAGCATATGAATAATAGGATATATATAAAAAAAAAAAATATATATATATATATATAATATAGTTAAAAAATATACATGAGATAGTAAAATATGGGGATAAACATATATATATAAAATATAACATTAAAAAAAAATATATATAATAGTATTTAAAAGATATAGCACAATAACATACATACGTAATATTAATATGTATGTCTATACATAGAACATATTAAAAGAATATATATATGTGATGTATAGATTAAATATGTACAATATATATGTATATTGGAAATATTAATACTAAGATATAACGAATAATAATATTAAATATATACACATATATGAATATATTAAAATATAATTAAAACTTAATGTCGATGATATAAACATAATAGAATAATAATAATTATTATGCTAGTAATTATATATAAAAAAAACTAGGTAATAATAATAGTAGTATAAAGTGAAATCATAATATTTAAAATAATAATACTAAACATAGTATAATATAATAATAATAATAATAATAATAATAATAATAATAATAATATAACTAATATTAAAGTAAAAAAACAAAACAGTGAGAAGAAGGAAAAAAAGGACGAAATTGCATTAAATCAAAAGGTTTTGTGGCAGATTTGGAATTGAAACAAAAATAAGGGACCAATACGAACACGGGGGGAACGTACAGGGGCCGAAAGAGCAATTTCACCACGCGTTTAAAACGGCATCGTGGCAGAAGGGACTAAATCGCAACGCGGGGTAAATTACCGGGCCCATTTAAAAGACACGAAGAACTTAATTGCATAACCTTGAAAAAGCGGAAGGGCTAAACGCGCAAATAGCCCTTCCATTAAAAAACACGCGGATCCCATGCGGGCAGGGTCGGGTCGATCCGACCCAGGGCTAAACGACGTCGTTTTAGGCCCTGGGTTTTGACACCAAAACGGTGTCGTTTTCAACCAGTATAAAAGGGCCAATTTTCTGAAAAAATTTCATTTGGCACGGGAAGAAGAAAAAAAAGGAAAGGAAGAGGGAGACAGAGAGGGGAGAGGGAACCGGGGGCGATTCCCGGTCATCGGACCGGTCACCGTCCTCCGTGCCGGCGCCGGTGCCGGCCACCGTACACGGTGGCCAGAAAGGTAAAATCGTTATCTTTTTTTTTTTTAATTTTTAAAAAGAGTATATATTTGTGTTATTCGGAAGAAAATGAAAGAAATTGAGGGAAGGAGGGAAAGAAACAGACTCGAAATGGAGGTTTTACCTTCAACTTCCGATTCGGGTTCTCAACGTTTGGGCTATCCGATTTAAGGATGTTTTCGCTATTGTGTTGCTAGATCTCGTTTTATGCTCAAGATTTGGTGTTTTTATTAGAAAATTTTTCCCACCCTTTTTACAATCTGGTGTTCGACTTATATAGTCGATTTTACATTGTTTTTATTATTATTTTGCTTCTTTCTTGCCCCTGTTTACGTGTTTGCTTCATTTGCAGGGCATGTGCACGTTGAGTGATCGGTAGAGCGTGCAGCAGTTGATAGAGAGCAGAGGATGAGTGTCGGGGTGACGATGGAGCAGGTGGCCTTGGCAGAGAGCAGGTGGAGGGTTGGTGCGGCGCCGATTTTAGGGGGTAGGGTTAAGTTAGGGTTTCAATTTTTTGTTTTCTGATTTGGGTCTATTTGTTGGGCTGTACGGGTTTTACAATTGGGTCAATCGGGTATTTGGGCTTTTGTTTGGTTTTTTGATTTTGGGTAAGGGTGTATTGGGTTTTGGGGTTTTAATTTTAAATGGGAAATTGGGCCATTAAAATGCCCGGGTAAAATTGGGCTTCAACAACTGCCCCTCTTTACTCATCGTCGTGCAACGACAATAGAGCAAATACTTTCAAGGAAGACCAATTTTGCCCGGTATGCTTGTTTGGCGTTTATCTTCTTCAGGTAGCCTCGTTCCAGTCCACCGCCCTTTGTAGCCTTGGTTCAATCCACTGCAACTTCAGGGATATGTCTTGTAGCTTTCGTCTGCTCACGTCTTCAGAGATGTAATTGTTCAGAGGGAGAAGAGATTTACAATTTCAATCTTTCTCTACCAAAATTACAAAATGATTGTCAAATCTGCTATTTCGATCTGCTCTCTACCAGTACAGAGAGATAAGATCTGCCAAAACTTGATCTGTTACCCTACTGCTTAGGGGGTTAAGATCTGCTGGAATTTTGCCTATTACCCTACTGCTTAGGGAGTCAAGGCGAGTAGCTGAAATCTGCTCCAACACTGCTATATGGAGATAAGATCGGCCAAAATTTGATCTGTTACCCTACTGCTTAGGGAGTTAAGATCTGCTGGAATGTGATCTGCTCCGCTCCTGCTCAGCGAAGATAAGATCTGATGTTTTGCCTGTTACCCTACTGTTTAAGGAGTTAAGGCGAGTGGCTGAAATCTGCTCCAACACTGCTGTATGGAGATGAGACCCGCCAAAATTCGATCTGTTACCCTACTGCTTAGGGAGTTAAGATCTGTTGGAATGTGATCTGCTCCGCCCCTGCTCAGCGAAGATAAGATCTGCTTTGTTTTGCCTGTTACCCTACTGTTTAGGGAGTTAAGGCGAGTGGCTGAAATCTGCTCCAACACTGCTGTATGGAGATGAGACCCGCCAAAATTCGATCGTTACCCTACTGCTTAGGGAGTTAAGATCTGTTGGAATGTGATCTTGCTACATTGTCCACTGGGGGAATCTATCTGTAGAATTGATTTCCTGAGGTTTATGCTTATGCAAATGATTAGGATGCCATGATCAAAATGAGTCAAATGCTTCCTAATTGCGCACATTATAATGCAAAAATGTTATGAGAATGGTCCCTACTTCGGCTATCATTACTCATTTATCCAAGTTTTACTCGATGTGTCATTCACAATCTGCTCGTATGCCCCAGATCAAGTTAGTTCTATTATGACCTGTCGAAAATGATCCTTTCCTAAGATCGAATTGTTTGAATTTTCTAATCATCACTTGAACTGAAAAGAGAGTTTTCTTTGAGTATTCTCAACCTTTACACACGGGGGTTCTTTAAATAATCGTTCCGTTTTAGTTTCTTGTATTATCAAAAGATTTTACAGGGTAATATACAGGACTTCGTTTGTAAAGATATTTTAGTTCATCAATCGTTATTTCAATGTAACACATTTTATGAATAGTGAAAGGCAAAGCTTTGAAAATAGTCAGATTCGAGCAAAGTCATCAAAGATACAAAGGAAATTAATCTGACAACATATCTTAGAGGAGATCAAAAGATAGTGAACATGACAAAAAAGGTCAGATGCCCTAGATGTCGCAGCTTGAGCTTCCATATACAAACTCTGTGAAGACTGCTTCGGGTTTGACATGTGTTCAGAAGATTCAAAGTACTTTGTTGATGCCGTGGTATGTAATGTACTCCACTTCCCATCAGGTTAAGTATAGTGAGATACGTGTCGTTCGAAATTTGAGCCGCCCTTTCAGGTTTTCGACTCAAAACCCCTTTAGTCTCAAGGCGCCCTTTGCGGGTTTTCACCTTGGCTTCTCTATTTTTTTTTTTTTGAATAGAAGTCTCAAAGCGCCCTTTACGGGTTTTCACCTTGGCTTCCCTTCTTTTAGACAAAATACTTCTTGACTGAGTCCGAATTCACTGGATTGGGTAAACTTTTTCCATCCATTTCTGTCAAAATCAACGCACCACCAGAGAAAGCTTTTTTCACAATGTACGGCCCTTCCCAATTTGGCATCCAATTCCCTCTGAAGTCCTTCTGTATGGGAAGGATCTTTTTCAGTACAAGGTCCCCCTCGTAAAATTCTCTTGGACGGACCTTTTTATCGTAAGCTCGCATTATTCGATTCTGATACATCTGACCGTGACGAATTGCCTTTAGCCTTTTCTCTTCAATCAGGTTCAGTTGATCGTATCGCGATTGACTCCATTCTGCCTCATCCAACTTTATTTTTGACAAGATTCGAAGGGAAGGTATTTCCACTTCAATGGGTAATACTGCCTCCATCCCATAAACCAACGAGAATGGAGTTGCCCCGGTAGAGGTTCTAATAGACGTTCGATAGGTAAATAGTGCAAACGGTAGTTTCTCGTGCCAATCTTTGTAAATCTCAGTCATCTTCCCAACTATCTTTTTAATGTTTTTGTTGGCCGCTTCCACTGCTCCATACATCTTTAGGCGGTAAGGAGATGAATTATGATGTTTAATCTTAAATTGACTGCAGACTTCTGATATCGTGCTGTTATTCAAGTTCAGTGCATTGTCTGATATGATTCTCTCAGGCATTCCATATCGACAGATAATTTCTTTCTTCAAGAATCGACTCACTGCCGATTTGGTGACGTTAGCATACGAAGCAGCCTCTACCCATTTCGTGAAGTAATCGATAACTACGAAGATGAAACGATGCCCGTTCGAAGCTTTAGGTGAAATTGGTCCAATGACGTCCATGCCCCACATGGAAAAGGGCCATGGAGAAGTCATAACATGTAGGGGGTGAGGGTGGAACATGAATCTTATCTCCATAGATCTGGCATTTATGACACTTCTTGGCATAGCTGATACAATCTCCCTCCATAGTAGACCAATAGTATCCCAATCTCATTATTTGTCTTGCCATTGTGAAGCCATTAGCGTGTGTCCCGCAGACACCTTCATGTACTTCTTCCAGGATTTTCTTAGCTTCTACAGCGTCGACACATCTCAAAAGCACCTGATCTTTTCTTCTTTTATACAGGATATCCCCATCCAATACGTAGTCGCAGGCTAACCTTCTCAAGGTTCTTTTGTCATTCTCTGTTGCCTGTTCAGGGTATTCATGATTTTTCACATATCGTAATATATCCTGGTACCAACGGTGGTCATCCTTTTCTTCGCATTCGATGTTACAACAATGAGCTGGAGCTTCAGAAATGCTCATTTGAATAGGCTTCATATCCTCCTCTTTGTTTACTTTAATCATGGATGCCAGGGTTGCCAAAGCGTCTGCCATCTGATTTTCATCTCGTGGGAGATAATTGAAAGCAATGTCGTCAAACTCCCCAAGTAGTCATAAAACTACTTTCCGGTAATTGATCAATTTGGGGTCTCTTGTCTCCCATTCTCCCTTGAGCTGGTAGATCACCAATGCGGAGTCTCCGTACACTTCCAATATTCTAACCTTCCGTTCTATAGCAGCTCGAATTCCCATGATGCATGCTTCATACTCTGCCATATTGTTTGTACAGTCAAAGTCTAATTTGCATGTAAATGGATAATGATCCCCATCCGGGGACGTTAAGACTGCCCCAATTCTATTTCCTGCTGCATTGGATGCCCTGTCAAAGTTCAACTTCCATGGACATCTTTCGGTAGTGGCCACGTACATCAATTCCTCGTTAGGAAAATCAAAGCTCAATGGTTCATACTCTTCCAAAGCCCTGCTGGCCAGAAATTCTGCTATTGCACTTTCTTTTATGGCCTTTTGACTCACATATACTATATCAAACTCGGAAAGCAGTATCTGCCATCTTGCCATTCTTCTATTTAGGGCTGCTGATTCCATCATGTACTTTAATGGATCCATTTTCGAAATTAGCCACGTTGTATGATACAACATATATTGCCTCAACCTTCGGGTCGTCTAAACCAAGGCACAACACAACTTCTCAATCGGTGGATACCTCATTTCACAATCAGTAAATTTCTTACTGAGGTAATATATCGCCTTCTCTTTTCTTCCTGACTCATCGTGTTGGCCTAGCACACATCCCATAGAGTTGCTGAACACAGACAAGTACAGTATCAGCGGTCTATCTGGACTAGGTGGAGACAGTACTGGAGCGTTTGACAAATATTGCTTGACCTTATCAAAGGCATTCTGACATTCTTCATCCCAGGTACCCCGGTTGTGTTTCCTCAGAAGGCGAAATATGGGATCACATTTCTCCGTCAGTTGCAAAATGAACCGAGCAATGTAATTCAACCTCCCAAGAAAACCTCGAACTTTTTTCTGAGTATGTGGTGTCAGCAGCTCCTGTATGGCTCTGACTTTGTCTGAGTCAACTTCTATTCCTTTTCCACTGACTACAAAGCCCAATAATTTCCCCGACCTGACTCTAAAGGTACATTTCGCCGGATTAAGTTTCAATTGAAACTTCCTCAATCTCAAGAATAATTTCCTCAAGGCTTCGATGTGTTCTTTTTCGGTTCGAGATTTGGCGATCATGTCGTCCACGTATACCTCAATTTCCTTGTGTATCATATCGTGGAATAAAGTCACCATGGCCCTTTGGTATGTTGCACCTACATTCTTTAATCCAAATGGCATTACCTTGTAGCAAAAGGTGCCCCACAATGTTATGAAAGTGGTCTTATCCATATCCTCAGGATGCATCTTTATTTGATTGTACCCCGAGAAGCCGTCTATGAAGGAAAACAATGAATAACCCGCTGTATTATCTACGAGGGTATCAATGTGTGGTAAAGGAAAGTTATCTTTCGGGCTAGCTTTGTTCAAATCTCTATAGTCGACGCACATTCGTACTTTCCCATCCTTCTTAAGGACAGGCACAATGTTAGCTACCCATTCTGAGTACTTGACCTCTTGCAGGAATCCAGCATCAAACTGCTTTTTGACTTCCTCTTTTATCTTGAGCACGACGTCAGGCCTCATCCTTCGTAATTTTTACTGGACCGGTTTGCAATCTTGTTTTATAGGAAGATAATGTACCACGATATTAGTATTCAGCCCTGGCATGTCTTGATATGACCATGCAAAGATATCTTTGAATTCGTTCAGTAGCTCGACAAGACATTGCCTTGTTTCTTTGGTAATGTGCGTCCCTATTTTCACCTCCTTCCCTTCTTCCAAGGTTATGTTCTCTGTTGCCTCTTTTTCATGGGGCAAAATTTGCTTCTCTTCTTGCTTCACCATTCTTAATAGATCTGGAGATACATCACAATCCCTGTCATCTTCGAAATCCTGAGGTTCCTCTGAACACGTGTCTTGCTCAAAGGAGGATTCAGGACTTGCAGTATTATTGCTCATACCATTGATATCTAAAGACCTTCGGAGTATGAAAGAATGTGCAAAGAATGAATGAATGTAATAATGGTTGTTTTCATGTTATGAGTGAATTGAAAAATTGGAATGAGATTAGAAAGTCCAAAGAATATTTATCGATAGAGAAGGCATTTGCTTGATTTGACAAAAGTGTTCTTTATTAAAATAAAATATCAGAACATAAGCCTATTTCACAAACGAAATCTCATTACTCCTAGGTTTTAGAGCAACAAGAGTGTTCTAGAAAATTACTCTGTAAAGTCCCTAAAGGTTACAGGAAGTTCTTCCACAGTCCAATTGTTTAAAGAGCTCCCCGGCTCGTAAGGACGGATGCTTTCCAAACCTCTCTGTTCAGTTTCTCCGTCATGTATGGCGTTAATGTGATAGCTTCCTTTCTCAAGCAACCCTACCTTGGGGTAAATCATCCCTCCTGATACAAAAGTCTGGGATATATGAGGGAATGTCATCGATTCCCACTCAATTTCTCTTCCGCTCAGACGCGCCGTCCTTCTTTCTTGACGCTTTTCTATCTCCTTCTTTCTCTGTCTGTTATCTGGCCTAAATCCTAGGCCAAAGCGATCTCTTTTCTCCCTTATCTCGGGGACTCGGGTTCCACCTTAGAGGTATTTGCCTAACTCTTTTCCAGGCAAAGCTCCTTTTCCTACTGTCATTTGCAAGCTCATCTTTGTGGTTTTGGATATCTTGGGCATTGGTAACTCATTTCCTTCCAAAATGAAGGTTGCATTGACAAATTCCAAGGAGCGGAAAGAACATTCAATTGACTCTTCATCTGCCTCCACATAGGGTGCGTTACTGGTAACTGCTGCTATGATGTCTTCTTCCGCGTTTATGGTCACGAGTCGTCCGTCCGTCACCAACTTCAGTTTTTGATGTAAAGATAAGGGCACCGCTCCTGCTGAGTGTATCCAAGGCCTCCCCAGTAGACAATTATAAGAGGGCTTGATGTCCATTACTAGAAAATCCACCTCATATGTGTTTGGCCCGATCATTAAAGGGATGTCAATTCTTCCCATCACCTTTCTCTCCGTGCCATCGAACGCTCTCACTATATTATGACATGCCTTCATGTGAGAACTATCTATTGGCAGTCTATTTAATATGGATAATGGCAGGACGTTCAAGGCTGACCCGTTGTCAATAAGCACGCTCGGCAGCGTATATCCTTTGCAACGAGTGGTGATGTGTAGGGCCTTCGTTGATCCCATGCCACCAGGTGGGATTTCATCATCATTGAAGTAGATGAAATTGTCAGCACTTATGTTACTAACAAGACGATCCAACTTAGTGACGGATATGTCCTTAGTAACATAGGTCTCATTAAGCACTTTCATCAATGCCTCACGATGTACCTCTGAACTTAGGAGCAATGCTAACACTGATATGCGGGCTGGTTGCTTACGTAACTGTTCAACCACGCTATACTCACTGTGTTTCAGGAATTTCAGAAACTCTTTAGCCTCCTCCTCTTTTACTGGTTCATTAATGAGTGCCTCGGCCTCCTTCTCTTTTTCGAAGTCTAAAGCTTTTGCTTTCATGGGCTCGATCCTGATGACTCCCACGCTATAACGCTTCCCGCTGCGTGTGTAAGAACTTTCAGCTTGGGTCTCCTTAGAAGCGTTAGCTATTTCCTCTTCTTTTGGCACCGTTACATTACAGCCATAATTCTAAGGTACCCTTTTGCTATCCGCATAAGGAAAAGAGACAGGCTTGCAGATAATGACTTTCGGTGTTATTGGTGTCTCAACCTCATTATTCTTTGGTAGAGAAATGATGATCCTTGGCCGGTTGGTTCCTTGACTCGTCGAAGTTCCTTCCAACGCGCATACATGTCCCTCATCTGAGCCCTCTTTGTAGAATTCTAGCTCCTTGTTGTCCATGAGGCTTTGTACCAGAGCCTTAAACTCGACACATTCCTGAATCTCATGGCCTTCTTCTTGATGGAACTCACAATAGTCCCTCACTTTTTCGTGTCTTTCTTTGGAGATCAACATTTCTCTTTTCATCATTTCTTTCTGAATTACCTTCATAGGTGTCCTTACTTCAGCTATGTCTCGTTTGGTCTTTCTCATGTCAGTTTCCCCGATTGCATTCACCCCTTGATCGCCATGGTTTGGCAGCGGGTTTTCTGTACTAGGGGTATCATCAAATTTCACGATCCCCATTTTGATAAGTCTTTCCACGGCCTTTTTGAAGCTGACGCAATTTTCAATTGAATGTCCTTGTACCCCGGCATGGTATTCACACTTGGCATTAGCATCATACCACTTGGGATATGGGGGCTGTAAGGGTTTCAGATGATAGGGAGCTATTGCATGTGCATTATATAGGCTCTGATAAAGTTCCCTATACGTCACTGGAATAGGTGTGAACCGCATCTTCTCAGTGTTCTGTCTGGTACTAGATTCCTGCCTTTGGGAACCCTGTTGCCCACCTGTAGTCGCCCTCGGCTGGTTAACCGTTATTGCCCTCGAGTTATAACTACTCGCGTTGTTTACTTCGTTATCCTTTCTTCTTGGGGCTGGCCTTTTAGCGGTTTCCCCCTCTATCTTACCACCTCTTATGGCATTTTCAATCATTTCCCCCGCCATAACTATGTCGGCAAAGCTCTTGGTGGTACTTCCAATCATGTGAGTAAGGAATGGGGCTTTCAGGGTATTTATGAATAATATAGTAGTTTCCTTCTCTAATAGTGGTGGTTGAACTTGCATGGCGACCTCTCTCCACCTTTGTGCGTATTGTCGGAAGCTTTCATTATGC
The DNA here is from genome assembly GCA_020496765.1 of Gossypium stocksii. Classification (NCBI taxonomy): domain Eukaryota; kingdom Viridiplantae; phylum Streptophyta; class Magnoliopsida; order Malvales; family Malvaceae; genus Gossypium; species Gossypium stocksii. The sequence continues at coordinate 7,813,922 of CM035623.1, forward strand.
TTCTTTTCCATGTTCTGCAGAGTAATTCGGTCAGGCGTCAAGTCAGCCACGTGGCTATACTGCTACATGAAGGCATGCGCTAAGTCTCTCCAGGAACCGATCCTATCACGGCTTAATTGATTGTACCATTTTGCCGTGACCCCAACCAAACTGTCCTGGAAACAATGGATCAAGAGTTGATCATTGTTTATATACCCTGTCATTCGCCTACAGAACATAGTGAGGTGGGCTTCAGGACAGCTAGTCCCATTGTATTTTTCAAATTCTGGCATTTTGAATTTATGGGGGAGGACTAAGTCTGGGACCAAGCTAAATTCTTTGGCGTCCATCCCTTATCGACCATCGGCACCTTCTAAAGCTCTGAACTTTTCCTCCAACCACCTGCAACGCTCTTCTAATTGTCTTGAGGACTCGGTTCTTTCCTTCTCCTTTTCGGCCAAGTCCAAATCAGGGGTGAGTGAATTGATAAGATTATCTAATGGGTTGGACCCCGAGCCGTCTTGTAAGTTTACAGGCATTCCAATATCAATTTGCCCTTGTTGAGGCCTAATGGTAATAGACGGCCTTCGCGGGGGTGCTTCGGTCTGTGTTTGTGTACGGGGTGGGGTGAAACCCGGCGGATAATCATCATTGCCTTCTCTGGTGGTAGCCATAGGGGCCTTTCCCTTATCCATTGCCCCTTTTAGCAGCTGAGCCATTTTAGCCACCATACTTCTCTGAGCTTCCATCATTTGCTCACGCATATCGTTTTGCATTTTTACCAATTGTTCTTGCAATTGCTCCTGCATCTCCTTTTGGAGTTGTTCGAATCTTTGATCCATATTCTTGGTTTTAGCGCGTGTACCGTAAGGATGTGGAGTTTCCAAATTCTTTTCTTCTGTAATAATTTACACTAATTAGAGTCTTTTCTCGGGTTCAAATGCATGTGATGCGAATGCATAATGCAAAAGATATCGATTTCGATTCAGTTTCAATTTAGAAAACGTTGTTTAAGGAACAAAAATCCTTACACAAAACGGATTACAGACACTTTCATCGTTAGATCTAGAGTTTCAACCTTCCTAAATATCAGGAACAAAAAGTTTTTTTTACAACAAGCTGATTACAGATATGCCTTTGCCTTTAGGCCTAGAGTCTTAATTTTCCTAAGCAACGCAGCCAATTCTCGACCTCGGTCTGATTCTTCTCGTACTTTATACTCAACACATCGGCCCGCACCGCCAAGTCCTGCAAGTGATCGGCGACTTCTCGAATCTGAACGATGGCCTCCCCCATAAGGTAATCTCTATCTCTGACTTGATTTTGGAAATGGTGAAGCTCTCCTTTTCGGTGTTCCTCTCGCGCTTCGAGCGGCTCAATTTGGAGTCTGCAGTCTTGTAATGCTACTTCTAGCCCCTCAATTTGATGTCTCATCTCCTCAATCTTGTCTTGACTTGCCTTCAGCTCGGCCGCAGAGTTACGACTTCGGTGAAGATGAAGGGACCGTCCGAGTTCAGTCACCTTAGCCTTTAATCCTTGATTTTATTTCTGATTCTCTACCAAGTTCCTTTCCAGGGCTTGATTCTGTGTCCGCATTTCTTAGAACTTCTTCTCCCAATGGTCGGTTTTGGCCTTTTCTTCCCGAACCTCTAGTTGCCATTGTTCAGAAGTCTTTCCCAATCCGGCTCTCTTTCTTGATAGTTGCATCTTCTTATATCGTTCCTTCAGATCATCTCGATCTTCTTCTATTTTCCTTTTTTCTTTCTTTACCTTTTAAACCTCAGTTTTCTGGACATCAACATCTAAGCTCAGATACATCTTCTCTTCTTCTAACTTCTCTATCCGTTTCGCGAGCTCTAGACTCTTCCTCTCAAACTCTAACTTTACGAGTTCTAATTCTGAGGGAATCACCCGTAAGCTTTCCTCTATTGATCGAGCAGTTTCCAGACTCGGCCTCGGGATGTTGTCATTGGTCCTCTTGTTAAACCATTCTTTGTACTCAGGGGTCATCGTCGGGCCATCAGTCAAAACCTTCACACAGCAAATCTTTTTCCAGGCGTCAGAAATCTCTCGTATCTTCTTTTTATAATGGTCGCCTTTATATGAGAAATTATTTTGGGCCAAGCCTCGTGTTACCGGTATAAACTGTTCAGCTTTGTACTGCCTCAGAACAAGTAATGGCGTATAACCGATAACTCCCCAAATTTCAGGGAGAGGTACCCAATCGAAAGTCCCGCAACGATAAAGGATTTCTTTAGGAGCCATCCAAGGAGCTTACCATACAACATCTTCTTCTCAGAGATTCCGAAGTATCTCTATCCATCTTTCCTTCTTGATCTCATCCCTTCTTGGCGTAGTTGCCGCTTCTTTTAAGGAAGAATAGTCCTGAAAGAATACTCGGCAAGGCCCCCTATCGACCCTCCAGAAGTGACTGTGGAACCAAGCTAGCAACAACTGTGCGCAACCGATGAATCTGCCTTCACCAGCTCTCTTACAAGCACTCAAGGAACGAAATGTTTCAGCTAGGATTGCAGGCACGGGTGTGATTTGTTTGCTGAGTCGATCAAATAAATCTGTAACCGCCTCGTCTATGTGCCCCATAACCTTCGGAAAAATCACCAACCCGTAAATACTTAAGGCCAAGAGATCCACCTTCCTCTTCATGTCTGGGTGCGTTAATATCAAATCCCTTAGACTTGTCCACGGAATACATTTGCTATCACCTTTTTGTTGGATTCGAGCTGAGGCCCACTGCTTACTCATTCCCGTGATAGTCATTAATTTTTTCACGAAAGTTGGGAGATTTACAGCCCTAACATAAGCTTTGTTATCTTGAACTCTTGGACAGCGGAGCAGGACGGTATATTCTTCCAAAGTGGGTACTAAGTCTACCTCACCGAATGTAAAACAGCTATAAGCGGGGTTCCAAAACTGTACCATAGCCCGAAACAGATGCTTATCCACCTTAATGTCTAGCAAATAGGGAAGATCTCCGTAATTCTGATAGAACAACTGTTTAGCCTCATCATCCCATTGGGTCCAAATGTCCCTCAATTCCTGAAGCTCATTCTGTGCCGAACTGATACGAGTAAAGTCCCACAGCTCCGACGTATACCCCTCGGTGACACTATCTCCCTTTTCTAACTGGGCTTTCTCCGACCACGCGCGGATGTTAGCGTTGTCTTCCACTTTGTCAAGATATTCATTCCCCATTACAAAACTTTCTAACTTAGAAATCGAACTGTGGATCGATACCTTTAAATGCTGGATGACATGCAATGATGACAAAGTAAAATGGGTTAGTGTATATAACAGATACAATTCAAAGAAAATAAACAAGCACTTACATAGGTAGTCACTAAAAGGTCACCTCCGTACTTCCTAGGGCAAGCACTTAGAGCTCACTATATGCGTTTTGGTTCTAGAAAAAAGGGTACCTGAACCAGCAGATTCCTCGATCCTCACCCATTATAGGCTCATATAGACCAAGTTCAGTTCAGGGGGACATATTTCCCTACTGCCATGCGGAGATGAAAATCTCACGAAGCACATAGGTACGGATGTATCCCGGAAGCAATCCACTAGCCCATGCGGAGGTGAAGACCTCACGAAAGCGTAGCTTCTCACTCCCACTTAAGGGTGTGACCACAACGGTCATGCAGATGCAATGTGTGCGAGGAAAAATAACAAACATACACAACGAATGCATGTAAAAGATCGTATTAAAAAAATTTGAAATTTCTAACATTAAGACAGAAAATGATCAATTTTCAGCTTGACTCACTTAACGTCCCCAGTGGAGTCGCCAAGTTGTCGAAGCCATCCTTTTCTGAAAAAACGGATGTCGACTTAAAAAATGAAAACGAGGAGTCGCCACCAACCTTTTTAGGTGTGATTGGGTCACCGTATAAATGTTTTGGTCTACGAAAAATTAGAGAAAACGGGCTCGGGAGTCGGTTACGCGTGGGGAAGGATTAGCACTCTCGCAACACCCAAAATTGGTACCAAATTGAACAATTTTCTGTCTTAAGTCGAAATTTGGAAAGATTTAGAAATAGGATTCCTTTTTTAAACAGGGATAATTTGAGTAGAAAATCGAGATTCCTTTACTTCGGAAGAATTCGAACGTCATATCCAGCACGATTGGACACGAGGTTCTTTTAAATCTTTCAAAACTAAAGTCGTCTCGTGAGTTACAAAATCTTGCTTAAGAGGGTATTTTAGGTATTTAGATGAGCGAGAAATCGCAACCCAGCACGTTAGGGCACTATTTCCCGTATTTCTAAACACAAAAATATTGCCTCATTTTTGAGCATTTTGAATAAGAATGGGATGATTTGGGTTGAAAACATCGAGATTCCTTCACTTCGGAAGAATACGAACATCACATCCAGCACGATTGGACACGAAGTTCTTAAATTCCTCGAAACGAAGTTATCTTGCGAGTTGCAAATTTTAGGAGGGTATTTTAGGTATTTAGACGAACGAGAAATCGCAACCCAGCACGTTAGGGCACTATTTCCCGAATCCCTAAATACAGAAAATATTGCCTCGTTTTCCTTTTTTTTTTTATAGAGACATTTGGATTTGAATGAAATACGTACATCTTTAAAAGCAATGATGCAACTAAAATATAATATTAGCAGATTACGGGATATCAATACTAAGTTACATAATTCACATGATGTTATAAAATTCTAACAACGCATATGATATTTAACATGGCAATAATAATATTAAACACGAAATGAATCAATAAAACACATAATAATAAGTAAGATGATAGAAACATAAGAAAATAGATCACACTATATACATATATATATATTACATATAGTATACATAATATATAAAAAGACATAATATTAAGAGGACATATACAAAAATATATACATAATACGTAAAAATATGCGATATATATATATGAAATGATGATATAGAAAGCATATGAATAATAGGATATATATAAAAATATATATATAATATAGTTAAAAAAATATACATGAGATAGTAAAATATGGGGATAAACATATATATATATAAAATATAACATTAAATATATATATATATATATATATATATATAAAATAGTGTTTAAAAGATATAGCACAATAACATACATACGTAATATTAATATGTATGTCTATACATAGAACATATTAAAAGAATATATATATGTGATGTATAGATTAAATATGTACAATATATATGTATATTGGAAATATTAATACTAAGATATAACGAATAATAATATTAAATATATACACATATATGAATATATTAAAATATAATTAAAACTTAATGTCGATGATATAAACATAATAGAATAATAATAATAATTATTATGCTAGTAATTATATATAAAAAAACTAGGTAATAATAATAGTAGTATAAAGTGAAATCATAATATTTAAAATAATAAAACTAAACATAGTATAATATAATAATAATAATAATAATAATAATAATAATAATAATAATAATAATAAGGATAATAATATAACTAATATTAAAGTAAAAAAACAAAACAGTGAGAAGAAGGAAAAAAAGGACGAAATTGCATTAAATCAAAAGGTTTTGTGGCAGATTTGGAATTGAAACAAAAATAAGGGACCAATACGAACACGGGGGGAACGTACAGGGGCCGAAAGAGCAATTTCACCACGCGTTTAAAACGGCGTCGTGGCAGAAGGGACTAAATCGCAACGCGGGGTAAATTACCGGGCCCATTTAAGAGACATGAAGAACTTAATTGCATAACCTTGAAAAAGCGGAAGGGCTAAACGCGCAAATAGCCCTTCCGTTAAAAAACACGCGGATCCCATGCGGGCAGGGTCGGGTCGATCCGACCCAGGGCTAAACGACGTCGTTTTAGGCCCTGGGTTTTGACACCAAAACAGTGTCATTTTCAACCAGTATAAAAGGGCCAATTTTCTGAAAAAAATTCATTTGGCACGGGAAGAAGAAAAAAAAAGGAAAGGAAGAGGGAGAGAGAGGGAAAAGGGAACCGGGGGCGATTCCCGGCCATCGGACCAGTCACCGTCCTCCGTGCCAGCGCCGGTGCCGGCCACCGTACACGTTGGCCGGAAAGGTAAAATCGTTATCTTTCTTTTTTTTTATTTTTATTTTTAAAAAGAGTATATATTTGTGTTATTCGGAAGAAAATGAAAGAAATTGAGGGAAGGAGGGAAAGAAACAGACTCGAAATGGAGGTTTTACCTTAAACTTCCGATTCGGGTTCTCAACGTTTGGGCTATCCGATTTAAGGATGTTTTCGCTATTGTGTTGCTAGATCTCGTTTTATGCTCAAGATTTGGTGTTTTTATTAGAAAATTTTTCCCACCCTTTTTACAATCTGGTGTTCGACTTATATAGTCGATTTTACATTGTTATTATTATTATTTTGCTTCTTTCTTGCCCCTGTTTGCGTGTTTGCTTCATTTGCAGGGCATGGGCACGTTGAGTGATCGGTGGAGCGTGCAGTAGTTGATAGAGAGCAGAGGATGAGTGTCGGGGTGACGATGGAGCAGGTGGCCTTGGCAGAGAGCAGGTGGAGGGTTGGTGCGGTGCCGATTTTAGGGGGTAGGGTTAAGTTAGGGTTTCAATTTTTTGTTTTCTGATTTGGGTCTGTTTGTTGGGCTGTACGGGTTTTACAATTGGGTCAATCGGGTATTTGGGCTTTTGTTTGGTTTTTTGATTTTGGGTAAGGGTGTATTGGGTTTTGGGGTTTTAATTTTAAATGGGAAATTGGGCCATTAAAATGCCCGGGTAAAATTGGGCTTCAACACCTTACATTTAAAATTTTACTTATAGTTTATTAAATTGTTTTTAATGATTAGTACTATTGTTAAATTGATATGCTTTATTAATTGATTATTTTTCGAAAATTATCTATAAAAGTATTGTAGCGACGTAAAAATTTTGCTTTCACAGCTTTGGCCGCTAATTGTGGAGATTTATGAAATCCGAATTTCGATTTAGTAAAATAAGAGAGTCGCCACCGATCTTTTTTAGGGTACGATCGGTCACCTCAACAGGGGTTGTTTTTGATAAACTATTTGATTTATTAAAATAACGATTTTGGCCCGCATACCAGAAAAATAGGTTCGGGAGTCGGTTACGAGCGAGGAAGGTATTAGCACCCTCGCGACGCCCAAAATTGGTTTATTAATAAACACGTGTTGTCTTAATTGTCAAAAATGCGTTCAATCTAAAGTTTGATCATGGTACGATTGAAAGGAATAAGAAATTTTAAGCTTTTGGGTTTTTAAAGGATGTCGTGATATTAACACGAGTTGATGCAATTCACCCAACATAGCGATGAAACGGTCGGCTCAATGTTAAAATCGATACATTGCCTTAATTTTGAAATCAATTTTAAAAGTGAGAATGAGGTTTTGAAATAATAAAGAAACAACTTGATATAAAGTCATTAAATGAAAGGGTTAGAAATAAATCGACGCGAACAATAAACATGATAACGTCAAGAACAATAGCAATGCAAGCGATATTAAACATGACAATAGGAATAAACAAGAAATAAAACAAATGATTGTATACACGTAAACGCATGGTAATAACAATGAGGTGACGAAAATATTTAGAAATGCCGGTAATGTTAAACATGTATATACATAGTGGTCTTAAAAATATACACATAATACATATAAGAAATATATATATACATAATAATGCAAATAGAAAAATAGATATATATGTATACACAATATAATATATAATACTATGGATCATATAATACACATGGTAGTATTAATATATATATATATATATATACGTACATAATGTATGAGTATTAAAACCGATAATAAAAAATATTAGTAATATTTCATAAATTTATGTATATTAAATACAGGTATATGATAATATTGAATGTTTATTCATAATATACCAATATATATGCATTAGGCATGATAGTATTAAAAAGTTTGTACATAAGATATTAGAATATAATGTTAAAAGGAAACTTAGTAATATGTGTACATAAATCTTAAATAAAAATAACACTAGTACAAACGAAAATAGTAGTAGATTAATAATAATAATGGTACTATATTAATGAAACAATAGTGATCAAAACATAATAATAATAAAGCAAGATGATAATAATAATAATAATAATAATGATAATGTAAAAATAAAAATAATAGTAAGATAGATATAATAATAATAATATATACATAATAAAATATTAGAAAGACATATGCAGTATAGTTAAAAAAAATATAATAATAAACATATTAGAAACAATAAGGGTAACTATAATAATATAATGATATGAATAATAAAAGGGGTAAAAATAACAGTAATAATAAGATTATTAATGATAATAGTAATGAGAACAATATAAATAATGTTAAAAAATAACATAAAAGGGTAACCATGATATCAAAATCAACTTAAATCTTAAAGAAGGACTACACTCGAAATGAAAGTAAAGTTTCGGGGCTGATTTAAAATCGAAATATAGAGCGAGGATATGATTGAACGCGCGCGTAAAGAACAGGGGCTAAAAGGGCAATTACCCGCACCCTTCCAAAACGATGCTGTTCGTATACAAGTTACCCAGCATTTATGGGCTAAATTGAAACAAAATACAAAATACAGGGACAAATTATAAACCGAATGTGGGACTATATTGTATGACACCAGAAAAGCGAAAGGACCTGGCCAGCAAATAGACCAGGGCTCGAAAACGGGCGGATCCTCCCCGGATCGGGTCACTCGTGCGGATCCTAGTTGTAAAATGGCATCGTTTTGGGTCTTAGTGACCCATTCCAAAACGACGTCGTTTGTATGTGCTTTAAATACAAAAAAAATCATTCAAAAATTTCATTTTTTTAGCCCTTTCCTTCAAAAAATAAAAAAAAACCTCTCAAAAGGGGGATATCGGTCCTCCGAGCCCTGGCCTGAGGTTGGCCGGACTCCGGTCATCGGACCACTGGCCTCCGTCGAGCCCGCCGCCCTATGCGGTGGTCGGAGCTCGTGAAAAAGACCTAATCGACCCTTTTAGAACCCCTAAACCCGAATCCAACCCTTAAAACACTCGAATCCTTCCCTAGAATAAAAAAAGAGACCAAAAACCTTTCGGGTTCAAGGCTCCGATCGTCACCATGTAAAAATTTTCAAACTTTTCTACTATTTCGTGTATGTAATAGATGAAAAACGAAGAATAGATTAGTGATCTCCGAGAAAGATACCTATTTGTTCTTGTTCTATATCCGAAAGAAAGTCTCTATTTTTGTTTCTGTATATTCTTAAAAACGTTTTTTTTTTCTTACAATCGGTTCCTTTTTGTTTATATAGCCGAATACAAAATTTTTAATCTATTCTATTCTATTATTTTCTCTTTCTGCTCTCTGTTCTCATTTGTCCTTTTTTATGCTTGCTTATTCCTTGCCTCTGCTCTTCTGCTTATCACTTGCCATTTTGGTTGTTGTTTGCAGGTTCTATCGGGGTCAACGGAGGCAGAAGGGCCCTATTTTGGTGCAATGATGCTGGCAAAATGAGCCTCGGGGCTAGGGGGTATCGGGACGATGCGAGGGTTATGTGGCCGAGGTGGGTGCGGCGCACATGGAATCTTAGAAACCCTAGGGTTTCTGAGTCAGTTTAGGCTTAACGGGCTAGGAAGGTGTTGGGCCATCAGAATTTGGGTCTGTAACGGGATTGGGTTTGGTTTAGTGTATTAGGGTGTAGTGGGCTAGTCGGGTTACTGTTGGGTTAAGTTTGTAATGGATCCAGCCGATTTTGAAATCGGGTAGGGATTAGTTGGGTCTCATTTTGGGCTGGTTTAATGTAATTGGACATTTGGGCTTTTGAAATTTGGACATTATTAGCTTAACATTTTAATCTTGGTATTTATTTGGTTTAAATTGCGAACGGGCCGGGCAATTTGGGTTCGTACAGCTGCCCCTCTTTGCTCATTGTCGTGCAACGGGAATAGGGCAAAGACTTTCGAGGAAGACCAATTGGCCCGGTCTCGCTGAGTCTTGACTTGATTTGGTGCCTTTTTTTCCAAGTAGTCTCGCTCTCGTCTATCTTGTTGCTTTGACCATTCCATCGTGACTTCAGAGTTATGACTTGTGGCCTCAATTCTATCGCCTCTCCAGGGATACAAAATTCGTGGCGATCTGTTTTTCCGCAACTTTAGGGATGAAATCTGGTATCTTCAATCTTCCTTGCACTTCAGGGGGCAAAGTCTGGATCCTCGATCAACCCCAACTTTTATTTTCTATTAAAAACAAACATTGACAATAGCTCGGATTGCGAGCTCTCGCAATATGGGTTAATTTTTGGATCAGAAATTAAAAGTATTTCAGTGTATGACTTGAGACTCAACCCACCTCTCGCAACATGAGTTGGTCTTTTGAAAAACAGAAATTAAAAGGCTTGACTCACCTCTCGCTATATGAGCTGATTTTGAAAAACATAAACTTGAAAAAGAAATTGAAAATACCTCAACGTGTCTCAACTCATCTCTGTAATATGAGTTGATTTTTGAAACGTAAAATTAAAAAAAGAAATTGAAAATACCTCCACGTGTTTTGAGGTTCACCTCGGTAATATGAGTTGATTTTTGAAACGTAAATTGAAAATGAAATTGAAAATACCTCAACGTGTCTTGAGGCTCAACTCACCTCTGTAATATGAGTTGACTTTTGAAACATAAATTGAAAATGAAATTGAAAATACCTCAACGTGTCTTGAGGCTCAACTCACCTCTGTAATATGAGTTGATTTTTGAAACGTAAATTGAAAATGAAATTGAAAATACCTCAACGTGTCTTAAGGCTCAAATCACCTCTGTAATATGAGTTGATTTTTGAAACATAAATTGAAAAAAAATTGAAAATACCTCAATGTATCTTGAGGCTCAACTCACCTCTGTCATATGAGTTGATTTTTGACACATAAATTGAAAAAGAAATTGAAAATACCTCAACGTGTCTTGAGGCTCAACTCACCTCTGTAATATGAGTTGATTTTTGAAACGTAAATTGAAAATGAAATTGAAAATACCTCAACGCGTCTTGAGGCTCAACTCACCTCTGTAATATGAGTTGATTTTTGAAACGTAAATTGAAAATGAAATTGAAAATACCTCGACGTGTCTTGAGGCTCAACTCACCTCTGTAATATGAGTTGATTTTTGAAACATAAATTGAAAAAGAAATTGAAAATACCTCAATGTATCTTGAGGCTCAACTCACCTCTGTCATATGAGTTGATTTTTGACACATAAATTGAAAAAGAAATTGAAAATACCTCAACGTGTCTTGAGGCTCAACTCACCTCTGTAATATGAGTTGACTTTGTAAATGAAATTTAAACATAGTACCAAAACATATCATCCGGTGGAGTTCTAATGTTTTCCTTGATTCATTACAGATAAAGCATTTCGCTCTACTAGGGTACCTGCGTATGTCGTGCAAGATGTTATCATGATATGCACATGTTGGTCCTAAATGCCTTTATGCCTACATGATTATGCTATGCGCTTTTAACTTATTTGTCATGAATTTTGTGATGATCTGCGTTCTTTGTTTCGATTCTTGACTTTCTTTTCACTCTCCATCTCCATCCTAAAGCCTTGCTAGCAATATATGTTTCTTCGGTATCACCCTTTTGTCCCTGTTGAACTTTGTCTTTGCTTTGGAGACTTTCGTACTTACCAAATTCTCATCCGAGCAATACTCAATATTACTTTTGCTTAGAGTATGTCATTTCACTATTTATCGTTCAAATAAACCACACAATGAGATGCATGAAAATGGTTAAAGTAGGTACAAAGAGATGCCCCACATTTATTTGCTTCACAGGTATCAGGTAAAGAAAGTTGGCCAAAGAAAAGTTAAGAGAGTCATAAAGCAAGAAAAGGAAATTGCATTTAATGGATACAAAGGTTCTGGATATTCAACGCATGAACTCTTCCACGTTTCTTAGTCAAGAATCTTTTCGAGGGTGGACTTTTGCGTAGAGGATTTTGAATTTTCAGAAGTGCTTCCGATACTGTAGTCTCACTGTCTAACTCACTGTCCGAATGGTCTTGTCCCCTTGGGCCATGACTCAGCTTTATTAGGACGCCCTTTCGGGTTTTCATCCCAATCTTTTGGTTAATCAAGACGCCCTTTTTGGGTTTTCGTCTTGATCCCTTCTTTTTCTTCTTCTTCTTCTCTTTTTTTTAGGCATAGTATTTCTTCACGGCATCAGAGTTTATTGGATTCGGTAACTCTTTTCCATCTATCTCAGTGAGAATCAAAGCTCCGCCCGAGAAGGCTTTCTTTACAACATATGGCCCTTCCCAGTTTGGTGCCCATTTTCCTCGCAAGTCCTTTACAATTGGGAGGATCTTCCTCAACACGAGCTCTCCTTCGTGGAATTCTCTTGGCTGAACTTTCTTATCATGAGCCGCAATCATTCTCTTCTGGTACATTTGCCCATGACAGATTGCCTTTAAGCGTTTTTCTTCAATGAGATTCAACTGGTCAAATCGGGCTTGAACCCATTCTGCTTCTTTTAGCTTTGATTCCATTAAGACTCGCAGAGAGGGGATCTCAACTTCAATAGGTAATACAGCTTCCATTCCATAGACTAGTGAGAAAGGAGTTGCTCCCGTAGATGTTCGTACAGATGTGCGGTATGTATACAGAGCAAATGATAGCTTCTCGTGCCAATCCTTATATGTCTCTGTCATTTTCCCGATAATCTTCTTGATGTTCTTGTTAGCCGCTTCCACAGCCCCGTTCATCTTCGGGCGATAGGGCGAGGAATTATGATGCCTTATCTGAAACTGCTCGCACACTTCTTTCATCATTTTGTTATTTAGATTCAATGCGTTATCTGAGATGATTCTTTCAGGCAAACCATATCGAAAAATGATTTCCTTTTTCAAGAATCTACAGACTGCAGTCTTTGTCACATTAGCGAATGAAGCAGCATCTATCCATTTTGTGAAATAATCTATAACCACAAAAATGAATCGATGCCCGTTAGAAGCTTTCGGGGAAATTGGCCCTATGACATCCATGCCCCACATAGAAAAAGGCCACGGGGAAGTCATGACGTGAAGGGGCGAAGGAGCTATATGAATTTTATCGCCGTAAATTTGACACTTGTGGCATTTTCTGGCATAACTGATACAATCGCTTTCCATGGTCGACCAATAGTAACCGAGTCTCATAATCTTTTTGGCCATAATGAAACCATTAGCATGTGTCCCACAGATTCCTTCATGGACATCTTCGAGTATTTTCTTGGATTTAATAGTATCCACGCATCTCAGAAGCACTTGGTCCTTCCCTCTCTTATATAGGATGTCCCCATCAAGAACAAATCCCGTTGACATTCTTCTGATGGTCTTTTTGTCGTTCTCATTTGCTTGTTCGGGATACCTTTGGTTCTTGACATATTCTAAGATGTCATGGAACCACGGTCGTCCATCTGCCTCTTTCTCAATGCTACAACAGTGTGCAGGGGCCTCGTATATGCTCATTTTTAGGGGCATTATTTTTGCTTCCCTATTTGCTCTGAACATTGAAGCCAAAGTAGCCAAGGCGTCGGCCAATTGGTTTTCTTCTCGTGGGAAGTAGTGAAAGGTTATGTATTTGAATTCTTTGATCAATTCAGCTACTAGATTACTGTATTTGATCAATTTTAGATCTCTCACTTCCCAATCTCCACGGATTTGGTAAACCACTAGGGCTGAGTCCCCGTATACCTCTAGGGTTTCGATATTTCGCTCGATGGCTGCATGAAGTCCCATGATACAAGCCTCATATTCCGCTATGCTGTTGGTACAGAAGAAGTTCAGTCTTGCAGTGAATGGATAATGATTCCCTTCTGGTGATATTAGGATTGCCCCAATTCCATGCCCCAAGGCATTTGACGCACCGTCAAAATTCATCTTCCATGGCTCTTCTTTTGGTGACTCGGATTCCTTTTTTGTGATACACATTAGGTCCTCGTCTGAGAAGTCAAATCTCAAAGGCTCATATTCTTCTGTGGTCCGAGTTGCTAAGAAATCAGCTATCGCGCTCCCTTTTATCGACTTCTGACTCACATAGGCAATGTCGTATTCCGATAGGAGGATCTGCCATCGTGCCATTCTTTCCGAGAGCGCAGGCGATTCCATCATGTATTTAATTGGATCCAACTTTGAGATTAGCCATGTTGTATGATATAGCATATATTGCCTGAGTCTCCGAGCTGCCCAGACCAAAGCGCAACAATATTTTTCAATGGACGAATACTTCGCCTCACATTCTGTGAACTTTTTGCTGAGGTAGTAAATCGCCTTTTCTTTCTTTCCTGACTCGTCGTGTTGCCCTAGTACGCAACCCATTAAATTTTTGAACACAGTCAAATACAAGATTAGTGGTCTTCCTGGAGCAGGCGGTACTAGCACTGGAGGACTTGACAAATACTGTTTTATCTTATCAAAGGCCACCTGACATTCTTCGTTCCACTCTCCAGGGTTGTGTTTTCAAAGAAGCCGAAAGATTGGATCGCATTAGTTGGTAAGTTGAGCGATGAATCGGGCGATATAGTTTAACCTCCCTAAAAATCCTCTGACTTCCTTTTGGGTGCGTGGGGGCAGTAACTCCTGAATGGCCTTTATTTTGTCGGGATCGACCTCAATACCTCTTTCGCTGACGATGAAGCCTAGCAACTTTCCCGATGTAGCCCCAAACGTACATTTGGTTGGATTAAGCTTTAACTGGAACTTTCTCAGCCTTTCAAATAACTTCTTGAGATTCACAACGTGCTCTTCTTCCTCTCGAGATTTAGCAATCATATCGTCGACGTAGACCTCTATTTCTCTATGCATCATGTCATGGAATAGCGTCACCATGGCTCTCTGATATGTTGCCCCAGCATTCTTTAATCCGAATGGCATCACCTTATAGCAGAATGTTCCCCACATCGTTGTGAAAGTGGTCTTCTCCATATCTTCAGGAGCCATCTTGATCTGATTGTACCCCGAGAATCCATCCATGAAGGAGAATAACGAATGTTTTACGGTATTATCCACCAACATATCGATGTGTGGTAGAGGAAAATTATCTTTGGGACTTGCCCGATTTAGGTCGCGATAGTCCACACACATCCGTACTTTGCCATCTTTCTTCAATACCGGGACAATGTTTGCTACCCATTCAGGATATTTGGAAGCTTGTAAGAAACCCGCATCGAATTGTTTCTTGACCTCTTCTTTTATCTTCAACAGCATTTCAGGTCTCATCCGTCTTAGTTTCTGTTGGATGGGTTTGCATTCTAGTTTCATTGGAAGCTTATGAACCACTATATCCTCATCCAATCCCGGCATGTCCTGATACGACCATGCGAATACGTCTTTATACTCATGGAGCAGGTCGATTAAATTACGTCTGGTGTTCTCTGAGATGGAGCTCCCAATCTTTACTTCTTGTCTCTTTTCATTGGTTCCCAAATTTATTGTTTCAACCGGTTCTTGATGAGGTAATATCTGTTTATCCTCTTGTTCGACCATTCTTAGCAAATCAAGAGACGAGACATAGTCTTCGGCATTTTCCTCAGCCTCGAATTCCCCTACGCAAATAGCCCTCTCAAAATCGATTTCAAGATTCATAGCGGGTTTGTTCATGTTGTCGATATCTGAACACCTGAAAGTAGAATGGAAAAGGAAACTATAGAAGGGTATCAAAATATTGGGAACAGCAAGCAAAATGTTATGGTATGGTATGAGATAAATGTACGGATAGGCTATGAAATGGAAGAATAATTATGAAACTAGTAAGAATGCAAAAGATGGTGACAAAATGCATCTTTATTGTCATTTACTTGAGAGATAAAGAGCAAATTACAAGCTCTTACAACAAAATCCCGTTATATTTAGGGACACAAAAGAGTTAACATCGAACATTACTCTGTGGGAAATTTAGAAACTACACGAAGGTCCTCAGCAGTCCAATTGTTCAATTTGAAACCAGGAGGACAAAGGCGTATCCTCGAAACATCTTTACTCGTATCAGCTCCTTCATCGATGGCATTTATGCTGATATTTTGAAAACCCTTGTCGATTAATACCAGCGCACTTCTAGAGTTATCTTCCTCGGGGTATATCATCCCCGCCGATGTGAACGTTTTCGATAAGGGAGGGTACTCTATAGGCTCCCATTCCAATTCTCGGCCCAAGGTTCTTGCAACCCTTCTTTCTTAGTCTTTCTTCCATTGTTTTCTTAGTTGGCGTGCATTTGGTTGAAAACCTAGACCATACCGAGCCTTGTGGGGTACTAGTTTTAGAGCCCTGACTATCCCTTGCTGATATTTCCCCAGACCTTTTCTCGCTCGAGCTCCTCTTCCTACAGTTAACTTAATCCCCACCTTTGTGTTCTTTGATAACTTGGGTACAGGGATCCTGTTTCCCTCCGTGACAAATGTAGCGTTGACGAACTCTAAGGACCGGAAGGAGCACTCAATTGCATCTTGGCTTACTTCGACATAAGGAGCGTCAGCAGAGACGGAGGCGACGATGTCTTCCTCACCCTCAATAGTAACCAGACAACCATCCATGATAAGCTTCATTTTTTGGTGGAGTGATGATGGGACGGCTCCCGCAGAATGGATCCAAGGTCTTCCCAACAGGCAGTTATATGATGGCGTAATGTCTATGACTTGGAACTCAATGTCGTATACATAAGGGTCCACTTCCAGAGGGATCTCAATCTTTCCCATAACGTCCCGCCTTGTTCCATCAAAGGCCCTTACCGTGGAATGACAGGGCCTTAAGTAGGATAGGTCCATTTGAATTCTGGAGAGTGTAGCCAATGGCATGACATTGAGTGCTGATCCATTATCAACGAGCACATTTGGTATGATGTAACCCTTACAGCGGGTTGTGATATGCAGTACCTTCACAGAGCCCCTACCATTAGGCGGTATTTCATCATCGCTGAAGGATATGCAATTGACCGCATTCAGATTGTTTACCCACTTGTCAAGCTTTTCCACAGATATGTTGTTCGCTACGTAAGCTTGGTTTAATACTTTTAACAATGTGTTCCGGTGTGGCTCTGAATTTAGCAATAGGGACAATACCAAAATTTTTACCGGCTGCCTGCTTAATTGTTCCACCACGTTGTACTCGCTGTGCTTGATAAACTTCAAAAATTCTTGCGCCTCTTCTTCATCCACGAGCTTTTTAATTTCCTGCCCGGGCATGATTTCATGCTCATTTTCAATTTCGTGCATTGGCACTTTTCCTTTTTGTTTCGAGTCGCTGGCCTTCTTTATTGACTCTACCTCCTTGGAGTAGCATCTTCCACTGCGGGTGAATTGACCCACTTCTCCAACGCTTCTGGTTGGGACCTCCGCCTTCTCTCCTTCTAGCGTAACGATGTTGATATCATATTTCCATGGCACAGCTTTGTCATTCTTATAGGGAAAAAGAGATGGCACCTCGATTATCATTTTTGGTTTTACCTGCTCTTTCTTGGCATCATAATAGATTACCAACGGTCGATTAGCGCTGTAAGGGCAATCCAGTGATTGGTTGTCAGAGGCGCACACCTCTACTTCATCTGCCTCTTTCCCTTTGTTGAAGATCTCAATCTTTTTACTATCCATCATATCTTGGAGTACTTCCCTAAATTTCTCGCAAGACTGGATATCGTGCTCATTACTACCATGGAAGTTACAAGAACCTTGTACACTTTCATTCTTCCTTCAAATACTTCATTAGGACAACAGAGTAACCTCTTTTCAGCTAATACCTCCCAGATTTTCTGCAGAGGTACTTTTATTTCAGAGACCCATCTCTTAATTTGTCGTTTATCTTCCTCTCCTACTGCGCTCACATTTCCTTTCGCATGGTTTGGGAACGGATTCCCGGACGCGCTGCCAGTTCCATCAAAGCGCAGAATTCCTGCATCAATGAGTCCTTGGACCTGCTTTTTAAAGGCAATGCAATTCTCTGTAGAGTGCCCCTGATTCCCGGCATGGTAAACTCAACTAGCATTCGGGTCGTACCATTTCGGGTACGGAGGTTTCAAGGGTGCCATATAGTGTGGAGATATCAGCTGTTTCTCCAAAAGCTTTGGGTACAGTTCCCCGTATGACACAGGGATTGGGGTGAATTGCTGCCTCTCTGAACTGGGTCTCGCAGGCCTTGGTTCATTCTTATGTTGTCCTTGTACAGGCGTTGTGTGTTGCGGGAAAGTGGCAGTTGGTCTCGGGTTAGTAGTGGCGTAAACGGGGTAAGAAGGGTAGCGAGGTGGTACTTGGTAGTATGGGGTTTGAGGAGGATAATAGAAGTTTGGGGGTGGATAATTTCGTGGTCGGGGTTGATTCGGATATGAGTTGGGGGCGTAACGGCTTCCTGTTCCCACCATGTGGGTCTCTGGGTCTCTCTTCTTTATGGGCACCGTCCTCCTTGAACTTTCTTGCCCCTCCATTCTACCGCTCTTTACAGCGTTCTCGATAAGCTCGCCGGATACGACAATATCCGCAAAGTCTTTTGTAGCGCTTCCTACCAATTTGTCATAAAATGGCGCCTTCAAGGTGTTAATGAAGAGGACTGTTATCTCAGTTTTGGTCAACGGAGGTTCTACTTGAGCTGAAACGTCCCTCCACCTTTGCGCATACTGCCTAAAGGTTTTTGATGGCTTTTTCTCCATCATTTGCAGCGTCATACGATCGGGCACCATTCAGACACGTGCTTATACTGTTCACAAAATGCTGACGCTAAGTCTTTCCATGTTCGGATTTATTCTCTGCCAAGTTGGTTGTACCAGCGAAGAGCTGATCCAACGAGGCTGTCTTGGAAACAGTGTATGAGTAATTTATCTTCATTAACATATCCAGTCATTTTTCGGCAAAACATGACCAAGTGTGCCTTTGGACATCTTGTCCCATCATACTTCTCGAAATCAGGTGCTTTAAACTTTGGCGGTAGAACTAAATCGGGCACTAAGCTAAGCTCTTTGGCGCTTAGGGCAGAGAAGACCTTAGTGCCTTCTATTGCTTTCAGTCTTTCTTCTAAGCTCCTGTATTTTTCTTGAGCCTCATGGTCCTCCACTCTCAATCTGGCGATTTCTACCGGGTCATCTAGATATTGGACGGGAGGATTAGCAGGAGTGGACACAAATATCCCCTGTCCTAGATGAGCAGTTGGCACAGGTCGTTGTTCTAAGCCAGCAGGTTCTCCTTGCGTATATACTCTTTGTGTCGTATGGGGCGGAGTGAATCCTGGTGGGTAAAGTGGGTCTTGATCGAGGTTGACGATCTCAGGGTTCTGTGCGGGTCCTTTCCCTTTTACCAGGGCTGACATCATTTCCATCATTTTTGCCATTTGGTCCCTTTGTTCCAACGATTCCTCTCGAGATCTCACCATTAGATCCCTCGTTTCTTGCTGTGATTTGGTCAATTGCTCTTGCAATTCTTTTTGGACCCTTTCCATTCTCTCAATTCTTTCATTAAACTCTGTCTCCATCACTCTAATCTGTCGTCGCGTTCTATACGAATGTCTTGATTTCAGCCTTGTATCGTTGCAACTGCGAATTGCACGATTCTAACCTTAGTGAACGTTTATGGGATATGTGTATGCAATGAATGCATGAATGTCAGATGAATGTTAATCATGAATGAGTATGCAAGAATTTGGTGTTGATTTCAAGATAGCCCCTATTTAGGCATTTCATTCATCAAAAGAGTTCGTTACAAAGCATTTCGTCATTTTTGATTCGGCCCTTTATACAAACTTTCTAGCTATATCACTATATTTCTTTACTCGCTCTAAGAATTCTGATATGCTAGATCGTTGGCTTGGCGGGAATTGGCAACTGAGATCCTCCGCTTCATCTGATAACTGGACCATGTGCATGGCCGCTCCACGTATTTCATTGATTAAAAAGCCAAGTTGCATTTCTCTTTCTTGGAGGTCCATTTTGTAAGCGTGCGTGTCCCTATCATATTGATCATTCTTTTCTTCTAAGGTTTTTAATAGAGTGTCCAATTGTTGTTGGCGAGCCTGCAACGTATCTTCCAAACCTCTTATTCTTTCTCTTAACCCTTGGCATTCAGATCGGCTGGTCATGAATTCAGTAGACACGGTCTCATATTTGGCGCTTTTCTTTCTCAATTCTATCATTACCCGGGCAGTCTTTTCTTCCTCCTTCTTCGCCTTTCCCTTCCAGAATTCCATTCTGCCTTTAAGGTTGCCCAATTCTTCCTTCCACTCCGCAGATGACTTGCCTAGTCCGCTATTCTTTATAATGCCCCTTAATTTTTTATTTTCCAGATGAAGATCTCTTAGGTCATTTCTCACGACTTCAGCCTCTTTTTATACTTTTTCGGTTCTAGACCTTTCATTCTGAACGTCGATCTTTAATTGATAATTTTCTTCTTGAAGAGCGCTGAGATCCCGTAACATCTTGGATTTCTCGCGTTCAAATTCTTGTCTGGCTATTTCAAGCTCGAATGGCACTTCTTCCAAGAAGGGGTTCTGAGCGGCATGACTTGTCGACGATATTCGCTGGCTTTTTACCCTTTGCTTTCTCCACACATTGTAATCTTGGGTGAGAGTATCGGCGTACAATGCCAACTCCATCAGATAAATCCTTTTCCAAGACTTTGCGGTGTCTCGAACTCTTTTCATGTAACCTTCGCCCGCGAAAGAAAACTCGGATTGCGTTAAGCCTCCGGTGGCGGGTATGAATTGCCGTGAAGAAAACTGTCTTTGGACCAACAATGGGGCGTATCCGACTCCTCCCCACAAACCTAGTAACGGCACCCAATCTTGATCTCCTACCTTATATAACAAGACGGACGGGCGTATCCATGGCGCCCTCCAAATCACATCCTCGGCGCGGAGGTTCTGAAAAACTGAAACCCAGTATTGTTCTGTAACCTCCTTAGGCCATTCTTTCTTACGATAAGCTTCTAACGGGGAGAACATTTTTGAAAACATATGATACGGCGTGCGTTCTTCTTTCCAAAAGTGGCTCAAAATCCAAACATTGAGCAATTGTGCGCATCCTATAAATCGTCCTTCCCCCTTCTTCCGACAACTATTCAAGGATCTGAAGGTTTCGGCTAGGATTGTCGGGATAGGGTTGATTCCTTGTTTTAACCTCTCGAAGAAATCCACCACTGCAACTTCAATGTGCCCGAGGACTTTCAGAAAAATAACCAAACCGTAAATGGCCAAAGCGAATAGATTTACCCTCTTCAACATGTCAGGATGGTTCAAAACCAAATCTCGTAGGGAGGACCTCGGAATGTAAATAGTTTCATTCTTCTTCTTTATCTGTTTCTCGGCCCATGTGTCGGTCATATCCGTCAATCTCATTATTTTCTTTTTGAAAGTCATCGGTTTAGGTTCTTTCACATAGATCTTGTAGGGTTGTACATTCTCAATGCGAAGTAAAGCCGCGTACTCTTCGATAGTCGGAGTCATATCCTCTTGACTGAAAGTAAAACATTGGTAGGCTGGATCCCAAAATTTGATCATGGCTTGAATCAATCGCTCGTCTATATTGACGGCGATCAGGTGGGCTATATCTCCGTATCTCTCAGTGAAGATTCCTTTAGTGTCTGAGTCCCACTGATTCCAAATCTGAACCAAATCCTCGAGGTTATTCTGGCGAGCATTCACAGTTACGTGTACGGGCAAATCGGCGAGACTACCTTTCACCAGGCTATCCCCCTTTTCTTTCTGAGTTTTTAAAGACTAATCCCGAACCACGGCATTCCTCTCAGTAGTTTGTGTAATCGACTCTTCCATTAGAAACCCGTTTTTGGCAACTGACCTCTAGTCAACACCTTCCTAATGTGATGCCTATAATGCATGATGAAAAATAAAACACAACAAAACAACCCTTTGGTTAGTAGAGATAAAAATACGAAAATTTTAACAAATTAAGCTACCCGATCTAATTTATTAAACAAACCCGATCCCATCGCATGAAAGTGAAAAATGCAAAAGGTTGGAGGCGTTTCTCCCGTGTACTTATTTCGGTAACCACTAAATGGACGGAGGTTCGGCATGGCTCTAATCGGATGGTTCGTACGGTTCACTACATGTGGTTTCAGCTCTAGACAGGTACTCGAATTGTCCGTACTATCAACTACTAAGATTAGTACGGAGCCTCGGTCTTGGCCCATCACAGGCTTACGAGTCCAATTCGAGGGATTACATTTACTTATGCCTATGCGGAGGGACAAGTTAACTCACGAAAGCATAAGTCATATGTAACCCGAAAGTATTCACTAGCCTGTGCGGAGGGATGAGTTAACTCACGAAGGCGTAGCGTTTACTTTCACTTAAACAGATAGAGCCCGGATATGGCGCTCATGTTATGTAAAATGCACGTGAACGGTGTGTGGGGAGAAACTCACAAACCTTACATTTTATTTTGAAAACTAAACTAAAACCACTAAATCTTAAAGCTGAAAAAAAAAAACGAACGATCAAAGTAATTAGAAAAACATTTTAAACATAATGGGAATGCATGATTTTTGAAAACAAAATTTGAGGATCACGATTAAATATTTAATTGAACAAGGATTTTTGAAAATCTTTGACAACACACATTTATTTCTAGACTCAACTCTCAAAACGCAGTCCCCAGTGGACTCGCCAGCTGTAGTGACGTAAAAATTTTGCTTTCACAGCTTTGGCCGCTAATTATGGCGATTTATGAAATCCGAATTTCGATTTAGTAAAACAAGGGAGTCGCCACCGATCTTTTTTAGGGTGCAATCGGTCACCTCAACAGGGGTTGTTTTTGATAAACTATTTGATTTATTAAAACAACGATTTTGGCCCGCATACCAGAAAAATAGGTTCGGGAGTCGGTTACGAGCGAGGAAGGTATTAGCACCCTCGCGACGCCCAAAATTGGTATCTTAATAAACACGTGTTGTCTTAATTGTCAAAAATGCGTTCAATCTAAAGTTTGATCATGGTATGATTGAAAGGAATAAGAAATTTTAAGCTTTTGGGTTTTTAGAAGGATGTCGTGATATTAACACGAGTTGACGCAATTCACCCAACATAGCGATGAAACCGTCGGCTCAATGTTAAAATCGATACATTGCCTTAATTTTGAAATCAATTTTAAAAGTGAGAATGAGGTTTTGAAATAATAAAGAAACAACTTGATATAAAGTCATTAAATGAAAGGGTTAGAAATAAATCGACGCGAACAATAAACATGACAACGTCAAGAACAATAGCAATGCAAGCGATATTAAACATGACAATAGGAATAAACAAGAAATAAAACAAATGATTGTATACACGTAAACGCATGGATATAACAATGAGGTGACGAAAATATTTAGAAATGCTGGTAATGTTAAACATGTATATACATAGTGGTCTTAAAAATATACACATAATACATATAAGAAATATATATATACATAATAATGCAAATAGAAAAATAGATATATATGTATACACAATATAATATATAATACTAAGGATCATATAAAACACATGGTAGTATTAAAATATATATATATATATATATATATATATACGTACATAATGTATGAGTATTAAAACCGATAATAAAAAATATTAGTAATATTTCATAAATTTATGTATATTAAATACAGGTATATGATAATATTGAATGTTTATTCATAATATACCAATATATATGCATTAGGCATGATAGTATTAAAAAGTTTGTACATAAGATATTAGAATATAATGTTAAAAGGAAACTTAGTAATATGTGTACATAAATCTTAAATAAAAATAATACTAGTACAAACGAAAATAGTAGTAGATTAATAATAATAATTGTACTATATTAATGAAACAATAGTGATCAAAACATAATAATAATAAAGCAAGATAATAATAATAATAATAATGATAATGTAAAAATAAAAATAATAGTAAGATAGATATAATAATAATAATAATATGTACATAATAAAATATTAGAAAGACATATGCAGTATAGTTAAAAAAATAATAATAATAAACATATTAGAAGCAATAAGGGTAACTATAATAATATAATGATATGAATAATAAAAGGGGTAAAAATAACAGTAATAATAAGATTATTAATGATAATAATAATGAGAACAATATAAATAATGTTAAAAAATAACATAAAAGAGTAACCATGATATCAAAATCAACTTAAATCTTAAAGAAGGACTAAACTCGAAATGAAAGTAAAGTTTCGGGGCTGATTTAAAATCGAAATATAGAGAGAGAATATGATTGAACGCGCGCGTAAAGAACAGGGGCTAAAAGGGCAATTACCCGCACCCTTCCAAAACGACGCTGTTCGTATACAAGTTACCCAGCATTTATGGGCTAAATTGAAACAAAATACAAAATACAGGGACAAATTATAAACCGAATGTGGGACTATATTGTATGACACTAGAAAAGCGAAAGGACCTGGCCAGCAAATAGACCAGGGCTCGAAAACGCGCGGATCCTCCCCGGATCGGGTCACTCGCGCGGATCCTAGTTGTAAAACGGCATCGTTTTGGGTCTTAGTGACCCATTCCAAAACGACGTCGTTTGTATGTGCTTTAAATACAAAAAAAATCATTTAAAAATTTCATTTTTTTAGCCCTTTCCTTCAAAAAATCAAAAAAAACCTCTCAAAAGGGGGATATCGGTCCTCCGAGCCCTGGCCTGAGGTTGGCCGGACTCCGGTCATCGGACCACTGGCCTCCGTCGAGCCCGCCGCCCTATGCGGTGGTCGGAGCTCGTGAAAAAGACCTAATCGACCCTTTTAGAACCCCTAAACCCGAATCCAACCCTTAAAACACTCGAATCCTTCCCTAGAATAAAAAACGAGACCAAAAACCTTTCGGGTTCAAGGCTCTGATCGTCACCAGGTAAAAAGTTTCAAACTTTTCTACTATTTCGTGTATGTAATAGATGAAAAACGAAGAATAGATTAGTGATCTCCGAGAAAGATACCTATTTGTTCTTGTTCTGTATCCGAAAGAAAGTCTCTATTTTTGTTTCTGTATATTCTTAAAAACGTTTTTTTTTCTTACAATCGGTTCCTTTTTGTTTATATAGCCGAATACAAAATTTTTAATCTATTCTATTCTATTATTTTCTCTTTCTGCTCTCTGTTCTCATTTGTCCTTTTTTATGCTTGCTTATTCTTTGCCTCTGCTCTTCTGCTTATCACTTGCCATTTTGGTTGTTGTTTGCAGGTTCTATCGGGGTCAACGGAGGCAGAAGGGCCCTATTTTGGTGCAATGATGCTGGCGAAATGAGCCTCGAGGCTAGGGGGTATCGAGAGGATGCGAGGGTTATGTGGCCGAGGTGGGTGCGGCGCACATGGAATCTCAGAAACCCTAGGGTTTCTGAGTCAGTTTAGGCTTAACGAGCTAGGAAGGTGTTGGGCCATCGGAATTTGGGTCTGTAACGGGATTGGGTTTGGTTTAGTGTATTAGGGTGTAGTGGGCTAGTCGGGTTACTGTTGGGTTAAGTTTGTAATGGGTCCAGCCGATTTTGAAATCGGGTAGGGATTAGTTGGGTCTCATTTTGGGCTGGTTTAATGTAATTGGACATTTGGGCTTTTGAAATTTGGACATTATTGGCTTAACATTTTAATCTTGGTATTTATTTGGTTTAAATTGCGAACGGGCTGGGCAATTTGGGTTCGTACAAGTATGACTTTAATAATCGATTAAATGTTGAATAGAGTTAATTGAAAATTTTTTGGATATAGTTAGAATGTTGTAGAGTGTGGGGTTCCCATCATTACTTATTGTTCATTGTACGAACTACCTTGAACTTCTGAGAGTATTGTCATTGTTGCGCATTTGGTGTGATGGTTGGTTATTGATTAAGTCATGTTTATTACGTAAGGGATTATTTTCATTGTTGACGCTTGTACCATTTTCATTGATCATTTGGTGTTTGGTTGGACACTCGTGTTTTTGAATGTTTTTCTTTCTTGTGTTACTTGGGCAAAATGATTGAATGAACTTAAACATTAAATCAAAACACTATTGCTATTTATTGAATGTATTGATAATGTTTCATTGTTATTTTAAATTGTTACTTGGTGACTGATTTGCTATTGTATCCTGTCTTTGAAAACTGCTATTGAATGTAACTTTCACTTCTGAAAATATTGCCTACTTTTATATATTTTTATCTTATTAGAATGCTTTTATTTTAGTTATATGCATTGGTAGTTTAAAATATATGGGGTGACCACTGAGTTTTAAAAAAATCAGTGCTCAAGTTTTTAATTTCATGCGCAAGTAATATTTGGATTGAATAGTTCATGATTGAGCAACATCACCAAAGAGTCTCTACAATCATTATTTTGTAAAGAGCCTTGAATTAGTAAAGTTTGGCATGTACTTAGGTTTTGCTAAATTGGTTGACTTGTTTACTTGGGTTTTATTTTAGAGCTTATTGATTGATTGAGCATTGTTAAATTATTTGGCTTTATTAAGAACAAGAGTTAGGTGAGACGATAAGGGTCTCTCTTACTTTAACCAGTGGTTGAGGGTTTGATCTTTGCCTTGAGTATGGAGCAGCTTTAAACTCGTAGTTAACATTTACCCCTTAATGGGTCTATAGAATGTGGAGAATTAGTTACTGGGCTCGTAGATACCTTGAGCAACCATATATATATATATATATATATATATGTGGTGCATATTTGTTGAGTTATTCTCTCTCTAATATTTAACATATGCTCCTTATTATCATTTGTTGGTGTTTGGCAAAGTTCATCATCATCAAAATTTGAATTTGCATAATTAAGATTATCAATATCTTCTTCTTTCACGTACTTTTTGAAATATGAATCATCTCAATTCTACCTATAATTCAAGTTATAAACTATGCAATATACTAGTACAATCCAATCTTCCCATGATATGTGTTGATATGTTTTACTCTATCATGTTCTTTACATATACATACCAATACCTCATTTAATATTCCATCAGTAATAAATTTGGTATTCTAATGGTGAGAAACCACTTAATTTGACCAATTTAAAAAAAAAAACTTAATTTAGATTTCAACCTCTTCGAAAACAATTTATTGGCATCAATTAAAAAATAAATGTATATGTATCATAAAAGTAGAGGTGTGCATGGGTCGGGCGGCCCAGCCCGGCCCGAAGCCGGCCCGAAGGCCCGACTGAAATGTGGGAGTGTTTGGGCAAAAATATAGGCCCGAAAAATGGGCTTGGACAAAAAATAAGGCCCGTTTAAAAAATGGGCTGGGCCTCGAGTAAGGTATTTTTGCGAATTCACTAAAGGATTTTTTTTTAATGTTATTTTCTTGTTGTTTTCTCCTTATTTTGCAACCATATTACTATTATGTTGCTACTATTTTGTTGTTATTGTTTGGATATTGTATAAAACTTATTTTATTGTTAATTTTGTTATTATTTTAAAGGCATTTGTTAATTTTGTTATTATTTTATAAGTATTTGCTTGTTAAGTTACATCTATCTTAGTGTTATTTAAGTCTTCATATTTTTTTAAAATTAATTTTCAATTTGTTTGGAAATATTTATTTTGATTTTTTTAGTATTTTTAATGTATTATATATATTTAAAAATTATATAAAATAATATAAAAATTAATACGGGCGGGCCAAGCCAGGCTCAGTTTTAACATTTTTATATAGGTCGGGCTTGGGTAAAATTTTAGGCCCATTTCTAGGTTCGGCCCGACCCGAGCCCGATGAATGAGCTTAAATTTTTAATTGAGCCCGGCCTGAACTCGAACTGGCCCGAACTCGACCCAACCCAGCCCGGCTCATGAACACCTCTACATAAAATTCTTACCATTATATATCTAGTGGACTGTTGCCAACCACTAATTTGACTCTCACAAAGTGGAAGTTTGAGAAAGCTAAAGGTTGTGAAATGAGATAAAAATGAACAAAAAGCACGGTCAATAATTCCATGAAAAAAATTTATTAAAGAGTGATGAAAATGTAACTAAAAGATAATATTAGTGATGAAATTAAATTTTTTAATAATTTAGTAATCAAAATGAAAATACGTTAATAATTGGGTCACTAATTGTGTAGTTTAGTTTTAATTTATTTTTAAAAATAATTGTATTTATAAGATAATAAAAAAATTTTATTTCTTTTTTCAAAAAGTTATAATTACAATCATTTAAATATATAAAATAGAGCATCCAACAAATATATCAAATTATTGCAATAAAAGGTTGAAGAAATCATGCACGAATTAGAAAAAAAAAATTCAAATATAAATGAAATTTAATAATGAAACAAATTCTATTAAAGGCAAGGACTAAATTAAACAAATTAAAATCAATTATAGATTAAGATATGAATATATATGAAGTGAAAAATGGAATCATGAACTTTTAAAATAAATAATATTCTAGAAAGCAATTATTTTTAAAAATAAAAATCATCCACTCCCTCTTTTATTTATTATATTTTTGACTCTTACTTCCAACTTGTTGAAAAGGTTATACAAAGTTATCATATAATTTTTACTCTTACTTTCTACTTGTTGAAAAGGTTACAAAGTCATCATACATTTCCTAAAATCCATTGCAGCCTAACCGAAGAGCTGATGATGTTTTTTTCTTTTCTAAGATTTAAATTTAACCGATAGATATCTTTTAAACGAAATAAACTACTAGTTAAATTACTATATTTATTTTATGTGATTTAATTTTAAATTTTATTTGTTGATCTTTACAGAATCATTAAATGTTTCCAACAGTTTAAAAGAATTAAGTATGAGTCGGAATGAAATGAAGTAATTTGATTAAATAATATAAAATCATTTTAAAATAAAAAATTTCTATTGAAGGATAATACCTTTGATTATTGAAAGAATCTATTAATTATCAATAGACAGTATTTTAAAAACTTTCCACATAAGAGTTGACCCGTAAAAATTTGAAGCAGTCAAGAAACTTCTATGAAGGGTATAGAAAGAGGGTTGGAGGCTTGAGTTGATGCCAAAAGTCAAGAGATATCTCCGTAATGGTCCCTTGTATTGGGTGGTCTGAATTTCCACATTGAGAACGATGTCATTATTGCCATGAATGCCATTGAATTTTCCACAAGGAATTTACCCCATATATAATAAATAAATTATATATATATATCCCATATATGTTATATTATAAAAATATATAAATTATTTTCCAATTCAATTATGATTATTTATTTGTCCCGTGGTTATTTTATGTTGTCAATTTATTATATAAATTTTAATACGTCAGTAATTTATTTTATGTAAATATTAATACGTTTATACGTTCATGTCATGTCTATGCTATTTCTGTGTTATCCTTGTTTTCAAGGTAATATATATTTATATAAATTTTTTAAAATTTGTTTTAGGTAGATTTTAACATGTTTGTCTATTCATGTCATAATTATTCTATTTTTTAAAAAGAAAAATCATATTTTTCAGTAGAAATTGACAGCCTTTAAGCGAATATATTGTTATTCAAAACATTACATCAATGTAGACTTAATATTATCATCTAATAGCACACATTATACAAAGTCCGAAGGTGCATTAAACAACGATAAATTCGCAGGTCTCATGTGGCTTACATGGTTGAGACACACGCCCGCGTCTCAGGCCATGTAAATTTTAAAATAAGGACACACAACCATATGTCCCAGCTCATGTCCATGCCCGTGTAACTCTCTGAGTTGGGTCATATGGCCAAGCCACACGCCCGTGTACTAGGCCGTGTGCTAGGTTGTGTAACAACCTGACTTGCATGCCTTAAAACATACAGGGGACACATGACCGTGTTGCCTGGCCGTGTGTCATATACGACTGAGTCACTCGCCTGTGTCTCAAGCTATATGGACATGAATTGGCCAAAATCAAGCCATTTCCATCACCAAATCAAGCATGTACCTAAAAGCATTTTTTTTTACACATGATCAAGGCCTCATAACATGACCAAAATCAACATGAAATGACCAATTCACTAGTCTAAAACCATGTAACAGCCTGAATTTGGGCCTAGTCGAAAAAGTAGTTTCGAAACCACTAACCCGAGGTTGGAGAAATTATTTCTAATATTATTTTACGTGTTATAGCATGATATTATGAGTGCATGAAAATATTGGTGAATTAATTTTAGCGATTGTGAGCTCAATTGCGAAAAAAGACTAAACCACGTAAAGGGAAAAAAGTTATGATTTACTAGTAAATTGCGTTAAATAGCTAGAGAACCAAAAATGGGGGGTCTTTAATGGGAAAATAGACCCACTCTATTAGTGTGGCTGGCCATGAGACAAAGAAATTAGAGAAAATAAAAATTTGGTCAAAGTTAGGTGACTTGTTTGGTGATAAAATAATAGCCTAATAGTCTAGCTATCACTTTCTCCATTTCTTCATCTCTTCCACCGAAATTTTCAGCTATTTTTGGGGTTTTGGAAGCTCAAAATTTCAGCTACTTTTCATCCTTGCAAGTAAGTGATTTTGGTGACTTTTCTTAATGATTTTTGTACTTTTGAGACCCTTGTAGCATGGGCTACCTATTGAGGGGACTATTTTGCAAAATGATAGAAAGTTTAGAGATTCACCATGAGAGAACTTATGTTATGGGCTGAAGTTTTATGGAAGAAAATGAATCTTAGTTGTTAAATAAACAACTTTTATTAAGTGGTGTTCATGGAAAACACCTAAAATGGACCTAATTGTAAAGGTTGTAAATTGTGTAGTAATTGCATGAAATAATGAAAATTGTGGGCTACCATAAGAGTGAAATTAATTTGGCTAGGCTTGGTTAGTAAAGAAATTGGATAAAAATCGATTTTCGAGCTTAGGGTAAAATGGTCAATTTGTGAAAGTCTAGGGGCAAAATGGTCATTTTGCCAAATTATGCATTTTGGATAGTCTTAATTAATATAGTGATTAAATTAGTAAATTTTTATCCATTATAGATTAAGAATTATGAAATCTGAACTTAGACGGGGGAAGGCCAAGCTAGCGGATTAAACCAAATTATCTGTCTACATTTTGTATGCCGAGGTAAGTTGTAGGTAAATAATGCAAATTTTTCTAAAATTATACATGAGTTTATTGATTTGGCATAAAATGATTAGTTGTGATTATAAGTAGTGCTTAATAAGAATTTATGTGATAAAACTCGGTTGAACTGTAGGAATAGACTGGATATTCATTGCCATGATACTAGGGTTATACGAGAGCTAGTGTAAGACCATGTCTAGGACATGGCATCGACCTTGTTATGTGTCAGTGTAAGACCATGTCTGGGACATTGCATCGACATCGACATGTGTTAGCTAGTGTAAGACCATGTTTGGGACATGGCATCGGCGTTGATACGAGTGCTAGTGTAAGACCATGTTTGGGACATGGCATCGGCCTCGACATGCAAGCTAGTGTAAGACCATGTCTGGGACATGGCATCGGCTTGGATATGTGTCAACGTAAGATCATGTCTGGGACATGGCATCGGCATGATACCCTATGTTTGAGGCTTATTGAATATCTTTTCGTATTCTGAATGGTTCAACGGGAAATTTAAAGTTTATGTTAAGAATGAGAATTATTATGATGACGTTGTGAGTGGTATAGGTACCTACATGAAATGTATGCTAAGTGAGCTCAAAATTATATTATATGATTAGTAAGAGATTAAAAAGAGTAAGTTGTGCTTGTAGCCATTTTTATATCATGAACAAATTGTGATGTGTTGTGAGCATGTTAAAGTATGATAAATTGTTGTCATTTATTTACTTGCAACTTACTAAGCTTTATGCTTACTCCCTCTTCTTTCCATTTTCTTATAGTGCCGTCTAATTAGCTCATGGATCGAAGGATGGCGGAGGCTTCGTTCACACTATCAACTAAAGCATTCGGTATAGTTAGTTTTTAGCATTTTGAGAAATGGCATGTATAGGGACTTAGTCAAATATGTTTTGTGTCATTGAGAAATTGGTCAATTCTGTTGGCTTGTTATGAATTACCTCATTTTGTATAAAGCCATGGTTAGTGGCTAATGATAGTTATTGATATATGCAAATGATGTTGCCTTTCATAAATATGCAAATTAGAATGGATGAAGAGTGCACTAAGGGTAGTAGTATCAATGCTTGGTTGGATTAGTTATATGACAACGTGTGGATGTTTAATTATAGTCATTGGTTGAGTATATATGCCTTGCTATGAATTGGTATGTGTTTGCTTTTGTTTTAGGATGGCAAAAAGTTTGGTAGATAGCCTTGTTTTTGTCCACACAGGTAGACACATAGGCGTGTGTCTAGGCCGTGTGTGACACACGGTCCGCCCCACGAGCTTATGGTTAGGTGTGTGTCCCTTGCACCTTAGGTTGGCAAAATTAAATGCCCAGTGGTTACCACATGGGCAAAACACAATCGTGTGTCTCAACCGTGTAAAAGACACGGCCTAGCACACTGGTGTGTGCCATGGTCGTGTGACCTTAAATGGTTGGTGACGTTAGAAATAGAATACCAAAGTTTTTGCACAAAAGCTGCGACACGGACGTGTCATGGCCGTGTGAGGGACACAAGCTGAGCACACGGGCGTATGCCGGGCCGTGTGAAAACCCCTGTAGGTTCGATGTCGGAAAATAAATCCACACGGACGAGGGCACAGGCATGTCCCTATGTGCTTAGGCTGTGTGAACCACACGGGCCATCAGCACGACTATGTTCTAAGCCCACACGAGGGTGTTGCCCATCCACACAGGTGTGTGCCCTATTTTTAGTGGATTTTCTTGAAAGTTTTCTAAGCACTCGGATTAGTTTTGAATTGTTTTCTAAACAAGTTTTGGGCCTCGTAGGTCCATATTAAGGGCTGTTAGACAAAGTTTGAAAAGTTTTAAATTTGAACGAAGTTTTATGATTCGGGAATGAATGTTTGTATGTGTTTTAGTAAGGTAAAGCCTTGTACCCTGTCCCGGCATCAGATACGGGTAAAAGGTGTTACAAACCATTCAACCAATATGCCATATAAGGCATCTAAAAAACAAACATACAAAATTTCCTAAACATATGTATTACTACATTTAAAACATGCACATCTAGTTAATATCATCTTACCATAATTGTGACCATAAGTAACTCAATATAAACATACCATTTTAATTTCCTAAAATCAACCAACCAATGTGCCCTTCATAGACACCACAATTATATCCAAACATCAACAACTAAAAATCAACAACTAAAACATGTCAACATTGATCCGTTCCTAGCATAGCAACTTAATTCAATCATAAACTAAAACAAACCACAAGTGTTCACTTTCATACCATTCTAATTTATACCAAAAAGGTACCTATTTACAATCTTGATAAAATAGCTAATAACTTAATTTAGTATTTTATCATATTGTACCAAAAAAACCTATATAGCCACATATACATGCCACTACCCTAAGAGACACAAGAATTACCGACATCGATGGATAGTGTGAGCCAAAAGTTCAATTCGTCCAAAAGTCAGCAACAACAATCTACAAAACAATCCACAAGAATGAATAAGCTTATAAAGCTTAGTAAGAACATAGTATATCATTTAACCTAACAACAATTTAATACAAATCATACATTACTCGATTCAAAGTTATCAAAGTGTAAACAGGGGCACGTATGTGCAATTCAGGGGAACCGAAGTACAAACAGGGGCACGTATGTGCAATTCAGGGAATAATCAACTATAAGCATTTAATTACATAGCTATAATGTGAAAATACATGTAAAAAATTCAATTACATATTGATATACTATGAACTTACGTTGACGACTAGAGCGTAGAAATATGATCGAGCTAATTCGTGATTTTCGCCTTTCCTTGATTTAGATTTGGTTGAGATTTATCTTGATCTAAATAAATAATTAGATTCATTTAAGTGTTTCAATCAATCTCAAACATTCAATTCAATCCATAATTCACATTTATGAATATTTATCCTTTGGCCTTAAACATTTTAACTTTTTACAATTTAGTCCCTAAGCTCATACATTGATATTTAAGCATTTTAATCCTCATCTCATGCTAGCCGAATCCTCTAGGGACCTATATCAATTCATAAAAACCATCATTTCATAATTTCACCATTAAATTTTATCATTTTCACAAATAAGTCCATAAATGTTATTTTCATCAAAAATCACTTTATAAAACTTGTTTATTTATTAACAAGGACTCACAATCTACCATCAAACATCAAGAATCATGCAAGAACATTCATGGAAAAACCCAACCTTTAATAATTTTACAAATTGGTCCCTGGGCTAGCTAGGTTAAAGCTAAATCGATCCCGAAAACATAAAAATCATTAAAAACAAAGTTAAAATTCATACCATGCAAGTAAAATGACCTAGTCTTATGCCTAGCAAGATTCCATGGTGTTTTTCTTCTTTTAATTTCAATGATGGTTGATCAAATGAGAAAGATGATGTAATTTGTCATTTAGTTTAATTCTTATTTATCAAATTACCATTATACCCTTTAAAATCTTTACTAATTTAATCAAAATCATGCCATGCACATCCATTAACTTCATGAACGGTTTAATTACCACCTAAGTCCTTTCACTTTAAAATTTCATAACTATTTGACACTTTTAACTAATAGAACTCTAATTTTATACCTTTTACAATTTAATCCCTTTTACGTAATTAATCATGCAAACATCAAAATTTCTTAATGAAATTTTTATACAACCTTACTGACATTTCATAGACATTAAAATAATAAACAAAATTTTTATACAACCTTACTAACATTTCATAGACATTAAAATAATAATAAAATATTAATTTACTCATCAAATTTGTGGTCCCGAAACAACTATTCCAATTTCACTAAAAACGGACTGTTACAACTCTTTCATGTAATAGCGACATAAGGAGAAGAGAGCAAGAATTCCAAGATTGCGTTCAGTGTCGTGACACCACCAAAGGATGTCGTGGCACACCCTGAAGCTACCCTAAGTGTGAGCATACTGCCTTTGATACCGTGATACAGGCACTTGGGTGTTGTGACACCAGTTCTGTACAAGAAATATTTACGAGCTAGGGATGTTTTAATATGCACAATCAAATATTAAACATGAGAGCGTCAACTGACTTAGGGTTGAGGATGACGACAACCCTAACTCTATAAATAGATTCATTTAACACTTGTTATGGACAACTTTTCATACTGTATAATTTTCTTTATAGTTTCAGTTTTTAGTTTTCTCTTTTCTTAGGCTTTAGGTTATTTTCAGTTGTGCATTTGTCGCGAGATCTGATTTTTAGAGCTCAATCAACTTTTTGTGGATTTCGTGCTTTAATTAAATACAATTCAGGCTTCTCTTAAACCTTCGTGTCTTGATTTACTATTCATGTTCATTTTTTATATCAAGTTTATTATGTTTTTTAGATCCATGATGAACTAATCCTCTTATGGGGGATTAGTGAGTTGAGGTATGATTAATTGATTGTTGTGCAAGGTTTTCTTGATGGACCAGTTGTTTAGGAAAATAAGAATTTAAAGCCTAGGCTTAACGACCTTAGGAAGTCATTTAGGTGGGAATTAACCCAAAATTGGTATGACTTATCCGTGAACACCTTTACCTCAAACCAATATAGACTGTGAGGTTGAGAGATAAGCAGTTCTTACTGACCCGTTATTCTAGTGGAAGATTGAGAGATCCTATTAGGGTAATGACTAATTGATTGAATAGACAACCTGAAGCAATAGTTAGTTATGATTATCGAAGCGAGCTAGTCACCTATGTTTAGATCTGATTAAGTTTCTATAGAAAATTTCCCAAATTTTTTTCTATTTATATTATTTTATTTCTTTAGTTATTAAGAACTCTCTCTTTATATTTAGTCGTAATATTTTTTTTAAAGTACTAATTAGCTCTATTTGTACTTAGGTTAGGATTAAATTAGTGCTCGTCTCCCTTGGATACGATCCTCAGAGTACTCACCTACTTTATTGGTACCGCCTATTTAACATATTTTATGTAGGATTTCTACTCTAAACACTGGTACGTCTGGAGGTGGTCACCTAGTGAAACTTTAAATTCTAGGGATCGAAACCTTATGACAATCTTAGCTCTAAAATTCTTTGAATCCACTTCAACTCTGAAATTAAATTACATTTACACAGAAACATTTTACCATAGACGTGGTTGTTCCAATCTTGGACAACTTTTTGAAAATTATCCAAATTCTCAATCACTTCTGTATTCTTCCAACACCTCTTAACAAGATCATTAAACTCTACATGCATCATCCAATTGGCCAAACAGCGAGAAGCTAGTGGCTTCTCTCATGTAACACTTAAACTGAGACTAAAATCGACTTGTGATCAAATTTTAGGCGATGTAAGTGATAGACTACACAATTAGGTGCAAACAACTCCCACTCCGAATTACACACAACCCTATTTAAATCTTGTGATAAGTGACCTCTACTTCACGTAAATTGAGGTAAACAAACCCAAATCTTGAAGTCCATTGTCAAAAACGAAAGATTGGAATCACTAACATCCAATTCAAGTGACATTTGTGCCACCCATTTTGTTTGAACCCTTTAAGATAGGGTTGAAATCCTTGGCAATAACCTATAATCCAACAACTGGTTCTGCCATCGAGTCCAAAATACTCCAAAGATGTTGTCTTTTTACCTGCTGTGGACTATCATACACAACCATACATAAGAAACTAGTTGAATATTACCTATTGTGAATTTTCATGTGGATCAATTGAAGACGCATCTCTAAAAAACATCAACCAATACATTATCTGTAGCAGCCTATTTTTGGTCAAATCAGAATAGTGGTTTCAGAACCACAAATTCAAAGTCAAAATATTTATTTTATTATTAAGGTTTACAACATAATAGAGTAATTGTGTGAAAGTTTCATAAAGAAATTTTAATATTGGAATGCTTAATTCGGTAAAAAGAACTAAATCGCATAAAGTGTAAAAGTTGAGTTCTATAAGTTAAAGGTATTAAATGGTTATGGAATTTAATAGTGGGAGTCCTTAAGTGATAAATAGACCATTGGTAAGATGAGTGGAAAAATATGGACATCACTTATATGTTTTTAAATGTTTTAGTAAAGGTTATTTTTGTAATTTGATAATAAAGGTTAATTAATTAAACAAAACATGAAATTCATCTTCCTTCCACAAAAAATTTAGAAATAAAACACCATTAAAATAGCCTCAAAGGTTCAGCTAGGATTCATTAAGCATGTAAGTGATTTTTGACTCAGCTTTTAATGATTTCTACGTTTTTGAGATCGTTGCAGCTTAATCTAGCTAGCCCGTATCTCTGATTTGAAAACTGTTAAAGATTTAGCATGTTTCCATTGATGAATCTATATGAGCTTGAATGTTTAATGATAAATTATGAAGGTTTAATGATAGATAAACAACTTTTGTTAAGTGATTTTGAGTAAAAATGTCAATTAGGGATTAATTTGTGAAAATGTGAAAATGTGTGGTTAAAAGTGTAAATAAATGAAAAATATGGGTTGTAGTAAGCATGGGTAAAATTCGGCTAGCATGGGTTTGTACTTAATTGCATGAATTTGTAATTTTATGTGATAAGGACTAAACTATAAAAATGTGAAACATTAGGGGCGAATGTGTAAATTTGCATAAATATGTAAATTGGACTAAGTTGAATAGAATGGTTATTGAATGTGTTGAATTTGATAATATATAGATCAAGAAAAGCCAAGATCGGATCAAGATTAGGGAAAAGGCAAAATAATCGAATAGTCGATAATTTTTATCCGAGCATTACGAGGTAAGTCATATAATTAGAATTGAATAATTAAATTTGCATGTTATTGAATTGATTATATAATTGATTGAGAAATTGAAATATATGAAATTGAAAGGCCTAAATTGATGACTACCGAGTATTACTGAGCCCCATTTGAACCGTAAGAATTCGTAAGATACGAGTGACATGTCACTAGGATTACCGTTTGGTTGAGATCTTGCATTTGTTGTGGACTCACTGCAGCTTGTATGAGCTTACCGATATTTCAACTCAATAGAGCTTACTGTCTATCAGCTCAAGAGGAGCTTACCGATTATAGCTCGAAAGAGAGAATATGCCAATGAATTAACGGATTACCGATTAATACACTTAGTGTGTATCACCCGTGTATATATTGATATTCTAAGAGGTTCAACGGGCATAATTTTATTATTGGTTATACAAATGAGTTATTGGTTATACGAATGAGTTACTGGTTATACGAATGAATCACTAGTTATACGAATGAATTATTAGATATACGAATGAATTAATAGTTATATGAATGAATTCTAAGTTATATGAATAAAGATGAAATGTTACAAATGTTTTACAAGTTATATGAAATTGGTATTATATGATGTATTGAAGTATGAAATGTGAATGATGGTTGTATACATCCTTGTGAATGGATGATTATATGCATCTATGCGACTAACATGTTGATGAATACTTGTGTATAGGCATTTAACAAGTTAATTGGATATACTATGTTTACTTGTTTTGATTGCGTATAATGGTAAGTCAAATTCTATATTATACGGGCTTACTAAGCTATAAAGCTTACTCTGTTTCTTTTTCGTGTTTTCTAGAGATTCGGAAGCTTGCTTGATTCGGAAGACGTCGGAGACTTGCATCACACTATCCAGTTGACTATTTGGTACTTTTGAACTGAAAGAAATGTGTAAATATGGCATGTATAGGCTAGTTATAAAGATGATGATTTTGGTCACTTTTGCTTGTAAAGCTTATATGTTTTGGTATGTGTTTAAGCCATGTGATTTGGCTTAATTCGGCATAATGGTTGATTGTGTATAAGTTTGTATGTTATGGTATGTTTTGGCAAGTTTGATGAATGGAAAATGCTTGGTTATGTTTGGTATTTGGATGATATTAAGGATGAATTATGAGACACGCTATAAATGTGTTTTATTGCTATTGAAGCATGTTACTTTGGTATATGTTTTGAATAAGTAATGGTATTGAATTGAGTATTGAAATGGTTGAAAATGAAATGGTATAATTTGTGCTTTGAATGATGTTGTTTGGGCTGCCTATTTATGTCTTGAAATGGTACCAAATGATCTTGTGTAGGTATGTGTAATTTGGGTGAGAAAAATGGCTTATAAACAAGCCTATTTTAGTCCATATGGGCAGAGCACACGGACGTGTGTCTCAATCGTGTGTCCCCTGATGTCCTATTTGAAAACAAGTTAGTATGCCCCACATGGCCCAATACACAGGCGTGTGACTTGGCCGTGTGGCATAAGTCAGTATACCCTATAGGATTGGCCCAGCCTAGCACATGGCATGGACATGGGCGTGTGAAGCCAATTCAAATGGGCACACGGGCTGGTCACACAAGCGTGTTGTTGGCCATGTGACCCAAGTCAGTGAGTTATACGGGGTAGGACACGGCCATATGACCCCATTTTGAATGTCCACACGGCCTGTGAAATGGGGGTGTCTGTTGGCCATGTGAGACACAAGGCCTGGCCATACGGGCGTGTGTCCCATGTTTTGAGACATTTTCTAAGTTATTCCTAAAATTTTCCTGAGCTACTGGTTTAGTCTCAAACCACTTCTAATGCTTGATTTGAGCTTCGAGAGCTTGTATTAGGGACTTTATGGATATAAATGATTGATGTATGTTTGAAATTGATGATTATATTGAATTGTTTGAATAATACTGTTATAAGTCAGGTAATGCTTTGTAACCCTATTCTGGCGATGGATACAGGTTAGGCGTGTTACATTATCATTCCAAAAAACCCAAATTCCCTTAACATAACCTTCACCTCAACTGGAAATGAGTTAGGAAACCCAATTCTTGCAATAACTCCATCAGCTTTATCTCTGCTAATTCTCGTCTCAAAGAGACATATGACATCCTGGCAAAACTCCCTTTTATATTGGTTCACAAATTTGTGGAACCGAAGGTGCTCAACTTCTTGACAGGTCCAAAAAAATAGTTTCATATCCATAATATAATAGCAATAAACCAATAAAAATCCCAAAACCAATAAATTAGCAACTTACCTCATCTTCAGCATTAACTTCAGCATCTATTGCATCCACAACGAATGGAACCATATTCTCATCGCATGAAGCTTTTCATATCCATAATATAATAGCAATAAACCAATAAAAAATCCCAAAACCAATACTAATCAGCAACTTACCTCATCTTCAACATTAACTTCATCATCTATTGCATCCACAATGGATGGAACCATATTCTTATCACATGAAGCTCTCGGTCTTGCTCAACGACCTTAACAATTCCTTCCATTTCCATTGTTAGATCAACCGTGGGTATTATTTGCTTCTCCAATGCTTTATCCAATGGCTTCTTCCATTGGAAATCGTTTTTGGTGGTAAACACACACCAAAATTTGACCCATCTACGCCATTTTCACCAAAGGAACAAACCTTCTTCTTATTGTCCATTTTCGCACCCAATTTTTCCTTCTCCAATACTATAAAAATTTTGTTCATACTCGTTTATTTAGCTTAGTAAACGAACATAAATGAGCGTTATACAAACGGTTCATGAACAGTTCATCAAACGATTTGTTCATTTAGACTTCTAAATATTTCACAACCACTATAGTTAAACTAGAATTATTTCTTCGCGTATGCTACAGTTTAAAAAAATTAAATGAAATTATTATGATATTAACATAGAAATTAAATTTGTGATTATTGTTTATAATAGAATATAAAGTCATAAATTATAATGATAACATCATGGAGAAATATATTTTAATTTAAAAAAAGTATAAAATTTATATACTATCTCTTGAATAATTTAGATGATGATGGTAATGTTTATATATTAAAATTAATATCTTTAATCTTACTTTAAAGGAAACAAATTACTTGTTGAGTTATTACATTTATTCTATGTGATTTAATTTTAAATTTAATTTATCTATTTTTATAAAATTATTAGATAATTTGAGCAATTTAGAGTAATTTGAGCCGGAACAAGGTGGAGAACTTTGTGCGCATAAAGATTAAAGGTATATGCTTCAATTAAATAATAAAAAAATATTTTAAAAATAAAAAATCCTACTGAGGGTCAATATTTTTTATTATTAAAGAAATCCATTGATTTATGGGACATATAACCTTTTAAAGATTTCAAGAGTCGATCGACAATAGTGATATAGCAATAATTTGAAGCAATCAAGAAACCTGTAGGAAGGGCATAGCAAGTAGGAGTGAGCAAAATTCGATTCGATTCGAAAAAATCGAAAAAAATTTGAATTTTGAGTTAAACGAATCGAGTTATTCGAATTATTCGAGTTATTCAAATTATTCGAGTTATTCGAGTCAACTTGATTTTTTTTTTTTGAATTTCGAGTTAGAATCGAGTTGAGTTTTTAAATTCGAATAACTCGAATAATTCAAATAATTCGAATATCAAACTATAATATTTTCCATTTTTACCCAAAACTTCCAAACTTCCAAACCTTTTTACTTTCTCCTCAAAACTTTTACTCCTTCCCACTTTCTCCCCAAAACTTTTACTCCCTTCCCATCCTAACCTCCCATCTACCCAAAATCCATTTCCCACCAAAATTTTACTCTCCTATTTACTTTTCCTCAAAATTTTACTCCCCAGACCCCTTAAAACTTTTTATTTTCCCCCAAAATTTTTACTCCCTCCCACTTTCCCCTTAAAACTTTTACTCCATTTTCATCCCACCCCTCCATCTACCCCAAACTCATCTCCCCAATTTTTTTTTTAATATTTTCCCTCCAAAATTTTACTCTCCTTATTTACTTTCCCTCAAACCTTTACTCCCAAAACTTTTTATTTTCCCTCTAAACTTTTACTTCTCACTATTTACTCCCAAATAAAAAATTAAAATTATTCAAAAAAAACCCATAAACATAAATAGTAATAATTTTATTTATATCTGCTATTTATATTATTAAATTAAATTTCACATTTTATATTATTTATATTATTGAATTGTTTATTCATATTGAATATTTATATTAAAATTGAATTATTAATGATGCCATAAATTATTCGTGTTAAAATTTTATATTGGTATTAATTTCACATTTTATCTTTAAAATAACTTTTATTAAAAAGTCACATTATTACATTTAATATATTTTTTAATTCCAAAATGCATAGTGACAAGAATATGAAGATAATTGAAACAACTAGGCAAACAAAAAAGCTAACACGTATATAAAAGATTAATAAATAAATTATGAGGTGATGAAAGTTAATAAAAAATTTGATTATAGTGGAAAAATTTTATTACGATGGGTGATAGTGGTAACAAGAACCCAAAATTATTTTTTAAAATTTAACTCGAACAAATATATTCGATTCGATTCGATTCGAATTCTATCTCACTCGACTCGATTCGAGAAAATTTTAAATAAAGTTTAAATGATAAAATAAAATTTGAAAATTCGATTAACTCAAAAATTTTTTATTCGATTCGATTCTATCGAATATTCATCCCTAATAGCAAGAGGGCTGGAAGCTTGACCCCAAAAGTCAAGAGTCATCCCGTAATTGCCGCTTTTGTTGAGTGGTCTGCTTTTCTCCTTTGGGATGCTTGAATTTTCCACATTCAAAACCCATTTGGCAAATTATTGCTACGAATGTCATTGAATTTTCACAAGGAATTTGTCCCATATGTGTTAAAAAATTTTTTTTTATATATATCCCATACGTCGTTTTACAATACAATATGCTTTTTAGTATATTAGTTCTGCAATTTGTTGTTTCAAATTTTAGCACAATTAATTTTATTTCTAAATGAATAAAAATAATAAATTTAGTTAAAGATATTATTTTAATAAAATTTTTAAATTTTATATAAAATATATTAATCATATTATATAGGTTTAAAGGTATAAAAAGTTCTCAAATTTAAAAAGAAAAAAGAACAATCA
The DNA here is from genome assembly GCA_020496765.1 of Gossypium stocksii. Classification (NCBI taxonomy): domain Eukaryota; kingdom Viridiplantae; phylum Streptophyta; class Magnoliopsida; order Malvales; family Malvaceae; genus Gossypium; species Gossypium stocksii. The sequence continues at coordinate 7,856,876 of CM035623.1, forward strand.
AACTCCTTTTTTTAACTCAATTTTATACTTGAACTATTAAAACTCAATAAAATAATCCATTGGCTGATGTTGATTGTTAATTTTTAACGGCCAAGATAATGTGGCAGTTAAATTTGACATTTTTGTTTCGTTTTTGTCAACTAAGATGCCATTTCGAATGTCGCGTGTAATGTTGATGACATCAACATTTTTTCTTGATACAATGGGATCTTTATAAGTGAGGGAGAAATCTTCTATTTATAATTTTGCTTTCCTAAATCCAATGATACATTTTAATTTTTATCGACAATCGAAATTAAAATCAATCCACAATTGAAATTTTTACGAAATATACACAATTCTCTAAAATTATAAAATCAAATCTTTTAAGATTATTTTTTATGTTTAGTATGGTAACCATAATTTTCTTTAATTGTTTTTCTGAACCACTAAGATTTCCACTAAGATTTTATGTGGATGAGATTTTCCACATTTCCCACGAATAAGTTAATAATCACCTGATAGAGTAATAATTTGCAGCAGTCGGGAAAGGATATAGCGAAAGGGCTGGAGGGTTGACGCCAAAAGTCAAGAGGTATCTCTATAACTATCACTTGTGTTTGAGTGGTCTGCTTTTCTCCTTTGGGGTGACTGGATTTTCTTGTCAAGAGGTATCTCTCTGTAACTATCACTTGTGTTTGAGTGGTCTGCTTTTCTCCTTTGGGGTGACTGAATTTTCTTGTCACCATTGCTTCGAATGCCATTGAATTTTCCACAAGGAATTTATCCCATATATATTAAAAATATGTGTGTTATTTTTCAATTCAATTATTATTGTTTATTTTTTGCTTCAACGATCAGTTTATTATATATAAATTTTAATGCCAGTAATTTATTTTATGTAAATATTAACATGTTTGTTTATTCATGTCATGTTGATTCTATTTTTTAATTCTTTTCCATATTTTAGTTATTGAATGTTGGGCATAAAATATTATAAATAAAATTAAATTCTTTTGCATTTCCTAAGCCAAATCTAAAGTCTTTTTTCTACAATGAAAGTATTTTAAATCTTTAAACTTAAAAATATTTATAAAAAACTTAGGTTGAAAGAAAATCTTTATAAATTTTAAAACGAAAACACAGAACTTTAGATTTCCAAACGTTTAACAAAACATTATAGTTGTTGAGTAATATTTTTCTTGTGTTTTGTTGATGGGAGACTTCAGGTATTTATACATGCTATTACAGCTCATGATATGGCCCTACTGCTTTATTTTGACTCCACTGCTCCTAGTATTGACATTCTTTACGAACTCCAGGCTTGTTGGGCACGTGTTTGGGTAGCCTACGGAGCACATAGTCCTTTCTGTTTCTGGGACTTACACCCTGAGTGGGCTCCGGGCCAGCTGGACACGTGTCTGGGTTACTTGTGGAGAGCGTGGCCTTTTCTACAAACCCCTAGGGCATATACAAACTGAGATCGTCGCCTTTCCTTGGTCTGTGCAAGCTGGATTCGTGACCTGGGTCCGCGACCTTGCATTACTATCCTCTTGTGGTTCCCTTCACGCTCAATCATTTGGTGGAGCCTATCCGGGTTACGGGAAAGTGACCCGGATCCTATCGAGGGCTGAAGTTAGTGATCACTAGTATATAACAATAGTCCTCTTAGTGAGTTTAAGGAGGGTTACAAAGTGGTGTTTCTTAGATCCATCACATTAAGTTCAAAAGCAGTTTGTTGTGTATGCTGCGAGCTGTGATGCACAGTGACCGTCTTATCACGTGCGTGAGTGAGTTTCTTGTGCACGTATATGATCATTGATCGTTGAAAGTCGAACCGTTTCCATCTACTCGTATCTAGGTTATTGATTTGCCTTAATCATATAAACTGTCTAAAAGTAGGGGGAATAAACTTCTTTAAAAGGGGGTTTCCTAAAACCCTAGAACTCACGCTATTAGTATCTTCATAATAGGAACCGGCTGAAGTTCTTCTTCAAGATAAATCTCAAGAATCCATCATTTTAGGTTTTAAATTTCTTCCATCCTTCTCTTTTTCTTTATGCCAAAAACGTGTCGAGGATGAGAGGGGGCCCATGGCCAAATAGTTCTATTTTATCCACTACGAGAATGTCCCTCCAAAGCTCTTGTTTAGGCCAATTTTGTCCCTTGCACTACAGAGTATGAAGAAATGCTTCAAGCTCTATATGCGCGGGGAATCGAAATTCCCAATTTTGTCTATGAATTCTCCATCCTTAAGGGTTCGTACCGACTCAGCGATACCAGCGATGGTAGTTTTCTAATTCCTTTCCACGTATTGGAGGCTAGGTTTCATCTGCATTTGAACCTCTTCTTTTTCCATCTACTCAATGATTACCAAATTTCCCTTGGTAAAGTTTGTGGGTTTTCATGATGGATTGCAATGGCATACTTTATTGAATATTGTTACTGTAACAAAGCACCACAACTTGCAGTATTCCAAAATTGTACCTATTAAAGGCTCAAAGTCGAGCGAATTCAGTAGGTTTCCATTATTTCTCTCCCTCATGGGAAAGGCCCAAGTATAATTGTGAATCGATGCCTAAATATTCGGTTGAACTAGAATAAGTACATCAGGGTAAATTACAAGTTCGTTGATAGGTTTGGGTTTCCTACAAAGTGGTCTGCCCTTAGTAGAGGTATGTGTTCTTTCTAGTGAACTGTTAGGACGGTTGAAGGTGAGACTTAGCTGAAAAGGCTCAACGTTGGTAATTCCCTAATTATTGAGGACACTATAATTGTAAGGAACATCTTCTTATATTGTTTGAAAGGTCACAGCCCTAATGGGTATAGGCAGGGTGATACGAGAGAAGTTACTGAGGCATTAGGTACGGTCTTTGAGAGGCAATCATGGCTACATGTGCTCAATAATGATAACAATCATCTGGGCCGAATTTTAATAGGGTTGAGGAGAGAGCCCAGAAATTTCTATTACATTTATTGTAGGATAAACGCTTATCCTTGAACAATATCCGGCTTGCCATAGATGGAAAGCAATCCCCTCCGTTAATCTATTACATGCTTCTACTACTATTAAGGTTGTTGATGGTGCAGGCCCAATTTGCAATTTGAGGAGTGACTTTGAGGAAATGACGAGTATCTCACGAGAAATTAATGAGGTTATGGAAGCTACCAAAACAATGAATCTACGTGCTACTTTGAGGGACCAACGCAAGACGCGTAGAACTGGTGTAAGCGCCGTTAACGTGGTTATTACCAGTGAGGAGAATATGGATAGTGATAGGTTAGAGCGTCGTTGCAAAAAGAGGGTAAATCATGCTAAGACTTCTACTATGATGGTTATGCCCCTGCTTCACCTTTCACGTGCTCACAAAGTGCGGCTCGCAAAGGTTCTTCTGCTCTTGTCCACAGTAACGCTTTTCTTTTCTGTATCTTTCCCTACCATACCACTCTCTGGGGGTTACCTATTGGGAACAACTATGAACCAACTTCTAGCCATTAGAATTTAAATAGTAAAAAGCTGTGGGATATCGAATCGAAGTGGAGGGCTCCCGTGTTAGAGACAGTGAAGAGGAAGCTATGTACTGATGAGTCATCTGAGAGCTCACATGAATCTGAATTGCTAACACTCAACTCTTCTTTGCAATCTTTCCTTGTTGAGGCCTCTATGATCAGCTTAGGCCTCGAGGAGAGAATTGGTAAGACAGAGGTTGTTGAAAGGGAGCTAGAATCAAATCTTAAGGTTTTCGATGAGTGATGGAAAAAATGAATACTGAGAATGAGGTTCTTTATAAGTAGAATGAAGAATTGGTTGGAAGGTTGGAGTGTCTAGCGAGGTCGTAGCCTTAAGTGTTGAGTTGAGAAAATCGTTGAAGAGCACAAAACAATTGTTAGCCAAATTCATTCTGATCAGAAGGATGCAACAGTAGTGTTAAAACACAAATTAGAGGACCCTATGTGGTAATTAGACTTCTATAATGATAGTGGACATATATGGACATATTTCAAGTGATTATTTATGTTTAATTAAAGGTTAAATAAGTAATTTGATAATAATACTAAATTAACTAAAAACAAAACCATTTTTCTTTTGTCCATCTTCTTTACCACTGAAATTAAGGATAGGAAACAGGGGCTTGAAGGTTCGGCTAAGTAATCCCTTGCATGTAAGTGACTTTTAACTCGATTTTTAATGATTTTTATGTATTTGAGGTCGTTATAACCTAATCTAGCTAGCCCAAGGACTAATTAGTAAAACTGTTAAAGGTCTAGAGTTTTACCATTGATGAATATATGTGTATTTTGATGTTTGATGATAAAAAATGAATGGTTGTTGTAAGATAAACAACATTTGTAAAGTGATTTTGAATGAAATCGTAAATTTGGGATTAAATTGAGAAATGTGATAAATTATCTGGTAAAAGTGTGAATATAAGAAATATATGGGCTTTTATAAGTATGTTTAATATTCAGCTAGGCTTGGGTAGGGATAAAATTGAATGAATTTCATTTTACAAGTCTAGGGATTAAATTGTAAAGAAATCAAATGTTAAGGGGTAAAATTATAATTTTACCATAATATGAAAATTGGATGAAATTGAATAGAATGATAATTGAATAAGTTAAATTTGATTATATATAGATCAAGAAAAGAAAAGATCAGAATTAGATCGGGGAAAAACAAAGTAAATGATTGATAGCTTGATTTTCATCTGTACTATTCAAGGTAAGTTCGTATAATTAGAATTGAGCATTTATATATATATATATATATACTTATTTGAAATGATGTATATGAATTGAGAAATTTAAATAAATGTCTATTGAATGCCTAAAAATGGAATTATAAAGAATACCGAGTCTTGTATGAACCTTAAGAATTCGTAAGATACGAGTGACATGTCATTAGAGTTACCGATTTGGTTGAGATCCTGCATGTGTTGGGGACTCACCACAGTTCGTATGAGCTTACTAATTTTCAGCTCATAAGAGCTTACTGTTTCTCAGTTCATTTGAGCTTACCGTTACTTCAGCTCGGAGAAGCTTATTGTTTATAGCTTGGAGAGCATACATGTACAGGAATTAATGGCTTACTGTTCAGTACACCTCGTGTGTACTACCCATGCATCTAATGATATTCTAAGTGGTTCAATGGGCACAGTTTTGTTATAAGTTATATGAGGTTGAAATGAATTAATGCAAAAGATACATGGACTAAATGGAAATGACATTATACAATATATTGATGTATAAAATGGAAGATATAGGTATATGAAGCTTGATTGATTGTTGTATTCATACATATGATTTGATGATTATATGTAATTTACATGACTAACCTATTGGAGAATTCATGTGCTTAGGAATTTGACAAAATGAGTGGATATACTATGTTTACTTATCTAAATTGTGATTAAATGGTAAGTTTAATTCTATGTTATACAAGTTTACTAAACTTTATAGCTTACTCTGTTTTCTTTTCTGTATTTTATAGTGACTCGGAAGCTCGCTCGAATTGGAAGTCATCGGAGATCTCATCACACTATCCAGCTATAATTTTGGTACTTTTGAACTTGTGTACTTGGTTATATGACATACATAGGAGTTGTGGCTAATATGGCCTATATGTTGGTAATGTGTTTAGCCAATTGATTTGGCTTGTAAATGATATATGTTTTGGTATGTAATTAGTAATGTGATTTAGCTTAATTTGGTATGTGTTGGTATGTATATATATATGAGAAATTGTTTTATCTTTCGTGATTATAATTGCTTTGGCATGTTTGATGACAGGTTTGGAAATCGCCTTATTTGTGAATTGGTAATTTGGTACTTATTATATGATTATAAGCCTTGTGATGGTTGGTATTGAAGGTAATAATTGGTTGAATTGTGAATGTATTAACATGTTAACATTAGGCAAGATAATGTATATATGAAGTTAACCATTTAGGTGATTTTTGAACCTGAAATTGGTATGTTTTTGAATGGCTAATTAAGAGGCTTATAAGCATTTTGATTGTTGGTATTGGATTTGTATGAATTGGTCTTGATATTTGGGTGGTTTAAATGCCTATTGAGGATATGGTTACATGCTATTTGGTATGTTTAAGTTGTTGCAAGTTTGGGTGAAAAATGTGGCTTAGAAAATAGCCTATTTTTGTCCACACGAGTAGAGACACGGGCATAAGTCTCAATCGTGTCTGACATATGGTTAGGTGACACGGCTGTGTGTTCCCTGTAGATTTTAAAGGAAGCAAGTCAGTAAGTTACACGGGCTAGTCATACGGGCATGTAATTGGCCATGTGACACAAGTTAGAGAGTTACATGGGGAAGGACACGGTTTGGGACATGGCCATGTGATCCCATTTTAAATGTCCACATGAACTGTGACACAGGTGTGTCACACGGGCGTGTGTCCCCTATATGAAAAATTTTAATGTTTTTCTCAAAATTTTTATAAGTTCTTAGTTTAGTCCCGAATCTTTTTAAATGTCTGTTTTGGGCCTCGATGGCTCGTATTAAGGACTTTATGAATATGTTCGAATGATTTATATTTGGAATGAAAAATGTATGTGAAATGTATGATGAATTATGTTATAAGTTCGGTAATGCTCCGTAACCCTATTCTGGCGATGGATACGGGTTAGCGGTGTTACACTAACATTCTTTTGCATACCTAAGTCATTACTGGGTCCTTTAATTTTTGCAAGGTTGACTTCAACCCTCTCTTTGAGGTAGAAATAGACCAGCTTAGCTTTGATGTCCACTGCCTTCGGGAGCCACTTAGAAGGAGTTTGCATCCAAGTGGAAAAACTCAAAGGATTTTTACCTCAAGGGGAACTTTGAACCAACCACTGTACATGTTGGTGATGATATTGCCAGTAATCCTGTTGCTAATAATGCTGATGATGCTCAAGGAAAAGAGAGGAAGAATAAAAGGGCAGAAAGGGAGAATGAGGTCACTGGTAACAAAACTGTGATTTAGATATTTGTAGTTTTGTGACATTGTATTGTTGTTTTTAATGAATGAAGGAAATAAAACTTTTGAGTTTTAATGTCTTGAGGATTTTTCTATCCATGAACTTGAGCAAATTGTAACTTAAGAGGAATTTAAACAAGTTTTGTAGGTCTCTGTATTTTAATCTGTGAGCCTTAATGTGACAGCTGGAAGCTTTTGACTCTCACTAATTGTTTAAGGGTTGTGGTGTTAAACCTACGAATCTTTATATGATTGTTGGGAGCTTTTAACTCTCACAATTGTTTAGAGGCTGCGGTGTTAAACCCATGAGCCTTAATATGACAGTTGTGAGCTTTTAACTCTTACTAACTGTTTGGGGGTTGCGGTACTAAACCTATGAGCATTAATATGACAGCTGGGAGCTTTTAACTCTCGCTAACTATTTGAGGGCTACGATGTTAAACCTACGAGCCTTAATAATATGATAGTTGGGAGATTTTAACTCTCAATAATTGTTTGAGAGTGTGGTGCCAAACCTACGAGCCTTAATATGACAGCTAGGAGCTTTTAACTCTCGCTAACTGTTTGGGGGTATAGTGTTAAACCTTTGAACTTTAATATGATAATTGGGAGCCTTTAACTCTTGCTAATTGTTTGGGAGCTGTGGTGTTAAACTTGTAAGCCTTAATATGATATGAATGTTGCGAGGAAAGTTTTTTCATTTAAGGGATAAGGAATTACACATAATATTTTTTGAGGTGACGGATATTCCATGTTTGTGGTGCAACCGTGCCCTTCATTCTTGCTAACTTATATGCTCCATAACCAATTTTTTCTACAACTTTATACGACCCCCTCTCAATTTTTTCTACAGCTTTATACAACTTTATGCTTCTAGGCCAGTAGATTGGCTTCAATATTTATTAAAACAAGGTCGCTGTAACTCCCCAAATTTTCTTGTTTTCAAATTTTGTGAATTTGTAGCATGAAAATTTTCTGAATGCATTTTTGCAATGATTTAACACAATTACATGTCTGCTTTAGTGGTTGGATGCTCTAGATGTGTTGGGGAGGTCCCAAGTTCAAGCCAAGACATGGGCTAAATTTTGGTTTTTATTTGAATAAAGCCTTGACTTTGGTTAATAGGCTTATAAATATTTATTTATAAAAACTTGACAGAATGGGCCTGCTGGTCTGGTGGATAAGAGGAGAGGGTTTATACATGAGGTCTTGTGTTCGAATCACTGCGTGGGCAAAAGAGTGTTATTTTTGCTGCTAGTTTTAGCTAGAGGTTGTATTCAACTGAAAGTCTGAGTAGGGGGTAGTAGATGGAGAAAATTAAGGGATTTAGGGATATCTCGATTTTGTGAAGGCAAGTTCGGCTACACTTTTCCACTCCCCTAAACTTTTTTTCGTTTTATTCTCCATTTGCCTTCTCTGTTCTTGCCCTTTTTTTCCCATTCCTAAACCTTCTATTTGCTACCAAAATTTCACTAGTCAACTTCTCTCCATTTTCCCTCTTTTCGTTAGTTTCACTTTCTTCTTTCGAGTCATGTTTTTGATAAGTTTTAGTATTTTAATCGCCAACTTTTGATTGTTCATTGTCTAAAGGGGTTGTGCTACTTTGGTTAGGGGACAATCAAGGTTCTGAGGATCACTAACCCACGATCTAACAACTAGTAATCACCTTTATTCATTAGAGGTAAAGTTGATTATTAGTTTCAGGTTTTATTCGTTTTTAACCATTTGATATAAGTGACTGAAATTGGACTTGGAAATTGATGAATATAGGTTCTGAAGTGCTTGGAAGTGATTACGCATAAAAAATGAATCAGGTGTGTACTCCGTTTGCACAAAAATTATGTTTCAATGAAAGCCGAAAATGAAACTGTCGATGCCACGCAGGCGTATGGACTGCTCGTGTGGAGGCCGTGTGGTGATACACGGTCGTGTGGTCGACAAGCTAGCTTGTGCGCGCCCTTGTGGGCGCAACAGACACGGGTGTATGATGGCTGGCTAGGCCGTGTGCGAGGCACGAGCGAGGCCAATTGGGCCGTATGGGCCACACGGGTATGTGGGTCCATACGGGTGAACCACACAGGCGTGTGAAATTTTAGGGCGGGCCGTGTGGTCCACACAGGCAAGGCCAATTCGGGTCATGTGGGCCACATGTGCGTGTGGGCCCACACGGGCAGGCCATGTGGGCATGTGAGCCCATTTTACTGAAAAGTTCTGTAAGGTTGCACGGGTCGCCCAAGTCGACTGTGACCTGTTATAGGGTCAGTAAGGTTATCTTAGACCCTTTTATTGAAATCTGATATTGTGATGTATAAGGTAGCATGTTACTACCAGTATGTATAACCATCTGATTCTGTATATCTGTACTGTTTTGGAATTCTATATTATTTGTTTATTTGCATAATAACATGTCACGTTTGTATGATGCATTGCATTAGGGTGGGATTATTATTGTGAAGTGAAGGAAGCCTGTAAGGCTATTAGCCTGTTATCTAGAAGCTTTGCTGCATATTTATAATATGTGCCGTAATACGGTAAGATTTGGTGCATAGGGTTAGATGGAGTGATTTTATCCCTATACTTGGTGTGTAGGGCTGAGTAGATCGATTTTATCCCCACATGGTGTGTAGGGTTGGACGGAGATGGTGTGCAGGGTTGGCAGGTATATTCTATGTTTGATCTGTTATGCATTCTGTATCTGTATGGGCTAAGGCCTGATTATATCAGATTCAAATCTGAGTGAGCCAAGGCTTACACTGTTTCTGTTAAAGGCTTAGGCGTATTTACGACTGTGATCTGTATCTGTTATCTGCTTGTTTGCATGCTTTACTGTGGGAAGTACACACTGAGTTTGTGAAAAGTCAACCCTTCTTTTGTTTATCTGTCAGGTAATCCCCAACAGTAGATGGATCGGTGCAGTAGAGGGCTCCACGGTGACCACTGCTAGATTTGTCTCGGTTTATGACTTTAACACCTTTTCTATTTTATTGATTATTTTATTAGTTGGGAATTTTTTTGTAATACAGACTTGGAATGTTTTTGATTTTATTTGGGTTTTTAACTGTTACTTATGGATTATTTATAAACTGCAAATGCCTCAAAATCATCATTTTTTTAAAAATTAACTAAGAGCTTTCGCGTAAAAGAGATTGGTTTAAGCAAACCAGTATATTTTCAGTTTTTCTGACTTAAGCAAAGATAATAATCGGTACGATTTGAAGTTCACTAAATGCATTTTCAAAATTATTTTCATGTGACGCCGCCAGATTCAGCCATAACGTCTAGGCCGGGTTTGGGGTGTTACAGTCGCCTACTTGGAACTGCTTGTTTTTAACTTTGGAGTTATAATAGCACTCTACTTGCTAAGCACGTGCTGCATTTCTGACTTCAGCTGTTTCCCTTAGTTCATCAATAATATCAATGTTGAGTTTGATGGTTTCCTAATTGACTTCCTCATTAAAATGTTGCATCTTGTGCAACTTTAAACTAATTTCTATTGGGATTATAGCCTCTGTACTATAAACAAAGGAGAAAATTGTTTTTCTTGTTGTAGTTTGGGGTGTAGTTCCTAGAGCCTATAAAATTCCAAACAGTTCTTCCAACCAACCACCCTTGGCCTTACCAACATTTTTTTCAGGGCCATTAGGATTTTCTTATTCAATGCTTTTACTTGCCCATTAGTTTGCGTTGTTTTTACCGAACTTTGAGCTAGAATTATTTGGAGGTCGGTAAAAAAGTTCTTAAATTTCCATTAGAACTGTGCGTTATTGTCCATGATAATCAATCGTAGTGCACTGAACCTACACAGGATAGATTTTTACAGAAAAGATTTCATTTGTCTTTCAATGATGGTAGCTAGGGCTTCAACATTAGTCTATTTAGAATTGTAGTCCACTACGACCACTATGAATTTCTTCTGTGCCATAACTATGAGAAATGGGCCAAGTATATCGATTCCCATGTTGTGAACAACCAATGGCTTGATATGATTTGAAGAGGTTCTACTAGCCGTCTCTGCACTTGGGCATATCTTTGGTAGTAACCGCTTGTGTGAACCAACTCATACACGTATTTCTGAATTTTCAGCCAATAATATCTCTACCTAAGAATTTTTAGCATGAGTAGTCTACCCCCAAGTGATCACCACAAATTCCCTTGTGAATTTTTCGCATTACGCGTTCAGCCTCAGGTGGTGATAGACATCATAGCAGTGAGTGTAAAAACTCATTTCTATGCAGTACACCCTCCAAAAGGGTGTATCTATCAAATGTAGAACAAAATATTTGTTTTAATTTATTATGTAATTAAATCAATTGACAATATTTAAGTAGTCAATCATGTACTAGAAGTTCTGTAGGTATTTGTAATTTGTGATAATGACATACCTCACGACTTTACGTTGTAGCCTCGCAAGCTCCTTCTTGTCTTAGTTATCTTGTTTGCCTTAGAGAGCGCAAACTATTGGGGTCATATAGGTCTTCTCCCCATCCATGCATAGTACTTGTGGCATGTTATAGCTCGGGGTCTCTTTATGCTCAAGTAGGATTTTTCCTTTTTGTTCTATGACAACAGAAGATGTTAGTTTGGACAAAGCATCAACACTCATGTTGTCACTTCTCGGGAGCTGTTTAATTTGACTTTGCCAAATTCTACGAGCAATTGGCTGTGATTGTATGATACTTCTTTAGTACCGCCTCTTTGACCTCATATTCACCATTCATCTGTTTCACCACTAGCTGTGAATTTGTGTAGACAATCAAGTCCTTCACTCTTAATTGGTACGATAATTGTAATCATGATACCAAAGCTTTATACTCAATAGTGTTGTCGGATGTCTAAAACCAAAATGATAATTCATACTACTGTTCATTGCCGTTGAGGTCAATTGGGAGTTTATTTGCGCTTGATCCTGATTTGGTTGCAAAGCCATCGACAAAAACTAACCAACTTTTTGAGTTATCAGTTGCATGTACACTTTCTGGAGGTGGGTTAACTACTAAATGACGTACAAAACTGAAAGAGAAATCTTAGTATAAAGTGTTAAATTCATTAATAGATTGAATTGTTAGCCTTCAACAATATCTATGTAACATATGATTTTCTTAGGATATTCATCATTTGATATTCCAAATTTTAAATTACATTACCTGTTGTATCAACAACTTTCTCAAAAGAACACTCCACCATGAAGTTAGCTAGTACTTGACCTTTTATCACTATCAAGGCAAAAATACACTTTTTCTATTTTTGGGTACCTTAGCTCGCTGTTTTGAAGTACTTTGCTAATATAGCATACAGGGATTGATGAACACCTTCTGATCTAATTAACGCTGCAGCAACCGTCTCCTCTAATTTAGCCAAGCATAGGTAGAGGGTTTCTCCTATGCGAGGTGATTTCAAAAGTGTAAATGGAGTAAGATACAACTTCAAATCTTCAAAGGCTGCATAACATTCTTCAGTTCATAAGAAAGAGGTTCTCAAGGCTTTAAAGAAATGGAAAAATTTGTTTGCCATCTTGGAAATGAATTTGTTGAGTGCCACAACTCAGCCCGTGAGGCGTTGTATGTCTTTTATGGTTCGTGGTGGAAACATTTCCATGATCACTTAGATCATAGAGCCTAAAAACCTTTCAGCTCTCTCTAAAATTATGAAGTTTAAAGACCTACTAGCTCGCACACCGAAGGCACATTTCTTGGGATTCAACTTCATGTTGTGAGCTTTTAGGACTATAAATGTCTCAGATAGGCTTCGCACATGTTCCCTTATTGACCCACTTTTTACCAACATGTCATCAACATAGACTTCAAGCTCGCACCCTATCTGGTTTATGAATACTCTATTCACTAATCTCTAAAAGGTCACACCTGCGTTGTTAAGGCTGAAAGGCATAACTCGATAGTAGAAGAGTCATTCTTCAATGATGAAAGTTGTCTTTCCTGATCACCCTGATAAAAAAGAATTTGATTATAGCCCGATAAAATATCCATAAAGCTCATGAACCTATGACCTGCAGAAGCATCGACTAAACGGTCAATCGAAGGTAGAGGAAAGTTGTCTTTAAGGCACATTTTGTTGAGGTTAGTGAAATCTATGCACATTCTCTAGTTTCCATTCGTTTTTTTCACCATGATCATGTTTGAAATCCAATCTCGATACTCTACTTCTTTGATGAAACCTGTCGATAGCAAATTAGCTACTTCTTGCCTTATTACTTCCACTACCTATGACACGAATTTCCTCTTTTTTTTATTTTATTGGCTTTGCTTTTGGAAGGACATTCAACTTGTGAACAATTACTTGAGGGTCCAGCTTTGGCATATCCATCGTAGACCAGGCAAAAAGCCCAAATTCTCCTTTAAACATAGGACTAGTATGCTCTCTTTTTTTTGCCACGAATGCTAATAAAATTCTGAAAGTTTTTTTCCTCATTGTCACAAAATAGCTGCAAAGTTTCTGTATACTCTGTAACCTCCGGTTTCTTTCTTCTCTCCTTATCCTTTATATCCAAATTTTTTAAATCTAAGACTTGATTTGCTAACACTGCTCCCTGCAAACTTTGTCCTTCAGTGACGAGTTCTCGTGCCTGATTAATAAATAATATTTGACACTACCTTGTAGTTCGTTGATTTGAGCTTAAGAATCCGACCCCAATCTTTGTTGGGAATTTGATTTTCATTCATAATGTTGTGACCACCATCTTTTCCATCCTTATCACCAGTCGTCTAAATATAGCATTTTATGCAATTAAATTGTCTACCACATAGAATTGGACATGCTCCATAGTTGTGTGCTCGCCATTTCCTAAGGTGACTGGTAAGGAGATTGAGCCTTTGACCTCAACGGGGTGGTTCGCAAAGTTATATAATGGATTAGCCTTAAACAACGCTTGTTCTTTCAGTCTCATCTTTTGTTATGTATCCCAAGACAACACCCTAACTGCACTTTCATTTTTTTTGACCTCGAAACCTGCAATCGTTGTTGAGAATAGCATTGTATGCCATTAAATTGTCTACCACATAGAATTAGACATACTCTATAGTTGTGTGCTCGCCATCTCTTAAGGTGACTAGTAAGGTGATTGTACCTTTGACCTCAATGAGGTGGTTCACAAAGTTATATAATGGATTAGCCTTAGACAACATCTTTTCTTTCAGTCTCATCTTTTGGTATGCATCCCAAGACAATACCTCAACTGCACTTCCACTGTCTATAAGTATCCTTTTGACCTTGAAACCTGCAATCATTGTCGAGACAACCATTGGGTCATTACCCTCTCGTTACAAACTAATTTTCTGGTCTTACTACTGAATTCTACACTCTATTTTTTCTATTGGTGTGATCTCTTGGGAGCGCTGATTAACATCACACTTCTCATATGCATCCTCTTTTTTATGTTGGAACCTACCTAGTCTTTATCCGTGCCTACAATCACATGAATGGTACCTCTAAATTTTATTTACCCGTAGGGTTGCTACGCAAACCTTGAACCTGTTGGAGATTGCTTTGGTTCATGAATTCTGTGAGCTCGTCATTTTGTACTACCTCATCTATGTGTTCCTTCAACGTGAAGCAATCATCAATTTTGTGTCTCATGTCGTCGTGGAAGGTACATCTATCCCTGAAATTCAATCTTCTTTTAATGCTCGTCATTGAGGGTAGCTTGGGTAGGATACTAAAGCTTTTGACTTGTCTAAGAATTTAAGTGCATGTAAAATTTAATGGGGTATAAGCTTCAAGTCCGCTCTCAGGAAATTACCTCCTGGTGTGTTGTAGTTGAGAACCTTGGGGGCCCTAAGAGTGTTACCATGAGCTTAACTTCTGTGCAGCCTATCATTTCTCACTTTTAAAAATTGGTCAAGAGGGCCTTGTCTACTTCAAGATCTTTCCATGTTCTTGGATTGTTTGTTTTCCCTTTGAAATGTTTCACGGGATGCCCTCTTGATTTCTTTCTCCTTCACAAACTTGTGGGTTCACTCGTATAAGTTAGCCAAACTTTGGGGTCTATTATCGGTAAAGGATTATTGTACTTGATCATTCTGTACTCACATTATGAAAGCATCTATTGCCCACTGATTTTTTAAATTCTTCATGTTGAAGGTAGTTTTATGGAACCTCTTCACATAATACTGGAGAGACTCATATTCTTTCTGTTTTACCGATATTAACCTCATAGGTGTGTTCATAATTGCTCAATGGACTCTAAATTTTCCCAAAAACATCTACCCCAACGGTGAGAGCTCTTAACCAAACTTTGGAGGAGGGAAATATACCAATCCTTGACGCTTCCCTTAAGCATCGTTGAAAAGGCCTTGTACTTCGCTACATTTGATGCCCCTAGTACATTCATGTAGTCGTTGTATTGCATCAAATGGGCTTACGACTCCCTCATTTCTTTGAACATATCCTTTAGGACTTTGAAGTCACGTGATAAGTTTACTGCTGCGATCTCAAGGCCCAATGGATTGTTAGAGTAGAACAACTAATTGATATCCTAAAATTTAGGGTACAGCACCCTTACACCCCTCTGTAACTTGTCCATCTCATTTTTCTATTGTTTCACCTGTATGCCTAGGACTTCATTTTGCATGTTTACATTGTCTTGGAAACCAGTGTCATCAGAATGCATTTTTATTCTTAACTCATCATTTTGCTTCAGCAACTCATATTGGAAAGCCTGTTGTTGCTCAAACCGCACCTCTTGAGTGGCCATCTATTCCCTTATGAATCTCATTTGCTCCTGAAGGGTAGAAAGATACTACAGTGGTGCCTTTTGGTTAGGAAGTAGTGCCAACCCCTGGCCAAAAGAAGTGTTCAGGTCTAGAGGGCCAAAAATTCTTGGATGAGCTGTATTGTTGAGGTTCTCCATTTTGTCGGCGAACCACCCGACAACAAATTTACTTTATAATGATTAATGTCAGAACCTGTGGCTCCAACCTATTCTGTCGAAAGGTTGAAGGGAAAACTCAAATTTGGGTGAGCTATTTCTACTCTGAAAACTTGACGTAAAGAAAATCAGACTTGTTGAAATCTAACAATCGAAAGACTGTCCATACTCATCGAACCAATTTTTGAGTAATATTTTTCTCTTATTTTATTGATGGGAGCCTTCAACTATTTATACATGCTATTGCAACTCATGATATGACCTTCCTGTTTTTTCTTGACTCCACTGCTCCTAGTACTGGCATTCTCTACGGACTCCAGGTCTACTAGACAAGTGTCTAGGTTGCCTACGAAGCACGCGGTCCTTTCTGTTTTTGGGACTGACACCCTAAGTAGGCTTTGGGCTTGCTGAACACATGTCTAGGTTGCCTACAGAGCGCACATTCCTTTCTGCGAACACTTAGGGCATATGTGAACTAAGACCGTAGCCTTTCCTTAGTTCTTATGAGCTAGGGTCGCGAACCCCTTTAGGAGTTGGGTCCACGACCTCGCCTCGCTATCTTTTCGTAGTTTGCTTCGCGCTCAATCGTCTAGTGGGGCCTATTCGAATTACAGGTAAGTGACTCAGATCCTATCAAGGACTCGGGTTAGTATTCACTACAATAGTAATAATTAAACAAAAAATGTTTTAAGATGATTGCTTCGTTTATAAAATTTAACACGTATAGCTTTTATTATAGTGTAGTATAGAATATAATAAATCCGTTATGCTTACCAAAATTTTTAAAAAAAATTATGGTTGTCACTCTCACAGTATAGGTGAAATTTTATATGAATATATATTTATAAAAATATGATATAAATAACAAATCATGATTTGATTGAAAGATAAAATAAAAATATTAAAATTTGATAGATATTTGGGTTCAAATTTTATGGTTTCTATATAAAAGATTCAGGAAGTGCTTGATAAATAAGGTTTTGGATTTTTTTAACTGATTTGGGTACAAATAGAGGATTGGGTAGTTAAATCCTCTAATTGTAGTGTTTGGTGAATAGAAGTTTATAAGAGCTTGTTGAGCTAAAACCTCAAATACAAAAAAAACGTAGGGATGGGCAACAGTTTTCACAGCTGAATGGGAATGAGATATGTGAAATGATATATCTGACCATGGTTGATAAAAAATTACTCCTTTTGCCACATACTCTCAAACCTAATAGAGGTGCCAAATATCAGTAGTCTACATTCTCCTATTTTCACTTTCCCCTCCAAAATTTAAACTAAAGTTTCTTATATAAAACATTTAATTTATAATTTTTTAAATAAATTTCATATAATTATTTATAATTAAATCTAATTAAATAAAAAGACAAAGTCCCCAAAGCGTGATTTTATTTTTAGTATAATAATAATAATTCTGTGGTTAGCATAATTAGAGAAAAAAATCAATGCAGTGGGGCCCAGCTTTTGGAGTAAGAGAGGACTTCAAGGTGTATAAAGTCCAAGGGTTTGTTTGATTGAAATGCAGGCAGGTATCAAGTGAGTGGTTTGTTGATTTAGAGAAGATGGAGGCTAGATCGTTGTGGGTATTACTCACTACACTGCTGTTCATCATACAAGGGTGGCGACAGATTCTGGGGTGCTTGGACCAGGAGAGAATTGCTCTCTTCCAACTCAAATCTTTCTTCAATGACAATTACCATTTGAAGGACTGGGTGGATGTGAAGGGTTCGATTTGTTGTGAATGGGAAGGAGTTAAGTGTAACATCACTACTGAACGAGTAATAGGTCTCGATCTTGGTTTCACACGTCAATGGGATAACCGTGAATGGATATCAGATCCATATGGGTATCCCAATGTCTCTTTATTTCTTCCATTTGAGGAATTGAAGAGCCTTGATTTGAGTGGAAATGAAATTGCAGATCTTGTAGATAACCAAGGTTGGTTGCTTTTCATCTCTCCGATGACCGATTAATCCTTGAAATTTAATTTAACGTTTAATAATTAATTTATTCCTTTTATTTTTCTAAATTAAGACACTCATGATCAATAATTGTTTCTTGCACGCAGTATCTGTATCATCTGTTTTCAGCAACTTAGAAATCCTTGTATTAACTCAGAATTACTTCAATGATAGTATCTTATCAAGTAAGCTTCTATCTCTCAATTTCTATCTACATCTATCAATTAATTGTAAGTTTAGGAAAAAAAATAAAATAAAATGAAAGTGTATACGGTTTGATCATACCAATTTACAATTAATTGTTAAATTCTCTATTAATTTATTTCATAGTACGATTATTAAACTTCTTTAACTAATTTTAATTGGCAGACGATAGGTTGAAATAAACAAATTATTTCCCTTATATTAATTAAAAGTTTGCATATATTTAAACAAGTTAAAGCATATATGTACTTAATGAGAGAATGTATTGCATGAAACTATAATTTTATGTTATCTTTATCCCTTTCAAATAAGAAAATGATAAATCATATTTTTTCTTCTAATTAAAAATACTTGCATAAAAAATCCTTGAATATTTTAAATTAATTTTTTTTAATGTGAATAAGCCTTGATATGTGTTGATATTTAATATATTTCATTGCTCTTGATAGAATTGAAGAATTTGACAAACTTGAAGGTGTTAGAATTAAACTTCAATAAAGTCAAAAGCCTCCGACACTTTCAAGGTATATCTAAATTTGATGTTCTATATACAATCAACTAATTCTTAAATGCGTTTATCTATAAATATATATTTATGAATATATAAAAGATGAAATCGAGATATAAGTAATTATTCTTGGATATTATACAAATAAATTCTCCTTAGAATTATTTGACTTAAATCTTTTATAGGTGAGAAAGTGCAACCGATGATGAATTTGGAAGTGCTTAATTTGGATTATAATTTCTTGAACAACAATGATCTGGCATATCTCAAGGGGTTATCAAGTTTAAATTCCTTGAGTATTGGGGGAAACCAATTGGAAGGGTCAATAGGTATTACAGGTATGTAAAATTTCGTAAAATAAAAATAATAAGTTAAATTTGGAGTTCATTTTTTGAGTAGTAAAATAAAAGTATAATGTTTTTTTGGTCCTTCAATTTTATAAAAAAAATTATTTTAGCATTTAATTTAGTTTTTCACTCTTTTAGTCTTTAAATTTGTATTTTTTTAATCAAATCACTTCAAAATAGTTGAAAAAGTTAGCGCTTGCTAACTTTACTACTGTGGCATATATGTTGATTTCCACGTAGATGACACATAAACATTTTTTAAAGTTAGCAACATCTTTAAAGTATACAATACATTTTTTATTAAATTAGTTCTCTATAACAATATGTTATCTTAAATTTTAGCACAATTAATTCTATTTCTAAGTGAATTAAAATGAACAAATTTTAATTAAAATATTATTTCAATAAATTGTTTAAATTTTATACAAAATATATTAATCATATTTTACAAATGAAAATAGTTTTTATAAAAGGAGTTACATTAGTGAATTTTATTAAATACACAATCTAAATCTCGTTAATAAATATTTTTATTAATATGTACAATTTTTTTAATTTAAAATTTTTAAAAATTCAAATATGACCTAAATATTAAATGCTGTTATAAATCTATAGTGACCATTTATCTATAACATCCAATATTTTGCAGACAAATGGAGTTATATAAAAGTTGAATATAATTGAATTTTTGTGATGATTATTTTATTGGACTAACAAAAAATGCATTCGATTGATTTGGATAGTATTGAATAACCTAACAAAGTTAAAGAAGTTGGATTTGAGTTACAATAAAATTGAGAGCCTCCGATCTCCCCATGGTATGTGCCGATATGTTTTACTTTATTATATTCTTATATATACATACCAATATCTCATTTAATATTCCATTAGTAATAAATTTGCTATCTAAATGCTTTGTAGATGGTGAGAAGCTACTTAAATTGACCAATTTAGGAGAGCTTAATTTGGATTCCAACTCCTTCACAAACAGCTTATTGGCACAGCTTAGTGGGTTTTCCAATCTAAAGTCATTGAGTATATGGAATAATCAGCTTAAAGGATCAATCAATATTAAAGGTGGAAATACTTAACATATTTAATCTTCCTTTAAACAAAATAAATTATTTATTGAATTATTGCATTTATTCTGTGTGATTTGAATTTAAATTTTATTTGTCAATCTTTACAGAATTATTAGATACTTTAAGCAACTTAGAGGAGCTAGACATGAGTAGCAATGAGGTGAAGGAATTTGTGCCTATAAAGAATAAAGGTATATGTATCAACTAAAGAAAGCCTCACTTATTGTTTGCCATTAGATATTTAGTGAACTGATGCCAACCATTAATTTGACTCTCAGAAAATGGAAGTTTAGGGAAGCTAAAGGTTGCTAACTTAAATGCGGTGTTCAATAATGGAACTGTTTCTCTAATGCAACTTCTGGAGACATTCTCATCTGTTAATACTTTATATTTGAGAGGCAATTACTTCAATGACACCATTTCTACTAAAGGTATGATATATATGTACGTGAATATATAGTTTTAAAAATATTATTTACTTAGCATCAATAATCTAAATAAATCTTATAAATTTGTAAAGATCAATTGCATGTGTCGAGCAAAATAGAGGTATTATTGCTAGATGGATCAGCTCTCAACAACAACATTCTTCAAAGCATTGGTGTATTGGCTTCTCTTAAAACTTTGTCTTTGAGTGGTTGTGGGCTGTCTGGGACATTACCTACTCAAGGTAAATTAATAATTATGACATAATTACTTAGACAATCCCTTGATAAATTATTTTTTATCCTCCTAGAATATTTAAATAATTTGTACAATTTTATTTTACAGGATGGTGCGATTTACGAAATTTTGAGGTGTTGGATCTTAGTGAAAATGCTCTTGAAGGAACACTCCCTTCATGTTTGGCTAACTTGTCATCACTTCATTATTTGGATATTTCTGGTAATCAATTCGTCGGGAAAGGTGCCTCCACTGCCTTAGCCAATCTCACTTTGCTTAGATTCATTTCTCTTTCACGAAACCTATTCGAAGTTCCATCAATTTTCATATCATTTGCCAACCATTCACACCTCAAAGTACTCTCCAGCAATCAAAACAAGTTAGTCGAAGAGCCTACCACTCAAACATGGGTCCCAAGGTTCCAACTAAAAGCCTTCCGTTTGTCAAATTGCACAACGAAGGAACTCCACATTGAAATTCCAAAATTCCTCTATTACCAAAATGACCTGAGTATTATTGATCTTTCATATAATAATTTTGGTGGGAAGGTTCCTTTTTGGTTGTTAGAGAATAATACAAGAATGGAAGCATTTTTAATGAATGGTAACTCTTTTATTGGCCATCTCAATCTTCCATCTCATCCGAATCCAAACATATCCTTTGTTGATATATCTGACAACAAAATACAAGGTCTGATTCCAGCAAACATTTGTTCAGTCTTTCCACAACTAAATGGGTTAAAACTAGCGGGCAATTTCCTTCAAGGTAATATTCCTCCTTGTCTGGGTAGTTTGACCACTATGAATTTATTATTAGATCTGTCACATAATCAGCTATCTGGAGGAATACCAGAAATGTTAGCTCAAAGCGACTCATTGAGGTTTCTTAGGCTATCAAATAATCATCTAAGTGGGAAGATAACCCCAACGATCTTGTGCTCATCTTCATTACAATTGTTATATTTAGATGGCAATAACTTTGATGGAAATATACCTAGCATTGATATCTCAACTTTCCCTGTGTATTCCCTTATTGATATGGATTTAAGTAACAACAATTTGTCTGGAGAGCTCCCAAGATGGATATGGAATGTGTCAAATTTAAATGCATTGGCAGTATCCAATAATCAGCTCAAGGGTCTCATTCCGATGGAATTGTGCTATTTGGATTCCCTTAGAATTTTGGACCTTTCAGAAAATAATTTTTCTGGCCCAATACCATCTTGCTTTGGTACACAATCTATCATACATCTCCATTTGAGCAAAAATAGATTAAGTGGCACCTTGACAAATACATTCTTTAATAGCTCTTCCTTGGTGACTTTAGATCTTAGTGAAAACCAGTTGAGTGGAGAAATTCCATACCAGATTGAAACTCTTTCTGCTTTGAGTGTCCTCCTTCTAAAAGCCAATTATTTTATTGGAGAAATTCCCATTGAGATATGTAAAATGTATTCTTTAAGTATCATTGATCTTTCTCAAAACAAGCTTTTTGGTCTGATACCTTCTTGTTTGAGTCGTTTAACTCTTGAGCCAAATTATGAAAAATCTTTAACAAATACCTACTCGGAGGGCTCTGGAGGAATCTTTGACCCGGGTAATTACTTTGGAATGACTGAATTTGAATTTTTCACTTTAAAAGGAGGCTACTCATTCGATGTAGATTTCGGAATTGAGAATCAAATGGAAGAAAAGGTGGATTATACAACAAAAAGAGCATCTTACACATACAAGGGAAACATTCTTGAGTACATGTCGGGAATTGATTTATCATGTAACAAATTAACAGGTGAAATCCCCGTAGAAATTGGAAATTTGAGTGAAATTCGATCACTAAACTTGTCACACAACAATTTGACTGGACATATACCGTCAACATTCTCAAAGCTTAAGCAAATTGAGAGTCTGGACCTTTCTCACAACAACCTAATTGGAAGAATCCCTGTTCAATTGACGGAGTTGTACACCTTAGCAGTCTTCAATGTGTCACACAACAACTTGTCAGGGAGTATTCCGTCTCCAAAGGCTCAATTTGGAACCTTCGATGAAAGTAGTTATGTGGCGAATCCTTTTCTCTGCGGGCCTCCGCTGCATAAAAATTGCAGCGACCTTGATTCACCTTCAACACCAGTACCAAGTACGTCAAACGAAAAAGAAGAAAGTGGTTTGATGGACATGTACATTTTCTGGGTGACCTTTTTTGTTTCTTATGTAATTGTGCTACTGGTTATTGTTCTCATCCTGTATATAAATCCTTGTTGGCGACAAGCGTGGTTTTCTTTTGTTGAACACTGCATCAAGACCTGCTATTATTTTATTGAGGACAATCTTCTGCGATTTTCCATCTTCAAAAGGAGTGGATAGCCTTGTGCTTTGGTGGTTTACATTTGTATGTAATTTTCATCACTCTTTTTTTTTTTTCAAAGTTTGATTGGATTATCTGCTTCTAAGTTTTTAGAGCTAGAATCAATATATCTATTATGTAATAATTGCCAGTTTAGCATTAGAAAGCAATATATAAAGTTAGTAATTTTCAATTAAAACATTTAATATTGCTTTATAATTTTTAGTGTTATGATAGTATGATGTTAAATTCAACATATTGTAGCATATATATTAATATAAACTATATTCATCTATATAATTTTTTTTAGTCAACCAAACAATTGATGTGGTGGTAAAAACTTGACATTGTTTTCAAGTCTTCATTAACATTAGGCTGAGGTTTCAAACCCTAGGTAAAGAGAGGGGAGAGGGGTTGTCTGAACCAAAACTTCATTTCAACAGATATCCTTTACCACTTAATCATATGCTCAACTGAAACTTATATATATATATATATCAAACATGAATGATATAAATAGTCTTTAAATTTTTAAATGATATAAATATATTTTAATTTTTAAAATGAACAAAATTATAATAATTAATATGTAGTTTCATTATTTTATTTAAACTCAAAATAATAATATTTAAAAATTAAGTTTATGTGATATTTATTTACTTTAAAATTAATAAAATGAAAATATAAACTTTATTTTTTTTTTATATTCAAATTTAATAAATGTTTATCTAATTTATTTAAATTTAAATAAATTAAATAAATGAGCACACAATTATTTAGAGAAAGTGACTCTTTTTTAATGATGAGATGTTAGAAGATTATGGAGACAATAACCCTAAACTGGAAGTTTTGCACAATAACTTTAATTTATAATTAGTGAATCATCAATTAAAAATTAATTACTTGAGTATATAAACTTGTCCAACCATATTTTATTTAATAAGTGTCATGGATCATGGGTCAAATAAGTGTCACAATAATCACAGTAATACCTGCAAAAATTGAATCCAAATAAACATATCCATAAGTTGTAATGCCCCAAATAATTTATCTCTATTTCTATAATTAATTGACACAAATATTTGTTTGCTTCAATGGTTAAGTGCTTTGGCTGTCTATGAGAGGTTCAAACTTTAAGCCCTGTCTTTGGCAAAATTTGTTAATTTTTGGAATCAACACTTACCCTTGTTCAGTGGGCTTATATTTAATTGTATGGTATTTCATAGCAAAATAAGCTTGTTGGTTCAGGTGGTAAGAGAACTTGTGTATTGGAGGTCTTATGTTTGAATCTCTGCACGAGCAAGAATGTTAATCTTTTTACTCAGTTTTCTGAAAGAGTTGTGCTGAAGATGGATTCTGAGTAGTGGGTTGTTAGTGGGTTAGTGGAGAGAAATTTGAGGGGAGATAGTGGGGGAAGTTATCAAAATATTTTTACTTTGATTCTTATTTTCAAATTTTGGCTCTCTCTCTTCCCCTACCAAATTTCTGACGCTTAATTCTTCTCTTCCATCTCTTGACGTTTTCTTTTTCTTTTCGGTAATCCTCTTTCGTTTCTTTGATTTGGTTTGTAAATCCTACGTTCTTTTGTCGTTATTGCGGTTCTTGGTTCGTTCTTCGGTGGGTAAGTAAATTTTTCATCCTCTTAAACCCATGGTTTGGTTTTAGT
The DNA here is from genome assembly GCA_020496765.1 of Gossypium stocksii. Classification (NCBI taxonomy): domain Eukaryota; kingdom Viridiplantae; phylum Streptophyta; class Magnoliopsida; order Malvales; family Malvaceae; genus Gossypium; species Gossypium stocksii. Next base: position 7,881,493 of record CM035623.1, read on the forward strand.
GATGTTAGGTAGTGGTGTTAATTTATGTAATATGTGGTGTAGGAGAAGGTGGTGAGCATTGAAGGTTCATTTTGACATCCTAAATCGCGATAGTGTCTGTGTGTGTTATTGATAAGTTTTCAACATTACTTCGGGATTGTGTTAATTCATAAGTTAGTTGCTAATTGAGCAATTGGATGCTTTGTGTTTAGGTTTTGGAAGGCTCGGGAGTGGTTTTGCTACGAAACAGTACTAGCTGTGTACCCGAAACACAAAAAAATGAGATTCAGCAAAAGTCGAAAAACTATTTTATTGATGTCACACGGGCATATGGTAGCCCGTATGGTAGGCCTTGTGCGACGACACGGCCTTGTGAACAATGAAGGCCAAGCCGTATGCAAGACACGACCGTGTGGTGGCTGAAGTGTGGCCGTGTGAGCCACACGGGTTTGAACAAATTGGGCTTGTGGGCCATACAGGCAGTCCACACGAGCGTGTGTATTTTTCGGCCAGACTGTGTGATCCACATGGGCAAGGCCAATCTAGGCATGTGGGCCACACGAGCGTGTGGGCCACACGGGCGTGTGGGCCTACATGGGTATGTGGGCCTAAAATTCTGTAATTTTCCCTAAGGTCGTACGGGTCATCCTAAACGACTATGGGCCCATTTTAGAGTTGGTAAGGGCTTTCCAATCCTATAAACTTATGATCTAATGCTCTGTTTGTATGAAATAATACTATGAATGACTACTTTCTGTCTATATGCCTACATGATATATGAATAATAGCATGTCGAACATGTTAATCTGTTATCTATATCTATTAGTTATATTTGATTATTCTGTTATGTAACACCCCAAACTGGGCCCAGACGCTATGGCCAAATCCAGCATGTCACATTGAAGTGTTTTTGCGAAAACCTTGTTTTCATTGAAAACCCTTCTTAAGAAAAAGTTAAGTAAAATCCTTATTTGTATTTCTTTTCAAAACGAGGTCTATTTAAAAGCTGTTTCTTATTATAAATTACTAATTACTTGGCAAATATTTACTACGGAAGCTTAATTTAAAAAAAAACAACAATAAATTTTAGATAATCTTGAAAAGTGGATAAAGCAACTAAATCTATGTTTTGTTTCTAAGTATAAAATATAATAATAATAATGAAATAAAAACTAGAGATAAGGCCTTATTACAATCCGAACTAAAATAATTTCAAAATACTAGGAATTCTAAAGAAAATCCAAATAATAATATCTTGCTAGCTGGCCACCTCTAAGTCCTACCATCCGTCGAGCCGCCTACTGAGGGTTACCTGAAAATATTAAAAGAGGGAGTGAGTTTTGAAACTCAGTGTGTACAACCCTCAACAATCAATAGCATGCATTAATCAAATCATTTTGGGCCTGAGCCCAATACAAGTACGGTGGCCCTTGGCCTTAATAAGGTTAGCCCATATCGATTTCCACATAGCACATTTAACTGGGCCGAAGCCCATTTCAACATCAGATCATAGTTCACGTATTCAATGCTTATATCCCATCATCCTGTACACCCCCTTCTAACCCACACTCTTGTGGGGAGATACTCGACCCACCCCTCCTTATTACAACCCGGTGTGGAACTAATGCGGTCCACTTAACAGTGCAACATAGCTGCTTATATACGGTGTAGTACCAATTACAACACTACTTAATGGTGCAGCAAAGCTGCTCGGTGGCTAGCCTTATAGTGGATCCACAATCGTCAAGCGACCGTGCGACCCTCAATTACACTTCCTCCATTCAAAATCCCAGCCCATATGCAATATTGTAATGCATGAATGCAACAAATAACATGTAACATGCATTAATCATACTCATACACATAGGGGTATTTTGGTCATTTTACTACCCAGGGGTATTTTGGTAATTCTACCTTACAAGTGTATTTCAGTAATTCTACCCTACAAAGGTGTTTTAGTAGTTCTACACTATGAGGGTATTTTGGTAATTCTTAACAGTATGGGTTTTAATTATGAACTTTTGAGCGTTAACAAGTCCTCGTTGGTTAAAGTGAACATATACTATGCACCAGGTAGGATTCCAAAGAAGAGGAGGTGGGTCATCAAGACCGCTTAAGTACAAGCTCCCCCTAGATCCAATCCCAAATATGCATATGCCCATTGCCACTCCTCAACCGCACGACTTGCCTACGAACTTACTTTATAGTTATTAAAGTTATGAGTATTTGAGAAGTCATTAAGAACTAGGCTTACAAGTCCACTATAAAACCCTAGCGAGCCCACTTACTTACCTATATCATTTAGCCCATCAGACCCAATCACCTACATATATAGCCCTTTAGGCCCAATCGCACTAATATGACCCATTAGGCCCAATCTTATACAGATTCATGCAACTATATGCGTATTTCATCAGTTAGTAACAAATTATCAGTTTTGTCTATTAGGGGCCCTATGGCTCATGGGGCCCATTTGGCCCATCCCAGCCCGATTGGCCAATACACGACCCCAAGTCCATGAGATTGCTCATGGGGTTTCTGGTAACCTATCGGTTTCCCCCTCACGAGTGTTCGTGCACTAGCAAGACTACTGTAGCCAACTTTCGGCTTTTCGGCATTTCGAGATTTTACCGACTTGATGTGTGTGTATAGTGTATGTACACACATGGTAAATGAGACGTGTTACACTATCCTCAGCCTTGAACCTACAACCAATACCAACCTTCAATTAATCATACACTTATCCACAATGTTTACCAAAAACTGAAGCCTTACCATAAGCTTACCGTGTGCCCCAGGTCCTAATAGCCCTTCCTTAGCTACTAATCATGAATATTCCCTTGATCTACATCAATCTTAATCATTAAAAACAAAATAATATGTGACTTGTATCCAACTCAAGTCACCCTTTCCCTCACCATAGACCATTCGGCCAACTTAACCCAAAATAAGGAACACTAACCCAAAATCCGAAACGTATGGATAGCTTTTCTGCAGAGATCTAGAGATCCAAGCTTGATTACAACTCTCCAAGATCTGATCTACCAAAATTGAATGAATGATGACAGCTCGACAGAGATTCAGTCACTAGAGTATTCGACACAAGATTTTGGGATGATGAAGAAATCAGCTCCAAGAGCAAAGATTTTCGACTTTTGAAGTCACGAATATTCAGTTCCCAACAATTGAGATGAAGGTGGGGCTACACAAGAATAGAGAAAGAAGAGAATGATATTCGATTTAAGGCTTTACGAGAGAAGAAAAGAAAACACAAAAGGAAGAGGCGAGGTTTAGAACAGAAAAAGTGAATGAGAATTTGGCAGAACACTATAGTTGCCAAAATAGCCCAAAGGGAATTCCAATTGCCGAAATAGCATAGAGGGAATTTGGCACCCCCTATTTATACACAAAACAAAAAACTCTGCCTACCCCCAAAATCCCAATCGGCTCCAACTCTTCCCCATCTCATCTCCTCGTTTTTCTTCCTGATAACTCCCCAATCCTTTTCCTAAATTTTCTTTTCTGATCACTCTCCTTAGAGTCCATCATCACACCACTTCCAACCTTCTAGAAGGCCAAAATTAAACTTCTAAAAAAATATTAAGCTAGGATTTGAACCTAGGATCTCCTTGCTAGCCCATAACGCCACCTTCCTATACCCTAAGTGGCATCACTTAGCCACTCCACCACAAGTCTCTTTGATGCCACTTTTTCCTATTTTTATTTAAAAGCCCAACTACTCACCGCCCTTGTTCCTTTAATAATTAATTAAAAATTCCTTCACCTCAAAGTTCAAACCTGGAACTTCTCCAACGCCCCTAGACACTCTAAATTTGTTAAACCCTTAAAGTCAACATGTCATTTGTCATTTTCTTGCTTCATAAAAAAATTTTATGAGACCCAAAGCCCAATTCATCTAGGCCCAAAATTCGGGGCGTTACATGTTATCTGTAATAACGCATGATGAGCATGTATAATATGTTAATTTTGTATATGTTATTTTTGCATTTGTTATTTGGTGTGGGATGTTGTATATGGAGGAAGTGTCCTGAAAGGCGACCTTTTGCCTATATTCTGGTAGTAAGGTTGCACTCTATCTATTATGTGCCGCATTGGTACAATATGGTGTGTAGGGTTGGGTAGGAGTTTTAAACCCCACACGGTGTTTTGGGATGGTCGGAGATAGTGTGTAGAGGACGGGAAGGATTCTGATTTCTGATTCTGTATCTGATCCTGTTTTTGATTCTGTATTTGGTCTTGTATCTGATTCTGATATCTGATTCTGTATCTTAAATGGGCTTAGGCCCAAATCTGTATCTAACAGTTATGTGATATTCTGTTTGTGTGCATGCTTAATTCTGTGAGGTTACACACTGAGTTTACGTAAACTCACCCTTTTTGTCTGATCTGTACAAGTAATCCACAATTTTAGGCAGGCCGGTGTTGCGGAGTCTATGATAACCACATGTCTAGAACTAATTTCAAATTTGGTTTTTACTTAATTTGGTTTTATTGTGGGTACATTGTAATAATTTTACTTTCTGGACTGATCTTTAATTTAGGCTTGATTGCGTTTTACGGTTTTATTACTGTAAAACTTAGTAAAAACACGAATTTTTCTAAAATTTTGAACTATTTTACTAAACACAACATTTTTTATAAGCTTCTGCTACAAACATGTTTTACCACTAAATGATTAACTGAGTAAATGTTTGAAATTGATAATAGCGATGAGGGTTAAAGAACTAAGATGGTTTTAACTTAACGACACTACTTACAAAACCCTATCATGTGACACCTCCGGATTCGGCCATAACGTCTAGGCTGGGTTAGAGGTGTTACAAATTGTTAATGAAAATTTGTTCGCAACGAGAACCTTAACTAAGATTGGACGAATTTATATGTTTTTGTCTTTTTGTTAAAATAAGTATAAAACATATAAAAAATACATTACGAATGTTCATTTTTTTAATAGTTCAAAAAAATATATTATATACAATATATATTACTATTTTTCCTTGCTCCTCAAATAAAATGGAAACAATCATAAGCCTATGGCATCACTAAAAACACCATTAATCTTGATGTGTCACAAATCTCTATAAAGTTAGCCAAATGAGCATTCGGATCTTCATCTTACAACCCATCAAATTGAACATGTTGTTGTACCATCTAAATTGTGTTCAACCTTAGCTCAAATGTAACACCCCAAGAATTTCTATTTTTGTTTTTGTATGTGGGAGAAATATCTGTCTGCTTTAATGGTTAAGTGTTCTGGGTGTGTCTTAGAGGTCCCAAGTTCAAGCCTTGACTTGGGCAAATTTTGATATTTTTATGAATAAAGCCCCATCTTTGGTGAGAAGGCTTTTAAGTAAAAGTTGGTAAAAAATTAACAGAATGGGCCTGCTGGTCTTATGGATAAGTAGAGTGGTAGTGGGAAGAAAGTCTTGTGTTCGAGTCCCTACGCGAGCAAGGGAATTTTTGTTGTTTTTTGGGTGTGTGGCATGATGGAGTTTAAGTCAAATTGGAATTCAGAGTAGTGGGGATGTTAGTAAAGTGATTTGAGAAAATAGGGGTTATTGAAATAATTTGGGTCTCTCCATCTCAAAACTTTTCTCTGTAATTTTCCTACTCCCTTTTTTTCTAGCTCTTCCATCCTTCTTTTTGCCGTCGCCCCTACCTTACCTTGCTGTCATTTTCTTGTTTGATTCCTCTTCTATTTACAAGTTTGCTATGGCTAGATAATTCAGCTTTTGCGCGATACCAATAAGCTTCAATTCTTGCTAAATCTTAACGTTTCTGGTTGCTTTTTAAGAGGAGTTCCTTTTTGGCATTTAGAAGTTAATTAATAGACTATAAATCATTCCAAATTAACAAGTTAAGTGTGTGAATTTCTCGATTCGATCAAAGGTAAGTGTTTTGACACATAATGGATGAACGTCTCTTATGATTTCGTTAAATTCTTGGCTAAGTTATTGAAATTGGGCTTTGCTTTGTCGATTTTTAGGTTCTGGAGTGCTCAGGGTTGTGTTAGCGTCGATTTAATAGTAGGTGTGTACCCAAAAATGCAGAAAACAGTGTTTCCGTGAAAGCCAAAAACCCCACTATAGACGCTACACGGGTGTGTGCTAGGCCGTGTGCCCCAATACAGTTGTGTGATTGATGAGGCCAGGTCGTGTGTGAAGGACACGGCCGTGTGATGGCTAGACAGGCTGTGTACGAGACGTAAGCTAGACTGTTTTGGGCAGTGTGTGAGATTTTGGGTGAGGCCGTGGGCCAATTTGGGTCATGTGGGCCATATGAGCATATGGGCCCACACGGGCAGGCTACACAGGTGTGTTAGCTCATTTTTACTAAATTGCTTGCTAAGGTTGCACGGGTCACCCAAGTCGACTGTGAACCTACTATAGGGTAATGATGATTGGACTGAGCGTGATAAACTGTATACATGTATATCGGTTTACTAATATGTATATGTGTAATGATAGTTCCATATAAGCATGACATCTACTATATGTTGCATTGCATTGGGTGGGGTTGTTTATATTTGGAGGAAGTGTACTGAAAGGCTCTTAAGCCTAATATCTGGCAGCTCAGCTACGAATCTGTTTTATGCCGCATACGGTACTACTTAGAGTGTAGGGATGGGTGGGTAATTAAATCCCCACATGGAGTGTAGAGTTAGACGGAGATGGTGTGTAGAGGCTAGTTGGGTAGGACTTTGATACTGATTACTGCATGTTTGGTACTGTACTGAACTGGGCTAAGGCTCAAACTGTTACTGATACTGAAAAAGGTCTTAGGCCCAGACTGTATTGGCTTTGCACTGTGAATACTGATTTTTTTTTGCGGGATTACACACTAAGCTTACGTAAACTCACCCTTTGTGTTTAATGCGCACAGGTAATCCCCAGACTTAGGCGAATCGGTGCGACGGAGGACTCAGTGGTGACCATAGATTTCTGAACTTTCATTAGTTTTATATTTATATTTATTTTTACTTTTATTGGTTATGTTTTGGGTTGTAAATTGGACTGACAGACATTTGTTTTGATTTGGGTTTTAATTTTCTTTACTTTACAGATTTAAAATTACTAGTCGTAAGAGAAATTCGATTTTCAAACTAATATATGGTTTCTCTAAAACACACAAGTACTTAAACTATTTTTAAGGCTTCCGCAATGAACCTCGTTTTCAAAATCCCAAATAATTAAATAAGAGATTAAGGAAGATAATAACATGGAATTTGTTTTGGTGCAACAACTTAGTTTTCAAAAACACCCTCATGTGACATTGCTAGATTCGATCATAACGTTTAGGTCAGGTTTGGGGAGTTAGGTCAAAATTGTTTACAACAATAGTTAGTCTGACAATACTTAATTTAGCCCCAATCAGAGTAGACTTAGCATAATCATACATAGTCCAAAGAGTAGGAGCTGTAGGAAGCTATTGATTATTTTTATTATCATCCATCTCCACAGTAATATTCTTTTCTTCTTGATTGTCTACTAAAATCTATTTATCTTACCTTTTACTTTTCTAACCTCTCTGAGATTTCTGCGAGTAGTCTTTTCAACTTCACTATAAAAAAATTAATGGTTTCGACGAGTTTCCTCTAGCCAAAAACCAAAAGAACCTATCATAATCAAACAAACAAGAAATTAGAATGTAAAAATTAAATTAAAGCCAAAAATATTAAAATAAAAATAAAAATAGCTAAATTAATAGAAATAAAGTTTTCCTAATATTTTAGTCCCTTGGTAATGGCGCCAAAAACATGATGCAATCGTAAACCAACTAAAAATCTGACTAAGGCAAGTGTACCTATCAATTAATTATATAGTTATGATGAGCAAATATATTGTTCCCACGAAGACTAAAAGTACAAGTAATTACTCTCTTTCTATTATTTAATCGATAAATTCTATTCATTGATTAAAACTAAAATTAACTAAATTAATTCACTATGAATGTGACAAATAATAAATCAAGAAAATAACTGAATAATAACTAAGAAGCAAAACAATACCTAGGAAAGAATTCACTTAGATTTCATCTATCATTATCAATCTAAATTACACAATTTCTTCACTTAATATCTTGATTCGTAGAAAACCCTAAATCATGTTAATATCTCTCTTCAAGAATAAGAGTAACTAACTCTAGGTTGATTAATTGAAATTTATTTCTAATTAAAACCCATATTATCGAAGTAACTCACTTTAAGGATTCCCTCAATAAATTTGACTCTAATCTGGTATATTTATGTCATCCTATTTCTAAGATTGCATGCAACTCCACTCAATTACGCTAGATCTACTATTAAACAAGGTCTATTCCTCCTCTGATTTAAGCACAACAAGCATAGATCAACAATCTAGAAATGTTAAACGAAGAGTAAAACACAAATAATTGAAAGCAATATCTAAGTATTTATTATGTCAAAATAGAAATCAAATAACATAATTCATCCTAAGGTTTATCTCCCTAAATATTTGGAAAATTAGTTCATGCTTGCAAAAAAAAAACATCCCAAAGACAATATAACCAAAAGAAATAAAGAAACTCATGATAATCTTCTAAGAAACCAAATGTGAGTCTTCAATCTTGACTAAAATTTGCTTTAAAATTGGATTCAATGGTATTTTTTGAGTTGTTTTATTAAGTATTCTATGACAGCTCTCTCCCTTCTTCTTATATTTGTCATATATAGGTCTTAGAATGCCAGAAAAACCTAAAAAAAAAAGTGTTTTCCCGCAGGTTTGGAGTGTGACTCATGATTTCCACGTAGTCTCGCACATAACCATGTAAAAGCCTATGTGGCCACACGACTGTGTGTTCAACCAGTGTAGCTCTTGAAACTTGTTCCAAGTTTTGCTCGTTTTTCATTATTTTGCTCTCAAATGCTACTAAGTATAGAAACATGAATTTAAAGGATTAGGAGCATAAAATTCACCATTTTAAATCGAATAATAATCATAAAACGCATTAAGAATAATGATAAAACATATTACTTTTGGCATTTATTAATTTTGCCAACACTCAAAACAGTTGCTTAAAGGTACAAATTTAAACCCAAAAAAGGGTCAGTGTAATCCAAAAAGCGTTGTCTTAGGCTTTTCATATGGCAACAATTTTATTTAGTTGGGAAAGGTATAACAAAAGTCGACATAGTGTTGGATAAAACTAATTTTTATTTAAGTGTTGCCTTAGGCATAATCTCAACCCTTATACAAAAAGTTGGCCAAAGTGTATGTCGATAAGTCTATCCTAACACTTAGGAAAGTGCCAACCCAAAAGTGTTAGCATAGTATTGGACAAACTTGGATATTATTTAAGTGCTGCCTTAGGTATGCATATCTCGAAACTTATACAAGAAGTTGGCCAAAGCGTATGTCGGTAAGTCTATCTATTAGTTCAATAGATTAACTAAGGATTTAGAACGGTTCAACCCCAATTGCCTACTCCACTACCTTAGCTTTCCACAACTAAGGATTTTTCCAAATTCACTAATTTGATAACCTTTAAGGATAAGGTTTAACCTTACAACTCTCTTAAGATTTCTATCCCCAATCTTAAGACACAAACCCTCGCACGAAAATAAAAATAAGCAAATAAAGAAATAATCCTTACAAAATCAAAGTATTTGTAAATTAAGCTCAAATATAATGAAATACACTTGAGCAAAAGAATAGGAGTATAGCTCACAAGTGTATGAAAAAGAAATATGGAAATAGTAAACTCAAAGGTTGTTTGATTGATTACTTTTTGCTTGAATTGTAGGAATTTAAGAAGTTGGTATTTATACCCCCTTACTGATTTCCAACCATTGAGGTTGCTGGCATCATGAATAGAGTCATTGGGGATGTAAAAATTAGAGCATTTAATTTACCTACAACATCAAGTATCGATACTATATAAAAGGGTTTCAATAATTTTTACAATAAATGCTAAATTCAGCGATCGTTGGAGTTTTGTTATCGATGCCAAAAAAACGTTTATCGATACTTATAAAAAGGTATCACTATTGTATTGATACTTTGTAAGTTTTGTGAGAAATAGAATGCTATTTTAGTATCATTTTTAAGAAGGGGTATTGATATTTTACAAAATATCGATACTTAACAAAAGTGTATCGATAACTAATAAGGTTTGTGAAAAACAGAATGTCATTTTGGTATTGCTTTTAAGAAGTGTAACGCCCCCAAATTCTTAATTTTTGTTTTTGTGAAAATATGACACAATTATCTGTCTACTTTAGTGGTTAAGTGTTCTGGGTGTGCGTAAGAGGTCCCAAGTCCAAGCCTTGATTTTGTTAAATTTTGGAATTTTTATGAATAAAGCCCTATCTTTGGTCTGTAGGCTTTTAATTAAAAGTTTGCAAGTAATTAAGAAAATGGGTCTGCTGGTCTGGTGGTTAAGTGGAGTATTATTATACTGGAGGTCTTGTGTTCGAATCCCTACAGGAGCAAGATGAATTTATTTTTACTTAATTATCTAATGGAGTTTGAGTGAAGTTAAAAGTCTGAATAGGTTGTGATTTAGTGGGATAGTGGGAGGAAATTTAGGGATTTTGTTAGCAATTGAGTTATCTCCCTTTTTGTTTTTCAAAATTTTATTTTATTTTCTTTTCCCAAATTTTGGACATCCGACTTTTCTTCTTTTCTTTTTTGTTTCTGGCACTGAAAATTCTATCAAAATTCTGCCTCTTGATTCAAATTTTCTAGTTTGTTAGGGTTTTTAAATTTTTCTACAATCTGGTAAGTATAAAGGGGTGAATTTGTGAGGATTAGGGGAAATCACTCTTATGTTGTTTGATTATCTTATTCTTCCTCTTTGTTGGCTAACTTGAGGTTCTGGCAGTGACAAATCGAGAAGAACGGGACTGTTCACTCGCAGAATTGTAATTGAAGTCTGCAAGAAATTAGGTAAGCGTTGAACACTCGATGTTCACTATTGTCGATTTCATTAATTCAGTTTGGCTAAGTGTGAAACTGATTTTTAGAAGTTTGAATTTCGATTTAGGTCTTAGAGTGCTCGGGAGTGTTTACATATCAAAAACAATACAGGTCTGTACCCAAAAATACAGAAAACGGGGCTTCGACAAAAGTTAAAAACCCTACTGTTGAAGCTACACGAGCATGTGGTTGCCCGTGTGGTAGGCCGTGTACCAGGACACGGGCGTGTGATCGACGAGGCCAAGCCGTGCACCAATGACATGGCCGTGTGACAGCTAGGTAAGCCGTGTGTGAGACACGAGCTAGACTGCTTTGAGCCGTGTGAGCCAGATGGGCGTATGGGTCCACATGGGTAGTCCACACGAACGTGTGAGATTTTGGGTCAGGTCGTATGATCCACACGACGAAGGCCAAATTGGGTCGTGTGGGCCACATGAGCCTGTGGGCCCACACAGGTAAGCCACATTGGCATGTGAGCCCATTTAACTGAAATGTGTTCTAAGGTTGCACGTGTCACCCAAGCCGAATATGAACCTATTGTAAGGTCGGTAAGTACTACTTAGGCCCTTAAATATGTGAACTGAATGTATGATGTATGTACTAAGCATGATATTTATATGCATGTATACTAAACTATATGTGTAACTTATAATCTTGTAATAGCATATGATAATCCTGTAATAGCATGTCATATACTGTATGTTGCATTGCATTGGGTTAGGATAATATTATTTGGAGGAAGTGTACTGAAAGGTTCTTAAGCCTATTATCTGGTAGCTGCTACAATTTACTAATTATGTGCCGCATTTGGTACTATTTAGAGTGTAGGGATGGGTGGGTGTTTTAAACCCCACATGGATTGTAAGGATGAACGAAGATGGTGTGTAGAGCCTGGTTGGGTAGGACTCTGTTTACTAATTAATGTATATCTAATACTGTTACGATGATAGGCTTAGGCCCTAATGCATATCTGATACTGAAACTGAAATAGGCTAAGGCCTGAACTGATACTGCAACTGAAATGGGCTTAGGCCCAGACTGCATTTGACTGTTTATTGTGATTGACTGTATGCTTGTTCTCTGTGGGGATTACACACTAAGTTTACGTAAACTCACCTCTTCTGTTTAATATATACAGGTAATCCCCAAACTTAGACGGATCAGTGCGACGAATGACTCGACGATGACCATAGTTTTTAGAACTTTTACTTTGACTTATTATTATATTTTCATTATTGGTTAATTGTTTATATAATTTGGGAATTTTTGAACTTCTTCCTTAAATTGTGGGTTTTTTTTGTTTGTATGGATTTTATAATTGCGCAAACTTAAAAAACAAACAATTTTTACTAAAACAAAGGGTTTTCCTAAAATGAATGAATTTATGTAATTATCTCAGTTTTCTTAAAATTAATTATTTCTAAAGCTTTCGCAACGAATTATGTTTTTCAAAATCGAATTAACCAGTAAATAGTTTTTGAAGATAATAAGAGTTAACTAAAAATAGACGAATCAAAAATGTTTTATCATGACAACTTTGTTTTCAAACACCTTATCATGTGACATCGTCAAATTCGGCCATAACGTCTAAGCCGAGTATGGGTTGTTACATTTAGTGGTATCAGAGCCAGGTTACAAAACTCGACTGTGGATTTTAGATTTTTATACTTGGTTTTTAAAGAACTAATTTTTGATTAATTTGAAATGATTTGACTGAGTATATGGTACACCGAGTCTCCGGCACCGATCCTGTAAGTGTTCTGAAACTGTGATAAGTTTAAAATAAAATACTGTAGATAGTATATTCTGAAACTACTATAGGTAGCATACTGTGAAAACACTCTAGTTAGTGTATACTGAAACTCTAGTAAAACTAATAGAGATTGCGACATACGAAAACAAACTCTGAATTATTAAAACTGTTTACACAAAACATCTGTTAATAAATATTGAACTGTAACTGATTTATAAAATCTTAATATAGATAAATTCGATTAGACATGAGTGCACAAGGTATTAGCGGACGGGGTACTAAAAGCCGAGGTAGAGGCCGTAGAAGGGCTCAAGCTGAGTCCTCTTCATTGGGTAGTATGCGAAATTTAGACACGAGCGAGACGCCAGTGTCGTCTGCTACTGAGACTTGGTCTCAAGATCGCATGGCTGGGGACGACACATTGTCTTAGGCTATGTTAAAGATATTGGAGAGGGTCGCTGGGCCCAATACTGGAGTTGGAGGTTGAGGGTCGGTTACGGAATGACTCCAGTCTAATGGAGATAAGCTCTTTAAGGGGTCACTAGAGTCGCCCCTAATGTGGTCGAGTAGTAGATTGAGGCCAGGGAAAGGATTATGGATGATTTAGATTGTATCCCTAAGCAGAAATTAAAGGGTGCAGTCTTGCTACTTCGCAATGAGGCGTACCAATAGTGGTTGACCGTTAAGGAGGGCACTCAGCCCGAACGATTGACTTGGGAGTTCTTTAAGACTGCCTTCCAAGGCAAATATATGTGGGTGAACTATGTGGATATCTATAGGAAGGAGTTTCTGAACCTCACATAGGGGAATCGATCAGTGGCTGAGTATGAGGTAGAATTCCTAAGATTGAGCCATTATGCATGAGGTATGGTGGCATCGGAGTATGAGAGGTGTGTCCATTTTGAGGATGGCCTCATGATAAGCCACAATATATACATATTTTTACCCCATGCTTGGCATAATTATGGACGATTTATCATTATAATTGAGAAATATGATGCTCCTAATCCTTTAATTTCATGTTTTATACTTAGGTGAGCACAAAGAAAAGAAAAGAGCAAGGAACGGGCCAAAAGCAGACCAAATGGGCCAAAATTAGAGTGCAACACGGCCTGGACCTCCACACACGGGATTCTCACACGCCCGTGTTAATTTAACGTCTTGAACACGGCCTGAGCTCGAGTCACACGGGCGTGCCACATGGGCATTTCCCTGTCGTGACTTGTTTTAATTTCACGAGGAAAAGGCTACTTAGGGGCTAAGAAAGATATTCCAGAGTCTATTTAAACACCCTAGGAGAGGACTAAAAGGACACACAGAGTAGAAAACAAGGAATTACTCGAAGAACGCCGATTGATCCATCTCAGAAGTAGGATTTCCATCAAGGCTGAAGATCTCCATTCAATGTTTTGTTATTTTCCCTATTTTGAGATGTTTTCTTTTATAATTATGAACTAAATCCCCTAAATACCTGAGGGGGCTGAAACCTAAGATGGATCTTGTTATTATTATCTGAATTATATGATAAATACTTGAATTTGTTCTTAATTGTGTTATCAATTCTTGTGTTAATATTTCAAGATATTAATTTAAGTTTAATGTGCTTATTCAGTGAAGCAAAAGTCCATGTTTAAGAGTCGATCCAATGTAATTAAGCAAAGTTAATCGCAGGATTAGAGCCAAATCTAATAAGGGAATCCATAGATCGAGTTAATGCAACACTAGGGGTTTTAATTAGAATGAAATTTCAATTAATCAACCGAGGGTTAGTTGTTCTTAGTCTTGAAAGAGATATTAACATAATTTAGGGATTTCTACAGATCAAATCAAGTGAATAAATTGTCTAGTTCAGAGTCTAATAACAAGTGAAGTCTAGGTGGGTTCTTCCTTGGGTATTGTCTTAATCAATCAGTTTTCCCAAAAGTAATTTTCCCAATTTACTCTTTATCGTGTTCTTAGTTAATTAGTTTAATTTAATTAGTTTAAAAACAATTCCCCTTTATTTCTAAGCTAGATAACAGAAAGAAAGTTATTACTAGTACTTTTAGTTCCTGTGGGTTGGACATTCCGGTCTTGCCACTAAACATACTACTGTTCGATAGGTGAGCTTGCCTTTATCGTGATAATAGTTAGTTTTTAGGTACGATCATAACTTTATCATCACACACACAAGATCAAGTTTTTGGCACCGTTATGAGGAACTAAAATATTAGGAACACTCGACTTTTCTTATTTTAGCCATTTTTACTTTATTGCAAATTATCTTTGTTTTCAGTCTTATTTATTAAAATTTTCTTTTTATTTGTCTTTGACAAGTATTTCTAGTTTATGACTAGAAGGAACCCGTCAAGACCTTTGCTTTTTTGTAGTGATATAGTAGCTACAATTTGTAGAAATTGAAGAGAAATAAGACAGAGTCTACAATACACAGAAGAATAGCTAGAGGATGTAACCAATACTACTCAAGAGATGGAAGCAAATTAGAATAATCCACTACCTCTTGTGGTAGTCGTAGACCCAGTGAATCAGAATCCTGCTCTTCGTACTATGTATGATTATGCTAAGCCTAATTTAACTAGTACTGAATCTAGTATCGTTAGGCCTGCTATAGCTGCAAAAAATTTTGAACTGCCTAACACTATACAGATAATACAACAGTTTGTTCAGTTTGATGGTTTGCAGGATGAGGATCCTAACGCACATTTAGTAAACTTTTGGAATTTTACGACACCTTTGAGATTAATGGCGTTTCTAATGATGTCATTCGCCTTCGGTTATTCCCCTTTTCTTTGAGGAATAAGGCTAAGCAGTGGTTAAACTCTCTACCATAAGGGTCTATCACTATTTGGGAACAGATGATCGAAAAATTTTTACTTAAATATTTTCCATCGGCTAAAGCGGCAAAGTTGAGGAATGACATATCTTCTTTTGTACAGATGGACTTAGAGACACTTTATGACGCATGGGAGAGATACAAGGATCTATTGAGAAGGTGCCCTCACCATGGGTTACCTTTATGGCTACAGGTTCAAAATTTCTGCAATGGTTTGAACCCCTCAACAAGGCAAATGATAGATGCAGCTGCCGATGGAACAATCAATAACAAGACACTTGAGGAGGCTTATGAGTTTATTGAGGAGATGTCACTGAATAATTAACAGTGGCAAGTCATGAGAACAAAGCCACCAAAAACCGCTGGTGTTTTTAATATTGATGCAGTCACTATGTTATCTAATTAAAAAGATTGATGGTCTAGTTGGTTCTACGCAGGTACATCCAGTTATACAGTGTGACGTAAATGCAGTGTACCCATCCTATGGGCATAGCATGAAAAACGAGCAAATAAATTATATAGGTAATAATCCTCGACCTCAAAACAACCCTTATAGTAATACTTACAATGCAAGATGGAGAAATCACCCAAATTTTTCATGGGGCAATCAAGGAAATCAAAGGCCACCACCTCCTCCGGGCTTCCAACAACCACCCTACCAATAAGAGAAAAAGTCGAACCTTGAAGAGATGCTCACAAAATTTATCTTGGTGTCAGAAACCCAATTTTAGAATATCAAAATAGCACTTAAGAATTAGCAAGTATCAATTCAAGGACTCGAGACTCAAATAGGACAACTTGCTAAGCTGATATCCGAACAACCACAAGGTAGTTTGCCAAGTAATACAGAAGCTAACCCAAGGAAGCAATTACATGCCATCACGGTGCGAAACGAAGAAAGGTTAGCTAAACTTAAATATGAAACAGCGCAATAAGCTGTGGTAGGTAAAGGTAAAGTTGAGGTAAGCCACAGCAACCCGGCAGGTAAAGAGTATAAACCTCGTGTCCCATACCCGAATGCGATAAGGAAAAACCGTACTGACGAACAATTTGGTAAATTCCTTAAAGTCCTAAAGAATTACATATTAACTTACTGTTTATAGAAGCTCTTTCCCAAATGCCAATCGCAGTTAAATTTTTCAAAGAGCTTTTAGCAAACAAACGAAGGTTAGACGAGTCATCGCATGTGGAGCTAAATGCAATTTGATCGGCCACTTTACAGAATAAATTACCCAGTAAATCAAAAGATCCAGGGAGTTTTATGATTCCTTGTTTAATTGGTAGTTTAGATGTTAAAAATGCCTTGGCTGACTTAAGGGCTAGTACAAACGTAATGCCTTACAAAATGTTTAAACAACTAGGTCTTGGGAAACCCAAACAAACTAGGATGAGCATTCAATTGGCTGATAAAACCATTAGATTTCCTGGGGTATAATTGAAGATGTTCTTGTTAAAATAGATAAATTTATATTCCCAATAGTTTTTGTTGTTCTAGACATGGACGAGAATAGTAATATGCCTATAATTTTAAGGCGACCCTTTTTAGCAACTGCTAGGACTATCATTGATGTAGGCACAGGTGAACTCACGCTTCGTATAGGCGATGACACGATTACTCTTCAAGCTCGTGATTCTATTAGAATATCTAATAATAAAAATGATATTACAAGTTCTATTAATAAGAGTAATCTCACTGATCAACCTTCTTTGCGAGACATTCCCCGTAAAAGTACAAATGAGTCACGTTTAAGTTCATGCGACAACAAGGGAGCAATCCATGAAGAGCAAATGCTACAAATTGATGAACTAGACGAATGGCTGAACTATAGCAAAAAGAAACCTAGGATACACCATACAGAACTAAAGCAAAGCTATGACGAGCATAAGGCTAATCAATTTAGGGTAGGAGATAAGGTGTTATTAGAGGAAGAGGACCCTCGAATTTCAAATTCAAAGCTTCATACAAATGATGTACCTCCCTTCACAGTGGTAAAGATTTTTCCCTACAGTACAGTTGAGGTAACATATCCGAACGAAGACACTTTCAAGGTAAACGGTCATCGACTTAAACTTTATAGAGGTGAGGATTTCAGGAATGATAGAGAGGAGCTTAAGCTCCACAAACCCTCGTAAAAGGTACACGTAAGGTAGTCTAGCTTAGACTCTAAGTAAGTGCTAACGTTGTTGATTTTCTTTAAGTTTCAGTTTATAACATCTAAATCACAAATTAAGTTTTTTCTAAAAAACACAGGTTTTCCAGAGCCACACGGCCAGGTACACAGGCGTGCCTGAGGCCGTGGACACACCACAGGTGGAGATACGGCCATACGACATGGCCGTGAAAAATCAGATCAAATTTTCTCCAAAGCCAAGGAAGAGACACGGGATTCGATAAATTGCCATGGCCGTGTGATATGGCCGTGGGTGAACATGCTAATTGAACACGGGTATGGCATGAGTAACATGGGTGTAGAAAAGACAAAACATGGGCATGCCCCTAACCCATGCTTGAAACTGAGAAAATAAGATGGGCGTGCAACACGCCTATGCCCATATGCCATGGTTGAACCTGCCAAATCAACACGAGCGTGCGACATGCCCGTGTCCATTAACTGTGGTCGATACTGACTATCTAAACACGTGCATGTGAGGAAGAACACGGGCGTGGGAGAAGCGAAAAAAGTAAAACACGATCGTGTAAACCAACACGCCCAAGGCACACAGGTATGGGTCAAGCATCAGGCTCGTTAAAACCCTAAATTCACGAAACACACGGGTTGAACGCGAGGCACACGGGCGTGTGCCACGGTCGTATGCCCCAAACATCATTTAAACCCATCACTATTCACCTTCTTCTCCAAAACACTCTACCCCTAAACCCTAGCCCCCTTGTGCCACCACTGTAGTCTCTCCTCTCCCCTAACTCTGGTCACTCTCCTCTCTTCTTCCTTCATCTTCCTTCATTCTCCCAACTTTATCCTTACACACCACATTGCTCTATCCCTCCTCCTTGAAACTCCTCTACCCATAACCACCACACTCTCAAACCGCCACTACTGTCACCTCAGTCTCTTCCACCGTCAATTTTTACTCATGCCAACAAAAAACCACCCAACAAGCCGTTTTTGTACACTTTCCTCTACTAATATTTACTCATATCATTCTTATCCAATTTTTAACTTTCTTCTTTGACTAATTTCATTTTTAATATTTACTCATATCTTATTTTTTTCTCTTAAAGTTTAGTCAATTTCTTATTCTTACTTCTGTAATTAGGATTAGTCGTGACGTATCTTATGGTTGATTTTAATGTTGATTAGTTTTGATCACTTAACTCTTCATTTTTATAGTTAACATGATGTTATTATCATACTATTACTTTTTTTATTTTTACAGGTACATAAATGACAAACTCACGTGGTAAGTCGAAAGTTTCTGTCCCTGCTTCCAAAAAGTGGAAGGGACCCATAGCTACCTCCTCTAACGTAACCACGGAGATAAGACATCCGTTTTTCAGTTCCCACAAGGTTTCCAAGAAGAACTATTTCAGATACTTAGGGCGCGACCACTCGGAGTGGGGTGGTGCATTGATTGGCCCACCCTAGAGTAGGTCCAACTAGCTGATGCGATTCGGGCCCTGTTGACTACTGAGCCATGAGATCGTTTCTTTGAGGTCATCAAATTGACTACTTAGCGCTCACTCTCGAGCTCTATTCTACCTTTCACCTACAAACGGTTATGTCTCAGTTTGATAATCCTGGCACAGTACAGTTTTGTCTCGGCGGCTTAGTTCGCCATCTGAGTGTCCTAGAGTTCGGAGTCGCTTTAGGACTCTACACTAAAGAACTCATGGAGAACGAAGACTTATTTGAGCTTCATCACCACATCTACTATTCTCTCTCCAAATGTTGGATGGCCTTGGTCCCTGCTTTAGCTACTTATGACCGTAGTCGCTCCAAGGCGACAACTCTCTCTCCATCATTGAAGTACCTCCACGCCATCCTTGCACACACATTAACGGGTCGACGAGAGAGTACTGGCATCGTTAACACTCACAAAGCATATTTTCTATGGAGTATGGCACATAGGCACGTCTTCGACCTTGCTTACTTTATCGCCCTCGCCATTCGACATCAGAGGGAGCGACATAGGAATAGGGTAATTTGTATGGGCCCATATGTGACTCGACTAGCTCGCCACTTCGGCTTCCTCAACACAGTGGCACAATCATCCTCCCTCGCCCTCATCGGTCAGATGTCCCCACAGGGCATCTCAATTATGCTCCAATGAGGATGATCAAGCAACGACGTGGATACGATCCTCCTCAGTACTGTCTAGCTCAATCCACTGAGCAGGAGGACCTAGAGGATATTACTGATGATGTCCTTCCACCCCATGAAGATCCACCATCTCAGCCACCACTGATCTATTGCCCAATTTATGCGGCTATTTCATTGTCTGACATCTCTGAGCACCTCACAAGATTTGAGCAGCAATGCTTTCAGAGATTTGAGCATATTGATGCTACTCTACACCAGATTTGTCAGCACCTCCACATCACATCACCGCCACCGCCACCTCAAGATCCATCTGGCGATGAGGACTTTTGAGTCCTTTTATTTTTCTTTTTCTTTTTGTTTTTATTTTTACTTTTATGTTTCTTTAACTTTATCTTTATTTCTATTATTATGTTTACAAAAACTATATTAGTTTATCTTGAACAATTTATTTTACCTTTATAGTTGTTTCTTCATGAGTAACCCTGCTAATATATACCCCTAAAAACACTATTGATGCTATCGCAGTCAAAGAACTCAAAAGGCCAAATCCAACTTTAATAGGAAAGGTACTCCACGACTGTCATGTACTGCTCCATCACGACTATAGCCACCGAAACACCAAGTATAATATTTTTTTGGCATAGTAATTATGGATTGACACCTCAGAATCAAGTTTCCACACTTCCAACTCAAGGATTCCATCCAATATTCAGGAAGTTTCATTTCTCTGCCTCTCTTATGATTTTATACTTATATTTGAATTCATCTTTGTACATTGAGGACAATGTACATCTTAAGTGTGGGGGGAGTTATTAATTTCATTATCAGAAAATCCCCGAATCTTGTCTTGTTATCAAGTCACTTTCTTATATCACTATTAGAATGAGTTTTGATTGATTTATGAGTTTTATTGATATGTCTTGAACTAAAACATAGGTATTTGTGCATTGACTGTTTAAACTTTAAGACATTAGAGAATCAAGCTTGATAAGTTGATTTTGAGAATTAACATTTTTCTAGGTTGTTTCCCCAAGTTTAGGTATTATCTTGAAGTTTGAAATTCACAGGATTAACATCAAAAGCCATAATTCTTGTGAGATTTTGAGCTTTTAGAGCATATATCCTTTCATACTCACTTTTATTATTGCTATGAGTGTGTCAATATTGATCTGTTATTCTAAAACTTGCTTCGATTATACATGTCGAGACCACACCATTGATTTGATACACCGAGATGATAAGGCACTTAGGTCTAACCCACTTACTCCATAAAAGCCTACCTTTATAATTAACCCTTAGTGAGCCTCCTTGAGCCTAATAAACCTTTCATTGACTTACTTTTAATACTACCTTCTAACCCATTATTGTTGAAATCCCCTTAATTACTTTGATCCCTATTTTTTATCGAGATTTGAATTGAATAACTATCTAGCTATGTTCTCCTCTTTAGTTAGTAAAGCTTAATTACTTTGGTTTGTTCTAAAAAAATTGTTGAAGCCTAGCATACTATTATGAAGTTATGAACTCTTGATCTTAAACGATGTGTTTCATGAGGAAAAGCTTAATTCTAGAAATATGTTTCAGTGATAGAGATTTTTTCTAGTTAGATAATTTTTTAGCTCAATCTTGATTCTAACATTCTCTTTCAGCCTGTGACCATGACCCTAACCAAAGCCACGTTACAACCCTCTAAAGACCTTTTGATTGATGTATCATATCAATACATAGTGGTGGAGATTTAATTTTCATGCAAGCTTATGATAATAACTTTTCATGTTGATGACTGAGTGATTAATTTGTTATCCTTAAACCTGTCAAGTGATTTAAATGAATCTTTAGTGAGGATGTTAACTCTGTGTGATTTTGAATTAAAGATAATTACTTAGATAAATGGAGATACCTATGTTTTCGTGATAAAATGTTCAACTTAGATTGTTTGAAACTTTGATGTTCTTTTAGTTGAACTCTCAATGCATGATTACTTATGGATTACTTCGAAGCATTATTGATAGAAATTATAAGTTGAGATAAATGAATTCTTAATTGTGAGTTGAGGATTTTGCTTGAGGACAAGTAAATGCTTAAATGTAGGGGTATTTGATAAGTCATAATATATACATATTTTTACCTCATACTTGGCACAATTATGGATGATTTATCATTAGAATTGAGGAATGATGCTCTTAATCCTTTAATTTCATGTTTTATACTTAGGTGAGCACAAGGAAGAGAAAAGAGCAAGGAACGGACCAAAAACGGACCAAATGGGCCAAAATTAGAGCGTAACACGGCATTGACCTCCACACACGGGATTCCTACACGTCCGTGTCAATTTAACAGTCTTGAACACGGCCTAAGCCCAAGTCACACGGGCATGCCACACGGGCGTGTCCTTGTCGTGACTTGTTTTAATTTCATGAGGAAAAGGCTATTTAGGGGCTAAGAAAGATATTCCAGAGTCTATTTAAACACCCTAGGAGAGGACTAAAAGGACACACAGAGTAAAAAGTAAGGAATTACTCGAAGAATGCTGATTGATCCATCTCAGAAGTAAGATTTTCATCAAGGTTGAAGATCTCCCTTCAATTCCCTTCAAGGGTTTTGGGTTCTCTTTATGTTTGTTGTTTTCCCTATTTTGAAATGTTTTCTTTTATAATTATGAACTAAATCCCCTAAATACCTGAGGGGGATGAAACCTAAGATGGATCTTGTTATTATTATCTGAATTATATGATAAATACTTGAATTTGTTCTTAATTGTGTTATCAATTCTTGTGTTAATATTTCAGGATATTAATTCAAGTTGAATGTGCTTATTTAGTGGAGCAAAAGTCCCTGTTTAAGAGTAAATCCAACACAATTAAGCAGAGTTGATCGCAATCTTAGACATAGGACAACGAAAATCTGTCGGATTAGAGTCAAATCTAATAAGAGAATCCATAGATCGAGTTAATGCAACACTAGAGGTTTTAATTAGAAAGAAATTTCAATTAATCAACCTAGGGTTAGTTGTTCTTAGTCTTGAAAGAGATATTAACATAATTTAGGGATTTCTACGGATCAAATCAAGTGAATAAACCGTCTAGTTCAGAGTCTAATAACAAGTGAAGTCTAGGTGGATTCTTCATTGGGTATTATCTTAATAAATCTATTTTCCCAAAAGTAATTTCCCCAATTTACTCTCTGTCGTGTTCTTAGTTAATTAGTTTAATTTAACTAATTTAAAAACAAGTCCCCTTTATTTCTAGGCTAGATAATAGAAAGAAAGTTATTACCAGTACTTTTAGTTCCTGTGGGTTGGACATTCCAGTCTTGCCACTAAACTATACTACTGTTAGATAGGTGCACTTGCCTTTATCATGATAATAGTTAGTTTTTAGGTATGATCATATTATTTTATCATCACACACACGAGATCACCTCAGAGATAATTTAAGGGTGCTAATAGCTCCGCTGAGGAAGCGAGAGTTTTCGGTTCTGGTGGAGAAGATGAAGATCGCCGAGGATGTTAAGTGCACTGAGCGCCAAAACAGAGATAGAGAGAGGGGTAAGAACAAGAGGGATTCAGAGCCCTCGAGTTCTGTACAGAGGCCTAAGAAAAAGACCAGATCTGATTGGCCAGTTAGAGCTGGGCCCCCTGTTATTGCTACTAGACTACAGCCTTGTGTAGTTTGTGGTAGATGCCATCAGGGCGAGTGTTAGAGGAGGACTGTGGCATGTTTGAGGTATGGGTCATTGGAGCACCATATTAGAGAGTGTCTGTTGAGGGCCGATCAGATGTAAGCTCCGAGTACTGGTACAGTACAGCCATAGAGGGTAGTTCAGCAGCAACTGAGAAACCGTGGTCAGGCTAAGGTGGTAATGGTATGGGCCGTGGATAGAGAGCACCGGGCAGAAGTGCTGAACAGACTAAGGCAAGGCAGACTGGACAGACCATGGTTTTTTGTCGAGTTTTGCAGTAATAAAATCATAAAGCACAGCTAAACCCAAATTAAAGAAACAGTCCGCAAAGTCCAAAATTATATCAAAATACCCAAAATGATGTAAAGCCATAAAATAAAAGTAAAACAGTTTAAATGGTAGTGGTCACCGACGAGTCCTCCGCTGCACCAAACTGTCTAAGTTTGGGGATAACCTGGACAGATTAAACAGAAAGGGTTGAGTTTTCACAAACTCAATGTATAATCCCCACAGAAATAAACATACACAATCAGAATTTCAGAATTAATCAGATACAGTCTTGGGCCTAAGCCCATTTTAGAATCAAATGCAGATCTAGGCCTTAGCCCATAACAGTTTTAGATAAATATGCATATCCGGGCCTTAACCCATATCAGAAACAAATATGGAAATACAGTCAAAATAGAAATCAGAATCCTACCCCTAGCCTCTACACACCATCTTTGACCATCCCTATACACCATATGGGGTTTAAAACACCCACTCAGCCATACACACCATATAGCACTGATATGGCACATAACAGAAATAATGCAGCCATACTACTAGATAACAGGCGTGAATTGCCTTTCAGAACACTTCCTTCAATATTCATCATCCCATCCCCAATATCAGATACAAAAATATACAAATACAGATAACAAACTAACATGCTCACATGCTTACATATAAGTGTATATAGATAACAGATTTGCAGATAATAGTGCAAGTACACATGCATCAGTTTCCTAATCAGGTCAGAATATCAAACAATCACATTATACAGTTTAGGGTTTATTTAGCCCTTCAGTTTCCTAATCAGGTCAGAATATCAAACAATCACATTATACAATTTAGGGTTTATTTAGCCCTTACTGACCCTATAGTAGGCCCACAATCGTTTGGGACGATCCGTGTGACCCTAGAGGAAAATTCAAATAAATAGGCCCACACGCTCGTGTGGCTTGCCCATGTGAACCCACATGTTTGTGTGGCTTCCCATGTGAACCCACATGTTCGTGTGGCCCACACGCCTATATTGGCCTTGCCCGTGTGGATTACATGGCCTGGCCTAAAATTCACATACCCGTGTAGCATACCTATGTGACCCACATGCTCAATTTGGCTTAACCCGTGTGGTTCACACGGCTACACATCGGCCATTACACGGCTGTGTCTTGCGCACAGCCTGGCCTTCGTCGATCACGCGGTCGTGTCATCGCACACAGCCTACCATATGGGCAACCACACGCCCGTGTAGTGTCGACAGATTACAATTTTGACTTTTTTGAATCCTATTTTTTTACATTTCGAGTACGCAGCTGATACTATTTTGCAACGAAAGTAATCCTGAGCCTTCCAAACCTAAAAATAAGGTACCCAACAACACTTTAGCAAATTGAGTAACGAATTCGACACAATAATCCCCACGAAATCGACTTACCACCGTCGACCAACCACCCTTACGCTTTTTAAACCATTGAAGTGTGATTCTCTGCTCCACAATCTATTTCTAAACATAAAATACTACCCTTCAATAACCATATATTGTTCTCGCTAATAAAGAAAATCCCAAACCAAAATTGACGGCAACCAAAATCTACTTACCACACCAAAGAAACGAACCCAACAATTCCAAAAGCACGGCATAACCACAGATTAGGAATCGAACGAAGAAGAAGTGAAACAAAAGGTCGCAGAGATGGGGAAGAGAAATGATAGGAAGGGAAAAACAAAAGAATTATCGTTAAATTTTTCTTAAAGAAAGAGAAAATTTTCAAAACAAAAACAAAATAAAAGATATCCCCCAAATCCCTTAATTCTCTCTACTACCCCACTACTGATAACTCCCTCAGAATTCCAACACAACTAAAACTCTATCAGACGACTGAGGAAAAATAATACCCACATCCACGTAGGGACCCAAACACTGGACCTCCACCCAGCACATAGACTCCCTTACCCCTTGAACCAACAGGCGAATTCTAATATGGTTTTACAAGTAATTAAAAATAAGCCCACTGAGCAAGGTTAGGGCTTAAGTCAGAAAAATTCCAAAATTTACCAAAGGTAAGGCTTGAACTTGGGACCTTTCACACATACTTAGAATATTTAACTACTAAAACGAATACATATTTGTGTCAATTAATTACAGAAGCAAACATAAAAAGGTTGGAGCATTACAAATAATTTCGTTAACAATTTAACAAACGGTGATCAAAATAGAACCAAACGATAACATTAGTGATGAAATTAAAAGTTTTTTGTAGTTCCATGACAAAACAAAAATATGCTAATAATTGAGCCACTCATTGTGTAATTTAGCCTTAATTTATTTTTGGAAGAAATTATATTTATGTGATAATAATAAATTTAAAAAATATATTTTATTTCTTTTGTCAAAAATTCATAATTATAATCATTTAAATATATGTAAAAGAGTATTCAACAAATATATCAAATTATTTCAATAAAAGGATGAAGAAATCATAATATAACAATACACCAATTAGAAATAACTTCATCTCAAATATAATTGAAATTTAATAATGAAACAAATTCTATTAAAGACAAGGACTAAATTAAAAAAAATTAAAACCAATTATAGATTAAGATATGAATATATAAATAGTGAAAAGTGGAATCACAAACTTTTAAAATAAAAATATTCTAGAAAGCAATTATTTCTAAAAACTAAAAATCATTAACTCTTCCACCCTCCGCCCTCTTTTATTTATTATATTTTTATATTGAATTATACCATATTTTTTTACTCTTACTCTTTACTTGTTACATAGTTATCATAAATTTCCTCAAATCTTATAGCACTTTTCCAAAGATCCAATACAAGCATGATCCAAGAGTTGAATTATATTATTAGTCACTAAATTATAGGTAATCAAATAAGATTATAATTTAGTCATTAAAATTTTCAAAATTATTTTTATAGTCACCTGACTATTAAGTGACACTTTTTTTATTGATATGATAATAATTTTAGTCTTTAATTTTTCTATTAATTTGACTCTGATTTTAAATAAAAAATTATAAAAAAAACAATTTCAAAAGAAGTAATGATCAAATTGTAACTTTTTTAATTCAATAACCAAAACAAAAACTTACCTATAATTAATTTAATGACTAATCTCCTAATTTACCCTTTATTATTATTTTTTTTGAAAGTAATTCTTATTTAAAAACATCCCACCACTTGACTTGACGAATAAGTCAAGGGATATCTTTGAAAGAAAGGAAAGCAATATTTGATGTTTACTGTTGATATTGTTGTATGAATGCCGAAATCCATATATAGACTTAAAGAGTGGTTGAATTTTCCACCAAAAACAAAGTCGCTGTGGAATTAAAATTTTGGTGCTAAGACCCACTGGATTTTTCACAACCACTATAATTAGAAGATAATTATCTCTTCACGTATGCTCAGGTTTAAAAAAATTTAATTAAAAGTTATTTATTTTTCATAAAATAAATATACAGAGAATAAAGAACAAAGAATATGAGAGAATAAAAAAGTGTATATTTTATTGATCAATCAGAATATTTATAAAGTTTATCTAAAGTCTCTATTTATAGGTATACGAATATAAAAGAAGTAGAGATCTTTTAATGACTATTAGAATTTAAAGTATATTAAAACTTATCTTGATCTTGATAGACATCTATTTAATAATATATTCATAACATTTATTTATTTTTTAAAACTATTATAATATTAACATAAAAATTAAATTTGTGATTACTGTTTATAATATAATATAAATGATAACATCATGGAGAAAAATATTTTAATTTAAAAATTGTATAAATTTTATATATTATCTCTTCAATAATTTAAATTATAATGATAATTTTATGTATTAAAATTAATATATTTAATTTTCCTTTAAACGAAATAAATTACTTGTTGGATTATTACATCTATGAATTAATTTTAAATTTTATTTGTTAATCTTTACAAAATTATTAAATACTTTGAGCAATTTAGAAAATCATTTAAAAATAGAAAAATTCCATTGAAGAATGATACTTTTGATTATTGAAAGGATCTTTAAATTATCACAGATGATATTTAAAAATTATTGGACAAAACACACATTAGCGAACAAAATAAATTAATTATAAATAAACACATATAAAATAAAATATGAATAGAATTATTTATAGTCAATTTATCAAATATGAAAATCAAATAAAACCATAATAAATAATTGAAATAAAGGAGAATTGAGATTTTACGAAATAAACAATTGAAATAAAGGAGAATTGAGATTTTACGAAACGTTGAAGCCCGTAAAACATAGTTTCCTTAAGACAAATTCGGCTGTTCCTAAGGTACTTGGAGTATTTATCTGCTGAAGAAAAATAAATTCGTGTTGAGCTAAAACATCTATAAGCCCAACTAATCCAAACATTTCATATCGCCCATATCGTGCAGGTTGCTAAAACATCTACAAGCTCAACATTTCATATCACCCATATTGGGTTGATGCACCCTAACCTTATTGAAATAAGACCTACACTCACCTTACATGCAAGGCAAGAATACAAATTTAACTATTTAACTATTTTTTAAGAGAGTTCACATATATAAAAACATCCCACACTTAGTATCAAACCAATGTGGGATCTAAGCCTTTTATTTTTCTTCAACAATATTTTCAAGTAGCTTACTTTGAGCATCAATCTTCATTCATCACTCAATCATTTTGAGCATATGATATACCGTTGTAAAGGTGTCATGGAGTAGAATATGAAACCATAAAGTTATTATTCAACTCTCCACCTTTACCTATTGAGAAAATGCCTTAAAGTTACCATAAAATGCAATTACCATAAAATGCAATTTTACCAACAAAAATTTCTCTGATCCTTTAACAACGTTGATAGAGCAATAATTTGAAGAAGTCAAGAAACTTGTAGGAAGGGTAAAGCAAGAAACTTGTAGGAAGGGTAAAGCAAGAAACTTGTCGATATTGCCTCACGTATCATCATGTCTATGTTATTTTTGTATTATCCTTGTTTTCAAGGCTATATATATTTATCATCATGGAGAAAAATATTTTAATTTAAAAAATGTATAAAATTTATATATTATCTTTTAAATAATTTCAATTAGGGATAAATCTCGAAATTATATATGAACTGCTTGAATGTGCAATTGTATACATAAACTTTAATTTGATTTAATATTTTACAAGAATTTGATCAAAATAAAATTTCATGTATAAAATTGTACAAAATCAAAGTTCATATACATAATTGCACATTAAATTATAATTTATGTATAATTTTGAGATTTATCCCTTTAAATTATAATAATAATTTTTATATATTAAAATTAATATATTTAATCTTCCTTTAAATGAAACAAGCTACTTGTTGAGTTATTATAGTGATCTAATTTTAAATTTTATTTGTCAATCTTCACATGATTATTAAATGGTTTGAGTAATTTAGAAGAGATAGACATGAACCGGGATGATGTGAAGGAATTTATAGCCATAAAGAATAAATGTATATGTATCAACTAAATAATAAAAAATAATTTAAAAATAGAAAACTCCCATAGAAGGACAATATCTTTAGTTATGGAAAGGATCTGTTGATTATCAAAGCAAAAGCAAAAGCACGCCAAGTGTTTGAGTAAATGTTCTTAATTAGTATTTACTAATAAAAAATGAAATGCAATGGAGGGTTACAAATGAGAGTGAGACGTTCCCCTAAAACCGACGATATAGATTGAGTTACATCTATGGATGAGATCGAAACATATCTACAATTAAGAGATAATCCCCAAGATTACAAAATCAAATCTTATCATATTACAAATCTTCTAAGATTTATTTTCCTATTTACCAAGGTAACCCTAATTTTCCATAAATGCTTCGCTGGGCCACCAATGCTTCAAGTAGAAGGGCTTTGAACCATGGCCCGTGACACTAGTACGATCCAATCTTTTTTAAAAAAAAAATGTTATATACTATGGTAATGTTGTTAATATGAAAAATATTTTTTTTAGAATAACAAATATCTTCTCAACCAAAATTTGAAGTAGTGGTGGATCTTAGGACAAAGTTTTGGGGGACCTAGTAAAATTTTCAAAAAAAATCTTAGGAGTTTAATGAAAATTTTTTAAAAACTTTTGGGGGACTAATTAATTTTTTTTTTTTTAGATTGATGAGAATTTTCAAAATTTTGAGAGGGGGTGATTAAAATTTTTTAAGAATTTCAAGAGAGAAATGAACAAAAATTTTCTTCTTCCTTTTCTTCTATGCTGCATCCAATTGAAATGAACAAAAAGGAATAAATCAATTTTGATTTTAGGGTTCCAAATCTTAAATGAAAGTAAGAGTTAGAAAGCACAAAATATTAATTTCCTTAATACAGGTTGAAATTACGTGGAATTATTATAATTAAGTACCAATATTTCAGTAATAAATTAACAAAGAGTGATTAAAATAAAACCAAATGATAACATTAATGATGAAAATAAAATTTTTTTGATAGTTCGATGATCAAAATGAAAATATGCTAATAATTAAGTCACTAATTTATTGTTGGAAGTAATAGTATTTATATGTTCTTTTTTTTTTAAATTGTAATTATAACCATTTAAATATAAATATATATATATATATAAGCATCCAACAAATATATCAAAATATTGCAATAAGATGAAGAAATCATAATACACGAATTAGAAATCATTTTATTTCAAATATAAACGAAATTTGATAATGAAACAAATTAAATTAAACAAATTATAAATTAAGATATGAATATATAAGTTGTGAAAAATCTAATCATAAACTTTTAAAACAAAATAAAAAATGGTTCTAGAAATCATTGACTCTCACGTTCCACCCTCTTTTATTTATTAATTAATTATATTTTATATTGAACATATTATGTTTTTTACTCTTCCACGGTCCTTTATTTTTTGAAAGGAAATCTCATTTGGCTTGACACAAAAGTCATATATAATATTAATTTCAAATGTTTGAATTTTCCAAAAAAAAAAAAGAAAAAAAAAAAAACAAAGTCGATGTGGAATTAAAATTTTGGTGCCCAGGTCCACTAGATTTTCCACAACCTCTATAATTAGACTAGAATTATCTCTCCATGTACACTTGGGTTTAAAAATTTTAATTATAATCTTAACATAGAAATTAAATTTGTGATTATTTTTATAATAGAATATAAAGTCTTAAATTATAATGACAACATAGTGGAGAAAAATATTTTCATTTTAAAAATGTATAAGAACTGTTAATTTTTTTATTGGACTATTTGACAAAAAACGTAATTTTAAGGTTAAAAAAAGTAAAAATTAATAAAAATAAATGAAAACCTAAAATTACTCTATTTTTTTTTAGTAAAACTCACATATAATTTACCCTTTATTTTTGAAAGGGAATCTCACTTAGAAAGATCCCACCACTTGATTTTAGTGGTGAAATTAGGGGACTAGTTAGGGCTCGGGCCTCCCTTAAATTTTTTTTTATGTAGTGACTTTAAATTTTTTAAAATTTTAAATTAATAAAGATAAAATTATCCTTTGACTCTCTTAAAAATATAAAAATTTGATTTAATCATTTAAAAATTATAAAGATATAGTCTATTAAAATTGTAGAATTATATTTTTTTATTGTAAAATTTATAATTTAATTTCAATTCCTCTAAAATGAATTTCTGTTTTCGTCCTTGTCCAACTCAACACAGAAGTCAAGAGATATCTTTGAAAAAAGAACTGCAATGTATGATGTTTATATGGATGCCAAAATCCATGTACACACTTATTTCGGATGTTTGAATTTTCCACCAAATACCAAGTCTCCATAACCCGTATCTGTCGTCGGAATGGGTTACGAGGTATTACTGAACCAAACATGATATTTCCACCATTACATAATCACATTGATCACATTCGAATATTTACAGTTCAATATTAATCACAAGATCTTGGATTACATAGCATATACTAATCACATTACATATTTTAATTAATATCATAATCATAGTAAGCATCACGTTTCATAAACCATTAAGCAATACTTCTAAATGACATCAATCTGTTAGATTTATAAAATAAATCTATAATAAAACTGAACTTAATAAACCAGGATCTATCATGTTAAATCATCAAGAATATATCAATAATAAAATTAAATGTGGAAGCATACCTGAATCCATGAATTCCTTGAAGTTTTATCGGATTTTAGGGATTTTATTTTCCAAATTAGCACACAAGAAATTCAGAGAATATCTGCTCTTTCTTTCCTAATGATGGGATATTAGAAAATATATCTTGTGTATAATTTGGGGACCATAACCCTAATATTTATAACCTTGGAATACTAGTTCTAATCAAATTCTAATTAGCCCATCATTAATTAGAATTTGATTAGAAGAGTATCTACACATATTTGACCCATAATTTATTTATTTAATAATTAAAGCCCAATAAAATTCTAACCAAATTATATCAGTTTTAATTTGGGCTAACCTATCATGATAGTAAATAATAACATGTAATTATCCTTATTATATATGCGATGTCCATATTTTCCAACAATCTCCCACTTGGACCACATATATATACTAATTGCTTTATAATTACATGTCATTACATAACCTTATGAGCTCAAAATTTTACTATCATATCCAAAAGGTATTCCGAACAATCTTGTCCATTAATTATGTTAACATAGAACCAAGGCGACTTTCGTTACATATATCGTAACTAAATCCATCCATGATTACGTATATTAACACAACCAAATGACATAGATCAAGTATGGATGTGTAGCATGGAAATTATTACATGCAATATGATCTAAACATGTCTATTTCCAACTGGTCCTCTTTAGTGAGATCAAACCTTACCAAAATCAGAGTGTGAATAAACCAAATAAACTTTATTTTTGCAGAAAATAAAATCTTTAAATTGAAATAACCGAAAATGTGCCTATAACATAAAAGCATTTAAAAACGCAAACTCCCACAAAAACCAAATATCCTTTAAATGACATTACACCCATATGAGCAGTGTGCTCTTATAAAACCTTAGGTGTAGTTCCTTAGTAAGTGGATCCGTAATCATGGAGTTTGTCCTAATATGCTTTATAAGCACCTAACCACTCTGAACTTTTACTTTAACAACCAAGAGCTCAAAGTCTATGTGTTTTTACTTTGATGTGCTCCTGTTGCTATTGGAATAAAAGATTGCAATTTGTTTTCACAATTTGCACCTTAGTGAAAAAAAACCTTATATCCATATTCCATCAAAATCGGAGTCTATATACCTAATGATCTCTAACTGATTAGACCTCCGATATGTGAGCATGTAATCTTTTGTTCTCTAAAAATACCTTATAATCCTCTTGGATGCTATCCAATGGTCTAAACTAAGGTTGCTTAAAATATCTGCCTAACATCCCAACAATGTACGCAATGTCCAGACACGTACAGACTTGAACATACATTAAACTCCCAACAGCTGATGCATAGGGAATCTTTTGCATTTCCTAAATTTCAAGGTTACTTTTAGGGCATTGAGTAAGACTAAATTTGTCTCCTTTAGTGATAGGGGTGTCACCTGGTCTACAATTCTGCATGCCAAACCTTTTGAATACTTCATCGATATAGCTCTTTTGTGATAATCCAAGAATACCTGAAGATTGATCTCGATGTATCTGAATTCCTAAAACAAAAGAAGCGTCCCCAAGATCTTTCATCTCAAAATGCTTAGATAAAAACCTCTTGGTTTCGTGCAATAAGCCTATATCATTAGCGGCAAGCAAAATGTCATCAACATATAGAACTAGAACTATGTACTTACTCCCATTGAATTTGTGATACACACAATCATCAACAATATTGATCTCAAAACCAAACGAAACAATTATTTGATGAAATTTATGGTACCACTGACAGGAAGCTTGTTTGAGTCCATAGATGGATTTTTTTTTAATTTGCAAACCATATTCTTTGAGTCTTCTGATTCAAAATTTTTTGGTTGCACCATATAAATTGTTTCTTCAATGTCGCCATTAAGAAACGCAGTCTTAACATCCATCTGATATAACTCAAGATTAAAATAAGCAACAAGCGCCATGATTATCCTAAAGGAGTCTTTCGATGAAACTGGAGAGAAAGTCTCTATAAAATCAATACCTTCTTTCTGAGTATATCCTTTTGCTACAAAACACGCTTTATACCTCTCCACATTACCATTTGCATCCCTTTTGGTTTTAAATATCCATTTACAACCAATCAGTTTTGCACCTTCAGGTAATAGGACAAGTTCCCAAACTTTGTTGTCTTGCATAGACTTATACTCATCTTTTATGGCATCAATCCACTTTTGAGAATTAGAACTTTTCATAGCCTGATGAAAGTTGATTGGATCATCTTCCATCATTTCATTGTCATCCTCATGTTCTTGAAGAAATACAATATAATCATCTGGAATAGCATTTCTCCTTTCTCTTGTGGACCTCCTTAATGGCACTTGTTCTTGAGGTTGTTGAGTTTGTTCTTCTGGAATAATTACCTCATTTTGAATGGGGAGTTGTTCAACATTGTCTTGTAGAGGTTCTGGATTCACTTCTTGATCAATAATAGGTATAAGAGCCTAAACATCGTCAAAAGTGATAGTAGGAATGCAATTCCTCCTCAAAAGCAATGTCTCTAACCTTATTTCTCCCCCCAAACTCAACATCCTCAAAAAATGTTGTAGTTCCCGTTCAAAATTATTTCTTATTATGGGATCATAAAATTTATAACCCTTAGATCGCTCAGAATTTCCTTAACCTTTAACTTTATAGACATCAAAGAAGTCAGAAGTGATGTCATTTCAATCTTATCGTTTTTAGCAAAACGTTTCTTAATTTCGTCAAGGAAACCTTAGTTTGAGTAATCTTTTCAGATTCTATGCCCTTAAAGGCTTTTGAAATGTTGTACTTCATGATCATTAGACTCTTGCAATTTGAACGATCCCACATTTCAAAATCCCTCTTGATATTAAGGGTGCTTTCCGCAGTGAGAGGTGCAGGTTATTCTTCCCTTAGTGCAAGGTCTATGTTCATACAGCCAAGCAATATAAGTAAGTGCCTTTTCCATTCATTGAAATTTGTCCCATTAAACATGGGTATAGAATTTAGCAGATATTGTGGCTGTATAGAACAAAAGATAAAATAAGCTCACATCAATATTCATAAGTGAACAATAAATTCAAGATAATGGCTAATCCCATCTCAAGATACCAAACACAACATTAATATCAAGTCTTTGGACAGTAATATTAACAGTAAGCGGTACTCATGTTGTAGCAATCAAACATTGACAATAAATTATGTCAAACAATGAATTAATCTTTGGACTAACTTATTGCTCACATAAAATACCTTATAATTGTCACACATTTATTGTCACGGATGCCTTTGAAATTCTGCCAAATATTAACTTACCTTTGGGTCAATCAATAAATGCATGAATCACAAAAACATATGATCATCTTAATATTTCAAATAAACTAATCTACACAAAAGAGGTCACTTTGGCGGCATTTTATTTCAACTAATTTATTTAAAATATCAGACATCCTTAATGTCGTGACCATTTTTTTCGAAAACGGACGTCGACTTGGGATTGTAAAAATGAATACAAAAACGGGAGTCGCCACCAATCTTTTTTGTCAGGGTGTGATTGGTCACTTCAAAAAGGGGTTGTTTTTAATAAACAATTTGATTTATCAAAACAACGATTTTGGTCTGCGAAGATCAGAAAAATGAATTCGGGAGTCAGTTACGCACGAGGAAGGATTAGCACCCTCGATACGCCCAAAATTGGTACCTAGTTGATTAATTAGTGTCTTAATATCGAAGATTCGAAAATTTGAAAGAATTTAAAATACGATCCTTCTTTGCATTCATAAAAAATGTTTGGATAAGTTGAAAATGTGTATCAAAGGCTGGTTCGCCTTAAGATAAAACATCACATCCAATACGTTAGGACACGACTTGCCTTTTATTTGAAATTCATGTATTTAATTTTGAAAGGATATTTGAATACTTAGAGTAAACGAGAGAAATCGAAACCCAATACGTTAGGCCACGGTTTCTCAAATTTCTAAGTACAGAACATGGCCTTGATTTAGAAAATCTCATCTCGAGATAACAAAATGTCACATCCAATGCGTTAGGACATGACATCTCGAATTCTCGGGAATAAACTTTTTTATTGAAAAATTATGCATTTGTTTTAAAAGGACATTCGGTTATTTAGGTTTAAAACGAAAAATCGCAACCCAATACGTTAAGGCACAACTTCTCAAATTTCTAAATATGGAATATTGTCTTTATAAAGAATCGTTTTTGTATCGGGTAAAAGATAATTTGTTATAAAAAGACATAATGAATGACAATAGGAGTATGCATAACAGAATGAAATGTGGCAATGAAAGACAATATAAATAAGAGCAATAATATAGTATGCAAAATAGTAATAATATATAAGCTTTTTATTTAAACTTTATGTTTTTAAGAAGGATATTCGGTTATTTAGATTTAGACGAGAAAACCGAAACTCAATACGTTAGGGCACGATTGCTCGAATTTCTAAATACAGAATATTGCCTTTATAAAAAGATCATTTTGGCGTAGGGTATAAACGTAGCATAATTCGTAATAAAAGTATTAAAATAATAATAGTAATAATAATAATAATAATAATAGTAATAATATTAACAAAATAATAATGAAAATGATGTGTTGGTAATATAATAGGGATAATAATATATTAATAATAATAAAAATCATAATATGTACATGAAAATATGTTAGTAATAAAATATAATAATAATATAATAATCGAATAACGTTAAAAAGGTAGTAATATAATATAATAGTTTAGATAATATTAAAATAGTATTAAATATAATATGATGATAATATATAAATAATAATAATAATAATAAAGCAGAAAATACTAATATATTAATAAAAAAGTAATAAAATAAAATTAGTTATAATAGAAAACATAATAAGAATGAAAATATGAGAATAATAATATTGGTTGTAGTAAATAAATAGTGCTAATAGTAGTGAAATAATATAGTAGTAATAAAAAGAAAAATGAAGTAGAAAATAATAATGGAAATGGTAGAAAATACGAAACATTAATAATAAAATACAGATGTTAATGGTTACGTAAAAAAATACGTATATATATATTAAGAATAATAATAATAGATAGTAGATAAAATGATATTAATAATAAAACCAGTAATAATAACAGCAATAATAAAATATAATAGTAAAATAATAATAAAGGAAAATGACGAAGATAGTGTACTAATAAAATACTAAGGATAATCAATATAATAGTAGCAATGATAGAAAATAATAATATACATAAAAATAAGAGGTTGAAAATAATAATAATAGTACATTATTAAAAAAGGAAGAAGTAAAAATAATAATATAATAATTATAATAATAAAAAAGTCATAATAAGAAAAAAAATAGATAATAATAATATTAACTGTGGTAAATAAGTAAAAATAATACTAATAGTATTATAATAATAATTATTATAATAATAACAATAATAATAATGAAATGATAAAAAAATATATGATATAATAGGAATAATATTATATTAATAAAAGTAAAAGTAATATACATGAGAGGAAAATACTAATAAAATACTAATAATATAATGGTAATAAAATAATAATAATAATAATAATAATAATAATAATAATAGCAAAAATAATTAATTACAAAAATAAAATGGCAAACATAACGAAAAAGGACCAAAATCGAAACAAAATCGAAGTTTTGGGGCAAATCCGAAGTAAGAAGAACTGAGGGGGACCAAATTGCAATATGCGCGTGACCTAGAGGGGTCAAAAGCGCGATTATTCCTTCTCAAAACGCGGCGCATCATGGGGACCAAATTGAAACACGCGACAAATTTCGGGGCAAAATTGAAAATGAAAAGAAACCTGATTGCAAAAGCTTGAAAAAGCGGAAGGATCGCGCTCGAAATTAGACCATTATACAAAAACACGCGGATCCTTAAGCGGGTCGGGTCGGACGGATCGGGTATAGGCCAAAACAACGTCGTTTTGGGTTTAAAAGGGAGCCCCCAAAACGACGTCGTTTTGGGAGGCTATAAAAGGCCTAAAAACTTCAAAAAAAATCATTTGTTGAGTGAAAAGAAAAAAAAAGGGAGAGAGTGGAGGGATGCTCTCTGGACAGAGTCCAGTCACCGGCCAGGAGGGCCACCGTCGCCGCCGTCGCCGGCCACCGTGGAAAGGTAAAAAAAATTCCTTTTTTTATTTTTGGTTATTTATTTCTCTTTTATTTATAATATATTATACTATTTAAAAATATATATATTTACAAAAACAGATTAGTTAATAAGAGAAAAAAAAAGAAAATCACCTTTCGGCTTCATTGTTTTTCGCTTTGATATTCTGCTTATCCTCCCTTGTTAGTATTTTAGTTTCTACTTTGGAGTGTTTGTATTTGAGAAATAGTGTTTCTTGTATTGCTAAAAAATGGCTGAATCCCTTTTACAAAGTTTTTAATCGGCTTTTATAGCCTTTACAAACTGTTTCTTTCTATTATTTTATATTTGTTGTCCTTTCCTTTTAATTCTTGCAGGTGCAAGTGGCAAGGGCGGTGGAGACATGACCTGAGGCGGCGGCCGGCGCAAGCGGGGTGTTAGAGGCCAGTGCAAGTGGCTGCTAGGGTTAGGTGGCTAGCTTTAGGTTTTTTTGTTTTGTCTTTTTTTTCTGATTTTGGTTTTGGGTTGTAATGGGTTAATTGGGCTTGGGTAGGATTTAGGTTGGGTCTGTTGGGATGGAAATAGGCCATTCAGGTTTTTTGGGGTTTGGTGGGTTTGATGTAATTAAAATGGGCCAAAATTGGCCTATAACACTTAATTAAAAGCCAAAATTTAAATTTATTTGTTCAAAATATTTACCTTAATTTTATCTTTCAATCAGATAAAAATATAACCATATATATATATATATATATATATATATCCCAAAACAACATACAATGATGTTGGCAAATATAACAATAGTTAAATAAATCATAAACCATAAATAACTTCATATAAAACTTCAAATTTAAACCAAAATAATTTGAATAAAAGTAAACCTCATCTCAAGATATCGGACACTCCATTAATATTTTATTTTTTGAACAAAATATTAACTTGTAAGTGATATCTTGGTATAGTAATCAAATATTGACAATAAGAACATGTCGAACAATAAATCTTCCTTTGGGTCAATTTATTACTCACATGTAAAACCAAATAATTGTCACATGTTTATTACCATAGTTGCACATGTAATATTATTAACTTTCATTTGGGCCAATTATAACTTAAGTTACATGCACACAACCTTTTATATTTTAAAATAAAATAATTTATACAAAAAAAATCACTTTGGTGACTTTTTGCTTCAATTAAGTTATTTTAAAATATATATAAACATATCAATATTCAAATTTA
This sequence comes from Gossypium stocksii, assembly GCA_020496765.1. Classification (NCBI taxonomy): domain Eukaryota; kingdom Viridiplantae; phylum Streptophyta; class Magnoliopsida; order Malvales; family Malvaceae; genus Gossypium; species Gossypium stocksii. Next base: position 7,920,793 of record CM035623.1, read on the forward strand.
AAATTTTCTCAATAGTCAAATGTCAAAACTATTTTTCTTATTGCTTTATAGACTCCGAAGTAACTCCAAATAAGGTTGTCTTAATAATGCAATAAAAAAATGAAAACTTTCATTTTTTTTGACTATTTTTTTTTGTTCCAAAGCCATATATATCAAAACCACATAGAAATAATATAGTGGTTCAAAGCCAAATAATTAACAAGCACATGTATTCATAATTTTGGCATGAATAAAAACACCATAGCAATTCATACGTATACATGTAGTCATAATCAAATAAAAAAACTTATATTGAATTTACCATGTAAATCCAAAGTTGTGTTTATGATTAAACAAATATTCACATGAATACATTTCAAACAAAATCATAACAGTTGGCATATCCCACAATTCATACAATAAACCACATCATCATAATTTAACCAAATATTCAGAACCATAAGATGCCAAAACCTAAAATTATAGAACCAAACTTAAAACCACATATTATGGTTAACATCAATTTTCATCAAACCTAATTTCATCATAATTAAACCATAAAAATATAATTCTGATCAACTTGCTTTACATATCTCAAGTAAATTCAAATCCAAAATATATGCTTAAACTGAATAATATATTCTCACAACTATATATTGAATTCAAGGATTAATGATTATAAAAATTGAATTCAATTATACATTTGCTGAATCTGATTTGAATTTAAAAAAAAACGATTATAATGAAACCCTAAAATTGAATCGATAAAACTAACAAATATTACCATCAACCTTAAGGATTCACCATATATAATGAATTCATTGATAAACAATCGGTATATAAGAGACACTTTACCTGAAGCAGTTTTTTTTACCAACCATATACCATCATGTAAAATCCTGAACATAATTACTAAAGTGTCTCCAAAACTATATATATATATATATATATATAGACATATAACCGTTAAACTGTAAAACAAGCGATTAACGATTAACAATCCATCATTGATATAATCAAATATATATCATAAACAGTTTCTAATGAAACCCAAACCTACACAGCTTTTTAAATATTTATTAAAATTGTATAAACAATATAAAATCCTCAGTTTTTAATTCTCAATCAAAACTGTAAATCTTTCCAGTTATACGAAAATTAAAAACTTAAAACTTTATTTAAAACCTTATAAAGAATCAAAACTCAAATATTTATCAAGAATCTAAAAAATTCAATATAATATATAATTAAAATAACAAATCCATAAGATCTGAAAAAAGAATCAATCCAAAAAATAATAAAGAATCAATTTATTCTCAATGATACAACATGACAAAGCTCGGATGCCTCTTGTTAGATTTATAAAATAAATCTATAATAAAACTGAACTTAATAAACCAGGATCTATCATGTTAAATAATCAAGAATAAATCAATAATAAAATTAAATGCGGAAGCATACCTGAATCCATGAATTCCTTGAAGTTTTACCGGATTTTGGGGATTTGATCTTCCAAATTAGCACACAAGAAATTCAGAGAATATCTGCTCTTTCTTTCCTAATGATGGGATATTAGAAAAGATATCTTGTGTATAATTTGGGGACCATAACCCTAATATTTATAACCTTGGAATATTAGTTCTAATCAAATTCTAATTAGCCCATCATTAATTAGAATTTGATTAGAAGAGTATCTACACATATTTGACCCATACTTTATTTATTTAATAATTAAAGCCCAATAAAATTCTAACCAAATTAGATCAATTTTAATTTGAGCTAACCTATCATGATAGTAAATAATAACATGTAATTATCCTTATTATATATGTGATATCCATATTTTCCAACACAATCATTTATTTTTATAATAAATACACATGCACTACTTATCCCATAATCAAATTCAGCACTAAGCAAGTATCCCTATGACCAAAACATCATTACCTAGACTTATAATGTCTTTTATTTTACCAAAGCCCAATTCACTATTCCTTTAGTCATTTTACAAGCCTAATCAAATGTAACCATGCTAAATTTTAACCTATGCATTTAGCAACATATTTTAAATATATATATATAAATTCAATCAAATCAAAAATGGCATAATATGTTATTACGTATGATTCCCTAATATATTAGTCATATGCATTACTAATAAGTTTATTATTAGTTAAAACAAATCTCAAAGAACATCAAATGGACAATTTTTTAAAGTGCAAACATCTCAAATAAATCATTATATAGGCTTAAAACACTATTCATTTGGTCATTTATATAGGGTTTGACCGAATGCATAAATGTTCAAAATGGTTTCTTATTATAATAAACATCACATGATTTATAATAACCAAAATACATCTCAAGTATAAAACAATAATTAAACAAAGTCCATGTGTATAAAACATGGTTTGGCCGAATCTCAATCAACATTTCCACTATCTAAATAATCATTTATACGAATGTTCACATTAACCCAAATAAATCATTATAACATCACCTTAATCTTATACCTAATTCAATGCACATCAAGACCAAATTACAATGATCATTTCAAATATATCCGCATCTAATCTTCATAACTCTCGTTGAAATCAAGCTATCATATTTTATCCAACCACATCATGCATATTAAACACATAATTAAAAATCAAAGCCGTATAAACATATAATATATATATACATCAACCACACCATTTATTCACTTAATGAAACATCACTTAGCAAAATGAACAAGTCATTTTCGCATGGTTTCTATATATACATACCAAAATCAAACATGTCCACAAGGTAGTTTAGCCTATACATTCCATAAGTTTCAAGTTTAGTTTCTAAAAGTATCGATAGTCAAAAGATAGTATTGATGACTTCACCGACGATCCCCGAGCACGTAACGACCTCCAAAATCTATAAAACAATTATAGAAATATACACAAAGTAAGCTAACTTAGCTTAGTAAGCCTTAAGCAAATTAAACATTTAATGCATAATGATATCTTATTTACTTAATAATTTCAATTAACTAAGTCCAGTACTTATGCATTTTTATTCACATATAACCTCAAGCTTTCAATCCCATACATATAAAACATATACTTTCACTAAGCAACTTCACCTTGGCCGAATATACATATTTACATCATCATTATATCATCAATTTCATAGCCAACTACTCTTATACAATCGAATTCACATGTACAATTATAGACATAATTTCATCACTCAAACTTTATCATTTCATCCATGAACATCCATAAGGCCGAATTTATATATATTCCTCACATTAGCATATATACTACAACAACTTCACATATTTATTCTCATCACACATCAAGAAATCAATCCATCTCATTTTCAAATAGATAACTAACTATCACGTACCTGATCATTTTAACTCGTTTAACGAATTCAATTACCACATCAACACAATGTCTCATAAGCATAAACTTTTAATAATTCACCGACAATAAGCCTGCTAGGTATAAACCTGAATACACACCAGCACAATGCCTGCTAGGCTCAAAGCCTGATTTTTATACACTAGCAATAAACCTTTAATCCACCAGCACAAGGCTTGCTAGGCTTGAAGCCTGAATATCACTAATACAAAATCATCTCATGTTCAACTCATATATAAGAAGTTCATTTGCTACTTATTTTCATTCAAACTTTTCAATATCATAACTTAGTCTAATTAGACTCAAATATGCTATTTCCAACAATACCACATTCGGCTATCACCAACATTATCCATATATTCCAAATTAGCATATCAAACTAAATTTCATTCAAAATTTAGATGTTTAATTGCTTATAGACTTACCTCGAATATCGACGAACGGTATTAATTGACTATTCAACTATTTTAGTCTTCCTCCGGTCTAAATCTGATTTTCTCTTTTCTTGATCTAAATTAATATAAATTAAACTTATTTAATCAAATATTCAATCAAATTCATTCAAAAACACATAAATAGACAAATTACACTTCTGCCTCAAACATTTTATACTTTTAGCAATTTAATCCAAAATTCACAAAACACAAAACAAATATAATTTTCCCATGCTATGCCTTGGCTAAATACTTCCCATACATATATAAGTCCCCACATTTCATTTATATCACGATTTAGTCCCTCAATTAAACACTTTGCAAATTTAACCCTATTTACCCAAATTCATCAAAAATTCCTGTACAAAACTTGTTAATTCATTGTTTTATTTGAAAAGGGGAGTCGCCACCGATCCTTTTTCTTAGGTGTGATCGGACACCTAATAAATCCTCATTTTAACAAAAATTTTATTTTTTAGTAAAAAGAAGGCCGGGTTTAGGTCTACGACAAAATTCAGAGAAAATAGGGTCCGGGAGTCGGTTACGCACGAGACACGTGTTGTCTTGATTTTTAAAAATACGAGTTCAATTTGATATTTAATCGTGATCCGATTGAAAGAAATGAGAAATCTTATATTTTTGGTTTTTTTGAAGGATGTCCCGTTTTAACACGAGTCATTGACTTTCACCCAACATAGCGATGAAATCGATGACTTAGTTTTGAATCGGTACGTTGTCTTATGTATCGAAATCAATTAAAAACAATAATAGAATTTTTGAAGTAGTGAAAAACAAATTGATATGAAATAAAATAGATAATTGTAGTTTGAAATACATCAAAGCAAATGATGAACATATTAATAATATTAAAAACAATAACGATGCAGGTGATATTAAACACAATAATAGAATTAAACATGAAATAAAACAAAGAGTGCACACATAAACATATAATGATAAATAAGGTGATGGAAATATAAAAAAAATCATACATATCTGTACATAATGTAGGGTTAAAAATACATACGTCATGTAGTGTTAAAAAAATCTATATAATATAGTATATAAAACATATACATAAGATAATATAAAAAAAATACATAATACATAAAAATGTACTTAATATAACATTAAAATATACACAATATCTATGTATAAGAAAAATAATAATGTTAAAAACAACGAGGTTATGTAAATATATACATATATATGTACTAAAAATATATACGCGATAATAATTTTAAAAATATATACGTAATATATATGTTAAAGATAATAATAATATATAAAAGTATATACATAATATATAAAGTATTAAGAATATAATATTAAGAACATACTATATATAAGCATTAGTAGAAAATAATACTAATATTAATATTAAAAAACACGAATTTTAAAAGACATAGCCTTTAAAATATATGTACATAAAATAAAATTACAAAATGTATATAGTATCTAAACATACATAATAATATATATAAAGATATATACCAAAACAGAAACCATATAAGCGTATGTATATACATGCTAAAAATATACTAAAGATAATGAAATACATGCTGATATTAATAATAGTGAAATAAAAAAAATTAGTAACAATAATAAATAATATTGAAAGTGAAACATAGTAAAGAAAATATGAAAATCAGGTTAAATCTAAAAAAAGGGCTAAATTCGAAATGAGAATGAAATCTTAGGGTTGATTTGAAACCAAAATAGAAAATACGGACCCATTTGAACGCGCGTGCGAAGACTAGGGACTAAAAGGTTAGATATCCCCGCCCTCTCAAAGCGCTGCGTTTAAGGGGAACCAGAATAAATCAATGATGAAATTAAAGGGCGAAATTTAAAGAAAACGTGAAAAGCTAAATCGAAACAGGTAAAAGGCTGAAGGGGCTACCGCGCAAATAGACCATTTGGTCTAAAACGCGCGGATCCTCACCCGCGAGTCGGGTCGCAATCGGGCTTGGCTCAATACGGCACCATTTTGGAGCCACAGAAACAGACTCCAAACGGTGCCGTTTCACACGCAGCAGACAAACTAAAAAAAAACCCTAAAAAACTAAATGTTTATCTATTTTCAGAAGGAGGCACGAATGGCGCTCCTCCTTTGCCCTACATTCGGCCAAACCGAGGGACCTCCTCCGACTACGGTTCGGCCTCCCGTTGAGCGCTAAGCCCCGAAGGTTGCCGATTTAAGCCCTAAAATCCCATCTCACTTCGATTTCGAAGAAGGAGATGAAGATTACGATGGCTCATCTACGAAGGTCAGCCCTCCCCTTTTGCTTTCTTGTTTATTTTATGCATGAATAATGAGAGGATAAGAAAATAAAACAAACAATCAAAACAGAATATGAAATCGGAGGACCCGATTTAGAATATTGAAAACCACCTTTTGATTTTCTTTTCTCTTTGATTTCGTAGTCTTTTTGTGTTAAAAAAAACTGTTTCTTTTTCGTTTCTTTTTGTATTCTAAAGCGTTCGTAAAAAAACAAATGTTCTATCTCTTCTTTTTTATAGCCGATTCAAAGGCTTTATTTTTTAAACGAAAAATACATTTTGTTTCTATCTTACTGCTATCGTTCTCTCTGCTCTTGCGTGTTGGTGCTGTTTGTTTCTTGTTTTGGTTCTTTTACAGGAGATGAGAGAAGTCAACGGGCCAAGGTTTTCGTTTTGGCGTTAAGGACGGACAAAGGCGATCCTCGAGCGCTGAATTCGCTGCCGAGGCACGTGGGGAGGCAGAGGTGGCTGCGGTGCTAGGGTTAGCTTAGGGTTTCGGGCCTGTTATAGCCCAATTTTGCCCATTTCAAAACCATACCAGGGCCCAATTAAGCAAATAAACATAAAATAATAAAACCAAAACAAATGTCCATTTACATCAGTCCAAATTAACCCAAATCTACAGTCCAATTAGCCCACACCATTACAAATACCCAAAACCCCTAAATCCTACCCAATACCCGGGGCCCATTTCTAATACCCAAACCACTACCCAAACCAAGACCCAATTACACCCCAAGCCCAAATAGTGACCTAGCCCGAACTAGGGTTTCAGAATTTCTGAAACCCTAGCCACCTGCCCTCTAGCCCCATACCACCACCGCCACTTTAGCCTCTGCCCACACCTGCTCCCGTCACTTCCATCAACCTGCAAAGAGAAGCAACATGTAATAAGGACGAGAGGCAGCAGAGATAGTAAAAAAGAAAAAGCAGAACAAAATAGCAAAAAAGAAGTCAGAACCCTTTGTAATCGGTGGTATAAAACCACAACAAAATCAATGTATTAGGGGGGGATTTTCAGACTTTCTTACCGACTTTGGCTAGAAACAGAAGCTAAAACCTTTGTAAAAGGGGAATCCCCATTTCTTGTATACGAATATCAGAAGTCAAACAGAAAAGATTTTGGAAAAGGTTTCCGTTTTTATTTTTGCTCTTCATTTTTCCTTTTTATTTTTTTTTACATTTTTGATACAAAAGTAAAAAAAAAAGGGAAGAAGAGAACTTTACCTGAACGCTCGCGGTCGAGACACCGGAGGACCCATCTCCGTCGTCGGAGTCGGGTCCGCGAGTGGTGTCGAAAGCCTTCTTCCTCCTGTTCTCGCGCCTTGAAGGTGGGAGCCTTTAATGGTGCATCAAGGTGGGGCTAAAGAGCTCGTAGCCCGTGTTGCTCGCTATGGGTCACCGGTGCGGCGCGGTGGTACACCGAATAGAGGGCTGAGAGGATGAGAGGGAGAGGGAGCAAGAGACTCCCTGTTTTCTTGAAAAATATGGTGGCTGCTGTTTTGAAAAAAAGGGGTAAACGATTGATGGAAAAAGAAGGGAAACTAGGGTTGTGGTCTATTAATCAAAACGGTGCCGTTTGGCATAAGCTTTAACCTGTTCGACCCGACCCGTAACCCACGGGGAATCCGCATGTTTCCCCCTTTTGGGTTTATTGCGCGAGGGGTCCCCCTGTTTTCGCGGTGAACTGTAATTCATCCCTTTTATTTACTTTTTCCATTTCATGAATTTGACCCTGAAGTTTTGTTCTGCTTTCATTTTCATCCTTGCTGCTGCTATGCACTCTAGAAAGAGGGTTTATTGCATTTTAGGTCCCCCTAATACTTTAGCGTTTTTAAATGGACCCTTCCTAACTCTTTTTTATTTCTATTTTCCCCTGCAAATTTCGTTTTAAGTTCAATTTAGCCTTTTATTTATCCTACCCTTTTAATTTCAAATTAGCATGTTTGTTCGTTACTGTTCTTATTATTGTTGTGGTTATTATTGTGTTTTTTTTTTTTTTTTCATGCTTATTTACTTATTGTTATTACTATTATATTATTAACATATTACTATTACTATTATCTTTTATTAATAAGCCTATTATGAGTATTATTATTATATATTTTATATATCCTTTTTTATATACGTTATGCATATATTATGTTTGTATATATATATTTCAATGTTATAGTTATACATGTCGTAACCATTTTTTTAAAACGGATTTAAGAAAACGGGGTCTCGACTTTAAAATTGAAAACGGGGAGTCGCCACCAACCTTTTTAGGTGCGATTGGGTCACCTTATAAAACGTTTTGGTCTACGAAAAGTCGAGAAAAAAGGTTCGGGAGTCGGTTACGCGCGGGGAAGGATTAGCACCCCCGCAACGCCCAAAATTGGTACCAAATTGAGCTATTTTCTGTCTTAAGTCGAAATTTGGAAAGATTTGAAAATAGGATTCTTTTTTGAAACAGGGATAATTTGAGTAGAAAATCGAGATTCCTTTGCCTCGGAAGAATTCGAACATCGCATCCAGCACGATTGGACACGAGATTCGTGAATTCTTTGAAACTAGAGATATCTCGCGAGTTGCAAAACTTTGTTTAGAAGGATATTTTACGTGTTTAGGCGGAAGAGAAATCGCAACCCAGCACGTTAGGGCACTATTTCCCGGATTTCTAAATACAAAAAAAAACATTGCCTTGTTTTTGGAACATTTTGAATAAAATCTGAGATGATTTGGGTTGGAAAATCGAGATTCTTTCGCTTCGGAAGAATAGGAACATCACATCCAGCACGATTGGACACGTAGTTCTTAAATTCCTCAAAATTAAAGTTATCTCGCGAGTTGTAAATTTTAGGAGGGTATTTTAAGTATTTAGACGAGCGAGAAATCGCAACCCAGCACGTTAGGGCACTATTTCCCGTACATCTAAGCACTGAAACATTGCCTCGATTTGTATGATTTTTAATTAAGAAATATATTTTTTAAAACGATGATGCAAGAATATAAAATTAGCAGATTTACGAGACATCAATGCTAAAATACGCAATTCATATGATAAAATAAAGTACTAACAATGCATGTAATCTCTAACGTGATAACAATAATATTAAACACAAAATGAAACAATGAATATGTATATAACATATAATAATAAGTAAGGTGATGGAACATAATATAAGAACAAACCATACTATATATATAACATGTAATATGTACATAATATGCAGAAAGATGCAACATTAAAAGGATATAGAAAAAAGCTATATATGTAATGCTCGAAAGTATATACGATATATAGATTGAAAATATGAAAAAGTATATGGATGATGGGATATTAAAATACATAGCTAAGAAAGATATAAGAGGTAATAAAATATGTGGATGAAAATATATACATAATACATACAGAAAATGTGATATTAAAATATAAATTCATAATATATATAATATGTACATCATTAAAATATATATATAAATATAAACATAGTATTATATCAAAAATACATATACATAATACAGAATCAAATATGTATGAACGTAAGAATATATATAAAATATGCATGGGTTTGAAATACATATGAAATGGTAAAAGGTACATGTGTAATATATATACATGATAGAGTAAAAAAATGCATGAGATAATGAAAATATAAATAATATACAATACACGAAATATGTACATGAAACGTATAGGTAAATAAATAATAACATTTAAAAAGGGAGGTAACGATAACGAAAATAATAAATTTAATATTAGAGTATAATAATAATAGTAAATATATTATAGTAACAATGACGATGGATGATAATTATATATATAATAGTAGAAATAAGTATAATGGTAATGATGATAAAGATAGTATAAATAATATATACATAATAATATACTAATGATAAATAATATAATAATGATAATATATAATATAACTAATATTATAAATTAAAAGAAAATAACAAAGGAAATGCAACAAGGATGAAATTAGATTACAAATGAAACTTTTAGGGCTAAATAGAAATGAAAAGAGTGAGGGAGGGCCTATGCGAACACGGGTAAAACGTGGGGGGACCAGAGGAGCAATTTTACCGCGTGTTAAAACGGGGTCGTAGCACAAGGGACTAAATTGTGACACGGGGTAAATTAACAGATCAATTTAAAATATTAAAAAGCTTAATTGCACAGGTCTGAAAAAGCGGAGGGGCTTATTGCGCAAATATCCCCTCCGATTAAAAACACGCGGACCTGGCCTAGGGTCGGGTCGGACGAATCGGGCCGAGTGAAACGGCGCCGTTTTGGGGCTTAAGAGTGCCGACCAAAACGACGTCGTTTTGTATCGGCTATATAAGTAAAAAGTTTGGTTTTTTGAATCATTTGTTATCCTGTTTTAAAAAAAAAAATCTAATCCTCTTCTTTGTTTTCTCTGCAGGTCTTCAGCTCCGGCGAGGGTCTGCCTCGTCGCCCGGCCGAGTTCCGTCGTCGCCGCCGGCTCCGGCCACCGTACACGGTGGCCGGAAGAGGTAAAAATGTTTTTTTTTTTATACTTTCTTTATTTATTTTATACCTCTATATAATATATATATGTATTTTGAAAAATCAAAAAGAGAAGAAAAGGTCTAGAAACCGATTCTAAAAACCAAAAAGAATCACCTTTTGTTATTTGATTTTGATCTCCTTATTTCTGGTTCACTAGTTGGTGTTCATTCCTCTGATTTTGATGCTTTTTCTTTGCCGATATATTGATGGAATCCCCTCTTTTGTAAAAAATCTACTGTTTTTGTATATATTCCCAAAAAAAAAAAGTCCCTACATTATTGTTTTGCTTGGCTTATATAGCCATTTACATCTCTTTGTTTATTCTTTCTGTCTTTTCTCTTCTTTTGCAGATGCAAGTGGCCTGGTGGGACGGTGGCGTGTTGCAGGCACGGTCGGTGGAGTCAGAGGCTAAGGCAAGTGGCTGTGGCAGAACCAAGTGGGAAGTCTAGGGTTGGGGTTAGATGGGTTAGGTTGGTATCGGGTTGGATAGGGTATTGGGTAGGCTAAATGGGTAGTGGGTTATTTTGTGATAGGTTATTAGGATTCTAAAATTGGGCTGATGGTTTGGGTTTGGTTTTTTTGTAACCAGGCCAAAATTGGCCTATAACAGCTGCCCCTCTTTGCTCATTGTCGTGTAACGGGAATGAAGGAAAGACTTCAAAAGGGCCAATTTTGCCTGGGCCTGTTGGGTTTTGACTTCTTTGGTGCTCTTTCGTTCATGTGATCTCTTCCCAGCCCACTGCCTCTTGTAGCTTTGGTTCAATCCACTGCAACTTCATGGGTATGTCTTGTGGCTTCAATCTGCTTGCATCTTCAGAGATATAATAATTCAGAGAGAAGAGATCTGTAACTTCAATCTTTTTGCTAAACAATACAAAGATTGTCAAATCTGCTTTTCCGATCTGCTATCTGCCAGTACAGAGAGATAAGATCTGCCAAAACTTGATTTGTTACCCTACTGCTTAGGGGGTTAAGATCTGCTGGAATTTTGCCTATTACCCTACTGCTTAGGGAGTTAAGATCTGCTGGAATTTTGCCTATTACCCTACTGCTTAGGGAGTTAAGATCTGCTGGAATTTTGCCTATTACCCTACTGCTTAGGGAGTTAAGGCGAGTGGCCGAAATCTGCTCCATTGCCGATACATGGAGATAAGATCCTCCACAATTTGATCTGTTACCCTACTGCTTAAGGAGTTAAGATCTGCTGGAATGTGATCTGCTCCACTCCTGCTCAGCGAAGATAAGATCTGCTATATTTTGCCTGTTACCCTACTGCTTAGGGGGTTAAGGCGAATGGCTGAAATCCATTCCAGTACTGCTGTATGGAGATGAGATCCGTCAAGATTCGATCTGTTACCCTACTGCTTAGGGAGTTATAATAATTCAGAGAGAAGAGATCTGTAGCCTGAATCTTCTCTGCTGAAACTTCAAAAAAAATATTGATCCTCAATGTAAACTCAGAAAGAAGGGATTTGTAACCTCAACCTACTCCACTGGAACTTCGAGGAGAGAGAATTCAGGGAGAAGAGATTTGTAGCCTCGATCTTCTCTGCTGAATAAGGATTGATCCTCATCGTAAACTCAGGGAGGAGGGATTTGTAGCCTCAACCTACTCTACTGGAACTTCGAGGAGAAAGAATTCAGGGAGAAGAGATTTGTAGCCTCAATCTTCTCTGCTGAATAAGGATTGATCCTCATCGTAAACTCAGGGAGGAGGGATTTGTAGCCTCAACCTACTCCACTGGAACTTCGAGGAGAAAGAATTTAGGGAGAAGAGATTTGTAACCTCAATCTTCTCTGCTGAAACTTTAAAGAAATAATGATCCTCAATGTAAACTCAGGAAGAAGGGATTTGTAACCTCAACCTACTCCACTGGAACTTCGAGGAGATGAGAATTCAGGGAGAAGAGATTCGTAGCCTCAATCTTCTCTGCTGAAACTTTAAAGAAATAATGATCCTCAATGTAACCTCAGGAAGAAGGGATTTGTAACCTCAACCTACTCCACTGGAACTTTGAGGAGATGAGAATTCAGGGAGAAGAGATTCGTAGCCTCAATCTTCTCTGCTGAAACTTTAAAGAAATAATGATCCTCAATGTAAACTCAGGAAGAAGGGATTTGTAACCTCAACCTACTCCACTGGAACTTCGAGGAGATGAGAATTCAGGGAGAAGAGATTTGTAGCCTCGATCTTCTCTGCTGAATCAATACAAGGATTGTCAAATCTCAAATCTTTGATCTGCTTCGCTTAGGAGGGCAAGATCTGGTGTTTTTGCCAATGTTGCTACACCGTCCTCTGGGGGACATGTCCTGTAGACTTGATTTCATATGCCTCGGTTTATGAAAAATGATTAGGATGTTATGATCAGAATGAATCAAATGCTCCTAACTGAATGTGTTATGAAAAATGTAAATGCAGAAATGTCATGAAAATGATCTCTTTCTTTGTCTAGGGCGTCATCGCTTGTTGCTCTTCAAGGCTCTATCGTAGCACGCTGCCCTCTTATTCGGTTGGTATTTTAACCAAAACACGAAGAAATAATTGCATTTTGCTCAAATAGCTTGCCCCACTGTGACTTCGGGGTCTATCCATTATGACTTAGAGATATAAGATACATCCTACCACAAGCCTTGGCTATAGGTTTTGTATCAACTTCCATCCATCCCACTGTAACTCGGGGGTATAGGATCTTATAACTTGTCCTATCAACTGATCACTCCTCGGGTGATCTGACCAAATATGTACGCATGATATTTACATGGATGCAGAACATCATTTTTCAAGAGTGATCCCCTTTTACACTTGGGATGACAATGCTCGTTTTCGCCAAGATTACACCACCGACGTGATATCTTGTTTCTGTTCAAATAGTATCCTTGACAGAAGATCAGAAGAGATAAACTCAATTTAAGCTCAATTATTTCCAACCTTCGTACTTGGTGAGCTCTTTAAACAACGGCCCTGTTTCGGGTTCCTATACTATCTAAAAGCTCCCAGAGTAATATGCAAAGCTCCTTTTATGAAAGTAATATTAATCCACTAATCGTTATTTCAATGCAAAATACTCGAAAAAGATCTTAGCGCTGGATAAGAAGGGAATTGATTAGGAGCATAGCTCAAAACGAACAAGTTAAGCAACTGTCAATAAGGAAATTTATTAGGTGCGTGTGCTAAACGCAAAAGATAGCAGATTCAGAAAGGGTAAGATGGGAATTAGGTGCCCCAGATATCGCAGCCCGAGCTTCACTGTTCCAACTTCTTGAGAACCATTCTAAGCTCAATATGTGTCTAGGGGATCCGGAGTACTTTGTCGATGCCCCAAGATGTAGCATACTTCTTCAGCGTTAATTCAAGCATAGCAAGACTACTGTATGCCCCACTTTCAATCAAATTTTAAGCCGCCCTTTTGGGTTTTCAACTCAAATCCCCTTTGGTCTCAAAGCGCCCTTTGCGGGTTTTCGCCTTGGCCTCTCCTTTTCTTTTTCTTTTTGATTTTCTTTTTTGATTTTTTGATTTTTGGTCTCAAGGCGCTCTTTTCTCTAAAGTTCCTTTTGTACCTGAAGGATCTTCTTTAATATCAGGTCCCATAATAAGATTCTCTTAGGCGAACCTCTTCGTTTGTAAACTCGCATTATCTGACCGTGACAGATTGCTATTAACTTTTCTTCTTCAGATTTAATTGATCACATCAGAATTAGATTCATTCTGCTTCGTTCAGCTTCAGTTCTGATAAAATTCGGAGGAAAGAATCTCAGCTTCAATAGGTCAGACTAATGAGAAATGTATTGCCCCGGTGCAGATTCTGGCTAACGTTTGATAAGCGAAGAGGGTAAATGGTGACTTCTCTACGCCACCCATTACAGGTCTCAGTCATCTTTCAAAATCCCTTTTGGATGGTTTTGGTTGCCTTTGTTACACTGATACTGTGTCTGATCTTTGAATAGACCGTAGATTGTCATTTTTGGTGTCGGATTTGAATTTGAATTTTGGATTTTGAATTTTGGGTCTCAAATTTGGATTTGGATTTGGTTTTGCATTTGAATTTGGATCTGGATCTGTATTCGAACATGAATTTGGATTTGCATTTGAATTTGAATTTAATGACTGTTTACCTTGTAACTTTGGCATATGAAGTGGCCTTACCCCCTTAGTAACGTAGTTAACAACCATGACTTGACGTCGGCGACGTTAACCCTATAACATTCATGCCCCACATAGAGAGTCTGCTAAGAAATAAAAGAGGCATATACATCTTGTCTTATTTCTGCGGCGAGCTAGGTTTCGATCCTTTTTTTTTTTGCAAGCTCGCAATGTCAACTAATCCTTTGTAAGTTAGGATCGGTCTTTCATCTTGCTCTTCCATCCTTAACGAATCGGAAGTTAGGTACAATCTTTGTCATCTTCGAAGTCCTGAGATCCCCCTTGACACATATCTCACTTAAAAGGGAGTTAGTAACAGCGTTGCTCTTGACATTGATATCTGGGCACCTATTGTAGGTACGAAGGCAATTTTCGAAGAATAAATGATTCTGAGAAGATTATTTGCATTGGTATGGTTATGAATACGAATGAAAGAATATGAATGAAAGTCCAAGTACTAAAGAATCTATAAAGAATAAAAGAATAATTGCTCAAAAGGATGCATTTCATTGAAATAAAAATTTTGGATACAAGCCTATTTCACAAAAGGACTCTTATTGCTTCTAGGCTGAAAGCAACAAGCGTGTTTTGGATATTACTCCAAGTAAGCTTTAAAATAGGTTTCTTCCACAGTCCCATCGTTCAAAAACACTCCCAAGTATGTAAGGACAGAAACTTTTATTCCCTGGTCCCCTCTTTGGATAGGTCATTCAGATTCCCTAATATTTCTTCCGGCATTTAACTTGTTCAACACATCGTAACTCTTTTGCCCCCACCCTCAACTACTGTTTTGTCTGAGTGACTAGGTTCTGAGGAATCGTCGAACTTTACAATTCCCATTTCAATGAACTTTTCGACCAACTTCTTAAAAGCAAGGCAATTTTCGATTGAATGCCCTGTAATCCCTGCGTGGTATTCACATTGAGCGTTATAGTCGTACCATTTGGGATATGGGGGTTGCATTGGTTGCACGTAACGAGGAGATACTATACGCGCCTCAAATAGGCTTTGATACAACTCATTGTATGTCATCGGGATGGGTGTAAACTGGAGCCTTTCTGTATTTGGCCCCGAGTTGGATTCTTGTTTTGAAGGGCCTTGGTAGTTAGGGATCACAGCCTTCGACTGACCTATAGTGATTGATTTAGAACGCCTTCCATTATGCATACTCAGGTTATTCACCTCATTTCCTTTGTTCTTTGGGGTTGCTCTTTTGACGTTTTCCCCCGCGTCTATTTTCCCAGCTTTTATTGCGTTTTCAATCATCTCGCCAGCCATAACAATGTCAGCAAAGCTCTTAGTGGTGCTTCCAATCATATGAGTAATGAATGGGGCTTTTAAGGTATTTATGAATAGCATGGTAGTTTCCTTTTCTAAGAGCGGGGGTTGAACTTGCATGGCAACCTCCCTCCATCTCTGTGCGTATTGTCTGAAGCTTTCGTTAAGCTTCTTTTCCATGTTCTGCAGAGTAATTCGGTCAGGCGTCAAGTCAGCCACGTGGCTATACTGCTGCATGAATGCGTGTGCCAAGTCTCTCCAGGAATTGATCCTATCGCGGCTTAATTGATTGTACCATTTGGCCGCGGCCCCGACTAAACTATCTTGGAAACAATGAATCAGAAGTTGATCATTGTTTACGTACCCTGTCATTCGCCTACAGAACATAGTTAGGTGGGCTTCAGGACAGCTAGTCCCATTGTATTTTTCAAACTCTGGCATTTTAAATTTATGGGGGAGGACTAAGTCTGGGACCAAGCTAAATTCTTTGGCGTCCATCCCTCGTCGGCCATCGACACCTTCTAAAGCTCTGAACTTTTCTTCCAACCATTTACAGCGCTCCTCCAATTGTCTTGAGGATTCGGTTCTTTCCCTCTCCTTCTCAACCAAGTCCAAATCAGGGGTGAGTGAATTGATGGGATTATCTAACGGGTTGGACCCCGAGCCGTCTTGTAAGTTCACAGGCATCCCAATATCAATTTGCCCCTGTTGAGGCCTAACAGTAATAGACGGTCTTTGCAGGGGAGCCTCCGTCTGTGTTTGAGTACGGGGTGGGGTGAAACCTGGAGGATAATCATCATTATCTTCTGCGGCGGTAGCCATAGGGGCCTTTCCCTTATCCATTGCTCCTTTCAGCAGCTGGGCCATTTCAGCCACCATACTTCTCTGAGCTTCCATCATCTGTTCACGCATATCGTCTTGCATTTTTACCAATTGTTCTTGCAATTGCTCCTGCATTTCCTTTTGGAGTTGCTCGAATCTTTGATCCATATTCTTGGTTTTAGCACATGTACCGTAGGGATGTGGAGTTTCCAGATTCTTTTCTTCTGTAATAACTTCCACCAATTAGGGTCTTCTTTCGGGTTTAAATGCATGTGATGCAATGTAGTGCAAATGCATGAATGCAAAAGAAAAGAAGACGTCGATTATGAATTCAGTTCCATTAGAATAACTTTTTCTAGAAAACAGATTTCTTTACATGAAAACGGACTACATGTACCGCCATTGCCCTTTCATGGTCCAAATAGAAACACTGATCTTCCCTTCATGGTCAAATCTTGTAGGTTTTCGAAAAGATGCATTTGTTAGCTCCTTGTCGCTTGATATGGGCCCCGACTCATTGCTCGCTTGCCTCCACGATACTCATAAAAAATGACGGCTCTTGGATAATCTTCGTTGGCTTGAATCTTTGGCAATCAAGTCATGTATTCCTTCGTGGACTTTCAGCTTTTCTCCTTTCGTGCTCTTGGCAGGTGAATCATGTATTCCTTCGTGGACTACCAGCCTTCTCTCGTCATATTTGCTTGGACTATATCCAGACGACCGTACTATAATCTATTTTTATCAAGAAATTCGTTTCCTTATGACAAACTATTCTATTAGGAATCGAATTTCGAATCGACACCTTCTTTTCTTTGATGTAATGCAAATGCATGAATGCAAAAAGATATCGATTTCGATTCAGTTTCAATTTAGAAAACGTTGTTTAAGGAACAAAAATCCTTACACAAAACGGAGTACAGACACTTCCGCCCTTACGCCCAAAGTCTTAACAAAGCAAACTCTTGACCACAATTGGATTGTAGCCCACATTAGTGCTCAATGTGTCGGCCTATACCGTCAGGGTCTGTAAATAATCAACTACCTTTTAAATTTGAGTTATGACCTCATTCATGTGGTAATCCCTATAGCCAAGGATACTTCCTTCAATATCTGTGAAGTTGTTCTGATTATCTTGAGAGAGATTGGCGAACAAGTGGGCATCCTTGTCCCGTAGTACGCCGACTTAAAATAATATCCTACACCCTCAGTACTTCTTGAGAATCGTCTGCATGGGTGTCTTCGCAGTATAGCTAATCTCGAAAAGTCTTTGAATGATACGGTCTTCTTTAATCGCTTTCTTTCACGCTCCTTTGGGCTATCCAAATCATCAGGGCTTGCATTCCCATTGTTTCTGATAAGTACAATATCCTAAAGTACCACAGTAAACTCAGACTTGTTGTTTAGTAGTTGTCCCATAGTAAATGAACCTCTTTTTTAACATCATAGGTGAAATTCTTTCCATCCAACTCATTTTTGTAGGTCTCACATTCTGTCAATCACTTTCCTTCCAACACCCTTACTATCTACAAGGCGACCATCTTCATATGAAAGAGGAATGCTGTAATGATAGAAATGTCCATGAATGCTCTCACGCTAACTTCATGTCAAGTGAATTCTGCAAGTCCTTATAGTTGTTGTAGAACCACTATTTGGCCTCATTATTCTATTGGGCCCCAAATGACCTTAATTACTTACTCTGCGTTGAGCTGATGCGAGTGAAATCCTGCAACTCCGATGTATGCCCCCGGTGACACTATCTAACTTTTCTAACTAGGCTTTTTCTGACCACGCACGGACGTTAGCGTTGTCCTCCACTTTATCAAGATATTCATTCCTCCTTACAAAACTTTCTAACTTAGAAATAGAACCGTGAATCGATACCTTTAAATGCTTTATGACATGCAATGATGACAAAATAAAATGGGTTAGCATCACATATAACAAATATAATCCAAAGAAAATGAACAAGCACCTATATAGGTAGTCACTAAGGGTCAACATGGTTCTACCTAAAGCGAGCTCCTAGGGTTCACTATATGTGTTTTTGGTTCTAGAGAAAAGGGTACCTGAACCAGCAGATTCCTCGATCCTCACCCATTATAGGTTCATATGGACCAAGTTCAGTTCAGGGGGACACATTTCCCTACTGCCATGCGGAGATGAAAATCTCACGAAGCACATAGGTACGGATGTATCCCGGAAGCAATCCACTAGCCCATGCGGAGGTGAAAACCTCACGAAAGCGTAGCTTCTTACTCCCACTTAAGGGTGTGACCGTAACGGTCATGCAAATGCAATGCGTGCGCGGAAAATAACAGACATATGCAACAATTACATGTAAAAATATCATATTTTGGAAAATTTCCAACTCAGACATTAAGACAGAAAATAATCAATTTTTGGCTTGACTCTCTTGGTCCCCAGTGGAGTCGCCAAGCTGTCGTAACCATTTTTTTAAAACGGATTTAAGAAAACGGGGTCTCGACTTTAAAATTGAAAACGGGGAGTCGCCACCAACCTTTTTAGGTGCGATTGGGTCACCTTATAAAACGTTTTGGTCTACGAAAAGTCGAGAAAAAAGGTTCGGGAGTCGGTTACGCGCGGGGAAGGATTAGCACCCCCGCAACGCCCAAAATTGGTACCAAATTGAGCTATTTTCTGTCTTAAGTCGAAATTTGGAAAGATTTGAAAATAGGATTCTTTTTTGAAACAGGGATAATTTGAGTAGAAAATCGAGATTCCTTTGCCTCGGAAGAATTCGAACATCGCATCCAGCACGATTGGACACGAGATTCGTGAATTCTTTGAAACTAGAGATATCTCGCGAGTTGCAAAACTTTGTTTAGAAGGATATTTTACGTGTTTAGGCGGAAGAGAAATCGCAACCCAGCACGTTAGGGCACTATTTCCCGGATTTCTAAATACAAAAAAAAACATTGCCTTGTTTTTGGAACATTTTGAATAAAATCTGAGATGATTTGGGTTGGAAAATCGAGATTCTTTCGCTTCGGAAGAATAGGAACATCACATCCAGCACGATTGGACACGTAGTTCTTAAATTCCTCAAAATTAAAGTTATCTCGCGAGTTGTAAATTTTAGGAGGGTATTTTAAGTATTTAGACGAGCGAGAAATCGCAACCCAGCACGTTAGGGCACTATTTCCCGTACATCTAAGCACTGAAACATTGCCTCGATTTGTATGATTTTTAATTAAGAAATATATTTTTTAAAACGATGATGCAAGAATATAAAATTAGCAGATTTACGAGACATCAATGCTAAAATACGCAATTCATATGATAAAATAAAGTACTAACAATGCATGTAATCTCTAACGTGATAACAATAATATTAAACACAAAATGAAACAATGAATATGTATATAACATATAATAATAAGTAAGGTGATGGAACATAATATAAGAACAAACCATACTATATATATAACATGTAATATGTACATAATATGCAGAAAGATGCAACATTAAAAGGATATAGAAAAAAGCTATATATGTAATGCTCGAAAGTATATACGATATATAGATTGAAAATATGAAAAAGTATATGGATGATGGGATATTAAAATACATAGCTAAGAAAGATATAAGAGGTAATAAAATATGTGGATGAAAATATATACATAATACATACAGAAAATGTGATATTAAAATATAAATTCATAATATATATAATATGTACATCATTAAAATATATATATAAATATAAACATAGTATTATATCAAAAATACATATACATAATACAGAATCAAATATGTATGAACGTAAGAATATATATAAAATATGCATGGGTTTGAAATACATATGAAATGGTAAAAGGTACATGTGTAATATATATACATGATAGAGTAAAAAAATGCATGAGATAATGAAAATATAAATAATATACAATACACGAAATATGTACATGAAACGTATAGGTAAATAAATAATAACATTTAAAAAGGGAAGTAACGATAACGAAAATAATAAATTTAATATTAGAGTATAATAATAATAGTAAATATATTATAGTAACAATGACGATGGATGATAATTATATATATAATAGTAGAAATAAGTATAATGGTAATGATGATAAAGATAGTATAAATAATATATACATAATAATATACTAATGATAAATAATATAATAATGATAATATATAATATAACTAATATTATAAATTAAAAGAAAATAACAAAGGAAATGCAACAAGGATGAAATTAGATTACAAATGAAACTTTTAGGGCTAAATAGAAATGAAAAGAGTGAGGGAGGGCCTATGCGAACACGGGTAAAACGTGGGGGGACCAGAGGAGCAATTTTACCGCGTGTTAAAACGGGGTCGTAGCATAAGGGACTAAATTGTGACACGGGGTAAATTAACAGATCAATTTAAAATATTAAAAAGCTTAATTGCACAGGTCTGAAAAAGCGGAGGGGCTTATTGCGCAAATATCCCCTCCGATTAAAAACACGCGGACCTGGCCTAGGGTCGGGTCGGACGAATCGGGCCGAGTGAAACGGCGCCGTTTTGGGGCTTAAGAGTGCCGACCAAAACGACGTCGTTTTGTATCGGCTATATAAGTAAAAAGTTTGGTTTTTTGAATCATTTGTTATCCTGTTTTAAAAAAAAAAATCTAATCCTCTTCTTTGTTTTCTCTGCAGGTCTTCAGCTCCGGCGAGGGTCTGCCTCGTCGCCCGGCCGAGTTCCGTCGTCGCCGCCGGCTCCGGCCACCGTACACGGTGGCCGGAAGAGGTAAAAATGTTTTTTTTTTTATACTTTCTTTATTTATTTTATACCTCTATATAATATATATATGTATTTTGAAAAATCAAAAAGAGAAGAAAAGGTCTAGAAACCGATTCTAAAAACCAAAAAGAATCACCTTTTGTTATTTGATTTTGATCTCCTTATTTCTGGTTCACTAGTTGGTGTTCGTTCCTCTGATTTTGATGCTTTTTCTTTGCCGATATATTGATGGAATCCCCTCTTTTGTAAAAAATCTACTGTTTTTGTATATATTCCCAAAAAAAAAAAGTCCCTACATTATTGTTTTGCTTGGCTTATATAGCCATTTACATCTCTTTGTTTATTCTTTCTGTCTTTTCTCTTCTTTTGCAGATGCAAGTGGCCTGGTGGGACGGTGGCGTGTTGCAGGCACGGTCGGTGGAGTCAGAGGCTAAGGCAAGTGGCTGTGGCAGAACCAAGTGGGAAGTCTAGGGTTGGGGTTAGATGGGTTAGGTTGGTATCGGGTTGGATAGGGTATTGGGTAGGCTAAATGGGTAGTGGGTTATTTTGTGATAGGTTATTAGGATTCTAAAATTGGGCTGATGGTTTGGGTTTGGTTTTTTTGTAACCAGGCCAAAATTGGCCTATAACAATACACATATATTTTATGTATGTGCTTTTAATATTATTATATATGTTTTGGCATAACACATTTGTATATATATTAAGATTATATTTTACATATACTATATTCTTCTATATATATTATATGTGTTTGTTACTTTAATAGTTATATGCGTTTTATACCAGCCCTTGTATATATTTTAATATTATTTATGTACAAGTATTCTAGGGTATTGTATATATATATTTTGACCCTTTTTATATATTATGTATATACTTTTTATTTCAATTATTACGCATGTATTTTATTACACGTATCTATACATATTTATATATCGTTATTATTAGTCATTTTTACATTATCATTATTTTCAATATTTTATTATTCGCCTATGTATATATATACATGTAGATATTTTCTTTATATACTTATTATTTATTGTTGTAAAATATTCTTCTCTGGTCAAATTATTATACATGATTTTTACTCTTTTCTCTATTATAAATTTTTATTATCATTCTAATGTTTTCATATTATGTTAAATTTTTTATTAATCATATCATTATTTGCATCTCCTTTTTTCTTTGTTTTTACAATGATCTCATTAATTCTTTTATCATTACAAAAGTATTTTTCATGCTTTTAATTAATTTCAAAAATAAGGCAATGTACTAATTTTAACATTAAGTCTGTGATTTCATCGCTATGTTGGATGAATCACGTTGGCTCATGTTAAAATGGGACAACCCTTCTAAAAATAAAAAGTTTCTCATGTTTTAATTGGATCACGATTAAAATTTAAATTGAACTCGTATTTTTGAAAATCAAAACAACACGTGTTTATGAGATACCAATTTTGGGCGTCGCGGGGGTGCTAATACCTTCCCCGCGCGTAACTGACTCCCGAACCCTACTTTCTCTCTGAATCATAACGCGGACCTAAACTTGGCCTTATTTTACTCGAAAACAAATTTTTGTTAAAAGTGGTTTTATTAGGTGTCCGATCACACCTAGAAAAAAAAGATCGGTGGCGACTCCCTTTTTTTATATAAAATCTAAACTTTCAAAATTTTCACAAAATCGCCACAATTAGCGACCGAAGCGAAATTTTACATCGCTACAGCTGGCGACTCCACTGGGGAAGCCTTTTGAGAGTCGAGTCGAATTAATCGCACGTTGTCGAAATTTTCAAAATGTCTTGTTCAAGTAAATATTTATTTGTGATTCGAAAATTTCGTTTTTGAAAGTCATGCATTTGTAATTATTGCGAATGTTTTGCGTGCTTGTTTTATTCTTTTGTTTAAATCTAAAGTTTACGTTTTTAGTTTAGCTTTAAATAGAGTGGAAGGTTTGTGAGCCTCTCCCCACACACTGTTCACGTGCATTTTGCATAACATGAGCGCCATACCCGGGCTCCGTCCATTTAAGTGAAAGTAAACGCTACGCCTTCGTGAGTTAACTCGTCCCTCCGCACAGGCTAGTGAATACTTTTGGGTTACATATGACTTATGCTTTCGTGAGTTAACTTGTCCCTCCGCATAGGCATAAGTAAATGTAATCCCTCGAATTGAGCTCGTAAGCCCGTGATGGGCCATGATCGAGGTTTCGTATTAGTCTTAGTAGACGATAGTACGAACAATTCGAGTACCTATTTAGAACCGAAACTACATATAGTGAAATGTACGAGCCACCCAACTAGAGCCGTGCCGAACCTCTGTTCGTTTAGCAGTTACCAAATGAGTACACGGGAGAAATGCCTCTTACCTGTTGCATTTTTACTTTTTATACAAGGGAATCGGGTTTGCTTAGTAGATTAGAACGGATAGCTTAATTTGTCAAAATCTCTGTTTCTCTTTTTACTCATGTTACTAACCATGATTTGTTTGTTGTCGTCTTATTTGTCATCATGCATTTTAGGCATCATTTTAGGAAGGTGTTGACTAGAGACCAGTTGCCAAAAGACGGGTTTCTAATGGAGGAGTCGATTACACTAACAACCGAGAGGAATGTCACGGTTCGGGATTGGTCCCTGAAAACCCAAAGAGAAAGAGGGGATAGCTTAATGGAAGGATGTGTTGCCGATTTGCCGGGGCACGTAATGGTGAATGTTCGTCAAAATAATCTTGAGGATTTGGTTCAGATTTGGAATCAATGGGACTCGGATACTAGGGAAATCTTCATAGAGAGGTATGGTGATATAGCTAACCTAGTCGCTGTCAAGGTAGACGAGCAGTTGATACAAGCTTTAGTCAAATTTTGGGATCCCGCCTATCAATGTTTCACTTTTAATGGAGAAGATATGACTCCCACTATCGAGGAATACGCGGCCTTACTTCGCATTGATAATGTACAGCCCTACAAGATCTATGTAAAAGAACCTAAACCGATGACCTTCAAAAAGAAAATAATGAGATTGACGGATATGACCGACACATGGGCCGAGAAACAGATAAAGAAGAAGAATGAAACTATTTGTATTCCGTGGTCCTCTATACGAGATTTGGTCTTGAGCCATCCTGACACCTTGAAGAGGGTAAACCTGTTTGCTTTGGCCGTCTACGGGTTGGTTGTCTTTCCAAAAGTCCTCGGGCACATTGAAGTCGCGGTAGTAGATTTCTTCGAAAGGTTAAAACAAGGAATCAACCCTGTCCCGACAATCCTAGCCGAAACCTTCAGGTCTTTGAATGGCTGTCGGAAGAAGGGAGAAGGACGATTTATTGGATGCGCGCAACTGCTCAATGTTTGGATTATGAGCCACTTTTAGAAAGAAGAACGCACGCTGTATCACATGTTTTCAAAAATGTTTTCCCCTTTAGAAGCCTATTGTAAGAGGGAATGGCCTAAGGAAATTACTGAACAACATTGGGTTTCGGTCTTTCAGAATCTCCGCACTAAGGATGTGACATGGAGGGCGCCATGGATACGCCCGTCAGTCTTATTATATAAGGTCGGAAGTCAGGATTGGGTACCACTGCTAGGTCTGTAGGGAGGAGTCGGATACGCCCCGCTATTGGTCCAAAGACAGTTTTCTTCGCGACAATTCGTACCCGCCACCGGAGGTTTAGCGCAATCCGAATTCCCTTTCGTGGGCGAGGGCTACATGAAGAAGGTTCGAGACACCGCTAAGTCTTGGAAAAAATTTATCTGATGGAGTTGGCGTTGTATGTCGATACTCTCACCCAAGACTATAATGTATGGAGAAAGCAACGAGTAAAAAGCCAGCAAGTATCGTCGACAAGTTATGCTGCTCAGAACCCTTTCATAGAGGAAGCACCATCTGAGCTTGAAATAGCTAGAGGAGAATTTGAACGCGAGAAATCCAAGATGTTGCGGGATCTCAGCGTCCTTCAAGAAGAAAATTACCAATTAAAGATTGACGTTCAAATTGAAAGATCTAGGACTGAAAAAGTACAGAAAGAGGCCGAAATCGTGAGAAACGACTTAAGAGACCTTCACTTGGAAAATAAGAAGCTAAGAGCCACTATTAAGAATAGCGGACTAGGCAAGTCACCTGAAAAATGGAAGGAAGAATTGAGCAACGTAAAAGGCGGAATGGAATTTTGGAAAGGGAAGGCGAAGAAGGAGGAAGAAAAGGCCGCCCGAGTTTTGATAGAATTGAGAAAGAAGAGCGCCGAATATGAGACCGTGTCTAATGAATTAATGACCAACCGATCAAATGCCAAGGATTAGGAGAAAGAATAAGGGATTTGGAAGATACATTACAGGCTCGCCAGCAACAGTTGGACACTCTTTTAAAAACTGTAGAAGAAAAGAATGACCAGTATGTTAGGGACATTCACGCTTACAAAATGGACCTCCAAGAAAGAGAAATGCAACTTGGCTTCTTGATCAATGAAATCCGTGGAGCGGCCATGCACATGGTCCAGTTATCAGATGAAGCGGAGGACCTTAGTTGCCAATTCCCGCCAAGCCAACGATCCAGCATATCAGAATTCTTGGAGCGGGTGAAGAAGTATAGTGATGTAGCTAGAAAGTTTGTATAGATGGCCGAATTAAGATGGCAAAATGTTTTGTAACGAACTCTTTTGAATAAATGAAATGCCTAAATAGGGGCTATCTTGAAATCAACACCAAACTCATACATTTGCATTACATTACATCGCATCATTATAGAAAAGAGGTGTTGATCCATATTCAATTCCTAAATAGGGGAGTTCGTCATAAGGGGATGAATTTCTTGATAAAGTGGATTACAATGCGGTTGCCCATGTATGGCCCAAGTGAGCACGAGGGAAGAAGGATGATAACTCACAAAGGAACGCTAGGTTTTACTCGAAAGATTCAAATTGATGAAGATCATGCGGGAGCCATCACTTCTCTACTTTCCTAAAGGAGCTAGCAAGCATCGCAAGGAGTAGTGAGCAAAGAGTCACAGCCCGGACCAAACAAAAGGCGCGGATGAAGACACCTTTGGCAAGTTTACGAGAGTCGACCATAGTATTCAGACATGAAGAGAAAGATCGGCATCGTCGCTTGGACTATGAGGGCAAGGTCGCATATATGATCCATTTTATGTAAAGAAATTTGTTCCCTAGAAAAATTCTCCTAATGGAATTGAATATAAGGTCGACGCTTCTTTTCTTGCATTCATTTGCACCTCATTGCATCATTGCATCATTTGCACTGTATCATTTGCACTAGATTTTACGAAGCGACCCTAATTGGATAAAATTATTTCAGTTAACCTAAGAGTCATGGAACGAAGGTTAGAACAGATAGAGCATAGGCAAATACAGATACAAGAGCAGTTATCCAGAATTCAGCAGGATATGCAGAACCAGATGGTAGAGCTTCAAAGAAATATGATTAGTCAGCTCAAACAGTTATTATCCGAAGGGCTCGGAAAAGGAAAAGTCCTGATGGGCCATGGCGAGGAGGATAACGAAGACGTCGTTTACGCCCCAAGGTTCACCCCAACAAACAGCCAGACTCAACCAGATGCACCTTCGCGAGGGATGCCCGTTATCTCTGGACTCCGACAGTATCAGGCCAGTATAGAATGCCCGAAATAGTGCGAGGCTTTTGAAAAGCGAGAGTGGAACTCGCAAGAGGGTACTTTGTGGGCAATAAAAGGAAAAGAAAGTAAAGTGAGGCAGGTTATTATAGGCCAGCCAAGAGTGACAACCCCTAGCCATCAGGGTCCTCAAAAGCAAGGATCCAATGCTAGATCAAAAACTGAAAAACTCCCTTTTACGCCAATTCCAATGTCGTATAAGGAGCTATATCAAAGTTTATATGATGCGCACATGGTGTCCCCAGTTTATATAAAACCGTTGCAGCCTCCATATCCCAAGTGGTACGATTCGAATGCTCGATGCGAATACCATGCGGGAAATACAGGACATTCAATCGAGAACTGCCTCGCCTTTAAAAGACAGGTCCAAGGACTCATTGATATGGGCATTCTGCGATTTGATAATGCTAGCAATGCGACCAAAAATCCATTCCCTGACCATACTAAAGGGAATGTGAACGCAGTGACGAAGGAATGAAATTTACCAAGCATTTGCCCTTACATACCTGAGAGTTTTGTGAACAATAGGACTGTGGAAGAAGTCTCTGTCTTTTTAGAGCTAACTCAGGGTAATACCCAGAACACGCTTACTGCTTTAAGCCTAGAGGCAGTGAGAATCCTTTTGTGAAAATAGACCTTTGTCTAGGATCTTTATCTCAATAAGAATGCATCTTTTGAGTAAATTTTCATTTATTTCTCATACCATACAACGATTATTCTTAGATTTTTTTTTCTTTTATTCATAACCATACTGCACAATTGTTCTTAGATTCTAGTGTTCTTCGAACTCATTTTCAAATATTCTTCTACTTATTCTCCATGATCATGACACACAAATAATCATTCTTAGATTCATTTATTCTTTGAAATCTTTCTTTATACCTGCAAAAAGGGGGTCTCCAGATATCGATATCATGAGCGACACTGTTGTTAAACTGAAATCTCCTTGGGAGTCAAATATGTGTCTAGGGGAATCTCAGAACTTTGAAGACAACAAAGATTGTGACCTATCTTCTGATTTGTCGAGGATGGTAGAACAAGATGAAAATGAATCCCACAAGGTCAGTGGATATCGCGAATAAACAAAGATTGAAGCCTAGCTCACTACTAAAAAGGGCAAGACATCATTGAAACAGTTCAAACATGTCTTCGCACAACTATATCAAGACAGGCCTAGGCTACCGAGACACGGGCACACCAAAATTCCAAAAGAAGTCTACAAGGATAGTCGTAAGACGCAGGCTAGTGGTTTTACAATAGTCAAGCTGATCATGAGGTTAAGATATTATTAGCCTGCCATGAAAGAGGACTACATCAGTGTGTCGTAGAGGTCAAATTGAGGGAAATAAGATTCATGTTTCTTTGAAGACTCTCCATGTGGGGCACGGGTTGATGGGCCAGCTTCACCTACTTCAAGTCACCTCCACCCTGGTCAATTACTTCACCAAGAGAGTAAGGTCGCTTCACGTGCCAAAGATACCAAGTAAACGGTCATCAGATTCAAACTCGAATCCCAAAATCCAAATTCAAAGATGAATCCAAATTCGAGTTTGAATTCAAAAAAAAAAAAAGAAGAAATAAATTGAAGAAGATGACCGAGACTGGTAAAAATTGGTATAAGAATCTACCACTTACTCTCTATGCTGACGTTGAAGCAAACGCCTTCAAATCCCTACGATCTCAAAGGCATCAGTCCGTACACAGTCTCTAAAGCTTGAAATGATAGATTTTCCTTTCAAACCAGTGGATGAAGGTATCATGAGGGAAGACTTCTATACAAATTCAGGAAAGAGGAAGCCTGATCAGCTCATTATTTCTAAGGATCAAGTTAGCAAGTCTCAGCTCAATCAAGTTTTGAACAAAGAATGTGATCAAGTTCCGTGACAAAAATGGGAACCCCAAGTTCATGGTCGTTATGGCACAAAAAAACCATCATACTAAATTTTGCCAGCAGAGATTTCTTGACAATGTCCCGCCTGGAACTGTTATAGACAACGAAGTCTGTCATCCTAAGAACAATGACTTCTATCTTTGAGCCCATGCTGGTATGATTGGAACCAAGAGGCATATTCATTATCATGTTCTCTTAGATCAGATGGGGCTTTTGGCTAACGATCTGTAGGAGATAGTCCTTTCTCTGGTGTATGTATATCAAAGGAGCACAACTGCCATACCTGTATTTGTTCCTATTTACTTTGGTAGCCTCACAGCTGGAGAAATTTATAAGGTCTGAGGACGCTTAAAAGACATCGTCGAGCCATGGTGGGATAACTGCTCTAGGAGCAATTTATGTACCTCAGCTTTCCAAGTTGAAGGATAATGGCAGCAACTTCATTCTTATCTGTTGGGAATCATTGGACCATCTTTTTGCATAAAGCTTGCCAAATGACAAGACTGTTACTGGGGCAACCCCTTCCTCATGGATTTATGGATCGAGATCTCTTCCTTCAAGCCTCGATTGAATCAAGATTTGTTGAGAGTATCCATCTTAATCAAATGTGTCAAAATGGGTGATACAAACTTATGTCAAGAAGAATTCGTCCACAAGAATTTCTTAAGGAAATCAAGAGGAAAACGCGTAAAGGGCGTCTTGAGACCTTTTAAAAAGTTGATCAAGAAAAAAGAAAAAAGAAGAAAAACACAAAAAAAAAAGAAAAAAGAAGAAAAACACAAAAAAAGAAAAAAGGAAGAAAAAGAAAAAAAAGAAAAGAAAAAGAAAAGCAAAAAGAAAAAGGAGAGGCCAAAGTGAAAACCCGCCAGGGCGCTTTGAGTCCAAAGGGCATTGGAGTTGAAAACCCAAAAAGGGCGGCTCAAATTCTGATCAAAAGTGGGGCACGCGGTAGCCTTATCATGCTTGAATTGACAATGAGGAAGTATGACACGTCTTGGGGCATCGACAAAGTACTCCGAATCCCCTAGGCACACATTGAGCTTGGAGGAGTTCTTAAGAAATGGAACAGAGAAGCTTAGGTTGCGATATCTGGGGCACCTAGCTTTCATCTTTCTTAGCATATTTGCTATCTTCGAATCATGACGGGTTGTTGTCCCGATCAATTTCCTTTTTATTTGATTAATTTATTCGTGTCGAGCTATGCTCCCAATAAATTCTTTCTTGATCGCTTTCGCTTAACTTGCTTGTTTCGAGTTATGCTTGCGTTTAATTTCCTTCTTGTTCATTGTCATGATCCTTTTTCAAGCATTTTGCATTGAAATAATGATTAGTGGACTAATAACACTTTTATGAAAGGAGTTTTGTGTATTACCTTGGAAGTTTCTAAATAGTACAGAAACCTAAAACAGGACTATTGTTTAAGACCTTCCACGCTTAAGGGTTGGAAATCTCCAAATCCAAATTGAAATCATCTCCTCAGATTTTTTCAAAGGTATTAGCTGAACAGAAACTAGATATCGCGTCAGTGATATAATCTTGATGAAACAAGTTACAGATCATATACCTTTGAGATACAATGGAAGGGACCCTGAGGTCGCAGTGGGGCAAGCTGGGTGAGCAAAACATTTCCTCGAGTTTTGGGTCGAAATACCAGTCAAATAATAAGGCGTCCCAAGTTGAAAAAAGAGAAGAAGATCAAGATGAAAACTGAAAAGGACATCTTAATAAACAGAAAAATTAGGATGAAAGCTCGAAAACCATCCTAGTGAAACAGATTTGGGCCCAAAGAGTAAAATGATTCAAGGAGTAAGTCAAACAGCAAGACTACAGTATTCGAAACATTTTCAGAAGCCTGAGATTCTCTATGCAAAAAAGGATTCTTGATCGAGAAACATGGAAGAGTTCATGCGCTGAGTATCTAGAGCATCACCTGGATGAGAATTTGATGAACACAAGAGCCTCAAAGCAAGGACAAAAGTTCAATCGGGGTCAAAAGAGTGATGTCCGAAAAACAAAGATTACTCACAAAGATGGAAGACGAGTACAAAGCCTGAAAGAAAGTCAAGAATTGAAGCAATAAATGCGAATCGTCACAAGAAATCTCGACGAAAAGCAACACATGACAAGCATGTCTAGGGTGCATAGCATAATCATGTAGGCATACATACATTTAAGACAAACACATGCATGTCATGATAACATCATTCACGACATATTCAGGTGCTCCAACCGAGTAAGAAGATGCGATGATAGTTGCACTAGATTAAGGAAAACACCAGAATTTTGCCAGAAGATATGTTTGATGCCATGTTTAAATTGTGTTTTCAAAAGTCAACTCGTATTGCGAGAAACGAGTTGCGCCTCAGGTCACACGCTGAGGTATTTGCAATTTATGTTTTCAAAATCCAACTTGTATTGTGAGAAACGAGTTGCGCCTCAGGTCACACGCTGAGGTATTTGCAATTTATGTTTTCAAAAGTCAACTCGCATTGCGAGAAACGAGTTGCGCCTCAGGTCACACGCTGAGGTATTTGCAATTTATGTTTTCAAAAGTCAACTCGTATTGCGAGAAACGAGTTGCGCCTCAGGTCACACGCTGAGGTACTTGCAATTTATGTTTTCAAAAGTCAACTCGTATTGCGAGAAACGAGTTGCGCCTCAGGTTACACGCTGAGGTATTTGCAATTTATGTTTTCAAAAGTCAACTCGAAACGAGTTGCGCCTCAGGTCACATGCTGAGGTATTTGCAATTTATGTTTTCAAAAGCCAACTCGTATTGCGAGAAACGAGTTGCGCCTCAGGTCACATGCTGAGGTATTTGCAATTTATGTTTTCAAAAGTCAACTCGAAACGAGTTGCGCCTCAGGTCACACGCTGAGGTATTTGCAATTTATGTTTTCAAAAGCCAACTCGTATTGCGAGAAACGAGTTGCGCCTCAGGTCACACGCTGAGGTACTTGCAATTTATGTTTTCAAAAGTCAACTCGTATTGCGAGAAACGAGTTGCGCCTCAGGTCACACGCTGAGGTATTTGCAATTTATGTTTTCAAAAGTCAACTCGAAACGAGTTGCGCCTCAGGTCACATGCTGAGGTATTTGCAATTTATGTTTTCAAAAGTCAACTCGAAACGAGTTGCGCCTCAGGTCATATGCTGAGGTATTTGCAATTTATGTTTTCAAAAGTCAACTCGAAACGAGTTGCGCCTCAGGTCACATGCTGAGGTATTTGCAATTTATGTTTTCAAAAGTCAACTCGTATTGCGAGAAACGAGTTGCGCCTCAGATCACACGCTGAGGTATTTGCAATTTATGTTTTCAAAAGCCAACTCGTATTGCGAGAAACGAGTTGCGCCTCAGGTCACACGCTGAGGTACTTGCAATTTATGTTTTCAAAAGTCAACTCGTATTGCGAGAAACGAGTTGCGCCTCAGGTCACACGCTGAGGTATTTGCAATTTATGTTTTCAAAAGTCAACTCGAAACGAGTTGCGCCTCAGGTCACATGCTGAGGTATTTGCAATTTATGTTTTCAAAAGTCAACTCGAAACGAGTTGCGCCTCAGGTCATATGCTGAGGTATTTGCAATTTATGTTTTCAAAAGTCAACTCGAAACGAGTTGCGCCTCAGGTCACATGCTGAGGTATTTGCAATTTATGTTTTCAAAAGTCAACTCGTATTGCGAGAAACGAGTTGCGCCTCAGGTCACACGCTGAGGTATTTGCAATTTATGTTTTCAAAAGCCAACTCGTATTGCGAGAAACGAGTTGCGCCTCAGGTCACACGCTGAGGTACTTGAAATTTATGTTTTCAAAAGTCAACTCGTATTGCGAGAAACGAGTTGCGCCTAAGGTCACACGCTGAGGTATTTGCAATTTATGTTTTCAAAAGTCAACTCGAAACGAGTTGCGCCTCAGGTCACATGCTGAGGTATTTGCAATTTATGTTTTCAAAAGTCAACTCGAAACGAGTTGCGCCTCAGGTCACATGCTGAGGTATTTGCAATTTATGTTTTCAAAAGTCAACCCGAAACGAGTTGCGCCTCAGGTCACATGCTGAGGTATTTGCAATTTATGTTTTCAAAAGTCAACTCGTATTGCGAGAAACGAGTTGCGCCTCAGGTCACATGCTGAGGTATTTGCAATTTATGTTTTCAAAAGCCAACTTGTATTGCGAGAAACGAGTTGCGCCTCAGGTCACATGCTGAGGTATTTGCAATTTATGTTTTCAAAAGTCAACTCGAAACGAGTTGCGCCTCAGGTCACATGATGAGGTATTTGCAATTTATGTTTTCAAAAGTCAACTCGTATTGCGAGAAACGAGTTGCGCCTCAGGTCACACGCTGAGGTATTTGCAATTTATGTTTTCAAAAGCCAACTCGTATTGCGAGAAACGAGTTGCGCCTCAGGTCACACGCTGAGGTACTTGCAATTTATGTTTTCAAAAGTCAACTCGTATTGCGAGAAACGAGTTGCGCCTCAGGTCACACGCTGAGGTATTTGCAATTTATGTTTTCAAAAGTCAACTCGAAACGAGTTGCGCCTCAGGTCACATGCTGAGGTATTTGCAATTTATGTTTTCAAAAGTCAACTCGAAACGAGTTGCGCCTCAGGTCATATGCTGAGGTATTTGCAATTTATGTTTTCAAAAGTCAACTCGAAACGAGTTACGCCTCAGGTCACATGCTGAGGTATTTGCAATTTATGTTTTCAAAAGTCAACTCGTATTGCGAGAAACGAGTTGCGCCTCAGGTCACACGCTGAGGTATTTGCAATTTATGTTTTCAAAAGCCAACTCGTATTGCGAGAAACGAGTTGCGCCTCAGGTCACACGCTGAGGTACTTGCAATTTATGTTTTCAAAAGTCAACTCGTATTGCGAGAAACGAGTTGCGCCTAAGGTCACACGCTGAGGTATTTGCAATTTATGTTTTCAAAAGTCAACTCGAAACGAGTTGCGCCTCAGGTCACATGCTGAGGTATTTGCAATTTATGTTTTCAAAAGTCAACTCGAAACGAGTTGCGCCTCAGGTCACATGCTGAGGTATTTGCAATTTATGTTTTCAAAAGTCAACCCGAAACGAGTTGCGCCTCAGGTCACATGCTGAGGTATTTGCAATTTATGTTTTCAAAAGTCAACTCGTATTGCGAGAAACGAG
Source organism: Gossypium stocksii (assembly GCA_020496765.1). Taxonomy (NCBI): domain Eukaryota; kingdom Viridiplantae; phylum Streptophyta; class Magnoliopsida; order Malvales; family Malvaceae; genus Gossypium; species Gossypium stocksii. Next base: position 7,955,085 of record CM035623.1, read on the forward strand.
TTGCGCCTCAGGTCACATGCTGAGGTATTTGCAATTTATGTTTTCAAAAGTCAACTCGGAACGAGTTGCGCCTCAGGTCACATGCTGAGGTATTTGCAATTTATGTTTTCAAAAGTCAACTCGAAACGAGTTGCGCCTCAGGTCACATGCTGAGGTATTTGCAATTTATGTTTTCAAAAGTCAACTCGTATTGCGAGAAACGAGTTGCGCCTCAGGTCACACGCTGAGGTATTTGCAATTTATGTTTTCAAAAGTCAACTCGTATTGCGAGAAACGAGTTGCGCCTCAAGCCACACACTGGGGCACTCTTAACTTATGTTCCAAAAGAATTAACCCATATTACGACAATGCGCAGGTCGAGCAATTTTTGATTTCATCTCAATAAAGAATAAAGTTGCAAGAGAGACAATTGAAGATGCAAAATTTGCCTCTTTGAAGTTACAAAGGACCCAATCAAAGATATAGACCTTGCATCGCCAGTGAAGTCGCAGAGGCGCAGATTGAAGATACCAGACCTCATCCATGAAGTTGCAGAAGATCAAATCGCGACGAATTTTATATCTTTGAAAAGATGACAGATCAAGGTTACAAGACATATCTCTGAAGTTGCGGTGAAATGAACCAAGGTGACAAGATACGGTGGGTTAGACTGGAAAGGGAGCTGAACAAGAAGAGCACCAAAGAAGTCAAGACTCGACAAGATCTGGCAAAATTGGCCTTTCTTTTTGTCTTTGCTCTATTGCCGTTACACGACAATGAGCAAAGAGGGGCAGCTGTTATAGCCCAATTTTGCCCATTTCAAAACCATACCCGGGCCCAATTAAGCAAATAAACATAAAATAATAAAACCAAAACAAATGTCCATTTACATCAGTCCAAATTAACCCAAATCTACAGTCCAATTAGCCCACACCATTACAAATACCCAAAACCCCTAAATCCTACCCAATACCCGGGGCCCATTTCTAATACCCAAACCACTACCCAAACCAAGACCCAATTACACCCCAAGCCCAAATAGTGACCTAGCCCGAACTAGGGTTTCAGAATTTCTGAAACCCTAGCCACCTGCCCTCTAGCCCCATACCACCACCGCCATTTTAGCCTCTGCCCACACCTGCTCCCGTCACTTCCATCAACCTGCAAAGAGAAGCAACACGCAATAAGGACGAGAGGCAGCAGAGACAGTAAAAAAGAAAAAGCAGAACAAAATAGCAAAAAAAGAAGTCAGAACCCTTTGTAATCGGTGGTATAAAACCACAACAAAATCAATGTATTAGGGGGGATTTTCAGACTTTCTTACCGACTTTGGCTAGAAACAGAAGCTAAAACCTTTGTAAAAGGGGAATCCCCATTTCTTGTATACGAATATCAGAAGTCAAACAGAAAAGATTTTGGAAAAGGTTTCCGTTTTTATTTTTGCTCTTCATTTTTCCTTTTTATTTTTTTTTACATTTTTGATACAAAAGTAAAAAAAAAAGGGAAGAAGAGAACTTTACCTGAACGCTCGCGGTCGAGACACCGGAGGACCCATCTCCGTCGTCGGAGTCGGGTCCGCGAGTGGTGTCGAAAGCCTTCTTCCTCCTGTTCTCGCGCCTTGAAGGTGGGAGCCTTTAATGGTGCATCAAGGTGGGGCTAAAGAGCTCGTAGCCCGTGTTGCTCGCTATGGGTCACCGGTGCGGCGCGGTGGTACACCGAATAGAGGGCTGAGAGGATGAGAGGGAGAGGGAGCAAGAGACTCCCTGTTTTCTTGAAAAATATGGTGGCTGCTGTTTTGAAAAAAATGGGTAAACGATTGATGGAAAAAGAAGGGAAACTAGGGTTGTGGTCTATTAATCAAAACGGTGCCGTTTGGCATAAGCTTTAACCCGTTCGACCCGACCCGTAACCCACGGGGAATCCGCATGTTTCCCCCTTTTGGGTTTATTGCGCGAGGGGTCCCCCTGTTTTCGCGGTGAACTGTAATTCAGCCCTTTTATTTACTTTTTCCATTTCATGAATTTGACCCTGAAGTTTTGTTCTGCTTTCATTTTCATCCTTGCTGCTGCTATGCACTCTAGAAAGAGGGTTTATTGCATTTTAGGTCCCCCTAATACTTTAGCGTTTTTAAATGGACCCTTCCTAACTCTTTTTTATTTCTATTTTCCCCTGCAAATTTCGTTTTAAGTTCAATTTAGCCTTTTATTTATCTTACCCTTTTAATTTCAAATTAGCCTGTTTGTTCGTTACTGTTCTTATTATTGTTGTGGTTATTATTGTGTTTTTTTTTTTTTTTCATGCTTATTTACTTATTGTTATTACTATTATATTATTAACATATTACTATTACTATTATCTTTTATTAATAAGCCTATTATGAGTATTATTATTATATATTTTATATATCCTTTTTTATATACGTTATGCATATATTATGTTTGTATATATATATTTCAATGTTATAGTTATACACATATATTTTATGTATGTGCTTTTAATATTATTATATATGTTTTGGCATAACACATTTGTATATATATTAAGATTATATTTTACATATACTATATTCTTCTATATATATTATATGTGTTTGTTACTTTAATAGTTATATGCGTTTTATACCAGCCCTTGTATATATTTTAATATTATTTATGTACAAGTATTCTAGGGTATTGTATATATATATTTTGACCCTTTTTATATATTATGTATATACTTTTTATTTCAATTATTACGCATGTATTTTATTACACGTATCTATACATATTTATATATCGTTATTATTAGTCATTTTTACATTATCATTATTTTCAATATTTTATTATTCGCCTATGTATATATATACATGTAGATATTTTCTTTATATACTTATTATTTATTGTTGTAAAATATTCTTCTCTGGTCAAATTATTATACATGATTTTTACTCTTTTCTCTATTATAAATTTTTATTATCATTCTAATGTTTTCATATTATGTTAAATTTTTTATTAATCATATCATTATTTGCATCTCCTTTTTTCTTTGTTTTTACAATGATCTCATTAATTCTTTTATCATTACAAAAGTATTTTTCATGCTTTTAATTAATTTCAAAAATAAGGCAATGTACTAATTTTAACATTAAGTCTGTGATTTCATCGCTATGTTGGATGAATCACGTTGGCTCATGTTAAAATGGGACAACCCTTCTAAAAATAAAAAGTTTCTCATGTTTTAATTGGATCACGATTAAAATTTAAATTGAACTCGTATTTTTGAAAATCAAAACAACACGTGTTTATGAGATACCAATTTTGGGCGTCGCGGGGGTGCTAATACCTTCCCCGCGCGTAACTGACTCCCGAACCCTACTTTCTCTCTGAATCATAACGCGGACCTAAACTTGGCCTTATTTTACTCGAAAACAAATTTTTGTTAAAAGTGGTTTTATTAGGTGTCCGATCACACCTAGAAAAAAAAGATCGGTGGCGACTCCCTTTTTTTATATAAAATCTAAACTTTCAAAATTTTCACAAAATCGCCACAATTAGCGACCGAAGCGAAATTTTACGTCGCTACAGGGCCGAAACCTAGCTTAGGTATTGGGCTTCTGGGCTGGTTGTATTGGGTCAGAGGGTAGCGGGCTTTAGGTGTTTGGGTTACTGTTGGGCCAAGATTGTAATGGGTCTAGGCATTTGGGTGACTAAAATGGGTTCTGTAATTGGATTTAAATTTGTAAAAGGACTGTTTTTTTTTTTTATGTTTGGACTTTAATTTGATTTATGTTTTTAATATTTCTGGTTTATTTGTGTGTGTTTTTTTTTTTTTTTTTTGGTTTGACATGGGTTTGAGATGGGCCGGGCAAATTGGGGTTCATACATTCATCACATAGCTTTATTTAACATCATTAAACACAAAATTCACCAAGCTATCAACAATGGCAAAACTCAAAACATACATCAATATCAAAAATTCAAGCATGGGTCGGGTAGTATTCGAAGCAACAATCTTAAAAACGTAAAAATTATCAAAAACCAAAATAAAAACATACCTTGATTTAGATTAGAAGATAGCCGAATGCCTTAACTCTTTCTTTTTTTTCTTTCTATTTTATGGTTTCGGTTCTTAAAGATGATAATAACTATGTTTTATTTATTTTATGTTTTATAATATGTTAACCATTAACCATTTTACATATTTAACATTAGTAATAATAATATATAAGCTTATAATATAAGTCCACTATCGTACATATGATTAGAAATGGTTTAATTTCAACTTAAGTGCTTCATATTATAAAGACAAGTTCAATTTAGTATTCACACATTTAACTATTAACTTTTTATTTTATGCGATTAAGCCCTTTTAATTAATCGAGCACTCAAACATCAAAATTAGAACACAAAAAATTTACGGATATCAATTTACACATAATAAATACCAAAAATAATTTTTAAATATTTTTTTAACTCGGATTTGTAATCTCGAAACCACCGTTTCGAATAAGGTCAAAATCGGACTGTCATAGTCGTCGTGGAATTTAAATTTTGGTTCTAAAGCCCACTGGATTTTCCAGCAAAAACCACTATAATTAGACTAGAATTATCTCTCTGCGTATGCTCGGGTTTAAAAAATTTTAATTAAAATTTATTATACTACTAACATATAGAAATTAAATTTGTGATTATTGTTTATAACAGAATATAGTCTTAAATTACAATGATTACATCACGGAGAAAAATATTTTAATTTAAAAAATATATAAAATTTATATATTATCTCTTGAATAATTTTAAATTATAATTATAATTTGTATATATTAAAATTAATATATTATCTAAAACATTGTATTAATATATACAAATAATTTATAAATTAAAAATTTATCCTTTTTTAATATATAATTTAAATTTATAAATTAAAAAATTTATAAAAGATGGAATTACTTAATATATTTAATTTTCCTTTAAATGAAATGAATTATTTGTTCACTTATTACATTTATTCCGTTTGATTTAATTTTAAATTTTATTTTTCAATCTTCACAAAATTATTAGATACTTTAATAATTTAGAGAAATTAAACACGAATCTTAATGAGGTGAAGGAATTTGTACCCATAAAGAATAAAAATATATGCATCAAGTAAATAATAAAAAATCATTTAAAAATAAAACACTTTCATTGAAAAATAATACTTTCTATTGTTGGATAGATTCTGTCGGGACCTTTTTTTATGAAAACGAAAACAGACGTTGACTTAAAAAACGTAAGAACCAGAGTCGCCATCAATCTTTTTTGTCAGGGTGAGATTGGTCACCTCAAAAAGGGGGTTGTTTTTAACAAACAATTTGATTTATCAAACAACGATTTAGGTCTGCGAAGATCAGAAAAATGAATTTGGGAGTCGGTTACGCACGGGGAAGGATTAGCACCCCCGATGCGCCCAAAATTGGTACCTAGTTGATCAATCAATGTCTTAATGTCAAAATTTCGAGAACTTGAAAGAATTTAAAATACGATCCTTATTTGCCTTAAAAACACTTGGACAGATTTGAAAAATGAGTATCAAAGGCCGGCTTGCCTTAAGGTAAAACTTCACATCCAATATGTTAGGACATGACATTTCAACCTTTGAGGCTAAACTTGCATTTTACTTAGAATTCGGGTGTTTATTTTGAAAGAATATTCGAATACTTAGAGTAAACGAGGAAACCGAAACCCAATACGTTAAGGTACAGTTTCTCGAAATCCTAAGTACCAGACATTGTTTTGGCTTAGAAAATCTTATCTCGAGATAACAAAATATCACATCCAATGCGTTAGGACGCAATATCTCGAATTCCCGAGAATAAGTTCTAATATTGAAAAATTATGTATTTATTTTGAAAGGCTATTCGATTATTTAGATTTAAACAAAGAACCGCAACCCAATACGTTAGGGCACGATTCTCCGGTGTCTAAATACAGAATTTTGCTTTTATAAAGAAAATCACTTTTTGCATCAGGTGAGGGTAATTCGTTATAAAACACGGGATGATTGACGATAGGAGCATGAATAAAATGAAATGTGGCAATGAAATATGAATAAGAGCAATAATACGCAAAATAGTAATATTGTATAAACTTTTTCTTTAAACTTTATGTTTTAAGAAGGATATTCGAGTATTTAGATTTAGACGAGAAAACCGAAACCCAATACGTTAGGGCACGATCTTTCGAATTTCTAAACACCGAATATTGTCTTGTTTATTGAAATTAATTAAAATCTTTTAAAATGATGTAAAAACTAGTAAGATTATTGTAAAATATTGAAAATAATGATTAATGAAAAGGAACATTAAAATATAATATTAGGATATTAGAATGATAATAAATAATATTTACAATAAAAGAAAAGGATAAAAATGTATTAATACCATAATAATATATATAATAAAATGACAACATGTACAAAAAGATATGTGTATAACAAGTTTTACATAATAATACTAAATAAAATAATAAGTAACAATAGTGAAAATAATAAGCATAATGATAATAATAAATATAATAATATATAAAAATAATACTATATATATAAAAGTGTATATATATACACACACATAATAAAATATATACTAATATTAATAATAAACATAATCGGGGTAGAAATAGACATAATAATGATAATAATAATAATAATAATAATAATAATAATAATAATAATAATAATATGTACATAAAATAATAAGAAGAATATAATAATTATAATAATAATAATAATATAGAAAGAAAATATACATATAATAATATAATAAGAAAAAATAATATACTTAACAATAGTAGAAAATAATAATGTATATATAAAAATATTTTATTGATGAAAATAAATTAATAATAAAGATAATATATATACAAAGGTAAAAACGTGATAAAAATATAAAACAAATAAAATATAATAATATAAAATAATAATAATAATATAAAAGACAGTTAATAATGTTATATATACACATGTATGTATTATAATATATAATAATAGTATCCAAACATGTGTACATAATATATGTATATTAGGAATAGTAATAATATTAAAAAAAACAAACTATTAATAAATATGTACAAATATATATATATATATATAAGTATTAACCGAAACTAAAAAATAATACTACTAATAGTAAAATATACTAATAATAATAACAATGATAATAATAATAATAATAATAATAATAATAATAATAATAATAATAGTAAATATAGTAATAAACAATATTAAAAACAAAAATAGTCAAAATAAGATAAAAAAACTAAATTAAATCTAGAAAAGGATTAGATTCGAAATGAGAACAAAGTTTTGGGGCCAATTTCAAAAAGAAATAAAGATAAAAGGACTTATTTAAATGCGCATAAACAAGGAAGGGACCAAAAATACAATTTTCTCGAACCCTTAAAACGCTGCGTTGCATGGAGGATTGAATTGCAAACCAAAACAAATTAACGGGCCAAATTAAAATGAATAAAACTTAATTGTAAAATATGGAAAAAGCGGAGGGGCTAAATGAGCAAATAGCACCTCCGATAAAAAAACACGCGGATCCTAGCCTGGAGCGGGTCGGAGAATCGGGTCGACCCGGGGCCAAAACGACACCGTTTTCAACCACTATAAATAGTCCGATTTTCAGAAAAAAAAATTCATTTGGCAAGGAGGAAAGAAAAAAAAAGGAGAGGGAGAGAGAGGAGGGCTCGGTGGGGAATCCGGTCACCGTCTGCCGCGCCGTCCCCGGTGCCGGCCACCGTACACGGTGGCCAGAAAGGTAAGATTTTTTATTATTTTTTTTATTTTTGTTATGTATTTTTTTGGATCTATATAGATATGTATATGGAAGAAAAGGAAACAAATTTAAACGAAAAAAATGGAACGGTGAAACTACCTACTGTTTCTCCGATTTCGTTTCCCATTTCTTTGTTTTTTCTACTCCGAGTAATATTCACGTGATTCGGGGGTATTCCCTTCGCTGTTTTTGCTATTGTCAACACTATTCTTTGATTTTAAAGCCAAAATCTGTTATTTCGGGGTCAAAATTCGAACCCTTTACAATCTGTTTTCTCTCGGCTTATATAGCCTTATTACAAGTTGTTTTTGCCCTTTCTACTTTCTGTCTATTCGCGTTTATTGTTTGCAGGATATGGGCGGTGCTACAGAAGCCTAAGGCGGTGCTGATGGGACAGAGGCGATGAGGCTGCTGGCAGAGATAAGAGAGGCAAATGGGGGTTCGGGCTAGGGTTTCTATTGGGTTTTGGGCTTATCCGGGTTTGGGTTTGTTGTAAAATGGGTTAGGTTTAATGGGCTGCCGGTGTTGGGTTATGTTTAATGGGTCGGGTTGGTGGGTAATTGGGTAATAGGAATTTGGGTTTAAATTGGGTTGACCGGGTATTGGGTTTTAATGTAAGGTAATTGGGTTTGGGTTATTTGAGTTGGCTGATGGGTTTTGTAACAATTGGGTTAAGGGTTGTAATTTGGGCTTAATGTAATGTAAGTGGGTTATGGGTTTAAGTCTTAGAGTTTGGTTCTGTAATTTTAATAAGGGCCAAAATTGGCCTATAACAGATTCCTCTATTGCCAAATGTAGGATATTTCAAAAAAAAAAAACATTTTTTAAAGGAATCCAGCACTTGAAAGTGCTGATAGAGCAATAATTTGAAGCAGTTAAGAAACTTGTAGGAAGGGTATAGCAAGATGGTTGGAGGCTTGACGCCAAAAGTCGAGATATCTCCATAGTGGTCTGCGTATTTCGTTTGGGGTGACTGAATTTTCCACATTGAAAACGAAGCCACTATTGCTACGAAGACCCTTGAATTTTCCACAAAGAATTTATCCCATAAATAGAATTTATTATTACATTATATCAAATTATGAATAATTCTATTATATGGAAGATGATAATGAGTTCAGAGATTTTCACATGTACCTTTTATTTTATTTTATTTTTTTATTATTATCAAATAAAGATAAATTTATTATTTTAAAATTAATTAATTAAAATACTCATATTTTTAAAATGTTATCATGGAAGGAGACTCTTTCATTGTCAAAATTCAAACAAAAGGAGGAAGATTCCATATATGGAGGACTAGAACTAGATCTGTTTATGAGTCGGATCAAGTTTGCTCAATAAGTGGGAGGATTTGGGTAAAATTATAGCCTCAAAAAATAGGTTTGGGTAAAAAAAAATAAGGCTTGTTTAAAAAATGGGTCGGGCTTCGGGTAAGGCATTTTTGGCCCGAGTCCAACCCGAATTCACAAAATGAAAAAAAAATCTACTATTTTTTGTTATTTTAATTATATTTTCTTCTTATTTTCTTATTATTTTGCTACCATTTCAATATTATGTTGTTACTATTTTGTTGTTATTGTTTGGATATTATATAACACTTGTTTTATTGTTAATTTTGTTATTATTTTAGAGGCATTTGTTTGTTAAGTTGCATATATCTTAGTGTTCTTTAAGTATACATATTTTTTTAAAATTTATTTTTAATTTGTTAGGAAATATTTAATTTAATGTTTTAGTATTTTTGATATATTATATATATTTAAAAATTATATAAAAATAATATAAAAAATTAATATGGGCATGCTGGGTCCGGGCCTAAATTTTTGTTTGGGCCCAGCCGAACTCAGCCCATGAGCACCTCTATGGTGAAGCAAAAAATAAACTTTATTGATAAGTGTCAAAAATAATATATTTTAGTCTCATTCTTAGTGTTTTTTTAGGTGATTATGTGACATTAATTGTGAAATATATATATATTTTTAATTTTTTATATTCATGTTTTGTTACTTAATAGGGCGCTTGGAAATAATAAGAGTGAAAAATAGTGGAAATTAGAACTTTGGAGTATTCCAGAAGCTATGCAGATGCATCAAATTTTTACACAAATAATTTATGTAGTTGTATGAAATTATACGACTGTATGTCTAAGGTGTATCGATCTTAAGAATTATATGTGTTGTGGATTGCAAATTATGATTTTTAGATTTTTTAGCATTCTAACGAAATATAAATAAGGAAATAAGAAGGGAGGATGACAACCACGAAACTACGAGAACGTTATTAAAGCCTATTAAATTAAATTTTCTAACTCCTTTTGAATTTGTATTAGCAACTTTAAATAAATTTACTCCAAAATTAAATTCGTCGTTTATCTCTTCTATTTTATTTTAATTTCTAACATCTTATTAAGTCTTTACAATCTTTTTATTATTTTTCAATCCATAATTTGTTATTTATTAGTTTATATTTTTTCCATGTTGAATATATTTTAGTAAATAATAGTTCATATTTAACTCTAAAATTGTTTTTTGGTTTTTAATAATGTACACTAGTTATCCAATATATAAATTAATGTATCTAATAAAATATATTTTAAATATTTTAAGATTAGAAACCTATTTTAAAATTATTCAAAAAGACATTTTAGTAATTATGTAATTTAATTTTATAAATAATTACATATATATCTATTTGAACAACAAAGACATAGTATATTTAAAATATAATTAATTAATTAAAAATATTATTTTCTATCATTGTTTTTATGTATCTACTTAAATTTAAAACTAAAAGGATGTATGATAATGAATAAGAAAAATAATCAATTATTTTATTCAAAATAATTCAACTCTAATTTATATAATTGGAATTTACTAATATGAAGTAAATAAATACATTTTAATATTGTAACATTCTTTTAGTTTATATCAACAAAATGTTCAACCTTGGAAACATTAGTTATGATTAAATTATTTTTTATATATTTACTCGAATGATTAAAATATTAATCGATGTAAATAAAAAAAATGATTCATTTGCATTTGGTAAGATTTAATTAAACAATAAAATGTTTTTTTTGTTCTCATTGAATAATTTAATTACAAAAAAAATTGTTTCAGGAAAAAATATGAAATGAGAAAATTCATAAATTTATTTACTTCAATTGAATATATTCAAAAAAAAAAATAAACTAAATGTATAACCCAATTTTGCCCCATCCCAAAACCAACCCTTACCCGTTACATATGACCCAAGCCCAATAACCCCTAACCCAAACTAACCCAACCCGGATGGCCCAAGACAGCCCTAAACCCTAAAGCCAACCTAACCCTAACCCTAAAGACCTTAACCACCAGCGCCGCAAGCCTCCAACCACCCCTCTGACAAAGCCACTAACCGGTCAACTACCCGCACCTGCAGCACGCCACCGCCCTTGACGCTGCCCATGCCCTGCAAGAACGAAAACAAACACGCAGCAGAGACAGAAGCATTTGAATACGCAAACAAGAGCAGAAAAATAATAAAAATAATACTTGTAAAAGATCGGTTATAAAAACCGATCTAAAAGACTGTAAAAAGGGTTTTTTTTTCAGTCCTGAAATAGAAAGAAAAAAAACTTCTCATGTATCAAAAGAAACATAGATTTTAAGCATCAAAAGCAGCAATACCAGATCGAATAACCCCAAAACAGAAATCAAAAGTTAGATTTAAAAAAGAAACCGGAAGGTAACTTCTTCTTTTTCTTATTTTTCTATTTTCAAATACTTTGTTTGGTTTTCATAAACATATATCTATAAACATATAACCTATATTATTAAAGTAAAAAAAATAATATACCTTTTACGATTTTCGGCCACCGCGTGACGGCGGAGAACGGAGGATCGTAACGGCGCCGGTGGCCCTGCTCTGGTTCTGTTCTGGAAAGAACCCAGAGAGAAGAGAGAATTTCTCTCTTTCCCTTTTCTGAACTGATGAGCAAATGAAAAAACAGGAAAATTTTAATATTTATATGACCCGTTCCGACCCGACCCTATACCCAAGGGATCCGCGTGTTTCCGTCGGAAGGGCTAATTTCAATCTTAGCCCTTCCGCTTTTCCATGTTTCTGCGATTACCTCCTTTACTTTTTTAAAAATAAGCCCTGTAATTTTGGTTGGCCTTCGAATTAGTCCCCCTCACTGCGACGTCGTTTTAAATCTGCGGGAAATTCCTGCTTCAGTCCTCCACTGTTCTTCGCGTGTTTAAATTAATCCATTAGCCTCTTGCTATTTTTAATTTCGCCCCAAACATTTTGTTTTTTGTTCAAGTCAATCCTTTTTAGTTATTTCAGTATTAGACTTAATTATTTTATTATTATTTTGGTTATCACCAATATTTATACATATATTTGGTATATATATGCATGTATATTTTACATAATATTATTTTCAATGTTACCATTTTACTTATATGTATATATATTTTTACATAATATATCAATAGTTTATTCTCAACATTATTACTTCCTATAGAAATTTTTATTATGTATGTTTTATCGTTATATATACTATTATAATACTATTTACCATTTGTACTTTTAAAAATATATTTCACTTGTTTATATTTTTATCTTATCCTTATTACTACTACTATTACTAAATCTATTATTTATTAATGTTTTGTTATTATTAATATTAATATTTTTGTATATTTAATACTTATATATATTATGCTTTCTTTTAATATTTTTATTTAATACTTTAAACATGTTATGTGTATATTACCTTTTTATATATCAATATCATGTATATACTTTTAAACTTATATTATTTGTGTATATATATATGTATATTAATATATTATCTTATGTATATCTTTTAATATTTCTAATATATGTATTTTGTACAAACTTTTAACACTATTATATTTGTTTATATATGTATACATTCATGATTAATTATTAATAATTGTTTTTGAATATCATATTATAGTTACCATTATTTTATACATTATATTACATTTGGTTTTGGTATTTTTTATATATACGTTTTTATTGCATATTTATATATTTGTCGTGTACATGTTAGTGTCTTATACATTTATTACAAACATGTTATTTCCTTTATCACATTATTAAAATATTATTTTTGCATTTCTTCCTTGTTGTGAAATATTATTACCATTATTGTTATTATTACATTTCTATTTGGTATTACTTTTAGCATTATTCCATTATTATATTACTACATTGTATTACACCATCACTATCATTCGTTTTTAAATATTTTTATCACGAATTATACGACTTTCTACCCCACGCCAAGTTGACCTCTATATATGTATAGGCAATGTTCGGTGTTTAGAAATTCGAGAAACCATGTCCTAACGTATTGGGTTTCGGTTTTCTCGTCTAAATCTAAATGCTCGAATAACCTTCTTAAAATATAAATTCAAATAAAAAGCTTATAAAGTACTATTATCTCCGCATGTTATTAATCGTTTATATATATTCCATTTCCGCATTTCACCTTGTTATACTGTTGTCGCATATATTTCAAATTTCCTTTACCCGTTACACAAAATTTTCTTACAAAGGCAAATGTTTTGTATTTAGACACTCGAGAATCGTACCCTAACGTATTGGGTCGCGATTTCTCGTTTAAGTCTAAATCCCCGCATAGGCCTTCCAAAACCGATGTGTAATTTTAATACAAAAAAAACTCATTCTCGAGAATTCGAGATGTCACATCCTAACGGATTGGATATGACATTCTGTTATCTCGGGATAAGGTTTTCCAAAAAATCGAGGCAATGTTCGGTACTTAGGGATTCGAGGAATTGTGCCCTAACGTATTGGGTTTCGATTTCCTTTGTTCCCAAAGTATTCAAATATCCTTTTAAGTACAAATGCCCAAATCCTAAATAGAAGGCAAGTTTAATCTCAAAGGCCGAAATGTCATGTCCTACCGTATTGGATGTGATGCTTTACCTTAAGGTGAATCAGCCTTCGATTTATGCTTACAACTTACCCAAATGATTTTAAAGCAAATAAGGATCGTATTTAAAATTCTTTCAAATTTTCAAATTATCGATTTTAAAAAAACACTAATTAATCGACAAGGTACCAATTTTGGGCGTATCGGGGGTGCTAATCCTTCCCCGTACGTAACTCACTCTCGAACTCAATTTTCTGATATTCGCAGACCTAAAATCGTGTTTTAAAAAAATTAAATTGTTTTTAAAGTAAGCCCTTTTGAGGTGACCAATCACACCTAAACAAAGATTGGTGGCGACTTCGATCCTTGTATATTTTAAGTCGACTTCCGTTTTTCCTTTTAAAAATGGTATCGACACTAAAGATTCTTATATAGAACATTTACTTTATAATTTTTAATAAATTTCATATAATTATTTATAATTAAATCTAATATAAATAAAAAGACAAACCCACAGAGCGGGGTTATATCCCTAGTCTGGTAATAAAATCAATGCAATGGGGCCCAACTTTTGGAATAAGAGAGGATTTCAAGTTGTGTATAAAGTCCAAGGCTTTGGTTGCTTCAAATGCACAAAGTTATCAAGTGAGTGGCTTGTTGATTTAGAGAAGATGGAGGCTAAATCGTTGTGGGTACTACTCACTACACTGCTGTTTATCATACAAGGCTGGCCACAGACTGAGGGCTGCTTTGAGCAGGAGAGAATTGCTCTCTTCCAACTCAAATCTTTCTTCAATCACCCTACCAACTTGGAGGACTGGGTGGATTTTAAAGGTTCGAATTGGTGTCTATGGGAAAGAATTGAGTGCAACATCACTAGTAAACGAGTAATAAGCCTTCATCTTGATTTCACACGTCAAAGTAATTTATATGGCTATCTCAATTTCTCTTTATTTCTTCCATTTGAAGAATTGAAGAGTCTTTATTTGGGTGGCAATCAAATTGCAGGTTTTGTGGATAATAAAGGTTCGTTGCTTTTCATCTCTATGATAACCGATTAATCCTTGAAATTTAATTTAATGTTTTTATATTTATTTCATTTATTTTATTGTTGTAAATTAAGACAACCATGACCAATAACTTTCTCTTGTATTGAGTATTTTTATTATTTGCGTTCAACAATTTGAAATTCCTTGACTTATCCAACAATTAATTCAATGACAATATCTTATCAAATAAGCTTCTTTTAAAATAAATTAAAAATGTATACTATTCCAACTTACAAGTGATTACTAAATTCTCTATTAATTTATTTCATCCTACTGTTATTAAACTTCTTTTAATTAATTTTAATTAACTGCAAAAAAACCTTGGTACATGTTGATATTTGATATATTTCATTGCTCTTGTATAGAATTGAAGAGTTTTATAAACTTGAAGTTATTAGATTTAAGCTGGAATAGAATCAAAAGCCTCCAACATTTTTAAGGCATATTTAAATTTGATATTTTATATAGAATCAACGCAATCTTCAAAGTGTTGATCTATACAAATATATTAATGAACAAGTTAGAAAGATGAAAGCTTGACTAATAATTATTCTTTCATATTATGCAAACAAATTCTCTTTAGAATTGTATGACATAAATCTTTTACAGGTGAGAAAGTGCAACCGATGATGAATTTGGAAGTGCTTAATTTGCCTTACAATCTCTTGAACAACAATGATCTAACATATCTTAAGGGGTTATCAAGTTTGAAGTCCTTGAATATACGAGAAAACCAATTGGAAGGGTCAATAGATATTAGAGGTATGTAAAATTTCATAAAATAAAAATTATAAGCTATATTTAAATTACAATTTCATCAACTTTTTTAACTGTTAAAAAAAATTATATCAAATATATTTCCTTCATACAGATACTAAAATAAAGGCATATTGATTTTTTTGGCCTTCCAATTTTACAAAAAAATTCATTTTAGTCCTCAATTTAATTTTTCGTCTATTTTAGTCTTTATACATGCATTTTTTTTTCAAATCACCCCAAAATGGATGGTTGATAATGTGGCATACATGTGGATTTCCATATAACTGACAAATCATTTAATTAATTTTTTAAAAAAAATTAATTTAAATTCCTATTTTTTAATAGTTTTAATGATGTTTAATTTTTAAAAATAGTTTTTATATTTTTTTGAAATTTTAAATTTAAAAAAAAATTTAAATGTTGGCATGTTATCCACGTGACAATCCTTATGTATGTAATGTCAACAAAGTTTAAAAATGTTAATTTGTTATTCACTTTAGGATGATTTGACAAAAAATACAAGTTTAAGGATTAAAAAACATAAAATATTAAATGGAAGCCTAAAGTGATTTTTTTTATAAAGTTAAAATTTAAATAAGTTATTATGCTTAAAATAGAATATATTTGATGACTTTTTTTTTTATATATATCAAGGAAAGTAGTTAGAATAGAATGTATTTGATGACTTTTTTTTTATATATCAAGTAGTTAGAATTTCATGAACCAAAATTACTTAATCTTTGTCATATGATTTTGTTTGACTGACAAAAAAGATATTTGATTGATTTGAATAGTATTGAATAATTTGACAAAGTTAAAGGAGTTGGATTTGAGTGACAATAAAATTGAGAGCCTACAATCTCTTCACGGTATGTGTTGATTTACTTTACTTTCTCATATTCTCGCATATACATACCAATATCTCATTTATTATTCCATTAGTAATAAATTTGCTTATCTAAATACTTTGTAGATGGTGAGAGGCCACTTAATTTGACCAATTTAGAAGAGCTTAATTTGGGTAACAACTCCTTCAAAAACAACTTATTGGCACAACTTAATAAGTTTTCCAATCTAAAGTCATTGAGTATACAAGAAAACAAGCTTAAAGGATCAATAAATATTAAAGGTGAAATTACTTAATATATTTAATTTTCCTTTAAACGGAACAAACTACTTGTTGAATTATTACATTTATTTTGTGTGATTTAATTAAATTTTATTTGTCAATCTTCCCAGACCTAGATGCTTTGAGCAATTTAGAGGAGCTAGACATGAGCTCTAATGAGGTGAAAGAATTTGTACCCATAAATAATAAAGGTATATATATCAACTAAAGAAAGTCTTAATAATTGTTTGCTAATAGGTATCTAGTGAACTGATGTCAACCATTAATTTGACTCTCAGAAAATGGAAGTTTAGGAAAGCTAAAGGTTGCTATATTAGACAATATGTTCACCAATGGAACTGCTTCTTTAATTCAGCTTCTGGAGACATTCTCATCTGTTAAAACCTTATATTTGAGAGGCAATTACTTCAACGACACATTTTCTACTCAAGGTATAATATATTTTTGTGTGAATATATAGTTTTATAATTTGATTCCATTTTAAAATATTATTTACTTAATATTAG
Organism: Gossypium stocksii; assembly: GCA_020496765.1. Taxonomy (NCBI): domain Eukaryota; kingdom Viridiplantae; phylum Streptophyta; class Magnoliopsida; order Malvales; family Malvaceae; genus Gossypium; species Gossypium stocksii. Next base: position 7,972,222 of record CM035623.1, read on the forward strand.
TCATCTAAATAACTCTTATAAATTTGTAAAGATCAATTGCATGTGTCGAGCAAAATAGAGAAATTAATGTTGGATGGTTCATATCTTAACAACAACAATCTTCAAAGCATTGGTGTATTGGCTTCTCTTAAAGTCTTGTCTTTGTATGACTGCGGGCTGAATGGGACATTACCTACCCAAGGTAAATTAATAATTATGGCATAATTATTTTGGCAATCTCTTGAAAAAAAATCCTCCTAGATAATTAGAATAACCTGCACAAATTTGTTTTATAGGGTGGTGTGATTTACGGAAGCTTGAAGGGTTGGATCTTAGTGAAAATGCTCTTGAGGGAACACTCCCTTCATGTTTGGCTAACTTGTCATCTCTTCATTATTTGGATATTTCTGGTAATCAATTCACTGGGAAAGGCTTCTCCACTGCTCTAGCTAATCTCACTTTGCTTAGAGTCATTCTTCTTTCAGGAAACCTATTCGAAGTTCCATCAATTTTCATATCATTTGCCAACCACTCACACCTTAAAGTCCTCTTCAGCGATCAAAACAAGTTAGTCAAAGAGCCTACCATTCAAACATGGGTCCCAAAGTTCCAACTAATACACTTTCATTTGTCGAATTGCACAACAAAGAAACTCCATATTGAAATTCCAAAATTCCTCTATTACCAAAATGACCTGAGTTTTGTTGATCTTTCATATAATGATTTTGAAGGGAATTTTCCTTTTTGGTTGTTAGAGAACAATACAAGAATGGGAGCATTTTTAATGAATGGTAACTCTTTTATAGGCCATCTCAATCTTCCATCTCATCCGAATCCATTCATGTCCACTGTTGATATATCTGATAACAAAATACAAGGTCCAATTCCAGCAAACATTTGTTCAATCTTTCCACAACTACGTGCGTTATACCTATCAGGCAATTTCCTTGGAGGTAATATTCCTCCTTGTTTGGGTAGGCAATTAATACTAGATCTGTCACATAATCGACTCTCTGGAGGAATACCAAAAATGTTAGCTCAAAGTGACTCATTGGAGCTTATTAGGCTATCAAACAATAATCTAAGTGGGAAGATAGCTCCAGGGATCTTTTGCTCATCTTCAGTACGATTGTTATATTTAGATGGTAATAACTTTGATGGAAATATACCTAGCATTGATATCTCAACTTTCCCTTTGTATTCCCTTCTTGATATGGATTTAAGTAACAACAATTTGTCTGGAGAGCTCCCAAGATGGATATGGAATGTCCCAAATTTAAATGCATTGGCAATATCCAACAATCAGCTCGAGGGTCTCATTCCGATGGAATTGTGCTATTTGAATTCCCTTGAAATTTTGGACCTTTCTGAAAACAATTTGTCTGGCCCAATACCTTCTTGCTTCAATGCACACTCCATCAAACGTCTCCATTTGAGCAGAAATAAATTAAGTGGTACCTTGACAAATGCTTTCTTTAATAGCTCCTCCTTGGTGACTTTAGATCTTAGTGAAAACCAGTTGATTGGTGAAATTCCAAACCAGATTGGAACTCTTTCGGCTTTGAGTGTCCTTCTTTTAAAAGCCAATCATTTTATTGGAGAAATTCCCATTGAGATATGTAAATTGTATTCATTAAGCATCATTGATCTTTCTCGAAACAAGCTTTCTGGTCTGGTACCTTCTTGTTTGAGTCGTTTAACTCTTGAGCCAAATTATGAAAAATATTCGAGAAAGATGTATTGGGTGGATTTGGGAACAATCTCGGGAGGAGGTGAGTCGTTCGATTTTGGAATGATCGAATTTGACTTGTTAGTTTCAAAAAGAGCTGGGTCATTAAGTGTACATTTCTTTATTCAAAATCAAATGGAAGAGAAGGTGGATTATACAACGAAGAAAGCATCTTACACATACAAGGGAAAAATTCTTGAGTACATGTCCGGAATTGATTTATCATGTAATAGATTAACAGGTGAAATCCCCACAGAGATTGGAAATTTGAGTGAAATCCGATCACTAAACTTATCGCACAACAATTTGACTGGACATATACCGTCAACATTCTCAATGCTTAAGCAAATTGAGAGTCTAGACCTTTCTCACAACAACCTGATTGGAAGAATCCCTGTTCAATTAACAGAGTTGTACGCCTTAGCAGTTTTCAATGTCTCATACAACAACTTGTCAGGGAGTATTCCGTCTCCAAAAGCTCAATTTGGAACCTTTGATGAAAGTAGTTATGTGGCGAATCCATTTCTCTGCGGGCCTCCCCTACATAAAAATTGCAACGACCTTGATTCATCCCGGACAGCAGCACCAAATAGCTCAAACGAGGAAGAAGAAAGTGGTTTGATGGACAAGTATGTTTTCAAGGTGACCTTTTTTGTTTCTTATGTAATTGTGTTGCTGGTTATTGTTCTCATCCTGTATATAAATCTTTATTGGAGACAAGCATGGTTTTCTTTTGTCGAACACTGCATCAAGACCTGCCAGTATTTTATTGAGGACAATCTTGTGCGATTTTCCATCTTCAAAAGAAGCGGGTAACCTTGTGCTTTGGTGGTTTACATCTGTATGTAAATTTTATCATGTGTTTCCATTTTTTTCAAAGTTTGGTAGGGTTAAGTTTTTAGAGGTAGAATGCAATAGCTCTGTGATGTAATAATAGCCAGTTTAGTATGAGAAAACAATATATAAAGCCATGCATTTTGAGTTAAAACATTTACCATTGCGTTATAATTTGTAGTGTTGTGATAGTATAATGTTAAATTCAGTATATGTTTCCTTTTCCATGATTACGTAAAAGCGAAAGATACAAATCATATACATATATATTAATATAATCTACATTCATTTATACACTTCAACCAAACCATTGATTTTGTGGCTAAGACTTCTAATTATTTTCAAGTCTTAATTGATATTAGGTTGAGGTTTCAAATCTTAGCGTAAAAGAGAGGAGAGGGGTTGTCCGAATCCAGACTTCATTTCAACAGAGATCCTTAACCTCTAAACCATAGGCTCAACTGAAACTTATATATATATATATCAAACACGAATGTTATAAACAGTATTTAAATGTTCAAATGATATAAATACATTTTAATTTTTTAAAATGAACAAAGTTATTATAATTTAAAATTTGAGTTTACGTGATATTTATTTACTTTAAAATTAATAAAATTTACATATAAAATTTATTTTATTTTATTTATATTAAAATTTAATAAATGTCTATATAATTTATTTAAATCTATTTAAATTTAAATATATTTAAGAAATTCTTTACTTTGATTAACATATAGTAGGTTGACTTATAATTAACTATTAAATTTTAAATTTTTTGACTTTTTAAATAAAATTTATTGCAATGATAACATTTAATAAATTATGAATAAAATTATGTTAGAACCATAAAAATTTTAATTCTCTTATATGTTAAATTTCTTGGGTCTTATGGATTTAATCTTCGAAATAAGCATACAACTTTTTGGAGAAAGTGGCTTTCTTTTTTTAACGAGGAGATGTTAAAAATTTTACAATATGTGCAATGTGGAGTGTAACTTTTGCACAAAAATCATTTACTTGATTTAATAAGTGAAGTCCGATTACCCTTAATTGTATTAGATCTATTTTAATTTGGGTTAATCTTTTTATGATAATAAATGTAATACCACAATTTTGCCCGGGCCATATACCAATAAAAAGCAGAATAAAAAAACAAAAAATAAATAAAAGTCCATTTTTTAGTCCTTTTACAAACAGTTCAATTGAGCCCAAATTACAAAACCTTAACCCAAATACAACAAGCCCAAAGCCCTTCTACCCAAATACCAAATTAAACCCCCAACTAACCACTACCCGATTACGCAGGCCTGAGTCAAAACCCAACAGAGCCCAAACATTTAACCCAAACAGCCTAACCTAGACTCACCCAACCCAGCAAACTAATACGGCCTAAAAGGCCCAATGACCTTAAGTGCTAGGTCAGAGGACTTAGGGTTTGGAAACCCTCGTGCACCGCAAGCACCAAACGGGCCCCATATCGAGCCACCATCGCCGCAGCCTTCACGCCACCATCATTGCCGAGATCTTCGCTTGCCTGCACACAAATGGAAAGGAAAGCAGCACAGCAGCAGAAAATATAGCAGATTTATTTTTTTTCCTTTTCTGTAATCGGTTATAAAAACCAAGCAAAGCAATGTAAAAGAAAACGGGATTTTTTTTTTTGGATACGAATATACACAGGGAAATATACAAAGCAATACAAAAAGAAATCAGAGAAAATTTCAAGGTTTCCTTTGATTTTTGCTCTTTTTTTATTTCCATTTATTTTTCTTTTAAAACAGAAAAAAACGAAGCAAAAGGCGAAAAAGGAAGGAAAAGAAAGGCTCACCTGAGGGGCTGTTTCGTCGGAGGTTGCCTCCGTCGGCCACTGTTGTGGCTAGTTTGCTCGATTCGTCGTCGACGTGTGAAGGAGGGTTTAAACCCTAGCAGAGCATCTATCAATGGGGGTTGTTTCGGTCCTTTGAAAAATGGCAAATGGCCATGATGTTTTTTTTTTGCTTTAACAATGGATAAAACGGCACCATTTGGTGCTGCAGTCCGCCTGTCGACCCGAATCCGACCCAGGGTCCGAGCATTTTAAAAAAAATTGGGTTATTTTGCGAAAAGTCCCTTTCCTCCTGCGCCAATCTTTAATTAAGCTTCAATCATTTTTTACATTTTCCCAAATATTCGCGCATTGTTACGATTTAGTCCTCATTTGAACGCCGCGTTTTGAGATTCAGTATATTTACGTTCTAGGTCCTTGCTCATTTATGCGCGTTTCAATTAGATCCTAAGTGCAATTTTTATTCTTTCTTTCAAAATTACCCCACAAATTTATTTAAAATGCAAATTAAATCCTTTTATATTAATCTGGTTTTTATTTATATACTTTTTAATACTTTACACATATTCTGTTTTAAAGGTTTTTATATACTTGTTATTTTTTTTTATGGATACATTTTTAAAAAAATTATTATATATTATATAATCCTAAGTTTTTTTTATGAAACTATTTTATACATATATTATCTATTACCTATTTTTTAAATTATATATTATATTTTACTTAATAATGTAAAGTTTTTATTATCCTCTTTTAAAATTGTTATATACTATATATTTTTAAAATAAATTTTTATACAAAGTTATTTTGCTAACATATTGTATATATATTGTATGATCTATTATGTTTATTTCAAAATTTGTATATTGTATTATGTTTTAGATTGATTTATTATCTTGTTCTTTTTTAAATAAGTACATTATATTTTTATATAAAATTGTATTTTAATATATTTATCTTTTTAAACTCTTAAGTTTTTATTTATTTATCTAGAAAACATTAATTATTTTATATATATGTATATTCTTTTAAAAAAATATATTTTTTCTATCATAATGTTGATTTTGATGTTTTAAAAATTACTATTTGTTTTCAAGTATTATTTTGTCATTTTTTTTGTTATTATAAATTTTTTTATTTCCCAAATTTATATATTTAGCTTATTATGAATTGCTATTTGCTAACATTTTATAATAGTTTATCTTTTAGCATAACCATCTTATTAAGTGTATATTTTATTTCATGTTGTTCTTTATTTACTTATATTATTGAGAAGTGTAACATGTTGTACTTAAGATGTATATTTCTACATGAATTATTGTTTTAAATAAAGAAATTCATTTCTACAAAAATCACTCAAAAGTTTTCTAAAAACATAAAGGCAATGCTTGATGTTTGGGTGTTTCGAGAAAAATAGTGCCCTAACTTACTGGGTTGCAATTTTTCTCATTGAATCAAGTACCCTTCTAAATGCTTTGAGTTTTAAAACATAAATATCTATTCTTGAAATTTCAAAATGTTGTGTCCTAACTTATTGGATATGGCGTTTTGTTGGTTCAAGATAGAAATTTTCTAAACGGCAAGCTTAGCTTCGAAAGTTTTGAAATATTGCGTCCTAATTTACTGGATGTGATGTTTTGATTCATTCGAAATAAGTGAGTTCTAATTTTCAAAACCGAAACATTTTTTTCCAAAAGAGGATTGCATTTTAAACTTTCAAATTTCCAACATAAAAGACGTCAAATAATCAATTAGGTGCTAATTTTTGGGCGTTACGAGGGTGCTAACCCTTCCTCGTACGTAACCGACTCCCGAATCCGTTTTCTAAAAATCGTAGATGTAACACCCTATACCCGAGACCGTCGCCGGAATCAAGTACAGAGCATTACCGGAACTATCGGAACAATTTACAAATAATATACAAGTAAATTCATGTTAATAAATTTTTTTTTTTTTCATTTTTATTTCATATCATTCATATCAAATATATCATATTAGTTCTCTTTTTATACTTATAACCAATTTAAAACATTATTTTACAACCATAATTACAAGACTCATATACTCAACCTATTCATTACCTAGATACATGCCACCACTACCAAAAGAAGAGTACATTATTTAAAATTTTGTCTGAGGTCGGGATTACTCTGAATGCTGGACCGGACACCAACTTCCAATTAATCCTGCGCACGGAAACAACCGTACGCTGAGTATAAATATACTCAGTAGTATTACCATAATTCAAATTTAAAACCTTAATCAATAAATTATAACATTTAATTTATGCCTACAATTATTCATAAATATCTCATACTTCCAATTAACTTAATCATTAATAACAGTAAACCATATTTCTAACTCTTGTTTTTAATTAAATTTATAACTTATTTCACTATCTTAATTTCATTAAAATTCTCACATCTCATTTCGTTAGCTCGTTTCATATCATATACAATTTACTAAATTTTATCACTTTATTCAATAATAATCCTATTGCAATTTGTACTTACTAACGTTGTATTTCAACAATAACAATTTCAACTAATTAATTTCATATATCACTTACTTTAATCATTTCTTATACCTTTAGTTCATATTTTAAAATCACATATCTCAATTTTATTTTTACATATCAAATTCACATTCAATTTATATAATTCAATTATGTTATTCTTTTCAATTAAATTCTCATATTATTATATGATTTCAAATAATTTGTGAACTTTATTTTCATTTCTCAATCTTACATAATATTTCAATTCACAATCCAACTTTAAACAATTCATGAACCTTTGGTTCTTGCATTCAATCTCTTATTACCAATTTCATATCATAATTTATTTCACAAATTCACTTTCTTATTTCTTTCAATACCTCAATCACATTTATTCAGAATTTATCATTTCACATATTTACCCCTATTAACTTGACTCGGACCTTGGCGGATATACGGATCCAACCAAACACACCAGTACGGCACATTGTGCCTAAAACGGTACATAGTACCTGATCAGTATACGACACATAAGTGCCTGAAACGACACACGAGGTGCCTGATACGACACACGAGGTGCCTGAAATACGACACATAAAGTGCCTAATCGGTAAAGCCGGCAAATCCCATACACTTTCAAATCCTATGGCATGCCAACTATATCCACCCTAGCCCGACTAGTTAATAGGGTATCGAAATCACATATTCATATTGCTTTCACTTTCAATTTCAATTGATCATAACCATTTGGATTCAATTCAATCACAATAACAATTCAATCACATTTTCAAATTCACATAATCACATAATTTCACTTCAAGCCACATTTTAACTCGATCTCTTCCTCATACTTTCAATTCATATACATTTCAAATAATCACATTCAATTCAATTTGATTCAAATCCAATCACTTTTCACATTTCCATTCTATACATTTTGATACATTTCATCAATTCAATGCATTTTCCACTTTTCAGTCAATATTTCATCAAATGCTCATACATCTTCAAACTTTATTTCAATTTCATTCAACTCACAATTTAATTCAATTTTATTTAATTCAATATCAATATTAACCTTAATTTGCTTATTTTATATATATATATATATATATATAAATATTAATTTAGAATTTAACAATAATCAAATTCGAATTATAGTAATACTAACCTGGATTTCTCGTTTTTACTCCTCATTTGTTTTCTCTTTTCTTTCCTTGCCCGATGTCTCGAATACTTGTTTACAATTTTAGCTTCAAGCATCAAACCCCCAATTTTTCCTTTCTTCTTTCTTTCTTTCTTTTTCTTCCCCTTCTCACGTTTGGTTCTCTGTTTCTTTTCTTCTTTTCATTCTTTTATTTCCTTTTTAATTTCTTTTATTACTTATTTAATTAATTATTACAAAATATCTTTTTATCAACCAATTAAATACATACACTTATACCATTAAAATACATACACTTGTTTTAATCCTTGCCACCCACTTGTCATCATCTCAACAATTTAATAAAATAAAATTTACCCAAATAATAATAATTATAACAAATAAATTAATAATATTTACTTAATAATTAAGTAAATATACATAACATACATTTGTACCAATAAAATTGATACACATTTATTTTATCCATAATACACACATGTCAATTTCTATGGTCTAATTACTAATTTAATCCTTTATTATTTCTTTTTCCTAAAATCAAACCTTTGCATTCTATTCAATTTAGTCCTTTCTACTAGTTATTTCTTATTAAACTAAATTTACTTAATTAAACTTTAATTAACCACTCATCTAACTTTATAATTATTTTTAATAATTATTTATGAACCCATTTTTTTTATAAACGAAGACCCGAAAATAAACTTTTCCGATAACCGAAAAATTCGGGTCGTTACATTTCTTCCCCCCTAAAAAAAATTTCGTCCTCGAAATTTATCTGAGAGAGGTGTGGGTTTAAGTACAAAGATCCCTCTATTTCTCTCGGTTCCCGTATTGCTTTCTTAATATCATGACACTATTGCACAGGCTAGTATTTCAACCGGCTCTTTTTCATACCATAGATCATATCATTTATACCCACTAGAAACAATGGTTATAGAGATGATGTAAATTGCATAATATAATTCAGAATACCCACTAGTAAAAGTAGAAAATATCTTTCTATGAATCTTATCATCAAGTCTTCTGTCTATCGGAGCAGATCAGAAAACCAAAGAAAAGTAGAGGAATACCGATCATGAATCAACCCAATTAATAGTACTTCTATCTAATGTTATAATTAACCAAACTTCTTATATGATAAGAACCATATCTAAAAATGAACAGTTGCATATACCTCTGAAGATAAAAGAACATATAGAATACCCAAAAGAGATCGCTGTAAGATATCCGACTATAGCAGTTGCATCTAGATATGTTTGCAATTTCATCGCTAATCCACTAATATACATAATCGTCAACAATCACGTATCATTCAGTTCACACACGAAGCTTGTTCAGAAGAGATTTCAGTTAACTCAATCTGTAGATACCACATCTGAATAAATCAATCTCTAATAACTTCTTCTTTAATAGTAGCATTGTGTATCCCAAATAGTTTTCAGACAAGAACTCTGATATCTCTTTTCAGAACCCATCTTTATCTACTAACCTATTCTCAATTTTAACTACTTTATTTATCATTCCATCACTGAACTCTTCAATTCCACACTTCTGAACTAAGTCAATATAAATCTTATAGATTTCTATCATATAAAACTATGCCAATAGGGGGGTAGAGATCGTAAAGCCTCATAATTTAACTTTCTGTTTAAACTCGTATAACACAACATTTACCATTTCTTATGTACTGTAAAACATTTATCTATACTTTTTCGAATTCTGTCTCTTCATCATAAGTAATATTTTACTTAGACACTGAAGTATCGCTTTCAAAATTATCAGAGTTAACTAAATTAAAAAGCATCTTTTTCTCTAACATTTCCCTTTCCTACAATAGGGGTAACCAACTCTGTTTCGTTAAATTCATGAAATTCATTATTTCCAGTGTACATTACAAATCAGTATTATTTATTCTTTCTTCAAACATCTTTAATCTTATGAAACAGAAACAAACAATTAGGTCAGCATTCAAATCCCGACTCAATTTCAACTTGACTGTGGCATGTACCTTGTACCTCTAGACAATTTTCGAGCTCGATTTAGTCCGAGAAATTAGTAGATAAGACTAAATTGAATAAAGTACAAAAGTTTAATTATAGAATAGAAAATTGTTAAGGGATTAAATTAGTAATTAAACCATAAAAGTGACATGTGTATAAGAGAGAAATAAATACATGTGTATGTGTACTATTGGTCCAATTGTATTTTATGTGTGTATTTACTTAGAATTTAAGTAATTTTAATTATTTAATTATTTGATTTTAATTAAGTAAATATCTAATTATTTAAATATTATAATTTATTTAATAAATAAATGGAGACAAGTGTATGATAATAATTGGTAACATGTGTGTGTATATGTATGTGTACAAATGTGTGAAAATAATTAGATTTAATTAGATATTTATATTAATTAACTAATAAACTAAATAAAAGAAATAAAAGAAAAAAAAAAGATAGAAAAAGAATAGGGAAGCTCACGAAACAGAGAAAGAAAGGAAAGAAAGAAAGAAAAAGAAAGAAAAGGGGAAATAGGGAATTTGAAGCTTGGAGTTTAATTGGTAAGCTCAATCAAGTCCTTTTTTTTCATAATTTTGATGTTTTAGAAGTCTTAAAACAAGTTTTTGATGAAATTAAGTTGTTAGTTTGGAAGTTCTTAGGTTTTTAAACAAAGTTCATGTTGAATAAAATGATGGAATTGGGGTTTATTTGATAGAAATTTTGATTTGGGGTTGAATAAAGGATTGAATTGAAAACTTAGGTATAAGTTTTGAGTTTTAAGGATTAAATTGAAATAAATTCGAAATTATGAAAATATGATAAAAATTTGATAGTTAAATGTGAGTTTAGCAAGGAATTGAGTAGAAAAAGGGTATGAATTAAGTTAAGAAAGTAAGTAAACTTAATTAGGATTAAATGGTAAAATAAGTTATAAGAAACAGTTTTGACAGCAACAGAAGCCTAACTTTGAAAAATCACCAAAAATTGTAGGAATTGAATTAAAGGATGAATAAGATATGAAATTAAATCTTATTGAGTCTAGTTTCTTATAGTAGAAACGGTGTAGGAAATGAATTTATGAATCAAGAGATATTTGAAATTTTGTGAAACTGGTTTAGGATGAATTCGAGATACTCTGTTTTGAATTTGGAAAATCATTAAAAATTGTACAAAAATTATTATGGATTGTAATTTATATGTGTGAACTCCTTAATGAATCTAGTTTCAAAAGAAATAAACAAGAACCTTATTCAAGTTCTGTACAATGAGATAATTGATTTTTAGTAGAGGGAGGTCAGAACTGTCAAATGGAATAACAGGGGAGTCTTTAATGAATAAACTGTACTAATTGGCTGGACCAAAAATTCTGAAAATTTTATGGTGAGAAGATATGTGAGTCTAGTTTCAAGGAAAATTTACGGATATTAATTTGGAGTTTCGTAGCTCAAGATATAAATAATTTAGTAACAATGACTCAAATAGACAGCTTAATGGTGAAAATATATATACCTTAAAAATGATTAAATTTGTATGTTTAGGCTCATGAATTAAATTGAATTGTGTTATATTGATGATTATAAAATTATTATTTTCGTAGTTAACAAAGAACCCGGAACAGCGGCGCACAAAGGAAAGGACAAAGCTATCGAGGATTAAAACGAAAAATTCACGGTTTGTATTACTATAATTCAAATTACTTTTTATTAAATGTTTTATATAAATTCTATAATTAATAAGTGAGATATAAGGTAAGTGTTGATATTTGAGTTGAATGAGAATTGAATCGAATGGTGAATGTGTATGTATAATTGAATTATAAATTTATTTGAAGGTGAAATTGTAATTAAAAAGTGTTCTGGATTGGAAATGCAAGTAAATTGAGAACTGAAATACCCTATTAACTAGTCGGACGGAGTCGGATATAATTGGCATGCCATAGGATCTGAAAATGTACGGGAATTGCCGGCTTTACCGATCAGGCACCTTATGTGTCGTACATCAGGCACTTCATGTGTCGTATTTCAGGCACCTTGTGTGTCGTTTCAGGCACTTTATGTGTCGTATACTGATTAGGTACTATGTACCGTTTAGGCACAATGTGCCGTACTGGTGTGTTTGGGTTGAAATCCGTGTATCCGTTAAAGTCCGAAATGTTAATAGGGTGGATAATTGAAATGAGAATATCAAATAAACTTGATCGACTGTATTAGTGAATATGAAAGAAACGGAAATTGTGGACTAAAAATTTAGATTGGAAATGAAATGCATGAAGTTAATGTGAATGTGGTGATTAAAATTTGATAAATGTGATGTGTGCCTAAAATTGAAGATTGTTTTATTATTGTTATTTAATGAAAGTCTAAAAATGAATTGTTATTATATACCTAGTTTTTTTTTATGTTTTGTTATTATTGCTATTAAAATTTGAATTATGGTAATACCACTGAGTATGAAATACTCAGCGTACGGTTGTTTCCGTGCGCAGGTTAAAAGGAGTCAAGTGTCTTGGTTCAGCATCTGAACGATCCCGACTTCAGCAAAAAGATATTGGTGATGTTTCTTTTCTTAATTGAAAGTGGCATGTACTAGGATTGTATAAGTTATTTAGGTATGCTTGTAATGTTGGTTGTAAGAATGATATACCATATTTTGTTATTAGCTGGATAAAATGGTAAAAATTATAGTATATAATTAGTCTTAAATTAGAATGGAAAACAAATGAAATTATTTTAGTTTTGATTAATATTATGATTGTTAGACATTAAATTACTATGTTAATTAATTGATTATAATTTAGGTGTAATTAAGTTTAAATTGTTTTTTTTTATTGTGCCATTGGTTTTGGACTGGTTTATTTTGGGTTTAAACTTGCAGGAGGTTTATGTGAAAACAAGCAGAAATGCTGCCGAAATTTTTATAAAACAAAAATGTATGAATGAAATTCAATTAGTAAACTAAAATATAATTTATATGCATTTATGAATATACTATAATTTATTGTTAATGAATAATTTCCTTGTTTCTTGTTACTTATTTATTAAGAATTATCTGTAAATTGTCTGAATTGTCTGGTAATGTCTTGTAACCCTGTTCCGGCGACGGTTTAGGGTTAAGGGGTGTTACATTTGTTGGTATCAGAGTTTAATTATAACAATTAGGACATGTGGTATCTGCAGATGGAATTAGAGTCGATCCAAAGAAGATTGAAGCGATTGTTCAGTGGAAACCACCCAAGAATGTTTCAGAGGTACGTAGTTTTCTCGGTTTAGCTGGGTACTACAGGAGATTTGTAAACGGATTTTCGAAGATAGCTTTGCCAATGACTAAGTTACTACAAAAGAATGTTCCATTTATTTGGGATGATCAGTGTCAGAAGAGTTTTGAAACATTAAAGAAGATGTTGACAGAGGCACCAGTTCTAACATTACCTCAATCGGGGAAGGATTTTATAGTGTACAGTGATGCTTCTTTGAATGGTCTGGGTTGTGTATTGATGCAGGATGGAAAAGTAATAGCCTATGCTTCTCGACAATTGAAGCCACATGAACGTAACTACCCGACTCATGATTTGGAGCTAGCAGCTGTGATTTTTGCTCTGAAGATTTGGAGGCACTATTTGTATGGCGAGAAATGCTACATCTATACTGATCATAAAAGTTTGAAATATCTTCTTTCTCAAAAAGAATTGAATTTGAGACAGAGGCGATGGATTGAACTTCTGAAAGATTATGATTGTGTCATAGATTACCACCCGGGAAAAGCAAATGTAGTAGCAGATGCATCGAGCAGAAAAGCTACGGTTGAATTAAGGGCAATGTTTGCTCGACTCAGTATTAGTGATGATGGCAGTTTGCTAGCTGAATTAAGAGTTAAGCCAGTGATGTTTGACCAGATTAGAGTAGCTCAAATGGAAGATGATAAATTATTGAAGAAGAGAGAGATGGTACAGAGTGGCCCAGTAGAAAATTTCAGTATTGATGATCGTGGTTGTTTGAGATTTCAAAATCGAATTTGTGTTCCAGCTACTTCCGAACTAAAAGAGTTGATTCTTCGAGAAGCACATGATGGTACATTTGCATTGCATCCTGGTGGGACAAAAATGTACCGTAATTTACGAGAACTTTATTGGTGGCCAGGGATGAAGAAAGATATAGTTGAATATGTTGGAAAATGCTTAACTTGTCAGCGGATCAAGGCAGAACATCAGGTACCGACAGGACTACTTCAGCCCATTAGTATTCCTGAATGGAAGTGGGAGTGTATTACTATGGATTTTATTACAGGATTACCGTTGTCGGCAAGCAAAAAGAATACAATATGGGTGATAGTGGATCGGCTTACGAAGTCTGCTCATTTTATAGCAGTCAGGACTGATTGGTCTTTACAGAAGCTTGCTGAAGTGTATATCCGAGAAATTGTAAGATTGCATGGTATTCCGGTGTCTATAATTTCTGACCGAGATCCACGATTTACATCCAGGTTTTGGAGACAATTACATGAGTCGTTGGGTACTAAACTTAGTTTCAGTACAGCCTTTCATCCACAAACTGACGGACAGTCCGAGATATATATATATAAATTAATATTTATATAATTTTATTAACATGAATTTACTTGTATATTATTTGTAAATTGTTCCGATAGTTCCGGTAATGCTCTGTACTTGATTCCGGCGACGGTCTCGGGTATAGGGTGTTACAGTAGACCAGAAATGTTTTATAAGGTGATCCAATCACACCTAAAAAGATTGGTGGCGACTCCCGTTTTCGTTTCTTTAAAGTCGACCTCGTTTTTCCAAAATCCTTTTAAAAATGGTTTCGACAATAAATAATAACATTTAATTATTCTTATTATATACGTGTGTGTGGTCTCTATATTATCTAACAATCTCCCACTTGAATCGCGCGCACACACAAATATTTATCACCTTATAATTAATTATATGTTGTAATATAACCTTATGAGCTTAAAATTTTACTATTATAGCCAAAAGTTATTTTGAACAATTTCATTCATCAATTATATTAACACAAAATCAAGGCGACTATGTTACATATATCATAACTAAATCCATCTCTGATTATATATATTAACACAACCAAATGAAATAGATCAAATAAAAATGTATAGTATAGACATTTCATGCAATGTAATAATCAAAACATATCTCTTTCCAATTGATCATCCTTAAACCTTAGTAAATTCAAATCCTACCAAAATCAAAATGTGAATAAATAAAAATAAATTTTATTTTTAAAAAAATCTTAAAATATTTTTAAACTAAAATAATAATAAAATATGTCTACAATAAAAAATAGTTTAAAAGTTACAAACTCTCACTAAAATTGAATAACCTTACATGAACCCTTTTGAATTTTGTGCTTATGAAAGACACTTATTGATAGTTCCTTTATCCCTTTATAAATGGATATACAATAATGCAGTTTATACCAATGTGCTTTATAGACATCACTTAAAATTTTTCCTTCAACAACTAGGAATTTAATGTCTATATGATTCGACTTTAATGCACTTTTATTGTTATTAGACTTATTATAGATTTATCATCACAAAATACTTTAGCAGTTCTTTCCATTCTATCAATAATTTACAACCCAGTAACAAATTATGTTCTCTTATTCTAACAAAATAAGAGTCAGCATACTAGATGGTCTCTAACTTATCAAACTTTCGATATGTATTTTTATGAAAAGGTAAATAAAACTTCAATAAGAAATAATATTTATATTAATGATAATTAAATTATGTTTATTTATTTTTATGATAGTAGTGTTTATTTTTATAATAAATATTAAAAATAATTTGATGTTAAGATAAATATTCTTTTAACTTCATTTTAACTTCATGTTATTTATCTTTATGATAAAATTTATATTATGCTTCACTTTTGATTTAAATTAAATTTTTATGAAATTTTTAAGTTTAAATTAAATATTAAAATTAATAAATTTAAACTCAGAACTTAAAATAAAAACTATTAAAATTGTGTTATGTATTTTTCTTGAAATTAAAATAATATATTAAAATTCATAACACAATTTAAATTCAGAATTGAAAATTAAATTTTTAAAACTGATTTTTTTATAATAGTGTTTATCTTTATGCTAGATATTATATTACGTTTTATTTTTGGAATTTTGATCTTTAAACTATATTTTTTAAGGATAAATACAAATTATATTATTTAAATTAAATTTTCTATAAATTTTTAACTTTAATCTTAATATTAAAATTAACAAATTAATTAATAATAATAAATAGAATAATTAAATTTAATAAATTACAGTTTATCCAATATGAAATTAATTAATATTTAAATTTTTTTTAAATTTTTAAAATAATTTTAGAAATGCAAACTTTAAACCTGTATTAACGTTCAGAGAAGAAAATAATTCTTGGCGCAATTACGTGTGAGAAAAGTTTTAACACCTCACATATGTTGTCTAATTTTCAAAAAGATAAATTTTATTCGGTATTTAAATTTGAAAATTAAAATTTATTTATACACATTTTTTAAAGTATTTAAAAACAATTATATATTTGAAAAATATCTTTGAAATCCAGTTTTAGTTGAAAGATTAAGAAATTTCCGATTTACCAAAAAGACATTCCTTGTTGTAAATAATGAGCAATCGAGTATAACAATGGATCCACGTTCTAAAATACTTTTGAATTTTTTAAATTTTCTATATTTCTATTTTTATTTTTATTTTTTATTTTTTGAATTTCTTTTTTTAAAAAAATTATTTTTTTAATTTATATATTTTTTGAATTTTTTAAAAATAATTAAAGATAAAGATACATAACATATCACTTCTATGTTTGGTCATGCCACTTAGTTGCTTAAAAACAAATTGTATTAATTATAGAGACCAATTTATGTAATAGATGTCAAATTTAAGGGTTAATGTAATAAAAAATTTAGAAATTATTTTAAGAAAATTGATCAAATTTAGGAACTAAGTCAAGGGCGAAGCCAAAATAATTTTTTAGGGGGCGAATGAAATTTTAATTTTTTATAGTCTATATCATTATATTTTTAAAGTATTAAATTAAATTTTTAAATTTAAGGGGGTCAAATAATAATTTTATCTTTACTAATTTAAAATTTTTTAAAAATCTAGAAAATCTAAATGACAATTTTTCATTTTAAGGCCCCCGCAACATGCCAACACCTTAGAATCAACTCTGAACTAACCTATATATTAAGTCTTTTTTGAACAACAATTTCTCACTTTTTTTTACGTATTATTTCTAGGGAAAAGAATTCACAAATTGCAATAATATGGTTGATTAAGTTTATATCTATAATTAGTCTCTGATAATATATAAGTTATAGATTTAATTTTTGTACACTAATTTGGGTAATCTGTGTTTTTGTATTTTTTAACATTTGAAATTTTAGTCTATATTCAAATTGTAATAGTTAAATTTATTGATCAAATTTAAAAATTATGTCTTTTTTTTAATTACAAATAGTAATTAGCATGACTCAAATCCAGGTCACATTAGGATAGTGAATACCCTTGACCAGCTAGCTAATATACGAGGTTCAAAAATTATGTCCTTTCAATTACTAAGTTTAACATTTTTTTATGGTAAATTACACCCATAGTCATTTTGAAATAAGGTATGTTCTATTTTAGTTACTTCAAAAAAAAAATCGATTTAATTGCTCTAAATAAGATAATTGTGCGAATTAGTCATTACCATTAAAATTTTCGTTTTCTTTTAATGGATTATTGACATGACACATTAGCTCATTGAGTGATTAATATATGATAGTTTTTTTGTTAATTTTTGGCTAAAGTTTAGGGATCTCTATAAAGTTTAAGAGAAAATATTTTAGACTAATTATAGGGAGGTTTTTAAATTTTAATTAAGAGTCAACAAAAAAGTCACATGTCTATCACTCAATTTGCTAATGTACTACATCAATAACCATTATAAGAAAACAAAAATTTTAATGCCTCGCACAATTATTTTATTTACAATGAATAAATTAAAAAAAATTAAAATAACTAAAATAAAACATATTCTATTTTAGACTAACCGTGGGTATGGTTTACCTTTATTTTGCAAGGAAAAACATTTTCCACGAGCGTTACGAACCAAAAATGATCCATGAAAACGGCGCCGTCTCCATTTGACTGATGAAGACGTTTCAACTCCATTACAAAATCCCTCTCCCAACGGAAACGCCCAACGGTGCGCCCTTTTCTGCCCTGAAAACAAAACGGTCGGAAAATTGCAGAAAAAGGGGAAAAAAGCAAACAAAAATGGATGGCAATTCGTCTTCTCGAAATTCCTCACTTTCAGGTCGGTTTCACGTCTCCTTAAATGTTCTCATCTGTTTGGTTACCCAGAAAAAACAAAAAGAAACTCAAGGAAAATGGCAATGGTGAGTACGAGTTCGTGACTATTTCTTTCATGTTCGGTTTATTTTTGAAAATTTTTTGAATTTTACGTGGCAGGTGCGTTTAAATTTAATGAGAAGCGAATTTCGGCATCGTCTCCGTCGGGTGCACTTTATCACTTTGGTACAAGTGGGATCTCCGTCGCAGTCGCCACCGGCCTTACTCATCCCCTAGGTTAAATTTTTATTTTTTTATTTTTAATTTATGCATCGCGCCATTGATCATTTCATGACTAATTCTCGTTTTTTTTTCTTTCATTTGTTAATGGACGTAGAAAGAAATCTAATGATTTAATCTAATCTTAATTTTTTGATGGATTGCGCGGTTGCAGTTAATATTGTTGTTTAGTTGAAATGTTTTTAAATTGATAGATTTTTTTCTTAAATTATGAAGGGTAATGCCATTAGTGAGAAGTGTCCCATTATTTAGTTTGAATTAGACTAACAAAATTGGATAGGATGAAAAAAAATAAAACACTGTACATGACAGGGAAAAGAATATTGGACATGTATGAATATGACAAAATATATACAGCACAAATTATTAACACAAGGGAAGTTAAGGAAATATCCTTCCGTAATTAAAATAAGTTGTATTATTTGAGTGTAATTTAGTTTTTTTTTTTAACAAAAAACTAATAAAAATATGCATATGGGATTTGAACTCACATTGGATTAGTAAAACTTCATTTTGATTGAATCTTTAACTAATTCATTTATCTATGCTCGTCATGCAGATGTGCTTAAAGTTAGGCTACAAATGCAGCTTGTAGGTCAGAGGGGTCCTTTGATTGGAATGGTATTTGACCAATGCTTTTAGTCTTACTTCCCTGAAGAAGATTTACTGGTTTATAAGATTAAATTGATTCAAAAATTCGATATTTACATGGATATAAACAGGGACCATTATTTGTTCAAGTAATGAAAAATGAAGGACCAAAGTCTCTATATCTAGGATTGACACCTGCATTGACTAGGTCTCTTCTATATGGAGGTCTACGTTTAGGCTTGTATGAACCATCAAAATATGCCTGTGATTGGGCCTTTGGTTCCAACAATATCTTGTTTAAAATTGCATCCGGAGCATTTGCTGGTGCCATTTCAACTGCCCTCACCAATCCTGTGGAAGTTCTGAAGGTAATGTTACATCATTACATATTCTAATCTTTTAATCTTATTGTGGATCTAAGAAATCGTTTTCTGCCATCAGGTGCGGCTACAGATGAACTCAGATTTGAGACAAAGAGGGCCAATTGCAGAAATGCGCAGAATCGTCTCGAAAGAGGGAATAGGTGCTCTATGGAAGGGTGTTGGCCCTGCTTCAGTTAGAGCTGCTGCCTTGACTGCTTCACAGCTTGCAACATATGATGAATCCAAGCAGGTAAATATGAAATATGCTGTTTTTTGGTTTGATTTGAAAATCCACAAAGTAATTTCCAAAGTTGTTGGATGATTTATATCTTGTTTGATTTATCATGCAGTGGGAGTGTCTGTGGTCATTTTTCTTACACTTTGCCTTTTCCGCTTTTAAAGTTGTATAAAATGCTATTAATGCAGATATTGGTGAATTGGACGCCTCTTGAAGAAGGATTTTACCTGCATCTTACGTATGACACTGCCTATGCTTCTTTTTTCTCATTTCTTTGCCCTTTCCATTGACGTAATTGAAAGAACATATGATAAGATATACTGCAAAACATTTACTGGACTATATGACTTGTTGAAGTTGATATGTTATGGATGAAATTGAAAATTATAGCAAAAAGGAAACATTAGGAAATAGGACATACTAAGTCCAGCTAATTTTTGGTTTGAGAGCAAAGAGAGGTTTTAAATTGATACTTTATCTGTCAGCTTAATATTTTAGAATGTGACATTATGTTAGTGAAAGTTTTTCTAACACTATTTCTTCCTGGACTTTGCATCAATTGAAGCTCAAGTACAATAGCTGGCTTGGTGAGCACCCTTATTACGGCACCCATTGACATGGTTAAAACCCGTCTTATGTTGCAACGAGAAAGTGTTGTAGGAAGCTATAAAAATGGATTTCACTGTGCATATCAGGTACTGGGTTGGTTTTATTTCTAGTGGCTTGTTACGTATTGCCTTCAATCATTGTTGCTATAAGAAGTTGTTTTTGTCATTTCAAGTTTTTTTTTTCTTTTTGTATTCTAATTATCATTTACCTTTATTAGTTTTCTTTGGTGCCATGGACTAGATACATAGTTTTGTGTTCACTAGAACTCATTAAGCATCCAACCTAAAATCAATTGATAATAGGTGGAGGGCTCAACTTGAATATAAGACCACAAGAAATCAATACTTAATAGATGTGAAATAATACTGCCTAAGAGTTAAAACTCCGGTCTGATGTAGCTCACCAAGGGCCTATATGTGGGCAACCTCATTGAGAGTCATCAACCTCAAATAGGGTTAGCAGGAACAACAGAACACGTCTAGTCTCTAATACAATTTTATGTATCCAATCTAAACCATTTGGTAACAGGTAGAGAGGCTCAGACCTTAGGAAATTCAATACTTGATAGAGATATTCGATAATACGACTTAACGATATAGAATTGATGTTGGACCAAAATGGAAGTCACCTTAAGTAAGCCAAGAGAACAATAAATTAATGCCTTTCTGCCATTCGCCTTTTAATACGCTAACAGCCTGGTACATGTTATCCAGAATTTATGTCTTATTACATTGAAATTCACAGCTGCTACACCACCAAGTTATGTCTTCTGTTGTTGTCTAGGTTTCCTACTCTTTCCTTTACACATTTGTTAGTTATACTAGGGCTTGCTGAACAGTCTATTGTTTTAATTATAAGGACTGAAGTTGGATGGTATGGCATTCCTGAGGGCTTCTACCAAAAACAGAAGAAAAGTGATAAGAATCAGCATGTTGTTATCTTTAGCCCTTAAATTTTTGGGGGTGCTGGAGGTCATAGATTATAGATTTAACCTCGTTGTAGATGTCGGTTGATATGGACTCCTAGGGTTTGACAAAATTTATCTACGAGTTATGCTATTTCCTACACATTTGCTTTATTTAAAACTTTTTGTGGTGACCTTTAATTATAAATACACAACTAGACTGATGTTCTTTCCAATTCATCTCCGTTCCTGGTTGCAGGTTCTTCATACGGAAGGCCCCAGAGGACTATATAAAGGGTGAGATTTACATAAGTTTCCATTCTTTCTTTTTTCCTTTTTGATGCTTGCAGTGTAAATTTGCGGTCAATAGAAATAAATGCATTATCCATATAGCATGTAGGCCAGAAGCCGTAGAGTTAGTTGCCAGGCATTCATTGTTAAGATATATATTCATGTTCTGATTGTCATTTTCTTCTTAAAAGTTCTTGTTGCTTGAATATATTTTCTTCTTAAATGTTCTGATTGTCATTAGCTCAGAGAATCTGTATAGATTTTTTCTTTTGATCATGTTGGGATGGCGTAGGGCTGCTAAGTTTGAACCTTTATTGCTTCGACCTCCCGTTTTTCTTTAACTACTCATGTCTAACACTAGTTTTTGATACATTTGAGCATGACTATGAGAATATGGCACTCTAAGGGCTCTCGAAAAACATGGAAAAACTTTGAAAAAAATTTTGAACGTACCTGAGCCCAAAACTCACACTATAGAGTCCAATTAGCATAGGATTAAGCTCTAGAGGTTGTGGTAGAAGATTGTTAATAATTCTTAGCAATGCCATGAGGAGGTTGTTAACTATCAAAAGCTCATAAGCATCTTGCAACTAAGTTAAGAGGTTGTTAGCTTATCCTCGTTTTCCCCATTGATGTTAACTTGCTAATGTTGGGATATTGATCTTTAAATTTTCACCAGGGGCTTTGCCATTTTTGCGAGATTGGGTCCACAAACTACGATTACCTTTATACTCTGTGAGAAACTGCGCAAGCTTGCAGGACTGAATGCAATCTAGTGGTTCGGATATTTCATATTTAGCTACAATATTAGTTGTCTTTGATGATATGGAAAATGCTACAAAGCTGTCCTTCATAGCCAACAAAGCCCATTTTGAAGGAAGGTATGATTTTAATCTAAATTTGAGTTCATTCTTTTGGTGAATAAGAATTCTTTTTTATCAGTATTCAATAAGCATAGGAAACCAATTTTTTAGGTTTAGCCACACTTGGAAATTGGCTAGAACTTTATCATTCATAAAATTGTTCATCAATCTGATGAATTGTTTGTATAATTACTTATTCTTTTGCCAATCAAATCTTTTTTTTGGTTTTTATGGTGGGGTTATATAATTATGAAGTCAATTTTGGTGTTTTTCTCATTATTTTTTAATAAATGAAATGGGTTTACTTATAGTTGGGAGAATTTGATTAAAGACTGGTCATTTAACTTTTAGGGTGCTTTCATTTGTCACCCAAACATTAATCAACGGCAGTTAACTGCATATTTTAAGTTGCCACATCATGTTTGTATTTTCATTTTAGTCACTAAATTTTTAGGTCATTTTCATTTTAGTTACTTGAAAAAAAAATTTTAAGTATTGATTGGGGAAAAAAATTCAGAATTAAAGTGAAAAAGAAATGTAGAAACTAAAATAATACATATTAGTCGTCAAATTGTATTTATTTATCCAATTGTTGAAAATTTTAATTTTAGATTTTGAAATATAATTTTTTAAATATTAAAATTCAAAATTATAGTAACAAATTGATTTACATTATCAATAGATTAAAAGATTTCAACATTTTATTTAATTTATTTTAATGTTTTGAAATTATTTGCAAAAGCCATTAATGAAAATTATTGTTTAATAGTTTCCTACAAAACTCAAATTTCTTTGGATTATATAATCTTGAATTCATGTTAAACTAAAAGTAAAGAAAAATCATTACAATTAATTAACTTAATTAATTTTATCTTCCATTCCAAACAAAACTTATAAATTTTTCCATCACTACGTTATTCAAAAGAAGAACAAGCAATTAATTTAATTAATTGCAAGGATTTTTCTTTTAGCTTAGCATGGAAAATTTAATATTATATAATAAAAAAATTAAGTTTTGTAGACAATTATTATATGAGTTATTTAAGTTGATTTTATTAAAGATAATTAGGAAACACAATAAATTAAAATTTAAAAGAGATTAAATTATTTAATTTAATTTTAACATTATATTAACAAATCAATTGATATTATCAATGACTAAATTTTTCAACATTTTATCCAATTTATTTTGATGTTTTAAATTTTAAATTTTTCAATATAAAAAATTTAAATTTTTTGACAACAGGATAAACAAACACAATTTGATCATTTATATATATAATATTTTAGGTTCTATTGTTTTTTACTTTAACCCTTGATTTTTTTTTTTTACCCAATCAATACTTATAAAAGAATTTTTTTGAGTGACAAAAATAAAAATGACATAAAAATTAAGTGATCAAAATGAAAGTAAAAATATGATGTGACATATACAATTAACTACAGTTAAAAATTTAACACTTAAGTGACTAAATAAAAACATCTTAAAAATTAGATAATAAAATTATAAAGATTTCATTTTGGATGATGAAATGAAAGTGTTAAGTAGTTTTAAAAAAAAAATATGGTTCATTAAAATAAATTAGGACCAATATATATTAATATCAGAACAAAAATAATATATCAAAGATGCGGTTGAAATGCCAATCTAAATATACATTCCTTATTTGGATAATATCAGAACAAAATTTAACATCATTATCTTCGCTAATGTGACAATATGATATATATTACATTAATAATTAATTAATTTTTTATAAACTAAGATATTTTTTATACTTTTTAACAATTTTAATAATTCTTAATTTTTTTAAAAAATTAATATATTTTTTATTTTTTTTAACTTTAAAAATTAATTAATTGATCACATGACATTCACAATTCAATCCACATCACCACAAACTAATTTTTTTTTTTTTTTTTGAAGAGCCAAATAAGTGATTATGCATTTATATTTTTCAAAGCTGTATGTTTTCCTTCTAACCAACCAACTTTTCGAAAGGACTAATCGCTCAGGCAATCTTGATTTTCCTTATTCATTCCACGCAGCATGCCGTAAGAGAAATTGTCAAGGACCAATTTTAGTATATGACCACTTGAAATCATTAGATGTAATTAAATCGAAAATACTTCGGCAAAAAGGTTCCCGAAGAGGGGGAAATTACCTGTCAAGTACTTGGCCATTCCTCTTATTTACTAGATTCAAGAAGCAACATTGCTATGAATTAGTTGAAAAAGAAGATCTCAGCAAAGATAAATAATTAGGCTGTCAAGTTTTTATCCTAGGCTGAACAGCTCATTTTGGCTGTTCTGAGAAGCATCTATGTTTTATGGTGCTCTGAGTTCATAATTAAAGCCATTGATGTCAAATGTAAGAACAATCCATGGAAGATTCTCACTAAGCAACTCTGCTATGAAAGATTCTCACCTCTAAGAACTCTAAGAACTCTTTGGCTTCTGGATTATTTCTAAGCTTCCAAATGGTAGCCGGGCTTGGAGAAGCATTCCGTCTATTTGCCTTCTATAGGCTAAGGGCTTAGAAGAAATTTACAAACGCCATCCTCGACTTATTTCCAAACATTAAAATATCAAGGATGCCGATGTTAGAAGAGCGGCTGGTGTTAATGAGGTTTGGAGAGATGGAAGATGAAGGTTGCCCAACCCCCTAAACAAATTCACAGAGTAGGCTCGGGAAGTCCCAAGTGCTAAGAGCACAAAGGTAAGTTGGTGTAAGCTTCTTTGGAGTCAAAAACATGTTCCTAGCCATAGCTTTGTAAGAAAAAAAAGATGTGACGGAAATACACCGTCAAGAGAGAAACAAGTGAGCCTGATAATGATATTTCTCAAGCATGTAAAGCAAAATTGTAATTAAACAAAATTGAAGAGCTTCTCTCCTCATGAAAATTCTCAAGCATGTAAAGCAAATGCAAGTAATGGAGAAAACCATAAAATAACATAGAAACAAGCTTTAATTAATTTATCTTCTACCAGCAATCCTTAATAAAGGAGAGATTATACCCTGTATTTCCTGCAATGAATGCTGTATCCTTAGCTCTTCCTCGATCGACCGCTTAAGGTTTCTAATATGACCCTTCAATGCGTCCGAATTTCGGATATCTTCAACCCTCATCTCAATCACCTTTTTCGTCAACCCCATCAACAAACTAGAATACCTTGGCATTGTGGCATTCTTACTCAAAAACGTTAACAATAAACCAAGCTCGTCTGCATCCAAATTCGATACGCATTTCAGTAACTTCTTCCTTGCCACCAATTCCTCCATCACGGCAACCACATTCTCCCGGTTCTTCCTACTTAAAACGGAAACTAGTGCATCCTTATGCCTAAACTTCTTCAGTAACTTGTCGTGCTCAGCCAACTTGATCTTCTTATTTCTCATCACTAAATAATCCCCTTCAGTTGGCTTCTCACTCTGCCCCCTATGAAAGTACCTAAAATACGTAGGCCTCAATACCCGTCTTTCCGGTTCCGATATACTCTCAAAACCCAAAACGTTCCCCACTCTACCACTCTCCACGTTCTCCTTTCCTTTCCTTCTCCCAGCAAATATGATCCCGTTCGATGTTCCAATCACTCTAGTTCGACAATCTGGCGAAAAGGTAACTGACATAAGAGGAGCAGGGAACCGCATCGAATGAGTAACCTTCATATTACCAAAATCAAAAACCTTCATGTAACCATCTAAACCAACACTCAAAATCCTATCCTCCATTGATTCAGCCCCATCATTTTCCTTCCTAACCCTTCCTACACAAATCGATGTAACAGTTTTATTATGACTTTCCATTGAATAAACCATTCTCCCTCCCCCAATCAAATCCCATATCTTCACTGAATTCCCACCAGCAGTTGCGATCAATCCACCAGAAGGCAAATAAATCACATCTTCCACTGGTTTCCCATGATTCACTTCCAAAACCGACCTCGAATTCTCTACCCTAACATCCCAAACCTTAACAGTATGATCATAAGAACCAGTAACAAACAAATCAGGACTTACCGGACTACAATCACTACACCGTACGTAATCCTTATGGCCCATCAAGTCCAATACCAAGCTCTCCCCAGCAACGTCCCAGAACTTAACGACCGCATCGTCACCACCAGATAGCAAATGGAGCTTATCGAGAACCGGGTACTTAACGAACCGAACCGGACGGGTATGAGACCGGAGGCGACGAAGCGGGGTCCGGGTTTTGACATCGAAGACCTGGATGAGACCGGAGAGATCGGAAGCGGCTAAGAGGAGGCCGTCGTTACGGAAGGAAATAGAAGAAACGACGTCGGAGAAGGAGGAGATTGTGGAGGAAGGTGAAACATCGCCGTCGGAGAGGGAGAGCGGGGAGAAGAGGGAAACGGAAGTGGAGTAGGCGGCGGCGAAAAGGTGGGGCGGCGATGGGGAAAAGGAAAGCGAAGAGATGGAAGAGACGAGGTTGGGGATTTTAGTGGATTTGAAAGAAGACCAGTATTTGGATTCTGGGGTTTGCGGTAGGCTTCTTGGCTTGGATTTTAGCTTGGGTTTGATTAAGAAGGTCTTCGAGATCGTTGATGCTGGTTCTTCTGCTCTGATTTCTGCCATTTTCGCTCGGGATTTTGCTGCAAAAATGGAGGGATTTTTTGTGTTTAGGGTTTTTGGTTATTATGTTTTAGGGTTTTGGAACTTCACTGTAACAAAACGATGCGCTGAAGGAAATATAAAATAACTTTCCCCTGTGATGCCACGTGTAGACTAGAGTGTAATTAAGCCGAGGCGTAATACTAGCGACTGGAGTAGACTCTGCTCGAAAGTCTGGGTTAACTCAAGTAAACATCTATTTATAAATTCCAACTCAATTCGAGATATAATTAAATTATTTAAATTTAAATTTTTTAAAATTTATTTATTAACTTTTACATTAAATTTGAATTTAGCTTAATAATTAAATTTAAAATTATTAATGTATTAGGGACAATAATATAATAATATAATATAAAAAATGAAAAAAAGCCCAAAAAATCTGCAATTCATTCGAGCCAAGTATTTTTTAGCTCGAGATAAACTTAATAATTATCAAATTGAGTTTAATTTATTTTCAAATTAAACTCAAGTAATTTACGAACATCAATGTCTCATTTACACTCTTAACGTAGACCTTAATTATTGGTAATATGTGAATTAGGTGTAAGAAAGTTTTTATAAATATTCAAAAGGACTCGACTTGAAAAAGAATTCATAATAAAATTATATTATTTTTGTTTAAATTTACTATAAAATATAAAATACTTTAATATAATTTATAGTTGTATTTAACATATTGTTAGTGTATAAGTAGAGGTGAATCTAGAGGGCTGGCAAGGGCCCAACCCCCCTAAAATGAAAAATTATTATTTAGATTCTTTAATTTTTTTTAAAATTTTAAATTTGTAAAAGTAAAACTACACTTTGTCCTCCTTAAAATTATAAAAATTCGATTTAATTCTTTAAAAATTATAAATATATAGATTATAAAAAATTAAAATTTCATTCGACCCCTAAAAATTGTTCTGGCTTCGCTCCTTTATATAAATTATATATTTAGCATCAACCGAATTATAAATGTAATAATAAATAAATTTATAGTTATATTTGATATATTATGTATGTATAAATTATATATTTAACGTAAACTAAATTACAAACGGAATTATAAATTAATTATATAACTTCTATCTCTAGCTTTAATAATAATAAAAAAAAATCATGCAAAAGATGTAATCAAGAGTTTAACTTGAAAAAAAACTTGGGTTTGACTTAAAATTTAATGCTTAAAAGTTGTACTTAAGCTCAATTGAGTTATTGTTTTCAAAGTTGTAATTGATAAAATAGATTCAATCAAGTTTATTTATGTAGTTAGAAAAAAAAAAAAAAAAGGCGAGTTCGATTTTTCATTTTGAACATCAAGTTTAATTATTTTTGTTTAAATTCGAGCTTATGTTAGAAATTTGTATTAGCTATGAAAATATTAAAACTCGATTAAACATAAAAGATACATGAATCAATTATTAAGATACTCATATTTAATTTTCTTGCTAATTCAAGCTTAACTTAAAAATATTGAACTAAATTAAAATTTTATTTTCATTAAGATATTCATTACCAAAATATAATAAAATCATAAGTGAATCAGCATTATATGTTTAGACAATTCTGTTTTGATATATGATAGCAAACAATCAATGGAGAATTTGTCTCCAATCTTGTTGTGATGCTTATTTAATAGGGTTGCTAAAAGGTTTAATATAATATTTAATATCTGAATTTGACAATTTTCTTTAATTTAGTATTTAATTTTTTTTGTCTAATTTTGTATTTAAACTTAATTTTTTTAATTAGATTTAATCTGATACCTTAATTTATCAAATGTTATAAAAATTAAGCAAATTACTAATAGTTAATATTTTTTCTTTGTTTTGCTACGAAAACATTATTAGTACTAGAGAAAATTCATGGTGCTTATGGGCCGGGTCAGGTCCAATTAAATTTTTAGGTCTGTTTCTTATGTTCGGGTCTGACTCGAAAAATTGGCTTAAATTTTTGTTCAAGCCCAGATAAAAATGCTAAAATTAGGACTCGGTCGACCTGTATTAATTTTTTTATATTCTTTTTAAATAAGTGTTTTTCAAAAAATTGAAAATAAATTAAAAAATATGTATACTTAAATAACACTAAAATTAATGCAACTTAACAGTCAAATGCATTTAAAATAATAACAAAATTAACAATAAAACAAGAGTTATTTATTAACAACATAATAGTAAAAATGTAGCAAGATAGTGAAAAAAAAAAAACAACTAGAAAATAGCAACAAAACAATAAAAAAATTGTAAAAATAACTTTTTTTTGTATATCTAGGCTGGACTTAGGTAAAAAAAAAAAAAAACATTACCCGAGGCTTAACCCATTTTCTAAACAAGTCTTTTTTTTTGTTTAAACCCATTTTTTTAGCCTATTTTTTTTCAAATCCTCTCACTTTTCGGGAGCAAGTCTACAGTTGACAATTTGCATCAATTTAAAATGAATTGTACATCTCATTTGGATTTAATGTTTGAAATAAGATATCACAACTCCATTGTATAGTCATTGATTTTATTGTTTAGTTTTTGCAACTAATGGCTAGTTTGGCAATGCTTTTGAAAAGTGCTTTTAAAAAATGCTATAGAAAAGTACTTTTGAGAAGTGCTTATAAAAATTTGAGTGTTTGGTATTGCTGTCAAAAAGTGCTTTTGAGAAATAAAATATCCACTTTAGACATGATATTATAAAGTAACAAATATGTATTTAAACAATGTTTAAATTAGTTAATATTATGATGTTTTAGCAATACTATAAAAAATAATTTATTATAACTTATTGTTAATATTTTAATATATAATATTAAATTTAAATATTTCTAAGTAATTAATATTAATTATTTATTAAATTTAATTAAAATATATAAATTATATTTGAATATTTAAATATAATTAAATATTTATAATTAGATATTGACACAATTGTATGATTTTAAAAATTATTTTTTTATTTTTAATTAATGCTTTTATCACATTTGTATTATTTTATTTTAAAATGTACTTTGAATATATATGTTAATTTGGAAGAAGAAAAAGTAAAGTTAAAAAAGTAAAATACCAGCCAAAAGCACTTTTGGGCTGAGAAAAGCTAAAATTTTCTGCTTTTTCATCTGTGAAAAAGCACTTAAAATAAGTTAAAAATTTTCTTCTCTGACGTCTGTTTTTTATTGTTTTTCAGGAAAAATCACTTTTTAATGAAAAAACTCATCTGAGAAGCAATGGAGAACAGGATCTCAATATTATTCACAACATTGAAAACTTTTAGTTTAAAATAACGTTTCAATGTAATGTGATTTTATTAAAGATCAAGCTTTCTATTTTATTAACGACCTATAAACACATCTAGTAATTGCTTTATCAATGATGTTTAAAAAAACTTCTCATGTTAAACAAAACATATTGTTCAACTGTAAACTTCATCGTATATTTCTTAACCTCTACAAATCTGATTCGATTCAAAAAATTTGATAAAATTTTCAAATTTTGAATTAAATAGTTTGAGTTATTTGAGTTAATCAAGTTATTTGAATCAACTTGAATAAAAAAATTAAAATTTTCAGTTTTACTCGAATATGAATTACACAATTTGAGTCATCCGAAAATCCGAATAAGAAAAGGCAAAACTACATCGTTTTGATAAATGTTTATATTTTCTAAAGTTAAATGGCAAAACTACGTTATTTTGATAAATGTTTACTCATTAAGTTAAAAGACAATCATTATATTGTTTATGTAGTTAAATAATATTGTACTTCGCCTACTAGTTAAATAATCGGTCTATATAAATACAATATTGAGTATAAATAATAGAATTTGTTAACTCAACTCGAAATTGTTTTACTCGATTCAATTCGACTTGAATAAAAATAAAATTGAGTTCAGTTGTTAAAATAAGATTCGTCAATTCAACTAGCTCAAAATTTTTTTACTCAATTTAACTCGACTCGATTGAATAGTGACCCTCACACTTAAAATCACAGTTAATAAAACCATTCCACTCTCCTCTCATATTACTTGCTTTGTCATAGCCTTATCCTTGAATATTATGAACATTCAAATTATACTGAGAGATGGCATAAAATATCACACATCCATCCTTCAATGCAACAATGTACTTAGCATCAGCAATTGCAAGAAATTGTTTTTATCACATATGCATTTTTGTTTAATATATCTGAAGATAATGGTCATTTCCCCTTTTTTAGACTAACGTCAAGTTTCTTCAACTTTCGAAACTATTTTTTTGAAAAAATGGTCGACTTTATATTTTGAAAATAAAAATGGGAGTCACTACCAATCTTTTTTTTTAATTATAAGGTATGATCGGGTTACCTCGTAATTTTGATCGTTTAATAAAAGGTTTAATTTACTAAAATAATGATTTTTGGTCTACGAAATTCAGGAAGCGGGTTGGGGAGTCGGTTACGCATGAAGAAGGATTAGCACCCTCGTAACGCCCAAAATTGGTACCTAGTTGATTTGTTAATGTCTTAGTGTCGAAAATTGAAAACTCAATACGACCCATCTTTTTATTAATGTCGATTTTACAAAAAAAAAAAGAAATTTTGATAAATCGAAACGGATGTTAAAGACCTTCTTATCTCGAATAAGCTTGTTTTTTAATTTTCAAAACTCGTGTATTTTAATTTTAAAAGGATATTCGGTTATTTAGGTTAAACAAAAAAAATCGAAACCTAGTACGTTAGGGCACGACTTCTCAAATTTTTAAATACAGAACATTGTCTTTATTTAAAAAAATTACTTTTAATAACAATAGGTGTAATATTTAAACGATGTGTATTTATCTCGCTTGGATACAACACATTAACAGATAAATATATCGAAATTTAATGTATAATACAATGATAAATGGGATAATATATAAAATAGCTATATGGGCAAAATGATAAAATAAACAAGTAGAGGAATACTATAATAATACAAATGTAATTGTAATGATAATCACAATAATATTAATGATCAAACTATAATATGAACAAAATAAATAAAGTAATCTTAAAAATAAAGTAACATGGAAAATGCATGATAATAAAAATAAGTAAAGATGTCATGAAAATATCAAAAATGATAAAAGCAATAATATAACAAAAATAAATAATAAATAATAAATAAATGAACAAAAAAATAAATGAAAAATGAAATAATAATGGCAATAGAGCAAAAATGTATAAATATGAACAATGTAAATTTTAAAATAAAAAGGGAGACAATAATAAATAAATGAATAAATAAATAAATGATAATAATAAAAAGAAAATTTCATGAAAAGCTGAAATTGCAATAATAAATAGATAAATAAATAAGTAAATAATAATAAAATAAAAAATTCCATGAAAAAGTTGAAATTTACTGAATAAAGGATTAAATCAGAATTAAAACAAAATTACAGGTCTAAATCGCAATAAACAAGTAAATAGATAAGGACTAGCTTTGTCATGTTTTAGCTTCCTCATCACCTCCAAGTGTATGTTATTGAAATGTACATCAATTGAAGTTTTTAATCAAACATGTGAATATTGATTAATGAAATTTTTTATTTTCTACCTTTTCAACATTTTGAGGAAGAAAAATGTGATATTTTCCAACATGTACTAAAAATATACAAATTTTTTTATCATCTTTTATATATTTTTATTTATAAAACCATTTACAATATTGATTGAACTTTGGTTCAGTTAGCACCATTGTTATTGAAACAACAAACATAATGTGACACTTTTTCGAAGAAGAAATTAAAAGAGTAGAAAAAATAAATTGATAAAACTAAAAATAGAAGGGACTAAATGTTAAACATTCAAAGAGTGTAACGCCCCCATACCCGAAACCGTCGCCGGAGTCGAGTTTGAGGTGTTAATAAACTTAATTTATCACTTAAACAATTTTCAAACCATTTACTTTAGCTTTCGGAATGAGCTGTTTATCTGCGTCACAGTCGCTAAAAAAATCATATCTCGAGTTACAAAACTCGGAATTAAAATCCGTAAATTTTCCCAGAAACTAGACTCATATATCTATCTACTAATTTTTTTTCCAGAATTTTTGGTTGGGCCAATTAGTACAGTTTATTAGTTAAATTCTCCCCTGTTTCAGTGCTGGACTGCTTTGACCTCTGTTCCTTACGAATCACTTTTCTCTCTGTACAGAATTTAAATGACTATGCCGTTTATTTTCCTTAAAACTAGACTCAATAAGGAATCTGTACATATATAGCATAGCTCCTAATAATTTTTGTACAATTTTTAGTGAATTTCTAAAGTCAAAACAGGGGAGCTCGAAGTCACTCTAATCTTGTCTCACAAAAATTCAAATATCTCCTAATATAAAAGTATTTTGCTTACACCATTTCTTCTATGTGAAACTAGATTCAATGAGATTTAATTTCATATCTTATTCAACCTCTAATTCAATTTCCATGATTTATAGTGAATTTTCAAAGTTGAACTACTGCTACTAACTAAAAACTGTTTTAGTACAAAATATTGCTAACTAGTTTATAACATCCTTACTTCATTTCATTTAAACTCTATACATGCCATATAAATCTATAACCATAAAACAAAAGCTACCGGAATTGATCTGGATAGTGTGCCTTCTTGTGTTGATCCGATCTACCAACTTCACTTCAGTTCAATCTACATAACAATGTCAACCACACACAAGTAAGCTCATTGAAGCTTAGTAAGTTCATAGGTTTTAAAGTAATGCTTACCAAATATAATAATTCCAAACAATACCAAAACATTTACTAAAGTTTCCTACCATTCACAACCTCTGTTATAATACTTTGCATAGTTGAGCTCAACATTAACAACTACTCAATCTCTTTCATTTGATTCACTTCTCTTGTATTTCTTAATATCAAATTAGGGAACGGCTTATGAAATTGAGTACGTCGTTGTTCAGTGCCACGATTCATAACTCAGTATGGTTTTCCTCATTGAAATACCATACCTACGTTTTACAACTCGGTATGGGAAATGCCATACCTACATTTCTTAACTCAGTATGGATTTGATAATACCATACCTACATTTCGCAACTCAGTATGGATGATACCATACCTACATTTCACACTTTGCCATGGAACAATCATGGCCTTATCAGTCAATTCATCACATATCACGATACGAACGTACTCAATTCCTGCGTTTTTCCTAATTTGGATTACCGCCTTTGTTATTCCATTTTATCACAATTCCCACAATTCCACGACAAATTCATATTTAATAATACATTAAATCATTCAATCATTCACAATTAAGCATGAACATTCAACCATATGAACTTACCCGGCTGATTGGTAGAAGATATTAAAATTCAGGGACTATTCCGCAACTTTTTCTTTTCCTCGTTCTTCTTTGGATTCTTGATCTATAATGTAAAATATTTTCACTCGTTAGCATTTATTTGATTTCTATTTCACTTCACAATTTATGCTGTTCAACTTTCGAAATTTCACTTTTAGCCCAAAATTTACAGTTTTTACAATTTAGTCCCTGCCCAATTCACCCATCAATTGAACTAATTTTTCTCAATTAACACTTTATTTTATCATTATAAACTATTTCACAACCTTTCATATTCTGAATTTCAACACCAACCTCTAATTCACAACTTTTTCACAATTAGGTCCTAAATACCATTTTCTATCAAAATCACTTAATAAAACCACCTTAATATGAAATTAGAACTTAAATTTCATAATAATTCATCATAAAATTCCCTTAATCAGCTAGGGTAACTTCCAATTTCACCCACCAAATCAAAAACTAATGAATTCTATAAGTGGACCTAGTTGTAAAAGTCGTAAAAACATAAAAATTATCAAGAAAAAGCAAGAATAAACTCACATGATGTAAAAATATGAATAACCAGCCTTCTCCAGACCTCCTATGTCGTTTTTGCTGAGAAAATATGAAGAGATCTCTAGATTTCTCAATTTTGTCTTTATTTTATATGTTAAAATTATAAAATTTCCAATTTTGCCCTTATTTCCCTTATTTTTCTGCTGATTTTCTTGCCCTTGCCGTCCAACCTAGTCACTTTTAGGCTTAATTGCCCTTTAAATCCTCTTTCTTTTAACACTTAAGCTATTTAATCCTTCTAGCAAATTTTGCATTTGTTACAATATAGTCCTTTTTATTTAATTAACCATCCAAACGATAAAATTTTCTAACGAAATTTTAACACCATATTACTAACACTCCATAAATATTTATAAAAATATTTACGGCTCGATTTCACGAGATCGGGCCTCGATACTTCATTTTCAACTTAATTTATTTCTCTTTTAAATTTTAATTTAACCTATTAAAATATTTCCAATATTTTATTCACTTCTAAATACTATTTTATTTTAATTTCCTAATCATACTTGTCGGATTTAGTGATCTCGAATCACTGTTCCGACACCACTGAAATTTTAGGCTGTTACAAAGAGTATAGGGACTGGAAGCATAATAAGACCTCAAATAAAACATACCAACTTTTTTTTTTTTGGTGCAAATAAAATATGCATTACATCAATTACATAGAAGTACCATTGACTTTATCTTTTTGGAACAAATCTAAAATTTCCATAGGTGCTTTGTCAAATATCTGCAAAGTTGATTTCCAATTCAGACTGATTTTGGCAAGACAATCTGCCACCAAATTATGTTCTCTCGGAATATGAAGTATCCTCCACTGGCCTTCTGATTTCATAGTATGTAGAGTACTTCTAAGCACAATAATCCCTAATTCCTCCATTCCCAAATCATTCAAGGCTTGTACTACTTCAAGGCTATCAGTCTGAATTATGACCCGTTGGATCTTTCATTAAGTAGCAAAAGAATTCCATCCAGGATGCTCCAAAATTCGGCCTCAAACAGTGAACAGACACCTAAATATCTGCCAAATCCCATAATCCAATTTCCTTCTCTATCTTGTATGACGCCTCCGGATATGGCATGACCAGAATCCCTCGCCACTGCACCTTCATGGATAAAAGTATCCATGTACTCTCAGATAAATTCGAACGATTCAAGACTGAAACAATGTTCTTGTATCCACCACCATATAATTCAAATTGACGAGCCTAATTAGTGGAAATTTTCACTACTTTAGTAGCCGACCAAGAGATGTTCTAGAAGATGAAGAGATTCCTATTCTTCCAGATACGCCAAGCGATTAACCCAAAAAGGCACGACCAAGTAACTCCACTATCCTGCAATCTCATATGATAACAAAGATTAGATGCGATCCAAACCTAGAAAGAGTCAGAAAAGAACCATTGCTTCAGTTGATTTGGAAGCACATATATCCACACATCCTTTGCTGCCGGACAATAATGAAGAACATGACACATGTCCTCTAACTCATATCGACATATAGAACAAGAATTTTTTTGACCAATCCCCCTCCTTGTGCGCTTCGAATTTGTAAGAAGTCTTTGTTGAAAAGCAAGCCATAGAAAAAATCTCACTCTTTGCGGACCCTGATATTTCCAAATAAATTTCCAATTCTTATCCCGAGTACTCCAAGTGTCCTATTTTAAAGTCCAGAAAGCACTTTGAAATAGGCTAATTTTGGCCTGGGCCCCCAAAAAATAATAACTGAAGCCACAGGATGCAATCGGTCGAAAACAAGCCAAAAAATGGCCAAATTGAAAGACAATCATTAAATTGTGGCCAAATCAGAAAGCTGGAGAAAACCAAGGGATTATCAAATTTTGTTGACTTGGTAAAATGCTAAAAATAGGAAGATTTTATTTTATTATTAAATTAGTTAGGCTATTTTTAGTAAACCCCATGTATATAAATACGGGTATCTTGTTCTTTGAAAAGGGGGAAAAAATACTTTTTGGTTCTTACTTCTATTTGGAATTGGATTATTCTCTCTTTTCCTATTTCTATTGGAATTGAATTATTTTCTTTTCTCTTTCAATTACGTGGGAATTTTGTCCATTTCATTTCGGTTTCTTTATTTTCTCTAAATTCATCCAATTACTTTTAGCCCTTTTGTTTTTTTTTTAATTATTTTGTAATTAAGTTTTCATTATTATTTTTTTTTGGCCCTAAAATTGGTTTTGACTGCATTTGGTCCTCCTTGAAGTTGTGCATTTTGGAGGTGGGGATTATTTCCCTTTTGGTCCCTCCTTGTTATTCGCACGTTCAAATTGGTCCATTTCCTTTTATTTATTTTTAATTTCCCCCAAAATTTTACTTTAAGGTTCGATTTAATCTTTTTTTTTTATTTTCGCTATTTTATTATCAAATTAACTAATTTAATATATTATTGCCGTTATTATTATGTTTCTATTTATATTTATTTTGTTATTCTAATACTATTATTATTTATCTAATTTTTATTTATCTATTTATATTTCTATTATTATTATTACTTTTTTTATTTTTTTATTTTACTTTTTCCTTATTTTATTTCTTATTTTTTCAACTTTTCCCTTTATTTTATTATTTAATTTTTTTATTAATCCTCACTTATTTACTTATCGTATTGTTGACCTTATTTATTTATTTCTCTGTGATTATTTTGTTCTTATTATCATTATTTACGTTTTCACGTCCATTTTATTTCTCTTACGCATATCTTTAAAACTTTACATTTTACTCAAATTCGTAAAAATGATTCTTCAAAATAAGGCAATGTTTGATATTTGGAAGCTTCGAGAGAATCGTGCCCTAACTTACTGAGCTTCGATTTTTCTCGTCAGTCCTAAGTAATCGAGTACCCTTTTGAAAATAAAATACGTGAGTTTCAAATAAAAGCTTGTCCTCGGGAACTCAAAATGTTGCACCCTAACTCACTGGATGTGACATTTCGTTATCTCGAGGTAAGGATTTCAAAATAAAACAAAGGCAATGTTTGATATTTGGGAATTTTGAGAAATTGTGCCCTAACTTACTGGGTTCCAAATTTTCATAAGGCCCAAGTAACCGAACATCCTTTTTTAACCTTAATGCATGAGTTTTAAAAATCAAAGACAAACTTGATTTCGAAGGTTTGAAGTGTTGAACCCTAACTCACTGGGTATGACATTTTTCCCTTTGAGATGAGTAGATCTTTACATTTTATCCAATTTACTCTGATTTTTCTTTTAAATTAAAGGATCATATTTTAAAATCTTTTCAAATTTTTGACACTGAGACATTAACTAATCAGCTAGATACCAATTTTGGGCGTTACGAGGGTGCTAATCCTTCCTTGTACGTAACCGACTCCCGAACCTGTTTTCTTAAAACTCGTAGACCAAAATATTTTATAAGGTGGCCCAATTACACCTCAAAAAGGATTGGTGGCGACTCCATATTTTTAAAGTCAATTCCCCGTTTTTTAAAATTGAAAAATGGTTTCGACACACTTCAAATCGAAAAGGCGCCTGATGTTGAAGTGGAGTGAGCATTCGATCGAATCGAATCGAATCAAAAATTTTCGAGTTAATCGAGTTTTCGAATCTAATTTTATCATCCTAACTTTATTTGAAATTTTCTTGAATCGAGTCGAGTGAGATGAAATTCGAATCGAATCGAATCAAATATATTTGTTCGAGTTGACTTTTTTAAAAATGATTTTCTTTAAATTTTTTCAAAAAAATAATTTTTTTTTTAAATTTCTAAACATGATCATACAACAAGAAATCAAAATAAATAAGTGAATAAATAAAAACAACACAACATCAACCTAAATAACCAACATAAGTCCAAATAAACAACAAAAACAATACAACAAGATTATAATAAAAATTTAAGTAAAAGTTGAAGTAAACAACATGAGTCGAAGTAAACAACAACATTATAATAAAAAAAATTATAAGTAAAAGTCCAAAATATAATAGAAACCTACACCAGTCCAAACAAGCAAACAAAAAAAAAAAAACACAACAAAAGTCCAATTAACCAACAAAAATAACAAACCAATCCAAACTAAACTAATAACAACAACACATCAGTTCAAGAACCATTATAGAATAGTTTAAGTTTCTTCTTGTGCTTCAAACACCGTTGGCATTGATGATCTTGAAACATCTAGTAAAACGTATTGAATGAGTTAGTTAAATGAGTTAGTTTCTTCTAATTTTGTAAATATTATTATTTATGTTAACTATCTAAAATGTATATAATAAATTAGATTAATTTATACTTTATAGTTTATATATCATTCTATTAAATTATGTAAATATAAATTATTATTATGTTATTAATTTTACAAATAATTTATATTAATTACTTAAAACCTATTTAAAATTCATACTTCATTTATATTATATTAAAATTTTTAAATATTATATAACTTAATTAATTTTTAAGTTGAGGGCAAGTTCGTAAGGGGCGAAACTGTGTTAAAGTTAAAGTGTCTCCATCTTTTGTTTCTATTTTGAAATTTTGCATTTCCATTTTATCACACTGTTACACCACACCACAGACCACACGATGAAGAAAAAAATACTAAAAATGGGTGTAATAATAAATCACTAAACACTTCCAATAAACAACAGGAACCCCGTTTATCTAAACATATCTACTTTTGAATTAATATACTACAAGTATTGAGAAATGAGAAGCAATTTATATTTTTGAAAATATAAAAATAGAGTTAGAAAGCAGAGGTAGTCAAGTAGATGAAGAATTCAAAGGAAGAAGTTTCAAGACAAATCTTACCTTAAAATGCAACAACTTGGAGTTTAAAATAGAAGAGAACAGCAACTTGGAGTTTAAAATAGAAGAGAACAGCAACTCGAAGAAGAAGAAGAAGCAGTAGCAGCAGCAGAAGCAGAAGCAGAAGCAGAAGAAGAAGGCTTTTTTGAGAAAGATAGATTTAAGGTTTAAAATAGAAATGGAGATTGGAAATGGAAAGTGGAGACTGGAGATGGAGAAACAGAAAGAAAAAAATGAAGTTGGGGTTTGGAGTTGGAGACTTGAAGTGGAGTAGTGGACGGTAGAATTTTAGATTTTAGAATTTAGGGTTTGTGGTTTAATTTGGATTTTGGGGGAAGAATTGGGATTTTGGAAATTAAAATTTTGGGCTGATGGGCTTAGGGAAATGGTAAATGGGATGAAATAGAATATATGGGTTTAAGAGAAATTGTGTTAAAGAATTAAGTAAAAGGTTAATATTTTAAAAAAATAAAAAAATAGTTTATATTCGATTTATTCAAATTATTCGAGTTATTCGAATTAAAAAATTTAACTCGATTCGAACTCGAAATTCGAAAAAAATTTGAATTGACTCGAATAACTTGATTAACGCGAACAACTCGATTCGTTTAACTCGAAATTCAAAATTTTTTTCGATTTTTTCGAGTCTAATCGAGTTTTGCTCACCCCTATTTTGAACAAGTCCATATTACTTTGTCTGCTCCCAAGTTAGGATGGGAAGGAGGAATGTTAATGATCTTGTTAATCATATCTTCAGGCAACCAGACACAGAGCATTTCCGAATTCCAGCTACCATCAACGCTAACCAGCTCCCTAACAAAACAATCCAAATCAATGTTAGTATAAGATGAAAATTTTGAAATTAGAGGACCCATACCTGGAATCCAAGAGTCCTTCAAACAATGAACGATAGCACCATCTCCAATGGCCCAAGCTAAGTTATCACGGAGAGATGGACATATTTTAGCAAGAGATCGCTATAAATGCGAGCAATGACTCCTATAAATAGACTTCAGAATTTGATTTTTGCACCCATACTTAGATCGTAATACTCGAACCCATAAGGCATTCCTTTTCGAAACTAAATCGAATCCAATCTTCATGAGAAAAGACATGTTTTGATCGTTCAAATGTCGAAAACCAAGTTCACATCGAGATCGTGGTTGACATATGGAGTCTTGACATTTTTGGATGGCCATTATCACACCCCCAAACAAATTGTCTAATCAATCTTTCAACCTCAGCACAAACTCCCTTTGGAATAAGCATCGACTGCATAAAGTAATTAGGGATAGACAACAGAACAGATTAGGCCAAAATGATTCTTCCCGCTATGGATAACTTCCTCGCATCCCAATTATTAAGCTTGCTCCTAACCTTATTAACCACAAAGCTAAAAGTACTTTTAGTCACCCTATTATGTAGTAAAGGCACTCCTAAATACTTACCAAAGTTCTAAACTTCTTGAAATCCAAAGAGTTGAACAATTTGGTTACGAACTTCATTATTAATACCGTTACCAACCTTTTTTTTAATCATACTAAAATACTGTTTTCAGATCCACGTTGGCAATCCGTGGTTGCCAACTCGTGGACCAATCAAAATAAACTCCTTCGACGAAACGAGTTTCTCACACACTTTATAAACTTCGTTCCCACGCCTTTTTCTCTCATCAATCACCAAAATTGCGCCAAAAAAGAACTCGAGACTCTACAATCTCCATTAACAAAATCTAGGGTTTTCAAAAGAAGATGAGCTCAACAGTATCAACAAAGGGAGGCAGAGGCAAGCCTAAGTCCTCCAAATCCGTCTCCCGATCTCAAAAAGCCGGCCTACAGTTCCCCGTTGGCCGTATAGCCCGTTTCCTTAAAGCCGGGAAATACGCCGACCGTGTCGGCGCTGGTGCCCCCGTTTACCTCTCCGCCGTCCTTGAATACCTTGCTGCTGAGGTATATCCTCTTAATCTTATTTTGCTTTGGTAATGTTGGAAGCGTAAACGGAAAGTTTAATCGATTATTTTTGCAGGTTCTTGAACTTGCTGGAAATGCTGCTAGGGATAATAAGAAGAATCGGATCGTGCCGAGGCATATTCAATTGGCTGTTAGGAACGATGAAGAGTTAAGTAAACTTTTGGGGACTGTTACCATTGCTAATGGAGGTGTTTTGCCCAATATTCATCAAAATCTGTTGCCGAAGAAGATTGGTAAAGGAAAGGGTGATATTGGATCGGCTTCACAAGAATTTTAGACGATTCTGGAGAGTGAAGAAGTCTCTTTTGTGTCGGAAATTTATTCTTATATTCTTATAATGGGAAATTGTTAAAAGGGTTGGGTAATCTTTTTTTTTTTTTTTTTGCCGATGGGTTGTTTTGTGATCTTTCAGCTGGTCCTGTAAATCATATTTTGGGCTTGTTTTGATTTTGGTTGAGTAGGTTGTGCAAAATTGATATCCTTATATATAATTACTTTGCATTTGCAGTAATTTTTTTTTTTTTTTTTGCAATTCAACACGCCAAACAAAATTTATACATACATACATATATTCAAATGTATTTTGTGTAGTTGGCCGTTTTCTGCCTTCCATTCTAAGTTTCGATGTGTATATGT
The DNA here is from genome assembly GCA_020496765.1 of Gossypium stocksii. NCBI lineage: Eukaryota > Viridiplantae > Streptophyta > Magnoliopsida > Malvales > Malvaceae > Gossypium > Gossypium stocksii. Next base: position 8,014,619 of record CM035623.1, read on the forward strand.
TCTACTCTATTTCGCACGTATAGGTATCCAGTTTTTCCTCAGTCTGCTGAGACTCAAGGTCAGAGTAATGAAAACATTGGAAAATGGGTTACAAAGAGGAAGATCTTTGATGATTCTATTGTCATTGCGACCAAGGTTAGCTTGCTTTATTTGTTGTCTTATCAAAATTAGATGATGTATTCTGATGATCGGTGTTCATTTTGATCAAAATCCATATCCTTTAATCCGGGTTTGTCTTGTTTGAGTATTATTGCACAAGCTTTTGTTTACACATTTAAATCCAGGGTTGTGTAAACACTACAGTAAAATACACTGTGAATTGGTTCAGTTTGAAAAGAAAATGCTTTTTTTTTTTTATGCTTGCATCCCTTGGACCTTAATATACCTTTTGATCCATTGGTCTGAATAGTAACAAGGATTCGAAGAATTAGCCGTGAAGACTTATATAATTTTTAGATGGGCTATTTTCCTAACAATGTAAATCTGTTAATCTATTAATCTTTGCCGCTGTGTATAGCGATTTGTGAGATGACTTGCCCTGCCATCCAGGCAAATGAGTTGGACCTGATATTACTGAGGATTAGATAGAATGTTAGTTCCATATGTTATGATCACCTGTATCATTGCACTGGAAATGTGTCTGGATTGTTCCTTGTTTGGAAATTTTTACTGGTGTAATTAGTGCATTAGGATATTATGCTAACCTGCTCTGTATAATTTCGTTATCACTTTGTAGCAAGGTGAATTCTTTTGCTGGTTCTTGATTGTTCTTGCATGTTAAGTTACCCTTTTAGGCCAAGTGTCTTAAAAAGCATGTAATTTATTTCCTTGAAGCTGTTCTTTCTGGTATTTTTGATATTTTGGATAATCAACCTTTTACTTGCTGAATACAATAGTTCAAACTTACCTACCCGAATCTGGTCTTTTTGGTCTTCTTTCATAGCATGTTATTTGTTTTACTTGAATCAATAGTTTTTTTGGAGTACCTGATTGTAGAAGTTTGAAACTTATATTATTCTTATTTCTTTAGATTGAATGAATAGTATATACCTGTAGTTCTGTAGAAGTGGACTACTCTAGCTTATCAGTATAAATGGATTTTTAGTGTAATTATATTTGTATACCCTAAGTATAGTCTATTTTACCAAGATTCGGGAAAATGTTATAGAAAAGCTCATCTTTTTCCAAGTTTTTCCATATAGTTGGATGATTATACTTTCATTCCATTCTTATGACTGAATATGTATTGGATATGGAGAATTTAGGAAAAGTAAAGACTCCAGATAATGTAAGACCATAACTATTACAATTTGATTTCTAGTGGAATGATACACATGCCTTTGTGGGTGGCTGTGTTGTTTTAAATACTCATTCACTTATATCCTACTCATTTTTTTATTTGCTTTGTTGTTTTAAGTTCTTTTCATTTTTATCTTTCTTTGCTTTTTTCTTTCCTCTTTTTTCATGCACATGACATCAGTTCCGTTCTTCTTAGATCATTAAAAATGATATATATATATATATATATGTGTGCTCGCGTGTTTTATTTATAGTTAAAAGCAAAATCTTAACATGAAATTTGAGAGAAGAAATAGTGGGTTTGAAGAAAAAGAAGAACACTTAATATTATAAAATTTAAAATTTCAAAAAAAAGAAAAAAAACTCAGAAACCCAATCAAATTAAGAAAAAAAACTCAGAAACCCAATCAAATTAATAACTGGAGTTACCAAAAAGAAATGATAGGTTTAAAAAAGTAGTGCAATTTGTATTATAAATTAAAAAAATTCACAAATTTCAAAAAAATTAAAAACCTATAAAAGAACTCAGATAATATAATAGAACATTTTGCTCTCTTCTCTTGTCTTATTTCTTAATTTTTTCTCCTTTTTTTTCATAATTATCAGGAAAATTCGTATATAAACTATTGATTGTAAATTTTTTTACGATTCTCAATAACGAAAGCAGTGTTGCAATCCTAAATTTTGTTTCTTGAAAACTTTTGAATATTGCATTGAAATATATTTTGCTAGAGCTTTAGGGTTTTGAGAAAAAAAATAAAATGAAATAAAATTTGAAAAATAATTTCAAAGTAAAACACTGTGAAGTTGTTAATGTGATAGAAAGTCTTTATTAATGGTGGAAAAAATACGAAATTTAGTTAAAAAATTGTAAGATGTTTTATATAATGAAAAAGTGCAAGAAATGCTCGTTTAAGATTTTCTTTTAGAATTGTTCATATTTAAATAATTTTTAGAAAAAAACATGATTTTTAATTATTTTTATATATTTTCTAATATTTTTAAGTCTAAGTTTTTTATAGGGTTTTTTTACAATAATTATTATGAAAATTTTAAAAATATCAAAATGATTTTTTAACTAGAGCTTAGAGACCAAATTAGCTATTAACCCTTTGTATTAATGTGTTACCTTACTTTTTTAACTGAAGTTAACAGTCAAGTGGCAAAAATATAACAATTTGATAATATTAGTGACTATTATGTAACTTTTGAAGTTTTTAGTGGTGTAATTAGTGCATTAGGATATTATGCTAACCTGCTTTCTATGATTAAAAATAAAAAAATTATATTAGCTAATGAAAGTTAATTAATCTAAAAAGAATAAAATGCTAAAATTAAATTCAATTATGATTTAATCAAGTAAAAGTATTATGAAACTCTCTATATTAAGAGGCAGATTACAATTTCTCTTTTTTTATTTAAAATGACAAATTGGGCACAGCACGAGAGATTAAAAAACTCTTTTCTTTTAGTCAAAACCAATGTGTCCACCTTGACTGGTGCTCTCTAAAAAGGGTGCTCTATTATTATAGATAAAAATTGAACCCTTGACCTAATAATTAAGAAATAAGATTAACAATCACTGCATTACATCTTATAGTTAGATTAATTTACTATTTATTTTAATGTATAAAAATTAATTTACTTATTTTTTTAATAAAATAGTTAAATATAATCTAACTTTTCATAAAATTACTTTTTTATCGATTTAATCATTTTAATATAACATACAAAATTCAGTTGGTTCAACAGGGAATAATAAATTTATCGATTATTTATGAATAAAAATCAAACCGAATGAAAAAATATACACGTTTAATACGAGCGTTTAGTCTGCAAAAAAAATTCCAAACAGGTCCCGTATGGCTATGACTAATGTGGGAAAGAAAAGTCATTTTCCTTTTCTTTCGACGTAAGAGAAAAGTAAAAAAGAGAAAAAAAGAAAAGCAAATGAGAAAAAAAAAGTCTTCCGTTTTGAAGGATTTTAGTACAGCTTTTGAATTTTATACGGTTATGTCATATTTCTTTCTTTTTAGTATAACTATAATTTTAGTCCTTTAACATTTTTCTCTTTTATCAATTTAGTCGTTATATTTTTAGTTAAATTTTACCATAAACGATTTTAAAAAAGTCAAAATTAAAGATCAACTTTTCAAAAAAGTTGCATTATTAGTTTTTTTTAACAGAAATACTAACTAAAATATTAATTTTTTAATGATGGTAATCTGTATGGCCAATCATATGTACTTCATGCTTGTTTTTCTATTTTATGAACTTTTTATATTTTTTTGAAAATTGATTTTTAATAAATTTTAAATTATTTGTGATGTGGTACATAGGGTAAAATAGTGGCATGTCCAAAGAAAAAAAAAGTTAATGTTTTAGTCCACATTTTCATTAAAAAGGTAAAAATATGCCATAGGTTCATATACTCTTTTGAATTTAGAATTTAGTCCCTATATTTCTTTTTCTAAGATTTTAGTGTTCTACTTTTCAGGTTTCAAATTTCAAGTTTAATTATTAAAATTATTAAAATCAATTTGTTAAATTTAGGTTCATTACAATGTCATTTTTCTAGTTATAGTGCTACTAAATGAAATTTTTTTATTTCAAAATGTCGCACCAATAAATTTAATAAGTAACAATTGAACATGAATTTAAAAATCTAAAAAGTAAATGAACTAAATTCCTAGAAATAGGAGTACAAAGACTAAATTCTCAATTTGTGAAGAGTACAAGAACTTACAATATATTTTAACCTAGTTAAAGAAGCAATTCAGCCAAATTTAACTAAAAAAATAGTAAGAGTCAATTGACAATAATATAAACGTTAAGGACTAATTTAGGATTATACCTTTATTTATTTATTACAAAGAAGGGACAGCTATACAAACACATCCCCATAAAATACTTCACGGTTTACAGTCCTCACCAGTGGTTGACCCTCTCTTTGTGGGAGTTTTCGTGGGGTCATAGCACACATTGTGTCATGTCTTAATACACAACTCAGCAGCACCCAGTTTTTTTTTTTACTGCTCCCACCATCCCCATTTAATTTTTTCTTCCAATCCATTAACAAAGAAAAATAAGATTTACCATATGCAATCAGTTTTACAACTTTCTACATGTATGAACAGTGATTTCATTTCTTAAAACCCCATAAAGAAAGTGGGAAGGAAAAAAAAGTGATGGTCCCAACCAAAATCTGGGTCCCCATCAATGAGCTCCCGATCTTGGGTTTTGTTTTGGTTGAAACTTAAATGAGGTTATTGTGAGAGAAGATCAGGATTTGAAGGTTTGGGTTTTGATTTTTGTTTGTGAAGGGATTTTGGGTTTCTTCTTCTTTTTTTTAGGGATGGGTTCGAAACCGTGGTTGTATCCTGCTCCGACTTACCGGACTTTGGAGACTTATTGGGATTCCGATGAGGATGCGCCTGGTCCACGATGTGGTCACACTCTTACCGCCGTCGCTGCCACTAAGACGCATGGTCCTCGACTTATTCTCTTCGGTGGTGCCACCGCCATCGAGGGTGGTGCTGCCTCTTCTGCTCCTGGAATCAGTTAAAACCCTTCCTCTTTCTATCTGCCTATCGACCACCCTTTTTTTTTTTTTTTTTTATACTTTGGATGTGATTTGTTTTAAACATTTTTTGGTAATCAGGATTAGCTGGTGTTACCAATTCAGTTCATTCATACGATGTTCTTACCAGAAAGTGGGCTAGGTTTTTACTCGTGTCTTGTCCCTTTTTTTTTTTTTTTCAAATCTTGCTGTGGAATTGAAAGCTGATCTTTTGTTTTTAATTAAATTTTGCAGAATCAGACCAGCTGGAGAGCCGCCTTCACCTAGGGCTGCTCACGCTGCAGCCGCAGTTGGCACCATGGTTGTGTTTCAGGTCTGTAAAACAGCAGAATCATCACTAAAGATTGCTGCATTTATATCATTTTATGGTGTATTGGTTATTTTATTGGTTTATTTGTTTCATTGGCTAGGGTGGAATAGGACCAGCTGGTCATTCTACTGATGATCTTTACGTGCTTGATCTGACCAATGATAAGTTTAAATGGCATCGGTGAGTTTCAGTTCTTTGGTTTTTGGCTATTTCTCATCGTGAATTGCCGTTGTTTTGATATAATCTGATTATATTTCCAATTCGGCGGTTTATTTTTGGCTAGAGTTGTTGTGCAAGGGCAGGGACCCGGACCTCGCTATGGCCATGTTATGGATTTGGTTGCACAGAGATATCTTGTCACTGTAAGCGGCAACGATGGTATGATCATTTCACTTTCCAGCTTTAATTTTGTTAAAAGTGATCTGAGTGCATTGAAACAAGAAGTTTTGGATATTGGTCAACTTATTTACTTTGATGATCACTCTTCATTCTTCTACAGCAATATCCTTGTGCTTGTAAATCCTTTGGGATGACTTATATATACTGCTTGTCTTATTATGTGGCAACTAAGATGAAAGCATTGTCAATTTTGTGATTTTTCGTGTTCATCCGGTGATTTCCTCTTGATGATGTTTATTTGGTTGCATTAACATTTGAGCAATGGTTCTTTTATTTTTAAATAGGAAAACGAGTTCTTTCAGATGCATGGGCTTTGGATACTGGCCAGAAACCATATGTATGGCAGAGACTAAACCCTGAAGGTGATAGGCCTTCTGCTAGAATGTGAGTTTGTTTATTTTAATAATAAAAACAAGCCATCAACTTGTGTATGTTTTCACAATTTGCGTTCTAAATGTTCCACTTACCTCTACTTTTGTTATAGGTATGCGACTGCTAGTGCCCGCTCGGATGGCATGTTTTTGCTTTGTGGTGGAAGAGATTCCTCTGGGGCGGTATGATTAATCCTTGTATAACATGTACTTTATGCATAATACATTATGATTATTCGGTTCACTTGTCAAGGAAAAAGGGAATACTCTTATTATTTGTTACTTCAGCTCTTTATTTTTCTTGAAATACCTGTGTCGTCTAGCACCATGTCTGACACATTTGAACATGGATGTGGAAATATGACTAAAAAAAACCTTCGGAAGTTTTGTTAGACACAAACCTGTAACCTACATTCACACCTGAGTTCAAGTAACATGGGTTTTAATTGCCGAAGTCAAAGGTCATTGTGCATTAGGCTTTACTGGTAAAAGTACCATGGAGGTCCTTGTACTAGAAGCCAAATTGCATTTTGCCCCCTCTACTAAAAAAATGGGCAAATTAGTCCTTATACATTAGACCAAAGAACAAACTAGTCCTTCTGTTAAAAATTGACCATCAATTTCTACCATTAAAAATTGGTCCTTGTATGTCACACATTACATGTAATTGTCTGGTTTTTCTCTCAGCTACACCAGCTTTTAACAGAAGAAATAGATAGAATTTTTAACAGAAAGGACCAGCTTGCTCTTTAATCTAATATACAGGGACTAATTTGCCCATTTCTTGAGTAAAGTGGAAAAAATGCAAATTGACTCCTCCTATAGGGGCCGCCATGATACTTTTATCGGCTTTATTCGTTAGTGTGTGCTTTGTTTTAACATAAGTCACAATGTTTAAGTTTGTAGCCCTTGAACATTATATAGCCATTTAACTTTTAGACTGAATAGTATAATTTACTCTAATTGATATTCTACGTCAAACTATAGTTGGCGCTAACAATTTTCCAATGTGAGATGCTGTTTGAGTTTATTGATTATATATGTTCTTCAACAGCCTCTAGCAGATGCATACGGTCTGCTTATGCATAGAAATGGTCAATGGGAATGGACTCTTGCACCCGGAGTTTCCCCTTCACCAAGGTATCAGCATGCTGCGGTAAGTAGATGCCACTGCTATTGCATATAGTGGTTATGAACAATTGAACATAAAATACAATTACTTTTTTGGTGAAAACAATCAGCCTGATATTTGCTTTCTACCAGGTTTTTGTTGGTGCACGGTTGCATGTTACTGGAGGTACTCTTAGAGGAGGACGAGCAATAGAAGGTGAAGCAACTGTTGCAGGTAAGCTTTTGCTTCTCATCTTGAGATAGAGGGTATGTCTCGTGCATATCTCAAATAAGTTTATTTTCCAATTTTCTCTTTGTTTTTGTAGTACTGGATACTGCTGCTGGAGTATGGTTGGACAGGAATGGGCTTGTGACTTCCTCACGGAACACTAAGGGACATGTTGAATACGATCCATCTTTGGAACTTATGCGCCGTTGTCGACATGCATCTGCATCTGTTGGTGTTCGTATATATATTTATGGTGGTCTTAGAGGAGGTAAGGAAACAGTTGTGTCTGAAACTATGCACACATTTCACTCACTGATGTTTACAATTCCGTATCTCACTTTTGATTTTATATGTCAAAATAAAAGTTTCCAATTTAGATCATTTATCTAGTTCCGTGTGTCAATTTCTCGTCTTGAATTAATTATTTGATTTTCTGCAGATATGCTATTAGAGGATTTCCAAGTTGCAGAAAATTCGCCATTCCAATCTGACATGAGTTCTCCTATATTATCCCCTGATCGAGCCTCGAGTTTGTCGAGCCCCAGATTTAATCAGCCTAACGTAAGCTCATTTGGAACATCACCAACTTCAGATGATGGTCAAGAGTTCTCATCTTCTGGGAGCATGAGGTCTGACTTGATAACTCTCTCTCTTATTGACGAACAATGCGGGAGTATTGATTGATGATTAAAATTTACCTTGATAGTATGGACAAAAATTCGATGGAGAAACTGAGGGAGGCTTCTGCTGCTGAAGCTGAGGCGGCAAGCGCTGTATGGCAAGCTGCACAGGCTGCATCTGCTGTTCCAGCTGAAGAAACATCTGTATCTGATGACAACTCACCTGCTGCTGAAACAGCGTCAGATGGTAGTGATAATGAGGGTGATGTTCGTCTGCATCCTCGAGCTGTATGTATACTTCAAGTCGTGTCTGTACAGTTCTCTAAATGTCCAGCCATAGTATTCTAATGAGGCTGTATGCATATTTTTTCCGCACAGGTTGTGGTAGCTAAAGAGGCTGTTGGTAACCTAGGTGGGATGGTTAGGCAACTATCTTTGGACCAGTTTGAAAACGAGAGCCGAAGGATGATTCCCTCAAATAATGACTTGTCCTACCCTACCAAAAAGTTTGCTAGACAGAGGTCTCCGCAAGGCTTGCATAAAAAGGCAAGCATTACCAGAATTAATTAGTTGTCTATCATTTAAAACTTCTTAAATCATAGTTGAATATTTACCATCCTTTTGCAGGTCATTTCTACATTGCTTAGGCCCCGTAACTGGAAAGCTCCGGTAAATAGGAGGTTTTTCTTGGATTCTTATGAAGTGGGTGAGCTCTGCTATGCTGCCGAACAGCTATTTATGCAAGAACCCACCGTCCTTCAGTTGAAAGCTCCGGTAAAAGTATTTGGTGATCTTCACGGACAGTTTGGTGATTTAATGCGGCTATTTGACGAGTATGGGTTTCCTTCAACCGCAGGAGATATTACGTAAGTTTGATAGTCTTGCTGTCCTTCCAAATCAGATAACCCCTTGTTAAAATTGGAACTTAAGGCCTGTGACTATTACTTCCTATTACGATATCGAGCTAGGTCTGAAAGCTTTCCTTTTGTATGTGTGTGTGTATGTGTGTGCGTGTTTTAGGTACATTGATTATCTGTTTCTAGGAGATTATGTCGATCGAGGACAGCACAGCTTGGAGACAATTACATTGCTCCTTGCTCTTAAGGCAAGCTCTGGACTAAACAAGCCTTAAATTTGAGCATGAATGCAACGTTGTGCCATTTCTCTAATTTGATTCCATTCTCTTGTTCGTTACAATTGTGCAGATTGAGTATCCTGAAAACGTTCACTTGATTCGTGGAAATCATGAGGCTGCTGACATAAATGCACTCTTCGGTTTTCGTATTGAATGCATCGAGCGAATGGTCTGAATGAGTATTCACATGCGGATTAGTTACTTATCTTTTCCAGATAAATTGTGCTCATTGTTATTTATTTGTAGGGGGAGAACGATGGTATATGGGCATGGACACGGTTCAATCAATTATTCAATTATCTTCCACTAGCTGCTCTTATCGAAAAGAAAATTATCTGCATGCACGGTGGCATAGGAAGATCTATACATTCGGTTGAACAGATAGAGAAACTCGAGCGACCGATAACAATGGATGCAGGATCCATTATTTTAATGGACCTGTTATGGTATGCATGTTATAAATCTATTAATCAGATTAAAAATAAATCTTTCTACTGACTAAATTTGGCTTTCATTTACCTTTTCAGGTCCGATCCAACAGAAAACGATAGCATAGAAGGTTTGAGACCGAATGCTCGAGGTCCCGGTCTTGTCACTTTTGGGGTATGCATGTTATTGCTTTATGTGTAAAATATAATTTCTCGAATGCATCAAGGCAATCCTACAATGATTCATGTTGCCATATGCAGCCGGATCGTGTGACGGACTTCTGTAAGAAAAACAAGCTACAGCTTATTATAAGGGCACACGAATGTGTAATGGACGGGTTCGAACGATTCGCTCAGGGTCAATTGATTACTCTTTTTTCCGCAACAAACTATTGTGGTAAGTAAACTAACCAAACCACCTGTCACTGAATTTTCCGCTTCCTAATCCGGTAATATATATAAATCTAGGTACTGCAAACAATGCTGGAGCCATATTAGTCGTTGGTAGAGGACTGGTTATAGTCCCAAAGTTAATACATCCCTTACCACCTCCCATTCAGTCTCCAGAAACATCGCCGGAGCGTGTTGGAGACGACACATGGATGCAGGTAATGCTTATATATATATATTATATATCGATGTATATATTCGTCCCTGCTCACCGCACGTACATTAACATGTAATATATTTCCCTCGGCACTGCAGGAACTAAACATCCAAAGACCACCAACACCAACTCGTGGTCGCCCTCAACCCGACCACGACCGGAGCTCACTTGCATATATATGAACACGACATTACAAATTCAAGGACTTAAAACCTTTTTTCTAATTGACAAATCTCCGTGTACGTATTATTGCTCGTGTAGTTTCTCGAAGATGGAAGCCATTGTTTATTGTATGCATAGCTATGGAGTTTGAAGATCAGTATTTAACCAGTGAAATTCAATATATGCATATAGTTTTGTTAGTTATTTGAAGAGGGGTTTTATAGGATAATTTATAGTGATTTGGGTCAACTTAATTTTTTTGTTTTCTTTTTCATCAGTTTGTGCATTGTGGCATTAATGGTGATACATCTAGGTTTTATATGAAGAAATATATATTTTTTTTCTTTATACTTTGGATTTAATATTTAAGGCACTGTCTTTATAAAGTATAAAGATAGTATTGCGCTTTCAAGTTTATTATATATTCATAAGCTCAAGGTTGGTGTAAATGGAGGGCTCTATCAACATATATTTTGATTATGTTCTGTATTTTATATTGATTAATTTTATTTTTGTAGTTATTTGAATCTTGTTGTCTTTGTATTGTGTTAATTAATATAATTGTACTTGTAACTTTTTTTTTTTAAATAAAAAATCTTAGATTTCAACTTTATTATATATATTCCTACCCACCCACAAATATTTGGAATTGGACTGTATATTTCTTTTTTGGTTCAAAGGATTTCACTGCAATATAGGTGTTGGAATTGATGATATTTTGTCGATTGAGTTTTAGTTCGACTGGTATAGGCATTGTTGTTAATGTAGAAAAACGAGAGTTTGAGTATGTTAAAACATATTATTTTTTTATTATTTATGAGTTAAGAATGGAGATGAATAGTTTTAGATATTGTTTAAAAAAAAAAAAACAGATAAAGAAAATATTTAAGGAATGTATGGAGTTCAGCACACATGCTCCAGCAAGATATCAGACAATGGGTGGGATCCCAATATGATTATTTTATTAATCGTAACATTATAAATTTTAAGAGTCTAAAGAACAAGGTCTCTGTCTTAATACATTTGAAATCAGTAGTGAAGTGTGTTAATATACCGAATGTTGCACTAACGAAAAATAAATTAAAAAAACTCTAAATAGAAAGAAAATAGTTTAGTTTGATAATTATAATCTCATCTAAATACACTTAGTATAAACTCTTGTCACTCACGTTTCTTATTAAAATTACAAACAAATGCGCGTTCTAAAATCTATCAATCTCATGATAAAATGATTATTTTTCCTCTTAAAAGTTATCTATCCAATCAAACAACATATTTTTTTCCTCTTGCAATTACTATTCTAATTCTCCCATTCTCATAAAAATATTTATATCTCTACAGGAGCGAAGCTAGAAAACTTTCTTAGTGGGTTAAAATTAAATTGTAATTTTTACGATACTAAAAATACAATTTTATCATTTTAATAGCCTCTATATTTATAATTTTTAAAGGATTAAATCAAATTTTTATCATTTTTAAGAGGGGCAAAGTATAATTTTACCTTTATTAATTTAAAATTTAAAAATTTCAAAGAGCCTAAATGAAAATTTTTCCATTTTAAGGGGGCAGGGCACCTTCCACCCCTTGGTTTCGCCCATTTATCTGTACATGTTTTTAGCGCTTCTTGGCCTCAGAACTGAAATCCTCTCGTACATTTGTCAAGAATCAAGATTCAAGAATATCTTTTTGAAGATTAGTTTTTGATTTCTCATAATAATTTTATGGTTTTGTGTTGTCAAACTTATTTTAAAAAAATAAGCCTTATTTTAATGATTTTTGGACATTGTGTGATAAATTTTCAAGAATCTTTTCATAAATATTTCTAAAAAAATTAAAAGTAAATAATAAATAACTATTATATAGTATTTTAAAGATAAAATATTTATTTTTTACATAAAAATTTAAAATTAAAAAAATAAAATTTTATTTAAATTAAATAATAATTATTTTTTATATTCCATAAATCATCTAAACATTTGGATTTAAATCAATTTTTAATTTCTCAATTTTTTTTTTACTTAACCCTACAAATAGACATGAATGTAGATCTCGCACTGACATAATGCATATACTGCCAAATCTAGCATATAGATCTGAACACTTATTCAATTCTACAAGATTTATAAATTAAGGGGTTCCAATAAAATTATTATACACTAAAAACAATTTAAAATATATATAGTGGGGGATTGTAGTGTAGATCTAAAACGTTATAACCTCTAAAATGGTAATATTTTAATTTAGACATTTTTTATAATTTATAAAATTTTAAATTATTAATAATAAAATTACATTTTAGCCTCTAAAAATAATAAAAAATTAGTTTAATTATTTAAAAATTATAAAGGCATATACTATTAAAATGATGAAATTGTATTTTTACTATAAAAAATATATAATTTAATTCCCGACCTCTCCAAAAAATTCAGGCTCTGCCACTATGTATATATATAATCAAGTTTTGATTTGAATATTCAAGGTTTGAGTCTATCTTATGTAAATTTAACTCTAACATTTTTCTTTTTGGTAATTTTGATCCTAATATTTTTTGTGTTTTAAACGTTTAAAATTTAATTAAATTGTTTTTCTTTGAAAAAAAAGGTTGGCTGGTTTGTTAAAATTTTAATGACAATGACATGGTAGCTTGTATGACAATTCATGTGTATTTCATTATTGATGTGGATAATATTTTTAAAGTTTTTATTTTTTTACTTTTCTTGAAAATTTTAATAATTTTTATTTTTTAAAATTTTGTATAGTATACACGAACTGTTGTGCAAGTTATCACATAATTTTCATTAAAATTTGAACGATTGAGACAGTTTTTGTTTCCCAAAGTATCTATTAGAGCACATCCAATGACTAACTCTTTGTGTTTTGTAAGCCCATTAAAATGTTAACGCTAGCCATGAGTTTTAAAACTGTTCCATACATCTTCGACTACTAATTAAGGTAACATTTATTCAAAGAAAAGCAAATTGACTAAAATTTGAAGGGTAAGAGTAAAAATGATTAAAAAAAAAGAATTAGGGTCAAATAGACAAATAATAAAAAAACATTAAAGACTAAATTTATCATTATCTCTATATAATATATATAAAACCAACCTACTATAAAAAGGGTAAAATTAGCATTTAATTCCTTCAAAATCTGTGAAATTACAAATTAATTAAATGATAAAACTACATTTTAACCCCCAAAATTTATAAATCAATTCTAACCCCTCCTTAAAACCATTTTCTGCGCTTGGCACATGTTGATGCCCTCCATAGAGTGGACTTGGACCAACCTACCCTTGAACACGACATGACTGAAAACGAAATCAATGATTGTAATTTAAATATCCAGATTCCAGACAGGATCTCCTTTAATCTCAAGTTCTTTCAATTGGTCTGAACATTGTTTAAGAAAAGAGATGGGTCTGGAAAATGGCGAAAGCAGTATGAAAGAGCCATTACTATTGCACCATGCGAAGGAGAGAAGATCACTAAAAGTGGTGTTTCTAGCTACTTTTGTTGCAGTACTGGGTTCCTATGAATTTGGCTCTTGCGTAAGTACCCTATCACTCAATCCTCCTCTCCTTTGACCTTCTCTTTGAATTTTGTTTTTGTTGTAATCTGGTCGAGTTGAACTCAAGTTTATTTAAAATGTTTGAAATTTATTGAGAAGTGTCATCTGTTGAGAATCAACAAACCCCTTCAATAGGTTCGATATTGGGATCTTATCCTATGATTTTGTCTTCCAACTTTGTCAAGAACTCGAGCAGGTTTATAGAATAACTTTATCTAGAGCTTTAAGAGATGACATATTCTTAAAGTGGAAGTGCCTCCACTTACCAAAGTATCGCTAAGAGTAAGCGTTGAGATTTCTTTGGTGGGTGGAGGCGCTCCCGCTTTGTGAACTCATCATCTCCTTGAGCTTTCAACAAAGTATGAAGACAAAAACTTGAGGACAAAATCAAATATTGACACTTAGAGCCCAATATTTGATCTGTTGAGTAGGTTCGTCATCCTTCTGCAGACGACACTTCGTAAATTTCTCCCCAACCAGTCAAAACTCCTTTAACAGTTTATTAATAAAAATAACTTTAGTTTTATGCTTAACTTTTAACTCAATTATTTTTTTGAGCTCGAGTTCAAACTGAAATTTATCAATAATAATTCAAAATAATATAAAGATTAATCAAACTTGTAAGTTAATTCAAATCAAAGTGTTACAATACCTGAATCTGATTCAATTGATGAGATAAATAATTATATTATTCAACATGAAAATAAATATATATTTATTTCCTTAAATATGTATAATTGCATCAAATCAAAGTTTATGTATCAAATTACAGATTAGATCAAAATTTATATATAAATTTAATATTTATTTCTAATTAATTTTTTAAAAATTTTCAGATGGGATATTCAGCACCAGTTCAATCTGCTATCACAAAGGACCTTCACCTATCCATTGCTGAGGTTTGTTTAAGAAAATTTATTTTTTTCAAATAAATATAGAGTAATTAGTTGTATAGTAATTTCAAAAATAATATCTTTTATTTATATTATTTATAAAGTTTTTATTGAGTTGGTGCCACCCATCAATCGGGTCTCAACTCAGTTAGAGAAAATATTTTAATATCTATTTGTATTTAATTTAAATTATATTATTGGAGGATATTTTAGTATTTTTATTTGAAAAAAAATCAGTAAAAATATGCGTACGATGAGATTTAACCTTATATCAATTGGGTTAGCAAAACGTTAAAAAAAAATCAATTGCAGTCATTTAGTAGTCGTAACTTGATATATTTATGTGTTTAAGTTTCGTTTTATTCACAATTTAATTTTTTTTCATTTTAATATTGTACATTAGTTTCAATTGTACGTTTTATTATTTATTGTATATTATTTTTAAACATATATTTATATTCTAAATTTGTGATTTTCACACATATACGTGTGATAGGAATTTTAATATATATAAAAAGTTGTAAAATAAATTCGGGTTAATGTTATTTTTTTAAAAGTAATTATATAAAATCGGATTAAATTATTCTAAATTTTCTTATGAATATTCATAACTTTACATTTGGAAAATATATGTAGTTTTCAGTATTCGGTTCCATACTGAACGTTGGTGCAATGATTGGTGCTATCACAAGTGGGCGAATTGCAGATTTCATGGGCCGGAAAGGGGTAAATCAAATCCAGTAAAAGTATCATACACCATGAACTAACATTGATTTTTTTTATATTAACAAATAGATAAATTAATCATTATAGGTTAGATAAAAAATAAAATAGTTCTTCTGTTAAAAAAATTATTCATTTTACTATTAAAAATTTGTTCTTATACGTTATCATGAGGTATACATGGCATGTCACATATAATTGTTTAGTGTTTTTATTAGCCATGACAGTTTTTAATAATAAAAATAGATGAATTTTTTAATAAAAATAATCAATTTACTCTTTGATTTAATGTACAAGAATTAATTTACCCTTTCTTTTATAAATGAAACAAAATATATGGTTTAACAAGTAAATTCTATAATATTTTTCTCACTGTATTTAAATTATTTTGATTAAAAATAATACTTAAATTATCAATTTTATCTCATTTTACTTCAAAAATAGTCCAATATCAGTATTAGCTTTTGAGTAAAATGAAACAAAGTTAATAAATTAAATACCACTTTTCACCGAACAATAATTTTAAATATAATTTAGATTTTACAAATAAAGCATATAATATATATATATATATATATATATATCTGATTAATATATTTAAAAATGATTCAGGCAATGAGAATAAGTTCAGGCTTCAGCATTACAGGATGGATAGCTATTTACTTCTCCAAGGTTCTACTCTTTTTTTTCTCATCATAAAATAAAAATAAAAATAAAAATAGAAAAAAGTAGATTGAAATAATGGGTTTGAATTATACAGGGAGCTTGGTTGCTTGATATTGGAAGATTCCTGTGCGGATATGGAATAGGAATTTTCGCTTATGTGGTACCAATATATGTCGGTGAAATTGCGCCAAAGGATGTTCGTGGTGGCTTAGCTGCCTTGATTCAGGTTGGTTTATCTCAGCTCATATTATATAACAATCTCATTATAGGTTTTGAATATATCTGTTTTTTTTATATAATGTTTAGAACTATTCATAATTCTTTCCAACCTTTACATAGGAGAATAATGCGCTTCAGCACACTCGAACTCACGTCCTCTTGTATTGATAAAAATACTTATATTAATCGAGCTAAAACTCACACTTAAATTCAAATAATTAATATATAAATGGGAGCACAGTAATGCTTGATGCCCCTTTAATTAATGGTAAATTTTTAACATTACATACTCTAAAGTATTAATAATTCAATTTAATCCTTTCCATTTCCTCTCTTTTAAGTTAAAAAAAAAAAAGTTTTCGCCTCAAGGAAAAAATTTCAATTAAAATTTTTTATTTTTGTCTAGACCTAAGTATGGGTCGACCCACCCGCCTAAACTCGAAAGTTCTTTTGAAAAGTGGGAAGGTTTGGATAAAAGATAAGATTCATTTTTTAAACGAGTCATGCCTCGGGTAAGATTTTTTATCCGGGCACCCCCAACCCTAAACCGTTGCCGGAATAGGTTTACGAGGCATTATCGGACCTAAACACTAATAAATGTACAAAACCGAATCAAAATTTTGGGTTTTCAATTAAAACTTTTCAAATTCTATAAAAAAGTCCTTAATATGGACCTACGAGGCCCAAAATATGCTTAGAAAGTGAGTTGGGATTAAACCGGGAACTTTAGAAACTTTTCTTTGAAAACAGGGGCACACGCCCGTGTGGTCTGGGACACGCCCGTGTGGCCTGGGACATGCCCGTGTGGCCTGCCCGTGGGGATCCCATGGTCGTGGGGCCAGGCCGTGGGCAGATCTGACTTGTTACACACGACCGTGGGACTAGCCCGTGGGCAATTCTGACTTTGCCACACGGCCTGGGCACACGCCCATGTGTCTTGGCCGTGTGAAAACATGATTTTTCATCATTTTTAAGCTACTTTTACCCACTAAATATACCTAGTTCATGCCCAACTTATTTACTTATAAATCTTGATCAAATGACATTCATTTCATCTATCAAACTTAGCAAATATTCATTTATTCATATCAAATAGTTCATAAGTGTTACATATCACGTTATACCCAAAACATAATATATATATATATATATACATACACAAGTGACTTAAACAAAACCTAGTACATGCCACCTTTATATTGATAATTTGATCTTTTAACCATCAAACTAAGTTTTATACACATATGCATTCCATCACTTTTCACATAATATAGCCATTAATAACTTTATCTAACCAAACATTTTATACATGCCATATAAATCAAAAGATAATAACCCAAAAACTACCGGAGAATATGAGGATAGTGTGATTCTTTGAGATGATCTGATCCTCCGATCCCACGTTAATCTACAAAACATGTCAAAACACATTCAAGTAAGCTTATGAAAGCTTAGTAAGTTCATAGGCTTGGAAGGTAAACTTACCAAATATTGTAATACATTCATATAACATACTTATACACTAATTTCTTCTGTAGATCACAAATCAAGGTTAAGCTCGTTTAATACTGCTTATTATCATTCGTAATAAAATTTTACTTTCTTGGGCCCTTTTTCCACTTACCACTCTTATTCAAATTAGGGAACTATATGAAATTGAGTACTTTGATTTCCATTTGCCATAGTAAAACTATGGACTTACACATGTTCACTTTTCTTTTTCTGAAGCCGTGGCCCAGCCATGGTCTTACACGGGTCACATAGTACATCGATGCCATATCCCATATATGGTCTTACACGGAAGTACTTATCACTTTTCCCCGATGCCATAGCCCAGCTATGGTCTTATGCGGGTCACTTATATCACTTTAATCCAATGCCATTGCCCAACTATGGTCTTACATGGAAATCACTTATCATTTCTCACCGATGCCATACCCTAGCTATGGTCTTATAGGGGAATCATTTGTCACTTGTTGCCATAGTCCAACCATGGTCTTTTTCCGTCAATTCGTCATTTGTCATGAAATAGAAGTACTCAATTCAATATTTCCTTTTTATTTGTTCATTTCGTTCATTTCATATTTATACAATATTCACGGATTTGTCCAGTACATATAGCATAACACATTACAAAATTTACAAGATTAATAAATAAATCCTAAAATTTAGCCACATGAACTTACCTGGGCTAATTCACAAAAGTTGTAGAAGTTCAGGAATTATTTGACTATTTTCTCATTTCCTCGATTTACTTCGATTTCTTGATCTATAATTGCAAAACCATTCATTTATTAGCATTTATTTCAATTTTACTACAATCCAAAATTTGTACCCTTTAATTCCCGAAATTATACTTTTGCCTCAAATTTTGTAGTTTTCACAATTTGGTCCTTGACCAATTAACTCATCAATAGAATCTTTTCTTTTCAATTAACACTTTATATAAATCTTATAAGCTATTTAATAACCATTAGAATTCAAAATTTCTAGATAAAAACCCTAATTTCAAACTCTTTTACAAATAGGTCCTTAAATATTCACTTTCTATTCAATTCTTTCAATAAAATCAACATATAAATAAATTAAAGCTTTAATTCCATGCTAAATCATCACATACTTCCAGCACATATTCATAGCAACTTCCAAAATCAACCATGAAATCAAAAACTATTGAATTAGACAAGAGGACCTACTTGTAAAAGTCATAAAAATACAAAAATTTCAAGAAATAATGAAGATTTGAACTTACTTGCAGTAAAAATAACAAAAACCAGCTTTTAGAAACCCTCCAATGGTGTTTTTGCTGGAGAAGATGAAAGAAAATGAAAAATCTAGATATTTCTTCTAATTTAGTCCATATAACACTATTGGATTTCTACTTATTTACAAAATTGCCATTAGTTCACACTAAATTTCAGCTAATTTTCAACCCATCCGTCCAGCCCATTTAATTTCGGGCTTAATTACACTTTAACTCCCTCCTATTAATTAACTAAGCTATTTGGTCACTTTCCACAATTTTGTACTTTATTCAATTTAGTCATTTTTACTCATTTGACCACCAAAACTTTAAAATTTCTTAATGAAACTTTAATACTAACTTATTAACACTCCATAAACATTTATAAAAATATTTATGGCTCGGTTTAATATCCCGAGGTCTCGATACCTCGTTTTCACTTCTAAATTATTTAGTATTTATATCTAAAATACTATTCACTATTTCAATTATTTTCCTAACTTCACATTTAACTTATACTCATTAAATTAATAATATTTTCTACTAATTTGTCGGATTTAGTGATCTCGAATCACTGTTCCGACACCACTGAAATTTGGGCCGTTACACTCGTCCCAATCTGAATCAATTGTTTTGATGCCATTTTACTATTATATTTCTACTATTTTATTGTTATTATTTGGATATTGTATAATTCTTATTTTATTGTTACTTTTGCTACTATTTTAGAGATATTTTCTTGTTAAGTTGAAATTATCTTAGTGTTATTTAAATATAAAGATTTTTTTGATGTATTTTCAATTTGTTGAGAAACATTTATTTGAATATTTTTAGTGTATTTGATATACTATATTTTTTAAATTTATTTTTATAAAAAATCTTAAAAAATTTAATACGCACAGGTTAGACTTAAATTTTTAACAATTTTAATTTGGGTTTTTTGATAAATACCAAACATCTTTAATAATTCAAATCCAATACATATTGAATTAAATATTAAAAACTCAATACTTATATTTTCAGCACTTAAAATTTTTTCATTAGTTTATTAAACAACAACTTAGTTCAATTATACACACACAAAAAGAAGTTTTATATTAATTTGGTTATATACATGTAACTTTGATTATCCAATTGTATTTTGTGATAAATATAACTATTTTTATGTAGTAGGTAAATGTAAATTAGTGTTACATCAATCAGAATGCTAGTGGTTTGTACAATAAATTAAACTAAAAAATTCATCCGTACAATTGCATAAAATTCACATATCAATGTACACCAAATGAAGGGTCATATATAATTTTAAAATTTATCATAGATTATTATATTGTTTCAATATTGTTTATTATATAAGTTTTAAATTATTTATATGTTCATATAATTTTATATAGGCTTATAAATTCTAATATGAACTCGAAACTCCAACCTAGTTAATCTGAATACAAATAGAACATTACATGATTTGACGATAAAAGGTCAACAATGAGAACTCGTTCAACCCTAACCTAAATTGACCTGAACTTGAAATGACTCAAAAAGCAACCCTAATTATCTAAATTAAAAATAACCCAACCATAACTCTCAAAACCAAATGAAAAAAAAATTAATAAAAAAAGAATTAATAAAAAAAATTAATCAATCCAAATTAACCTAATTAAAACAAATGCAACTTGTCTAATAAAACCTAATTTTTTATTATCATATTTTAAATATTTATACAAGTTGCCGGTATATATTTATCAACCTACGAACATAAAGAAAAATAACATAACATGGATATATGATTGAAGAAATACATGAATACCATAAAATGAATTACTAAAATGTACTAATACCAATTTATATAAATTTATATTATGTTGAACAGAGAAATAATATGAATGCCAACCAAACACACGTCAAACATATAGTTTTGATCCCATAGAATTAAATAAAAAGTCAAAACAAATCTAGTTTTACCATTCCGTAAATATCTCTCATAAGTTTTAATCCCTTCACTGACTTGTCTCACAAATAATAAAGCATCTTCCTAGATTGCTTTATAGCATGCATTCAAGATAGCTTTTTTATATTTTTGTAGGAACTCTCATTCTCAAAATTATAAAATAAGATCTAATCTAACTTATGATCTTAAAAATTTCTTCATTAAAGTAATTGAGATTGAAGCATAGAAAATTTTAAAAGATAAAATAAAAACTCTAAATTATGAGAATAACATAACAACTTCAAATTCAAATAATAAACATAATTTTTTAATTCTAAAAAGGAAAATGATATAGGTGCTTTAGTTGAAAGGGAAAAATTATGATCTGTGAGCAAAGTTCAACAAACACAACACCATCCTAACATAAAATGACAAAATACCTTTCGATCAAAGGCCATAATAGAAGCAAATAGATAAATCGAATGAACTCTCATTTTCCCCAAGAGAAAACAACATTTGACTAGAGGCCATTGTTGGGGTTGATGTTGTCACCAAATTGGAACATCATCCCATTGTCTCCTACATAAGTTTGAGGGTTGTTGTTGTTGTTGCTCATCAGTTCCATGATCCATTGTTGCCTTTGCATTAGATCCATTTCATTCACATCAGCTTGCACAATATCCTCTGTACCTGTCCTCAGCATTGCTTCGGGTGTCACCATCATCATTGGTGGTAGTGCAACCAGGGACGAGGATGTTGATGATGACACCCCTTGAGGATTAAAGGGTGTCTTAGTAAGTGCATCTATCCTCTTGTCAATATCACTCATTTTTTTATCGAGCAACAAGTTAATTTCACTCAAGGCCTCAAAGTTCATACCATGGACAACCCCTTTGCCGCAAATCGTATTGAACATGACATGGGTCATCTCCTTTTCCAAGTTTTTCTTACAATGCTTCTTTAGCTGCTCAGCTGCTTTGGTGGTCTTTTGGGAGAGGAAAGTCTCCTGGTTCAACATATTCTTGTTTTTCTCCATCTCGGGGATCTTCTCGAGCTTGGAAAGCACCTGTTGGACTCCCATGGGGAGAGGCCAAACCTCGGGTTGGGACTTATAAGGACTGTACATGATAAAACAAACGTCGATACCACAAAGGGAACTCAACTCGCTCAGTTTTTTCGTCAAACCCTTCGTTCTTTTCTTGTAGGTGGCTTTCCTTGTTGAATCATCGGTGATATAAGCAAGCTTAACCTTCTTCCCCATCATGGCACTCAAAGCAAAAGGGATATTGGAATGGCTTTTTTTTTTTTTCTTATGTATTTCTTTCCCAAACAAAAATTGGATGCTTTATATAGAGGTGAAAGGAGTGAAAATGTTCTCAAATTAAATGAAAATAATAGCCAA
The DNA here is from genome assembly GCA_020496765.1 of Gossypium stocksii. Lineage (NCBI taxonomy): Eukaryota > Viridiplantae > Streptophyta > Magnoliopsida > Malvales > Malvaceae > Gossypium > Gossypium stocksii. The sequence continues at coordinate 8,037,012 of CM035623.1, forward strand.
TAATTTTAGTATATAGAAGATATCATTGTAATGCATTACAAAGAATTCAATTGGATGGCTTAGGTTTTAATTTTTAATTTTTTCCATGATTAAAGTTTCATGTAGACATATATTTTATTTAGTCATAAAGTGACATCATATGTATTACAACAATAATTATTACGTATTTATTTGAATCTTATAATATTGAATAATTCGGTTAGTTATAAAACGATAAAAAATGACTTTCATCATGTATTTATACAAATAACGTAATATAAAAGTTATGGTGCTAGTCCTCGTACAAACAAAATCTGGGACTTAGTCTGTGTCCTTAAAGTAAAAAATTAAGTCCTCCAACTTTTTATTTAAAAATATCAGTCCAATAATTAAAATCGTAAGCATTTTCCATCAAAATTTATCAATTTGATAAGTTGATTAAGCTATCCTCATATAAAAGTGTTATATGATTGACTAGGATTAGTAATTTAAAAAAAGTAAAATGATTGAATTATTAGCTTTTAAAGTATGATGGCTAAATCTTAAATTCAGTAGAAGTACAGGGACTAATAGCATATTTTATCCATATTTTAAAAAGAATTATAAATATTTTGTATATTAATCTATAAATGGTACTGCCAGATAAAAATAACGCATACATAAGTATATAAAAGGCAAGTGTCACACATACCATACATGCATGTACACCATGGCAATTTTTAGTTTTTAATAGTAATAAAGTATATAAAAATAAAAAAATACTTATTTTTTCAAAAAAAAGTTATTTTAGAAAACTAAAAAAAGGTAAAAAATAGCATTATAATACATAAATGGTATGTAGCAGGTATATAATTACCATGTTAGAGTGTTTAGTATTTAAGTAGAGTTAATTGTTAACTAAAAATTGTAATAATGTGCTATATATTTTTCTTACAAATTTGGTAAATATTTTAATGTTATGACAAAAATAACATAGAGATGATAAGTATGCCACCTAAACTAAGTATAACAACTTTTTTTTGCTATATGAAAATGTTAACTAGGAATGGTAGAAGAATGCAAGTAAAATGAAAAGACATGTTTATTGCTTAATCAAAACTAGTATTTATAACAGAACAAATATAACTTGACTCCATAATTTTAGCAGATATTGTTACTGACTAATACTCAACTAACTGCTAACAAATAGGACTCCACTAATTTTTTACGTGACTAATTCAAATGCTAAAAATTAACAACTTATTGAAAAATATCTTAACATTTATTTAACAACAATTAAAGAGATTTCTTTCAGCTGGTGTTGTAGTTCAACACTCCCTCTCAATACTAGTTTATGATCTTCTCATCATCCTAAGCATATAACGAAAGTTCTCAACCTTATTAGCACTTAGCCCTTTTGTGAACACATCTACAATTTGGTCTTCTGTCTTAACCTTCTTCAACTCAATCTCTTCTAGCAAAACCTTCTCTCTAATGAACTGATAACGGATTGCCACATGCTTGGTTCTAGCATGTAAAACTGGATTCTCTGCCAAACATATTGCTGATCGGTTGTTGCAAAATAATGGAACAACATAATTAACTGAACATTTAAGATCCTTTAGCAACTTTATGAGCCACGTACTTTCCTGAGCTGCCATTGCCGTTGCTTAATATTCTACTTCTGCTGTAGAGAGTGAAACACTTTGCTGTCTTTTGCTACACCATGAAATTGGTCCTGCTCCTAGCATGAAAACATACCCAGTAGTTGAGCGTCAAGTATCATGGTCTCTTGCAAAATCAGCATCATAGTAGCCAAGCAATTTGCAGTCTTCACTTTTCCTATAGAAGATACCATAGTCAAGTGTACCTTTTACATATCGCAAAATCCGTCGAACTCTTTCCATATGTGATTTCTTTGGACTTTGTATATAACGACTCATCACTCCCACCACATAAGAGATATTAGGGCTGGTTAGAGTTAGGTAAATTAGACTACCAATCAATTGTTGATACATAGTCACATCTTCTAAATCTTTCCCATCAAGAGAACAGATATTTGCATTTGGCTCTACTGGAGTTGTGATAGGCTTGCACTCAAACATTCCAAACCTTTTCAATAAATCTCTGGAATACTTTTGTTGATGGAGAATAATTCCTTCTGATGTGTGATCAATCTCCAGACTGAGAAAATGCTTGAGCTGCCTCAATTCTTTATTTGAAACCAAATCGACAAATTCTATTTTGTTTGGAGAATTTCTTCTTCACAATCTCCCATTACTATTAAATCATCCACATACACTAGGACAGTAATTATCTGTCCTCCTTTGCTTTTAACAAACAAGCTAAAATCTGCAGCTGTCACAGAGAACCCATCATGAGTAAGGAAGTCTGAAATCTTACCATTCCAAGCCCTTGGTGCTTGCTTCAATCCGTAGAGTGCTTTTCGAAGCTTGCACACATAATTTGGATGAGCTGCACTTTGAAACCTAATTGGCTGGTTTATGTAAATTTCACGATCTAACTTTCCGTGCAGAAATGCATTCTTCACATCCATTTGCCACAAACACTAATTCTTGCTAGCTACTATTGCAATTAATACTCGAATCATAGTGATATTATCAATAGGACTAAACGTCTCATCATAGTCTAGTCCATATTGCTAAGAAAATCCACGAGCTACCAATCGAGCCTTGTGTCTTTCAATCAACCCATCAGTGTGACGCTTTAATTTGTAAATCCACTTGCGGGAAACTGGTTCTACATCTTTTGGCTTTGGCACAAACTCCCATGTCTGGTTGTGTTTGAGTGCAGTGATTTCTTCTTCCATGGCTTTCTTCCACTTTGCATTTTTGGATGCTTCTTCAAACATCTCTGGTTCCACTAGATCTGTTTCTTCTACTGTGGCAACATTAGCATATCTAGGATTTGCCTTCTTTATTCTTGTTGATCTTCTTAATTGAGCTGGTGTTCTTACTTTATTATGTTCAACTGCTTCATGTGGCTGTTGATAAACACCAGTTTGCCATGGATTCTGAACTATTCCACCTTCACTATCACACGCATTGTCTTCATTCTTAGACTCATCAAAACTCAACTGAACTTGAGAATGTTGTGCATCATCAAAAATTTCCGGATTCAGCGGTTCATCCTTTTCTAGAGTCCACCAAGAAGAAGCTTCATCGAACACTACATTTCGAGATGTGTAGCATTTACCACTTGTAGGATTGCAATACCTCCAACCTTTTCTTTGGCTGTCATATCCAATAAAAATGCATTTTATAGCTTTCTTGTCCATTTTACTACGCAAATGGTTAGGTATAAACACATAACATACACATCCGAAAACACGAAAATAACTAACTGAAGGTTTTCTATTCCATAATTTTTCAAAAGGTGATAGAAAACCTGACCTTTATTATGGGAGATGATTGATGACAAATGCAGTAGTCCTCATTGCTTCTACCTAAAATCTACCTTGTACATTCTTTGCGTGAAGCATACTCCAACAAACTTTAACCAAGTGCCTGTTCTTTCTCTCAGCTACGCCGTTTTGCTGTAGTGTATTGGCACATCTAAACTGATGATGTATTCGATTCTACCTAAGATATTGAGAAAATTCAGTCGAGCTGTATTCTCTACCATTATCTGTCCATAAGCAACGAATTCTTTCCTCAACCTCTGCTTCAGCTGTTCTCTTAAATTCTTTAAATTTCAAGAATGTGTCAGATTTTTCTTTTACAAAATAAACCCACACATGCCTTGAAAAATCATCAATGAAGGTTACCATGTACTTTATTCCACCATTTGACGCTTGTTTGACAGGTCCAAACACATCAGTATGCACCAACTCTAATGGTTCTTTTGCTTGAAACTTAGAGTCTGCATATGGCAATTGATGGGCTTTTCCGTATTAGCAGCCAGAGTAAATCGCATCAGTTCTTACTTCAATTTCTGGAAGACCTCTCAATATTGATTTCTTCATCATCACATCAAGCTTAGAATAGCTTACATGACCCAATTGCATGTGCCACAAGTCTGCTGTCTCATTCTTTCTAGTCCTGTCTATATATGCAGCCTCTGCTGACATCACAAACACTGATTCTGACCTCTGCCCCTTCATTATTGGTGATTCTGAAATTTTAAGATCTCGATATACCTTCACATCTTTTGGACCAAACAAGACAAAATGACCCATAGATGTTAATTGCGCTACTGAAAGCAAATTCTTCTTCATACATGGAACATGATAGACATTTTGAAGAGATACATCATCATCATTATGCTTCGGAGAGATAATTGTGTCACCAGTGTGGGTTATTGATAGTTTTGAGTCACTCGCTGTCATAACTATACGATTTCCCTTGTACTTTGATAAATTTTGCAGCTTCTCTTTATCACCTGTCATATGATTTGAACAGCCCAAATCAACGATCCAGTCTTCCTTGTAATTGATCTTCTTTATTGTCGTAGTTAGAGCTGACTTCTCTTCTTCTATCGCAATAAGAGCTTCGGCATCCTATTCTTCTTCGCTTTTAGACGTAGCAGCATTGCTCTCAATGATTTTTTCTTTGACCAGCAGTCCTTAGCCATGTGACCCTTTTTCCGCAACTGTAACACTTTCCTTCAAATTTCTTGGTGCTACCAGAGTGCTTTGATGATGCCCCTTCACAATTGCCCTTTTTCTCCTGATTTCTTTTTGACCCCCAGACAACATTTTGCTTGAAACTCTGTTTACTTCTTTCAGTATAAAGAGCTTCTTCTTCACTTTTCGATGGATTTCCTGCCATTTGCTTAACCAATGCTTCTTAACTAGCCAATAGATTCTCGAACTCAACAAGTGATGGTTGATTCTGCCATCCTTGTACTGCTGTGATGAAGCCTCGATATTCTGGTCTTAAACCATGAATGATTACCCTCTTCATTCTGGTTTCACCAATTGGAGCTTCTGGATCCAATTCCGAGATCTCTTGACATAAGGATTTCACCTTATAAAAATACTGAGCAATTGTCATATTACACTGCACTATTGACAGTAATTCACTCTCTAGAAATTGCAGCCTGGTCTCATTTTTCTTTGAGAACAGAACAACAAATGTATCCCAAACTTCTTTTGGAGTCTTAGCATTCCAAATATGTTTCAACACATCCTCTTCTACCGTTGTCTTCAAGGCAAACATGGCTTTACCTGCCTTAATCTTCCATTTCCGCAGATTATCATTTCCGTCATCGTCTGGTTGTGTACTTTCATTCTCGTTAACTACTTCCCATAGATCTTGGCCTTGTAGATATGACATCATGCATGTAGACCATGAACTATAATTTTGTTTGCTCAGCTTTTTGATTCTACCAATGACTTGTAAATTAGCCATCTCACCAGCAACACTAACAACTCTCAAGAAATTAATATGCAGACTTTTTAATCTAACCTGGCTCTTGATACTAGAATGTTAACTAGGAACGGTAGAAGAATGCAGGTAAAATGAAAAGACATGTTTATTGCTTAATCAAAACTAGTATTTATAACAGAACAAATATAACTCGACTCCATAATTTTAGCAGATATTGTTACTGACTAATACTCAACTAACTACTAACGAATAGGACTCCACTAATTTTTTACGTGACTAATTCAAATGCTAAAAATCAACAACTAATTGAAAAATATCTCAGTATTTATTTAACAGCAATTAAAGAGATTTCTTTCAGCAGGTGTTGTAGTTCAACAGATTAGCCAAATTGTGTAAAGGGTGAGCTAACCGTTGGCTGAAAAGAGATGTTGCAATCATTTATCTTTTGCTATGTTGCACCATGAAGAAGATTAGATCACCAATTAAATACAATCCCTAACGCTAACATTCATCAACTTGGAATAGTGCAATTATCAAGATGGAAGCATTAAGTTGATCTACATATCCATGTTGATGTAGTATATGTTGGTTGAATTGTTTATTATAAGCTTTCACTATATTTGCAGCTAAGCAATCAATCTAAACAACCTAAGCTAGAGTTGTAATCGAAAGAAGCTGAGCTTGAATATTGTCAAGCTCGAGCTTGGGCTCAACTTGAAATTTCGAGCTCGATTCTTGACTCAAGCTTAATCGAGCATCTATGTTTAAGCTTGAGCTTCACTCTAAATATAATTGAGCTTGAGGTCAAGTTTGATTAAACTTATTTACCAATTTTTCTGCTCAAGCTCAAGCTCAGCCCAATGATTAAACTTAGGTATAACAATATAGATTAAGGCTAATATCATAATTTAATTATGTAAAAATATGAAAAGCTTAATAAGGCTCGCGAGCCGTCAGAGTCAAGCATTACTATAAACTCAAATTTGGCTCGATTGATAGCTCAAGTTGCTCGAGCTCGACTTGATAATTAGCAAATCAAGTTCATTTTTTTAGTCAAAATAGAAATGCTTGCGAAGACTACTGTCTCTTTTACACCTTCAACTCAAGAAAATGTACAAGTGCAAAACAATTTATCTAAAAATTTAGTATGTATAATCTGAAAATCAAACAAGTGTCTTCAATTGACATACCTCTCTTCTGAAGCTCAACTTTAATGGAAAAGAGTTAATTGCATAGTTTCCAAAGGAATAAAATTATCTTGAATGGAACTTTAATTCTCCATAAGGATTCCTGTAACGCCACAAAAATTTAGCTTTTGCTTGCTAGATTCTATCAATGACTAAGTATATGCTTTAGTGGTTTAGAGCCTTAATTGTGTGTTGAGATCCAAAGTTTGAGTTTTTGTGTAATCAATATAGAAGTATAATTTTTTTGCTATTCTGTAAAATTTGATTATTTTACGCCGAAGGATGTTCGTGGTGGCTTAGCTGCCTTGAATCAGGTTGGTTTATCTCAGCTCATATTATATAACAATCTCACTATAACTTTTAACTATATCTGATTTTTTTTATATAATGTCTAAAACTATTCATAGCCCTTTCTAACCCTTACATAGAAAAATAATGCACTTTAGCACACTGAAACTCACGTCCTCTTGTGTTGATAACAATACTCATGTCAATTGAGCTAAAATTCACACTTAAATTCAAATAATTAATATATAAATGGGGGCGCAGTAATGCTTGATGCCCCTTTAATTAATGGTAAATTCTCAACATTACATACTCTAAAGTATTAATAATTCAATTTAATCCTTTCCATTTCCTCTCTTTTAAGTAAAAAAAAAAAGTGTTTTCGCCTTAAGTAAAAAATTTCAATTAAATTTTTTTTATTTTTGTCTAGACCTAAGTATGAGTCGACCTACCCGCCTAAACTCGAAAGTCCTTTTGAAAAATGATAAGGTTTGGACAAAAGATAAAACTCATTTTCTAAATGAGTCAAGCCTCAGGTAAGATTTTTTACCCGGGCTCAGCCTAACCTGAATCAATTGTTTTGATGCCATTTTGCTATTATATTTCTACTATTTTGTTGTTATTATTTGGATATTGTATAATTCTTATTTTATTGATACTTTTTCTACTATTTTAGAGGCATTTTCTTATTAAGTTGAAATTATCTTAGTGTTATTTAAATATAAAGATTTTTTACGATGTAGTTTTAATTTGTTGAGAAACATTTATTTTAATATTTTTAGTATATTTGATATACTATATTTTTTAAATTTGTTTTTTATGAAAAAATCTTAAAAAATTTAATACGCGTATGTTGGACTCAGGTTTAACATTTTTAATTTGGATTTTTTGGTAAATACCAAACACCTTTAATAATTCAAATTCAATACATATTGAATTAAATATTAAAAACTCAATAATTATATTGTCAGCACTTAAAATTTGTTCATTAGTTTATTAAACAACAACTTAGTTCAATTATACACAAAATATATATATATATATATATATATTAATTTGGTTATATACATGTAATTTGGATTGTCCAATTCTATTTTGTGATAAATATAACTATTTTTATGTAGTAAGTGAATGTAAATTAGTGTTACATCAATCAGAATGCTAGTGGCTTGTACAATAAATTAAACTGAAAAATTCATCCGTACAATTGCATAAAATTCACATATCAATGTACACCAAATGAAGGGTCATATATAATTTTTAAATTTGTCCTAGATTATTATATTGTTTCAATATTGTTTATTATATAAGTTTTAAATTATTTATATGTTCATATAATTTTATACAGGCTTATAAATTCGAATATGAACTCAAAACTCCAACCTAGTTAATCTGAATCCAAATAAAACATAACTTGATTTGACGATAAAAGGTCAACAATGCGAACTGTTCAGCCCTAACCTAAATTGACCTGAACTTGAAATGACTCAAAAAGCAACCCTAATTATCTAAATTAAAAATAATCCAACCATAACTCTCAAAACCAAATGAAAAAAAAAAATGAATTAATCAATCCAAATTAACCTAATTAAAACAAATGCAATTTGTCCAATAAAACCTAATTTTTTATTATCATATTTTAAATATTTATACAAGTTGCCGGTATATATTTATCAGCCTATGAACATAAAGAAAAATAACATAACATGGATATATGATTGAAGAAATACATGAATACCATAAAATGAATTACTAAAATGCACTAATACCAATTTATATAAATTTATTTTATGTTGAATAGAAAAATAATATGAATGCCAACCAAACACACGTCAAACATATAGTTTTGATCTCATAGAATTAGATAAAAAGTCACAACAAATCTAGTTTTACCATTTCCTAAATATCTCTGATAAGTTTTAATCCCTTCACTGACTTGTCTCACGAATAATAAAGCATCTTCCTAGATTGCTTATAGCATGCGTTCAAGATAGCTTTTATATATTTTTGTAGGAACTCTCATTCTCAAAATTATAAAATAAGATCTAATCTAACTTATGATCTTAAAAATTTCTTCATTAAAGTAATTAAGATTGAAACATAGAACAATTTAAAAGATAAAATAAAAAACTCCAAATTATGAGAATAACATAACAACTTCAAATTCAAATAATAAACATAATTTTTTTAATTCTAAAAAGGAAAATGATATAGGTGCTTTAGTTGAAGGGGAAAAATTATGGTCTGTGAGCAAAGTTCAACAAACACAACACCATCCTAACATAAAATGACAAAATACCTTTCGATCAAAGGCCATAATAGAAGCAAATAGATAAATCGAATGAACTTTCATTTTCCCCAAGGAAAAACAACATTTGACTAAAGGCCATTGTTGGGGTTGATGTTGTCACCAAATTGGAACATCATCCCATTGTCTCCCACATGAGTTTGAGGGTGGTTGTTGTTGTTGCTCATCAGTTCCATGATCCATTGTTGCCTTTGTATTAGATCCATTTCGTTCACATCAGCTTGCACAACATCCTCTGTACCTGTCCTTAGCATCGCTTCCGGCGTCACCATCATCATTGGTGGTAGTGCAACCAGGGACGAGGGATGACACCCTTTGAAGATTAAAGGGTGTCTTAGCAAGTGCATCTATCCTCTTGTCAATATCACTCATTTTTTTATCGAGCAACAAGTTAATTTCACTCAAGGCCTCAAAGTTCATACCATGGACAACCCCTTTGCCGCAAATCGTATTGAACATGACATGGGTCATCTCCTTTTCCAAGTTTTCCTTGCAATGCTTCTTTAGCTGCTCAGCTGCTTTGGTGGTCTTTTGGGAGAGGAACGTCTCTTGGTTCAACATATTCTTGTTTTTCTCCATCTCGGGGATTGTCTCGAGCTTGGAAAGCACCTGTTGGACTCCCATGGGGGAAGGCCAAACCTCGGGTTGGGACTTATAAGGACTGTACATGATAGAACAAATGTCGATACCACAAAGGGAACTCAACTCACTTATTTTTTTTGTCAAACCCTTCGTCCTTTTCTTGTAGGTGGCTTTTCTTGCAGAATCATCTGTAATATAAGTAAGCTTAACCTTCTTCCCCGTCATGGCTCTCAAAGCAAAAGGGATATTGGAATGGCTTTTTATTTTTCTTTTTCTTATGTATTTCTTTCCCAAACAAAAATTGGATGCTTTATATAGAGGTGAAGGGAGTGAAAATGTTCTCAAATTAAATGAAAATAATAGCCAATAATTTTAGTATTTAGAAGATATCATTGTAATGCATTACAAAGAATTCAATCGGATGGCTTAGGTTTTAATTTTTAATTTTTTCCATGATTAAAGTTTCATGTAGACATATATTTTATTTAGTCATAAAGTGACATCATATGTATTACAACAATAATTATTACGTATTTATTTGAATCTTATAATATCGAATAATTCGGTTAGTTATAAAACGATAAAAACGACTTTCATCATGTATTTATACAAATAACGTAATATAAAAGATATGGTGCTAGTCCTTGTACAAACAAAATCTGGGACTTAGTCTGTGTACTTAAAGTAAAAAATTAAGTCCTCCAACTTTTTATTTAAAAATATCAGTCCAATAATTAAAATCATAAGCATTTTCCATCAAAATTTATCAATTTGACAAGTTGATTAAGCTGTCGTCATATAAAAGTGTTATATGATTGACGAAAAATAGTCATGTTAAGTTGATAGATTTCAACGGAAACTACCAACCAGGATATTGATGGGACTAGGATTAGTAATTTAAAAAAGTAAAATGATCAAATTATTAACTTTTAAGGTATGATGGCTAAATCTTAAATTCGGTAGAAGTACAAGGACTAATAGCATATTTTATCCATATTTTAAAAAGAATTATAAATATTTTGTATATTAATCTATAAATGGTACTGCCAGATAAAAATAACGTATACATAGGTATATAAAAGGCAAGTGTCACACATACCATACATGCATGTACACCATGGCAATTTTTAGTTTTTATTGGTAATAAAGTATATAAAAATAGAAAAATATTTATTTTTTCAAAAAAAAAGTTATTTTGGAAAACTAAAAAAAGGTAAAAAATAGCATTATAATACATAAATGGTATGTAGCAGTTATATAATTACCATGTGAGAGTGTTTGGTATTTAAGTAGAGTAAATTGTTAACTAAAAATTGTAATAATGTGCTATATATTTTTTCTTACAAATTTGGTAAATATTTTAATGTTATGACAAAAATAACATAGAGTTGATAAGTATGCCACCTAAACTAAGTATAACAACTTTTTTTGCTATATGAATAGCCAAATTGTGTAAAGGGTGAGCTAATCGTTGACTGAAAAGAGATGTTGAAATCATTTATCTTTTGCTAATGTTGCACCATGAAGAAGATTAGATCGCCAATTAAATACAATCCCTAACGCTAACATTCATCAACTTGGAATAGTGCAATTATCAAGATGAAAGAGTTGAGTTGATCTACATATCCATGCTGGTGTAGTATATGTTGGTTGAATTGTTTATTATAAGCTTCCACTATATTTGCAATTAAGCAATCAATCCAAACAACCCAAGCTAGAGTTGTAATTGAGCGAAGTCAAGCTTGAATATTGTCAAGCTCGAGCTTGGGCTCAACTTGAAATTTTGAGCTTGATTCTTGACTCAAGCTTAATCGAGCATTTATGTTTAAGCTCGAGCTTCGCTCTAGATATAATTTAGCTTGAGCTCAAGTTTGATCAAACTCATTTACCAATTTTTCTACTCAAGCTCAAGCTCAAGCTCAAGCTCAGCCCAATGATTAAACTTAGGTATAACAATATAGCTTAAGGCTAATATCATAATTTAATTATGTAAAAATATGAAAGGCTTGATGATATGCTCGCGATATTAAGTAATAAAATTTATAAAAACTGATCACACCAAAAACTAACTAATATCATGATCTTAAAGGCAAGCGCACCTATCGAACAGTAGTATAGTTTAGCGGCAAGATCGAGTTATCGTGCCCAAGGGAACCAAAAGTACTAATACGTACTTCCTTTCTATTATCTAACCTAAAAATAAAAGAGGATTGATTCAAACTAATTCTAAAACTAACTAAAAGTGCACAAAAAGTAAATTGGGGAAAACTTTAGGGAAAAGCTGATTGATATGAGCAATACTTAAGGAAGAATCCACCTAGACTTCACTTGTTATTAATTTCTTGAACTAGATGATTTCTTTACTTGACTTGATCCGTAGAGATCCCTAACTTATGTTAATACCTCTTTTGAGGATAAGAACAACTAGGCCTAGGCTGTTATCTAAAGTTTCTTTATTAATTAACACCCTAGGTTGCATTAATTCGATCTATGGATCCCCCTATTAGGTTTGACCCTAATCCGGCAGATTTATGTCGCCCAATGTCTAGGGTTGCATGCAACTTCGCTTAATTATGGTAGATCTACTCTTAAAACAGCGACTTTTGCTCCTCTGCCTAAGCACATCAAGTTCTTGAAGTAATACCTAGGATTATTAAATCAAGAATGAAGAACATAATTAAGAACAATTCAAGTATTTATCAAATAATTCAAGAATAAATAAAAACAAGATCTGTCTTAGGTTTCATCGCCCTCAAGTATTTGAGGGGTTTAGTTCATAATAAAGAAAGAAAACATCTCAGAAGAATTAAGATAACAAAACATAAAGAACCCAAAAACCCCTGAAGGAATTTAGGGAGATCCTCTGTCCTGATGTAGAACCCTGGCTTCTGGGATGAATCAATCGGCTTCCCTTGGAGTAATCCCTTGCTTTCACTCCTTGTGTTGGCAGAATTATGGCGCTCTTTCTTGAGAGAAAAGAGTATATCTTTAGAATTGCCTCTTGAGGTCTTTATATAGAGTTTAGAATGGCTTTCTTAGCCCCTAAGTATCCAAATCCGAGTGAAATTCTTCTTCCTCACGACAGGGACATGCCCGTGTGCCATGCCCGTATGCCACGACAAGAGGTCGTGTGAGAGTCTGTCGGTGGAGGCACGGCCGTGTGGTCTGGCTGTGCTTGTCGGGGGCTGGACCGTGTGATATTCATGTGGCACAACCGTGTGCCACGGCCGTGTGGGACTCCTTGGGCCATGTGCCACCGCCATGTGGGACTCCTTGGGCCGTGTCGATTTCATATTTTGGCCCATTTTCATGGTTTTTGGCCAGTTTTCCATTTTTTTCTCTTCCCTATGCTCTCCTGAGTACAAGATATGAAAAAGAAAGATTAAGAGCACCAATTTTCACAAAATTAATGATAATCTATCCAAAATATAGGCTAAACATGAGGTAAAAATATGTATAATTTATCGTTTATCAAATACCCCCACACTTAAGCCTTTGCTTGTCCTCAAGCAAAATCTCAATCCCTAATTAAGAATCATTCCTTTCAGCTTACAATTTTCATTAATAATGTTTCAAACTAATCCACAGGTAATCATAAATGAAGATTCAATCGGAAGAACATTAAAGATTCAATCACTCTAAGCTGAGAATTTTATCATTGAAACATAAGTTTTCTCCCTTCTCCTAAGTAATTATCTCCCCATCTTAATTAACAGGAGTTGACATCCTCGCTAAGGATTCACTCTATCCACTCGAAGTGTTTAGGGTTCAAAAATTAAGCACTCTCTAGTCAACCTGAAAAGTTATTACCATAGGCTTACTAGAAAATCAGATCTCCACCACTGTAGATTGATATGATACATCGATCAAAAGGTTTTTCAATGGTTGTAATGGGGCTTGGTTAGGGGTGTTGTCACAGGCTACAAAAGAGGGTCAGAATTGAGATTGAATTGAAAAATTATCTAACTAGAAAAATCTCTATCACTGGAACATATTCTTTGGGCTAGTTCTTATAATAACATCGTTTCTGCCTTGGTAGCCTTAAAATAGAAATATGCAAAAACCATTTCAACTATTACAGATTACAACTGAATTAATACATACGTTTTTTTTTTTAAGAACAATTTAAGGAAAAAAAATTAAGTTGAAATTTTACAACTTTACAATATGGAAAAGAGAATAAAGCTAGATAATAAGTTCAACTCAAATCTCGACAAAAATAGGGATCAAAGTAATTGAATGGAATTCAACAAAAATGGGTGAAAGGTTAATATTAGAGGTAAGTCAAAGAATAGGTTATTAGGCTCAATAGGGTTCACTAGGGGTTAATTTATGGAGGTAGGCTTTTTTGGAGTAAGTGGGTTAAATCCTAGGTGCCTGTATCATCTCGGCATATCAAATCAATGATGTGATTTCGACATGTATAATCGAAGCAAGTTCTAGAATAACAAATCAATATTGACTCACTCAAAGCAATAATAAAAGTGAGCACGAAAGAATATATGCTCAAAAGGCTCAAAATCTTACCAGAATTATGGCTTTTGATGTCAATCCTGCGAATTTCAAATCTCAAGATAATACTTAGAATTAAAGAAAATAACTTGTGCAAAAATTGGGGTTATCAAAAATTTCAACTTATCATGCTTGATTCCCTAATGTTTTAAAGTTTGAATAATCAGGGTACAAGCACCTATGACTTAATTCTCACATATCAATAAAAATCATAAATCAATCAAAATATATTCTTAATAGGAGATTGAAGATAATGCAAAAAGTGAAAGTGAGAATTTGAGAACAATGCAAAATCTTAGAAAAGTTCAGGGATTTCAAAGAGAGTGTAAAGACTTGAAAATAGATTCCCCCTACACTTAAGATGTACATTGCCCTCAATGTACAAAGATAGCATTAGTAACAATAAAAGCATAAGATCATAAGATATGGGGAGGTATGAAACTCCCTGCTTTGGATGGATTAGTGAGACAGAAATTTGAAGAGTTGGCAGTTGTGGCAAGGTGTTCCCTTTTTCGTAGAGATTTGAGCTGTAAAGCTCCTTTGAAACTGCGAAAGTATTTATTAATCGTAGGAATTTGGATCAATTGAAATTACTCGTTAGGAGTTGGCCGTTATGAAAAAGAAATAAAATAAAAGAAAGCAAACTACTAAAAAGACTAAAATTCAAATAATGAAAAAGATGAAATGAAAGAAACTAAAAATAAACGTAAAAAGGAAAATAAAGTTAGAAGAAAAAGGAAAAATAAATATCAGTGTTCAAAAGTTAGAATAAAGTAAAATAAAGTAAGTAAAAAAAATAAAGTTAAGAGGAATCGATATATCTAATCTTTAGATGGATCACGCGGCGGTGGAGTGATACGGAGGTGCTGGCATATCTGCTCTAAGGTGGCGTCGATATAATCGAGGCGTCGAAAGCATTGCTGCTCGAACTGTGAGAAGCGCTCAGATAGGTCAACATGGGAAGTTGCTGCATGAGATGGGTGGCGAGGTGGTGGTGGCGCTGCTGGTGCATCCTCCTCCAATGGTGGTGGTGGGACATCATCATTAATGTCCTCTGGGTCCTCGCCCTCCTGGATGAGATGGAACTAAAAGTGGCTGCCTCTTGGCCTACGCTCGATCATCCTCATATGAAACATAGTCTGGATGCCTTGAGGAGACATCTAATCGATAAGTGTGTAGGAGGATGTCTGGGCTGAACTGTTGAGGAGCCTGAAGTAACGGGCCAAGCGTGTAATGTAGGACCCCATGGATAAGACGCCTCTGCAGTGCCTCTCCGTCTGATGCTGCATGGCGTGCGCGATAAAGTATGCTAAGTCGATGACGTGTCCGTTCGCCATGCACCACAGGAAGTAGACGTCGTGAGTGTTGACGACGCCTGTGCTCTCTCGTCTACCTGTCAGAGTATGAGCAATGAGAGCATGAATGTACCTCAGAGATGGAACGAGGGCGGTCGCCTTGCTGATACTGGGGTTATAGATTTGACATCCTGAGGCGATCTTGTGCCAACAATCGACAGGCCGGATATGGATGCGACAAGAAAGGTAGAGAAGTCCTCGTCCCCCATAAACTGCTCTGTATAGAGCCCAAGTGCTGAGCCGAACTCTGGCACGCTGAGGTGTCGTATGAGTCCTCCCAGACGGAACTGGACCGTTTCTGGATCATCAAATCTGGTCATCACAGTCTAGAGGTGGAAGGTGGAGCAGAACTCGAAAGTGAGTTCTAAGTAGGTGGGCTCGATAATTTGGAAGAACTGCTCCCATGGCTCAGTCATCAATAGGGCCCGGACGTCGTCCACTAGATGTATTTGCTCGAGGTCTCCCTAATCTATGCAGCGGCCCGTGGATATAGGACGGGCTCGGAGTAGTTGGTAATGCTCCTCCTGTGAGGCTTGGGAAAACGTGATGAATGGGTGTCGAGTTCGGAGGTGGGCCTCGCTGATGAACTCCCTGGCCCCTTACGTTTCTTGGAGATGGGGACGGCAGTTTTCCTACCGCGTGATGACGACATAGTATATGAAATAAAATAACAAATATTAGTCCTAAAGATTGAAATTAAACTAGATAGATAATAATTAAAATGTAGATTAGGATGACAATGTTCCTAAGAAAATATAAGATAAAGATTAACCTGAATAGTGGAAATTAATCATTTTGAAATTTGTAACAAAACTAAGAAATATGAGTATGTATTTATACTAAATGTATGAGAAAAATGGCAGGCAAATATGAATTTAAGTGGCAAACAAAAATGAATTTAAATGGCATGTAATCTTAATATATTCTATACTATTCTAGATTATTTATCCTAGTGTAACTAATTTCATGCTTGAATTAACAATTAGACTAGAGTAACATTTAACTATATAGATGAAAAATGAAATATAACTAAAAATAAATGAGAAAAATGAGAAAATAGAACCAAATATAAGGTTGCACGGTCGTGGGTTGAGGGCGAACTGTTGTGGGAATGGTTTGCACGGGCGTGGGTCGGCTGATTTTGAGGGTAGTGATGTTTTGAGGGTTTGTGGCGGCGCTTATGGTGGTTGGAGGAGGAGGATTTTAGGGTTTTACGTGGAGAAGAGAATGAATAGTGGCTGCCTATTTATAGGTTTTGGGTCACACGGGTATGTCATATGCCCTTGTGAGTCGTGTTTTGCCCGTGTCTTTCGAAATTCGGGGGTTTTGGCATGCCTGGTTTGAAGTACACAGCCGTGGGAATGTTTTACACGGTCGTGAGAGATCGGTTCTTTGTTACTCACACGGTCGTGTGATGGTATACATGGCCGTGTGCGATCATATTCGTGTTGCACACGGTCGTGTGATATGTTCCATGGCCGTGTGAAATTTGATAGTGTCTGCCACGGGCTGGGGACACGGGCGTGGGGATTTATGCAAGCCCGTGTTGATATTGCAGGGTTGCCACAGCCATGTCGCACGGTCGTGGGTATTTGTTGGTAGCCCATGTGGAAGTCGGAAGGTTGCTACGGCCATATCGGACGGCCGTGGCTATTTATCGGTGGCCCGTGTTTTGGGAAAATTTTTGCTCTGGTTATACACGGCCTCGGTACACGACCGTGTCTCTGCTTTTGAAGTGTTCACACGGCCTTGGACACGCCCGTAGGCATGGCCATGTGGTCCTAAATCTCTGCATTTAAAAGGGTTAGTTGATGCAAAATACTTAAAATTTTAATGAAGGAAAAGTTACTAAGTTAGTGCTTGGGTTGCCTCTCGAGAAGCGCTTATTTAGAGTCTAAGCTCGACTCTACCTGGATGTATCACGAAAGGATTTCGTGGAGCTGAAGCTCCTTCCTATAATCTTTAAAATTCTCACCTCTGTAGTGTTTAAGCCTGTGTCCGTTTACCTTAAACGTACCGTAGTTAGGGTGAGTTGCCTCAATTGTGCCGTATGAAAAGACAGTTTGAACAATGAATGGACCTGACCACCTTGACTTGAGTTTTCTAGGAAATAGTTTCAGCCTCGAGTTGTAGAGTAAGACAAGATCACCTGTTTTGAACTGTTTAGGTTATTTCAGTCTTTTGTCATGACATTGCTTCATGGCTTCCTTATATAGTCGTGAGCTCTCGTAGGCATTGCAACGCCATTCATCGAGTTCATTTAACTGCATTAATCGCTTCTCACCTGCAAGTTTAAAATCAAGGTTTGAAAATTTGATAGCCCAAAATGCTTTATGTTCAAGTTCAAATGGCAAATGACAACTTTTTTCGTAAACAAGTTTATAGGGAGATGTACCTATGGGTGTTTTAAAAGCAGTTCTATAAGCCCATAAAGCATCGTCTATTTTCCTTGACCAATCCTTTCTATTTGTTTCTATTGTTTTCTCTAGGATGCATTTTAATTCCCTATTTGTCACTTCGACTTGGCCACTAGTTTGTGGGTGATAAGGGGTAGCTGTTCTATGGTGTACTCCATACCTTTTCAAGACTTTCAAATTGGGCATTGCAAAAATGTGTGCCCCTATCAGTTATGATTATCCTAGATGTTCCAAATCGAGAGAAAAGTTTCTTCAAAAATCGTACTACCATTCTAGCATCATTAGTAGGTTAGGCTTGGGCTTCCACCCATTTTGACATATAATCTACAGCTACTACGATGTACTTATTCCCGAATGAAGTAGGGAATGGACCCATGAAATCAATACCCCATACGTCAAATATTTCACATGAAAGTATATAGTTCTAAGGCATTTCATTATGTTGAGACATATTACCTGTTCGCTGACATTTATCACAAGAGGTCACATACCTGTTGGCATCCTTGAAAAGTGTAGGCCAGTAAAAGCCTGATTCAAGTACCTTATGAGCAGTTCTAGCTCCACTGTGATGTCCTCCTATGGGTCCTGAATGGCAGTGGTTTAAAATCTGGCATGCTTCTGCTTCAGTAACGCATCGTCGAATAACCTGATCTGCACAAATTCGAAAAAGAAAAGGATCCTCCCAAAAGTAGTTTTTCACATCAGCGAAGAATCGCTTCTTTTGCTGATGGGTCAGCCCTTTTGGGGTTATGTTAGCTGCTAAATAATTTACAAAATCAGCAAACCAAGGAACTGTTGCATCTACTAAAGATAGGAGTTGTTCTTCAGGAAACAAGTCGTTTATTTTGTCGAGGTACTTGGGTTGCGTGTTTTCTAATCTTCAAAGGTGATCTGCTGCCAAGTTTTCAGCCCCTTTCTTGTCCTTTATTTCTAAATCGAACTCCTGTAACAATAGAATCCATCTTATTAAATGAGGTTTTGCATCAGTTTTAGTTAAAATGTAACGAAGAGCAGAATAGTCAGTATAAACAATGACTTTTGACAAAATCAAATAAGATCTGAATTTATCAAATGCAAAAATAACAGCTAGGAATTCTTTTTCTGTGGTAGTATAATTTGCTTGAGTGGCTGTTAAAGTTCTACTAGTATAATAAATCGGTTGGAAGTGCTTGTCTCTTCGTTGTCCCAAAACTGCACCTACTGCAAAATCACTTGCATCGCACATTAGTTCAAAAGGTAGATTCCAATCAGGTGAAATCATAATCGGGGCATTGACTAACTTTTCTTTAAGAGTGTTAAAAGAGTCTAAACATTCTTGGTCAAAGTTGAAAAGCACGTCTTTTTCTAGCAACTTTGTTAAAGGCTTAGCTATTTTAGAAAAATCTTTAATAAATCTGCGATAAAAACCGGCATATCCTAAAAAGCTTCTTATAGCCTTAACTGAATTAGGGGGAAGTAATTTTTCAATGGTTTCAATTTTTGCTTTATCTACCTCTATCCCTTCACTAGAAATTTTATGTCCTAAAACAATACTCTCTTGAACCATAAAGTGGCATTTTTCCCAGTTTAGCACTAAATTTGTCTTTTCACATCTTATCAAAACACGTTTTAGATTATTAAGACAAAGTTGGAAAGAATTACCGAAAACTGAAAAATCATCCATAAATACCTCCATGATATATTCCACAAATTCATTGAAGATAGCTAGCATGCATCGCTGAAAAGTAGCAGGAGCGTTACATAAACCAAAAGGCATTCTACGATAAGCAAACGTACCGTATCGGCATGTAAATGTCATTTTCTCCTGATCTTCTGGGGCTATCGGGATTTGGAAGTAACCAGAGAGGCCATCTAGGAAACAATAATACATGTGGCCTAATAATCTTTCCAACATCTGATCAATAAAAGGTAAGGGAAAATGATCTTTTCGAGTGGCATCATTCAGCTTCCTATAATTAATGCAAACTCTCCATCCGGTGACTGTTCTTGTAGGTATTGCCTCTTTTTTTGTCATTAGATACCACAGTTATGCCTCCCTTTTTAGGAACAACCTGCACAGGACTTACCCAAGAACTGTCAGAAATAGGATAAATAATGCCTGCATTTAGGAGTTTAATTACCTCGGTTTTTACGACTTCCTTCATGTTGGGATTCAATCGTCTGTGAGCTTGCACCGATGGTTTGTATTCATCTTCCATTAAAATTTTGTGGGTGCAAAAGGACGGATTAATTCCCTTAATATCTAAAATTTTCCAAGCTATAGCATGCTTGTGTTCCCTTAACACATGGAGTAGTTCCTCTTTTTCTGCAATGCTCAAATCTGATACGATAATGACTGGTAAAGTTGAATCTTCCCCTAAAAAGGCATATTCTAAATGATCTGGTAGTTGCTTCAACTCTAATTTAGGGGGTTCATCAATGGAAGGCTTCTGTCTTAACTCATCATTCATTTTTATACTTTCATAACTTATGTGTCTTGTGATGATTTCATTAGAATTTAACTCCTTTCTTACTTCCTCAATTTCAGTGGTGACTTTGTCTTCTCCCCCACTTTGAACAAGACACAGTTCCAACGTGTCTGCCATAGAAAGTTCCTGAAACTTATCTTGAACAAAGTAATCAATAATATTAACAAAATAACATGAATCATCTTGTTCTTTAGAAAATTTCATAGCATTATAGATTTTAAAAACGACTTCTTCCTCACCAACTCTAAGTACTAATTTACGATCTCCTACATCAATAATAGCTCTAGTAGTGGCTAAGAATAAACGTCCCAAAATTAAAGGTACCTCAATATCCCCATCCATATCAAGCACAACAAAATCAACAGGGAATATAAATTTATCTACCTTTACTAACACGTCTTCTATGATTCCCCTAGGATATTTAACAGATCTATCAGCTAGTTGAATACTCATCCTAGTGGGCTTTGGTTCCCCTAGACCTAATTGCTTGAACATTTTGTAAGGCATGAGATTAATGTTAGCACCTAAATCAGCTAAGGCTTTATCAATGAGTAAACTACCAATTAAACAAGGAATAGTAAAACTCCCTGGATCTTTTAGTTTTGCCGACAATTTATTTTAGAGAATAACTGAGCATTCTTCGTTGAGTTCCACTGTGGCTAATTCTTCCAACTTCCTTTTATTTGTCAGAAGTTCTTTAAGGAACTTCGCGTACTTCAGCATCTGCGAAATTGCTTCAACAAAAGGTAAGTTAATGTGTAATTGTTTAAAAAGTTCAAGAAATTTACCGAATTGGGCGTTTGTACGGTCTTTCTTCAATTTTGCCGGATATGGAATGGGCGGTTGGTATTCCTTGAGTATTGGTGCAGTGTTTTCCTTGGGTTCCTCTGCCTTGTCTCCTGAAGATTCCGGAGTAGATTTCTTTTCTGGTTCGGCTAGGACTTTCCCATCTCTTAGAGTAATAGCTTTGACATGTTCTTTGGGATTTGGCTCAGTATTACTTGGTAGTCCACCTTGTGGTCTTTCTGAAATTAATTTTACAAGCTAACCGATTTGATTCTCAAGCCCTTGAATTGATGCTTGCTGGTTCTTTAGTGCCGTTTCAGTGTTTTGGAAATAGGATTCTGATGCAGCCATAAATTTAGTGAACATCTCTTCAAGATTCGACTTTTTCTCGTATTGTGGTGGTGGCTGCTGAAATCCCAGAGGAGGCTGTTGTCTTTGATTTCCTTGTCCTCCCCATGAAAAATTGGGGTGATTTCTCCAACATGCATTGTAAGTATTACTATAAGGGTTATTTGGAGGTCTAGAATTGTTACCCATATAGTTGGCTTGTTCAGTTTCCATGCTGCGTCCATAAGTGGAATAGTCCGGATTCAACATATTTCCTGGAGTTGTGTTACACTGCATCACTGGCTGTGCCTGCGTAGAGCCAACAAAATGATCAAACTTCTTATTTAAAAGTTCTACCTGATTAGTAAGCATAGTGACAGTATCAATATTATAAACTCCTGCAGCTTTTGTCGGCTTTGTCCTCATGACTTGCTACTGATAATTATTCAGTGACATCTCTTCAATAAATTCTTAAGCTGCTTCTGGCGTTTTGTTATTAATTGTTCCTTCTGTGGCGGCATCGATCATTTGTCTTGTTGAAGGGTTCAAATCGTTGTGAAAGTTTTGAACTTGTAGCCATAAAGGTAGGCCATGATGAGGGCATCTTCTCAAAAGATTTTTGTATCTCTCCCAGGCATCGTAGAGTGTCTCTAAATCCATCTGTACAAAAAAAGAGATATTGTTTCGTAATTTAGCTATTTTAGCTAGAGGAAAATATTTAAGTAAAAATTTTTCGGTCATCTATTCCCGTGTGGTGATTGAGCCTCGTGGTAAAGAATTTAACCACTGTTTGGCTTTATTTCTCAAAGAGAATGGAAATAGCCTTAGACAAATGGCATCATCAGAAACGCCATTAATTTTGAAGGTATCACAAAGTTCCAAAAAATTGGCTATATGTGAATTTGGATCTTCATCCTGTAAACCATCAAACTGCACCAATTGCTGTATCATCTAAATAGTGTTAGGCTTTAATTCAAAATTATTAGCAGTAATAGTAGGTCTAAGAATGCTAGTTTGGGTACCAGCCAAACTAGGTTTAGCAGAATCATATATAGTGCGAGGAGCTTCTTCCTGATTTGCTAGTGGCGCGACTATTGCGGGAGGTGGTGGAACGTTTTGATTTGCTTCCATCTCTGCTGTAGGTTCTGGCCTTTTTTCTTGATATTGTTTTGGATACTGTAGGCTTCGTCTGATCTCTCTACGATTTCCGCGAACTATTGCTTCTAAATCTTCGTCAAAAAGTAATGGTCCTGTTGGGTTGTTTCTAGTCATAAACTAGAAATACCTAAAAAAAAAAGAAAAATAGAATAAAATAAAATAAACGAAAAATAATAAAATAAAACTGAAAATAGATAAATATAGTAATGGCTAAAGTAATAGAAATTGAGTTTTCTTAATATTTCAATTCCCCGGCAACGGCGCCAAAAACTTGATATGCTCGCGATATTAAGTAATAAAATTTATAAAAACTGATCACACTAAAAACTAACTAATATCACGATCTTAAAGGCAAGTGCACCTATCGAACAGTAGTATAGTTTAGCGGCAAGACCGAGTTATCGTACCCAAGGGAACCAAAAGTACTAATACTTACTTCCTTTCTATTATCTAGCCTAAAAATAAAAGAGGATTGATTGAAACTAATTCTAAAACTAACTAAAAGTGCACAAAAAGTAAATTGGGGAAAACTTTAGGGAAAAGCTGATTGATATGAGCAATACTTAAGGGAGAATTCATCTAGACTTCACTTGTTATTAATTTCTTGAACTAGATGATTTCTTTACTTAACTTGATCCGTAGAGATCCCTAACTTATGTTAATACCTCTTTCGAGGATAAGAACAACTAGGCTTAGGCTGTTAACTAAAGTTTCTTTATTAATTAACACCCTAGGTTGCATTAATTCGATCTATGGATCCCCCTATTAGGTTTGACCCTAATCCAGCAGATTTATGTCGCCCAATGTCTAGGGTTGCATGCAACTCCGCTTAATTATGGTAGATCTACTCTTAAAACAGCGACTTTTGCTCCTCTGCCTAAGCACATCAAGTTCTTGAAGTAATACCTAGGATTATTAAATCAAGAATGAAGAACACATAATTAAGAACAATTCAAGTATTTATCAAATAATTCAAGAATAAATAATAACAAGATCTGTCTTAGGTTTCATCGCCCTCAAGTATTTGAGAGGTTTAGTTCATAATAAAGAAAGAAAACATCTCAGAAGAATTAAGATAACAAAACATAAAGAACCCAAAAACCCCTGAAGGAATTTAGGGAGATCCTCTGTCTTGATGTAGAACCCTGGCTCCTGAGATGAATCAATCGGCTTCCATTGGAGTAATCCCTTGCTTTTACTCCTTGTGTTGGCAGAATTATGGCGCTCTTTCTTGAGAGAAAAGAGTATATCTTTAGAGTTGCCTCTTGGGGTCTTTATATAGAGTTTAGAATGGCTTTCTTAACCCTTAAGTATCCAAATCCAAGTGAAATTCCTCTTCCTCACGACAGGGACACGCCCGTGTGCCAAGCTCATGTGCCACGACAAGTGGCCGTGTGAGAGTCTGTCGGTAGAGGCACGGCCGTGTGGTCTGGTCGTGCTTGTCAGGGGCTAGACCATGTGATCTTCATGTGGCACGGCCGTGTGGGACTCTTTGGGCCGTGTGCTACAGCCGTGTGGGACTCCTTGGGCCGTGCCGATTTCATATTTTGGCCCATTTTCATGGTTTTTGACCCGTTTTCCGTTTTTTTCTCTTCCCTATGCTCTCCTGAGTATAAGATATGAAAAAGAAAGATTAAGAGCACCAATTTTCACAAAATTAATGATAATCCATCCAAAATATAGGCTAAACATGAGGTAAAAATATGTATAATTTATCGTTTATCACTTGATAAGGCTCGCGAGCCGTTAGAGTCAAGCATTACTATAAACTCAAATTTGGCTCGATTGATAGCTCAAGTTGCTTGAGCTCGAGCTTAACTTGCTCGAGCTCGACCTCAACTTGATAATTAGCAAATCGAGTTCATTTTTTTAGTGAAAATAGAAATGCTTGCAAAGACTACTGTCTCTTTTACACCTCCAACTGGTACAAGTGCGAAACAATTGATCCAAAAATTTAGTATATAATCTGCAAATCAAACAAGTGTCTTCAATTGACATACCTCTCTTCCGAAGCTCAACTTTAATGGAAAAAGTTAATTGTATAGTTTCCAAAGGAATAAAATTATCTTGAATGGAACTTTAATTCTCCATAAGGATTCCTGTAACGCCACAAAAATTTAACATTTGCTTGCTAGATTCTATCAATGACTAAGTATATGCTTTAGTGGTTTAGAGCCTTAATTGTGTATTGAGATCCAAAGTTTGAGTTTCTGTGTAATCAATATAGAAGTATAATTTTTGTGCTATTCCGTACAATTTGATTATTTTTAAAATTAATTAAATTGTTTTCTCCCCGCTCCCTCTTCTTTCTTTTATTTTTTTCTTTCTTGTCCTTCATATCATTTTCTCATTCTCCTCTGTTTGTCTTTTTCTTTTATTTCCTTTCATTAATTTTTGTTGTTGCTCTGTCGAGGGAGTTGTGTATTTTCTTGTGTTTAACTGAAAGGTTATCAGCATAACTTTTGGTTGTCGAAATTCTGTTAATTTTTGCCATTGTTCGTTATTGAGAGATCAATTTGCTCATTTTCAAAATTGACAAGGACCGTACTTACACGGTTAAACCAATTTGCTATTCGAATTATTCGAGTTATTCGAATTGTAAAATTTAATTCGATTCAAATTCGAAACTCGAATTACCTATTCAAGTTGACTTGAATAACTCGATTCGATTAACACGTAATTCAAATTTTTATTTTTTGATTTTTTCGAATCAAGTCGGGTTTTGCTTACCCCCAATCACAATGCTAGTAGTTTGTACAATAAAGTAAAAGGAAAATTTCATTTATATAATTGCATAAAATTCACATATCAATGTACATTGAAGGAATGCTAATGTATAAGTTTGAGCAGAATTTTAAGCTCATTTTTTAAACCAGGTTCAGAACTTAAAATTTTACATTAACCCAACCCGATCTATAATCAAGTCTAACTTTGACCCCTAATTTTTTTTTTTAAATTCACACATTTCCCGACTTTACCCTTATGTATGTATTAGTTTGTAGTATTAACATCCTTCCTCGACACTCACACCCGAATCCGGTATTGCAGCTGATGATAGTGATCGGAGCATCAACTACGTTCGTAGTAGGGACAGCTTTGGAATGGCGACTATTAGCTCTAACTGGTACGAAAATATTGAAGAGAACCAAAGAGTTTTCTGTCTCCATCACCATTATTCTGCTGTCTTTTTTAAATAAATAAACAAATTTGTTTGTTTGTTTTTGAAGGAATCATTCCATGTTTAATTCAGCTCCTGGGTCTTAATTTCATCTGTGAGTCTCCAAGATGGTTGGTAAGTGCACATTTATATTTAAACTAGTATGGTTTTTACCCACGCTTCGTGTTAAGATAATTATTTATTTTTTGACTAAATTATAAAGTAAAAATTTAAAGATTGCAATATGTTCAAAGTTATTGTGCTCTTTATATATTTGGAATTTAATCTTAGTACTCTATTTTTAGGGATCTAGTCCCTTTATTTTTCAAATTTAAAAATTTAGGCTCATTTGTTAATATTGTTAAAATTCTTCTATTAAATTTGTATTTAGAATAAAGTATTTAAGCTAACTAATGAAATTATAAAAGTTGACGTACCACATTATGTCAAAATTAAAGTATAAAATTAATTTTCATATTTGAGTGAAATGCAGGGATTAGATCTAGAATTTAACCATTTTTATATAATCTCAAAAAAATAGAAGGATTAGAATTGATATTTGACAATTAGCTTCTCGTGTCAAAGAGAGAGAAAAAGAGAACAATTGACATTAGAGTACTGGACGGCTGTTATGTAAAAAGTAGAGAGATTAAAATTGATATTTTGCCATTACCTTCTCATGTAAAAAGAAAAAGAAAGCAATTGACATTAGAGCATTGAATAGGTATCATGTAAAATGTAGAGGGATTAGAATTGATATTTGGCCATTAGTTTCTCTGGTAAAAGAAACTATTGATATGGGACAGATTTCATGTAAGGAAATAGATAGATATATATTTATATATATGTCAAACACCAATAAATATATATATAGTAGTATATATTGCACTGACAAGGAAAGAATATGGTTCGAACTTTATGAGTAACAATGTTAAAAGCGATAATTATGAACTCTAAACATAAATTGTAAAATGAAAAGTAAAAAATAAAAATCGGAATAACACCAAATTAGATTGGATCCCTTCCAAAACATTAAAAAGAAGAAAAATGATTTATGATTTCAGGCAAAGGTTGGGTATGAAAAAGAGTTCTACAATGCTTTGAAGAGACTCCATGGAGATGATGAAGATGCTGTTTCTCATGAAGCAAATGAAATCCAAGTATTAATGATGCATTCAATCTTTTTTAAATTTTCTAACATTTTTCTTTTTACCTAAAAACAATTCTGCTCAAAATTGTATTTATTTATTGACAGGATTATTTGCAAACCCTAGAGTACCAATCTAACACCACTATGCTAGACTTGTTCCAAACAAAATACATGCATTCCATCACTGTAAGCATCCAAAATTTCGAGGATCCACACACACACACACACATATATATATATATATAAGGCTATATTTGTGATATTTTCAGATTGGAGTGGGGCTAATGATGTTTCAACAATTTGGAGGGATAAATGGAGTTGCTTTCTATGCAAATCAAATTTTCACCTCTGCAGGTTTACAGTATTTTCTTTATATAATTAAACTTCTTATATATATATATATATATATATATATATTAAAGAATAGTTCTGTGCTTCAGGCTTTTCTTCTCCGAAAATTGCTATGATAGCTTTTGCCTCTATTCAGGTATTATTCCCTCTTTTATTTTGAAAAATAATAGTATGAAACAGAGAAGTCATATGTTCTTATATTTTTTATCAATTATTTAATGTTATTTTAAATTTTTTATATCTTTAACACATTATTTTAATAATTCTTTTAACTTGAACTCTAAATTTTGAATCTTAAATTTTAAACCCTAAATCTTAGTCATTAGACTTTGAGTCCAAAGTTCAAGATTTTACGATTTAGGGTACAAATTTAAAAATTTACAGAAATGATGTGTCAATAATATAGAAAAATAGACTGAAATGACATTAAATAATTGGTAAAGAATACAAAATAACGTGAAATTTTTGTTTTATACAATCTTTTTACCTTTTGTTTTATATCTCTAATATACCTAATTATTTTTATACCTTATTATCATGTTATTATATAAAATTTTGACATATTTATAAATTTATGTGTCAATATTAGGTATATTTTAGTTATTATTGGTATTGTGTTTATATGGCATTTAAAATTAAGGATAATTTGTGGTGATAATAATACCTAATTAAATTGTTACAGATCCCTATAACAGCTGTGAGTGCATTCTTAGTGGATAACTGTGGAAGAAAACCCCTTTTGCTAGTAAGTCCCTAATGACTTGCATTTATATTGTTTCAATTTTTCTTAAAATATTCATGTTTAATGTGTATTTAAATATAATATTAAAAAAAACATGAGTTTGTCTTTTTCAGGCTTCATCAACAGGCACATTCTTAGGATGTTTAATTGCAGCAGTATCATTTCTAATGAAGGTAAATCATTGATCCTTTTTTTTTTTTTAATATCAACTTTAATTTTAAAAACAATAAATAAATGTTGTCTGAATTCCTAGTACTTGGTTTTTATGCGCAAAATCTGAAATTCTCAGGAACACAACTTGCTTCAACAATGGGTTCCATTGCTTGTACTGAGTGGATTGCTGGTAATAAATTTTATGTAATTATATCATTATTTCATACAAAATAATTTTAAAAATGCAAGCAGATCTTCGAGGGTTCATTTGCAATTGGAATGGGAGCAGTTCCTTGGGTCCTGTTGTCGGAGGTACACATCTATTGAAATATCTAATAATTAATGCAAATAGTAAACAGATATTGAAATTGGGATGGGGATGCAGATATTTCCCATAAATGTAAAGGGAGCAGCAGGAAGTTTGGTGAATCTAGAACACTGGTTTGGTGCTTGGGCTGTTTCTTACACTTTCAATTTCCTCATGGATTGGAGCCCTTCAGGTATTACTATTTTAGTTCATCACAAAAATAATGTATAGAATTGATAAAAGTAATGTTTGGTGGAAACAGGTACATTTTTGGTGTATTCAGGAGTTTGTGCAGCTTCTATTATTTTCGTCAACAAAGTTGTGCCAGAAACTAAAGGAAGAACCCTGGAAGAAATACAAGCTTCCATCAATTCTTGAAGTTCACAACTTTCATCATTTCCAAATTAATGATTTTCCTTTTATGTTGTTCAATTAAATTAAACTTGAGTTCAATTTTTAGACATTTCATATTTAGTTTTATTTAAGCATTTCATATAAAAAAAAACAGAAACACTATTATATTAATATTTATTAATTTATTTAAAGTCAAATTTCAGTTAATTTTTCATACTAAATTGGTGTCAAATTTATTCACATTATCATCTTAAACGAGCACATTACATAAATACAGATGTGCAACTGAAAATTAAATATACTCAAGTTAAAAAACATACTCTCTCTATGTATATTCGCAATTGATATTCATCCGAGACAACATAGGTTAAAAAACATATTTTAGGGTGGTGAACAAATTTATACAAAAAAAAAAAAGGGAAAAATAAAAATAAAAACTGCATCTGTCAATAAATTACAACAATGAAAACATCTATTATTCAAAATAACATTATAAAAAAAAAGTAGTCATCAATATTTACAGGATATCAAGCAAGTTATAATAGGGCTTGCAGCGAGTAGGGATTTGCATAATTGGCCAAAAATAAACATCCTCATCTCCCAGCTGATAACGTTGGCACTTATTTAAGGGGTTCCGATCACAGAACTGAGACTCCCTGTGCAGTCAGGCTGCTTTCCACCGGAGGTCCAAATGAACCCTACATCTCATAACCTGAAACTTCAATGGCAAAAGACTTTTACAACCTGCTCAATACGCCTCCGGCAAAGAGGGCAGCTGGTTAAGTGCGAAGCGCAGGTTGTACAGCAGCACATATGGCCACATCTGCATTAATATCATAAGCAATAAGTATTTCGCTACGAGTCCAACAATTTTGATGCAGTGAGACTTCAAACAAGACTAAAGTTATTCATGAAGACACAACTTCCCAAGCATTCTAGAACAAATTGAAAGAAGGCATGTATACATGTAGATAATACTCTCCGCAGGACTAGCAATCACCACAGGCATAATGCCTCAGGGTTGAGCTCATAAAAGAGGACAGGGAATTCAAGCAACAGCCAAATATGGAAAATACTAAACCCAAATTCTAAATCAATGCTTGAATGACATATTCTAAGGCCTATGTTAATCAGGCACATGCATATCCGACTTATACTTTCAATTTTTTCCAAGTTTTTTCATGTATTTGAAGGATATTTAAATAGCTATATCCCCCTACCCACGTCCAGATATCCGTCAAACATGAGCACTTCAATAAAAAAGAGGAGTCAGAAAATGCAGTCTAAGGCAACTATTAGGTGATTCCATTCACAACCCAAAAAGGAGGGACAGAAAATGACGAGGACATATACATATAATGCTCTTGGATCAACAGCATCAGCATATTTCAAACGACAAACAACAATCCTTCATAAGGAAAACCTTAGCATTTATGTACTTAATGGAAATTGATGCATAAACTAGTCAGACGTAAAGCCTTTAGTTTCACAGCAAGCAGCATCCTGTTAAAATTTGGTTCTGACTACTGAAAGAACAGAGAGCATAAAGGACTTGGGTAGGAACTACGAAGTCTCTTTGATTGCTTTATATGCATTACTCAAAAAGAATGCAACTACTGAACTTACTGAATAAAAACGGCATTGTACTCTTGCTCGAGGCATATTACACATATATTTGGCATCATGCGATCTCTCTTGGGTTCTGCTCCGTTTTCAACTTTCAAAGTTGGATCTACAGAAATTACTGTGAGATCCCAACATCTTACACAGATAAGACCATAACAATAACCATCATTTAGACAGCATATTACCTTCATTATCTGGCCCTGATCTCTTAGCTGCAGCAGCAAGAACCCTGAATGAACAAAGTTTACAATTGAGTTTGTTATTACAGAAAATAACATAAGCAGATGCTTGTAAATACATGCCTCTCTTAAAAGGGGGATACTACTAAATGTTAATTGCTCTCAATATTCAATTCATACCCTGGTGTTTCTCAACAATTACTACAAGCACTCATCAAACATACCTTCGCTGCAATTCACGTCGGCGTCTTCTCTCCAAGAAATAAAGGATTGCATGCTTGGTGATTAGGAAGGCGCCAAAGATGGTCAGTCCAAACGAAGCATACTTGTACAATCTAAAAAATTGGACCTGTTACTCTTAATTTTTTGAAATAATCACTGAAACTTGAAAATGTGAGAAAAAAAGTCCCGAGTCTTGAATATTTACAACCTAGCCCACTTTCCAAGGTTGGAAATGAGTTGATCAATAGATTTGGGGGACACATAAAATGGTCCTTTATGGGGTTTCTGAATCCGAATTGTTCCAACGTCATCCTTGACAGCCTACCATGTATAGGAGAGGAAAAATGAGATAACCAAAATACAAATTATGAACCCAATAATAGCAGCAACAAACTTCTAGGCAGAGCCAAAACTATGGCCTTGTCTAAGTTACCTCGACCAAAGATCAATCTCAAATACTAGATCAAGCTTTGTTTCATATCCATTAAAAACTATGATCAAACTGCTTCAGCACTGGGCCTTTAATGTTTTAAGACTTCAGTGTCCAATCACATTGAAACATAACCTTCTACTCATTTAGGACCATATATGCATCAGGATGGATTGCTTTAAAATTATACTTTAGTACCCCAAGTTCTTAAAAAAAAATTTTTAAAAAATCATTTTCTACCATAATTGCACGCACAAGATACTTCTATACACATATCCAAGAATTCAACTTCAAAACCTTGGTAGGGAGAAAGGCAGAAAACCAAGCATATTAACTAGTACAGCATTGCAATTTCCTAATATTTATATATTTTTGTACACTGGAATTTGCATCGATATTCCTGCATCATCAGAAACTCAAGGCAATCATTATCCAAAACCTACCTCACCAACAACAGTCAAGGAAGAACCAATGGGAAGCACACGCTCTATTCTCTTGACTCCAAGCATCTAGAAGCAAAATTGGCCCTCAAATAAGCTTAATTCAACTGAAAGTGTTACAATAAAATGGACACAAAAAGACATTGGAAGAAATACCTTGAGACCTTGGAGATAGTCTAATGTTCCACGTACAATTGATCGGCCTGAATCTTCAAACACTTCACTTCCAACAGTTAGCGCAAAACCTGCTGCGCTGCGAGCACCAACTACATATGCACGACCCGTCCCATCATCCTAAAATTAAAAATTTAAAGACAATTTCAGAAAATCAGCTACATTAACAACCTCAATTCTTATGCAACACAAATAGTTCCTTCAAGTGTGATTTCAAATGACAACCACCTTAGAAACCCAGAAAACATAAACAATTCCAGCATACAACTCAAACTAAAAGGATGAAGAGAAATATGTTCTAACCAGGTACCATGGAACCTCTTTACTCATAGAAAGCATCAAAGCAGAATCTTGTATCCAAGAACCAGCATCATTGTGCTTTAGAAAATGCTGCTCGGCCTAAAGATACATGAACAAGAATTATTACATGCAAGCAGGAAAAAATCCAACATTAATGCTCTTTTAATTTAAGAAAAGAAAGTTACCGTTTCCTCTACTATAACACCTCTTAATCCACTATGTTCACAATTAATTGGGGTCTCAGAACCAACTCTTCCGGAGATTGTAACGATTAAAGGAATCACTTTACTTTCAATATCTAGCAATTGAGCTGAAAGGTGAAAGAAACATGGTATCATCAAGACACGCGTAGCAAATTCAAATGATGGAAACTAATCAAACCATCATCAATTAAGTCTGTCACCCAACATTAATTTAATGATGAACATCTTTAAAGCCATAACAAGTGAAAATGCCTATAAAACTCACACCAACAATCAAATACATGTGTCCAACACCCATTTTTCATTAGTTAATGTTTAAGGTCGATAATATCATTTCTATGTTACTTGGACTCGAGTGCAAGTGTTGGATATAAGTACTTATCAAACAGGGGTATACTTAATTTTTCCTACATTTTCCCCAATAGTTGACATAACATAGGAAGTTTTAATTTTGAACAAGGATATGTGCTGAACATGAATACACAAGTACTTCAAAGAAATGAAGAGTTAACATACCATAGGATAATTTCCAATGTTATCCGAAGTTTTTAACATGAAATAATGAAAGTCAAACTGGTACTCAATAAACTTGCTGGCAAATTAATGATCAAGGACAATGAACTTATAGCTACACTCATGAGCACTTGGGATGTTCCAAGGTAACTGATTAGCAAAATAACCAATAAATTCTTAAATGATCAATAAATGCAGAACCAGTTCTTGAACTTGATATAAAATCAATCCTCTCTATAACAGCCCCATTTGTCGACCAAAATTTTGGATGTTACAGAGAGGTGGTTGTTATACACCTATAATAGCATTTGAGATTTAGATAATATTTGAATTTTCAAATTTAAAAACTATAATATACTAATAATATTATTAATTAGTGATATTCAGATTGCAGTGTATCTTTAATAAAAATTTGCAAATGAAATTACATTTACTAAAGATTATTTTCATTTAAAAATGTATTATTAATATTTTTATATAAAATTCAAAATTTTATTAAAATAATATCTTAACTAAAAAAATTCATTTCATTTAAGAATAGAACTACTTTTATCAAAATTTGAGACAAAATGTTATAAAGAACTAATTTATTAAAGAGTAAGAATGTTGTTGTTATAGATGAAAGGCTCTAATAAAAGGTAAAAGCCAAACATAAAAAATGGGTTCTACAACAAACTTGATTATAACTTGATTGTTATAATGAAATGATGTTATAGAGAGGGCAGATGGTATTAAGTTGACACAAGTCAGAAAATGGTACAACTTAAACCAAATCCTAAATTATTTGCACACATCTCACATTTCCTTCAAAAAGTTATAAAAACAACAGAAACCAATTCCCAACAGCTATAAATCTCAAAAAATTATGAAGAAATCAAATAAATCACAAAAATGATAAAACGCAAAAAGAGAAATTAGCTCCATACCCAATTCCTTAAGCTGATTGACTCGAGTGACCGTCTTCAGAATCTGTGCATCCCTGTTCCACCGTTTTAAGCATGGAGCATGGAATTTCATTAAAACTTTCTTTTATTTTTTTTCCCTGAAATTTCTGTCAAATGCATAGATAAAAAAAACAGATAAAATCAGTATTACTGATACAGTTAACGGAAAAACTAACCTGCCACTGCTGATTCCAAGAAGATAAAGAGCGGCTGCACTTAAGCAGCAAGTGAGGCCGCCCCACGGAACCATCTTAAAGAGAGGGAAACTCAAAACGAAACCCTAATTTCTACCATAAATCAGCACCAGATTTGCCCAAAAAATTTGAAAAAGAAAAGAAAAGAAAGCCAATCGGATTCCAGATAATGAATGTTTTAAAAACAAACGAAATTCGAGTGAAACAAGAACTTATAGAAAAGAAAAGGAAAACGAAAGGAAGAAAGAAAGTAAATCTGAAGGAGAATGGGTGAAGAAAGGTCCAAGACACAAGAAAATTAGTAAAGTTAAAAGCTTTTATTTAATTTTATATATTATGGGGATGAGAGAGAAAGAGAGAGGGATAAAATGAAGAAGGAATTAGATGCCAATTGTGGAGGAGACAGACAGCCAACTCAGAGTTTATGGAACTAGGTAAAGAAGCTTATCTTATGCACGCAAACTACCCTTCCCGTTTTCTTAAACAAAATACAGTTACTACTGTTACTACAATTATAACTTTAATAGATTGTATATTTGTTAAAATAATTATAAATTTCTAGAAATAATTAAAATTAAGGTTTTCAATATTTTTATTTCCGGTTTCATAGTCTTTTTTTTAATTTATTGTGGGTTTAAATAGTTTTTTTTATAAATTTTATATAAAATTAAGATACCATTGTAATAATATTATTATTTATGAGTTGTATGGTTTACTCGTGACACAAACTTAATTAATGGCTTAATAATAGTAAAGACATAATGACAATTACATTTAACATAATTTAAATAACTATAAATGAAAAACATAATCAATCCTTGTAATAAAGTAATGAACTACTGATTAACAATTAGAATAAATTTAAAAAAGTAGCTTATATATATGATAGGACTCAATATAAAAACTTTAAAGTTCTTAAAATTTCCACTCTAATTTTTCAGAACTAAACCGATGATCAAACCGGTCAAACTATTTTCCAATTCAACCAATTTAATTTAAAAAATCATTAAAAAAATAAAAAAATATTCAACAATTCCATATTAATTGACTGCTCAATTGGTCTAAACGCTTTTTTTTTAACCAGTACACCCATTCATATTGAATGAAAGTATGAAACTCTCATTCACCTTCCTGTTAAACTAAAATCTTTTTAGCTACAATATTTTAAAGATTTTATTTTATTTTTTTATTTTTTGAAATAAAGATTTTATTTTCATTTAAAATATAATGAAATCAAATTAGGTATCACAAAGTTCCATCTATCCATATTAGTAGAGTTGGTCGGTTCTTAAACTTAAAACCAAAATAATTTTATGGGTTAGTTTTAAGTTTTTTCATTTAGGAATAAAATATTTATTTTAGATTATAAAATTACAATTCAATTCGTTTTTAGCAATTACGATTTTTTGACATGTATATCATTCCAAAACGAATGCATTTAATTATAATTTAGATCAAAACCAAACTATATTTTAAAAAGTCAAAATAGAATATTATAATTCCAATTCCAATTTTCTTAAAACTTTTTTTGGCATTAATCATTGTAGCAATGTTAAACAAATAAAAATTCCTTCATTGTTCACTCGAAAACACAATCAATATATCAATTCAAATAAAAAGATAGAAACCAATTTCCCCAATTGAACCAATTTTTTAAATATATAATTTAATTTAATTAAAATTGAACCGGCAATCAAACCAATCAGATTGGTTCGACCACCAACCAATCCAAACTCCATGAGGGTTAGGCTTGGTTTGGTTCGGTTTTTTTTGGCTTTTAGATAATTTGCTTTCTAACAATAGGCAAAACGTACTAAATGGCATCTACTTCCATGCTAACACAATCAAGAATGCGCATAAAATGGCTTTGGGTGAGTTTTCAAACAGTAACATGACTCCACCCATAAGCATCTCCAGCTTTAGTATTGGCCTTGGTATTGGATTAAATACTTGTCAAAGCAGTTGGTTTTCAAGAAGTTCAACCCAACGCAATAAAAAAAAGCTGATGTGCATTATACAAAGGCCAGAACGGCTAAATTCATTAAGGGAAAATAAAATGGTTCAGCAGTCACTTCCTTCATGGGACAACACTGAAGTAGTCAATGAAAATCTCACATAAAACTAGGACAGACTGGTCCCTTGGAGAGGCCGAGACGAACTTCCATGCTGTGGTGCAAGTCCAGTGGCCGAACAGTCTCCGAATCTCGAGGATCTGCAACAAACACCATTAATTTTAAATTTCAGCTAACCCGCAAAATAAACATTATCATGGGATGAATATGTACAATAGTCACAAAGAAAAGAGTGCTTATTTTGATTTTAGTATGTATTGTTATACCATTCAGATAATCCTCGAAGCCAAAATCATCTAAAGTTCCTGTCATCGCTTCCAACCCAAGCATCGAAGATGGTAGCAATGGCCTCTGAAACCTGCATAATTTTCAAAGAATACACATAAAAGATGTTATTCAGCAGTGAATTCTAAATCTGATAATTGCCACTAAAGATGTCATACACTATATACATCTTGGTAGTCTTTGTTCACTATAGGGATAATTAGGCTTTTCTAATCTGTCTGGTCCAACTCCATGCCCTCTCTAAAACCAGTAAAGGAAAATTTTAATTACCATTTAGATATATGCATGTCCCCTAACATAAAAGAGACGCTAACACAACACAAAACACAAATGAGTCAAATCTATATAACATGGATCATTAATGCGTCCAGATCAAAATTTTTATAAATATATAACATCTTAAACATGATTATAACATGGAAAATAGACACAAACACTAAGTAAAATAACCAAAAAAATAAAGTACTCCTGTATGAGCAGAGTTGTTGACATTTCTTCCTATTTCAAATAGATGCACATATCTTTAAGAATAAAAACCATAATACTAGCACATTTTATACACACCATGGTGGAAAGAAAAATCTTCATAAAGAACTTTCCGACAATCTACAATCATTAATAATGAAAAAAAAAATGATAAGGTCAACCCGTTTCTTAATTTGGATATGACAAGAAGATGAGTGCTTCCATATAAGCCTTCTCTTCCGGAAATGACTTTTCTCCATCATTTGGATTCAATTGTTATATTATTGAATAAGTCTCTTCATTTGTGCCTAAAAAGTACCAAAACCTACCCTTTAGAAGTTCTTAAGAGATTCAAGAAAATCCTTGAAATAGAGGGGATTCAAGGTGTGCAAGACCCTTGACCAACTAAAATTTGGGAAGAAGCCTTAGAAGGATACAAGGTTGCTACCTAAGCCTAGAAAAGACAGGGATTCTAAAAGTTATACATGGAATAAAGCATAAATATATATAAAATCAATTTAGTGGATTGAGTACTTTGTCGAGGGCACGAAGTGAGCATGCAGGTGCTGAAAGAAAGGGTAGAAACTCTATATTGTTTTGTTAGCTCTACTTTCCCTATTCTTTTACTTTATTTACAGGCCATATACTTGCATGAATTGTTTATATTTTTCATCAAGTACTTAATTCCTAGATATTTTTCACTTGGATGAAAATTTCACTTCAATTTTTGTAAGAACCATTCATCACCCTGTTGGTTTTCTTCACCACTTGGAGCTAAAAATAATGTATTCGAGTTCTTTATTCTAAATCTCTTCTAAACTCTATTCTCCATGTTTATGCCATTAAGAAACTGACAGGGCTCATATAATTATGTCATCAGGGAAGATGAAACTCTAATTATGCAGACAAGTCTAAAGCAGTTTGTTGAACGTCAACAGCTTAAAATTGGGATCAAAAGAGCAGTAATTCGTCATAAAGGTAGAAACATACCGTGAGAGAATTTGCCTATCGAGATCCATTTTGAGTGGCATCGCTGTCCCATAAGTATTGGCCAGGACTTTCCTCTTCATCTCTTCCTGCGTTTTCTTTGCCTACAAAAAAAAACACACACACACACACATAAATAAATAGTATTCCATTCCCAATATACCTCAAAACCTAATTAAAAATCTTAAAAAAAAAAAAGTAACTATTTTTAACTTCATAAGAACCATCTAGCAACAAAAACCCTAAAACCACTTTTTTTTCAAAAATATAATGCGGTCGATCAGCTATGCTCAGGCGTGCGTTTGAGATCTGAGTAATGAACGCAACAAGATGAAACACACACACAAATAAACAAACAAAACAATAATATTAAGTCTCGTATATTTTCTAGGGAAACAAATGGTAGTAGGGATTACTGATTCGTAAGCAGATTGGAGAGGGTGAGATCCGACGAGGTCGCTCTTAACTCCGTGGAGACCGAATCGCAGCGCGTCGTTCTGGACTCCTCCAATTTCGTGCTGAATCGTCTTCGGTGCCTCCATTTTCCTCTTCTTTTTTTTCTTTTTGAATACAGTCTCTTCTTGTTAAATTTTCCTTTTGGGATTTTTTTTTTATAATGTCGCAGGAGGGTTATATCTTTGCGAGCAAGAAAAGGAGCTGATATAGGAAAAGCTTGCATACGATGTCGTTTTCAGTAGTGCAAGTGCCAGCGATCCAGTTCTTCAAAACCTGCCAAACTTCATATGGGTCTCGGTTTATATTATTGTTGGGCTGAAATATGGACTTAACTTATTGAAGTACTGAAATTTAAAGTAAATTATAATTGGGAAAAAAGTAATTAGCTTGGTAAACCATAAATTCTCATGATTATCAGAAATCACTTTGGAATATCAAAATTTGAAAAAATATTTTTTTTTGGTACATGGGACAATTTCGCACATTTGGAAAAGTTGTTTTTATGGGAATTTTGAGACATATTCTCAATAAGTAAATGTGGAGAGTTGAATCATAAAATTATGGTTTCATATTCTACTCCATGAGACTTTTACAACGGTATATCATATGCTCAAAATGGTTGAGTGATGAATGAGAAATTGATGCTCAAAGTAAGCTACTTGGAAATATTGTTCAGGAAAAGCAAAGGCTTTGATACGATCCGCCTTGGGGTTGAGTTGAGTCGTATACTTGATCTTCCCAATCGTCGACGAGAAGTACCGTTAATTCTTTTAAGAAACTGAGAAGAATGAAATGTTAAGAATGAAAAAGGTAGGAAGAAAGAATTGTTTCGGTTATGGAATAGTGGATAGTTGGTTGTGTTTTGATTATATGGATAGGAAGGAATGGTTTAGAATCGAAAAGGTTAAATTTGGTTGTACGGAAACTGGTTTGGTACGTTATGATAAGAGATGGAAGGATGGAGTTCGGTTTTGGTATGAAATGGTAATGAAAGAAATTTGGTTTGAACAAAAGTGCAAACAAGAACCAATACCGATATGGTATCGACCCGTTTGTTTATATATGTGAGCTCTCTTAAAAAAATAAATGAATAACTAAATTTGTAACATTGCCACATGCGTAACAGTGCAGGTTCAAACCTGATAGGGTTGGGGCACATATGCACGATGAGGACGACATAAAATGTTTGGACTGGTTAGGTTCTGTAATACCCCCTAACCCTAAACCGTCGTCGGAACAGGGTTACAATGCATTACCAGTCAAATCAGACAATTTACAGATAATTCATAATAAATAAGAAAATTATCATTGAACAAATAAATTATAGTATAATCATAAATGCATATAAATTATATTTTTACTTTTTCTAATTGATTTCATTCATTCATTTTTTTTTATAAAAATTTCGCAACATTTCTGCTTATTTTTATATAAAACCCCCTGCAAGTTCAAAGCAGAAATAAATCATTCCAACACCACTGGCACAATCAAAAACAATTTAAACCTAAATACACCTAAATTATAACCAATTAATTAACATAGTAATTTAATAACTAAACATTCATAATATTAATCAAAACTAACTAATAACTTCATTTGTTTTTCATTCTAACTTAAGACCAATTATATAATATAATTTTTACCATTTTATCAAACTAATAACAAAATATGGTATATCATTCTTCCAACCAACATTACAAGCATATCTA
The DNA here is from genome assembly GCA_020496765.1 of Gossypium stocksii. NCBI lineage: Eukaryota > Viridiplantae > Streptophyta > Magnoliopsida > Malvales > Malvaceae > Gossypium > Gossypium stocksii. Next base: position 8,077,119 of record CM035623.1, read on the forward strand.
TATAACCTAGTACATCACCTAGTACATGCCACTTTCATTTAAGAAAAGAAAACATCACCAAAATCTTTTTGCTGAAGTCAGGATCGTTCGGATGCTGGATCAAGACACTTGACCCCTATTAACCTGCGCACGGAAACAACCTACGCTGAGTATTCCATACTCAGTGGTATTACCATAATTCAAATTATAATAGCAATAATAAAAAAAAATAAAATATAAAAACTAATTATCAAATAATAATTCATTTTTAGACTTTCATTAAATAACAATAATAAAACAATCTTCAACTATTCTTCAATTTTAGTCACAAATCACATTTATCAAATTTTAAGCACCACATTCGCATTAACTTCATGCATTTCATTCCTAATCTAAATTTTCAGTTCACAATTTCAATTTCTTTCATATTCACTAGTACAGTCGATCAAATTCATTTGATCTTCTCAATTCAATTATTCACTCTATTAACAATTCAGACTTTAATGGATACACGGATTCCAACCCAAACACACCAGTACGGCACATTGTGCCTAAAACGGTACATAGTACCTGATCAATATACGACACATAAAGTGCCTGAAACGACACAATAGATGCTTGTATACGACACACGAGGTGCCTGAAATACGACACATAAAGTGCCTGATCGGTAAAGCCGGCAAATCCCATACACTTTCAGATCCTATGGCATGCCAATTATATCCGACTCAGCCCGACTAGTTAATAGGGTATTTCAGTTCTCAATTTACTTTCATTTCTAATCCAAGAACACTTTTCAATTACAATTTCACATTCAAATTAATTTACAATTCAATTATACATACACATTCACCATTCAATTCAATTCTCATTCAACTCAAATATCAATACTTAGCTTATATCTCACTTATTAAATATAGAATTCATATAAAACATTTAATAAAAAGTAATTTGAATTATAGTAATACAAACCGTGAATTTTTCGTTTTAATCCTCGATAGCTTTTTCCTTTCCTTTGTGCGCCGATGTCTCGGATTCTTTTTTAACTACGAAAATAATAATAATTTATAATCATCAATACAACATAATTCAATTTAATTCACGAGCATAAACATGCAAATTTAACCATTTTTAATGTATATATAATTTCACAATTAAGCTGTCTACTTGAGTCATTGTTACTAAATTATTTATATCTTGAGCTACGAAACTCCAAATTAACATCCGATAATTTCCCTTGAAACTAGACTCAATATCTTCTTACCATAAAATTTTCAGAATTTTTGGTCTAGCCAATTAGTACAGTTTATTCATTAAATATTCCCCTGTTACTCCATTCGACAGTTCTGACCTCTCTCTACTAAAAATTAATTATCTCATTGTACAGAACTCGAATAAGGTTGTTGTTTGTTTCTTTTGAAACTAGATTCATTAAGGAGTTCACACATATAAATTACACTCCATAATAATTTTTATAAAATTTTTAATGAATTTTCAAAATCAGAACAGGAGAACCCAAATTCATTCTAACCTAGTCTCACAAAACTTATTATATCTCATGATCTAAAATTTCTTTGCTTACACCGTTTCTTCTATGAGAAACTAGACTCAATAACCTTTAATTCCATATTTTGTTCATCCTCTAGTTCAATTTCTACAATTTTTAGTGAATTTTCAAATTCATACCATTGCTACTGCCCAAAGCTGTTTTGGTGTAAAATGTTAATAACCAAATTTATAACACCAATTCACACCTTATTTCTATTAAAATTTCATTCAAACTCAAATTTAACTATTAAACTTTCAACATATTTTCCTAATTTCGAATTTTCCTCAATTTAGTCCCTAAAACACAAAATTTATAGCTTACTTTATAATTCAATCCCTATATCTATTCTAACTTGAATTTCATTCAATTAAACCCCTATTTCATCATTCTTATTCAACATGAACTTTGTTTAAAAACCTAAGAACTTCCAAACTACCAACTTGATTCCATCAAAACCTTATTTTAATACTTCTAAAACATCAAAATTATGAGAAAAGGACTTGATTGAGCTTACCAATTAAACTCCAAGCTTCATAAACCCTATTTCCCCTATTTCCCTTTTTCTTTCTTTTTTTTCTCCTTTCTTTCTTCTTTCCCTGCTCCTTTCCCTGCTCCGTGAAAGTTTCCCTGTTTCAATTATGTTTTGTTTCTTTATTTATTCATTTTACTCTTCATTTTATTATAAAATAATAATAACAATTTTAATAATTAACAAATATCTTTTGTTTATTGTTTAAGGAAATATATAAATAAATTACCAGTGTATAAACTTGTATTTTTACACATGTATAACTTTATTTCCATACATTTGGATTTATTCTATTTATTTATTAATTTATAAAGTTATATAATATTAATATAATAATAAAATAGTATATTAAAATAAAAATCTCAATAAAAAAAAACCTTTGATTTTCTAACGTTAAACTGCCTATATTAGTAAAAATGGTTTAATTTCCAATTTGGCCCCTTTTTATTTTCTTTTAATCTACAATTAAACTTTTACCTTTTATTCACTTTAGTTCTTTTTACTAATTATTCTAAATTAAGCTAAATTCACTTAATTAAAACCTAATTAAACACACTACTAGACTCATAATTATTCCTAATAATTATTTACGAACTTGATTTACTAAGACGGAGGCTCGATAATGCACTTTTCCGGTGCCTGTGAATTTTGGGTCATTACAGGTTCAAATGGACCAACAAATATTTTGATTTGAAGTACTAATTGGTTGAACTGAATAATTGAATCAGATTATTAATATATTTTTTTTATTTTTATGAATTGTTGATAATTTATTTAATCAAATTGAATAGATCGATTAGACCAACAAATCGGTGATCTGATGGTTCAATCACCGATTCAATTCTAAAATCCTCGGTTTGCAATCGAGGAAAAAAATGAAAAAAAAACACATAATAGAGTATGGGCCAGCTGAACGAGAAGCCCATATAGGTTGTCATTTTTGCCCATAATAGAGTACAGTCTTGTGTCGATTGGATCATTTCTATGTCATGCATAAGAGTTCCAATATATATAAGAGTTGGGATGAGGGTCTAATTCAGCTTTGATTTTCCCTCTACGATGTTGTTCCGTTGTCTTCTCTGCATTCATTAATCTGGAATTAGGAATACTTATTCTTCCCAATAGAATAGAAATAATCGAACAAGATGAAATAGAATACGATCTTTTACAAGTTAGAACTATATTGTTAGCCTAATCTTTCGCATAACTACACCTCTAAAGCTACCCATTTTTCTTCTCTTCATGCTTTTTAGGAAGAGACTCCACTTGCTGTCTATTCCTTCATCTATTCAAATACTTAATAACTTTCATGATATTCTATTCTTTATAAAACGTATTAAAGATTAATTTATCACTAAGGTTAAAAAAATGTGATAAAAAAGAGTTTTTAAAAACTTTGATAGTGTTTATCATTAATATCAAAAAGTGTTTTTGAGAAGATAAAATGACAATTTTAGACATAGTGTTGTAAAGGAGAAGATTTAATGGGGGATAAAATGGTAATTTCATTGAAAAGCACTTTTAGCTTGGGTTAAAATCTCAATTTAAAAATCTCATGGGATGGTCTAATGGTTAAGAATATTCATCACCCTAGATGTAGTTTGAGTTTAAATCGCACTAGTTGCATTTATTGTTCGGGCTTTACCTGGTTATTCTAATTCACCAAAAAAAAATTCAATTTAAAATCAATATTTTATTTGAAAAAATACTTATTTATTTTTTTTGTTTGAAAATAAAATTTTTAAAAAATACATCTCAATCTTAACGATAAACAAAATCTAAAGATGAAGTTAAGCAAGAAAGAATTTTAAGTAGATGTGAGGATGGTATAAAAATATCTCATTTCCATGTTGTTTAGATCATCGACTAGTAACTTTTATAAGATCTGATCAGATTAGGGTGGGTTTGAATGGGCGATTGGGTGCAGTGCAGTATATTTAGCTTATTTTTTGTCTCACGCTATAGTGTCACTGCAGTATCTAATCTCACCACCACCGCTGTTTTTACACTAATCGCAGATAAATGCACCACCCATTTAAACTCACCCTAAAACTGAAAATTGAATTGTGATAGAGAAAGATACTCCAAACCAGACCACTTCTGTGAGGTCACAATTAACAAATTTGGGGTCCATTGCCTTCAAGTGAGAGTGACGTTGATGGATTTCTTGACTAATTCTTCCCTCACAGGATGCAATTATGATACATATTTTCTGGACAACAATCTTCAACCTTTAATCATTTTTCGAACTTTTTTTTCTTTTTTTTTTTTTTGACTAAAACAGTTTTGTAACTTTTAATTTTAATTTTTTAAATAAATATTTTTATAAATAACACTTTGTTGTTATAGTATTTCGATGTAGGCCTGATCACGAGTCAGGTCATTCATCTAAATCTGAAGACTTGTTTGAAAAGTTAAAGAATTTGGACAGCAATATTGGTTTGAATAAAAATAAGATCTATTTTTTAAACAAGTCGGACATCAGACAAATTTTTTTCGGTCTAGGCCTGGCACAAATCACACGGTTATACTTTTTTTTTCTATTTTCAATTTGTTGAGAACCATTTATTTTAATATTTTTAGTATATTTAATATATTATATTTTTTAAATTTGTTTTTATATAAAAGTAACGTTAAAACAAATTATTATGGTTGAGGGATCGGGCTCAAGTTTATCATTTTTAATATAGACTAGGTTTGAGTAAAATTTTAAATTCATTTTTTAGTTGGGTTTGAGTATAGAAAGTAAATCTAAAACTCTGTAAGACTGCATCTGTTCAACTCGACCTATAATCGAATCTACCTCAATGTTTATGTAGGGTGAAAACTAATTTTATTAAAATAAAACTTGTTTTTTAAATTTGGTTGCGACTTAACTATTGAATATTTTATCAAAATTAATTATGACGGTGAAATTAATTATTATAATATAAAATAAAAGATTTTATCCTACCACAATCACCCTTTATCTAAATGGAGTTTAGAAAGCTCTGAAGACAGAATATTGCACCTTAGAACGAGGAGAAAATGGAGATGAAGACCATGTGAATGAAAAAATTATGCTAGTGAACGACAACTCCTTTGATAGGGAAATGATAATTTATAACCTTTTCAGTCATACTCTTTTAAGTTGTGGGATGAAAAACTTTTAATACCGTAAATTCATGATTCAAGTTTATAAGTATTTGTTTTATTTTGTTTTGAAGGAGTTTTAAAAAATATATTATTTTAAATTTATGTGTTCTGACATAAAATTAATTATATTATAACAAGATTTTAATTTGACATGTTTAAAATTTTTAATTTGACATGTTTAAAATTTCATCTTTTTTCTTTTTAAATTTAACTTGAACAATTTCATTCGATTCAACTCGACTTAAAAAATTTTAAATTGAATTATAATCATAAAATACAACCAATTAATTCGAATTCTTTTTACTCGATTTAATTGAAAGCTGATCAACAACTCAGATACGCCTCTCGCTCTAAATTTTGTGATCTGTCTGTGAAATACTCTGAACTATAAGCATGCATAGTGGCGGGGAGCCAAGAACGAGCCTTTCCCCTGCTAGAAATCCGATAATAAAGGTTATCAATCCGGTGGATCCACCCACACCACCTGTCCGCCATCATTGAAATCGGCGCTTCTTCTACCCAAAGGGTACTCCCTAATCTGTTGAAACATTCTTTTGCAAGACTATGAGCTACTGTGTTGCCTTGTTCAAAGCTTTTCGAGATAATTTTGGCATCTCAAATGTAAGCACTAACCAAAGAGCTGTCCTCTTTTGTCTCATAGAGTTTATTAATGATTGATTGTGAGTCTTGTCTCAATTTCGATGAATCTAAAACCCATTTCACTGGTAAACTGAACCACTTGTAGACAAGCTAAAGGTTCAATAACAAAGGAGCTAGGTATGTTTTTGTTCACACTCCTATCACTTGTCCATCATTATTTCTCACTATTATCCCCATTATTTGAATCTAGAATTGAAACCCACACCAAAATTTGCTTTGACAAACGAATTAAAGGAGGAGACCAGTGAACCTCGTATGATTTTTGTTGGGGTTGTAATTTGCCAAAATTGCTTGTTTAAGTTTCTGATAGCAACAGGAGGAATTGTATCTTCTTCTTACTGTGTGTATTCTCGGTTGTCTCCTTGATGATTCCTTGGAATACAGTCGGCTTCACCTGCACTAACGATGGTGCGAATTTTGTTAGTTCCCGACTGTATCAAATCAGAAGGCTATACAATGTTGTTGATGCTTGGAGATTGAATTTTGTAAGACCCTTCGCCCTGAACCAACCTTCCACCTTAATCCAGCTCCTAATAGTCCCCTGGCACTCCATATTAACCCTACTCTCATATAGTCACTACTTTACAAATATTAAGAACCAAAGAAATCGGGGGATAGAGATTAATCTTCACTATTATTTAGCAAGTAGGGCAATGTTAAACTTAGATAATTACCAAAACCCATTCCCCAACAGTCCTTTAATTCACACAAAACAGGTTTCAAGTTCCTTAAATAAGATACTGCACACATTGAAACAGATTGTAAAACTGACTTAATAAAAACATTTTTGTCTTGTTAAGATAATGTCCTGGAGTTTCAATTGCAAATTTAGTTACGAACTTTATCCATAAAACTCTAAAAGGCAAATTTTATGTTCCATCCCACTGTAATAAAGAGATCTAAGTAATGTTTAAGGTTGCTAATACTTCGAACACTTAATATATACACCACCATCTCTCTCCATAGGTCATATTCATATTGGAGCTAAATTTGATTGATGACTTCTCAAATTAATACATTCATCTGAACATGCCTCCCATTTTTAATATTTTATTTCACAATAAAATCCCCATTAGTGACGCCTCTTCAAAAATAATGTTATTATTGACAAAAAAAACAAATGAATCTACTGACTTTCGTTCCCAACAAACACCTCTTTAACTAGCAAGTATCAAAAGTTTTGAAATCCTTTCATTGCAAATTAGGAACAATATGAGGCTAACGGATTTCCTTCTCCCAATCCCCGAGTTGGAGTGATATTATTGCTAGCTCTTTCATTAATAACCACTAAATATGTCATCATCACCAAGTTAACACATTCATTATTAATTCAACTGTTCAACGCAGTTTCTCAAAAAAGTTAAGGTTGAACCTTATGTCTTCGATAAAATGTCACTCGACTCAATTATCATAAACTTTGTTGATGTTTAATTTTAAATCAAAAGAACTATGCTGCCTTGTTTGTTTCTTCTTCGTCGAGTGTTGAATCTCATAGACCACATTAATATTATTTTAGAAAGTTCATCTTGCAAATTACCATTAGGAACTTCAATCTAATTTATCCTTGTCCTTTAGGAAGTAAAGTTGTATTCCTATCACCATTTTCAATCTAATTTAGACTCGTAAATGTTGAGAAGCATTCCCAAAAGCACTCGGCCTAAAGCTTTTTATTGGCACTTCAAGGTGCAGGGTTCCCTTCCTCGATAAGATTGTAAAGATAAAAAAAGGAAATTAAATAAATAGTTTAGTATATTAATATTAATATTAATATGTATATATTGGGAAAGGAATAAAAGAATTATTTTATTATTCAGGAAAAAAGCTCAAATAAAGACATCATCTTCAATCATTATCATTTTCGCTTCTCTCAATTGTCTCTGCCCGAAACCCTAGAAATTCACCCTCCCAATATCACAAAATCAAAAGAACCCCCAAATTTTCTCAATAAAACCCTCCCTTTTCCCGAGAAGATCCTTTTCGATATTAATTAAGAAGGGAATTTTAAAGCCCAATTTCAGGTTTAAGGAAATTAGAATTTTCTTGGGGGGCATATGGGGAAGGTTTTATTGGAAGCATCGAAGCCATCCTCGTCGTCGGCCTACTCCGTTAGCACGACAACGACTTCGACGTCTGTGACGGAGACAGTGAATGGTTCTCACCAGTTCAAGATCACGGGGTATTCGTTGTCTAAAGGTTTGGGGATCGGAAAATACATAGCTTCCGACACGTTCATGGTGGGTGGATATTTGTGGGCGATCTATTTTTATCCCGATGGAAAGAGCCCCGAAGATAATGCCACCTACGTTTCATTGTTCATTGCTTTGGCAAGCGAGGGGACCGATGTAAGGGCGCTTTTTGAGCTCACGCTCTTAGATCAGAGCGGGAAAGAACGGCATAAGGTGCATAGCCATTTTGGGAGGACGCTTGAGAGTGGGCCTTACACACTTAAGTATCGCGGCAGCATGTGGTAAGTGTTCCCATTTTTTCTTTTTCTCTTTTCGTTTTTGGTGCATTGGCCTTTGATTGGGGTTTGGAATAGAATTTTCTTGTTCGAAGTTTGGTGGAATTTGGGGTTCAAGTGTATTGCTGCATAGTAAGTACTTCATGATGTTTGCTTGTGGTTCTTGTGTTTCAACATTATAATTCGCTGATTGACTTTGTTGTTCAAGGGCTGGATCCGGGGTCATATCTTGTTTTGTTGATTGAACTTGTTGATTTTTAGGGAGCTCGGATGTTTGTTTAACAAGTGTGTTGCCTGTATAGTACATATAATAGCTACATAATAGGGGGAAATTAGACCTGGCATTCGACTCAAGTATACACTATACTAGAACATGACCCGAATTCAAAAATATGTCTAAATCTATATACAGTAAGTTATGTGCTTGTCAAGAGTTGTATAAATGTAGAATATCTTGGAAAAAGGAAAAAAAAAAAAAAAAAGGAGTTGCCAGGTTTGGGTGATATGGACTAATGAGCTTCTCTCTGGTGACATACTCTTTGACATCAAAAGAAGTTAGGGTGGCTTGCAAATAATGGACCGGACATATGCTAAAAATGGTTGTTGCTCTTAATGTTATTCACCACTATTCTATGGTACATGCAAATGTGATATGGTTTGCTCATTACTTGTTCACTAGCTTCCTGGTTAACCTTCACTCCTATTATTAATTTTTTAAAATTTCCTTTATAATTTTTATTACTTTGTTTTTCCTTTTCTCATTAAGACCCATGACGGTGTGAATTTAAATTCATTTAGAAATAAATGTTTTAGTATAAAATTCTACATTTTGTTTTGAGAAGAGGTTGTTTGGATTCGTAAGGAGAAAGAAAAAGTCAATTATTGAATATTGTCACTGAATGTTGAATGTTAGAATGTTAAGTTTTGATTTGTTGTTGGTGGTGGTGGTGTGTTTTGCACATTTCCTCCATTATGATTATTTGTCTAGGAGGGTTGTTATCTGAAGCTATGCTTATTTCTGCTTTTTACTCTGATTGATATCACTACAGTTTAAACTAGCAGTAGCTTGTGTTTTTTTTGGTCATCATAAAGCATTCGGTGACTATCAAGTAAGACATGATCCCCTAAAGACATACACAATAACATTAGCGCTAGAGTGATTGAGTAACTCTTGTAATATGCAACTCTTGATTATAAGACTTTGATGTTATCATGCCTGACCTTAATTAACTAGGCAAAAAATGCAAATAAGACATTTGTGGGTTGTGATGTATCAGAATTTAGGCTTAGCCACTAGGTCCATGGGTTCTTAGCTCCCTATATTGGGGAATTTATCAAGTTCCAGGGTCTGACCCCTTCTCCAGTGTTTCACCTGAAAAATGAGCAAAAAGAAGCATGATTTATTTGATTCCCTTATTTCTCACGGTATATGATAAATACTGTTGAGTATTGGAGTAATTAGTTTGATCTTCTGCAGGGGATATAAACGATTTTTCAAAAGAACTCTACTGGAGCAGTCGGACTACCTCAAAGACGATTGCCTCTCGGTTCACTGTAGTGTTGGTGTTGTTAAGTCACACACAGAGGGTCCTAAGATCTACTCCATAGCTGTTCCACCTTCCAACATCAGTCATCATTTTGGGAAACTACTAGAAAGTGGAAAGGAAACTGATGTAAGCTTTGAGGTTGATGGGGAAGTCTTTCATGCCCACAAGTTGGTACTTGCTGCTCGTTCTCCTGTGTTTAGGGCACAACTTTTTGGACCGATGAAGGATCAGAATACGAAGCAAATAAAAATTGAAGATATGGAAGCTCCTGTTTTCAAGGTTCAGTGCAAATCTCTCTCTTCTTATATTGGACAAAATTTCATGCTACTACTTCTTATCCTTGATAATGCACCAGCGATGGATGCATGGCATCAAGCTGTGAACTTGCTATGGATAATGTGAACTGTCCTTGGATCCATGATATCAACTTGCCATTGGTAGCAAACCTGATGCCAGCAATTAGTTACTGAGAACGTCTTACTAGAACCTTTATGATAGGGTTGGCTGGTGCTATACTTTTGAAGTCAGGATTGTGGCATGTACTGTCTTAAGCTGTTTTTTTCTTAATGTAACATGTGTTTGTACATGATAATACTTAACTCATGACTGTTCATTTCTGAAAAATCATGATATTCATTCTGTATTTGAAGTCTTCCTCCATTTACTCATCAAGATAGAGCAAGTCAACCATTAATAATTATGCATTCTTCAGTAATATTTACTGATACTCTTTCCATCTCTTTGTCCAATTTTGTACTTTTCAGGCCTTACTTCACTTTATATACTGGGATTCTCTACCTGACATGCAAGAGCTCACTGGTCTCAACTCAAAGTGGGCCTCTGCTTTGATGTCTCAGCACCTGCTTGCCGCTGCAGATAGGTATGGGCTAGATAGGCTGAGATTACTCTGCGAGGCCAATCTTTGTGAGGATGTTACCATTAACACTGTGGCAACTACATTAGCCTTGGCGGAGCAGCACCATTGTTTCCAGCTGAAAGCTGTGTGTCTCAAGTTTGTCGCGATGCCCGAAAATCTTAGAGGTGGATCATTTTTTGCTTTGATATTTATTTACATCAATGTTGTGGCAAGATTTTGTTATGGTATGGATATTATTTTAGCAGGAAAATTTTATTTGATTATGCTAATTATCAGGTGGACAATTCCCAAGGTTCTTTGTTTCTTAATATGAAATCACTGAAATTAAGGACTGCCCACCATGATGAGAAACCTGGATTGAACCAGCCGGTTCAACTGGGAACCGTTGGTCTGTCCAGTCTGGAACATAATCAAGAACTGGGGATCCATTGAACTGGCTATGAACTGGTTGAACCAGTTAAAAACCTGGTGAAAAAGCAGTTTTAATTTTCTTTTGTTAAAGCTATGTGTGGCAGTGATGAAATTTGAAATTTTAACCTCTTATTCATATATTAATGGCCATGCCATTAAACTAAATACGTATTTTTATTACTAGTCTCTTTATTTAATAGTAATTTAATATTAAAATCATATATTTGATATTAAATTTATATTTTAATTGAATTATTAAGTTGAACCAGTTAAACTGACGACATGGAGGTCAAACTGGTTTGTGCTGTTTTTAATTCATCGCTGCCCACTGCATGCAGCCTAATTGATGACAGGGTTTCTAGATTGAAGTATAGTAAGTCATTTGTAACTCCTTAATTATGTTGCCTTACTTTTCAATTCCACACAGGAGTTTGTTGGAAAGTATAAATAGGTTTGGCCTTTCTTTTTTAAAGATGTGTTGTGATGTTATATGAGTTATAAATGCTACTGCTAAATGCAATTCCATTACTATTATTATTGTTTCATGCGCTGTTCCTCGTATGTTGAATAAAGATCAATATCTTTTTTTGTAACTGTTTCTTGACCCATTTTCTTTTTCATGTTTTGCAGCTGTAATGCAGACTGATGGTTTCGAGTACTTAAAGGAAAGTTGCCCGTCTGTCTTGACCGAGCTGTTGGAGCATGTGGCTAGAGTCAATGAGCACTCAGTGATTGTATGCAGGCATGGACACGAAGCCATCCTTGACGGAAGTGATGCCAATGGTAGGCGGGTGAAGCAACGACTATAGTTTGCAGCGGCTGACTACTACTGTTCCCATCTGTCTCTGTAGTTGTGAACCCTTTAAAAAAAAAGGAGGAAAAATATAATTCTCTAGGACTAGGTAAATTTTTTCCACTGTTGGTGTACTTCTGAGAGATGTAAATGTAGCTTTCCATTTGATGTCCATTGTTTTGTTTGCTCTGTATTTCCATATATAAATATATATAATATTTATATATCTGCATGTTTGGTCATTTGTAGTACTTGTTGGTGTCACTTTGATTACTGATGTCTGTGTCTGTGTTTTTCAAGGATTGAGGATTCATGTCCTAGGGAACATTTGGACTCGCTAAGTGCTTACCACTTTACATATACATTTCATTGTTAGTAATCCATGTTCTTGGATTTCATATTTTCATTTTGAGTTCAGATCATATTCTCGAGAATAATATTTATACATTTTGTAATTAAATTTAAAGGATAATCTCTTGTTGACAAGTAACATCGACGAGGTGACAGTTGTGGTGATTCAGGTTCACTAGGGATTAGGGCGAGAAGCTGCATGTTTTTGGTAAGGAGATGGATGGAAGAAGTATTGGGTTAGGTTGATAGTAAGTCAAGGTATTAAAGTGTCTTGGTCTCTTTTTCTCTCAGGTGTTGTGATTCAGTTTATATATGGATAATAAAAGAGTACAAGTTTATATATGGAGAATAAAAGAGTTCAAAATCTTGAGTTTATTGACAATAGGGTTATATCTTGTCCTTTCAAAATGATGCTGTTGTAATGTCTTAAATCAAGGATATGGCATCTTAAGATAACTGGGTGGTCAATGAGTTTTCATATGCTTCTAGCAAAGGTAATGTAATCTAGAAAGAGGTATCGATTGTGGTTTAAGGTTTACTTGGAAGATATACATGTATGGTATGTAGTTCGCTTGTTAGGAACACGTATAGGGAACTAGCAGAGGTGATATAACATCTCTGATAAGATCTAGTCAATAGTTGAATTAGATGGCTTGATGAATAATTTAAAATGGGTGGGGTAGATTTAAGGGTTGGATTATGAGATATCTAGATAGTTGAATATTGAAGGTGAATGGATAAGTGAAATCGATAAAAAATGAATTGATTTATTTGATTTTTTAAATTTATTATAAATTATTTAATTTATCATTATTGGGTTTATAGTGGAATAGGTTAAACCAAAAATAGTTGGGTCACATTTTCGGTTTTTAAAACATGTTTGAAACCCACGTTATACCAAAGGAGAAGAGATGCATGGGAAAAGAAGCAGCCCCCAAAATTGACTGTCCCCTTAAAAGGCTTTAATTGAGTCAAAAACATGAACAAAACCCTTTCACTGTTTTACGCATATGTAAAACAAAAAAAAGAAAGGCCCTCCCCTGCTTTGATTTACGATGTTCTAGTTTTTCCTTCAATCATGGTGATCCCCATAGTTGATATTTGTCCCGAGGTTTAAAGGGACAACGGAGACGTCTTGAGTCAACGCTCTCTACTCAACCTAGTCCACTCTAAACGCTACTATAATCAAATCTCCGACCACCACCTTGCTCCGGCAGCTTTCATGGAGGTTGGTCCGGTATGGGAATCAGTTCTGGAGCAGACTAAATCTGCTCAGGACAAGAACAGTGACCCACTTGTTTGGGCGGTTCAACTCAGTTCTAGGCTTAACTCAGCTGGGGTTTCATTGCCTTCGATCGACCTGGCTCATCTTCTTGTTTCTCACATCTGCTGGGATAATCACTTGCCCATTACGTGGAAGTTCCTGGAGAAGGCCTTGACTGCCAATTTCGTCCCTCCTATGCTCGTTCTTGCCCTTCTCTCTGCGAGGTCCGTTTCCCTTCTCTTGAAGTTTGGTTTTAGAATATATGGTCTAAGGCCTCGGTATCCGAGTCGAGCCGGCTCAGACCGGAAAAGTTCTCGACACCTATTTCCTCCATGACTCGAAATCGAGATAAAGGACATCGAGCTTCTTATTACTTTACCTATTTGTCTGGTTACAATTGATGATATTTGTGACTATATTGTTTGGTGTTTTTCTCTTATGTGGGCATTTTTGTGTTTGATTTTGTTGTTGGTGACTTGTAGTTGGTTTTGGTTTTTGAGTTGATAGTATCGATCTTTTGTAGGCCTTAGTTTATTTTTTATTTTTAAACACAATAGAACTCTTAACAGTTCAGATGAATACAGGATGCTGTTGATTCTGTTGACCCCTGTTTCGTGTAGGAATCTGTTATAATTTTGCTTCTCACGCACTGCCCCTGGTTGCCTATTATGATTTTGTTTTAAACTCCATTGCTGGTGTAAAAGTCTAAAAGATGATTACAGCTTTTTGTATGTTTGTGTGTGTGCATGTATGCATGCATACATGGGGAAGTGGAAGGTGGTGCTAAGGTATAGCCAGGTTCAGTTTTTATGGCGGATATGTGCTCATCATTTGAAGGATGCATGCGTTGCAACTGTTTTTTTTGTTTCATTCTGTATTTCTATGTTTTTTCTTTGCATTATTTAATTCAAATACCGAAATGAAAAAGGCCAATATTTTAAAGAAAATTAAGTCACTACGATGTTTCTTCATCAAAGGTTAAATACTTAAATATATTATTTGGTTCTGTTTTTTTTTCTTTTAATGGCTAGTTTAAACTTTTTATTTTTAATCCTATTTGCTTGTGAGTGACCAAAGTTTGAGGCATCTTACAATATTCTGCTTTTCTGGTGGATTTTTATTGTTGTTGTTTTTATTCCTTTTTTTGTTCTGAAGAAATTTTCTGCTTGATTGGAATTTTATGTTAGAATGCAATCACTAAATAGCTATAATTTAGTTTTTGGGCAAAACATTTAGGTCTTCCACCTGCAAATATTTTTTAGCAATGGGGTGGCTGGTGAGATCATGATTTTTTCGGGAAGGTGCCTATTCATATGTTATTTCATTTACTGAAACTGACATTTGATTTCTATGACAGGGTCATTCCAAAGCGTAAGTTTCATCCTACAGCATATCGGCTTTACATGGAACTCCTTAGGAGACATGCCTTTCCACTTAAATGTCAAATCAATGGGCAAAATTATCAAAAGTAAGTTTCAGTTTCACCCCCTTTTTTTTGTTTCCTTAAAAGTATAGTTTGTTTATGGGTTGCCATTCGTGTTACCTCTTTATTGGTTAAAATAAAATCTAAGATCAGTTAAGACTTTTTACATTTTTTTCCCTCTTTGAAGACATTATTAGCTAAATTTTATTAAAGAAAACTATGCCATATGTGCCAAAATAATGAAACCTAAATTCACATCAACTTCTAGTTCATGAATGGTTTGATCTGATTGTATTACCTTTGCCTTTGCTTTCATATCTTTTCGGAGACACTTGAAATATGTATTAAAGCAACTTTCTTTGAAATTACAGGATTATGAAATCAATAGATGATGTTCTACATCTTTCCCTGATATTTGGTGTTCAAGTGTCTGAACCTGGTCTGCTTCTAGTTGAATTTGTTTTTTCAATTGTATGGCAACTGCTTGATGCTTCACTAGATGATGAAGGGTTACTGGAACTTACACCAGAAAAGAGATCTATATGGCCTACTGTAACTCAAGACATGGAAATAGATACCGCTGACAACTTTAATGAGACGAGAAGTGCACACCATGATGTGCTGTATAAAGGAAATACTATGATAGCTATTGAGATAATTGGGGAATTTCTGCAAAATAAAGTGACTTCAAGGATTCTTTTCTTGGCACGAGGAAACATGTAAGACCTTGTATCTGTTATTAATTTTTCTTTCTGTTGAGGGATTATGGTGCTAGTTATACCATATGAGTAAGAGACAAATGAGAAAAAAACATAGCCATTCATTTAGCGCCTTTAGTGTAGATTTTGATTTACTGAACTTAGGTGGGGCCCTGGGTAATGCTTTGAGTTGATAGTAAGATTTGACTAACATTTATATTCTGTTACTCTTCTTAGGCCATCACATTGGGAAGCTTTCATTCAGCAATTAAGAGTTCTTGCAGCAAAGTCAGCGGCATTGAGAAATTCAAAACATGTTACACCAGAGAAGCTTCTGCAGCTGACAGCTGATACACATAACGTTCTATCTAGAGAATGTAAAAGAATATCTCAACAAGCATTACATGCTGTTATGGGCGACGGGTCCCTAACATCTCCATCTGGTCAGTGGCACGGAACTAGTCCTTCTGCACTTTGGCTTCCTATTGATATGTTTCTTGAGGATGCTATGGCTGGACCCCAGGTGGCTGCAAGTGGTGCTATTGATAGACTTGCTGGTACTCATTAATACTTGCCTCGGATGCTCAATTCATTTCTTCATTTGAAACAGAAAAGATTCTAGTTTCTCAATCATGTTATTAAGGCAGAGTAAACTTGACAGGTTTAGTAAAGGCTTTACAAGCAGTCAATGGTACAACATGGCACGATACATTTCTAGGTCTATGGATTGCAGCTTTGAGGCTTGTTCAAAGGGTAAGAATTTGTGCAAACTCGGTTGAGCTCTTGTTGACCTGGGGCAATCATTCTTCACTTCATTTACTGATGCCAAATATACATACAGAAGTACATATATATATGTATGTGTTTTTGTGTATATGTAGACCTGGCAATTGGTGCATTCTTGTGTTTATATATATTTTCACATGTCATAATCATGTTTAAGGTTTTGTATTTCTACAACTTTTGATATGTTAATAATTCATTTCATATAGATTCTGAGACATTCGTGTATAAATGTCATGTCATGTTTTAGTTACTTTTTTATGTCATGTAATCATATTGTGTCCAAAGATGTCCGGTCTGTGTGTATGTATGATACAACATATATGCTTACATGTATCCAGATGGATTAGTGTGTGTATACTGCAGGTAAACAATCTTTGTTGTTGTGGCTTTGGACTTTCTGCTTTAAAGCAACACTAAATTTGGTTCTCTGTTTTGGTCTTGTACTCTTGTCAATTTCTGAGGCAATTTTACGAGACTTGTTGTGACAAACAAGTAAGTAATATACATATTCTTGGGAAATACTAGGATATTATAATAATGCTGTCTACTAGAAGAAAACGATATTGAGAAATGATTGGTTCATTATCAGTAAAGTTGGTTAGTCAAAGGCTTAGTATGTTTCAGAGAAGCACACATGTTTTTGATCTAAAACAAATTATACTTTGATATTCATCTCCCAAGTATTTCATGTATTTAAACTGATTTGTCTTTCCTTTCTATCCTATTTGTTTAATAGGAAAGGGACATTATTGAGGGTCCTGTACCTCGCCTCGATACCTGCTTGTGCATGTTATTGTCTATCACCACGCTTGTGGTGGCCAATATTGTTGAGGAAGAGGAAAGTGAGTTGATTGATGAAACTGATTGTAGCCCGTCGAATCCAACAAAAGAGAAGCAAACCATGGGAAGATGTCGTAAGGGTTTAATATCCAGCTTGCAGATGTTGGGCGATTATGAGGCTTTATTGACTCCACCTCAAGCAGTTTGTTCAGTGGCCAACCAGGCTGCTGCCAAAGCAATCATGTTTCATTCTGGTCTCACAGTTGGCAATGGATACTATGAGTGCATGAGCATTAATGACATGCCCATGAATTGCTGTAAGCACTGTTATCCTTTGTCTTTGATATGAAGTTACCTATCTATTTAAGTCTTTTTTGAGATGAGTTCCTGTACAAGTTAACTCTAAGGTTGTTTTGAGTTCTTGCATAAGTTGACTTAAGTGCAGACTCCTAATCAGAAGTACACACGGAACAGTGCTAGTTACTATTTTATTTCCTCCGCTATATAAGAGCATAATTATTGAAAGCTCTCTTTTTCTCTTTCTAGATATTAAATTTAGGTTCTGAAAATTTTGTTGATATTTTCTCTCTATTCATTTCAGACAGATTTTTTGGTCCCATTTTCTAATTCTCTGCTATCTGCTTGTAGCTGTTTCCTTAGATTTTGTTTTTTCCCCCACCTAATGCTTTCCTCTAATTTCATATGCAATATTCTCACTTCTGGTCTATTTTTTACACTATTATATATTTCTTGCAGCTGGAAACTTGCGGCATCTGATTATTGAGGCTTGTATTTCCAGAAATCTATTGGACACGTCAGCATATCTCTGGCCGGGCTATGTAAATGTACGTGCAAATATACCCCATAGTGTTCCTAGTCAAGTGCCTGGTTGGTCGTCGTTGATGAAAGGATCCCCCCTAACTCCTACGTTGATAAATGCGTTGGTTGCTACTCCGGCTTCTAGGTATGCTCCAACATGATGTTTCTTCTTCAGATATTTTTACTTTTGTCTTTGCTTTACTGAAGGGGGAGGGTAGTTGGCTTGGTTGCTTTATTAAAGCACTAAGATGGGGCCGATCACAGAAACATCATTCTGAACCCTAATACTATCCTTGTTAGAGTTTTCATCCACATCATTCATGTATTAATTTTTTATTATTTTCTTATATCTAAAAAGGGAGTGCATGGTTTTTTTTTTTAAATTTAAATATATGCTTTTTTTTTTCACCAATGGCGATTCTTTTTGCTTTTCTGAATGTGAGAGCTTTTGAATTGGATGGTTGAAAGATGTCAACAAGTCAGTTATATTATTATACCTTATAGTTACTATGTACAGCGTATGAGTTGGGCATTAGAAATGTGGGTTTAATACTATTTCCAGTTATTGCGCATATTAGCATTTTTTCCCCGTTTTGCTCTGCTTGTTTGATGATGCTACAATAGAAGTTGATTGTTTGATGATGCTATATTCATCATATATTTTCTCTTTCTATTTCCGTGCGATAAGTTCCTATGCACAAACACTATGTTTAAAAATAAATACATTCAAAGAGAAATTGGAAATGCATATCTGCATGGCAGCTATGCGTATCTCATTAATGTATGGTGATGTGTCCATGTTGGGGTGAGATGGGGTTGGGTGGGTGGGAGTGGGAGTGGGGATTTTAAGTATCTCAACTGATTAACTGTAGAATCAGAGTAATCTATTGGCTATGACCTGGTCTTCAGTTATGGCATTCTTTTTCCTGAAGCCAGGTATATGAGATGCTCTTTTTTGTAAATTTACCAGTCCTAAGGCAACTGAATTTAAGCTCATGGATTTGATGGAAGCTTACCAGAGATCGAGAAAATATACGAGATTGCAACGAAAGGTTCGGATGATGAGAAGATATCTGCTGCTAGCATTCTTTGTGGGGCATCTCTAGTGCGTGGTTGGAATATACAGGTAATTTGCAGTAGGTCACTTCATACAGTGTGCATTACTCATTCTTAAGTGCTTCACAAGTTTGGTTATCCACTTTCCCCCTTTATATATTCTTTTATTTGTGCTATTTATGGGGCTTATGTCGGTTTAACTCCTTGTAGGAACAAGTTGTTCTCTTCATTATAAGTTTGTTGTCGCCACCAGTTCCTGCAGACTATTCTGGGAGTGAGAGCCATTTGATCAGATATGCCCCATTTTTTAATGTTCTTCTTGTTGGAATATCACCTGTAGATTGCATCCAGATCTTCTCTTTACATGGCATGGTGCGTTCTATTTTTCATGATTTGCATTTTCAGCTGGCTTATATTGGAATATTCTTATGTGCCTTGTGAATTGAAGAAAGGTCCGTGGAGCTAGTTTTTGAATGAGTTTTCTGAAAGGACCCTGCTATCATATATTGCAAATGAGTTGCATATGATTTTTCTTAGGGACAGCAACAAGGTGGAGCGAGGCAGTTTTTTTTGCTTGCCCCGACTCTAACCCAACTTTTTAAGTATATAAACGCAAGCTGCATCAAATAATATAACACGTCAACTCCCTCCTTGATCTCAAACAGAAAATATATCCCTTGACCCCGACCTTTGCCTGCCCATAAATTTTACATAATGCTATATATGATATTAATTTTTACAGAACTAAACCTAATTAATGTTATAAAATCTCACAAATAATGATTGAAGTATAAAATTTGTTATAAACTAAAAAGAAGAGCCTTTTAGTAATTTTCTCAGGGTGGGGACATTTTGATCTAAAACCACCTTGGAATCCATCCAGTAAATGTTAATGTAAAAGCCCGCCTTGCCCCTGAACCCGGTTTCCAAAAGGAAAAAACTGCCTATAGGGTCTGGGTTCATTGGAGCCAACAGGTTTGGGTAATTTTGCCAACCCTAGATTTTCTGCGGTCTGTATAACTGTGGGGATTTAGATGTAACTTTGGATAACTAAAAATTAGAAGCTGTTGCTTTCTGCTTTAAAAGAGATAAATACGTTATGTGAATAATGAAGAACCCTTGTGGCACATATCCACAATGTGAAATCCTATGTGCTCTACTCATTGATGCTATTTGATATCAGGTTCCCCTACTCGCTGGTGCATTGATGCCCCTTTGTGAGGTTTTTGGGTCAACTGCTCCCAATGTTTCGTGGACTCTTCCAACGGGGGAAGAACTGACTAGTCATGCGGTTTTCAGCAATGCATTCACTATTCTACTGATGTTATGGAAGTTTGATCATCCACCTGTTGAACATGTGATGAGAGATGCAACGCCAGTGGGATCTGAACGAAGTCCAGATTATCTATTGTTGGTTAGAAACTCTAAATTATCAGCTTTTGGCAAATCAGCGAAGGATCGTTTGAAAATTAGAAGAATGTCAAAAATTTTAAACTTCTGTATGGAACCCATTTTTATGGATTCCTTTCCCAAGTTAAAACGCTGGTACCGGCAGCATCAAAAATGCATTGCTTCGACCCTATCAGGACTTGTACAAGGGACCACTGTTCATCAGATTGTTGATGCACTCCTCAATATGATGTTTCGGAAGATAGGCAGGGCTGCTCAGTCTTCAACTTCTACAACTTCCGGAAGTAGTAGTTCTTCTGCATCTGGAGCTGAGGATATCTTGGCAAGACTAAAAGTGCCAGCATGGGATATCCTGGAAGGAGCTCCCTATGTGCTTGATGCAGCGCTGACAGCCTGTGCCCATGGAAGAATCGCACCCCGTGAACTAGCAACAGGTTTGGCCTTTCTCTTGGCTTAAAAGTAAAGCCATGTAACTTAGACCCAGTTGTAAGTTCCGGACATGCTTCAAGAAAAATTAGGAGTTGGAGAAACATAGAAAGTAAATACATGCATGGAAAACAATATTGGTAGCGGTATAGCAGGATCTGGAATTAGTATACGAAGAGCTTATTTAGGAATAGACTGATATCATATCTTATTGTCAAGTTAAAAGTGGGTTCAATCTCACATCATGTGAATGCTGGAGTGACATTTCAGGAATTACCTTTTTTTTTCTTGATATAGGAATTACTTTTTGAATATGAGTTTTATATGCTTCTTTGTGATCCATTGGGTTCAAATGTAATTTTGTAAATTGACCCTTATGGTTAATTGCTGGCATTCCGAAGAAGTTTAATGTCGCTCGATTGCAAGTTTTTTCCTATTCTAAAGCATGATACTGGATTTAGTTTGACAGTCTAAATTGATATCTGAAAACTAATATGGGCATGCAGTATTGTATATAGCAGTTGTCGCAAACTGTTTATGTATTGCATAATCGAAACAATCACACACAAGCTTAATTGAACAGTCTTTCTTAAGGTGCTAAAAGGTATTGTATATCTTCTGTAAACAGTGTGTGTGTTGGACTTCTGCAGTAATCAATTTATGAAAGAAATGGTAATATCCTGTTCTTCAAGATATCAACATAATTCTTTTCTTTTGCCTGCAATATCTCAGGACTCAAAGATCTTGCTGATTTCCTTCCGGCAACCCTGGGAACCATCATTAGCTACTTCTCTGCTGAAGTAACACGAGGTATATGGAAGCCCGTTTTTATGAATGGAACAGATTGGCCTAGTCCCTTGGCAAATTTATCTGTCGTTCTGCAACAAATCAAAAAATTTATTGCTGCCACTGGTGTTGATGTCCCAAGCCTTGAAACAGGTATTATTTTTATACCATTATGTTTGTTCCCCTTTTCCCATTATTAGTTCGTGGACAATGATATTTTTTCTATCGATCTGTATCCCCATAAGTGACTTTTTGAAAAAAAGTTGCTTCCATTATACTGGCCACTGAATTGCTTTTTCTGTATTTTTAGATGTAATTAAGAAGAAAAGAAAAAGAGGAAAGTAAAGATTGAATTTTTATTGCTGGACGGAATCGCAAATGGAATGAGAAATCTAAATTGAGGATGAACCTACATGTCCTTGCAATTTTAAAAATGTCCGAAAAATGAATTTTACCCCAAGCATATTAGGCAGTTTTATGATTTGACTGATTGGTCAGCTAATATTCTGACATGCACTCTTATTTTTGCTTACAGGGGGAAGCTCTCCGGCTATGCTTCCTTTGCCCTTGGCTGCCCTCGTTAGCCTCACGATAACCTATAAACTTGATAAATCCTCTGAGCGCTCCCTTGTATTACTTGGCCCAGCAATGAGTTCCCTAGGTGGGAGTTGTCCTTGGCCATGTATGCCCATCATATCTGCACTATGGGCTCAGAAGGTTAAGAGGTGGAATGATTTCCTTGTATTCTCTTCTGCCCGTACTGTCTTCCACCACAACAGCGATGCTGTAGTTCAGCTTCTTAGGAGTTGCTTCACGGCTGCTCTCGGATTAAGCCCTTCTATCATGTGCAGCAATGGTGGAGTGGGTGCACTCCTCGGTCATGGATTTGGCTCTCATTTCTCAGGGGGAATGTCTCCGGTTTCCCCAGGGATTATGTACTTACGATCACATCGAACAATCAGAGATATCATGTTTATGACAGAAGAAATCGTTTCTCTTTTAATGTTTTCTGTAAAAGAGATTGCTAGTAGGTTATCCCAGGAGAAAATGGAGAAGCTGAAAAAGACGACGTTCGGACTGAGATATGGCCAAGTTTCTCTTGGAACAGCAATGACACGGGTCAAACTCGCTGCTTCACTTGGGGCTTCATTGGTTTGGCTATCCGGTGGATTAAGCTTAGTCCAATCATTGATTAAAGAAACATTACCTTCTTGGTTCATATCAGCCCATACGCCTGAGCTGGACCGTGGGGAACCTGGAGGTGTAGTTTCCATGCTAAGGGGTTATGCACTTGCATACTTTGTTGTACTTTGTGGTACATTCGCATGGGGTGTGGACTCAGTCTCACCAGAATCAAGACGGCGACCAAAAGTTCTCGACTCACACTTGGAATTTGTTACAAGTGCATTAGATGGGAAAATATCGCTTGGATGTGATTACGCCACTTGGCGTGCATACGTAACTGGTTTTCTGAGCCTGATGGTAGGTTGCACTCACAAGTGGGTTTTGGATGTCAATGTTGATGTTTTGAAAAGGCTGAGCAATGGTTTGAGGCAGTGGAATGAGGAAGAACTGGCTATAGCTTTGCTCGGACTTGGCGGTGCCACTGCTACTGGCACAGCTGCTGAATTGATTGTCGAAATCGGAGCCTAAATTTTCAAATACCCTTATTTGCTACTTATTCACTTCATGTAGATGCATTTCATTACTTTCTAAGAATTTTGAAACAGGGAATTGATGAAAACTAATCTCAAGTACATTTCTGTAAATATGGTCCAAGCAATTCTTTTTGTTTTATAAATTCTAATTTGGATTATTAGCAGTTTTTATTTTTTTTTGCTTGCTTGATTCAATTTTTAGTCATTTAATTTTTAATATTTTATAGACTTGGAAATTTATGTCGATCGCAAATTTTAGTTAAAATATATTATAAATTTTTTTTGTAATTTTTATAAATTTATAAATTATTTTGTTAGATTTAAGTTAATTATAATTTTATTTTTTTAGTTATATGTGTACAAGGTAGGTTTTTTTTTAATTTTAAAATATCATCTCAATAAATTAAAAAAATTAATAATTAGATTTAAATTTTAAAATTTAAAAATTAAAGGTCTAAGTTGTTAAAAATTAATGTATAGAAATTAAATTTAAATATGTAATAGACAAAAGCTTATGACATTTTAACTCAATAATATCTTGATTTAAAAAAAGAATGACATCCTATATTAATACTCGTTGCGCCTAATCATAATTCGAAATTCTCAACAATATTAAACTTATTTAATAAGGCTTAACAAACATAGTACACACATTTTTTTGAGAAATTCGTTTACTTTCTAAAATTTCAAGTAAAA
Organism: Gossypium stocksii; assembly: GCA_020496765.1. NCBI lineage: Eukaryota > Viridiplantae > Streptophyta > Magnoliopsida > Malvales > Malvaceae > Gossypium > Gossypium stocksii. The sequence continues at coordinate 8,101,213 of CM035623.1, forward strand.
TAGCCCTTAATAAAAAAAAATTTATTAACAGATTAACTGCCCAATTCAATATCAAGTTATTAATTTGATTTATTTAATATTGGGTGATGAATTCAGTTATTGCCAAATAATAAATACCCTCGGTATCACCGGTTTTCTTCTTTGTATCAAAGTAAGTTTGCAAAACCCTAGCCTTAATTTGGTAAATTTTGGTTTTAGGCTAAATTAGCATGATGTTTTTTTTAAGGTTTTTTTTTTAATTAGGGAAATAGGTCGTTTTTGTATGAAAGTGTAAAAGTGCGTTTCGCTAGATGTGCTTTTCTGCCAACGGAGGATTCACAACTAACTAGAATATTAAAAAAAATAGATGGATTAAAAAAATGTTAATAAATCCTTTCTAAAATCGAAATATAATAGTTGAATGAATAGAAAATCAATTACAAGTAGAGAAGGAGAGAAGAAAGAAAAATAGAGAAAAACAGTGGTGGCCAACGGCGGTGGCGAGATGAGTGCACTTTCCTCCAACGATCATTTTCCCAACGACTTTTTAAACGTTGGCAACGATAAAATTTTTTAAAGGTCCAACGACAATTTTTTCCCTATAAATACTAAACCATTTTTCATTCTTTTCACTCAAATCCAACTCTCTATTCTCTCAATTTTCTCAAGTTTTGTTTGAAATTTTCCTATACACTTGTTTAAAAATACTATAGTTTTATTTAATTATTACGTTTATTCATTTCGATTAAATTTTCATGAATGGCAAGCTCTCTGATTCGTTTCGACGACAAGCACATTTTCGCCGCTCAAGCAATAATGGTAAGAAGAAATTTTAAATTTCGTTATTTCAATTCAGTTAAATTTAAAGTTTTTTAATTTTTAAAATATTTTATTTTTCGATATAAATAGCTAGATGATCGTGTTTTGGAGGGGTTCATACGTAATTTGTCAAGGAACTCAGACATCAAAATTCGTGGTTACTTGCAAGACGCGGGATTGTAACACCCCTAGCCCGAATTCGTCACCGAAACAGGGTTACGAGGTATTATCAGAGTTTACAGAATATTTACAGATAAACCAAGTCGAGTGCTAATCATATCTCGAAATTTATCATAACGTCTCTTAGATAGACCTTTGAGGCCTAAAACATGTATTAGGATTGATCTGGGACCAAATTGGAATCATAGGGAATTTTTCGCAAAATCCCAAAATTTCCTCAAAATAAAGGGTTACACGCCCGTGTGGTATGGGGCATGCTCGTGTAGTTAGGCTGTGTGAGTTCACACGCCCGTATCCCTTACTCCTGTAACTCTTTGACTTGTAACTCATGAACAAGTTGATGCCACACAGCCAAGTCACACTCCCGTGTGCTAGGCCGTGTGGTTAATTCTAATTTTCAAAAAATAGGTGCAGGTTTCACATGGCCAAGAGACACGCCCGTGTTCTAGGTCGTGTACCTCACACGGCTGAGACAAACGCTTGTGTCTCTGCCCGTGTGCTCAATTCTAAGCATTCTATTTCTCAAATTCTAAGATGCAAGATGCCCGTGTACTAGACCGTGTATCACACACCGTCTAGACACACGCCCGTGTGTCTACCTGTACGGATAAAATAATGCTATTTTGCAAGCCCTATTTCTCACCCGTTTTCATCCAAAACCTGCACAAAACTATACCAATACCAACCAACCAATTCAAGTACGATTTTCAACCAATTTCATCATTCAAAATATCATGTTTTCTCATGCACACTTATTACTAATCTTGCTTCATTAAACTAGCATGTTCAATCTTACCAATTAAGTCTATTCCATGTATACATGTACACCATATTGTACTTTATAAACATACCAAAATTAAATTTACACTAGCCATACCAATGGCTAGGTTTACATCCATCCATTTCAACATTTGCATTGGTATTTTTAGCTTATACATGCCATTAATTCAAAATAGAACATCATTATATACCAAAATGTATAGGTTGATAGTGTGACCATGCTCCAACCAATCTTCGACTTTCCGAACTTCTGAGCATTATAAAATAGAGAAAATAAAATAGAGTAAGCACTTAGTGCTTAGTAAGTTCATGTAACAAGAATTTAACTTACCATATATTTCCATTAATTAGATCAAACATATATATATATATATATATATCTAAAAAATGGGATATTTCCCTATCATACACAATCTCATCACTTGAGTTAGTCCAATAGTTTTTATATAATATCAATACATAGATAAATGATGAGCTCATCAATTCCATGATTTCTATATACTTAACATTTCCATGTTACTTGCACTTTTCATAAGTTTTATCCGGTTGAATTTATCAGAATTTCGATGGATACTCAATAGTACACTTATAGTGTACAAATCTATAATCCATCAATTCATATTTTCCCTTATCAGAGAGCATACCCCTGAGCCACATTTCATACAGCAGGATTACCGGTCCAGGCTAAATCCCCTGTAACATATGCTTAAAGAGTTTTGTTAGGATTACCAATCCAGGCTAAATCCTTTCAGTGACAAATACTCTATAAAGCTTAATTAAGATTACCCGTCCAGGCTAAATCCTATTTACATCACATGCAATACCCCTATTTCGTTGATCCATCGAATTTCCTTTATTCAACCGAGATTTTTTCCCTTTTCTCAAGTAATGTTACATATTTCGTCATATTTATTCATTGAACATTCAATTAGCATTCACATCATATAACATGCTTTTCAAGCATTTCAAAATTCAGTAGTAAGTTACACGAACTTACCTCAATGATTGTTTGTGTTTATATTCCATTAATCTGATATATTTTCTTTTCCTCGATCTAACTTTGAATTTGAGTTCTCCAGATCTATGTAAATGAATTTAACCATCAATTTCATTCCATTCATATTCTATTGAGTTCAATTTACACTCTAGGAAAAATTAACATTTTGCCCCTAAACTTTTCATTAATTCTAATTTCATCCCTAGGCTCGGAAAATGAAATTCATGCAATTAAATATTCTTTCCAAGCCTATCTGAATTCTATATACATCATTTAAAACTCTTATTTTTCACAAAAATAAGAATTTTCCATGAATTTCACAAGTTTACAATTTAGTCCCTATTTCACAATTTCATCCAAAATCACTTTGTAAAAGTTGTTTATTTACTAACAACCTTTCATTTTCTTCCATAAATTTTCAATTTCTAGCATATTCATCCATGGCACAATTTCCATACTTTGATAACTTTTCAAATTAATCCTCAAAATAGAGAGAACTAGTTGTCCCTATCTAAAAAATATAAAAAATTATTAAAAAGGGGACATGTGAACTTACCCAATTAAGCTTGGTTAGTGACCTTTCTCTCTCCTAGGGCTTCCATCAAATTTGGGGAAGAAGATGATGAAAATAAGATGATATTTTATGTTAATTATTTTTTCATCTTTTAATTTCACTAATTTCCAATTTAGTCCTTTTCTTTTTCTCTAATTCTATGGATGAATCACCCTAGATATTTTCCCATATTTTAATTGATGGTCTAATTACCATGTAAGGACCTCAAGTTTTTAATTTTATAACTATTTAACCCTTCTAGCTTCTAACACTCAACTTTCATATTTTATGCAACTAGGTCCTTTCTCTAATTAATCACTAAATCAATAAAATTCTCCTATCGAAATTTTCTTACAACTTTTCTATCATACCATAAATCATGCGATGATATTAAAACAAATTTTCTCTCTAACTCGAATTTGTGGTTACGAAACCACTGTTCTGATATCACTGAAATTTAGACCGTTATAGGGATTCTTGCAGGCTTCTCATATGCTCGGGAGCTACAAACTCGATCCTACACTCATCAATGTGTTGGTGGAAAGATAGAGGCCCGAAACACACTTTCCATCATCTATGCGGTGAGTGTACAATCACACTCGAGGACGTAGCTTTACAACTTGGTTTACCGATAGATAGGCCAATCATGGTGGGGTTAGCGGTCATTCCCGGTAAAGAGGACCTTTGCAAGACATTTTTGGGGAATGTGTCAAACAAGTTTTAAGATGGCTAAATAGATATGAAGTGGTTGGAGAATAATTTTAAAGAACTTTCTAAGAACGTGACCAACATCGTAAAAGAACAATATGCCTGAGCATTCAGTCTGAGGTTAATCGGTGGTATTCAAATGCTTGATAAATCTCAAAATTTGGTACATATAAGGTGGCTACTAAACCTAGTTGACTTCAAAGAATGCAAATGATTGAGTGGGGATCAGTCGTATTGGCTACGTTGCACTAGGAGTCATGTCAGACAACGATATCGAATAAGATGTCAATCGGTGGTTGCCTGCTCCTGCTACAGTCATGGGCGTGGTAGCGGTTACCATTTCTACGTCCTCGACTGAACGACCCTTATACATTTCCATTGGTGATAAGGTAAAATTCATTTGATAATAATATGTAGTTAATATAGTAAATGTTGTTTATTTATTACATGTTTGAATTAACACATTGCTTGAATAGGTGGAACCATGGGCCAAGTTACATAATACTATTGAAGCAGCTCAAAGATATCCAACTGCTGTTAGATCAACGCTCAGGAGTCAATGTTTATTGGTTTCTTTAAACCTATAATAATCACACAATGATTTGAAATTTAAATTTTGTACATAACATAATTTATAATTGTGCATGTAGTTTGAATGGATGTCATTTGTTGATCCGAATATCATAGAATGTGTCCTGCCCAAATTTTTGGCCATCAGGAATATGTGGGATGTGGATGTGCCATTGATAGTATACGCGACGATGGAGATGGACAGATCGTATTGAGTGGTGCGGCAGTTTGGGTGGAGGCAAAATATTCCACTGCCACCGCAAGATATATAAGCACTGTACAAGCTTGATCTACGGGGGAAGACTGATGAAAAATGGCGAGATAACTACAAGGAGTATATCGACATTTAGGATCATAGAATGAAATTCTTACCTATCTAAGAACCCTTTTTTTATTTGACATGGGCCTATTTAGAGTACATGCCTTGGTTCAGAGTTACTGATAAGCCATGTCTACTGTCGGTGGAGGCGAGGAGTAGAGAACTTCATCAGAAGAGGCCATGATGGGTTCATCGCTAACTTTAACCTAACAAACACCATCGATGTCTACATTAAATCCCGATCAGGTCACTCCATATATTCCTGTTCATTTCACTAATCCCATGTTCTATTCACAAGCACCACATTATGTACCACTGCAACACCCTGTATCTACACCTCTTACAGGTACATATTTCAGGGCACCTCCGTCCCTAACATATTAGCTCTGATGCTGACGTCGATGTTGACGTAAATGCCAACATATGTCGATGCATTTATTGACATCGATGGCGAAACTAATGTCATCATCAATACCAGTATCGATGCCCATATCAATGTCGATGTATCTGAGTTTTAAGACATCGTACGATTATCCACTAATAGAGTCACAAACACCCATTGCGTTGTTGTTTTATTAAGGTAGGTCATCGATGTAACCACCTTCTTGTAGAGTGGAGGATGCACAATGAGAGGCTAGGATGACGTCGCACTCAAGCATAGAAGAAGATGATGAAGACAAAGATAAAACCAAGAGTGGAGATGAAGATGAACACGAGGGTCGAGGTAAAGATGAAGATGATGACGACAATCACGACCAAGAGTAAGAGCTGGCACCACAACTTTTACGCAGAAATCCTATGGCTAACCGTCAGCCACCGCCCTGTTGCACACATTTGTCCCGACGACTCCGATGATTTATTTTTTATTTACTTTTTGTGATATAAATAAAAATTACATCAATAAAAAAATAATCATTTTTTTATTTTCGTTGCAACTCATATTTGTCTTTGTTAAATTCTAATATAAATTATACGTAATTTTTCATATATAATATTTGATATAAAATATGTAACTTTGGATAGGTATCTTTATTGAACTAGTGATTAATTAAGGTAGAAGGACTAAATCATAAAATGATAAAAGTTCAATAGCTAGAGAAATTGTAATTGGTACTTGAAGTAATGCTTAAAGTAGCAATTCTTCCACTATATAAATGTTAGTAGACAGTAATAAATACAAATGAAATACAAAAAAGAAAGAATGAACATATTTTGTACAAAAAAAAGAAGTATTATAATAAATTTTATATCGCAAAAAAAATGCTAACAATATTGAGGACTCAATGTATCCCTTAGTAAGGAACATGTTGTCTTCGTATGGCCTTGGTTTTTATATTACTCACATAACCTTGGCTGATTGTCCTTCTCTCGAACATTTATATTGGTACGTATCCAAGTGGAAGTTGGATGACCTTTCAAGATGTGACACAAGTTCATGTTCTGGACAACTCGAACGGGGTGCTGAACGCTGGTGGCTACATATTCTAATCAGGGAAGAGTGAGAATTCAAATTTCTATACACTGTATATGCAGTCCAATCTATTCAAGCATGTAATTAATTCATACATTTGCACATATGACAATTACATGTGCACATAGGAATTGAAATGTCTGGAACCTCCCACAATCGCAAGTCCCTTTTGGTAGGTCAACATAGTATGATGCCCTTAACATGTCTTAGTCAGGCCTAACGTACTCCGTAACCCAAAATCTCAGGTTTGGATACGAGTGACGCACTACATACATAGTGTTTACTCTCTCTACATTTCATCTAATTTTTTTCATCACATCCTCACACCAAACGTGACCGCCTGCTATCTGCCATTATGTACCATTCCCCGCTTTAGAAATAAGGCAACCAGGCAAAAGTATATTTCTTTGACAATCAAGGTTATTGGTAAATGACGCGTCCCCTTCAGTACAAGATTGACGCATTTAGATAGGTTCATTGTTATGTGCCTATTTCATAAACCCTCGTCATACAATTGCGTCCACTGTTTGAAGGATATACTGGTGAGGCAGTCTGTACTAGCGCTGTTGATGGCACACAAGTTATCCAACATCCAATAAAAATGATGTTAGACGAACTCATACCCTGTCGAGAAATATATACCCATGAATGCAAATAATATACTACATATACGGTTTAGCATGATTATGGAAATAATGGTAACTACACACCTACGTCAATGTATTGATCTCACTCACTTTCTAAAGGCCATTTTAAGTAGTAGTTGGAGTCGACATGCCTTATACAATACCTATGATAGGTGTGATCCCAAAGGCTACCATGCCACTCAATAGCGACCGAGATTTGATTCTCCTGTTGGATATGACACATATGTTTGGCTGCGAGAAAATGTGATATCAAAATCACTTAAGAAAGAAATCTCATCCATCTGACTTTTTAGAGGGAGTTGTTGCAAACGCTATCGGCATAATCCTCCGATTACCATCTTGGGCAACGACCATCAACAATTGATGCTCATACTTCTCGTACAGCTAGATGTCGTCAATTTACACCAAAGGCTTACGGTGTCAGAAAGCTTCCCTAAATTGATCGAAAGTTTAAAAGAATCGGTGGAATACTCTTTTTCCAAGGATTAGATGATCACTGAAATACGTTGGGTGTGTTTTTAGATCAGTTATAGAACTTGGTACGTATCGATTTAGTACCTGATACCATTGCCACAAACTATTCTAGTCGTGATACAACTTATTTATAACCTTTTGTTTTGCGACCCATGCATTGCAGTATGATGGCATGTAATCGTACTGGCTACGAATGTTAGCAATCAACACTGGGACAAGAATCTTGGAACTTGTTTTCACCATAGGTAGAATTATGTCAGATATAATGTTGAAGTCTAGCTTCGGATGATTCTAACTTACACCTACAAATTATGAGTTAAAGTTACACTATTAGAAAAAAATGAAGACTTTGGCGAAGTCATATTATGTTAGAAAATCGGGTGATTGCATTGCGCGCCTGCTGCAATACAAGTATGTGGACCAAAATACTTTTTTATCGTCCACAAGTCCGTCTTCTTCTGAAAAGATACCATAATTTTCCATTTGCACCTCTTGTTGTGCATTGCGCACTTTCCCTTAAATTTCTTTGAATGAGATTTTGTGACATGATGGTTCACGTTATTTTTGAAGCTATGCTGCTTTAGTGCAGCAAGAAAAACATCTTTGCTGAGGTACTCCATGCCAACTTCTAATACCTAGCCTTGCATAGCTAGGTGTTTTGTATGGGAGCTGTTAGAACTCTAAACCACCCTCGACAGAGAGGCCAATGTTGGTCATGTGGGGTGGATGTTCATATGCCCTAAATCTTGAATTTGGAGCATTGTCCAAATCGTCATCATGTAACAGAAGGTGAAGTAATCACAGAAGGTATAATAGGGGGTACAATAATGGGTAGAGGTTACTGAGCCATTGGATTACTTCGCATAAACTCAGAGAACCATTTTCCTATTAAACTGAAGAACATATTTTTAACCTTATTTTCAAACATTAGTGGAATCAGTAAACCATGACTTGCACCAGAATCAGTAGTCAGAATATTACTATTAACCTCATTAGTTTCATCACGATTAGAACCAGATGACATCTTTAAAATGTGGTCATCCCACACCCCCATGTGCAAGGGCCGTATAGCTACAGACATGGTTATGTGGCCATCCCACACGCCCATGTGCATGGGCCGTATAACTCTCTGACTTGGGTCAGACGGCTGTGTCACAACCTGTATGTTTGCCCATGTGAACCATGCACCTAACACGTTAGGGGCACATGCCCATGCGAGTTACCCGTATGTGACATACGATCATGTGACAGCCCATGCCCAAGGTAGTGTGTACCCAAAAATGACCAAAATTATGTTCATTTTTCATCAAATTACATGGGTACCTAATCCAATTCATAACACATGATCACAAGACTATAACCACGCCTAAAAGTAACCAAAACATGCCAATTTCAACCACCTATGACCAAACCAAAGTGTTATGCATGAAGTTACAAAATAATGCCCATACCCAAACATTATCATTTCATATCACCTACAAGTCATAACATACACACCAACTAATCTATTTCAATCTCATCATACCATACTTAAACATGACACTTACCATTCCCTAGACAAAACATTCAAGCTCAACTTTGAGTTTAACAAGCATACCATATAAGGTTACCATTCCACCACATCAAACATATCAAAAACACCACACATGAATATCAAACATTACAAACATAATCATTTGCCCTATTACATGTCATATAACCAAAATGTTTACAAAATCTACCAAAAGAGTCCTTGGGATAGTGTATTTTTTGCGAGTTAATGCAATCTCCCCTCCACAAAATGTAATTTACAAGAAAATGAACAGGATACGAGTAAGCTTATGTAAAGCTTAGTAAGTGTAACGACCCAAAATCCGTGGGCACCGGAAAAGTGTATTGTCGGGCCTCCGTCTTAGTAAATCAAATCCTTAAATAATTATTAGGAATAATTATGACTCTAGTTGTGTGTCTAAATAGGTTTTTAACTAGGTGAAACTAGTTTAAATTAGAAACAATTAGTAGATAAGACTAAATTGAATAAAGTACAAAAGTTTAATTATAGAATAGAAAATTGTTAAGGGATTAAATTAGTAATTAAACCATAAAAGTGACATGTGTATAAGAGAGAAATAAATACATGTGTATGTGTACTATTGGTCCAATTGTATTTTATGTGTGTATTTACTTAGAATTTAAGTAATTTTAATTATTTAATTATTTGATTTTAATTAAGTAAATATCTAATTATTTAAATATTATAATTTATTTAATAAATAAATGGAGACAAGTGTATGATAATAATTGGTAACATGTGTGTGTATATGTATGTGTACAAATGTGTGAAAATAATTAGATTTAATTAGATATTTATATTAATTAACTAATAAACTAAATAAAAGAAATAAAAGAAAAAAAAAAAGATAGAAAAAGAATAGGGAAGCTCACGAAACAGAGAAAGAAAGGAAAGAAAGAAAGAAAAAGAAAGAAAAGGGGAAATAGGGAATTTGAAGCTTGGAGTTTAATTGGTAAGCTCAATCAAGTCCTTTTTTTTCATAATTTTGATGTTTTAGAAGTCTTAAAACAAGTTTTTGATGAAATTAAGTTGTTAGTTTGGAAGTTCTTAGGTTTTTAAACAAAGTTCATGTTGAATAAAATGATGGAATTGGGGTTTATTTGATAGAAATTTTGATTTGGAGTTGAATAAAGGATTGAATTGAAAACTTAGGTATAAGTTTTGAGTTTTAAGGATTAAATTGAAATAAATTCGAAATTATGAAAATATGATAAAAATTTGATAGTTAAATGTGAGTTTAGCAAGGAATTGAGTAGAAAAAGGGTATGAATTAAGTTAAGAAAGTAAGTAAACTTAATTAGGATTAAATGGTAAAATAAGTTATAAGAAACAGTTTTGACAGCAACAGAAGCCTAACTTTGAAAAATCACCAAAAATTGTAGGAATTGAATTAAAGGATGAATAAGATATGAAATTAAAGCTTATTGAGTCTAGTTTCTTATAGTAGAAACGGTGTAGGAAATGAATTTATGAATCAAGAGATATTTGAAATTTTGTGAAACTGGTTTAGGATGAATTCGAGATACTCTGTTTTGAATTTGGAAAATCATTAAAAATTGTACAAAAATTATTATGGATTGTAATTTATATGTGTGAACTCCTTAATGAATCTAGTTTCAAAAGAAATAAACAAGAACCTTATTCAAGTTCTGTACAATGAGATAATTGATTTTTAGTAGAGGGAGGTCAGAACTGTCAAATGGAATAACAGGGGAGTCTTTAATGAATAAACTGTACTAATTGGCTGGACCAAAAATTCTGAAAATTTTATGGTAAGAAGATATGTGAGTCTAGTTTCAAGGAAAATTTACGGATATTAATTTGGAGTTTCGTAGCTCAAGATATAAATAATTTAGTAACAATGACTCAAATAGACAGCTTAATGGTGAAAATATATATACCTTAAAAATGATTAAATTTGTATGTTTAGGCTCATGAATTAAATTGAATTGTGTTATATTGATGATTATAAAATTATTATTTTCGTAGTTAACAAAGAACCCGGAACAGCGGCGCACAAAGGAAAGGAGAAAGCTATCGAGGATTAAAACGAAAAATTCACGGTTTGTATTACTATAATTCAAATTACTTTTTATTAAATGTTTTATATAAATTCTATAATTAATAAGTGAGATATAAGGTAAGTGTTGATATTTGAGTTGAATGAGAATTGAATCGAATGGTGAATGTGTATGTATAATTGAATTATAAATTTATTTGAAGGTGAAATTGTAATTAAAAAGTGTTCTGGATTGGAAATGCAAGTAAATTGAGAACTGAAATACCCTATTAACTAGTCGGACGGAGTCGGATATAATTGGCATGCCATAGGATCTGAAAATGTACGGGAATTGCCGGCTTTACCGATCAGGCACCTTATGTGTCGTACATCAGGCACTTCATGTGTCGTATTTCAGGCACCTTGTGTGTCGTTTCAGGCACTTTATGTGTCGTATACTGATTAGGTACTATGTACCGTTTAGGCACAATGTGCCTACTGGTGTGTTTGGGTTGAAATCCGTGTATCCGTTAAAGTCCGAAATGTTAATAGGGTGGATAATTGAAATGAGAAGATCAAATAAACTTGATCGACTGTATTAGTGAATATGAAAGAAACGGAAATTGTGGACTAAAAATTTAGATTGGAAATGAAATGCATGAAGTTAATGTGAATGTGGTGATTAAAATTTGATAAATGTGATGTGTGCCTAAAATTGAAGATTGTTTTATTATTGTTATTTAATGAAAGTCTAAAAATGAATTGTTATTATATACCTAGTTTTTTTTTATGTTTTGTTATTATTGCTATTAAAATTTGAATTATGGTAATACCACTGAGTATGAAATACTCAGCGTACGGTTGTTTCCGTGCGCAGGTTAAAAGGAGTCAAGTGTCTTGGTTCAGCATCTGAACGATCCCGACTTCAGCAAAAAGATATTGGTGATGTTTCTTTTCTTAATTGAAAGTGGCATGTACTAGGATTGTATAAGTTATTTAGGTATGCTTGTAATGTTGGTTGTAAGAATGATATACCATATTTTGTTATTAGCTGGATAAAATGGTAAAAATTATAGTATATAATTAGTCTTAAATTAGAATAGAAAACAAATGAAATTATTTTAGTTTTGATTAATATTATGATTGTTAGACATTAAATTACTATGTTAATTAATTGATTATAATTTAGGTGTAATTAAGTTTAAATTGTTTTTTTTATTGTGCCATTGGTTTTGGACTGGTTTATTTTGGGTTTAAACTTGCAGGAGGTTTATGTGAAAACAAGCAGAAATGCTGCCGAAATTTTTATAAAACAAAAATGTATGAATGAAATTCAATTAGTAAACTAAAATATAATTTATATGCATTTATGAATATACTATAATTTATTGTTAATGAATAATTTCCTTGTTTCTTGTTACTTATTTATTAAGAATTATCTGTAAATTGTCTGAATTGTCTGGTAATGCCTTGTAACCCTGTTCCGGCGACGGTTTAGGGTTAAGGGGTGTTACATTTGTTGGTATCAGAGCTATCAGGTTTAGTCGATTCTCGGCCTAAATCGGGCTCAGAAGTGAGTTTAGAAGTACATGCCACTGTTGAGTCAAAACTGAGTCGGGATTTTTGGATGCTGACCTATTTAATTGTTTCTGTTTTATAGATCAAAGATGTCTGATGAATATTTTGATCTGAATGAAGAATCATATGGTTTAGATGAAAGTGACTCAGCTACTCCTAGTGTGAATCCGATTAGGAATCAACCTCCCATTGTGGAAGGGGGGAACAATAGGGAGAGAGATGAAAAAGGTAGAAATGATTCTGATATATTAAAAATTATTGCCGATGCCTTACAAAGAGTGGCAGGGATTGCTCCTGCTACGACTTCTGCACCAACTCAAAGACGGGCCCCGATAAAAGAGCTAAGGAAATATGGTGCCACTGAATTTTTGGGTTTGAAGGGAGTTGATCCAACCACTGCAGAGAATTGGATGGAATCAACTAAACGAGTTCTGCAGCAATTAGAATGTACCCCCCGAGAGTGTTTGATCTGTGCTGTTTCTCTGTTGCAAGGTGAAGCTTATTTGTGGTGGGAATCTGTAATACGACATCTGCCCATAGAACAAGTGACATGGGACTTATTTCAGAAGGAATTTCAAAAGAAATATGTTGGGGAGCTGTATATCGAAGACAAGAGGCAAGAATTTCTGATGCTGCAACAAGGTAATATGTCAGTTGTAGATTATGAACGTGAATTTTCGAGACTCAGCCGATATGCTTCTGAATTTATACCGACAGAAGCTGATAGTTGTAAAAGGTTTCTTCGGGGTTTGAGAGATGAGATCAGAGTACAGTTGGTGTCACACCGAATTACGGAATTTGTAGATTTGGTTGAGAGAGCTAAGATGGTGGAGCAGGTTTTGGGATTAAATAAAAAGCCAGAGATAGCTAGATCGACCGGGAAACGAGCTGGCACTACTAATTCAAATCCTTTACCGAAAAGATTGCGAGAATCCAAAGGTGGTTGGAAGTCAAATTTTAGATCTGATCGACAAGATAGAAGCCGAGGAAGACAAACGACAGTATCCACTGACAGTGTAAGAGGTTCACCTCGGGATGTGGGAATTTTAGAATGTGAACATTGCGGAAAGAGACATTTGGGAGAATGTTGGAAAGTGACTGGAGGCTGCTTCCGTTGCGGGTCGACAGAGCATTTTGTTAAAGACTGTCCGAAAACTAAAAATGATAATCCTGCCACATCACAAAGATCAGTATCTACTGCTCGAGGCAGAGGTTCAGGAAGAGGTGGTTTAGTATCTAGAGGTGGAGGTGTTCGTAGGGGTAATGACATAGTTTCACAGCAGTCAGAGGCAAGAGCACCGGCCAGGGCTTATGTGGTTCGAACAAAAGAAGGGGGCGATGCACATGATGTTGTAACAGGTATATTTTTACTGTATTCTGAACCTATTTATACTTTAATTGATCCAGGGTCGTCGCATTCATATATTAATTCAAAACTGGTTGAGTCGGGAAAATTAAAATCTGAAATGTCTAAAGTTTTAATAGAAGTGTCTAGCCCTTTGGGACAAACTGTATCTGTAGATCGAGTATGTCGGAGATGCCCGTTAATGATACATGATAAAATGTTTTCCGTTGACTTATTGATTATGCCTTTTGGCGACTTTGATATAATATTGGGTATGGATTGGTTATCTGAATACGGGGTGATTTTGGATTGTTACAAAAAGAGGTTCAGTATTCAGACAGAGGATGGAAACAGAATTGAGGTGAATGGCATTCGTACCGGTGGCTCGACATATATTGTTTCAGCAATAAAAGCTAATAAATTACTTCAGCAGGGTTGTTCAGCATATTTGGCATATGTTATTAATTCTGATTTGGTTGGGAGTCAGTGTAGTCAGATTAGAACTGTATGTGAGTTTCCAGATGTATTCCCTGAAGAATTACCGGGCTTACCGCCTGATAGAGAGGTCGAATTTGCTATTGAAGTGTACCCAGGTACGGCACCAATCTCTATACCCCCGTATCGAATGTCGCCCACTGAATTGAAAGAGTTAAAAGTACAATTGCAAGATTTGTTAGACCGTGGCTTTATTCGGCCAAGTATTTCACCATGGGGAGCTCCAGTGTTATTCGTTAAAAAGAAGGATGGCTCGATGCGACTCTGTATTGACTATAGACAGTTAAATAAGGTGACAATCAAGAACAAGTATCCACTTCCTCGTATTGATGATTTATTTGATCAGCTGAGAGGAGCTTCTGTATTTTCAAAGATTGATTTGAGATCCGGGTACTATCAGCTGAAGGTGAAGGAAAGTGATGTGCCTAAGACTGCCTTTCGTACTCGTTATGGCCATTATGAATTTTTGGTGATGCCGTTTGGGTTGACCAACGCCCCAGCTGCTTTTATGGATTTGATGAATCGTATTTTCCAGCCATATTTAGATCATTTTGTGGTAGTTTTTATTGATGACATATTGGTTTATTCAAAGACAGAGGCAGAACATGATCAGCATCTCAGAATAGTGTTACAGATATTACGGGAAAAACAACTATATGGAAAGCTCAGTAAATGTGAATTTTGGTTGTCAGAGGTTGTATTTTTAGGACATGTGGTATCTGCAGATGGAATTAGAGTCGATCCAAAGAAGATTGAAGCGATTGTTCAGTGGAAACCACCCAAGAATGTTTCAGAGGTACGTAGTTTTCTCGGTTTAGCTGGGTACTACAGGAGATTTGTAAACGGATTTTCGAAGATAGCTTTGCCAATGACTAAGTTACTACAAAAGAATGTTCCATTTATTTGGGATGATCAGTGTCAGAAGAGTTTTGAAACATTAAAGAAGATGTTGACAGAGGCACCAGTTCTAACATTACCTCAATCGGGGAAGGATTTTATAGTGTACAGTGATGCTTCTTTGAATGGTCTGGGTTGTGTATTGATGCAGGATGGAAAAGTAATAGCCTATGCTTCTCGACAATTGAAGCCACATGAACGTAACTACCCGACTCATGATTTGGAGCTAGCAGCTGTGATTTTTGCTCTGAAGATTTGGAGGCACTATTTGTATGGCGAGAAATGCTACATCTATACTGATCATAAAAGTTTGAAATATCTTCTTTCTCAAAAAGAATTGAATTTGAGACAGAGGCGATGGATTGAACTTCTGAAAGATTATGATTGTGTCATAGATTACCACCCGGGAAAAGCAAATGTAGTAGCAGATGCATTGAGCAGAAAAGCTACGGTTGAATTAAGGGCAATGTTTGCTCGACTCAGTATTAGTGATGATGGCAGTTTGCTAGCTGAATTAAGAGTTAAGCCAGTGATGTTTGACCAGATTAGAGTAGCTCAAATGGAAGATGATAAATTATTGAAGAAGAGAGAGATGGTACAGAGTGGCTCAGTAGAAAATTTCAGTGTTGATGATCGTGGTTGTTTGAGATTTCAAAATCGGATTTGTGTTCCAACTATTTCTAAACTTAAAGAGTTAATTCTACAGGAAGCTCATGATAGTTCATTTGCTATGCACCCCGGAGGCATGAAAATGTACCGTAATTTACGAGAACTTTATTGGTGGCCAGGGATGAAGAAAGATATAGTTGAATATGTTGGAAAATGCTTAACTTGTCAGCGGATCAAGGCAGAACATCAGGTACCGACAGGACTACTTCAGCCCATTAGTATTCCTGAATGGAAGTGGGAGTGTATTACTATGGATTTTATTACAGGATTACCGTTGTCGGCAAGCAAAAAGAATACAATATGGGTGATAGTGGATCGGCTTACGAAGTCTGCTCATTTTATAGCAGTCAGGACTGATTGGTCTTTACAGAAGCTTGCTGAAGTGTATATCCGAGAAATTGTAAGATTGCATGGTATTCCGGTGTCTATAATTTCTGACCGAGATCCACGATTTACATCCAGGTTTTGGAGACAATTACATGAGTCGTTGGGTACTAAACTTAGTTTCAGTACAGCCTTTCATCCACAAACTGACGGACAGTCCGAGCGGGTAATTCAGATTTTGGAGGACATGTTGAGAGCTTGTATTATTGATTTTGAGTCAGGTTGGGAACGATATTTGCCACTAGCTGAATTTGTTTATAATAATAGTTTCCAATCTAGTATTCAGATGGCTCCGTATGAAGCTTTGTATGGTCGAAGGTGTCGATCACCGGTATGTTGGACAGAATTTAATGAGAAAAAGATAGTCGGACCAGAGTTAATCCAGGAGACAGAAGAAACAGTTAAAAAGATTAGAGATAGATTGAAAGCAGCTTTTGATAGACAAAAATCTTATGCGGATCTGAAGCGACGGGATATAGAGTATTCTGTAGGTGATAAAGTGTTTTTAAAGGTATCGCCTTGGAAGAAAGTTTTGAGGTTTGGTCGTAAAGGAAAACTAAGTCCTCGTTACATTGGACCATATGAAGTAGTTGAAAGAGTCGGACCCGTTGCCTATCGACTAGCTTTGCCTCCAGAACTACAGAAAATTCATGATGTTTTTCATGTTTCTATGCTTCGGAGATATAGATCAGATCCTTCCCATATTATTCCAACAGAAGACATTGAGATTCGATCAGATTTGTCCTATGAAGAGGAGCCGATTCAAATATTAGCTCAAGAAATAAAAGAGTTGAGAAATAAACGAATTCCATTAGTGAAAGTGTTATGGAGAAATCATGGAGTGGAAGAAGCAACTTGGGAACCAGAAGAGACAATGAAAGTTCAGTATCCTCATTTATTCTCAGGTAAATTTCGAGGACGAAATTTTTTTAGGGGGGAAGAAATGTAACGACCCAAAATCCGTGGGCACCGGAAAAGTGTATTGTCGGGCCTCCGTCTTAGTAAATCAAATCCTTAAATAATTATTAGGAATAATTATGACTCTAGTTGTGTGTCTAAATAGGTTTTTAACTAGGTGAAACTAGTTTAAATTAGAAACAATTAGTAGATAAGACTAAATTGAATAAAGTACAAAAGTTTAATTATAGAATAGAAAATTGTTAAGGGATTAAATTAGTAATTAAACCATAAAAGTGACATGTGTATAAGAGAGAAATAAATACATGTGTATGTGTACTATTGGTCCAATTGTATTTTATGTGTGTATTTACTTAGAATTTAAGTAATTTTAATTATTTAATTATTTGATTTTAATTAAGTAAATATCTAATTATTTAAATATTATAATTTATTTAATAAATAAATGGAGACAAGTGTATGATAATAATTGGTAACATGTGTGTGTATATGTATGTGTACAAATGTGTGAAAATAATTAGATTTAATTAGATATTTATATTAATTAACTAATAAACTAAATAAAAGAAATAAAAGAAAAAAAAAAGATAGAAAAAGAATAGGGAAGCTCACGAAACAGAGAAAGAAAGGAAAGAAAGAAAGAAAAAGAAAGAAAAGGGGAAATAGGGAATTTGAAGCTTGGAGTTTAATTGGTAAGCTCAATCAAGTCCTTTTTTTTCATAATTTTGATGTTTTAGAAGTCTTAAAACAAGTTTTTGATGAAATTAAGTTGTTAGTTTGGAAGTTCTTAGGTTTTTAAACAAAGTTCATGTTGAATAAAATGATGGAATTGGGGTTTATTTGATAGAAATTTTGATTTGGAGTTGAATAAAGGATTGAATTGAAAACTTAGGTATAAGTTTTGAGTTTTAAGGATTAAATTGAAATAAATTCGAAATTATGAAAATATGATAAAAATTTGATAGTTAAATGTGAGTTTAGCAAGGAATTGAGTAGAAAAAGGGTATGAATTAAGTTAAGAAAGTAAGTAAACTTAATTAGGATTAAATGGTAAAATAAGTTATAAGAAACAGTTTTGACAGCAACAGAAGCCTAACTTTGAAAAATCACCAAAAATTGTAGGAATTGAATTAAAGGATGAATAAGATATGAAATTAAAGCTTATTGAGTCTAGTTTCTTATAGTAGAAACGGTGTAGGAAATGAATTTATGAATCAAGAGATATTTGAAATTTTGTGAAACTGGTTTAGGATGAATTCGAGATACTCTGTTTTGAATTTGGAAAATCATTAAAAATTGTACAAAAATTATTATGGATTGTAATTTATATGTGTGAACTCCTTAATGAATCTAGTTTCAAAAGAAATAAACAAGAACCTTATTCAAGTTCTGTACAATGAGATAATTGATTTTTAGTAGAGGGAGGTCAGAACTGTCAAATGGAATAACAGGGGAGTCTTTAATGAATAAACTGTACTAATTGGCTGGACCAAAAATTCTGAAAATTTTATGGTAAGAAGATATGTGAGTCTAGTTTCAAGGAAAATTTACGGATATTAATTTGGAGTTTCGTAGCTCAAGATATAAATAATTTAGTAACAATGACTCAAATAGACAGCTTAATGGTGAAAATATATATACCTTAAAAATGATTAAATTTGTATGTTTAGGCTCATGAATTAAATTGAATTGTGTTATATTGATGATTATAAAATTATTATTTTCGTAGTTAACAAAGAACCCGGAACAGCGGCGCACAAAGGAAAGGAGAAAGCTATCGAGGATTAAAACGAAAAATTCACGGTTTGTATTACTATAATTCAAATTACTTTTTATTAAATGTTTTATATAAATTCTATAATTAATAAGTGAGATATAAGGTAAGTGTTGATATTTGAGTTGAATGAGAATTGAATCGAATGGTGAATGTGTATGTATAATTGAATTATAAATTTATTTGAAGGTGAAATTGTAATTAAAAAGTGTTCTGGATTGGAAATGCAAGTAAATTGAGAACTGAAATACCCTATTAACTAGTCGGACGGAGTCGGATATAATTGGCATGCCATAGGATCTGAAAATGTACGGGAATTGCCGGCTTTACCGATCAGGCATCTTATGTGTCGTACATCAGGCACTTCATGTGTCGTATTTCAGGCACCTTGTGTGTCGTTTCAGGCACTTTATGTGTCGTATACTGATTAGGTACTATGTACCGTTTAGGCACAATGTGCCTACTGGTGTGTTTGGGTTGAAATCCGTGTATCCGTTAAAGTCCGAAATGTTAATAGGGTGGATAATTGAAATGAGAAGATCAAATAAACTTGATCGACTGTATTAGTGAATATGAAAGAAACGGAAATTGTGGACTAAAAATTTAGATTGGAAATGAAATGCATGAAGTTAATGTGAATGTGGTGATTAAAATTTGATAAATGTGATGTGTGCCTAAAATTGAAGATTGTTTTATTATTGTTATTTAATGAAAGTCTAAAAATGAATTGTTATTATATACCTAGTTTTTTTTATGTTTTGTTATTATTGCTATTAAAATTTGAATTATGGTAATACCACTGAGTATGAAATACTCAGCGTACGGTTGTTTCCGTGCGCAGGTTAAAAGGAGTCAAGTGTCTTGGTTCAGCATCTGAACGATCCCGACTTCAGCAAAAAGATATTGGTGATGTTTCTTTTCTTAATTGAAAGTGGCATGTACTAGGATTGTATAAGTTATTTAGGTATGCTTGTAATGTTGGTTGTAAGAATGATATACCATATTTTGTTATTAGCTGGATAAAATGGTAAAAATTATAGTATATAATTAGTCTTAAATTAGAATAGAAAACAAATGAAATTATTTTAGTTTTGATTAATATTATGATTGTTAGACATTAAATTACTATGTTAATTAATTGATTATAATTTAGGTGTAATTAAGTTTAAATTGTTTTTTTTATTGTGCCATTGGTTTTGGACTGGTTTATTTTGGGTTTAAACTTGCAGGAGGTTTATGTGAAAACAAGCAGAAATGCTGCCGAAATTTTTATAAAACAAAAATGTATGAATGAAATTCAATTAGTAAACTAAAATATAATTTATATGCATTTATGAATATACTATAATTTATTGTTAATGAATAATTTCCTTGTTTCTTGTTACTTATTTATTAAGAATTATCTGTAAATTGTCTGAATTGTCTGGTAATGCCTTGTAACCCTGTTCCGGCGACGGTTTAGGGTTAAGGGGT
Organism: Gossypium stocksii; assembly: GCA_020496765.1. NCBI lineage: Eukaryota > Viridiplantae > Streptophyta > Magnoliopsida > Malvales > Malvaceae > Gossypium > Gossypium stocksii. The sequence continues at coordinate 8,121,794 of CM035623.1, forward strand.
GTTACAGTAAGTTCGTTGATTAAAAAAAAATCTTACTGAATTAAACATAACAAGTCAAATAACAAGATTTAAAGAATATATTTCCTGTTAATCACAGCTCACAACAGTGAGTAATGCTTAATACAATAGTACAATCAGTTTCTACAATTCAGTAGCATACAGAGATCAATAAAAACATATACTGATGAACGATAAATGAATACGAGTACGCGGTTAACCATCCAACACACCAAAAGCTCGTATGAGCCAATCCAACCAACACACCATATAACACTGTAATATAACACGATAGTCTACAACTAATACAGGACCTCAATTTATCCATTGAACAGGGAAAATATAGAAATAATCTCCATTACTTAGATCAATCCCGTACTGCGCTCAAATAACCTATTGATATGCCAATCGTACTCTATCCTACATTCATCCAGCTCAGAACATTTCATTAGTGATCATACTATAACAATCCATTACTTCAATTCTCATATACATAACATTATTATAATGTTCAAACAAAACAATTTAATTCATCAATTATGGGTGTAAATACATTAGCATTAAACTGAATAAACTTATCGGACTAAACTGCAATGCTAACGATAGTACGGGGACTATTCTGTAACCTTTTCTTTTCCACAACCTTCAGCTCGTTCTTGATCTATTATGAAACCAAGCTTGGCCGAATGTGTGATCTAGTTCATCTAGGGTTTCGATTGAAAATTGTAAGGAATGAGATGGTAAAAACTTTTACATGTTTCAATTTATAATTTACTCAATTAATTAATTACCAATTTGACCTTTAAATTGTCCTCTAAAATTCACAACCTCAAGTCCATTATCGTCCACTAAGGATAATGATGTGACAGCCTGAATTAGGGGCTAAACGGAATAGTAATTTCGTAACCACAAATTCGAAGTGAAAATTTTAATTTTTTTGAATTTCTGATAATATCTTCTTGATTGAATATTGGTGTTAAAATACTGTTTAGAAATTTTACTGTTTTGATGCTTAATTGTGTGTTAAGGAATAGATTGCAATAAATGAAAAATATGCATTGTGTGTGATTAAATGACTTGATTGAAGTCATATGTGAAATTTGAGGTGTTTATGATGCAAATAGACCATTTATTAGTGTTTTGGACTAAAATAACCTTACATGAGAAAAAATCCTAAGAAATGGCTTCAAGGGTAAAATGGTCATTAGTGAATAATGATAAAACCCATTAAAATAAATCATCATCTTCTCCATTCTTCTCCTTATGTGCTGCTGAAAATTGGAGCTTCCATAGCCAAGGGTTTTGAGTTTTCTAAGCTTTCATGTAAGTGCAATTTAGTCTCATTTTCAATTATTTTTGTATTTTTGAGTTCATTTGAGCTTGGATTTCATGATTCTACCATTTATTTGAAGAGAAATAAGAGTTTGAAAAATTACCCATTTGTGATAAGAGTGTGCTTGGTTGATTAATGATAGATAATGAAAGTTTTAAGTGTTATTTACATGTTTTATTGGATGAAATTGAATGAAAGTACATGAAAGGGGTTAATTTGTAAAGGGTTACAATTTGTTTCTAAATGTGTGTAATAATGAGAATTTGAGTGTCATAATTGTGAAAATGGGTTATATAAGTCAATGGATTAAAGAAAATAAGTTTTTGAGTCTAAGGGACTAATTGGTAATTATTGGAAAGTTGAGGGGCAAATTTGGAAAATTGCCCAACTGTGAATTTGTGAATGAAATTGGATGAATTATTGATAAATTGTATTCTGTGTGTTAATTTAGACCAAGAAAGATCTGATAAAGCCAGAGAACGGGGAAAAGACAAAGTTCTCGACTAATTTCGGGAATTAGTTCTTTTTGCAATCCAGGTAAGTTATATGTAAATTTCTGGCATATTTGTTAATACAAATTAAATGTTTATCGTTGAATTGTTATATTGAATATAATTATGCCATGGGTCGAGAATTGAACATGTCTCTGTGATTGTAAAAATAATATATTGATTGTAAAGATCCTGGTTGACCAAGTAGGAATAGATATAGATATGTGTGACATGTCACTAGAGGGCCTTACTGTTTTTGACTGATATAGTTACCCGGATGCTAGGTGGTCTTGCATGTGTTGCAGACACCTGTCAGCTTATGTAAGCAGGCCCGTGGTTAACTTCTGTACTGTGACTGATTGTAGCTTCGGCTACCCTACTGTTTGTAGCTTCGGCTACCCCACTGTTAGTAGCTTTGGCTACCTCATGGCTTTGCCATGTCTGTATAGCACTTATGTGTCAACCTCTGTATATCTGTTTATATTCTGAAATTGTTCAACGGGATTAGATTACTGTATTGTATGCGAAGTGAACATGCAGGTGAAATGAAATGGTACTGTATACTGCGATTGGCATCATTGAGTATGTGTATAATTGATGTATGGAAAGTGATCAGTGAGTAAGTAAAATTGTTCAATGATATGTGATGGCATATGCTAAATGAAATTATTTTTAAATTGCTTTGCAGTTTTATATGACTTACTAAGCTCTTTGTAGCTTACCCCTTTTCTTTTTCCTTTCCTTCTAGATTTTCAAGCTTGTTAGATTAAGATCGGAAAGTCGGAGTTACGCTACACACTATCAAGTTTCTTTTGGTATATTTTGTGATTTTAAAGTGTAAATTATGGCATGTATAGGTGAACATTAGAATTGATATTCATTTTGTAAGCTTATAAGCTATGTGCCCAAATGTAGTATTTTGAATATTAATGTTCACAAAAGTAGTCATTTTGATCAAAATGTTCATTGTATTGGCTTAAATTGGTTGTGGATATGAGTGGTTGTGTTTCAGGAAGGTAAAGGCTTGGTAAATAGCCTGACACCGCCTGCATGGCAAGGCATACGGGCGTGTGCCATGGCCGTTGGGAAATTAGCAGAATGCTCCACGGGCGTAGGGCACGGGCGTGCCTAGGCCGTGGGTGACACACGGCCAGACCCTACGGGTGTGTTCTTGGACCGTTCCTACCCTGCACCTTGAAATTTTTATTTAGTGTGCCACACGGACAGGAGACACGGTCGTGTGTCTCAGCCGTGGGGTGTACACGACCTCCAAAAGGTCGTGTGGGGTGGCTGTGGTTAAGTGGACAGTTTCGTACACGGGTGCCAAGTATAGGCGTGTGAGGACCACACGGTCTACTCACACGGCCGTGCCAAGAGTCACATAGGCGTGTGGCTTTGTTTTAAAAGAGAAACTTTCTAAGTGTTCGTTTTGTTTTAATTAAGTCTGAATTGTTTGTAATGACGGTATTGTGTTTGAAAACCCCTGATAAGGGCGATTATGAACTGGATTGTATATGATTCTGTGATTAATTGCGAGTCAATTTTGTTAAATAGTATTCTGAGTCTGGTAATACCTCGTACTCGACTCCGGCGACGGTTTCAGGTTAGGGGTGTTACAAATGATGGTTTAATTTCTATTCTAATCTTTCAACTTAGTTTTCTACAACTATTTAATAACTTTAACTAATGGAGACCAATTTCTTCCACTTTTATGATTTAGTCCTTTTTACTTAACTATTGAAACGATATAATTTCTTAACCAAAATTTAATACTAAACTAATAACCTCATAAATATTAATTACTTAATATTTACGAATCGACACGTCAGAGTTGTGGTCCTGACACTACTGTTTCCGACACCATTGAAAAGCGGGCTGTTACACAATCTATTTGATTCAATTAAATAAATCATTAAAAAGTTCATAAAAATAAAATATTAACAATCCTTCAATTGCTTTTTTTTATGTTCAACCAGTTCGTACCAACTCTCAGATCAACTGGTTCAATGCTCATCTTCGGACTGATACCACGGCCAATTTCTGGTCTGACTGGCTAGTCCAATCCAATTTAGACAACCTTAGTTTTATGATTCATAAAAATTATTGGTGATTGGTCTTTCCAATAATATCATTTTCAATGCCCAAACTCAAGTATAATCAAATCTAACCGATAAAACGAATGATTCAAAGCATCAAATCATTTTGACGTTAAGTTTGGTTTTTGAAAATAATTGATTTTCATGTATATGTACAGGATCAGAATTTAAGTCTGACAAATCACACACAACCTTAGATGATTCCTTTGCTTTAAATCCACCTAAATCATCCTATCTCTCGAAAATGCGAGAATTTTTAAAGAAATTCTCTAAGACACTGAAACAAACCAGAAGCAAACTCACAAACGAAGAAATACAACTGATTGATTACAAATGAAGCGTTCTATTTATAATTAATCCCCCAAATCCAATGGTACAATTTAAATTACATCAATAGTCGATATCATAGCCTATCTATAATATGAGAGTCCTAAGAAATTTAAATACTATACAATCTTATCCTAAAATTACAAAATATTCACCCGAATAACTCTAGTTTTATTGGAATGTTTCATTGAGCTACTAAGACTTTAAATAGATGAGTTTTTCCATATGTTCCACAAATCGAATCAGTTCAAGTGGGGTTAAATAAACCCAATTTAATCAGTTAATCTCTATGAAACGTTGTTTGTATATTCCTTACTGGCTTTAATATATAAACCATCATATATATATATATATATATGTATGTGCAAGTATATCTGACTAAACTGAATAAGAAGAAAGACATAAGAAACCCTAAATTTAAATGTGACTGACAATATATCAAATTTAACAAAGCAAACCACCACTCCCCTTTTGTTTTCTATTTTTTTGTCCCCCTTGAGAAGCCAATAAATCAAGTGTTGAGAAGCTAAAGTTATATCATATACATATATAAAAGGATACTTACACATGTATGATATGAAGTTGAAAATGGAGAAGCGAATTAGGTATTGGTATTCGGGTAAGAATGTAGGAAAACAAATCAAGCATCCGATTGAACGGGGGAGGAAGAATTCACATCGGGAGAAAGTTTCGTGGCTACCCTGGTTGTGGCAACCAGTGGGCTCTCCTCTTCTTCAAATGTGAAATCCGATTTCTCCACGTCGCTGCTTTTGAATACGGGATGCATATATGCGTCTTTTAGGTATGCTTTTAAGTTGAACTGTGGCTCCGTTGCCCTTTCTAATGTATCTTTTACCATTGCTTCCTGTATATGTGTGTGCGTGTGTTTTCAAACAAATATTATAAGTCCTGCAAGCATTTTGTATAATAACAGCATTGGGCTGACAATGTTATCGTGTTTAGTTTTATAGAGAGCTTCTCTCGATTCCTGAATAAGCGAAACTATGACCATTAAAGAACTTTGCAGCCTCTAGAATATAAATATCATGTGGGCAAATATGACACTGTATGCTGCGAAACCATGATACTTGAAGAGCTTTATACATGGTCGGTGTCCATAATTAATCTATAACCTCTAGGATATTTGCTCACGTAACCTCTATATCTTAGCACTCATGATTTTGCCTTTTCAACCTTCAAGAGGTGCCTCTAAGCTCACGGTCATGGCAAACTAAAAGTATGATCTAATTAAAGATTAGATGATAGTTAGGTACCTGTAAAGGGAATCTAACAAAAGCAGATTCAAAGCGGCCCTTGCAGTACATGAAAAACCAGATGGTCAGAACGGGAAGGGGAAGCAATGCAAAATAGTTACGCCCGATCTTCTTTGTGCTCAACAATCCCAGTAGAAGAAATTGAGATATGAATAAGCCTATCACCACTCTCTTATGCACGTCTGGCCAAAATGCTGCTGCACTCTCGTACTTTGGATCATACACGTTGATAACCTTGCACAAACAAACAACATTTCGCTCAAGTAAAAGCAAGAAATAATCGAATTTGTCAGATTCCGACCCATATCTGGACATAAAAGTAGATTTACACTAAGAGCAAAACTTAGGATTGATACATCATCCATATCCAACACTTAATCCGGTTAACAAGGAATGTATCACGCTCCATATAATATAAACCATGCAAGGAGGACAATGTGATATTTGGTTTGGGTAGTAGTGTACCTGGTTACGAAATACCACATAGGCAAAAGCAAGGAAGATGATGATGAAAGGAAGAAGCAAAGGGGTGATGGGAGCATAAACAAGTCCCAGCAAGATGTATAATTGGATCCTTGGTTCACCTACTGGAAAGTCAATGGAACCAGGCTCCATTGCTTCATATCTATCTTGTTCTGTTTTAACCAAAAATGTATTTTTCAAGTGGAACAACACCAATGGTACTAATCTCAGGATTTCTGCAGCAACCCCTGCCCATCCATCCACCATTATATAAGTAATGAAAAAATTGGCTTTCATTGGGATATATACCCCAATGGTTTTTGGAATCCTGCACAAAGTAGCAAAGTAATTTAATCACACCTCCATATTATCAGATACGTTAAGATAAAATACTATGATATAATGTAAATAGTATTCAGAAAGATAGCTATGTTTCTTGCGTGCGGACATCTTTATTACTTGGGCTTGGATATGCATCAAATACAAGTGTTATATAAACTTCAAGAAAAATGAAAAGTTGGAGCAATTTAGGCAGACATAATGGTATACGAGCTCATCAGCAGAATAGTAAATCATAAACACATTAATGGAGGATATAGAAAAAGGTAGAATGTTGCAATTGAAAAGAAAACATAAGGAACCAAAGGATGAAAAAATGAAGAAATTCATCATCCATCTCCAGCATCAATTTAGAACCGTTATGGTTGTATATCTGTGCGATATGTATGAATTCCGTGCAATAAGCTACCAATAATTGCTGATCTAACTTAATTTCTTCATGCAACAACCATGGTTGTCCTCCATAAATTTATTTCAGTACTCAAGTTGCATGTTAATATCATTAAGTATAAAATATTTAAACGCATCCATTTTTCTGGGGAAAAGCAAAAGTACATACTCTGTTGGAGGCAGGTCGATGAAAGTTTTAAGCTGCTGAAGTGCTGAGCCAGTTATAACGCTTCCAAGAAATATATTGACAAGAATGAACATGTGATATTTCGCAGCTGATTTTCTATCCAAAGCTGAGATGGATGGATATCCTTCTATTTTAGACATTGTCATAAGGATTTGGGGAAGTACAGCAAGAAATATCTTCAGTACAATCCCAGGGAGAAACCCTTGGATAACGGATTTGACTGACTCTCTGAAACAAAGTTTTAGAGCAGTTGGAAAGTTTTAGCCGCTACAAGTCTCAAAACATCAAAGTATTAGTTGCAAGCAGGGAAGGAAACCTAGTTACTCGGACTTGAGTGTCACATTTGAGAGTGTACAATTAAGTTTTTTCAAAGTTTTCCTATAAAATTTGGAGGATCGTACCTTGTACCCATATTTAAATGTGTTAGCACGGAAAATAAGAGTCGAAGTAGCATAACTGAAAACTAAATAGTTGTCTTTTAAACCTTTTCTTCACCGGATATGTTCAAAATTTCTAAGTTTTCTCATTTATTTGGAGGGTTGTATCTCCATACTCATATCCAAATGTATGTCAGATACAGGTACTTCAAGCAAAATGAAAATTCAGAGTATCATATTTAATGACTATGAGAAAATATCAAGAGAGACATGAGGAGGTGCTTAGTTAATAGAAAGAAAACAGCGACAAGAAACTTACATTCGTATTAATGGCTTCAAGAAGGGGAAAACCTTCTGAATCCCCTCAATGTTGGCTAGAGATTGAACAAAAGCTATAGGGATCATGAAGAAGAAAATTAGAAAAAATAGAGCAACGGCTATTATCAACCTTCGAATGGTGAGTTCAAAAAATGGTATAGCGAAGTTATCCCAATAAACATCACGAGGCTCAGGGGCCCATTCCGTCAACCAAAGTGTAGGATTACGGCAGAGCTGTGTTTGAGCACAGACTGCTGCCGCCCATCGCGATTTGAATGAAACAAATGCCGCTGGAACTATAGCATCCGGATCTTTCTTGACTCTTTCTCTTTCTACGGCTTCCTAAATTAGAATGAAGGAATTTCAGTTTTGTCATGAGCAATTAAATTACACATTGACAACAGGAAATAGAAAAAGAAAACCAAATACTAAGGGAAGAAACAAGACGAGGGAGATAGCATTATGTTGTCTGGAAGGTAAACTGTATATCATCTTAATGTTGTTTCGATCATACTTACATATTCTTATCTTAGTAGAATAAAAAGATAGAAAATAGAATGTACATGTGCCTGGAAGGATGTTGGGGAGATGATGCTTAACCAAGAGAAACAATGTAGCTATAGCCAATATCCATGTTACTTAGATGAAAGTCTCGAATATAGAATGTCTCCAGCACGGATATGTCTAACTTTTTCTTTTATTAGGAGATTTCTTACGGTATTATACCCCATACAAAATCTAGAAATGTGTTGAAAATCATATATGGATACTAAAAAAAAATGAGAATGCGTTTCTCCAAAAAAAAAAAAAAAAAGAAGAGGGAATGCGGGTAATATAGACCATTAATATATTACATATTTATAAACTCTTAATTGGAAATTCTAATCATATAATTATTACCTCATCATATGATAGTTTTTGCATAACAAAGATATTTTTCTAAAAAATCCTAGTACAGTCACCATGTTACTTACTTCTTCATTCAGCTTCTGAATCTGAGAAGTATAATGATCGATTGCATCTACTTTAGTGCCACAGAGACCCATGAAACCTGTCTATAATAACAAGAAAATTGGAGAATGAACTAAACAGCTGAAATTAACATGGAATACTAAATGGCAATTGCTGTAACATTAAACAAACTTTTCCACCAAGAAAGGAAATCGAGCAAAATTTAGTTTGTCATGAAAAGATATTACCTTTGTGAGCGGCCTCTTTGAAGTTCTCTCGTACTTATTTTGGTAGTAAATGTACCAATTTTGCAAGTCGCTCTTCTTTGAAACCAATGACGCTAGCTTATTTGCATTATATACAATCTATCGAAGTTACAGAGTAAAGCAATTAATGCTATAGAAATTTATATCACTGGCAAATAGAATTTAGAAACATAATACTTGAAACCAAAAACTGTAACAAAGAATTTCCTGTTAGAACACCTATTTTCCTTATTCCCTGCAGTAGTGCTACTTAGAACTTATTTAACAATCAAATTATCGTAGGTGAAAACTTGTCAAAGGAAAACACACCTGATGAGTAAGATACTGATCAGGATGATTTACACAAAAAAAATGTTGGACGTGCTCACTAACTGATTCATCCGGATCAGGAGGAATATTTCTTACAAGAACCTGCAAAACATTTTAAATGTAAACAGAAAAAGGCAAAATGGAATATAAGTACTAAGGAAGGATGAGATAAAACTGCTCTAGCAGGCATGCGCTTGTATGTTGATTGTGATAGGTATTTTCCGTAACTACCGTCTATCTGCCACAAACAGCAATGCCCTTTGGTTCCTTCAACTTTGAGAAGAATGACAGAAAGGTCCTCAAGCAGACACCGCTATCTATATTTTAGGACTTACATATATATATGACTCGGGGCTCTCATGGTTTTAAACAGAGGTGTGGTTTATGGAATGGGAGGGCTACATCCCGTCACGTAGTCCAAGGGTCAGTGTACCAAAAAATTGTTTATGTTTCAATAAGGCAGCAATAATGCGTGGTTACATAGAAAAAATGGTCCAGCAGCACCGTAACTGGGGAATGAGAAAAGGGGGAAACCCCAAATATGAGTGCTAAAATTATTAGCAATGATGATGCAAAACCATCTATAAAGACATTTCATAAGTCATAGCCTGATATATAGGAAAGTATACGATCACATTTTTTTTTTTATCAGTATACGATCATATTTCACATCATTTAAGATATATGTATGTAATCATGTGTTAACATACTAAATTATAGACCAAAGCTTGTTGGGTCAACTAATAAGGAATTTAATGCTCTAAATTTGAGTCTTGTAAAAGAAGAAAAAAATGTTGAGAGAGCTTGGCCCTTTGTTTAGAAATCTGACCTGGCTGCCCTCCAGATTTAGTTAAAACTCAATGTCACTATTAGATACAAGATGGCCTAAGACCAAAAATTTATTTATACTAAATTAATATATGGTTGGGATCTGATCCATTACTTTTTTGTCTATTGCTTTTCAATACACAAATCATCATTTATATGTGTAAGCCCACATATGAATTATGTTAACTATACTTATGAATGATGATTAATATTAATGGATAAAAAATATTGGAGTATATAAAGCAAAGCTTCTCCACACTAATTGTATGCTATGTTATGAGAATAAAGTCTGACATCTGATTTAGATATTACAAATAAGTGCATAACCAGTCTAGTCAGAGATGGAGATCCCTGAAATTCTTCATAGAAGTGAAAAACATCTTAACCCGCCCTTTAATGAGAAACAAATACTCTTTAATGATTGGAAATTTTAATTACAACCTTTTGAAATATGACAAGTAATCCCCTTCAATGTTTACGTTAGATATTGTGACAGTATCTAGATATGCATGTGTTTAATATTTATTTTCCCCTTCTAATAAAAAATTCTAAAGCATTCAACAAATCGACCTGTCTAAGATAATCAACAGTTGTAAACAGATGGGATCCATTTTATAGTATAAAATAAAGAAGCATATGAAGATCTGCATAACAACAATACTGTCATTAATAAGCCCTTGGAAAAAAACTCACTGTGAATTGATCAGGACGACGAGTTTCTGATGCTAGATATTCCGCCCTCATGGTAGCTAACACTTTGTATTCTGAATATAGCACATAAAATGTCCAGAACGAGAATACATATGACATAACGATATGTGCCCAAAACCTGAAAAGAATAAGTTGAGACTTCCTCCTAACTGAGAAATGCAAATTGAAAATTTTATGATATAATACCCAGGTTCATTTAAAAGCTTATAAGGAGAAGAGACAATGTACTATATTGTTTGGATCAGGGCCTAAAGCTGGATTTTCATCTCTAATAGTGCCTCCTCATGCACAAACCTTTCAAATGAGAGTGCCTTGCAGTTAATAAACTTTACTTTGCCCTTTTATTAATATTAGAATAACAGCACCAGAGGTTTCAACCATGGAACCCAAACATGTAAGTTATTGCATAAGGACTTTGAGAACAGGTAGAAGAAACCAAAATGTGTACACAATAACTCGGTATATAGTATAGTTTGAAACCCACTTCTTCAGTGCTGCATATAACACAGATATTGAAATAATAGAAATCTGTCTCACAGTCTGCTTTGAGTACAACACATGCACCAGTGTTAATGGCAAGGTCTAGTATTTAGTATAAATTAAACGGAGACACCAACATTTTCCATGTTTGCAACTGATGAATTCCATATGACAACCAGAGTATAGCATTCGAGAAGAACCGAGTAAAAACAACTACTACTCACCCTTTTGATCCATCTGGAACATTTGATATTGAGAGTTTGTCAATGTTGCTGAAGTTTAAATCCTTAGCACGCTCTAATGTATCCCCTATCCAATTGACAGGGACCAAAACCATGAAAGACAACACAGCGAGGGGGACAAATATTTTCAAGCTGCACAAAAAATGCCGTTATAATCATATTATTAGACTATAAATGATGCTCACAAACTCTTAACATAAATATTTCATTTTTATGTTCCTTCTTTGCAAACATATCAACCAAAGTTGCAGACCGCATCTAAAAGAACTTACCCGAGAAGGTAAATCCGAATATAAGCAACAGAATCAAGTCCTGCATGATCAATGAGCTCGGGTTCAGGCATTCTCAAAGCCGCAGGCATCCAATTCAAAAAATTTAAATATGTCCTGCAATCTAAGTTGACAAATTTTGATGCATATGCTCCAGATCGAGTAGGGCTGCTCCTTGTCCCCTTTTTGTACCATCTCGGGAAATAAACCCTATCGTTGAACGGCTGGATCCTCAATATTGCAAAAGCCATTAGAAATCCAAAGGCTGAGAGAAGATTGATAGAAGCTGATGTAACTATATCTCGAAGAGACGCCATTTTTTTCCTTCGCCGATTCAATTCACTCTGAAATCAAACAAACGTCATAAAACGTCAATCAGGTCTACCATCTTAAATTTTGAATTCTATGCATAAAAAAAATTTAAACATTTAAAAACAAAAACAAAGCAACGAAACCTAACAATGGCGTGGCTTTTCAGAACCGGACTTTTCTGAATCGACGAAACTCAGAGATCTACAAGAACTTGATTCTATTGGAAATTGCGTTGAAATTTTTGGAAGATTTTTTTCTATATTTTTCTTCTTTTATTTTCTTCTCGTCTCCGCTTTTTTCTTGAGAAGAGAGAGTTTTGTGGGGGAGAGAGAGAAATGGGGGATTTGGCGGCAAAAATATAAAACAGCACGGAAAACCGTTTTTTTCTTGTCCGTACAACTGATAAACTAACTCAATTAAAGTCGAAGCGTTTTTAAAAGGTTAAAATACGTCTTAAGTCCCTGTATTCTACTAAAATTTGGAATTTAATCCTTATATATTTATTTCCAAAAACGTGAAACGTACAGGGACTTATGGCATAATTTAACTTTTGTAAAACCATTTTTTTCCTTTGTTGACGAAATTTCCCCCTTAACACATCATTATTTTTTATTTTATTTAATCTTCCAATATAATCATTCAAATGAGGTGGGAAAAATATATATTAAAAATTTATAGAAAATTTTTGGTTGAAATGATAAGTTGAATGTCCAAAAATTATAGTGTATTATGCTTAAGTTTTATCATGGATTTTTATTAATTTTATATAAAAATAAAAATATAATTTTAATAATATAATTTATTTTATAAAAATTATTTTTTAATTATATTGCAATTGAAATGATATCAATTTAATTAACGACTTTAAGTATAATATAGAAAAATAAATACCTATCAAGATAATTATCACCAAAATTAATCATTATAAAATTCGATGCACTTAATAACTGAAATAATATTGAAATACAAAATAAAATAAGTTTGGACAAATATCTAAACGAAGAACTTGCAGTTGTGATGCTTCTAACTTTGCCCTTAGTAATTTTCATAATTATATGTTAAATTATTTTATTATTGGTACAAAAAATTCCCCTTTAGAAAAATTGCTTTTTAATTTCTTTTTATAAAATTTAAGGTAATGGATTAAATATTGAGTAAATTAATTAATAGTGATCTATAGTCTTCAAACTCTAACATCAGTCACATATTTTTAATTTCATCGAATTAATTGTTAAAATTATATTATTAATAAATGAAGTCATTTTTCTATTAATTTCATTAAAAAATATTAATAATACTTGTGTCCTCCAAATATATAAAAATTTCATTTGAGATCAACAACCGGTGATAGTGAGATCGAGAAAAACACGAATTCGGTTCTGACTACAAGAAAATCATATTTAGGGTTCATATTCTTACATAGGTAGCTGGTTGCTGGTGGAACTAGTAACACTACCACATACAAGACTTCCCCTAATTTTCTCACTCTGAACTACATGCATAATCTGCAATATACACAAACTAATTCGAGAATTTACAACAGACAAAAGCAAGATCGAAAAAACACACGAATCCGATTCTATTTTGATTAGCTAAGATCTCTAGATAGTAACTGCAAAGGGTTCCCTGGTTAAACCAGAGATCTCCCAGTTCTTGAATCATCATCATCCGCAGGCTTCTTTGTTCATTTGCCTTGCTTGCTTTGAACACCCTGAAAGGATATTGAAAGCTAAAATTAATGACTAATGGAAATTTCTCATTACTGATCTATAAAAGTCCACAAGCTTATATGTTCTATTTCCAAATTATTAGCCATATCTGGCAAAGTCTCTAATACTATGTTGCTCCGAACCTTCGTTTTATCTTTCGAGATTTGACGCATTTTTGGACATGGGTGCAAGTATATAACCCTCCAAAGATGCATAGCCCAAAAGTTTCCCTTCATTGTGCTATTTACAGAGATACAATTTATGTTGCTCCGACCTTCATTTTGTATACATGTTTGAGTGTCAGGGGCGAAACCAGAACAATTTTTGAGGGGTGGGCCAAATGAAATTTTAATTTTCTATAGTCTATATCTTTATAATTTTTAAAGAATTAAATCAAATTTTTATAATTATAGGGGGCTAAAGTACAATTTTACCTTTACTAATTTAAAATTTAAAAAAAATTAAAGGGCCTAAATGATAATTTTCTATTTTAGGGAGACCGGGGCCCATGCCAGCCCCTAGATTCTGACACGTATTTAGAAACGGATATAAAGATATAACCCTTCAAATACATAGACAAGTTTTAAAATAAATATGCCCATATCAAAAATATACTGATATCCAATACGCACACTGTTCCTAGGTCCCACATCAACTCAATATGATCAAATGATGCATGCAAGAGAAACATGATATGAAGAAATAAACATTGTGTACTTACTGTAGGCTTTTGGCAGATCAATCTTCGATCCGGTGGAGCCCGTGCAACAGATGAAGCAACAGCGGCAGCAGCAGCGACGCGTATCCTTGAAGAAATTGTTTCATGTTGGATGATATAATTAGCAAAACTGAAAGAGTGACAGTGAATAAAAAAGCTACTTAACCCGAATAGTATTGTACCTTTTATGTACATCAACATATACATCGGTCTCATCTACAATTTCCTCCTACAATGCCGAAAGATATCATCAAATGCATGACATATTCGAAGATAAATAAGAGATGGAAGAAAGTGATGGAAGCAGGTGATGGAAGCAGCACTTACTTGAAGAAGTTCTTCAAATACATCTTCTAAGGTAATGATACCAATGACTTCCCCATCTTCGGTATCCTCTGAAAGGCGTTGCAAAGTATTCATAGTTTCCTTGACGGCTGAAGATTTCTCGACATTGACTAAAACACTATCTTGTTTGGTCAGCAAAGGATCAGTTAGTTGAGAATTCCGGTTGGTGACTTTATGATTGTCAAATTTCTCTCCATCATCAACAAATTGAAGGTCTTTGGTCTTTCCTTTAACCTTCACTACAGCTGCCATATGACTGCTTCCCTTTTGAAATTCATTGAGGATATCATACAAAGGCATCTGTGCTGGAACCCTGATAAGTCAATGCATGAGAATTTATTCAGAAACATTAGAATGTAATGGAGAGAATATTTGTATACCTAAGAATCCTCCGGATTGAAACGGAACTCACTGGAGTCTCCATCTCAGCTCGTAAAGTGAGAAGACTTTTAACCTACATCTCAAAAACAAAGGAGGATTTATAAGAACCGAAGAAAGGGAAAATGATTCCTCATCAAACTAGCAACCTTCAACACAAAATTTTCAACATAAATAAAACTGTAAGAAATTCAATGCGTTATTAAACACACCAATAATAGCCCAATGACGTTTTTCGGATTCCCAGCATAAATGGGGATACGACTATGACCATGTGCAAGAATTTTTCCAATTGCTTCCCTGCATCAGAAAAAAGGGTAGACAAATTCATTGAAAACCTAACTTCAATATAATACATCTATGTTAGTTGAACTCAGGTGCGAGTGTAGGATACAATATGTGTCAATGCAGGTACAGTGAAAATTTTCTTAGTTTTTCCATCCCAAATGGAGATCATATCCCTATACCCATGTGCCAGACACATGTATTGAACATGAGCACTTCACGAAAAATAAAAAGTCGGAACAACATAGCAGTATACTAGTAGACAAAGCACTTTATGTATAAACCACCTTTGAGGGGTCCTCTTATTCACCAGAACTTAATCACTTTAAGAGGAGATGATCTTTAAAGCAAATAACAGAACACATACTGTCCAACAGTCACACTCGAGCCCAAGTGATATGAGTATCCAACCATGCAAGATGAAGAAGCACTAATGATGTGGCAACACAGAACACCATCTAACTGAAACTCACCAATTCAATTTTGAATTTACGTCCAAGGAAAATGTCGATTCAATTGGTGTCATAGCCTCCTCTGCAGTCTGCAAGATCTAAAAAACATTAGGATTCAATCACTTTGAAAAGGACAGTGCAATGAATTCTTATCAGGTTCTTAGTAATCCCTAAGTGGAAAATTGGACGTGAAACTAATTAATTGCTATATTACTCGGACTCAGGTGAGCGTTATATGCGTGTATGAGTCTAACATGAGCATAATCAGATTTTTCCAAGCTTTTCCTTGCGTTAGAAAATCTTGGAGGTCATATCCCTATACCATGTGTCGGACACGAATGCCAAACACGAGTGCTTCAAGATAAATGAAGGGCCAGAACAACATAATATGTGTGTGTGTGTGTCTGTGCTTTTAAGTATTTGTGTTTGATATATGTGTCCGACACATTTCCAGACGTGAGTATACAGATATGACCATCCAAGAACCCTCCAAATACTTGAAAGAGCTTTTTAAAAATTAAAAATACCGTATCTAACTCATACTCATATTCGAGACCCACACCTGAATCTAGTAACTTAGCTATCAAACACTAATGCCTGACACATTTTTGGACGTGGTACAATTACCTTTTCAGTTAAATCCAGTGCACCACTAATGATGGTTGTCTCATCATGTGTTAGTTCACCACCCTTGCCAGCCTAAGCAAGTACAAAAATAGTAACAAGTTACTGAAAATTCAAATGAACCATACACAAATTGTGTTGTTCCGACTATTCATTTTTCTTTTATGTACTCATGTTTAACACATATCCAACACACATTCAAACATGGGTACAAGGATTTGATCCTCCAACTACCCTCGAAATACATGAAAAATCTTAGAAATGATTGAACATATTTGTGCTCTGAGAGATACCTGTATCCGACACTCAAACCCAAGTGAGTAACATAAGACTAAACTTGTTTTAAGCAAAACTATCTTGTCTGGTCCCAGCAATTACCTCTTGGCTGTGGATAGAAACAAGGGCTTTTAACTGAGCTCGTCTAAACAAAACATCACCATGGCCAATCACAACATCTAGAACCTAAAAACCATGTCCATGAAAGCAATATGAAATTCAAGCACACATGTTTATTTCTTAACCATAACAATTCATGTATTCATGCCATGTTCATGTATTTTCTCGAGTCCAGGATTGCTAGGTTAAAATCTGAAACATTATTTCATATCCAATAAACCTACAGCTTTCAAGAAATATCATACATCTAAGGAATTTCAAACACAACTCATTGGGATATTACCTTTCCAACAGGGTAAGCAATTGGATAACAAATGATCATCAGAATACGCACAAGCCACACGAAACTTGCACCAACAGAGAGTCCATATCTTGAACATATTGCTTGTGGAATAATCTGATTCACAGTGGTTATAAAATAAACAAATCTCAATCTACATGCTTAAGTTATTCTACTCTGACTCATGTGCTAGTGTTGTACACAAGTATGTATCAAACACGGGCATGTTCAAGTTTCCCATGTTTTTCCATGCATATATAGTGTCCTTAGAGGGTCCAACTCTTCATTTTTCTAGAAACACCGGTGTCTAATATGACTGGAGATATGAGCCTCCAAGGATCCTCCAAATCCATCGTAAACTTAGAGAAAAATGAATATACTCGTATCAGATACATTCCCTTGTCCAACACTTGCATCCAAGTCCGAACATAAATACATGAGTCATGAAAAGTGAAGCACAAAAAAACATAGTACCTCTCCAAAGGCTAGAACAAAAGTAACAGACAGCAACACTGCAACAAAGGGGTGAAAGATTTTATCAAGGGATATAGGAAGGGCCTGCAGAAACACAAAATCCAACGAATAAGGATAAATCCAGGAATGCTTTAGTTTTTTTTTTTTTCTTTTAAATAATAATAAAAATAAAAAAATCACTAATTTTTGTAAAGAAAACAGATAAATTGTTCACCTCCATTGCACAAGCATTACAGAGAAGCAAAGTTACAAGAAGTTGATGCTGTTTTTTCACGACTGGTAAAATAGCAGCTGCAGAGACATGAAAGAGAGAGAGAGATCTTGAGAATTAAAGAAAAACTTAAACACTATGGGTGTAATCGAGCCGACCCGAAACTAAAATAGTAAGAAACTGGAGCTCGAATGTCCACTTCTAAAACTCGAGTTCAATTCAAGATAAAAATTAAATTAATAAAACTCGCTTCGGTAGACTCATTTATACAATGCTCATGCACGCTTCAATTAAAGAACAAAAAGATAATTCACATGAAATATAACTCAGTTACTCAACCACAATCGATTTGAATTCAAACTCAAATAACTCGTAACTCACTTACAATTGAACGAGTGAAGCGAAGTATTATCATTTACTAATAAAAGCAAAATACGTAAGGTCTTACAAACTTGTTTCTTCTCGACGATGGTACCACTTCTCTGTAGAATTTCAAGCTCGACGAGACCCAAAGACATCAACCCCAAGGTAAGTCCCGACATTATCCCGGCGAAGATCACCAACAAGCACGACAATCCGGCGTAAACGAACCACTCAACGGTGCCAAAAGGGAGGTCATCGGGGCCAAATACGATGTCCCTCGGCGACGACAACGACATCATGATTGTGGGAGCTAATGCGACGGCGTTTCGCAGCATTATGTTGTGTTGTTTCTTTCAGGCAAGATGATTTGAGCATTGAAAGTTGGTGGGTTTGGGTGGATTATGTACGTGGGAGAGAAAGAGACAATTTTTGACATTTGGAAACAACAGACAGTGAAGCTGTCGGTATCAACCATATCTTTCATCATTCTTTCACTATCACCTGCTTTCAATTAAATGAAACAGTTTTTTTCCACGTTTAATACATTACGTCTTTGAAAAAGAAAGAAAAAAACAAATAGATGTTTGATTTTATTTCATTTTTATTTATTTTATTTCAGGGTTAAATGCAAAATTAGTATCTGAAATTGCCCATTTCTTTCAAACTGATACTTACAATTTTTTTATCCCAAATTGGTACCCTAAATTTTTTCAATCCACTCGTTTGGTACCTGAAACTATCTACGTTAAGATTTTGCTGACTTAGTAGCAGTGGCCACTCGCGCGTATCGCACTTCCAAAGACCATGCATCGGTTAGTGAAAGGCTTTCATAGATTCCTGAAGAAACTTTTATGATCTAAAAAAATTGTTCAATATCTCAGAGAGAATCCTGGTTTCATCATCGATTACCCTAGTTTGGGTTTTTTTTTCTTTTTCCATGTGATGTGGTTTATATTGGATGTTTTTTTCATAAACAAAGCTTTTTCCCCTGCTTTAATTTTGAGTAATTATCACAACCCCTGGTCTGTTTTCTTACATACGATAAACACATTAAAATTTTAAAATTTGTAGAATAATTCTTCAACCCAAGTTGCAACAAAATGAAAGCAAACAAAATTGCACAAATGCTTCAACTCAAATCGCAAAACTCTTTGTTTTTCACACACCCAACAATAACAGACCCAAATTTGAACCCTAATTTCCTTCAACCCAATAATTAAAAAGCAAAAATTTATCTTTTGAAGTTTGCACAACCAAAAAAGCTCCTCCCTTTGTTCCATGAAGTATTCGCATTACAAACGGGAGCCCTTAAACCGCAATAGTAGTAGAAATTCTTTAAACGCGTTCCATGAAAATGTAAAGGAGATGGAAAATGAAAGAGTGCATAAAACTCTTTTCACATTGCAAACGAAAGTGATAAGAAACGAAAAAGTGAAGGAGAAAATGCAAGAGATGGTCAAAAAGGAAGAAACAAATGAACAAAAGAGTGAAAACGAGATAGCAGAAAAAACGAAATAGAAGTGGTTCGGTCTTGGGAGTGCGAAATGTGGCAGCGTGCTAGTGGTCAGTGCTGCCACGTTAGTAAAATTTTAACACCCGTTAGACTCATGTATCAAATTAGTGATGGAAAAAAAGTTTGGGTATCAAATTTGAAATAAAAAAAATTATAAGTACTAATTTGAGAGAAATGGATAAATTCGAATACTAATTTTATATTTAACCTTTTTTTTAAATACATTAAAAACAAAAATAATATTAAAGACATTTTCAAACCTACTCTGAAGGATTCACATTTTCAAACCTACTCGGACAATTCAATATTTAAATTGAATCGATATCGAGTTTTTATTTTATTAAAGTAAAATTCAGTCCACCTTTAAATTTTGAGTCAAGCTTGAGTTTTTTAAGCTGGAATACTCCCATCTGGTAGTTCATTTACTTTAAATTATTTTAAGGAATTTTATTTAAAGTTTGATGTTTCTTTTTTTCTTAAAGGAATTTATTTTTTAAATATCAATTTTATAATTATGTAAAAAAATTAAGTTAAAATATGTCATAAATCTTTGTATTTTTCGTAAATTAAGAATTTAATCTTTATATTTTTTTTCAGATTTTAAATTTTAGATACAACATTTAACATTGTTAAGATTATTTTATTAAATTTAAATTCATTATAACGCTAACTTTTTAGTTATATTTCTATAAAGTGAGCATTTTATTTATTTTAAAATCTCACACTAATAAAGTTAACAAAAAATTAATAGTGTTAATAATTAAACTTAAATTTTAAAATCTAAAAATAAAGGGACTAAATTTCTAAAAATAAAAGTATAGAGATTAAATTCCTATTTTATAAAGAGTACAAAGACATATGCTAGATTTTAACCAAAAAAATTAATGTTACAAAGAACATAAATTTTACAAAAAAAAAATCCAAAATTTTATTTTTTATCAAAAGTTGTCAATTTAGCATATTAATTAAACTATTCTAATATAACGTGACATATAATTGATGGAATTAATGGAAAGTAAATATGCTACATTGACAAATGTATATATACTATAGCAATATGATCTTGAAAAAATAATCATGTTTACCTAACAGGTTTCTTTTTGACACATGATAATCCATTTAAACATTTACTTATAATTTGGATATATTACTCTTTTACATCTTACTTTTTAATTTTTAAAAGTTATTTCATTTTTTTTAATGTTTTTATAATTTTATATGTTAAAATATAAAGTTAATTTTAAATAAATCATCTCTTTATTTTTAATATTTTACTTAATTAAATTAACTTTTAATGTTATAATAATAATATTTATCCAATTGAATTTAAATATAATAATGAAAATTAATTACACTCATTTATTAAACTAAAATAAATATAAATATAAAATTACCAAAAATAGAATATTAACAATTTACAATATTAAAATAGATTAATTTAACAATATATAAAATAAATAACATGTAAAAAATTATAAATAATATTATTTAAATTGTAATATAATAGTATTAATATCCAAATAATGATGAATTTTTTGCATTATTTTAATATTAAATATTTTTAAAATTAAATAACTTTAATATAATTGATTTTAAATTAGTTAAATATTTTTAAAAATATTTTGTAATTATATTATTTTTAATTTATTAATGAATTTTAAGAAATTTTTAAAATTTTTTAAAGAAAATTAATACTATAAAAAACATTATAAATTTAATATACATGATCCATCCATCGCATAAGAATACAAATTAGTTTTTAACCTAATTAAATTTCTTAAAAGTATTGGATTAAATTTTAAATATAGGACATGAAGCAAACGGAATAAAAAAGCTTGAAATGAATCCAGTTCCCAGCTAACTCTTCTCATTGGTTGATTTTGAGATCCTTAAGCTTGGATTCCAATTCCTTCTCATGTTCTGCACTCTCCTCCTCCTCGTCTTCATCTTCCTCTTCCTCATCATCTTCTCCTTCTGGATCATTCTCGTCCAAAGGTCCCAGCATATCGAGGGAACCTTTAAATATTTCCTTCACCTCATCTATCCATTCGTCGGATATGAAATTTCCATTGATATTCAGCAACTTGAATCCGGGTTTTTCCACGACCACCTGAGCCAAATGTCTACCACCGGCTTGCCTAATGGCATTCGTGCTCATATCAACTTCATTCAACTGCCCGTGACCCTTTCCTAATGCATTGGCAATCAAAATAGCTCCTTCATCCTTAAGTTCATTCTCGGCTAACTTTAATTTCGTAAGAAACTGTTTCGATGCGATGCAGGCTGCTAAGGAAGCGGTGCCTTTGGCTGTAATGTCGTTTCCAGCCATTTCAAGAACTTCAAGTGAAGGTGCAGAGTGTTTTAGAGCATTGGCAAGTGCCTCGGTTCCTTCATCTTCAAGGTTCAAGTAACTGAGGTAAACCTCGGTGAGATCTGTGAATTGAGAGATTGCTTTACTCAAAGTAACTCCAGCTTCAACACCAAACATGTTGTCACGTAGATCAAGTTTCTTTAAATGTGCGCATCTCTTTAGTGCTTCAGCTAAGGCCAGACCACCATCTGTGCCAACTCTTGTAGAAGAACATTGGAAATCCTCCAATTTACAGGAGTGTTTCACTATCTCGGAGATAGTGAACGCACCTTCATCCCCTGTCATGTTATTATGAAAATGAAGTACTTTCAGTTTCTCAGTAGAAGGAATTAGCTCGGAAACCGCTCGTGCAGCTTCTTCCGAGATACCATCGTTCATCAAATAAAGTTCCTGTAAACTATTCTGTGACTTTAGAAGTGCCCCGAATGCCCGGACGCCTTTTTCACCTAAGGCATTGTTTGAAAGATTCAGGTACCTCAAGTGACAACCTTCCAGGACTGAAGAAAAAATGTTCATAACATCGAGAACTTCCGACTCTGGCCTTCCTGCAATAAAATCCGAAAGGTCTACCTCTGTCCACTGATCTTTAATGGTTGATAAGATAGGTGCAGCAACATTTGCAGCATCTAAACCAAAACTTTTGTTGCTAAAGCATATCTTAGTATAGGAATTTCCTGGCTCTCCCAGTGGTCTCAATAGTTCCTTAGCCTCCTCTGCCTCTATAAATGCCCGGCGACCTCCTGATATATCAAAAACGGTTCCACGAAGATCAGTAGCTTTATCTGCCAACTCTCCATCATTAACTTTTGGGCCTCTTGTAACACCCCCTAACCCCACATCGTCGCCGGAACAGGGTCACGAGGTATTACTGGAACCATACACTAACTTACGAAATAAAACGAGGCATAAATTTGAGTTTCGATTAAAAACCCTCTAATTTCCATCAATTAGACCTTAATATAGGCCTACGGGGCCCAAAATAAGTTTAGAAATTGAATCGGGATCAAACCGGAAACTTTAAACATTTTTCATGAAAAACATGGCACACGCCCGTGTGGATTGGGACATGTCCGTGTGGACAGCCCGTGTGAAATCACATGGCCGTGGGGATAGGCCGTGGGCAGTTTTACTTGCCACACACGGCCGTGTGACTTACCCATGGAAGCTACTGACTTCCCCCACACGGCCAGGGCACACGCCCATGTGATTTGGCCGTGTGAAAACTGCATGTTTCATCATTTTTAAGCTATATTTGCCCACTAAACATACCAAATACATACCCAACTTATTGACTTGTAAATGACAATCAAATATCATTAAAATCAATTTTAAACTTAGTAAAACTCATTCATTCATTCATAAAATTTTTTTAAGGTTTATAAACCATATTTACATTCAGAATATTTCACATTTACAAGTAACAAATATTAACCTAGTACATGCCACATTACCAAAAGATAGGTACATCACCACAAGTTTGAGCTGGAGTCGAGATTGATTTGGATGCTTGACGAAACCTCAATTTTTACCTAACCTGCGCACGGAAAACAACCGTACGCTGAGTATTGAAAATACTCAGTGGTATTATCATAATTCGAATTAAACAATAACAATATATCATGTCATATACAAATCATACACATAGTTATGTACCAAATTACCATATTTCCATATTTGGCTCACCATTTCTTCAATCACATACAAATAATCAATTCACATTTCAATTTAAACAATTCATTAACCTTTAGTCCATCTTCCATTCACACATATACATATTCAATAATAAACTTTCAAGAACTTTAGTTCATGTATTAAATCCCATAGCACAATTTCATTTCTCGTTTCATATCATATCATCAATTTCACTCTTCATTCAATAATTCAAATGCACAATTTCAATCGATTTTCTCATTTCACTTAATTACCCCTATTAACATGACTCGGACTTTGGCGGATATACGAATCCAACCAAACACACCATATTGGCACCCAGTGCCTCATCGGATAGTTCGAAGCAAATTTTGAAACCCAGTGTCTCATCGGCCTAGCCGAAGTAAAGTGGTACCCAGTACCTCATCGAATCTATCCGAAGCAATATGACACTCCAAATGTCTCATCGACTTGAGGTCGAAGTAACCCTGAACACTTCCAATCCTATGGCATGCCAACTATATCCACTAAGCCCGACTAGTTAATAGGGTCTCGGAAACATATATTAATTTCAATTACTTTCTCGTAATTTCAATCAAATTCACATCATTTGCTCTTTGGCCACAGTTTCTCACATATTTTGCAATTCAAGTATAACTTGCTTCAATTTCACATTTTCACATATTTTCATTTCATTTCCATTTCCAATAAATCAAAATCATTCAAAACCAATTTAATCATGCTATTCAATTTCACATACATTTGTGTAATCATCAATCATTTCCAATCACATTCAAATTAAATAACACAACTAATTTCAATTTCATTCCCATGCACATGTATTAAATAAACTAAACCAATAATAATAAATAATTCAAATTATGATAATACAAACCGATTTTTTCTCGAGCTACTCCTCGACCACTTTTTCCTTTCCTTTCGTATTCGATGGCTTGGTTTCCTTGTTTGCTACGAAAATTAGCAAATTTACAATTAATTAATAATATACATAATTTATACAATTTCCAAATTTTCCATATAACTTTTATCATATTCCCACTTATGTCCTAAACTTTGTTATCTTCTCTTCTTTAGCAATTTATCTCATTTTCTTATTCAATTTCCATTAAAACTTTCATATAACTATCAAATTTTCATCAATTTTCCATAATTTCGAATTTCTTTCAAATTAGTCCCTAAAACTCAAAACTTATAGCCTAGTTTACAATTAAGTCCCTAATTCAATTCAAATTCACAATTCTATCAAATTAATCCCTAATTCCACCATTTCCTTAACATAAACCCAAATCAAACTTCCATTATTTACTAATATTTTCACATAAATTCAAGAGAATCTTTCTCTAAAGCTTCAAAAACATCAAAATTACAAAGAAATGGACTTAATTGACTTACCAAATTAATTCCCAAGCTTTAATCCTTCAATTTTCCCTTTTTCCTTCTTTCTTTCTTTCTTTCCCTTTCACGTTTTTCTCTGTAATCTCTTGTTCTTTCTTTTCTTTTCTTCTTTTGTTTATTTCTTTTTAATTTCTTTTATTTGTTTTCTTTAATTAATTATTATAAATATCTAATATAATAACCAATATATAAATTACATTTGTATACATATATATTATGACACATGCACAAATCCTTGCCATACACTTGTCTTTATCACAACAATTTAATAAAATAATATTTACATAATTAATAATAATTATAATAATTAAATAATTAAATAACATTTACTTAATAATTAAGCAAATACTTATAACATACATTTGTACCAATAAAATTAATACACATGTATTTTATCCATCATTCACACACGTCACTTTTATGATCTAATTACTAATTTAATCCTTTAATATTTTTATGTTCTATAATTAAACTTTTGCATTCTATTTAACTTAATCCTTTCTACTAATTGCTTCTAATTAAACTAAATTCACTTCACCAAAATCTAATTCAACTTATAACTGATTTCATAAATATTTTTAATAAATATTTACGGTCTTATTTTCCCTAAGACGGAGGCCCTACGACTCGTTTTTCTGATACTCGGGAATTTTGGGTCGTTACACCTCTTTTAATAACTTCCAGCATCAGTCTACTGGATTCTTTGGCATATATTTGCACTGCAGAACTTCCATCACCATCAGGCTCCTCCTTGTAATGTTGATCCGCAGCAGCAAAAGCTAACTCTTCCATTTTCTTGGCATCCTCCTCGGCCTCATCTTTACTTAATAGGCCACACCTTCTAGAGAAAATGGATGGAGTTGTAAGATTCTTCGTCATCCGCTCTACAAGCATTAGCCTCGTGCTATGACTAGGTGGCCACAATTTCACAGACAGCGAGCGGTGTTGGAAAGTTTGTGTTCCAGATCCCATGTTTAATTAACCTAAGACCATGACATGTTGCAAATACATTATAACAAAACCAGGATACTTTGCTGGTGCATGCACAGGACAAAATAAGAGTAATGAAGATGGCCAAAGAGATCTGTAACCATTTCTATATACCACGATTTCAGAAATGCAGCATTCTAATCATACAAGTATTATTTACATATTATTTACATGGTAGTGGCATTGAATGAAACAAAACAGCTAATAGAGACGAAATCAGAAAATGAAGGACTTCTAAATGCAATAACAAACGAGATGAGAAATGAAGCCGGTTTCCCAAGTATTGTTAAATGAAATAATTGTACAACATAATGAAACAAAATGTTCATTGCAACACTTAAAAAGTGCATAGAAAGATAAATATCTGAAACGAAATTTCAACAATTTCCATATGCTAATAAAAGACTTTAACTTACATAACAATCGCTATGCCAACGGCATCAAATATGTTAGCAATATATTTTTATGAGAAATCCCAATGTACAAAGCCACGGTCTTGATTGAAAGAACCAAAAGGGCAATAACAGAGGCGATGCTAATTCCGGATGAAAGTAAATAATATTACATCACAGCCAAAAAGCTTGAGACTAGTCAATATTCAAACTTATGTATTGATCCAGATTGACTGTATATTTCTTACATGAACCTTGTTAATTGCAAAATTGTACAAACTGGTTAAAACTTCTGATTTAGACAAAAAATCAATCTATCTCATATTCCCAAATTCTATAGTTATTGAGCAAAATTGACTGTATATTTCTTACATGAACCTTGTTAATTGCAAAATTGTACAAACTGGTTAAAACTTCTGATTTAGACAAAGAATCAACCTATCTCATATTCCCAAATTCTATAGTTATTGAGCAAAGCATATGAACATACAAGGTTGTTTGCACTTATGACAAAACTCATCTCCAGTCTATTCCTAATTAATATAGAATTAGTCTTCCAATGCTCCATAAGACTAATTAATATTGTTCCAAAACTCCAACATCTTAAGTTACTCAAACTCAGAAGTGACTGAGAGTGTCCAAAATTGATACGTTAAATTCTTCTAAATCTTTCATATATTTGAAGAATTATATCCTTGTATCAGTATCTAGATATCTATCGGATGTGGATAGCTCAAGAAAAATGAAGAGTATGCTTATCATTCTTTTTTCCCATCAAAATCAGATAATGAAGATAACTAAAATTCATTACTAGCTTGATACTAGATCATTTGGAAATGGAATAAAATAAGATAAAATAAGTGAGAAACTAAGCGAGAAAGCCTTATAAAAATACTAAAATAGTGCTCAAAACCCTAAAATGCAAATTCACAAAACTACTTAGTTCATAACATAAAATTTGTAGATAAAAATAAATTAAATAATCGTTCAATTTTTCACCTGTAACACTCCCTGGTTTTGTAAACAAAATTTGATATTGCACAGTCGATTTTCACCAAGAACCTGAAACAAAACAAGAATCCGAATATTTATCCACTTGATTTTCTAGTTTGTTTCAATTCTATCCGTCAAGTAGACAAATCTGCAATCTTTTATATATATATATATATATATATATATATAATAAAAAAGCAAAGAATAGACGAAAACGCTCGACTTCTTTTTTTAAAAAAAAAATTTCTCGAGAAACAAACGGAAATAACAAAAACGTAGAATGGAAAAAAGGAAAAAGAAAAAAAAGATTGATAGAGTTCCATTGAGATCAGAGAATAAAATACCTTCTTTATTTCTTGTTTTCTACTTTTTGATTTTTTTTTTTTTTTTATAATAGTGAGGAGTAGTGCAGAGTAATGAAGAAGATGGCAACAAGAAAAATCAAAAGAATGCGTGCAGAATTGGAGGGAAATGATGGCTTCCTTTTTAAGTTTTTAAATTCAAATGATAAAATTATTTTGTCTTATTAGGTCCCTGTAGTATGCATAAATTATTGATTTAATCTTTATATTTTAACATTATTTTTTTTAGTTTATTTATTTTTTAAAACTTAAAATTTTAATTTTTACCTAATTGGTATATGTTAAATTTGTAATATTAAATTGTACTCTTTTTAAAACCTTATGGGTAAATATATTATTATATATATAATATCATATTAGCTTATTATTTATTTTTATATGATATTAAAAAAATCGTGTTATTTCTTTCAATGAATTTAATGACTGTCGTTTGAGTTATGATTGAAATTTTAAAATATAAAAACTAAAATTATCAAATTAAAACGAATTCATAACACGATTTAAATAATAAATTGTTACCATTTAGATAATAAACTGTTACAAAGTTAACAAGCAAACTTATTTAGTTTTACAATTTAGTCCTTTTTACCATCTAAGCATATTAACTATCAATTCCTTCAAATTAAATCCTAAATTATCAATTTCTCTCTAATGGTAACTTGCTAAATATTAGCTAATTGAACAAATTGATGCATGGGTTAATTAATTCAAACTCCCATGATCAAGGACTTTGAAACCTTGATTTTTAATGGTCAAATGTTGAACCTTAGCTTCTTTCTTTCTTTGATGAAAACAATGGAAGGAGGAGATGAATTGAAAGTAGGTGGAAACTTAAAAGATAGCATGCATCTTCTTCCTCCACCGTTTAAAACTAGGCATCCCTGCGAAATTTGTTGAATTGGATAATACATTTAAACCTCTTAAAACTTTGATGTTAAATCTCTAATCAATAATTCAAAATAATTTATAAGGAAGAAATTAGTAAAAATTAGCACTTCAATCATTTATATGCAACGAATTAGTAAAATTTAGTAGTTCATGTGTTACCGACAATTTAAATAGCTTTTAAATTTTCGTAAAATATAAATATCAAATTTTAAAAAATTAAAATAGATAAACTAATTTCTTTTTATTGTAGAGTAAAAAGGAAAAAATTATAATTAGACCTAAAAAATATGGCTTAATAAATTAAATATTTACAAGTTTTATATAGATATTAATTTGGATTTTAATGTTGATTAGAAAAAAAATAAAAGGAAAATTGTTTTCTAGTTATTAAAATTGGAACAATTTGCTCCAAATTTTAAATCATTGAATTCCATATTCAAGATTCGACCTGGTCGGCTATTGGTTTACTGTTGAGTACAACAAAATAAAAGGAATTTTTTTTTTCAAGAGATCAATAAAATACCCCCCAAAAAAAAAAGAATTGAGCTAGTAATTAACTAAGAACAAAATTATATTACATAATAAAAAACATAAATTTAATTAAACTAAGAAGCATTAGAGGAATTAATCTCCGCCAACCGAAACGACGAAAGTAATTAAATGGCAATATTGAACTTGGCTGTAACCTCCTTGGCACCACAATCAACGTTGCATTTCACCTCACAATAGGCGTTGCCATAGTCATCGTTTTTACATTTCTCGTTACAACTTTCGAAGCATGCATTAAAACGATCAGAGTCTGCCTCGAGTGACTTAATACTTGCCGCCACGAGAACAATGCACACCGTAATCTACCTTATAATCAACTTGTTCGTCATTTGTTACGATTTCTATTTGAAAATTTAGACGAAGTTATTTGAAAAGGCAAATGAAAGCTTATTTTGGCTACTCATCCGCAAGATGGGAAATATTTAAAGAGTATAGCTAAAATTAGATCTCATAATTTTGAATGCAAAAATATCAAAAAAACTAAAATGGAACTCAATATTTATATATTCATCAATATAAAATCCATTCAATACAAATAGTCAATATATAAAAACCCATATAAAAGTAAATTCAAATACAACCCAAGACTCAAATCAAAATGAATTCAAATAGAAACTCAATTCAAAAACTAAAATATCCCATGTTAACCAAATGATTAAATTCCAAGTACATTTTACCTATAACTATTAAATTGACAAATTTTCCTTAGCTAAACCAAATGGAAGTTAATTTCTAAAAGCTTTACCTTTTTTCATCATAGGGCGTCTAAAAGTAGTGAATATTAGATGATTATTGAATTTTTTAGGTTCAATATTTATAAGTTTCTAGGAGTTCATGTCATTCAAAAATCATTTATGGTGTGGGAAACAAATTTGGGGACAAACAAATTGAATTTAATGGTGAATTCAAGTATCTTGAACTCAAATCCTAACTTTTTGATCCCCTTCAAGCCCAAAAAAGGTTATTTTATTCTCAACGTGATGGCAAGTCACAAATGTAACAATATCTAAATGGCTTTTGAGTCTCTAAATCTAGAACACAAAGTACTCAACCCGATCGCTAGATCCGAGTTACAAGATGCCACATTATAGAGCAACTACAAACATTCACAAACAATTTATACCATTTAATAGTTATACTCAGCCAAGACATGCATTCAATACGATATACAAGCATTTTCAGGTCTTATAAGAGCTTACGAAAGCTCTAAAGCTAACCCATAATAAATTTAAGACCAAATTGTAAGATCTTCAAATCATCAGGTGGACGTCGTGACATGAGGGGGTTCCTCGTCGCGCCGTGACATACTCTAATGGCCTCGTCACGATGATGGGGTTCCTTATCCCGTTGTGGCCTGAAGTCTATATCTCATCGCAATGACACTTGTATGACGTCGCAACATCACATACTGTTTTTGCAAATTCTATTAGGCATCAACTTGCAATTTCATCCCAAACATTTATTATACATGCTTAGCTCAAAAATAGCCAATACCAATACCTTTCAAGCATCATTTCAAGCTCATTAGCTCCTTAATAAATAACATACCTATGCCACATTATTTATAATCTATCAACCTAACACAACTCATCCAATCACATACATACATGCTAATCCACAATTACCATTAGAAAAAGTAACCTTTTATTCTTTACATACGATATGATAATTCACATACCAACTTTGCATTCATATGATTCAAATCTAAATGCCAAATATTTAAATTCAACATCATCAAACATAACAAAATACCAAAATGACTTTACTAGGAACATGCCATTTAACTAACAAAAGAGGTTCTCAAACATTATTGAGTCTAGGATTTTGATTGGATGTTGAAATCGATGCTCAAGATATCGAACTGAGCCTAACCTGCTTACCATGATGCCATAGTGTCTTTCAATTATGGTCTTACTTAATTATGTCATGATGCCAAAACATCTTTTTTACTATGGTTGTACTTATCCTTTTCATGGTGCCATAGCATCTTTCAACTATGGTCTTACTCATTTTAGGCGTATAGCCTCCGATTGGTTTCATGGCCTAGACATGATCTTTACTCTTCCCATTTCATTCCATCCATTCCTCAATTTCACCATCCTATACCTTGTTGCTTGAACATCGCAATATCTCCTCTGCAAGGCTCGAAGCTTCGCTCATCATGGGTGTATGCAACAACACTATATGACAGTATTTAACAAAATCATCCCATTTTCCCTTCCTAACTTCGCCTAAACCCTGCAATGTTTCCCTTACATGCATTATATGCATTACATGCATTTCATGGATACAATACCATGGAATCGTAGCTAATTCATGCACATTGAACTAAAATGGCGGATACTCATAAACACATGCAACTTTATAGTATACCTAGCATTTTAGAGGTAGGGTGCAAAAACTCACTTGATGCTTCTTCGCCTTGTTTGCTTAGCATTTTCAGATGCTGGAGCTTCTATTCTTCTGGTAGCTAATCAAGACAACCAATTCATGAGTTAAACTTAGAAATCCCAATTTTAAACTTAATTTTCTAGAAACATGCAGAATCCTTAAAATGGTTTCTAAAAGCCTTTAACATTGGTTCTTAAACCTTATGTACACTAAAGGACTTAAAACTTTACCAGCTTACTGAATCCTCTATTTTCTCGATTTAAAACTCATTATCACTACTCCATGCAAAACTTCATATCTTCGGAGCAACGAAGAAGATGAATAAATAGAATAAAATGAAACAGAATTTATATGAATCCACTTTTGAAAGTCACATCTCGACTACTTATAGCCTTTCTCTTATGGCATTTAACTGTTTATGAGCCATCCATTTAAAATCATTACGTTTCCCACTAAGAGATCGGTTGGTTCTAATACAACCGAACCAGACTTGGTTCTTAACCTTGTCCAATTTCAATTACTATCTTTCTTTGATTTTTCAATAGAGACTGCCAACTTACGATTTTTTTAATTTAATCCTTAATTTGTTCCAAATTATTGGGTTTAAAGGGAGTCGAGTATGACATCAAAATAACATTCCAATTTTCAAATTGAATCAATTGATTCATCTCATTTTCATATCAATCCTTTAAACTTGTAAATCCAGTTAACATTATCAATCCTCTAAACTTGTAAATCTAGTTAACATACTCTTTCCCAATAGCAATTCAATTCATATACCATTATCAACTTTACATTTTAAATCCCTATTAACCTAACTCCGATTCGAACGGATACACAGATCCAATCAACACAGAAAATTTGGCACCCAGTGCCTCATTAAAGAATTCGAAGTAAATAGATTGCGCCTAACACTCATCGATATAACCAAAGTAAAAGTTGTGCCCAGAACTCATCGACATGTAGTCGAAGTAACCCGTACATAATCCATCCTATGGCATGTCAATTATATCTGACTCTGCTCGAACAATTAATAAGGTAACAATTTATTCAAATTATCATTTTGTTCAGTTCGCATCTCATCAATTCAATTCATAGTTCAAATCATCAATTTATCACATAGCATATTCTATTTCAGCTCAATTTCAAAGTCAATTCCATAATTTTATCAAATTTTACTATTTTTAATTCTATTCTATTTAGTCATCTATCTCGATAATCAAACATAATCATACCAATTCGATTCAACTAACCAATCTAAGCTTACCTCCACATCTTACATGCTAAACAATAGAAATATGCAACAAACAAAGTGATTGGAATTATAGAAATACAAACCGAACACTCGAGCTACTCGTCGTCGAATCTCGTCTTTCCTTTCCCTCTCGACATTCCCACGTCATCTTTAGCAACAAATTATAATTTGAAAATACATAATATTAAATTCTAGCTCAAATCACAATCAATTATAAACTCACACTTATTTTACAATTTATTCAATTTAGTTCCTAAAACTGAGACTAGCATAACTTTCAATTTAAAGCTTTGGATTGAAATCTAATTTCACATTTGTTAATTAGGGACCTCCTATTTCTTATTCCTACTTCCAATTTTATATTTTAATCAGTTTAGTCCCTAACGTGTAAATTTATCAATTAAGCTTTACAATTTAGTCCTTTTTCACATCTAAGCTTAAAATCTATCAATTTAACACCTAAAAATTCAAGAAATCAACAATGAAAACTTTCTAAATTGTAACATTTTTACAAATTGGCACATCTGCTAGCTAAATCAAGCTCCCATGACCTTAAAAACATAAAAATCAAATTAAAATGGCCAGGGACTTACTTGAATTTAAGGTTAAAAGTTTGGAACCCTTTAACAATGACGTGGAGCTCCCTTTTCTTTCTCACATTCGGTTGAAGAAGATTGAATTCCCTTTCCATCCATCAAATTTGGTCTTCTATAGTAGGATTATTAGGTTAATTAAGTTAATTAATCTTAGTTTAATTAAACAAAGTTTATTTTAATCAAGTTAATTCTTAATTAACCTTACTATCCACTAATACTTAATTTGACATGGTCTAATTTTTATTTTAGACCTTTGGTTAATTGCAATTTATGTCCCCAGGCCATTTCCTAATTAAAAATCTATACTGATTGGACTTTACAATTTAGTCACTGGGTCCTAATTAATCACAATTTCGACTAAATTAATTATCCAAAATTCAATTTGCCTATGGCTCGGTTTACGAAAATAGGATCTCAAAATTGCATTTTTCAATACCATTGAAAATCGAGGCATTATAGAATCATAGCTTTGGGTTGAAGATCCCATAGATAAGCACATTTATCTTCTGATCCACTAAAGATGTACTTTGTAACAGCCTGATTTTTACTGGTGCCGAAAAAAACAATTTCGAAATCCCAAGAGAAAATGATAAATGAAAAAAATAAAGAAATAAATAAATGATAGAAAATGATGTGATAGGAAAAATAAACAAAAATAATAATAAAGAAAGAAAGATAATGATGTGGTGGGGTCCACTACTTTAAATAAAAATTTTAAAATTCCACGTCATCCAACCATTTATACTTTAAGGGAATTTAGGTAGTTTAGTGACTAAATTGAAAATTTTTATAGTTTAATGACCAAAACAAATACATGAGAAAAATTCAATTACCATTAAAGTAGTTTACCCAAAATAGATTTGAGTATGCTTGATAGAGAAGAAAAGTTTGGAAAAGAAAAAAAGAGAGATGACATTTTTTATTCTAATGCATAAAAACAAATCATTCCAAATTAGAATGACGAGAGAAAATAAAATGAGAATGGTTTGTAGGTTTGTTCAAAACTAAGTATTTTTTAAAAATTCCATTTTTTTTCCTCTTATTTTTTAATTATATCGAGTAATGGGAAAAAAATATTTTTTTCTTCAAGTTTTTTATATTTCTTACCAAGCATGTTAGAACCATAAAATTTTGATATAAAATTTAAAAACGTAAACCAAGATTTGTCATATCAGATCATCAAGAACAAAAACTAGATGTGAAAATGTACTTAAATCTATTGATTTCTTGAGATCTTTGAATCTTGTGGTTTTGTTCTCCTAAATTAACACACAAATATTTTAAAGAAAACGACTCTCTCTCTTTTTGAAGATAGAATGTTAGAAAAGTTATCTATATCTGTAATTTGGGACAATAATTGTAATAAATACCTTTTACACATTAACCTTAATTTCTAATCAATCTATCATCAATTAGAATTTAGTTACTAGAGTATCTACACATATTTGACTCATAATTTATTTAATAACGAAGCCCAATAAGCCTTAACTAAATTAGATCACTTTTAATTTGGGGTAGCATTTTAGGATAGTAAGTAGACATAATTGCAAAAAAAAGCCCTCAACCTTTGGGGGCTTTTGGATATATGCCCCTAACCTTTTTTTTTTCTTGAAATTGGCCCTTCACGTAACGGATTTTTCAGACATCAACCTAGTTGAAACGGTAACCGTCAGTTGACCGTTAGTCAACAGCCGGTCAAAAAAATTGGTCTATGTGGCGTTCCAGTTGACTGATGATGTGGCTGACATTAAAATAAATAATCTGACGTGGCAAAAAAAATTAAACAAATTTAATAATCATAAAACAATAAAAACCTTAAATCCCCAAACCCTAAATTTGATACTTTTTCCCCAACTTCTAAAATCCCAAATCATGAAATTTCTCAAATCTCTAACCTCTGAAATCTTCATTGAATCCTTAAAATCTTCAAATCCCTAAATCATTAACATTTTGAAATATTGTTGAAGTCCTTAAAACTTTTTAAGAACCAAATCGTTGAATTCCTAAAACTATTAGGAACGAAAAAGCTTCAACAATCGTGAGCAGTTTCTGTAACCCAAAATCGAAAGGGATGTGCTTTCTTATTTGGTTTGTTGAGAAAATAAATTTTATTTTTTGTTTGATTTATTGGTTATTTGTGATTTATTATTGCAATTTAAGTGCCACAATGTAGGGTTTGTTTTGTCAATTTTTGATGCGATAGTGGTCTCGATGTTGTGGATAAAACTGTTGTCAAAATTGTAGATGGTTAATTGTGATTTATTATTGCAACTTCAGTGCCACAATGTAGGGTTTGTTTTGTCAATTTGTGATGCGACAGTGGTCCCGATGATGTTGATTTCTATTACCTAAGCAAAAAGATGTTGAAATTGTAAACATGTATTATTGTTTTGTATTGTATTCAAAGAAGTGTTCCCGATGTAGGTACTAAGTTTTTTTTTTTAATTTTTTTGCTTAGAAAATTGCTTGTTTATTCAAAGCAATTTATTTTTGCTTAGAAAAGAAGTTAAAATTGTAAACTTTTGTTACTTTTTTTTTAATGTTTTTTGCTTACTACTGTAATGACCCAAAATTTACGGGTATCGAAAAGTGAGTTATCGGGTCTCTGTTTTAGTAAAAAGGATTCATAAATATTTATTAAAAATATTTACGAAGTTAGTTGTGCATTTAACTAGGTTTTAGTGAAGTGAATTTGTCTAAATTAAGGTTAATTAGGAAAAAGGATTAAATTACAATAGAGGTAAAAGTTTAATTATAGATTAAAGAAAATCAAAAGGACCAAATAGGAAATTATGCCTATTTATAAAATTAAGGCGGTTAACAAAGAAATATCTTAGATTTTTTTTATTAGTTAAAATATATTAAAACATTTACTTATTATTTAAGTAAGAATATTATATTATTATATAATTATTATATAAAATATAAATAAATAAAAGAGAAACAAAGGTAAAAGAAGAACAAAGAACAGAATAGGAAACGAAAAAGGAGAGAAAAAGGGAGAAAAGAAAAAGAAAAAGAAAGAGAAATAAAGGTTTTTAAGGTTCAAACTCAAATTGGTAAGTTAGTTTAACTCTTTTTCTTGTGATTTTTGAGTTTTTATGATCCTAGAATAAAATATTACTAGTTATATGTTGAAAATTTGAAAGTTCGTAAATTTTTTGATATAGTTTATGTTGAATTAATTGATGAATTAGGGATTGAATTGATAGAAATTTAAATTAGAATTGGAAAAAGGATTAAATTGTAGAATAAGTTATAAGTTTTGTGTAATAGGGACTAAATTGTAAGAAATTTGAAATTTTGGTTTTATGATGAAAATTTGAGGGTTAAGTTAAGTTATAAGTAGAAATTATATGCAAATAAGGTATATATTGTGATAGAAATGAAAAAAATTTTAGTTAGGGATTAAACTGAAATTAAGGTAAAAAATGAATAGAAAATTTAAATATTTGATGTGAATTGATGTTGTATTGATAATTTTAACTTATTTAATATTCGTAGCTAACATCGTGCCGGAGACATCAACCAAGAAAGGAAAGGAGAAAATTGACGAGGAGTGATTCAAAATTACGGTTTGTATTACTATAATTTGAATTTTGTTATTATCAATTATTGAATTTTAAATTAATAAGCTTGGTAAGTAAAATTAAGGTGAGTATTGATATTGAATTGAATGAAATTGAATTGAATTACGAATATATGTGATTATTTGAATATATATTGATTGATATGAATTTGATTGAAATTGAATTGAGAAACATAATGCCAAGGCTTAGGCACACAGGCAGAGACACGAGTGCGTGTCTCAGTCGTGTGAGGTACACGACTTAGCACATGGGCATGTGACTTGGCCGTGTAACCCATGCAATAAATAGAGTTACAAGTCAGAGAGTTACATGGGTAAGGGACACGGGCGTGTGCTGCCATATAGCCTGGGGCATGGGCATGTCACTTGGCCGTGTGAGCCACACGGCCTGACCACACGGGTGTGTCATATAGTCACACGGGCATGTCCTTTAGTCACACAGGCTTGTGAGCCCTGCACTTAGGAAAAATTTTGAAAATTCACAAAAAATTTTCAGAACACTCGAATAAGACCCGATTTGTTTCTAACGCATATTTTGGGCTTCGATAGCCCATAAAAGGGACATTATGATTTAATTGTGAAAAGAATGCTAATTATTTGTTTAATATTTATATATGTTCTAAAAAGTCCCGTAATGCTTTGTAACCCTATTCCAGCGACGATTTAGGGTTAGGGTGTAACACCCTTTAACCCTAAACTATTGCCAAAACAGGGTTACGAAGCAGTACCAAACATATCAGAAAACTCACGAATAATTCATAAATAAATAACATACATAGCATAATCTAATCATTAAGTCCCTATAATGGACTTTCGAGGCCTAAAACACGTATTAGAAGTGGAACGGGACTTATTTTAGTGCTCCAAAATTTTTTTTGAACTCAATATAACCCATGTATAAATATCTAACCTTCGCTTCAATTTCAAAATTTACGAACTCGGTTTACTAAGACGAAAGCCCGATACTATACTTTTCTGGTGCCTGTGAATTTAGGTCATTACATAGGGGGTGTTACACTTACAATGTGTTACTGTTTTTTGTAGATGTCATCAGATAATGAATATTATATTATTTTGCATGTGGGTGGGCACTTTGTAAATGACCCATATGTTAGATATGTAGGTGAAGAAGTAATTAGGCTTAAAGAGGACCTAGACACAATATCTTATTTTGAATTATGTAAAATATTGAAAATTGGATTAGGGTTTAACACTGTCATGTTAATATATTTTCATGAGCCTGATACAGTAGGGTTACAAAATAATTCAAGGGTGATTTATGATGACACTTCCACCATAGCGATATTAGACTTTTAGGTCAACTTTAAGGAGATTGAGTTATATGTTGAACATGAGGTTGATAACCTTATAATAGTAGATGAAATTTTTTCTGTTGACTACTAGGGAGGGTGATGTTGAAAGGGAGGAAGTTAATGGGGAGGGTGATGATGAAGAGTAGAATCTAATGGTGAAGGTGATCTGGAAAAAGTAGAATCTGATGGGGAGGGTGAAGTAGGAGGGGTACAAGCTGATGGGGAAGGTGTGTCTGCTACTGGTATTGAGGTAGATGAGGATATTGGTATGGAAAGCGGTGGACATATTAGTTTAGGGTCTACTGTTGGAGAGGATAATGATAGTAAAGTTGCTGCTAATGAATATGCTGGTGATTTTGCAACATTAGATGGACCGAATAATGTTGCTAATGAATATGTTGGTGATTTTGCAACATCAGATGGACTGGATAATGTTGTTGATGCACGTAGTGTAGAAGAGGAGGATGAGAATGAGACTGAGGTATGGGACTCAGATAAACATGGAAGCTTGGTTGAGTCCGATGATGGTGAGAAAAGGAAGAGCAAGTTTCCGTTATACAGTTATAAGTTAAAATTTAGCCTGAGAGTATTGTTTAAGGATGGTAAACAGGTTAAGAGTGCAATTCGAAGTACTCCAAAGAATATAGAAGACAACTAAAGTTGATTAAGAATGAACCGAAAATGGTTGTTGTGAGGTGCATTACTTCCCCAAACTGTCCATGGAGAATTAGGGCTAGCTACAATCCTGTTTCGAAATGCTTGCAAATAAAGACGTTTCAAGATTAACACCATTGTTCAGTTGGTTTTAAGAACAAAATTGTGACTACTGTTATGATTGCTCAACATTTTGAAGCAACTATGAAGGATCACCCTAAGATGAAAGCTAAGGGAAATTCAAAGAAGATGTGCTTTTGAGATGCATGTAAATGTGACCATTGACTGTTGTTATAGAGCGAAGAAAATAATGAAGGAGAAAATGGTTGGGAATCATAAGGAGGAATTTGGCTTGCTATGGGACTATGCTCATGAGTTAAGGTCAAAGATGTCAGAAAGTACAAAAAAATAGTTGTTGAAAGGGTGACAGCAGACTCCCTTCCTCATTTTAAGAGGTATTATGTGTGCTTTGATGCACTAAAGAGAGGCTAGAAAGCGGGGTGTAGGCCACTCATTGGGCTAGATGGTTGCTCTCTAAAAGGCCCATTTAAGAGTGAATTTCTCACAACTGTTGGAAGAGACACAAACAACCAAATGTTCTCTATTGCATAGGCTGTGGTTGAAGTGGAGTACAGTGATTCATGGGCCTGGTTTCTTAGTCTTCTATCAACTGATTTGGGCTTGGAAGACGAGCATGAGTACACAATTATCAGTGACCAACAAAAGGTTAGTAAATATGCAATTTTAAGCTTTGTATTATTTTTTTAATCTGTTATTTGTATTTAACTAAAATTTTCTAACAATCTATCTCGTTCATTAATTTGAATTAGGGCCTTGAGATTGTAATTTCTGACATACTACCAAGGGTGAAGCATAGGAATTGTACAAGGCACGTGTTTGCAATTTGGTCAGGAAAAAAATTAGGGAAATCTTATGAGTGTGATTTCTGACAGATTGTGAAGTACACGACTGAGAGGGAGTGGGCGGATCTATGTTCAGTACTGGAGAAGAAAGATAAGGATGCTTACGATAATTTGATGAAAATGCCTCCAAAGATATGGACTAGGGCATTCTTGGGGACTACTTGTAAATCAGATATAGTTGACAACAATTTATGTGAAGCATTCAATTCAAGCATTGTTGAAGCTAGGTTCAAAAGCATTATCAGAATGCTTGAGGATATTAGGACCAAGATGATGACTAAGATAGTACAAAAAATGAAGCTATATAATGGATGGAAGCAAAATTATGGTCCATTGGTGAAAGCTAAGTTTGATGCCAATAAGAAGAACTGTGTAGGGTGGCAACTGATATGGAATGGTGAAATGGATATGAGTTGAGGAAAGGAAGTTATCGGTATATAATAGACCTAAGTTAAAGGATATGTAGTTGTAGAAGTTGGCAAATTAGTGGAATTCCATGTTCCCATGCATGTGCTGCCATGTATCACTTAGGGCTTCAACTAGATGAAAATATGCATGAATATTATCACATTGATACCTACAAGAAAGCTTACTTTTTTTCCAATGCAGCCCATAAATGGGCCAAATGATTGTGAAAAAAACTGGTATTCAGCTAGTGCTACATCCTATTGGAAGGAAGATGCCTGAGAGGCCCAAAAAGAATAGGAAGGTGACCAAAGATGAACAAAAAAATTAAAGCCTGATCAATTGAGTAGGAAAGGCCTACTCATGACATGTACTCAATGTGGCCAACATGGCCATAACAAGCGGTCTTGCACAAATTCGAAATAGGTATAATGTTGTTCTTCAGTTAAATATATTGAGTAAATTTTTTTTTGTCTAACCAATGATTATGATCCATTTTTTGCAGCAAGATGCACAACCACTTAAACAAAAGGGGAAATCTTCCATAAATGGGCCAAATGATTGTGAAAAAAACTGGTATTCAGCTAGTGCTACATCCTATTGGAAGGAAGATGCCTGAGAGGCCCAAAAAGAATAGGAAGGCGACCAAAGATGAACAAAAAAATTAAAGCCTGATCAATTGAGTAGGAAAGGCCTACTCATGACATGTACTCAATGTGGCCAACATGGCCATAACAAGCGGTCTTGCACAAATTCGAAATAGGTATAATGTTGTTCTTCAGTTAAATATATTGAGTAAATTTTTTTTTGTCTAACCAATGATTATGATCCATTTTTTGCAGCAAGATGCACAACCACTTAAACAAAAGGGGAAATCTTCCATTAAAAGGTCAACTACCTTAGATAAATCTAAGGGAAAACAAACATTCTGTGTAAGTTTCTTTCTTTTACTATTGATATGAGTTATTTTATATATTGTTAATATTAATATAAAATACTCTTGTAGTCTGATAGAACCACAATGAGCATGACGACAGCTTCATGCCAAGATGGTAGGGGACAACTTTTTCAACACCAAAGTCGCGAAATAACAAGCGAAAGGCTTCTTTCGACCACCTAGGAACACAAGAATCAGTTGCAGGAAACATGAGTAAATCATCGTTATTTTATTTGAATGACTTCTGCTGTTTGTCTTGTGATTCACTCTGATAACTTGCTTTTGAACTTGTGCCATAATTTATTTATCTATTTGTATCTGTTTTCTATTTCGCAGGATCATCTCGCGACAGCTCGTGATCTAAAAAATACGGCGTAAAATATTTTGCCTACAACATTCTGGTTTTGGAACAGAAGATGGTAGTCATATTTTGAGCCTACAACATTCTAGTTTTGGAATACACCATTGTTGAATGTTATTTTGTTGTATTGAAAACCAATATGTTAGTTTTCTTTTGTTCATGTATAGCTCACTCACATTTTGGTTTTTGGCTGGTATAGCGTTGATGATGTATAGGGTGAATGGTGTATTGACTAATCATATACTTTTATAAAGTACATTTATCCAATTTGCAATAGGGAAATCATATGCATAAATGATCAAGTTTGTCCTTTTAGTTTTATGTTTATTGTCACTGCATTATTTATTAAGCTAAATTAAATTAGGCATAAACAATAGATATTGGTCATTACTTCCAAGCATAATGTTAAATTACATAAAAAAACAACCAATATTTGTCAATCAACATTTGCAACTGCTAGCTGTATATGCCTCTTACCACTACTGCCAAAAAAGAAACCTATGGTGATGCGTACAATACATAACATAAAGCAAGAAAATAAGATCTTATACATTAACTTCTCTTTCTTGTTAACTTTAATTTTTTGCTTCATGGTCAACATTTTCTTCCTTAATGCTACTTCTCCTTCAACACCACAAATTGATCTACCTCCTTCAACCTCAATGCCAACAACACTACTGCCACCATTATGGTTACCATTAAATGCAACCAAATCCATAACATTCTTTCTAAGTGCTAAATTATCCTTCAAAAGATTCCGTTCACTATCACGCAATTGATGTAGTAACTCAGTCGCACGGTCACACATTTTCCCATCGTACCACTTGAAGAAATCACAACTACCATCCTACAAACAAATCCCAATTCAGCCAAATTGAAATAATCCAAAATGAAAACAAAACAAATATTGAAATTTATGAAATCATCAAAACTGAGCTCAAGCTCAATTTGCAAATAAAAAATTTTCATTTTCTCGAAAATCTGAACAACCATAAAATCTCCTCCCCAGATTTAAATCGCTCCATGAAGTGTCTCTTGGATCTAACTTATTGCAGTGACATTTTACTACCGGTCCATTCGTAGGAATACTCCTTCCACGATGAAGTAACAACATTTGCATATGACGATTTTTTCTTCGAACCATTCGAGCCATGCGTTACCCAACCTATAAACTAACTATTCGAACTATGTGAATCCATGATTTCAGACGACAAGGAAGAAAAATAAAAATTTTCGGATAGATTAAGGATTTCACGATTTGGTTCTAAGGGATTTCACGGTTTCGTTCCTAATAGTTTTAGGGATTCAACGATTTGATTCGTAAAATTTTTAGGGATTTCAAGAATATTTCAGAAAGCTAATGATTTAGGGATTTGAAGATTTTGAGATTTGAAGATTTTAGGGATTCAATGAAGATTTCGAAGGTTAGGGATTTGGGGAATTTCATAATTTGGGGATTTTAAAAGTTGGAAAAAAGTATCGAATTTGGGGGTTTGGGGATTTAGGGTTTTTTTTTGTTTTATGATTATTAAATTTGTTTAATTTTTTTACCACGTCAGCTTATTTATTTTAATGTCAGCCACGTCATCAGTCAACTGGAACGCCACGTAGACAAATTTTTTTGACTGGTTGTTGACTAACGATCAGTTGACGGTTACCGTTTCAACTGGGTTAATGTCTGAAAAATACATTACGTGAAGGGCCGATTGCAGAAAAAAAGGTTAGGGGCATATATCCAAAAGCCCCCAAAGGTTGAGGGCTTTTTTTTTTTTTGCAATTATGCCTAGTATATAATAACATGCAATTATTCTTATTATAGATGTGATATCCATATTTTTCCAACAAAACACAAAAATATATATATTTTCCATCTTTTTATTTTTTCATCCTTTAATTTTTTTAAAATCCTTCTATATAAATTTTATATCTTTTTATTTTTCAAAACTTTAAATTTTCTAATTCTTTCCATTTGGTCCTTTAATTCATTAACATTTGGGTGGTCAACAAATATAATATAAAATAGATGGATAATCAAATGAGATAAATATTAAAATTATACATGAATTTTTGTTTAATGTGCAATATTATATATGAAGTTTAATTTTATGTAATTTTATACATGATATTCTGGCTTGGTTC
Organism: Gossypium stocksii; assembly: GCA_020496765.1. Lineage (NCBI taxonomy): Eukaryota > Viridiplantae > Streptophyta > Magnoliopsida > Malvales > Malvaceae > Gossypium > Gossypium stocksii. Next base: position 8,165,675 of record CM035623.1, read on the forward strand.
AATTTTCTCAAATCCTTAACAGTATTATCAATATAACATCATTTTATGTTTACATATTACAGGAAAAATAATTATACTTATCTAATATAAAAAAATAAATTGATATATTTATTTTTAAATGTGAATGATTGAATCAAAATCAAAATTTTATGTACACATTTGTACCGAAATCAAAGTTTATGTTTATAATTGCACAAAATTAAAGTTTAAAGTTTAGAATTGTACAAAATCAAAGTTAATGTATCAAATTGCACATTGAATTAAAGTTTAAGTATATGTTGATATAGTTAAAATCAACAATAAGGCCCTATATTCTTCACAAATTTAGAATTTAGTCCTTGTACTTTTATTCCAAAAATTTAGTTATTCATTTTTCAAATTTCAAAATTCAGATTCAATTGCTAACACTGTTAAAATTATATTTATTAAAACATCATTTTTTAATTACATGATTATCAAATCAGTATTTTTATTATTTTAAAATATCATATCAATAAATAAAAAAAATAATTTAATAGTGTGAATAGTATATAGATTTATGGGAAAATTTTAACATTTTGATATTTATCCCTAATCAAATGCTCACTTTTCATAATGGGGTTTGATGAAAATGAAAAATCAGGTTATTAAAAACTAGCCAATGGCATTTCTAAGGCGGTCGACATTGGTTGCTCATCAAGCTAACAGGCTCGCTGGCGTGGAGAATATAGAGATTGTAAAGGTTTTTAAAGCTTCGACATTCATTCCGCCGTATCTGAAAAATGGCTAGTGGTGGTACCAACCAGCAACCAACCGCCGCCTACAAACCCTACCGTCACCTGAAAACGCTAGCTGGCCACCAACGCGCCGTATCCTGTGTCAAATTTTCCAACGACGGTACCCTCTTAGCCTCCGCCTCCCTCGACAAAACCCTAATTATTTGGTCCGCCTCGACCCTCTCCCTCCTCCACCGCCTCGTCGGCCACTCGGAAGGCATATCAGACCTCGCCTGGTCCTCCGATTCTCACTACATCTGCTCCGCCTCCGATGATCGCACCCTTCGCATCTGGGATGCACGACCCCCGTTCGATTGCCTCAAGATCCTCAAGGGACATTCCGACTTCGTCTTTTGCGTGAACTTCAACCCGCAGTCGAATCTCATCGTCTCAGGCTCCTTCGACGAGACGATTCGCATTTGGGAGGTGAAAACCGGCAAGTGCTTGAGGGTAATCCGAGCCCACTCCATGCCGGTGACGTCGGTTCATTTTAACCGCGACGGTTCGCTGATTGTATCTGGCAGCCACGATGGGACATGCAAGATTTGGGCCGCCAAAGAAGGTACTTGCTTGAAAACCCTAATCGACGACAAAGATCCCGCTGTCTCGTTCACCAAATTCTCCCCCAACGGGAAATTCATTCTGGTCGCAACCCTCGACAGCACTCTTGTAAGTTAAAATAAAAAAAAAAACATCTTTTAACCTTTCAAAATCAAACCGAATCCGATTGAGATTTTAGAAACTAACCCTAATTCCTCTTGATTTTGATTGCAGAAGCTGTGGAATTATTCAACCGGTAAGTTTCTAAAAATTTATCAAGGACATACAAACAGAGTTTACTGTATAACATCAACATTCTCGGTTACGAGCGGGAAGTACATCGTTAGTGGATCAGAGGATAAATGTGTTTATCTATGGGATCTTCAATCCAAAGCCATGATTCAGAGACTCGAAGGCCATTCGGATACTGTTATATCCGTGACTTGCCATCCCGTTGAGAATAAAATCGCCTCTGCTGGGCTTGACGGGGATCGAACAATTAGGGTTTGGGTTCAAGATGCTTGAATTCGCCATTAAATTCAGTCTCTCCCCACCTTTGTTTCCCACACCATAAATGATTTTCGAATAACATGAACTCCCAGAAATTTATGAATATTGAATCTACAAAATTTTATAATCATCTAATATTCAGACTCCCCATGATGAAAAAAACTAAAGCTTTTAGAAATCAACTTTCATTTGCTTTAGCCAAGGAAATTTTGTCAAATTAATAGTAATAGGTAAAATGTAGTTGGAATTTTAATCATTTGATTAACAATTTTTGGGATATTTCAGATTTTGAATTGAGTTTCTATTTGAACGTATTTGAATTTACTTTTATGGGTTTCCATATATTCACTGTTTGGATTGATGAATATATAAATATTGAGTTCGGTTTTAGTTTTTTGATATTGTTGTATTTAAAATTATGGGATCTAATTTTAGTTACACCTTTTAAATATTAATTACTAGGTTCCTTATCTTGCAGATGAGTTATCGAAATAAGCTTTTGTTTGCCTCTTCAAATGATCTTATTGTCTAAATTTTCAAATAGAACCAAAACAAATGGTTAACAAGTTTGTTGTAAGGTGAAATATGGTGTGCATTGTTCTTGTGGCGGCAAGCATTTAGCTAATCGAGGTAGACTCTGACCGTCTCATGCATACTTCGAAGGTTGTATCATAAATGCAAGAACGATGAATATGGCAAAGCCTATTGAGGGGTGAAGTGCGATCGTTGATTGTGGTGTTAAGGAGGTTGCAACTAATGTTCAATATTACCATTTAAATATTATGGGATCTAATTTTAGTTACACTCTTTAAACATTAATCATTAGATTCTATATCTTCAAATAACTTTAGCTTAGTTTGGATGGGCGGTGTGTTTACCTTCGGTGAGGTTAAAAATAGTGGTGGCGGTGAGATTAGTTACTGTAGCGGTGAGATTGGATACTGTAACAGTGAGATTAGAAACAATGATAGAGTGTGTGTTTGGATTCAAACGCAGCTGTAGTGGTGAGATGAGAATAAAAATGACCATTATAGACATTAGTTTACAATTTATTTATAATAAAATAAATAATCAAATTTATATTTATATTTATATTAAATGATATAACATAAAATAAAATTGTATTTTTTATAAATAATAATTAAAATATTAAAATTATATGCAATAAAATTTAAATATTTTTAAATTATATTCATAAAAAATAATAAAATATATTTAAATTATTTTATATTAAATAATAATTAAACTTATATATTAATGACAACAAATTTATATATTTATTAAATTGTTATAAAAAAATTATATAATAATGTCTAATAATATTTTACTTTCTATAAAACTCAAAAAAAAAAAAAGAAAACAAGGGTAAAAAAGAAACTCACCTCAACTTTTTCTCCACTGGCACCTTTAGCTCCAGTGAAAATTGAGAGCAGCACTGAGGTGAGAGTGCTCAGTTGGACTGCACCTCAAATCTTCCAAACAAGAAACCAGTGCAGTGAAAAGGAATATTCACCCAATATTCCATCTCACCATGGGTAAAATCTAATCCAAAGGAAGCCTTCGTCTAAATTGTCAAATAGAAAACAAAACAAATGGGCAACAAGTTCGTTGTAAGGTGAATTGTGATGTGCATTGTTCTCGTGGGGGCAATCATTTAGTCAATGAGGCAGACTCTGATCGTTTCAATGCATGCTTAAAAGGTTGTAACAAAAAATGCAAGAACGATGACTGGCAAAACCTATGGAGAGGTGAAGTGCGATGCTAATTGTGATGCCAAGGAGATTGCAACCAAGTTAAATATTGCCATTTAAATATTATGGGATCTAATTTCAATTACACCCTTTATATATTAATCACTAGATTCTCTATTGTAATCGGCTAATTTCACCCGGACCCAAACCAGACAAAAACCAAACACCAAAATAAATAAAATTTAAAAAAATATTAACAGTTCAGTCCAATTACGATTATAGGCCCAAATCACAAAATTACAAGCTCAAAAAAATAAAAAAAAAACCCAACGGCCCAATATGGCCCAAAACAGAAAACCCTAGCCCACAACACCTAAACAGAAACAGAAACCCTAGGCGCCGCACGTCAGCACGCCACCGCGGAGCCTGCTACCAACTACTCCTCAACCACCCCTGCAGAGAAGAACAGACACACAACAGCCAGTACAAGCAGTAGAAAAATAGTAAAAAAACAATATAAAAATGGCTAAAAAAAGGCCAAAAAATCGATTGTAACTGGATTTTTTTAGAGAAGAGGAAATCAGATACAAATTTTTAAAAGGTGATTTTTATGTTTTTTTATTTTTTAAATCTACTATATTTTTTACATGTAAAAAACAAAAATAAAAAGAAAAGAAAAGAGAAAAACCTACCTGACCCCTCGCATTTGGCCACTGTGAACGACCGAGGTTGTCACCTCCGATGAAAGGTGACCGAAAACGAAATTTCTTTTTAGTTTTTTTGGGTATTTTTGTTAGGTTTTTGAAGATCTCGAGTCCCGATCTAAGTTCAGGAGGCCGAGATGATCAAAAGGGAAATTGAGTCCAAGATTTATTAGACCATTTGAAATTGTAGAAAGAATTTGCCCTGTGGCTTATCGGTTAGCTCTGCCTTCAGAACTTGAAAAGATTCATGATGTGTTCTATGTGTCTATATTGTGACATTACTGATCAGATCCCTCACATGTGATTTTGCACACATAAATTGAGCTTCAACCAAGTCTGACTTATTTAGAGGAACTAGTGAAGATTTTAGCTCGAGAAGTTAAAGAACTACAAAATAAACGAGTACCGTTAGTTAAAGTGTTGTGGCATCGACATGGTTCGAAGGAGGCAACCTGGGAAACAGAAGAGTCAATGAGATCACAGTATCCGAACTTATTCTCATGTAATAAATTTCGAGGGCGAAATTTCCTAAAGGGGGAGAGTTGTAACAGCCCAACTTTCAGTGGTGTTGGAAATGGTAATTCGAGATCACTAAATCTAACGAGTGAGTTTAGAAAATTAAATAAATTAATATTTATGAGGTGAGTGTGATTTTGGAAATATTTTTAAATTATTGAATTTTGTGATTTAAAAGAAATTATTAGGTAAATTGGATTGAAAACGAGGTATCGAGACCTCAATTTCATAAACCAAGTTGTAAATATTTTTATAAATATTTACGAAGTGTTATTAAGATAGAATTAAAGTTTCGTTAGAAAATTTTAGCATTTTGATAGTTAATTAAATAAAAAGGTGAATTAAAGTTTCGTTAGAAAATTTTAGCATTTTCATAAACCAACTTGCTAAAATGATTAAATAGCTTAAGTGATGAATAAGGAGGGACTTAAGGCATAAATATGCCAATAGGAGATAGTTGAGGCGGCATAAGAAGAGAAAAATCTGAAAAAATTGATGTAACAAGGGCAAAATTGAAAATTTTACAAAATTAACAAATAAAAATCTAAATTAAAAGAGTTTCTAGCAATTTCTACATATTTCTCAGCCAAAAACGCCATTTAAGAGTCCCTATAAGCTGGTTTTTCATATATTTTCATCATGTAAGTTCAATTTTTAATTATTTCTTGTACTTTTTGTGATTTTGATACTTTTACAATTAGGTCCAACTATTTATTTCATTAGTTTTTGATTTCATGGGTGATTTTGAAAGTTACCATTGATGAGTGCTGGATTTTTATGATGAATGAAAATGGAATTGAAGCTTTAATTTTGTTATATGATGATTTTATTAAGTAATTTTGATAGAAATTGATTTTAGGACCTAATTATGGAAAAGTTTGGAATTAAGGTTTATTGCTGAAATTTTTATTTAAAAAGGTTGTTAAGTAGTTTAAAATGACAGAATAAAGTGTTAATTGAGAAAAACTAGCTCAATTAATGGGTTAATTGAGCAAGGACTAAATTGCAAAAATTGTAAAATTTGGGGTAAAAATGTGAAATTTCAAAAAGTGAGTGGCATAAATTGAAGAATAAGATTAGATACTGATAAATGAATAATTTTACATTATAGATCAAGAATCCAAAGATAAATGAAGAAAAGAGAAATTAACGGATTAGTTCTTGAATCGCTACAACTTCTACAAATTGTCCCAAGTAAGTTCATACGACTAAATTCTTGTGATTATTTGTTAAAATTAAGCAATATATAATGTATTAGTTGAAATGTATATTATTGAATTATGGTTATTATAAAAACATGAAATCGAATAAAGAGTTCAAATTAGATAGAGCGCAAAATTGAGTATGATCATCCAATGAAAAGTGATGAATTGACGGATAAGACCATGGTTGGACCATGACATAGTGAAGATGTAAGACCATAGCTGGGCTATGGCATTCTAGTGAAAAGACCATAGCTGGGCTATGGTATCAGTGGACCACATTGAATATTAATGAACATTAGTGAGCATAAGACCATGATTGGACGATGGCAGTAAGTGAATAGGTATAAGACCACAGTTGGACTATGGCATTAGTGAAAAACGACGTACTCAATTTCGTAAAACGTTCGCTAAACTGATAAAAAGATGACAAATGATATGTGAATTAAAGTGATCAAACTTAAATAGTTAACGATATTAGGCTCACTCACATGAATTTGTCATTGGAAATGTGATTGGCAAGAAGTGTAAATGAAATACTTGTTTTATAAATTGTTATGATATATTCGGTAAGAATTATCATTAAAGCTTATGAACTTACTAAGCTTATATAAGCTTACTCTTGGGTGTTAAATATTTCTTGTAGATTGACAAGATTCTGGAGGATCGGATCACCTTTTCAAATCACACTATCCAGATATTTCCCCGGTAGAATTTTATTATACATCTTTTGGGTTTATATGGCATGTATAGGGTTGAATTGGTAATGAAATGGTTAGAATTGAGATTGTGAGACTTAAATAAGTATGCATGTATTAGAACTTGATATGTTTATGATTTTAGAACATAGTTAATACATATTTTGGCATGAATTGGTTGATTGGTTGAGTTATATTGGTTGTGAAAGTGTTATGTGCAGGTAGGGTATGAAAATGGTGAGAAATGTGGCCATAAAATGACCTATTTTCGTCTACACGGGTAGACACACATTCGTGAGTCTTGACACATGGCCTAATACATGAGCATGTGGCTTGGCCGTGTGTCCCCTACATCTTAAAATTGAGAAACAAAATGCTTAGGATTGAGTACGTGGATAGAGACACGGGCGTGTGTCTCAGTCGTGTGAGGTATACGGCCTAGCACACGGGCGTGTGACTTAGCCGTGTGACCTTAAATTCTTTGTGAGTTAAAAGTCAGAGAGTTACACAGGTTAGGGACACGGGTATGTGAAACCACATGGTCTGAACACATAGGCGTGTCCCTTACCACACAGGCATGTGACTCCTTTATGTGATAAAAAAATTTAAATTTTACTAAAATTTTTTTATGATCTCGATTTAGTCTCGATTCGTTTCTAATGCACGTTTGGGCCTCGAGGACCCATGTAAGGGACGTTATGATTGAATTTGGAAGATGAATAGTAAATGACTTAAATTATCAGAAATTATTCTGTAAACTTTGGTAATACTCCGTAACCCTATTCCGGCGACGGATACGGGTTAGGGGTGTTACAAATTAAATGCATATTACCTTACGCGTCCTGTTCGTTGTTTCATGTGATGCACAAAAAAGGGAAAATTTTAAACGGAAGCAAATGTTCATTATTTTGGAATTAGAAAAGTCGTGTTCCTAACTTACAGAATATGACTTCTTCTAAAACTGAGATAGTCGAATATTTACCTTAAAATAGAAAAATGAGATTTAAGTAATCGGCGTTTATTTTCGTTCCCAAGAATTTAAGGCATTGTGTCCTAACTTACGTGACATGATCCTTCCTTCTCAATTAACTTGAAATAACCCCTTTTCATGAAAAATTGATTTAGTCAGGAAATGGATCGTATTTTAAATTCCCTTTAAATTTTCAATTCACGACACTAAGACACTAAATAATCAATTAGGTACCAATTTTGGGCGTAATAAGGGTGCTAACTCTTCCTCATACGTATCCAACTCCCGAACCCATTTCTTGAATTTTGTAAACCAAGAATCATTATTTTAGTAAATCAAACCGTTTATTAAAACGATTAAATTACGAGATGACTTGATTATGCCTCTTAAAAATGATTAGTGACGACTCCCATTTTCGTTTGTTTTAAAATAAAAAATCGATTTAAAGAAAAAAAGAGTTCCACCATTTATCTTGCGGATGAGTAACCAAAATAAGTTTTTGTTTGTCTTTTCAAATAGCTGTTTAAATTTTAAAATAGAAACCAATACAAATGGCCAACAAGTTGGTTGGAAGGTGCTTCATGGTGTGCATTGCTCTCGTGGCGGCAAGCATTCAGCCAATTGAAGCAGACTCCAATGGTTTCAATGCATGCGTCAAAGGTGGTAATAAAAAAATATAAGAAGGATGATTAAGACGAAGCCTTTTAAGGGGTGAAGGGAACTGCTGATTATGATGCGAAGGAAGTTGCAACTAAATTGAATAGTCAGTTAATTCCACAATTTCCATCGACGAAGATTAATGCCTCTAATGCTTCTTGGTTCAATCAAATTTATGTTCTTTATTGCATTATATAATGGCTGCTCAATTTTATTTTCATATCTAAAAATTTTCCTTCCATTTTTTTTTCTATTCAACAGTAAACCTGTAGTCGACCGGGCTGAATCTTGAATATGGAATTCAACGATTTAAATTTGGGAGCAAATTGTTGCAACCAAAATTACTATTTAGTAATTAGAAAACAATTTTCCTTTATTTTTTTAATCAACATAAAATCTAAATAAGTATTTGTATAAGTCTTGTAAATATTGAATTTATTATGCCATACTTAATTATTTTTAGGTCTAATTATAATTTTTTTTTACTCTGCAGTAAAGAAGAAATTAATTAATTAATTTTAATTTATCAGAATTTAATCTTTATACTTTGCGAGAATTTAAAATTTACTCAAGTTGTCGTTAACACATGAACTACTAATTTTTGCTACTCTGTTACATATAAATTGTTGAACAGTTAATTTTTGCTATTTGTTTATATATAAATTGTTGAATTATTGATTAATGATTTAACAGAATTTAGAAAAAAAAAGGTTAAAAAATGTTATCCAATTAAACTAATTTTACACGAACCCCTAGTAATGAAAGTATTTTATTAATTTTATGCTATGAATTTTGTAATGACAATTTAAAATCAGTGCATAATTATTTACTTTACTAAAAAAACAATAAACCAATTCTTTTTTTTTCTCTTGTTTAAGAAAATTGAAGCAGACTCTTCTATTTTTTGAGCCCAAACCTAAAACCAAACGGGCCCCCAATTCCTTTATTTTCTTTTTCTGTGCGGCTTCCTTTAAAGAACATTCGTGCAGTGTCGACTTCACTAGTATCATTTCACTGTGCGAATTTCTATGACCCTTGCTTAGTTATGGCTTCCAACTTCAATTTGTTATTGTATGTTTTCAGCTTTACCCTTTAATGAAGAAGGGTGTTTATTCATTTTTCTTTTACGCAGAAAGTATAATCAGTTTGGTTATGTCTTTGATTTATTTGATAAAATGCCTCACCGAGAATCAGACTGCAAGTGAAGAACAGCATGCAGGAAACTCTGCATCATTTATTTCCAGTTTCTAGCTCACCTGCATTGTTTCTCTGTGCCAATTTTGATGACCCTTAATAATGACTGTCAGCTTGACTTTTACACTGTAAGTTTTTAGCATTTCCTAGCAAAAGTGTCATCAGTTGGTTTATGTCTTTGACTTATTTGATGAAAGGTCTCAGAGAGAAGTAGACTGCTTCTCTCTATCTTCTTCTTGCATGAAAGTTAAACCTGTTATTTTCTATAAATCGATTAAATATGATTAAACCTTTTCTTCGTATAGAAATGCTGATTGAGTCCTTGCCATGTTGCACCTTTTTTTGTATGGTTCTTAAACGTAGAAGTTAGGTTTATATTCATTTGAGCTCTCTTTAAGCCAGTTCAAGGTTGTTCTTTTTTTTTTTTTTTTTTCAGTCTATTAGGTTTCTTAGAAAATCTACTAACATTGCAGGTTCTGATCCTTGTAAACATTTTATTTCTGGGAAATTGCTTGCCAAGAGGAAAATGAGACGTTCAACCGCTTCAGTCTCCCCTTCCTTTTTATCTGCCTTACTTTCTTGTAGGCATTTTCGTGTTGCTAGGATTTGCAGATGCCAGTCTCCTGTTTATGGGAGTCATAGGTGGTTTTGTGGGATTTCCGACTCGTTGTCAAACATTACACTAAACGCATCTTCAAGTTCTCCTAATAGGTTGATGCTATTTTCAACAATGGCTGGTACAATCTTGGTCCAGGCTCGAGACCCAGCCAAACTAAATATGGAAATACTTAATGCAATTGATGAACGAAGATATATAGATACATGGAAGCTGTATGAACAGCACATGCAGATGGAAGGGTTTCCTCGAAAATCTGTTGTGAACAAACTTCTGACAGGTTTTGCGGAAAGCCTCGATGTTAAATGGCTTGAGAAGGCTTATGCGATGGTTGAACAAGCCTTTGAGGAGAGTAAACAGAATTTGTTGGAGAAGGAGCCTCTGATATATCTTTCTCTTGGTCTTGCCAAATGCGGTTTGCCGGTTCCTGCATCGACCATTCTGAGAAAATTGGTAGAAACTGAACAATTTCCTCCTGTAACTGCCTGGTCAGCCATCTTGGCCCACATGTCACAAACAGCTCCCGGTGCTTACCTAGCTGCTGAATTGATTCTTGAGATAGGTTATTTGTTCCAGGATGGGAGGGTGGACCCCCGTAAGAAGAGTAATGCACCCTTGATTGCTATGAAGCCTAATACTACCGCTTTCAACATTGCTTTGGCCGGGTGCCTTTTATTCTGGACAACAAGAAAAGCAGAGCAGCTCCTTGACATAATGCCTCGAATTTGTGTAAAAGCTGATTCAAACTTACTGATTGTAATGGCACACATATATGAAAGAAATGGGCGAAGGGAAGAGCTGAAGAAACTTCAGAGGCACATAGATGAAGCTTGTGACTTAACTGATATTCAGTTCCGACAGTTTTATAATTGCTTGCTTACATGCCATTTAAAATTTGGTGATCTTGATTCTGCCTCTAATATGGTCTTGGAAATGCTACGGAAAGCAAAGGATGCGCGGAATTCTCTTGCTGCTGCTACGCTTGTGCTTGAAGCTGCTAGAAATGATAACAGAGCCTTTACTGCACGTAGTTCTCGGCCAAATCTGAGCCAAAATGAACCAGAGGGATCACATAAAGACAGATTAATAGAGCACCAGATTATATCTTATGATGAGTTCTCTAGAGATAGAAATTTTGTTAAACTTGGAAATGAGGCTAAGGAAGTACTTCTTAGTTTGCTAGGTAAGTTGCAGACACAAGTTGAATTGATTACTACTGAACATGGCATTCTACAACCAACAGAAAAAATTTACGTGAAATTGGTTAAGGCTTTCCTTGAAGCAGGGAAGCTCAAGGATTTGGCTCGGTTTCTTATCAAGGCTGAGAAAGAAGATTCCCCAGTTTCCAATGATGATTCGGCATTGGTTCATGTTATCAAGTCATGCATTTCACTTGGGTGGTTAGATCAAGCGCATGACCTCTTGGATGAGATGCGTTTTGCTGGAGTTAGAACCGGTTCTTCTGTATATGCCTCCCTGTTAAAAGCATATTGTAAAGCAAACCGCCTACGAGAAGTGACTTCACTTTTACGAGATGCTCAGAAGGCTGGGATCCAACTAGATTCTAGTTGTTATGACACATTGATACAATCCCGAGTGCTTCAACAGGATACTCAAGGAGCTCTTGATCTATTCAAGGAGATGAAGGAGGCTAAGATACCCAGAGGTGGTAATCCTGAATTCGAGCAGTTGGTCGAGGGATGTGCAGGCAATGCTGAAGCAGGGTTAATGGCGAAGCTCTTGCGAGAAATCAGGGAAGGCCAGAAACTGGATAGTGGAGTACATGACTGGAATAATGTAATACATTTTTTCTGTAAGAAAAGGTTAATGGCAGATGCCGAAAAAGCTTTGGCAAAAATGAGGAGCCTGGGGCATACTCCGAATGCTCAAACCTTCCATTCTATGGTCACTGGATACGCTGCTATTGGAGGAAAATACATCGAGGTAACCGAGCTCTGGGGTGAAATGAAATCACTTGCTTCTTCCGCTCCAATGAAGTTTGATCAGGAACTTCTGGATTCTTTGTTATATACCTTCGTGAGGGGCGGATTTTTCGTTCGAGCTAACGAAGTTGTCGATATGATGGAAAAAGGAAACATGTTCATTGACAAATACAAGTATCGAACCCTCTACTTGAAATACCATAAAACACTTTATAAGGGCAAGACTCCTAAATTCCAGACAGAATCCCAGCTAAAGAAGAGGGAAGCTGCTTTGAGTTTCAAGAAGTGGATTGGTTTATGTTAGAAGGAGATTCATTTGGGTGCTACATGTAATTTAGAGCTACATCTGCATTGATGACATTTCGTATATCCACACAAATTTTCATGTTAAGGTATTTACATTTGAATAATATGTATATTTTTTTTTGTGTTTTAGGTATTTGACATTTGTGTCACGAGTTAAATAATATTATAATATTTTTTTTAAAAGTTACAACCATTAGAATAAAATCATTTGAAGACTCAAACTTGGACATTAAAATTCTCTGCAATTCTATCAGTGAGCCAAAACTTCATTGATAATTTTTTTTAAATTAATAAATATTATCGTAAGAGAATTTAGTTCTTTTGTTTTAATTTAACTAAATAAAATATTATTTCCAATTCTAGCTACATTCATATTTATTTCTTAAAGTACATTTTTTGAATATGTACAAATTTTATTTGTCGAAAAGACATACTTGACACTAGTGTGCATTGAAAATCCTAATTCTTTGTACTCTATAGTCACAAAAACGGAGTCGATGCGATGAAATAGGAAATTGACTCGTGCATCAAATTCATGGATGATTTTTAACAAAGAAGTTGACACTTATGGTTAATTTAATCTAAATCCTTTGGGTTTAATAATTTATCCGGCCTTTTAATTTTATAAAAAAATTATTTTAGTTGTTCATTTAATTTTTTTCTTTTTTTTAATTTTTAAATTTATATTATTTTTCAAATTACTCTAAAATGGATAAAAAAAGTTAACATTTGTTAATTTTACTAACATGTCATCCACATGACAGTCTAAATTAGAGGGTTAAATAATAATTTATAAATGTTAAGAGTTAATTTCTTTCGAATTATAATCAAATTAATAGAATGTATAATTGTTGAGGACATTCTTAATCGTACATAATAAAAAAGGGAAAAAAAATCAACCCAATAAATTTAGTGACCAATTATAAAACTTTTTATAATTGACACTATAAAATTTCATTTTACTAGAAGAAAGTAACCTACATAACAGTTGGCTTCATCTAAGTTCATAATCCAATAAAATATACAACATATGAATAAATTTCTACTAATTTTTAGCTAATAATTAAATGCTAAATGTCATCGGACTTGTTGCTTTGCTGCATAACTGATTAGTAATATCTTTTTATAAGTCAAAAGTTTTGTATTGTCCCTCTAATTGAACTAAAAAAAAAGGCTCCAAGTTACTTAAAATATGCAAGTCAAATCATTCTTTATTAGTTTGTAATTTGTGAGTCCGTAAAGCTGCTGAACTGAACAGCTACTTTTTGATACCAATGGAGGAAGAAAATCGAAAAGCCATGGCAGATAAGAAAAAGAAGGTGAAAAATGGATGTATAGGCTTCATGCACGCCGATAGTGTAGATATGTGGTTGATGGGTGCAGGCTTCATTGGAGGTGTTGCAGATGGCAGTGTAGCACCATTGATAATATATTTGATTGGCGGAATGTTTTACAAGATTGGTGGGGCTAGTTCAGCTTCAGCTGCTGGTATGCTCACCACAACGTTCACCAGGTACCTTGTCATTTGCAAATTATGCTGTGTATATAATCTGGCTTGTAGCGACGTAAAATTTGCTTCGGTCGCTAATTATGGCGATTTGTTGAAAACTTTGAAAAATCGAATTTTAATTTTATTTAAAAGGAGAGTCGCCACCGATCTTTTTTCTAGGTGTGATCGGACACCTAATAAAACCACTTTTTAACAGAAAAAATTTCATTTTTAGATAAAAAGAGGGCCGGGTTTAGGTCTACGTCAAAATTCAGAGAAAAATAGGGCTCGGGAGTCGGTTACGCACGAGGAAGGTATTAGCACCCTTGTGACGCCCAAAATTGGTATCTTATTAAACGTACGTGTTGTCTTGATTTTTAAAAATGCGAGTTCAATATGAAACTTAATCGTGATTCAATTGAGACAATAGGAAATTTCGAGTTTTTGATTCTTTAGAAGGACATCCCGTTTTAACACGAGTCGTCGTCTTTCACCCAACATAGCGATGAAATCGACAATTTAATGTTAAACCGGCACGTTGCCCTTTTTTAAAAAACATGAAAAAAAGTATTTTGAAAACGACGCAAGAATTTGTAACAATATTGTAATGCAAGACAATCTAGACAGATATTAAATTTGAAACATGCAAATAATAAGGTAAAATGCAAATATACGATCAATAATAAATACAGTAATTAAAATATTGACAAACATATATGATGTTAAACAAGATGATAAGAGTATTAAAAAACATAAATAGTATTTTAAAAATATACATGAGATAATAGGATGGAAATACATAAATAATGTGATATTAGAAGTATCTATACATAATTTATAAAAATATGTACGTAAAAATATGTATATATATAATAGAAAAATAAAATTAAAAACAAGACCAAGTATAATAGATATAAAATAATGGTAATAAAATAAAAATAGAATATGGAAGTCATAAAAAAAAAATCTGAAAATAATCATTGATGCTACAAATATATATATATATACATATATATAGTAAAAGTATATATGCATGAAATATAAAAAAGTTATACTTAATAATATTAAAAATATACGTAATATATATACATGTAAAAGGTAATGATAGTAAAACTACATAAAATGTATGTATATACTAGTAATCACAATGATAACGGTGGTAGAATAATATTATAATGAAGAAAATAATGATAATATATATATATATATATATATATATTTGTTAAAACAATACTTCATAAATATGTACATATATACTAAAAAAAATTAAAAAATATATAAACATAATATATACATATAATATAATTATTGAAAACACATACAATATATATATATATAGTATTAAAATGTACATAATATATGAATATTAGGAACAGTAATAATATTAAAAAACAAACAATTAATAAACATGTACGAATATATATATATATATATAAGTATTAACCGAAGCTAAAATAATACTACTAATAGTAAAATATACTAATAATAATAATAATGATAATAATAATGGGGTAAAATATCTAAATAAATAAAAAGGATTAAACTGAAAAACGGAACAAAATTTCGGGTTGAACTTAAATACAAAAAGACGAAAAAGAATCGAATTGAATACGCGTAAAACCCAGAGGGACTTAAACAGGAAATAAACCTTCTTCCCAAAACGCACAGCAGCGATAGGGACTTGAATGAGAACGAAACAAAACCCTGGGGCTAATTTAAAAGACATAGAAACTTAATTGCGAGACACTGAAAAAGCGGAAGGGCCAAACGCGCAAATAGCCCTTCCGCTTAAAAACACGCGGATCCTAGCCCTTTCAGACGGGTCGGGTTCGGGTCCCTAACACAAAACGTCACCGTTTTGTACCCGGTGTACCAATCTGAAACGGTGCCGTTTCATCAATTGATAAAATCAATTTTTTTTGGGGTTAAAATCTCATTTTGCCGAAATCTTAAAGGGATTCAAAGGGGAGGCTTTAGTTTTTCTCTGCTAGGGTTAAGCTTAGCCCCCCCCGTTCGGCCTTCACTGCCCCTGTTCATCGCGCCACCGTGCCACCATCGCACTTGGTGGTCGATACTGTGCGAAGATAGGCCCTCCAGCCCCGTTTCAAGGCCTCATTCGAAAGTCTTACCTTCTCGGGCCAAAAGACAAACGGCGACAGCCCTCGACCACCCGGGTCAGGCTCCGACGAGGGAGAACGAGTCTCCGACGCCGCAAGCATGAAGATTTCGGTAACTCTTCTCCTTTCCCTTTTATCTTTTTTTTGTTTAAAAGAATTGAAATAGAAAATGAAAGAAAATCGAAAAGAAAAAAATCAATTGAAAGAAAAAAAAACGCAACCTTTTTGCTTCTCTTTTCTCTTTTTGATCTCTGGAAAATAGTTCTAATACAACTTTTTTGTTTCTTATTATTTCATGTAAGCAAAAAATGGGATCCTCTTACAAAACTTTCGGCCTCTCTGTTTTTTTAGCCGAATGAGACCCCCCATTACAATTGATTTTTCGGGCTTTTAATAGCCGAAATCCTATTTTACTGTTTATGTATACTGTTTGTGTTATCTGTTCTGCTTCTGTCTTCTCTTTGCGTGTTTGCAGGTATAGTGGAGCAGAAATGACGGGAGCAGGTTCGGCTGAGCGGCGGCAGCAGGCTAGGTCGGCTGTGGCAGAATCGAGTGGGAAGCTAGAGTTAGGGTCCGTCCGGTGTAACCGGGTCTGGTGAGCTGACCGAGTACGGGTTTTGGGGTTACTGGGCTTTAAAATTTGGGTCATGTATTTGGGGTTAATTGGTTAAGGGTTTGGGCATTTGGGTTATAAACTGGTTTGGGTTAGTTGATTTTAAGGGTTTAGTTAGGTGGGTCTTAATCGGGTTTGGGTTAAGGTTAACGGGCCAGTGGGTTTGGGTTTAAGTATTTAATTTGGGTTGTAAGGGGTTTTGATGTAACCGGCCAAAATTGGCCTATGACATGGCTAAGATCATTTTGGTTAATTTGCTTTCTAAGGCTAACAGTTTGATCTATATGTGGTTTTGACAGCCTGTGGGAGGTGGGTTGGTTCTCTCCTAGGTGATTTTAAAGTTCATATATCCGAGTCCCAATGCTTATTTCATTACTTGGGTGATTCTAAGTAAAGAGATTTAAAATTCATGTATTATTTCTTTCCATTTTTAATTTTTCAGAAGGATTTTGTTGGACAAGAACAGGTGAAAGACAAGCCACAAGAATGAGGACAAGGTATTTGAAAGCTGTTCTAAGACAAGAAGTAGGCTACTTTGATTTGAACATGACAAACATAGCTGAAGTAGTCACAGGCATTGCCAATGACTGTTTCACTATTCAAGAAGTTATAAGTGAGAAGGTTGTAAATGCTTCTAACATATATCAAAATATGTGTGTATAGAAGGTTGCTTTGATTGACTTTTTTATTATGTCAGGTCCCGACTTTAATAACAAGAGGTGTTATATTTATTGGAAAGTATATTGCAGCTTTTTTGATACTATTGGCATCTATCCGATTAAGCAACAAGTAAAAAAAATAGTGAAATAAATTGAGAAATTGAACACACAAATTTAATGTGAAAAACCCCTCCAAAGAGGATAAAAAACCACAGACAAAGATAATTTTACTATAATGGCAAAAGAGGAAGAGTACAAAAGATGAAGATAAAAACTAAACCCCGAAAACCCGAAAATAAAGAACCCGAAAAACGTAAACACAAAATTCTCTAAATGTGTTATGAGTTCTAATATAATGGGTGTGTTTTCTAAAGTTGTAAAAGAGCTTATTTATAGACTAAATTCATAGGTCAAATAATAATAAAATAATCTAAACTAATCAGTGTTTGATTGAAACAAATAAACAGAATTTAACTAAATCATTATTTCTCAAATTTAACTGAAATTGAAGTCGTACTTAACAAATCTCCAACTTGACTCATATTTCCACAACGTCATCTTTGCCAAAGCTTGGATTGAGCCTATCTTGAACTATGCAGAAATTAACTGAGTCGAATCTGTGCTCAGAAACTGGAAGACTTCTAGCCTTCGACTTGTACACTGCCAAATCAAAACTAACCCGGGTTTGATTTTCACGAACATAGTGCCCTAACTTTTCAAAACCTGCATCCAAAAGAGAACCTCTCTTCAATGAAACGATCATACATTTTTCCCTCCTATGACTAAGTTACCTCCGCTCCAAACGAGTTGACTTCGACTCCGTAACGGATAAGGGACGTCCAAGTTCACTGGTCACTATAAAACCTTTCAGAATATAAAGACTGTCAGTTCTTTTACCTTTTAACAAAATGAGAGCTCTACGAGATACTTTAATGCCGCTCGACTCGATGTTGATTCTATATCCTTTCAAGTCTAAAATACTCAAGGAGATGAGATACTTTTGTAAATCAGGTATATACCTGACATTTGAGAGTGTCCTAATCGTCCCATCGTGTATCTTAATTTTAATAGTACCAATACCAATTATCTTACTAGATGAATCGTTTCCCATGCGCACAACTCCACATTCAATCGAACTGTATATGGAAAACCATTCTCTATTGGGACACATGTGGAAAGAACATCCCGAATCTAGGACCCACTCGGACGTGAGCTTGGAGTTATCACTTGTTGACATTAACAAGAAATCATCACCGCTTTCATCAGCCAAATTAGCACCAGCTACATTTTCCTCATTACTCTCAGTAGCTCTTTTATTTCACATTTATAACAATCTGCTTTGACGTGACCTAAATTTTTACAATAGCGACACATTTTGTCTCGTTTCTTTGATGCTACCAAAACGGAAGCTTGCCTATCTGCCTTGCTATCCAAACCAAACTCATTGTTGAGTTTGTCTCTACTCAACAAATGCCCCTTCACATCTTCGAACGAAAGTTTGTCTCTGCCATAAATCAGGGTCTCCCTAAAAGACTTGTATGAAGGGGGTAAAGAGCACAATAATAGCATAGCCTGATCTTCATCGTCAATATGAACCACGACATTCTTTAAATCATTTAAAAGAGTAATGAATTGACTGATGTGATCTTTAAGAAACTCACCTTCATTCACGCGAAACGTAGTAGACGTTGTTTCAACATTAAATGGTTAGCCAAAGACTTAGTCGCATAAAGAGTTTCTAACCTTTTCCACAAGGCAGATGATATTTTCTCCATCAATACCTCCTGCAATACCGTATTCACGAAGCACAACTGGATTGCAGACAAGGCCTTTTCATCAAGCTCTTCTCATTCTGTTTGATTTAGATTCTCAGGCTTTTTCCCAGTAACAACCTTTTTCAAGCTGGTTTGAACTAGAATTACCATCATCTGAACTTGCCACAAATTGAAATTTGTCTCACCATCGAACTTCTCAATTTCAAACCTTGTTGTTGCCATCTCTGAACGGGTTGATCTATGAAAATTGAATTAACTCTGATACAACTTGTTGGGATCAACCCGATTAAGCAACAACTAAAAAAAATAGCAGAATAAATTAAAAAATTGAACACAACCCCTCCAAAGAGGATAAAAAACCACGGGCAAAGATAATTTTACTATAATGGCAAAATAACGAAGAGTACAAAAGATGGAAATAAAAACTAAACCCCGAAAACTCGAAAACAAAGAACCCTCAAAACGTAAACACAAAATTCTCTAAATGTGTTATGAGTTTTAATATAATGGGTGTGTTTTCTAAGGTTGTAAAAGAGCCTATTTATCGGCTAAATTCATAGGTTAAATAATAAAATAATCTAAACAAATTAGCATTTGATTGAAACAAATAAACAGAGTTTAACTAAAAAATTATTTCTCAAATTTGACTGAAATATGAGTCATACTTAACAGATACTATGGAGGCTAGCTATTGTGTTTTTCCCTTTTCTTTCTGTTGTTGCTTCCTACTTTAATATATGGAAAAGTTTCACTATGTCTTGCAAGGAAGGTTATGGTGGACTTGAATAAGGCCAACACAGTAGTAGAGTAGGCAATGTCTTGTATAAGAACAGTTTACACCTTTGTTAGTGAAAACAAAATCGTAACCAAGTACGTCGAAACTTTACGAAGATGCGTAAAGTTGGGGTCGAGGCAAGGTCTAGCAAAAGGCTTGGCCATTGGTAGCAATGGCATTATTTATGCAATTTGGGCATTCATTACTTATGTTGGAGTTTTTAGAAAAACTTGTTGTTAAAAAAAAAAACAAAAGCAAGAGAAAAGTAGAAATAATTTCTATAGAAAGTGTGTATTTTATTGAACTAAAGTTAGCTAGATTATTTTGTTATAGTAACGGAAGGAAATCTTCAACACTCCTCCTTGCTTCAGTTGCAGCAAATTTCAAGTTTCTCTGTAAGAAACTCAAACTTACTTCTTACTAGATCTTTCTAAAAACAGTAGAGAATGCTTAGACTTTTCTTTGAGTAAGTTGAACTGCTAGAGCTTCCACCATGGCAATAGCTTCATCTACACTTTCCTTATATCTTCTAGCCACGCTCCTTTTAAAGATTCCAACGCATTTCTAAACTTCTTCAACGGGCATGTTTCCCTAGTGATGCTGCCTCTCTGAGTCTAGCCTTTTCAAACAACTTAGCAATAGTAGCTAACCCCTTATCGAATTTATTAGCAAGGTCAAGAACAGAGAGGTGACTTTGTTGATCTAACAACAATACAGTCTTACTTGCAACAATCTCTTTCATGGAAAAAAAATGGATCTCCTTTGACATTAGCAATATGATTATTTGCACCAATTTTGTAATTGGGAAAACGTTTCGAAGGAAATATTACATCAGCTGATGCAGCTGAAAGTGCTTTCTTTTGCATTGTATCGCTAAAATTTCAACTTACCCTCGTCATTGTTCTGAATCTACTTCAATTGAAAGTTAGAGTGTTGTGAGATCCAACAACATCAATGTGTATCAATTGCAACTTTTCAATAACTCTCCAAGTTGATTGCTTGATTAGAAGTCTCGATTGCTTTCCTTGTTGGCAAACACTACAATTTGGAATTTTAGATTCAAAACAAGGGAGACTTTGAATCAATTCCTTTCTTTGTAAATTCACAACAATTGTATGATTGAAATGTACAAGCCTCTTATGCCAAGCTTCAGCATGGACATTTATTGTAGAGAATGGGACTTGCTCCTCCTCCAATGGATCAAGTGCAAAGTTCTTCCCTTTCATTTTTACTTTGAATACATTGTTATCATTTACATCTTGGATTAAACACTAATTTGCTTCAAAGATAACTTTAAAACTCTTTTGAATTAGTTGGCCAACACTCAACAAATTTTGACTGATGTTAGGTACAAATAACACATCTTTGATAAATTTTGTACCCGAAATACTTTCAAATGCAACTGTGCCTTTTCCCTTAACTGCAATGTACTCTCTATTGTCAATCTTTACTTGGACAATTACTAAAATATCCAATACTTTGAAAATATCACAATTAAAAGTCATATGATTGGTACGACCACTGTCAATGAGTCACTTCTCACTTGAATGACAGATTGCAAAGCAAGTGGCCACAAAGAGTTGCTCCTCTTATTCGTCAACAACTTGAGCTGTAATGGCCTAAATTCAAAGTTATCGGAACAGTGGTTTCGTAACCACAAATCCGATTTAAAGAGAAATTTATTTTAATATTTTTTTTACATGAATATTGTTGTGATAGGAAAATCGTATGAAAATATTGATAGAAAAATTTTACCGAATTAGTAGTTAGTTAATAAAAAGAAATTATTGAAGAAATTAGGTAAAGACAAGTTATCGGGAGCTTGATCTCGTAAAACCGAGTCAAAAATATTTTTATAAATATTTGTGGAATGTTAGTAATATTGTATTAAAATTTCGTTAGAAAATTTTAACGTTTGGGCAGTCAATTAAATGAAAAGGACTAAATTGGAAAAGGAGTAAAAGTTGTTAGGATGATTAAATAGCTTAAGTGTTTAATTAGAAAGGATTTAAAAAGAAAATAGACCCAAAATTTATTTGGGCTGGACGGCAAGGGCATAAAATCAGCAGAAAAGTGGATGAATTAAGGGCAAAGTTGGAATATTGCATTATTAACTAAATAAAACTAGGACTAATATGGAAATATCTAGATTTCTTGAGATTTCTCTTCATTCTCATCAGAAAAACGCCATAGGAGGGGTTCTTTAAGCTGGTTTTTCATACTTTTTGCACCAAGTGAGTTAATTCTTGCCTTTTTCTTGTAATTTTTGTGTTTTTAAGACTTTTACAACTAGGTCCTACTATTAAATTCATTAGTTTTTGATTTTATGGATGAAATTGAAAGTCACCATGGTTGAGTTCTGTAAGTATATGAATATTTAGCATGGAATTTAAGCTTTAATCTTATTATATGATGATTTTATGGAATAAAATGTAAAGAAAGTGAATATTTAGGACCTATTTGTAAAAGAGTGTGAAATTGAAGTTTGCTTCTGAAATTCTTGTTCCCAAAGGTTACAAGGTAGTTTAAAATGATGGAATAAAGTATTAATTGAGAAAAATCAGCTCAATTGAGAGGTTAATTGAGTACGGACGAAACTATCACTTATTAAAAGCTTGGGGGAAAAATGGTAATAAACCTCTTGCACTAAAACAGTTTTGGACAGCAGCAGTAGTCCAACTTTGAAAAATCACCATAAATTGTAGAAATCGAATTAGAGGGTGAACAAAATATGTAATTAAAGCTTATTGAGTCTAGTTTCTCATAGAAGAAAGAGAGTAAACAATAGAATTGTAAATCTTGAGATATAATGCATTTTGTGAGACAAGGTCAGAATGATTTCGGGTTCCCCTGTTTTGACTTTGGAAAATCATCAAAAATTGTATAAAAATAATTATGGAGTTAAATTTATATGTTTAAAATCCTTAATGAATCTATTTTCAAGAGAAACAAGCGGGAACATCATCCGAGTTCCGTATGAGGAGATAATTAATTTTTAGTGAAGAAAGGTCGGAACTGTCATATAGCAGAACAGGGGTAACTTTAAAGAATAAACTGTACTAAATGGCTAAACCAAAAATTCTGAAAATTTTATGGTTAGAATATATGTGAGTCTAGTTTCAGGGAAAATTTACGGATCTTAATTTGGAGTCCCGTAGCTCAAGATGAAAATAATTTAGTGACTATGACGCAAGTAGACAGCCTTGGACGAACTATAAATGGTAGTGGAATTGTAGAAAATGGTACATATGAACATGAAATGTTAATTTGATGAATAAATTTATTTATTTAGATCCTGAAGACTCAAACACGAAGCTAGATCGAGGAAAGGAAAAAGTTTGGGATTAGTAGATTTTTGTATACAAACAAGTATCGAGGTAAGTTCGTGTAACTTGAATTATATTCTTAAATACTTGATGCATGTTATTGATGTGAATATGAATTGAATGTTCATTATATGAAAATTGATGAAACATTGGTATATTTGATAAAAAGGGGAAGAAATCCCGGTTGAATGAAAGGAAAATTCGATGGATCTCTGAAAAGGAATTGACGGTAAAAGGGGATCTAGCCCGGACGGGTGATCCTATCCTGATATAGCCCTCCCGAAGAATATGTGGAAAATGGATTTAGCCCGGACGGGTAATCCAAATTAGGGTCTGAATTTAGCCTGGACTGGTAATCCCGACAATACTCTATGAGTTTATATTACAGGGGATTTAGCCTGGACTGGTAATCCCGCGGTAAGGATGAGGTTCGCGGGAGTGTGCTCTCTGAAATGAAAATATGCGCACATGAATATGAATTGACGGACCCGGATTTGTACACTAAAGTGTACCCCTGAAAATCCATCGAAATTCCGAGAAATTCAACGGGATAAATATGGGAAAATAATAATGGAATGGAAATTACGGTATTGATGAGCTCATCAATCTCAATATATATTATTGATACATTGAAATTATTGTACTAACTTGAATGTTGAGTTTGTGCATGTTAAGGTAACAATACATTGAATGGATGTATGTATGTTTATTGTATTGTATCGAAAATATTAGGTAAGTATAATTCTTGTTACATGAGCTTACTAAGCACAATGTGCTTACCCTGTTTTCTTTTTCCCTGTTTTGTAGCATCAAGAGCTCGGAGGTCGAATTCAGTCGGAGATACATCACACTATCAACCTCAATATTTTGGTATATCTAGAACTTTATTTTAGAAATCAATGGCATGTATAAGTTAATAAAGTAAATGTTGATGTGAAATGAATGTAAAGTTAGCCATTGGTATGGCTAACAAACCTTAGTTTGGTGTTTAATGTGATTATCTTATGAATGTGCATGAATATATTATAAAGATATGCTGAATTGGATTGGTTGATTTGGATTGGTATCGGTTTAAGTTTTGCAGGGAAGGCTACATATTTATAAAGGGGATATATTGAGTTTTAAAAAAAAAAAATATTATTGTTCGGTAAACTTTGGTAATGCCTCGTACCCTATTTCGGTGACGAATACGGGTAGGGGGTGTTACATTTGTTGGTATCAGAGCTACGGTTTAGCCGGTTCTCGGACCGACGTAGCAAATACGGTATTAGCTATACGTGCCATTTAAATTATTGTTGATAGTGTGATATCTCCTGACCATTTAAATGTGTTTTTCTTATAGTAAATGTCTGCCGACCGAGCTCAATCCGAGGAAGCCGGGAGTCATGCTCCGGCCCCGGAAAGGGAACAAAGAGAAGTCGAAGCTACTAGTAGGAGAAGGTCCGAGACAAGGGACCAAAGTGAAGAGGCTAAAATGGCCCTCTATCAAATGATGAATGATTGGTTTACTCAGTATATAAGAACTAACCCTGTAGTGCAGCAAACTCAAGCTCCTCCTCCTCCTCCACCGGTTCCCGTGACTACACAGGGTACAGGTATTGAATCTACCAGAAAAGGAAAAGCTCCTGTTGATAAAATTAGAAAGTATGGGGCTGAAGAATTCCGAGCTGCAGTTGATGATGATTCTGAAAGGGCTGAGTTTTGGTTAGAGAATACTACCCGGGTTTTAGAAGAATTATCATGCACACCAGAAGAATGTCTGAAATGTGCTATTTCACTGTTAAAAGACACGACTTATCATTGGTGGAAGACTAAAGCTTCGGTGGTTCCAAAAGAAGAGATTACTTGGGAGTTCTTTCAGAATGAATTTAAAAAGAAATATATCAGCTAGAGATTTCTTGATCAGAAAAGAAAAGAATTTCTTGAGCTGAAACAAGGCAATAGATCAGTATCTGAGTATGAAAGAGAATTTGTTCGGTTGAGTAAATATGCTCGGGAATGGGTACAATCAGAAGCCGAAATGTGTAAACGATTTGAAGAGGGGCTAAATGAAGACATTAAGTTGTTGATCAGAATTCTTGAAATTCGTGAGTTTGCTACACTGACAGAGCGACCTTATAAAGCAGAAGAGCTGAGTAAAGAGAAGAAACAAGCTGAAAGGGAAGCTCGAATTGCTAGTAAGAGACCGGTGAGCAAATCACAGTTTTCTACTTCAAAGAAATTGAAAAAGTATCAAGATCGTTTCACTTCAGTCACTGGACATTCAAGTAGAGAACGAGGCTCTCAACGCTCTAATCCAAGACCATCTACTCCATCAGTGACCAGTGTGGGCAGTGTCGGTACTCCTAAGCCGAGATGTCAGTACTGTAATAAAGTTCATTTTGGAGAATGCCGACTGAGAAGTGGGGCTTGTTATCGATGCGGTTCATTTGATCATTTTCTCAGAGATTGTCCAGAAAGGGGTGAAAAAGAAGCTGAACAGATATCGAAGCCGAGTAATCCAGTTTCGAGAGGCAGACCACCACGACCAGCTGGTAATGTCAGTGGTAGCCGAGGAGCTACGAAAGAATTTGCAGGCAGGTCTGAGACACGAGCACCTACTAGGACATATGCCATCCGTGCCAAAGAAGATGCCTCAGCACCCGATGTTATTACTGGTACATTTTCTTTGCTTGACACTAATATTACTGCATTAATTGATCCTGGTTCTACGCATTCATATATATGTATAAAGCTTGCATGTGTTAAAAATTTATCTGTTGAACCAACTGAATTTGCGGTTAAAGTCTCGAACCCCCTAGGCCAGTCTGTGTTGGTGGATAAAATTTGTAAAGATTGTCCACTAATGGTAAGAGGTTATTGTTTCTCGGCCGATTTGATGTTACTTCCTTTTGATGAGTTTGATGTGATATTGGGCATGGATTGGCTAACCCAGCATGATGCAGTAGTAAATTGTAGACAAAAATATATTTTGTTAAAATGTCAGAACGGTGAATTGCTTCGGGTTAAATCGGGTCAAACAGAGGGGTTATCTGATGTCATTTCAGTATTACTGCTCAAAGGTATATCAAAAAGGGGTATGATGCTTTTCTTGCTTATGTATTAGACACTAAGGTATCTGAGTCGAAGATTCAGGCAGTGCCAGTGGTATGTGAATTTTCTGATGTGTTTCCAGAAGAATTACCAGGGTTGCCACCAGAAAGAGAAGTGGAATTCTCTATAGAGTTGGTTCCAGGAACTACTCCAATTTCCATAGCTCCGTACCGGATGGCTCCTACAGAATTAAAAGAGTTAAAGATACAGTTACAAGAACTTGTTGATAACGGTTTTGTTCGACCGAGTCATTCACCTTGGGGTGTCCCGGTTTTGTTTGTGAAAAAGAAAGACGGATCTTTGAGATTGTGTATCGACTACCGACAGATTAATAAAGTAACTATAAAGAATAAGTACCCGTTACCCCGGATTGATGATTTATTTGACCAGCTGAAAGGTGCTACAGTGTTTTCAAAAATTGATCTCCGATCGGGTTATTATCAGTTACGGGTAAAGGAATCAGATGTGCCAAAGACAGCTTTCAGAACCAGGTACGGGCATTATGAGTTTTTGGTTATGCCATTTGGGCTAACTAATGCACCTGCAGTATTTATGGATCTGATGAACCGGATATTCAAACCGTATTTAGACAGATTTGTGGTAGTATTCATTGATGATATTTTAGTCTATTCTCGAGATGAAAATGAACATGCAGAACATTTGAGAATAGTGTTGCAAATTTTACGTGAAAAACAGCTTTATGCTAAATTCAGTAAATGTGAATTCTGGCTTCGAGAAGTGGGTTTTCTTGGACATATTGTATCTGCTGAAGGCATTAGGGTAGACCCGAATAAAATCTCAGCTATTGTAAATTGGAATCCACCGAAAAATGTATCTGAAGTTAGAAGTTTCTTGGGCTTAGCTGGGTATTATCGGAGATTTGTACAGGGGTTCTCTATGATAGCTTCTCCAATGACTCGTCTACTGCAGAAAGATGTAAAGTTTGAGTGGACCGATGAATGCCAGCGGAGTTTCGACCGATTGAAAGATCTGTTAACGAAAGCACCTGTACTAGTGCAACCTGAACCGGGTAAGGAATTTGTTATTTACAGTGATGCCTCATTAAATGGTTTAGGTTGTGTTTTGATGCAAGAAGGTAAAGTTATAGCCTATGCTTCAAGACTATGCTTCAAGACAACTTAAACCTCATGAAAGAAATTACCCAGTACATGATCTTGAATTAGCTGCTATTGTATTTGCGTTGAAGATATGGCGGCATTACTTGTACGGTGAGAAATGTTATGTTTATACTGATCATAAAAGCTTGAAATGTTTGATGACACAGAAAGATTTGAATTTAAGACAGCGCAGGTGGCTCGAACTGATAAAGGATTATGATTTGACTATTGATTACCATCCGGGTAAAGCTAATGTTGTAGCTGATGCTTTGGGCCGGAAATCTTTATTTGCTTTGTGAGCTATGAATACCCGGTTATCATTATCTGGACATGGTTCAATTATAGCTGAAATGAAAGCTAGACCAGTGTTTCTACAGCAGATCTGTGAGGCTCAGAAAAATGATGAAAAGTTACAAGC
Source organism: Gossypium stocksii (assembly GCA_020496765.1). Taxonomy (NCBI): domain Eukaryota; kingdom Viridiplantae; phylum Streptophyta; class Magnoliopsida; order Malvales; family Malvaceae; genus Gossypium; species Gossypium stocksii. The sequence goes on from CM035623.1 coordinate 8,193,360, forward strand.
TAAACGGGCACAATGTGAGTCGAGTACTGATTCTGAATTTCAGGTTGGGATCGATGGTTGTTTATTATTCAGAGACAGGGTATGTGTACCTCAGAATTCAGAACTCATACAGAAAATTTTACACGAGGCTCACAGCAGTACTATGTCTGTACATCCAGGGAGTAATAAAATGTATAATGATTTGAAAAAGTTGTACTGGTGGCCAGGTATGAAACGTGATATCTCTGAGTTTGTATCAAGGTGTTTGGTATGTCAGCAAGTTAAAGCTGAACATCAGGTACCTTCGGGGTTACTTCAGCCAATCATTATACCAGAATGGAAATGGGAAAGGATTACAATGGATTTTGTATCTGGATTACCATTGTCTCCGAGAAAGAAAGATGCTATTTGGGTGATCGTTGACCGGTTGACGAAGTCAGCACACTTTATTCCAGTACGTATGGATTATTCTTTAGATAAATTGGCTGAATTGTATATATCTGAGATTGTCAGGCTACATGGAGTGCCTGTCTCTATTATATCAGATAGGGATCCCCGATTTACATCTCGTTTCTGGAACAAATTGCAAGAAGCTTTAGGTACTCAGTTATCTTTCAGCACTGCATTTCATCCTCAAACAGATGGCCAATCTGAACGTGTAATTCAGGTATTGGAAGATATGCTCCGATGTTGTATATTAGAATTTGAAGGTAATTGGGAGAGGTATCTACCTTTGATTGAATTTGCTTACAATAACAGTTATCAGTCCAGTATTAAAATGGCTCCGTATGAAGCTTTGTATGGTAGAAAATGTAGAACACCGTTATATTGGGCAGAGCTTAGTGAAAAGAAGATACATGGAGTTGATTTGATTCGGGAAACAGAAGAAAAAGTAAAGGTGATTCGGGATAGTCTAAAAGCAGCTTCCGATCGTCAAAAGTCATATGCTGATCTTAAACGAAAAGAGATTGAATTTCAGGTTGGTGACAAGGTATTCTTAAAAGTGTCTCCGTGGAAGAAAGTTCTCCGGTTCGGTCGAAAGGGTAAATTGAGTCCAAGATTTATCGGGCCATATGAAATCCTAGAAAGAATTGGACCGGTAGCTTATCGATTGGCATTACCACCAGAACTTGATAGAATCCATAACGTTTTTCATGTGTCTATGCTACGACGGTATCGGTCGGATCCTTCACATGTTATTTCTCCGACAAAAGTGGAGATTCAGCCAGATATGAGTTACAGTGAAGAACCAATTAAGATTTTGGCACGAGAGACAAAGGAGCTCAGAAATAAAAAGATAAATTTGGTAAAAGTATTATGGCAAAAGCACGGGATTGAGGAAGAGACATGGGAACCGGAGGAGGCAATGAGGAAACAATACCCGAACCTCTTTACTGGTAAGATTTTCGAGGACGAAAATCCTTAAAGGGGGGAGAGTTGTAATGGCCTAAATTCAAAGTTATCGGAACAGTGGTTTCGTAACCACAAATCCGATTTAAAGAGAAATTTATTTTAATATTTTTTTTACATGAATATTGTTGTGATAGGAAAATCGTATGAAAATATTGATAGAAAAATTTTACCGAATTAGTAGTTAGTTAATAAAAAGAAATTATTGAAGAAATTAGGTAAAGACAAGTTATCGGGAGCTTGATCTCGTAAAACCGAGTCAAAAATATTTTTATAAATATTTGTGGAATGTTAGTAATATTGTATTAAAATTTCGTTAGAAAATTTTAACGTTTGGGCAGTCAATTAAATGAAAAGGACTAAATTGGAAAAGGAGTAAAAGTTGTTAGGATGATTAAATAGCTTAAGTGTTTAATTAGAAAGGATTTAAAAAGAAAATAGACCCAAAATTTATTTGGGCTGGACGGCAAGGGCATAAAATCAGCAGAAAAGTGGATGAATTAAGGGCAAAGTTGGAATATTGCATTATTAACTAAATAAAACTAGGACTAATATGGAAATATCTAGATTTCTTGAGATTTCTCTTCATTCTCATCAGAAAAACGCCATAGGAGGGGTTCTTTAAGCTGGTTTTTCATACTTTTTGCACCAAGTGAGTTAATTCTTGCCTTTTTCTTGTAATTTTTGTGTTTTTAAGACTTTTACAACTAGGTCCTACTATTAAATTCATTAGTTTTTGATTTTATGGATGAAATTGAAAGTCACCATGGTTGAGTTCTGTAAGTATATGAATATTTAGCATGGAATTTAAGCTTTAATCTTATTATATGATGATTTTATGGAATAAAATGTAAAGAAAGTGAATATTTAGGACCTATTTGTAAAAGAGTGTGAAATTGAAGTTTGCTTCTGAAATTCTTGTTCCCAAAGGTTACAAGGTAGTTTAAAATGATGGAATAAAGTATTAATTGAGAAAAATCAGCTCAATTGAGAGGTTAATTGAGTACGGACGAAACTATCACTTATTAAAAGCTTGGGGGAAAAATGGTAATAAACCTCTTGCACTAAAACAGTTTTGGACAGCAGCAGTAGTCCAACTTTGAAAAATCACCATAAATTGTAGAAATCGAATTAGAGGGTGAACAAAATATGTAATTAAAGCTTATTGAGTCTAGTTTCTCATAGAAGAAAGAGAGTAAACAATAGAATTGTAAATCTTGAGATATAATGCATTTTGTGAGACAAGGTCAGAATGATTTCGGGTTCCCCTGTTTTGACTTTGGAAAATCATCAAAAATTGTATAAAAATAATTATGGAGTTAAATTTATATGTTTAAAATCCTTAATGAATCTATTTTCAAGAGAAACAAGCGGGAACATCATCCGAGTTCCGTATGAGGAGATAATTAATTTTTAGTGAAGAAAGGTCGGAACTGTCATATAGCAGAACAGGGGTAACTTTAAAGAATAAACTGTACTAAATGGCTAAACCAAAAATTCTGAAAATTTTATGGTTAGAATATATGTGAGTCTAGTTTCAGGGAAAATTTACGGATCTTAATTTGGAGTCCCGTAGCTCAAGATGAAAATAATTTAGTGACTATGACGCAAGTAGACAGCCTTGGACGAACTATAAATGGTAGTGGAATTGTAGAAAATGGTACATATGAACATGAAATGTTAATTTGATGAATAAATTTATTTATTTAGATCCTGAAGACTCAAACACGAAGCTAGATCGAGGAAAGGAAAAAGTTTGGGATTAGTAGATTTTTGTATACAAACAAGTATCGAGGTAAGTTCGTGTAACTTGAATTATATTCTTAAATACTTGATGCATGTTATTGATGTGAATATGAATTGAATGTTCATTATATGAAAATTGATGAAACATTGGTATATTTGATAAAAAGGGGAAGAAATCCCGGTTGAATGAAAGGAAAATTCGATGGATCTCTGAAAAGGAATTGACGGTAAAAGGGGATCTAGCCCGGACGGGTGATCCTATCCTGATATAGCCCTCCCGAAGAATATGTGGAAAATGGATTTAGCCCGGACGGGTAATCCAAATTAGGGTCTGAATTTAGCCTGGACTGGTAATCCCGACAATACTCTATGAGTTTATATTACAGGGGATTTAGCCTGGACTGGTAATCCCGCGGTAAGGATGAGGTTCGCGGGAGTGTGCTCTCTGAAATGAAAATATGCGCACATGAATATGAATTGACGGACCCGGATTTGTACACTAAAGTGTACCCCTGAAAATCCATCGAAATTCCGAGAAATTCAACGGGATAAATATGGGAAAATAATAATGGAATGGAAATTACGGTATTGATGAGCTCATCAATCTCAATATATATTATTGATACATTGAAATTATTGTACTAACTTGAATGTTGAGTTTGTGCATGTTAAGGTAACAATACATTGAATGGATGTATGTATGTTTATTGTATTGTATCGAAAATATTAGGTAAGTATAATTCTTGTTACATGAGCTTACTAAGCACAATGTGCTTACCCTGTTTTCTTTTTCCCTGTTTTGTAGTATCAAGAGCTCGGAGGTCGGATTCAGTCGGAGATACATCACACTATCAACCTCAATATTTTGGTATATCTAGAACTTTATTTTAGAAATCAATGGCATGTATAAGTTAATAAAGTAAATGTTGATGTGAAATGAATGTAAAGTTAGCCATTGGTATGGCTAACAAACCTTAGTTTGGTGTTTAATGTGATTATCTTATGAATGTGCATGAATCTATTATAAAGATATGCTGCATTGGATTGGTTGATTTGGATTGGTATCGGTTTAAGTTTTGCAGGGAAGGCTACATATTTATAAAGGGGATACATTGAGTTTAAAAAAAAAAAATATTATTGTTCGGTAAACTTCGGTAATGCCTCGTACCCTATTTCGGTGACGAATACGGGTAGGGGGTGTTACATGAGCAACATTCTTTTGCTGCGAATTCAGTTGTGCGACATCATTTTGCTGAGTATTGCATTTGCAAATTCTTTGACAGTGCCTCATCTTCTGACACTTTTCACATTGTTGCTCTGGTGATAAGTGCCAAAAGTAACATGTTTAAGCCTTATTCTTAATGCGTTTTTGGATGATTATACGAATTTAAAATGGTGAATTTTATGCTCTTAATCCTTTAAATTAATGTTTCTATACTTAGAAGAGCATTTGGGAGGAAAATGAGTGAAAAATGAGAGAAAATCAGAGCAAGTTTAAGAGCCACATGGGCTAAACATACGACCGTGTAAGCCACATGGCCTGTCGTACGACCATGTGTCGCCGTGTCAAAATCGTGAATCGCACTCTAGACATGCCAAAAAGCGTGTTTTTTAAGTTTTTTTAGACATTTTAAAACCTATATATGGCAAAAATAAGAAGAGAGGAGTAAGCTGTCATAGAATATTCAAGAAAATGACTCAAAAAATACCATTGAAACTGATTCTGAAACAAATTTTCGTCAAGTTTGAAAACTCCGTTTTAATTTCTTTGAATATTATTATAAGTTTCTTTGTTTCTTGTGGTTATATTATGTCTGAGATGTTTTTATTTGCAAGCATGAATTAATTTTCTAAATACCTAGGGGAGATGAACCCTAGATGGATTTTGTCGTTTGATTTTTTATTTTACGCAATAAATACTTAGATCTGGTTCTCAATTATGTATGCTTAATTTTTGGTTTAATATTTCTAGATTATTGATCCTTGTTTGATGTGCTTAAATTAGAGGAGGAATAAACCCTATTTAAGAGTAGATCTAGCGTAATTTAGTGGATTTGCATGCAATCCTAGAAATAGGACAACATAAATATATTGGATTAGAGTCAAATCTAATAGAAGAATCCATAAATCGAGTTAATGTGATAATCGGTATTTTAATTAGAAAGAAAATTCAATTAATCAACCTAGAATTAGTCGCTATTATTCTTGAAGAGAGATATTAGCATAATTTAGGGATTTCTATGGATCAAAATACTAAGTGAAGAAATTGCGTAATTTAGATTGATAATGATAGATGAGATCTAGGTGAATCATTTCCTGGGCATTGTTTCTTTTCTTGGTTGTTATTCATTTATTTTTCCTGATTTGTTCTTTGACGTGCTTGTAGTTAATTAATTTAGTTAATTTTAGCTTTTAATCAATCACTTGAATTTACCGGTTAAATTATAGACAGTTGGTAATTACCAGTACTTTTAGTCTTCATGATCTGTGCTCACTGTAACTATACTATTAATTGATAGGTATACTTGTCTTAGCTAAATATTTAGTTGGTTTACGATTGCGTCATTTGACTTTCTTTAACATTTGAAAGGTGGATGACCTTTTCTTTTACAATCTTTACAACGAGGAAAATCAGATTTTGTTCCTATATTTGTAATGAAAGAATCAAACCTAAATTTTCCTTCTTGTTGTTTTCATGTTTCTTTCCCTTTCCTCCTCGACTGTACTAAGCTTCCACAGCTAATGCACCTCAACAAACCCTTTAGATCTCATGAATCTTCTCTACTCTTGTGCCTGCAAAGCATTCATTAACTCTGCCAAACTAATCTTTAATAGATCTTTAATGTTTTTCAGAGAGGAAATGGTAGCTTCAAATATTTCAGGAACAACGACAAGAATGTTTTGAACTAATTTGGAATTAGAAAATTCAGATTCAAGTAATCTTACTTTGTTTACGATTCCAAGCAATTTGTCAAAGTACTCCTTCATCGTCTCAGAGTCCTTCATCTTCTGGAGTTCAAATGCTCTAGTCTAGTTTAACATTTTCATGCCTTTAATCGTTTCATCTCCTTCATACTCCTCCTTCAAAAAATTCCAAACTTCAAAGGGTAACTTCGGGTACCTTCATTGTCATGGTTCTGAGAAAGATTTCAGATGAGATTGCAGCAAATAATGTAACTCTTGCCCTTGATTTTCTTGATTTCCTCTCTTCATGATTTTTTATTTGTGCCATAGTCGGATTGGAAGGTAATGAAGGAACTTTGTAGTTCTCCTCCATAACTTTCTAGATATCAGTTGTCTCTAGATAAACCTCTATCCTTGTTGTCCAAACATGGTAACCTTCATCATTGAAAACGAGTGGTGCAAGTGCAGTGAAAGGGGTTTCTAAATCCATAAAAGAAGGAAGACAAAATATTTGCCCTTAGTTACAAGTCCCTCGAGAAGATAGCTCTTGAAACCAATTTGTTGGAGTTTTTCAAGAAAAAAAATTTCCGCAAAAAAGAAAACAACAAAGGCAAGAGGAAAGTAGAATTAATTTTTATTGAAAGTTTTGTTGAATTGAAAAATAGTGCTTATATAAGAAAAAATTCAACTACCATTTACTAAAAATAAGCTACTAAAAGATTTGCAATCTCTAAAAAATATTTCAAAATCAGCATCAAATCAAAACTTGCTAAAATTAACTAGATTATTTTGTTATAGTAACTAAAGCAAATCTTCAACAACTTACTATAGTTGAAGAATGGTTATGTACCATCAAGCTCAAGGTGGAACTATTTTCATAGTGGGCACTTGCATTGTTGTCGGTGGACCGTAAGAGTTTTTGACCTCTTAAATACTCAATTATAAATCAATTCTCCATTTGATGGATTTTTAAAGTTATTTTTCCTTGACAAAGAACTTGGTGCTAATTTATCCAACTTGAAGCCCATATTTGAAGCATGTTTGGCAGAGAACTAATTGTTTTCACCGTGTGACCCACACGGGCGTGTGGTAGGCTGTGTCGATTTCACGTGATTTCACATTGAACAATAGAAAATTACGATTTTTAGGGTTTTCGAGAATTTTAAGACATATATATAACAAAAATAAGGAGATAAGAGTAAGTCGTCATAGAATATTCTAGAAAATAATTCGAAAAACACCATTAAACCTGACTTTGAAGCAAATTTCCGTTAAGATTGAAAATTTCAAGTATGAACAAATTTTCTAAATATTTAGAGAAAATGAAAACTATAATGGATTCTGTCATTTGATTTTTATTTTTCTCAATAAATACTTAGTTTCATATTCTCAATTATGTATGCTAAATCCTTAGTTTGATATTTTTATATTATTAATCTATGTTTGATGTGCTTAAATTAGAGGTTAAATAAACCTTGTTTAAAAGTAAATCTTGCATGATTGAGTGGAGTTGCACGCAATCTTAAAAATAAGACGTTATAAATATATTCGATTAGATTCAAACCTAATAAAGAAATTCATAATACAAGTTAATGTGATAATAGATATTTTAATTAAAAAGAAATTCAATCAATCAACCTAGAGTCACTCTTATGCTTGAAAGAGATATTAGTATAATTTATGAATTTCTACGGATCAAGATACTAAGTAAAAAAATGATGTAATTTAGACTAATAGTGACAGATGAAATCTAGGTGAATTTTTTCTTAAATATTGTTTCGCTTCTTAGTTGTTAATCGATTTTCGTGTTTTATTCTTTATCATGTTCGTTAGTTAATTAAATTAGTTAATTTCAATTTTAATCAATCATTCGAATAATTTGGTTAATAGAAAGATGGTGATTACTTGTATTTGTAATCCTCGTGCGAACGATAGCTTTGCTTACCATAGCTATACTATTAGTTGATAAGTACACTTATCTTAATTAAAATTTTAATTAATTTCATAAACATTGGAAATTAATGGTGGTGGAACAAAATGGATCTAGTAAATCAATGATCATCAGTTTAATTGAGAGACGTTATGATCCTCTTTAAGGGAGTTGTGAAGATCTATGGTCGAGATATAAGGTCATAGGTCATCAAGGAAACTCAAATCATTGTTAGCCAAGAACCAACGCTATTTTCTGGCACAATCCGCAAAATATTTTATTCGAAGCATCCGATGAAACCGATGAATCTGAGATTATTGAAGCGTCCAAAGCAGCAAATGCACATGACTTCATCGTAGAGGTAATCATGGGCTGGGTCAAGCCGGGCCCAAAAAAATTTCGGCTCGTTTTCTAGGCCCGAGCCCGGCCCGACCCGAATTATGGGTCTGAATATTTGTTCAGGCCCGACCCGAAATAAAAATGCTAGGCTCGAGCCCGGCCCGGCCCATGTTAATTTTTTTTCGCTTATTTCATTAAAAAAACTTAAAAATATAATAAATTAAATACATTTAAAAACATAAAAACAAATATTAAAACAAGAAACAAAATAAAAATGAAACAAACAATTCTTAAAACAATACACAAGTTAAAATATAATAAAAAGTGGTTATATTAAAATCGAAACAAGTTAGAACTAAAAATATGGTTAAAAAAATAAAAATATATATATATTTATTTAATTGGGGTGGGCCGGGCCCGAGCAAAAAAAAAAGTTAGTCCAAGGCCCGGTCTGTTTTCTAAATGAACCTCATATTTTTGCCCAAACTCATATTTCGAGCTTATATTTTTATCCGAACCCTCTCATTTTTTAGACAGACCTTCAAGTCGGGCCGGGCCGCCCAACCATGATCACTTCTACTACTTCTACTTCATCATAGGCCTAGCAAACAGTTACGATACCTGGTGTGGAGACAATGGTGTGCTGAACAGGCCATGCTGCTTAAATAATATATTGAAATATAAATATGTGCCGTGCTAAAATTAAATTGAAAACTTTTGATATCATGAAAATTATCACTTGTTAATGAGATTATGTTTTGTGCTCATTTAATTTTCTTTGTCATTTACCGTAGTTCTATGCTGCTTAAATTATATATCGAAATATGATTCTCGAAAAACACTTAAATTTTATTGAAAATTAGACATAAAAATAAAGGCTTAAATTAAATACATATTCATATTTAATCCTTTTACTTAAATTTAATTTATCTTTATTATAACCACTAAACTTTCAATTTGTCATTTAAATTTTTTCTCAAAAAAGAAATAAAAGGACAATACGAAAAAAATTATATAACATAATTATCATCTCTGATCACAATAATAAATATAATTAAAAAAATTAAAAAATATAATAAAATAATATAGTTTTAACACAGTATTAATCAATATTTATTACATCAATACCAATTAAACTAGAACTAGATTAATATTTATTGTGCAAAATTTCTATTATTTATTTGTATCACTGAAATAAGGTTACCACTGGGAAAAAAAAAAATCACCAAATAATTAGCCATTACTTGTTCGTAGTTCATTATTATATTTAAGTATAAAATAAAATATACGAATTAATTGAAGCTGAATGTAATTAAATTATTTTAATATAAAAATTATATTATCAGAAAAGTAATTCTACCATTTTATATAAATTCAACCATCGCTTACAATAACATTTAAAATTATCGGTCCAACAAAAAAAATTGTCCAATTTTATATAAAAGTTCAATAAATATTTTTTAGTAAAAATAAATAGATTGATTATATATCATAAATCTAATTTTGTTTTGTAACGCTCCAAGCAAAACTGACCTTTTTAATGCAAAGCCAAATAGAATGAATCGTGAGCAATAAAAGGGTAGAATTGGCAGTTAAACATGCATAGGCAAAACAGAATCTTAGAATTTTTTGTGTTATTATCAACAATTCCCATATTTTGACATCAGAATCTTCCCATTCAACCCGTTTCTAAACCATCATTCACATTTACCCCCTAAAAAAGAGGGGAGAAAAAGAAGACTAAGCACCAAACATCACATTTAGGGTGACATTCACCTGAAAAAGAAAAAAATAGTCTGTATATAGCCCACTTACAGTGATGTCCATTTTTCAACTATCTGCAGCTCTGAAAACAGTAAGCAATGCGAGGAAGAGATTAATGATGTCCAAATACAAAGATACAGCAGCCCATATGTACTCATCATAAGAATATCGCTTGATCAAGTTGTCGGTGTCATATATGATATAGCCGCAGAAGATGATGGAGGCCAAACAACCGTATATCATCACCGAGATTCTACCCAGTGGGAACAGTATCTGAAACCCAAATTAACGCATTTAGCAATGATATGGAATAAAGATATGTATATATACAGTGTAAAAACATATATGAACAAACAAGGCGAAGATTGGAGTATACCTGGATCAGAGCGAAAACCATAAGAACAAGGACAGCACCGAACAGGAAAGGGCCGAGGAAGTTGAAATCATGACCTCTCTTTGCAGCCCAGAAGGTGTAAAGGGTTAGAGCCACCACCACGACGGTCGTCAAAATCACCGACTCCAAAATAACCTTCCCTGCTCAGCACGCAAACCATTGAGCTTCTTTTAGTATCTTTATTCTTATTGAGATGCAAAAGATGCATGGATCATAAGTCATAAAGTTCTCTCCAAGTCTAAGCTAATCCATCTAATCTTTCCGACTCCATATATAAATAGTGATGACTGCAATTTATTTTCTAAAATTAAATGGAAGGAAATTAAGAAAGAACCCATCAGAACCCAAGTTATGTCTTCTTAAGTTTTTCTATACATCTATGCTCCAAGTCCCTGTACTTTTCCTAGATTTAGGATTCAGTTTTTCTACTTTTATTTCCAAATATTTAAACCCTCCCCTTCTAATATCAACAACATTAAATTCTTCTGGAAAAAAAAGATCAATTCATCCATACACCTTAATTAAAAACTAAGTATTAATTCTAGTGTTTATTATAATTAATTTAAAGTTCATTCTCCGAATTTTTTTTTTTTTTAATCAACATTCTCCCAATTCTTATAAAAGGCATAAAAAATCAAAATCTTCTTATGTGAATTTATAATTTTTTTTTATGAATTAACGTAGTTCAACTTCTTCAATTCTATCAAACAAAAATCAAGAATCCATATCTTACCACTGGTAAAAGCGCACGTCAATCCAACAGCAAAAGCTAAAGAAACCGTGAAAACTCCAAGCAAAAGATAGTTCACTGGATGCTTCTGGTAATAGTAATACAATGGACACAAAGCTGCAAGCAAACGAATGAATTCTCATTTTAGTTAAACCGAAAAACCACAAATCAAGACCACAAAGAAAAAGAAGAAGAAGAAGAAGAAAAAGAAACGTACTAATGAAAGGCGTGATAATTAGGACAATATAAAGAGCCAAGCCGGCGCCAGTACTGACGAAGAAATTAGAAATCGGGTGGACAGTAACCACCGTGGCAGCCACCGCGATTGTAGCAAACAACTGAACAGCAATGATGGAGTAAATTTTCCGGATAAACGCCCACCTCATCTCCGGCGGTTCTAACATCATAGGATACAAAGGCCTCGGTCCGGCCTCCGTATCATTTTTCCGGTAAGGCTGGTTCCACATGATCCGGTGAAAAGAATACAAGAACTTAGATTGGGAATTGGCTGCTAAATTGAGGGCTGGGGTTTTAATTGGATTGTTGGGAGGGAATTTAGGGGATGTTATAAACGCAGAGAAATGGCGGTTTTTGGTGAAGAGAAAGTTCTGGTAAGAGGAGTGGAATTTCAACGAGATGTCGACACGTGGAGTGTGAGAGGACGTGGATGGCTCTAAAAGATTCTAGACTAGCGAGTAGGATATGGGTAATGGCAATTGGCAATCGCGTAAGAAGGTTTTAAATTTCGATGAAAATTAATTTAATTCAGTTAATTGATTTAGTTGAGTCCAGAGTTGGTTAAAGATTTTAGAATTTGAGTTAACTGATAATTCAGTTCAAAGTTAAATAATTAATTGAATTAATTAAATTTAATAAATAATATTATATATTATATATTAAATTATTACTAATTCGATTAATTGGTCAAATGTTTATTTTTTATATATTTTATATTGAGTTTAATAAAAAAATCAAAATATATAAATTTTGATTAAATTAATTAATATGTTAAATTAACTGAAATATTTTAATTTGATTAACGATTAAAGAATTAAAAATTTTAATTAATTTAATTAATATTAAATTGATTCAATCAATTAATTGATTCACCGTTTTAACATCTTAGTTTTAACTTTATTCGGAAGGGAAAGGGAAATTCGAGGAGTGGGTTAAGAGTATATTATTATTAGTTTTAAATTTGAAAGTGGATTAGAAAGGAGAATATGTGGTTCCTTGCGAGTGAATTCCATGTTTTGATTCTTTTCTTTGCTAGAGTTTTCTAGCAATGTTGGTTTTATGCCTTTTTTAGTTAGACGATGTCAAAGCGAAGCTAGATTTGGAACTGCCGAAGTAAAGATCCCACGTAACACTATACTCTATATTATTAATAAAAATTTCACCATAAAATTTAATTTCACGTTTGTTGTATTATTAAATTTTTTAATTTATCATTGAATAAAATTTTATTTTGATATTTTGATATATTTTAATTTTATTATATACATTTTATTATCTCTGTCAGTTTTATATATTTATACAATTTATTAAATGTTTTACTAAGTTGGTGTCACTCTTAACTGGTCACCAACTCAATTAGGAAAATTATATAAATGTCTTTCTTTAATTAAATAAATTACATTATTTGAGGATATTTTAGACTTTTCATTTTAATAAAAATCAATAAAAATATGTATATGGTTAGATTTGAATTTACACCAATTAGATTAATAAAACCATAAAGTTATCACTCAATCCAAATTTTATTTTAATGTATTTTACACTTTTTTATTAATATGCACAATTTATTATTTTCATCAGTTATATATATATATATATATATATATATATATTAATAGATTTGATTGAGTCAGTGTCAGAAGTTAACTCGATACTGATTTAAGATTGATGACAATACTATGATAAACAATTTTAATATTTTTTTTTCATTTTAACATCGTACATATTTAATGTATTATTAATAATTAGTTTCAAACCATACGTTATTATTATTTATTATATGTTTTTTAAGAAAAAATTGTATTCTAAATTCGTGATTTTCACACATATACACATGTAATAAGATTTCTATATTAAAATGTATTTGGTTGAGTTGGCGCTACAAGTTAACTCGACACCGACTTAAGACTAATGACAACATCATGATAAACAATTTAATCTATTTTTTATTTTAATAATTTATATATTTCAAGTGATATTATTAATTAGTTTCAAATCATATGTTTCATTATTTATAATATATTATCTTTAAATAAAAATCTATTTTAAATTTATGGTTTCCATATGCATACGCATGTGATAGGATTTCTAATAGTGATAAATTTCTAGTTTATTTACTTTTTAAAATATTAAAATTTAATAATTATTATAAAATCACCCATTGAATTAATTTCATGGGTTATTCGAATACAAATTTATTAAAAAAACAAAAATATATAGGAATTGTACTTTAACCCTAAAAAGTGATAAAAAGTTTAATTTAACTTTTTAAGAATTATAAAGATATAAAAAATTAAAATAATAAAATTATATTTTTATTATCGTAAAAATATATAATTTAATAAAAAAAAAAAAAAAAAAAACTCCGTTAGTGATAGAGGGAGTTTACAATGTGTAGTGTTTTGTCGTTATGTAGATTCATTGTTCACGTGAATAGTGATTAAGTTGGTGAATAGTGTTTGACATCTTTTAAAGACACGGGTTTTCTTTTGTAGAAAATAACCCTCCCAAACTTTGTAATTTCTTTTTTCTTTTAACTGATTCATAAAAAGGAATCTTGTAAGAGAAAAATATAAGTTTCTAGGTTTGTTCTCTTGCTCTTCTAATTTTTAGTTATGATCTTATTGAATTTCCACCCAAATTAATAATGATATGAGTCATATGCTCTGCAGTTGCTACGTAGGTGGATTTTGTGCATCAAAAATCTCATGGCATCGATTATCAATTATGAATATGAAAACTGCAGCCAAGCACCGTAGCAAGGTAGACCATAGTTTATTACTGCAATGAAATTTGAGCGCTCGACTCTAAATTATAAAAGTTGAGTTAATTTAACCTGACTCAATTCAACTTTAAAAAATTTGATGAAAAGACTGTTCAATCAGCCTGATTCTAATTATAAAAAATTGAACGAATCGAAACACATCAAGTTCGGAATTTTTGGTCACCTCCAGCAATGGAAAGCATGGTAATTGTTATTTCCTTTATCGAAAATTTAAATCTATTATGCTTTGACCACTTTTCTCCTCCATTACAGTAACCGGTGGGGTGCCATCTTTTAACTTGATAAATCTTCCTGTGTTTGAACCTTTTTGTTGGTATTAGAAATGAATATTCGATCGAATCAAGTTAAATAAAGTGAAAATTTTCGAGTTAATCAAATTGATAAATCTCGTTTTATCATCTTAACTTGATTTGAATTTTTTAAAATTGAGTCGACTGTTCAAATTGACAAGTGAAAATTTTGAGTTAAATTAAAAAAAAAAATAAAACATATCAAATTAAAATCTTATTGCAATATAACTAATTCCTTGTTAGAACATATAAACTTGAAACCATATATATTTATAAATTCTTTCAAGAAAAAAGAGAAAATATATAATATTTTAGTATGATGAACTTGGATTGTTAGTTTATTTATTTAGGTCTGAAATTATTGTTTTAGAAATTATAAGTCTTTTTATATATCCTTTAGAAATTTTTAAAATTTTTTAGTTTATATATATTAAAATATAAATTTTCATAAATATTTTGAATTTTAAAAGTTATTTTGAATTTTTTTTATAATTTTTATTGGGAAATAAACTAACATGCTCGTTTTCAAAATTAACAAGGATCAAATGGATAATTACACCAACCTATTATTTAAGCTGTAAAATTTAACTCAACTCAAAACTTAAATTACTTATTCGAATTGACTTAAAAAAAGAATAACTTAATTCAATTAAGTTGAAACTCGAAAAATTTTTTATTTTTACAAATCAAGTTGAGTTTTATTCTTTCCTAAGAAAAAAAAATGTTCAGCACATTGATCCGAAGAATTGCTTATTTCTTGTGCTTTCTTTCGTTATTTGGGAACCAACTTTTACTCTATATGTTGGCGTGTGGACTCTTGTTTCTATATGTTTGGGTGTAATCTTTGACTGAAATTGTACTCCATCAGAGCTAATATCGAATCTTTTCCAAAATAGGAAGTGATTCCCAAAAACCTAACATCAACGCTAACTTTGACAGTTTTTGAAAAAAAACAACAGTGAAGTGTTATGAGCTAGAAAATTAAGGAGAGAAGAGAGAGTTAAAAATCTGTTAAAACGGTTAGTTTCATTTAAGTAAAACGGTGATTTTTAATCACAGCAATATTTCATCAAAACGGAGCATAAAGCTTTAGTTAAACGATGCGTTTGATTGTAACAGAAATTGTCACGTTCTTTTCTTATTATTTTTCCTTTTAAGCATGAGCTGTATGAGAAAACAGTTATGAAATCTCTTGAAAAAAATATCAAAATTCTTCTCCTCCCCTCTGTTCTTCTTCTCTTCTCAATATTTTTATTTTAGATTTTGAGATCGCATCAAAGGTATTAGAGCTTCCACGATCCCTACAATGGCCGGTGATGGTGTTTCGACGCGGTTACAGAAGGAGGTAGGTGGCATGCAACAGGAAATCTCAAAAATCCAAGAGGAGATAGTTCATTTAGAGGCAAAGATGGAAACCAAATTTCAGAAGTTTAAGGATGAGTTCCGTGGGGACTTGCAAGCTTTATTAGGTCAGTATTTTGGGCCTCCAACGACTGGACCTCTAGCGAACATGACCACAGACAAAGGGAAGGGTGTTTTAGGAACACCACCTGGGTTTCCTCCAAAGGATACGGAAGCACCCAACGCCCCAGTTGGACGAGTCTGGCTGATGTGAGTAGTGTGGATTTGAGGAATCAATCACCTACGATTGGAGCGTCCGAGAAGGCCAATAGACTTGAATGTACCAAGTTTGATGGTAGTGACTTTTGGAGATGGTAGACTAAACTTGAACAATATTTTGAGGTTGAGGGAACACCAGAATCTAGCAACGTTCGTATAGTGATGTTGAAACTAGAGGGTAGAGCTTTGGAATGGCACCATTTTTACTTTTAGCGAAATGGTGGTCTCCAGATGTTATCCTGGCCAGCTTACATGAAGAGTTTGTAGGATCGTTTTGGATTTGAAAAATTCGGGAATCCTATGAAAGAGCTGGTAAATTTGAAGCAACAAGGTATGGTGGAACAATATCAAGATATGTTTGTTAGACTGTTGAATCAATTGCATCTTCCTGAACCATATGCCCTTAGTATTTTCCTTAGTAATTTGAAGACTGAAATTGGTCACAATCTTGATCTGTTTGAACCTTCTACTTTGATCGAGGCTTTTTAGTTGGCTAGAAAAATTGAGATGCTCCTGTCTTGTTCGATAAATAAGTACCCAACACCTCTGAATAGTTCACCTAAATCGCTATTTAATCCCTCTATTATATCGAGCTACTCTTCATCTCCAACAATAACTGTTTCAACTTTACAGTCTATGAGTAGTGCTCCAGTCAACAAATTGGGTACTCAGTCCATTCCACCAGCTATGATGGCGAAGTGTAAACAGAAAGGGCTATGTTTTTGGTGTAGCGCCAAATATCACGTGGGACACAAATGTGTTAAATCTCAATGTAATAGACCCAATTTGCCCAGGCCCATGCAGATCCAAAATCAAACCCAAATAAACAGTCCATTTACAAAATATATTAGACCCAAAAAAATTACAAACCCAGTGGCCCAAAACCTACACCTATTTTCAGAAAAAGGAAAAACCTAATCCCTCTCTTGCGCCGCTGCCCCCCACGTGCCGCATGTCAGCTCTACCATCACCTGTTCCACTAACTGCACCTGTAAGGAAGGACAAACACGCAAAGTAGCAACAATAGAGCAAAGAAACAGGAAACAATAAAAATAGTAGCAATGAACAGTGTAAAAAATTTTGGCTATAAAGCCACAATCAAAAGCCAATTGTAAGGGAGAGATTTTTTAATACAAAAAAAAAAAGATCATAAGAGAAAGACAGATAAAAAATAAATAAATAAAAAAGATTTCGCAATAGTTTTGTTTTTAAGATATATTTTCGTTTTTATTTATTTTCAATATAACATATATATAAAATTTTAAAGTAAAAGTCTTACCTTTGTTGTAGACGAAACCGAAAGGTTTCTCCCTTTTTTAAACTTTTGATTGGGTTTTTGGGCATTTTTGCCTCAGATTTGAACTCGAGAGGCCAAAAAACTTAAAAAGCAGCCTTTTTGATTTTTTCAGCCACCGCGGGTGGCGGCGCCATCGCCAATGATCGGCAGCCGCCACGGCGGTCCAGTGATCGGACCTGGGCCAGAGAAATAGTGCTAGGGGACAGAGTTTTAAAGATTTTTTAAGTTTTTTTTTTTGAAAGAGGTGGTTGAAATGAAATTTTTAGGATTTCTTTTTGTATTTATACACTCTCTAAACGACATCGTTTAGGGCAACCTTCTAAAGCCCTAAAACGATGTGTTTTGTCCTTG
Source organism: Gossypium stocksii (assembly GCA_020496765.1). Taxonomy (NCBI): domain Eukaryota; kingdom Viridiplantae; phylum Streptophyta; class Magnoliopsida; order Malvales; family Malvaceae; genus Gossypium; species Gossypium stocksii. The sequence goes on from CM035623.1 coordinate 8,211,136, forward strand.
ACCCGCAAGTGCAACTCGACCCAACTGGAAGATCCACAAGTTTTTGCCAAAAGGGTTATTTGCCCTTTTGGTCCTTTCACCTTTTTTATTTTTTATTCAATTTTTTATATTTTTAATTTACCCCTTTTATTTTATTTCTGTTTCACTTCAGTCCACGTTGGAACTGTGCGTTTTAGGGGATGGGGATAATTTCCCATATGGTCCCCTATTTCATCCGCGCGTTTCAAATAAATCTAGTCCAGGTTTAATTAATTTCATTATTTAAATTTTATTATTTGTTTCCTTTTTAAATACTCAAAATATTATATTTATCTATCTATTTATTCATTATTTATTTTTATATTTAGACTTGATTTATCATATTTATTTATTATTCTCTTACCTATCTCTTAATATTTAAATTTAGAATCATTTACTTGTCTTATTTATTTATTTGTTTATTTTTTTATGTTATTTGTTTGATTTATTTTATCATTATTTTTACTCTTTAATATTTAAGTTTGCTATTATTTATATTTTCTTTTCATTTATTATTATTATTAGTATTCATGAATCATGTTTTATTTACATATTTCGTTTATTATGTATTCTATTCATTTTTTTATTTTTTTTATATATTTTATATTCTTTTATTATTATTGTAATTTATTTATCTACTCATTGCCTTTTAGAAATATAAAACTATCTATTATACTCATTGTTATATTTTTATCTCGTCTTTGCTATTTCTATTATTTTTACATTTTAAAAATTTAAATGTAACATTATGCATATCTATTTTTCTTATTTATTTATTATTATTCTATACGCTTTATACATATTAAAGTTTGTAAGGTTAATAATTTCTTCATAAATATTTGTTGATTCATATATATTTTTACTACCAAAATTTGCTTATTTATCCATTTGTTCATTATTTGTTTTCTTTTTACATATGGTTTCATGATTTCATCCATTCTTAAATATTTTTATTTTATGTTTGTTTGTTTTTAATATTGTGCATTTTCATTTTATTGCTTTATCTATCGAGGCTTGTGTACTAGTATTGTATTCATCTTTGTAATTACATCATTGTTACTATAATATTTTATCGTGATATTGTACATCATTACAAATGTCATTCATTTTCACCCAAATTCGTAAAAAAAAAATTTTGAAAATCAACGCAATGTTTCGTATTTGGAAATTTGAGAAAGTCGTACCCTAACTTACGGGGTTTCTATTCTTTTTCTCGTTGAACCAAAATGACCGAATATCCTTTTAAAATTAAATACATGAGTTTTAAACAAAATTCAAAGGCAAGCTTATTCTCGAGGGTTCAAAATGTCGTGTCCTAACTTACAAGATATGACATTTTGTTATCTCGAGATGAGAGGGTCCTTAATGTTCGTTTCGATTTATTTAATTTATTTAAATAAAATTTGCATTACTAAAAAAGGATCGTATTTTAAATTTTTTTTGAATTTTTGACTTTCGACTTTAAGACATTAATTAATCAATTAGGTACCAATTTTGGGCGTTACAAGGGTGCTAATCATTCCTCGTACGTAATCGACTCCCGAACCTGTTTCTCGAATTTCATAGACCAAAATTGTTATTTTAAGTGAATCAAAACATTTTATTAAAACGATCAATAGGTGACCCGATCACACCTCATAAAAAGAATTGGTGGCGACTCTCAATTTTCATTTTCGTTTTCAAAATAAAAGTCGACCTCTTTTTAAAAAAATATGATTTTGACACTCAATTATACCAGTTTGTGGGAATTGCTTTTTAACAGTGAAGCAGAAGAATTTCAAGAGGATTCTCATAAACTTGAGGAGGGTAATTCTGAAGAGGAGCCATCCAAATCCCTTGTGATTTCGCTACATGCCCTCAATGGTTTATAAGGCCATAACACCATGGGAGTGGCTACTCGGGTAGGATCGAGTTAGGCCATTATTCTGGTCGACTCAGGCAGCACGCATAATTTTATTGATGCAAGATTGGTTAGTAGGTTATTGTTACCAGTAATACACCAAGAGCAAGTGAAGGTGGCTGTAGCAAATGGGAGCTGTCTTTTTACTAGGAGAATGTGCAAAAGAATCCCACGGGAAGTTCAAAACTACCAATTTGAAGCAAATTTTATGGTATTGCCTTTGAAGGGTTGTGACATGGTATTAGGGATCCAATGGTTATTGGCTCTGGGAGATATTGTTTGAAATTTTAGTTCATTAGCCATGCAATTTATGGTTAAGGGTGAACCATGTATTATTCATGGTATTGTTCCTGGCTCATTGGCAATATAAGAACGTGGTTCAAATTCAAGATGCTTTGTGGTTGTGGGGCAAACTTTGGGACCTTATACTCTAGTAATGAGCACACCTAATCAAGTAACACTCTCAGCTGTGATAGTTAATGAGTTTGAAGAACAACTTCAAGGATTATTAGAAGATTTTGTTGATGTTTTTCAAGTGCCAAAAGGGTTACCACCACAACGACTACAAGATCATAGAATTCCCTTAAAGGATGAATGAGTGGTGATAAAAATTCAACCACATAGATATTCGACCATTCTAAAAAGTGAGATGAAAAAATTGATTCAAGAGATGCTACAAAGCTGAGATAATTAGAGACAGCAACAGTTCTTTTGCTTTTTTTATAGTGATTGTCAAAAAGAAAGATGGAAGTTGGAGGTTGTGTGTTGACTATAGACAATTAAATCAGTATACAATCAAGGATAAGTTTCTCATTCCCATAATTGAGGAATTGCTGGACGAGTTGAGGGAAGCTCGGGTGTTTTCCAAACTTGATTTGAGGTCAGGATATCATCAAATCCAAATGTGGGAACCTGATATACATAAAACAACATTCAAGACACATGAAGGGCACTATGAATTCCTCGTGATGCCTTTTGGCCTCACTAATGCCCCCTCTAACTTTCAAGCTCTTATGAACTCTATATTTAAACCATCGTTGAGAAAGTTTGTATTCGTAATTTTCGATGACATACTGGTGTACTCAAGATCTTGGACCGAACATCTGCAGCATTTGAGAATGGTTCTTCTCATTTTAAGGAAGCACCAATTGTTTGCCAAAAAGAATAAATGTTGTTTTGGCACTTCTCAAATTGAGTACCTAAAACATGTGCTACATGCTGGAACAATCTCTCTGGATAAGTCTAAGATTGAATGTATCTCTTCATGGCCAGTTCCTCAATCAGTAAAGGAATTGAGAAGTTTTCTTGGCCTCTCCGGTTATTATAGGAGATTCATTAGACATATATGGAATACTCGCCAAGCCTCTTACAGGTTTGTTGAAAAAGAATGGGTGGCAATGGTCTGACCAAGCAACTGTAGCTTCCAATCATTAAAAGATGCCTTATGTGTCGCATCTGTCCTAATGTTGCCTAACTTTCAGCTCGAATTCACAGTGGATACTGATGCGAGTGGGTTTAGAATTGGAGCAACATTGCAACAACAATGGAGACTAGTGGCATTTTTCATTAAGGCTTTAGAGGTGCGACACCAGGCTCTTTCAATTTATGAGGAGTTGCTGGCAGTTCTGTTGGCTGTTAGGAAATTGCATGCTTACATGGTGGGAAAGCACTTCAAAATATGAGCTGATCATCAAAGCTTGCGATTCTTGTCTGATTAATGAGCTACAACTCCATTTCAACAACATTGGGTAGCTAATATGTTAGGCTATGATTTTGAGGTCTCCTACAGGAAAGGGATCAACAACAAAGTAGCTAATGCTCTTTCCCAACAGCCTCAGCTGGAACAAGGTCAGTTTTTTTAATTAGCAAGGAGTACTGTCATCTCTAGGCTCTTAGCGCAGGTGCAACATTCATATGAAGTAGATGATAAGCTGAAAAGGACAATACAAAACATCCAACAGCTCAAGACTCAGGACCAAAAATATTTGTGGGATGGCCGATTTCTGTGAAGGAAAGGGAAAATTGTAGTTGGAAAGAATTTGCAGTTACGACGGGAATTGTTTCACCATTTTCATGCCAGCGCTGTAGGAGGGCACTCAGGAATGTATGCCATCAGGAAACGTTTAGCTAGTTTACTATATAGTGGAAGGGCCTCACTACTGATGTTAAACGTTGGACTCGAGAGTGCTTGGTCTGTCAAAAGTTCAAAAGTGAGACAATAGCATCTCTAGGACTCCTGCAACCATTACCTGTACCTAATCGAGCCTGGCCCGTTATCAGTTTGGATTTTGTTGAAGGATTACTGAGCTCAAGCAGGAAAAATTCTGTTTTGGTGGTGGTGGATCACTTGACTAAATATGGTCATTTCTTGGCCCTATTTCACCTATATATAGCTAAAGATATGCCCTAAGAGTATCTAAATCATGTCTATAAGGTTCATGGCATGCCTGATTTGATTATTTCCAACAAGGGCTGAATTTTTTGAATTGATTTCTTGCAAGAGTTATTTCAACAAGCAGAGACCAGACTTCTATTGTCCATAGCTTACCACCCTCAAATGGATGGTCAAACAGAGGTCTTAAATCGATGTCTTGAAAATTATCTGAGGTGCATGACTGGTAAAACGCCTACAAACTGGTTACAGTGGTTACCCCTCGCTGAATGGTGGTATAATTCATCTTTCCACTCCTCTATTTAGCTTAACCTATATAAAACTTTGTATGGACAATCGCCACCCTCACACATGCCCTACTTAGCAGGAGCCTCTTCAATAGCAGTGGTTGACAGAAGCTTGCAAGCTAGGGAGGCTGCAAGGAAGCTAGTACAATTTCATCTTAAAAGGGCTCAATCTCGTATAAAGCAGTTCGCTGACAAACATCGATCCGAGAGGAGTTTTCAAGTTGGTGATTTAGTATACTTGCGACTGCAACCTTATAGACAACAAACAATTCGGAAGGTGCTTAATCAAAAATTATTCCCCAAGTATTATGGACCTTTTCCGGTGATCAAGAAAGTGGGAGAAGTAGCATACACTTTACAGTTACCTCCAGGCTCCCGTATTCATCCTACTTTTCACGTTTCTTAGTTGAAGAAACATGTCGACTCCATTCCTACTCAAGCTCATTTACCTTTAGTTGATGCTCATAGTGCAATGCAAAAAGAACCAGTCAAAATCGTGGACAAGAGGACAGTTAGAAAAGGGAACCAAACAGTGACAGAGATTTTAGTTGAATGGATCGACTCTTTTTCTGAAGATGCCACATGGGAATCTCTAACCCTGCTTCGAACCAAATTCCCTCACTTTCATCCTTGAGGACAAAGATTTTTTCTGGGAGGCAGTACTTGTTATGGACTAGAAAATTGAGAGAAGGGAGAGTTAAAATATGTTAAAACGGTTAGTTTCATTTGAGAAAAATGGTGAGTTTTATCACAAGAATAATTCATCAAAACGGAGCGCAGAGCTTTAATTAAACGATGCGTTTGATTGTAACAGAAATTTTGTCACGTTCTTTTCTTGTTAATTTTCCCTTTTAAGCATGAGCTGTATGAGAAAACAGTTATGAAATCTCTTGAGAAAAATATCAAAATTCTTCTCCTCTCTTATGTTCTTCTTCTCTTCTCAATATTTTTCTTTTAGATTTTGAGATTGCATCATGAAGTCAAAGATCATGTGTTCCAAAAGTATAGAGAATACTTGTATTATTTTCTATTTAGATCTAAAAGAATATACTTTTGGATATAATATGAACAAATATATTTTTTTCAAAAACAAAAAAAAAAGTGTAACTTTCATAACAATGACCTGAATGTTCCGCGGCCGTCTGATTTTGTGGGCAGTGGATCCAGTCTAATAGAGAGAGCTACACCTTGAGCAGTAAACACAAATAAAAGATTAAAACCCTGTTAAACTCAAGAAAGCTGAATTTCCGAATTAATAATTATATCATTTGATTTGAATATATATATATGAAAAGACCATGAAATATTAAGGTTCAATAGTTAAAATATAAACCATATAAAAGGTTATGCAAGTACAAAAATTTTAAACTAATGCAAATTTATATCTCTCTCTCTACATATAAATGTACGTACGTACGTGTATATATATTGCAAATGATGTTAGAGACAACCACCATTAGAGCTAGAGTTCGAAATGCATGTGCTGTTATAGAAGATCGTACCCTAAAGCTGCAAGTCTACACCTCAGACTAAGTTAATCCCCTCTAATACTAGGCTATATCTGAGAGATCACTGCCGGTTTTTGACAATATTTTGCCCATTTTTCTTTCACGAGATAATAAGCATACCTTGCAGTCATCACTTTAGCAGATGCCATGATAGTTTCAGCCTTCATCTAAATGGCACCGGTACTCAGCATTCTGTGTTGCAGAGAGCCTGGCAGTGGGTATTTCAAAATGAATCCACCTTCCATCCATTTTAAATGTATTCTTTGCAGTGACTTTCGAAACCAAACTTCCAACTTCCTCAGCCTTCATGTATTAGGTAACAACCTGGAAAATCGGAAATGAACATAACTACTGAGACTTCTCAATGAACATCTTTAACTTTTGAGAAAAATGGTTGACCTTGCGTTGTTCAACTTTTGTGAGGTTGGAAATACGGATGCCTCAAAGCATCGTCAACACTTAACCGATCGTCCTACAAAATAAAAAATGCATTTCAAGCCCCAACACGTCATATTTATGATCAATTATATATAACTCTCTTTTGTACATAAGCGGATAGTAAAATCGAGGAAAAGGATAAATTGCATAAACACATCATTTATCAATCTAGAAGTGATACAACATTCAACACCTTACCAATTTGTGAAGGAGACACAAAAGCATACGATGCTAAGAAACTATTGTCACGATGGAAAAAGCTTATTTATCTAAATAAGGTTGAAAGAACCACTCAACTACTGCCTCTTATAGCTAAAATAACCAAACCTCTCAATCAGTCGAGTCAAGTGTTTTAAACAGTAATTTGAGGTCAGTTTGGATTTGGACCATTTTGAGTTTGGATTACTTTGGTTTCAAGATTCAGGTCCAGTTTGACACTGCAATTATTAAGGCCAGATGGGTTCAAGTTTTTAAAATCAAATCAAACTATAGTTGACATATCTAAATACATGCTCTTATATAATTTGAAATGATTACGAAAGACTGTGAAAAAGAAATTACCGTATTTACAAAGAAATTATAGTTTTTTTGAATATCTTCAAAATTCTCAAAAACTATTTTTATCATGTTTTTTTCTTGTAACAAATGAATTGAAACTTGATACTATTCTCAAGCGAACAAACAAAAATAGCAGACAAAAAAACAATTCTCATGCTCTTGACTACTTCAAAGAACAATGAAAATTTTATGGAGGCATTTTCCCCTTAAAAAGTCACTTGAGCCTATGAATATTACAAAGAAAAAGTTAATGATTTGTAAATTGAACACGAAGTTTCTACTAAACTAAAAGAACAAAAACATTTTGTATAGTTCCCCACCAAAAGCATTTTTGAATAGAAGCATAACCGCACAAGTAACAAATTAAAGTTTCATTTATTATCTATCATTAGATTTTAAAAAGCAAATGCATTAATAATTTTCCCCTGAAGTTGTAAATATGAAAACTTACAGGGTCCCAGCATAACAAGTCACGCACTAACCGCAAAGCCCAAACATTTGGAAATCTGCACAAAATATTGAAACTAAAATATAAGCAGGCAGTAATATTAAGACGTAGTGAAATCAGATAATCATATATTACAGAAAGAACCTACCCAAGCTTCAGAGGGTCTCTACTCCTTACTTGACGGGAGAAAAATTCTTCAGAGCATTTCCAAGAAGCAGGTGACATGCCAGCCTATATCAAATGAGAAGGTAAACTACTAAACATAGGAAACCAATTTCATGATAGGGATACGAACTTTAATAAAGGCATCCACGGAACACCATCCATTTTAGGATGTGCATCGTTTGTCTTAACTATGACTTAAAATTTCATCTCTAGGCCTTCGTTAACTGTCTTCTGAAGAAATAAGGATGGCATACCATAGGAAGTAGCACTGAGCATCTAAATGAGTTCAATACAATTTTTATTCATTTGAACATTTTCTTTCTATTTAGTATGCAAGATAAGCCTCAAATTAGACCATGTAAAATATTTTCAATATTTGGATTAATTTTCTGCAAAGTGATATCAAGTATTTAGGTTGGAGGATATATCAGTCATTTGAACTATTTAATGTTCTAATATAGATACATAAGAAACTGCAACGTTCGGAGACTACTTTTCCCAAATAACATGGTCATACATTCTTGGAGGCAAATTTATGATTATTAAACCCAAACCTTTTTTCCCTTTCCCAAACAAATACAAAAGAACATAAAACCATCAAACAGTGTGTTATGCGCCTTGGCGTAGGATCTAGTCACAGGTTTAACCGAGAAAGAATTCTTGCTTTGACCTATGGTTACTCAAAAGGCAGATTCGTCCTTGACTGAACCCCCTCTCAAAATAGCATTCATTTTTATAGAATAATTGCTTCTCTTTATTTCATATTGGCAGCCTTTTATAGTCTGTTAATAACAAAGAAATAAAAACCTAGTATAATAAGTAAAACTAAAACTCCTAAAGAAATTAAATAAATGTAAAACTCTAATTCCTATTCCTTCTCTAATACTGTTTTCCAATGAAAACATCCATATCATTACTCCCCCTATCAGAGTTGAGCTTGTCCTCAAGCTCAAATTCAGGATAAACTTCAAAACTTATCCAAAATCATCTATATCATCATCATCTTGCTTGCCTTCAACATCTGGTACTTATATCCAAAATAACCATTTACATTTGTGTCCCATGGAATAAGACTCGTTACAATTATAGCACAGCCCTTTAGCCTTTCTTTTCGCCATTTATGTTTGTGTCAATCTCTTAATAAATGGTGCAGAAGAACCTATTTTGCCATTGTTCCCTGTTGGTTCTGTTGATTGCCCCCCTCCCTTTGCAATGCTCTTAGTTGTTGGAATGATTGAATTGCTGCCAGTGTTTTAGGAAGTTGGCCAACCAAGGTTTTCCGGTTGTTGCATCTCAATATCAATTCTAAGCTCCTCTATCAATCCGACAGTAAAGAGGTTTACTTGTTGACGAGGTTTAAGATTAGTAGTCCTAGCCAATAGTGATTGAAATTGGCGTTGATATTCCTCCACAATCCCAGTTTGTTTCAAGTTGGCAAGTTCTCCCAAGGGGTTATTACTCATAGGTGGCCCAAACCTGACATGACAACATTCTCTGAAGTGCTCCCAATCCAGATTTACCTCCTCTTCTTCGATTTGATCAAACCACAATTGTGCCTCTCCTAAGAGATGGAATGAAGCTAAGCCTACTTTGTCCTCTTCGTTGGTCTGTTGATTGCCAAAAAAATTTTCGCATCTTTTTAACCATCCTAAAGGATCTCCAACACCATCATAAGTGGGAAATTCCATCTTGGAGTATCGTGGCACCATGCCCCCACCGTGTTGCGAATCTGAATTTCTTTTCTTGCCTCCACTGCTGTCCTGTTCTTCATTATTTTTTTCTGAATCTCCTTTCGTTATCTTTTGGACAGAAAGAGATAACATCGCCATCTGCTCCTCTAATGCTTGTTGCCTCGTAGCCATTTGTTCCATAAATGCCTCCAGCTTGGCTGTCAAAGTTTTTTCGTCACCCATGACAGCTGACTCTGATACCAAGTTGTTACGCGCCTTGGCGTAAGATCTAGTTATAGGTCTAGACGAGAAAGAATTCTTGCTTCGACCTATGGTTACTCAAAAGGCAGATTCATCCTTGACTGAACCCCCTCTCAAAATAGCTTTCTTTTTTATAGAATAATTGCTTATCTCTTTATTTCATATTGGCAGCCTTTTATAGACTGTTAATAACAAAGGAAAGAGTTTTAATAGAAATCCTAAATTAGAGTTTATGAAGGAAATAAAAACCTAGTATAATAGGTAAAACTAAAACTCCTAAAGAAATTAAATAAATGTAAAACTCTAATTCCTATTCCTTCTCTAATATGTTTTCCAATGAAAACATCCATATCACAATGTCTTTACCTATTGATCCAAAACCCATGTTCAACTTTTGCTCTTCAGTGATGAGATAGATTTAATATGTTAAAATTCAAAAATTCTATTCTTCGTGTCAGACTTGAACAGACCTGATTTTCAATAAAGAAAACTCAATATAAAGTTGTGTAGTTTGCTACAAGCAAGCTCTCTCACATTGTCTTTAAAGAGTAAAAGATAAAGACAGTGGTTGCAAGATCAAGGGCTGAATCGGAATACAGTGCCCTGGCAATACTACTTGTGAATTGGTTTGGTTGAAACATCAGATGTTGGATTTAAGCAATAAGAGACTGTGACTCTTATTTGTGATAATATGAAGCTTCTCATATAGCCTCAAATCCAGTGTGCATGAAAGAATTAAACAGACTCAGGTGGATTGTCATCTAGTTCAAGGCAAACTTATGCAGATGTGTTTCATGCACAGTTAATGAATCCTACCAACCAACTAGCAGAACTTGTTTATAAAATCCTTATCTGGTTCTAAAATACGATAAATTTGTAACAGCTGGGTACACATATAGATGCTCAAGCTTAGGGAAGAGTATTAAGTATTCTGTATTTGGGTTTAAGGGCATATTTGTGACTTGCACTAGTTAATGTTCCAATATAAATTCATAGGAGACTACCACATTGCGAGACTACTTTTTCTCAAATAACAAGTGACAGACTAACTTATAATGAACTACTAATTTAACTACTAATCCAGTTAACAGTTGCTTTATTTTTATTTTTATTATTCTGTCACATGAAAATATATTACACCCTAAATGCATGAATCACACCTTCATACTTACTAGCTTACACATATCCACAATATCTAATTGTGGTATTGCAATTTAATTCATAATCTACAGTGAAAACCTCAAACCAGATTAAGAGGATTCTACCAAGAAATGGTTTAATCACCAATGAGATGACAAAAAGGAAATATAATGATCAGAATGGTTGAGAAATTGAGCAAGGAAATTGTCAATCACAGAAATTGGCTTCTACTCGATTCACAGCCTGTACAACAAGAAAAATTCAAACCACGGGGAACGGTAACTGAAGGCGAAACATCAACCAAATATATTACTGTGCAAATTCTAACATGTTCTTGCAATAGCATACATATGGATTCTTTTAGCAATGAGGATTGGAACTTACTTGGTTCATCGCATGATGATGTTTGGAGGAACTCCCAGTGATTAGAATGCACAATTCCATGAAGGATCTAAGCCTGAAACCAAGACTTAAGGAATTATAAGGATACTAGATACCATTTCTTCCAAGTAGAACATAGTCTATTATTTGACAAATCCACTCACAAACATTAAAAGCCTAGATGATATGTTTGAGCATAAAATTTGTTGGCTGTTTCAAATAAACCATTGAGTTATATAAATAAGAGCCTATTTGCTATATCAGTTGGCTGAAACACTGGAGAATAAATATGAGAGATCCATAGGTTCTTTAAACATAATAGCTCATCTACTTCTCTCCTATAGGGTGAGCAGTAGTCAGATTAACCAACTAAACCAACTGAAATCGACTATAACAGCTCCATTAAGTTTGGTTTGGGTTTAAGTCAGTCGGAGTGATTGGTTTGAATACGTTTATTAAATTGGTTTGCTATTTTATATTTTCAAACCAAACTGATTAAGTAAACTGACACTTGATTAACTTGTCTTATTTATAAGACCAAATACCCATACCCAGTTATCCTATGATAACCATGTCAACCCTATTTCATAAAATAAATGAAAAATCCCCAAGTTCAGTCTTCAAATCAGGTTCATTCTATACTTCTCTATTCTTCCTCAAGTTCCTCTGTGCCCACTCCCTCACCCACACCATTCAGCAGCTGACCAGTCAGGTCCAGGCCACAACCCTCACAGCTCTCAATGTTGCACTGCCCAACACAAACAAGCTACACCAATCACTCTTCACCTCCAGCCTCTGCAATGCAGTCCATCACCCTAAATGCCTTAAGTCGGTCAGTTTACTTTAAAAGGTCAAGTTGATTTTATTTGTTTTCAATACTTGTAAACCAAATAAATTGAACCGGCAGAATGCTCACTGCTAGTCAAAAAACCATTGAAGTGGCATAAAAAGACAAGGACAAGAATGCAACAACAATAAGCAGAATGTTTCTAGACAGTACAGTGTATGCTCCATGCAAGCCACAGAAGGCTGAAATATCTTCAAACTTTTTTTCTTTTCTTTCCAAACGTTCTAGCCTTGTATATATACATATCAAATGAAACCCCACTTTAGAATTCATCTAAGGTACCAACATAGCCAGCACTAACCTCCCAAATCCAAAGAATTTGCATCTAATAGGTTCCCAATAAAAGCCCTCACTATGTCACACACACAGCTACAACTAAGATTTTAACTGTCCGATTAAACTTTCAACAGGAGAGAAGCTCAAATCACAGTGTAATTTCATAAACTTCGCTAAATACACTTGTTCTGCTAACACAACATTGGTCCCATCTAACAAGCCTGTGTCCAAAACAACTTGGTCATTGTATTCTTTTTCCTTAAGGACCAAAAACTGAGAAATGATTCTTCTCGACCTCATTTAACAAAGAAAAAGGGAGATAAAGAAATTAGAAAATAGTTAATATCCTTTCAAATTCATCCTACAAAAAGAGATGCAAGTAAGCTACATGACATTCATGAAGGGTGCATTAAAGAGGAGGGCAGTATATTAATTGGCTTATCCATATAAAGAGAAGCAGAAAATTAAAGGAAGGTCATTTCTAATAATTTTCTAAGATAAAAAATGTTACTGAAAAGTACTTATAAGCAAGCTCCTTCAAGTCTTCATTCCAACCCTCGATATGATGATCTAGAAGAGTGCGTGTCAGAGCACTTATCTGAAATACATTTGGTGTCCCCAAGATCATCTCTAAGATCACAACACCTACGCTCCACATATCATATCTGTCAACATTATTTGAAAAGCACTCTACTAGTTTAATAAAAAAATGTAATTGAGTTTGATTAAGAATTTGAAAAAAAAAGAAAAGTTAAATAAAATCAAAGTCTGGGAGAAGAACAATTGATATAGAAAAATGATGAAAAGGATCTAGAAATACTTTAAAGAAGTGCTCGTGGGCCCTTGATACCAACTAGCATTAAGAAGAGCTTCAGGTGGACTATAATCATGAGTTTGCTCAGATCTGGAAAGATAAGAGTAGTTATCTGTCGTAAGTTCTTTTTCTCTTGGGAGCCAAACTCATGGATAAGGAAAAACACAGAAATATCTTAAACAGAAACCCCACCTAGAAGGTCCAGCAGGTCCATAAAAATGCTTCATTGTAAACCCATCTATTGAACTTCCAAAGTCAATGATGCGCCTAACAATTTGCAGAAAGGACATTAATAACATTAACTCAGATGGCTTTTAATGTTTCTTACAAGACCTAAGCTTTTCCACGATTGCAAATGTAAATCATTTTATAAAAAATTCTTTCCTGTTAGTTAACTCATTCTAAAATACAAAATTACTAAATCTGAAATTACATGACAGAGTAACAAATTTGTGCTAATTTTTTGTTGTGAAAAGTTCACTTGAAGTATTCAAAACATAGGTGCATGTAAGCCAAAAGACAGACACGTACAAACAAAGAGATGAAACATGGCTTACAAGTCTCATTGATTGACATGCAAAGCACTAGAACTTAGTAGTTGAGAAGTCTCAAAGAAGAGAGAAGTTGGGACAGACGTATAGTAACATAGAAATTTTGAAGACATGCACAGTGCAACTGAAAATTGCAGCAATAAGACCTTAACAAGAATATGAAAGCAATAAGTTATTGCTGAATCCATTTTGAGCATGCACAGTTTGGAAGAAAGACTCAAGAAGGTAAGAAGTCTTCATGAAATAAAAGAAATGAGAAAAGCACTTCTAATATGGATGAACCACTTACTATATGCATCACACCTTCAGGACCTTGGAGTTTCAAATGAATAAGTAAAAGCATAAAACATGCATAGTAACGTCAAAGAGAAGCAAATTTAACATTTACAACAGTTTTAATAAGATAAGAAGAAAATTACATTCTAGAGGTAAAATTCTTATCTTCATTTGGAATTTCTCTCAAGCATCTTCCAGTTTTTTGGTCCTCAAAGCATATAACCATGTTCTCTTCCAAAAGGAAAAATGAAAAGCATACCAATTAACAGGAAGTCAGAATAATATTCTAAAAACTAGAAAGGAAAACTAAAGAAACAAAGGGATCATTATGAATCAACTTATCCCTAGGAACTGCAGATATGGTTATAGAATGATTCACAAGCCAACTTCTAAATGTTTTCAAACAGTATCTAACAATGAAGCCAGCATCTATAGGCTTACAAAGATAAACAAAAAGTGGAATGAATATAATGCCATTTGCTATCTCATTAACAAAATCATATCATTCACAGAAGTTGACAAGATCTTTAGGTTAATTAGGCAAATTTCTTTCGCTTACTGTTAGTACAACTTTCCAAGAAGGATAGAATTCTCGTGCTCCCATTATGTGACTTATCAAGTTGATGAATCCAAAATCATAGTTGTATTGATACAAAATAATAGCAGAAAAGAAAAAGTAAAATATTATAGTACTCTCATATGTCATCAAATCCCTCCCATCCCCAACTCACCAGGCTGGCAATCTAGTTATCAAGATCAATGCTATTCACATGCACAGCTCTCATCTAGACCCCAACTCCTTAACCAGCGCATACCATAGAAACATACTCAGGTACCCCAACATGATAGACTATTAAAAGAAAAGCATCACAATTAGGTAGAATTGTACTCATGTAGCATATCTCAACAGAAAATCCAAGAGGTGAGTGTATAACAGGGATACCCAAATATAATCATTTAAGCCAACGGAAACAAATAGTAAAGCTTGGACCTAGCAAAGGCATTTTCAGAAATATCCCAAGGTTCTTTTTTTTCTCTTTTTCTTTTTTCTTTTTTTAAATTTATGTAGGAATATTCTGTAAATATTTTAGGAATATTTTGTAGATATTCTTTTTATTACAATCCCTTACTTTAAGGGATCATATCTCCTTTTTAGTATCTTTCCTAACTTAGAGTTTCCTAAAGTAGTGACATAGGTTGTATATAAAAAGTTGTAATATGTTCTATTCAATTAAGAAGTAAATTCAGAGAATTACTCTGATTTCTACATGGTATCAGCTTAGGTTACGATTTCTTTTTCAACCTAGACCATGTCCGAAACTCCTTCTCCTACTTCGGAGATTACTTCCAATCCAGAAAATTTTTCTGGTTCCGATGCTCCATCAGATTCGTCTGGTCTGACTATCACCTGCCATCGATTGACTGGCAACAATTTTCTTGAATGGTCCCAATCGGTTAAGATTTTTCTCTTGGGCAGAGAAAGATTGGGCTACGCTACTGGTGAAATCAAGAAGCCTGCTGTGACTGATGCTGGTTTTGCTAAGTGGATGCGTGACAATGGTCAGGTTATGACTTGGCTCCTTAATTCCATGACCCCGAGTATAAGCAGAAACTTTCTTCTTTACACCACAGCCGCTGAAATTTGGAGTGCAGTCCGCGAAACCTACTCTAGCACGGATAACATTGCCGAATTGTATCATGTTGAAGATCAAGCAGCCACCCTTAAGCAAGGCACCATGCCTGTTACTCTCTACTACAATACCCTTACTGCTCTTTGGCAGCAATTAGATTTGTATGCACATTATGATTGGGTAGATCCAAGAGATGCTGCTCTTTATCAGCAAATTGTCACTCAACGACGACTTTTTCAATTTCTCCAAGGCTTAAATAAGGACCTGGACGAGGTTCGCGGCAGGGTCCTGGCTATTTCTCCTCTTCCCTCCCTTCGAGAGGCTTTCTCTATGGTCAAGAAGGAAGAAAGCCGAAGGTGTGTGATGCTGTCTGATGAACCATATTCCACTCCTGAAAGATCTGCCTTACTGACCCATCAATCATCTCCCACTTCCAAACGGGGGAGACCTTGGTGTGATCATTGTAAAAAGCCCGGCCACTCTAAGGAGAAGTGTTGGAAGCTTCATGGTAAGCCACAGGACTGGAAGTCCAAGCACTCTCGAGATAATAAATCAAGCCTTGTCGCTGCCACCTCTGTCACTAGCTTCACTCAAGAACAGATTGCTGAACTTCAAAAACTATTTGGAAAGTTTCAAGGGTCTTGTAAGGGTAATCTGGTCATAAAAGATCCAGAAGGTAACCTTTCTTCTACTGCATGTTTCTCCTCCCAGCTGACTCCTAATTGGATCCTCGATTCTGGTGCTACGGATCATATGACTGGTAACAAGGCATTGTTTCACAATTTTTTCCATACCTTTGGTAAAGCTGTCAAAACGGCTGATGGTACCTTGTGCAAAATAGAGGGACATGGCTCTGTTATTCTCAATGAACAGATTGCACTTAAAAATGTTCTCTTTGTACCAAATCTGGCGTGCAATCTCATCTCTGTTAGTAAACTGTCCATAGACTTGCATTGCTCTGTAATTTTTAATGATCTTGATTGTACTTTGCAGGCACTGAACTCGAAGAAGATGATTGGTAAGGCCAGCTTGCATAATGGTCTCTACATCCTTCCTACCTCTCCTAAAATCGAGATCTCCAAGTCATTTACCGCTTTAGGAAAAGTTGATACTGTTATGTTATGGCACTTTCGCTTAGGCCATCCTAGTTTCCAATACCTTGCAAAATTGTTTCCTGCTCTATTCATTAATAAAAGGCCTAATTCTTTTTCTTGCACAGTTTGCTCTCTTGCCAAACATACTAAATCATCTTATTTTCCTTCTACATACAAGCCTTCTTACCCTTTTGCTTTGATCCATAGTGATATTTGGGGCCCTTCTCGGGTGAAGAATGCTGATAATTGTAAGTGGTTTATCACTTTTATTGATGATCACAGTAGGATAACTTGGACTTATTTGCTGAAAGATAAATCTGAAACTGCTGGTGTTTTTGTGCAATTTTATAACATGGTTCTCACTCAATTTGGGTCTAAAATCCAGCTCTTTAAATCTGATAATGGCAGTGAATTTTTTGCTAGGTCTTTAGGTGATTTTTTTAAGGAAAAGGGCATAGTTCAGATTAGTTCTTGTGTTGGAACCCCACAGCAAAACGGCATTGCCGAAAGAAAAAATAGGCACCTTCTTGAAGTTACTCGTTCTCTTCTATTTACCACTAATGTTCCCAAATATTTGTGGGGGGAAGCCTTATTAACTGCCACATATTTAATCAACCGGATGCCTAGTAAGGTTTTAAAATTTCAAACGCCTCAATCTATATTTTTGCAACACTTTCCTCATTTCAAGCCTATCTCCTCCATTCTGCCACTTAAAATTTTTGGCTGCACTGTTTTTATCCAAAATATTGCTCCTAATAAGTCCAAGTTAGATCCTAAGTCTTTAAAATGTGTATTGGTTGGGTATTCTTCACTTAAGAAGGGTTATAAATGCTATCATCCTCCTTCTAAACGATTTTTCACCACTATGGATATAACATTTTATGAGCAGGATCCCTATTTCACTCAGGCTAAAATTCAGGGGGAGACATGGAGTGATTTTCAACCACATCAGGTATCTCCTCCTAATCTTCATTCTCAACCTTCAGAATTGCCATCTTTTTCGCCATTACCTGCAGATCTGTCACCTGTGACTGCTCCCATTGATTCTCCTGTAGTACCTATGACTAATTCGCCTACACCCACTTTAAACACTCTTCCTGAAAATACACCTACTCAAATTGACAGTCTTCCAAAAACACCACCACCCAAACAGCTTCGTGTCTACACAAGAAAAAGAAGACATATCCCTGAGACTGTTTTGCAATCTGATTCTTGCCGAGAATTGGATTTGGGTCCAGCTGCCGAAATGGAAGAAGAAATCAGTAAGTCCACTACTCTAGATGACTTTCCTATTGCTATTAGAAAATGAGTTAGACAGTGCACCAAGCATCTTATTGAAAAATTTACTGGTTATAATTCATTGATGCCGTCTTTTCAAGCATTTACAGCAACCTTGGATAAAGAACAGGTTCCCACAAGCATAGCTGAAGCTCTAAAGGATCCAAAATGGAGAAGGGCTGTTGAAGAGGAAATTTGTGCACTAGAGAAAAATGCTACTTGGACCGTTACAGATCTTCCTCAAGGAAAAAAGGCTGTCGGCTGTAAATGGATTTTTGCTGTAAAGTATAACTCCAATGGCAGTATTCAACGATACAAAGCTAGACTAGTGGCCAGAGGTTTCACGCAAACATATGGGATAGACTTCACAGAAACTTTTGCACCTGTGGCAAAGCTTAACACTATTCGAGTACTCCTAAGTTTGGCTGTAAATTGCGATTGGAAATTACACCAACTGGATGTAAAAAACGCATTTCTTAATGGCAAGCTAGAGGAAGAAGTCTATATGAAATTGCCACCTGGCTTAAAGTCTATTGAAGGTAGCAACAAGGTTTGCAAGCTCAACAAGTCTCTATACGGGTTAAAACAATCACCCAGAGCTTGGTTCGAGAGGTTCACTAAAGTCATTCTTCAAAATGGCTACAAGCAGTCCCTTGCCGATCATACGCTTTTCATCAAGGTAACTTCTACAAATAAGAAAGCTATCCTAATTGTATATGTGGATGACATCATTCTTACTGGAGATGATGAGGAAGAGATTAGCAATTTGAAGAAGTTGTTAAACAGGGAATTCGAAACCAAGGACTTGGGAAAGCTAAGGTATTTTCTAGGAATGGAGGTGGCAAGATCAAAAGAAGGACTTGTGATCAATCAGAGAAAGTATGTACTTGATTTACTCAAAGAAACTGGTTTTCTTGGTTGTAAGCCGGCTGATACACCAATGGAGGCAAACTTGAGATTCAACAAAGAAGATGGGTCCTTAGTAGACAGAGAGAAATTTCAAAGGTTAGTTGGGAAACTAATCTACTTATCCTTGACAAGGCCAGATATAGCTTTTCCCGTAAATGTGATAAGTCAACACATGACTAATCCTACTGAAGAGCATATGGCAGCAGCAAATAGAATTCTCAAGTACTTGAAGAAAACTCCAGGACACGGCTTAATGTTTAAGAAGACACAAGACAGAACTGTTAAGATTTGTACAGACTCTAGTTGGGCTGGAGATCTCACTGAAAGAAGATCCACTAGTGGGTACTGCACGTTTGTTTGGGGTAACCTTACAACTTGGAGAAGTAAGAAACAATCTGTTGTTTCAAGAAGTAGTGCTGAAGCTGAATTTAGAGCACTAGCTTTGGGGATATGCGAAGGAATTTGGCTACTTAAATTACTAAAAGAACTTGGCGCAAATCAGGAGGATCACTTTGAAGTTTTGTGTGATAATCAATCTGCCATTCAGATTGCCAAGAACCCAGTTCAACATGACCGAACAAAGCATGTTGAGATTGATAGGCATTTTATTGCTGATCAAGTCAACAAAAAGACAGCCACTCTTTCTTACATTCCTTCAGAAGGACAGATTGCAGACATTCTTACCAAGGCTTTGCCAAAGCCTGTGTTCAATAAATTCCTATTCAAGCTGGGATTATACAATGTGTATTCTCCAGCTTGAGGGGGAGTGTAGGAATATTCTGTAAATATTTTAGGAATATTTTGTAGATATTCTTTTTATTACAATCCCTTACTTTAAGGGATCATATCTCCTTTTTAGTATCTTTCCTAACTTAGAGTTTCCTAAAGTAGTGACATAGGTTGTATATAAAAAGTTGTAATATGTTCTATTCAATTAAGAAGTAAATTCAGAGAATTACTCTGATTTCTACAATTTAACACACAGTTAACAACACTTCTATAGAAGGCATTGCCATCCTCACCAGGTTTGATATCCCTGTGGGTGATATTGCGATCGTGACAGGACTTCAGTGCAACCAACTGAGCAAATGAAAAGCGAAATCATACAAGAAATCAGCAGTTAAATTAAGATAACAATAGTAGATTCAATATTATTAGAACATGAGAAACTCCTAGAAGGAAACAAATATAAGCCAAAATATGTTACTAAGATGAGATTTGAAACAAGTTCTACTAAAACTTGAATTACAGAATTGTTCACTAAAGTCAAGCTAGGATGGGCTAACATACCATTTGGTACTTGAGTTTAGCTTCAATGTTCAATTTGCTACCCAGACCAGAAAGTATCATGTGGCCTAATGAATATTTGACATGTGTGCTATGGTAAAAAAACATAGGTACTTAATTGGGACAAAAAACTCAGGTACCAAATTGAACATTAAAGCCAAATTCAGGTACTTAATTAGGATAAGAAACAACTCAAGTATCAAATTGAAAAAACTTAGGTACCAAATTGAACATTGAAGCCAAACTCATGAACCAAATAGTATATTATCCTAGCTAGGACTTCAGGATATAGCCAAAAGAGTTTGAAATGAGTTTAAGGATTCTCGTATAAGAAAGAGAGAAAGAAACTTTACTCGTTTGTTTAGTTGAAGAAGAGAATAAGAAATATGAGAGCTGAAAAAGAATATAAAAGAAAGAAAAAAACTTAAATCTGAAATCTTTATTTGGAAGATGATGTACCAATTGCCAAATAAGATTGCGCATTTCTTCTTGTCCTTCTTCTGTTGTCCTCAACCAATGCCACCATTTTGATGGACGCAATACGCGAACTTGTTTTACTTCTTCAACCCTTTCTTCAGCTGCATTATGTACGGCTTCTTCCATGGTATACATAAGCTTCGATAGTGACATGCCCTCATAATGAAATACAAGCCATATTTCATTAGACCGTGATTCAAATGACTCAACATATCTTGCAATATGGTTCAAACCTTCTTCAGAAGCAGCCCCGTGAAATCCAGATTTGTTCAGATATATATTTTCAGGACTCAAAGTGATTCCTAATTCTAAATTTGCATCTAATGTGTCACCATAACCAGATTGTGATTCCTCTAAGAAAGGTTCCGATACTTCACCCGATGGAAAACTTCCAAGGTTTCTAGAGGCATTTAAGAAGACTTCACCAAAGTACTTCTCTCTTAGACCACTTAAGTAAACAGAAGCCCCTCTCTCCACCTGTGATAGGGAAGATAACGGCATAAGATGATCCAGACAAAACAGTAACAAACAAGATAGACCTAAACACTCATTTAAGGAAGATAAAAAAGAGGTCAACATAAAAAACTTGAGAAAGATTTACCATTATGCGTTTCAGAATAAACAGGTTGCCATCAGTAGAACCAACATGGCTATCATTCCTAGATGTATTACAACGTGAACTACTGCCATATGTATCAAAATGAATATCACCAAAATTGGTAGTCTTGTTTTCTTCACCCCATCTTGAAGCATCACTGCCATGATGACAATTCCAACTAAACGACAACCATACCTCACCGTAAGAACCACGACCAAATCTTTTCTTTAGAATATACCTGATAAAAGAGAGGTACAAGACTGTCGTAATGGTGAAATGACGATAAACAACCACCAAATTTTTAACCTTTGTTTTCTAATTGGAGAAAACCTAATCATCTTAACCATACAAAATTGCACTTCAGTTCAAAATTTATCTATTGTTTGCATTAAAGAGAACAAAATTTTGATCTCTAGGGAAATAAGGTAAAAAGAGAATTCTAATTTCCACCACTTATGTTCTCCTAAAACTTTTAGCAAAATTTGATATCCATTTTCCTTGCAGATGGGGCATCTAGTGCCCATCAATGGTGATTGTCTATCACCTTGTTAAGAACAAAATTGTAGGATAAGAATATCATCCACAAAAGAATAGTCCACATCTTTTTCAATGACAGAAGTGTCTCTAGTTTAATGTAAACCAAATTAAATTTCATATTGAGAAAACATAAATAAAGAAGCAACAATGTATATGTGGATATATATGAATATAAACATATAAATATCTATTTATATTACTTTACATATTTTAACATGACTCAGGGGCAATTTTTCCAAAGATCACTACTAAGGAGGTGATCCAAGATAATGAAGTTTTTGGAGGAGATCAATGCATTTAAACTCAGTGATGGAGGAGTGATGCCATGGAAGATAACCAAGGTTAATGCCAAATGGGGGAGTAAAGCATTAAGCAAAGAATAGAATAAACCTAGAGTCTGGCATTGGATACTCCTCTGTCCCATAACTTGAACTAGTATCATGGAAGGGTATGGATTCAAGCAAACCAAGGAAACTAGCGAAGCCCTCAGGATTTACACATTGATCATTAGCTCCATCAACAGTCATCCCAAAGTTTAAGCATAAACTCTGGTCATTGTACACATTTAAAGGTCCACCTGTCACGGTTTAAAGAAAAATTACTGCAATACTCCAGTCATTGTAAACATTAAAGAATTCCTATCAATGAATCAAACAGGAAAACCATAGTGAATCAAAGGACTAACAAAACCCAGCCAGCCAAATAAAAAGAATAGATAGAACTTTACATACCACAGGGTCGTTCGAAGGCATTAGGTAAAGCCTGGGGTAGGTCATGCACATAATCTTCCTTTTGAGTTTGAATTGTATCATCCACATCATCATTGAGATTCTCAGATAAATAGAAACAGCTATAACTGCTACGTTTTCCTTGAACCTATATGGTAAAAGAGAAACAAAATCACAAAAAAATTTCCTACAATAGGGTGCCAACTCCTACAAGAGTTTCTATCATCTCAATCAACTCCAATGACTATAATGCCAAATTACCTTTATGCCACAGGCATGGTACAACTCAAAGTCTAACATGACAGTAAAGACAACTAAACAGGAATTTGATTTTAGTTCCAAACACCTTGTAAGTTGTAAGAGAATGATGTTGCACAAAGCAAAGGAACATTACAGTCAGCATCATAATAATTAGCCTTCAACTGGGAAAACAGGGAGAACCTAACATATCGTTGGAATATTGTGATTTTGATAAAATCAACTTTTTTCATTCAAACCTGACAAAAATATAACAGCAGAAGTCACTCAGAAGAGAGGGAATGAAGCAACAAAAAAAAAAAAAAGAATGCATGCTTAGATCAAAGCAGAGTTTCCCAAATTACTATCTAGTTTTCTTTTCCTCTCAGGTTATATATTTTCCTTTAAAACGAACAGCCCTAGTTCTTAACACAATGGAAAGTTAAGGCCCATGTCAGAGCTCATAGATACAAAAAAGAAAAAACAAGAAATGCCTTGCAGTTCCCCAAATCCATGTTTAACAGTAGAAAAGGCCTTCACATCTTCCGACTTGAAAAGCCATACAGCTGGACAGGGTAGAACTGAGTCTTTTCTAAAAACTTCAACACTCCCTAGATATATCTCTTGAATTGGGGAAAAAATTGGAAATACATCTCCATAACAAATTAGCCTCTCAGCCTTACCAATAGCCTGTTAAATTTAGTCGTGATTGGATGAGTAGATTCCAACTGCAGTAGGGCTGGACTAATATCATCACCTGATCATGATAGCAAAAAGGAATCGAGCCTATTAAAAATTTGAAAATAATTATTTAACAAAGTAGCAAACATCTAAAATAAATAAATGAATTTAAATAACTAAGATGCATCATCAAACTATAGGTCAAAACCTACAGTTAAAAATGCCAAAAAAATATAGCAAGTAAACAACATTTTGCAAGAGAACAGAAAAGATACATGACAAGTGCACTTAAATGGGGGCATGCATACCCATGTTACGCCAGTGCATGAAAACTTACCTAAACAACGCCCAGAACATCAATAAGCCAACACCTTGCGGAGGAAACAACAAATGCAAAGAAAGAATATAGCACTACAATGGAATTTTCTCCACCAATGAAGATGGCTATTTCAAGAAAACATATGGCTCTGAGTTTTAATTGATTTGTGTATTCATGAAGCTTAAGAAGAAGAGCACATATTTAAGACAACTTAGGTCTATTTTGAACGAAGCAGTGAAGGTCAAATTTATTGAACTTCCTTATGTGCAATTTCTTCCAATTATAAGTGAATTCAATCAGTGCATGTTCCATTCAAAGAACATTCACAAGAAAGCCTACCAAGAGATTCTTACTTGATCGTCCATGAATGAATTTTTGCAGTCCATTAGCTGGGAATTCCTTGGCCCCTTTCCTTCCACATCTTTCAGTCAGCAAGTTTTGAGATAGAAAAGCAGATCCCAGTGGAACCACTATGGCTGCCATATTGTCCATGCTGCCCCTCTCAAAGGCAGTATTCACTAAGCAATCAGCTAGTGAGAGTGAGCATGAAGAAGATAGTCTTGATCCAACAGTATCATGATTCTTTACTTCCCAAAGTAAATCACAAACATCCTGCAAGCTCAGCTTTTCAAAAATGCCATCAGAGCCAACCACCAAATAGCTATCATTAGCAGTCAGAGATTGCCAACCTGTCACCTCTGGTGCAGCGATAACACCATAACTGGAGAAACATGCACATAATAACTTTAATAAACTTCTTAAAAAAGAAAAAGTAAAAGCTTTTCAAACTATAAGAAGCAAGATGGAAATTGTTGATTGGAAAAACAAACAAAATGTAGAAGTAGAGAAGAAAGCACAGACATATCTTAGAAAACGTTAGTACCATCTAAATAATAGATATCAAAAGTAATCTTTCCATAGTTCAATCAGGGTATTCAACATTTCATAGTAAAATGTGAATTTTAATAGTTTTTTTATGAAAAAAAATTCTATATTATCAAACAACGATACAACACATTGCAAGGGAAGAGGGTAGGGCTCCTTTCCTTATCTGCCCTCAAATGAAGCAGTGCTAGTCCAATCACAACTATAAAAAGCAAGATGGAAATTTGGAAATTGATGATTGAGAAAACAAATAGAATGTAAAAGTAAAACAGAAAGCACAGACAGAGAAAAAATAGAAAATGTTTCTTTAAAGTGATAAATTAGAAAACGTTAGTACCAAACAATAGATTCCAAAAGATTAATCTTTGTTTGTCTAATAAAGATATTTTCCATTCTTATTAATAAATTATTTTTTTTAAATTCTTTAAAAAAAAAAAAGAAAAAAACAAAAACAAACTGTTCTATGTTTTATCTAAAAACAGAACTTCTTTCACAAAAAAAAAAAAAACCAGTACACAAGCTGCCAGGGAAGTGGGTACTGGGTAGGGCTCCTTTCTTTACATGCCCTCACATGGAGCAGCGCAAGATCCAAGCACAACTATAATAGGCAAGATGAGAACTTTTTAATTGGAAAAACAAACAGAATGTAAAACTAAAGCAGAAAGCACAGACATGGATAACTGATAAAATGTTAGTACAATCTTTAAATAATAGATAGCAAAAGATGAATCTTCGCATATCTCAAATCAGAATATTTCCCATTTCTTGTAATACGTGAATATTAATAATTATTTTGTAAATAAAGCAAACCATTCTATATGATCTAAAAACAACAAACTGCCAGGGTAGAAGGTAGGGCTCCTTTATCTGTCTGCTCCAACATGAAGCAGCGCAGGATCCAATCACAACTATAAGATGACATTAAAGCAAGCCTGCTGCTAGACACGCTTCATCAGGAATTCACAGTCACATACTTGAGGAAGGACATATCGAATTTATAGATTTCTAGTAGGAAAAAAAAAAAAAGAAAAGCCTAAAGAACCTACCTACTTCCAATTTTAGACTACCCCAATGCACATGCTTTAACATACAAATGAGAATCTTCAAAGAAACCAATATATGCATGATAAAACACCTTTTTATGAACATAGAGCCATGCTCTGAATAAAATAACTCCCTCCCTTCAAAAAGGTTACATGATGTCTGTAGATTTGACCAGCAAGTTCTGTTTTACTTTGAACATTTTACACTGAACCAAGCCATAAGAATTGTAGTCTCAAAATTTTCAGAAGGCTATAGCCAAAGAAGAAGATAAATGGAGGGAAGCTAGATGCAGAGACTGACTCTTCCAATTTAGAACATCACCTTTTGTATGATACATCACCAATAGAACGGGAGATCGCCAGCTGACCATTCACACGTGATACACCACCCCATTCAACAACATAGCCACCAGCTGCTTCTACTCGAGACCTTTCATCATCTCGATCAGGGTGATGATCTCTAGTTAGTTCCTTGACAATATAACGTACCAATCCACTGGACGCAGCCACTTTAAAGTTGGAACTTCTAAAAGGTGAAACAGCACCGTTGCGCCTCCGCTCCCTGTACAATTGTAACAAAGTTTCTGCAATATGCAAGTTACAAGAGATGAATGTACGTTGCCATGTTCTTGCAGATATGTTGAATATATATATCTAACTGTCATACTCTGACATGCAATGATGTAATTCGGCAGATAAAACTCAATGAGAAACACTTTCTAAGGGAAGGAGGTGGAGAAAAAATATTTTAATTAGGCTGTGGAAATATTTGAGTCCAGGAAAATTTTAGGTCAATTCAAGTGGCAACCAAATATTCATCTGACCTCGAGCCTCAGAAGGAGAATGGAATTTTTCGGAACACAGAATGGCTTTGGAATCTCCAATATTAGCAACTAAAATTTGACCATCTGCTATCAGTATAATTGTAGCTGTTGAACCCGAAGCAAGGTTATTTCTAGAGGCTTCCTTCACAGATTAAAATCAGATCAATACAAAGAAAGTTTAATGCACATAGTTCTGAATAAGGAAAGAGAAAACTAATTGATGATACCTTAGAAAATGTTGCATCTATGTCATGGATTGCCCTTAACAAAGCTTCCTTCAATATACCCAAGTGAAAAGAATCATCAAGATTTTCTGGGACTGAAAACTTAAATCTGAGCAAGCATGAATACTTTGGGTTAAGAATCGTCAACAGCAAGCAACAGCTATATCCATTTTTCTAAAACAAGGAACTCAAACATAAATATGGTCTGAGTTACACATGATATCACCTTTCAAAGTTCAAGCCATGCTTTCCAATCTCTTTGTCCCAATTAAGCACTTGGAAAACAATATCCCCTTCTCCTAGATTTGGCAACCTACTTGACTGCTTCTTCAATACAAAGGAAAATGTTGCATCCAAAAGGAAATATGTATGTAGAGCAAAATACTCCAGTAAAAGTTTTGAAGCCATCTCACTAGCTTCAGCACCATTATGACCATCAAAAACTGCAACAACTCCGACTGAAACTTCCTTAACCCCAATTTTGCCTGCTCCAATGTATCAAAAATTTATATATTAAAAATAAAACATAGCATGAGACGTAAGACAAAGTTATTAAATCATTGATACGTACAAACTTCTTCAACCATCACAAAATAAGCAAAAATACCAAATCTTACATTGTTTAGAAAGATCCTTTTCAAAGAAAATTGCCTCTATAAGAACACTAAGTCAGAAGTAAACTACTGAAGTTAGTAGTTCGATTTAGCATAATATCTCTCCGCTTTTATAATTCAACCTTCTTTGGTTACGTTAATACCATTGCTACATTGGTTACAGTCATTAGAAAAGAGCTAAGCATTTAATTAACCGACAAAACTTCATAACTTCAATCTTAAAAGAAGGATTTTTTTTTTCTTAAACAAAGTGATAAAGTTTGTTAATAAAACAACCAAAAGCAAATTCATTCAATGAAAAACCCTAGAATCTCATTCTCAATCCATAGCATAAAAACTGTCATTAAATTGCAACATCAATTTATCCTTTTTACAAAAGAAAATATTAATAGTAAGACTAATTTCCCCATAAACGCATTCTAATGAAACCACGAAGCCGCACAAAAAAAAAAGATATGAAGAAAGAGAGATACTCGGGAAGGGAATGTGGAGATCGAGCATGCAGACAGTGCGATCTTCCATGTGCTTCCTTCGACCCTGAAGCACAGCCGATTGACAGCGCCCCGTCGCGGGAGTGGGGGAGCGTTTACCAGAATCATGATTCGGAATTTTCCAGCGAGGGCATTTAGGGGATTGGAACACCGCCGGCGCACCGCCTTCTTTGTAAACCGTCAAACAGGTGGAAGATTCTCCAAGAGAGCTTCTCGGAGAGTACACCAGGAATCCTAAAACGAGAAGCAATAGTTTCAACGACATGGTGAATTAACAGAATCTCTGATTTTCCTTCATGGAATGGAAACGCCCTGCGCGAAGATGAACAGTTGACAAAAATTGGCGAGGAAATAAAGAAAGGAAGTGAAATTAGCGCGCAAACTTCGTTAGGCAAAATACGTCTGCACTATTTTGCCGGTGGCTGTGTTGCCGAAGAAACCAACAACATTGAAAATAGAATTTGAAATGTAGTTGCTCAGTTGGATTTTGAGTCGGCTGTTAACTGCCCAATCAAGGTTGAAGCGTATCTTTTTATTCTGTATTAGGAGTTATTAATAGATGGTATATTTGCAATATAACCCTTTAACAAATGAGGTTTCCTTTTTCTAATCCAATACTTTTAAACCGCCATTGTCGTCTTATAAAATAGTATTACGAGAGTTAGAAACTTCAAAAAAATCTGATTTCTTCCTTCTTCTCAAGTTTAAACTTATTCTAGTTGCTTTAAAGCTTTCTTGTTTCTGAAGTTTTTCGTAATGGCTTCAACTCCATACGAGTATGATGTCATTCAGCAGCAAACTTTTGAAGACAACATCATCTCACAATCTCATGATATTGCTTCCCAGTTCATCAATATTGAATTAACCATTGACTTTTTTTTCATATCCGTCCACCATGATTGCTTAGCAGACATCTCCAGCATCACCAACCATGCGTCCTTAAGAGAAACCCTTCGTTTCAAGCTCGACATTATGGAAAACCAGTACCTGTTTGACCAAGCTCTGTTTCCCACGTTTAGAAGACTCCGAATCAAGACGGCCTCCCTTGCGTATCATAACTTCGTTCATGAAATTTTTGTACGTGGGATGTGTAGCATAGGAACTAATCGTGAAGTCTTGCCCTTGCGATCAGTGATACAAGCTTCCGTTGTGGAACATCTTCACGTTCACAGTGACGGGGTTTTGATGGGAAGAGCTTTGGCTGAATCGGCACTGGAGTTTGAAAGCAGTAACTATGGTATGGTTCCGACTAAAGAGTCATTGGTTAAGGAGATGGTAAAGATGGTCAAAGTAGAAGCTGGAGATGAAGAAGATTGCATGATATGTTTGGAGGAGTTGGAGGTTGAGTTTTATGCTTCTCGGATGCCTTGTTCTCATACTTTTCATGGCGATTGAATCGGGAAGTGACTGAAGCAGAGCCATTATTGTCCTATTTGCCGGTTCCAGATGCCAACGAATTAGGCTTAGATATCAACTTTTCGTTCCTTCATTTATTTCCTATGTTAATTGTGTAACTTTTGTTAAGATTTAGTAACTTGTTGGAGCCATTAATTGAAACAAATCAATAAAGAAAAATATGAGATGAACTAATGAAAAAAAATTAAAATGTATTTTATGAAAAATAACATGAAAACACAAAAATAATACATTAAACAAAATAAAAATACGCAAAATTAAATCACTATGATAAAATATGCAACATAGGAGGTTAATTGAGACATAGCAACAACCAAATGCAATCATAAATATTTTTGTTTAAAGTTTATCACTAATAAATGCAAAAACTTAGAGTAAATTAAGATACATGGGCTTATTTAAGAGGTGATTTGCACTCAAAAATGAAAAATTATAATTTCAATTTCTTTATAAATAATGAAATTATAAATTAATATATGATAAATTTTACTTTGGCATTTCAAATGATAAAATTATGTTTTCACCTTTCAAAATTTTATAATTAATTTTCAGTTATTCTTAAAAAGATTTCTAGATTTACCCATTTTGAGATATAACATGAATATAAAATAAATAAATAAATGATAAAAATCAATACAAATTAGTATGAACACGATGCGGATACACAAATACAACAAAACAACATAAACAAATTATTAACATATGAAACTTAAATAAAATTATAATTTATAAATAAAAATAGTTAAAAAAAAAACTCTATTTTAGTATTCTTTATGTTCATTTTACGATCCATATTTGAGGCTGTCCCTCCTAACAATAACGTATCTATGATTCGAACTTACATTTTTCCTTTGAGAGTGCAATGTACTTTACCATAATTATTCCCTTAATGATTTGGGTAAAAATTAACTAAGCTTAATGTTGAATAAACTATTTCATGCATCAGGATAGTTTTTATAAATTATGGAGTAATATTTGATGTAATAACATGATAAATTATGGTTAAATTAAAAAAATATATCGAAGAATTGTAAATAAAATTATCATTAAATTTTCATGCAACAGTTATGTTGTGATGCTGACGTGGAACATAGCACTACTTTCGATCTAACAAAAATAAAATGATTATCCTATCATATAATATATTTTATATTTATAAAAATACAAATTTTAATAAAGTTCTTATTCGTTTGATTTCCATAAAAATCATATTATTTAAACAAAATTAGATTATTTGACTTTCACAAGAGTGAAAAATATACTTAAAAAACTGATTTCTTTTCTTTGAATTATATTTTAAAGAAATAATGAAAAGGTTAGCATATTATAATTTATTTATTTTTATCAAATTGGCTCATATTTTTTTATCACATTAAATTTTGATCTTTAAAATTTAGTCAATTATTTTTTTAAGATAAAAAAGTAAATTAAATTATCAAAATTTTAATGGTATTAACATAACCATTTATATGATAGTCATATATAATTCATAAAAATTTAAAAAATCATAAAAATATTTAAAAATTTAACAAATATTTAAAAGTTAATAAATTTTTCAGAAAATAAAGTATTTATGTTACTATATTAGCAGTACATGAGCTATCATGTTAATTTCATTAAGATTTTAATAGTTTAGTTAGTTTTTCGAGAAAAAAATAATTTAACTAAAATTGAAAAGTTATTATGGTAAAAAACAAAGATAAAAATAAAATAAATGTTAGAGGTAAAACTATTTTTATGCTTATTTTAAAAAACCAATTTTATTTTTATTTTTTTAATCATTTAAAGAGAATATATAAAGCGGATTTAATTTGAACGAACGTAATGAGCGTTTATTTATGTTAACGATAGTCCCGTTTTATTGCTAGCTCTCCCCTATTTTAGGATTCGAAAAAAAGGAAAAGAAAAAGAAAAAGAAAAAGAAGAAGAAAAAGAAAAATTTTAATTTTTCTTCGGAAAAAAAATGAAAAAATAAATAAAAATTCGGAAAATAGAAGAAAAAATTAAGACGAGAAAAAGGAAAAACAGAAGAAAAGAAAAAAGGACAGATTAATCGCAGATCCCTTTCCACTTTCAGGCTTCATCCTAACTCCTATCAATCCGTTAATTACAAATTATATTTTTTTATCAGCTAACTGGATTTTCTTTTAAAATTTATAATTAATTTTCCTTTTCCAATTTGAATTTTTTGATTTGATATTTTTTGGTTGTGGCGTTTTGCAATTCTGTTGTTGCTTGGAGGAATCGAGGCGGAGGTGGAATGAGGTCCTTCTAGACGAAATTTCTAGAAGGTAAGGACCTGGTGCTTGTGGCGGATTAGTCGACGGAGACACATATAAATGTTTTAAGGATCGAAAGGGAAAACGATGAAATGGATATCATTGCTTAAGGACATCAAAGAAAAGGTCGGTTTAACTCAAGCTCCTGCTGCTTCCTCTGCTGCCGCTGCTTCCTCATCGTCGTCATCATCATCATCTTCCAATCGCGATGCCCGTGCTTCGTATCTCTTCGACTACATTCCCTCTCCCTCGAGGTTCGATTTATTATTTTCATTAGTTAATGTTTCTATTTAAAATTAATTTTAGTTTTTCCTTGCTTGCATTTCCTCCAGTTAATGATGATTCAATTTATCAGATGAACTGTTAAGAGTCATAGTTGCGCACTCTTTTTTAAGGAAAAAAAATCCTTCTATCTTGCAGTTGTCTTGATTTCAAATTTGTTTTCGTGAATTAGAAGTTAACTTCAGTTATAGTGCCTGCCTTTCTCTATCCATATATGTTTTTGATAAAATAATCTTCGATGAGATATGCTCTTAAGCATTTGTTGCCTTTCTACAAGAAATTGGATTTAAAGGTTTAAATTCAGTTATGAATAGCTTTTTGATTCTGTTTGATGTGCTATTATGCATGAAGTTAATTTCAGTTGGCAATGTGTAGTTTTGAGGCAAGCATTGGTGATTTTACTCTATTTGTATAAGGTTGGACACGAATAAGGAAAATCAAGCAAGGTTAGTTCTGGATGGGTTTTTCCACTAAAAGAGCATAAGAAAACGAAAACATAGAAGCAAACAAAAGGGAAGAGAATAGCAAAAAGAGATGAGTTAAAAATGATCCTTCAGGAGTCTCTAAAGCTAGGTATGGGTTCTATCTGCAAAATGAGTTGATAAGTGAACTTCCTTTTGCTAGAATATAGAAATTCTAAATAATCGATAAAATCTTTAACAAATTCAAAATGATCTATTACACCAATTACCTTAGCATAATGGAATTTCAGATTTGTAGAAATAATCGTGCATCCTCCCTTATCCAATACCCGTTTAATTTATGCTTTGCGATCCTAAGCATAACTGAGATCATCTTACTCACAGAAACTTTTGATTCAGTCATTTATTTATTAACAAAAAAAGCAAAACCCACGTGCAAAACCCGAAATTGAACTAGACAGCCCACCAAAGGCAAGGGCCCAAATGAGAAGACAGCCCACTGGACTTAAAAAAGCCCACATAATTAAAATAAAACAAAAGTCTCAGTAAAACAAAAGTGAAATAAAAAGATACCTGTACTAAAATGAAATGGTAACTAGCAACTTCACCCCTGCTTTCTAAGAGTCATAGGCAAGTCCTTTCACTTCAATGCATCAGAAGCATCGAAGACATTCATGTATACTTTATATTGGACAAATGTTTTGAAGGGTCTTGAGTCCCATCATATCTTTCCTTTGGCAGTTTGAAATTGGTAGTGAAGAAGTCTTTAAAGCTTAGATGGGGCTTCAGCACTTCCTGTACCAACATTGCAAACAAACAACAACAACTACTTGGCACCATCAACTTGTTAGCAACTAACGACAGTAGTGAAAAGTAGCAAGATTGCAATGATCACACAGCAGCGAACAACAGAGTTGACAACAGCACTAATTACCATCAGGGTTAGGATAAATGAAATATTCATATTGATATGAAATTAAGCAAGGATAAATGAAATATTAGCTTTTCCAGAAAATCCATTCGTTTTCCAGAAATCATTTTCTGAAAGCCGTTTTTAGTGAAACAAACACAAGCTTAGTATTAGCTATTTTTACACATTACAATAGATTACAAGGAGGAGTGGAATTAATTCCTAATGTTATGCATGGTTAAAGTTGTACCTGTACAGCTGTTAACAACCTGCAATAGGAATAATGCAACCTCTTTATCAATTGGGTGGGGATCTTTTCGTCATTTGAGTTCCTGAGATCTGAAGTTTTGTTGTGTGTTGCTTTATTTCTTCTTTTTAAATGTTTCACTTCTGAAATCCATGTTTTTGAACTTCCTTTCCTCGCAATTTTGGATGAGGTGAAACCTATTGTGTAATGATCTCATGGGATGCAATTTTGAAATCAGTCTTAGGTGTGAGTTTGTGTTTACAGATTGGAATAGTGTGGAGGATTGGTTTAGCAGTGCATAGGATTTGGATTGTAATAAATAGCACATTAATATCATATGTAACGGGGATAACAAATGTTGGAATGCTTTTTAGTTACAATCAAGTTCTGAAATTTCCCCCTATTCTTTTTTTCCCTCTATGGAAAATGTGTGACAGTGCGAAAATGGAAAGCTAATGCCTTTTGTTAATCCATTGTGCTAATGTGTTGGATATGAGACAAAATCTTTGATGTTTAAAATTAGGTTTCAACTTTTGCTTATTGTACCATACCTTTATTTTTGTCATTTTGCAATATCTAGTCATATGATTATACTCATAATTCCCGTCTGTTTTATTGTAATTTAAGTGACTAGATTTGATTTTATGTTTGCTTGTTTCCATTTATTTGTAATACATTTCTAAACTTAAAAACTATCGCGAAGTGCCGTATTTTCTCTGCCTCCCGTTCTTTTGCTCTATGTATGGATGAGACATTTCTTTTGAGCGACTCTACTTTTATTTCTTCTTGTGACAACAGAGATAAACATGAATTGGAAGTGGACTTCAAGAGATTCTGGGAAGAGTTCCGATCATCGAATTCTGAAAAGGTTCTTTCTCATCTATATTTTAATTCCTGGCACTCTTTTATGTACCATATTGATTTTCAGTGATGTTTGTATTGTCTTTGCAGGAAAAAGAAGCGGCCTTGAATTTAACTGTAGATGCCTTTTGTAGATTAGTCAAGCAGCATGCTAGTGTAGCTCAATTAGTCACCCAGTATGAATGCTGATCCTTGATTCTGTTTTCTTAATATTACATAGTTTATTTTGTCTGAAATATTTTTTCTGGGATTTTCACTCTTTTCTAATATAAGCAAGAACTTTTTGTATCCTTTCACATTGTTAAGTATTGCTGCCATCGGTGGCTCTGTTCTGTCCAATCTCCTCCTACTTGTTTGAGTGTTTAGAAACTCTGCTTCAGTTAACTTTTTTGTCATGTTTCAAAGTAGAGTTTGTTGTATTCTGAAATATCTGTATCAAGACTTTCTCCCAATATTTATGTTCAATGCATCTCTTGATATTTAGTCATGCTTTTTGTTTCATTCTTGTAATCTTGTTGTGACTTGATCTGGTATTAGAATGGTTTTCATCTTCCATTGTTTAAATTTATGATGCGGTTGGCTTTATTTTTGGCCAATATGCATAACATGTAATTTAATTCTGATTGGACTACTTAAACTATGCTGACACTGGCTGTTTAGTTGATATAATTTTCTTCTTCCAAACATTAACTTCCTGTGAGGATTGTTGTAATTATAGTTAGTTTTTTGAAGTATTTGAAAATATCATCAGCCTTTTCCTTAAATTCTTAAAGGAATAGTCAATTAATCAATCTCTTCGTCCATTTGAATTATTTATCATTTTTGTATGAATTATTTAGATCATTCCTGCCCTTACTGTTTGCCGTATAGTTATTGCCTCAGCAATTGCTTGTCTTTAATCACATGTTTGCTGGTTTTTGTCTTTCTCCAGCTTCAGCTTGTTGATAAATATTAAGAAAATTTTTTAATTACAGGTTAGTAGAAACACATATATTCTCTTTTGTTGTGGGAAGAGCATTTGTAACAGATATTGAAAAGTTAAAAATTAGCAGCAAAACAAGATCTTTGGATATACCGAAGGTTTTACAGTTTTTCTCTGAAGTTAACAAGGTTTGCCTCTGGGATCCAAGCGCTTTATGTCTCAATATATTTATGACCGTATTGTTTGTGGGCTTTTTTTTTGGAGTTACATTCATGTGTGCTGATCTGCAGGGTGGCTTCTGTCCAGGTTCAAATTTGTTGGCTGTTGTTGAATTCCTTGTTTCTGGGGTATATCTCATTAATCTTTATTGACTTAATTGATGTTCTATAGATGGAATCATGTCATCGTATTTCTTGCTTGGAACAAATTTGTCTCATTTCTCCCACCACAAGATAGATACTATAACCTGTAATGATATTTGAAATTTTTTCTTTTGAATTTTAAGTGATATGATTAATTTGAATGGTACTTCTATAATTTTACATCACACTTGGCATTCTAAAATCTGTTCTTTCTGATATTTAAACACCATTAATTGTTATTCTGTTGTTGCTGTTGTTTGCAGCCTACTGATAAACAATCTCTCCTTGATTCTGGGATATTTTGTTGTCTTATACATATACTGAATGCTCTTTTGAGTCCCGATGAAGCCAATCAGGGGCGAAAAATTACTGATTCTGAGGAATCAATGCTATCTGGAAAGGATTCAGTTGCTGATGATGTGCCAGCCCGTCGACTTGAGGTAGTGTTCTTTCTTGGCTTCCTTGAACTTCTATTTTTACATATGTTGAATTTATATTTATGTGTATGTGATGCGTGTGTTTAGGCATATGCATGTTAGTGCTTCTCTCTGT
This sequence comes from Gossypium stocksii, assembly GCA_020496765.1. Taxonomy (NCBI): domain Eukaryota; kingdom Viridiplantae; phylum Streptophyta; class Magnoliopsida; order Malvales; family Malvaceae; genus Gossypium; species Gossypium stocksii. The sequence goes on from CM035623.1 coordinate 8,247,176, forward strand.
TGTCACTGCTTAACATTGAAAAAAAGAAGAACTATTATTGCACACTATTCACCTGTTTTTTTGTTATGACTATTTTATACTTCTAAAATTTCATTTAATTAGGCATCTTTTCTTTCCGATTTGGGGATCTCAACTTTATTTCTATCTTACTTTACTGTACACAAGTTGGATATTTTGTTCGGGTTATAAACTTATCGCTACTCATTCAGGTAGAAGGAAGTGTGGTGCATATTATGAAAGCATTAGCAAGCCATCCTTCAGCAGCACAGAGTTTGATTGAGGATGATTCTCTGATGTTGCTATTTCAGATGGTTGCCAGTGGATCTGTAACCGTCTTCTCTAGTTATAAGGAAGGCCTAGTTTCGCTGCATACCATACAACTTCATAGACATGCCATGCAGGTAACTTGTTTGGCTTTACTATATAAATGTTAATAACCAGTTTGAAGGAGGTTCTTATGAGCTTCATGTGTTGTTTGTTAGTTGTTGTTCTCATAATTTGCTTTTTCTTCCAGATCCTTGCACTTCTTTTGGCCAATGATAATGGAAGTACTGCCAAATACATACACAAACACCATCTGGTATGTGTTCATAGATAATTTTAAGAGCATATATGAAAAACATAGGTTGCTTGCTGGATGTCTTTCTTTTTCCTTCTTTGAAATTTAGATTCCTGTGCTTTAGTGATTAGGACCTTTTTTTTTCTTTTCCTTTGAGGTTTGTTTACAGTTGATTTGAGGTGGAACGGTGAAGAATTATATAGGCAGCATGATAGGAATCTATGAATAAGTTTAGGAAGAAAGGCTGTCCACGTGGCACCCCAATTTGGCTTCCATTCTTTTATTGTTTTTTCCTTTCTTTTTTTTTTTCTGGACAACCAATTTTCCTTTTTTCTTTGCCTACTTTTACCAAAATGTTGCTTGGTTTAACTTTATTAGAGAAATGCCAAGGGACCAAGCAAAGGGACCAAGTTTTTTTCATTTTCTTTCTTTCTCTACTTTGCTGCTTCTCTCCCTTTTCTTTCTAAAAAAATACCTAGAAAGTGGGAGAATTTTGTTGTGTGTTTGACTAGATCAATTAGTTGGAGACTAATTCCAGTTGGATCTTGCCTACAGTCTGTACTTTTCTTCTTGATTTGAAAAGATATTATATTGTCAAATTTTAATGTAATTTGATATATATGTTCCCTTTATGATGTCCGTAATTGTAAATGGATAACCTAGTCTTGCTCATATTGTCTCATTTTTTTTAAAAAATGTTAATTTTTATTTAATATATAACAATTTAATCTTTTTCTTTTTCAACTTTTTAGAACATGGGCAACTTATGTACCTTACACTATAATATTGTTACATGTTTGTTTATATGATATGGTTATATAAAAACATAACAATAATACATAATTGAAAAACAAGTTGGTCTAGGTTTGAGCCTTGAATGTTGGAACCAAGGCCCTGACTGTTTTTATAGTCCAAACCTGTTTTTCAGGTCTAGTATTTTTGTCCAAGTGCTTCCAAATATGAGGTGAGCCTTTTGGTTGGGATGCGTAGCCTAGCTTGTGGGTAGGTCTTGTGCTTGTCTATTGCTTTTTTAAAAATAGATATGCTGTTTGTTTTTAAAAGAAAAGAAAGATAACCTTGTCATTAAATTGTATTTTCCTCAAATTTGAAACATAAACTAAAAGAAGGTACTAAAAAATAAAAAGCTCTGGCAAAGCAAAGGCGGAAGTCTAGTTATGTTTAAGTTGGAGATTTGTGCATTAATTTAGGCCAAATATTGGAGAGTACATTCTAGTGAGGGTAGACTCCTGTTTCAGCTGAGATTGCAGATGGTAACTTTTTTTGGGAGTTTGATGGATGGTTTGAGTATTAAAATAATGTGGAATTGTGCATATTAAACAATATAATGCTTCCTCAAGTGTTTTCCTTTGGACATCAAACTCAAGTCCAGTAATGATGATAATTCAATCAAGTAGCTACTTCATTGCTTTAGAGTTTAAGCTTCCTTGTTAGTTGGCTTCTTTTCAGTTTAATGGTGATTCAGACATTGCCTCATTGGAGAGATACCTTCTGGGCAAAATAATAATGACTGCATCAACTCCCACTGTTGTTGTGGTCTATTTGAACACAGGACTTTATAGAACTTAAGGAGTTAAACCTTCGTTAACTATTTGAAAATGTCCTTTTCTCTTGAGAAGATCTTACAGTTGGAGGGCCTATCTCTTTCTCTTTGGCTACTTCGTTTCTGAACCTTATGTGCATGGTTTCAGACTTTCAGTAGTATAGTGCTTAAATGTCATTATCTTATTGCATGCTTACTGTTTTATAGCTGCACCTTGTTGCATAAATTTTATTAAATGATATGGAGAATTTCTTGATCGTGGTATCTTAGATGATGGCTTTGGTTCATTTGTTACTTTGTTCTGCACTTGAACGGAGTTTTTGATAAGATGCCGTGAGTGAACTATGTGAGAGAGAGATATTTACTTTGAGGAGCCTTTGCTCTGAGTGTGAAGTTTCTTTTCTATTTTTGCTTTATGTGGATTCTTTTATATGATCTATAGATGGTAACAGTCCAAATTCATCTCACCTGGGGCCTGGTGTATATCATCTGCCTTTCTGTATTTAAGACACTAGTTATGGCATGCCTTTTGAAGCCTAAGTTTACCTTTAGTTCGCAATGTAAATCTCTTATGCTCATCACACAACCATGCTTCTAATTGTCATTTTGTGTTTTTTTTCTTTTAGCAATCTAATTTTCCAAGTCTCTCTTTAATCTATTATTTCCTTTTGCCTTGTCATTGCTCAAATATGTCCTACATTTGTTCCACATGCTGTTCATCTGTGCAGATCAAAGTTCTTCTAATGGCTGTGAAAGATTTTAATCCAGATTGTGGGGACCCTGCCTATACTGTTGGGATTGTGGACTTGTTACTTCAATGTGTCGAATTGTCCTACAGACCAGGTTATTGGTTCATAATTTCCCCTTGTTGAATTATAAAATTTTTAAGAAGACAATGATTAGTGAACGGATTTAGTTAATGTATCATAAGTTCTGTGGTCTTGACTTTTGAGTCAGTTATTGTTTTAGCTGTTTTTCTATTTGATGATTCTTTATTTTCCTTATCTTGTGTTATTGCTGATATCTTTCAACTTTGACTTGTAGAGGCTGGTGGTATCAGGCTTAGGGAAGATATACATAATGCCCATGGTTATCACTTCTTTGTTCAATTTGCTCTAGTTCTGTCCTCAATGCCACAAAATCAAGGCATTCAATCTATTCATTTGGAGCATCAGGATGACAAAGATAGTGGTCCAAATAGTGCTCAAGCTTTTGATGTTGTACAAGAAAACGATTTCAGGGGAAAAGAGAACCCATCTTCTGAACATCTCTCTCCCACTTTGAGTAGGCTACTTGACGTTCTTGTTAGCCTAGCTCAAACAGGTCCTGCTGAACACAAAGATTTTAAATATTCTCACACCAAGGCCAGTGGCCATAGCAGAAGCCGAACATCATCTGTTGACAGGCTTGGTGATGAAATTTGGGAACTGGGAAATAATAAAGTTAAAGACCTTGAAGCTATTCAGATGTTGCAGGACCTTTTTCTCAAAGCAGACAGCAGGGATCTGCAGGCAGAAGTGCTAAACAGAATGTTTAAAATATTTTCAAGTCATCTTGAAAACTATATGTTGTGCCAGCAACTGAGGACTGTTCCTCTCTTTATCTTAAATATGGCTGGATTTCCTTATTCTTTGCAAGAGATAATTTTGAAAATTCTTGAATATGCTGTGACTGTGGTGAATTGTATTCCTGAACAAGAACTGCTGTCTCTATGTTGCTTATTACAGCAACCAATCACATCAGAATTAAAGCTCACGATCCTTTCTTTTTTTGTAAAGCTCCTGTCCTTTGATCAACAATACAAGAGAGTCCTACGAGAAGTAGGTGTGTTGGAGGTGCTGTTAGATGACTTGGGGCACCATAAGTTTCTTTTGGGTCCAGACCAACATGGAGGTCATGATGGCCAGTTGGAGAGGAAATCTCTCCAGAAACACTTGGACAATAAGGATGTTATTATTGCTTCACCCAAGCTTATGGAATCTGATTCAGAGAACTTTCCTATTTTTGAAGTTGACAGTACAGTTACTGTTGCCTGGGATTGCATGGTTTCATTACTAAAGAAAGCTGAAGCCAACCAAGCTTCATTCCGATCTTCAAATGGTGTGACCATTATTCTTCCCTTCCTGGTCTCCAATATTCATCGTCCTGGGGTCCTCCGGACATTGTCCTGTTTGATCACTGAAGATACCATGCAGGTATATTAAGATGTGTCTTCTTCAGTTTGATCAGTTTAATTTTGGATATATCTTATATCCAATAATACTTCTCTCCTTTTTACATTTTACATGAGTGTGTGGAGCTGTTATTTTGCTTTTTTCACCCAAAGTTTGATGCTTGTTTCTATCCAGGAACATCCTGAAGAATTAGGAGTACTTGTTGAAGTTTTGAAGAGTGGAATGGTTACAAGTGTTTCAGGATACCCGTACAAGCTTCCAAGTGATGCAAAATGTGATGTGATGGGAGCCTTGTGGCGCATTTTGGGAGTAAATAATGCAGCTCAGAGAGTCTTTGGTGATGCCACTGCATTTTCTCTTCTGCTGACCACCCTTCATAGTTTTCAGGGTGATGAAAGACTCTCAGAAGAATCTTCTTTATTAGTTTACATCAAACTGTTCACGTATTTATTGCGCCTTATGACAGCTGGGGTGTGTGGTAATGCCATTAATAGGACAAAATTGCATGCTATTATATCATCACATACATTTTATGATCTTCTCTCTGAATCTGGCTTGTTGTGCATGGATCATGAGAAGCAAGTGATACATTTATTGTTGGAAATTGCTCTTGAAATTGTTCTTCCACCTTTCATGACATCAGAGGGTGTCATGTCAGCAGATGTGGCTGGGAATGAGTCTACTGGTTTTCTTTTTACCACTCCGTCTGGCTTGGTTAGTCTTGATAAGGGAAGAGTATACAATGCTGGTGCTGTTAAAGTTCTGATTCGTTCACTGTTGCTTTTTACTTCTAAGGTGCAGTTAGAAGTGCTGGACCTCATAGGGAAGCTTGCTCAATCTGGTCCCTTCAATCAGGAGAATCTCACTTCTGCTGGTGAGATAGAATATACTATATCCTTTATGCCCTTTCAATGTTAGACATTGATTTTACTAATTGCTTTTCCAATGCAATTAGGTTGTGTTGAACTTCTACTGGAGATGATTCACTCCTTCCTTTCAAGTTCCTCACCGCTACTCTCTTGTGCTTTGAAGATTGTAGAGGTTTTGGGGGCATATAGGTAGGCCTTGTGCTCACCTCTAGGAATAACTTTACTTCCTCAATTGATGTGAGTTTTGATCGTTTAATATTATTTCTGAAATGAAATTTGTGTTTCTGGTGTCAGATTGTCCACATCTGAACTCCGAGCACTTATGAGATGTATTCTGCAAATGAGGCGGATGAAATGTGGTCTTGCAATTATTGATATGATGGAGAGGTTAATTCTCATGGAAGATATGGCCTTGGAAAATGTTTCTTTGGCTCCATTTGTTGAGATGGACATGAGCAAGGTAGGTCATGCTTCTGTTCAGGTGTCTCTGGGGGAAAGATCTTGGCCTCCCGCTGCTGGTTATTCATTTGTTTGTTGGTTTCAGTTTCAAAACTTTTTGAGAAAACAAGCAAAAGAAACTGATCCTGCCAAAGTTGGTTCTTCAAAGAGGAAAAGTGGCTCAAATGGGCATCATCATAACCAACATAATCTCCAGATATTTTCTGTTAGTGCATTAAATGATGAGAATACTTTCTTTGCGGAGCTTTATCTCCAAGAGGATGGTGTTCTTACCCTCTCTACCAGCAATTCTTGCTCTTTGTCATTTTCTGGATTAGAACTGGAAGAAGGTCGGTGGCATCACCTTGCCGTTGTTCATAGCAAACCAAATGCTCTTGCTGGACTATTCCAAGCTAGTGTTGCATATGTTTATCTTGATGGGAAACTCAGGCACACGGGAAAATTAGGATATTCACCCTCTCCCATCGGAAAACCTTTGCTGGCAACTATTGGAACGCTAGTTACTTGTGCAAGGGATAGTGACTTGACATGGAGATTCCGCTCTTGCTATCTTTTTGATGAAGTGCTCATGCCAGGTGCTATTTGTTTCATGTACATCCTTGGTAGAGCATATAGAGGGCTTTTCCATGATGCAGATATTCTTCGTTTTGTCCCCAACCAGGCTTGTGGTGGTGGTAGCATGGCTATTTTAGATTCATTAGATACCGACTTGTCTTTACCTCTTGGCACACAGAAGATTGACAGTACAAGTAAGCAGGGCGACTCTAAGGCTGATGGAAGTGGGATTGTTTGGAATTTGGACAGAATACGAAACCTTTCGTTTCAGCTGTATGGTAAAAAACTCATATTTGCATTTGATGGAACATACACTGAGGCTGTTCAATCATCTGGAACATCTTTCATGATCAATCTGGTTGATCCCCAGTCAACTGCTGCTTCTCCCATTGGAGGTGAATATTATTTTCTCTTTTATGTCCAATTGTCATGAAAATTTCATCTTCGCTGAATTGGTCGTCCTTTTGTTATCTATGCAGGTATACCACGTTTTGGGCATCTTCATGGGGATATTTATATTTGTAGGCAATGTGTGATTGGTGATACAATCCGCCCTATTGGTGGGATGGCTGTAATTTTGGCCCTAGTTCTGGCTGCTGACACCAGGGATATGCTCCATATGGCCCTTTCATTGCTTGCCTGTGCACTTCATCACAATCCTCAAAATGTAAGAGACATGCAAACACACAGGGGATACCATTTACTAGCTCTATTCCTGCACCGAAGGATGTCATTATTTGATATGCAGTGTCTTGAGATATTTTTCCAGATTGCTGCTTGTGAAGCTTCATTTTCTGAACCAAAAAAATTGGAACGTACTCAAACTTTTACATCACCTACTGCAACTATCCATGAAACTAGCTTTGAGGATCTTAATTTCTCAAAGTTCCAGGATGAAACATCTTCAGTTGGATCTCATGTTGAGATGGATTATTTCACTGCCCCAAAAGATTCATTCAGTCATATTTCAGAGCTGGAAAATCCTGATATCCCAGAGGAAACTTCAAACTGCATTGTCTTGTCAAATGCAGATATGGTAGAACATATTTTGTTGGACTGGACACTGTGGGTAACTGCCCAGGTTTCCATTCAAATTGCACTATTAAATTTTCTAGAGCATCTTGTGTCTATGCATTGGTACAGGAATCACAACCTTACAGTTCTTCGCCGAATCAACCTTGTTCAACATTTACTGGCAACTTTGCAGCGTGGTGATGTTGAAGTACCTGTTTTGGAAAAATTAGTTTCACTCCTTGGGGTCATACTGGAAGATGGGTTCCTGCCTTCTGAACTAGAAAATGTTGTTAGGTTTGTTATTATGACATTTGATCCACCTGAGCTGAAACCGCAGCATCAAATAATGCGAGAGTCTATGGGAAAGCATGTGATCGTTAGGAATATGCTTTTGGAGATGCTTATTGATCTTCAAGTAACCATCAAATCAGAAGAGATGCTTGAACAGTGGCATAGAATTGTCTCCTCTAAAATAATAACATATTTTCTTGATGGAGCTGTTCATCCTACAAGTATGAGATGGATTATGACTCTTCTTGGTGTGTGTCTGGCTTCTTCTCCAACTTTCGTTCTTAAATTTCGCACAAGTGGAGGTTATCAAGGTCTGATGCATGTGCTTCCAAGTGTATATGATTGCCCTGATATATATTATATCTTGTTCTGCCTCATATTTGGGAAGCCTGTTTATCCAAGATTGCCAGAAGTCCGTATGCTGGATTTTCATGCGCTAATGCCAAGTGATGTAGGCCATGTGGAGTTGAAATTTGTGGAAGTATTGGAATCTATAATTGCTATGGCAAAATCCACCTTTGATAGGCTGAGCTGGCAGTCAATAGTTGCCAGCCAAACTGGAAATCTTTCCCAACTTGTTGCGGAACTGGTGGAGGAAAATGCAGACACGGCTGGGGAGTTGCAGGGTGAAGCTCTCATGCACAAGACATATGCAGCACGTTTAATGGCTGGCGAGGCATCTGCTCCTGCTACTGCTACCTCGGTTCTGAGATTCTTGGTTGATTTGGCAAAGATGTGCCCTACCTTCTCTGCTGTTTGCAGACGAGCAGAGTTTCTAGAAAGTTGTGTTGATCTCTATTTTTCTTGTGTTAGGTTTGTTGTGAGAGCATTCCTCTTTTATGCCTAAATTAGTTGTTTGCTTTAATTGCAAGTCTAATATTTGCATAATGATCATTAAGCATATAATGCTTAGTTGGATTCACAAGTAATCTTATTTCAGTTTGTATTTTGTCTTGCAGGTCTGCTCACACAGTGAAGATGGCAAGAGAGCTCTCTGCAAAGACAGAAGAGAAGATTTTGAATGATTGTGATGATGATATTTCACAAAACACATTCTCTAGCTTTGTTGCGGAGCAGGAACAGCCTGCAAAGACTACTATCAGTGCTGGAAGCTTCCCTCAAGCACAGGTCAGTTCAATCTCTGAAGAAATGCCTATTTCTTCGAATATCCCAGCTGAATATAAAGAAGTGATGAAGCCTAGTACATCCCAGAAGGAATTGGAGAAATCGTTCCAGGAAGATGTCCAAGTTATTCAGGGAGCAGATGGTGATAGAGCGGATCAGGTTTTTGCTGCTTCAAGCACAAATGAATTCGGCTTCAATGGTATCAAAGACAATCTGGCTATTCAACCACCAGATTCCCAGGGTTCTGTATCGCTTGCTATTCCAGATTCTCCTAGTTTATCTGAGAAATCCAATTCCAAAATCTCCCTCACGCCCTCTTCATCTCCTGTTATTTCTGCAACTTCATGGTCAAGTGCAAACCATAGTGAATCCAAAAATCCCATAATTGCTGCACCTTCCATGGAGCTTTCTATGTCTTTTAGTGCTTCTGATCAATCCTCAGACTTGAAGGCTGGTTCTGGGCCAACATCTGCAAATACAACTTTTTCTGTCAGTCCAAAGCTGCTTCTTGAAGTGGATGATTCTAGTTACAGCGGTGGCCCTTGTTCTGCTGGGGCATCTGCTATGTTGGATTTTATGGCTGAGGTGCTGGCAGACTTTTTGACAGAGCAAATTAAAGCCACACAAGTTGTGGAGAGCCTCTTGGAAATGGTTCCACTATATGTTGAAGCTGAATCTGTGTTGGTTTTCCAAGGTTTATTTCTCGGCAGACTAATGAATTTTGTTGAAAGACGTCTCTTACGTGATGATGAAGAAGATGAGAAAAAGCTAGACAAGACCAAATGGTCCTCAAACTTAGATGCTTTATGCTCGATGATTGTTGACCGTGTTTACATGGGTGCTTTTCCCCAACCTGGTAGTGTACTGAAAACTCTAGAGTTCTTATTATCAATGTTGCAATTAGCAAACAAAGATGGCCGTGTTGAAGAAGCAGCTCCTGCTGGCAAGGGTCTTTTGTCTATCACAAGAGGAAGCAGACAACTTGATGCTTATGTACATTCAATTCTGAAGAACACAAATAGGATGATACTTTACTGCTTCTTACCATCATTCCTGGTTACCGTAGGAGAAGATGATCTTCTTTCCTCCTTGGGTCTGCTTATGGAACCCAAGAAACCATCACCCACGAGCTCTTCGCAAGAAGATTCAGGGATTGATATCTGCTATGTTTTGCAGTTATTAGTTGCTCATCGACAAGTCATATTCTGTCCAAGCAATCTTGATCCTGAACTAAATAGCTGTCTTTGTGTAAATTTAATTTCTCTTCTTCGTGACCAAAGGCAAAATGTACAGAACATGGCAATCGATGTGGTTAAGTTTTTATTGGTTCATCGAAAAGCTTCTCTGGAAGACTTGCTTGTCTCTAAACCTAACCAAGGACAGCATCTAGATGTTCTGAATGGTGGGTTTGACAAATTGGTGACTGGAAGTTTATCTGCTTTCTTTGACTGGTTTCAGAGCTCTGAACATATAGTAAATAAAGTAGTGGAGCAATCTGCAGCGGTAATGTGGATGCAGCATATTGCTGTCTCTGCAAAATTTCCTGGGTTAAGAATTAAAGGCATTGAGGGTCGTCGTAAGAGGGAAATGGGTAGAAGATCACGAGATACTTCAAGGTTAGACCTAAAACACCAGGAGCAAGTGAATGAAAGGAGATATGCATTGGAAGTGGTTCGTGATACAATGTCTACTGAACTGAGAGTTGTCCGTCAGGAGAAGTATGGATGGGTTCTCCATGCTGAAAGTGAATGGCAAACCCATCTCCAACAACTTGTACATGAACGGGGAATATTCCCAATCCATAAATCCGCTGTGCCTGAAGAACCTGAATGGCAACTTTGCCCCATTGAGGGTCCTTATAGGATGCGTAAAAAGCTTGAGCGCTGTAAATTGAGAATCAATAGTATCCAAAATGTTCTTGATGGGCAGTTGGAATTAGCTGAGGCTGAGCTCTCCAAAGGCAAACATGAGGATGGTCCTTATGATTCTGATTCTGAAGCAATATTCAATCCCTTGGATGATAGTTCTAAGCAGAATGGTGTTGACACTGAGCTATATGATGAACCATTGTACAAAGAGGCAGGTGATGCGAAGGATGTAACTTCTGTTAGAAATGACTGGATTGATGACATAGCTAGCAGTGTAAATGAAGCTAGTCTTCACTCAGCTGTTGAATTTGGTGGAAAATCTAGTGCAGTCTCCGTCCCTCTATCAGAAAGCATACCTGGAAAATCTGAATACGGATCTCCTATGCAGTTTATTAAAACTGATGAAGTCAAAGCTACAGAGGATAAATCAGATAAGGAACTGCATGATAATGGTGAATATTTAGTCAGGCCTTATCTGGAACCTCGTGAAAAGATAAGGTTCAGATATAACTGTGAGCGAGTGGTAGGACTTGATAAACATGATGGCATATTTCTTATAGGGGAATTTTGTTTGTATGTAATAGAGAATTTTTACATTGATGATTCTGCGTGCATATGTGAGAAGGAATTTGAAGATGATCTCTCTGTTATTGATCGGGCGTTGGGTGTAACGAAGGACAGTATGACTTTCCAGTCAAAATCAACTTCATCTTGGGCCACAGCACCAAAGACATTAGTAGGGGGAAGGGCCTGGGCATACAATGGCGGTGCATGGGGAAAGGAGAAAGTGAGTAGCAGTGGTAATTTACCTCATCCTTGGCGTATGTGGAAGCTTGATAATGTTCATGAACTTCTGAAGCGAGATTACCAGCTACGTCCTGTTGCTGTTGAGTTATTCAGCATGGATGGATGCAATGATCTCCTGGTGTTTCACAAAAGAGAGAGAGATGAAGTATTCAAAAACTTGGTTGGAATGAATCTACCTAGGAACAGCATGTATGTAACTTCCAAACAATTTATTGTCTTTTTCCCTTTAATTTTGCTTTTTATGGTGTGCATTAATTGATTTCCAAAAAAGAGCTGTGATATCATGATACTGAAGAAAACACACACACACACACACACACACACATGCATGTGTCTTTCTGTTTACTCCAAATTTATTTGCTGTTTAACTTGACCTAATCATTTACCTTTTGTCCAATTCTTTTTTAATATACCATCCTTTGGTGTGCTTATGCTCCAATATTGAAGTGTTTGTTTTGCTTATCTTCTGAATTTTGGAGAAGGTTAACTTGGTAGTTTTTTTCCTTGCATCAGGTTGGACACTACCATTTCAGGATCTACAAAACAGGAAAGCAATGAGGGCTCTGTTATTTTTAAAATAATGGCCAATTCTTTCTCAAAGAGGTGGCAAAATGGAGAAATCACCAATTTCCAGTACCTCATGCATCTCAATACCTTGGCCGGACGTGGATACAGTGATCTTACCCAATACCCAGTCTTTCCATGGGTTCTTGCTGATTATGAGAGTGAAAATCTGGACTTGTCAGATCCCAAAACCTTCCGCAAACTTGACAAACCTATGGGATGTCAGACGCCAGAAGGGGAACAGGAATTTAAGAAAAGGTCAATGTTAATATTTACTATAAATCCTTTTTAATTAAAAGAAAAAGTGTTTCATAAATGCCTATCTTTGTCACACGTGTAGTGTGTGCCACATAGATGAATAATTATACCCTGAATGCTTGCTGTTTTATGTACAATCATATGATGTGATGCTTGTTTGTTTAACATGGTCTCTAAAATGAATGTATTAAATTGTGTGCCTATATTACTGCTAAACATTTGAGTATTCCTGCTATTTTTCAGATACGAAGGCTGGGATGATCCAGAGGTCCCAAAATTTCATTATGGTTCTCATTATTCTAGTGCTGGCATTGTTCTTTATTTTCTGATTCGCTTACCGCCATTCAGTGCGGAAAATCAGAAGCTACAGGGTGGCCAGTTTGATCATGCTGATCGTCTTTTCAATAGCATAAGGGAAACTTGGTTGAGTGCTTCTGGGAAGGGTAACACGTCAGATGTGAAAGAACTGATTCCAGAATTTTACTACATGCCTGAGTTTTTGGAAAATAGATGTAGTTTTGACTTGGGGGAGAAACAGTCTGGTGAAAAGGTCTAACTAGATTAAAATTTAAAGTTTGTGTAATATGATCCTTAATATCTTGTTTGATACTATGATGTAGTAAAATTTCATCAAAACAGAATTCTCATTTCCAGTGCATCTGTTTGTTTTTCCCAGGTCGGTAATGTTCTCCTACCTCCTTGGGCCAAAGGCAGTGCTAGGGAGTTCATCCAGAGGCACAGAGAAGCTCTAGAATCTGATTTTGTCTCAGAAAATCTGCACCATTGGATAGACCTCATTTTTGGATATAAACAAAGGGGAAAGGTTGGTAATGGCATATTCTCCGTGAAGCATTATTTGACCAATGTTTCTTGAATTTTCTAATAATTGCTACTCACTATAACACTCACACTCACGTACTTGAGAAATGTGTTGAAAATTCTTAAGTTTTCAGAGGTATGATTTTCCTGCTAATATAATTTGCTGTAATTCTTTCTGGATGAGCTGTCATTGCTGGTGGCATCTTCTCTTTTTTCTCTTTTTTGTTTTTGAATGAAAAAAGTCTTATTTTGTTGGCAATACTCTCCTTTCCGAACCCTCTTTCATCTTCATAGTTTGACTTTACGTACTGCCCCCTATAGAGTCAATCCTAAATCCATGGCATTCCGAGAATATAAGTCTTAAATCTTCCATTGTTCTGCTTGTGATTCTGCAATTGACAGGCGGCTGAACAAGCTGTCAACGTTTTCTACCACTACACATATGAAGGGAGTGTTGACATAGACGCAATTACAGATCCTTTAATGAAAGCCTCCATTCTAGCTCAGATCAATCACTTCGGACAGACTCCTAAGCAACTATTTCTCAAACCCCATGCGAAAAGGCGGTCTGACAGAAAGCTTCCTCCTCACCCGCTGAAGCATTCAACACTTCTTGTTGCACATGAAATACGGAAAAGCTCTTCTTCCATTACTCAGATTGCCAATTTCCATGAGAAGATTCTTGTTGCTGGGGCAAACACTTTGCTAAAACCTAGAACATTTACCAAATATGTTGCATGGGGTTTTCCTGATCGGAGCTTGAGATTTATAAGCTATGACCAAGACCGACTCCTTTCAACGCATGAGAATCTTCATTGGGGAAACCAGATTCGGTGTGCTGGTGTTAGCCATGATGGTCAAATTTTGGTCACTGGCGCTGATGATGGTTCAGTTGCTGTTTGGAGAATCAGTACGGAAGGGCAACGTGCCTCGATACGGTTGCTCTTGGAGAATGTGCTTTGTGCTCATACAGCCAAAATTACTCGTCTTCATGTCAGTCAGCCTTATATGCTGATTGTAAGTGGATCGGATGATTGCACCGTTATCATATGGGACCTGAGCTCCTTTGGATTCATTAGGCAGCTTCCCAACTTCCCAGTACCAGTTTCTGCGGTCCATGTGAATGATTTAACTGGTGAAATTTTGACGGCTGCTGGAATTCTGTTTTCTGTGTGGAGCATCAATGGGGACTGTCTAGCAGTAATTAACACATCTCAGCTGCCTTCTGATACCATACACTGTGTGACAAGCTGTACCTTCTCGGATTGGCTGGATACAAACTGGTATGTAACAGGTCACCAGAGTGGGGCCGTTAAGGTCTGGCATATGGTTCACCACACTGAGCAAGGGAACACTGAAAGCAAGTCTGCAAGCAGTGGAGCAGGAGTATTGGATTTGCGTAAGCCACCAGAATACAGATTGGTGCTCCACAAAGTACTGAAGTCTCATTTGTATCCAGTTACTGCCCTTCACATAACTTCTGACTTGAAGCAATTGCTGAGCGGCGATTCCAATGGACATTTGCTGTCGTGGACGTTACCAGATATGCACTTGAAATCTTTTAAGAATCTGGGGTGATACCATTAAAACAAGCATGTACTTTTCAGCTATAGGACCAGCTACCAGTTCTGTCCAAAGCATTTGTTGCGAGAGAAGCTGTGGTTCTCTCTCCGTTCATGGTAACACGAAAAGGAAAACTGAGACAACAGGGCTGGCCAGGTAACTTTATAAGAGAAAGAGAGAGAGAGGATGGGAAATTTCTCCCAATCTTCTATATAAATGTTGAAATTACAAGCCATTTGCCTGGCAGCTTGAGCTCTCCGTTGTGAAGGCGGGAATTAGAGTAACGAATTTGTTGTAATTTTGACAGTGGAGGATATTGCTTTTGAAAATATATCACTCTACTGGTATTTTTTTAATGTAAATAGATATGGAATTGCCTAGCGTCAAATGAAGTTGTATATCAAGAAAAAAAGAAAATAACGTGAGACGACAAGTGCTTGGGCATGGTTATTGTGGACCAAGGCATAGGTTTATACCATTACAACATGCATGATTATTTTGGTATTCCATTTTTAGTGACATTAAGTGGCAATTTTGCATGGATTACATTGTGCCATAAAGTCTAAGGTTTGAATCTTGTATTTGTAAATCTCTTTTTCCTTCTTTCATTGTAACATATTTATTTATTTGTATTAAAAATGTAAACACTAAACTTAATTCCTAAAATTCAATGATTATTAATTAAGTTTCATCATCCTAAATAACGTGTGAATCAGACACTTGTGTTTATAAATTATTCGGTTTGGATGAAGAGAAACTTTGAGACTTTGGATTGCTTTAAAATTGTCCTTGAAAACTGTTATCTAGTATTTTAAAGGTTGAATTTGATTGTTCTTTAATTAGTATTAAAAGGGTTAAATTCTGTTATTAGTCTCTATACTTTGCGAAAGTTATGAATTTAATCCTTGTATTTTAATGTGGTCATTTTTGGTGCATGTACTTTTTAAACTTTAAAATTCCAGTCCTCACCAAATGGTAACCGTTAAATTTATCAAGTTCTGCTACTTTCAGATCTGATGTAGTGTACATATTAACATATGTGTAATGCCATGTTAGCTTATTATTTCCACTTATTACTCGCTAAAAATGTAGGATTAATGATTGTCATTTGTATAAAGACTGAAATTCTAAAATTCAAAAAGTATAGAGAGTTAGAAGGATCCAATTAGAGAATATAGGTTAAATCTATAGTTGTACGCATAATATATGACTAATAATTGAATTTAACTAAATTGATTTAACTACTATTGTTTGGATCAAAATTATAATTTCCAAATTCTAAAAGTATAGGGACAAAAAATTAATCAAATTAAAGTATAAGGACTAAATCCATAACTTTTGCAAAGTACAAAGACTGATAGCAGAATTTAACCTACTAAAAAGATTCAATTACAAAAAGAAAAAAAAAATTAGGGCTTAAAATGTAAACGTTTAGCTCAAAATCTTGAATTCTGAGTCAAGTCCAAGCTTATAACAGCTTAAGCTTGATTTGGCTGGGATCGTAAGCTACAGTTTGGTATTTTAACAGCTCATCTGGGTAGAACAAAAAGTGCTTCTTTACGGCAAATGCTATTGCTGCTGCTCCTTCTTCTTTTTCAATTTTGATTTCTCATTTCTCTCCATTTTTATTTCCTTTTGCTTAATTGTGAAATGTCAAGTTAAACCTATGGCTGATGTTTTCTTTTTTAAAAATTTCTTTAGGCAAAGATCCCATGACCAAATTCACTTACTGCTGCATTCTAACATGTTGAATGTTTCCTCACCATTACCGTCAAATGCCAGTTTCTAAGGTACTTCGTTAGAGTGTCAGCTATGGTATGTACTCGATTTGCGAAGAATAAATTAATTTGCAGTTTTTTTCATATATTTACAGCATTATAGCTCATATCTATGTTATCCTGGCTTGGGTGGTATGTTCAAAATGGATTTTAATGTATCTATTTAGAGGATCATATTCTAGTCTTTAAATGTGAATGTATCTAACATTAGTGCTCTAAGAAAAATAAAGAATTCGAGTAATATAGTCCTTCATGTGATGAAATCTGAATTCAGGTCAGTCATTTTGTTTTTATTAGATTTTTTGGATCAAACTCCCTATGTTGCTTTGATTTTTTTTTTTGAAGTACCCGTTTTGGGTACATGGGTATATGATATGATCATCCTTGAACGCTTACACCGGAGTCCAAGTAACATAGCTAACTGAGCATCCTTTGTTGAAAACATTGCCATTCGGTTGTTAAAGCATCAATGGAGACTGTAGACTTGTACATAAGATTGTTGCAGCCCTTAAGCTGTTCTAGTTGTTCTGCAGGATATTAATATCACAAGCTTGACAAGTAGTTAGATACATATATGGAACTTTCCTTTTACAAGTACAAATTATATACATATAGACATACATACATATATTTACATATACATATCGGCCTTATCATTCATATGACAACTGCTGGCGAAGTGTTAACACAGGCCATCCAAGTAAAGTAGAATTTTCGTGTTCTGAAGTTGCTTAGCTAGTTGTGGAATGCTTGTGCCATATATGAACTCTTGTTGTAAAGAGTTAAAGAAAAAGCAAGGATCAAAAGTATATTAAATGTAGAATCAGTATTGGCTCAGATCAGATCGGACTCTCTTGGCCTTGTTTGCTATGTACATACATCATTAGTGTGATTCTAAACAGTTCAACTTGCTCATTCTTTCATAGCCTTATCTTATTCAACATCCTGTTCTAGCCAGCCAGGTCTAAGGTTTCTGGCGGTTGATAGGTCGCTTAACAATGGCGTATATGATTCTCGACCTCTTGAGGTAACTGAAGAAGGGTGTGGTGGAAACAGGTATAAGCTTCACAAACCAAGCAATTGGCCATGAAAATGCTGCAAGTAATATACAAACTCCCCATTGCCATAGTTTCAACTGCTCTGTATCTGCAAACTTCTTCAGGAATTCCACCATAACCACCTGAAGAATGATGGTTACTCCAATAATCCCGAGAAATAATCGGTTCTTAAGAATGCCTTCGAAAACATTTTGCTTCTCCAACTTCCTTGCGTTGAACTCGTTAAAAACTTGGCATAGAACGAAAGTATTGAATATTAGTGTGTCCTTTACCATCTCGGGCACATTGACTATTGATTCGCCCCTGAATTGTAAGATCAAGAGAATAGCTATCTGGTATAAGGCTTGAGCTAAGAGATTCCTCCACATGATATTGGTAATTAGGGGTTCGGTTCGACCGACCGGTGGCTTCTCCATGAGTTCATTAGTTGGCCTATCCGTTGCAAGTGCTAGAGCACCTAATGTATCCATGATGAGGTTCACCCATAGCAGTTGAACCGTAGTCAACGGAACCTCACCGGCTGAAACTGCTGCAATGAAGTTGATCACGAGAGCTGCGACATTTACAGTAAGTTGAAATTGAATGAATTTTTGTATGTTATTGTAAACACATCTTCCCCACCTTAAAACTGTGGCAACTGAGCTAAAATTGTCATCTAAGATGACAATGTCCGAGCTCTCCTTGGCTACCTCAGTACCTTGAATGCCCATTGAAAGTCCGATATCGGCTTCTTTTAGTGCAGGAGCATCATTGGTGCCATCCCCTGTGACCGCGACCACATGACCTTTCTGTTTCAAGCACTGCACCATCAAAAGCTTGTCAAATGGTGAGGACCTTGCCATTACCCGGATCTTTTCTACCTTCTCCATTCTCTCATCGGGTGCGTAATTTCGAAACTCAATACCTTCAACTACTTCTCCATTTCCTTGCTGGTAATCTGGTCCTAGAATTCCACATTCTGTAGCTATAGCTTTAGCTGTGAAAATGTTGTCTCCCGTAATCATTTTGACACTCACCCCTGCAGATTGGCAAGCCTGCACGGCTTTCTTGACCCCTGGCCGACACGGATCCTTTAAACCAACTATCCCAAGCAAGGTTAAACCATCTTCTTCTAGTCTACGATTTGTCTTTCCGCTTTGATCATCACCATCTTCTGTCTCTCCTTTCAAAACTTGCTTATGAGCAAAAGCAATGCATCGTAGACTACTGGCTGCCATGCTTTGGATTATGGTTTCGATTCTGTCCCTTCTGTCTTCGTTCATCGACCGTCTGATCCCATTGCTTTCATAATATTGTGAACACATGGCTACAATCATCTCTGCAGCTCCTTTCCAATGTATGTGTACCATTTCATCAGCCTTTCCCTGAATTGATACCCCGCTACGCTTTTTCTCCGAGTTGAAGGTTTCAACGTGGAGAATGCTGTATTGTTGCTTCAGCTTTTCCATATCCATACCCAAGCCTAGGACAGCCCAAGACAGAATTGCCTTCTCTGTTGGACTGCCTGAAAACTCGGGAAGGGATCCCGAGACAGGTTTGCTGACACTACCAGTTGTGTTCAATCCAACTCCTTGGTAGAATAATTCAAGAACACTTGGGGCAATTTTTTTGGCAAGATCTTCTTCAACGGACTCTTGGCCAAGCCAAAACTGGGTAACTTTCATCTGATTCAATGTCAAGGTGCCGGTTTTGTCCGTACAAATGATTGTAGCCGAGCCCATTGTTTCACAAGCTGAAAGTTTTCGAACCATTGCTTGATCAGCCATCATTCTTTTCATCGAGTAAGCAAGTGTAAGAGTGACAGCCAATGGTAGACCTTCTGGGATAGCCACGACCACGATCGTTACTGCAGCAGCAACAATACGAACAACTGCATTCAAGATATCGTCTACATCGGTCTCACTCCCACGATACTCTGTCTGGCCGTTGTCATCTTTCGTATTTCCAGTGAAATAACGAATTAACAAGACTGCAAGAACTAGAAAGGCAACCGCAAGACCTACCTTTCCAATGGAAGAGGTCAGTTTGTCAAGTCGAGCTTGTAGCGGCGTTCTCTCATTTTTATCACTGGTTATTGAACTCATCATTTCACCCCATGCAGTGTCCATTCCGACTGATGCTACGAGCATTCGAGCGTATCCGTCAACTACCTTAGAACCAGAAGAAAGGAAAGGGTTCCTGCAAGCATCAACTTCCACATGGTCACTCTCACCCGTCATGCTTGATTCATCCACTTGCAGTGAATGTCCATCCAAGAACAGTCCATCTGCCGGAATTTGATCTCCGATCTTCAAGAAGACAACGTCTCCAGCAACGAGATCGAATATAGATATTTGTTGCCGACGACCACTTCTAACAACTTCAACTTTGATATTGTTACTCATTTTTGATAACTTATCAAATTGAGTCTCCTGTCTGAAGTTACTAAGTGCAGAGACAACGATGACAAGAAAGACGGCAACGAAGATACTTCCGCCTTCATACCAACCTTCTTCAGCACCATGTTCTTTGATGCCAAAACCTAGAGATAAAGCAGCACATACAAGGAGAATAAGAATTGTTGTATCCTTGAAGGCTTCCAAGATGAAGTATAATAACCCTTTCGGAGGTGGCTTATGATACTTATTAAAACCAAACATCTCTTGCCTTTTTATAACCTCTTGCTCATCATCTCGGATTCCATGTTCGGAATTCGTACAAAGAGCATCAACAACGCCATCAACCCCTCCGAGATGGTTAAGAGAAACCAAGTCTTTCTCTTTCACAGTCTTCACAAGTCGTTTTTGGTTGATTTTATGTTCAATATCAAGGGCGACATAATGATCGAACTGCTGAGAGGTCATAGAAGGGAGTTGGGTAGCCCTTTGGGATATGATCTTGTCGGCAAGGGAAAGCATAACACGAGCCGAATATATCGTGATGTAGGCAATGCGCCAACGCCGTTGGGCTACGGTGAAGCCGCCGGGGGCGGTGACATTGAGGAGTGAAGTGCTGCAATCATAGAGTTTACTCTCATCACTGCTTGACATGGTTTTGGAGGGTTTACAAATTTAGAAGAGAGTTTCTCTTTTAGATCAAAGAATGAAACCTCCTTCAACTAAAGGGGTATCCGAAAAGAAACACCTGGTCAACAAACCGCCATTAAAGTTGGCTGAGCCTCAGCTAACACTACGGAAGTTATTGGACAATCAGCAGACGTATGTTTACCATACATACATATATTTATATATGTAAAACAAAAAAAATCATAGAAATTTTATAACTTGAATGATAAGAAATTATTATTTGATACATAGGCGATTGAGTTTTTATTTCTACGAGCTTTGTTGTCACACTATACTGATATTTTTTTTTCTCAAGCCTTGTTTTCATGGGCTAGGATAAAACTTAAAAAGAATTTTAAGAATGAGAATTGAATTATAAATTTTTGAAGACCAAAATATAATTTTATTATCCTATTAATTAATGCAATTTTACCATTTTTGGGATAAAGTTTATGGGTTATTTTTTTATGTGCAAGGTTGGACTAATATTTGGAAGAATTTGAAAGTTATATGTATAAGCTCGAATATAAGTTTTAGAAAACGAAAGGGGATCTAAATGAAGTTAGAATTTCAATTTTAAATATTTTTTTCTATTAAAAAAAGTGCCGACATGAGTTTAGTTTTTTTACAATAATTTATGTCAGAAGAAAAATACTATTTTAATAATGTCTCATAAAATACTAGATTTTGTAATTTTTAATTTTTTTTAATGATAAATATAGGTGGATGCTATTGGATTGTTGGATTTGTAATTTTTAATTATTTAAAAATAATATATAAGTATGAAAATATAAAAAATATTATCGTAATAATGGGTAAACTATTAAAATAGTCACTTTTGTTTATCTCAACTTACATTTTAGTCACTTATGTTTGAAATGTTACATTTTAGTCACTTACGTTATCATGTTGTAATATTTTAATCACTAAACTGTTAATTGTCATTAACGTGTAACGGAAAGCTGACATGGCATGTTAAATCATCATTTCAAATGAAAATTTTAGGTTAAATTATACAATTGGTCCCTATATTTTTCATTTTGAGCAATTTAATTTTTTTTTCTTTTATACTCTTTTAACTTTCCTTTTTTTTCTTTATTTTCCGTTATCTTTGTTTTCCTCCCTTCATTTTTTTAACGTAGATTTTTTATATTTTCCATTTGTTAAAAACTAGTCCACAAGCTTACCTCACTTGAAAAAATTAAATAGTTCAAAAAAATAAAAGTATAGGAATTAGTTCTAACAAATGGAAAACATAGAAAAACTAGGTTAAAAGATATGGAGAAGGGAGGAAATAAGAGAGAGAGAGAAACAGAAGAGAGTGGAAAAATAAAAAGAAAAGTTAAAAGAACATAAAAGAAAAAAATTAGATTACTCAAAACGAAAAAATATGGGGACCGATTGTATAAATTAACCTAAATTTTTTGTTTGAAATGATGATTTAACATGTCACGTCAGTTTACCTTTATACCGTTAATGAAAATTAATAGCTCAATGACTAAAATGTTACAAAGCGATAACATAAGTGACTAAAACGTGACATTTCAAACATAAGTGACTAAAGTGTAATATTAGGTAACAAAATTGACTATTTTAATAAATTTACCCTAAGTTAAATGGGAAACGCGGCTCTCACGCTGAGTTGACTCTTCAAAGGTCAAATGCCTTTAATTACGACGTTCAACTATGCAACTTTTGTGCAGCTTCCGATGTTTAATTGCTTTATACGTAATGCTCCAACAAATTGCCTAAAAAAATTTTATTAGATTTGAATTTTAGATAAGATTTTTATAATTTGGATAAGTACGGCTATTTTACAATTTTTTAATTATAAAAATATTAATATATTTACTATTTATAAAACTCAACGAAGGCAACTGGGTAGGTCAGGTGGGTTACTATAATTATCCTTCAATTCGTCAGAACTACTAGGGGCGGCGAAATTTCAAGAATGCATTCACAAGTGTGGTTGATGGTAATCTCTGCCAAACGTCAATATTTCACCTGAACCAATAATGGCAGTAGGATGGATGTGGTATGGGGAAGACTATAACGACTTTTGCTAAATTGCATATGATTAATCTTGCCATTGTGGTATTGGATCATTGACCTATGGTTTTATATACACACTAAAAAATGCCCTTTTTTCGAAGACATCATGGATTTGAATTGATGTGGACGATTGACTCGCGATGTCATGACATTATTAGTCCGGCATGGCAAACTCTATGACCCTGCCCTAAGCTGTAAACTAAAAATCACCAAAGACAGATTTATGGAAGGGAATAAATCTACCTTTGGTAACTTGAAATAGAGTTGCCTTCAACTTGAACACAATCTACAAATGGCTCAGGAGAGTATCTCTTCGCTCCATAGCTGCGAGAATAGAATTCGTATCCTTAAAGGACTTACAAGACCCCCTCAAGCAAGAATAACTTTATTGGTTTGAAAAATCTTGTTCTGGTAGAAAGAAATGCTAAGTTCTTTCATTCTTTTACTTTAAAGACACATGCATTTAATACTACTCTACAACTCAATTTGAATTGGGTTACTAGATTGAAGAGCAAGTAGACTTAGGCATAATGGTAGTTCAACATTTTCAGAATATCTTTAACAAGCCACATGAATCAAATTTATCTTTGATCTGAGAAATCTGATCAAAATCTTAACATCCCTACTAGTTCTTATAGTTAATAGGGAAAATCAAAATGAGAACCACAATAATGATTTATGAAATTGAGTGTACATGATGATGAATATTTTCTTTGTATTTATGAGATGGAAAATGGTGATGAAATGTATTATCTAAAGTTGAGATTGCAAATGGAATATGCAAGGGAAGTGTTATAACTTGTACTAGTGATTTCCATTAGATTTGGTTAATGTAATCAAGAAATGGTAAAAGTTAATATGACAAATTGCATAACATCTTTAATCATTAATTCATGCATTTGAATGACTTATATTGTATTTTAATGTTCAAATTATAGAAATATTATTGAGTTATACTTAGCATACGATTTTGTTTTCTGTGCGTAAGTTAGGTAATTTTTTGAAACGGTCGTCAACTTTAGCATCCAATGAAAATCCCGAACTCAAGAGTTGGTGATAATTTTTGGTTTGGTCATGACATGTACCTAGAAGAGTTTTGCGGTTGTATATGTTATGTTTTGGATGAATTTAACATTTTGAATGTCAAGTGAATATAACTATAAGTTTGGTAATGATCGTGGCAGTTGGTAATCTTTGTTGATGGTATAGGTATGTATGTTATAATGCTTATGTGGTGATAAGGTTGTAACAGCACGTTTTCAGTGAAATCAGAACAGCAGTTTCGGGATCACAAATCCGATCTGAAAGAAAAATTATATAAATATTATTTTATGGTTTGAATTATGATAGAAATATCGTATATAAAAACTTTGTTAGGAAAATTTTACCGATTACACATTTAATTGATGAAAAGGACCAAATTGCATGAAATGCAAAAGTTGAGTTCTAGTAGCTATAAGGATCAAATAACTATGGAATTTAAAATTTGAGGCCCTTATATGACAAATGGACCATTAAGAGGGGTTAGTAGATAAGTATGCTTAGTCATCCATGGAAAATTAAATACAGAAAAGGATGAAATTGGAAAGGAAAAAGATGAAAAGGTAATAAATAATAAAATAACATAAAATATCATCATTTTCATCATCTTTCCCTAAATTTTTCATGGAAACCCTAGCTAAGAGAAGAACTCAAACAAGCTTACTTGGCTTAGTTGGGTAAGTAATCTTGTCTTGTTTCTAGTAATTGTTATATTTCTGATTTCGTAATAGCTTAATCTAGCTATCTCGGGGATTAATTTGTAAAGTTATCAAAGTACTAGGGTTTTCCATGGATGAATATAGTTGAATTATCATTTTTTATGGTATAAAATTAAAGGTTGTTGATAGATAAACAACTTTTGTAAAGTGAATATTGATGAAATTATGATTTAGGGACTAAATTGAAAAAATGTAGAATTTATGGAAAAATTCTAAATTTTGTGAAATACATGAGTTGCTATTGTGATATATGAAAATTGGTTAGGCTTGGAATAAGGATTAAATTGCATGAATTTTATTTTCCGAGCCTAGGGATGAAATCGTCATTAATTAAAAGTATAGGGGCAAAATAGTAATTTGCCTAAGATGTGAATTGGATTGAATTGAATATGAATTGTATTAAATTGAGTTAAATCCATTCATATAGATCCGAATAGACCAAATACAGAATTGGATCAAGGAAAAGAAAAAGTATCAGACTAGTAGCCTATCTACACGAATAATTGTCGAGGTAAGTTCGTGTAACTAAATTGTGTATATTTAAATGTTCAAATTGAATGTTATGTATGTATATTGTATAATTTACATGTATGAAAGTCAGTTACTTATCTAATAATGCTTGATAAGTATTAAGTTTCGATTGAATAAATGAGATTCGATGGATACAGGGTTCCTGAATTTGTTGTGGTCCTGCATATGTTGCGGATACACCACAGCTTGAAAGAGTGTCCCGTTACTAGCTCACATGAGCATCCCAATATATGGCCCTTCCGAGCTTCCCGTTATATGATTCTTGAGAGCTTCTTGTTAATAGCTCTTCGGAGCCTGATCGATCGTGATCCTGCATGTGTTGTGGGCACACCGCAACTCTTATGAGCGTTTCGTTATACGACTCTTCGTGAGCTTTTCAATTAAAGGCTCTTTGTGAGCTTCCCAATATGGCTCGCTTGAACTTCCCGATATATGGCTATCTAAAGCTTCCTGATTAATGGGTCTTTGGAGCTACCTATTATTGGCTCGCATGAGCTTCTTGATTATGGCTCTTATAAGCTTCTCGTTACACAGCCCGAATAAGCTTCCCGTTACATGGCTCACATGAGCTTCCTATTATATGGCTCGAGAGAGGGTTTCCCGATTATATGCTCTACTGAGCACCCCCAATTATGAATTAATGGATTTCAGATTTGTACACTTCAAGTGTACTACCGGAGTATCCATCGATATTTTAAATAAATTTAACGGGAAAAGTTTCTGACATGGATAACCTGAACTTGAGATGAATTATTATGGAAATGCACCTGAAATACATGGAATTGATATATGTGAAAATAAGATGTGGAAGGTTAAGGAACATGGAAATTTGATATTTGATGAGCTCATCTTGGTTTTCTTGATATTCACATGAAATACATTACTAACATATTTCTTGAAGATATATATGTTTAAGAAATTTGCCAAACTTATTTGGATGAATGTTGTATGCTTACCTTATATATGAAATAACAGTAAGTTAAATTTCATGTTATATGAACTTACTAAGTATTAAATGCTTACTCTATTTTAATTCCTCTATTTTATAGTAATACGGAAGCTCAATTTGGTTGAAAGTTGTCGATGCAAAATCACACTATCCTTCGGCTCATTTCAATATAAACATTAAATTACTTTTGGTTATAATGGCATGTATAACGTAACTTGGCCAATGCTGGCATATAAATGTTGTTGGTTGTAAATAGCAATTGGAATGGCTTGAATTGGACATATTTTGATATGTATCTGTATGTGTAGCCTAATATGTTTGTTGTGTTTAATTTGGTTGAGATAGTATGATTGAATAAATATGCATTTAGGTTTATATGATCAATTAGGTAAGATTGGATACTTGGATATATGAGGTAATATGATATGCATAAGATTTGGATATAGATTGATTCAAATGTTTTATATTGGATTGAGAATGTGTTTAAGTGTTAATGTAGGTGGAAGATAAATTTTGAGTGAGAAATAAGGCTTAGAAATGGCTTTATTTTGTCCACACGAGCAGAGACACGGGTGTGTGTCTCAGTCATGTGTGACACACGGCCTCGTACATGGGCATGTGTTATGGTTGTGTGTCTCTTCCATCTTAAAAATTCAAAATAGAATGCTCAAGTATTTTACACGGCCTAGCACACGGGCGTGTGGCTTGGCCGTGTGACCCCTACACCTACACACGGCCTAGCACACAGGCGTGTGACTTGACCATGTGATCCAAGTCAGAGAGTTACACGACCTAAGCACGGGCGTATTTCTTGGCCGTGTGAGCCACACGGCCTAACCACACGGGCATGTGACCTCTGCATCTAAGCAAAATCTTGAAATTTCGCAAAAAAATTCCCTGAGTTCCTGGTTTAGTCCCGATCTATTTTCAATGCATATTTTGGGCCTTGAGTGATCATATAAGGGACTTTATGAAATAAATCTAACATTAATGTTAAATAATATAAAATGCATGTATTTGATGTGTTTATTTCGGTAATGCTCCGTAACCTTGCTCCGGTGATAGATACAGGTTAGGGGTGTTAACAAATGTAAAACCCCCTACCCGTATTCGTCGCCGAAATAGGGTACGAGGCATTACCGAAGGTTACCGAACAATAGTTTTTTTTTAAACTAATATATCCCCTTTATAAACATGTAACCTTTCCTACAAAACTTAAACCGAGACCAATCCAAATCAACCAATCCAATTCAGCATATTTTTAAAATAGATTCATGCACATTCATAAGCTAATCTCATCATATACCAAACTAAGTTTTGTTAGCCATACCAATGGCTAACTTTACATTCATTTCGTATCAACATTTACTTTATAAACTTATACATGCAATTGATTTCCAACATAAAGTTTCTAGATATACCAAAATATTGAGGTTGATAGTGTGATGTATCTCCGACCGAATCTGACCTCCGAGCTCTTAATACTACAAAACAGGGAAAAAGAAAACAGGGTAAGCACATTGTGCTTAGTAAGCTCATGTAAAAAGAATTATACTTACCTAATATTTTCAATGCAATACAATACAATAAACATACATACATCCATTTAATGCATTGTTACCATAACATGCACAAACTCAAGATTCAAGTTAGTACAATAATTTCAATGTATCAATAATATATACTGAGATTGATGAGCTCATCAATACCGTGATTTCCATTCCATTATTATTTTCCCATATTTATCCCGTTGAATTTCTCGGAATTTCGATGGATTTTCAGGGGTACATTTTAGTGTACAAATCCGGGTCCGTCAATTCATATTCATGTGCGCACATTTCCATTTCAGAGAGCACACTCCCGCGAACCTCATCTTTATAGTGGGATTACCAGTCCAGGCTAAATCCCCTGTAATATAAACTCATAGAGTATTGTCGGGATTACCAGTCAAGGCTAAATCCCCTGCAACGACAATTACTCTAATGAGCTTGGATCTGAATTACCAGTCCAGGCTAAATTCAGACCCTAATTTGGATTACCCGTCCGGGCTAAATCCATCTTCCACATATTCTTCGGGAGGGCTATATCAGGATAGGATCACCCGTCCGAGCTAGATCCTTTTTACCGTCAATTCCTTTTCAGAGATCCATCGAATTTTCTTTTCATTCAACCGGGATTTCTTCCCCTTTTTATCAAATATATCAATGTTTCATCAATTTTCATATAATGAACATTCAATTCATATTCACATCAATAACATGCATTTCAAGTATTTAAGAATATAATTCAAGTTACACGAACTTACCTCGATACTTGTTTGTATATAAAAATCTACTAATCCCAAACTTTTTCCTTTCCTCGATCCAGTTTCGTGTTTGAGTCTTCAGGATTTGGTGCAAAAATTATGAAAAACCAGCTTAGAGAACCCCTCCTATGGCGTTTTGGCTGATTAGAATGAAGAGAAATCTCAAGAAATCTAGATATTTCCATATTAATCCTAGTTTTATTTAGTTAATAATGCAATATTCCAATTTTACCCTTAATTCATCCATTTTTCTGCTGATTTTATGCCCTTGCCGTCCAGCCCAAATAAATTTTGGGTCTATTTGCCTTTTAAATCCTTTCTCATTAAACACTTAAGCTATTTAATCATCTTAACAACTTTTACACTTTTTCTAATTTAGTCCTTTTCATTTAATTGACTGCCCAAACGTTAAAATTTTCTAACGAAATTTTAATACAATATTACTAACATTTCACAAATATTTATAAAAATATTTTTGACTCGGTTTTACGAGATCGAGGTCTGGGTAACTTGTCTTTACCTAATTTCTTCAATAATTTTTTTTTCTTAACTAACCACTAAATCGGTAAAAAAATTTTATCGATATTTTCATACAAATTTTCCTATCATATCAATATTTATGCAAAAATATTAAAATAAATTTCTCTTTAAATTGGATTTGTGGTTACGAAACTACTATTCCGATAACCTTGAATTTAGGCCATTACAGTCTAGCTATACATGCCATTATATAACCTGTGATAGTGTGATATGTCCTGATCATTTTAAACATGTTTTTCATGTAGTAATGTCATCCAACTGAGCTGATTCCGAAGAAGCTAAGACTAATGCTCAAGCTTTAATACAAAGAGCAGCATCTAGTAGTAGAAGGCCCGTATTTAAGGGCCGAGGAGGAGAGGCAAAAGAAGCCTTTTTTCCAAATGATAAATGAGTGGTTTATAGAATTTATAAGAACAAATCCAATTGTACAACATCTTCCACCCCCTCCTTGTAACACCCCTAACCCGTATCTGTCACTGGAATAGGGTTACGAGGCATTACCGGAGTTTTATAGAACATGTACAATTAAATCAAGTCGAGTACTATTCATTTTTCGTGCTTTATCAAAACATCCCTTAATTGGACCCTCAAGGCCCAATACATGCTATTAGAATCGAGTCGGGACTAAATCGAGAGCTTAGGGAATTTTTCACAAAATTCTAAATTTTTTCTCACATTTAGGAGTCACACACCCGTGTGGTTAGGGACACGCTCGTGTGGCGTGGCCGTATGGCTCACACAGCCATATGACATACCCATGTCTCAAGCCATGTGATGTCACACGCCCGTGTCTCTTACCCGTGTAACTTTCTGACTTGCAACCTATGAAGAAATTTAATTCACACGACCAAGTCACATGCTTGTGTGCTAGACCGTGTGGTTATTTTAATTTTTAAAAATTAGGTGTAGGTTTCACACAGCCAAGAGACATGCCCGTGTTCAAGGCTATGCAACTCACACGGCTGAAACACACACCCGTGTCTCTGCCCGTGAACTCAATTCAGAGCATTCTATTTCTCAATTTTACACACGGCCAGGCTACACGCCTGTGTACCAAACCGTGTGTCCCACATGGCTTAGACGCACGCCCGTGTGTCTACCCGTATGGACAAAATATGGCTATTTTCTAAAAACCTGCACAAAACTATACCAATACCAACCAACCATTTCAAGCATTCAAATTCAACCAAATTTATCGTTTAATATGTCATGTTTTCATATACTCACTTATTTCAAATCTTACTTCATTTAACATACATGTTTAATCTACTTAAACCATACCAACATACATGCAAAACTATAATTCACTTTATAAACATACCAAAATCAAGTCATCACTAGGCATACCAATAGCTAGTTTACATCCAATCATTTCAACATATACATTAGCCTTACTAGCCTATACATGTCATTATACCAACTAAGATCCATATTTATACCATAATAAGCTGAAGGATAGTGTGATGTTGCTCCAACCGTTCCCAACCTTCACGAGCTTCTGAGCATATGTATTTTCATGCATCTTAATCACATACATAAACATCCAAATAGTGAATTTTTAGCTTATCACACAACTTAAACAATTCAAGTTAGTCAAGTAACTTCATATAATCTCATTAACTTGGATGAGCTCGTCACATTATGTTTTCCACATGCTTATCATTTTCCATATCACATATACATTTTCAAGATAAATTCATTCAAATTCCATTAACCATTTCCAAGTTTTGCCCATTGAATTTATTGGAAATATCGATGGATACTCTCATGTAGTACACTTAAAGTGTACGAAACTCTCGAGCCACATTTTCAAGTCATTCGGGTAAATCATGTAGCGTGTATCATGAAGCTAATTTGGGCTAATCAAGTATACTCATAAGAGCCATGCCTCATGTATTAGTTCATAAAGAACTTTAAGTTCACAAGGAACTTCTAACTGGGAAAGTCGTTTAATAAAAACACCAGATAGCCATATCTCATGTAGTTCGTGTGAGTCATTTTGGAACGCTCACATAGAGTTACGTTTATGTCTGCAACGTATGCAAGATCACAACCGATCAATCATCATAATGCTCACAAAGAGCCATGTTTGTGTCCGCAACATATGCAGAATCACAATTGGGCAAGTCGTGTATCAAGATACTCACACAGAGCTACGATAGTCCACAACTTATGCGGAATTACTACCGATCACTATACTCGCAGAACTTTATCTTATAATGCTCGAGAGACTTATCAGGATTACTAGCTTCAACTAAATCCTGTCTACAACACATGCAGAATCACGTTCACACTAATCCATTAAATTTCTTTTAT
Organism: Gossypium stocksii; assembly: GCA_020496765.1. Taxonomy (NCBI): domain Eukaryota; kingdom Viridiplantae; phylum Streptophyta; class Magnoliopsida; order Malvales; family Malvaceae; genus Gossypium; species Gossypium stocksii. Next base: position 8,277,995 of record CM035623.1, read on the forward strand.
TCAACCGGGACTTACTCTTTTCTCAAGTAATATCAAGTATATAACTACAATTTATACATTTATCATTTACATAATATTCACACAATGTAACATGTAATTCAAACATGTTAATCTTCATAATTAGGTTACACGAACTTACCTCGATATCTGTTTGTACGAAAATCTACTAATCTGAAATCTTTTCTTTTCCTCGATCCAACTTTGTATTCAAGTTTTTTGGATCTATATAAATGAATTTATTCATCAATTTATCATATTTTATATTCATTTGGACTCAATTTACACTCTAGGAAAATTACTATTTTGCCCCTAAACTTTTCATAAATTCCAATTTCGTCTCTAAGCTCGGAAAATAAAAATTATGCAATCTAATCCTTGTTCCAAGCCTAGCTGAAATTTCCATAAAACATTTACAGCACTTTGTAGCGACGTAAAATTTGCTTGGGCACTAATTGAGGCGATTATTGAGAATTTGAAAATTGAATTTCGATTTTAAAGAAAAAAAGAAAGTCGCCACCGATCTTTTTTCCTAGGTGTGATCGGACACCTAATAAATCCTATTTTTTTAAAAGAAAATTTATTTTTGAATAAAAATGAAAGCCGAGTTTAGGTCTACGTCAAAATCCAGAGAAAAATAGGGTTCAGGAGTCGGTTACGCTCGAGGAAGGTATTAGCACCCTTGCGACGCCCAAAATTGGTATCTCATTAAGCGCGTGTTGTCTTAATTTTCAAATATACGTTTTCAATTTAATATTTAATCGTGATCCGATTGAAACACGAAAATTTTTAAATTTTTTGATTTTTTAGAAGGACGTCCCATTTTTAACTTGAGCCAATGATATTCACCCAACATAGCAATGAAATCAACGACTTAATGTTAAAATCGATACGTTGCCTTATTTATTGAAATTAATTAAAAATAAAAATATTTCTAAAATAATAAGAAAACTAATAATATTATTGTAATAAGAATTCATAAATAAATAAATAATGCAAATAATGATACAATTAATGAAAAATATTAAAATATAATATTAGAATATTAGAATAATAATAACAATAATATTTACAATAAAAGAAAATAATAGAAATAATGTACTAATAATATAATAAGAAAAATAATATATTTATAACAATAATAGAAAATAACAATATGTACATAAAAATATATGTGTATATATATATATATATATATGTTAATAATGATGGAAAGAAAATAATAATATTAGCAATAATAGTAATAATAGCGTGAATATATACAAAATCATATAATAATAAAGATAAAAAATTAATTAGTTTATATATTATGATGATAATAATAATAAGGTAAAAAATAATAAGAGTGGTAATATTGATAATAATAATAATAAATATATATGTATATAATAGTAAAAATGAGATATAAAAAAATAAAACTAAATATAATATAATAATAATATATAAAAATAATAGTGATAATAATAAAATATAGAAGTTGATATAATATTAAAAATAATATTGAAAATAATCATTAATAATACTATATATATATATATATATATATATATAAAATAAAAGTATATACTAATACTAATAATAATAATAAGATAAAATAAAAAGATAAAAAAGGGCTATATCTGAAAATAAAATAAAAATAAAAAAGGACTAAAATTGAAGGTTAAACAAAATTCAGGGGTGAATTCGAGATAAAAAGGAGATGGGAGGGCCTTATTGCAATGCGCGAAAACAGGGGAGGATCGAAAAGGAAATTTTCCCTTCCCTTCAAAACACAGCACTTGGTACGGGACTAAAACGAAGATGGAATAAAATCCAAGGGGCAGATTTAATAAGCAAAATAAACTTAATCACAAAATCATAACAAGTGGAAAGACTGAAAGGGTAAAGAACCCATTCGATAAAAACACGCGGATCCTAGGCCTGGAGTGAGTCGAGTCAGGTCAAACTAGGGTAAAACGACGTCGTTTTGGGGCTTATGGATGCCGACCAAAACGGCGTCATTTTACAACACCTATATAAGTAAAAAAACAACAAAAAAATTCATTTGGTTTCTGTTTTTTTTTTTTAAAAAAAACTTTCTTTGCTTCTTTTTTCTCTCTGTAGGTTAGGGCTCCGGTGAGGGTTTCCGTCGTCCTCCGATCGTCGGACCGCGATGCGCCGTCGTCGGCGCCGCCGTACGCGGCAGCCGGAAGTCGAATCGTCATCGATTTTTTTTGTTTTCAAAAGGTAATTTTCTTTTGCCTTTTTTATTTGTTAAATATAAATATAAACAAGAAAAACAGATTCAAAATAGAGTAAATGAAAATGTAAAAATCACTTTCTAGGCTACTGATCCGACTTCTGTTTTGGTGTTTGAGTATCCTGATTTGGAGTGATTTGCTGCTTTGGTGTTTAGAGGATTACTGTTTTCGCTTTGTATTAAAATCTAGTGCTATTATTTATCAAAAATTATCGAATCCTTACAATGAGTTCTTGATTGGCTTTTTGTAGCCATTGTACATGCATTTTTCTATATATTTTTGTTGTCCTTTCATTTTAATTCCTTGCAGGTACAGAGCAAGTGGATGGCGGTGGCGTGTTGCAGGCGTGGCTGGTGGAGCAGGTGGTGGCTGGTGGAGCAGGCGGTCAGTGGCAAGTGGGGTGCCTAGGTGCGGCGCCGAACATAGGGGGCTAGGGTTTGAAAAGAAATTTTGTTTGTCTCCATTTAGGATTTGGGCTAGGTTTAGGGGTTATTGGCTTAGTTGGGTATTGGGTTAGTCTAAGTTTTGGGCTTAGCTGGGTATTGGGTTTAATGGATGTGGGCTGATTGGATTTTGGGTCTGTTGGGTTTGGTTTATTTTTGGGCTGCTGGTATTTTAGTTTAGTGGGTTTATTTAGTTGGGTACTTTGGGCTGTGGTTTGTAGCGGGCCGGGCGAAATTGGGCTTGTACAAACTTATGATTCACAAAATTCAGAATTTTTCTTTGAATTTCACAACTTTACAATTTAGTCCCTAAATCTCAATTTCGTGCAAATTCACTTTGTAAAAGTTGTTTATCTACTAACAACCTTTCATTTTCTACCATAAATTTTAAATTTTCAGCATGTTCATCCATGTCACAAACTTTATACTTCGATAACTTTTCAAATTAATCCCCAAAATAGAAAGAATAGGTTATCCCGAACTCAAAAATATAAAAATTACTAAAAACGGGACTTGAATACTTACCCAATTAAGCCAATAAAGTCTCTTCTCTCTCTCCTAGGGTTTCCATAGAAATTTTGGGGATAAAGATGAATAATAAAATGATATTTTTCATGTTAATTAATTATCATCTTTTATTTTCTTTGAATTCCAATTTAGTCCTTTTTTTTTCTTTTTCTCAATTTCCATGGATGATTCATCCATAAATATCCACTAACTTTTAATTAATGGTCTAATTACATATAAGGACCTCAAGTTTTGAATTCCATAACCAATTAATCCTTCTAGCTTCTAGAATTCAACTTCTACATTTTATGCAATTTGGTCCTTTCTCTAATTAACCACTTAATCGGTAAAATTTTCCTGTCAGTATTTTCATACGACTTCCCTATCATAATATAGACATGCATTAATATTAAAATAAATTTTATTTTTAGCTTGGATATGTGGACCCAAAACCACTGTTCCAATTTTACTAAAATTGGACACGTTACATTCCTACTCCTCAATCGGTTCCTGATATGCCACAAGGTAAAGAGTTTGTTAGAATTAGTAGCCTCCGATAGACAAAATCCGTAAATATGGGGCAGAAGAATTTAGAGCTACAACTGATGATGATCCTGAAAGGGCAGAATTCTGGATAGAAAATACAATTAAAGTTCTAGATGAATTATCATGTACGCCTGCTAAATGTCTGAAATAGGTTGTACCTCTGTTAAAATATTCAGCTTACTAGTGGTGGAACACCCTTCATTTCTGTTTTGCGAAAAGAACAGGTTACATAGGAATTTTTCTAGATTGAATTTAGAAAGAAATATATCAACCAGAGGTTTCTTGATAAAAAACGGAAAGAATTCTTAGAACTTAAACAGGGCCGTATGACTGTATCTGAGTATGAACGGGAATTTTTTAGACTGAGTAAATATGCCAGAGAATGTATTCTGACCAAAATCACAATGTGTAAACGATTTGAAAAAGGTTTGAATGAAGACATAAAGCTATTAGTTGGGATTCTGGAATTAAAAGAATTTGTCGTACTAGTCAGTCGAGCTCATAAAGCTAAAGAGCTGAGTAAAGAAAAGAGACAAGCCGAGATGGAAACCAAAACTTCAAGTAAAAGATTTACTAGAAAGTCATATCAATCAACCTCAAAGAAGTCAAAGAAAGATCATGGTCGTTCTGTTACCTCTGCAGGATATTCTGGGAGAGATAGAGGTATTCAACGCTCTAATTCGAGATCTCAATACATCTGTAGCGAGTGCAGGCAGTGTTAGAAACACTAAACCTAGGTGCAAACACTATAATAAATTCTATTTCGGAGAGTTCCACATGAGAAGTGGAGCGTGTTTTAGATGTGGTTCTTTTGACCACTATCTAAGAAATTGCTCGAAAAAGCCTAAAAAAGATACCGTTCAAACTTCAAGACTGAACAACTCCGCTACAAAAGGTAGACCACCTCGTAACCTGGGCAATGTGAGTAGTAGCTGAGGTACAGCAAAATATTCAACTGTCAAACTTGAAGCATGAGCACTAGCCAAGACATATGCTATTCGTGCATGTGAGGATGCCTCCGCACCCGATTTGATTACTAGTATTTTATTCTCTTCTTGATATTGATATCACTACTTTAATTGATACTGGTTCAACACACTCATATGTTTGCATGAATTTAATGTTTAATAAAAATTTGCCCATCGAGTCCACTGAATTTGTAGTTAAAGTATCAAACCCCCTAGGCCGGTATGTATTGATTGATAAAATATGCAAGAATTATCCATTAATGATACGGGGATTTTTGTTTTCCGGCCAATTTGATGTTACTACCATTTGATGAATTTGATGTGATTCTGGGTATGAACTGGTTAACTCATCATGATGTTATGGTAAATTGCAAAAAAAAAAGCATATTATGTTGAAATGTCAGCGAATGGTAAAATGTTCTGTATCGAATCTGATAAATTGGATGGCTTGTCTGATGTAATATCAGCCATGCCAGCATAGAAATATGTCAAGAAGGGTTATGATGCTTATCTTACTTATGTGTTAGACATTAAAATGTCTGAATCCTAGATTAAATCAGTGCCAGTGGTATGTGAATATCTTGATGTGTTTACGGAAGAATTACCTATATTACTGCCAGATAGAGAAATGGAATTTTCTATAGATCTTATTCTAGGGATGACACCGATATCTATAGCACCCTACAGAATGGCTCCTATAGAGCTAAAAGAGTTGAAAGCACAGTTGCAAGAACTGACGACAGGGGTTTTACTCGACCCAGCTTCTCACCTTGGTGTGCACCTGTTCTGTTTGTTAAGAAGAAAGATGGATCTTTGAGATTGTATTACCGACATCTTAATAAAGTCACAATTCAAAATAAGTATCTACTGCCTCTATTGATGACTTGTTTGATCAGTTCAAAGAGTATTTTCAAAGATTGATTTCCATTCTGGTTACTATCAGTTACGAATGAAAGACTCGGATGTGTCGAAAACAACCTTTAGAACCAGGTACGGGCATTATGAATTTCTTGTGATGCCATTTGGCTAAAAAATGCACTTGCGGTATTTATAGATCTGATGAACAAAACTTTTAGACCATACTTGGATAGATTTGTGGTGATATTCATTGATGATATTTTGATATATTCCCGAGATGAAAATAAACATGCTGATCATTTGAGAATTGTTCTACAAACTCTGCGTGAGAAACAATTGTATGCCAAATTTAGCAAATATGAATTTTGGCTTCAGGAAGTTGGTTTTCTGGGACATATAGTATTGGCTGAAGGTATTATAGTTGATCCGAGTAAAATTTCAGCTATTGTTAATTGGAAACCACCGAAAAATATGTCTGAAGTCAGAAGTTTTCTGGGATTAGTCGATTATTATTGGATATTTGTAAAATGGTTTTCGATGATAACTTCTCCGATAACATTGTTATTGCAAAAAGATATGAAATTTGAATGGTCTGATAACTACCAGTAAAGTTTTGATCGGTTGAAATTCCTATTAACTAAAGCATCAGTTTTAGTTCAACTTGAATCAGGTAAAGAATTTGTAATTTACAGTGATGCGTCATTGAATGGTCTGGGCTATGTACTGATGTAAAAAGGTAAGGAAGTAGCCTATGCTTCTAGAAAGCTAAAACCACATGAAAAGAATTACTCGATACATGATCTTGAAATGACAGCTATTGTATTTGCATTGAAAATTTGGTGACACTATCTGTTTGGTGAAAAATGCCATATATTCACAAATCACAAAAGTTTAAATTATTTGATGTCACAAAAATATCTGAATTTAAGATAATGGAGGTGGCTTAAATTGCTAAAAGATTATGATTTGGTTATCGATTATCATCCAAGAAAAGCAATTATGGTTACAGATGCTCTAAATAGAAAGTCTTTATTTACTTTACGAGCAATGAATACCCAATTATCGTTGTCTGATGATGGTTCAATTTTATTTGAGTTAAAAGCTAAATCGATGTTCTTGCAACAAATCTGTGAAGCTCAGAAAAGTGATAATAAGTTGTAAACTAAACGAGTGCAATGTGAGTCAACTTCTAATTTAGAATTTTAGATTGGACCTAATGATTTTTTGTTATTCCAGGGCAGAATCTGTGTACCGAAGAATTCAGAGCTTATACAAAAGATTTTACATGAAGCTCATAACTGTACTATTCTGTGCATTCAGGGAGTAATAAAATGTATAATGATTTGAAAAAAAATATATTGGTGGCTGGGAATGAAGCGTGATATTTCTGAATTCGTATCAAGATATTTGATATGTCAGCAAGTTAAAGCTGAACATTAGGTACCTTCGGGATTATTACAGCCAGTTACAATACCGAAATGGAAATGGAATAGAGTTACAATAGATTTTGTGTCAAAATTACCCCTGTCTCCGAAGAAGAAAGATGTTGTTTGGGTAATCGTTGACCATTTGACAAAATCTACACACTTTATTCCGGTACGTATGGATTTTTCCCTAGATAGGTTAGCGGAATTATATGTTTCAGAAATTGTTAGACTACATGGAGTGCTAGTCTCTATTATTTCAAATAGAGATCCTCGGTTCACATATCAATTCTGGAACAAGTTACAAGAAGCTTTGGGCACGTAGTTATATTTCAGTACTACATTCCATCCTCAAACTGATGGTTAGTTAGAGCATGTGTTTTAGATTCTTGAAGATATTTTTTGGTGCTGTGTATTAGAATTCAAAGCCAATTAGGAAAAATATTTGCCATTAGTCGAATTCGCATACAATAATTATCAGTCAAGCGTTAAAATGGCACCGTACAAAGCTCTGTATGGTTGTAAATGTAGAACTCCATTGTATTGGACTGAGCTCAGTGAGAAAAAGATACACGGAGTTGATTTGATTCGGGAAACTAAAGAAAAAGTGAAAGTGATCCAAGATAGTCTGAAAGCAGCTTCTGATCATCAGAAATCCTATGCAGATCTTAAACGAAAAGAAATAGAATTCAAAGTTGGTGATAAGGTATTTTTGAAAATTTCGCCTTGGAAGAAAGTTCTTCAGTTTGGCTGTAAAGGCAAATTGAGTCCGCGATTTATTGAGTCATATGAAATCATTAAAAATAACCAAACCTGTTGAGTACGAATTTTTGAGATCCTCGTACCTTGACCTAGCTTTCTATACCACTATTTTAAGCTAGGGCTCATGTTTGAAAATTTACTCATGTGTGACATGAAAGCATTTTGATGTTTATTGGTAGAAAATGAAAGTTTGGAGTGTAGTAAACAACTTTTACTGGGTGATTTTTCATGAAAAATACATTTAGGGACTGAAATGTAAAAATTGTAAAATATGTGCATAAATTGTAAAACATTAAAAATTGTTGGGCTGATATAAGAGAGAAAAAGAGTCGGCTAGGCTTGGGAATGTGGAAAAATAGGTACATTTCATCTTACGAGCCTAGGGACTAAATTGTAAAAATTGACAAAGTTAGCAGTAAAATGGTAAAAATGTCCATAGGATGATTTTGTGTCAAATTGAGCAATGTATGTATTGAATAAGTTAACTTTGATGTTATAGATCAAGAACGACGCGAAATCGACCTTGACCAAGGAAAAGGCAAGATATCAGACTAAATAAAAAAGATTAGCATTTTGCATCAAGGTAAGTTTTATATGCAAATAATGCATTGTTTTAATCTTTATGCTTAATTTTCTTAATTATTTTGAAATCTAAAATTTTATAATGCATTGATTAATAAATGATTTGATGAAACCGATCGGTGAGTTTAAATCCCGATTGAACCTTAGGAATCGTTAGGATACAAGTGACATGTCTCTAGGATTCTATTGACTGTTATTGATTATATATGTGATTCTAGGTGCTGGTTTAGTTCGACTACCAGTGACTAGGTAATCTTGCATTTGTTGCGGATACCTGTCAGCTTGTGTGAGCAGTACTGAGTAATTTCGACTAAACCCTCAGCTTGTATGAGCAGACCCGAGATTAGGTCATCATTGAACCTTTATGTGATATGTGATAAGTGGTAGCTTCGGCTACAAATCATCGGTAGCTTCGGTTACATTATGTGTGGCACTTGTGCCTTATAACATGTAGCCTTTAGAATTCCACGTGGTTCAACGAGTTATTTGAATCGATATGGTAAAATTTGTTTGTATGTAAAAAGATTTAACCGTGTATCAAGAATGTGTATGTGCAGGTTATATGAAAAATATCATGTGTGCTAAGTCCTTAATGTATGTAATGACTTATGTGGTAAGATCATATGAGTATGTGATAATCTCAAACTTAATGTGATCATAAGCAAGTTTGTTCTCACCTTATATGAATTATTAGCTTAAATGCGCATTAATTTTGCATATAGGCTTACTAAGCTTCACAGCTTACCCCCTTCTCTTTCCCTTCCCTTATAGGTTCGTCAAGCTAATCCGAGGTTCGGTGATCCACAGGATTCCATCAACACTATCAACAGCCATTTTAGTATTTTGTTTATGAACATTGAAATTATGGCATGTATAGATAGTTTAATATTTTGGTCATGTCTTAGTTCTTTGGGGTCCATTGTTGTTAATGTTGTTGTGGTATTTGGCCATTTGAAATGAGCCTTATTCGGTTAAGTTATATTTTGACAAAATGTTATAACCTGTTAATGTGCAAATATGCATAGTATGTGTAGAATGTGTGTGGATGTGTGCATGTAATGTTGATAGATAGAATTGATTGTATGAATATCATATTGTGTATTTTTGAATGAGTTATTATGCCATAATGAATTATGGCAAAATCGGTTGGAATTGGTTTGTGTTTCAGGGTGGCAATTGGCTTGGAAAATAGCCTATAATTGTCTACACGGGTAGGCACACGGGCATGTGTCTAGGCCATGTGTGACATACGGTCATCCCCATGGGCGTGTGAATAGGCCTTCTGTCTCAATTGTGTGCTTGACACGGCCTAGCCCATGGGCATGTGGCTTAGCCGTGTGACAGTTTTCGCGATGACGTCATAAACAGAATACCCAGGATTTTTCACTCGGGCGTGTGCTAGGCTGTGTGAAGGACACGGGCCAAGGACACGGGCGTGTGCTCGGCCGTGTGAAATCCCCTGTAGGTTTGAAATGAAAAATAATTCTGCACAGGCTAGGGACATGGGCGTGTGCGACCACACAGCTTACCTACACGGGCGTGTTCCTGCCTCACACAGGCATGTGCCCTGTATAAGGTGAAATTTTTATAAGTGTTCGAAATATTTCGGTTTTGTTCCAGATCACACAATGTATCGTATGAGCCTCGCCGGCCCATAATGTGGATGTTATGCGTATGAAGGAAAAAGTTTTAAATTTTTCATGGATATTCAGTGTTGTAATTGAATGTTCATGTGAGCGAGAGTTCGGTAACGCCTCATACCCGTGTCCGGCGACAGTTACAAGTGAGGGGTGTTACACGAAAATTCTTTGAGGAGGAAGAGTTATAACAGCCCATTTTTAGTGAAATCAGAATAGTGGTTTGGGGATCACAAATTTGAATTTGGAAGAAAAATTATTTTAATATTGTTTTATGGTTTGAATTATGATAGAAATATCGTATATAAAAATTTCTTTAGAAAAATGTTATAGATTACATGTTTAATTGATGAAAAGGACCAAATTGCATATGTAAAAGTTAAGTTCTAGTATCTATAAGGATCAAATAGCTATGAGATTTAAAATTTGAAGTCCTTATATGGAAAATAGACCATTAAGAGGAGTCAGTAGATAAGTATGCTTAGTCATCCATGGAAAATTAAATAAAGAAAATAATGAAATTGGAAAGGAAAAAGATGAAAAGATAATAAATAATAAAATAACATAAAATATCATCATTTTCATCATCTTTCCCAAAATTTTTCATGGAAACCCTAGCTAAGAGAAAAGAACTCAAGCAAGCTTACTTGGCTTAATTCGGTAAGTAATCTTGTCCTATTTTTAGTAATTTTTATATTTTCGAGATAGTAATAACTTAATCTAGCTATCTCAAGAATTAATTTGTAAAGCTACCAAAGTACTAAGGTTTTGCTATGGATTAATATAGTTGAATTATGATGTTTTATTGTAGAAAAAGAAAGGTTGTTGATAGATAAACAGCTTTTGTAAAGTGAATTTTGATGAAATTATGATTTAAGGATGAAATTGAAAAGATGTAGAATCCATGGAAAAATTATGAATTTTTTGAAATACATGGGTTGCTATTGTGATATATGAAAATCGGTTAGGCTTGGAATAAGGATTAAATTGCATGAATTTCATTTTCCGAGCATAGATATGAATTGGATTTAATTAAATATGAATTGTATTAAATTGATTTAAATTCATTCGTATAGATTTTGATAGACCAAATATGAAATTGGATCGAGAAAAAAATATCGGATTTGTAACCTACATACACGAACAATTGTCGAGGTAAGTTCGTGTAACTAAATCGTGTATATTTAAATGTTTAAATTGAATGTTATGTATGTGTATTGTATAATCTACATGTATGAAAGTCGGTCACTTATCTAATAATGCTTGACAAGTACTAAATCCTGATTGAATAAATGAGATTCGATGGATATAGGGTTCCCGAATTGGTTGTGGTCCTGCATATGTTATGGACACACCATAGTTCGAAAGAGAGTCTCGTTACTAACTCACATGAGTATATCAATATATGGCCCTCTCGAGCTTCTCGTTATATGGTTCTTACGAGCTTCCCATTAATAGCTCTTCAGAGCATCCCGATTGATCGTGATCCTGCATGAGTTGTGGGCACACTGTAGCTCTTATGAACGTCTCTAGAACACCTTAAACTTGGCCTAGACGCTATGGCCGAACCGGGCAACGTCACATGAGAGAGTCTTTGCAAACTGTTTCGATACTTAAAATCATTCCAATTATTATCTTTCCTTAAGTTAGAAAAATCGTGATTAACTTATTTGCTAAAACCCATTTCTTTTATGCGGAAGCTCTTAATTAATTTTAAGGAAAACGCATAAGTAGTGGTTGCAGTTTAAAAGTCCAAAACAACACCTTAAAACCCAAATCAAAATCAAAGTCTAAGTCCAAATAACAAAAAATAGACCCAAAATAATAAATAAAATAGCAGGGATAATAAAGTATTAAACCAAAACAAATAACGCAGTGGTCCAACGTTGAGCTCACCGCTGCACCGATCCGTCTACTGCTGGAGATTACCTGATAGATAAACAAAGAAAATGGAGTGAGTTGTCGTAAACTTAGTGTGTACATCCCCATAGTAAAGCATGCAAATAGACAGATAACAGATACAGATTACAGTCATAAATCTGGCCTAAGCCCTTAACAGAAACAGTATGGGCCTTGGCCCACTCAGATCAGAATTAGATATAAGCGGGCCTTAGCCCATACAGACATAGAATACATAACAGATCAGTCATTGACATGCCCACCAACCCTGCACACCATCTCCGTCTAACCCTACACACCATGTGGGGATAAAATCGACCCACCCAGCCCTACACACCAAGTATGGGGATAAAATCAACCCATCCAACCTTACACACCAAATCATACTGCATTACAGCACATATCATAAATTTGCAGCAGTGCTACCAGATAACAGGCTAATAGCCTTTCAGACTTTCTTCACTTCAACAATAAACCCAACCTAATGCAATGCAACATAATATTATGGCATGCTTTAATACAGATAAACAGATCATATAGACATATCAAAACAGAATCAGTACACATGCTACTTGTACATGCTATCACATACATCTTATTATTACATCACATAAATAGAGGTCTAAGTAACGCTTACCAACCCTACAATAGGTCACAGTCGACTTGGGCAACCCGTGTAACCTTTCAGAATAATTCAGAAAAATGGGCTCACATGCCCATGTGGCCTACCCGTGTGGTCCCACACGTCTATATGGCTCATACGGCCCAAATTAGCCTTGCTCGTGTGGATCACATGGCCTGGCCTAAAATTTCACACGCCCGTATGGTTCACCCGTATGGGCCTGCACGTATGTGTGGCTCACACAGCCCACTTGGCCTAGCCCGTGCCTTGCACACGGTCTAGCCAGCCTGTTCATCAATCACACAGTCGTATCTAGCCACACGACCTCCACATAGGCAGCCCACACGCCCGTGTAGCGTCGACAGTTTAATTTTCAGCTTTCTCAAAAACGTGATTTCAGTGCAATCGGAGTATACACCTGGTTTCGATCAAAGTTTAAACAATCACTGAGCACTCCAAAACCTATAATCAAGCAATTTCAAGTCCAAATGCAATAACTTCACCCAAATTACTAAGAATAGACAAAACCCGAAAGTTATCGATAACGTTACCTCAAACGAAAACAAACGATGATTCTTCACTATTAACTTGTTGTTCGTAAACGTAGAACAGCCTCTTGATCAGTCCCTAATCATCCAAAAAAAACTCTCTTATATCACAACTGAAAACCCTAATCCAAAACACAAGATTCGAAACTTATTGAATACGTTCTAAGTGCAACGATGTGAACTAACGACAAAGGAAGACAAAAATTTAAGGTTTGGGGTCCAAGAACAATTGCAAAAATACGACAACAGTGGATGAAATTTTTGGCTGAAAGAAAAAGGAAAAATAGTGGAGAGGGGGAATTTTATAGAGAATTTTCGGCACAGAGAGAATGGGATCCTTTGGGTAACTCCCCATTCTCTTGATTTACTCCAACCACTACCTACTGCTCAGACTTTCGGTCAGATATAAACTTTAGCCGAACAGATATTAAAAATAATGCCCTTGCACCTACAATGATTCGAACACAAGACCTCTCGCATAACCCCTCTCCACTTTACCACCAGACTAAGAGGCTCATTCTGATATGCTTTTACAAGTAAATACTTAAAAGCCTATTGTCCAAGAATCAAGCTTTATTCAAACAAAAACCAAAATTTAACCCAAGTCTTGACTTGAACTTGGGACCTCCCCAAACATACCCGGAGCACATAACCACTTAAGCATGCAGATTTTTGTATCAAAATAACACGAAAACATATACAAACATTTTCATGCCAAAATTTTCACCAAAAGTCGGAAACAAAAAATTTTCGGATGTTACAACTCTACACCCTTAAAGAAAATTTTGTCCTTGAAATTTTACCTGATCAGAAGAGGTAAGGATACTGCTGTCGCATCGAATCCTCTGGCTCCCAAGTAGCCTCCTCAGTGTTATGATTCTGCCATAGCACTTTTACTAAAGGAATAGATTTCCTCTATAAAACTTTAACGTCGCGATCCAAAATTTGAACTGGCTCCTCTTCGAACGTCAGATCTGGTCTAATCTTAATATCCTCTATAGGCACAATGTGCGTGAGATTAGAGTCGTAAGGTCTCAACATCGAGACATGGAACACATCGTGAATGCGATCTAACTCTGGAGGTAGCTCTAATTGATACGTGACTTGCCTCACTCGTCTCAGAATCTAGTACGGCCCAATAAATTGAGGACTCAGCTTACATTTGCGACCAAATCTCAAAACCTTCTTCTATGGTGAGACCTTAGGAAAAACCAAGTCCTCCATAGAATATTTAATGACTTTCTTCTTCAAATCAACATAAGACTTCTGTCTGTCAAAATTCGCTTTTATACGCTCACGAATCAATCGGACCTTATTCTCAATCTCTGATACCAACTCTGGACCCAGAACACGCCGCTCACCCAACTCAGTCCAGCACAAAGGAGTACGACACCTATGACCATACAGTGCCTCGTAAGGTGCCATATGTATACTAGACTAATAGCTGTTGTTGTAAGCAAACTCCGCTAGAGGTAAGTACTCCTCCTAATTACCATGGAAATAAATAATGCAACCTCTCAGCATGTCCTCCAATATCTGTATCACCTTTTCTGACTGCCCATCTATTTGAGGGTGAAAAGCAGTACTGAAGTCTAACCGAGAACCCAAAGCCTCATGAAGCTTCTGCCATAATCGAGATGTAAAGCGAGGATCCCTATCAGAAATGATCGAAACAGGAACCCCATGTAGCCTCACTATCTCAGAAATCTAAAGTTTGGCCGACTTCTATTGAGAGAAGTCTGCCTCTGACAAGAATGAAGAAAGTTGACTTGGTCAATCAATCTACGATGACCTATACAGAATCCTTTTTAGTTGGTGTTAGAGGTAACCCACTAACAAAGTCCATCATTACTCGCTCCCATTTCCACATCGGTATCTGAACCGGCTGTAGTAACCCCGAAGGCAATTGATGCTCAACCTTAACCTGCTGACAAGTCAAACAATGAGCCACAAAATCGGTCACCTCATGCTTCAACCCTGGCCACCAGTACAACTCTCGAAGATCTCTGCACATCTTGTTCCTACCAGGAAGTATAGCATAAGGGCTACTATGCGCTTCCCTCAGAATCGACTATCTTAAGTCCTCATTATTCGGTACACAGATCTGGCCTTGAAAACACAGGACTTCATCTTTATTAACCCCAAAATCTGAAGTAACCCTAGTCTCAATCTATCAGAACTGTAACTCGAGAGATTTATCCTCTATCTGTTTATCTCTTATCTGATTAAACCATGTTGGTTTCACTTGTAGCTCTGCCAATAAACTCCTATCGTCATATAGACTTAGTCGAGCGAACAACGCTCTTAGATCAGTCATAGCCCTTCGGCTCAACGCATCTGCCACCACATTGGCCTTACCAAGATGATAACTGATACTGTAGTCGTAGTCCTTAAGCAGCTCAACTCATCGACATTACCTAAGATTTAACTCCTTTTGAGTGAGGAGATTCTTGAGGCTCTTCTGATCGATGTAGATAGTACACCTCTCACCATACAGATAATGCCTCTAGATCTTAAGGGTAAAAACCATTGCAGCCAACTCCAAGTTGTGCGTCGGATAATTAACCTCATGAGTCTTAAGCTGTCGAACGCAGAAGCAACCACCTTACTGTCTTACATCAGAACACAACCCAGACCCACATGTGACGCATCGCTGTAAACCATGAAGTCGTTTCCAGGCTCAGGCTGTATCAGAACAGGAGCCTGAGTCAAAACAGTCTTAAGCTTCTCAAAGCTCTCTTGCTGGACATCAGTCCATACAAAAGAGACTCTCTTATGCAATAGTTTAGTCAGTGGAGCTGCGATCAATGAGAACCCTTCCACAAATCGCCAATAATATCCTGCTAACCTCAGAAAGTTACAGATTTTTGATAAAGTCTTCGGTTATTTCTAATCCAACACAGCCTCAATCTTATGAGGATCCATACGAATCCCCTTAGCAGATACCACATGCCCCAAGAAAGTAACCTCTCGAAGCCAGAATTCACACTTAGAGAACTTTGCATACAACTGTTTCTCTTAGAGAGTCTGCAGAACAACCCTGAGATACTCATCATGCTCATCCTTTGACTTAGAATAAACCAGAATGTTATCGATGAACACTACCACGAACTGATCCAAGTAGGGCTGGAATACACGGTTCATCAAATCCATGAATACCGCTGGTGCATTAGTTAACCCAAAGGGCATAACTAGGAACTCGTTATTTCCATAACGAGTCCTAAATGCTTTCTTATACACATCGACATCCTTTACCCTCAATTGATGGTATCCTAAATGCAGATCGATCTTAGAGAACACTGAAGCCCCTCTGAACTGGTCGAAAAGATCATCAATCCTCAAAAGTGGGTATTAATTCTTAATCGTCAACTTATACAACTGACGGTAGTTGATACACATCCTCATCGTACCGTCTTTTTTCTTTACGAACAGCAAATATGCTCCCCACAGAGACACACTGGGACGAATAAACCCACAATCTAACAACTCCTATATTTGACCCTTAAGCTCTGTCAATTCCTTTGGTGCCATACAGTAAAGAGCAATAGACACCATAGCTGTACTAGGAATCAACTTAATACTAAATTCTACCTCACAGCTAGAAGGCAATCTCGATAATTCCTCTGGAAAAACATTTGGAAAGTTCTTCACAGTGCGGATATCTTTAACCGAAAAGTCCACAGAATCTTAAACGTTGATGTAGGCCAAGAATGCCTCGCATCTCTTCCTTACCAACTTTTCTGCCGCCAACACAGAGATCACATTACTCAAATAATTTCGTCGCTTTCCAATCACGACTATCTCCTTATCCTCTTCGATTCTCAGAACAATCCTCTTTTCAGCATAATTCAGACCCACACGATGCTTACAATTAAGTCGAACTCCCTAAACAGAAGCTCTATCAAGTCAGCCAAGAATACAGTCCCTTGGACCTCTAATGGTACATATTTGAATAGTTTACTGACTCTGACAGACTGCCCCAATGGACTCACCACTGATATCTCACTAGAAGTGCTCTCATAAGGTATCCCCAAAGTCTCAGACATAGTATTAACTACGTAAGAGTTTGTAGAGCCTATGTCTATCAAAGCACAATAAGGTACATCAAAAATTAAAAATGTACTCGTGATGACGTCCAGAGCATCTCCATCCTCACAGTTATGTGCAGCATAAACCAGTGCAGGCTGCCTCGCCTAACTCAATCCAACACCTCTGCCCGGTACTCTCTAACCTCGACCCATACTATTACTACCCCTAGCCTGTCCTTGGCCCCTAAGTGGCTACTGAACGACCCTCGACAGTGATGTAGTCACTCAACCAGAGCTTGTATCTAATTACCCCTCAGCAAACAATCCTTAACACGATACTTAGTCAACCCACACCACAAACAAGCCTAGTAGCTCTCCAACACTCGCCCGGATGGTGCCTATTACAGTGCTGACAAATCGCTACCCTAGTAGGAACCACAACAATAGGCCTAACTCTCACGAGCCCATCAGTCCTAGCCTTTTTCTTAAACCTCATCCCAGTGTTAGAAGGCTCAGAATCCCTCTTAGCTTTCCCCTTCTCTTAATTTGGTCACTCTGAGCGCTTCACCTCCTCGGCGATCTTTGCCTTCCCCACTAATGCAAAGCAATCCCACTCACACTGTGGAGCTATCAGAATACGCAACCTATCATAGAGACCATCTTCAAACCAGATATAGCGCTCATACTCAGTTGCCACCATACCCCTTGCATAGTGAATGAGCCTTAGAAATTCGGCCTCATACTCGACCACTGTACGGTCACTCTAGGTGAGATTTAGAAACTCATGTCACCTCGCATCAGTATAGTTGGCCCCAATATACTTACTCTGAAAGGTGGTCTTAAACAGATCCCATGTCAACCGCTGGAGCTGAGTGCCCTCCTTAACAGTCAACCACCACTGGTACACCTCATCTCGAAACAATAACACAACTCCCATACGCTTCTGCTCATCAGTAAGATTCAGATCATTCATGATACGCTTCGTGGCCTCCATCTAGTACTCAACCATGTTAGGAGCAACTCCAGCGGTGCCCCTAAATATCTCAGCCCCATTGGACCGAAATTGTTCCGTAACCGACCCACAGCCCCCAGATCCAGTATTAGGCCCAGTGACCATCTTTAAAATTTGAAGCATGGCTTGGGACAATGCGTCGTCCCCATCCATACGATCATATGGTTTTGCCCTAGTATCAGTCATAAGCGATGCCGGTGTCTCACTAGCATCCATCACTGATATAGTATCAGAAGCGAAGGACTCAGCTCGAGCCCTTCTACGGCCCCTACCTCGGTCTCTAGCACCCCATTCACGAGTACCACGTGTGCTCATTGTAAGTATCGACTTATCTGTATTAAAAATTTTATATAGATTAGTTTACAGTTCCGATGATTATTAACAAATATTTTATGTAAAACAGTATTAGAGTGTAAAGTCTATTATCGCGAGAAAATCATCCCCTTAAAGTTTTCAGTCTCCACTACCTAGAATGTTTCAGTAAAGTTCTACCTAAGTAGTCTCAGAATACAATTTCAATCAGATCAAACAAATTTCCAGTATATACTAAACATGCTTTCAGACAATATATATCAGAATTTTAGTAATTTACTTGGATCAGCGTAGAGACTCGATGTACCACTTACTTAATATCAACATATTTCAAATCATTTCCAAATCATTTCTCAAAACCATACTTTAAAACCCAAAAACCACAACTAAGTTATGAAACCTGGCTCTGATACCACTAAATGAAACACCCCAAACATGGCCTAGACGCTATGGCCGAATCAGGTGGCGTCATATGAGAGTGTCTTTGCAAACTGTTTCGATACTTAAAAATTATTCCAAGTATTATCTTTCCTTAAGTCAGAAAAATCGTGATTAATTTATTTGCTAAAACCTATTTCTTTTACGCGGAAGCTCTTAATTAATTTTAAGGAAAACATATAAGTAGTGGTTGCAGTTTAAAAGTCCATAACAACAATTTAAAACCAAATCAAAATCAAAGTACAAGTCCAAATTACAAAACATAGACCCAAAATAATAAAAAAATAGTAGGGATAATAAAGTATTAAACCAAAACAAATAATGCAGTGGTCACCGTTGAGCCTTCTACTACACTGATCTGTCTACTGCTGGGGATTACCTGATAGATAAACAAAGAAAAGGGGTGAGTTTTTGCAAACTCAGTGTGTACATCCCCCACAGTAAAGTATGCAAACAGACAGATAACAAATACAAATCACAGTCATAAATCAGACCTAAGCCCTTAACAGAAATATTGTAGGCCTTGACCTACTCAGATCAGAATCAGATATAATCAGGCTTTAGCCCATACAGACACAGAATGCATAACAGATCAGTCATTGATGTGCCCACTAACCCTACACACCATCTCCATCAACCCTACACACCATGTGGGGATAAAATCGACCCACCCAACCCTACACAACAAGTATGAGGATAAAATTAACCCATCCAACCCTACACACCAAATCGTACCGTATTACAACACATATTATAAATATGCATTAGAGCTGCCAGATAACAGGCTAATAGCCTTTCAGACTTCTTTCACTTCAACAATAAACCCAACCCAATGCAATGTAACATAATATTATAGCATGCTTTAATGCATATAAACAGATCATACAGACATATCAGAAAAGAATCAGTACAAATGCTACTTGTACATGCTATCACATACATCTCATTATCACATTACAGAAATAGGGGTCTAAGTAATGCTTACCGACCCTACAATAGGTTACAGTCGACTTGGGCGACCTGTGCAACCTTTCAAAACAATTCAGAAAAATGGGCTCACACGCCCATGTGGCCTGCCCATGTGGGCCCACACACCCGTGTAGCCCATACGACCTAAATTTACTTTGTCTGTGTGGATCACACGGCCTGGCCCAAAATCCCACACGCCCGTGTGGTTCACTGTATGGGCCTACATGCTTGTGTGGCCCACACGACCCAATTGGCCTAGTTTGTGCCTCGTACACGGCCTAACTACCCAATTGAGAATGTGTTTAAGTGTTAATTGAGATGGAAGATAAATTTTGGGTCAGAAATAAGGCTTAGAAATGGCCTTATTTTGTCTACACAGTAGAGACATGGATGTGTCTCTTAGCCGTGTACCCGTGTGTGACACACGGCCTAGCACATGGGCGTGTATTATGGTCGTATGTCCCCTGCATCTTAAAATTTCAAAATAGAATGCTCAGGTATTTTCACAGGGCCTAGCACACAGGCTTATGGTTTGGCCGTGTGACCCCTACACCTACACACTGCCTAGCACACAGGTATGTGACTTGGCTTTGTGATCCAAGTCAGAAAGTTACACGGCCTAAGACAAGGGCGTGTTTCTTGGCCATGTGAGCCACAGCCTGACCACACGGGCGTGTGACTTCTGTATCTAGGAAAAATCTTGAAATTTCACGAAAAATTCCCTGAGTTCCCAATTTAGTCCCGATTTGTTTTCAATGCATATTTTGGGCCTTGAATGCTCATATAAGGGACTTTATGAAATAAATCTAACATGAATGTTAAATAATATGAAATGCATGTGTTTGATGTGTTTATTCCGGTAATGCTCTGTAACCCTTTTCTAGTGATAGGTACGGGTTAAGGGTGTTACATAGGTAATATTTTAGAAACATGCTAGCAAATGAATGGTAGGTATATGATAGGTTTGAATGGATTTGGTAAGGTTTTTTGCATGTTTGAATGGTTGATTGGAATCATTATTATAAGGTGTTATAAATGGTTAAATGAAGTATGTCATGTTAATTGTTTTGAGGTGTCCTGAAGGGCCTATTGGATTGTTTTGAATATGGTATTATGTTTGAAATTGAATTGGATTGGAGTGTCAATTGTGACAAATTAGTTAAGCACTTAGGTTAGCTGATATAAGTGATGTTTTTGGTATAATATTGATGCTTTTGAACTAGTTGAAACTTGGTATAAAGTGTAGCTTGTGGTATAAATGATTAGATTAAAAAGCTTGTTTTGTAAGGTATTTACAGGTAAACACAGCCTGATACACGATCGTGTGCCATATATGGGCATATGGCATGATCGTACGGTCTGCACATTTAACGTGATTTTGGGTGCACATAGCCACAGTTTGTTACACGGCTAGGCGATACGACCATATGAAATCTTTTGAATATTTACACTTTTGACCCACATGGTATCAGTGAGTTACACGGTTTGTTCACACGACCATGTGACTCTAACTCCAAACAACATCAGGCTGTTACACAACTTGCCCATACGGTCGTGTGTCCCATCCCACACGGCCTCAGCCTTTCACAAAGTCAGGGAATACGACCGTGTGACTCATGTTTACAAATTTTTCCTATGTTTTTGTTTTTATTTTAGTTTTATCCCTGTTTGTTGTCGAGTTAGTTTTAAGCTTTCGTAAACTCAATATAAACCTAAAATTGATCGATTTGCATGCTGTACTTGATTGTGTATGAATAAATTGATTTTTGGACTATGAAATGTAATCAAAAGTTTTGTATTTGCTTATAGCATCTTATAACTTGGGTTCAACGACTGGATTGAATATGGGGTGTTACACGAGCTGTTTGAGCTTGAGTTCAGCTCAATAATTATTAAATCAAGTTCAAATTTTTCGAATTGAACTCAAATAACTTTCAAACACCAGAGTCTACACCCAAGCGTTGCCATTGTTAAAAATCTTTAAATGCGCATTAAATTGTGACATAAATTTCCACTTCCACATATAAATTTACATTAAAATTTGTTGACTAAATTTTTTTTTTATCAATTTTGTATTCATTTGGAGGTAAGAGTAAATACTTTTAGATGAATATGATAATTTTAGATATAAAATAATATAATAAACATCTAGGTTTGGGCTGAATAAGTGGTAGATATTAAATTAGATAGCTCACTTTGAATGTAGTGTATGCATGTTTGGTGCAGGTATATGTAAACACTAGCCTTCTAATTATACGGTATCAAAGAATAATGCTTTAATTATAGTGATATAAAACATTTAACATAAGCAAAATATTTGTATTTATAATTTTGATACATTTAATAATTTGTATCATTTTATAAAATTTTGACAAAATTAGTGTCATCATCAATTGAGTCTCAATTGAGTTGTGAAATTGCTAAACTAAATTTTTATAAAGCAACAAATGTAATTTTGGGGGTATTTTATTTTATACATATCAATTTTCTTTTATAAATTTATGTAATTATAGTAATTCCTAAATTATTAATAGACCTTTCCAAACTCTAAAATTAAAGAATATTATTCAAATATACATGTTCAAACTTATATTATTTAGATTATTGAATTAACAACAATGTAAATTAAATAAAAATTAATCAACATAATTATAATTTTTTTTATACCATACAAATTTAAACTCATGCACATTACACTACTACACAAGTGAACCTAAAGATTGAACTTTAGTTTTGGCTATGAATAAACTCATTTCAGCAAATAAACCTACTACTTGAGTTCATAATTTATTAATAAAGTATTAAACTTTTAATTTCAATAAAACAAAATTATCTATCAAAGTGCCGCAAAGAACGAAAACATTTTTTAAATTAAATTTAACCTTACATTTTATTCTCGTATTACTATATAAATATAAACAAAATAAAATAATATAAATAAATACATGAATATCTCAAAATTTATATAAAACAAATTGTTTATAAAAAAAAAAAAAAAAACATAAATTTTCCAGCGTACCAAAATCTCATTGCGCTGATATTTTCTTTCTACAAAGTAGTTGATGTTTGATTCCAAATACAAGGTTCAAAACTCGGATCATGTTGGAATAAGTTTCGTCTTTAAAATTTTGAGTTTGATTCGAAATAAAAATAAAATTCTTATAAATTTTAAATTTGACTATTTATGTTTAAGTTCTAATCAAAATTTTTATTGTATATAAATATCTCTAACTTCTATTTATCACATCCTCTATACCTTATTATAGGTTACCTTATCCATAGTAGGACCAAATAAATCTCTCCGATTTTTTCCATATTCTTCTCCTATAGGAGATCTCGTTTTCGGGATCTCATGAACACTATGGAGTACTTATTTTCTTGAAGAAACTACAAGTTTTAATCAGTTTTTCACCATTCTTTCAAGACCACTCGATTTTATGATTCTTTGTCGTTTTAAGATGAATTGTTTTCAAACTTTCAATATAAAACTTGCATTAACAATTTACAATATTTATAATTAAAAAAATCAATTAAGTTTGCGAGCTGTTTGAACTAAGGGATAGGATACCCGATTTCACTTCTTCATCTTAACAATCATCAAGTTGAATTTAAATTTTTTTAATGAAATATGAATAATTTTACTCAACAAAATTATAATATTTACACCTTCGATAAAAATAAAATAGAAACAATGTTTTTAAAATTGAATCAATAAACGAAATAATCAAATTATCAATTTCTGATCTAATCAATTTATCCAGTTAAATTGAAATAATTATTAAAAATATATTAAAAATTTGAAAAAAAAAAAAAGAAAAAGAAAAAGAAAAAAACCAATTCAGCTTTTCATTTTGGTTGCGGTTAACGTGGTGGTAAAGTTTGACTCAAATGAGACGCCCTTCTATTTTAAGGCGACAGCTAACAATAAAGCATGCAGTTGAAAATACTAACTCAAGGGAAGTTTCGCTGCACTTTCTGGGTTCTCATAACACTTCCAAATTTTAGGTCTAATTTTGACTCCACTCTCTATACTCTTTACACTTTTGAAATTTAGTCTCTTTTCTTTCTAATTACTGAAATATAATCTTTTTATTCGTCTGATTTTATTCAATTGATAACTTTATTAATTGATGTTTTAAAATTTGAATTTCTCAATTCAACTTTAATTTTAAAAATTAAACTTTTAATATTAAAATGTAACATATTTATTATGGAATTCGCTATTCAGATACTCAATTGGGTCTTGACCTGTAGTCTACAGGATTTGTTCTTTGAGTTTGCACGTGAGGTGTTTGTATCCTTTTATGAGATTGCACAATGTGGGTTCACACCATCATGAAGGCAAACCGTCATCTAAAAAATACGTGTTAACCCTAAAATAGAATATATGTTAACATGTATAGAGACCTACCAACAACATTTCATCCACAAATAATAACTGTATCATATAAATAAAGAATATAACCCTTTTAAACCAGACATAAAAACTAATTACTTACAAATAAACACTCCAAATGTGGGTACAATAAAATCATTTATTGATCATAATGTTAATCAATTAATCAATCGCTATCGCCTGCAATTTCCTTGAAATTTCCACAGTCAATTCAAGTTACGACACCCTCTCACTTATCCACCGATTATAAATGGTTGGGATTGAGATACTTTCCTCTTACGCACGCAGTGCTATAAAATAATACAAATTGAAGTTAATAAATTTCAACATATGACTTAATGGTATGCTTTACCAGATATGCTTTCCAGCAAATTTATGATGTTGGTGAAAATAATTATAACATAAATTTATTAAAAATTTATATGAAAATTAAATATAACTTTTTGTTGAAATAGTAAAGATATCTTAGGTTCAAACATCATTTCAGGTATGTTTTTTTTTTTTTTTTATATTTATCAAGTTATAAAAAGATATAAATACTCTCAAAATAATATTTGTTAATTTATAAAATAAATAGACTTTTGATAAATTCATAACTGAGTTAGGAATCTGATTGATGGGTGATATTAACTCAATCAAATACATTATTAAATATAGGTGGAATTTCATGTAATCATATTCTAGATCATAATTGTGTCGACATAGTTTATGATACAATAAATTTCGTGTTACAAACATGTAATTATGTAAACCACACTGTCGAAACCATTTTTTGAAAGCGGGGAATCGACTTGGTTTTGAAAATGATAATAAACGAGAGTCGCCACCTATTTTTATTTCGAGGTGTTATCGAATCACCTCGTAGAAGTTGATCATTTTAATAAACTGTTTTAATTTATTAAAACGACGATTTTGGTCTACGAAATTTGAGAAAACGGGTTCGTGGGTCAATTACGTGTGAGGAAGGATTAGCACCCTCGTCATGCCCAAAATTGGTACCTAATTGATTAATTAATGTCTTAAGGTCGAAAGTAAAAAATGAAGAGATTTTGTAAACGCGATCCATTTTTTATTAACGATGATTTTTATGAAGAATTTGTTTGAGTAAATCGAAACAGGTGCTAAAGATTCTCTTGTCCCAAAGTAATAAAATGCCACATCCAGTACGTTAGGACACGACATTTTAAACCCTCGAGAATAAGCCCATCTTTTGATTTTCAAAACTCGTATTGTAATATTTTTAAAAGGATATTCGATCATTTAGGTCAGATGAGGAAAAAAAATCGAAACCCAGTACAGTAGGGCACGATTTCTCAAATTTCCCAAATACAGAACATTGCCTTTATTTTCTAGGTTTTCCTTTTACAAATTTTACGGTGAAAATTAACAAAGTATTTAAAAATGATATATGAATAAAATCCTAAGCGAATGACAATAATATGAATACGAATAGATGAATTAAGGAACACATAATGACAACCATCACATAACATATATTATTTGTATACTAACATTAATAATCAAAGACAAATGAATTATAAAATAATTTAACATAAATAATACATAATGCAATTTGAAATAATTGATATGCAAAGCAATTTAAAATAGTATGTATAAAGGTTTAAAATAAATAGTATGCAAAAGAAACTCAAAATAAATAGTATAAAAACATTTTAGAAATAAGAGAAAAATAAAATAAAATAAAATAAAATAAATAAAATAAATAACACGTATTAAAGTTTAAAATTGACAATATATAAAGAAATTTAAAGTAAATAATAAAACAATTTAAAAATGAATAATATGAGCGAAAAAGTTTAAATAAATGATATGTATAAACAATTTTGAGATAGATAATATATATAAAAAGATTTAAGTAGTCAAATGAATCATACGAGGAAAACTTAATATCAATAGTTATGGACCATTCTAAAATAAATAAACGAAGTTTAAAATAAGGCATGTAAAATAATTTAAAACGAATGATATATAAATCAATTTTTAACATATTGTATAAAAAGTTTAAAATGATATATGTAAAAAATGTTAGATAAATAATATACTAAAACAGTTTTGAAAATAATATATAAAAAATAATTTTGAAATAAACTATATGTAATATGTGAAAAACAAAATAAAATAAAATAAAATAAATAATGTTTGCAAAGTATTTTAGAATAAATCATCCTTAAAGCAATATAAAAAAAATACATAATGAAACGATTTTGAGTAATCAATACATAAAATTAGCTAAAATTAATAATACATGAATAAGCAAAGAAATGAATTAAATAAGTGAAGGACTAGCTTGAAAACAGTACAAAATCCAAGGTAAAAAATATAAATAATGAAAGAACACTACTAGGGACCGAAATGATGTGCGCATAAAAATATGAGGACCAAATGGGGCAAAAAACCCCCAGCTCAAACGTGCGCACTAAGACTGATAGGCTAAAGGACTTATTTAAAATAAGAGCAAAATCTGATGGCCAAAGTAAGAAAAAAAAAAGATAAAATAGTGCTTGATCGAAAGGTGCTAAAAGTAGGGAGGACCTTACGCGCAAATATCCCAATAGTAGGGAATGCGCCTATTCACAACCCTACCAGCGCCGTTTCATTAATGTTTTAAAAACCATTTTTTTTGTTTTCTTTTTTCATTTGATTTTTAAAAAATCAGAAAGCCCCAAGCCCCTCACCCTTTTTATTTTTTCTCTGCTAAGGTTTCTTAAGACCCATCATTGCAAGCCGCCGGACCACCGTGGCTCTGCCGTGGGCGGTGGTCGTAGTCGCGGTAAAAATGGGTTTTTAACCCTTCTTTAAAACCCTTTGAAGACCAAGCCCTCAAAAATGGAAGAACTAAAAAGAGATGGCTCTCAACCCCTTTTTGGTTTCGATTTCAACGACGGAGAAGGGTCCCTCTGATGTTGCGACCGTGGCGAATCCGGTAAGCCTCTTCCTCTTTTTTTTTTTATTTTATTCTTTCGGATATATAAAATAACAAAAAATGAAAACAAAATAAAATCTTCAAAGTAAAAAATGAAACAAATAAAATAAGAGAACACCTTCTCAAATTTGTTTCTGTTCTTTGATTTTTTATTCAAAAAAAATCCCCCCTGATACATTGATAAAAAATGGCCTTTATAGCCGATTCAGAAAATAAAATACAATTCTTTTTCATTTTTACTGTTTCTGTCCTTGTTGCGTGCTGCTTTGGTTTTGCAGGTGTCAGAAGCGGGGTTTTGCAGGTGTCAGAAGCGGCGTTGGTCAAGGGCGTGGTGGCCGACGGAGGTGAAGAGTCAGCGGCGGCATAGAGGGGGCTAGGGTTAGTTTGCTGAAAAATGTTTTAGTACATGGGCTATTAGGGCTTGTGTTGAATTTGGGTCAGTGTTGGGCCACTGTAATTTCGGCTGATTTGTAATGGGTTATGTAAATTGGGTTTGAATTTTGGTTTCTTTTATTGGTTTAGGCCCGGGCTAAAATTGGGCTCTACAACTGCCCCTCCTTGCTCGTTTTCGTGTAACGAGAACGGAGCAAAGATTCAAAAGGGATCAATTTTGCCTGGTCTCACTGAGTTTTAACTTCTTTAGTGCTCTTCTTCAAGTAGCCTCATTCTAATCTACAGCATCTTCAGGGGCATAGGAATTAGCACCTCGATCCACTCCAAAGTAACTTCAAGGAGAAGAGATTTGTAGCTTCGATCTTCTTCTCCGTGACTTTAGAGTGATATGGGATTTGTGATTTTAGTCTACTTCGCTGCAACTTCAAGGAAATAAGACTTGTTATGGCTTCAATCCGCTTCACTGTAACTTCAGGAAGATAAGATTCACCGTCTTCGATCTACTCCACTGTAACTTTAGGAAGATAAGACTGATGGCTTCAATCTGCTTCACTGCAACTTCAGAAAGATAAGATTCACCTCTTCGATCTGCTCCACTGCAACTTCAAGGAGATAAGATCTGATGTTTTTAACCTGCACCACTACAACTTTAGAGAGATAAGGTTAGTAACTTGGTTCTTTAACCTGTTTCACTGTAACTCTAGGGAAATAAGATTTGCTTTCTTCAGTCTGCTCCACTGCAACTTTAGGGAGATAAGGCTGATGGCTTCAATCTGCTTCACTGCAACTTCAAGAAGATAAGATTCGCCTCTTCGATCTGCTCCACTGCAATTTCAAGGAGATAAGATCTGCTATTTTTAACCTGCTCCACTGCAACTTCAGAGAGATAAGGTTAGTAACTTGGTTCTTTAACCTGTTCCACTGTAACTCCAAGGAAATAAGATTTGCTTTCTTCAGTCTGCTCCGCTGCAACTTCAGGGAGATAAGGTTGATGGCTTCAATTTACTTCACTGCAACTTCAGGAAGATAAGATTCACCTCTTCGATCTGCTCCACTGCAACTTCAAGGAGATAAGATCTGCTGTTTTTAACCGCTCCACTGCAACTTTAGAGAGATAAGGTTAGTAACTTTAATCTGCTCCGCTACTACTTAGGGAGGTAAGATTCATTATCTTCGATCTGTTCTACTACTACTTAGGGAACAATATTTGCCTTCGATCCTGCTCCACTACTGTTTAGGGTGACAAGATTCATTATCTTCGATTTGTTTCACTAGTGCTTAGGGAACAATATTTGCCTTTGATCTTGCTCCACTACTGTTTAGGGTGACAAGATTCATTATCTTCTATTTGTTCCACTACTGCTTAGGGAAATAGGACTGTGAATTCACTGATGTTGCTACATCATCCTCTAGGGAACATGTATTGTAGAATCGGTTTTATGGTCTATGTTTATGCCAAACAATTAGGATGCTATGATCAGAATGAGTCAAATGCTCCAAACCAAATGTGTTATGAATGATATAAATGCAAAAATGTCATGAGAATGATTCCTTCTTAAGTGTTTAAGGTGTCATCACTCGTTGCTTGTCAAGGCTCTATTACTGACGAAATACGCTGCCCTCTTGCTGGGTTGGTATTTTAACCAAAAATCGAAGAAACAATCACATTTTGCTCAATCAGCTTACCCCACTGTAACCTCAGGGTTCATTCCACTGTACCTCGGGGACATAAGGGACATAAGGATTGTACCATCTTCAAAATCCCACTGCGATTGAGGATTATAAGATTTGAAACTTTTTCAATCCGTTCTCACTACAATTCCCAGGTATAGGATCTGTATCAACTTTCATCCATCTTACTGTAAATCAAGGGTATAGGGACTTGTTCCATCAACTGACCACGCCCTAGGTGACCTGACTAGATGTGTGTACACAATACTTATGTGGATGCAGAATATCTTTTTGAGAGCGATCCCGATTACTCTTTTTTGTCGGGATTGTATCACCAACACAATATCTTGTCTTTTTGTTCAATCACTATTTTTGACAGAAAATCTGAAGAGATAATCTCAATTCGGGTTCAAATATTTCCAACCTAAGCTTGGTAAGTTCTAAACAATAGTCTTGTTTCGGGTTCTCGTACCATTTAGAAACTTCCAGGGTAATATCCAAAACTCCTTTTATGAAAGTGTTATTAGTCCACTAATTATTATTTCAATACGAAATGCTTGAAAAAGATCATAACAATGGACAAGAATGAACGTAGCTTGAAACCAATAAGTTAATCAAGGATAGCAACTGCAATTAAGAAGGAAATTTATTGGGAGCATATTTGAAAAGAATAAGGTAATAAAAGATAACAAATTCAACATGGGGAAGATGGAAACTAGGTGCCCCAAATATCGCAGCCTGAGCTTCTCTGTTCAAACTCCTCGAAGACCATTTTAAGCTTAATACGTGTTTAAGGGATTCGGAGTACTTTGTTAATGCCCCAAGACATAGTATATTTCCTCATTGTTAATTTAGGCATCGCAAGGCTACCACATACCCCACTTTTGATCCAAATTTAAGTCGCCCTTTTCTGGTTTTCAACTCAAAACACCTTTGGTCTCAAGGCGCCCTTTGCGGGTTTTCACATTGGCCTCTTCTTTTTCTTTTTTCATTTTTCATTGTCCTTTTTTGAAATATCTCTTGATTGAATTTGGAACTCACAGGATTAGGCAAGTCCTTATCAGCCCTCTTGGTCAAAATCAATGATTTTCCATTTAAGGCATTCTTTACCATATAAGGTATTTCCCCCTTTTCGCATCCATTTTCTTTTGAAGTCCCTCTTGCATGGAAAAATCTTCTTCAATGCCCCATCATGAAATTCTCTGGGGCGAACCTTTTTGTTGTACGCTCGCATCATTTGACTGTGATAGATAGCTTCTAACATTTTTTCTTTAAATTCAACTGATCGTATCGGGATTAAATCCATTTTACCTAATCCACTCTTTAGTTCTGATAAAACTTGAAAAACGCTTCTATTCCACAAACTAAGGCATTGCCCCTGTGAAGGTCTTAGCCAACGTTTGGTAAGCATAGAGGGTAAATGGTAACTCCTTTATGCCAACTTTTACAAGTATCAGTCATCTTTCAAAATCTTTTTGGATGGTATTTGGTTGCTTTTGCTATACTGGTATGGTGTCTAATCTTTAAACAGACTGTAAATTGCCACTTTTTCTCTTCTTCTTTTTTTGAATTCGAATTTGAATTTGAATTTTGAATTTTGAATTTCGAATTTGGACTTGAACTCGGATTTAGATTTGGATCTGGTTTTGGATTTGGATTTGAATTTGAATTTGATGATCGTTAACTTTGTAGCTTTGGCATAAGAAGTGACCTTCACCCTCTTAGCAAAGTAATTGACGACCACGAAGATGAACTGATATCGGTGAGATCAGCCCCAAAATATCCATGCCCCAGAAATAGAGGAATCATATAAATCTTGTCTTCCTTAATGGTATACTGATGCAATCCCATTCTATGGTAGACCAACAGTGTCCAAACCTCATTATCAGCCTAGCATATTCTTTAAACACTCTTTAGCATTCTTACGTCTAGGCATATCTTGATATGATTATGCAAAGATATCTTTGAATTTCTTGGAATGACGTCTTGTTTCGTTTCTGTGGTAAGCTAGGCTTCAATCTTCATCCCTTTCTTAGGCTTGCAATGTCCACTGACCTTTTGTAAGGTAGGATCCATTTTTATCTTGTTCTACCATCCTTAACAAATTAGAGAATAGGCTACAATCTTTGTCATCTTCAAAGTTCTGAGATCTCTCCAAACATACATCTTGCTCAAAAAGAGATTTTGGGTCAGTAGCAGCGTCGCTCATGTCGTTGATATCTGAGGACATATGTTAGTTACAGAGGTATATTGTAACACCCTCTAACCCCAAACCGGTCCCGGAATAGGGTTACAAGGCATTACCAGACAAATCAGATAATTTGTAGATAATTCTTAATAAATAAATAAATAAGAAAATTTTTAATTAACAATAAATTATAGTTTGATCATAAATGCATGTGAATTATATTTTACTTTACTAATTGATTTCATTCATAAATTTTTTTTATAAAAATTTCGGCAGCTTTTTTTTTTTTGCTTATTTTTATATAAACCTCCTGCAAGTTCAAACCAGAGATAAACCATTCCAATTCACTTCCATATAACATACAACTATATACCATCTTTCACATTCAAAACATTAAATATATACAAGTGACAACCTAAAACCTAGTACATGCCACATTACCAAAAGATAAGATTTTCACCACAAAATGAGCTAGAGTCGGAGGTGATTTTGAATGCAGAACCGGACTCTACCTTACCTAACCTGCGCACGGAAAACAACCGTACGCTGAGTATTGAAAATACTCAGTGGTATTATCATAATTCAATTCATAACATCAAATCAAGTTCAAAGCATAAATGCACAAGTAGTCAATTGAATATGCCAATTCATGCCACATTAATGTCATTCAAATGATTATAAAATTTTCACCAACATGTAACACTTAATTCATAACACTTTCATGTATACATAATTCATAAACATAAAGTTCATGCTTTCAACTTCATAGCACAATTTCTTTTCACACTTCGTATCATCATTTTCTTCCACTTTTCATTCGATAATTCAGATAATCAGATTCAGATAATTTTGCTCATTTCACTTATAGGCCCTATTAACCTGACTCGGACCAAGGTGGATACGCGGATCCAACCAAACACACCAGAGTGGCGACCAACTCCTCATCGGATAGTTCGAAGTAAGTCAGATCTATGGCACACCAAGTACCTCATCGGCCAAGCCGAAGCAATGTGGCTACCAAAGCCTCATCGAAACTATCCGAAGTAAATCTATGGCACACCTAGTGCCTCATCGACTCGAGGTCGAAGAATCCCTGAACACTTCCAATCCTATGGCATGCCAATTATATCCACTAAGCCCGGCTAGTTAATAGGGTTTCGATCACATTTCCATTTCCGAAACATTTTCACATTTCAATCAATTCTCTTATATTTATCAATGTAATCACAAATAATCAACAATTCACATTCAAGTCATTTTCATGCACATTCATATATATATAAAACAATTAAATATGCAATAGTAAATATTTTGAATTATGATAATACAAACCGATTTCTCCGAGCTATTCCTCGACTACTTTCTCTTCCCCCTTCGTATTGGATACCTCGGTTTCTTTGTTTGCTACAAAAATTAGCATAATTATAATTAATTAATATAATACAATTCAATTTAATACATGAGCCTAAACATACAGATTTGACCATTTTTAAGATATATATATAATTTCACCATTAAGCTGTCTATTTGAGTCATTGTTACTAAATTATTTATATCTTGAGCTACGAAACTCTAAATTAATATCCGTAAATTTTCCTTGAAACTAGACTCGTATATCTTCTCACCATAAAATTTTCAGAATTTTTGGTCTATCCAATTAGTACAGTTTATTCATTTAATACTCCCCTGTTACTCCATTTGACAGTTCTGACCTCTCTCTACTAAAAATCAATTATCTCATTGTACAGAACTCGAATAAGGTTCTTGT
The DNA here is from genome assembly GCA_020496765.1 of Gossypium stocksii. Lineage (NCBI taxonomy): Eukaryota > Viridiplantae > Streptophyta > Magnoliopsida > Malvales > Malvaceae > Gossypium > Gossypium stocksii. The sequence continues at coordinate 8,311,147 of CM035623.1, forward strand.
TTATTTCTTTTGAAACTAGATTCATTAAGGAGTTCACACATATAAATTACACTTCATAATAATTTTTATACAATTTTTAATGATTTTCCAAACTCAAAACAGAGTATCTCAAAATCACCCTGAACCAGTACTACAAAATTTCAAATATCTCTTGATTCATAACTTCATTGCTTACACTGTTTCTACTATAAGAAACTAGACTCAATAAGCTTTAATTTCATATCTTATTCATCCTCTAATTCAATTCCTACAATTTTTAGTGAATTTTCAAAGTCAAACCATTGCTACTTCCCAAAACTGTTTTGATGTAAAATGCTAATAACCAAATTTATAACACCAATTCACACCTTATTTCTATTCAATTTCCATCAAAATATTCATATAACTATCAAATTTTCATCATTTTTCCATAATTCCGAATTTCTTTCGATTTAATCCCTAAAACTCAAAACTTATGGCTTGTTTTACAATTAAGTCCCTAATTCAATTCAAATTCATAATGCTATCAAATTAATCCCTAATTTCATCATTTCTTCAACATAAACCCTAATCAATCCTCCATTATTTTTTTTAATATTTTCACATGAATTCAAGAGATTCTTTCTCTAAAGCTTCAAAAACATCAAAATTACAAAGAAAATGGCTTAGTTAGCTTACCAAATTAAGCTCCAAGCCTTAATCCTTCAATTTCCCTTTTTCTTCTTTCTTTCTTTCTTTCTTTCTTCTCCTTTCACGTTTCTTCTCTGTAACTTTTCTATCTTTCTTTTTCTTTTATCTCTTTTATTTATTTACCTTATTTCTTTTATTTAGTTTATTAATTAATTAATATAAAATATCTAATTATAACTAATTACACACATACATTTGTATCCATACACACTACAACACATGCACTAATCCTCACCACACACTTGTCTCCATCATAATTAATCAATAAAATTATAATATCACATATTTAATATTAATTATAAAAAATAAATATATAAATAAATAACATTTACTTAATAATTAAGCAAACACATACATACATTTGTACCAATAAAATTAATACACATGTATTTTATCCATCATTCACACATGTCACTTTTATGGTCTAATTACTAATTTAATCCCTTAATATTTTTCTATTCTATAATTAAACTTTTGCATCCTATTCAATTTAGTCCTTTCTACTAATTATTTCTAATTAAACTAAATTCGCTTAATCAAAATCTAATTCAATTTATAACTAACCTTATAAATATTTTTAATAAATATTTACGGACTTATTTTCCTAAGACGAAGGCCCTACGACTCGTTTTTCTGGTGCCCGGGAATTTGGGTCATTACATTTCTCTCCCCCTAAAAAATTTCGTCCTCAAAATTTACCTGAGAATAGGTGAGGGTACTGAGTTCTCATAGTTTCTTCCGGTTCCCATGTTGCCTCTTCAATTTTATGACTTCTCCAAAGTACTTTTACTAAAGGAACTCTTTTATTTCTTAATTCCTTTACCTCTCGGGCTAAAATCTCAACTGGTTCTTCTTCATATGATAAATCTGGTCGAAGCTCAATATCTTCAATAGTTATGACATGAGAAGGATCCGACCGATATCTCCGGAGCATTGAAACATGAAAAACATCATGTATTTTCTGTAACTCTGGAGGTAAAGCTAACCGATAAGCCACTGGTCCAATTCTCTCTACTATCTCATACGGTCCAATGAAACGAGGACTCAATTTACCTTTCCTGCCAAATCTTAACACTTTTTTCCAAGGAGAGACTTTAAGAAATACTTTGTCCCCAACCGAATACTCAATATCCCTTCGTTTCAAATCAGCATAAGATTTCTGTCTATCAAAAGCTGCTTTTAATCTTCCTTGAATCTTCTTGACTGTCTCTTCTGTTTCTTGAATCAACTCCAGTCCAATTACTTTTCTTTCATTCAACTCTGTCCAACACACAGGTGATCGACATCTTCGACCATACAATGCTTCATACGGAGCCATCTGAATACTTGATTGGAAACTATTATTATACACAAATTCAGTTAAAGGTAAATAACGTTCCCAACCTGATTCAAATTCAATGATACAGGCCCGAAGCATGTCTTCCAATATCTGAATTACTCGTTCAGACTGTCCGTCTGTTTGCGGATGAAATGCTGTGCTAAAACTAAGCCGTGTACCCAACGACTCATGTAACTGTTTCCAAAACCTTGACGTGAATCGAGGATCTCGATCTGAAATTATAGATGACGGAATACCATGTAATCTAACAATTTCTCGAATGTATACCTCAGCAAGTTTTTGCAACGACCAATCTGTTCTGACTGCTATAAAATGAGCTGACTTGGTAAGTCTATCTACTATCACCCAAATAGCATTCTTTTTACTTGCTGACAACGGTAATCCCGAAACGAAATCCATCGTGATGCGATCCCATTTCCATTCAGGAATATTTATAGGCTGAAGTATACCTGTCGGTACTTGATGTTCCGCCTTTACTTGCTGACATGTAAGACATTTACCCACATATTCAACTATGTCTCTTTTCATTCCGGGCCACCAATACAAATCTCGCAAATTACGATACATTTTTGTACTTCCTGGGTGTAACGCAAATGAACCATCGTGTGCCTCTCGGAGTATTAACTTTTTCAATTCAGATTTAGCTGGAATACAGACTCGATCTCGGTACCTCAAGCATCCATGAGTATTAATGCTGAAATTTTCTATTGTACCACTCTGTATCATTTCTCTTTTCTTCATCAACTTATCATCTTCCAACTGAATTGCTCTAATCTGATCAAACATCACTGGCTTTATTCTTAATTCGGCCAACAAACTCCCATCATCACTAATACTGATCCGTGCAAACATTGCTCTCAACTCAATTGCAGCTTTTCTACTTAATGCATCGGCTACTATATTTGCTTTTCCCGGATGGTAGTCTATAACACAATCATAGTCTTTCAAGAGCTCGATCCACCGTCTCTGTCTCAAATTCAATTCTTTCTGGGAAAGAAGATACTTTAGACTTTTATGATCAGTGAATATGTAGCATTTTTCACCATAAAGATAATGCCTCCAAATCTTCAAAGCAAAAATCACAGCTGCTAACTCCAGGTCATGTGTTGGATAATTACACTCGTGTGGTTTCAACTGACGAGATGCATAAGCAATAACTTTTTCGTCTTGCATCAGTACACAACCCAAACCACTTAAAGAAGCATCACTGTACACAATAAAATCCTTTCCTGATTCGGGTAATGTTAAAATTGGTGCTTCGGTTAACATTTGCTTCAATGTCTCAAAACTCTTCTGACATTGGTCATCCTATATAAAAGAAACATTCTTCTGTAGCAACTTAGTCATCGGCATGGCTATTTTTGAAAATCCATTTACAAATCTTCTATAATATCCAGCCAAACCAAGAAAACTACGTACCTCAGACACATTCCTCGGAGCTTTCCATTGAACTATAGCTTCAATTTTCTTCGGATCAACTCTGATTCCTTCCGCTGATACTACATGTCCCAGAAATACAACTTCTGATAACCAGAACTCACATTTACTTAATTTCCCATACAATTGCTTTTCCCGCAAAATCTGTAACACTGTTCTGAGATGCTTATCATGCTCTGTTTCTGTCTTCGAATAAACAAGTATATCATCAATGAAAACCACAACAAATTGATCCAAATACGACTGAAATATACGGTTCATCAGATCCATGAAAGCAGCTGGAGCATTAGTCAATCCAAATGGCATTACTAAAAATTCATAATGACCATACCTCGTACGGAAAGCTGTCTTCGGTACATCACATTCTTTTACTTTCAGTTGGTAGTAACCCGATCTCAAGTCTATCTTTGAAAATACAGAAGCTCCTTTCAGCTGATCAAATAAATCATCAATACGAGAGAGTGGATATTTGTTCTTGATTGTTACTTTATTCAACTGTCTATAATCAATACAAAGTCGCATCGAACCATCTTTCTTTTTAACAAATAATACCGGAGCTCCCCACGGTGAAATACTCGGTCGAATAAAACCACGATCTAACAAATCTTGCAACTGTATCTTTAACTCCTTCAATTCAGTAGGTGCCATACGATAAGGGGGTATAGAAATCGGAGCAGTACCCGGATAAACCTCTATAGCAAATTCAACTTCTCTGTCAGGTGGTAAACCCGGTAGTTCCTCTGGAAAAACATCTGGAAATTCGCAAACTGTTTGGATCTTACTGCATTGACTATCCGCTGTATCTGAGTTAATAACATAAGCCAAGTATGCTGTACAACCCTGCTGTAACATCTTACTAGCTTTCATTGCTGAGACAACACGTTTTGGTCCATTGTTTCGAATACCCTTTACCTCAATATTGTTTCCATCATCAGCCTGAATACTGAACTTCTTTTCATAGCAGTTTAAAATTACACCGTGCTCAGACAACCAATCCATACCCAATATTACATCAAAGTCTCCAAATGGCATAATCAATAGATTAACCGGAAAAATTTTATTTTGTATAACCAACGGGCATCTCGGACAAACTTGATTCACTAATACCATCTGTCCTAACGGACTTGACACTTCTATTGCTACACTAGACATCTCAAATTCTAATTTTCCCAATTCAACCAATTTTGAATTTACATATGAATGCGAAGACCCAGGGTCAATTAAAACATAAACAGGTTCGGAATACAATAAGAATATACCTGTTACAACATCATGTGCATCCCCCTCTTTTCGAGTTCTGACCACATAAGCTCTAGCTGGAACTCTGGCCTTTGACTGCTGTGTAACAACATCACTACTCCCTCTAGCACTACCTCCTCGAGATACAAAACCACCTCTGCCTGATCCTCTGCCTCTGGCAGTAGATACTGATCTCTGTGATGTCGTAGGTGCAGTATTATCAGCTTTCGGGCAGTCTTTAATAAAATATTCTGTAGATCCACATCTGAAACATCCTCTAGTCAATCGCCAACATTCACCTCTGTGTCTTCTCCCACAATGCTCACATTCTGGAATAGTAGTATCTCGAGATGGACCTCTTACACTACCAGTAGAGACTGTAGTTTGCTTCCCCTGACTTTTTCCTCCTCTATCTGATCTGAAGCTAGATCTCCAACCACTTTTAGAGTCTCGGAATCTTTTCGGTAATGGATTTGAACTTGTAGTTCCCATACGTTTCCCCACCGATCTAGAAGGTTCAGTCTTTTTATCAAGCCTCAGAACTTGTTCTATCATCTTAGCCCGTTCAATCAGATCAACAAATTCAGTAATTCGCTGAGATATCAATAACACTTTTATTTCTTCTCTTAGTCCCCGTAAGAATCTTTTACAACTGTCGGCTTCAGTCGGTATAAACTCTGATGCATATCTGCCAAGTCTTGAAAATTCCCGTTTATAATCTATTACTGTCATTTCACCTTGTTTCAAAGTCAGAAATTCTTGTTTCTTGTCTTCAATGTATATTTCCCCGATATATTTCTTCTGAAACTCTTTCTGAAATAAATTCCATGATACCTGATCAGTCGGCAAGTGTCGAATAACAGATTCCCACCATAAATATGCCTCACCCTGTAATAAAGATACGGCACACAACAGACTTTCTCGGGGAGTACACTCTAACTGTTGTAAAATTCTTTTTGTCGCTTCTATCCAATTCTCAGCTCCTGATGGATCAACACCTTTCAGACCCGAAAATTCTGTGGCAACGTATTTTCTCAATTCCTTAATTGGGGCCCGTCTAGGAATAGGTACAGATGTGGTAGCAGGTACAGTTCCCGCTATTCGCTGGAGAGCATCAACTAAAACTCTTAACATATCAGGTTCATTTCTACATTTTTCATCTCTTTCCCTAATGTTTTCTTCTTCTACCTCGGGAGGTTGGTCTATAAACGGGTTCACACTAGGTGTGGCTGATTCACTTTCATTTAAATCAATTGATCGATCATCTGACATCTTTAATCTCTATAAAACAGAAACAATTAAATAGGTTAGCATTCAAAAATCCCGACTCAATTCCAACTTAAATGTGGCATGTACGTCGAGACTCACTTACGAATTCAATTTTAATCCGAGAATCGGCTAAACCTATAGCTCTAATACCACTAAATGTAACACCCTCTAACCCCAAACCGGTCCCGGAATAGGGTTACAAGGCATTACCAGACAAATCAGACAATTTGCAGATAATTCTTAATAAATAAATAAACAAGAAAATTTTTAATTAACAATAAATTATAGTTTGATCATAAATGCATGTGAATTATATTTTACTTTACTAATTGATTTCATTCATAAATTTTTTTTTTATAAAAATTTCGGCAGCTTTTTTTTTTTTCTTATTTTTATATAAACCTCCTGCAAGTTCAAACCAGAGATAAACCATTCCAATTCACTTCCACATAACATACAACTATATACCATCTTTCACATTCAAAACATTAAATATATACAAGTGACAACCTAAAACCTAGTACATGCCACATTACCAAAAGATAAGATTTTCACCACAAAATGAGCTGGAGTCGGAGGTGATTTTGAATGCAGAACCGGACTCTACCTTACCTAACCTGCACACGGAAAACAACCGTACGCTGAGTATTGAAAATACTCAGTGGTATTATCATAATTCAATTCATAACATCAAATCAAGTTCAAAGCATAAATGCACAAGTAGTCAATTGAATATGCCAATTCATGTCACATTAATGTCATTCAAATGATTATAAAATTTTCACCAACATGTAACACTTAATTCATAACACTTTCATGTATACATAATTCATAAACATAAAGTTCATGCTTTCAACTTCATAGCACAATTTCTTTTCACACTTCGTATCATCATTTTCTTCCACTTTTCATTCGATAATTCAGATAATCAGATTCAGATAATTTTGCTCATTTCACTTATAGGCCCTATTAACCTGACTCGGACCAAGGTGGATACGCGGATCCAACCAAACACACCAGAGTGGCGACCAACGCCTCATCGAATAGTTCGAAGTAAGTCAGATCTATGGCACACCAAGTACCTCATCGGCCAAGCCGAAGCAATGTGGCTACCAAAGCCTCATCGAAACTATCCGAAGTAAATCTATGGCACACCTAGTGCCTCATCGACTCGAGGTCGAAGAATCCCTGAACACTTCCAATCCTATGGCATGCCAATTATATCCACTAAGCCCGGCTAGTTAATAGGGTTTCGATCACATTTCCATTTCCGAAACATTTTCACATTTCAATCAATTCTCTTATATTTATCAATGTAATCACAAATAATCAACAATTCACATTCAAGTCATTTTCATGCACATTCATATATATATATAAAACAATTAAATATGCAATAGTAAATATTTTGAATTATGATAATACAAACCGATTTCTCCGAGCTATTCCTCGACTACTTTCTCTTCCCCCTTCGTATTGGATACCTCGGTTTCTTTGTTTGCTACAAAAATTAGCATAATTATAATTAATTAATATAATACAATTCAATTTAATACATGAGCCTAAACATACAGATTTGACCATTTTTAAGATATATATATAATTTCACCATTAAGCTGTCTATTTGAGTCATTGTTACTAAATTATTTATATCTTGAGCTACGAAACTCTAAATTAATATCCGTAAATTTTCCTTGAAACTAGACTCGTATATCTTCTCACCATAAAATTTTCAGAATTTTTGGTCTATCCAATTAGTACAGTTTATTCATTTAATACTCCCCTGTTACTCCATTTGACAGTTCTGACCTCTCTCTACTAAAAATCAATTATCTCATTGTACAGAACTCGAATAAGGTTCTTGTTTATTTCTTTTGAAACTAGATTCATTAAGGAGTTCACACATATAAATTACACTTCATAATAATTTTTATACAATTTTTAATGATTTTCCAAACTCAAAACAGAGTATCTCGAAATCACCCTGAATCAGTATTACAAAATTTCAAATATCTCTTGATTCATAACTTCATTGCTTACACTGTTTCTACTATAAGAAACTAGACTCAATAAGCTTTAATTTCATATCTTATTCATCCTCTAATTCAATTCCTACAATTTTTAGTGAATTTTCAAAGTCAGACCATTGCTACTTCCCAAAACTATTTTGATGTAAAATGCTAATAACCAAATTTATAACACCAATTCACACCTTATTTCTATTCAATTTCCATCAAAATATTCATATAACTATCAAATTTTCATCATTTTTCCATAATTCCGAATTTCTTTCGATTTAATCCCTAAAACTCAAAACTTATGGCTTGTTTTACAATTAAGTCCCTAATTCAATTCAAATTCATAATGCTATCAAATTAATCCCTAATTTCATCATTTCTTCAACATAAACCCTAATCAATCCTCCATTATTTTTTTTAATATTTTCACATGAATTCAAGAGATTCTTTCTCTAAAGCTTCAAAAACATCAAAATTACAAAGAAAATGGCTTAGTTAGCTTACCAAATTAAGCTCCAAGCCTTAATCCTTCAATTTCCCTTTTTTCTTCTTTCTTTCTTTCTTTCTTCTCCTTTCACGTTTCTTCTCTGTAACTTTTCTATCTTTCTTTTTCTTTTATCTCTTTTATTTATTTACCTTATTTCTTTTATTTAGTTTATTAATTAATTAATATAAAATATCTAATTATAACTAATTACACACATACATTTGTATCCATACACACTACAACACATGCACTAATCCTCACCACACACTTGTCTCCATCATAATTAATCAATAAAATTATAATATCACATATTTAATATTAATTATAAAAAATAAATATATAAATAAATAACATTTACTTAATAATTAAGCAAACACATACATACATTTGTACCAATAAAATTAATACACATGTATTTTATCCATCATTCACACATGTCACTTTTATGGTCTAATTACTAATTTAATCCCTTAATATTTTTCTATTCTATAATTAAACTTTTGCATCCTATTCAATTTAGTCCTTTCTACTAATTATTTCTAATTAAACTAAATTCGCTTAATCAAAATCTAAGTCAATTTATAACTAACCTTATAAATATTTTTAATAAATATTTACGGACTTATTTTCCTAAGACGGAGGCCCTACGACTCGTTTTTCTGGTGCCCGGGAATTTGGGTCATTACATATATTCCAAAGAATAGATGAATATTTGTATGGTATGATCATGAATGAAGAATAAAAGAATTTTTGAAAGAGAGTTCAAATAACAAAAGAATCTATAAACAGAATGAATATTTGCTCAAAAAGGTGCATTTTATTGAAATAAAGATTTTGGACACAAGCCTATTTCACAAAAGTATTCTTATTGCTTCTAGGCTTAAAGCAACAAGCGTTTTTGAATATTACTCTAGATTAGCTTTAAAAATATGGGTCTCTTCTACATTCCTATTGTTCAAAACAATCACAAGTACATAAGGACAAATGCTTGGAAAACCTTTATTCTTCTATTCCCTCCTTGGATATATCATTTAGATTCCCCAATATTCCTTTCGGCTTTTGACTTGTTCAAGGCATCGCAACTCTTTCGCCCTCACTTCTAACTATCACATTCACTACTTTGTCTGAGCGATTAGGTTCTAAGGAATCGTTGAACTTTACCATTCCTATTTCAATGAACCTTTCGACCAACTTTTTGAAAGTAAGGCAATTTTCTATTGAATGCCTATAATCCCTGCGTGGTACTCACATTGGGCGTTTGAGTCGTACCATTTAGGATATGGAGGTTGCATTGGTTACACGTAACGAGGAGATACAATGTGCGCATCAAATAGACTTTGATACAACTCCCTATATATCATCGAGATGGGCGTGAAACGGAGTTTTTCGAAATTTGATTTTGGATTGAGTTCTTCCTTTGGGGGGACCGGATGGCTGGTAGCTGCCTTCTTTCGCTGGCTTGCTATAATCGGCTTCGAATGACCCTTGTTATACCCACTCGTATTATTCACTTCCTTTTCCTTCCTCTTTGAGGCCCTTAAAGTCCACTCCTTTTCTCTGTTTCTGCTATGTCAAAAGCTGTAGGATTGACTCGATATTCTTTTGGGTTAACACCTGAACCCATCGGGAAGTTTAACAGCACTGAGGCATCAGTCTGGTATCGGGGTCTAATAATGACGGGCACCCCTTGCGGATGCACATCTAGTTGGGTCGGAACGCTAATTGAGGTAAAACTAGGGGAATAGATGAGGTCTTTATTATCATTCCCATCGTGGACCTCTGGGCTTTTCTTTTTTTCAAGCCCTCCTGCTAGTAATTGGATTAACTGGCTCATTGTATTCATTTGATCTCACATATCCTGTTGAATCTTGGTCAATTGCTCATGCATCTGTATTTGCCTTCGCTCTACTCTCTCCAACCTTCGTTCCATGTCAAGACTTCTACCAGTTTGAAAGTTAACTGAGATAATTTTGCTTAGTTAGGGTCATTTTGTAAAAATCTAATGCAAATGATGCAATGCAAATGCATGATATGCAAATGCATGAAATAAATACAAGAAAGAGAGGCGTTAACTTTGAATTCAATTCCATTAGAAGAACTTTTCTAGAAAAAAAACTTCTTTGCATAAAACGGATTACATATGTAGCATTGCCTTTAGAACCCAGGTGAAAACATCAATCTTTTCTTCATATCCAGATGTTAAAGTCCAATCTCACGAACTTCCCAATAGATGCTTCTATTATCTTCTTTCCGCTTGGTCTAGGCCCATTGCTCAGTTATCCCCGCGTTGTCTGTTAGCTTCTTCAAGAAAATTCTCGAATCATCTTTGTTGACATGAATCCTCAAGCAAAGAAGTAGTGTCGCGTATTCCTCCACGAAATTCTCTTATTGTGTTTACTTGTACCGCACACGAACGACCGTATTATAATCCACTTTATCAAAAAATCCATTTTCTTATGACAAGCTTTTCTATTTAGTAATCGAATTTAAATTAACACCTCCTTTCTATGATGAGAATGCAATGCAATCAAGATAAAAGAAAACACGTTAGCACAGAAAAAAATAGATAACAAGAAAGCGCACTTATCCAGGTGACCACTAGGGTTTGGTGTGGTTCTACCTAGTGTGGGCTCCTAAGGTTCGCTATATGAGGTTTGGTTCTAGAGTAAGGGTACCTCAACTGGCAGATTCCTCGATCCTCACCCATTATAGGCTCATATGGATCGAGTTCAGTTCAGGGGAATACATTTCCCTATGGCCATGCGGAGATGAAAATCTCACAAAGCATATAGGTACGGATGCATCCCGAAAGCGGTCCACTAGCCCATGCGGAGGTGAAACTTCACGAAGGCATAGTTTCTCACTTCCACTTAAAGGTGTGATAACAACGGTCATGCAATGCAATGCAAAAGAATTCTACGAAACCATAACACTCATAAACAAATGCAACAAAGAAATTATGATTTTTTAAAATCGATTTTCAATTTTCAAAAATAGGACAAAAATTAACCAATTTACGGCCTGACTCTCAAAATGTCCCCAGTGGAGTCGCCAAGCTATCGAAACCATTTTTTGAAAGTGGGGAATCAACTTGGTTTTGAAAATGATAATAAACGGGAGTTGCCACCGATTTTTATTTCGAGGTGTTGTCGAATCACCTCATAGAAGTTGATCATTTTAATAAACTGTTTTAATTATTAAAATGACGATTTTGGTCTACGAAATTTGAGAAAACGAGTTCGGGGGTCGATTACGTGCGAGGAAGGATTAGCGCCCTCGTCATGCCCAAAATTGGTACCTAATTGATTAATTAATGTCTTAAGGTCGAAAGTAAAAAATGAAGAGATTTTGTAAATGCGATCCCTTTTTTATTAACGTTGATTTTTGTGAAGAATTTGCTTGAGTAAATTGAAACAGGTGCTAAAGATTCTCTTGTCCCAAAGTAATAAAATGTCATATCCAGTACGTTAGGACACGACATTTTAAACCCCCGAGAATAAGCCTATCTTTTGATTTTCAAAACTCGTATTGTAATATTTTTAAAAGGATATTCGATCATTTAGGTCAGATGAGGAAAAAAAATAAAAACCCAGTACAGTAGGGCACGATTTCTCAAATTTCCCAAATACAGAACATTGCCTTTATTTTCTAGGTTTTCCTGTTACAAATTTTACGGTGAAAATTAACGAAGTATTTAAAAATGATATATGAATAAAATCTTAAGTGAATGACAATAATATGAATATGAATAGATGAATTAAAGAACACATAATGACAACCACTACATAACATATATTATTTGCATACCAACATTAATAATCAAAGACAAATGAATTATAAAATAATTTAACATAAATAATACATAATGCAATTTGAAATAAGTGATATGCAAAGCAATTTAAAATAGTATGTATAAAGGTTTAAAATAAATAGTATGCAAAAGGAACTCAAAATAAATAGTATAAAAACATTTTAGAAATAAGAGAAAAATAAAATAAAATAAAATAAAATAGAATAAAATAAATAACACGTATTAAAGTTTAAAATTGACAATATATAAAGAAATTTAAAGTAAATAATAAAACAATTTAAAAATGAATAATATGAGAGAAAAAGTTTAAATAAATGATATGTATAAAACAATTTTGAGATAGATAATATATATAAAAAGATTTAAGTAGTCAAATGAATCATATGAGGAAAACTTAATATCAATAGTTATGGACCATTTTAAAATAAATAAACGAAGTTTAAAATAAGGCATGTAAAATAATTTAAAACGAATGATATATAAATCAATTTTTAACATATTGTATAAAAAGTTTAAAATGATATATGTAAAAAATGTTAGATAAATAATATACTAAAACAGTTTTGAAAATAATATATAAAAAATAATTTTGAAATAAACTATATGTAATATGTGAAAAACAAAACAAAATAAAATAAAATAAATAATGTTTGCAAAGTATTTTAGAATAAACCATCCATAAAGCAATATAAAAAAAATACATAATGAAACGATTTTGAGTAATCAATACATAAAACTAGCTAAAATTAATAATACATGAATAAGCAAAGAAATGAATTAAATAAGTGAAGGACTAGCTCGAAAATAGTACAAAATCCAAGGTAAAAAACATAAATAATGAAAAGACACTGCCAGGGACCGAAATGAAGTGCGCATAAAAATATGAGGACCAAATGGGGCAAAAAAACCCCAGTTCAAACGTGCGCACTAAGACTGATAGGCCAAAGGACTTATTTAAAATAAGAGCAAAATCTGATGGCCAAAGTAAGAAAAAAAAAGATAAAACAGTGCTTGATCGAAAGGCGCTAAAAGTAGAGAGGACTTTACGCGCAAATATCCCAATAGTAGGGAATGCACCTATTCACAACCCTACCAGCGCCGTTTCATTAATGTTTTAAAAGCCATTTTTTTGTTTTCTTTTTTCATTTGATTTTTAAAAATCAGAAAGCCCCAAGCGCCTCACCCTTTTTATGTTTTCTCTGCTAGGGTTTCTTAAGACCCATCATTGCAAGCCATCGGACCACCGTGGCTCTGCCGTGGGCGGTGGTCGTAGTCGCGGTAAAAATGGGTTTTTAACCCCTCTTTAAAACCCTTTGAAGACCAAGCCCCCGAAAATGGAAGAACTAAAAAGAGATGGCTCTCAACCCCTTTTTGGTTTCGATTTCAACGACGGAGAAGGGTCCCTCTGATGTTGCGATCGTGGCGGAATCCGGTAAGCCTCTTCCTCTTTTTTTTTTATTTTATTCTTTCAAATATATAAAATAACAAAAAATGAAAACAAAATAAAATCTTCAAAGTAAAAAATGAAACAAATAAAATAAGAGAACACCTTCTCAAATTTGTTTCTGTTCTCTGATTTTTTATTCAAAAAAAAAATCCCCCTGATACATTGTAAACAATTGCCTTTATAGCTGATTCAAAAAATAAAATACAATTCTTTTTCGTTTTTACTGTTTCTGTCCTTGTTGCGTGCTGCTTTGGTTTTGCAGGTGTCAGAAGCGGCGTTGGTCAAGGGTGTGGTGGCCGAGGGAGGTGAAGAGTCAGCGGCGGCATAGAGGGGGCTAGGGTTAGTTTGCTGAAAAATGTTTTAGTACATGGGCTATTAGGGCTTGTGTTGAATTTGGGTCAGTGTTGGGCTACTGTAATTTGGGCTGATTTGTAATGGGTCTTGTAAATTGGGTTTGAATTTTGGTTTCTTTTATTGGTTTAGGCCCGGGCTAAAATTGGACTCTACACACACATAACATGCGTAAGGCATGGTTAAAACACAATTAGTTACCTCAAATGATGTTTTTACTTAAATAGATTATAGATTTAAGTGTTATTAAAAAAATAATTTTTAAATTTTTAGTACTAAATTTATATTAGAAAATTGTTTGGTATATTAATAAATGAGTTTTTGATAATGAGACTTGTGTCATACATGTGCCAAGACCCAAGGCTGATAGATGGTCACCCTCGCTTACAAATATTTGTCTTTAGCTTTCGCTTTATGTCTCTCTTAATGTTTCTTCCCAGAGAAAGAGTACACACTAGACTTGCAACTCCATCTCTCACAACTCTAGCCATGTCTCCACCATGTGAACAGTTATCTTTTTCGCCATCTCAATCTTCCCATCAATAATTTTGTGTAGTGAATGTGGATTGCCATGGCTTTTCCTAATGACAATATCCTCGAGAAGCCAACAACCTCTACCCGTCCTTCTACTCAACATGTTGGTTAAACTAATAACCCACAAACATCACACCTTTACAGCCCATATGTCGATTACTATGATAGATGGTTTCACCAACATCTTGGATATACTACCACCACCATTGGATTTCCCCGTCCACTAAATATTCTCCCAATTCCTACATTCAAAGAACAAGTCACCCAAAATCCCCTTTCATTTTCACAATAATTTTTAAAATACAAAAGAAAATTAGGGTTCTAAGGGATCAAATGCTCTAGCAAAATTTGAGGCATGAACAAAAATACCGATATTATCAAGATTGACTTCGCCAGAATAATGAGACAATAAGGGAACTTAGGGAAAGTCAATCAAGATCCTCATCCTCCACCTCAACAGGTTGAAGTTGCTTCATCTCTTAACGCCCAGGTTCAAGGGCACAATCCCCACCCGTAATATCAATAAGGGCAAGTTCACTCCCAGCAATAACAAGTGTGGCATGATGAAATGGAGGCTTTAAGATATGATACTCAATCCTTAAAACATGATGTTGAAGATATGGAATGGGTTTATTGTTTGAATAATCCTCTAACACTTATGATTACAAAAGGGTTGATATCCTTACCACTTTTAAATTCCCCCGAGGAAATTTACGAGGGGAATAAGGATCTAATATCTCATTTAATGCATTAAAATGATTATATGAACATTCTAGGAGCCTCTGATACTTGCAAATGCAGAGCTTTTCCAACTACTCTCTCTTTTTGAGAGCTCAATCCATAACTTTGAATAATTGCATCACCAATTCGGACAATTTCATGCATACATAACTATCATGAATACACTTATGAGTATCTTTTTCTTCAAATAGAGATTTGACAAGCAATTGCACGATTACCTCAATCATTTTCATGTGGAAACCCTCAATACTAGGGACTTGACAAATCAGTAGGTTGTAGATACCTTTATGACAAGATTGGCTTAATAGCATTTGATATAATCTCTCATGGAAAACATGCCTCAAAACATTAGCATTTTGTATGATAAAGCACTGAAAATTACAGAAACGAAGAAATGGAAGAATCCAATATAGAATATGGACCAAGGTTTTCAACCTAATCATCTCCGTAGAAATTGAATCATCTTACTCTCAAGCAAAGAACCAGTAGAGGTCTACATAGAACACACCTTAGCTTAAGGGTAAACTTAAGGGCGGGAAACACTCACACTCCCTCAATTCACTAGTTATAGTCCCTTATGTAACACCTTATACCCGACCCAATCGTTAAGTCCGAGTTATAAGGTGTCACATTTGTTGCCGAAGCAACTACGATCAAACACAGTCAGTTTATACTATTTAATGCTTAATTACAACCAAAACATACATTTAATACAATATACAATCATTTTTTAGTCTTACACGAGCTTATGAAATCTCTAATAGTAACCCGAGGTCATAGAAGGACCTTGTAGAAGTTTTAAAATACAGGGTTGACGTCGTGACATCGTTAAATAGTTTGTCACGTCACGATATCAAACCATTCAACATCGCCATGTCACTTATTGTGTTGGCCTCATTGAGACGATGGGGTTTCTCATCTCACTGTGACATTATAGATCATTTCTTGTAGCGACAACATTCAAACAGCGTCGCGACGTCACATATTGTTTCTGCAGTTTCTACTAGGAATCAACCTGCAATTTCTTTCTAAACATTATTGTAACACCCCTATACCCAACCTGATTACTGGATCAAGTATAGAAGTGCTACATTGGTTTTCAGAAACTCTAATAATAATATCTTAATAAAAATATCATTATAATTTGTACATATTATTTCGTTGTTCTAGTATATTGGTTATTAGTATTTGAGATAAGCTCAAAAATTTTCAACCATTTTTACATTTAAAACAATATACTAAAGTAAAAGAAGAGCCATTGTGAAAAATAGAAAATGTGACTGTATAGATTTCAGTAACCATGTTTAAATTTAAAATTTAATGGATACTTTCCCAAATTAATTCCTAAAGTTTACCTAGTTAAACCCTTGTTCACATCTCAAATTTTAAGCCAATTTAATTCAAATATAAATCTTAATTTAGCATTTCAAAATCTAATTTTCTTATATTACTTAATTAACATTTTAAACTATTTCATATGAATTAAGCAAACATCGAGTTTCACATTTAAGCCTCATCACATTTAACATTAATACACACACCTAGGTATATGCCATTTACTGAAACGACAGAAATTAATACTTTACCCCTTCCTCGGATCCACTGATGTGATGAGATGAGGTGCCTTCAATCTTCAAAAATCTATTTTTCCTCTACTTTTAACCTACATGTATAAACACGTATTAAGCTATTGCTAGCTTAGTAAGTACAACTAATATTTTAATCATAATCTATATTATAAATAGGGGTGAGCAAAATCCGATTCGATTCGAAAATTTCGATAAAAAATTCAAATTTTGAATTAAATAGTTTGAATTATTTGAGTTAATCAAGTTATTCTGATCAACTCAAATAAAAAATTAAGTTTTTCAGTTTAACTCGAATATGAATTATACAATTCGAGTTATCCGAAAATCCGAATAAGAAAAGACAAAACTACGTCGTTTTGATACATGTTTACTTTTTTAAAAGTTAAATTTTAAAATAATTAAGTTAAAAGGCAAAACTACGTCGTTTTGATAAATGTTTACCCATTAAATTAAAAGACAAAATCATTATATTGTTCATGTAGTTAAATAATCTTATACTTCGTCTACTAGTAATATAATCGGTCCATCTAAACGCAACATTAAGTATAAATAATAGGATTCGTTAACTCAACTCGATTTGACTCGAAATTTTTTTACTAGATTTGATTCGATTTGAAAAAAAAATTCAAATTGAGTTCGGTTGCTAAAGTAGGATTTGTCAACTCGACTAACTCGAAAATTTTTGACTCGATTCGATTCGACTAGATCGAATACTCACCCCTAATTATAAATTATAACTTATTTATTATTACTGCACAGAATCATTTAAATGACCTGTTTGTATTCATCATACATAATTTACCAATCGATTCACTTATTCTTACAATTAGGTCCACTTTTATTATTATTTACTCATTAAACATGAACTAAACATATTGATTTAATTATCATCTATATAATACTAGAATCATATGATTTATTTTAAAGTTCTCATGTATTCCATTTAGCTAAAATTTTGGATAATTTACTTTACTTATTTCAACCATATATTTTCTTTTTTTTCCTCAATTTCATAACTTTTCAACACATATAATCTATATGATTCAATAATCACTAAAATAGTTTTGTACCTTTTTAAGATGCCCAGTAGGCTTAATTGAACACACAGGATATACGGAATAGAACAGAACACCACCAAAATGGATGGACAGAGAGCATAAATGTGCTAATCGATGAGCACTGACATGCTAATAATCAGAGAGCGCGCTAAGATTCCTTAATGGCATACCACTAATATCTCAAAAGTTCTTATCTCATCTACTTGGGCAAGTCATAATATACACACGTCACTTTTACACTTTTTACCATTTAATCCTTTTAACAATACTTCGTATAATTACATCTTACTTTTTCATTAACACATGTAATTTATCTCAATATTTAATAATCTTCCATAATTCCACTAATAATTCTTATTATACATTTCACCTATCACTTTTACTTATTTTACAATTTATACCTCATCATGACATTTCATGTAATAATATCTTTTTCTTCAATTTCGTATATAACATATTTCATTTCTCTATTTAACTTCCATATTCCACCATAATTTCTTTTCACATTCACATGTCATTTTCATTTTTTTTTTCTAAATTTTGTCATTGAGGCATCAAATCCACAAATAGAATTTATAATTCTTTTAATACATGTAACATGTTTCATCAATTAATATAATTTCCATAATTCATCACTAATGTTTATTAATTCTTTCTTTTTCATGTTATTTTATGCTTTTAACACATTAATCCTTGTCTTTCATTTTTTTTTTATCAAACCTCTGTACATTATTTCCCATATCATATTTTCACATATTTTTCTTCACATTTACTTACATAAATATATAGTTCCATCAACTTTTACATCCTCTATAATTTAGTATTTTTTTATGCACTCTAAATCTTTTCTCACATTTCTTTCAATTTCTATTACATATTACTTAATAAATACAATCAATTCATTATTTATTATATTTCATCATTATCAAGCCTTATTCTTCACTTATTCAACAAATATATTTGTAATTAAATATCATACTAAAATTATATTCATTCTAACAATTAACTTCATAATCAAAACAAGTAAGATTCTAGTTGTACTTACAACTCAAAATATGGAATCAAGCTTTCTTCCTCTTCTTCCTCCTTTAGCTCCTCCTTTGCTTTAACTACCTACTTGTTTCTCACTTTCCTTCACTTTTTCTTCATTTTTCCATATCAAAATACACAATATTTACACATTAAAATCATATTCACATATCATATTTCATGTTTTTCAAATAAAACCAACATGTATTTCAAGAGAAGTTTAACTTTCTTACATTAGTCGCTTGTATTAAACACTAATTGTTATTTTCTCTCTCCTCCGAGACAAGTATGGATGCATTTCTTTTAATAGTTGAGTAGTTACTACACTTCTCTACTAATTTTACTCACTAATCTTGAAAAATTTTTAATTCTTTTACCATTCTACCCTTTCACTTTTTCTATAATAACACCCATGTGTCCTATTTCTTTTGGTATATTTTCACCTCTAGTCTCTCCTTGCTTTCCATCAATTTAATTTAATCCTTCAACACCCAATTTTCTTACCTTGTCTCAATACTTTCGATTAATTTAATCGTTTTCCCAAATAAATTTATATTAATATTTATACTTTTCTAAATATCTTATGCCTATCTTTTATGTCTCATAACTTTTTAAATTTCCAATTTCTAACTTTTCTAAAAAATTTGACTAATTTATTATATTTATTACTGTTCAAGACTCTAAAAATTTTTTTGGGATGTTACAATTATCATACATGTTCAAGTCATTAATATCCAATATCAATATCATTCAAACAACTTCTCAAGTTCATTAGTACATTAATCATTAAAATGTTTATATCATATTACTTATAAACTATTTACCAAACACATTTCATTCAGCCACATGTAACATACATGCTACTCCACGTTTACCATTAGCAAAGTACCCTTTCATTTCTTTACAAACCATATCATAACACATTTAGACCATTTACATATATGTTATCCACAAATGACCATTTGCAAGAATATCTCTTATACTTAATAAACCATATGTTAACTTCATATACAACAACTAAATCACTCAAAATTTTCATTCAACCTTAGTCCAATACTTAATCTACCATTTATGACACATCAACAATCTATTCAATCATCAACTAAGGCCATAATACATTTAATTCTATCATCAAGCATAATCACCTAAGTTTTATGCATGTGTATTCAAATTTGCCATACCATTTATCCTTTAGCACCCATATATATATATATATATATATATATATATGTACATACATATATACTTTGAATTGAAAAGATAAATTCATATAAGTAATCCTAATTACAAAAAAATGCATATAAACTTTGCTGAGTCGGGAATCAACTTCTGGATGCTGGAACTCTACTCGAACTATCGAAGATCTACTGTATCAAACACTCGGGTTACTTATCGTCGAATCTCGTCTTTCCTTTCCCTCTCAACCTTCTCGTGTCATCTTTAGCTACGAATTATAATCCAACAATACATAACATTAAATTTTAGGCTAAATCACAATTGATTACAAAAACACACACATTTTACAGTTTATTCAATTTAGTCCCTAAAACCGGGACTAAACTAACTTTCAATTTAAAACTTCAAAATGAAATCTGATTTCACTATTAATTATTAGGGACCTTCTATTTCTTATTTCTACAGTAAAGTTTACATTTTATTCACTTTAGTCCCTAAAGTACAAAATTATCAATGAGCTTTACAATTTAGTCATTTTTCACTTCTAAACTTAAAATCTATCAATTTAACACCTAAAACTTTCAATTATCAATAATGTCAACTTTCAAAACTTTAATAGTTTAATAAATTGGTACATGGGCTAGCTAAAACAAGCTCCCATGACCTCAAATCTATAAAAATTACAAGAAAATAAATAAGGACTTACTTGAATTTTGAAGTTAAAAGCTTGGATTCTTCATATCAATGGCATCCTTTCTTTTCGTTATTTTGGTTTGGTTGGGGAGGATGAGTTTCCTCTTTCTTCCTACCAAATTGCACATATATAGTATAATTAACCTATATAATAACTTTGTAAATATTTGTATTTAATATTTACAAACTTGGTTTACAAAAATGGAATCTCAAAACCACATTTTTCGACATCATTGAAAATTGAGTCGTTACACCTTGAACTCATCTCAAGCATACATTCTGAGCCAAGTATAAGACCAAGGTATCCTCAAAAGTCCTCTTCTAATGAGACTCAACCACATAGAGGTTGATCTAATGAAATATGCCAGTTTTATAGGCACAAAACTAATGAAAACTATATTTCATTGAAAGATGCCTATAACACCTCTAAAATCATTATATTTTAAAAGTAATAATAAATAAAAATAGCGTACAATTGATTTCTCGATAAAGTAAAAAAATAAATGAAAGTGATAAAAGAGAAGATTAAGGAGTATCAAAGAAAGTTAAATTAAGAAGTATGTTGTAGTATACTAAATTAAAGTAAAGTTTAAATTGAAAAGATGTAAAAAAGCTTTAAGGTTCAAGTAAAATTATTCAAAATTTGAGGGGTTAATGTATAAATAAGAGAAAAATTAAAATATAAAAAATGGAAATAACGCAAATTCTTATGAAATGAATTTAAGGTGCAAGGACCAAATTAAGTGGAGAAATAAAGGGACTAAATCGTAATTTTACCAAAAAAAAGTAGTAACTCGAGGATGGAAATTTGAAGAAACATGAAGGTAAAATGATTGCTGGCAAAATATAGGTCATTGGATGAGATTGAAAAATAAGATGAAATCTTAGCCATTTGATTAAAATGATTAAAGTTAGATTTTTATATATTAAATAATAATATTTTATTATTCAATTAGTTGAGATATTTTGATGGAAAAATGAATAAACTTCTTCATCTTTTATATAAGTGATTCACGCCACTTTCATGAATGGAAGAAGAAAATTTTACATTTTATGCAATTTAGTCCTTTGTCATGAAATCCCATTATTTCATCCAAAAATTCTTGGAAATTCCTATAGGCACCAAAGAAGAAAGATGAAGTAGAGATCCTAAAGAGTATATTCCTCAACTTAGAAGTTGTAGTGAAGCTAATCAAAAGACAGATTTTGCCTCCCTAAAGTTACAGTGGAGCTAATCAAAAGACCAGATCTTGCCTCCCTGAAGTTACGGTGGACCTGATCGAAAACATCAGATTTTGCCTTCCTGAAGTTACAGTGAAGCTAATCAAAAGACCAGATCTTGCCTCCCTGAAGTTGTAGTGGACTCGATCGAAAGACACAGATTTTGCCTTCTTGAAGATGCAGTGAAGCTAATCAAAAGACAGATTTTGCCTCCTTGAAGTCGCATTGAGGCAAACCAAAGATAGTAGATCTCGCCTTCCTGAAGTTGCAAAGAAGCAGATCAAAGACACCAGATCGCCTTCTTGAAGTTGCAGTAAAGTAGGTCAAAAACGTAGGATCTTGCCTTCATGGAGTTGCAATGGAATAGATTGAAGCTAAATCTTATATAGCGGCGGTGAATAGCCAAGGTGAACAAGATACAGTGAACTGGAATAAGATTACTTGAAGAAGAGGAGCACCAGAAGTAGGGATCTTGTAAGACCAGGCAAATTTGGCCCTTTTGAAGTCTTTGCTCTATCCTCGTTACACGATAATGAGCAAAGAGGGGCAGCTGTATAGGTCCAAATTTGATCGGCCAAACCCAAATTACAAACCAAGGTTTTGAAATGTTAGTCCAGTTACAACAAAAACAAAAATAAAAGCCCAAAATACAAAGGGCCCAAATGGCCCAAAAAACTAAAATTTTTTGGAAACCTAGGGTTCCCCCTC
Source organism: Gossypium stocksii (assembly GCA_020496765.1). Lineage (NCBI taxonomy): Eukaryota > Viridiplantae > Streptophyta > Magnoliopsida > Malvales > Malvaceae > Gossypium > Gossypium stocksii. Next base: position 8,333,963 of record CM035623.1, read on the forward strand.
TTTCCCTCGCGCCGCAGCCTCTCATGTGCGCCCTCGGCGCGCACAACGCCCGATGAAGCAACGTTCGTCGAAGTTTTCACCGAAATAGCCTTCTAAGCCCCGTTGACCCGTTCTATGCCTGCAAAAGAAAGCAGAAAAGAAGAAAGAACAACAGACGCAAGCAGAAACAGCAAAACAATAGCGGATAGGCAAATATAATGTACATTTTATATATCATCCAGCTATATAAAGCCCAAAAAAGACCGTGTAAGGATCGAATTTTGAATATTAAGAAAGCATCCGGAAGCAAAAAAAGGTTTCTACCCTAAATCTTTGTCTATCTATTTGCTGCCATTTGAAATAAACTAATAAATAACAAAAAAACTCACCTTTAAATCGATCTCCGCCACGTTGGTGAAACTCCGGTGACCCAAACGTCATAAAACCCATTTGGGTTCTGACAAGGGTAGGAAAGACAACATGAACAAGAACCATCTCGTTTGAGATCTATGCCCTTTTTCGTCGAGTAGTTTATTCTAAAGTAGAGATTCGAGTTTTTAAAAAAGAAATAGGGACAAAGGGACCTTACCTGGACCTTTCATGAGCGCCGTGAGCCAGGTCTTTGAGGGGAGGGTCTTGAACGAGGCTAAAAGCCCCGTGCTTCGCCTGGTGCTGCCTTCATTGGCTACCGGGAAACTACTAGTGCGACGGCGCCACAAACGGGTCTCAAAACCCTAACAGAGGAAAAGGGCAACGAAGAAGAAAGAAGCCTCTGCTTCTACTCTTTCTTTTCAGGGATAGGGCTGAAAGGAAATTAATTCCTTGGCCTTCTAAATGCAAAACGGCGCCGTATCGTTTAAGCAGCCCAAGCCCGATTCAAACCCGCTCCATATGCCCCAGGATCCGTGCAATCCCAACTAATGGGATATTTGCGCGAAAGGGCCTTACTCTTTTGCGATGCCACTCAATCGGGCCTCTTTTGTTTTATAATCTGGCTCTCAGATTTTGCATGGTTATCAAATTGGCCCCCCTTCGACCTATCTTGCTGAACACGCGCATTAAGACAAGGAATATCGTTCCCTTTGGTCCTTATGAATTCAGACGCGCTTCATTTCAGTCCCACAATGGTTTTATTTTGCCCTTGCGTTTTTTACCCTGGATCTTGATCAAATTTCAATTTCGTCCTTTGATTATTTATTTATTTATTTTTAAAGAGCCTTTTAACATGTATCTTATGCCATCTCATATTATTACTTTAAGTTATCGCATGGTATTCATTTTGAAGTATTTGTATTTCATTTTTTGAATTATCTTTTTCTTACATATTGTTTATTTCTTAAGTTTTTCAGCATATACATTATTTACTTTCAAATTTTTGTTATTGTTCATTCTATATCTTTTGTATGTTATTCATTTTTCATAAGCGTATATTATTGTACCAAATTGATTTTTCCTTATGTATTATCTATTTTAGATCTTTTACAAGATATATGTATTTTATTTCATTTTTTTTATTTCATTCTTTCAAAACTATTTTAGTATATTATTTATTTAACAAAAAATCTCTTTTTCATATATTATTTTGAGCTTTCATGTAGAATGTCAAAATGGGTTTAGATATCATTTATTTCAAACTATTTTATATTTCTTATTCTAAACTTCATGTACTTATCTCAAAATGCTCCATTATTATTAGTATGTTTTTTATACATATTATTTATTTTAAACCATTATACACGTATATTACCCTTGTTGTATACTATCTATTTCTAAAAACAGCTTGTATATTACTTATTACGTCTCTTTTACATAAGATTTGTTTTAAAACTTGTTTATGTAATATTTTAAACAGCTTTAGTATATCTTTCTTTTTAAACCACCTTTCATACAATTTATTTCAAGACATTTATGCACATGAAGTTCATTGCAAACTTTTCCATATTATTTTAATCTTGTTATATTACTTGATTTAGGATATTTTTTTGGAATTTCCCTTCATTGTTTACCTCAACTATTTTTTCCTTTTTTATCTTGAATCGTCTTTTATAAGAATTATTTATTGATTACCTTAAATCATTTCCTTTATATTATTTTCATTATCAATGTTAACTTTTTAAATAACATATATGAGTGATTATTGTCATTGTGCATACCATAATTCATTCACTTGTATTCTTGCAATATTGTTGTATATTAGTGTGATATTATTCATGTATATTTTTTTATGCCTTTTTGGTCATCGAATTCTTAATTAAGCCTCAACATGTTTATCCAATAGAGTGCTTTTCTTACTCCAAACAAAACGAATACGTGTTTTTTAAACTTTGTACTCGTTTTAAAGAAAGTTTAAAAAATAAAGGCGATATTCGACGTTGGAGAAATTCAAGGGATCGTGCCCTACGCACTGGGTTTTGATTTTCTTCGATTGGCTCAAATGATCGAATAACCTCTTGATATTAAAGTACAAGAGTTTTGAAACCTAAGGATGAGCTTATTCTTGAAGACTTAAAATGTTGTGTCCTACGTACTGGATGTGGCATTTTATTTCTCTAAAATAAGTAAATCTTTAGTATTGGTTTTGATTTAATCCAAGCGTTTGATTTACTAAGGCATCTCATTAAATCTAGCATTTATAAAAGAGAGGATCGTATTTTTAAATTATTCACAGACTTTTCAAATTTCGACATCAAGACATCAATTAACCAATTAGGTGCCAATTTTTGGCGTATCAAGGGTGCTAATCCTTCCTCGTGCGTAACAGACTCCCGAACCCATTTTGCTAAATTTCGTAGACTAAAAATTATTGTTTTAGTAAATTTAAAATTTATTAAAGTGATTGAATCTCGAGGTGATCCGATCACACCTAAACAAAAAAGATTGGTGGCGACTCCCAATTTTTATTTTTGCTTTCAAATCAAAGTCGATTCCCCTATTTTCAAAAAATGGTTTCGACAGAGGTGAATAGAATCCGATAAATAAAAGAAGAAAAGAAATAAACTAAATTCTCTTGTATTGACCTAAGTTGAATTATACATTCTTTTGCAAGCTAATTTCTATTCTGCAAAAACTCTAGGAAACGTGCACTGGAGTTGTAGACACTCAATTTTGCCCGGGCCCAGAAATAAGTCCAAAAACAAAAATAATAAACCAAAAAAAAAAACGAAGTCCAAGTCCAGTCCAGAATTACAAATATAATTTGGCCCGATCGGAATGGCCCATTACTTGAAAAGATTTAAGGCCCATCTACAAGCTTGACTCATATGGAAATATAATCTTCAAGGATATCTTAGATATGATATGCAATCTTAGATATGATACAATCTTAGATATGTTTGCAATCTTAGATATGATATGCAATCTTAGAAGATATGATTTTGTAATCTTAGAGATTTAATTTGTAGATACCTTTTAATCTTAACCGTTGATGTAATTGATCTGTACCGTTGGATTTGAGGAGGCTCAACTATAAATAGAGGCCTCTCCTTCATTGTAAAAGACACTTGAGTTTTGGGAAGTAACAAAAATTCTTGAGAGCTTTCACCCAAATTTCTCTGCCTCTTATGTTCTTATTTTCTGCGGTTTGTTCTTATTTTATTCTTTGTTCATTTTTGTTTTTCAACCTTTTTTTATTTTGATTTAATCCATGTTTCCCTAATTTTTTTATATTTTTTAATAATTTTAGTATCATATCAAACTATTTTATTTTTTAAAATATTTTTTTTAAATATTACTCTTAGTAAATTATTTTTTAAATTTTACTCAAATCATTGTTTTAAAAATATATATTTCATTTAATTGTTATTTTTATCCAAAAATTGTTTTTTTAATTAAAGGCAATATTTGGCATTTAGGATTTTCGAGAAAAGTAGTGCCCTAACTTACTGGGTTGCGATTTTTCTCGTCAAATTCGAATATCCAAGTACCCTTCTAAATGTTTTGAGTTTTAAAATATAAACAACTATTCTTGATATTTCAAAACGTTGTGTCCTAACTTACTGTATATGGCGTTTTGTTGTTTCAAGATAGAAATTTTCCAAAGGCAAGCTTAGCTTCGAAGATTTTGAAATATTGCGTCCTAACTTACTGGATGTGATGTTTTGATTCGTTTGAGATTAGTGAGTCTTAGTTTTCAAGTTCGAGGCACTCAAATAGTTTTCTTTCAAAAGAGGATTGCATTTTAAAACTTTCAAATTTCCGACATAAAAGACTTCCAATAATCAATTAGGTACCAATTTTTGGGCGTTACGAGAGTGCTAACCCTTCCTCGTACGTAACCGACTCCCGAACCCGTTTTTTGATTTCGTAGACCAAAACTAATGATTTTAAAACAAAATGTTTTAAAGGTGATCCAATCACACCTAAAAAGATTGGTGGCGACTCCCGTTTTACTTTTTAAAGTCGACCCCTTTTTCAAACCCGTAAAAAAATGGTTTCGACAACTTGGCGACTCCACTGGGGATGTTTTAAGAGAGTCGAGCCGTATAATTGATTACCTTTTGTCTTAATGTTGGAAATTTGAAAAGTTTTAAAATTCAATCCTCTTTGCATTACATGTGTTTGAATTATTGCATGTGTTGCTGTATTCTGATATGCATTGTATTTGCATAACCGTTGTGGTCATACCCTTAAGTGGGAGTGAGAAACTACGCCTTCGTGAGGTTTTCGCCTCCGTGCAGGATAGTGGATCACTTTCGGAATACATCCGTACCTATGGTTTCGTGAGATTTTCATCTCCGTGTAGCCATAGGGAAATGTATTCCCCTGAACTAAACTCGATTCAAATGAGCCTATGATGGGTGAGGATTGAGGAATCTGCTGGTTCAGGTACCCTTTTCCTTTAGAACCAAAAACTCATATAGTTAACCCTAAGAGCTTGCCTTAGGTAGAACTTTGTTGACCCATAGCAATCACCCATATAGGTGCTTGTTTATTTTCTAATTCCTTGAATTATGTTTTATATACTTGTCACTGACCAATTTTATTTTTGTTATTATTACATGTCATTTTGCATTTAAAAGGTATCGATTCACGGTCAGTTTCTAAGTTAGAAAGTTTTATTATGGAGAGCGGACTTCTTGATAGAGTGGAAGACAACGCTAACGTCCATATATGGTCAAAGCAAACTCAGTTGGTAAAGGGAGATAATTTAGCTGTGGGATATGTGTCAGAACTATCAGATTACTTTCGTATCATCATCACACAGAATAGTCACCATGAGTTAAAGGAAATATGGGATCAATGGAGTAGCGAAGCCAAGCAATTGTTCTACAACAACTTGCAGTACTTGTTTGACTTATACGAGAACTTGTTTTGGGCCATCACTCAGTATTGGAATCTTGTATACAGTTGCTTTACGTTTGGAAAAGTCGATATGGTACCCATGGTGGAGGAATACTCGATTTTTTGGTGTTGTCCTAAGATTCAAGTTGATAAAGTTTACTCAATGGCTGAATGTATGCCAACTTTTGTGAGGAAATTGTGAACTTCATAGGGAGAATGAGCGAGCTAAAAGGAAAGAGCAAGAGGGAAATGGGGCAGCGTTGGAATTCCTGCCTCTTCCGCCATTGGTGCTTCCTAATGTTGTTCCAATCAAAGCAGAATTGGATGCGAGGAAGATTGTTCGACACCCTATGGCAAGGCGTGCTCCAGGAACTAAAGGGCAGAAGGTAATGCACTCACCAATCACTTTAAGGTGAACAAGAAGAGTACTGATGGACACTTCTACCATTACAGCATTTCTTTTTCATATGAAGATGGTCGATGGTAAAAGTGTTGGAAGGAAAGTGATTGACAGAATGCATGGGACCTACAAAAGTGAGTTGGATGGAAAGAATTGTGCCTATGATGGTAAAAGGTTTATTTACTATAGGACCGCTACCAAACAACAAGCATGAGTTTAATATGTTGCACCTATCAGAGACAATGGAAATGCAAGCCCTAATGGCCTGCCCAAATAGACGCAAAAGAAAGAGATTAAAGAAGACCATATCATTTAAAGACCTTTAAAGTGGAGATTAGCTATGCTGAGAAGATACCCATGTAAGCATTTCAAAATGCTTTGTGCGGACAGGAATCTGAAAGCTCTCAAGAAACACTGAAGGTACAGGATATCAATTTAAGGCAGCATGCTGGGAAGCAAGAATACCTACTTGTTCAATCTTTCTTTCAAGATAATCAGAACAGCTTCACAGACATTGGAGGAGGTGTCCATGGCTATAGGGATTATCTCATGGGTGAAGCCATAGCTCAAATTCGAGATGGTAGTAGATCATTTATGGACCCTGAAGGTATAAGCTGATACATCGAGCGCGAAATACGAGCTACAGTCAGATCGTGGTCAAGAGTTAGCTTTGTCGTTTAGAAGAGTTAAAGCTTTGGGCTATAGGGCGAAGGCGTAATTGTAATCCATTCATATGTAAAGATATTCTTTTTCTAAATAAAGTTTTCTAAATGAAATTGAATCGAGATCGATACTTTTTTACATTCATGCATTTGCATTACATTACATCAAAGAAAAGAAGGTGTTGATTTGAAATTCGATTCCTAAATAGAATAGTTTGTCATAAGGAAACGAATTTCTTGATAAAGTGGATTATAGTGTGGTCGTCTGAATATAGTCCAAGTAAACACGACGAGAGAAAGTTGGTAGTCCATGGAGGAATACATGATTTAATTGCTAGAGATTCAAGCCAACAAAGGTTATCCAAGAGCATGATGAGAGAAAGCCGAAAGTCCACGAAGGAATACGTGACTTGATTGCCAAAGATTCAAGTCAACGAAGATAATCCAAGAGCCGACACTTTTGATGAGTATCATGGAGATAAGCGAGCAAGAGATCGAGGCTCAGATCAAGCAGCAAGGAGCTAGCAAAGACATCTTTTGGAGAATTTACAAGATTCGACCATGAAGAAAAGATCAGCGTTTACTGGGACTATGAAGGGCAAGACCGCATATGTAATCCATTTTCATGTAAAGAAATCTATTTTCTAGAAAAGTTATTCTAATGGAATTGAATTCATGATCAACATCTCCTTTTCTTTTGCATTCATGCATTTGCATTGCATCACATGCATTTAAATCCATAAAAAGACCCTAATTAGTTAAGGTTAAAAAGAGAAAGGAAAAGAGAGAGAGAGAGAGAAGAGGGTCACGGCTAAGTGGAAAAGAAGACATTCCCTTACGTATCCCAAACTTTTGTATCCGGAGGGATAGCTTACCCAGAGACGGGGGTGTTTTGAAATGAAAATCATTCCATCAATGCCATACATAAAGAAAGGACTGATTAAGGAAATTTAGAGGGCATCCGTTCTTACGAATCAGGAAAGTCCTTAAACAACTGGACTGTGGAAGAACTTCCTGTAGTCTTTAGAAATTATATAGAGTAATCTGTAGAACACTCTTGTTACTCTAAAGCCTAGGAGTAACAAGATTTTATTTGTGAAATAGGCTCGTGTTCAGATATTGTTGTTTCAATAAAACATATCTTTCATGATTAATTCGGGCAAATGTTCCCTCATTCTTTATTCTTTGATTTTTTAATTTTCATCAAATTTCTTCATTTATAACATGTAAATAGTCATTCTTGAATTCATACCTTGTACATTCTTTTGTGCCTATCATAGGTCCCTAGATATCAATGACAGGGGCAACGATACTACAGATTCAGAGTTCCTTTTGAGTGCGACATGTGTTTAAAGGAATCTCAGTACTTTGAAGATGACAGAAATTGTAACCTTGTTTCTGAATTTGTTGAAAATAGTAAGGCAAGAAGAAGCAAATTTTACCCCATGAAAAGATGGAAGAGAATTTAGCCTAGAGAAAGGAAAGGTTGGAACACAAAATAAGACCTTGTGGAGGCTATTTTGGGAATTCAAAGACGTTGTCAAGGTTAAAAGAGGTCCAAAAGAATGTTAGAAGGACACATGCAGGAGGATTCATAGTGGCCAGGACGAGCATGAGGTTTGGGCACTATTGGTCTACCATGGAAGGAGACCGCGTCAGTTATACCATAAACACCGAATCGAAGGAATCAAGACTTATGTGCCTCTTTCTTTTCTTCACAAAATTTCTATATATGGGGCATATATGTTATGGGCCCGAGCTCGTCAAAATTTCAGGCTGACAATGGTTCATCTTTGTAGTCATCGACTACTCCATTAAGAGGGTGAGAGTAGCTTCATATGCCAATATTACAAAGTCAATAGTTATCTATTTCACAAAAAAAAAGAAAAAAGAAAAAAGATCATATCCAACTGCACAATGTCAAAAGTTTGCAGTCTGTTCCAATAAGGCACCATATCACAGTACACCAAAGGCTGCCAAAAGAAAAGAAAAACAAGAAAAAATAAATTACAGAAGATGACCGAGACTGGTAAAGATTGGCATAAGAAACTACCACTTACTCTCTATGCTTACGTTGGAGCAAACACCTTCAATTCCAGTTGTTTCGAAGGTTCCAACCATCATCCTTGAAATGGATGCATTGTTTGGTTCTCCTAAGTAGTTTGATGCGCCGTTAATAGCTGTGGTGGTTAGTTCTAAGTAATGTCCATTGATTTCCAGCTATGGGGCATCAGGCCATACACTGATTCTGAAGCTTGAAATGATAAATTTTCTCTCCAAACTAATTTCTGACAAAGTGGATGAGGGTACCATAAAGGAAGCTCTCTTAGACTTCTATACAAGTTCAGGGAAGAGGAAGCCTGATTAGCTCATTATTATCAAGGATGTAGTTAGCAAGTCTCAATCAGATTTTGAACAAAGAACTTAACCAGGTTCCTTGACGAGAATGGGAACCCCAAGTTTATGGTTATTGTGGCATAGAAAAACCGTCATACCAAAATTTTCCAGCGGGGATCTCCTAACAAAGTCCTGCTTGGAACCATTATAGACAACAAAATCTATCATCTTAAGAACGACGACTTCTATCTTTGTGCCCATGCTGGAATGATAAGGAACCACGAGGCATACTCATTATCATGTTCTCTTAGATCAAATTGGTTTTTTGGTCGATGATCTGTAAGAACTAGTCCATGCTCTATCCTACAAACACCACAGCCATGTTTGTTGTGGCCCCTATTTGTTATGCCCATTTGGCAACTTCACAGTTGGGGCAATTTATAAAGTTTGAGGATGCTTTAGAGACATCATCGAGCCATGATGGAGTAACAACTCCAAGAGCAGTTTCTGTACCTCAGCCTCGCAGGTTGAAGAATAATGTCAGTAGCTCTATTTTCATCTACTGAGAATCATTGAACCATCTTTTTGTGTAGAGCTTTTGGATTTTAGCTACCATATGCTCTCTATGCTTGTCAAACGTCAGCCAGGACTTTTGCTGGGGCAACACTTTTCTCATGGGTTTAAGAATCAAGATCTTTTCCTCCAAGCTTCGATGGAGTCAAGAATTGAATACCTCCAGTGAACTTAACTTGAAAGTATCCATCCTAATCAAATGTAATAAGAATGGATGACATTGACTTATGACAAATAGGGTTCCTCCACAAGAATTTCTCACGGAAGCCAAGGTGAAAACCCACAAAGGGCGCTTTGAGACTTCTATTCCAAAAAAAAGGAAAAAGAAAAAAGAAAAAAGGAAAAAAGAAAAAAGAAAAAAGAAAAAAGAAAAAAGAAAAAGAAGAAAAAAAAGAAAAAAAAATGGAGAGGCTAAGGTAAAAACCCGCAAAGGGCGCATTGAGACCAAAGGGGGTTTTGAGTTGAAAACCCGAAAGGGCGGCTCAAATTTTGAAAGGCATGCAGTGACCTTGTTATACCTGATTCGACAAGAAGCAGAGTATGTTACATACCGGGGCATCAACAAAGTACTTTGGGTTTTCTAAACACATGTTAAACTCAAAACAGTCTTCATAGAATTTGTATATGGAAGCCCAAGCTGCGATATCTAGGGCATCTGATTTTTTGTGCTATTTACTATCTTTGAATTCTCTTTCTTCACAAAGATAGATTCCTAGATTAACTTCCATTTTTTTTATAAATCTTTCAAACTCTAATTATCCTCAAAGATCAATTTATCTGTTGTCCATTATTCATAAAGCATGTTGTATTGAAACAATGATTGATGAACTAAAATATTTTCATAAACGAAGTTTTACATATTGCTCTAGAAATTACTGGATAATACAAGAAACTGAAACATGACAATTGTTTAAGGAATTCCTATTGAGTAAGGATCGGAGGTCCTTGAGAGAATTTCTTCTTCAGTCCAAATGATGATTGGACAATTTCAAACGATTCAATCCTAAGAGAGGATCACTTCACAAACATCTCCAGTGGGTCGTAACATTTGGTAATGGTACAGTGGACGAAATTGAAGGAGAAGATTCTAAGCATACGAGCAAAATAGGATTGGTACTTTAAAACGAAACTTGAATGAATCAAGACGTCCGAAATAGGAGTCATTTTCATTTTGTATCATAAATATGTCTAATTGGGAACATTTGACTCATTTTAATTATGGCATCCTAATCATCAGGCATAATCACACACGCATTCTACAGGTTATGTAGATCAAAGACGACGCGCCTTAACTCCTTAATGGTAGGGTAACAGGCTAAAATAGCAGATCCTATCTTCCTGAACAGTAGTGGAGTGGATCGAAGACTCGCCTTAATCCCCTAAGCAATAGGGTAACATGCCACAACATAGCAGATCTGGCGTTCAGGTGTTTATACTGAAGCAGATCCCGGATGGTTTGGCATCCTTGTTTTACAAGGAGCAAATCAAAGACATAGCTGATTTGGCGTCTCTGTACTGGAGGAGAGCAAATCAAAGTTTGGCATCTCTGTATTTGACAAAGAGTAGACACATAGCAGATCTGGCATTCAGATGTTTATACTGAAGCAGATCCAAGATGATTTGGCATCCTTGTACTGGCGAGGAGCAAATCGAAGAAATTGCTGATTTGGCTTTCGCGTGTTTACGTTGAAGCAAATCTAAGATGATTTGGCATCTCTGTATTGGCGGAGAGCAAATCGAAGTTTGGCGTCTCCATATTCGACGGAGGGCAGACACATAGCAGATCTGGCATTCAGATGTTTATACTGAAGCAGATCTAAGATGGTTTGGCATCCTTGTATTGGCAAGGAGCAAATCGAAAACATAGCTGATTTGGCTTTCGCGTGTTTACGTTAAAGCAAATCTAAGCTGATTTGGCGTCTCTGTATTGGCGGAGAGCAAATCGAAGTCTGGCATCTCCATATTCGACGGAGGGCAGACATATAGCAGATCTGGCATTCAGATGTTTATACTGAAGCAAGATGGTTTGGCATCCTTGTACTGGCGAGGAGCAAATCGAAGACATAGCTGATTAGGCTTTCGCGTGTTTACGTTGAAGCAAATCTAAGATGATTTGGCGTCTCTGTACTGGCGGAGAGCAAATCGAAGTCTGGCATCTCCATATTCGACGGAGGGCAGACACATAGTAGATCTGGCATTCAGATGTTTATACTGAAGCAGATCCAAGATGGTTTGGCATCCTTGTACTGGCGAGGAGCAAATCGAAGACATAGCTGATTAGGCTTTCGCGTGTTTACGTTGAAGCAAATCTAAGATGATTTGGCGTCTCTGTACTGGCGGGGAGAAAATCAAAGTTTGGCATCTCCATATTCGACGGAGGGCAGACACATAGTAGATCTGGCATTCAGATGTTTATGCTGAAACAGATCCAAGATGGTTTGGCATCCTTGTGCTTACAAGGAACAAATCGAAGACATAGCTGATTTGGCTTTCACGTGCTTACGTTAAAGCAAATCTAAGATGATTTGGCATCTCTGTATTGACAGAGAACAAATCGAAAAAGCAGATTTGGCGTCTCTGTGTTCGGCGGGGAGCAGATCGAAGACATAGTAGATCAGACCTTCATATGTTTGCATTGAAGCAGATCCAAGATAGCAGATTTGGCAGTCCCTATATTGACAGGGAACAGATCGAAGATCCAAGATGACAGATTTGGCATCTCTGTATTAGACTGGGAGCAAATCGGAGATAACAGATTTGGCATCTCTGTATTGGACGGGGAGCAGATTGAAGAAGCAGATTTGGCGTCTTTGTATTACACGGGGAACGGATCAAAGATAGCAGATATCGCCTTTCTGAGATGCAGTGAAGCAAATTGAAGCCGTCAAGAAGCCATTTAAAGAAGATCAAGTATCAAGAACTCAAGACTCGGCAAGCCTGGGCAAAATTGGTCCTTTTATAGTCTTTGCTCTATTCCTGTTACACAGCAATGAGCAAAAAGGGGCAGCTGTAGACCCTCAATTTTGCCCGAGCCTAGAAATAAGTCCAAAAACAAAAATAATAAACCCAAAAAAAAAACGAAGTCCAAGTCCAGTCCAGAATTACAAATATAATTTGGCCCGATCGGAATGGCCCATTACTTGAAAAGATTTAAGGCCCATCTACAAGCTTGACTCATATGGAAATATAATCTTCAAGGATATGCAATATTAGATATGATATGCAATCTTAGATATGATACAATCTTAGATATGATTGCAATCTTAAATATGATATGCAATATTAGAAGATATGATTTTGTAATCTTAGAGATTTAATTTGTAGATACCTTTTAATCTTAACCGTTGATGTAATTGATCTGTACCGTTGGATTTGAGGAGGCTCAACTATAAATAGAGGCCTTTCCTTCATTGTAAAAGACACTTGAGTTTTGGGAAGCAACAAAAATTCTTGAGAGCTTTCACCCAAATTTCTCTCCCTCTTACTTTCTTATTTTCTGCAGTTTGTTCTTATTTTATTCTTTGTTCATTTTCGTTTTTCAACCTTTTTTTATTTTGATTTAATCCATGTTTCCCTAATTTTTTTATATTTTTTAAATAATTTTAGTATCATATCAAACTATTTTATTTTTTTAAATATTTTTTTAAATATTACTCTTAGTAAATTATTTTTTAAATTTTACTCAAATCATTGTTTTAAAAATATATATTTCATTTAATTGTTATTTTTATCCAAAAATTGTTTTTTTTTAATTAAAGGCAATATTTGGCATTTAGGATTTTCGAGAAAAGTAGTGCCCTAACTTACTGGGTTGCGATTTTTCTCGTCAAATTCGAATATCCAAGTACCCTTCTAAATGTTTTGAGTTTTAAAATATAAACAACTATTCTTGATATTTCAAAACGTTGTGTCCTAACTTACTGGATATGGCGTTTTGTTGTTTCAAGATAGAAATTTTCCAAAGGCAAGCTTAGCTTCAAATATTTTGAAATATTGCGTCCTAACTTACTGGATGTGATGTTTTGATTCGTTTGAGATAAGTGAGTCTTAGTTTTCAAGTTCGAGGCATTCAAATAGTTTTCTTTCAAAAGAGGATTGCATTTTAAAACTTTCAAATTTCCGACATAAAAGACTTCCAATAATCAATTAGGTACCAATTTTTGGGCGTTACGAGAGTGCTAACCCTTCCTCGTACGTAACTGACTCCCGAACCCGTTTTCTGATTTCGTAGACCAAAACTAATGATTTTAAAACAAAATGTTTTAAAGGTGATCCAATCACACCTAAAAAGATTGGTGGCGACTCCCGTTTTACTTTTTAAATTCGACCCCGTTTTTCAAACCCGTAAAAAAATGGTTTCGACAGGAGTCACTCTCTCCACCTATCAACACTTTCTCTATTGACTCAAATAGCTTTACATTACTAGCATATTGCTTTTCGTTTCTTTTTTTTTTTATCAAATCAAGTCAAAAGGACAGGTTTTTGGATTTAAGTTGGAAATGAAATGATAAGCAGAAACAAATTGCCTACACCAACCCAAGAAACGATCAAATTTATGGCAAGATGGATTAAACATCCAAATACATAATAAGGAGAAGGAAAAGAAATGAAGAACGAAAGAAGGAGAATGAGCCTTACCTGGATGAAAGAGGAACCGATCTTTGACCAAACTTTCCCGTCATCGTTCTTCGAAATCGAGCAACTCTTGAGGAATTTAGGGTGGGGGTAGGATACTTGGCAATGGCACTGATTTGCAACCCAAGGGGAAGGGGAAGGGGAAAGGGAAAGGGAAAGGGGAGAAGAAGGCGTCATTTTACAGAAAGTGTCTTATCGAATTCAAAAGGGTAAGACATTTTTCCCAAATTGTAGGTCATTTTACCCGTTTTTGGAAAATATTTTCCAAAATGTAAAATATTTTCAAGCTTTCAAACACCATAAAACTAGAAAAACATTTTTTGGAAAATATTTTCCTGGCTTCCAAACGGACCCTAAACCTTGAAACCTCAAATTTTCCTTTTATTTTTCTTTCCCTTTTCTTCTCCCCCTGTTTTGTGCCTTCCCCTGTTCTTTGTTTTCAATTCTGTTTCTATTTTTTTCTCTTGCTTTCATTTGTTTTAAATATATATCTATATTAAATATTAAATATCTTTATTATTAAATAATATAATAATATATATATATATATATTAAACTTTAAAAAACCGCCTCAATTTATTAAAATAGTCTAATTTCTTATTCAGTCCTTTTTTAGTTTCTTTAATCTATAATTAAACTTTTACATCTATTGCAATTTAGTCCTTTTTCCTAATTACTTCTAATTAAGTCAAATTCACCTAACCAAAACCTAATTAAACACATAATTAACTTCGTAAATATTTATAATAGATTGTCCCGAGGATCTGAGGATGGAGTTTGAAATGTGATAATTGTAAAGTTTAAAATGTGATAATTGTAATTGTTTGAAATTAAAATTTGATTAAATCTTGAAAAGGAAAATAATTTAAAACTTAAACTTTGAAAACTTAAAAATTTGAAGAAACTTTAAAAATTTGGAGAAACAAGTTTTGATTTCTGAAATGGGTATTTCAAGTTGTGCCTTTCATTCTAAATCTGATAGCTTTTTATAGAGGGCTATTCTCTTTACATCACTTGAATCGGGAAATTCAATCCCTTCCATCATTACATAATTAAAACTTTGATTACATTATTGAAACTTTTCAGAGAATATATTCTCTGGTTACAAAAATACAAACTACAGGGAATATTTACTATTCATACGTCAGAGAATCTTACTGTTCTTGCCAGGGAATATTTATTATTCATGCGCCAGAGAATCTTACTGTTTATGCCAGAGAATATTTCCTATTCCTCTTCATTCATTTCTTTCTTTTGCATTATTTTTTCTTGGTTACTGAAGTGGAATCATCTGCAAGATCCACCGTTTTGGTTGAAAACGCTGAAGATTTCTCATCTTTGGATTCGGAATCCATTGAGTTGAGCATTGCAGCCATGAGTTTTTTGTATTCCTTCTTGGTCTTGGCATGAGCTAACGTCGCACTAGCTGTTGATTTTGTTTGAAAGAATTTTGCTATGGTTTGATCCGGGGCTGCGGACTTACATAATCTCAGATTCTTGTTGAAAAAATTATCCAAATACTTTGAATTATATTTTTCATCATTAAACTTGTCCCACCATTTAGTTCTGTAGTTTCGAACTAGTAATGGAATTCTAGTACATTGATCTTGCTCATAAGAATAATTCCAAGAAATGCACAATTTTGAGAAAAAATAGATTGTTCTGTAAATGTGTTTTTGGTCTGGTTCAGGTTGAAATTTGTCAAAGAATTTGGGCCATAAATTTTAAATTTTTCTGGTAAGATCTCGAAGGATAATGGTCCATACCAATTTTACCATTCTTGAAACCAGTTTGGGAATTTGAATTGGGTGCCTATTTGAAATATATGAGCTAAGAATGTCTCATATGTTGGTTGTTCATTAAGAAGGCGTTGTACCACGCCATTTAGTAATCCCAATATGTAAAATATGGGTGGTGGTCAATTTTGGTGGTAAATTTGGCTGGAAATTTCATTGAAGAATTGGGGTTTTCACTTCATCCCTTGGTCAAAAATTTTTAATATTTGGGCTGTTGAATGGATAATAAAATTTAGATCTTTTGGGTCTGTGTAGTGTTTGAACAGTACTGAGCCAGTTTGAACCAGTATGTTTTCATAATACTGTTCGGGTTTTTGAGAATCCAATGGCTTGAAATGCCATCCATTGAAAAGTTCTTTTGCAAGTATATGTGGAGGTTTTTTTTGAAAATTCCTCCTCCATAACAAGAATTTTTTTAAAATATTTGTTCGGAAAATATTGTAAGGATTTTTGTGTAGTAGTTTGTGAAGGCACTGCTATTTCTTTTGGAAAAACATCTTGGAGAGATGTCTCTTTTAAAATATTTTTGAGAGATTTTGGTTTGTATAAAATAATCTCTTTATTTTTTGAAATTGTTGCTGTTTCACCAGCAATGTGTTTGAGTGGAGTTTCCTCTTTCATTTGAGAAAAGACCAATGTCACTTCTGGGGATTGCGAAATGGGCTCAATCCATTTTTTGATTTGAGAACCAATTTCGTTTGAATCTTATGCATCTTGAATGATTGTATTTTTAGAGGATTTTGATGAGGATGATAATCTCTTATTTTATTCTTCATGTAAATTTCATACCATGACTTAATTGGTTTTGAGGAAATTTGGGTTTTGGATGACTCTCCTATTTTTTCTTTCCCTTTGTCTTGGAGTTTGGGTGGCATTTTTGAAGAAACTCTCTAATGAGAAAATCAGGCAAAGAATTAGTTTCTCATTTGATGTATTCAATGTCAAAATCAAATATGCTCAAAATTGCCTGCCATCTTGCAAAAACCTATTTTGAGGTAATATTTTGAACATCTTTTTGTAAAATTTCTTTTGCTGATTTGCAATCGATTCGTAAAAGAAATTTTTGATTTAATAAATCACTTTAGAATTTTGTAATGCACAAAACAATTGATAAAATTTCTTTTTTAATAGTACTATAATTTTGTTGAGTTGGATTCCAGTGTTTGGAAGTAAACTGGACTATTTGCTCTTTTCCCCCTTTAACTTGTTTTAGGATCCCACTGTATCCTATTTCAGAAGCATCTGTTTCTACAATCTTGGGGGCATTTGGATTGACTAAATATAAACAAGGAAGCTTAGTGATTTGTTTTTAATTTGGGTGATAATATTGGTGTGGTCATTTGTCTAAGGTTGTGGATTCTTTTTGAGCCTATCCTATAACGGTTTACATAATTTGCTAAGCCCTGGATAAAAGTCTACGATATAATTGAGGCTTCCTAAGACCCGGATTATTTTTAACACTGGTGCTTTCCACCACAATACTGACACAAAAAATTACCGAATTTTTTTTAATTTCTTTAAGTAGTGCTAGCCACGTGGACGTTGGCACTTAATAAAAAAATATTTTTTAACCAAAAAATACTCATATCTTTTAAAAGGTATACAAAAATATATATACGAGCAAAGTCGACACTAAAAAAATTTATTTTTAAACCCCGATCCAATCAGCAGGTAATGATTGCAGGTTGATTGAATTGGGTGCTGGCACCGCTCAGACACTGTAACTTTTAGATTATTTCCGTTATAATTTTTTAGGTTAGGTCATTTTGATAAATATTTATTTTTTTGGATTAGTTGTTTAAAAAAGCTTTATTATAATGTTACCAAGTTCCATTTGGGCCTTGGAAAGAAATTAAGGCTCAACCACAGCAGGTCTGTATTTAAGCCTTCAATAGAATTTGGTGAAACCAAAACCATGCCAGCTAGATTCCCTGTCAGCCCAATCATTTCCAGTCTTATCATCTTCTCCACTCTCTTGTGTTTTTTCATTGACAGTCATTAATGGAGTCCTTTTCCATCATTCTTTCTTCTTCTCCACCCTTCCAAAATAACCCCAAAACCCTCAAATCAATTTCTTCAAACTCTATTTCTCGACAACCAAAATCTCCCATCATTAAAATACCCTCTCACAACCCTCTCTCGATCCTTCAAAACTCCCCTATTTTACAAACTGTAGCCAAAACCCATGTTTCTTTTACCTTATTTAACCTCTTTACCTCTTTCCCTTGTCTTGCCGTCGCTGACACAGTTATATCCTCTCCCGAGCCTGGCAAAGTAAACCTTGAAGCAGTGTTGGTCTCGGTTGATGAATTTTTTAACAAGAATCCATTTTTTGTTGCTGGATGCACTTTCATTTGGCTTGTTGTTGTGCCTTTAACTAAACAGTACTTGAGTAAATGTAAGTTCATACCCGCCATTGATGCATTTAGGAAACTCCGTGATGACCCAAGTGCACAGCTTTTGGATATTAGAGAGAGCAAGACTCTGGCTTCTTTGGCCTCCCCAAATTTGAGTTTCCTCAACAAGGACACGGTTCAACTTCAGTTTACTGCTGAAAATGAAGATCGATTTGTGAAGGAAGTCCTGGAGAAGTTTCCAAACCCTGCAAATACTGTTATTTGTGTTCTTGACAAGTAAGCCTTTGGGATTTACTTTAATTGCTTTGTTTGTTATAGAACCATTTCATAACTGCATAGTTGTTTCCTCTTATTGTGTAAGGCAGTTTTGATGGGAATTCCTTGAAAGCAGCTGAGTTATTGTATAAGAAGGGGTTTAAGGAGGCTTATGCAATCAGGGATGGAGTCATGGGCACGAAAGGATGGCTGGTAAGTCTGTTTGTTTCTCAGTAAATAGCTGAATCAAAGAGTTCATGGATTCTTTTTAGTAAAGCTCTGTTTTGAATACATTTTGTACTTCTGAGGATAGTAATTCAGTTTCATCTTTATGTTTCTAGTTTGGTTTCTTTTAAGCAATGTTCCTTCTTTCTAAATCATGTTTTTGAGGACATGTTTGTATTATTCTTGTATCTTTTTTGGTAGATTTAGCAATTGATCTAATTAGATTAGTATTGACCTTTGGCTAATAGAGAACTTGAAACAAAACATCACCTGAATATGAGGTTTTTTGTTGATAGACTGAAGTACTTTGGATTTAAAATCTCATTCCTTTTATTGCTTTCTTTGTTTGCCTTCATTCTCATGTCTAAAATTGACCAATTGTTCCTTAGAGTTGAGTACGATTGTCAAGTATGAGTATGTGTTCAACACAAGAGTATATTCAGATATGTGATGGTCACAAATACTTAGAAAAAATGAAGCCAGCAACATGGGTTCCTTTAGTTTATATCTCATTTATATTTTAAATGGTAAAACATCTAAGTTTGATCATGTCTGTGTAAAAGTGGTATTAGGCTATCTGCTATTAGTATGTATATATATGTATACGTATATATGTTACCTGAACTCTTATTTTTTACTAAAATATCTGCGTTTACGTGTAACCCTATTTGGACACTCACCTTTCAGTTCGGTTAACATGATAGAATATGGATTGCATGTGTTATGGTTTTTTGGTTTCATGCAGGCAATACAGGAGACCCTTTTGCCACCTTCTGTACATATTACGAGTAAGAAGAAGAAGAAGGTCAAAATTTCTAGAGGGTTCGGAGTAAACGGAGCAGTTGATCAAGTTGAGAATAAGAAAGAGGGTTCCTCTTCTACAAATGCTCCCATATTAGAAAGTCAAACCATGGATCATGAACTTACTGAATCTATGCCACATGCAAAAGTTGGTTCCCACTCCTCTTCTCCTTACCCTAATGTATGACTTCTCTCTTTTCTTATACATTATGTTGCTCCGAATCTTTATTTTTCTTTGCATATTCGAATACGAGTACGGGAAGAACTTTTAAAAATATGAACATTTTCATGTCGGACACTCACCTATTCGCTTCTCCTTACTCTAGTGCGATATGACATTTTAACAATCCCTTGAATACATAGAAAAGAAATGAACATATTCATTTGAGGTTTAATTCGAAGACTAATTTACATGTTAAATCCTTTACATTAATACATGAATGAATTTTACTGAAACTCACCCTCTTTTCTATGTAGTACCCGGATCTGAAGCCACCATCTTCACCAACTCCATCAAAACCATCAGACTGATAAGCTGTCTGTGAGTATCTCTGCCAGTGGTCACATGCACTCATCATTATCCATTGCTGAAGATCATTTCACTTTTGGAAAGCATACTTTTCATTTTTGTAATTACCCATATAATTTAAGTTCTATGTTTCTTAAGAAACATTCTCAATTTTATGTTATATTATGTCAAATAAATACAATTTGAGGATCAGAGTTAAACAAAATAGAGCCAAGTTACATTTCATATAAAATTCCATCCATGCAAGTTTTACATGTTTATTTCCATGATAGATAGATTAATAGATGTAGGTGTAAATTATGTCACAGGTGAAAACAAATCAATGTAACAAAATATATTTACAAAAAAATATTATATTATAACCAAATGAAGTTGTGGATCGAATCGTAAAGTTAAAAGTTTTAATCCAATTATAGTCTTATTTTATTACATAAGACAAATAACTTCATTCAAGTATTGTTGCTCTGTATATAAAATAATAATTTTTGTAATTTTTCAATCTAGTTAGTGTGCAATTCAATTAGGGATGCAAATATTGAAAGCAATAAGATTCCCATATGTGACAATGAAGTTGTCCTGCATGTAATATCATATCTTCCATGGCTTTACTCTTGTGTAGGGGTAAGTAAAATTTTATTCGATTCGAAAAATTCGATAAAAATTTTAAATTAAATAATTCGAGTTATTCAGATAAACTCGAATAAAGAATCAAAATTTTTGGTTTAACTCGAATATGAACTACACAATTCGAATTATCCGAAAATCCGAATAACAAAAGATAAAATTATGTCGTTTCGATAAATGTTTATCTTTTTTATAGTTAAAAGTCAAAAACATTAAGTTAAAAGTTAAAATTACGTCATTTTGATAAATGTTTACCTATTAAGTTAAAAGGTAAAACCATTATATTGTTTATGTAGTTAAATAATTTTGTACATCATCTACTAGTTAAATAACCGGTCCATGTAAACTCAGCGTTGAATATAAATAATAGAATTCGTTAACTCGACTTGATTTGACTCGAAATTTTTTTATTTGATTCGATTCGAACAAATTTCAAATTGAGTTCGGTTGCTAAAATAAGATTCATCAACTTGACTAACTCGAAATTTTTTAACTCGATTCAACTCAACTTGATCGAATACTCATCCCTACTCTTGTGTCTTTAATGATGAAGGGTTCACAGTGAGGCAAAATATCAAATTCATTCAAGGAACTAATATCATTCATTCTATGAAAAGCCAACTATTTAGGGCCTTACCATATAAGATTTTCAGAAAATCAACATCTTGATGATGTTGCTTCAACAAAATTCTCTCAATGAACTTGGGGTCCTCTCACTATCTCACCACTTCCTACCTGCAAAAGGAGTTAAAAAAATTATTATCCGAAGAATTTTGACTTGATTGAGAGAATCTTGATAAATGACTATCTCAATTTATATTTACTTGAATTGAAGTACGTATCTAAATAAGATATGTCTCAATAGATATGTCTGACAAAGACAATTTTCACAAGTATTGTAACTTAGCATGTGTAGTGTTCAAGCTTAATGAATCTAATAAGAGTATGGAAGATACTTAACAAAAAGACATGTTGAAACAAGTAAAATTTAATGACAAGCAAGTTAACAAGGTAGTTCATATGTGCTTGCCAAGAGAATCTATGTACTTATCTACTAATGGAAGGCCCCCACTCATTTATTTTTCGATATAAAAAAATATCTCAAACATAATTTTGATTTTTCTATTATACTTAAATTTAAAATTTAATTTTTATATTTTAATTTTTAATATAATTTAATCTCTATATTTTACAATATAATTAATTAATCCAAATAGTTAATCTCTTACAACTTTTGGAGTGATTTAAAGAAATTATTACCAAAATTTTTAAGGGTATTAATTATTTGGACCAACTTATTTGTTTTCCTTTTCTTAGTCATTATAAGATAATGGTAAAATTGCAATTTTACTTTCTATTATGATCATATTTGATATTTAGTTGTCTTTTCT
This sequence comes from Gossypium stocksii, assembly GCA_020496765.1. Taxonomy (NCBI): domain Eukaryota; kingdom Viridiplantae; phylum Streptophyta; class Magnoliopsida; order Malvales; family Malvaceae; genus Gossypium; species Gossypium stocksii. Next base: position 8,355,807 of record CM035623.1, read on the forward strand.
TTTAGTAGCCGATGTTTCTAGCACAACGTTAGCTATGGAAATTAAAACAAATTTAAAATCATCAATACACACAATTTCACATTGAATATTTCAATTTATACTCAACTTTTGCCTAAGTTTCAATTTAATCCCGAACTAAGACTAATTTTATTTTCTTTAAAACTAATTCCGTATTTTTTTATTCCATTCCTACTTTAAACTAATTTCAGCTCTCAAATTTCTCCATAAAACCCCAATTTCGAAAATTTCACAATTTAGTCCCTACTACTCAAATCTTGTAATTTATATTACAATTCAATCCCCTTTTTCATTCTAACTTAAAATTATATCAATTTAAACTCTAATACTCCATTTATTCAACATGAACAAAATCTAAAAATCTAATAACTTCCAAAATTTCAACATAAATCAAGTAGTATTTAGTTCTAAAATTCTAAAAACATCAAATTTACAAGAAAAATGGCTAAATTAACTTACCAATTAAACTTTAAACCTCAAAACCCTAATTTTCCTTCTTTCTTTTCTTTCTTTTTCTTTCCCCTTTTTCCTTCTCTGTTTCGTCCCCCCTATTCTTCTTTTTCAATACAGGTAAGGATATTGGCCGGGATTCATGAAAGGAGAACTTGTAGCAGGTATGCTATGCCAAAATACAGGCCATTCCTCTCGGCCATTCAAACAGGCACTGCCTTTTAGCTACAGGCACTGCCTTTTAGCTAGAAGCACTTAATTCATGACACTTCCGCAATCCTTAACAATATAATGATATCACTGATCGGAGTTTAAATATTTCTGATGTGCAGGATCCATATTCATATGGCAAGCACAGAGCATACTCTATTTAACTCTATGTAACTCATAAAATTAACCCCCTTTTCAGAAATCTAAAGAGAAAAAGGAGAGAATTTAAAAAGCCATGGATAGAAAACACACTAGTATTTTATTAAGTGGAAACTTTGATATGATCTTCTTCATAATACAACATCTCCTTTTATAGGGGAAGGAGATAGGATATTGTCAAAATACACCTGACACCATAATAATACAACTAAACACCATAATTGACCTAAAGAATAGTAAATATTCCTAATACAACTACATGAAAATACATCTGCACATCATGATTGACTCAAGGAATACCAATACAGGTAAGGATATTGGCCGGGATTCATGAAAGGAGAACTTGTAGCAGGTATGCTATGCCAAAATACAGGCCATTCCTCTCGGCCATTCAAACAGGCACTGCCTTTGAGCTACAAGCACTTAATTCATGACACTTCCGCAATCCTTAACAATATAATGATATCACTGATCGGAGTTTAAATATTTCTGATATGCAGGATCCATATTCATATGGCAAGCACAGAGCATACTCTATTTAACTCTATGTAACTCATAAAATTAACCCCCTTTTCAGAAATCTAAAGAGAAAAACGAGAGAATTTAGAAAGCCATGGAGAGAAAACACACTAGTATTTTATTAAGTGGAAACGTTGATATGATCTTCTTCATAATACAACATCTCCTTTTATAGGGGAAGGAGATAGGATATTGCCAAATTACACCTAACTCCATAATAATACAACTGAACGCCATAATTGACCTAAGGAATAGTAAATATTCTTAATACAACTACATGAAAATACATCTACACGTCATGATTGACTCAAGGAATAGTAAATATTCCTGACACACTAATAATACAACTACATGACACATGACATGATTGACTCAAGGAATAGTAAATATTATTGACACATTAATATATAACCACTAGTTTACAAAATAATCCTAATAAAACAAAATATAACATCGTGACTCAAAAGAAGAATTTAACTATTAGCATTGGAATGTGGGAATTGTGCACTATCCATTGAGCTTTCACTGTGATTGTCTCATTCTTCATATTCCATCTTATCTTCTTTTTCATCTTACATCATCATCTTGTTCAGATTGATTTGACTACAGTACCAAGGATAATCTTGAGACCATTCTGATGGATCCAGAATACTTTCATAATATTCTTGAATGGCTTTTAAAATCTCCTTATGATATGGTTTGTACTGGATTGGCCAAGTGTCCCATGGAGCATCAATTTCTGGAGGTGGCCATATTTTAAATGGTATTACCTTATTTAGTTGATAAAAGGAATTTTTGGATTTCTCGATAATCAATATCAGAATTCCTTATGTCATCTAAATAAACCTTGTGTATCCATGTAGTGGGAAAAGATCCTAATTGAATTGATCTGCCACATTGCATGAAATATTGAGGTTTATAAAAGATAAGTACCATATGGCATTTTGCCTTATCCCGTGAATATTGTTCCACCATATTTAGCCATTGTGTCAGAGGATGAAACCAACTCATAAAAGTGAAGAAATTTTGATGTTCTGGTTGAACATTTCTTCGCACGACTTTTAAAAGATAATAATGGAGATTTGTAATAAAGAACTGAATGGCAGTATGGTATAAATGAGTAAGATACCATAAAAACCATTTTATCTCATCTGGTTGTTCAACAAATTCAAATTTGATGGGATGTATAAATGGGTAATCAGGATGTACACCCCATGGTTTGAGAATTAAACCTCCAAAATTTTTAAAAACCTGGATTTGATATTCAAATGGAAGGTTTTTTGTTGAACAAGCTCCATGACTTCTGGTGGAAATTCTGGATTAAGGTTAGGGGCGATAGGATGAGAGGTAGGAAATGGTAAAGATGAAGAAGATGGTCTGTACATCATCATGGGTCTGGGCCAAAAGTATGTTCTTTTGAAAGTCAATATTTTATCATTGGGCCTAGAAAGGAAATCAGCAAAAACATTTTCCTTTCCTTTGATATGTTTAACATCAAAAAAGAATTGTGAAAACCATTCAGCCCATCGAAGGAGTTAAGGATGTGGTACAGTTTTTTGTTTAAATTTAAGCATTTTGGGAAAAGAAGACATGTCCATTTCAACAAGAAAATGGTATCTTTTAAGATGAAATTCAAATTTTGAGATACCTTTTTTAACCGCCAGGATTTCTTTGAATGTGGAATGATAATTGATCTCTGCATTGGAAAATCTTCCACTTTTGAATCCATAGAGTTGTCTTTTCCCTTGATTTTCTTCAAAGAGTATCGCTCCTCAATATTTATCACTGGCATCTGTTTGTAAATTTCTTTTTCCATCAGACGGAATTTGGAGTGGAGGCAAGTTCTGAGATATTTCTTCAGCCTTTGCAAAGCTCTCGTTTGTCTGGATGACCATGCTGGAGGATTTTTCTTTAGCATTTTTCTTAGAGGATTAATATACTTAGAAACTTTAGGAATGAAGTCTCTAAAGTAATTAATAATCCCTGAGAATTGTTGGACCTGTTTTTGAGACAGGTTTTCTTTTGGAAACTTGAGAAGTTATTGAGAAATATGAGGGCCAGGAAGATATTTTCCATCTTTTAGATTCATGCCCAAAAACTCAATTTCTGTCTTGTTTATCTACATCTTCTTTTCTGAAAGCATGATCCCATATTTAAGAACAAGAGATTTAAATTCTTGTAAGAGTTGAAGATGAGCTTCTTTATCTGGACTGTAAAGTAAGATATCATCAATGTAAATTAGAGCATTCTTCATAATAGGCTGGAAGATCTTTATCATCACTTTCTGGAACAATGATGGAGCAGTTTTTAATTCAAATGGCATGACCTTCCATTGAAAATGTCTGTTAGGAATACAGAAACCTATTTTTGCTCTGTCATCAGGATGAATTCCTAATTGCCAAAATCCTACTTTAAGATCAAACATGGAGAAGATTCTAGCTTTGGCTAAACTAGAAAAAAGGAATTTTTGGTTCGGCAACGAGAATTTGTCATCTTGGAGGAAATGGTTAAGAGGTTGGTAATTAATAACCAATCTCAATTTCCCTCTGACTTGTTCTGCTCTTTTATTGACATAGAATGCTTCACACGCCCATTGAGAATCTGATGGCTCAATCAAGTTTTGTTGTTGAAGTTCTTGACATTCCTGTTCAGCCCAGAGCAAGTGATCTGGATTCATTCCCATATGACTAGCTTTTGTAGGATTGATATCTTCATTTTTCTTGAAGGGGAGTGTAATAAAAAATTCAAAATTTTTCCATAAAGGGTTTTGGCATTTAAGAAGAAATTCTGAATGGGAATTTGCACAGGATTTTTCTATCAACTCTTGGGTAAGCTGAAGAATTTTTTCCGATTGGATGGAAAAAAGTTTGGGTGTGGTAACAAAAGGTTGAAAGAGATTTTTGAAACGTACTCCATCAAGAAGAATTCTTAGACGTTGGGCTTTTGTGTAGAGGTCAAAACCTACTATGATAAACGATAAATTATACATATTTTTACCTCATGTTTAGCCTATATTTTGGATGAATTATTATCAATTTTGTGAGAATTGGTGCTCTTAATCTTTCTTTTTCATATCTTATACTCAGGAGAGCATAGGGAAGAGAAAAGAACAGAAAATAGACCAAAAACGAGGAAAATGGGCCAAAATATGAAAACGACATGGCCCAAAGAGTCACCACACGGCCGTGGCACACGACCGTGCCACACAAGGTCCAACACGGCCCAGCCCTGACAAACACGGCCAAGCCACACGGCCATGCCACCTCAACAGGCCCGAACACGGCCCTTAATGAAACCACACGGGCGTGGCACACGGGGTGTCCCTGTCGTGAGGAAGTGTAATTTTACTCGAAAAAGGATACTTAGGGGCTAAAAAAGCCATTCTAAACTCTATATAAAGACCCTAGGAGGCAACTTCAGCGGGTGCTTAATTTCCCGCTAAGGGAAAACTCTTTTTCTCCCAAAAAGGAGCGCCATATTTCTGCCAACAAAAAAAGTGAAAAACAAGGAATTACTCCAAGGAAAGCCGATTGGTTCATCCTAGAAGCCAGAATTCTACATTAAGATAGAGGATCTCCATAAATTCCTTCAGGGGTTTTTGGGTTCTTTATGTTTTGTTATCTTATTTCTTCTGAGATGTTTTCTTTATTAATTATGAACTAAACCTCTCAAATACTTGAGGGGATGAAACCTAAGACAAATCTTGTTATTATTTATTCTTGAATTATATGATAAATACTTGAATTGTTCTTAATTATGTGTTCTTCATTCTTGATTTAATAATCCTAGGTATTACTTCAAGAAACTGATGTGCTTATGTAGAGGAGCAAAAGTCCTTGTTTTAAGAGTAGATCTCCTATAATTAAGCGGAGTTGCATGCAACCCTAGACATAGGGCGACATAAATCTGCTGGATTAGGGTCAAACCTAATAGGGGGATCCATAGATCAAATTAATGCAACCTAGGTGTGTTAATTAATAAAGAAACTTTAGTTAACCACCTAGGATTAGTTGTTCTTATCCTCAACGGAGGTATTAACATAGGTTAGGGATCTCTACGGATCAAGTCAAGTGAAGAAATCATCTAGTTCAAGAAGTTAATAACAAGTGAGGTCTAGGTGGATTCTCCCTTAAGTATTGCTTATATCAATCAGCTTTCCCCGAAAGTTTTCCCCAATTTACTTTTTGTGCACTTTTAGTTAGTTTTAGAATTAGTTTCAACCAATCCTCTTTTATTTTTAGGCTAGATAATAGAAAGGAAGTAAGTATTAGTACTTTTGGTTCCCTTGGGTACCATAACTCGGTCTTGCCGCTAAACTATACTACTGTTCGATAGGTGCGCTTGCCTTTAAAATCGTGATATTAGTTAGTTTTTGGTGTGATCAGTTTTTATCAATTTTATTACTTAATATCGCGAGTAGTAAGTTTTTGGCGCCATTGCCAGGGAACTAAAATATTAAGAAAACTCGATTTCGATTACTTTAGCCATTACTATATTTATTTATTTTCAGTTTTTATTTATTTTTATTTTATTATTTTTATTTTATTTTATTTTATTCTATTTTAATTTTCTTTGCTCTTTCCCTTCTAAGTATTTCTAGTTTATGACTAGAAACAACCCAGCAAGACCATTGCTTTTTGACGAAGATTTAGAAGCAATAGTTTGCAGAACTCGCAGAGAGATCAGACGAAGCCTACAGTATCCAGAACAAGATCAAGAACAAGGGCCAGAACCTACAGAAGAGATCGAAGCAAATCAAAACATTCCACCACCTCCCGCAATAGTCGTGCCACCAGAAAATCAAGAAGAAGCTCCTCGCACTATGTATGATTATGCTAAACCTAGTTTGGCTGGTACCCAAACTAGCATTATTAGACCTACTATTGCTGCTAATAATTTTGAATTAAAACCTAACATTATTCAGATGATACAGCAATTGGTGCAGTTTGATGGTTTACAAGATGAAGATCCAAATTCACACATAGCCAATTTTTTAGAACTTTGTGATACTTTTAAAATTAATGGCGTTTCTGATGATGCCATTCGTTTAAGGCTATTTCCATTCTCTTTGAGAAATAAAGCGAAACAGTGGTTAAATTCTTTACCACGAGGCTCAACCACTACATGGGAGCAGATGACCGAAAATTTTTTACTTAAATATTTTCCTCCAGCTAGAACAGCTAAATTACGAAATGATATCTCTTCTTTTGTGCAGATGGATTTAGAAACACTTTACGATGCCTGGGAGAGATACAAAGATCTTTTGAGAAGATGCCCTCATCATGGTTTACCTTTGTGGTTACAAGTTTAAACCTTTCACAACAGTTTGAATCCTTCAACAAGGCAAATAATCGATGTAGCCGCAGGAGGAACGATCAACAATAGAACACCCAAAGTAGCTTATGAATTTATTGAAGAGATGTCACTGAATAACTATCAGTGGCAAGTCATGAGGACAAAACCGACAAAAGCTGCAGGAGTTTATAATATTGATGCTGTCACTATGCTTACTAACCAAGTAAAACTTTTAAATAAAAAGTTTGATAATTTTGTTGGTTCTACGCAGGCTAGACCTGCTCATGGGTCAGGCGGCCCGGCCCGGCCCGAAGGCCTGCCCAAAATATGGGAGGGTTTGGGCAAAAATATAGGCCCGAAATATAGGTTTAGGCAAAAAAAGAGGCCCGTTTAAAAAACGGGCCGAGGCTCGGGTAAAATTTTTTTGGCCCGGGCCGGGCCGGATAATATAATATATTTTTTATTTTTTATTTAGACATATTAAGTTTTAAGTTTTAACTTTTATCTTTCACTTTCCTTACTTTCGTGCCCGACTGCCCTCCCTTCTTTCCCAATTTCAAAATCAACTTTCAAAATCCTTAAGCCCTAACTCATCACCTCTACTGAATACCGATCCACCTCCACCCAATTCCAGAATCAAGGTTCAAGATCCCAAAATCTAGAATCCAGTAGCTAGCCCTGGTGTTTCGTCAATAAGAATTTGCGTAAGTCTAGTATTTCTTTCTTTTTATTCTTCTCTTCTTGCTGTTTATTTTGCATAAGTCTGATACTTTTTGACGAGAATGATGTTTAAGAAGTTAGAATGTTGACAAGAATGATGTTTTAGAAGTTAGAACTTAGAACCAAGCAAATGAGGTTTGCATACACACCGTGAAATCAAAGCTTCCTTGACTCGAAAACTCCGTTGCCCTTCGCTCTGTTGCACTCCACTCTTTATAGACACAATCCCCCTATTGTTCATAGAGATTTGAAGTCTCCCAATCTGTTAGTTGATAAAAAATATACAGTCAAGGTAAGATCCTGAACGTTTTGCTGCTGTGACCCAAAGAGTATAATTTTTTCACCTAATGGTCCAGTGATAATAAACATAAATATTTTGCCATTTCTATTTACTTAAATTTGCATGGAGGAAATGCTAAGTGCTTGACCTTTTTGGATAGTGGAATCTAGATTGGTCTTAACCCTTGTTATGCTGTTACAAATGTTAGATATAGCCATGCGTAAACAGTTGATAACAGTTACCAAGTAGTTTTCTGTGTATCTGGCACTGGATATGGACGGAGTCAACTTCGTTCATTTAAGTATAATTTTCTGCCTTGTTTGTAACTTATTAATGAATCATTTTTCCAATTCTTTTTCCAGTTTTGGGCATGTTTGACTTTCTGTGGGTTAAAACTTGATATCTCTTGAATTCTGACTGAGGAAAAGTAGACGTGTTACACTATTTCATGGACTCCTGCTTGCTGTTACATTCTTTATGGTGAATTTGCTGCAGTTATGATGATGTGATTTTACTATGTTTGCTGAAGTCCATGTCAATACATTGTCGGTTCATGGCTTGCAAGTTTATTTGCTCTGTTGTAACTTGTGGAGAATAGTGAAGCAGTTTCATAGTTCTTGTACCTTTTTTTGTTACTTCTCATAAATCATCCTCACACTGCCTGTTCTGTACATTCAGGTTTGTGATTTTGGGCTTTCTCGGTTGAAGGCAAACATATTTCTTTCATCCAAGTCAGCAGCTGGAACCGTAAGTTATACTAGTTCTTAACAAAGTCCTTGGTATTTCTATTTGAGTTGCCATTACTTACTACGACGATACTATGTTTTTCTATTATTTTCATTAATCATTAAACAAAGTCGTTTGTGATTTCTATTTGGTTTAACTAAATACATGCAAATTGAAGAAATACAAGCTTTTCATCCCTTGAGATTGAAAGTTGCAGAGATTAATCATATTGGATTAAAATATTAATTATGTGTAATCCATTTCTATTATATTCAAACAAAGCTCTCTTTGTACCCAAAAGATCGAAAAGAAACAAGGCAAGGTCAGAGGGAAGTTGAGGCGGATCCACTTCAACCAAAACTTACATTTTGGATACATACGTGCATATGTATGCATGACATGTTGGTGACATCCTTCTTTTTATTTTTTATATTCCTTCTCAATAATATTTTAAACTATAGTCATGTATCTCATTTTTTAAATATTTAATCTTTTATTTTTTTTACCATGCATTAATAAATGTGTTTCATCTTTCAAATGTTACTTGTAGGATTTAAATTTTTATCGATGTGGGTCACTTTCTAATGTTGTTTTTAGACTCTAAATTTCCATTCGCATTATAAATGTTTTTTTCTGTACATTTACTGCATTATTTCATTTAATTTTTAAATAAGGTAAGATCATCAAAGCTATTCACAGTATATATATTTATAAAAATATAAATTATTTTTATGATCCTATCTACTTTGTTTAAACAAAGTCCTTGTTTCGTTTTTTATTATATTAATGATTAATCACAAACGACAAAACTCTCGTAATGCTAGACTTAAACCAAAAACTTTATTTAAAAAATATTAAATATATTATCAGTGAATATTATACTTTTATGCTGTATTTAGTGTTATTGAAATTTAGTTAATAGACTTATTATTTTATGTTATGATGGATAGTAAATAATTAAGAAAGACAGAGCAAGTAAACTGTAGGTTTTTTGAATAAAGAGATGAAATTCAGTTAATTTTATTTGATTTACTTAATTTAAAAGTAACTACATCGAATTACATTTATTTTTGTTTAGTTAGTTCAGTTTATAAATTTTAACATTCTTAAATTTAATCCAGTTAAATATAAAAGTTTGATTTCTCATTTATATTTTAATTTATATTTATCTTTTCAATTTTATTCATTTTATTTAATTCAAATAATTGTTCAACAATTATATAATCTTTTGGTTTATTTGGATTTCAGGACGTGAGTTTTATGACTATGGCTAGTTCAAACACTTCTATACCTGTGGACGACGGCTTTAATGAGTATGAAAGTGCTCACAAACGTCAAAAGTCTACCTCTTCAAAGGTGTGGGATGAAATGACAAAGCTTGAATGCGAGAACAAAAATGAATTGAAGGCACAATGTAATCACTGTAAGACTATCTTCTCTGCTAAATTTCTAGTGGAACCTCTCATTTAAGACGTCATATAAATAGTTGTTTGAAAAAAGTTAACAAGGACATCACTCAATATACCATAGCCACTCAAGCATCATTAGGAGGTGTTCCATCTATAAAAAACTATAAGTTTGATGCTGATGCGTGTCGTCAAGCTGCTTCTACTTTTCTTGTGTGTGGCAAGCATTCATTTAGGACAGTTGAAGAACTGGGATTTAGATATATGATGAGAATTGCTAGTCTTAATTTTAAGAAAATAAGTAGACATACAGTTGCTAGGGATGTCCTAATGTATTATGCAAAAGAGAGAGATCATGTTAAAGAAGAGTTGGCTAAAGCACCTGGTTTAATTTGTTTAACTTCCGATAATTGGAACTCGAAGCAACTAATGATGAATATATTTGCATTACTGCTCATTGGGTTGATAAAGATTGGAAGCTAAAAAAGAGAATCATAAGGTTTAGACTTTATTTCCTCCGTATGATGGTTTGAACATAGCGGATGAACTTGTTCTATGTTTATCTCAATGGGGTATAGACAAGAAAATTTTTAGCATCACTTTGGATAATGCTTTTTATAATGATGTTATGGTTTCTTGTCTTAAAAATCGTTTTCGTGCAAACCGAGCTCTTTTGTGTGATGGTGCTTTTTTTCAAGTTAGATGTTGTGCACATATATTGAATCTTATAGTTAAAGCTGGTTTGGAACTCGCTGATGATGTTGTTTGTAAGATTCGAAATGGAATTAAGTACATAAAAAAGTCGAGAATTTGTAGGAAAATGTTTTATGATGTGGCTGACAAAAGTTTTCATTTGAATGTGACCAAAAAGTTGCGTCAAGATGTGTGTGTGAGATGGAATTCTACTTATTTGATGCTTGAATCCTCTCTTTACTATAAAGATGTGTTAGATTATTGGGGACAACGGGATAAAGATTATCAAATGTTTGCACTTTCTGATGAGGAGTGGAGAAATGTTGCTATTCTTTGTAAATTTTTGAAAGTCTTTTATGATGTGACTTGTGTTTTTTCTGGTTCTAATTACCCAACAGCTAATCTTTATTTTAAAGGGGTTTGGAAGGTTCACAAGATCTTGCTTGATACAATTAAAGGTTCTTATTTGTTTTTAACTCCAATAGTTAAGGAAATGCAAGAGAAATTTAATAAATATTGGGCTGAGTATTCGTTGATATTGTCATGTGCTGCAATTTTAGATCCTCATTACAAGTTGAATTATGTGCAGTATTGCTTTACTACAATCTATGGTATTCATGCTTCAGATTTTGTTGAAACCATTCTTAGCAATCTTAGACTCTTGTTTGACGAGTATGTTAAGAAATCCAAATCCGCATCTTCTTCTTTGGTTAAGAGTTCTAATGTTTCGGATACAAGTCCTGTGGATTCTAGTTTGGATGAACATAATGTTAATAGTGCTTATTTTGGGGGAGATTTTGATGAGAGTGATGATTATAAACAGTATTTAAATAAATCTACCACTAGGAGTGAAAAGTCACAGTTGGATATTTATTTGGGAGAACTGGAGCTTGAGTTGAATAGTCAAATAGATGTTTTGGATTTTTGGAGCAAAAGTTCAGTTCGATACAATGAGCTATCATTATTGGCTCGTGATATTTTGGCAATTCCAATATCGACTGTTGCTTCCGAATCGGCTTTTAGCATGGGTAAGAAAGTTATCACTCCTTTGAGGAGTTCACTTAAGCCAAAAACGGTTCAAGCCGTTGTTTGCTTGGATGATTGGATGCGAGCTAAAGGATTTTCAACAGGTAATTATTATTCTCGTTTTATTGTTGTAATTTTATATTATTTTTTTATCAATTTGATTATCTAATTATTTTTTTTATTTCATGTTAGAAATTGGTTGCAAGAATGATGAGGACGATGAGGACGATGAGGACGATGAGGATGATGAGGATGATGTTTCTTCGATGGCTTTTTAGGTTACCTTCCTTTCTATTTTGGTGTTGTTGGTTGTGCTGTTATTTACGCTGTTTTGTTGCTGTTTAGTGTTGTTTTGTTGCTATTTTGTTGATGTTTTGGTGTTGCTTTGTTGCTGTTTTAGTGCTGTTTTGGTGGTGTTTTGTTGCTGCTTTGTTGCTGTTTTGGTGCTATTTTTATACTTAGGTATAGGTACATGTTTGTAATGGTAAGGTAAGAAACAAAAAGAAAATAATATCTCATGAATAATAAATTATGGAAATCGATTAAATTCTTAAATTTCAAATTAAATATTTCAAGTAAACTTGAATAGATATTTAGCTCATATTTGGAATATTGAGCTCAAATTATTGTAGGAATTCATATAATTTAAATAATTATTTATGGGCCAATATAGTTGATTTTCTTATAATGACCAAATGTTGTTATATTGTGAGTACAGTGAACTCTCAACTTCTGATTTTAAAGTGAAGTCATTAAATCATGTAAAGATGCTTAAATATTTATTTTAACTTAAAAAACTACCTTCATTTAACTCTGATTGATGAGAAAATTTAGCCCGCCATCCTTTAAAGTTCCCCTACCCCCTAAATATAAGCCCAAACACGTAAGGCTTCAGTTAGTCTCAGGCTCAAATTTTAATCCACTGTTTTTCAATTTGGGGAAAGGAATTAGGCTCCATTACGTATAAACGAAGTTTTCCCTGTAAAATTAGAGAAATTGTTTGAATCTCACTTTCAGAAATGAAAGCTTCAGTGGTTATTTTTAATTGGTAATATTGTATCTTGATGGAAGCTAATTGTTATTCTAGTTTTCACATGTAAATTATGTAAATTATGATTGTGGTTTATTTTAATGGTTGACGATTCCCTTAAAAATGTGTGTTCTGTTTTTCCATACAACATAGGTTTGGGAACTGCTTGTGGCAAATATTTCAGAGTGTGCTGCCTCAATATTATTGACCCTGGTAAATATAAGGGCATTGATGATAACATGTCCGATTTACATATTCCTCTTTTCTATATATTGTTCTCATTTTGGTAACATCTTGTGTTTTCCAGGTGACTCTGATAGTCTGATATATTAAGAGCATGCCTGGTGATCACTTAGCTACAATAGATAACATATCTTCATAGGTTCTGTTCTAATATAGTTTCTTCTATTTTTTGTTGTTTGAAACTTTAATGATACTCTAAAATTCAGAACTTTCTTTGTTGCCATCTTGATGTTCGACTTGTGATGATGATATTATTGGTCTATGTTCTGGAAATTTTGTGAGTCAATTTCGTTTTAAGACTATTGCTAATTTGCTATCTTTGTATTTTGTTTTGGTTTACTTCTGCATCTGGAAAATCTGTTCTATATATTGTTTTAATATTTGTTTTAATTTTTTTTTAATGGAATAAAAAAATTTCAATATTTATTTTGATTTTTAAATGGAATAAAAAAATGGACCGAGCCGGGCCGGGCTCGGGCCTAATCTTTTTTTCGGTCCGGGCCTGGACAAATTTTCAGGCCCATATTCCGGGCCGGGCCGGGCCCGGGCCTAGAAAACGGGCTGAATTTTTTTCTGGGCCCGGTCTGAACCCGGCCCGACCCGACCCATGATCACCTTTAACGCAGGCACATCCAGTGATGCAGTGTGACGCAATCCAGGGAAATATGTTCAATCCAGATTACTCCTATTATGGACATGGCATGGAAACTGAACAAACCAACTATATGGGTAACAATTCTAGACCTCAAAATAACCCTTATAGTAATACTTATAATGCAGGTTGGCGGAGTCACCCCAATTTTTCATGGGAAGGACAAGGAAATCAAAGACAACCGTCTCCTCTAGGATTTCAGCAGCCATCACCACAATAGGAGAAAAAGCTGAACCTGGAAGAGATGTTCACCAAATTTATGGTCATGTCAGAAACTCGTTACCAAAATACCGAAACGGCACTAAGGAACCAGCAAGCATCTATTCAAGGACTTGAAACTCAAATAGGCCAGCTTCCCAAGCTAATCTCTGAAAGACCGCCAGGTGGGTTATCAAGCAATACTGAGACTAACCCCAAAGAGCAACTTAATGCCGTAGATACGATAGATAATGAGGGGTTAACCAAAACCAACCCAGAGCCATGCAAGAAGCCTGTGGTAAGTAAAGGAAAGAATGAGGTAAGTTACAAAGATGAAATTACAAAAGAATTTAAACCTCGTATCCCATACCCAACTGCGCTAAAGAAGGACGGCACAGATGAGCAATTCGGTAAGTTTCTTAAACTCTTAAAGAAATTACACATCAACTTACCGTTTGTTGAAGCAATTTTGCAGATGCCGAAGTACGCAAAATTTTTAGAGGAACTTCTCACAAATAAAAGGAAGTTGGAAGAATTGTCCACAGTGGAACTCAACGAGGAATGCTCAGCTATTCTCCAAAATAAACTGCCAACCAAACTGAAAGATCCAGGGAGTTTTACTATTCTTTGTTTATTTGGTAGCCTAGACACCAAAAATGCTTTAGTTGATTTAAGGGCTAGTATAAATGTCATGCCTTATAAACTATTTAAACAATTAGGTCTTGGAAAACCTAAGCAAACTAAGATGAACATTCAACTAGCTGATAAAACTATTAGGTCTTCTAAGGGAATAATTGAAGATGTGCTTGTCAAAATTGATAAATTTATATTCCCAGTTGACTTTGTTGTTTTAGACATTGAGGAGGATAGCAATGTACGCTTAATTCTAGGGCGACCCTTTTTAGCAACTGCTAGAACAATAATTAATTTAGGAACAGGTGAACTTACACTACGTGTAGGTGATGACCAAGTTACCTTACAAGCTCGAAACTTGATTAAGACTGTTGATAATAATATAGTCACGAGTCCTTGTAAAAACACTGAACTCACCACCCAACCTTCTGTGTAGGATACACTCCACATAAAGGCAACCCAATCATAGACAAGTCCATCCCAAGGAGATGCACCTAAAAGACGAATGCTTCAGATCGAGGAATTAGATGAGTGGCTAAACTATCATGAAAAACCCAACCAACCCAGAGCATCACCAAGATGACCTTCACGTGAAAACAAATCAAATCAAGGTAGGAGATAAGGTAGTTTTAGGGGAAGACGACCCTCGAATCTTGAATTTGGAAGAATATACAAGTGACATATCCTACTTCACGGTAATAAAAATCTTTTCCTATGGTATAGTAGAGATAAAACATGAGTCACTCAGCACTTTCAAGATAAACCACACTCGACTCAAATCTTACATTGAAAATAAAGTTTTAAACAAGATAGAGGAGTATCAACTCTTCAAACCACCGTGACCGACCAAACTTGAGCATAGTCAAGCTTAGACTCTAAATAAGCACTTCTCGGGAGGTAACCCAAGCACTAACTTAAAATTTAGTACCATACGGCCATGCCCATGGGCGTGTCCAAAACCGTGTGAACATTTAAAGCAGAAACACGGTCATGCACCTAGGTCGTGTACAAACAGAGGAAAATTTTTCCCAACGAGCCACCGACAAATCCCCACGGCCGTGCGACATGGCCGTGACAACCCTTCAGTTTAGACACGGGCTTGCACAACGCCACACGCCCGTGTCCTCAAACTGTGGCCAACACTGTCAATTTAGACACGACCGTGTGACTACCTACACGACTGTGTACATAGCGAAACCTCATCGCACACGGCCGTGTGACTTCCTATCTCTATTTTCACCTTCTAACTTCTTCTCCTTTATTTTCCTTTTTACATTTCTTTTTATTTTTAGTTAATTTTATCTTTTTGTTTTTCATCATTTGATTATTAGTATTTTAGAACTTTATTTATTTTAGTTTACTTATTTTATTTTTCTGTTATTTAATTTTCCTATCTTTCATTTTGGCCAATCCCTAACGAGTAATCCCCATTAATCCACAATTCTTACGACTAATTAATATTTTTGCAGTTTCAAAAAGGAGCTTTACAGCTCATATTCAAATGGAAATGGAAACACCCTGCCACAATTGCTGACTCTTCCAATATCTGTCTCACAAGTTCATCCTAAATTTAAGAAGTTTCAATTTTCTCCCTATCTTATGATATTATGCTTCTCTTGCTATTTATATATCTTTGTACATTGAGGGCAATGTACATCTTAAGTGTGGGAGGGGGGGAAGCTTATTTTAGATCTTTACATTATCCGTGAAATCCCTGAAAATTTTTCTTTTTACATTGCTCTCAATTAATTCTCAGCCTCCTATTAGGAAATAATTCTGATTGATTTATGATTTCTATTGATATGTTGAGAATTAAGACATAGGTGCTTGTACTTTGACTATTCAAACTCTAAAACATTAGGGAATCAAGCATGATAAGTTAAAATTTTTGAGAACCCATTTTTTTCATAAGTTATTTTCCTAAATTTTAAGTACTATCTTGAGATTTGAAATTTACAGGATTGGCATCAAAAGCCATAATTCTGGTGAGATTTTGAGCCTTTTTGAGCATACATTCTTTCATGCTCACTTTTATTATTGCTTTGAGTGAGTTAATGTTGATTTGTTATTCTAGAACTTGCTTTGATTATACATGTTAAGACCACATCATTGATTTGATATACAGAGATGATAAAGGCACTTAGGATTTAACCCACTTACTCTATAAAGGCCTACCTCCATAAATTAACCCTTAGTGAACCCCGTTGAGCCTAACAACCCATTCTTTGACTTACCTTTTAATTATTAACCAATAACCTATTTTTTGTTGAATCTCATTCAATTACTTTGACCCCTATTTTTGTCGAGATTTGAGTTGAATTGTTATCTAGCTTTATTCTCTTTTCCAAAATTGTAAAGTAGTAAATTCCCAGATTATTGTACTTATGAACTGTTCTTCAAAAAAAAAAAAAAAACAAATGTATTAATTCAGTTGTAATAGTTCAATAGTTTTTGCATATTTCTATTTTAAGGCTACCAAGGCAGAAACGACATTATCACAAAAACTAGCTCTAGAAATATATTTTAAGTGATAGAGATTTTTCTAGCCAGATAATTTTTCAGGTTCAATCTCGATTCTAACCCTCTTTTGCAGCCTGTGACAACAGCCCTAACCAAGCCCCGTTACAACCATTACAAGACCTTTTAATCGATGTGTCATATCAATCTATAGTGGTGGAGATGTGATTTTCTTGCAAGCCTATGGTAATAACTTTTCAGGTTGACTAGAGAGTACTTAATTCTTGAACCCTAAACACTTCGAGTGGATAGAGTGAATCTTTAGTGAGGATGTCAACTTCTGTTAATTAAGATGGAGAGATAATTACTTAGGAGAAAGGAGAAAACTTATGTTTCAATGATAAAATTCTCAACTTAGAGTGATTGAGTCTTTAATGTTCTTTTGATTGAATTTTCATTATATGACTACCTGTGGATTGGTTTGAAACATTATTGATAAGAATTGTAAGTTGAGAAGAATAGTTCTTAATTGTGAGTTGAGATTTTGCTTGAGGACAAGCAAAGGCTTAAGTGTGGGGGTATTTGATAAACGATAAATTATACATATTTTTACCTCATGTTTAGCCTATATTTTGGATGAATTATTATCAATTTTGTAAGAATTGGTGCTCTTAATCTTTCTTTTTCATATCTTATACTCAGGAGAGCATAGGGAAGAGAAAAGAATAGAAAATGGACTAAAAACGAGGAAAATGGGCCAAAATGTGAAAACGACACGACCCAAAGAGTCACCACACGGTCGTGGCACACGGCTGTGCCACACAAAGTCCAACACGGCCCATCCCCGACAAATACGGCCAGGCCACACGACCGTGCCACCTCAATAGGCCTGAATATGGCCCTTATCGAAACTATACGAGCGTGTCCCTATCGTGAGGAAGTGAAATTTTACTTGAAAAAGGATACTTAGGGGCTAAGAAAGCCATTCTAAACTCTATATAAAGACCCTAAGAGGCAACTTCAAGGGGGTGTTTAATTTTCCGTTAAGGGAAAACTCTTTTTCTCCCAAAAAGAAGCGCCATATTTCTGCCAACACAAGGAGTGAAAGCAAGGAATTACTCCAAGGGAAGCCGATTGATTCATCCCAGAAGCCAGAATTCTACATCAAGACAGAGGATCTCCCTAAATTCCTTCAGGGGTTTTTGGGTTCTTTATGTTTTGTTATCTTATTTCTTCTGAGATGTTTTCTTTATTAATTATGAACTAAACCTTTCAAATACTTGAGGGGGATGAAACCTAAGACAGATCTTGTTATTATTTATTCTTGAATTATATGATAAATACTTGAATTGTTCTTAATTATGTGTTCTTCATTCTTGATTTAATAATCCTAGGTATTACTTCAAGAAACTGATGTGCTTTTGCAGAGGAGCAAAAGTCCCTATTTTAAGAGTAGATCTACCATAATTAAGCGGAGTTGCATGCAACCCTAGACATAGGACAACATAAATCTGCTGGATTAGGGTCAAACCTAATAGGGGGATCCATAGATCGAATTAATACAACCTAGGGGTGTTAATTAATAAAGAAACTTTAGTTAACCACCTAGGATTAGTTGTTCTTATCCTCGACGGAGGTATTAACATAGGCTAGGGATCTCTACGGACCAAGTCAAGTGAAGAAATCATCTAGTTCAAGAAGTTAATAACAAGTGAGGTCTAGGTGGATTCTCCCTTAAGTATTGCTCATATTAATCAGCTTTCCCCGAAAGTTTTCCCCAATTTACTTTTTGTGCACTTTTAGTTAGTTTTAGAATTAGTTTCAACCAATCATCTTTTATTTTTAGGCTAGATAATAGAAAGGAAGTAAGTATTAATACTTTTGGTTCCCTTGGGTACCATAACTCGGTCTTGCCGCTAAATTATACTACTGTTCGATAGGTGCGCTTGCCTTTAAAATCGTGATATTAGTTAGTTTTTGGTATGATCAGTTTTTATAAATTTTATTACTTAATATCGCGAGTATCATACTACAATATCTTTTCCTGGGAGTTTTGAACCCAAGACTGTAGTTCTAACACAACAGCCTGGAAAAAACTGAATAGTGATGGGTTTGCTAATCAAATAGGTAGCAAAAGGATGATCTGCAGTAGAATTAAAATACCTGACATGAGGCTTCCACCATTCTTGGGTAATACGTCTGGATTCATGATGGTTTCTACTGCTCCAGTATCTATAAAGGCAATTATAGTAATGGGTTTACTATATTTGTCTAAATAGATCTTGACTGGAATATTAGGAACTGGAACTGGTATAACACCATTGTAATGTTTCTGATTATGATCTTGAGTCTGGGCTAGCATCATCTAAACATCTGAATTGTCTGATTCTGAATTTGAAATTTCAGCATGATCTACTGGAATAGCACAAATAGTTCTGTCTGAAGGTTTACTTTCAATAGAACAAACAGACTCTATATCATCATCTCTTTGAATCTTGATTCCTACTTGCTGGATCATTTGTGCAATTTTCTTTGATCCTTTCTTGTTCTTCGGACAATCTTTTGAAAAATGTCCCTTTTGATTGCAAATATAGCGTCGACCAGACTTTGTCGTTGATCTTCTCTTTTTTCTGAGATATCTTCATTGAGGCTTCTTTTTCTTTTTCCATTTTGTATTTTTAGGAAAAGAAAATTTTCTGGAACGCCTCTTTTTCTTTGAGCGGTAGTCACAAAGCTTATCTTTTGGACATTTAAGCTTCAAATGAGACTCGTCACATGCTCGATCAATTATTTTATCACCATGGAGATAATCTTTGAATATCTTTCTTCTATTGCAGATGTCTTCCAAGGCAATAAAGACTTCCTGTTGGATTTCTCCAACTGTTAACTGAAGTATGTCTCTATTTTGCCTTTGAAGTGCTTGATTAACTGCAACTTGGAGAGGATCTGGAATAGATGATAAAATGACGGGCTTCAAATTTAGATTGAGACCTAAGACACAAAATAATTTAGTCATTATTTTGAAATGCCTTGATAGATCCCTTTTGTCATAAGAGCAGCACTTTCTTTTGTGAAATTCCCTTCTTTTGAAAGTCAAAACATCATCTGGATTCCCCACAAAATGATGATGTATAATACGTATTGACTGAGCCAAGTCTTGGAGAACCAAAAATTGCATCTGATCATGTTGAGTAATTGAATTCCACCAATCTTTTAACATACCTGTGAATCTGGAAACAAACTCCATGAGAATGTTATAATGGCTATCTTCAGTGAGCTTACAGGTTTCAAGCCATGAATGAAATTCTTGAATTTTGTCTAGCCATTTCTTTTGTGGAATATCATCAGGAGTAAAAGTGGTTCTTCCCAAAGAAGATTTATGCGTAGAACGTTGTTGTGAGGATGACTCTGGTACTTCTTCCATTTTTTCGTCATCTAAATGTTCTACTTTGGGATGAGTTTGTAACACCTTCAAAGGATTTTCTTCTTCTTCTGATAAGTTTTCAGATTTTGATTCTGGGGATAATTCTGATGATGAACTGGAAGTCGAATAATCTGTATCAGAACCTGATTTTTGGTCTTGAAGTTGTAAAGTTGAGATTTTTGGAATCATGGCTTCATTGTAATCCTTTAAAAATTTTGTTAAAGGATTTTGATTTTGCTGAATCATCAATGATTTTGAAGCTTGTTTTGAAAGAGGTAATTTTGGCAGCGAATTGTCTACAATTGGCCTTTTGCCAAGATGAGCTTCCTCAGGCTTTTGAGCTTCTTTTTGCTTCTTCTTTTTCTCAGCTTCTTGTCTCTTGATTTCTAGAAAAACTTCATATGTACTTGGTTTAGTTCTTTCTGGAAATTTTGGAAAAGAAATACAAATTCCTTCTGTTGGAAGAGTATTTCTTTGTCTAATTGAAGGAAACAGCTCAACTGTATCTGATCTTGAAGATGGTGCTGGAAATTTTCCTATTTCTTGGAGTACTTTGATCTGCTCCTTAAGATTCTAGATTTCTTTATCTCTTTGATTTAAGTGAGTAAAGAAATCTTGGCCAGGTGCAGCTGGTTCTTTTGCCACAGCATCTAGTCTCTTTTTTAAGATGCTAATAAGGTCTTTCACCATCTTTGTGTTATCATCTACTTTGGCTTTGACTGCTGAGATCTTTGAATTAATTTTCTTTAAAGCATGTTGTTGAGCCAAAGCGTTTTCAGTTTGCCAATTGAGAGTGGCCTCTGCAGCACTTATCTTTGAAGGAGCACCAGGAATATTTGTCTGGATTTTTAAAGGGATTTTAGGTGCATGTGTATAATTTTTCTCCGTATATTCATCAAGGGGTGGAAAATCTCTGTCATATGATGTTTTTTCAGAGGATTGTAACATACATACAGCAGAGATTGGGTTTTGTTCAGGGAAAGGGTTCTTCTGAACCCATTTACTGATCTTTTTGTAACAGGGCTGTGGAAAAGGTTTTGGTTTTTTGTGAGATTTTGACTTTTGAGGAGGGTTTTTGTCTGGTGGTTGACTTGGCGGTGGAAAATTATTTATTTCTAGAAGAGAAATGTGAACGGGTGGTGGTAAGGTAGCAGAATAATCAACAAGATAAATAAATTTACCATTATCTTCACCAAGAGGACCAATTGATGAGTCTCCATTTATCCATCTTTCATAAAATTTCGACTGGGTGGATTTTTTTCTTATTTTTCTTTTTGCCTGGTTTTGAAGCTGAGTTATCCATACCATCAATCCATGCATCAAATCTATCACTGACGCATGATTGGCATGAACAGTCTAAATCTCAGGGACAGTGGCCTGTCTTTTCATCCTTAAAAATATACAAAGGTTTTCCGTCTGCCGAAAAACTTTGTATCAATTTTCTTTCAGAACCTGGGTCACAGAGGTCACAGCAACATTCTGGATCATCATTATCATGACTAGCAGCTGGATTTCCCAATGGCTGCATCATTAATTGTGTAGGAAATATTGGAGGACTTTTGGAATCATGAAGATGATCATGATCAAATTTGATTTCAGTGGTGCCATCTCTCTTGGATAATATCTGGCTTTTGGTCGACTGAATGGGTTGACTATGCTCATGAAGCTTTTCATAATTAGTCACCTACTTTTCAGGGAGAAGTTTGATCAGTTCCTTTCTTGGAATCTGTCTCGGAACATGAACGCAGTGGGGTTGGTCATTTGTATTGACAGTGATTAAGAGAGAATCTCTTGATCCATGCTTGGAGAAATTAAAAGCATGGTCCTGAATTCTGTAAACTATCTGCTAATGCAACGTAGCCATGATCGATGATGGAACTTGAGGAGCCCCAACAATCTGGACTTGAACTTGAAGGGCTGAGAGCAGATTTGGATCTGCTGCTAAAGCCATTGTAAAATTTGGGAAGAGAGTAACCATGACAAGGCCAAAATTTAGAGTAGCTTCAACAGTAGTAATACAAGCATGTTGGTATTCCAAATATCTGGAATCCAATAAAGCAATTCTAGCAACAACTGATTTTCCTTTAGCTCCATGGTAATTTAGAGCAAGACGAATGGCTCCAAAGTGGATGTGAGAGTAACCTGCCCTTTGCCATTCTTTAGGGAATTCTGGTGGAATCTCAAGCGTAACAAACTGTTCTTGAGATGAAGCAGAAATGGGATGGCTATCAAATCGTGAGGCTTCTTTATATGAAATAGATTATATTAGTGAAGATAATAAAATCCAACCTACAAATCTTCCTACTGTAAATCCCTATTCTACTTATAAAAAGACCTCTTTCTCTCCTATCAGGTCCATTAAAACTCTTATCCATAATACTCCCAAACATGCAAAAGAGTATATTCAAGCAGAAACAGAAACAGAAACAGAAACAGGGAGCAAAATAGAGAGAACAAAAATGAACAAAAAAAAAATATAAATTTTAACAGGGTTAAGAATGATTTCTTTTTTATTTTTTTAAATTTATATAGGGGTATTATGCGACGTCGTTTTGGAGGTGATTTAAAAGCCCAAAACGACGTCTTTTCAAGCGTAACCCAATGATTATACTTGAACTTCTCCAGGATCCGCGTGTTTTTGAAGGTTGGGCAAATTGCTCCTAGGCCCTTCTATTTTTTTCCTTTTTCAATTTTTTTCATATCACTTGTTGTTTATTTTATTTTTACCCCTTTGATTTCATTTTCTTACAAATCAGTCCCTTGACCTACTGTTGACCCATTAAGGGGATGACACTTGTATTGGGGTGGGGAAAATAACTTACTGGGTCCCTATATTTTTCTATTTCATTTCATTTTAGTCTTTTATCTGCTTCTTTGTTTTTTTTGTAACTTGCACTTTAAATTTCGTTTAAATTTCAATTTAGTCCTCAATTTATTTTATTCATCACATTTATATTCTTTTTTTATTTCCCTGCACTTTTACTTTTTGTTATTTATATTTTCGCCCCTTAAAATTGCACAATTTGTTATTTTGTCCTTAATTATTATCATTAATTATTATTATCAGCACTAATTGATATTTTTTACAACATTATTATTTTTGTTATGATATATTGGGTTATTTATGTTCTTATGATATCATATAACACGTTTATACATACTCGTGTATCCTATATAATGTATTATGTTCGAATAAGTCCATAGTATGTCACATTAGAAGCTATTCATTCTCATGCAATGTACATTTAGCAATTTGAACCGAGGTGATGCTCTTTAATTAGGGGATTCAAGAAGTTGTGCCCCTAACTTACAAAGTACGATTTTCTCCTTGAACCAAAATAATCGAATGTCTTTTTAAAAAAAAAATTAAAATGTATAAGATTTAGATAATAATTAAACGACAAGTATTCTTAAACTTGGGGATTTGAGATGTCGTGTACTAACTTACGGGACATGCCCATTTCCTCTCGATTAACTAGAAATAAGAGTACCTTCTCTGTAAGGTTCAAGTTAAAGAGTAATATTTTTTTAGTAATGTCTTCAAATAATACCATTCGCATGCATAAATGAGTCGTATTTTTTAAAATCATTATTGAATTCGCCACTTTTGACACTAACACTGTAATGACCCAAAATTCACGAGTATCGAAAAAAATATTGTCGGGCCTCCTTTTTAGTGAAATGGGTTCATAAATATTTATTAAAAATATTTACAAAGTTAGTTGTGTGTTTAATTAAGTTTTGGTTAGGATAATTAGTTTAAAATAGGAGTAATTAGGAAAAGGACTAAATTGAAATAGAGAGTGAAAGTTCAATAATAGATTAAAGAAAAGCTAAAGGGATTAATTAGGGAAATAAGCCAATTATAGAGAATGCGGCCGCATAAATGAAAGAAAAATCTTTCGTTAAATATATTATATATTATTATATTATTATATTATAATATAACTTAAAAATAAATAAATAAATAAATCAAATTTTGTGACAAGTGTGTGGTAATATTGAAAAACATATGTAATAAATAAAATAAATACATTTATAATATATATGTTTACTTACTAAATAAGGAAATATTGTTATATTATAATACTATTATATTATTATAATAAACATAAGTTAAATAAAAGAAATAAAAGAATAGAAATAAGAAAGAAATAGAATTGAAATAGAGAGAATAGGGAGAAAGAAAGAAGAAAGAAAAAGAAAATTTGGAATTTTAGGGTTCAAACTTAAATTGGTAAGTCAATTTAATTCATTTTCTTGTAATTTTTGAGTTTTTATGATCCTAGAACAAAATACTATTAGGTATATGTTGAAAATTTGAAAGTTAGTAGATTTTTTAATGTAGTTTAGATTGAATTAATGGATGAATTAGAGATTGAATTGATGGAAATTCAAATTAGAAATGAGAAAAGAATTAAATTGTGAAATAAGTTATAAACTTTATGAAATAGGGACTAAATTGTAAGAAATGTGAAATTAGGGTTTTGTGGTGGAAATTAGAGAGTTAAGTTAAGTTATAAGTAGAAATTGAGTGAAAATAAGGTATAAATTGTGATAGAAATAGAAATAATTTTAGTTAGGGATTAAATTGAAATTGAGGTAAAAGTTGAATAGAAAATTTAAAGTAATTGATGTGAATTAGTAATTGTATTGATATTGTATTGATGATTATGAATTATTTTAATTTTCGTAGCTAACATCGTACCGGAAACATCGACAAAGAAAGGAAAGGAGAAAGTTGACGAGGAGTGATTCAAAATACGGTTTGTATTACTATAATTCAAATTTAATTATTATTAATTATTGCATTTGATTAATATAAATGGTAAGTAAAATAAGAAAAGAAATTGAATGTGATTATTTATTGGAAATTGAAGTGGTTTGAATTGAATTATTGAATTATTGTGGTATTGAATTGGAATATGGGAATTTGTGATTGATATGAATTTGATTGAAATTGAATTGAGAAATATGAATTGAATACCCTATTAACGGGCCGGGCTAAGTCGGATATAGTTGGCATGCCATAGGATTGGAAGAGTTCAGGGATACTCTGTAACGCCCCAAATTTTCTTATTTTCGACTTTTGTAAATTTATGGCATGGAAAAAAATATCTGAATATGTTTTGCATTGATTTGACATAAATATTTGTCTGCTTCAGTGGTTAAGTGTTTTGGGTGTGTTGGGGAGGTCCCATGTTCAAGCCAAGACTTGGGCTAAATTTTGGTTTTTATTTGGTTTGAGCCTTATTTGGTTTTTATTTGGTTTGAGCCTTACTCTTGCTGAATAGGCTTAAAAGTATTTATTTGTAAAAGTATGTCAGAATGGACTTGCTGGTCTAGTGGTTGTGTAGAGTGTTAGCTTGCTTGAGGTCTGGTGTTTGAATTCCTATACGAGCAAGAAAAAATATTTTGCTACTCGTGCCGTGGAAGAGGTGGAGTTTCAATGAAACTCTGTTAGTGGAGTGATGGATGGAGAGAATTGAGGGATATGGGTATGGGGTTTAACAGTTTCTGTTCAGTATTGCTTTCTCCAAAATTTCAATTCTCTCTTGTTCTAGAATAACTCTTTGCTGAAAATTCTCAGCAAGTTCCCTCTACCCACCTTCTTCTTCTTTTAGCCGACTTTTTCTCATTCTTTCTCTTATTGCGATTGCTCCCCTTTTTCCATTTAGTCTCTACGTCTTTTCGTTTTGCTCTCTTCTGACGTGTTGGTAAGTGATGCTCTCTTTCAATCATGTTTGATTCTTGTGTTGGTTATTAAAGAGAGTATTATTTTGTGTTAGGAAATCTTTAAGTGGCTGTGATTTTCGAATAGTGTTGACGGAGTACGGAATTGACAGTATTTGCTCAAGGTAGGGGTTTTTCGTTCTTAACAATTCGGATTAAGTTACTGAAATTGGACTCTAGATTGTCAATTTTAGGTTTGGAAGGGCTTAGGAGTGCTTTGGCATCGAAAATGAACCCTGTGTGTACTTCGGTTGCACTGAAATCGCGTTTTGACGAAAGTCAAAAATGAAACTGTCGATGCCACACGAGCGTGTGGACTACCCGTGTGGAGGCCGTGTGGTGAGACGCAGCAGTGTGATCGACAAACCAGGCTGTGTGTGCTTAACAAGGACACGACGGACACAGCTGCATAACAGTTGGCTAGGCTGTGTGTGAGGCACGAGCTAGGCCAAT
The DNA here is from genome assembly GCA_020496765.1 of Gossypium stocksii. Lineage (NCBI taxonomy): Eukaryota > Viridiplantae > Streptophyta > Magnoliopsida > Malvales > Malvaceae > Gossypium > Gossypium stocksii. Next base: position 8,382,132 of record CM035623.1, read on the forward strand.
TGGGCCGTGCGGGCTACACGAGCATGTGGGCCTACACGAGTGAACCACACGGGCGTGTGGGGTTTTAGGCACGAGCCTTGTGATCCACACGACCAAGGTCAAATTGGGCCGTGTGGGCCACATGGGCATGTGGGCCCACACGGGTAGGCCACATGGGCGTGTGAGCCCATTTTCTGAATTGTTTTGTGAAGTTGCACAAATCACCCAAGTCGACTGTGACCTGATGTAGGGTTGGTAAGCGTTACTCAGACACCTTATTCTGTGATATGATTCAGAGATGTATGCTAGCATGTTATACTTAGCATGTGTGTTAATATTGTTCTGGATATGATTGTATGATCTGTATCTGCATTATAGCATGCCATGATATTTTAATACATTGCATTGGGTTGGGTTTATTGTTGTTGAAGTGAAGGAAGTCTATAAGGCTATTAGCCTATTATCTGGCAGCTCTGCTGCATATATATGATATGTGTCGTAATACGGTACGATTTGGCGTGTAGGGCTAGATGAGTTGATTTTATCCCCATACTTGGTGTGTAGGGTTGGGTGGGTCGATTTTATCCCCACATGGTGTGTAGGGTTAGACGGAGATGATGTGCAGAGTTGGTAGGCATATGCTGTTCTGATCTGATATGCATGTATTATCTATATGGGCTAAAGCCTGATTATGTTCTGAGTGGGCTAAGGCCTACACCGTATCTATTAAGGGCTCAGGCCCAAATTATGTCTATTTTCTATTAAGATTGTATGCATGCTTTACTGTGGGGATGTACACACTGAGTTTATGAAAACTCACCCATTTATTTATTTATCTATCAGGTAATCCCTAGTAGTAGTTGGATCAGTGTAGCGGAGGGCTCGGCAGTGACCACTATTAGATACACTCTGTTTTTTCGCGATTTTACTGCATTACTGTTTTTTTTTATTATTTTGGAATTAATTATGTAATTTTGGACTTGGACGGTTTTTTATTTTTATGTTGGGTTTCCAAATTGTTATTTATGGAAATTTTAAACTACAATGTCACAAAAGTATCGTTTTTTTCAAAATTAACTAAGAGCTTTCACGTAAAAGAAATGGGTTTAAGCAACTAAGTTGATTCGCGATTTTTCGACTTAAGTAAAGATAATAACCGGAACAATTTTTAACTTGCTAAGGTATTTCCAAAAGCACTCTCAGTGACGCCGCCAGATTCGGCTATAACGTCTAGGCCAGGTGTAGGTTGTTACATACTCGACCACGAGTCGATTAGGCACTAAAAGTGTTGTATTATTGCTTCTGATTAGGTACTGAGTACCGTTTGCTTCGGCAATGCCGATTTGGCACAATGTACCGTACTGGTGTGTTTGGTTGGATCTGTGTATCCACTAAGGTCCGAGTTATGTGAATAGGGGTAAAAAAACAAATTGGTAAAAGAATTGATATTAAATGAATTGGTTAGTTAAATGATTGGATATGAAATGAATTGAAAATTTGAAATGAGATGTGAAAATGAAATGAACTTGAAATAGTGTTATAATGTATGAATTCATTTGAATGCAAGTATGAGAGATTATTATTACTATTGAAATATGTTGGTTTATTACATGATTGATTTTTGAATGGTTATAAGCATAAATTGGATATGCATATTTTTACTATGTCACAGACAGATTTGAATTATAGTAATACCACTAGGTATAAATATACTCAGCGTACAGTTTGTTTCCCTATACAGGTTAGCTGAAGTTAAAGTTTCGGTCCAGCATCCAAGCCAATACCAAACTCAGTAACGTGGTGACATATTTTCTCTTTTGTGACATGGCATGTACCTAGGTTGATTGTATAGGTCATTTGAAATATGTTTGTAAATGGTAATATAAGTTAACCTTGGATGGGTATATACAATATAAATGAAATGTTAAATTATGAAATAACATGTTTGGGTCATTTTGGTATGGTATTTGAATTGGATTGAATCAAATAAATTGAATTGATTTGGATAATACATATGATATATTTATGAAATGTATGTAAATTATCTGTTTAAATTTCATATTTGATTTGGTATGTCCGGTAATACCTCATAACCCTGTTCAAGCGATGGTTTAGGGTTAAGGGGTGTTACAAACACTTCAAGTAATCAACTAGGTACCAATTTTGGGCGTTATGAGGGTGCTAATCCTTCATTATACGTAACCGACTCCCGAGCCCACTTCCTAGATTTTGTAGACAAAAAATTTATCATTTTAGTAAAATTAACCTTTTTTTATTAAAATGATTAAATCTTAAGGTGTAAGAGTCTAGCTATACATGCCACAAATTAGTGATAGTGTGATGTCTCCCGACGCGAATAAGAGCTATCTTGTTTAGATGAAGGTACTGTAACACCCCGAAAATTTCTACAGTGAAATATTATCCTTGATATAGTAAAATAAGGAAATAAAGTGACGAGAAGAGGAAATTTGAGTTATGTCATTGGGAAATATATTATGACATATTAATTCAAGAAAGGACTAAATTGTAAAAGTGAGAAAAGTTTTGTTGCTCAAGAGTAAATATTCATAATTTGAGGGGTTAAAAGTGTAAATATGAAAAGTTGAAGGACCAATAGTGCAAATATTTTAAGGGTAGAATAATCTAGAAACTAAGGAAAATTGATGAATCAGGACTAAATTGAATAGGTGAAGAATTATGAGGGACTAAGTTGCAATTTTACCAAATTAAGTGATAACTCAAGGAAGGAATTTTAAAAGATCATAAAGGGTAAAATGGTCAATTGGAAGAGAGAGAAATTTAGAAAGTAATGATTATATTGATGATATTTTATAATTATATATTAAATTATTATTATTTTATTAATATTTTAATAAGATATTTTATTATTTTATTATTTTATTTAGTATATATATATGCGTGTGTGTGTGGAAAAAAAAGAAAAGAAAGAGAACAACACCATCCATTTTCATGCATCCCGCGTTAGAAAGAAAAGAAAGAGAAGAAGAAACTTTCCTTTCTTTACAATTTGGTCTTTCCACCAAAAATTCACCATTTTTACCTAGAAACCAAAAGAATTTCCATAGCTACCGAAGGAGAAAAATGTTAAGCAGACTATGGGGAGTTAGAATGTCAAGTTGGACTCAAGAAATAGAAGCTGGAAGAGAGAGAATATCAAGTTAAAGTCTGAAACCAAGTGGACAAGGTAAGAACATCAATATTTTCATATATTTTTAAGTTTGATATTATTGAAAAAGCATGGAAATGTGTTAATATAGAGTTTTCTTATATATGGTTCTATGTTCTTGATATGTTAGTGAAGAGAAAATAAGAGAAAGTGATGGGAAATATTGTAGAGAAGGGAAATAAGAGTGTTATAAACTTGATAATCAACATTTTGCACTAAAACTGTTTTGGACAGCAGCAGTAGGTCAACTTTGAAAAATCACCAAAAATGGTAGAAATTGAATTAGAAGTTGAGTGAGATATGGAATTAAATCTCAATGAGTCTATTTTCATATAAAAGAAACAGAACAAGTAAATAAATTCTGTACTTTGAGGTATTTATATTTTTGTGAGACTGATTTAGAATGATTTCAGGATCCTCTGTTCTGACTTGGAAAAATCATTAAAAATTGTATAAAAATTATTATGGGACATAATTTATATGGTTTGATTCTTTAGTGAGTATATTTTTATAAGAAACAAACAAGAACATCATTTGAATTCTGTACAAAAAGATAATTAAATTTTACCAAAGAGTGGTCAGAACTGTCAAACAGCAAAATAGGAGAGATTTTAATGAATAAACTGTACTAATTGGATAGACCAAAAATTCTGAAAATTTTATGGTAAGAAGACATGTGAGTCTAGTTTTAGGGAAAATTAGATGATCTTAATTTGGAGTTCTGTAACTCAAGATATAAATAATTTAGTAACTATAACTCAAATGGACAGTTTTGAAAATACATATAAGTAAATAGTGAAAGTTTTGATAATGTTACTTATAAGCATGTTATATAAATTAAGGATGTGGAATGGAGTGGAGGAGGAGGAAAATATGTATGAATATTCAACTAGCATGGCTAATTTGCATGTTTTAGGCTCAAGGATTAAATTGAATAAAAGTAGAACTTTATGGGTGATTTTGTAAAAATGTCAAAAATGATCAAATTGCATGTAATGGATTATTTTATTATTTAAATTACAAAATTGAATGAAAATATTAATTTAGATCAAGATCAAGTGAAAACATGTTTTAGGGATTAAATTGAAAAGTGTTGAAATTATGGAAAATTTTGATATTTCATAAAATTCATAGGCCGTTATCAATATGTATGAGAATAATGGCTGTAAACAAGGATTAAATGACAATACTTTTATTTTTCTGGAATCAAGGATGAAATTGTAATTAATTAAAAGTTTAAGGGGTAAAATGGAAATTTTGCGTAAAGCATTAATTAAATGTATTAGAATATGAAATGAATGAAAATGACGATTAAATTTATTTATAAAGATTCGTGCAACTAAAATACAAGACTTGAACGTGGAAAAGAAAAGATATCGGATTAGTGAAATTATAAACATAAACAAGCAACGAGGTAAATTAATGTAGCTTGAATTGTATTTTTAAATACATGAAATCTTGATATAATGTATTACCTGATTTAAGTTTATGAAGAAATGGAAAGAAAATGATATTCATCTTGACATGTAAATATGTGATTATTTTTGATACGATGATACAAGAAAATTAAGCATACTGAGATGAGTAATAAAATTCAAGTAAAACATGTCAAGAAAAATAAGCACGTTTAAGCGACAACATGTTTTAATTGGTTTCAAATATGAATGTTAGATGAAATAAAATATTTGATAGATAAATTAGTAACTCCGGTAATGCTCCGTAACTCTATTCCGGTGATGGATTCGGGTTGGGGGCGTTACAGGTACTCTCCAACCGAGCTACACCCGATCACGTAGATGGTGATTATAAAGTATTCGAATAAAGTGCAATTATGAGGAGTCGAAACTTGGAAAGATACGAACAAGAATTCGTGAAATGTATATGTACATATTTGTGATATGAGAAACATGAAATAGAATTTGTACATGGCATAATGAGCTTATCTATGATTGGTTGACAATCCCATGGTGCATATGATTGATTTGTTTGAGTGAATACATGTGTTTAGATAACTTACTAAAATTACAGGTGGAATGAATGTTCACATATAATTATTTGAATGATTACGATTAGTAAGCTCGTATAACTTAAGTAAATGTGTTAAACTGTTTGGATAGATTTATATGATCATAATGACATGCATATGATGATGTGCGAAATGAAAGTTTCGATTGTAATGTATATTCACCCATGTTTGTTGGCCCTCATATGATATGATGTGCTTGATACGTTTAATTAAGTGAATGTGACGAGAAAAGTTATCCAGCATTCATAGAATATGTGCATAACTGAACTTAAGCGAATAAGATAATTGGAAAATTGTGAAATACAAATATGAACGATGATTTTTCCTGAAATGAATGACATGATTGTGGTGATGTCGTTATGATGATGAAAGTTGTGTAATATGCATGTATATATGAGAGCCGAGTTAGAGGTCCTACGACCTCACCCCCTTTACCAGAGTGGTGTTTTGTAATGGAATTTCATGAGATTTGCGCTGAATAAACTCACACGTGTGAAACCAAAGAGTTTAGTGGGGAAGCAATTATAAACATGATTAAAGATTGAGAATGAGTTGATAAATAAGCCAGAGTTAGAAAAGTATTAGGTCGACATAAAGATTATTTGAGATATGCACTGCCACAGTTAGAGAAGAAATTTACTTTGGTAAATAGAATTACCCAGGTATGAGGTCGAGAAAATGTAATGATTTTGACCTTCTTAAAACTGATCTTCTTTAGTGAAAAGAATAATATGGGATTTATGATGACAGAAATAGTTGGAGAAATAATAATTGAAATATGAGATGTCTGAGTATGGTAATTATAGTGAACAGATGATGACTGCCTCTCTTGGTATATTCTAAAAGATTATTATTCTCGGAAGTGTTATAGTAGCTATCTACCTCCTGATGAAATTCTTGTTATATGAGAATGCTACCTGATCTAAATGTTAGACGAAGGCATTGTCGGTTTGACCGATTTATAATCTGTTTTGCTTTACTTTTCTTTGGTATTCTGTTATATTTTGTTTGTTGAGAACTTATGAGAAAGTGCATGTGATGCTATGATTCTGTTTCTTTTAATTATTGCATTTGATTCCAATAGGATGAAATGATGTTTTCATCTGGACTTTTTCTCTTTGAGGATTTATCGAGGTCTTTCATATTTTATTAAGAGTTTGTTTTTAGTTTTTTGAAATAGTATCGTATCTCGGGATTTCTCTATTGTAAATTTCTTTACTTGGTCTTCTTGTTATCTTTGTTCCATAATCTGTCAATTATGAATCATGTTCAAAGAGTGTTCATTAGCTTGCGATAGTCATGTCAAGTGTGACTATGCTCCAGATTTGATCATGGTAATATGGTGATTTTAATATTTGGATTTCTCTAATTTCCGTGTAAGGATTTGACATTGGCAAAGGCATAAGTGGTGAAATTTCAAATTTCAATTGGTATGATGGATCTCTTTTCTCAAGTAAGTTAATCAAAGCTAATGTCTTCAATTGAGATATATTAGTTATTTGGGCTAATGCAAGTGAAATGGTCTTTGATTAGCATGATGAATAAATTCCGGATGATTGTATGATAAAAAATTTTTGTCTTATGAAAGTAATAAAATAGATGGTAATTGTGTGAAATACTTAGAATTTAGGGTTTTTCCATGAGAATTCATGTTGTTCGCTAGATTTTATGGAGGAAAATGAATTTTGGTTGTTAAATAAACAACTTTTATGAAAGAAATTGCATGAAAAGCTACTAAATGGGCTACTTTGTGAAAGTCTAGGGGCAAAATGGTCATTTTGCCAAAATATGAATTTTAGATTGTCTAAGTTTAACGTGATGATTAAATGAGAAAGTTTTATTATTTTAGATTAAGAAAATCGAGATTCGGGCTTAAATTGAGAAAGGACGTGGTTTAGGACAAAAAGGGAACGATTAGTTGTTTTACTATTCAAGGTAAGTCCGTGTGACTGAATAAGCATATTATCCATGTTATTGTTAATATACTTGAAATCTATCTTGCTATGATTGTATTGAATTATATGTTGATGATATTGGATATAAGAAAATGATGCCAAATGTTAATAACATTTATGTGATGATTGGGTACATTGGAAATTTGATGGAATATGATATTCCATTGAAACGAGTAAGTTGGTGTGATAATAATAATGCAATGTTGTTGTTGTTGTTGTTTATGTTTGAAGCCTAAATTGATAAGGCTTAGAATGAGTAAGTTTATATGTAAATGATATATAATGCCTCAAAAATCTATGTTTTGATTTTATGTGTTTTGATTCGAATAATGGATTGTTTAAGTGATTTGCAATTTTTTTTTTCTTATTTAAAGGAACCTGGGTTTTTGTAGATAGTCTTTTAATTAGTTGTGGTTAAAATGTGACACAAAGATATGGTTGGTAAGGAGGTAAGTGGCGTGATTAAGGTTGCAAGGGAGTTTGGGTTCGAATACCATGTTGTGCAAATGAATATTTATTTTATTTTTTTATGGTGTGAGAGGTGGAGTCTAACTGAAACTCTGTGATAAACCATAAATACAACATATTTTTATCCCATGCTTGGTATATTTTTGGATGATTTACCGTATGATTTAATGAATTCGATGCTCCTAATCCTTTAATTTCATGTTTTATACTTAGGTGGGTATAGGAAAGTGAAAAAAGTAAGAAATAGGCCAAAAACGAGCAAAATGGGCCAAAATCAGCATTCAACACGGCCTAGGCACTTCTACATGGGTTATCCACACACCCGTGTGAGACACACGGGTAGGCCACACGCCCGTGTGACAACACTGTGTCGACTTAAAACCAACTCAGTATTACACACGGCCTGGACCTTTGTATACAGGCAGACCACACAGCCGTGTCCATGCCGAGCCCTGTTTCAATTTTACTCGGAAAAGGCTAATTTTTAGGTATTTTGGGCATTTCAAAGTCTATATAAACACACTAAGGGAGGATTAAGGGGACACATAGAGTAGAAAGCAAGGAATTACTCGAAGAAAGCCGATTGATTCATCTCAGAAGCAGGATCTCCATTAAAACTGAAGATCTCCCTTCAATTTCCCTCGAAGTTTTTGGGTTCTTTATGTTTTGTTATTTTCTAATTTTTGAGATGTTTTTCTTTATAAACATGAACTTAATTCCCTAAATACCTAAGGGGGATGAAACCTCAGACGGATCTTGTTATTATTTTCTGAGTTATATGATAAATACTTGATTTGTTCTTAATTATGTTTAATAATTCACGTGTTAATATTTTAGGATATTAATTCGGGTCAAATGTGCTTATTCAGTGGAGCAAAAGTCCCTATTTAAGAGTAGATCCAACATAATTAAGCAGAGTTGATTGCAATTCTAGAGATAGGATGATGAAAATTTGCCGGATTAGAGTCAAATCTAATAGGGAAATCCATAGATCAAGTTAATGCAATACTAGGGGTTTTAATTTGAAAGAAATTTCAATTAATCAACCTAGGGTTAGTTATTTTTAGTCTCGAAAGAGATATTAACATAAATTAGGGATTTCTACGGATCAAGTCAAGTGAATAAATCGTTTAACTCAGAGTCAGAATAATAAGTGAAGTCTAGGTGAATTCTTCCTTGGGTCTTAATCAATCGTTTTTCCGAAAGTATTCTTCCAAATCGCTCTTGTGCATTCTTAGTTAGTTAATTAGTTTAGTTAATTTAGTTTAAAAACAAATCTCATTTATTTCTTAGGCTAGATAATAAAAAGAAAGTTAATATTAATACTCTTAGTCACTGCGGATTCGACATTCCGGTCTTGCCATAAGCTATACTACTGTTCGATAGGTGCGTTTGCCTTTATCCTGGTAATAGTTTAGTTTTGCGGTACGATCAAATCACATCAAGTTTTTTGCGCCGTTGTCGGGGACTAAGATATTAGGAACACTTGATTTTTATTACTTTAGCCATTTTTACTTTTATCACAACTTACTTTTTGTTTTTAATTTAATTTTTATTTTCTAATTTCTCTGTTATTTCTTTCTGATAGGTGTCTCTAGTTTATGACTAGAAGGAATTCGTCAGGACCTTTGCTATTTGACAGTGAGATTGAAGCTTCAGCCCGCAGAAACAGAAGAGAAATAAAGCGAAGTCTACAATACATAGAAGAAAAGCAAGAGGACGATATCCACCATACTGAAGAGATGGTGGAAAATCCAAATAATCCGCTACCTCCTGTGTAGCCGCAGTTCTTGTAAATTAGAATCCTGCTCCTTGTACTATATATGATTATTCTAAGCCTAATTTAGCTGGTACTGAATCTAGTATTGTTAGACCTACTGTTGCTGCAAATAATTTTGAACTGAAACCTAACACCATACAGATGATACAACAGTTTGTTCAGTTTGATGGTTTGTAGGACGAGGACCCTAATGCACAATTAGCAAACTTTCTGGAATTCTACGACACATTTAAAATTAATGGCGTTTTTGATGATGCCATTCGTCTTTGGTTGTTTCCCTTTTCTTTGAGGAATAAGGCTAAATAGTGGTTAAACTCTCTACCGTGAGGGTCTATCACTACTTGGGACCAAATGACTGAAAAATTTCTTTTAAAGTATTTTTTGTCGGCTAAAACGACAAAGTTAAGGAATGATATCTCTTCTTTTGTGTAGATGGATTTAGAAATGCTCTAGATGCATGTGATAGATACAAGGACTTGTTGAGAAGGTGCCCTCACCATGGGTTACCTCTGTGGCTTCAGGTTCAAACTTGCCACAATGGTTTGAACCCCTCAACGAGGCAAATGATCGATGTAGCTACCGGTGGAACAATAAACAACAAAACACTTGTGAAGGCTTATGAGTTCATAGAAGAGATGTCACTGAATAATTATCAGTGGCAAGTTATGAGGACAAAGCCGACAAAAGCCGTCGGTGTTTTTAATGTTGACGCGGTCACTATGCTTTCTAACTAGGTCGAACTTTTAAATAAAAAGATTGATGATTTAGTCGGTTAACCAGGAATGTTTAGAAGCATTTAATACTCTCAAGGAAAAATTAACTAATGCTCCAATTATATTTGCACCTGATTGGAATCTTCTTTTTGAGCTAATGTGTGATGCGAGTGATTTTGCAGTAGGTCCAGTTTTTGGACAGCGAAGAGATAAACATTTTCAACCAATATATTATGCTAGCAAGACTTTGACGACCGCACAAGAGAATTATGCCACTACAAAAAAATAGTTGCTTGCTGTGGTTTTTGCATTCGATAAATTTAGACCATATCTAATTCTGTCTAAAGTTGTCGTTTATACTGACCACTCTACCCTTCGCTATCTTTTAACTAAAAATGATGCAAAGCCTCGACTAATAAGGTGGATTTTATTATTGTAGGAGTTTGATCTGGAAATACAAGATAAAAAAGGGGCTAAAAACCTTACGGCTACTCACTTGTCTAGGCTTGAGAATCCACATCTCAAGGAACTTGATGAAGCCGAGATAAATGACTCATTTCTTGAAGAACAACTTTTAGTCGTATCTGATTCTGAGGTACCTTGGTTTATAGATATTACGAATTATTTAGTGGTTAACATCTTACCAAAAGCGTTGACACATCAGGAGAAGAAATGATTCTTTACCGATGTGAAAAACTACTTTTGGGAGGATCCTTTTCTTTTTCGTATATGTGTAGATCAAGTCATTCGAAGATGCGTTACGAAGTCAGAAGCCATTAAAATCTTAGAACACTGCCATTCAGGACCAACCGAAGGACATTACAGTGGGACTAGGATAGCACATAAAACACTTGAATCAGGTTTCTATTGGCCCACACTGTTCAAGGACGACAACAGGTATGTTACTTCTTGTGGTAAATGTCAAAGAACAGGTAATATCTCCAAACGCGATGAAATGCTTCAAACATATATACTTTCATGTGAAATATTCGATGTATGGGGTATTGATTTTATGGGTCAATTCCCTAGTTCATTGGGAATAAATACGTCTTAGTATCTGTTGATTATATGTCTAAATGGGTGAAAGCCCAAGCTTTACCTACTAATGATGCCAAGTTTTACCTATTAATGATGCCAGAGTGGTAGTGAAATTCCTTAAGAAACTCTTCTCTCGATTTGGAACACCAAAGGCTATTATTAGTGATAGGGGTACTCATTTTTGTAATGCTCAGTTCGACAAAGTTCTTAAAAAATATGGAGTGCACCACAGAACATCCACCCCTTACCACCTTTAAACTAGTGGACAAGTCGAAGTAGCCAATTGAGAGCTTAAACGTATCTTAGAAAAAACCGTAGAGTCAAACAGGAAAGATTGGGCAATGAAAGTAGATGATACTTTATGGGCCTATAGAACTGCTTTTAAAACTCTCATAGGAACATCACCTTATAAACTTATTTATGGGAAAAGTTGTCATCTATCGTTTGAACTAGAACATAAGGCATTTTGGACTATAAAATTTCTTAACTTTGATCTCAAACTTGCAGGTGAGAAGAGACTAATGCTGTTGAACAAGTTAGATAAGTGGAGAGTCAATGCACACGAGAATTAACGCCTATACAAGAAAGTAACAAAGTGTCACCATGATGCTCGTATAAAGCAACCAAAGCAATTTGAAGTCAGAGATCTTGTGTTGTTATACAACTCAAGACTCAAATTATTCCCTGGAAAGCTGAAATCAAGATGGTCAGGTCTATTCATAGTCCAAACCATCTTTCCATACGACACAGTGTAGGTAACCCATCCAAACCACGTCACTTTCAAGGTAAACAATCATTGACTCAAACTTTATAATGGTGAGGATTTTAAAAATGATAGAGAGGAGCTTCGGCTCCTCGTGCCCTCGTAAAGGTGCACGCAAGGTAAGTCAAGCTTAGACTCTAAATAAGAGCTCCTCGGGAGGCAGCTTGGGACTAACTTCACTAATTTTCCTATTTTCAGCTTAAAAATTTTTAACAGAAACTAATTGAATTATAAAATGCAGGTTTCCCTTCCCACACGGCCTGACACACAGGCGTGCCCTTGGCCGTGTGGCTACCACGGAATAGGTACATGGGCATGTTTGGACCATGTGGATTCAAAAACTTAGTTTTAAAATTTCAAGGAATTTGATAGTGACCCACACGGACGTGTCCTCGGCTGTGTGGAAGTAGGACTAAATTTTCCTCAAAACTTAGGAAGCCACACGGGATACGACAAATTCCCACGGTCGTGTGATATGGCCGTGCGAGTCTCATTATTTAGACACACTGGTATGCACCTGGCCGTGCTAAAACTGGACCTTAAAATTCCCCAAAATTAGCGTAGGCACGGGATACAATAAGTCCCCACGGCTGTGCGAGAACAGGTGTGCTTAAGGCCGTGTTTGAACCTGAATTACATATCCCAATTTTGAACCAAGTTAGGATAGAACACGGGCATAACCCACAGCCATGCCCAAAAGACGTATGCTATTCTAACTTCATTAACCAGCTAAACGAGCGTGGGGAGTACTAGCAAGCGTGGAAACACATCACATAGCCGTGCGAGATGGTCGTGTGAGATCCTGACTCACTTACTTAAAAGCACACTGGCGTGCAGGATATCCCACGGGCGAGGGAGAAATGAAGGTGTGCACACACGACCGTGCAAGGTGGCCGTGTGGAGGACACGACTAGGAGACACGGCCGTGTCCATAGGCTGTGTACGATATTGACTCAAGTTTTTAAGAACACACGGGCTGCATAGTTGTCATATGGGTATGGGCCACGGTCGTGTGACCCAACACGAGCCTGGCACAACCGTGGCCCCTATTTAACCAAACCCTAATTTTTTTATTTTTATTTTTACCCTTTTCACTATTCATCTCCCCTAACCCCTTTCCCTCAGTCGCCGACCCCACCCTACTTTGACCATTCTCCTATTTTCTTCCTTTATTTTCCTCTCTTTCCCACCACCACGACCGACTCCCCTTCCTTCCCCCTACCCTACCTCGCACCACAACTCTGTTCGGCCCCCTCCTCCGAGTGCCACCTCGCCGTTCCCCTTTTCTCTTCTGCATTCCCTCTTTTTCCCTTCGCCGGCCACACCATCCAAACCCCCTAACCTTACCTCCAACTCTCAGCTCTCCCTCACGTCTCCCTTTTCCCTTATTCCCTATTTTCCCTTCCCTTCCCCAACCACTCCTTTCCCTTTTTTGGTCGACCAACACTCAACCACGTCCCTCCCCTCCACCTCGAACAATTTTGCACCCCATACACTCCAACCACCCATGTTGTTAGTTCTTTCCCTTCTCATTTTTGTTTATTATTATTTTTATTAATACCATTAGTGTTAATTTTTACATTTCTTCTTTTTCTTTCTCTATTGCTATTATTTTTGAATTGTTGGATATTATCAATTTATGGTTGATTCTTGCTTGGTTGACCCTTATTAGTTTAAAATTAATAATTTCATGACTTTGTTTAGTTTTGACCAATAGCAGTATTTTGAGTTTATTTTTGCTTTAGGATCTCTTAAGTCTTTCTATATGATATTCATATCCTGCTTGCTTCATTTGTTCTATTCAGTAATCATTAATGTAGTTTACTGACTAAGTATTCCCCCTAGTTATCTCATCTGATAGATTTAGTTGAATTGGCTGCTGGTCCCTTATTCATTTACCTATTGTGTTGATTATCTCTTTTAGGGACAATATGATGAACACAAGGAAAAAGACCGTGGCACCAGTATCGAAAAATGAAAGAGGTCAGGTATGACATCATCGAATGCGGCCACTGAGGTGCGTCATCCATATCTTCAATTCCCACCGGGACCTCAAGAGGAGCTATTCCAGATTCTTCGTACATGACCCATTGGCATGGGCCGGTGCATCAATTGGGCCGTATTAAAGTAGGTACACCTGGCTGACTCAGTTCGGGCCCTTCTGGCAATAGCCTCATGGGACAGATTCTTTGACATCATTGAGTCGACGTATATGGGGATCACCTTGGAGCTTTGCTCGACATTTCAGCTACAGACAGTCGTGTCGGGGTTTGATGACCCAGGCACAGTCCAGTTTCGTCTTGGTGGCTTGGTATGCCAACTGAGTGTCCTAGAGTTCGAAGTCGTCTTGGGACTTTATATAGAATAATTTATGGACGCAGACAACTTTCCTCATCTCCACTGCCACATTCATTACGCACCTTCCTCATGTTGGGCAGGCCTCATTCCTGCTATGGGCAACTATGACCCCAATCACTCCAAGGCATCAGCACGCCCTTTTAGCTCCCACTTTGACGGGTCGGAGAGAGAGCACTGGCGTCGTCAATACTCATGACGTATATTTCTTATAGAGCATGGCGCAAGGGCACGTTTTCAACTTGGCACGTTTTTGAAAGGGAGCCATCTGCATCGGTCCTTATGTGACACGCCTAGCGAGACACTTTGGCCTCTTACAAAGTAGCGCAGTCCTCATCACTCACACTTATTGGCCAGATGTTTCCATAGGGCATCTCGAGTATGCTCCATATGAGGATGATAGAGCGTCATCGTAGGTTCGATCCTCCTCAATACTGTTTATCTCGATCCACAGATCAAGATGACCCTAAGGATATTACTGATGATATCCCTCCCTTTCACGAGGATCCACCATCGCTGCCACCTCAGAGTCACCGACATCTAACATTGACCGACGTCTCTGAGCGGTTTTCACACTTCGAGCAGTATTGTAACCGAAAGTTCGATAGCACAGTTCACCGATTCGACAGTATTGAGACGACTCTGCAGCAGATTTGCCAACATTTCCACATTTTGCCTCCACTGCCACCACCTCACGATCTATCCACCGATGAGGACGCTTGAGTCTATTTATATTTGCTTTTGTTTTTCTTTTCCTTTTTTTATTTTTATTTTTATTTTTATTTTTATTTTTATTTTTATTTTTATTTTTATTTTATGTTCTCTAAAACTTATATTAGTATATTTTGAACTTTTTTATATGGCTGTTTCTTAATGAGTAACCATGATAATCCTATTAATATACCTCCCTAAAACATTACTGATAATTTCGCAATTTCAAAAGGCTCAGTTGCTCGGTGCTACTCAGGACTATACAACTATGATAATCTACTAAGGAAAGGTACTCCACGACTGCCATGTCTTGCTTGACCACGACCATAGCCACCACGACACCGAACACCACGATAATATCTTCGTTTGGCGCTGTGATTATGGAACCCCACCCTCTACCACCGCCGAAGTATCCTCCCCTACCTTCACCTCTGCATTGTTACACATGCACCTCAAAGTTAATTTCTACAACTCCACTTTCGTAATTCCACGGATTACATCTAAATTTAGGGCAGTTTCGCTTCTATCCATCTCTTATGATTTATGCTTATATTCTTATCTATTTTTGCACATTGAGGACAATGTACATCTTAAGTGTAGAGAGGTTATTAATTTCATTATAAGAAAATCCCTAAATTTTGTCTTGTTCTCAAGAAACTTTTTTATATCACTATTAGAATGAATTTTGATTGAATTATGACTTTTATTTATATGTATTGAATTAAAACATAGGTATTTGTGCATTGATTGTTAAAACTTTAAGATATTAGAGAATCAAGCATGATAAGTTGATTTTTGAGAATTAAAATTTTCTAGGTTATTTCCCTAAATTTAGGTATTACCTTGAAGTTTAAAATTTTACTGAATTGATTTGAAAAGCCATAATTTTTGTGAGATCTTGAGCTTTTAGAGCATATATTCTTTCTTGCTCACTTTTATTGTTGCTTATGAGTGTGTTAATATTGATTTGTTATTCTAAACCTTACTTTAATTATATATGTCGAGACCACACCATTGATTTGATATACCGAGATGATAAAGGCACCTAGGTTTTAACCCCCTCACTCCATAAGAAGCCTACCTTCATGATTAACCCTTAGTGAACCCCCTTGAGCCTAATAAACCATTTATTGATTTACCCTTAATATTAACCCCTAAGCCTATTTTTGAGTCCTCAAGAATTTTCCTTATTTACTTTGATCCCTATTGTCGAGATTTAATTTGAATAAATTGCCTAGCTATGTTTTCTGTTTAGTTAGTAAATTTTCATTACTTGATTTGTTCTTAAAAAAAATATACAGAGTTATTTCAACGTTCAATTGTCGTTTAACATATTATTTATTACTAAGTTATGTTATGCTTGAACTTGAACGATGTTATTCATGAGAAAAAGCTCAATTCTAGGATTATTTATCCAGCAATGTAATTTTACATTATTAGTTATTTTTCTAGTTTTGTAATTTTTAGGTTCAATCTCGATTCTAACCTTTCTTTTCAGCTTTTACCCACACCCCTAACCAAAGCACCATTACAATCTTTTAAAGACCTTTTAATTGATATATCATCTCAATTTATAGTGGTGGAAAGCTTATGGTAATAAATTTTCATGTTTGACAATTGAGTGCTTAATTTTTGAACCTTAAACACCTTGAGTGATTTGAGTGAATCTTTAGGGAGAATGTCAACTCTGTGTGATTTTGAATTAAAGGTAATTACTGAGATAAGGGGAGATACTTATGTTTTTGGGATTGAATGCTCAACTTAGATTGTTTGAGACTTTGATGTTCTTTTAGTTGAATTCTCAATATATGACTACTTGTGGGATTATTTTGAAACATTGTTGATAAGAATTATAAGTTGAGAAAAATATATTTTTAATTGTGAGTTGAGGATTTTGCTTGAGTACAAGCAAATGCTTAAGTGTAGGGATATTTGATAAACCATAAGTACAACATATTTTTATCCCATGCTTGGTGTATTTTTGGATGATATACTGTATGATTTAATGAATTCGATGCTTCTAATCCTTTAATTTCATGTTTTATACTTAGATGAGTATAGGAAAGTGAAAAGAGCAAAAAACGGGCCAAAAACGAGTAAAATTTGCCAAAATCAGCATTCAACACGGCCTAGGCACTTCCACATAGGTTATTCACATGCCCGTGTGGCACATGCCCGTGTGGCAAGGACGTGTCGACTTAAAACCAACTTAGTATTACACATAGCTTAGACCTTCGCACACGAGCAGACCATACGACCGTGTCCATGCCGAGCCCTGTTTCAATTCTACTCGGAAAAGGCTAATTTTTAGGTATTTTGGGTATTCCAAAGTCTATATAAACACACTAGGAGAGGATTAAAGGGGACACACAAAGTAGAAAGCAAGGAATTACTCGAAGAAAGCCAATTGATTCATCTCAGAAGTAGGATCTCCATCAAGACTGAAGATCTCCCTTCAATTTCCCTCGAAGTTTTTGGGTTCTTTATGTTTTGTTGTTTTCCAATTTTTGAGATGTTTTTCTTTATAAACATGAACTAAATCCTCTAAATACCTAAGGGGGATGAAACCTAAGACGGATCTTGTTATTATTTTTCTAAGTTATATGATAAATACTTGATTTGTTCTTAATTATGTTTAATAATTCTGGTGTTAATATTTTAGGATATTAATTTGAGTCGAATGTGCTTATTTAGTGGAGCAAAAGTCCCTATTTAAGAGTAGATCCAACATAATTAAGTGGAGTTGATCACAATCCTAGAGATAGGATGACAAAAATTTACCGGATTAGAGTCAAATCTAATAGAGAAATCCATAGATCGAGTTAATGTAACACTAGGGGTTTTAATTAGAAAGAAATTTCAATTAATCAGCCTGGTTAGTTGTTTTTAGTCTTGAAAGAGATATTAACATAAATTAGGGATTTCTACGGATCAAGTCAAGTGAATAAATCGTTTAAATCAGAGTCAGAATAATAAGTGAAGTCTAGGTGAATTCTTCCTTGGGTATTGTCTTAATCAATCATTTTTTCGAAAGCATTCTTCCAAATCGCTCTTGTGCATTCCTAGTTAGTTAATTAGTTTAGTTAATTTAGTTTAAAAACAAATCTCATTTATTTCTTAGGCTAGATAATAAAAAGAAAGTTAATACTAGTACTCTTAGTCCCTGTGGGTTCGACATTTCGGTCTTGCGATAAGCTATACTACTGTTCAATAGGTGCGCTTACCTTTATCGTGATAATAGTTTAGTTTTGCAGTACGATCAAATCTCATCACTCTGCTGGGTGAGATTTGAATTGGTCAAGGAGGCGAGAATCAGGAGATGTGGTAAGTAGTTGGTATGGGTATGAAGGAGAAATAGGTGGAGTGAATCAAGGAAATTCAAAATGAGGAGTGTTGTAGTTGAATAGGAAGCTTGGGTATGAAGAATTCGGCTAGGGGGAGATATTTTGAACACTTTCAATTTTGGGGTTTTGCCTTTTAGTGTAATTTCGAGTTTTGGTAGTTTTGACATTTAGTTTTGGCTTTTGTGTACCGAATTCTCTTTTTCATTATTTCTCTTACGTTTCTTGCTCCATCTGTGGGATCAATTCTCTTTTCTTTTTTTTTTGTTTTAGCCGACTTCCTTGTGCAACTCATTATTTTCTTCTTTTTGCAATTGTAGCCGAATTCTCCTCTTACCTTTTAGGTTTTTTTCTGACCTCTGGTAACAAAGTCTCTTCTTTCTCAATACTGACCGAGTATACTCTCTTTTTCTTCCCTCTCCATTTATTGTTCTTTCCCTCTTCTCCCTTTTCTCCCCTAAACCGAATACCATTTCTTCTTTTTTCTTACACCTAGGTTTGACAGACCGAATATTATATCCTTGCAATTAGGGGTGTTTTGGCCGAATACTATTGACCTTATCTTGCATTTGGCTTCTATTGTGACACTAGCCGCCGACAATTGGCCGATTATTCTATCATCTTTCCTTTTCCATTATTCGATTTGGGGGTAAGTCCTTTGTTTCCTTTGCTTTGGTTCTTTTCTTTTTATTTTTTTGTTCTTTCTTCACTATTTAAGCCGAATGTTCTATTTTTGGTTACTGATTCTCTGTCCTTTCTTGGTCGTGGATTTCTTTAGACTCTAAAACTCTCAAAGAGAAAGAGGGTTTCTCAAGTGGGCTGAGGCATTCAAGTCTTCCTATCGTCAATCGATTAAATTGTTAGGGTAAGATGGCTTATTGGCCAATTGTCCTATGATTTTAGTATTAGGGACATAAGCCATACTCTTGTAAACGATCTTGTCTAATAAACTTCGTGGCTATGCAGATAATCGATAAAGAGCATCTATTAATTCTAGTCAGTGAAGTTAAGGTAATAGGCTGAGTCGCTATCAATCAAGGTTAGTGATGATTGACGGTTTGAGGATTTAATGATTGAGAACTTTAACGATTGGAAGGCTAACAATAGGCTTTGTTGGAATGTAGGCTTTGGGCTCGTGAGCAGTTCACTAGACTTCGCTAACAGGTGTGTAAACACCCCGCTTAAACTGTGTAATGGCAAAAAGCCAAAAAACTGAAAGCCCAAAGGACTGGGCGTTGATGCCACTCGAGCGTGCAAGTGCATGTGTGGTAATACGAGCCCACGAAACATGGGCATAGGCCACCATGAGCGTTTTTGTGGACTTTGGCCGTTATAGGCCACGTTGGACCAAAATGAGCCATGTGGGCCCAATGGGTTTGTGGGCCCCACACGGATAAAATTCATGATATGTGGTAAATTCTGGACTGGGCTATGCAATTTGCATAGCCGTGACTGAATCTGGGCCAAATGGGCCACACGAGTGTATGGGCCCACTTAGGTCGACAATGGGCCCCGGGCCCATTTATACTATTATGGTCGTATGGGTTACAAAAGTTACTCTAGGTGACTGTAGACCTTCTAAGAGGTCAGAATGTGTACCAAGATCCCAAAATCGGTAAAATGACAGTCATACCCTTAAAGGTAGATCGACTGTATTTATGATATAAATGTGACTTTTACTAAGCATGACATGCTGCATACACGTATCATTTATGACATGACAAGCTGCATGAGATTGGGATTCTTTTATGGAGGAAGTATACTGTATTGGTGGCTTTGCCACATATACTGTTACTGGTGGCTTTGCCACATATGCTGTCACTAGTGGCTTTGCCGCATATATTGATACTGGTGGCTTTGCCACATATATTGTTACTAGTAGCTCAGCTGCGATATTAGTGTATTGGTTGGGTGGGTCGATTTTATACCCACATGGTATGTTGGTGGTACGGAGTGGTGTGTTGGCTGGATTGGGGTGGGTTACACTATTGTATTACTGTTCTGTATTGTTACTGTATTGGGCTAAGGCCCATACTGATACTGTATTGGGGCTAAAGCCTACACTGTACTGTTCCTGAATAGGGCTCAGGCCCAGACTGTTACTGCATGCTGTGTATTAATTGGCTGATAGGGGATTACACATGGAGTTTTCGTAAACTCACCCTTTCTTTTAACTGTGCAAGCAATCCTCAGCCATAGGTGATTTGGTGCTGCGAGGGGCTCGGAGGTGGCCACACGACTGCAGTTAAATTACCTTTGGTCTTATTTATACTTTTAGTTATGTTTTGGGTTTTATTTTTGTAGTAAGGCTATTTATGGGATTTAATTTTTAATTGGACTCTTGCTTACTTATTTTAAATTGCTAGTTTAAGAAAAGACGAGCTTTCAAAATAATAACTAATTTTAAAGACACACAATTCAAACTTCAAGGTTTTTAAAGCTTCCGCATTTTAAATCTATTTAGTATACCAATGGCAAACGTTTTGACAAGATGATTTATTAATAGTAAAGAACTTAATTCACTAAAGATTTCTATAAAATCACAAAGGGGTTTAATCTGATGACAAGTTGATTCACAAGTTCAGATTTTTCGAAGGGCACTATGATGTAGCACGCCAGATTCGGCCATAACGTTTGGGCCGGGTAAGGGGCGTTACATGATATGTCTGTTATCGATGCTTTACATGTGGATGTTCTATATGAAATGTGAATGATTATTATTGTCATTGTATGAAATTATAAAAAGTGTGGATACAGATAAATTCCGTGGAAATTTTAATATTAGTGGGCTATGTGTGATCCACCGGATAATAGTTAATATAGGTGGGATATGTGTGAACCACCGAGTAATAGTTGAAATTGATGAGCTAAGTGTGAATTACCTTGTTGGTGATTAATATTGATGGGCTAAGTGCGATACCATCGTAAGACATTGATAAAGGTAGGCTATGTGCGAAACCACCAGGAATTTTTGATAAAGGTGGGCTATGTACGAAACCGCAGAGAATTTTTGATAAAGGTGGGTTATGTGTGAAACCACCAGGAATTTTTGATATTGGTGTGCTATGTGCGAAACCACTAGGAATTTTTTATAAAGGTGGGCTATGTGCAAAACAACTAGGAATTATTGATAATGGTAGACTATGTGCGAAACCACCTTATAATTGCTAATATGAATGACTATGTATGAACCATTGAGCATGATTTAATATATTGAGGTGTGTATTGAGATTATGATTAAGTGAAATTATGAATGTGGGGTGATGAATTAGTGTAGAGATTGAATGTGAAAATGTGTATACTCTGTGCATGCCATGTGCTTGAAAAATGTGGTAAGGTTGCAAATGAGTAAGTTACGCATATGAGGATGATTTTATGATGACCTGGTGATTATAGGTCTATATTTACGATATACGAAAGTTGGTAAAATCGATTGGTGACCTGTATGCTTAAAAAGAAATTAAAACAAAGAAGTCATGAAAGAGTGAAATTAGCAGTCAAACAGTATTGGACAGCAGCAGTTATGTGACTTTGAAAAATCACCAAAAATAGTTTAAATTGAATTAGAGGTTGAATGAGAAATGAAATTAAATCCCATTAAGTTTATTTTCACATAAAAGAAGTAGAGTAAGCAAAACAATCTCATTTCATGAGATATCTGGATTGCTGTGAGACAGGGTCAGATGGATTTTGGAATCCCTTGTTTCGACTTTAGAAAATCACTAAAAATTGTATAAAAATGGTTATAGTGTGTAATTTATATTTTTAAAATCCTTAATGAGTTTACTTTTAAGAGAAACTGATAAGCGATAAATTATACATGTTTTTACCTCATGCTTAGCCTAAATTCTGGATGAATTATCATTGAATTTGTGAAAATTAGTGCTCTTAATCCCTTTATTTCATGTTTTATACTCAGGTGAGTATAGAGAAGTGAAAGAATGAGAAACGGGTCGAAAAAGGAGAAAATGGGCCAAAGTATGAAAACAACACCGCCTGGAGGTTCGCCACACGGCCGTGCCACCTTGAGCTCGAACACGACCCAACCCCTACTCGCACGGCCAGACCACATGGCCATGCCACCTTAACAGGCCCGAGCACGGCCTGGGCCTTGATCCACACGGGCGTGGCACACGGGCATGTCCTTGTCATGAGAAAGTTTAATTTCACTCGGAAAAGGCTACTTAGGGGCTAAGAAAGGCATTCCAAAGCTCTATATAAAGACCCTAGGAGGCAACTATGAAGGCGCGCTTTTCTCCCCCCAAGAGAGTTTCATTCCCGCCAAGACGGGGAGTTAAAGACAGGGAATTACTCGAAGGGAAGTTGATTGATCCATCTCAGAAGTCAGGATCTACATCAAGACAGAGGATCTCCCTTTAATCCTTTCAGGAGTTTTCGGTTTTCTTATGTTTTGTTATTTTATTTCTTCTGAGATGTTTTCTTTTATAATTAAGAACTAAAACCCCAAATATCTAAGGGGGATGAAACCTAAGACAGATCTTGTTATTATTATCTGAGCTGTGTGATAAATATTTGATTTGTTCTTAATTGTGTTTTTAACTCTTAAATTGGTATGTCTGGGATATTGATTTAAGTTTAATGTGCCTATGTGGAGGAGCAAAAGTCCCTGCATAGGAGTAGATCCAACACAATTAAGCGGAGTTAATGTGACAAAAATCTGCCGGATTAGAGTCAAATCTAATATGGGGAGCCATAGATCGAGTTAATGCGATACTAGGGGTTTTAACTAGAAAGAGATTTCTGTTAATCAACCTAAGATTAGTTGTTCTTATTCTTGACAGAGGTATTAACATAAATTAGGGATCTCTACGGATCAAATCAAATGAAGAAATCATCTGGTTCAAAGTTAGATAACAAGTAAAGTCTAGGTGGATTCTTCCTTAGGTATTGCCTGAATCAATCAGTCTTTCCCAAAAGAAATCTCCTACTTTACTCTTTGTCATTTCTTTAGTTAGTTTAGTTTAGTTAACAACCAAACCCTCTTTATTTTTAGGCTAGATAATAGAAAGGAAGTCATTACTAGTACTCATAGTTCCTTGGATTCGATATGCCGGTCTTACCACTAACTATACTACTATTCGATAGGTGCACTTGCCTTTTATCGTGATATTAGTTAGTTTACAGGTACGATCAGATTTTATTACTTTATCATCATAATCATGAGATCAGAAACAAATAAGAAGGTCATCCGAATTCTTTATAAATGAGAAAATTTATTTTTAGTGAAGAGAGGTTAGATCTGCCGAACAGCGAAACAGAGGAAACTTTAATGAATAAACTGAACTAATTGGCTAAACCAAAAATTCTGAAAATTTTATGGTAAGAAGATATGTGAGTATAGTTTTAAGGAAAATTAGTAGATCGTAATTTGGAGTTCCGTAGCTCCAGATATAAATAATTTAGTGGCTGCAACTCTAGAAAACAACCCGATTTGAACATAAGCAAAAGCGCAAATATTGTGGTATTAACTTGAGAAGCAAGTTGATAAATTGCTTATTAATTTCATACGGTCTTACTAAGCTATAAAGCTTACTCCCTTCCTTTCCTTTTCTTTAGTGTTGTCAAGTTAGCTCGGGGTTGGAGATCATCGGAGGTAGCATCACACTATCAATTTATCAAGTCGGGGTACTAATAAACCTTAATTGCTTTCGTGTGAGTGGCATGTATTAAGATTCAGCTATTGGTAATATGTATTCTTATGGTTTGGCCAAATGTGTTGGTTTATTTTACTTCATTGTATAAGGTTATGAGATGTGGCTCATAATGGTTATGGGCATGTAAGCCAAGTTTTATGCATGCATGTGGAAATGCTTTGAGGTAGTTAGGAATATTACATGTATTTGATGGTTAAGTTAGAAATAATTGAGGGTATGATATGTGTCTATGAAATGTATAAGAGTGTAAATAATTAAGAGCAACAAAAATGGCTTAGAAAATAGTCAGGTGTTAGCCATACGGGCAAAGACACGGCCATGTGGAGGACACGACCTAGCACACGGGCATGTGACATCTGTCCACACGGGCGTGTCCCAAGTCACATGGGCGTGTGACATTGTTTGGATGAATAAATTTATAAGTGCTCCAAAGGTCCCGGTATAGTTTCGAATCATTCTTAAACTATGTGTTGGGCCTCGTAAGCCCGTAATAGAGACAAAATTAGTTTAAAATGAAAAGTTTTAAATTTGAATGAATATTCGTGTCTCGAAATTGATCTGTCATGTGTAATTAAGTTTGGTAACGCCTCGTACTCTAGTCCGGCAACGGATACGGGTGAGGAGTGTTACACAAGGTGACCCAATCACATCTAATAAAAAAGATTGGTGATGACTCCATCTTTATTTTAAGATAAAAATTCGAGCTCCAAAAAGGGTTTTGACACCATGAACACGCGCGCCCTCAATACACGATATTCACCCTGACCATATTAAATTCCCACATTAGTTAAAATCATTCAATGAAATAATAAATTATATCCAACTTTATAAATATACTTGTGAATAACAAATAACAATTTTTTTTACTGGCACAATAATCATCCTTATTATAAGGTCATTTGCTCTAATCAAAGAACCCATTTTGATATCTACACAAACAATAAAAATTTTAATCATCGACTACACAAATAAATAAAATCTATTCTTTTAAGACATAAATATAATGTTAAAAGTTATATCTAAAAATTAACAATAATCTAACACAAACTTTCTTTCGAAACACAAAAGAACACAACTCAACCTTTTTTTTTTCTTTTTCTACAGTGGAATGGTAAGGGGGACCAAACCCCCTTAATATACTAGCTGAATATAAATAAAAAACATGAAAAAGAAAAAAGAAAATAACAAAAAAAAAGCTGAAATGGAAAAGAAAAGGTAAGGAATTCCTTGATTGTCTGGTCACGTTGTCATCAGGCGATACCGTCATATTTGGAGTAGTCATCAGAATAATTTTAATTTTAATTTTTTTTTACTTTTATTTAGGAAATACCCATGAAAATACAAGTGTTTTAAAAAACATATACGAGTGTTGCTTGAGAAAGTGACGGCACAAAAAAATTAATTTTTTTCACTAAATGATTGATTGATGATTAGGTGAAAATTTAGGGTGGTACCACCTAGCGAAGTGGCGGCACCCATATCTACTATAAAAATCACGACACTCCCATAATTAATCTTGAAGTTGAATTATTTTTATAATTTTTTAGATTTAAAGTAACTTTTCTATTAAAAAAAAAAAAAGCCAAATTATTTATACACCCATTAAGTTGTCAAGTGCCAAGAATGTAACTTTTATTGATGCAATACTGCCATTTTCGTGGAGGTGTTTATGACGTTATAATTGAACCACCACTGACTGTCTTTTTCACAAATTGAAAAAGTTGTCAAGTTGTGAAACTGATGTGGATAAAAAATTTGTAAGGATAAAATTATTAAGTTTAGAATTAAATGGTACTTTATCTCCATTATTTGGGTCAATTCAACTTGATGTTGAGTAAGAAAACTCAAAAATAAAAAAATGGACTTTGAATGAAGTGTTTGGTTGATTAATAGAATGTAAATTTAAAAATAGAATGAAGTCTATTTTTTACTTAATAGATAATTAATTTTTAATTTTTATGATATAAAAATTGACATTTTATAATGAAAATAATTTAAAAATGGTTGAAAACTAATTTTTTTTAAGTATTTATAAAAAGGATTTTGAATTTTTGTCAAATAATATTCAAAAATCATAAAATAAAGTAAAGCTTATTTTGTTAAAAAATCTAAAATTTAAAACCCGATTGGATCAAACCGATATAACTTCTAATCCAAGTTAAATGTGAAACAATTATCAAGTTCAATAATTATAAAGGACTCAAAAAAATTCCAGAATCCCAATACGAGAATAATTGTCTAATTCAAGTGTTCCCGATAGTATATATATATATATATTGGTTTTTCATTACTATTTTTGCCAACTTTTTGCGTTCTAAATATTCTTCTTTTGACAGGTTTTTTTAATTATATTTTTGTTAAGTTCTCATTATTCTTGTTGGTGCTATTGTGCAGCAAGCAGCTGGTATGGCTTTGGCTTTCACAGCAAGTCACGATACTTGCTGAGCAAACAAGAAGGATTCGGGAAAAGAAAAGAAAAGAAAAGGAGGAAGCAAGGAAAAATTGAGAGAGTTTTTTTTGATGAAATGAGAAAATGTATTTTCATTCGTAGAAAACATTGCACTATTGTCATTACATATATCAAAACAAAGATGATGCTTACAAGTCAAATTCCTTACCTAAACATATACCTACTACCAGTAAACATTACAAACAAAATAACTTAACTTGTTCATTAAACAAAAGCTGGTATTCAGCTCCATCAACATCAAAATTACATCAATCAACTAATTCTAAATGAACTAGACTTCAAAATGAACAAAATTCAGTTGGTATTCGACAGCTTCAAGGCTTCTCGTTGATGCCGACTTGGTTTGCATGTGCATGGCCACCTTGCTGCTGCATGGAGGCTAATCTCAACACTCCTCCTTAGCTTCCATGCTGCTAACACCTAGTTGTCTTCTTAATTCAGTGAACCTTGATGCATTAAGAGGTTTGGTTAAAATATCAGCAAATTGCTCCCTAGAACTGCAATGAACCAGTTCCACTTCTTTAGCTAATTCCATCTCTCTAACAACATGAAGCTTGATATTGAAGTGCTTAGTTCTTCCATGAAAAATCGGGTTATTTGCAATTGCAACAGCAGATTTGTTGTCACACATTATCTCTGTTGCTCCCTCTTGATATAAATTTAAGTCGATCAAGACTTTTCTTAGCCATATAGCTTGGTTAACTGCTCCAGCAGCTGCTACATACTCAGCTTCAGTTGTGGATTGAGCAACCATGTTCTGCTTCTTCGAGCTCCAACAGAAAACAGCTGATCCAAGTGTAAAAACATATCCTGAGGTACTCTTCATGTCATCCAACGAGCCAGCCCAATCAGAATTAGTAAAGCCAATAAGTTTAAGGCCTTCAGCCTTACTAAACATCATTCCATAGTTTAGTGTGCCTTTAATGTACCTAAGTACCCTTTTTGCAGCTTGTAAATGCTTCTAATTGTAGCAATGCATGAACCTCAAGAGCAAGCTTACACCAAACATGATGTCTGGCCTAGTTGCAGTTAGATGTAGCAAACACCCAATTAGACTTCTATAAATTGATTCATCAACTTGCTCAGCAGTGGCTTGGCTCGATAGTTTTTCACCAGCAGCAACAGGAGTAGCAGTTGCTTTGCAACTCTGCATAGAAAACTTGGTCAAGACTTTGGATGCAAAAGTCTTCTGGCTTAGGAATATTCCTTTTTCAGTTTGTAAGACCTCCATACCAAGGAAATAGGTCATTTTGCCAAGATCAGACATCTCAAACTCCTGCTCCATTTTTGCTTTGAAATCGGCCAGCATTGGTTGATTTCCTCCTGTGACTAAAAGGTCATCAACATACAAGGACACGATGAGCTGAATTTCAGTTTCTTTCCTTTTAACATACAATGTAGGCTCACTAAGACTTCTTTGGAATTCCAGGCTTAGCAGATAGCTGTCAATTCTACTATACCAGGCTCTTGGTGCCTGTTTTGGCCCATATAAGGCTTTCTTAAGCCTGTAAACCATCTCTTCTTTGTCTTGAACCTTAAAGCCTTGGGGTTGGCCCACATATATTTCTTCTTCTAGGAGACCATTGAGAAATGCTGACTTTACATCAAGCTGGTGAATCTTTCAATCCATCTGAGCTGCCAAGGCCACTAGCAGCCTGATGGTGTCTAGTCTTGCTACAGGTGCAAAGGTTTCTAGGTAGTCCATCCCATATTTTTGGCTAAAACCTTTAACAGCAAGCCTAGCCTTCAGTCTATTCAGACTTCCATCAGTATTTGTTTGGCCCTGTAGACCCACTTTACTCCAATAATCTTCCTGTTTGCAGACCTTTCAACCAGCTTCCAAGTCTGGTTCTTTTCGATCATGGCAATCTCATAAGCCATAGCCTGCTTCCAGCCCTCATCTACCTCAGCTTCTTCAAAGGTGCATGGCTCAACTATTGCTTCATGTGCTCTCTCATAGACCTCATCTAATGGTCTGGTACCCCTTACTGGTTCATTATCAACATCCATTTCAGGAGCATCTCGAGCACCATCAATTTGTTCCAATGTCAAGGTTTTAGAAGTAGCCTCTTGTTCACCTTTGTCCCAGTTCCAACAAGCTTGTTCATCAAAGATTACATCTCTGCTCACTTGGATCTTGTTTGATGATGGGTCCAATATTCTATAGCCCTTTTTTACTGTACTATAACCGATCAGAACACCAGGTTGAGCCCTTGTTGACAGCTTATCTCTCTTGACTTCTGGTACATGAGTATAGCACAAGCATCCAAAGGTCCTCAAATGAGCCAGTGAAGGCTTGAAACTAAACCAAGCTTCAAATGGGGTCTTATGAGCTAGAGCTCTTGTTGGAAGTCTATTTTGAAGATAAACTGCAGTGTTTACAGCTTCAGCCCACATATTCTTTGGCATATTCTTCTAAAATAGCAGGCATCTAGCCATATCTAAAAGGCTTCTATTCTTTCTTTCACATACCCTATTTTGTTGAGGTGTGTACACATTTGTTAGCTGATGTTTGATGCCATCTTTTGTACAAATGGCTTGGAACTGAGTTGAAGTGTATTTAGTCCCATTGTCTGATCTTATAGACTTAAGTTTGTAACCAATTTCTGTCTCAGCTGCTGTTTTGAACTTCAAGAAGGCTTGAACCACTTCAGACTTGTTCTTTAGAAAGTAAATCCAGCAATATCTGGTACTATCATCAATGAAGAGAATAAAGTACCTGTTGCCATTGAGTGACTCGGTCTTCATAGGACCACACACATCACTATGCACTAACTGAAGCTTCTCTGATGCTCTCCAAGCTGTGCTTGTAGGAAATGGAAGCCTGCCTTGCTTTCCCATCTGACAAACTTCACAAATATGCTCATTCTAGACTGATTTGATAAAGTTTTCAGCCATGTCCTTCTTGATCATTCGAGCCATTGATTTGAAATTAGCATGGCCAAGCCTTTGATGCCAAAGCTTGGACTCTTCTATGGAGGCAGTATAGATACTATTCAGGCCTTTGTTCCAGTCCACAACAAAACTCTTGTTTGTCATAGCTACTGTCATGAACATGGATCCGGTTGGATCACTAATATGGTACTCATTGCTTTTGAAGACCACAGTATAACCCTTCTCGAGCAACTGAGCTATACTTAATAGATTTCTATCTATTTCAGGTACAAACAATACATTTGTGATGAGTTTGTTACCTGATGGAGTGCATATCATCACACTACCTTTGCCCTCTGCTTGAATATAGTGCCAATTTCCAATTTTGACTTTAGTCTTGCAGCTCTTGTCTAGAGATTTGAAGATGGATGCATCTGGTGACATATGGTTAGTACAACCACTGTCGAGGAGCCATCATTTGGTAACCTTTGCTTTTTCAGCTAGACATGAGACTGAAAACACCTGTTCTTCACTGTCACTGCCTTGTTTAGCCACCCGAGCCTCTGCAGCCTTGTGTTGTGGTTGATTCTGCTCATGTTTGTCTTTTTCTTTGCAAACCCTTTCAACATGGCCTCTTTTCTTGCAATGTTGACATATGGCATCTGGCTTAAACCAGTATTTTGCCTCTGGATGACCAGGCCTCTTGCAATGCCTGCACGGTCTATCCCATTTCCTCGGAACATCTGTTTTGGACTTATCCCTCCAGTTCTTTTTGCCTTTGTAGGCAGCATTACTCGAGCTAGGCTTGACTTTGGCCTGAAATGCACCCTCCTGGTGCTCTTCCATCCTGATGGCTCTTCTCTGCTCTTATGCATAGAGAGTATTGATAAGCTCAGTCAGGGAGATCCTTGCCAAGTCCTTCGAGTCCTCTAAGGAGGATATTTTGGCTTCATACCTCTCTGATAGAGTAGAGAGGACCTTCTCAACTATTCTTCCTTCCTCAAACTGCTCACCAAGGAGCCTTATGCTGTTCACAACAGCCATTATCCTATCAGAGTATTTCTTGACAGTTTCTTCTTCTCTCATTTTTAAATTCTCGAAATCCCTTCTCAAGTTCAGAAGCTGCTACTGCCTGGTCCTCTCAGTGCCTTGGAACTCCTCCTTAAGCTTGTCCCAAGCCTACTTTGGAGTCTCACAAGTCATGATCCTAGTGAAGATCACATCAGAGACACAATTCTGAATACAAGACATGGCCTTGTGCCTCTTGGTTCTCTCATCTGCATGCTATCGAATCTGAGCCACAGTGGGGTTGGCCCTTAAAGGAGCTGGCTCAGCATCAGAGTTCACCACTTCCCACAGATCGAATGCCTG
This sequence comes from Gossypium stocksii, assembly GCA_020496765.1. Classification (NCBI taxonomy): domain Eukaryota; kingdom Viridiplantae; phylum Streptophyta; class Magnoliopsida; order Malvales; family Malvaceae; genus Gossypium; species Gossypium stocksii. Next base: position 8,412,838 of record CM035623.1, read on the forward strand.
AAGGTATGTTCTCATCTTGACCAGCCAGATATGAAAGCCTTCTCCATTGAAGACTGGTGGAGCTGCAAGAGCAAAGCTTGAAGAAGCCATCAGACTTATGGTTTACACACAACAGGTCATCTAAGACAAAGGCTCTAGATACCAATTGTTGGTGCTATCGTGCAGCAAGCAGCTGGTATGGCTTTGGCTTTCACAGCAAGTCACGATACTTGTTGAGCAAACAAGAAGGATTCGGGAAAAGAAAAGAAAAAAATGAGGAAGCAAGGAAAAATTGAGAGAGTTTTTTTGATGAAATGAGAAAATATATTTTCATTCATAGAAAACATTGCACTATTGTCATTACATATATCAAAACAAAGATGATGCTTACAAGTCAAATTCCTTACCTAAACATATACCTACTACCAGTAAACATTACAAACAAAATAACTTAACTTGTTCATTAAATAAAAGCCGGTATTCAGCTCCATCAACATCAAAATTACATCAATCAACTAATTCTAAATGAACTAGACTTCAAAATGAACAAAATTCAGTTGGTATTCGACAGCTTCAAGGCTTCTCGTTGATGCCGACTTGGTTTGCATGTACATGGCCACCTTGCTGCTGCATGGAGGCTAATCTCAACAATTCTTTTCTTTCAAAGTTGGCTTTCGCTTTGGAACCAGAAATGCTCAATAGTTTATCAGACAATGGACAAATTAAGATTGGGAATTAATAAATAAAACTATAATGCAGGGTATCTAAGGAATTATATGCTCCTGCTCTTGGTGGGATTATGTTGTCAATTGGAATTAAGCTTTCCTTGGATGATTTTGCACTTGCAGTTAAAAGGTATAACTATATATATATATGTATTATATACAGTTTCTAATTATGCTGTTATCAGTTCATTTGAGATGTTTTTCTCAAAGTTTTTTATGTTTTTGTTTCATTACAGACCATTACCACTATCTGTTGGACTTATCGTACAGTATATGCTCAAACCGGGTCTTGGGGTTCTAATTGCAAAGGCGTTCGGCATGTCTCCGATGTTTTATGAGGGTTTTATACTCACATTGTGTATTGCAAAGGCTCAGTTGTCTAGCTATGTTAGCTTTTTAAGCAAAAGAGATGTTGCAGTGAGTATTCTTCTCACTAGCTTTACCACCATTGCATCGGTGCTCCTCACATCCCTTTTAACTGGCCTCCTCATTGGATCGTTGGTAATGATGTCGAAGTCAATTTTAGAGGTAATGTGAAGATTAAACCGATGTGCATTCTCGAGTTAGCATTCTTGTTTTATGGTGCAAAAATGTAAAATGTTAGCTCGGTTGTTCGTGTTAGGTGGTTTTTGTTCCGGTCGCTCTTGGACTTGTACTTAATACGTATGCTAAACTGGTTGTTACTATCCTCCGACCTGTGATGCCTTTTGTTGCTATGATCTGTACCTCATTATGCATCGGTAGCCCTCTTGCACTGAATCTGAGTCAAATTCTATCAAAAGATGGTCTCCAATTGGTTCATCCGGTTTTGGCATTTCACGCTGTGGCATTCGCTATCGGATGTTGGATCTTGAATATTCCTGCTTTCAGGTAATTTAAACCTCCTATGTATTTAGAAGTTCCGCGAAGATTGCTTTAACCACGTCCAACACATAACCAGTTACCGATATGGGGATACCATATTGTTATACGCAGGCAAAGAGAAGAAGTTTGCCGAAAAATATCGTTATGCAGTGGAATGCAAAGCTCGACAATGGCAGGGTTCTGGCAATCCAGTTCCTAGGAGGTAGCAGTCAAGCAGTTCCATCGGCATGCTCTGTCATAGCAATGGCTATTATGGGTCTTTCACTTGCCTCTTTCTGAGGCAGTGGTTACCGTCTTAGAGATTTACCGTCTTTACTTGCCCCACAAACCGGGCCTGCTGTTCAAGTGGCTCAATGAATCGAAGACCCGAAACATGTTCCTGGAACTCAGAACTGAATCAAAGCTAAAGTTCTAGCACAAGACGGTCTGAAATAGGAAAAGGAATGTTGTACAGTTCATAGAAGGTAAAAGAATAACTGTTCCTAGAACATATGTACAGTTAGAAAAGCAGTACCTATAACTTGAAAGTTGCTAATCTTTGTATGTATGCATGTATAGGTAAGGTATATAAATCACCAAATATAGGTTCTCACTCTGAATGTGCATTCTTTTGTTCTCTCTCTTCCTTTCTCCCAAATTTCACCTTGTCAGCTAGGGTATAATCTACTTGAGCCAACTTTGAATGCCACTAAGCTGGGTTTTTTTACTCAAATATTACAAAAAAATTAAAAATTATCAAAATAATACAACAATTTTTTTATTTACCAAAATAATACTAACTTTTTTTATTTATTAAAATATTACAAACAGTAAAAAAAAATTGAAAACGAAAAAAATATAACAGGTGGGGCCCACAGGCGGCACCAAAGGTGCCTGTGGCAGAGGTGGCACCAATGGTGCCACTGCCACCGGCGGCACCAAGATTGGACTGGTTAGTCCGTAATTTTTTGTTTTTTTTGTGTTGCCAACTAGAAGAGATTGAAGTTGCGGGAAAGAAGAAGAAGAAGAAGAGAAAAAAAAAGAAGAGAAGAAGAAGGGGAAGGGGGCGCACCAGAGGGAAAAAAAAGGAGAAGAAGAAGAGGAGGAGAAGAAGAAGAAGAGAAGGAGAAGAAGAAGTGGGAGGGAAGGAAAAAGAAATAAAAAAAATAAAGAAAGATAATTTTTTTTAATAGAGTAAGTAATGGTTACCATAAAGGATATTTTTTAAATTTTGTTGTTATTATTATGATGTGATTGATTTTGATTTAATTGAGATTTAATTTTAAATTTATTTTTTGCAAGGTATTATTATTTGATTAGAAAGAGATATTAAGATATGTTTATATTTATCTATATTTTCATTCAGTCATAATTTAATTTTAATTTTTATGTTATGTTTATTCTATGTTTCATTATTTTTGTTAGTACATTATTATTTTATTATTTATGTTATTATTTATGTTTTATTATTTATGTTATGTACATTCTATGTTTTATTATTTTATATAAATTATTTGGTAAGTGTATTTTATGTTGATTAGATATAATTTTTATGAAATTTATTTAGTATTTTGTAATGAGATTTGTTTACAAAAATATTATCAAAAACAAAAAACCGAAAATAATTTATAAAAAAATAAAATACGAAAGGAAATAAAAAAAAGAAAATAGTATATTTTTTGAAAGTAATAAATTTCAAAAAAAAGAAAAATACGAATAAAGGGCCCAAGTAACGGTTTTTTTACTAAATTTATATAAAAAAACACTAAAATAATACATTTCAAACATTATTTACTAAAATAATATAAAATAATGAAATACAAAAATAGTATATTTTTAAAAAAATAATAACATCCGAAAATAAGAAAAAAACGAAAAAAGGGCCAAAGTAACGGTTTTTTACTAAAATAATACATTTCAAACATTATATACGAAAATAATATAAAATAATAAAAAACAAAAATAGTATATTTTTTAAGTAATAAATTCCGAAAATAAAAAAAATACGAAAAAGGGCCAAAGTAACTGTTTTTTTTACCAAATTTATATAAAAAACACAAAAACAATACATTTGAAACATTATTTACTAAAATAATATAAAATAATAAAATACAAAAATAGTATTTATTTTGGAAGTGATTTTAATCCGAAAATAAGAAAAAAATACGAACAAATGACCAAAATAATGGTTTTTTACTAAACTTATATAAAAAAATATTAAAATAATACATTTGAAACATTATGTACTAAAATAATATAAAATAATAAAATACGAAAATAGTATTTATTTTGGAAGTAATTTTAATCCGAAAATAAGAAAAAATACGAACAAATGACCAAAATAATGGTTTTTTACTAAACTTATATAAAAAATTAAAACAATACATTTGAGACATTATGTACTAAAATAATATAAAATAATAAAATACTAAAATAGTATATTATTTGAAAGTAATAAAATACGAAAATAAGAAAAATACGAGCAAAGGGTCAAAGTAACGGTTTTTTACCAAGTTTATATTAAAAAACACAAAAACAATACATTTGAAATATTATGTACTAAAATAATATAAAATAATAAAATACGAAAATAATATTTATTTTGGAAGTGATTTTAATTCGAAAATAAGAAAAATATGAACAAATGGCCAAAGTAACGGTTTTTTACTAAATTTATATAAAAAAACACACTAAAATAATAAAACATTGAAATTAGAAACATAAATTTGTTTTGAAGTTGCAGGTTTCGGAATGGCTCAATTGCTTAAAGACGATCCTCATATATCTGATGCGGCTAAAAATATGGTAATATATTATTATTTGTTAATCACGGGTTCTATTAAATAAATATATACTTAATATACAGAAATAAATCATATTATCCTAATATTTATTTTCTGTAATTTAACACTATCAGGATTCGTACCACGTATTAAGGGGCTGGGTGAACGGTATAGGATATCCCCCAGATGAACGATTGATGCTGTACTTAGAGCAAGCTGGATTTGGGTCAGCGGCGTTGATCCGGACATTCGACTTATGGTACAATTTATTATCTGTACTAGTGGAGCGATGGCGCCTGGAGACCCACACTTTTCATTTTCCGTGTGGGGAGTGCACAATGACTTTAGAGGACGTTGCACTGCAGCTTGGGCTCCCAATCGACGGGAGTCCCATAACGGGAGTAAGTGCATTTGCTGAGCCGACTGCATTATGTTATAGCCTACTAGGAGACTCGCCCAAGCCCGACGATGAGGAGTCAACTTTTTCGGGCCTGAAATTTACGTGGCTGAGAGGGAAATTTGGACAGTTATCAACAGAAGGAGATTTGATGTGTGCTGCTCGAGCATACATCATGCATCTTATAGGGGGAGTACTGATGCCCGATTCAAACAACAATAAGGTTCATATCATGTACTTACCCCTATTAGCTTATTTGGCTAATGTTCGGTCGTATAGTTGGGGCTCGGCAGTTCTAGTAGTGCTGTATCGGGAGCTTTGTCGGTCGACAAAGCCTGCTGTCTTAGACATTGGCAGATGTCTTATACTGTTGCAGTCCTGGGCACTTTATTGGATGTCATTCTTAGCATCAGTTTGCCACCAGCCATATGTATATCCACTGGTTAACAGGTGATAAAATATAACTTCTCATTAATTGACAATTTTTTTACGATACTATTGTAACGATACTATATTGACTTGAAATTTGTTTTCGTAGGTAGAGCATTTATCCGGGTATCAGGAGGTCGTACACTGTCCCGATATACCGTCTAATGATCGAACAACATGCCGGGGAAGGGGTAAGCTATTCTAATATTTGTGACATGTTACTTTCTATATATTAGTCACACTGTGTTAAATTATAACTATGTTATTAATCATGCAGTTTATACGGATGCCATATTGTAGACCCGAAATTGCAGCTATTATACCATCCTCTGTCTACGTTGATTCTCATATGTGGTGCACTAATGCACCAATTATAAGTTTCAATGTAGTAGAGTGGTACCATGGCGATCGTGTGCTACGACAATTCGGTTGCATCCAATATATCCCGGATCCTCCATGCGAGGTGGGGCGGCCGATTCACGGCATGAATAAGAGAGGGAGATCGTAGTTAAATTGTGGGGTTAAGTACCGAAAATTTTTTGCGGTATGGAATAATCGAATGGCTCGGATACCTTAGATGATTATGGCTTCCGATTTGCATCCATCAGTAGAGTACATACAATAGTACTCTAGTTCCAGAAAGCCATATATACTTGGAGCCCAGTCGACTATAGTCCCCCCGCATATGCAGCGACATGGTGCATACGAGCTAGTGGCGGAGCCTGATCCCCAGCCTGATCCAGTGCCGGAGCCCGAGCCGGAGCCTAACCAATCACATTCACATTCGTATCATCCAGATTTGGTAGGCATTAACTATTTCCCGAGCTCATCGGGGGCGGATACGAGTTTGATATGTTTCAATTGTGCCCACCGCAGTACAGCACTCCCGACTCGTTTCAACAGCATCATGGCACTCCTTCCGGCTCAAGTTCATCAATGCCATTCGAGTCAAATGATTTTTCTTTCATGTTTACCACACCTCCACCTGCGCCTCAAGAGGATGTTGGTCGTCGCGATCAACCAGAACGTGAATGTCGACCTCCGCAGAGATATACCCCTAGGACCACACCATCGAACCATCAATTTTAGGGGTTTCTAGCGGTTTTGATATTACTGTAGTTAGTATTTTTTTTATATTACAAACTTTGTACTTTTTGACTATAAATTTAATTAGATTAATTGGAACTTTAACAAAATTTGACCATAACGCAAAGTAGATTAATTACAACATTATACCATTGTATGTACACCATTACACATAACAAAATTTTAAAAATTTTAACAAAATTTATATTACACCATTACAACATTACACATAACAACTTAGCAATATTTTTTTTTTATAAATTAAAAACACTACAGCATAAGCTTAATTCTGACCCGATCGTGACGATTGTCCAACATGATAGTTTCGTTGTGGGCATTTATTCCGACTATGACCAGCTAACCTACATATTCCACAACGCTTACCGTCAAATTTCTCTGTAATGTCCATTTCATTACGGATTCGGGGTGATTGCAGACGACCTTTTGGATTCCTACGTAGCCCTTTGTCTAGGACAAGCTCGAAAGCCGTCGGAGGCACCTCTCACGTACAGAGGTTAGGCAGGACGGGGAACTCATTTTCCCAGACACGCAATGTGCGATCGAGCGTGTACACATCATCGATAAATTGTTCAACATTAAGTTTCACTTTAGCACACGCTGCCATGACATGCGCACATGGATAATGAAGTATTTCAAACCTCCTACATTCGCACCGTCTGTTCCGGAGATCAACTCCATATGACCTAGGTGGTATACCGGGTTGACGACCGATGGTCTCTGTAACTCAAAACATTTCCTGGCATCGTGAATATATTTCTACATTCTTTGACCTCGCCACCCGATGGTTTGCAACCATTGCATCCCTAACATCTTCGATAAACACATGTCCCGCCTCCATCTGGTTGACTTGTTGTTGACTCATTCTTGGCATCAAGGTAGCCAACCTGTAGAATGTAGCCAAGAAGACAGATACAATCGGAAGATGTCATGTTTTCAATAACACAGCGTTGACTCCCTCCACTAAGTTTGTGGTCATTTGACCATAACGAAAGCCCTCGTCAAAACTTGGAGCCCATTGCCACGGCTCCATTGTACCCAACCACTGTCGGAAAGATGTGTTTGTTTAACCCTCCATGTCACTCTCAAGTCGAATCATTTTTTGACTAAAAATATGTGGCTCTAACTCGTACGCTGTATACGTATTAAGAAAATATAAGTTCCAGTAACTCAATAACATAAAACATTACAACTTATATTGAAAAGATAAGGTTATCATTTACCCATTGCCACTACTTGTCTCTTCCCGTCTGCATTCTTATAATCTCGATGGAAGTTAGCCGCAATGTGACGGATGCAATAAACGGATCTCCATGGCACACCGGAACGCCTAATTGCGGCAATTAAACCTTTCCCTCTATCGGAGATGATGCAAATATTATCGTAGCTAATAACATACCTCCGCAGATTGGTAAGGAAGAATTCCCAAGATTCCAAGTTCTCCTTATCAACGATGGCAAATGCTATCGGGAGCACGTTCCTATTGCTGTCTTGAGCAACCGCAAGAAGTAGGATTTGTGTATATTTTCTATATAGCCAGGTCCCATCCACCTGCGCAAACGGCTTGTAGTAGTGAAATGCCCGTACACATGGATCAAACATCCAGAACATCCGATGGAAAATTCTTTTCCCCAGCTGTAATTGGTCATTTGGGCCGTAATAAGGTCTTGTTTGTAACTCAATCACAGTCCCCAGTACGTACTCCCGCATAGCAGCCATTATCATGAGCCACTAAAACCCATCTAGCCAAAAGTTGTCAATATTTCCCAAAAAGGGTTCTTGAGGCTTAGGACCCGTACTTAGCCCCTTTTTCAACCAAGTATTCATCGTTTCTCTGCATTACGGGCTGACGTTTCCTTCCATGGCCCTTAAGAAGTAAGCTTTTCAACGTATGCAAAGGCGGCCGCTTTGTGTGTTTTGGAAGGGTTGCACCGTCGGTTCATCAACTTACTGCGTCAGAGGTTGGCGAGCCAAAGAGACAAAATGGCGTGGGATTCGCCATTAAGAGGCGTTGATCTAACCTAGGATGCTGGCTAGAGTCAGGTTCCCTAAAATCGTAAGTATAAATTCTTAGAGCTGGTGGTCGTAGGCGTCCTCTTACACTATAACTGACTTACTTGGTTCGAGAAGGGTCATCCAAAAGCTAAGGATTGAACCCAAGGCGGAATGAGACAACTGGAGGCTGGAACTTTCCCATAAGAATTTCTTTATCTCAACTCTATTTCTTATTTTTAATTTTCGCAATTTCAATTCGACTTCTTAATTCTATTTTTATTTTATTTTCGTTTCCAGATCAAAACTTTTAATTCTGTTATTTTTATTTTTTCCCAAGAACGCAGCTTTCTTGGGCACAATTTCAGCCAGTATATCGAAAGAATGAGTATTCGTATAATCCGGTCCCTGAGGATTTCGACCCTACTTCCCCTTTACTGTTATTCTTATTATTTTATAGGGAATAGGTTAATTTGGTATTTTCAACGACCGCATCACTCGTTATACGAGGAATCGTAATCCCCATACAATTACTCCATCGCCATCTGTTTAGCTATCCACGCCTTCCGATATGATACTCAATACTGGAATCATGCTTGCATTTCAACAATCAGTACCGAAACTTTAATGGTTGGTATGTCCTTCACCATCGACATGATACACGTACAGATAGTTTTCGAATCAAGTTTTCAATGATTTTCTGTCATACGTGTTGATGTGCATGTGTGAGGCCTATCAAATTTTCGTATCTCCCACATCTGTGAATTTTGAATGAATGCAGCTCGTACCCGCCAATTGCAGCCTTCCGCTGCCTTCCAACACTCCCCAATATATATTGTCGGTGTAGATACCGCGACTTTGTAATCCACTGATATATTCATACTATACTGTTTAATAGCAAATACGCACTCTTCTTTAATTTCGAATCTCTGGCCTACGAATAACTCTACATAATCGAAATTTACGGTCAGCCGGTGAGCAGGAAGTATTTCAGGGTACTCCGGGAACTCAGCTACACGCGCTACGTCAGGGTCTATGAGCGACATGTATGGCTCAGGATTATTATGTATCATAATACCTCGCATCTGGTTCCCGACCGAAGACGCGTTAATGTTTCCACCGTCATTCACACCTTCATCGTCAATATCATCAGGTACATCGTCCACATCGGAATCACTCTCACTATCAACCTCTTCATCACAATGATCCCTACTGTCATATCCATCATCACCTCCCACATCAATTTCGGGTGTAATATTGAGATCGATATTAATCCCACCTATAGTCGATTCACTATCAACATACGATATTGGAGCCACCATGCACGGTTCTTGAGCTCCATGTTCTTCACCATATACATTGACATCTTCATTTTCCTCCATACCGGCTAACTCGACAAATAAGTGAATCGGTGCATTTTTGTTACTCCCATTCCTACAGTAAAGATCGATCATTGTCTCCATGTCTTCGTCGTCTACAAGTTTAATTTCGGTGAATTTGATCGGATCTGTCGAAATTGGAAACTTGTAGAAAATTTTTGATATCCTTCTCCCACAACGTCTAACAATTTTTGCATTAATCCTTTCCTTCACATCATCCAACGAGATATTTCTATTAAATCTCATTGCTATTTGTTGTCGACATTCAAATATGCATCCAACAGTTGTTGTCAAGATGATTCCATCGAAATAAACGCATACGAAAAACTTATCATCCATCTTCAATATTCAATCTGTTAAAAAATAAACAAAATTTCAAAATATAATTTCGAACAGTAAATAAATTACTTTAATAAAAAAATAATGTTTCAATTAGAGGTGTGCATGGGCCGGGCCGGGCTGGGTTCGGGCCGGGCTCAACTAAAAATTTAGGCCCGTTTGTCTGGCCCGGGCCGGTCCGGGCCTGAAAAATAGGCCTAAAATTTTGCCCAAGCCCGACCCAAATAAAAATGTTAAAACCCGAGCCCGGCCCGGCCCGGCTCGGCCATATTAATTTTTATATTATTTTTATATAATATTAAAATATATATAAACCATCAAAAATACTAAAAACATCAAAATAAATATTTCTCAACAAATAAAAAATAAATTTTAAAAAATATGTATATTTAAAAAACAATAAAATAGATGCAACTTAACAAGCAAATGCCTCTAAAATAATAACAAAATTAACAAATGTCTTTAAAATAATAACAAAATTAACAATAAAATAAATTTTATACAATATCTAAACAATAACAACAAAATAGTAGCAACATAATAGTAAAATGGTAGTAAAATAGGGAGAAAATAATAAGAAAATAATATTAAAAAATAGATTTTTTTTTGTCTTTAGTGAATTTGGGCCGGGCCCGGGCCAAAAATGCCTTACCCGAGCCCGGCCCATTTTTTAAATGGGCCTTATTTTTTTGTCCAGGCCCATTTTTCGGGCCTATATTTTTGCCCAAATCCTCCCACATTTCTGGGGGGGCTCTGGCCCGGCCCATGCACACCTCTAGTTTCAATATGCAATTTTTTTTATTCATAAGCTCATACTAAACCCTAAAAACTAACAATAATAATACTAACTAAAAAAATAATTAGGGTTTTTACTAATTCTAATAACTAACAATAATAACTAAACTAATAACAAAAAACAATAACAAAAAAATAAAAAATATAATAACAATATAATCTATTATTTTTAAAAAAAAATACCTTATTTTTTCTTCTCTTTCTCTCTTTTTTCTTTCTTTTTCCGGTGCCCTCTCCTTCTTCTTCTTCTTCTTCTCTCTCTTTTTTTCCTTCTCTTTTGAAAATGAAACAGGTTTGAAACTGAAACAAAGATTGGATCTGAAGATTAAAAATGAGAGTTGGGTGGTGCCTATGGGAGTGGCACCTTTGGTGCGCCTATGGGAGAGGCACCTTTGGTGCCGCCTATGGGCCCCACACCTGCATCTGTAATTTTTTTTTGTTTTCAGTGTTTTTTTATTTGTATTATTTTGATAAATAATAAAAATATTTATATTATTTTGGTAAATAAAAAAAATGAGATATTATTTTGGTAAATTTTTATTTTTATTGTATTATTTGAGTAAAAAACCCCACTAAGCTCGAGCTCAAACTAAAATTTTAACTAAAATATCACTATTTTTTTAAAAAAATAAATTATATCATTTTGACAATATTTTTATTTTTTATTTTTATAAAAAATAAAAAGAATAAATAACATAATAAAATTTAAACCTAGTTTACTATTTCAATTGAAGTTTTCATAAATATATTTGCTTAGTAAATATATTTTATAAATATCTATTCCATATTAAACATTTTTAAATTGTTGTTATAAATCAACTCAATTAAATAATTATTAAAATATTATTATTTTACAAAATAAATTATATTATTTTAAGAATATTTTTTTAACATTTTCCATCTTTTAAATTAAAAAAATTATAGTAAACACAATATTTTACATATGAAACTTAAGGTATAGAAGTAGAAGGTAATCTATTTTTTTTTTTGTTAAAGTTCGCAACACGTGCTTGTACTATATCATAAAGTTCATTTTAATCCCTCTATTATTGAAAAGAACATTTTAGTCCTTATATGTTTGAAAAATTGACATTTTAATCATTGCATGTTAACTTTATTGTTAATAGAATGGCATGGCTGACATGTCATTAAATTAAATTAGAAAGTTAAATAACAATTTTGAAGAATGAACAAAGGTAAGAAACTGATTTTGCTATTACCTCAAATTGTTTTCAATGTTTTTTTTTGTTTTTTTGTACATTTTTGTTGTGTTTTGTCCACATTAGCCATCATTAAGTCACGTGATTCCATTTGTTTTCAAGATCACTAAACTTTTTAATTTGATTTAATTTTTTATTTAATGCCACGTCAACAATCGTTAAATCGTATCATTCCATTAACGACAAACTTAATATATAAAGACTGAAATGTCAACTTTTCAAACATACAAAGACTTTTAAAATAAGAGGACTAAATTGAAGTATTTGATATGGTACATGGACTTGTAGTAACTTTAACCCTATTTTTTTAAAGAAATAAATCAACCATTTGTCTAATTTGTTTTATTTGATGGTATTGGGTTTTATCATCACATACTTTAGTTCCAAACCCGTCAACTTCAGGCTTAAGGGAAGATCTTATTTGCAAGGCTAAAGTGATAAAGAAAGCTTGGAAGGACCAGTAAAAAAAGTTTATTTAAATTTGAAAATGTAAAATACATATTTATTTTATTGTTAGTGAAGAACAAACAGAAGGAGACAATCAGTAAAATGAAACAAAGACTTTAAACGGTGAGGAAAGCAAGCAGAAAACACGAGGGTGGGGGAATCTAATTTAAAGTAAAAAAGTGGCGAACAAGAAAACTCAATGGCCAGGCAATGTTTTAGATTCAAAGCTTAACCTCCCAATCAAAGCCAAGAACATTCCACATACTAATGGGGCTAGCTGGCTAGCTCCTTCGACTCGATCGCGTCACCATGAAAAATCATCTCCTACTGCTAGCATTATATATTTGCGCTCTCCTGCACCTCGGATTAAGTTCTATAGCTTTGCTAAAATATCTTGTATGCTATTCATCAAACAGGTGGCGATCTTTTTTACAGGATTAAAAGAAAAAAATACGAAAGAAAAAGCATTAGGAACTGAAAAAGGAAGCAGCAAATTATGGTAGAAACCGCGGGTTGTTGTGGATTACTACAAGCATGTTGCCATCGCCATGACCCTCAAAAATACATTATCCAAGGAGAATTTGAGATCGATCGCAGTCCTTGGTTCTCCCTCTGTGCCTCTGGATTATCTGTTGCTGTTCGGCTTTACAGCCGAGACAACATGGATCCAAGTATATACAATGCATTGTCATATCGTATCCAAACATGGCTATATTACTTTTTAAGAAAACTAAAATATTTTGATTTAATTTTTATTTTTTTCTTTTATTAAATCACATAATTTATTTTGATTTAGGTCTAAATATATTTTGATTATCAATCTGTTTTTTTATTTGCATATTGTAATAATTTGATTCTAGTTTATTATTATACGAATATATATGTATATATTGCAGCCACGAGAAAGGGGATTGAAAGTGAGAATGCATATGTAATGAAGGGGAAAGAGCTGGAAAGGAAAAAACATGAAGTCTTAAGCATGAAGGTGCCCACAAAAGTGATCAAATTCAAATTGAAGTTTGAGGTGACACGAGATTTCGGGATTCCAGGGGCTTTTGTTGTTGAAAACAGAGATAAGAAGCATGAGTTTTTCCTCAAATCCGTCACATTGCACTACATTAAGCATCCAGATTTTCTCGAGGAAAGAAAGTTTCATTTTTATTGCAGTTCTTGGGTTTACCCCATCAACAAAACCGGATTTAAACGGATTTTCTTCTTAGATCAAGTATGCTAACATACTTACATATTTATATTTGAGATAACTTAGTAATTAAATTATATGTAGTTCAATGCATGTAATATTTGATTCTAATTAGAAGTATTGTACTTCTAACAGTTATATCTTCCAAAGAAAACGCCGGACAGTTTAAAAGAATTGAGAAAAAAAGAACTTCATAAATTGCAAGCCCCAGGATCAAAGGGTGAATGGAACCCATGGGATCGAATTTATGATTATGATTTCTATAATAATCTTGGAGATCCTGAAAATGGTCCACTGTATGATAGACCTGTGTTGGGTGGTTCCACTAAATTTCCATACCCACGTCGGTTGAAAACGGGCCATCCTAATTGCCAACATGGTACATATAAATAGAATATATAAATTAAATTTAAATTTGTCTAATTATTTATTTTTCATTGAATTGCTTTCATTTGCTATATTTGGTTGTATGTGAAATAGACCATTCAAGGGAGTCAGGACCAGCAAGCTGCTTCAAGTTTTATGTTCCACCCGATGAGCGAATGAGTGACGAAAAACTGCAAGAACTGAAAAACAACTTGGTCGAGGCTCTTATTCGATTTCTTGCGCCGGAATCAACGCTCCAACACTTGTGGGATCGAGAATGTCCCGACTTCATCACCAAAGTTGCACATTTCTTTGTACCCAAGGCAGCGATATCGAAGAAAGATGTTGAATTCATTCGATCCATAATAGATTTCTGTAGAAAGCTAAAATTACCATCTTCTCATGGAGGTCCCAGCATGTCAGATCCAAGTGAGGAACAAGACATTTTTGATGACATTATAGGCTTTTATGCAGACAAAGAAGTGGAAGAACTGGATGATTCGGACAAGCAGCGGCTAGAAAAATTGGTACCCAAGGAAATTCTTAACCAAGTTGTTGCCACTCTTGCTCTCAAAAGACAACATGTCAGTGCTCAATTGCCTTCAATTATAGCAGGTGGGAAACATGAACTTATAGCTGCTATAGATTTTTTTTCTATTTATCACGAGGTTTGCAATCACAATAAACACAATATATGATTAAAGATACGTTGATTGAAACGATTTATGTTTATGATTAATGTTCTTTATTTTGTTGTTATAAGAGGAAAAATTCGCTTGGGCTGAGGACAGGGAGTTTGGTCGCCAAATGCTTGCAGGAACAAATCCTGTTCGAATCCGGCATTTGAAGGTTTCTCTTTCCTAGGTTTATAATATATAATATTTGAGCCTTAAGAATTAATAGATTGGAAACTCTAACATTATTATAAACGTTGCAGGAGGAGGCGCTCTTTCAGGAGGAGGTGAACTTACTTCTATATAGAATTTGGCAGAAAATGGTTGCTTATGCTTCTGAGTCATCTGAAGATTCTGTGCCAGCGGTATAAAAAAGAAAACTAGTTTATTCAAGATACTAGTTTATTCAAGATCATTTTGTAGTGATATGTATTTCTTTTCCTTTCAAATTAACTACTTTGTGAATACATACATAACACTATATGGCAGGCAATGGAAGCTAATAGGGCATTCATCTTGGATCACCATTACCTTGAGCAATCTCTTTCCTAGGTTTATAACATATAATGTTTGAGCTTACAACCCAATATTTTAAACTTTGCAGGTTCGACAGGAAATGGAGTCTATCAAGCGGCAATTTAGAGATTGGTTTAAGGTAAAAAAGAAAACAAGTTTATGCATTTCTTTTCCTTTCAAATTAACTACCTTATGAATACATACATAACACTATATGGCAGGCAATGCAAGCCAATAGGGCATTCATCTTAGATCACCATTACCTTGAGCAATCTCTTTTCTAGGTATATAACATATAATGTTTGAGCTTAGAATCCAATATTTTAGAAGTTTCAGGTTCAACAGGAAAAGAAGTCTAACCAGCCGCAATTGGAAGAATTTTTTGAGGTAAAAAGGAAAAACAAGTTAATGTATTTCTTTTCCTTTCAAATTAACTACTTTATGAATACATACCCAACACTATATGGCAGGCACTGGAAAACGAAAGGGTATTCATCTTGGATCATCATTACCTTGAGCAATTTCTGACAATGATAAATGGGAAAGGTGTTCGTGCTTATGCAACTCGAACAATACTAATAGCACCGGACTCATCGTCGGTAACGCTTCAACCAGTAGGAATAGAACTAAGCTTGCCTGGTGATTCTTCTAGATTGGTGGTTCCACAAGATACTCTCCTATGGGAGATTGCAAAATTTCACGTTGCATCCAACGATACAGCTTACCACCAGTTAGTTAGCCATTGGTAAGTAGTAATCATTAATTGCTTTCGCTATATAATCAAGTAACCTTCATTAAACTAACCCTATTAATTGCTTTTGCTTTGCTTTTGCCATGCCTCCAAATCAAGGTTGCAGACACATGCTGTAGTTGAGCCATTCATAATTGCCACAAGGAGACAGTTGAGCGTAATGCATCCAATCCATAGGCTATTGGATCCTCATTTCAAAGACACACTGCATATAAATGCATTGGCTCGAGCCATCTTCCTTAATGCCGGAGGGATTATGGAGACTCTTCTTTTTACTGGTGAATACTCCATGCAATTGTCTTCTCACTTGTATAAAGAATGGAGATTTGATAAGCAGGCCCTTCCTGAAGACCTTCTCGAAAGGTTGGTAATTCTTGAATCCATTAGAATTGAATGGATTCACTTCCTTTAAATGTTCCAAGTTGTACAACTAACGATGAGGACCATAACATTTTCAGAGATATGGCGAAACGCAGAGTCGGAGATAAGGTTGTGTCGGGGCCAATGGAGCAGGTCGAGAGAGACAAATCAAGCAACAAGGCGGCGACAGGTGCAGAACAGAAGATGTTTGAGGTTGACGCTGAGGTGGAGCTGGTTTTAGAAGACTATCCCTATGCAAAAGATGGAATTGAGATATGGACCGCCATTGAAACATGGGTGACAGAATACTGCAATGTTTTCTACCATAACGACGATGATGTGAAGGAAGATGAGGAAATCCAAGAATGGTGGAAAGAAATCAAAATGAGAGGACATGAAGATCAAAAGGAGGGATGGTACGACATTAATACATTCGAAAGCCTCGTAAAAGCTCTGACAACTCTCATATGGATCACTTCAGGATTGCATGCAGCAGTGAACTTCGGACAGTATGGATTTGGGGGTTGGCCACCAAATCGGCCCATGTTATTGAGAAAATTCCTCCCAAAAGAGGAAGAAGTGGAAGGAATTGATATCTTCAAGTTCGTGGAGGAGATGTTGCCTGATAAGTTCCAAATGAAGTTGGCAATTGCGGTAATGGATCTTCTGTCACGACATACATCAGATGAGGTTTATTTGGGTCAAACATCACCCCAAAAAGAGTGGCCCTTGATTGAGTATCACGATTCTATAATTCAGAAAAAGTTCGATGAATTCAGGGAAAACCTTGAAGCAATAGAGCGAAATATAAAGGATAGGAATAAAGAATATCTTTTAATGAATAGGTGGGGATATGCAAAGATTCCGTACAAGCTCTTGTACCCCGATACAACAAAACCCATGTCTCCAATATCTAAGGAGAAAGGGAAACATCAACCTAAGAAGATGGATATTAATGAAAGGGGAATCCCTAACAGTATTTCCATTTAATTTTCTCTTTGGAAGTTCCAATTTTTCAATTTGTTTCTAATATTGCTTTAAATTATTAATCAATTAATTATTTTTATATTTTAAGAGTTACATTTTGTACACACCTAAATTTCTCCAAACTTAAATTATTAATCAATTAATTATTTTTATATTTTAAGCGTAATTTTCTCTTATTCTTTGTAACTCTTAATCCAACACAAAAATCATAAGTTTTATAATCTGTTTCTATAATGGGCCAAATCTGCTCGGCCCATCAGAATCTAAAACCAAACAAAAAATTTAAATTAAAATAAAATGTCCACAGTCTATAGCCTAAATTAACACCAAGCCCAACATGGCTCAAAACTCTAACCCAAACCCAAATATAAAATTACAGCCCAAAATAAAAAAAATTATTAGCCCAAAAACAAAGCAGGCCCGAATGGCCCAAAATGTTAACTAAATCAGAAACCCTAGGGCGTCGCAACCTCCATACCAGCCTTCACCGCTAGACATCATGCCGCCATCAGCGTGCAAATCGTGCCCCTATTGCCGCCGTACACTTGCAAAAAAGGCAATTAACAGCGAATAAAAATCTTGTATTTATTTTGATTTATTTTCGGTTATAAAAACCGAGTGTAATCGATGTAAGAGGAGGGGGACTGACAAAATCGAATAAAAAATCAGAAAAATAAAGGTGATTTTTGAATCTGTATTATCTTTCCGCTTTGTTTTATTGCAAACAAAAAACGAACAAAAGGAAACTCACTAACCTTTTTTTGTTTTTTGCATTGCGTCTCATCGAGTTCTATTCTGTTCACGAAGGCCACAAAGACCCCTTAGAGTTTTATTTTGGTTTCAAAAGGAAGGGGATGTGAGCAGTCAGGGCTAGATTCCTAAATATTTTACTTTTTTTTTAGTGTCACAGTTGGATTTCAAGATTTTTATAAAAGGGTGAACAAGGGTTAAAAAAGGGATCTGAAAGGACTGATGTAGTGCACCTCCTGCCACTGTCCAAGGCGGAGGCATGACGGAGGTGCGACGGAGGCGCGATGGCACTCCATGGTTGCCTTAAGGTTCCCCTAAAGAGAAAAAAAACTGAAGGAAAGGTTTTTTTTTAAAAACGGCACAGACCAAATGTTTTTTTTTCATTAAAATTTTACTTTTATAGCAGTTAGAAACGACGTCGTTTTGTGTTAACTTTAATAGTCTATTAGAAACGACGTCGTTTTGTGTTAACTTTAATAGTCTCAAAACGGCGCTGTTTTATGGCTAAGACCCCCATGTTGACCCGATCCGAGGAGGATCCGCTCGTTTTTATAAAAGGGGTAATTTTCCTCCTAGGTCCTTCCACATTATTATTGTTATGCAATCTCATCCCATTTTTATATTTTTTTCTTTTATCATTTAATTTGGCCCTGAAATTTTGCTTTTGTTTCGATCTGGACCTTGGGCCATTTAAATGCGAATATTGGAACAACGCCGTTTCAGGGATGAGGCATAATTGTCCAGTTGGTCCATACGATGTGGTGCGCGTTGTAATTTGGTCCTTTTAAACTTATTTCTTTTTTTTACCCCTGATTTTATCTTTGTTCTGATTTAGTCCCTATTTCGTCAAATTTTAACCTTTTTTTATTTTTTATTTATTTTAGCATTTTATATTAAATCATTTTGTTCTTTATTTATTATTCACATTAGGTTATTTTATTATATATTTTTACTTATTATACATTATCATTTATGTATTATTTTGTTTTAACCTTTCTTAAATATAATTTAAAATTTGTTTTGTCCTTTTTTTTCTTTTTCTTTAAAATCGTTTTATTATTTATCTAAAGTTATTATTTATTATATATATATGTTATTTATTTTATACTATTACATATATATTATTTATTTCAAAATTTTCCATAAATTTGTTTTGTTATCTTTTTTTTATATCATTTATTTTATAATTTTATTTTATTTTTATATTTGATCTCTTGTATATAAAATTTTATTTTATTTCCTAGTTTTTATTTCTTGTATATATTTTTGAATTGTTATTATTTACTTTATATTTTTTATCTGTCTATTGATTTTCTCAAAACTTAGAGTTTGTTATTTTATCACTTTCATTATTATTTTCATGTTCGCCTTAGCATTGTCAATGTATGTTACTTGCATTTTTACGTTATTCTTTCTCTTGATTGTCTATATTAGTGCTAAATGTTAGTACGTCATGTAATTTTCGTGAATTTTTTAGCATTTGTGTTTTGTAATTTATTAATGCAACGTTTTATTCACAAATCATCATTTTAAATAAAATATATTTCATTTAATTGCTACATTTTATTCAAAAATTTTCAAAATAAGGCAATGCTTGATATTTGGGAGCTTCGAGAAAATTGTGCCCTAACTTACTAGGTTTTGATTTTTCTCATCGAATCTAAGTAACCGAGTACCCTTTTGAAATCAAAACATATAAGTTTCAAATAAAAACTTATTCTCGGGAATTTGAGATGTTGTGTCCTAACTCACTAGATGTGACATTTTGTTATCTCGAGGTAGAGACTTCTAAAAATAAATGTAATATTCTGTATTTAGAATTTTGGGAAATCATGCCCTAACTCACTGGGTTCTGATTTTTCGTTTGATCTAAATAACCGAATATCCTTTTTAAATCTAAATGCATGAGTTTTGAAAATCAAAAGACAAGCTTCATTTCGTGGGTTTAAAACGTAATATCCTAACTTACTGGATGTGATGTTTTATTACTTCGGGACAAAAGGGTCTTAACCACCAATTTGATTTATTCAAGTTTTTTAAATAAAAAGGATCGTATTTTTAAATCTTTTCAAAATTTTGACATTAAGACATTAATTAATCAATTAGGTACCAATTTTGGGCATTACGAGGGTGCTAATCATTTCTCATGTGTAACCGACTTCCGAACCCGTTTTCTCAAATTTCATAGACCAAAATCATTGTTTTAATAAATCAAAATGTTTTATTAAAACGATCAATCTCAAGGTGACCCAATCACACCCCGAAAAAAATTGGTGGCGACTCCATTTACATTTTCTAAACATCGACCCCCATTTTGCAAAATCAAAATGGTTTCGACAGTTTCAATTAATAAAAAATATATATTACAATTTGTTTATTTGTTCTTCATTTGTAAATATAATAGGTTGTAAAAAATCTTTAAATTTTTTCAATAAAAATAATTAAGTCTCTGATATTTTTTTCAATTGGATATTTGAACTATTTAAAAAAAAAATTAAGTACTTAAACGGCCAAAATTCATCAAAAATACCCTCAAACTTAAAAAAAAAATCAATTAAGCTCATATTTTTTTTCACTCAATTAGGTACTTGAACTGCTAAAATGCATCAAAAAGATCAAGGGCGGATCTAAAGGGTTGTAGGGGCCCTGACCCCCCTAAAATGGAAATTTTTTTATTTAAGCTCTTTATAATTTACAAATTTTAAATTGGTAATAGTAAAATTGCACTTTGACTCCCCAAAAATGATAAAAATTTGATTTAATCCTCTAAAAAGTTATAAAGATATAGGCTATTAGAATGACAAAATTACATTTTTACTATCATAAAAATATATCATTTAATTCTGACCCCCCAAAAAAATTTGACTACCCCCTAGTCGTATTTTTTGATCCACCACTAAAAAAGGCCCTTTGATTATTAAAGTTATAGAAAAATTATAAAATACTTCTTTTGGTACGATAATTTTTGTAATTTTCTTTACGAATTTTATATTTTTTTACATTTTTCTATAATTTTCTTACGACTTTATAAAATTTTATTTTTTTCTATATTTTATAATATTTTATGATTTTTATAAAATTTTACAATTTTTTATGATTTTTGTTTTTTTTCTAATTTTTAATAAGTTTTAAATATTTTATATATTTTGTTTTTAAAATTTAATAATTTTTATAACCTTTATTGATTTTTAATTTTTATCATTTTTTTGTCAAATGTCACGTCGTGATTGTGACACGTGAAGATTTTAACTGAAAAAATTAGGGGCATCTAACTTTAACGGTCAAATGGCCTTTTTTAGTGTCGAATCCAGAAATATGACTTAGGGGGTAAGGGCAAAGTTAGAAAATTTTTTTGGGGGCGAAATTAAATTATATAATTTCATAATAGAAAAAAAATGCAATTTCATCATTTTAATAACCTATATCTTTATAATTTTTAGAGGATTAAATCAAAATTTTATCATTTTAGGGAGGCAAAAAAAATTTTACCATTACTAATTTAAAATTTTATAACTTTAAAGGGCCTAAATGGATTTTTTTTTTATTTTAGGGGGTCAGGGCCCATGCCAAGCCCCTAGATCCACCCATAGCCTTTTTTATGCATTTTAGCAGTTCAAGTACCTCAATTAAGTGCAAAAAGAAAAAAATGAACTTAATTACTTTTTTTTTTTTTTAAGTTTGAGAACCTTTTTTATGCATTTTGGTTGTCCAAATACCTAATTGAGTGAAAAAAAAAGTAAGGGCTTAATTATTTTTTTTTAATTTGAGAACTTTTTACACCATTAAACTTATAATATATAGCTGAAAGCGAAGTGTATTATCCCATTGAGGAAATGCTAGGTTAGTATACTGTCAATGAAAGTTTTAGATTCTTTAAGCAAAGCTGGGTGATTATAAATGTATAAGATATATTATAATATTAAAATAAATAAATATATAAAAAATGAGACGCAGAAAGTTCTTGAACTTTGTTTGTGGTGTTAAAGAAATATATTCCTAGTATGCTAAATATAAACTCATAAATAAATCATACACTAATAACTTTCTTTTTTTATAAAATAGGTGTTGAAACTATTTTTTATGAGTTTTGAAAAAACGGGGTCGACTTTTCAAAAAAGAAAATGGGAGTCGCCACCAATCTTTTTAGGTGCGATTGGACCACCTTTTTAAAATATCGATTTTGGCCTACGAAATTTCAAGAAAACGGGTTTGGGAGTCGGTTACGTACGAGGAAGGGTTAGCACCCTCGTAACGCCCAAAAATTGGTACCTAATTGATTATTTGATGTCTTTTATGTCAGAAATTTGAAGGTTTTAAAATGCAATCCTCTTTTGAAAGAAAACTATTTGAATGCCTCGAACTTGAAAACTAAGACTCACTTATCTCAAACGAATCAAAACATCACATCCAGTAAGTTAGGACGCAATATTTCAAAATCTTCAAAGCTAAGCATGCCTTTGGAAAATTTCTATCTTGAAACAACAAAACGCCATATCCAGTAAGTTAGGACACAACATTTTGAAATCTCAAAAATAGTTGTTTATATTTTAAAACTCAAAACATTTAGAAGGGTATTTGGATATTCGAATTCGACGAGAAAAATCGCAACCCAGTAAGTTAGGGCACTACTTTTCTCGAAGATCTTAAATGTCAAATATTGCCTTTAATTAAAAAAAACAATTTTTGGATAAAAACAACAATTAAATGAAATATATTTTTTAAAACAATGATTTGAGTAAAATTTTAAAAAATAATTTACTAAGAGCAATATTTAACAAAATATTAAAAAAAATAAAATAGTTTGATATGATACTAAAATTATTAAAAAATATAAAAAAATTAAAAATTAGGGAAACATGGATTAAATCAAAATAAAAAAGGTTGAAAAATGAAGATGAACAAAGAATAAAATAAGAACAAACCGCAGAAAATAAGAACATAAGAGGGAGAGAAATTTGAGTGAAAGCTCTCAAGAATTTTTATTGCTTCTCAAAACTCAAGTGTCCTTTACAATGAGGGGGGAGGCCTCTATTTATAGTTAAGCCTCCGCAAATCCAACGGTACAGATCAATTACATCAACGGCTAAGATTAAAGGGCATCTTCAAATTAAATCTCTAAGATATCAAAATCATATCTTCTTAGATTGCATACCATATCTTCTAAGATTGCATATCATATCTAAGATTTACATATCATTTCTAAGATTGCGTATCCTTGAAGATTATGTTTCCATATACGTCAAGTTTGTAGATGGACCTTCAATCTTTTCAAGTAATGGGCCATTCTGATCGGACCAAATGATATATTCTGGACTGGGCTTAGAATTTATTTATTTATTTATTTTTATCATTTTTTGATATGGGCCCGGGCAAAAATGGGGTATTACAATAGGCTTGAGTAACTTAAGGGGTGTTTGATTGGTTGAATTTTACATTATGGCTCGTAATATTATAGCTCCAGAATAAAATTACGGTATTTAGATTCTTAACATTTTGACCATTCCATAATTTTATATTCCTTAATAATTTCAAGATGTTATAATAAAGAGCGTGATCTCGTGGAATTTAAAATTTTAGTTAAAAATACCTTTTATTTTCATACTACTTTATTGTATTGATTGTTAAGTATTTTTTATTTTTAAAAAATGTTTATTGAATGTGTCGAAACCATTTTTTAAGTTTGAAAAACGGGGTCGACTTTTGAAAACGAAAATGGAGTCGCCACCAATCTTTTTAGGTGTGATCGGATCACCTTATAAAACATTTTATTTCAAAATATTAATTTTGGCCTAGAAATTCAAGGAAACGGGTTCGGGAATCAGTTACGTACGAGGAAGGATTAGCACCCTCGTAATGCCCAAAAGTGGTACCGAATTGATTATTTTTTTGTCCAAATATCGAAAATTCGAAAAGATTTTAAAACATGATCTTTTAAAAACTTGAACAATTTGAGTTGAAACTTGAGATCCCTTTGTTCCGAAAGAATACAAACATCACATCCAGGACGTTAGGACACGATGTTTTAAACCCCCGTAACCAAAATCATCTCATGGTTTACAAAATTCATTAAAATGATATTTAGTTGTTTAGCCAAACGGAAAATCGAAACCCAGCACGTTAGGGCACTATTTTTCGAATTTCTAAACACAAAACATTGCCTTATTTAAAAAACCTCTCCTCAAGATAACAAAATGTCATGTCCAGTGAGTTAGGACGGGACATCCCGAATTCCTGAGAATAAGCTTTTATTTGAAAATTTTGTGTTTTGATTTTTAAATAAAAAAATAGTGATGAATGACATAATATGAAAATACAGATATATAGTTTATTGAGCACATAATGGGAATAACCACATTGTCTAAGAAGCTAATATTAAAAACCAAAGTCAAATGCATCAAAAGACGTATACAACAGTTTAAATCTACAAAACAAATTGAGATAAAATGTACAACAATTTGAAAACAATAATAAATGAGTTCAAAATACTAATGTGAGAAAAGAATCAAAAAATTAATAATATACAAAATGATTTTTTTCAAAATATGTAACAAAATTTAAAATAAATAATGTATATGGAAAAAAAATGAAATAAATCACATGAAGAAAAGTTCAAAATAAATAATAAAAACATTTAAAATTAACAATATGTATAAAAGAAGTATTATGTAAGAACTTTGGAATAAACAAATAAAAAAATAAAATAAAATGGATTTATATATAAAACTGATAAATAAATAAACAAATGAATAAATATTAAGTATTTAGCAAATTAATTTAATAGTACAATAATAATAACAATGGTAACAAAAACAACAACAACAATAATAATAATAATAATAAATGTGAGAAATAATCAAAAAAATAAAAAAAAATTAAAGTAAATAAAGAAAATGAAAAACTGACGAGAATCAAGAAGCGAATAAGCGAAAACTAAAAAATAAAGAAAAAGAAAGGAAAAGAAATTGAAAATAAATAAGTAATAAGAGAATAAAAATATTGAATATGTCGAAACCATTTTTAAGTTTGAAAAACGGGGTCGACTTTAAAAACGAAAATGGAGTCGCCACCAATCTTTTTTCGAGGTGTGATCGGGTCACCTTGAAATTGATCATTTTAATAAAAAACATTTTGATTTATTAAAACAATGATTTTGGTCTACGAAATTCGAGAAAATGGGTTCGGGAGTCGATTACGCACGAGGAATGATTAGCACCCTCATAACGCGCAAAATTGGTATCGAATTGATCACTTATTGTCCTAATTGTCGAAAATTTGAAAAGACTTAAAAATGTGATTTCCTTTTTTTAAAACTTGAATAGTTTGAGTTGGAACTTGAGATTCCTTTATTCCGAAGGGTCACAAACATCACATCCAGCACGTTAGGACATGATATTTTTAAATCCTCGTAACCAAAATCATCTCGTGATTTACAAACTCATTAAAAGAATATTTAGATATTTAGACAAACGGAAAATCAAAACCCAGCACGTTAGGGCACTATTTTCCGAATTTCCAAATACCAAAAATATTACCTTATTTTTAAATACTTTTGGATAAAATGTTGCAATAAAATGAAAATAATTTTTTTAAAATAATGATTTAGGCAGAATGCAATATTAATACATTACAAAATATCAATACTAAGCAATATAAATATACAAACATTTTATACAAATATAAACAATTAAAAAAACAACAACAATATAAAATAATGGATTATAATAACTATGCGAAAGCATAAAAATCAACAAATACAAAATTTAAAAAGATAAATAGAGAAATATAAAGTAAACCGTAATAATTTTTTTAAAAAAGGAAAAATAATAAAAAAACTTAGAGAAAAACTATAAAAATACATATGAAAAAACACATATATAATAATATAATATAATATGTAAAAAATATACATTTTTGTAAAACAATTTAAATCTTGCATAAGATAATGATATATAATTTAACAAATCAATGTATAAATTTATAAATAAAAACATATTTAAGAGTAATCAAGAAAACTTTACATTTTAAAAAATAGAATTACTTTAAAATATCATACAATATATAAAATATAAGATAACACATGGTATTTAATAATAATATACGAATTTTAAAATAATACCTAATGCATAATAAATAATAGATGAAAATAATAATATAAAAATAATATATAATAAAACAATTTTATATATAAAAAAGGTTTAGAATAAAATAAATAATATAATACAAAATACTATACTAATAAATAATAATCTAAACAAAAAAATAAGTCAGAATAAAAAAAAAAAAGAACAAGATAAATAAAAAAAGGATTAAGTCTAAATGTTAACAAAGTCCTGGGATAAAATAAAAAAGAAATAAAACCCAAATTTGGACTCAATTGAAAGGTGGATCACAGGGAAGGGACTCACTGGGCAAATATGCCCTAATCTCAAAAACGGCGTTGTTCCAATGTTAGTAATCAGATAGGCATAGACCAAATTGAGACAGAAAACAAATTTTAGGGCTGAATTTAAAATAAAAGAAAATATGAAATTGAACGAAATTATAAATAATAAAAGTGCGGAGGGACCTAGAGGGAAATTAGCCCTTTTAGCGAAAACACGCGGATCCTCCCCGGGTAATCATGTCAGCCTTTAAAACGATGCCGTTTTGGTCACTAATTGGCCACACCAAAACGACGTCGTATCTCCGGCCTATATAAACTGAAATTCAGCCTAAAATTTCATTTTAAGACCCCCTGTTTAAAAAAAAATCCAAAACCTCTGAAAAAAAAAAACAAAAGCCCTCTCTGCTCCGGCCCCGGTCTGGCTGAGTTTAGATCATCGGACGGCGCATGCGCTCACGCACCTCCGCCACCACCGCCGTATATGGTGGCTGGAGATCAAAAAACTCAATTTTCAGCACAGATTTTGGGTAAGATTCTTTTGTTTACTCCTTTAGTACTATTTTTGTAAACTAAAAAAAAAATTGTATGCGTAAAAACAAAATAAAAAAAAACTAAACGTAATAAAATCACCTTTCATTTAAAAGAAACTGTTTGTATATATCTGCTTAGTATGTGTAGATAAATCATAGTATGCGTCCGCTTTACAACTGTTTGGGTTCTGGCTTTTATAGCCGATTACAAAAATAGAAACAAATAAACATATTCTTTTTGCCATATCTATTGTTGTTTGCTGTGTTCTCCCTCTTTCCTTTTGTAGGTAAACGACGAGGACCACGGCAGCGATCGATGCGTCGATTGTGGCGTGACATGGGGACTGCGCTGGGCACTTGCAATGCCTTAGGGTTTCAGATACCCTAGGGTTTCTGATTTTGTTAATGGTTTGGGCCTTTTGGGCCTGGTTGTAATTGGGTCTATGGGGTAGGCTTAGGGTTTGGGTTGTAATTGGGCCACGGGTATTGGACAGTGGTTAGTTAGGCTAGGTGTAGTTTAGTTGTTGTAATTGAGCTGCTGGTGTTTATTTTGATTTGGGTTGTAAAAAAACATTAATATGGACATTTTATTTTTTGTTTATTTTCTATCTGTATAACCCGGGCAAATTGGGCCTATAACAGCTGCTCCTCTTTGCTCATTGTCGTGTAACGAGAATAGAGCAAAGACTATAAAAGGACCAATTTTGCCCGATTTTTGCCGAGTCTTGAGTTCTTGATCCTCATCTTCTTTAAATTGTCTTCAATCCATCTGCAACTTCAGAGGCATTGGTGCATAAATATGTCAGCTTCAATTTGCTTCACTGTAACTTTAGGAAAGCAACATTTGCTATCTTCGACCTGCTCCCTGCCAATTCAGGGATTACCAGATCTTCAATCTTCAGTCTACTCCCTTGCTACATCAGGAAGATAAGACTATAATCTTCAACCCGCTCCCTTGCTACCTTAGGAAGATAAGGCGAATGCCTAAAATCTGCTCTCCTGCTACTTTGGAAAGATAAGATCTGCCAACATCAATCTGCCTCGCTGCTATCTCGAGGAGACAAAATCTTCATTTTTCAGTCTACTTCCTTGCTACATCAGGAAGATTAGACTATAATCTTCAGCCGACTCCCTTGCTACCTCAAGAAGATAAGACTAATAATGGCTAAAATCTGCTCATCTGCTACTTCAGAAAGATAAGATTTGCCAATATCAATCTGTCTCACTGCTATCTTGAGGAGACAAAATCTTCATTTTTCAGTCTACTTCATTGCTACATCAGGAAGATTAGACTACAATCTTCAGCCGACTCCCTTGCTACCTTAGGGAGATAAGGCTAATCTGCTCCCTTGCTACCTTAGGAAGATAAGATTTGCCAACATCAATCTGCCTTGCTACCATCTCATGGAGATTAAATCTTTATTTTTCAGTCTATTCCCTTGCTACATCAGGAAGATAAGACTACAATCTTCAGCCTGCTCCCTTGCTACCTCAGGAAGATAAGGCTAATGGCTAAAATCTGCTCCCCTGCTACTTCAGAAAGATAAGATTTGCCAATATCAATCTGTCTTACTGCTATCTTGAGGAGACAAAATCTTCATTTTTCAATCTACTTCCTTGCTACATCAGGAAGATTAGACTACAATCTTCAGCCGACTCCCTTGCTACCTCAGGGAGATAAGGCTAATCTGCTCCCCTGCTACCTCGGGAAGATAAGATTTGCCAACATTAATCTGCCTTACTACCATCTCAAGGAGATTGAATCTTTATTTTTTAGTCTACTCCCTTGTTACATCAGGAAGATAAGACTACAATCTTCAGCCTGCTCTATTGCTACCTCAGGAAGATAAGGCTAATGGCTAAAATCTGCTCCCCTGCTACTTCGGAAAGATAAGATTTGCCAATATCAATCTGTCTCACTGCTATCTTGAGGAGACAAAATCTTCATTTTTCAGTCTACTTCCTTGCTACATCAGGAAGATTAGACTACAATCTTCAGCCGACTCCCTCGCTACCTTATTAAGATAAGGCCAATGGCTAAAATCTACTCCCCTACTACTTCGGAAAGATAAGATTTGCCAACATCAATCTGTCTTATTACTATCTTAAGAAGACAAGATCTGAATGGGCAACAAATAAATTGATCTTAAAGATAATTAGAGTTTGAATAAATTATCAAAATACAAAGAAAATTAATCTGGGAACATATCTTTGAGAAGAAAAAGAATCCAAAGATAGTAAATAGGACTAAAACCAGGTGCCCTAAATATCGCAGCTTGGGCTTCTATATACAAGCTCTATGAAGACTGCTTTGAGCTTAACATGTGTTTAGAAGATCCAAAGTACCTTGTTGATGCCTTGGCATGTAACATACTTCACTTCTTTTCAATTTAAATATAGCAAGATCACTGCATACCTTTCCAAATTTGAGCCGCCCTTTCGGGTTTTCAACTCAAAACCCCTTTGGTCTCAAAGTGCCCTCTGCGAGTTTTGACATTAGCCTCTCCGTTTTTTTTTAAATCTCAAGGCGCCCTTTCGGGTTTTCACCTTGGCTTCTCCTCCCTTTCAGGTGAAATACTTCTTGACTGAGTCCAAATTCACAGGATTAGGTAAGCTCTTCCCATCCATTTCGGTCAAAATTAGTGCACCTCCAGAGAAAGCCTTTTTTACCACATATGGCCCTTCCCAATTCGGTATCCATTTTCCTCTAAAATCTTTCTGTATGGGAAGAATCTTTTTCAGTACAAGGTCACCTTTGTGAAATTCCCTTGGACGAACTTTTTTGTCATAAGCTCACATCATTCGCTTTTGATACATCTGACCATGACGAATAGCCCTTAGCCTCTTATTAACGAGTTGATTATTTGCGCAACTGCTCTACTACACTGTATTCACTATGCTTCAATAATTTCAAAAATTTTTTAGCTTCTTCTTCTTTTACAGGCTCATTGATAAGTGCCTCAGCCCTTTTTTCCCGCTTAACTATTAAGGTCTTTGTTTTCATCGGCTCAGCTCTGTCGTTTACCGAGTCGTAGCGCTTTCCACTACGCGTGTAAGATCCCTCACTTTGGACCTCCTTGGTAGTACTAGTCATGCTTTTTCCTCCTGGTATTGTCACATTACAATCATTATTCCAAGTTACCATTTTGTTATCCTTGTAAGGAAAAGAAACAGGTTTTTGGATTATGACCTTTGGTGCCATTTGTGCTCCGCCCTCAGTGCTTCTTGGTCGAGAGATAATTATCCTCGGGTAGTTGACCTTTGGATTTGTCCACTCTCCTACTGTTGCGCATATATTTCTTTTATCTAAGCCTTCTTCATAAAATTCTAATTCCTTATTATCCATAAGGCTTTGCACCAAGACCCTAAACTTGACGCGTTCCTAGATCTTGTGCCCTTCTTCTTTGTGGAACTCACAGCAGTCCCTCACTCCTTCACATCCTTCCTCAAAAATTAACATTCCTCTTCCCATCATTTCTTTCCAAACTGTCTTCAATGGAATTCTCACTTCAGCAATATCTTCCTTAATCTTTCTCACGACATTTTCCCCAATTGCATTTACCCCTTTATCTCCATGATTAGGTAACGGGTTTTCCGCACTAGGGTTATCATCAAATTTTACAATCCCCATCTTAATGAGTCTTTCCACTGTTTTGTTAAAGGCAGTGCAATTTTCAATTGAATGCCCCTGTATTCCCTCATGGTAATCACATTGGGCGTTCAAATCATACCATTTGGGGTCTAGGGCTTACAACGATTTTAAATAAAATAGGGACACCACGTGTGCGTCAAACTATAGCTCCTTATACGTCATTGGGATGGGTATAAATTAGAGCCTTTCATAGTTTTGCCTTGTGTCGAATTCTTATCTTTGCAAACCTTGTTGCCTAGCAATAGTTGCTCTTGGTTGGCTGACAATAATAGCCTTCGAGTACCCTTTGTTATATGTACTCGTATTATTTACCTCATTCTCTTTCTTTCTTAAAGCTGATATCTTAGTAGTTTCCCCTTCAATCTTGCCACCTCTTATGGCATTTTTGATCATTTCACCCGCCATTACTATATTAGCAAAGCTCACATTTTTAATCATTTCACCCGCCATTACTATATCAGCAAAGCTCTTAGTTGTACTCCCTATCATATGGGTAATGAATGGGGCCTTCAAAATGTTGATAAAGAGCATTGTAGTCTTCTTTTCTAGGAGCGGTGGCTGAACTTGCATTGCAACTTCCTTCTATCTTTGCGCATACTGTCTGAAGCTTTCATTTGGCTTCTTTTTCATGTTCTGTAGAGTAATTCTATCTGCGTCATATCCGTCACATGATTATATTGCTTCATGAAAGCTTGCGCTAGGTCTCTCCAAGAGCTAATCCTAGCACAGCTTAGCTAATTATACCACTTAAGCGCTGCCCCAACCAAACTATCTTGAAAGAAATGGATCAACAGCTGATCATTGTTAACATAACCGGTTATCCGTCTACAGAACATGGTGATATGAGCTTCGGGGCAACTAGTCCCATTGTTCTTTTCGAATTCTGACATCTTAAACTTATAAGGAAGTACCAAATCTGGGACCAGGCTCAAGTCCTTAGCATCAATGCCATGGTGATTGTCAGCATTTTTCAAGGCTTTAAACTTCTCTTCTAACCATCTGCAACGGTCCTCTAGCTGCCTTGAGGATTCACTTCTCATTCTTTCCCTCTCGGCTATGTCCAGATCAGGGATGACAAGATTGGCGGGGTTATCTCTTGGATTAGATCCCAAGCCAACTTGGAAATTCATGGGCACCCTTGTATCAGCTTGCCCTTGTTGAGGCCTAATTATGACAGATGACCTTTGAGAATGCGCCTCAGGTTGTCCTTCCGCATGTGGTGGGGTAAAACCCGGAGAATAATCCTCATTATCCTCTCCAGTAATAGCCATAGGGCCCTTTCCTTTATCCATTGCCCCAGTCAGCAGTTGGGCCATCTGAGACATCATATTTTTTGGGCCTCCATCATTTGTTCTCATATCTTGTTGCATTTTTGCCAACTGTTCTTGCAACTGGTCTTGTATGTCCTTTTGGAGCTGTTCAAATCTCTGATCCATGTTCTTTGTCTTGGTGCGTGTACCATAACAATGTATAGTTTTTAGATTTTTTCTTTCCTCTCTTTCTTTTTTTGTAATAACTTCCACTAATTAGGGTCTATCTATAGATTTAAATGCATATAATGTAATGTAATGCAAATGCATGAATGCAAAAAGGCATCAATCTTGATTCAATTTCATTTAGAAAACTTTATTAGAAAACAAAATTCTTTACATAAAACGAGCTACAAATATGCTTTCACCCTAATGCCCAAAGTTTTAACTTTACTAAACAATAAGGCTAACTCTTGACCACGATCGAACTGTAGCTCATACTTCATGCTCAATGTATCAGCTTGTATCGCCAGGGTTTGTAAATGATCAGCCACTTCTCGAATCTGAGTTATGGCTTCACCCATGAGGTAATCCTTACTTCTTACTTGATCTTGAAAGTGATGAAGCTCTTCATTCCAATGCCCCTCTCTTGTTTCGAGTAGCTCGATCCGACGTTCATAATTTTGCAATACCGACTCTAACCCTTCAATCCTACCCTTCATTTCTTCAATCTTGTTCAGACTTGACTTTAACTCGATCGCAGAATTACGACTTCGATGGAGATGCAGAGATCGTCCCAGTTTCGCCACTTTAGCTTTTAATCAACATTTCTCCTTCTGACTCTCTGCCAACCTTCTTTTTAGGGCCTGGTTTTGCGCCTGGATTTCTTGGAACTTCCTCTCCTATCGGTCAGCTTTGGCTTTTTCCTCTCGAATCTTTTGTTGCCACTGTTCTGAAGTCTTCCCCAATCTAGGTCTTTTTATCGACAACTGAATCTTCTTATATTCTATCTTCAAATCATCGCGATCTTCCTCAATCTTCCTCTTCTCTTTCCTTAATTTTTCGGCCTCCAGTTTCTGAATATCCACGTCTAATCTCAGATGCATTTTTTCTTCTTCTAACTTTTCTATCTATTTTCTGAACTCTGAACTCTTCCTTTCAAAATCTTGCTTTATGATCTCTAACGCCGATGGGACCATTCGTAAGTACTCATCGATTGGTTGAGCGCCTTCTAAATTTGGTACAGGGATATTGTCATTAACTCTCCTACTCCACCATCCCATGTATTCTAGAGTCGTTACTGGGCATACATCCACTATTTTCATGCAGCAAGTCTGTTTCCAAGCACTAGAAATCTCCTTAACCAGTTTATTATAATGATCTCCTTTGTATGAAAACTCACATTGAGCCAATCCATGTGTTGCCGGTATGAACTGCCTTGATCTATACTGCCTCAGCACGAGCAAATGTGCATATCCAACAGCTCTCCAAATTCCAAGTAGTGGGACCTAATCAAAACTCCCATATCGGTACAAAATTTCATCAGGAACCAACCAAGGAGCTCGCCACTCAATGTCATCTTCTTGGAGATTTTGGAGAAGCGCTATCCAATTTTCTTCTGATACATCATCTCTCTGGGGTGCTGCCACAATCTCTTTTAAAGGAGAGTAATTCTTGAGAAAAACCTGATAGGAAACTTTATCAACCTTCCAAAAATGACTGTGGAACCAAACCAACAGTAACTGTACACATCCTATGAACCTGCTTTCACCAGCTCTTCTACACGCATTCAATGATCGAAATGTCTCAGCCAAGATTGCAGGAAAGGTGTAACTTGCTTGTCAAGTCGATTAAAAAGATCTGAAATAGCTTTATCCACATATCCCAATGCCCTAGGGAAAATTACCAATCCATATATACTTAAGGCAAAAACATCAATCTTCTTTTTCTCATCAGGATGAGTTAGAATTAGATCCTTCATAACCTTCCATGGGATGCATTTACACTCACCTTTTTGCTTAATTCTAGCTGAGACCCACTGTTCGCTCATCCCCGTGATGTTCATCAATTTCTTCACAAAAGTTGGAGCACAAGCAGCCCTTAAGTAAACTTTATCAACTTGAATCCTGGGACAATGCAACAAAGCTGAATATTCCTCGACTATGGGCACCATATCGGCCTTTCCAAATGCAAAGCAACTGTACGCAGGGTTCCAATATTAAGTGATAGCCCAAAACAATTGTTCATCTATCTTTATGTCAAGTAAGTATGGCCAATCCCCATAATTGTTGTAGAACAACTACTTGGTCTCGTTACTCCATCGAGCCCATATTTTCTTTATCTCCTGGAGATTATTCTGCGTCACACTGATGCGAGTGTAGTCCCATAATTCTGACATGTATCCTTCGACTAGGCTATCTCCTTTTGCTAGTTGTGTTTCCTCTGACCATTTACGGATAGCCGTATTGTTTCCCACTTTATCAAGAAATTCGTTCTCCATAACCAGCTTTCTAATTTAGTAACTGACCGTGAATCGGTACCTTTTTAAAATATGAGATGACATGCACCAAAAATGAAGCACAACAAGTTAGTACCATGAAATAAAACATAAAGCAAATAAGATAAACAGATATCTGAGTGACCACTAAGGTTTAACATAGCTCTACCTAGGGTGGGCACTTATGTCTTCTACGTGTGGTTTAGCCCTAAAGTTGAGGTACCTGAACCAGCAGATTCCTCGATCCTCACCCATTATAGGCTCATATGGACTGAGTTCAGTTCAGGGGAATACATTTCCCTATGGCTGCACGGAGATGAAAATCTCACAAAGACATAGGTACGGATGTATCCCGGAAGCTATCCACTATCTTACACGGAGGTGAAAACCTCACGAAGGCGTAGTTTTTCACTCCCACTTAAGGGTGTGACCACAACGGTCATGCAAATGTAATGTGTGCGAGAAAAATAACAATCATATGCAATGATGCAAACACATGCAAAAAGATCATAATTTTTCAAATCAAATTTCCAAACTTTGACAAAAGGACAGAAAATAATCAATTTTACAG
Organism: Gossypium stocksii; assembly: GCA_020496765.1. Lineage (NCBI taxonomy): Eukaryota > Viridiplantae > Streptophyta > Magnoliopsida > Malvales > Malvaceae > Gossypium > Gossypium stocksii. The sequence goes on from CM035623.1 coordinate 8,447,758, forward strand.
CTTGACTCTCTTATTTGTCCCCAGTGAAGTAGCCAAGCTGTCAAAACCATTTTTTAAGTTTGAAAAATGGGGTCGCCTTTTGAAAACAAAAATAGAGTCGCCACCAATCTTTTTAGGTGTGATCGGATCACCTTATAAAACATTTTATTTCAAAACATTAATTTTGGCCTATGAAATTCAAGGAAACGGGTTTGAGAATCGATTACGTACAAGGAAGGATTAGCACCCTCGTAATGCCCAAAAGTGGTATTGAATTGATTATTTTTTTTTGTCCAAATGTCAAAAATTTGAAAAGATTTAAAGCATGATCTTTTAAAAACTTGAACAATTTGATTTGAAACTTGAGATCCCTTTGTTCTGAAAGAATACAAACATCACATCCAGCACGTTAGGACACGATGTTTTAAACCCTCGTAACCAAAATCATCTCATTGTTTACAAAATTCATTAAAAAGGATATTTAGTTGTTTAGCCAAACGGAAAATCGAAACCTAACATGTTAGGGCACTATTTTCCGAATGCTAAACACAAAACATTGCCTTATTTAAAAAGCCTCTCCTCGAGATAATAAAATGTCATGTCCAGTGAGTTAGGACGGGACATCCCGAATTCCCAAGAATAAGCTTTTATTTGAAAATTTTATGTTTTGATTTTTAAATAAAAAAATAGTGATGAATGACATAATATGAAAATACAGATATATAGTTTATTGAACACATAATGGGAATAACCACATTGTCTAAGAAGCTAATATTAAAAACCAAAGTCAAATGCATCAAAAGACGTATACAACAGTTTAAATCTACAAAACAAATTGAGATAAAATGTACAACAATTTGAAAACAATAATAAATGAATTCAAAATACTAATGTGAGAAAAGAATCTAAAAATTAATAATATACAAAATGATTTTTTTCAAAATATGTGACAAAATCTAAAATAAATAATGTATATGGAAAAAAAATGAAATAAATCACATGAAGAAAGGTTCAAAATAAATAATAAAAGCATTTAAAATTAACAATATGTATAAAAGAAGTATTATGTAAGAACTTTGGAATAAACAAATAAAAAAATAAAAAAAATGGATTTATATATAAAACTGATAGATAAATAAACAAATGAATAAATATTAAGTACTTAGCAAATTAATTTAATAGTACAATAATAATAAAAATGGTAACAAAAACAATAATAAATATAGTAATAATAATAATAATAATAATAATAATAATAATAATAAATGTGAGAAATAATCAAAAAATAAAAAAAATTTAAAGTAAATAAAGAAAATGAAAAACTGACGAGAATCAAGAAGCGAATAATCGAAAACTAAAAAATAAAGAAAAAGAAAAGAAAATAAATTGAAAATAAATAAGTAATAAGAGAATAAAAATATTGAATAAAAAGGGTATTATAGTAATAATAATAATAATCTAAAAAATGAAAATATAAAAAAATATATATGTATATACGATAGGAAAAATTAAAAGAAAACTATTTTAAACATTAAAGCACTAAAAAAATAATTATATACTTAAATAGATAAATAAAAAAATATAAGGAAAATAACTTAGTAAAAGCCAAAATTATATAATAAAGGCTAAAATGAAACTTAATCGAAATTTTATTGGTGAAATCGGAAATAAAAACAAAGTAAGGGATTGAAACGTCATGCGCGAAAAGTAAAGGGGACTGAAAGACGAAATATCCCTATTCTGAGGACACATGTCCCTATAGTGAACGAAGGACCGAACTAAAATAGGGTAAAATTAAGTGGCCAAATTTGTAAAAAAAATTGACATTAGGACTAAATTGAATAGCTACGAAAAAGCGGAATGGCCCGAAGCGCAAATATCCCTTTCAGCAGAAAACACGAGGATCCTCCCCGAGTAGAGTCACGCGCGGGGGTCATAGGCCTAAACGGCACCATTTTGACTCTTAATTGGCTCAAGCAAAACGACGCCATTTTGCTTCATGTATTTAAATAAAAAAATTTAAAAAAAAAACTCATTTTTTTATTCTTCCTAAAAAAAAAGCAGAATGCTCTCAACTTCCCCCCTCCATGCGATTTCCGACCATTGCTCAGGCGTCGGGCAACCGAATCGGCCACCGCCACCGGCCACCATGCACGGTGGTCAGAACTCCAAAAGTTGCAAATTTCCCGGCGGTTTCGAGTGTAAGCTTTCTTCCTTTTTACTTTTTAATACCGTTTTGCATAAAAAAAACTTCAAAAGAGAAAAGAAAACAAATACAAACTGTTTCTCCTCGTTTTTTGTTTAAAATTTTTTTTTTGATTATGCTTTGTATTTTGTATGTATAAAAAGAAAGAAAAGTAATAATAATAAACAAAAGTAGAGATTAGATGAAAAAAAAATGAAATCGGAAATCACCTCTGATTTTTATTTTCTGTTTTGTATTCGTATCCCCCTTTTACAACGACGGTATTTGGCTTTTATAGCCACTGTTACAGTACCAAACTTGGTATTATTCTAATTTCCTGTTATATTCGAGTTTTCCTGGTTGTTTTCTTTCCCTTTTTGCAGGTAACGGCGAGGAATTTGGCGATGGGCGCGATCCGTGCGCGCTGATTGTGGCGCGACGAGGAGGTTATGTTGATTGCTGCGGCACGAGGTTTTCCAGAAACCCTAGGTTTCTAACTTGGCTTGGGCATTGGGCCTTTTTGGGCTAACACGATTATTGGGTTAGGGATTTGGCCAATTTTGGGCATATGGGTTAGTGGGCTATGGTATTTGGGTTGGCTTAGGTTTAGTGGTTTGGGTGTAATCGGGACATGGGTAGTGGATTTAGGTCTAGGTGTAATTGGGCTGTAATTTGGTTGATATTTGGGCTGTAAAGGACATTATTAATACAATTTGATTTATTTTTATTTTTTGTTTTTGTACTATGCTATGGGCCCAGGCAAATTGGGCCTATTACAGAATGTTTTAGGAAAATAATTTATTCTTTTAAATTCTAAATTTTGATATTTTGCTAAGGCACCAACTTGAATTTATTTGATTAATTTTTTTATGAAAAATATTTTATTAATATTAGTTATTATTTTTTATATGGTTTCATTTTTTTGAAAAAAAATATTCCATTTTTTATCTTAAATAAAAAAATTATAAATTTATAATAATTTACATTACTAAAAAAAACCAAATCCACACAAACATTAATAAGTTATAATAATTTACATTACTACAAAGGTTGATGGCAAAAAAAAAAAAAAAAAAAAAGCTCAAAAATACAATTAGAACCATTTTAACAACACATGTCAAATTTATCATTAAACCTTTAAAAAAAGTCTCAAACTATTAAAAAATCTAGTTTTCTTAAACTGTTTGAGAGTGTGAAGTCGAATTAAATGGAACATAAAACTTGGAGATTTATATTATAAAATTTGGTTTTACTTTTCTTTTCATATTAAAAAGAAATCAAAATCTCTAAAATAAACAATTATAAATTATATAAATAAACTATCATAATTAAGTTGTCAATTGAGTTTTAGTTCGATTGGCATGAGCTGTTACCAATATAGGAGAACGTGGGTTTGAGTATGCTAAAGCATATTATCATCTTATTTATGGGTTAATGATAGATTATAAGTAGTTCTAGGATAATATTTTTACTCTAGTTTAAATGGATCTCTCTCCAAAACGGAATTTCTTGAGCTATTATGATTTTATGAAAAAAATAAGACTATAAAATGTTTAACTTATAGAAAACAAAAAATTCTATAACAATGATTATTTAATAAATTTTGCTTTTAAGTAATTTTACATTTGATCAACCAGCCACATAAATCTTACATTACAATTAAATGAATCAAATAAACTAATATTATATTCTCACAATTCTATTACAAAATGTAATTTAATATTTAGCGAACCAAATATGCATAATTTGTATGACATACCGATGGAATTGTGAAATTTTTTTTCTCATGTAGTATTTAACAACAATGATTTTTTGAAGACCGAATATCGCCTAAAGTTTTAAAAAAAAATAGTGATAGGTAAAATTAATTTCCCATATGCTGATTGAGTATTAACTCAATTGGCATGAACATTGTTGTCAATGTAAGAGTACATAGGTTCAAGTGCGCTGAAACGCATTATCCTCCTATTTATGGGTCGGGTAGTATAATATTAACATACTTTATACTTGCCCAAGGCCGGCACAGCCCGAAATATGAGCCTAAAATTTTACCTAAACCTATAATAGCTCGTTTCTAGTGAAATTGGAATAGTAGTTTCAAGACTACAAATCCAATGTGAAAATATTTATTTTATTATTATTTTAATTTCTTCATCATTTTGTTAAGCAATTTTACCGTTTGCATGCTTAATTTGATAAAAAAGGACTAAATCACGTAAAGTGCAAAACTAGAGTTCTAGTAGCTAAAGGTATTAAATGACTATAGAACCTTAAAGTATGAGTTCTTATGTGGTAATTAGATCATTAATGAAGTTAGTGGATGTACATGGCCTGGTATTATTGAAATTATGAATATCTTTAAAGGACAAAATGATAATTTAGTAATTAATGATAAAATAACTTAAGAAAAATGTGTTCATCTTCTTCATTTGAATATACCAAACTGCTTCTAACAAGGAAAGCCATAGCTAGGGCTCGACCATGCTCCTTTTGCTTGCATGTAAGTGATTTTTGTCTTGTTTTTATTGATTTTTATGTTTTTGGGGTCGTTTTAGCTTAATCTAGCTAGCTCGGGGACTAATTTGTAAAACTTTTAAAAGGTTAGGATTTTTTCATGAATGAATATAGTTTGTTTTTAATGTTTGATTGAAGAAAATGGATAGTTGTTGTTAGCTACACAACTTTTGTTAAGTGATTTTTGATGAATTTGTCAATTAGGGATTAAATTGAAAAAAGTGAAATATTCATGGTGTAATTTGTGAAATAATGAAATGTGTGGGCTGATATGAGCTTATATGGAATTCTGCTAGGCTTGGGTAGGGGTGAAATTGTATGAGTTTCGTTTTACGAGCTTAAGGACTAAATTGTAAAGAAATAAAAACATTAGGGGTATGTAACACTCCTTACTCGTGTTCAACGATGGAACAGGATACGGACATTACTAGAATAAAACACATACAATTGAACTAACCGAGACATAAAATTTACATCCAAATTAAAACCTTTCAATTTTCACCACTCTCTCAATCAACTCAATCATGCATCTCATAAATTGCATCATCATAAACATATAACTTAACTAATATTAGCCAACATCAATGGCCATATACAAAATAAGTTATCAAATATTAAAGGCCAACATTTAAGACCAAATTAATTATGACATATAACAAAATAAACAAGTCTTCTATACATGCCATAATTCTAAAATATTGTTTTCAAAATACAAAAAAGGGTGTTGATAGTGTGGATAGATCTCTGACAATCCCTGAATCCCAAGCTAGCTTGATAACACTATAAGAAAAGGAAAAGAAAAGAGAGTAAGCTTATAGCTTAGTAAGTAAGTACGTAAATAATAATCAACTTATTAAAATACTCTTATAACTCTTCATAATATGATCTCAAGATAAAACAATCACAATTGCACAAGTTCCACAATTTACTTATACTTACAATAAGCTGTCTAAGTGAGTCCCAGTCACCAAATTATTTTTATCTGGAGTTACAAAACTCCAAATTAGAATCCAAAAATTTTTCCTAAAACTAAACTCATATATCTTCTTACCATAAAATTTCTAGAATTTTTGGTTTAGCCAATCAGTACAGTTTATTCATTAAATTCGCCCCTGTGTCACTGTCCAACAGTTCCTACCTCTCTTCACTAAAAATTAATTATCTCCTTGTACGGGATTTGAATGATGTTCCCATTTGTTTCTTTTGAAAATAAATTAGTTAATTATTTTAAGTATATAAATTACAAGCCATAATTATTTTTTTACAATTTTTAATAATTTTTCAAAGTCAGAATAGAGGATTTTGAAATCATTCTGACCTTGTATCACAAAAATTCAAATATCTCATAATATGAAATTCTTTTGCTTACACTATTTTTCTATGTGAAACTAGACTCAATAAACTTTACTTTCATATATATTAAACCTGTAATTCAATTCCCAAAATTTTTGGTGATTTTTCAAATTTACACAACTGTTGCTGTCTAAAACTGCTTTATTTCAAATTTCACTTTTTCCATAAATTTCCTTGTATCAATTTTCATAGTAACACTTACCCATATCAAACTTACCAAAATTTGATCATCTATAGAGGACATCGCTCACAATACACATATTCATATCTCTGTACTTATCACCACATTTTCACATGAAATTTCACTTAGTAGATTTTCCCATTGAACACTTTCGAATAATAACAGATACTCGGTGGTTTCACACGCAACCCACCAATAATAACTGATTCTTGGTGGTTTCGCACACAGCCCACCACACATCTGACCTGGCTCTCTTGTACACATGTGAACACTTATTACCACACATGTGACCTAGCCGTTTGGTAGCTCTCTTGTACACATGGTGGCCTACACTCGATACCACACATGTGACCTAGCTACGTATAGCTCTCTTGTACACATGGTGTACTCTTAATACCAGGAATATGACCTAGCTATTGTATCTTGTAGCTTTCTTGTACACATAAGGTACACTCAATACCATACATGTGACCTAGCTATATAACATTCGTATATTTCAACTCCAAAGATTCAACCGGGAAATGTCTCACTTTATTAACTTTATTCATAGTCAACCACAATTCACAATTTACATCTAACAGTCATTCAATTATCCAACCATATCTCATATAATATGTCAAAATATTATAACATAAATAAAACGATATATTATTTACATACAAACTTACCTCGGTGCAAAATATGATGAATTTGCAATCTAATCCACAACCTTTTCTTTTCCTTGATCTAGGTCAATTCCTCATCTTTCTTGATCTATAATAACACATTATTCAATTTAGTCCAAAAATCACACTATGGAAAATTACATTTTTGCCCCATAAAGTTTCACAAAATTATGATTTTGCCCCTAGGCTCGTAAAATAATTTTTATTCAATTTCCTTGCATTTTAGGCCTAGGAAAACCATTTTCATACTTATAGCAGTCCACAATTTGCACTAAATCACACACTTACACACATTTTACAACCTTTTACGAACTAATCCTTTTATGCAATTTCATCAAAAATTACTTAGTAAAAGTTGTTTATCACACTCCAAACATTCATATTCTTCCATAAAACATCAAGATACATGCATGTCATCCATGGGTAAATTTTAAAATATAAACCCTAGCTCAAAATATTGGTAGAAATTAGTAAATCGAGCTACGAGGATCTCAAAAATGTAAAGAACGCTGAAAATGGGGCTAGGATGCACTTACTATTGAGCTTGAAAGTTGGAAAAATCCTAGCTATGGAGAACATGCAAGTTTCGGCCAAGCTTTATGATAATGAACACTATTTTGGTTTATTTTCCCTTTTTAATTCTTTTATTAACCAAATAACCAAAATGCCCTTCATTAAAAACTATGGTATTTTATCCATCCTTGGGTATTTTTGTCCAAACTAAAGTATAATGGTATAATTACCTTCTAAGGACCTCCACTTTAAAAACGCATTACTCACAAGTACCTTTATCAACTAGAACACACATTTTTCACCTATTTCAATTTAGTCCCAAATACCCAATTGGGCACCCAAACAATAAAATTTCGTAACAAAAATTTCACACAGTCATTCAAATACATAGTAAATATTAAAACTTAATTGCAATAAATTTTTCTACTTCAAATTTATGGTTTCGAAACCACTATTCCATTTAGGCCCTAAATCGGGCTGTCACAGGGTAAAAGTGTAATTTTACAAAAATATGAATTTGGATTGAATTGAATAGAATACTTATTAAATTGATTGAATTTGTTCATTTAGATAAAGATAGACCACGTATGGCTTTAGATCGAGGCAAAGAAAAAGCTTCAGATTAAACGACTTCATTTATACGTTTTATCGTCGAGGTAAGTTTGTACGTTTAAATAGCGTTTTAAAATTTTTTAATTGCTATTATTTTATAATATTAAATTGTGTCTCGATGGAAAAATCCAATGGAGTATCGACGATTATCGATTAATGAAAAGGGATAGCTTCGGCTATCGAATTATGAAAAAGGGATGGTGACGACCATCAACAATGAAAAGAGATAGCTTCGGCTATCGAATTATGAAAAGGGATAGCTTTGGATATCAAATTGTAAAAAAGAATAGCTTCGTGTGAACTTCAATAAGAATTTTCCATTCAATTTACCTTATTATGGTGAAGGGTAAGAAGTATGTGTTTTCATGACAATGAAGAGTATGAAGTTATATGATTAAGCTTATAAATCATTTATTCTTGTGTTGGATTGGTTTATATGTATTTTGAGATTGTGCAATGTATTAGCAAACATAGAATATATATTACGAGCTTACTAAGCATAACATGCTTACCTTGTGTTTATTTTCTATGTTTTGTAGTTAATCATAAGCTCGTTTGGGTTGGAAAGTCGTCGAAGATCTATCACACTATTTATCAGCTATATCGAAAGATTTTGATGTTTTAAAGTCTTGCTTATAATGGCATGCATAGGTAATTAGTTTTTGGATGAAATGTCCAATAGATTTGACTTGTAAATATTATACTTTTGGTGAAAGATTTGGTTGTTATGTTAGCATGTGTATATGGTTATATAATTGCTAACATTTGACATTTTGCTACTTAAGTGGTGTATGTTGAAATGGTCAAGTAAATACATGTTATGGATGGTCATTTTGGTATGTTTGAATTATAAAATAGTATGGAATTTAGGTTGCAAATGTTAAGTTGATAAGATTAAATTAGGCTTGAGTTTGGATATGCTAATGTTGTGTAAACTGAGGCACCTTAGGGCATATTGGTTGTATGATTTGGTATCATGTTGTTTAGCTTGATTATGCACTTTTTGGGTACATTTTGGAAGCTTGAATTGGGTGAAATTGAGTTGCATAAGTATGCACATTTTGGGTGAAGGAAATAGCTTGAAAATAGCCTAATTCTTGTCCACGCGGCCTAAGACACGGGCGTGTGTTTCAATCATACGTCCCCTGTAGCTTACAGAGGGTTGCAAGTCAGGCAGTTACACAGCCTAGCACACGGCCTAGAACATGGGCGTGTGAGGCCATTTTGAATAGTACACGGCCTCACACACGAGCATGTGGTTTGGCCATGTGACCCAAGTCAGAGAGTTACATAGGCACGGACACAGGCTAGGACACGGCCATGTGTCCCTAGTTTCGCCCACACGGCCGTGTGATCCCTTCAATATGAAAATTTTCACATTTTTCCTAAAAATTATATATGTTTTCGATTTAGTCCCTGTAATGGGCCAAATTTGCCCGGGGCCCAACATCCAAAAACCAATATAAAATAAAAAGTCCAGAATTACAAGTCTATTTACAATGTTCAGGCCCAATCCCAAACGGCCCAAACTAAAAACAATATCCAAGCCCAAATAACCTAAACCCTAGCAACCCAATACAACCCAAAACAAATTTACAAAAAAAAAAGAAACCCTAAGTCTACTTAAGAGCTGCTGCCACCATTGCTCACCTCTCCACCACTCCACGTCAACGCACCCACGTACTTCCGTAGCACGTCCAACCTCTGCCTCGTACCTAAAGATAAGGCGAAAAAAGAGGCACAACAGAAGATAGAAAAAATAGTAGCGAAAACATTGTTTTTTTTTTGCTATAAAAGCCACAAGCAGATCAATGTATTTTTTTTAGGAACACACACACGAGATATTGAATACAAAAAACTAGAGAAATATAAAAAAATCGAAACACTATAGTTTTTACAGAGGTATTTTTTATTTTCTTTTTTTCTTTTTTCGCATGTTCATTTCAATGATAACAGATTCGTATATTTGAAAATAAAAATATCTTTCCTTTGTTGCGATAAGAGGAAGAAACCGAAAGGTTTCTTCCTTGTTTTAAAACTTTTGGTTGGTTTTTTGGGTATTTTTGTCTTGAAAACGGCTCGAGAGAGGAGAAATAGCCAAAATGGCCTTTTTCAGGTGAACTCCGGCCACCGTGGACAGCGGTCACCGTCGGCGGCGGTCGGTGGCCACGGCGGAGCCACGGTGGCACTCTATGGCCAACCTAGGGTTTCTTTGGAGAGAAAAAGGGGGAATGGATTTTTTTTTTAAAGGTGAGGTAAAATTATTATTTTTTTTAAAATTGGCCTTAAATAGGCCTCCAAAACGACGCCGTTTTGGGCAAGTTTTTCAGGCACCAAAACGACGTCATTTTGACCCTTCGACTTGCGTGCGACCTGACTCACCTAGAGGATCCATGTGTTTTTTATTAATGGGTTATTTCACTTTTGGCCCTTCCGTTTTTAATGGTTTTGCAATTAGGTTTTTTATATTTTTAATTTTTACCCCATGTTTTATTGCGATTACAGTTTAGTCCGCATCCGAATGACGCCGTTTTGGAAGAGAAGGGAGAATTTCCCTTGTAGTCCCTCCATGTTATTCGCGCGTTTGGATTGGTCCTTTCCCTTTCTTACTTATTTCAGATTTGCCCTGAACTTCTGTTTTAAGTTCAATTTAGTCCTTTTTAGTTATTTTTGAAATTTTATTATTAAAATTAATTAATTAACATTATTATTACTATTATTATTATTACTATTTTTATTTTTATTACTATTTTTATCGTTATTATTCTCATTATTGTAATAGCCCAAATTTGACCGGGCTATATACCAATTAAAAAAAAGCAAAATAAAAATAAAAATAAATAAAAGTCCATTTTTTTCAGTCCTTTTACAAACACCTGTGGCCCACTAATATTAACCCAAAACCTGCAAACCCAAATCCCATTACATCAGACCTGTAACCCAATATACAACGAGGCCCAAATGGCCCAAATTAGGTTTTAGATCGGGGAACCCTAGGGTTTCGTTCCCTTGTTGCGCCGCAAGCAGATTCCATGCCAATCGTCACGCCACAGCTGTGTTTGGCCTCTATTCGTGCCACCATCAGCGCCTCGCGCTGCAATCTGCGCATCTATCACGTCCCTCCATTTCGCTGATGACCTGCGATAAAAAGAAACAAAACAGCGAGGAGAATCCGGAGATTTATTTCCTTTTTTGTAATCGGTTATAAAAATCGAATCAAACAAATGTAATGAGGGGGGAAATACACAAATTGTACAGTAAGATCAGTGAAAACACAAGCAATAAAAATTTCGAAGGTCTTTTGATTTCTCTATTTCATTTCTTTACTCTTAAAGCTTCATCTATTTTCATTTTCTTTATTTTTATACATGAAATAACAAAAGGAAGGGTTCTTACAAAAACAGGAACATCAGAGGATATTTACTACATGTTATTTTATTTGTTTTACACCGAAATACTATTTTGAAGTAAAGAGGAAGGTTTACCTGTGATTTGCCTGGAAAAGGATGGATTTTTGACCCTCCGACCACCGTGTACGGTGGCGCGTGAGGCGCGTACAGCGGTGGCCGGCAATCATCGCCGGAGTTCAGACCGAGGAGGGGAGAGCATTCTGGGCTCGTCTCTTTAGTTTTTTTTAAAAAATGTTTTAGAAATGTTTTTTTGGTTTTTTTAGCTTATATAGCTTTATAAAAACGGCGTCGTTTAAATAGAGGACCCGCGTGTTGACCCGACCCGTGTTTTAAGGATCCGCGTGTTGTTTACGATTTTTGGGAAAATTATGTGCGCAGTCCTTCTGTGTTTTCTATCTTTAAAATTAAGTTTATTTTACCATTTGATTTCACCCAATAATTCTGTTTCGTTCTCAATTTAGTCCTGAAGCCTTTTTAAGGGCTGATAACAGAACGGCACCGTTTTGGGATTAGGGTATAATTACCCGATGAGTCCTTCAATTTTAATGCGCGTTTCAGTTGGGTCCAAAATACATCTTTTATTATTTTTAAGTTAACCTCAAAGTTTTACTAAAATTTAATTTTAATCCTTTTTAATTTTATTCTGTTTTAATTCCCGCATATTTTTATTTATTTGTTAATGTTATATATATTATTTATTTTTATTCTAAACACTTTATATGTATAAAATTATTTATCATATATTATTTTTATAATTACTCTCATATATTTATATATTTTTATGTTAAATATTTTCTTATATATTAAATAATTATATATTATATTCTTTTCTTAAAAAATTCCTTTTTATGTATATTTTTTTCATTTTATTATATAAATATATGTTGTTTTTTATATTATTTTCTTTTTATCTTATTAAATATTCATATTTGTTTTTAGGTGTTATTTTGTCGTTTTTTTGTTATTATAAATTTTGATTTTCACTTCCATTTTTATATTCTTTGATTTATTATGAATCGTTTTATATTTCTACTTGCTAACATCATATATTAGTTTATCTTTTAGCATAATCATCTTATAATATGTAAATTTTATTATTTCACGTTGTTTCTTATTTGCCTATATTATTAAGAATTGTAGCATATTGTAATTTTCCTTATAATGTATTAATGCCATATTTCTATATAAATCATTGTTTTAAACAAAGAAATTCATTTTTATGAAAAGCATTCAAAAGTTTTCAAAAATAAAAAAGGCAATGCTTGATATTTGGAAGCTTCGAGAAAAGATAGTGCCCTAACTTACTGGGTTGCAACTTTTCTCGTTGAGTTCGAATAGTCAAGCACCCTTTTAAGTTTTTAAGGTTTTCAAAATACAAGCAACTGTCTTGGAATTTCAAAGCGTTGTGTCCTAACTTACTGGATATGGCGTTTTGTCGTTTCGAGATAGAGATTTTCAAAAAAGGCTAGCTTAGCTTCGAATGTCATAAAAATATTGCGTCCAAACTTACTGGATGTGATATTTTGATTTGTTTGATACAAGTGAACCTTGATTTTCAAAATCAAAATATTCTAAAGAGGATTGCATCTTAAAATTCTTAAATTTCCGAAATTAAAGACATTTGATCATCGATTAGGTACCAATTTTTGGGTGTTACGAGGGTGCTAACCCTTCCTCGTACGTAACCGACTCCCGGACCCGTTTTCTGATTTCGTAGACCAAAACTAATGATTTTAAAACAAAATGTTTTAAAGGTGATCCAATCACACCTAAAAAGATTGGTGGCGACTCCCATATTCGTTTTTTAAAGTCGACCCCGTTTTTTGCAAAACTTTTAAAAAATGGTTTCGACAACTATTATTATATTTTCCCTTATTATATCTACTAACTTATTACTAGTATCTTATTATTAAACAAATTAATTTTACATTATTATTGTTATTGTTATATTTCTTTTTGTTTATTTACCTAGTATTTTTTTAAATATATATTTTACCATTTTATTATTTATTTACTTATATCCTTTTGTAATTTCAAACTTAGATTATTTACTATTATTACTAATATTTTGATTGTTATTTGTTGTTTATTTATATCCTTTTTATAATTTCAAATTTCATTATTCTTATATTTATTAATATTATTTGTTAAGTCGTTTTATACACCGTTTATTTACGTTATTATTTACTATTGTTTTTATTTTTTTATTTTTAGTTTTTTTAGTTTTTAGTTTTTCTATTTTTTCTGTAATCAGCTCATTTGTTTCGTTAATTCCTTTATTTTATTCTCGTCATTCTTATTATTTTTATTAACGCGTTTATTTTATTACGCATGCTATCATCGTGATTTATTTTTTTATATTTATACTACATACTGGTGTTACATTAATCTCTTACTTGACACATACAATTGTGGTTTTTTAAATAAGCATTGTTCGTATTTTGAAATTCGAAAAGTCATACCCTAACTTACGGGGTTTCATTTTTCTTGACAAATCCGAACAAACGAACATTTTAAAATTTTTAAAATAATCTCGGGAATTATGAAAGGATCGTGTTCTAACTTACAGAATATGATTTCTTTCTAAAACCGAGATAATCAAACATCTTTCAAAATAAATAAATTTTTTGGTGTTCATTCTCATTTTCGGGGATAACTTACGGGATGTGGTCCTTTCTCTCAATTAACATGAAATACGCCCTTTTCTCAAAAAATTAAGCGATACCCTAAAAAAGGATTGTATTTTAAAATTTCTTCAAATTTTCAATTTTTGACACTAAAGACATTAATTAATCAATTAGGTACCAATTTTGGGCGTTACGAGGGTGCTAATGCTTCCTCGTACGTAACTGACTCCCAAACCTGTTTTTTGAATTTCGTAGACCAAAATCACCATTTTAGTAAATCAAACTGTTTATTAAAATAATTAAATTACGAGGATCCGATCACACCTCATAAAAAAGATCGGTGGCGACTCCAATTTTCATTTTAAATAAAAGTCGACCCGCTTTTTTCAAAAAAAAATGGTTTCGATAGCTTAGCGACTCAGCTGGGGACTAATAAGAGAGTCAAGCAGTAAATTGATTAGTTTCTGTCCTTTTGTCGAAAATTAGAAATCTGATTTAAAATTACAATCTTTTCATTTCATTTTCGTGGTTTGCGTCATTTGATATGTTTGCTTTTGGTTCGAGTCTCTTAGTATGCTTTTGCGCATCATACTGAATACTCGCTCGATTTTACCCCTCTTAAGTGGGAGTGAGAAGCTATTCCTTCGTGAGGTCTTCACCTCCGTATAGGATAGTGGATTGCTTTCGGGATACATCTGAACCTATGTCTTAGTGAGATTTTCATCTCCATATAGCCATAGGGAAATGTATTCCCCTAAACTGAACTCGATCCGTATGAGCCTATAATAGGTGAGGATCAAGGAATCTTCTGGTTCAGGTATTCTTACTTTAGAACCAAATAGCCTTAAGAGCCTGCCCTAGGTACAACTACGTCGAGCCCTAGTGGTTACTTGGATAGGTGCTTGATTATTTCCTGTTTACTTTGAGTTTTATTTTTGTACATAATACTGACTTGTTGTGTTTTGCTATGACTGTGATTGCATGGCATTTCATCCTAAAAAGGTATTGATTCACATTCGGTTACTAAGTAGAGAGCTCATCATGGAAAATGCGTTTCTTGATAAAGTGGCAGATAATGCGGCTATCTAAATTTGGTCCGAGAAAACACAGCAAGAAAAGGGTAATAGTCTAACCAAAGGATACATATCAGAGTTATGGGATTTCACCCATATTAACGTGACTCAGAACAATCTTCAAGAATTAAGGGAGATATGAGACCAATGGAATGACGAGATCAAGTAGCTATTTTACTGTAATTATGGAGATTTGCCCTATTTGCTCAATATGAAGGCAGACAAGCACTTATTTCAAGCCCCCACCCAGTTTTGGAATTCTGCCTATAGTTCTTTCACTTTTGGGAGAGTTGATTTGGTACCTACCATGGAGGAGTACATGGCCTTACTTTGTTGCCCGAAGATTCAAGCCGACAAAGCCTATTCAAGAGCTACTAATGTCCTAACCTTTTTGAAGAAATTGATGAGCATTACAGGGATGAGTGAGTAGTGGGTTACAGCTCAGATCAAGCAAAAGGGAGATAGTAAGTGTATCCCTTGGAAAAACATGAGGGATCCTAGCATATCCGGATATGAAGAAGAGGGTTATTATTGTCGCTTTGAGCATCTACGGTCTGGTCGTCTTCCCCAAGGCATTAGGGCACGTAGATAAGGCAGTCTCAGACCTTTTTGATCGACTTGACAAAAGGGTCACACCTGTTCCTGCAAATTTGGCCAAAACTTTCAGATTCTTGAACACATGCCAGAGAGGGGGCGAGGGCAGATTTATAGGGTGTGCGCAGCTTTTGTTGGCTTGGTTCCATAGCCATTTTTGGAAGGTGGAAAAAGTCTCCTATCGAGTTTTCTTTGAGAACTACTCTCCATTGAAGGAATTAGTGGCTACTCCGAGGCAAGATGACATTTCAGAAGAGAAATGTATGGCGATTCTCCAAAATCTACAAGTTGAAGATGTTGAATGGAGGGCTCCATGGATGATCCCCGATGAGATCTTATATCGGTGTGGGGACTTTGATTAGGTGCCCCTACTTGGGATATGGGGAGCCGTCGAATATGCTCCACTACTTGTGCTAAGACAGTTTCAATCAAGACAGTTCATACCAGTAACACAAGGGTTGGCGCAGTGCGAGTTCATGTACAAGGGCGGTAACTATAAAAAAAAGGTTCGTGAGATATCGAATGCGTGGAACCAAACCCGTAGAATGAAAAGATTTGCTGCAGGTCTGAGGACTACCCTTGAATACGATTGGTGGTGGGGTAAAAGAGTCAACGACAACATCCCTATGCCGAACTAAGGAAATATTCAGCTAATAGAGGAGCATCTACAAGTAGTCCCATCTGAGTTGGAGATTATTAAGTAAGACTTTTAAAAAAGAAGTCGGGAATTGGAAAAGAGGATAGAGCAATTAGAAGAGGAAAAGATGCAGATGGGACTAGACATCGACATCCAGAAACTAGAAGCCGAGAAATTGAGGAAGGGAAAGAACAAGGCCGAAGAAGATTTGGACAGTTTGAAAACCGATTACAAGAAGCTGCGTATGTTGATAAGAACAGCTGGTTTGGGTAAAACGTCTGAGCAATGGCGGTAAGAAATCCAAGAAGTAAAGACTAGAACTAATTAGTGGGAGAAAAAGTTCCATGATACTCGAGTACAAGAGGACGCTTTAAAAAAGAGTTTGTTGGAGAGCCAAAATGAAAATGAGAAGTTAAGAGTTCGAGTGGCAGAGTTAGAAAAGCCACTTTATCAACATCGTAGTCGTAACTTCGTAATCGAATTAAGGGCCAACCTAAGCAAGATTGAGGATTTGAAAGGAAAAATAGAGGAACTCAAAACAACGTTACAAAACTGTGAGCTTCGAATTGAACTCCTTGAGGTAGATAATGAGCAGTGAAAAGAGCAGCTTCATCAATCTCAAGACCAGGTCAGGGATAGGGATTACATCATGGGTGCAGCTTTGGCTTAAGTGCGATAAGTGGCTGATCACTTACAAACTATGGCGGTCCAGGCTGATGTACTGAGTTTGAAATATGTGTTAGAGTTAGATTGAGGCTGAAAGTTAGCTTGGCTTTTTAAGCACGTCAAGGCCTTAAGCATTAGGGCAAAGCCATATATGTTGTCCATTTTACGTAAAGAAATTTATTTTCTAGGAAAGTTACTCTAATGAAATTGAATCAGAATCAATGCATTTTTTGCATTTATTGCATTCATGCATTAGTATTGCATTGCACCATGTACACTAAAACTCACAAAGAGACCCTAAAATCTTGACAGTTATCCTAGAATATCATTACCGTACAAGAAAGAAAATTAAAGCCATGGACCAAAGGTTGGAAAAATTGGAACAAATGCAAAAAGAGATGCAGGATCAACTACAAATACAGATGCAAGAACAATTGGACAAAATCCAACAGGATATGAGGGATCAGATGCTAGAAACCTAAAGAAGCATGATGAACTAGTTAACACAGTTGCTAGTTGGGAGGCTAGAAAAAGGAAAGAGCCTTATGGTCAATACCAGAGGCGACAACGAGGACTCTACTTATCCTCCAAGCTTTACCCCAACAAACACCCAAGCACAACCACAAAGGTGTTCATCAGCATCAGACCCCAATATCAAACCGGTATTCCCGACGGGTTCAAGCTCCAACCCCAGAGACAATTTGGCAAATCCCGTTGTCCTTAACCTTGATGATATAGTAGAAATGGGAAAGGCGAGAGTAGAGCTCTCAAAGCAACTGGAAGATTGATGCAAATGGCTAGAAAAGAAATTCAAAGCGTGGAAGGTGTTGATTACCATTGTGGAGTTGATGCTAAGTAATTAAGCTTGGTCCCAGATCTAGTGCTTCCTCCAAAGCTCAAAATGTTAGAGTTTGAAAAATATAATGGGAGCAGCTGCCCTGAGGCTTACATTAAAATGTTTTATCAGAGGATGATCAAATATGTCAATAATGATCAATTATTGATTCACTGTTTCCAAGATAGCCTGACTGGGGCTGCGGCCAAATGGTATAATCAGCTAAATCGTGCCCAAATTAATTCATGGAAGGACCTAGCATAGGCCTTCATGAAACAATATGGCCATGTGATAGATATGGCACCTGACAGAATTACATTACAGAATATGGAGAAAAATCCAAACGAAAGCTTCAGGTAATATGTTAAAAGATGAAGGGACATCGCCACACAAGTCCAACCACCACAGCTTGAAAAGGAAACAACCATGCTCTTCATTAATACCCTGAAAGCATATTTTATTAATCATGTGCTGGGAAGTGCAACTAAGAGTTTCTCTGATATAGTGATGTTTGGTGAAATGATAGAGAATGTAATAAGGTGTGGAAAAATAGAGGCAAGGGAAAACTCCAAGAGGTCGGCCTCGAAAGAAAAAAAAAGATGAGGTAAATAATGTGAGCACGTATAACAAGGGTTATTCAAAACCAATCACTATGAACCAACCGAGAACAGTAACCACTGGCCATCAAGCCTCACCAAGACAAGAGCCCAACACGAACCAAAATACGAAAAAACTCTAGATTACTCCCATTCCAATAACGTATAGGGAATTGTACCAAAGTTTATTTGATGCACATGTTGTATCCCCTTTCTACCTAAAACCAATGCAACCTCCATACCCCAAGTGGTACGACACAAACGCCCAATACGAATACCATGCGGGAATCACAGGACACTCGATAGAAAACTGCACTGCTTTTAAAAAGTTAGTCGAAAAGCTCATTAAAATGGGCATTGTAAAATTTGATAATCTATTTGGTGTGGAAAATTCGTTACCTAATCATGCTGATAATGGGGTAAATGCGATAATTGAGAATACGGGGAAAAGAATCAAGATGAATGTTGCAGAAGTGAAAACCCCGTTGAGAGAGGTTTGGAAGAAAATGGTAGAAAGAGGGTTAACCACACAAGACTCAAGGAATAGAGCCCGAGAAGCAAGGAACTATTATGACTTCCATGATGATGGAGATCATGAGATTCAAAAATACAGTGAATTTAGGTCCCTAGTACAAGGTCTAATGGACAACAAAGAGCTAGAATTTTTTGAGTATACCGAAGGAGAAGATGTGTGTGCCTTAGAAGAAGGGTCGACAGAGAAGGTCTATGGGGCAAATCACCCGGCGGTAATCATCTCACGACCAAGACTCAACGAAGCTGGAGCAAAAATTACACCAAGAGTCGTAATCCAGAAACCCCTTGCTTTTCCTTATAAAGATAGCAAAAGGGTACATTGAAACTATAACTGTAATGTGACAATCCCGAGATAGGAGAGCCCGGAGAGCACACTGGAGGAAGGTCAAGATGTAAGTTTCTATACACGTAGCGAAAGACGCTATGAGGCCCCAAATACGAAATCTGAACTTGTAAAAAGGAAATCCTTGATGATGGAACAAAGAAAGGAGAAGCTAGAACTCCCTATTAATGTGCCGGTAACTGAGAAAGAAGCCAAGGAATTCTTAAAATTCCTAAAGCACAGTGAGTATAGTGTTGTAGAACAACTACACACGTAACCGGCTCGCATATCGGTACTATATTTACTCTTAAGCTCGGAGACACACCGTAGCGAGCTAATTTATGTGTTAAATGAAACCTATGTCACTGATGATATTTCAATAAACAAGCTAGACCGTCTTGTCAACAAAATAAACGTTGATAATTTCATCTTTTTTAATGATGATGAGATACCACCGAGGGGGTATGTGATCCACCAAGGCTCTGCACATCATTACTTGCTACAAAGTGTATGCATTACTGGAGGTAGTGGTTGACAATAGATCGGCACTGAATGTCTTGCCCTTGTCCACATTGAACAAGTTGCCTGTGGACAGCTCTCACATGAAGACATGCAAAAAACATAGGAGAGCATTTGATGGCACCGAAAGGAAACTAATGGGAAGGATTGAGATACCCCTCTTGATCGGTCCAAACACATACGAGGTAGACTTCTTAGTGATGGACATCAAGCCTTCTTACTATTGCCTATTAGGGAGGCCTTGGATTCACTCAGCAAGGGCAGTACCATCATCACCGCACCAAAAGCTAAAGTTGGTAACCGAGGGCTGACTGATAGTGTTAAACGTGAAAGAAGACATTATTGCATCCGTTACCAGTGATGCAACATACATAGAGAATGATAGTGAAGCGATAGAATGTTTCCTTCGGTCGTTGAAATATTTGAATACAACCTTCATTGTCGAAGGAAGCAAGATCCCAATGGCTAAAATATCCAAAACTACGAGGATGAGCTTACAGCTGACAGTTGGAAAAGGAGCATTGCTTAGAAGGGGACTCGGGAAATACCTACATAGACGAGTTCAAGTACCAATCTTGATTGACAAACGGGATCACTTTGGCCTGAAGTATAGGCCAGATACGAAACAAGGGAAGAAGGAGTTGGAAAAGAAGCAAGAGAGAAGAAGAGCGCGATTAAGCGAGATAGAGGTCAAATGGGAACCAATGACCTTTCCCCATATATCCAGAACATTCGTGTTAGGAGGAATTATTCACCCTGAATGGAATATGACAAAAAAAAATACTGAAGATATTATGGGAAATATCAACACCATATCTGAAGAGGGAATGATGGAAGAAAACTTATCGGACATTTGCCCTTATGAGCCTGGAAGTGTTCTAAACAATTGGACCGTAGAAGAGATTACCGTAGTTTTTAAAGCTGATTTAGAGTAATGTTCAAAACACACCTGTTATTTTAAGCCTAAAAGTAATAAGAATCTTTTTATAACGTCTTTATTTAAATGAAAAATACATTTTTATGTCTCACTCTGAGCAAATATTCTTTTATTCTTTCATTTCATTCATAATCATACTGATAATGCTCTAGAATAACGTATTTTATTGTATTAATTTTGTGATTATTCTGAGTATGTTCCTGCTAATTTGTGCTATTTATAATATTTTATCTCATTGCGACTAAATTGGAGGCAAAGCAAAATTAAGGGGACAAAAGTGCGAATTTGGAGACAAAATGGGCTGATATGCGACACAGAAAAAAGATTGTGCCAAAAGTACGAACATGGAAGGCACAAGGACTTAAACGTAAATAAAAGAGATTTTATTTTGGAAGACTCTATTTTATTTTATTTATATTAGGATAATTATTAGAATTATTAGGATTTTATTTTAATTATTTTTATTTAAATGTATTTATCTTTTAGGAATTCAAGTTAAGTTAGACTTTCTTTCTAGCACTATAAATAGGGGGTAAAGTGACTCTAATTGTATCCATCTTTTTCTGTAAACACTCTCCCCCAAAGTCTTTTGTTATTTCCATATTTTCTTTTAATAAAATTCTTTTTCCATTTTTATATTTATTTTTTTCCCCACTTTTATCATGAGCCACTAAAACCCTTCTAGCCGAAAGTTGTCAATATTTCCCAAAAATGGTTCTTGAGGCTTAGAACTCATACTTAGCCCTTTTTTTTCCAAGTATTCATCGTTTCTCCGAATTACGTGCTGACGCTTCCGTCCATGGCCCTTAAGAAGTAAGCTTTTCAACATATGCAAAGGTGGCCGCTTTGTGTGTTTTGGAAGGATTGCACCATCGATTCATCAACTTACTGCGTCAGAGGTTGGCGAGCCAAGAAGACAAAATGGCGTGGGATTCGCCATTGAGAGGCGTTGATCTAGCATAGGCTAGAGTCAGGTTCCCTAAAGTTGTAAGTCTAAATTCTTGGAGCTAGTGGTCGTAGGCGTCCTCTTCCACTATAACTGGCTTACTTGGATCGAGAAGGGTCATCCAAAGCTGAGGATTGAACCCAAGGTAGAATGAGACAACTGAAGGCTGGAGCTTTCCCATAAGAATTTCTTTATCTCAACTCTATTTTTTATTTTTAATTTTCGCAATTTCAATTCGACTTCTTAATTCTATTTTCATTTTATTTTTATTTCCAGATCAAAACTTTTAATTCTGTTATTTTTATTTTTTCTAGGAAAGCAGGTTTCTTGGGCACGATTTCAGCCAGGATATAGAAAAAATGAGTATTCGTATAGTCCGGTCCCTGAGGATTTCGACCCTACTTCCCCTTTACTGTTAATTTTATTATTTTATAGGGAATAGGTTAATTTGGTGTTTTCAACGATAGCATCAAATTTTGGCACCGTTGTCGGGGACCGACGACATACTAATCTTGTTTTTTTTTTGTGTTTTCTATGACCAGATCTGCTCTAGGTACTCTTGCGTTCGACTCAGAAATCAAAAAGACTGCAAAAGCTAATCGAAAAGAAACAAAGCTAAGGAAGAAGCAGTCAGCGGTGGTTGGAACTCAAAGCAATCCACCGCCAGAAATTAGAATCGACGACGAAGTAGAGTCTAGGGTTAACGAAAACCCTACTCGAACATTTGAAAGTAAAGAAGAAGAAGCCGATTCACCTAAAGAGGTTCCTGATGCCAGGGTTAACGAAAACCTTAATCAGGCGAAACAACAGATGGCTCAAACAATTAGGCAACTGTCCGAAGCCCCAACAGAACAACCACCATTATGCATAGCGTATCCTAATATGGATACTGATTTTGAATTAAAGTCTAAGTTGATTCAATTACTTCCAACTTTTAGAGGGTTACAAATTGAAAACCCCCATAAGCACTTAAAGGAATTTCACATGGTTTGTCTTAGTATGAAACCCCAAGGGGTAACTGAGGATCATATTAAATTGTGTGCTTTCCCTTTTTCTCTTGCAGATTCAGCAAAGGAATGGTTATTTTATTTACCTCCTGGATCTATTACTACTTGTGCTGATTTATCTCGTTTATTTCTCAATAGGTTTTTTCCAACATCTCGAGCAGCTGAGCTAAGGAGAGAGATCGTTGGAATAAGGCAAAAAGAAGCTGAGTCTCTTTACGACTATGGAGAGCGGTTTAAGAAGTTGTGTGCGAGTTGCCCACAACACGGTATAACAGAGCAATCTCTCCTCCAATATTTTTATGAAGGCTTAAAGCCTATGGAGATGAATATGGTGGATGCTGCTAGTGGAGGAGCGTTGGTCAACATGACTCCCCAACAAGCGAGAAACTTGATCTCCACGATGGCTGCAAACTCTCAGCAGTTCCGAGTCAATCATGAACCCCCCAAAAGGGTTCACCAGCAAGTAATTCCACTATTGAGGATAGACTTGATAAACTTACTAATATTGTGAATTCTCTTGTTGACAGGGTAAAACCAGCTCGAGTGTGTGGAATATGTGCTACACCTGAACATACCACAAATGCATGCCCTAGCTTGCATGGTGACACTATGGCTCATTTAGATGTTGTGGGAAACTTCCCTGGGCCACCACAGAGGCGATATGATCCCTACGCTAATACCTATAATCCAGGATGGAGAAACCATTCTAACCTAAGTTATGGGGCCAACCCACGGTATAATCAGCCATACCAAAATTAGCCTCTACAACAACTGCAAGATTCAGGTAATTCTCTTGAGACTTTGGTCAATAAATTAGCAGCTAATATCCTTAAATTTCAACAGCAAACTCTTAATTTCCAAAGAGAGACGAAGGATTCTATAAGGGAGTTGACCACATCAATTGAGAAATTGAACTCTCAAGGGAAGCTGCCGTCACAAACAGAACCTAATCCGAGACAATACGCAAATGCACTAACACTGCGAAGTGGAAAGGTACTGGAACTGATTCCTGCCAGAAATCTTGGCCAAGATTTCGCCCAAGAAAAGCCCAAGAATGATGAACAGGTCCGAACGAAACCCCCATTGCCCATAATTCAACCTCTATTTCCAGAAAGGTTTTACCAGTGTCGAAGAGGTAAAAAGGACAAGGAGATCCTCAAAACCTTTAAAAATGTCGAGATCAACATACCCCTGTTAGACGCCATTAGGCAAATTCCAAGGTATGCTAAATTTCTTAAGGAACTTTGCACCAACAAACGAAAGTTAACAAGTAATGAAAGGGTAAATGTTGGTGAGAATGTATCTGCAGTATTACAGCGGAAATGCTGGCAAAATGTAAAGATAGGGGCATGTTTGCGATACCATGCAAAATAGGCCACTTGAGAATAAAAAAGGCTATGTGTGATTTAGGGGCCTCCATAAATGTAATGCCATATTCTATTTATGAATCACTTAACGCAGGTTTTTTGACAAAAACAGGTGTTACTATACAGTTGGCGGACAGGTCTGTTGTGCATCCTGAAGGAGTCCTTGAGGACGTATTAGTTAAAGTTAACGAGCTTATTTTCCCTGCAGATTCTTATGTGATAAAAATGGAGGAGGATAAAGCTTCTGGATCTTCAGACATCTTACTGGGGCGACCTTTCTTTAGTACTACGAATACTAAGATTGACGTGCGAAGTGTAACTCTCACAATGGAGTTTGATGGGGAGATCGCAAAGTTTAATGTTTATGATGCTATTAGTCACCCAAGTGAAATCTTGAACGCACCAGATCTGGAAGACACACATAAGATTTTCTTGCAGGAAAAAACAAAATCAAAGAAAGAGGCACAAGGACTATTGAGCCCAAATATGGTGGATGTGATAGAAAAGGAGAATTTCCAAGCCTATACAAATGAAAGAATTCAATTGGAACAGCTCCAATTCTAGTTGAGGCATCAAGCTAGTGACGTTAAACAAGCACTTGTTGGGAGGCAACCCAATCTTTATTTATTTTTTATTACTTTATTAGCTTCTTTTATTTTCTTTTATTATTTATTACTTTATTTTATTTTTTATTATTTTATTTGGTTGTTAATAAATTTCTATTCTTCCATCTAGGTAAAACTGAGCGAAAATATGAAGAAAAAGAGACAGAAAGTATGCACCAAAACAGCCCTATCCATGGTACCAAACAGCCTCTATTCTAGATTTTATTCCAGCCCGGAATACCATATCCCTGCAGCCAAACAGTCCTATTCCAGCCCTAGAATCCCCAAGACCTGCAGCCAAACACCCCTTTTCAGCAAATAAACCCCACAAACCTTACATTTTTTTCCTAAATTTCCTTTCCCTTCTCCATAGCCGCCGACTCCTTTCTCCTCCACCACCCACCGTCGATTTCTCAGCCACCATGGTGAGAACCCAAAGCCGAACTGCCGTTGCACACGTCACCCACCCCGTCTCCACCCCTTGCCGCTTCGCTATCTTCTTCTCCACCGTTTGCGCCAACCGACGGTAACTACATGGGGAGTTTTTCTAAACTTTTTTTTCTTCACCTATTTCTTTTCCTTTTACTTTCACATCGAGGACTATGTGTTTTAAGTGGGGGGCGGCATTCTTCGTTGTTACTGTCATTATCTGCTATTTTTGCTGTCACATTGTTGTTGCTGCTGTTTTGTGCTCGTTTTTGCCCATTTATTTTAAAAATATCCTGCCGCTTTTCATGCCCAAGATTTTACCAGGAATTGCCTACTATTTGCCCCACAAGCATGATTTTTACTGTCTAAGAAAGTTATGATTTTTCCCATCATTGATGCCATCTCCACTGTTTTATTTTTATTAGGCTAAAAATAATTGTGATTAATAAAGTTACCTCTATCTTGCTTTTCGTAAAATTGATTAAGTTTAATATAAAGTGAACACTTAAAATGATTGCATGCTTAATTGATGTTCATGGCTATTAGGTAATTATTGAAACTTATTTTTGACACTTAAATTGTTTCTTTCGTGAGTTCTCAAAAATTCTAAATATCGTTTAATTATTAATAAATGTTTTCCATGGTTATGAGTACAGCTTAGATCGTGACTGACTGAGTAACCGGGGTAGGGTGCTTGCGTTGTCATTCTACTTCGCGTCAAAAGGTTGTGTGACGTGACAAGTAAAACTCTGCTAGCCGAAGTTATGAGTATGGCTTAAATCGTGACTGACTGAGTAACCGGGGTAGGGTGCTTGGGTTGTCATTCTACTTCGCGTCAAAAGGTTGTGTGACGTGATGAGTAAAACTCCGCTAACCGGAAATAAATAATTTTAGGAGTATGTTGGGTTGAGTAACCGGGGTGGGGTGTTTGGGTTGTCATCTCTCTTCGCGTCAAAAGATTCAATATATTCCTAAGTAAATACATAATAACAAAAATAAAAAAAAGAAAAAAAACCAAAAAAGGAAAAAAGGAAAAAAAAAGAAAAAAATATAAGTACTAATAAAGTTGTACTTGGGGGACTAAAGGAGAAAATAATTAGGGTGTCTTGGTAGGTTTGGTAATTTACTTAAATAGCATGAAATAACTCAAGTCGGTCTTAATTTTTGTGTGAATTAATTGGAATACTTTTTCTGTTTTACTTAAAGCAAGCTTAGAGTTCCCTTTATTTTTCATATGCATTTTTAACTAATTTTTATAAAACTTAGGAGTGGTATTTCTCTTATGGCAGAATCTAACTTTCACAAGTCGATAGGAACCATACTTGGGGGCAAGCATGGGCTAAGTAGGGGGAATTTGATAATGCTCTAGAATAACATATTTTATTGTATTAATTATGTGATTATTCTGAGTATGTTCCTGCTAATTTGTGCTATTTATAATATTTTATCTCATTGGGACTAAATTGGAGGCAAAGCAAAATTAAGGGGACAAAAGTGCGAATTTGGAGACAAAATGGGCTGATATGTGACACAGAAAAAAGATTGTGCCAAAAGTGCAAACATGGAAGGCACAAGGACTTAAAAGCAAATAGAAGAGATTTTATTTTGGAAGACTCTATTTTATTTTATTTATATTAGGATAATTATTAGAATTATTAGGATTTTATTTTAATTATTTTTATTTAAATGTATTTATCTTTTAGGAATTCAAGTTAAATTAGACTTTCTTTCTAGCACTATAAATAGGGGGTGAAGTGACTCTAATTGTATCTATCTTTTTCTGTAAACACTCTCCCCCAAAGTCTTTTGTTATTTCTATATTTTATTTTAATAAAATTCTTTTTCCATTTTTATATTTATTTTCTTCCCTACTTTTATCATGAGTCACTAAAACCCTTCTAGCCGAAAGTTGTCAATATTTCCCAAAAAGGGTTCTTGAGGCTTAGAACCCATACTTAGCCCCTTTTCTGCCAAGTATTTATCGTTTCTCTGAATTACGGGCTGACGCTTTCGTCCATGGCCCTTAAGAAGTAAGCTTTTCAACATATGCAAAGGCGGCCGCTTTGTGTGTTTTGGAAGGATTGCACCGTCGGTTCATCAACTTACTGCGTCAGAAGTTGGGGAGCCAAGAAGACAAAATGGCATGGGATTCGCCATTGAGAGGCGTTGATCTAGCATAGGCTAGAGTCAGGTTCCCTAAAGTTGTAAGTCTAAATTCTTAGAGCAGGTGGTCGTAGGCGTCCTCTTCCACTATAACTGGCTTACTTGGTTCGAGAAGGGTCATCCAAAGCCGAGGATTGAACCCAAGGCGGAATGAGACAATTGGAGGCTGGAGCTTTCCCATAAGAATTTCTTTATCTCAACTCTATTTTTTATTTTTTATTTTCTCAATTTCAATTCAACTTCTTAATTCTATTTTCGTTTTATTTTTATTTCCAGATCAAAACTTTTAATTCTATTATTTTTATTTTTTTAGGAACGTAGGTTTCTTGGGCACGATTTCGGCCAGGATATAGAAAAAACGAGTATTCGTATAGTCTGGTCCCTGAGGATTTCGACCCTACTTCCCCTTTACCTTTAATTTTATTATTTTACAAGGAATAGGTTAATTTGGTGTTTTCAATGACAGCATCACATACCATACAAATAGCTATTCTTAAATTCATTTATTCTTTGGATATTCTTTCGTGCCTATAATAGGTCTCTAGATATCAACGACATGGGCGACGCTGCTATTGACCCAGAATTTTCTTTTGAGCAAGACATGTGTCTAGAGGGATCTCAAGATTTTGAAGATGACAGAGACTGTAACTTATCTCCAGATTTCTTAAGGATGGTAGAACAAGAAGAGAAACAGATTCTACTTCACAAGGAGACAGTAGAGATTGTGATCTTGGAAGAAGGAAAAGAAGTGAAAATTAGAGCTTGCATAGCCGAAGAAACAAAAGGAGACCTCATTGAGTTACTTCAAGAATTCAAAGATGTCTTCGCATGGTCATATCAAGATATGCCCGGGTTAAGTGCTAATATTGTGGTACATTGCCTTCCTAGAAAAGAAGAGTGCAAGCCAGTTCAACAGAAGCTTCGAAGGATGAGACCCGATGTTGTGATAAAAATAAAAGAAAGGCTAGCCCAAAAGACAATTTCCCATTGCCTCACATTGACACTTTAATGGATAGTACGATAGGCTACTCACTGTTCTCTTTCATAGGTGGCTTATCTAGATACAATCAGATAAAGATGCATCCTGAAGACATGAAAAAGACCACATTCATAACCCTGTGGGGAACATTCTACTATACGGTGATGCCATTTGGATTAAAAAATGTGGGAGCAATGTATCAAAGAGCCATGGTAACTTTGTTTCATGACATGATGCACAAGGAAATCGAGGTTTACGTCGACGATATGATTGCAAAATCCTTAACAGAAAAGAAGCATGTGCGAGTTTTGAGGAAATTGTTCTTGAGGTTGAGAAAATTTCAACTAAAGCTCAATACAACAAAATGTACTTTCGGGACTAGGTTAGGAAAACTGCTAGGTTTCGTAGTCAGTGAAAAGGGAATTGAGATCGACCCTGACAAAGTCAAGGCTATACAAGAATTGCCTCCACCACACACTCAAAAGGAAGTTTGAGGTTTCCTACGAATACTAAATTACATTGCTCGATTCATTTCACACCTAACTGAGAAATGTGAACCCATATTTCGTCTTCTTAAGAACCACAATCCAGGTGTGTGGGATGATGAATGCCAAAAAACTTTTGACAAGGTCAAACAATATTTGTCCAATGCCCCAGTGCTAACGCTACCTAGTTCAGATAGGCCATCGATATTGTATTTGACAGTATTTGAAAATTCTATGGGATGTGTGCTTGGCCAACACGATGAGATAGGAAAGAAAGAAAAGGCTATATATTACCTCAGTAAGAAATTCACTGAGTGTGAAATTAGATACTCGCCAATTGAGAAATTATGTTGTGCCTTGATCTGGAGAACTCGGAGATTGAGGCAGTACATGTTGTGCCATACGACTTGGTTAATCTCGAAACTAGACCGTCTAAAGAATATGATGGAGTTGACTGCTTTGAATGGAAGGATGGCCAGATGGAAAATTCTACTTTTCGAATTTGACATAGTTTATGTGAACCAGAAGGTTGTAAAATGGAGTGCAATAGTAGATTTTCTAGCCAATAGAGCTCTAGAATATTACAAGCCTTTGAACTTTGATTTCCTTAATGAATATATAATGTATGTGGCAACTACTGAAGAAGACGCTTCAGAAGATCGTCCTTGGAAACTGAACTTCGACGGAGCATCAAATGTTGTTGGTAACAGAATTAGGGCAATCCTGATATCCCTAAATGAATATCATTATCCATTTACTTGCAAATTGGATTTTAATTGCACAAACAATATGGCAGAGTATGCAGCATGTATCATGGGAATCCATGCAGCAATAGAACGCAAAATCAAAGTGCTAGAGGTTTATGAGGTTTCTGCACTTGTAATCTATTATCTCAAAGGTGAATAGAAAACAAGAGACCCCAAATTGATCAATTATCGAAAGCTAGTTCTGGAATTAATTGAATAGTTTGATGATATCACCTTCTATTACCTCTCGAGAGATGAAAACTAGATGGCTGACGCCTTGGCTACATTAGCTTCTATGATCAGAGTAAATAGACAAGAGGATATAAAGCCTATCCAAATAAGTATTCACGAGGCTCTAACTCATTGTTACAACATCGATGAAAAGGAAGAAAAAGATGATCATCATTGGTATCACAATATACTACGGTATGTGAAGAATCGTGAATACCCTAATCAAGCAACTGTGAATGATAAAAGAATGTTGAGAAGGCTAGCCAGTGACTATGTCTTAGACGGAGAGATCCTATATGAAAGGAGGAAGGATCAAGTGCTATTAAGATGTGTAGATGCTGTCGAGGCTAAGAAAATCTTGGAAGAGGTCCATGATGGTGTTTACGGAACACGTGCTAACAGTTTCACGATGGCTAGGCAAATCATGAGATTTGGATATTATTGGTTCACCATGGAAGAGGATTGCATCAGCTATGCCAAGAAGTGACATAAGTGCCAAATTTATGGAGATAAAATTCATGTACCTCCTTCACCCCTTCATGTTATGACTTCTCCATGACCTTTCTCTATGTGGGGTATGGATGTCATTAGGCCAATCTCGCCAAAAGCTTCCAATGGGCATCGGTTCATCTTCATGGTCACCGACTACTTCACTAAATGGGTAGAAGCAGCATCATAAGCTAATGTCACAAAGTTGGCAATTAGTAAGTTCTTAAAGAAAGAGATCATATGCCGATATGGAATGCCAGAAAGGATCATATTTGACAATACGCTAAATTTGAACAACAGCACGATAGCAGAGGTCTCAGTCAGTTCAAGATTAAACATCACAACTCGTCACCATATTGCCCAAAAATGAATGGTGCAGTAGAAGTGGCCAATAAAAAATCAAGAATATCATAGGAAAATGACTAAGACTTACAAAGATTGGTATGAAAAGTTACCATTTTCCATCTATGCCTATCGAATGTCTGTTAGGACCTCTATCAGGGCAACACCTTTCTCATTGGTCTATGGAATGGAGGTAGTTTTACCCATTGAAGTCGAAATTCTTTCTCTCCGAGTATTGGCTGAGCTAAAGTTTGATGAAGCAGAATAGATCCAATTTCGATATGACCAATTGAACCTAATTGAAGAAAAAAGGTTAAAAGTTATCCATTACGGTCAGATGTACCAAAAAAAATTAAAAGCTATCTGTTATGGTCAGATGTACCAAAAACGAATGATGCGAGCTTACAACAAGAAGGTTCATCCTAGAGAATTCCACGAGAGGGAGCTGGTGTTGAAGAGGATCCTACCCATATAAAAGGACTTCAGAGGAAAGTGGATGCCAAAGAAGGACCTTATGTGGTAAAAAAGGCATTTTCTGGAGGAGCGTTGATATTAACTGAGCTGGACAGCAAGAGTCTGCCCAACCCAGTAAATGCGAACTCAGTCAAGAAGTACTTCACTTAAAAAAAAGGAGAGGCCAAGGAGAAAACCCGCAAAGGGCATCTTGAGACAAAAAAGAAGGGAGACGCCAAGGTGGCATTGAGACTAAAGAGCTTTTCAATTGAAAACCCGTGAAAGGGCAATTAAAATTTTTATCGAAGGTGGGGCATGCGGTGGTCTTGCTATTCCTAAATTAACGAGGAGGAGGTATGCTACATCTTAGGGCATAGACGAAGTACTCTAGATCTCCTAAACACATGTTGAGCTCAAAATGGTCCTCAAGATGTTTGTACAGAGAAGCTCAGGCTGCAATATCTAGGGCACTTATTTTTTCCCCTCACCTATTTTGTATTTGAACAATGTTTGCTTCTTTGATTAATCCATTCTTTTCAAATTTTGTTCCTGATAAATTTCATTTTTGTCCATCATTATAATCTTTTTCAAACATTTTGCATTGAAATAACGATTAATGGACTAATAACACTTTCACAAAAGGAGTTCTGCATATTACTCTAGAAGGTTCTAAATAGTGTAAGAACCTAAAACAGGACTATTGTTTAGAACTCACCAAGCCTAATAGTTAGAAATATTTGAGAAAGAAAAGTCTAAATTGTGACCATTTCTTTGGATTTTTTGTCAAAGATATTAGCTGAATAAGAAGACAGGATATTATGTCAGTGATACAACCTCGATGAACAATGAGTAATGACAACCTAAGCATTAGAAATGGATCATTCTCACAAAATGACATTCTACATTCATGCAAATATCATTCATACACGTCTAATTAGAAGCATTTGATTCATTTTGATCATGACATCCAAATCATTAGAGACAAGTATAGGCCCATGCAATCAATTCTACAGGTCATGTCTGTAATGCCCCGAAATTGGGCCTGAAAGAGTGGGCCATGTGGGCCCAATGGGCTTGTGGACCCCACATGGGTGGTTGTCTTTGGACTTGCGGGAATTAGTGGGCTGGCTATGTTGTACATGTGGCTATGGGCAAAACTGGCAGGCTATGCGAGCACATGGGCCTCACTTGGGTTGTATAATGGGCCTTGGGCCTATGTATGCTGAATGGCATGTTGGTATGTTAGCTAAGAGGTTTGGGAGTGTTTGGGAGTGTTGGAAAAGTCTTGGGTTCAAACCTGGACCTTAGCAAAAATTTATGTTTTTCTCTTATGGGGGCCTTAACATTAGTGGGTAGACTTTAATAGTATTTTTTGTGAAAGCATGACACAAAAGGAGTATGGTCTAGTGGCGAGGAAGTGACACCATAAGGGAAGCAAGGGGTCTAAGGTTCAAGTCTTGGCTCTTACAATTTATTTTGGTTTTTCTTTTAAATTAATCTGGAAGCGAGTAGGTGGGTTTTAAAGTTAAATGTGTTGGACTTATGACACAAAGGAGCTTGTGTCCTAGTGGTGGTGGCGTGGCATGGCTATCGAGAGGACTTTGGTTCGAATCCCTTTGCACGCAAGGGTTGGTTATTTTGCTAATAAGTTGGTTTTGGATGATTGATGGAGAATCCCACATCGGGAAGCTAACATGAGAATAGGCGAGAAGCTGGCTTTAAATAGAGCAAACCATGAGGAGAGTAAGCATACCTTTCTTGGCTTATCCCTTCCACGTTGTGGCGTATTCATTTGGGTTAGGCGTTGGATCATTCGTTGATCTGTATGCCGTTGGGTCACAGTGGTGGTGACTGTAGTTGATCAGCACACCCCCTGGGGAGTCAAGGGTGTGATTATTGTTGGCTTCTGGGCATAGGAGCGTTTAGAGCGCGGATTAACTTCAGATACCTATTAGTTGTGTACTTCACCCTACTCTAGCTGTAGAACGGCAAATGTCAAAATGGGTCATGTGGGCTCAATGGGCCCGTGGGCCCAATCGGGCAAATTGTATGATTGTGTAATAAATATTAGACTAGACTAGGTGAATCTCATATCTGTCGCTAGTTTTGGGCTAAAGGGCCACACGAGCGTGTGGGCCCACCTTGGTCGAGAATGGGCCTTAGGCCCATTCGCAACATTATCTCTATTTAGAATACTTGAGTCTCTCGAGGCGACTGTAGTCTTTCTGAGCGATTGATAAAATTACCGAAATACCTTTATAGGATAGAATTACTGTAATACCCCCGATTTGCAAAATTACAAATTACCCTCAATTTGCAAAATTACAGAAATACCTTCGATTTGTAAAAGTACTATTTTACCCCTAATTTGTAAAGTTACCGTTTTACCCCTAATTTGTAGAAGTACTATTTTACCCTTGAATTGTAAACTTATTGTTTTACCCTCGATTTACAAAATTATAGAAATACCCCAATTTATAAATTATGAAAATACCATGAATTTCAAAATTACCGAGATACCCTTGATTTGCAAAATTACAGAAATACCCCTGGGTTGCAAAATTATCGAAATACCCCTAGTTTGTGAAATTACCGAAATACCCCTGGATTGTAAAATTACCGAAATACCCCTGGTTTGTGAAATTACCGAAATACCCCTGGGTTGTGAAGTTACCGAAATACCCTTGGGTTGCAAAATTACCGAAATATCCATGTCAGGTAGAATTATCAAAATACCCCTATAGGGTAGAATTACTGAAATACCTCTATAGGGTAGAATTACCGAAATACCCCTGTAAGGTAGAATTACCGAGATACCCCTGTGGGGCAAAAATTACCATTTTGCCCCTAGGGTGTTAAATGACTGTTTTGCCCTTGTGGGCAAGTGACTGACTTGGACTGTGTATTTGATGGATTTGACTGTGTTCGTATGGCAGTGATTTGACTGACGTGATCATAGTTGTATGATTGATATGTTTTAATATGTGTTTAAATGACTGATACTGAACATGGCCATTCTGCATACATGTGTGATGATTGAGCATAGCATACACGACATATTGGGTTGGGACATCGATTTGGAGGAAGTTCTATGCTAGTGGCTTTGCCACATATTTTGATTTTGGTGGCTTCGCCACGTTATCTGTTATTAGCAGCATTGCTGCATCATTGGTGTGTAGGGTTAGGTGGGTCGAGTTATTCCCCACATGATGTATTGGTTGGTATGTGTGGTGTGATGGCTGGACTGGGTTGGGATTGCATTCACATTTTGTTCTAATTTTGTTATGGGCTTGGCCCACACGGTTCTATATAGGGCTAAGGCCTAGACTGATCTGTTCTGTATAGGGCTTCGGCCCAATCTGTTCTGCATATTTGTATTATACTATTATTGATTCTAATTCTGATTTTGATTTTAATTCTAATTCTGATAATGTTTCTGATTCTGTAATGGGCTGATGCCCATCTGGTACTATCTGTTATAGTGGGTTAAGGCCCAATTGATACTGGAACTGTAGTAGGGCTAGGGCCTAGACTTTTAATTCTTTTGTATGAGTGACTATTCGTTTAATATAGTAGAGGATTACACACTGAGTTTTCATAAAACTCACCCCGTTTAATAACTGTGCAGGTAATCTCTAGCTTAGGAGGATCGGTGCTGTGAGGGACTCGGAGAAGGCCACACATTGCTTATACTCTGTCTTGATTTACTTTTAAGTACTTTATTCCAGTTTGGTTTGTTATAAGGCCTTTTAAACTTTCTAGTTTTTACATTTGGGCTTTTATTTATTGTTTTATAATTGCTAGAAGTCAGACACGGTTTTTTCCAAAACAACAACTATTTTTCAAAATATCATGTTTTCGTAACTGTTTAAATTAGGCTTCCGTAACAATTAAGTTTTAAAGGTAATAACGTTTTATAAGAGAACGTCTTTTAACAAACCATGTTTTAAAAATTTGCATATGAAATTCGAGATTTTACACAATTTTTAAATGGCAACAAGTTTTAAATAAGAAGGGTTTTCAATGAAAACAAGGTTTTTGAAAAATATTTCAATGTGACACGCCAGATTCGGGCCTAACTTCTAGGCCAGGTTTGGGGTGTTACAATGTCCCCTAGAGGACGGTATTGTAAGATCGGTGAATCCACAAATTTCATCTCTCTGAAGTAGCAGTGGAGCAGATTGAAGCCACCAACCTTATCTCCCTGAAGTTGTAGTGGAGCAGACTAAAGACAGCGAATCTTATTTCCCTGAAGTTGCAGTGGAATAGATTGAAGCTATAAATTAGGGCAGATCTTATCTCTCCAAAGTTGCAGTGGAGTAGGAAAATGTACAAACCTTATCTCCTTGAAGTTGCAGTGTCGCAGGAAAATACACAAACCTTATCCCCCTGAAGTTGCAGTGGAGCAGGTTGAAATTACCAATTCTTATCTCCTTGAAGTTACAGTGGAGCAGGATAAAAATACACAAACCTTATCTCTCTGAAGTTGCAGTGGAGTAGGTTGAAATTACCAATTCTTATCTCCCTTAGGTTGTAGTGGAGTGGATCGAAGCAATAATTCCTATACCCCTAAAGTTGTAGTGGGTTAGAATGTGGTTACTTGAAGAAGATGAGCACCAAGAAGTCAAGATTCGGTGAGACCGGGCAAAATTGACCCTTTCTAAAGTCTTTGCTCCATTCCCATTACATGACAATGAGCAAAGAGGGACAGCTGTAATGGGCCAAATTTGACTAGGGCCCAACATCCAAAAACCAATATAAAATAAAAATTCCAGAATTACAAGTGCATTTACAATGTTCAGGCCCAATCCCAAATGGCCCAAACTAAAAACAATACCTAAGCCCAAACAACTTCAACCCTAGCATCCCAATACAACCCAAAACAAATTTACAAAAAAAGAAACACTAGGTCTACTGCAGATAAGGCAAAAAAATAGGCACAATAGCAGAGAGAAAAAACAGTAGCGAAAACATTGTTTTTTTCGGCTATAAAAGCCATAAACAGATCAATGTATTTTTTTATGTACACACACACGAGATATTGAATACAAAATACCAGAGAAATACAAAAAAATCAAAACACTATAGTTTTTATAGAGGTGTTTTTTATCTTCTTTTTTTCTTTTTTCGCATGTTCATTTCAAAGATAACAGATTCGTATATTTGAAAATAAAAAAAAATCTTACCTTTGTTGCGATCGGAGGATGTAACCGATAGGTTTCTTCCTTGTTTTAAAACTTTTGGTTGGTTTTTTGAGTATTTTTTGTCTCGAAAACGGGCTGAGGGAGGAGAAATAGCCAACATGGCCTTTTTTCGGTGAACTCCAGTCATCGTGAACGGCTGTCGCTGTCGCCGGCAGCCGGTGGCCGCGGCAGAGCCACGGTGGCACTCTATGGCCGGCTTAGGGTTTCTTTGGAGAGAAAAAGTGGGAGTGGATTTGTTTTTTTTTTAAGAGAATAGGTAAAATGATTTTTAAAATTTTTTTTTCCTTAAATAGGCCTCCAAAACGACACCGTTTTGGGGAGGCTTTTCAGGCACCAAAATGACGTCGTTTTGGCCCTTCGACCCGTGCGCGACCCAACCCGCCTAGAGGATCCGCGTGTTTTTTATTAATGAGTTATTTGCGCTTTTGGCCCTTCCACTTTTTAATGGTTTTGCAATTAGGTTTTTTATATTTTTAATTTTTACCCCATGTTTCATTGCAATTACAGTTTAGTCCGCATCCGAATGACACCGTTTTGGAGGAGATGGGAGAATTTCCCTTTTAGTCCCTCCATGTTATTCGCACATTCGGATTAGTCCTTTCCCTTTCTTACTTATTTCAGATTTTCCTCGAACTTCTGTTTTAAGTTCAATTAGTCCTTTTTAATTATTTTTACTATTTTATTATTAGAATTAATTAATTAACATTATTATTACTATTTTTATTATTATTACTATTATTATTATTATTATTATTATTATTACTATTACTATTATTATTATTTTTATTACTATTATTATTGTTATTATTCTCATTATCATTACTATTATTATATTTTCCCTTATTATATTTACTAACTTATTACTATTATCTTATTATTAAACAAATTAATTTTACATTATTATTGTTATTGTTATATTTCTTTTTGTTTATTTTTTATAATTTCAAATTTCATTATTCTTATATTTATTAATATCATTTTTATGATGTTTTATACACCGTTTATTTACGTAATTATTTACTATTGTTTTAATTTTTTTAGTTTTTAGTTTTTCCTTTTTTTCTATAATCAGCTCATTTGTTTCGTTAATTCTTTTATTTTATTCTCGTCATTCTTATTACTTTTGTTAATGCATTTATTTTATTACGCATACTATCATCGTGATTTATTTTTTTATATTTATACTACGAATTGGTGTTACATTAATCTATTACTCGACACATACAATTGCGGTTTTTTTAAATAAGCACTGTTCGTATTTTGAAATTCAAAAAGTCATACCCTAACTTATGGAGTTTCTATTTTCTCGACAAATCTGAACAAACGAACATTTTAAAAATTTTAAAATAATCTCGAGAATTACGAAAGGATTGTGTTCTAACTTACAGAATATGATTTCTTTTGAAAACCGAGATAATCAAACATCTTTCAAAATAAATAAATTTTTCGACGTTCATTCTCGTTTCTGGAGATTTAAGGCATCGTGTCCTAACTCACGAGATGTGGTCCTTTCCCTCGATTAACATGAAATATGCCCTTTTCTCGAAAAATTAAGCGATATCCTAACTGTCGAAACCATTTTTATTTTGAAAAACACGGGGATCGACTTTAAAAACGTAAATGGATTCGCCACCAATCTTTTTCGAGGTGTGATCGGGTCGCCTTGAGATTGATCATTTTAATAAAACATTTTGATTAAAACAATGATTTTGATCTACAAAATTCGAGAAAATGGGCTTGGGAGTCGGTTACGCACGAGGAAGGATTAATACCCTCGTAACACCCAAAATTGATACCTAATTGATTAATTAATGTCTTAATGTTGAAAATTTGAAAAGATTTTAAAATACAATCCTTTTTATTTTTTAAAAAAATTGAATAAATAGAATTGGATTTTAAGAACCTCTTGTTTCGAACTAATAAAATGTCACATCTAGTAAGTTAGGATACAACATTTC
This sequence comes from Gossypium stocksii, assembly GCA_020496765.1. Taxonomy (NCBI): domain Eukaryota; kingdom Viridiplantae; phylum Streptophyta; class Magnoliopsida; order Malvales; family Malvaceae; genus Gossypium; species Gossypium stocksii. Next base: position 8,485,914 of record CM035623.1, read on the forward strand.
AAACCCTCGAAACTAAGCTTGTCTCATGCATTTAAGTTTAAAAAGTATATTCGGTTATTTGGGTCAAACGAAAAATCAGAACCCAGTAAGTTAGGGCACAATTTCTCAAATTTCCAAATATAGAATATTGTCTTTATTTTCTTAGAAATCCTTACCTCGAGATAACAAAATGTCACATCCAGTGAGTTAGGACACAACATTTCGAATTCACGAGAATAAACTTTTATTTGAAATTCATATGTTTTGATTTCAAGAGGGTAATTAGTTATTTAGATTTGACAAAAAAAATCAAAACCCAGTAAGTTAGGGCCCAATTTTCTCAAAGCTCCCAAATACCGAGTATTGCCTTATTTTGAAAACTTTTGAATAAAATGTAGCAATTAAATGAAATGTATTTTTTATTTAAAACGATGATTTTTGAATAAAATCATTACACTAATAAATTACAAAACACAAATACTAAAAAATAATTCATGAAAATTACACGATGGACCAATTTTAAAGCTAATATAGACAATCAAAAGAAAGGATAATAATAGAACATAGTTAATAGCACAAATAATACAATATCAATGCTAAGGCTAACATGAAAATAATAATAATAAAGTGATAAAAGTAACAAGATCCAAATTTTGAGGAAGTGAACAAATCAATAAAAAAAACATAAAGCAAATAATGACAACTCAGAAAATATATATATGTAAAAATAAAACTAAGAAATCAAATAAAACTTTATATAAAAGAGATCAAATATAAAAATAAAATAAAAATATAAAAAATAAATGATATAAAAAAGGATAGATAACAAAATAATTTTTGACAAATTTTAAAATGGATAATATATATATATATATATATACGTAATAGTATAAAATAAATAACATGTATTTAAAATAAATAATAACCTTAGATAAATAATAAAACGATTTAAAAAGAATAAAGGACACAACAAATTTTACATTACTTTTAAAAAAAGTTAAAACTAAATAATACATAAAAGACAATGTATATAATAAGTAAAAAATATATATAATAAAATAACCTAATGTAAATAATAAATAAAAAACAAAATAATTTAATATAAAATATTAAAATAAACAACAAAATAAAAAAGGTTAAAATTCGATGAAATAGGGACTAAATCAGAACAAAAATAAAATCAGATGTAAAAACAAGAAATAAGTGTAAAAGGACAAAATAAAAACACGCGCCACATCTAGGGGCCGACTAGGCAATTATGCCCTATCATCAAAATGACATCATTCCAATATCCACGTTTAAATGGCCCAAGGACCAGATTAAAAAAAAAGTAGAATTTCAAGGCCAAATTAAAAATAAAAGAAAATATAAGTTAGACGAAATTGCATAGCAATGAAATTACGAAAGAACCTAGGGAGTAAATTGCCCCTTTATTAAAAACACGCGGATCCTCCCCGGGTCGGGTCAACACGCAGATCTTGGCCTTAAAGGCTCTTTGAGCTCTAGCTTGGGATCGACCTAGCTCCGTCATCGAGCCGCCGTTCTCTGCCACCGTCCGTCACTATATACGGTGGTCGGAGCCCCAAAAAAAGCTATCTCGGTCCTCTAAATTCCCCTAAACTCAAATCCAAGATCTAAAAGACCCAAAAATACCTTCAGATCACAAAAAGTGAAGGGAAACCCCTCGGTTTCTTTTTTGTTCGACAGAAATGTAAAAAAAAATTCAAACCCTTTTTTATTTGTAATGTGTATATAAAAAATTGTATATTAGATATGCAAAAAAATGGAAAAATACCTCTGTTTTCTTTTATTTTTGTATTAGCTTTTTCGTAAGATTTTACATTGGTTATATTCAGCCCTTTTATAACCAGAATAAACCAAAAGTATCAAAATAGAAATTTCTGATTTTTTTTCTATATTATCGTTACTGTTGCTGTCATTTACATTTTTTTCTCAGGTATGAACAGCGTGTGTTTGGCGGTGAAGAGGCCGTTCGTGGGCAGTGGCATCAAGGAACCCTAGGGTTTCCAGAGGTGTTACAATTGCATAGGCCATTTGGGATTGGGCCATTGTAATCGGGCCTTGTGTTTGGTTTAATGTCTGGCTTTGTTTTAGGTTTTAATTGGCTCGGGCTTTAGCTTGGGTAGTTTATTTTAGGCCATTATTTTGTAATCAGGACATTGGACTTTTATTTATTTTTTTTTATTTTTTGGTTTTTTTTTGGATAGTTTATGGGCCCCGGGGGAAATGGGTCTATTACAGCTTCCCCTCTTTGCTCATTATCGTGTAACAAAAATGGAGCAAAGACTTTAAAAAGGGCTGATTTTGCCCGGTCTCACCGCATCTTGACTTCTTGGTGCTTCTTTTCTTAAAGTAGCCTTATTCCATCCCACTGCATCTTCAGGGGCATAGGAAATAGTGCTTCTATCCACTCCAATGTAATTTCAGGGAGAAGAATTTTATAGCTTCGATCTACTCTGTTGGAACTTCAAGGAGATAAGAATTGGTAATTTCAACCTACTCCACTACAACTTCAGGGAGATAAGGTTTGTCTTTTTATCCTGCTCTACTGCAACTTCAGGGAGATAAGGATTGTGGCTTTGAATCGCTCCAATGGAGTTTCACGATATAAGATTCACCGTGTTCGATCTATTCCACTTGCTACCTCAGGGAGATAAGATCTACAATCTTCAGTCTACTCCACTGCTACTTCAGGGGGATAAGGCTGATGGCTTTAATCTGCTCTACTGCTACTTTAGGGAGATAAGATTTGCCGTCTTCGATCTACTCCACTTGCTACCTTAAGGAGATAAGATCTACAATCTTCAGTCTGCTCCACTGCTACTTCAGGGAGATAAGGCTGGTGGCTTCAATCTGCTCCACTGCTACTTCAAGAAGATAAGATTTACCGTTCTTCGATCTACTCCACTTGCTACTTCGTGAAGATAAGATCTACAATCTTCAGTTTGCTCCACTGCTACTTCAGGGAGATAAGGCTGATGACTTCAATCTGCTCCATTGTTACTTTAGGGAGATAAGATTCACCATTTTTCGATCCACTCCACTTGCTACTTTAGGGAGATAAGATTTTTGGATTCACCAATATTGCTACACCATCCTTTGGGGAACATGACTTGTAGAATCGGTTTCATAGGCATATGCTTGTGCCTAATGATTAGGATGCTATGATCGGAATGAATCAAATACACCTAACTAGATGTGTTATGAATGATATATGAATGCAGATATGACATGAGAAAATCCTTTTTAATGCTTAGGGTGTTATCACTCTCTGTTCATCAGGGCTTTATCATTGACGTATTACGTTGCCATCTTGTCCAGCTGGTATTTTTTAACAGAAAACCCATAGAAACAATCACACTTTGCTCAACTGGTTTGCCCCACTGTAACTTCAGGGTTCGTTCCATTGTACCTCGGGGACATAAGGTTTGTACCATCTTTAAACCATCCCACTGCAACTCAGGGGTCTAGGATCTGAATCTTTTTCAATCAATTCCCATAGTAATTCAAGGGTATAGGACTTGTATCTTCTTCAATCAATTTGGTCAGTGATGTGCTTGTGATAAGTTTTAAATTTTTATGCTCGTACTTAGACACTAACTATTATCACGAATAAGGCAAGTGCACCTATCGGACAGTAGTATAGTTTAATGGCAAGATTGAAATGTCGAACCTAAAGGAACTAAAAGTACTAGTGATAACTTTCTTTCTATTATCTAACCTCGAAAATAAAGGGCAGTTGGTTTAAACTAGAATTTAACTAAACTAAAGACGCGACAAAGAATAGATTGGGGAAATACTTTAGGAAAACTAATCAATTAAGGCAATACCCAAGGAAGAATCCACCTAGACTTCATTTCTTACTTAACTCTGAACTAGACGATTTATTCATTCAACTTGATCCATAAAGATCTCTAAATTATGTTAATATCTCTCTCGAGACTAAGAACAACTAACCCTAAGTTGATTAATTGAAATTTCTTTCTAATTAAAACCCCCTAGTGTTTCATTAAATCGATCTATGGATCCCCCTATTAGATTTGACTCTAATCCGGCAGATTTTCATTGTTCTATGTCTAGGATTGTGATATTCGCGATATTAAGTAATAAAATTTATAAAAACTGATCACACCAAAACTAACTAATATCATGATTTTAAAGGCAAGCGCACCTATCAAACAGTAGTATAGTTTAGCGGCAAGACCGAGTTATCGTACCCAAGGGAACCAAAAGTACTAATAATTACTTCCTTTCTATTATCTAGCCTAAAAATAAAAGAGGATTGGTTGAAACTAATTCTAAAACTAACTAAAAGTGCACAAAAAGTAAATTGGGGAAAACTTTAGGGAAAAGCTAATTGATATGAGCAATACTTAAGGGAGAATCCACCTAGACTTCACTTGTTATTAACTTCTTGAACTAGACGATTTCTTCACTTGACTTGATCTGAAAAGATCCCTAACTTATGTTAATATCTCTGTCGAGGATAAGAACAACTAATCCTAGATAGTTAATTAAAGTTTCTTTATTAATTAACACCCCTAGGTTGCATTAATTCGATCTATGGATCCCCTATTAGGTTTGACCCTAATCCAGCAGATTTATGTCGCCCTATGTCTAGGGTTGCATGCAACTCTACTTAATTATGGTAGATCTACTCTTAAAACAGGGACTTTTGCTCCTCTGCCTAAGCACATCAAGTTCTTGAAGTAATACCTAGAATTATTAAATCAAGAATGAAGAACACATAATTAAGAACAATTTAATTATTTATCATATAATTCAAGAATAAATAATAACAAGATCTGTCTTAGGTTTCATCTCCCTCAAGTATTTGAGGGGTTTAGTTCATAATTAATAAAGAAAACATATCAGAAGAAATAAGATAACAAAACATAAAGAACCCAAAAACCCTGAAGGAATTTAGGGAGATCTTCTGTCTTGATGTAGAATTCTGGCTCCTGGGATGAATCAATCGGCTTTCCTTGGAGTAATCCCTTGCTTTCACTCCTTGTGTTGGCAGAATTATGGCACTCCTTCTTGAGAGAAAAGAGTTTATCCATAGAGTTGCCTCCTGGGGTCTTTATATAGAGTTTAGAATGGCCTTCTTAGCCCCTAAGTATCTAAATCTGAGTGAAATTGCACTTCCTCACGACAGGGACATGCCCGTGTGCCACGCCCGTATGGTTTCGATAAGGGCCGTGTGCAGGCCTGTTGATGGTGGCACGGCCATGTGGCCTGGCCGTGCTTGTCGGGGCAGGGCTGTGTGGACTTCATGTGGCACGGCCGTGTGGCAACTTCTTGGGCCGTGTCATTTTCACATTTTGGCCCATTGTCCTCGTTTTTTGCCTGTTTTCTGTTCTTTTTTCTTTCCTATGCTCTCCCGAGTATAAGATATGAAAAAAAAGGATTAAGAGTACCAATTCTCACAAAATTAATGATAATCCACCCAGAAATTAAGCTAAACATGGGGTAAAAATATGTATAATTTATCGTTTATTAGATTGCGATCAACTCCGCTTAATTGCATTGGATCTACTCTTAAACAGGGACTTTTGCTCCATTGAATAAGCACATTCGACTTGAATCATTATACTAAAATATTAACTTAAGAATTAAAAACACAATTAAGAATAAATCAAATATTTATCATATAGTTCAGATAACAATAACAAGATCCGTCTTAGATTTCATCCCCTTCAGGTATTTAGGGGATTTAGTTCATAATAAAAAGGGAAAACATCTCAAAATAGGAAAACAACAAAACATAAAGAAAACCAAAAACTCCTGAGAGAAATTTAAGAAAATCTTCAGTCTTGATGTAGATCCTTGCTTCTGTGATGGATCGATCGGCTTTCTTTGAGTAATTACTTGCTTTTTACTCAGTGTGTCCCCCTTTAGTCCTCTCCTAGGGTGTTTATATAGACTTCGGAATATCTTTCTTAGCCCCTACATAGCCTTTTCCGCCATGACAGGGACACGCCCGTGTGACTCGGGCTCAGGCCATGTTCAGGTCTACTAAGTAGGCACAGACGTGTGCTGTACCCATGTGAGGAACTCCAAATTGCGTTGATTTCCCACTCTGGCCCATTTTCTCTATTTTTGGCCCATTCCTTGCTCTTTTCTCTTCCTTATGCTCACCTAAGTATAAAACATGAAATTAAAGGATTAAGGGCATCAAATTCCACAAATTCAATGATAATTCATCCATAAATGTGCCAAATGTGGGATAAAAATATGTATATATTATAGTTTATCAAATACCTCCACACTTAAGCATTTGCTTGTCTTCAAGCAAAATCTTTAACTCACAATTAAAATTCATTTTTCTCAATTTACAATTTCTATTAATAATGTTTCAAAATAATCCATAAGTAATCATACATTAACAATTCAACGAAAAGAACATCAGAGTTTCAAACAATCCAAGTTGAACATTTTATTACAAAAACATAGGTATCTCCTATTCATCTAAGTAATTATCCTTAATCCGAAATCACATAGAGTTGACATCCTCACTATAGGCTCACTCTATTCACTCAAAGTGTTTAGGATTCAGAAATTAAGCACTCGTTAGTCAACATGAAGAGTTATTACCATAAGCTTGCATGAAAATTAAATCTCCACCACTATAAATTGAGACGATACATCAATCAAAAGGTCTTTAGAAGGTTGTAACATGGCTTTGGTTAGGGGGTGTGGTCACAAGCTAAAAGAGAAGGTTAGAATCGAGATTGGATTGATAAATTACCTAACTAGAAAAATACTAATACTGAGAAATTATATTCCTGAATAAATAATCCTAGAATTGAACTTTCCTTCATGAATAACATTGTTTACGTTCAATCATTACTTAGTAACAAAATGCTAATGATAAATTAACAACTGAATTGACTTTGTGTATATATATATATATATATATAGATTTTTTAAGAACAAATCAAAGTAATTAAACTTTACTAATTAAGGGGGAGAGCATAGCTAGATAATTATTCCACTCAAATCTCGACAAAAATGGGGATCAAATTAGAATGAGGGAAATTCTCAAGGAATCAAAAACAGGTTTATGCGTTAATATTGAGGGACATCAATAAATGGTTTGTTAGGCTCAACGGGGTTCACTAATGGTTAATTGTGAAGGTAGGCTTTTATGGAGTAAGTGGGTTAAACCTAAGTTCCTTTATCATCTCGACATATCAAATCAATGGTGTGATCTCGACATGCATAATCGAAGGAAGTTTTAGAATAACAAATCAGTATTGACACACTCATAGTAATAATAAAAGTGAGCATGAAAGGATATATGCTCTAAAGGCTCAAAATCTCACAAAAATTATGGCTTTCGATGTCAATCCTGTGAATTTCAAACTTCAAGATAATACCTAAACTTGGGGAAACATCCTAAAAGGATTTTAATTTTCAAAAATCAACTTATCATACTTGATTCTCTAATGACTTAAAGTTTAAACAATCAAAGCATAACTCCCTATGTTTTAATTCAAGACATATCAATAAAAATCATAAATCAATCTAAATTCATTCTAATAGTGAAAGCCAAGATTCAGGCATTTGAGAATAATACAAAAATGAATTTTCTGTAATGTATCCCCCTCACACTTAAGATGTACATTGCCCTCAATGTACAAAGATAAATTTACTGAAAATATAAGCATAAAATCATAAGATAGGGAGAGAAGTGAAACTCCCTAAATATTGGATGAAATCCTTGAGTTGGAAGTGTGGAAACTTGATTCAAAGGTGTGTCTGTAGCTGGGGTAAAAGGGAGGTTGGAGGAAGGTATTCCGATGGTGGTAAAGGTCGTTAGTCCACGAGTGCTGCGCCAGAAGAGTATTATACTTGTGTTTCGGTGGCTATGGTCGTGGTCGAGCAGGACATGGTAGTCATAGGGTACCTTTCCCATTAGAGTTGGATTTGGGCTTTTAGGTTCTTTAGACTGCGATAACATCAATAATACGGTTACTTGTTAAGAAATAGTCGATATAAAATGTTCAAAATAGATTATGCTAAGTTTTTAGAACATAAATTGAGATTTGAATAAGGAGAAAGATAAAGCTAAATGAACCTAAAAATAATAATAAAAAGAAAAAGAAAATAAAAAGATGGAAAATAAAGGAAAAGATAAGAGGACTCAAAAGTCCTAATCCTCAGATGGTTCGTGAGGTGGGGGCGGTAATAAAATATGAAGATGCTGACAAATCTGATGGAAAGTAGCGTCAATGTGATCAAAGCGCTAAAAACACTGCTACTCAAATCGTGTCAAGCACTCAGAGATGTCAGAAAGTAAAGTTGTCGCATAAACTGGACGATGAATGGGTGGTAGCTGAGACGGTGGCTCCTCGTGAGGGGTAGGGACATCACTAGTAATGTCCACTTGGTCTTCCTGCTCGGCGGACTAGACTAGGCGGTACTGAGGAGGATCAGTCCTACGCCGTCGCTCGATCATCCTCATGTGTAGCATAATCGAGATGCCCTGTGGAGACATCTGACTGATAAGAGTAAGGGAGGATGATTGCACCACTGTTTTGAGGAGGCCGAAGTGGGGAGCTAGTCGAGTCACATAAGGGCCCATAGATATTACCCCCTTCCTATGTCGCTCTGTCTGATGTTGAATGGCGAGGGCAATGAAATAAGCATGGTTGAACATGTTCCCGTGCGCCATACTCCATAGAAAATAGGCATCATGAGTGCTGATGATGCCAGTGCTCTCTCGTCGTCTCGTCAAAGTGTGTACGAGGATGGCATGGAGGTACCTCAATGATGGAGACAGAGCGGTCGCCTTGGAGCGACTAGGATCGTAGGTGGCTGAAGTAGGGACCAGGGCCCTCCAACACTTGGATGGAGAGTAGTGGATGTGACGATGAAGCTCAGATAAGTCTTCTTCCTCTATGAATTCTTCGGTGTAGAGGCTCAGAGCTATATCGAACTCAGCCACGTTAAGTTGGTGTACCAAACTACCGAGATAGAACTGGACCGTTCTGGGTTCGTCATATTAGACATAATCATCTGTAGGTGGAAGGTAGAACAGAGCTCCAAGGTGAGCTCGAGATATGTGGGCTCGACGATTTCGAAGAACCAATCCCATGGTTCTATAGTTAACAGGGCCCAAATTGCGTCAGCTAATTGGACCTGCTCTAAGGCAACGCAACCGATACACTGCTCCACTCCAAGAGGCTGCGCCCTAAGGATTTGGAATAATTCTTCCTGGGACCCTTGTGGGAACTGAAGAAATTGATGGTGTATTTCCGTTGTTGCGTTCAAGGATGTTAAAATAGGCCCCTTTTGCTTCTTGGAGGCAGGAACAACAGCCTTTTTCCCACGTGGAGGGGTCATTGTGTTTCTAAAAGTAAACAATTTAACAATTCTCAATAAATTACGATGATGAAAATAGTCTAGCAAATTCAAACAAAAATCAACCAGGAAACTAAGAACTAACATTGTTAAAGTCAATCAAAAATGAAGAAGTTTGACAGTAATAGGCATATAAATAGTATGACTAATAATTCATTCCTTATGAAAAAAAACTAGTAATAATGGTAACAGTGGGGTACAAAGTATGTGACATAGATTCTAGGCATTAGGAATATATGAGAAGCAAATAAGTAATGAATAATAAGAAAATAACTAAGTAAATAATTAAAGAAATGAAAGAAAAATGAGATAAACAGTCAAAAGGAAGGGAAAAAAGGGCAACCGATAGGAAAGAGCTGAGGCTGGAGGTGCAACAGTGTACAGGCATGGTAAGGACGCACGGGCAGGGACTGCGGTGGTTAGAGGCGTGACAGCGCCGAAGGGGTGAGGAGGTTAGTGGTGTTGACTATGGGTGGGGAAGGGAGAAGGAGAAAGGGAGAAGAGGGAGTTTGTGGGCTTTGAGTGCAAGGGAAAAAGGAAAGGAGTAAGATAAGAAAAGATGAGTGAAAAGGAGAAGGTTATGAGGGTGGTGACCAGAACTGGAGGCGGCGATGGTGGAAAGGGGGTGTGATGGCTAGGGTTTTGAGGGTAGGAGAAAATGAATAGTGAAAATTGGGGGTGGATATATATATATAAAAGTTAGGGCATACGGGTATGGCACACACCTGTGTGTCTCGTGTTTAGCCCGTGTGATTCGAGGCTTTGAATTTTGACGCGCCTGATACTTGGCCCACGCCCATATGTTATGGGCGTGGTAGTGCACACGGCCGTGCGATTCCGGTCACTTCTCCCATGCCTGTGTATGAAGTCACATGCCCATGTTTAATTAGCAGGTTTGACCACAGGCCTCAGGCACAAGTGTGTCAAATACCCATGCTAATTTTTCAGCTTTAACCATGGCCTGATGACACGGGCGTGTTCCACGCCCGTGTTGATTTAGTAGGTTCACCCACGGCCACATCGCACGGTCGTGGCGATTTGTCGAAAGCCGTGTCTTGGGAAAAAATTTCTTATTTTCAAGCGGCCGTGTGGCACGGCCGTGTCTCCACTCGTGGTGTGTCCACGGCCTTAGGCACGCCCGTGTGCCTGGCCGTGTGGTTTTGAAAAACCTATATTCAATGACTCAGTTAATGATTTAGATGTTAAAAAATTGAATTTAAAGAGATTAACAACGTTAGTGCTCGGGTTGCCTCCCGAGAAGTGCTTATTTAGAGTCTAAGCTCGACTCACTTCCCTTTCGCATGGTCACGGTGGTTCGAGGAGTTGAAACTCCTCTCTCCTACTATCAATCTTATCAAAACGAGGTTTTAATCGAGTACTATTTACCTTGAAAGTGTCAAATTTGGGATGTGTTACCTCGACTGTACCATAGGGGAAGGTTTTCATTACCATGAAGGGAGGTGCGTCATCTGTATGATATTTTGAATTTAAAATTCAAGGGTTCTCTTTTTCTAATAACACCTTATCTTCTACCTTGAATTGATCAGCCTTATGCTCGTCATGGCTTTGCTTTAGTTCTGTGCGGTGTATCCTAGGTTCTTTCTTGCTATAATGTCACCATTCATCTAGTTCCTCGATCTGTAACATTCATTCTTCATGGACTGCTCCCTTGTTGTCGCATGAACTCGAACGTGGCTTAATTGTACTTTCATGAAGAGTATCCTGCAGAGAAGGTTGGACAGTGAGATTACTCTTATTAAAAGAACTTGTAATATCATCTTTATCATTAAAAGTCCTAATAGGATTGCGAGCTTGAAGAGTAATCGTGTCGTTGCCTACATGAAGTGTAAGTTCACATGTGCCCACATCAATGATAGTCCTAACAGTTGCTAAAAAAGGGCATCCTAAAATTAAAGGCACATTGCTATCCTCATCCATGTCTAGAACAACAAAATCCACTGGGAATATGACTTTATCAATTTTAACAAGTACATATTCAATTATACCCCTAGGAAATCTAATAGTTTTTTTAGCCAATTGAATGCTCATCCTAGTTTGTTTGAGTTTCCCAAGACCTAGTTGTTTAAACATTTTATAAGGCATTACGTTTATGCTAGCCCCTAAATCAGTCAAGGCATTTTTAACATCTAAGGTACTAATTAAACAAGGAATCGTAAAACTCCCTGGATCTTTTAGTTTGTTGGGTAGCTTGTTTTGCAAAATGGCTGAGCAAACTGCATTCAGCTCCACATGCGACGATTCATCCAACTTCCATTTATTTGCTAGAAGTTCCTTTTAAAATTTAACTGCGTTTTGCGTCTCAATCTTACCATTACTTGCCACAGCTTCTTGCCCCTCTTCAGATTTACGTTCAACTAACCCTTCTTCGTCGTGTACAGTGATGGCATGGAGTTGCTCCCTTGGGTTAGTTTATGTATTACTTGGTAAACCGTATTGTGGCCTTTTAGAGATTAGCTTAGCAAGTTGACCTATCTAAGTTTCAAGCCCCTGAATTGATGCTTGCTAATTTTTGAGTGCTGTTTCGGTGTTTTTGAAAATAGGTTTCTGACACCGAGATAAATTTCGTGACCATCTTCTCAAGATTCAGCTTTTTCTCTTACTGATAAGGAGGTTGTTAAAAGCCTGGAGGGGGTGATGGCCTTTGATTTCCTTGACCACCCCATGAGAAATTGGGGTGGTTCTTCCAACCTGCATTATAAGTGTTACAATAAGGGTTATTTTGAAATCTAGAATTATTACCCATATAGTTGGCTTGTTCATTTTTTATGCTAGGATCGTAGGATGAATAATCTGTGTTGTACATTTCTCCTCCATTTGAAACGCACCTTATCACTAGATGTACCTGCGTAGGACCAACTAAACCATCAATCTTTTTATTCAAGAGTTCTACCTGATTTGATAGCATTGTGACCGTGTCAACATTAAAAACACTGGCGGCTTTTTGTGGCTTTGTTCTCATGACTTGCCATTGATAATTATTTAGTGACATCTCCTCTATAAACTCATAAGCCTCCTCAGGTGTTTTGTTATTTATGGTTCCATCGGTAGCTGCATCGATCATCTGTCTTGTTGAGGGGTTCAAACCGTTGTGGAAAGTTTGAACTTGTAGCTAAAAAGGTAACCCATGGTGATGGCACCTTCACCATAAATCTTTATATCTCTCCCAAGCATCATAAAGTATCTCTAGATCCATCTGCACAAAAGAAGAAATATCATTCCTCAACTTTTCCATTTTAGCCGGTGAAAAATATTTAAGTAAAAAAATTTCGATCATTTGTTCCCAAGTAGTAATAGACCCTTGTGGTAGAGAGTTCAACCATTGTTTAGCTTTATACCTCAAAGAAAAGGGAAATAACCGAAGGTGAATGACATCATCAGAAATGCCATTTATTTTAAATGTGTCGTAGAATTCCAAAAAGTTAACTAAATGTGTGTTAGGATCCTCATCCTGCAAACCATCGAACTGAATAAACTTTTGAATCATCTGAATAGTGTTAGGTTTCAGTTCAAAATTATTTGTAGCGATAGCAGGCCTAACAATACTAGATTCAGTACCAGCTAAATTAGGCTTAGTATAATCATACATAGTACGAAGAGCAGGATTTTGATTCACAGGATCTGCGGCTCCCACAAGAGGTAGCTGATTATTTTAATTTGCCTCCATCTCTTCGGTAGACTTGGTTTTGTCCTCTTGTCCTTCTTCTACGTACTGTAAGCTTCGCCTTATTTCTCTGTGGTTTCTGCGAGCTGTAGCTTCTATCTCACTATCAAAAAGCAAAGGTCCTGGCGGGTTCTTCCTAGTCATAAACTTGAGACACCTGTCAAGGAAAAATAAAAAGAAATAGAAATTAAGTAAATAAAACCTAAAATAAAAATAGAAAATAAATTGCAATAAAAGTAAAAATAGCTAAAGTAATAGAAATTGAGTGTTCCTAATATTTTAGTTCCCCGGCAACGGCGCCAAAAACTTGATGTGCTCGTGATAATTTTTAAATTTTTATGATCGTACCTAGACACTAACTATTATCACGAATAAGGCAAGCGCACCTATCGGACAGTGGTATAGTTTAATGGCAAGACTGGAATGTCGAGCCTAAAGGAACTAAAAGTACTAGTGATAACTTTTTCTCTATTATCTAGCCTAAAAAATAAAGGGCAGTTGGTTTAAACTAGAATTTAACTAAACTAAAGACACGACAAAGAATAGATTGGGGAAATACTTTGGGAAAACCAATCGACTAAGGCAATACCCAAGGAAGAATCCACCTAGACTTCACTTGTTATTTAATTCTGAACTAGACGATTTATTCATTTAACTTGATCCGTAGAGATCCCTAAATTATGTTAATATCTCTCTCGAGACTAAGAACAACAAACCCTAGGATTTCTTTCTAATTAAAACCCCTAGTGTTGCATTAACTCAATCTATGGATCCCTGATAAATGCTAAATTATACATATTTTTACCTCATGTTTAGCCTATATTTTGGATGAATTATTATCAATTTAGTAAGAATTGGTGCTCTTAATCTTTCTTTTTCATATCTTACACTTAGGAGAGCATAGGGAAGAGAAAAAAACGGAAAATGGACCAAAAATGGAGAAAATAGGCCAAAATATGAAAATGACACATCCCAAGGAGTCACCATACGGTCGTGGCACACGGTCGTGCCACACGAAAACCACACGGTCCAGCCCCCGATAAGCACGGCCAGGCCACACGGCCGTGCCACCTCAACAGTCCCAAACACGGCCTCTTGTCGAAATCACACGGGCGTGGCACACGGGCGTGTTCTAGTCGTGAGGAAGAGGAATTTCACTCGGATTTGGATGCTTAGAGGCTAAGAAAGGCTCCCCAAAGCTCTATATAAAGACCCTAGGAGGCAACTCTTGGGGGATACTCTTTTCTCTCAAGAAAGAGCGTCATAATTCTACCAACACAAGGAGTGAAAGTAAGGAATTACTCCAAGGGAAGCCGATTGATTCATCCCAGAAGCCAGAATTCTACATCAAGACAGAGGATCTCCTTAAATTCCTTCAGGGGTTTTTGGGTTCTTTATGTTTTGTTATCTTAATTCTTCTGAGATGTTTTCTTTCTTTATTATGAACTAAACCCCTCAAATACTTGAAGGGGATGAAACCTAAGACAGATCTTGTTATTATTTATTCTTGAATTATTTGATAAATACTTGAATTGTTCTTAATTATGTGCTCTTCATTCTTGATTTAATAATCCTAGGTATTATTTCAAGAACTTGATGTGCTTAGGTAAAGGAGCAAAAGTCCCTATTTTAGGAGTAGATCTACCATAATTAAGCGGAGTTGCATGCAACCCTAGACATAGGGCGACATAAATCTACCGGATAAGGGTCAAACCTAATAGGGGGATCCATAGATCGAATTAATGCAACCTAGGGGTGTTAATTAATAAGAAAACTTTAGTTAACAGCCTAGGCTTAGTTGTTCTTATCCTCGAAAGAGGTATTAACATAAGTTAGGGATCTCTACGATCAAGTCAAGTAAAGAAATCATTTAGTTCAAGAAATTATTAATAAGTGAAGTCTAGGTGGATTCTCCCTTAAGTATTGCTCATATCAATTATCTTTTCCCTAAAGTTTTCCCCAAATTACTTTTTGTGCACTTTTACTTAGTTTTAGAATTAGTTTCAACCAACCCTCTTTTATTCTTAGGCTAGATAATAGAAAGGAAGTAAGTATTAGTACTTTTGGTTCCCTTGGATACGATAACTCGGTCTTGCCACTAAACTATACTATTGTTCAATAGGTGCGCTTGCCTTTAATATCGTGATATTAGTTAGTTTTGGTGTGATCAGTTTTTATAAATTTTATTACTTAATATCGCGAGCATATCAAGTTTTTGGCGCCGTTCCCGGGGAACTGAAATATTAAGAAAACTCGATTTCTACTACTTTAGCCATTGCTATATTTATTTATTTTCAGTTTTTATTTATTTTTATTTTATTTGTTTATTTATTTTTCTTTTCTTTTCTTTTGTTTTATTTTAATTTTCTTTGCTTTTTCCTTCCAGGTATTTCTAGTTTATGACTAGAAACAACCCAGCAGGACCATTGCTTTTTGACGAAGGTTTAGAAGCAACAATTCGCAGAACTCACAGAGAGATCAGACGAAGCCTACAATATCCAGAACAAGGACAAGAACAAAGGCAAGAACCTACAGAAGAGATGGAAGCAGATCAAAACATTCCACCACCTTCCGCAATAGTCGCGCCACCAGCAAATCAGGAAGCAGCTCTTCGCACTATGTATGATTATGCTAAACCTAGTTTGGCTGGTACCCAAACTAGCATTTTTAGACCTACTATTGCTACTAATAATTTTGAATTAAAACCTAACACTATTCAGATGATACAGTAATTGGTGCAGTTTGATGGTTTGGAGGATGAAGATCCAAATTCACACATAGCCAATTTTTTGGAACTTTGTGATACTTTTAAAATTAATGGCGTTTCTGATGATGCCATTCGTCTAAGGCTATTTCCATTCTCTTTGAGAAACAAAGCCAAACAGTGGTTAAACTCTTTACCACGAGGCTCAATCACCACATGGGAACAGATGACCGAAAATTTTTTACTTAAATATTTTCCTCCAGCTAAAACAGTTAAACTACGAAACGATATCTCTTCTTTTGTGCAGATGGATTTAGAAACACTTTACGATGCTTGGGAGAGATACAAGGATCTTTTGAGAAGATGCACTCATCATGGCCTACCTTTATGGCTACAAGTTCAAACCTTTCACAATGGTTTGAATCCTTCAACAAGGCAAATAATTGATGCAGCCGCCGGAGGAACGATCAATAACAAAACACCCGAAGCAGCTTATGAATTTATTGAAGAGATGTCACTGAATAACTATCAGTGGCAAGTCATGAGGACAAAGCCGACAAAAGCTGCAAGAGTTTATAATATTGATGCTGTCGCTATGCTTACTAACCAAGTAGAACTGTTAAATAAAAAGTTTGATCATTTCGTCGGTTCTACGTAGGCACAGCCAGTGATGCTGTGACAGCCCTATTTCGACCTTAGTCGGGAAGCGGATTCAGGACTACAAAACCGAGTCACAAAAACAATTTAATAATTATTTTGATGACTATTTTTGTGTGCCGAATCCTGTGTGACATTTTTGGTGTTCTAATTTAGTGTTATAATAGTAAATTTCATGAAAAAGGGCTTAGTTGTAAACTTTGAAAATTATGCTAGGTGAATGTGTGGCGATCAAATAATTGCATGATGTAAAAACAAGTCCTTGCATGTCAAAATTCCCTTTTTATCTTTAGTGGCCGGCCAACCAACTTAATGATGATGTTTTGGTTGTTTTATTTTATATTTTAGTGATTATATTTGCTTATTATATGAATAGAATAAAAACAAATTAAAATAGCATGAAAATTGGGAGGAAAAACCAATGTTAGGCCATTTCTTCTTCTCCTTGCCGTGAGTTGAAAAAGAAAATAGGAACTTAGGGAGTTTTGGGCATTCGGCTAGTTAAGGCTTGAAACAAGGTAAGATTCATGTGTTTTCTTTAAATACTTGTAAAATTCGGTTGGTTTTGAAGCTTGCAACAAAACCCATGAGTCAAATTTTGATTTGGTGAATTATGTTTCATTCGGCCATGGATGTTGAGATGCTTTGTGAGTGTTTAGATGTTTTGGGTGAAAAATTCTTTGTTTGATTTATGAGAAGAGCAAATTGATGTTGGAATTGTGAGTTAACATTTTCGTATGAGTATGTATGTTAGCCGAATGGGAAATTAGGATGTTAAGAAAATGACATTCGGTCCTTTTGATTAAACTAAGAGTTTATAAGATTAAATTATAAGCTAGTGTTTAATGATGGGAAAATGGTTGTGTCTATGTTAAGTATTAAGGTAAAAGGTTAGTATGAATGCATTTTTAGTAGAGATATACATTCGGTCATGAGTAATTGTGTTTTATTTTGGTATTAATGGTATTTAGATGAACACTCGGCTATGAGATGTTGTGCACTTTGAAATGATACCTTTGATAGCTGAAATTAAACATGAGGGTGCTACATTCTATATTAGCCAAGAGCATGTTTAATCTTGTTGGGTATTAAACTGTTAAAAGATAAGTTGTGTTCATTATATGCAATTGCCGAATGGAAAGAATGGAGTTGAGTGATTTTATTGTTATGTACCGATGTAAATTTAGTATAGAGCTTAGTATATTCGTTAAAGAAGAAAGAAAACCTATGTGAGGTACGGTCTTGTACATTTTGGGTAAAAACAATAATGCTTTGATGCTATTAAATGAAGCTAAAATGGGGTGAGTTTTAGACTTGTAAATTTGGATGAATTAAGGTATAGTGACCGATTATGATTGATAAGTTGATCTAAAAGAATATGTATATATTTCTATTTATGGCCGAATGTGTATGTGGAGCATAGAGAGGGTACTTTGTACTTCTTGCTTTGATTAAGTGAAGTATATGAAAGTTGATACACTCAAATTTGTTTAAAATTTAGCTCAAGAGCTTAGAGGGACAACTTCGGACAAAGGGAAGGCAAAGGTCACGGAATAGTCAATTCGAAATTCCTCGGAAAGATTCGAGGTAAGTTCTTGAGTAACAAATTCTTAATTATGGTAGAGTAAAATTTTAATTTATGTATGCATAATATGCGAATTCAAATGGCAAATGCTATGTCCGAATGCTAAAATTTTGGGAATGAGAGTATGTGTAAATATGAGAAACCGAATGCTAAACTGGAGTCTTAATGTATTTAAATATGAAATTGTATTCTTTGCTTACAAGAAATCAAACCGTATGAAAAATAGTCGGTAGTACCCCGGGGTGGTTGTGTATATGCATTTGGAAAAAGGTGACAGGATATGTAAACTAATAAAAGTAAATATATATTTTGTTAAAGCCGAGCTTAGTCTCGAAGGGCTTTCGAGCCAGAGTTAAAGCCGAGCTTAGTCTCGAAGGGCTTTCGAGCCAGAGTTAAAGCCGAGCTTAGTCTCGAAGGGCTTTCGAGCCAGAGTTAAAGCCGAGCTTAGTCTCGAAGGGCTTTCGAGCCAGAGTTAAAGCCGAGCCTAGTCTCGAAGGGCTAAAAGCCAGTGGTAAAATTCGAATTTTTGGTCTTGAGGTTCATTTGCGGTGGAAATCGAATAGGAGTTAAATGTTTGAGCTTATGTACGAATATTTATTTAAATAATATTGCCTTGACAAAACAGATGCGCTACTTAACGTAAAGAAGGCAGGTATGCATACTATGCCCTTAATGATTTAGCAGGCCATTGAAATTGTTTAGTTAGCCGTTCAGGAATTGTGAACTACTGTTTGATAGCGTGAGTATATATATATATAAAACAATTCGACGTTGAAGTGTAAAATTTTTGCACTCGATTGATTGTGCGAATAAGAAATCCGAATTACTCGATTTTCAGTGAATAACTCTTTGAATGCAATTGAATTTCTTTTGTGATACATATGTGAGCGTATTAGTAGTATGGTTATGCTCATATTCGGCCAAAGAAGGCTTTAATCATAAGTTGTTAATATTACGCCCTTTACTTATTTTGATTCAATTAATTAAGTACTTACTAGGCAAGAAATTGCTTACTCTGTGTCCCTGTTTTCGATTTTGTAGATATCGATCGGAAGCTACGGTCTCGGGAGATCCAGTATTGAAGTCATCTACACTATCATTCATCTTTTGGTACCGGTAACTAAATCTAGGAATGGCATGTATAGGTTGACTTTTGGTGTTCAAGCAAACATCTTTTGAATTTCTTTTGTCTTGTAACTAAATTAGGCCATGCGAAAATGGCTCTCTCTTAAGATTTCCACTTTGATAATTATGGAAATAATTTGATTAAGTTACATGAATGGTTGTGAATGCATGTTGTGCAACTTTTGTAAATTTATTCGATAGGTTTAGCAAAAGATCTTCTTCGTTTTCATGCAGCTTTCCAAAGAAATAGTCTGGTGACACTTCTCGACCCTCCTGCGACGGAACTGGGTCTAGGGGTGTTACAGATGCAGTGTGACACAACTCCAGTAAATATGTTCAATCCAGACTACTCATCCTCGGGACACAGCATGGAAACTGAGTAAGCCAACTATATGGGTAACAATTTTAGACCTTAAAATAACCATTATAGTAATACTTACAATGTAGGTTGGAGAAATCACCCCAATTTTTCATGGGGAGGACAAGGAAATCAAAGACAACAACTTCCTCTGGGATTTCAGCAGCCTCCACCACAACAAGAGAAAAAGCCGAATGTTGAAGAGATGTTTACCAAATTCATGACCATGTCAGAAACCCGTTTTCAGAACACTGAAATGACATTAAAGAACCAGCAAGCATCAATCAAAGGGCTTGAGAATCAAATTGGTCAACTCGCCAAGTTAATATCAGAGAGACCACAAGGTGGACTTCCAAGTAACACTGAGACCAATCCTAAAGAGCAACTTCATGCCATAAATACAACAGATGAGGAGGCGTTAACCAAAGACGACCCAAAGTTATGCGAGGAACCTAAGGTGAGTAAAGGTAAGGTAGAGGTAAGCAACAACACGCTAGACATCAACGAACACAAGCCTCGTATACCATACCCAAGAGCGCTACAGAAAGACCGCACAAATGACAATTCGGTAAGTTTCTTAAACTCTTAAAGAAATTACACATTAACTTACCATTTGTTGAAGCAATCTTGCAGATGCCAAACGCTATTAAATTCTCAAAAGAGCTCTTGACAAACAAGCGGAGGCTAGACGAGAAATCTCATGTGGAATTAAATGCAGTCTGTTCAGCTATTCTACAAAATAAACTGCCGACTAAACTAAAGGATCCAGGGAGTTTCACTATCCCTTGTTTATTTGGTAGCCTAAAGGAAAAAAATGCTTTAGCTGATTTAGGGGCAAGCATAAATGTCATGCCTTATAACCTGTTTAAACAACTAGGTCTTGGAACCCTTAAGAAAACCAAGATGAGCATTCAACTAGCTGATAAAACTATTAGGGCACCTAAGGGAATAATTGAAGATGTACTTGTCAAAATCGACAAATTTATATTCCCAGTTGACTTTGTTGTTTTAGACATTGATGAGGCTAGCAATGTACCCTTAATTCTAGGGCGACCCTTTTTAGCAACTGCTAGAACTAAAATTGATTTAGAAACAGGTGAACTCAAATTACGAGTAGGTGATGATACAGTCACCCTACGAGCTCACAACTCAATTAAAACTACAGACGAGAATAGCGTTTTGAGTCCCTGTAAAAACACTGAACTCACCACACAAACTTCTGTGCAGGACGCACTCCACATAAAGACAACGCAGACACTGGCAAATTCACCTACAGGAGATGAACCAGAAAAGCGAATGCTCCAGATCGAGGAACTAGATGAGTGGCTGAACTTTCACGAAAAACCCAAAATATGCCACACCAAAATAGAGCATCACCAAGACGACCCTCAGGGACAAATAGATCAACTCAAGGTAGGAGATAAGGTAATTTTAAGGGAAGACGATCCTCGAACCTTAAATTCAAAAGAACATACAAGTGATACACCCTACTTCACGGTAATGAAAGTCTTTCCATACGGCACAATTGAGGTAACTCGTACTTTCAAGGTAAACGGCCATCTATTTAAATTTTATAAGGGTGAGAATTTTATATATAACAGAGAGAAGCTTCAGCTCCCCAAAATCCCTTCGTGACACATCCAGGAAAAGTCAAGCTTAGACTCTAAATAAGCGCTTCTCGGGAGGCAACCCGAGCACTAACTTAGTAACTTTTCCTTATTTAAAATTTTAGTATTTTTCATGCATTAACTAACCCTTTTAAATGCAAAAATTTAGGACCACACGGCCTGGCACACGGGCGTGCCTCAGGTCGTGTGACCATTCAAGGCAGAGACACGGTCGTGCACTTAGGCCGTGTACGAACAGAGTGAAAAATTTTCCCAAAACACGGGCTGTCAATAAATTCCCATGGCCATGCGACATGGCCGTGGCAACCCTGCAGCTTAGACATGGGCTTGCACAAATCCCCACGCCCGTGTCCTCAGGCCGTGGCCAACACTGCCAAATCGAACATAGCCGTGTGCCCTCCCACACGCCCGTGAGAGTAGCGAAACATCATCGCACATGGCCGTGGGAAAGCTTACATGACCGTGGGAAGTGCAAACAAGATCGCAAATGGCCGTGCGATATGGCCTACATGGGCGTGTGTCTCGAACCAGACACACCTAAAACCACCGGAGTTTGAAGAACACGGGCTCAACCTGAGCTACATGGGCATGTGCCATGCCCGTGTGCCCCAAAAACTATAAATAGGGGGCCACTATTCACTTTCCCTTTCACTCAAACCCTAAAATTCTCACTCCCCAAACACTATCCACCGCAGCCGCAGGCTTCCCAAACATCACCAAGCTCACATAAGCAACCCCACGCCCATGCTAAATTCCCCCACGACCGTTCCAACTCTTCCTTATGACCGTGCACTCCCACATTTGGTTCTATTTCCTAATTTTCTCATTTTTCTTTTATTTTCTTTTAGTTTTCTTTAATTTCATTTGAATCTAGACATTGATTAAACATGGAATTAGTTACACTAGGATGAAAAATCTCACATTATTGCTTACTTTCATATTATTGATTTACATATATTTTGTTATTGCATATACTACCATACCCAAAATTGTTGATTTTAGGTGAATAGATTAAATTATTTAGGTTTTGTTTAGATCATATTAGTATTCATAATTAATATTTCTTGGATTCTTGATTTATTAAGCCTAATGTCATTTTCTTTTAGGAATTACGTTGACGTCACGCGAAAAGAAAGCCGCCGTCCCTCCGTCGAAGAAACGAAAGGGGCCTGGTGGTTTATCATAGTCCAACTTGGCAACGCTATTCGGACCCTCTTAAATACCGAGCCTTGGGAGCAATTTTTCTATATAGTCGAGCCCACTTATCTCGAACTAACATTAGAACTTTGCTCGACTTTTTATTTACAGGATACAACAAATCCCAATGACCCCGGCACCATACAATTCCACTTTGGTGGGGTGGTGCGACGAATGAGCATACCCGAATTCGGTATCGCGCTAGGACTATATACCGATGAATTCATAGCTGATGAGGACTTCCCCGATCTCCCCCGTCGTATCCATATCTCACCACTTAAATATTGGCAAACACTAGTCCCGGAAGGAGCTACATACAACCCTAGTTGCACCAAGGCGACTGCCCTTGCCCCATCCATGAAGTATACACACGCTATCCTCGCACATACATTGACAGGTCGCCGCGAGAGCACCAGCGTCATCAACACACACGATGCCTACTTCTTATGGAGTATGGCAAATACATACCTCATTGACCTCGCCTATTTCGTCGCACAAGCCATTCAACACCAAACAGAATGCCATTGCAAGGGTATTATCTTCATGGGGCCGTACATTACACGATTGGGCTGCCACTTTGGGCTTCTTAATACCACAGCTCAAACATCTTCATACACCCTCATCGGTCAGATATCTCCCCAAGGCATCCAAACCATGCTTCATATGAGGATGATCGAGCGGAGGCCTGGAGGCAACCCCTTCCAGTTCCGCCTTATCCAGGAGGGCGAAGAGCCAGAGGACATTCCTGATGATGTCCCACCCCCAGAGGAGGATGCGGCGGCCGAGCCACCATGACCCCGACGACCAGCCCATGCGGCAACCTCCCATGCTGACCTATCTGAGTGCTTCTCACAGTTCGAGCAGTAATGCTTCCAGTGCCTCGATCATATCGATGCCACCTTACTACAAATTTGTTAGTATCTCAACATCACTCCACCACCGCCGCATGATCCATCGGATGATTAGACATCTCTATTCCTCTTATATTTATTTTTCATTTTTACTCTTATTTTATTTTTCCTTTAGCTCTAACCATTTTCTCTCTTGAATTCTAGTTTCATTAGTTTTAAATTCTCTTAATTATTTGAGTTTTAGAGTTTCTAGGACTTAGTATTATTTTGCTTTTGTTATTTCTTTTTCTTTCATATCGGCTAATCCCTAACGAATAATCTCTATTTATCGAAAATTCCTACGACTAATTAATATTTTCGTAGTTCAAAAAGGAGCTCTACAGCTCATATTTAAACGGAAATGGGAACACCCTGCCATAATTGTCGACTCTTTCTAACAAATTCATCTTAAATTCAGGGAGTTTCAATTCTCTCCCTATCTTATGATATTATGCTTTTCTTGCTATTTATGTATCTTTGTACATTGAGGGCAATGTACATCTTAAGTGTGGGGGGGAACTTACTTTAAATCTTTATATTATCTGTGAAATTCTTGAAATTTTCTTTAACTTTATGCATTGTTCTCAAATCTGCATTATCTTCAGTCTCCTAATAGGAATTAATTCTGATTGATCTATAATTTCTATTGATAAGTTGAGAATTAAGACATAGGTGTTTATGCTTTGATTATTCAAACTTTAAAACATTAGGGAATCAAGCATGCTAAGTTGAAATTTTTGAGAATCCAATTTTTTGCATAAGTAATTTTCCTTGATTTTAAGTATTATCTTGAGATTTGAAATTCACAGGATTGACATCAAAAGCCATAATTCTAGTGAGATTTTTGAGCCTTTTGAGCATACATTCTTTCATGCTCACTTTTATTATTGCTTTGAGTGAGTCAATACTGATTTGTTATTCTAGAACTTACTTTGATTATACACGTCAAGACCACATCAATGGCACTTAGGATTTAACCCACTCACTCCATAAAGGCCTACCTCCATAAATTAACCCCTAGTGAACCATGTTGAGCCTAACAACCCATTCTTTGACTTACCTTCTAATTATTAACCAATAACCCATTTTTTTGTTGAATTTCATTCAATTATTTTGACCCCTATTTTTTTCGAGATTTGAGTTGAAATTTTCATCTAGCTTTATTCTCTTTCCCAGATTGTAAAGTTATATCTAATTTATTGTATTGAATTGTTCTAAAAAAATGTATATACAGTTGTAATCTGTAATAGTTAAATAGTTTTTTTTTTGCATATTTCTACAAGCTCCCAAATCCAGAACAGTGTCATCATAAGAATTAGCCCTAGAAATATGTTTCAAGTGATAGAGATTTTTCTAGCTAGATAATTTTTCAGTTCAATCTCGATTCTAAACCTCTTTTACAGCCTGTGACAACACCCCTAACCAAGTCCCGTTACAACCCTTACAAGACCTTTTTGATTGATATGTCATGTCAATCTATAGTGGTGGAGATTTGATTTTCTTGCAAGCCTATGGTAATAACTTCTCAGGTTGACTAGAGAGTGATTAATTCTTGAACCCTAAACACTTCGAGTGGATAAAGTGAACCTTTAGTGAGGATGTCAACTTCTGTTAATTAAGATGGAGAGATAATTACTTAGAAGGAGGGAGAAAACTTATGTTTCAAGTGTAAAACTCTCAGCTTAGAGTGATTGAGTCTTTAATGTTCTTCTGATTGAATCTTCATTGTATGACTACTTGTGAATTAGTTTGAAACATTATTGATAAAGATTGTAAGTTGAGAGGAATGATTCTTAATTAGGGATTAAGATTTTGCTTGAGGACAAGCAAAGGCTTAAGTGTGGGGGTATTTGATAAACGCTAAATTATACATATTTTTACCTCATGTTTAACCTATATTTTGGATGAATTATTATCAATTTAGTGAGAATTGGTGCTCTTAATCTTTCTTTTTCATATCTTACACTCAGGAGAGCATAGAGAAGAGAAAAGAATGGAAAATGGACCAAAAACAGAGAAAATGGGCCAAAATGTGAAAATGACACGGCCCAATGAGTCACCCCACACGAAAACCACACGGTCCAGCCCCCGACAAGCACGGCCAGGCCACACGGCCGTGCCACCTCAACAGTCCCGAACACGGCCTCTTGTCGAAATCACACGGGCATGGCACACGGGCATGTTCTAGTCGTGAGGAAGAGGAATTTCACTCGGATTTGGATGCTTAGAGGCTAAGAAAGGCTTCTCAAAGCTCTATTTAAAGACCCTAGGAGGCAACTCTTGGGGGATACCCTTTTCTCTCAAGAAAAAGCGCCATAATTCTGCCAACACAATAAGTGAAAGCAATGAATTACTCCAAGGGAAGCCGATTGATTCATCCCAAAAGCCAAAATTCTACATCAAGACAGAGGATCTCCCTCAATTCCTTCAGGGGATTTTGGGTTCTTTATGTTTTGTTATCTTAATTCTTTTGAGATGTTTTCTTTCTTTATTATGAACTAAACCCCTCAAATACTTGAGGGGGATGAAACCTAAGGCAGATCTTGTTATTATTTATTCTTGAATTATTTGATAAATACTTGAATTGTTCTTAATTATGTGTTCTTCATTCTTGATTTAATAATCCTAGGTATTATTTCAAGAACTTGATATGCTTAGGCAGAGGAGCAAAAGTCCCTATTTTAAGAGTAGATCTACCATAATTAAGCGGAGTTGCATGCAACCCTAGAATAGGGCGACATAAATCTGCCGGATTAGGGTCAAACCTAATAGGGGGATCCATAGATCAAATTAATGCAACCTAGGGGTGTTAATTAATAAGAAAACTTTAGTTAACAGCTAGGCTTAGTTGTTCTTATCCTCGAAAGAGGTATTAACATAAGTTAGGGATCTCTACGGATCAAGTCAAGTAAAGAAATCATCTAGTTCAAGAAATTATTAATAAGTGAAGTCTAGGTGGATTCTCCCTTAAGTATTGCTCATATCAATCAGCTTTTCCCTAAAGTTTTCCCCAAATTACTTTTTATGCACTTTTACTTAGTTTTAGGATTAGTTTCAACCAACCCTCTTTTATTCTTAGGCTAGATAATAGAAAGGAAGTAAGTATTAGTACTTTTGGTTCCCTTGGGTACGATAACTCGGTCTTGCCACTGAACTATACTATTGTTCGATAGGTGCGCTTGCCTTTAATATCGTGATATTAGTTAGTTTTAGTATGATCAATTTTTATAAATTTTATAACTTAATATCGTGAGCATATCAATCCCCCTATTATATTTGACTCTAATTCGACAGATTTTCGTCGTCCTATGTCTAGGATTGCGATCAACTCGCTTAATTGCGTTGGATCTACTCTTAAACCGGAACTTTTATTCTATTGAATAAGCACATTCGACTTGAATCAATATCCTCAAATATTAACTTAAGAATTAAAAACACAATTAAGAACAAATCAAATATTTATCATATAGTTTAGATAACAATAACAAGATCCATCTTAGGTTTCATCCCCCTCAGGTATTTAGGGGATTTAATTCATAATAAAAAGGGAAAACATCTCAAAATAAGGAAAACAAGAAAACATAAAGAAAACCTAAAACTCCTAAGAGAAATTTAGGAAAATCTTCAGTCTTGATGTAGATCCTTGCTTCCGAGATGAATCGATCGGCTTTCCTTGAGTAATTCCTTGCTTTCTGCTCAGTGTGTTCCTCTTTAGTCCTCTCCTAGGGTATTTATATAGACTTCGAAATACCTTTCTTAGCCCTTACGTAGCCTTATCCGCGTGAAATTAAAACACGTCACGATAGGGACACGCCTGTGTGACTCGGGCTCAGGCCATGTTTAGGTCTGCTAAGTAGGCACGGGCGTATGCTGTACCCATGTGAGGAACTCCAGACCGTGTTGATTTCCCACTCTGGCTTATTTTCTTCATTTTTGGCCCGTTCCTTACTTTTTTCTCTTCCTTATGCTCACCTAAGTATAAAACTTGAAATTAAAGGATTAAGGGCATCAAATTCCACAAATTCAATGATAATTCATCCATAAATGTGCCAAATGTGGGATAAAAATATCTATATATTATAGTTTATCAGTCAGTTACACCGTTCCTTGGGTGTCATGACCAGATGTGTATGCGTGATATTTGCATGAATGTAGAATTTTATCATTTTTTTCGAGAATGACCCCCTTTTAATGATTGGGTTGACATTACTCGTTATTTTTCAAGGTTGTATCACCAACGTGATGTTTTGTATTTCTATTCAATCAATATCTTTGACAGAAAATCTGAAAAGATAATCTCAATTTAGACTCTTCCTTCTCAAATATTTCCAACCCTTAGGTTGGGTGAGTTCTAAACAATAATCCTGTTTCAGGTTCCTGTACTATTTAGAAGCTTCCAGAGTAATATGCGAAACTCTTTTTATGAAAGTATTATTAGTCCATTAACCGTTATTTCAATGTAAAATGCTTGAAAAGATCATAACAATGGACAAGAATGGAATTGATTTGAAGCATAACTCGAAATGAATAAATTATCAAAAATAGAAAAGATAAAAAGGAAATTAATTGGAAAGGCATCTTGAAAAGAATAAAGTATTCAAAGATAGCAAATTCAATATGAGTAGGATGAAGACTAGGTGCTACAGATATTGTAGCTTACACTTCTCTATACAAACTCCATGGAGACTACTTTGAGCTTAATATGTGTTTAGGAGATCCAAATTACTTTTTCGATGCCCTAATATGTAGCATACCTTTTCCTTGTTAATTCAGGTATAGCAGGATCACCGCATGCCCCATCTTTGAACAAAATTTGAGCTGCCCTTTTCAGGTTTTCAACTCAAAACGCCTTTGGTCTCAAGGCGCTCTTTGCGGGTTTTCACCTTGCCCTCTCTTTTTTTTAAAAAGAAAGTCTTAAAGTGCCCTTTGCGTGTTTTCACCTTGGCCTCTTCCCCTTTTTAAGTGAAGTACTTCTCGATTGAATCCGAATTTACAAGATTGGGTAAGTTTTTCCCATCCATTTCAGTCAAAATTAAAGCTCTTCCAGAGAAAGCCTTCTTTACCACATAAGGTCCTTCCCAGTTTGGCATCCATTTTTCTCTGAAATCCTTTTGTATAGAAAGGATCTTTTTCAGTACCAGGTCCCCCTTGTGAAATTCTCTTGGGCGAACCTTTTTGTCATAAGCTCGCATCATTCATTTTTGGTACATCTGACCATGACGAATAGCCCTTTGCCTCTTTTCTTCAATCAAGTTCAACTGATCATATCAAGACTGGATCCATTCTGCTTCATCTAACTTTAGCTCGGACAAAACTCGAAGAGAAGGTATCTCTACTTCAATGGGTAAAACGGTCTCCATTCCATAGACCAATGAAAAAGGCATAGCCCTAGTGGAAGTTCTGATAGACGTTCGATAAGCATAGAGAGCAAATGGTAACTTCTCATGCCAATCTCTATAAGTCTCAGTCATTTTCCCCACAATCCTCTTAATGTTTTTAATTGCTGCTTCCACTGCACCATTCATTTTTGGGCGATACCGTAATGAGTTGTGGTGTCTGATCCTGAATTGACTGCAAACCTCTGCTATCGTGTTGTTGTTCAAGTTTAGTGCATTGTCAAATATGATCCTCTCAGGCATTCTATATCGATATATAATTTTTTTTAGGAATTTAGTAACTGCCAACTTAGTAACACTAGTGATCATGATCTCGAGTGATGATGATAAAGTAATAAAATCTGATTGTACCTGAAAACTAACTAATATCATGATAAAAAGCAAGTGCACCTATCGAATAGTAGTGTATTTAGTGGCAAGACCGGAATATCGAATCCAAGGAACTATGAGTACTAGTAATAACTTTCTTTCTATTATCCAGCCTAAAAATAAAAGGGGTTTTTGTTTTTAAATTAACTAATCTAAACTAAACTGAAAAGAAGCGGCAAGGAGTAAAGAGAGAGATTGCTTTTGGGAAAACTGATTAATTAAGACAATACCTAAGGAAAAATCCACCTAGACTTCACTTATTATTTAACTCTGAACCAGATGATTTCTTCATTTGATTTGATCTGTAGAGATCCCTAAATTATGTTAATACCTCCGTTGAGGATAAGAACAACTAATCCTAGGTTGATTAACTAAAATCTCTTTCTAGTTAAAACCCCTAGTCTTGCATTAACTCGATCTATGGCTCCCCATATTAGATTTGACTCTAATCCGGTAGATTTTCGTCATCTATGTCTAGGATTGTGATCAACTCCCCTTAATTGTATTGGATCTACTCCTATGCAAGGACTTTTGCTCCTCTACATAGGCACATTCGACTTAAATCAATATCCCAAACATATCAATTTAAGAGTTAAAAACACAATTAAGAACAAATCAAATATTTATCACACAGCTTAGATAACAATAACAAGATCTGTCTTAGGTTTCATCCTCCTTAGATATTTGGGGTTTTTAGTTTATAATTATAAAAGAAAACATCTCAGAAGAAATAAAATAACAAAACACAAGAAAACCCAAACTCCTGAAAGGATTGAAGGGAGATCCTCTATCTTGATGTAGATCCTGGCTTCTGAGATGGATCAATCGGCTTCCCTTCAAGTAATTCCCTGCCTTTAACTCCTCGTCTTGGTGGGAAAATAATGTCTCCTTGGTGGGAGAAAAGCACCCCCTTGTAGTTGCCTCCTAGGGTCTTTACATAGAGTTTTGGAATGCTTTCTTAGCCTCTAAGTAGCCTTTTCCGAGTGAAATTGAACTTCCTTATGACAGGGACATGCCCGTGTGCCACGCTTGTGTGGATCGACTACCAGGCTATGCTCGAGCCTATTAAAGTGGCACGGCCATGTGACACGGCCGTGTGGCGAATCTCCAGGCTGTGTTGATTATTGAACTGGGCCTAATTTGACCATTTTCGGCCCGTTCCTTGCTCTTTTCTCTTCCTTATGCTCACCTAAGCATAAAACATGAAATAAAAGGATTAGGAGCACCAATTTCCACAAATTCAATGATAATTCATCCAGAATTTAGGCTAAGTATGAGGTAAAACTATGTATAATTTATGGTTTATCAACTGGCATATGAAGCAGCCTCTACCCACTAGGTGAAATAATCGATGACTATGAAGATAAATCAATGCCCATTAGAAGCTTTCAGTGAGATCGACCCAATGAAATCCATGCCCCACATGGAGAAAGGCCATGGGGAAGTCATAACATGTAAAGGCGAAGGAGGTACATGAATTTTGTCTCCATAAATTTGGCATTTATGACATATTTTGGCATAGTTGATACAATCTCCGTCCATGGTGGACCAATAGTATCTAAATCTCATAATTTGTCTAATCATTGTAAAACAGTTAGCATGTGTTCCAAAAATGCCCTTATGGACTTCTTCCAAAATTTTCTTAGCTTTGACAACGTCCACACATCTCAATAGTACCTGATTCATTCTTCTTTTATACAGGATCTCCCCATCTAAGACATAGTCACAGGCTAATCTTCTTAACGTCCTTTTATCATTCTCAGTTGCCTAGTCAGGGTATTCACGATTTCTCATGTATCGCAATATATCATGGTACCAAGGGTGATCATACCTTTCCTCTTCTTCCATGTTGTAATAATGTGCTGGAGCCTCATAAATACTCATCTAAATAGGTTTTACATCCTCTTATTTGTTTACTTTAATCATGGAAGCTAAAGTAGCCAAGGCATCTGCCATTTGGTTTTTGTCTCGCGGGAGGTAACTAAAAGTGATGTCATCAAACTCCTCAATTAGCCCTAGAACTATTTTTCGATAATTGATCAATTTGGGGTCTTTTATCTCCCATTCACCTTTAAGCTGGTAGATCACTAATGTGAAATCTCCATACACTTCTATCGCTCTGATTTTGCGTTCTATGGCTACACGAATTCCCAAGATACATGCTTCATACCCTGCCATATTATTTGTGCAATCAAAATCCAATTTGCATGTGAAAGGATAATGATCTCCATTTGGGGATACCAAGACTGCCCCAATTTCGTTACCCACAGCGTTTGATGCTCCGTCGAAATTTAATTTCCAAGGATGATCTTTTCTAGCATCTCTTTCAGTAGTTGCCACATAAATTAGCTTTTCATTAAGGAAATCAAAGTTCAAAGGCTCATAATCTTCTAGAGCTCTACTGGCCAGAAAATCTGCTATTGCGCTCTATTTCATAGCCTTTTGGTTTACATAGACTATGTCAAATTCAGAAAGCAAAATTTTCCATCTGGCCATCCTTCCATTCAAAGTAGTTGACTCCATCATACATTTTAACGGGTCTAGTTTCGAGAGTAGCCAGGTCATATGATATAACATATATTGTTTCAATCTTTGAGTTGTCCAAACCAAGACGCAACACAATTTCTCAATTGGCGAATATCTCATTTCACACTTAGTGAACTTCTTACTGAGGTAATATATCACCTTATCTCTCATTCCTAACTCATCGTGTTGACCAAACACACACCCATGGAGTTGTTAAACACTGTTAAATACAATATTAATGGTCTATCTGGATTAGGTGGAGACAATAGTGAGGTATTTGAAAAATATTGTTTAACCTTGTTAAAAGCTTTTTGGCATTTATCATCCCATACGCTTGGGTTGTGTTTTTTAAGAAGATGAAATATGGGATCACATTTCTCAGTTGATTGTGAAATGAACTGAGCAATGTTATTTAGCCTTTCAAGAAAACCTCAAACTTCTTTTTGAGTGCGTGGTGGAGGCAATTCTTGTATAGCTTTGACTTTGTCTGAGTCAATCTCAATTCCCCTTTTGCTGACTACGAAGCCCAGCAGTTTCCTCGACCTAGCTCCAAAGGTGCATTTTGTTTGGGATTTTGTAATCATACCATCAACATAAACTTCGATTTCTTTGTGCATCATATCATGGAACAAGGTCACCATGGCCCTTTGATATGTTGCTCCAACATTTTTTAGCCTAAGTAGCATAACCTTATAACAAAATGTACCCCACAAGGTTATGAAAGTAGTCTTTTCCATGTCTTTAGGATGCATCTTTATTTGATTGTATCTTGAGAAGCTATCCATAAAGGAAAACAGCGAGTAGCCTGCTGTATTATCTACTAAAGTATCAATGTAGGGCAAGGGATAATTGTCCTTTGGGCTGGCCTTGTTCAAATCTCTATAATCAACACATATTCATCTTTCTTAGGGACATGTACAATATTGGCTACCCATTCTGAGTATTTAACCACCTGTAGGAATCCGTCGAATTACTTTTTGACTTCCCCTTTTATTTTTAGCGTAATGTCGAGCTTCATCCTCCAGAGCTTTTGCTAAACTAGCTTGCACTCTTCTTTTATGGGAAGGCAGTGTACTACAATATCAGTGCTTAACCCGGGCATATCGTGGTATAACCATGCCAAAACATCTTTTAATTCTTGAAGTAATTCAACAAGGTCTCGCTTTGTTTCTTCAGTTATGCACGTTTCAATTTTCACTACCTTTCCTTCTTCCAAGGTCACAATCTCCACTATCTCCTTATGAGGTAGAATTTTCTTCTCTTCTTATTCTATCATCCTTAACAAGTTCGGAGATAAGCGAAAGTCTCTGTCATTTTCAAAATCCTGAGATCCCTCTAAACACTTGTCTTGCTCAAAAGGAGATTCTGGGTAAGTAACGGCATCGCTCATGTCATTGATATCCAGGGACCTGTTGTAGGTACAAAAGAATATACAAAGAACAAATAAATTTAAAAATAACTATTTGTTTATTATGAATGAAATGAAAGAATAATTTGGAAGAAAATCCAAAGAATGGAAGAATCTAAAATAATTACTTGTATGGAAAGAATAAAAGAATCTATAATAATTACTTGTATGGAAAGAATAAAATAATATTTGCTCGAAATGATAGCAAAGATGTATTTTATTGAAATAAAGATGTTTGAATATGAGCCTATTTCACAAATGAATTCTTATTGCTTCTAGGCTTAAAGCAACAAGTGTGTTTTGAAATTACTCTGAGTAAGCTCTAAAAACTACAAGAATCTCTTTTGCAGTCCAGTTGTTCAGAACACTCCCGGTTCATAAGGGTGGATGGCTGGCAAGTTCCCTTCTTCAGTTGCTTCTTCAGATATGGCATTGATGTGTACATTTCCCAATATTTCTTCAATGGTTTCATTTCTTGGCATCCTTCGCTCAGGATGAATAATCCCTCCTGACACGAAAGTTGTGGATATGTGGGGGAATATCATTGGTTCCTATTTGATTTCTTCCCTACTCAAGCGTGCCCTCTTTCTTTCATGCCTCTTTTCTAGCTCTTTCTTTCTTTATCTCGCATCTAGCCTGAATCCTAAGCCAAAGAGGTCACATTTTTCTTTCAGCATGGGAACCTCAACTCTTCCTTGGAGGTGTCTCCCAAGTCCTTTCCCCGGTAAGGCTCCTTTCCCTACCATTAGTTGTAAGCCCATTCTTGTGATCTTGGATATTTTTGGCACTGGGATCCTGCTCCCTTCAGTGATGAATGTTGCATTCACAAACTCCAAAGATAAAAAGGAACATTCGATAGCTTCATTGTTTGTCTCTAAATATGGCATGTCACTTGTTACGGCTGCAATAATATCTTCTTAGGCATTTATTGTCACTAGCCGACCTTCTATTACTAGCTTTAACTTTTGATGTAGTAACGAATGCACTGCCCTCGCCAAATGTATCCAAGGTCTCCCCAATAAGCAATTATAGGAAGGCTTGATATCCATCACCAGGAAGTCCACCTCATGTGTAGTTGGGCCAATCAACAAAGGTATTTTGATTCTCCCCATGACTCTTCTTTCCATTCCATCGAGCGCCCTTACTATATTCTAGCATGCCTTTATGTGAGAATAATCCATGGGCAACCTATTAAGTGTAGATAAGGGCAATACGTTCAGTGTGGATCCATTGTCGATTAGACCCCTTGGCAATATGTATCCTTTGCATTTGGTGGTGATGTGCAAAGCTTTAGTGGATCCCACGCTCCCTGGTGGTATTTCATCGTCGTTGAAAAAGATGAAGTTGTCGGCACTTATGTTATTAACCAGACGGTCCAGTTTGTTGACAGAGATATCGTTGGCTACGTACGCTTCATTTAGCACTTTCATTAATGCACTACAATGCACCTCTAAACTTAAGAGTAAATCGAGTATAGATATGCGAGCTGGTTGTTTTTGCAACTGTTCTACAATACTATACTCGCTGTGTTTCAAAAACTTCAAAAATTCCTTAGCTTCTTCTTCTTTTACTAACTCATTAACAGGTGGCTCAAGTTGGGCTATTTTTTCCTTCTTTTGTTCCACCGTCAAGGCTTTTCCTTTTACGGGTTCTACTTGTACATTTACCGAATCATAGCACCTTCCACTAAGCGTATAAGAACCCACATCATGGTCCTTCTTCGAAGTACCGGCCGGGTTCTCTTTTCCCGAGATTGTCATATTATAGTCATAATTCTAGGGAACCCTCTTGCTATCTTGATAAAAGAAGATTGTCGGTTTCTGGATTATGATCTTTGGTGTCATCTGTACTCCAACTTTGTTACTTTTTGGTCGTGAAATGATGACCACCGGGTAATTGACTTTTGGGACCTTTATTGTCGATTCTCCCTCTAATGCTGATCGTGATTTCGATAAAGTAATAATAATGATCGTAACTGGAAAATAACTATAATCATGATAAAAGGCAAGCGCACCTATCGAATAGTAGTATAGTTAGTGGCAAGACCGGATATCGAATCCAAGGAACCAAAAGTACTAGTAATGACTCTCTTCCTATTATCTAGCCTAAAAATAAAGGAGGATTTGGTTGTAAACTAACTAATCTAAATTGAACTAAAGACACGACAAAGAGTAAATTGGGAAATTACTTTGGGAGAACTGAATGATAAAGATAATACCCAAGGAAGAATCCACCTAGACTTCACTTGTTATCTAACTCTGAACTAGACAATTTCTTCATTCGACTTGATCCGTAGAGATCCCTAAATTATGTTAATATCTCTGTCGAGAATAAGAACAACTAATCCTAGGTTGATTAATTGAAATCTCTTTCTAATTAAAACCCTTAGTCTTGCATTAACTCGATCTATGGATCCCCCTATTAGATTGCGATCAACTCTCCTTAATTATGTTGGATCTACTCTTACACAGGGACTTTTGCTTCTCTGCATAAGCACATTCGACTTAAATTAATATCCCAAAAATATCAATTCAAGAATTAAAAACACAATTAAGAACAAATCGAATATTTATCATATAGTTCAGATAACAATAACAAGCTTTGTCTTAGGTTTCATCCCCCTTAGGTATTTGGGGGTTTAGTTCATGTTCATAAAAGAAAACATCTCAGAATAAAGAAAATAACAAAACATAAAGAAAACCTAAAACTTCTGAAAGGATTAAAGGGAGATCTTCAATCTTGATGTAAATCCTGGCTTTTGAGATGGATTAATCGGCTTCCTTCGAGTAATTCCCCATCTTCTACTCTCAGTCTTGGCAGGGACACTGTACGCTCTTGTAGTTTCCTCCTAGGGTCTTTATATAGAGTTTGGAATGTCTTTCTTAGCCCCCTAAGTAGCTTTTTTCGCGTGAAATTAAACTTAATCTCGACAAGGACACGCCCGTGTGAATCGAGCCTAGACCGTGCTCAAGCCTGTTAATGTGGCACAGCCATGTGGGTTACCCGTGTGACAAACTCCAAGCCATGTTGTTTCCTTACTTTGTCTTATTTTCTTCATTTTCGACCTGTTTCTCGTTCTTTTCACTCTCTTATGCTCTCCTAAGTATAAAACATGAAATTTAAGGATTAGGAGCATCAAATTCCACAAATTCAATGATAATTCAACCATAAATGTGCTAAATGTGGGATAGAAATATGTATAATTTACAGTTTATCAAATACCCCCACACTTAAGCCTTTGCTTATCCTCAAGGAAAATCTCAACTCACAATTAAAAATCATTCTTCTCAACTTATAACCCTTATCAATAATGTTTCGAACTAATCCACAAGTAATCATACATTGAGAATTCAACTGAAAGAAAATTAAAGTCTCAAACAATCTAAGTTGAGAATTTTATCACAGAAACATAGGTTTTCTCCCCTCTCTTAAGTAATTACCTTTAATTCAAAATCAACAAGAGTTGACACCATCACTAAAGATTCACTCTATTCACTCGAAGTGTTTAGGGTTCAGAAATCAAGCACTCATTAGTCAACATGAAAAGTTATTACCATATGCTTGCATGAAAATCAAATCTCTACCACTATGTATTGACATGATACATCAATCAAAAGGTCTTTTAGAAGGTTGTAACGGGGCTTTAGTTAGGGGTGTGGTCACAAGCTGAAAAAGAAGGTTAAAATCAAGATTGAACTGAAAAATCATCTAACAAGAAGGATCTCTATCACTAAAATAAATCCATACATTTGAGTTGTTTCCTCGTGACTAACATCATTTAAGAGCTATAGTACATAATTACAAAATAATATGCTAAACATTTAAGTTACAATTGATTTTTTTTTAAGAACAAATCGAATATTTTACAAACTTTAACTACTGAAAGGGAGAACATAACTAGATAATTATTTAATTCAATTCTCAAAAAAAATAGGGATCAAAGTAATTAAGGGGATTTCAACAAAAATAGGTTATTGTTTAATATTGAGGGTAAGTCAATGAATTACTTTTTAGGCTCAAGGGGGTTCACTAGGGATTAATTTATGAAGGTAGGCTTTTATGGAGTAAGTGGTTTAAAACCTAGGTGCCTTTATCATTTCGGTATATCAAATCAATGGTGTGGTCTTGACATGTATAATCGAAACAAGTTCTAGAATAACAGATCAATATTGACTCACTCAAAGCAATAATAAAAGTGAGCACGAAAGGATGTATGCTCAAAAGGCTAAAAAATCTCACCAGAATTATGGTTTTTGATGTCAATCCTGTGAATTTCAAATCTCAAGATAGCACTTAAAATTGGAGAAAACAACCTAGAAAAATTTTAAATTCTCAAAAATTTCAACTTATCATGCTTGATTCTCTAATGTCTTAAAGATTGAATAATTAAAGCACAAATACTTGTATCTTAATCCTAAACATATCAATAAAAATCATAAATCAATCGGAATTCATTCTAATTGTTAAGGCCATGATTCAGGGATTTGAAAATAATACAAAAAGTGAAAGTGAGTAAATTTCAGGGATTATCTAATAAAACTTAATAATCCCCCCACACTTCCCTCAATGTACAAAATTAAATTTACTAACAATATAAGCATAAATCTTAAGATAGGGAGAGAAGTGAAACTCCCTGAATATTGGATGAATTCATTAAGTTGTGAAAGCTGAATTTGAGAAAGGATTACTTGAGTCTCTGAGTTGCATGGCAAACCACCTTGTGGTCTTTCAGATATTAGTTTAGCGAGCTGGCCTATTTGAGTTTTGAGTCATTGAATGGATTCTTGCTGGTTTTTAAGGGTCGTCTCGGTGTTTTGAAAAGGAGTTTCTGATACAGAGATAAATTTCGTAAGCATCTCCTCAAGGTTTGGCTTTTTCTCTTGCTGGAAAGGTGGTTACTGAAATCCTGATGAGCTGGTGGTCTCTAATTTCCTTGTCCTCCCCATGAAAAAATAGGGTGGTTCCTCTAACTTACATTGTAAGTATTACTATAAGGGTTATTTTGAGATCTAGAATTATTACCCATATAGTTGGCTTGCTCGTTTTCCATGCCATATCCATAGGTGGGGTACTCAGAAATGCTCATGTTTCCTTGAATTGAGTCACACTGCATTACTGGGTCTACCTGTGTAGAACCAACTAAACCGTCAA
Source organism: Gossypium stocksii (assembly GCA_020496765.1). Classification (NCBI taxonomy): domain Eukaryota; kingdom Viridiplantae; phylum Streptophyta; class Magnoliopsida; order Malvales; family Malvaceae; genus Gossypium; species Gossypium stocksii. The sequence goes on from CM035623.1 coordinate 8,523,959, forward strand.
TCTTTGTATTTAAGAGTTCTACCTGATTTGACAGCATAGTGACTACATCAATATTAAAAAATCTGGCAGCTTTTTGCGGCTTTGTTCTCATGACATGCCACTGATAGTTATTTAGTGACATCTCCTCTATAAACTCATAAGCTGCCTCTGGTGTTTTGTTATTGATTGTTCCACCGACGGCTGCATCAATCATTTATCTCGTTGAGGGGTTCAAACTATTGTGAAAAGTTTGAACTTGTAACCATAGAGGTAACCCATAGTGAGGGCACCTTCTTAATAAATCCTTGTATCTCTCCCAAGCATCATAGAGTGTTTCTAAATCCATCTGCACAAAAGAAGAGATATCATTCCTTAATTTTGCCATTTTAACCGGCAGAAAGTATTTAAGTAAAAATTTTTCAGTCATTTGTTCCCATGTAGTGATAGGCCCTCGTGGTAGAGAGTTTAACCACTGTTTGACTTTATTCCGCAAGAAAAAAGGGAATAACCAAAGACGAATGGCATCATCAGAAACGCCATTTATTTTGAATGTGTTGCAAAATTCCAAAAAATTAGCTAAATGTGAATTAGGATCCTCATCCTGCAAACCATCAAACTGAACAAACTGTTGTATCATTTGAATAGTGTTAGGTTTTAGTTCAAAATTATTTGCAGCAATAGTAGGCCTAACAATACTAGATTCAGTACCAGCCAAATTAGGTTTAGCATAATCATACATAGTACGCAGAACAGGATTTTTCTCAATAGGATTTGAGGCTACTTCAGGAGGTAGCTGATTATCTTGATTTGCCTCCATCTCTTCAGTAGATTCGGGTTCTTCTTCTTGTCCCTGTTCTGGGTACTGTAGGCTTCTTCTTACCTCTCTGCGATTTTTGCGAACTGTGGCTTCTAAATCACTGTCAAACAATAATGGTTCTGCCGGGTTTCTTCTAGTCATAAACTAGAGATACCTGTCAGGAAAAAAAATAAAATTTTAGTAAATAAGATCTAAAATAAAAAAATAGAAAATAAATTGCTTATAAAAGTAAAGATGGCTAAAGTAATAGAAATCGAGTGTTCCTAATATTTTAGCTCCCCGAAAACGGCACCAAAAACCTGGTCCTGATTTCGATGAAGTAATAATAATGATCGTACCTAGAAACTAACTATTATCATGATAAAAGGCAAATGCACCTATCGAATAGTAGTATAGTTAGTGGCAAGACTGGAATATCGAATCCAATGAACCAAAAGTACTAATAATGACTCTCTTCCTATTATCTAGCCTAAAAATAAAGGAGGATTTGGTTGTAAACTAACTAATCTAAATTGAACTAAAGACACGACAAAGAGTAAATTGGGAAATTACTTTGGGAGAAATGAATGATAAAGACAATACCCAAGGAAGAATCCACCTAGACTTCACTTGTTATCTAATTCTGAACTAGACAGTTTTTTCATTTGACTTGATCTGTAGAGATCCCTAAATTATGTTAATATCTCTGCCGGGAATAAGAACAACTAATCCTAGGTTGATTAATTGAAATCTCTTTCTAATTAAAACCCTTAGTCTTGCATTAACTCGATCTATGGATCCCCCTATTAGATTTGACTCTAATCCGGTAGATTTTCGTCGTCCTATGTCTAGGATTCTGATCAACTTCACTTAATTGTGTTGGATCTACTCTTACACAGGGACTTTTGCTCCTCTACATAAGCACATTTGACTTAAATTAATATCCCGGAAATATCAATTCAAGAATTAAAAACACAATTAAGGACAAATCGAATATTTATCATATAGTTCAGATAACAATAACAAGATTTGTCTTAGCTTTCATCCCCTTTAGGTATTTGGGGGTTTAGTTCATGTTCATAAAAGAAAACATCTCAGAATAAAAAAAATAACGAAACATAATGAAAACCCAAAACTCCTGAAAGGATTGAAGGGAGATCTTCAGTCTTGATGTAGATCCTGGCTTCTGAGATGGATCAATCGGCTTCTTTCGAGTAATTCCCCATCTTCTACTCTCAGTCTTGGCGAGGACACTGTACCCTCTTGTAGTTGCCTCCTCGGGTTTTTATATAGAGTTTGGAATGTCTTTCTCAGCCCCTAAGTAGCTTTTTTCGCGTGAAATTGAACTTCATCACGATAGGGACACGCCCGTGTGACATGCCCGTGTGACATGCCCGTGTGAATCTAGTCTAGGCCGTGCTTTAGCCTGTTAATGTGGCACGGCCATGTGGGTTACCTGTGTGACGAACTCCAGGCCGTGTTGTTTCTTTTCTTTGGCCCATTTTCTTCTTTTTGGCCCGTTTCTCGTTCTTTTCACTCTCATGTGCTCTCCTAAGTATAAAACATGAAACTTAAGGATTAGGAGCATCAAATTCCACAAATTCAATGATAATTCATCCATAAATATGCTAAATGTGAGATAGAAATATGTATAATTTACAGTTTATCAAATGCGCATATGTTTCCTTCTTTAACTTCTTCACAAAATTTTATCTCTTTATTGTCCATCAGGCCCTGCACTAAGGTTCTAAACTCGATGCATTCTTGAATCTTGTGCCCCTCTCTATGATGGAACTGACAGTAGTTCCTCATCCTTTCACAGCTCTCTTCTAAATCCGATATGATTAATCCCCTTTTTACCATCTACTTCTGATAACGACTCGCGATATTAAGTAATAAAATTTATAAAACTGATCACACCAAAACTAACTAATATCACGATGTTAAAGGCAAGCGCACCTATCGAACAGTAGTATAGTTTAGTGGCAAGACACTAGTTATCGTACCCAAGGGAACCAAAAGTACTAGTACTTACTTCCTTTCTATTATCTAGGCTAAAAATAAAGAGAGTTGATTTAAACTAATTCTAAAACTAACTAAAAGTGTACAAAAAGTAAATTGGGGAAAAACTTTCGGGAAAACTGATTGATATGAGCAATACTCAATGGAGAATCCACCTAGACTTCACTTGTTATTGATTTCTGGAACTATATAATTAATTACTTGCCTTGATCCATAGAGATCCCTAACTTATGCTAAACCCTCCGTCGAGGCATAGAGCAACTAGGCCTAAGTTGTTAATTAAAGTTCCTTTATTAATTAACTCCCTAGGTTGCATTAATTCGATCTATGGATCCCCATATTAGGTTTGACCCTAATCCAGCAGATTTATGTCGCCCTATGTCTAGGGTTGCATGCAACTCCGCTTAATTATGGTAGATCTACTCTTATCACAGGGACTTTTGCTCCTCTGCTCTAAGCACATCAATTTCTTGAAGTAATACCTAGGATTATTAAATCAAGAATGAAGAACACATAACTAAGAATAATGCAAGCAATTATCATATAACTCAATAAATAATAACAAGATCTGCCTCAGGTTTCATCCCCTTCAAGTATTTGAGAGGTTTAGTTCATAATAGAGAAAAGAAACATCTCAGAAGATAATAAATAGCAAAACATAAAGAAAGCAAAAACCCCTGAAGTAATTTAGGGAGATCCTGAGTCTTGATGTAGGACTTTAGCTTTTGGGATGAATCAATCGGCTTCCCTTGGAGTAATTCATTGCTTTCACTTCTCGTGTTGGCAGAAAGATGGCACTCCTATTGGGAGAAAAAGAGTACACCCTTAGAGTTGCCTCCTAGGATCTTTATATAGAACTTTGTGAAGCCTTTCTTAGCCTCTAAGCATCCAAATCCGAGTGAAATTCTTCTTCCTCACGATTAGAACACGCCCGTGTGCCACGCTCATGTGATTTCGACAAGAGGCCGTATTCTGGGATGCTTGGATGGCACGGCCGTGTGGCCAGGCCGTGCTTGTCGGGGGCTGGGCCGTGTGATCTTTGTATGCCACGGCCGTGTGATAACTTCTTGGGCCACACGTTTGCACATTTTGGCCCATTTTCTCCGGTTTTTAATCCATTTTCCGTTTCTTTCTCTTCCCTATGCTCTCCTAAGTATAAGATATGAAAAAGAGAGATTAAGAGCATCAATTCTCACTAAATTGATAATAATTCATCCGAAATATAGGCTAAACATGAGGTAAAAATATGTATAAATTAGCGTTTATCGAATACCCCCACACTGAAGCCTTTGCTTGTCCTCAAGCAAAATCTCAATCCCTAATTAAGAATCATTCTTCTCATCTTCACAATTCTTATCAATAATGTTTCAAATTAATCCACAGGTAAGCATACAATGAAAATTCAATTAAAAGAACATTAAAGACTCAATTACTTTAAGTTGAGAATTTTATCATTGAAACATAAGTTTTCTTCTTTCTCCTAAGTAGTTATCTTTCCATCTTAATTAACAGAAGTTGACATTCTCACTAAGGATTCACTCTATCCACTCGAAGTGTTTAAGGTTCAAAAATTAAGTACTCTCTAGTCAACCTGAGAAGTTATTACCATAGGCTTGCTCGAAAATCAAGTCTCCACCACTGTAGATTGATATGATACATCAATCAAAAGGTCTTTTAAAGGTTGTAATGGGGCTTGGTTAGGGGTGTTGTCACAAGCTACAAAAGAGGGCTAGAATCGAGACTGAACTTGAAAAATTATCTAGCTAGAAAAATCTCTATCACTGGAACATATTTCCTGAGCTAATCCTTAGGATAATATCAATCCTGCCTTGGTAGCTTTAGAATAGAAATATGCAAAAACTATTTGAACAATATTACAACTGAATTAATACTTCTCTCTCTTTTTTTGTAAAGAACAATTCAAGTTCAATAATTTGGGAAATTACAATTTTACAATTTGGAAAAGAGAATAAAGCTAAATAATAATTCAACTCAAATCTCGAAAAAAATAGGGGTCAAAATAATTGAATGAAATTAAAAAAAATGGGTTGTTGGTTAATAATTAGAGGGTGAGTCGAGGAAAAGGTTTGTTAGGCTCAATGGGGTTTACTAGGGGTTAATTTATGGAGGTAGGCTTTTGTAGAGTAAGTGGGTTAAATCCTAGGTGCCTTTACCATTTCAGTATATCAAATCAACGATGTGGTCTCGACATGTATAATCAAGGCAAGTTCTAGAATAACAAATCAGTGTTGACTCACTCAAAGCAATAATAAAAGTGAGCACGAAAGAATGTATGTTCAAAAGGCTCAAAAATCTCACCAAAATTATGGCTTTTGATGTCACTTCTACGAATTTCAAATCTCAAGATAATACTTAGAATTAGGGAAGAGAGCTTATGAAAAAAAAACTTGGGGTTCTCAAAAATTTCAACTTATCATGCTTGATTCCCTAATGTTTTAAAGTTTGAATATTCAAAGTACAATTACCTATTTCTTAATTCTCACATATCGATAAAAATCATAAATCAATCAGAATTAATTCCTAATAGGAGGCTGAGGATGATGCTATTGAAAACAGTATAATCAGTTAGAAAAATTTCAGGGATTTCAAAAAGAATGTAAGTAAGTTTTCGCCCCCACTCTTAAGATGTACATTGCCCTCAATGTACAAAGATAATATTAGTATCAATATAAGCATTAAATCATAAGGTAGGGAAGGGTGTGAAACTCCCTAAATTTTGGATGAATATGTGAGACAAAGATTGGGCTTGGAAGAGCCAGCTGTTGTGGCACGGTGTTCCTATTTTCGTAGAGATTTGAGCTGTAGAGCTCCTTTGAAACTGCGAATGGATTTATTAGTCGTGGGGAATTTGGATCAATAGAAATTACTTGTTAGGGGTTGGCCGTTATGAAAAATAAATAAAACAAAACAAAATATTAAAAATACTAATATGCAAAAAATGAAAAAGATGAAATGAAAGAAAATATAAATAAACTAAAAAAAAGAAAAAAAACAAAGTTAGTAGAAAAGATAAAAATAAATATTAGTGTTCAAATCTAAGTGAAGATAAAAATAATAAGAAAAAGAAAATAACATAAGAGGATCTAGTCCTCGGATGGATCAAGCGGTGGCGGGGTGATGCTCAAGTGCTGACATATCTGTGCCAAAGTGGCGTCGATATAATCGAGGTGCCAGAAGTATTGTCGCTAGAATCGATCTAAGTGCTCGTGTATGTCAGCATGTAGGGCTGCTGCCTAGATGGGTCGTCTGGGGCGTGGTGGCTCGGTGGGCTCATCCTCCTCTGGTGGTGGTGGTGGGACATCATCAGCAATGTCCTCTGGGTCTTCGCCTTCTTAGACAAGGCGGAAGTGGAAGTGTCTGCCACCTGGTCGTCGCTCTATCATCCTCATGTGTAACATGCTCTGGATGCCCTGCGAGGACATCTGGCCGAGGAAAGTATAGGAGGATGTTTGGGCCGTAGTGTTGAATAGGCCGAAGTAGCAGCCTAGTCTCGTGATGTAAGGGCCCATGGATATGACGCCTTTCCGGTGCCGATCAATTTGGTACTGCATGGCAAGCGCGATGAAGTATGCGAGGTCGATAGCATGGCCATTAGCCATACACCAGAGGAAGTAGATGTCATGAGTATTAACGACGCATGTACTTTCTCGCCTACCTGTCAGAGTGTAAGCGAGGAGAGTATGAATGTACCTCAAAGAAGGAGCGAGGGTAGTCGCCTTACTGACGCTGGGGTTGTAAACTTGCCGTGCTAAAGAAATCTCGCGCCAACAGTCGTCGGGCCGGATATGGATGCGACGGGAAAGGGTGGGGAAGTCGTCCTCTACCATGAATTGCTCGGTATAGAGACCGAGAGCTGCGCCAAACTCTGGGACATTCAGCTGTTGTATGAGACCTCCTAAGCGGAATTGGACTGTACCGGGATCGTCAAATCGGTTCATCACGGTCTGGAGGTGGAATGTGGAGCAGAACTCGAGGGTGAGTTCTAAATAGGTGGGCTCTACAATCCAGAAGAACTGGTCCTAGGGATCGGTTGTTAACAAGGCTTGGACGTCGTCCACCAGATTTATTTGCTGGAAGGCCTCCCAGTTGATGCATCGGCCCATAGAAATAGTGCGGGCCCGGAGTAACTGATAGCGTTCCTTCTAGTAGTCTTGCGAAAATGTGAGGAATGGGTGGCGCGCCTCCGAGGTGGGCCTTGATGAAGAACTGCCCGGTCCTTTCCGTTTTTTGGATACGGGGATAGTAGCTTTCTTACCGCGTGAAGATGACATGGTATCTGACATAAAATAACAAAAGCATTAGTCCTAAATATTGAAATTAAACTAGATAGATAATAAGTAAAATATAGATTAAAATGACAGTGTTCTAAAAAAATAAAAATGAGGATTAACCTAAATAGTAGAATCTAATCATATTAACTTGTAACAAAATGAAGAACTATCGGTATGTATATATACTAAAAATATGACAAAATGGCATGCAAATATAAGTTTAAATGGCAAAGAAAATGAAATCTAAATGGCAAGCAAAAATGAAATTAAGTGGCATGTAATCCTAATATATTCTATACTATTCTAGATTATTCATCCTATTTGTCCTAATTCTATGCTTGAATTATCATAAGGAATAAAGCAAAATTAAAAATATAAATAATGAAAATGAGATCAAAACAAATAATTGAGAAAAATTGAGAGAATAGAACCAAAATTGAGGGTGCACGGTCGTGGTTGGAGTTTACACGGGCGTGGGTTGGCTGAATTCGGGTATGGTGGTGGTTTGAGGGCTGTGGCGGCGCTAATGGTGGTTTGGAGAGGAGTTTGGATGAGAGAATTTAGGTTTTGAGTGAAAGGGAAGGTGAATAGTGGCTCATTATTTATAGTGTTTGGGTCACACGGGCATGTCACACGCCCGTGTGAGTCGTGTTTTGCCCGTGGCTTTCGAAAATCAGTGGTTATGGCGTGCTTGGTTTCGATGAGCACGCCCGTGTACTTGATTCGCACGGCCGTGGGAGATCCGGTCTTCATTACCCACACGGTCGTGTGATGGTGTACATAGCCGTGTGCTATCATGTTCGTGTTTTACACGGTCGTGTGATAGGTTCCACGGCCGTGTGAAATTTAACAGTGTTTTCCACGGTCTGGGAACACGGGCGTGTAGGGTTGCGTGAGCCCATGTGGATGCTGTAGGGTCGCCACGGCCATGTCACACGGCCGTGGGGTTTTATCGGTAGCCCGTGTTTTGGGAAAATTTTTGCTCTATTTATACACGGCCTTGGTACACGACTGTGTCTCTGTTTGCAGGGTGCACACGGCCTGGGACACGCCCGTGGGCATAGCCGTGGGGTCCTAGATCTCTACATTAAAAAGGGTTAGAGTAATGCATGAAAAATACTAAAAACAAAATAGATGAAAATTTACTAAGTTAGTGCTCGGGTTGCCTTCCGAGAAGCGCTTATTTAGAGTCTAAGCTCGACTCTGCGTGGATGTATCATGATGGAATTTCGTGGAGCCGAAGCCCCTCCCTGTTTTCTGTAAAATTCTCACCTCTATAATGTTTAAGCCTATGGTCGTTTACCTTGAATGTACCATGGTTAGGGTGAGTTACCTCAATGGTACCGTATGGAAAGACATTTTGGACAGTGAATGGACCTAACCACCTTGACTTGAGTTTTCTAGGAAATAGTTTCAGCATCGAGTTGTAGAGTAAGACAAGATCACCTAATTTAAACTGCTTAGATTGTCTCAGTTGTTTATCATGACGTTACTTCATGGCTTCGTTGTATAGTCGTGAGCTTTCGTAGGCATTGCAACACCATTCGTCTAGTTCATTTAACTGTATTAGTCTTTTCTCAACTGCAAGCTTGAAATCAAGGTTTAAAAATTTTATAGCCCAGAATGCCTTGTGTTCAAGTTCAAATGGTAGATGACAACTTTTTCCATAGACGAGTACCTATAGGTGTTTTGAAAGCAGTTCTATAGGCCCATAATGCATCTTCTATTTTTCTTGACCAATCTTTTCTATTTGTTTCTATTGTTTTCTCTAGGATACGTTTTAATTCCCTATTTGTTACTTCGACTTGACCACTGGTTTGTGGGTGATAGGGGGTAGCTGTCCTATGGTGTACTCTATACGTTTTTAGAACTTTTTCAAGCTGGGCATTGCAAAAATGAGTACCCCTATCACTAATAATTATCCTAGGTGTTCCAAATTGAGAGAAAAGTTTCTTTAAAAATCGTACTACCATTCTAGCATCATTAGTAGGCAAAGCTTGGGCTTCCACCCATTTCGACATGTAATCTACTGCTACTAATATATACTTATTCCCAAATGAAGTAGGGAATGGACCCATGAAATCAATACCCCATACATCAAATATTTCACATGAAAGTATATAGTTATGAGGCATTTCATTATGTCGAGAGATGTTACCTGTTCGTTGACATTTATCACAAGAGATCACATACCTGTTGGCATCTCTGAAAAGTGTAGGCCAGTAAAAGCTTGATTCGAGTACCTTATGAGCAGTTCTAGCTCCACTATGATGTCCTCCTGTGGGTCTTGAATGGCAGTGATTTAGAATCTGGTATGCTTCTGTTTCAGTAATGCATATCCGAATAACCTGGTCTGCACAAATTCGAAAAAGAAAAGGATCCTCCCAAAAGTAGTTTTTCACATTAGCGAAGAATCGCTTCTTCTGTTGATGTGTCAACCCTTTTGGGGTTGTGTTAGCTGCTAAATAATTTGCAAAATCGGCAAACCAAGGCACTGTTGTATCTACTAAGGATAAGAGTTGTTCTTTAGGGAACAAGTCGTTTATCTTATCGAGATACGTTGGTTGCACGTTTTCCAATCTTGAAAGGTGATCTGCTGCTAAATTTTTAGCTCCCTTCTTGTACTTTATCTCTAAATTAAATTCCTGTAGCAATAGAATCCATCTTATTAGTCGAGGTTTTGTATCGGTTTTGGCTAAAAGATAGCGAAGAGTAGAATGGTCAGTATACACAATGACTTTTGACAAAATCAGATAAGATCTAAATTTATCAAATGCCAAAATAACAGCTAGCAACTCTTTTTCTGTGGTAGTATAATTTGCTTGGGTAGCTGTTAGAGTTCTGCTAGCATAGTAGATCGGTTGAAAGTGCTTGTCTCTTTGCTGTCCCAAAACTGCACCTACTGCAAAATCACTTGCGTCGCACATTAGCTCAAAAGGTAAGTTCCAATCAGGTGAAATCATGATTGGTGCATTGGTTAATTTTTCCTTAAGAGTATTGAAGGATTCTAAGCATTCTTGGTCAAAATTGAAAGGCACGTCTTTTTCTAGCAACTTTGTTAAAGGCTTAGCTATTTTAGAAAAGTCTTTAATGAATCAGCGATAAAAATCGGCATGTCTTAAAAAACTTCGTATAGCATTAACTGAGTTAGGGGGAGGTAATTTTTCAATAGTTTCAATTTTTGCTTTATCTACCTTTATCCCTTTACTAGAAATTTTATGTCTTAAAAAATTACCCTCTTGAACCATAAAGTGGCATTTTTCCCAGTTTAGCACTCAATTTGTCTCTTCACATCTTATCAAAACACGTTCTAGATTATTAAGACAAATTTGGAAAGAATTACCGAAAATTGAGAAATCATCCATAAATACCTCCATGATGTCTTCCACGAATTCATTGAAGATAGCTAACATGCATCGCTGAAAAGTAGTAGGAGCGTTACATAAACTAAAAGGCATTTTGTGATAAGCAAACGTACCATATGGACAGGTGAATGTCGTTTTTTCCTGATCTTCTGGAGCTATCGGGATCTGGAAGTAACCAGAGAGGCCATCTAGGAAACAATAATACATATGACCTGACAATCTTTCCAACATCTGATCAATAAAAGGTAATGGAAAATGATCTTTCCGAGTGGCGTCATTCAGCTTCCTGTAATCAATGCAAACTCTCCATCCTGTGACTATTCTTGTAGGTATTAACTCTTCCTTGTCATTAGACATCACGGTCAATCCACCTTTCTTAGGAACAACCTGCACAGGGCTTACCCAAGAACTGTCAGAAATAGGATAAATAATACCTGCATCTAGAAGTTTAATTACCTTGGATTTTACAACTTCCTTCATGTTGGGATTCAATCGTCTCTGGGCTTGCATTGATGGTTTGAATTCGTCCTTCATTAAAATTTTGTGGGTGCAGAAAGAAGGATTAATTCCCTTGATATCTGAAATTTTCCAAGCTATAGCACGTCTGTGTTCTCTTAACACATGGAGTAGTTCCTCTTTCTCTGCAATGCTTAAATTGAATGCGATAATGACTGGTAAAGTTGATTCTTCCCCTAAAAAGGCATACTCTAAATGATCTGGCAGTTGTTTTAGTTCTAATTTAGGAGGTTCAGTAATGGAAGGTTTCTGTCTCAATTTATCACTCATCTTTATATTTTCATAACTTATGTGCCTAGTGATGATTTCATTAGAATCCAACTCTTTCCTTACTTCATCAATTTCGGTGGTGGTTTCATCTCCCCCCACCTTGAACAAGACATAGTTCCAACGTGTCTATGAGAGAAAGTTCCTGGAAATTATCTTCAACAAAATAGTCAATAAAATCAACAAAATAACAAGAATCATCTTGTTCTTTAGAGAATCTCATAGCATCATAGATTTTAAAGACAACTTCTTTGTCACCAACTCTAAGTACTAATTTACCATCTCCTACATCAATAACAGCTCTATCAGTTGCTAAAAATGGACGTCTCAAAATTAAAGGTACTTCAATATCCTCATCCATGTCGAGTACAACAAAATCAACAGGAAATATAAAGTTATCTACCTTTACTAGCACATCTTCAATGATTCCCTTAGGATATTTAACAGATCTATCGGCTAATTGAATACTCATCCTAGTGGGCTTGGGTTCCCCTAGACCTAGTTGTTTGAACATTTTGTAAGGCATGAGATTAATGCTAGCACCTAAATCAGCTAATGCTTTATTAATAAGTAAACTACCAATCAAACAAGGAATAGTAAAACTCCCTGGATTTTTCAGTTTTGCTGGCAGTTTATTTTGGAGAATAGCTGAGCATTCCTCATTGAGTTCTACTATGGCCAATTCTTCTAACTTCCTTCTATTTGTCAGAAGTTCTTTAAGGAACTTCGCATACTTCGGCATCTGTGAAATCGCTTCAACAAAAGGTAAGTTAATGTGTAATTGCTTAAAAAGTTCAAGGAACTTACCGAATTGAGCGTATGTATGGTCTTTCTTCAATTTTCCCGGATATGGGATACGCGGTTTGTATTCCTTGAGTGGTGGTGGAGTGTTGTCCTTGGGTTCCTCTGCCTTGTCTTCTGAAGGTTCTGGAATAGTCTTCTTTTCTGGCTTGGCTAGGACCTTTCCATCTCTTAAAGTAATCACTTTGATATGTTCTCTGGGATTCGACTCAGTGTTACTTAGTAATCCACCTTGTGGTCTTTCTGAAATCAACTGCGCAAGTTGACCGATTTGGTTTTCAAGCCCTTGAATTGATGCTTGTTGATTTTTCAGTGTCGTTTCAGTGCTTAGAAAACGGGTTTCTGATGCGGCGATAAATTTGGTAAACATCTCTTCAAGATTCGGCTTCTTCTCTTGTTGCGGTGGTGGCTGCTGAAATCCTGGAGGAGGCTGTTATCTTTGATTTCCTTGTCCTCCCCATGAAAAATTTGGGTGATTTCTCCAACCTGCATTGTAAATATTACTATAAGGGTTATTTTGATATCTAGAATTGCTACCCATATAGTTGGCTTGTTCAGTTTCCATGTTGTGTCTATAGGATGCGAAATATGGATTGAACGTGTTTCCAAGTTGCGCCGCATTGCATCACTGGTTGTGCCTGCGTAGAACTAACAAAATTATCAAACTTTTTATTTAGAAGTTCTACTTGGTTAGTAAGCATAGTAACAGCATCTATATTATAGACTCCTGCAGCTTTCGTCAGCTTTGTCTTCATGACTTGCCATTGATAATTATTCAATGACATCTCTTCAATAAATTCATAAGCTGCTTTAGGTGTTTTATTATTGATCGTCCCTCCTGCGGCTGTATCGATCATTTGTCTAGTTGACGCGTTATGGAAGGTTTGAACTTGTAGCCACAAAGGTAGACCATGATGAGGACACCTTCTCAAAAGATCTTTGTATCTCTCCCATGAATCGTAAAGTGTTTCTAAATCCATCTGCACAAAGGAAGAAATATCGTTTCGTAATTTAGCTGTTTTAGCTGGAGGAAAATATTTGAGTAAAAATTTTTTGGTCATTTGTTCCCACGTAGTGATTAAGCCTCCTGGTAAGGAATTTAACCACTGTTTGGCTTTATTTCTCAAAGAGAATGGAAATAGCCTCAAGCGAATGGCATCATCAGAGATGCCATTTATTTTAAAGGTATCACAAAATTCCAAGAAATTCGCTAAATGTGAATTTGGATCTTCGTCCTGCAAACCATCAAACTGCACAAACTGCTGAATCATCTGAATAGTGTTAGGTTTTAATTCAAAATTATTAGTAGCAATAGCAGGTCGAATAATGCTAGTTTGGGTACCAATCAAACTAGGTTTAGCATAATCATACATAGTACGAGGAGCTGCATCCTGGTTTACTAGTTCTGCTGGTAGTGCTAGAGGTGGTGGAACGTTTTGATTCGCGTCCATCTCTTCTGTAGATTTTGGCTCTTGCTCAGGTTCTTGTTCTGGATAATGTAAACTGCATCTAATTTCTCTGCGATTTCTGCGAACTGTCTCTTCTACATCTTCATCAAAAAGTAATGGTCCTGTTGGGTTGTTTCTAGTCATAAACTAAAAATAACTAAAAAGAAAAAGTAAAGAAAATTCAAAAATTTAAAAGAAAATAAAAATAAATAAATTAAAACTGGAAATAAAAATAAAATAAAAATAAATAAATATATATAAATATAGTGATGGCTAAAGTAATAGAAATCAAGTTTTCTTAATATTTTAATTCTCCGGCAACGGCGCCAAAAACTTGATAACGACTCGTGATATTAAGTAATAAAATTTATAAAACTGATCACACCAAAACTAACAAATATCATGATGTTAAAGGCAAGCGCATCTATCGAACAGTAGTATAGTTTAGTGGCAAGACCGAGTTATCGTACCCAAGGGAACCAAAAGTACTAGCACTTACTTCCTTTATATTATCTAGCCTAAAAAAAAGAGAGTTGATTTAAACTAATTCTAAAACTAACTAAAAGTGCACAAAAAGTAAATTGAGGAAAAACTTTCGGGAAAACTGATTAATATGAGCAATACTCAAGGGATAATCCAGCAGATTTATGTCACCCTATGTCTAGGGTTGCATGCAACTCCGCTTAATTATGGTAGATCTACTCTTATCACAGGGACTTTTGCTCCTCTGCTCTAAGCACATCAATTTCTTGAAGTAATACCTAGGATTATTAAATCAAGAATGAAGAACACATAACTAAGAACAATTCAAGCAATTATCATATAACTCAATAAATAATAACAAGATCTGTCTTAGGTTTCATCCTCCTCAAGTATTTGAGAGGTTTAGTTCATAATAGAGAAAAGAAACATCTCAGAAGATAATAAATAGCAAAACATAAAGAAACCAAAAACCCCTGAAGGAATTTAGGGAGATCCTGAGTCTTGATGTAGGACTCTAGCTTCTGGGATGAATCAATCGGCTTCCCTTAAAGTAATTCCTAGCTTTCACTTCTCGTGTTGGCAGAAAGATGGCGCTCCTATTGGGAGAAAAAGAGTACACCCTTAAAGTTGCCTCCTAGGGTATTTATATAGAACTTTGGGGAGCCTTTCTTAGCCTCTAAGCATCCAAATTCGAGTGAAATTCCTCTTCCTCACGACTAGAACACGCCCGTGTGCCACACCCGTATGATTTCGACAAGAGGCCGTGTTCTGGGATGCTTGGGTGGCACGGCCGTGTGGCCAAGCCGTGCTTGTCGGGGGCTGGGCTGTGTGATCTTTGTGTGGCACAACCATGTGCCACGGCCATGTGATAACTTCTTGGGCCGTGCGTTTGCACATTTTGGCCCATTTTCTCCGGTTTTTAGTCCCTTTTTCGTTCTTTTCTCTTCCTTATGCTCTCCTGAGTATAAGATATGTAAAAAAAAAGATTAAAAGCACCAATTCTCACTAAATTGATAGTAATTCATTCGAAATATAGGCTAAACATGAGGTAAAAATATGTATAAATTAGCGTTTATCAACTTCCAGACCCATCTCAAAGGGGTTTTTACTTCTGCAATATCCGTATTGATTCCTCTCCTCATATTTTCACCTATCGCGTTTACCCCATTATCAGTATGATTGGGTAGTGGATTTTCTGCACTAGGTGTATCATCAAATTTTACAATGCCCATTTAATAGGTCTTTCAAGTAACTTCTTAAAGGCAGCGTAGTTTTCTATCGAATGCCCTGTGATCCTGCATGGTACTCTCATTGAGCATTTGTATTGTACCATTTGGGGTATGGGAGCTATACTGGTTTTTAAGTAAAAAGGGGATACCACGTGTGTGTCAAATAAACTTTGATACAACTCCTTATACGTCATTGGGATTGGCGTAAATTGGAGTTTCTCGATGTTTTACTTTGTGTCGAATTCTTGTCTTGACGAACCCTGATGCCCAGTAGTCACTGTTCTTGGCTGACTAACAGTAATCATTTTTTAGTATCCCTTGTTGTACGTGCTTGTATTGTTCACCTTGTTTTCCCTTTTCTTCGAGGCTACCCTTTTGGTACTCTCTCCTGTATCTATCTTTTCGCCTCTCACTGCATTTTCAATCATTTTGCCAGTCATCACTCTGTCTAAAAAACTTTTTGTGGCGCTTCCTAGCATGTGAGTGATGAACGGGGCCTTTAAAATGTTGATAAAGAGCATCGTGCTTTCTTTTTCTAAGAGTGGCGGCTAAACTTGTATGGCAACTTCCCTCCATATTTGCGTATACTACTTGAAACTTTCATTCAATTTCTTCTCCATATTCTGCAATGTAATTCTTTTAGGAGTCATGTCTGTCACATGACTATACTGCTTCATAAATACTTGCGCAAGGTCTTTCCATGAACTAATCCTAGTATGGCTCAGTTGATTGTACGGCTCAGTTGATTGTATCATTTGGATGCTGCCCCCACCAAACTGTCTTGGAAGCAGTGGATCAGCAGTTGATCATTGTTAACATACCCAGTCATCCGTCTGCAAAACATGGTGATGTGAGCTTCGGAGCAGCTAGTCATGTTATACTTCTCAAATTCTGGCATTTTGAATTTATGGGGAAGTACCAAGTCCGGAACCAAACCCAGATCCTTAGCATCGATTTCATAATGATTCTCAGCATTTTCCATTGCCTTGAATTTTTCCTCCAACCATTTACATCGGTCCTCTAACTGCTTTGGAAGTTCCATTCTTACCCCTTCTATTTCTATTATATCATCTAAATCGGGAATAACAGGATTAGTTGGGCTATCCCCTGGGTTAGAACCTGAGCCAGTTTGGAAGTTCATTAGTATCAAAGCCTCGGCCTGAAATTGTTGAGGCCTGATCGTGATAGATGGTCTTCGCTGATACACCTCAGGTTGTGTCTGTGCATTTGTTGGGGTAAAACCCGGAGGATAGAGAGGCTCCTCCTTATCCTCCCCAGTATTGACCATGGGGCCTTTTCCTTTATCCATCCCTCAGTCAGTAGTTGGGTCAACTGAGTTATCATATTTCTTTGGGACTCCAGTATTTGGTCCCTCATGTCTTGCTGGATCTTGGCCAATTGCTCTTGCATTTGCATTTGTAGCTGGTCTTGCATCTCCCTTTGAAGTTGTTCGAGTCTTTCTAACCTTTGGTCCATATATTCTGTCTTAGCGTGAGTACTGTAGCGATCCTTAGTTGGTAGATTTTTGTAGGTTTCCAGATTAATTGAAATAACTTCAACAAATTAGGGTCCTTCTGTAGATTTTAATGCATATGATGTGATGCGATGCAATGCGAATGCATGAGATGAATGTAAAAAGGCGTCAATTTTGATTCAATTTCATTTAGAAAACTTTACTAGAAAAAAAAATCCTTTACATAAAATGGATTACAAATATGGCTTTGCCCTAATGCTCAAAGTTTTAAATTTCCCAAGCAACGAAGCTAGCTCTTGACCCCTGTCTGATTCTAGCTCATATTTCACGCTTAGCATATTAGCCTGAACTGCCAAAGTCTGTAAATGATCAGCGACCTCCCAAATCTGAGCCACAGCTTCACCCCTAATGTAATCTCTACTTCTAACTTGATTCTGAGAATATTGAAGTTTTTCCTTCCAACATTCTTCACTTGCTTCAAAGATCTCAACCCGGAGTTCGCAGTTTTGTAATGCAGACTCTAGATGTTCTATTCTTCCTTTTATTTCTTCGATCTTGTTTAAACTCGACCTTAGCTTAATCACAAAATTACGAATTCTATATTGATGAAGTAACTTTTCAAGTTCTGTCACTCTAACCTTTAATTCCCCTTTTTTATTTTGGGTTTTTGACAAACTCCTTTCTAAGGCCTCTTTCTATACCTGAGCCTCCTGGAATTTTCTTTCCCACCGATCAGCTTTAGTTATTTCTTCCTAAATCTCTTGTCGCCATTGCTCTGACATTTTTCCCAATCCAGCGGTTCTCATTGATAGACGTAACTTCTTATAATCTGTCTTCCAACTATCCAAGTCTTCCTCGGCCTTATTTTTTCTTTTCCTTAATTTCTCAGCCTCTAGCTTTTGAACATCAACATCTAACCTCAAATGTATTTTTTTCCTCCAATTGTTCTATCTTCTTTTCGAGCTTCGAATTCCTCCTTTCGAAGTCTTCCATTGGTCAAGCACCTTCTAAACTCAGACCAAGGATATTATCATTAATTCTTTTACTCCACCATCCACTGACTCGAGGGTCGTCATTGAACCTACGGCCAATATTTTCATTCAGCGAGTCTGATTCTAAGCGTTAGAAATCTCCTTAACCTTTTTCTTGTAGTTATCTCCCTTGTACGAAAACTCAAATTGAGCTAGCCCCTGTGTTGCTAGTATGAACTGTAACACCCCAAACCCGGCCTAGACGTTATGGTCGAATCTGGCGTGTCACATTGAAGTGCTTTTTCAAAAACTTGCTCTTGTTGATAAAATCTTGTTTGAAGATTAAAGCCTCTTTGTTAATTCTCAAAACATCTTAGTCATTTGTTATCCATTTTAAAAGGTCATTACCTTTAAAACCTTGTTTGTTGCGAAAGCATTTCAACAGTGTTGCGACAACGTGATGTTTAGAAAATAGTTATCATTTTGGAAAACTGTGCTCTACTTCCAACTGATATAAATCATAATAAATAAAAACCCAATTGAAAGCTAGAAAATTGGAGAGGCTTTATTACACAAAAAAACCCAAAACAAAATTTAACAGTAAATAAAAGCCAAATAAAAGAAAACAGCAGCAGTAGTGTTGGCTGCCTCCGAGTCCTGCGCAGCACCGATCTACCTAATGCTAGGGATTACCTATACAGTTAAAGAGTGGAGTGAGTTTACGAAAACTCAGTGTGTAATCCCCTAACATACAGTCAGTTAGATATACAGAATGCAGTAACAGTTGGGCCTGAGCCCATCATAGAAAACAGTATTAGGTGGGCCTTAGCCCAATACAGTAGCAGAATCAGTAAGAGCAGTATGTAATATCATTTATCAGTATGCATGATGCAAGTTACCCCAACCAACCCTGCACTCTATCTCCTGTCCAACCCTGCACTTACTATAGAGAATAAATCACCCACCCATCCTTACACTTATAGTTAGCACCGGTTGCGGGACTAACTAGAATCGCAGCAAAGCTGCCAGTAAACAGAATGGCCAAGAGCCATAATCAGGATGGCTAGAAGCCATGCACTTCGTCAATATTCACCCATCCCCATGCAGAATGTCATGTCATACCATCATACGTGAATGCAAAATGTCATGCCAAATCATAGTCATATATATATATCATATAGCAAACCCGTCATACATAGTATAAGGAGCATAACAATCATTTCCCCTACAGGGGTATTATGGTCATTATACCCTATGGGGGTATTACAATCATTTTACCCTATGGGGGTATTTCGGTCATTTTTAATAGAATGGGTCTAGACTCATTGACCAACCCGTCAGAAGGTCCACAGTCGTCTCAAGCGACTTACGTAACCTCAACATGCATAATAGTGTATGTGGGCCCAATGCCCATTACACAGCCCAAGTGGGCCCACACGCCCGTGTGGCCCATTTGGCCTAGAATTAACCTCGACCATGCGAACTACACAGCCCAATCCAGTGGAAGCAAGGATTACTCCAAGGGAAGCCGATTGATTCATCCCAGAAGTTGAATTCTACATCAAGACAGAGGATCTCCCTTCAATCCTTCAGGGGTTTTTGGGTTCTTTATATTTTGCTATTTTATTTCTTCTGAGATGGTTTCTTTCTTAATGATGAACTAAACCCCCCCCAAATACTTGAGGGGGATGAAACCTAAGACAGATCTTGTTATTATTCTAAGTTATATGATAAATACTTGAATTGTTCTTAATTATGTGTGCTTAATTCTTGTTTTAATAATCCTAGGTATTAATTCAAGTATTGATGTGCTTAGGCAGAGGAGCAAAAGTCCCTGTTTAAGAGTAGATCTAGCATAATTAAGCGGAGTTGCATGCAACCCTAGACATAGGGCGACATAAATCTGCCAGATTAGGGTCAAACCTAATAAGGGAATCCATAGACCGAGTTAATGCAAGACTAGGGGTTTTAACTAGAAAGAGATTTCAATTAATCAACCTAGAATTAGTTGTTCTTATCCTCGACAGAGGTATTAACATAATTTAGGGATTTCTACGGATCAAGTCAAGTGAATAAATTATCTAGCTCAAGAGTTAATAACAAGTGAAGTCTAGATGGATTCTCCCTTGAGTATTGCCCAAATCAATCAAGCTTTTCTTTAAGAGTTTTCCTCAATTTACTTTTTGTGCATTCATAGTTAGTTTTAGAATTAGTTTCATAAAAACCCCTTTTATTTTTAGGTTAAATAATAGAAAAGAAGTTAGTACTAGTACTTTTGGTTCCCTTGGGTACGATATCTCGGTCTTGCCCCTAAACTATACTACTGTTCGATAGGTGCGCTTGCCTTAAAATCATGATATTAGTTAGTTTTTGGTGTGATCAGTTTTTATAAATTTTATTACTTCATATCACACATATCAGGTTTTTGGCGCCGTTGCTGGGGAACTAAAATATTACAAAAACTCGATTTCTATTACTTTAGCCATTAATATTTTTATTTATTTTTTAGTTTTTATTTTTATTTTATTTATTTTAGTTTTCCTTGCTTTTTTTGTTCCTAGGTATCTCTAGTTTATGACTAGAAGAAACCCAGCAGGACCATTACTTTTTGACGAAGATTTAGAAGCTATAGTTCACAGAAATCGTAGAGAAATTAGAAGAAGCTTACATTATCCAGAGCAAGAACAAGACCAAGAGCCAGAACCTGAACCTACCGAAGAGATGGAAGCAAATCAAAACAATCTACCACCTCCAGCGTTAGCCGCAGAACCAGTAAACCAAGATGAAGCTCCTCGTACTATGTATGATTATGCTAAACCTAGTTTGGCTGGTACTCAAACTAGTATTATTAGACCTGCTATTGCTGCTAATAATTTTAAATTAAAACCTAACACTATTCAGATGATTTAGCAATTGGTACAGTTTAATGGTTTACAGGATGAAGATCCCAACTCACATTTAGCTAATTTTTTAGAACTTTGTGATACCTTCAAAATAAATGGTGTTTCTGATGATGCCATTCGCCTCCGACTATTTCCTTTTTCTCTAAAGAATAACGCTAAACAATGGTTGAATTCTCTACCACGAGGCTCAATCACTACATGGGAACAGATGACCGAAAATTTTTTACTTAAATATTTTCCTCCAGCTAAAACAGCTAAATTGTGAAACGATATCTTTTCTTTTGTGCAGATGGATTTAGAAACACTTTATGATACCTGGAAGAGATACAATGATCTTTTGATAAGGTGCCCTCACCATGGGTTGCCTTTGTGGTTACAAGTTCTAACCTTTCACAATAGTTTGAATCCATCAACAAGGCAAATGATTGATGCAACCGCAGGAGGAACAATTAATAACAAAACACCAGAAGCAGCTTATGAGTTTATTGAAGAGATGTCACTAAACAACTATCAGTGGTAAGTCATGAGGACAAAGCTGACAAAAACTACAAGTGTTTATAATATTGATGCTGTCACTATGCTTACTAATCAGGTAGAACTTTTAAATAAAAAGTTTGATAATTTTGTTGATTCTACGCAGGCACAATCGGTGATGCAATGTGACACAACTCAAGGAAATATGTTCACTCCAGACTACTCATCTTATGGCCATGGCGTGGAAACTGAGCAAACCAATTATATGCGTAACAATTCTAGATCTCAAAATAATCCTAATAGTAACACGTATAATGTAGGTTGGCGGAACCACCCTAATTTTTAATGCGGAGGACAAGGAAATCAAAGACAACAGCCTCCTCCAGGATTTCAGCAACCACCACCACAATAGGAGAAAAAGCCAAATCTTAAAGAGATGTTCACCAAATTTATGGCCATGTCAGAAACCCGTTTTCAAAACACTGAAATGTCACTGAAGAACAAGTAAGCATCAATTCAAGGGCTTGAGAATCAGATTGGTCAACTTGCAAAGTTGAAATCAGAAAGACCACAAGGTGGACTACCAAGTAACACTGAGCCAAACCCTAGAGAACATGTCAAAGCAATTACCCTTAGAGATGGAAAGTACTGGCTGAACCAGAAAAGAAACCTGTTCTAGAATCTCCAAAAGACAAGGTAGAGGAAGAAGAAGAACCCAAGGAAAGTACTCTACCAGCACTTGAAGAATATAAACTGCCTATTCCATATCCGGCAAAGTTAAAGAAAGACCGCACAGATGCCCAATTTGGTAAATTTCTTGAACTTTTTAAACAATTATATATTAACTTACCTTTTTTTGAAGTAATCTTGCAGATGTCGAATTACGCAAAGTTTCTTAAAGAACTTCTCACAAATAAAAGGAAGTTGGAAGAATTAGCCACAGTGGAACTCAACGAAGAATGCTCAGCTATTTTCCAAAATATATTGCCGGCAAAACTGAAAGATCCAGGGAGTTTTACTATTCCTTGTTTAATTGGTAGTTTAATTATTGATAAAGCCTTAGTTGATTTAGGTGCTAGCATTAATCTAATGCCTTACAAAATGTTTAAGCAACTAGGTCTAGGGGAACCAAAACCCACTAGGATGAGTATTGAATTAGCTGATAGATCTATTAAATATCCTAGGGGGATTATTGAAGATGTGTTAGTAAAAGTAGATAAATTTATATTCCCCGTTGATTTCATTGTGCTTGACATGGATGAAGATATTGAGGTGCCTTTAATTTTGGGACGTCTATTTTTAGCTACTGCAAAAGCCGTCATCGATATAGGGGATGGTAAATTAGTACTTAGAGTTGGAGAAGAAGAAGTCGTTTTTAAAATCTATGATGCCATGAGATTTTCTAGAGAACAAGATGATTCCTATTATTTCATTGATGTTATTGATTATTTTGTTCAAGATAATTTTTAGGAAATTTCCCTCGCAAACACGTTGGAACTGTGTCTTGTTCAAGGTAGGGGGAAGATGAAGCCACCACTGAAGTTAAAGAAGTAAGGAAGGAGTTAGATTCTAATGAATCTGTCACAAGACACATAAGTTATGAAAGTATAAAGATGAATGAAGAATTGAGACAGAAACCTTCAATTGATGAACCCCCTAAATTAGAGTTAAAGCAACCACCAGACCATTTAGAATATGCATTTTTAAGGGAGGATTCAACATTACCAGTGATTATCGTATCAGATTTGAGCACTGTAGAAAAAGGGGAACCACTTCAAGTGTTAAGAGAACACAAACAAGCTATAGCCTGGAAAATTTCAGATATTAAGGGAATTAATCCTTCTTTTTGCACCCACAAAATTTTAATGGAAGATGAATATAAACCATCGGTGCAAGCTCAAAGACGATTGAATCCCAACATGAAGGAAGTCGTAAAAGCCGAGGTAATTAAACTTCTAGATGCAGGTATTATTTATCCTATTTCTGACAGTTCTTGGGTAAGTCCTATGCAAGTTGTTCCTAAAAAGGAAGGTATAACTGTGGTGTCTAATGATAAAAAGGAATCAGTACCTACAAGAACAGTCACTGGATGTAGAGTTTGCATTGATTATAGAAAGCTAAATGACGCAACTCGAAAAGATCATTTTCCCTTACCTTTTATCGATCAGATGTTGGAAAGATTATCAAGTCACATGTATTACTGTTTCCTAGATGGCCTCTCTGGTTACTTCCAAATCCCGATAGCTCCAGAAGATCAAGAGAAAACGACATTCACATGTCCATACAGTACGATTGCTTATCGTAGAATGCCTTTTGGTTTATGTAACGCTCCTGCTACTTTTCAACTATGCATGCTAGCAATCTTTGACGAATTCGTGAAGACATCATGGAGGTATTTATGGATGATTTTTCAGTTTTCAGTAATTCTTTCCAACTTTGTCTTAATAATTTAAAACGTGTTTTGATAAGATGTAAAGAGACAAATCTAGTTTTAAATTGGGAAAAATGTCACTTTATGGTTCAAGAAGGTATTGTACTAGGTCATAAAATTTCTAGTAAAGGGATAGAGGTAGACAAGGCAAAAATTGAAACAATTGAAAAATTACCTCCCCCTAATTCGGTTAAGGCTATAAGAAGCTTTTTGGGACACGTCGGTTTTTATCGCAGATTTATTAAAGATTTTTCTAAAATAGCTAAGCCATTAACAAAATTACTAGAAAAAGATGTGCTTTTCAACTTTGACCAAGAATGTTTAGAATCTTTCAACACTCTCAAGGAAAAGTTAGTCAAAGCCCCGATTATGATTTCACCTGATTGGAATTTACCTTTTGAACTAATGTGCGGTGCGTGTGATTTTGCAGTAGGTGTAGTTTTGGGACAACAAAGAGATAAGCACTTTCAACCGATTTACTATGCTAGCCGAACTTTGACAGCCGCTCAAGCAAATTATACTACCATAGAAAAAGAACTGCTAGCCGTTATTTTTGCATTTGATAAATTTAAATCTTATCTAATATTGTCAAAAGTCATCGTTTATACTGATCATTCTGCTCTTCGTTACCTTTTAACTAAAACTGATGCAAAACCTCGATTGATAAGATGGATTCTACTGTTACAGGAATTTGACTTAGAAATAAAGGATAAGAAAGGAGCTAAAAACTTGGCAGCAGATCACCTTTCAAGATTAGAAAATCCACACCCGAAGTACCTCGAGAAAATAAACGATTTGTTTCCTGAAGAACAACTCCTAGCCTTAGCAGACGAAGCAATTCCATAGTTTGCTGATCTTGCAAATTATTTAGCAGCTAACATAACTCTAAAAGGGTTGACCATTAGCAAAAGAATTGATTCTTTGCTGATGTGAAAGACTACTTTTGGGAAGATCCTTTTCTTTTTCGTATTTGTGCAGATCAGGTTATTTGAAGATGCGTTGCTGAGACAGAAGCATACCAAATTCTAAATCACTGCCATTCAGGACCCACAAGAGGATACCACAGTGGAGCTAGAATCGCCTATAAGGTACTCAAATCAGAATTTTACTGGCCTACACTTTTCAAAGATGCCAACAGGTATGTGACCTCTTGTGACAAATGCCAGAGAACAGCTAATATCTCTTAACATAATGAAATGCCTCAGAACTATGTACTCTCATGTGAAATATTTGATGTTTGGGGTATTGATTTCATGGGTGTATTCCCTACTTCATTTGGGAATAAGTACATACTAGTAGCAATAGATTATATGTCAAAATGGGTGGAAGCCCAAGCCTTACCTACTAATGATGCTAGAATGGTAGTGCGGTTTCTGAAAAAACTCTTCTCTCAATTTGGAACACCTAGGATAATCATTAGTGATAGGGGAACTCATTTTTGCAATGCTCAATTTGAAAATATTTTAAAAAGATATGGAGTACACCATAGAACAGCTACCCCTTATCAGCCACAAACTAGTGGTCAAGTCGAAGTAACAAATAGAGAATTAAAACGCATCTTAGAAAAAACGATAGAAACAAATAGAAAAGATTGGTCAAGAAAAGTAGATGATGCTTTATGGGCCTATAGAACTGCTTTTAAAATACCCATAGGAACATCTCCTTATACACTTGTCTACGGAAAAAGCTGTCATCTACCATTTGAACTTGAACATAAAGCATTTTGGGCTATTAAATTTTTAAATCTAAATTTTAAGCTTACAAGTGAGAAAAGACTAATGCAGTTGAACGAGCTAGATGAATGGCGTTGCAATGCCTAGGAGAGCTCACGACTATATAAGGAGGCCATGAAACGATGCCATGACAAATGACTGAGACAACCTAAGCAGTTTAAAACCGATGATCTTGTCCTACTCTACAACTCAAGGCTAAAACTTAAGTCAAGATGGTCAGGTCCATTCACTGTTCAAACTGTCTTCCTATACGGCACTTTCAAGGTAAATGACCGTCGGCTTAAACACTACAGAGGTGAGAATTTCAAGGATAATAAGGAGGAGCTTCAGCTCCATGAACCCCCTTCCTGATACATCCAGGTAGAGTCGAGCTTAGACTCTAAATAAGCGCTTCTCGGGAGGCAACCCGAGCACTAACTTAGAGGCTTCTCTTTTATTTTCAATTGAGACAACTAACCTTTTTTAAATGCAGACTTTTAAGGCCACACGGCCATACCCACGGGCGTGTCTAAGGCCGTATGGTCACTATGAGCAGAGACACGGTCGTGCACCCTGGCCGTGTACAAGCAGAGTAAATTTTTCACTAACATACATGCTACGACAAATTGCCACGGCCGTGTGATGTGGCCGTGGCCAACATCTCAAACCCCACACGGGCTTCAACAACTCCCCACGCCCGTGTCCCCAAACCGTGGCCAACACTGTCAATTGAAACACAAGCTGAAACGAGAATAACACGGCCATGCTATACGGCCGTGTGACCCAAACACGGGCGTGTGACACGCCCGTGCCTCAAGACCAGGGTCGACACTATCAAATCCAACACGACCGTGTGCGAAGCGAACACTTTAGGACACGGCCGTGCGACATGGCCGCGTGCCTCAACACGCCCTCGACACACGGGCATGTGCCTCAAACCAGGCGCGCTAAAACCCTCAAATTTTGAACAACACGGGCAAAACTCGAGCCACACGGGCATGTGCCTTGCCCGTGTGACCCAAAATCTTTATAAAGGGGCCACTATTCATCATCTTTCTCATCAACAACCCTAAAATCCTCCTACCCAAACCCTACCCCAAACCTCTCTAGCACCGCCACCGGTGTCCACAGTACTTCCACGCCCGTGCTGCCTCACCCACGACCGTGCTTTGCCTCATTCCTCTTCCATTTGGTTCTATTTTCTCATTTTTCTTTTAAATTTTTACTGTTTTAATTTATTCTTATATTAATATCATATTGTATTTAGCTTTAGCATTATTTTAAGCATGGAATTGATTGAATTAGCATGAATAATCTAGAATGTTATAGAGAGTTTTATGATTTTATGACACTTTGATTCACATTTGATTGCCACTTTTCCATATCACAACATACATGCATGTAGTACAAATACATGCCCATGTTTCTTAAATTTGATATCATGTTAGGATGGATAAATTATATTATTTAGATTAGTTCACATTTCATTCCAAATTGTTTGTCACATTGTCATAAATATTTCTTATTGTGCATAGTTTTTGATTCAAGTTAATTTCAATTTTTAGGACTAATGTTTATTATTTTGTTTTTAGGCATTATGTCGTCGTCATGCGGTAAGAGAACTGCTGCTCTTGCTTCAAAGAAAAGGAAGGGACCTGGTGGTTCATCCTCGTCGAGACCAGTCGCTGAAAACCACCATCCATTCCTCCATTTTCAATAGAGCTCCCAAGAGGAGTTGTTCCAAATCCTACGAGCTCACCCCTTAGACGCCGGACGTTGCATTGACTGGGCCGTACTAGAACGAGTCCAACTCACGGATGCTATTCGGGCCCTACTCTCCACCTATCCATGGGGACAATTCTTCAACATCATCGAGCCCACGTATCTCGAACTAACATTGGAATTTTTCTCTACATTTCATCTACAGGTGCTAATGACGAACCATGATGATTGTTGGCGCAATATCGCCCCAGGGTATCCTTCATATGACCCCAGTCGCAACAAGGCAACCTCCCTTGTCCTATCTTTGAAGTACCTTCACGCCCTCCTTGCACACACCATGACAGGCAGATGGGAGAGCACCGGCGTCATCAACACACATGATGCCTACTTCCTATGGAGCATGGCGAACGCTCACACCATCGACCTAGCTTTCTTCATCGCCTATGCCATTCAACACCAAACAGAAAGGCATCGTAGGGGAGCAAAATCCATGGGTCCGTACATCACATGCTTAGCCTACCACTTCGGGCTACTCAATACAACAGCCCAGACATCCTCATACACACTGATAAGCCAGATGTCCCCACAGGGTATCCAGACCATGCTACACATGAAGATGATCCAACGCAGACTAGGAGTTGACCCCCTATAGTACCAACTCATTCAAGGAGCTGAGGATCCCGAGGACATTCCTAATGATGTCCCACCATCGGAGGAGGATGCACCAACCGACCCACCACCACCCCGCCGACCAGTTTATGTGACAGCTTCTCACGCTGACATATTTGAGCGCCTTTCACGATTCGAGCAGTAATGCTTTCAGCGCCTTGATCATATCGACGCCACTCTCCAGTAGATATGCCAGCACCTCCACATCACTTCACCACTGCCACCTCGTGACCCATCTGAGGATTAGAAACTTCTATTCCTCTTATCTTTATTTTTATCTTAATTTTTATTTAAACTCTGATCTCTATTTTTACATTTTCTTATCTTCTTCTTTATTTTCCACTTTACTTTTACTTTTATTTTTAGTTCACCTTATCTTTTTCGTTATTTGAATTTTAATATTTTTAGAACTTAATTTACTTTTTTTCTTTAGTTTTAATTATTTCATATCGGCCAGCCCTTAACAAACATATTCTATTAATCCAAACTCCCCACGACTGATAAATACTTTTGCAGTTTCAACGGAGCTCTACAGCTCATATTCATATGGAAATGGGACCACCCTGCCTCAACTGCTAGTTCTTCCAATTCCAATATCTGTCTCACAAATTCATCCTAAATTTAGAGAGTTTCATACCTTTCCCTATCTTATGATCTTATACTTCTATTGCTACTAGTGTATCTTTGTACATTGAGGGCAATGTACATCTTAAGTGTGGGGGGGAACTTACTTTTAGTCATTACATTCTCTTTGAAATCCCTAAATTTTTTTCTAACACTTTGCATTGTTCTCAAATCGAGAATCCCCATTCTCACTCTTTGCATTATCTTCAGTCTCCTATTAGGAAATTAATTCTGATTGATTTATGATTTTTTTTGATATGTTGAGAATTAAGACATAGGTTCTTGTACTTTGATTATTCAAACTTTAAAACATTAGGGAATCAAGCATGGTAAGCTAAAATTTTTGAGAATATACTTTTTTTCATAAGTTATTTTCCCTAATTTTAAGTGTTATCTTGAGATTTGAAGTTCGCAGGATTGACATCAAAAGCCATAATTCTGGTGAGATTTTTGAGCCTTTTGAGCATACATTCCTTCATGATCATTTTTATTATCGCTTTGAGTGAGTCAATACTGATTTGTTATTCTAGAACTTGCTTCGATTATACATGTCAAGACCACACCATTTGATTTGATACACCGAGATGATAAAGGCACCTAGGATTTAACCCACTTACTCCATAAAAGCCTACCTCCATAAATTAACCCCTAGTGAACCCCATTGAGCCTAACAACCCAATTCTTTGACTTACCTCTAATATTAACCCATAACCTATTTTTGTTGAATACTATTCAATTACTTTTATTCCTATTTTTGTCAAGATTTGAGATGAATTATTACCTAGCTTTCTTCTCTTTTTTAGATTGTAAATTTTGTAAATGAATTGTACTTGTATTGTTCTTAAAAAAAGTGGTTATTCATAACACAAGTTGTAATTTATAGTTTAAACATTTTTTGCATATTTCTATTTTAAGGCTACCAAGGCAGAAATGATGTTATCATAGGAACTAGCTCTAGAAATATGTTCCAGTGATAGAGATTTTTCTAGCTAGATAATGTTTCAGTTCAATCTCGATTCTAACCTTCTTTTGCAGCTTGTGACAACACCCCTAACCAAGCCCCATTACAACTGAATCCATACGGGCGTGGCACACGGGCGTGTCCCTATCGTGAGGAAGTGCAATTTCACTCAGATTCGGATACTTAGAGGCTAAGAAAGGCATCCCAAATCTCTATATAAAGACCCTAGGAGGCAACTCTAAGGGTGTACTCTTTTCTCCCAAAAAGGAGCACCTTATTTTTTACCAACATAGAGAGTGGAAGCAAGGATTACTCCAAGGGAAGCCGATTGATTCATCCCAGAAGCCGAATTCTACATCAAGATAGAGGATCTCCCTTCAATCCTTCAGAGGTTTTTGGGTTCTTTATATTTTGCTATTTTATTTCTTCTGAGATGGTTTCTTTCTTAATGATGAACTAAACCCCCCCAAATACTTGAGGGGGATGAAACCTAAGACAGATCTTGTTATTATTCTGAGTTATATGATAAATACTTAAATTGTTCTTAATTATGTGTGCTTAATTCTTGTTTTAATAATCCTAGGTATTAATTCAAGTATTGATGTGCTTAGGCAGAGGAGCAAAAGTCCCTGTTTAAGAGTAGATCTAGCATAATTAAGCGGAGTTGCATGCAACCCTAGACATAGGGCGACATAAATCTGCTGGATTAGGGTCAAACCTAATAGGGGGATCCATAGATCGAGTTAATGCAAGACTAGGGGTTTTAACTAGAAAGAGATTTCAGTTAATCAACCTAGGATTAGTTGTTCTTATCCTCGGTAGATGTATTAACATAAATTAGGGATCTCTACGGATCAAGTCAGGTGAATAAATCGTCTAGCTCAGGAATCGATAACAAGTGAAGTCTAGGTGGATTCTCTCTTGAGTATTGCCCATATCAAACAACTTCTCCCAAGAGTTTTCCCTCAATTTACTTTTTGTACACTCTTAGTTTAGTTTTAGAATTAGTTTCATAAAAACCCCTTTTATTTTTAGGTTAGATAATAGAAAGGAAGTGAGTACTAGTACTTTTGGTTCCCTTGGGTACGATATCTCGGTCTTGCCACTAAACTATACTACTGTTCGATAGGTGCGCTTACCTTAAAATCGTGGTATTAGTTAGTTTTTGGTTCGATCATTATTATAAATTTTATAACTTCATATCACGCATATCACATACGTATTAAGCACAACTCCAAGAGTGACTGGAAAAAGAACCACCTAACACGAACAACTGAGCTAACATTTTACATTTTTTCACCATAAAACAAGAATGCTAACTCAAGAATGCACATTGGTTTAATCTACACATTACTTATTAAATTGACTTCAACATCATTACTGCATCAATGAGAACAACGGATCCGGTGAGGAGGCCAGTTAAAAGGGGTGTGAGGAGCACCGATGCAATGGTGTTAAAGCTAGTGAGAAGAATACTCACTGCAACATCTCCTTTGCTCAAAAAGTTAGCATAGCTAGACAACTGAGCCCCTGCAACACACGGTGTGAGTATAAAACCGGCATAAAACATCGAAGACATGCCGAACGCCTTTGCAATTAGAACCCCCAGACCCGGTTTGAGCATATACTGTACGATAAGTCCAACAGAGAGTGGTAATGGTCTGTAATGAAACAAAAACATAAAAAACTTGAGAAGAACGTCTCAAATGAACTGATAGCGGCATAATTAGAAACTATATATAATACATATATATAGTTAAACCTTTTGATTGCAAGTGCAAAATCATCCAAGGAAAGCTTAATTCCAATTGACAACATAATCCCACCAAGAGCAGGAGCATGCATATAATTCCTTAGATACGCTGCATTATAGTTTTATTTATTAATTCCAGAATCTTTGTCCATTGTCTAATAAACTATTGAGCATTTCTGGTTCCAAAGCGAATCCAACTTTGAAAGAAAAGAATAATGGGAACTTGACTAAAATATAATAAAAAAAAAACCTACCAAAAGAACGAATATTTAAAACGCAAAAAGTGGGGTAAAAATAGTAATGAATAACCAAGATATATATATATATATATATATATATATATAAATTATTATTAATACTTGAATTAAGCAATTATTCTCGTACTGGGACTCTGAAATTTTTTTGGGATCCTTTATAATTATTAAACTTGATAATTGTTTTACATTTAGTTTAGATTAGGAGTGATATCAGTTTGATTCAATCGAATTTTAAATTTTTTGGACTATTCATAATTTGGTTTTCGACTTTTCGTATTAATTTTTTAAGTTGAAATTTTAGACTTATTTTAACAAAATAAGCTTTGCTTTATCTTATGGTTTTTAAATATTATTTGACAAAAATTCAAAATAATTTTTATAAATACTTAAAAAAATTAATTTTTAACTGTTTTTAAATTATTTTCACTATAAAATGTTTATTTTTATATCATAAAAATTAAAAATTAATTATATATTAAATAAAAAATAGACTTCATTTTATTTTTAAATTTACATTCAATTAACTGTCCAAACACTTTGATTGGAGTCGATTTTTGATTTTTGAGCTTTTCTTGCTCAACGTTAAGTTGAATTGACCCAAATAATAGAGATAAAGTACCATATAGTTCTAAACTTGATAATTATTTAACTTTATCCTTATAAATTTTTTATCCACATCAGCTTCATAATTTGACAACTTTTTTAAATTAATCCCTAAATTTAAATTGCATTAAAGATGTGATGGGTGATACGAAATTTATATAGAATTTTAAAAGTCTACAAAATACAAAAAATATTAAGAAATTATAAAAAAAAATATAAAATTTTCAAGTCTTAGAGTGTCTGCGGAATCCAAATTTAGGGACTAAATTATCAAAATCTATCAAATTAAGGGACTTGAAGAAAAATTCAAGGATTAAAGTGTAAAATATTGGCAAGTTCATGTGCTAAATGCTGCTTTATCCCAAAATAATATATATGCTTTCTTGTATTGAAACTGTAGTTCTTCAAAAGGACTCAGTTATATAAAAATAAGAGAGATTTCACAACAACGGATTCAGATTCAGAGTACAGAGTAAAACAAAACAGTGGAATTTACACACACAAAAAAAAAAAAAAAACAAAAACCCAGAAAGTTTAAAGAAAACAATCATTAAAAAACTGATTAAAAAGCCAAAAAGAAAAAAAAAAACAAAACAAGAGAAGCAACAGCAGTAGCAGCGACGATGAAAGGAAGCATCGCCGACAAAGCCCGAGACAAATCACCTTTCGTTGCCCCACCATCTGTCTTATTCCCAATCGAGACCCTTTGTGACCCAATTCCTCGTACGTACGGCGTCGTCGAATAGGCGAATACCAACAACCTTCGTCCATTACCTTTGCTGCCGACGTCGACACCACCCTTCCTCCCACACGGAATCGAACCAATTCTCGAATAACAACACGGTGTCACTTGTTTCGAACAGATTGAGAGCTGCTTCCCGGTGGGGACTGCGAGAGAAAGAAAGGGAGTGATCGACGTCATTGTGGGGGATTGATGTTTTCTTCACTATTTAACGCCGGCGCCGGAGATAGGTGGTGGCCTGCCGGGGAGGTTTTAGTAATGGAAGGGTGACGAAACCGAAATCAAAGGAGGTTTGGTTTTTGTATGTAACATGTAGTTTGCGAATTTGAGAGTGTGCTGATAGTGTAGTTTAAATTGGACAGTCATGATGAAGTCAA
Source organism: Gossypium stocksii (assembly GCA_020496765.1). NCBI lineage: Eukaryota > Viridiplantae > Streptophyta > Magnoliopsida > Malvales > Malvaceae > Gossypium > Gossypium stocksii. The sequence continues at coordinate 8,556,830 of CM035623.1, forward strand.
AGTCATTTTGTGATATTTGCAGTGGAGTCCTTCAACCGTTACACATTTCTACTATCTTCCCAATTTATCTTCTTTTGTCTCATAAATAATCATTGTGGTTTGACAAATAAGCAATATTAATTTTTATTTAAATGAAATTTATTGGGTATACTAATTAATAAAATTATTTTCTAAAAATGGATATTTTTATTAATTTGCGTACACTTACCCTTTATACATCTCTAATATTCCTTTAATTACACATTATTAAATTTATTCACTTTAATTACATTATTTTAATTTCCACCATTCACTTCCTTTAAAATTAATTTTCTACGTAATTACTAAAAAAAATGTTTATTAACTTTGCTGACGTAACATATACTTAGATTGCTACGCGAAAGTGATAGCAAGATAAATTCGTATTTTTAATATATTTATTTTTGACTAATTATTGAATAAAATACTATTAAATTTGGATTTTTCTTATCAGAAATGAAGTTGGTGTGCTGAATTCAAACTCTTACAAAATTGGGCTAAATTGGAACAAAAAGCAAAGAGAAGGGCTTGATTGAAAGATTGAAAGTTCAAAAATAGTTGGATAAAGATTGAAGGATTTTTATATTGTTACAACTCTGTAATTAGTTTAATCTCTACTTTTATACTTTTTTTAATTATTTTGAATTTTTAAAAAACAATTTTTATATTTTTTAATTTTAAAAATTAAAAAAATTAATTAAATATTGATATGTCATCCATATAGTAATTCACGTGTATGTCACATCATCAAAGTGAAAAAATATTATTCTTCATTCATTTTGAAGTGATTTGACAAAAAAATATAAATTTAAGGATTAAAAAGATGAAAAATAAATTAATGGTTAAAATAATTTTTTTATAAAATTGGAGGATTAAACAATTTATTATGCCAGTAATATCACTTAATCATCACAGTTTTAAATTTAAGATTAATAAAAAAAAATAAAACATAAAACATGGTTTATGGAAAAAAAAATTCAAGGCCAATATATATATATATATATATATATAATTTAATCCATATATATCTATCAATTATCACCATATTAAAATTTAATAAAAATATAAAATGTTTTTGACAACGCACACAAGACCAACGTCTGAATTGTCATTAGAATAAAGGATCTAGATGAATTAAACACAAAAAAGTAAGGGGGAAAAGAAATATATGCTTTAACTCAAGGGCATACGAAAATAAATAATCCTATTGTATGATACCTGAGGAAACTTGTTGAACATAATAAGTGAAGGGTGGGAAATTTGTAGACACGTGTTAGAAAATGATTGGATTCAAGTTTGGAATGTTGTTAGAAAGGTTTGAGTCTATCAAGGCTCTGCATGTCCATGCATGTTAACTAATGTCACATCAATCCACCACTTAATCGTATGTTGTGTTTCCTTATATTTTAGAATTATCCATTTCGATGTGTTTTGGGTTAATTCTAAAAATAGTGTAAAATTTATATTTGATTATTAAACTTTAATTTATTACAATTTGATTATTAATATTATCAATTTATAATATTTTGTTAACTGAAATGTAGATATGTTAATGGATCATGTTATCAATTTATGCTTGAAAGCCTGTCCAAAATTTGGAATGATTTGGATGATAATATTAGGCTTGAAAATTAGGCTTCAGTAAAAAAATTAGGCCCGTTTAAAATATGAATCGAGCTCGGGCTTGAACATTTAAGGACCGGGCTAGACCTGACCCATTTTTAAGTTTACTATACTTTATATTATGTTATTTTTATATATTATATAATTTAGAACACATTAAAAAAATAAATTTATACTAAATATTATAATACTACTCTAATGTAAACATTAAAATAATGTTAAGATGACTATATAAAAAATTTCAATAAATAAAAAATATATAAAATTATTAAATATTAAAATAATATAAATATTTTTTAAAATTTTTTAAAAAATATGGATGTGATTAAAATGGGCTTGGGTTAGTTTTTTTATAAATATGGACAGATTTTTTAACACCCTTAACCTGTATATGTCATCGGAATAGGGTTACAAAGCATTATCGAAGTTTACATTTCAAAACTATCAAAAAGTTTAAAACATTTAATTCACAACATCAACCATAGAAAAATCAATCAATAACATACATGTCCCCTTATACGAGCCCTTAAGGCCCTAAAAATACATTAGAAACAAATTGGGACTGTCGAAACCTTCTTTTTTTTTGAAAAAAGCGGGTTGACTTTTATTTAAAACAAAAATTGGAGTCGTCACCGATCTTTTTTATGATGTGTGATTGGATCCTTGTAATTTAATTGTTTTAATAAAAGGTTTGATTTACTAAAACAATGATTTTGGTCTACGAAATTCAGAAAACAGGTTCGGGAGTCGGTTACGTACCAGGAAAGATTAGCACCCTTGTAACGCCCAAAATTGGTACCTAATTGACTAATTATGTTTTTAGTATCAAAAATTGAAAATTTGAAGAAATTTTAAAATACGATCCTTCGTTAGTGTAATAGGCCCATTTCACCCGGGGCCCATAAACTATCCAAAAAAAAACCAAAAAATAAAAACAATAAATAAAAGTCCAAACTTATAAAGTCCAATGTCCTTATTACAAAATAATTGCCCAAAATAAACTACCCAAGCTAAAGCCCGAGCCAATTAAAACTTAAAGCAGACCCAGACATTAAGCCAAACACAAGGCCCGATTACAATGGCCCAATCCTAAATGGCCCAAACAATTGCAACACCTTTGGAAACCCTAGGTTTCCCTTACACTGCTGCCCACGAACGGCCTCTTCACCGCCAAACACACGACGTTCATACCTGCGAAAAAAATGCAAATGACAGCAACAATAACGATAATATAGCAGAAAATTCAAAAATTTGTATTTTGATTCTTTTGATTTATTCTGGCTATAAAAGTGCCGAATATAACCAGTGTAAAATCTTACAAAAAAGCTAATACAAAAATAAAAAAAAAAAGAGGTATTTCTCCATTTTTTTCGCATATCTAATATACATTGTTTTTATATACACATCACGAATAAAAAGGGTTTGAAATTTTTTTTATATTTCTGTCAAACAAAAAAGAAACCGAGAGGTTTCCTTCACTTTTTGTGATCTGAAGGCGTTTTTGGGTCTTTTAGATCTTGGATTCGGGTTTAGGGAAACTTAAAGGATCGAGATAACTTTTTTGGGGCTCTGACCACCGTATACGGTGACAGATAGTGGCGGAGAGGTGGCACGATGATAGAGCTAGGCCGATCCAGGCCAGAGCTTAGAGAGCCTTCAGAGGTTTTTTTTTTTTTGGTTTTTTTTTAAAAGGGAATGGTAAAATGATTTTTTTAGTATTTAAAGGCTGATTACACGACGTCGTTTTGGGGTAATTCACTAATGCTCAAAACAGCGTCGTTTTAAGGCCAAGATCTGCGTGTTAACTTGACCCGGGGAGGATCCGCGTATTTTTAATAAAGGGGCAATTTACTCCCTAGGTCCTTCCATATTTTCATTGCTATGCAATTTCGTCTAACTTATATTTTCTTTTATTTTTAATTTGGCCTTGAAATTTTGCTTTTGTTTTATCTGGTCCTTGGGCCATTTAAATGTGGATATTGGAACGGTGCCGTTTTGGTGATAGGGCATAATTGAACAGTTGATCCCTACGATGTGGCACGCGTTTTGATTTGGTCCTTTTACACTTATTTCTTTGTTTTTTTACCTTTGATTTTATTTTTGTTCTGATTTAGTCCCTATTTCATTGAATTTTAACCTTTTTTATTTTTTTATTTTAATATTTTATATTAAATTATTTTATTTTATATTTATTATTTACATTAGGTTATTTTATTATATATATATATTTTTTTACTTATTATATATATTATCTTTTATGTATTATTTAGTTTTAACTTTTTTTAAAAGTAATGTAAAATTTGTTGTGTTCTTTATTCTTTTTAAATCGTTTTTATTATTTATCTAAGGTTATTATTTATTTTAAGTATATGTTATTTATTTTATATTACGTATATATATATATATATATATATATATTATCCATTTTAAAATTTACCAAAAATTATTTTGTTATCTATCCTTTTTTTATATCATTTATTTTTTTATATTTTTATTATATTTTTATATTTGATCTCTTTTATATAAAGTTTTATTTGATTTCTTAGTTTTATTTTTTTACATATATATATTTTCTGAGTTGTCATTATTTGCTTTATGTTTTTTTGTATTGATTTGTTCACTTCCTCAAAATTTGGATCTTGTTACTTTTATCACTTTATTATTATTATTTTCATGTTAGCCTTAGCATTGATATTGTATTATTTGTGCTATTAACTATGTTCTATTATTATCCTTTCTTTTGATTGTCTATATTAGCTTTAAAATTGGTCCATCGTGTAATTTTCATGAATTGGTTTTTAGTATTTGTGTTTTGTAATTTATTAGCGTAATGATTTTATTCACAAATCATCGTTTTAAATAAAAAATACATTTCATTTAATTGCTACATTTTATTCAAAAGTTTTCAAAATAAGGCAAGGTATTTGGGAGCTTCGAGAAAATTGTGCCCTAACTTACTGGGTTTTGATTTTTCTCGTCGAATCTAAATAACCGATTACCATTTTGAAATCAAAACATATGAATTTCAAATAAAAGTTTATCTCGGAAATTCGAAATGTTGTGTCCTAACTCACTGTATATGACATTTTGTTATCTCGAGGTAAGGATTTCTAAGAAATAAAGGCAATATTCTGTATTTGGAAATTTGAGAAATTGTGCCCAAACTTACTGGGTTCTGATTTTTCGTTTGACCCAAATAACCGAATATCCTTTTTAAACTTAAATGCATGAGACAAGCTTAGTTTCGAGGGTTTAAAATGTTGTATTCTAACTTGCTGGATGTGACATTTTATTACTTCGAGACAAGAGAGTCTTAACATCCAATTCGATTTATTCAAGTTTTTTTTAAATAAAAAGGATCGTATTTTAAAATCTTTTCAAATTTTCAACATTTATACATTCATTAATCAATTAGGTACCAGTTTTGGGTGTTACGAGGGTGCTAATCCTTCCTTGTACGTAACCAACTCCGAGCTCGTTTTCTCGAATTTTGTAGACCAAAATCATTGTTTTAATCAAAATATTTTATTAAAATGATCAATCTCAAGGTGACCCGATCACACCTCAAAAAAGATTGGTGGTGCTTCCATTTTCGTTTTTAAAGTCGATCCCCATGTTTTTCAAAATAAAAATGGTTTCGACAGCTGGGCGACTCTAGTGGGGACTAAGAAAGTCAAGCCACAAATTGGTTAATTTTTTTCCTTTTGTTGAAAAGTGAAAATCTGATTTGAAAAACTACGATCCTTTTATTGCATTTGTTTGTGTCATTTCATATAATTGTTGTGGTTTGAATCTCGTAGAATATTCTTGCATCATACTGTATAAAGACCCGCTTGGTTTTACCCCTTTTAAGTGGGAGTGAGAAGTTACTCCTTCGTAAGGTTTTCAGCTCCGTGCAGGATAGTGGATCGTTTTCGGGATACATTCGTACCTATGTCTTCGTGAGATTTTTATTTCCGTGCAACCATAGGGAAATGTATTCCCTTGAACTGAACTCGGTCTATATGAGCCTATAATGGGCGAGGACCAAGGAATCTGCCGGTTCAGGTACCTCAACTTTAGAACCAAACCACATGTAGAGCCCACCCTAGGAAGAACTACGCCAAGCCTTAGCGGCTACCCAGATAGGTGCTTGATTATTTTTTTATCTGCTTTGAGTTTTATTTCTGGTATATGATACTGACTTGTTGTGTTGTTTTGGCTATGATTGCATGTCATTTCATATTTAAAAGGTGTCGATTCACATTCGATTACTAAATTAGAGAGCTTGTCATGGAGAACGAATTTCTTGATTAAGTGGAAGATAATGCGGTTGTCTATATATGGTCAGAGAAAATGTAATTAGAGAAAGGGGATAGCCCAGTTGAGGGGTACACGTCGGAACTATGGGACTACACTCGCATCAGCATAACGCAAAATATTCTCCAGGAATTAAAAAAGATATAGGATCAGTGGAATGTGTAGACCAAACAATTGTTTTACTATAGCTATGGGGATTTGCCTTACCTACTGGACATTAAGGTAGATGAGCATTTATTCTGGGCCCTCGCCCAGTATTAGAACCCTGTATACAGTTGTTTTACCTTTGAGAGGGCAGACTTGATGCCCACTGTGGAAGAATATACAACTCTACTGCGTTACCCGAAGATTCAAGCCGATAAAGCCTATTCGAGAGCCGCTTGTGTCCCGACCTTTTGGAAGAAATTGATGAACATTACAGGGATGAGTGAACAGTGGATTGCAGCCAGGATCAAGCAAAAAGGAGAGTGTAAGTACATTGCATAGAAAAATTTGAGGGATTTGATTCTAGCGCATCCCAATACGAAGAAGAGAGTTGATGTTTTTACTTTGAGTATATATGGATTAATGATCTTCTCTAGGGCATTAGGGTATGTAGATGAGGCTGTCTCGGATCTTTTTGTTAGACTTGAGAAACGGGTCACACCTATTCCTACAATCTTGGTCAAAACATTTAGATATTTGAATGCACGTCGGAGAGCAAACGAGGGCAGATTCATAGGGTATGTGTAGTTGTTGTTAGCCTGGTTCTACAGTCATTTCTAGAAGGTGGATAAAGTTTCTTATTAGGTTTTCTCTGAGAATTACTCCTCATTAAAGGAAATAGCAGCTACGCCAAGAAGGGATGACATATCAGAGGAAAATTCGATGGCGATCCTCCAAAATCTCAAGGAAGAAGACGTCGAATGGAGAGCTCCTTGGATGGTTCCTAATGAAATTCTTTACCGGTGTGGAAGTTTTGATTAGGTCCCTTTGCTGGGAATTTAGGGAGCTGTCGGATATGCTCATTTGCTTGTACTGAGGCAATATAGATCAAGACAGTTCATGTAACACCTTGAATTTGGGCCTAGAAGTATTGGGCCTTGAGCAAGGGAACGGTTAGGAGACGACACATAAGTATTTAGTTGTGCAAGAAAGTGACACAATTGATTATCTGCTCTAATGGTTAAGTGATTTGGGAGTGTTTGGGAGTGTTGGAGAAGTCCTAGGTTCAAACCTGGGCTTTAGCAAAAATTTTATTTCTTTTAATAGAATAAAACCCTTGGTGCTTGATAGTAGGCCTTTTAGATATTTGGTTAAAATAAATCACAAAGAGCTTGCTAGTAAGGAGGTAGGTGGCATGTCAGTAGGTATAAGGGATTGAGGTTCGAGTCTCATGACATGCAAAGGAGTATTTATTTTACTTCCTTGCTGCATGAGAAGTGGAGTTTAATTAGAACTCTGTAGGTTGGAATTTGAATGAGTCATGGAGGAAGTTGAGGAGAGATTTATAAAGTGAATAGCGGAGGGATAAGGGGAGAGATATTTGGAGAAAATCAAGGAGAAGGGGAGTGGTAGGTGGTTGCCGAATTTGGAACTCTCTTTGTGGAAATTCTATCTTAGGCACTTAGTGCCGAGTTGGTTTAGTTTTGGGGGTCTAGTTTTTGCTCTCTTTTGCAATAGTTTCCTCTATTGTTTTTCCTTTTTGGCACTTGTTTGCTTTCCTTCAGTTTTCTTTTGTGAAGGTCGAAAGTAGCTATTGATGTTTCGGGTATTTGTTTTCCTCTGTGCTACATTTTTGAGCTCTTTTCACGACCATCCACATTCTCGGTTTCTCTTCTTCTTGTAGTCGAATATATCTTCTTTCCCTTCTTTGATTATCTTTTTGTTAACATATTCTCTTTCTCTCCATCTGGCTTTTGTGACTGAAAACCCTTGCCTCCTTTCTTCTTCTATCAAACTCATTCAGCTTTAACATTGATTCTAATTGATTCTTTATTTTTTTTTATACCTTATCATCTCAATTTTTGTTTTCAATTGAGCAACTGTTTTCTGGCAATTGGAATGTGCTCGTAACTTCGTCTTGTTTTCACTTTCTATTCTGTCAAGGGTGTTGAAACCTCCCTTTTCTACGCTTTTGCTTAAGTCGATTATGTCTTTTCTCTTAATACTTAATCTTCTTTTCTTTTTCTTAGGTGATCCTCATTGGTGTCTAGGGTTTCTCAAGGAGTAGGTGTTATAAGGGTTTTGAGGTTATTGAAACCCTTTTCCTCGCTACTCGAGCAAAGGTAATTCGATTTGTGGTTGATGAGTACAAGTGGGATAAGTTATTTTGTGTTGGCCGAATGTTATGTTTGATAAACGATAAATTATACATATTTTTACCTCATGCTTAGTTTAATTTCTGGATGAATTATCATTGAAATTATGGAAATTGATGCTCTTAATCCTTCTATTTCATGTTTTATACTCAGGAGAGCATAGGGAAGAGAAAAGAACGAGAAACGGGCCAAAAAAGGAGAAAATGGACCAAAGTGAGAAAACGACACAGCCCAGGGATTCACCACACGACCGTGCCAAATAAAGCCCAACACAGGCTAGCCCCGACAAGCACGGCCAGGCCACACAGCCGTGCCTCTATCAACAGTCTCACATACGGCCTCTTGTCGATCCACACGGGCGTGTCCCTGTCGTGAGGAAGTGCAATTTCACTCGGAAAAGTATGCTTAGAGGCTAAGAAAGGCATTCTAAAGCTCTATATAAAGACCCTAGGAGGCAACTCTAAGGGTGTACTTTCTCTTCCACAAAGGAGTGCTTTATTTCTTCCAACACAGAGAGTGGAAGCAAGGGATTACTCCAAGGGAAGCCGATTGATTCATCCCAGAAGCCGTCCTCTTCATCAAGACAAAAGATCTCCCTTCAATCCTTTAGGGGTTTTTGGGTTCTTTATGTTTTGTTATTTTTATTCTTCTGAGATGTTTTCTTTATTAATTATGAGCTAAATCCCCCAAATACTTGGGGGGATGAAACCCAAGACAGATCTTGTTATTATTTTATCTTGAGTTATATGATAAATACTTGAATTGTTCTTAATTATGTGTGCTTAATTCTTGTTTTAATAATCCTAGGTATTAATTCAAGTGTTGATGTGCTTATTCAGAGGAGCAAAAGTCCCTGTTTAAGAGTAGATCTAGCATAATTAAGCAGAGTTGCATGCAACCCTAGACATAGAGTGACATGAATCTACCGGATTAGGGTCAAACCTAATAAGGGGATCCATAGATCGAGTTAATGCAAGACTAGGGGTTTTAACTAGAAAGAGATTTCAGTTAATCAACCTAGGATTAGTTGTTCTTATCGTCGACGGAGGTATTAACATAAGGTAGGGATCTCTACGGATCAAGTTAAGTGAATAAATCGTCTAGCTCAAGAATTGATAACAAGTAAAGTCTAGGTGGATTTTCCCTTGAGTATTGTCCAAATCAATCAATTTTTCCTAAGAGTTTTCCCCAATTTACTTTTTGTACATTCTTAGTTTAGTTTTAAAAATTAGTTTAGTCTTCATAAAAACCCATTTTATTTTTAGGTTAAATAATAGAAAGGAAGTAAGTACTAGTACTTTTGGTTCCTTTGAGTATGATATCTCGGTCTTGCCACTGAACTATACTACTGTTCGATAGGTGCGCTTGCTTTAAATTCGTGATAATAGTTAGTTTTTGGTACGATCATTATTATAAATTTTATTACTTCATATCACGCATATCAATGTCCCTACTCTGGGCATGTACGTTTCTAATGGTATGTGTTAACGTAACTCTTGGGTTTAAGCAATCATAGTTAATAGGTTACATATGTGTTTCAGTTAATCAACAATGAGAGTGCGATCAATCTTAGTCAGCGGTATAACAGGAAGAAGCCTTGTTCGCTCGATCAAGATAGGTAACAGTTGGTGATTGGAAATTAAGTGTATGTAAATCCAAGTGATTAGATTATTGACCGAATGCCCTGATTGATGTAAGTTGGTGTTCGAAGGCTACTCATAAGTGTTTACAAATAGGTGTGTAACAGTACCCTGTAATCGATAGTCAGTGAAAAGCCAAAAAGTGGGTACTAACACCGCTTAAACTGTAGAACGACAAAAGCTAAAAAGCTGAAAGATTAGGCTTTGAGGCCACATGAGCGTACGAACGCTCATGTGAAGAATCAAGTCCACAAAATGTAACACCTCAAACCCGGCCTAGACGTTATGGCTGAATCTGGCGGTGTCACATTGAAGTGCTGTTCGGAAACATGATCTCTTTGAAAAACCCGTTTAAAAAATTAAAGTTTCGTTGTGCTCTTTCAAAACTTTAGGCTCTTGTATTCTTTGTAAAACTCAAATCATTTAGCAAATTGTTAACAATGTCAGATTGTTATTACTTATTAAAACAACAATTGTTGCGGAAACCCTTAGCATATGTTGCGTAAACGTGGTGTTTTTAAAAAATAATTATCTTTTAAAAACCCGTTACACTAGCAGTTTATACCAAGCAAGTAAAAATCCCAAATTTAAAAGTTAAAATTTTTAAAGAGGCCTTATTACAATATAAATACCCAAATTGTAATTTAATAGTAAATAAAAATCACATATAAAGCAGGTGCGGTTGTGTGGCCACTATCGAGTCCCTCGCAGCACTGACCTGCCTACAACTAGGGATTACCTGTACAATTAAACAGAGGGGTGAGTTTATGAAAACACAGTGTGTAATCCCTTAACAAACAAACAGTCAGTCATACAATAGATAGATGCAGTCTGGGCCTAAGTCCATTACAATGCCAGTAATCAGTAGGCCTTGGCCCATAACAATGATAGATATCAGTGATGCAGTGAACAGTATGTAATATCATTAATCAGTGTAGTAACAATACAGTATCATTAATCAGTGTAAATATGCAATCAGAAATCCCACCCAATCCAGCTAGACATGCCACTCCGTCCCACCAATCACACCATGTGAGGATAAAATTGACCCACCCAACAAGACACACCAAGATTAGCACCGGTTGTGGCACTAAACAGTATTGCAGCCAAGATGCCAATAATTTGAATGGCATAAAGCCCTCAGTAGGCCCACAGTCATCTTGGGTGACCCGTGCAACCTTACCCACAACATGAATGACACAAAGCCATCAGTAGGTCCATAGTCGTCTTGAGCGACCCAAGCGACCTTATCGGTAATATGAATGGCACAAAGCCATCAGTAGGTCCACAGTCATCTTGTGCAACCCGTGCGACCTTATCTGTAATATGAATGGCACCAAGCCATCAGTAGTATTAACAGTACAAAGCCATCAGTAGTATGAAAGGCACAAAGCCATCAGTAGTATAAACGGCACAAAGCCATCAGTAGGCCCATAGTCGTCTTGGGCGACTCATGCAACCTTGATAGTACAGTACATATAAGCTGCTTTAAGTCGTCGATAGGTCCACAGTCATTCGTGCGACCCGTGTGACCTTAACAGATCAGTACTCTTCCTCCAAAATAATAATCCCATCCCCATGAAAATTGTCATTGATATGCTTGATATGAAGTAATAAAATTTATAAAAACTGATCACACCAAAAACTAACTAATATCACGATTTGAAGGCAAGCGCACCTATCGAACAGTAGTATAGTTTAGCGGCAAGACTGAGATATCGTACCTAAGGGAACCAAAAGTACTAGAACTAACTTCCTTTCTATTATTTAACCTAAAAATAAAAGGGGTTTTTATGAAACTAATTCTAAAACTAACTATGAATGCACAAAAAGTAAATTAGGGAAAACTCTTAGAGAAAAGCTTGATTAATTTGGGCAATGCTCAAGGGAGAATCCACCTAGACTTTACTTGTTATTAACTCTTGAGCTAGATAATTTATTCACTTGACTTGATCTGTTGAAATCCCTAAATTATGTTAATACCTCCGTCGAGGATAAGAACAACTAATCCTAGGTTGATTAGCTAAAATCTCTTTCTAGTTAAAACCCCTAGTCTTGCATTAACTCGGTTTATGGATTCCCTTATTAGGTTTGACCCTAATCCAGCAGATTTATGTTGCCCTATGTTTAGGGTTGCATGTAACTCCGCTTAATTATGCTAGATCTACTCTTAAACAGGGACTTTTGCTCCTCTGTATAAGCACATCAATACTTGAATTAATACCTAGGATTATTCAAACAAGAATTAAGAACAATTCAAGTATTTATCATATAACTCAAGATAAAATAATAACAAGATCTATCTTAGGTTTCATCCTCCTCAAGTATTTGGGGGATTAGTTCATAATTAACAAAGAAAACATCTCAGAAGAAATAAAATAGCAAAACATAAAGAACCCAAAAACCCCTGAAGGATTGAAGAGAGATCCTCTGTTTTGATGTAGAATTCGGCTTCTGGGATGAATCAATCGGCTTCCCTTGGAGTAATCCTTGCTTTCACTCTCTGTGTCGGCAGAAATAAGGCACTCCTTTGTGGGAGAAAGAGTACACCCTTAGAGTTGCCTCTTAAGGTCTTTATATAAAGCTTTGGGATACCTTTCTTAGCCTCTAAGTATCTAAATCCGAGTGAAATTGCACTTCCTCACGACAGGGACACACCCTGTGGATCGACAAGAGGTCATGTGCGGGCCTGTTGAGGGTGGCACGACTGTGTGGTCTAGCTATGCTTGTCGGGGCTGGGCCGTGTTAGACCTAATGTGGCACGACCGTGTGCCACGGCCGTGTGGTACATCCTTGGGCTATGTCATTTTTACACTTTGGCCCATTTTCTTCGTTTTCGATCCGTTGTTCGTTCTTTTCTCTTCTCTATGCTCTCTTGTAAGAGCACCAATTCTCACAAATTTAATGATAATTCATCCAAAATATAGGCTAAGCATGAAGTAAAAATATGTATAATTTATCGTTTATCAAATACCCCCACACTTAAGCCTTTGCTTGTCCTTAAGCAAAATCTCAATCCACAATTAAGAATCATTCTTCTCAATTCACAATCTTTATCAATAATTTTTCAAACTAATTCACAAGTAATCATACAACGAAGATTCAATCAGAAGAACATTAAAAATTCAATCACTCTAAGTTGAGAATTTTATCATTGAAACATAAGTTTTCTCCCTTCTCTTAAGTAATTATCTCTTAATCAAAATTAACAAAAGTTGACATCCTCACTAAAGATTCACTCTATCCACTCAAAGTGTTTAGGGTTCTAAGCACTCTCTAGTCAACCTGAAAAGTTATTACCATAGGCTTGCAAGAAAATCAAATCTCCACCACTGTAGATTGATATTATACATCGATCAAAAGGTCTTTCAATGGTTGTAACGGGGCTTGCTTAGGGGTGTTGTCACAAGCTACAAAAGTAGGTTACAATCGAGATTGAATTGAAAAATTATCTAGCTACAAAAATCTCTATCACTGAAACATATTTCTGGAGCTAAGCTTTATGATGACATTGTTCTACCCTTGGTAGCCTTAAAATAGGAATATGCAAAAATATTGATTTATAATTTACAACTAATTTTAACTGTATATACACATTTTTTTAAGAACAATTCATAAGTACAATAATTTGGGAATTTACAACTTTACAATTTGACAGAGAATAAAGGTAGATAATAATTCATCTCAAATCTCGACAAAAATAGGGGTCAAAGTAATTGAATGGAATTCAACAAAAATTGGTTATTGGTTAATACTTAAAGGTGAGTCAAAGAACGGGTTGTTAGGCTCAATGGGGTTCACTAGGGGTTAATTTATGGAGGTAGGCCTTTATGGAGTAAGTGGGTTAAACCTAAGTGCATTTGTCATTTTGGTGTATCAAATCAATGATGTGGTCTTGACATGTATAATCGAAGCAAGTTCTAGAATAACAAATCAGCATTGACTCACTCAAAGCAATAATAAAAGTGAGCACAAAAGAATGTATGCTCAAAAAGGCTCAAATCTGACCAGAATTATGGCTTTTGATGTCAATCCTGTGAATTTTAAATCTCAAGATAACACTTAGAATTAAGGAAAATAACTTATGCAAAAAATGGGATTCTCAAAAATTTCAACTTATCATGTTTGATTCCCTAATGTTTTAAAGTTTGAATAATCAAAGTACAAGCACCTATGTCTTAATTCTCAACATATCAATAAAAATCATAAATCAATCAGAATTAATTCCTAATAGGAGACTGAAGATAATGCAGATTTGAGAACAATACAACAAGTTAGAAAAAATTTTAGGGGTTTCAAAGAGAATGTAAAGATTGAAAGTTAGTTCCCCCCCTCACACTTAAGATGTACATTACCCTCAATGTACAAAGACAACATTAGTAGTAATAAAAACATAAGATCATAAGATAGGGGAAGATATGAAACTCCCTAAATATAGGATAAATTTGTGAGACGGATATTGGAATTGGAAGAGCTGGCCGTTGAGGCAGGGTGGTCTCATTTCTATATGAATATGAGCTGTAGAGCTCCTTTGAAACTGCGAAAGTATTTATCAGTCGTAGGGAATTTGGATTAATAGAGTATGTTTGTTAAAGGCTGGCCGATATGAAAAAAATGAAAAATAAAGAAAGAAAATAAATTACGTTCTAAAAATACTAAAATTCAAATAATGAAAAAGATAAGGTGAACTAAAAATAAAAGTAAAAGTAAAGAGAAAAATAAAGAAGAAGATAAGAAAAGGTAAAAATAGATATCAGAGTTTAAATAAAAATTAAGATAAAAATAAAGATAAGAGGAATAGAAGTCTCTAATCCTCAGATGGGTCACGCGGTGGCGGTGGTGAAGTAATATGGTGGTGTTGGCATATCTGCTGTAGTGTCGCACCGATGTGATCGAAATGCTGGAAGCATTGCTGCTCAAATCGTGAAAGACACTCATATATGTCAGCTTGAGAAGCTACCGTATGAACTAGTCGGCGAGGGGGTGGTGGCTTGGTGGGTACATCCTCTTCGGTGGTGGGACATCATCAGGAATGTCCTCTAGATCCTCGGCCCCTTAAATGATATAGGGGGTCAGCTCCTAGTCTGCGTTGAATCATCCTCATGTGTAGCATGGTCTAGATGCTCTGTGGGGACATCTGGCCTATCAATGTGTATGAGGATGCCTGGGCCGTTGTATTGAGTAGCCCGAAGTGGTGGGCTAAGCGTGTGATGTACGGGCCCATGGATATTACTCCCTTACGATGCCTCTCCGTCTGGTGCTGGATGGCATGGGCGATGAAGAAAGCTCAGTCGATGGTGTGAGCGGTCGCCATACTCCATAGGAAGTAGGCATCATGTGTTTTGATGACGCCGGTGCTTTCCTATCTGCTTGTCAAAGTGTGGGCAAGGAGGGCGTGAAGGTACCTCAAAGATGGGACAATGGTGGTCGCATTGGTGCGACTAGGGTCATATAAAGGATACCCTGGGGCGATGTTGTGCCAACAATCGACTGGTTTGAGATGGATACGACGGGGAAGTGTAGAAAAGTCCTCATCGGCTATGAACTCGTCTGTGTAGAGTCCTAGCACGATGCTAAACTCGGGGACGCTCAACTGGCGCACCAATCCACCGAGGCAGAATTGAATAGTGCCGGGATCATCATGGTTCGTCATCACCACCTGTAAATAAAATGTAGAACAAAATTCCAATGTTAGTTTGAGATAGGTGGGCTCGATGATGTTGAAGAATTGTCCCCATGGGTCGGTGGAGAGTAGGGCCCGAATAGCATCCGCGAGTTGGACTCATTCTAGTGCGGTCTAGTCAATGCAACGTCCAGCGTCTAGGGGGCGAGCTCGTAGGATTTGGAACAACTCCTCTTGGGAGCTTTATTGAAAATGGAGGAATGGATGGCGGTTTTCAGTGACTAGTCTTGACGAGGATAAACCACTAGGTTCCTTCCTTTTCTTTGATGCAAGAGCAGCAATTCTCTTACCGCGTGACGATGACATAATGCCTAAAAACAAAAATAATAAACATTAGTCCTAAAAAGTTGAAATTAACTTGAATCAAAAATTATGCAAAATATTTATGACAATCTGACTAAAACAATTTGGAATGAAATGTGGACTAACCTAAATAATATAATATATCCATCCTAATATGATATCAAAATTAAGAAACATGGAAATGTATTTATACTATATGCATGTGTATTGTGATATAGAAAAGTGGCATTCAAATGTGAATCAAAATGGCATGAAATCATAAAACTTTCTATAACATTCTAGATTTTTCATCCTAATTCCATTAATTCCATGCTTAAATCAATACTAAGCCTAAATATAACATGATATTGAAAATAAACAAAATAGAAATAAGCAGTAGAAATTTGAAAGAAAAATGAGAAAATAGAACCAAATGAGAGAGGAATCAAGCGGAGCATGGTCATGGTGAGGCGGCACGAGCGTGGAAGCACTGTGGACACTGGCGGTGGCGCTAGGGAGGTTTGGGGTAGGGTTTGGATGGGAGGATTTTAAGGTTTTTGGTGAGAAAGATGATGAATAGTGGCCCCTTTATATAGATTTTGGGTCACACAGGCAAGGCACATGCTTGGAACATTTCGTTTCTGAGCAGAAGAGCCGTTTTCAAGTAGTGTTCGATCGATTACGTATTAATCAATATTCGATTGATTGGTCTGAGGTTATCGACAAAAAAGATTTGTCTAAGTCACTTCGTTTCTTTTTGTCCAAGTTACTTCTCTTTTTGTCCAAGTTGCTTCTCTTTTTGTCTAACTCACTTCCTTTTTTCTTTGTGAGTTTCGGGAATATCCCCATTCATAGGTCTGAGATCCACATCTATGAATTGAAAGGTCCGAATGATCAACTTTGCAATCAGTTGTTAGAATCAATAGGTCTTCAAATCGTTCATTTGAAAAAATTGAAACCTTTCTTATTGGATGATCATAATACTTCTCAAAAACCGAAATTCTTGATCGCTCTACTAGTAATTTAATTGGAGCTTGAACCCGAGTTTCGGTGAGGTTGAATCCACTTTTTTCGTTCTACCTTCCTTATTTATTTTATCTAATTCTTATCTAATTCTAAAAAAAAACTAAAAAAAAAATAAAAAGGGGGGGCGAGAGAGTAGTCACAGATATTTGATTGTATCTCGATCTAATCTTTTTCGCCCCGTCCCGCGGCAACATGCTATGGGGTGGTGGTCCCGCTTATGGGGTCAAATCAATACGTTCTAAGAAGAAATATTTGAATATCAATCTCATCGATATCATCGATCTCATAAGTATCATACCAAATCCCATCAATCGAATCATTTTTTCGAGAAATACGAGACATCTAAGTCATACAAGTAAAGAGATCTATTCATTGATAAGAAAAAGAAAAAACGTGAGCGGTGATTGGATTGATGAGAAAATAGAATCCTGGGTCGCGAACAGTGATTCGATTGATGATAAAGAAAGAGAATTCTTGGTTCAGTTCTCCACCTTAACGACAGAAAAAAGGATTGATCAAATTCTATTGAGTCTGACTCATAGTGATCATTTATCAAAGAATGACTCTGGTTATCAAATGATTGAACAACCGGGACCAATTTACTTACGATACTTAGTTGACATTCATAAAAAGTATCTAATGAATTATGAGTTCAATACATCCTGTTTAGCAGAAAGGCGGATATTCCTTGCTCATTATCAGACAATCACTTATTCACAAACTTCGTGTGGGGCTAATAGTTTTCATTTCCCGTCTCGTGGAAAACCCTTTTCGCTCCGCTTAGCCCTATCTCCCTCTAGGGGTATTTTAGTGATAGGTTCTATAGGAACCGGACGATCCTATTTGTTCAAATACCTAGCGACAAACTCCTATGTTCCTTTCATTACAGTATTTCTGAACAAGTTCCTGGATAACAAGCTTAAAGGTTTTCTTATTGATGATATCGATATTGATGATAGTGACGATATTGATGCTAGTGACGATATTGATGCTAGTGACGCTATTGATGATAGTGACGCTATTGATCGTGACCTTGATACGGAGCTGGAGCTTCTAAATTGTTGGTACCAAAAATAAAGCCGCTGATTCGGTGGCGCGGGCTGCAATAAGGGCTCGGTGTCATTATGTTAATAAAAAATGGCTCGGTGGTATGTTAACAAATTGGCCCACTACAGAAACGAGGCTTCATAAGTTCAGGGACTTGAGAACAGAACAAAAGACGGGGGGACTCAACCGTCTTCCGAAAAGAGATGCAGCTATGTTGAAGAGACAATTATCTCGCTTGCAAACATATCTGGGCGGGATTAAATATATGACGAGATTGCCTGATATTGTAATCATCGTTGATCAGCAAGAAGAATATACGGCTCTGCGAGAATGTATCACTTTGGGAATTCCAACAATTTGTTTAATCGATACAAATAGCGATCCCGATCTCGCAGATATTTCGATTCCAGCAAATGATGACGCTATAGCTTCAATTCGATTAATTCTTAACAAATTAGTAGTCGCAATTTGTGAGGGTCGTTCTAGCTATATACGAAATCCTTGATTAATAATAAGATAATATCGTAGCTGCTCATGGTTATTTTGGCCGATTGTTCAAAATTTGAGGGTTTTGGCACGCCTGGTTTGAGGCATACGTCCGTGTGTCAAGGGCGTGTTGATGCACACGGCCGTGTAGCACGACCGTGTTCTTTGGTATTCGTTTCTCCCATGGCCGTGTAGTAGGTCACACGGCCGTGTCTGGTTTGACAGTGTCGACCACGGTCTTGGGACACGAGCATGTTTCATATCCGTGTTTGGGTCACACGACCTTATCGTACGGCCGTGTCCTTTTAGTCTCAGCCCGTGCCTCATTCGACAGTGTTGTCCACGGTTTGGGGACACGAGCGTGGAGAGTTATCGAAGCCCGTGTGGGGCTTGATATGTTAGCCACGGCCACATCACACGACCGTGGCAAATTGTCATAGCCCGTGTTTTAGTGAAAAATTTACTCTGCTTGTACACGGCCAAGGTGCACGACCATGTCTCTGCTTTAAATGTTCACACGGCCTTAGGCACGCCCGTGGGCATGGCCGTGTGGTCCTAAAATTATGCATTCAAAACGGTTAGTTGATGTATTAAAGGACTAGAATCAAAAATAGAAAGAAAGTTTACGAAGTTAATACTCGGGTTGCCTCCCGAGAAGTGCTTATTTAGAGTCTAAGCTCGACTCTTCATGGATGTATCACAAAGGGAGTTCATGGAGCTGAAGCTCCTCCCTGTTATCTTTAAAATTCTCACCTCTATAATGTTTAAGCCTATGGTCGTTTACCTTGAAAGTACCGTGGTTAGGGTGAGTTACCTTAATTGTGCCGTATGGAAAGACAATTTGAACAATGAATGGACCTAACCATCTTGACTTGAGTTTTCCAGGAAATAGTTTTAGCCTTGAGTTGTAGAGTAGGACAAGATCACCGGTTTTGAACTGCTTAGGTTGTCTCAGTTGTTTGTCATGACGTCGTTTCATGGCTTCCTTATATAGTCGTGAGCTCTCGTAAGCATGGCAACACCATTCATCTAACTCGTTTAACTGCATTAGTCTTTTCTCACCTGCGAGCTTAGAATCAAGATTTAAAAATTTTATAGCCCCAAATGCTTTATGTTCAAGTTCAAATGGTAGATGACAGCTTTTTCTGTAGACAAGCTTATAAGGGGATGTTCCTATAGGTGTTTTAAAAGTAGTTCTATAGGCCCATAAAGCATCGTCTACTTTTCTTGACCAATCTTTTCTGTTTGTTTCTATCGTTTTCTCTAGGATACATTTTATTTCCCTATTTGTTACTTCAACTTGACCACTAGTTTGTGGGTGATAAGGGGTAGCTGTTCTATGGTGTACTCCATATCTCTTTAAATTTTTTTCAAATTGAGCATTGCAAAAATGAGTTCCCCTATCACTAATGATTATCCTAGGTGTTCCAAATCGAGCGAAGAGTTTTTTCAAAAACTGTACTACCATTCTAGCATCATTAGTAGGTAAGGCTTGGGCTTCCACCCATTTTGACATATAATCTACTGGTACTAGTATGTACTTATTCCCAAATGAAATAGGGAATGGACCCATGAAATCAATACCCCATACATCAAATATTTGACATGAGAGTATATAGTTCTGAGGCATTTCATTGTGTTGAGAGATATTACATGTTCTCTGGCATTTATCACAAGAGGTCACATACCTATTGGCATCTCTGAAAAGTGTAGGCCAGTAAAAACCTGATTCGATTACCTTATAGGCAGTTCTAGCTCCACTGTGGTGTCCTCCTGTGGGTCTTAAATGGCAGTGATCTAAAATTTATTATGCTTCTATCTCAGCAACGCATCTTCGAATAACTTGATCTGCATAAATACGAAAAAGAAAAGGATCTTTCCAAAAGTAGTTTTTCACATCAGCGAAGAATCGCTTCTTTTGTTGATGGGTCAACCCTTTGTGGGGTTATGTTAGCTGCTAAATAATTTGCAAGATCAGCAAACCATGGAACTGCTTCGTCTGCTAAGGCTAGGAGTTGTTCTTCAGGAAACAAATCGTTAATTTTCTCGAGGTACTTGGGGTGTGGATTTTCTAATCTTGAAAGGTGATCTGCTGCCAAGTTTTCAACTCCTTTCTTATCCTTTATTTCTAAGTCAAATTCCTGTAACAATAGAATCCATCTTATTAATCGAGGTTTTGCATCAGTTTTAGTTAAAAGGTAACGAAGAACAGAATGATCGGTATAAACGATGACTTTTGACAATATTAGATATGATCTGAATTTATCAAATGCAAAAATAATAGCTAACAGTTCTTTTTCTGTGGTAGTATAATTTGCTTGAGCGGCTGTTAAAGTTCTGCTAGCATAGTAGATTGGTTGAAAGTGCTTATCTCTTCGTTGTCCCAAAACTACACCTACTGTAAAATCACTCGCATCACACATTAGTTCAAAAGGTAAATTCCAATCAGGTGAAATCACAAACGAGGATTTGACTAACTTTTCCTTGAGAGTGTTGAAAGATTCTAAGCATTCTTGGTCAAAGTTGAAAAGCACATCTTTTTCTAGTAATTTTGTTAATGGCTTAGCTATTTTAAAGAAATCTTTAATGAATCTGCGATAAAAACCGGCATGTCCCAAAAAGATTCTTATGGCCTTAACCAAATTAGGGGGAGGTAATTTCTCAATGGTTTCAATTTTTGCCCTGTCCACCTCTATCCCTTTACTAGAAATTTTATGCCCTAATACAATACCTTTTTGAACCATATAGTGGCATTTTTTCCCAATTTAATACTAGATTTGTCTCTTCACATCTTATCAAAACACGTTTTAAATTGTTAAGACAAAGTTGGAAAGAATTACCAAAAACTAAGAAATCATCCATAAATACCTCCGTGATGTCTTCCACAAGTTCATCGAAGATAGCTAGCATGCATCGCTGAAAAGTAGGTTCATCGAAGACAGTTTGAGTACCAGCCAAACTAGGTTTAGCATAATTATACATAGTATGAGGCGCTTCATCTGGTTCTGCAGGTAATGCTGGAGGTGGTTGATTGTTTTGATTTACTTCGATCTCTTCAGTAGGTTCAGGTTCTTATTCTGGTTCTTGTTCTGGATACTGTAGGCTTCGTTTGATCTCTCTACGGTTTCTACGAACTGTAGCTTCTAAATCTTCGTCAAAAAGTAATGGTCTCGCTGGGTTTCTTCTAGTCATAAACTAGAGATACCTAGAAGGGAAGAAAAAAAGAGAAAATTAAAATTAAAATAAATAAAATAAAAACTAAAAATAAATAAAAATAGTAATGGCTAAAGTAATAGAAATCAAGTTTTCGTAATATTTTAGTTCCCCGGCAACGACGTCAAAAACTTGATATGCGTGATATGAAGTTATAAAATTTATAATAATGATCGAACCAAAAACTAACTAATATCACGATTTTAAGGCAAGCGCACCTATCGAACAATAGTCTAGTTTAGTGGCAATACCGAGATATCGTACCCAAGGGAACCAAAAGTACTAGTACTCACTTCCTTTCTATTATTTAACCTAAAAATAAAAGAGGTTTTTATGAAACTAATTCTAAAACTAAACTAAGAGTGCACAAAAAGTAAATTGAGGGAAAACTCTTGGGACAAGCTGTTTGATATGGGCAATACTCAAAGGAGAATCCACCTAGACTTTACTTGTTATCGATTCCTGAGCTAGACGATTTATTCACTTGACTTGATCCGTAGAGATCCCTAATTTATGTTAATACCTCCGTCGAGGATAAGAACAACTAATCCTAGGTTGATTAACTGAAATCTCTTTCTAGTTAAAACCCCTAGTCTGGCATTAACTTGATCTATGGATCCCCCTATTAGGTTTGACACTAATCCGGCAGATTTATGTCACCCTATGTCTAGGGTTGCATGCAACTCCGCTTAACTATGCTAGATCTACTCTTAAACAGGGACTTTTACTCCTCTGCCTAGGCACATCAATACTTGAATTAATACCTAGGATTATTAAAACAAGAATTAAGCACACATAATTAAGAACAATTCAAGTATTTATCATATAACTCAGAATAATAACAAGATCTGTCTTAGGTTTCATCCCCCTCAAGTATTTGGGGGGCTTTAGTTCATCATTAAGAAAGAAACCATCTCAGAAGAAATAAAATAGCAAAACATAAAGAACCCAAAAACCCCTGAAGGATTGAAGGGAGATCCTCTGTCCTGATGTAGAATTCGGCTTCTGGGATGAATCAATCGGCTTCCCTTGGAGTAATCCTTGCTTCCACTCTCTGTGTTGGTAGAAAATAAGGCGCTCCTTTTTAGGAGAAAAGAGTACACCCTTAGAGTTGCCTCCTAGGGTCTTTATATAGAGCTTTGGGATGCCTTTCTTAGCCTCTAAGTATCCAAATCTAAGTGAAATTGCACTTCCTCACGACAGGGACACGCTCGTGTGCCACGCCCGTATAGATCGATAAGGGGCCGTATACGGGCCTGTTGAGGGTGGCACGGCCGTGTGGTCTGGTTGTGCTTGTCAGGGCTGGGCCATGTTAGACCTTATGTGGCACGGCCATGTGCCACGGCCGTGTGATGACTCCTTGGGCCGTGTCATTTTCACACTTTGGCCCATTTTCTTCATTTTCAGTCCGTTTTTCGTTCTTTTCTCTTCTCTATGCTCTCCTGAGCGTACAGCATGAAATAGAAGGGTGAAGAGCACCAATTCTCACGAATTTAATGATAATTCATCCAAAATATAGGCTAAACATGAGGTAAAAATATGTATAATTTATCGTTTATCAGTATGCAAAATCGGTAGTCACTATCCTCAGACCTGTGAGGCCTTTTGTTGCTATGATCTGTACATCCTTATACATCGGTAGCCCTCTTGTACTAAATCAGAGTCAAATTCTATCAAAAAATGGTCTCCAATTGGTTCTTTCGGTTTTGGCGTTTCACGCTGTGGCATTCGCTATCGGATATTGGATATTGAAGTTTCCTACTTTCAGGTAATTCAAACCTCCTATTACATCCTATATATTTAGAAGTTTCTCGAAAATTGCTTTAACCATGTCCAACGCATAACCGGTTACTGATATGGGGATTGGGATACCTTATTGTTATGCGTAGGCAAAGAAAAGAAGTTTTCTGAATAATATCGTTTTACAGTGGAATGCAAAGCTTGACAATGTCAAGGCTTCTGGCAATCTAGTTCCTAGGAGGTAGCAGTCAAACAGTTCCAGCGTGACAAAAATTAGTATTCTATTGAAATATATGTATTACTTGAAGGTAAAAACTCCTCTCTTCAGTACTCAATACAATGCTTATATAGACATTGAATACATGCCTAACTGATGATAACAACCTACAACAGAATGTAACCTGCTAACCAACTTATCCATCACACCAATCACACGTGTACTAAATACATACTATAACATTCACCCAGCTTCTTCTAATGGTAAGACTTGAAGGAAATGACAAAATCTAGCAAACAGAGATACAGACAACAGCTTAGTAAGATTATCCGCCACCTGGTCACATGCCGGAACTTCGCCAACAACTAATTCTCCACTCGCCACCTTTTCACAAACAAAAAACAAATCAAGTTCGACATGTTTGAACTTGGAGTGCAAAATCGGATTAGCCGCAACAGCTACGACACTAGAATTATCACACCACACAGTTGAAGTATCGATAGAACTGAGTTGTAACTCCGACAGCAAAGACACAAGCCATGCAATATCACTAGTGGCTGCAGCTAAACCCCGGTACTCAACTTCAGCTGTGGATCGAGAAACGACTTGCTGTTTCTTGGAACACCATGATATAGGTGTATTCTTGAAATAAACACAGTACACTGTAGTTGATCGACGATCATCAAAATTAAGACCCCAGTTGGCATCGGTATACCGGACCAATGAAAGTCTGTTAGACCAGCAAAAAACAACACCATGAGAAAGTGTACCATGAAGATACTGTAGAATTTGTTTTAGAGTTGTCATATGCATAGTAGTCAGAGCATGCATGAATTGACACACCCGATTCACTGTATACGAAATATCTGGTCGTGTTAAAACAATTTACTATAGAGCTCTGGACAAACTACGGTCTCAGTTGGGTCATCAAGCCGTTCACATTCATCTTTAGACAACATAGGTGAACTAACCATTGGCGTATGAACAACTTTCGCATTTGCCATAGAACAACGATTAAGGAGTTTCTTAATGTATTCCCTTTGACATAAATGAAGACTACCAGAAGTAGATCTGCTCACTTCAATCCCCAGAAAGTAATGAAGCTCACCTAGATCCTTTAAAGCAAACTTGTTATGAAGTTGCTGAACAAAACAACCAATATCATCAGATGAATTTCCCGTGATAACAATGTCATCCACATAAATAAGAACATACAGAGTAACCGCGTCAGCGACTTTGAAAAATAGCGAAGCATCTGATTTAGACACCATAAACCCATTAGAAACAAGAAACTGCTTCAACTTGTCAAACCAGGCACGCGGAGCTTGTCGCAAGTCGTAAAGCGCTTTAGTGAGATGACACACCAGTTGTCCACCATCTCAGCCATACCGAACATAGCCAGGAGGTTGCTGCATGAACACCTCATCAGTTAAATCTCCATTCAAAAATGCATTATTTACATTAACTTGCCTGAGCTGCCACCCACGTGACATAGCAATAGATAGAATGGTGCCAATAGTTACCGGTTTGACCACTAGACTAAACGTCTCTTTGAAATCACATCCCGGCACTTGTGAACATCCTTTTGTAACCAATCGCTCCTTTCGTCGATCAATTGACCCGTCAGAATTTCTTTTTACTTTAAACAGCCACTTGCACCCAATCACTTTGTGTCCTGTCGGAAAAGGAACAAGTTCCCAGGTAGAGTTCGCTATTAAGGCATCAAATTCAGCTTGAACAGCCTGTCGCCAGTCAGGATGAGCAAGAGCCTCTTCAATCATACTAGGCTCAAAGTCAGCAGCATTTACACACAACACCTTGGGCTTAAAGATCCCTGCTTTAGACCGAGTGACCATGGTATGAGTGTTAGTAGGACCATTCACTCTTGTCTCAAATACAGGACCAACTTCAGTAATCGAAACCCTCTCTAGAGGTCTGTCTCCTAAAGAGCTGGATACAGATTGCAAAGTACTGGTCTCTCTTGGATTGCGACTATCATTATTCAGAGAAGTGGCAAAATCCCACAAGCTCTAGTAGAATCCGTACTAGTCTGTGACACCACAGGTTTAACAATAGGAGCATATGACGGAGTGTACAGAGACTGAGGCTGTTGACCAGCAGAACCAACAGACAAAGGAAACAAAAACTTCTGTTCATCAAGAATCACGTGTCGAGAGATAATTATCTTTCCATCTGGGAGTAAACAGTAATAACCTTTATGCTGCGAGCTATACCCAAGAAACGTAGACGGCTGAGATCGATAATCAAGCTTATGTCGAACAAAGGGACGTAAGCAGGGGAAACAGCAGCACCCAAACACTCGGAGATACTCATAAGTTGGTTCACATCCATACAAATGCTGGTACGGAGACTGTCCGCGCAAGACTGGAATGGGTAGTCGATTTATGAGATGCACCGCACTACGAAAAGCATAGCCCTAGTAATCCATAGGTAAATGAGCCTGAGCTAACAAAATAGTACCCATCTCTACAATATGTTGATACTTACATTCGACGACCCCATTCTGTTTAGAAGTGTAAGGACAGGACAGCCAATGAATAATCCCGTGACTTGCTAGAACAGACGCGAATGCCCAAAATTCGCCGCCCCAATCACTTTGAAACTTCTTAATACATTTTCCAAACTGAGTGTGAATCATCTGCTAAAACTGTAAAAACACTCAAGAGCTTGAGATTTGCGTTTAACCAAGTAAACCCACGTGAATCGACTACACATATCAATGAACCACACATAGTATAAATCTCCTTCACACAGCACCGAGGTCAGTCCCCACAGATCAGAAACTACTAGATCAAAAAGCTCAACATACTCAATATAGGAATTTAAGAAAGGTAGTTTGTGCGATTTTCCCTGTTAACATGCTACACACACCTTATCAAAACAACTTTTATTGAATGTAATTTGACATTGATCAAGAATAGCTTTTACAGTAGTAGAAGATAGATGGCCTAGTCTCCTATGCCATAAGGTAAAAACATCATTACTCATAAAGCCATCATGAATGGCGGCATTATGAACAACTGGATAAGTATCCTTCGAACTAGAACCCGTCACGAACTCGGCCCCGCATTAATATTTCCTGCGTCTGGATATCCTTAATAGCACAATAGAAAGGGTGAAATTCAAAAAATACACTGTTATCTGCAGCAAATTTAGACACAGAAAGTAAATTCTTTCGAATGCTGGGCACACATAAGACATTTGATAAGTGTAGCACTTTCTTCTCTGTAGCTAAAACTGAACTTCCAATAGATGCAACCTTAGTAGAAACCCCATTTCCCATTTTAAGTGAAGAATTACCTGTATACGGGGTAGAAGCATTCAGAGCTGAATCATTCTGACACACGTGATGAGTGGCTCCAGAGTCTGAACACCAAGTCACATCTCCTACCGGTAATGGAACATATGAGTCATTAGTATTAAAATTAGAGTCATAAGCTGTGGCATCAGAATAGTCGGACGTGTGCAACTCAGGAACTCGCGGAGGTAACCCAACAAATTGAGACGAGCCATACGAAGATGAATTAACATCAAAAACTCGAGCTCTCAGTTTTGTTCGCCATGGAACATCAGAAGCACTAACTCCCCGAGATATATCAAGATTGACACAATTGATATTAGGCTCAGCAGAAATTGGCTCATAAGAGGCACGTGACCGAACTGATCCACGAGGCCTAAAATTATGGCCTGCATTAGCTGACCCATTATTACGAGTTGGAATATCACCATTCAGCCCACAAAATTGACCCGTGGAAGGAACATTATTTCGGTCATTATGAAAGCCATGGTCACGCCCAAAACCTTGATGAGAATAAGGCCCAGCACTAAGTGGCCCACGTGTCACATTAAGTGGCCCACGTGTGACCACATGATCTATTTCTACCATCGACCTAACACTACGATGAACAAAAGTTTCCCTTGAATTCACAAAATTAGGTTGACTAGAAAAACCCTAATTTTAACCTTGTCCATTAGCAACCTGAAAACCACTCCTCCCATCATTCTTAACCACACCAGGCGACACATCCATAGTCGGCCCAAGTGCTCTTCCGTCTTGAGGCGCCACCGGTAGAACCACCGGCGATTGATCATCACGGTGATAACGATAATAGCACCGTTGAGCAATGTGACCATATCGACTGCAAATCTAACATTGAACACGAGGGCAAAAGCTTCGGCCTCATCCACGAGTAGAAGAGCGACCACCACGAGAAGATTCGGCTGCCTCTTGCGTCGAAGACCCCTCCACAAAGTTCGCAGCAACCAACACCTCCTGCATAGATCTCATTTGACGAGCTTCACATTCAAGAAGCTCATCCACCAATCGTTGAAACGGTAACGGTGTCGAAGAGAGAGACAAAAACAAGACAACAGCATCAAACTCAGAGGAGAGGCCCGATAGTAAAACTGTCGACCTTTTGGCCTCCAAGATCGGAGAACCAGAAGCAGCAAGAAGGGCGCACAAGCCTTTGATCTTGTCAACATAGGCACAAACGGACAAGCTGCCTTTCTTAAGCGAATGGAGAGCATAACGAGGTTGCGATTGCTTCATACTAGTGTCGGCCGCAAATAAGCTATTAGCCAGAGTCCACACATCACTAATGGTTTGAACGTCTGTGAATGAAGACAAAACAGACAGACTAATGATCGAAAGTAGCCAAGAGATTAGTAAATTGTCTTGTTGATTGAAAATAGCAGTCGAAGGATTAGTAATAAGTGTGCCGTCAGAAGCTTGAACAAATCTCGTCGGAGCAATTAGAGTACCATCAAGAAATCCGAATAGATCATAACCAGTGAGTATGAGGCGTACCTGTTGTCGCCATTGAATGAACGATCCATCATCAAGCTTCACAACATCATGTCTCGGAAAAATGGTGACGATGCGATCACCAGTGAAAACAGAACAGCTGGGCTCACCAGTATCGGAATGTGGAGTGGCCATGCCGAATCAGAACCTAGTGACTGATACCATGACAGAAATAGTATTCAATTGAAAATATATGTATTACTTGAAGGTAAAAACTCCTCTCTTCAGTACTCAATACAATGCTTATATAGACACTGAATAGATGCCTAACTGATGATAACAACCTACAACAGAATGTAAGCTGCTAACCAACTTATCCACCTCACCAATCACACGTGTACTAAATACATACTATAACACAGCGGCATGCTCTGTCATAGCAATGGCTATTATGGGTCTTTCACTTGCCTCTTTCTAGGGCAGTGGTTACCATCTTAGAGACTTACCGTCTTTACTTGCCCCACAAATCGTTCCTGCTGTTCAGGAGGCTGAATGAATCGAAGACCTGAAACATGTTCCTGGAACTCAGAACTGAATCAAAGCTAAAGTTTCGGCACAAGACAGTCTGAAATAGGAAAAGGAATGTTGTACAGTTCATAGAAGGTAAAAGGACAACTGTTCCTAGAACATATAACAGTTAGAAAAGCAGTACTTATAACTTGAAAGTTGCTAATCTTTGTATGTATGCATGTATAGGTAACGTATATAAATCACAACATATAGGTTCTCACTCTGAATGTGCATTCTTTTGTTCTCTCTCTTCCTTTTTCCCAAATTTTCACCTTGTGCGCTACGGGTATAATCGAGTCGAGCCAAGTTTGAATGCCACTAAATTTGAGCTCAAATTAAAATTCTGACTAAAATATACTATTTTTTAAGTAAATTATATTATTTTGAAGATATTTTAATTCTTATAAAAAATAAAAAGAATAAACAACATAACAAAATTTAAACCTATTATACTTTACTATTTTAATTAAAGTCTTATTTAACTTTTATAAATATATTTTCTTAGTAAATATATTTTATAAATATCTATTCCATATTAAACATTTTTAAATTGTTGTTATAAATCAACTCAATTAAATCATTATTAAAATATTATTATTTTTACAAAATAAATTATATTATTTTAAATATATTTTTCTAACATTTTCCATTTTTTAAATTAAAAAAATATAGTAAACACGATATTTTACATATGAAACTTAAGGTATAGAAGTAGAAGGTAATCTATTTTTTTGTTAAGGTTCGCAACAAGTCCTTGTACTATATTATAAAGTTCATTTTTTTGTGAAATATTATAAAATTTATTTTAATCCCTCTATTATTGAAAAGAATATTTTAGTATGAAACTTAAGGTATAGAAGTAGAAGGTAATCTATTTTTTTGTTAAAGTTCGCAACAAGTCCTTGTACTATATTATAAAGTTCATTTTTTTGTGAAATATTATAAAATTTATTTTAATCCCTCTATTATTGAAAAGAATATTTTAGTCCTTGTATGTTTGAAAAGCTGACATTTTAATCACTGCACGTTAACTTTGTTATTAATGGAATGGCATGGCTGACATAGCATTAAATTAAATTAAAAAGTTAAATAACAATTTTGAAGAATGAGCAAAGGTAAGAAACTAATTTTGCTATTACCTCAAATTGTTTTCGATTTTTTTTTGTTCTTTTTGTACATTTTTGTTGTGTTTTGTCCACGTTAGCCATTATTAAGCCACGTGATTCTATTTATTTTCAATACCAGTAAACTTTTTAATTTAATTTAATTTTTTAGTTAATGCCACGTCAACAACCATTAGATCGTGTCATTCCATTAATGATGAACTTAACATATAAAGACTGAAAAGTCAACTTTTCAAACATACAAAAGACTTTTAAAATAATAGAAGGACTAAATTGAACTTTTTGATATGGTACATGAACTTGTAGTAACTTTAACCCTATTTTTTTTAAAGACATAAATCAACCATTTGTCAAGTTTATTTTATTTGATGGTATTGGGTTTTATCATAACACAAACAAAGAAGAAAAGAAGGAATATTTAATGGTATTGGGTTTTATCATAACATAAACAAAGGAGAAAAGAAGGAACACTAAATCCTAAGAACAAAAACTGTTTGCGGTATGTGCTAATTGAACCCACAACCACATGATTAAAAGTCATGCGCTCTACCGGCCGAACTCAAATGGTACACATATAACGTAAGTTTTATTTTAAACTTATATCGACCTCGGCAGTTATGAATGCGATCCCAATGTACAGTAAAACTGTCAAACCAAACTCAACTTTTGCCCTCTCTTTGAAGGGAATTACGACGTTAGGGTAAAATACTCCCCAGTTGAAGCTGTAACTGTGTTTCATCACCTGTGGCTTCTAGGGGATACATTATGTTATAGCATTCATACATTTATATTAAGATATTATTTTTGGATTATCATTCTATACATTGTCCGTGGAATTAAAAAATTCCACAAGTAGGTTTAGATTGATCTCATCTATTTTCAATGTATAATAAGATAATAATTAAATAATTAAAAAACAGATATTTAATACCATCTTATATCCATTTGTGGAGTATAAAATAGTTATCCATTATTTCGAAAAAAAAGTATATGTCGATTTTAAATCTTAATTTTTGAACATCTTTTTTTTCATTTCCGGGGTTCTTATTTTCCCATTGCCCATTTGTATTTGTTATGTTAGTGTTAAAATAATTTGTTATTTTTATAATAATAAATAATTAAATAATAGAATAATCATTTTTTTTTTCTATTTATACTATAGCGGATCGCGGAGCACATATATATAAGAGCTTTAACTGGGTTGTCGAAACTAACCCATTAAGTTTCAATTTTGTAACTTTATGAATCATTATTTCTCTGAATTACTCTATCTCCTTCCCCTGTTTTCAACCCAATGGAGAAAACCCCTTTTCAAATTTAGTGGATATACAAATAATGTATCAATTTGAAGTGATCTAAAGAAATCCTATGTTTGTATAAGAAAATGTAAGAAAATAAATCAAGACATATTTTTAGAATTTGAAATTCGAAATACTTTTTTGAAGTATAATACAATTACGACAAGAATCGAAATGCTTTTTATATAACATAACATGTACAACCTAATATCTAGTTGGTTTAATAAATCCTTAAAACAAACACAAAGTGCTAACAATTAATACAATGCTTGTTACACAATTTTGAGATAGATCTTGCATTGATTTTAAATCTTTAATTGATACATAATCCTGAGTTTAAACCTTAAACAAACTGCTACTTTATTTTTTATGTTAAATTCTATTATTAATTCATGTATTTTAAAAAAAATTGTAAATTTAGTTCATATATTTTAATTTGATCAATCTTAGTTCTTACTTTTTGATTTGATCAATTTTAGTCTTGTGTTTTTCAAATTTTAAAATTTTAGTCCTAGACGAAACAATAGTATTTAATCCTTTGGTTTAATTCAATTACTAATCATGTACGATGTGTGTAGTTGCAAATTAGTCCATATCCTCCAATTGAATCATTACACATAAATATGAAAATAACAAACTGACAAGGCATTACACATGATAATATGCCTACCAATCATATTGGAAATAGAAAAACTTGAACTTTAATAAATTTGGTAGTTACCATTTGATGAGAACTGAAGCTTTAGAATTTGAAAAGTATAAAGCCTAAAATGACAAAATTAAAGTACATGGACTAAATCCGCAACTTTTGCAAACTATATGGATTAATAGAAAATTTTAATCTTAATTTTTTAAAGTGTAAAAAGTCCAATTCAATTACAAGTTCAAGAGGTCACAAGTATCAAACTATCACAAACAGACTATCCAAGCAATCAACAAGTAGAATCAAATCATTACAGTACAAACAGATTAAAAACCGGTACAATTCAAACTAAAGCCAACAAATTAGAACTCCACTAAAACTCGCACACATGATGAGACTCAATCAACTACACATATACTGTATTCATACTAAAAAAACAGCTAAAAACTTTATTCATACTAAAAAACAATTTAATACCATTAATTCAACCAAATAAAATTATATAAAAACTATTTCTATTTTATTCTCACCAAACATTTAATTGAAAAAACAAAAACACCAAATTAATTCATCTAAGCAGCTGCCGCGCCCTTGCCCTTCTTCTTATGCATTTTCTTCATATAGAACTCCAATTCTTTACCTTCCAATATGTACCTAAACATATAAATTATATTAAATTAAATATAATATTTTGTAATAAAATTGCTTGTCAAATGGCATGCAAGCATCTTTTTACACATGCATGTTCAATATATATATATATATATATATATATATTGATGTATTTGAAAGTCTGTCGATGGAGGATAGCTTAAGAAAAACTGGAAGAATCCATAATCATCTAAAAGACACTTTAAATATAATATATGTCAAACACAGATATTTCAAACAAATAAAAATGTTGAGAAAACATAAAGATTAGTAATAACTTGTGTTGCTATATCTATTCACTTCCTTTAAATATGACCCTCCAGACACATCGAAAAAACATGTCATATGCATAATCATACACGACTCTCGCATGCAAATCCCAATAAGAAACAGATTAGAAACCAAAACTTACCCATCAGCTCTGCCACATTGACCAGGCCTGGAAGATATGCATGCCAACAATCTACCACCACCAAATTGTTCTTCAACGTGAGGATCAAGTTTGCGATCTTTTTGGTGCTTCTCAAGCTTCCTTGCTACATGCTTACTCCTCTTGGTTTCCTCGGCAGCCCCTTCTGGTTGATTGATAGCTTTGTATTTCCTGGCTGGCGGCCGAGTTCATACCAAGTTATTTTACCAAGTTTCCATGTAATTAGTGGAGTTAGGTAGTTATTAGGTAAAGTTTGCTTCATTTTGACTTGCCTATGTCAAGTATATGTAATGGCATTATGCCAATGTTCTTTTTAATGAAATTTTATCAGATTTCATCCATACACTTCTCCATTTTCTTTGCTTTCAATTCTATTTTGTTTTCTTAGCTTGAATTCTGCTTGTTTCTTCTGCAAGCCTCAAGCCTTATTGCTCAAGTCTCAGCTAAAGCTTGCTTGCTTTATTTCTTAAACACTAATAATTGGTATCTAGAGTCTTAATCTCAGTGGACCTGTCATAGTTCAACTTAAAAATCGATGGCTTCATCAGGTTTTTCACCAGCTGCACCACTTGTCTTCAATAGAGAAGGCTACCATATTTGGGCAATCAAGATGAAGACTTACTTGCAGGCATTTGATCTGTAGGAGGTTTTAAACTCGGATGCTGAACTAGCTCCACTCAGAGCCAATCCAACAGTGGCTCAGATCAGGCAACATTCTGATGAGAGGACCAAAAGGCATAAAGCCATGTCCTGCATTCAAAACTGTGTGTCAGATATGATCTTCACAAGGATTATGGTTTGTGAGACACCAAAATGGGCCTGGGATAGATTGAAGGAGGAGTTTCAAGGAACAAAGAAGACAAGGCAGCAACAGCTACTGAACTTGAGAAGGGATTTTGAGAATTTGAAAATGAAGGAGGAAGAAACTGTCAAGCAATATTCAGATAGGATTATGGATGTGGTTAACAGCATAAGGCTTATTGGAGAGCAATTTAGTTAGGCAAGAATTGTGGAGAAGGTGATTTTAACACTGCCTAAAAGATATGAGGCAAAGATTTCATCCCTTGAGGATTCGAGAGACCTAGTAAGCATTAACAGAGTTTATCAATGCTCTTTATGCACAAGAGTAAAGAAGAGTCAGCAGACTGGAGGAGTACTAATAAGGTGCCTTCCAAGCCAAAACTAAGCTTGCCTCGAGCACCCCTGCATACAAAAGCAAGAAGAACTAGAGAAACAAGCCTAAGTCTGATGCTGTAGGAAGAAGGGACCAACCCTGCAGGCATTGCAAAAGGCCTGGTCATCCAGAGGCCAATTGCTGGTTTAAACCAGATGCTCAGTGCCAATACTGCAAAAAGATGGGCCATGTTGAAAGGGTTCGCAAAAGGAAGGTCAGACCAAGACAGA
The DNA here is from genome assembly GCA_020496765.1 of Gossypium stocksii. Classification (NCBI taxonomy): domain Eukaryota; kingdom Viridiplantae; phylum Streptophyta; class Magnoliopsida; order Malvales; family Malvaceae; genus Gossypium; species Gossypium stocksii. The sequence continues at coordinate 8,591,292 of CM035623.1, forward strand.
ACCATTCACAATATCCAAAGGCTGAAGCTCGAGTAGCAGAAGAGGGCAGTGACCATGAGGAGCAAGTTTTTGATGTGTCATGCTCAGCTGGTCAGAAGAAAGCTTCAAATGGATGGCTCTTAGATAGTGGTTACACCAACCATATGAGACCAGATGTAACCATCTTTAAGACATTGGATAGGAGCTGTAAAACCAAGATAAAAGTTGGTAATGGTCAGTTTATCAAGGCAGAAGGTAAAAGAGATGTGTTGATATAGACTCGTACAGGTAACAAGCTTATTTCAAATGTGTTGCTAGTGCTTGAGATTGACAGAAATCTCCTTAGTATAGCTCAATCAAAGGCAACATGTGCCAAATCACTGATCCAAATGGATCTAGTCTTATGTCAGTCACTATGGCTGATTTGTTGTGGACTGGAGAAATGACTCAGACCCAGCTTACATAGCCTTCTCAAATGAATCCAAGCTTTGGTATTAAATGCTTGGACATGCCAACTACAGATCGATGAACTAGCTAACCAAAGAGGATCTGGTTGAAAACTTCATCAACTCAGTTGAAAAGGAGGATGTTTGTGAGGTATGTCAGCTAGGAAAGCAAGCCAAGCTGCCATTTCCTTCAAATAGGGCCTGCAAAGCCTCAGTAAGGCTGTAGCTTGTGCACATTGATGTGTGTAGCCCCATGAAGACTGAGTCACTGAATGGAAGCAAGTACTTCATTCTATTTATTGATGATTACTCTAGATTTTTTTGGATTTACTTCTTGAAGCACAAATCAAAGGTGGCCTCATTGTTTTGGAAGTTCAAGGCTACTACAGAGACTGAAACAGGCTGCAAGCTTAAGACTCTAAGGTCAGATAATGGAATTAAGTACACCTCAACTCAGTTTCAAGCTTTTTGTGATGAAGCAGACATCAAACACCAACTTACCAATAGTTACACACCTCAAACAGAATGGTGTAAGTGAGAGGAAGACCAGAAGTTTGATAGATATGGCCAGGTGCCTATTGTTTGAGAAGAATCTGCCCAAAACCTTGTGGGCTGAGGTTGTTAACACAGCTGTATACATTCAAAATAGGCTTTCAACCAAGGGTCTAGCTCACAAAACCCCATTCGAGGCCTAGTTCGGGTTCAAGCCATCATTGGCTCATTTGAAGGTATTTGGTTGCTTATGTTATGCTTATGTACCATCTGTGAAGAGGGATAAATTATCCAAAAAGGCTCAACTTGGTATTCTAGTAGGCTACAGCTCAGTCAAGAAACGTTATAGGATCTTGGATCCTTCAGCAAACAAAGTGCTTGTAAGTAGAGATGTGGTATTCGATGAAAAAGCAAGTTGGAATTGGCAGAAAAATGAACCAGAGGTTGTTTCTAAGGAGCTTATGGTAGATCAAATTGAAACTGATCAGAATGGCCCTGAAATGGACATAGATGATGAATCAGTCAGGGGAACTAGACCTTTGGCTGAAATTTATGAAAGGGCTAAAGTGGCTGAGGTAAAACCAAACTGTTTTGAGGAAGTTGAAACTTAGCAGGATTGGAAATAAGCCATGGTTGATGAAATCAGCATGATTGAGAACAACCAAACATGCGAACTAGTTGAGAGACTAGCCAACAGGAAGATTATTGGGGTAAAATAGGTGTTTCGAGCCAAGCACAATGCTGATGGGAGCTTGAACAAGTTGAAAGCAAGGCTAGTTGTCAAGAGGTTCAGCTAGAAGTATGACTTAGACTATCTGGAGACCTTTGCACCAATGGTCAGGCTAGATACCATTAGGCTGCTAGTTGTCTTAGCAACTCAGATGAAGTGGACAATACACCAGCTTGATGTGAATTCAGCTTTTCTCAATGAATTTCTTGAAGAAGAGATTTATATTGAGCAACCTCAAGGTTTCAAAGTTGCTGGTAAGGAGGATATGGTTTATAGATTGAAGAAAGCCAAGAGCTTAGTATAGTAAAATCGATGGCTATCTAGCTAGCCTTGGTTTTGAAAGAAGCAGCAGTGAACCAACACTATATGTTAAAAAGAAAGAAACTAAAACACAGCTTATAATGTCTCTATATGTGGATGATTTACTAGTGACAGGAGGAGACTAAGAAATGCTGGTTGATTTTAAAGCCAAAATGCAACAGATGTTTGAGATGTCTGATTTGGGGAAAATGTCCTACTTCCTTGGCATGGAAGTGTCCCAAACTCAAAATAGAATCTTTCTAAGTCAGAAAGCTTTTGCAATGAAGATTCTGATCAAGTTTTCTATGCTGCATTGCAAGGGAACAAACATACCAATTGCCATTGGGGAAAAGCTATCGAGCCAATGTGATTTTGAATAGGTTAGTGAATATGTTTACAGAAGCCTAGTTGGTAGCTTGCTATAATTGACTGCCAGCAGACCAGATATCATGTTTGCTGTGAGTTTACTTTCAAGATTTATGCATTGCTGCAATGAAAAACACTTTAAAGTAGCAAAAAGAGTGCTCAGCCACATCAAAGGTAGCCTGAGTTATAAAATGCTATATAGCAAGGTTGAAAATTTTAAATGGGTTGGCTATGCTGATAGTGACTGGGCTGGCTCAATGGATGATATTAAGAGTACCTTAGGGTATGTTTTTACTCTTGGTTCAGTCATTTTTTTTTTTTGGAGTTCGAAGAAGTAATCAATTGTTGCTCAATCAACAGCAGAAGCAGAGTATGTGGCAGCTGCAGGAGTGTGAACTAAGCCATATGGCTAAGGAAGATCCTCGCTGACTTGAATTTGCACCAAAGGGAAGCAACAAAGATCTATTGTGACAACCAATCTGCTGTTGCAATTGCAAAGAATCCAGTGTTCCATGGAAGGACAAAACACTTCAAGATTAAATATCATTTTGATAGGGAGATAGAGCAAGCTCGAGAAGTAGAGCTGATTCATTGCAATTCTGAAGAACAATTGGCAGACATCTTGACAAAGGCTCTCAGTGTGTCAAGGTTCACCAAATTGAGAAAGCAAATGGGAGTTTGCAGCATGGAAGCCAATGAGGAGTGTTAAAGTTGGCCTCCATGCAGTTCATGTAACAAGAAGCAGCACAAGCAATCGAGCCATGCATGCATCAGCTGAAGAACCATGCTTCTATCCATGTTCAATTATGTTTCAGTTACTTTAAGTTGATATTTTGTAATTTAGTTCATTTTGAACCAAGTTGATATTTCTTTCTAAATTTGATTTAAATTACTATTTAATTGTAAAATCTATTTTAATTTAAATTTAATTTTTTAAAATATCTATTTATCTTATTTGTTTAAATTTATTATTAATATGGATATCTAAATTATAAAATAAAAAATTTAATATTTTAACCTTTTTAAATATTTAGTGAATTTTCAAATTAAAAATATAAAAAGTCATTGAATTTCAAATTATATTAAAAATGTTTTATCTTAACACTTAAATTTAAAATAAAAAAGGTTTCATTAAAAAATTATCTTAAAATAAAAAAAAATTTAAAAGTATATTTTTATTTATCTAATTAACATAAAATAAGAACATTTTTATTTATTTATTCATTTAAAATTAATTTTTTAAAAAGAAATAACATTTAACATTTTAAAGTTGTACTTTAAAAATTATATCTACTTCGTCTTTAAATTAGTAAAGAATTTTAATGGTGCTAACATTTCTTAAAAAATTCACATAATCATTTTAATAAGAATAAAATATTTAGTCTAACTAATGGTATTATTAAAGCTAAGGTATCAAATTATGTCAAATTTAAAATATATAAATTAAATTTCTAATTTAAGTGAAATATAGGAATCAAATTGAAATTTAATCATTCTTATAATCTAAAAATTGGAATTGAAATTTACCTATAAAGTCCTCCTGAAAAAAAAGAAGAACGAAAAAGAATTGGACAGGTGTCCATTGTGAATGTAGTTGTATAAATATACATATGTAGGTATATATGATATGATGTCCTTGCAAAATATATATGATATGATGATCTATGAACAAAAGCAAGGGTCGATATTGGTGATCTATGAACAAAATATATACACTATAAATAACTCTGTTTTCTGCAAGATATATATGATATGATCTGATCTCCAATTTCGTATTCTGAAAGTTCATCAACTACCTATAGGAATTTTTATAAGTTCTTCTCTTAATGGATCTTTACCCAATGGTCTAAGTAAAGAAGCTATTGCAACAACCACCTAGCAGCCTTGTCCACCGTTTAACCGCTTCAGCCTGCTGCCTGGGAAGAGTTTCGGTCCAACTCTACTACTCTCCCACACGCATGTAGCAAAAAGGAGAAATACGCACGCTAAGCAGCTCGAACCTGGGCCTCCCACGCGCATAAGCACGCTGCCGGCCACTGCGTCGTAGCTTGCTCTTCAATAAATTAGTGTCACATTAATTCTTAAGGCTTACCTGCTGCCGTCCTGGGTTCCTTAAAAATAAATTCTAAAATTTACCTGCGCCTGGACTCAAACCCGTGCCCTTGTAGAAACTCCTAGCACCCCGCTGCCACTGCACCACAGGCGCCCTTGTGGCATATCGCAGTTGCAACTATTCTTTAGCCCTACCTTAGTGCGACCTGGCTTCTAAAAATAAAAAGCAACCCTGCGCGCACCGTGCCTTGGACTCAGGACTCCTATAACCTCCTAGCGCCACTGCCACTGGACCAAGCTTCCCATTGTGTCTAAATTCAGCCCAAAATATATATAAGTCCTATTGCCTAGACTCCCCTAAAGAAGCACAAATTACTAATTTTTTTCTAGAGTTTTGGATTGAACCAACAATTTTTCCCACAATATAAATACTTCCAAATTTATTTAAAAACTAAATTTAAACACAAAATTAGTACTAATGTCATATATTTTTATATTAAAAAATAAAAAAATAATAATAATTTTATCTCATAATACTAATTAAAATAAATGCTGTAATTTTTTTCTAAAAATAATTAATTATAATTTTCATAAAATTTTAAAACATCAATAATAATAACAAAAATATTTTAATAGTAATAAGAATAATTTTCATAAATATCAGTAATAATAAATACAGAAAAATTTTCTAATAGTAATTTATTTCAATTTTTTTCTTTAAACAATAATATTTAAAACTTCTCAATTATTCAGGTTTCCTTTTATTCGAACCCAGACTCAAAACCCTATTCTTCTAGGCCCAAATTTAGGGTGTTACACTTTTTATATACCAAAATGATCGAGTTGATAGTGTGATGTGCTGTAATACCCCAAACCTGGCCTAGACGTTATGGCCGTATCTGGCAATGTCCCATGATAGTGTTTTTGAAACCTTGTAGTTAGAATGAAAACATTCTATGTTATTATCTTTAGTAAACCTTAGAACTCAGGAAGTCGTCTTTATTCATTTAAAACATTTATTTTGAAACATCCCTCGTTGCGGAAGCTTTAATAAAATAGTCTAAGTGATCATACGTTTAGAAAATGCTTTAACTTTTTGAAAACCGAATTTCATACGACTAGCAAGTATAAATCCATAAAGTAAAATAAATAAATAAAAACCCAAATTTAAAACCAAAGTCCCAGAGGGTCCTTAAATTACAACCCAAATAATCAATAATAATCAAATCATAAATCGTGAATTGAAAACCATGAAGTCCAAAATTTACTATGGTTACCACTGAGTCCTCCGTCGCATCGATCCGTCTAAGTCTAGGGATTACCTATGGATATTAAACAAAAAGGGTGAGTTTACGTAAACTCAGTGTGTAATCCCATATAAACAAACAAACAATCAGTATTCATAGTGCACAGTTGAACAGTCTTGGGCCTAGGCCCTTTTCAGTATCAGTGACAATTTGGGCCTTAGCCTATCTCAGTACAGTGTCAAAAATGCAGTAGGGCCTTAGCCCATCACAGTATTAGTAGCAGTAATAGTTATGCAGTAGCAAAATCCTACCCAACCAACCTCTACACACCATCTCCGTCCAACCCTGCACTCTATGTGGGATATAATCAACCCACCCATCCCTACACTCCAACTAGTACCAAATGCGGCACAAAACAGTAGTTTGCAGCTGAGCTGCCAGTAAATTAGGCTTAAAGCCTTTTAGTACATTTCCTCCGAATAACAACCCCCAACCCAATGCAATGCAACATACAATGGATGACATGCTATTATGCAATTTCAGTACATATATTCAGTTCAGATATTAACATGCTCAGTATAGATATAATTCAGTCAATTTCATACATTTAGGGGTCTAAGTAGCGCTTACTGACCCTATAGTATGTTCACAGTCGACTTGGGCAACCCTTGCAACATTAGAAACATTTCAGTAAAAATGGGCCCACATGCCCATGTGATCTACCTGTGTGGGCCCACACACTCGTGTGGCCTACTTAGCCCAAATTGGCCTTGGTCGTGTGATCCATTTTTAATGTAACCCATTCTAACTAAATATTCATATATGTTTTCACTATTTACTTATATGTTCATTCAAAGCTATCTACTTGAGTTATTGTCACTAAATTATTTATATCTTGAGTTACAGAATTCCAAATTAAGATCCACTTGATGTTTTTGAAACTAGATTCAAATACCTTTCTACATAAAATTTTTAGAATTTAAGTATAGTAAAATCTTCAAATTTATCCATATTCTGCTATTTGATAGCTTCAACCTTTCCTTACTAAAAATTATTTATTTCTTAGTACGGAATTTGGATGATGTTTTTGTTTTTAAACATATAAATTTAAGCCCCTAATTATTTTTTTACAATGTTTTATGATTTTCCAAAGTCAGAACAGGGGAACCAAAATCATTCTAACCTTGTCTCGCAAAATTTATTATATCTCATAATTTACAATTCTATTGCCTACACTGTTTCTTCCATGAAAAACTAAACTCAATAAAATTTAATTTCATATTTTATTCAACCTCTAACTCAATTTCCACTATTTTTGATGATTTTTCAAACTTAGACTACTGCTACTGTCCAAAACTATTTTAGTGCAAAATGTTAATTTCCAAGTTTATAACATCCTTATTTCCTTTCTCTATAATTTTCCCATCATTTTCTCTTATTTCTCTTATTTCTCGACAACAAGTAATTTTGACTTTTCGTCGAATCCAATTTTTGCATTTTAGGTACACACCTGTTACTGATTTGCTGTAAAAACACCTCCGAGGGTTCCAAGACCTAAATATTGCCATACCAAAGCCCGGTTTAGTGATACTAATGAAACTAAAATGAAGTTACCACGAGTTATATAACCTTTAGCCCTCAAAAATCTTACCCTCGATTGAGAACAGGAACTTCGCATACTTAAGACATTGATAGACATCAACAACCCCTTAATTAACTCCTAAACACCAAACGTAAAACCCCTCTTTAACCACTTAGCCAGAAATGTTAAGATTTAACAGAGACGAAAACTTACCGAACATACACCCAACGTTACATAGAAGAGACTTTTGAAAAAAAGAACGATTAGGAAGCAAAAGAAAATGAAAGGAAATGAGAAGAGAAGGTGAAGAAAGAGCAAAAATTCGGCAACAGGGGAAAGGAAAAGCAAACGCCAATTTTTTTGCAAGAAGGAGTAACCCAAAATTTGGGAAAAAAATAAATAATATCAAGATAATTTGATAACCCACTAAAATCCCTTAATCTGCTCCCCACACTTCCCACTACACATTTACTAATCGACATTTTAGTTTAGTTCAAACTCCTACATGACACAAGAAGCAAAAATAACTCCCTTGTACGCTCAGGGATTCAAACTCAAGACCACCAGCATATTAACACTCCAGTTAACCACCAAACCAGCAAGCCCATTCTGATATATTTTTGCCAACAATTAAACTTAAGCCTACTGAAGCAGATACATGGTTGTGTCAAAATTATCAAAAGACAAAAAATAAAATTTTGGGCGTTATAATGGCTCTGACCTATCTCCGACCCTCCAGCTTCCGAGCACCATAAAACAGGTGAAAAGAAACAGGGTAAGCACATAATGCTTAGTAAGCTCATGTAACAACAAATTAAACTTACCATATAATCCACATAAATCCATTAATTATATCAAACATACATGGATTCAAGCAATAGGATATTGACCTATCACACACAATCTCAACACTTGAATTAGTCAATAATTTCACGTAATATTCATGCATTGATGAGCTCATCATTCTATGTTTCCTTACTTTTTCCATTTCTATAACACTTATACCATTCTTGTCCCATTTCCAATATTCATCCCGTTGAATTTCTCATAATTTCGATGGATACTTGGTAGTACATTTATAGTGTACAATTTCATTAACCGTCAGTTCATAGTTTTCCTTTTCAGAGAGCACACTCCTGAACCTCATTTAGTACAGCGGGATTACAAGACCAAGCTAGTCTGAAGCTCAAAGAGTTTTGTCAAGATTACCAGTCCAGGCTAAATCCTTTTAGTGACAAAATTCTATACAACTTAGTTTGGATTACCCGTCTGGGCTAAATCCATTCCATAACATGTTTATCAGGAGGGCTTATATAAGGATTACCCGTCTGGGATAAATTCTTTTTACCTTTCATGTCATATCCGTATCATTGATCCATCGAATTCCTCTTTATTCAACCGAGACTTATTTCCCTTTTTACCAAGTGTTAGTAACCATTTCATCACTTTACAAGCATGTCACATTCAAATAACATCCATATCACATAAACATGCATTCAAGCATTTCACGAATCAATTTCAAATTACACAAACTTACCTTGATGCTTGTTCGTGTTTGTAATCTACTAATCCTAAACTTTTTCTTTGTCTCGATTTATCCTCGTATTTGAGTCATCCAGATCTATATAATTGAATTTAATCATCAATTTCATTCAATTCATATTCTATTGAGTTCAATTTGCACTCTAGGCAAAATTACTATTTTGCCCCTAAACTTTTCATTAATTCCAATTTCGTCCCTAGGCTCGAAAAATGAAACTTGTTCAATTTTCTCCTTATTCCAAGCCTAATCAAAATCCCATCACAAAATTTATAGCACATGTATGCATAAAAATTTAGAATTTTTCATCAAATTTCACAACTTTACAATTTAGTCCCTAAATCATGTTTTCATCAAAAATCACTTTGTAAAAGTTGTTTATCTATTAACAACCTTTCATTTTCTACCATAAATTTTCAATACTCACCATGTTCATCCATGGTACAAATTTTATACTTTGAAATCTTTTGAAATTGACCCCAAAAATAAAGAGAGCAAGTTGTCCTGATCAAAAAATATAAAAATTACTAAAAATGGGATATGGAAACTTACCCAATTAAGCCAAGAAAGTTTGCTTAAACCCTTTTCTCTCACCTAGGGTTTCCATAGACTTAATTTAAGGAAGATGATAATTATATGATGATATTTTTTAATATTATCTTTTAATTATTTTTATTTCCAATTTAGTCGTTGCCCAATTCTAATTTTTCCATAGATGATTCAACAAAGATATTTTATATCTTTTGATTGATGGTCTAATTACCATATAAGGACCTCTAGTTTTCAATTTCATAGCTATTTAATCCTTTTAGCTTCTAGCACAAAATTTCTACATTTTATGCAATTAGGTCATTTTTCTAATTAGTCACTAAATCGATAAAATTTTCCTATCGATCTTTTCATACGACTTTTCTATTATATTATAATTCATACAATAATATTAAAATAAAATTTTCTTTTTAGCTTGGATTTGTCATTACGAAACCATTGTTCTGATTTCATTGAATTTAGGTCGTTACACAGTAGCCCCAGATGAACAACAACCCCTATGTATAACTTATCCGGCAGGAGGAATGTCTTTCGTGTTGAAATCGGACCTGATTCATGTATTGCCCACCTTCTGCGGATCATAAAATCAAAATCCGCATACCCATCTCAAGGAATTTCACATGGTTTGCACAAGCATGAAACCTCAGTGAGTAACCGAAGATCAAATTAAACTTCGTGTTTTTCTTTTCTCATTAGCCTACTCTACTAGAGAATGACTATTTTATTTACCTCAAGGATCTTTCAATACATAGTCTGACACGTCTTGTTTATTTATAGACAAGTTCTTTCGAGCAGCTCGAGTAGCCGAATTAAGGAGGGACATTGTAGGAAATCGGTAAAAGATGACTAAATCACTCTACGAATACTGGGAGCAGTATAAAAAGTTGTGTGCAAGCTACCAACAACATGGCTTGACTAAACAGTCACTCTTACAGTATTTCTATGAAGAGTTACTCCCAGTAGAAATGAAAATGATAAATGCTGCTAGTGGAGGGGCACAGGTATGTCCCTGTATGTTTAGGTCGTGTAGGCTACACAGGCCTTCAACATGGCCATGTTCAAAAATCACACGAGCGTGTCAACCTCCCACACGTGCGTGTGCCTTATTTTCAATGTCTTTTTCTAAAGTTCTTTTTAGTGCTTGGTTTAGTCCCGAACCATTTTTTAAGTGAGTACTAGGCCTCGTGGACTCATATTAGGGACCTTAAGACAAAGTGTGAAAAGTTTTAAATTTGAACGAAATTTTATGACCCGAAAATGTTTGTGTGCTTGTGTTTAAGATAGGTAATGCCTCGTATCCTGTCCCGGTGTCAGATATAGGTAGGGGTGTTACATTTAGTGGTATCAGAGCTATGATTTAGTCGATTCTCGAACTAACCTAGCGTATGTACGAGTCTAGCTATACATGCCATTTATATAATATGATAGGGTGACATCTCCTGACAAATTTAAATTGTGTTTCATATAGTAAATGGATCCCAACAGAGAAATGGCGGATGATGTGGAAAGTAATGCACCAGCTCCCGCTGAAGGGACCGCGCCAGTTGAGAGTGGACCCGTGACAATGAGTCAAGGTAGAGGGGTGAGAGAAGCTTTCCTTCATATGATGAACACTTGGTATTCAGAGTTTGTTCGTGCGAATCTGAACGTTTCACCTCCCTCACCTCTTCCAATTCCTCAACCAGCCCTTATAGCTCCTCAATGAGTAGAAGTGATTAGAAGGGAGAAACATCCGGTAGATAGTATTCAAAAGCAAAGAGCCGAGAAATTCTGAGTGAATATAGATGATTGATAAACGATAAATTATACATATTTTCACCCCATATTTAACCTATATTATGGATGAATTATTATTTATTTTATAAGAATTGATGCTTTATATCTCTCTTTTTCATATCTTATACCCAGGAAAGCATAAAAAGAGAAAAGAACGAAAAACGGGCCAAAAATAGAGAAAATAGGCTAAAATGAGAAAACGACACAGCCCAAGAAGTCACCACACGGCCGTGGCACATGGTCGTGCCACACGAAGATCACACGGTCTAGCCCCCGACAAGCACGGCCAGGCCACACGGCCGTGCCTCCATCGACAGACTCTCACACGGCCTCTTGTCGTGGCATACGGGCGTGGCACACAGGCGTGTCCCTGGAATAGGAATTTCACTAGGATTTGGATGCTTAGAGGCTAAGAAAGGCATCCCAGAAACTCTATATAAGGACTCTAGGAGGCAACTCTAAGGGGGTGCTTATTTCCCGCTAAGGGGATTCTCTTTTCTCTCAAGAAGGAGCGTCATAATTCTGCCAACACAAGGAGTGAAAGCAAGGAATTGCTCCAAGAAAAGCTGATTGATTCATCCCAGGAGCCAGAATTCTACATCAAGACAGAAGATCTCCCTAAATTCCTTCAGGGGTTTTTGGGTCTTTATATTTTGTTATCTTATTTCTTCTGAGATGTTTTCTTTATTAATTATGAACTAAACCCCTCAAATACTTGAGGGGGATGAAACCTAAGTCAGATCTTGTTATTATTTATTCTTGAATTATATGATAAATACTTGAATTGTTCTTAATTATGTGTTTTTCATTCTTGATTTAATAATCCTAGGTATTACTTTAAGAACTTGATGTACTTAGGCAGAGGGGCAAAAGTCCCTGTTTTAAGAGTAGATCTACCATAATTAAGTGAAGTTGCATGCAACCCTAGACATAGGGCGACATAAATCTGACAGATTAGGGTCAAACCTAATAGGGGGATCCATAGATCGAATTAATGCAAGCTAGGGGTGTTAATTAATAAAGAAAATTTAATTAACCACCTAGGATTAGTTGTTCTTATCCTCGACAGAGGTATTAACATAAGTTAGGGATCTCTACGGATCAAGTCAAGTAAAGAAATCATCTAGTTCAAGAAGTTAATAACAAGTGAAGTCTAGGTGGATTCTCCCTTAAGTATTGCTCATATCAATCAGCTTTTCCCTAAAGTTTTCCCCAATTTACTTTTTGTGAACTTTTAGTTAGTTTAGAATTAGTTTCACACAAACCCCCTTTATTTTTAGGTTAGATAATAGAAAGGAAGTGAGTACTAGTACTTTTGGTTCCCTTGGGTACGATAACTCGGTCTTGCCGCTAAACTATACTACTGTTCAATAGGTGCGCTTACCTTTAAATCGTGATATTAGTTAGTTTTTAGTGTGATCAGTTTTTATAAATTTTATTACTTAATATCGCGCATATCAATGATGACCCAAAGAGAGCAAAGTTCTAGCTAGAGAATACCATTAGGGTATTCGGCGAACTATCTTGCACACCTGAGGAGTGCATGAAGTGTGTTGTGTCACTCCTACAAGACTCGGCCTACCAATGGTAGAATACCCTTGTGTCAGTTGTAAGAGAGAGATGATAACTTGGGGATTCTTCCAAGAGGAGTTCCGTAAAAAGTACATTAGCTAGAGGTGTATAGACCAAAAAAAGGAAAGAATTCCTCAAATTGAAGCAAGTCCGGATGACAGGGACAGAGTATGAACATAAGTTCATAAAGTTCAGCAAATACACTCGGGAATGCATATCTACAGAAGCCATCATGTGTAAGAGATTTAAGGACGGATTGAATGAAGACATTCGACTTTTGGTTGGCATTCTAGAGTTAAGGGAATTTTTGGTTCTAGTTGAGAGGGCTTGCAAGGCCGAAGAATTGGCCAAAGAGAAAAAGAATGCCGATATTGAGTCTCGTGACTCAAAGAAAAGATAGTTTGGGAAATCACATCAGTCCTCATCTAAGAGATCGAGACAGTTTACTACCCGATCAAATGCTTTAGTGGGTTCTCAAGTAGAAATAAGAATAAACAATACACGGTGTCTAAAGTTCAAACCACTTCTACCGTAAGTGTTGGTAGTGCTCAACTGAATAGACCAAAGTGTTCACAGTGTGGTAAACGACATTTCGGTGAGTGTCTTGAGATGGTTGAGACAGACAAAAAGCAAGATGTAAGGTCAGGTAACGCTCTTTCTAGAGGTAGACCACAGAAGAATCCAGAAAGTGGGGCTAGCAGCAGAGGTATGCCTAGAGATTCCACTATAAGGTTCGAGGGCAGAGCCCCTGTAAGGACTTATGCCATTCGTGCCAGTGAAGAGGCTTCGTCTCTCGATGTGATTACAGGTACCTTTTCTATCTATGATATATTTGTTGTTGCTTTGATTGATCCGGGATCCACTCATTCGTATGTTTGCATGAAATTGGTACTTAGTATGAATATGCTAGTTGAGTCAACTGAATTTATGGTACAAGTGTCAAACTCGTTAGGCAAACATATGTTAGTTAACCAAGTGTGTAGAAATTGTCCCTTGACCATTAGAGACCATTGTTTTCCGGCTAACCTCATGTTATTGTCGTTTGATGAATTTGACGTGATTCTTGGTATGGACCTGCTAATTGCTCATGATGTGATAGTAAATTGTGGAAGAAAATTCATTAAACTGAAATATGAAAACGGGGATGTTCTTCGGGTTGAATCAGGTGAAATCGATAGCTTGCCTGTAGTAATATCTTTTATGACTGCTCAGAGATATATAAGGAAAGGATATGAGTCGTATCTCACCTTTGTGTTGAATACCCAAGTGTCAAAAGTAAAGATTGAATCAGTGCCAGTGGTATGTGAGTATCCAGATGTATTTCCAGAAAAGTTACCCGGATTGCCTCCAACTAGGGAAGTGGAGTTTGGTATCGAGTTAGTCCTTAGTATGGAACCTATTTCGATTGCCCCGTATAGGATGGCCCTGACTGAATTAAAGGAGTTGAAAGTTTAGTTGCAAGAGTTAACGGATAAAGTTTTTGCGAGACCTAGTTATTCTCCATGGGATGCACCGGTACTATTTATGAAGAAAAAAGATGGTTCGATGAGAATATATATAGACTACTGATAGCTCAACAAGGTTACAGTTAAGAATAAGTATTTTTTGCCAAGAATCGATGATTTGTTTGACCAATTGAAGGGAGCCACCGTGTTTTCAAAGATAGACTTGAGGTCGGGTTATTACCAATTAAGAGTCAAGGAGCAAGATGTACAGAAAACTGCATTTCAATGAGGTATGGCCATTATGAGTTCCTTGTCATGCCTTTTGGCTTAATGAATACTCCTGCGGTATTTATGGACTTAATGAATCGCATTTTCTGACCGTACTTGGATAAATTCGTTGTTGTTTTTATTGATGATATATTAATTATTCTCGTGATGAGAGCGAGCATGCGGAGCATTTGAAAACTATTTTGCAGACTTTGAGAGATAAGCAGTTGTATGCCAAGTTTAGCAAAAGTGAATTTTGGCTTTAAGAGGTCCAATTTTTAGGACACATCGTGCCGGGTGATGGAATTAGAGTTGACCCGAGTAAGATCTCAGTTATTGTTGAGTGGAAACCGCCGAGGAATGTGTCAGAGATTAGAAGCTTTTTGGGCTTAGCGAGTTACTATAGACGATTTGTTAAAGGATTCTCCATGATTGCTACTCCAGTGACGAGTGATAAATGATAAATTATACATATTTTTACCTCATGCTTAACCTAATTTCTGGATGAATTATCATTGAATTTGTGGAAATTGGTGCTCTTAATCCTTCTATTTCATGTTTTATGCCCAAGTGACCTTAAGGAATAGAAAAGAGCAAGAAACAGGCCAAAAACAGAGAAAATAGGCTAAAATATGAAAACAACATGGCCCGGATATCCACTACAAGGCCGTGCCACACGGCCGTGCCACCTTAAGCTCAAACACAGCCCAACCCTGACGAGCACGGCCAGACCACACGGCCATGCCACCACCAACAGTCCCGACCACGGCCTGGGCCTCGATCCATACGGGCGTGGCACACGGGCATGTCCCTGTCATGAAGAAGTTAAATTTCACTCGGAAAAGGCTACTTAGGGGCTAAGAAAGACACTCCAAAGCTCTATATAAAGACCCTAGGGGCCAACTACTAAGGGGAACTTTTCTTTCCTCAAAAAGGTGCTTTTTCTCCCACAAAAGAGTGCCTTATTTCTGCCAACACAGAGAGTAGAAGCAAGGAATTACTTCAAGGGAAGATGATTTATTCATCCCAGAAGCTGAACTCTCTCTCAAGACTGAAGATCTCCCTTCAATTACCTTCAGGGGTTTTGGATTCTTTATGTTTTTTTATCTTATTTCCTCTGAGATGTTCTCTTTTATAATTATGAACTAAATCCCCCAACTACCTGAGGGGGATGAAAC
Source organism: Gossypium stocksii (assembly GCA_020496765.1). Taxonomy (NCBI): domain Eukaryota; kingdom Viridiplantae; phylum Streptophyta; class Magnoliopsida; order Malvales; family Malvaceae; genus Gossypium; species Gossypium stocksii. The sequence goes on from CM035623.1 coordinate 8,606,813, forward strand.
CTAAGACAGATCTTGTTATTGTTTTCTCTTGAATTATATGATAAATATTTGATTTGTTCTCAATTGTGTTTTTAACTTTTAGATTGATATTTCCAGGATATTGATTTAAGTCAAATGTGCTTATGTAGAGGAGCAAAAGTCCCTACATAGGAGTAGATCCAACATAATTAAGCGGAGTTGATTGCAATCCTAGAGATAGGACAACGAAAATCTGCCGAATTAGGGTCAAACCTAATAAATGAATCTATAAATCGAGTTAATGCAACACTAGGGGTTTTAATTAGAAAGAGATTTCAATTAATCAACCTAGGGTTAGTTGTTTTTAGTCTCGAGAGAGATATTAACATAGGTTAGGGATTTCTACGGGTCAAGTCAAGTGAATAAATTGTCTAGTTCAAGAGTTAATAACAAGTAAAGTCTAAGTGGATTCTCCCTTGAGTATTGTCCAAATCAATCAGTTTTCCCAAGAGTTTTTCCCCAATTCACTTTTTTTGCATTCTTAGCTTAGTTTAATAATTAGTTTAGTTTAATAAAAATCCCCTTTTATTTCTAAGCTAAATAATAGAAAGGAAGTTAGTACTGGTACTTTTGGTTCCCTTGGGTACGATATCTCAGTCTTGTCACTAAGCTATACTACTGTTCGATAGGTGCGCTTGCCTAAATATTGTGATAATAGTTAGTTTCTGGTGTGATCATTATTATAAATTTTATTACTTCATATTGTGAATACCAAGTTTTTGGCACTGTTGCCGAGGAACTAAGATATTAAGAACACTCGATTTTATTACTTTAGCCATTACTATTTATATTTATATAAATTTTCAGTTCCTCTTTTTATTTGTTTTATTTATTTATTTTTATTTGTTTTTCTCCTTCAAGTGTTTCTAGTTTATGACTAGAAGAAACCCAGGAGGACCATTACTTTTCGACAAAGATTTAGAAGCTACAGTTCACAAAAATCGTAGAGAGATCAGACGAAGCTTACATTATCCAGAACAAGGACAAGAACAAGAACCTGAACCTACTGAAGAGATGGAAGGAAATCAGGACAATCTACCACCTCCCGTGATAGCCGCAGAACCGGTGAACCAAAATGATGCTCCTTGTACTATGTATGATTATGCTAAACCTAATTTAGTTGGTACTCAATCTAGTATTATTAGGCCTGCTATTGCTGCAAATAATTTTGAACTGAAACCTAACACTATTCAAATGATTCAGCAATTTGTTCAGTTTGATGGTTTACAGGATGAGGATCCCAATTCACACTTAGCTAATTTCTTGGAATTTTGCGATACTTTTAAAATCAATGGTGTTTCTGATGATGCCATTCGCCTCCGACTATTTCCTTTTTCCTTAAGGAATAAAGCTAAACAGTGGTTAAATTCTCTACCACGAGGCTTAATCACTACATGGGAACAGATGATCGAAAACTTTCTACTTAAGTATTTTCCTCCAACTAAAACAGCTAAACTACGGAATGATATCTCTTCTTTTGTGCAGATGGATTTAGAGACACTCTACCATGCCTGGGAGAGATACAAAGATCTCTTGAGAAGGTGCCCTCACCATAGGTTACCTTTGTGGTTAGAAGTTTAAACCTTTCACAAAAGTTTAAATCCCTCAACAAGGTAAATGATCGATGCAGCTACCGGGGGAACAATAAAAAACAAAACACCTGAAGCAGCCTATGAGTTTATAGAAAAGATGTCATTGAATAACTATCAGTGGCAAGTCATGAGGAAAAAACCGACAAAAGCTGCAAGAGTTTTTAACATTGATGCCGTCACCATGCTTTCTAATCAGGTAGAACTTTTAAATAAAAAGATTGATAATTTTTTTGGTTCTACGCAAGCACACCCAGTGATGCAGTGTGACACAATTCAGGGAAACATGTACAATCTAGATTACTCCTCCTATGGACATAGCATGGAAACCGAGCAAGCCAACTATATGGGTAGTAATTCTAGACCTCAGAATAATCCTTATAGTAACACTTACAATGCAGGCTGGCAGAACCACCCCAATTTTTTATGGGGAGGACAAGGAAACCAAAGACATCCACCTTCTCCAAGATTTCAACAGCCTCCTCCACAACAGGAGAAAAAGCCAAACCTTGAAGAGATGTTCACCAAATTTATGGTTGCATCAGAAACCCATTTCCAAAACACCAAAACGACACTAAAGGACCAGCAAGCATCCATTCAAGGGCTCGTGAATCAAATTGGTCAAATCACAAAAATGATATCTGATAGACCACAAGGTAGCTTGCCTAGTAATACTATGCCAAATCCCAGAGAACATGTAAAAGCAATTACTCTAAGGGATGGAAAAGTACTAGCTGAACTAGAAAAGAAGCCAGTTCAAGAATCTAGAAAGGACACGGTAGAGGAAGAGGAACCTAAGGAAAAACCCCCGCCAGCACTTAAAGAATATAAACCACCAATACCATATCCAGCAAGTTAAAGAAAGACCGCATGAATGCTCAATTCGGTAAATTTCTTGAACTTTTTAAACAGCTACATATTAACTTACCTTTTGTTAAAGCAATTTCACAGATGCCGAAATACGCAAAGTTTTTAAAGGAACTTCTCACAAATAAAAGGAAGTTGGAAGAACTAGCCACGGTGGAACTCAACGAGGAATGCTCAGTGATTCTCCAAAATAAATTGCCAACCAAACTGAAAGATCCAGGGAGTTTTACTATTCCTTGCTTAATTGGTAGTTTAATCATTGAAAAAGCCTTAGCTGATCTAGGTGCTAGTATTAACCTAATGCCCTACAAAATGTTCAAGCAACTAGGTCTAGAGGAACCGAAACCCACCAGGATGAGTATACAATTAGCTGATAGATCTGTTAAATATCCTAGGGGAATCATTGAAGATGTATTAGTGAAAGTAGATAAATTTATTTTCCCTGTTGATTTTGTTGTGCTTGATATGGATAAAGATATTGAGGTACCTTTGATTTTAGGGCGCCCATTTTTAGCTACTGCTAGAGCTATTATCGACGTAGGGGATGGTAAACTAGTACTTAGGGTTGGTGAAGAAGAAGCTGTCTTTAAAATTTATGATGCTATGCAATTTTCTAGAGAACAAGATGATTCCTGTTATTTTATTAATTCTATTGATCATTTTGTTCAAGACACTTTTCAGGAAATCAACTTCGAAGACACGTTGGAATTGTGTCTTGTCCAAGGTGGGGAGGAAGATGAAGCCACTACTGAAGTTAAGAAAGTAATGAAGGAGTTGAACTCTAATGAGTTTGTCACAAGGTACATTAGTTATGAGAGTATTAAGATAAATGACAAGCTGAGACAAAAACCCTCAATTGATGAACCCCCTAAATTGGAATTAAAGTAACTACCTGACCACTTAGAATATGCATTTTTGGGAGATGATTTTACATTACCAATGATTATTGCATTTGACTTGAGCGCTGAAAAGAAAGAGGAATTACTTCAAGTATTAAGGGAACACAAAAAGGCTATAGCTTGGAAGATTTCTGATATTAAAGGAATTAGCCCTTCTTTTTGCACCCACAAAATTTTCATGGAAGATGAATATAAGCCATCGGTGCAAACTCAAAGACGATTGAATCCCAACATGAAGGAAGTCGTAAAAGCCAAGGTAATTCAACTTCTAGATGCAGGCATTATTTATCCTATTTCTGACAATTCTTGGGTAAGTCCTGTGCAGGTTGTCCCTAAAAAAGGAGATATGATTGTGGTGTCTAATGACACAAAAGGAGTCAATTCCTACAAGAGTAGTCACTGGATGGAGAGTTTGTATTGATTATAGAAAGTTGAACGATGCAACTCGAAAAGACCATTTTCCCTTACCCTTTATTGATCAGATGTTGGAAAGATTGTCAGGACATATGTATTACTGTTTCTTGGATGGCCTCTCTGGTTACTTCCAAATTCTGATAGCTCCAGAAGATCAAGAAAAGACAACATTCACATATCCATACAGTATGTTTGCTTATCGTAGAATGCCTTTTGGATTATGTAATGCTCCTGCTACTTTTCAGCGATGCATGTTAGCTATCTTTGACGAACTCGTGGAAGACATCATGGAGGTATTTATGGATGATTTTTCAGTTTTCGGTAATTCTTTTCAACTATGTCTTAGTAATTTAAAACGTGTTCTGATAAGATGTGAAGAGACAAATCTAGTGCTTAATTGGGAAAAATGTTACTTTATGGTTCAAGAAAGTATTGTATTAGGGCATAAAATTTCTAGTAAAGGGATAGAGGTAGATAAAGCAAAAATTGAGACCATTGAAAAATTACCTCCCCCTAATTCGGTTAAGGCTATAAGAAGCTTTTTAGGACATGCTGGTTTTTATCGCAGATTTATTAAAGACTTTTCCAAAATAGCTAAACCTTTAACAAAATTACTAGAAAAAGATGTGCTTTTCAATTTTGACCAGGAATGTTTAGAGTCTTTTAACACTCTCAAAGAAAAGTTAGTTAATGCCCCGATTATGATTTCGCCTGATTAGAATCTACCTTTCGAACTAATGTGTGATGCGAGTAATTTTGCAGTAGGTGCAGTTTTGGGACAAGAAAGAGACAAGTACTTTCGACCGATTTATTATGCTAGTAAAACTTTGACGGCCGCGCAAGCAAATTATACTACCACAGAAAAAGAATTGCTAGCCGTTATTTTTGCATTTGATAAATTCAGATCATATTTGATATTGTCGAAAGTTATTGTTTATACTGATCATTCCGCTCTTCGTTATCTTTTAACTAAAACTGATGCAAAACCTCAACTAATAAGATGGATTCTATTGTTACAGGAATTCGACTTAGAGATACAAGACAAGAAAAGAGCTGAAAATTTGGCAGCAGATCAGCTTTCAAGATTGAAAAATCCACACCCCAAGGACTTCGATAAAATAAACGACTCATTTCCTGAAGAACAACTCCTAGCCATAACAGAAACTGCAGTTTCTTGGTTTGCTAATTTCGCAAATTATTTAGCAGCTAACATAACCCCAAAAGGGTTGATCCATCAGCAAAAGAAGCGATTCTTCTCTGATGTGAAAAACTACTTTTGGGAAGATCCTTTCTTTTTTCGAATTTGTGCAGATCAAGTCATTTGAAGATGTGTTATTGAGACAGAAGCATATAAAATTTTATATCATTGCCATCCGGGACCAACAGGAGGATACCATAGTGGAGCTAGAACTGCTCACAAAGTACTCGAATTAGGTTTTTACTGGCCCACCCTTTTCAAAGATGTCAAGAGGTATGTGACCTCTTGTGATAAATGCCAGAGGACAGGTAATATCTCTCAGCACAATGAAATGCCTCAAAACTATATACTCTCATGTGAAATATTTGATGTATGGGGTATTGATTTCATGGGCCCTTTCCCCACTTCGTTTGGGAATAAGTACATACTAGTAGCAGTAAATTACATGTCAAAATGGGTGGAAGCCCGAGCATTACCTACTAACGATGCTACAATGGTAGTACATTTTCTTAAAAAACTTTTCTCTCGATTTGGAACACCTAGGATAATTATCAGTGATAGGGGTACTCATTTTTGCAATGCCCAATTTGACAAAGTTTTGAAAAGATATGGGGTGCACCATAAAATAGCTACCCCTTATCATCCATAAACTAATGGTCAAGTTGAAGTAACAAATAGAGAATTAAAACGCATTCTAGAGAAAACGGTAGAAACAAATAGGAAAGATTGGTAAAGAAAAGTAGATGATGCTTTATGGGCCTATAGAATTGCATTTAAAACTCCCATAGGAACATCCCCTTATAAACTTGTTTACAGAAAAAGTTGTCATCTACCATTTGAACTTGAACATAAAGAATTTTGGGCTATCAAATTCCTAAATCTTGATTTCAAGCTTGCAGGTGAGAAACGTTTAATGCAATTAAACGAACTAGATGAATGGCGTTACAATGCATATGAGAACTCACTATTATACAAGGAAGCTACAAAGCGGAGCCATGACAATCGTTTAAGACAGCCTAAGCCGTTTAAAACTGGTGATCTTGTCTTGCTATACAACTCAAGGCTTAAACTATTCCCTGGAAAACTTAAATCGAGATGGTCAGGACCATTCACTGTTCAAACTGTCTTCCCATACGGCACAGTCGAGGTAACCCATCCAAACTACAACACTTTCAAGGAAAATGGTCATTGGCTTAAACATTATAAAGGTGAGGATTTCAGGAATAACAGGGAGGAGCTTGTCTCTAAGTGTGAAAATGTACAATAACTTGAAGAAAATGTATTGGTGGTCGGGAATTAAAAGAGACGTCTCTGAGTTTGTCTCTAAGTGTCTAATATGTCAGCAAGTGAAGGCCGAACACCAAGTGCCTTTGGGGTTGACTTCATCCTGTGATGGTTTCTGAGTAGAAATGGGACCGTATTACAATGGATTTTGTGTCTAGATTGCCGTTGATGCCAAGGAAGAAAGATGCCGTATGGGTTGTTGTGGATAGGCTAACAAAGTCAGCTTATTTTATATTGATGTGTACTGATTACTCACTTGAGAAATTGGTCGATTTGTATGTTTTCGAATTGTGAGACTCCACAGAGTGCCTTTGTCAATTATTTCGGATAGAGACCTAAGATTTTTATCACGGTTTTGGAAAAAGTTGTAAGAAACGTTAGGGACGAAGCTGAATTTTAGCATTGCTTTCCATCTGCAAATTGACGGCCAGTCGAAGAGAGTAATTTAGATACTTGAAGACATGCTGAGGTGTTCTGTTCTCGAGGTCCAATGCAGTTGGGAATGGTACTTACCATTGGTAGAGTTTACCTACAACAATAGTTATCAGTCGAGTTTGAAGATGGCACCTTATGAGGCTTTGTATGGGCATAAGTGCCGAACGCCCTTGTATTGGACCGAACTCAAAGAAAATCAAATTCACGGGGTTGACTTAGTTAAAGAAACAGAAGAAAAAGTTAAGGTGATTCGTGATTGTTTGAAGGCCACTTCGGATAAATAAAAATCCTATGCGGATTTGAAATGGAAAGAAATTGAGTTTCAAGTCGATGATAAGGTGTTTTTGAAAGTATCCCCGAGGAAGAAAGTCTTCAGATTCGGTAAGAAAGGAAAATTGAGTTATACGAGTGGAGAAAACAGGCATGTCCTGAGCCACATTGGCGTGTGTGACCACACGGTCTGCCCACACGAGCGTGTGACTCTCCAAAATATGAAATTTTTTTTAAATGCCTTAAAAGTTTCAAAAGTTCTCGATTTAGTCCCGAACCATTTTCAATGTATGTTTTGGGCCTCGTAGGCCTATATAAGGGACTTTAAGATAGAAATTGAAAAGTTTTAAATTTGAACGAATATTTATGTCTCAGTTTTGTACGATTGCCTGAGTTTATGTTCCGATAATGCCTCATACCCTGTTCTGGCATTAAACACGGGTAAGGGATGTTACAAGTAGATAACGAAGGTTTCAAACTTATAACGAAGGTTTCAAACTTCTCTATATCTAGACAAATATATCATCTAAAAATAAAGCAAACTTGTTAGAACACATTTTCATAAATAAAAAATAATAATTCTTAATCTAAGTTAAAAAAAAATTTTAACCTATTGACAAGTGGGAACATATGTGTTTGGTGTCTCATTGATGTCAAAAATGGCATCCTATATAGCGCCCAAGACTGCAGCAATATTAGGCACCTGCCTATATCTTGTGTTTCATGCTTTGTTGCCCGACAAAGCTTACAATACAATGTTACTAATATTGTTGAACCCCAACTATACGTACAAGTAGCTTCCAAATTAGACAATAGGGGCAAGTACGTCAAGTGGACTTTATTATTTGTGTTCGACATAAGTACCCTCTAACAACTACAGTATATATGCACGAGCAACGCACATCGCCTCCTACTTAATGGCACTACTCAATAAGATTCAGAATTCTCTTTTGTCAAACTTGTAAATTTAACTTCACCATTACAAGGCGAGCATCCAATCAATTGATAGCAAAGCACTGTAGGTTTGAACACTATACTTAAACCCGTGATCACATAACTTTCAACTAGGAGCCTGAGTTACAATACGACACCTTCCAGTGTGATAGTGCACTCCCCACATGGTATTAAACTGCCTATCAACTCAAACATCTGGATGAATGTCATTGATCCAAAATCGACGGCATCCAAATATGACATAATCCATTCGCCTAACCAGTGGCTTGAACCATATGTAAGGGTCCAATTTTGTCCTGCCCTAATAAAACCAAAATAAACCAAAACAAATAAAAGTCCTTAACAGTCCATTTACAAAGAAAACGACCCAAATACTACCCAAATATTAAACCTGAATGACCCAAATCCATCTGCTAACCCTATTGCACTTAACTCGAGGCCCAAATACAACAACTCAAAGCCCAATAGCCCAAATCCTAAAACTAAAACAGAAAAAAGAAAACCTTAAGTCCCCTTCGATGCCGCTCCTCATGCCACTTCAGTAGGCTCACCACCCGAGGTCTGCCCCGTTTTCACCGAATTGGAAAAGGCGCAGCTCTCCATTGCCCTTAATCGCCACGGATACCTGTAAAAAAGAAAAAAAAACAAAAGCAGAAACAGAAAAAGGAAACAGAACAGAGAGAACAAAATGAACATAAAATAATATAAAATATAGTGTATTTGGCTATAAAAGCCAAGAACAAAAACTTTGTATCACTACTCTCCAAGATTCAACAAAAAATACAAAAAAAACCAAGTTAAAAAAAAGGGAGTTCTTTTAGTTAATCTTCTATTTTATTTCTTTAAAAAAATAATAAAAAGCAATGTTTAAAAAAAACTTTACCTCGTTGCTTCATCTTCCACCATCGTCGTGGGTGGCTCTCTGATGATTCGAAGGGTCTCCGAACCCATTAGGGTTCATCAACGGCCTCGACAAATAAGGGGAAACCGAAGGGTTTTAGGGTTCTTACTGGGTTTTAGCCAAGGTTTTGAAACGTTTCGGCCCTAGATCTATTTCTAGGGCTCTTAAGGGGTAAAAAGGATTTTTTTGTGAAATTTGGCCACTAGAGGCAGTGGTTTCCATTACCGATGATCGATGGCCATGACGGAGACTCGTTGGCCCTGTGACTGTAGAGGAAGGGAGCTTTGAGAGAAAGAAAAAAAAGGAAGAAATGAGTTTTTTTTTAACACGGTTAAGAACAAATTTTTTTTTATTTATAAAGGGGGTATTATGCGACATCGTTTTGGGGGTGATTTAAAATGCCCAAAATGACGTTGTTTCAAGCTTGACCCAATGATCTAACCCGAACCTCTCCAGGATCTGCATGTTTTTGAAGGGTTGGGCAACCTGCTACCTAGGCCCTTCTGGTTTTTTTCCTTTTTAATTTAGTCCCATATCACTTGTTATTTATTTTATTTTTACCCATTTGATTTTATGTTCTTACAAATCAGTCCCTTGATCCACTGTTGACCCATTAAGAGGATGACACGTGTACTGGGGTGGGGAAAATAACTTCCTAGGTCCCTATATTTTTCTATTTCATTTCATTTTAGTCTTTTATCTGCTTCTTTGTTTTTTTTTTGTAATTTGCACTTTAAATTTCATTTGAATTTCAATTTAGTCCTGAATTTATTTTATTTAGCACATTTATTTTCTTTTTTAATGCCCTGCACTTTCAATTTTTTGTTATTTATATTTCTGCCCCTTAAAATTGCACAATTTGTTATTTTGTCCTTAATTATTATCATTAATTATTATAATTATTAATTGACATTTTTTACAACATTATTATTTTTGTTATGATATATTTCATTATTTATGTTCTTATGATATCATATAACACGTTTATACATACTCGTGTATCCCATTTAATGTATTATGTTCAAATATGTCCATAGTATGTCACATTAGAAGCTATTCATTTTCATGCAATGTACATTTAGCAATTTAAACCAAGGTGATGCTCTTTAATTAGGGGATTCGAGAAATTGTGTCCCTAACTTACGGAGTATGATTTTCTCCTTGAACCAAAATAATTGAATGTCCTTTTTTTAAAAAAACAATTAAAACACATAAGATTTAGATAATGATTAAACGACAAGTATTATTATTCTCGGGGATTTGAGATGTCATGCCCTAACTTACAGGTCATGCCCATTTCCTCTCGATTAACTCTAAATAAGAGTACCTTCACCATAAGGTTCAATTTAAATAGCAATATTTTTTAGTAACGTCTTCAAATAATACCATTCGCATGCATAAATGGGTCGTATTTTTTAAAATCATTATCACCAACACTAACATTTCAAGTAATCAACTAGGTACAAATTTTAGGCGTTATGAGAGTGTTAATCCTTCCTCATACATAACCGACTCCTGAACCCACTTCCTAGATTTTGTAGACCGAAAATTTATTGTTTTAGTAAAATTAATGTTTTTTATTAAACTGATTAAATTTCAAGGTGAGCCAATCACACCTAATAAAAAGGGTTGGTGCTGACTCCATCTTTGTTTTAAAATAAAAAGTCGAGCTCCAAAAAAGGTTTCGACACCATGAACACGCGCCCTCAATGCACGGTATTCACCCTGACCATATTAAATTCCCACATTAGTTAAAATCATTCAATTAAATAACAAATTATATCCAACTTTATAAATATACTCGTGAATAACAAATAATAATTTTTTTTACCAGCACATTAATTATCCTTGTTGTGCAATCGTTTGCTCTAATCAAAGAACCCATTTCGATATCTACACAAACAATAAAAATTTTAATCATCGACTACACAAATAAACAAAAATATAATCTTTCAAGACATAAATATAATGTTAAAAGTTATATCTGAAAATTAACAATTTAATCTAACACAAACTTTCTTTCAAAATGCGAAACAACACAACTCAACCTTCTTGTTTTTCTTTCTTTTTCTCACAGTGGATGGGTAAAGGGGACCAAACCTCCTTTATATAGTAGCTGAAAATAAATAAAAAACCTGAAAATAATGAAAATAAAAAAAAAGCTGAAAAGGAAAAGAAAAGGTAGGGGATCCCTTGATCTTCTAGTCACATTGTCAGGCGGCACAATTATATTTGAAGCAGTTACTAGATAACTTTCTTTTTTTATTTTTTTCCTTCTATTTTAAGAATACTCGTGAAAATACGAGTGTTTCAAAAAAACACATACGAGTGTCGCTTGGGAAAGTGATAGTACAAAAAAAATTAATTTTTTCGCTAAATGATTAACCGGTGATTAGGTGAAAATTTAGGATGATGCCACCTAGGGAAATGGCAGCACTCATGTCTACTGCAAAAATCACATCACTCCCATTATTAATTTTGAAGTTGAGTGATTTTCATAATTTTTTAAGTTTAAAGTAACTTTTCTTAAAAAAAAAAAAAAAAAAAAAAAAAAAAAAAAAAAAAAAAACCCAATTTCTTTATACACACATTAAGTTGCCAAGTGCCAAGAATGTAATTTTTATTGATGCAATACTGCCTTTTTAATGGAGGTGTTTATGACGTTCTAATTCAACCACCGCTGATTATCTCTTTCACATACTTTAGTTCCAAGCCCGTCAACTTAAGCCTTAAGGGAAGATTTTATTTGTAAGGATAAAGTGATAAAGAAAGCTTGGAAGGACCAGTAAAAAAAATGTTCATTTAAATTTGAAAATGTTAAATACATATTTATTTTTTCGTTAGTGAAGAACAAACAGAAAAAGGCAATCAGTAAAACGAAACAAAGATTTTAAATAGTGAGGAAAGCAAGCAGAAAACACGAGGGTAGGGGAATATAATTTGAGGTAAAAGAGTGGCAAACAAGGCTAGGCAAAGTATTAGATTCAAAGCTTAACCTCCCAACTAAAGCCAAGAACATTCATACTAATGGGGCTAGCTGGCTAGCTCCTTCGACTCCATCGCGTCACCATGAAAAATGATCTCCCACTGCAAGCATTATATATTTGCGCTCTCCTGCACCTCGGATTAAGTTCCATAGCTTTGCTAAAATATCTTGTATGCTATTCATCAAATAGGTGGCGATCTTTTTTATAGGATTAAAAGAAAAAAATACGAAAGAAAAAGCATTAGGAACTGAAAAAGGAAGCAACAAATTATGGTAGAAACCGTGGGTTGTTGTGGATTACTTCAAGCATGCTGCCATCGCCATGACCCTCAAAAATACATTATCCAAGGAGAATTTGAGATAGATCGCAGTCCTTGGTTCTCCCTCTGTGCCTCTGGATTATCTGTTGCTGTTCGGCTTTACAGCCGAGACAACGTGGATCCAAGTAAGTATATACACTGCATTGTCACACCTATCCAAACATGGCTTATATTATTTTTTTAAAAAAACTAAAATATTTTGATTCAGTTTTTTTCTTTTATTAAATCACATAATTTATTTTGATTTAGGTTTAAATATATTTCAATTATCAATATGTTTTTTTTTATTTGTGTAATAATTTGATTCTAGTTTATAATTATACGAATATATATATATATATATATATGTATATATTGCAGCCACGAGAAAAGGGTTTGAAAGTGAGAATACATACGTAATGAAGGGGAAAGAGCTGGAAAGGAAAAAACATGAAGTCTTTAGCATGAAGGTGCCCACAAAAGTGATCAAATTCAAATTGAAGTTCGAGGTGACGCGGGATTTCGGGATTCCAGGGGCTTTTGTTGTTGAAAACAGAAATAAGAAGCATGAGTTTTTCCTCAAATCCGCCACATTGCATTACATTAAGCATCCAGATAATCTCAAGGAACAAATGTTTCATTTTTATTGCGGTTCTTGGATTTACCCCATCACAAAAACTGGATTTAAACGGATTTTCTTCTCAGATAAAGTATGCTAATATACTTACATATTTACAATTGAGATAACTTAGTAATTAAATTATATGTAGTTCAATGTATGTAATATTTGATTTTGATTGGAAGTGTTGTACTTCTAATAGTTATATCTTCCGAAGGAAACACCACAGGGCTTAGTAGAATTGAGAAAAAAAGAACTTCAGAAACTACAAGCCCCAAGACCGAAGGGTGAATGGAACCCATGGGATCGAATATATGATTATGATGTCTATAACAATCTTGGAGATCCTGAAAATGGTCGACTATATGATAGACCTGTGTTGGGTGGTTCCACTAAATTTCCATACCCACGTCGGTTGAAGACGGGCCATCCTAATTGCCAACACGGTACATATAAATAGAATATATAAATTTAAATTTGTCTAATTATTTATTTTTCATTGAACTGCTTTCATTTGATATATTTGGTTGTATGTGAAGTAGACCATTCAAGGGAGTCAGGACCAGCAAGGTGCTTCCAGTTTTATGTTCCACCCGATGAGCGAATGAGTGATGAAAAGCTACAAGAACTGAAAAACAACTTCGTCGAGGCTCTTATTCGATTTCTTGCGCCGGAATCAACGCCCTCACACTTGTGGGATCGAGAATGTCCCGACTTCGTCACCAAAGTTGTACATTTCTTTGTACCCAAGTCAGCGATATCGAAGAAAGATGTTAGATTCAGTCGATCCATAATAGATTTCTGTAGAAAGCTAAAATTACCATTGTCTCATGGAGGTCCCAGCAGGTCAGATCCAAGTGAGGAACAAAACATTTATGATGACATTATAGGCTGTTATGCAGACAAAGAAGTGGAAGAACTGGATGATTCGGACAAGCAGCGGCTGGAAAATTTGGTACCCAAGGAAATTCTTGACCAAGTTATTGCCACTCTTGCTCTCAAAAGACAGCATGTCAGTGCTCAATTGCCTTCAATTATAGCAGGTGGGAAACATGAACTTATAACTGCTATAGATGTTTTTCTATTTATCACGAGCACGATATATGATTAAAGATACGTTGATTGAAACGATTTATGTTGTTGTAAGAGGACAAATCCGCTTGGATTGAGGACAAGGAGTTTGTTCGCCAAATGCTTGCAGGAACAAATCCTGTTCGAATCCGACGCTTGAAGGTATCTCTTTCCTAGGTTTATAATATATAATTTTTGAGCCTTAAGAATTAATAGATTGGAATCTCTAACATTTTAAACGTTGCAGGAGGAGGATATCTCACATCTAATGAAAAAATTTCGGGAATTTTACCCGGTCCAGTATGATCTCGAAGAGCTTCAAAATTATCTGAAAGAGGTATAAAAAAGAAAAGTTCAAGATCATTTTGCAGAGATATGTATTTCTTTTCCTTTCAAATTAACTCCTTTATGCATGCATACATAACACTATATGGCAGGAAATGGAAGCCAGTAGGTTATTCATCTTGGATCACCATTACCTTGAGCAATTTCTGAAAATGATAAACGGGAAAGGTGTTTGCGCTTACGCAACTCGAACGATACTAATAGCATATGACGGACTGATTATACCAGTAATAATAGAACTAAGCTTGCCTGAAGGCTCTGACGATGGCTGCAGCATGTTCCTTGTTGGAGGACAATGTAACCCAGAGTTATGGGAGTTAGCAAAATTTCACGTTTCATCCAACGATGCAGCTTACCACCAGTTAGTTAGCCATTGGTAAGTAGTAATCATTAAATTAACGCAATTAATTTCGTATCTGTTAAATTTATATGTTTGTTTTGATGTGCCAATGCATCCAAATCAAGGTTGCATACACATGCAGTAGTTGAGCCATTCATAATTGCGACGAGAAGACGGTTGAGCGTAATGCATCCAATCCATAGGCTATTGGATCCTCATTTCAGAGACACACTGCATATAAATGCATTGGCTCGAGCCATCTTCCTTAATGCTGGAGGGATTCTGGAGACTCTTCTTTTTACTGGTACATACTCCATGGAATTGTCTTCTCACTTTTATAAAGAATGGAGATTTGATAAGCAGGCCCTTCCTGAAGACCTTCTCGAAAGGTTGGTAATTCTTGAATCCATTAGAATTGAATGGATTCACTTCCTTTAAATGTTCCAAGTTGTACAACTAACGATGAGGACCATAACATTTTCAGAGGTATGGCGAAACCCAGAGTTCGAGACGAGGTTGTGTCGGGGCCAATGGAGCATGTCGAGAGAGATAAATCAAGCAACAAGGCGGCGACAGGTGCAGAACAAAAGATGTTTGAGGTTGACGCTGAGGTGGAGCTGGTTTTAGAAGACTATCCCTATGCAAAAGATGGAATTGAGATATGGACCGCCATTGAAACATGGGTGACTGAATACTGCAATGTTTTCTACCATAACGACGATGATGTGAAGGAAGATGAGGAAATCCAAGAATGGTGGAAAGAAATCAAAACGAGAGGACATGAAGATCGAAAGGAGGGATGGTACGACATTAATACATTCGAAAGCCTCGTAAAAGCTCTGACAACTCTCATATGGATCACTTCAGGATTGCATGCAGCAGTGAACTTCGGACAGTATGGATACGGGGGTTGGCCACCAAATCGTCCCATGTTACTGAGAAAATTCCTCTCAAAAGAGGAAGAAGTGGAAGAAATGGAAGAAATGGATATCTTGAAGTTCGTGGAGGAGATGTTGCCAGATAAGTTCCAAATGAAGTTGGCAATTGCGGTAATGGATCTTCTGTCACGACATATATCAGATGAGGTTTATTTGGGTCAAACATCACCCCAAAAAGAGGGGCCATTGATTGAGGATCACAAGTCTATATTAATTGAGGATCACGAGTCTATAATTCAGAAAAAGTTCAAAGAATTCAGAGAAAACCTTGAAGCAATAGAGCGAAATATAAAGGAGAGGAATAAAGAATATCTGTTAATGAATAGGTGGGGACCTGCAAAGATTCCGTACAAGCTCTTGTACCCCGATACATCAAAACCCATGCCTCCAATATCTAAGAAGAAAGGGAAGCATCAGCCTGAGAAGTTAGATATTAACGAAAGGGGAATCCCTAACAGTATTTCCATTTAATTTTCTCTTTGGAAATTACAATTTTTCAATTTGTTTCTAATATTACTTTATATTATTAATCAATTAATTATTTTTATATTTTAAGAGTTACATTTTGTCCACACTTAATTTTGTCCAAACTTAATTTTTAAAATGGACTAAAATAATTCCCTTTGACTTAAATTTTAAATAATAATAATAATAATAATAATAATAATAATAATAAATCAAACTCTTGTTTAAAGATAAAAATAAATTTATTTTGAAAAAGTAATCTGTTTTTAAATAAATATTTTGTGAAATAAATTAATTTTGTTTCGCAAAACCCAAAATGAAAATTTTAAATTTGGGTTTTAATTTTTTAAAATAAGCCCAAACCTGATTTTTTTTAAACTCAGACTAAATGTTAGAAGCCCAAATTAGTGTTCATTTTATCTATTTAATACGAGTCCATATAATTTATTTCTTTTATTAGTCCATTTTCATTAGAGCCCGAAAATCCAAGCTCATATTATGTTTATGTTTTTGCTAGGGTTCCAGTCGTCACTATCATTGCCACCGAACAGGCCATAGTGTGAACACGGCACCACTACCAGTGTGAACGGCCACATACATCTCACTCATTTCCTTTCCTAAACCCAAATTCATTATTTATCCATGAGCTGGGCTAGGTTAAGTAAAAAATTTAGGCTCAAACTTGGTCTGACCCAAAAAACGGGTTTATAGTTTTGCTCAAGCTTGATCTGGATAAAAATCTCAAATGCCTAAATCTTTGCATCTTTTTCCCTCTTGTTATTTTCGTAGATAGTTTTGGAATTCTATGGAATGTTTGGAACATGTTATTTGCACTCGAATTGTTGTAAAACTCAATCTCTATTATACCACTCAACCATTGAAAAATTCAACACGATTGCGTTAATGCACCACATGAGTGACAATTACAGCATTCAACGCAATATATGGTATCCATATGAACTGCACAATTAATAACGTGGTTGTAGTGATATGATTCAAATTACATAAATAACTAAAGTAATTACATGACATTAATATAACTTTGTTTTAGGAAACAAAATTTACTCCCTCCCTGGCATGTGCCTCAACCATCTGTAGGTAGATAAAGAAGGTTTCGAACTTCTCGATATCTAGACAAATACACCATCTAAAAATAAAGCAAACTTGTTAGAACACATTTTCATAAAAAAACAATTCTTGTTCTAAGCTTTTTTTTTTTAACCTATTGACAAGTGGGAACATATGTGTTTGGTGACTCATTAATGTAAAAAATGGCATCCTGTATAGCGCCCAAGACTATAGCAATATCAGGCACCTACCTATATCTTGTGTTTCATGCTTTGTTGCCCGACAAGCTCATGATACAACGTTGCTAATATTGTTGAACCCCAACTATACGTACAAGCAGCTTCCAAATTAGAAAATAGGGGCAAGTACGTCAAGTGGACTTTATTATTTACATTCAACATAAGTACCCCTATCAACTACAGTATATACGCACGAGCAGCGCACATCGCCTCCTACTTAATGACACTACTCAATAAGGTCTCGAAATTTTCTTTCAACCAAGAAAATTTCAACTCGTAAATTTAACTTCACCATCACAAGGCGAGCGTCCAATCAATTGATAGCAGAGCACTACAGGTTTGAACACTTTACTTGAACCCGTGATCACATAACTGTCAACTAGGAGCCTGAGTTACAATGCGACATCTTCAAGTGTGATGATGCACTCTCCACATGGTAAATGAAATTTGTGCGTCTCCGAGCCGCACCACTTAACCAATGTAGATATTAAATCGCCCATCAACTCAAACATCTGGATCAATGTCGCTGATCCAAAATCGTCAGCATCCAAATATGACATAATCCATTCGTCCATCCAGTAGCTTGAACCATGTGTAAGGGCCCAATTTTGTCCTGCCCTAATAAAACCAAAACAAATAAAAGTCCCTAACAGTCTATTTACAAAGAAAACGACCCTAATACTACCCCAAATATTAAACCTAAATGATCCAAATCCATCCGCTAACCCTACTACACTTAACCCAAGGCCCAAATACAACAACTCGAAGCCCAATAGCCCAAAACCTAAAATCTAAACAGAAAAAAAAATTGTAAGTCCCCTTTGGTGTTACTCTTCACACCACGTCAGTAGGCGCACCACTCGAAGTCTACCCCATTTCACCGAAATAGAAAAGGCGCTGCTTCCCATTTCTATTGATCGCCACGAATACCTGCAAAAAAGAAAAAAAACAGAAATAGAAACAGGAAGCAGAACAGAGAGAACAAAAATAAACAGAAAAACATATAAAATATAGTGTATTTGGCTATAAAAGCCAAAAACAAAAACTTTGTATCATTACTTTCCAAGATTCAACAGAAAATACAAAAAAAAAAACAAGTTAAAAAAAAGGTTCTTTTAGTTAACCTTCTATTTTATTTCTTTAAAAAAATAATAAAAAACAAGGTTTAAAAAAACTTTACCTCATTTCTTCATCTTCTACCACTGTCGCGGTTGGCTTTTTGTCGATTCGAAGGGTCTTCGAACCCATTAGGATTCGTCAATGGCCTTGACGGAGAAAGGGAAATTGAAGGGTTTTCGGGTTCTTGTTGGGTTTTAGCTAAGGTTTTGAACGGTTTCAGTCCTAGATCTGTTTCTAGTTCTCTTAATGGGTAAAAAAGAAATTTTTTTTGCAAACTCAGGCCACCATAGGCGACGGTCTCCGTCGCCGATGATCAGTGGCCACGACGGAAACTCGTCGGCCCTGTGACCGAATGGGAAGGGAGCTTTGAGACAAAAAAAAGGGAGAAATGAGTTTTTTTTAACAAGATTAAGAATGATTTTTTTTATTTTTTTAAATTTATATGGGGGTATTATGCTGTAACAGCCCATTTTCAATGATATCAAAATAGTTGTTTCGGGACCACAAATCCGAGCTAGAAAAAAATTGATTTTAATATTATTGCATGGTCTATAATATGATAGGGAGGTCGTATGGAAATTTTGATCAGAAAATTATACCGATTATGTGATTAATTAAAGAAAGGACCAAATTGCATAAAATTTAGAAGTTAAATTCTAGTAGCTGAAAGGATCAAATAGCTATGGAATTTAAAATAAGAGGTCTTTATATGGTAATTAAACCATTAAAAAAAGTTAGTAGATATTTATGGATGAATCATCCATGGAATAATTAGAAAAAGCTAAGGACTAAATTAGAATTAGAAATAATTAAAGATGATAATATCTTAATATCATCTTATTTCATCTTCATCCCCAAATATTTTTTATGGAAACCCTAGGAGAGAGATAAGAAACTTTCATAGCTTAATTAGATCTGGACAACTCAAATACGAAGCTAGATTGAGGAAAAGAAAAAGCTTCAGATTAGTAGATTTCATAAACAAACAACCATCGAGGTAAGTTCGAATAACTTAGTCGAATAATGATATGTTTAAATAGATTTGAACTAGTTACCTGTGATTGGTGAGCTGGCCATAATCATGTAATTTGATTGTATCTTGTAAATACTGGATAAATGAATAAGTTTGATAAAATGAAGGAATAAGACTCAATTAGATACAGGGTTCTGTTACCCAAAATGATAGTGTCTTGCATGTTATGCAAACATCTGTGGCTCGAAAGAGCATAAGCCCTTTCAAGCTTATCGATATAATGTTCTTGCAAGCTTTCTATTTATGTTCTTCAGAACATTCTGTTTGGTCGTGATATGCATATGTTGTAGACATAACCACGCCTTATAAGCGTTCTATTTATAACGTCTTTGTGAACTTTCTGTTAAAGTCTCTCCGGAGCTTACTGATAGTGCTCACTTAAACTTACAGTTACTAAGATATCCAGAGCTTTCTGTTATATGGCTATCCAATGCTTTCTGTAAAGTGCTCTTCGAAGTTACCCAATTCAAGTTCTTTGTGAACTTTCTATTATCAAGCCCGGACAAGTTTCCTGTTACATGACTTTCTCGAAATAAGTTCTGTGTGAACTTTTTGTTATCAAGCTCGAATATGCTTTCTATTTCATGCTCTGTTTAAGTGCTTGAGAGTAAGTTTTTTGTTTAAGTGCTAACAGAAGCACTTCTGGATAAGAATTGATGGATTTATAGTATAGTACATTTCAAGTGTACCACCCTAGTATCCATCTAGATTTCAAATAAAAAATGAAATTATTATGTGAGAGTACATGGAATACATGAAGTTTTAGAATAGATGAGCTTCTCATTATTGTTAATAATTATATAAAATAAATGACTAACATATTGATGAAGTTGTGCATAAGTTATGGCCAAATTACTTGGATTGCATGTTGATGTTGTGATATTTATGATGGTCAAGTAATATGATCGTACCTAAAAACTAACTATTATCACTATAAAGGCAAGCGCACCTATTGAACAGTAGTATAGTTTAGTGGCAAGACCGGAATGTCGAACCCACAGGAACTAAAAGTACTAGTAATAACTTTCTTTCTATTATCTAGCCTAGAAATAAAGGGGAATTGTTTTAAACTAAAATCTAACTAAACTAAAACGAAACAAAGAGTAAATTGGGGAAATTGCTTTTGGGAAAACTGATTGATTAAGACAATACCCAAGGAAGAATCCACCTAAACTTCACTTGTTATTAGACTCTGAACTAGAAGGCTTATTCACTTGACTTTGATCTGTAGGAATCCCTAAATTATGTTAATATCTCTTTCAAAACTAAGAACAACTAACCTTAAGTTGATTAATTGAAATTTCTTTCTAATTAAAACCCCTAGCGTTGCATTACCTCGATCTATGGATTCCCTTATTAGATTTGACTCTAATCCGGCAGATTTTTGTCGTCCTATGTCTAGGATTGTGATCAACTCCGCTTAATTGTGTTGGATCTACTCTTAGATAAGGACTTTTGCTCCACTGAATAAGCACATTCAACTTATATTAATATCTTGAAATATTAACATAAGAATTAATAACACAATTAAGAACAAATTCAAGTATTTATCATATAATTCAGATAATAATAACAAGATTCATCTTAGGTTTCATCCTCCTCAGGTATTTAGGGGATTTAGTTCACAATTATAAAAGAAAACATCTCAAAATAGGGGAAAACAACAAAACATAAAGAACCCAAAAACTTCGAGAGAAATTGAAGGGATATCTTCAGTCTTGATGTAAATCCTTGCTTTCAAGATGAATCAATCGATGTTCTTCGAGTAACCTTATTTTCTACTCTGTGTGTCCTTAAATCCTCTCCTAGGGTGTTTATATAGGCTTTGGAATACCTTTTTTAGCCCACAAGTAGCCTTTTTTTACTAGAATTAAAACAAGTCTCGTCAGGGACATGCCCGTGTGAGGTTGCTTGGGTCATATTTGATTTTGTGTATCACGCACGGGTGTGTGGTCTTCCCGTGTTAGAAAGTCCAGGCCGTGTTGAATTCTAATTTTGGCCCATTTGATCTGTTTTTGGCTCGTTTCTCGTTCTTTTCATTCTCTTATACTCACCTAAGTATAAAACATGAAATTAAAGGATTAGGAGCATCAAATTCCATAAATCTTATGATGAATCATCCATAAATGTGTCAAGCATGGGATAAAAATATGTATATATTATGGTTTATCACATGTGTATGTTTACTATTAAATAATAATATGGTAAGTTAAATTTTTAGTTATATGGACTTACTAAGCACTATGTGCTTACTCAATTTTATTTTCTCTATTTTATAGTACTCAGAAGCTCAAGAAGTTTGGTCGTGGGTCAGAGCAACATCACACTATCCTCCAACTCATTTTGGGTATAATTAGAAATCTTACTATAGTATAATGGCATGTATAAGCTACTAAGACCAATGTTGATGTGGAATTAGATGGATGTAAACTAGCAATTGGAATGGCGAGTGATGACTTGATTTTGTGATGTTTATAAAGCTTAGTTATGGTTATACAAATATGTTTGGTATAGATTGTTTCATGCATATTTAGAAAGGTAAGATTTAAAAACAAGTGTGTGTATGACGAAGTATCATGTTTAAGGTTTAAATGGTATGAATGTAATGTAATGTTTGAATTGGTTAGTTTATACTTGTAAGAATTACTGTAGGTGTTTGATGAATTTGGGTGAGAAATAAGGTTTGGAAATAGCCTTATTTTGTCCACATGGGTAGATATACAGGCGTATGTCTTGATCGTATGTGACACACAGCCTAGTACATGGGCATGTGGTTTGGTCGTGTGTCCCCTATATCTTAAAATTGAGAAACAGAATGCTCAGAATTGAGCACATGGGCAAAGACACGGGCGTGTGTCTTAGCCGTGTAAGGTACACAGCCTAGAACACCGGTGTGTTACTTGGCCGTGTGAAACCTGCACCTAAATTTCAAAAATTTAAATAACCACACGACCGAGCACACGGGCGTGTAACTTGGCCGTGTGACTTCAATTTCTTCATGGGTTACAAGTCAAAGAGTTACATGAGTTAGGGACACAGACGTCTGTCATCACACGGCCTAAGACATGGGCAAGTCACACAGCCTAACCACACGAGTGTGTCCTTTACCACACGAGTTTGTGACCCTTGTACATAAGAAAAATTTTAAAATTTTGCAAAAAATTTCCTGAGATCTTGATTTAGTCCCGATTTGTTCCTAATGCTCGTATTGGGCCTCGAAGATCCAATCAAGGGACATTTTAATTAATCTCGAAAGATGAATAGTAATTGACTTGAATTATCTGTAATTGTTCTGTAAACTCCGGTAATGCCTCATAACCCTGTTCTGGTGATGGATACAGGTTAGGGGTGTTACATATGCGACGTCGTTTTGGAGGTGATTTAAAATGCCCAAAATGACGTTGTTTCAAGCTTGAACCGACGATCCGACCCGAACTTCTCCAAGATCCACATGGTTTTGAAGGGTTGGGCAATTTGCTACTTAGGCCCTTTCGTTTTTTTTTCCTTTTTTAATTTCATCCCATATCACTTGTTATTTATTTTATTTTTACCCCTTTGATTTTATGTTCTTACAAATCAGTCTATTGTCCTACTGTTGACCCATTAAAGGGATGACATGTGTATGGAGGTGGGGAAAATAACTTCATTGGTCCCTATATTTTTCTATTTCATTTCATTTTAGTCTTTTATCTACTTCTTTTTTTCTTTTGTAATTTGCACTTTAAATTTCGTTTAAATTTTAATTTAGTCCTCAATTTATTTTATTCAGCACATTTATTTTCTTTTTTAATTCCCTGCACTTTTAATTTTTGTTATTTATATTTCTGCCCCTTAAAATTGCACAATTTGTTATTTTGTCCTTAATTATTATCATTAATTATTATTATCTGCATTAATTGACATTTTTTACAACATTATTATTTTTGTTATGATATATTGCATTATTTATGTTCTTATTATGTCATATAACATGTTTGTACATACATGTATATCCCATATAATGTTTTATGTTTGAATAAGTCCATAGCATGCCACATTAGAAGCTATTCATTTTCGTGCAATGTACATTTAGCAATTTGAACCAAGGTGATGCTTTTTAATTAGGGGATCCGAGAAATTGTGCCCCTAACTTACGGAATACGATTTTCTCCTTGAACCAAAATAATCGAATGTCCTTTTTAAAAAAAAATTAAAACACATAAGATTTAGATAATAATTAAATGGCAAGTATTCTTATTCTCGGGGATTTGAGATGTCGTGCCCTAACTTACAAGACATGCTCATTTTCTCTCGATTAACTCGAAATAAGAGTGCCTTCACTGTAAGGTTCAATTTAAATAGGAATATTTTTTAGTAACGTCTTCAAATAATACCATTCGCATGCATAAATGGGTAGTATTTTTTAAAATCATTATTAAATTCGTCACTTTCGACACTAACACTTCAAGTAATCAACTAGGTATCAATTTTGGGCGTTATGGGGGTGCTAATCATTCCTCATACGTAACCGAATCCCGAACCCATTTCCTAGATTTTGTAGCCTAAAAATTTATCGTTTTAGTAAAATTAACCTTTTTTATTAAAATGATTAAATCTCAAGGTGACCCAATCACACCTAATAAAAAGGATTGGTGCTAACTCTATCTTTGTTTTAAAATAAAAAGTTGAGCTCCAAAAAGGGTTTCTCACGGAGTTGATTTGATAAAAGAGACCGAGCAGAAAGTGAAAATAATCCATGATAGTTTGAAAACAGCTTCTGATTGACAGAAATCATATGCAGATTTGAAACGAAAAGATATTGAATTCAAGATCCATGACAAAGTGTTTTTAAAAGTGTCTCCGTGGAAAAAAAATACTTCGATTCGGCAGAAAAGGTAAATTGAGTCCAAGGTTCATCGGGTCGTATGAAATTATCGAGCGTATCAGACCAGTTACTTATAGATTGTTGTTGTCATTTGAGCTAGAAAATATTCATAATGTGTTCCACGTATCGATGCTTCAACGATACAGATCCGACCCCTCGCATGTGATTTCTCCGTCAGAGATTGAGATTCAATCTGATATGACTTACGAAGAAGAACCGATCCGTATCTTAGCTCGCGAGGTTAAAGAATTGAGAAATAAGAAATTCTATTAGTGAAAGTGTTATGGCATTGACATGGTGTCGAAGAGGCTACATAGGATCCCGAAAATACTATGATACTGCAGTATCTGAATTTGTTTAACGGTAAGATTTTCAGGGACGAACCTAAGGGGGAGAGTTGTAACAACTTGGTTTAGACCCTAGTTGGAACAATGGTTTCAAAACCATAAATCTGAGATCGTAAAATTATTTTAATATTATTTTTTTGGTGTTTACAGTATGTGATTAAGCATGTGTGAAGTTTCCGTGAATTAATTTTATCGTTTGTGTGTCGATTTGTGAAAAAGGACCTAATCGCAGAAAATGTAAAAGTGGCCTTCTATTTGTTAAAGTGTTGAATTGCTATGTCTTTATATATGTGAGGTCCTTATAAAGTGATTATGCCATTGATTTAGTAAGTGGACATTAATTGCCTTAATGAATATGTTTTATATGTTTTTCAATAATGGACAAAATTGTAAATGATATATTAATTAAGATAAATAAAACAAACATGAAAATTAAAGCCATTATTGTTCATCTATGCCAAAAATTGGAAGAAAAATAAAGATTAAAAGCTTCCTAGGGTTCGGCTAAGAACTTGCTTAATCAAGGTATGAGTTTTGTTCGGTTTTTGATAATTTCTATGTTTTTGATATCATTGCTAAGTGTATTAGCTAACCCACGCCTAAATTTTGGAAATTATTGATGATTCCATAAGATGCCATTGTTGATTTTGTGAGCTTTGTGATGTTAAATGGTGAAATATGAAAGCTTGGTGTTAGATAAACATGTTTTGTATTTAGATTTTTGATTAATTTGCTTATTATGGACTAATTGGTGAAAATGAGATATTAAAGGGTTAAAATGTGAAATAAATGAAAGATATGGGCTTAAATGAACTAAGGGAATATTCGGCCAAATATGTATATAGAGAAATTATGTGTATTTTGAATATTTGTGAGTTAAGGACTAAAATGTTAAAGTATGAAAATATAAGGGCTAAAGTGCAAAATGCCTTAATTATGTGTTTGTGGATTGATTTAGATGAATGTGAGATTGAATAAGTCAAATTTGAATGTGTATAGATCAAGAACCAAAGAAAACAAAATTAGATCGAAAGAAATCGAAAGTCGTTGAATAGCTATTTATTTCTGTTCATTTTCGTATGAGGTAATTCTATATACAAATAAATGTGTTGAATTGATTTATTCAAGTTTATATGAAATTGAATTGTGATGAATGGCAAATGGAAGATGTATTTGTGAAATTGAGAAAGTATCGGCAGTGTGACAATATCCGAAAGTCCCGTACGAACCATAGGAACAGTTAGAATACATATGTCATGACATAGGATTCTAAGATGTGTTATCGTGTAAGACCACATCTGGGACGTTGGCATCGATTTGATATTTACGTGTAAGACCATGTCTGAAACATCGACATCATATATGATTTCGTGTAAGACCCTGTCTGGGACAGTGGCATCGATATTTGATTACATGTAAGATCACGTCTGGGATGTTGGCTTTGTACAAGCTTTTCAAGCTATCTGAGTATCCTTTTTGATTCCGAACGGTTCAACGGGTATTTTGAGAAATGAATGATTATGTGAATGTGTATTCGATTCATGTACGTTTGAAATGTATACTATGTTTGAGAATGAAAAGTAAGTATATGTGTAATTGTGGACATATGATATATGTATGAGATATATAAGAATGAGATGTGTTATATACCAATGAACTATAACCAAATGAGCTATATGGGAAAATGTAGACTTGTGATTGTATTTTTGCCATGAGCTACATGAATGAATTGGTTTATAATTGTGTTATGTGATAAGTTTGTTTGTATATGGCTTACTAAGCTTTTGAAAGCTTATTGTGTGTGTTTTTCAATTGTTTTATAAATTATCAAAGCTACCGAAAGCTCAGGGATCATCGAGGATCATCACCACACTATCAAACAATATTTTGATACCTTTTGGAAGTGTATATATTAAAGTATGGCATGTATAGGCTAGGACTATTGTGATATGTTTTGATATGTATATATCATGCCATGTGATATGGCTAGATTATGGTTGCAACTATGGTTTGAATTTTGTTTATGATATGTGATACAAAATTTGGTAAGTTTGATGTGTTCAATTATGACCTAATGAAATGGTCAATTTGGTATGTTTTTAGTTGAGACTTTGGTATGTTTTGGCATGAGAATGGATATGGTAATTTAGGATATTGAGCATGTATGAATGAATGAGTTTGGTATGTGATTTTGGTATGTTTTGGTTTGGATAATGAGCATGAAATTGGTTGATGATGATGTGGCTTGATTGGTATATGTTTGGTGATTGAAATTGGTTGAAATTAAGGTACATCTGATGTTAGTTTGATGCTTGTAGGGAGGACCCAAATTGAGTCGCATTATGGCCTTGAAAATGGCCTATTTTTGCCCACACAGGCAGGGACACGGGCGTGTGTCTCTGCCGTATTGCTCGAAGGTCAATTTGAATTGAGTCTGGGCACTCCACACGCTCTCACACACTGGCGTGTGGCAGGACCGTGTGATTCCTGATGCTTAATTAAAACAAGTCAGTGAGTTACACAGCTTAGACACACGGGCGTGTCTGTTGGCCGTGTGAGGCACATGGGCTGGTACATGGGCATGTAGCTGGCCTTATGACCCAAGTCAGTATGTATGCCCTGTTTTGCCACGACCTAGACACACGAGCGTGTCTAATGCCGTGTGAGGCACACGGCTTGACCACACGGGCATGTGACCTCTGTAGCTTTGAAAAATGTTAAGTTTCGAAAAAATTTTATATGTGTTCGGTTTAGTCTCGACCCTTTTCTAAAATATGCTTAAGGTCTCGTAGACCTTCTAAAGGGACAAAATGCTTATGAATTGCTATGATATGATGATGTGTGTGTGGATGATATATGTAAATGCTTTATAAAGGTTTCGATATGTCTAGTAATGCCTCTTAACCCTAGTCCGGCGACGAATACGGGTTAAGGGTGTTACAAATCTTTCAATCAAGCCTTCCTCTTTACTTTTTGTTCCAATTTAGCCCCTTTTTCTTGTAAGAGTTTAAATTCAGCACACCAACTTCATTTCTAATAAGAAAAACACAAATTTAATAGCATTTTATCTAATAATTAGCCAAAAATAAAAATATTTAAAATATGACTTTATCTTGCTACCAGCCATAAATCCTTTTTACAATAAACCATGTTTTATGTTTTATTAATCTTCTCATTTTTATTATTTTGAATATATATATGTATTTTTTTTATTAATCTCAAACTTCAAAATTATGATGGTTAAGTAATATTACTGGCATAATGAGTTTTTTGACCCTCCAACTTCATAAAAAAAATTATTTTTAACCATTCATTTATTTTTCATGTTTTTAGTCTTTAAATTTATATTTTCTTGTCAAATCAATCAAAAATGGATGAAAAATAATATTTTTTTTACTTTAATGACATGACATACACGTGGAATACCACATGGATGACATATCAATATTTAATTTTTTTAATTTTTAAAAATTTAAATTTTTTTAAAATTCAAAATATTAAAAAAAGTATAAAAATATTTTTTAAAAAGAATTAATTAAATGTAATTATAATTACGCCAGCAAAGTTAATAAACTTTCTTTTTTAGTAATTAGATAAAAAATTAGTTTTAAAAGGAAGTGAATGATGGAAATTAAAATAATGTAATTAAAGTGAATAAGTTTAATAATGTGTAATTAAAGAGAAATTAGAGATTATAAAGGGTAAGAGTATGCAAATTAATAAAAATATCCATTTTTAGAAAATAATTTTTTAACTATTATACCCAATAAATTTCATTTAAGAAAAAATAATATTGCTTATTTGTCAAACCATAATGATTATTTATGAGACAAAAGAAAATAAATTGGGAAGATAGTAGAAATGTGTAACGGTTGAAGGACTCTATTGCAAATATCACAAAATGACTTTGACTTCATCATTGACCGTCCAATTTAAACTACACTATCAGCACACTGTAAAATTCCCAAGCTAAATATTACATACAAAAACCAAATCCATCACCTCCTTTGATTTCATTTTCGCCACCCTGCCATTACTAAAACCTCCCCGGCAGGCCACCACCTATATTCGGCGCCGGCGTTAAATAGTGAAGAAAACACCGATCCACCACAATGACGTCGATCACTCCCTTTCTTTCTCTCGCAGTCCCCACCAGGAAGCAGCTCTCAATCTGTTCGAAACAAGTGACGCCGTGTTGTTGTTCGAGAATTGGCTCGATTCCGTGTGGAAGGAAGGGTGGTGTCGACGTCGGCAGTAAAGCTAATGGACGCAGGTTGTTGGTGTTCGGCTGTTCGACGACGCCGTACGTACTAGGAATTGGGTCGCAAAGGGTCTCGATTGGGAATAAGACAGATGGTGGGGCAACGAAAGGTGATTTGTCTCGGGCTTTGTCGGCGATGCTTCCTTTCATCGTCGCTGCTACTGCTGTTGCTTCTCTTGTTTTGTTTTTTTTTTTTCTTTTTGGCTTTTTAATCAGTTTTTTAATGATTGTTTTCTTTAAACTTTCTGGGTTTTTGTTTTTTTTTTTTTTTGTGTGTGTGTAAATTCCACTGTTTTGTTTTACTCTGTACTCTGAATCTGAATCCGTTGTTGGAAAATCTCTCTTATTTTTATATAAGTGAGTCCTTTTGAAGAACTACAGTTTCAATACATGAAAGCATATTATTTTGGGATAAAGCAGCATTCAGCACATGAACTGGCCAATATTTACACTTTAAGCCTTGAATTTTTTTTGTCTAATCCCTTAATTTGGTAGATTTTCATAATTTAGTCCCTAAATTTGGATTCTACAGACACTCTAAGACTTGAAAATTTCTTAATATTTTTTTTGTATTTTGTAGACTTTTAAAATACTATATAAATTTCGTATCACCCATCACACCTCTAATACAATTCAAATTTAGGGATTAAATTGAAAAAGTTATGAAATTGTGAAACTGATGTGGATAAAAAATTTGTAAAGATAAAATTATCAAGTTTAGAATTAACTGGTACTTTATCTCTATTATTTGAGTCAATTCAACTTAATATTAAGTAAGAAAAACTCAAAAATAAAAAACCGACTCCTATCGAAATTGAAAATTGATTTTTTTAAATATTTATAAAAAAATTTTAAATTTTTGTCAAATAATATTCAAAAACTATAAAATAAAACAAATTTCATTTTATTAGAACAAGTCTAAAATTCTAAAATAAAAAATTAATACGAAAAGTCGAGAATTAATTAATAAAACTATAATGCAGGGTATCTAAGGAATTATATGCTCCTGCTCTTGGTGGGATTATGTTGTCAATTGGAATTAAGCTTTCTTGGATGATTTTGCACTTGCAGTCAAAAGGTATAACTGTATGTATATATGTGTATATATATGTATTATATATAGTTCTAATTATGCTGCTATCAGTTCATTTGAGACGTTTTTCTCAAGTTTTTTATGTTCTTGTTTCATTGCAGACCATTACCACTATCAGTTGGACTTATCGTACAGTATATGCATAAATAATACTATTCGCATGCATAAATGGGTCGTATTTTTTAAAATTATTATCGAATTCGTCACTTCTGACACTAACACTTCAAGTAATCAATTAGTACCAATTTTAGACGTTATGAGGATGTTAATCCTTTCTCATATGTAACCGACTCTTGAACCCATTCCCTGGATTTTGTAGACCAAAAATTTATCGTTTTAGTAAAATTTACATTTTTATTAAAATGATTAAATTTAAAAGTGACCCAATCACACCTAATAAAAGGGATTGGTGGTGACTACATCTTTGTTTTAAAATAAAAAGTCGAGCTCCCAAAAGAGTTTCGACACCATGAACACTCGCCCTTGATACACAGTATTCACCCTGACCATATTAAATTTCTACATTAGTTAAAATCATTCAATTAAATAATAAATTATATCCAACTTTATAAATATACTCGCAAATAACAAATAACAATTTTTTTACCGACACATTAATCATCCTTGTTGTGAGATCGTTTACTCTAATCAAATAACCCATTTCAATATCTATAGAAACAATAAAAATTTTAATCATCAACCACACAAATAAATAAAAATATAATCTTTTAAGACATAAATATAATGTTAAAAGTTATATCTAAAAATTAACCATAATTTAACACAAACATTATTTTAAAACACAAAACAACACAACTCAACCTTCTTTTTTTTCTTTTTCTCACGGTGGATGGGTAAGGGGGGACCAAACCCCCCTCATATACTAGCTGAAAATAAATAAAAATAAATGAAAATAAAAAAAAAAAAAAAGCTAAGAAAGGAAAAGAAAAGCAGGGAATCCCTTAATTGTCTGGTCACGTTGTCAGGCGACACCGTCATATTTGGAGCAGTCACCAGAATAATTTTTTTTTAATTTTTTGTTATTCTACTCCAAAAATACCCCATGAAAATACGGGTGTTTCAAAAAAACATATACGAGTGTCGTTTGGGAAAGTGACAGCACAAAAAAATTAATCATTTTCACTAAATAATTGACTGGTGAATAGGTAAAAATTTAGGATGGTGCCACCAAGGGATGTGACCACACCCATGTCTACTATAAAAATCACGTCACTCCCGTAATTAATGTTGAAGTTGAATGATTTTCATAATTTTTTAAGTTTAGAGTAATTTTTCTAATAAAAAAACCCAAATTATCTATATACACATTAAGTTGCCAAGTGGCATGAATGTAATTGATGCAATACTGCCTTTTTCATGGAGGTATTTATGATGTTATAATTGAACCTCCACTACCAGTCAACTTAAGCCTTAAGAGAAGATTTTATTTGTAAGGATAAAGTGATAAAGAAAGCTTGGAAGGACCTGTAAAAAATGTTTATTTAAATTTGAAAATGTAAAATACATATTTATTTTATTGTTAGTGAAGAACAAACAGAAGGAGACAATCAGTAAAACGAAACCAAGATTTTAAACAATGAGGAAAGCAAGCAAAAAACACGAGGGTGGGGGAATCTAATTTGAGGTAAAAAAGTGGCAAACAAGGCTAGGAAAAGTATTAGATTCAAAGCTTAGCCTCCCAACTAAAGCCAAGAACATTCCACATACTAATGGGGCTAGTTGGCTAGCTCCTTCGACTTGATCGCGTCACCATGAAAAATGATCTCCGACTGCAAGCATTATATATTTGCGCTCTCCTGCACCTCAGATTAAGTTCCATAGCTTTGCTAAAATATCTTGTATGCTATTCATCAAACAGGTGGCGATCTTTTTTACAGGATTAAAAGAAAAAAATACGAAAGAAAAAGCATTAGGAACTGAAAAAGGAAGCAACAAATTATGGTAGAAACCGCGGGATGTTGTGGATTACTACAAGCATGCTGCCATCGCCATGACCCTCAAAAATACATTATCCAAGGAGAATTTGAGATCGATCGTAGTCCTTGGTTATCCCTCTGTGCCTCTGGATTATCTGTTGCTGTTCGGCTTTACAGCCGAGACAACATGGATCCAAGTAAGTATATACAATGCATTGTCATACCGTATCCAAACATGGCTATATTATTTTTTAAAAAACTAAAATATTTTGATTTAATTTTTATTTTTCTATTTTATTAAATCACATAATTTATTTTGATTTAGGTTTAAATATATTTCAATTATCAATATGTTTTTTTTATTTGCATATTTTAATAATTTGATTCTAGTTTATAGTTATACGAATACATATGTATATATTGCAGTCACGAGAAAAGGGATTGAAAGTGAAAATGCGTATGTAATGAAGGGGAAAGAGCTGGAAAGGAAAAAACATGAAGTCTTAAGCATGAAGGTGCCCACGAAAGTTATCAAATTCAAATTGAAGTTCGAGGTGACACAAGATTTCGAGATTCCAGGGGCTTTTGTTGTTGAAAATAGAGATAAAAAGCATGAGTTTTTCCTCAAATCCGCCACATTGCATTACATTAAGCATCCAAATAATCTCGAGGAAAAAAAGTTTCATTTTTATTGCGGTTCTTGGGTTTATCCCATCACAAAAACTGGATTTAAACGGATTTTCTTCTCAGATCAAGTATGCTAACATACTTACATATTTATAATTGAGATAACTTAGTAATTAAATTATATGTAGTTCAATGCATGTAATATTTGATTCTAATTGGAAGTGTTGTACTCCTAATAGTTATATCTACCGAAGGAAACGCCATATGGTTTAGTAGAATTGAGAAAAAAAGAACTTCAAAAACTGCAAGCCCCAAGACTGAAGGGTGAATGGAACCCATGGGATCGAATTTACGATTATGATGTCTATAACAATCTTGGAGATCCTGAAAATGGTCAACTGTATGATAGACCTGTGTTGGGTGGTTCCACTAAATTTCCATACCCACGTCGGTTGAAAACGGGCCATCCTAATTGCCAACACTGTACATATAAATAGAATATATAAATTTAAATTTGTCTAATTATTTATTTTTCATTGAATTACTTTCATTTGCTATATTTGGTTGTATGTGAAATAGACCATTCAAGGGAGTCAGGACCAGCAAGCTGCTTCCAGTTTTATGTTCCACCCGATGAGCGAATGAGCGACGAAAAACTACAAGAACTGAAAAGCAACTTCGTCGAGGCTCTTATTCGATTTCTTGCGCCGGAATCAACGCTCCCACACTTGTCGGATCGAGAATGTCCCGACTTCGTCACTAAAGTTGCACATTTCTTTGTACCCAAGGCAGCGATATCGAAGAAAGATGTTAGATTCATTCGATCCATAATAGATTTCTGTAGAAAGCTAAAATTACCATCTTCTCATGGAGGTCCCAGCAGGTCAGATCCAAGTGAGGAACAAGACATTTTTGAAGACATTATAGGCTTTTATGCAGACAAAGAAGTGGAAGAACTTGATGATTCGGACAAGCAGCGGCTAGAAAAATTGGTACCCAAGGAAATTCTTAACCAAGTTGTTGCCACTCTTGCTCTCAAAAGACAACATGTCAGTGCTCAATTGCCTTCAATTATAGCAGGTGGGAAGCATGAACTTATAGCTGCTATAGATGTTTTTTCTATTTATCACGAGGTTTGCAATCACAATAAACACAATATATGATTAAAGATACGTTGATTGAAACGATTTATGTTTATGATTAACGTTCTTTACTTTGTTGTTGTAAGGGGAAAAATTCGCTGGGGCTGAGGACAAGGAGTTTGGTCGCCAAATGCTTGCAGGAACAAATCCTCTTCGAATCCGGCACTTGAAGTGGATCAAGGTATCTCTTTCCTAGGTTTATAATATATAATATTTGAGCCTTAAGAATTAATAGATTGGAAACTCTTAACATTATTATAAACGTTGCAGGAGGAGGAGTCCTCACTTCTACGCGAAATTTTCTATAAAATGTGGGATTATGATTTTGAGTCATCTGAAGATGGTGGGCCAGAGGTATAAAAAAGAAAACTAGTTTGTTCAAGATCATTTTGCAATTGGCAGAGATATGTATTCCTTTTCCTTTCAAATTAACTACTTTATGAATACATACATAGCACTATATGGCAGGCAATGGAAGCCAACAGGGCATTCATCTTGGATCACCATTACCTTGAGCAATCTCTTTCCTAGGTTTATAATATATAATGTTTGAGCTTAAAATCCAATATTTTAAACGTTGCAGGTTCAACAGGAAAAGTTTAACCAGCCGCAAGATTTGATTAAGGTAAAAAAGAAAACAAGTTTATGATTTTCTTTTCCTTTCAAATTAACTACTTTATGAATACATACATATTACTATATGGCAGGCAATGGAAGCCAACAGGGCAATCATCTTGGATCACGATTACTTTGAGCAATCTCTTTCCTAGGCTTATAACATATAATGTTTGAGCTTAGAATCTAATATTCTAAACGTTGCAGGTTCTACAGGGAAAGAAGTTAAACCAGCCGCAATTCCGAGATTTGTATGAGGTAAAAAGAAAACAAGTTTATGTATTTCTTTTCCTTTCAAATTAACTACTTTATGAATACATACACAACACTTTATGGCAGGCAGTGCGAAACGACAGGGTATTCATCTTGGATCATCATTACCTTGAGCAATTTCTGACAATGATAAATGGGAAAGGTGTTTGTGCTTACGCAACTCGAACAATACTAATAGCAACGGGCTCATCGTCCGTAACGCTTCAACCAATAGGAATAGAACTAAGCTTGCCTGGTGACTCTCCTAGATTGGTGCTTCCACAAGATACTCTCCTATGGGAGTTTGCAAAATTTCACGTTGCATCCAACGATACAGCTTACCACCAGTTAGTTAGCCATTGGTAAGTAGTAATCATTAATTGCTTTCGCTATATAATCAAGTAACCTTCATTAAACTAACCCTATTAATTGCTTTTGCTTTGCTTTTGCCATGCCTCCAAATCAAGGTTGCAGACACATGCTGTAGTTGAGCCATTCATAATTGCCACAAGGAGACAGTTGAGCGTAATGCATCC
Organism: Gossypium stocksii; assembly: GCA_020496765.1. Classification (NCBI taxonomy): domain Eukaryota; kingdom Viridiplantae; phylum Streptophyta; class Magnoliopsida; order Malvales; family Malvaceae; genus Gossypium; species Gossypium stocksii. The sequence goes on from CM035623.1 coordinate 8,641,838, forward strand.
AATCCATAGGCTATTGGATCCTCATTTCAAAGACACACTGCATATAAATGCATTGGCTCGAGCCATCTTCCTTAATGCTGGAGGGATTCTGGAGACTCTTCTTTTTACCGGTGAATACTCCATGGAATTGTCTTCTCACTTGTATAAAGAATGGAGATTTGATAAGCAGGCTCTTCCTGAAGACCTTCTCGAAAGGTTGGTAATTCTTGAATCCATTAGAATCCATTGGATTCACTTCCTTTAAATGTTCCAAGTTGTACAACTAACGATGAGGACCATAACATTTTCAGAGGTATGGCGAAACGCAGAGTCAGAGATGAGGTTGTGTCGGGGCCAATGGAGCATGTCGAGAGAGACAAATCAAGCAACAAGGCGGCGACAGGTACAGAACAGAAGATGTTTGAGGTTGACGCTGAGGTGGAGCTGGTTTTAGAAGACTATCCCTATGCAAAAGATGGAATTGTGATATGGACCGCCATTGAAACATGGGTGACAGAATATTGCAATGTTTTCTACCATAAGGACAATGATGTGAAGGAAGATGAGGAAATCCAAGAATGGTGGAATGAAATCAAAACGAGAGGACATAAAGATCGAAATGAGGGATGGTACGACATTAATACATTCGAAAGCCTCGTAAAAGCTCTGACAACTCTCATATGGATCACTTCAGGATTGCATGCAGCAGTGAACTTCGGACAGTATGGATACGGCGGTTGGCCACCAAATCGTCCCATGTTACTGAGAAAATTCCTCCCAAAAGAGGAAGAAGTCTATGAAGAAGTGAATATCATGAAGTTCGTGGAGGAGATGTTGCCTGATAAGTTCCAAATGAAGTTGGCAATTGCGGTAATGGATCTTCAGTCACGACACACATCAGATGAGGTTTATTTGGGTCAAACATCACCCCAAAAAGAGTGGCCATTGATTGAGGGTCACGATTCTATAATTCAGAAAAGTTCGAAGAATTCGAGGAAAACCTTAAAGCAATAGAGCGAAATATAAAGGAGAGGAATAAAGAATATCTTTTAATGAATAGGTGGGGATATGCAAAGATTCCGTACAAGCTCTTGTACCCTGATGCATCAAAATCCATGTGTCCAACATCTAAGGATAAAGGAAAACATCATCCTGAGAAGACGGACATTAATGAAAGGGGAATCCCTAACAGTATTTCCATTTAATTTTCTCGGCTATTTTACCTATATGGTAAAAAAAATTTAATATTTATAAAAATAATTCTAATTCAAAAATATTCGTTCAAATGACCTGGAATGAATAGTTAATTTGGGTTATGGGAATCTAATAGCCGACATCCACTTGATATTTGATTCAATAATTGCCTGATGATTGTATCAAGCTTTAAAATATTAATTTTTTTTATTTTGAGACTTCAATAGCTGACATCAGGGTATCGACACCGTATCATACTAGTATATGTTTATACCAGTACTTGAAAAAAAAATTTAGATTTTGGATATAATATGTTTTTATAATCTTAATCCAAAACAAAAATCTTGGGTTTTATAATTTGTTTCAATTAATAAAAAAATATATATTACAATTTGTAAATATAATATAAGCTTAAAGTTGTAAAAAAAATCTTCAAATTTTTTTAGAAAAAGTAATTAATAAGTTTTTTTTTACACTCAATTGGTATTTGAATTTTCAAAATGCATAAAAAATCTCAATTTTTTTCAAAAAAGCAATTAAGCCTTTTTTTTCTTGCTTTGAATTGGGTACTTAAACTGCCAAAATTCATAAAAAAAATGCTCTCAAACTTTTTCAAAAAAAAAAAGTCATTAAGCCCTTGTTTTTTTTTCACTCAATTAGATACTTGAACTGCTAAAATGCATAAAAAAGGCCAGGGGCAGATCTAGGGGGCTAGTAGGGTCTCGGCACCCCCTAAAATGAAAAATTTTCCATTTAAGCTCTTTATAATTTATAAAATTTTAAATTAGTAATGGTAAAATTATACTTTAACCCCCAAAAATAATAAAAATTTGATTTAATCCTTTAAAAATTATAAAGATATAAGCTATTAGAATGGTGAAATTATATTTTTACTATCAAAAATATATATAATTTAATTCCGACCCCCTAAAAAAATTTTAACTTCGCCCCTACCCCCTAAGTCATATTTTTGGATCCACCACTAAAAAAGGCACTTTGACTGTTAAAGTTATAGAAAAATTATAAAATGTTTCTTTTGGTACGATAATTTTTTAATTTTTTTACGAATTTTATATGTCTTACATTTTTTATAATTTTCTTACAACTTTATATAATTTTCTAATTTTTTTTCTATATTTCTATATATTTTATAATATTTTATGATTTTTATAAAATTTTATAATTTTTTTACGATTTTTATATTTTTTCTATTTTTAATAAGTTTTAAATATTTTATATATTTTGTTATTAAAATTTAATAATTTTTACAAATTTTGTTGATTTTTTATTTTTATCTTTTTTTTGCCACTTGTCACGTTGTGATTGTGACACGTTGTGACTTTAACTGAAAAAATTAAGGGTGGCTAATTTTAACAGTCAAAGGGCCTTTTACAGTGGCGGATCCAGAAATACGACTTAGGGGGTAGGGGCAAAGTCAGAATTTTTTTGGGGGGGCTAAATTAAATTATATATTTTTATGATAAAAAATTCAATTTCGTCATTTTAATAGCCTATATCTTTATAATTTTTAGAGGATTAAATTAATTTTTTATCATTTGGGGGGTAAAGTGAAATTTTACATTACTAATTTAGAATTTTATAAATTATAAATGGCTTAAACGGAAAAAAAAAATATTTTAGGGGGGTCGGGGCTCCTGCCAACCCCTAGATCTGCCCCCTAGCCTTTTTATGCATTTTGGCAGTTCAACCCTAATTTAGTGCAAAAAAAAAAGTAGTAGTTTAATTGCCTTTTTTTTTAAGTTTGAAAGTCATTTTTTATACATTAATTTTAGCAGTTTAAGTACCAAATTAAATACAAAAAGGGCTTAAGTACTTTTTTTAAAAAAGTTTGAGAGCTTTTTACACCATTAAACTTATAATATATAGCTAAAAGTGAAGTATATTGTCTTATTGAGGAAATACAAGGTAAATATACTGTCAATAAAAATTTTAGATTCTTCAAGTAAAATTAAATGATTATAAATGTGTATTGTATATTATAATATTAAAATAAATATATATGAAAAATGGGACATAGAAAGTTTTTGAACTGTGCTTGTGGTGTTAAAGAAATATATTCTTAGCATATTAAATATTAACTCATAAATAAATCATACACTAATAATTTTCTCTTTTATAAAATACGCTTTAATAACTTAAAGGGGTGTTTGGTTTGTCGAATTTTATATTATGGCTTTTAATGTTATACTTCAGAATAAAATTATGGTATTTAGATTCTTAACATTTCGACCATCCTATAATTTTATATTCCTTAATAGTTTCAAGATATTATAATAAAGAGTGTAATCTCTTAAATTTAAAATTTTAGTTAAAAATACCTTTTATTTTCATACTATTTTTTCGTATTGATGTAAGTATCTTTTATTTTTAAAAAAATGTTTATTGAGTGTTTTAGGAAAATAATTTATTTTTATAAATTTTGAATTTTGATATTGTGCTAAGGCACCAACTTGAATTTATTTGATTAATTTTTTATGAAAAATATTTGATTAATATTAGTTATTATTTTTTATATGGTTTTATTTTTTTGAAAAGAAATATTCCATTTTTTATCCTAAATAAAATTATAATAACTTACATTACTTAAAAAAAACCAAATCGACACAAACATTAATAATTTATAATAATTTATATTCCTACAAAGGTTAATAGCAAAAAAAGGCTCAAAAATACAATTAAAACTATTTTGACAAAACATGCAAACGTTAGTGGTTAAATTTGTCATTAAGCCTTTAAAAAAAGACTCAAACTATTAAAAAATCCAATTTTCTTAAACTTGTTGAGAACATGAAGTCGTACTAAGTAGAACATAAAACTTGAAAATTTATATTATAAAATTTAGTTTTTCTTTTCTTTTCATATTAAAAGCAAATCAAATTCTCTAAAATAAATAATTATAAATTATATAAATAAACTATCATAATTAAGTTGCAAATTGAGTTTTTGTTCGATTGGCATAAGTTGTTACCAATAAAAAAGGACGTGAGTTCGAGTGCGCTGAAACATATTATTATCTTATTTATGAGTTAGAGATGGACTATGAGTAATTCTAAAACTTGTATTTCTATAATTTTACTCCAGTTTAAGTGAATCTCTGTCTAAAACCGAATTTTTTAAGTTATTATGATTTTGTGAAAAAATAAGACTACAAGATGTTTAAGTCATATAAAACAAAAAATTCTATAACAATGTTTATTTAATAAATTTTGCTTTTAGGTAATTGTTAAAAAATAATAATCTCAAAATCCAAACTAATAAGGAAAGGAAAAAGTGAGGGTTTTTTACCCAAATATTACAAAAAAAATTAAAAATATACTAAAATAATACAACAACTTTTTTATTTACTAAAATAATACAACAACTTTTTTATTTACTAAAATAATACAAATATTTTTTTATTTACCAAAATAATACAAACAGAAAAAAAAACACTGAAAATGAAAAAAAAAAGACAGATAGCAGGGTGTAGGGCCCACAAGCGGCACCAAAGGTGCCTATGGCAGAGGCGGCACCAATGGTGCCATGCCATAGGCGGCACCGAATACCCGATTGTTTTTGTATTTTTTATATAAATTTGGTAAAAAACCGTTACTTTGGCCTTTTGCTCGTATTTTTCTTATTTTCGTATTTTATTACTTTCAAAAAATATACTATTTTAGTATTTTATTATTTTATATTATTTTAGTATATAATGTTTCAAATGCATTATTTTAATATTTTTTTATATAAGTTTAGTAAAAACTGTTATTTTGGCCATTTGTTCGTATTTTTTTATTTTCGGATTAAAATCACTTCCAAAATAAATACTATTTTCGTATTTTATTATTTTATATTATTTTAGTACATAATGTTTCAAATGTATTGTTTCTATGTTTTTTATATAAATTTGGTAAAAAACCGTTACTTTGGCCCTTTGTTCGTATTTTTCTTATTTTCGAAATTTATTACTTAAAAAAATATACTATTTTTTTTATTATTATTTTATATTATTTTCGTATATAATGTTTGAAATGTATTATTTTAGTAAAAAACCGTTACTTTGGCCTTTTTTTCGTTTTTTTCTTATTTTCGGATTTTATTATTTTTTTAAAATATACTATTTTTATATTTCATTATTTTATATTATTTTAGTACATAATGTTTGAAATGTATTATTTTAGTGTTTTTTTATATAAATTTAGTAAAAAACCATTACTTGGGCCCTTTATTCGTATTTTTCTTTTTTTCGGAATTTATTACTTTCAAAAAATATACTATTTTCTTTTTTTTATTTCCTTTCATATTTTATTTTTTTATAAATTTTTTTTCGGTTTTTTGTTTTTAATAATATTTTTGTAAACAAATCTCATTACAAAATACTAAATAAATTTCATAAAAATTATATCTAATCAACATAAAATACACTTACCAAATAATTTACATAAAATAATAAAACATAGAAGGTACATAACATAAATAATAAAACATAAATAATAACATAAATAATAAAATAATAATGTACTAACATAAAAAATAAAACATAGAATAAACATAACGTAAAAATTAAAATTAAATTATGACTGAATGAAAATATAGATAAATATAAACATACATTAATATATCTTTCTAATCAAATAATAATACCTTGCAAAAAATAAATTTAAAATTAAATCTCAATTAAATCAAAACCAATCACATTATAATAATAACAACAAAAATAAAAAAATATCATTTATACCATTACTTACTCTATTAAAAAAAATTACCTTTCTTTATTTTTTTTATTTCTTTTTCCTTCCCTCCCTCTTCTTCTTCTCCTTCTCTTCTTCTTCTTTTTCCTTCCCTCTGGTGCGCCCCCTTCCCCTTATTCTTCTTCTCTTCTTTTCTTTTTCTCTTCTTCTTCTTTCCCGCAACTTCATTCTCAGCTACCTTGGGGACCATTATAATGGTCCCAAATACGAACAAAGACAAAAAAACACGGCTTGAGTAGTCTCATCTAGGTGCCGCCTGTGGCAGTGGCACCATTGGTGCCGCCTCTGCCACAGGCACCTTTGGTGCCGCCTGTGGGCTCCACACCCTGCTGTCTATCTTCTGGTAAATAAAAAAATGTTTGTATTATTTTGGTAAATAAAAAAATGTTGTATTATTTTGGTATATTTTTAATTTTTTTGTAATATTTGGGTAACAAACCCAGAAAGTGAAGAAGAATGTGGTTGTGGATTTCGACAATCAATATCACCCGAAATGATGGCAGTAGCGCAACTATCGTTTGGATTTGAGAGAAAATGGTGATGATGATTCTGAAAGGAAGTGACGAGAGAAGAATCAAAAGAAAGGAAAAAACAATGGAGAGAATTGTTCAAAATTTAAGAAAAAACCTGTTTAAATTATAGTCACATTAGCATTTAATGGGTCACATGTGATTTTCATAACATTTCTAACATTGAGAATGATTTAATAGAAGGACTCATGGGTCAAGTTGGGTCAGATTTAGGTCGGATTTAAGTATAATATTAACATATTTTATATTTGTTTAAGTCTGATAAAATTCAAAATATGAGTTTAAAATTTGACCCAAATTCGCCTACATTTGCCAAAAAAAAAAAAACCTGCCCATATTATTTTTAATTTTGTTTTAAAATATTTACATTATTTTAATATTTAATAATTTTATATATTTTTTATTAATTAATTTTTTTATATAGTCATCTTAATATTATTTTAATATTTACATTAGAGTAGTATTATATATTTAGTATAAGTTTATTTTTTTAATGTATAATAAATTACACAATATATAAAAATAATATAATATAAAGTATAATAAACTTAAAAACGGGTCTGGTCGGGCCCAGGCATTAAATGTTTAAGCCCAAGCCCTAATTTTTTTACCAAAGCCCAATTTTTAGGCCTAATTTTGTCCAAACCCTCCCAAATTTCGGGTAAATCTTTGGGCCTAGATAGATAGCCCGGCCCATGAACAAGTTTACATTTTAGTGACTAAAATATTATAAATTGATAATATTACAAATTAAATTGTAATAAATTAAAGTTTTATAATCAAAATATAAATTTTATCAAAAGTGACTATTTTTAGAATTAATCCCAAACAATGGATAATTCTAAAATATAAGGAAACACGACATAAGAACACGTGGTGCATTGATGTGACGTTAGTTGACATGCATGGACATGTAGAGCCTTGATAGACTCAAACCTTTCAAACAACATTCCAAACTTGAATCCAATCATTTTATAACACGTGTCAACCAAATTCCCATCCTCCACTTATTATGTTCGACAAGTTTCCTCAGGCGTCATATAATAGGATTATTTATTTCCGTATGCCCGTGAGTTCAAGCATATATTTCTTTTCCCCTTACCTTTTTGTGTTTAATTCATTTAGATCCTTTACTCCAATGATAATTTATACGCTCATCTTGTGTGCCATGTCAAAAACATTTTATATTTTTATAAAATTTTAATATCGTGATAATTGATATATATATATATATATATATGGATCAAATTAAATATATATAAGCTATTGATGGACGTTAAAACCACCAAATATAAATTATTACGATAAATATAACAAAAAATTGAAATATAGAGCAGTAAAGTCCAATCCACATGAATTGGTTATCTAATTTCACATTTTCTTGTGACCAGATTTGCTGTTGCGATCATAGTTGTGCCCATGACCTGTACATAGCAATGCTAAAAAAAATAAAATAGGGAGTTTAAATTGATAAAGATAATAAAATAAGAAAATACGAAGTGTAATAAAATAAAATAAAAATAAAATCAAAATTTTAAAAATAAAATTAAGCAAATAAAGTAAATTGGTAAATAAAATATTTTTAAGCTTAGCCTTTGTTCTCGGTGTACTCCAATCTTTATCCAGTTACTTTTTTTTAAATCTTCAACCCTTTTAATTTTTATACAGCTAACTTTAAATCTTCAATCAAGCCCTCCTCTTTACTTTTTGTTCCAATTTAGCCCCTTTTTTTTTAAGAGTTTAAATTTAGCATACCAACTTCATTCTTAATAAGAAAAACCCAAATTTAATAGCATTTTATCCGATAATTAGCCAAAAATAAATATATTAAAAATGTGAGTTTATCTTGCTATCAGCCATAAATCTTTTTTACGATAAACCGCGTTTTATATTTTATTAATCTTCGCGTTTTTATTATTTTAAAAATATATAAATGTATTTTTTTATTAATCTCAAACTGTGATGGTTAAGTAATATTATTGGCATAATGGTTTTTTTGACCCTCTAACTTTATATTATTTTAATCATTCATTTATTTTTTTATCTTTTTAGTCCTTAAATTTGCATTTTCTTGTCAAATCACTCCAAAACAGATGAAAAATAAATTTTTTTCACTTTGATGACGTGACATACACATGGAATACCACGTAGATGACATATCAACATTTAATTGTTTTTTTAATTTTAAAGAATTTACAAAAATTAAAAAAATTTAAAAATTCAAAATCATTAAAAAAAGTATAAAATATTTTTAAAAAAATTAATTAAATGTTGACATATCATTCATGTGACAATCCACGTTATGTCACGTCAGCAAAGTTAATAATTTTTTTAGAAAATTAATTTTGAAAGGAAGTGAATGGTGACAATTAAAATAATTTAATTAAAGTGAATAAGTTTAATAATGTGTGATTAAAGGAAAATTAGAGATGTATAAAGGGTAAGAGCATGCAAATTAATAAAAATATCCATTTTTAGAAAATAATTTCTTAATTATTATACCCAATAAATTTCATTTAAGAAAAAACAATATTGCTTATTTTCAAACCATAATGATTATTTATGAGACAAAAGAAAATAAATTGGGAAGATAGTAGAAATGTGTAACGGTTGAAGGACTCCATTGCAAATATCACAAAATGACTTTGACTTCATCATGACCGTCCAATTTAAACTACACTATCAGCACACTCTCAAATTCCCAGACTACATATTACATACAAAAACCAAATCCATCACGTCCTCTGATTTCGTTTTCGCCACCCTTCCATTACTAAAACCTCCCCGGCAGGCCACCACCTATCTTCGGTGCCGGTGTTAAATAGTGAAGAAAACATCGATCCACCACAATGACGTCGATCACTCCCTTTCTTTCTCTCGCAGTCCCCACCGGGAAGCAGCTCTCAATATATTCCAAACAAGTGACGCTGTGTTTTTATTCGAGAATTTGTTCGATTCCGTGTGGGAGGAAGGGTGGTGTCGACATCGGCAGCAAAGGTAATGGACGAAGGTTGTTGGTATTCGCCTGTTCGACGACGCCGTACGTACGAGGAATTGGGTCGCAAAGGGACTCGATTGGTAATAAGACAAATGGTGGGGCAACGAAAGGTGATTTGTCTCAGGCTTTGTCGGCGATGCTTCCTTTCGTCGTCGCTGCTACTGCTGTTGCTTCTCTTCTTCAACCCTCCACTTTCACTTGGTAAACTTTTTTTTGGCTTTTTAATCAGATTTTTAATGATTGTTTCCTTTAAACTTTCAGGGTTTTCGTTTTTTGTGTGTGTAAATTCCACTGTTTTGTTTTACTCTGTACTCTGAATCTGAATCCGTTGTTGGGAAATCTCTCTTATTTTTATATAAGTGAGTCCTTTTGAAGAACTACAGTTTCAATACATGAAAGCATATTATTTTGGGATAAAGCAGCATTCAGCACATGAACTGGCCAATATTTACACTTTAAGCCTTGAATTTTTTTGTCTAATCCCTTAATTTGGTAGATTTTCATAATTTAGTCCCTAAATTTGGATTCTGTAGACACTCTAAGACTTGAAAATTTTATATTTTTCTTATAATTTCTTAATATTTTTTGTATTTTGTAGACTTTTAAAATTCTATATAAATTGCACCTATCACATCTTTAATACAATTTAAATTTAGGGATTAAATTGAAAAAGTTGTCAAGTTATGAAATTGATGTGGATAAAAAATTTGTAAGGATAAAGTTAAATAATTATGAAGTTTAGAACTAAATGGTACTTTATCTCTATTATTTGGGTCAATTCAACTTAATTTTGAGCAAGAAAAGCTCAAAAATAAAAAATCAACTCCAATCAAAGTGTTTGGACAGTTAATTGAACGTAAATTTAAAAATAAAATGAAGTCTATTTTTTATTCAATATATAATTAATTTTTAATTTTTATGATACAAAATAAACATTTTATAGTGAAAATAATTTAAAAACAGTTCAAAAAATTAATATGAAAAGTCGAAAACCAAATTATGAACAGTTCAAAAAATTTAAAACTCGATTGAATCAAACTGATATCACTCCTAATTCAAATTAAATGTAAAACAATTATTAAGTTCAATAATTATAAAGTACCCAAAAAAATTTGAGAGTCCCGAGAATAATTGCCTAATTTGAGTCTTCAAGATAGCTTATATATATATATATATATCTTGGTTATTCATTACTATTTTTGCCTCACTTTTTGCGTTTTAAATATTCGTTCTTTTGGCAGGTTTTTTTTTTATTATATTTTGTCAAGTTCTCATTATCCTTTTCTTTCAAAGTTGGCTTTGGCGTTGGAACTAGAAATGCTCAATAGTTTATTAGACAATGGACAAAGATTGTGGCATTAATAAATAAAACTATAATGCAGGGTATCTAAGGAATTATATGCTCCTGCTCTTGGTGGGATTATGTTGTCAATTGGAATTAAGCTTTCCTTGGATGATTTTGCACTTGCAGTCAAAAGGTTTAACTATATATATGTATTATATATAGTTTCTAATTATGCTGCTATCAGTTCATTTGAGACGTTTTTCTCAAAGTTTTTTATGTTTTTGTTTCATTACAGACCATTACCACTATCTGTTGGACTTATCGTACAGTATATGCTCAAACCGGGTCTGGGGGTTCTAATTGCAAAGGCGTTCGGCATGTCTCCGATGTTTTATGCCGGTTTTATACTCACATCGTGTGTTGCAGGGGCTCAGTTGTCTAGCTATGCTAGCTTTTTGAGCAAAGGAGATGTTGCAGTGAGTATTCTTCTCACTAGCTTTACCACCATTGCATCGGTGCTCCTCACACCCCTTTTAACTGGCCTCCTCATCGGATCCGTTGTTCCGGTTGATGCAGTAATGATGTCGAAGTCAATTTTACAGGTAATGTGTAGATTAAACCGATGTGCATTCTCGAGTTAACGGTCTTGTTTTATGGTGAAAAAATGTAAAATGTTAGCTCGGTTGTTCGTGTTAGGTGGTTCTTGTTCCGGTCGCTCTTGGACTTGTGCTTAATACGTATGCAAAACCGGTAGTCACTATCCTCCGACCTGTAATGCCTTTTGTTGCTATGATCTGTACATCCTTGTGCATCGGTAGCCCGCTTGCACTGAATCGGAGTCAAATTCTATCAAAAGATGGTCTCCAATTGGTTCTTCCGGTTTTGGCGTTTCACGCTGTGGCATTCGCTATCGGATATTGGATCTTGAAGATTCCTGCTTTCAGGTAATTCAAACCTCCTATATTACGTCCTATGTGTTTAGAAGTTCCCCGAAAATTGCCTTAACCACGTCCAACACATAACCGGTTACCGATATGGGGATTGGGATACCATATTGTTATGCGCAGGCAAAGAGAAGAAGTTTGCCGATCAGTATCGTTATGCAGTGGAATGCAAAGCTCGACAATGGCAGGGCTTCTGGCAATCCAGTTCCTAGGAGGTAGCAGTCAAGCAGTTCCATCGGCATGCTCTGTCATAGCAATGGCTATTATGGGTCTTTCAATTGCCTCTTTCTGGGGCAGTGGTTACCGTCTTAGAGACTTACCGTCTTTACTTGCCCCACAAACCGGCCCTGCTGTTCAGGAGGCTCAATGAATTGAAGACCCGAAACATGTCCCTGGAACTCAGAACTGAATCAAAGCTAAAGTTCCGGCACAAGACTGTCTGAAATAGGAAAAGGAATGTTGTACAGTCATAGAAGGTAAAAGAACAACTGTTCCTAGAACATATAACAGATAGAAAAGCAGTACCTATAACTTGAAAGCTTCTAATCTTTGTATGTATGCACGTATAGATAAGGCATATAAATCACAAACTATGGTTTCTCACTCTGAATGTGCATTTTTTTTTGTTGTTTCTCTCTTCCTTTCTCTCAAATCTTCACCTTAGTGCGATTTGGTATAATCGAGTTGAGTCAAGTTTGAATGCTACTAAATTCGAGCTCAAATTAAAATTTTTGACTAAAATATCACTATTTTTTTAAAAAAATTATATTATTTTGATGGTTTTTTTATTTTTTTTATTTTTATAAAAAATAAAAAGAATAAACAACATAATAAAATTTAAACTCCTTTACTATTTCAATTAAAGTCTTTTTTAACTTTTATAAATATATTTGCTTAGTAAATTTATTTTATAAATATCTATTCCATATTAAACATTTTTAAATTGTTGTTTTAAATCAACTCAATTAAATAATTATTATTTTAGAAAATAAATTATATTATTTTAAATATATTTTTCTAACATTTTCCATCTTTTAAATTAAAAAATTATATTAAACACGATATTTTACATATGAAACTTAAGGTTTAGAAGTAGAAATTAATCTATTTTTTTGTTAAAGTTCACAACAAGTCCTTGTACTATATCATAAAGTTCATTTTAGTCCCTCTATTATTGAAAAGAACATTTTAGTCTTTGTATGTTTGAAAAACTGACATTTTAACCATTGCATGTTAACTTTGTTGTTAATGGAATAGCATGACTAACATGGCATTAAATTAAATTAAAAAGTTAAATAACAATTTTGAAGAATGAGTAAAGGTAAGGAACTGATTTTGCTATTACCTCAAATTGTTTTTTTTTTTTTTTTTTTTTTTTGCTCTTTTTGTAAATTTTTGTTGTGTTTTGTCCATATTAGCCATCATTAAGCCACGTGATTCCATTTATTTTCAAGACCAATAAACTTTTTAATTTGATTTAATTTTTTATTTAATGTCATGTCAATAACCATTAAATCATGTCATTCCATTAATGACGAACTTAACATATAATAACTGAAATGTCAACTTTTCAAGACTTTTAAAATAATAGAAGGACTTAATTGAACTGTTTGATATGGTACATGGAACATGGACTTGTAGTAACTTTAACCCTGTTTTTTTAAAGAAATAAATCAACCATTTGTCAAATTTGTTTTATTTGATGATATTGGGTTTTATCATAACATAAACAAAGAAGAAAAGAAGGAACACTGAACCCTAAAAAACTAACAATCGTTCGCCGTCTGTGGGAATCGAACCCACGACCACATGGTTAAAAGCCATGCGCTCTACCGGCTGAGCTAAGACGGCCTACATTTTACGGTTGAAAGTTTTGTTTTAAAGTCGACGTCGACCTGGGCACTTATGTATGCCATCCTAGAGTAGAGTAAAATTTCCAAACCAAACTCAACTTTGGGCCTTTCTTTGGAGGGAATTACGACGTTAGGGTCAAATACTCCCCTGTTGAAGCTTTAACTGTGTTTCATCACCTCTCGCTTTTAGGGGATACATTATATTATACCATTCATACATTTATATTAAGATATTATTTTTGGATTATTATTCTATACATTCTCAGTGTAATACAAAAATTCCACAAGATATCATTTATTTTCAAGGTATAATAAGATAATAATTAAATAATTAAAAAAATATTTAATATCATATTAGATCCGCTTGTAGAATATAAAATAATTATCCGTTATTTTTATATAGAATTTTGTCATTTATCACCAATACAGCGGAAAAAAAAATTATGTTGATTTAAAATTTTCAATTTTTCTTTCAGGGTTCTTATTTTCCCCATCCCCATTTGTATTTGTTATAACTTGTTATTTTTATAATATTTAATTTATAATAATAATTAATTATTTAATAGAACAATAAAATTTTTTATATCTACATTATAGCGGGTCGCGGAGCATATATATATATATATAAGAGCTTTAATTGGGTTGTTGAAACTAATTCATTAAGTTTAAATTTTGTGATTTTATGAATTATTATTTCTCAGAATTATTATATCTCCTTCCCCTGTTTTCAACTCAACGGAAAAACCTCTTTTCTAATTTAGTGGATATACAAATAATGTTTCAATTTGAAGTGACTTAAAGATATTCTATATTTGTATAAGAAATTGTACAAAAATAAATCAAGACCTATTTTTAGAATTCGAAATTCGAAATATTTTTTTAAAGTATGGTACAATTATGACAAGAATCGAAACGCTTTTTATATAACATATCGTGTACAACCCAATATCTAGTTAGTTTGATAAATCATTAAAACAAGCACAAAGTGCGAACGATTAATACAATGCCTGTTACACAATTTTGAGATAGAACTCACATTGATTTTAAATCTTTAATTGATACATAATCCTGAGTTTAAACCTTAAACAAACTACTACATTATTTTTTATGTTAAATTCTATTAATAATACATGTACTTTAAAAAAATTATAAATTTAGTCCATATATTTAAAAAACTGGTACAATCCAAACTAAAGTCAACAAATTAGAATTAACTAAACTAAAACTCATACACATGATAAGACTCAAACATCTACACATATACTGTATTCATACTAAAAAACAGCTAAAAACTTTATTCATACTAAAAAAACAATTTAATACCATTAATTCAACCAAATAAAATTATATAAAAACTATTTCTATTTTATTCTCACCAAACTTCTAATTGAAAAACAAAAACACCAAATTAATTCGTCTAAGCAGCTCCCGCACCCTTGCCCTTCTTCTTATGCATCTTCTTCAAATAGAACTCCAATTCTTTACCTTCCAATATGTACCTAAACATATAAATTATATTAAATTAAATTAAATATTTGGTAATAAAATTGCATGTCAAATGGCATGCAAGCATCTTTTTACATATGCATGTTCAATATATATATTTAATTTTTGATGTATTTGAAAGTCCTTCGATGGAGGATGGCTTAAGAAAAACTGGAAGAATCCATAATCATCTAAAAGACACTTTAAATATAATATATGTCAAACACAGATATTTCAAACAAATAAAAATGTTGAGAAAACATAAAGATTAGTAATAACTTGTGTTGCTCTATCTATTCACTTCCTATAAATATGACCCTCCAGATACATCGAAAAAACATGTCATATGCATAATCATACACGACTCTCGCATGCAAATCCCAATAAGAAACAGATTAGAAACCAAAACTTACCCATCAGCTCTGCCACATTGACCAGGCCTGGAAGATATGCATGCCAACAATCTACCACCACCAAATTGTTCTTCAACGTGAGGATCAAGTTTGCGATCTTTTTGGCGCTTCTCAAGCTTCCTTGCTACATGCTTACTCCTCTTGGTTTCCTCGGCAGCCCCTTCTGGTTCCTGTCAGTTTTTTTATGCAGAAACAATAAATATCAACTCAAAGCTAACCCCAATCATCAAGAGCATGTTCAATTTCATTTCCTAAGCTTTTTTATTAAGTAGCAACATAGTTTGAAAGTGACCTTCAATTTTCAGTAAGAGAAAGCTAATTTATAAACTTTCTACCTCAGTAGCTTCCTTCTTAGAGGCCATCTTCTTCTTCCTCCCAATGTCAATGCCGTAGTGCTGAAGGTACCATTGCTTAAACGGAGCCGCATCAACTTGAATAATGGCACTCTTTACCAGAGTCTGTGTGCGAACAAGCTCATTGTTCGAGGCGTTATATACGACATCGAGAATACGAGTCTTACGGGTTACGGATTCACTACCCCATGAATAGTTGCCTGTATCCAATCTCAATGCTCTCCACTTCACGTTGCCTCCTCTAACACGGATTCTCCTGACGGTTTTGTTGCTTGATAGCTTTGTATTTCCTGGCTGGCGGCCGAGTTCATACCTGCCGCCGAGAAAAACCGATATCATCAACAAAGAAAACCGGGAATTCAATGGATCTATATTCCCAAAAGTATTCATCCATAAAGTACTGCCCAAGAACCTTAAATAACAGACATCTTGGCCCTCGAATCTTATGTTATTTGGACTCGAAATAAGTGTCAGATGCGAGTTTTTCCATGGATTTGGAAGGTCATATCCTTATTTCCATGTCCAGGTGTAACATTAGACACCAATATCACACAGGCATAACTCAAGAAACATAAAGCATCGGAGCAATAAAACTTGAATCATCTAAGCATAAGATTTCAAACATAAAATCATACGTGAAGACCACAGGAACATCCAAAACAAACATATCAATCTTTCATGAATATATATACATGATTGAATTAAGATCCATGCATATACATATGTAAGTATGTATATTATACATATATGGGTGTCATGTAGGTATTACATGATTTGAATCTTCCATAATCCATACATATATACGTATTGACTCAAGAACGGTTAGTTTGTCAGATTTATTCATAAATCATAAAATCAAATGTTATGCTTCAAAAAGAGGCACCTTTGCTAAATCCCACAACATTTCTACCATCAATGATCATTGATCAACAATTTTTTTAACAGATCGATTGTTTAAGGAAAAGGAATCCCAACGTATTATTCATCAGCAGATTCACCAAAATAAAAAACCAAAAACGTAGAAAAATGGGCACAAAATGGAAAATTACTTCCGTTTCTTCCTCCAAGCCTTCTGCTTGCCACCGGTGGAACGTCTCTTGTGCATAGAATCCCTGGAAATACCTGAGAAAAGAAAAAGAGCATAAGGAGTGTTTTGAGGGTGAGAAAATGGAGGTATCAAGAAAATTACCCATGATGACAGAACGGCGCAAGGGACGGGTTCTGCTTCACTCTTTGGTTTCAATCTCCCAGGCGCTACCAAACCTCTACCTTTGTTTTTATATTAGAGGCTAGCTGCTAATCGCCTACCAATTCGGTACGTATTTTGAACAAATTTTTTTTTCTAAATTTTATTTAAATTACTATTTAATTATAAAAACTATTTTAATTTTAATTTAATTTCTTAAAATATCTATTTATTTTATTTGTTTAAATTTATTATTAATATGGATATTTAAATTATAAATAAAAAATTAATATTTTAACCTTTTTAAATATTTAGTGAATTTTCAAATTAAAAATATAAAAAATCATTGAATTTCAAATTATATTAAAAATGTTTTATCTTAACACTTAAATTTAAAATAAAAAAGGTTTCATTAAAAAATTATCTTAAAATAAAAAAATAAATTTAAAAGTAAATTTTTATTTATCTAATTAACATAAAATAAGAACATATTTATTTATTTATTCATTTAAAATTTAATTTTTTTAAAAGAAATAACATTTAACATTTTAAAATTTTAATAACATTTAACATTTTAAAATTTTACTTTAAAAATTATATCTACTTCATCTTTAAATATTTACTAAATTTTCAAATTAAAATATAAAAATTCTAATAATCTTCAAATTTAAATTTAAAAATTAATATATATATATATATATATATATATATTGAGATAATCTGTATTCATTATCTCTATGATCATATGTATTATATTATATAAATAATTTATATTCATTAGCTTTATTGTAACTCTTCCTTTGTCTTGTTTTTTCGACTAAAATACCAATAAATGTCTTTTTTTTTAATTACGAAAATACCAATAAATATCGTTCCTATAGATAGAAAGATTTTTTTTAAAGATTTTTATTTATATTAGTTAAAAGATTTTTTTTCCTCCTTTATTCATAACCTTTAATTTTATGCTATTAGTTAAGAGATAAAGTAATTTCACATTTTTTACGAATAAACTGTAAATTTATTTATGAGTTTATATATATACATATTTCATATCTCACATTATTTAAGAAAATAAAAGACTTTTAAGATCTATATAAAAACCTGTTGTGACAAAAAACACTTTCAACTAAAAACGTTTTACTTAAATAAATCAATTCCTATAAATATTTAGAAATTCAACCTATTTACCTATTTTCATAATTAAAAAAACACATTTATTAGCATTTTAGTTTTTTTTTTCAATTAGTTCTGTTAACTATTACTTTTACTACTTTATTTTTTTTGTTAGCATTTGGTGTTTTACTTTTTTTATTATTAATATTTAAATTTTTATACTTTTATCTTCATTTTGGAATAAATTTAAGGTATTCTCAAACCTTATGTAATGGCTTAATGATTAGAGTGTTTATCATTTTAGGTGTGATTTGGATTCGAGCGGTACTAGTCGCATTGTTGTTAAGGCTCTACACTCCTCTTGTAATTCACCAAAAAAAATTAAGGTACTCTTTCCTAGACCTGTCCATGAACCAAGCCACCTAGCCTAGCCCAAAGGCTCATTCGAAAAGTGAGAGGGTTTGGGTAAAAATATAAGCCTGAAAAATGGGCTTGGACAAAAAAAATAAGATCTATTTAAAAAACGAACCGACCCTCGAGTAAGGCTTTATTGGCCCAACTCGAAAATGAAAACAAAAAAAAAAAATTTGTTACTTTTTTTTACTATTTTTTTTGCTGTTTTTTATTATTCTCTTGTTTTTTCACTATTTTGTAACAATTATGTTACTACTATTTTGTTGTTATTATTTGAATATTGTATAACTCTTGTTTTATTGTTAATTTTGTTACTATTTTTCATATTTGCTTGTTAAGTTACATTTATCTTAGTGTTATTTAAGTATACATATTTTTTTAATTTATTTTTAATTTGTTGGAAAATATTTATTTTAATATTTTTGGTATTTTTATGTATTATATATTTTTTAAAAATTATATGAAAATAATATAAAAAATTAATATGGGCGGGCTGGGTCGGGCTCAGGTTTTAATATTTTATCCGGGCCAGGCTTGGGCAAAATTTAGGCCAATTTTTCAAGTTCGGGCCTAGCAAACGGGCCTAAAATTTTTCCCAAAACCGGCTCGACCCGTGGACACCTTTACTCTCTCCATTTTCTCTTCAAAAATTCCTTGTGATTTTTATGTGTCGCTTTATGAAGTGATCTACATTGAATTGTTGCCATATATGTGTATCTTGTAATAATATATATAGTATGGTTTTTACACACGTTTTGCATTGGGTTAATTATTTATTTCTTAACTAAATTATGGTGTAAAAACTTAAAGGTTACAATTTGCTCAAAGTTTTTCTACTTTCCATATATTTAGAATTTAATCTCCATACTTTTATTTTTAAAATTTTTGTCTCTACTTTTCAAATTTAAAAATTTAGGTTAATTTGTTAACCCTATTAGAATTCTTTTGTGTTAGTGTGGCATTTTGAAAAATAAAATAAAATAAACTTTATATTCATGTAACAAAAAAATAATATTGTAACGAACATGAAGTTAGTAAAGAATTTTAATGGTGCTAACATTTCTTAAAAAATTCACATAATTATTTTAATTAGAATAAAGTATTTAGACTAACTAATGGTATTATAAAAATTAAGGTATCAAATCATGTCAAATTTAAAATATATAAATTAAATTTCTAACTTAAGTGAAATATAGGAATCAAATTGAAATTTAATCATTCTTATAATCTAAAAATTGGAATTGAAATTTACCCATAAAATCCTCTTGAAAAAAAGAAGAACAAAAAAGAATTGGACAGGTGTCCATTGTGAATGTAGTTGTATAGATATACATATGTAGGTATATATGATATGATGTCCCTGCAAAATATATATGATACGATGATCTGTGAACAAAAGCGAGGGTCGATATTGGTGATCTATAAACGAAATATATACACTATAAATAACTCTGTTTTCTGCATTGTTGCAGGCTAACAGAAAGATGAACAAAGGCAAAAGAATGACAATATAAAGCTCTAGAAAAGGAAATAAAAAAAAATCAAGTTATAACTTACAGTGTTCCAAATATAGTATTGTTTGGAATGTTCTGCAAAAACACGGACCGAGTTGCCGGATCGGCCGAAAATTGACCGAGTATAGCTATAGTGGTCGTGTTACTGCCCAACTTCTCAATCTCTCTAGAGATCGTACATGTATGGTTAGCCTCCACAACCACCATGATATCTCCACCTAAGATTGGTGAAAGTGCTTCTACTATTTGCCTGGTGAGTCTTTCTTGCACTTGAAGCTTGAATCCAAAAAAATGCACGATCAATTGCAAAAGGGATGTTCAAATGGGATTGAATTCGTCTGTAGGGTGGATGTATCCGATATGGGCAATACCATGAAAAAGAAGTAGATGATGCTCGCATTGGGACCAGAATGGTAGGTTCAACTCCGAATGGATATGTTCGGTATTGTTAGAGCCGACACTTGGTTTAAAAATATCTATCTGGTTATGAGTAAAGCCGTTCAGTTTCATCTCCAATTTCGTGTTCTGAAAGTTTATCAACTACCTCAGGAAATGACTAGGAATTTTTATAAGTTCTTCTCTTAGTGGATCTTCACCCAATGATCTAAGTATAGAAGCTAATGCGCAACAACCATACCAAGGTTTGGTCTTACATGCTCATGGGAGATTTTAACAATAGGAAACTAATAGGAAGGGTACCAACGTTGTTTTGTAGAGTGCCGAGTTGGAATTTTCTCCACAGTTACACCTTTGAAACTCAAAAGACCTAGAAAATCACTCCAGGCATCAGTTTTTTCATTTTCAAAAACTCCCGAACCCGAAGAAACCAACACATTTATCCATCCTTGATGCTTTGAGTCAAGAACGACTGATAACATATTTATTTTGTATATTTTACGTGCTCAAATAAACTTGTTCTTGAATTAATTCACTCTAGTTGATGAATTTTATGTTTAAATCTTGTCAAGAATGAAATTTGAATATTTTAATACAAAAAACAAGCAGAAAATGATTCAATTGGAGCATGAACAATAGAAGAGAGGCCAAATAAAAAATTTAGAGATATTAAAGGGCTGATCAGATTTTTTTAACCGTGTAAAAGTCAAATTTAGAAAAATAAAATCTGATATTTTTCATGTAATTAGTTGGTAGATGGGATTAACCTAATTTTAACATATGATTTATGTATAAATAGGTGGCATAATGGACTTGAAAAAATACACATTAATTAGCTTGAATTGAATTGAAATTGTTTTTTATTCTTTCCATTTCCTGCGTTAGTAGGCATACCAATTTCATTTCACTTTTTCTTCTTAGCAAATTTGTTTAATTATTTCCCAAGTCTCTTCATCTTTCCATCTTTCTCCATTACCATTAAATTCACTTCCATAACCAATAAAGCATGATAAATTTCATGCTTCCCTAAATTCAAATTAGCTTTAGGTCAGTATTCTTTCCGGTCAAGAATTGTAAGAAATTGTATCTGCACTAAAAATCCTTCAAATTGATATTCACCATCTCTTTGGAATATTGGGATTGACAAATTCATCCCTTAAAGTTAACTCGATTTCAATTCAAAAAGCGCGTTGGGTTAGAGTCGTTTTGGCGTACAGTTGAGAAGTCGAGTCGGTCTTGTAGTATTCAGATTTTCGCGAACAAGTTAAGGGATATTGTGATCGGATTTAAACGTCCCACACAGTTGAGGCCGTTAATCCAAGTTGGGTTCTTCATAATACAAGGCTACCGGGGTCTTGAATTGCAAACTCGTATATCGCGATTAGACAATCGATAAGGGTTGGTTTGCAAGGCGTACCGGGATCAACTATGAGAGGAAAGAATTGGTGATTAAAACATTCTTAGCCGCTATAACCAACTTATTGTTTGGAGTAGAAAACTAATTTTTGAGGATAGATTCAAAAATCGAAATCCACCGAGTCTAGGGCTAAGGCTTTATAACTCTGTTTACAAAATTCGAATTTATTTCCCAATTTAATTTTATTTTTGATTTATTTAATTAATTATTTATGCTATTTCATTTATTTAATTTCTAGTCATTTTGAAACTCCCCGAATTTATTTATTTTTAGCAGGTTATTTAAAGTCGTGGGCACATCTATTACCACGATTATCGGCACAAAAAAATTATGTTTACGAGAAAAACACGAAAGTTGATCATAATCACCAATCCCTGTAAAATCGATCCTACTACTCTTTACTACTGTTTAGAGTTGTTTTATTGTAGGAATTATTTTTATTTGGTGGTTTCGACGCCCATCAAATTTTGGCGCTGTTGCTTGGGATTGAAAATATTTTTCTAACTTTTGTTTATTTTCTTTATGACCAGATCAGAATCAGGGTCTCTAGAATTTAAACCAGAAATAGAGAAGTTGGCTTGAAAACTGCGAAGAGAAGCCATTTGACGCGGTGAATGACCACATCCCGAGTTCGAAACCGTATCTTATACTGAGGACATTTTCTCATTCGACAAACCATATGATATGACAGAGCAAACTATATGCCAACTCATAGCAGCCCCAGATGAACAACAACCCTTATGTATAACTTATCCAGCGGGAGGAATGTCGTTCATGTTGAAATCAGACCTGATTCATCTATTGCCCACCTTCCGCGGATTACAAAATGAAAATCTGCAATACTCATCTCAAGGAATTTCACATGGTTTGCACAAGCATGAAACCTCAGTGAATAACTGAAGATCAAATTAAACTTCGTGTTTTTTCTTTCTCATTAGCCGACTCTGTTAGAGAATGACTATTTTATTTACCTCCAAGATCTGTCAATACATGGTCTGACATATCTTGTTTATTTCTTGACAGGTTCTTTCGAGCAGTTCGAGCAGCCAAATTAAGGAGAGACATTGTAGGAATTCGGTAAAAGATGACTAAATCACTTTACGAATACTGGGAGCGATACAAAAAGTTGTGTGCAAGTTGCCTACAACATGGCCTGACTGAACAGTCACTCTTACAGTATTTCTATGAGGGGTTACTTCCAATGGAAATGAAAATGAAAATAATAAATGCTTCTAGTGTAGGGGCACTTGTTAATATAACGCCTCTGAAAGCAAAGGATTTAATTTCGACTATGGCTGCAAACTCTCAACAATTCTGACCAACTACAGACCCCATGAGACGGGTTCATGGGTTAAGTTTTCTATCTCTAGAAGAAAAAATTGATAAGCTCACTAATATTGTTCAAAATTTGCTTACAGATAAAATAGGCCCAGTCCGATTGTACAGAATTTGTGTTATGCCAGATCACCCGACGAACTCATGTCTTATCTTGCACGAGGGTTCGACAGAACAAGCGAATGTTGTCAAAAACTTTTCATGGCCACCCCAAAGGCGATATGATCCTTATTCAAACAACTATAAAGTGGGGTGAAAAGATCATCTAAATTTGAGTTATGGGTCAAATCCTCGATTTAATTAGCCATACCAACAAAGGTCACTTTTGAATCAACTGTTACCGCCTCCAAAATCATCTCTGGAAAACATATTGAAAATGTTAGCCAACAGTACCTAAAAATTCCAACAGAAGATGAAATCATATCTTCAAGAGTTGGATAAACAAATGAGCAAGCTTGCACTTGCAGTCAGTCGACTAGAGTCACAAGGAAAATTACCATATCAAACTGAACCTAATCCTCGACATAATGTGTAATGCCCCCATGCCCGAGACTGTCACCGGAGTCGAGCTTGAGGTGTTACTGAACATAATTTACCATTTTAAGAACTTAGAATTCTTTATTTCAGCTTTTACAGCAAGCTGTCTATCTACGTCATGGTTATAAAAAAAATCATATCTCGAGTTACAAAACTTGAAATCAAGATCCGTAAATTTTCTATGAATCTAGACTCATGTATCTATCTACTAATTTTTTTATAAAATTTTTGGCTTGGCCAATTAGTACAGTTTATTAGTTAAAGTTGCCCCTATTTCAGAACTCAACTGCACTAACCTCTACTTATTACGAACCACTTTTCTCCCTGTACAAAATTTATATGACTATATCGTTTGTTTCTCTTAAAACTAGATTCAATAATGATTCTGAACATATAAATTAATCCTCCTAATTAGTTTTGCACAATTTATGGTGAATTTCCAAAGTTGGAACAGGGGATCCAGAAATCGCTCTGGCCCTGTTTCACTAAAACTCATATATCTCATAAAATACAATACCTTTACCTGTTTTGTTTGTTCCATATGAAAATAGACACAATAAGCTTTAATTTCATATATTATTCTCCATCAAACCATGTTTCTACTATTTTTAGTGATTTTTCAAATTCACGTCACTGCTGTTACAATGTTCTGTTTTTAAGCTACTTTCACATTTTCTTTAGTTTCCATGTGATAGTTACCACCCAAGCATATATACTATCTTACTTGTATATCATTAGCCATTTCATTAGTTATCCACTATCAAGTATTTACATCCCATTCATTGAACATATCATAAGAACATCTATGTCAAAAGAAGCCAAGTCCCTATACATGCCATACACAAAAAGAAACGTCTAACTATACCGATAGGATTCCTCGATAGTGTGATCGGATCTCCGACGTTTCCTTTGATCCCCGAGTGGCTTGGCAAAAACTATAAGAAGAAGGAAATAAAGAGAGTAAGCACTAGGCTTAGTAAGTTTACAAGTAAATAAATCACAACATTCATCACACGGGATAATTATGCAACCATCAACTAGCATTATAAACTTTCTTTACATCTCATTTTCTACCTTCTTCTTTCTTCACTTACCTTCTTTCTTACCTAACCTTTCATTGTTTATGATTACAATCTACCTTTCTTTTGCTGATAATTCAATGCAAATTAACTTGTACAATGGCCCATTGAACCACTCGGAATACTAAGGATACTAGGGTCGTTCCTGTCTAACAATATCCTACCAATGCCATGTCCTTGACATGGACTTACATGAATTATTCCTGTCTCCAATGCCATATATCGAATATGGGCTTACATGGCTCATTCCTGTCTCCAAAGCCGTATATCTAGTACGGACTTACATGGCTCATTTCTGTCCTGTCCTGTCCTGTCGACCCCTAATGTCATGACATTTCGTATCCTAACATTCCTAAGGTTCAATCGGGACTTTCTACTGCTTTTCTCTGTCATATCACCTTATATTCAACTTGATTATTTTCATAAAATAAATATATAAATGCTGGAAATTAACAATAATAATGCAAAATGAAGGAATATTGCATTTATTTACTGTAAACTTACCTCGATACAAAATGTGACTAAACTTTACAATTTAGTCCTTACTTTTTCTTTTCCCCGATCTACTCCCGAATTTCGTTCTTCTTGATCTATAATAGAAAATTTAGCTTATTTAATATCAACATTTATCAAAACAGCCCTTTACTCAAACTTTGGCAAAATTACATTTTTGCCCCTAAACTTTTGCATATTTACACTTTTGCCCCAAGGCTCGGAAATCAAAACTTATCACAAATTCTTGTATTTTAAGACATGCTGATCATTTATTTACCAACATCATCTTCAAATTCCTACTATAACATACACTTATGTACAATAGGTATTTTTACCAATTTAGCCCTTTTTCTCGTTTTTACCTAAAACCGAGTAGCTCAAGTTGTCTAGCATAATTTAAAACCTCATATTCTATCATAAAACATCAAAATACACAAATTTCACCTATGGGTATTTTTCCAAATATGAACCCTAACTTAAAATATTGCTAACATAAGCTTTATCGAGCTACCAGGATCTCAAAAACGTAAAAATCATTAAAAACGGGGCTTGGAATCACTTACTATGGAGCTTGGAAACTTGAAAAAAACCCTAGCTATGGAGAACCCTTGAAATTTGGTGCTAATGAAGAAGATGATGAATTATGTGTTATTTTTCCCTTTTTATTTCATTTAATATCCAAATGACCAAAATGCCCTTTCCTTACTAAACTTTCAAAAATTCCCTCCATGTCCAATTTTTGTCCATAAACTTAAAATTGGTCAAATTCTATTTAAGACCTCCTAATTAATATTCCAAAGTAATTTCATACTAAAAACTTCTAGAATGCAAGTTTTGCAAGTTATTCAATTTAGTCCTTACTTTCAAATTAAACACTTTATGCATAGAATTTCTTCACGAAATTTTCACACTATTATGCAATCATAATATAGACCTCAAAATAATTATTTCTATCTCGAATTTGTGGTTACAAAACCACTATTCCGATTAGGCCCTATTTTATTTCGATTAGGCCCTATTTTGGGATGTTACATAATGTAAGTGCTATGACATTGATAAGTGGAACAATTTTGGAGTCAGCTCCTGACACAAATCGTACCCACAACCCAAAACGAAAAAAATGAAAACTTGATCCAGCGTCAACTACGGATTTGACTCCTCAAAGGTCATTTGCAGTACCGCCTTCATTTCTTGGAAGAATCATCCAATACAAAAAGGAGTGAGAAGAAAAGGAGATCATTGACACATTTCAAAAGGTAGAAATAAACATCCCTCTTCTTGATGCGATTAAGCATGTTCCATGATATGCAAAGTTCTTAAAAGAATTAAGCACGAGTTAGAAGAAGCTCTTAGGCAATGAAAATGTGAGTGTTGGAGAAAATGTCTCTGCCATTTTACAAAAGAAAATACCACCTAAATACAATGACCAATGTATGTTTTTTATATCTTGCAAGATTGCCAGTGTTGGGATTAAAAAAGCTATGTGCGACTTAGGTGCATCTATTAATGTTATGCCTTTGTCTATTTATAAACTACTAAATGTGGGTCCTTTTAAGGAAACAGGTGTAATCAT
This sequence comes from Gossypium stocksii, assembly GCA_020496765.1. Lineage (NCBI taxonomy): Eukaryota > Viridiplantae > Streptophyta > Magnoliopsida > Malvales > Malvaceae > Gossypium > Gossypium stocksii. The sequence goes on from CM035623.1 coordinate 8,668,682, forward strand.
TCATGTAACGACCCGAATTTGACGGTTAGCGGAAAAGTTTATTTTCAGGTCTCCGTTTCTGAAAAATGGATTCGTAAATATTTATTAAAAATATTTACGAAATTAATTGAGTGATAAATTAAAGTTTAATTAAGTGAATTTAGCTTAATTAAGGATAATTGGATAAAAGGATTAAATTGAATAAAGTATGAAAGTTTAATTATAGATTAAAAGAAAATAAAAAGGACCAAATTGAAATTATGCCATTTAGCATAAGTGAGGCGACATATAAAGTAAAAATCTAAGATTTTTACTTAGATTTTAGTTATAAAATATATATATATATATATATATATATTTATTAGTAATAAATAATATTAAATTAATTTATTATAATTATATTATAAGATATTTATATAATAAATAAATTAAATTGTGACAAGTGTGTGATAAAAATAAAATACACGTGTAATAAATATTATACATACATTTGTAATATATGTATGTACTTATTTATTATTTAAGTAAATATTAATGTTATTGTTATTGTTAAATTGATATTATATTATGAAATAAATTAAATAAAAACAAATGTATGGTAAATAAAATATACAAGTGTAATACATATATTTGTACAATTGTAGTATATTTTATTTAATTGCTTTTTATTTAAGTAAATAGATTTTTATATGAAATAAATAAAATAAATAAAAGAAAGACAAGTGTATAAAAATGATTTGGTACAAGTGTAATAATATATATGCATACAAGTGTTAAATAAATATTTGTTATTAAATAGATTTTTAATATAAATTTTTTATTGTTATTATTATATATAATAGTTTAATGAAAAAGGAAAAGAAAAAGAATGAAAGAAACAAAATCGAAGAAATGAAACAGAGAAGGAAGGAAAGAAAGAAAGAAAGGAAAGAAAAAAAAGGGAAAATTCAGGGTTTGAAGCTTGAAGTTTAAATAGGTAAGTTAATTTAGCCCTTTTTACTTAATTTTGATGTTTTAGAAGCTTTGTAATAAGGTTTTGATGAAATTAAGTTGATATTTTGAAAGTTATTAGATTTCTAAATATGGTTTATGTTGAATAAAATGATGAATTAGGGATTAAATTGATAGAAATTCAAGTTAGAAGTGAAATAATGATTGAATTGTAAAGTAATTCATAAGTTTTATGCTTTAGGGACTAAATTGAAAGAAATTCGAAATTAGGAATTTATGGGAAATTAGAGAGTTGAAATTTGATTTTAAGTGATAGTTGAGTGAAAAAAATAGATAATAAATTGTAAAGAAAACAAGTTAGTTTGAATTGGGATTAAATTAAAAGTTATGTAAATATTGAGTTGAAATTGGAATAAATAAAATGAAATTGTATATTGATGAATTTTTAATTGTTTAATTTCCGTAGCTAACATTGTGCCGGAAACCTCGGTTAAACAAGGAAAGAGGCAAAGTCGACGGGGGTTAGCCCGGAAATTACGGCTTGTATTTCTATAATCCGAACTTAATATTTAATTGTTGAAATTATTATTTAATATGTATGATAAGTGCATTGAGATGATTATTTGAATTGGAGTGAACATTGGTTGAAATTGAAAAGTGAATTTAATTATTAATTTTTGTATTTTGATTAAATATTATGGTAAGTAATTAAGGTGAGAATTATTTGTATTGCGTTTTACAATTGAATTGATTGATTTGGCATGTGATATACGTGATTGATGTAGAAATTGATTATTGAATGTATATTATATTAAACATTAAATTGATTGGGAATGTGATGGAATAAATATGAATATGTGATTATTGTGGAATTTGAATATTTGTTATTGAAAAGTGAATTGAATTGTATTGAGTTATGAATTTATGTGATTAATTAAAATGTGTATTGATTGAAAAAAAAATTGAAAGTGAATTAAATATCCTATTAACAGTATCGGGCTAAGTCGGATATAGTTGGCATGCCATAGGATATAGAAGACTACGGGTTTTGCCGGCTTACTGATCAGGCACTTATGTGCTGAATACTGTTACTGTTACTGATTCCCCACTTTGTGTGTTGAATACTGTTACCGTTACTGTTACCGATTCAGCACTTTGTGTTTGAATACTATTACTGTTACTGTTCCGGATTTGTTCCAATGAGGTACTCTGTGTATCGTACTGCTACTGTTACTGTTCCGGCTTCGGCCGATGAGCACTATGTGCTACTTTGGTGTATTTGGTTGGATCCGTGTATCCGTCCAAGTCCGAGTCAAGTTAATAAGGGTAAATAAAGGTACTGAATAATTATCTGCTACTGAATAATTGACTGTTATTGGATAACTAACCGCTACTGCGTAAAAAAAGAAAATTGTTACTGAATAATTTATTATTACTGACTAATTTATCGTTACTGAATAATTGACTATTAAAGAGTGACTGAATATTATTAAACAACTAATTGTTATTGAATGATTGAATGTTACTGAACGAAACTAAAAAAAAAAATTGATCGATACTGAAAATTATTTACTGATATTGAATAGTGAACAGAAGTATAAATGAGACATATGAATAGAAAATATTATTATTTAAATGATTGTGAATTTATTTCCGAAAGCTAATTGGGTTAATAGATGATAAAAATCGAAGGAGTTATAAATGATTTATCTATGAATTGTATAATTATACAATTGTATATGACATATGATTTTTAAGTATTTGTTATATTTTCATTTTATTAAGTGTTCGAATTATAGAAATACCACTGAGTTCATACTCAGCGTACGATTGTTTTCGTGCGCAGGTTAAGTTAAAGCTAGATCGTTGAATCAACATCTCAGGCCGATCCCGAATTCAATGAGGTAAAGAGTGTTAATAGTTGGTAATGGCATGTACCTAGGATGTTTTATGTATGTGTCGTTTTGGATTGTTAATGTATTGATGAAATAAGTATTGGTAATGGTATATAATAGGACTTGACTAATTTAGTATGAATTTGAATCATATTGATAATATATGATAAGTGATTGGAATTGAGTATTGGATAATATATAAAATGTCTAAATTTAACAAGTTTTGAGCATATTTAAATGTGTTTAGATGGGTTGAACATAGGTATTTTATGTAAATTGTCCAATAGGTCCGGTAATGCTCCGTAACCCTGTTCCGACGACGGTTTGGGGTTAAGGGGTGTTACAATTCAGCTTGCAGATAGGTCAGTAGTGCATCCAGAATTAGTGTTGGAGGATGTTCTTATCAAGGTAAACGAACTTATTTTTCTGGCAGATATCTACATTATCGACATGGAGGATGATAACTCCGCCAATTTTTTCGATATTCTACTCATGAGACTATTTTTAAGCACTACGTGAACGAAAATTGATGTTTGGGGTGGAACACTCACCATAGAATTTGACGATGAAGTTGTTAGGTTTAATTTTTATGAGGATATGAGACATCTCAGTGTAATAACAAATGTCTCTAATGTCAATGGAATGGAACCATTGAAAAACTTACATTTTGAAAAGGATAAGTTACAAATTATGCCTAGCAGGAGTATAGGTCTCGATGTTAAGCAAGAAGAATTATCGATGACAAAAAAATCAATACGTGAAGCTATCATTCGCATGAAGGCCTTGAAATTAGAGCTCAAACCGTTTCTAGAACATATAAGAATTCTGATAGAAGAAAAGGCAAACTTGAACAGAGAAGTTCAAAGACACCTCAATCCACCGATAATGGGGGAATTCGAGAAGTGCTTTAAGGACAATGGACAAAGGTTGAAACCTTTCTACAAGAACATCCAAGTGCACGAGATGGAAAAATTAATTCTTAATGAGCCATACAGGTAACTTAAGGTCGTCGAGCTAACAACGTTAAACAAAAGCGCATTTTGGGAGGCAACCCAAATTTATTTTAATTTATTTAATTTTGAATTTCAATAAAATTTAGGTTGAAAATAAAATGAATAATAACAAGATTATTATTTAATCCATTTAATGTGTTATTTTTCAGGAATATGGTGGAGGCCGTCGATTTTTTCAGAAATCAGATATCGATTGTGGCGTGGGCATGCCTTGCTCAGTACAGCCATTTATTTTCTTCACAACCCAACACCTCAAACCCAAATAAAAAAACACACACACACCTAACCCAATCTATTTTTTTTCAAATAAACCCAAGTCTCCACAATTCTCACCATCTTGCAAAATAGCCACTCCCAACGCTAATAACCACGTTAAATATACACGGGGATTATACTTGACCTTTCTCCCTACTAGATTTTAATTCTTACACAATATACTTGAGGATAAGCATAGATTAAGTAGGGGTGTTGATCAGTAAGTGTGCATGATTGATTTTCTTTTCGCTGCGTGTTTGTTTCTCTTTCACATGTGTTAATTCTTATGCTAGATTATTTGTTAATTTGTTTGACATTGAGTCTCTAATTCCACTGCTTAGTCAATTTAGATAGTTGAGTGATTCTTGAATTAAAGTGTTCATTATCTAGTTTAATCGACATGTGTGTTATAAAGTTGATATATATAATTAGATTGTTTCATGAAAATTGATTGTTTATAATTGCTTGGTAAGAATATTGTGTTTTCTTGTAAATAAATAAATAAAGAAAAAATGGGTAATAATAATAAATAAAAATACTACTCCGTTGATGGCTCAAGCTATGAGTGAAGATTTCGTAAAAGTGACCGAATTTAGTAACCGGGTTGAGATGCTTCAGTTATCATCTCATCTCGCGTAAAAAGGTTCGAGTGACGAACCGAAAACTTGCAGACATTCCGCTAACCGAGCTGCCATGAGTAGGGAAAAATAGTCCGTTTGGAGACATATCAAATTGAGTAACCGGAGTAGGGTGCTTAGGTTGTTATTCTAGTTCACGTAAAAAAGGTTTGACTATGACCCAAATTTACTACATAATTAATTAAGAATAATACTTTGTAAATTTTGGTTCAAACTCAATTTAGTGAAACGATTTAATTTATATGTTTGAATTTTATGGACACTTGTTGATCAAACTAAGTATTTGAACACTTATTCATTTTTCGCCTAAATTGTTTGCATTGATCATGGTTATGGAAAAGAGACTTGATTTTTTATAAGTTACTGAATAATTTCTAATAGAGGAACGTACAGTATGCTTGAGAACAAGCATAGGCTAAGTAAGGGGATTTGATAGCATATTTATTTTGCATATTTTACGTGCTCAAATCAACTTGTTCTTGAATTAATTCTTGCTAATTGGTGAATTTTATATTTAAATCTTGTCAGGAATGAAATTAAGATACTTTAGTGCAAAAAACAAGTATAAAAGGATTCAATTGGAGCATGAACAATAGAAGAAAGACCAAACCAGAAATTTGGAGATATTGATCAAATTTTTTTAACCTTGTAAAAGCTAAATTTAGAAAATAAAATCTGATATTTTTCATGTAATTAATGGGTAGGTGAGATTAGCCTAATTTTAACTTATGGTTTATATATAAATATGTGGCATGATGGACTTGAAAAAATATACCTTAATTAACTGAAATTGAATTGAAATTATTTTTTATTCTTTCAATTTCCTGCGTCTGTAGGCATACTGTCACTTTCATTTCATTTCCTTTTTCTTAGCAAAATTGTTTAATTATTTCCCAAGTCTATTCCCATTTCCATCTTTCTCCATTACCATTAAATCCACACTAAAAGTTAGCTTTAGGTCGGTATTCTTTCCGGTCAAGAATCGTGAAAACACTAAAAATCCTTTAAATCGGTATTCACTATCTCTCTGGAATATCGAGATTGAAAATTCATCCCTTAAAGTTAACTCGATTTCAATTCAAAAAGCGCGTTGGGTTGTAGTTGTTTTGGCGTACAATTGGGAAGTCAAGTTGGCCGTGTTGTATTCGGATTTCTGCGAATAAGTTAAGGGAGATTGTGATTGGATTTAAACGTCTCACGCGGTTGAGGTCGTTAATCCAAGTTGGATTCTTCATAACGCAAGGCTGCCAGGGTCTTGAATTGCGAACGCGTATATCGCGGTTAGACAATCGGTAAGGTTTGGTTTGCAGGGCGTACCGGGATCAACTACGAGAGGAAGAATTAGTAGTTAGGACGTTCTTAGCTGTTATAACCAGTTTATTGTTTGGATGATAAAACTAATTTTCGAGGATCGATTCAAAAACCAAAATCCATCGAGTCTAGGGCTAAGGCTTTATAACTCTATTTACAAAATCTAAATTTATTTCCCAATTTAATTTAATTTTTTATTTATTTAATTGTTTATTTATGATGTTTCATTTATTTAATTTCTAGCCATTTCGAAACTCCCATAATTTATTTATTTTTCAGCAGGTCGTTTGGAGTTGTGGGCATGTCTATTGCCATGATTATCGGTACAGAAAAGATTATGTTCATGAGAAAAACACGAAAGTTGATCATAATCATCAATCCCTGTGGAATCAACCTTACTACTATTTACTACTATTTAGAGTTGTTTTATTAGAAGAATTATTTTTATTTAGTGGTTTTGATGCTCAACGATTGGCTCCAGGTTTGATTGGCTCCAGGTTTGAGAAAGGAATATGCAAACACTGGACAATCACAGCAACCCCTATAGGCTTGATTCCTAGGTGCAGAGTTGAACATACTTCATCTGCTAGACGTTGTCGGTTTTGCAGTCGTTTGACAATCACATCCGCTACTCTAGAGAGTTTGCTCAACCCCACTACCCAATCATCGGATGGCACATATCCTACATGACACTTGACTTGAAACGAGAGCAAGCATTGACTCACAATATGAAAACAGGTCAAGATCTCGAACGATCACAACCCTACCTGCTCCTCCAGTGTAACCAACTTCATTAGGCAAACCCAGTTCAGGGAATTAAGCTCTTTCAACAATATCCTTTACTTTTTGTTTGTAACCTGAAACATGTAATGCAAAAGCCTTGATCAAAACTTAGCACAAAATATGAAATCACAATAACATAATAACATAAATATATACATATATATATATATATATATATATTACAAATAAAATACTAGCAGAAAAACCTTACTATGATCTTGTAAACTTAACACGAACTTCATACAAACATACATGAAGTTCCAAAAGCTTCTTAAAAAAAAACATGTAATATTGTATACTAATGTTTGAATTGGAAACCAAAAATTGCAAGATGAGTGAAAATATACTTAATCAATCAACCCGACATACTTAAATCTTTCAAAAATATCTCTCTTCTTTTTGTTTGTTTTGGCTTTTCTTTAGCTGGTTAAGTCCCGTAAAAAAATTGTAATATAATACATGGACACCATTTGCATGTTAGTTTTGGATCTTGTTTTAAATAACCCAATTTAACTAATTAATTACAAAAAGAATCTAAGTGAAAAATTATATACAAAAATGACAAGAAATTCACAATATCCGTTAGTGCTGGCCCCCAATGATGAGCTAATGATCGACTTTTTTTTTTAAATTTGGGTGCCGTCATTGTGTCACTCTGCACCGATATGTATTTTTTTTAATACTCATGAAAAATACAAATATTCACGGTGGAGAAAAAAAAAGACAATATATATTATATTGGTATGTTAGGTGGCACCCATTAAAATTTTTAAAAATATTTTTTTAAGTGTCGCCATCGTGTCAAGCGGCATCAACTTTGGTCATTGTTTTAGAATATTTAGAGTCGACTACTAGGAGATTTGAATCGTAGAAGTCAACGAGAAGGAAATCTCTTCTTTGACGTCGAAATCGGCATGAAAAATCACCATAAATGGCGACATCAATGGCTATTGAGTACAACGGCTAAGGTTTTCAATTGAAAAGAAGAAAAAGAAAAGAAATGCAATAAAATAAAATAACAAAAATGACACATGATGGCACTTAAAAAGAATATTTTTTAAAAAATTTAATAGGTGTCGTCTGACTGACCGACGACACTAAAAAAAATTGAAAACTTTTTAGTACTACTAACAAACCAACGACACTCATTATTTTTTTCATGATAAATAATCATATTTTCCACGAGTAGTATAAAAAATACATCCTGGCTGCACTCAAAAAATTCATTGCACTAAACTTGTATAACTAATTAGCCAATTAAAAGGAAACAACATAGAAAACCCATGACCCAAGTCATTCTCTTTTTCCTGTCAGCCAAACGACTACTGGCCCTTACTCCCTCTTCCACTTCATCCATTCCTCATTGTTTCTTCTATCTCTTCCCCCATATCCTTCCCTTGATGGGGTTTGCTCCCTCCTTTTCCAACATTTCATCATTTTTCAACATGAAGATTGAAGAGACCCCATTTATAAAAGCTTTATAGTAAGATCCTTGGCCTTCCGCTCATTTGCAAGTGGGATCTTAGCCCCTTCCAATTTGGATGTTATTAGCAGTTATCATTTGTTAGTGATTAATTTTAGAGGTTTGCTATAGATGGCATTTTTCAGTTTTCTAGAGGTTTTACCTTTGCTATGTTTCAAGCTTCTCATTTTTTGTTTCAGGTTAGTAAGCATGGGCGAAGCTAGGGGTTTACCGGAGCCTAACTCCTTAAAATAATTTTTTTAAATTATTTTATAATTTATATAAATTTTAAATTAATAATAGTAAAATTATATTTTACTCTAAAAAATATAAAAATTTAATTTAACCTTTGAAAAACGTATAAAGATATAAATTATTAAAATAACGAAATTATATTTTTATTATCATAAAAATATGTAATTTAATTTAAACTTCCTCAAATTTTTTACTTTTTAATTTCGTTACTGTTAGTAAGAATGTTTTCACCACAAATAAGTGTGATGCAACTAAGCTCTTTTGTATCAAGGTGGTTCTACTCGTACAAATGGCTGCCCACCAAGGTTTTCGACATGAGCCTCTCTTTATTTTTATGTTGATCATTGATTAAAGCCTATTTTAAGGGAGTTTGCCGTGATGTCTTGATTTAATTTTTAATTATTTTTATTTTATTTAAAATTATATTATATTTTATTAAATAATATAATTATATTTAATATTTAATTTTAAATAATAAATCAAACAAATTTTATAACAGGCAATTATTTAAATGTAAATTTGAACATTATAACATATTATTTTTCCAACTATAAAAGCCAAAAACCCTGTTTCAGCTGAGCCGAGTCATCTCGCATTCCTCCCTCAGTCTCGCGCCTCTTCAAGATCCACAAAAACCCTAGAAAGCGCCAAACAACTCATTGGAAAAGGGAGGTGAGTGAAAGGCCATTAACAACCAAAAAACAAAGTTCATATAAATATAAATATTTTTCGATTCAAATCTAAAAGCTCAGGTAAATCCTCATTTCTCAACTATTCTTCACTTCATTTCTGTTTCTCCATTTCGCTTTTTTTTTTCATTTTTTTTGTTGCTTTAACCTCTTATATCAACCATTAACGTTCAGATTTAGAGGAAAAAAAGATGCTGAACTTTTCTCAATAAATAGATACGATTGATTTTAACTCTGAACAAGAAGTTCATTCTGTGGATCTATTAGGTCTGTTTGTTTTCTCTGAAAGAAATTTCCGGGACTTTTTACGGTATATTCGATAGCTCAATACTTTATTTGCTCGGTGGACGTATGACTTATTGTTTCGTGACTATTTGCGGACTAAAACATATTGTTCCTTTAGGCTTAAGTCTTAGTTTGGGTTTTTGGTTTGATTTATGTTAGTGATTTGAATTTGTCTTTCGTTGCTTTGTAGGCACCAAATTGGCAATGGCATCTACTGAACAACAAGTCCCATCTGGAATTACAGCTCCTACTGCTGATGTTGTATGTTGGGTTCCTCTTATTTTATGTTTTAGTAATAAGAATACATATGAAGTTAGGCTTTAATCTATATTGTTGGTGATTTTAGGTGGGTAATGCCTTTGTTCATCAATACTACCTTATATTGCACCAATCCCCTGCACTGGTTCACCGATTTTACCATGATAACAGCAAACTCGGTCGCCCTGAAGAAAATGGCGGCATGAGTATCACAACAACCATGCAAGTAAGTTCTCTATGCCTGTCCCATTCACACACGTGTTTGGCTTGAGTCAGACTTTTTAAATGAGGGCATATGTTGTACGTTTACCATCATGTTCATGCTTATTTTCATTCTTTAATACAATGTTTTTATTGGAAACTATATTTTCTGCCCTTTTGAAAGTATGTGCCTTAGTAGATCCAGGTTTACTTAGCTTTTGGTGTGAAAATCTACTCTCTTCATGGTTCACTTGTGCAAAAATGAAAGGAAATGTGCCATTATAGTGAAGATCCTGATGCCTAAACTATTTTTCTACAAGTGAAGATTATGTAAAGAGCTTTAAAAAAAAAAAAGTTATGATTGATAATTTTTTTTATTTCCCAGCCACGAGATGGATTGATGTTCATATAAGAACTGGTTATGATATCAATTTTCTTCTACTTTTATGTTTGATTGTATTGGAACTTAACTTCTGTGAAGTTGAATTCTCTTATGTAATATCTAAATGTTAACTACTTATAGTTTGAGTTGGTAGAGTTGAAACCATGGTGCTTCATTTTGTGGACCAGGCCATCAATGAGAAGATACTCTCACTTGGTTATGGAGAATTTCTGGCTGAGATAACAACTGTAGATGCACAAGACTCACACAATGGTGGAGTAATTGTTCTTGTGACTGGGCATTTAACTGGAAAGGACAAAGTAAAGCGGAAATTCACTCAGAGTTTCTTTTTGGCACCTCAAGACAAGGGCTATTTTGTTTTAAATGATGTATTTAGATACATTGATGAAGCCAAACATCAAAGTGGAGGCCAGGAACTAGTTAGTAATATTGAAGCTTCTCTTATTACCGAGAAGGGTAATTGAAAACCCAGGCCTCCTTGTGAAATACAGAGTTGTAATGATTTCTTCAATTGATGTAGATATTTGTCTGCAGATCCTTCTCCTGCTCCTGAGAATCACATTGTTGAGCAACTGGCTGCAACGCCTGAAGAATCTAATGGGCCAGAAGTGTATGACCCTTCTGAAAATGGAGATGCTTCTATTGAAGAAGAGGAAGTACCAGTGGCTGAGGTTGTAGATGAAATTCCTGATGATTCGCAAATGTTTGATGATTCCAACTCCAAAATTGAGGAAGTGCCAAAGAAATCATATGCGTCTATTGTACGTAGCACTCTGCTGCATGCTAGGCTTCTAATCTTTCTCAAAATGACCTCTTTAGTGTTTATATTCCCAACTTTAAGGTGATGATTTAGCCTCTTTTGTTATTGTTATAGGTGAAGTTTATGAAGGAGAACGCAGTTCCTTTATCCACCCCTATGCATTCCCTTGTGAAATCTGCAGTTAAGAGCCATGACCAACCAGGAACTGTGGCACCACCTATTTCTCCAGCCCCAGTGTCTGATGCACAGATATCCAACAACAGTATTACAGAAAATGGGACCAATCAAGATGTGGAAGGTATCAGTTTTTCATCTTTCCTGCATAACTTTCAAAAGAACTCAGGCGGATTATTTGTAATCTGCTTTATTATGGTCATTTATTTATTTTTGCTTTGTATATGATTACTTATTTTGTCCGATTGTATGGCAGCTGAGGGCCCCTCCATCTATGTCAAAGGTCTGCCCCTGCATGCCACACCTAGCATGCTGGAGAACGAGTTTAAGAAGTTTGGACCTATTAAGAACGGTGGTATTCAAGTTCGAAGTCAGAAGGTAGACATCTACCTCATTTTTCAATGCATTAAATGTTCAGTGTCAGTATGTTCAGTTAATATTTTCTTTGTATTTCTCAATAGGGATTCTGTTTTGGTTTTGTGGAGTTTGAACTTGCAAGTTCTGCTCAAAGTGCCATAGAGGTATTTATCTTTTTTGTACTTTGCTTTTTCTTTTTATTATTTTCCTTCATATTGCATTTGGTTCATATGTAGATCTTGTATCATGGCATTGGTTGCAACAGGTTATGTGAATTGTGTTGAATCTTTATTCTTTATTTTTTTGATCTATTTATCCTCCTGTAGTTGATATGAAATGTAACTTAATTCATGATTTATATTTGATTTTTGATGTGCATCATGGATGCAATCTTACAAGTTTATATTAATGTCCCAAATGTTTTTCAGCTGCATTTATTAATTTCTTTTGTGCAAAAAATTACATGATTTTTTACCTTATTTCTTTTTTTCTTTGACATTTTTCTCAGGCTTCACCTATAAATATTGGTGGGCGCAATGCAATTGTTGAAGAAAAGCGGTCTACCTCTCGGGGCAAGTTGCTTTTATTTTTAAAATTTCCCAAAATTTAGTGAATAATATTGCATGATTTGACAAAAGGAGATTGATTGGGGTATGAGATTCTCGCGCTTATCATATATGACACTTTATGGTTATTAGAGAATTCACTAAAAATGAGCTTTGGTCATCTCCAATTAGGTGGTTCTTTTAGGTTAACATTCAAGAAGTGTTTCCATCCTACTACATTTGAAATATTTGATTGGTGTAGGACTAATGGTTTAAATTCTTGGTTGGATACAAGTCGTATTTAATTGAAGAGCAAGTTTTTTGATTAGTCCAGATTATAGAATTTAGTCAAAGATATTCTTTTGCATGTTATAAGACTGTCTTCACTTACAGGGAACAAAGGACGGTCTTCTGGTTCAGGGGCTGGATACAGAAATGATGGAGCAAGAGGGAGGTTAAACTATGGTGGTGGTGGCAGGGGCTACAGCCGGGGTGAGTTTGGAAACAGGAGCAACAACCGAGGAGGGTATTCCAACCGCAGAGGTGATGGATATCAAAGGGGTGACATGGGGAGTAATGGCGGCAGCCGCATGAACCGCTCTGGTGGACTAGCTGTTAATGTAGCAGCCAAGAACATGGCACCAAGGGTATCTGCCCCTGCTTGAAGACATTAATTTGGAAATTGGTTGGGAGTGATCAAAGATAGTTTTTTGGTGTGTAGTGTAGTGATTTATTGACATTGTTGCATATCATTTAGAAGAAAGCATTGAAAGCTTAGCAGAGGAAAAATGGCTGTGAGATTCATTTAGGGTTTTCGCTTCCTCATTAAGCCCATTTTGTCTTTGGACAATGTAATACTGAAAGGTTTTGGGTGGTCGTGGATTGTAGATTCAATTCTTGTTTGTTCACCATACAATTTTAGTGTTTTAGGCTTCTGGATAGGGAGCATTCTATTTTGGGAAAATCTACCTTGATCATGGTTTTTTGCCTTTGTTGTAGTCTCAACTTACATAGTTTGGATTTGGTTTAGTGCCGGATATGATGTGGTCTTGTCTGGGATATGAATGTTAAAAATAAGTGAGGTAATTCAAGCCCCACGTCTAAGGTTGGGGTTGGGTTAATTGCCAAGGGAAGTTATATAATTCATGCTAGAATGAATTTTTTGTTTTTTTCCTTTCCAATAATACAACCGATATTTTTACATTGAAACTTAATTATGAAAGTGTTTTAATTTTATTTTAGTATTTTTACTTTTTAATAGTGAAACCTAGGTTTGTATCAAGCGGTGTTGAGTTCAAAGATGTTGGAAGCCCATGCTTTGATTTGGGATAAAAATCAAAGTGCTACACCTTGTTTGGTTAGATCAGACCCCATTAACTCCGTTTATTTTGTATACAAACATGAATTTTTAACCTAATTTGCTTGCTCGTGCAAACAATTACTCCAACACGAGTGACCAAACGTAATCTAGTTTCATGCATTGCAGTATGTGGGTGACGTTAAGACTGAAATAAGTGCTTGACTTTAGGTCCGTGGACCAAGTTGTTAGTCAGTGAATGGATTTATTTTTTTTGATTTATATATGTATATAAAAAATATTTATAAATATCAAATAATGAGATTGAATAAATCTCAAATATAAAATACTAAAAAATGTTGGTGGTATATGTTTAATTTTCGTTATATTTAAATTTTAATATACAAAAAATTTATTCTATAAATTAATAAGTTTAAGGGTCAAAAAAGCCTTTAATTAAAAAAATTAATTGAGCCCTTAAAAAACATTACACCCTATTGAGTTCTTAATGATAAAAAAAATCAGCTAGGCCATTCTGTTAACAGAAACTATTAGTTGATTAGCTTGATTGTTAACGACGCTGACGTGACGGACGACAACCACCAAGAGATGAGCCCTGGAAGAATGTTGGTGTGGCAAGCTCATAAAAAAAAATTGATTTTTTTAATAAATTAAATATTTTTTAAAAAATATAAAAATTAATTAATTTATATCTGCAATAAATTTGAACATACAGTTGCCTAGGTTCATTTGAATATAGATAAAATATAGTCTAGATTCATTCTAAATGAGTTCAAAATTAAAAAAATTTAGAAATCATAAAAAATATTAATAATTATTTAAAATTTCTAAAAGATTATAAAAATTATAAAAAAATTGAAATTGGAAAAAAAAAATACAAGTTTTTATATATTTTTATTTTTTTATTAATAATTTATATATATATTCGAATATGAAAATTATGGCGGAGATAGAGATGGCGGTGGGAGAGCTGGTGGTGGCGATGGAGGAGGTGGAGCTAATTCTGGCGCTGGTGAAGGGGCTGATGATTGAGATGGCAGTGGTACTGCCGAGTGGGATTATGGCACAGTCACCACTTCGGAAATGGCGGAAGGGCAGGGCCAAGGTGATGACCAGGATGTGGGCCGTCATGAAAATGAAAATTAGTTGCAGGCAAAGAATGAAACAAGAATTGAGTTTCATTGCCATTGCTGCAAAGAATTGGGTCCACTGCTGCATCGGATGTAGATTCAGTAATTTATGTACCACTGTCATTATTAGTAATTATGTTTAAATAAATTTTAATAGGTTGATAATTCTTTCTATAAGATGCACTTTTTTTAAGTGCTCGATTGATTCTTTTTCATTTTTCACCAAGTTTTTTTTTTACCCTAAAGTCTAAATTAAACAATAAGATCATCCAATACTATGTAAGTAACAATTCATAATTCAACAAATCCAAAATAAATAATAAAAAATAAATTTAATTTTTTAAAATACAGTCAATCCTCTATATAACTGCCTCCTGCTATAATAACATTTCGCCATAACAACCAAGTTTCTAAAAGAATTGATTTTTATGTTTTATTTTAACTTTCTATAACAGATTTTCACTTATAACAGTGACAACATCCATAGTTATGAAGTAAGTTTTTATTAAATTAGTTATTTATAACAGCATATTTTTATTAAATTAGTTATCTATAACAGCATATTATCTAAATTTTTAAGTAAAATTATAGCTGTTTTACACAAACAATCCTATTAATTATCATTTATTAAATGAAAATGATATTAATTAAATATTATTTCAATAAAATGATTAAATTTCACGTGAAGAAATCTATTAATCATATTTCATTAAATAAAAAAAATTTAATGAGTTGAATTAAAGATATCAATTCAATAAACAATTAAGTTTACTAATTGAATATTCTACTATGAATTTAGAGATCATAATAAATTGATTACTTGAATTTAGCAACTAATGATAAATTGATTAATTTAATTTGATAACTCATATTGATTGATTGAACTTGTTAGATTTATAAACTTTATAATCAAGCACGTGAAAGAATGTAAAATAAAACATGCATAAAAGCAATAATAAATGCACATGCTATATGTCTTTTAATTTTGTTTATTTTGTTCCCACTTTCTACTTTTTTTCAACATAATTCTTTCTTTCTTTCTTTAATGAAAATTCACGATATAAATTCTATGGTAAGTTTACAACGATATTCTCTTTATAACAACATGTCACGGTGTATAACAACCACTACTCTGTAATAGGCAAAATCTGGGTAGACAATTGGGGTTGTTATAGAGAGGGTTGACTGTATATTATATTTCTTGTTACAAATAAATAATAAAAATTTAAATGTAAATCTAAAGTTTTTTTTTTTTTTTTTTTTTTGTGTATTGGCCAGTACGGGCAAAATCAACTAGCATGCACTAGTATAACCAAAATTTAAACCGAAATAAAACTTAAAATTTATTGTTTTGGTTTACTATTAGAACAGAGCATTCCAACTGATGCGAACAGTATCAAATAGTATCAACTATCATGCCGTGGACATTACTAGTAATCCTAACGTGCTTGTTTGCTTTGCAGCTAATCACTTCATGAGACTAATCGTATAGAAAGACAAATATTGAAAGGTTACCCTTAACTTGTTCTAAAGTATTTAATCAATACTTGTATTTCATTATATAGATTAATATTGACGTTTCTTTTATGAAATTGGATTTAATATATAATAACCTTACTAACCGGAAATAAGTTGAGAGAATATGTGAAAATTTGGGTGAAAAAATATCTTTTTAATTTAATTAAAATGTATGATTAACCTTAATTTATGGTTATCATCATTGTATTGAATATTAATAGAAAAGGAAATGAAGTGGATCTTAACCCAATATTAAATTTAGGTAATACTTTTGACAAAAAAAAAAGTTTATGTACCTTATTGAAAAATGATATAATTTAAGGGTTAATTTTGCATTTAAACCTAAAAAGAAAGTAAAAATAAAAACCGGAAAATACATGAAAAATTATATTTAATAATCATGATTACAAATATGAGTGGTACCAAAAAATTGTAAACATCAAAGGGAGGAAGGAACTAAGTTAATTATATCCGCATAATTAGGAATAAAGGAATAAATGGTTGTACTAGGATAAGTTCTTTTCAATATTTTTTTACACATTGTTTTTATAAAATACAAGTTCCTTTGAATATTTTTCTATAAATATATTACTCTCTCTGTATCCTATTTAGAGTATTTTTTTTTAAAAATAAAATAAAATCTATCTCGTCAAGATAATTTTTTCAGAACACATTATGTCAAATTTACTTTTTTAGAACTCATCTTGACAAAATTATTTTTCCCAGAACAATACTTAACAATTAAAAAAATTAAACCCTAAACTCATTCCCTAATTTATTTTTTCTTAAACCCTACCTAAACCCTAAACAATTAAAAACCTAATACCTTAATTTAATTTTTCCTAAATCATAATCAAATCCTAAAACCCTAAATTTAGGCCCTAATTTACAAGTAACCCACTGGAGATTACACGACCAAAAGCACGTCATCGTCAGCACTTTTTACTAAAGCGTGTCCACGTCAGTGCACTTTTGCCTGACATAAAGAAAAAGTGTTAACGTGGAAGCGTTTTTCTAGATTTTCCTTGAAAACACGTCCACGTCAACACGTTTTTGGGTTTTCAGTCTATACTCGTAATTATTTTTTGCAATGGCCCATTTTCGTAAAAAAATTCAAAAATGAGCATTTATTGGTACTAAACCCTAATTTGAGTCCAACAGTACTTCATGAGGGGGCCTAATACCAATTAATGTTTTCTTAATTAAGAATTTTGTATTTAATACACTAAAATATGTATTCAATATTCGCATTTAATAATATATTAACACAATGGATTCATGAACAGCCGGAATCGGTGAAAATGGTGATGTCTATGGATTGGAAGGACTAGATCCAAAGAAGTTAACAGGTTTTGAATGCTTTGAAGTTGGAGTAGGTTCTGTTGAATCTCCATGGAAGGTTTTCAAAGTATTTTTTCCTTGGTCGATGAAGATGATTTTGGATTTGGGGAAGACGCTTGGACTAATATTTTCCGAAAGTTCTTAGTTTTGGTAAAGGGTGGTTTTGTGTGGAGGTGGTTTTATTTTCTATGTGCTTTTACTGTTTTTGAGTCTGTTTTATTTTATTGTTCTTTCATTTTCCGGTGGGGGGTTTGTTTGTCATTTAGTTGTTGCAGTTTTTTGGTGTGTTATTTGTATCAGCCACTTCGAGTTTCACCCTTTATTTTATGAATATCAGTTACTTATTACAATATATATATATATATATATATATATATATTAACACAAAAATGCTTTCTTTAAACTATTAAAGGTTTGAAATTACAATTCTATGAAGAAAAAAAAAAACTCTCCTTTTCAATTGCTAAATTTTTTTCAAATTAAATATTTACTTTGTCAAATTAAATTTTAATAAAAAAATGGCAGTCCAAGTAAAGAATTTATTTCATTGATTGATGCATCTATAAATGATAGTAAATATTTTTAGAATTTTTTAGATGTTTCATAAATACTAGTTTGTTCATTAAAATCTTGGAGTTATTTCTTTAAACAATATAGTAAGATGAGAAGGGATTTTATGAAATTGTAATTTCACGTTATTTCTATCCCTTTTTAATAGGATAATGACAAATCAAAATTTTTTCCCAAATTTTAGTATTTTTAGTTGAATTTGAATTTTTTCAGGAGTAAAAAGCAGAAAATCAGGAGAAAAAATCTGATTTGTCATTCTCCTATCAGAAAGGGATAGGAATGACGTGGAATCACAGTTTTATACAATCATTTCTTATAGTAATATATCCCAATGTTTACTTTCTGATAATTTTTTTTTGGATTTTAGTTACATCCATCATTAAAAAATATATGTTTTTTTTTATGCCATAATTAAATGAGTTATTTCTTATATAAAGATATTTAGGTAAATGCAAGTTAAAAATGTGTGTATTGCTTTTTATTGATTTTTTATTTTATAAATTTTACTTTCAGTTTTTAATAAAATTTTATATTTTTTTAGATTTTGTTAGCATTTAAAAAATTTAGAATTTTCATAATTTTATAAATTTTATAATTTTTTTAAAAAATGTTCTTAACTTTCTAGAATCTTTCAAAAAAATATTTCTTTTAACATTCTTAATTTTTTTTAGATTTTCAAAAAGGTGCTTGTAAAATAATTAAGAAATGGGTAAACTACATCTAATGTCACTAAATTATTAGTAATTTTAAGTTTTGCTCATTTAACGTTAAAAAGTTACAAATGGTCACTGAACTATTTGAAAGTTTTTATTTCAGTCATTAGGTTGTTAAATATTTTTTTTAAAGTTTGACTAGCGAGCACCAAACGACGATTCGACAATGGGATGGTGGATCAGTATCCATCGACAAATAGAAGAACATACCTTAGATCTAAGTTGATCTGACAATCGATGTTGGAGATCAAAGAAAAAAATTGTTTAAATTTTAGTTCGTAGATTCATGATGTTTAAAATTGTTTCACAAAAAACTGAATTGTAAAAGAGTAGGAAGAAGAATAACTTTCGACTTGTGCGGGTAGTACAAATAAATAATGCCATACGATAGCTATTTTAATAGCTCAGTGACTTAAATGAAAACTTTTGTAATTCTAAAGTTAACAACTAAAATATAAATTTATTAATAATTTAATGACATTGCAATTTACCTTTAAAAAATCAATTAAATCCATAATAAAAATTTGTTCTCATCTATCATGTCTTTATTTTTCACATCATTTGTCACGTCATTAGGTATGAACCGTCAAAAATTTGGTGAAAAAGTTAAATTTCAATGAGTTATTTTCAAAATAATATAACACATTATGTTATGCTGATATTTATTGTTAAATTTAAATGAAAAATAAATGTAGAGTACATAAATAAATAGTCCAACTAGCACTTCATGAATTCAATATTCACATTTAATAATATATTAATACAAAAATGCTTTCTTTAAACTATTAAAGGTTTCAAAATACACTTTTATGAAAAAAAAAAACTTTCCTCTTCAATTGCTAAAATTTTTTCAAACTTAATTTTTGCTTTTATCAACAGCGGCGCTAGTTTTTGGCTAGTTATTGGTCAGAACATTTTCAACATTATTTATCGTGGTTTCTATTTTGTTTTTTATTGAAGTCTACATTATTGTGGTTTTGTTCATAATTTCGTGATTTTTATTTTGTTCACTTTGTTTTCTTTTAAATTATATGTGGTTTCATTTTTAATTTTTAGTTTCTCGTCATATTCTAGTGTATATATATATATATATCTATATATATCTAAGATTTGTCAAAATAAGGGTGCTGCAAAATCTATTAGAATCTGCTCTCAAAAGGCATTATCATGATAGATTATATTGATGATAATAGATCTGAGATGAAGAGGAGGGGGAAGATAGGCCATTTGAGACTTGGCCTGTTGTGCATCACTAGTGCGGTAGGTCTCTTGGGATTTTTGACGGTTGTTTCTTGGTTGATCGATGTTCATTGTTAGGTTGATTTTATGATGGCAAGATTAGGATGCAAATTTTAACGATTTAATCGAATTAATGCATCTTTGGTTTGTTTATGAATTATTCTAGTATTGTAGTTATTGTCAATTTGTCTCTCTTTTTCTTTGAGATTATTCTACGGACATATCATTTGTGCATTAGTTTGTAGGTAAAAGTACCATTAAGATCCTTGTACTAGGAGTCGTTGCAATTTTCCCCTTTATTAAAAAATAGACAAATTAGTCCCTATACATTAGATCAAAAAGCAAATCGATCCTTCTGTTAAAAATTTCATCTATTTTTACTGTTAAAAATTGATCCCTATACGTCAACATAAGGTACACGTGGCACATCACATGTAACTATTTGGTTATTTCGTTTGCCACATTAGTTTTTAACAGTAGAAATGAATGAAATTTTTAATAGAAATGGTCATTTTGCTCTTTGATCTAACATATAAAGACCAATCTACCCATTTTTTGAGTAAGGGTGCAATATGAATCTACCTTATAGTACAAGATTTCCATGTTACTTTTACCATCGTTTGTACTATATGCCATGCATTTATATTCTTATAATAATATTTTCTTAAAAAATCATTAAATGTTTGAATTTGATTATCAATTAACCCAACGCTTAATTAGGCTATAAAAAAAAGGCTAATTTGAGACAAATGTGGAAGAATTTTTTTTTACTAGAAATTGACAATTTTCTTTATTCAATCAATTCATGAAGTGCATGTACATCAACTGTCTCTTATCTACTGGAAAGGAAAAATGGCTGAGGAGCAAAAGGAGGAATCCGCTAGTGGAGGGGCTCGCATTTGATTAGATAGTTGGTGAGGCAATAGCTTACCAAGGCGAAACTAAAGAAATAATAAAAACTACAGTCAAAACACAACAATAGAGCCAAAGCAAAAAAAAAAAAAAATCATAAAATGAAAGGATTCAAATCCCTAATCAGCATCTTTCATCACCAAGAAAATCAATCATCAGTTACCAAAAACAGCTCGATTATCGTCCTGCTGTAATGGCCTAAATTTAGTGACATCGGAATAGTGGTTTCGTAACCATAAATCTGAGATAGAAAGAAAATATATTATAATAATATTGCATGATTTATATTATGATAGGAAAGTCATATGAAAATATCGATAGGAAAATATTATCGATTTAGTGATTAATTAGAAAAAGTACCTACTTGCATAAAATGTAAAAATTGTGCTAGAGACTAAAAAGATTAAATGGCTATGAAATTGAAAACTAGAGGTCCTTATATGATAAATAGGCCATCAATCAAAAGATGCGAAAATATCTTTGTCAAATCATCCATGGAATTTGAGAAAAAGGCTAAGGACTAAATTGGAATTAAAGAAAATTAAAATATGATAAAGATCTAATTGGAAATATCATCTTTTTCATTCATCTTCTTCCCCAAAAATTTAATGGAAGCCCTAGGAGAGAGAAAAGTCACTAACCAAGCTTAATTGGATCCAGACGAATCAAATATGAGGCTAGATCGAGGCAAGGAAAAAGTCTTGGATTAGTGAATTTTATAAACACGAACAATTGACGAGGTAAGTTCGTGTAACTTGAATTGAATTCTTTAATGCTTGAATTTTATGTTTATATAACATGAATGTGATTTGAATGTTTAATGTATGGTAAATGATGAAATGATTGAACATACTTGATGAAAAGGAAAAATAATCCCGGTTGAATAAAAGAAATTCAATGGATCATTGAAAAAGGATGTTACATGGGAAAATAAAAGGATTTAGCCCAGACGGGTAATCCTAATATAGCCCTCCTGAAATATATGTATCATTGAATGGATTTAGCCCGGATGGATAATTCAGATCGAGCTTAATAGAGTATTTGCCACTGAAAGGATTTAGCCTGGACTAATAATCCTGACAAATACTCTTTGAGCATATGTTACAAGGGATTTAGCTTGGACTGGTAATCCCGTTGTGTGAAATGAGACTTGAGAGTGTGGTCTTTGAAAAGAATAAATATGAATTGACGAACTTGAACTTATACACTTTAAGTGTACTACTGGAAATCCATCGAAATTTTGAGAAATTCAACGAGATAAATGTAGAAAATGGCAAGTACATAGAATCATGGAACCGACGAGCTCATCATTCATCTATGTATTAAAATTATATGATGTTATTTGACTAATTCATAGGATGAGTTTGTATGTGATAGGCAAATGTTCTATTATTATGGACATGTACATGTTTGATGTATTGTATTGGAAATGTATGGTAAGTTTAATTCTTGTTACATGAACTTACTAAGCACCAAGTGTTTACCCTGTTTCTTTTCTACTGTTTTATAGTGTTCGGAAGCTAGGAAGGTTGGGGATAGGTTGGAGTCACATCACACTATCTATCGAGTTATTTTGGTATAAAAGATGATTTATTTTGAGAAAAATAGCATGTATAGACTAACCTCACTATTATGGGTATTGGAAGGGATGGATGTAAAAATTAGCCATTGGTGTGGCTAAAGTTAACTAAATTTTGGTTTGTTGATAAATTAAATTATGGCCATGCATAAGCACAACATGTTGAATGTATTAGAATGGTATGAAATAATATTGAAATTGCTTGGTTGGTATTGGAATGGTTTGGTGCAGGTATTGGATGAAAATGGGTGAGAAACGAGGCTTGAATATAGCCTTGTTTTTGTCCACACATGCATGTGTCTAGGCTGTGTGTGACACACAAGTTGATACACGGGCGTGTGGTCAGGTTGATACACGGACTGGACACGGGTGTGTGCCTCGGCCGTGTGAGACATACGGTCTAAAGACATGGGCGTGTGATACGGCCGTGTGAATCTTGCACCTAATTTTAAAAATTAAATTAACCACACGGCCTAGCAACACGGGTGTGTGCAAGGTCGTGTGACTTAAATTTGTACATGGGTTGCAAGTTAGTGAGTTACACGCCTTGGAGACACGGGCATGTGAACTACACGGCCATGCCACGTAGGCGTGTCACCCTCTACACAGGCGTGTGACCCTTATAAATGAGAAAAATTTTGGGATTTTGTAAAAAATTTCCTATGATCCCGATTTAGTTCCGGATTATTTCTAATGTATATTTTGGCTTCGGAGACCCAATTAAAAGTCGTTATAATTATTTTTGTAATATGAATAGTAAATTATTTGAAATTATATGAAAATGATCAGTAAACCCTGGTAATGCCTCATAACCCGGTTCTGGTGATGGATACGAGTTAGGGGTGTTACACCTGCTTCCATCAGATTTATCTCATCCAAAGAGACAATGAATCCCTATACCTTTCGCCTTTCAGATAATTGTATGGTACCCCTTTCACCTTCCTCATCAGTGCAAGCACTATACTCCTTTCGATCCCTTGCAGCTTCTTCCTCTACTCTCGTCGACACCTCTTCAATCCAATAAGCAAGCACCGACAGCTCTCTTCCCTCTTCTGCCATTGCATGTGCCATTCGATTCATTGATCTAGGTGCAAAACTAAAAGTAATTCCACAAACTTCCTTGATCTCTCCTTAATCTCCTGTATTAGAGCAACAACATTGGATCTATCCTCCTCTAATGCCTAGGCTTTCTTTACAACTGCCAATAAATCTCCCTCCGCCACCATTTTTCAGAAACCTAACTCTTCAGCCACTACTGAAGCTTGAAGATAGGCTCATGCCTTTGCCATTGTTGGATTTGCCATATATTCATTTGTGTACGCAGATGCCGCCAATATAAACCCTTCATTGTAACATCCCAAAATAGGGCCTAATCGGAATAGTGGTTTCGTAATCACAAATCCGAGATAGAAATAAGTATTTTATAATTATTTTAAGGTTTATATTATGATTGCATGATAGTGTGAAAATTTTGTGAAGAAATTCCATGTGTAAAGTGCTTAATTTGAAATTAGGGACTAAATTGAATAAGTTGCAAAATTTGCATTCTAGAAGTTTTTAGTATGAAATTGCTTTGGAATATTAATTAGGAGGTTTTAAATAGCAATTTGACCAATTTCTAAGTTCATGGACAAAAATTGGACATGGATGGAATTTTTGAAAGTTTAGTAAGGAAGGGCATTTTGGTCATTTGGATATTAAATGAAATAAAAAGGGAAAAATAACACAAAATTCATCATCTTCTTCATACGTTGCTGCTGAATTTTTCTCTCCACCATATCTAAGGGTTCTTTAACTTTCAAGCGTCATAGTAAGTGCATCCAAGCCCCGTTTTTAATGATTTTTACGTTTTTGAGATCCCGGTAGCTCGATAAAGCTTATGTTAGCAATATTTTAAGTTAGGGTTCATATTTGGAAAAATACCCATAGGTGAAATTTGTGTATTTTGATGTTTTATGATAGAATATGAGGTTTTAAAGTATGCTAGACAACTTGAGCTACTCGGTTTTAAGTAAACGAGAAAAGGGCTAAATTGGTAAAAATACCTATTGTACATAAGTGTATGTTATAGTAGGAATTTGAAGATGATGTTGGTAAATAAATGATTAGCATGTCTTAAAATACAAGAATTTGTGATAAGTTTTGATTTCCGAGCCTTGGGGCAAAAGTGTAAATATGCAAAAGTTTAGGGGCAAAAATGTAATTTTGCCAAAGTTTGAGTAAAGGGCTGTTTTGATAAATGTTGATATTAAATAAGCTAAATTTACTATTATAGATCAAGAAGAACGAAATTCAGGAGTAGATCGGAAAAAAGAAAAAGTAAAGGACTAAATTGTAAAGTTTAGTCACATTTTGTATCGAGGTAAGTTTACGGTAAATAAATGCAATATTCCTTCATTTTGCATTATTATTGTCAATTTCCAGCATTTATATATTTATTTTATGAAAATAATCAAGTTGAATATAAGGTGATATGACAGAGAAAAGCAGTAGAAAGTCCCGATTGAACCTTAGGAATGTTAGGAAACGAAATGTCATGACATTAGGGGTCGACAGGACAGGATAGGACAAAAATGAGCCATGTAAGTCCAGACTAGATATACGGCTTTGGAGACAGGAATGAGCCATGTAAGCCCATATTCGATATATGGCATTGGAGACAGGAATAATTCATGTAAGTCCATGTCAAGGACATGGCATTGGCAGGATATTGTTAGACAGGAACGACCCTAGTATCCTTAGTGTTCCGAGTGGTTCAACGAGCCATTATACAAGTTAATTTGCATTGAATTATCAGCAAAGGAAAGGTAGATTGTAATCATAAGTAATGAAAGGTCAGGTAAGAAAGAAGGTAAGTGAAGAAAGAAGAAGGTAGAAAATGAGATGTAAAGAAAGTTTATAATGCTAGTTGATAGTTGCATAATTATCCCGTGTGATGAATGTTGTGATTTATTTGCTTGTAAACTTACTAAGCTTAGTGCTTACTCTTTTTATTTCCTTCTTCTTATAGTTTTTGCCAAGCCACTCGGGGATCAAAGGAAACGTCGGAGATCCGATCACACTATCGAGGAATCCTATCGGTATAGTTAGACGTTTCTTTTTGTGTATGGCATGTATAGGGACTTGGCTTCTTTTGACATAGATGTTCTTATGATATGTTCAATGAATGGGATGTAAATACTTGATAGTGGATAACTAATGAAATAGCTAATGATATACAAGTATGATAGTATGTATGCTTGGGTGGTAACTATCACATGGAAACTAAGGAAAATGTGAAAGTAGCTTAAAAACAGAACATTGTAACAGCAGTGACGTGAGTTTGAAAAATCACTAAAAATAGTAGAAATATGGTTTGATGGTGAATAATATATGAAATTAAAGCTTATTGTGTCTATTTTCATATGGAACAAGCAAAACAGGTAAAAGTATTGTATTTTATGAGATATTTGAGTTTTAGTAAAATAGGGCCAGAGCAATTTCTGGCTCCCCTGTTCCAACTTTGGAAATTCACCATAAATTGTAAAAAAATAATTAGGAGGATTACTTTATATGTTCAGAATTCTTATTGAGTCTAGTTTTAAGAAAAATAAACAGAATAGTCATATGAATTTTGTACAGGGAGAAAAGTGGTTCGTAATAAGTAGAGGTTAGTGCAGTTGAGTTCTAAAATAGGGGTAACTTTAACTAATAAACTGTACTAATTAGCCCAGCCAAAAATTCTAGAAAAAATTAGCAGATAGATACATGAGTCTAGATTCAGGTAAAATTTACGGATCTTGATTTCTAGTTTCGTAACTCGAGATATGATTTTTAAAGCGACCATAACGCAGATAAACTTCTTATTCCAAAAATCAAAATAGATGATGTAAAGTTGTTTAAAATGGTAAATTATGTTTAGTAACACCTCAAGCTCGACTCCGGCGACAGTCTCGGGGGTGGGGGCGTTACATTTATTGGTATTAGACCAGGTTTAGTCGGTTCTCAGAATAGTTAGTGTGAGTAAGAGTCTAGCTATACATGCCATACTTGTATTTTGATAGTGTGACAAATCCTGACGATTTTTATATATTTTATTTTATAGTAATGGATCCTGAACGAGCTGGTGATGATGATATGGAAAGTAATGCCCCTGCTCCTGCGGAAGGAGCAGTGCCATCCGAAAATAGGCCAGTAACAGTTGATCAGGGAGGAGCGACTCGAGAAGCTCTCTTCCAAGCTTTAAAAGATTGGTTTGCCGAGTTCGTTCGTATGAATCCGGCAGTTAGACCTCTACCCCCTCATGATTTTCAGGCTACCCATGTAGCTCAAGCTCCCTAGTCATAGGTACAGTAATAAGAGAAAAGCCACCAGTCGATAAAATCAGGAAATATAGGGTAGAAGAGTTCCGAGCAACAAAAGATGATGACGCAGAAAGAGCAAAATTTTGGCTAGAAAATACCATCAGAGTCTTCGATGAATTATCTTGTGCACCTGAGGAATGTATGAAATGTGTAGTATCACTCCTTAGAGACTTAGCCTATCACTGGTGGAAGACACTAGTATCAGTTGTACCGAAAGAGAGGGTCACTTGGGATTTCTTTCAGGAGGAATTTCGTAAAAAGTACATCAGCCAGAGGTTTATTGATCAGAAGAGAAAAGAGTTTCTAGAGCTGAAACAAGGTAATATGACAGTGACTGATTATGAGCGTGAATTTGTCAGGCTTAGTAAATATGCTCGTGAATGTGTGTCCACTGAGGCTATTATGTGTAAAAGGTTTGAGGATGGGTTAAATGACGATATCCGACTATCAGTGGGCATTCTAGAAATAAAAGAGTTCGTCATTTCAGTTGACAGAGCCTGTAAAGCGGATGAGTTGTTAAAAAGAAAAGATAAAGCTGAAACAGAGACGCGAGATACAAAGAAAAGACAGATGAACAGATCATTTCAGGCTACATCCAAGAGGCCCAAAGAGTTTTCTACCAGATCTAGCTTTTCGGCAGGGCAATCTAGTCAGAATAGAGGTAGCAGATTTAAAGATTCGAAAGTTCAGACCACTTCGACTGCAAGTGTGGGTAATGTTAGATCAGGTAGATCAGGGTGTCCACGATGTGGTAAACTTCATTATGGTCCTTGTCGAGCAGGCGAAAATGTTTGTTATAAGTGTGGTGCTCTAGATCATTTTGTGCGAGAGTGTCCGGAAGTGGCTAACCGAGAAGTAACACAGAGTGCTAGATCCAAAAATGCTCCTACTAGAGGCAGATCACTGAGACAACCGGGAGTAGGAGCAAGTAACAGATGCACCTCTAGAGATTCGACGGTGAGACCAGATGCTAGAGCCCCTGCAAGGACTTATGCTATTCGTGCTCGCGAAGAGGCATCCTCCCCCGATGTGATTACGGGTACATTTTCTTTACATGACATTAATGTCATTGCTTTAATTGATCCGGGTTCGACCCATTCCTATGTGTGTATGAAATTGATGCCTAAAATGAGTATGCCTATAGAATCTACAGAATTTGTGATTAAAGTATCGAATCCATTAGGCAAGTGTGTATTGATAGATAAAGTATGTAGAAATTGCCCTTTAATGATTAGAGGTCACTGTTTTCTGGCCGATCTCATATTATTGCCGTTTGATGAGTTTGATGTTATTCTGGGTATGGATTGGTTGACGGCACATGATGTGATAGTGAATTGTGGAAGGAAATTCATTGAGTTAAAATATGAAAATGGTGAGATTCTTCGAGTTAATTCAGATGAGTCAGATGGTTCATTTGCTATGATTTCTGTTATGACAGCTCAGAAATATTTGAGAAAGGGGTATGAGGCTTATCTTGCTTTTGTATTGAATACTAAAGATTCAGAATTGAAAGTTGAATCAGTGCCTGTAGTGTGCGAGTATCCAGATGTATTTCCGGAAGAATTACCAGGTTTGCCTCCTGTTAGAGAAGTTGAGTTTAGTATTAAGCTGATTCCAGGTACCACACCCATTTCTATTACTCCTTATAGAATGGCCTCATCGGAATTGAAAGAATTGAAAGCTCGGCTACAAGAATTAACTGATAAAGGTTTTGTAAGACCCAGTAATTCGCCATGGGGTGCACCGGTGTTGTTTGTGAAAAAGAAAGATGGTTTAATGAGATTATGCATAGATTATCGGCAACTTAACAATGTAACTATCAAGAACAAATATCCACTGCCTAGAATTGATGATTTTTTTGATCAATTGAAGGGAGCCACCGTGTTTTCCAAGATAGATTTGAGATCCGGATACTATCAGATGTGAGTTAAAGAGTCAGATGTTTCGAAGATTGCATTCCGAACTAGGTAAGGTCATTATGAGTTTCTTGTGATGCCGTTTGGCTTAACTAATGCTCCTGCCGTTTTTATGGACTTAATGAACCGAATATTTAGACCGTATTTGGACAAGTTTATTGTGGTATTTATAGATGATATCTTAATTTATTCTCTTGATGAGACCGAACATAAAGAGCATTTGAGAACAGTTTTACAGATTCTGAGAGATAATCAGTTGTATGCTAAGTTCAGTAAAAGTGAGTTTTGACTCCGAGAAGTTGGATTCCTTGGACATATTGTTTCAGGTGAAGGTATTAGAGTTGATCCAAGCAAAATTTCAGCAATTGTCGATTGGAAGCCTCATAGGAACGTTTTAGAGGTTAGAAGTTTTCTTGGTTTAGCTGGTTATTATAGACGATTTGTGGAGGGATTCTCTATGATAGCTACTCCGTTGACGAGATTGCTACGGAAAGATGTTAAGTTTGAATGGACTGAGAAGTGCCAGCAGAGTTTTGACAAGTTAAATGCATTGTTGACTGAAGCTCCCATATTAGTACAGCCAGAACTGGGTAAAGAATTTGTGATTTATAGTGATGCGTCTTTGAATAGGCTCCGTTGAGTACTCATGCAGGAAGGAAAGGTGATTGCTTATGCCTCTAGACAATTGAAACCACATGAGAAAAATTATCCGACGCATGATTTGGAGTTAGCTGCTATTGTATTTGCATTGAAGATTTGGAGACATTATTTGTATGGTGAACGGTGTCGAATATTCACCGATCATAAAAGTTTTAAATACTTAATGACTCAAAAAGATTTGAACCTGAGGCAAAGAAGATGGTTGGAGTTGATTAAAGACTACGAGCTAGCGATGGATTATCACCCAGGTAAGGCAAATGTAGTTGCTGATGCTTTAAACAGAAAACTTTTATTTACATTGCGAGCTTTGAATACCAATTTGGCCATATCAGATGATGGTTCTATTCTAGCTGAATTGAGAACTAAACCGGTATTTCTCGAAGAAATTTGTGAAGCTCAGAAAGATGATAGTGATTTACAAGCTAAAAGAGTTCAATGTGAGTCAGGCATAGAATCAGATTTCCGGATTGGTTCTGATGATTGTTTGATGTTTAAAGACAGAATATGTGTACCAAAGAATGATGAGCTTATTCGAAAAATTTTACAGGAAGCACATAGTAGTTCTTTGTCTATTCATCCGGGTAGTACAAAGATGTATAATGATTTGAAGAAATTGTACTGGTGGGTAGGAATGAAAAGAGATATTTCAGAGTTTGTTTCTAGATGCTTGATCTGTCAACAGGTAAAGGCTGAACACCAGGTACCATCGGGTCTATTACAGCCTGTGCTAGTTCCGGAGTGGAAATGGGACAGAGTTACTATGGATTTTGTGACAGGGTTGCCGTTGACACCGAAAAAGAAAGATGTAGTATGGGTTATGATTGATAAGCTAACTAAGTCGGCTCATTTTATCCCAGTTCGTATGGATTATTCACTTGACAGGTTGGCTGAGTTGTACATTTCAGAGATAGTTAGACTACATGGAGTACCATTATCGATTATTTCAGACAGAGATCCGAGGTTTACTTCACAATTTTGGAAGAAGTTACAAGAAGCTTTGGGTACCAAGTTAAGTTTTAGTACAGCTTTTCATCCCTAAACCGACGGTTAGTCAGAGAGAGTTATTCAGGTACTTGAAGATATGCTTCGATGTTGTATATTGGAATTTCAAGGCAGTTGGGAAAAATATTTACCATTGGTAGAGTTTGCCTATAATAATAGTTACCAGTCGAGTTTAAAGATGGCACCTTACGAAGCTTTGTATGGACGTAAATGTCGTACACCTTTATATTGGACAGAGCTTAAAGAAAATCAGATTTACGGGGTTGATCTAGTTAAAGAAACAGAAGAAAAAGTGAAAGTTATCAAAGATTGTTTGAAAGCAGCTTCAGACAGGCAGAAGTCATATGCAGATTTAAAAAGAAAAGAGATTGAGTATCAGGTTGGCGACAAGGTATTTTTGAAAGTATCCCCATGGAAGAAAGTTCTCAGATTTGGCAGGAAAGGCAAGCTAAGTCCACGTTATATTGGCCCGTTTGAAGTGATTGAAAGAGTTGGACCATTAGCATATCGATTAGCTTTGCTGGCTGAGTTAGAGAAGATTCATGATGTGTTCCATGTGTCGATGTTACGACGTTATCGATCAGATCCATCACATGTGATTTCTCCGACAGAGGTTGAGATTCAGCCAGATATGACTTATGGTGAAGAACCGGTAAAAATTCTAGCTCGTGAGGTAAAGCAATTAAGGAACAAAAGTATTGCTCTTGTGAAAGTATTATGGAATAGACATGGGGTGGATGAGGCTACATGGGAACCCGAAGAGGCCATGCGAAAACAGTACCCAAATCTATGTAACATCCCGAAATAGGGCCTAATCGGAATAGTGGTTTCGTGACCACAAATATGAGATAGAAATAATTATTTTATTATTATTATGATGTTTATGATGTGATTGAATGATGGTGTGAAAATTTCGTGAAGAAATTCTATGCATAAAGTGCTTAATTTGAAATTAGGGACTAAATCGAATAAGTTGTAAAATTTGCATTCTAGAAGTTTTTAGTATGAAATTGCTTTGGAATATTAATTAGGAGGTTTTAAATAGAAATTTGGCCAATTTTAAGTTCATGGACAAAATTTGGACATGGATGGAATTTTTAAAAGTTAGTAAGGAGGGGCATTTTGGTCATTTGGATATTAACATGAAATAAAAAGGGAAAAATAGCACAAAATTGATCATCTTCTTCATTACCACGAAATTTCAAGGGTTCTCCATAACTAGGGTTTGTTTCAAGCTTCCAAGCTTCATAGTAAGTGATTCCAAGCCCCGTTTTTAATGTTCTTTACGTTTTCGTAGTCCCGATAGCTCGATAAAGCTTATGTTAGCAATATTTTAAGTTAGGGTTCATATTTGGAAAAATAGCCATAGGTGAAATTTGTGTATTTTGATGTTTTATGATAGAATATGAGGTTTTAAATTATGCTAGACAACTTGAGCTACTCGGTTTTAGGTAAAAACGAGTAAAAGGGCTTAATTGGTAAAAATACCTATTGTACATAAGTGTATGTTATAGTAGGAATTTGAAGATGATGTTGGTAAATAAATGATCAGCATGTCTTAAAATACAAGAATTTGTGATAAGTTTTGATTTCCGAGTCTTGGGGCAAAAATGTAAATATGCAAAAGTTTAGGAGAAAAATGTAATTTTGCCAAAGTTTGAGTAAAGGGCTGTTTTGATAAATGTTGATATTAAATAAGTTAAATTTGCTATTATAGATCAAGAAGAACGAAATTCGGGAGTAGATCGGGGAAAGGAAAAAGTAAAGGACTAAATTGTAAAGTTTAGTCACATTTTGTATCGAGGTAAGTTTACAGTAAATAAATGCAATATTCCTTTATTTTACATTAATATTTTCAATTTCCAGCATTTATATATTCATTTTATGAAAATATTCAAAGTTGAATTAAAGACGATGTAACAGAGAAAAGCATTAGAAAGTCCCGATTGAACCTTAGGAATGTTAGGAAACGAAATGTCATGACATTAGGGGTCGACAGGACAGGACAGGACAGAAATGAGCCATGTAAGTCCAGACTAGATATACGGCTTTGGAGACAGGAATGAGCCATGTAAGCCCATATTAGATATATGGCATTGGAGACAAGAATAATTCATGTAAGTCCATGTCAAGGACATGGCATTGGCAGGATATTGTTAGACAAGAAAGACCCTAGTATCCTTAGTATTCCGAGTGGTTCAACGGGCCATTGTACAAGTTAAATTACAGTGAACTATCAGCAAAGGAAAGGTAGATTGTATTTATGAATAATGAAAGATCAGGTAAGAAAGAAGGTGAGTGAATAAAGAAGAAGGTAGAAAATGAGATGTAAAGAAAGTTTATGATGTTAGGTGACATTATGCATAATTATCCTTTGTGATGAATGTTGTGATTTATTTGCTTGTAAACTTACTAAGCCTAGTGCTTACTCTCTTTATTTCCTTCTTCTTATAGTTCTTGCCAAGCCACTCGGGGATCGAAGGAAACGTTGGAGATCCGATCACACTATCGAAGGAATCACTTTGGTATAGTTAGACGTTTCGTTTCGTGTATGGCATGTATAGGAACTTGGCTTCTTTTGATATGATATGATCAATGAATGATGTGTAAATACTTGCTAGTGATTAGCTAATAGAATGGCTGATGATATACATGTTTAATAGTATGTATGATTGAGTAGTAACTATCACATGGAAATTAAGGAAAATGTGAAAGTAGCTTAAAAATAGATTCAAGTAGCAGAAATGACGTGACTTTGAAAAATCACTAAAAATATTAGAAACATGGTTTGATGGTGAATAATATATGAAATTAAAGCTTATTGTGTCTATTTTCATATGGAATAATAAAAACAGGTAAAGGTATTGTATTTTATGATATATCTGAGTTTTAGTGAAACAGGGCCAGAGCAATTTCTGGATCCCCTGTTCCAACTTTGGAAATTCACCATAAATTGTAAAAAAATAATTAGGTGGTGAAATTTATATGTTAAGAATCCTTATTGAGTCTAGTTTTAATAGAAACAAACGGCAGTCATATGAATTTTGTACAGGGAGAAAAGTGGTTCGTAGTAAGTAGAGGTCAGTGCAGTCGAGTTCTAAAATAGGGGTAAATTTAAGTAATAAACTTTACTAATTGGCCCAGCCAAAAATTCT
Organism: Gossypium stocksii; assembly: GCA_020496765.1. Taxonomy (NCBI): domain Eukaryota; kingdom Viridiplantae; phylum Streptophyta; class Magnoliopsida; order Malvales; family Malvaceae; genus Gossypium; species Gossypium stocksii. Next base: position 8,702,292 of record CM035623.1, read on the forward strand.
AAAAAAAAATTAGTAGATAGATATATGAATCTAGTTTCAGGGAAAATTTACGGAGCTTAATTTTGAGTTTCAGAACTCGAGATATGAATTTTTAAGCGACCATGACGCAGAATGGCAGCAAATTTCGAGAAGCTTAAATAAACGATTTAAGGTTGCTTACGTGATAGATTAAGTTTAGTAGCGCCTCGTGCTCGATTCTGGCGACGGTCTCGAGTAAGGGTAAAATCCTTCACATGTTATTTCTCCGGAGTCGAGCTTGAGGTGTTACCGAACATAATTTACCATTTTAAGAACTTAGAATTCTTTATTTTAGCTTTTACAGCAAGCTGTCTATTTGCGTCATGGTTAAAAAAAAAATCATATACGAAACTCGAAATCAAGATCCGTAAATTTTCCCTGAATCTAGGCTCATGTATCTATCTACTTATATCCAGTATCACTGTCATTTTTTTCATGTACTTCAGGAATATATGTACAAATCTTTTTATATACATATTTCCTTTTCTGGTCAGGATTCTTACCTACTGAATTTATCGGAATATCGATAGTTAAAATCATATAGTATACTTAAAATATGCAAATCCGTAATCCATCAATTCACATTTACCCTTTTTAGCTATGTGTTTACCATCTTCTATATTTATCCCGTTGAATTTCTCGAAATTTCGATGGATTTCCGATAGTACACTCCTGGTGTACAATCTCATTAACCGTCAATTCATACAGGAGTACACTTTTAGTGTACAATTTCGGGTCCGTCAATTCATATGCATGTGTTGCCATGGTATCTTTCAACCATGGTCTTATTCATTTTCTCAATATGTTGCCATGGTATCTTTCAACCATGGTCTTACACATTTCATTTCAGTGAGCACACCCCCGCGAACCTCACTCTTCCGCGAACCTCAATTCTTGGCACACTTCCGCGAACCTCAGCTCCCATGTATTCTTCAGAAGGGCCTATACACATATATTCTTCGGGAGAGCCACCAGCACACTCCCGCGAACCTCATTTCCCATATATTCTTCGGGAGGGCTGATATTAGGATTACCCTTTCGGGCTTAATCCTTTTTCCTGTATTCTTCGGGAGGGTTATATCAGGATAGGATCACCCGTCCGGGCTAGATCCCTTTTTACCGTCAATTCCTTTTCAGAGATCCATCGAATTTTCTTTTCATTCGACCGGGATTTCTTCCCCTTTTATCAAATATATCAATGCTTCATCAATTTTCATATAATGAACATTCAATTCATATTCACATCAATAACATACATTTCAAGCATTTAAGAATATAATTCAAGTTACACGAACTTACCTCGTTGCTTGTTCGTGTTTATAAATTCATTAATCCAATACATTTTCTTTTCCACGTTCGAGTCTCACATTTGAGTCATTTGGGTCTTTATAAATAAATTTGATCATTGTTTTCATTTATTCCATATTTTAATACATTCAATTAGTGCTCTAGGCAAAATTACAATTTTGCCCCTAAACTTTTAATTAATGACGATTTTACCCTTAGGCTCAGAAAAAATAAATTCTTGCAATATATCCCTAAAAATATAAATAAACAAGAACTTGATAGAATCCATAACGTTTTTCATGTGTCTATGCTACGACGGTATCGGTCGGATCCTTCACATGTTATTTCTCCGACAAAAGTGGAGATTCAGCCAGATATGAGTTACAGTGAAGAACCAATTAAGATTTTGGCACGAGAGACAAAGGAGCTCAGAAATAAAAAGATAAATTTGGTAAAAGTATTATGGCAAAAGCACGGGATTGAGGAAGCGACATGGGAACCGGAGGAGGCAATGAGGAAACAATACCCGAACCTCTTTACTGGTAAGATTTTCGAGGACGAAAATCCTTAAAGGGAGGAAGAGTTGTAATGGCCTAAATTCAAGGTTATCGGAACAGTGGTTTTGTAACCACAAATCCGATTTAAAGAGAAATTTATTTTAATATTTTTGCATAAATATTGATATGATAGGAAAATTTGTATGAAAATATCGATAAAATTTTTTTTTACCGATTTAGTGGTTAGTTAAGAAAAAGAAATTATTGAAGAAATTAGGTAAAGACAAGTTATCGAGACCTCGATCTCGTAAAACCGAGTCAAAAATATTTTTATAAATATTTGTGAAATGTTAGTAATATTGTATTAAAATTTCGTTAGAAAATTTTAACGTTTGGGCAGTCAATTAAATGAAAAGGACTGAATTGGAAAAGGAGTAAAAGTTGTTAGGATGATTAAATAGCTTAAGTGTTTAATTAGAAAGGATTTCAAAAGCAAATAGACCCAAAATTTATTTGGGCTGGACGGCAAGGGCATAAAATCAGCAGAAAAATGGATGAATTAAGGGTAAAATTGGAATATTGCAGTATTAACTAAAGAAAACTAGGACTAATATGGAAATATCTAGATTTCTTGAGATTTCTCTTCATTATCATCAGCCAAAACGCCATAGGAGGGGTTCTTTAAGCTGGTTTTTCATAATTTTTGCACCAAGTGAGTTAATCCTTGCCTTTTTCTTGTAATTTTTGTGTTTTTAAGACTTTTACAACTAGGTCCTACTATTAAATTCATTAGTTTTTGATTTTATGGATGAAATTGAAAGTCACCATGGTTGAGTGCTGTAAGTATATGAATATTTAGCATGGAATTTAAGCTTTAATCTTATTATATGATGAATTTATGGAATAAAATGTAAAGGAAGTAGATATTTAGAACCTATTTGTAAAAGAGTGTGAAATTGAAATTTGGTGCTGAAATTCTTATTCCAAAAGGTTATAAGGTAGTTTAAAATGATAGAATAAAGTATTAATTGAGAAAAATCAGCTCAATTGAGAGGTTAATTGAGTAGGGACGAAATTATCACTTATTAAAAGCTTAAGGGAAAAATGGTAATAAACCTCTTGCACTAAAACAGTTTTGGACAGCAGCAGTAGTCCAAATTTGAAAAATCACTATAAATTGTAGAAATCGAATTAGAGGGTGAACAAAATATGGAATTAAATCTTATTGAGTCTAGTTTCTCATAGAAGAAACGATGTAAGCAATAGAATTGTAAATCTTGAGATATAATGCATTATGTGAGACAAGGTCAGAATGATTTCGGGTTCCCCTGTTTTGACTTTAGAAAATCACCAAAAATTGTATAAAAATAATTAGAGACTTAAATTTATATGTTTAAAATCCTTAATGAGTCTATTTTCAATATAAACAAGCGGAAACATCATCCAAGTTTCGTATGAGGAGATAATTAATTTTTAGTGAAGAAAGGTCGGAACTGTTATATAGCAGAACAGGGGTAAATTTAAAGAATAAACTGTACTAAATGGCTAAACCAAAAATTATGAAAATTTTATGGTTAGAATATATGTGAGTCTAGTTTCAGGAAAAATTTACGGATCTTAATTTTGAGTCCTGTAGCTCAAGATAAAAATAATTTAGTGACTATGACGCAAGTAGACAGCCTTGGATGAACTATAAATAGTAGTGGAATTGTAGAAAATGGTACATATGAACATGAAATGTTAATTTGATGAATAAATTTATTTATTTAGATCCCGAAGACTCAAATACGAAGCTAGATCGAGGAAAGGAAAAAGTTCGGGATTAGTAGATATTTGTATACAAACAAGTAACGAGGTAAGTTCGTGTAACTTGAATTATATTCTTAAATGCTTGAAATGTATGTTATTGATGTGAATATGAATTGAATGTTCATTATATGAAAATTGATGAAACATTGATATATTTGATATAAAGGGGAAGAAATCCCAGTTGAATGAAAGGAAAATTCAATGGATCTCTGAAAAGGAATTGATGGTAAAATGGGATCTAGCCTGAACGGGTGATCCTATCCTAATATAGCCCTCCCGAAGAATATGTGGAAAATGGATTTAGCCCGGGCGGGTAATCCGAATTAGGGTCTGAATTTAGCCTGGACTGGTAATTCAGATCCAAGCTCATTAGAGTAATTGTCGTTGCAGGGGATTTAGCCTGGACTGGTAATCCCGACAATACTCTATGAGTTTATATTACAGGGGATTTAGCCTGGACTGGTAATCCCGCTGTAAGGATGAGGTTCGTGGGAGTGTGCTCTCTGAAATGGAAATGTGCGCACATGAATATGAATTGACGGACCTGGATTTGTACACTAAAGTGTACCTCTGAAAATCCATCGAAATTCCGATAAATTCAACAGGATAAATATGGGAAAATAATAATGTATGGAAATTATGGCATTGATGAGCTCATCAATCATGGTATATATTATTGATACATTGAAATTATTGGACTAACTTGAATGTTGAGTTTGTGCATGTTAGGATAACAATGCATTGAATGGATGTATAAATGTTTATTGTATTGTGTTAAAAATATTAGGTAAGTATAATTCTTGTTACATGAGCTTACTAAGCACAATGTGCTTACCCTGTTTTATTTTTCCCCGTTTTGTAGTATTAAGAGCTCGGAGGTCGGATTCGGTCGGAGATACATCACACTATCAACCTCAATATTTTGGTATATCCAGAAACTTTATTTTGGAAATCAATGGCATGTATAAATTAATAAAGTAAATGTTGATGTGAAATGAATGTAAATTTAGCCATTGGTATGGCTAACAAACATTGGTTTGGTATATGATGAGATTATCTTATGAATGTGCATGAATCTATTTTAAAAATATGCTGAATTGGATTGGTTGATTTGGATTGGTTTCGGTTTAAGTTTTGCAGGGAAGGTTACATGTTTATGAAGGGGATATATTGAGTTTAAAAAAAAAACTATTGTTCGGTAAACTTCGGTAATGCCTCGTACCCTATTTCGGCGATGAATACGGGTAGAGGGTGTTACATTTATCCCAAAATAGGGCCTAATCGGAATAGTGGTTTTGTAACCACAAATCCGAGATAGAAATAAGTATTTTATAATTATTTTGAGGTTTAGATTGCATGATAGTGTGAAAATTTTGTGAAGAAATTCCATGTGTAAAGTGCTTAATTTAAAATTAGGGACTAAATTGAATAAGTTGCAAAATTTGCATTCTAGAAGTTTTTAGTATGAAATTGCTTTGGAATATTAATTAGGAGGTTTTAAATAGAATTTGACCAATTTCTAAGTTCATGGACAAAAATTGGACATGGATGGAATTTTTGAAAGTTTAGTAAGGAAGGGCATTTTGGTCATTTGGATATTAAATGAAATAAAAAGGGAAAAATAACACAAAATTCATCATCTTCTTCATACGTTGCTGCTGAATTTTTCTCTCCACCATAGCTAAGGGTTCTTCAACTTTCAAGCTTCATAGTAAGTGCATCCAAGCCCGTTTTTAATGATTTTTACGTTTTTGAGATCCCGGTAGCTCGATAAAGTTTATGTTAGCAATAGTTTAAGTTAGGGTTCATATTTGGAAAAATATCCATAGGTGAAATTTGTGTATTTTGATGTTTTATGATAGAATATGAGGTTTTAAAGTATGCTAGACAACTTGAGCTACTCGGTTTTAGGTAAAAACGAGAAAAAGGGCTAAATTGGTAAAAATACCTATTGTACATAAGTGTATGTTATAGTAGGAATTTGAAGATGATGTTGGTAAATAAATGATCAGCATGTCTTAAAATACAAGAATTTGTGATAATTTTTGATTTCCGAGCCTTGGGGCAAAAGTGTAAATATGCAAAAGTTTAGGGGCAAAAATGTAATTTTTCCAAAGTTTGAGTAAAGGGCTGTTTTGATAAATGTTGATATAAATAAGCTAAATTTACTATTATAGATCAAGAAGAACGAAATTCGGGAGTAGATTGGGGAAAAGAAAAAGTAAAGGACTAAATTATAAAGTTTAGTCACATTTTGTATCGAGGTAAGTTTACGGTAAATAAATGCAATATTCCTTCATTTTGCATTATTATTGTCAATTTCCAGCATTTATATATTTATTTTATGAAAATAATCAAGTTGAATATAAGGTGATATGACAGAGAAAAGCAGTAGAAAGTCCCGATTGAACCTTAGGAATGTTAGGATACGAAATGTCATGACATTAGGGGTCGACAGGACAGAAATGAGCCATGTAAGTCCGTACTAGATTTACGTCTTTGGAGACAGGAATGAGCCACGTAAGCCCATATTCGATATATGGCATTGGAGACAGGAATAATTTATGTAAGTCCCTGTCAAGGACATGGCATTGGCAGGATATTGTTAGACAGGAACGACCCTAGTATTCTTTGTATTCCGAGTGGTTCAACGGGCCATTATACAAGTTAATTTGCATTGAATTATCAGCAAAGGAAAGGTAGATTGTAATCATAAGTAATGAAAGATCAGGTAAGAAAGAAGGTAAGTGAAGAAAGAAGAAGGTAGAAAATGAAATGTAAAGAAAGTTTATAATGCTAGTTGATAGTTGCATAATTATCCCGTGTGATGAATGTTGTGATTTATTTGCTTGTAAACTTACTAAGCCTAGTACTTACTCTCTTTATTTCCTTCTTCTTATAGTTTTTGCCAAGCCACTCGGGGATCAAAGGAAACGTCGGAGATCCGATCACACTATCGAGGAATCCTATCGGTATAGTTAGACGTTTCTTTTCGTGTATGGCATGTATAGGGACTTGGCTTCTTTTGACACAGATGTTCTTATGATATGTTCAATGAATGAGATGTTAATACTTGATAGTGGATAACTAATGAAATGGCTAATGATATACAAGTATGATAGTATGTATGCATGGGTGGTAACTATCACATGGAAACTAAGGAAAATGTGAAAGTAGCTTAAAAACAGAACATTGTAACAGCAGTGACGTGAGTTTGAAAAATCACTAAAAATAGTATAAACATGGTTTGATGGTGAATAATATATGAAATTAAATCTTATTGTGTCTATTTTCATATGGAATAAATAAAATAGGTAAAGGTATTGTATTTTATGAGATATCTGAGTTTTAGTAAAACAGGGCCAGAGCGATTTCTGGATCCCCTGTTCCAATTTTGGAAATTCACCATAAATTGTAAAAAAATAATTAGGAGGATTACTTTATATTTTCAGAATTCTTATTGAGTCTAGTTTTAATAGAAACAAACGGCATAGTCATATGAATTTTTTACATGGAGAAAAGTGGTTCGTAATAAGTAGAGGTCAGTGCAGTTGAGTTCTGAAATAGGGGTAACTTTAACTAATAAAATGTACTAATTGGCCCAGAAAAAAATTCTAGAAAAAAATTAGCAGATAGATACATGAGTCTAGATTCAGGGAAAATTTATGGATCTTGATTTTGAGTTTCGTAACTCAAGATATGATTTTTAAAGCGACCATGACGCAGATAAACTGCTTATTCCGAAAATCAAAATAGATGATGTAAAGTTGTTTAAAATGGTAAATTATGTTTAGTAACACCTCAAGCTCAACTCCGGCGATGGTCTCGGGCGTGGGGGCGTTACATTCCTTATATCTAAAGACTATTCCTGAAGCTGACCTTTGCAAAAATCTATTAAAAGATGCATCAAAATTTATTTTAATCACATATCTTTCTGGTGGAATCCACTTATTATCCTGCTTGATAATAGAACTTGTTATCCTCCCTAGGGAACTACTTTTAGAGTTGTGTGCAGTAATAAAGGGTAGTAACCCAACCACATTCTGCCTTTCCTCATTATGGTAGATCTTGTTCCTATTATACCACAAAGCCAGAATACGATTACAATTAGTTTACATTTTTCCACATTACTACTTACAAACATATTAACTAACCAGTTTTCCCAACTTTGTTCCTCACTTGTGGGTGAGAAAACAACCCCCACACCTTGTAGACTTGCTTTGAAAACATACAATCTCTAAACACGTGGCTCACCAACTCTTCTTTCACTTTACAAGATGAACAGTAATTAATCACTGCCAGTTTCCTCTTCTGTAGATTATCAAAAGTAAGAATATAGTTGTTAGCTATTTTCCATACTGTAATTTTAATTTTGTTGGCAATGTTAAGGTCCCATAACTTCTTATAAAAATTCTGTAAAGTTATATCATGTTGTATCCCCTCCCCTATTGCCTTCTTTGAACCCCAAGATATCACTCATTTATAGTCGCTTTTTACAGAATATACTCTTATATTATCACCCCTCCAGACTAGCTCATCCCTCTATTCAACTCCAATTACTTGGTTGCTTAGAATCTTGTTTGCTTGCTCCTCATCAAACAAATTATTCACAACTTCCATTTTCTAGGTAGTAGATTCACAAATTATAAGATCAGCCACCCTTGAATAATTAATGTTTATATTCTAAACTTGTATTCTACATGTTCTAAGTATTGGAAGCCAAGCTTCATTCCAAATGTCGATTCTTCTACTGTTGTCAACCCTCCATCCCATTCATTGCTCCAATAATCCTTGACCACTACAAATGCTCCTCCAAGTATAAGAAGGGTGAGCTCCTAACTTAGCATTCATAAATTCACCATTCAAATAATATTTAGCTTCCATAACATAAGCAAACAAGTAACCAACATTTATAGCCAATGTAACACCCCGAATTTTGGGCCTAGAAGTATTGGGCCTTGGTTAAGTTTTGAATCCTAGCTTTGTATTTTTAGGAGTTTAATTTTGGCCTTCTAGAAGGTTGGAAGTGGCATAAAGATGGAGTCTAAGGAGAGTGATCAGTAGAGAAAATATAGGAAGAGGTTAGGAAAGCTTATCGTGAAGAAAAATTAGGAGATGAGATGTGGATGAAGTGGAGCCAATTGGGACTTTAGGGGTTTGGCTTTGGGTATTTATAGGGGGTGCCGAATTCTTTTTGAAGAGTTTCCATTGCTTTGCCAAACCGAATGCTTCATTCTTCTCATTCTTTCTAGTTCTTTTTACTCTTTTGCAAAAGCCGAATACCATCTTTAAAAGCCGAATACTCATATCCCTTTGTCGATTTCTTTTGTTTTCCTTCATCACTATTCGTCTTTGATTACCATCATTAAGTTAGTGTTGAAAAGCCGATTGCTTAAACAGCAGATATCTAGGCCGTTAGTTTGAAGGTGAGATTCGGTAAGTGTCTCATTCTTAATTTCGGTTTCTTAGGGGGGTGGCCGAATATATGTGTAGCCATAAGGGTGACTCGTGTGGAAGACGAGTCACCTAATGTTGATAAAATATGTATGTTGATGCAGATCTAAGAATATTCGAGACTATTTGCTAAGGAAAGGCTAGAAAAGCCAAAGGTTCACAGTAAGGCTATGGTAAGGCTTCGGGTTTTGATAAAGTTTTAGTAAGGTTTGGAGTTGATTTGGAAGTGGTTTTGATTGTAGGTCAAGACTGAGGATAGTATAGGTGCGAGTCGTCAATCAGGTGTGTACAAACACTACACACACTGCGAAACGGCAAAAGTCGAAATCCCGAAATCCCGAATGGGCTTGCCAAATTTGTGGGCCCAAATTAGCAAAATTGTGATATGAGATATTATGTTGAATTGACATGTATGATTGTATGATTGAATTATGAACGGGCCTAATGGGTTACATAAGTATGTTTGAGCTTAATGGGCTTTATAAGCATGTTTGGACTTTGTGGGGTTGTAGGAATGCATGCTAGGGTTTAATGGACTTTAGGCCTCGTTAAATGGACTCTCAAATTTTCATAAAACTTAACTAAGTAATAAATATGTTTGTGAACAAGTCAATAGACTAAGGTGTGGCAACCGACGTATGCATGTCTAGGATTGGATCATGGAAGAGCCTGGTACTTAAGCAGTCCGAGTGACCCACCTCCTCTTCTCTTGAATCCTACCTGGTGCACAGTGTCCGTTCATCTTAGCCGCGAGGACTTGTTGATGGGCCAAAATTCATAACTAAAATCTGTATCATTAGGAAATTATGAAAATACCCTTCTAGGATAGAATTACGAAAATACCCTTCTAAGGTAGAATTACGAAAATGCCTTGCAAGGTAGAACTACTAAAACACCCTTGTAGGGTTGGAGTACCATAATACCCCTGTAGGGTAGATTTACGAAAATACCCCTAGGTAGTGAAATGACCAAAATACCCTTAAGTGCTTAATATGTGAAAATGTGTGAAAATGTGTATGATGCATTCATGAATTGTATGTTACACTTGGGTGGGTTTTGATGATACGGAGGAAGTGTTTTGAGGATCGCATAGTCACTTGACGACCGTGGATCCACCGAAGGCTTTTAAGCCACCAAGTAGCTTTACTACACTGCACCTATATAGCAGCCTTGCTGCAACGTGAGTAGTGCCGCAACCGGTGCTACCTTTGGAGTGTAGAGGATGGGTGGGTTGATGTAGATATCCCCACAGGTGTGTTAGGCTGGTACGGGTGGTGTGTAGCGGTTGGATTTGGGATGAGAACATGTGCATTCATGAAATTCTGATATGATATGAGGTCACTGCGGGCTAAGGCCCAGACCACCAAAATTATTAGGGCTTAGGCCCAATGTGATGTGTATATTGAATTGATTTGATTGACAAGGGTCGTACACACTAAGTTTCGAAACTCACGCCCTTATTACTAATATTTTAGGTGATCAATGGTAAACGGCTCGACGCGGAAGAGGACTCGGAGATAGCCATACTACAAGTTACTTAGGGATTTTAAGTATAGATTTATTAAGTGTTTTATGATAATTATTTTTTTTCTTCACTGTGATGTAATAAGGCTATGTAACTCCGATTTCACTATTTACTTGGGACTTATTTAGTTACTGTTATATTTAATAAATATGGTTTCTTTTTTTTTCTAATTATTCGTTTAATTAAATTCTTTGATTTTTAATTAAATTCTTTTCAAGCATATTTCGTTTGAACTAAGTTTTTAACTAAACCATTTTTTGAAAGTAACCTTTCAATATGAAATCGCCAGATTCGGGCCTAACTTCTAGGCCGGGTTTGGGGTGTTACAGTCAACCTCCATCCCTATTTTGGTAAAAGTGTTATATTGAATTTCGCTATATCCCTAAAGCCCACCCCCCTAACATTTTTAGTTTACATATTGATTTCTATTAACACCAATGAATACCATTTAATTTAGATTATCTCCACCAAAACCGACTAACAATTCCTTCCAACTCATGGAATAAAGAAAATGGTAAAAGGAAACATTGCATCGAATAAACTGGAATTGATTATAAAATTAATTTAATAAAAACCTCCTTAACTCCAAGAGATAAATGGCGCAAACTCTAGCACTCAATTAGTTTTTCAAACATGTTTTTAAAAATTGCAAATGCCTCATTCTTTCGTCTACCTACCATAGTCAACAATTCGAGGTATTTTTCAAGGTTACCTGATATCCTAACCCCTAGCACCTCCCCAATTTACCTTTTTAAATCATTTAACACATTATTGCCAAAATAGATTAGAGACTTTACAAATTTTACTAGTTGACTCGACACCTCCTCATACTTCTTTACTATTCTTGTAATTGTATTAGCACCTTCCAACAATGCCTCCTCTAACAAGATATTATCATCAGCAAAGAACAGATAGCTTAAGTACAAATCACTTCTTCCAACCCGAATACCCTTATTTCTCCCTTCCAGCTTTGCCTTTATAAGTAGGGTAGTAAAACCTTCTGAACATGAAAAAAATAAATATTAGCTCAAATGGTCACCTTGTCTCAAACCTTTGGAAGGTCTAAACTCTTCACATTGAGTTCCATTCAACAAAACTGAGTAAGAAACCATTGTTACGTACCCCATCACTAGAGACACCCATTCATCATAGAAACCCAATCAACAAATCATTTTTTCAATGAAACTCCACTCTATCTTATCGTAGGTTTTACTCATATCTAACTTCAAAGCAAAGTTTCCTTTCATCCCATTTTGTTTCAGTTTCATAGATTGCAATATTTCATACGCAATAAGGGCATTATCAGTAATTTGTCTCTTCGGAACAAAAGTCATTTATGCTTCATTGATACATCTACCAATCACCGATCTGAATCTATTAACCACAATTTTAGATATCACATTGTAAATTACATTACATAAACTAATAAGTAGAAACTGCGAAATATCTTGTGGCTTACTTATTTTCAGGTTAAGAATGATACCGGTACGATTGACAACTCCAATGTTCTTTCTCCTATTTAGTACATCTAAGTAATATTGAGTCACCTTTCCTCTCACAATGTGCTGATATTTCTAAAAAAATAATACAGGGAAACTATCCGTACTTTTTGCTTTTAATGGTGCTATACTTTTTACTGCATCCACAACTTCCTAAGACCGAAACTCTACTATCAACTTATTATTCAAATTCTCTTATATACAAGGATAAACTCTAGATAAAACGTTATCAACATTCGCAACTTGTGAAGCAGTGACCATCTTCTTAAAATAATTGTTGCTACCTTTGCCATATTTTCCGTTATTTCCATCCATTCTCCATTTGGACTTGTCAATCTCCTCATTGTATTTCTTTTCATCTGTTGATTTGCAAAATTGTGAAAAAATGACATATTCTTATCCCCGAATTCGTAGCCAATTTGCCCTAACTTTTTACTCTCAAAATAATTCATCTTTATCATCTTCCATATTTAGTGCCAACTTAACCTCCTCTAACTTTGCTAAGTTGATTTCAGTTATTTCAACTGAATTTAATTTTGACAAACGCATATTTAGTAAATTCAATGTTTGCCTTCTATCAACATGGATCCGTCCCATTTCTTTCTTCAGTTCCTCCCCAACTTTTCTAACTTGATGGGAATTTCACATAAATCCTTCACTATTTGCTCATAGCCCTCCTCCATTGTCCAATTTACATTGAATCTAAATCATACCTTATCTCGGCCCAATCGATTTCTCCTGTTATTCCTCAAGTCAATCAAAATGGAACTGTGCTCAGAGAACGCATTAGATAAAATGCTTCACAGAATATCCTGGAAATAACTCCCACCAAGTTGAATTAGCTACTCCCCTATCAAGTCTTTCTCGCACATTATTTTTCAGCAGACGCCCTTCCTATGTGAACCATTACCCCGAGAAACCTAGATCACTAAGTGCACTATAACAGCCCAATTTTCAGTGGTGTCAGAAATAATGGTTCGAGACCACAAAATCCGACAAGTGAGTTCAAAAATTTTATTATTTATTATTTATGAGTTAAGTGTGATTTTATAAAGATTTTTGAATTAGTAATTTGTGTTTTAAAATAATTTATTAGGCTAAATGGTTTAGAAAACGAGGTATCGAGACCTCAATTTTATAAACCAAATACAGAGTGTTGTTAAGATAGTATTAAAGCTTTGTTAGAAAATTTTAACGTTTTGATAGTTAGTTAAATAAAAAAGACTAAATTGAAAAAGGTGAAAAACTTGTTAATTAAAAAAATAAGTGATTAAATAGTTTAATTATTAAACAAGAGACGACTTAAGGAGTAAATATGCCTAAAGGTAAAGCATGAGGCGGCATAAGCAGGAAAAAATCAAGAAATAAGGTGAAACAAGGGTAAAATGGGAAATAAAATAAAATAAAATAAGATAAAATTGGGATTTAATAGTTTCTAGGCAATCCTTCATCAATCTTCAGTCTCCAAAAGCTATTTTTTCATATTTTTACATCATGTGAGTTCAATTCTTGCTCTTTTCTTGAAATTTTTGTGTTTTTAAGACTTTTACAATTAGGTCCAACTATCTAATTCATTAGTTTTAATTTTATGGATAATTTAGTTACCATTAATGAGTTCTGGAATTTTATGATAAATTGACATGGAATTGAAGCTTTAATTTTGTTATATGATGATTTTATAAAGTGAATTTGATAGATATTGATTTTAGGACTACATTGTAAAGAAATTAAGAATTGGGGTTTGCTATTAAATTTTTATGTACCAAAGGCTGTAAGATAGCCTAGAATATTTAGATAAATTGCCAATTGAGAAAATTAGTTCATTTGGTAGACTAATTTGTAAGGGACTAAATTATAAAAACTGTAAAAGTTGGGGTAATTGTGTAATTTTAAAATTTAAAGTGTACTAATTGTAAAGCGAATTAAAACTAAAATATATGCTAATGCATGAATAATTTTATATCTTAGATCAAGAGCTCGTAGATCAACGAGAAAAAGAGAAATTAATAAAATAGTCTTTGATCTACTACAAATTTTATAATTCAATCCAGGTAAGCTCGTATGGTTAAACTTTCATGATTATTTATTAATTTATAAATGATATAATATACTTATTCACATTCTTATTATTTAAACTAAAATTTATTGTAAAAATATGAATTTGAAATAAATGCTTAAAACAAGTAAAACGAAGGATAGAGTACAATCGTTTTATAGCAAAAGATGAATTGACGGATAAGACCAAAGTTAGACCATGGCAATATTTATATGTAAAACCATAGCTGGGCTATGGCATTTTTTATCAAAAGATCATAACTAGGTTATGGCACTTTAAAAGTAAGACCATAGTTGGACCATTGCAGTATTTATAAGTAAGACCATAGCTGGGCTATAGCATTCTAATGATAAGACCATAATTGGGTTATGGCACTACGAATGCAAGACCATGGTTGGGCCATGGCAATGCATGTGAAAAACCACAGTGGGACTATGGCACAAAGAAAACGATGTACTCATATCTGTATGTCGTTTCTCGATTCAGTAAGAATTGGTAAAAAACCATTGTGAATGAATTGAAAGATATATTGATTATTAATGATATTGATCTTAAGAAATATGTTCTTTGACTTATGTGTATTTGACAGGAAAAACGTATAAATTATTTATAATTTAGTTTATTATATTAAGTTCAGTAAGATTAATGTTTAACCTATTGAGCTTATTAAGTTTCATTAAGCTTATTCGTGTTGTTTTATGTTCTTTGTAGATTTTCAGGAAGTTCGGAAGATCGAATCAATACATCTAATCACACTATCCAACTACCGGTAGATTTTGCTAAACATACTATGTTTTATATGGCATGTATAGGGATTGAAATGGTTGAGTAAATATTAGAAATTACATTTTGGTTATGTTTCATATTAATTTATATATATTGATTGTCATGTTTGGTATAAGTGTTGGTATAGGTAATGAATGAATTGGTAAAGCATGTTAATATAGTAGTTACATGTGATGAAATATCATGTATATGACTTAGTTTTGGCTTGGTTTAAATATTTTGTATTGGATTGGGTATATGTTTAAGTGCTTATATAGGTGGAAGGTGAAATTGGGTGAGGAATAAGGCATGGGAATATCCTTATTCTATCCACACGGGTAGAGACACAAGCGTGTGTCTCAGTCCTGTGTGACACACGGCCTACCACATGGGCATGTGTTCTGGCCGTGTGTCCCCTGCATCTTAAAAATTCAAAACAGAATGCTCAGAAATTTTCATACGGCCTAGCACACGGGCGTGTGACTTGGCCGTGTGACCTCTGGACTTAATGTTTTGCAAGTCAGAAAGTTACACAGGCTAGAGACACGGCCGTGTGCCTAACTTCAAATACCACACGGCCTAAGACACGAGTATGTCACTTGGCCGTGTGAGCCATACGGCCTGACCACACGGGCGTGTGTTCCCTGCATCTTGGAAAATTTTAAAATTTTGCAAAAGATTCTCTGAATTTCCTGTTTAGTCCCGATTCACTTTTAAGGAGTATATTGGGCCTCGAGGGTCCATCTAAGGGACAGTATGAATGTTTTATAACTGATTCTTGATATGTATAATAAAAGTTTGTGAAATGTTCGTATTTAATCTGTAAGGTCCGGTAATACGCTATAACCTTATTCCAGCGATTAATAAGGGTTAGGGGTGTTACATGCATACTCCTCCAACACATTTTGAAACCTCACCATGTTCTTTTCACTATGTAATCTACCTCTCTTTTTCTCAAAAGCAAGCACAATTTCATTAAAATCTCCCATTACCATCCACGACATGCTCTGATTGCTTCTTAACCCTTTCAACAAATCCCATAACTCCCCTCATCTATGTTCCTCAAGAAACCTATAAAAACTTGTTAACCTCCAAAATGACACTCCATTCCCATCACAAATATCTATATCAATGTGATTAGAAGAAAATTTCCTCAACTGCACCACACAATCACTTCTCCATCCTAACGATAAACTCCATCTCGATCAATACGCTCCAACATCTGTCCCATTAAAAAAACCACATTTCCTTTTAACTTGTTCCATTCTCTTTACACTCTTGAAGAATCTTCGCGATGCCACCTACTACTAACCGTGGCCTCCATTTTCAACTACGTTTTCAATGAGGCATACCGCTCAAATTCGACTATCTGAATCCCAATTGTCATCCTCACTAGACAGAACCTTTCTCAATACCCTAACTTACCACACAAAAAATAGAATAACATCAATCTCTCATATTGAAAATATGCATACCCTTCTCTACTCTGCTCCAACAATAACTTGTTCTTCCTCTTCAAAGGCATTCACACATCTATTTTTACCCAGATTCGTATATACCTCCTAATTCCTTTAGCCACAAAAGAGGTGTCATATTGAATAAATTGACTAATGAAATTCCCAAACTGACGTGACAAACCCTCCAAGATCACTTCCATCGAAAGATTATAAATTTGTAACCAAAAATTCGTATAAACCAGAGGTACCTATAATGACCCTTCCCTTTTCCCCAATAGATGAAATATAGTAAGGTGCATATTGAATGACCAAGGCATACCCTCTACCACCCTTTTTATATAAACATCATAATAAAAATGGAATAGAATCCTCCTCTCCCCAATGTCAGTGATTGAAACTCCTTCCAACGAATGCCATAAATAAGCTAGAGTCCTTTTCATAGATGGGAAATCAACCACACTCTCGGTCAAAACTCTTCCTACCAAACAGAAACTATAGTCATTCTCAACCACTTTCAAATCTTCTTGAAACTTAATCGGCTCCTCCTCCTCATCCTTAAGGTTCAGATTTGCTAACTCCTCCTCCATTCTATATTTATCTTTATGCAATAACAATCTCTAATGTAAAATCAAGAGAAATCGTTCTCAAAACCCAAACAAAAAAAAACCCCCAAAAGAGGCATACTCCAAGAGCAGACCAAGAAACGTGTTAAACCAGCAAAAGACAAAAAACTAAGGGCTAGTTTAACAATGCTTTTGAAAGTGCTTTTGAGTAGTACTTTTGGAAATTTTGGTTTAAAATTTGAGTGTTTAGCATTGTTGTTAAAAAGTGCTTTTTTAAGAAATAAAATGTTCATTTTACACATGTTATTATCAAGTAACAAATATACATTTAAATAATGTTTAAATTAGTTAATATTATTATATTTTAGTAAGAATATAAAAAAAGTTATTATAACTTGTTAATATTTTAATATATGAAATATAAATTTTAAATATTTTTAAGCAATAAATATTAATTATTTATAAAATTTAAGTTGAATATATAAACTATATTTTAAATATTTAAGTATAACCATTAAATATTTGTAATTAGATATTAACAAATTTGTATTATTTTAAAAAATATTTTTGGTTATTTTTAATTATTGATTTTAATATATTTGTAATTAAGCACAAAAGAAAGAAGAAAAAAACACTATGTTATTGGATGGGTAAAAAAGTAATTAAGCACCAAAAGTGTTTTTGGTAGAGAAAAAGTTAAAAATTTTAACTCTTTCTTCTAGAAGTGCTTGTCAAATGTGTTTTTAAAAAGTAAAAAAATTCAGTTGAAAGGAGTTTATTTAGCACAACTTTTCTTTCAAAATTATTTTTAGAGGCAAAATATTTTTTTAAGCACTACTAAACAAGCCCTAAATGCCCTAAATGCTGAAGAAATTTAAATGATGATTTCTAATGTAAAACTTTATATTACCCATAGAAGAAAATAACAATAACAACATATCCACGCGTAACAACATAATAATATATTACTTTTTATATAATATATGGTTTCTTTTATAGAATTAAGAAGTTAAAATTACAATAAAATAAAATAAAATTATGGATAAGACTTGAAATTATGTGTAATCTTTTATTCAATTTGTAATTTAGTGTATTACTTTTGATTTAATGTAATTATATATATAAAATTTAATAGTGATTAAAATATATTTAAAATTTAAACATTTAAAAAAATAAATATATTAATTTATTTATACATAAAATAAATATAATTATTTATATATGTAATTTATAAATATGGTATTACATCAGTGTTAATATTTTATGAAAATTAAAATTTTATTTATAAATTTACACAAAATTAGAATTTATATAAATTGTAGTGTGTCAATAAAATTAATTATTGTTTGAATAATTACGTCACATAGATTTTGGTGCGTAGATGAAACAGGGGGAATGGCAATATCGTAAAACATGGCAATTACGTTTCCACCAACGACCCACCGCACGACCTCGGTCGCATCGACAATGAATAATTAACACTCAATAATAAAGACTACTGAAGGGAGCTAAAGCTTCTTGCAGAGGAAGAAGATTTCATAGAAAGATGTTGAAGCTTTGCTCTTGCAATGTGACGGACCAAATTCAGGCATCGGTTCAATGCCGATTCCCCGGTTCACCCGGTCCTTTCGCATTTCGGCGGCGGAGCCCGGTCTCTGTCTCTTGTTCCCCGCTGAGTAGACTCAAGTTGACGCCGGTTCAAGCCGTGCTGTCAAGCCAGCAAAAAGAAGTTGCCGAGGTCGTTAAATCTGGGTCGGGGAGTTTGGCCGACCTGCTCCGCTTGGGTAGCTTGGCGGAAGATGGGTTGTCTTATAACGAAAAGTATATAGTGAGGTGTTATGAAGTTGGAATCAACAAAACCGCCACTATTGAAACGCTAGCTAATCTCTTGCAGGTCTTCTCTTCTTTTGTTTCGAAATTTGGGTTTCGATTTCGTGTTGAATTTATTTGTTTGAACGCATTTTGAATTGTTTTTCAAAGTTGAATCCCGAGTGTTAGAGCGCCCCCAAAAAAGGAATTTTGAGATCATCTTTTAGCTGTATGTGTATTTATTGATTGGAAATTGTTGTGAAACTTCATAGATTTCTGGGTTTTTTTTATTACTGTTTGATTTTGGGCGTGTTGAAGCTTTCTCTCTGTAATTTGGAAGTGTGGTCTTTCTTTGTAAATTAACTAGTGTGAATTTTCTACAGAAATTGATTAAATACAAGCTAAAATTGAATGTTGAAGTTCAAAATGGAATAGTTGTAACTTTTAAATTACTCAAATGCATACTATATATACTGCTCTTCAATTGTGTAGTTCTCACAAGTTAAATGCAGGGGCGAATCCGGGGGGGGTGGTGGCAGGGGTAATTAATTTAATTTTTTACATATTTTCTTTTCACTTGCTTAGCAAGTGTATCAAATTCTAGTTTTTATATAAAACCGATCCATTCAGCTTTGATATGGCTTGGTCAAAATTGCTTGTTTGATTTTGTTATACTAAGTTTTAGCGACTATAGATGAAATCATGGAATGAAGTGTTCATTTTTTTACTTTTGTTTGTTTAATCTTTTGGGATTTCATGCAATGCAGGAGGTTGGATCTAACCATGCTCAAAGCCTTGGATTTTCGACAGACGGGTTTGCTACAACTCCCACCATGAGAAAAATGCATCTCATATGGGTGACCGCACGTATGCACATAGAAATATACAAATACCCTGCTTGGTAGGTTTTTATCCTGCATTTAACGACATTTATATCTGGTTTCAATTTCTAGTATATGTTTGGAAAGTTCGGTGTTTGATTCTGTGGTGTAGGAGTGACGTGGTTGAAATCGAAACATGGTGCCAAAGTGAGGGAAGAATTGGAACCCGAAGGGACTGGATCCTAAAGGATGCCACAACTGGTGAACTTATTGGAAGAGCTACAGGGTGTGTCTCTTTTTCCGCTCTCTTTCCTTCACCATGCATAGTATAGGATTCATAACATGAAAAGACCCAAGGGCACTGATAATTTTCTAAACTTTAGTTCAGATTGAAAATTTACATCAAAATTAGAAATTATTTGCTGATTGTTTAGATTCTGTCCCGTGAACATTTTGCAGAGCCTGTTGCTCTTTCCCGACATATTTCCATCTCGATTTATTGTTTCTATATGAGTGCTGTTGAATTTCTTCATTTCTGCTGTATCTTTTCTAGATTAACTTTGACTATTTGTTAAGATTAGGTTTATTCCGAAAGCTAATCTCATGTGGTATGGTTGCAGCAAGTGGGTGATGATGAACCAGGACACAAGGCGGCTGCAGAAAGTTAGTGATGATGTCCGGGAAGAACATTTAATCTTCTGTCCACGAGAACCTAGGTCGGAGCTTTTCCTTACCCAAGGATTAAAAGCTATAAACTTCAATGGAATGCCCTGAAAACATGTCATTTATGCCCTGAAAAGCTACAATCTTCAGGAGCTTTTCCTCACCCAAATAATTTTCGGAGCATAATCATGTCATTTATGCAATTTGTTTTAAGGGATGCGTTGTTTCTTATTTAATTGATCTTCTTTTGGCTGTTACAGGTTAGCATTTCCTGAAAAGAACAACAGAAGTTTGAAGAAAATTATCAAATTAGAAGATCCCGCTCAGTATTCGCAGCTTGGGCTTACGGTAAGATTATCTGATTTATCTAACCTAATTTTCAAAAGGCCTTGGAGATCAAATTGGTCTGTTTATTTCAATAGTTCGTATACTCATTAAAACCCTTGATGCAGCCAAGACGAGCTGATCTGGACATGAACCATCATGTCAATTACGTCACCTACATCGGATGGGTTCTGGAGGTCAGTGGAAAGGGCACCTGAAAATTATTTCATTTCGTATTGGTTTTAACCGTTCCAGTTGATTTTGTAAGCTAACGTGATTTATGCATATCGCTTCGGCAGAGCATGCCTCAAGAGATCATTGACACCCATGAATTGCAAAGTATCACGTTAGATTATAGGCGGGAATGCCTACAGGATGACGTGGTTGATTCGCTTACCAGTCCAGAACCAATAGATGGTACCGAAACCGTTTCAGAGCACAATGGAACAAATGGGTCTACAGCTGCAAGAGAAGATGCGGACTGCCCCAAGTTTTTGCATCTGTTGAGGGTGTCTTGTGACGGGCAGGAAATAAACAGAGGCCGTACCGAGTGGAGAAAGAAACCTGCCAGTTGAGGTATGCGATTGCCGGGGATGAAGAAATAATATAGTTTACCATACCCATCAATTCAGGTTTTTCTCTTCTTTGTTTTATGTGCTCCTCATTTTGCCTTAAAATTCAGTCATAGGAAGGTCATATTGCGGCGTGGATTTAGATATAGAACATAAGACGATGATCTTTGGGACACCCACATCAAAATCCATGAATCTGTTGTACTTCCATCTTTCTTAATGTTTACATAATAAGTGATGTCTGAAACTCTTGTTTATGACCTTTTAGAATCTTTTGCTTTACATGTTTGTCTACTGTATGGATCCATTTTCAACCAATCGTTGTCAAGCCAGCTCTGATGAGTGCCTTAATCAGGTATATCTCTATCAAACAATAGGGGCAAATATATTTTAAACGGGGAAAAAGAAAAACCTACATAACAATTGTCTCTTCACTGATCACAATACATCCATGAACTATCAGTTGCAAACACCATTAACAAAAATACTTATACAAAACTCGAACCCAGACCTGGAGATTAACCCACGAAAATAACCGAAACTACCACAATTAACTGATTTCGTGTTCAAGCTAAACTTTAAAAGCAATAGAGATTTAAACCGATACCTGATAGAGACATACCTCATTAAGGCACTCACCAGAGCTGCTTTCGCAGGGTGAAGCAAAGCATATGCAGAGGGTAGATTGCGGAAAATAGCAAGCGCTCAAGATGTTGGGGGCCAACTCCTGATCCAATCAGTTAAACTTGAAACATTTCTTGTGATATCGTCGATATTATCACTCTTCAAAGCTTTTACAATATCTTCCGAGTAACTTTCTTTTGCTTCCTCTAGCAGTACTTGGAAGATTTCACACTCTATATTGTTTGAAAGCTTGGCACCTTCATAACCTCTGACAGAGAAAAAGAATTGATCAGAAAACAAAACCACATAAGTGTGTGTCTGAATCCGATAAATGTACACAGGTATGCTCAGTTTGTGTGTGTATGTGTGTGTTAGTTTTTCCATGTACTTAGAGGGTTCTTGGAGGAATATATCCCTATACCCACATCCAAAGTTATAACGAAACAGTGTTAGACATATTTCAAGAAAAATGAAGACTCGGGGAATAAAAAGGCAATGACCGTATAGACAGAACATTGGCATGGTATGAATGTTGAATATGGATATGTCTCCAACATGTGTCCAAAAATGCATCTGACATGAATACTTAAAGAAAAATGATGAGTTGGAACAACGTAGAAACGAACAGGAAAGAGTATTATGGACTGAAAATTGATACCTTTTACTCAAACGATCATACAACACAGTGTTGTCAGTTTGAAGTACTACAACAAGATCAAACCATCTTTCGGGAAAGAAATCACAACCATGATAATCTACAATGTTTCCACCTTCTTCCATCACATCCTCAAGCTCATCACACACCTTCAAAATCCGATACATCTAAATCAAATGCAACAAACTAAAAGCCAAAATACTAGAAAATAGTAACCAAAAACAATAGAACATACCCAAAGTTGAAACAAGAAAAGTAAGTGAACTATGATACTCAGAATTGGATATAAATATTGAATACAGATGTACATTTACCATGGATATGTATTCATTTCTTTTAAAATTTTTCCATGTATTTGAAGCGTCATATCCCTACAGCCTATACCAATATAATCCAAACTCTTACTTTTCCCCAAGGTATTAGAGTCCAACTCATATTCTGGACATGAGTACGAGAAAATGATCCTCCAAATATATGAAAAAACACAGAGCATATCTATCAGTATCCAAAATTTGCACAAATCCAGGTAATGAGATATACAATCAAAATCCTGTAAATCAAGTATTTAACACTCCGTTTGTAATTGAGAAATTTGCTTTCTCATTTCTTACTACAATTCATGCGCAAAACCCTGAATATCAAATTCATGCATACCAAACCAATTTACGAATAGAATCACAATCAAACAAGGCGTAGGATTTCCAAGTTTAAACACTGTTTATTGCTTAAATTAAATATTATACCCAAAAACTGCTTGTTATTTAAATTTCTTTTTTTTTACAGTAATAAAAATCACTAATATCCATAAAACCTAAATTAATAACCTCAATAAATTTTAAAAAAATCAACCAAGAAATATGAAATTAGAGCATAAGGAAAGAGGTCGAATTACGAGGTCTTCATTGATAACGTGGCACTGGAGATCATCGTCCCAGCCGTCGTGCAAGTTCTTCTCTTTGACCAAATCACCAATATTGATGTGGCGAAGATTGGTGGCCTCCGCCAAAGCAGAAGAGGTCGTCGTCTTGCCAGTTCCAGGCGTGCCCGTCACCAATATGTTGGGCCTCTTTCTCTTGTTACCGTCGGCGGCCATAGATGAATTATAAGCTTCTTATTACTGACTGAGTCGTGCAAAAATTAAGAGCTTGTTACAGGATTTTCAGACTGCAAGACTAAAATCCCTTTCTGCGTTTTTTATGGAAGGGAAGGGGTAGACCAGGCTTTTGAAAAACCCTTCAGGGCTTATTAAGTTTAAATCGGCCTGTAACAAAAGCCCGGTTTATTTCTCCTTTAAAGAAATTGCAATCCATGGGTCGGATCATTTCGCCCAATCCGGACGTTCATTCAAAAAGTAGTTGGGTTTAAATAAAAATATAAATTCTAAAAATTAATTTAGACAAAAAATAAGACCTATTTTTTAAATGGATCTATCCTCGAGTAAGGTTTTTTTTTATCTCAGGTCCAAAAAATGTAATTTGAAATTTTTTATAATTTTTAATGATTTTTTTTGTTCTGTTATTTTTTAAAAATAAAGTTATTGGTTGGTTTGAATTTTTTAAACAAAAATTTGAGTTAAAATAACGAAAATTATAGAATAAAAGTATAGTGGACAAACTGATAAAAAAAATAGTACATGAACTAAAGTGATAAATTAGCTATATAAACTAAAAAAAATACTAAGCCAACTCAAATTACTCAATCCTTAATAGGCATGTGGTTTTTTTTAAAGAGTAAACTATATAAATAATTATTTAACTATAAGTATGTTTTTGTTTTGGTTATTCGTGTTTAATTTTTTTTATTTTAGTTATCAATGTTATTTATATTTAATATTTTGGTCACTAATCCACTAAATTACCAACAAAGTGTTAATTTGACTTTTTTTATTAACATAATAACAAATTTAACTCTCTAATGTTTATAGATTATGTCAAATTAATCCTAATTCTAAAAAATTAAACAAATTTAACCTTAAACTTTACACATCATGCCAATTCAATCTTAATTCTTAAAAATTAAAAAATAAAAACTTTAAAAAATTATATAAAAGTTCAATTTTTGATACATACAAAATTATAAAAATATTTAATTTTTTCATTTTCCAAATAAAATAATTCAATGAAAAAAACATGAAGAAAACTTGGGCAAATTCGACTTTTCCCTTTTTTTCAACATTAATGACCTTTATGTTTAGGTTGGATCAAAAGCTACAATATGAAGTCAAAAAAAGAAAGAATTAATGCCTTTAGATTGTTGTTCAAAATGACTTTTTTGTGTTTGAGATTGTGGTTAAAGACGAACATGATTAAAAATAAATAGGTGATGATAGGGAATTAAATACCCAAAGGCCATGCTGATGGCTCCAAAGTCGATTTCTAGGTCAACAGTATCGTAACAAAGGTTGTAGAAATTAAAGAATTCAAATTAAGGATTGTTGGTGCCAAGGATTTTGACCAAAGGTGATGACCAAGATCAAAGAACAAGGTCAATCGTATGATAAAAATAAATTGTTATTTATAAAATAAAGCTAAAAAAAAGTTCAAATTTGATTTAAGAGTTGTTTGCTAGTTTTTTTTCAATATTTTATTAAAAATATTTATCATTTATTTGTAATTTAATATGTACTTTAACAAAATTCTATGTTTTTTTATCAAAAAAATAATTTTCTAAATATTTTTTATTTTAATCTTTTTATAATTTTAAATTTTAAACTTTGAATAAGTGATCTAATGAGATAAAAATATTAAATTTCAATATTGAGTAATTATTTATATTATTGAACTTTTTTTTAAATTAAATAAAGCGTTTAGTGACTGATTTTATATTGAAATATTACAAACAGGAGCTGTTTTAAATAAAATCAATCCCAACTAAAATAATTATCTATTTTTATTTTAACAAATCTTCTAATTTTATAATCGTGAATTTGGAGCAGCTGTACTGCGCGCATGGGGATTAACAACAAACAGTCAACGAAAAACACTTTGGTAAACTTCGTCCACGCTATATCTTCTCATTTCGTTTCGTTATCGAAGAGCTTTTCTGACGAATTTTCAAAAGACGATGAAATTCTAAGCAAAGAAAAAAAAATAATATTTGAAGCATAATATTGGATACAATCATTTTGATGTAATAGTTAAGAAAAAACAAAAGGACAGTTCATTAAATATCCATGCTTAATAGCAAGGAAATTCACCACTACTGTAGCTAAAAATCAAAGAAACCCACTGTTTCGAATGTTCTCTAAATCTTTCATTTACATATATGGAAGAAACAATATCATATATATAAAATACCTACTACTTTATTCCGCTCCTCCGGTCTGGTGCAACATCGCATCGATTTCATCTCCATCCTCCATCTCCAGCTAATAAAGAACAAAAAAAATGGGAACAAAACCAAAAAAATTAGTTAAACAACCATTAATTCATAAAAGTGTGATATGCTCATCGTAGAAAATTATGATTATGCATAAATTTATAGGATGGATCATCAAGGCACTTGCAGAATTTATCAGCTTATAAACTTACGCATAAACTTGTATATCATTTCGGTACATCGAGAACATGTAAGGAAATTTACCTCATCGGGAGTCTGCTCTCCACGGAGCCTCCGCCCGTCAAACAAGAAAGCAATGGAGTTCAGATCCACCGATTGCCTATCGCAATATGCGTTCATCAGTTTCCTCATTTGAGTGCTTCTCTTAATCCTGAAAAACACTTCGTTTCCATCCTACAAAAACGAGATCGAAAAACAAATAAATGAAAAGAAGAAAAAAAATCGAAAAGAAAAACAACAGAGATGATCTAAATGACGTAAAAAGTAAAAACCTGGCCCTTGACTTTGAGATTAATGTGATTAGCTTGATCGGCCGGCTTCTTATCCTCCTCTGGCCCTCCGCCGCCAACGTTTCCCGTTGCAGACATTTTTTTTTTTTTTTTTGCGCTCTCTTTCTCCTTCCCCTTCGGTTTCTCGTGTACGTAGCGAATGGCACCGAAAGGAGCTCTGAAATAGAGAGCGAAAGCGTTGATTTTACGCTATATATACAATTATAAACCACTAAGTGGAGCCCCAGTTTCTCAACTCATAGGCGCAGTGTCCTCGCGTAGTGACAATGAGGTAATATTGTTAACAGTATAACCTGCTTGTTGATGACGTGGGTGCTATTTTTGAGCGAGTTTTATAGAATTGTATACTCGCTGGAATCGGGGGAATTGAAAGTTGGAGTTTAACTATATTTGATAAAGATTTGGATTCCGGGTTTTGGAAAAATTGGAAAAGTCGTGGAATGTGTTAAAGGGGATTTTGTTTTTGCCTTTTCAGTGGGAAGGGAATGGACGGTTAAGATTGATTAGTTGGGAAATTGCACGGTTGATGATGGGTTAGAAAATCGTGAGTGAGGTACTGGGAAATTTCGACCTTTTTTCTTTGTTTGGCATTTACGATGTCTACATTTTTTAGGCGTGATAAATGCCGACATAATTTGGCCAATAACATTTACATATTTTGTTAAAATAATCTTAATTATATTAAATTTTTTTAGTCATTAAATTTTAATTTTTTAAACTATTTCTTTTAATAGATTTAATGAATAAATTTAACGTTTTCAATTTTTTTTCAAAATGGTTCAATATTACTTGCATGTTAAATTTTTTAACGATACTTTCATTAAATCTGTTGAAAAAGTAGTTTGAAAAAAAGAATAAAAGTTGATGGCCAAAAAAAGGCTAAAAAATACAATTAAGTTTATTTTAACAAAACATGCAAACCTTAGTGGCCAAATTTATCATTAAACCTATAATTTATAGCCTACAACTTCATAATTAAGTTTGTTTTGGTATCTATATTTTTTTGTCTACTTTATTATCTGAACTTGGCAATTAGATCCTTTTTGTCTCTAAACTTAGATTTCATCAAGACTTGATGATGTAACCATTGTTATTGGAACAGAACCAAATCAATCAATCAGACTAAGAATCTATCGATATAACGATCCAAACAAAAGGGTTGAACTAATTGGATCGAAAACCGCTCAAATTTGATAAAATTTGAAATCTGAAACAAAAATTAGCTATTTAACAGGTTGTACCGATAAATTATTTTAGTTTTTTATGAATTTTTATTATCTATTTAATTATTCTCAATCTAATAGTCGAATTGATTGAATCAAGAACCAGTGGTCTAACAAGTTTAACTATTAATCTAATTATTAAAATACTAAATGTAATACTATGAGATTATACTTTGTCATCAAATGAAAATGTATATAATTTTCTTTCAATTTTCAAGAGATGATACGACACAATCTCAGAATACCACACCATCAAACTTATATTTTTCAAGTTAATGGGAGAAAATGGACCTAATTGTTAAGTTCAAATGACAAAGTAGATAAAAGAGTGCAAGTGCCAAAATGAATCTAATTGCCAAATTAATGGGCCAAAAATTACCACTAAAATAAAATAAATTTTGATGATTAACTCGGATTTCGTCTTATCCATATTAAAAAATATTATATAAGTATATTATAAAAAGTTAGTATTTGATACATTGGTAATATATATTTTTTTATAATTAGACTTAAAAAATTATTAAATATTTTTTAAAAATATTTATTTTTTTAATATTTAACTATATCCTATATAACACTTATTAACCCTTAATCTCTCTTATAAAATCTAAAAACTTCACTAATAATAATAATAATAATAATAATAATAATATACTAAGCTTTGAAAGGTCTTGCTGAAAATCAAATAGAAAGCATTCAAATTATCACAAACTATACTATAAGTTTAATTTCGAAAAGTGCTTCATCTGTAAATAACTTTGATTCTCCCAAAAAATTGTTTCAAACGATGTTATAACATAAAATGAAACAGCAGTTTAACATTCAAAGTTGCTAACATTTGTGGATTGAAAAAACAAAATTTGTGTATATTTCCTTTTATTTTCGTACTAAACTTTTACTCTCAAAATGTTTATTTATAACTTTTTTTTTTCATTCTTATAAAATGTGTTTAAGAAAATCTTAATTTTCACTAACATTTTAATCCAATGAATCAACCAAAATAATATAATATACCTAATTAATTATGTTGATACAAGTAAGTTGTGTCAAGTGTTGCAGATTTAAGCTCGCGACAAATGTATACAAAACATTTCATGAAGGTCAACTAATTAAATGAGACTCATTTGACCCTCTTAAACTGATCCGATTCGTGCAACATAAGGAGGTCAACTAATTAAATGAAACTTATTTGATCGCTGCAGATAAACTACTAAAGATAAAAATATTGGCGGATGAACCATCCATCATTGTTGATAAAAGTTGCCAATACATTGTGGATGAACCACCTGGTCGTATAGATAAATTGCCGACTAAAATACGTTATGGATGAACCACTAGTCGGGTAGATAAATTGTCCACTACTTCCTCTATTTTGTCGACTACTTCCTCTATTCATATCGTCTCACCCTATGCAATGCAACATAACATGCTTATAACAGATCAATATGGTAGAAATATCATGCTTATAACAAGTCAATATAGTAGCAATTGTCATGCTTATAATAGATTATTACGGTAGCAATAATCATGCTTAACATATAATTTTGAGCTCTTTTTTGGGCTTCTAGACCCAATTTATGATTTCAAATCTAATTTTCAAGTTTAATTACCCATTGGACCAATTGTTTGGCTTAAAAAATTAGTTTTCAAAATTATCATATTAATTTTAATTAATTTGATTAGTTTAATTTTAATTTATCAAAATTAATTTTCTCAAAAGTCATTCAGATTTTCCAAATTAATTTTTCTAGAAAATTCATTAATCAAATTCTTTAGTTGAACAATTCTTACAACCGCCCAATTTAATTCCACATCAAATAAATTGACTCAATTAAATTATTTTCAAAGCCGTAGATTTTTCTTCTATTCAAATGCAATCCAATCAAACTTTTGTCGAGTTAGCGGAGAGACCAATCAGACATATATAATTAGGCTCTAGTAATTGGAATTATGTCTAGAAGTATCGTTCCGATAATTCGTAATTACTTAATCGTGGAGTCAAACCACAAGAAGTATTATGATTGAAAACTCCTTATTGTATACCATTTACAAAAGCAATTCATCCAACTGTTTTGTCCAATAACCTAGTTGTAACGACCCAAATTTCACGGGCACCGGAAAAGTGAGTTGAGGGCCTTCGTCTTAGGAAAAACGAGTCGTAGGGCCTTTGTCTTAGTAAATCGAGTTAATAAATAATTATTAGAAATACTTGAGTGTTTAGTTGTGTGTTTAATTAAGTTTTGAATAAGGGAATTTATTTTGATTAGAAATAATTAGTAGAAAGGACTAAATTGAATAGAGAATAAAAGTTAATTATAGAATAGAAAAATATGAAGGGATTAAACTAGTAATTAAACCAAATTAGTGAAATGTGTATGTTAAAAAATAAATACAAGTGTTTTTAAATTATTGGTACAAATGTATAACATGTGTGTATTTACTTATTAACTAAGTAAAAGATATTTATTTATTTATTATAATTATATTTAAAAAATTATGTAATATTATATTTTATTAATTAATTATGATGGTGACAAATGTATGGTGTGGATTAATACATGTGTATATATGTGTATTGGTACACAGGTAATATATTTATTTGTTATAATTAGATATTTTATAATTAGATATTAATTAAGTAAATAAAGTAATAAAATAAAATAAAAAACAAAAAGAAAAAAGAGAACAAGCAAACGAAATAGCATGGAAAGAAGAAAGAAAGAAGAAAATGAAAGGAAAAAGGAAAATTTAGGGTTTTAAGTCTCAAGCTTAATTTGGTAAGTTTAATTAAGCCCTTTTTTCTTGTGATTTTAATGTTTTTGAAGCTTTAGAGTTGAATACTCTTGAATTTATATGGAAATATTGAAAGTTGATAGACTTTTGAATAGGGTTTATGTTGAGAAAATGATGGAATTAGGGATTAATTTGATAAAATTATTGATTTGAATTGATTTAGGGACTAAATTTTAGAATAGGTTATAAGTTTTAAGTTTTAGGGGCTAAATTGAAAGAAATTCGAAATTATGGAAAAATGATAAAAATTTGATAATTATATTGAAGTTTTGATGCAAATTGAATAAGGAAATGATGTGAATTGTAAAAAGGAAGAAGATGAATGTGTTTAGGACAAATTTGGTATTATGGCAAAAAAGTTGCATGGAAAGTTAGTAACTAATATAAATTATGTGTATTATTAATTAATTGTAATTATGCTAATTTTCGTAGCAAACAAGGAAACCGAGACCCCCAATACGAAAGGGAAGGAAAAAGTGATCGAAGAGCAGCTCGAGAGAGAAATCGGTTTGTATTATCATAATTCAAGTTATTTCTTATTAAATGTTTAATTTTAATATATGTGTATGGAATTTGAATGTGGGGTAAATATTGATGTTGAATTGAATGTGTATTAGATTTATTTGGTGAACAAATATATGCATGTGAGATTGAATTATATGATTGAATTGAGAAATGTTGGTATGCATATGAATTTGAGATTTGGAATTGAACTATTAATGTGATTGAATTGATTTTGAATGATTTTGATCAATTGAGAATGGAAATGAAGTGAAAATATGTGATAATGTGAATTTGAACAAGTTGTGCTTGAATTGAGAAATATGTGAGAAAATGTGGCTAAAGTGCAATTGATGTGAATTTAATCGAAAAGAGAAAGGAATTCAATACCCCATTAACTAGTCGGGCTTAGTGGATATAGTTGGCATGCCATAGGATTAGAAGAGTTCAGGGTTACTTCGACCTCGAGTCGATGAGACATTTGGAGTGTCATATTGCTTCGGATCGATTCGATGAGGTACTGGGTACCACTTTACTTCGGCTAGGCCGATGAGACACTGGGTGTCAACTTTGATTCAAACTATCCGATGAGGCACTGGATGCCAATATGGTGTGTTTGGTTGGATCCGTGTATCCGCTAAAGTCCGAGTCATGTTAATAGGGGTAATTATGTGAAATGAGAAAATCTATTGAATTTGATTATTTGAACCATTGAATGAACAATAAAAGCTATAATGAGAATTGAAATGAGAAATGATATTATGTTATGAGATTAAAGGTTCATGAATGGTTCCTATTGAAATGTGAATTAGATATGTATATGTGATTGAGAGTGTAGCGACGTAAAATTTGCTTCGGTCGCTAATTGTGGCGATTTATTGAAAAATTTGAAAAAAATCAAATTTCGGTTTTATTGAAAAAGGAGTCGCCACCGATTTTTTTTTTCTAGGTGTGATCGGATACCTGATAAAACTTCTTTAAAAAAAAATTTTTATTTTAGGGCAAAAGAAGGCCGAGTTTAAGTCTACGTAAAAAAAATCCAGAGAAAAATTAGGGTTCGGGAGTCGGTTACGCACGAGGAAGGTATTAGCACCCTCGTGACGCCCAAAATTGGTATCTATTTAAACACGTGTTGTCTTGATTTTCAAAAATACGAGTTCAATTTGAGATTTAATCGTGATCCGTTCAAAATATGAGAATCCTAAGATTTTTTTTATTTTTAGTAGGATGTTTCGTTTTAACACGAGCCAACGTGATTCATCCAACATAGCGATAAAATCACAGACTTAATGTTAAAATCGGTACGTTGCCTTATATTTGAAATTAATTTAAAATGTATAAAAATTTTTAAAACGATAGAAAATTTAAAACCATATCAAAATTAAATACTATTTAAAAAGTTAATTTAGAATCAGACAAACAATGAAAATGCAAACATGTGACAGAAAGTAAACATAATTGTTACCAAATACAAATGATATTAAACAACATAATAATAAAAAAATACATATAACTAGTATTTAAAAATATATACGAGATAGAAATATATATATATATAACTAATATAATATTGAAAATATATATACATAAGATAACATATAAAAATATACATATATATAAATGGTAGAATGCTGAAAAATATATTCATAATACAAGTAATACTTAGTATGATATTAAAATATGTATATATAATATATGCATTAGAAAAGAAAATGACGTTAAGAAACGACTATAAATAATACCATATAATTATGTAGATAGATAGATAGATATATATATATATATATATATATATATATTCAAATACATAATAAGGATATTTAAAGTATGTACAAAAATAATAATGGTAATGATGATACTATTATTAGGAATAAATAAAATAATAATAATGATAGATACAATAATAATAGAATATATACATACTAATATAATAGGGAAATAATAGTAATTTAAAAAATTAACATTTAATATTACATAAACACAAACAATTGTATATATACAAATATAACATATATACTAAGACTCATGATGATGATACTAATAATTATAAATAATACTAAGTATAATAGTATTAAAAATAAAAATAAAATAAATGAAAAAAAAAAGTAAAAGGATAAAATTGAATTAAAAAAAGAACTTTTGGGGAGAATTCGGAATAAAAATAAAGAGAGGGGCCTATTCCAACACGGGTTAAAACAATAAGGACCGAAATGGAAATTAATCCGGGTCCTTAAAACGCTGTCATTAAAGGGAGGATCAAATCGAAAACAGTGGCAAATCTTCGGGCCGAATTCAAATATGGAATCATTTAATTGCAAAACAACAAGAAAGCGGAGGGGCTGAACGCGCAAATAGCCCCTCCAGCAAAAAAAACACGCGGATCCTCTTCATAAATGGGTCGGGTCACGGGTACCCTTCCCCAAAACGACGTCGTTTTGCACGTGGGGAAGGGTCCCCAAAACGCTGCCGTTTCGGTCAGCTATATAAGGCCAAAAATATTTGTTTTTTATTCATTTGAGCAGCTGCTCAAAAAATGAAGAGAGAGACTCTCTCCTCTCTCTGGGTGATTCCAGAGCATGGCCCGGAGGGGCCATCGGCGCCGTCGCAGCCCGCCGTTGACCACCGTCACCGGCCACCGCACGCGGTGGCTGGAAATCGCAAAAGGTATTATTTTTTTATATTTTTTTTATAATATATGTTATATATATATATATAAGTATATATTCGTAAAACCGAAAAGAGGGTTCGAAACCAGAAAAGAAAGAAGGAAGAAAAAAGATTTACCTTCGGGTTTTCAAATCTACCTTCTGGATTTCTATATTGTGGTTATTTGATTTCGTATTGGTGCTTTTTTTGTGTTCCAAAATCTATTTATCTTTTTGATATCTGGAAAATTTCTTTGCTTTTTCTTATCAAAATAGCCGAATCCCCCCCTTTTACACTTGTTTGATTTGGCTTTTATAGCCACTTTTACACGGTTTGGTTGTTTGATTTCTCTGCTTTGTTTGCGTGTTATCCCGCTTCTGTCTCTGCTATGTTTGCCTTATCCTTGCAGGAGTGGTTGAACGGCGGTGCAGTGGGACAGCTGGTGGCAGAGAGTAGGTGACCGATTAATGGCTCGGCAGAGGGCAGTTAGGGCTTGCGGCGCCAAACATAGGGCTAGGTATTAGGGTTTCTTTGTTTTCTTATTTTTTGATTTGGGTAATGACTAAACGGGCCATTCGGGTTTGGTTCAACATTGGGCTTAGGTTTGGGTCAAAGTTGGATTAGGGGTTTGGGTAAGATGGCTTAAAATTGTAAAGGGAGTTTGCTGTTGGGTTGGGGTAATTGGGAGTTTTAGGTGGGCCTGGGATTTTGGGTTACTTTGTAAAGGGCTTTGGTTGTAAAAAAAGGTTTTGACACGGGGCAAAATTGGGTTGTACAGCTGCCCCTCTTTGCTCATTGTCGTGTAACGAGAATAGAGCCGTCGTCGTGTAACGAGAATTGAGCAAAGACATAAAGAAAAGCCAATTTTGCCCGGTCTTGCCAAGTCTTGACTTCTTCGGCACTCCTCTAGTCCAAGTAGTCTCTTTTTAGTCAATCGCATCTCGTTGCTTTGACCGCTCCATCGTGACTTCAGGGATATGACTTGTAGCTTCAATTTGCTTCGCCGCATCCTTAGGAAGGCAAAATCTAAATCTTCGATCAGCTCCATCCTTCATCCTTTATTGAAAAAACAAACATCGAAAGTAGCCCAGCCTCTCTGTAACATGAGCTGGCTCTCTGTAACATGAGCTGGCTTTGAAACATAAATTGAAAAGAAATTGGAAATACCTCAACATGTCTTGAGGCTCAACTCACCTCTGGCAATATGAGTTGATTTTGAAACATAAATTAAAAATACCTCGGCCTGAGAGCCAAGGCTCAACTCATTTCTCGCAATATGAGTTGATTTTTGAAAACATAAATTGAAAAACGGCAATTGAAAATACCTCAGGGTGTTACCTGAGGCTCAACTCGTTTCTCGCAATACGAGTCGATTTTTTTGAAACATAAATTAAAAACTGGAATTGAAAATACCTCAGCGTGTCCTGAGGCTCAACTCGTTTTTCGTAATACGAGTTAGCTTTTGAAAACATAAATTGCAAGTACCTCAGCGTGTCTTGAGGCTCAGCTCACCTCTCGCAATATGAGCCGATTTTGAAAACATAAATTAAAAGTACCTCAACGTGTCTTGGGGCTCAGCTCATTTCTCGCAATATGAGCCGATTTTGAAAACATAAATTAAAAGTACCTCAACGTGTCTTGAGGCTCAGCTCATTTCTCGCAATATGAGCCGATTTTGAAAACATAAATTAAAAGTACCTCAACGTGTCTTGAGGCTCAGCTCATTTCTCACAATATGAGCCGATTTTGAAAACATAAATTAAAAGTACCTCAACGTGTCTTGAGGCTCAGCTCATTTCTCGCAATATGAGTTGATTTTTGAAAAAGAAATTGAAAATACCTCAACGTGTCTTGAGGCTCAGCTCATTTCTCGCAATATGAGCCGATTTTGAAAACATAAATTAAAACCACCCAAAATTTCTCACATGGTGGAATTCAAGTGTCTTTTTCTTTGACTTGGATAGCTTTTCCAAAACCTTTTGCTCTGTTTGGAATACCTGTATATGTCATGCATGATGTTATCGTGATATGTACCTATTTGCCTTAAATGCATTCATGCCTACATGAACATGTTATGTGCCTTGCATTCGTTCGTCGTGATCTCTTTTCATCACGACTCTCGCAGTGATCTTGCCCCATCTGAGCTTTTGTTCTTGCTTTCGAGCTCCTGTTTTACTTATCGTGATGATCTGCTTTCAACGCTAGGATCTTTAAGTTTCTCTTTAGGCTTTGTATCCATCTTTCAAGCTTTACAAGTAAACTACGTTTCTCAGATGTCACTTGTTTGGTATATGTTGAACTTTTGTTCCTGCTTTGAAATCCTTGCGTCTGTCTAGTTTTCTATCCGAGTGATACTCAACATTTCTTTTGTACAGAGCATGTCATATTACTATTTATCAATTAAATAAACATAATAAGATGCATGCAAATGGTCAGGTAGGTATGAGAAAAAGACTTCATATTGATTTCAAAGGTAACAAACAAAGAAAGTTCGCCAAAGATAGAAGTGTTATAAAAGAAAAGGAACCATATTGGTGGATACAAATGTTCCAGATATTCAATGCATGAACTCTGCCACGTTTCTCAATCATGAATCTTTCTGAGCAATGCCTCTTGTGTAGAAGATCTCGAGTGTTTCAGAAATGCTTCATACTATAGCCTGATCACTTGGCCTACTGTTCGAGATTGCTTCTGCCCCTTGGGCCCAGATTTGCTTTATTAGGACGCCCTTTCGGGTTTTTATCCTAATATTCTGTGTTTGACCAATGCGCCCTTTTCGGGTTTTCACCTTGATCTCCCTTTTTTTTTTAAGTGTAGTATTTCTTCACAACATCGGAGTTTACTGGATTTGGTACTTCCTTCCCATCCATTTCTGTGAGAATCAAAGCCCCACCAGAAAATGCTTTCTTCACGACGTATGGTCCCTCCCAATTAGGTGCCCATTTCCCTCGCAAATCTTTTTGTATTGGGAGGATCCTTCTCAACACGAGTTCTCCTTCATGGAATTCTCTTGGCCTTACTTTCTTGTCATGGGCGGCGATCATCCGTTTCTGATACATTTGTCCATGGCAGATTGCCTTCAAGCATTTTTCTTCGATGAGATTCAACTGATCATATCGAGCTTGGACCCATTCGGCCTCCTCGAGTTTCGATTCCATTAAGACTCGTAGGGACGGTATCTCAACTTCAATAGGTAGCACGGCTTCCATCCCATAGACTAGAGAGAAAGGAGTTGCCCCTGTGGACGTCCTCACAGATGTGCGGATGCGAACAGAGCGAACGGCAGCTTTTCGTGCCAGTCCTTGTAGGTCTCTGTCATTTTACCGATGATCTTCTTTATGTTCTTGTTAGCTGCTTCAACAGCTCCGTTCATCTTCGGGCGATAAGGCGAAGAATTATGATGCTTTATTTGAAATTGCTTGCACGCTTCTGTCATCATTTTATTGTTCAAATTCAGGGCGTTATCTGAAATGATTCTTTCAGGCAAACCATATCGACAAATGATTTCTTTCTTCAAGAATCTACAGACGGCGGTCCTTGTCACATTAGCAAATGAGGCAGCTTCTACCCATTTTGTGAAATAGTCGATGACCACGAAAATGAATCGGTGCCCATTAGAAGCTTTGGGAGAAATCGGCCCTATAACGTCCATGCCCCACATTGAAAAGGGCCATGGAGACGTCATAACATGAAGGGGAGAATGAGCTACATGAATTTTGTCGCCATAAATTTGACATTTGTGGCACTTTCTTGCGTAGCTAATGCAATCCCTTTCCATCGTTGACCAGTAATACCCGAGTCTCATAATTTTTCTTGACATAGTGAAGCCGTTGGAGTGGGTCCCACATATTCCTTCGTGAACTTCTTCAAGTATTTTCTTGGCTTCAGTAGTATCTACACATCTCAGAAGCACCTGATCTTTACCCTTCTTGTACAAGGTGTCCCCATCAAGAACAAATCCCGCTGACATTCTTCTGATTTTCCTTTTGTCATTCTCGTTTGCTTGCTCAGGATACGTTTGATTCTTGACGTACTCTAAGATATCATGGTACCATGGTCGTTCATCAGCCTCTTTCTCAATGCTATAACAATGTGCAGGGACCTCGTATATGCTCATCTTGAGGGGCATTATCTCTGCTTCTTTATTTGCTTTGAACATTGAGGCTAAGGTGGCCAATGCGTCAGCCAATTGGTTATCTTCTCGTGGGAAGTAATTAAAAGTTATTTCTTTGAAATCTTTGATCAATTCAGCTACCAGATAG
The DNA here is from genome assembly GCA_020496765.1 of Gossypium stocksii. NCBI lineage: Eukaryota > Viridiplantae > Streptophyta > Magnoliopsida > Malvales > Malvaceae > Gossypium > Gossypium stocksii. The sequence continues at coordinate 8,739,963 of CM035623.1, forward strand.
CTGTACTTAATCAACTTTGAGTCCCTCACTTCCCAATCTCCACGGATTTGGTAGATCACTAGAGCTGAATCCCCGTATACCTCTAGGATCTCGATGTTTCGTTCAATGGCTGCCCGTAGTCCCATGATACAAGCCTCATATTCTGCTATGTTGTGGGTGCAGAAGAAATTGAGCCTAGCAGTGAAAGGGTAATGGTCTCCTTCCGGTGATATTAAGACTGCTCCAATTCCATGCCCCAGAGCGTTCGATGCACCATCAAAGCTCATCTTCCAAGGCGTCCCTTTTGATGACTCACATTCTTTCTCTGTGATGCACATCAAGTCCTCATCCGGGAAATCAAATCTCAGGGGCTCATATTCTTTTGTTCGAGCCGCCAAGAAATCAGCTATTGCACTCCCTTTTACCGATTTTTGGTTCACATAGGTGATATCGTATTCTGATAACAGGATCTGCCATCGGGCCATTCTCCCCGAGAGTGCGGGTGATTCCATCATATATTTTATCGGGTCTAGCTTTGAAATCAACCACGTCGTGTGATACAACATGTATTGCCTGAGTCTCCGAGCTGCCCAAACCAAAGCACAACAGAATTTTTCGATTGATGAATACTTTGCTTCGTATTCTGTAAACTTTTTGCTAAGGTAGTATATCGCCTTTTCCTTCTTTCCCGACTCGTCATGTTGCCCGAGTACACAACCCATTGAGTTTTCGAACACCGTTAGATACAAAATCAAAGGTCTTCCTGGAGTTGGTGGCACTAGCACTGGGGGGTTAGACAAATATTGTTTTATTTTGTCAAAGGCCTCCTGGCATTCTTAGTCCCATGCCCCAGGGTTATGCTTCCGAAGGAGTCGAAAGATGGGGTCACACTGATTGGTGAGTTGAGCAATAAATCGGGAAATGTAGTTTAGCCTTCCCAAGAATCCTCTGACCTCTTTCTGTGTACACGGAGGTGGTAATTCTTGAATGGCTTTTATTTTTTCTGGATCCACCTCGATGCCTCTTTCACTGACGATGAAGCCTAGCAACTTTCCCGAGGTAATCCCGAATATACATTTAACCGGATTAAGCCTTAGCTGAAACTTTCTCAGTCTTTCAAATAACTTTTTGAGGTTCACAATATGTTCCTCTTCTCCTCGGGACTTAGCAATCATGTCGTCAACATAGACTTCTATCTCCTTATGCATCATATCATGGAATAATGTCACCATGGCCCTCTGATACGTGGCCCCGGCATTCTTGAGCCCGAATGGCATCACCTTGTAACAGAACGTTCCCCACATTGTTATAAAGGTAGTTTTCTCCATATCCTCGGGAGCCATTTTGATCTGGTTATACCCCGAAAATCCATCCATGAAAGAAAATAATGAATGCTTCGCCGTATTGTCCACCAATGTGTCGATATGTGGTAAGGGAAAATTATCCTTAGGACTTGCGCGGTTCAGGTCACGATAATCCACGCACATTCGCACTTTACCATCCTTCTTTGGTACTGGGACAATATTAGCCACCCATTCTGGATATCTGGAAGCTTGTAGGAAGCCTGCATTAAATTGCTTCTTGACTTCCTCTTTTATCTTCAGCAGCATTTCGGGCCTCATTCGCCTTAATTTTTGTTGGATGGGTTTACATTCGGGTCTCAGCGGGAGCTTATGAACCATTATGTCCCCGTCCAATCCCGGCATGTCCTGATAGGACCATGCAAACACATCTTTGTACTCATGAAGCAAATCAATCAAATGATGCCTGGTGTCCTCTGAGAGTGAGGTCCCAATCTTCACTTCTTGCTTATTTTCATTAGTGCCCAGGTTTATTGTTTCAACAGATTCTTGATGAGGTAGAATCTGTTTGTCCTCTTGTTCCACCAACCTTAGCAAGTCAGGAGACGAGATATAGTCTTCGGCATTTCCCTCATCCTCGAATTCTCCTAAACAAACGGTCCTTTCAAAATCGATTTCAAGATTGGTAACGGGTTCGTTCATGTCATTGGCATCTGAACACCTGAAAATTGAATGGGAAAGAGAACGCTATAGAGGAACATCCAAGTTTTGGCAATAACAAACAAAACATTATGGCATGGTATGAGGTAAGTGCAAGAACAGGCCATGAAATGAAAGAATAATTATGGAGTAGATGCAAATGCAAAAGGTTATGACAAAATGCTTCTTCATTAATATTCATTTAATAGATCAAGAGCAAATGCAAGCTCTTACAAAAGAATTCTATTATATCTAAGGACACAATAGAGGGTTAACGTTGAGCATTACTCTGAAGACTTAAAAACTACAAGAAGATCTTCAGCGGTCCAATTGTTCAATTTGAAACCAGGAGGGCAAGGGCGTATTCTTGAGACGTCTTTGCCTGTAGCAATATCAACTCCTTTGTCAATAACATTTATGCTGACATTTCGAAAACCCTTTTCGATTGATAGCAGCATGTTTCGCGAGCTATTTTGTCCAGGGTATATCTTTCCCGCAGACGTAAATGTTCTTGACAAAGGAGGATACTGGATGGGCTCCCATTCTGGTTCTCGACCCAAGGTTCTTGCGATCCTTCTTTCTTAGTCCTTCTTCCATTGTTTCTTTAAGTGACACGCCTTCGGTTGGAATCCCAGACCAAACCGAGCCTTGTGAGGGACTGGCTTCAGGGCCCTAACTATTCCTTGCTGAAATTTCCCTAGACCTTTCCTTGCTCTAGCTCCTTTTCCTACCGTCAATTTAATCACCATCTTTGTGTTCCTTGATAACTTGGGTACGGGGATCCTATTTCCCTCCGCGACAAATGTAGCGTTGACAAACTCTAGGGATCGGAAAGAGCATTCCAATGCATCTTGGCTAACTTCAACATAGGGAGTGTCGGCAGAGACGGATGCGACGATATCTTCTTCACCTTCGATTGTAACCAGGCAACCATCCATGATAAGCTTCATTTTTTGGTGTAGTGACGATGGGACAGCTCCTGCGGAATGGATCCAAGGTCTTCCCAACAGGCAGTTATATGACGGTGTGATGTCCATGACCTGGAACTCGACGTCGTATACGTAAGGGCCTACTTCCAAAGGGATCTCAATCTTTCCCATAACATCCCGCCTTGTTCCATCAAAGGCCCTTACCGTGGAATGACAGGGCCTTAGATAGGACAAGTCCATTGGAATTCTGGAGAGTGTAGCCAATGGCATGACATTGAGTGCTGATCCATTATCAATGAGCACATTAGGTACGATGTAACCCTTGCAGCGGGTTGTAATATGCAGCGCTTTCACCAAGCCCCTACCACCGGGCGGTATTTCATCATCGCTGAAGGATATGAAATTGACCGTATTCAGATTGTTTACCCATTTGTCAAGTTTTTCCACGGATATGTTGTTTGCTACGTAAGCTTGGTTTAATACTTTCAACAATGCATTCCGGTGTGGCTCTGAATTTAGTAGTAGGGATAGTACCGAAATTTTTGCCGGCTGCTTGCTTAGTTGTTCCACTACGTTGTACTCGCTGTACTTAATAAACTTCAGAAATTCTTGCGCCTCCTCTTCATCCACGGCCTTCTTAATTCCTGGTTCAGGCAAAATTTCATGTTCATCTTCAATCTCGCACGCTGACGCCTTCCCTTTTTGTTTCAAATCATTGATTTTCTTTATTGGCTCTACCTCCTTGGAGTAACATCTCCCGCTACGAGTAAAATGGCCCACTTCTCCAACACTCTTAGTTGTATCCTCAGACTTTTTACTTTCTGGTGTGACAATGTTGACGTCATATTTCCAGGGCACAGCTTTATCATCCTTATAGGGAAAAGGAGATGGCACTTCTATTATCATTTTTGGTTTCACGAGCTCTTTCTTGGCATCATAGTAGATTACCAATGGTCGATTAGCGCTATATGGGCAACCTGGTGATTGATTGTCGGAGGCGCACACTTCTCCTTCATCCGTCTTTTCCCCTTTTTTGAAGATCTCAATCTTTTTACTATCTATCATGTCTTGGAGTACTTCCCTAAATTCTTCGCAAGACTGGATATCGTGCTCTTTATTACCGTGGAAACTGCAAAGATCATGTCCACTTTCTTCAAATACTCCGCTAGGATAACAGAGTAACCCATTTTCGGCCAATATCTCTCAGATTTTCTGCAGAGGTACTTTTATTTCAGAAACCCATTTCCTAACCTGCCGTTTGTTTTCTTCTTCAACTACACTCACATTCCCTTCAGCGTGATTTGGGAATGGGTTCCCGGTTGCACCGCCTGAACCATCAAATCTCAAGATACCCGCATCAATGAGTCCTTGAACTCTTCTTTTGAAGGCGAGGCAGTTTTCCGTAGAATGACCCTGATTCCCAGTATGATAAGCACAGCTGGCGTTAGGATCGTACCATTTTGGGTACGGGGGCTTCAAGGGTGCCATGTAGTGTGGTGATATCAGCTGCTTCTCTAAGAGTTTCGGGTATAGTTCCCCGTATGAGACAGGGATAGGAGTGAACTGTGGTTTCTCGGGATTTGATCTTATAGGCCTTTGTTCATTCTGAGGTTGGCCGTGGACGGGTGCGGTGTTTTGTGGAAATGTGGCCATTGGCCTTTGATGACTGGCGGCATAAACTGGGTAAGGTGGATGAGGGTGTGGTGTTTGGTAATATGGGGTTTGAGGCGGATAGTAGAAATTTAGGGGTGGATAGTTTCATGGTCACGGTAGGCTTGGATACAGGTTGGAGGCATAACGGCTTCCTACTCCTACCATGTGGGTCTCTGGGTCTTTTTTCTTTATGGGCATTGTTCTTCTGGAATTTTCTTGCCCCTCCATTCTACCACTTTTGACAGCATTCTCAATAAGTTCGCCAGATATGACAATATCTGCAAAGTCTTTTGTGGCACTTCCCACCATTTTATCATAAAATGGTGTTTTCAAGGTATTTATGAAGAGGACAGTTATCTCGGTTTTTGTCAGTGGAGGTTCTACTTGAGCCGAGATGTCTCTCCATCTTTGTGCGTATTATCGGAACGTTTCTGACGGTTTCTTTTCCATCATCTGTAGCGTCATACGATCGGGTACCATGTCCGACACGTGCTTATACTGTTCGCAAAATGCTGACGCTAGATCCTTCCATGTTCGGATCTTCTCTCTGCTAAGCTGATTATACCAGCGAAGAGCCGATCCAACAAGGCTGTCTTGGAAACAATGTATAAGCAGTTTATCTTCATTTACATATCCGGTCATCTTTCGACAAAACATGACCAAGTGTGCCTTTGGACACCTTGTCCCATCATACTTCTCGAAATCAGGTGTTTTAAATTTTGGCGGTAAAACCAAACCCGGTACTAAACTAAGCTCCTTAGCACTTAGCACAGAGAAGGCCTCAGTGCCCTCTATCGCTTTTAGTCTTTCTTCTAGGCTTTTGTACTTTTCCTGGGCCTCATGATCTTCCACTCTCAACCTAGCAATTTCCACCGGATCATCTAGATCTGGGACAGGCGGGTTGGTAGGAGCAGACACAAATATCCCCTGTCCCAGATGTGTGGTCGGCACAGGTCGTTGTTCTAAGCCAGCGGATTCCCCTTGAGTTTGTACTCTTTGTGTCATATGAGGTGGAGTGAATCCCGGTGGGTAAAGTGGGTCTTGATCAAGGTTAACAACCTCAGGATTCTGCACGGGCCCCTTTCCTTTTACCAGGGCTGACATCATTTCCATCATTTTAGCCATCTGCTCTCTTTGTTCCAGTGACTCCTCCCGGGACCTCACCATCAAATCCCTTGTTTCTTGCTGTGATTTGGCCAGTTGCTCTTGCAATTCCTGTTGAACTCTTTCCATTCTCTCGATTCTTTCATTAAACTCTGCCTCCATTACTCTAGTTTGTCGTCTCGTTCTATACGGATGTCGTGATTCCAGCCTCGTATTGTTGCAACTGCGAATTGTACGATTCTAGCCTTAGTGAATGATCACGGGATATGTGTATGCAAATGAATGGATGCATGAATGCTATATGAATGTTAGTCATGAATGCATATGCAAGAATTAGGTGTTGATTTCAAGATAGCCCCTATCTAGGCATTTCATTCATTCAAAAGAGTTCGTTACAAAATATTTTGCCATCTTATTTGGCTATTACACGAACTTTCTAGCTATATCACTATATTTCTTTACTCGCCCTAGGAATTCTGATATACTCGATCGTTGACTTGGTGGGAATCGACAACTGAGATCTTCTGCTTCATCTGATAATTGGACCATGTATATTGCTACTCCACGGATTTCATTAATCAAGAAGCCAAGTTGCATTTCCCTTTCTTGGAGGTCCGTTTTGTAAGCGTTGATATCTCTATCGTATTGATCATTTTTTTCCTCCAAAGCCTTTAAGAGAGTGTCCAATTGTTGTTGGCGAGCTTGCATCGCGTCTTCCAAATCTCTTATTCTTTCTCTTAACCCCTGACATTCAGATCGGCTAGTCATCAGTTCATTAGACGCAGTCTCACATTCAGCCTTTTTCTTTCTCAATTCTATCATGGCCCGAGCAGTCTTTTCCTCCTCTTTCTTTGCCTTCCCTTTCCAAAATTCCATTCCGCCTTTTACGTTGCTCAATTCTTCCTTCCATTCTTCAGGTGACTTGCCTAGTCCGCTATTCTTGATAGTGGCTCTTAGCTTCTTATTTTCCAAGTGAAGGTCTCTTAAGTCATTCCTCACGATTTCAACCTCTTTTTGTACTTTTTCAGTCCTAGATCTTTCAATTTGAACGTCAATCTTTAATTGGTAATTTTCTTCTTGAAGGACGCCAAGATCCCGCAACATCTTGAATTTCTCGCGTTCAAATTCTCCTCTAGCTATTTCAAGCTCGGATGGTGCTTCCTCTATGAAAGGGTTCTGAGCAGCATGACTTGTCGACGATATTTGCTGGCTTTTCATCCGTTGCTTTCTCCACACATCATAGTCTTGGGTGAGAGTATCGGCATACAGAGCTAGCTCCATCAGATGAATTTCTTTCCAAGACTTGGCAGTTTCTCGGACTCTCTTCATGTAACCCTCGCCCGCAAAAGCAAACTCGGATTGTGCCAACCCTCCAGTGGCTGGTATGAATTATCGTGAAGAGAATTGCCTTTGGACTAACAGCGGAGCATATCCGATTCCTCCCCATAACCCTAGTAGCGGCACCCAATCTTGATCTCCGACTTTATACAATAAGACTGACGGGCGTATCCATGGCGCCCTCCATGTCACATCCTTAGCACGGAGATTCTGAAAAACTGAGACCCAATGTTGTTCAGTAACCCTTTTAGGCCATTCCCTCTTACAATAGGCTTCTAAAGGAGAAAACATTTTTGAAAACATGTGATACGGCGTGCGTTCCTCTTTCCAAAAGTGACTCATGATCCAAACGTTGAGCAATTGCGCACATCCAATAAATCGTCCTTCCCCTTTCTTCCGACAACTATTCAAGGACCTGAAGGTCTCGGCTAGGATTGCCGGGACAGGGTTGACTCTTTGTTTTAACCTCTCGAAGAAATCTACCGCCGCGACTTCAATGTGCCCGAGGACTTTCGGAAAGACAACCAACCCGTAGACGGCCAAAGCAAACAGATTTACCCTCTTCAATGTGTCAAGATGGCTCGAGACCAAATCTCGTATGGAGGACCACGGAATACAAATAGTTTCATTCTTCTTCTTTATCTGCTTCTCGGTCCATGCGTCGGTCATATCGGTCAACCTCATTATTTTCTTTTTGAAGGTCATCGGTTTAGGCTCTTTTACATAGATCTTGTAGGGTTGCACATTATCAATGCGAAGTAAGGCTGCATATTCCTCGATAGTGGGGGTCATATCTTCCCCATTGAAAATGAAACATTGATAGGCGGGATCCCAAAATTTGACCAAAGCTTGTATCAACTGCTCGTCTACCTTGACAGCGACTAGGTTAGCTATGTCACCATACCTCTCAATGAAGATTCCCCTAGTATCCGAATCCCATTGATTCCAAATCTGGACTAAATCTTCAAGATTGTTTTGGCGGACATTCACCGTTACGTGCCCCGGTAAATCGGCAACACACCCTTCCATTAAGCTATCCCCTCTTTCTCTTTGGGTTTTCAGGGACCAATCCCGAACCGTGACATTCCTCTCGGTTGTTAGTGTAATCGACTCCTCCATTAGAAACCCGTCTTTTGGCAACTGGTCTCTAGTCAACACCTTCCTAAAATGATGCCTAAAATGCATGATGACACATAAGACAACAACAAACAAATCATGGTTAGTAACATGAGTAAAAAGAGAAACAGAGATTTTGACAAATTAAGCTATCCGTTCTAATCTACTAAGCAAACCTGACTCCCTTGTATAAAAAGTAAAAATGCAACAGGTAAGAGGCATTTCTCCCGTGTACTCATTTGGTAACTGCTAAACGAACAGAGGTTCGGCACGGCTCTAGTTGGGTGGTTCGTATGTTTCACTACATGTGGTTTTGGTTCTAGATGGGTACTCGAATTGTCCGTACTGTCATCTACTAAGATTAGTACGGAGCCTCGGTCATAGCCCACCATAGGCTAACGAGATCAATTCGAGGGGTTACATTTACTTATGCTTATGCGGAGGGACAAGTTAACTCACGAAAGCATAAGTCGTATATAACCCGAAAGTATTCACTAGCCTGTGCGGAGGGACGAGTTAACTCACGAAGGCGTAGCGTTTACTTTCACTTGAATGGATAGAGCCCGGATATGGCGCTCATGTTATGCAGAAATGCACGTGCACAGTGTGTGGGGAGAAACTTACAAACCTTTCATTTTATTTTAAAACTAAACTACGAACTAAAACCATAAAAAAATTTAGGTGGAAAAACAACAAAATAAAACGAGTTAGAATAATATTTACAACATGATGCGAATGCATGATTTTTTTCAAAACAAAATTTTTGGATCACGGCTAAATATCGAATTGGACAAGGAATTTTGAAAATTTTGACAACACACGTTTATTTCTAGACTCGACTCTCAAAAACTGGGTCCCCAGCGGAGTCGCCAGCTGTAGCGACGTAAAATTTGCTTCGGTCGCTAATTGTGGCGATTTATTGAAAAATTTGAAAAAAATCAAATTTCGGTTTTATTGAAAAAGGAGTCGCCACCGATTTTTTTTTTCTAGGTGTGATCGGATACCTGATAAAACTTCTTTAAAAAAAAAATTTTTATTTTAGGGCAAAAGAAGGCCGAGTTTAAGTCTACGTAAAAAAAATCCAGAGAAAAATTAGGGTTCGGGAGTCGGTTACGCACGAGGAAGGTATTAGCACCCTCGTGACGCCCAAAATTGGTATCTATTTAAACACGTGTTGTCTTGATTTTCAAAAATACGAGTTCAATTTGAGATTTAATCGTGATCCGTTCAAAATATGAGAATCCTAAGATTTTTTTTATTTTTAGTAGGATGTTTCGTTTTAACACGAGCCAACGTGATTCATCCAACATAGCGATAAAATCACAGACTTAATGTTAAAATCGGTACGTTGCCTTATATTTGAAATTAATTTAAAATGTATAAAAATTTTTAAAACGATAGAAAATTTAAAACCATATCAAAATTAAATACTATTTAAAAAGTTAATTTAGAATCAGACAAACAATGAAAATGCAAACATGTGACAGAAAGTAAACATAATTGTTACCAAATACAAATGATATTAAACAACATAATAATAAAAAAATACATATAACTAGTATTTAAAAATATATACGAGATAGAAATATATATATATATAACTAATATAATATTGAAAATATATATACATAAGATAACATATAAAAATATACATATATATAAATGGTAGAATGCTGAAAAATATATTCATAATACAAGTAATACTTAGTATGATATTAAAATATGTATATATAATATATGCATTAGAAATGAAAATGACGTTAAGAAACGACTATAAATAATACCATATAATTATGTACATAGATAGATAGATATATATATATATATATATATATATATTCAAATACATAATAAGGATATTTAAAGTATGTACAAAAATAATAATGGTAATGATGATACTATTATTAGGAATAAATAAAATAATAATAATGATAGATACAATAATAATAGAATATATACATACTAATATAATAGGGAAATAATAGTAATTTAAAAAATTAACATTTAATATTACATAAACACAAACAATTGTATATATACAAATATAACATATATACTAAGACTCATGATGATGATACTAATAATTATAAATAATACTAAGTATAATAGTATTAAAAATAAAAATAAAATAAATGAAAAAAAAAAGTAAAAGGATAAAATTGAATTAAAAAAAGAACTTTTGGGGAGAATTCGGAATAAAAATAAAGAGAGGGGCCTATTCCAACACGGGTTAAAACAATAAGGACCGAAATGGAAATTAATCCGGGTCCTTAAAACGCTGTCATTAAAGGGAGGATCAAATCGAAAACAGTGGCAAATCTTCGGGCCGAATTCAAATATGGAATCATTTAATTGCAAAACAACAAGAAAGCGGAGGGGCTGAACGCGCAAATAGCCCCTCCAGCAAAAAAAACACGCGGATCCTCTTCATAAATGGGTCGGGTCACGGGTACCCTTCCCCAAAACGACGTCGTTTTGCACGTGGGGAAGGGTCCCCAAAACGCTGCCGTTTCGGTCAGCTATATAAGGCCAAAAATATTTGTTTTTTATTCATTTGAGCAGCTGCTCAAAAAATGAAGAGAGAGACTCTCTCCTCTCTCTGGGTGATTCCAGAGCATGGCCCGGAGGGGCCATCGGCGCCGTCGCAGCCCGCCGTTGACCACCGTCACCGGCCACCGCACGCGGTGGCTGGAAATCGCAAAAGGTATTATTTTTTTATATTTTTTTTATAATATATGTTATATATATATATATAAGTATATATTCGTAAAACCGAAAAGAGGGTTCGAAACCAGAAAAGAAAGAAGGAAGAAAAAAGATTTACCTTCGGGTTTTCAAATCTACCTTCTGGATTTCTATATTGTGGTTATTTGATTTCGTATTGGTGCTTTTTTTGTGTTCCAAAATCTATTTATCTTTTTGATATCTGGAAAATTTCTTTGCTTTTTCTTATCAAAATAGCCGAATCCCCCCCTTTTACACTTGTTTGATTTGGCTTTTATAGCCACTTTTACACGGTTTGGTTGTTTGATTTCTCTGCTTTGTTTGCGTGTTATCCCGCTTCTGTCTCTGCTATGTTTGCCTTATCCTTGCAGGAGTGGTTGAACGGCGGTGCAGTGGGACAGCTGGTGGCAGAGAGTAGGTGACCGATTAATGGCTCGGCAGAGGGCAGTTAGGGCTTGCGGCGCCAAACATAGGGCTAGGTATTAGGGTTTCTTTGTTTTCTTATTTTTTGATTTGGGTAATGACTAAACGGGCCATTCGGGTTTGGTTCAACATTGGGCTTAGGTTTGGGTCAAAGTTGGATTAGGGGTTTGGGTAAGATGGCTTAAAATTGTAAAGGGAGTTTGCTGTTGGGTTGGGGTAATTGGGAGTTTTAGGTGGGCCTGGGATTTTGGGTTACTTTGTAAAGGGCTTTGGTTGTAAAAAAAGGTTTTGACACGGGGCAAAATTGGGTTGTACAGAGAGATGAACTTAAGGTTCATGAATGATTGGAACTCTATTGTTGGGGTATTGATTCAAATGTTGGAATGGCATATTGATAATATGATGATTAGCATGAAATTATATGTTTGATGTACTTTTTATCCAAGTATGTTATTGATAAATGATAAATTATATATATTTTTACCCCATGTTTAGCCTTTATTTTGGATGAATTATTATCAAATTAGTGAGAATTGGTGCTCTTAATCTTTCTTTTTCATATCTTACACTCAGGAGAGCATAGGGAAGAGAAAAGAACAGAAAATAGACCAAAAAAACGGAAAAAATAGGCCAAAATGTGTAACTGACACTGCCCAACGATCATCGCACGGCCGTGGTACACGGCCGTGCCACACGAAGATCACACGGTCCAGCCCCTGACAAGCATGGCCAGGCCACACGGCCGTGCCTCCATCAACAGACTCTCACACGGCCTCTTGTCGTGGCACACGAGCGTGGCACACGGGCGTGTTCTAGTCGTGAGGAAGAGGAATTTCACTCGGATTTAGATACTTAGGGGCTAAAAAAGCCATTCTAAACTCTATATAAAGACCCCAAGAGGCAACTCTAAGGATGTACTCTTTTCTCCCAAAAAGGAGCACCATCTTTCAGCCAACACAAGGAGTGGAAGCAAGGAATTACTCCAAGGGAAGCCGATTGATTCATTCCAGAAGCCAGAGTTCTACATCAAGACTGAGGATCTCCCTAAATTCCTTCAGGGGTTTTTGGGTTCTTTATATTTTGTTATCTTATTACTTCTGAGATGTTTTCTTTCTTTATTATGAACTAAACCCCTCAAATACTTGAGGGGGATGAAACCTAAGACAGATCTTGTTATTATTTATTCTTGAATTATATGATAAATACTTGAATTGTTCTTAATTATGTGTTCTTCATTCTTGATTTAATAATCCTAGGTATTACTTCAAGAACTTGATGTGCTTAGGCAGAGGAGCAAAAGTCCCTGTTTTAAGAGCAGATCTACCATAATTAAGCGGAGTTGTATGCAACCTTAGACATAGGGCGACATAAATCTGCCGGATTAGGGTCAAACCTAATATGGGGATCCATAAATCGAATTAATGTAACCTAGGGAGTTAATTAATAAAGGAACTTTAATTAATAACTTAGGCCTAGTTGCTCTTCGCCTCGACGGAGGGTTTAGCATAAGTTAGGAATCTCTACGGATCAAGGCAAGTAATCAATTATATAGTTCAAGAAGTCAATAACAAGTGAAGTCTAGGTGGATTCTCCCTTGAGTATTGCTCATATCAATCAGTTTTCCCGAAAGTTTTTCCTTAATTTACTTTTTGTGCACTTTTAGTTAGTTTTAAAATTAGTTTAAATCAACTCTCTTTATTTTTAGGCTAGATAATAGAAAGGAAGTAAGTACTAGTACTTTTGGTTCCCTTGGGTACGATAACTCGGTCTTGCCACTAAACTATACTATTGTTCGACAGGTGCGCTTGCCTTTAAGGTCGTGATATTAGTTAGTTTTGGTGTGATCAGTTTTATAAATTTTATTACTTAATATCGCGATAGCTGTTATCAGTTATGATATTTGATTGTAGTTATATATATTTGAATTATGATAATACCACTGAGTATTTCCAATACTCAGCGTACGGTTGTTTTTCGTACGTAAGTTAGGTAAAGTTAAGGTCAGGCTCAGCATCCGAATCAATCCCGACTTCAGCTCAAATTTTGGTGATGTATATATAACTTTTAGAAAGGTGGCATGTACTAGGTTTAATGTTTGTCACTTATAAATGTTTAATATTTTGAATGTAAATATGGTTTATAAACTTTAAGAAGTTTTTGGAATGAATGAATGAATATTTACTAAGTTTGGAAATGAAATGAGTGGTATTTGATTAAGATTTATAAGTCAATGTTTTTTGTATGAATTGTGTATGTTTAGTGGGTGAAAGTAGCTTAAAAATGGTCAAAAATCATGTTTTCACACGACCAAGACACATGGGCGTGTGCCCAGGCCGTGTGGGGAAGTCAGACTTGGCTACGTGCTAGTTACACGGCCGTGTGTGGCAAGTCAGATCTGCCCACAGCCTGGCCCCACGGCTAGGGGTGAGCAAAATCCGACTCGATTCAAAAAAATCGATAAAAAATTCAAATTTTGAATTAAATAGTTCGAGTTATTCGAGTTATTCGAGTTATTCGGATCGACTCGAAAAAAATTCAAATTTTTCAGTTTGACTCGGATATAAATTTCACAATTCGAGTTATCCGAATATCCGAATAAGAAATGACAAAACTACGTCGTTTTGATAATTTTTTTAAATTAATTTTTTTCAACAACCTTACAGGTGAAATTTCATACGAATAAGTTACAGCTTATTTTCTTTTCTTCCTGTCGACTGTCGTTCCACATTCCCCCCTATTTTTCCTTTCTTCTTTACTTAAAATTTTATTTTCTTCCCCACACCTGACAACCCCCTTCCAATTGTTACCCCTTCCAATTGTTTACTCTTTTCTGATTTCTTGTTGTGTCCCACTAGGCCACGACCACGGTTTCACAAGCCACCACCACCATCAGTTGTTTAAGGTGAGTGTTAAATGTTGGTTTCTTAATTTTATTTTATTTTTTGCTCTGTTTAAAGTATTGGTTTTTTTCCCTAGGAAAATTGTGATTTCTTTCTTTTTGGGTTTAGAGATTGATATTTATGTTTCAATAAAAATTTTCAAAAATGAAGATCCCTTTCTCTTTAACTGTATCACTTTTTTGCATGGTATTAGACTTAGACATTCAATTTATTGTTCCTGGAGATTGATAGTGGTGGAAAGGCTTAAAGCCAATAGATGCTTCACTGTGATGGAATGCTGTAAAAAAGGTGTTAATAAGCCATGACAGATTGACAGTGGAGACCTCTAAGTATGATCCACGTATACCATAACTTAGTCGCTTTTTTTCCCTTTCCTGTAAATCAATGCCACTTTCGTTTCAACATCATTGCTATGGTCCATTATCTGTTAACGCTATCAAGTTTTCTGGAATGCCTGGTTAACAGGTACTAGCAATATTTGATTTGAAAGTCTGTAATATGTGTAAAGATTTCCACCATTACAATGCAATATTCCAGTAGCTGTTTTGAAATATATAGCCTTTTTATCATCGATGTTTCACTGCAATTGTCCATGCAATTGTCCATGTTAACACATAAGAGCATGTGGATGGTTTTTATTTAATAGTACAATCACAAGTCTAAAAACAATCATAACTCTTCAAATAGTGTGTTTAAAAAATAGACAAAACCCAGTGCATCAAGTTTTCCAACATGAAAGAAAAAAAATGATTTATGCTAAGTTTGCGCTTTTTAAGTACATCAAGAAAGGCCAACGAAATTTGTCTTTTCCACTGCTTCTCTCTTCCAAATCACTTCATAAAATATTTTACTCAAAAAAGCGCAAAATTTAGTGTTTGTGAATTTATATTAAAGAAAGGTAAATTATCGGCTCCTATGTTTTTATTTTAGTCGTTTTAATTAAATTTTGTTTAATTCCATCATTCAATTTTAGGGTATTTTTATTTTAATTGTTCAACAGTTAAATTTTTTATTACGTTTACTCAATTATAAGTTTTGTTAATATATTCGATAAGTTAAATTAGAATATTTTATATTTTTATAAGTAAGTTACTCCATTGTTTTTGTTTTGAGTTAATTTTATATGCTTTAATTTGAATTGTTGATGGATACTTGTGTGGAACTTATCTCTTAGTATAAAACTTTGATAAAATTATGGCCCTTGACTATTTTGTAATTTTAATTGATTATATTTATTTTTGTAGATGAATGACTCAATATCATCCCAAAAGTCCCAAAGCAAAAAAGCATTACAAGAAGCTACACCTACTTCTCCTACTAAAGCTGTTCGCATAACAAAGAAGGGAAATACTCGAAGAAAGACCAAACTAAGGGCACCTTGTTGGCAACATTTTAGCAAATACTCAACAGAAGATGGGGAGAATAGGGCAAAGTGTAATTATTGCGATGTCACTTACACAATGGAAACCGGGGCTTCTACCACCAATCTAAATAACCATTTGAAGACTTGCTCAAGAAAACCCCGAGGTAATACCTCTGATCTTAAGCAAGCAGAACTTGCATTTACAAAATCTAGCCAAGAAAATGTAGATTTGTCAACTTGGGTATTTAATCAAGATGATATTAGAAATGCATTGATTCATATGATCATTGTGGATGAATTGCCTTTTAAATTTGTGGAAGGGGAGGGTTTTAAGTTCTTTATTTCTATAGCTTGCCCAAGGTTTCATCTTCCATCTCGTTGGACAATTAGAAAAGGTTGTCTTGATTTGTTTAATTCCATGAAGAATACATTAAAGCAATCTTTTCAAAAAGAGACAAGTAGAATTTGTTTGACGACGGACACTTGGACGTCATTGCAAAGGATATCCTACATGGTTCTAACAGCTCATTGGATAGATGATGAGTGGAAGTTACAAAAGAGAATTATAAGCTTTTGCCCAATTTCTGCTCATAGAGGTGAGAGCATTGGTCAAGCCCTTGAGAAATGTCTTCGAGATTGGGGGATTGAAAAGGTCTTTGCAATTACTGTTGATAACGCATCTTCTAACAATATTGCTGTTGATTATTTAAGAAAGAAGTTGGTTCAGCGAAAAGCTTGTGTTGCGAATGGTAAATATATACATATGAGATGTGCGGCACACATTATTAATCTCATTGTTCAAGAAGGGGTTAAAGACGCTTCTATATCTGTGGATCGAGTTAGAGGAGCTGTGAGATATATTAGAGCATCCCCATCAAGGTTATCTAAATTCAACCATCGAGCAGAAGAAGAAATGGTAGGTACTAAGGCTCATTTATGTCTAGATGTGCCTACTAGATGGAATTCAACTTATATGATGTTAAATGTGGCTGAAAAATATGAATGTGTGTTTGACGCTTATGTTCATGACGATCATAACTTTTTTCTAGACCTTAGTGCTGGATATGGAGTCCCCACATGTGATGATTGGAAAAATGTTCGAAGAGTTACGAAAGTGCTTGAGCCTTTTCATGAACTTACATTGAAGGTGTCTGGATCATTACATGTCACCTCTAATACTTTTTTTGAAGTAGTCACAGATGTCCATTGTCTTCTTGATGGGTGGAAACATTGTGGGGATTTAGACATAATGTCTATGGCTTCAAAAATGAATGAAAAGTACAAGAAGTACTGGGGTGATTCAAATGTGATGAACTTGCTTATTTATCTAGCAGTTATCTTTGACCCACGACGCAAAATTGATTTTCTTGCATTTGGAGTCAACTTGCTTTTTCCTACTATTGCAGATGACATTATAAGGATGGTCAATAGAGAATTGCATTGTTTGTTTGATGAATATTCTGTAACTATTGAGGGAAATCATCACATGAATGTTGAAGTTGAATGTAATTTTCCTAATAGAGCTCCAAGTTCAAGTGAAAATGAAATAGATCAAGTAAAACCGAAGATAGGCTTAGTCATGCAACAATATATGAAGAAAAAGCAACGTGTTGGCTTGGAAAGTAAATCTGAGTTGGATAGATATTTAGGAGAAGATTGTGAAAATAATTCAGATTCATTTGATTTGTTATTGTGGTGGAAAGTTAATAGTCCAAGATTTCCAATTGTTGCGCAAATGGCTCGAGACGTATTATCCGTTCCTATCTCAACCGTTGCATCCGAAAGTGCTTTTAGCACAAGTGGACGTGTTCTAGATAATTTTAGAAGTTCTTTGACTCCTTCTATGGTTGAGGCTTTGGTTTGCACACAAGATTGGCTTCGAAAGTCAAAAGATTCTATCAACCTTGAGGAGTATGTGGAGGAACTTCAAAATATAGATGATGGTAAGGGACTAACTTTAATCCAAAAGGTTAATTGCTTATTTTATTTATTTTTATAAATATTCTCACAATTTAACTAACATTTTTCTCTTTTGATATTTATTAGAATTGTCAAAGTTATCGGAACATGAAGATGGTAACATACTTAACTACAACTCACAAAATTGAATGTTTATTTTCAATTTTTCTAGTAATGATTTTCATAATTTAAGAATACATTTTTATTTTTATTACAGAATTGCCAGTACTATCTACAGTGTTCGAAGAAGATGAAGCTTGAACATTTTAATTTTAACTTTTTGGAATAGATATTTTGTTAATCCTTATGAAAACTTCAACCTTGCATTTGCTTTGATTTGGTCAAAACAATTAGTTAAACTTTGGATTTTATTGTGTAGGAAGCTTGAATTTATTTTGTTGAATTCGAGTCTTGGAGCGTCACACCATGACCATCTATATCATACTTTTGATGTATCATTTTGTTATATCACATTTTGTGTAGTAGTGACATGTATCCCTATATCATGCTTTTGGTATATCATTTTGTTATCTAGTATATAAGATAGTTCTTAATGCATAATTATGCACTATGTAAACATAATTATGGGTGTGGTGTAATAGCTTATGTAGTTGACTCAAAATATGGCCACAATGATCATCTTGCAACGTTATATATAGTTATTTTGCATGCCTAAAATAATTATTTACATGTAATTATTTAGTAAATTATATTGTTTATGTAGTTAAATAATATTATACTTCATTTACTAGTTAAATAATCGGTCCATATAAATACAATATTAAGTATAAATAATAGGATTTGTTAACTCGACTCGACTCAACTCGAAATTTTTTGACTCGATTCGACTCGATTTGAAAAAATTTCAAATTGAGTTCGGTTGCTAAAATAGGATTCATCAACTCGACTAACTCGAAATTTTTTGACTCGATTCGACTCGACTCGATCGAATACTCACCCCTACCCACGGCCATGGGGATCCACACAGGCTGGCCACACGGGAGTGTCCTAAGTCACACGGCCATGTGCCCCTGTCTTCAAAGAAAAATTTTCAAAGTTCCTGGTTTAATACCAAATCATTTTCTAAACCCATTTTGGGCCCCGTAGGCCTATATTAAGGACTAATTGATGGAAATTAGATGATTTTAGATTGAAACTCAAATTTATGTCTCGTTTTTATTCGTATGTTAGTGTATAAATCCGGTAATACCTCGTAACACTGTTTTGGCGATGGTTTGGGGTTAGGGGGTGTTACACTAGTCATGTGTGTGTTACCCTCATATGATATCATTGATTCTTTTGAGTTAAATATGTTTACTCAATACAATCATATTTTATCTCATTGTTACCATTGTGCCTTCATAATGATTAATATGATCACTGTGATAAATTGCTCGTTTGAGAACAAGCAACCTGTGGTCACATTCTAGATTTATCAATTCACACAATACCAATGAGAGGATATCGTTAACTCTTTAATTAAGTTATAAATTCTATTGTTGCTAGAAAATTCATGCTATATACAAGTCATGTACCTAACATACGGCTATCGGCTCAATCATCTTTAGAGCATAAGGCCCATTTATATCAAAGCACATGAGTTACATACGCAAGGTCAGTGACTAACTCAGGTTTTAGGTAAATCATACCATGAATGTCACAAGTGAATTAATTCACAAGCGGATTCAGACATAATTCATCTTGGGTCTAGTCTAATATATCATTATGCCAATTAATACATCTGTCTCTACCCGTGGAGCCAATTGCTCCGATAACCAAGACTAATCATCTCCTCAATTGAAATTGTAGAGAATATAATAATCCTTCTCAATATTTGAATCAAATACTTACTTTGATTTATTTACGGGATTGCAGACTCGTTTAGACTATCTATTGAAGTAAATTGTTTTTCTCGTAATGTAAACATTCTTACAGTGCCACTTATAATCAGTTTGAACTTAGACAAACAATGAATTAATATTTGTTTGTTACAATTTCGCTATGCATGCAAAATATAAAAGACAAAATACAAAAGACATAACAGTGAAATGTGAAATTTATTTATTCATCATTCAAACACATAGAAAATAATTACATGTTTACTATAATATGGACACATTTCCTAACATGTGTAACATGCACTTAGTGGAGTAGAAACAATAATAACAGTATCAATTTATTAGAATTACTATGACAATAGATAAGCAATCATTCACACATCCCATATTATCACAGTAATAATTCAGTCATTAAATCACAAATTTCAACGTATTCAAAATATCAGGGGCTTAATTGAGTGAAATAAAACTCCAATAAATAGTTCAGGACTATACAAGGACTAAATTGAGCAATGCTTAAAATTCTAGCAAAACTATAAAATAGAGGTCACACAGCCATGTGGCTAGACCGTGTAGAGGGCTTACACAGTCGTATGGGCAGACTGTGTGGCAAATGTAAAAATTAACCTACAGGAGAGACACAGTCGTGTAGAAGATCCATGGTTGTATGGTTTACGAACTAGACTAAGGTTTGCGTGGCATATGGCCATAGGGGGTTGTGTGGTCTACACACCTGTGTGGCCTTAAACCTACATATGATTTTTCCCGATTCATTTGATAAAGAATACACACCTTTCTCCGGGGTCCGATTGATGTTCCTCATGATCAAATTTGATTTGATTGATATCAAAATTAACGATTGATATCAAAATTTGGACAAGATTTGCAAAAGATTTGGCAAGAACCGTAAAAAATTGTTTAATTCAATATAGTATTAGAGTCAATAAAAATAGTACAAAAATTAGGGATCTAAACATTGGAAATAAGATGTACTTACTAAATCTTGGTAGGGATGCTCTTGATAGTAATTACATAAGATATTGACTTAATGATTATCTAACATTTAGCTAATACTAAGTGAATAATGTGGTCGATCGTAATACAAAAAGGCAACTTGTATTAGTATTTGAACCTAAACATGTCCCATTATCATTGGTAAAATCGAAAATGAGCAAACCAATTGAAAAACTAATATGTAGTCTATCAAATTCAATTAGGGAGATGTTTTGTCTTGAACAGTAGAGCGAATGACTTCTAAAAGATAGAGACATAGATGTGATTGACTGGATTAAGAGTACATCTAACAAGACTTAGGTAGAATAGATCTTAAATACGTCTATGGATTTATATATGTGTGACATTCATAGTGTGACATATCTTAATCCTAAATGGATGATGGACTATGTATACGTGACTCATATACTTTGATGTAAGTAAAAACCCGAGTTCATATAAATAAGGAACCGAAAGCTAGTGCGTTAGATATACGACTCTTGCAGTATGTAACATCATTCATAATAGTGAAATTCATAGCTCAACTAATAAGTAAGATATTATTTCATCGACATTACATGATAAATAAAACTAAATATGATCATGAATCGTTTATCTTTGTGGTAATTGACTTGATTACTATATGATAGTAATTGAATTTTTATGAATTAGATGTAATGGTTGCTATGAGATAAAATAGAATCATATTGAGAGAACAAATTTATCTGAAAGAGATTAAAGATATCCTATAAAACTATTACACTTATGACAATGTTATTCAATGAACACTGATTAAATAATTTTCATAATTATATTTAATTAGAAAGAATTTAGTCACAATATTCTAGCTGAATAATTTCGTGAATAAATAAATTTATAATTAAGAAAAAAAAGTTAGAAAAATAATTGTAAATTATAAAATGGTATAGAATTAGGATGATTCATTACTGCCCCTCTTAAAATCCTGTGCAGGGAAATCTCGACGTCACTCCCAATTTGTGTAACAAAAATCAGAAAGAAAAAAAAAACAATATATCCCATTGTTTATTCCAGTACGCCCAGCACCAATCAAACTAAGCCAAATGCACCCCCGCCCTTCCCTTTTATGAGACCTTGCATTTTCCTTCCCAAAACATAACAATCCAGTTTCCAAGCTTCCCAACAATGTCAACCATGGTGGTTTTCTCCTTTGCCAACTCCTTACACCCTTCAATACCACTTCTCTCTTCATTCCACCCTCCACCACGCCCCCATATCCAAACCCAAACTGTTTTTTCTCACATTTCTCGACCCAAACACTTAAAACCTTTCCACTTCTTTACAAGGCACTCTTCTTTTAGGTAACTTCCATTCCTTTGTTTGCTTTTATCAGTTTCGATTTTTTAGCCTTTGTTATGGTATGGTTATTAGAGAGTAATCAAAGCCTAGTTGAGCTCAAGTTCAATTCCAAATTTGGTTTGAGCTCAACCTGGAATTGTGTCTCGAAGCTTGGATCGATTCGAGATATTGTTCGAACTTGCTGGATTAGGTTGGATTAGACTTGTTTACCTAGAAACTGTGTCTAGTGAATGTTAAATGTTACACTTTATCTAAATAATCCATGGAACTTTGTTAATTCATATTGTTAAAAAACAGGATTAGAAGTTTTCAGCATGAAGATGGTGAAAACATTGGTAATGTAGAGCCAATGAGTAAGCTAGATAAAGGAGATAGAACTGATGATGACGAGTTACCTGCAAATCAAAATCGCAATACTGCAGGTTAACATGACAATTCTTGTATTTTCTAGTGTAATAATCATGTTTAAAACATTTTTGTATATAATTTTTGACAAGTTAATGATTTTGTATCATATAATATTGTCTCAGGGAGAGGAAGTTCTTTTCTAGCAAAATTAGCCATCGCATTGGGCATGGCAGCAGCTCTTACTGTCATGTCATTTGGCATAAAAGGAGCTAGTTTTGGATCATTGCTTGGAGTTCAACGCCTGGCTGAAGTTTCACCCTCTTCAACTATGGATACCACCGTTGGTTTCACTTTCAAAGCTTTTGGTTATAGATTTATGCTTCCTGAATATGCACCAGGGTATGCCTTCTGAGCTTGAATTACAATAAACTGCAGTTCCATCTCTTTTATAGTTTTTATCTATATTACTCCGACTTTTTACTTTGCTTGAAGTATTAGTGTCCGGTATACAGGTATCATAGTATGATTCCTCAAAGTATATGAAAAAACTTCAAAGAGAAAAACCCTTATCCCACCCTCAACTTTGAGTCCGGGTAACATAGCTTTGAGAGTCCTGTCAATAACAGATATTTAGAGGGTCTTTGAAGCATCATATTCTCATATTTATATCTGAAAATTTGTTGGACATGAATACAAATGAAGAGCTGAGGCTGTGCCTATGCTTCCCACATATGTATTTCATTTACTAAAATGGCTCTAAAGTACCTTTTACCTAATTGCCATGTTTCAGATGGATATACTTCTGGTTGCTTATGGCTGCTGGTTGTGGACTTTTCATTAGTGAAGAGGCTTTAAATATTTGGGTCTGTCCTTTGCGTTGGTACTTAATGTTTCACTAACTCAAAATTTTTGCTACCTCTTTTTTTGCTTGCTATGTTGTTCAGATTCTTCATTTTTCTTGAAATATTTGTGCGTGACACTCGTATCCAATCCATGGATATGGGAATATGACCATCATGGATCTTCTAAATACATAGACAAACATAGAAAATCTAATTATACATGTATTTGACACTTACACCTAATTTAAATAACATAGTTTCCTTTTATTAGGTTTTTTACTTTAACTAAGCACTCTCTTTTGAATTTTAACATATATATCTGTTTTGGATAAATTTAGGTTGGCATAACTTTGGCACGGTTACTATCATTGGATGGAACATGGCATTCCTTTGTTGAGTCTCTCTCAAGAAATGCCGCATACATAATATCCACAGTCCTTTGGGTATATTGGTTAGTGGTTGCTTTATCTTATTATTTATTTTAGTCATGTTTTGTAACTATGTTGCATAGGCTTTTCATTTTCTCTTGAAATATAAAACTTTTTTCCAGCATATGAATACGGGGATATGACCAATAGGAATCCTCCAAATAGATGGAAATACTTGAAAAAAATCTTAAACTGTTTCAGACAAGTACTCGAGTCTGCTTAACATAGAATGTGATTATCAACTTAGATAAGAATACATTCTTTGAATGTTGACTGTTAATATGATCAACTAGGCTTGCCTTGAGTCAAAATCTCAAGGAAATTGAAGTTCAAGTATCCCAAAGCATAGAGATTTTCATGTTGTTAAATTGTGAAATATTTGGGTCTTTTGACATCTTATATTAAAGTTTCCCTTCCACCTATTACCAATTCATTTTGCATTGTATGCTCATGTTGTTTGTTCCTTTTTGGTAGTTTTTTATTCCTAAATGATTTTCTTTCTTCGTTGCTAAAACGCAACTTGAAAATTTAGGGGAGTTTGCATCAGTGATATGATACCATTTTACCTTGGAAAGCTGTTTAGAGAAAGTGGAGCATCTGATGATGTTTGTTCAAAGGTTTGTTTTGTTCTTTTAGGGTTCAGGATTTCTATTCACAAATGCACAACTTATTAGAGATGTCATGGGTAGTGTGTATTTAGATATTTGTGGATGTTCCATTAATTTTTGCTGCTGACTTGAACATAATTACTCTTTACAGCAGAAGCAAACATTAACCTTTAGATATCCATTATCCTAGTTCGTTTTGTACAATAATCATGTATATCTTTTCTCAATGTTGATTATGACTACAGTTAGGAATCGGCGAAGAGAAGGTTTCGCAAATCAGACGCGCTGTTCAAAAATATGGCAATCTCATAGGCTTCAGTGAGTTACAAGAGCTTCTTTACTCTGCTCTTTTTGTTTTGCATATTGGGAAGTGCTATTTGATATGATTTTCGTGTCTGACATATATCCAGCTGTGGATATAGTCATACAGAGATGGTCTCTTTAAAGACACTTAAAATACATAATGAAGCTTTAAGAAAATCTGGATATACCCGTATCGAACATATGTATTTTTAACATTTTAGAATATTTTTAATCATATGAGACAAATTTCTTGAATTATGTTTGAGGTTTTAATGTATATGTTTGTGGAATTAAAATTTACGTTTTCTAGCGGTCCTGCTTTTTGATCTGCAGTAGAGCGATTTTCACTCGGAGTAAGAAATCCCACAGCTTTCCTCGCAGGGTCTCTGGTTAGTAAATACTTCTATATCTCTCTACATGATACTGTTGACTGTGTACTCGGACTTGAGTGTGAGTATACTCGTGCCTGGCACAAGTATATTTAATTTTATTCTAAGATTTCATTTATTTGGAGAGTCTTCGGAAGATTATATTTGCATACTCATGGTTGGATACAATCATACAAATGCTTAAAAGAATATGAAGAGTCGGAACGTCATAGAATGTTGGTGCCTTAGTAATGAAGTTTACATTGTTGTTTGACATGACTTGGAATTGAAGATAGAATGATCTAAACCTATATTTCTCAGACTTTGTTTTCGTTGTTGAAGTATTCGTGTATGATACTTATGTTATATGAATATGGTATATGACCTTCCAAGAACTCTCCGTATCCAACACTCACATTCAAGTCCAAATAACATCCGTACCCAGCCTATAAAATTGTTTTTTACAACTAATGATTACAATGCTGCATCTAATGAAGGGAATATCTCCTGAATTCTTCTTTGCTGGAGTTTGTTGTGGTGGTTTGGTCACTCTTCCAATTCAGGTCAGTCATTTTCTGTTGGCATTAGTGTTATTTTGCCTATGTATTATGGTCTTTGGATTTCGATTTTATGTTGCTCCAATTTCTCATATTCACTTTTAGTTTTCCTATAGCGTCTAACACGATCCCAACATATGGGAATATGATCCATCCTCTAAATTCGTGAAAAAACTTGGAAAATTTAAATATATCCATAACAAACACAAACCTAAATACGCCACTCACACTCGAGTATGAGTTTTATCAAATATAGTGTTTTGTCTATATGGTGTACACCTATGATTATGATGGGCTGCTCATCGAACTACTCGTGTCTGATTCATATCTCGAATATGATACACCTGATTTTAAGTAACATAGTTTTAACTTCTTATCACTCGGAACTAATGCTATATTCTCTTTGGTTATCTGGAATCAAGCTCGGAATTGGATTTTTGATGAGGAAACGCCCTGTATTTGCCCTGGCAACGGTCGCAACAGTAGTGGTATAACTGGTTCTTGGTGCTTCTCCAATGTTTGATTTCTGTAAATAGAAAAATCTAATGTAAAATATCGTACAGGGAATTTGGACAGTGTTTCCATATGTTATGGCTGCTTCAACTGCATTATTCCTGTACCTGCGGCGCCGTTACTCATCCTAGCTCGGGTCTTACCAGTTCAACTCTCGGTCTGGTTTTCATTCTTTGTTTGCAATAGAAGCAGAAGGCATAGCACTGAAAATCCATCCTCATTTGCTATTTCCAATTTAAATATTCATTAATTTCCATTTTCTGGTGGCGGAAAATGTATATATATTGCTCAAATTCAGTTACTTCTGTTGGAAAATTTGATCTCTTTGTACGGTTAAAAATTTTAACCAGCGTGATTGACAGGATAACCAAACAATGACATATGTGCCACATGTACCTCATGCTAATGCATGAGATTAGTTTTTAACAGTAAAAATAGATGAAAATTTTAACTAAATGACTAATTTGCTCATTGATCTAACATACGACGACTAATTTGTCCATCTTTTTTTAAGTATAGAAGTCAGAATCCAATCCAATTTGTAGTATAGAGTTGAAATTTCCTTTTCAGTTCATTGTATTCTAGCAATTAAGCTTGAAAATGTAGAGTCTTTTAAATTAAAATGTGAACTCCAAAATAAAATTTTAATCTGTGCAATATTTGGTTTTAGTTGATGGAATGTGTATTTTAATATTTTAGTTATAGAAATTATTTTTTTTTAAGTTTGATTTTTTTAATATTTTTAATTTCAATTTTTATAAAATTATGATAATTTTGTTTTTATTGCAATTTATAAATTAATAAATAAATATGTGTTGTTGAAATAAATTTATAAATTATACTTATAATAATTCATGAAAGTTGATTGCATCACCAATTACTTTACTCTTAAAACAGTTAGAAATTCAAAATAATCATTTTAAATAGGTTTAATATATCATTTGGTACTCGAGTTTGACATTTTTTAAAATGTGATATTATGTTATTTTTTGGCCCAATTTGAAATATGTATTTAACAAAAGTTATATATTTTGGTATTCAAAAATTAACGGTGTTAACTTTTTAGTGTTTAATTTAGGTTTTAGGGTTGATTTGGTTAAAGTTAAATTATTAGGTTTGATATTTTCATAATTTATTAATAGAATAAATTTAGTGTAAATTGTGAATTTGTTTAATTTTGTATTTAATTCGGGTTTTAGGATGGATTCGATGAAAGTTTATAATTAGCTATAAACTTTCATGAAATCAATTCTAAAACCAGAATTAAATACTTAAAAGCTAACACTTTTACTTTTGGGTATCAAAATATATAATTTTTGTCAAATACATGTACTAGATTAGACAAAAAATAACACAAGTACCACATTAGAAAAAAAAAATATCAAACTCGAGTACTAAATTATGTATTAAGGCTTTTAAAAAATATAATAATTAATACAAGTTGGTAAAAAAATATTTGAAAGGTAAACCTCCCATTAAAAACAATGTTTTTAATTAGACCTATATTTTATTTATATAAAAAAAGAAGATGAAATTGATTAAAATAATGAAAGTAAAGACTAAAATTGTCTAAAATTCCATATTCCAGTCAAACTGCAAGATCACTTAAGGAAAATGTGGTATTAAGATTACCTAAACATTGATACTATTGAGAATGTGAGATTATCTCCTTATGTAAATGTTTAAAATTCAAATATGATAATTATATTTTTAAAATCTTATATTACTGTCGGAAATATAAGATTCTATAAACTAAATCTCGTAAAATGAATTAAACTCATTAAAATTAGGGTATAACTGTAGATAGTACCATGAGAATGTAAAGTTATTAAAGAAGGAGGTGGTAAGATATCTGTATTCTAAAATCTTGACATTATTGAAAATATAAAATTATTAACTTAAAAGTAAACTTTGAAATCATAAAATAAAAAAAAATTATTTTGAAATCTTAAATTCTTAAGAACAATGTAAGAATATAAAATATATATAAATATATATAAATATATATATATATATATATGAACTTGCTTGCTTTGTTTTAGCATACAAATTTCCATGTTTTTTTTTCTTTGTAAATTATAAGCAAGGAGGATATTAATAAAGGTCGACAGGCTTTCGCCCACAAAATAATGAAATGCTAATTTAGTGACTCTAAAATTATAAATTTGTAAGTTAGATAAAATTACATTTAAAACCCTATGAATATATATTTTAATTATGACCTCTAAAAATGATAAAATGTTAATTTAATCTCATCATGAATTATAAAATTATAAGTTTGACTCCTTCCAAAAAAATATATAATTTAATTTTTATTTATAATATAAAACCAACACTTTTGAGAGCCATTAAAATGAATAGGGTCATAATCGTCTTTTCAATTAAGTTCTTTTTGGATTGATAAGATTTTGTAAGGGTATAATAGATAATTTTTTTAATTTCCTTAATACACCTCCTTTTAAACTAATTTCTTTCTCCCTCTCTCCAATTAATAAATAAATAAATCTATATCTATTTATAATATAAAATCATCTCCTTTGAGAATAAAGGCAAGAAAAAAAAAACATCTTACTCTGAGAATAAAACTTCAGCTAACAAAAAAAGAAACAGTGTGGAATCAAGAAGATTTGAGTAAAAGAACAATAAAGCAAAACAATAAAATAACAACACAAGAAATAAACAGGTGAAAAAGAAAAAGATTTTTATAGACCTCCCCAGCTAAATGGTGCAATTCAATGAAATAAATGATGCCCTGAAACCATCCAATACAAGAGTAACACATGGTCAAACGGGACATTTAGGTAAGATGCACGTGGTCAAACGGGACATTCAGGTAATGTGCTATCATTGGTACCACTTCCATAAACGTCACTGTCAAGCCTCGAATTAAATACTTTTAAACGTACTTGATGCCTTTCCAAAAGACTTGTACAATACGCTTCAACATTATGATGATCAATATATCAAAAGCTAACATTTCTAAGAGAACAAATAAAGATAGCCAGACAACAGGACATGGCCCACCCGCCCTATTAACAGTTCAAATTGCTCAAGTACAAGAATTATACACCCACTATTTCACAATACAGAATAGAAAACACCTTCTGAATGTTATTTGTCAATTAATATAATATCATGGCACTAACAAGCATCAATGAATAAAAATATAAATGCAGAAACACAAAGATTGAAGAAAATTGTATACATTTCAATAAAACGGAATGATGTAAAAAAAAAAGAAAGAAAGAGAAATTACAAGCAAACTATACAAAGAAAAATTTGTACAAAATTTTTCTATAACGAGACATTTTCCCTTGTCAAAAGAAGTATTCAAATCTGTGAGACCCTTCCCTTTGTCAGGAGAGGTACCAAGATCAACGCCATCGTCACCATCACCATAAGAGCTAGAAATATCCTTGCTAACAACACCATCTGTAGTAGCTCCCCCAAATGGTCCTGCCTCAATTGTAGCATCTTCAGGCTGTAGAAATTGATTCCAATGAGAGCACCCCTATAGTATACTCACCTTCCAAAATAACGATGAAGATTCCTACATACTGATAATAGGAATGATTACTTCTATGATATCCATGACTTTTTCGGCCTTTACCAACTTTTCAATTTCTTCCCTTCAACGAGCTTTTTCTTCACTCAAAGCCTAGATCCGCCTCTCCAACCTTTTATTGACAATGTTAAGGTGTGCCTCTAGCTAACAAATTCTACTATCTCACTCATTAATCTATGCAAAAAATCCTGTCTCATTTTACCATTGATCTCTTTCTCTTTGAGGCACATCTTTTGAATGTGTGTACACTATACTAGCGAGAGCTCTAATGGCAACTCATGTTGTTTGCGCTAAAGGTTTTTGGCAAGGACCTGGCAGGAGTAGCCTTAGGAAAAGCCTCATTGGAAGCAATTGGTCGTCGGATGTGAAGCTTAGGACCTGTGAAGTCATCGATAACTATTCCTCTGGACCTTGCAAAAGGCTCTTACCTAGATGACTCGTTTTTCAGTCGTTTCTTCTCAGAGTCCGTAAAACCTTCATTGAGCCTTTTTAACCTAGCCAAAGCAACATTACTTACACAATACCAAAAAAAAGGGTTAACCCTAAAAAAAAGCAAAATGGCAAGGATTATCTGAGAAACTGTTACCAAATTCATCGTTGTTAACATTAAAAAGTTCTGGAACACCCAAGTGACTATCCTCATACAACTAAGGAATAATTTGGTCAATATTCAGAGGTACTGCCCAATTGTGATTAGGTAGGTGGCAAAGCTTATTGATACAGCAAATGGGTTCCAAGGCCACCCCTCGCAAATATTTGGTTATCTCGGATCTGACTTGGAAGGGAAATACATATGATACTATGGTATTGTTTCATTATCCTCGAACCATCTATGATGTCTTGAGTTGTGTACTCACTAACACCTCTCTTCTCAAGACAATATTTGAATACGCATTTCAAAGTAATTTCGAGATAGACCACCATAATCCCCTTTTGGTTTATCAATTTGAATTGATAAGAACCTCTAAGAATGTCATGTAAACGTGGATGATAATAACATTTCCCAGTAGAAGGTCATGTCTACTTAATAGGAATATTAAATCTTCTACCAAACTTCAACTCTAATGGGATATATTTGTTGTAATTAATGTGAATGGTCATCATCTCACCATAAAACAGGTTCTTTGTCTTAGGGGCAAACTCGAATAACTCGGGAAGCCTATCTTTATTTAACTCTCGCAAAAAGTACGTATACTAAAACATTCGATCGAAAGGATGTATCCCCCTCTTACGAAACATGATGAAAAATCCAACAAGTAGCCACCAAGAAATAATTGTCAGTTGCCCTACTGCCACATTAAAGTCATACAAGACTTCCCGAATGAAATCCAAAAAGGGAAGCGTAAAACCCACTTCTAGAAGAAAAAATAGAAGGAAAAATCCTGGCCTCCCACCAGTTTCGCTAACATTATGTGATCTTTCCGAGATACTAATTTCATATTAATGATGCTTTGTAACTAAACTACAACATGATAGCAGGTTCTTTATATTCCGAGGGGCCATGGAACATGGATAACTAAGGCTAACAGGAAGCTTGTCATTATCCCTTTTGGACCTTCTGGCAACAGGTCAACCAGATTTTATCGATGTCATTTTCTAACCCTTTCGATTCCTATCTCAATAGTGCACGTCCAAAATGACCACCAGCCTTACCTTGACTTTTGTCAAACCGTTCATCTCCCCGAAGCCATTTTTAACAAAATTGCAAGAAGTAGCTTTAACGAGGATAAAAAGAAACACCACAAGGTGAATCGAAGCAAATAAACTGCTAAAATGTAAAAATCATTGTAGAAAATTAACAAAAGCAAGAAAACCGCCAGCAACAATTGCAGAAATTTCAAACAAAAATGAAGCAAAGTAATTTTGAAGAAGACAACCCAGGATATATATATAAACCTATCTCCCAAAATGCATCTTTTTTGTAACGACCTAAAAGTACAAGCATCGGAAAATGAGTTATCGGGTCTCCGTTTTAGTAAAATGGACTCGTAAATATTTTTAATAAATATTTACGAAGTTAGTTATATGGTCAATTAGGTTTTAATTAAGTGGATTTAGTTGATTAAGGTTAATTAAGTATTAGGACCAAATTAAATTAAGTGTAAAAGTTTAATTATAGAATAGAGAAAAGAGAAAGGAGTAAATTATTAATTAAACCAAATTTGTGACACTTGTGTGGTAATAAAATTTTATGTATTAGTATATATACATACATTTGTAGTTTTATAAATAATTTACTTATTATATAAGTAATAGATATTTATTATTATATTATTAAACTAATTAATTAGTAAATAAAATAAAAGAAATAAAACATAAAAGAAACAAAAAAGAAGAAGAAATGGACGAAACAAGAAGAAAGAAAGAAGAAAAAGAAAGAAAGAAAAAGAAAAGGGAAAATTAGGGTTTTAATGTTTTAAGCTTAAATTGGTAAGTTAATTTAGTCTCTATTCTTGTAATTTTTGAGTTTATGGAATCTTAGAACAAAGTATTATTGAATTTATGTTGAAATTTTGTTAGTTGGTATAATTTTAGACATAGTTCATGTTGAATAAGATGATGAATTAGGTGTAAAATTTATTGATTTTCAAGTCAGAAGTTAGTAAAGGATTGAGTTGTGAAATAAAACATAAGTTTTGAATATTAGGGACTAAATTGAAAGAATTTTGAAATTAGGGATTTATGGTGAAATTGAAGAGTTAAAATGAGTTTATAGAAGAAATTTAATGAGAATATGGAGTAGTTTTGGTAAAATAAAAATTAGTATTGATTTAGGGATTAAATTGGAACTTAGATGAAATTTATGTATAAAAGGGAATATTTAGATGGAATTGTGTGATTAATGATTTTTAATTGTTTAATTGTGTAGCTAATATCGTACCAGAGTCATCGACCAAGAAAAGAAAGGAAAAGGTGGACAAGGAATAGATCAAGGAATTGCAGTTTGTATTACCATAATTCGAGTTTAATTATTATTAAATATTGCACTTGATTATTAATATGCATGGTAAGTAAATGAAATAAGTATTGAACCTTGTGATATTGATGTTGGAAGTGAAATTTTCTTATTGAAATCGAACGAAATATCAATTGAAATGTGAAAGTGAAATAGAATAGAATTTATGAAATTATGTGAGTATATTGAAATGTGATTATTGATTGGAATATGAAAATTTGTGATTGATATGGATTTTTTTGAAATTGAATTGAGAAATATGAATTGAATACCTTATCAACTAGTCGGGCTAAGTCGGATATAGTTGGCATGCCATAAGATTGGAAGTGTTTAGGGATATTTCGACTTCGAGTCAATTAGGCACTATATGTGTCGTATTATTGCTTCTGATATATCTAATTAGGTACTAAGTACCATTTGCTTCAGCAGTATTGATTAGGCATAATGTACTGTACTGGTGTGTTTGGTTGGATCCGTATATTCGCCAAAGTCCGAGTTATGTTAATAGGGGTAAAAGAACAAATTGCAATAGAATTGATATTGAATAAAATGGTAAATTTAATGAAGAATACATGAAATAAAATGAGCTATTGGAATGAAATATGAAAATTCAAATGAAATTGAGATAGTGAAATAATGTATGAATTCAATTAAATACAAGCTTTGAAGTAATGCTTATTGTTATTATTGAACAAGTTGAATTAAAGTATGAAATAATTATTGAATAATTGTGTGCATGAATTGAATATACATAATTTATTGTATAATGTTACAAATTTAAATTATAGTAATACCACTGAGTATACATACTCAGCGTACTGTTTGTATTCATACGCAAGTTAGGTAAAGATAGAAGTTCCAGTCCAGCATCCAAGACAATCCCGAACTCAAACAAGTGGTGATGTATAGTTCTTTTGACAAATGGCATGTACCTAGGATATGTATATGGTCATTTTGGTAGTTGAATGTAAATGGTGTATATTATGAACATGAAGGGTTATATATATGTGAAATTAAGTTTATGAAATGAATGTTTTGGTATAAAACTTAAAATGATTTGAATGTGATGAATTTAATTGAATTAGATGTTATATTTGAAATGGGTATGAATAAACATTGAATAGGTCATTAGGTTAATGTTTATGTTGTGGTTTAGGTATATTTAGATGTATTTTGGATTGGTTGAAAGATTGAAATTTGAATTACTTGTGGTTTAAGAATTACAGGGTGGTAAACTTGAGGTTTAAGGCTCATTTTGAGTCCACACGAGCTGGCACACGGACGTGTGTCTAGGCTGTGTGAGACACACGACTAGCACATTAGCGTGTGAACTGGCCGTATGTCCCCTGCACCTTAAATTCAAGAAACAAAATGCCTAGGTTTAGGCACACAAGCAGAGACACGAGTGTGTGTCTCAGCCGTGTGAAGCACATGGCCTGGCACACGGCCGTGTGGCTTGAGCATGTAATTTCAATTTCTTCATTGATTACAAGTCAGAGAGTTACACGGGTTAGGGACACAGACGTGTGATACCACACGGGCGTGTCCCATACCACACGGGCGTGTGTGTCCTACACCAAAGTGAAATTTTGAAAATTTCACGAAAAATTTTATGAGCTTCTGATTACGTCCCGAATTGTTCTAATTACATGATTTGGGCCTCAAGGGTCCATAAAAGGGATATTATGAATTATTTACAAATTATTTGATAATTATCTGTATAATATTCGTATTTGATCGAAAATAATCGGTAATAATCCGTAACCCTGTTCCGGCGACGGTTTAGGGTTAGAAGGTGTTACAGTTTTGAAGGATAATTAGCATCAAAGGGCAACTCATCGCCTATCTAAAAAGGCTGTTGATCATCATTATCACCACTTCCCAAAATATAGTCCTTAAAGTACATTTATGACAGAACCTCAAATATTTAGACATAATGTTTCATCGTAAAATAAAGCCACCATTTAGAGCAACCAGGAAAAGAGAAAGTTATCATATTGAAGCGTATCGAGGAAGGCCACTTCTCTCGACTCAAAAAAGAGGGAATATTGTTATGCCCCAATTTGTGACAAGACATAGGGCAAGCCTAGAAGACGCCTAAACAGTAAGTCTACCACCAGCAAGCCGGGTGATCTCTTATGAGCTCACCCTTTCGAGTTGACTATTTGGACAAAAAATAGTTTAATCTTCATTGGAAACATGAAGTCATTTGGTCACCAAATATCACGTGGGCTCAATTGCTTTATCCCATCAAAGTGAAAATGAATAATATGATCTATCTTGTCATAGGCATCTTCAGCCCATCAAAGACATCCCACGAGCTCTATAATGATGGCTAGATGGCAAGTCCAACACGTTAGCACCATCCTACATGAGACCCCTGCCTGTAAATACTTTCAAGAATGATGAAGAGGAGGGACCTTGGAAGGACATTAAGTCTGGCTATAAATACTCTAAACTCTTTTTACTGTCATTCTCAATAACCTCCAGCTCTCTGTCCTAATGATAAATGTTAAAAGTAACATATTTTAATATCGTTCTTAATACATTTTTGGATGATTATTCGATTTAAAATGATTAATTTTATGCTCTTAATCCTTTAAATTCATGTTTTTATACTTAAGAGAGCATTTGGGAGCAAAATGAGCAAAAAAGAGTGAAAATCAGAAAATCGGAGCAAGTTTCAAGAGCCGTACAAACTGGGTCATTCCACATGGGCTGGACACACAGCTGTGTGAGCCACACAGGCTTCCACATGGCCATATACCAGATCGTGTCAATTTCGCGAAATGAGCTCTAAACAGCGGAAAAACACAATTTTTAGGGGTTTTCGGGCATTCTAAGACCTATATATGACAAAGATAAGAAAAGAGAAGTAACCCATCATTGAATACTCAAGAAAACAACTCGAAAATTACCATTAAAGCCGACTCTGAAACAGATTTCCGTCAAGATTAAAGATCTCTTTTTGATTTCTTTGAAGTTTATTATGAGTTTCTTTGTTTCTTGTGGTTATACTGTCTTTGGGATGTTTTTATTCGCTATCATGAACTAATTTGCCAACTACCTAGGGAGATAACCGTAGAATGGATTCTGTTATTTGATTTCTATTTTTACGCAATAAATACTTGGATCTTGTTCTCAGTTATGTGTGCTTAATTCTTGTTTTAATATTTCTAGACTATTAATCCATGTTTGATAGACCCTATTTAAGAGTAGATCTAGTGTAATTGAGAGGAGTTGCATGTAATCCTAGAAATAGGGTGACATAAATCTACCGAATTAGAGTCAAATCTAACAGGGGAACCCATAGATCGAGTTAATGCGATGATAGGAGTTTTAATTAGAAAGAAATTTCAATTAATCAACCTAGAGCCTGTTGCTCTTAGTCTTGAAGACAGAAATTGGCATAATTTAAGGATTTCTATAAATCAAGATACTAAGTGAAGAAATTACGTAATTTAGATTGATAATGACAGATGAAGTCTAGGTAAATTCTTTCCTAGGTATTGTTTTGCTTCTTGGTTGTTAATTGTTTATTTTCCTGATTTGTTCTTTGTTGTGTTCTTTAGTTAATTAATTTAGTTCATTTTAATTTTAATCAATCACTCCAATTTATTGGTTAAATAATAGAAAGGCAATAATTACTAGTACTTTTAGTCCTCGTGGGAACGATATCTCTACTTACCGTAGCTATACTATTAATTGATAGGTGTACTTGTCTTTGTCGAATTTTTAGTTGGTTTACGACTATAGTCACCTGACTAGGTGAACCAACCTCCTCAACTACCATTCTCCTCTCTCTATACTCTTCTCTTGTTAAGCATTGTATTAACAAAAGCCAAGGTGTATGCCCGTGTAAGAATCCTAATCTAGCTCAAAATGATCTCGCTTTAATTAATAGCCTTCAGATTACTTTGTTTTGGCTTAAATAAGACTATTTATGCCTATTTGTGGTTTATGTTTGAAAGTTCTAGCAAAAGTATCACAAAATCTCCTCTACTAGCTTTGGATTACATTTTAGCATCCGTTAAAATTTAGTGTTTATATACAGAGTATAATAAGAAATTTAACTCTAAATATTTACACTTTTATTCAATTTGACTCTTACTCTTTTATATTTACACTTTTATTCAATTTGACTCTTACTCTTTTATTAAGAGTAAAAGGTTAAAAGGTGAAAAAGGCATTAATAATAAATTAAAAAATTAATTTAGCTAATTTAAAATTTAAAAATTATTTAAAAAATCATAAACAAAAATTATAAAAATAACAAAACCGACTACACTTAGCCTTATGGTACAAGATATTTAATGATACCAAGTTCTTCCACACTCATGTCATGTCGACGAGGTAATTAAAAAAAAGCTGCAAAATGCAATCCGGTTTTTTATTTTTTTGTGTTTTCTTTTCAAGATAGAAATGGCAGATTTCCGAAAATATTTAGAGCAAAATAAATGTCGCAGACATTGATTTTCAAGTCTGGAAAATGTAAACCAAATATCTTTTATTACTCGAGCTTGAGCTTATTGATGCAATAATTTTTAGATTGCACCTGTGATGAAATATTTGTTCAAAGTAACCCCTTGCTCCATTAATTGATTTTCATCAATTATCAACCATATGAAGCTTCTATAACAGTAGCAATGCCAATAGTCTTAACGCATCCGCTAATTATGAAAAGCATATATGAATTATATTCGAATGATCCTACACCAAAAAGTTCATTAAAAAAACGGGACAACCCAAGATTCAACAAAAATTTTAACCTCCACATCTCAAAAGGAACTAACTAGTGAAACCAATAACCTTTAACAAAATTGTATGAAACTAACTAGCCACTAGAAATTCAGTACTTAACTGGGGCAAGGATGTCGAGTTGAGAGCCGAGTTTCTCTTCTGCAGTCTTCTCGGCTTTTACCCTAAGCTTGTTCAGCTGCTTCTTCCTCTCATATGCAACCTGAGCCCTTTCCTTCCTCTTATTCTCCAGCTCCTGATGCCCACAGTTTAGTTAGAAACAATATTTTTAGTACTGTAATTTATCTTTTAATTTCACATCCTCAACTTCTAAGAAAAATTTCAAAAGATAAGCCATAATAATACATAAATAAGGGCACTCGACATAGATAACATATATTTACAATTCGAAATGCTAAACATAAAGTCGAAATCCCGTTGGGATCCCTTTAAAGGTAAAGAAGTAGAATTCCTGATATTTTTCCTTGATGCAAGTACAATTTTAATTAGAGATCAGTACAGCAAATTCATAAAGCTTTAAACAGGATACATCCTAGTCTAGTACCGATCTATGTTACTCCAACTCTACATTCTTCCTAAAGTACATTCGTCCGATGTCCATGTCGAAGACATTCAAACATGGAAATGAGGATATAATCATCCACATATATATACGACCATCCAAATAAGATGGATATTTTACATGCAAATCTTTCCTAAAAGCTCTAAGAGGAAAAAGAAACACATCCCTGGATTGAATGTTATCTCAACAACTAAACATGCAACTAAAAACAAGCAAATACAAAGTTAACCAACACAAACTTAAGCCATACATTAAGTTAAATAATGCTTCTCTCAAAAAAAAAAAAAAAAACAATGGTACGGATGAATAGAAGAATAGCCAATTGCAACGCACAGAATGACAAGATAAAACTCACCCTGATTGTGTCATAATGGTTCCATCCAACCTCAGATGACAAGCGGCCCAACAAGCAGTACTTGTGCCCCTTCTGAAGCCTCAAAACCCTAAATTCATTTTTGAAACATATCAGGACAGAATTACAAGAAAAATCAGACTTATATATTGCAAATAAAAAAAAGAAAGACGATTGAGAAACTTACTTAAGAGCATCAGGGATGACCATCCTCTTAATCTTATCATATGGGGAAGGAATTCCCTCATAAGCTTTCAAACGAGCAAGGGCAGCTGCTCCACGCTTAGTCTTATGAGGTATCATTCTGCAAAGGTCATCATTACGAAATTGCAGTTGGATTCAGCTTCAATTCTTACAGAAACAAAAACCATTTCAATTTAGTTCTACATGATTCAACATCAGTTAAAAATAAGACATTAGTCTTATGAGACATCATTCTGCAAATGTTGTCATTATCCATGAAATCTTTACAGAATTGCAGTTAGATTCAGCTTCAATTCTATACAGAAAAAAGAAAAGATAGGAATATTTACAAAACCCAGTTCAATTTAGCCCTAGATGTTTCAAAACCAGTTCAAAATAGAACTAGTCTTATGAGGTATCATTCTGCAAATGTTGTCATTATCCAGGAATTATTTAGAAAATTGTAGTTGAATTCAGCTTCAAATCTTTATAGAAACAAAGAGTAAGATTGAAATATTTACAAAAACCAATTGAATTTAGCTCTAGATGTTTCAAAATCAGCCAACTGACCCGCGAACAGTGCGCCAAAAGATCTTGGCCGGAGCTCGGAAATGGATGGGACCATGAGAAGGCTTGGTGTTCATCCGTTTGCGGAGGAATCTCATGTACTTCATCTTCTGTCGAACGAGTCCTCCCGACATGCAGATCTCCTCGCATCTCACAACCACCACTTTCTGGCCATTGAGCAGCTCCTTGGCCACGATCGAAGCCAACCGCCCCAACATGTGGTGGCGGGCATCCACCACCACCTTCTTAGCGCACACTCCAGATCCGGACACCATTGTTTTCGCCTTATTGGAGCTCCCCTTCTCTCTCTTTCTCTCTGGAAGGAACCGCTAAGCGAAGAAGAAAGAGGGTTTATATACGAATTACAGTGAGGTCGCTAGGGTTTTCTTTTCAGTTACCCAGTGTTGAACTGTTGGTGTGTGATTTGGTGCGCTCAGATCTATGGGTGTAATGCTAGAACGAGGGAGAATTACCAGTAAATTTACGCCATGTCAGTAATTTGACTATTTTACTACCAAAATGAGAAAACAATAATGACTTTGGGCATTCAGTTCGGAGCATGAAGTCTAAAAGATCTTAGATTAAAAAAAAGTTTAGGCCCAATAATTTTTTCCTTAAAAGAAAATCAAATTTTTCAAAATTGGACCCGTAATCAAATTGTTTATATCATCAATTCGGTTGATTTGATATATTTGTTCTATTCAATTAAATAAATTATAAAAAATGTGTATTAAAAAAAGGAAAATAGGTTCAATCGATTTAAAGATCAATCTATCCAACTCTTCTCTCCAGATCGGCATCCCAATTCGATTCTCGATTCAACCAATCGATTTAGTTTAAATTAAAAAACATTAAATTTGAAGAGATGAGGTAAACAACCACCACGCCTCATGTTTGTTGAGTTGTATTATACTTTCAAGATGACATGTATTTATGATTTTTTTTACTTAATTTTTCTCTTTTGATTTCATTGCACCATATTTCTTCTATGTCTTTTTTGCTTTTATTTTGAGTAAACTCGAATAAGTAATTTAAGTTTTGAGTTTCGAGTTCGAATCGAGTTAAATTTTACAATTCAAATAATTTGAGTTATAATTTGAATAACTCAAATAACATATTAGTATAAATACACCTATGGTCCATGCCAATTTTGAAAATGAGTAAATTAATCATTCTCAGCAAAAATTACAAAAAAAAAACTCACATTATTTTTTAAAATTCAAAATATTTATAAAAATTATAAATTTTATATTTTTTTAAAAAAATTATAAATTTTAAAATATTAAAAAATATAAAGAATATAAATTTTTTTAAATTATTAAATAATAATTTTTAGGACCTAAATAAATTAATTAATTGTTCAAGTTTATCATATTCAAGTATCTTTTTTTCCTTCTTATTTTGCTTTGAAAGAGTTTTCAAAAAATATCAAATTTATGTGCTCTAACATAAAATTAGTTATATTATAATAAGATTTTAATTTTTTAAAATTTAACTCGAACAATTCTATTCGATTTAACTCGACTCAATTCGAAAAATTTTCAAATCGAGTTAGGATGATAAAACAAAATTCGTCAACTGAATTAATTCGAACTTTTTTCGTTCGATTCGATCAAACACTCATTCTTATCTACCAAATCGTTCCTTAGACATAAAAATCTTTTGGTAGAGAACTAATGCCTTCAATGCGCCATTTCAGGTAAGGATATACGACATTTGCTTAAGGATTGTCAAGTTATTAAGAGATGTTGGAATTGGATATACCCTTTCGCACAAGTCTCTTCCATTGTTGGTGGAACTTGGGAGGAATGGCTTGTGGCGAACTTAACACTGATGGGTCCTGGAAGAGCAGGGATAGGAGCTCCAATTAGGGATCATACAAGTGGTCGGATAAATTAGAGTGTATAGACATTTTGTACTAGCCATAACAAGTCTGTTAACGTGTTAGCACGACTTGACAGTAATCTCCAAATCAGCCCCTCTACTTATGATGTTTTACTAATTCAAAGTTTATTCTATTTTTTATGTAGAACTCTTCCTAGTTACTTAAATCTTCTGTTAGCTTTTGATTGGTAGAAGTACTAAGGAAGCCCTTGTACTTAAGGGCGGATTGCATTTTGGCCCCTCTATTAAAAAAATAGATAAAATTAATCCTTATACATTTTGAAACATGCAAATTAGCCACTCTGTTAAAATTTTCTATTAAATGATGACATGGAACATTAATTTAAGTGGTTAATTACTAATTTAGTTCCTAAACTATATAGCTAAAATATGATTTTGATTTTTTAAATTTTTCTTAACAATAATTCTAAAAAATTAAAAAGAATCTCAACAAAATAAATATAGATTATTGGAAATATATTAAAAATATTAAGTTTTCTGTTAAAATATTTTTAAGAATAAAAATTACAAATAAAAAATTCTAAAAGTTCAAAAAATATATGTAAACAAATCTAAAAAATTTACATAAAAATCTTTTTATCAAACTTTCGAGTCGAAACCCAGAAACCATCGTCTTTTTACAAGACTTTCTTCCTTATTTTACAAAACCCATAAAAATCAAAAAGATTTCTCATGCTTGATTGAATCCAAAAATAAGTAAATAGATAAAAACTTTGTTGAAGCAAAAAAAAAAAAAAAAGTTTTAACTAAAAGTTTTGATTACTTACTTTCAATTTTCTTATGCTTTCATTAATGTTCAGCTGCATCTTTGTTGCTCATGCTTTCAACTAAAAGGTACATAAAAATTTATTAAACGTTTATTTTATTCTACTTTAGTGAATACTCAATTTTGCATCTCCTATGCTTTTCGTATATCTTGATGGTATGTAATCACCGTTACAAAATTTTAATTACTCATTTTTGCATCCCCTTAGCTATTACAAACTTTTCTATTTGAAGATCTTATTGTTTAGTACCTTAAGAAGCTTTAATCTTTAAGTTACTGGATTTTAAATTTTTGATATAAATTTCTGGGTTCTAAATAACGACTTCATAGACTTTGAAATTTTAGAAAATAATATTTTAAACTTAAGAGAATAAATAAAATATAAAAAAGTAGAATTTTAATTTAAAATAGAACTCCAAAGCCATCAACACGTCTCCATTGGTGAAGAAACAATGAAAGGAGCTCTGTGGCTTCATATCTTCTTCGTTGCCAAAAAGACATACAAAATCATAAGATTTTGTTTACCATAAATATGTTATTTCTTTGGTTTAATTGTATTTCAACAATAATAAGACCATGATTTTATTGAAATGGGTGCTTTTAAAATTATAATGGAGAGCGTATTTAATAGGTAAAATTAGTGTCTCATTGTATTAGAGAATTCTCATGAAATTGAGAATTTTATAGAAAATGAAAATATTTCGCTATTATGGAAAGTAAGCTCAAATTTTCACATACAAAAAAAAAAATCATGATTCACCAAAAATAAGCTTCTTTAAATGTAAGTTTTGACTTTAATAAAACTTGGTTTGGTTTTGTTTTAATGGAAATCTAGCTTTGATTTCTTAAGGAAAAAAGATAACAAAAGGAAAAAAAAAAAATTTTTAAAGTATCAAAATAAAAATTTGACTTTAGTTCAAGGGCTAAATTAGTAATTAACTATTTAAATTAATGTGCCATGTCATCCTCTTAATGGTAGTTAATGGAAAAGTCACCAAAATAGTTAATGACGATTATGTAACTTTTGAAAGTTGGGTGACTGAAATATAATTTTTGATAAAGTTTAGGGACAATTGTTGTAGTTTACCCTAATTTTTGTGTGTGTTTTATCTCAACTTTTTAAGTTATTTTGCAACTGACTTGAAAGAGTGTATTCTTTTTTCTTATTTTAATATCTTTACATGGGTTAGTCAATAGGTTAAAAAAGTTAAAAATTATGTTTTTAGATTTTTTAGTTTTAGAGTTAAGACTAAACCAACAGATTTTATAAATTTTGAGAGCCAAATTTATTGAATTTTTTAGAATTATAATTAAATTTAAAAATTTTGTAAACATTAAGGTCTAAATTTATTAAATTTTCAACATAATTTTTTAATAATTTATAGTAATTTTTAAGATTTTTAATTTTTTTGGAATTATTGTTAAGAAAATTAAAAAGAATAAGATGATATTTAAACTATAGTTGAGGGACCAAATTACTAATTAATATTTAAATTAACATTCCATGTTATTATTTAACAAACAAAAAACGGAGGGATTAATTTGCACATTTTAAATTGTATAAAAACCAATTTATTCTTTTTTTTAACAGAGAAACCAAAATGCAATCCATCTTTAAATACAAAAGCTTTCTTGATATTTTTACTGCTTTTGATTTGTAAGGCTGCAATATATACCAACAATATTTTAATTTCACTGAAGATATATAATTCCTTTTTCGAAAAAACAAAACCAAATATATTTAATTTTGGCCTATTTTGAAAAAAAAAATGTTGATTTTAAAAAATATTTAAGGTTTTGGGTCGATTTTTGGTATATTTAGAGAAATAAGCTGATTTTTTTATAGAGAAACAAAAAACTAGTCTTGCATGAAGACTTGTCATTGAAAATGCGTCTTATAGAACGCACTTGCTGGCTTTTTAATATAT
The DNA here is from genome assembly GCA_020496765.1 of Gossypium stocksii. NCBI lineage: Eukaryota > Viridiplantae > Streptophyta > Magnoliopsida > Malvales > Malvaceae > Gossypium > Gossypium stocksii. The sequence continues at coordinate 8,783,129 of CM035623.1, forward strand.
TAATTATTTTGGTTAGATGGTTAAATGTTAACAGTTTTATTTTTGAGTCCTCTCCTACTCACATTTGTATTTTTATTTCATATTGTTTCAAGTTTTACTTTTATTTTTAATTACTACTTTTAATATATTAACTCATTTAGTTAGATGATTAAATAATAATGATTTTATCATTGAGTCTTAGGTTTAAATCCTCTTCTAGGCACATTTTTATTTTTTATTTCATGTTATTTCAAGCCTTTTTTTATTTTTAATTTATCTTTTTAATTAATAAATACTTTATTTATAAAATCAAATAATTATTATAAAATATCATTATTTTTAATAAATATAATTTTTATATATGTAATATTTATTTTTTAATCCCTATCACGATGAGTGTAGTAAATATTAGTGTTATATATTTTTATATGTGTAGTTGAAATATTTCACATATAAACATAATGATATTTGAAACAATTAATTGAAATATTTCACATATAAAAAAATTTGAAATATCATACCCACAATGTAGATGGAAAAACAATGATAATTTGAAATATTTTACATATAAAAATAATAATATTTGAAATAATTATTTGATTTTATAATATTAGAAATTACTATATAGGTGGAGAAAATAAATATTTAAAATATAAATATTATATATAAAAAAATGATGTTTTTAAAATATAAAATATATTTTCTACAAAAAAAAGAATAATCTAACATAATGATAAAGATCAACTTTATCAAAAAAATATTTTTATTATATAATTGCTAATAACTATTTGATTTTATAAATAAAAGAGTTATTAATTAAAAGAGGAATTAAAAATAGAAAAACTTGAAAATAATATTTTTATTAATTAAAAATATTAATTAAAAAAATTAAGACAACATGAAATAAAAATATGTTAAAATCACTATTAATTAATCATTTAACTAAAGGAATTAATACGTTAAAATTAGAAATTAAAAATAAAAATAAAGCTTGAAATAAATGAAATAAAAAAATACCAATATAAGTAGAAGAGAAATTAAATCCGAAATTCAAAGATAAAACTACTAATATTTAACTGTCTAACCAAAAAATTTAATATATTAAAAATTTAAAAAATGCGTCTTGTAAAACTTTCCTTTTCAAAATCGATATTTGTTTTTTAAATATCCCAAAAATCTATCCAAAATCCGTTACATATATACGTTATCAAAGCAGAACAAATATGAGAAGCACTGGCTCAGAAGTTGAAGCCACGTGTCAACATTTATATTCCTATGAGGCTTTCCTTTTAGATAGTTACATATCTCGTACAGATAGATATGGAAGTTTTAAATTTAAAAATCGAACCGGATCGGATCTACACTGAATTAAAGACCGACCGGTTACCTTAGCTTCTCATCTAAGCGAAAAAGACAAAGGAAAGTCTCCTTCCTTTCCATTTCTTTTTCCTTTTCCAAAAACCTCCGATACTTCCTCTCTCCCTTTCCTCCGATTCCGTATCTCCCTCTTTCTGCTAGGGTTTGGGAGCTAGTGAAGAAGGGGTTGTTATTTCATGGGGCAACAATCGTTGATCTACGCCTTCGTGGCACGAGGCACCGTGGTCTTAGCCGACTACACGGAGTTCACCGGCAACTTCACCGGAATAGCTTCTCAGTGTCTACAGAAACTTCCTTCTTCAAACAACAAGTTCACTTACAACTGCGATGGCCATACCTTTAACTATCTCGTCGATAACGGCTTCAGTAATCTCTCCTCTCTCTGTGTCTTTCTCCTCTCTTTTTTTTTTTTTACGATTTTGTTCATCGATCTGTCCGTGATCTGCCTTATTTTGCTGCTTTGATCTGATGACGAAGCTTGTTTTTGTTCTCGTTGTTGTTGGTCGATTTTTCTTAGCTTTGTGTTGTGTTATTTGTTTTAGGTTATTCAAAATTATTTGTGTTTAGCGTAATTTAATACGTAAGAGAGGAAAAAGAGATAGGATCAGTTGGATTATTTTTATTCCAGGAAAAGAGATGATTTAACTTGTAATTGAAACTTCTGAAAACTGAGTTTGTCTAAAAGATTGAGTTTTTAGCCGATTTAAATGAATTAAACTCGCATAGAAATATTGTGATGATTGCGGCTTTCTTAGCCACATATTGAAGCAAAAAGAAGTGGATAGCATTTTGATGCAAGAGCAAATTGTAGCGTTTTTGGAGAATTGGAAATGAGAAACATAAAAGCTTTTATTAGCAATCGAACTGCCTTGATTCTACTTTTATAAGAACAATTATGTATAGATGCATGCGATAATTTAATCATAATTGCATATTCGGAAGAAAATATGAATAATTTTAGTTTTTACCTTGCTTGCTTCTTGTGATAAATGAGTATGATTCAAATTTTTGGCCATTTTCATTTCCGTCAAGTGTATGATTGGCTGATTGTGTGCTTTCCAAATTTTAGTTTGAAGCCTCTGTTTGCTTGTACTATATATATTGGAGGATTGTTAACTTGCTATGCAGTTTGATTACTGGTTTACATTAGCAAATAATTAATTCCCTTTCATTACATCCCTTATAGTTGTAGACTGAGAAGCATGAACATGGACATGGAATGTAGGTACAATATAATACGGAAGTGGTGATAATTGAAATTTTAAAATATTAGGATGGGCTGGGTTAGGTAGGACAAGAAAATAAAAATAATTTTGTCTAGTAATAGAAAGCTGATTTTTTAATTAGACATGAACATGCCAATAGTTTTTCAATATTTAATTTAAAATTTTGAATCTTAAAAAACCCATTTGAATCAAAATGCTATTGTTAAAAGGAAAACCTTCATCGTGTCCGGGTTTGTCCATCTGTTTCATGAACATGTTTTGACCAATCCGATTTTATTACTTTTTTGGTTGTGTCATCATGCATCCAACATGTATTTTAAGGTGTCAAACACATAATTGATGCTTGCATGCTCCCCTAGCAGAAGTATTCGTACTTCATAGGTTGTAGAAGAAGAATGAGCAGTTTGTTCCATTAGTGTTTTAATTATGTGTTGAAAGACAGAAAGCCTAGGTATTCGTTTCAAAGGGTACTTTTGCTACTTACACGATATATTTTCCTGTTATTTCCCACTTGTGTTTTGTTGCATCCTTCCTCATGAATATAAGGTTACCTATTTACTTGTTTGAGTTATAACTTCGTTCCTTCCTCTTTGCAGCTTATTGTGTGGTTGCTATTGAATCCGTTGGCAGACAGGTTCCTATGGCATTTCTTGAGAGAATTAAAGAGGATTTCACCAAGAGATACAGTGGAGGAAAAGCTGCAGCTGCCCCTGCAAACAGCCTGAGCAAGGAGTTTGGGTAGTTTCTTTTCTTTGACCGTAAAGAACTATGTTATTTAGAATCGGATGTGAGTTTCCAATACAGCCATGATCAGTTTTTCTAAGTTTTTCCATGTATTTGGAATATCTTAGTAGGGTCACATCTCCATGTCCATATATGTGTGAGACAAGAATATTCCAATAAAAATAAAGAGTTAGAGTAACATAGTTTGAGGAATGTCTTCTTTGGTGTCAAGTAGATTGATAGCTATGTTTTTATTACATCATTAATATAGGCCAAAATTGAAGGAGCATATGCAGTATTGCATTGATCATCCTGAGGAGATCAGTAAGATTGCCAAAGTGAAAGCTCAAGTTTCAGAAGTTAAAGGAGTTATGATGGAAAACATTGAGAAGGTAATTATCGACTCAAGTTTATCTTTAATAGTTGGCTTTTTGTACATGATAATATGGACTACTATGTGATGGTTTTAAGCAATGTTTAAAAAATCCAACTGGAGATTGAATTAGCGAGATATATTCAGGGTTGTACTAAATAAGGAATATTAATAAAAAAGGGTTAAATATAGTAATTATTTAATAAAATACGTGTTTGGCTAAACGATGTAAATTTTATTAATCAATCCAAAAAGGCTAAATGTTCTAATATCATTAATTTCACTAAAGTTTTTATAAAGAATTTTAATAAGCAAAGCTTAATACTAGTCCTTACAGTTTTTCTGGGGTTTGGTTGTTATTGGTTCAACCATTTATCAGCCAGTTCAAAAAACTCCTGGTTTAATGATATATGCTGGACAAATGGACTACCGATTCTCAATTCAACTAGTTTGATATCTGGTTTGGTTATTTGAGCAATGGTTTTAAGTGAGAAGAGCCTGGCTTTACAAAAATTTGGGTCATGGATGATAAAGCATTTGTGATCCATTTTCGTGTTTTTAGTTAACCAAATTTTTTCAGGTTCTGGACCGTGGTGAGAGAATTGAGCTTCTGGTGGATAGAACAGAAAATCTTCGCTCTCAGGTCAGCAAATGGATATTCATATTGTTCTACTTTAAAGAATTGTGCAATGTTCTCTAAAATTGCATTATGGATAGGCCATAACCGGGCCATTATTTGGGTTTGCTAGGTGACTCACTGTTAAAACCATGCTAAGTGCTAACCTCTTACATATTATCAGCGTATATTTTAAAATTATTAAAATAGTTAGCATCATTAGTTAACTCCATTGTTTTCTGAATCTTCACTGGGGTTTAAGATCATATATAGACTTGTTACTCAAACTTGGGTGCAACTCCGTGCAAGTGTTAGATTTGGGTTTTGTTCAAATTTTTTTGAAGTTTTTTCATGTATTTTTAAAGGGTTAATGGAAGGTTATATGCCAGACTCGTAATCCAGAAATCTGTCAGGTACCGTAACTCAAGAAAAATGATAAGTCGAAACAATATGGGGTCTCTTATTTGGGTTTGTTATCTGACTAATTGGTAAAACATGAAAGCAAAACCTTCAAGTTAAATGTGGGGATCCTTGGACATATGTGTTCATTCCAATTGTGTTTAAAAGCATTTATTATTCTCAAATATTCAAGAGGTAGCTGAATAATTCAATTCGAAAACCCGAAAACTTCTTACATGATTCTCCTACTGGTGCTTCTTTTGAATTGTAGGCACAAGATTTCCGGCAGCAGGGAACCCAGATGAGGAGAAAGATGTGGTTACAGAACATGAAGGTAAAGCTTATAGTTCTCGGAATCTTGGTCGCTTTGATCCTCATCATTATACTGTCTGTTTGTCACGGCTTCAAATGTTCATGAATTGTACGTGCGCTCTATTTTCCATCGGCAACTCCCAGATCAGAATTCTTGCAATCACAAGTAATGTCTAATGCTCCTTCTAGTTAGATTTCTCTTTTTTTTTTTTTTCTTTTTGGAAATTACATGTGGGTTACGTATAACCATATCAGAAGACTACATTTAGAATATAAGTTTGTGTTTCTGGATCCTTTTGATGGTAGTAAGTTTGTTGATGTGTGGAAATATGATTAAGCATCTTTGGAAAATTAATCTTGATTAAAGTATTTTCAAGTTATCCTATAATCAAGCCTTCGGATTTTTTTCAACTTTTCTGATAATATATTTCATATTATGCATATAATATTTTATTGTCTATGATTATTTAAAATATATTAAACTAGTAATATTTCCCGCATACTTTTTAATCTTTTATAATTAAAATTGATATAATTAATAAATGGACGTGAAAGTTATAATAATTTATAATTTGGTCAAATTTTGCTATTAGACCTTGTACTTTACATAAGCTGTGGATTTATATTTGTACTTTAATTTGATTATTTTAGTCTTTGTATTTTTAAAATTTAAAATTTTTAGAATGTGTCAAATATATAATCGCATGAGTAATGTTATATCTGTTATTTTCACATATTACTTACAAAAAATGAATTAATAGATTTAATGATTTTCATTTACATTAAGGTTAAAATTTTAAAATTAAAAAAATATAGCTATAAGGAATGCATAATTCAGGACTAATAACATAGTTTAATCAGACATATGTAATTGTTATCATTGTGTCAAGATTAAAAATAAAAGTACAAAAATTAAAGTTGATTAAATTAAAGTACAAGTATCAAAATATACAATTTACACGGTAGTAGGATTTAGTTTTATAAGCTTTAGATTAAAATTAAAATAATTATATCGATGGAATAGTATACAATATAGTATTTGATGTAGTCTAATTATATTTTGAGATTTACTTACGAATTTAATAAAAGGTGAAATCAAATATATAATTCATTTTACTATCAAAAAGTTCATTGCCTTAAATTTCCTAATATTTTTTATATAAAAATGATTTTTTTAATTAATGATAAGTTACTTAAGTTTCCTTTATAAGAATTTGGTACGGCTAAACACATATTTTTACCCTAAAATGATATGAATTGATATTTCAAATATGAAATATAAATAAGGGTACGGAAGGAGAATGTAAATAATAATAATAATAATTATAATAAAAGATATTAGACGTAGAGGGATTCAATAAAAATATTCATGCTGTAATAGCCAATTTTGGCCCGGCCTATTATTAAATACAAAATCAATAAATAGTCTAATGTCCATTTACAAATTGGGAAAAGCCCAATACCCCTAACAGGCCCTCAACCCAAGGTTCAAAACCCATTCCTAAAAACCATACCCGGTAGCCCAAGTCAACTAACCCACCTAAACTAATTTAGCCCCAAAGCCCGATTGGCCCAGTACCCTAACTTGCAGCCCTAAACCCGTTTCCAACCAACTTCAGCCCACACCAATTGGCAGAAGTGAGAAACAGCAAACCCTAGGCGCCGCACCTAGGTCCTCTGGCTCCTGAACTTCCACAGGCAAGGCCACATCAACCTGTCGACACTATAACCAAGGGCCACCGCCACTCAGCCCCGTCCCACCGCATTTATTGGCGCCGTCACCTGCAAACTCAAGACAGAGGAGCGAGTAGAAAATAGAGATGGAAATAGGGAAACAGCGAATGAACAGTGATAGAATATCATATTCGGCTTTATAACCATTGTAAACAAAAAAAAGGGGACCTTTTTTTCTCTTTTTCTCCCTCGGAGAATCAAAAAAGGCATGTAAAAGAGAAGACCAGAAAAGCAACGAAAAAGAATAGCAATTGTAACAGAAAGCAAAAATTAATCAAAGCCAAGCGCATTTTTGAAAGGTGATTTCACGTTCGTCCTGTAGTCCCATTTTCTCATTTGCTTTCCTTCGTTAGTCCCTTATTATCCAGTAGATAAGCATAAAAACAAAGGATAAGTACGTTTACCTTGACGAATAGACCGCCGAAGATCCTCGTCCCCTCCGTCGTAATCGGAATCGGGCGTGGTTCTTAGGGCTAAAACAAGAGAAGTCCTTCGAATAATCGCCTAAAACGGGACCAAATCAGTCATCCATAAGGAGCCCACCGCCGATCCAAGGCAAATCGGGATTGGAATGGCCGTTGATTTCGGCTCGGGTGGTGGCGGTTTGGAGAAAACAATTTAGGGTTTTACCCTTCCCCTTTGTTTGATCTGAGAATGGTGGGTAATCTGGGGAAAACCGAGGCTTGTTTTAGGCATTTAAGCAGCCCGCGGAACGGTGTCATTCCAAGCCGATTTCAATGGCTGAAACGGCATCGTCTCGGCACACCTTAAAGACCCACGCGTTCGGTTAAAAGGGGGTATTCACGCGATTGGTCCTTCCCTTTTTGTAACTGTATCTAATTCTCTTTTTATTTCTTAATTTGGTTCTTGATTTATTTCCGGATTTCATTTGGGTCCTCTGATCTGCTAAGGCTGAACGCATGCGCATTGGGACTGTGGGTTATTGCCTCTGCTGGTCTTCGTGTATTTATGCGTGTTCTATTTTAGTCTTTGGCCACCCATGTTTGTTTTTATTTATTTTGCCCTGAATTCTGCATGCTATTTCAATTTGGTCCACCTTTGGATGCTGCGTTTTGGGAGTGTGGAACATTTACGCCTTTAGTCCCTGTCTATTGGAGCGCGTTTTTTTTTAATCCTTAATTCGGCTTTAATACTTTGGTTACTTATTAATTGTCCTGCAAATGTTGTTTTGGTTTTTAATTCGATCCTCCCTGCTTACGTGTATTTTGAGTCGGACGAGTTTATTGTGCTCCTGGTCCTTGTACCATTTCAGCGCATTCAAATCAATCCCTCTATTTCAATTTATTCTTAAATTTGGCCCTGAATTTCTGTTTTATTTTCAGTTTAACCCTTTTTGGTATTTTGATGCTTTACTACTACTATTATTATTATTATTATTATTATTATTATTATTATTATTATTATTATGTTTTCTTGTCACGCTTACTTACTTATTATTATTACTACTATATCATTAATATATTTGTTTTTTTTCTTTTTACTATTACCACTATTAACATATGATTTTTGTTATTATTATTAGATTATTATTACTCCTTATAATATAATTATTTTCTGTTATTATCATCAATTATTATTATTATACTTACTAGTATTAGTTTTAATCTGTACTATTATTATTTTGATATTAGTATATTATATTTAATATTTGTTTTCAAATGTTATTCTTAATACTGTATTTCTACTATTATTTCATCATATTCTTGATACTATTTTTTGCTATTACTTTTGTATACATTTATTTTTCATATATATCAAAATTCTTATTTCATGTGTATAGAGATCAATATATGTTATTTTGTATATTATTTACTTTGATTCTCTTCAAATATAAAATTTATTTTAAGATCCATTGATATTATTATTTTATAAATTAGTTATTTTTTAGCTTCATTCTAAATTTTTTTTTTCTAAACTTTTGTGCATACTACCAACTTTAAAATTTGTGTACATAATCCTATTAAATTTTTATCGCGTATTACGTTTGTTTCAAATTGTATTATATAACATCATTTTATGTATCATGTTTATCTCCAAATTTATATATATATATATATATATATATTAATATAACTTATTTTAAACTCTTATACTAGTTTCTAAATGGTATTTTATATATTTTACTAATTGCGTATTGACTATTTCATATTCTTTGTTTCTAAAGTTTATTATATCATATCTATGAAAGCGTTTGGTATTAGTTTTTAATTTGTTGTTCTTAGATGTTAATATTGTTATTTTGCATACGATAATGTTATATAATTGCTGTCATTATGTATACCATTTTGCATTTGATCACTTCGCATTTGTTGATTATCTTGATTCATGATTGTAATGCATTGATTATGAATTATTTCTTTGCTTTGCATTTTTATAATTCCATATTTGTATTTCATAAAAGTCATGCCTAATTCCTTTTTGTTAAAAAGTTTCATTCAAAAGCTTTCAAAAGAATTACTCGTGTTTGGGTACTTCGAGGAAATCGAGCCTTAACTTACTAGGTTCCGATTTTTCTTATTAAACCCGAACTATCGAGTATCATTTTCAAAACCAAAACGCGTGAGTTTTCAAATAAAATTTTATTCTCGAGACCTTGAAATGCCACGTCCTAACTTACTGAATGTGGCACCCATTATCTCGAGATAAGAATTTCAAAATTAAGGCAATATTTGATGTTTTGAGACTTCGAGAGATCAAGCCCTAACTTACTGGGTTTTGGTTTTTCATTCGACTCAAAATAATTAAATACCCTTTTTGATTTAAATACTTAAACCTTTAAAGCAAAAAAGGCGAGTTTAACTTCAAGAAATAGATATGTCGCGTCCTAACTTACTGGGTTCGGCATTTGTATTCCCTTGAAGCAAGCGAGCCTCGATTTTTACTTCAGCGTTTTTTTTAATGCCTTTTTAAATGAAGGATCGTATTTTTAAAATCTTTTCAATCATTTGATGATAGGACATTAATTAATCGACTAGGTACTAATTTTGGGCGTATCGAGGGTGCTAATCCTTCCTCGTGCGTAACCGACTTCCGAACCCGTTTTCTGGATTTCGAAGACCAAAATAGTTGTTTTAATAAATAAAATGGTTTATTAAAAACAACCACATTTCGAGGTGACCCGATCACACCTCAGTAAAAAAAAGATTGGTGGCGACTCCCGTTTTAATTTTATTTTCAAAACTCAAAGTCGATTCCCCCTTATTTCAAAAAAAGGGTTTCGACACATGCCTTTGAATGTAGTATGACAAAAAAGGATGGACAACACTTGAAATTTATGTGGTTTTAATTTGATTCTTTTAAATGACTTTTTATATACATTTTGTAACTTACCAAACAAATTGAATATTCAAAATTTGTAACCTCTAAATTTTATTTAACATTAAATAATCTATAAAAATAATTTTAAAAAAAATATTTTTATGAAAATAATTCGATATCATTAAATTTTAATAATACGGATATTAAACACTTAGGTTGTAAAAAGTTTTCTATCCCAATAAAAGATCTAAAAAAGTAAAAGTAAAATTGATTATAATGAAATCTACAAACATAAAAAAATTTCAACTTGTTACCGATGACCCAATAATTTAAAGAATAGTTTTTTTTTTTCCACATATGATAAAATGTATTCTCGAAAATAAAGATAAAATTTATAACCATTAAATATTTTAAGATGAAATTATAACATTAAAATATAATATGATAAAAATCCAAAATAGTTCTCATAAAATGTCATGAACTTAAAAAGTTTTATTTTTTTAAATTATTCTGTAACACCCTACACCTAATCCGATTGTTGGGTTCGAGATGCAAGATGCCACATTCGTTGTTAGAGCAATTACGATTTAATCTGCACATCAAATCAATAACTTATGCAAGCCATTTTGATCAATTCTTAATAACAATATGATATTTAATCAAATTCATGTTCTAAACAAGCTTACGAAAGCTCTTATGACGAATCGAGGTTAACAAATGACTAAAATGTAAAATTTTTAAGTTTACTTGGTTGATGTCGCAACATTGGAGGGAATCACGTCGTGACATCAAAGGCAGAAACTCATTGACGTGACTTTAATAGGAGATGTCACGACTTTGAGAGGTAGTGATTGTCGTTGTGACCATGGAATAAGGGAAGTTGCGACATTAAAAACTGCCGAACTCATGCCATGATGTCGAGAAGACTATGGTGGCAATATCACTTACTGGCGAACTCACCTCGCATCGATGGGAGCTTGTAGTCGCGACATCACCTATTGGAATTACAACATCTCTTGAGCATTAATTCACAACAACCTAATAGATATAGTCATTTGCATAACTAAATTCATTTAAGCCTAACATTGAAAATATAGAGAAATTATACAAACATTACTGAGTTAAGAGCTGCAGTCTAAATGTTGATTTACTCCTTGAAACCTCGACATCTATGGGAACCTATGCACGGAATAAAAAATCATATGCAGAGCGATAAAGCTCAGTGCTACTTCTATTATTCAAGACAATAAAACAATAACATTAACATGTTAAGAATATAATTAATACATGATCTAATTTCGAACCATTTCAATTCACCATTCATGTCCCATATGCCAAATTTATGCACTATCTTATTTTGACAAACTCATATGAACATATCATACCATGCTTTCTAAAACAAGTCACATTGACTTTCATTTCATAACATACCACTTATTCGTTTCATTATCTCATTCTTTCTTGAATATATTGATTCGTTTATATCCATATCGGCCCTTTGGTCCCGTTTTAACTGGTTCGCATGATCTTTCACATGCTATCATTTGCCACATTTCATACATATATACAATATATCATTTTACATTATCAATTCGTACCAAATGTCATTTAGCAAGTTCATGTTTTATAACTCCTATTAACCAGACGCAGACTCAAGATGGAGACACGAATCATCCAACAATCACACCAATCCGACACCCAATGCCTTATTGGAATGTCCGAAGTATAAATTGTGTTCAACACCACATCAGTATAAAACGAAGTAATGTAATACCCCTTAACCCTAAATTATCGCCAGAACAGGGTTACGGAGCATTACCAGACATTTCCGATCAATTACCAATATTATACGAACAATTAGCATATGCATTATAATTTAATCATATTGTCCCTTTAATGGGTTACCGAAGCCCAAAATATACGTTAGAAGCCAATCGGGACTTGTTCGAGCACTCCGGAAATTTTTCATGAATTTCCAAAATTTTTCATAAGTGTAGGGTTCACACACCATGGGAATTAGGGACACGCCCGTGTCCCTAATCCGTGTAACTCTCTGACTTGTAACCTAATGATAAATTAAAGTCATAACTATTAATCACAAAAATTTACGATATCGAGGTCTCGATACCTTGTTTTCAACTCAATTTACCTAATAATTTCCTTTAAATCACAAAAATTCATTCATTTAAAAATATTTCTAAAATTCCAACTAACTCATAACTATTAATCATTTAAATTTTCTAACTTACTTGTTGAATATAGTGATTTCGAATCACTATTCCGACACCACTGAAATTTGGACTATTACAACTAGTCTTTTAATATATTATCATACCAACTCAAAAAACCTTCCTATTTTATCCTTACAGACTTGATTTATGAAAATAGGATTTTAAAATCGCATTTTTTCGATATCAGCAAAAATCGAGTTGTTACACTTTCGCTATAAATATTGTGATAAAGTAGTTAATAAACAATTAATATAAAAAATGTTACTATTTAAGCAAAGTTCAAAATTATTTCCTCTTGACGAGTAAAACAAAGAATCTTTTAAAAATATCTTTGATAAATATTTGACAATGATTAACATTTAGAGCAACTCAATTTGATAAAATATCATATTTCAAATTAGGTAAATTATAAGATATATAAAACATGATACCCAATAATTTTTTTTATTGAAAACTAACAATGGATGATTAAATGAATCATAAAAATTTTTTTAAAAAATATGGGAATTAAATTATTAATAATTAAGCAAAGAAATACATAATATAAAAAAATCTTACTTATTTGATTATTCTAAAACAACAAGAAATATGGAGTAGTTTTAAAACTCGTGGCTAGCATCTACTCCCTTAATGGGCCTACAAAATACGGAGGATTGATTACTAGGCTCGCTCCGATAAATATTTTGAAAAAAAAAAAGAACTCGGTAAAATCAATCTTTAATTGACATTTGAAAATTTATAAAACAAATCTTGATAATTTTTAAGGGATAATATTTGGTACACCAATAGTATGCTTTTTTTTATTCCACAAGCAGCCTTAAAAAATTGCCATGTGTCACTTTTTAAAAACATATCTTTATTATTAATATTTAACTTTACTCTTATAGAATACTTATCAACCCCAGACCCTGCTTGTGGAATTTAAAAACACCATTAACAATACACCAAATATTTTCTTAAATTTTAATTGTAAAATAACAAATGATGCTTAAATGAATTCTAATAAAATCTCCCCAAAGGAATAAATACATTAAAATACATATAAGTAACTTGGATATAGGGATAAATAATAGCAAGAAAAATTCTCATAATTTAAATATGTATTGAAAAATATTTATTTTTATATATATTTTCTAATTTCCACCTATTAAAATCGAATTTTAATAGATGCATATTTTAAAATTTCAAAAGCAATATTATTCTATAAAAAAATCATAAATGTTAAATTTAAAAGAAAAAAAAAACATCATACCTACCACACACCCAGTTTTGTAGGAGGCCAGATGAAATTTTAATTTTTTTTAGTTTATATTTTTATAAATTTTAAAGAATTAAATTAAATTTTTATAATTTTAGGAGGGCTAAAGTGCAATTTTACCTTTACAAATTTAAAATTTTTAAAAAATCTCAAGTGCCTAAATAGTAATTTTACATTTTAGGAGGGGCTGAGGCCCCTGCCAATCCCCTTGGATTCGCCCCTGCCAGTTCATCTCAAACAGTAGAAACACCTCTCAATCAAAGCTCATTTAGCAACCAAGAAAATAAAATTCCACCATGCCTATAGTAGCATAATTTTTGTTGATACCTCAATAAATAAGCAAGAGAAACAAAAGATGAAAATATGAGAGTTAAAAATCAACAATAAACTTCCTCCCATGGTATGAATGTGAGCTTGTGCTTCATCCCACCAATCTTTCTAGTTTCTGGTTCACTTTGAAGCCATCTAACTAATCAAAACAATCACCATCTCATTATAGACATGAGCAAATTCAACATCCGCAAAATGTCGTTAGATTGAGCCGCAAAAATTACATATTAGTAGTGTGTGTGATGATAATTTATTCGTGCCAATAATGCGTGAGTTGTATCAAACATAAAATACATGAAAAATAAAAAATAATAATAATTCACACTAAATTAAACATATGTTATACAAAAATCCGGATAAAAATAGAAAAAAAAATTGCTATGAGAACAATTTCAAATAAAAGAGAGATATTTAGTGACAATAAAAAACTTATAACTTATATTAAGATATAGCCCCCAAATTAAACCAACAATAAAATAATTTATATTGAGATAACCCTAATCAATAAAATAACTTATATTAAGATGTTTTATCAAAAAAAAAATTTTATATTAAGATGACCCTAAAATTAATTGTGCTTTAAAATACCGTCTATGTAACGCAAAATTAATTGTTCTTTTAGTTAAAATTAAAATATTTATTATTATAAATCAATTATTTTGTGAATAAAATTTTAGGCTCTAACATTTAAAAACTTTTAAAATGTGAGCTATTTTTTTTTTAATTTTGAGAAAAAAAATATTGGGTTATTGTAAGTATGTTAATTTTAATTGTTTGTTTAAGTGAAAATTTTAGTCGAAGTCTTAGTTCGATTTACATGGGCATTACTGTTAATATAGGAGAATGTGGTTCGAATGCGATTTACATGAGTTAAGGGGGGGATATGAGTAGTTCTAGGCATTATGTCAAAAAAAAGTAGATATAATTAGAACTTATAATGAGATTATTAAAAAAACGACAATTTTATTCTTATTAATATTAATGGCTCTTTTAGAAACTTGAAATGTATAGTATATAAATATTAAATATTTTAATTAAAACTAAATGAAAAATTATTATTTAAATAATATTTTTCGTAATTTTAGATTACTAGAGTGCATTTGATTCTAATGTCATATTTATCCTGTGGTGTGAAATTTTTATATTAGACTTTTATGTTTAGATTTCTAACATTATCTTAAATCAATAATCTTAATATCATACTTTTCTTTGGCAATATAAGATTTTGAGGTAATATCTGTAAAAGTTTTAGATTTAGTCTATATATTTTAATTTGATCAATTTTAGACTATACTTTTTGAATTGGTCAATTTTAGTCTTTATATTTTTCAAATTTTGAAATTTGAGTCTTGACCTAAACAGTAACAATTAAATCTGTTTGGTTAAATTCAATTATTAGTTATATACTATGAATATAGTTGTAGATTTAATGCATATTCTCTAACTAGATCATTTTAAGTCCATATATTTTTTAATTTTAATATTTCAATCATTACGGAAATAACAATCTTTAATCCATTAACTGGATTTTTAGTGAGTAATATATGTAAAAAACAAGCTAATACGACATTACATATATAATAATATGTTTGTCAAGTTAAATTTTGGAAATAACAGAATTTAATAGTTGTCATTTGGCGATACAAAGATTAAAAATATCAAATTAAGGTATAAGGATTACAATTTACATCCATAATTTCATAAAGTACAAGGATTAAGAGTAAAATTTAACCTAAATTTAAACTTATTATAATATAATATTTTAGCTTGATTATTATTCTATTTATTATTAGTGGAATAAAAAAAATTTACAAACGAATTTAAGATATTATCAATCGTTCAATTTTTTATTTTTGGAATTTTTTCATTCCACCAACATTACATAAAATAATTATCCTAATTTAATACGTTAATAAAAAATAGGTAAAACCATCCCTCATTATATTTATTATTATAATCATCTAATTTTAAAATATTTGAAATACTTTTGGCGAAGTAAGAAGATTTTTTTAGGGGCCGAAATTAAATTGTAATTTTTATGATAGTAAAAGTATAATTTCACCATTTTAATAGCCTATATCTTTATAATTTTTAAAGGATTAAATCAAATTTTTATCATTTTTAGGGAGGTCAAAGTGCAATTTTACCTTTACTAATTTAAAATTTTAAAGTGCCTAAATAGAAAATTTCCAATTTAAGGGGAGCAAGGCCCCTGCCAGTACCCCTGGTTTCGTCCTTGCTTTCTAATAAAAAGAATGATATGTAGTCATAAAGTAAGAAATAATATTTGGTATATTGTCAATGTAATTTTTAGACTTCACAAACAGGTTCAGGGGTTGATAAATGTTTTATAAAAGTATAGTAAAATATTAAAAAAATTAATTTAAAAAAGACAATCAACAATTTTCTAAAATTATTTGTGGGATAAAAAAATATATACTATTAATGTACTAAATATTAATCTATAAAATAAAATCAAAATTAGTGTGTTGAGATAATATTTGTAAGGAAAATTAATATATTAATTATAGTAATACTATGTTAAATTTAAGGTTTATGTTTGAGTGGAAAGAAATTTTTTTATCAACTTCCAATTCAATATCTACTAAATTGTTATTAAAAAACATTATATAATAAATGCAATTTAATAAATGTGCTTTTAAAGTAATCTGTCAAATAATTTTACATTCTGATAATTTTATTATTAAGCGTAGTTAACTTAAATTATTTAATTCAACTTAGATTGAGCCTTTAAATTGGGGTTAGTTTTGGCCTGGTTAGGTTTGCTACCTAAGGTATATGCTTCTCTTGAAAAGTTTTTATATTAAATGAATTATGCTATTAAAAAAATGTATAAAATATATCTTGAAATTTATATTTTTTAATTGTAGTTCAATTCCAAATAAAAGATTTCATTTACAGAACTATAAAAACTTTATAAATATTAACTTTGCTAAATAATAAATGATATTTTTTAAACAATAAATGTTAACTCTATTCCAATAGTACAATGACTAAATTGATCCATTTAACAATTTAATTAAGTCCCTCCAATAGAGAAACCTTTAAGGTACATTCACTCATTTTTAACTTTAAGCTAAAATTCAAAATAATAATCAAAGTTTTCAGAATCGAATCCATGCTCGAACTAGTTAAACCACCAGTTCACTAAAATCAACTCATCTAATATCTTCCATCCAATCCAAACAACCAGTAATGATCCAATTAATGCTTTTGAGCAGTATAGCTATACTCATTCATAATTTTATGGATTTTTTTTAAAAATTTTTTGTTCAAAGCGTAATCATGGATACCAGGAGGGAAAATCCAATTTTATCACCCAACTTGGGAATGGGATTCACTTTTTTCCTTCATACAAACCTAATTCTGGGTTTTCATTATAATATTAAAATACATTTTCATATTAAACTTTTACATAATAATTTAAGCTAGCCTGAATTTCAAATAAAATAAAATAAAAATTGATTGTCCAACTCATGCTGGATTCTTGAACAGGTTTACTTGTCAGTTATACTGCAACCAAATAAGAAAATTCCCAATACTTTAATATTTGCCATTTTAGTTTAAGACTTGAAGTTAATCCATTCATAGACAATCAGGGAGGTAAGAAACCATTTCAAAGAAAAAATCTATATATACATAAACATGATTAGGGTTTTCGCAACCGAAACAGTAACTTTAATTACAGTGCAAATCATAACCTGCCCTTGCCTAAATCCGAAATGACCCAAAAATGAAAAAGCCTCTCATCCATATAATGCAGACATCAACACAAAAAAAAAAAACCACTGCCTAACAATGATGGAGATTTTAAAGCCACATCTCATGCTATTCCAAAACATTGGCCAAGGCAATTATTTTAGCTCATGGTCTAAAAAGAAGAAAACTAACCAAGAGCTTCGGGTCGCTGATTATGCTTTAGTAGCCACCACCACCACCACCCCTTGAGCGGCCACCACCCATCCTTCCACGGCCACGGTTATAGCCTCTGCGCCCCCCGCGTCTGGCTCTTTCGTAGCCACTACCTGTTGGAATATAAAGAGTGAAATAACTTTGGTTAAATGTTAGTGAATTTGAGATTGTTTGTTATTTGAATTCTTTTCCAACTAATGAGTAATTTTTTTGGGAATTCGATAACTAAAAATAATTAGCAAAACCTGCTGATACAAATTAAAAGGTATCCAACACGGATTTGTTCAATTTTTCGAAGTTTTTCCATGTATTTGAAGGGTCATTGGAAAGTCATATCTCCGCAAACATGTTCGAATATGTATTAGACACAGAGTCCTTCAATCAAAATCAAAAGTTGGAGTAGAATCAATAAAGCATACTTACCACGATAGCCCCAACCTCTTCCTTGCCCACCACCTCTGCCCCAGTTGGAGTATCCACCATTATCTAGAAAAAAAATATTAGTGAATTATAAGGTATGTTTAATAAAAAGCACTTTTCTACCACATTAAAGTAAAAGTTCGACAAAAATATCAATAATCACCAGAATACCATTCAAAGAATCAGAATCTATTTACTATACCTGGATAATTTCCATATCCACCCCTACCCCAACTCCGCCCTCTCCCTCTACCACGACCCCTTCCTCGGCCATCTGAATCTAAAAATGAAATGTGAGACATGTTGAGATTTAAAAAAAAAATGTTCATGAAAAAACAGCTCCATAACAACTTTTTTCTGAACATTACCTTCATTAACAGAATTATACAGGATCTGGGCTTGTTTCTGTGATTGCTGCTGATGATAATGATATTGCGGCTTAGATTCTTCAACAAAATGTGGAGCTTGATACCTGAAGTCACATATATCAAGTCATACCATCAAAGGGCTCTCTCAATTAAGCAAACAACATGATAACAATTTTATTGGATTACCCATGTCTAATACTCGTATCCACCACATACTCCAAAATGAGTACGGCAGTATGACCCTCTATCGATCTTCCAAATACGTGAAAGAAACTTTTAAGAAAATTGAACAAATACATATCCGATGTTCACACTCGATTTCAAGTAATATTAGTTTTTACACATCATGGGGTTCTAAACATTTAAGAAGTAGGTTCCAAAAGAAAACATTTAAGTACCGGCATTTAGCATATAACTAATCCGGGCTAAGCATTATATTAAAAAAAAAAATGTTTCCACAGTTTCATTTCCCTGATAATGTAATAACCGGATACCCAATCAACAAATTAACTTACCCGGCAGAGTTTTTATTTAGCTCTCCAGTTGACAAGGTGATAGAAATCATTGAGACATGGCGAGTCATCTCCACACTGCACAAGACAATAAACTAAATGCTTGGATTAATAAGAAGCAAACCAAAACATCGTAAATGGGAATAGAGAAATATGGAAACTTACGGAACAAGCCCTTCTTCAATAGGGTTCCACACATCAGTTATGCTCAGCGAACTAATGGCGGTATCTTGATGCAGTTGGGGAACCCTTTTCTGTTTTACAGCACAAATAGATCTAATAAGGAAAAGTCGGAAAAATACGATGCAGAGATGATAAAGAAAAGGACATCAACCTTTATAATCTCGGCAATGGCTACCGTCTTACTGATTGCTTGTCCCATTGCTTTTAAGACAACCTCCTTCGCTTGTTTTTCCTAATAAACTATACCAGCTCATTAATAGTTTAAACTAATAGAAGATATAAATCATCTCAACATTAACACAAAGTGATTACAGTAAAAGATTAAGAAAAATCCCAAATGGTAGATAATAGAAAAGAACATGGATAAAATTACGTCGAATAACCTTATTTTACAATCTGATAAAACCCACTGACTACTAGAGAAATGCAAACAAAGAATCCTAGAAATCAAATAGACCCAAATTTGCATTACTTTTTTTTTCCTAAAAATCAAACCCATAGGATACCAGAGAAAACTTAAAATGCCCAAACTCAGTACATGCACACACAAAAAATCGAAATCCCTAAATGAAAAACACATTAAAGGGAAAAAAGAAGAAGAAGAAGAAGAAGAAGAAGAAGAAGAAGAAGCAAAACCCCAACAACAAAAGAGACGAATAAATCCAATGCTGAACGTCAAAAAGCAAAAAAGAGAACCCCAGAAGCACGAAATGAGCAATGAACAAAGAAATGACCACCAAAAAAAAAGTCGAAAAGGGAAAGGAGGGAAACCTGAAGAAGAGCAACGGCATAGTTTATGTAGTTTCTAATAGCGCCTTGAGAAGTGATTCGGATCTCATTGTCGTTAATGGGTGATTCGGACTTTGGCTTCTCTACTTTCTGGTATCTATCCATTGGAAGAGTGGAAGTAAAACAAAGAAAAAAACCCTGATTAAATCCCAGCACTGGCACAGAGCCTAACACTAAAATGAAAAGGCCCTTTCTGGGATTTACGCCTTTGCCGATAATGATGTCGGGTTTGATCCGATGGGTCTTTGGGTCAACCCGAGTTCGGTCGCAGCTCGAAGATGGTTGTGTCCATGTTTTTTTGTTGGAATTTTTCTAAAAGGACTTATTTTTGTTGTTTAAAAATTAAAAATAAGTTAACATAGCAGATTATATATAAATATAAAACATCTTAAAAATGGATTAGAGGTGATAATGGTTGAGTTGGTCGGGTCTAAGCATGATATTATTATATTTTATGCTTACTCAAGTTCGACTTAGCCTAAAATTTGGGCTAAATTTTATCCAAACCTGCCAATATTTACAAAAGATTAATCTAAGTATATTTTAAGCTCGTTTATTTTATTTCTTTTAAATATTTATATTATATTATTTTACTATTTAATAATTTTTATTTATTGAAAATTTTTATATAATCGTGTTAATATTATTTTAATATTTATATTGAAGTAGTATTATATATTTAGTATAAGTTTATTTTTTAAATGTACTCTAAATCACATAATGTAAAGTATTATAAACTTAAAACAGGTCGGCTCCGGCCTTAAATGTTTAAACTCGACCCCAATTCATATTTAAATAATTTTTAAAATTTTATAGCAATTTTCAATTTTTATATATTATAACAATTTTCAGTTTTATATTTTAATTTTATTTTTTAAATTTATAATTATATATATTAGAATTTTATAAAAAATAATATTTTTATATATTATATATGATTTTTACATTTTAATCAATATAATAATATAATATTTAAAAAATTAAAAAGGACATATGGTGTATTCTAATAGTGCCATGTGGAAAGTCAACGTCAATCAATGGTCGATTAACAGTCAGTCAAAGTCAACAATATTTTTAATATTTTATATTATAATTTTTTATTTTTAATTTAAACTTAATAATTTTATTTTAAATAAATCTAATTGTTATGTGACACTTTTCATTAACCAAAACAAGTCACGTGGCATTTTTTCATTTGTCAAAGTAAGCTAAAAGATTTTTTTTAAAAAGGTAGTTACAAAATAAATCAAAAATAGATAAATTTGATATTTAAGTGCCAAAATAAAAAGAAATTAAATATGTAAATAGAAAAATAGATATACTTCAAGGGCTAAATAGTAAATTAAGCCAATTTCATTTCATTCTAAAAATGATACTCCGTTTCTATTCATATTCAGCATTCTAATATTGATTTGATACTTTATTATCGCTTTGAAAGATTCTACTCTTTTATTCAGATAAAAAAATAACATTAAAAAATTATTACTAAATATTTCAATATTTTAGTGGAATTGCTGCGACAAATTTCCTCGAATCCATGATTAGCAATTTTTCCATTTTAATATAATTATTTTATATATTTTTAGTAATTTGTTGTGTGTGCCGTTAAATATTTAAGTATTTATACATATTATCACTGTTCATGATTTAACCTCACTATTTATAGGATCAACACTCTGAGCAGGTCATAGGCATGTTGGACGTGTATATCGTTCCAAGTCACATGCCAGAGTTCGCGGTCCCCTCCGAGTGAACTCCTTTAGTGTATACGAGCTGATATCGTGAGCTCCCTTAAACTTTTATGAGTTGATACTGCGAGCTCCCTTCAACTCCCACAAGTCGATACCGCGAGCTCTCCTAATTGTCATCTTGCTATAAGTCACGTGTGCGTCCATTTGGTAGGGTCAAGCCAAGTCGCGGGTTGACAACCCAAAGCTTACCTGGGTCTCGAGTCGATGACTATTACTATATGATATTTTTAAATATTAAATAAAACAATTAAATCTAAATAAATAAAAATACTAAAATAGATGAGAATTCTCGAGCTATCCTCATGTCATCAACTTCGCGTCTCTTCTTACATCTCTTTCCCCTTTTAATAGATTTTGTTTTATCCTCTCTTTTTTTACATTTTTTTTTATCTTCTACTTTTATATTTTTTTTTCTTTTTCTTTTCTCTTCCTTTTCTCCTTTACGTTTCTTTCATTTCTTTCTCTCTTTCCTATTTCTTATTTTCTTTTTTCAACTTTTTTTTTCATATTTTCTTTTCTTTTTCTATTTTTCATTCTTTTGGTTTTCTCTTTTACTACAAGTAGGTTTGTTTAAGGTAAATTTATCCGTCTAAACTCGAGTTCTTTTCTTTTCTCTCTTTAAAATGTTCATATTTTTTATATCTAAATCAAACAAATCCCATTAACATATTGTTTTCCAAATTCTCTTAATTTTGTCACTATTAGCCTCCGTGATCGCTTCCATCGACCATCGTATCCTTACCCAAAACAAAAAATCAAAATTTCATCTCATACTTCATCATGATCTCTTCTTTTTATTTTTCAATTAGCTTTCTGCAAAAATCATTATAAAATGTAAATCCACAAAGAAAATCCCCTTTATTTTTCATCATTGGTTGTCACCATGAATGCTCAATCATCTTGGTAGTGGTGAGAAGGAATGGTTTGATAGTGATGAAGGTGACAAGAAGAAGAAGAATTAAAATTTGAAAAAGAAAAAAATAATCCAAGTGGGAATTCAATCAAAATTAAAAGAATTGACATTATTATTTCGTTAATGATTTAACGGAGTATTGACAAAAAATTTAACATCAATAACATTAGTTACGAAATTGAAAAACTTATAATTCCTAAGCCTTAAATAGAAGTATGTTAATACTTAAAAGTTACCAACATTACAATTTACCTTTTAAAAATAATGAAATAGATTTAATTTGTACACCGCGGAAATGCAAAAGAATATTTTAATTACAGGTGTTCATTAGTTGGGCCAAGCTTTAATTCTAACAAAAAAATTTAAGTTCGAGCTCTAACCTAATCTATACAAACAAATCATTTTATTGCTTAAAAAATTGCTACTTAAATTTGACTATCAAAATATATAAATGCTAATATTATTTATATCTATTTTTGTTATTTTAATTTGTAAAACAATCAGGCTAATTCAACTTAAAGTTGAAAATTTTAAACTCAAACTCAACTAAATAAGCTCGGGTTACCTGAAACTTGAACACCCATAATTCTAACTCAATTTTCTATGTATTAATTAATTTTGAAAGCATGTGCACCTTGTTATGAAAAAATTGTAATTGTAAGTGAAAATGAAATTCAATTATTTTTTTAATTATTTGGAAATAGAAAAAACATATTTTTTATTCTATAAAAAATAAAATTAAATTCAAACTATTTTTTGTGTTATTTTAAACAAAACAAAATTATCATTGAAAATATTATCAACTCTTTTTTTTTTTCACTTTTTTTCTTTTTTTTCTTTTCCCTCTATTCTTTCTCCTCTCTTTTTTCCCATTTTTCCTTTCCTTCTTTTTTTTTTTTAATTCCACTTGCATTCTTTGATTATTATTTTTTTCCTTTTTAAAGAAATAAAAGGCGACTCAATCCTTTTGTGATAATTGCTATATTTAAGAATCTTAAGTTGTAACCTCTTGATTAGATGTTTGTCTTTTTCAAAAATATTTTAAGTTTGAATCACAATTGTAAGAAAAAAAAACAATTGATACATTTAAAATTTTTTTTATTATCTCCTTTCCGCTCGCTATTTACCTTTTATCTATAATTCTTTAAAACTCAAGATCAAGTTCATCTCCAAACTCAAAATATAATGGTTGACTATCACATTGATCTTTACGGACACCAATCATCAACATTGACCATCGATCACCTCTATCACTTTTTCATGCTTTATTTATAGTAACTTTCATTGTAACACTTACTCCATATCAACCTTACCAAAGTTCGATCATATATCGAGCACAATGCTCATAAGTTTACACATGCATACCTGCACTTATTCATCACATAGTCATATTCGTTTACACTTAGTCATTTCCCATTGAACACATCGGAATAATAACCGATACACGGTGGCCTTCACATAGTACCACACTTGTATCCAAAGCTATTTTATTCACAAAGTGGCCTTCACATAGTACCGCGCTTGTGTTCAAAGCTATTTTATTCCTAAGGTTTAACCGGGAAATTTCTCACTTGTCGATATTTTGTCAAATACATTCAATATTCAACCACAATTCATAAAATATATCAAAATATGAAAACATAAGTAAAAACGATGCATTATTTACATACAAACTTACCTCGATGCAAAAATAGCGAGAAAAAGACCTAACCGTCAAATACTTATTTTTCCCTCGTTCTAGTTCCGAATCTCGTTTTCCATGATCTATAATATCGCATTTAGCTCACTTATTAGTCACATTATTCAATGTGACCCAAAAATCATATTATGGCAAAATTACATTTTTGCCCCTAAACTTTTACATAATTACACTTTTACCCCTAGGCCCGTAAAATGAAATTTATTCAATTTCTTTAACATACAAGCCTAGCCGAACCATTTTCATAACTATAGTAGTCCACAATTTCCACTAAATCACACTCTTATGACCAAATTTATAACTTTTACAAATTAGTCCTTTTGGACATTTTCGCTGAAAATCACATAGTAAAAGTCGTTTCCCTAACCATAAACATGCATTTTCTACCATTAAACATAAAAATACACACATATTCATCATGGTTCAAAACCCTAAACTTTTACCATATCTCAAATTAATGGTAGAAATAGGTAGATCATGTTACAAAGATTTCAAAAACGTAAAAATCATTAAAAATGGGCTAGAACGGACTTAAAATTGAGCTTGGAAGCTTGAAAAACCCTAGCCATGGTCCCCCATTGAGAAATTCGGCCATGGGGTTGAAGATGGACAAAAATTGGCTTTTAATTTTGTTTATTTAATCATTTAATCACTAAATGACCAAAATGCCCCTAACTTAAAAATATTCTATTTCACCTATTTCATGTCCATTTTTGTCCAAAAAATTAACCAATGGTCTAATTACCATTTAAGTACCTTGAAATTTCATAGCAAATTGACACCTCTAGCTTCTAGAACTCAAGTTTTGCACTTTTTACAATTTAGTCCTTTTGACTAAATTGAGTGCCCAAACGTCAAAATTTTCGAACGAGGTTTTCACGAAATCATTTTGTGAAATTTTAGACCATAAAAATATAATAAAAATAAATTTTTCCTCGAAACCATTGTTCCGACTAGGCCCAAAATCGGGTTGTTACATAAACACATGCCACATAACCGAAATTAGAATAATTTGAGATCTATCGAGACTGAAGTTGGGTAGTGTGAGCTCTGGGGTGATTCGATTTACCAAGTTCCACAAAACGTCAACTACAAAAATAGAAAATAAAACAAGGTAAGCATTACTAATGCTTAGTAAGCTCATAGGTACTTAAACGTTAAACTTACCTCAAATCATAATTAAGCATACTGAAACTACCAATTTAACTAAGTTTTGTCACAACATTTCAAATTTATATGGTGAGCATTTCGTATACAACCGTATACTTATCAATTCACTCAGTACAATATAATTCAATATCATTTCATCAAATCTGTCGAACATTTACTCAATCCAGTCATATGTAATAATTATTTGTATAAACATATCTATTTCCATTCATAACATAGAATTTGTCAATACATTTCATTTTAAACAATTAGCTTGATGGACCAATTTAATAGATATGGATATGCGAGTAACTACACCACACCAGTAGGCATTAAAGTGTTGAGCAGTAGGCACCAAAGTGTTGGATAGTAGGCACTGAAGTGCTGAACAATAGGCACCGTAGTGCAAATCAGTTGCACCGAAGTGCGATTCCACCTGCGCGCAACTAAACCTATTGACATGCCAATTTTATCCTATCTTATGTTCATCCGGGCACAATTTAACATATCATAACCACATTTTACAATTCAGTCATTTCCTCACCTTAGTATACTAAATTGTTCCATTAACAATATAATCACACAATCCACAATTCATAATTCAAATATATACAATACATTTATACATATAAACCTACCATATGAACTTACTAAATGTGATCATGGGTTGGGCAGCCCGGCCCGGCCCGGCCCGAAGGCCCGCCCGAAAAATGGGAGGGTTTGTGTAAAAATATAGGCTCGAAATATGGTTTGGGCAAAAATACGAGGCCCGTTTAGAAAACGGGCCGGGCCTCGGGCCAACCTTTTTTGGCCCGGGCCCGGCCCGACCTAGCCCGAATTATATAAATAATATATTTTTTATTTTTTTAAGCATATGTAATTTTTAACTTTATTTTTTTTTAGTTTGTGTATTGTTTTAAGAATTGTTTATCTCAATTTTATTTTGTTTCTTATTTTAATATTTGTTTTTATGTTTTTAAATTTATTTAATTTATTATATTTTTAAATTTTTTAATGAAATAAGCAAAAGAAAATTAATATGGCCCGGGCTGGGTCGGGCTCAAGCCTAGCATTTTTATTCCGGGCCGGGCCTGGACAAAAATTTAAGTCCATATTTCAGGCTGGGCCAGGCCCGGGCCTAGAAAACAGGCCGAAATTTTTTTGGGCCCGGCCCGGCCCATGATCACCTCTAGAACTTACCAAGTAAGATTAGAAACAATTGCAGTGCTAAGGACTAATTTACAATTTTTCTTTTCTTCGATTATTTACTAGTTGATTCGATTCTTGATCTATATCGTAATTCATTTCAAATTATCAGTGCTAATTACCTTACAACATTTTATTTAATGCATATGATATCCTATTATTATTTTTCACAAATTTTGTAAAGTTTTACAATTTATTTAATTTAATCCCTAAAACAGGAACAAGCATATCTTTCACATTTAAGCATCGTTTTACAATCCGATTTCAAATGCACCCCTATACAACTCTCAAACACCTATATTTACAAAAATTTCATGCTAATTTCGAAATCATTAAACTTTAGTCTCTGTACTCTAAACTAACAAAATTTTCTTTACAAAATAATTATATTTCATATCTAAGCTTCAAACTCTACCATTTAACATCCAAAAAACTTCAAAAGAATCAATGAAAACTTTTTAATCTTTGATAATTTTACAATTTAATACCCAGGTTAGCTAAATTAAGTTGCAACGATATTACGAAAAACAGGTTTAGATTAAACTTGCATGCAAGGGCAGAATAATTTGAATGGTTGGAAAGCTTTTCTTTCTCTTAACAATGGTGAAAAATCGGTGGAAGGATAATTGGAAAAGATGATGACCTTTAATTTTATGTATTATTATTAATTTAATATTATAATTAACATGTTTTCAATTAAAACACACAAACCGTCCATCACTGTTTAAAAAGTGGTTAATTTTCCATATAAAACCCTATTCAATTACATTTTAAGTCATTTATCCAATAAAAATCTATAGCGGTTAACTTTTACAATTTTTACAATTTTATTTTTATACCCTAATCAACAAAATTACTAGATCAAAATTTAATATAACTCTATAATAGATTAGTAAATGTTAATAAATAATAGAAATCGAGATTTTAAAATCACTCTTTCTAATACTTCTAAAAACAAACGATTACGCTAACAGTATTTAGAAAAATATGTCAAAAACTTAATGAGGAGAGAGGATTCACTATTTGTTAGAGGCAAAATCTAGAGACGTGAAGAATTTGCATGACTTCATCTTCGAGGCAACGTGACATAATTGAAAAAGCAAAGCTCAGTTCTTTCTCTATAAAACAAAGAATAATTTAGTCTTCAAATTTCTCTATTTAATTATGATTTTGAGATTAGAAAATGTTTTTTAAATATATAAAGAAGCACATTAATTATAACAAAAATTGAAAAAATGTATATAAAACAAAAATAGTGCAAATAAAGATAAAAGTTGCTGCTTGCAGTAGATTTGTTTATGAATTGAGTTATTCATCTAGATTTAAAGGTTTGTCTAAAATTTGAGAGAGTTTTGGTAAAATATTAAGCCCAAAATTTGGGTAAAAAAATAGGTCTATTTAAAATATGGGTCGAGCTCGAGTTTAAATATTCAAGGCTCAAGCCCACTCAGAACCAATTTGTTTTTAAGTTTATAATACTTTATATTATGTAATTTATAACATATTTAAAAAAAATAAACTTATATTAAATATATAATACTACTCTAATGTGAACATTAAAATAATGTTAAGATGTTTATATAAAAACTTTCAATAAAAAATTATTAAATAATAAAATATTTATAATTTTTTTAAATAATAATATGGACAAACCTAAAATAGGAGCCATTTGCAAATATAAACGAGTTTGGGGAAAATTTTAGGTATATATTTTAGACCATGTTGGCCTTGGGCAAGCATAAAACATGTTAATATCATACTTAGGCCTAACTTGATTCGACCCATGAGCACCTCTAGTTGGCAGTGGTTAGGGGCGATATTGGTTCGATTTGATTAAAATTTTTAGACCATCTATTAAAATTCAATTTGGGTCAATTCCGTTCTTGATCTTTTCATATTAATTTTTTGTTTAAGATGTTTAGACTTATTATTGACAAAATGAGCTTTGCTTCGTGACTTTTGAATATTATTTGATAAAATTTCAAAGCTCTTTTCATAAATATTTCTAAAAAACAATAATTTTTCAATAATTTTTAAATTATTTTCATTGTTTTAAATATAAAATATTTATTTTTATTTAATAAAAAATAAAATCAATTATATATTAATTAAAGATATAATTTAGTTTGGTTTCGAATAATCATAATTTTTAACCTTACATTTCATAAACTATCCAAATACAATTTTTAAACTTACATTTTATAAACCGTCCAAATATTTCGGTCAAGTTGAAATATAAAACTCTCACTTATCAGAATATTTGAATATTAATTTTTAACAGAAAATAAAATTATATTAGTATTATATTTATCAGTGGACCGCTATTAGATTCCTAAAGTAAAATAAACCTATCGTAAGTGACGTTTTCACTTTTTTTTAGTTTTTTAATAATTTTTATAAATAAAATTGAGTTTATTATATTTTTTAATTTTATTTTGTTTATAAACTAAAAATCGTAATAAACATTAAATACATAATTTAAAAAAAATCTGAGTATTTAAATATTAAAAAATTGTTGTTTTTTTAATAAAAATTCTTATTACTATTATTTATTAGTGGCGCACTATTACGTTGCTAAAGTAAAAGGCAAAAAGCCTAAAGAGAGAATATTTTCCTACTTTTGATATTTTATGTCCTTTTTATGATAAAAGTATTTCTTTTTTTTTATCTGAACAACTTTAATTTGCAACTAATCAAAATTTTACTAGGAAATAAATTAATTGAAATATAATAGTATAAATATATAAAGATTCTACTATCCGTCCCCGTATTTAAAAAAATTAGATTTAATCCCTATACTTTTCAAATTTTTAAATTTTAATCATCGTCAAACGATAACGGTTTAATTCATTAAGTTATACTATTTTTAAAATTTGATGTGACAAATATATTATCATATGTAGGGGCGTAGCTAGGGGATGATAGGGCCCCGTCCCCCTAAAATAGAAAATTTTTCATTTAAGCCCTTTAAATTTTTAAAAATTTTAAATTAGTAAAGGTAAAATTACACTTTGCCATCTAAAAATGATAAAATTTTGATTTAATACTTTAAATTTTATAAAGATATAGGCTATTAAAATGGTAAAATTACATTTTTACTATAGTAAAAATTACAATTTAATGTCGATCCCATAAAAATATTTTTAAGCTTTGCCCTTAATCATATGTGTAATGCCATGTTAGCTTATTATTTTCACATAATACTCACTAAAAATTTAAGCTAATGGATTAATGATTGTCATTTCCAACAATATTGAAAACTCAAAATTCAAAAAGTTTAGGGATTTAGAATGATCTAATTGGAGAATATAAACTAAATCTACAACTATACACATGGTACATGACTAGTAATTGAATTTAACTGGTACTGTTTGGGTCAGTACTAAAATTTCCAAATTCGAAAAATATAAGGATTAAAATTGACCAATTAAAAAGTACAAGGGTTAAATTTGATCAAATAAAGTATGTAGACTAAATTCGTAACTTCTGCAAAGTATAGGGACTAGTAACATAGTTTAACCTAAACTCTATTAACGAATTTAATACATAAATAAAATATTTCAAGTATAATTTAATACAATAAATTATATATATTCGAGTTATAATTCTTTCATGTTATTTGTTAGATAAACTATTTTTATAAAATACACACACGATTTTTTATACAATTACAAGATATTTCATGCATTTTTGTGGTGAGTGTGTATTTCATAAAATTACAATCATGTTTAAATTATTTTATATATATATATATTTATAAAATTTGATAATTTATAGTTTTATAATTAAAAAAATTCAATATTCATACTAATTTTGTGTTTTTATTTATATTGATATAAAATATTTGATTGAGTTGATGTCACGAATTAACTGAAAATTAACTCAATTTGAAAATGTCTAAAAAATTATTAAAGAAGAGCAACAAATACTGTTGCCAGAGGTGAAGGCAGAAAATTTTTTTAGAGGGATTGAAATTAAATTGTAATTTTTACATTAGTAAAAAAAATGTAAATTTACCATTTTAATAGCCTATATCTTTATAATATTTAAAGGATTAAATCAATTTTTTATTATTTTTAAAGGGACCAAAGTACAATTTTATTTTTATTAATTTAAAATTTTAAAAAACTTTAAAACACCAAATTGAAAAACTTTCCATTTTGTCAGCCCCTAACTGCGCATCTGCTGTTGCAAGAATATTTATGTTTTTTTTTTAATAATTTATATAAAATCTTTAAAAAGCTACTTCAAAATACAATGCGAGAAAAAGGTACAACTAAGGGCAGCCATGAATTTTGGCTCTCTCAATTAAATGGGACAATAACAAATTTAGTCACTTTCAATTATGAAGTATTCAATTTAATTCATTTTTAAATAAAATTTTCACCTTTATCCTTCAAAACTTTTAAATTTTATTTCAATCACAATACCAAATTTCCGGCTTCTTCATTGATACCAAGATTTGAACCTTAGATAAATTATAAAAAATATAAAATTTGTTTCAACTACTTATTCAATCTTTTTTTTTGTTTAATCCAATTGATTCGTATCAGTTCATGTGTCAATTAATTTTTTGTCACTCTTTAAGTCGATATTCCGATTTATTCTAGATCCAACTAGTTTGACTGACTAGTTTGATTCGGTTCAAACAAGAAAGTTCAATGACTACTCTAAGGTAGGGGTGGTAACAGTTCGGTTCGATCAAATTTTTTGAATCATTCATCATAATTCGGATCAACTTGGTTCAGTTATTGGTTTTGGATTTTTAGATTTAGATAAAATGATATTTATTTTATGACTTTTGAATATTATTTGACAATATTTTTTTAAAAAAGTTCATAAATATTTCTAAAAATAATAATTTTCCAGAAGTTTTCAATTATATTTTCATTTTAAATATATATTTTTATTTTTTATATCGTAAATTAAAATTAATTATAAATTAAAAAAATAAAATTTAATTCAATTTCGAATAACCACAATTTATTTACATCTTATAAAATGTTGAAATACCTTGAGTCGATTTTTTATTTTTATTCAAAGAGTTGTTATATATTTAAATTTAATGATAAATATATTTTCTATAATTTTTTATCCACATATAAGCAGTTTTTTATTATTATTTAATTTCTAATATTTCTGTTGGTGTTTCGTTTAATATTATCGGACAGGAATTGACCGAGATATCCCTACAGAGTTCAGACAGGCGGGTTGCTTACGTGTCGTCTGATGAGGAAGCCCAGCAACCAAATATTTCTGGTTTTGCAGACCCATGCCCTACGCTTTCGATAGTGCTCTCTCTCTCTCTATATATAGGTTTCCAGAAAAAATATTTTTCCGAGAAAAGAGATTCTCCGCATCCAAGCGCTTCTCAGACCAGGAGATACACTTTTGTTCTACGAATTGGAGTAGATCTGGAGAACGAGCAAGGAGTTTTCCACGTTGCTGGAGTGAGTTCTCCGGATTCGGTGATGGTGCCGTCCCCGGAGCATCGCCGGAACTCGTCCTCCGCCTCTTCATCTTCTTCTTCCGTGGAGGTTCCAGTGAAAAGTGAGCAAGAAATATGTATCGATGCCAAACAGATGGATAGTAGCAGAGATTCCCTGGAAGCCGCTAGGGGCGATGATTCTCGCGCTGGAGTTGATCGCAGTGCAATGAATAACGGTGGCGCCGAATCGTCCGGTGCGTTAAGTTCTCTTCATGAACTTCGTTCCGCTTTAGCAATAGTATTCAAAATCCGAGCGTTTTGTTGCACAGTTTGTTTCTGGACTTTGTCTATTATTACCTTTGGTCAATTTTAACTGAAATTTAGA
Organism: Gossypium stocksii; assembly: GCA_020496765.1. Classification (NCBI taxonomy): domain Eukaryota; kingdom Viridiplantae; phylum Streptophyta; class Magnoliopsida; order Malvales; family Malvaceae; genus Gossypium; species Gossypium stocksii. The sequence continues at coordinate 8,815,702 of CM035623.1, forward strand.
ACTGATTTTGACTTCCTCAAATTTATTATTTTCTCTTATCTTTGAATTTTTATGTTCGGCGTTATACTTGCCTAATGTCTGTCGCGGACCTTTCATTTCATTTTTGTTAAATTTGATGGTGTATTTTGCTTTTCATTGAGTTGTATTATCTGCAATAACAGTTCATCGCTGGTTTATGCACTAAAAGATTTAAAATTGAAGTTTATATTGGATCTTTCCTCGGGCAAATGATAGTGACTTGTGTATAGAAAAGTACATCAGGGATATGCGTTATGCCTGACCGTTGACAGGAGAGAAGTAAAAGGGTAAGAAAAGAAAGGGGAAAGGGTGTGGGAACTAGGAAAGAGACGAGAAAGTTTATAGGAAGGAAATAAAAGCGAAGGGAAGGATTGAGATTGAATGTCAAATATAATATATCATTTTAATGATGTAAAATTTGTCTTTTCATTCCTCTGTATTTGTGACGGATTAGATGTTCTAAGCATGGATTGAGGAAGAACACTGCCTTTCTCCCGTCGTATTCCTGTCTTATTTTCCAAACTTAACTTGTAAATGATAAACCCAATTATCTTGTATCGTTCTTCTTTTCCTTTTCTATTTCCTTCTATGTTACAAGTTTGCTTTCCTTTATATGGTGAACAACATTAGTCTTGCAGTTAGACTGTACTTCCTGTTATGCGATGGATAAAAAGGAAAGCAAGTGTATTGTCGGTTTGTCACATCTGTTGCTTCATCCACATATCTGATTGGGGTATTATTAGTAAAAAAGGAGGAGGAATTTTTGGTGATGTTTAGGTAATCACAAGAGTTGACTTTTCTGTTGGAGGTTTTAAATAGTCTAACTGTCAAGGACTTTTGATGGTGGCCACATCATGTAGGTCTGCCTTCATGCAAGTTTGGCTAATAGATGTGATATCAATATTTTTTGGAGTGCCAATTTGAGATCCTGGTACTAATTTGGTGTGGCTTATTCAATAGAATTAGCTATAAAGAATACGTTGATATCAGGTCTATTTTAGTTAAGTTTGAAGGTAATTGAGTCATAGCAAGGTGTCAAGGTGGAGGTAAGTTAAATCAAAGACCAAGCACCTTTGTCGTTCCTTTAGAACATCTATCATTTTGGAAGATAAGAGTTCCTTTTATAGATTGGAACTCCAATGCTGATGGATATCCACATAGACACATAAAAATACACAGGCAAGCACAACTGTAGACAGGTTGATATTTATGCTTCTGTTATTTATGTTCAATTTGAGAAATTGCTGCCATCAGTTAAAAATCCAAGTTAATGAAGTTAGAAGATACTTTTTTACTTTAGGTTACATAGAATAGATGTTCAAATGCTTCAATGTCGTTGAAACCTGAATAGGTTCGGTACATGTGAGGATTGCTGGATAAAATGGCAAGAAATGTTTTTTCCCCCATTTTCCGATTGGATATAGCAGTATACAAGGAGTTGAGTGCCCATAGTTGGTAGAATCAAGGTTAGCAGAAAACTATAGTTGGGAAAGTTTTGCAATTTCTGTTGGGGGGCCTTATTCCTGCTTCTAAGCTTTCAGAGGAATAATACTGTAACTGAGCTTTTCTTTATTTTTTCTTTGTTATTATAGAGGCTTAAATTTCTTATATATATTTCTTACTACATTCAGGCACTATTCATAGAAGTTACTCAGAGGTTGGAACATCGCCTGTGGGTATTTCAAACATTGAAAAATTGGATTCAAGTCAGCGTAAACTGGAAATTCCAAAAAATGAAGCACAAAGGCATCGGAACATACTTGCTGAAGAGGCAGCTCAGATTTTTGACAATAATATACCTGCCCAACAGAAGGTATTAAGTTCTCTGGATGAATCACCTGTATGATTTCCTAATTTCTCAATTTATATTTATAAAACAAAAAATAACTCTTTGCCGCATGAGTGTTATTTTAGTTTTAGATATTTTTGGAGAATGATTCCATGATTTTGATTATTCTAAGTTAAGAACATTTAAATACCAAAATGCATATAAGTTCTTCATAGAAACATTAAATAACTAATGGTTGAACTTGAAGAGGAATGTTTAAATTGTTTTCTTCTAGATGGATGATTGCTTAAGGATTTTGAATCACAAATAGTGCTAAATTGCATTCCTCTCGTATATGCTGTTGTATTTGTAAGCATGAATACATGACATGTAGTGCTCAATATGCTGGAACTTTTTTAAAAATCATTTCAAAGACCTGACAGTCGTGGGATGGATATGCTGATGACATGATGGAAACAGTCCCATCATTTACCAAAAGAATAAGATTCCCTGTTACACAAGAAGGGAGAAATTGCCATCCTTGTCAACACTATCTAAATCGCGATTTAGTTTGGGTTGGTGTGTGCAAGGATTGTTTCAACATTAAAAGGGAGACAACAGAGAGAGACGGAAAATTATGTGATGGAGTGCTTCTTGTATTCTATCATCTGATAAAAGCGGACTGCACCTTTGAAGGAGCGGAAAAGTATGACTTAATGTGGTAGTTCAGTTGGAAGTAGGTTTTAAAACCGGGCCATGTCAAGCAGGCATCTGGTTAGTTTGAAGGATTTCGTCATTAATGTCTATTGACAAGAATAAAAGATGCCTCAGTTTCTTTAACGCACAAACACCTTGTCTTGCTTGCATCCTAAGCTTTTGAGAAATTTTGTGTATGTTAGCTAATTCTTACTTAACCATCCCTCCCAGTGGGGCTGCGGTTGTGCCTCTTCCTATAGTTGGTGGAAAGGGTGCGTGGTCTAGTTGTGTTGCAGTACTGCTTTTGTGACCATCACTAATTGTTGATTTTCTCAAACTATGAAGTAGGGTTTTCACTTATTCTTGCATTGGGAGAGTCATTAACTGGAGGTAGTGGTTTATATGGTTCTTCAGTGAAGCTCGCACTGTATTAGGCTTTGATGCCAGCTTGTTAAGAATACGTGAATATTATTGTGTCTCTGGACGATTGATGGGGAAGTCGAAATCAATTGCCTTCCCTTTATCTCAGTTCCTAGAACGACTGTGATTGATAGCTCAGCTTGTCAAAGGGAAACCAAAACCTTAGGACTCGTTGGGAGGTAGGGTTTTTTGACCGAAATTCTGCTTAGGTTTTATTAAATAGAGAATACAATAATTAAATAAATTCCTACCAAAAATAGCTTCTTTTATTTTAAGAGTCCTACCTAACTTCTCCCAAGGGTCCTATGCCCAAGAGTCCTATGTCCACGACAGTATTCTTACATGTTGCTTGATGAGTGGTTTGTTGATTACTGTGACAGCTTTATTACTTGAGATGCTGAACTGACAATGCTATAAATCTTATAAATCCGTGCAGCTTAACTTGTTGAACAGAATAGCTACTGTGAAAGATGATGGGACCGTGGAGTTTGAGGTCCCTGGAGATGTTGAGCCCCATGCTCTTGGTGGTGGACAGAGAGACGTATATACTGAAGTTGCTGAAGAAGAGTCACTTGAAACGGAACTTCAGTATATTCCTCCGTTGCAAATAGTGATGCTTATAGTAGGCACACGTGGAGATGTGCAGCCATTTATTGCGATTGGAAAACGTCTCCAGGTTAGGAATATTTTGTTTTTATGTGGTTCATTTTTGCTATTTAGCTAAACTCTTAGTTTGCTTAAAGCCTTTTAACTTTTCTGTAACCTTGTTTGGGCCTCTGTTATCATGCATGTAAATAAAAAATGGAGCAATTTCAACCAAAATTACTATGTTGAAATTTATGGACTCAATTATTGCTCTTGTTTGTTTTAATTATATCTTTCTCTATTTATATATTAAAACCGAATTCTCTATATTTAAGATTGAGCCAGGGATTGCTTCTTTCTACTCACATTGACTTAGGGTAAACGAGATTAAAAAATCTGTTATAGTCCATAGAAAACAGGCTCTTTATGAGCAGGTTACTTATAGACTGGAAGAGTTGCACTTGGTGATGATCATTTAGGTAGTTTGCTGGCTTGATCAGGATCAAAGTGCTGCTTGCTGGGATCAGTATCATTACTTGTGAAATGGAGAGTGTCGGAGGGTTTTCTTTCTTTGTCAGTGTCTTAATTGCTCTGCATTAGTTTTATCTTTTATATTAAAAATGAGATATTTGAAGTTTTTGGAGCCTTTTTTCTTAGGGTTTAGTGCAAAAGATGGTTTTTATGCAGTACCAGTTTTTCAGTTTTTCTAATAGTTATATGTTCTTTTGAAACCTTGTTGGCAACTACATGCATACTGCATTGCACCAAAAAAGGAAAAGAAAAAAAAGAAGTGAAACAATTTTATGGTCATGCAGGATTATTGTTTATTTAAAATGTTACCATTCAAGAGGGTGTTTTGCATGCAGGACTATGGTCATCGTGTAAGGCTGGCAACTCATTCAAATTTCAAAGACTTTGTGCTGACTGCCGGACTTGAGTTCTATCCATTAGGCGGAGATCCTAAAGTTCTTGCTGGTTGTATGTACCTAACACATTATTTGATGATTTTCTGGTGCAACCTTCTAGGGATTCTGATTAGATTGTTTTGAGATGGTTTCTATATGTAATTGAAGTTCGTGCCTTGCTAAGCATTTAACACATACATAACTGCAAGACATTTTTCATCCGTTTTTGCAGCAGTAGCACTGATTACTGAACCTTCTTGTTATTTGTAAGTTTGTCAATAACAAAGCTTCATATAAACTATGTAGGTGTTAAGTTACTTTTCAAAAAAAAAAAAAAAATGTAGATGTTAAGTTGAAGATTGTTCAGTATGCTTGAAGCAATATATGAATGAAATTGAATGTGATTAGTTGTTAAAAGTTCGGATTTTCTGCAGGGCTTCTTAGTGATTTCCTTTCCCTTCAATTTTTTTCTCTGAGCAGATATGGTTAAAAATAAAGGCTTCTTGCCATCAGGGCCTTCTGAGATTCCTATTCAGAGAAACCAAATAAAGGAAATCATCTACTCTTTGCTTCCAGCTTGCAGAGATCCTGACCCTGATTCTGCTATCCCTTTTAAGGCAGATGCAATCATTGCAAACCCTCCAGCATATGGTTAGATGTTACTACTTCTCAAGTTATAATGGTGTTCTCTCTTTATATATGGCCATATATTCTTGAATGGGCATGTACTCTTGCTTAAGTATGCATTTATGGGTCTGAATAATGGAGATATTGTGGTTTTCTAAGACTTGATGTTCCGGTTTCTACTTATTATGGATCTTTGCATTTATTTATGATACATACAATATGTAAAGGGCTTTTGGCGGTATAGAGTATCGTATTTAGATTTCTTCTTTTAGCACCCTGCTTTTAGCATCCTGGTGTAGCGAAAGTTTATGCCTAAATCATAGCTGTGATGTGGAACACGTAGATTCCTAATGACTTTTCGAAAAAAAAAGGGTAAATATCTAATGAAGCCTCCCAGTTGTCTCTATTCAAGAAAAGATTCTGGTGGGAGAATGTGAAGATTTCTCTTAATATACTGTTTATTCTTGCAGTTATGCATTGTAATTTGTTTCTGGAATATTAGTTTTATTCATGTTCAATATATTGGTTAAATATTCTGATAGAAACTTTGTCAATGCTGTTTAGGACATACCCATGTGGCAGAGGCATTGAAAGTTCCAATTCATATATTTTTCACGATGCCGTGGACGTAAGTCTTGTCTGGGTAATATTATCTATAGCTGAGCTAGATGTTGCTTTAACATCTCCAAAGCTAGCAGTTTACAATTGCCATTTCTTGTTTTGTATCAGTCTGTTGTTCTATTACATGGTTTAATGGGCACTCTTAGACTGCTTTGCACAATCCATTATTGTTTCCTCCAGGCCAACAAGTGAGTTTCCACACCCTTTGTCCCGTGTGAAGCAACCTGCTGGATATCGAGTGAGCTCTACAAAGTATATTCATATGTATCATTTTGTTCTTTTTTCTCCTTCTCTTATCTTGTTTGTTTGTGTTTGCTGCAGCTTTCTTATCAAATTGTTGATTCAATGATTTGGCTCGGGATAAGGGACATGATAAATGATCTTAGAAAGAAAAAGCTGAAGCTGCGACCAGTCACATATTTGAGTGGTTCTCAAGGCTCTGATTCTGATGTGCCACATGGATATATATGGAGTCCTCACCTTGTTCCTAAGCCTAAAGGTGGTGGTTGGTATAAGTCTACTTGTAGTGTGCAAAACTCAAACAGAATTAACTCTGGGCTTTTAATAATCTTGGAGTTAATTTTATTTCATTTTTCAGTTCATTTTCTCTCGGTTTATGTATTAGAGCAGGAGGATGTCTTTTTAGAAGAAACAATACGTTCTGTTATGACTATACATGCTAGCAATAATTTCTCAAACAGAATGATGACACTTTCATTTTTCTCCTTCAGATTGGGGACCTAAGATTGACGTGGTAGGCTTTTGCTTCCTTGATCTTGCAACAAATTATGAACCTCCTGAAGCACTCGTAAAGTGGCTTGAAGCTGGTCCAAAGCCTATTTATATTGGATTTGGTAGCCTTGTGAGTTTGATTTCTTTTCTCATTATCATTTGCTATATTCTGCTGTAGTTTGTGAGTTAGTTTTCCCTATTAAGTAGCAGATATTTATAGCAGTAGCTACTTGAGAATTTAAGGTTTTCTTTGCATTGTGAGTTGTGAGCTCCAACTATAAGTGTGATATTTATTTATTAATATAAATCCCAAAACATTTTAGAGTATATAATGCATGGTTACTAGTCAAATTGGTTTCCCTGTTTAGGGTTTCTCTCTCTCTCTTTTTCTCTCATATTTTATTTTTACAATAAGTTGAGACCCTTATTGTGTGGAGGGCATGATCCACAATTACTAGCTTGGAGACATGCTGTTAATCTATATATTTCATTCTTAGTTATTAGTGCCCTTCTAGTGCTACCATATAAAACTTATATGGAACTGTAATGGAAAATGCCTGAATTTATTTCCAGAAACAATAGAAGTTGGTGGTCTTTGGAGGTACCTTACTGTGAAAAATATTTTCGGATGAAATCACAAAGGATCAAAATGTGTTTGACTTATGATGTGCTTAGTAAACCTAATATGCAGAGAACGAAATGATTGCTCATTTTATACAATAAAAATATATTGGGGACCACTAGTTATATGAAATCTAGGATTTATCTAAGGGGTTTTATGTTAGAAACTTAGAATTGAAATACAATGCTAGCTTGCCCTGGGCAAAGATTACATATTAAGTTTGGTCTCTAGAGATGGCTTCCTCTCCTTTTACAGGTTAAGATATCTATCAAGATATTAAGTAACATGGTGAGATAGATTAAGAATTTTAGGTTGCATAATTTTTTTCACAATTGTTTTAATCAAAGCTAAGGACTTGGTTTTCAATGTTGATTAAATTGTTAAGGAGTTTTTGGCTTTACAAAAGCATTTCTCTTGAAATCTAAACCTTAAATCTACCGTGCTTGGTCATTTCTTGCTTGTTTTCTTTTTCTATCTTCTTCATACAGAAAGGTTTTTCTCTTTAATTTCTTATGTTGAGGTTTTCTAAACTGTATTCTTCCAGACATCTGAAGTAAGTTAGGGAAGCTGCTGAAATTCATAAATAGTAGTAGAATTTTGTATCATAACTTATGTACTGAAATTGCCAGCACCTTTATGTTGCAACCAGAAATTGCATTGCTTCTTTGTTTACTGAGTAAGCTCTAATGTTGTGAGTCCTTAACATTCATTGACCACCTTGTATGTGTCAAAAGTTCCTGACCCAACTATATTTTGTTTGTTGTGGGTTGAGATCCAATTTTTTTGAAGTTTTTTGTTTATATTTCTGCTTTAATATGGTTGCTACTTTTTCTCATCAATTATACTATTTTGATGGAGCAAAGTAAAATCCTTAGGGCAAGAATACTAGGGTTAAAATAGAAGTAAGATCCTTAGAGCAAGAATACTAGGGTTGAAATAGAAGTAAAATTCTTAGAGCAAGAATACTAGAGTTGAAATAGAAAAGTGCAACAGAATTTAGAACCCTTTGTTGGTGTTCCTAGGGAATTGGCATTTTTGTCCGTTTTGTTAAGCATAGGATTTGATAAAGATCTGTTTTCCAGCAAGTTTTGTATGACTTATTTGTGTTGCCATTATAAAGCCAAGGCTAATGAATGTGATAAATGACTGCATCATTTGATTGTTTTCCCTTGTTTCCAATCGAGATCCATCACATTGACCATAAAGTAGATTTTTACCCTAATTATAGTGAATTAATATCACAGTTAAGTTGGTTGGTTGCTATCGGATACTGTTCTCACTTGTTTGATCTTATTTATGCTTTTTACTTTTTTCTATGTATATGATCTTTTTTGTACTATTCCTTCTACACATGTCAGCCTGTTCAAGAACCAGAAAAAATGACCCAAATAATTGTCGATGCATTGGATCAAACTGGGCAGAGGGGTATCATTAATAAAGGCTGGGGTGGCCTTGGTAGCTGTAAGTTTTTTTCTTCTTACTTATTATTATTATCCTAGTGCTCCTGTGCAATACTTTCTTAGCTTTTTATCCATTTATTCTCAGTGGCAGAACCCAAGGACTCTGTTTACTTATTGGACAATGTCCCTCATGATTGGCTATTCTTGCAATGCATGGCTGTGGTGAGTCCATTACTAGAGTACTGCTTTTATGGGGATTCTTTCTCATTATATCTGTTTAGCATCTTTGCTTTTTTTGTTCAACCTGTTTGGCATCTTTATTCATAATCACATTCTATATAGTGGTTATAATGCATGGTTTGACTTCTTTTCACTCAGAATGGGCATGGAATGCTGCTTATAGTAAAAGTTTCTTTGAGAGCTATTGTCGGAATGTTTTCTGTCTTGTATTCCTGTCCTAGCTTATTGTCTGAATTGATTACAAGTTCAACATTGAAAGTTTGCAAAGTTGCAGCCCTCCCCCTTTTCCTGTCTTGTAAAAAGGGAAAAAAGTTTCTAAATATTTTGAAACTACTATCACTTTGGTTAGCTCCTCAAACTTCACATATCAGCTCTTTTCATCGTAACATGACTGTTATTATTTTTGGAAAAACAGTTTTCTTTTTCGTGATGGACGCCAGCTGAGGCAACCTTTTTTCATCTTAGAGGAAACATATGCAAAGATTAGGGTTTCTCAGTGAGGTCAAATTGGTGGTGTTTAATAAATTTTTTTAAGAACTTTGAACAAATATCTGCCTATACTTTACACTTTTAGATATTTTGTTGGTATTTAAATACATTGATGGATGTGGGTGCTCAATAACATAATGGTATGTCAACTAAGCTTGGCATTCAAGGGTAGTGCAGGTCATGATAAAATATTAGAGCAGAAGCCGAGTGGTGCTAGTAACACATAATGTGGAAACTAAATTACTTGAGGAATATAACATGCTTATGTGTAATACGAGGATGTGCAAGTATTTGATCATGCCGATTAATCAAATTTTTATCATTTGGATCTCTTACAATTTTCTGATATCGATGTGGTTCTATGTTCATTTTCTTTAAGTACCAACACCTGTGTCTGACATGTATGAGAATATGGAAATGAGGATGTCACCCTTCAAGGATCCTCCAAATACATGGAAAAACTTCAAAAAAGTTGAACATATTTGTATGCATATTTATATCTAACATTGACGCACGCCTAAGTCTGAATAATACAGTATGATATTACTTTGTTTTGCCCCATCAAGTTGTTTCCCTCCTCTTTCTCTCCTATTTGGTTTTGAATGGCAAGACCTTTTCCTTTTTTGCCCTGCTTTCAGGTTCACCATGGTGGTGCCGGAACAACAGCTGCCGGTCTTAAAGCTGCGGTAAGAACAAACATTTACTTCTTTGCTGTTAGTTTATCTACTTCTTGTTCCATGACTAGGTGCATACATTGTCTTGTATGTCTGGTTTGATGATGATGCGCGTTTCGTTTCATTTGATGTCCACTCATCTCTTGATCCACACTTTATCCCCTCAAATTTAGTGCCCAACGACCATTGTGCCATTTTTTGGTGATCAACCTTTCTGGGGAGATCGAGTGCATGCTAGAGGAGTGGGACCTGCACCAATTCCGATTGATGAATTCTCACTTCCCAAGCTGATTGATGCAATAAAATTCATGCTAGACCCAAAGGTAATTATGAATTTGAGATGCCAAATTTATCTGTTCAATTTACATTTGCTTTGCCATTTTAGATTTTAGCCATTTAGTCTTGCTCCTTTTTTTTTTTTCCTAATAATCCATCATCCGTTGGCAGTTTTTCTTTTCATTTTTCTATTGAGTTGAGGGTTATGTTACTTAGGAAATGTGCTTGAGATATGTATGTTTAAGTTGTCCAGGATTTTTTCCATGCTTCTTTGGAAGGTCATATTAGTAAAAGAGACTTTAAAAGAATGAAGACTCCGAGTATTTAGGTTGAGGGGCTGTAGTTAGGATCTATTGCTGCCATGTTCCAGTAAAGATCGATTGTAGGGAGTTTCTACAAGCAGCTATACGTTTGTGGTTTGTTTGATGTCGAACATCATTTTGGATTTGAGTAACTCAAAAGAGAGTTCAATGTCTCTCTTCTTGATAATACCTTTCTCCTTGGGACCACCAAGCTGGGATCGTATAAATCAAATTTCATGAAACATCAAGTTAGATTTCGTTCAAGTGATATAAGTGAACCGAAGCACAGATGAAAACTGATTCAACAATTAATGCCTTTTTTCTTTTTAGAAGACAAGGTTAAAAAAATATATATATTTTAAATTTTCCACAAACTCACTCATGAGATATCTCAGGTTAAAGAGAAAGCTGTTGAACTTGCCAAGGCAATGGAGAATGAGGATGGGGTGAGTGGAGCGGTAAAAGCATTTTTTAAGCATCTTCCTCGCAAGAAGCCAGAACTGGAGCCATCACCGGAGCCACCATCTAGTCTGTTCTCCATTAGTCGGTGTTTTGGTTGTTCGTGAATCTGGTATGCCTGTTTGTTTCTTCCTTTTAAGTTGTTTTAAGTTAAATGTGTTTTGCAGCCCTTGTTGCTGTCTTATTACCTGAGTCTATCTAAACATCATGAATTCTCATCCCTACTTCCAGAAATCTACTTATTTTAACGGTCAAAGCCACATTTTAGCGTACAACATAAATTTGCATTCATCTCAAAGGCTAAAAAAAAATAAAGAAAAAGAAAAAAGAAAAAGCCCTTTATTTCTACTTTTTTTTTGAGCTATCATCTTTGCTAAATTATTCGAGTTACCATCATTGGTGCGAAATCTAGAAGTGTAATGTCATAAAATTACTGTGTCAAACATTCTGTTTTAGAGTCGCTTCAACGGATTAGATGTGTGTAAACTGTGAATAACACATATAGATGAATTTGGCGGTGAATTATTATTTTTAATTGTGTTATTGAATAATTGCAGGATGGTAAGCTTGTGGTAAAAACGAGTTTCTGTTTAGTCCTCGAAAATAATATCTCAAAGCTTTTGTATGTTCTTCGATCTGTGTTACAGAATATTAGGATTATCGATTTCTAATCCCATAGCTTCGTTATAAAAATGTAAAGCCCATGTGTTTTTTGCCCCTTGTTCCCTAGGGGAATTGTCTGATTAATAGATTGGCCTTACTCTCTTCGAAGGGGTGTGCATAATTTAGTCAAAAATTGAATTAATTTTGGTTAACTAATCCTGCTTTTGGTCAACTTTCGGTATGAGTTTCTAAATTTTCTTTTATCAATTATTTAGATTTGAAATAAAAAATATCAGAAATATTTAAATAACAGTATGCTTATAATCTTTATATTTTTGAAGTTTCTTTTTGTTCAAGAAGTTTTAGATTTATTATAGACATCTTTTATTTGGTTGACATCTGAATAATTTAATAGCTAAGCGGATTTGATAAATATATTATAAGGTTTAGTAAAATAATAATTTAATTATATAAATAAATTTGATAGTTGTTATATTCCGTTGTGGAGTCTATTAACCCTAAAAACTTAATTCTAAAAAAATTATTTTTTAAAGAGTAATTAAAATTAGATTAATTAATTGGTTTGAATCCAAATGTTCTGCATGGTAGTAGATTTTAGAATAAGTATTCACGTTTCATTATTATTGTTGTTATTATTATTATTATTTAGTTAGGTTTTGTGATCCAATGAAATAACAAAAGCTGTAAAACAGTCAATACACAGACTGTTTGTATGTATAGAAAAGAAATTTACCTATTCCAAAATATTTTAAGCCAAACACAAATTATCTACAGTCTGTTCTTGCCTTGAAACCTTAAGCTAATCATTCCTTTAATGCTTTTACGAATCTCCTTTTGTTTCTTCCCCCAAAAGCATTCCAGGTCAATTTTAGAATGATTGAAGCTTTACCTTTGTGTCTGCTAAAAATCCAACCAAATTCAAGTTGCCAGTTTAACATAGTCCTTTACACAGCACAAAAGCGAAACTTGTTCCACACCTTTTTTTTCGAATGTGCATTCTGCAAAAATATGATTCTTATTTTGGGTCTCATAACGACAGTAAAAGCAGTGACCATCAATACCGAGTCCCCCCCGTATCATCCTCTTATTGGTTGGAATCGAGAATTGCCATCCATGTGGTGAAAGAATGTGTTGGAATATGTAGAAGAAACCAAACAAATCCTATGTTATACAACCTTAACTTTAGGCTTGACCATTTCCCAAATCTTGGACATAGTAATCTTCCCCCTATTTAACTCAAGAGTTTCAAAATACGATTGTTGCTTCCTCTCTTAAGTTCTACAATTTTCTTCCAACTCCAATTGGTGTTACTTTTTAATGGAACCTTCTCAAAGAATAATTTGTGAGCAAAAACTCTTTGATCCAAGCAATCCAAAGAAATCCATATCCTATCAAAATGTTTCTTATATGTTGGATAGCACAAGTTCTATTTCAATTATGAATGTCCTTCGTTTTATGTCCACCTTCACCTTTAGGAGGACAAATCTTTTTCCAACTTACCCTTGCTCCTTTAGTTGAGTCTTAATTATCATCCCCCCTCAAAAAGGAAAAGCACACATTTGGTTGAGCTTTTAAAAAATTGTTTTAGGTAAAATGGAGTGTTGGCACAAAAGATACCGAACCAATTGTATTCTTCCACCTAAGCCTAAGTAGTCATCTTTTAGGACTGATTCTCTCCAACAAAGGCAAGCAATCCTTCACTGAAAGTCTCCTTGTAACTAGAAAAATAACAAGATATTTCATTGGCCACTGACTACCTTTGAAATCAATGGAACTCTGAATTAGGTTGAGTTTCTGTTGTGGCACACCTATAACAAAAACTCATTTTTCCCAGCGTTTAACTGAAGCCCGGAAAGTTTAAAAAAATTAGAAAGAATATGCCAAATGCCCCTTTTAAGTAACCAACCAAACCACCATTTAAAGCAACTGAAAATCCTGTGGTAGTCATGCAGGCCTTAATCCGTTGAATAGATTGTTGTGGCAGTTCAATAGCAGCAAGAATAAACCTTCAACTCAATGAATAAATTTCCAAGTCAACTATTAAGGTACGTCTAGCAGTAATTTTACCTCTTTCATACCCTCGCTAAAAGAGAATTATCCGATATGCTTCTCCCTTCTAAAGAAGCACTCTAGTTTGGTGAGATTAAATTAGGCGGAAGAGGTGTCAACCTTCTCAAAAGGATCTTAGTTACACACTGTATATAACTGAGGAGCAAGAAATAGGCCTGAGATCAGCAACATGAGTAGGTTTCTGTCCCTTAGGAATAAGCACAGTACCAATGTTGCTGTATTGAAAGTAGCAAAAACATCCTCTCCAATTACAGACCATGTATGGTATAACCATTACATGGGCTCAAAAATATTTTTAACTTTTTCCATGGTCACTAGTTTCACCAAATGCAGTTTACCTTCCTCACCCATAGAACATTGCAGAAGGTCCCTAAATAGTTCATCTGAACCACCATTTACCTTCTTATCCTCAGCACCAATAATTCGTTATAAAGCCCTATAATCTCCTCAGTTATATAACCTGGTCCCATTATCATAAAAAAGGACTTCAATGGACTATCTTTTATTCTTCACATGGTGGATAAGATCAGAGTTTTGATTTTCATCACAGCCATTTCATCTTGGCTTTTTGTTTGTAACAGCTTCTATCAACATCCTCTAATTAGAGTGAGTTAGGTAAGGAGATTACCAAATCAAACGTCGCCTCATCAAGATAATTCAAAGCTACTAACTGCCTTGTTTCCAGTACTTCTAGTCTCGTGCTTTAGCCTTTTCAGTTTAACAAACAAACGATACATGGTATTACCACGCACTGGTAAATCCCACGAATCCTTAACAGTCTTCATGAAATCCCTGTGCATAGTCCAAAAGTTAAACTTGAAAGGCTAAGGAGGAAAAACTACAATTTCTGCAGACAATAGTTAGATACCCCAGGTGCAAGAAACTGTACACTAGGTTAAGGGAAAAAAGTCAGCCAGGTTGGACTGATTAATTAGTACCCTAACTAGCTAATAAACTCCTAGCTTGAAGGTTAGTCCAAGTAAAAGTTGGACCATTGAATGGAAAATTAAACAACATCCAGATAATCCAAACAATCTCTAAACTCTTTCATATGAGGAATGATGGCAGGACCCCATAGTAATTAGAACTCTCTTGTGGCATAAAAGTGACATTAAAATCACCTAAAGGAATCCATAGACTATCTAATTTCTCCTTTTTGAATTCCTTCGTAGAGTTTGTCCCATACTTATTTCTTCAATAACAAAGGAATAATATCGTGATTTTCAAATTTGGATCGGTTTAATTGGTTGAACTAGAAATCAACAGATTTGATCATTCAATGGTACCATTATTTTCTTAAAAGTAGTTTTTCTCCCTCCCAAGACATGATAGTATATAAATACTATTATTTAAGGGAAAAATTAAAATATCAATAATTCTAATTATTACAATAGGGAAAAATTAAAATGTTTGGGCTTCCAAGTCCGAACTTTCTATATTCCTTCTTAGACTAGCAATAATGCACATGCACGTACGTTAAATCTCCAATCTCTCAAGAACTCTTCAATTCCTTGCATAAAAACATAAATTGCATCTATAAAATTTCCCCACGCCATGATTAATTAGTTATAAATCCAAAGGCAAAAACTAAGTGTTCTTTAGCTGAAAAATATTGAGAAACTATCTTGAAACCATGAGCTCCTTTAATGGTTTCATTCTTCTTCTCCTCCTCCTTGTTTTTGCATTTACCGTTGTTTCTGTTGAACCACGGCAGGGTTTGCCTCCAGAATTCACAAGGTGGCATGTCTACGTCGTTAACGGATTGAGCGATGGTCGGATGTTATTCGTCCATTGCAAGTCTAAAGACAATGATTTAGGTGGTCGAAATCTTGATGTTGGAACCAATTTCACTTGGAGTTTTCAACAACATATTTTTCGAAGAACCCTTTTTTGGTGCTACGTGAGTAAAGATGACAACGACTACGATGGCGGCGGTGCTCATGCTTCGTTCAAGGTGTTCTGGCAAGATGTGCTTTTGTTTCACAAGTGTTCATGGAAGGATTGCATTTGGATTGCAAAGGATGATGGCATTTATATAAAAAATGTTCCTAGAAACGCCGATGAGTTTCGTTGGCAATGGAAACCTGGATTGCTCCAACACTGAGTTCAACTATTTTAACCAGCTTAAATTTAGGGTTTCTTTTTGTTGTTGCTTCAATCAAATGTTGCTAGTAAACTCTGTCAGTCAAAATGCTCCTTATTATCTTTTTTATTTACTATAAAATTTTCGGATCATTAGCGACGGTTTACTAAACAATTGTCACCAATAATAAGATGGACAAGTTTTTACTGACCTCAACTTTCATCCAGGGATGAAGAAAGAAAATTTTAAAGGTCAAAATTAAATTGTATATTTAAGGAGGGGTTTAATAAAAATTTTTTTATTTATGGAAGGGTCAAGCCCCTGTCAACCCCCTTAAATTCGTCATTGCTTTCATTTGATTTTATACTTTTCGTCTTTTTTTTTAGAATATGATTTTATTTTAAAATTTAATACTCAAACTCATCTTTGAAAATATAGAAATCAAATATTGTTAATAAACCATAGATGTTAGGTCAGTAAAAATGTCCTTTTTATCTTTTTTATTTAGGGTAAACTATACACCTGATCATCTAACTATGCCCAGTGTTTTTATTTTTGTCATCAACTTTAAAAATTTTCAGTTTAGGTATTAACGTTTGAATTCGTTCATATTTTGGTCACCCACAGTTAATTGATAGTGGAAAGCCTTTTTTCTAATTGGTATAATAACACATTTAGTCCACAACACTTACTTATTCTATCAATTTGATCTTAATTCTAAATAATTCAATTAATTTAACCCTTCCCATTTACAAATTCTATTAAGTTGATTCTCAAACTACCTAGCTAAGCTTTCAGCTTTTAAAACATAGGCATTCCACATATATTAATTGTTTTATTATGGGTTGAAATTATCTAATTCTATACGTAATCCTTTTTGTTTATATTTTAATTAAAAACAATAGAAAATACAAATCTTAAAAATATAATATATAATAAAATTATATAAATAATTTAATATTTGTAAAAAAAATGATTTTTCACTCTTGCTAGCATAATTTCAGTTTTTAATTAATTTGGCAGATGATTTCACACTAAATCAGATTATTAGTGATACATATTGCTCATCGTGGATTTAAAAATTAAAAATAAATAGAACACATAATAATCTCTTAATCAGTTTATAAAAATAAAAAAATTATTATCAATGTAACAAAAGGAAATTAATTAATTCTTTCACTTTTTTTTTCTTATGAAAATTAAAATATTTATATTATTTTATTTTATAATTATTGATTGAACAATTGGATTTTTTAAAATCATTTTTTTTAAAATTCTGGATTTAATTTCCAATTTCAAAGACCAGTTTCAAGGACTATTTTTATGTACGTTGAAGGAAAAATCATACAGTTAACAACATGAGTAAATCTAAAGTGTTTTTTTGTAAGGTTTTTCTATTTTCTTTAACTAAAATTCTATCAATTAAAGGGTTATAAAATATTATAATTAGAGAAAACCTAATGAAAAAATGAAAAGGAAATAAAGTTTCAAGATAAATTCATTGATACCGGGAATTAGCTCGAAAAATGGCTCGTTAGTTGAGAAAAGTCTTTTTTCTTTTTCTTTTTTTTTTCAGGTTTTACAAATTTATAAATGTGGAATGTATTTGCTTTAAAAGCTGAAAGCTTTGATTGGAAAGTTTCAGGATCAAATTGATAAAATTTGTAAATCTGAATAGTTAAATTTATTGAATTATTTAGAATTAAGATTGAATTGATAGAATATGTAAGTATTGAGAACTAAATATATTATTATCCCAGTTAGAAAAATGCTTTTTATTATCAATTTAACGATGGGTGATCAAAACATGAACGAATTCAAATGTTAGTGTTTAAATTAAAAATTTTAAAGTTGGATGACCAAAATAAGAACGCAAGGGGTGATCATTTGTATAATTTATCTTTTTTATTTATACATTTTTAGGATTTTTAGCGACGATCTCACTAAAAACGCCACCAGCAATAGCATTTTCTTAGTGGTATTTAAGAGGAAAACAACCTTAAAATTTTTATGATGATTTTGTTAATCATAATGATGGCAATGAGACGAGTTAGGCATTTTTTTGCTCGCTTCAATCTTGACTTGATTCTTAGACCTTTTCAAAGGTGGAGAGAGGGGGCAGGCAAGGGTTCTGGCATCTTAAAACGAAAAATTACAATTTTAGGTTCTTAAAGTTTATAAAATCCTGAATTAATATATGATAAAATTATAGTTTGGTCCTCAAAAATGTTAAATTTTTTATTTAATTATTTCGAAAAACATAAAAATATAAGTCAATACAACCATAAAATTACATTCTAACTCTTATAACAACATATAACTTAATCTTCACCCATCTAATTATCTTTTCTTTTAATGTAATTTTATTTTAAATTTTAATATTCAAAATCGACCTTAAAAAAAATGAAAATTCTCCGATTTTTTTTCCAACCACATTATATGGATATTAATATACTAATGTGGGACATGCTTGTTTTTTATTTTTTATATTCAACATGTATGTTTTTTTTAATATTAATTTTATTATAGGTTTTAATCGTATTTATTCTTTTACTTATACAATGTTTAGAATTATCCATAACCCTTCCTCAATCTTTAAATAGGAAGATGATGCGTTTAACCGCACTTGAACTCACAACTTCAGACACTAACAACAATGCTGATACTAGTCGAATTAAGACTCAATCGACAAAATGTATGTTGAACAGGATATAATTTTTTAAAAAATAAAATTAAACGTAGGATATATATGGTATGTATAACAATATATTTGGTTTACATTTGTAAGAAATAATAAACTGATGCCTTTTTGAAATTACTTCTTAAGGCTCATGTTGTGCCATTAGCGTCTATATATCCAAATATCAGAAAAAGAAAAAAACCTTATATTCATGTAGTTTTGTAAGGCATATATTGCCACATAAGTAAAGTTAACATGCATTAGTTTTTCCATCCATTGTGGGGTGATTTGACAAACAATATAAGTTTAAAGGCTAAAAGAGATAAAAAAAAACATTAATAAAAGGTTAAAATAAATTTTTTTTGTAAAGTTAGAGGATCACATAAGTTATTATGCCTGAAATTAACATCTTTTAATTAATTCCGTATTTAAGAGATCAGTGGCTCGATTGAATTGGTTTGGTAAAAAAAACTCAAAAGCTGACTTAATCGATTTTCTGAAAATATTTACCTATAACTAAGTGTGATAATTGAAATGATCAAACTGATTTAAAGTGAGATTTTGAATTTAAATATTTCTCTATTATATATTATTAGAGTATAGCACATCCACGATGTGGATGGTAAACAAAAATATGTAACAAATGTATTTATGAAAAATTTATATAAAAATAAAATGAAGATTTAGTCAGATGATAAAATACAAATGTAAAAAACTAAAGAGGTATGAATTTAAATCCTACTATGTATGTGTATTTATTTTTCTATTTTTCTATATAAAAGATATAAAATGACAAAAACACCCTTAAAATAATATAAATTACGTTGTCAATTAAGGTATTTTTGTCTTTTTCCAACTAAGTTAGTATCTAATTAACTTGTGACACCAATTCAGTAAATGACTTTATATTTATAAAGCCTCTGATTGAGTTGGTGTCACACATCAACCGGGTTTCAACTCAATTAGGAAAATTATTTTAATGTCGCTTCGTATTTAAAATAAATTATATTATTTGAAGATAGTTTAGTCTTTTTATTTAAAATAAAAATAAAAATATGCATACAATGATATTCATTCTAATTTCAGGCATCACACTCTATTACTTAGCATGCAAGCAATCCTCAGTTACAAGCACACATATACAAAATGAGTGAGCATACCATTATACCACTAGTTTAGTACCTACACATATAATCAAACATACAAGGTCACATTCATATTATAAACCTTTCTATCATATGTACCAATACCTCAAAATGAACCTAAAGACCAACTCAAGACATTAGGTATATGCCACTTGCCATACACTGTAACATCCCAAAATAGAGCCTAATCGGAATAGTGGTTTCGTAACCACAAATCCGAGATAGAAATAATTATTTTTATAATTATTTTGAGGTCTATATTATGATTGCATGATGGTGTGAAAATTTCGTGAAGAAATTCTATGCATAAAGTGTTTAATTTGAAAGTAAGGACTAAATTGAATAAATTGCAAAACTTGCATTCTAGAATTTTTTAGTATGAAATTACTTTGGAATATTAATTAGGAGGGTTTAAATAGACATTTGACCAATTTTAAGTTTATGGACAAAAATTGGACATAGAGGGAATTTTTGAAAGTTTAGTAAGGAAGGGCATTTTGGTCATTTGGATATTAAATGAAATAAAAAAAGGGAAAATAACACAAAATTCATCATCTTCTTCATACGTTGCTGCTGAATTTTTCTCTCCACCATAGCTAAGGGTTCTTCAACTTTCAAGCTTCATAGTAAGTGCATCCAAGCCCCGTTTTTAATGATTTTTATGTTTTTGAGATCCCAGCAGCTCGATAAAGCTTATGTTAGTAATATTTTAAGTTAGGATTCATATTTGAAAAAATACCCATAGGTGAAATTGTGTATTTTGATGTTTTATGATAGAATATGAGGTTTTAAATTATGTTAGACAACTTGAGCTACTCGGTTTTAGGTAAAAACGAGTAAAAGGGTTTAATTGGTAAAAATACCTATTGTACATAAGTGTATGTTATAGTAGGAATTTGAAGATGATATTGGTAAATAAATGATCAGCATGTCTTAAAATACAAGAATTTGTGATAAGTTTTGATTTCCGAGCCTTGGGGCAAAAGTGTAAATATGCAAAAGTTTAGGGGCAAAAATGTAATTTTGCAAAAATTTGAAAAAGGGCTGTTTTGATAAATATGAGTATTAAATAAGCTAAATTTGCTATTATAGATCAAGAAGAACGGAATTCGGGAGTAGATCGGGGAAAAGAAAAAGTAAAGGACTAAATTGTAAATTTTAGTCACATTTATTATCGAGGTAAGTTTACGGTAAATAAATGCAATATTTCATTGTTATACATTGATGTTGTTAATTTCCAGCAATTATATATTTATTTTATGGAAATATTCAAAGTCGAAACGAAGAAGAGATGATAGAGAGAAAGTATCAGAAAGCCCCGTTGGAACCTTAGGAATGTTAGGGGATTTGGGTTAACAGACAGGACAGTATTGCACCATGTAAGCCCATATCGTGTATATGGCCTTGGAGACAGGACAGTATTGAGCCATGTAAGTCCATATCGTATATATGGCTTTGGAGACAGGAATATTTCATGTAAGACCATGTCAAGGACATGGCATTGGCAGTATTTTATCAGACAGGAATAACCCAAGTATCCCTAGTATTCCGAGTGGTTTAACGGCCCAGTATACAGGTTGAATTCATGAGAATTGAAAGATCAGGTAAGAAAGAAAGTAAGTGTATCAAACAGGAAGGGTAAGGAAAGTTGAGATGTTGAATGGTACAATAAATAACTATTGTTATGATAAATATTGTGATTTATTTGCTTGTAAACTTACTAAGCCTAGTGCTTACTCCTTTATTTCTTTCTTATTATAGTTCTTGCCAAGCCTACTAGGGGATCGAAGGAAACGTCGGAGTTCAGATCACACTATCAAAGGAGTTATTTTGGTATAACTAGACGTTTCATTTTGTGTATGGCATGTATAGGGACTTAGTCTTTTATGGAATGATATGTTCAATGTATGGTGTGTAAATGCTTGGTAGTAATAGCTAATGGAATGGCTAACCATGCATGTGTTCAATGGTAAGTATGCTTGAATGGTAACTATCACATGAGAACTATGAAAAACATGAAAGTAGCTTGAAAACAGATGCAAACAGCAACAATGACGTGAAGTTGAAAAATCATTAAAAATAGTAGGACCGGAATTAAAAGGTGAATAAGATATGAAATTAAAGCTTAATGAGTCTATTTTCATGTGGAAGAGACAGGGTAGGCAAAAGAGTTGTATATTATGAGAAATTTTCATTTGAGTGAGACTGCTCTAGACTGATTCTGTGATCCCCTGTTCCGACTTCAAAAATTCACCATAAATTGCAAAAAAATAATTAGGTATTATAGTTTATATGCCTAGATTCCTTATTGAGTCTAATTTCTAATGAACAAATGGCATGCCTATTTGAATTTTGTACAGGGAGAAAATTAGTTCGAAGTGAACATAGGTCAGAGCAGTTGAGCTGTGTAACAGGGGAGACTTTAACTAATAAACTGTACTAATTGGCTAAGTCAAAAATTCTAGAAAAAAATTAGTAGATAGATATATGAGTCTAGTTTTAGGGAAAATTTACAGATATTGATTTCAATTTTTGGAACTCGAGATATGAATTTTTAAGTGACCTTGACGCAGAAAAATAGTTTATTCCGAAAATTAAAATAAGTGGTCTAAAGTTGTTTACAAAGCAAGATAAGTTTAGTAACACCTCAAGTTCGACTCTGGCGACGGTATCGAGCGTAGGGCGTTACATTTATTGGTATCAGAGTAGGTTTAGTCGGTTCTCGGAATAGTTAGCACGAGTAAGAGTCTAGCTATACATGCCATACTTATATTTTGATAGTGTGACGACTCCTGACGATTTTTAAATATTTTGTTTTATAGTAATGGATCCCGAACGAGCTGGTGATGATGACATGGAAAGTAATGCGCCTGCTCCTATGGAAGGGGCAGCGCCATATGAGAATAGGCCAGTAACAATTGATCAGGAGGAGTGACTCGAGAAGCTCTTTTCCAAGCTTTGAATGATTGGTTTGCCGAGTTCGTTCGTACGAATCCGGCAGTTAGACCTCCACCCCCTCATGATTCTCAGGCTACCCATGTAGCTCAAGCTCCCCCAGTCACAGGTACAGTAATAAGAGAAAAGCCACCAGTCGATAAAATCAGGAAATATGGGGCAGAAGAGTTTCGAGCAACAAAAGATGATGATGCAGAAAGAGCAGAATTTTGGGTAGAAAATACCATCAGAGTTTTCGATGAATTATCTTGTACACCTGAGGAATGTATAAAATGTGTAGTGTCACTTCTCAGAGATTCGGCCTATCACTGGTGGAAGACACTAGTATCAGTTGTACCGAAAGAGAGGGTCACTTGGGATTTCTTTCAGGAGGAATTCCGTAAAAAGTACATCAGCCAGAGGTTTATTGATCAGAAGAGAAAAGAGTTCTTAGAGCTGAAACAAGGTAATATGACGGTGACCGATTACGAGCGTGAATTTGTTAGACTCAGTAAATATGCTCGAGAATGTGTGTCTACGGAGGCTATTATGTGTAAACGGTTTGAGGATGGGTTAAATGATGATATCCGACTATCAGTGGGTGTTCTGGAAATAAAAGAGTTCGTCATTTTAGTTGACAGAGCCTGTAAAGCAGAGGAGTTGTTAAAAAGAAAAGATAAAGCTGAAACAGAGACGCGAGATACGAAGAAAAGACAGATGAGCAGATCATTTCAGGCTACATCCAAGAGGCCCAAAGAGTTTTCTACCAGATCTAGCTTTTCGGCAGGGCAATCTAGTCAAAATAGAGGTAGCAGATTTAAAGATCCGAAAGCTCAGACCACTTCGACCGCAAGTGTGGGTAATGTTAGATCGGGTAGATCAGGATGTTCACGATGTGGTAGACTTCATTATGGTCCTTGTCGAGCAGGCGAAAATGTTTGTTATAAGTGTGGTGCTCCAGATCATTTTGTACGAGATTGTCCAGAGGTGACTCAACGAGAAGTAACACAGAATGCTAGATCCGGAAATGCTCCTACCAGAGGCAGATCACCGAGACAACCGGGAGTAGGAGCAAGTAACAGAGGCACCTCTAGAGATTCGACGGTGAGACCAGATGCTAGAGCCCCTGCAAGGACTTATGCTATTCGTGCTCGCGAAGAGGCATCCTCCCCCGATGTGATTACGGGTACATTTTCTTTACATGACATTATTGTCGTTGCTTTAATTGATCCAGGTTCGACCCATTCCTATGTTTGTGTGAAATTGATGTCTAAAATGAGTATGCCTATAGAATCCACAGAATTTGTAATAAAAGTATCAAATCCACTAAGCAAGTGTGTATTGATAGATAAAGTATGTAGAAATTGCCCCTTAATGATTAGAGGTCACTATTTTCCGGCCGATCTCATGTTATTGCCGTTTGATGAGTTTGATGTTATTCTGGGTATGGATTGGTTGACGGCACATGATGTGATAGTGAATTGTGGAAGGAAATTCATTGAGATGAAATGTGAAAATGGTGAGATTCTTCGAGTAAATTCAGATGAGTCAGATGGTTCATTTGCCATGATTTCTGTTATGACAGCTCAGAAATATTTGAGAAAGGGGTATGAGGCTTATCTTGCTTTTGTATTGAATACTAAAATTTCAGAATTGAAAGTTGAATCAGTGCCTGTGGTGTGCGAGTATCCAGATGTATTTCCGGAAGAATTACCAAGTTTGCCTCCTGTTAGAGAAGTTGAGTTTGGTATTGAGCTGATTCCAGGTACCACACCTATTTCTATTACTCCTTATAGAATGGCCCCGTCGGAATTGAAAGAATTGAAAGCTCAGCTGCAAGAATTAACTGATAAAGGTTTTGTAAGACCCAGTAGTTCGCCATGGGGTGCACTAGTGTTATTTGTGAAAAAGAAAGATGGTTCAATGAGATTGTGCATAGATTATCGGCAACTTAACAAGGTAACTATTAAGAACAAATATCCACCACCTAGAATTGATGATTTGTTTGATCAATTAAAGAGAGCCACCGTGTTTTCCAAGATAGATTTGAGATCCGGATACTATCAGATGCGAGTTAAGGAGTCAGATGTTCCGAAGACTGCATTCCGAACTAGGTACGGTCATTATGAGTTTCTTGTGATTGCGTTTGGCTTAACTAATGCTCCTGCCATTTTTATGGATTTAATGAACCGAATATTTAGACCGTATTTGGACAAGTTTGTAGTTGTGTCCATTGATGATATTTTGATTTATTCTCCTAATGAGACTGCGCATAAAGAGCATTTGAGAATAGTCTTACAGATTCTGAGAGATAATCAGTTGTATACTAAGTTCAGTAAAAGTTAGTTTTGGCTTCGAGAAGTTGGATTCCTTGGACATATTGTTTCAGGTGAAGGTATTAGAGTTGATCCAAGTAAAATTTCAGCCATTGTCGATTGGAAGCCTCCTAAGAATGTTTCAGAGGTCAGAAGTTTTCTTGGTTTAGCTGGTTATTATAGACGATTTGTGGAGGGATTCTCTATGATAGCTACCCCGTTGACGAGATTGTTGCGGAAGGATGTCAAGTTCAAATGGACTAAGAAGTGCCAGCAGAGTTTTGACAAGTTAAAGACATTGTTGACTGAAGCCCCCATCTTAGCACAGCCAGAACCGGGTAAAGAATTTGTGATTTACAGTGATGCATCTTTGAATGGGCTCGGTTGTGTACTTATGCAGGAAGGAAAGGTGATTGCTTATGCCTCTAGACAATTGAAACCACATGAGAAAAATTATCCGACGCATGATTTGGAGCTAGCTGCGATTGTGTTTGCATTGAAGATTTGGAGGCATTATTTGTATGGTGAACGGTGCCGGATATTCACCGATCATAAAAGTTTGAAATACTTGATTACTCAAAAAGATTTGAACCTGAGGCAAAGAAGATGGCTAGAGTTGATTAAAGATTATGAGCTAGTGATTGATTATCACCCAGGTAAGGCAAATGTAGTTGCTGATGCTTTAAGCAGAAAACTTTTATTTACATTGCGAGCTTTGAATACCAATTTGGCTATGTCGGATGATAGTTCTATTCTAGCTGAATTGAGAACTAAACCGGTATTTCTTGAAGAAATTTGTGAAGCTCAAAAAGATGATAGTGATTTACAAGCTAAAAGAATTCAATGTGAGTTAGGCATAGAATCAGATTTCCGAATTGGTTCTGATGGTTGTTTGATGTTTAGAGACAGAATATGTGTACCAAAGAATGATGAGCTTATTCGAAAGATCTTACAGGAAGCACATAGTAGTTCTTTGTCTATTCATCCGGATAGTACAAAGATGTATAATGATTTGAAGAAATTGTACTGGTGGGTAGGAATGAAAAGAGATATTTCAGAGTTTGTTTCCAGATGCTTGATTTGTCAACAGGTAAAGGCCGAACACCAGGTACCTTCGGGATTATTGCAGCCTGTGCTAGTTCCGGAGTGGAAATGGGACAGAGTTACTATGGATTTTGTGACCGGATTGCCGTTAACGCCGAAAAAGAAAGATGCAGTATGGGTTGTGATTGATAAGCTAACTAAGTCGGCTCATTTTATCCCAGTCTGTATGGATTATTCACTTGACAAGTTGGCCGAGTTATACATTTCAGAGATAGTTAGATTACATGGAGTGCTATTATCGATCATTTCAGATAGAGATCCGAGATTTACTTCACGATTTTGGAAGAAGCTACAAGAAGCTTTGGGCACCAAGTTGAGTTTTAGTACGGCTTTTCATCCCCAAACCGACGGTCAGTCAGAGAGAGTTATCCAGGTACTTGAAGATATGCTTAGATGTTGTATATTGGAATTTCAAGGCAGTTGGGAAAAATATTTACCATTAGTAGAGTTTGCTTATAATAATAGTTACCAGTCGAGTTTGAACATGGCACCTTACGAAGCTTTGTATGGACGCAAATGTCGTACACCTTTATATTGGACAGAGCTTAAAGAAAGCCAGATTTACGGGGTTGATCTAGTTAAAGAAACAGAAGAAAAAGTGAAAGTTATCAGAGATTGTTTGAAGGCAGCTTCAGATAGGCAGAAGTCATATGCAGATTTAAAAAGAAAAGAGATTGAATATCAGGTTGGCGACAAGGTATTCTTGAAGGTATCTCCGTGGAATAAAGTTCTCAGATTTGGCAGGAAAGGTAAGTTAAGTCCTCGTTTTATTGGACCGTTTGAAGTGATTGAGAGAATTGGGCCATTAGCATACCGATTAGCTTTGCCGATTGAATTAGAGAAGATTCATGATGTGTTCCATGTGTCAATGTTACGACGTTCTTGATCAGATCCGTCGCATGTGATTTCTTCGACAGAGGTTGAGATTCAACCAGATATGACTTATGATGAGGAACCAGTAAAAATTCTAGCTCGTGAAGTAAAACAATTAAGGAATAAAAGTATTGCTCTTGTGAAAGTCTTATGGAATAGACATGGGGTGGATGAGGCTACATGGGAACCTGAAGAGGCCATGCGAAAACATACCCAAACCTCTTTACAGGTAAGATTTTCGGGGACGAAAATCCCTAAAGGGGGGAGAAATGTAACATCCCAAAATAGAGCCTAATCGGAATAGTGGTTTCGTAACCACAAATCCAAGATAGAAATAATTATTTTTATAATTATTTTGAGGTCTATATTATGATTGCATGATGGTGTGAAAATTTCGTGAAGAAATTCTATGCATAAAGTGTTTAATTTGAAAGTAAGGACTAAATTGAATAAATTGCAAAACTTGCATTCT
Source organism: Gossypium stocksii (assembly GCA_020496765.1). Classification (NCBI taxonomy): domain Eukaryota; kingdom Viridiplantae; phylum Streptophyta; class Magnoliopsida; order Malvales; family Malvaceae; genus Gossypium; species Gossypium stocksii. The sequence continues at coordinate 8,842,836 of CM035623.1, forward strand.
AGAAGTTTTTAGTATGAAATTACTTTGGAATATTAATTAGGAGGGTTTAAATAGAAATTTGACCAATTTTAAGTTTATGGACAAAAATTGGACATAGAGGGAATTTTTGAAAGTTTAGTAAGGAATGGCATTTTGGTCATTTGGATATTAAATGAAATAAAAAAAGGGAAAATAACACAAAATTCATCATCTTCTTCATACGTTGCTGCTGAATTTTTCTCTCCACCATAGCTAAGGGTTCTTCAACTTTCAAGCTTCATAGTAAGTGCATCCAAGCCCCGTTTTTGATGATTTTTATGTTTTTGAGATCCCGGCAGCTCGATAAAGCTTATGTTAGTAATATTTTAAGTTAGGATTCATATTTGGAAAAATACCCATAGGTGAAATTTGTGTATTTTGATGTTTTATGATAGAATATGAGGTTTTAAATTATGTTAGACAACTTGAGCTACTCGGTTTTAGGTAAAAACAAGTAAAATGGCTTAATTGGTAAAAATACCTATTGTACATAAGTGTATGTTATAGTAGGAATTTGAAGATGATATTGGTAAATAAATGATCAGCATGTCTTAAAATACAAGAATTTGTGATAAGTTTTGATTTACGAGCCTTGGGGCAAAAGTGTAAATATGCAAAAGTTTAGGGGCAAAAATGTAATTTTGCAAAAATTTGAAAAAGGGCTGTTTTGATAAATATGAGTATTAAATAAGCTAAATTTGCTATTATAGATCAAGAAGAATGGAATTCAGGAGTAGATCGGGGAAAAGAAAAAGTAAAGGACTAAATTGTAAATTTTAGTCACATTTATTATCGAGGTAAGTTTACGGTAAATAAATGCAATATTTCATTGTTATACATTGATGTTGTTAATTTCCAGCAATTATATATTTATTTTATGGAAATATTCAAAGTCGAAACGAAGAAGAGATGATAGAGAGAAAGTATCAGAAAGCCCCGTTGGAACCTTAGGAATGTTAGGGGATTTGGGTTAACAGACAGGACAATATTGCGCCATGTAAGCCCATATCGTGTATATTGCCTTGGAGACAGGACAGTATTGAGCCATGTAAGTCCATATCGTATATATGGCTTTGGAGACAGGAATATTTCATGTAAGACCATGTCAAGGACATGGCATTGGCAGTATTTTATCAGACAGGAATAACCCAAGTATCCCTAGTATTCCGAGTGGTTTAACGGCCCAGTATACAGGTTGAATTCATGAGAATTGAAAGATCAGGTAAGAAAGAAAGTAAGTGTATCAAACAGGAAGGGTAAGGAAAGTTGAGATGTTGAATGGTACAATAAATAACTATTGTTATGATAAATATTGTGATTTATTTGCTTGTAAACTTGCTAAGCCTAGTGCTTACTCCTTTATTTCTTTCTTATTATAGTTCTTGCCAAGCCTACTCGGGGATCGAAGGAAACGTCGGAGTTCAGATCACACTATCAAAGGAGTTATTTTGGTATAACTAGACGTTTCATTTTGTGTATGGCATGTATAGGGACTTAGTCTTTTATGGAATGATATGTTCAATGTATGGTGTGTAAATGCTTGGTAGTAATAGCTAATGGAATGGCTAACCATGCATGTGTTCAATGGTAAGTATGCTTGAATGGTAACTATCACATGAGAACTATGAAAAACATGAAAGTAGCTTGAAAACAGATGCAAACAGCAACAGTGACGTGAAGTTGAAAAATCATTAAAAATAGTAGGAACGGAATTAAAAGGTGAATAAGATATGAAATTAAAGCTTAATGAGTCTATTTTCGTGTGGAAGAGACAGGGTAGGCAAAAGAGTTGTATATTATGAGAAATTTTCATTTGAGTGAGACTGCTCTAGACTGACTCTGTGATCCCCTATTCTGACTTCAAAAATTCACCATAAATTGCACAAAAATAATTAGGTATTATAGTTTATATACCTAGATTCCTTATTGAGTATAATTTCTAATGAACAAACTGCATGCCTATTTGAATTTTTTACAGGGAGAAAATTAGTTCGAAGTGAACATAGGTCAGAGCAGTTGAGCTGTGTAACAGGGGAGACTTTAACTAATAAACTATACTAATTGGCTAAGTCAAAAATTCTAGAAAAAAATTAGTAGATAGATATATGAGTCTAGTTTCAGGGAAAATTTACAGATATTGATTTCAAGTTTTGGAACTCGAGATATGAATTTTTAAGTGACCTTGATGCAGAAAAATAGTTTATTCCGAAAATTAAAATAAGTGGTCTAAAGTTGTTTAAAAAGTAAGATAAGTTTAGTAACACCTCAAGTTCGACTCCGGCGACGGTATCGGGCGTGGGTCGTTACATACACATAACAAAAACTATACAAACTTGGCTAAGTTAAAAGTTGAACTTTGGATGCCGTCGCCGTAATGGCCCAATTTCAGTGATAACGGAACAGTGGTTTTGTGACCATAAATTTGAGCTAGAGAAAAATATTTTAATATTATGACATGGTCTACATTATGATAGGAAAGTTGCATGAAAATACTAACAGGAAAATTTTGCTGATTTTGTGATTAATTAGAAAAAGGACCAAATTGCATAAAATGTGAAAGTTAAATTCTAAAAGCTAGAAGGATCAAATGGCTATGGAATTCAAAACTTGAGGTCATTATATGGTAATTAGACCATCAATCAAAAGATGGAAAATATCTTGGGTGATTCATTCATGGAAAAATTAAATTTGAAACTAAAATTATTAAAAGATGATAATAGAAAATATCATTTAATTATCATCATCTTCCCCAATTTTTGCATGGAAACCCTAGGAAGGAGGGAGAAAACTAATCAAGCTTAATTGGGTAAGTTTTCATGTCCCGTTTTTAGTAATTTTTATATTTTTGAGACCGGGATAACTTGTTCTTTCTATTTTGAGGATTAATTTGAAAAGTTATCAAAGTATGGAAATTGTGCCATGGATGCATATGATAAAAATTGAAAATTTATGATAGAAAAAGAAAGGTTGTTAGCAGATAAACAACTTTTACAAAATGATTTTAGATGAAATTGTGAATTAGGGATTAACTTGTATACTTGTAAAATTCAAGGAAAAATTCTGATTTTTTTGAAACATAAGTGCTGTAAATATTATATGGAAATTTTGGCTAGGCTCAGAACAAGGATTGGATTGTATGAGTTTCATTTTCCGAGCCTAAAGACGAAATTAGAATTAATGAAAAGTTTAGGGGTAAAATGTAATCTTGCCTAAAGAGTAAATTGAACTCAATTGAATATGAATTGAGTGAAATTGATGATTAAATTTATTTATATAGATCCGGACGACTCAAATGTGAGGTGAGATAGAGGCAAAGAAAAAGTCTCGGATTAGTAGATCATATAAACAAACAAGTACTGAGGTAAGTTCGTGTAACCTAATTGTGAAAATTGAAATGTTTAAAGTACATGATATTGTGATCTTTGTTATGAATGTTATGGAAATGTTAAATGTACAAAAGTGTAATGAGATGTTTGATATTACTTGAGAAAAAGAGAAAGTCCCGGTTGAATAAAAAGGAATTCGATGGATCAAGGAAAATGGGATACTGTATATGTTGCAGAAGGGATTTAGCCCGGGCGGGTAATCCAGATTAAGCTCTATAGAGTGTTTGTCATAGAAAGGATTTAGCCTGGACTGGTAATCCTGACAAAACTCTTTAAGCATATGTTATAGAGGATTTAGTCTGAACTGGTAATCCTGCTGTATGAGATGAGGCTTGGGAGTGTGCTCTCTAATAAATGTGAATATGAATTGACGAATTATGAATTTGTACACTTTAAGTGTACTACCCTGTATCCATCGAAATTTCGATAAATTCAACGAGTAAAACTTGGGAATGGTTAATGGATCATGAATGATTTTGTCTTGAAAATGTATAAGTGACATGGAAGTATTGAACATATAGAAATCATGGAATGATGAGCTCATCCATGTATTAATATTATATGAAATTATTTAACTAACTCAAAGTGTTGAAGTAGTGTATGATAAGATAATAATCCAATTGCTTGGATGCATGTATATTTGATTAAATTTAGTGGCAACATGTGGTACGTTAGATCCATTTTACATGAACTTACTAAGCACTAAATGTTTATTTTGTTTTATTTCCTTGTTTTATAGTGCTCGGAAGCTTATAGAGGTTGGAGACGGTCGGAACATCATCACATTATCCTCTCGCTCATTTTGGTATAATGACATGTATAGGCTAGTAAGGTTAATGTATATGTTGAAATAGATGAATGTATATATTTATACAAACCAAAATTTCTCCAAATTTATATATTTTGTTTGAATTATTGAGTTTGAATGGGAGCGGTCAAATAACTTGATTTCGACTACCATTTTTTTTTTTTTGTTTTATTTATCTTTTCATATAATATTATATTGCCCACCACATGTCAAACTTTCATTGGTTGGTTTAGCTTGTACTATAGGTATTAACTCCAAGTACCATAATAATTCAAGTCTCACATTGAATATATTCAAAGGATAAGTACTACATTAAACATTTTATGAAAGTACAAATACCAAATATAAAACTAAAATATAATAAAAAATTCAAAAAAAAATCCTCCTCACTATTGTAATAATAAGGGCAAAGTTAGAAATTTGTTTTAGGAAGGACAAGAGATAAATTATAGATTTTAGAGGGAGCTAAAGTGTAATTTTACCATTATACTAATTTATTTTTATATACTTCAAAAAAGAACTAAAAGGGATATTTATCATTTTAGGGGACCCTATCCCCTATTTACGCCCACTAAAATTATTATTCTAATTAAACCCAATATAGTTAAAGCTTTAAAGAGATTAAATGAAAATTTTCAATTAAAACTGATATAATTAAAGATTTTAAAGGGATTAAATGGAAATTTCAATTTTTGAAAATTAAATTAATTGAGATTGTAACAGTAAATACAATAAAAGTAATATATGTATTAAATTTGAAGTTAATTGCCTAAAATTTATTAAGAAATAAAATCTTGGAGGTTACGGATAATATTTACTATAATAATTATAATTATAATTATAATATTTTAAAAATATTATAAATAAAATAAAAAAATTTAATACTATTATCAAGCTTATGAAATTTATGATTTCATAATTTAAGTAATTAGATATAAAATATAAATAATTTTCAAATAGCTTGTATCAAACAGTTAACCGAACCGAACTGGTATTAATTAAATTTGTTGAACTTTTTAATCCTTTAATCGTTAATTGAACCGAAGTTTTTTCAAAAAAATTAACCAAACTAAAATATTTTGGTTAATTCGGTCAATTAACTGAATTTATACTTTTTTAAAACAAGTATAAAACATATCAAAAAATTGATAATGCTCATTTGACCAAATTAACTGAATTAAAAATACATATAATTTATATCATTAATTATTAAGTTTGATTAATTTAATTAGATTAATTACCCGATTTTGACCTGAATTAACCGATAATCAAATTTCTAAAAAATTATTAACCGACCTCCGACAGATTAGATCGATTAGTCAATTCAATCGATTATTTCAATTTTAACCGAAATTCGATTATACCATCCTCATCAAATCATTTCTATTTTTTTATTTTAATAACTTTTTATAATCTTTTAGAAACCTTTAACTTTTATAATTTTAATTATAAAAAAGATTAATATATGGAAAGATTTAATCAAAATCATAAAATAAGACAAATTTAATTATTTTTTTAAAATACTTAAATTGTGCTATTAAATCTTTTGAAATAAATTTTAAGATAATTCATAATTATCCATATATATATATATATATATATATATTGTAGGAGAGACCCGCCTCTTTTACTATAAAAGGATAGAAGGGGAAAGCAAATTAACCATATCAACAACCTTTAAACAGCAATTTTTTTTTATCAAATATTAGTCCCGCCCAAAATGCTGTTACGAAGAAGATGATGCTGGTTATGGCGGTTTGCCTGACTCAGTCACTCGTTACTCACTCCATCCTAAACAAGTGTCACATTCACGTCATCAACGGGTTCAGCCACGGCGAGTTTCTGGAAGCTCACTGCAGATCCAAGGACGACGATCTCGGCGTCCGACACCTCCCCCCCTACAACGAGTTCAATTGGACGTTCCGTACCAATTTCTTCTCAACGACCAAGTTCAGCTGCCACATGTGGTGGACCGGCGGCGAAAAGTACCTTGACGTCTTCTGGACTGTTGGAACAAAAACAAAGTATTACCGATATAGGTAAAAGGTTTTGTGCAAACCTTGATGTTGAGAGAGTGATTACCGATATAGGTAAAAGGTTTTGTGCAAACCTTGATGTTGAGAGAGTGATTACCAATGATAAAAGAAGGCAATTACCGATGGTGGAAAACAAAGGTGATTACCTATGTTGGTAAAAGGACAAACGAATTTGTTGGTGTTAAAGAAGAGATTACCTATGGTGGTAATCAGCTAAAATTGAGAGAAAAAAATGAGCTGAAAAATATGGCTGGAAGAATTCATCTCATTCCATTTGCTTTGTTAAAATATATAGATACAAAATGTGACAGTTACCTAACTTGTAACTGTTCTCATAAATGCTTTGACTAAACTTAGCCTAAAGTTGCATAAAATATAAAGCTATAATGCTAGCTATTACATCACATTAAGATTTTCTCAAATCCTACTAACTATAGATACAATGATATTAAAAGATTACAAAATAAACAAAATCATGCAGCTTTCTTGATTCAGCTTCCATGCTGACTTGCTGCTGGTCCAGTGTTGCTATGCAGGCCACGGTTTAACACTCCTCCTTGGACTGTATGCAACAAACAACAATGTTCCTCCTTAAAACTTCAAACTTTGTAGCACCAAGTGGCTTAGTCAGAATATCAGCCAATTGGTCTTCTGAACTACAATGAGTGAGGCTGATTTCACCTGACTGCTCAACCTCTCTAACAAAATGAAACTTAATTTTAAAATGCTTTGTCTTTCCATGAAAGACTGGATTTTTAGCAATAGCCACTGCTGATTGGTTGTCAACAAAGATCTCAGTAGGTTCAAGTTGCTCTTCATTTAAATCACTTAGCAACTTTCTAAGCCAAATGGCTTGATTTACAGCTGCTGCTGCTGCAATATATTCTGCTTCAGCTGTGGACTGTGTAACAGTTTGTTGCTTCTTTGAGCTCCAACAAAAAACTCCTGAGCCAAGAGTAAAGAAGTAACCAGAAGTACTCTTCATGTCATCGACAGAACCAGCCCAATCACTGTCAGAATATCCTGTCAGCTTGAGCTCCTTTCCCTTTTCAAACTTGACTCCATAGCTCAAAGTCCCTTTGACATATCTCAGGATTCTCTTTGCTGCTTTAAAATGAACCACATTACAGCAGTGCATAAATCTCGATAAGAGACTAACACCAAACATAATATCAGGCCTGGTTGCTGTTAGGTATAACAAGCAACCTACTAAGCTTCGATATTCCTTCTCATCAACTTTTTCTTCACTTCCACAACTAGTCAGCTTCTCCCCTTGAGTTACTGGTGTGCTGACTGTCTTGCAGTTTGACATATAAAATTTATTAAGGATTTTCGAAGCAAAAACACCCTGACTAATGAAGATGCCTTGATCGGACTGCTTCACTTCCATGCCTAGGAAGTATGTCATGACACCCAAATCTGTCATCTCAAAAACATTCTGCATTTGCACTTTAAATTCACTGATCAATTCATCTTTGCTTCCAGTTACAAGTAAGTCATCCACATAAAGTGAGACAATAAGCAACGTTTCATTCTCAGATTTCTTTACAAAGAGTGTAGGTTCACTAACACTCTTCTCAAATCCGAGCCTAGACAGGTATGCATCAATCCTGTCATACCAGGCTCTTGGTGCCTGCTTCAGGCCATACAAGGCTTTCTTCAGCCTATAAACTTTGTCCTCTTGTCCTTGGACTATAAACCCATCTGGTTGGTCAATATAAATCTCCTCCTTGAGGAAACCATTCAAAAATGCTGACTTGACATCAAGCTGATGAACTTGCCATTGCTTTTGTGCTGCCAAAGCAAAAAGAAGCTTGATGGTGTCTATCATTGCCACAGGAGCAAATGTCTCCATAAAATCAACACCATGTTGCTGACTATAGCCTTTCACCACAAGTCTTGCCTTGTGTTTATTTAAAGAGCCATCAGAATTGAATTTGGCTCTAAAGACCCACTTGACACCAATGACCTTCTTTTGTTCTGGTCTTTCAACCAAGTCCCAAGTGTCATTCTTGTGGATCATCTCTAATTCAGCTTCCATGGCTTTCTTCCAACATTTGTCATTGACTGCTTCTTCAAAACTTGAGGGTTCAACAACAGCCACATTGCACCTTTGGTAAACATCAACAATGGATCTGGTGCCTCTCACAGGAGGGTCATCTACATCTCCACTACTGAGTTCATTTTCTGCTAGTTCCAAGCTGCCATCAATTATGTCTTCTTTCAACTGACTTGCATCTGATCCATCCCAGCTCCAAGTCTTTTCTTCATCAAATTTGACATCTCTACTAACTAAAATATTCTTGGTTGAGGGATCATACACCCTGTAGCCTTTTTTGGTACTGCTGTAGCCAATAAATATGCCAGGGGCAGACCTTTTTTCAAGTTTGCTTCTTCTTTCAGCTGGAATAAGAGCATAACATATACATCCAAATACTTTTAGATGAAAAACAGAAGGTTTGTGACCATACCAGGCTTCGAAAGGTGTTTTATCCTTCACTGCTCGAGTTGGAAGCTTGTTCAGTAGATAAACTGAGGTGTTGACAGCTTCAGCCCAAAATATGCTTGGAAGCTTGCTTTGAAACAGCAAACATCTGGCCATATTCATCACGATTCTATTCTTCCTTTCACAAACTCCATTTTGCTGTGGAGTATAAACTGTGGTTAGCTGACGATGGATCCCTGCATCCTCACAAAGCTTTTGAAACCTCTAAGACAAGTATTCAGTCCCATTATCTGTTCTCAAGGCCTTAATCTTGCAGCCTGTCTGGTTTTCTACTAATGCCTTGAATCTGCTGAAGGCTTCAAATACTTCAGACTTCTGCTTCAAGAAGTAAACCCAACAGAATCTAGTCAAGTCATCAATGAACAGCACGAAATACTTGCTGTCATTCAAAGAAGGGGACTTCATTGGTCCACAAATATCAGAGTGCACAAGCTCAAGTCTCTCTTGAGCTCTCCATGCTTGGTTTACCGGCATAGGTAATCTGGCTTGTTTACCAAGCTGACAGATTTCACAAATACTGTTACATGCCTCAACTTTGGACATGTCCTCCACCAGATTCTGTTTGTATAACAGATCAAGCGATCTGAAATTAGCATGGCCTAATCTTCTATGCCATAGGCCAGCATTATCAACAAGGCTGGTGTAGGCCTTCTTCTCAAGCTGATTTAAATCAAGCATGAAACACCTATCTACCATTGCTACTGTAATTAACTCCTGACCATGAGAGTCTTGAACAGTGTATGAGCCATTCTTAAAAGCAAGTGAATAGCCCTTTTCTACAAGCTGACCAACACTAAGCAAATTCTGATCTATATCAGGCACAAAGAGAACATCTGAAATAACTTTGTTACCTGAACCAGTATTGATCACAACATCACCTCTGCCTTTAGCTTCAATCAGGTTCCCATTGCCTATCCTGATTTTTGAGGTGAAACTGCTGTCAAGATGCTTGAACAAGCCTTCATCAGCTGCCATGTGATGTGTGCAGCCACTGTCCACAAGCCAACTGCATTTGGTTTTACTTGTGGTTGCAAGACATGAGGCTGTAAAAACATGCTCCTCCTGAGCTTGAAGGTCCTCAGCAGGTTTAGCTTGCAACTGCTGCCGAGCTTGTACCTTCCCTTTGTTCTTGCACACTTTCTCATAATGACCATACTGATTACAGCTCTTACACTGAACATCTGGCCTGTTCCAGTAATATTTCTCCAAATGATTGGTCTTTTTGCAGTGAATACATGGTGGAAACTTCTTTCTTCATTCTTTTCTTGTTTTCTCCCTTCTATCAACCCAAGGCTTCTTCCCTTTTTGACTAGAACTTGAGCCTTCCTTGGCCTTTGCTTGGAAAGCTCCTTCTGGATGCTCTTCCTGCCTATTAGCCCTTCTTTGCTCAAGTGCATATAGGGAATTCACCAACTCAGACAATGAAATGGTTGTGAGATCCCTTGAGTCTTCCAACGAGGAGATTTTCGACTCAAACCTCTCAGGGAGAGTGGTGATAACCTTTTCAACAACCCTGCTATCACTGAAATCTTCACCTAGCAACCTTATGCTGTTGACAGTGGTCATAATCCTGTCTGCATATTGCTTGATACTCTCTGACTCTTTCATCTTCAGATTCTCAAATTCTCTTCTAAGGTTGATCACTTGTTGCTGCCTAGTTTTATCAGACCCCATGAACTCCTCCTTCAGCCTGTCCCAAGCTTCCTTTGGTGTGCTGCAAGCTATGATTCGAGTGAAGATCACATCTGTCACTCCGTTTTGCAAGCAGGCCAAGGCCTTATGCTTCTTTGTGCTCTCCTCAGCATGCTGTCTGATTTGAGCAATCGTGGGATTGGCCCTCAATGGAGGTGGTTCGAAGTCGTTTTCAACTACACTCCACAAATCTTGTGCTTGAAGATATGTCTTCATCTTGACTACCCAAATGTGGTAGTTTTCTCCAGCAAACACTGGTGGTGGTGGTGGTGTGAAGCTCATTTTTCAGCAACCAAACAAAACAGATCAACAAAAACAGCTTTTTTCTTCTCAAACTTCCTTTCAACAAGAAACACCAACAACAAAGGTCCTCAAAGATGGTAGGCTCTGATTACCATTTGTTGGAACAAAAACAAAGTATTACCGATATAGGTAAAAGGTTTTGTGCAAACCTTGATGTTGAGAGAGTGATTACCAATGATAAAAGAAGGCAATTACCGATGGTGGAAAACAAAGGTGATTACCTATGTTGGTAAAAGGACAAACGAATTTGTTGGTGTTAAAGAAGAGATTACCTATGGTGGTAATCAGCTAAAATTGAGAGAAAAAAATGAGCTGAAAAATATGGCTGGAAGAATTCATCTCATTCCATTTGCTTTGTTAAAATATATAGATACAAAATGTGACAGTTACCTAACTTGTAACTGTTCTCATAAATGCTTTGACTAAACTTAGCCTAAAGTTGCATAAAATATAAAGCTATAATGCTAGCTATTACATCACATTAAGATTTTCTCAAATCCTACTAACTATATATACAATGATATTAAAAGATTACAAAATAAACAAAATCATGCAGCTTTCTTGATTCAGCTTCCATGCTGACTTGCTGCTGGTCCAGTGTTGCTATGCAGGCCACGGTTTAACATGGACGGACGACAAGTTCCTTGATAACGAATGTGGCGGGAATAACTGCCGGTGGAGATCGCAAGATGACGGCGTATATTTGTTCAGCTATAAGCATAAAGAATATCGTTTGAAATATAACTGGCATCCTTGGAATAAGACTAAAAATCTTTCAAATTTAGACAACAACATGTTGAGTTAAAACTATTGATTTTGAATGTTATTTTTGGAATAAAATTGATTAGTGAATAGAGGTTAAAAAATGGGATTTTTTTTAAAATTTTTTAATATATGGAATTTAGTAATTAATTTTTTGTATTTTGTATGCCTATTAAAGGATAGATGCTGAGCATGAGTTTTAAAACTGCTCCATATCCAATATGAATATTGGACACTCGATCATTAATTAAGATAGGAAAAACAAATGAGATCAGTTTTTAAATCCAAATTAAAATTTCAATTATTTTTATAACTACAATTATAATGGTTTGAGTTTAATTTTATTTAGAAGTTTTTAAACTTTTTAATTAATTTTATCATATTCATTAAGTTGAAAATTTAAAAAAAATTAATATAAATCATGAGACAAATAATTAATTTTACTTGTGTTTAGGTCTAGTAGTGTAAGGTTCAATGTACTTTTCATAAATATGAAAAGGATTGGTCTTTGTGAACAGTAAAATAAATATAAAACACACTTTGATAATCTTTAAATAAATTTCGAGTTCAAGCCTTATCAACGAAAAAAATATTGGAAAAAACTCGAATTCAAATTTAGTTAGAGCAAAATGCAAATTAAAGGAAAGAAATACTAAAAGATCTTAATAAAAATAATTAAGGTGTTTTTGTTATTTAATTATAAGAAATTATAAAATTATCACTCAATTATTTGATTTTGTCTTCTTTTTTTCACTAATCGTTCAGTGGCTAATGAAAAATATGATATTGTAGCTTTTAAAATTGGCATGTTATCAATTTTAACCCTCAGCATTTTACATTGTGTCAACTTAGTTTTGATTTTAAAAAATCTAACGTATTGTGTAATTCGGTATTTTTTGGAATTTTATTTTCTTTTAACTCTGTCACATAAAAAGTTAAAAAAATCAGCTAAATTTGATAAATAAATAAATAAATAAATATATATATATATATATATATATATAAATATATAAAGAGACACCAAAAAATTCAAGATAATAAAATTTGTATCTTTTCTTATTCTTTTAAAATTAACCATCTATGTCACAAAAGAAAAGAAAAAAATTACACTTTAAATCTTTTAGAATCAAGATTAAATTGACATAATATATAAAAATTAAGGATTAAAGTTGTCATTATACCAATTTTAAAAGTTATCATTATCATTAATAATTTAATGGATAATAACCAAAAAAAATTAAAAAAATTAAATAATTTTTTTATGACTTTCCATAATTAAATTATATATAAAAAAATACTTATAATTGAGCTACTAATGTTGTTGAGTAAAAAATTAGACCTATCCTTTTGATCCTATTTATGGCTATATGTAATTGCAATAAAAAGTTAATTAGTATTAATTACTCACCATATATACAAATTATAACTGTTGATTCTTCATGATAATTTTCTTTCTTATTTTTTAATCTTTATTAATTCCTCAAGGCTGGCTAAGTGTATTATCATATCTCCTCTTTTTTAATAAAAAGATAAATTATAAAAATAGTTACTTTTTATTTGCCTCATTTTATTTTTTAGTTACTTATGTTTGAAATGTTACATTTTAGTCACTTACGTTATCGTTTTGTTATGAAGTGGTCACTCTACTGTTAAGCTTCGTTATCTCCCTAACGACGGACCTACGTGGCAATCCAAATGAGTTTTAAATGCCAACTTGGATGTCCTAGTAACAGTCTAAATTATATTTATTTAATCAAAAATCTATTTTCATCCCAACAACTAGACATCCAAATTGGCATTTAAAACCTATTTAGACTGTCATGCAGAACTGCCTTTAAGGAGGTAACGGAGTTTAACGGTAGAGTGACACTTCGTAACAAAATGATAATGTAAATGACTAAAACGTAATATTTCAAACATAAGTGACTAAAATGTAATTTAAGACAAACAAAAGTGATTATTTTTGTAGTTTACCCTTAATAAAATGCTTAAAAGTATCCAACTCTTAAATAGGAGGATAATACATTTCAACGCACTCGAATACATGTCCTTTTGCACTAACAACAATACAAATATCAGCCAAGTTAAGACTCAATCGATATTTCTAAAAATATTTTCACCTTTGTCAAATTTTAAGTATTATAAATTCTTATAGGGTTTTTTTTTCATTATACCATATTTATATTATTTTTCACGCACTTTAATTATTTTCTCTTGTTAAAATTTACCATATCTTTTATTCATCCCTTTTTTTTAGATAATTATATATATATAATAATAATAATAATAATTAGCCTTAACTCTCATTTCATTTACTTAAAAAATAAAATATTAATTCCAAGGTGGAACGATGTCGTAGATGAAAGAGTGGATTTCCAAAGGAAAAATTGTTGAATTTTTTTTTTTAAAAATTAGGATGTAACTGATTTTTAGGATTTGTTTCTTTTTAGGACGGGACGATTTAAGTCCCTTAGGAATTGAGTAGGGTATAGCTTTTACATTAATTAGGAATTGCTCTATCAATTGATGGATGTAGGACGTGTGGTACCCAGGCGGAGATTGTATTTAATTTTTAAGTTTAATGGCATCCATTTCTTATTTTTCAAAAAAAAATATTAAAGTATGAAAAATATTTAAATAAATCTTATTTTATTAACTTTTAATTTTAATTTAAATGATTTATTTGAAAGTGTAGGAGTAGCACAAGAAGGATCTTTGAATGTAAGTTGTAAGTCTTGAAGAAAACAAAAGAATAAGAAGGGAGTAACCAAATTGAAATTTGAGGGTTTCTTTATCTTCAAGTCTATCCATTTTAAATGAAGATTTATTTTCTTGATTTTCTTGAAACCAAGATTCAAAATCTTGATGATCTTGTTCCATTCAAAGTCCAAAGTTGGGCTTGTCAAAATAAGTTTTGTAGAAGGTTAAGCTCAATATGTTCTTGGGCTAAAAATTGGGCTGCATAATCATATCATTCCCTTTTCCTCGAAAAAATTCCTCCTCGAATCTTGTGTATCATTGAAGAAGGTATAAACTTTATTTGAAATGTAGCACGTGTTAGAGAACAATTTTGTAGTAGGATTTGAAGTAATAAGCTCGTCCAAAGGCATAGTCATGTATGAACTTTCTTCACTATTAATGTCTTCTTGATTGATAAATTCGCCATCACAACTTTTCGTGTCACTAGAAAAAATCTCAACAATAAACATAGGGCCACGTAATCTTTCTTCACAAATTGCATCCCTGGAAGCTTTTTGTTCACACAAATCTTCATCTTTAATGGTAGCACTAGAAGAATACTTTTTAATAAGCTCAGTGTCATATGTACTTTTCTCGGTTTGCAAAGATAAAAAGCTACCTAATGAAACTGTTGGCCAGTCAATATTTTGGTGATCCTTCTCATCACAAAATATGCACTTGGAGTTATGTTCCCTAAGCTTTGCCAGAAGTCATTGAATATCATGTATGTCACTATGACCATTAGACCAATGTATTTCTTGACAAATCCATTAACAATAGAAATTTAATTGTCATTGTGAACAAATATGAGACTCATACTTCGCCATTAAAAATCTTGAAAGTCACAACACTCACAAGCAAAGTAATATAATAAAAATCATCTGCGTTAGCACTCACAATACAAGAATCCTTCACTTGTAAATCTTAAAGTGCCCAAAATCAATAATCCAATCAGATTTGATGGTGAGTGTTTTCTAGCAAAGCACACCTAAGACTTTAAAAAATTAAAGAAAGCTCGACTCCAACATAAAAAAATTCCGCGGAGAAAGGAAAAGCGACTTTCATTATACCTACTAACACAGGAAATAAGGAGGTATCAGAATGCGTTAATGAACAATAAAAATGCTGAACAAATGAAATCGGAGAGCTAGAATCAAAGAAAATTGCAACTACCCAGTAGAAAAATTGGACTCTCATACGCTTATCATATACGCATGTATATTAAAAATTAAAAAAAGAAAATATTTTATTTTTAAATGATATATTAAACGATTAGGTTAATACATTTATTTACGGATAGAAATCATATTTATTTTTTTTACCCAATTGGTAATAGGAAAAAAGTTAAATATTTTATTTTATTTTTAAATAATATCTTTAAAATGATTTATTTGCATATTTACTTGCATGAACTTAACAACTCCCTTTGTCTCTAAATAATTAACACAAATTTAATTTTAATATTTAACGAAATATGATTTATCAATATTATTACAATTTGAATATAAAATTTAAATATATTTTGCTATTTAATCATATTTAATTTAAAATTAAATTTCGTTGTTAATTAATTAAAAATTTTTATTAAAAAACTTAAAAATTCCCCAGCAATAATACAATTCAAAATTCAATGGATATTAGATATTACAATTTAGCACTTTTTTATTATATTATTTAGGGTTGATTTGGATTTGTAGTTAGATTTGTTCCAATAAAATTAAAAGGTAAATTATAAGAATAATCATCTAATTATTATTTATTTTTGATTTAGTCACTCAAAATTTTAAAATTATATATTTTAGTTACTCTTTTATTAGTAACGTCATATTAGTGACGAAAAGCTAACGTGAACATTTATTTATTAGTCTATTAACAAATTTAGCCCTCTAATATTTACACATTTTATAAATTTAATCTTAAATCTAAAAAATCAACAAATCTAGCCATCAATGTTTACAAAAGTTTTCATTTTAATTCTAATTGTATTTTAATTATATACCTAAATGTACCTCCAACGAGTTCAATTGGACGTTCCGTACCGATTTCTTCTCAACGACCAAGTTCAGCTGCCACATGTGGTGGACCGGCGGCGAAAAGTACCTTGATGTCTTCTGGGTGGATGATAAGTTCCTGCTAAACAACTGCAGCGGGAATAACTGCCGGTGGAGATCGCAAGACAACGGCGTTTATTTGTTCAGCTATCAGCAGAAAGAATATCGTTTGCAATATAAATGGGATCCTTGGAATAAGACTGAACCTAATATATATTTAAGAGAAGAAGATGATGAGTAAAAACTATTAATAATGTCATCTTTGAATATTATTTGTGGAATAAAAATGGTCAGTCACAAAAGGTTAATACATCCCATATTTTCCATTTTCCATTCGATTACTATTTATTTAAATAAAATTTTGTATTTTGATATTAATTTGTTTTGTGAAAATAAAAATTGAATAACTAATTAAGGTTGAAGTTTCAAATATTGAAGACTGAGTTTGAGTTTTACCATTCGTACTTGTGTTGTGTGGGTCTTTTTCTCATTAAGTGTGTGTGTTTTGTGTCGTTTATATGGTACTTTTTAGATTAGTTAACTTTTATTCTCTTCTTTATTTATTGTGCATTGTATTGATTAGATCAGACATATATTTATATCTATTTTCATAGTTGTTTGAATTGAACCCAATCAGTTAATTAGACCGAGATCGATCGGGATACCGGTAGTGGCTACCTTTTCTCTTATCAAAAGGAATAATATCATTTTTGTTCATTTAAAATTTTATTATCCAATTTAATTTATTTAACTTTTTTTCTAAAAAAATTAATATAAAAAATAATGAGCTCAACCTCATGGGCCGTAAGTTAACGAAGCCCAAAATATCATAACTGTCGTTAACAGTAGACAGTTGCGTCTCTTCCCAGATTCAAAGTCTAATTCTCTGAGAACAAAAAGAAGGCTAATAAACGCAGCTTCGATCTCATTCCCACCCCTCCACAAAAAGAAAGAGAAATTCATCAAAATCGATTGAAAATCTGAGGGAATGAGAACGAATTGCTGCCACGTTTCGTTTGCTTTTGTTTTCAAGTTATTGAATTCTCTCCAAGGTTTCGTTGGAGTATCCATTATTCTCTATTCAATATGGATGTTGGATCAGTGGAACCATCACGTCCCAATATCTCCTCCTCCTCCTCCTTCAGCGCCGTCTCCGGTTTCTTCTGTTTCCAATTCGATCCTTTTCAATTCGGGACCGGAGATGGGAGATCAGGCAGCTAGGGTTTTCGACGATTTTGCTGTCGGTTTGGTTTCCGGGTTGGATAATGATGTCGGGTTTAATTTGAGCTCTGTTGAACTACCTGCTCCCTGGTATTTTTTCTATTTAGTTAATTTCTAAAAAATTAATTGATTGTTTTGTAAGGAATTTTGAAGTGGAGACTGCATTTAATGCTGTCAATTTTTTGAAAAAAAAAAAGGAGACGAACTTTAATTGTTTGGGAAGGGGGTTTAATAGGACAGGTTAGTAATTTCATTTTGGGATTTATATACGTTGAATCTTTGACCATGTAATTTAATGATCTGTATTTAGGTAAGATTTTATTGTATATTGGAGAAAAACTTGGATAAAGAGTTGCTTACCTGAGATCCTTATGTTCTTCAACAAAACATGCCATGCAACAAAATTGCTAGCTCAATTCTAATTTGTTTTTTTGTTTTGTTACTTTTGCCTCTTAATATGTAGTCAGTAATTTTAAATCACCATATTTATTGACTAAGTTGATCCAGCTCTTCATTTTTATTCAAGTACCCAAATCACCATATTTATTGACTAAGGTGATCCAGCTCTTCATTTTTATTCAAGTACCCATGTTTGGTATCTGTTTTGGACACATTTCATGACATGAGTATGGGATTTATCTCTTCAAAGACCTTCCAAATACATGGAAAATCTTATAAAAAAATTGAACATACCTGTATCAATTATATTCCCATATCCGATAATCACACGCAAGTTCAAGTAACATAGGATTTGAGAAAACAAACTTATAAGTCTTACCTTTAGGATCGAATATGCTTAATGCAAATTGCGAAGACTTCTTTCTTTAATAAGTTTAAAGTTTTTCGTGACTATTTCTATAGATGTTATTTTAGAACTTGGTTGTCACTGGTTGCTAACTGGGTTGTGTCTCTTTCAATTTGTTATTTCACTGGATTGGTGATACAATGCTTGCTTTTTGTGGTGGTTTTGATTGGACGTTTTGGATTTCAAGTGTTTACATGTGTGTCAACTTGATGATTTTCTCCTTTGTTTCAGGTTCATATACTCTTTTATGGGAATAGGAATTACGATATGTTGTGTTGCTCTCATTGGTTGCATAGCTGCTGAATCTATTAATGGATGCTGCCTTTGTTTTGTATCCTACCAGATGAGTCTTTATATTTCTTTTCAAAAGAAGTTGGCTTAATGATAAGTTAAACTGCAGTGATTCTGAACATCTCTATAATAGAGATTAGTATGATTTTCTTATGCTTTAAGTTCTGGGAAGTGGCAGTAGCAGGAGAAGATGAAGTGCTAATATAGGATCAAAACTTTAAGCCCAAAATTCAATATTTAATCTTCTACTTTTCACTGTTAATTGTCTCTAAAACTAAGTACTTGACGGTTTTAAGCTCTTGCAGCCAATTATCCAGTGGACTGCATTCTATTATTTGTTTTTCCTTAACTTGATCAAACTGCCAGTATACACTTCTCAAAATTATTCTCGTTCTAATAGAAGCTGCTTTGGTAGCATTTATTGCAATTGACCGTAGCTGGGAGAAGGTATATACTTTTTCTTGGTGCATTGTGTTTACATGAGATGCCATGGTTTTGATCATGTGCAGATTATCATCTACAAGACTGCAACTAAATACTGCATTTTATGACAGGATCTTCCGTTTGACCCAACTGGAGAAATTGATAGCTTCCGATCCTTTGTTGAAGACAACATTGATATATGTAAATGGGTTGGCATCAGTGTGGTCATTATTCAAGTAAATTTTTTTAGCCCGTGTCTTCATGCAGTTTATAACATCCTAAATTAATTGATTGCAATTATTATGCACATTTAAAGAAAATGCAGTAACTAAACGAAGACGTACTTTATGGTCATAATTGTTGCACTTTATCGGATAAGTTCTACTAAAGTTCATTTTATGGTCGTAAGGTTTTATGAATTCTGTCATAATGGCACTTTACAGTGATCTTACCATGTTTTGCAGTCTCTCCATTGTGAAAGAAGTATTTAGTTTAGGTTTCCGCTTTGTTTTTTGTTGCCAGCACTGAACTGTTTACTTTCTAGTTAGTATATATTATATATGTATATGGTAACTAAATTCAAGGGCTAGATGAAAAGAATCTTGTTTTCCACTAGCAAATAAAAGATGTATGTATATAGCGTCCGGTTAATCTGCTGGTTTCTTTACTGTGATAGATTTGTTCCTTCAATGTTTCAGGCATTAGCAATGCTAGTGGCAATACTCTTGCGGGCAATGGTTTCTGCTAGAAGAAGAGACATCGATGATGAAGATGAAGATGATTATGAAAGCATTAGAGGTAGAACTTGGGAGCCATTGCTAAAACCTCAGTCTAGCCACTCATCTACCTCAGCCAAGGGTGATGGAAGGGGAACTCGCTCTGACATCTGGGGCTCACAAATAAGAGAAAAGGTATCGTGAACTTCATTGCTTATAGCTTGTCTTCAGGGGAAAAAATAATGAGCATCTCCGTTGTTCCACCCCGTTTTGCGCCATGAAATCAATTTCAAAATATTCTTTTCATTTATGCTGAGTTATTTTTCCCCTAGTATCTTTCTATGCATAGTTGTTTCCCAAATCATGCCATTGAATTTTGCATTGCAGTTCGGGTTGCAAAGCGGTGATAAATATAATTCACTGAAGTAGAACGATGGCAGCAATATCTTTCATATTTCAAATTGATCAAGTACATACCATTGCACTCTACTCCTTTAAATTCTTTCCTTTCGTGGACAAAGTTTGATGTTGTGATTTGTATATAGGTCATCGGACTCGATTTCGCTGTATTACTTTGTAATGGTGTTCATGATTGAATCTGGTGATACTTGCATTCTGTATTGTTGGGTCTAATATTGTAATTCTCATTTGTCATTTAAAATGATTTTGATTTGAGTGAATATTGAAATTTCTTTCCACAACAATAGAATTGTAAGAATATAGAATAAAAGACTTAGGAAACTCAACAAAAAGGAATGTAAAACTTTAGGAACCTATTTATAGTATTTAGGGGCTCTTCTCGTACATGAATCACATTATTCCATTTAGTTCATGGATGTTGAATTCATTGTGAAAAAAAGTGAATCTTATCTTTTATTTAAATTGAATTCAGGCCGGTTCGAGGTATAAATTTTTTTTTTGTTTATGTTCAACTGAGGTTGGGCTGGGCTGATTGGGCTGGACAGGCTATCTGACCATTGGACAAGATTACTTAATTCAAAAGTGACCCATTGAAGTTATATGATAAATTCATTAATTCATTCTTTAAATGAAACGATACAATTTAGAGGAAAAAAAAAAAAGCAAATACTCATTGTAAATGGTGCCATGTTGATAATTGGTTTTATTACAACTCAAGTACAATATATCTGGAGTTATTACAAATATTTAATACGATAAGAAAATCAATCCCGAATGGTCTAAAGTGGCGAGTAAAAATCAACAAAATAATCAAGTATTCACCAAATTAAAGAGGATGACAACAAAATTATCCTTAAAATCACTTGTAAAATTAAGATTATATGCATAAGCAAAACTAAAACATATGCTAAAATAGCTGACAAAAACTTCTAAAACTGAAACTTATTCAATAATGAAAAAACAAACAAAAAAACATATAAAACTTAAGACAACATGGGTCCAAATCGATGCGTAAAATCATTTATTATTCTGAAATGCTCTTAAAATAGAAACAAATTAAGAAGTTGACAAAGAGCCACCAACTTTCCAATAAAAATATTGATGGCCGGTGGGGTTTTAACGAACGATAAGCACTTTCATGTGAATAAGAAGAAGAAAGAAAGAAAGGTCGATGGGAGAGAGAAAAAATGTGGGCAATAGCCACCCGGAGGTTAACACTGCCGCTGATCAAAACAAAAGATAAGAAGCAAATGACTTAGCACATTAAAATTATTTGTTACAAATAAAAATACAAATTATATTTGGAGAGCTTATTAAAATAAATCTAAGTCAAACTCACACATAATGAGATTTTGATCAATATATCATAATTTCTAGTCTTTTAATTCACTTCTTCTTCTTTTTTTGTGAATTTCGGGAATATCTTCGTTCAGATCTAGATCTATGAATTGAAAGATCCAAATGATTAATTTTGCAACCAATTGTTAGAATTAATAGGTCTTTAAATAACTTTTTCCTTTATCTTTAAACAAAAAACCTCAAATTTTTAATTAAATAAGTTTTCAAATAAGTCATGAATTTAGTTGTAAAATTCGATATTTTCCCCTTTTTGGACTGTTTGAACTATTAAGTTTTATTTATTGTTGAGTTACAAAAGTGTGTGTTTTTCAAGCCAAAAGTAATGATAAACAAATAATTTTTCAAATCAAATTGTTTTTTCAAACGAAACCAAGAAGATAAAATTTTTAACTTTTGGTTTTTCAAAAGTTGATTTGGATGACAAATTATAATTTTGCCCCTCCTATAAAAAATAAATATGATTTGTGTATTTAAATTAAATTTTACTAATAAATTATATTAATTATTTAAAAATATTTATATCTTATATTTCATATATTATAATAAATTATTTTACTATGATTATACAATAATCTAAATTGAATATTTAAAAATACCAAAATAATAATAACAACTTGACATTATGAAAATAATAATATGTAAAAATAAGAATACTTTAGATTTGAGTCTATAATTTTTTATTATAATTTAAGTGTATATATTTCATATCTCATTATACTGACGAATTTAAATTTATATGTTACATGTATTTCATATATTATAATATTAATTACTAAATAAATTAAACTTTTTATTATAATTTAAAAAATATTTCATATATCATAATATTAATGAATTTAAATATATTTAAAATAAATATTTTATTTTTTAAAAAACACATTTTAATAATAATAATAATAATAATAATAATAATAATAAACACTATCAAATTTTTGAGGGCATTTTTAAAAAAAAATTATTTTTCAACTTTAATAGTAAATTAAAAGGTAAATTATAAAAATAATTATTTTTATTTGTCTTAGATTACATTTTAGTTACTTACGTTATCGTTCTGTTACAAAGTGGTCACCCTACCGTTAACCTCCGTTACTTCCCTAACAGCGGTCCTATGTGGCAGCCCAAATGTGCCAACTTGGATGTCCTACATGGCAGTCTAAATTAAATTTATTAAATTAAAAACATATTTTTATTCTAGCAATTAGATATTGTTGTCATTTAAAATTTATTTAGACTTCCATTAAGAATATAAAAGAGTTTAACGGTAAAATGACCACTTTGTAACAAAACGATAACATAAATTACTAAAACGTAATATGTCATCCATAAATAACTAAAATATAATATTTTTATAATTTACTCATAAATTAAACGGAGATATAAAAAGGAGTTCCGAAAAGATGGGGTTTTAAAATTATAATCACATTATCCAAACAAAAGAGATGTGGTGCATAGGTGTCAGCTTGCTAGTGGATGAAACACGTAAAAAAGAGTCCACTTTCTCAATATCACATAAAATTCATTGATAAATTATTTTTTAAAAAATTCCAAATAATTCAAGGCCTCTCAATCATTCCTTTCCTTTTTCTTTTTCATTTGCTTAAAACTATAGAGCCACAGTTTTAAGCTTAGCAGAGAGAGAGAGAGAGAGAGAGATGGGTAGCTGCAGCGGCATGGCATCGGCTGCCTCAGGGTTCTTGTTAATGCCCAATCTCACCGGCACTGCTGCTTCTAAGACCAATAACATCAGCATGCTCTTTTCCCCTTCCAGAAACAACTACTACAATAGCTCAAGGCTCGTCGTAAGGGCGGCTGAGGAGGAGGCTTCGCCACCAGCACCAACACCAGCAACCACCACTGCGCCACCAGAAGGTGGTGAAGCCCCTAAGCCTAAGCCACCACCGATTGGACCAAAAAGAGGAACCAAGGTTAGCTGCAATTATTATAATCTATGTTAGCTGGATTTTATAGTAAATACTAGGTTTTTTTATCCCTCGCACGGCTTAGTTATATTTATTAATCACAAAAATATTAAATTTATTTATAATTTTTTTAGAAAATGGTACGTTTTCCCAAATAATATTTAAAACATTATATATTTTATGCTATTAAAATTATATTTTAGTACAGTAAAAATAATATATATTATACGCATTATAATTTTAAATTGTAATAAAGTTAACATTTATTTTATAAAATTATTTGAAAAAAAATTCATTTACAAAACATTAAACACTTACAGATATGAACTCTTTTAACCTGATATATTTACAATTTAACATAATTTTTAAAAACACAAGATTAAATTATTCTATTTAATAATACGTAAGAAAATATATATTGATGTAATTAATATAAAACAATATTATTAATTTTACAAAATTTATTTTAATTTTTTTATTATCAATATTTTAATAATTCGATTTAGGGTTAACAATATGATTGCAGGTAAAATTTGTTAAGGATAAGATATATTTACATGGAATTGGTGCTAGGTGGACAAGGACGCCACATAATATATATTTACATGGAATTGGTGGTAAACAGGGCGAAACGTCCGAACCTTAAAATGAAAATTTTTTTCATTTTAAGTTTTTTAATATTTTTTAAATTTTAAATTAATAAAATTAAAATTACATTTTAATCATTTCTAAAAATAGTGAAATTATATTTTTATTATCGTATAAATTACAATTTAATTTTGATCCTATAAAAGAATTTTCCAACTTTTATCACTGTAGGTGAAGATCCTTAGAAGGGAGTCCTACTGGTACAATGGCTATGGATCCGTTGTTACGGTTGACCAGGTTTATTTTTATTTTTAGATTTTCTTTAGACATTTCTTTACAAGTGATGGCTGAGTGAGTTAAAACATTCACTTTACGAGTTGCAGGACCCGAAGACTCGGTACCCAGTGGTGGTTCGATTCAACAAAGTCAACTATGCCAATGTATCTACCAACAACTATGCATTGGATGAGATTGAAGAGGTTAAATGAGATTAGTCCATCAAGTCTTTGTAATTTTATGTTGTATTTTGTATCATATTACAATCTCACAGTTCATATACTAATGTAATGTATATCTGGCTTTCAAATCTATATAAATTTAATCCTTTCCTTCTTATTCCAAGCATTGTGGTAAACTTGAAATGCTTATAGATATTTGTGAATATATTTTTATATTGCAAATGAAATGTAATTCCAACAAATGGGGGTAGGATTGATGGTTTCTGTCCAAGACCGTAACATCCCCCACTCCAATGACACCTCACTATCCTCACTAATAACCCAAACCCAATTTCAATAAGCTTTCACACCAAATTACAAGCAATTATCCGATTCGGTCATTTAAGCCTCAAAATTTTGTTCACATAAAGTGTCTCACACTTTGTGAGTCTTCAATCAAACTCCAGCACACTGTCAATGTGAGATTCATAACTCCTCTCTGGGACCATGACCTGTAATATTAAGTGTAACATAAGTGAATTAAGACCAGAAGTCTAATGTAGGCAAAGAAGGTTGTGTTTCTATATATATATATATATATATAATCCTTTGCTCTATATAAAAGGATGTCTTAGCTTGTACTAGGGACCATGTTATGATGTTGATGAAAGTAAAGCTTACAGACGTCTGTCATGGCAATATCAATGCTCTTGGTTGTAGGGCAAAGTTTCAATTTACTTAACCTCTAACATAGTTGACATGTCACAAGAAGGTTGCCAAGCGTGGATCTGTTCGGTGTGGAAGACCAGTTCGGGCTCCCAAAGCCCTACAGCCAGATGCAGCCTGCATTGAAGCCTCGAAAATAGGTAAGGAAAATAAAAACATCTCCTGGCAATTAGAAATTTTAGCAGCTAATTAACAAAGAGTAAATCCGCTTACCACTTGAGCAGCAAATGGTAACATCTTCTCCGGTGGCATGCCCGCACAGAGAGCTAAAAAAAAAAAATGTGTTGTCATCAACCTCGTAAATGGCTTAATCAATAAATAGAAAATGAAAGGACCAGTGCGGAAATAATGGAAGAAATGATGCTCTTTCAAAGTGAATGACCCATCTGGCCAGGTTACGAATTGCAAAATGTTGCAGACTACATTAGTCTAAGAAAATGTAAGGTGAATGAAATGATGTCGTATGATTCCCCATAAAATGATACTAGTTCAGCTGTGAGGACACGAAGTTTCCAGTAAGGCTATAAGTTGTGCATAGATTAATAGAAGAAACCTCACTAATTGATGAAACTGTTGATGAAGGGTTCATCTTATATACGCATACAATCACCTTCACCTTAATCGAGTGCTATACAGAAGAATCTGAGATTTCTGTCAGGTTTATTGCTAATTAATAGTTATGCACTTTTGGAACAAAGGATGGTTGAGATCAAGACAAATATGAGAACCTTTAAAGCAAAAAAAAAAAAACCTTAGCTACCTATTTGTAGCAACTTTCAAATTAAACATAAATAGGTTTAATCTCTCGGAAAACAAAAGTTGGAGACTAATGAGGTCTGAAGGGATAAAAATACCGTAGACAAATATAAGAACCTTTAAAGCAAAAAAAAAACCTTAGCTACCTATTTGTAGCAACTTTCAAATTAAACATAAATATGTTTAATCTCTCGGAAAACAAAAGTTGGAGACTAATGAGGTCTGAAGGGATAAATATACCGTAAACTACTGCTCCAATAAATGCATCTCCAGCGCCGGTTGTGTCAACAAGTTCTGATGGTGGAATCTTTTCAGCTGTTCCGATAAATAACCGACCAAATACCGTCCCTATCCCATTTGCACTCAATTTGGTAACCACCTACAAGGGGAGCCATCTAGCAATTAAAAATCTGGAAGATGAAACAGAAGTTCATAATTGCCACTTATAAGAGAATAGAATTTTAGAAGCCAGAAGTAGCTCCGGAGAACTCTTGCAAACTAGATTTAGGAAGAGATAACTTTGAACTTGGATTCAAGCAACATTAGATCACGGCAGAGATTAAATGGGTTCCATTGAAAACTTAAAATCCTAAAGTATCAGAAATATGAACTACCTGTAGCAGCAATCCTATAAGATGAGCTGTATATAAAAATATGCAATATAATAGAGAAAATATTACTCAATTTTTCTAAGCTTTTCATGTATTTAAAGAGCCTTTGGTGTGGCATATCCCCATACGCACATCTAAAAGTGTGTCAGACACAAGTGTGGATACGAGTATTTCAAGAGAAATGAAGAGTAAGAGTAATATAGTGTAAAATAGCAACATGAATCAGAGGCATGCTCCTGAATTGAGAACACAAATCTAGAAAAAGATTTAAGACAGTGAAGTTCATATCGTGCAACTGTATTCCCGATTAGATATAATATGTAAGCCAATTATAAAGTCCTTTGCTTTGTATATTACCGATGAGATACATGTTGGCATGGTCTTACTTTCATCTTTTCTCTGCTTCAGTGATTCCAATAAACCGTGAATATCAATTTCTTCAGCATCGGAACCACCTGCAAACATAGTAGAGAATAACTGTAAAAAATGCAAATTCAAATGAATCAAGCAAGTATCGATTTTTTTTTTTATGGTTCCAACAAGATTACAGTTCCATTTCATATGATATTTACCATTTACACTTCTTTCGAGCATTATGCATCCATCTTCACCCAGTGTCACAATCACAAATTTTAAGTTTGGCAATCTCAGAAGCATGGAAAGAAGTGCACTTGGAAGAGATGGAGCCTTTGTCCACGCCTTTTTCATCAGAAGTTCATAATATGTGCCAAAAGAAAATCAACTGAGTTAACAAATATCAGTGGCAATGCACATGTATATCATCTTTGTAACTAAAGATAAAAGAACCAGGCCAAAATTAAATATCCAAATTACCAATTGAGTGAGAAACTAAAATAGATTTAACTAATAATGACAAAATAAGTTCCTAAAGATTAGAATAGATGACATCACTCATAAAAGATTATGGAAGAAGGATTCTATGGAGATTGGATAAGAGTTGTAGGGCATTTCATTAATTTTTGACACATGTTTGCAAAACCAAGTTACCTGTGGGGAACTTCAATGTAAAAGAAACATATAGTGATCCATCAAAAGATCAACTTACCTGCGGAAATCTTGCTGAGCATATAGCATAACTAGCAAAATTCAGAAGATCATCTAAACCTTCCCTTTCCCTTTCTGCATCGACTAATATTGGAATATTTTTGCAAGCTGCCTGTACTGGAAACATACAAAAGAGTGCTATTGATTTGCTATCAGTTGATATTAATGATGAAGAATGTAGAGGAACGACTTAATATTCTAGCAATCACTGAAAAACTGCCAGCATCGAATATACCATAATTTGAAGGTAAAGCTAATCAAAGAAGCTAAAATAAGGAAAATCCAATGGTTACCGAATAAGAAGAATAATCTTTAAGTATCCGACAAGGATTTGTTCATTTATTTTCCAAGTTTTTCCATGTATTTAGAGGGTACTTGGTAGTTTCATATCCTAATACCTCATGTCCCAATAAATGTCAAACACATATACTCCAAGCAAAATGAAGGAGGAGCAACACATCTCCTAGCCATATGATAGCTCTTAATTTCATCTGCCTTGATGCTATAAGTAGAACAAGAAAAAGAAAATGTACCTCTTTTGCAATAACTAAAGCAGTTTCGTACAGTCTTCCATCAAAATAGACCATATTTGCTCCATCCAAAGCAGAAAATAATTGGGCCTGTGAGAGTTCATCTGGTATCAAGGGTGGATAACCAGGGGTGTGAATACAGGTGCGAGTTTTCCTGAAAATTTAGTGTCAACTGATTGGATACATATGCTTTCTATTTTCATTTTTTAACATAAGCAACACTCCTTTTTTTTCTTTGGGTTCTTGGCACAAGTGTTAAGAGTTGCGGCTTATATCTACACCCAAAGAAAATGTAAATAAATACAGAATGCCTATATACAGAATCGGAGAGCAAAGAAGGATTTTTCAAGGAAATACACTTCTTACTGAAAGGATAACTGATTATATAATGCATGGAATAAGGCAACAAGTGCTCACGTTTCGTTGTCAACAATTATATAAGTAAATGGCGAATTCCCCTCCTCAGAAACCTGAAATCCACACAATTGGTTCAGAGAGAGGGAATCCAGGTTGTAATGAGACATTTAATGGCAGTAAAATATGTCTTATATGAAAAAAAAAAAGGCTGCCCACTGCACAAAGCTCATCTAGCCATCTATGATGTGATGTATGATAAAATACATTCCTTCCCATGTCGGTCTCTGCTATATGACAGTCCAAGTTCCTAGGTTCTTTTCTTGGCTTCTAACTTCTAGAGTCTAGACAAGTCGTGATCGACAAACGCAAATGATCTAACAATATTGCATAAATCCGGGTGGAGCATTATTTCTAGAATCAAATATCCAAACATTCAAAAATACCAATGGAATAAATCTTCGAGGCAAATAACGTTCTTATATCAATCAAGATGAAAGCAATGATAATAGTAGGCTAGAGATCTTTCCCACAAGTAAGAGCCATAAAATATCTCAAAGCCTTACAATAAAGAATGAAGTGTCAACTCCATCAGATTCAAGCTCCTCCAATATACTCTTGCCTTGGGCATCATTGGCAACCTAATGATTTATATGATGCAATAAAAGTGTTATCTCATTCAACAGTCAAATTTCACGGTGGAATTGAAGTAGATAGAGAAAATAAAGAAGAACAAAGATATGTAAGACCTTAGAAATTAGTCGCGTATTTAATCCTAAACGACCAACACAAGTTAAGGCATTTCCAGCATTCCCACCTCCCTGAACCTGTGAAAATAAATGCTAAACTAATCAATTAAACCTACTAGTCATATAGCTCAAGCTCTTACAGTTAAGTATCCTTCTCTTACAACAAGTGTGCCCAATGCATATCTAAACTTGGATATGAAAACATGACCCTCCAAGGATTCTCCAAGTACAAGGAAAAAAACTTAGAAAAAAAATGAAAATACTCCTGTTGGAGACATATCCATACTTGAAACTTACAAGTGTGCCCAATGCATATCTAAACTTGGATATGAAAACATGACCCTCCAAGGATTCTCCAAGTACAAGGAAAAAACTTAGAAAAAAAATGAAAATACTCCTGTTGGAGACATATCCATACTTGAAACTTACAAACTACTGGGAGGTTCTACAAATGGAAGACGGAAGAGCAAATTGAAACATTGATAAACAAAAATATTCGTATTGGACACATGTACATACCCAACACTGATAAGCCCGAGTAACATAACCTACTACGAGGTTCTACAACGAAACTGAATAGAGAAGGGCAAATTGAAACATTGATCAAACAAGAACTACATTGATCACTTAAAATACACTAAAAAACAGGTCCGAATAAGATAATCATGTCGAACCAAAATACCCATGTCAGACACATACTCTATACCCCAAAGCTTTACAAAGAAAGTCAATCATCATTTGATTAAGTAAATAAAAGTAGGAAGCAAGGGTTTTTAGAAAATAAGAACCTTTAAGCTAGTGCTTCGGATTTTGTCATCAGGTTTAGGATAAGAAGCGACGGAGGCCAAGAAATCCACTCCAACCGACCCACACCCTAGCTGTCGATCATGTTAACAAAATTGAAAACATTCATCAATTTTATGATAATGCTTTAACAAAAACAAAGAGGGGGTATGAATATACGATAGAGACAATAATGCAATATAAAAATAAAAAAAGCGTACGACGATGCGATGTTCAGGAAGTGGTGGAAGCGATTCGGATGACATTTGGGCCCTGAAATTTGAAAAAAAAATCTCTAGAAATGAAGCATTGACCATTGAGCAAACCACAGTACCACACTCAAAATTAGTTTTAACAACTATAATTTTTCATGCAAGTAACAAAAAATTTAATATATATATATATTTATTAGTTCTTAATTTTTGAAATGTAAAATTCATAGATGAATTGGTATCAAACTCATTCATCATCTCTCTCCATTGCAATCTTGCATCAAAAGAATGGGATTGTTATGGATATAGTGCTTGGATCCATGTCGATGCAATAAAGATTTCTTTGTGGGGTTTATTTGAATTTGGATTTCCTCAAAATTAATAAATGACAGGAACGAGACCTGGTAAAGAAAGGAGGAGAGGAGCGAGAGACGAGGTTGAGCTGTGAAATGACGTGGGGGAAAGGCGAAAGTAAGCATGACACCATTGTTTTTTCTTCTTCCTCCTCGTAATAAAGCTTTCTTTAGGGATAGATAGTGGAGTATCGTTGGTCAGAGCTACGGGCGTTGAAACATGGATAAAGAGGTGCAACTTTGGAGCCAACCAATTCTTTTCCTTCATGTCTGGGAGGCTGATATTCGGATTTTTTATGATAAAAAATTTAAATATTTCGGGTATTGCTGTTTTGCAGAAATTCCAGTTAATTTAACATTGTTTCTCGTAAATACTTTAAAATTGAAAAGCACATTTCAACAAAAATTAAGGGTTAGTTGAGTAATTTTTTTGAAAAGTATTTTTAAAAAGTACTGTGAACAAATATTTTTGACAAATACTTTTGAGAAGTGCTTTTAAAAAATTTAGTTTAAAATTTAAATGTTTAACATTGCTATTAAAAAGTGTTTTTTAGAAATAAAATATTTATTTTAGATATATTATTATCAAGTAACAAATATGTATTTAAATAATATTTAAATTAATTAATATTATTATGTTTAGTAAGAATATAAAAAAAGTTATTATAATTTGTTAATATTTTAATATATGAAATATAAATTTTGAATATTTTTAAGCAATAAATATTAATTATTTATAAAATTTAATTAGAATATATAAACTATATTTTAAATATTTAAATACAACCATTAAATATTTGTAATTAGCATTTTAAAAAATATTTTTTATTTTTAATTAATAATTTTAACACATTTGTAATTAAGCACCAAGAAAAAAAAGAAAAATACTATGTTATTAAAAGGGTGAAAAAACAATTGAGCACTAAAAGTGTTTTTGGGAGAGGAAAAGCTAAAATTTTTAATTTTTCCAAAAATTTCAACCAAAAGTAGCTTGTTTAGCACAATTTTTCTTTTCAAAAATGCTTTTAGAGTCAAAAGTACTTTTTTTAAGCATTGCAGAACAAACCCTAACATTTTCTACTTTTGCTTTTGATCAAAGAAGTGTTTTGCAAAACATTTTTTGTCTCGAGCAATTTTGAAAAACTCAAAAATATCTTATTTAACAATACCTTTATTTCAAAAGTATTTTTAGTCCCAAAAATACTTCTAAGAGGCAATACTGAACTAGCCCCTCCTCAAGTTAATTTATGGATCTGAATTTGAGTATAAATAATTATGTAATGAGAAATATTTGTTAACTTGATTAAAAATTTAACAAATATAGGATTGACTATTGTATATGATAGATTTGACTCCCAAGGAAAAAACACTGAATTGCAATTTGGTTCACAAGTCCTAAATAGAAACACAATTCAGCCATGTTCTCTTATAACCATTTCGGTTTCGCCATCTACTTTGTTGGGTTCCACCATCTATACCTCACACTGCTTCACACAACAAAACCACTTAAAACAAAACAATCATCAGTTATCACCTAGGCATTTGACCCATATTCAGGTTAATACCTCTCTCTCGTCCCCTACCCCCAACTTCTTCCTCCTTTCTTCGCCTTCTCTAACCATCTTAATCTCCACCGAGCTAACATTCTCGCCACATTTAGTATCAACAAACCCTGTCCCTCTTCGAAAAACATTATTTTAAGGCAAAAACATCAAGAAAGGAACGAATTCTGGACATTGTTCAATAAGCTAAAACCATTGGATCCTTAAATATTTTTGTACAACATCATTCGGCCTCTTAAGTTTTTTTCCCACACAAAGGAAACCGTAGCTTGAGAAATATAAAAAAAAAAAGTTGCATATTTCAAGATTTTAACTCCGAGGTCGGTTTTTAAAGATGACTGTACAAACCAATTAAGCTAAGCTCTGTGCTCCGAGTTCCCCCCTGCGGAACAGCATCCTAACTATGACTTCTTCAAGGCCTGTGGAGCAAGGAACATGCTTTACCTTCTTTTAGAACATCCAGTAGCAAATGCTAATCCGCTATATACAAGCTAAATGACGATCCCACCAGATCTCAATATCAAAGAAAAGCATACAAGAATACACAAGCAAATGCTAATCTGCTCTATGCACGAGTTAGACGATCCCAAGAGCTTTCGATATCAAAGAAAAGCATACCAGTTTCGAGAGGTATATGATCAGGAGGAGATGGTGCATCAAGTCCTGCAGTAAGAGACCCTCCAGGAGCACACTGGTTATCCAAAAGGAGGCTCTCAAGCTCATTGTAATACGACTTATCTCCCCCATGTACCTTGAATGTTCCCTCCCCATTTGTGGACCCTGAGGTTTGAAACTGTAAATAATCAGTAGAAGATTGTTGATTGCTTTGACCGATGTTATTGACCCAATTAATGTCAAAATCGGAAAAACCATTATATGTTGCAGGATTATTTTGATTCTGAACATGGTTGGTATCGTTGTATACGTTACACTGAGGAACACACAGATTGTATGGTGGGTACAGGGAGGGTGCTGAGTTTGCAAAAATGGGGTCCGTTCTCGGTTGTGAGGAGCTCTGATATGTATGTGTTCCTAGACTTGTATCAGAATTGTTTGGGCAGACAATGAGGTTTGGGTTCCTTTCGTTTGATGTTGTAACTGAAGCAGGATTTCGTTGATACTGTGATGCATGAGCAGAAGTAATGTTCTGAATGTTCTCTGGTTGATACTGTGATGCATGAGCAGAAGTAATGTTCTCAATGTTCTCTGGTGGAACATATGCGTTGCGAGTCACTGTTGCAGGAACTTCAGTATCTAGTCTTTTGGACATTGTGTTGGACGAGACAAATTGGGAACTCATGTACCTAGTCTTAGTACCTCGATCCCTTTGAATTACAGAATTACGCACACCTAGCAACTCCTGTGAACCCGAGCGCGGCTGAATCGTGCTTCTATTTAGAACATGTCGGCTACCCACAGTTGGGTTATATGGAACTCCACGTCTGGTAGAGGACGAACAAGCACGAATTATGGATGGCCTTGGGACATTATTTTGTGGTATGCAGTTCCCAGAAGCTCGAACTGGAGTTGGTCTGGAAACGTGATTTTGTGTCGTCAACCGAATAATGTCGCGATGCAGCGCTTGGTTATGTCGGGGCACTATTGTAGAATGAGATGTGACAGGAGGCACGGAAACATTTCTCCCATGCCTGAAATTCTTCCGCAGAGTACTCCAAATTTCCTCTTTATCAATGGCATGACAATGATCAGTATTAGAGATACCTGAGCCCCAATAACAACATGGTGCTCGCACGTCACAAACAAAGCAATGGCACTGCAATTTCAAAAAGAATAATCATAGTACAATCAAGAATCTCAAAATTAAAAAGTTCCAAAAGTTACCAGTTCACAGTGCTGATCATGAGAAGTTGAACTAAATGGAAATTTAGCACAATCATGTCGTGGATGGGGGAAATCTCTGCAAGCAACCTGCAAACAGATGATATAGAAAAATGAGACAGCTATTCAAAATTTCATACCATGTGTAAAGCAAAACAAAAAGTGTAGGTTCAACATTAAATATAAAAAAAACTAAGAAATGCAACCAGCATGTAAATGCCCCTAATATCACATCAGCTCCTAGATATCTCGCATAAGAAAACTCTGAGACTTCGTTCATACTTTCACTCTTTTGACATTTCAAGGGCTCATCTGGAAACTTAGCATCAATGAAACATATTTATTGTGCCCTTAAGATCATCTGAGCACAAAGATTGATACTTTTTGGTTCTCCATCAAAGTAGTTTCCATCGCAGCAAGTTCAATCCTTGAATATTAGCCGGAAAACTAGTGATCAGCTTATTTCTCCAAAAATTACTGATCTAGTTGCAAACAGAAAGGACTAAGATGCAATTTCTCACTGCAACACATGATTACAGTTTTTCAAGGGCTCAATTCTCACCTTTCATGTCATCCAAGTTGACACTTACGCCACAACATACCGATGATCCAATAATGATGGTGCTTCAGCTGGTTGAAAGGGCATCTCTAAACGCCATGAACATTCAAAATTGCAGGAGCTAGAAGACAAATTACTAAAAGAACAATCTAGAACCACAACAAAATACACAAAAAAAAAATTCAAGAAATGCTGAAAAAATAGCAAAACTGAATTTTAACATTCACCTTTAAGAACCCAGATATCAGAATAATCATATTCCCAATTGTAAAATTAAACACTGCACAAAGCCGTGCTCATTGCAAGGACATAAAGATATAATAGAAGTAATATCAACAATAATGCTTAAGAATCAAGCCAATCAACTATTTCTATACCTCTATATTCCCTTCCTTAGCATACATCGTAGACAAATTTCACTAGGAACTACTGGGAACCACATAGAGATTGATTTGTTCAAATTTTCTCAGCAACCAAACATATAAAATTGAAACTCCATCAATGTACTTAATCACAAAAACCACTAAACACAAAAGTTCAAACAACAAAATAGTGATTAAAATTTCAATATTTTACCTGCCCTTTGTGGCCGACAACAAGCAACTCATCAGAATCATCATGGTAATCATTAACATCGGACACCGCCTTTTCGGGGTCACCTTCCAAAACGATACAATCATCGTCTTCTTCAGTGAAATCCTTCCTCACCGATGAGTTCCGTGTCTTCGACTTCTTATTAGGGCTGACCTCCCCGATCACCACCACCTCATCGGAATCGTCGAACCCCTTATTAACGGCTTCCAGAACTTCCGAAAACCAGTCGTAGTCATCCTCTTTAGACTCTTCCAAACCCGAAGCCACCTCATCGTCGTCG
The DNA here is from genome assembly GCA_020496765.1 of Gossypium stocksii. Lineage (NCBI taxonomy): Eukaryota > Viridiplantae > Streptophyta > Magnoliopsida > Malvales > Malvaceae > Gossypium > Gossypium stocksii. The sequence continues at coordinate 8,878,289 of CM035623.1, forward strand.
TCGGAGCTTATATCGAAAACTACTGGATTTGACTCCATCACAAAAAAAAAAAAAAAAACCCGATGAAAATAATAATAATTTAGGATTTCTATATATTAAAAGGAACTAAGTTACAGTAAGTTATCATATGGGGGAATTTGAGGATTCTGTAATCTGAATTTAAAAAAGAAAAAGAGTACAAATCAAAAGCGAAAACATGGTGGAAACCACAAAGAATTGATGATGACTTGTGAATTTTGGCTTTCGGTAAAAAGAAATTGGAAAATTTTCAGGTTTTGGATCCGTCGATTTAGAATGTTAGGGTTTTTACGGCTGTTGATTGTATTGAGGGTTTTCTTGCTTCTTTTCTTTCCCTCTGGCTGAGAATTTTGGGGAAAGTGAAATACTGAAACGTACTTAAAACATAAAAGCGAAATATAGTAGGGTGGAAGGAAAATTACAAAAAAATCAAAAAGTAAATGGTTGGAAATATATATATATATACATATATATACATGCATACATGAAAATGAGAGTTGTTAAAAAATTATTATTAGTAAGAAAATTGAAAAATTAATTTTTTTTCAACACCTGATTAAGAATTACTAAAATTCGATTCGATTTAGAAAATTTGATAAAAAATTTAAGTTGAGTTAACCAAATTGTTCGAATTAACTCGAATAAAAAATTAAATTTTTCGGCTTAACTTGAATATAAATTATACAGATTGAGTTATTCGAAAATCTGAATAAGAAAATACAAAATTTTGTCGTTTTGATAAATGTTTGTCTTTTCTAAAGTTAAAAGTTAAAATCATTAAGTTAAAATTCAAAACTATTTTTTTTTATAAATGTTTACTTATTAAATTAAAAAGCAAAATAATTATATTGTTTATGTAGTTAAATAATCTTATAATTTGTCTACTAGTTAAATAATCGGTCCATGTAAACACAACATTGAGTATAAATAATAAGATTTGTTAACTCGACTTGACTTGATGCGAAATTTTTTTACTCGATTCGATTCGAAAAATTTTTAAATTGAATTTGATTGCTAAAATAAGATTCGTCATCTCGACTAACTCAAAAATTTCTACCCAATTCAATTGAATACTCACCCCTAAACGTGATTGTGTCACATTATTACTTAAATTTATATTATTATTTATGCTCCTAATTGATTTTGTGTCATAAGTCAATTAGATATCAATTGATTAGAGAAATTATGAAAATACATTTTCGTAATCAAAATAAATTATATTATACGAGTGTATTTTAATATTTTTACTTTAAAAAAACAAATAAAAATATGCAAATCGTGAACTTTGAACCTACCTGTAAACATTTAATTTAGCCCATGACTGTGAGTTGGTGTCACGGGTTAATCGAGTACCACTTAAAATGTCTTTTTCATAATTAAAATAAGTTATACTACTAGAGTGTACTTTAATTTTTTTACTTGAAAAAAAATAAAAATACGCACATGGTGAAATTTGAATCCACCTCAACTGCATTAGTAAGACATTTTTGTAATTATACTATTCGAGCGTATTTGAATCTTTTGACTTGAAAAAAGAAATAAAAATATGCACATCGTGAAATTTGAAACGATCCCAACTGCATTAGTAAGACATTTAATTTAATCTTGACTATAATTGGTGTCACGGGTTAACCAAGTATCAACTCAGTTAGAAAATAATTAATATATTGTTTTATTAAATGACTACTACTATTATTTTGATGATCTTTTTATCTTTTTATACTTTTATATAGTTTTTAAATAAAAGAATTAAAATTAATGTGTTTAGGGATTGAATTCGTGTTTAATGAATTTATAAACAAATTATTTATCACTACGTCAATAATAATTTCTGATTAAACTTAAAAAAATTTAAATGTTTTCTCTCACCAAATTTGTATATTTATATTTACTATTAATTAAACCTCGAGTTCGTGTCACGGGTTAATCGGGTGTCAACTCAGTGAGAAAATGACTAATATTCCTTTCTATTAAATAAAATAACTAAAATTAACATATCTAGAGATTAAATTAATGTTTAATAGATTTATAAATCATTTTTTACCACTACACCAATAAAAATTATTGAGCAAACTTAAATAAAATTAACTTTTAATGTAAAATGTTTTCTCTCACCAAACTTGTATGTAATCAATGTCACTTAATTGCATTGTTATTACAAGTCAACTCGATATTTAATTTTTAAATAATAGAATTTCAATATTAAATTATTTTTTCACTAACTTTATCTCTTTTTGACGTGCTATAATAAAATGATAATATTATTATAAACAATTAGAGTGCATTTAATATTATTAATATAATGTATTTATCTACGCATAATTGTAAAAAAAACCCTCAACGTTTGGGGGCTTTTGATTTTGTACCCTTGACCTTTTTATTTTTTGAATGACACCCTCAACATTACGATTTTTTAAGAAATCAGTCCAATTTTAACGGTCAACGTGTGTTAATTGTTAATCAAACTGTACGTCAACATAATAGCTCATGTAGCATGCCACATAAGGGCACGACATCATAGATGATGTCATCTATTTAACAAAATTTTTTCTCTCATTTTCTCTCTTACCAAACACATGGTTGTTGCCATTTTTTTCTCTCATTTTCTCTCTTGCCAAACATTATTTTTCTTCTTCAAAACATATGGTTAGCTCATTTCATCTACAAGAATCTCCATTACCATGATTATAATCATGCCTTTGTGCAATTTTTGCAAACCCACACCAAACTTTCAACTTAAAATCATTATTTTTTTCTCCACTATCGATTGCCTTTTTTTCTCTCATTTTCTCTCTTGCCAAACACCATTTTTATTGATAAAAAGACCTTCACGAGATTTATCATGGATAAAATAAGCACCCTAAGTACCATAGATAAAACAAAAAAAGTTTATATCTTAATAATACCATTCAAGTTTATATCTAATAATACCATTCAAGTCCTTGAGATTTGGAGCTTATTATACCACTTGTTTATCCCCTCCTTGTTCACCATTACTGCTTCTATATACAAGATAATTACCTTTGTATATGTGGGGCAATAATAGTTAAATAGTATAGCTTAATATTCTATGATTAGACCTGTCATTAGGGCTCTATGTGGAATCCCCTTTCTTCGTTTAGCAGTTCAGTAATTAACCGATGTTGGTGGGGGTGTTGATGGGCTAAAGCTTTGGGCTTTGTTGTTGTTGTTGTTGTTCTTGAGGTAATTTTGATGGCTGCTGCTGTTGTATGAATCATCTGAATCTAATGTCATTCCCATTTGCCTATTCTTCTTCTGGAAATCCTTTGTAGTACCAACTACATGCAATGTTCAGATAACATTCAAAACTTGCGAATTGACCCAATAAACTCATTGCAAAAGTCAAATATAATGTACAAATTTGAGAGCTTCACTTGCCTCCAACAGTTTTCTCAACTGCCAAACAGCATCATTGACTTGCCAAGAAAATTTAATTAGAAAGTGAAAGAGAGAAGAGTGGTGGATTTTTTTTTGTTACCTTGCAACCAAGAGAGCAAAATCTGAAGTTGTCGACAAGGCTACGCTCACAAACTTCACAGGTGTTGATGACACCCTTTCCAGGCCTTAGTTGTGGCCTTTCATTGATGAAAACAACCTTAGCACGGTTGATAACATATGTTTGAACTCCAGATTTGTCTAAATATTTTTGTATCTCAGACACCCTTATCACATCATGGTATGAAGACCTTCTTATCTTTCAAAACACACACATTAACAAATCCAAATTAATGCTCGATTTTTGTAATGAATGATTAAATAACAAACAAATCCTATGGGATTTGTTAACAGTATCAATTTTTTATTTCTGGTAAATCTCGTAAAGATTTTTTTGTTAAGAAAAATGGTGTTTGGCAAGAGAGAAAATAAGAGAAAAAAATGGCAATCGACAGTGGGGAAAAAAACAATATTTTAAATTGAAAGTATGATGCGGGTTTATAAAATTTGCACAAAAGCATGATTATAATCATGGCAATAGAGATTCTTGTAGATGAAATGAGTCAAACATATGTTTTGAAGAAGAAAAATAGTATTTGGCAAGAGACAAAATGAGAGAAAAAATTTTGTTAAATAGATGACGTCATCTATGACGTCGTACGCTTATGTGGCATGCCACATGAGCTATTATGTTGACCTACAATTTGATTAATGGTCAACTCACGTTGACTATTAAAACTGGCTGATTTCTTAAAAAATCATAATATTGAGGGTATCAATTAAAAAATAAAAAGGTTAAGGACACAAAACCAAAAACCCCCCAACATTGAGGGTTTTGTTTTTTTTGCAATTATGCCATTTATCTATAACAATTTTTTTTTATCACAAGTAAAACTACTTTTTTTTTTAAATTTTCATACATATTGTATGTGTCGTTATTTTTATTAGTTTCAAACTTTAAGTTTCATTATTTATTATATGTTATTTTTGTAGTGGCCAATTTTGACCCAAATCAAATAAATTTTACAAATATTTAACCCAAACCACCAAAATCTAACCCAAACTCCCACTACCCAATAACCCCTAACCCATTTACACCTCAATACCCGGATGGCCCATTTTAGCCTACAACTACAACTAAATAGACCCAAACACCCTAAACACACCCTCAGCCCGATTACATCAAATCAGAAACCAAAACCCCTAACCCTAGCCTCCCTCTGCGCCGCAACTACCCCCTGGCCACCAACCACTCTCTGCCACCAACCCCGGTCACCTCGACGCTTCCCATGCCCTGCAAACGGAGTGAACACGCAAAACAGAAAGAAAATTAGGAAAAACAGTAGCCAAAGTTTGTAAAAAATGGCTATAAAGAGCCGATCAAAATAATTGTAACAGGGGTTCGGATACTAGTTCGATACACAAATGTTCGATTTACAAACAAATATACATGCAAAATACAGCAAGATCAAACGAAGAACAACACTAAATCAGAATCGAAAATCAAAAGTCAATATCAAACATGGAGGTGATTTTCTTCATTTTTTTTTTCTTTCTAGTTTCCGGACCCATTTTTTTCTTCTTTTGTTTTTTTATAAATATATACATATGTATTATGTTTAAAAACTAAAAGAAATACAAAGAAATCACTATTATTACCTCTTTGAACCTCCGGTCACCGCGCCCGGCGGCCGGCGACGAGTGAACGGACGAACGAAGGTCACCGGACCCCAAAGCTGAATCGGGAGAGGTAAGGGCAGAGAGAAATCGAATTTTTTTTATTTGAACGGTTAAGAATGAAATAAAAAAAATATTTTGGCCTTTAAAAGAAACCCGTTGACCCGACCCGATTTGGCCCATACCTGCTTTAGGATCCGCGTGTTTTCTACGGAAGGGCTAATTGCGCTTTTAACCCTTCTGCTTTTACCATTAGTTGCAATCAAATTTTCTTTTAATTATAATTCGGCCCCGTTATTTCGTTCCGTTTTCATTCTGGTCCCCTCACTGCGACGTCGTTTTAAAAGGTATGGGGAATTTCTGCTTCAGTCCTCCACTATTTCTCGCGCGTTCAAATTAACCCATTAGCTTCCTGTTGTTTTTTTAATTTTGCCCCAAATGTTTAGCTTTTAGTTTAATTTAATCCTTTTAGTTATTTTACTATTTAAATTAATTATTTTAGTATTGTTATTTTCATTATATCTATTACTAATATTATTACTATTATTAGTCTTAATATTTGTTTTAACTAATTCTCACAAAAATACATACGCGTTTTATATAGTATTAAATTATTATTTTTAATATTTTTATGTTATGTTAACTTCCATATATATCATCCTTATTAGTATTATCCTTATACATTATTATATTATTATTTATATTATGTTTTTCTTTCTTTCATTATACGTATAGTATTGTTTTTAATGTTATTATATCTATTATTATTTATTTTTTAATATCAATATTTTAGCATATTTATTTCATTATTATTATTATTAGCATTATTATTGTTCTCATTATTATCAACATACATATTTTTTATTCATACATATTATTACCTTTATATTATTGTTGTAAATATACAATTTTGTTATCACATTATTCTGTGCATATTTTTATACTATTATATTTATAAATATTTTTTAATACTACATTATGTGTATGTTTTGCTTATTGTGTACATATTCTTGATACTAGTAAGTATGTCTCCTTATATATTATGTTTTTTATATTATTTATAAGTATTTATATATATATATATATATATTATCTTATGCATTTTTGTAATACTATATTATGTATATATTTTTAATATTATACTATGTATTTATATTTTCAATATTATTATGTATGTATTTCCAAATATTATTTTAATATATTTTACAAAATGTATTTTTTATGCTATTTATATATGTGTATATTTTGGCATGTTATTTTATGTATATATATTTTAATATTATGTTATTTGTATATATCTTTTTTCTATATTATCTCATTTTTTAAATACCTTAAAATACTCTTTTTATACTGTTAAATATCGTTTGTATTTGTTAATGTTTGGTAACAATTATATTTATTATTTGCCACATACTCGTGTTTTATTGTCTGCATGATTTTGAATTAAATATATGTTTAAATTACTTTTAATTTTGACATTGTTTTAAATTTTTTATTGTTTCAAATGATTTTTTTATACTTTCAATAAATTTCTAAAATAAGGCAATGTACCGATTTTAACATCAAGTCTGTGATTTCATCGCTATGTTGGATGAATCACGTTGGCTCGTATTAAAACGAGACATCCTTCTAAAAAAATCAAAAAATCTTGAAATTCTCGTGTTTTGAACGGATCACAATTAAATATTAAATCGTACTCATATTTTTGAAAAGCAAGACAATACACGTTTAACAAGATACCAATTTTGGGCGTCACGAGGGTGCTAATACCTTCATTGTGCGTAACCGACTCCGGAGCCCTATTTTTCTCTGGATTTAAAGTGGACCTAAACTCAGCCTTCTTTTTACCTAAAAGTAAATTTTTTTGTTAAAAAGAGGTTTTATTAGGTCTCCGATCACACCTAGAAAAAAGATCGGTGGCGACTCCCTTTTCGTAATAAAATCAAAATTCGGCTTCAAGTTTTCAATAGATCACCACAATTAGCGACCAAAGCTACGAAGCAAAAATTTTACGTCACTACAATTTTTAAATGCATCCATGTGTTCTAAATACATGGTTTCCACACACATAATGTATTTGATTGAGTTAGTCTCATAAATTAACTTCATCTGTATTCTAAATTTGTAATTTTCACATAGATATGCATGTGATAAGATATCTAGTTTATTTAGAAAAGTATTATAATTTTTTAAGTTATAATGCGAGAGTGGCATGTCATTGCATATACCAAAATTAGGAAATTTTGTCAAATTCCAAGATTAAAGTGTACAAAAAATTTAGGGATGAAATTGAAAATTCTTATCAAATTTAAGTTTAAATGTTGCTTTATCCTAAAATAATAAAACAAGGGTATCTAAATCAGATTGAAAACGAGACGAATGAAAGGGCGTAATTGGAATTTGATAATTGTTGTTTGCTAGCACGTAATCTCATTATAGATTATGATTATATCTGCTATTTTTGACTTCAGCGTACTCAAACTCACATAATGCTCATGTCAATTGAGCTAAGACTCAATCGACAATTAACACTATTTTTTTATATAATGGTTAAAATTTATCATTTATTTGATAATTCATTGAAAATATTCATCTATTAAAAAATAATATTTGAATTTTAAATGTGTGTTATAATCAAGATAAATGTTTATTTAATTTAATTTTTTTAAAAAATTATTAAGTAAAATAAATAGATAAATAGCTACTTATCACTTAATTTTAATTTTTTTAATTAATTTTATTTTTAAATTTGTATTTAAAACAATTTATCTCTTTAGTTTTATTAAAAAAATAAAACATTCAAATGGTTATATTTAATTTTATATAAACTTATTCAAAATAATATTAAAAATTATATCATTAAGACTAAAATTATAAAACAAGTAATTTCCAAAAATCAAAATTTATTCATTACCAAAAAAAAAGATTTGTAAAAAGATAAAAATTGATTATTTTCAAACAACATTATTTTATTTTGCAATTAAGTTTTATTAATAGAACAACTAATTTTATAATATAAATTTAACACTTATAAAATTTTGTGCTTAATTTTTTATATTATCAAACAACACCTTAATCGATCACACAGAACCCAATTAAGCAAGCAAACAAATTAAAAAATTATCAAAATAAAATATAGACTGAGAATCTATATTATTCGCTAAGCTCAAGATTACAATCATTTAGATTTTTTTTTTTTAGTATTTGGTTTAATTCGGCTTTATTTTTTATCCGAATTTGAATATAGAGAAACTAAATTCATGAAAATAAAAATAGAGAGACTAAATTTTTAATATACGAAAAGTACAAATATTTTTAACATATTTTATCCACTAATATATTAGTAATTTTATATTTTTATAATAAATCATTAACGTATTAAATTTTATATAAATATAAAATACCCTTCCTACAAACATAATTTATAGGTTTTGATCATATTTGTTCTTTTTGATACAACGCCTAAAACTACATATAACCTCTCCCCAACTCATAAATTAAAGGATAATGCGTTTCAGCACACTCAAACCTATATCCTCCTGCATTGGCAACAATATCCATGCTAATTAAAATAAGACTCAATCGGCAAATTCTTATTTTATTTTTAAATGTCAATGCTGCAAACTTGTTAATTCAAATGAAAAGGAAATATGTATGTTTAAATTTACATAACACAAAATATTAATATATCAAATTTTATTTTAAAATATATAATATTTTAAAACATGATACTAAAAGTTGATTAAGCCTTAACTCAGTTGATATAGTTGTTATTGTAACAACTAATAATATGTAGGTTCAAGTGTACTTAAGTGCATTTATAGAGTAATATTTTATTGAACTATCTTAAAATAATTATCAAGGTTGTTTGAACCGGACCGGTCGATTGAATCGGGAACCAACTAAGATATCAGTTTGGAGAGGGTTTTGAATCTGCAATATTTTAATTGTTATAATTTTATTTAATTGAACTAGATAGGTTGATCGAATCGGTCGGACCAACAAACCAGTGACTAGACTTGTCCATGGGTTGGGTCACCCGGCTTGCCTGAAAAGTAGGAAAGCTTGACCAAAAATATATACCTGAAAAACGGGATTAGACCTGAAAAACGGGATTAGACAAAAAAATAAATCCTGTTTAGAAAATGGGCTAGACCTCGAGTAAGGTTCTTTTGGCCTAGGCCCAACCCATATTTGCAAAAAAAAAAAAAAAAAAACTGTTATTTTTCCATTATTTTGTTGGTGTTTTCTCACAATTTTGTTATTGTTTTGCTGCCAATTTTTTAATAAAAAAGTTATACGGATCGAGCCTAGATTTAACATCAATAATCCAGACCAGTCCAAGCTTGAGTCTATCAAACGGGCCTAGAAATTGATTAAAGCTCTGCTCGAATCCGACCTAGCCTGGCCATGAATAGATTTAACGGTGACCTAACCGATTTATATCACCCATCTAATTTTGAAAACTTTCACAATTATTACTAATAAGGTAGTAAAAAAAGTATAAATATGGATTAAAATAACATGACAGTAGTTTTTAAAATAAATTGCTATTTTTATTAATTTAAAACAAAACTAATTTGAAATATAAAAGTAAAATTGAGTGAATAGTTAATTATTTATATTGATTTTTTAATGTTAGCAACAAAAATGACATGTTATTTGAACATGATTGTATCATATATGACTATATGATATAAATATATTTTATGTATTTTAAAGATTCGTAAAAGATCATATCTCATGTCTATATTTAAACGTACTCCTAGCATTATTCCATAAAAAAATGTCTATGGAGCACTGAGGCTTTTGTCAAAGAGTGTACAAATATCATATTTTCAAAGATTTTTTTTATATATTTAGAGAATTTTTGAAGAATTATATCTCTATACTCAGTATCAACATATGCACTCGACGCGAGCATCGGATATAGACACTGCAAAAAAAATGAAAAGCCGAAACAACGGAGATGATAAATATACAAATCATTACACCAGGTATGAACATGTAACTCACCAACTGTTGTACTATGAACACAAGGACGGCAGCCTAGGAAGCACATACACTCCCACCGGGGCAATGTCCGGTACTTGTATTACGTGTCCATCTCCGGTACTTGCTAGGCAGCAGATGAGAACCAGCAACATGCTATTAAGATCAGAGGCTAACCCACAAAACTAGCCTCTTTCATCGCCAACCCAATTATTCTTCTCCTTAGGACCAGTAGGGCCTTCCTCTCCATAAAGCTCGACCGGAAGCTTATCAAAAATGTTCTTCACCGAAGATTGAAGCATCACCGGTAAAACATGAACAATTTTATCCAATTCAGTTCTCGAATCATAGACAATAGTTGGACCCCATTTTCGCATAAACTGCAACCAACCAGGCTCAGCTACGATCCCATCTCCGAGATACTTAGCTGCAACGAGTTCGTAATGAGTACTTGAATCAACGTAGAAGTTGCTACTAGCGCAATCGTTTCGAATACCAATTCCTAGTTTTGCAGAACCCTGAATGTAATTCCCAGGGTGAGGAAAGCTAGCGTGTCCATTTCTTGACGAGTAGATGACCGCTTTATTTCCTTCTATGTACTCCAATTCATATGCATTCACCCATACACCACCACTGTGCTGAGAGAAGTATATGCTCCAAAGCTCTCCGGTAAAGTTGCATATACGGAGTGTAACATGCTCCCAATCACATACATGCCGTCCGATCTTGTTAAGTGCAATGTTCATAATACCGACTTTAAGCGTTGCTGGTCCGTTGAAGGGGCAGAAAATCCACAGAGCAATATCAGTGAAAGTCCCACCAAGTGCTGGTTTCACATGTAGATAAAGTTTAGCACTTGCCAAATTTCCTAGTTTGATAGTTTTCCTCTGATCACCACTTGGCAAATCAATCCAAAATTCTCCGTCATTGCAGCCACCACTAGGTAGATTCGAGCCACCGACATCAATTGGTTCACCTACTGAGTCCCCCTTTCTGAACAGAAGTGCTCCATTCTCGAAAAACCATGAAACTGAAGAAGGCAAGTAGATTTCATTGGGATGAAAGAAGAATGTAGGTCCATAGTGGTTTATTAGAGCATGAATCTGATCACAGTTTGGCATTCCATGTAGTGAAGGATCTAAATTCTTCAAGCATGAGAGAGGCAGTTCTAGTCCAGGTATTGACTCACTAATGCAAGAAAAAGTCCCAATGGAGACACCTCTCCCCAGCATCCCTCGATGATACGGTCTTGTGCTCCAAACTCGAAACGAAAATTCCAAATGCATAACTCGATACTTTTCGCATCTATCAGTTAGGTCAGCTCGAACACATCTCACTTTATCTAATTTTGGTTTTTTAGAACTTGTGACCAAATAACCAACGGACTTGTAACCCTCGGGAGGCTGTGGCAACCAGAAGAAACCGCAACCTTCAAGACTTTCCTCACTCCCATCATTCGATTTCCAAGCTAGTGTATAATCGAGAGGCTCCCTAAGGGCTGGTGAAGTAACACGAGTTGAGAAATCAGCGGCTTCAGATTTGGAAGGTGCCTCTCGAGCAACAAGAACAAAACCTCTTAAAGGTTGGTCATTAGATTGACAATAGTGACCAAGGATATAAAATCCATCAGGTATTCCAACTGGTTTATAAAACGTGACACCTTTTTTCCTGTCCTCCAAGTTACTGCTCCAGATGAACTTAAATCTCGAGATTTTAACGACTTCGAGTTCTCCGAGATTTAATTTTCCAGAAGCAAATCCCTGACCTGAAAATGTAGGCAGGTCAATAAAAGAAATTTCAAGATAAGTCATATTCAAAATGATAACGAAAGATTGAACTACATCAGCTCAAGTGAACCTTTTGACTTGACCTTGCATTGTATTTTACCAGCCTCCGCTATGGACTATGCTGCATTTAAACATCACATGACATCAAAACTTATGTTGTTCCGACTATTCATTTTTCTTGAAATATTAGTGTCCAACAGACGTCCAAATATGGGAACAGAGATATGGCATACAAGGATCCTCCAAATACATAGAAAAATTTAAAAAAAATCTGACCTTGCTGTGTCAGACACATACACATATCTGACACTCACATCCCAGTTCAAGAATTCAATAATGGACCCTATAGATTGTTTTAGCTGACATATGATGAAGAAGAATGATGAAATAAAGAGATGATACTCAAACATAAGAGAAAGCTCAAAAATAAGTGCTGAAAAACTTTTATTTGGGAATGGGGGATTTGCCTTATGTTGCTCCGACTTATTATTTTCTTGAAGGACATATGTCCTACAGAATATCCGGATATAAGTACAAGGATACAATCCTCCAAGGACCCTCCAACTAGATGGAAATCTTGAAAAAGAAATTAGGGTATACCCGTGTCAGACAAATATCCACGTCTCCATTCACACTCGAGGTATTTATGCAACAACAGTGGGCCACATCTCGAGTTCATGGAAAAAACAATTTGATGTATCATATTTGTTTTTTGAAAGGAATACAAAATTAACAAATGAAACAGTTCTAGGAAAAAAGATTTGTTCTTGTTCACCTACAATTAAAAGAATAATCAAAGTAGAACATAGTGGCCCTGTCAGCATAAGCTACAAAGAATAAATTGGAGTAAACGGATTCGTATCCAGTACCTATATTATCTGGACTCGGAAGCAAGTATAGGACATGCATACATGTATAGCGTGTCTCCACACTGATTTCCAAATATGTGTGACAAAACCAAGAGTGTCCAATATGAATACTTTAAAAAAAAAATGAAGAGCCAGTGTGACATAGTCTAGCATTAGCACCAAATCATATAACATTTCATTACTTCTTGGATAATTGTATAACCATGTTAGATAGATTTTCCACACTACCTCAGTTTCATATATCTGGATTTCATCTATCGGTAGAAGTGCTTACTTTCTCTGCAGGAAGTCTAAGGGCATAACAATTCGGCCTCTCAAACACAAAGATCTGTAGGGGATTGAGAAGGCTAAAATTCTTTCAAAAGGGGGATCTCTCAAAGCTGTGTTTCTCAAGATTTGTTGGTCTCAAAAGCTTACATCATTTGAAAGGAAAACTGAAGAAGCATAAGAACGTATATACCTATATGGAAAGACTACATCTCTGATATCATTAGAGCAAAACTCAATTGCCTATTCAAATGCAGTAAATTAGTTTTTAAACAACCCCTCTGTTCTTAGCCTGCTAATTTTTTTGTTCTTCAATAATTTTCCCAGATTTTATCGTTTGTTTCATCATTTCAATCTTGTATTAAGAACAAAAGCTATAACTGAGCACTACACTGCACTCAAAAAATCTCAACTACAAACTAAATTTTTGCATTCATTGTAGAAGTGGAAACTACAACTCATATTTGCAGATACCCCAACTGATCAATAATCCGATCTAAACCCGGAAAATTCAGAAACGAGACGAAACCATAACACGAACATGATATGTTTAATAAACATGATACCATACTCAACATCCCAAAGTACAAGCTATATATATATATTAGCATTCATCATAGATGTGAAAACAACATCTCATATTTGCAGCTACCCAACTGATCCATAAATCGATATAACAAAGAGGCAAACATATTGTTGCAAACTTTCCAAAACAAGGTTGAAAAATAACATCAGTTCATACAATAAGTAAAACAGTAGCTCATGAAATCACCCCCATCAATCAGAAAATAACAATGAAAAGGACAAGTCGAGGCTAAAAAATCCAATCAAAAAAGAAGAAGAAGCAAACCCATTAACAAAAGACACAATGCGAAGAAAACCCAAAAATTCAAAATTGTAATACCATGAGGCCATTGAGGAAGAGATGCTGGAAGGGAGAAGGGTTCAGGGTCTGAAAGAGGCAACAGATCCATTTTCTTCCTGTAGAAACATTCGCACCCGAACATTTTTTTCTCGTAAAGTGAAAAATTGGATGCTACTTTGCTGCTGATCTTTAAACCTGTCCGCATTATTTTGATATATTCCAAATTTCTTTGAATAAATGGATCAAAATGTCAATTTCGTGGGTCCGATGTATACGTATATAGATTATATATACATGTATGCATGCAAACAACTTCCTTTTTGTTCTATACAAAACATAAAAAAGGATAAATTGCATTCATTGTCACTAAATTATTAATAAAATTATGTTGTATTCACTTAATTTCAAAAGATTACAAAATAATCACTGAATTATATAAGTCTCCATTTAAGTATTTTCTTATGTGTGTGAATTACAATAAGAGGGCAAAGCCCGAACAAGAAACACGGCTAGCATAACTCGAACCCAGGCCACACCTAGGGCTGTGAACACCCTTGACTATCAAGCCATAACATGAGGTCCAAAGCCTTCATTTAAGTTACCGGACTATTAAAATGATTATTGAATGGCATTATTTTTCCGCATCGCTTGCACTAAATTAGAAAATTTCTTTCTCCTTCTCTCCTATGGTTCAATTTTTTTTTATGATACAACTTTGAACATTACGAATTCGCAAATCGAAATCTAAACAACTTTCTTTTCTGATTTCTGAAACCGACCATCAAATCAACTTGAATTTAAGATATGTTCTACTTTTTTATGAGTACTAATCCACTATACTGATTGTCGAGTTATCACTTAAAGCTCATCAGACATATTTTTTTTAAATAACTTAACAATGCAATGACTTAAATAAAAAAATTTAATTAGTGGATTTATTTTTAATATATAAGTTATTGTATATATTAATTAAATTATATATCAATTATTCAATATTTTTTATTAAAAGTAATAATATGTTACATTAATCATCATTATTTGCATCCATCTAATAATTTTATAATTACTCTAACAAATAATTATTCAACATTTGCTTTAATATTTGGAATAAAAAGTTGATCATGTGAGTGTTAGATCTTAAAATGTGGTTGTTGATCATACGATAATGTTTGCGGTATCTGGTTCTCTAAGTCTAATCATTTTTTAAGATTCTCTAATTTCGGTCCAAGGACTTCTATTAGCTGATAAAATAAGGTTTTATAGTTTCTAGAATGTATGTTTTTTCGTAATCATTTTATACTATTTTTTTCTACCAAAAAAAAGTTGATAGTATGTTGTAATTTTTATCATACCAATGTGATATACATAATTATTTTTTTTTTACCCGTGCGATGCATAAATTGATTATAATGCATCAATTAAATATATATATATATATATATATAATTTTTCTCAATGACCTTAGAAGAAAAAGTACAAACTGATTATTGAAAAAGAATTAAAACTAATAAATGAAACAATAATTAAAACTAATTATTGACCGAATTTAAGGACATGGGTAAAAAACATATTCATGACCAAATTGCATAAACCCATAACTGCATCCATGGAATGCACGACTAAAAAACATGTAAGACTCAACTATAACATGGTGTGAGGGATTAAATTGAATAAATTAAAACCTAAAATTATGGATTAAATTGAAAAAATAAAACTGAGAGACTTGAAATAAAATTATCCTCTCTCTCCATCTTTCACTGCCCATATAATACGTCTTTTTCATATATATTTAAAATTGGAGATGAATTTAATTTAATTTTTTAAAACATCCTTAAAAAAATGATACATGGGTTTTAAATTTATGGTAATATATAATAGTATAATGTAAATATTTAAAAAATATTAAGATATTTATTTAAAAATAATAATAAATAAAAATATTAAATATGATTAAATATTAAATTTAAAATAATATAAATACTTTTTTTAAATTATTAAATATAATGTAATTTGTTTTTGCCATTTTTGTTTTACTTTATAAAATCATTGTTTTCAGAGTTTACATCCATGGTGACTTTTGGAATTAAATTTTAGGGGTTAAATAAAATTTTTAAAAATTTTGAGAATTTTAGTGAAAATTTCCAAAATTTTGGTAGGTCTAATTTAAAGTTCCAAAATTTTAGAGATTTATGAAAATTTACAGAAAAAAAAAAAGAAAGTAAAGAGTTTATTTGAAGTTTTTAAAAGAATTCAAAGGATTAATAATAACTTTCAAAAACTTTAGGAGGCATAATTAAAACATTCAAAAATTTTAGAAGGCGAAAGCCCCTTAATTCTTATCCTAATGAGGATTTGCCTTTGGCTTAAATTAACAAAGGTTTGAAAGATTAAAAATGTCTGAATGATAAAAATTTCCGATGACAATTTAAAAATGCTTTTGTTGTTGGTTTGCTTAATCATGATCTCGTTTTCAAGCTTCACCGTTTTGAATATATTTTTTATTGTATAATATATTTGATAAGTGATTAAATTAATTTTTGTTATGGATAGTTATTTTTTAAAGGATCAATTTATTTAAATTTGAAACTGAATAGATTTAATATGATTTTTTTTCTTCTTCCTATTAAAACCTGTTGATACAGATTACCAACAGAGAAGAGAGGATGATGGAGGAACGTGTCAATTCACCTATGATGGGTAGAGAGTCTGTGGCGAAGAAAGAGAAGGAGGAGAAGGAAGGGAAGAAGAAGAAAAAGAGTCTACTAAAGGAGAGAGTCGATCATTGGTCACTCGTACACTCAAGCTTGTACTTGCATAGTTGTGCAAGTCAGCTGTCAACATGGACTGTACTATGTGGTTCTGCTTTGACGCTCTCCCTTAGGGCCGTATGAGGCGATTATGCCTTGATGGTTCTCACGAAAGGTGCGTAAGATTGGGGAGGGTCGCTTACGGACCGTACCACACAAAGGGTTGACAAGAACTATTCTTTGTGAAGGATTGTATACGAATTGCTCCTAACGAAAAGTCATTTATGAACTACTCAACAACTTATTACGTATCATATCGAGACGAGTATGTAACAAAATCTAGTATGTCCAAGAGAAAATATTGCGGTAATATAACATAACTAAGCGATTACAAAATGTGTCGGTGAAAGACGAAACTAAAATCTGGAGATATTGCGACCATGGCTAAATCTTTAACAGGAAGGGATGGTATCATCTCTTTCAAATTCAAGTAGGAATAGGATATTTGACCTAATGTTTTGCTTTAATTATGACTGAATAACTAGCTCTGCCTTGTAAGAAAAATGACAACACATCCACCAAACCTTCTGTGCTGTACATTACCAAAATACATTCCAACCCAAAATTCATATAAAGGCAGCTAAATTTTTGGAATTTTAAGAATGGGAAAGGGACGTATTGGTTTAATAAAACACAGAATAAATTATCATATATGGAGTGAATTTGTGTTTTTTTTTTTTTTTATAAATTGTATAAATATAAATACAATATAAATAATTCTAATTATAAAATACACCCGTATCTATTAAACGTGTTATACTAATTACTTAAATATTTTACATCATTTCAAAAAAAAATTAAGTTACTGCTTTATTCTACTTAATTGGGTACTTGAATTTTCAAAATACATTAAAAAGGCTCTCAAACTTTAAAAAAAAAAAAAAGCAATTAAGCCTTGTTTTTCTTTCATTCAATCAGTACTTGAACTACCAAAATGCATCAAAAATGCCCTCAAGCTTTTTCAAAAAAAGCAATTAAACCCCTACTTTTTTTTGCACTCAATTTCTAAAATGCATCAAAAGGTCATTTGACCATTAAAGCTAATCATCCCTATATTTTTTTCAATTAAAGCTATCACGTTTCACAACTATGGGCATGACATGTCCCAAAAAAATAAATAATAAAAAATATAAAAATATATTAAATATTAATAAAAATATAAAAATATTTAATTTTTATTAAATATTAGAAAAAAATTATAAAATTTTATAAAAATCATAAAAATATTATAAAATGCATAAAAAAGGATCTTTAACCGTTGACTATTAAAGTTAACAACCCCTTTTTTTCAGTTAAAGCCATCACGTCCCGCAACACAAAGTGACATGTGACAAAAAATGATAAAAATAAAAATCAATAAAAGTTATAGAAAAATTATAAAATACTTCTTTTGGTACAATAACTTTTATAATTTTTTTACAAATTTTATTCTTCTTTACATTTTTTATAATTTTCTTATGACC
Source organism: Gossypium stocksii (assembly GCA_020496765.1). Lineage (NCBI taxonomy): Eukaryota > Viridiplantae > Streptophyta > Magnoliopsida > Malvales > Malvaceae > Gossypium > Gossypium stocksii. Next base: position 8,896,490 of record CM035623.1, read on the forward strand.
CTATAAAATTTTATAATTTTCTTTCTATATTTCTATATATTTTATAATTTTTATGGTTGTTATAAATTTTTTAATATTTTTATCATTTTTAATAAAAATAAATATTTTTTATTTTTTATTAAAATTTAGTAATTTTTTATAACTTTAATTGATTTTTATTTTTATCATTTTTTGCATATCACGCAGTGGTTGTGGCATGTGGCATGTGGCGGATTTAACTGAAAAGCATTAGGGGCAGTTAGCTTTAACGATCAACCGTTAAAGTTAACAGTCAAAGGGCCTTTTGATGCATTTTGGAAATTGAGTGCAAAAAAAAAAGTAGTGGCTTAATTGTTTTTTTTTTTAAGTTTGAGGGCTTTTTTGGTGTATTTTGACAGTTTAAGTACCCAATTGAGTGAAAAAAAAACAGTGGCTTAATTGCTTTTTTTTTTTTTTAAGTTTGAGGGTCTTTTTAATATATTTTGAAAGTTTAAGTACCGAATTGAGTGCAAAAAATAAAACAGGGGCTTAATTGCTTTTACACCGTTAAGCTTATTTTTATAGCTTCTCCCTGATTCTTAAATAGAAGGATAATACATTTCAGCGCACTCAAACTTACATTTTTCTACATTAGTAACAATATTAATGCCAATTAAATTAAGACTTAATCAATAATATTTACTTATATTGTTGAACATTTTCTTCCTTTATCGAAACAATAATTTAAAATAAATAAAAAATGAATGCTTGGTTTATTGGTGTGTTAGGGTACATAACACATGCAAGATAAATGTATAATACCCTTTTGTTATACCTAGCACCATTGAACACACGACATGAATATATATATATATATATATATATAATATAAAATGTTGGTTAAATTATGATTTTGGTCCTTATTCAAAATTGAAATTTAATCTATATAATTTAGTCTTTTAATTTTTATATTGTTAGTAGTTAGTCTAGATAAATAACAACATTAACTATTTTCATTAAAATTGTAATTATGTGGATTTTTTTTCAAAAAGCAGAACTTCTATCATAAAAAATTCCACATCAGCACAAGAATATATATATATATATATATATTTAAATCCATATTAATATAGTAATTAATAATATTATCTATTTGAACTAACATATGATATATATATTTAAATAGTGAGACTAGAATCACAATTCAACCATCGAAATTTAAACGGATAAAGTAAAAATTACTCCCTAAACATGGTTAATTTTTTGATCCATATTAGTCACGCTTTATGATTGTATCATGTCATCTTTTAAATTTTTCGTATTTTTTAATTTATGTAATTTAAAAAAGAATTAGGTGAAGATCACACCATCATACTTTAATGAAATCCAAGTTCAGGGATCAAATTGGAAAAAAAATTCATGAAATTCCAGAATTAATGTGGACCAAGAAAAAGTTTAGGGACCAAATTGAAAACTATTAACAATGTCAGGGAGTAAATATTGCTTTATCCCAAATTTTAAAAATCGTTGTTAGGCTTGGCGAGGTGAGACGATGTCCCTCCCTTTGAATCGAAGCTAGCTATTCAACAACAAAAAAAAAAAAAAAAAACACCTTACCGCTCTCACCGGTAACGTCTCTTAGACTCAAACCTACGACTTCCCAACTTACAGTTTGGTACACACTGCCACATTATAATACCCTTCTTCTCCCTTTCTCTCCCTTCAATCTTCACCTTCTCTTTCTCTTTCGTTCTTTTGGTTTTGCCATGGCTTCAACCACCATGGCTGCTGGCTTTGGTTCACTTGCTGTCGACGAGGTATTTTCTTCTTCTTCTTCTTCTTCTTTCTCTGTTTTATAATTATTAATGTGTGGAATTATGTGTTTGTTGATTATGATGATGGCAGAATCGGGGATCATCAACACATCAATCATCAACGAAGATATGCAGAGTGTGTGGGGATAAGATCGGGCAAAAGGAAAACGGACAACCGTTCGTGGCTTGTCATGTCTGTGCTTTCCCGGTTTGCCGCCCTTGTTATGAATATGAAAGGAGTGAAGGAAACCAGTGCTGTCCTCAGTGCAATACACGCTATAAGCGTCACAAAGGTTTTATATTTTAATTCATAGACGTCTCCAAATTATTGTTGATTTCTAAACTTTTTGGATTATTTTAATTTTAGGTCATTTAATTAACTTAACCATTAATTTAGATATTAGATGCAAGTTTGGATTTAACATAAAACATATTCAAAATACATGAATTAAATTGTAAATAACTGTATATCTATTACATAAATAACTTAGATCCTACATGTTAAAAAAGAGGAAAAAAAAAAATGAAAGAGACAATAGCAATAAAATTTAAAAGAGTTATTTCTTCTCGAACAAAGGGATTGAACTAGTTTCACCAAAAAAAAGAAAGGATTGAACTAGTCCTCGGGTGAGTCACTTGGAATTCGTAAAAAACTAAAAATCGGAATAAAAAATCAGCAATTGAAACAATTTATAATTTCTTAAATATATTTTTAATTTTTATTAATTAATTATTTCTATATCAATAGTTGAATTGATTGAAGTGAAAACTAGTGATTTGATTTAAAACATTACATGTTAGATCTAAGTTGTCTATACGGTACGTGTATACATATTTACAATTTGATCCACGTATTTTAAATATGTTCCACTTTAAATTTAAGTTGATGTGTAAGGTAGGTTGATAAAATGATATATTTTGAAGATTCAATTAAGACGTTTTAAGATTCAGAGACCAATTTAGAATCTAGACAATCGTCAGAGGACTAAATGCAATTAACCCTAATTTGTTTTAACCCTTCTCACATAAACTTACGTACAAATATATAATATTGCTTCGTGTTTTGTTGTTCCGCAGGTAGTCCAAGAATTTCAGGAGATGAAGAAGATGACTCAGATCAAGATGATTTTGATGATGAATTTCAGATTAAGAACCGCAAGGATGACTCGCATCCACAACATGTACGTATTTGAAAAAAAAAAATTAAGGTGAAAAAAGAACAATTCGATCGATCAGATAGTTTTCTAAAAAAAAAACAATGGTTAATATTTGCAGGAAAATGAGGAGTATAATAATAATAATCATCAATGGCATCCCAATGGTCAAGCTTTCTCAGTTGCCGGAAGCAGTAAGTAGCGCAACTCAAGCAATCTCGATTTGAATAATTTTTAAATTGGATTTGAATAAGATTGCAAAGTATGAGTGTTTAAATTGATGTGGGCAGCGGCGGGGAAGGATTTGGAAGGGGATAAAGAGATTTACGGAAGCGAAGAATGGAAAGAAAGAGTTGAGAAATGGAAAGTCAGGCAAGAAAAAAGAGGTTTGATAAGCAACGATAATGGCGGAAATGATCCTCCTGAAGAAGATGATTATCTGTAAGTCAATATTTTATTTCTTAAAATACAAAAAGCATTTTTTTTTAAAATTCCTCTTTATTTTTATTTTTAAAAATTTAATCTCTTAATTTTAAAATTTTTTAAATTGCTAATTATAAAAACTCAACCTTACTAAAATATTAGACCAAGATAATTTATTTCGAATAATTATGGTAATATTATCACTTTTTGCAGCTTGGCTGAAGCTCGCCAACCTCTATGGCGAAAAGTGCCAATTTCGTCAAGTCTGATAAGCCCTTACCGGATAGTCATCGTCCTCCGATTCTTCATCCTCGCATTTTTCCTTCGGTTCCGTATTCTAACACCCGCCTACGACGCTTACCCGTTATGGCTAATCTCTGTCATCTGCGAAGTTTGGTTCGCCTTCTCCTGGATTCTCGATCAGTTCCCCAAATGGTTCCCTATTACTCGCGAAACTTACCTCGATCGCCTCTCCTTGAGATTCGAGCGTGAAGGAGAGCCCAATCAACTTGGCGCCGTCGACGTCTTCGTCAGTACCGTCGACCCTCTCAAGGAACCCCCCATCATAACGGCCAACACGGTTCTATCGATCTTGGCCGTCGATTACCCGGTTGAGAAAGTGTGTTGTTATGTGTCGGACGATGGCGCTTCCATGCTTCTTTTCGATTCGTTGTCTGAAACGGCTGAGTTCGCGAGGAGATGGGTTCCGTTTTGTAAGAAGCATAATGTTGAGCCCAGGGCGCCAGAGTTTTATTTCAATGAGAAGATTGATTATTTGAAGGACAAGGTCCATCCTAGCTTTGTTAAAGAACGGAGAGCCATGAAAGTAAGTTGCCTATCTCGCTGTGTTTCTGTGTGTGCTCGAGTACAGTTGAATCGAACTCAAGGAGTTAGAGCTTACGTCTCGAATTGAAATTAGATTTGAGTTTGGTAAAGTATAACAAAGATCGAATTGATCGATTAGGCTTATTTATATCTAGTTTAATTTTAAAGTTTGAGCTAAATTCGAGCTATAAATTGAATGGTTGGACTCGTTCGAGCTCACTTGATTAAACTCGTTCACCTAGTGAAATTTGAGCTTATTCTTATGCTCAACTTTAAATTCGATTATTTGTGTTTGAGCCTGAGTTCAGTTTTAATACTAATTAGAAGCTTGCTAGTTGCTAGAGCCAAGCATTAGAATATTGAATTCAAATTTGACTTATTTGATAGCTTGAGCTGCTTGAGCTTGAGCTCAACTTGATAACAGAATTCGAATTTTGTTATTGAGCTCGAGTAACTTGTAACTTCATAGGTCTTGTTCACAAGTTAACAAGGGTTTGATATACATTTCTTATGTTACTGCAGAGGGAATATGAAGAATTTAAAGTAAGGATCAATGCGTTAGTAGCAAAAGCTCAGAAGAAACCAGAAGAAGGATGGGTGATGCAAGATGGCACCCCATGGCCCGGAAATAACACTCGTGATCATCCTGGAATGATTCAGGTAATATAGAGATTACGATACGATTCATAATATCTACAATGTAAACCTTTTGGATCTTTTCCCATAGACATCCAAACTGAACCACGTAATTCTTTATTTTCACAGGTCTATCTAGGAAGTGCTGGTGCACTTGATGTGGATGGCAAAGAGCTGCCTCGACTTGTCTATGTTTCTCGTGAGAAACGACCTGGTTATCAGCACCATAAGAAAGCCGGTGCTGAGAATGCTCTGGTGATTTACTCATTTTCTGGTCTAATTTTCATTTGGTTTTTGAAAAGTGAAACTACTGAAAATGAATTGTAACTGTTTACCATTTTATCATATTCATTGTTGATCTTGTTTGGGTAATGTATGCCATTGGCAGGTTCGAGTTTCTGCAGTGCTTACTAATGCACCCTTCATATTGAATCTGGATTGTGATCATTACATCAACAATAGCAAGGCCATGAGGGAAGCGATGTGCTTTTTAATGGATCCTCAGTTTGGAAAGAAGCTTTGTTATGTTCAATTTCCACAGAGATTTGATGGTATTGATCGTCATGATCGATATGCTAATCGAAACGTCGTCTTCTTCGATGTACGACTTACTTTCATTCATCATTTTTTAAAATTTTGGTTTAAAAAAAATTAGTGCCTAAAACATCATTTTCGATTTATATAGATCAACATGTTGGGATTAGATGGACTTCAAGGCCCTGTATATGTAGGCACAGGTTGTGTTTTCAACAGGCAGGCATTGTATGGCTATGATCCACCAGTCTCTGAGAAACGACCGAAGATGACATGTGATTGCTGGCCTTCTTGGTGTTGCTGTTGTTGTGGAGGTTCTAGGAAGAAATCAAAGAAGAAAGGCGAAAAGAAGGGCTTACTCGGAGGTCTTTTATATGGAAAAAAGAAGAAGATGATGGGCAAAAACTATGTGAAAAAAGGGTCAGCGCCAGTCTTTGATCTCGAAGAAATCGAAGAAGGGCTTGAAGGATACGAAGAATTGGAGAAATCGTCGTTAATGTCGCAGAAGAATTTCGAGAAACGATTCGGGCAATCACCGGTTTTCATTGCCTCAACTTTGATGGAAAATGGTGGCCTTCCTGAAGGAACTAATTCCACATCACTGATTAAAGAAGCCATTCACGTAATTAGCTGTGGTTATGAAGAAAAAACTGAGTGGGGCAAAGAGGTGAGTAATATTATATATTTCAACGGATTACTTCAATGGACTAATGCCATTTGCAATTGTTATGTTTCAATAAATTTCATATAGGTCAGGAGTCAATTTACGCATTAACGAGCCTGTATTATTGGCATTGCAGATCGGATGGATTTATGGGTCAGTGACGGAAGATATTTTAACAGGTTTCAAGATGCATTGTAGAGGGTGGAAATCGGTTTATTGTGTACCGAAAAGACCGGCATTCAAAGGTTCCGCTCCAATCAATCTCTCGGATCGGTTGCACCAAGTTTTGAGATGGGCACTTGGTTCTGTAGAAATTTTCCTTAGTCGTCACTGTCCACTTTGGTATGGTTATGGCGGAAAACTGAAATGGCTCGAGAGGCTTGCTTATATCAACACCATTGTTTACCCTTTCACCTCAATCCCTTTACTCGCCTATTGTACTATTCCAGCTGTTTGTCTCCTCACTGGCAAATTCATCATCCCAACTGTAAGTATTTACTGTCATTATTTTTCGAATTTGGCTAAGGATGGCAATGCAATGGGTCGGGTTTTTTTGCTTGATTCTGTAAGCTTGACAAGTATTGTTTTTCTTGCAGCTAAGCAACCTTACAAGTGTGTGGTTCTTGGCACTTTTCCTCTCCATCATTGCAACCGGAGTGCTTGAACTTCGATGGAGCGGGGTTAGCATCCAAGACTGGTGGCGCAACGAACAATTCTGGGTGATCGGAGGTGTCTCCGCCCATCTTTTCGCTGTCTTCCAAGGCCTCCTCAAAGTCCTAGCTGGAGTAGACACGAACTTCACCGTAACAGCAAAAGCAGCAGATGATACAGAATTCGGTGAACTTTATCTCTTCAAATGGACAACTCTCTTAATCCCTCCCACAACTCTGATAATACTGAACATGGTTGGAGTCGTGGCCGGAGTTTCAGACGCAATCAACAATGGCTATGGTTCGTGGGGTCCATTGTTCGGCAAACTGTTCTTCGCATTCTGGGTCATTCTTCATCTTTACCCATTCCTCAAAGGTTTGATGGGGAGACAAAACAGGACGCCCACCATTGTTGTGCTTTGGTCCATACTTTTGGCATCGATTTTCTCACTGGTTTGGGTACGGATCGATCCTTTCTTGCCCAAACAAACAGGTCCAGTTCTTAAACAATGTGGCGTGGAGTGCTAAATGGTGTTTTACAAACCCTTGTTATTATTTTATTTTTCTTTTTTGCCACTATTGTTGATTTGCTGTGATTCTAAAAGGGATTTATCTTGTTTGTAAAAAATCTCTTATGATTTTGTTGGTAATGTAAGAGCAAAATGTGTGATTCACCTAACTAGATTTTACGGGGTGGGTCTGATTCAATTTAATTTCTATATGGTAAAAAAAAAATTTTATTTAAATTAACTATAAAAAATATAAATATTAATGTAAAAATAATTTTATATTATTTTAAATTTTAGGGTAAATTACTAAAGATATATAAATGAGGCGGTATCCGTAAGTATATAGGTCTAGTTGTAATACTGTTACAACGATAATGTGAGTATTTTGAGGTTCATGCCCAATGGAGGCTAGTGCTAGATCAATTTTAACCTAAACACTAAAAGATATAATTAGTACTCGAAATAGGTTATATTACGTAAATATAAATAAAAGAGATTTTTTGGATTTTTATGATAATAAACTATAGCAAATAAATAAATATTGACAAATTGAAAAGTGGAATTAATCAGATTTGATTATGGGTGATTAGCTCGCTTTAGTAATCTTCATCAATTGTCGTTTCGGGTTCCTTGTCAATCAACTAGTCAATATCTTAGCAGGATTTTTCGATATGTCCACTAGAATAACGAGTCAGCAAAGACTACTTATCTTCCGACCTCACAGTCCAGACTGGCTTGCGGTGAAGGTATTCATGGATAAGCCATACCAATTTTTGGTTAATTCCTACCTTGATGACTTCCTAGGGCGTTCAAGCCTAGGGTTTAGGTTCTTCCTTTCCCAAACAATCGATCCGTTGAGTAACCCTGTAAAACAATTAATATATCATTCCTCCATTCACTAATCCCCCATATAGGGATTAGTTCCTCATGGTTTTCATAAACAGTATAGAGTCGATATAAAGTGTAAATATGATAAGTGAATCGAAAGTATAGATTCCTCCTGTGATATGAGTTACCACCCCTTGATCACTTATAGTACCCCAAACATCTGACTGCATTTTCCAACTGAAATGGAATATTACTACCGAAATTGAATTGTACATCCAGAATAGTCCTAAGAAGACATGATCCCAAGCGGATACTTGACATGTCCCCCCTCTTCCAGGCCCGTCACAAGGGAAACGAAAACCGAGATTTGCTTTATCCGGTATCAAACGCGAGCTGCGAGCAAATAGAACACCTTTCAGGAGTATCAATACCGTCACATGAATCGTAAATGCATGAATGTGATGGACCAAAAAATCTGCGGTTCCTAATGGAATAGGTAACAAAGCAACTTTGCCCCCTACTGCCACTAAATCACCGCCTCCCCAGGTCAAACTGGTGCTCGCTGTTGCACCAGGAGCCGTTGCACCGGGTGCTAAAGTATGGGTGTTTTGTATCCATTGAGCAAAGACGGGTTGTAATTGTATAGCGGTATCTGAAAACATATCTTGTGGACGCCCTAAAGCGCTCATGGTATCATTATGAATATACAAACCAAAACTGTGAAAGCCTAGAAATATACATACCCAGTTGAGATGTGATATGATTGCATCACGATGCCTAAGGACACGATCTAATAGATCGTTGTATCGAGTAGTTGGATCATAGTCTCTTACCATAAAAATGGCTGCATGCGCAGCGGCACCCACTATCAGAAATCCACCAATCCACATGTGATGTGTGAACAATGACAGTTGTGTACCATAGTCAGTAGCTAGATATGGATAAGGGGGCATGGAATACATATGGTGAGCTACAACAATGGTTAAAGAGCCTAACATAGCTAAGTTAAGAGATAATTGAGCATGCCATGATGTTGTTAAGAAAAAGATTGATTTGTATTGTTAATAAAAGTGAATCCACAATAGGTGATTGTATCCTCAAATAAGATCTCTTGAAATAAAATAAAGAACAAACTGAAAATAAATCTAAAACCTAAGAAAAGAGAAAAGCTAAACTAAAATTAAAAGAGAGATTCTAAACTAAGTATTGATGTCCATAACATGTGACAAATGAGCTTATTTAAATATTTGAGGTGACCATTGTCCTTAACATTAGGTTAGTTGACATTCCCAAGCCTTAAATTTGATTGTGCAAACCAAAACGCCCTTTAACTTGTATTAATTCTCGTCCAGAGTTGATATCGCTGCACATCAGGACCTGTGCTATGACGTAGAAGTCAGTATACTCTTCTTTAAGATGTCTTCAAGGATATGTTGCGACACACTTAGGCTGTGTCACGACATCGAAGACAGTCTCAGAATTCCTCCATTCTGCTCCCTATGCTGCGATATTGAACCCTCCGCATTACGACATAGTGGCCAATATCGGTTAAGCACACATTTTAATGGTCTCCTACATACTCATGAAATTTATTAGCTCACCCTTAGGCTTCATTTGGCCCCTAACGTCAATAAAAGACTCAATTTGCACATTTTATTGAATTTAATTAAACTTACTAAAACATAATTAAAACCTAATGATAATGCTTGTTTTCAAGCTCTTAAAGTGTGAAAATTAGTTTAATTTTCTACATCGAATTACGACAGATCAATTATCTATTAACAACCTAAAGGACTAAATTGTAAAGGATGTAAAGTTATGAAATTCACAAATACTTGACAAGAGGTGGTTGGTTGACTTCGATGTGGTTCACTAATCATTCAATTAAGTCTTAAATTGCTTAAACTCCTAAAGTGGTTCCATTTTACGTTTCGATTTCAACTTTACCAAATTTTACGAATTAGTTCGGTTTATCTCTTGATCTTGCTGGCTAACTCGGAACTAAAAATTTAGTGCTCAACAAGATTACCGATATGAATCTTCCCTTAGGGTCATCAATCCTAATTTTTATATTCATTCAATTTAGTCCAATTTGTTGCAATTTAGTCCCTTAACCTAAAATTAGCTTAACCACATCTCTATCAACCAACCTCTTAGGAGTTTAGTTACTAATATTGAAAACTAAACTAACAAACATAAAAATAACAACCATGACAACCATTAAAGGAAAGCTTAAGAAAACTGATAAAGTTGGGATTTTTAATGAAGAAAACTTTAGAGCAAAACAAATATGAACATCTAACAGTAACATAAAAAAACTGAAAATGCATTAAACAAATATGAAAGTGTCAATACAAGTGAAGTAAATGGGCTGAAAGTGCAAATAAACCCTAGCTACTGTAATAACTAACTTAACTAACACTAAGAACAATAAGAAATTACAGGAAAAATATAATTGCAACTAAGGAAGAATAACAGAAGAAGAAACCCTAGAAAATGGAGAATAAAATCTAAAAGAAAACTAAAGCAAAACTAAAGCAAAAAACTGAACTAGTGTAGCCTTCCTCTCTCTTCAACCAATTTTGGTTGATTTAGCAACAAATTTTGACCCACTTTGTTGACCAAAATGCATTTGTATGGGCCTTCTCTGATTAGTTTTTCGGTTGGACAAACATTACTCATGGCGTCATTTTTTGTTCCCTTACAATAGTAATATCGCAATACCCAAGGTTGGATATTGCGATATTATTGTCAGTATTAAAACAGGGTGTTTCCTTGTCACTTGGATATCACGATGTTAGAAAAATGGGTTTGGAAATCGCAACGAAAAATAAATTTAGGAAAAAATTAGAGTTTTAAAATTTTTTCAAAAAAGATCTTAGTTGTGATATCTAAAGTAATAAACACTTAATCAAAATTGTACCTTTTTTATTTGTCTAGGATGAGCGTTTCGACCAAGTAGTCTTCTCCGCTATCCTCAACCTTACGTATGCCAAGTGTAGGCTCGTTTCGAATAAAAAATCAGTTATCTATAATTTTCATTAACTAATCACTTAGGATTTAGCTAATCATGCTTATATTTAAACCCATTAACAACAAAGAATCAAACAAAACTAACATTAGCTTAAACAAAAAACAAATCAATAAAAACCTAAACTTTCTTGCAAAAGTTTAGAGAAGACAACAATGGCGGCAAGATAAGTGACTGAAAATACGAAAGGAATGATTTTTAACAAAGAAATTTGAGGAAAACTAAATGACATTAAACTAGGATTAAAGTGAAAATACAATGAAGTTTGAAGTGCTAAACGAGTAAATAAATCCTAGCTACAATAACAACTAACTTAACTACCATCAATGGAACTAAGAAAAACTAGGAATGAACATGAAAATAGATCTTAAGTTATGGAGAAGAAGAGCTAAACTCTAAAAGATGAAGAGAAAAATGTAAAAACTAGCTAATGTGAAGTGTCTCATTTCTCTCAGCCAAATTTAACCTATTTTAGCATTTTCCTAACCCAACATTTATGCCCAAACTGCCCTTTAGAGTGTGTTTTTGATTAGTGTTGAAGTTGGACAAAGTCTGTGTAATACTTCAGACCCGGCCCAGACGTTATGGCTGAATCCGGCGATGTCACATTGAAGTATTTTATCGAAAACCACTTTTTCATTGAAAAACCCTTCTAAAGAAATTTCAAGTAAAAACCCAATCATGTCCATATGGCCCATTAAGCCCATTCACAAATGTATGGCCCACTAGGCCCGATCTTGTTCAAATCATTCAACCATCAATACCAACTCATTATTTAATATCACTTATCAACTTTTACCGGTTTGTGCCCACGAGCTCGTCGGGCCCATTTAGCCCCCTTCTGGCTCGGTTGGCCAACAGTGGCCCAAGATCATGAGATCGCTCTCTTGGCCTCGATAGTCGTATCCGTGTTTCCAAACGAATGTCCGCACGCTCGTGTGGTTACCGGCGTCAACCTTTCGGCTTTTGGCTTTTCGGCATTCTAGCTTTTTGGGATTTCGGCTTTTACCGATTTGTCGTGTGTGAAGTGTATGTACACACCTAGTTAATGAGACGTGTTACACTATCCTCAGTTTTGAACCTACAACCAATACCAATCCTCAAATCAATCCCACACTTAACCACAACTTTTACCAAAAACTGAAGCCTTACCATAACCTTACCGTGTGCCACCAGTTCTTATAGCCCCTCCTTAGCTACTATTCACGAATATCCTTAGATCTACATTAATCTTAATCGTTAAAGATGAAATCATAGGTGACTTGTTTCCACTTAAGTCACCCTTTCTCTTACTATAGACTATTCGGCCAACATATCTCAAAATCAAGAACACTTACCCAAAAGCCAAAACGAATGGATAGTTTTTTGGCAGAGACCTGTAGATCCCTATCACGTTTGCAATATTTGAACCCTACCCTTGTTAATACAGGGTTAACGATAAAAGAGAGTTAAATAGCCCTCCGACTTTTACCAAAACACACTAAGGATGTTTGACTAAGTACTTACTGAATCTAACATTTGATCCTGCGGCCTAGGTGGCTACTGGATGAGATCCGGCTTTTAAAACTTGATTAAGAGTAGATAATAGCAATCGATTTGTGATGGAGGGAAACAACAAGGAATCGATAAAAAGGTAGGACTATTCGATTATAAGGGAGTATTTGGCTTTTAGAGAAAGAAGAAGAACACAACACCAATAGGGATTTCAGCAAAAAGGAATTATGGTTATTCGACAATGAAAGAAACAGAATGAATGGGAGAAGAAGAAAAGTAATGGAAAACCAAAGAACCTTTCAAAGGAATTCGGCACCCCTTATTTATACACAAAACCGAAACTTTGCCTACCCCCAAAGTCTCAATCGGCTCAAACTCTTCCCCATCTCATCTCCTCGTTTTTCTCCTTGATAACTCCCCAATCCTTTTCCTAAATTTTCTCTTCTGATCACTCTCATTAGAGTCCATCATCACACCACTTCCAACTTTCTAGAAGGCCAAAATTAAACTCCTAAAAAATTCTAAGCCAGGATTTGAACCTAGGATCCCCTTGCTTGCCACTAACGTCACCTCTCTGCACCCTAAGTGACTTCTCTTATCCACTACACCACAACCTTGCTTGTGTCCTATTTTATCTCCATTTATTTAAAAGCCCAACCACTCATCGCCCTTGTTCCTTTAATAATTAATTAAAAATTTCTTCACCTCAAAGTTTGAACTCAGAACTTCTCCAACATCCTTAGACACTCTAAATTTATTAAACCCTTAAAGCCAACATGTCATTTGTCATCTTCTTACTCACTAAAAAAAATTATCAAACCCAAAGCCCAAAGCCCAATTTATCTAGACCCAAAGTTCGAGGCGTTACAGTCTGCCCCTGTAATCATTTTTGTCTCTTCTCGTCAAGGGTATCACAATACCCACATTGGTCTTGATTAAAGGAATCTTTGGGAGTTGGGTATCATGATACTTATAGTTGGTATTATGATACCAATATGGATGGCCTCGATCCTCTTTAATTTAGCACTGTCAGAGGTATCATGACTTCGATACTTCGATATTGTAATACCCCATTCTAGGTGATGTTTTCGCTCATGTTCGGGCCTCCGATGACTCCTTACAATGCTCAATCAACCATTAGGTTCCCTATGGCACATTTGGTCATTTCGAGTTTCAAAAGTGGCATAAAACGCACTATACAACTTATTAAAGCAAAGAACAAAAACTAAGTAAAAACACGGTAAAAAATATAAATTGCTAAGTTCTTTAAGCGTAATAAGAAGCTTAATTTGACATATCAAATTATGACAGATAAATTTCCATGCTACACAGGCTTCATTTGCAGACTGGTAAAGGTACTTGGGATGTTTTGATTTAGTACCTTCAACCATTGTCATAAGTTATATGATTTATTTCACCATTATGCATTTTTTCCATTGTTTTCGTTTTGCAACTCATGCCTTATAGTACAATATGGTGCAGTCGTATTCATTACGGATATCAACAATCAAAATTGGTATGAAAATCTTATGATTCACTTTTACCATAAGTAAGACAATTTAAGAGATAAAGTAAGAATTCAATTTTGGATGATCCTGTGACATACTTGTAACAACACAAATATTTCACTATGGATAAGACAATGCTAGAGATAAAGTTAGAATCCAATTTCAGATAATCTTATGACATACCTGCAACAACACAAATATGTTGAGCATCATATTTTTTAATTGTATAGACTCTCGCCTTTATTTCAAATGATTTTTATGGACATCTACTTTCATTTCACATTTCGTCTTATATTTTTTGACTTGCGATTTTGTAACATCAAAGTGGACTCCATGCTTTATGTTATACTAGTTCACTACAACAACATTATCTTCAGAGGAAAACTCCATTCCAACTTGTAAATTGTCAAAATTTGTAAAAATTTGCGTGGCTCGATCTTTTATGAGGAAGTTCTGAAAATCCTAACCCATCTTCAGTATCAAGGTTGAATTAAGCATGTAAGGTAGAGGTTTATATGCTGTAAAATTTGGTTAGGTTCCTCTAGTATTGTCCAGACCTTCATTGTCAAAACCATTCCCTTCTGGTTCAATAGGATTAGCCTTTAGTTTAAAAAATAATACAAATATGAACTATTTAACTAGGACTCTCGGATTGGGTCATTATTGGTTTCATCTCATTTTTATTTTCATTTTTCTCTTTGTTATCAATCCTAATTGTGGTTTCATGTCTAGGGTTGGATATCCCTTCGCCGATGCAGGTTGTAAGGAGAACATCATTCATTTTTGTCAACCCTACATTAAAATCAATATTACTTACATATTGCCCATCCATGTAACTTGATGGCATACCCACATAAGTGTTTCCAACATAGAATATCGGCATTTCAAAGTTGAAATCAAAAGCACTCAAAGAATGTTATGCTAGGGTCTTTGTAACATCCCTAACCCGTATGCATCGCCGGACGAGGGTTATGAGATATTATGAGACAATCGAAATAAACCATAAACATTTTTATAATTATAAATCATACATCATCATTTCATATTCAATCATATACAAAGAGTCCCTTAAAGAGGTCTACGAGACCTTAAACATGCATCAAAAGAAGGCCGAAACTAAACCAAGCTCATACAAATTTTTTAAAAACTTAAACATTTTTTAACGCTATAGAGGTCACATGCCTGTGTGGGTAGGTTGTGTGCCTCACATGACCTTAGACACATCCATGTGTCTAAGCCGTCACAAAATAAGGCATACATGCTAACTTGTGCCACACGACCGTAATAGCTCGATTTAGACCCTAGTCGGAATAGTGGTTTTGGGACCACATATCTGAGTCAGAAAAATATTTTAATATTATTTTCTGTGCTTATAATATGTGAATTAGCATGTGTGAAAGTCTCGTATGAAAATTTGGTTGTTTGTGTGTCAAATTATAAAAAAAGGACTAAATCGCTAAAGATGCAAAAGTGGCTTTCTATTTGATTAATGGCAGAATTTATGTGATTTATTAATAGAAAAGTCCTTATGTGGTTATTTGACCATTGAAGGCATTAAATTACTTCAATGGACATTAGTTAATGGCTTATTAATGTTTTAAATGCAAGGTTAATTTAGTAAATGAAGTACTAATATTTGTTTAATAAAACAAAAGCATAGAAATTGGCCATTAACTTGTTCATATAGCCAAAATTCACAAAAGAAAGACAAAAAAAAAAAAAAAGAAAGCTAGGGTTCGACACTTTGGGATTTAAATTTAGGTATGTTTTTACTTTGGTTTTTGATAATTTTTACGTTTTTGAGATTGTTGCTTAGTCTATTATCAAGCCCATGTTTCAATTTGAGAAATTGATGAGGATTTCAAAATATGCTATTGATGATTTTGTGTGTTAAATGATGTTAGTTGATGAATTATGGAAGTTTTTTATGAGGTTAATATATTTTGTTCTTGGATTTTTGATGAATTTATCTAATTTAGGCTAAATTGAGAAAATGAGAAATTAGAGGACTAAATTGTAAAATAAATATGATATATCGGCTTATTTGAATACCATGAAAATTTGACTAGGCATATATGTTATGAGATTTGGTGAATTTGATGATTTTGTGAATTAGGGACTAAATTGTCCAAATGTGAAAATGTGAGGGCTATTTTTCAAAATGCCCTAATTATGTGTCTTTGTATTGAATTGATTGAGTGTGAGATAGAATCAGTTAATTTTAATACATATAGATCAAGAAAAGCGAAATCCGAATTTGGATCGCGGGAAATCGAAAGTTGACGAATAATTGACTCTTTTAGACTATCACACTCGAGGTAAGTTCATAAGTAGTAATTTCATTTTAAATGTTGTTAAATGCATTAATTGATTATGTATAAATGTTGATGATTGAAACCTCAGAGAAGGTAGAATTAGTGAAATTGATGTTACGGAATAGATAGCGATGTAAACGATATGTGAGAAAGCTTGGTTGAACCGTAGGATTATCTTCAGAATGCTAGTGACATGACATTAGGTTTTGTTTTGGCTTCGGGCCATGATATCGGCACTATGGGTGCGAGTAATACCTTGATTTAGCTACGGGCCATGATATGGTATTATATGGGAGCGACCTTGAGTTGGCTACGGGCCATGGTATAGGTGCTCCGGGATAAGTCACCTTGAGTTGGCTACAGGCCATGGTGTAGGTACTTATCGACCGAGAAGTTCATGTAGCTGATTCTTACTTGAATGGTTCAATGAATGAGCAAAGGTTGTAATTGAGTAAAAGAGGTTAATACGAATTGAACAGGTACGTACGATGTCTATACGAGAATTATTGAGATGAAATAATGAGAATTGTTGAGAAAAGCTAATTAAGATGAATGAACCATGTTATGAAACATGAAGAAAGGTTTGTGGTTGTATGTTCATGGCTTAAATGGTGAAAATGGTTGTTTTACAATTGATATTGTTATTTGAATTACTTACTTGTGACTTACTAAGCTATAAAGCTTACTTGGTGTGTTTCTTTCTATTTTGTAGATTGTCAAAGCTACTGAAGGCTTGGAAATGGTCGAGGATCATCATCGCACTATCTAAACTTCATTTGGTACATTTTGTGGTTGTATATAGCTAAGTATGACATGTATATGTTATGCTAAGTGATTTGGCTAACTAATAGGTTGTGAATATGCTTGGATTTGGTATGTGTTTTATGATGCATATTTGATATGTTTTATGTTGTATTTTTGGCCTATTATGAAATGGTCATTTTGGTATGAAAGGTGTTGTGGTTTCGGTAAGATATGGTATGAAATGAAAAGAATTATAATGTGTTATGGAACATGTGTTTTAATATGTTTATAGCTTGCAATTTGGTATGATTTAGCATAGTAAATGAGTTTGATTTTGGTTGATAATAATTTTATTGTATTTGTGTATGATTTATAATTGTAAAAATGTTTATGATTTATTCTGATTGTCCAATAATATCTCGTAACCCTAGTCCGGCATGGATACGAGTTAGAGATGTTATAGTCTTCACGTTTGGGTTATCAAATAACCTCGATTGTACGCTAAAGTTGAAATCGAAGGATGAAACCGAGGAATGCCTTCTTATTAATGATTTCGACATTCATTGATATGAGCTTTGTAACAATATCGTGAAACCACCACATAGCTGTATAGTTAGACTTTCTGCTTGTAATGACCCAAAATCCGTGGGCACCAGAAAAGTGTATTGTCGGGCCTCCGTCTTAGAAAATTAAATCCTTAAATAATTATTAGGAATAATTATGACTCTAGTTGTGTGTCTAAATAGGTTTTTAATTAGGTGAAACTAGTTTAAATTAGAAACAATTAGTAGATAAGACTAAATTGAATAAAGTGCAAAAGTTTAATTATAGAATAGAAAAATTATTAAGGGATTAAGTTGGCAATTAACCCAAAGTAAGTGACATGTGTATAAAAGAGAAATAAATACATGTGTATGTGTACTATTGGTCCAATTGTATTTTATGTGTGTATTTACTTAGAATTTAAGTAATTTTAATTATTTAATTATTTGATTTTAATTAAGTAAATATCTAATTATTTAATTATTTAAATATTATAATTTATTTAATAAATTAATGGAGACAAGTGTATGGCAAGAATTTTGTACATGTGTCATAATATGTATTTATACAAATGTATAGATATAATTAGTTATAATTAGATATTTTATATTCATTAATTAATAAACTAAATAAAAGAAATAAGGTAAATAAATAAAAGAAATAAAAGAAAAAGAAAGATAGAAAAGAACAGAGACACTCACGAAACAGAGAAAGAAAGGAAAGAAAGAAAGAAAAAGGAAAAATTGGAGAATTGAAGCTTGAAAGTTAATTTGGTAAGTTAATTAAGTCATTTCCTTTCTAATTTTGGTATTTTTGAAGCTTTAGAGAAAGATTTTCTTGAATTCATGAGAAAATATTGAAAATTAATGGAGGTTTGATTAGGGTTTATGTTGAAGAAATGATGAAATTAGGGATTAATTTGATAGAATTATGAATTTGAATTGAATTAGGGACTTAATTGTAAAACAAGCCATAAGTTTTGAGTTTTAGGGATTAAATTGAAAGAAATTTGGAATTATGGAAAAATGATGAAAATTTGATAGTTATATGAATATTTAGATGGAAATTGAATAGAAATAAGGTATGAATTGGTGTTATAAATTTGGTTATTAGCATTTTACATCAAAACAGTTTTGGGAAGTAGCAATGGTTTGACTTTGAAAATTCACTAAAAATTGTAGGAATTGAATTATAGGATGAATAATATATGAAATTAAAGCTTATTGAGTCTAGTTTCTTATAGTAGAAACAGTGTAAGCAATGAATTTATGAATCAAGAGATATTTGAAATTTAGTAAGACTGGTTTAGGGTGATTTCGAGATACTCTGTTTTGAATTTGGAAAATCATTAAAAATTGTACAAAAATTATTATGGAGTGTAATTTATATGTGTGAACTCCTTAATGAATCTAGTTTCAAAAGAAATAAACATGAACCTTATTCGAGTTCTGTATAATGAGATAATTGATTTTTAGTAGAGAGAGGTCAGAACTGTCGAATGGAGTAACAAGGGAGACTTTAATGAATAAACTGTACTAATTGGCTAGACCAAAAATTCTGAAAATTTTATGGTGAGAAGATATATGAGTCTAGTTTCAAGGAAAATTTACGGATATTAATTTGGAGTTTCGTAGCTCAAGATATAAATAATTTAGTAACAGTGACTCAAATAGACAGCTTAACGGTGAAATTATATATATCTTAAAAATGATTAAATTTGCATGTTTAGGCTCATGAATTAAATTGAATTGTGTTAAATTGATGATTATAAATTATTATTATTTTCGTAGCTAACAAGGAAAAAGAGGCATCGGCATCGAAAGGAAAAGAAAAGATCGTCGAGGAGTGAACGCGTATTTCGGGTTTGTATTACTATAACTCAAACTATTTATTAAATGTATATTGAATTTATGGATATGGAATAATTAAGATAAGGTAAGTATTATATTTGAAATTAAACATGAGTATGTGAGAAAATTTATTTATATATGAATTAAAGTAATAGATGTTGAATTGATTGAGTATTGGAAATTTTTGTGGAAACGAAAGTGAAATTGGAAAAATAAAAATAATACCCTATTAACTTGTCGGACTAGATTTGATACAAATGGCATGCCATTGGATTTGTGATGTGATGAGGAGATTTGTAGCTCGGCCGAGGAGATGATTCTGTTATTATATGCTTCGGTTTATCCGAAGAGGCATTTCATGCCTTACTGGTGTGTTCGGGAGGATATGATATACTGGTGTGTTTGGGAGGCTATATTATACTGGTGTGTTATGGAGAATTTCATTATTTTGGTGTGTTTGGGTTGGATATTCTGGTGTGTTTGGGTGGAATCTGCGTATCTGTCAGAGTCCGAGCCTTGTTAATAGGGTAAACAATTGAAATGAAAATTTAAAAATGAGATTGATTGTCCTGGCACTATTGAAAGTACGAGAAAGAATGCACAAGATAAATTATGAATTGAATCAGTATGTGAAAAATTTATGAAGTGGTATTCAATTATATATAATTAGTTTTAATGATTTATAAGCTTATGATTGATGTTTATAAATTATTAATGTTAAATAGTTTGATTTATAGTAATACCATTGAGTATAAAATACTCAGCGTACGGTTGTTTCCGTACGCAGGTCATTAGAATTTCGGATCCGGTCCAGCATCCAGAACGATCCCGACTCTAACACGAAGATTTTGGTGACGTATCTCTTCCTTTATATTAAGTGGCATGTACTAAGTGAAAGTATGTGAATTATGTAATTATGTTATATAATTTTGAGTTGTAAATAATGGTTAAAATGTTTTGAATGATGAATGAAATACTAGTTATATAAATGGTAAAATTTGGTACTAAATTGGATAAAGAATGAAGTTATAAATTATTTCTTTATTTGTTATGATATTTGATTAAAGTATTAAACCAATGTTATGAGCTTGATTAGAAGTGTTTGATGTGTAAAATCTTTGGTTGAACATTGGCATGGGTTTATTTTGATTTGAAACTGCAGGGGGTTTTATGTAAAAATAAGCAGAAATGCTGCCCAAATTTTTATAAAAAAAAATTATTAGATTACACGAATAAGTCTCGAACCACTTTAATACATATTTAGGCTTTGAGAGTTCAATATAGGGATTAATTATACCTTGAATATTATTTTATTTAAACTAATTTTTATTAAATTATACTTTGAATATTATTTTATTTATGAATTACTCGTAAGTTATCTGATACATCCGGTAATGCGTCGTAACCCTGTTCCAGCAACGGTTTGGGGTTAAAGGGTGTTACACTGCTTCCTATTCTCGAAAAAAATTAATTGGAGCTATTGTTAAACTCGAACCACCTTTCTCAATATCGGTAAACTGGGCATATAACTTTATTATAGATTTTTCAGTAGAGTAATACGTATTGAGCATTACCTCGACATCCATGTCACTTTCAAGCTCAAATTTATCATATCTAATAGGATTCGTTGACGTTAGGTATATATATTTCGAGTTCGAAATTCTCCTCTCGCTTGAAATTGAGACTTTCCTTCAAAATTGTTGTTAAGTATAACTCCTATTTTAGTCAAATTTGAGAAGTAATCTTCTAGTTAAACTCTGTTTATTTATTTCAATCAAACTCTGATTAGTCTAGATTATTTTATTATTATTTGACCTATGAATTTAGTTTATAAATAGGCTCTTTTACAACCTTAGAAAAAAAATACCAATTAGAAATTAGAACTCATAACACTTTTAGAAAATTTTATGTTTATGTTTTGAGGGTTTTTTATTTTTGGGTTTTCGAGGTTTAGTTTTATCTCTATCTTTTGTACTCTTTGTTATTTTGTCATTATAGTAAAATTATCTTTGCTCGTGGTTTTTTAATCCTCTCTGGATGAGTTTTTCTACGTTAAATTTGTGTATTCAATTTCTCAATTTCTTCTGCTATTTTTTTACTTGTTGCTTAATCAGGTTGATCTCCAACAAGTGGTATCAGAGCTAGTTTAATTTTCGTAGATCAGCCTGCTCAGAGATGGCAACAACATTTGAAATTGAGAAGTTTGATTTTGTCACAAATTTCAATCTGTGGCAAGTTCGGATGGTGACAATTCTAGTTCAAACTGGCTTGAAAAAGGTTGTTGCTGGGAAAAAGCCTGAGAATCTAAATCAAATAGAATGGGAAGAGCTTGATGAAAAGGCCTTGTCTGTAATCCAATTGTACCTCGCAAATACGGTATTGCAGGAGGTATTGATGGAGAAGACCTCATACACCTTGTGGAAAATGTTAGAAACTCTTTATGCAACCAAGTCTCTAGCTAACTGTTTAATGTTAAAACAACGTTTATTTACGTTTTGCATGAACGAAGGTGAGCTTCTTAGAGATCATATCAGTCAATTCAACTTTTTTAAATGATTTAAAGAATGTTGAGGCCCTGATTGACGATGAAGATCAAGTTGTGCTATTATTATGCTCTTTACCCCCTTCATACAAGTCTTTCAGAGAGATCCTGATTTATGGTAGAGACAAACTCTCTTTCGAAGATGTGAAAAGGCATTTGTTGAGTAGAGACAAACTTGACAATGAGTTTGGTTCGGATAGCAAAGCAGATAGGCAAACTTCCGTTTTGGTAGCATAAAAAAAGCAAGACAAAATGTGTCGCTATTGTAAAAGGTTAGGTCACGTCAAAGCAGATTGTTATAAACTGCGAAATAAAAGAGCTGTTAAGAGCAACAAGGAAGATGTAGTTGGTGCTAATTTGGTTGATGAAAGCGGTGATGATTTCTTGTTAGTGTCAACGAGCGATAACTCTAAGCTGACATCCGAGTGAATCATATATTCAGGATGTTCTTTTCACATGTGTCCCAATAGAGAATGGTTCTCCACATACAGTTCAGTTGAAGGTAGAGTTGTGCGCATGGGAAACAATTTGTAACACCCCTAACCCGTATCCGTCGTCAGACTAGGGTTAAGAAGCATTACCGAACCATTCATATCATTATACAAACATTTCTCATACAATAATCAATCATAATCAAATAACATTCATTCATAGCCACAATGTCCCTTATGAAGGTTTACGAGACCTTAAACATGCTTTAGAGAAAGTTCGGGATTAAACCAATCACATACAAAAATTTCAGAAGCTTAGAAAATTTTCTAACAGACGGAGGTCACACGCCCTGTAACGACCTCAAAAGTATGAGTACCGGAAAGTAAATTATCGGATCTTTGTTTCAGTAAACGGACTCGTAAATATTTATTAAAAATTATTTATGAATTTAGTCATGTGTTTAATTAGATTTTGAATAAGTAAATTTAGCTTAATTGAGAGCAATTAGGAAAAAGGACTAAATTGAATAAGGGATAAAAGTTTAATTATGGAATAGAAAAATATTAAAGGACTAAATTAGTGATTAAACCAAATGGGTGACATGTGTATGTTAGAAAATAAGTACATGTGTGCTTATATTATTGGTACAAGTGTATATTAGATATATATTTACTTAATTATTAAGTAAAAGATATTTATTTATTTGTTGTTATTATCATTAATAATTTTGTAAATATTATAATTTGTTTAATAAATAATAAATGAAGACAAGTGTGTGGCAAGGATTGATACATGTGTATATATGTGTATGTATACAAATGTATGTAAATAATTAGTTATTATATTAGATATTTATAATAATTAATTAATTAAAGTAAATAAATAAAGAATAAAAGAAAAAGAACATAGAAAAGAAACAGAGAAAGAAACGTGAGATAGGAAAGAAAGGAAAGAAAGAAAAAGAGAAAAAGAGAAACAGAGAGCAAACGGGAAAGGAAGGGAGAAAAAGAGAAAGAAAAAGAAAAAGGAAAAACTATGGTTTTGATGCTTAAAGCTTTAATAGGTAAGTCAATTAGGCCATTTCCTTTTAATTTTGATGTTTCATAAGCTATAGAACAAAGTTTTGATGAATTTAAGTTAAGATCTTTGAAGTTTTAAGGTTTGTGAACATAGTATATGTTGAACAAAAAGGTGGAATAGGGGTTTAATTGATAGAATTTTAAGTGAGAATGAAAGAGAGGATTAAATTGTAAAAGATGCCATAAATTTTATGTAGTAGGGATTGAATTGGAATAAGTTTTAAATTTGAATTCTAATATGAATATTGGATAGTTAAGTTAAATATGGGAAGAGATTAAGTAGAATTGAAGTATGAATTGAGTTGTAAAAGTAAGTAAACTTAGTTAGAAATTATGTGCAAAATAAGCTATAAGAAACAGTTTTAGACAGTAACAGAATCTTAACTTTGAAAAATCACCAAAAATAGTATAAATTGAATTAGAAGTTGAATGAGATATAGAATTAAAGCTTAATGAGTCTATTTTTAGATAGAAGAAACAGAACAAGCAAAGGAAGTCTATAAATTGAGATATTTAAATTTTTGTAAGACTGGTTCAGGAAGATTTTGAGATACTCTGTTTTAAATTTAGAAAATCATTAAAAATTGTACAAAAATAGTTATGAGTTGTAATTTATATGTTCAAAATCCTCAGTGAGTCTAGTTTCAAGAGAAATAGACGAGAACATTATCCGAGTCCTGAGCTATGAGATAATTGAACTTTGGTACAGGAGGGTCGGAACTGTCAGACAGTGAATCAGGGGTAAATTTGAGGAATAAACTGTATTAATTGGAAAAACTAAAAATCTGGAAATTTTATGGTAGAAAGTTACATGAGTCTAGTTTCAGGGAAAATTAACGGAACTTGATTTGGAGTTTCGTAGCTCCAAATATAAACAATTTAGTGACTGTTGCGCGGGAAGACTGCTTTAAAAGAATATATAGTAGGATTGTGTAAAAAGAAAGTAGAATGAAGAGGAAGAATAGGAATTGAATAAAAGTGTAATTATTTAAATTTTAATGCTGTAATTAATAATGTAAATTATTATTATTTCCGTAGTAAATAAAGAATTTGAGACATCGAGCAAGGAAGGAAAAGAGAGAAACAAATGAGGAGTAAAAACGAGAAATCCAGGTTAGTATTACTATAATTCAAATTTGATTATTTGTTAAATTTTAAATTAATATGTGTATAATAATCTAATTGAGGTAAGTATCAAGATTGAATTGAATTTATTATTAGTAATTCTTAAATTTTGAATAATATGTCTAGTAAATAAAATAAAGGTTGATATTGATATTGAATTAAATAAAAATTGAATCGTATGTGAAATGAACGGAAATTTCTGATAATATGATCTGAATTAAAAGAATTAATGCGATATTGAAATACGTATTGAATTGGGAAATTGATTTGAATTGAGAATTATGTGAGAAATGTGATCAAAGTGTACATTGATGTGAATTTGATTGAAAACAAGAGAAAGTGATTTAAATTGATATGTGTTTCCGATACCCTATTAACTAGTCGTGCTTAGTGGATATAGTTGGCATGCCATAGGATTGGAAGTGTTCAGGGTTACTTCGACCTCGAGTCGATGAGACACTTGGAGTGTCATATTGCTTCGGATAGATTCGATGAGGTACTGGGTACCACTTTACTTCGGCTAGGCCGATGAGACACTGGGTGTCAACTTTGCTTCGAACTATCCGATGAGGCACTGGGTGCCAATCTGGTATGTTTGGTTGGATCCGTGTATCCGCCAGGGTCCGAGTCAAGTTAATAGGGGTAAATAAGTGAACTGATAAATTCCGAATGATTGTGATTGAGCTATAAAAAGAAATAGTAAAGGGAATTTATGAAATGAAATATGAAATGTGATCTGTGTTATGAGATTGAATGTTTGAATCAAAGATTCAAGAAATGTTCAAAGTTGGATTATGAATTGAAATATTATATGAGATTGAGAAGCGAAACTAAAGTTCATAATTTGTGTGAAATTTATATAAATAAATAATATGAGAATTTAATTGAAAAGAATAGTAAAATTTGAATTACATAATTTGAATGTGAATTTGATATGTGAAAATGAAATTAAGATATGATATCTTAAAATATGAGCTAAGTTGAAGAATTGATTAAAGTAAGTGATGTTATATGAAATTAATTAGTTGAAATTCTTATTGAAATATGACTTTAGTAAGAACAAATTGCAATAGAATTAAGATTGAATAAAGTGATAAAATTTAGTGAATTGCATGTGATACGAATTGAGGTAATGAAATGAGATATGAAAAAGATTTAATGCAAATTTGATAATGAAATAATGTATGTATTGGATTAAATACAAGCCTTGAAATAGTGCTTATTATTATTAAATAATTTGATTTAAAGTATGAATAGTTATTAAGTAATTGTAAAACAAATTGAATGTATAAAAGTTATTGTATAATTTGAATTATGGTAATACTATTGAGTATTCCCATGCTCAGCGTACAGTTGTTTCCGTGCGCATGTGAGGTAAAGTTGAGGTTCAGTCAAGCATCCAAGTCAATCCCGATCTCAGCTCCAATTTGTGGTGATGTATCTATCTTTTGATATTGTGGCATGTACTAGGTTTAGTGTGAGTCACTTGTAAATTTTTATGTTTTGAATACAAATATAGTTCTTATGTATTATATGACGTTTGAAATGAAATGAATGTCAATTGGGTTAGTGTTATGTGAAAATGAGTGGGATATGAATTATGTATTTGAGTGCAGGAGGGCCAAGGCTTGGTAGATAGCCTCACACGGCCTGAGTGGTTGGTTACACGGGCGTGTGACCAGACCGTGTAGAATTTGACAGATTCTTCCACAGGCTGAGCACACGGGCGTGCCTTAGCCGTGGGAAGCACACGGCCTAACTCCACGGGCGTGTGAAATAGCTTGTGGCCGTGTCGGGTATGTCAGAATGTTCCACGGTTGCCTAGCAGGGGCGTATGAAAGCCACACGGTTTAACAACACGGTCGTGCTAAAAGTCACACGGGCGTGTGTGACGATGCTTTTCATGAAAAATTTTCTAAGTCACGACTTGTTAGGATTCGAATCCTAACCATCTGAGATGTATGTAATTAGTCCGAAAACAGTTAATATGAACGTTTATACAATAAATTACACAATATTTTATATTCATTTCCGATCAAGTTCTGTAAAGTTTTGTTAAGTCCGGTAATGCTCTGTACTTGATTCCGGCGACGGTCTCGGGTATAGGGTGTTACACGCTCGTGTGAACAGGCCGTGTGACTCACACGGCTTTAAACACACCCATGTCATAGGCCATGTGAAAACAAGGCATACATACTAACTTGCACCACGCGGTCAACTGCACGCCCGTGTGCCTGGCCGTGTGAAAAATGAAGGGTATACTGACTTAAGTCACACTGCCAGTCACACGCTTGTGTGTCCAACCCCTTTGCTTATTTGAAATGGCCTCACACGCCTGTGTCCAGGCCGTATGCTCAGCCATGCCCAAACCTGTAGGGTATACTAACTTATGCCACACGGCTAGTTACAAGCCCGTGTGTGAGGCCGTGTGGAGTATACTGACTTATATTGAATTGCCACACCAGGGGACACACGGCCGTGTACCATGACCGTTTGTTGCACACGGCTGAGACACACTCCCGTGTCTCTGCCTGTGTAGACAAAAATTGGCCAATTTGTCACCCATAAAGGTCTACCCTACAAGCTCAAAACAAGGCACCAATTCAAAGGATAGCCAAAATAGGTCCAAAATATGCACACTTCATATCATAACTATATCAACCATTTCTAAACACATTTACTACACCAAAACATACCAAATTCATATACCAAAATCATCTATTCCAACTGGTCCCAATATGCATTTATTCATCATACAAATAACCAATTCAACATCTTAATTTCATACTAAAATATGCCATTTCTCATCCATCAAAACACTATCAACCTTTCATCATATAATTCAACCATATAACCATCAAAGCAACCACACCAAATTTGCTAAATTCATAAGGCATAACATATATACGTCACATACCATATTTTAACTCATACCATAAGCCAAATACAATTCTATCAAACACATCATTCTTAAGCCAACTCACATGGCTAAATACATAACTTAAAATATACCATAATGGCACTAGCCTATACATGCCATATACCATATTTACAAGCTTCAAAAGTACCAACAAGATGGTCGATAGTGTGGTGACGGCTCTTGACAATCCCCAAGTCCGAGCTAGCTTCGATTCACTGTAAAATAAGGAAAGAATAAACAAAGTAAGCTTTAAAAGCTCAGTAAGCTCATATGCAAATAAAATCACTATATAAAACAAATACACTTCAGTTCAATTTTACAAAGTATGGCTAAACACATACATAAGTACCAATCTTTCTCATTTAGTTCATATAACCATATCTAATTTTATCACTTATATTTCCTTTCAATATACATAAGAACTTTATACGTACCTATGTCATTTAGCTCATTTACACATTCTTTCTCGTTATAATTTTGCCCGTTAAACCATTCAGAATCGATAAGGATACTCGGAAGTCTCATATATCTCATATAATGCCATATCCCAAATATGGTCTTACATGTTATCACATATCGATGCCAATAGCCCAGCTATGGTCTTACACGAAATCACATATCGATGCCAATGTCCCAGACATGGTCTTACATGAAATCACATAATGATGCCAATGTCCCAGACATGGTCTTACACGTAATCACATCTTGAAAATCCTAATATCATGACATTTGTATCCTATACTATTCCTAAGGTTCGTATGGGGCTTTCGGACGTTGTAACTCTGTCTATTCTTGCTCGCTTTCATCTTTTTAGCGTTTAATACAATTCAATGATAACTAAACATAAATAACAAAATTTAAATGTATTTATTTACATATGAACTTACCTCGAATTAGGATTGACGGATTGAATCGACTATTCAATAACATTCGATTTCCCCCGATCTAAATTTGATTTCTTCTTTTCTTGATCTTAATCTAAGTAAGCACATGCCGAAATGATCAAAGCTCCTAAGCCCTAATTTGTTTTCTTATTTTTGGTCAAAATGAAGATGAAATGAACACATAATTTGTTTTTGTTTAATTAATATAACTTATTTACAAATTTACTTATTTAACCTTGTTTATAAACATATAAAATCACTTAAATCAAGTCCATTATTGTCCATTAACCTTAATAGTGGTCTAATTTCATTTTAAGGACCTCACATTTAATAAATCATAACAAATAAGCACTCAATCAATTAGAATACAACTTTTGCATTTTATTCGATTTAGTCCTTTTGTCAAATTAACCAACCAATCAATAAAATTAGCTCACGAAATTTTCACACATATATAATCACATACCGTAAACACCAAAAATAATATTAAAATAATTTTACGATCTCAAATTTGTGGTTCCAAAACTACTGTTCCAATTTAGCTAAAACGGGTTGTTACATAATTCATCCAGTAAGGTAATTGGTATTGGTACTGTTAAAATTAGGATACACAATAGGATGATTAAGATACTCTCAGATGTCAGGTATGTATCTGATTTATGAAAGAATCTCATCTCCTTGATTATTTTAGACTTAAAAAGATGCAGAATTAACGTCGAGTCGAGCGGCATTAAAGTATCTCGTGGAGCTCTCGTTTTGTTAAAAGGTAAAAAAACTGACAGTCTTTATATTCGGGATGGTTCTACAGTGATCGATGAAATCAAACGTCCCTGTCCATTACGGAGTCGAAGTCAACTTATTTGGAGTGGAGGCAACTTGGTCATAGGAGGAAAAAATGTATGACCGTTTCGTTGAAGAAAGGTTCTCTTTTGGATGCAAGTTTTGAAAAGTTAAGGCACTATGTTCGTGAAAACTAGACCCGTGTTAGTTTTGATTTGGCAGTGTACAAGTCGAAGGCTAGAAATTTTCCAGTTTCTAAGCACAGATTCGACTCAATTAATTCCCTACATAGTTCAAGATAGGCTCGTGGCGGGCTTTGGCAAAGATGGCTTTGTGGAAATATGAGTCAATGTGGAGATTTGTTAAGTATGACTCCTATTTCAGTCAAATTTGAAAAATAACCTTATAGTTAAATTCTGTTTATTTGTTTCAATCAAACTCTGATTAGTCTATTTATTATTATTTGACCTATGAATTTAGTTTATAAATAGGATCTTTTACAATCTTAGGAAAAGCACCCATTAGAAATTAGAACTCATAACACTTTTAGAAAATTTTATGTTTACGTTTTGAGGGTTCTTTGTTTTCGGGGTTTAGTTTTATCTTCATCTTTTGTACTCTTCGTTCTTTTACCATTATAGTAAAATTATCATTGCCCGTTGTTTTTTTATCCTCTTTGGATAGGTTTTTCCACATTGAATTTGTGTGTTCAATTTCTCAATTTCTTCTACTATTTTTTACTTGTTGCAATTAATCGGGTCGATCCCCAACAATTTTTTTAAATTAAAATTTCTTTTTTTCTTAATATGATTTTAGTGGTGTCCGGTCACATCTAGAAATAAAAAAAGATCAGTGGTAACTCCCTTTTTAAGTTTAAACTCTCCATTTTTAAATTTCAACCGAAAAAGGATCCTAACACATAGGTGCTTCGACAGTGAAAATGGAGGGCCTTGGGTTCTCCAACGGTGGAAGATTATCGGACATGAAAAGGAAACAAAGAAAATAGGAAAAGAAGAGAAGCAGGAGAAAGAAATCTATTTTTTGTGAAATTTTAGGGCAAATGTGGAAGGTGAGAAAAAATTGGGTTTTGTAATACGCTTAATATAATATTTGGTACTTGAATTTGACACTTTTTTTTATTAACTTGAGATATAATTTTATTGATTTAATTTGTACATGGACTTACATTTTTTCCTAATTTGATACCTAAACCTTTTTTTAGGTTGAATTTGATATTTAAACTTATCAAATGTTATATAGATTATCGCAAAACACTAATAGTGTTAATTTTTTTTGAAGTAGATAAAAATAAATAATGTATGAATAACATTTGATAAATGACATGGAACGATTACTTTTATTTGGTTCTTTTATGTTACGCTAAACAATATGCTCAAATATTGCTTTATGTTGGGGCTAAGATTATTTTGATTGTTAATGGCAAAAACGATTTAAGAAGGACCACAAAGCTTTCAATTTCACAAAAATATTGTTGGTACTAGAGGAAATTTGCGTTAAAAAATTATGCGTTGAGTTATGCTTAACAAATTAATATTGAATAAGAAAATAAGAGTTTCAAAAACTCAAAATAAATTAAATTCATTATTTAAAATTAATAAAATAAAAAATTGAGCATTTAAAATAAAAAATATCATATCATCTACCACATGTTGATTATACATTAATTATTTTCGTAACATCAGAATAAAAATAACATTATTAGTACATTGGAGTAATTTATATAACATTTGATAAGTTCAAGTACCCAATTGGACTAAAACAAAATATTAAATACCAAATTAAGAAAAGCTGTCAAGTTTATGTACTAAATTGGACCTAAAAAAAATATTTAAGTACCAAATTAGGGAGGTATAATGATTCATTTGGCCTTTTAACTTTAGAAAAAATTGTTTTAGCCCTCATTTAATTTTTTTCCTCTTTTAGCCCTTAACTTTCTTTTTTTGTCAAATTAATCTAAATTGTATGGAAAAATTAACATTTCTTTATATTTTATACTTTTTTAATCATTTTAATAAATTTTATAAAAAAATTTGAATTTTTAAATTTTAAAAAATTAATTGCTTACGTGGCAATATCAACAAAATTAACGAACATTAACTTTTTCATCTATTTTGGGTGATTTGATAAACAATACAAGTTTAAGGATTAAAAGAGACGAAAAATTAAATGGATGACTAAGATGACATCTTTTGTAAAATTAGAAGATCAAATAACTCATTATGTCAATTACAGATAAGTGTCAAATTTAAGTACTAAAACAATAAATGTGAAGTTAAAGTACCTAATGTTAGATTAAACCTTTATAATAAAGTTAATGGGATAATTTCGTGAGACCCTTGCGTGTTTCTACAAATATTCTAAAAGGTTGTCGCATTTTAAAACTACATCCTTTGTCTTTTTTAAAATTAAGCTTTTCACATTTTAATATTTCAACTTTAGTGTGTTCATTAAGAGAAGAATGTTACAAAACAAAGACAAAGCTACTATATCCAGCTCCCTCAATTCAGTCAATATGAGAGACTAAGGATGAGTTTGGATGGGCAGTGAGTTTACCTGCGGTTAGTGTAAAAACAGTGGTGGCGGTGAGATTAGATACTGTAGTAATTCTGTAGCATGAGATAAAAAGTAGGTTAAACGCACCGCACCATACCCAATCGCCCATCCAAATTAGGCCTAAAAAGATAAGACCATTAGAATGCCATTAATGCTAGAAAAGTAAATTGAAATTAATCCTCTTGGGAACTAAAAAGCCAAACAAATCTGCAACTTGATGTGAAGATTCCTTTTAAAACAATAAATAAAAATTAAAAAATTTATTATGGGTCCATGTGAAAATTACGTATTTACAATAAAAATATTTTTAAAGTATGTATAATGAAATTAAAATAGAGTTTTGGTTGATGGGTAAATTTAAAATTTTACTTATGTTATTGGCGTGGGTTCAAATCCCTTTCTATATGTATATTTTTTTATTGTTTTTAGATACAAGGCTAAAATGCCATTAGTTAATATAATTTATTTTAATTATGAAAGAATATTTTCATAATTTCTCTAACCTAGTTTATGCTCGTTTGACTGGTAACGCAACTTAGTCAAGGACTATAAATACTAGAAATTCTATTACACGCGTATGTTCGTAGAAGCCACAAATTTAGAACATGAGTGTATGTTTAAAAATAACATACAATTAGCATGGATTCGATTCCCACCATTTGCATATTTGTTGATTTTTTAAAATGAAAAAACTAAAATACCCTCAAATAATATTACTTATTTTAATTACGGAAATATAGTCCTGTAATTTCCTAACCTAGCTGGTGTCCTATTGATTCGTGACACTAATTCAATCAGGAGTTTAAATAATAGTATAGATACAATTGATACAAGTAACAAAGTGTACATGATAAAATTAAAATGTATAAAAATATTGAAATAAACATTTACTTGAGTGGTAAATTAAAAGTTTTATTAATGCAATTAGTGTGGATTCAAATTCCATCGTATGTATATTTTTATTGTTTTAAGTGAAAGGACTAAAATATTGTCGAATAATATTACTTATTTTAATTATGGAAGGGCATCCCATAATATTACTTATTGTCGAATAATATTTTTATTATTTTTTGGTATCCGGTTGACTCGTGACACCGACTCAGTCAAGAGTTTAAATAATAATATAGATTAAAAAAATTAGGTTTACATTTAAACTAGCACCTTATGTCACACGGCTAAAACTTTAGTCTTGAAAACCGCGCGGCCTTAAGCGATTTTTCTGCTTCAAATCCGCCTAAGTCAACCTAACTCTCATAAAGTGAGAATTCTCCTTAAAACTCTCTAAGGCACTTAAAAATAAAGCGGAAGCAACTCAAAAAAAGAAAAGAACTTGAATTGAACAAAAGAGCCATAAGAAAGCAATGTACACAAGGTGTTTGAGTAAGCAAATATATTCTTTAACTTAAGAATGAAGTGAAGTGATTATAAATGAAGGGGCAGGGCTTTATTTATAGTTGAGCTCTCCTAAATTCAACGGTACAGATTGAGTTAAATTAATGGCTGAAATTAGTGTCTATCTATAATATGAGAGTCTTAAGTGATTTAAACTCTATACAATATTATCCCATAGGATTTACAATATTCACCATGGTAACTTTAGTTTTACTAAAGTGTTCCACTAGGCTACCAAGGCTTTAAGTAGATGGACTTCTCCATGTTTTCCACAAACGGGCTAATTTAAGTAGGTCAAATGAGCCACATTTAATTAGTCGACCTCTATGGGACATTTTGTATGTATTCTTCATGGGCTTCGATTTACAACCTGTGACATTCTCCCTCACCCATTCTCGCGATGCTTTTGTCACCTCTTCAGAATAACACTAGTCTAACTTACCTCGAATCTACCACGATGCCCCAGTTGATTCACAACCATTCTCTTTATTGGATAGTTTTGCCCCTCGAAACATTTGCCTCAGCTTATATCTTTATCATCGTCTAACTCGAACTATTTCCCTTTTTTGTACATCTTGTTCACAAGAGCCCATTGTTTTTACTTGACCTCATTGTGAATTTCCTCGTTCGAGATCTCCTTGATCCTCACAAATAGGCTTCAACACATCGACATTAAATATTGGGTTAACCTTGAGTATTGTCACTGACTCTGGTTTGTAAGCCATTCGACTTACCTCTAAGAAAGTGTTTGAGATGTATCTTGCTCGTAGCAATTACTCGATCTAGCTGTCCAGTTTGCATCACCATTTCCCCCCAAAGTTTGATGCACAAACCACCTCTCTCATAAGTGGTAGCCCTACTGATAACTCAGCAGGTTTCACATCAGTTTGTCGCGCCTTTAGCATTTCCAATGGGCCTCCATAGAACTCCGATCTACTAAGTCAATCTTCTTGCCACAATGAACATTCTTGGCGAGTTAAGTTACCGACAATATATTGGTTCCACTTTCTCATCACGACTCACAAACACAACGCATTGTCATTGACGAGTATATAAGATGCAAATACAATTAGCAAAAGGAACCAAAAGAGTATTAATATGATCAAGGAAATTCAAACCAAACATGAAGTTGTAATCATCTAAATGAATTACCTCAAAGTCTTCATTGTCTTTCCACTCACCAATATGTAGCTCAACTTTTTCTGCTGCTCCCATTGCTAAGGTCTCTTTAAAATTAAAGTATTGATATTCTTATTCAATTTGCTACCTGAGAGTTACCCACATCTTTCTCCAATGTAAACAAATCAAAATCCCCCGTATCAACAAGAACATTTCTCCTTTTTTTTGTGATGTTGATGTCCACAAACAGCAACTTTTTCTACTTGTGATCCCTCTTCGCTTTAGCATAATTATCATTGACCCAAGATTTAATATCCTTTCCTTATTATGCTCCTCTTCATCTTCTTTACTGATTAGGAATAACTTGGATTGCTGTTTGGGCAGTCTCGCACCCTATGCAGACCACTACATAAGAAGCACTTCACTAGCTTTTTTGATTTGTTGTTGGATTTCCACTTCCCATTATGTGGTTTTTCATTACCACCATTTCCACCATTATCATTTTTAACTTTTCTTTCTTTATCTCCCCCACCATTACCCTTTTCTTTAGGTTTGAAATACTCAAACTTGCCTTTCCTCAAAACAAGCTAGATTAAGGACTTTACTACGATTATGGCTTTGGTAAGTTCTTTGACTTCTAGATGTTGCAACTCTTATTTTGCCTAAGGATTCAGCCCATCCATAAAGAGAAGAATGCATTATTCTCACCTAAATAAAAAATTTGGAGCACAATTCACTAAACTGTTGCATATAATTTCTAACTGTGCCTTCTTGCGTAAGTCGGTGCAACTTAGCTCAAGTTTTATCCTTGACATACTCTAGGTAAAACTAAGCCTTGAATTCACTTTGAAACTCTTCCTAAGTCCAAATAATGATACTACATTGTCTCTCATCTGTGGACCAATGATGCCATTATAATAGAGCAACATCAGTAAAATACATAGTGGTAGTAATTACCTTATTAGCATTATCCACGATACCTTTGGCATGAAAGTATTACTCTATTCTCCACAATAAGTTGTCCACATCTTTTACAGGCCTCGTTCCATTGAACTCTTTTAGCTTAGGGATATCTACCTTAGGCTTGGGTGTCACAAATAACACCCCATTAACTAGGGTAGCTTTGCAGATAACGAGCTCTCCTTGAGCTCCTCAATCTGTTTCTTCAAGGTCGACACCATGGCTGGCCTTGAGAGCATCATTCTTCTTAGTCAACTTACACACAACGATATTGAGAACCCATTGCATCACATCCACATTAACACCGAGAGCCTTTACCACTTGCCCTTTGAGTTGATCTTGCCTCGATTTTAGCTCTATAATGCATCCTTCAACTTCTTCAAGGGTCTCTCTCACATCACCCATGGATCCCTCGAGCTTGGCAACCCTACTATTTAAAGTTGGCATCATATTCCTTGATCTGATATCTTTCTTACCTCCCCCACACCAGTTTCTCTAAGGTTAACCTGCTTATCTACTCCTTTTGTCATCTCAATCGGCATCTTCGAACCTTGGCTCTGATATCAACTGTTACGGGGCTAAAACTTTAGTCTTACAAACCGTGTGGTCTTAGGCGATTTCTCTACTTCAAATCCATCTAAGTTAACCTAACTCTCTTAAAGTTAGACTTCTCTCAAAAATTCTCTAAGGCACCAAAAATAAAGTGGAAGCAATTCAAAAGAGAAAATAACTTAAATTGAATAGAAAAGTCACAAGAATGCAATGCACATAAGGTGTTTGAGTAAATGCTCTCAAATATATTCTTTAACTCAATAATGAAGTGAAATAATTACAAATAAAGGGGGAGGGCTTTTTTTATAGTTAGATTTTTTAGATGCAACAGTATAAATTGAGTTACATCAATAGCTGAGATTAGTACCTATCTACAAGATTAGAGTCCAAAAGGATTTCAACTCTATACAATCTTATCCCTTAGGATTTACAATATTTACCATGATAACTCTAGTTTTGCTGGAGTACTCCACTAAGCCACCAAGACTTTAATCTCCATTTGTTCCACGAGTCAAGTCAGTTCAAGTGGGTCAAATGAGTCTCATTTAATTAGTCAACCTCCATGGAACGTTATTTGTGTATTGGTCATGGGCTTTGATCTGTAGCCCATGATACTTACACACTTAAACTATGTGTTACCCATTTTTTTCTTAACTTTTACAATTATGTCATTTTCTTTATTTTGAATTCATATATATTAACTATTATTTTTACAACTTTTCTTTTTATGTAAGAGCAAAATTTGAACATAGTAAGAAATGAAATTATCATATTTTTAAAATAATTGTATCATATTATGTTTTTTTGTTTTGAATAAACTATAGCTTTAATTATTATTGCCTAATATTGAAAATTTGTGGTTAGTTTTTAATCTTTAAAAGAATCATATGATTAAATAGATGCATAATATATTCATAATGGATTACCAAAAAAAAAAAAATGAAAAACTCAAAATTGCAATGTGCTTTGCCTACGGGTAGCTCTATTCGTTAAATTAATAGTGTATTATTTGCAATATGATTTCTCTAAGGGTTGCCTTAATTATTAGATATTATAATTATTAAATATTTTTAAGTTAATACCTCATTAAAATATTTGGTAACTAATATTAGAGACAATATTAGTGAAAAATCAAGAAAATATATTAAGTTTAAAAAAAAATCTTTCAAATATATTGCTTTATAAATGTTAAGTTAATTAAAAATTGTAATAAAATATTTTTATTTTAAAAAATAAAAGATTCAAGGAAAAAAAATAAAATTATCATGAGTTCGAATGCGCTAAAGTGTATTACCCTCTTATTTAAGGGTTATAGGTAATTCTAAACATTATATCAAAAAATAAAAATTATGAATTGTGATACTACACTCATATGAAAGGAAGTGAATAAAAAAAAACTATTTACAAAAATTGAAATTTAAAAAAGAAAAAAAGAGTTAGCCAGAATCTAGAAAAACTCACAAGCTTGATCAATTGAAGAACGAAAGTGGAGAAAATAACTTTTTATAAGGTTTATTTTTTGTAAGATGTAAAATAAATAATAAAAATTTAATTTAGTACCTACGTTTGAATTTGTCAAAAGTTAAATATTTTTATACTCAGAGATAACGATGTTAATTTATTAGTATTTAGTTCGGGTTTTACTGTGGATTTCGTAAAAGTTAATTACTAATATTATTAGATTTAAATTTTCGTGATTTTGTTAATAGAATAAATTTAGTGTTAATTATGAATTTGTTTAATTTTATGATTTATTTATTAAATAGAGTTTCATATTAAGGCCGATTTGATGGAAGTATTATCAGTTAATTATAATTTTTCATTAAATCACCCCTAAAACCTAATTAAACAACTACTTAACACAATTACTTTCAAGCAACAAAATTCATAAATTTTACTAAGTACATGTATCACATTTGACAAAAAAAACACGGACACCACATTAAAGAAAATGTTAAACTTAAGTATCAAATAATATATTAAGTCTTAATTTTACAACATTATATATGTTATGTATATGGTTTCTAAAATTATTATAACATAATATTTTAAAATTAATACATTAATAAAAATATATAAAGTTATAGCATATCATATTTAATATAAAATAGTATATTAATCAAATTTAGAAATTATTTAAAATAATTTTTATAAAAAAATATACTTAGGGATAAAATAGAAAACAAAGGACGTTGATGCATTCAAATAATGAGATAATGTTTGTACTTAAAAAAGGAAAATTAATATATTAATATAAGCATACTATTTAAACTTTGGTGTCAATATTTTTCAAACAATATTATATAATTAATAAAATATGTTTTTAGATGATTTTATGTTATGTGAATCAAATAACAGAGTTTATATTTTAAGTAAATGAATTAAATAGGACAATGGAATAATATATCTACGATGTCCTAAATATTCTTACATTCTGATAATTTTATATTTTGTGAGTCAATTATACTCTTCAAATAAAATTTATAATTTAATAATTGAATAATCAAAATATGTATTAAAATATTAAAGCTCAACTAGGATCTTGAGCTACTCAAATCAAGTATTGAAATGTTCAAATTCAGTTATTTGATAATTTGAATTCATTGACTCAATTCGACAATGTTACAAATTCATTGTAGTGTGGAGCTCGGTCTTGATGTTGAGGCTGATGACACAAATAAACAATTGGAATTTGATTAATATCTTGTTAATTTTATTAAATATCCTCAAACTATTATTTGAGTTTTAAAATAGTCCCTAAATTTTAAAATATTTTATTTGAGTCTTTAAAATTTAAACTAAATTAATTTGTAGTATATTTAAAATATATGGATCATATTGTAAACAAATGTTTGGATCTAACATATTTTTAATGTCATAAGTAGATACGTGTTTGTAGCTTTATTGATGTGTTTTAAATATGCTACTATAGATCAAAATTAACATTTAACAGTTAAACTGACATCAAATTAATGAAAAGATTTAATTAATACAATACGAATATTTTGAGGATTTAAATAAAATGTTTTAAATTTTAGAATCGATTTAAATTCTGAGTTGGAAGACGAGAGATGCAAAAATCTAATTTCTTGAAAGCACATTAGATTCAATTAAATTTAGAGTCAAATTAGATCTTTCTTATTGTATTTAAGATGTTACTTGATTTTCTTTTGGCTTGTGCCATTCAAATCTTGCGAAGAAAATGAAAGCCGACTCAAAGATTCGAGGAAATGGAAGACTGTTGCTTTGATCCTTGAGACGTCGTTTTCCGCCGTTGCCGGCGTCGATGGACGGATCTCAGCTTCGGATTCTTCGTTGCTTCGAAAACTTCAGCTCCTTCCTTTTGGCGCCACGGAATGATGTTAGTTAAAAGCGAGACGCCGCCGTTTCACTATTTGTTTATTTTTCAATTTTTTTTACAAAATATTGAAAAACCAATTTGATTTCAACGTGTTTATTATTATTTTTTAATTCCCCCAATGGAAGTTGAAAAGTCAGCCATCAAACACTCTGTAAACATTTTAATGGCTGCTAGGCCCAGGCAATGACTAATGACAGAGAAACAAAGAAATCAACCATGGGCGGAGACGAACGAGAGCACCGCCGTTTAGCGATGATACTGGCGGCGGTTCTATTCTTGGGAACATTTCAACTCGGTGAAGGAGAGTTAAAAGGAAATTATTCAAAGCTATCGGGGATAATAATCCCTGGATTCGCTTCAACTCAGTTGAGAGCTTGGTCCATTCTCGACTGCCCTTACTCTCCTCTCGATTTCAATCCCCTCGACTTGGTTTGGCTCGACACTACTAAAGTAAGGATTCCCCCTACTTTTGGTCTTCTTATCGCCGTTTTATTCAATCTTCTTTGTCGTTTTAATCTACAGTTGGTTTCCTCGTGTTTCTGTTATGCTTATATTCTGTCTGGTTCTTGGATTAAACAAACAAAATAGTTAGAAAAAAGTAAAAGTTTGGTTGATTAATAGAGATAGCAGAATCAAATTGTCTTTTAACTTTCTTTTTGAATATTATATGCACATATATTCCTGTTTAACCTTTTTTCTATTTCTCGTATCTTGTTTTTATTTGCTCGCGCATGGGATTTTAGGATGTATTATAGGTTCTAAGAAGTTGAATTTGAGTTTTTTTTTTTCGATAAAGCTTATGTACATCTTGGCCTTGGTTAACAGTGAAGGATGTTATCGACTTGGAATTTAGTAGATAAATGCTAAGTGTGGGATGCGGGTATGTGCCCGACCTGGATACACTCAATTTTATCTGACTTCTTTTTCATATATCATGCTCCTATATCCATATCCGAATAAGTTTTGGACATGGTTACTTCAGGAAAAATGAAGAGTTGGGAGTAACATAGGTTGTTTGGTGTGGTGAATAGTTGGTTGTTTTTTAATATACTAAGATTGTTACGCTTCTTTGATCTGCAGCTCCTCTCAGCTGTAAATTGTTGGCTTAAGTGTATGTTACTTGATCCGTACAACCAAACTGATCATCCAGAATGTAAGTCACGTCCTGATAGTGGTCTTTCTGCTATTACTGAACTTGATCCAGGTTACATTACAGGTATTCTTCTCTCTTTTTTTTTTTTCTTTCTAATATACACTTTCTGTGATTTGAAAACGTATTTCAAGTGGCTGCAAAATGCTTCATGTTTAACTAAAATTTCTCTGTGGCCCCAGGCCCTCTTTCTTCAGTGTGGAAAGAATGGGTTAAGTGGTGCATTGAATTTGGTATTGAGGCTAATGGAATTATAGCTGCCCCATACGATTGGAGATTGTCACCATCAATGCTTGAGGAGCGAGACCTTTACTTTTACAAGTTAAAGTATGCATATTTCCTGGTTCATTCTATTTTTACTACCTCTGATGCATGTAGCCAAATAAATTTCTTTTTATTTGCAGTAACTAATCTTTTGGTACATCATGGATGCATTCTTCATAACTGAAAGTAAATATGTTTATTCCTCTTGAAACATCTATTTCTGACAAGATTTTGCTGAATATATATTTTTAATGAATGTAGAACTTCACTGATATGAATGATTGGGCAACATGAAGGACCTTAAGATTCTTAAATCTAATGAGTATTTTCATCATCTTGGAGACTGTGGTTTTGATTCTGAAATTGTATAAGTGGAATTGCATCTGTTTGTTTAAATGCTTGGATCCAGTGCTATGTTCTGATAACCAAAAGAGACCTAAATTACACGATTTCTGCAAATCTGAATTGTGATGCCTCTTTTTTAGTAACTTCCAAAGACACACTACTTTTCTGGTCATTGGTCTGAAAGTTGATTTTGATGAAGCATTTCTTTTATTTTGTTGATAGTGTATAATTTAGTTATAGTTGCTTTTCGTCTAAATCCAAGTCAGAGAAAATTGTTGCGTCTATAGATGCTTAAATGTGAGGCATAAAACATATATTGGGTTGTGCTCTGCAATTGTTTATTTCTCTATGCACCCAACATAAGAATCCAACTCCAGATTTCTCAAGACTTGAACCCTAGAGCTGTATATTGGGCTGGGTGCTACTCTGCCACTTTTAACTACAGGATACATTGAATGTGCATCGTTGTAGATGTTCATAAAGTGAATTTTCATGATTTCTTATTGATGGTAAACTAAATTAACATAATAGTTACAGATTTCCAACTGATTATTATGCTTTATTGCAATATTGTGACAATGGAGTTAGGCTATTTTAATCAGTGTGCTAGTTCTGGTTGTAGGCAAACATTTGAAACTGCTCTTAAACTTCGAGGGGGGCCATCAATTGTGTTTGCTCATTCATTGGGTAATAATGTCTTCCGTTACTTTTTGGAGTGGTTAAAGCTAGAAATTGCACCAAAACAGTACATCCAATGGTTGGATGATCATATTTATGCTTTTTTTGCTGTGGGTATGATCCTCTGCATAAAATCCTTTATGTTTTTCCTAGAATAGTCACGTTTGCCCTTTCTTGGGTTTCACTTTTTATTCTTTTCCCTTCTAGGAGCTCCTCTTCTTGGTTCAACTGAGACGGTCAAAGCAATGCTTTCCGGAAACACATTTGGCCTTCCTGTTTCTGAGGTTGCATTCTACTTTTTCTCAATCTTAAAACTAAGTTCCTGCATGAACTTCTTTAACAGCTTTTGTTTAAATGTTCAAGTGGAAAGCAGCTTACCTTTGTTATGGTTCCTTTTCAATTAAACAGCTAATATATGAGCATGCATATGTAACGGTAATGGATATTCAATATAGAACAATAGATATTTGTGCCCTGGAGAATATCATAAAACATAATACTCCAAGCTGTTATTCTCTTC
Source organism: Gossypium stocksii (assembly GCA_020496765.1). Classification (NCBI taxonomy): domain Eukaryota; kingdom Viridiplantae; phylum Streptophyta; class Magnoliopsida; order Malvales; family Malvaceae; genus Gossypium; species Gossypium stocksii. Next base: position 8,938,647 of record CM035623.1, read on the forward strand.
CATCTATTCTTGATTTTTGGCTCTGGAGTATATCATACAGCTTTTTGAAACTAGTCCCCTTTATGGAAATAGCATATGAAGATTAAACTTATGGTAGAACCTTGTAACAAATTAATCTGCTGTCACATTCAATGAAAGGTAATTGTAGGCAGCTTTTGTAGAAAACATATTAGATTTCCAATGGGATACATGCTGTTGAAGTCTTAAAACCACCTGAATGATTTCCCATCATTCCATGAAACAGGTCTAGTAATGCAGTATGGAAAACTTTGATTCAATAGTACCAGAGAAAATTCAAGATGTTAAAAACATTTATGCTGAACAGTTAAGTTATTGATGTTCCTTACAGCATATGTAGGAATAGCAAATTGGCAACAGAATTCCTTAATTTCTTTGCAAGTCCTGATGTCCTCAATATTGTATAATTCTTCTCGATTGAATCAAATTAACTTGCACTACTGGGATGGAATCTATATCAATGTACTGCTGTTACTGACTTCCATTGGTTCCTAAAATGTAGGGATTAAAATTATTTGTTATATCATGGTACATTTTTAACATATATTTACTTTATATTTTGGCAAGGTATCAGGGAACTGCTCGGTTGATGTTCAATTCATTTGGTTCTTCATTATGGATGATGCCATTTTCAAAGTATTGTAGGGCAGATGCCATGTATTTGAAGCATTTTTCTGGGGGAATTAGGAAGGGGCCTAATACCTATCAATGTGAGCAAAAGGAATTTCAGTCAAATTACTCTGGTTTTTCAACTAATATAATCAACATTGAAATACCTTCAACCCGTGGTAAGGCTTTGGAATAAATTATTCTTTTATTTATTTGTTTTTATGACATGTAGGTAATTGCTATAAAGCTCACAGCAATCTCTTTTATTAACAGGGATTGATGCCTATCCATCAGTTTCAGAGTTTTCCCAGACCAACTACTCTAGCATGGAATGTGGACTCCCAACACAGTTGTCATTTTCAGCTCGTGAAATATCAGATGGTACCTTTTTCAAAGCAATAGAGGATTATGATTCAGATAGCAAGAGGACGTTGCACCAACTGAAGAAGTGGGTATTCTCACAAACTTTATGCCATTTGAGAAAATTATGATTTGTCTTTTTCTAGGTCATTATTTGGTGATATAGATGTAATTGATTATAAGAATGATGTTTGTCAACTTTATTGCCTGTGGTGAACGTTTCATAATAGAAGCCTTATAACTCTAGTTGTTGGGTCTTAAATCTTCTTTCGGCATAAATTTTACTTAAATGGCACCTAATGTATCATGCATGCAGTCCCATGTTGTAGGTGCTAGTTTTGATATATGAAGTGGCTTTTCATCCCAAATCTCGTTATTGAGAGTCTTGAGCTGCATTTTTGCTTTAAAAGATCATGTGGAGCTAGAGAAGAAGTGTTTAGGCATGGTTTAAATATATTTTATACTAGCTATGATACTTTCAAATAATTTAACAATCTCTGATATCTTCTTAATGTTTGTCGATTGTTGAGTTACTAATACTAAGTGATTTCATCTTAAAGACTCGTGAATCACTTGTACTAATTAAAATTATATGGAGATGCGATGATTGTGGTTTTTTTCATGGAACTATCACATAAGCAGGCTTGACAGTTGTCATAAGTTATTAATGTTAAATGGACTTTCATATATTCCCATCTGCTTGCACTGAAGACCAGTCAATATGCTTTCAACATGTTTTCTTTCAGAGTCTGTGGTTGTTTCTCATTGTTGGCTGATACTTGACAAACTGAAATTTCTATTTTTAATTGTAAGTTATCATAGTACTTTCTTCTATTGGTTTGAATAATGATTTTCCTGGAAGTTTAATTAATACAAACCATGTAACTTAGACTTCTTTATTTTGACTAGTCTTTATTTCTATGTTGTATTTTTCAGGTCATATCATGATGATCCTGTTCTGAATCCTCTTACACCATGGGATAGACCACCTATTAAGAATGTTTTCTGTATCTATGGAGTAGATTCAAGGACTGAGGTATGGTTAAATTTTGAATATAAATTCTAATTATCTTGCTCATGTTTGAGACTATTGTTATGCATTAGGAACCCCTTAAGAGCTGTTTGAATAACTAACAAAAAGGGAATAGCAATATAGTTGTTACACATCATTATTGCTTTTCTATTACTTATTGTGGTTAATTTTTATGATGATATCATGTTGAATGATAATGCGAGCAGGTTGGTTATTATTTTGCACCAAGCGGCAAACCTTACCCTGATAATTGGATAATTACTGATGTCATCTATGAAATTGAAGGATCACTGGTCTCGCGGTAAGCATCATCCACACTGGATCAGTTAATCTGTTTAAGAGCATTTATGCCTAAATCATATCTCTTCCCTATGTTTAGAACTAAAACAGCTCTAACAGTAACTATTATTTGTTGTAAATGAGGTAAAGCAGTGGCTGCAGTAATAAATATTGAAAAATGATTTTATCTCATTAGATTCTACTTTTAAATAGCTAGCACTTGTTCTTGTAGGTCAGGGAATCAGGTTGAAGGAAATCCAGGACCTGCAAGTGGAGATGAGACAGTGAGCTCAGTAACCCTTATATCATTCTATTTCATTCTAATGCATAAAGAATCTTTGTTACTGGATTACAATCACTGATCTGCGTTTTATAGTTACTGGTCTAACACTTACATAATTGTGACAGGTACCATATCATTCCTTATCCTGGTGCAAGAACTGGCTTGGGCCCAGAGTGAACATAACAAGAGCTCCACAGGTATTCTTGGTCAATTTAGTAAATCTTGTTGATGCAAATGCCTTGATATGTTTATTATGATGATGATATTGAAAAGCTTCCAATATTCTGGATATTTAACGCATTATATATATAAGATTGCTTTTTTTTTTTTTTTTTTTTGTGTGTGGTTAGTTTGATGAGCTATTTGATTTATGAGCTGTATGACATAGTTTGTTGCATGTTTCTCTCAATCCCTTTATATAATAAAATAGAGTATTTCATTCGTGCAGCAAATAGGTAAAACACATGAAGCACTATCCATCTCATATAATAAAAAGGAGTATGTCTGCTATGGTTTTGTAATCCATATCTGAAATATGACATAACTATTGGGAGTTTGAAATAGTAAAACTTTCTCATGCATATTGTAGTCGGAGCATGATGGATCAGATGTACAAGTGAAGTTGAATGTTGAGCATCATAATGAAGATGTAGTTCCCAACATGACAAGGTCACCTAGAGTCAAATACATAACTTACTATGAAGACTCGGAAAGCATTCCAGGAAAGAGGACAGCAGTTTGGGAGCTTGATAAAGGTGGGTGACAATACCTTTAATGCTTCTCAGTAAATGGCTTATATAGTAGTAAGATTTCAAATCATGTTGAACTTAATTGGATTGCTACTATGGTTTTTAAGAATCTTAAATAGCCCAGCATTATGGTTGTTGTGGTTATGTGCTGATATCCAGTTAGGGATTTTAATGAAAGTGGTTCTCTATGGTTTTGGATAAATTTCTTTGAGCTGATTTACTTCCAGCATAATCTATAAAAATCAGAGTGATGTTAATTGGGGAGCTCCTCTTTCAGATTCTTGCTAAAGGACAATCAAATAATTCAAAAGCTTGTCTACCATTCATGGTTTAGCTGCTTAGCTTGTTTACTTTGCATTCTCCGTATCTCTATGTTGAGGAGCGTTATTTAAACCATTTCTAACTAATGTATTCTCCATATTAAGTTGCACTCTTTCAATTTTTCCTTATTTTCTTTTACAAGAAAGTGAGTTAACAATGGTAACTAATGTTCTTTGACATCAACTTTCTTATCATTACACGTGGGTAAAACTGATATCATCTTCATGTAGCAAATCACAGGAACATCGTTAGATCACCAGCTCTAATGCGAGAGTTATGGCTCCAGATTTGGCATGATATTCATGCTGATTCACCATCCAAATTTGTTACAAAAGGTAAAACATGGTCTACTGTTTTACTTTTCTTAAAGTTTAATTTGAGTTTTACTCATTATAACAATGCTGATAGCTAAGCGAGGGCCCTTGAGGGATGATGACTGTTACTGGGACTACGGCAAAGCTCGATGTGCATGGCCTGAATACTGTGAATACAGGTTCCATTTTTTATTTTATTTTTGGCTCTTCCTCCTGTTCCCCGAGTTATATTAAGATTTGCACCTGATGTATGGTGATGTAGGTATGTCTTTGGTGATGTTCATTTGGGACAGAGCTGTAGGTTAAGGAATTCTTCAGCCGATGCACTCCTGCATTATGTATAGAATAAAGGTAGGCTAATCTCTTGTTTCTTCTCCATCTAACTAAAATGTAAATTGGTCTCTAGGCTTGATAATAAATTGCAAATGGCAGAATCAGGAAATACAAACAGATTCACCGCTTCAGTTCTACGATGTTTACTACTAACTGATGCTCTCCTATATTGCTATAGTTCCCTCTTTGACAGTACTAATTCTTTTTGATGTGCTTTGACTCGGTCACCTTTATTGCTATATTTTTCGCCTTCAGCTCAAGTTCACATGCTTCCAGTTGAGGAAAATTTGGATTCCCAGTTTGATAACTTTGTTAATATTACTATACTGTTCACTTGATTTAGAGTTGGCATACAAAAGTGATTTACTTTATCATTATCATATAAGTTCAAATGAAAGGTTGAAACATGCTGGTTATTCAATGTTCTCATATGTACATTTTTTTTGTTTCAAATTGTTGATAACTTTATTAGTGTAGTTTCTTATTCCAAAAGCCACATAAAGAAGTAAACATACACAGTCATGGAATCCCCAGATGCAGTGACTATCGTATCTGTCGTTTTGCACTGTATATCATACTCTGGTTCTTCATTCTTTTAAAGTATTTGTGCTTAACACATATTCAAACATAGATATAGGAATATGATCTTAGGACTTTCCAAATACATGAAAGAATTAAAACATACACATATCCAGCACATGCTTGTATTTGACACAAACACCCGAATCAACGTAACATAAAATTGCTTATTCCCTTGTGTTATCACTTGACATCATTCTGCCTCATTTTTTGTGAAAATTCTGTATCTAAATATCTTCAGTTCTGTTACGCTCATTGAAAACTCGATTATTAAATTACATAACAATTTGGGAAATGGGTGGTGATGTTTATTATTTATCGATTCTGCTGTTGAATCTTATCTTTTAATTTTTGTTGCCCCAGGTGTTTATCTGTAACCCCATAAGCTTTTTCTGACATTATCGGGCATTACAAACAAATCAAGGAGCTGCATCTCCAACGAGTTTATTTTTTCGGTTGGTGTCCTGACATTCTTTCATATATCATGCAGAGTTCTTCCTTGGGTCCCTCTTAGCTTTTACAGGGTAACATCAATACCAAATAGTCTCACCTTTGCAATTCATACAACACATTGTTAGCCAATTCTTTTCTGTTAAACTTCTTAATCCCACAGGCTGGAGAACAATAAACAAACCATTATTTTCATTAGTATCGGTGTAGACAACGGAAGACTATGAATTCCTATAGAACTTACAGATGGTATTCATCCACCAGTTCAGCTTCAGATTTGTTCATGGAGTATTAAATCAAACATGGGTAGACATGTATTTAGAATTTGAAATATATCTTGTAAAAGATGTTTCATTGATCTTTATAAATTGACATCATCAACCTCTTTTCTATGGGAAAAAAAATGTACACCCTTTTGTTTTAGAGATTTAAACAATTTTGGGATTATACATGAAAAGTTATTGAATATTTTAACAATCAAGTACTTAAAATTCCTTTTTAGAGGTTTATATATATATATATATATTTGAAAGTGGGGGAAACAAGTATTTTAAATAAGATGGTAAATCTGGATAACATAATTAGATGTATATGTTTGTAGTCCCCATTGCCTTGTACTGTCAAGTTGTATAGTTCAATTGGATATTTAACTAGAAATCAACTAACACTGCAATGATGATAACCAAACAAAAAAATAATCATGTTTAAACGAATTGAACATGTTTGAATTGATGAAATAATAAAAGTCCAAGTACATTATAATTCAATGATTTTCCTCTGGGAAGTGCATTAAAAATTGAGATTCTCTTCTTTTACATTATTATTCTATCCCTTTAAAATCATAAAGTATTGATAGTGGGTTTTTAAATTTCATAAATAGTAGTTGTTTGGATTGCTTTGACGGATACATGCACTTCATTCGAAAATGACTCTTAAATAAAAAATATGTATTTTTTAGTTATATTTGAACCTCGTATCTTAACATGGGCTAATATAGATTCTAAACCTGAGTTTCTGGACAAATTTACTTATAGGCAAGATTTTCAGCTTTATTTTAAATAATAAATTGGCAACCTCATTGAACAAAGGGTTCGCGTGGCCTAATGGATAAGGCGCTCGCCTCCGGAGCGGGAGATTGTGGGTTCGAGTCCCACCGTGGACGGTATCTAATTTTAGTTTATTTTTAGGATTTGGCTTGATTTTGTTATTTTCTCGAATACGGCAGCAGCTTATTTGGCGGCAATTTAAATTTCAAAAGTTAAATTTTGATTCCAGTGTAATTTGACCTTTTCACTTTCAATAATAAATATGTTAGATTTACATCAATTAATTATATATATATTAAAACATATTTACAATTTTATTCTAAATAATAATATAATAATAATTGTGAAGCTTTAGTACTATTAGCGAAAGCTATGTCTTAGATATTTGTGTATCTAAATTTGAGTCTCATTAAACGTAAGTGTTTTTTGTGGGTTTTTAATCTTCTTAATATGTGTGAGTTTTAATTTGGAGAGTTAATTTTAATTCAAATTATTATGGTTCTTAGTCTTTTTATGTTTAATATGATTTAATTTTACATATATTTGTGATTGAATTATGATAAATTTTATTTTTAACTGTAAACTCTTAAAAATCAATGATATTTAAAATAATTAATTAATTAATTTTTTTAAATCTAAAAAAGGTTAGGTAAAACAAACTATTCATGGGGATAATAAAAATAATTTAAAACGTGAGGAAATAAAAGAATAAAATATATTAAAATGTTTAATGCACCCTTTCTTCTATTAAATTTATTTTCTCATTTTAATATTTAAATTTTTATTGGGCTTTTTTTAATATTCAAACTATCGTCCATTACTTAAATTGGCCTACTGATATTAGAAAAAATAAAAAGAGGTTGACATGTAGCACTATTAAACTGCACCGTATTTTTTTTTTAAATTTTAAAATTATGTATATTATATTGATTGAAAAATAAAGAAAACATATATAATATATAAATTATTCAAAAATCAAAAAAAATATTTTTTTTACAAAAAAATTAGGGTAAGCTACTTAGCTGGTAACCCAACTTTTAGGCCACTTTTATTTGTGTCACCTAAATAAAAATCCTTGCAATTTAGTCACAACTATTAGAGAGCAGTTTCATTTTAATCACCCAAGCGTTAAAACCTTTAACAATGGCTGATTGTGCATGCCATGCCATCATTTTTTACTATTTTCTAACCCTACCATTGTTCATCTTGTTCTTTCTTAACCCAATTTTTTTTTTTGCTAAAATTGGGGCGTAACCTTTTAGACATTGCTTACATAAGGACCTAACATTTACAAATAGTGTTCAAATGAATGTTAAACCTTTCAAAACAATCAAATAAAAGCCGAATTTTTTTGAAAGTGCTTAAATAAGGACATCTCAAATGTCATATATTAGGTTTCAATTGATTTTTTTTTTATTTTCTTTTCTTTTCAAGTAATATCAAATTCAGTTGTTATGTGTTTTATTTTAAACATGTCAACATTCACCTAATTTTTACTACAAACAAGACTAAAATGCATGGGAAGCATTTATTTGAGCACTTTTTAATGATTAGGCCTTATATGAACAGTTAAAAGATTTGACATTTATTTAAGCAACCCTTAAAAAGTTAGATCCCAGTTTGAGCATTTAATCTTTTTCTTCTCCACGCCACCCTCCCACACCCCTACTTCACAAAATATTCACTAAATTTATTCCTCAATTCATTCAAGTAGAGTTACTTAATTTGGGAAGCAGGGTGATGTGGAGAAAAAAAATGGGTTAAGGAAGAAGAATATGAACAATGATAGAGTTAAAAAATAGTAACAAATTGTAACATCCCTCACCCGACCCAATCGCTAGATCTAAACTACAGGATGCCACATTCATTGTTGAAGCTTCTACAAACATTTAACTTTCAATTCATAGCTTAATGTATACAAACATAACATTTTCAAACCATAAACATGATATACAACTTTTCCCGGGTCTTATACAAGCCTACATATGCTCTAAAATTAGCCCGGAATCAAACAAGGAACAATTTGTAAAAGTTTTAAAAATTTTGGATTGACGTCACGAAATGAGGGGGTTCCTCGTCGTAATGTGACATTCTACTTGGCCTCGTTGTGACGACGATGTTCCTCATCACGTCGTGGTTTGAAATCCAGTGCTCCATCACCTGAAGTCACAATGTGGACTCTATTTTTGGTAAATTTTAGGCCATTTGGTACCTATTTTAAACTTAAACTTTAATGCATTCATTTTGTGCACAGTACACATCTTTACCAGCACAAAATAACTTCAATTTCATATTCAAGAATATCCAAATAACCACGTTCATCATCATTTCAACTTATAACATCTACATGGCCTTTAAACATACCAGTAGCCATTTACCATTTTTATCATTATCAATTTACACCCAACATTATCAATCCAAATGCACTCAAACATTTAACATAAGTATACCATCTCAACAAGCATTACCATTAGGCAAAGACATACATAAAATAGGTTTTAAGCTGTGCTATCATTCAGGATTAATCAAACACTAAACACCTATATACATGCCACAAAATTGAGCTTTATAACAATTGAAAAACTATCGAACCAAAAATAGGATAGTGTGAACTTTTAGATGATCTTCCTGACATGTTCTGCAAGTTGATAATCTATAGGAAAAGAGAAAACAACGGGGTAAGCATATCGAATGCTTAGTAAATTTATAGGCATTAAACAACTACTTACCTTGATTTACAATCTAATATGATAAGCTACTAGCTTGACAAGTTTTCCTAACATTGCAACCATGTATCAACAATGTGAGTTCAACATATATCGTATCATATAGTAATTAAAACATATAATATTCCAATTCACTTATAATCAACATTTCAATGTCATTCATATAATCAATCGACATTTAATTAATTCAATATCAAATTCATATAATTTTCCAAAACGAATTGATTGAATCATCACATTCTCATATCAGTCCTCTAGGCTTATACATCCAGCTTACATAATCTTTCATATACTACCAAAATTCATATATTGCAACTCTTCTTTTAAACATGCCAACTATATCTAACCTTACATGAACAGTTAAGGGCAACCAATAATTCAATTTCATTATAAGCTCGACTCCCATTCTATCGATCTCAATATCATCAATCAAGATATCATTTCATATATAACATAGCATGATTCATCTCAATACCAAGCCAATTTCACCAATTTATACTATTTTTAATTTTATTCAATTTAATCTTCCATTTCGATAATCAATTAAATTCTCACCAATATGATTTGATCAGACATAATCAACTGTTAATTCATTAAATATCTCAAATTTTAATTCATCATATTCAATTTATCATTTCTTTAAGATTTTGTAGCACCCCTAACCCGTATCCGTCACCGAAATAGGATTACGAGGCATTACCTGAGGTTATATAACATTTCCAAATAAATCGAGTAAAGTACTATTCATTTTCTGGGTTTACTTAAAATGTCCCTTAATTGGACCCTCGAGGCCAAATACTTATATTAGAATCGAGTCGGGACTAAATTGAGATCTCAGGGAGTTTTTCGCAAAATTCTAAAATTTTTCTCTCATATAAGACTCACACACTCGTGTGGTAAGGGACACGCTCGTGTGGTCAGGCCGTGTGGATTCACACACCCGTGTGTAACACCCTACACCCACGTCCGTCGCCGGAATAGGGTATTAAGGCATTACATAACTAGATACATCCTACCGAGGTTCATAGATACAAAGCTAGACGTGAATTCATTAAGTTCTATAGTTGAATATGGCACTTATAGGTCGATTTGGTCAGAACATTATATCTCATTAAAATCATTCTATAAGCATGCTAGCAAATCTCTACCTTGTGGCTACTAACAATATGGCTAAATCGAACGATTTAATAACCAAACATCATATTAGAAAAGTCATTGCATATTGGGTACTAACTAAATATCATGCCACAACATCGAATCGTATGAGAATCATTTCAACACATATAATCAAACTCGAAGACTAAGCAAGCCATTTTCGCATGGCTAGAAATATTTACAACTCAAAATGAAGTTTGATTTAACCGAAGGAAAATAGCCTATACATGCCATTGACCCAAAATAACCATCAAATGTACCAAAATAACAGCGATAGTGTAGGTGATTAAGGCTTCAATCCCCGAGTCCGTAGCTTCCAAAATGAGATCTATAAAACAGAGGAAACAAGGGAAACGGAGTAAGCATTACAATGCTTAGTAAGTTTTAAGCAATGTCAACAGATAAAGCATTAAATTATAATATAGTTGTTCGAATCTTTGTTTCCCTCTTCTTTGGGTATGTCACCCTTTTTCCAAACATATACATTCACATCACGTACGAAGGTGGATAACTTTCACTCATAGTAAATTCACGTCAACGTAGACATGTCACAAAAATTCACATAACATTTCACATAGGCCAATTGTACTTTGATCATATTAATAATCTCATTTCATGAACACATATGAAATCACATAATGACCTTAGAATTCGGTCCAAAATCCAGCTTGCATACAAGCCAAGGGTACATACCTGAATAACTTAACACTTTCGGTGAAATTCATTAGCGGTCGCTACCTTGAAGACCATTAGTCTTAGGCTTTACTCTCATCATCATCGAGACCTTTAACTCGGATAATTTCTATACATAGCCATCGGGTCTCTACCCCGGATATAATCTCCGCATATAGCCTTCGGGTCTTAACCCGGACATCATCTCTGCATATAGCCTTCGGGTCTTAACCCGGACATAGTCTCCACATATAGTCATCGGGACTTTAATCCCGGATTCACATCACAAATTCTCATACACATATATATATATTCACATGTAACCAAATTTCACATAGCAAGATTTCACTTGCAATTCAATCCATTCATGTGTATACAAACATATAACATGCTTCTCGACTTTATATCACCAATGTACATATAATTCAAGACTTATACACATATGCTCTTCTTTTCTAGACTTTCGGCCCAATGATCAAACATACATAAGCAACGCATTTCAAATTTCAATTTTTTTGGTCCTTTTTCTCTATGAGCCATTCGGCTATATAGCAACATGAATAAGGTTTCTTTTTCAATGGTACATCTTCAAATATCAGCATGTATGTCATGGCATTTTAACTTAAATACCAAATTCGATTACTCAAAACTTACCTTGAACTTTCACGAGAAATTACGAGTTGGCTATTCGACCACTTTAGCCTTCCCTTTATCCGAACTCGTCCCTCTATGCTCTTGAGCTAAATAAAACATTTAATTCTATTAATCCTTATTCAAGCACCTCAATGAATCATTTTCACTCATAGACAATTCATACATGCATATTCTTCTCATTGCAAACACTCATGCACATTGGAGCATTTCACATACATATCATAAATCACAGCAAGCTGATTTTCTGAGCAGCATTCAATAATTTACTCATAACTGGAGCTACGAAACTCCAAATGAAGTGCCGTTAATTTTGTATGAAAATAGACTCATTTATCTTCCATCCATAAAATTTTCATAATTTTTGGTTTGGCCAATCAATACCAGAATTTTCTCAAAGTTTCCCTATTTCACTGTTTGAGTAAACTGACCACTCTATACTACGAACCGAATTTCTCCTTGTACAGAATTCCAAATATGGCCTCACCTATTCCATTCGAAACTAGACTCATTAAGGAGTATAAGCATATAAATTTTGTCTCATAACAATTTTTATACAATTTATAGTGATTTTCCAAAAACAGAGCAGGGGACTTCGAAGTCAATCTGACACTGTCTCACTCTACTCTAAAAATATATTTATCAGAAATTCCTTTTCTTGCAAAGTTTCTTTTATAAGAAACTAGACTCATTAAGCTTCAATTACACAATTTATTCAGCCTCTAATTCAACTCGTACAATTTATGGTAATTTTTCCAAAACACGTTACTGCTGCTGTACCAAGCAGATTTTTATACCAAGTTCACTCTTTAGTGTTCTTATGCACATACTTAAAACATAGCATTCCCTAAAGCACCATTTAGAGTAGTCATTGACCTTAACTTATATATATACACAATTCACATCCATTCAAGCTACAACATATAACCATGGCCACGTTACGCAAATGGCCGAATACACCAATTAACTAGCTAACACATACACAAGCACGAATTCATTCTTGCAAATAGGGCATAGCCGAATGCCCCCTTTCTAACCAATAAAACATTCAAGAAGTTTCCCATTACTACAAAGCTCCATTCGGCCTTGCTCACCGCCAAAATACAATTTAATCAAGATCACTTTAGAAATTAAACCACATTAATCAATTATCAAAAACATAAATTCCCTTGTCATATTACTACTTAACCTAAACTAACATGCTTCACCAATTTCAACCTACAAGTAAGTTTCGGTCAACAATTAAAGAGGCCCTCCATATCGAAATTAACATCTATTCACCAATTATAACAATTAGCTAGCTTATAATTACCCATATCCATCCCTCTTTACACAACACCAACTACCAAAGAATTAGCACACTTACTACCCCATTCATTCAAACTTCACATTCAACTAATACAAAATCATATATGAATAATTTAATTATAGGATCCCAAAATTAAACAAAATTCCATACTTTACCACATTAACCGAATGCCCAATTCTCAACCACAAACCAAAGTCTTAACATGGCTAAGAAATCAATTAAACAACTCATTCAATTTGACACAAAAACCTATCTTTGCCGAATGTTACTTATTAATCAACCTATCATCTCCAATAAATTTCCACACTCTAAAATAAAAACCACATTCAGCACAAGGAAAAAAAAAATTCCATTTCAATTTTAAAACCATCAATTTAACTCATGGTAAATTTTAAGCTCATTCGACCCTTATTTAACAACTAAATCAAAAATTTCAGCCTTAACTTAAACACTCATAAACGTTTAAAAATTTTGCATCATAAAATCTAACAACCATTTCTTAATCAAGTTCTATTATCAAAAATCAAAATTAACTCATGAAACATTCCAAAACCGAATGTTCCCTCCCATCTCTCTAAATATACATATATATACGGCAATACACACTTGTACTAATCTTTTGTACACCATTCTACAATTTGCAACTCAAAAACATCCTTTTTCCCAATTTATCAACAATGGCCGAAGGTACCAAGTCAACCAAATTCAAAAATTTACAAAAGGGCTAGGTAGGAGACTTAGTAACTAATTCAATTTCACTAAAAATTTTAAAGATACACATGGAACATACCTTAAAATCTAGCTATGCCCTTGACCGAATGCTTAAGTCTCCACCTTCTTTTGTTCCTTTGCTACTCACGGCAATGAAGGAGGAAGGATGAACAAAACATTGTTTTTGTCACCCCTTTTCTTAATTAATTAATTATATTTTATCTATTTTATGTTAACAATTTCCCTATAATAAATATTATAATGCTAACATACAAAGCACAAAATGCCAAGACAAGTAATCATTACCATCCACTATCCACAAAATGGTGAAATTGACATGCAACTCCAACAATTCTCATGCACGCATCAATAGGTCATCACACATTTGTCTAGCATATTTTCAAAGTTCATAATTTAGCCTTTTTAGGTGGAATTCACAATTATAATGCTAAATTAAAGCACCCAAGATATCACACATGAATTTACACATACAATAGGCATCAAAATAATTATTAAATTATTTTTGTGCCTCGGTTTTGTGGTCCCGAAACCACATTCCGACTAGGGTCGTTTTAAGGCTGTCACACCGTGTCTCTAACCCATGTAACTTTTTGACTTGCAACCCATGAAGAGATGAAGATTACACAGCAAAGGCACATGCTCGTGTTGCTAGGCTGTGTGGTTAATTTAATTTTCGAAAATAGGTGCAGGTTTCACACGGTCGTTTCATATGCCCGTGCTTCCAGGTTGTGTACCTCACATAGTTGAGGCCGACGCCTGTGTCATGCTTGTGTGATCGATACTGGGCACTCTGCTTCTCAATTTTTAGGATATAGGGGACACATGGCCAGGCTACACACCCATGTACCAACCTGTGTGTCACACATGGCCTAGACACACGTCCGCGTGTCTACCCGTGAGGACAAAAATAAGGCTATTTTCTAGGCCCTATTCCTCACCCATTTCATCCAACGCTTGCACTAAACTTTACCAATAATAACCAACCAATTCAAGCAAGATTTACAAGCCAATTTAACCGTCTAATATGCTACATTATCACATACACCTTTATTTCCATTCTTACCTTTTTTAACATGTATGTTTAATCTAACCAATTCAAACCATACCAAGCATACATGTGAAATTATAATTTACTTTATAAACATACCAAAATCAAGCCATCACTAGCCATTCCAATGGCTAGGTTACATTTATCTATTTTAACACCAATATAGGTCTTAGTAGCTTATACATGCCATTATACCTAAAATAAAGTATCTTTGTATACCAAAATGTACTGGTAGATAGCGTGATGATTTTTCGACTATTCTTCAACCTTCTCAAGCTTTCGAGCACTATAAAACAGAGAAATAAAACTTAGTAAGCATTCTATGCTTAGTAAGTTCGTATAACAAGGACTAAAACTTACCAAACTTATTCACATATATACATATAATTATCATTTGCTTTCCAATAATTTAGCAAATTGCCTATACACATACATCCAAATAGATAGGTTAGTTACACATTTCTTTCATATAATATTTCATCATAGATGAGCTCATCGCATAACAATTTCCATATACATTTACTCTTTCATCCATGTACATTTCATGATAATTTAACTCATATTAGTGCTTTTCTCTTTGAATTTGATTGAAATACTGATGGATACTTCGGTAGTACACTCGAAGTGTACAAAACTATAATCCGTCAATTCATTTTCAGAGGTACCCATTTAGGGTACATAATTAGGATGCACACTCTTGAGTTTTGTAACGGAAAGCTTACATAGAGCCATTTCGGGAAGCTTATCTGAGCTACTTAACGGGAAGCTCACAAAGAGCCTATAACGGGTAGTTCACCAAGAACCATTTTACGGGAAGTTCACAAAGAACTAAATCGAGAAGCTTCGAATAGCCAATATTCGAAAGTTCAAACGAGCATTATCGGGAAGTTCACATTGAGCCAATTTAACAGGAAGCTCACGAAGATCTTAACATTAGGACGCTTAGAAGAGCTAAGGCGTGTCCACAACAAATGTAGGATCATCACCTATCTAGATGCTCCGAAGAGCTATAATGGGAAGCTTGCTGAACCTCATAATGAAAAGCTCGAGAGGGCCATGTATTGGGAAGCTTATTTCGAGCCATGGTGTGTCCACAACATATGCAAGACTACAACCAATACTAGAAACTTGTATCCATCGCTTTTCATTATTCAAACAGGATTTATCAATCATGGGACAGTATTAGATATGTGATAAATTTCATACATCAAACATTTATAAATTCACACCATTACAACATGCAATTTAAACATAAGAATATTCATAATTAGGTTACATGAACTTATCTTGATACTTGTTCGTGTAATAAAGTCTACTATTCTGACACATTTTCTTTTTCTTGGTCCAACTACAAATTTGGTCTATCCGAATCAATTTATGCCAAGAAAGTTTACTTTTCTAGGGTTTCCATAGAAAATTTGGGGATGAAGATGATAAAATGTTGATATTTTCATCTTAATTAAATTATCATCTTTTAATTTTCTTGAATCCCAATTTAGTCCTTTTCTTTTTCTCAGTTTCCATAGATGATTCATCCATATATATCTACTAACTTTTGATTAATGGTCTAATTACCATATAAGGATCTCAAGTTTTGAATTTCATAGCTATTTGATCCTTCTAGCTTCTAGAATTTAATTTCTACATTTTATGTTAGTCATTTCTCTAATTAATCACTTAATCGATAAAATTTTTCTATTAGTATTTTCATACGACTTTCCTTTCATAATATAGACCAAATAGTAATATTAAAATAAAATTTCTTTCTAACTCGAATTTGTGATCATGAAACCACTGTTTCGATATAACCGAAAATGAGTCGTTACAAGTCCCCCTCTTAAGAATTTTCGTCCTCAAAAATCTTACCAGTAAAAGGGTTCGGATATTATTTTCTCATTGCTTCTTCCGGTTCTCAGATGGCCTCTTCAATCCCATGTCATTACTAAAGAACTTTCACTAGAGTTACCTTTTTATTTCTTAATTCTTTAGTCTCTTGTGCCAAGATCTTAATCAATTCTTCACTATAAGTCATATCTGATTGAATCTCAACTTCTGTCGGGGAGATAATATGTGAAGGATCTGACCGATGCCTCCGTAACATGGACACATGGAAAACATTATGAATTTTATCAAGCTCTGGTGGTAAAGCTAACCAGTATGCAACAAGTCTAATTTATTCTATAACCTCATATGGCCCGATGAACTGTGGACTCAATTTTCCTTTACGACCAAATCGAAGAACTTTCTTCCAATGTGATACTTTTAAGAATACATTGTCGCCGACCTGAAATTTAATCTCTTTTCGTTTAAGATCGGGATAGGACTTTTGACGATCTGAGACTGTTTTTAAGCTATCTAGAATCATCTTTACCTTTTCTTCTGTTTCACGGATCAAATCAACTCTGTGTATCTTTTTCTCACTGAGCTTTGTCCAATACAATGGTGTTCTACATTTACGACCATACAAAGCCTCATACGGTGCCATTTTAATACTAAACTAATAACTATTATTATAAGGAAATTCAATTAAAGGCAAATATCTTTCCCAATTACCTTCAAACTCTAGCACACAACATCGGAGCATATCCTCTAATACCTGAATTACACGTTCAGACTGGCTATCAGTTTGAGGATGAAATGTGGTACTAAAATACAACTGAGTCCCTAGATCTTCTTGCAATTTGCTCTAGAAACGAGATGTGAACTGGGGATTTTTGTTTGAGATAATAGAGACTGGCACTTCATGTAACCTGACAATCTCAGATACATACAACTCAACCAATCTATCCAAGGTAAAATCCATACGTACTGGAATAAAATATGTCAACTTTGTCACTTGGTCGACAACTACCCATATAATATCTTTCTTTTTAGGAGACAATGGTAAACTTGACACAAACATAATCCTTTCCCATTTCTATTCCGGTATCGTAATTGGTTGTAATAACCCCGAAGGTACCTGATGTTTAACTTTAACTCGTTGACATACCAAATATCTCAATACATACTTAGCGATATCACGTTTCATTCCCAGCCACCAATACATCTTTTTCAAATCATTATACATTTTATTACTCCCCGCATGAACAGACATAATACCATTGTAAGCCTTATGTAAAATCTTCTATACAAGCTCTGAATTCTTCGGTACACATACTCTGCCTCTAAATAACAGACAACCATCAGACATGATCTGAAACTCTAAACCAGTACCCGATTCACATTACACCTGTTTAGCTTGTAACTCATCATTATTTTTCTAAGCTTCACAAATCTGTCGTAGAAATGTCAGTTTAGCTTTCAACTCAGCTATGATTGAACCATTATTAGATAATGACAACCGTGTATTTATTGCTCTCAAGGAAAATAAAAACTTCCTACTCAAAGCATCTGCAACTATATTCGCTTTACTCAGATGATGTCAATAACTAGATCATAATCTTTTAGCAACTCGAGCCATCTGCGCTATCTCAGATTTAAGTCTTTCTATGTCATCAAATACTTCAAGCTCTTGTAATCAGTATAAATGTGACATTTTTCACCATACAAGTAATGTTGCCATATTTTCAGTGCAAACACAATAGCTGCTAATTCAAGGTCATGTACCGGGTAATTCTTTTTCATGTGGTTTTAGCTGTCTTGAAGCATAGGCTATTACTTTACCTTATTGTATCAAGGCACAACTTAAACCATTTAATGATGCACCACTAAAAATAAAAAATTCTTTACTCGATTCAGGCTGTACTAACATAGGTGCTTTCGTCAATAGATCTTTCAATCTATCAAAAATCTACTGGCATTCCTCAGTCCACTTGAACTTTACATCTTTTTGCAATAAATGTGTCATCAGAGAAGCTATCATAGAAAATCCCTGTACAAATCTCTGATAATACCCGGCTAATCCCAGAAAACTTCTAACTTCAATTACATTCTTTGGTGGCTTCTAATTGACAATAGCTAAAATTTTACTTGGATCTATTCTAATGCCTTCAGTAGATACAATATATCCGAGAAACCCAACTTTCTGAAGCCAAAACTCACACTTACTAAATTTGGTATATAATTGCTTTTCACACAAATTTTACAGTATAATTCTCAAATGATTTGTATGCTCATTTTTATCTCGGGAATAAACCAGAATATCATCAATAAACACTACCACAAACCTGTCTAAGTACGGTCTGAAAATTCTATTCATTAAATCCATGAACACTGCAAGTGCATTAATCAGTCCAAATGGCATCACAAGGAACTCATAGTGGCCATATCTGGTTCTGAATGTTGTCTTTGGCACATCAGACTCTTTTACCCGTAACTGATAATAATCTAAACGGAGATCAATCTTTGAAAACATTGTATCACCTTTCAGCTGATCAAACAAGTCATCGATTCAAGGTAACATGTATTTATTCTTTATTGTGACTTTTTTGAGTTACTGGTAATTAATACATAGTCTTAAAGATCCATCATTCTTTTTTACAAACAAAACCAGGGTACCCCAAGGCGAGTGGCTAGGTTGGGCAAAACCCCTATCAGTGAGTTCTTGCAATTGTGTTTTTAACTCCTTCAATTCAGTAGGAGCCATTCTGTAAGGTGCTATTGATATCGGAGTAGTTCTCAAAATTGGATCTATTGAAAATTCTACCTCTCTTTTCGGTGGTAATCAAGGTAATTCCTCTAGAAACATATCAGAAAACTCAAAAAAAACAGGCACTGACTGAATCTTTGACTTAGATACTTTAGTGTCTAACACATAGCAATATAAACATCACATCCTTTTCTAATATACCTTTGTGCTGATATAGCTGAGATTATATTTGACAACCTATCCAATTTATCAGATTCAACATGGAGTAATTCACCATTTTGACATTTTAACACAATATATTTCTGTTTATAATTCACCGCTATATCATGCTGGGTTAGCCAATCCATTCCCAAAATCATATCAAATTCATCAAAAGGTAATAGCATCGAGCCAGTCAAAAAATAATAACCTTTAACCATCAATGGATAATTTTTACAAATTTTATGCACTATAACATGCTGGCCCAGGGGATTTGAAACTTTAACCGCAAATTCAGTGAATTCAACAGGTAAATTTTTAACAAATACTAACTTTGTACATATGTATGAATGTGTAGAGCCATGATCAATCAAAGTAGTAATATCAGTGTCGAGTAAAGAAAATGTACCAGTAATTGACGTCTGGTGCAGAAGCATCCACTCTAGCACGAATAACATACGTCCTAGTAGATGTTCGTGCTTCAAATCTAACGGTTGAATTTTTTGTAGGTCCTTGATTACCACAAACATTAACAGGATGTTGATATGGTCTACCTCTAGAACTAAGATTACTCGGCTTAGAAACCTGATCAGTGTCTTTTACAGGTGGCTTTTCAGGAACGTCTCTGAGAAAATGATAAAAAAAACCACATCTAAAACAAGTTCCGCTTCTTTTACGACATTCACCAAAATGTAATTTATTACAAATATTACATCTTGGTTTAGGATTTCCGACACTTCCTACAATTGTCACAGATGGAGACGGAGACCTTGGATTAGAGTATTGAGAACTTCATTCCTTACCGGAATACCCCGTATATGCGGTAGAACGATCATGATATTTCTTTAATTTCTTTGAAACAGAGAATTGTGATTTCCCCACAAGTCTCTTTCTAAAAGTTCGGGCCTCTTTTTCTGCTTGTTTCTTTTCTTTACTCAATTCTTTTGCTCTGTGTGCTCAGTCGACCAGTACCACAAATTCTCTTATTTCTAGAATTCCAATCAACAGCTTGATATCTTCATTCAGCCATTCTTCAAATTTTTTACATATGTCAGCTTTAGTCGAAATCTATTCTTTGGCATATTTACTCAATCGGATAAATTCTCTTTCATACTCAGATACAGTCATATTTCGCTATTTTAGCTCTAAAAATTATTGTCTTTTCTGATCAAGGAATCTCTATCTAATATATTTCTTTCGGAACTCTGTCTGAAAAAATTCCCAAGTAACATTTTCTTTCGACATAATAGAAATCAATGTATTCCACCACTGGTAGGCTGTATCTTTTAATAATGACACTGCACATTTCAAACATTCAGCTGGTGTACATAATAGTTCATCTAAAACCCTGATAGTATTTTCTAACCATAATTCAGCCATTTCTGGATTATCTTCAGTTGTAGCTCAGAATTCCTCTACCCTGTACTTTTTGATTTTATCTACCAGAAGTTTACTAGTTCTAACAAGTTCAGTGCCTTGTGGCATTTCGGGGAACCGATTGTGGAGGAGCATGTGAGGGAGCTTGTTGTATAGCAGGATTAGTTATTGATATCGCTCGTGATATGAAGTAATAAAATTTATAAGACTGATCACACCAAAACTAACTAATATCACGACTTTAAAGGCAAGCACACCTGTCGAACAATAGTATAGTTTAGTGGCAAGACCGAGTTATCGTACCAAGGGAACCAAAAGTACTATTACTTACTTCCTTTCTATTATCTAGCCTAAGAATAAAAGAGGGTTTGTTTAAACTAATTCTAAACTAAACTAAGAAAGCACAAAGAATAAATTGGGAAAACTTTTAGGGAAAAGCGAATTGATAAGGACAGTACTCAAGGGGGAATCTACCTAGACTTCACTTATTATTGTTCCTTGAACTATATGATTTATTTACTTGACCTGATCTGTAGAGATCCCTAACTTATGCTAAACCCTCCGTCGAGGCGTACAGCAACTAGGCCTAAGTTGTTAATTAAAGTTCCTTTATTAATTAACTCCCTAGGTTGCATTAATTCGATCTATGGTTTCCCATATTAGGTTTGACCCTAATCCGGCAGATTTATGTCGCCCTATGTCTAGGGTTGCATGCAACTCCGCTTAATTATGGTAGATCTACTCTTATCACAGGTACTTTTGCTCCTCTGCTTTAAGCACATCAGTTTCTTGAATTAATACCTAGGCTTATTAACACAAGAATTAAGCACACATAATTAAGAACAACTCAAGTATTTATCATATAACTCAAGAATAAATAATAACAAGATTCGTCTTAGGTTTCATCCCCCTCAAGTATTTGAGGGGTTTAGTTC
The DNA here is from genome assembly GCA_020496765.1 of Gossypium stocksii. Lineage (NCBI taxonomy): Eukaryota > Viridiplantae > Streptophyta > Magnoliopsida > Malvales > Malvaceae > Gossypium > Gossypium stocksii. Next base: position 8,960,412 of record CM035623.1, read on the forward strand.
ATAATAAAGAAAGAAAACATCTCAGAAGAATTAAAATAACAAAACATAAAGAACCCAAAAACCCCTGAAGGAATTTAGGGAGATCCTCTGTCTTGATGTAGAATTCTGGCTTCTGGGATGAATCAATCGGCTTCCCTTGGAGTAATTCCTTGCTTTCACTCCTCGTGTTGGCAGAAAGATGGCACTCCTATTGGGAGAAAAAGAGTACTCCCTTAGCGGGAAATAAGCACACATTTCAAGTTACCTCCTAGGGTCTTTATATAGAGTTTAGGGTGGCTTTCTTAGCCTCTAAGCATCCAAATCCGAGTGAAATTCCTCTTTCTCACGACTAGAATACGCTCTTGTGCCACGCCCATGTACTTCGACAAGAGGCCGTGTGAGATTTTATCGATTGGGGCACGGCCGTGTGGCCTGGCCGTGCTGTCGGAGCTGAACCGTGTGGTCTTCGTGTGGCACGGCCGTGTGATGATCCTTGGGCCGTGTCATTTTTGTATTTTGGCCCATTTTTCTTATTTTCGGTCCATTTTCCATTCTTTTCTCTTCCCTATGCTCTCCTGAATATAAGATATGAAAAATCAAGATTAAGAGCATCAATTCTCACATAATTGATAATAATTCATCCAAAATATAGGCTAAACATGAGGTAAAAATATGTATAATTTATCGTTTATCAGTTATCAAATATTGGGTAAATCATTCATTCATCATTTGAAAGAAGGCTTCTTTTGCCTCATTACTTTAGCCCTCAGATACGGGACTTCTACTACTATTTACTGCTCTTTGAACCGAAGCCGGAGCATAGCTCTCAGCTTCCTCAGAATCAGCTCGGTTGGATGATATTACTATAAGAAAAACACATTTAAAATGGTCAGGAGATATCACACTATCACAATTTATATAATGGCATGTATAGCTAAACCTATACTTGCTACATTAGTCTGAGAATTGACTAAACCGTAGCTCTGATACCAACAAATGTAACACCCCTAACCCATACCCGTAGCCAAAATAGGATTACGAGGCATTACCTGAGGTTATATAATATTTCTAAATAAATCGAGCAAAATACTATTAATTTTTCGGGTTAAAATACTATTAATTTTTCGGGTTTACTCAAAATGTCCCTTGATTGGACCTTCGAGGCCCAATACGTGTATTAGAATTAAGACGGGATTAAATCAGGATCTCAGAGAATTTTTTGCAAAATTCTAAAATTTTTTTCTCTCATATAAGAGTCACACGCCCGTGTGGTAAGGAACACTCCCGTGTGGTTAGGTCGTGTGGATTCACACGCTCGTGTCTCTAACCCGTGTAACTCTTTGACTTGCAACCCATGAAGAGATTAAAATCACACGACCAAGGCACACGTCTGTGTTGTTAGGCCATGTGGTTAATTTAATTTTCAAAAATAGGTGCAGGTTTCACACGATCGTTTCACACGCCAGTGCTTCCAGGCTGTGCACCTCACACGGTTGAGGCCCACGCCCGTGTCATACCCGTGTGATCGATATTGGGCATTTTGTTTCTCAATTTTTAGGATGCAGGGGACACACAGTCAGACTATACACCCATGTACTAGCCCATGTGTCACACATAGCCTAGATATACGCCCGTGTGTCTACCTGTGAGGGCAAAAATAAGGATATTTTCCAAGCCCTATTCCTCACCCATTTCATCCAACACCTGCACTAAACTTTACCAATAATAACCAACCAATTCAAGCAAGATTCACAAGCCAACTTAACCATCTAATATGCTACATTATCACATACAAATTTATTTCCATTCTTACATTCTTTAACATGCATGTTTAATCTAACCAATTCAAACCATACTAAGCATACATGTGAAATTATAATTTACTTTATAAACATACTAAAATCAAGCCATCACTAGCCATTCTAATGACTAGGTTATATTAATCTATTTAACACCAATATAGGTCTTAGTAGTTTATACAGGCCATTATACCCAAAATAAACTATCTTTGTATACGAAAATGTACTGGTAGATAGTGTGATGATTCTCTGACTATTCTTCAACCTTTCCGAGCATCCAAGCACTATAAAACAGAGAAATAAAACCTTGTAAGCATTCTATACTTAGAAAGTTCGTATAACAAAGACTAAAACTTAACAAACTTATTCACATATATACATATAATTATCACATGCTTTCCAATAATTTAGCAAATTGCCTATACACATACATCCAAATAGATAGGTTAGTTACACATTTCTCTCATATAATATTTCATCATAGATGAGCTCATCGCATAACAATTCTCATATACATTTACTCTTTCTTCCATGTACATTTCATGATAATTTAACTCATATTAGTGCTTTTCTCTTTGAATTTGATTGAAATGCTGATGGATACTTCGGTAGTGCACTCAAAGTGTACAAAATTATAATCCGTCAATTCATTTTCAAGGGTACCCATTTAGGGTACATAATTGGGATGCACACTCTCGAGCCTTGTAATGGGAAACTTACATAGAGCCATTTCGGGAAGCTTATTCGAGCTATTTAACGGGAAGCTCACAAAAAGCATATAACGGGTAGTTCACCAAGAACCATTTTACGGGAAGTTCACAAAGAACTAAATCGGGAAGCTTCAGATAACCAAATCGGGGAGCTCAAACGAGCACTATCGGGAAGCTCACATTGAGCCAATTTAACAAGAAGCTCACGAAGAGCCTAACATCAGGATGTTTATAAGAGCCAAGGTGTGTCCACAATAAATATATGATCATCACCTATCGAGACGCTCCGAAAAGTTATAACGGGAAGCTCGCTGAACCTCATAATGGGAAGCTCAAGAAGGCCATGTATCGAGAAGCTTATTTCGAGCCATGGTGTGTCCGCAACATAAGTAAAACTACAACCAATGTGGGAAACTTGTATTCATCGATTTTCATTATTTAAACGGGATTTATCAATTATCGGACAATATCAGATATGTGATAAATTTCATACATCAAACATTTATAAATTCACACCAATACAACATGAAATTTAAACATAAGAATATTCATAATCAGGTTACACGAACTTACCTCGATACTTGTCCGTGTAATAAAATTTACTAATCCGACACCTTTTATTTTCCTCAGTCCAACTCCATATTTAGTCTTTCCGGATCAATTTTTGCCAAGAAAGTTTGCTTTCCTAGGGTTTCCATAGAAAATTTGGGGATGAAGATGATAAAATGTTGATATTTTCATGTTAATTAAATTATCATCTTTTAATTTTCTTGAATTCCAATTTAGTCCTTTTCTTTTTCTCAATTTCCATGGATGATTCATCCATAAATATCTACTAACTTTTGATTGATGGTCTAATTACCATATAAGGACCTCAAGTTTTGAATTTCATAGCTATTTGATCCTTCTAGCTTCTAGAATTCAAGTTTTACATTTTATGCAATTTAGTCCTTTCTCTAATTAATCACTTAATCAGTAAAATTTTTCTATCAGTATTTTCATACGACTTTCCTATCACAATACAGGCCATGCAGTAATATTAAAATAAATTTTCTTTCTAGCTCGGCTTTGTGGTCATGAAACCACTGTTTCGGTATCACCGAAAATGGGCCGTTACAGATTTAGTCCATAACTCACCTTTTGTACTAAATTGCAAACAATTGAAATTGCTATAAAAAATACATAAATTCATAATTCAAATATATAAAAATTTAAATATCATCATACCATATGAACTTACCTGGTAAAAAAAACAAACAAGTTGAATTGCAAGGACTAATCAATAATTTTACCTTTTCCCTAATTATCCTCGATTTGGTTCAATTCTCGATCTAAACGATAATTCAATTAAACTTACTAATTTTGAACAATTTATAGCATCTTATTATAAGTATGAATCAATTCAATTTTTATTTTTCAAATGCCCCCAAAATTTTTCATTTTATTCAATTTAGTCCCTAAAATCGAAATTATATGTTTCAAATTTGAGCTTCAATTTCGAAAGTGATCTCAGTTACATCCTTTTAAGACCCTATAATATTTATAATTATATAAATTTCATATCAATTTTGAAATCTTTACATTTTAGTCCCTATGTTCAAAACTAACAATTTTCACTTTACAAACTAGTCATTTTTCACTTTTAAGCTTAAAATCTAACAATTTAACACCAATATCTTTAAGAAATCATAAGTGGTAACTTTTAAAAAATTTAACAATTTTACAAATTGATACATGAATTAGATAAATAAAACTCTCATGACCTCAAAAACATAAAAGTTATAAAAAAAAAAAAAAAAGACTTAACTGAATATACTTACCAAGGGCCAAAAGTTTGGAAGCTTCAAACCCTAACTATTTCTTTTATTTGCTTACTATTTCTTTTATTTGCTTCGTGAGGAAGAAGATGAACTAAATGATTTATTTTTTTTCTTTTAACTTTTTCTTTGATTAGTTTATTAATTAATTAAAATTAACTTTAAATTAATCAACCTTTGTTAACATTTCGTAGTGGATCACATTTAAAATCCACCACCATCTGGTCATATAATTTTTATAATTTAGTTTTTGTATCTTAATTAATTATTAATTTGACAAAATTAATATACCAAAATTTAATTAATTTTTATATTAACTTCATAAATATTAAATAATAATATTTACGGACTTAAATATCGAAAATAAAATTTCAAAATAGCTGTTCTCACCACTATTAAAAAATAGACTATTACAAAAATGATAAAAACCAAAATGAAAACATTCCCACGGTGACTAAATTGATAGATTTTGTATGACTTATTTTTGTTCTCATCTGTTGTATTTTATATTGTAAAAATTGCAATTATCGGAATAATGTACGACCGTATCGAATGTAGTACAACTTGCGTATACGGGTAAAGGCTTAAACAGATGGCAAGAGGAATCACATGCTACGGCCCAGTTGTCGCAACACCATAACATTTTCACAAGCAAACAAGTAATTCCCTGCGTAGGTTCTTCACGTCCTGCCTCAACACCACATTTTCACGTGCTCACTTTCACTCTCCTTGGCCTTTTTAGATTTCTATTTATTTATTACATGTACATCATGTTTAAACTTTTTTTCGTATTCTTATCAATTTTTACACTTTTATATTATTCTAGATTAGTAAAAATTTAACAATTAAATATGATTTTAATTGAAATGATAAAAGAAAAAATGATGCTATTTAGAGTTAAATTATAAATTTTTTTGTATTTATTAAAATATATAAATATAATAAAAATAATATTTATTGTTTTCTAAAATAATAAATTTTTCGTGAGACTTAACAATTCAATTAAACTCTTAGTAAATATAACGAAAAGAAATATCCATTTTTAACAATAAGATCAATTAATGTTTTTAACAATTAAATCGTAATTGTTATACATATAAATTTGATATTTTTTTTAACATTTGAGTATAATATTTTTATTAATATATATTTAATAGTTATTTTTTTAAATTAAGTAAAAATTAAATATTTTTAATTTAATCAAAACTCGAAGAATATAATTTATTTCAATATGAAAAAAGCATAAGTTTGAGATAAGTTTTTAATTTTGAAATGATGAAATATTCATTAAATGGGAATTTAAATAAAATCATAAGATAATGAAACATGTTTTATAGAACTCTTAACACTTAATTAATTAATTCATGTGATAAACATGTTTGACCATTGAATCAATTTGGTTTGTTTAGTGTAACCAAAATTCAAGACTCTCTCCTTAACCAATCTCAACTGGCGACATATCGTGGTTTCGGATTCTTCTTCATTTCCTGGTATTGTTATTTGTAAGTATTCATCGAAGCTTTGAGCCACCTGCCCTCCACCAGTCTATGATGTGTAAGCCATTAACCTCAACTCCCCCATGCAAACTGCTGTGTGTCGACACAACCCTGACCTCCTTTTCCACTCTTTCTCCCCTATAAATACCACTATCCCTCCACTCCCTTCTTCACCAAATAACCATTTCAACACATAGATATGGCGATCAACCCTTCTTTGCTCTTTCTTTCTCTTCTTCTTCTCTTCAATGGCTGCCTAGCTCGCCAGACCTTTTCGTCACAGCAGTTCCAAAATGAGTGTCAAATCAATAGGCTCCACGCCTTTGCACCCCAGACCCGAATTCGCTCCGAAGCCGGCACCACCGAGTGGTGGAACCCCAACAGTCAACAGCTCAGGTGTGCTGGTGTATCTGTAATGAGGCAGACTATTGAACCTAATGGCCTTGTTTTGCCTTCCTTCACCAATGCTCCTCAACTTCTCTACATTGTCCAAGGTATAATAGTGCCTCACTAATGGTGTTATTATCGTTGGTATAAAATACAAAATGATGTTTAAATTTGTTTTTTCAGGAAGAGGTATTCAAGGTATTGTGATGCCTGGATGTGCCGAAACATTCCAGGATTCACAACAAAGGCAGCAACAAAGCCATGGCAGGTTCCAGGACCAGCACCAGAAAATCCGACGGTTCCGCCAGGGTGACATCATTGCTTTGCCGCAGGGTGTGGTTCACTGGAGCTACAATGATGGCAATGAGCGTGTTGTTACTATCAATCTACTTGACACTGGCAACAGTGCTAATCAGCTCGACAACATCCCTAGAGTATATAATCTTTTATAATTTTGACAATCCCTTTCTATACATAACTTTCTGCTTTTGTTTTTGATGATCTCTCTCTTGTAATGTTATAGAGATTCCATCTTGCTGGTAACCCAGAAGAGGAACAGAGGCAACTGAGGAGGCTAGCACAGCAGATGCAGGGAAGAAGCGAGAGGGGGGAGGAGTCCGGGGAAGGAGAAGGAGAAGAAGAAGAAGAAGAAGAAGACAACCCCAGCCGCCGCAGCCGCCACCAAGAGGAGGAGGAGCAGGGGCGGGAAAGCTCATCATGCAACAACCTTCTCTGTGCCTTCGACAGAAACTTCCTCGCTCAAGCTTTCAACGTTGACCACGACATCATTAGGAAAATCCAACGTGTACGAGGTAATAGAGGCACCATCATCAGAGTCAGGGACAGACTCCAAGTCGTAACACCACCCAGAATGGAGGAAGAAGAACGTGAGGAGCGCCAGCAGGAGCAGCGATATCGCCGTACAAGAGGAGGGTCTCAAGATAATGGCCTCGAGGAAACTTTCTGCTCCATGAGGATCAAGGAGAACCTTGCTGACCCTGAACGTGCCGACATTTTCAACCCACAAGCCGGTCGTATTTCCACCCTCAACAGGTTTAACCTCCCCATCCTCCAACAACTTGAGCTCAGCGCCGAGAGGGGTGTCCTCTACAACGTAAGCTCGAGACATTTATTTCTTAACAATATTCCATAAAATATTGAATCATATATAACACTGTATGTAACATTTGTTTTTGCAGAGAGCTGGTTTGATTCCACAATGGAACGTCAACGCTCACAAAATACTCTACATGTTAAGAGGCCGTGCCAGAGTTCAAGTGGTGAACCACAACGGCGACACAGTGTTCGACGATAACGTGGAGCAAGGTCAGCTCCTGACGGTGCCACAGAACTTTGCGTTCATGAAACAAGCAGGAAACGAAGGAGCCGAATGGATTTCCTTCTTCACCAATAGCGAAGCCACCAACACTCCAATGGCTGGAAGTGTCTCCTTCATGCGAGCGCTGCCGGAGGAAGTGGTGGCAGCGTCGTATCAGGTGTCAAGAGAAGATGCAAGGCGGATTAAGTTCAACAACAAAAACACCTTTTTCTTCACTCCTTCACAGTCCGAGAGGAGGGCCGATGCTTAAACTCCAGCCGATGCCAATGCAATCAAAATCAGGGGGATCTTTGTAGGGTAACGTAAGTAGGAAGCAATAAAAAGAGTTGCAGAGCTATGTCCGCCATGGATTTTGTTGTTGATCGTTGAGGTACTGAGAGATTAGGGTTTAGAGGATGAATAATAAAAAGCAAGGGCCTTACAAGGCAGCCCTTTCATTTCATGTAATCGGTTGAAATGTTACAACTTCAATATATGTAACTTTCTAATATCTACTTTTACTTTTTATGTGCCAACATCAACAGGCAACTTCACCTAACATTTCTTTAATTACGGCCATGATGTAAAGAAGACTTACATTCTTCCTTTACTAATAATAACAATAATAATAATTTCTTTATTAGTCCTACCGGATTCTTTGAAAGATGAACGAAACCATTATTTAATAATAATAACCTTGAAATTCTTTTATTGATACGTCATCTCTTTAAATTTATAGAAAATACATAAAATATGTATTTCGGACTCAATCATATTCAGAAGATTGAGAATTAAAATGTAATTTCCATTATTTTGAAAGATCAAAATAATTTTAGCATGTACTAATTTATAATTTAATTTTATAAAATTGAAAATTTCAAATTTACGATTTTTCACTTTAAAGAGGTCAAAACATTTGCAAGTCAGCTCTCATGTCGCCCCTGATGATAATATTAAAATATCAATTTTTTTTTGTCAATAAACACTTTAATAATTAACATTTAATATTTATGTTAATAGTGTTATCTGAAAAGTGCTAAGATCTCAGGTACAAACGTTAAAACTATGGATTACAAGAACTGCTGAGTATTGAATGAATAGTAATTTCTGTCTTTAGACTTGAAATCTTGCTTTGTACAACACTGTAGTGATATTTATAGGACTCATTTGGTAACTGCTACTACTAACAACCTTAACTATTTGATTAACAAACTAACTGCCTATGAGCTAACTTAGTAACAGAGAGTCAAGTATACTCTTAACAAAAAGAATTAGGGCAAGACCCGAATAGAATCCGGAAACTTAGCAAAATATGATGCAGAAAGTGGTTTGGTGAGAACGTCAACAACTTGATCGCACGCAAGAACCTCCCCAACAGCAAGAGAACCAACCGCTACCTTTTCTAAAAAAAAAAAGAGATCAAGCTCAACGTGTTTGAACTTAGAATGTAAAACGGGAATAGTGGAAATAGCAACGACACTAGAGTTGTCAAACCAAATAGTAGGTGGATTAACATTCTGAAGTTGTAATTCCGTTAGTAAAGACACTAACCAAGTAATACCACCGGTAGTCGCAGCAAGACTCCTATACTCAGCTTTAGTCGTAGATTGTGAAACCACTTGCTACTTTTTGGAACCCCAGGAGACAGGAGTGTAACCAAAGTACCTACAATAACTTGTTGTGGAGCATTGATCATCAAAATCCAGCCCCCAGTTAACATCTGCATAAGCAGATCGGATGGTCAAAAAACTATTCCAAAATCAAAAGTACCAGCTAAATACCACAGGATTCGTTTCAAAGCAACTAGATAAACAGTTGTAGTCACTTGCATAAATTGACAAACACGATTTATAGTATATGCAATATCCGAAAGAGATAAAACCACATACTGTAAAGCACCTGCCAAACTTCTGTACTCAGTAGGGTCACTAAGACGGTCTTTGTCATCCTTGGACAGAGTAGATGAGCTAACCAGCGGAGTAGGAACACTCTTAGCATGAGACATGGAGCTTCTATCAAGTAGATCACGGATATACTTGTTCTGGCAAAGATGGAGACACCTGGAGGAAGAACGAGTAACCTCAATGCCAAGAAAATAGTGAAGACCTCCATATCTTTTAGTGAAAACTCGGTATTCAACTGCTGAACGAAGCTATCTATACAATCAGACACACTTCTAGTAATAATAATACCATCTAGATAGACAAGCACATAGAGAACCGAAGTAGCTAAAATATGTATAAACAAAGACACATCAGACTTGGACAAAACAAAACCAATAGAAAGAAGAAAACTCTTCAATTTATCAAACGAAGCATGCGGGGCTTAACGGAGGCTATACAAAACTTTATTTAATTAATAAACTAAAGGTTTTCCATCGGACCCATACTGAACATATCTCGGAGGTTGATGCAGGAACACATCATTAGTAAGGTCACCATTCAAAAAAGCATTGTTCATATCAACTTGACGAAGCTACCATCCTCTGGACATTGCAACAGTCAAGATGACCTGAATAGTAGTAGGTTTTATTACTGGACTAAAAGTCTCCTTAAAATTATACCCAAGTACCTGAGAACATCTTTTTGCAACTAACCAAGCTTTCCAACAAGCAACAGTACTATTAAGATTCCTCTTGATTTTGAAAATCCACTTACACCCAATTGCCTTGTAACCAGGCAGCAACGGAACAAGATCCCATGTAGAATTATTAAAAAGAGCATCAAACTCTGCTTGAGTGGTAGCACACCATTTAGCGGTATAAAATACCTCCTCAATGGTGTGAGGCTTACCAGCTTTAACATTCAAGCTTTCGATTTGAAAATGCTAGCCTTCGATCGGGTAATTATTGGATGAGCATTTTTTGGAGGCAAGGAAGACTCTTGATCCAGAAGAATAGATCTAATTTCAACAGTGGGTGTAGTAGACGGCGGATTAACATCATCAGTGGGTAACAGGGTAGAACTTAGAGGTGCTTGATCAAAATTCACCCCAACTTAAAGAATTAAAGAACCACGAGGTGAAGAGTGACAATCAAGAACAGGTGTCAAGTTCGCAGATCGAGAAAATAAAGTCTTAACCAGAGGAACAAACATAGGTATAGTGCCAGACGAAGAGCCAGAACCATGCGTAGCAGACAATGGAGAAAAAAGCTGTTGTTCATCAAATACTATATGACGAGAAATTATAATCTTACCATCAGGTAGAAGGCACTGATATCCTTTGTGTTAAGGACTATATCTAAAAAAAGTACAAGGCTGCGATCGAAATTCTAACTTATGAAACTGAAATAGACACAAGTATGGAAAACAACATCCAAATACCTGTAAATGGTCATATGTGGGATCTCATCCAAAAAGAGCTTTATATGGAGTTCGTCTGCTCAGAACCAAAGTAGGAAGGCGATTGATGAGATGAACCACACAACAAAACACATAGGGCCAAAACTCCATAGAGAGATTTGCTTATGCCAAAAGAGTGATGCCCATATCAACAATGTGCCAATGTTTGAGCCACTCCATTTTGTTCAGAGGTATGTGGACAAGTCAATCGATGAATTATCCTTTGAGACGTTAGAATAGAAGTAAATGCGCGATACTCGCTGCCCCAATCACTTTGAAACTATTTGATAGTTTTTCCAAACTGAGTTTTGACTAATTTCTGAAACTGAATGAAACAATCCACTACCTGAGACTTTTGTCAAATCAGATAAATCTAAGTAAAATGAGTGCGCATATCAATAAACGACATATAGTACCAATTATTAGCACAAACAACTGAAGCATGTCCCCAAAGATTAGAGACAACCAAAGTAAATGGATCAGTATATACAGTGGTCGAATTAGAAAAGGGCAATTTATGAAATTTCCCTTTTTGACAAGTCGTACAAATACAATCAAGAGACATTTTATTCAAAGTGATACTATACTTATCTAGAACAAATTTAACAATAGAAGTAGATGGATAACCAATGCGTTGGTGCCACAATGAAAAAGCATCATTGTCTTCAGACCGACTCTAGAATCCCACTTGAGCATAGAAGGAGCTATAGAACTCTGAACAGACCCTTCTAGTAAGGAGAAATGATACATCCTATCATGAATATGACCCTTCAGCAAGATTTCCTGTGTCATGATGTCCTTAATAACACAATACGTTGAGTAAAATTAAAAAAACCACATCATTGTCAATGGCAAACTGAGAAATGGACAATAAGTTTTTCCTTATAGCTGGAACACACAAAACATTAGATAACCGAAGTAATTTAGAGTGCGTAGGTAATATCCCCTGACCAACTGACGAGATTGTAGCAAGCGTTCCATCACTCATTAAGAGAGAAGACGTACCTAAATACGGGGTAACATTATGCAGTATCGATGGATCTCGACATACATGATTACTGGTACTAGAGTCGGGGTACCACGATGTGGTGCCAATGGGCACAGGAATATATGAGTCAATACCACCACCATTGGACCCGAGTTGTGTGGTATTAATATAAGAATTGGGAGAGTCGAATTAATCGGGAGCATGAAGGTCTCCTACGCGAGGGAGCCCAATACATAGGTCAAACCCGAAATAGACACGAGCTCGCGACTTAGTTTGCCAAAGGATTGCAACACCCTATGGTCCACCATTCGACCCTAAACAAAGAGAAGAATCAATTTATACATTGTTAGAAATAGGCCCAATAGGATTGGATGAGCCATTCGGCCTAGTAAGCCCATGGAGAGGGCCCAATCCATGCGGCCAGTCATGGGAAGGCCTAGATGCGTGTGGGAAATGTTGGCTTGGCCCAAGTGGGGCATAACACTATATGGCCCATGTGCTAGAGGTGCCCCAACATTAAGCTTATAGATGGAAAGACCATAAAATCCCTTTGATCTACAAAACCCTGTTGACCAGAGTCAAAATAATTTTGACCTATGTGATTTGCAAACCAAGGTCTGCGTGGTTATTGAGAAAACCATTCATCGCCCACAAATACTCTATTCGACACTGCGATTTATGAATCATGAGAAGGCCCTAGCATCAGAGACAAGACGCCGAAGTTGGGAGCGATCAGACCTTCTTGGTGCGACGTCAGAGCCACCATTAGTAAAGAATCTTCACGATGATACCGACAATAGCACCGTTGTACTAGATGGCCAAACCGTCCACAGATCTAGAACTAGAGACAGAACTACAAACTTCTTCCGCGACAACAAGATGAAGGATGGCCACCATGAGCAGAGCTCTCCATCATTTACGACGGAGCACTCTCTACCAAATTGGCTACAAGCATCACCTCTTGAACTACCTGCGCTTGACGAGTTTCACACTTGAGGAGGGTGTCGACCAATCGTTGGAACAGAAATGGAGTCGATGAGAGAGAGGCTGAGGACACGACGGTATCAAATTTAGATGACAAGCCCGCATGAATAATCTCTATTCTCTCAGCCTCCGAGATGCGAGAGTCGGAAGCTTTCAGAAGAGCACACAAGCCTTTTATCTTCGCAACATAACCCTTGATGAAGAGGTTGCCTTTCTTGAGAGAATGTAGCTCGTGATAGATCCATGATTACTTCGTACTAGTACCGACCGTAAAAATACTATTCGCAGTTGTCTACACGTAGGAAGCTATTAGCACGTCCGTGAAGAATGACAGAAAGGAGGGATTAATCATGGAAAACAGGCACGAGGTTAGGAGGTGGTCTTGTTGAGAGAAGACTATAGCTGACGGATTTGCAACAAGAGTACCGTCTGGTGCTTGAACGCTGCACCGGTGCAGGGACAGAGCCATCTAAAAAACTTGCCAAATCATAGCCAGCAACTATGAGTCTCACCTGTTGTTGCCACTAGAGGAAGGAGCCCTTGTCGAGTTTAACACCTCATGCAGAGGAAACAAAGTGATAACTCGATCATCAGTAAACACAGTGCCACTAGGCTCAACAGAGTCGAAATCAGCGAAATGCATAGTAGCCATATGTTTGAGGATCAACCAGCGACTGATATCATGCTAAGATCTCAGGTACAAACGTTAAAACTATGAATTACAAGAATTGTTGACTATTGAATGAATAGTAATTTTTGTATTTAGACTTGAAATCTTGCTTTGTACAACACTGTAGTGATATTTATAGGACTCCTTTGATAACTACTACTACTAACAACCTCAACTATTTGATTAACAAACTAACTGCCTATGAGCTAACTTAGTAACAGAGAGTCAAGTATACTCTTAACAAAAATAATTAATATAGATTTTTAAGAAAATAACTAAACAACAAAAATATATTTCCATTATCTTAGAAATTTCTGTTTTTACACAATTTTTAGAATTTTGTGAAACAAACCTTAGAAATTCTTTTTTTTAGAAAAAAATCTTAATTATTTCTATTCTTTTGTAAGCAATTTGATAAACGATAAATTATACATAATTTGACCCCATATTTAGCCTATATATTGGATGAATTATTATCTATTTTATAAGAATTGATGCTCTAAACCTTTCTTTTTCATATCTTATATCCAGGAGAGTATAAGGAAGAGAAAAGAACGGAAAACGGGCCAAAAAAGGAGAGAATGAGCCAAAATAAGAAAACGACACGGCCCAAGAAGTCACTACACGGCCGTGCACACGGCTGTACCACATGAAGATCACACGGTCCAGCCCCCGACAAGTACGGCCAGGTCATACGGCCGTGCTTCTATCGACAGACTCTCACACGGCCTCTTGTCGTGGCATCCGGGGGTGGCACACGGGCGTGTCCCTATCGTGGGGAAGAGGAATTTCACTCAGATTGGGATGCTTAGAGGCTAAGAAAGGCTCCCCAAAGCTCTACATAAAGACCCTAAGAGGCAACTCTAATGGGGTGCTTGATTTCCCCTGTCGGGTGGACTTGATTCCCCTGTCTAGAGTATTCTTTTCTCCAGGTAGGGAATCGTCTCCCTACCGACACGAAGAGTAAAAGCCAGGGATTACTCGTAGGGAAGCTGATTGATTCATCCCAGAAGCCAAAGCTCTACATCTAAATAGAGAATTTCTCTTCAATCCTTCAGGGATCATTGGGTTCTTTTATGTTTTATTTTCTTAATACTTCTACGATGTTTTCTTTCTTTATTATGAACTAAACCCCTCAAATACTTGAGGGGGATGAAACCTAAGACGAATCTTGTTATTAATTATTCTTGAGTTATATGATAAATACTTGAGTTGTTCTTAATTATGTGTGCTTAATTCTTGTGTTAATAAGCCTAGATATTAATTCAAGAAACGGATGTGCTTAAAACAGAGAAACAAAAGTCCCTGTGATAAGAGTAGATCTATCATAATTAAGCAGTGTTGCATGCAACCCTAGACATAGGGCGACATAAATCTGTCGGATTAGGGTCAAACCTAATATGGGGAACCATAGATCGAATTAATGCAACCTAGGGTGTTAATTAATAAGGGAACTTTAGTTAACAACCTAGGCCTAGTTGCTCTTCGCCTCGACGAAGGGTTTAACATAAATTAGGGATCTCTACGGATCAAGTCAAGTGAATAAATCGTCTAGCTCAAGAACCAATAACAAGTGAAGTCTAGGTGGATTCTCCCTTAAGTATTACTCATATCAATCAACTCTTCCCTAAAGTTTTCCCCAATTTACTTTTTGTGCACTTTTAGTTAGTTTTAGAATTAGTTTCAATCAATCCTTTTTTATTTTTAGGCTAGATAATAGAAAGGAAGTAAGTATTAGTACTTTTGGTTCCCTTGGGTACGATAACTCGATCTTGCCGCTAAACTATACTACTATTCGATAGGTGCGCTTCCCTTTAAAATCGTGATATTAGTTAGTTTTTGGTGTGATCAGTTTTTATAAATTTTATTACTTAATATCGTGAGTATATCACAATTACACAGTTTTTAAAGAAGGTCAACAATATTTTTTTTTCATATTTTGATACATATATATATTTTTGGTATATCTCATGTAGTGAATTTTGTGGACCTCTTGACACACCTTGTGGACCTCATAGTGTATCCATATTAGTTTCCAAGCCTTAGCTCGATGAACTTTGGAAAAATAACATCTTCATTAAGACTATATGAGGACCACGTAAAGGTTCAGGGTAATTGATTGTTAGTAACCCTAAAACGTCTCATCCTAGGACATAGAATCACTATCATTGTTAAGAGTATCAAATCAAACTTCTATGTCAGTGACCTTAGGGCATATATCCAAGTTTGTCCCCTATTATAAAAAGGTTATTGATGTGCGTGATAAGTTTTAATATTTTTATGATCGTACCTAGACACTAACTATTATCACGAATAAGGCAAGCACACCTATCGGACAGTAGTATAACTTATGGCAAGACTAGAATGTCGAACCCAAAGGAACTAAAAGTACTAGTAATAACTTCCTTTCTATTATCTAGCCTAGAAAATAAAAGAGAGTTGGTTTTAATTAAAAACTAACTAAACTAAAGACGCGACAAAGAATAAATTGGGGAAATACTTTAGAAAAACTAATCGATTAAAACAATACCCAAGGAAGAATTCACCTAGACTTCACTTGTTATCTAACTCTGAACTAGACGATTTATTCATTTGATTTGATTAGTAGAGATCCCTAAATTATGTTAATATCTCTTTCAAGACTAAGAACAACTAACCCTAGGTTGATTAATTGAAATTTCTTTCTAATTAAAACCCCTAGTGTTGCATTAACTCGATCTATGGATCCCCCTATTAGATTTGAGTCTAATCTAGTAGATTTTCGTCATTCTATGTCTAGGATTGTGGGCAACTCCGCTTAATTGTGTTGGATCTACTCTTAAACAGGGACTTTTGCTCCACTGAATAAGCACATTCGACTTGAATCAATATCCTGAGATATTAACTCAAGAATTAAAAACATAATTAAGAACAAATCAAATATTTATCATATAGTTTAGATAACAATAACAAGATCCATCTTAGGTTTCATCCCCCTCAGGTATTTAGGGGATTTAGTTCATAATAATAAAAGAGAACATCTCAAAATAAGGAAAACGATGAAACATAAAGAAAACCCAAAACTTCTGAGAGAAATTTAGGAAGATATTCAGTCTTGATGTAGATCATTGCTTCTAGGATAGATCGATTGACTTTCCTTGAGTAATTCCTTGCTTTCTACTCTCTGTGTCCCTTTAGTCCTCCCTAGGGTGTTTATATAGACTTCGGGATACCCTTCTTAGCCCCTAAGTAGCTTTTTCTGCGTGAAATTAGAACTCGTCATGACAGGGACACGCCCGTGTGGCGCGTCCGTGTGAATCCAGCCTAGGCCGTGTTCAGGTCTGCTAATTTGGCACGGGCGTGTGGTGTAGCCGTGTGAGGAACTTCAGGCCGTGTTGATTTCTTACTTTGGCCCATTTTCTTCGTTTTTGGCCCGATCCTTGCTCTTTTCTCTTCCTTATGCTCTCCTAAGTATAAAACATGATATTAAAGGATTAGGAGCATCAAATTCCACAAAATTAATGATAATTCATCCATAAACGTGCCGAATGTGGGATAAAAATATGTATATATTATAGTTTATCAGCTATGCAAACAACTCACAAGGACTCATCTAAACATTCATTCCTCTTGAAATCCCCTACTTTTCTTATTAGAGTTGTGTGACCCAAATTCCTATTAAAAAATAAAATAAAAGTAGATTCCATATAGAACTACTGTTCTTCTATTTGATATTGATTGTATAAGTAGAATCCATATAGAACTTCTCTTCTTCTATTTGACATTGATTAGAATAAGGCTTTTTAACCTATAAATAGAAGTAGTTGAAACTCCTATTGTATCATTCGAATTTCAACATTAGTGAATTTTCCTTTGCTCTGCCCGTGATTTTTTTTTCCTGAAAGGGTTTTCACGTAAAATCTGTGCGTTCTTATATTTTTTTTGCTTTGCGATCATTCTATATTACCATTATCGACATTCAATTTTTACAAATTGGTATCAAGCTTTTTAGGTTGCTTATCTCGATCATGGTAATGGCGACACTAAAGTATGATATTCCGTTATTGGATCGCAACACTAGATTGGCATTGTTGCAGATAAAGATGCAGACAATTCTTGCACTGATAGATTTGGAGGATGCCCAGCTAGGGATACCTAAGATGTTTTTGACATTGACGGAGGAAGAGAAGAAGCATAA
Organism: Gossypium stocksii; assembly: GCA_020496765.1. Taxonomy (NCBI): domain Eukaryota; kingdom Viridiplantae; phylum Streptophyta; class Magnoliopsida; order Malvales; family Malvaceae; genus Gossypium; species Gossypium stocksii. The sequence continues at coordinate 8,978,078 of CM035623.1, forward strand.
AGATTAAAAGTCTTTAACGCAATGACATCTGCATTGGTTGAATAAAATTCTATAGAACATGATGAAGGAGAAGACTGCCACTACAATATGGCAAAGCTGCAGCAGCTTTGCATGTTGAAAACCCAAACTAACAAGTTATATAGGAAACAACGTCTTTATGCTCATCGTTTGAAGGAAGGTGTGTATGTGTACAAACACTTAATTGTGTTTAAAGAAATTCTCGTAGATCTAGAGGCTATGGAGGTTCAGTATGATAAAGAAGATTTAGGGTTAATTCTACTTTGTTTGTTTCCCCCGTCTTATTCAACCTTTAGAGATACGATTTTGTATAGTCGTGAATCTCATCACAGTTGATGAAGTCTATACTTCTTTAACCTTGTATGATAAGATGAAACATCTTGTGGTTGGACCCTACTCTCAGAGAGAGGGTCTCATTGTTCTGGAAGACAAGAACAAAATATTGATGATAATCATGAGAGGACACAAAAATGAAATCCTCGTAGTAAATCAAAGGGTAGATCGAGATCTTCAAATAGAGGTAAAACTTGTAACTTCTGCAAGAAGAAAAGGCGCATTAAATCTCAGTGCTATAAGTTGCAGAACAATATCAAAAGGGAAGTTGTGAATCAAAAAGGAAAACAACCAGAACAATCTAGTGAAGCTTGTACAAGCCCTTTTTTCCCGAGCCCACGGCTCAAATTAAAATCTAAATGGCCCACTAAATCAACACCTAAGCTAAACCCAATAAACCAGCACCTAACCCTAGCCCAATACACTTATCAGAAAACACAAAAAAAAGGGAAAACCTAGCCTTAGCCGCCCCTAGTTGATGCTTTCTGACACCATCACCCTCTCCATCTGTCACCGCCTCTATGCCACCGCCCTTGCGCCCCAAGTTGCACCTGCAAAAAATAAATGAAGAAATGACAGCAAATAATAAACAAAATCATGTAAAGTGGCTATAAAAAGCCAATCCCAAATCTATTGTATTTTACGAACCATTTTGGAAAAAAAAAAATAGATTCGAAGCATATTAAGAAACAAAAAAAAATTAGCAAACATTCGACGGAAGAACAAGGTTCTAAGTTTTTTTAAATCTCATATTCTTTATTTCCTTTCTCAAATAGTTTATATATATACATATATATATATCCTTTATATTTTTTCCTTTTTAAAAATATCTATATGTAAATATTAAGAAAAGTAATAAAAAAACTCGCCTTTTGGTTTCGCCGGAAAAAGGCCACTTTTAGGGCTCTGACCATCGCGCACGGTGGTCGCCGTAGGCGGGCCGACGGTGGCCGATGATCAGAAAGCGGGCAAAAGGAGGGAGTATTTTGAGAGTTTTAAAGTTTTTTTTAAAGAAATGGAAAAATGAAATTTTTGGGCAAAAATTTGGTTTAAATAGCAAATCAAAACGGCATCGTTTTGAATTAGTGCCTATCTACGCTAAACGACTTCATTTTGCCTAGGCCGACCCGAACCTGTCCCGCTCCAACTAGGATCCACGTGTTTTGGGTAAAAATGGGTTATTTACCCTTTTGGTCCCTCCACTTTTTCTAAGTTTTGCAATCAAGTTTTATTTTTTTTTAATTCGGCCCGTTAATTTATTTTAGTTTTTAATTTAGTCTTTCCTGATGCTGCGCGTTTTGGAGGGAGGGTTTATTGCCCATTTTGGTCCCCCATGTCATCGGCGCACGGGTCCTTCCTTTTATCTTTATTTTTTATTTAGCCCCAAATTTCATTTCTGAATTCAATTTCAATCCTTTTTTTATTGTGTTTTTTTTAAATTAATTACTTTGCTATTATTATTATTATTATTATTATTATTATTATTACTAAGACTAATATTATTATATCTTTTATTCTTATATTTTCTATTATATTTACTATTATACTATTATTTCTCCCGTTATTGTACTATTATTATTTTTTCTACTATACTTATTATTACTATTAGTACTACTATTACTATTTTCAAATATTTTATGTATTATTCATTTATTTATTTATTAAGGGACCATCAGTTTATTAATCTTGTTTATTTTTATTATTATTATTTTCTTTATATATACTTTTATTATTTTTTCTTATTATTTATTTATTTATCTGTTTTGATACATATTTTTATTCATTTACTTATATGTCTATATTTATATGCATTATTGAATTTCACCTATTATTTCTTCTTTTTACATTGCACGTTTGATTTATTTCTCCATTTCTGTTCGCATTATTCTTATTATAAATTTATCTTTATTCTGTTATGTTATCAATACCGAAATTTTAAATTTTGTTTACTCATCCTTTATTATCTCATTTTATTGCTAATTTATGTTATATTAACCTTTACCCGACACAAAATTAATTCTTTTATAAAGACAATATTCTGTATTTAGAAATTAGAGAAATCGTGCCCTAACGTATTGGGTTTCGATTTTTTAGTTTACTCTAAATAACTGAATATCCTTTTAAAAAAAACAAATACATAAATTTTAAATAAAAAAGGCTTATTCTCGAGAATTCGAGATGTCGTGTCCTAACGCATTGGATGTGACGTTTCGTTATCTCGAGACAAGATTTGCTAAATCAAGGCTATATTCTGTATTTAGAAATTTGAGAAATCGTGTCCTAACGTATTGGGTTTCGATTTTTCTAGTTTACTCTAAGTATCCGAATATCCTTCCAAAACTAAATATATGAGTTTCAAATAAAAGGCAAGTTTAGCCTCAAAGGTCAAGGTGTTGTGTCCTAACATATTGGATGTGACATTTTACCTTGAGACGAGATAACCTTTGACACACATTCAATTTATCTAAACGATTTTTTTGAAGGCATTAAAAGAGGGATCGTATTTTAAATTGTTTCAAGTTTTCACATCTTTGACACTAAGACATTGATTAATCGACTAAGTATCAATTTTGGGCATATCGGGGGTGCTAATCCTTCCTCGTGTGAAACTAACTCCCGAACCCGTCTTTTTGATTTTCGTAGACCAAATCGTTGTTTTGATAAATCAAACTGTTTATTAAAATAACCACTTTTCGAGGTGACCCGATCACACCTCAGTAAAAAAAGATTAGTGGCAACTTCCATTTTTTCATTTTCATTTCCAAAATCCAAGTTGATCGCCCTTTGTTTCAAAAAATGGTTTCGACAAAGCTGATGTTGTAAAATACTATAGCGATGGTGAACTCTTAGTTGCTTCTACCGATAACTCTAAAGCGAGCGAGGAGTGGATCCTCTATTCTGGTTGTACCTTCTATATGAGTCCTAATCGGGATTGGTTTTCAATATATGAAACAGTGTCTAAAAGTGTTGTTTTGATGGGAAATAATGCTTCATGTAAAATCACAAGTATTGGCACGATCAAAATTAAGATGTTTGATGAAATCGTCAGAATACTTAGTAGCATACGACATGTACTAGAATTGAATATGCATTTGATTTCTTTGAGTATTCTTGATTCAAAAGGGCACAAGTACACAAATGAAAGTGGGGTTTTAAATATTAGCAAGGGTTCCCTCGTTGTGATGAAAGAGCAGAGAAAGACTTCCAAGTTATATGTTTTGCAATATTCTACTATTACTGGTGATACAACCGTTGCTTCCTCTTCCTTGTTAGGTGATGATATTACTAGACTTTGGCATATGTGTCTAGGGCATCTGAGTGAGAACAAAATAACAAAATAAAGCAAAATAGGACTTCTTGATGGACAAGGCATTAGCAAACTGAAGTTCTGTGAGCATTATGTTTTTAAGAAGTAAAAGAAAGTTCAATTCACTAGAGGAATCCATAACACAAAAGGAACGTTATCTTTGGGGACCATTCAGAGTGCCTTTGAGGGGTGGCGCTAATTATATGCTAAACATCATTAATGATTTTTTTAAAAAATTTTGGGCATTCTTTTTTAAGCAGAAAAGTGATATGTTTTCCTTCTTAAGGCTTGGAAAACTATGATCGAGAAATAAACAAGATAACAGATAAAACACCTCTGTACAGATAATGACTTGAAATTTTATTTTGATGAGTTTAATGAATTGTGCAAATTAGAAGGGCTCGTGAGTCATTGACAGTTCGTCATACTCCATAGAAAAATGGAGCTTTATAATCATGAAAAAGGTTCGATGTATGTTGTCGAATTCTTGTTTACCGAAGTCGTTTTGGCCTAAAGTGACCTCTACTATATGTTTTTTGATTAATCAGTCTTCGTCCGTTGCCATTGAGAAACAAACTCCATAAGAGGTATGGTCTTGTAATCCTACTGATTATTCTAATTTGAAGATTTTTGGGTGTCCTACGTATGCTTATATTGATAATGGGAAATTGGAACCTAGATCCATTAAATTTGTTTTTCTTGGTTATAAGACTGGTGTTAAAGGGTATAAGTTATGGTATCCTGAAAATAAAAAAAGTTGTGATTAGCAAATATGTTATTTTTTATGAAATTGGTATGTTACATAACTTATCTTTTAAAGACTTCCAATAAAGACCAGCAAAAGTAGGTGAAGCTTCAGATTGATCTAGGATCTACAATAGAGTGTACAATATGCTATTGCTAGGAACATACATATAAGAGAAATTAAACCTGTAACACCCCCTAACCCCAAACCGTCACCAGAACAAGGCTATGAGGCATTACCAGACATATTAGACAATTTATGAATAATTCACAAATAAAATAACATTCATAGTATAATATTTAGTAACTAAGTCCCTTTATTGAACTCTCGAGGTTTAAAACATATATTAAAATGGAACGGGACTAATTCGGGTACTCCGAATTTTTTTTAAATTTCGACAGCATTTCTGCTTATTTTTACGTAAAACCCCCTGCAATTAATCATTCCAATCACAACCCAATCCAACCAATTCATTTCACATACTCATTAACCATTCTAAATACCTTCTAATCAAACTCAATCAATATAATATCAATTTAAAAATTTACCAATGTGCTAATTAAATTGAAATGGATAAATTTCTTTCATTATAATTCTTAGACATGTAATACTAACTTTTTTATCCATTTACAATCAAAATATAATAACCTTTATACACATCTTATGTACGTGCCACATTACCAAAAGAAAATATACATCACCAAAAGTTTGCTGAAGTCAAGTCTGGCTTTGGATGCTAGTTCAGTACTTGACTTCTACAACCTGCGCACGGAAACAACCGTACGTTGAGTATGAATATACTCAGTGATATCACTATAATTCAATTTATAATTAAATACATTAAATCACATACATACTTTTACATTACAATTATCATAACTTAATGAACAATTCAATCATTTTATATTATCATTTGAATATATATATATATACTAATCTTATTTCTTTATTTCAATTCTCACTTTTCATATATGCCATATCATTCAAATTTAGTTTTATCAATAAATTTATTTCATTTATCCCTATTAACTTGACTCGGACTCGGCGGATACACGGATTCCAACCAACACACCAGTACGGTACATTGTGCATTAACGGTACACAGTACCTTGTACTGAACAGTAATCAGTAACAGCAACAGTATTCAACACATAAAGTGTTGAATCGGTAACGGTAATAGTAATAATATTCGACACACAAAGTGCTGAATCGGTAACAGTAACAGTAACAGTAACAGTATTTGGCACATAAGTACCTAATCAGTAAGCCAGCAAAACCCGTACTTTTCCATATCCTATGGCATGCCAATTATATCTGACTAGCCCGACTAGTTCATAGGGTATTTAATTCACTTTTCAGTACAATTTCCATCTCATTTTAGTATCAATTATAATTTCTTATTTCGACCAGTTTCACAATATTGCAGTAATTCATTACATTAGTAATTTCACCATTCAATGCAGTACACATAACAATATTCAGTAACTTCACAGTTCAATTCAGTACTCAAAACAATATTCAATATTCCGTAATTTAATTCAGTATCAATCTCAATTTCAGTATCCAATCATAAATTTATCATTTTACTAAACACTTACCTTAAGATACTTACCACACATAATTAGTAAATTAAACACATAGTAATGATAAAGTTTGAATTATAGTGATACACACCAGAATTTTCTTCGAATTTAATCCTCGACGATCTTTTCTTTTCCTTTTTGGGTTGATGCTTTAGGCTCGATATTAGCTACGAACAATTAAAATAATTTCACAATTATTAGCACAACACAATTTAAATGCTAAAATTTTTATTTAACTTTTACTTTAATTTCCAATTTAATCCTAACTAAACTCATATATTTTTCTTTCTCAATTCATACCTTTTTGCTACTCAATTTCTTGCCAAACTCACATTTAACTATCAAATTTTTTTATCATATTTTCATAATTTCGAATTTATTTCAATTTAATCCCTAAAACTCAAAACTTATAGCTTAGTTTACAATTCAATCCTTTATTCAATTCCAATCAAAATTTCTATCAAATAAACCCCTAATTCCATCATTTGTTCAACATAAACCCTACTAAAAAATCTATTAACTTTCAAAATTTCAACTTAAATCCAAGAGTATTTCACTCTAGGATTCCAAAAACATTAAAATCAAAAGAAAAGGACTAAAATTAACTTACCAATTAACTTGGAATCCCAAAATCCCTATTTTTCCTTTCTTCTTTTTTTTTTCTCCTTTCCCTGTATTGTCTCGAAATAGGTATTCTGTTTCTTTTATTTTTTTTTTAGTTTATATAATATAATATAATTAAAACATAAAATATCTTTATTATATAACAATATAATAATATATTAAACATAAAAAAATCTTAGATTTTCTCTCGATAAACCGCCTCAATTTATGTTTTTGGCATAATTGCCTTTTTAGTCCTTTTTATTTTCTTTTAATTTATAATTCAGCCTTTGCCTTTTATTCAATTTAGTCCTTTTTCCTAATTACTCTTAATTAAGCTAAATTCATTTAATTAAACCCTAATTAAACATACAAATAAACTCATAAATATTCCTAATAATTATTTAGAAACCTGGTTTATTAAGACGGAGGTTTGATATTACACTTTTTCAGTGCCCACGGATTTTGTGTCGTTACAAAACCTCCAAAGAGGTACACTGAGGCTGATCTAGTTACTTATGCTTTAAATGTGGCTGAAGAGATGATGTGAATTAAGAGTCATCTTCTTATTCTAAGGTAATTAGCTGTGAAGATTCAGGAAAGTGGATGATTGTCACGCAAAAAGAGATGGAATTACTCCATAAGAAGAAAACATGAGATCTAGTGAAGCTTCCTAAAGGTAAAAAATCTATTTGTTGTAAATGGATGTTCAAAAAGAAAGGGGGACTCCAGGAGTTGAAGAACCCAAATATAAAGCAATACTGTTGTAAAAGGTTACAGCCAGATTCTAGGTGTAAACTTCACAGATGTGTTTTCTCCAGTTGTAAAGCATAGTTTGATTCGAACCTTGCTTGGTATTTTGGCCATGTATGATTTGGAGCTTGAGCAGTTAGATGTAAAAATAAAGATCTTGCATGAAGAACTTGAAAAAGATATTTACATCCAACAACTAGAGGGTTTTCAAGTCTAAGATAAGGAGGACTATGTTTGCTTGCTGAAAAAGTCTCTTTACGACTTGAAACAATCACCAAGACAACGGTACAAGAGGTTTGATTATTTGAGATGAAGGATTTAGGAGTAGTAAAGAAGATACTTAGGATAGAGACTCTTAGAGATAGAAAAGCATGCAAATTGTACCTAAGTCAGAAAGTGTACATTGAGAAAGTTATTTCCAGATTCGATATGCAAAATGCCAAATTTGTTAGTATTCTATTAGCAGCCCACTTCAGACTTTTATCGACTTTTTCTCCATAATCAGATGATAAGATTGACTACATGTCATGTGTTTTATATTCTAGTACAGTGGGATCTTTCATGTATGTTATGGTTTTCTCACGTCCAGATTTGTCATATTCAGTTAGTGCAGTTAGTAGATACAAGGAAAATCCCAGTAAAGAACACTAAAAGCAGTTCAGTGGATTTTTAGATACTTACGAGGTACTACTAATGTTTGTTTGTAGTTTGGAAGAATTAGAGATAGAGTCATTAGGTATGTTGATTATGATTTTGCTGGAGACCTTGATAAAAGAAGGTCTCTCACTGGGTATGTTTTTACAATTGAGGTTGCGTAATTAGTTGGAAAGCCACTTTGCAAACTACAGTTGTCTTATCTACTGGCAATTACTGAGGCTTGTAAAGAAGCTATTTAGTTAAAGGGACTCTTTAGCGAACTCAATAAAGACCTTTAGACTAGTACAGTATTTTGTGACAGTCAGAGTGTCATCTTCCTTACGAAGGATCAAATGTTTCATGAGAGAATAAATCACATTGATGTTTGATATTATTTTGTGTATGATATTATTGCTCATGGTGATATTGTTGTGAAAAAAGTTAGTACTCATGATAATCCTATAGATATGATGGCTAAGTCACTTCCTATAACCAAGTTTGAGTATTACTTGGACTTGGTTGGTGTTCATTATTGAAGATTACCCTTTAAGAGGTTTTGTGAAAGAGGTGGAGAACTTATTCGTTGGGAGTTCATGGTGAAGAACTTGTTCGTTGAGAGTTCATGGTGAAGAACTTATTCGTTGAGAATTCATGTCAAGGTGGAGATTATTAAAATTTATGACCTAAATTCCTGTTAAAAAATAAAATAAAATAAAATACAAGTAGAATTCGTATAGAACTACTCTACTTCTAATTGATATTGATTGTACAAGTAGAATCCATCTAGTACTTCTCTCTTTCTATTTGACATTAATTAGAATAAGGTTTTTCAACCTATAAATAGAAGTAGTTGAAACTCCTCTTGTATTATTCGAATTTCAACATTAGTGAACTTTCTTCTCCTTTGCCCGTGATTTTTTCTCGAAAGGGTTTCCACGTAAAATCTATGTGTTCTTATTATTTTTTTCTTTTTTTGCTTTGTGATCGTTCTATATTGCCATTATCGACATTTTATTTTTACATTTCCAAAAACAAAAGCCTCTCTCCCTACTTTCACTGATCATTCCCGTCTTCCAATCACCATATTCTTCTATTTTTACCCCATTAGTTAATAATTAATGCAGTGAGTGTGGACAGCCATGACAAACCTAGGTGTCAGCAATCCTTCCAGCACTGAGTTTGATCCTACCTGTAACCAAATTACAGATTCCACTGATCATAACATAGGAGAAAACATCGACCAAAATAGAACAACCCAAACCCCTTGCTTGACAACCAGAACACCAACCCACAAAATCAAACCAATCCTCAAAACCAAATCAACAAAATTAATATCAACAATTCTACCAATACCACCATGGTATTACAATCCTCAGAATCAACATCATGCTAGAGCATCACTAATCAACCAAGGATCTTAACATCAACAATTAGGTGGTCAACAATATCTGGACATGCAAGAGAGAATAAGAGCTAAGGAAAAACAAATGTCCTCTCAGCAAAAGAGATATGAAGAGTAGGAAAAGTTTATCCCAGAGAAAATAGATAGACAAAGGCAAGTAGACGAAAGAAATGAAAGAAACGTGAAGCTTATTGAGGAGTTAAAAGTAGGTAGAAGGAATCATGATAAAAAAACTAAGGCATGGAGGGGATAAATCTACCCATTCAAATCTCAATCATCAACATGCAGATCAATGTAATGAAAATGTGGTAGATGGTATTGATATGAATGATAGCTATGATGAATATTATTATGATAGTTACAACTACTTTAGCTAGAATACCTTAGAACAAAAAATAAAAGGTTAGAAAAACCTTTATAGGATTTTTTAGAAAGTTGAATCCCTAAGATTAGCAAAAAGAAATATAAAAATGAACCTTTAATTAAAAAAATTTTTATGACATCATGTCACATATACTTTTAAGTTCCTCAAAATAGTGTATAATGGTTGAGGGGATCCTCAGGATTATTTGGCCCATTATGTGAACCATATGAATATATTTGGATTTTTGGATCAGGTTAAGTGCAAGGCATTTTTAATAATGTTACAAGATTCAACTCAAGCATGGTATTTACACCTACCATAATACTCTATTACAAACTTCAAGTAGTTGGTGGACTTGTTTATGAGCAGATTCTTGGCAAACAAAGCCTTGAAACAATTATTATCATACCTTATGTTTATTAAGTAGCTCTATGATGAACCTTGAGAAATTTTGTCAAAAGGTTTAAAGAACAACAATGGAAATGAATGATGCTCTTGAAGAATTTGTTGTTCAAGCTTTCATGTTTGGAACAACACACTTATTTTTGAAGTATAACTTGATTGAAAATCCCGCGGCTAATTTTTCAACATTACACGAAAAGGCCCATGTATTTGCTGAAAGTGATGCATCGAAGAAGGCTAAAATACATCTGTAAAGAATTAATGCGCGAACCTTAAGGGATTTTCATAACCCTCGAAGAGGAAAGCCCTCCATTACATGATAGAGTTGGCAAAACTCGTTCCCAATAATCATACTCAGTAGGGCAACAATGATATAATTTCAGTGATTCTCAAGGCTATCAGAAACAGATGAGAATAGATAGAAGATATCAGCAAGGTAAAATAAGACAATAAAGAACTCCTTATAATCAATTCTAGTTGTACCATGATTTCGCAGTGACTCTAATGCAGATACTGAGCTAGATAGAGCACTAGGGAATTCTAAAACCACCACCTCCCTTAAGGCCCAACATCCATATGGATAATTCAATGAAGGTATGTTATTTCTATTATGACAAGCGACACAGGACAAATGAATCTGTTCATTTGTGAGATGCTATCGAATTTGCGGTCTACATACGGTAGTTGCAATGCTTTGTTGCTCGTCAATGACAACCTTATGAACACAAAATTAGAGACAATGCGCTCCAAGTACGTAAGCAGCTGATAAAGGAAAAGGCAAACAAATCACAAAAGGAGTCATCAATGTAATAATTGGTTCCAATAAGGAATAAGCTAGATTTAAACCAAAAGAAATACTTATTTGCGCTATGAGATGTAGTGTCAACATTAACAAAGAGGCCTAGACAAGTACAACCATGGAAAGTTGGATTTTTTAATCAAAATGAAGCTAATTGAGTGATCTAGAAGGCAGTGATCCTTTTGTAGTTTCAAAAACGATTGTAGGATTTGAAGTTAAGGGGATTTTGATTGATACTAGAAATGGGGTAGAAGTGTTAAGTTGGTAGGCATTCAACCAGCCAATTAAAGTTAGAGGATCAGTTATGTGTCGGTTGTAATAAGTGATGATGATCAAACAATCACAAATATGGTTGTAATACTCTACACCCAACCTGATCGTTGGGTCTGAGCTACAAAATGCTATATTCATTACCAGAGCAACTATAGTCAAATATACAGTAAATAATTTTTTGCATATGTAATATAGTCCAATGTTAAACACATTCAATCCATGTTAAACAATTAAATTCGGGTCTTAATCGAGCTTATAAAAGCTCTTTTATTAACCTGAGCATGAAATATGACCAAATAACAAAGTTTTAAAAGTTCAAGATCGATGTAACACCCTCACCCAACCTAGTCTCCGAATCTAGGTGTAAAGTGCCACAATTAAGCCGATTTGGACTAAATATCAAATTGTAAGCTTGATAAATTTTGAAGTGATTTTATTAAGCAATAATTATTTTCTTATAGGAGAAACTTTAAAATTTTAAAACTAAAGCTTATCATTTCCAAACTCAAACTTTAAGGGATCTACGTAACTTCAACATGTTCCACATCGAGGCGAAGTCTTTAAAGGTACCCATTTCCTATGTGCATGAAACTTTACTGACAATAGTCCTCGATCTAATACAATCTGGCTTGATCCCACATCAAGTTCCTTCTCCCACAATTCCTGCAAAACACAGGCCAATACTTTGGTAAGTTCAATGAACTTAGTGAGTTTTTTTACTACTTACTGCATATCTTACCCCATCTTTACTGGGATAACATCTTAAAAGAAAATTAAAAAACTTTAACTCCCTTTTTTTTTACTAATATTTTAGCGCATTATCTGGACTGGTGAATTTAGATGTATCTTTCGTTGCTATTGAATGGCGGTTCGACCGCAAATACCTTAATTCCTTGGTCGAACCTATGTCTTGACAATAGGGTTTTGGTGACTTCTAGATGCCTAGTTATCTCAGTAGGTTTTCACTTTACCCTACTTACCTTCTTATCAAGACTACCCATTTGGGTCTTCTCCTAAATCATAAGCGTTATAATCTTAGTGGATATGCATATATTCCACTCATAAAGCCTATCTACTCATAAGGCTTACAGAAAAGACCATGCACATTGGTGATCGTTTGCTAATTTGTTTAGTCCATGGCAGACTTTCTTTTTCCTACCACAATCTTGAAGGATTTACTGACGTTACATCCCCCAGGTTAACCAATGAGGTCCTTCATCACTTTAGCGAACTAAATCTCATCCCTCCCTTCATTCGAGTGGAAAATGCAATTCGGATTACTTCTTCGTAATCTACCTTATTTTTGATACCTTGGTTTTAGTATTAGATATGTCCATCTGCAATTGAACCGTTTGGACTTATAGTTACCAGAACATAGATAACTAGTTTACTATTCGAATCACTGGTCTCCCTTGTTTGATGTTTCTCCATGGAACTACTCCTCAGCGAATATACTCACGATAGATTTCCTCAAAGAGTAATAGTCTTGGTAGACATATTTGTCACTTGGACTAACCTACTTAATACATTCTCTTACCAACGGGTTCTATTTAACCTTTCTTTGCCAATTCATCGATCCAGAATGCTCATGATCAATCTTGCTTGATCAACTACAAATATGACGAACCTAGTGTCAAGAGTGAGTCTCTCAATAACCTCCTAAGGTTTTTCACTAGTATATAAAGCTTCTTGGCTGTCCTTAATGGCAGATCCTTACTAACAACTTACGGGTAAATCCTCTTCATTGCCTATCCATAAGGCATTAATGACGCATCTTTCCCCACCTGATATTAACTGGGTCATCACTATACACCTAAGTGGCTTTCCTAGTTACTATTTTGGTAGATTGTTCCTCCTTTTTTGACTACATTTGCCTTGTTTGACATATTCTTTAAAATCTTTTGTCGACACTTGCATTATTCTTCAAACTCCTTTTCCCCAAGAGATTCACCATAAGTTTCATCCAGGCGGTCTACCTCGTATTTAATGTTTCGACGAGCTCTATTGGTTGTCGTAGCCTAGTTGTAGTCTTTCACCCTTTCACCCTATGTTTAATGTCCTGGCAGATGTCCCTATGTTTACTGCCCCAATAATTTACCCTGTGTTTAATGTCTCATCGGGCTACTACGTGTTTACTGTCCTAGCGGACTACATTGGTTGTCGTAGTTAAGCCATGGTCTTACATCTTATACCTCTTTAAGGTGTCGCCCCGAAGGACCTTACCATTGTCGCGGTGTCGCCCCATAGAGCCTGCTAATCATCATTGCAGTGTTACTCTATGTAACCTAAATACCATCGTCACGGTGTCGCCTTGAAAGACCAATTAATATCATTCCTTTTCATGTTTTACATTGATGCTCGAATACTAAAGTATTCCCCCTACAAAGCCCGAAGCTTTGCACATCACGATTTGCTCCCAACAATCTCGGATGGAGAAATTTTATTAGAATTCTATTTTCTCCTATTCCTCTATTTATTCCTCCATTTCACTATTCCTAACCTTGATAATCGAATATTACAGTGTCCCCTTTGCAAGGCTCGGAGCTTCCCATATCATAATTTGCACAAAACAACATTGTATGGTGGTATCTAATAGAAATTCTTATTTCTCAAATCCTAACTTCATCTAAACCTTTTAAAAATTCTTATCCATACCATATATACAATAATCATGCAATATATGCATTTAACTCACCATACAATAATCATCTTACGATCTATTTCAATTCAACCCTCAAATCGTTCCTAATTTCTAGGTTTAAAGGAAACCAAGTGTGACAACCAACGTCACGATGTCACCTCTTCCAAGTCATGATGTCATCGAACAATTTTTCATGTTATGACCTCAGGCCACTCGACGTCACAACATGACTCACCATCAACTGACATTGCAATAAGGAAGGTTCGTCGTCGGGATGTGGACTCTGTTTTGGGTAAAAATGAACCATTTGGTACCTATTTCAAAGCTTTCAATCACACCTATTAATTTGTGCATAAAATACCAATTTCATTTGAATCAAAACATACCAAAAACATATCAAATGAGTTTAAACATACAATTTCAAATCCAAATCAAACATTTCACACATATTCATCAATTAAACTTAGCAATTCAATGTTATGGAAAACATATCAATCAATATATTCAAATACCAAAGTTTATCTGTGCCATACTAATTTAAAACATACCATTTCACCTTACCTTCATACAATTATATTCATTTTTTACTTTAATAGCTTATATGTCCTAAACATGAACCAAATCATTTATTCATTAATACATATCTCAAGTTTACCAATTAATCATACCATCTCAACTTTATTCCATGCCAATTCACATGCCAAGTCTATAAATATAGTTCATCACATTATTTAGCATAAACATACATATATGCCCAATAGCATGTATGATTCAAAACACCAAATCATCATATCATAAGTAATGGTTAAATTAACTTTGTCAAGCATTAAACTCATTCACACACTAAGTTATACACCATGACATGTATAAACATGCCACAACCCTTAACTCAAAATGACGAAAAAGCCATCAATTTGGTGATAGTGTGAGCTTCGAGATGACTCGACTTAACGTGTTCGACAAGGTGACAATCTACAAGGAAAAGGGAAAACAAACTAAGTAAGCATATAAAATACTTAGTAAGTTCAAATGGAAACTTAAGCATACTTTGATCATTAAAGCATAAACAATTATTCTTTGGCTATCAATTTAACTTTCCTTGGCACATTAAGACATATCTCTATGTATAACATCACCACAAATCGAATATGTTAGTTACATTCTCGAATTGTAAGTACTACCAACATTTAAAACATAATCATATAACAATCTATATGTCAAGTATCATTAACACCATTTCATTTTCATTTCATGATTTAAATTCTATTTCCAATCAATTTAACATCACTCGATGGAACTATAGTAAAGTGGACTCAGATACATGAGAATATTTTGCTCACACAAGTTGACATATATTAGGGTTGCTTACATAAGCTATCATTTTAACAAAATTTCTTACACAAGCTGACATTCTATCGAGGTTATCCGTCCAGGCTAAACCAACGATACGTATAACTCGAGAATCTGCAACAAATACTAGATTCGTAAAACATATAAATCCCTGATTAATTACGTGTATAATCCTAATGGCATGTCATTCGTATCCTAACCTTTTAATAAGTTCACTCGTGCATCATTTCTGTATAAATGTCGAAACCATTTCTTGTACATAACTTTAATTCTCATTTTTGACCCCAATAATCAATCAACAATCACATTTACATCTTGTACTATTTCTATACAAATATTGACATGAACTTACAATTCAGTCTATTTCGAGCTATAAGTGCCAAATTCATTAATTCTACTTAGTTCATACATATATACAAGTGTAAATTCAAATACCATTCATACATAAAGTAAAAATTGAGTGGTAAGTTCCATACGTACTTGCCTGATCAAAACAGCAAACAAATTGAATCTTCAAGGACTAATCGACAATTTTGGCTTTTCCTTGATTATCTTCGGTTTGATCCAAGTCTTAATCTATACAATTATTCCATTCAATTTATCAATACCAAACATTTATAAAATAGGTCATGACATTTATGAACCTAAATAATTCTATTTTTCGATACCCCTAAAGTTTTACATTTTATTTAATTTATCAATACCCCATAAAGTTGAATTTTTTTATCAAGATCAAGCTAATTGAGTGATCTAGAAGGCAATGATCCTTTGGTAGTTTCAGCAATGATTGTAGCATTTGAAATTAAGAGAATTTTGATTGATACTGGACGTGTGATGGAAGTGTTGAGTTAGCAGGCATTTAATCAGCTGATTGAAGTCAGAGGATCAGTTACATTACCAGTTATAATAGGTGGTGATGATTGAACAATCACAAATATGGTTGAGTTTCTAATTGTGGACCATCCAACATCTTATAATTAGGGGCGAAACCAATGAGGCTACCAGGGGCCTTGTCCCCCTAAAATGAAAAAAAATTTATTTTGGCCCTTTGAAATTTTTAAAATTTTAAATTAGTAAAGGTAAAATTACACTTTGGCCCCCTAAAATGATAATTTTGATTTAATCCTTTAAAAATTATAAAGATAGAGGCTATTAAAATGGTGAAATTGTATTTTTCCTATCGTAAAAATTACAATTTAATTTTGGCCCCCTTAAAATTTTTTTTCTAATTTCGCCCGTGCTTATAATGCCCTCTTTGGAAGGCCTTTAATGAAGAAACAAAGATGGTGGTCGCTACCTATTGTTTCAAGGTAAAATTTCCAACCCCAGTAGGTGAAGTAGAGGTGCTCATGGGCCAAACTGGGTTGTGTTCAGGTCGGGCCTATGCATGATATTTATATATTTTATATTTTCCCAATCTCACCCATATTTGCAATAGACTAACCCAATCCCATTTTAGGCCCGCCCATATTATTTTAATTTAATATTTAATAATTAATAATTTTATTTATTGAAATTTTTTATATAATCATCTTCACATTATTTTAATGTTTACATTAGAGTAGTATTATATATTTAGTATAGGTTTATTTTTTTAATGTTTTATAAATTACTTAATATATAAATATAACATAATATAAAGTATTATAAATTTAAAAATGAGTTGAGCTCGGGCCAAGCTCGATCATTGAATGTTCAAGCTTGAGTCTAGCCCTTAGGTTAAACGGGCCTATTTTTTTGTCTAAACTATTTTTCGGGCTTAATATTTTTATCCAAATCCTCTCAAATTTCGGGCGAGCCTTTAAGCTTAGACAGGTAACTCAGCCTATAAACTAGTCTAGGGTGAAGGATATTTGAAGTCCGACCAGCAAATGGCAAGAGGCAACGTCACGTCCTTTCCATGCAAAAAATTTTAATTTTAAGATTATTTTTAATTTTTTTTAAAATTATTGTTAAGAAAATTTTTTAAAAAATCAAAATGATATTTTAGTTATAGTTCAAGGATCAATTTTATAATTAACCATTTAAATTAATGTTTCACGTTATCATTTAACAGATAAAATTTAATAAATAAATTAATTTATGCATTTCGAAATATATAAAAATTAATTTATTTTTTTTTAATGTAAAGAGATAAAAATTCAATCCGCTTGAAACTTTTACCTTTTTTTTTTTGAATCCCAAAAAAACCTCCTTTGGGTTTTTATAAACCTCATCAATGGTCTATAAACAATGGATTTTGCTGGCGTAGATGATCTTTTTTAAGATTATTATATTTAATTGATTATTGTAATAATAACAAGAAGTGGTGCACTTATATTTTAGTATAAAATTAAAGTAGTTTTAGATATATTTTATAATATTTTAATAATACGATGGTCATGTTTTATATTTCATTAACATAGTTGAATTTTGAGAAACTAAAAGCCAACTGTTTTTCTAATGTAAAAAGAAAAAAAAAAAAAAAAACTACTGATAAAAATAACATTCATTATCAATATAAAATATTATTTTTATTTAAAACTTTATATATATATTTATAAGAGTGAATTCAATAATTAATTCTTCGTAATATGCTGAGCACGAATTTTAAATTTATTTTTTATTCAAGATTATAATCAAAATAATTATTTCATATCCAAAACTAGGATCTGATACTCTACCACTAGTTAAGGTATTATATATAATATAATATTATCATTATATAAATAGATGTTTCAACTTTACAAAATTGAAAAGAAACATTTTATCCATACAAGTATCAATTAACAGCCGTGAAAACTCAACCCTCGAACATTCAATGAAACCGTAAACAATTTGAAACTGAAGTCGAGATAAAAGTGGTCCGTCTCTAACATATGACAATTCTTGTCGGAAGTCCGTCAGTTTCAAGATGAACAAGTTAGAAGCTGTTCCAAGTAATCAGATCCTAAATCTTCCCACACGACCAAGTTCTTTCGTTGTCGTGTCTCTCTTGAAATTACCTCCTTTTGTGTGCTCACTTCGATCTTTTCCTTAAACAGTGTCTCCTCTTCAGTGCCAACGCCGGCGAGCAGCCTTCGTCGCATCGGTATTTAATGCTCGGAAGCGATTCTCTGACTACTTCCAACGGGAATTGAGTGTTGCCGATGATCCTCTCGTCGAAAACGCCTCTTGGTCGTAAGCTAAAGCCGCGGCTTCGGGACTGTCAAATGTTCCAAGCCAAACCCCAACCCCATTTCTCGTTGAATCTCTAATCCCAGCCGAGTATTTCCCCCACGGCCGCTTCCTTACACTTCTGCAAGCTTTCTCTTCCTTGGGTAACTCTTTCAGTTTAGGAATATCCAATGGAGTTGTTGGACAAATCCAAGGCAGCCGCCGCCATATCCACCCAAAACATTTCTTCCAAGTCATTGAAGTTAAGAAGAAGCCCATCCCAGCCACCTGAAAAGGTCTCCGACGACGGCGACGGCGATCGAAACAATGATTCAGAGCTTGAATGATACTGAAACAACTCCTCCATTGAAGCTGTTCTCTTTATAAATGATTTAAACTGAAAACTGGTACTGATAACCTATGATTTGATCCAGCAAGGTTTGAGATACACTACGCTTTATATACCAGAATTAGAAGGACAAAACATCTAAAAAAAAAAAAAACATAGATTTAAATAATGGGAAAATGATTTTTCATAAATAATAATAATAACAACTCGAGAATCAGAGATGACGTACGGCGGCGGGGTTTGACTCAAATTTTACATAATTTTTGTTTACATCTAGAATGGGCTTCTTGGATATACAGTGTTTACTTCTATTAATGTAAAAACAGTAATGATGATAATATTAGATTTTATAATTATACTGTAATATAAGATATAAGTCAAATATATTGCACTGCTTATTTAAACATACGCATAGTAAATTTTATAATAATAATTTTTATAATATTCCAATTAGAATTTATACAATTGTTTTAAAATTAAAATACCTTTATTATTTTAAATTTGAATGTTTTTATTTTGGGATAAATTTTAAAATTATCAATGAATTTTAGTTTAATATGTAATCTTAAACATGAATTTTGATTTTGTATAATTTTATACATAAAATTTTAATTTAATTCAATTTTCACAAATTACATAATTATTGATATAAAGTTTATGAAAAAAACCATAAAACAAAGCACATTTTGTTAAAATAAGTCTAAAAATAAAAAAACAAAAAAATTAATATGAAAAAATTGAATCGAACTAAAGTGATAGATAGTTTAAAATTTCAAAAAAAACCTGACTGAACCGAATCGAACCAGTATCATCCCGATCCTTAAGATGATGACTTATAGGATGTAACAAACAGTGCTCTGACACAATAAATTGATCTTAAAATCTTAAAGAATCACTTACAATATTCTCTAATAGATAGACTGTAAATTGAAATTTTAGTCTCCACAAATAAGACTTAAAACGAATGACATATACTGTTTAAGATGTAGTAAATAAATAAGACATATGACAATTTTTTAGTTATGCTTATATAATAAAAGAATTTCATTGACAAAAAACCGTACTTGATATCAAACTAGTGTGATCAACAAGATACCAATTCATTTAGTTTACTTGGTAGAACCAAGTAAATTAGATAACTCGAATATAAATTAATTTAAATATAAAATATAATATTTAATTAATTAATAAAAATTTGTATTTGTGTTTAATACTAGCAGAAGGCTAAATGTTGAAACTTTATGAATTAAAAAGTAAATTTAATAAAACATACCAAAAATCGATTTTTACAGATTTCTTACTTATTTTTTTTATCGATTGAATCGATTTTCTGTCGCTTCATTGAATCGATTTAATATATATTTTTTGTGATAAAAACAACCCAAGATTACATCAAATTAAATTGATCAAAAGCACTCTTAGCTTCATCTTGATTTAGAGCTTCTAAGGCAACATGAGGAACTTCATCATAAACTTGTAAGCATGTCGTCCCACCTAAATTCAACTTAGCCAAATAGTCAGCAACTCCATTATCTTTTATGGGAACATACCGAATCAATCATCGTTTTTTAATTCTCATGATCTGTTGAACTCTCTTAAAGACTGTAATGCCCGACTTCACCAACAAATTATCCTGTAGGGCTTGAACTACCTTCAAATTATCTGTATAAATCATAATTTCATTATAACTTTACTAAGTAAAATAAACATGTCGTCCAAAATATTTCATAATTTAGCTTTAAAAATTGTGCATTTCCCAAGAAAATAATTATAACTCAAGCTCCAATCTTTATTTTCATGTCGCAACACTCCACCAGCAAATGTAGCTCTAGACCCTCTATTTACGGCAGTGTTAGTGAATAAGTGCACCCAATTAGCTGGCAAGAAAACTCGAGTACCAGAGGCATGAACATTTAGCTTAACCTCATTATGATTCATCTCATACTATTGTGCCCAGATATAGAATTTTTAATATTTTTTAATTGAACTGACCCAATTAGAATTTTGTAATTTCCACGTAATTTTCCATTTTCCATGTGGGTAAGTAAAATTTTTGTTGTTGTTGTTTTAATATATTAAACCCAAGATTTGACTTTTGACCTTAGGGTTATGCTCTGGGTTACTCAAGTGTCAAGTGCCTAAGTTAATTCAGGGAAAGAAAGGGTGATTGTTCAGAGTTTTAGGGTTCTTGAAAACTTTCGAAAAGAGAAGGATTGAGACCAATAGAGTAAGGGTTAGGATTGAAAACATTAATTTCAAAGTCTAGGTTTTATGCAGGGAGGAAACCAGAAAAATTATTTTAGAGAGGTAGAGACTAGAGATGAATCATAATTTTTGGGAAGCCAAAGCTACAAAGCAATTTTACATTTTTTGGGCCAATCTACGCCCTATCTTAGGGATAGGATTGATTGAGAGAGAAAAAATCAAAGAAATTATGTAATGTTTGTTTATGGAGAGGAAACAATGGAAAGGCATGTACTGCGATCCGAAGGGACAAGAAGCATGGCATACAGTATGTGCAAAAAATCCTTTTATTATCAGAATTTTTTTTAATTTTCTGGGTTTGATTTTGAGTGGGTTTGGAGTTTTAGGTGTTCTTGATTCTCTGGGTTTACATGTTAGCAAACTTGAATCTTACTGAGTCCGTCTATTTTGTTGTTTTCCGACACAGATCTCTCCCTTCTACTTACTTCTGTTCTTCGTATGACCAACATATTCTTCTCTGCATTTTTTACCCTGAAAAACGAATAGCATTTAGGGTTGAAGTTTAATTTAAATACACTTAAAAAAAAGTTCGAAAGCATATGGAAAATTAATAAATGCCTAAAAAATTACGTGGCATTAACCTAACCAAAGATAAAATTAAGTCAGTAAATGATTAATGTTATAATTTACTTTTTATTAAACTAAATAATCCAATCTGATATTTCATCGTCATAGATGAGGCCATTGATATACAAATTTGTTTGAAATATTCTGGGGTAAGATGCATGAACCAGTGTATGTAATGGAGCTTAGTTAATGAACAACCTATTCAAACTAGATGATTTTGCAGACGTAGCAATATTTATTTAATATTTTCCCATCAATTCTATTTTAAAAAAAAATGCAAAAGTTAGGGTTAAGTTTAGATGACTGGTCTTGATTTCAACATCACTGCCTGTAATCAAAGTTGTTTCTAAAGGGACAGATAGTCACTTTCGCCTCCTTTTTCAGTATCCAATCTTTAGATAAATCGATTTTTTAAATAAAAATAATAATTATAAGATTAAAAATATGTTAAAAATTAATTTAATCTATTTATATTAATTTGATTTAATTTTAGTTCGATACTTCAATTATTTCTGTATCAACTCGATTGTAAAAATAATAAAGTTGCAGTTTTAACTTTGCGTTTTGAAGTTAAATATTTGTTGTAACTGGCAACTGTTATAGTAAAAACTCGAATGTCAAAGTTAGATTCAGACAAATCCGGTAGCTTAGGTTCAACCTTATGACACAATGGTCTTGCTCTACTTTGAATTCCAAAAGCCTGGTCAATGGTCAATAACCAATGAATTTCTTTCAAGATTATCATTTACAATGATTATTAGTAGTTTTTAAAAAGAAATCTATCATATGATTTATAAAAAAAAATTTATTGCAGTTAGTGAAGGGTAAGTTTTATTCACATAATAAAAATTTTAACTTTAGCATTAATAGAATATTATGATACATTGATAATTAACTTTTTCACAACTTAAATACGATATATCTGTAGTATTTATAAGCACTTAATATGATAAGGAAATAAAAAAATATTTAATTATTTGATATATATGAATATACATATAAAAATATTATGCATTTAATATAAAAATTACATTCAAGCTAGCTATCAATAGATCAACTTGACAATGAACTCCGATCAACCAAGAAACAATTGTCAAGAGTCGCAAGAGACTCACCTTGTCAATTATGCATAAAACAAATATCTCGAATAACTATTTTCCTTGTCATCTTAGATTCCAACTTTATAAACATCATCACCATTTTCTCAGTAGATCTGATAACACTTTTATTTTGATAAATTTCATATATAACTTTGAATATGACTAGAAATTAAAAATTAAAATCAAAACCACCACTGTTTCCAGTTTAAACATAATGAATAACATAAAAACCACAAAAGTATAGATAAAAATTAACTCGAAAATTGACACTATAGTAAAAAAGATTTAATTTGAAAAAGACTAAAAAAGCTTTTTGTTATTAAGATTAGCATTAGAGCCTTCTTTTCAAATATTGCTAAACCCAATAGTTATATTGTTGTTTTACATTAAAAATTATATTGCTTTTATATTATTAAAATATTAATATAAGTGGTTTCCTAGTTTATACTATAATTTTATTCAATATTTCAAAAGATAAATTATTATATAAAGAGGATCTACTTAGTATAAAACTCACATATTTCTATATTTTAACTTTACAAAAAATTAAAATTGAGAAAAAAATGTACATTTTATCCATGGAAGAAGCAATTAACAGCCATGGAAAATCATCCCCTCCAAAGATTCAATGAAACCAAGAAGAACTAAGAACAATATTGTTTGAAAGTGAAGAAACGTATATAGATATATATGAAACAAAAGGACCTGAGTGAGGTTTCAAGATGAACAAGTTAGAAGTTGTTCCAAGTAATCAGATCCTAAATCTTCCAACACGACCAAGTTCTTTTGTTGTCGTGTCTCTCTTGAAATTACCTCCTTTTGTGTGCTCACCATCTTATTCTTCTTCGATCTTTTCCTTAAACAGTGTCTTTTCTTCAGCGCCAACACCGGAGAGCACCCTTCGTCGCATCGGTACTTAATGCTCCGAAGCGATTCCCTGACAACTTCCACCGGGAAATTGAGCGTCGCCGATGGTCCTCTCGTCAAAAACGCCGCTTGGTCGTAAGCTAAAGCGGCGGCTTCAGGACTGTCGAATGTTCCAAGCCAAACCCTAACTCCATTTCTCGTTGAATCTCTAATCTCAGCCGCGTATTTCCCCCACGGTCGCTTCCTTACACCTCTGTAAGCTTTCTCTTCCTTGGGTAACTCTTCCATTTTAGGAATATCCGATGTGACGCCTTCTTCCTTTACGCCATTAACGGAGTTCTTGGACGTATCCAAGGCCGCCGCAGCCATATCTTCCCAAACCATTTCTTCGAAGTCATTGAAGTTGAGAAGAAGCTCATCCCAGAAACCTGGCAAAGTCTCCGTCGACGGCGACGGCAATCGAAACAGTGATTGAGAGCTTGAATGATATTGAAAGAACTCCTCCATTGAAGGCCGTTCTGTTTGTAAATGCTTTAAACTGACAAGTGATATTGATAAGCCTATGATTTGATCCAATAAAGGTTTGAGGAACCCTACGCTTTATAATTATATAGGCAAGAACTAAAGGACAAAATATCTAAAAAGAATTAAAATTATGGGAAAAGGATATAAAAAAAAAAAGGGAAATTAAGGCGAGAATTAGAGATGACGTACGGCGGCTGGGTTAGACCCAAGAGTACATAATTTCTTATGTATATGTAGTAAGTTCTAGATTGTTTTTTTTTTTTACTTCAATATTGTAGAAAAAAATAATTAAAACTTAAACTAGGTTTTTCTGGAAATTAATTTCTAAAAAAAATTTCTTTTGGGAGAGTGGCGAGTTTTTTTGCACACCATTGAAATGGAGGCAATGATTATAGAATTATTAAAGGTAAGTACCAGAAGAGGGAATAGGAGAGCCCGTCTGTTTCGGGTTTCATTAAATTGAATACTGTAGGTGCCCGTAATCCAGTTTCAAGTTTAGCTGCATCGATAACAGTGGGAAGAGATGAATATGACAATTGAGTGTGTGGCATAGGTAAAAATATCAACAGGTATAGTGTGGGACAAGCGGAGTTTTGGATAATTTATGATTGTCTTATTATGACGTAAGATGTTAAATGAAGAGATCTTGTTGTTGAAATAGATTGTGCACTTACTATTAAAAAGATAAATAGTGATTCAAGAGGGTATTTAAATAGAGATTTTGTTCTAAAAATTCATGAGTTATGTAGCCGAGATTGGAGTGTTGTCTTTGAGCAGATCCTAAGGGAGGTAAATTTTGCCACTCACTCGTTGGCTGAAATAATGAAGGATTTCCCGGTTGGCACCCATATATTCCATAGGGCTCCCTTTTTAGTCCGTCACCAGTTAAGGATGGATAGCATGTCTGTGCTTTCAACTCCCGCTACATCCTCTTAGTCAAATAATCCATTTTCTTGTTACCAAAAAAAAAAGTTTAATTGATATGAGTTTGTATTTTGACATCATACTTAAATATATACTTTCTACTCACCTCTAAATAATAGAATAAATATGCTTTAGTACGTTTGAATTCACTTCTTCCTGCTCTAACAATAATGTCGATATCAATTGAGCTAAGACTCAATTATAAAATTAATATTGAGTTCTTTGTTAAATATTTAAATTTTAATTATGACAATTTAATTTAATTTATTTGTAACAGGCGTGGATAATATTTAAAGAGAACTTGGCATTCATGGCGGTTGAGATCTTCGTAAAAATTTTTACAAATGTAAATTGTAATATGTATCAATGCTCATCGTAATCTATATTTGATTATTTGAAGAGAGAAACGAAAATTTAAATTTACTTCACTATCTATGAGTGTCAAGGTTCCTATGAAAAACCCTAACAAAACCTTAACCCTAAGAGGGTGTTTGGTTCACCGAATCTTAAATTACGTTATGTAATATGACTACGGGGATGTAAGATTACAGGTGGAATGTGAGATTATCTTGTTTGGTTCATTTGGCTGAAATGTAAGATTACCTACAAATCAATTTTACTATATTGCCCTTGTTATAAACCCATTAACCAAATAATTAAGTCACCAAATTGATATAATCGTAAAAACTGGAAATAAAACCTAAAATCATGTAAAGAAAAAAAAGAATTTGATTGAAAGCTAAGTGACCTCAGTGAAATTTTCTATCGAAATGACAATTTAAATCGCAAATGACAAAGCAAATAAGCTTCAAACTTCAATCAATAACAATAATATTAAATTAATTAATTAATTGTTAGTAATGTTCTTGATAAAATAAATTAAACTCATAACAAAAGAAAATTTGGGATTTAAAAATTGAAAGTTAATTGAACTTACAAACAATACAACATAGAGGAAGAAATGTCGATGTTGACCACTGTACAATATCTCCTCTTTCTACCTGTCTCTCTATATACTCTTATTAATTAATTGAACAAATATTCATAGCAATTGAGAGAACTTTTATAAAAAAACGAAATAGTCCATAATATTCAACAACACAAGAACTCAGAAAATATTAAACCTACAACATAAATTGAAAAGAATTTACAACAATAAACAAAAACGAAGTCTATAACATATATTGAAAATTTTAAAAATTCTCTCAATGCGATATACCACAAAACAATATGAAGACACAAATAGAAATTGGAAACATTAAACTTACCTAAATGGAGATGATAAAAATGTTAGGGATTTTGGGAAAAAAAAATTTTTGATTTGTCTTAAAATATAATAAAAAGGATTATATTGATAAATATAATAAAAAATAGAGGATAATTTTGTCTTAAAATTCAGATTCCACCCATAATCTCATATTATCTGAGAAAGAAGTCGTAATTATATCACACCCTATATTACAGAATGACTGAAATGTAAAAAAAAAAATGAACACCGTTTCCGAAATGTAAGATTACAGTTTATTATGTTATATTAGACAAACCAAACGTATCTAAGAGTTATAAATAGTCCATTTTATCATTATTGTAGAATTTGAGAGTGATGTGTGTCGAGACCTTTTTTTTTGAAAAAGGGAAAACCGACTTTGGGATTTTAAAAATGAATAAAAAAACGGGAGTCGCCACCAATCTTTTTTGTTAGGGTGTGATTGGTCACCTCAAAAAGGGGTTGTTTTTAATAAGCAGTTTGATTTATCAAAACAACGATTTTGGCCTGTGAATATCAGAAAAATGAGTTCGGGAGTCGGTTACGCACGAGGAAGGATTAGCACCCTCGATACGCCCAAAATTGGTACCTAGTTGATTAATTAGTGTCTTTAATGTCGAAGATTCGAAAATTTGAAAGAATTTAAAATACGATCCTTCTTTGCATTCATTTTAAAACGTTTAGATAAATTGAAAGTGTGTATCAAAAACTGGCTCGCCTTAAGGTAAAACATCACATCCAATACGTTAGGACATGACATTTCGACCTTTGAGGCTAAACTTGCCTTTTATTTGAAATTCATGTATTTAATTTTGAAAGGATATTCGAATACTTAGAGTAAACGAGAGAAATCGAAACCCAATACGTTAGGGCACGATTTTCTTGAATTTCTAAGTACAGAACATGGCCTTGATTTAGAAAATCTCATCTCGAGATAACAAAATGTCACATCCAATGCGTTGGGACATGACATCTCGAATTCTCGGGAATAAGCTTTTTTATTGAAGAATTATACGTTTGTTTTAAAAATGATATTCGGTTATTTAGGTTTAAAACGAAAAATCGCAACCCAATACGCTAGGGCACGACTTTCCGAATTCCTAAATACAGAATATTGCCTTTATAAAGAATCGTTTTTGTATCGGGCAAAAGGTAATTTGTTATGAAACACATAATGAACGGCAATAGGAACATGCATAGCAGAATGAAACGTGGCAATGAAAGATAATATAAATAAGAGCAATAATATAGTATGCAAAATAGTAATAATATATAAGCTTTTTATTTAAACTTTATGTTTTTAAGAAGGATATTCGGTTATCTAGATTTAGACGAGAAAACCGAAACCCAATACGTTAGGGCACGATTTCTCGAATTTCTAAATACAGAATATTGCCTTTATAAAAAGATCATTTTGGCGTAGGGTATAAACGTAGCATAATTCGTAATAAAAGTATTAAAACAATAATAGTAATAATATTAACAAAATAATAATGGAAATGATGTATTAGTAATATAATAGGACTAATAATATATTAATAATAGTAATAATCATAAATATGTACATGAAAATATGTTGGTGATAAAATATAGTAATAATATAATGGGATAATGTTTAAAAAGGTAGTAATATAATATAACAATTAAGATAATATTAAAATAATACTAAATATAAGGTGATAATAATAATATGTTTATTATATAATAATGAAATAGAAAATAATAGTATATTAATAAGAAAGGTAATAATATAATATTAGCTATAATAGAAAATATAATAAGCACGAGAATATAATAATAATAATATTAGCTGTAGTAAATAAAAGTAATATTAATAGTAATAAGTAATATAGTAGTAATAAAAAGAAAAATGAAGTAGAAAATACAAAACATTAATAATAAAATACATATGTTAATGGTTATGTAAAAAATATGTATATATACATATTAAGAATAATAATAATAAATAGTAGATAAAATGATATTAATAATAAAATAAGTAATAATAACAGCAATAATAAAATATGATAGTGGAATAATAATAATAATAATAAGTAAAATGTCAAAATAATGAAAACAGGATTAAACTGAAAACGGAACAGAAAGTTTGGGCCAAATTTAAAACAAAGAAAGACAAAAAAAAGGGGTCAATTTGAACATGCGTGAGCAACGAAAGGACTAAAACGGGAAATAACCCCTCTTCCCAAAACGCACAGTAGCACAAGGGACCGAATTGAAAACCGAAATCAATTGTAGGGCCAAATTAACAAAAATAAAACTTCGATTGCAAAACATAGAAAAAGCAAAAGGGCCAAAAGTGCAATTAGCCCTTTCGTTTAAAAAACACGTGGATCCTGAGGCGAGCACGGGTCAGATCGGATCAGGCAGAGTGAAACGACGCCGTTTTGGGGCTTATAGGTGCCGACCAAAACGACGTCGTTTTGTAACGTCTATATAAGTTAAAAATTTCTAAAAAAAAAAAAATTTGTAATCGGTTTTAAAAAAAAAAACATTTTCATTCTTTTTTTTTCTCTGCAGGTCTGCTAATCCGGTGGGACTCTGACAGGTCTTCTGCAGCTCTGTTTCCGACGTACGGCGGCCAGAGTTCGAAAAAACTCCTCTTTCGGCCCCCTTTTTTCAGGTATTTGTTTCTTTTATCCTTTTATTATGTATCTTGCACATATATGAATATGAAAATAGAATAGATCTGTAAATAAGAAAGAAATAAAAATAAATTAACTTAGGCTTCCGATTTCGACTTTTGGTGTTTTGATTCACTGATTTAGCACTTAGTTTTACTTTGATAGTATTTTGAGTCACTGTTCTTCTTTATCAAATGTTTGAAGTGTTTTCGTTTATTGATCAATCGTCGAATCCTTTACATTGAGTTTAAATCGGCTTTTATAGCTGATTTTTACATCATTATTGCTTTCATTTCTATTTAAATCCTTGCAGATACCACTTGGGCGCAAGGGCGGTGGCGTGGACGTGACAGAGGCGGTGGTGGCAGAGGTTGAGTCGGCTTGGTCAGAGGCACAAGTGGCAAAGGGATTAGGGTTTTGTGTTAGTGGGTCATGGGTAGTTGGATCGGGTAATTGGGTTTCAATTGTTTTTGTTTAAGGGGTTTAATTAGTTTAGTGGGTTTGGGTCTGGTATTGGGTAGGTTTAGTAATTGGGCTGCTGTTTTAAGCTAAAATGGGCTCCGGGTTTGGGGTTATTCGGGTTTGGGCTAGTTGTAAAATGGGCCCCGGATTTTGGGTCAATTTAGGTGGGTTAGGGGAGTATAAAGTTTGGTTTTGTTTTTGGGCTTTGATTTTAGGTTGGTTTAATGTAAATGGGTTTGGTTTATTTTGAAAGGGGTTTGAAATTGTTGGGTCAAAATTGGCCTATAACAATGTGGAAATAAAAAAAAAAATGTGATGAGAGTATTTATAAGAAACAATCTTGACATTAATGAGTGTCGAATTTTTTTATATTAAATAAATAAATTGAGCCAACTGGCAAATAAAAACTCTATTAAATTTCTCAAACTTAAACTCAACACCATGAAAGTTGAGTTCTTGGGAACCTCTTAATAGACAACATACAAATTCTATGATGATTTCACCATCCAATGAACTCTGTACTCATGGGTATGGAGTTAGCTCTCTAAAAAAACATATCTTTGGGAAGAAGCCTATTTTGAGTTTAATCAATGTTGATAGTGTTAAGGTAAAAAAAATAGTATAAGTTTTATGACAGTAAGACTTTGGAATATTTAAATTGGAATTAATATAATCATTTTAAAATTAAAATATGTTTTTTATTTCATTAAATTGGAGTGTTATTATATGAAATTGAATTTATATATTCTAATTTAGCACATAAAAAAATAAAAATTTTAGAAAATAAATTAAAATGGATAATGATAAGAGTTAGCAGTTTTGTTAGTTTTGTTCTTTTGAAAGAGTTATTTTTTAATATATTATAAAAATATTTAAAATAAATAAAAATATTAAATAAATATTGATATTGTTACCATTGTAAAAAGATAGGAATTCAAGCACACTAAATTTTTTTACTTTCCTTAATTTATTTAATTTTTAATCACCTCAATTTTGGGAAAAAGTTAGGAAAAGTGAAGTTATTTTTAATGTGTAAATATTCCTTTACTTTTCTTATTTACTTATTTAAATTATCGTACAAGCACGGCTTATAGATTAATTAATCTCATAACTTTAAGGATATGATGAACATTTTTAATTAATAAATTAATTCACATAATTTTTTTAATTATTTATTCAGTCAAGCTTTCTATAAAAAAGACTAAAGAAAATTTAAGAAAAAGTGGTACGATGTTTAAATCACCGTATCTTTTTTCAACCCTAAATTATTTCCTTTCTTTCTGCAAATTTTCATTTAAAAGAAAACTATATGGCAGCCATATTTGACTATATTATGTGGCTAGGAATTTCCTCTTTGCTAGGAAGGAGCTTTTAAAACATAATAGAGGATTGATTCTTAGTTTGATTGGTATGTGTATTGTTGTTAATATAGGAGGATGTTGATTCAAATATGTTGAAACGTATTATCTTTTTATTTATGGGTTAAGTTTTAGGTATTATGTAAAAAAAGAACAAAACTTATAATGAAATTGTTAAGAAAAAAAACATAATAGTGTGCTACCATTGAATAAAGTTTTTTCAAATTTCGTGTTTTGGAAGAGAAATTTTTTATTTTAGTTATAAAAATAAATATAAAAATTATTCTTTTTTTTTTCTTATGCCAAAAATTGGATTCTTGGCATGGTCTAATTTGGCATTCTGAAGCGGTTTTTTGGGGTTTTTTTTTTCTAACAAAAAGGAGAATACAAAGTGTTAAAAAAAATAAATTTTAGAATAAAAATAATTTAGTAAAATGTGATTTTAATAAATCTTATATTACATCAATTAAATACTAAAATCTTATATTTTAGCTAAATAAAGTATATAACATACTCGATAATGTACTAAATAATCCTATTATCGAAAATAATCTTACATTCTATGAACCAATCACCCCAAATGACAAAATTCTTGGATTAGTTAGTGCTTTGCAAAGATTGAAATTTAAGGGCTTACCTGCAATGTAATATATGAATTTTTTTTCTTAAATTGTATACATAAAATTTTTATTTCGATTTGATTTTCACAAAGTTTTAACACTACAACGACATGACATCATTTAAGTTTACTTATTGTATTCATTAATAATTATATTTATTCGATGTGAAAATAATTAAATTAATTTATTTTTATAATTGTGAAAAATAAAAATAAAAATTATATATAATTATAGCAAATAAAAATTCATGTGTAATATTAAAATTTATCTTAAAAAATGCGAGTAAATTTAATTTTTAAACTTATTTTCAAACTCATGGGTTTGTTTTTGCTTATTTGGCAGTTGATTTGAAATACTATTTTTAAATTTGAAATCTATATATCTTTTTCTAAGATTTCATTGAATTTGTCTTTCGGTTGCACGTTCAGTTGCAATTAGTTATACTAATTAAAAGAACAAAAATTGGAGATGGACATAAAAGTTAATTACACAGTTAAGAAAATTTCCTACCTTTGAGTGGCTTTATCTAGAAAATAATCTGCTATGAATTGATAGTATAAAACGTCTTTTAAGTTCAACTTACTTGTCAAGTTGCAATCTCACTCCTATACATCAACTCGATCACTCTCCTTACTAAGATTTTTCCCTTAAAAACTTAACGGGAAACTGAATATGAAAAACAATGTTTCAAAGTAATTGCCTAAAGCAAGTTCCTAGCATTGAACCTATAAGCGATCTCACATTCTCCTCCAAAAGTTGAAACACAAGTCTTTATATAAGCATCGTAACGTGATTTGAATGAATATATGAAATTTTTCCCTAATCAAATAACTTATCATGGAATAAAGTAAAAGAGATATTCTTGACTTTAACTTATCCAAAATCAGTTAAATTAGGCAAGTAATCCCACTAGGACCCTTGAAAATTATTCTTAATTCAATATCTCTTCTCCAATTATAATATCAAGATTTGCTGCTCAAAATAATAAAAAAAAAAAAACATGAAAATAAATAATCAAAATACGTAGATCAAAACATGTCAATAAATAAAATAAATTGTAGAATGCTAACGTTGCATTTGATACGTGTAACTGACGTT
The DNA here is from genome assembly GCA_020496765.1 of Gossypium stocksii. Classification (NCBI taxonomy): domain Eukaryota; kingdom Viridiplantae; phylum Streptophyta; class Magnoliopsida; order Malvales; family Malvaceae; genus Gossypium; species Gossypium stocksii. The sequence continues at coordinate 9,010,466 of CM035623.1, forward strand.
AACACCTTTTGATTATATAAATAATATTAGTTAATTTATATAACATATACATTTTAATTTCACAAATTATATGAAAAATAAAATCAAAATCCAATTTTTTTAAATTAATATTTTCATTTAAAAATTTTGGCAAAAATTTTTAATAGGAATCCGAAGAAGGTAACTATATATAATTTCTATATCTCTTTGGTACTTTTGTGGCAAATTGATCCATGTTTTATGTTTTTTGTTAGGATTTGGATGAAATTTAATATATCTTATGATGATCACCAGCTCGATCAGATAAGATCTGGGTAGTTCACTCGTGACCTAACTAAGTCCTACTGGATGGATACGTGCAAGCTTTATAGTGAGAAGTCAATAACGGGAGCTCATTGCTTCAGCTCGCATATACTCAAGGAGTTCGCATGTGGAGGCCACGAAGTCAGCAGGCAACACAAAATAATTCATGTGTCCTGCATGCATTGAGTCTACTAAGAACGTCAAATTTATGATCAATAACTATGTATATAAATATTCGATTATCTCTTTTACTGAGACATAGCGAAAAATTATTTAACAATATTTATATTTTAAATAAAAATTTAAGCTTAACCCAAAGAAAAAAAGTAAAAAGAAATGGAAATTCATTACGTAAGACTAACGACCAAACTCATATTGGTGTAATTATTATTATATCAACTTGTAATTTATTTGGAATTAAAATTTATTTAGTATTTTGGCCGACAAAAAAGTCTACCAGTTATAAGGAGAACTTTGACTTGGTATATTTACTATATAAATCCTAAATTTTTTTTCAGAACTTTGGAATTTAAACACTTTCCCAACTTTTTCTCACTAATCTATAAACTAACAAATAAAATTTCAACATCAAATGATGGGGGACTTGTGCTCTGTTGCTTCATGTATATCATTTGTTATTAAGGAAAAATAGTAAAAGTAAATTTACCTATTTTTGTTTGGTTAAATAGTAAAAATGAAATGAAATAATCGAATATAGTGATTGTTCACTGTATTCCAAGAAATGTAGCAGCTCCTCAGGAATCTCCTCGGGAAGTTCCTCAAAAACTTGAACGTCTTCCTCCTTGTTAGTGGCCATTTTAACTATTGAATCCGTAATTATATTTTCCTCTCTTGAAACATACCTTATCCTCTAATATTCAATCCGCTTTAACAGTTATAGAATCCTCTTTACCAAGACTGAATTAACACTTATCGACTGGCTTTTTTGAATGACTTTCTCTTAGACATAAGTTTAGATCAATACTCTAAACTTTTTCTTTTCTTTTCTTTTGAATTATGGTTCACATTACTTTATATAAGCATTTAGATAAGATAACAATAATTAATCCCAAGAATTTATTTATCTAGTTATTTAATGTTGAAAAAGTTATCTCACTAAAATACTTGACAAGTCACACCGTAACTAAACCTCTAATTAACAGTTCAAAATATTTGCTAATTATAAAAAGATTCATGGCTAATATTATTCCAAATGTTTTCTAAAACCCATTTTGTGCATTATCGTGAAACAATCGAAATATATATCACACATCTAAAAATTACAAAATGGGAAATATGTGATTCCTAGACATAAGGGAATTGTAACGAGAGTTAGTTTATTAGCTTGATACATATAAATATTGCTGCATGTAAAATATTATATCTCCATATATGTATGAGAACCCGTGTTCTCACAAGTAATGATTTAACTATTAATTAGAGGCATTTAATTAATACTTTGACTAAATTTTGCATATAAGCAATAGGCTTTGCAACAGATTGTTTCAACTTACATACAGTATCATTAAAAGCTTAAGATATAAACTAATCAACATTAACAAAATTGTCTCAATTACATCATTTGTAATTTTTCTCTTAAACTAATTATTTAAGCAAACAATCTCACCAGTGGCGAATCTAGGGGCTAGCAGGGGCCCTGGTCCCCCCTAAAATGTAAAATTACTATTTAGGCCCTTGAAATTTTTAAAAAATTTTAAATTAGTAAAGGTAAAATTACACTTTAGCACCCCCTAAAATTATAAAAATTCGATTTTATCCTTTAAAATTTATAAAGATATAGACTATAAAAATTTAAAATTTCATCCGCCTCCTAAAAAGTTATTCTGGCTTCGCCCCTGAATCTCACAAATGACATGTTGTGAGTTAATAACTCACATGTAATTATTTTATAGATGCATCTACCAAAATCATATAATTTCATAACATTCTACATGGTGAATGGATGAGATGAGCCTATATTTATTCTAAAAATGTGAGAGATTTAGAGTCAAATTTTAGTGAGATTCTAATAAGTAATTTCTTTTGAAAACAAGTAACACATAAAAATTATTTAAATTGAGAAATCTTCAAATTCTTTAACGAGTGCTCGTCGAAATTCTCAATTATTTTTATTGAAAATTTTGAACATGTGTTTGTTGTTGTACCATACAAACTGAACATTACAACAAAAGCTACATATAGTGTCCTCTTTTTTTTTTTTTTTTTTTTACCTATTGCTATTCTTAAAACGACTACTAAAAAAATAGTCGCCATAGCAAAATCGCCTTAAAAAGCATCGCAATTCAACAGATTGGAGAGTTTGTAACAAGAAACGCAACAAGTTAACGACGCTTTTTTTAGCTCTAGCGACATTATAAAATGCCAGTTATTTATGTAAAATTTAGCATTCGATCGAATCGAGTGAAAATATTTTAAATAAATTGAGTTAACGAGTTCTATTTTATCATCTTAATTTGATTTGAATTTTTTTCGAATTGAGTCAAGTGAAATGAAATTCCAATTGAGTCGAATCTAGTGAAATTCGAATATGTTTTCAATATTTTTGTGTATGCTCTTCTTTTTATTGTTTCCACGAGTAAAAATATGATAAAAAATGAAAGATAAAAAACACAAACAACAAAATCACCTTCAAATTCGAATATGTTTTCGATATTTTTGTGTATCTAAAATCCCAAAAATTGTGTATTGATTCTCTATTTTCTTATTGATTGTGTGTTTTCAAAAAACCTATCCAAGCCCCCCTTTTTTTTTTCTTTTTGTTGCGTATATAGATAGATATGAAAAAACTTAAAGAATAAACTTGAAAACCAAAAACAAGAATCACCTCTTGGAATTGATTTTTTCTCTTTGCTACATTTTTTAATTCGTATTGTAGTCGTGGGTGTGTGTCCAATTTACAATGCCTTTTTGCTTGGCTTTTATAGTCAAATCTCAAAAATAGAAAATCAAATACACGTTTTTTGCTCTGCTGTGCTGTATTCTATACTGCTATCCCGTTTCTTCTCACAAGTTCTAACGCCATACGGAGGCAGACGTGGCAATGACGAGGTTGTACGGAGGAAGAAGCCACTCGTGGGCAGAGGTGAAAGGGTTTCCAGAAGTCGATATAGCTCAGGCCTGACCATTGCAATTGGGCCCTGTGCTTGGTTTATTATTCGGGTTTAGATTGACCCGTGCTTTAATTTTAAGCAAAACGGGTTTTAGGTTTGGGTCATAGGCTTTATGTGATTTGGGCTAGCTTAGGTAGTAGGCCATTTGGGTTATTGTGGACTATAAAATTTGGACTGTAATTTGGACATTTGGTTTATTGGTCTTTTGTCTATTTTTTTATTTATAAGGACTATTTATTAATTTTAATTTTATTTTTGGTTTTTTTTTTGTATGGGCCCGGACGAAATGGGTCTTCTACAGCTGCCCCTCTTTGCTCATTGTCATGTAACGAGAATAGAGCAAAGACTTATAAGAAAGGCTAATTTTGCATGGTCTTGCCGAATCTTTTGTATGGTCTTGCCGAATCTTTTGCATGGTCTTGCCGAATCTTGACTTCTTTTATGCTCATCTTCTTCAAGTAGCTTCATTCCAGTCTACTGCATCTTCAAGGGCGTAGGAATTGTTGCTTCACTCCAACAAAATTTCAGGGAGAAAGATATCTGTATCTTCCATCTACTCCGCTAGAACTTCAAGGAGATAAGAATTGTGGCTCCAATGTAATTTCAAGGCAAAGAGATTTGTAGCTTCGATCTTCTCTATTGAAACTTCATAGAAATAAGAATTGATCCTCAATACAATTCTAGGAAAAAGGGATTTGTAGCTTCGACCTACTCCGTTAGAACCTCGAGGAGATAAGAATTCAGGGAGAAGAGATTTGTAGTTTCGATATTCTTTACTGAAACTTCATGGAAATAAGAATTGATCCTCAATACAATTCTAGGGAGAAGGGATTTGTAGCTTCGATTTTCTCTACTGAAACTTTATGGAGATAAGAACTGATCCTCAATACAATTCCAGGGAGAAGGGATTTGTAGCTTCGACCTACTCCTCTGGAACCTCAAAGAGATAAGAATTCAGGGAGAAGAGATTTGTAGCTTCGATCTTCTCTACTGAAACTTCAAAGAAATAAAGATTGATCCTTAATGTAATTTCAGGGAGAAGGGATTTGTAGTTTCAACCTTCTCTACTGAAACTTCAAGGAAATAAAATTCGCCGCCTTCGATCTGCTCCACTACTGCTTAGGGTGACAAATTTTCAATCTTCAACCAATTCCACTGCTGTTCAGGGAGATATGACTGGTGGCTTAAATCTGCTCCCCTACTACCTCGGGAAGATAAGATTCGTCATCTTCGATCTGCTCCACTATTGCTTAGGAAGACAAATCTTCAATCTTCAACCTATTCCATTGCTGCTCAGGGAGATAGGATTGGTGGCTTAAATTTGCTCCCCTACTACCTCAAGAAGATAGGATTCAGTGTCTTCGATCTGCTCCACTACTGCTTTGGGAGACAAATCTACAATCTTCAGCCTACTCCACTGCTACTCTAGGAGATAGGACTGGTATCTTCGATCTGCTTCATCACAACTTCAGGAAGACAAGATCTGCTGTCTTCAGTTTGCTCCGCTACAAACTCAGGGAGGCAAGGCTGGTGTTTTCGATCTGCTTCACTACAACTTCAAGAAGACAAGATATGCTGTCTTCAGTCTGCTCCGCTGTAAACTAAAGGAGGCAAGGCTGCTATCTTCAATCTGCTTCACTGCAACTTCAAGAAGACAAGATCTGTGAATTCACAGATATTGCTACATCGTCCTCTGGGGAACCTATCCTGTAGAATCGATTTTATATGCTTATGCTTATGCAAAGGATGCCATGATTAGAATGAATCAAATGCTCCTAACTAAATATGTTATGATATATGAATACAGAAATGTCATGAGATTGATCCCTCTTTGATATTTAGGGCGTCATTACTCGTTGTTCATTAGGGCCTTTTCACTGATGTATTATGTTGCCATCTCTCTCAGCTGGTATCTTTGCCAGAAAACTCGAAGAAACAATCATATTTTGCTCAAATGATTTGCCCCACCATAAATTCAAGGTTCATTCCATGGTACCTTTGGGATCTAAAGCTTGTACCATCTTCAAACCCTTTCACTGCAACTCAAGGGGATAAAATTTGGTTTCTTCCATCCATCCTGCCGCAACTCAGAGATATAAGATTTATATGATCTTCAATCCAACTCGCGAAAAATCAGGAGTATAGGATCTGTATCTTCTTCAATCCATCCCACTGCAACTCAGAGGTATAGGATTTGTAACTTGTTCAATCCATCCCACTGTAACTCAGAGGTATAGGATTTGTAACTTGTTCAATCCATCTCACTGTAACTCAGAGGTATAAGATTTGTAACTTGTTCAATCCATCCCACTGTAACTCAGAGGTATAGGATTTGTAACTTGTTCAATCAATTGATCCCTCTCTATGTAGAAGCCCAAAATTGCCCTCAGCCCAACACCCCATTTACATTTACAACAACCCCATTTACATTTACAACAACCTATTACAACCCTTAACCAACTACAACCCAACCAATTCCTTAAACCCAAACCCACTCAGCCCATTTACTAAAACCCCATAACCCATTTCAGCAACCCAATTACTAAGACCCACCAAGTTAAACAAACCCAATACCCACTAACCCAATACAATTAAAATCAAGCCCAACACCCTAGCCCAATATGCAGCCCAAGACCCATTAGTCAAACTAGGGTTTCAGAAAAGCTGAAACCCTAGCCACCTTCCCACTTGCGCCGCAACCACTCTCTGTCACCAACCCCGGTCACTTCACCGCTGTCACTGTGGCCACCAACTCCACCAAGTTGAACCTGCAAGCATTGAAGAGAAATGACAGAAAATATAAACAAATCTTGTAAAAATGGCTATAAAAGCCAAGCCAAATATTGTAAAAAGGATTCGGCAGTTCATAAATACAAACACGAAATATTTAAAAATAGGATACCAAGAAACCGCATAGATTAAACATAAAAAACATAGAGATTCCATACAAAAAGGATCAAATCAGGGTATTAAAAGAGGTGACTTTACCTTTTATTTTTTATTTTTTTTTCGAATCTGTTTTTTTATTCTCTTCTTTTTGTTCATTTTTTTCAAATCTATTGCATAAATATTATATATTATAATACAAAAATAAAAAAATTACCTTTTTAAAAGTTTCGGCCACTGTGTACGGTGGCTGGCGGCGGAGGACCACGGCGGCGCGTCGCCGGAGGTTTGGCCGGGTTGTGGTCGGAAATCCCCAAGTTGGGAGAGGGGGGAGAGAGCTTTGTAAGATTTTTTTTGAAAAAGAGGTGAAAATGAATTTTTTTGCAAATTTGGGGGGTTTAAATACCCATACCAAAACGACGTCGTTTTGGTCCTCATTTTAACACCTAAAACGGTGCCGTTTCACTCTACCTGACCTGATCCGACCCAAACCCGCCTAGGGTCCGTGTGTTTTCAATAAACGGGCTAATTGCGCGCACGGTCCTTCCGCCTTTTTGATTATTGCAATCGAGTTCTCTTTTAAATTATAATTTGGCCCTAGAATTTCATTCCGTTTTCATTGTAATCCTCCCTATGACGATGTCATTTTAGAGGTTCGGGCTTGTTGCGTTTTTGGTCCCTCCTTTGTCTTGGCGCATTCAAATTAGTCATGTCTCTTTATTTTATTTTAAATTCGCACCGTATATTTTGTTTCTAAGTCAATTTAGTCCATATTAATTGGTTTTACTATTTTGTTGTATAATTTACAGATTATTATTATTATTATTATTATTATTATTAGTGCTATTATTATATTACACATAGTATCATACTTAATATTATACTGTTATTATTATATTATTTTTCCTATTGTTTCTTTGTTATATTATATTTGGTATTTTGTTATATATCATATTTTATCATTATCTATATATATGTTACTAGTATTTTACTATTATATTTTATTATTATTATCACTAAGCGTTATTATTAATATACTATCCTATTCACTATTTATTATTATCATTATTATGCATGTATTTTATATATAATTAATAACATATATTTTATCATTAATATATTATTTTCGATTTTTATTTGTTACTATATTTATACATTTATTATTCCTTTGTTTTTATTATTTATAACATATATATATATTTATATACATATTATTATTTTGTATTATTGTTGTAAACATATTTTTTCTTATTATATTATTATGTACATTTTTAATATTTTCTTTTATTGTAATAATAATATTATTATTACTATTAGTACATATTTTTATTATATGTATATGTATATATATATTTTTTATTTTATGTACATATTATTATTTTATATTATTATTACCAAATATATTATTTTTCTTATTTTATATTAGTACATTATTTTTTTTATTTTCTTTTTTGTAAATATCATTGTTATTGTTATTCTAATATTCTAATATTTCATGTTAATATTTTTCATTAATTATATCATTGTTTGCATTGTTTGTTTATTTATGAATTCTTACTTTAGAAATATTTTTCATGTTTTTCAATTAATTTCAATAAATAAGGCAACGTACCGATTTAACATTAAGTCATCAATTTCATCGCTATGTTGGGTGAAATTCATTGGCTCGTGTTAAAAATGGGACGTCCTTCTAAAAAACCAAGAACATAAGATTTCTCATTTCTTTCAATCGGATCACGATTAAATATCAAATTGAACTCATATTTTTTAAAACTAAGACAACATGTGTTTAATAAGATACCAATTTTGGGCGTAACGAGGGTGCTAATACCTTCCTCATACGTAACTGACTCCCGAACCCTATTTTTTCTCTAAATTTTGACGTAGACCTAAACTTGGCCTTCTTTTTACCCAAAAAATAAATTTTGTCTATTAAAAAGAGGTTTTATTAGGTGTCCGATCACACCTAGAAAAAAGATCGGTGGCGACTCCCCTTTTTTGATAAATCGAAAGTCGATTTTTAAATTTTCAAATAATCACTTCAATTAGCGACCAAGCAAATTTTACGTCGCTACACCCTGGGTGACCCCTCTAGATATGTATGCATGATACTTGCATAGATGTAAAATATCATTTTTCTTTTGAGAATAATCCCCTTTTAATACTTGGGTTGACATTGCTCATTATTTGTCGAAATTGTATCACCGACATGATATCTTGTTGTCTTATTCAATCACTATTTTTGACAGAAAATCCAAAGAGATAGTTTCAATTTAGAATTTCCTTCTCAAATATTTCAACCCTTAAGCTTGGTGAATTCTAAACAATAATCTTGTTTCAGGTTTCTGTACTATTTAGAAGCTTCCAGAGTAATATACGAAACTCCTTTTATGAAAGTATTATTAGTCCACTAATCGTTATTTCGATACGAAATGCTTGAAAAGGATCATACCAATGGACAAGAAAGAAATTGATTGGGAGCATAGCTCGAAACAAACAAGTTAATTAAAGATAGCAAATGCAATTAAGAAGAAAGTTTATTGGGAACGTATTTTGAAAAGAATAAGGTAATCAAAGATAACAAATTTAAAATAGGTAAGATGAAAACTAGGTGCCCCAGATATCGCAGTCTGAACTTCTCTATACGAACTTCTTGAGGACCATTTTAAGCTCAATATGTGTTTAGGAGATTCGGAGTACTTTGTCGATGCCCCAAGACGTAGCATACTTCTTCATTGTTAATTCAAGCATAGCAAGACTACCGTATACCCCGTTTTTGATCAAAATTTGAGCCGCCCTTTTTGGGTTTTCAACTCAAATCCCCTTTGGTCTCAAGGCGCCCTTTGCAGGTTTTCACCTTGGCCTCTCATTTTTCTTTCTTCTTTTTTTATTATTTTGATTTTTTATTTTTAATTATATATTTTTATTTTTTAATTTTTTAATTTTTTGATTTTTTGATTTTTTGACTTTTTTTTAAAGATTTTAAAGCGCCCTTTGTGGGTTTCACCTTAGCCTCTCCTTTTTAGGTGAAATACTTCTCGACTGAGCTCACCGGATTGGGTATGTCCCTACCATCCATCTTGGTCAATGTTAATGATCTTCTAGAACAGGCCTTCTTCACTACATAAGGTATTTCCCAGTGTGGCATCCATTTTCTCTAAAGTCCTTTTGTATATAAAGGATCTTCTTCAATATTAGTCCCCCTTGTGGAATTCTCTAAGATGAACCTCTTTGTCGTAAACCTACGTCATCTGACTGTGACGGATAGCTATCAACTTTTATCTTTAAATTCAAATTATCATATCGGGATTGGATTTATTCTGTCTCATCCAACTTTAGTTCTGATAAAACTCAGAAAAAAGAAATCTCGACTTCAATGGGCAAAACCAATAAGAAATGTATTGCCCCGGCGAAGGTCCTGGCCCACTTTGATAAGTATAGAGGGTAAATAGTAACTTCTTTATGCCAATCTTTACAAGTCTTGGTCATCTTTTACGATCCTCATATTTTTTATTTGTTCTTTCTCCTTTTTACTTTTATTTTTTTTTTGGCTGCCTTTGCTGTACTGATATAGCATCTGATCTTTGAACAGACTATAAACTTTTGACATTGTGCGGTTATGCATTGTTAAACATGATCCTTTCTGGCATTCTTTGTTGGCACCTGGCTTTTTTGGTTTTTGGTTTTTTTTTTTGGCATTTAGAGTGGGATTTGATGACTGTCAACATTGTAAGATTGGCATATGAAGTGACTTTCACTATCTTAGTGGAGTAACCGACGTCTACGAAGATGAATCGATGTTGGCTAGAAGCTTTTAACGAGACTGGCTTGATAACATCCACGTCCCACATATAGGAAATCGGTGAAGAAATAGAGGAAGTACATAAGTCTTTTCCTTCTCAATTTGGCATTTACGGCATAACTGATGCAATCTCCCTTTTATAGTGAACCTCATGATTAACCTGGCTATTGTAGAACTATTAACATGTGTTCTTTAGACACTCTTATGGATCTTTTTTAAGATTTTCCCAAGCGTGTCTTGATATGATAGCGTGAAAACATCTTTGAATTCTTGAAAATAATTCAATGATATCTTGCCTTATTCCTGCAGTGAGCTAGGCTTCGATCTTCATCTCCTTCCTTGGCTCGCAACGTCCACTGACCCTTTGTGACAGCCCTAATTTGACCCTAGTCGAGAAGTGGTTTCGGGACCACAAAACCGAGACACAAAAAAATAATTAAATACTATATTCTATGTCTAATATATGTGAAAATGCATGTGTGAATTTTGAATGCCTTGATTTTATCGACGAGATATTAAATTATAAGAAAGGACTCATGTGATAAAATTTAAAAATGTGATAGGTGATTTTTAAAGAGGCTAAATAATGCAGGATTATTGACATGGGGTACTTGCATGTCAAAGGGACCATTTTTTTTATAGTGGACGGCATGATGATTGTAACATGACATTTATACACATTTTATTTTATTAATGAAATAATAGTAATGGCTTTATATTAGTAAATGGTTATAAAACATGAAAAAAAGAAAAAAAAAGATGTTTTTTCATTCTCACTTAGCCGAAACTAAAGAAAAGAAAGAAGGGGAAAAGAGATAGCATTCGGCATTTGCATATCTTGAGTTTAGGTATGTTTTTCTTGAAATTTTCCTTGCATTTTATGAATATTAAGGTTGTTGATAGGTCCATGGCATAGCCCATGTATTAAATTTTAAGACCTTGCTTAGTTGAACTTTCGGCCATGGATGTGAGAACGGGATTTGGTCATGTTTTGATTTTTTTTTTTATGGGAAACTGTTGAATTATATGAATGAGCTAATAAAATTTGGTTTTGTGTTTTAAAATGAGTGTTACATTCGATTTTGCTATGTTTCATGAAGGATTGGTAAATTGTGTTAAAATGGTACATAATTTTTATGTTAAGAGATTTAATTTTGGTTTAAAAGTACTAAGGGCAAGTTTGTTATGTGAATTGGGTACTCTTGGTTTGAATCGAAATAAATTAGTGTTGTTGGGGGAGTAGTGGGCTTAATTGTTTTTAGAGAGTTGTTAAATATTATTTGTGATAGAGGATAGGACCGAATTGTGTAACATTGGCTTTGTGTGGGTTGTTATGTGACTTATGTTTTAGTTTTTATTGAGAATGAAAGATTTGGGTGAAAAGTATGCCTAGTGTGGTTTGATGTTATTAAAAGTATTTGGCCATTGTATTTTAAGAGGGAAGACTTTTATTAATGAAGGATGTTTATAGGTGAAATTGAGCTAGTTGAATTTTGTTAATGTGGATTCTATGATATGCTAGAATCGGCTTAAGTGTTTAAGTATTTAAACCCCTTTTTCCCTTGATTATAATATGTCATATTACAATGTTAATTGTTCGTTGTAAGGTTTACATTTATTCGAAAAGGTTATTATGAAATTGAAGTAAGATATTTATTTATACTATGGTCTCATGAATTTGAATATTGACAATGTGATTTGTGTTAAGCTTATGTGACCGAGTGATATGTATAAAAAGGAAACAAAGTGTTTATTAGGTGGTTGTATTCGAAAGATGATAAAGATAATTTAGCCTATTCTATAACCGAATGTGGTATTTTAGTCAAGGAATAATTTAATTGAATTATTATAAAAGCTATGAGCATTTGGTCAATTAGTATATATGTTATATATATATATATATACACTAAGATTTGGTTATGTGAATATATTCAGTCATGATAGAAATGTATTGGATGATTGGTGTTTTGATGTAGTAATTGGCTAATGTTTCTACATGAGTTAGATGTTGAATGTGGATTTAAGATTGGAGCAGTGGTTAATTGTTAAATTGCTTAATTTAATGGCCGAATGATATTAAAATCGATGCATGACTTAATTTGGTTGTAATAATGATTGAATGAGTTGATTGTTAAGGTTAGTGTAGTTTGTATGAATAATTGCGATGAATGGTATTTATAAATAAAGGTATGGCAATGAAATACCATTTTTCCTTATAGACTTTGGTTATTGAAGATGAAATTGGGACTTGTCGTGATTGAGTGGATGCCGAGTGTGAATTTAAGTAAAGGTTAAGTTAATGTTTGTGTTTTGAATTGTTGATATGAAATTCGAATTGTGCATGGGTAGTAATTATTAATGAGATAACTTGTTAATTTTAAGTGTTAATCGGCCAAGGTTAATTGGTGACGTTAAGTTAGATACCGAATGTGATAGTGACTAAATAATTGAGTATTGATTGTGATGTTAAAATGTTTAATGCTTGAATATATGTGTGATCAAAGGTCCAAAGGTTCGGCCCTATGCATGTTGATAAGGTTCTATAATTATAAGGCACTTTGGTTTAGGCATATATACATATGGTTATTTAGAACATCTTGAGATGGCCGAATAAGGCTAAGGATGGGTATGTTTTGATTTTCTAAAGTTACATAGTAAATTGTTTAATGTGATTAAAGATGTGTATGATTATTTTATAATTGAGCTAAAAGTCGCTATATGGCCTACTAAATTTCTTGTTATTTTCGACCATAAGCAAACACATTGGGATTTTAATAAATTTAATTTATTTGAATTAGCTCAAGAGCTTAGGGGACCAAAGTTGGATAAGGGAAAGGAAAAAGTGGTTGAATAACCGATCTGAGACTGTTTGAAAATAACCGAGGTAAGTTTTAAGTATTTAAATATAAATAGTTGTGAAAGTGTCATAATATACCTTATTACTAAATATTTTGCATTATATAAGTGCCTTGCCGAATTATAATCTCGTATTGAGTGGAAGATGCATATTAGATATGTGTATAAGTTTGAATGAGATGGTGAACAAGAATAGAATCTATATAATGTGATTTGCCAAATATGTTATAAGATGAAGTATATTCGGACTTTTGTGATGTGTATGTATGAGATGTTATAATTTGATTCATGATTTCATAAATATGAGCGAAATATATATGTAATCTATTAAATATGGATTTAATGTGCAGTAGATGCTTTGATAATGTTATATATGTACGATGTTTTATAGATTTGGTTAAGTCATTTCAATGTGTAATATCAAATGAAAATAGACACTAAGTGTGTGAATGAACGTGGGCACTATGTGTGCGAATGAAAAGAGGCACTATGTGTGCGAATGAAAAGACGCACTATGTGTGCGAGTTATTTAACCGAGCACTATGTGTGCGAGATCGGTCGTTGGACACTAAGTGTGTGAAATGAGATTGTGTAAGACCGTGTCTAGGACACTGGCATCACTTGTGTTTCATGTAAGACCTCATCTGGGATGAAGGCATTGATTTGTGATAGTGTGTAAGACTGTGTCTAGGACATTGGCATCACTTGTGTTTCATGTAAGACCTCGTTTGGGACGAAGGCATTGATTTGTGATAGTGTGTAAGACCGTGTCTAGGACACTGGCATCACTTGTGTTTCATGTAAGACCTCGTCTGGGACGAAGGCATTGATTTGTGATAGTGTGTAAGACCGTGTCTAGGACACTGGCATCACTTGTGTTTCATGTAAGACCTCGTCTGGGATGAAGGCATTAATTTGTGATAGTGTGTAAGACCATGTCTAGGACACTAGCATCACTTGTGTTTCATGTAAGACCTCGTCTGGGACGAAGGCATTGATAACGTTGGCATTGTATAAGGACTATCTGAAAGCTGTACACTTCTGAATGATTTGAAGAGAAAGTCCATTAAACGGACTAAAGGCCGGTGAACAAATTTAAGTCAAAGAGTATGCAACCTTGTGCTAAATTGTTAATAAAACGAGTTCCAAATGATAAGTTGGCCAGGTATGTGATATATGTATATATATATATAGATTATATATGTGAGATTAAGCTTACGGGAATTAAGAATGTGTAATGGGAAGCATATGTAATGATGCTGTAACATTCATATGTATATGTGTATATGTGTGCATTTCAGTCAGTATGCAAAGTTACTTGAAAGTATTCGATATGCCATTCAACTATGAATGTTGAAAGCAAAATGATACACTAATTGAATTTGATAGAATTAAAGTTAATCTTGAAGCATATAAATGCTAATGTCTATATAAGATTGAAAATAATCGGAATAAATGATATATGTGATTGTGCATAATCGGCCAAATGGTATTGTACTCAGAAAATGTTATATGATTATGATTATTTGGTTGGTTATATTTTTTTTTAGTTCAACTGTTTAAATTGCTTAAGATTTACTAAGCTTATGAAAGCTTACTTTGAATGTTATGTTTCTCTGTTTTGTAGATCGTTGACTCTTACTATCAGCTCGGGGATCGTCAGCAGTCGTCACACTATCCACTGTTTGGTACTGTTATGTTTTGGATTAACTTATGGCATGTATAGAATAGACTAATAGTGGAAGGATATTATGGTCAATGTATATAAGCCATGCGAATATGGCATCTTTTGGATATCTACTTTTATAAGTTTTAAATTCGATCTCTGGTTGTGTCTAGCATTTACATAAATAAATGATCTTTATTTCAAGAGAATGTTCAAAAATTTTACTATTCTGATATGTTTTTCTAATTTCCGGTAATGCCTTGTCCTATTCCGGCGACGGTTATGGGATAGGGGTGTTACACCCTTTGTAAGGTAGGATCTATTTTCCATCTTATTCAACCATCCTTAACAAATCAGAAGATAGGTTATAATCTCTGTCATCTTCAAAGTCCTGAGATCCCTCTAGACACATATCTCCTTCAAAAAGAGATTCTGAGTCTGTAGCAGCATCGCTCATGTAATTGATATCTGGGGACCTAGTATAGGTACGAAGGCAAATTCTAAAGAATAAATGATTATAAGGATGATTATTTGTATGGTATGATCGTGAATGAATGGATATTTGAAAGAAAGTCCAAAGAAAAAAAGAATCTATAAATAGAAAGAATAAAAGAATATTTGCTCAAAAAGATGCATTTTTTTGAAATAAAGATTCTGGACACAAGCCTAATTCACAAAAGGACTCTTATTGCCTCTAGGCTTAAAGCAACAAGTGTGTTTTAAATATTACTCTAGATTAGTTCTAAAAATACAGAGATCTCTTCTACAATCTCATTGTTCAAAACACTCTTAAGTATGCAATGGTTGAAAACTTTTATTCCCCGTTCTCTCTTTAGATTCCCCGATATTCCTTCCGGGCTTTTGACTTGTTCAAGGCATCGCAACTCTTTTTCCCCCACTTTCAACTATTGTATTTATTGCTTTGTCAGAGTGATTAGGTTCTAAGGAATCATCAAACTTCACAATTCCCATCTCAATGAACCTTTCGACCAATTTTTTAAACGTAGTGCAGTTTTCGATTAAGTGACCCGTTATTCCTACATGGTACTCGCATTGGGCATTTTCATTATACCATTTTGGAAACAGAGGTTGTATAGGTTCCGAGTAAAATGGAGACACTATATGCATATCAAAAAGATTTTGATATAGCTTATTATATGTCATTGGTATGGGTGTGAACTGGAGCTTTTCTGTACTTGGCTTGAGTTGGATTCCTGCCTTGAAGAGCCTTGATAGCTAGTGGTTACGGCCCTCGGCTGGCTTATGGTGACCGATTTAGAATGCATGCTCAAGATATTCACTTTATTTTCCCTATTTTTTGGGGTTGATCTTTTAGTGTTTTCTCATGCGTTTATCTTCCCACTCCTTTTCGCATTTTTAATCCTCTCGCTTGACATTATTATATCTGAAAAGCTCATAGTAGCGCTTCCAACATATGATTAATGAACGAGGCCTTCAGAGTATTGATGAAAAGCATCGTGGTTTCTTTTTCGAGAAGAGGTGGTTGGACTTGCGTTGCAACTTCCCTCCATCTTTGGGCATATTGTCTGAAGCTCTCATTTTGTTTCTTTTCCATATTTTGCAAGGTGATTCTGTCGGGTGACATGTCTGTTACATGGCTATATTGCTTCATAAAAGCTTGTGCTAGGTCTTTCCATGAGTTGATTCTAGCACGGTTCAATTGATTATACCATTTAGATACTGCCACAATCAAACTGTCTTGGAAGCAATAGATTAACAGTTGGTCGTTATTAACATATCCTGTCATCCTTCGATAGAACACCGTTATGTGAGCTTCAAGACAACTAGTTACATTGTACTTTTCAAACTCTAAAGTCTTGAATTTTGGTAGGATTACTAGATCAAGGACCAAACTCAAATCCTTGGCATCAATCCCATAATAGTAGTTAGCATTCTCCACTGCCTTAAATTTTTCCTCCAACCACCTATACCAATCCTTGAGTTGCTTTGATAGCCCCATCTTTGCTTTTTCCATTTCTACCATTTCGTCTAGATCAGGAACAACAGGAGTGGTTGGATTGCCCCCTAGATTGGAGCCTGAGCCTATCGGGTAATCCATTAGTGCCGAGGTACTAGCCTGATTTTGTTGGGGTCTGATAATAGTCGGTATCCCTTGCGGATGTGCCTGAACATTTGTCGGGGTGAAACCCGGAGGATAAAGAGGATCTTCATTGTCTTCTCCAACATTAACCCTTAGGCTTTTTCCTTTATCCATTCCTCCAGCCAACAGCTGGGTCAACTGAGTCATCATGTTTCTTTGAGACTCAGCATTTTGTCCATCATGTCTTGTTGGATCTTAGCTAGCTGCTCTTGTATTTGCATTTGTAGCTTGTCTTGCATCTCTCTCTGAAGTTGTTCGAGTCGTTTCAATCTTTGGACTTTTTCCATGTACCATAAAGATGCTTAGTCAATCAACTTTTATCGGTTCCCAGGTTAACTGAAATAATTTTACCTAATTAGAGTCCTTTTGTGAAAGTCTAATGCAAATGATGTAATGCAATGCAGATGCACAGAATGAATGCAAAAGAAAGAGAGGTGTTGATTCTGAATTCAATTCCATTAGAACAACTTTTCTGGATTACATATGCAGCCTTGCTCTCAGAGTCCAGGTGAAGACACCAATCTTTTCTTCATATCTGAATGTTATGGTTGAATCTTGCAAATTTTCCAAAAGATGTCTCTATTATCTCCATTTTGCTTGATCTGAACCGCGACCCATTGTTCACTTATCATCGCAATGCTCGTTAGCTCCTTTAAGAAAGTTGAGATGTGACGACTCTCAAATAACCTTTGTCTGCTTGAATCATCGGGCAATAAAATAAAGTCTTTTCCTCCGCGGACTATCAGTCTTCTCTCGTTGTGTTTACTTGGACCATATTCGAACAACCGTATTATAATCCACTTTATCAAGAAATTCGTTTTCCCATGACAAGCTCTTCTATTTAGCAATCAAATATGAATTAACACCTCCTTTCTATGATGATGCAATGCAATGCAGTCATAAATAAAACAAAGCACGTTATCACAGGAGAAATAAACAACAGAATAGAACACCTAATTGGGTGACCACTAGGATTTGGCGTCGCTTTACCTAGGGTCAGCTCCTAGGGCTTACTATATGCGGCTCGGTTCTAAGGAAAGGGTACCTGAACCAGCAGATTCCTCAATCCTCACCCATTATAGGCTCATATGGATCGAGTTCAGTTCAGGGGAATACATTTCCCTATGGCTGCACGGAGATAAATCTCACGAAGATATAGGTACGGATGTACCCCGAAAGGGATCCACTATCCTGCACGGAGGTAAAGACCTCACGAAGGAGTAACTTCTCACTCCCACTTTAAAGGGTGTGACCAAGTGGTCATGCAATGCAATATGATGCAAGAGTACTCTATGAGACTCAAACTACAATAATCATACAAAATGACACAAATAAATGCAGTAAAAGGATCGTAATTTTTCAAATCAGATTTTCAATTTTCGACAAAAGGACAAAAAATTAACCAATTTGTGGTTCGACTCTTTAGTGTCCCTGGTGGAGTCGCCAAGCTATCGAAACCATTTTTAATATCTTTGAAAATCGGGAGTTGTCTTTAAAAATAAAAATGAAGTCGTCACCGATCTTTTTTTCGAGGTGTGATCGGATCACCTAGAGATTAATCATTTTAATAAAACATCTTGATTTATTAAAACAATGATTTTGGCCTACGAAATTTACGAAAAAAAGGGGTTCGGGAGTTGGTTACGCACGAGGAAGGGTTAGCACCCTCGTAACGCCCAAAATTGGTACCTAATTAATTAATTAATGTCCTAAAGTCGAAAATTTGAAAAGATTTTAAAATACGATCCTTTTATTTAAAAGAACGCTTATGTAAATCAAATTGATTGCTAAGACTCTCTTATTTCGAAGAAATAAAATGTCATACCCAGTGAGTTAGGATACGATATTTCAAATCCTCGAAACTAAGTTGGTCTTTTGATTTTTAAAACTCATGCAGTGAAGTTTAAAAAAAAAAGGATATTCAATTATTTGGGTTAAATGAAAAATTGGAACCCAATAAGTTAGGGCACAATTTCTCAAAATTCCAAACATAGAATATTGCCTTTATTTTTTTAGAAATCCTTATCTCGAGATGCAAAACATCATATCCAGTAAGTTAGGACACAACACCTCGAATTCTTGAAAATAAGCTTTTATTTGAAACTTTTACATTTTGATTTAAAAAGGGTACTCGATTACTTAGATTCAACGAGGAAAATTGGAACCCAGTAAGTTAGGGCACAATCTTCTCGAATCTCTCAAATACGAGTATTGCCTTATTTTGAAAAAATTTGAATGAAATGTAGCGGCTAAATAGAATGTGTCTTTTATTTAAAATGATGGTTTGTGAATACAATATTACACTAACAAATTACAAAACACAAATACTAAAAGAACAATTCACAAAAGTTACATACCGTACTAACATTTAATGCTAATATTGAGAACCAAAAGAAAGAATAACGTAAGATAACGAGTAACAAAAACAGTACAATGACAATGCTAAGGCGGACATGAAAATAAAATGAAAGTGATAAAAATAACAAAATCTAAATTTAAAAAAATGAATAAACAAATAAAAATAAAGTAAATAATAAAAATATATATATATACATATAAAATAAAAACTAAGAAATAAAAATTCATGCTAAAGAGATCGAATATAAAAAAATGTATAAAACAAATGATATATAAAAAGACAAATAGCAAAAAAAAAAAACAATATAGAAAATTTTAAAATAGTTAATACATATATATAATAGAATAAAATAAATAATATATATTTTAAATAAATAACATAATAAAAAATTAAATAGATAACAAAACAATTTAAAAAAAATACAACAAATTTGAAATTACATTTTAAAAAGTTAAAAACTAAATAATATGTGAATGATAATGTTTATAATAAGCAAAAATATATAATATAATAATCTAATGTGAATAGTAAATAAAAATATTTAATATAAAACATTAAAATAAATAAAAAATAAAAAAGGGTTAGAAATCGGCAAAACAAGGACTAACTCAGAATAAGAATAAAACCAATTAATGTAAATAAAAAATTATAATAATGAATGAAATAATTTGAAATAAATAAATTATATAAAGTATTAAAATAACTAATTAAATTACAAATTAACAAAAGATAAATCAAAACAAAAAATGAAATCAGGGGCAATAGGGACTAAAAATGAAATTTAAGTAAGATTCTAGGGGTGAAATCCGAAATAAAAAACCCAAAAGGATTAAATTAAAACTTAAATAAAAAAATTGAAAGGGTTAAATTAAAACACGCGCTCGAGGAGGAGGGCCAAAACAGAAAATATTCCCTTTTTAAAACGGCGCCGTTCGGATGTCGATCAAAATGAAACTATAATAATAATTTGGGGCAAAATTTAAAAATAAAAAAAAAACTGATTTGAAAGGCCCAATAATGTAGAAAGACTATTTGCGGAATAAGACCAAAATAAGAAAACACGCGGATCCTCCCCAGGTTAGGTCACTCACGCGGGTCAAGGGCCTTAAAACAACGCCGTTTCATGTGAGGAGCCATTGACCAAAACGCAACTGTTTTATTAAGTATAAGAATCAAAATTTTTTTTTGAACTTCATTTTCTCTTCTTTCTTTTCAAAAAAACCTAAAACACTCTCAAATATCCCCTTCCCCCTTTAGGTCTTTCCCTAGTCTGGCCAAGGGCCTTTTGATGTCCGTCGCGCCGCCGTTGTGGGCTAATGGCCGGCGTTGCGCGAAAAGGACTCTCCGGCAATGAGGAGACAAAGGTAAGTATGCTCTTCTTTTTATTGTTTCCGCGAGTAAAAATATGATAAAAAATGAAAGATAAAAAACACAAACAACAAAATCACCTTCAAATTCGAATATGTTTTCGATATTTTTGTGTATCTGAAATCCCAAAAATTTTTTATTGATTCTCTGTTTTCTTATTGATTGTGCATGTTTTGAAAAAACCCCCCAGGCCCCTTTTCTTTTCTTTTTGTTGCGTATATAGATAGATATGAAAAAACTTAAAGAATAAACTTGAAAACCAAAAACTAGAATCACCTCTTGGAATTGATTTTTTTCTCTTTGCTGTATTTTTTGATTCGTATTGTAGTCGTGGGTGTGTGTCCAATTTACAATGCCTTTTTGCTTGGCTTTTATAGCCAAATCTCAAAAATAGAAAATCAAATACATGTTTTTTGCTCTGCTGTGCTATATTCTGTACTGCTATCCTGTTTCTTCTCACAGGTTCTAACGCCATACAGAGGCGGATATGGCAATGATGAGGCTGTACGGAGGAAGAAGCCACTTGTGGGCAGAAGTGAAAGGGTTTCCAGAAGCCGATATAGCTCAGGCCTGCCCTGATAGTTGGGCCATTACTGTGCTTGGTTTATTATTCGGGTTTAAATTGACCCGTGCTTTAATTTTAAGCAAAACGGGTTTAATTTTGGGTCATAGGCTTTATGTGATTTGGGCTAGCTTAGGTAGTGGGCCATTTGGGTTATTGTGGACTGTAAAATTTGGACATTTAGTTTATTGGTCTGTTATCTTCTTTTTTTTTTATATGGACTATTTATTAATTTTTATTTTATTTTTGGTTTTTGTTTTTGTATGGGCCCGGGTGAAATGGGCTTTCTACAGTACCACTTTATGTTTATATATTGTAAGCACAAACAATTATATTGATTCAATATGAAAATAAATATATTTATTTTCTTTTAAATGTGCATAATTAGATTAAAATCAAAGTTTAATGTGTATATATATATATGTATATCTATAAAAAGAGGAAGAAGATAGGCTACAAGAAAAATTCCCACAACTAACATAGTGGCATCATGTATAAGAGCTAAAATAGGAGTAGGCCCCTCCATGGCAGCAGGTAACCATACATGAAGAGGAAATTGCGCCAGAAAATAATAAAGATGCACATAAATTAACAAATAAAAAATGAACCTCATTATTATAAATCAAGTTATTAAATATTTCGAACAAATCTTGAAATTCGAAACTTCCCGTTATCCAATAAAAACCTAAGATTCCTAATAATAAACCAAAATCGCCTATCCGATTAGTTACAAATGTTTTTTACAAGCGTTTGTCATAGCAGATCGTGTAAACCAAAAACCTATTAATAAATAAGAACACATTCCAACTAATTCCCCAAAAATATAAATTTGTATCAAATTCAAACTAATAACTAATTCCAACATTGAAGTGTTGAATAAACTCATATAAGCAAAAAATTCTCAAATATCCTTGATCATGAGACATATAATTGTCACTATAGATAAGAACAAAAATTTCAACAATAGTGATTAATATTGACATAATAGAGGTAAGTGAATCAATAAATTAGCCAAACTTGAAAGAAAAATCATTTTTGATGGTCCAAGACCATACATATTAATAACAAATTTTCATGTATATAATTACATCAAATGAAAGTTCTTATATTGAATTGCACATTAAAATAAAATTCATGTATAATTTTAATATTTATTCCAATATTATAAAGCTCAAATGTGCCACATATTAAAACATTATACTATGATATATATTGTACCATCAAAATAGAATGTAAAAACAGTAAATAATATTCAATGATAAACTGGTTAAAGCAATTAAAGAATAATTTCAAACCATTTATTTATTTTTTTAGTTTATAAATTAATTGTAAGAACAACTTAAAAGATTATCCATTGCCGATGAACAACCCTAAGAGACCTTCTAATAATTTATTCACTAATCACCTTACTAATTAGAAAGATTTGACTTTAATTAATAAATTCAACCATGCGGTTTATTTGAATTAGATAATTCATTTCCATAACATAACCCAATTATTCTCTCAATCGAACTATGTTAACTTGTTCTATTTATTAGAATAAAGAGACAATTACGGATCTAATCACTTTTATTAACTGATTATTATCTTAAATATCGAATAAGGGATCATACTTGAAATGATACTAAGATCAATAATAAGTGATTGCCATACTTTTCTTATAAAACAGAGAATGAGCAAATATGTAAGAAAAGAATGAAGAACACTTTCAACCTCACAGTTCTAGTAAGACTCAGATTCTATCTACTCTTGGCTAAAAAAATTCATAATTAAGAGAATGCCGAAAAAAGTTATAGTTAACTATCTCTATAATAGTCATATTTGCTTATCAAAATTTTGAATATTATAAAGTGATGGTTGTTATACATTTATAATTTCATTCGAGACATTTATAATAACATTCAAAATTTAGATCATATTTTTTTTTTTAATTTTCAAATTTAAAAACTATAATTTATAATAATTGATGAGATTTAAATTATATTTTTAATAAATTTTACAATAATAATTTCTATTTATTAAAGATAGCCTTCATTTAATAACATATGATTGATATATTTTTATATAAAATTTAAACATTTTATTGAAATAATATATTAACTAAAATTTATTATTTTTATTTCATTTAGGAATAAAATTAATTTTATTAAAATTTAAGACAAATGACTACAATACAAAAATAATTTAATAAATTGTTATAGAGAAGTAATTTAAGAAAAAGTGTATCTCATACTTTATGATTATTATTGTTATAAAAATATAATAATAAAACATAAATAAATTTGGTCTACAACAAACTTGAAAGTACCTATGATTATTGTTCTCTTTTCTCATCAATCCAATCACCGTTCACATTTTTTCTTTTCCTTGTTAATGAATACATATCTTTACTTGTATGACTTAGATGTCTCATATTTTTTGAAAAAATGATTCGATTGATCAAATTTGGTATGATACTTATGAGATTGATGACATCGATGAGATTGATATTCAAATATTTCTTCTTAAAACGTATTGATTTGACCTTATAAGAGAGACTACCACCCCATGGCATGTTGCCACCAAAAGTAGAACCCCGTATTTCTTCTAGAGAATCTCCTAATTGTTCCAGAGCAACTGGAAAGATATTTTTTAACCAGAAAGAATTTAGTTCAAATGTAGGATACCTATCCAAAAGTTTTCGCAACTCAATCATGTATGATTGAATCATCAAAGATTTGACCTTTTCAAACTCTGTCTGTAACTCACTATAGGCTCAGGAAACAAAGAGAAGATGTGTACGAACGAGATATCCAGCAACAAGAAGGAAAATGATTGAATAGAGGAACTCCTGAACATTTGGAGATCTCAGATGTGTCGATATCAATGGTGACTCATTATTTCAACGAATCATTTCTTCAGATAAAAGAAAATTATGTCTGTATTACATAGAAGAAAGAAAAATTCATATTCAATTCTTTTTTAACTATCGCCAAAAGTTATCTCTTATAGAGGAGGAGTTTTATTCCTTATCTCTTATAGAGGAGGAGTTTTATTCCAACTTTATCCTATAAATGTCGGGACCATTTTTGAAAAACGAAAACGGACGTCGACTTGGGATTTTAAAAATGAATACAAGAACAGGAGTCGCCACCAATCTTTTTTGTCAGGGTGTGATTGGTCACCTCAAAAGGGGTTGTTTTTAATAAACAATTTGATTTATCAAAACAACGATTTAGGTCTGCGAGAATCAAAGAATGAGTTCGGGAGTGAGTTACGCACGAGGAAGGATTAGCACCCTCGATACGCCCAAAATTGGTACCTTGTTGATCAATTGATGTCTTTAAAGTCGATGATTCGAGAACTTGAAAGAATTTTAACATACGATCCTCATTTGCTTTAAAACATTCGGATAGGTTGGAAATGTGAATCAAAGGCCGGTTCGCCTTAAGGCAAAACATCACATCCAATGCGTTAGGGTACGATATTTCGACCTTTGAGGCTAAACTTGCCTTTTATTTGGAATTCAGGTATTTGTTTTGAAAGAATATTAGAATACTTAGAAGAAATGAGGGAAATCGAAACCCAATTCGTTAGGGCACAATTTCTCAAATTCCTAGGTACCGAACATTGCTCTTGGTTTAGAAAATCTCATCTCGAGATAACAAAATATCACATCCAATGCGTTAGGACGTGATATCTCGAATTCTCGAGAATAAGTTTTTGTAGAGAAAAATCATACCTTTGTTTTAAAAGGATATTCGGTCATTTAGATTTAAACGAAAAATCGCAACCCAATACGTTAGGGCACGATTTCCGAATGTCTAAATACAGAATATTGTCTTTAAAATGAATCGTTTTCGTATCGGGCAAAGGTAATTCGATATAAAGCACACAATGAAGGACAATAAGAGCATGTATAATAGAAATGGAATGTGGTGATGGAAGGCAATACGAATAAGGACGATAATATAGTATGCAAAATAGTAGTAATACATAGGTTTTTTTTTAAGCTTGATGTTTTTGAGAAGGATATTCGGTTATTTAGATTTAGACGAGAAAACCGAAACCCAATACATTAGGGCACATTTTCTTGAATTTCTAAACACCGAATATTGCCTTTAAAAGGATCGTTTTGGCATAGAGTAAAAACCTAGCATGATTGTAGCGAGAAGTATTGAAACCGTAATAGTAATAATAATAATAATAATAATAATAAAATAATGATGAAAATGAGGTGTTAGTAATATAATAGGAATAATAGGTTAATAATAAAAATTATAGTAGGTATATGAAAATAGGTTAGTAGTAAAATATAATAGTGGAATAATGTTAAAGAGGTAGTGATACAATAATTAAGATAATATTAAAATGGCATTGAGTAAAATATGATAATAATATACGTGTACGAAGATAATAATAATTATATAATAATAAAATAGAAAATAATAATAATAATGATAAGGAAAATAGTAATTAGCTATGATAGAAAATATAAGAATGTAAATATAATAAGAATATTAGTTGTAGTAAGCAGGAATAATATTAATAGTAATAAGTAATAAAATAGTAATAGTAATAGGAATATATTGATAACATAATAATGAAAATCACAAATGAAAATGATTAATATATTAATAGTAATACGAAGAAAATTACAATGTACATAAGATAGTATAAAATAATATATAACTATAACATTAAAATCTATGTATAAATATAGTATATGCATAATATATGTTTAAGAAATAAATATATGTTGAAAATATGTTTACATAATAAGTACATAAAACATTTATATATATATGTAAATAATAATAATCATGATAATAATAATGAAAATAACAAGTAAAATGTTAATAACAATAATATACATACAATAGTGAAAAATGATAAAAAAGAAAATAACAATGTGTATGTAATAATATTAATGATAGTAAATGTAATAATAATAATAAAAATAATAATAATAATAACAATAATATTGAAATAAAATAAAATAAGGGCAAAAGGACGAAATTGAATCAGAAATCAAAGTTTTGAGACAGATTTAAAATAAAATGCAAAAAGGAGGAATTATTTGAGCACGCGCGAGACGTAGGGGGACCAAAAGAAAAATTTTTCCGTGCCTTTGAAACGCAGCGTATCGGGATGGATTAAATCGCAAGGCGCGATAAATTTCAGGGGTAAATTTTAAAATAGATAAAAACCCAATAGCATAGGCTTGAAAAAGCGGAAGGGCTAAACGCGCAAATAGCCCTTCCGCTAAAAAAAACACGTGGATCCTCTCGGTTTGGGTCGGGTTGACCCGACCTAGGGCCAAAACGACGTCGTTTTCTTAATTAAAACCGGGGGTCCAAAACAGTGCGTTTGACCCCCTATAAAAGTCAAAAAAATTGTTTTTTTCTCATTTTAATCAACTGCTTCAGAAAAAAAAGGAGAGGGCTCGGGGGTGCGATTTTCGGTGGTCAGTCCGACCAACCTCCGGCCCCGTCCGATCACCGAAGCACCGTCGGCGCCACCGCCGGCCCCCATACACGGTGCCGGAATTTCAAAAAAAAGGTAAAAATTTTTATTTCATTTTTTCTTTAATAATATATGTATATTCATGTGTATTATTGTTTTTAAAAAATGAAGGAACAGAATAGGTAAGAAATCTAAAATAAATCACCTTCTGACTTCGTTTCTTTGCTTTGATGTTCTGCGTATTTTGATTCTGCTTTTTGGTGTTTTGAATCTCTGTTACTGGTGTTGTTCCTCTAATTTGATATTGCTTTTGGTTAAATTTTCAGTTTTTGTATTCAAAAAAATCGAACCCCTTACAATACTTTTGCATTCGGCTTTTATAGCCTCTACAAATTGCTTTCTGTCTCTTTTGTTTTTAATTCCTTGCAGGTTATGGGGCGGTGGAGGTGACCTGAAAGGGCGATGGATGTGACCCTTCTCTGACTTGGCAGCAACTAGGGCTGCTGAAGGTGGCAGAGGCTAAGGTGCGAGTGGGGGTAACCGGGTTAGGGTTAGTTTAGGTGGGCTTCTGTTGGGTTATTGGGTTGTGTAATGGGTATGGGTTGTAATTGGGTTTGGGTTAGGTTAGAAACGGGTTGCTGTTGGGTTTTGGGTTAGAATTGGGCTTGACCGGGTATTGGGTAAGGGTAGTTAAGTGAATTAGATATTTGTTTAGTATGGGATTTTGGTTAATTTGTAAAATGGGTTTTTGGGTTGTTGGGTTTAAATTGTAAAAGGCCAAAATTGGCCTATAATAGCTGCCCCTCTTTACTCATTGTCGTGTAACGGGAATAGAGCAAAGACATAAAGAAAGGCCAATTTTGCCTGGTCTTGCCAATATTTTGACTTCTTTGGTGCTTGTCTTGTTCAGGTAACCACTTTCCAGTAATCTTGTTCCAACCCACCGCCTCTCATAGCTTTTGGTTCAATCTATCGTGACTTCAGAGATATGACTTGTAGCTTCGATCTATTACCTCTTCCGAGATATAAAATTTGTCGTGATCTGGTCTTCTGCAACTTCAAAGAGATAAGATCTGGTATCTTCAATCTGCTCTGCTACAACTTGAGGAAGATGAAACTTGTAACTTCAACCTGCTCCACTGCAACTTCAGGGATGCAAAATATGTATCTTCGGTTAGCTCCATTGCAACTTTAGGGAGGCAAAATCTGGTATCTTCGATCAGCTCCAACCTTTATTCTTTATTGGAAAACAAACCTCGAAAATAGCTCGGCCTGCGAACTCTCGCGATATGGGATAATTTTTGGATTATAAATTGAAAGTACCTCAGTGTGTGACTTGAGACTCAACTCATCTCTCGCAATATGAGTTGATTTTTTTGGAAAACAAAAATTGAAAAATAGAAATTAAAAGGCTCAACTCACCTCTCGCAATATGAGTTGATTTTTTTGAAACATAAAATGAAAATACCTCAGCGTGTGAGCCAAGGCTCAACCCATTTCTCCCATTATGAGTTGATTTTTTTGAAACACAAAAATTAAAAGGCTCAACTCACCTCTCGCAATATGAGTTGGTTTTTTGAAACATAAAATGAGAATACCTCAGCGTATGAGCTAAGGCTCAACTCACCTCTCGCAATATGAGTTGATTTTTTGAAACATAAATTGAAAATACCTCAGCGTGTGAACTAAGGCTCAACTCATCTCTCGCAATATGAGTTGATTTTTTTTGACAAACATAAATTAAAAGGTTCAACTCACCTCTCGCAATATGAGTTGATTTTTGAAAAACATAAATTGAAATTACCTTAGAGTGTGACCTGAGGTTCAACTCACCTCTCGCAATATGAGTTGGTCTTTTTTTGAAAAACAGAAATTGAAAAACAAAAATTGAAAATACCTCAGCGTGTCCTAAGGCTCAACTCACCTCTCGCAATATGAGTTGATTTTTTGAAAAAATTGAAAGACAGGAATTGAAGATACCTTAGCGTATAAGCTAAGGCTCAACTCACCTCTCGCAATATGAGTTGATTTTTGAAACATAAAATAAAAGGCTCAACTCACCTTTCGCAATATGAGTTGATTTTTGAAAAACCGAAATTAAAAAGGCTCAACTTACCTCTCGCAATATGAGTTGATTGAAAGACAGAAATTGAAAATACCTCAGCGTGTCCTGAGGCTCGACTCACCTCTCGCCATATGAGTTGATTTTTGAAAAACATAAACTGAAATTACCTCAGCGTGACCCGAGGCTCAACTCACCTCTCGCAATATGAGTTGATTTAAAAAACATAAACTGAAAAACAGAAATTGAAGATACCTCAGCGTGTCCTGAGGCTCAACTCACCTTTCGCAATATGAGTTAATTTTTTTTGAAAAAATAGAAATTAAAAATAGACTTAAAATACGTCAGCATGAACTGAGGCTCAACTCACCTCTCGCAATATGAGTTGATTTTTTTGAAAAACATAAATTAAAAATACCTTAGCGTGTGAGCTAAGGCTCAACTCACCTCTCGCCATATGAGTTGATTTTTGAAAACATAAATTGAAAAAACAGAAATTGAAAATACCTCAGCGTGTAAGCTAAGGCTCAACTCACCTCTCGCCGTATGAGTTGATTTTTGAAACATAAATGAAAACACCAGAATACCAAAACGTGTCATCTGGTGAAACTCGGGTGACCTTTCCTTTGATCCAGTATCAAAACCTCTTACTCTGCTAGAGTACCTGCATATGTTATCCATGATGTTATCATGATATGCGTATGTTGGTCCTAAATGCCTTTATACCTACATGACTATGCTATGTGCCCTAGGCACGTTTGTCATATGTTCCTTTTCGTCGCGATCTTTGAAGATCTGTGTTCATTGTTCCAACTCTTGATTCTCTTCAGGCCTTGTACCTGTTCTCGAGCTTTATGATTGATCTGCGTTTCTCAAATACCACTCCTTTGCCCCTGGTTGAACTTTTGTCCTTACTTTGAGGCTCTTGTACTTATTAATTTTTCATCCAGGTAATGCTTAACATTTCTTTTGCTCAGAGTATGTCATTTTACTATTTAGCATTTAAATAAACCATACAATGGGATGCATGAAAATGGTCGGGTAGGTATGAAAGAGAAACTTCACATTTATTTATTTCAGAGGTAACAAACAAAGAGAGTTAACCAAAAAACAGTTAAAAGTGTCATGAAGAGAAAGGGAATTATATTAGTGGATACAAATGCTCCAGATATTCAATGCATGAACTCTTCCACGTTTCTTTATCAAGAATCTTTTCGAGCATGGCTTCTTGCGTAGAAGATTTCGAGCTTTCAGAAATGCTTCAAATACTGTAGTCTTGCCATTTGACTTCCTGTTCAAATCATCTTGCCCATTGAGTTCAAATCTGCTTCATTAGGATGCCCTTTCGGGTTTTCATCCTAATCATTTTCTTTACCAAGACGCCCTTTCGGGTTTTTATCTTGATTCCCTTTTGTTTACCAAGACACCCTTTCGGGTTTTCATCTTGATCCCCTTTTTTTTTAGGCATAATATTTCTTCACAGCGTCTGAATTCACTGGATTAGGTAACTCTTTCCCATCCATCTCAGTGAGAATCAAAGCTCCGCCTGAGAAAGCCTTGTTTACAACATATTGTCCTTCCCAATTTGGTGCCCATTTTCCTCGGAAGTCTTTTTGTATTGGGAGAATCTTTCTCAGCATAAGTTTTCCTTCACGGAATTCTCTTGGTCGTACTTTCTTGTCATGGGCCGCGATCATTCTCTTTTGGTACATCTGTCCATGGCAGATTGCCTTCAAGCGCTTTTCTTCAATAAGGTTTAGCTGGTCATATCGAGCTCGAACCCATTCTGCTTCCTCTAATTTTGACTCCATTAGGACTGGTTGGTAAGCTGAGCAATGAATCGGGCGATGTAGTTCAATCTTCCTAAAAATCCTCTCACTTCTTTTTACATGCGCGGAGGCGGCAGTTCCTGTATGGCTTTTATCTTATCTGAGTCAACCTCGATACCTCTCTTGCTGACAATGAAGCTTGGTAATTTTCCTGAGGTAGCCCCAAACGTACACTTAGCTGGATTAAGCTTCAGCTGGAACTTCCTTAGTCTTTTGAACAACTTCCTGAGATTCCCAACATGTTCTCTTTCCCCTCGAGATTTAGCGATCATATCATCAACATAGACTTCTATTTCTTTGTGCATCATGTCATGAAACAATGTGACCATGGCCCTCTGATATGTTGCCCCAGCGTTCTTTAACCCAAATGGCATTACCTTATAGCAGAAAGTTTCCCACATCGTTACGAAGGTAGTTTTCTCCATATCCTCAAGGGCCATCTTTATCTGATTATAACCCGAGAATCCATCTATGAAAGAAAACAATGAATGTTTTGTTGTGTTATTCACCAATGTATCAATATGCGGTAAAGGAAAATTATCTTTGGGACTCGCTTGATTCAGGTCGCGATAATCCACACACATTCGTACTTTGCCATCTTTCTTCGGTACCGGGACTATGTTAGCCACCCATTCTGGGTACTTGGAGGCTTGTAGGAAGCCTGCATCAAATTGTTTCTTGACTTCCTCTTTTATCTTCAACAGCATTTCAAGTCTTATCCGTCTTAGCTTTTGTTGAATGGGTTTGCATTCTGGTTTCAGTGGAAGTCTATAGACCATTACATCCTCGTCCAATCCTGGCATGTCTTGATACGATCATGCAAATACATCTTTGTACTCGCGGAGCAAAGCGACCAAATCATGTCTGGTGTCATCTGAAATGGAGGTCCCAATCTTCACTTCTTGCTTCTTCTCTTCATTTCCCAAGTTTACTGTCTCAACAGCTTCTTGATGTAGTAGAATCTGTTTATCTTCTTGTTCTACCATTCTTAGTAAGTCAGGAGATGAGACATAGTCTTCAACATTTTCCTCAGCTTGGAACTCTCCTAAACAAATAGCTTTCTCGAAATCGATTTCAAGACTCGTAACGGGTTCGTTCATGTTGTTGATATCTGAGCACCTGAAAGTTGAATGGAAAAGAAAACTATAGAGGAGCATCAAAGTATTGGAACTAACAAGCATAATGTTATGGCATGATATGAGGTAACTGTAAGGACAGGCCGTGAAGTGAGAGAAATATTATGAAGTTAATGAGAATGAAAAGACCATGACAAAATGTATCTCCATTAACGTTCATTTAAATGATAAAGAGCAAACATAAGCTCTTACAAAATATTCCCATTATTACTTAGGGACACATAAAAAGAAAGTGTTAACATTGAGCATTACTCTGGAGAAAACTTAGAAACTACAGGAAGTTCCACAGCAGTCCAATTGTTCAAAACGAACCTAGGAGGACAAGGGCGTATCATTGAAACATCTTCAATTGCATCAGCCTCTTTGTCAATGACATTTATACTAATATTCTGAAAACCCCTTTCGATTAATACCAGCGTGCTTTGTGGATTATCTTACCCTGGGTATATCATTCCCGCAGATGTGAATGTTTTTGCCAGAGGAGGGTATTTTATGGGCTCCCATTCTGGTTCTCGGCCTAAGGTTCTCGCGATCCTTCTTTCTTGATCCTTCTTCCACTGTTTGCTTCTTTGACGCGCATCATTCCCGCAGATGTGAATGTTTTTGCCAGAGGAGGGTATTTTATGGGCTCCCATTCTGGTTCTCGGCCTAAGGTTCTCGCGATCCTTCTTTCTTGATCCTTCTTCCACTGTTTGCTTCTTTGACGCGCATCTAGTTGGAAACCTAAACCGTATCGAGCCTGGTGAGGTACTGGCTTTAAGGCCCTGACTATCCCTTGCTGAAATCTCCCTAAACCTTTTCTCGCTCGGACTCCCCTTCCTACAGTCAGCTTGATTCCCATCCGGGTATTTCTAGATAGTTTAGGCACAGGAATTCTGTTTCCCTCAGCAACAAATATGGTGTTGACAAATTCAAGAGATCGGAAGGAACATTCTACTACATCTTTGCTTACTTCAAGGTATGGTGCGTCAGCAGAGATAGATGCGACAATGTCTTCTTCTCATTCAATCGTGACCAAACAGCCATCCATGATAAACGGTAGAGAGACAATGGAACTGCTCCAGCAGAATGAATCCAAGGTCTTCCCAAGAGACAGTTGTATGAGGGTGTAATGTCCATGACTTGAAACTCAACATCATACATGTAAGGGCCCACTTCCAAAGGGATCTCGATTTTTCCCATGACCTCTCGTCTTGTCCCGTCGAATGCCCTTATCGTGGAATGACAAGGCCTTCGATAGGACAAATTCATTGGAATCCTAGATAGCGTGGCCAAAGGCATGACATTAAGTGCCGACCCGTTATCGATAAGCACGTTCGGTATTATGTAACCCTTGCAGCGGGTGGTGATATGTAATGCTTTCACGGAGCCTCTACCATTGGGCGGTATTTCATCATCACTAAAAGAAATGAAATTATCCGCGTTCAGATTATTTACCCACCTATCAAGCTTCTCAACAGATATATTTTTTGCCATGTATGCTTGATTTAGCACCTTCAACAAAGTATTCCGGTGGGGTTCTGAATTCAGCAGTAGAGATAACACCAAAATTCGTGCTGGCTGCTTGCTCAATTGTTCCACCATATTATACTTGCTGTGCTTGATAAACTTTAAGAACTCTTGTGCCTCTTCCTCGTCCACAGGCTTTTTAGCTTCTGATTCCGGCATAGTTTCATGCTCAGCTTCGGCCTCATGCATTAATGCTTTTCCTTTCTGTTTCAGGTCAGTATTTTTCTTCGTCGGCTCAACCTCTTTAGAATAACACCTCCCACTGCGGGTGAAATGACCTACTTCTCCTACACTTCTGGTCGCGGTTCTGGACTTTTCACCTTCAGGTGTGACGATGGTAACATCGTATTTCCAAGGTACTACTTTGTCGTCTTTATAAGGAAAAGGCGACGGTACTTCAATTATCACTTTCGGTTTCACTGGCTCTTTCTTCACGTCGTAATAAATTATCAGTGGTCGGTCGGCGCTATACGGGATACCTGACAATTGATCATCAGAGGCACATATTTCTCATTTGCCGGCCTCTTTACTTTTGTTAAAAATCCTAATCTCTTTATTATCCATCATATTTTGCAGCAAATTCTTGAATTCATCACAGGACTGAATGTCATGTCCTTCAATACCATGGAAGTCGTAAAAACTTTGACCTCCTTCTTCAAGAATTCTATTGGGACGACTGGGCAAGCCCTTCTCAACCAGTACCTCCCAGACTTTCTGCAGAGGTGTCCTTACTTCCGAAACACAGCTTTTGGTTTGCCAATCATTCTCCTCCGTGACCACGCTCACACTCCCTCCACTGTGGTTAGGGAATGGGTTCCCAGTCGTATTGCTACCACCATCGAATCGCAGGATGCCTGCATCAATGAGTCCTTGAACCCTCCTCTTAAAAGCGAGGCAGTTTTCCGTGAAATGCCCTTAATTCCCAGCATGGTATACACAACTAGCGTTTGGGTTATACCACTTCAGGTACGGAGGCTTCAAAGGTGCCATATAATGCGGGGATATCAACTGTTTCTCCAAAAGTTTTAGGTACAGTTCCCCATACGACACAGGGATAGAAGTAAACTGTGGTTTCTCGGGATTAGGTCTTGTTGGCCTTTGTTCGTTTTGGGGTTGGCCATGGGCGGGTATGTTATTTTGTGGAAATGTGGCGATCAGTCTTTGATTACTGATGGCGTAAACGGGGTAAGATGGGTATAGAGGTGGTGTTTGGTAATAAGGGGTTTTAGGAGGATAATAGACATTTGAAGGTGGATAATTTCGAGGCCAGGGTTGATTTGGATACGGACTAGGGGTATAACGGCTGCCAGTTCCCACCATATGGGCTTCTGGTTATTTCTTCTTTATGGGCGTTGGCCTTTTTGAACTTTCTTGACCTTCCATTCTTCCGCTCCTAACGACATTCTCAATGAGCTCGCCGGATATCACAATGTCCGTAAAATCCTTTGTGGCACTTCCCACTATTTTGTCATAAAACGGTACATTTAAGGTATTGATAAAGAGGATAGTTATCTCAGTTTTTGTTAGTGGAGGTTCCACTTGAGCCGAGACGTCTCTCCATCTCTGCGCATATTGTCTAAAAGATTCTGACGGCTTTTTCTCTATCATTTGCAAAGTCATCCGGTTGAACACCATATCAGACTCATGTTTATACTGTTCACAAAACACCGACGCCAGGTCCTTCTGTAATATCCCGAAAATTTCTATCATTGATACAGTAAAATAAAGAAATAAAGAAACAAAAAGAGAAATTTTGAGCTCTATCAACAAAATCTATGTAGGAAGTGATTATGATGTATTAATCCAAGAAAGGACTAAATCGTAAAAATGAGAAAAGTTTTGTGGCCCAAGAGTAAATACTTAAAATTTAAGGGGTTAAAGTGTAAATATGGAAAAGTTGAAGGACCAATAGTGCAAATATTTTAAGGATGGAATAATCTAGAAACTAAGGAAATGGATGAATTAGGACCAAATTGAATAGGAGAAAGAATTATGAGGGACTAAATCGTAATTTTACCAAATTAGGTAATGACTCAAGTGTAATAGCCAATTTTGGCCCAAATTAAATCAAATAAACAAAAACAATTAAAAAGTCCACAGCGTCCAAGTACAAGGCCCAAAATCGGGTTAAAATTGGCCCAAAATTATTAACCCGTTACAAACCCAAATCACTACCTAATTGACCCATTCCCTGAACTGGCCCAATTGGCCCACACAAGAGCTGGTTTTCAGAAACCCTAGGGCACATATACTCCTCCGTGCCGCAAGGGCCACTAGCATCCCTCACGCGCTAGCCTCCAGCGCACCACGCGTGCCACCCTCGTGCCAGCCTCTGTACCCACTGCCTGCGCCCTCGCCTCCGTACGTGCGCAACAGACGAGCCCTCCACGGCCTCCCGTACCTGCAAAATAGCAGCAACAATGGCAGCGAAATAGACAAAAATACCACAAAGCAACAAAAAAAACATTGTAATTTTATTTTTCGAATCGGCTATAAAGGCCGAAATACAATCTGTAAAAAAGGAACGCGTGTAAACAAGAGAAAATCAATCAAAAAACATCAGTTTTTTTGAAGAGGTGATTTCATACCCGATTCGTTTTATTTTCCATTTACATTTGCATTATTCACTGGCATTAAAAAAGGCGGTTTTAGATCTAAATATTTTTCTTTTGTTTTTCATTTCAAATCTTTGCTTACGTTTATGCATGTGTGAATAAAGGCTAAAGGTAAAGATTACTTACCTGTTGAGATCGCCGGATTTCTGTTTACTCCGCATCAATCGAAGTTCGACTGGAAACCGGTGTAAGGAATGATGATATTTTCAAATATAGAAATAGGAGGGTTCGGATCTGGCTTTCAATCGATGCCATCACCAATCTTGATGGTGGAATAGTAGTCTTTTGATTTCAGCCGATTGAAGAGGAAAGCATTGCGGCTGTTAATTTTTGTTCGCTTCAAGTGAGGTTTAGCTATTAGATTTTTAGGGTTTTTAATTTTATGTTTTATTTCAAAACAAAAGAATGGTCTAAATGTCGGTAGCAAAAAGGGGGATTTATGATATTGGTCCCTCCTTGACCCGCTGTCACTGAATTGGATCCTGTGTCCATTTCATTCTTTTTCTTAAATTTTACCGCAGAATTTTGCGAGGATTTCATTTTAGTCCACGATTCAACTCCGCGTTTCGAAACCTGGAATATTTGCATTTTTAATTCTCATTGGTTTGTGTGTCTTTCATTTTGGCCCTTCATTCTGTTTTAATACTTTATTTGTTTATAGATTATCCTTTCAATTTTTTTTATTTCAATTGAGTTCTTTTTAAACTTCAATTTCTTTTTTATTCTTTGTAATTTATTTATAATTCATTTTTTTAGAAATCATTTTAACATATTATTTTGAACTATTACACTAATTTTACATTATCTTAGTACGTTATTTTTACTTTCATTAGTATAAATTTTTTTAGATTATTTATTTTATAATTTGTTTATTTCAAATTCTCTTTTATACATTTCTTTGTGTTTTAAAGATCTGTATAATATTTTATATTTCTTATTATTATTTCAAATATTTTTATAAATACTTATATTTTATCTATTATTATCTTTAGACAGTATATTATGTTGTAAATTATTTTTGTATGCCTGATCCCTTGTTATTTGTTTATATTTTAATCCTCATAATTATTAAATGGTTTATTTTGAATATATGTATTTGTCTTTATATTATCTACGTTTTTAAATTCATTATATATATATATATATATATATATCATTTCTTTAAAAAATTTCTTCTATTTTATTATGTTTAGTTTAATCTAACTATTTTTTTTGTAAGTCATCAACATATACATGTTATTTGACTTTGATGTGGAAGTTTCATGATTATTTTTAAATTATTATTTTTGAGTCATTTGGTATATTAATAACTTATATCTTAGAAATCTTGTATTTCACATATTTGTATTTGATTATTTTTAAATTACTTATCTATTTAAATATTTTCTTATATATGGATTTTAAATATTATCTTCTCTTAAAGTGTTAATATTCATCATATACACATATATATATATATACATATATATATTCATACATATTGTATTTTAAATATCTATTATATGTAACTATTACATTAAATATATTCTTTTTACATTTTCATGATTTATAAGATTGGTTTTAAAATGATTTATATGAGATTTTTATAAAATCCTTTTAAAACTCTTTGATATTTATCATTAAATCTATATAGCTTATTTTAAACCAAATTCTTTTCCTTAAATTCAAGCACAAATTGATAAGCTTGTGGTTGGAATATTATCAATTTATATTTCTTTACTTTACGGGTTTAAAGGTTCTTTCATTCATTCTTTGATATCAATTGTAAATTCATTGTTATGCGCTATTATTCAAATTCAAGTGATATTATTAGTTGTTATCGTTTCATCTTCATTTTTTAAGCAATTTTGCATTATATGAAATTTCTATGATTATTCGTTATATTGTAATTTCATATTTCTAATCCAAATATCTATTTGAGTTCAAACTAAACACGAAAATCAATTTCAAATTTAAGAATTCAAATGTTCTTGAAATAAGGCAATATTTTATGTTTGGAAATTCGAGGAATCGTGCCCTAACGTGTTGGGTCGCGATTCTTTCGTTTGTTCAAGCAATCAAATATCCTTCTAGATTTCACTCGTCTTCTCTAATTTTTTAAAGTAAGGCAATGTCCTCCGTTCGGAAATCCAAGAAATCGTGCCCTAACGTGTTGGGTTTCGTTCCTTTGGTTAGACCGAATACGTGGACACCCTTTTTGTAATTTTCAAATGTGCAAATGTTTGGAACAAGATTCGACCATAGATTCGAGGGTTTAAAGGATCTGTCCTAACGTGTTGGATGCGATGCCATATTCCTTTGAAACGAGAGAATCTTTCCATCCAATTTAAGCCGTTCAAATGCTTTAAAAGAAACCACATTTCAAAACTTTTTGACATAAGGACATTTTTAATCAATTCGGTACCAATTTTGGGCGTGACGAGGGTGCTAACCCTTCCTCGCACGTAACCGACTCCCGAACCTGATTTCTCAAAATTTCGTAGACCAAAAATAAATCATTGTTTATTAAATTGATTTAAGGTGTCCCGACCACACCTCGAAAAAGGGCCGGTGGCGACTCCCGTTTTAATTTTTGTTTTGAAAACCCAAGTCGATCCCCCCATTTTTCAAAATTAAAAGGTGGTTTCGACATCAAGGATGGAATTTTAAAAGATCATGAAGGGAAAAATGGTCAATTAGAAGGAGAGAGAAATCTAGAAGGTAATGATGGTGTGATGATATTTTATAATTATTTAATAAGATAAATATTACTTTATTAATATTTTAATAAGATATTTTATTATTTTATTATTTTATTTAGTATATATATGTGTGTGTGTGTGTGTGGAAAAAAAAGAGGGGAAGAAACCCACCATTTCCATGCACCAACGTGAGAGGAAGAGAGAAAGAAAGAAAGTTTTACTTTCTTTACAATTTGGTCCTTCCACCAAAAATTCACTATTTTCACCTAGAAATCAAAAGAATTTCCATAGCTACCGAAGGAGAAAAATGTTAAGGAGACTATGAGGAGCTAGAATATCAAGTTGGATTCAAGAAATAGAAGCTGGAGGAGAGAGAAAATAAAGTTAATGTTTGGAAACATTAAAACAACGTAAGAACATCAAGATTTCCATGTATTTTTAAGTTTAATATTATTGAAAAACCATGTAAATGATGTTAATGTAGAGTTTTCTTATATATGATTCTATGTTCTTGATATGGTAGTGAAGAGAAAATAAGATAAAGTGATGGGAAATGGTGTAGAGAAAGAAAATAAGGGTGATATAAACTTAGTAATTAATATATTGCACTAAAACAGTTTTGGACAGCAGCAGTAAGCTAAATTTGAAAAATCACCAAAAA
Source organism: Gossypium stocksii (assembly GCA_020496765.1). Classification (NCBI taxonomy): domain Eukaryota; kingdom Viridiplantae; phylum Streptophyta; class Magnoliopsida; order Malvales; family Malvaceae; genus Gossypium; species Gossypium stocksii. Next base: position 9,049,438 of record CM035623.1, read on the forward strand.
TGGTAGAAACTGAATTAGGAGTTTAGTAAGATATGGAATTAAATATTGTTGAGTCTATTTTCATATAAAAAAACAAAACAAGTAAATGAATTCTGTATTCTGAGATATTTATATTTTTGTGAGACTGGTTCAGAATGATTTCGGGATCCTCTATTCTGACTTGGAAAAATCATTAAAAATTGTATAAAAATAATTATGGGACATAAGTTATATGGTTAGAATCCTTAATGAGTCTATTTTCAAGAAAAATAAGTGAGAACATCATCTGAGTCCCGTACGAGGAGATAATTAAATTTTAATGAAGAAAAGTCGGAACAGTTATACAGCAGAACAGGGGTAACTTTAAAGAATAAACTGTACTTATTTGCTAAGCCAAAAATTCTAAAAATTTTATGGTAAGAAGATATGTGAGTCTAGTTTCAGGGAAAATTAACGGATCTTAATTTTGATTTCTGTAGCTCAAGATATAAATAATTTAGTGACTATGACGCAGGTGGACAGCTTGAATGTTCACATATAAGTAAATAATGAAATTATTGATAATGTTACTTATAAGCATATTATATAAATTAAGGATGTGGAATGGAGAGGAGGAGGAGGAAAATATGTATGAATAATCAGTTAGCATAACTAATTTGTATGTTTTAAGCCCAAGGACTAAATCGAATAAAAGCAAAACTTTATGGGTAATTTTGTAAGAATGTTAGAAATGATCAAATTACATGAAATGGATTATTTTATTATTTAAATTGAAAATTTTAAATGAAAATTTTTAATTTAGTTCAAGATCGGGGGAAAACATGTTTTAAGGATTAAATTGAAAAGTGTTGAAATTATGGAAAATTTTGATATTTTATAGAATTTATGGAATGTTATTAATATGTATGATGATAACAGCTGGAAATAAGGATTAAATTGCAAGAATTTATTTTTCTGAGCCTAAGGGTAAAATCATCATTAATTAAAAGTTTGGGGGCCAAATGGTAATTTTGCCTAGAGCATTAATTGAATGTATAGAATATGGAATGAATGAAAACAATGGTCAAATTTATTTATAAAGATCCCAACGACTCAAATGCGAGACTTGAACGTGAAAAAGAAAAGATATTGGATTAATGAATTTATAAACACGGACAAGCAACGAGGTAAGTTCGTGTAACTTGAATTATATTCTTAAATGCTTGAAATGCATGTTATGGATGTGAATATGAATTGAATGTTCATTATATGAAAATTGATGAAACATTGATACATTTGATAAAAATGGGAAGAAATCCTGGTTGAATGAAAGGAAAATCGATGGATCTCTGAAAAGGAATTGACGGTAAAAAGGATCTAGCCCGAATGGGTGATCCTATCCTGATATAGCCCTCCCGAAAGGGTAATCCTAATATCAGCCATCCTGAAGAATATATGGGAAATGAGGTTCGCGGGAGTGTGTTGGTGGCTCTCCCGAAGAATTCATGTGTATACGCCCTTCCGAAGAATACATGGGAGCTGAGGTTCGCAGAAGTGTGCCAAGAATTGAGGTTCACGGGAGTGTGCTTACTGAAATGAAATGTGTAAGACCATGGTTGAAAGATACCATGGCAACACATGCATATGAATTGACGGACTCGGAATTGTACACTAAAAGTGTACTCTTGTATGAATTGACGGTTAATGAGATTGTACACCAGGAGTGTACTATTGGATATCCATCGAAATTCTGAGAAATTCAACGGGATAAATATAGAAGATGGTAAACACATAGCTAAAAAAGGTAAATGTGAATTGATAGATTACGGATTTGCATATTTTAAGTATACTATATGATTTTAACTATCGATATTCCGATAAATTCAGTAGGTAAGAATCTTGACCAGAAAGGGAAATATGCATATAAAAAGATTTGTACATATATTCCTGAAGTACATAAAAAAAAATGACAGTGATACTGGATATATGGAAATATAAGATAATGATATTTGTACATGGAATTTATTGATGAATATATGCATCCATGATTATAGATTCGTATACTTTAATAATATTAATTGTATGACGATAAAATTTCGAATGACTTAATGAATAAAACCCTGACATGGAAATAATTTGAGCACGAAACAATAATCACGAAATTGAACTTGAAATACACGAAAATGATATTTATTCGATATTTTAAAAATATGACATGGAAAATACATGTATATGAAACTTACCTGATAATTATGCATGTTCAAGATTATGAATTGTCCTGGAATAAATATATACAAAACCCATGAAAACAATGATACATGAAATTTTGGTATAATGAATGATTTATGTTTTTGAAGAAATGGCAAGAGAATAATATGTATCATATTATATAAATATGTGGCTATCTTTAATATGCTGATACATGGAAATTAGGTAAGCCGTAATAAGTAATAATTTCAAGTCTGATATGTTGATACAATGAGTTTATCGATTCTAAAATTATATGAAATATATTCAAGTATACTAATGACTGTTGTTGTTGACGCTTAGACAAGTGCCAAGCTATTGGTTAAATGGTAATATGTTTATTATTTGATACATCGAAAGGGTAAATGATCAAATGAAAATATACATGTGTTTATGGAAGAGTGGTAAAATTTAAGTTGTACAATTTCTTGTAAAATAAGTTATCATGTGATAAACAAAAAAAAAGTTCTATAAACTCCGGTAATACCTCGTGACCCTATTCCAATGATGGATACGGGTTGGGGTGTTACACCTTCCACGATCGGATTCTTTTTCTACTTAACTGGTTATACCATCTGAGAGCGGATTCGACCAGGCTATCTCGAAAGCAGTGTATGAGCAGCTTATCTTTATTCATATAGCCGGTCATCTTCCGGCAAAACATTACAAGATGCACTTTCGGACATCTCATCCCATCGTACTTTTCAAAATCAGGTACCTTAAATTTTGGCGGTAGGACCAAATCAGGCACCAAGCTAAGCTCTTTGGCGCTTAATTCCGAGAAGACCTCAGTGCCTTCTATTACTTTGAGTCTTTCCTCCAAACTCCTATACTTCTCTTGAGCCTCGTGATCATCCATCCTTAACCTGGCGATTTCTGCCGGATCATCTAAATCTGGAATGGGTGGATTAGCAAGAGTGGCTCCAGGATTTGACACAAATATTCCTTGCCCTAGATGGGCAGTTGGCATGGGTCGCTGTTCTGGGCCTGTAGATTCCCCTTGCGTGTACCCTCTTTGTGTTGCGTGGACGTACGGAGGAGTGAATCCCGGGGGATAAAGTGGATCCTGATCGTGATTGACTCTTGGCTGGGGCTCCGCAGTGTCAGAGCTCTGCGCAGGTCTCTTTCCTTTATCTAATCCCTTGGCCAACAGCTGGTTCAGTTGATCCATCATGTTCCTTTGTGATTCCAACATTCGGTCCATCATGTCCTACTGGATCTTGACCAGCTGCTCTTGTATTTGATCATGCGTCTCCTTTTGGAGCTGTTCTAACATTTCCATCCTTTGATCCATATTTCTCGGCTTAGTACGGGTATAGTAACGATGTTTGGTTGGTTAGTTTTTGGTGGTTTCCAGATTAACTGTCATAATTTTAATTAATTAGGGTCTTTCAATGAGAATTAATGCATGTAATGCGATGCAATGCATATGAATGAAATGAATGCAAAAAAGAGGCATTGATTCTTGATTCGATCCTATTAGATCACTTTTCTAGAAAGCGAATTTCTTTACATAAGGTGGATGATTACATATACGACTTGGCCCTATTCCCTAGAGCCTTAACTTTTCTAAGAAGCCAAGCTAAGTCTCAGCCACGATCCGACACTGACTCAAACTTTAAGCTTAGTATATCAGCCTGTGCTGCCAGGGTTTGCAGGTGATCAACGACTTCTCGAATTTGAGCCACGGCTTCGCCCATGATATGATCCCGGTCTCTAACCTGACATTGAGAGTGGTGGAGCTACTCTTTCCAATGTTCGTTGTTTACTTCAAGAAGTTCAATTCGTATTTCAGCATTTTACAGCGACATTTCTAGCTCCTCTATCTTTGCTTTTAACTCCTCGATTTTGCTTAAACTGGCTTTCAATTCAATTACAGAGTTATGATTACGATGATGATGTAGGGATTTTTCCAAATCAGCTACCCGAGCTCGTAACCTCTTTTTTTTCACTTTGGTTCTCTAGCAAACTTCTTTTTAGAGCATCCTCCCGTACCTGGGCCTCCTGAAATTGCCTCTCCCAGTGACCAGCTTTAGTTTTTTCTTCTTTGACTTCCTGACGCCACTGTTCTGATGTCTTGCCCAAGCCAGCGGTTCTTCTTGACCTGCAAATCTTCTTGTACCGTGTTTTTAGATCATTTAAATATTCTTCGACCTTTTTCTTCCCCTTTCTCAACTTTTCGGCTTCCAACTTGTGGATGTCGACGTCTAGTCCTAACTGCATCTTTTCTTCTTCAAGTTTTTCTATCTTCTTTCCTAATTCCCAGCTCTTTTCTTCAAAGTCTTGTTTGATGACTTCTAACTCCGACGGGATTACTCGTAGATGCTCTTCTAATGGCCGAGCATTTTCTTGACTTGACGAGAGGACATTATCATTGACTCTCCTACTTCTCCACCAATCATACTCAAGGGTTGACATTGGATTTGCAGCGAATCTCTTCATTCTACAGGTTTGGCCCCAAGCCTTCGATATCTCACGAATTTTCTGCTTGTAGTTTTCGCCCTTGTATATGAACTCACATTGGGCTAAGCCTTGAGTTGCCGGTACAAACTATCTTGACCGATACTGCCTTAGCACAAGCAATGGAGTGTATCCGACGGCTCCTCATATCCCGAGTAGAGGAACCTAGTCAAAGTTACCACAGCAATATAAGATTTCATCAGGGGTCATCCATGGAGCCTTCCATTCGACGTCTTCAGCTTGTAAATTCTGAAGAATTTCCATCCATTTTTCTTCTAAAATGTCATCCCGCCTTGGTGTCGATGCTATTTCCTTTAGTGGAGAGTAGTTCTCATAGCAAGCTCGGTAGGACGGCTTTTCTATTTTCCAAAAGTGACTATGAAACCAAGCTACTAGGAGTTGTGCACACCCTATTAATCTTCCCTCATCGGCTCTCCGGCATGCATTCAATGATCTGAAAGTCTCTGCCAAGATTATAGGGACCGGAGTGACCCTTTTGCTTAGTCGATCGAATAAATCGGTGACTGCTTCATCTATATGTCTCAAGGCCTTAGGGAAGATTACCAGTCCATAAATGCCCAAAGCGAACACGTCAACTCTTATCTTCATGTCCGGATGTGCTAGAACCAGATCCTTCAAACTTTTCCAAGGGATGCACTTCCCTTTCCCTTTCTGCTAAATTCGGGCTGCAACCCACTGCTCACTCATACTTGTGATATTCATCAATTTCTTCACAAAACTTGGGACGTTGACCACCCTAACATAGGCTTTGTCAGTCTGTATTCTCAGGCAACGAAGTAAGGTGGTGTATTCTTCCACATGGGTACCAGATCCATATTCCCGAAAGTAAAACAACTGTATGCTAAGTTCCAAAATTGAGTCATGGCTCGGAACAAATGCTTATCTACCTTAATGTCGAGTAAGTAAGGCATATCACCATAATTATAGTAAAACAGCTGTTTCGCCTCGTCGTCCCAGTTGGCCTATATCTCTCTCAACTCCCGGAGATCATTTTGTGTTAAGCTGATGCTGGTAAAGTCCCACAATTCTGATGTATATCCCTCAACCAAACTATCTCTTTTTTCTTGCCATGTTTCCTCGGACCACTTTCAGACGGTCGCATTTTCTTCCACTCTATTAAGAAACACATTTTCCATGATAAGCGCTCTATTTAACAACCGAACCTGAATTGACGCCTCTTTTCTATGACTATGCAATGCAATGCAATCATGAACAAAATAAAACAAAACACGTCAATACCAAATAAAATAATAAACAGAATACATATTCAAGTGACTTACTAAGGTTTAACTCAGCTCTACCTAGGGTGGGCTCCTAAGGCTTGGTACATGCGGTTTGGTTCTAGAGTAAAAGGTACCTGAACCAGCAGATTCCTCAATCCTTACCCATTATAGGCTCATATGGATCGAGTTTGGTTCAGGGGGTACATTTCCCTATGGCCATGCGGAGGTGAAGACCTCACGAAGACATAGGTACAGATGTATCCCGGAAACAGTCCACTAGCCCATGCGGAGATGAAAATGTCACGAAGGCATAGTTTCTCACTCCCACTTAAAGGGTGCGACCCCGACGGTCATGCAAATGGAATGTGCAGAGATATAAAAAGCTTGCAGTAAATACGAAATAAAATAATGAAGATCGTATCGCAAAATTGAAAAAATGTAATGAAAGGATCGTATGTTGAAACAAATTTCCAACTTTCGACGGAAAGGAAAAAATTAATCAACTCGTGGCTCTACTCTCTTTTGATGTCCCCAGCGGAGTCGCCAAGCTGTCGGGATCATTTTTGAAAAACGAAAACGGACTTCGACTTGGGATTTTAAAAATGAATACAAGAACAGGAGTCGCCACCAATCTTTTTCGTCAGGGTGTGATTGGTCACCTCAAAGGGGGTTGTTTTTAATAAACAATTTGATTTATCAAAACAACGATTTAGGTCTGCGAGAATCAAAGAATGAGTTCGAGAGTGAGTTACGCACGAGGAAGGATTAGCACCCTCGATACGCCCAAAATTGGTACCTTGTTGATTAATTGGTGTCTTTAAAGTCGATGATTCGAGAACTTGAAAGAATTTTAACATACGATCCTCATTTGCTTTAAAACATTCGGATAGGTTGGAAATGTGAATCAAAGGCCGGTTCGCTTTAAGGCAAAACATCACATCCAATGCGTTAGGGCACGATATTTCGACCTTTGAGGCTAAACTTGCCTTTTATTTGGAATTCAGGTATTTGTTTTGAAAGAATATTCGAATACTTAGAAGAAACAAGGGAAATCGAAACCCAATTCGTTAGGGCACAATTTCTCAAATTCCTAGGTACCGAACATTGCTCTTGGTTTAGAAAATCTCATCTCGAGATAACAAAATATCACATCCAATGCGTTAGGACGTGACATCTCGAATTCTCGAGAATAAGTTTTTGTAGAGAAAAATCATGCCTTTGTTTTAAAAGGATATTCAGTCATTTAGGTTTAAACGAAAAATCGCAACCCAATACGTTAGGGCATGATTTCCGAATGTCTAAATACAGAATATTGTCTTTAAAATAAATCGTTTTCGTATCATGCAAAGGTAATTCGATAGAAAGCACACAATGAAGGACAATAAGAGCATGTATAATAGAAATGGAATGTGGTGATGGAAGGCAATATGAATAAGGACGATAATATAGTATGCAAAATAGTAATAAAACATAGGTTTTTTTGTTTAAGCTTGATGTTTTTGAGAAGGATATTCGGTTATTTAGATTTAGACTAGAAAATCGAAACCCAATACGTTAGGGCATATTTTCTTGAATTTCTAAACACCGAATATTGCCTTTAAAAGGATCGTTTTGGCATAGAGTAAAAACCTAGCATGATTTGTAGCGAGAAGTATTGAAACCATAATAGTAATAATAATAATAATAATAATAATAAAATAATGATGAAAATGAGGTGTTAGTAATATAATAGGAATAATAGGTTAATAATAAAAATTATAGTAGGTATATGAAAATAGGTTAGTAGTAAAATATAATAGTGGAATAATGTTAAAGAGGTAGTGATACAATAATTAAGTTAATATTAAAATGGCATTGAGTAAAATATGATAATAATATACGTGTACCAAGATAATAATAATTATATAATAATAAAATAGAAAATAATAATAATAATGATAAGGAAAATAGTAATTAGCTATGATAGAAAATATAAGAATGTAAATATAATAAGAATATTAGTTGTAGTAAGCAGGAATAATATTAATAGTAATAAGTAATAAAATAGTAATAGTAATAGGAATATATTGATAACATAATAATGAAAATCACAAATAAAAATGATTAATATATTAATAGTAATACGAAGAAAATTACAATGTGCATAAGATAGTATAAAATAATATATAACTATAACATTAAAATCTATGTATAAATATAGTATATGCACAATATATGTTTAAGAAATAAATATATGTTGAAAATATGTATACATAATAAGTACATAAAACATTTATATATATATATATGTAAATAATAATAATCATGATAATAATAATGAAAATAACAAGTAAAATGTTAATAACAATAATATACATACAATAGTGAAAAATGATAAAAAAAGAAAATAACAATGTGCATGTAATAATATTAATGATAGTAAATGTAATAATAATAATAATAATAATAATAATAATAATAATAACAATAACAATAATATTGAAATAAAATAAAATAAGGGCAAAAGGACGAAATTGAATCAGAAATCAAAGTTTTGAGACAGATTTAAAATAAAATGCAAAAAGGAGGACTTATTTGAGCACGCGCGAGACGTAGGGGGACCAAAAGAGTAATTTTTCCGTGCCTTTGAAACGCAGCGTATCGGGATGGATTAAATCGCAAGGCGCGATAAATTTCAAGGGCAAATTTTAAAATAGATAAAAACCCAATCGCATAGGCTTGAAAAAACGGTAGGGCTAAACGCGCAAATAGCCCTTCCGCTAAAAAAAACACGCGGATCCTCTCGGTTTGGGTCGGGTCGACCCGACCCAGGGCCAAAACGACGTCGTTTTCTTAATTAAAACTGGGGGTCCAAAACGGTGCGTTTTGACCCCCTATAAAAGTCAAAAAAATTGTTTTTTTCTCATTTTAATCAGCTGCTTCAAAAAAAAAAGAAGGAGAGGGCCCGGGGGTGCGATTTTCGGTGGTCGGTCCGACCAACCTCCGGCCCCCGTCCGGTCACCGTCCGGTCACCGGGCCACCGTCGGCCACCGTGTACGATTGCGGGAATTTCAAAAAAAAGGTAAAAATTTTTATTTCATTTTTTCTTTAATAATATATGTATATTCATGTGTATTATTGCTTTTAAAAAATGAAGGAACAGAATAGGTAAGAAATCTAAAATAAATCACCTTCTGACTTCGTTTCTTTGCTTTGATGTTTTGCGTGTTTTGATTCTGCTTTTTGGGTGTTTTGAATCTCTGTTATTGGTGTTGTTCCTCTAATTTGATATTGCTTTTGGTTAAATTCTCAGTTTTTGTATTCAAAAAAATCGAACCCCTTACAATACTTTTGCATTCGGCTTTTATAGCTTCTACAAATTGCTTTTTGTCTCTTTTGTTTTTAATTCCTTGCAGGTTATGGGGCGGTGGAGGTGACCTAGAAGGGCGGTGGATGTGACCCTCCTCTGACTTGGCAGCAACTAGGACGGTGGCTGCTGAAGGTGGCAGAGGCTAAGGTGCAAGTGGGGGTAACCGGGTTAGGATTAGTTTAGGTGGGCTTCTGTTGGGTTATTGGGTTGTGTAATGGGTATGGGTTGTAATTGGGTTTAGGTTAGGTTAGAAACGGGTTGCTGTTGGGTTTTGGGTTAGAATTGGGCTTGACTGGGTATTGGGTAAGGGTAGTTAAGTGAATTAGGGATTTGTTTGTATGGGGTTTTGGTTAATTTGTAAAATGGTTTTTGGGTGTTTGGGTTTAAATTGTAAAAGGCCAAAATTGGCCTATAACAATAAAGATAATAAAAAAATATAGTAATTTACCAAGTATTTGAAGATCAATCTTATTCTGTGCGAGATATAGTACAAACAAATTATATTAGCATTACACGGGCTAATGCATTATCTTAATAGTGTCGCGTAAAGCTGTTTAATTTAATAATATAATTTTTAATTTCACGAACATATTTATAAATTGCCACGTCTTTCATTCGTTTTATATATTTATTTTTAATTTTTTATTATATTTGTCAAACTCATCTTGTTTGCGAAATTTTTAAATTTTACTAACAATATATTAAATATTATTTCGTAATTATTAAATTATTATTAAAAATATTATGGTAGATAACTTGATCCAGAAAGTCTCTTTTTTGCTGCTCAAATTTCCTCAAGGGCGCCGTGCTCTACGCCAAGTTGAATATCTCCGGCGCAGTTGCACAAAATTAGCTTAAATTTTAGTATCTTCACGACAAAAATAAACAAAATTTACTAATATTATTAGAATTAAATTCCAAAATCATGCCAAATTATGTGCTTTAAGTTGGGATATTTTTGACTCATTTAACCTACATTTTAATGAGCATTTGGTGGTTCTAATTCTTGTGTTTCTTCTACTTCTCTTTTGCTGTTTTGTTTACTTTGAGATTGTATTGACTGAGATTAGCCACCTACTGTGACCAATTTCAAGGACTTCTCTCTTTGAAATCATTGCTAAATTCTTGTAGTTGAAAATTTATTTATAATAATATCAATTCGGATTATGTTCACCCTAGAAATTAATATGTTAAATCTTTTCTAAACATTTTTTTTATGTACATAGGGCATCTTACATCTGAGAAAGGATTGTATGAAACTGTAATTCCACATCATCGCTATCCCTTTCCAATAGAAAATGACAAATCAAATTTTTTTCTCCTAAATTTTAACATTTTTAGTTGATTTAAATTTTTCTCCAGAAGGAAAAAACTTAAAATCAATAGTAGAAATCTTATTTGTCATTCTCCTATTAAAAAGAGATTGAAATGACGTGAAATCATAAGTTCATACAATCCCATTCTCCTTACATCTATGTCCGAAATATATCAAATAAAAGGAATAGAATCAAGAACCAAAACAGCACAAGATATCAAGAAGTTGTGAAAATAATAAACTATTTATATTGAGAAGTTCTGAATTTACAATTGAAGTAGGATTGGCTTACTATGAAATGTGAACAAACCTCCAAAAAAAAAAAAAATAAATAAATCAATGGAAGTAAATAAGACCAAAAAATCACCCGCTTGGAAACCTACTCACACCGCTTCAAAAAAATACCACAAATGTAACCCTTGCCGAAGCAATAAAAAAAAATTACTTTTACACTTTTACTCCCACCTACCAATATTACTCTTAGTCGGACATGGGAGTAAGCTCAACTTTCTAAGCTCAACTTTCTAAAATTTTTTTCATTGTAGGAACAGACCTCATATCCATGCCCGAATATATATCAAATACAAATGTCGGATACGGATACTTTAAAATAAATAAAGAGTGGGGATAACATAGGTAGCTAGCATGTAAAACCGATCTTGGTTATTCACAATTTCGTGGTAAGCTGAGATCCTGCAACTCTTGAATCAAACTTCAAGCTGGTCAGTTTACCCTCAATCTGACTGCACCTGAAATATAAATGTCATGTAGTCGATCATGATTATACAACCAAAGGTTTAGGATTTCAAACAAAGAAAAAGTGATTAACTAAACAGAGCAAGGCATTAAGTTTACATTACTTGAGTTTAAGTGCGTGTTGGATACAGTCAATATTTCCATATCAATATCTAGATATTCGTCGGACGTGAATGTCAATCATAGGTATTTCAAGAAAAATTAAGAATCGAAGCAGCATAGCACTAAATTGAAATTGAGTTCGATAACATGATCAATGGTTGAAGTTCATTATGTTACATAAGAACCTCAGAATAAATATGGCATATATTATGAACATCTGATGCACATTCGAGCATGATGATGCAAAACCTGGGTTTCTTATGGATGGTAAATAGGATGCAGGTACAGTCACTTCCAGTTATCTCTCAAATACCTATCTTCATTGCTTCCTATTTCTATTCTTAATCCTACAAAACTCACATTTCACATATGTGGCATCATTCATGGTTAATCTAATTATATCTTGCATATCAATGACCATACAGCATTCATTGTTACAAAACCAAAAAGAAATGATCAGCTTGAGATGGTAGCAATTTACTTGAAACAAAACAAACACAAGGCAGTGTTAATCAACAAGAGGCATAAAGCAATTTCCGCAACAGTCAGTCAAGGCATGCAAAAAGTTTATACTGAATGTGCAATATCTCCACCAAGAAGAGACTATTTTCTTCGGGGAGACATTTATAAAAGAATGCTTACCATGTAATGATAAACATAATGCTCATGACGCAGACATGTTCCTCCTCCTTATCCCCAGTTTCCTCAATTCTCGTAACTCATGAAGTATCTCTTGAATAAGAAGTAGACCTTCATTTCCAATTTGAAGAGATTTTAGAGAATTCTCAAGAAATTTATAGTCAGCCACAAGTGCTTCCAGCTTCTCGTTAAGGTCAGAAATTTCATTTTCAACACTGGCCAAACCAGTTTCATTACAATTCTCAGAACCCTTCTGCCCATTGGAAACCATATGACTGTTTCCCTTCCTAACCACTTGATCTTCACTTACTGAAGTATTTGACAATTCTTGCGAAGGAGCACTTTCATCAAGGGACTCTTGCTGATGTTGGCCTCTATTTGCTGCTTCATCCAAGCTTTCCCTATCGGAAATGTGTGACAAAGTACCATGATGAGCAAACTTGCCAACTTTCCTCTCCAAATCTCGCAGACGTTCAGAAATGTACAACTTCTCATCCTTGAATTCTGACCATGCAGATTTGGCTACAGGATTATAACTGTCGGGAAACATTGTTTTCGAGGGAAATTTCAGATCATCTTTTACGGAAAATGTGCTCGTAGTCTCGGTAGAAACATGCCCATTGCTTAAATTGATGCTTGCCCCAGTTAAATTCTCTATCTGTCTTTCATCTGTGAAGTTTAATCTGTAAAATTCAAGCTCTGCTTCCAGATCTTGTAGTTCTTTCTCCCTTTCTGCCAGAAGATCATTAGCTTTATCCAGGGCATCTCCATCGTATTCTGCCTGCTCTTCCATCATCCTTAGGTAATGCAGGCCCTCCATCTGGATGTTTGACTTCTCTTCTTGCAACCTTGTAATCATAGCCATTGCCTGATTAGCAGCTATTGCGGAGGCATTTCTTTCTTCCTCCAATTCCTTATATAATCCATCCATGCACTTCTGATAATGCTCAACTTGCCGCTTCAGCCTATCGACTGGATCTTCACCTTCAATTTCACTGAAAGTGGTTTCATTCAAACGTCCAAGGATATCAAATTCACTCCTTTCTGTATAGAGTAGGTTATCAAAACTCTGAACCCCATAAGGATCGGATTCATTTGTTGTCTCAAAGTCATCACTATGACCTTGTAACTCAGGGCTTAAATGAATCCCTTCTTCAGAAGAATTCTGAACTGGCAATGACTGATCTTCATTAACTCCAAAGCTACCAAATTCACTTCTTTCCGCAGAAAATAGATTATCAAAACTCTGAACCCCATAAGGATTGGATTCATCAGTTGTCTCAAACTCATCGTCGTCATCTGGGAACTCAGAACCTACATTGTTAAATGATAAATCAATCCCTTCTCCAGAAGAAGTCTGAACCGGCAATGATGGATATTTGCTAACTCCCTTATTATATCTCTGCATTGGTTCTTCCGTAACAAACACAGATGCACCTTTTTCTTCACCATAAACTGGTGACGTATTCACAGCATTTAGATCCTCATGCGCAGAATGTACCACAGCAGTATCATCCACAACTTGATCAGTTTCGAAACCAGCTCCAGCTGATGTGCTTATCGACTTCAAGCTTTTGTCGGTCTTGTTGATAGAAATATTTTCATTTTTACTTGCACCAGTAACATCTGCCATTGCAAATTTAAGACATTAAGCCATATAAGATAAGACCAACATTTACATGCATACACATATGCACACAGAAAGGGAGATAACTTACACTTTCCCGATGATGCTTCAAGAGGAGTTTCCATAACATTAACTGAAGGGGGCTTATCAGCTAGAGACATAAGATCAGACAGTAACGAAGCACCGTAACTTGGAACTCCCACAAGGCAGGATGATGCAGGAATATCATCTAGAGAAATAAGCTCCGGCAAAACTGAAGAATTGGTTTTCTTATCGGCCAGCTGTCCTTTACGGTCACAGACATTATTCTCACTATGGACATTGGGATAAAAATATCTAAAATCATGGGGCTCACTAGAATCAGGCTGTTTCCTTTTAACCAAATTGTTGTACAGTCTTTTAGATGGAGTTTCCGGAGCAGAGTGAACTAGAGATTCTTTCTTACTCTCATTCATATCAAGAACCATACAATTGCTAACCTCATCATCAGAAAATGGAATCTCAGACTCCGATTCAGAAGTGATCTTCAGCTCAGTGAATCCTGCATGAGGCGATGTATCAATTCCAGTGTTTCCTATATGAGTCAATGCTGGAGCAGAAAACTTATCCTTTGACTTCTTTGGACCATTTCGATGTCTTAAGCGACGTGGCAAATAAAAGTTTGCCTTTGCAACTGCAACGCCACGTGATTTTAGGGGGGGCAATCCTTGGGCATTCGATGTTGGAGTCCATGGTTTATCACAACATAAACAAAACCTAGTGCTTTTAGAAGCAGGGGAAAGATCCCTGTTGAAAAACAAGCTCTGGGAATCACAATTTCCAAAACCTGCAGGTTCAAACCCCAAATTTTCTAAGGAAACCCTCTGTATATCTGAGTTGGATTTGTTTTCCTCAACGTCTGATGAGAGACAATTGTCACACATACCACGACCATCAACCAGCTTGCCATGAATGTTGCAGGAAACCAACGATGAAACCTCTGATCTATGGTTGCTGCAAAATAGATTCCAATAGTATCCGGGTTTTTCATTTCCGAAAACATGATCAAGCCGAGAGCATAAAATGCAAGGCGCTTGCAATCCACAGTAATGTGCAAATCTTGTCAGCAGGTACGAGAAGGCAGCATAAAAAAACAGCAGAACAATCAGAAAACATTCACAAGCAGCAGATTTTAGGGCCGATGTAAAGCCCTTCAAATTCCTTTTAACGTGTGAAGTACTGTTTGTAGCCATTTCCACAACAATTGCTCTAGGATACCACAAGGTTCACAACTGGATGAACATCAAAAAGCCTTAATTGATGCATAAAGTAGTTCTTAACCTTGCAATACAAAGCTGACAATCCCATCCCCAATTCAATGCGGCAAGCTACGATTACGCCATAAAGAAACAATCAATCAAGTCAGCAATAGCCCCACCTTGACAAAAGAAAAAAAAACAGCAACAAATTCAGTGCTAAGCAACCTTCCTAAGGTATCAAAAATGTATAGAAACAACTAAAATTAGAAACAGACACAAATGCATATGCTGAAACACACGATACAATCGCCAATTTGGTGTTCCTTGCTTCGAGTCATTCAACACAAATAAAGTAAAAAAAAAAAAACCATTCTGAAAATGTAAGAATTTGCAACCATATAAAAAACATATTCCTTTAAAAAAATGTGAATTTCTTAATAACAAAAAATTGAAGAGGACATGGAGACAGAGACAGTTTAGAATTGAATCAAAATAGTAAACTACAATCAATTCACATGTGCAGTGTAATGCTTGGGGGATCATCATCATCAACCTAACCAATTAATATTAATGAAATTCAAAGACCTAAAACCTAACCCATTAATATTAATAAAAAGAAAAACCCCACATGGAATTTAAAACCAGACCCAGTTATAAGATCCATTGAAAACAGCTTTATCATCCAAAACCCAATATTAAGAAGAACATTTAAATACAATTCCAGATATTGTTCATAATGAAAAGCTTCAATCCAATACCAAAATAAATAAAAAAACAAAAAAAAAAACAAAATACCTTATGGAGAATTGAGATTGGCAATGATGAGGAGGGAGGGAGGGAAGGAGAGGGGAAGAACAAGGAAGAAAATGAAAGGAAAAAGGAGGAAATGGAAAGTACTTAATTTCCGAGAAAAGGACTGACCGTTGAATTCAACTGCTGTGATTTGTTGGTGCCAAATTAAGGAAATGCTTTAAAAAATTTTACATTTTGATTTTCTCTATCACTATAATAAGCTTCTGCCTAATTAATTCATCATCTTTCAAAAAGAACCCCTTTTTAACTCTTTGCTTTCTTTTCCCTTTTAGTAAATCTTAAATCAATGCAAAACCATATCCATTTCTGTTTCTCTTTTCAATTTTATTTTTGTTTTTGCTTAAATTAAAATCTAATCACATTCATTTATTTCTTAATTTTTTATATTATATTGATATGAGTAAATTACAAAAATAGTCACTTTTGTTTGCTTCAAATTATATTTTAGTCCCTTATATTTGAAATGTTACATTTTAGTTACTTATGTTATCATTTTGTTATGAAGTGATCACTCTATCATTAAGCTCCCTTATCTTCCTAATGGCGGTTTGACCATTTAAGTTATCATTATCACGTAGGATTACCGTCAGGGAGGTAACAGAGTTTAGGCTATTGATATTTATATATATTTGTTATTCAATTTGAATTTAAATGGAATGAAATCAAATTGATCCCAACACAATAATTCATTTGCAATTACAAATAATATATTTAAATAAAATATAAAATAAGTTGAAATTCGGAGTTGGAATCTTAAAAGTTTCTAAATTTTCAATCTTGCCATTAGATTAAAGTTTTATTGAAAGAAAAAAAGAGAGGAATTCATTAATTTATTCTATGAGATCATACAATTCGAAAAAACAACATCACTTGTTGTATATAGTGAAAGACAAACCTTAACAACACAACAAAAATTCAATTTTAGCGTCAATAAAATATTATGGCACATTAACAATTGATTCTGTCACAACTTAAATATGACATATTTAGAGTTATTGCAAGTACTTGATACGATAATAAAATAATAATTTTTTAATGTTAAATTAAACTTGCTAAGAAATCAATGAGGATGGCTATTAATTTTTAAAAAATATATTTTTATTTAAATCGAATTCCAACATTATAATGTATTAAAATATAAATATTATTAATATTTTAATGCTTTTAAATGATAAAATAAACTGTCTTAGGTCGGAGGAGCAAAATAAATATTTGGAGAAATCTAGACCTAACAGTATTGAACACCGCAAGAAGCAGACCACAGCACAAACATTGTGTGAGTTATTAAATACAAATATCTAAAAGATCATATAATACAAAATATTAATATATTAATATATATATGGAATAATGGAATAACTAAAATACAATTATGATATGATAAAATGGGTAATTATTAATTTGTTGGTACACAAAAATTTTAACTTCATAAGTAAGGTTAGAGATATTTTCATATGTTCTTAAATTGTATTTAAAATTTTAAAAAAATAAATAAATAACATAATCTTAATCCGCTCTACTACTTATGTACCGAATAATTATTGTGATAAAATATACAAAAATATACCAAAACTTATAAAATGCATTAATTTAAATGCGATTATGAATAAGATAACTAAAAAATTATTAATGTATTAAGATTATTTTTTTAATATTAAACTCATTATAAATTTTTATCATATTTGTTCTTTTTGATAGAATGTTTTGGACAACTCATAACTCCTCCAAATCCTTAAATAAAAGGATAATGTGCTACGACGTACTCCAAATCAAATCCTCCTATAATAACAATAATACCGGCACCAATTAAATTAAGACTCAATCGAATAAATTACCTCATAACGGATATACATCATTGACCTAATAAAATTTATCCAACATCCCAAAATAAAATTGCCATTCACTGAAATGCATCACAATTTATGGGTGTATTGGGCACACCTGCATTGAGGTGCGAAAATTTACTCTTCTAGCCCATCCATCATTATTATTTTAATTATTTGTTTATTGTAATATAATAATACTTTTAATAATATTTAATTATGATTTAATATAAATATAATTTATATATATTATAATCTAATATCTTTAATGATCGTTTTCTATTTTAATCTCATTGTCATCGCAATGTTCAAATCTAAATATATATTTTATTACCACTATAATAACTAATCTCTAGAAACATTGTTGGAGGAAGACAATGCCTTAACTCCTCTTACCAAATGGTAGAAGTGCAATATAATAATCTCCGATAAGTAAAGCATTAAATTTAAGCATTTTAATTCTTTAGTTAAATAAAAAATTTAAATTTTAACCCCTCTAAAAAATAAATAATTTAATTTAAGTATTTTTAATGTAACATTTTTTAAAATTTTATAATATTATTTCAATCCCTAAACAAATTTTTTAATTTTACTCCTATTATTTTCACTACTATAATAATTACTTTCATTGCCACCGGTACCGCTCTTTTTAATCTCACAATTCATCCAAATGAAGCTTAAATGTAAGATGCTATAAAAACAATATAACCTAACAAAATATCAAAATACAATAACTCAACAAAGCATGAAAATAAACGATAAACTATTGTCATATAAAAATTTAACGGTTATAACGATAAGAAATATCTAAGGTTAAAATTTACTATTAGTCTTCGTACTTTAATAAATTTTGAGATTTAATCCATGCACTTTAAAAGTTAAAAGATTAAATCCTAATTTAAAAATTCTAGTCCAATCATTATCGTCAATGGTAGTTTCTATCATAATTTGTCAACTCAACATGTTTATTTTTTGTCAATTATATATCACGCCATATAAAGACAATCTAATCAAAATTCTAAAATAACGAATTTTAATAAAAAATATTTATAATTTTAATTATTGAATTGAAATATTCAAATCACTAAAAAATATGAAAATTAAATTTTAAATTTGTCAAATTTTAATCAATATCAAATGATATTGTATTAGAATTGGGTTGTGCAATCTATATCTTTTAATAGTTCACATTCTTTTTCTTTTTATTGATTACTACTATTATTTTTATTATATCGTTTTAATATAAGTATAATATTAATTATCATTTAATATATATAATTTTAATAGCTTTTAATTATTATTAATTTTATAATATTTTATTATTATTTAATATAGACATGATTTAATAATTTTTTTATTATGTATACACTCATTTTAATATTATGCTATTAAAAATTATTTTCTATTTTGACTTTACCGCCATCTTTAGGTTTATTTCATTATTGATTTTATACCCACTACTATAATGACTAATTTCACAATCACTCCTATTTTTATTAATAATAGAGTCAATCTTATCACATCTCATCTAATGAACCATTAATCTTTCTTTATAGTATGACGGGTAGCCAATCCGATTGCTACTCGTCATTTTTCTCCTTCCTCTCCCCCATTTCCCCTTCACCTTCCCATTCTCCTTTCCCCCACACTTCCCTACCACATGCTTCTCCACTTGTCTCTCACTACTTCATTTTTCTCCTTCAGCTTCCATTTCCATTTTTTAGCAAGAAGATTCCATCCCTTGCCTTTTCCTCCATTCTCTTCTTTCTCCTTTTCCTTTCCCCCAAAAAATGTTGTCCCCTTTTTAGATGTAGTCAAACTAAGAGGAGACCTTCTCCTCTTCTTTCAGCAACTTTCATTTAGAGGAGCCATTCTTTTCAGTGTCTCTTTTGTAGAAGTGAACCTTTCTTGAGTTTGCCATGACTAATTGTCATATTGTTTCGGTGGTGCAAGCACTTTTTATTTTCAATATTTTTAAAATTAGATTAGTGGATAAACCGGTTAAAACATTGGATTGTTAGTCCAACTAATTTAATTTATCTAGATGATTTGATTAAATAAATTATTAAAATTTTGTAAAATAAAAAAATATATTAAAAGTCTGATTCAATCAATCCATACCAATTCGTGACTCAATCAGTCTAAAACCTCTTTTCAAACCAATACTTAATCAATTTCCAATTTAATCGATCCAACTAAATTTGATTTAGAAAACTATGGAAGTCTAATGGGCTCATCGAAATGAGAATCACCTTGTTGCCACTAAAATCGATGCACCAGTAAGGGAGTTTCTGAATGTGGTGGCATGTTGTGGGCTTGAATCCCTTATCGCTCCTGTTTTCAACCATCGGTTTTATGGATCCGAAACAAGTGTCTCTTCTTTTTTTGAAAGGTTGGGATGTACTACAACTTTTTGGATGCTCTTTTTATTGATTTGAGAGGGCTTGTTCTCACCATTTCTTCGGCTATTATCTGACATACAATGAAGTCTATTTGAACAAAAAAAGATGGTGGTCGGGTGAACCCAAGCTCTACACTTGTCCACTAAGAGATATTAATTGTTAAGAGTCCCCAACTTGAGCTAGAATATATCCTATTAAGAAGGTGAAGTGGAATAATTTTGATAAATAATTATATCATTTTCTCTTGATTTTTAAAATTATTAATTATTAATCATGCCTTAATTGTGTTGGTATGGTTGATAGTTAAGGTTGGAGTTTTATTATATACATGCGTGAATCTTTCTTAAATTATTTGAGTTGAAGTTCTATAATGAGTAAACTTTATTTAAATTTATTTTGATTTAATTCTAAATATATTCATATTTTTAGTTCATTGTACTTTGTATTAATTTTATTTTAGTATTAGTTGACCGGACATGTATTATATACTAAAATTGCCAAATATATATACTAAAACCATTTTCTATATGATTATATTATATGCTTTATATATTTTTATATTACATATTGTTGCAAAATATGTTAGAGAAAAATTTGTTTTCACAATTTTTTTAAAGACAAATTCGACCGTTCTTTCAGTGTCGGAAAAACATTGTAGTAATCAACGAACTGTAGTCTAGCAGGGAAAAGACCTATTTGCTTACAATAAATATGTACTAAAATAAGTTCCTTGCTATGAATGAAATTAGTACTCTCAATCTCGTGCATAAAACCATAAACAATCATTTAAAAAAAAAGAAAAAGAAACATGTATTTTCTTGTCAAAATTTCAATTAATGTGAACTTTAATCTCCTTGAATTCAGCTCAAATACGTCGCTAAAAATCCTCTGAGATATGCATTAAAAAGTTGAAGGTTTTTGATAAAAAAAAGATGCCAACATATAAGGCAATCTAGATACAAGTTGCAACTAGAATGTGTAACTGGTAACCGACAATCTTCCACCCCTTTTTTTTTTCTTCAAAGCTGCAAAGGCTTCATCAATGATCATGAGCAAGTAAGTCAACATTATAACGGAGGAATGGAGCTTTCTAACAATTCAGGAGCTTAATCTAGCTTTCCAAATGTTGTAGTTATTTATCAATGTAAGCAACATCTTCATCTAGCTGCCTGAACAATGTAGCCATATTAGCATTAGATGGCCTGTCTGTCAAATATAGATCCAGTTGTAACTGAAGCGGCAATTGGTACATAATCCTCACCATCCTCTAAATCACCTCTAACATAAGTGTCTGCAACTGAATGTTTATAAGAATACTTGAGTTCTGGCACAGGAGGTTCAAGAACCTAATCTTATTGCATTATATCTGGCTTTTGTTATAGCAGGGTCTGATAAATGAAAGAGGGAAAAGGTAGCATGTCCGTAATGTTCTTGGTTTCTGCATGTTTTATAATCACATTGAAGATTAGAAACCATGATGAGCAAGATTAAACAAATTTACCTTGTACAACAATTCTATCATTCTCTTGTTAACCACCAAACTCTTGTTTGTGTTTTGCAGCCAATAATTCCTAATAGAAATAGCCTGCAGCAGAATATATATAGGTTTGAGTTTTCAAATAAGTGGACTGAACTTTATTTGTGAGCTGGGAGGTCAAGTCATCATGATTCACAGTATAATTACCATCATTTTCACCAATGTGATGCAAGAATTTGCTAATGGCAGTAGGATTGAAAGTGGACAAGCGTCCTCGAATATATGTCTGCATGTAATGTGGGTGACTTTTGGAGACTGGCATATAATTTCTTCACCAGATTCTTCGCATATGGCTTGACATGTGTAATTGAGTAAAAGAGATCATTCTGTTGAAGGAAGATGTTAATACCATTTTCAGTAAACCCATTCAGATGTTCCTCTCAATGATAAAACCTCTTTCAGCTATAATTTTCATTCTCTTTGCACAGATTGGGATGAGGAGTCGTGGCTTCTTTTTCTTAGGCTCAGGCCTAGTAGCTTTAGTAGCTTCCCTCAAAACCTTGGGGAACTAGCATTTTTTATCTTCTTGCTTTTTCTTGGCCGAGGAAGGAGCACCAGGTCTTTTAGAACAATGTTTTGCAGCCTGTGGTGCCAATTTAGGCAATGGCACATTATCCTCATCATTGGAATCATCGGCTTCATCAATGGCAAGTTCTTTTCATTGTTTTCCTTGCTTCTACTAGCCTCTTTCATCTTTGCATACTCTGATTCAAGACAGAAGCCCTGGTTCGCCTTTGAGATACAAGACCAGTTGCAACTGACATAACAACTACCTTAGGTTCTTCAGCATCATCCTCTCTACCAAGAATAGGCTCTCCTTTGTCCTCTTCTATAACTACATCTTCAACAAACTACTAGGCCGCTAGATCGATTTCAATTGGTTGTTGCCGAGTAATAGCGTCAACATGGGGAGGTTCCGCTAACAAACTGTCTGATTTTCTAATTTGACCATTTATTATTTCCCTTTTTTTTAATTTTAAAATTTTAGTTCTAATTCTATTAATTAAAATGACTGATCTTGAATAAATATTGTATGAAAATAATCATTTAACATGACATTTTATATTACAAAAAAATAAAAATGTGCTGCAAAAGTTTCTAAAAATTGAGGGAAAATTTAACTTCTTTTTTTTTTCCTCATAAGTATTACCCAGACATTCAAACCCAACTAGATTATGGCAGTCGATCACCACGCCGACCGTCGCTGGTTGCTACTAGTCAATGGTCTATCATGACGAAAATCTCACCTTAATAAGAGTTCAACATAGATGCAAAAGTTGAACGGCTATTCTAAAGTCCAAACTGATAATTTAAGTTAACACAGATAACGTTGAAAAACATCACCCTTATGGAATCCGAATCCTGAAAACTGATAACATAATGTTGAACTACATCTACTATACATTCACGGTGGTTCTAGTCAGTTGTAACTGAGAAAACCCCATGTTCCAAGTCAACTTTAAAAGATTTAAAAAAAAAAAAAAGGTTAATGGGATTCCAATACCACAACAATTATGGCCTGCTTTCATAGAAGATTATAGCAAAAACATTAACATCAATTATTTGGTACAATGCAAATTTAGTCATCTCATAACTTATACCAAGTTGAAATCGCATGGAAAATTCAAAATATATGATTGGTTGAGCTTCACAAATTCAACAAGAACATACATCCAAAAAAGCCTTGGCAAAATCCAAGCTTCACATTATTTGAGACTGCGGTGGCATGTTGACATTAGCAGGCATCAAGATCACGGCATGGAGGAGGTTTTGGATCGGTTAGCAAAGTGGTATTTCCACCTTCTGGTCCGCACTTGATTCGTTTTGGATTTTGAGTGCCAGGCTGAGATAAGGAGAGAAATCAAAACTTACATTAGTGGTATCACTATGGAAAAAAGCCAATAAATCCAAACACCCTAAAGTTCTGTTAGGGAAAACCAATCACTCCTAATCAACTTGCACTTACCGGTAACTTCTCTCCCCTTCTTAGCATCTCAACTATCTCAATAACTCTTTTTGGGGTAATATCTTCCTGCATTGTTAAACATGAAATGTATATATTAAAGGACATTTGACCTGGTTTTAGTTCTGTTAATACATGCAACTATCCTTAAAAGGTGGCATCCAACGTGCCTGGGGTTCAAACCCCAGCATCTACAACCTTTTCCCTTAGCCCAAGGCTGTGGCTTTCTTTGTACCCAAAAAAACAAACTTGAAGTAGGTTTTTGTCAATTGAATAGACCAAAGTATGGTAAATAGAAAAATTGAAAGGAATTCACATGAAACCCACATAGTAATTATATGTGTATCCTTCAGATCCATTGGAGTAATCAGCAACTGTGATCATAGGAGCATTTACACAACATCCCTGAAGGAAACAAATTAGTAAAATGTCAAACTTGTCAGTCTAATAACGAAAAAAGGTCAGCATACATAGATTTCGAACTCTTGATAGCAATTTGTCTTAAAAATACCATAACAATGAGGAAAGGTAGCAATTCACAAATAATAAGGTAAGCCGAGCCATAAAATACCCTATAGGTTATCATGAACAGGTTTTCATGCATTGCTAGATGCACAACAAAATTTTCTAGTATCCTAGGTATAGATCCTTTTCATATATTTGTTCTCCAGAGATCCTCTGGGACCACTCGCCGTAAATCAATAAATATAATTATTGTCAAACTGACTTCAGAAAGCAAAGCTAAAAAGTTAAATAAGAAAATACAGATCTGGATAGGTAAAGTGAGAAGGAAAAGACTTACCATACATTCCATTTCTCCAACTGAGAACAAACCATCGCTTGTTACCTCTAAACCACAGAAAAAATAGATACTTAATCTTCAATGCTATCTAAAATTTCAAACTCTGGCATGAGTTTTGCAAGATGTCAAACTAAAGGTAAAAATAATTACAGCACTTACCATTCCGCTTAACCCCCAAGTGGTTCAATAGGGCTTCTTCAATTTCTCGTGAACCACGTATCATACAAGGTGTTGTGCCACAAACTAACAGATGATATTTCCCGACCTGAGAACAATTGAATAAACTCTACTGTAACTTTGTTCATTGGCAGTACCATAAAAAAGACTTTGAGGTGCAAAACAAATATAAATTCTGACCTTTGACCGGTTGAACATTGAATAAAATGTTGCAACCTCATACACACGAATGGGAGCAACTTCTATAACCTTCGCAACCTGCACAACAGGTACATCTTTGATTCTGAATATAATTCATTTAACTTTTGCATTAGGAAAATGACTGCAACACTCAAAGTAGTTGAACTAATTTGCTTAGCCATGCTTAGCCACAGAAGAAAACCTGAATTCTCTCTGCAGACTTGCTCATGTTTCATTTCAAGCAGAAATTTAATAACAGACCGATGCATAATTAAATAATGTCTATTTAAGATTAGATGACCCACAAAAAGTGTTTAAGCAAGTACTGTTTCAGTGGTTAAAAGATCTAGCCAAATTTCACTCTTTTGCAATTTCAGATAAAGGCAAACTAGCTATTGAAAAGACAAATATTGAAATGATACAATTATGTATTTCAGTCTAACAATCAAATTGAACCTCAGTTCAAATAATTCTAGATGTAATTATTTGTAGTCATATAGTTATATCGACTTTTCCTTTCTTTACAGGCTCTATACATTCATCAACTTGAATCTTCAGTCAGATCAAATATTATATTAACACAAGATCAGGTACTACTTGTCCAGTAAACAACATGCTTAAGAATCCCCTTTTGCTTTGCATGCTGCAGTAAAAATAGAGGGCATCTGCATGATCCAACATGAACTTAAATTTAATTTCCTTAACAAAGTTCCCAGCATGGATTTTGTGTAAAACAATGATAAGGATAGCAATGCATACGGTGACATCATAGGAAAATCATAACCAACTTGCTGGCCTGATTAACACTAGTAATTCTTTTACTGGATATTAGTATTGGGTCGGCAGTCAGCTGAATCAAATTAACCACCTACTTGCACAAATTTGCTACCAAACATGGAAATTTTTAACTATAAAAGGAGTACTCAAAAAGAAATTGGTAATTTAATCAGACAATAGAACATTGAAATTGTTGAAAATATAATAAAATATGATTCGGGATATTTTTCTTCAGTTAAGTACTTAACAGCTCTGACATGACAAAAAGTTTATCTAAAAGCAAACCTTTTATATTATATTTAGCACTATAGGTTAATAACTATACATATGTCACGAAGTACAAGTCTGTAATGCATTTTGGCTTAAAAACAGCATATTTATTGCAAACCAGAAACCAGATGGCAGGGCAAACATTTAATATGAAGCCAAAAAAGAAGACTGAACTTACACCTCCAAAAGTGGTTAGTTTTCAAGCCCAAATGAATCATCAGTCTAATTCTTCATATTAACTAAACATCACAGACTTTCTAAACACTTCAAAATTACTAATTTGAGAGTATTAATGCATGCAATCAAATTTATTTAACATTATTCATGCCACATACTGCATTCATTGCTGAAACTGGAAGCCATCCTCCATGCTGCTGCTGAGCAAGATCTAGCAAAGGAATAACTGCAGATTGCTTGTAGTTGGATGGATAATGAGACAATATCTCCTTGACCTATACATAATAAGTCCAGATTAAGACAAATTCAACTTTGGATTAAAAAATGTTGCAAATTACCAAGCCACTTAAAATACCCAAGGTAAACTTAAAAATCCGATTCAACTTCCATATAATTGAAAATAGATTGATGTAACAAGGAGAGAAAATTAAACGCATTCTACTCTCATTATCTCATACAATTCTTCAAATTTATGTTACTAGGATTCAAGATAAAGGTAACGTTTAAATTTTTCCAATGCTTCAACAAAAATGAAGAGTAGGAGTAACATAGCTTAGAGAACAAACCAGCTTTAAACAACCATACATAGAATGAGAATCTTTGCGCTCATATAAGTTATGGAAGTAAATTAATGGCCTTTGATTTCAATATCATACATTTATTGAAGTTTACAAGAGTTCCTCAATATTTTACAAATCCCAAATCCCATTTTACTAACACCGTCAAAAGTCATAAGCTTTCAAACCTACAATGACGGAGAAAATAAAATCCATAACTCCAATTGCAAGCATTTCAAATTAAACTAACCTTTTGTTTGTTCGCCTCGGAAAATTCCCATGGAAGGTCGGGATTATTATCTGGGGTATCAAGATGCTGCACCCCCCAAAAAAAACCCCAAATTCACTCAATCATCTATCTTTTCCAGTAAGGAGAAAATCCCAGAAAATTGACGTTGTAATATGGAAAGATTAGAACTTACATAGTTCAGGGCAGTGGACAAAGATCGAGAGGCCTGCAGAAGAGGGAAATAAGATCTAGGAGGTGTTTGGATGAACGGAAAATGAGGGAAAATGACACGAAACAAAGCAAAGGGAATGAATTACCTGAGAAGATTGACGGAAAGCTTGACGGATCTCGAGAAAACGTCGAGACGCGAGCCGAGCAAGCATTTTCAAGACCCAACAAAACCAACCAAAGACTGAACGAGTGAATCAAATGAGGCGACGAGATTTGGAAGAAAATCGAGCACGTTACAAGCGTTGTGTATATATATTGTTAACATTTACGCCTTGGGCGTGTGGTTGCAGCGTGGTTTAGTTGGGCCTATAATTTCATAGTCCAATAATAGCTGTATTGGGTTAATTATTATAGAGATTTTAATTTAGTATAAGCAAATGCATATTGAATTTAAATATTTGAACCAATTATTCAATTAAATAAAAATATTTTTAATAATGAATTTAAATGTTGAATTAATTTTAAAATTTTATATCTATATGAAATATGTTTCTAGTGTTTATTAAATCTATTGCTTTTTTTTTTTAGTTTGAAAGCATAATATATATGTTCGAATAATCATTTAATATATTAAAAATTTTCCATATAAATGAAAAATAATCAAATTATTACAAATATTTTTTTAATTTTAACTTTATTGTAGATTTTTATCATATATGCTTTTTTTTATGATCATTAAATAGTAGAATAATACGTTTCAATGCATTTGAACTCACGTCCTCCTGCACTGATAACAATATCGGTACCAATTGAATTGAAATTCAATTGACAAATCTAACCCTTTTAAAATTATTAAATTTGCAAAGGTCCCAACTAAAACCAACTCCATTATGAAACTTATTTGTATCACAAGTCCTTTACATAGTTAAATCGGGTCTGGGCCTATCTGATGGCCCATTATTTTTTTCTGAAAGAACGAAATGAAATGAAAATTTAGAGTAAACTATTTCATTAGTCACTAAATTATGAGTAAGTTTTTATTTTGGTTACTTAACTAAAAAAGTTATAATTTAGTCACTGAACTATTCAAAAGCTTTTATTTAAGCTGTTAGGCTGTTAAAATCGATGCAATATGGCTTTCTCTGTTCACAAGTTTTATTTCCCCTTCTCTTCTATGATTCAGTTTTTTTTACATGAAACAGCTTTGGATGTCATGAATCTATGAACCAAAATTCTAACAACTTTTTTCTCCAATCTTCAAAACTGTCTATCAGATCAACTTGGATCTAAGGTATGTTCTTCCGCTCGTCAATAGATACTTATCCATTGTACTAATTGTCGAACTGTCACTTGGAACTCGCTAGCAGAACTAAACTTAACAGCTCAATGAGTTAGATAAAATTTTTTGAATAGTTCAATGACTTAAATGAAAACTTTCAATAGTTCAGTGATCAAATTATAACTTTTTTTTAGTTAAGTAACCAAAACAAAAATTTACCCATGATTTAGTGACTAATGATGTAGTTTACCCATTAACTTATTTGGTATATATACATGTATAAGTTTCTTAATTGGTAAAATATATTTGATTAGAAATTCAATAAAAATTTAATAACAATTAAACCCTCAAAATTATATTTTTTGTGGAAGCCTTTAGCACGGTTAATTTTGTGTTGATTGGGTTGATGACACAAAAGATGATATGGAAGTTAAAAGAAATATTTAAAAATAAAAAGCAAAAAATCCTAAAAACAATCTTAAAATTATTAAAAAAATTGATAGAATTTAAAAAATATATAAAAATAATAATTATAAAATTATAAAAAAATAACTTAAAAAATTATAAATCATATCAAATAACTCAAAATTATAGTTGCATCTGATGTAACTGCAAATTAAGTAAATTGCTGCAAATTTCAAGTGAAATGTTTGATCCAAATCATCCCTTTCAAATTTTGCTAGGAATTATAATTTATTATAGTATTTTTTAAAAAAATTTTAATATTTAAGTGATGAAAACATATTTTATTTTTGAATTTTAGTTATATTATTAAAAAATCATAGTAACCCAGAAAATTGAAAATTTTGAAAATTTTCTAAAAATCAAGTTTTTTTTTTGTATTTTTAAATTATAAAAATATATAAAATTACTAAAATTGCATTGAAATGAACATAAACAAATGAGCATTTCAATCCATCTAATTTTGGACATTCATTTGTTCAAATTGAAATAAAAAATTCTTAAAAATCTATAATACATCATATCGTAAGTGTCCACATCAATTATTACATCAATTATCACATTATCAATTTTTAACATTATCTGTCACGTAATTAACCACATAAATTATCACATAATCATTTAACAAGGTTAGGGATTTCAGCAAAAAATATTATTTCCAAAATTTAATTGATTGTTAGTTTTTTTTATTAAACCCTCAATTGAATGTTGTTTTTTTATTAGAAATTCAAGTAATTATTTTTATTTTTTGATTTTGGATATATTAATATTTAAAAGTTAAATTATGATTTTGGTTTTTTTAATATGTTAAAATTTAGAATTTAATTTTTAAATTTTAAGTTAGTATAATTTAATTTTTTATATTTTAATTTAAAAATATATAATTTAAAATCATCATGCTAAGAAGATTTTTTTTTTGTATTAGAGTTTGGGATTTGTGTTTTTATTAACTCACATTAACATTATAATTAAAATAATTAATTGTATTAACCATAGTTAATTCACATTATAAAAATAGAATATTAAATTATATTAAATTAGAGTTGAAAACTTTATCCTAAAACATTACAGGAAGACCAAAACTAAAAATTAACCATAGTAGGACGTAAAGCCATGGCACGTTTAAGTAGAAAATTTGCTCCCTTTCCCGACCGCCAACAAAAGTAAGAATTACACAACACTTTTGCTTGTCGAACATTATATTATACTATATTAATACGGTAGGATAAAAATTAAAAAATGTTTAATATAATAAAAATCATATGAAAATAATGTTTGTTAGCAGGATGGATTTCTTCGAGAAAAGTTTTTGAAGTGTTGTTCTTAAAGATATCGACCCGATCCTTCAACAATAGAATGTATTATCTCTCAAGGGAGGGCTTTGTTTTCCACTCTGCTAAAAGTCGTATACAATTCATGGAGGGGAGTGCCTTGACCGTATGTAAACCTATGACTATCTGTCAAGACTCTGTGGAGGGAAACAATACCTTCTGTTGTTGAGGGATTGAATCAACATCTCCGAAAATATCACTTTAACAATTTCTCTCAAAATAACCAATTCCCTTAACAATATAAATATTTAAATATTTCAAAAATCATTTTAATAAAAATCAGTACCCAACACATTAAAATTATTTAAATATAAACGATCTTAAATACAATTATGGGAGAACAACTTGAGTAAATAAAGGTTGTTGGCCAATTTTCACTACAAATCGCACTTTGCTTCTGATATTGAAAGCCTGGTATGCCTTTGTTTACGCTTTTAGAAGAAGAGCGTACGCACATAATTATTTTTCTACACTCATTATCACTTTAATATAGTGATCACTCTAAAATTTTTTGTTGACTTTTGACTAAGGTTTAGGGACTTCTCTATAAAGTTAAGGGAGAGAAGTTTTGGACTAATTTTAAGGAGGTCCCTAAACTTTAGTCAAAAGTCAACAAAATATATCTTGTGTCAATCACTCAATGTACTAATGTATCTCATTAGCAATCCGTTAAAAGGAAACAAAAATTTTAATGACAATGAATAATTCACACAATTATCTTATTTAGAGTGATTCAATTGAGAAAAAATATTGAAGTGACCAAAATAGGATAGACCCTATTTTAGAGTGATCATGGGTGTAGTTTACCTTATTTAAAAATTAGATATATAATGTGAATAAAATCTTGGTACAATTGGCAAAGGCAAAGGCCTTGGATTTTGGGTATCTAATTTCAGGATTCATTATGTGCAATTATATGTATGGTCTCTGAATCTCATCTCGTGCGGTTGTCATATTGTGACCAGTAATGGAAATGAATTGATAGTTATGGTTTCTCTGAATTAAATTTGATAACCCTATTGAGATTCGATAACAATGTATTGCTTAGATAAGTTTAGATTTGATGATTTGTGAATACATTTTATATATTTGTTATTTTTTAAGTATTTATGATTCCAGTATTTGTACTTTTAGTATATTTAAAATTAAATCACCTTACTTTTAATTTCAGATATTGATCTTTCTACTATTTTGATTTAATAATTAAAATTCAATTGATAAAATAATTAAAATATTTTCATTAAATTGGATTATATGACAATAAAAGAAATTACTCATGTAGTCAAATTCAAGACTGTGTGGAAGTAGAGGTGTAGCCCGAAGGCCCGCCCGAAAAATGGAAGGGTTTGGGTAAAAATATAGGCCCAAAAAATGAGTCTGGACAAAAAACGAGGCCCGTTTAAAAAAAGGACCGGGCCTCAGGTAAGATTTTTTTGGCCCGGGCCCGGCCCGGCCCGGCCCGGCCCGAATTTTATATTAAATTATTTTTTTTTAACTTTTAAGTCTTTATTAGAGGTGTGTTTGATATTAAATTAGGAACATGTGTTTATTTTATTTCATATTTAATTTCTTTAAAATTGAATTTTTGAGAATATGAAAAAATTATTAATAAATTAAGCTAAACAAATTAAGCATCTTTTTTTTGTACAAAACTAGAACTATATACTGAATGAAGAAGGATGTAAAGACATTATAAAGCAAAAGTGACTGAATCAAACTCGCCTTGCATCCTGACCCTTTTTTTAATGCATGCATTGCAATTTTGCATGCAACGAGGAAAATAAATTCGGTAATATTTTTCTTTAATTCAATTGAATGATTAATGGATTTTTTTAGACATTAATAATTTTATTGAATTAATTAAATGAATAGATGTCGAAATTACATAATCTCTATGATCCAATATATGCTATCTAAAATTTGATTTTATCTAATTATATATTTGAATTTTAAATATTGGTAATGTATTTTTTTATTCCACAAATATCTTAAAAAATTAGTATGTGTTTTTTTTCAATATTTTGCTATACCTTTTATATTTCTTTGTCAACTCCTCCACTTAAAAATTTTATTACCAAAGTAGTAAGTACCAAATAAATTCTCATAAATTAGATCACTAATATTGTTATCATTGTAACACAAACTAGAAAATATAGAAAATAAATGAATATATGTATTTTTAAAAATATTTATAATTATATCATATTAAATTTCACATTTAAAATTGAATTAAATTAAATTTCACGTATAAATTTAAAAAATAATACGGGCTGGGCCGGGCTCGGGCTTACTAATTTTATGCCGGGCCGGGCTTGGACAAATTTCCAGGCCCATATTTCGGGCCGGG
Source organism: Gossypium stocksii (assembly GCA_020496765.1). Taxonomy (NCBI): domain Eukaryota; kingdom Viridiplantae; phylum Streptophyta; class Magnoliopsida; order Malvales; family Malvaceae; genus Gossypium; species Gossypium stocksii. The sequence goes on from CM035623.1 coordinate 9,081,670, forward strand.
CCGGGCCCGGGCTTACAAAACAGGCCTAGATTTTTAGTTGGGCCCGGCCCGAGCCCGGCCCGGCCCAGCCCATGTACACCTCTATGTGGAAGTCATGCAAGTAAAAAATTTATCAACTTTTACTCTGCTTTTTTGAAACAATGTTAAACAATCTTATAACATATTCAAATTCGAAAACCTTAATATAGAAGGAGGAAAGTTTAGATTATTCAAAATTCATCACGTGCCATTATATCTTTAAATAAATTAAATTAATAAGAAATAGACCAATAAATTTAATTATTTTAAAACTCTTTACAAAGATATCATGTTTTTTAAGGATAATTTTATTTATAATTAATTTAAATTAATATGAAATAAATAATAAATAAAAGTGTTTAACCCTTATACATCATCCAAATGAAGAAGTTATATTCTATAATAACACTCTTTTAATTGACTGCCTGACAATATAAAAAGGGACCAACTCTAAGTCATTCAACACATTCTAAAGTTTAGAAATCAAAGCTTGAAGAGAAGATCTTAAGGACTAGAAGATTTCTTCAAAATCCCAAGAAATCTCTGAAGAACTTGAAGAAATTTTAAAGAACACTACATCAATGTTGAAGAAAATCGCTTCTAAAGAAGGTTAAATACGTTTTTTAATATCGAATCTAGTTGGACCATGGCAACAAGTGAAAAGTGGTAGCTTCGGCTGCCTGATCAAGTGAAAGTGGTAGCTTCGGCTACAAGTGCAAAGTGACTTCCGTATAAGACCATAGCTGGGCTATGGCATCGGATGAAAGTGATAAGTGATTTTCGTATAAGACCATAGCTGGGCTATGGCATCGGAATAAGATGATAAGTGATCCGTGTAAGACCATATCTGGGATATGGCATCGGAGTGATAAGTGCTTCTGAGTAAGACCATATCTGGGATATGGCATCAGTGATATATGTGATCCGTGTAAGACCATATATGGGATATGGCATCGGTGTGATACGTGCTTAAGATGTAAGACCATAGCTGGGCTATGGCATTCTAATGAAAAGTGATGAATTGACGGTTAAGTCCATGGTTTTACCATGGCATAGTGATATTGAAGATGTAAGACCATAGCTGGGCTATGGCATTCTATCGAAAGTGATGAATTGACGGATAAATGAAAAGACCATAGCTATGCTATGGCATCAGTGATCATCAGTGAAATTCAATACGTATCGGCGCACATTAAAGAACGCGATACTATGATTGTATCGGGCAGAAAGTGAATAAGTAAAAGACCATAGTTGGATGAGACTATGGCATCAGTGAAAAATGACGATTTCCAAATCGGTAAAGTTTTGGTAAGTATCATTTGAAATTATACAATAGAATTTAATTGAGCACTGAGATTAGGCTTAATAAATGATTTATCATTTTAAATCATGATTGGAACAATAGCTAGTGAATTACATGTTTGTGAATTGACATTTAAAGTTTGGTAAGTGATATGTGATTATTATTGGCATTGATTCTGATGTTTGTGTACTCTTCGACGTTGAAATGATTCAACGTATAAATTTAGCATAAGAATGAGAATGAGACTAATATAAATATCCAATATATTCGTATTAATTCAATGGAAAAATATGGTAATACGAGGACAAATAGTAATACGGAGTAATATGAGCTCAGCAAGTAAGTGATTTTCAGTACTATGAGTTTATGACATGAATAGGAGTCTAAATGATTAAGTGTGTGACATCTGTTTTAGCCAAATGTAATGACTTATATTAGCTATTGTGGCTGTAAATCTGATTATATATACATGCATGTGCTATGGATTTTATATAATTGGTTGAGTTTAAGTCCGGTAGCACCTCGAACCCTATCCCGGTGTCGGATACGAGCAAAGGGTGTTACAAAGGAAACATTGATCCTCAATGTAAACTCAATGAGAAGGGATTTGTAGCTTCAACCTACTCCACTAGAACTTCGAGGAGATGAGAATTCAGGGAGAAGAGATTCGTAACCTCAATCTTCTTTGCTGAAACTTCAAAGAAACATTGATCCTCAATGTAAACTCAGGGAGAAGGGATTTGTAGCTTCAACCAACTCCACTGGAACTTCAAGGAGATGAGAATTCAGGGAAAAGAGATTTGTAGTTTCGATCTTCTCTGCTAAAACTTTAAAAAAAATATTGATTGATCCTCAACATTAACTCATAGAGGAGGGACTTGTAACCTCAACCTACTCCACTGGAACTTTGAGAAGATGAGAGTTCAGGGAGAAGAGATTTGTAGTTTCGATCTTCTCTGCTAAAATTTCAAAAAAATATTGATTAATCCTCAACGTAAACTCAGAGAGAAGGGATTTGTAACCTCAACCTACTCCACTGGAACTTCGAGGAGATAAGAATTCAGGGAGAAGAGATTTGTAGTTCCGATCTTCTCTGCTGATCTATTGTCTTCGATTTGTTCCCTGCCAATACAGAGATTGTCAAATCTGTTTTCTTCGATTTGCTCCCTGCCAATACAAGGATTGTCAAACCTATTGTCTTCGATTTGCTTCCTGCCAATACAGAGATTGCCAAATCTACTTTCTTCAATCTGTTCCCTACAACTTCAGAGATGCCAGACTCAAATCTTCGATCTGTTTCGCTCAAGAATGCAAGATCTGCTTTTTACCAATGTTGCTACACCGTCCTCTGGGGACCTGTCTTGTAGAATCAATTTTATGCATATGCTTATGCAAAATGATTAGGGTATGATCAAAATGAACCAATGTTCCTAAATGAATGTGCTAATAATGATATATGTATGAATGCAAGATGAGAATGATCCCTTTTTAAGGTATCATCGTTTGCTGCTCATCGAGGCTTTATCACAGACGTAATATGCTACCATTTCGCTCGGCTGGTATTTGACCAAAATCCAAATAAACAATCATGTTTTGTTCAACTGGTTTGCCCCACTGTAGCTTCAGGGTTTATTCCTCATAAGGTTTGTACCATTTTAAGATCATCCCACTACAATTCCTGGCTACGGGATTTGTATCAACTTCAATCTATCCCACTATAACTCTGGAGTATAGGATCTATAACTTGTTCCATCAGCTGATCACTCATCGGGTGATCTGACCAGATGTGCATGGATGCAGAATATCATTTTTCTCGAGAATGATCCATTTTTATGCTTAGGTTGACCTTACTCGTTTTCACCGTGATTATATCATCGACGCGATATCTAGTATCTTTGATAGAAGATCTGAAGAAATAAACTCAATTTAAGCTCAAATATTTCTAACTTGGTGAGCTCTTAAACAACAGCCCTGTCTCAGGTTCCTGTATTATTTAGAAGCTTCTAGAGTATGCAAAACTCCTTTTATGAAAGTATGGTTAGTCTATTAATCGTTATTTCAATGCGAAATGCTTGGAAACGGTCATACCAATAGACAAGAAAGAGAATAAATAGTAGCATAGCCCAAAAAGACAAGTTAAGCAAAGATAACGAACATAATCAATGATGAAATTTATTCGGGAGTGCATTTTGAAATGAATAAAACAATCAAAGATAACAAATTTAGAACGGATAGTGTGGAAATTAGGTGTCCCAGATATGATAGCCCGAGCTTCTCTGTTCAAACTTCTTGAGGACCATTTTGAGCTCAATATGTGTTTAGAGGTTCCGGAGTACTTTGTCGATGCCCCAAGACGTAGCATACTTCTTCATTGTCAATTCAAGCATGACAAGACTACTGCGTGCGCCACTTTTAATCAAAATTTGAGCCGCCCTTTTCGGGTTTTCAACTCAAATCCCCTTTGGTCTCAAAGCGCCCTTTGCGGGTTTTCGCCTTGGCCTCTCCTTTTCTTTTCTCCTTTTTGATTAATTTTCTTTACTTTTGATTTTTTTGACTTTTTTTTAGGCCTCAAGACGCCCATTACAAGTTTTTCCTTTGGCTTCTCCTTTTAGATGAAATCTGAATTCACTTGCTCGAGTATGTCTTTGTCATCCATTTTGGACAAGGTTTCCAAAACAGACCTTCTTCACTACATCAGGTCTTTTTCAATTTGGTTTCTCTTTTCCTCTGAAGTCCCTTTTGTATATGAAGGATATTCTTCAATATCAGGTCTCCTTTATGAAATTCTCTTGAGCGAACCCCTTTTTTGTAAACTGTATTATTCAACCGTAACTGCTAGCTATTAACTCTTCTCATTAAATTTGATTGATCATATCAAAATTAGATCGATTCTGCTTCATCCAGTTTCAGCTCTCAGAAGAAAAAATCCCAAATTCAATAGGCAAGACCAAAGAGAAATGTGTTGCCCCGGCGAAGGTTCTGGCTAACGTTTGATAAGTAAAGAGGGTAAATGGTTACTTTTCTATGCCAACCTTTACAAGTCTCAGTCATCTTTCAAAGTTTTTGGACGGTATTTGATTACTTTTGCTGTACTGGTATGGTGTCTAATCTTTGAACAGACAGTGGATTGCCACCCTTTTTTTTTTTTGAATTTACATTTGGATTTGGATTTGAATTTTGAATTTTGAATTTTGAATTTGGACTTGAACTCGGATTTGGATTTGAATTAGGATCTAAATTTGAATTTGGATTTGGATTTGACCCTGGATTCGAATCAGGATCTGGATTTAGATTTGGGTTTGGATTTCGATCCGAGCTCAAATTTGAATTTGATGACTGTTTACATTGTAACTTTGGCATATGAAGCAACCTTACCCTCTTAGTAAAGTAACTAGGAAGATGAATTGATGTCGGCGATATCGGCCCTATAACATTCATGCCCCCACATAGAGTATCCGTGAAGAAACAAATGAGATATATAAGTCTTGCATTATCTCTGCGGTGGGCTAGGTTTTGATCTTCATCTCTTTCCCAAACTCGCAATGTCAACCGACCCTTTGTAAGTTGGGATCTGTCTTTCATCTCGTTCTACTATCTTTAACAAATCGGAAGATGGTACAATCTCTGCCATCTTCGAAGTCCTGAGATCCTCTTAGACACATATCCTACTCAAAAGGGGGTTAGTAACAGCGTCACTCATGACATTGATATCTGGGTACCTAATGTAAGTATGAAGGTAAATTCCAGAGAATAAATAATTCTAAGGATTATTATTCGCATAGTATGTTAAAGAATAAAAGAATATATGAATGAAAGTCCAAGAACAAAAAAAATCTGTACAGGATAAAAGAATATTTGTTCAAAAGATGCATTTCATTGAAATAAAATTTTAGACACAAGCCTATTTCAAAAAAGGGCTCTTATTGCCCCTAGGCTTAAGGCAATAAGCAGGTTCTGAGCATTGCTCTAAGTAAGCTCTAAAATATAAGTATCTTCCACAGTCCCGTTGTTCAAAACACTCTCAAGTGCATAAAGGAAAGTGCTTGGAAAACTTTTATTCCTTAGCTCCCTCTTCAGATATGCCATTTGGTGTTCTGATTTCCCAATCTCTAGGCCTCTGATGACTTCTTCAAGGAAACGTAACTCTTTCGCCCCCGCCTTCAACTATCATATTTGCTGCTTCGTCCGAGCGATTAGGTTTTGAGGAATCGTCAAACTTTACAATTCCCATTTCAACAAACCTTTCGACCAACTTTTTGAAAGAAAGGTAATTTTCTATTGAATGTTATATAATCCCAACGTGGTACTCGTATTGAGCGTTTGAGTCATACCATTTGAGATATGGGGGTTGCATTGGTTCCACGTAACGAGGAGATACAACATGCGCATTAAATAAGTTTTGATAGAGCTCCCGATATGTCATTGGGATAGGTGTAAACTGGAGCCTTTCTGTATTTATCCTCGAGTTGGATTCTCGCCTTGAAGAGCCTTGATGGCCAGTGGTTACGGCCCTCGACTGTCCTATAGTAATCGATTTGGAAAACCCTTTGCTCATATTATTTACTTCATCTTCTCTTTTCTTCGGGATAGACCTTTTGGTGTTTTCTCCCGCGTCTATCTTCCCACTTCTTACTGCATTTTTAATCATTTCACCGAACATTACTATATCTGAGAAGCTCATAGTAGCGCTTCCCAACATATCGTTAATGAACGGGGCCTTCAGAGTGTTAATGAAAAGCATGATCATTTCTTTCTCCAAGAGAGGCGGTTGGACTTGCGTCGCTATTTCCCTCCATCGTTAGGCATATTACCTGAAGCTCTCACTTGGTTTCTTTTCCAAGTATTGTAGTGTAATTCTGTCGAGTGCTATGTCTGTTACATGGCCATATTGTTTCATGAAAGCTTGTGCCAAATCTTTCCATGAACCGATTTGGGCACGACTCAGTTGGTTATACCACTTGGCCGCAGATCCGATCAGGCTGTCTTGAAAACAATAGATTAACAGCTGATCATCGTTGACATATCCTGTCATCCTCCGACAGAACATTGTAATGTGAACTTCAGGGCAGCTAGTCCCGTTGTACTTTTCAAAATATGGAGTTTTAAACTTTGGTGGGAGAACTAAATCTGGAACCAAGCTTAAGTCTTTGGCATCAATCCCGCAGCGGTAATCAGCAGTCTCCATTACTTTGAGTTTTTCTTCCAACCATCTGTACCTATCCTCGAGTTTTTTTGGCAGTTCCATCTCTGCTTTTTCCATTTTTGCCATTTCGTTCAGATCAGGAACTTCAAGAGTGGTTGGATTGCCCCCAAATTAGAGTCTGAGCCTATCGGGTAATCTATTGGTGCCGAGGTATCGATATAATATGGCTGGAGTCTGATAGTAACCGATATCCTTTGTAGGTTCGCACCTGACTGTGCCTGTGTATTGGTTAGGGCAAAACCCAGAGGGTAGGCAAGTTCTTCATTGTCCTCACCAGGATAAATTACAGGGCCCTTTCCTTTATCAGATCCTCCGGCCAATAGTTGAGCCAGCTGACTCATCATGCTTCTTTGAGATTCCAGCATTTGATCCCTCATGTCTTGTTGAATTTTGGCCAACTGCTCCTGCATTTGCGCTTGCAACTGTTCTTGCATTTCTTTTTGTAGTTGTTCGAGCATTTCTATTCTTTGATCCATGTTTCTTGATTTAGTGCGAGTACCGTATCGGTGCTTGATTGGTTGGCTTTCGGTATTTTCTAGATTAACTTTTTTCTGAAATAATTTCCATTTATTTGAGTCTTCATTATGAACTTTAATGCATGTAAATGTAATGTGAATGCATGAGATGCATGAAATGCATGAATGCAAAAGAAGGCGTTGATTTTGATTCAATTCTGTTAGATCAACTTCACTAGAAAACGAATTTCTTTACATAAGATAGATGATTACATAAACCACTTTGCCCTAATACCTAAGGCTTTAACTTCTTTAAAGAGCAGCGCTAAGTTTTGACCCCAATCTGATTCTGATTCATACATTAAACTTAAGACGTCCGCTTGAACCGCCAGCGCTTGCAGATGATCAGCTACTTCTCGAATCTGACTTATAGCTTCTCCTATGACGTGGTCTCGGTCTCTGACTTGGCATTAAGAACAGAAGAGTTGCTCTTTCCAATGTTCATTGTTTACCTCTAGAATTTCAACTCGGGTTTCACTATTTTGTAGTACAGTCTCGAGCTCCACTATCTTCTTTTCCAACCCCTCAATCCGGTTTAAACTGGCTTTCAATTCAACCACGGAATTACGACTCCGATAGTGACGTAGTGATTTCTCCAGAACTGTTACCCGGGCTCTTAACTTTTCTTTCTCATCTTGGTTTTCTAACAAACTCTTTCTTAGAGCAACCTCTTGCGTCTGGGCGTCTTGAAGTTTTTTCTCCCCTTCAACAACCTTCGATTTTTCTCTTCTAACTTCTCGACGCCATTGCTTCGACGTCTTTCCCAAACCAACGGTCCTCATTGACGTGCTTAGTTTCTAATAGTATGTTCTCAGACCATTCAAATCCTCATCGGCCTTGTTCTTTCCATTTTTCAACTTCTCGGCTTCTAACCGGTGAATGTTGACGTCCAAAACCAATTTCATCTGCTCCTCTTTTAACTGCTCTATTTTCTTCCCAAATTCCATGCTCTTTTTCTCGAAGTGCCGTTTGATGATTTCCAGCTCGGATGGGATCATTTGTAGATGCTCTTCTAGCGGCAATGCATTCTCTTGATTCGTCATAGGGATATTGTCGTTAATTCTCTGACCACGCCATTAATCGTATTCAGGGGTTGTCAAAGACTTTGTAGCTAATCCCTTCAGCTTGTAGGTCTGGTTCCAAGCGTTTGATATCTCGCGGGCCCTTTTCTTGTAGTTTTCATCTTTGTACGAGAACTCGCATTGAGCTAAACCTTGTGTGACTGGTATAAATTGCCTCAACCGGTATTGCCTCAACATAAGAAGTGGAGCATATCCAACAGCTCCCCATATTCCTAGTAAGGGAACCCAATCAAAATCACCACAACGGTATAAGACTCCTTCCGGGATCATCCATGGAGCCTTCCATTCCACATCTTCAGGCTGTAGGTTTTGTAAAATTATCATCCATTTCTCTTTTGAAATATCGTCCCGCCTTGGCGTGGCCAGTATTTCCTTTAGTGGATAGTAATTTCTGAAGAATGCCTGGTAAATCCCCTTCTCTACCTTCCAAAAGTGGCTATAGAACCAAGCTAACAAGAGCTGTGTACACCCTATGAACCTTCCTTCACCTGCTCTTCGACACGCGTTCAAAGACCTGAAGGTTTCTGTCAAAATTGCTGGAACGGGTGTGACTCCTTTACTTAGTCGATCAAACAGGTTGATAACTGCCTCGTCTATGTGTCTTAAGGCTTTGGGGAAGATCACTAATCCATAAATACCCAAGGCGAACATGTCTACTTTTTTCTTCGCGTCCGGGTGGGTCAATATCAGATCCTTTAAACTCACCCAAGGGATGCACTTACCCTCACCTTTCTGCTGGATTCGGGTAACAACCCACTGCTCACTCATTCCTGTGATATTCATTAGCCTTTTTACAAACATCAAGACATTAGCGATCCTTGTATAGGCTTTATTGGCTTGAATCTTCGGGCAACAAAGTAAAGCCATATATTCTTTGATAGTAGGTACCAAGTCAACCTTTCCAAAGGTAAAACAGCTGTACGCGGGATTCCAAAATTGAGCGAGAGCCCGAAACAAATGCTTATCCGCTTTCATGTCAAGCAGATAAGACAAATCGTCGTAATTATAGTAAAATAACTGCTTGGTATCGTCGTTCCGATAGTTCCATATTTCTTTCAGTTCTTGAAGGTCATTCTGGGTCACACTAATGCGAGTGAAATCTCACAATTCCGATACGTATCCCCCAGTCAGACTATCTCCTTTTTCTTGCTGAGCTTTCTCGGACCAAGCTTGGACAGCCGCATTACCTTCCACCTTATCAAAAAACCCCTTTTTCTATGGGAAGCTCTCTATTTAGTAACCGAATTTGAATCAACGCCCTCTTTATGAAAAAAAATGTCATGCAATCAAAATCAAAACAAAGCAAGTCAGTATGATTCACAAGTAAATCTTCAGACAAACAAGAGATATCAAATAAAGCACCTAATTAGGGTAACTACTACGATTAAGGTAAGGCTCTATCTAAAGCGGGCTCTTAAAGCTCATTATATGGGGTTTGGTTCTAGAGTAAGGGTACCTGAACCAGCAGATTCCTAGATCTTTACCCATTATAGGCTCATGTAGACCGAGTTCAGTTCAGGGGAATACATTTCCCAATGGCCATGCGGAGATGAAAATCTCACGAAGCACATAGGTACGGATGTATCCCGAAAGCAGTTCACTAGCCCATGCGGAGGTGAAAACCTCACGAAGGCGTAATTTCTTACTTCCACTTACAGGTGTGACCACTCGATCATGCAATGCAATGCTAAAATATTCTAAAACATTTAAACGATAACACAAACAAATGCAACAAAGAAATCATGATTTTTAAAAAAATAATTTTCGATTTTTGACAATAGGACAAAAATTAACCAATTTGTGGCTTGACTCTCGAAAAATGTCCCCAGTGGAGTCGCCAAGCTGTCGAAACCATTTTTTAAAAATAGGGGAATCGACTTTGATTTGAAAGCGAAAATAAAAATTAGGAGTCACCACCAATCTTTTTTGTTTAGGTGTGATCGGGTCACCTCGAGATTCAATCACTTTAATAAAGTTTAAATTTACTAAAACGATAATTTTTAGTCTACGAAATTTAGCAAAACAGGTTCGGGAGTCAGTTACGCAGGAGGAAGGATTAGCACCCTCGATATGCCTAAAATTGGCACCTAATTGGTTAATTGATGTCTTGATGTCGAAATTTGAAAAGTCTGTGAATAATTTAAAAATACGATCCTCTCTTTTATAAATGCTAGATTTAATGAGACGCCTTAGTAAATCAAATGCTTGGATTAAATCAAAACCAATACTAAAGATTTACTTCTTTTAGCGAAACAAAATGCCACATCCAGCACGTAGGACACAACATTTTAAGTCTTCAAGAATAAGCTCATCCTTAGGTTTCAAAACTCTTGTACTTTAATATCAAGAGGTTATTCGATCATTTGAGCCAATTGAAGAAAATCGAAACCCAGTGTGTAGGGCACGATCCCTTGAATTTCTCCAATGTCGAATATCGCCTTTTTTTTCTAAACTTTCTTTAAAATGAGTACAAAGTTTAAAAAACACGTATTCGTTTTGTTTAGAGTAAGAAAAGCACTCTATTGGATAAATGTGTTGGGGCTTAATTAAGAATTCAATGACCAAAAAGGCATAAAAAATATACATGAATAATATCACACTAATATACAACAATATTGCAAGAATACAAGTGAATGAATTATGGTATACACAATGACAATAATCACTCATATATGTTATTTAAAAAGTTAACATTGATAATGAAAATAAGATAAAGGAAATGATTTAAGGTAATCAATAAATAATTCTTATAAAAGACGATTCAAGATAAAAAAGGAAAAAATAGTTAAGGTAAACAATGAAGGGAAATTCCAAAAAAAATCCTAAATCAAGTAATATAACAAGATTAAAATAATATGGAAAAGTTTGCAATGAACTTCATGTGCATAAATGCCTTGAAATAAATTGTATGAAAGGTGGTTTAAAAAGAAAGATATACTAAAGCTGTTTAAAATATTACATAAACAAGTTTTAAAACAAATCTTATGTAAAAGAGACGTAATAAGTAATATACAAGATGTTTTTAGACATAGATAGTATACAACAAGGGTAATATACATGTATAATGGTTTAAAATAAATAATATGTATAAAAAACATACTAATAATAATGGAGCATTTTGAGATAAGTACATGAAGTTTAGAATAAGAAATATAAAATAGTTTGAAATAAATGATATCTAAACCCATTTTGACATTCTACATGAAAGCTCAAAATAATATATGAAAAAGAGATTTTTTGTTAAATAAATAATATACTAAAATAGTTTTGAAAGAATGAAATAAAAAAAATGAAATAAAATATATATATCTTGTAAAAGATCTAAAATAGATAATACATAAGGAAAAATCAATTTGGTACAATAATATACGCTTATGAAAAATGAATAACATACAAAAGATATAGAATGAACAATAACAAAAATTTGAAAGTAAATAATGTATATGCTGAAAAACTTAAGAAATAAACAATATGTAAGAAAAAGATAATTCAAAAAATGAAATACAAATACTTCAAAATGAATACCATGCGATAACTTAAAGTAATAGTATGAGATGGCATAAAATACATGTTAAAAGCCTCTTTTAAAAAAATAAATAAATAATCAAAGGACGAAATTGAAATTTGATCAAGATCCAGGGTAAAAAACGCAAGGGCAAAATAAAACCATTGTGGGACTGAAACGAAGCGCGTCTGAATTCATAAGGACCAAAGGGAACAATATTCCCTGTCTTAATGAGCGTGTTCAGCGAGATAGGTTGAAGGGGGGCCAATTTGATAACCATGCAAAATCTGAGAGCCAAATTATAAAACAAAAGAGGCCCGATTGAGTGGCATCGCAAAAGAGTGAGGCCCTTTCGCGAAAATATCCCATTAGTTGGGATTGCGCGGATCATGGGGCATATGAAGCGGGTTTGAATCGGGTTTGGGCTGCTTAAATGGTACGGCGCCGTTTTGCATTTAGAAGGCCAAGGAATTAATCTCCTTTCAGCCCTATCCCCGAAAAGAAAGAGTAGAAGCAGAGGCTTCTTTCTTCTTCGTTGCCCCTTTCCTCTGTTAGGGTTTTGAGACCCGTTTGTGGCGCCGTCGCACCACTAGTTTCCCGGTAGCCAATGAAGGCAGCACCAGGCGAAGCACAGGGCTTTTAGCCTCGTTCAAGACCCTCCTCTCGAAGACCTGGCTCACGGCGCTCATGAATGGTCCAGGTAAGGTCCCTATGTCCTTATTTCTTTTTTAAAAACTCGAATTTCTACTTTAGAATAAACTACTCAACGAAAAAGGGCATAGATCTCAAACGAGATGGTTCTTGTTCACGTTGTCTTTCTTACCCTCGTCAGAACCCAAATGGGTTTTATGACATTTGGGTCACCGGAGTTTCACCAACGTGGCGGAGATCGATTTAAAGTTGAGTTTTTTTGTTATTTATTAGTTTATTTCAAATGGCAGCAAATAGATAGACAAAGATTTAGGGTAGAAACCTTTTTTTGCTTCCGGATGCTTTCTTAATATTCAAAATTCGATCCTTACACGGTCTTTTTTGGGCTTTATATAGCTGGATGATATATAAAATATACATTACATTTGCCTATTCGCTATTGTTTTGCTGTTTCTGCTTGCGTCTGTTGTTCTTTCTTCATTTCTGCTTTCTTTTACAGGCATAGAACGGGTCAACGGGGCTTAGAAGGCTATTTCGGTGAAAACTTCAACGAACGGTGCTGTCATCGAGCGTTGTGCTCACCGAGGGCCCACATGAGAGGCTGCGGCGCGAGGGAAAGAGGGGGAACCCTAGGTTTCCAAAAAATTTTAGTTTTTTGGGCCATTTGGGCCCTTTGTATTTTGGGCTTTTATTTTTGTTTTTGTTGTAACTAGATTAACATTTCAAAACCTTGGTTTGTAATTTGGGTTTGGCTGATCAAATTTGGACCTATACAGCTGCCCCTCTTTGCTCATTATCGTGTAACGAGGAGAGAGCAAAGACTTCAAAAGGGCCAAATTTGCCTGGTCTTACAAGATCCCTACTTCTGGTGCTCCTCTTCTTCAAGTAATCTTATTCCAGTTCACTGTATCTTGTTCACCTTGGCTATTCACCGCCGCTATATAAGATTTAGCTTCAATCTGTTCCATTGCAACTCCATGAAGGTAAGATCCTGCGTTTTTGACCTACTTTACTGCAACTTCAGGAAGGCGATCTGGTGTCTTTGATCTGCTTCTTTGCAACTTCAGGAAGGCAAGATTTACTATCTTTGGTTTGCCTCAATGCGACTTCAAGGAGGCAAAATTTGTCTTTTGATTAGCTTCACTGCATCTTCAGGAAGGAAAAATCTGTGTCTTTCGATCGAGTCCACTACAACTTCAGGGAGGCAAGATCTGGTCTTTTGATTAGCTTCACTGTAACTTCAGGAAGGCAAAATCTGATGTTTTCGATCAGGTCCACCGCAACTTCAGGGAGGCAAGATCTGGTCTTTTGATTAGCTCCACTGTAACTTCAGGGAGGCAAAATCTATCTTTTGATTAGCTTCACTACAACTTCAGAAAGGCAAAATCTGATGTTTTCAATCAGGTCCACTGCAACTTCAGGGAGGCAAGATTAGTAGCTTCAGTCTACTCCACTGCAACCTCAGGGAGATAAGGCTGATGGCTTCAACGTAATTTCAGAGAGAAGGAATTTGTAGTTTTGACCTACTCTGTTGGAACTTTGGGGATATGAGAATTCAGAGAGAAAAGAGTTGTAATCTCAATCTTCTCAGCTGAAACTCCAAGGAAACATTGATCCTCAATGTAAACTCAAGGAGAAGGGATTTGTAGCTTCAACCTACTCCACTAGAACTTCGAGGAGATGAGAATTCAGGGAGAAGAGATTCGTAACCTCAATCTTCTTTGCTGAAACTTCAAAGAAACATTGATTCTCAATGTAAACTCAGAGAGAAGGGATTTGAAGCTTCAACCAACTCCACTGGAACTTCGAGGAGATGAGAATTCAGGGAAAAGAGATTTGTAGTTTCGATCTTCTCTGCTAAAACTTTAAAAAAAATATTGATTGATCCTCAACATAAACTCAGAAAGGAGGGACTTGTAACCTCAACCTACTCCACTGGAACTTTGAGGAGATGAGAGTTCAGGGAGAAGAGATTTGTAGTTTCGATCTTCTCTGCTGAAATTTTAAAAAAATATTAATTAATCCTCAACGTAAACTCAGAGAGAAGGGATTTATAACCTCAACCTACTCCACTAGAACTTCGAGGAGATGAGAATTCAGGGAGAAGATATTTGTAGTTCCGATCTTCTCCGCTGATCTATTGTCTTCGATATGCTCCCTGCCAATACAGAGATTGTCAAATCTATTTTCTTCGATTTGCTCCCTGCCAATACAAGGATTGTCAAACCTATTGTCTTCGATTTGCTTCCTGCCAATACAGAGATTGCCAAATCTGCTTTCTTCAATATGTTCCCTACAACTTCAGGGATGCCAGACTCAAATCTTCGATCTGTTTCGCTCAAGAATGCAAGATCTGCTTTTTACCAATGTCGCTACACCGTCCTCTGGGGACCTGTCTTGTAGAATCAATTTTATGCATATGCTTATGCAAAATGATTAGGGCATGATCAAAATGAACCAATGTTCCTAAATGAATGTGCTAATAATGATATATGTATGAATGCAAAATGAGAATGATCCATTTTTAAGGTATCATCGTTTGTTGCTCATCGAGGCTTTATCACAGACGTAGTATGCTACCATTTCGCTCTGCTGGTATTTGACCAAAATCCGAATAAACAACCATGTTTTGTTCAACTGGTTTGCCCCACTGTAGCTTCAGGGTTTATTCCTCATAAGGTTTGTACCATTTTAAGATCATCCCACTACAATTCCTGGCTACGGGATTTGTATCAACTTCCATCTATCCGACTATAACTTTGGGGTATAGGATCTATAACTTGTTCCATCAGTTGATCACTCATCGGGTGATCTGACCAGATGTGCATGGATGCAGAATATCATTTTTCTCGAGAATGATCCATTTTTATGTTTAAGTTGACCTTGCTCGTTTTCACCATGATTATATCATCGACACGATATCTAGTATCTTTGATAGAAGATCTGAAGAGATAAACTCAATTTAAGCTCAAATATTTCCAACTTGGTGAGCTCTTAAACAACAGCCCTGTCTCAGGTTCCTGTATTATTTGGAAGCTTCTAGAGTATGCAAAACTCCTTTTATGAAAGTATGGTTAGTCTATTAATCGTTATTTCAATGCGAAATACTTGGAAACGGTCATACCAATAGACAAGAAAGAGAATAAATAGTAGTATAGCCCAAAAAGACAAGCTAAGCAAAGATAACGAACGCAATCAATGATGAAATTTATTTGGGAGTGCATTTTGAAATGAATAAAACAATCAAAGATAACAAATTTAGAACGGATAGTGTAGAAATTAGGTGTCCCAGATATGATAGCCCGAGCTTTTCTGTTCAAACTTCTTGAGGACCATTTTGAGCTCAATATGTGTTTAGAGGTTTCGGAGTACTTTGTCGATGCCCCAAGACGTAGCATACTTCTTCATTGTCAATTCAGACGTGACAAGACTACTGCGTGCCCCACTTTTAATCAAAATTTGAGCCGCCCTTTTCGGGTTTTCAACTCAAATCCCCTTTGGTCTCAAAGCGCCCTTTGCGGGTTTTCGCCTTGGCCTCTCCTTTTCTTTTCTCCTTTTTGATTGATTTTCTTTACTTTTGATTTTTTTTTACTTTTTTTAGGCCTCAAGACGCCCATTGCGAGTTTTTCCTTTGGCTTCTCCTTTTAGATGAAATCTGAATTCACTTGCTCGAGTATGTCTTTGTCATCCATTTTGGACAAGGTTTCCAAAACAGACCTTCTTCACTACATCAGGTCTTTTTCAATTTGGTTTCTCTTTTCCTCTGAAGTCCCTTTTGTATATAAAGGATATTCTTCAATATCAGGTCTCCTTTATGAAATTCTCTTGAGCGAACCCCCTTTTTTGTAAACCGTATTATTCGACTGTAACGGCTAGCTATTAACTCTTCTCATTGAATTTGATTGATCATATCAAAATTAGATCGATTCTGCTTCATCCAGTTTCAGCTCTCAGAAGAAAAAATCCCAAATTCAATAGGCAAGACCAAAGAGAAATGTGTTGCCCCGGCGAAGGTTCTGGCTAACGTTTGATAAGTAAAGAGGGTAAATGGTTACTTTCCTATGCCAAAATTTTCAAGTCTCAGTCATCTTTCAAAGTTTTTGGACGGTATTTGATTACTTTTGCTGTACTGGTATGGTGTCTAATCTTTGAACAGACAGTGGATTGCCACCCTTTTTTTTTTTCAATTTGCATTCGGATTTGAATTTGAATTTTGAATTTTGAATTTTGAATTTGGACTTGAACTCGGATTTGGATTTGAATCAGGATCTAAATTTGAATTTGGATTTGGATTTGACCCTGGATTCGAATCAGGATCTGGATTTAGATTTGGGTTTGGATTTCGATCCGAGCTCAAATTTGAATTTGATGACTGTTTATATTGTAACTTTGGCATATGAAGCAACCTTACCCTCTTAGTAAAGTAACTAGGAAGATGAATTGATGTCGGCGATATCGGCCCTATAACATTCATGCCCCCACATAGAGTGTCCGTAAAGAAACAAATGAGACATATAAGTCTTGCATTATCTCTGCGGTGGGCTAGGTTTTGATCTTCATCTCTTTCCCAAACTCGCAATGTCAACCGATCCTTTGTAAGTTGGGATCTGTCTTTCATCTCGTTCTACTATCCTTAACAAATCAGAAGATGGTACAATCTCTGCCATCTTCGAAGTCCTGAGATCCCTCTTAGACACATATCCTACTCAAAAGGGAGTTAGTAACAGCGTCACTCATGACATTGATATTTGGGTACCTAATGTAAGTATGAAGGTAAATTCCAGAGAATAAATAATTCTAAGGATTATTATTCGCATGGTATGTTAAAGAATAAAAGAATATATGAATGAAAGTCCAAGAACAAAAAAAATCTGTACAGGATAAAAGAATATTTGTTCAAAAGATGCATTTCATTAAAATAAAATTTTAGACACAAGCCTATTTCAAAAAAGGGCTCTTATTGCCCCTAGGCTTAAGGCAATAAGCAGGTTCTGAGCATTGCTCTAAGTAAGCTCTAAAATATAAGTATCTTCCACAGTCCCGTTGTTCAAAACACTCTCAAGTGCATAAAGGAAAATGCTTGGAAAACTTTTATTCCTTAGCTCCCTCTTTGGATACGCTATTTGGTGTTCTGATTTTCCAATCTCTAGGCTTCTGATGACTTCTTCAAGGAAATGCAACTCTTTCGCCCCCGCCTTCAACTATCATATTTGCTGCTTCGTCCGAGCGATTAGGTTTTGAGGAATCGTCAAACTTTACAATTCCCATTTCAACAAACCTTTCGACCAACTTTTTGAAAGCAAGGTAATTTTCTATTGAATGTCATATAATCCCAGCGTGGTACTCGCATTGAGCGTTTGAGTCGTACCATTTGAGATATGGGGGTTGCATTGGTTCCACGTAACGAGGAGATACAACATGCGCATTAAATAAGTTTTGATAGAGCTCCCGATATGTCATTGGGATGGGTGTAAACTGGAGCCTTTCTGTATTTATCCTCGAGTTGGATTCTCGCCTTGAGGAGCCTTGATGGCCAGTGGTTACGGCCCTCGACTGTCCTATAGTAACCGATTTGGAAAACCCTTTGCTCATATTATTTACTTCATCTTCTCTTTTCTTCGGGATGGACCTTTTAGCATTTTCTCCTGCGTCTATCTTCCCACTCCTTACTGCATTTTCAATCATTTCGCCGAACATTACTATATCTGAGAAGTTCACAGTAGTGCTTCCCAACATATGGTTAATGAACAGGGCCTTTAGAGTGTTAATGAGAAGCACGATCATTTCTTTCTCTAAGAGAGGCGGTTGGACTTGCGTCGCTATTTCCCTCCATCGTTAGGCATATTACCTGAAGCGCTCACTTGGTTTCTTTTCCAAGTATTGTAGTGTAATTCTGTCAAGTACTATGTCTGTTACATGGCCATATTGTTTCATGAAAGCTTGTGCCAAATCTTTCCATGAACCGATTTGGGCACGACTCAGTTGGTTATACCACTTGGCCGCAGATCCGATCAGGCTGTCTTGAAAACAATGGATTAACAGCTGATTATCGTTAACGTATCCTGTCATCCTCCGACAGAATATTGTAATGTGAGCTTCAGGGCAGCTAGTCCCGTTGTACTTTTCAAAATCTGGAGTTTTAAACTTTTGTGGGAGAACTAGATCTGGGACCAAGATTAAGTCTTTGGCATCAATCCCGTAGCGGTAATCAGCAGTCTCCATTACTTTGAGTTTTTCTTCCAACCATCTATACCTATCCTCGAGTTGTTTTGGCAGTTCCATCTCTGCTTTTTCCATTTTTGCCATTTTGTTCAGATCAGGAACTTCAAGAGTGGTTGGATTGCCCCCAAATTAGAGTCTAAGCCTATCGGGTAATCTATTGGTACTGAGGTATCGATACAATATGGCTAGAGTCTGATAGTAACCGGTATCCTTTGCAGGTTCGCACCTAGCTGCGCCTGTGTGTTGGTTGGGGCAAAACCCGGAGGGTAGGCAAGTTCTTCATTATCCTCACCAGGATAAATTACAGGGCCCTTTCCTTTATCAGATCCTCCGGCCAATAGCTGAGCCAGCTGACTCATCATGCTTCTTTGAGATTCCAGCATTTGATCCCTCATGTCTTGTTGAATTTTGGCCAACTGCTCCTGCATTTGCGCTTGCAATTGTTCTTGCATTTCTTTTTGTAGTTGTTCGAGCATTTCCGTTCTTTGATCCATGTTTCTTGATTTAGTGCGAGTACTGTATCGGTGCTTGATTGGTTGGCTTTCGGTATTTTCTAGATTAACTTTTTTATGAAATAATTTCCATTTATTTGAGTCTTCATTATGAACTTTAATGCATGTAAATGTAATGTGAATGCATGAGATGCATGAAATGCATGAATGCAAAAGAAGGTGTTGATTTTGATTCAATTCTGTTAAATCAACTTCACTAGAAAACGAATTTCTTTACATAAGATAGATGATTACATAAACGACTTTACCCTAATACCTAAGGCTTTAACTTCTTTAAAGAGCCGCGCTAAGTTTTGACCCCGATCTGATTCTGTTTCGTACATTACACTTAAGACGTCCGCTTGAACCGCTAGCGCTTGCAGATGATCAGCTACTTCTCGAATCTGACTTATAGCTTCTCTCATGACGTGGTCTCGGTCTCTGACTTAGCATAGAGAACGGAAGAGTTGCTCTTTCTAATGTTCATTGTTTGCCTCTAGAATTCCAACTCGGGTTTTACTATTTTGTAGTACAGTCTCGAGCTCCACTATATTCTTTTCCAACCCCTCAATCCGGTTTAAACTGGCTTTCAATTCAACCAGGGAATTACGACTCCAATAGTGACGTAGTGATTTCTCTAGATCTGTTACCCGGGCTCTTAACTTTTCTTTCTCATCTTGGTTTTCTAACAAACTCTTTCTTAGAGCAACCTCTTGCGTCTGGGCGTCTTGAAGTTTTTTCTCCCCTTCAACAACCTTCGATTTTTCTCTTCTAACTTCTCGACGCCATTGCTCTGACGTCTTTTCCAAACCAGCGGTCCTCATTGACGTGCTTAGTTTCTGATAGTATGTTCTCTGACCATTCAAATCCTCCTCGGCCTTGTTCTTTCCATTTTTCAACTTCTCGGCTTCTAACCGGTGAATGTCAACGTCCAAAACCAATTTCATCTTCTCCTCCTTTAACTGCTCTATTTTCTTCCCAAATTCTATGCTCTTTTTCTCGAAGTCCCGTTTGATGATTTCCAGCTCAGATGGGATCACTCGTAGATGCTCTTCTAGCGGTAATGCATTCTCTTGATTCGTTATAGGGATATTGTCGTTAATTCTCTGACCACGCCATTGATCGTAGTCAGGGGTTGTCAAAGAATTTGTAGCTAATCCTTTCAGCTTGTAGGTCTGGTTCCAAGCGTTTGATATCTCGCGGGCCCTTTTCTTGTAGTTTTCATCTTTGTACGAGAACTCGCATTGAGCTAAACCTTGTGTGACTGGTATAAATTACCTCAACTGGTATTGCCTCAACACAAGAAGTGGAGCATATCCAACAGCTCCCCATATTCCTAGTAAGGGGACCCAATCAAAATCACTACAACGGTATAAGACTCCTTCCGGGATCATCTATGGAGCCTTCCATTCCACATCTTCAGGCTGTAGGTTTTGTAAAATCATCATCCATTTCTCTTTTGAAATATCGTCCCGCCTTGGCATGGCCAGTATTTCCTTTAGTGGAGAGTAATTTTTGAAGAATGCCCGGTGATATCGCACGTGATATGAAGTAATAAAATTTATAAAGAACTTGATCAAACCCAAACTGACTGATATCACGACGTTTTTAAGGCAAGCGCACCTGTCGACAGTAGTATAGTCTAGTGATAAGATCGAGTATCGTACCCAAGGGAACCGAAAGTACTATTACTCACTTTCTTTCTATTATTTAACCTAAAAATTAAGTGAGGGTTTATTTAAAACTACTCTAAAACTAACTAAGAAAAGCAGGAAAAATAAATTGAGAAGAACTTTTAGGGAAAAGCTAATTGATATGATCAATACTTAAGGGAGAATCCACCTAGACTTCACTTGTTGTTATTTTCTTGAATTATACGAGTTATTTACTTGACTTGATCCGTAGAGATCCCTAATCTATGCTAAACCCTCCATCGAGGTGAAGAGCAACTAGGCCTAAGTTGTTAATTAAAGTTCCCTTATTAATTAACTCCCTAGGTTGCATTAATTCGATCTATGGTTCCCCATATTAGGTTTGACCCTAATCCGGCAGATTTATGTCACCCTATGTCTAGGGTTGCATGTAATTCCGCTTAATTATGGTAGATCTACTCTTATCACAGGGACTTTTGCTCCTCTGCTCTAAGTACATCCAATTCTTGAATCAATACCTAGGACTATTAAATCAAGGATTAAAAACACATAATTAAGAACAATTCAAGTAATTCTCATAATAATCAAGAATAAATAACAAGATCTGTCTTAGGTTTCATCCCCCTCAAGTATTTGAGGGGTTTAGTTCATAATAATAAAAGAAAACATCTCAGAAGTTATAAAATAACAAATAATAAAAGAAACCAAAAAACCCCTGAAGGAATTTAGGAGAATCCTCTATGTTGATGCAGAACTTCGGCTTCTGAGATGAATCGATTGGCTTCTCCCTTCGAGTAATCCCTTGCTTCTACCTGTGGTGTGGCAGAAAGACGAGAGGAAAATAATATAGAGGGTGTGTAAAAGATGGAAGAAGGCCCCCTCTATGTTGCCTCATGGGGTCTTTATATAGAGAAGTTTTGGGGACTCTTTCTTAGCCCCTAAGCATCCCAATTTGAGTGAAATTCATCTTTTTCGCGAGTTTCGACAGAGGCCGTGTGATTCAGCACGCCCGTGTGCAGTGGCCGTGCTTGTCGGGGCTTTGTCCGTGTGATCTTTGTGAGGCACGCCTGTGTGGCACGGCCGTGTGGCACGGCTTGGCCCGTGTGATTAGTGCATTTTGGCCCATTTTTCACCGTTTTGGGCTCATTTTCTGTTCTTTCATCTTTCCTAGGCTCTCCTGAGTATAAGATATGAAAAAGAATGATTAAGAGCACCAATTCTCACTAAATTAATAATAATTCATCCATAATATAGGCTAAACATGAGGTAAAAATATGTATAAATTAGCGCTTATCAAATACCCCCACACTTAAGCCTTTGCTTGTCCTCAAGCAAAATCTCAATCCCTAAAGGAAACCATTCTTCTTAATTCATAATCCTTATCAATAATAATTCAAATTAATCCACAGGTAGTCATACAATGAAAATTCAATCTAAAGAACATTTAAGACTCAATCACTTTAAGTTGAGAATTTTATCATTGAAAACATAAGTCTTTTCCTTCCTTCTAAGTAGTTATCTCTCCATCTTAATTAACAGGAGTTGACATCCTCACTAAAGGTTCAATCTATTCACTCGAAGTGTTTAGGGTTCAAAATTTAAGCACTCCTTAGTCAACCTGAAAAGTTATTACCATAGGCTTGCAAGAAAATCAAATCTCCACCACTATGGTTTGATATGATACATTGATCAAAAGGTCTTTAAATGGTTGTAACGGGGCTTGGTTAGGGGTGTTGTCACAGGCTGCAAAAAGAAGGTTAGAATCGAGATTGAACTGAAAAAATTATCTAGCTAGAAAAATCTCTATCACTGGAACATATTTCTCAGCTAATTCTTGTGATACTATCATTTCTGCCTTGGTAGCCTTAAAATAGAACTATGCAAAAACTTGTCGAACTATTTACAATTTATAATTTATAATCGAATTTCACTGTATGTACTTCATTTTTTTTTAAGAATAATTCAAGTATTTACAATAAATTGAACAAAACTTTACAATCTAGAACAGAGAATAAAGCTAGATGAAAAATTCAACTCAAATCTCGATAAAAATAGGGGTCAAAATAATTGAATAAAATTCAACAAAATAGGTTATTGGTTAATAATTAGAGGGTGAGTCAAGGAAAAGGTTGTTAGGCTCAACGGGGTTCACTAGGGGTTAGATTTATGTAGGTAGGCTTTTTCTGTGGAGTAAGTGGGTTAAATCCTAGGTGCATTTTTTATTTCAGTATATCAAATCAATGATGTGGTCTCGACATGTATAACCGAAGCAAGTTCTAGAATAACAATTCAGTATTGACTCACTCAAAGCAATAATAAAAGTGAGCACGAAGAAAATGTATGCTCAATAGGCTCAAAATCTCACCAGAATTATGGCTTTTGATGTCAATCCTGCGAATTTCAAATCTCAAGACAATGCTTAAAATTAGGGAAAATAACTTATGCAAAAATTAGGGATTCTCAAAAATTTCAACTTATCATACTTGATTCCCTAATGTTTTAAAGTTTGAATAATCAAAGTACAAGCACCTATATCTTAATTCTCAATATATCGATAGAAATCATAAACTAATCAGAATAAATTCCTAATAGGAGACTGAAGATATTACTATTAGGAAAAGTTCAGGAATTTCAAAGATAGTATAAATAATAAGTTACCCCCCACTTAAGATGTACATTGCCCCCAATGTACAAGGAAAATATTAATAACAATAAAAGCATAGCACCATAAGATAGGGAAGGGTATGAAACTCCCTACTTTGGATGGATTAGTGGAAGAGCTGGTCGGTTTGGCACTGTGTTCCCTTTTTCATAGAGATTTGAGCTGTAGAGCTCCTTTGAAACTGCGAAGGGGTTTATTAGTCGTGAGAGGTTAAGAAGAAGAGGGATTATTTCGTTAGGAGATAACCGTTATTATAATAAAATAGAAAATTTACTAAAATTCAAAATAAGGAAAAATATAAGAAAATTAAAAGCTGCAAAAAGGAAAAAGAAAAACTAATATTAAAGGTTAAGATTAGTGTGTATTAGGTAGAAAGAGAAAAATAAAAGATAAAATAGAATAAAACAAAAGTAAAAAGAAAAATAAAGTAAAATAAAATAAAAATAACAAAAAGAGGATCTAATCCTCTGGTGGGTGTCGTGGTGGTGGGACGATGCCAAGGTGTTGACATATGTGTGCTAAGGTGGCGTCGATGTAATCGAGGCGCTGCTCAAAGTGGTCCAGGCGCTCGGATATGTCAACACTGGAAGCTGCCGTCTGCTGTGATCGTGTAGGGCGTGGTGGCTCAGCTGGCGCATCCTCGGCTGGTGGTGGCGATGGGACATCATCAGGAATGTCCTCTAGATCCTCGCCTTCTTGGACAAGGCGGAAGTGAAAGTGGTCGCCACCGAGTCGTCTCTCGACCATCCTCATCGAAAGCATACTCTGGATGCCCTGGGAGGACATCTGGTCAAGTAATGTGTAGGAGGAGGTCTGGGCTGTGGTGTTAAATAGGCCGAAGTAACGGCCTAGTCGAGTGATGTACGGGCCCATGGATACGACTCCCTTGCGGTGCCTCTCGGTCTGATGTTGCATGGCGAGTGCGATGAAATATGCAAGGTCAATGGGGTGGCCATTTGCCATGCACCATAAGAAGTAGACATCGTGTGTGTTGACGACGTCTGTGCTCTCTCGGCGACCTGTAATAGTATGAGCTAGGAGTGCGTGGATATACCTGAGAGAGAGAGGGAGAGCGGAGGCTTTGCTGACGCTGGAGTTTTATAGTTGTCTTCCTGGGGCAATCTCTTTCCAGTAATCAAGGGGTCGGATATGGATGCGCCTAGAAAGGGTGGGGAAACTCTCCTCAGCCATAAACTGCTCGGTGTAAAGGCCGAGTGCCACACCGAATTCTGGGACGCTGAGTTGTCGAACAAGTCCTCCCAAGCGAAATTGGACTGTCCCAGGATCATCGAACCGTGTCATCACCGTCTGAAGGTGGAATGTGGCACAGAACTCGAGAGTGAGTTCAAGGTATGTGGGCTCCACGATCTGAAAGAACTGGTCCCATGGGTCAGTGGTGAGCAGGGCCCGGACATCATCTACCAAGTGGACTTGTTCGAGGGCCCTCCAGTCGATGCATCGGCCCATCGTGATATTGCACGCACACAGCAGCTGGTAGCGTTCTTCCTGGGAGTCTTGTGAAAAAGTAAGAAATGGGTGGCGCACCTTGGAAGTGGGCCTAGTCGAAGATCTCCCTGGCCCCTTTCGTTTCTTAGAGGCGGGGACGGCAGCTTTCCTGGCTCGGGAAGATGACATGGGATCTACAAAAAAAATAGTAATTGATATTAAAATATAAGAAAAATAAGAAATGCAAATAATTAAAAATAAAGAGGTTGAGTGATAAAATAAAATAATTCCTAATATGAATGAGAATTAACCTTGGTAGTAGAATCTAATCATTTTTAAAATTTGCATAGGGATTCCTTTTATGAATGAATGTATATATACTAAACTAAGTAACAAATGGCATATTCATGTGTGTTTAAGTGGCATATTTACAATGTGTATTAGGTGGCAACTAACTATGGTGTTAAATGGCAAAAAATTGGCAAATGGAATCTAAAATGGCAAACCAAATTAAAAATTCTAAACTATTCTAGATTATTCTCTATTTCCTAGTTCTCTAATAGCCTAAGTCAGTAATAACATTAAAAAAATGCAGTAAAAATAAAATAAATGAGAAAAAGGGAGAAAATAGAACCATACACGGCCTGGAGATCAGTCATTCGTTAAACGCATGGGCGTGTAATAGAGTACACGGGTGTGTTTGAATTGACAGTAGCTTCCACGAGTTTGTGGCACGGGCGTGTTGATCTATGTTTGCCCGTATGGAAGTTGCAGGGTTGCCACGGCCGTATCGCACGGCCATGTGTTTTTCTGTCTTACCCGTGTAGATGTCGAAGAGTCGCCACAGCCATTTCGCACGACCGTGGGATTTTATCGGAAGCCCGTGTTTTGGGGAAACGGTACTCTATTTGCACACGGTCTGCCCACATGACCGTGTCTCTGCTTTTCAGTATGCGCACGGCCTTAGGCACGCCCGTGTGCCTGGCCTTGTGGTCCATATTTTCTGCAGAAAAAGTGTTAGTTTATGCAAGAAAATCATGAAAAAAAATTTTTAAAAAGGAGGTTACTATGTTAGTGCTCGAGTTGCCTCCCGAGAAGCGCTTATTTAGAGTCTAAGCTCGACTCTTCCTAGAGATGTCAAGAAGAAACGGGATGGAGCCTAAGCTCCTCCTTGTTTTCTGCAAAATTCTCAATTTTATAATGTTTTAGCCTATGGCCATTTACCTTGAAAGTTCCGTGGTTGGGGTGTGTTACCTCGACAGTGCCATATGGAAAGACTTTGAGAACGGTAAACGGACCTGACCACCTTGATTTGAGTTTTCCAGGGAATAGTTTCAATCTTGAGTTGTAAAGCAGAACGAGATCACCTGTTTCGAAATGCTTAGGTTGTTTTAGCCTTTTGTCGTGACGTCGCTTCACAGTTTCCTTATATAATCGTGAATTTTCGTACGCATTGTAGCGCCATTCATCTAGCTCATTTAGCTGCAGAAGTCTCTTTTCACCTGCACTTTTAAGATCAAGGTTTAGAAATTTTATAGCCCAGAATGTTTTACACTCGAGTTCAAATGGTAGATGACAATTTTTTCCATAAACGAGTTTATAAGGAGATGTTCCTATGGGTGTTTTAAATGCAGTTCTGTAAGCCCATAGTGCGTCATCTAATTTTCTAGACCAGTCCTTCCTATTTGATTCTATGGTTTTTCTAGGATGCGCTTCAGTTCTCTGTTTGTCACTTCGACTTGGCCGCTAGTTTGTGGGTAGTAGGGGGTGGCTGTTCTGTGGTGTACTCCATACCTTCTTAAAATTTTTTCAAATTGGGTATTGCAAAAATGTGTTCCCCTATCACTTATGATTATCCTAGGTGTTCCAAATCGAGAAAAAATCTTCTTCAAAAATCGTACTACCATTCTAGCATCATTTGTAGGTAAGGCTTGAGCTTCTACCCATTTTGACATGTAATCTACTGCTACTAGTATGTACTTATTTCCGAATGAATTAGGGAAGGGTCCCATAAAGTCTATACCCCATACATCAAATATTTCACATGAAAGTATATAGTTTTGAGGCATTTCATTAAGTTGGGAGATATTACCTGTTCGTTGGCATTTATCACAAGAAGTCACATACCTGTTGGTATCTCTGAAAAGTGTAGGCCAGTAAAAACCTGATTCGAGAACTTTATGGGCGGTTCTGGTTCCATTGTGGTGTCCTCCTGTGGGTCCTGAGTGGCAGTGTTCCAAAATTTGATATGCCTCTATGTCATCAACGCATTTCCGTATGACCTGATCTGCACAAATTCGAAAAAGAAAAGGATCTTCCCAAAAGTAGTTTTTCACATTAGCAAAGAATCGCTTCTTTTGCTGATGGGTTAACCCTTTTGGGGTTATATTGGCTACTAAATTATTTGCAAAATCGGCAAACCAAGGAAGTGTCGTACCTGCTAAAGTTAGGAGTTGTTCTTCAGGGAACATATCGTTTATCTTTTCGAGGTACCTGGATTGTGTATTTTCTAGTCTCGAGAGGTGATCTGCTGCTAAATTTTCGGCTCCTTTCTTGTCTTTAATTTCCAAGTTGAATTCCTGTAAAAGTAAAATCCATCTTATTAACCGAGGTTTTGCATCAGGTTTGGCTAAGAGATAACGAAGAGCTGAATGGTCAGTAAAAACAATGACTTTTGACAAGATTAGATAAGATCTGAATTTATCAAAAGCAAAGATAACAGCTAGTAATTCTTTCTCCGTGGTGGTGTAGTTGGCTTGAGCAGCTGTCAATGTTCTGCTGGCATAGTAGATTGGTTGGAAGTGCTTGTCCCTTCGCTGTCCTAAAACTGCACCTACGGCAAAATCACTTGCATCGCACATTAGTTCAAAAGGTAGATTCCAATCAGGTGAAATCATAATTGGAGCGCTGACTAACTTGTGTTTAAGGTGCTAAAGGACTCTAAACATTCTTGGTCGAAGTTAAAAGGTATGTCTTTTTCTAGCAATTTAGTTAAAGGCTTAGCTATTTTAGAAAAGTCCTTAATGAATCTATGATAAAAACCGGCATGTCCTAAAAAACTTCTTATAGCTTTAACTGAACTAGGAGGGGGTAGTTTCTCAATAGTTTCAACTTTAGCTTTGTCTACCTCTATTCCTCTATTAGAGATTTTATGTCCTAGTACAATACCTTCCTGAACCATGAAATGACATTTTTCCCAATTTAGCACTAGATTTGTTTCTTTACATCTTATCAAAACAAGTTTCAAATTATTCAGACAGTGTTGGAAAGAGTTACCGACAACAGAAAAATCGTCCATGAATACCTCCATGATATCTTCCACAAATTCGTTAAAAATAGCTAGCATGCATCGCTGAAAAGTAGCAGGAGCGTTACATAAACCAAAAGACATTCTACGATATGCAAACGTACCGTATGGGCATGTGAACGTCGTTTTTTCCTGATCTTCTGGAGCTATCAAAATTTGGAAGTAACCGGAGAGGCCATCTAGGAAGCAATAATACATGTGACCGGCTAATCTTTCTAACATTTGATCGATAAAGGGCAAAGGAAAATGATCTTTTCGAGTGGCGTCATTCAGCTTTCGGTAATCTATGCATACTTTCCATCATGTGACTGTTCGTGTTGGCACGAGTTCTTTTTTGTCATTGGATACCACGGTTAGCCCACCTTTCTTAGGAACAACCTGCACGGGGCTTACCCAAGAACTATCAGAAATAGGATAAATGATACCTGCATCAAGAAGTTTAATTACCTCAGCCTTTACGACTTCCTTCATGTTAGGATTTAATCGTCTCTGAGCTTGCACTGCTGGTTTATATTCATCTTCCATTAAAATCTTGTGAGTACAAAAAGAAGGATTAATTCCCTTGATATCTGAAATTTTTCAGGCTATGGCTTGCCTATGTTTTCTTAATACCTGGAGCAGTTCTTCCTTTTCTCTAGAGCTTAAATTTGATGCAATAATAACCGGTAAAGTTGAGTTCTCCCCTAAAAAGGCATATTCTAAGTGTTCTGGCAGTTGTTTTAACTCTAATTTAGGGGGTTCCTCAATGGAAGGTTTCTGTCTTAGCTTATCATGCATCTTTAAATTGTCATAGCTTATGTGTTTAGTGATAGTTTCGCTAGAGTCTAATTCTTTTCTTACATTCTCTACTTCTAAGGAGGTTTCACCCTCCCCCTGAATAAGACACAGTTCCAGAGTGTCGGTGATAGAGATTTCCTGCAAATTATCTTGAACAAAGTAATCAACCATATCAACAAAATAACAAGAATCATCTTGTTCTTTGGAAAATTTCATGGCATCATAAATTTTAAAAATGACTTCCTCTTCACCAACTCTAAGAACTAATTTACCATCTCCTACATCAATGACAGCTCTAGTAGTGGCTAAAAATGGGCATCCTAAAATTAAAGGTACGTCAATGTCCTCATCCATGTCAAGCACAACAAAATCTACAGGGAATATAAATTTATCGACTTTTACTAGCACATCTTCAATAATTCCCCTAGGATACTTAACAGATCTATCAGCTAATTGGATGTTCATCCTAGTGGGTTTAGGTTCCCCTAGACCTAGTTGTTTGAACATTTTATAGGGCATGAGATTAATACTTGCACCTAAATCAGCCACTGCTTTATTAATAATTAAGCTACCAATTAAACAAGGGATAGTAAAACTCCCTGGGTCCTTTAGCTTTGTTGGCAGTTTATTTTGGAGAATGGCTGAACATTCCTCGTTGAGTTCCACTGTGGCTAATTCTTCCAATTTTCTTTTGTTCGTCAGGAGTTCTTTTAGGAATTTCGCGTATTTTGCCATCTGTGAAATTGCTTCAACAAAGGGTAAGTTAATATGTAATTGTTTGAAAAGTTCAAGAAACTTACCGAATTGGGCGTCTGTTTGGTCATTCTTTAACCTTGCTGGGTATGAGATGTGAGGTTTGTATTCCTTGAGTGTTGGAGTGGTGTCATCCTTAGATTCCTCTACTTTATCCTTCGGCAGTTCGTGGGCATGCTTCTTTTCTAGTTCTGCTAGCACTTGTCCATCTCTTAGAATGATTGCTTTCACATGTTCTCTGGGATTTGGTTCATTGTTGCTTGGAAGCCCACCATGAGGTCTTTCTAAGATTAATTTTGCAAGCTGAAGATTTGGTTCTCGAGTCCTTGGATAGAGGCCTGTTGTTTCTTTAATGCTGTTTTAGTGTTTTGGAAACGAGTGTCTGAGGCGGCCATGAATTTAGTGAACATGTCCTCAAGGTTCGGCTTCTTTTCTTGTTGAGGTGGTGGCTGCTGGAATACCGGAGGCTGTTGTCTTTGATTTCCTTGTCCTCCCCATGAAAATTTTGGGTGATTTCTTCAACCTGTATTATAAGTATTACTATAAGGATTATTTTGAGGTCGAAAGTTATTACCCATATAATTGGCTTGTTCGGCTTCCATGTTGTGTAGATGGTCTGAATTAAACATATTTCCTGGGGCTGCATCACATTGCATCACTGATTGAGCCTGCGTGGAACCAACAAAATTATCAATTTTTTTATTCAAAAGTTCTATTTGGTTAGTGAGCATAGCAACAGCATCAATATTATAGACTCCTGCGGCTTTCGTCGGCTTTATCCTCATGACTTGCCATTGATAGTTATTCAATGACATTTCCTCAATAAATTCGTAAGCTTCGTCAGGTGTTTTATTATTGATGGTTCCGCCTGCGGCTGCATCGATCATCTACCTAGTTGATGGGTTTAATCCATTGTGGAAAGTTTGAACCTGTAGCCATAAAGGTAATCCGTGGTGAGGGCATCTTCTTAAAAGATCTTTGTACCTTTCCCAGGCATCATAAAGTGTTTCTAAATCCATCTGCACAAAAGAAGAAATATCGTTTCGTAATTTAGCAGTTTTAGCAGGGGAAAATATTTAAGCAAAAATTTTTCAGACATTTGGTCCCATGTAGTAATTGAGCCTCGTGGTAGAGAGTTTAACCACTGTTTTGCCTTATTGCTTAGGGAAAATGGAAATAGCCTTAGGCGAATGGCGTCATCAGTAACGCCATTGATTTTAAAAGTGTCGCATAGTTCCAAAAAATTGGCTAGATGTGAGTTGGGATCTTCATCCTGTAAACCATCAAACTGCACAAGTTGCTGAATCATCTGAATAGTACTAGGTTTTAATTCAAAATTATTAGCAGCGATAGTAGGTCTAACAATACTAGTTTGAGTACCAATCACACTAGGTTTAGCATAATCATACATAGTACGTGGAGCTTCTTCTGGTTCAGCGGGTAGTGCTGGAGGTTGGTGAATATTTTGATTTGCGGCCATCTCTTCAGTAGGTTCTGGCTCTTGCTCAAGTTCCTGCTCTGGATAATGTAAACTTCGTCTAATTTCTCTACGATTTCTGCGGACTGTAGCCTCCAAATCTTCGTCAAAAAGGAGTGGTCCTGACGGGTTACTTCTAGTCATAAACTAGAAAAACCTAAAAAAAAAAAATTTAAAAGAAAGAAAAAATAACAATAAAAATAAAAATAATTAAATAAATAAATAATGGCTAAAGTAATAGAAATCGAGCTTTCGTAATATTTCAGTTATGATCCCCGGCAACGGCGCCAAAAACTTGATATCGCACGTGATATGAAGTAATAAAATTTATAAAGAACTTGATCAAACCCAAACTGACTGATATCACGACGTTTTTAAGGCAAGCGCACCTGTCGACAGTAGTATAGTCTAGTGATAAGATCGAGTATCGTACCCAAGGGAACCGAAAGTACTATTACTCACTTTCTTTCTATTATTTAACCTAAAAATTAAGTGAGGGTTTATTTAAAACTACTCTAAAACTAACTAAGAAAAGCAGGAAAAATAAATTGGGAAGAACTTTTAGGGAAAAGCTGATTGATATGATCAATACTTAAGGGAGAATCCACCTAGACTTCACTTGTTATTATTTTCTTGAATTATACGAGTTATTTACTTGACTTGATCCGTAGAGATCCCTAATCTATGCTAAACCCTCCGTCGAGGTGAAGAGCAACTAGGCCTAAGTTGTTAATTAAAGTTCCCTTATTAATTAACTCCCTAGGTTGCATTAATTCTATCTATGGTTCCCCATATTAGGTTTGACCCTAATCCGGCAGATTTATGTCGCCCTATGTCTAGGGTTGCATGCAACTCCGCTTAATTATGGTAGATCTACTCTTATCACAGGGACTTTTGCTCCTCTGCTCTAAGCACATCCAATTCTTGAATCAATACCTAGGACTATTAAATCAAGGATTAAAAACACATAATTAAGAACAATTCAAGTAATTCTCATAATAATCAAGAATAAATAACAAG
Source organism: Gossypium stocksii (assembly GCA_020496765.1). Taxonomy (NCBI): domain Eukaryota; kingdom Viridiplantae; phylum Streptophyta; class Magnoliopsida; order Malvales; family Malvaceae; genus Gossypium; species Gossypium stocksii. The sequence goes on from CM035623.1 coordinate 9,113,754, forward strand.
ATCTGTCTTAGGTTTCATCCTCCTCAAGTATTTGAGGGGTTTAGTTCATAATAATAAAAGAAAACATCTCAGAAGTTATAAAATAACAAATCATAAAAGAAACCAAAAAACCCCTGAAGGAATTTAGGAGAATCCTCTATGTTGATGCAGAACTTCGGCTTCTGAGATGAATCGATTGGCTTCTCCCTTCGAGTAATCCCTTGCTTCTACCTGTGGTGTGGCAGAAAGACGAGAGGAAAATAATATAGAGGGTGTGTAAAAGATGGAAGAAGGCCCCCTCTATGTTGCCTCTTGGGTCTTTATATAGAGAAGTTTTGGGGACTCTTTCTTAACCCCTAAGCATCCCAATTTGAGTGAAATTCATCTTTTCCGCGACTAGAACACGTCCGTGTGCCACGCCCATGTGGGTTTCGACAGAGGCCGTGTGATTCAGCACGCCCGTGTACAGTGGCCGTGCTTGTCAGGGCTTTGTCCGTGTGATCTTTGTGAGGCACGCCCGTGTGGTACGGTCGTGTGGCACGGCTTGGCCCGTGTGATTCGTGCATTTTGGCCCATTTTTCACCTTTTTGGGCTTGTTTTCTGTTCTTTCATCTTCCCTAGGCTCTCCTGAGTATAAGATATGAAAAAGAACAATTAAGAGCACCAATTCTCACTAAATTGATAATAATTCATCCATAATATAGGCTAAACATGAGGTAAAAATATGTATAAATTAGCGCTTATCAAATACCCCCACACTTAAGCCTTTGCTTGTCCTCAAGCAAAATCTCAATCCCTAAAGGAAACCATTCTTCTTAATTCATAATCCTTATCAATAATAATTCAAATTAATCCACAGGTAGTCATATAATGAAAATTCAATCTAAAGAACATTTAAGACTCAATCACTTTAAGTTGAGAATTTTATCATTGAAAACATAAGTCTTTTCCTTCCTTCTAAGTAGTTATCTCTCCATCTTAATTAACAGGAGTTGACATCCTCACTAAAGGTTCAATCTATTCACTCGAAGTGTTTAGGGTTCAAAATTTAAGCACTCCTTAGTCAACCTGAAAAGTTATTACCATAGGCTTGCAATTTTTTAAAAATGTCCCCAGTGGAGTCGCCAAGCTGTCGAAACCATTTTTTAAAAATAGGGGAATCGACTTTGATTTGAAAGCGAAAATAAAAATTAGGAGTCGCCACCAATTTTTTTTGTTTAGGTGTGATCGGATCACCTCGAGATTCAATCACTTTAATAAAGTTTAAATTTACTAAAACGATAATTTTTGGTCTACGAAATTTAGCAAAATGGGTTCGGGAGTCGGTTACGCACGAGGAAGGATTAGCACCCTCGATATGCCCAAAATTGGCACCTAATTGGTTAATTGATGTCTTGATGTCGAAATTTGAGAAGTCTGTGAATAATTTAAAAATACGATCCTCTCTTTTATAAATGCTAGATTTAATGAGATGCCTTAGTAAATCAAATGCTTGGATTAAATCAAAACCAATACTAAAGATTTACTTCTTTTAGCGAAACAAAATGCCACATCCAGTACGTAGGACACAACATTTTAAGTCTTCAAGAATAAGCTCATCCTTAGGTTTCAAAACTCTTGTACTTCAATATCAAGAGGTCATTCGATCATTTGAGCCAATTGAAGAAAATCGAAACCCAGTGCGTAGGGCACGATCCCTTGAATTTCTCCAACATCGAATATCGCCTTTATTTTCTAAACTTTCTTTAAAATCAGTACAAAGTTTAAAAAACACATATTCATTTTGTTTGGAGTAAGAAAAGCACTCTATTGGATAAATGTGTTGGGGCTTAATTAAGAATTCGATGACCAAAAAGGCATAAAAAAATATACATGAATAATATCACACTAATATACAACAATATTGCAAGAATACAAGTGAATGAATTATGGTATGCACAATGACAATAATCACTCATATATGTTATTTAAAAAGTTAACATTGATAATGAAAATAAGATAAAGGAAATGATTTAAGGTAATCAATAAATAATTCTTATAAAAGACGATTCAAGATAAAAAAGGAAAAAATAGTTAAGGTAAACAATGAAGGGAAATTCCAAAAAAAAATCCTAAATCAAGTAATATAACAAGATTAAAATAATATGGAAAAGTTTGCAATGAACTTCATGTGCATAAATGCCTTGAAATAAATTGTATGAAAGGTGGTTTAAAAAGAAAGATATACTAAAGCTGTTTAAAATATTACATAAACAAGTTTTAAAACAAATCCTATGTAAAAGAGACGTAATAAGTAATATACAAGATGTTTTTAGACATAGATAATATACAACAAGGGTAATATACATGTATAATGGTTTAAAATAAATAATATGTATAAAAAACATACTAATAATAATGGAGCATTTTGAGATAAGTACATGAAGTTTAGAATAAGAAATATAAAATAGTTTGAAATAAATGATATCTAAACCCATTTTGACATTCTACATGAAAGCTCAAAATAATATATGAAAAAGAGATTTTTTGTTAAATAAATAATATACTAAAATAGTTTTGAAAGAATGAAATAAAAAAAATGAAATAAAATATATATATCTTGTAAAAGATCTAAAATAGATAATACATAAGGAAAAATCAATTTGGTACAATAATATACGCTTATGAAAAATGAATAACATACAAAAGATATAGAATGAACAATAACAAAAATTTGAAAGTAAATAATGTATATGCTGAAAAACTTAAGAAATAAACAATATGTAAGAAAAAGATAATTCAAAAAATGAAATACAAATACTTCAAAATGAATACCATGCGATAACTTAAAGTAATAATATGAGATGGCATAAAATACATGTTAAAAGCCTCTTTTAAAAAAATAAATAAATAATCAAAGGACGAAATTGAAATTTGATCAAGATCCAGGGTAAAAAACGCAAGGGCAAAATAAAACCATTGTGGGACTGAAACGAAGCGCGTCTGAATTCATAAGGACCAAAGGGAACAATATTCCCTGTCTTAATGAGCGTGTTCAGCGAGATAGGTTGAAGGGGGGCCAATTTGATAACCATGCAAAATCTGAGAGCCAAATTATAAAACAAAAGAGGCCCGATTGAGTGGCATCGCAAAAGAGTGAGGCCCTTTCGCGAAAATATCCCATTAGTTGGGATTGCGCGGATCATGGGGCATATGAAGCGGGTTTGAATCGGGTTTGGGCTGCTTAAATGGTACGGCGCCGTTTTGCATTTAGAAGGCCAAGGAATTAATTTCCTTTCAGCCCTATCCCCGAAAAGAAAGAGTAGAAGCAGAGGCTTCTTTCTTCTTCGTTGCCCCTTTCCTCTGTTAGGGTTTTGAGACCCGTTTGTGGCGCCGTCGCACCACTAGTTTCCCGGTAGCCAATGAAGGCAGCACCAAGCAAAGCACGGGGCTTTTAGCCTCGTTCAAGACCCTCCCCTCGAAGACCTGGCTCACGGCGCTCATGAAAGGTCCAGGTAGGGTCCCTTTATCCCTATTTCTTTTTTAAAAACTCGATTCTCTACTTTAGAATAAACTCTTGATGAAAAAGGGCATAGATCTCAAACGAGATGGTTCTTGTTCACGTTGTCTTTCCTACCCTCGTCAGAACCCGAATGGGTTTTATGACGTTTGGGTCACCGGAGTTTCACCAACATGGCGGAGATCGATTTAAAGGTGAGTTTTTTTGTTATTTATTAGTTTATTTCAAATGGCAGCAAATAGATAGACAAAGATTTAGGGTAGAAACCTTTTTTTGCTACCGGATGCTTTCTTAATATTCAAAATCTGATCCTTACACGGTCTTTTTTTGGCTTTATATCGCCGGATGATATATAAAATGTACATTATATTTGCCTATTCGCTACTGTTTTGCTGTTTCTGCTTGCGTCTGTTGTTCTTTCTTCTTTTCTGCTTTCTTTTACAGGCATAGAACGAGTCAACGGGGCTTAGAAGGCTATTTCGGTGAAAACTTCGACAAACAGTGGTGTCATCGGGCGTTGTGCGCGCCGAGGGCGCACATGGGAGGCTGCGGTGCGAGGGAAAGAGTGGGAACCCTAGGTTTCCAAAAAATTTTAGTTTTTTGGGCCATTTAGGCCCTTTGTATTTTGGGCTTTTATTTTTATTTTTGTTTTTGTTGTAACTGGACTGAACATTTCAAAACCTTGGTTTGTAATTTGGGTTTGGCCGGTCAAATTTGGACCTATACACCCTCAATGCTATGTTACTCAACTTTGTGGTGAGTTTCAGATATAGGTATGAATCCGACATGGGTTTGCTAAACTTTTTTTAAGTTCCTTTGTTTAAGTGGGGGATCAATCCCCCATACTCATTTCTGAATATTTGTTGAGCACATGTGTGCTATGCTTTATTTTAGGGAAAATGAAGAGTCCGAATAACATGTCCTCCAATTTGGTGGCAATTATACATGTTTTATTTGTGAGCTTGACTTAATTCTGAATTGAGATTAACTTATTTGAATGTCTTTCATTTGGTTGCTTAATGTTTTACCCAAAAAGAAGAAAATTATTCTTCAAAATAATATTAAGTGATGGATTTGTTTTACCTTATGAATCTTATTTATGTTTTACCTTATGCATGCTATATTTTTTCTTTTCTCTTTTCCTTTGCAGATTAAATGAGCAATTTCACAATAAAACTCATCATACACCCAAATGACATCCGCTTGTATGATGTTGGGCACAAAGTTTTACTAGTTTAGTTACTTTATTGATCTTCATGCATTTCTTCCTTGCTTCTCATTTGCTCTCCTTCAAATCTGACTTGCATTTTGTCAGAAGAAGACTCCACTTGGCTTTTAAAAAATATTTTAAGTATGGTAAGGCTATATTTCTTGGTAACTTCTAGCAATATTCTTGGTACAGGTGATGGCTAGCAAGACGAAAATATACATTATTCTGGAACTTGTGACTGGTAGTGAACTTTTTGACAAAATTGTAAGAAATTTGTGTTTACTCTTGGAATGTAAAAGTGCTGCAGGAATCAAATCTCAGTTGTGTATCAACGTTTTATTACTATATATTAATCTGGTTTTTATTGTCTTGTTATCTTTCTCTGCCAGGCAAGCAAGGGGAGGTCGAAGGAAGATGAAGCTAGAAGTATTTTCAGCAGCTTATTAATGTTGTGGATTACTGCCATAGTAAGGGTGTTTACCATCGAGACCTCAAGGTACGATATATACTTTGCGTTGATTAGCTTTTTGCCTATAAACATTAAATATATAAATTTCTTGAATAAGCATAACTGTGTTATGTAACTTAAATATGCTAGTAAGGTAAACCTCCTTTCATTGTTCTTATTTTCGAGCACCTTTCTTCATACAAGAATCCTGAGGTAAATTTTTGTATTTTTCTTTTTTTCTAATTGAAATTTTCATTTTTTTTCCTTATTTGGTTTTGCATTTTTTTTAAAAAAATTATGTGTTCTTGGATTGACAAGACCAAAGTTATTGATCGGAGTTGTTCTTATGGTTCCTTGCTATTCTGTAGAATCGGTGAGTTTATTTGTATTAGTTGAATGGAAGCATTTGAATCTTATAGATACATATTTTACGTAATTCAGATCGTGAAACTCTTAGTGTTTTGCATTAATTTCTTCTATATTGTTTGATTAATATAAGAGTCTCTAATAATGTAAGGCTAAAATCATTATAAATTATTTTACAATTCTTGAAATTGTTGTTTATTGTTGCTCCATTTTATGGACCGTTAGGTGATAGTTGGTCCTTTGGTGATATAATGAAATGCATGTTTGAGTGAATTCACTAGCTAAATATTTTATGATCAATGCAAAAAACTTTTGCTTCTAAAGATGCTTCCAGTGGGAATTTTTGTTGTTAGACTCTTGTGACTTCTTTTATGACTCTTTAACAGTTGATCTGATATTGCTAACATGTTATTTGAAGCTATGAAGTTAGTCTACATTGAAAGGTAAGGTTGTTAGTTGGATACGTTTGTTCATAAAAAAATTGACCTATATTCAACTTAGGTTACTATTTAAGTTTTGAGTATAGTTTTGGCATAGCATGCAACATGTTAATTTTGCACCATGTATCTGGTGTAATTATATGTTATTTTTAGTCTTACTAACCTGGATTATTTTAACATTTTGTATCATTGGTGCATCCATCAATTAGTGTTGATTGTTCGATACTACGTGATTGTTATGAATCATTTGCAATGAATTACTTTGGAAGATACCTTGTTGCTTGCTTGGGTATGTTCATTTCAAAGACCTTGAACTTCAAATAAAGATTTTATTTCTTATCTTTAGATCAGCCTTGCAAGATATTTCATTTAGTTTACAGTTTCTGTGGTGACATTGTCTTTTTTATTTGCTTTGCTTATGCCCTTGAATTTGAATTTTGGACACCTAGATATTATTTTCAATGTCATTAAATAGTCATTTCAACACTCTGCTTTTTCATATCTTTACTTATTAAGAATATATAGGTTCTTCTGATGTTTAACATACCATAATCATAATTCCTCTTAATGCACTAAAAGAAATATGCACTACTTCGTTAGTAAGCAAGGTACAGGATGTTGTTGAACTTCGGCCTACAATGCAACAGGAAACCAGCAGCAAATCAGCATGCAGACCAGCATTCAAGCTGAACCAGAGAAGCAGCAACATTTTATTTATTTTGTTCATTTGTAACTTGATTTAGTTCTTTTATAATTTATACTTAAAATTAGTAGGAGTAGATGATTTATGTTTGATATTATAGCTGGTATGTCAACTACATTTTGTGTGTAATTCTAGCTAAGCTTTAGTCATGTATTAGTGGGAGCAGTTATACATTAGGTAACTGCCATATTTCATTGTGACATAAATGCTTCTCAATTCAATGAAAAAGATCTTATTTTTGGAGATCAAATTCAGTTTTCTTCTTGTTCAAACTTCTTTGCATTCGTTTTTCTTTTTCTCCTTTAGCTTTCTGCTAAAAAACCAACACATGTAATCCGGACAACTTATGTTTATGGCATATAAATTTATTAATATATGTAAAAACAGCTTTTCTAAAAAATATTTTTAGGAAATCTACTAAACAATAGAAAATATTTTACACAGATTTATCTAAATACCAGAAAAGTAAATTATTTCCATAAAAGTAAATCATTTTCTAGAAATCATTTTCCGAAAAATATTTTACTGGCAAACAAACAGAGTCTTAAATTCAAATTGGTCAGTCAATTTAACCCCTTTTCTTGTAATTTTTGAGTTTTTAGAAACCTAGAACAATATACTATTGCATTTATGTTGAAAATTTGAAAGTTAATGAATTTTTGGATATAGTTTATGTTGAATTAATTGATGAATTAGGGATTGAATTAATAGAATTTTAAGTTAGAATTGGGAAAATGATTAAATTTTAGAATAAGTTATAAATTTTATGTAATAGGGACTAAATTGAAAGAATTTCAAAATTTAGTTATTGGTGGAAATTAGAGAGTTAAGTTAAGCTATAAGTAGAGTTTAAGTGGAAGTAAAGTATAAATTGTGAAAAAAATAAAGTTAGTTTTGGTTAGGGACTAAATTGGAATTTAGGCAAAAGTTGAATGTAAATTAAAATATTCAATGTGGAATTGTATTGTATTGATGATTTTTAATTGTTTAATTTTCGTAGCTAACGTGGTGCCAGAGACCTCGGCTAAGAAAGAAAAAAAATAAAATTAACAAAGGGTAGCTCGAAAATTACTGTTTGTATTTCTATAATCCGAATTTAAATATTATTTGTTATATTTTTGACTTAATGTTTATGGTAGGTGAATGAGGTGAGTGTTAGCATTTTGATAATAAATTGAGTTGATATGAATACATGATTATTGTGGAATTTAAATATTGGATATCTGTTACACTTGAATTGAATTGAATTGAATTGAATTATGTGTATATGTGATTATTTGAATTGAAATATGAAAATATTGAATATTGGTTGTATTGAAAAGTGAATTGAAAATCCTATTAATTGTATCGGGCTGAGTCGGATATAGTTGGCATGCCATAGGATTGGAAGAGTCCAGGGATACTTCGACCACGAGTCGATGAGCCACTGGGTGTCATTTTATTACTTCGGATAAATTCGATGAGGTACTGGGTACCAACTTACTTCAGCATGGCCGATGAGACACTAGGTGTCAACTTATTGCTTCGAATTATTCAATGAGGCACTGGGTACCAAATTGGTGTGTTTGGTTGGATCCGTGTATCTGTCCGAGTCCGAGTCGTGTTAATAGGGGTAAATAAATGAATTGGCAATATGAATGATTTTGAATATGAAATTGGAAATGGATATTAATATTGAAAATGAATTGTGTATCCTATTGAGAAAAACTATTTGATTAGCAATTATGAGATTGAAATAAGAAGAGATGAAAATTGAAAGAGTTATGAATGATTTGTTTACGAAATTGATTATTTGTTTGAATGATCTTGGTTATGTGTGATTAGATATATAAATATTATAAGTTCTTGTTTAAAAAGTATTCAAATTATAAAAATACCACTGAGTTTATACTCAACGTACGGTTTGTTTTCGTGAGTAGGTTAGGTAAAAGTCAAATTGCCGACTCAGCATCCAAAGTCGATCCCGAACTCAAAATGGTGATAAAAGTTTCTTTTTAGTAATGGCATGTACCTAGGTTGTTGTATAGGTCATTTTTGAGTCATGCTTGTAAATGATGTTATATTGATATTTTGGGATTTCACGAAAAATTTATAAAATACCGAAATTGTCCCGATTATTTTCTAACACGTATTTTGGGCTTCGATGACCCATAAAAGGGACATTATGATTGAATTATGAAATTAATGTTAATTATTTGTTAATGTTTGTAATTGTTCTGAAAAGCCTAGTAATGCTCTGTAACCCAGTTCCGACAAGAGATATAGGTTGGAGGTGTTACATGATGAAAAAGATAAAACCAATGTATCGTCAGTAATCCAACTAGCTGAAGATTTTCATTGTAGAAAGAACATTGACTTAATAGACCGGAGTGCTACGAAGACCCCCTTGAAAATACCAAAGGTGAGGCAAACCAATGTGAAGCATGTTGAGTTATCGGTAGGGCTACCACCTATGAAAGAGGCTTGAAAATGCTAGAGGTGTGGCAAACCAATGTGAAGCATGTTGAGTTATAGGTGGGGCTATCACCTATGAGAGAGGTGAGTTGTAAATCAAACCTTGTGAAAAAAACAATGATGCAAACTGGGCAGTTAATTTGATTAAATGCTACGAGTAAGGTACATCTCAAACACTTTCCTCTTATTTTACATTATGACTCATTGGCTGAACAAAAAAGCATAAACCCTTTCAGAATTCTGAAGTGGATAAGTCGAAAGGTTTACAAACCAGAGTTAGCAGCAATGCTCAAGGTTTACCTGATGTTCATTGTGAGGCAAGTCATAATGGAAGCAAGTAAGAGTGGTAGGCTCCTACAAACAAGATGTACAAATGAGGGAAACAGTTCGAGTTAGACAACAGCAGAAACATAAGTCAAGACAAATGTTTTCAAGGGGCAAAACTACCAACAAAGAGAATGGTTGGGAATCAATTGAGGTGTCGTGACAATTTCGAAACGAGTTGGATCAGTGTCATTCCAAGGATGCAACAAAGACATCCATAGAATGTCTCATGGAGGCCAATTAATTAAATCAAACTCATTTAACCAATTTGGATTGCCCCTATTCGTGAAACAAATGAAGAAGTCCATCTATTTGAAGCTTTGATGGCCTTATAGAGCACTCTAGTAAAACTAGAGTTACTATGGTGAATATTGTAAATCCAATGAGATAAGATTATATGAAGTTTAAATCTCTTAAGACTCTCATCTTGTAGATAGACAAGTCTTAACCGTCAATGTAATTTAAATTGTATCATTAGATTTGAAAGAGCTCAATTTGGTTCAATTCAAGTTCATTTGTCTTTTGAGTTTATTTTTGCTTCATTCTAGTGCCTTAGAGAATTTCCCTTGAAAAATTTTAATTTTTGAGAGATAGGCTGACGGATTTAAAGCAAAAGAATCGCCTGAAGTATTGCCAGACTAAAGTTCTAACCCCATAATATATGTATGCACACACACACCCTTGAGACCTAACTGCCATGTAATCACCCTTCTCAACCCTACCCCAACCCCATAACAGATCACATAATGAATAGTCAAAAGAGGATCAAAATTCAAAATAGTCAGTGTTCATACCAATTCAAGACTAGGAGAAAACATTTGTTTTGATAATACAACAGTCTTTCTCCTACTCCGTGGAATCATAGTCCCCAAAACTAGAAATTGTGAATACTTGAAGTATGCAATTTATTAACTATGCAACAAACTCTATGAGAAGTCAAAAGAACACCATTCCACAACCTTTTCAGCCACAAGATCGACTGGTATCATCTCGAAAATACTAATTTAGCAGATCCAGAATATTGCTTCCCTTATGACACAGGTTTGACTGAAAGTAGAAAACAAATATTCAATGGAAGCCAGTTTCTCAGCTTCAAATAGAATTACCTTGGAAGTTATACTTTTGGACATTTTTAAAAACGTTTACTAAAAACCTAATGCAGCAAACACTCTAGTTCTAATGCACCATTTACACGAAAATATTGAGTGATCACAATTATTTCTTCATTGTACCTTGATTTGCCTGAGTGAGAGAGAAGAATGAAGTATATAATGTTAATACCAAAATATCACAAATATAAAAGATGATCCACATAATGCAACAAAAATAGAGCAAATCCGGAATAATATGCAATACCTTCTTTTTGTGTTTGTGGACATCATTAAGATCTTCATCTCCATCATGCCTCCTTTTCTGAAATTAACTTAATTTTAAAAAGAGGGATTATTTCTTGACATTCATGATGACAAATCAGTTGGCAAACTTGTGCCGGGAAACAGCAGATACCAGTTTTATTCCTACAGAAAATTTTATTTTTAATGGTCGAAAGCAAATGCTTCATGCATAACTTCAAAGAAACAATGTCATTCTTGAACAAATAACTGATAAATTAGCTGACTGATTTTGTGTCCTTGCACGGTATCATAGACTTTTATATCCATGAGCTTAACAATCCTTCCACAATATTTGAGGCCAAATCACCTGATCAAGCAATAGCTTCAAAAGAGGTAACAAACTTCCAACCCCTTTTTTCATGGTGCTTTTTTGAGTGAATCATGATGCCTACTTCTATCCTTCTTTGTTTCCTCATCTTTATCTTTATGACGGTGCTTGAGCTTCTTATTCTCTTTATTCTTATCCTTATCTCTATCTTTGCGCTTTTTATGCTTCTTCTCTTTTTCTCTCTCTTTGTCTTTGGCTTCACCCTTTGATTTCCCAAAAATTGTAGGAACCCCTTTTTCATTCTACCAAAAGAACAAACTGGTTAAGAACTTCAAATGAAGTCACGACTAACAAAGAAAATTTTTGTCAATACGAGAACATGTATGAGCATGAATTTTTTACTGACTCAAAAATCAATTGGAAACTTAAATAAAGCTAGTCTCAAAGAAGAAAATTTCTTACCTCAGGCAATTCAACAGGAGTGGTTTCTCTCAGGTCGAAAGCATCCATAAGAATATCGAGGTCAAATGGCTGCAAGCGGACATTAGTTTCTCTGTTATACGATATATTCTGAATAAGTTGGCCCAACAGCATTCCTTCTCCTTTTCTAATTTCAGTACCTCCCACCACAGTATGAAGATAGTAAGTGTCCAAGATGGACATCGGAAGATGTTTCTTGCAGAAGAAGTCATGGTGAACCAGCAAGTTATACCGACTTACAAGATCAACAGCACCACTAAGCTCCCTTGGCCCTAAACTTTATCTTGTCAGTTAATAATAATAATAACAATAATAATAATAATCCAATACCAATTAACTTTACATGAAATTATAGTCAACTAACCCTCAAATCATCAATCCAAAATTTTCCTGTTATACTGAACCAGAATAGTCTCAAGGAACCTAAACTATTCTGTGAGTAATACTATAAGCAACATACATCATGTGTGATTTTCGCATCATTTGATTTGAGTAACTTAGTTAGCAAGTAATAGATAGTGGATGGCCACGTGCTTACATTAGGAAATTATTTAATAACTGACAAGAAAGTCATATAAATGCAACAATTTTATTAATTAAATACTTTGATATTCTCTTGAGGATAGTTTTCGAGTTAAACAAATATTTACAAGAAACATGTGCTACATGTATACAATCTATGACTGATGAAAAAATATAACCAAGCAAAATAACCATCATGCATGAATTTCAGATATTTTACACAGATGCAATATAAAATAGGGAATGATGATGACGTATCATAATGATCCTGACTGATATCAAAGAAATATCATTAACCATTATTGTCTTATGGAAAAAAAAACATATAGTCCACAAACTCTGACAGTGAAGACTGAAGAGTACAATAATAGGTAAGAACCAAATAGCAAACCCAGCATCAACCAAATAGTAAAACTATAAACCACATGCTAAAGATATGGTACCTCTTCCAAATTTCTGACCTTCCGAATCCATGAGTTAATGATTCATGAAACATTTAACATCATAGCTGTAATTTTGTAGCCAAAGTCAGGGGAAGCATCCATGAATATCAAGTAAAAGATAACCATAGAGGTAAACAAGATTTAAGGAGATCTTAATTAACGTAAAAGCCTATAATATAGCACAACAATGCTATTCTACCATTTTAGAATTCAAATGCATAGATGTCTGGTAAGTACATTTACTTTTTAATTTGTTCCCCTTCTCTCACATGTGTGCAAAAGTAGCATCTTGCAACTTTTAGGTTCTATAGCTGATTTTCACCTCAAATAAATTTCTCTAACGTAGCAATTAATTCCTCTATCATCATCTTCCTTAATTTCATTTGTACTCGGAACAAATGTATCATTAGTACCAAAAGCTGAAAATTTTTGCGACAGCATATATGCCATTCCCAATCATCATTATCTTCAACTGATACAGATCTGATGGGGAAGGAAATCCATGGAAGAGGGCACAGAGGCATCCAAATCTTCGTTCTCAAATGTGTAAATTTGTTTAAAGATTGCAAGATAAAGATGGATCAGTGTAAGGGTGTTGTGCATGTCTAAGGGTAGCTGTGTAGGATAGACCTTCTAAGTAAAAGGAATCTCCAAACTGACCGCTTTAAGGTGGAGTCGGCCAAGAATGTCTTCAGAAGGCCGATTTTGGACACAGGTTGGCCAAAACTAGGAAACCTTTTACTTACCAAACAACTAGTGTCGTTTGAATGAACAAGAATGAGATCCAGCCACACTGAAGCGCTTCTCATACTTCAATAATTTAATGACTGACACAATTCACAGTTGTGGATTAAATATGTCAACTGTGAAGCAAAACTGATAAAGGCCAGGTCGTTTACATGATAACCATTTCAGTTCAAAACAAAAGGCCAAATGGTTGTGGAACTATAACTAAATTCTATGAATAAATTTAACCCTGGAATCGTCTTCGTTTCATAAATTTCCAAGAAAAATAAAGCTAAACTATAACTAATTCTATGAACAAAGAAGAAATAAGAGGAGAAAGAGAAACATAAAAAAAAAAAATCAACTGAGAAACACGAGAAACGTAGAAAGAAATCAAGACTACCACGGACTTGGAGCGAAGTTGCTGAGATGCTTTTACAGATCACGAGAAAGCAAAGCACGTTCCTCTTCTTCTGTTCAGCACTCTTCACGCCTCAGTACCAGTAAAAAGGGAAAAGAGTGCAAAAACAAATTCGAACAAAAATCAAAACTGAGTAAATTTCAAGCAGGAGAAAAGGATTGAGAATTGAGGAATGAAATGAAGGGAGCCCAAAAGGTTGGAATGGAAGGGTTAGAAACAGTTAATCAAAGAAAGTTGGAGGCAAGGCAACGAAAGCTGTACTTTTTCAGGGTTTTGCAGTAAGATAAACGACCACTTTTTGTTTGTAAATTATACCTCTCGGCTCAGGCTTCGGGTCCGCAGCTTCTCTGAGGGTCCGTCGGGGTGTTTTATTTGCTGTCGAAGAGCGTGGGGTGATTCCTCCCCCTTTGCCAATTCCAACTTTCTTTGGATTCACTTATTTAATTATTTTAGGATATATTTTATCCTAAAATAATTAAATAAGTCACGCTGGCTTGCTGAAATTTCTGCTATTTACTCTCTTTTTTTATAAGTTAAATTAAAAATTTTAATAATATTTTATTTTATTTTATTTTTTAAAATTTTATCCACATAACAGACGAAACAAAATAATCAAATAACAAATAAATTTTAATCAAATAATGAATTTGCTTACAATTTTGTTTAAGAAATAAAATGCAATCTAATTTTTAATTTTTTTAAGATAAAATGTAATTCAATTTTTAATATGAGCACATACTTTTACCTTCATTTATGATATTTTAACCTTCATTTATATTATTAGAGTCAATTCTGTATTGCTTTTTAAAAGCACTTCTAACTCCAAAAGCACTTCTGGAAGAAACATTATGTAGAACAAGCTACTTTAGTTAAAATTTTTAACTTTTCAAAAGTGCTTGAAGCTAAAATTTTGAGCTTTTCCTCCCTCCAATATTTTTTCTTTTTTTCTTGGTACTTAATTACAAATATATTAAAATTATTAATTAAAAATAAAAAAATATTTTTTAAAATACTAATTACAAATATTTAATAATTATATTTAAATATTTAAAATATAGTTTATATATTCTTATTAAATTTTATAAATAATTACTATTTATTGCTTAAAAATATTTAAAATTTATATTTTATATATTAAAATATTAACAAGAACTTATAATAATTTTTTTATATTCTTACTAAAATATAATAATATTAACTAATTTAAATATTATTTAAATGCATATTTCTTACTTGATAATAACATGTCTAAAATATATTTTTTTTTCAAAAATACTTTTTGATAGCAATACTGAACACTCCAATTTTAAACTAAACTTTTTAAAAACACTTCTCAAAAATATTTTTTAACAATACTTTTCAAAAGCATTGTCAAACCAACACTTAGATTAATATCTTCAATAGGATATTTGTTGCTATCGGTAAAAATCACTAATCCAAGGTTTTTACCGATTATCTTCGAATAAGTCACTGGAAACGATTAACCCGTCTCAACAGCTCTAATCTTGAATCTGCCGGAAGTAAAGATTTAGAAGCCACGAATAGAATAGTACTTATATAATTAAACTATCAATAAGGAAGCAGCAGGCAAAAATGCCAGTTCCTCATATACCTAATAAAGATGCAAAGCCTTCAGTCTTTTTTTTTTTTTTTAATTCTAGCAGCAAAAGGTTGAAATTTTAGGGAAAAAAAAAAAAAAACAAGAACAAAAATTCCGATGCTGAATTCACCCAGTGTTTTCCTCAACCGTAGAATCAACTTCAGCGGCTTGATCAATCATCCTCATCAGAATCATTATCAACTCCGGCAGCTGAATTCAAAGCCTTCAACCTATCAATCAACTTCGCCTTCCTTTCCTCGTAAGACAGCTTCTTCAGGTTGTACCTATCATACAGAACCACGTAGGGAATAAAATCAAGTTTTCTTTCGAGATTATACAACTAACTAGTTTGGTCAGCCATGCCTGATTTAATATGCTATCTGAACTACGTTAATAAGCAAATTGCAAGAAGAAAGAGAAAGAAGCTTATACCTCTTGTGTTCCTTGGGAGGAGCCTTCTCGGATTTCTTTGCTTCTGGACTAGCACGAATGGCGGCATGAACCTTCTTGTACATTCCCTCTATGGTGTCAGGCTCAATGCTTCTCTTAATGTACTCACTGAAGTGAGACTGGTACTTCTCTGGCTCATCTTCCATTAAAGTCTGTCAACTTGACAAAGTGAGACTTGCAGACAACAAGATATGAAACTGTTTCCAAATTAAGACAAGAGAGAGAACTTCAACACCATCATCACTCCACTCTAACCGCCACTTCATAAACTTAAAACCTTACCCTCATGTATGCAGCAACATGGCCACCGTAAATGTACTTGCGGTGAACTTCAGGATCAAGTTGCTTACTGTCCTTGTTAAATCCAGCAAACCTCTTGTCACTGTGAGGAATATCAATCCCCCCATCCAGAGCACCCTAAAATGAAACAGGACTACACATTAAAACTGAATGAATAGAAAATGCAAGTGGAAGATTGTTGAGCTAAAAGATAATTCAAGAATAGTTTTCTTCAGCAATAAATGGCATGAAAGCATGGCCTAGCTGCTAATATAAACAGAAAAGCTTAAATACTCATTGCACAAAATTTTATCATATCAAAACAATTGTTCTGATACACACAAAACTCTAATCTTTCACTTCCAGAAATTTAACCTCAACAAATAGGGTTTAGGCTTTAGGCTTTAGTGTTCATATTGAAAACAATGGTACATGCACTGAAAGAAATGTTGAGGTATACAGATGAGAAATATCAATGCACTACAAACTCAATTAGCAAGCATGATTATAACTGGGAAATTCATATATTTGTGTTATGTTTGTATATATTTCTTGTATCATAAACATGGCTCAGGTATTTTATATATTTATCCAACTTTTGGTAAGTTAGAAAATTTGCCAAGTCTAGCTATGATCAAAAGAATCCACAAAGAAAACCAATGAGCACAACCTGAATCAGGACCCATAAATAGGAAAGGGTTTCCACTTACCTTGAGAACACCAAAAACACGGTTACCAGTAGTAGTTCTGATAAGACCAACATCAAGAAGCGCACGGAAAGGCCTCCTGGTCTCTGCTGGTTCAACAGTGAAGTCCTCCCCAGTTGCCTGCGAGCAAATGACACATGATTTACAAACTTATCATACATCTAAACAAAAGATGTAAACAACCCATAATTCTTCAAACCTTAAAAACAATGGCACAAGCATACCTCAACATTTCCCTCATACTCAGCATCCATCTCTAGTTGCTTCAGTGTTCGGCGAGCCAAGAGGAGTCCAACACAATAAGCTGTGTTTGAAGCATCATCAAGTAAGATACCACCCTCAACCAGGGAGTAAAAAGATCATTTGAACATTCATACAGAAGAAAATGACACACCTGCAGCATAATTGGTAAGGCCAACTTCAAGTCCATAGCAGGGAAGTTCATGAGCATAAGCTGCTGCAAGAACTATATCACCAGAAATACTAGCATGTATAATTTGTGCAACTATATCCTTATTGGTCTAATAAATGTGTTAAGGTTGGAACGTTAACCAGCGGCCCAAAAATGTTTATACGAAGAATAAAATAAAAAATGAAAGAGTAATCAATATAGTTTAGCACATATAATTGCATACAGAAAATCTTGGTGGCCTCAAACAAATTATCAGGCTGTCGGAACAAATTACTCACAGAAGTTGACATAAATTATGGCTGCTTGCTAGTTGCTACCCACATCATAAACCAAATGAAAGTGAGGAAGTGGGGGCGGGGGGAAGATAGTCAGTCAAATATTAGGATACAAATCTTGCAACCAAACGATATTTTGGGGTATTGTACTTGTTCTTATCCTGATTGATAAGACGGTTCCTGGCCCGGTAGTCAGTCTTGCCATCTACAAGATTAAAAAAGTATTAAAACATCAAAGAAAGCAAGGACAGATCTGCGTATCACTATTTAAGGTACAGGCATCAGTATCATACCTCGTCTTCTCTTGAACTTCACTTGATATCTTTTGAAGTATGCCTTTGACTTTTGAGCTTTCACGTAAGGCTAGGCCACAAAACAAACCAACTCAGCAAAATGAGAAAGCATATATGATAACCATTTCAAACACAAATAAACCTATAAAACTGTTAAGTACTATATTATTTAGACTGAATGTAAATGTCATAGAGAGTATGTTCAACACTTTTTTCAAGTTTTTCCATGTTTTTGGGGATCTTGGCGGATTTATTTCCCAATTCCTATGTCCAAATATAGATCAAACGTAGGTAATTAAAAGAAAGATAGCTAGTCAAAGTAACATAAGCATAAGTTAAGTACTCAAGTCCCATGCTTTTCACAATTACAAATATTGTACATTACATCAATACTTACCACCATAATTTTTAGCTTTAAGAGATAATATTAACAATCAGTAAACAATGTTATCTTCTATAAACACATTTATTTTCATAACAACCAAACATTTCCTAAATCTTTCCAATGAAAAATAATAATAAACAGCTTTAATTTCTTGATGCTAGCTTCGATTCGGGTCAATTCTACTAAAGAATTCAGGAAAAAGGAAAATGATAAAAAAACCCTCGAAGACACTGCTTAGACTGAAGTTAAATATATTGCAGGAAAACAAGAGATTAGCTCATTCTATTGATTCTTTTCTCAAACAAAATTGTAAAGTCGTAAAGAAAATGCATTCACTATTTCATGTTTTCATGAATTTTAATCAATCAAAAACGAAGAACAAACAGGAATCTAACATTAAAAACGGTACAAAAACAGATTTAAGAGAACCTAAATTAACAAAAAAAGAAGAAGAGTAGAGTAGAAAAATATATAAAGATAATAAAGTATTGTGAGGAGATTGAGATTTACCATAGCTTTGAGCACAGGGGTTAGCAGCAGAGCTTTGAGAGAGTGTAAAGAGAATAGAGATCTATCACTAAACCCTAATGGAGTCTTTTATAGTAAAAAATCAACGGTGACGATTGGTTTCATTTAGATGCTTGATTTCTCTAGGGTTGGTGGTTCACTCTAGGCCTGCTAAAAGGCCGAGTTAGCAGTCCAAACCCGGAATCCCGTCAGATATTTGGAGGCTGACTATTTCTTAATTATATAATATATTATTATTTTTTATATCACATAGAAATTAGATTTATAATAAATATGTAATACTATAATGTAACATTTAAAAATATATTTAATTTTTTATATTAAAATTTTAATAAAAACATATTAAATTATTATTTATATATTTTTATAAAATATAAAATTATAAATTTAAAATATTTGAAAATGGGTTAGGATTTTAGGGATGGTTCTGGGTTTAAGTAATTGATTTATAATTTAGAATTAGTATGGTCTAGCACTTTTGGGATATAAAACGAATCTTTTTTTTTTAGGTTATATATGGAAAGATAGAAATAAAATAATCACAATTTTGCATATTCACTTAATTTTGTTCGGTATAAGTGCTTTCTTTTAATATTCAATGCTCTTTATTTTGGGGCCTATACGATACTTGGGTATCAAGAGGGGAAGATGTAAAAGAAATTACAAACTTGACTCTTAACCTAAGTGTTATATTTGGTTATTTACTAAAATCTCCTTTTAAAGGCGAAGGATACTCATGCTACACGTTGAGTTGATTATTTGTTTGTTTCAATTTATAAAGTAAAAATTTAAAGATAAAAATATTCCCTAAGCAAAGTTTTCAAAACTGGATTTGTGACTAAACTTGTCAGGCCATTGGTTTGTACGACTGGATTAAAGAAATAATTAAAAAATCATAAAAATAACATATATATATTTAAAAAAAATCAATTCAATCTCTTTTTAACCAGGTTTAATTGGTTTATTTCGGTTCACGAATCAACCAATCTGATGTCTTTCTCTAGATCGATACCTCGATTGATTCCTAGTTTGACAGGCCAGTCCAATTCAAACAATAATGACTCTAAGTATCTACACTTCATATATTTGGAATTTAGTCATCCTACTTTTATTTTCAAGAATTCAATTCATCTACTTTTTGAATTTAAAAATCCACTTTAAAATTTTATATTTATTCACGTAACATTTTTTAATTGAAAAGTTAAATATATTAATTATTTAAACCAACTAATACCAAATCATGTTATAAATTTAAATAAAATAATTAAAATTCAAAATTGAGCATATTAAAAGGACCAAAATTAAAAATGAATCATTTTTTTAAATATATATACGGTGAGTGTATGCCAAGTGTTAGCATGTAGAAGATGGAGCTTCCTTTTATATACCATATTAGAATGATTCCTATTACGTTTCGCTCTCGTTAATTATTTGTAGGTTAAATTATAAAGTAAATATTAAAATATACTTCATAACTATGTAGTTTTTGACTTTTATTTTTAGGAATTTATTTCCTCTTTATTTTTTAATTTTAAAAATTTAAATTCAATTATTAATATTATTAATTTTTTTATTAAATTCATTGATGTGATATTTTGAAATTAAAAAAATATACTCACTTATAGTCATGTAACAAAAAAATATTAGAATAGACTTGAATTTAACAAATGATTTTAACAGTATTTACAACTCTTAAAAGTTACATTAATATTTTAATCAAATAAAGTATCTGGGCTAATCAAATGACATTACAAAAGTTGAGGTACATAATTATATAAAAAAGTTGAAGTATGAAGATTAGATCTTAAATTCAAATGTAGCACAAAGACCAAAATTAAAATTTAACCAGTTGTTAAATAATTTTAAAATTGAGGGTAACATAAGGGGAAAATAAAAAATTTATCATTCTTCTAAATAATGCAAAAACATAAGAAAAAAAAAAGGAAAAAGTGACCCATTATATATAGGTCTGGGTAACATAGGGATTTAAATTAAAATTTTACCATTTTTATGTAAGGGAAACAGAAAAATAACACTTATAAATCAAGTTTATATATAGGTATACAGATTATATATTATATTTATAATATAATAAATTATCAAATCATGCTTAGGTATTGCTAAAATAAATACAATTAGGGGCAAGATAGAAGGATCTACGAGTGCGAAGGCTGAAGTTTACTTTCTCTATTTGATGTTGATTAGAATAAGCTATTTTAACTTTACTACATTACTTCTATGTGACTTTGATTAGAATAAGGTTTTAAACTTATAAATAGACACCTCTTCTATTATTCAAATTAGACATAGTGAATTTTTTTACCTCCATCCGTGGTTTTTTCTTAAAATGGCGTCCACGTAAAATTCTGAATGCTCTATTTTTCTTTATTTTCTTTGCGATATATTGTTATTATCGATATTTTATTTTTTTACAACACATAACAATAGGCTTGCATGCAATAACAAAGGGAGAAAATTTTTGACAAATAAGTTAAAGTAATGACTCGAACTCATTAAGATACCATTTTCAACCTATATTACTATTAAAAGAATAGAAGTAACATCCATACCAACAAGTAGATATTAATGTCATCAAAACTTGGATCAATGATACTTTGTGATAATAACAACTTGTTGCAACATTAAAAACAACAAGGTTTGACTATTTCTCTTTATCCTCAAGAAATGACAAAAGATATTTGTGTATACATGTCATTAATGCCTATCATACTTACAATAACATATAATTTAAATATAAAATATTTACTTTATATCATAAAGTATTTAAAATAATTATAAAATTGAATACTTATTTGGACCAAAAATAATTTAAGTACTAATTTAAACATTAAAGCTAAATTTAGATTTCAAAAATTGTATTTACCGGGTACCTTTTAGTTCACAACTACAATCCTTACTTAGAAACTATTTGTTTTTTTAAGTAACAAGTATGATGAATTATATTCCTTTATTGTCGTAAAAATGTCACAATTTAAAATTATCGAGTTAAACTTTTTAAACTTTAACATAATTTATTTTAAATATTTTAATTAATTTAATTTCATGAAAAAAAATTTAAAACTATTCCATTGAATTTTTCTTACATCATTGAAAGTTTTCATAATATATATTAAATTTCCTATAAAAATAAATATTAAAACTAAAAAAAGTTAAAATTTAGAATAAATTACATAATTAGTCACTTAATTACAAGAACTTTCAATTTTGTCACTAACGTTTTCAATCACTTTTGTTCTGGTCGCCCTTCGTTGAATTATTAACAAAAAAATATGACATGATCCTTTTTAAATTGGTATAATAACATATTTAATTTTCAACACTTACACATTCTATAATTTTAATCATAATTTTAAATAATTCAATAAATTTAATACTCCACGTTTACAAATTTTATCAAATTGCTCTTCAAATACATCTATTAGTCAAAATCTATTGTAGGCAACAAGAAGATGACAGAATAAATTCAAGGATAATTTTCACATAACAATGGTTACAACTGACTGTAGGAAGCTAATAGAAAAAGAATGGGATGATATGAATATTGGAATTGAAATGATCCTTGGGAGACTTAAATTTAGTCTTATGAAATGGAATAAAGGCTTGGGGAACATGAACGTGGCTATTGAAGGACTTGAAAAGAAGCTGTGTGAATTTCACTTTTTTTTTTCTTCTAAAGATTTCTCACTTAAAATACTGTCCAAATCTAGTTTAAATAAAAAAAATATTAAATTCAAGCTCGGTCCTATCCATCTGTATTATTTTTTATATAAAATAAATTTTAAAAATATAATACATAAAATATACTAAAAACATTAAAATAAATGTTTATCAATAAATTAAAAATATACAAAAAAATTTACACATAAAATAACATTAAAATAATTGTAACTTAACAAACAAATGCCTCTAAAATAATAGCAAAATTAACAATAAATTAAAAGTTATATAATATCCAAATAATAACAATAAAATAATAGTAATATAATAACAAAACAAAAACAAAAAATAATAGACAACCTTTTTTAGTTAAATTTAAGCCGGGTCAGGCTCATATAAAATATTCTTACTCTAGAGGCAACTTTTTTTTTTTCAAATTCATATTTCAAACTTATAATTTTACGTGTGAACACAACATAATCAGTTATAATAATAACTAGCGGTAGTAGCATTAAATGGGTTTGTATTTGGTGGTTGCTGGTGTTTGATCTAAAGGAGTAGCGGTTTGCATGCGAGAATTGAAAATGGAGGATAGCTTGTTTGCTTTGTTTTAGGAAAATTGATTTAGGGAAAGGAAATGACATCAGTTAAAATTGATTTAGGAAAGGTATGATTAAGGATCAAATTGATAAGATTTATAAATAGGAAGAGTTTAATTTGTTAAATTATTTAGAATGAAAATCAAATTGATAAAATAAGTTAGAATTAAGAATCAAATGAGATTATATCATTTGATTTAACGGAGTATGACTAAAATAGAAACTGATAAAAAATATTTAACTAATTATATAATTTCCTTAAAGTCTGATTCTAACAATTAAAATGGGACAAGTTTAGTGGGGGAGGTGATTTCAACCAAACCTAATAATTATTGGCATCCATTTGTCCGTATAATATTTTTCTTTGTCTCTAACGCACAAATAATAAAAAGAAAAATAAAATCTGTCAGAAATATAAAAATGAAAAAGTTACTTCAGATATTTTGTGAAGGCTATGTGTATGTATATATATATATATATATATCTTTATTTCTTGCAATTTATTATTACAGCTCGGTATTAAAAGGCAAGCGGATTAAATCTAAAAGAATTAAAATGGAAAAAAAAAAAAAAAAGCATCTTAAAGCATGTTAAAAAGAGAGAAAAATCTGTCACTTTCTCGGGAAAAAAGTGAAAAAAAAAAGAAAAAAAATAGATTCGCATTTTTAGGTTGGCAATTGAAGAACAACTCTCCTCCATTTCTATCCCTTTGCAAGAAGCCACCCTTTCCTTCTCCCTTTTGTTCTCTGATTAATTACAATTGTGCCAGCATACATTTAACATCACAATTATTCCAAATAATAGATAAATTTCCAATTCATTAGCTCACATCGTTAGAATTCGAGAGAAACAGAAAGGATTTTAGCTTTTTGTTATATATGATTAATGGCTGCGAGTGCGAATCCGACGGGGAATCATCAGGAAGGTTCGTCGAACCAGAACGTAATGCCTTCTCCTCCTCCAACTGCCAATGGTGTTGCCGTCAATTCGAACAATAGTGGGGGCAATACATCGACCGCCGCCGCCGCCGTCTCGGCTGACACGCAGTCCGCGCTGAGGCACAACCCTGGCATCTCCCTCGACTGGACTCCTGAAGAACAAACGATGCTCGAAGATTTGCTCGTCAAGTAAGCTTAAGTTCCCTCTCCGTCTTTAACACTTCATTTTGTACCTCTTTTATCGTTTTGTTTCTTTCGTTTGCTTTTACTTGTATGGAACTTGTTACTCACTCTTTAATTTAATAAGCTTAAAAAAATCAGTGGGAACTGGAAATATCATTTACACATTTATTATTGATTTTCAAATTTTATACATGATTCAAAGATGTACTTGTCTTTTTTTGATGTGCGAACTTTTCAGTTTTAGCGA
This sequence comes from Gossypium stocksii, assembly GCA_020496765.1. NCBI lineage: Eukaryota > Viridiplantae > Streptophyta > Magnoliopsida > Malvales > Malvaceae > Gossypium > Gossypium stocksii. The sequence continues at coordinate 9,138,005 of CM035623.1, forward strand.
CTATGTTTGTTGCTCAATTATGATTTTGTAGGTTTGAGGGAATTGAAGAGATACTTTTGTTCTTCCTTTATTCCTTTGATCCCCTTGATGAACTTGCATTGTTTCGTACTTTAAAACCAAGGAGTTCTTTGCACAAAAGACATTTGGCTAACTATGATTGGACATGTCTTCGTTTTGGTAAAACATGCTTTCATATTACCTTGTTTTTCTTCCTTGGTCAAACTTTATGCTAGATACAGTATCATGGACTCTCCGTTTAAGTGATGTGGTTTGAGACAGACCAATAAAATATTGTTCCATAATATTCTGCAGTCTTGGGTTGAAAGATGGTTGGTGAGAACAATAGTGTTGCTTGAGTTGCTATGAATTAGAATACTATCGTTTGCCAGTTTCAATTCATTACGAGGAGCTTGCTCCCTAACACTATCCAATAATTCGTGGCATTGTGACCACATAAATTTGTGGAGTGGCTTGTTTTTCACCATCTTGATGTTTAGTTCAATAAAAGCTATTTCACTTGTTACTTGCATTTATGTTGTTGTGATATTCTAGAACGAGTAATATTTCCAAGGTATAACTATTAGCGTGCTGGTTCCAGTTAAAGCGGCCTGTTTCTTATTTAGTCTAGAGTTGATCTGGTGATCGTCCATCTAAACTCCTCATATAACTGTCCCGTCAGAAATCTAAAGTAAGCTTAATTGTGATGCTGGCTTATATAATAGCTTCTGTTATATATGTTACTTGTTTTGGTAATTTGTTCTGCCAAAAATTACTAATGTGTTTTCTCTTGGTTGAGTTTTGGGCATATTTGCTTTTTTTCCTGTTTATTTTTTGTGTCCCATATTGTTTCCCTTGTATATTTCTTCACTTGATTTTGATTACTGATGGCTTGATCAATATCTCTGTTTGCAGGTATACCTCCGATTCAACCATAGTTCGCTATGCTAAGATTGCAATGCAGTTGAAGGACAAAACAGTTCGGGAGGTGGCACTGCGTTGTAGATGGATGACTGTAAGCTGGTTACAACTTGATTATTTTAAATCAAATGTTTCATTTAATGTGAATGTCAAGAGTTTCTCTTTAGAGCTCTTGTGTAAAGGGATGTATTTGTCCTGATTTTATTGGAGGGAGAACCCAAAATCTGGTATGTTCGACATGTAGTCCTTACCACAGGGTAGAGACAGGACTACTAATAATGAGGTGGGACTTACTATAAGCTTATTCATGCCTAATTTATATTTCTAAAATGCATTAAATTGCAATGACATTAAGCTCAATTCCTGCTTTAATCTTTGTCCTAGGCTTTTTAAAGAAATGAATTTTAGATTATGTTTCATATCATATTAAAAATTCTACTTATCTAGAGCTATAAGATTCTAATTAAAGTTCAGTGTATTATAGCAGAAAGAAAGATGTCTAACATTCTTCAATGGCATGATAATAATCGTGGATCATTATTCATGGATAAAACAATTAGCTACTGATTGTGTTTATGACTGACTTTTCTTGATTCCTTGTTTAGCTGATTATCTGCCTTCAGAAAACTACTGTATGAGATAGGTTTCAACTAATTCTTATGTTTTTCTCCTGCTATTTCTTGATGGATGCCTTATCTTTTTCTAATTCGTTTGTCATCTGGAAAAGTTCTATAGCTCATTGGAAAAAAGGTCTATAGCTAGCTTGGCTGCTAGCATTCCTCTTTAAAAAAATTGTTCTATTCTGTAATTTTGTACAGCATAATGTCTGTAGAATGTGTCATAATCATTTTGTTTGTATTTGTAGTAAATATGTATATATATATATATGCATTTTATTTGTGTGCCAAAAAATCACCTAGTTGAATATGCTTGCAGAAAAAGGAAAATGGCAAACGAAGGAAGGAGGATCATTCAGCCAGGAAAAATAAAGACCGAAGGGTATTTTTTTTTCAGAATCTTCATGCTAGTACAATTGATATGTTCAATGTACTTGTAAACTGCTTATATTTCACAATTGTTCCTTAAAGTCTGGCTTCGGAAGAAAGTTCTTTCCCTGTGATCATTTCTTGAATGAAATTACCTAGCCCGTTTGGTAACTTTTGTAGTTTCTCAGTCTCTCTATGAATTCTAAATCTGTTTCCTATGGTCACTGAGTTTGTAGTTTCTAAATCTGTTTCTCTATGAATTCTAAAGCCCGTTTGGGCTTTCTTGACATGACAGTTGCTTCAAATATAAATATCACTCACTACTCCTGTGATTGTTATACACTCATCATCCTTCATTACACATGCATATTGAAGTTCTTGAAATAAAGGTGTGCCTGAAATGATTCAAGCAGGAGGCAACCAGATAACATATCAAGGTTACATAAGTAGCTGGTACATGTAACACAATTATGTAATTTCCACTGTGCTTTAGGTGCATGTTTAATTGACTGTCTGATAAATAAAGCTTAAAGTCTTGGGCATATGGTTGAAAGTTGAAACTTGTGCAGAGAAGGTCTACTCCATAGCGTGTTCAACCCAGATAGATCTTTTGCATGATATTCCACACTAATTCTTTCTTTTTTTTTTTTTTTTTCAAAGAAATTTCTTTATGGTATTAGGTGTTTTTGTCAATGCTCTAGCTTATCATTGTTAAGCTCAGTTGGTGATGGGAGTGGAACAGTTACTCCTTCCCATTAAAAGTTTCCTCAGCCCTACGTGTGTAATTGAGCCGAGCTGAACCCAAATAGTGGCAAGCTCAAGCTCGATTTGAAATTCGGGGCTTGATACTCAGCTCGGGGTCGATTGAACATCAATTTCTAAGCTTGAGCTTGGCTTGTGACATAATTGAGCTACTCAAGCTCGAGCTCGATTAAGTTCATTCATAGTTGGATTAGCATTGTGAGCTGTTCAAATAGACTATTATAGTGCTTGAATTTGGTTCGACCGATAGCTCAAGCTGCTTGAGCTTGAGTTTGGCTCAATAATCACCAAATTGAATTTGAGTTTCTTTTAGTCAAATTTGAATAGCTTGCAAACACCCGTATCTCATTTACACCTCTAGTCAGTCATCTTGTTTATGCATTCATCTATTTGCATCTCAGTTCTTTTCTTAGTAGGCTACTTTTGTTTTTATAACCTCAAGTTTGATAGCGACATTGTTTCACAGGAGAAGGGTACGGACACTTCGGCGAAGTCTACACCTCATTTAACAACTAGACCTAATGGTCCTTCATATGCTCTACCAATGATCCCTATGGACAACGATGATGGCATCCCATATGAAGGTTTGGTTAAAACATATATTAGAGAGGACTTTACTGTTTTCCAATATAAAAATTACAGCTGGGCTGAAACTTTGAGCTGAAAATTTTATGCTCAATCAGCGGAAATAAAATTTTATGTCACTGGGCACGTAGAGCATAAACCTTACATTGAGTTTAAAATTTACCAACAGAAAAGTCTATAATCAATTTGCTTTCTTTACACCTTTTTTTTTTAAATTAAGAATTTGAATTGTCTTCTCAGCCATTGGTGGTGTGACGGGAGAACTGTTTGAACAAAACGCTCAAATGTTTAATCAGATTTCTGCAAATTTTGCAGCTTTCCAGGTGATGCATATAGTTTCAATAGAATTTTCTCCATAATTATGTGCTACAGAGACCTGCTATTCTTCTGAGCAAATATGTTCTAATTTTGCATTCATTAGTGCTGCTGTTGCTTCATTTCATTTTATGTGGTTGAGATCTCCCTCTCTCTTTGTTGGTTTTTATCTTGTCAAATAAATCATATTTCGTTGGAGTTGAAATCTTTATATTATATTCCTCTAAAACTTAATATTTTTTTAATCCCTTGCTTATATGTGGTCATTGTCGATTTTGATTGAAAGTGGCAACAGGGTAAAATAATGGAATGAAAGGGGGGGAAATCATCTTCATGTACTTAATCCCCTAATAGCTAATGGCTACTTTATTGATTGATATTATTACCATTTATTTTCCATCCAGGTACATGATAATATAAATCTCTTATGCAAAGCCCGGGACAATATCCTCACGATCATGAATGAGTATGTTACCTCTATGATTTGATTTTTCTGTTTTGTCCAAATTAGAGATTTCTTTAATATATGTTTTATGCTAATAGGACTTCATCATAATTGCATTTTTGTTGCACGAGTGCAAGTCTATAAACATTCATTTCCATGTGATGTGAAATGGTATTTTTATGGCAATCATGGACTCTTTTTCTTGTCAACAGTACCATTCTATTAATTTATTTAGTTTCCTTCATAGGAAATGATAAACATGAAAAAGCAGTCTAGGCTGGAAGCACCGTTTTTATGGTATTATAGGGGAGGGCATTTCTCATGTTCTGATAGCAAGCTAAAACTAATTTCTTAGTAATGAAAATGAGAAAATGATCCTAGTACTTGTTAATGTGGGGCAATAGCCGTAAAATTTTCTGTTGAGAGTATGATTGGTTGTTTTGGCTTCTCAGCTTCTTATTGGTAGCTATTTTAATTTCCTGTGCATGCTACTACACATTCATAAAAGTTTTACCTATCATTAAAGGACTAGCTATTTTTCACCATGTGAGATGTTAAAAGTTATATATCACCTGATGCTGATGCAAGATAGATTTGGCTTGTCGGTCTAATTATCAAGCCACACTGAAGTTTGTTAATATTTTTTGCTGAGCAAAGATAACAGCCACTGAATAATTCATATTGATCATTATGTAAAGATTCTGAAACCAAAATTGAGCAGCAAGTCAAATTTTTAGCCTTCCTACTTTGATGTCCAAATGCCTATGTCATTGTCATTAAGATATTGGGTTTATTGTTACCCAAAGTCAAGAACTTGGAACAACTTGCGGGATTCAAAATCAAATTGCATGAGCAATAGCTAGACCCATCCAAGGGCTACACGTCCGACCGATAGGTTTGGCTGTCCTAAGTTGGGCTAGGACAAGGTGTTTTTATTTAAAACTTTAATGATAATACGTATATTTTTATTTAAATTTAATTATAAATATGAATCTTAATCTAAAATATAGCAGAATGAGTTATTCGGGCTTGTCTGGGTGCAGCCCGAATGATCTTGGGTAAGAGATTTGAAAATTTTCCAGGCTCCAAGCCCGGCCCATGAGCACCTCTACCAGAAGCCATTTGGGTGATCAGTTTTTTCTCCCAATAGCTGAATTAGAGTGGAAAATGGCGTAAGCAAAACTCCTTGGAGCATGTAAATAGGCTCTGTTCTGATCTGCCATCTGGTAGAGAACAATTTTGAAATGACATTTTGTTGCGGGGAGGTCAGTCTCGGACCCTCAAACAGTGGATGTATTGTGTCTGAGCAATACCTCAACTATTTGAGGGTCCAAGTCTGACCTCCCCTCAACACATTTGTCCTCCATGTTGATGCGTACACCTATCATTGTTGCAAGCTATTTTGTTAAAGAAATTGGCACTAGTTTCATTTGACATTTGGTTTGTACAGAATTCATTAAGCTAAGGTTGTAAGTCGTAAGGGTCGAGGAAGTGAAAAGATTAAGACATTTCCTGCTGTGTGTATATATATTGTTATAGAATTCATACACATCCTCTTTATAGTTTAGGTATTGACTGAATTATATAAATTATGCAAACGCATGGGGGCTGACCCCAGCTAAGCCTGATCCTTTATTTCTATTTTGATTTACCCCCGACTGGCCCTGGAGCTGCATAGATGATTAGTTTTTGGAACAAGGATGATGAACCTTGTAAGGACCATGGATCTTCATCTCTTCCTCTCTCAATCTCCCTATATTTAGTGGAAAGTCGGACAGATGATCCTGTTGTGTAGCTTCCTGTTCTGATAGAGGGGAATGATGAGAAAGTTCCATCCCTCATGAATGCATTATTTATTGTCTTATATATATTATCTGCAGTAATTCAACAATTTTTTTCATTTTTTACCAGTTTGAATGATCTGCCAGAGGTAATGAAACAGATGCCTCCACTTCCGGTTAAGGTGAATGAAGAACTAGCCAACAACATCCTCGGTCATTCATCGCATCAGATGAAATCATGATTTGGGGCTCTTACTGATTTCTGACCATTTGTCTCAGGGCTCGGAATACTCAAGTAAAATCTGAAAGACAAGGTAAAAAAGAAAGAAAAAAGAAAAGAATAATCTGGCCCCCTTATCATTTTATCAAAATTAAAATGGCTTTCCATGTGTGTTATTTCTGATAAATTAGAATGCAAAAGTTCTATTTTTCACCCCATGATTTATAACTTTGCTTAACTTTTGATTAATTTTAGGAACTATTATTAGTCAGCGTAGCTTGTGAATATATATGTAGGTGTGTAGAACGAAATCCCTTTCTGTACTATCATCGTTGCTCATATTAGTCACTCACCCAGGCTTAGAGTTGAGTGCCGGACACCTGTTATGTGTCGACGCAGGTAAACTCATTCTTTATTAAGAATTTTTTTTCATACATTTAAAAGATTTGTGTTTCGCATGCATATCCGAACATACATCGAATGTACCAAATACACAATACATTAAACCTTGTGTAGCTGGAAAGTTTGGAATGGTTGATATCACAGAAATGTTTAGAGGAATTACCAAAATGTAACATTCCTTCCCTAGTTTAGTAGGTCCAAAGATGCTGGATAAGTATTCTGTAAATACAAACGAATTCAGCTTGAATTGTTGACATGAAACAGTATACTCGAATGTTAGCAAAGTTTATATATTACAACTTTTCACATTTCAAAAAGTTTATATATAAGTATTCTCAAGTTTCGATGTAATAAAAATTTGAATACAAGACTGACATGAATTGCTAGGTTTACATGTTTCGACGTTAATTTTTATTAATTTAATGTGTGGTTAACGAAATAACTAGAGAGTTATATATGATGTGCTGTGCTATGTGTAGGTATACATTATGTCAATGTCTAGGGACTGGTCATTAATAGTAAGAATGAATATAACTTTTAACAAGATCAATTGCTCAATTTGTACTAATTTATCTATCTTTTGAGTAAATAAGATAAAATATAATTCGATTCTTAATAGAATAATAGAAACAACCCAATGTGAAATTGGTTGACTTTGGACTTTAGCACTGGATGGAGGGTGATTTAATTATTGTAAATTCCATATGTAATAGTTTCTCTCTTTTTTCGGTTTTCAGTCTATTTTAAAATTTATTCCCATTTTTGGTCTTATTCACATGTTTCCTTATTATATAAACGAATACATGCCTGTGAAGTTCAATATTTCTAATCGAAATCGAATTTTTTGACCGGACTCTATTAAACTCGTTTAATCAAGCTCAGTTTCTATGCTTAGGCATAAGTTCAAAGTGAGGTTTTTCTAATATTAATTAAAAATAAAAGATTTTAACAGAAAGCAAACAATAATTCGGCCTACATGTTAGTGAAATGCTAAGAGATTCGAACTCAGATGAATGAGCTCATGCTATTCAAGCTCAACTCAATAAGGATTAAATTGAATTCATTTTTCTTTTTAAGCTAAACTTGAATAACTTGGGAGCATAACTATCTCAACTATACCCCTATTCAAAAGTAATAATTAAAAAAAAAAAAAATCAGTTATTTTGCGAGTTGAAGGTAGCTATCAACATGGCAGGATTACAAGTTGTTACTCAAGTAAAACAGGAATACATATTTAAGTAGGCTTCATTACTAAACATTTCTAAGAACGTATAGCAATTCAAGTATCTGAGAATGAAATCCCTTAAGCACAGCGCTAAAAACTGAGATGATCAGCTGAATCATTCGGAAGGCTGTGAATCGAACCATAGGATACAAACCAAGGTGAAATTTCATGAAGCTAGTTGTTAAAAGTAATAGATTTTACCCAACGTATCAAAGTTGAATCCCACAGAAGTTCAAGTCCCTTTCCCTTGTTGAATTTGTTGAAGAAGAGCTGCTGCCAATTGTAATGTTGCTTGCAAGCGTTTCTGTGGATCGCCATCGCCTTCTTCCGCTAGGCCAGTACCTTGCAGTTGCTGACTTCTTTGAGGTGCTTGAGAGACTGCTGCAGCTGAATTTGATGTCTGCTGCTGTTGTAACTGTTGCAGTTGAGAATACTGAGATGTTGAAAGCTCCGGAACAGGCTGGTTATTCTGTAAACCGTATCCCTGTGATTGTCTAATCATGTCAGAATGGTCCATTGTGTTTGCATGTCGAAAACTCTCCCCCACTGATGCATTTGGAGCATTCCCAACCTGTCCTTGTTGCCCGATAAGAGATGATGCTAGTTGTGCTAATTGTTCCGGTTGAAGGGCATTACTCGGCATAGATAAAGGGACTGAAGATTTGAATTCGAGCATAGATGGCTTGCTATTTCCGGGTAAAGGAATACCAGAACTTCCAGCGGTACTAGTGTATGTTTCTTGCACTGCTCTTGGCATAAATGATTGATTCCCTTGAATTGCCGGATCAAAGCTGGGAACTTGAGAGGGAGCATTTCTGGTGACTGAAACTGGATGCTGCTGGTCGTGAGAAGACCAGCCTGCTCCAAACATGGCGTTTTGCTCGGGTGCATAATCACGCCTCTGTTCATTATACATGTCTGATATATTTCCAACCGAAGGAGCAGATGCGGAAAGTGAAACAGGTGGAGTTGATGTGCCCCCATTCCCTGGATAGGAGATGTCTTTAATTCCTTGCCTACTTAATTCAGGATATGTCATAGAAGGAAATGACCCTGAAGCTGTTGATGGCTTTGCATAAGATGCATCACCATGAAAAGGTAACGAGTTTGCATCACTTCTTTCATTCAGATGTGCAGAACCGAGAGTGGAACCAGAATGCTCTAATCTCAAAACAACACCTGAAATGCTCAGTTTCCCAGGTACTTTCAGTACTTTCTCGGAAAAATCTGATGGAGGTACAAGAAACAAAGTGGTCATATCATCTAATTTAGCAACAGCCGCTCGCTGCTTCTCTCCCAAGTAATTCATGAATTCATTATAGAATCCCATGTCGGCATCACTTTCAGGAACAAAAAAAACAACCCACGCACTAGATGCTTGATAATAATGCTTTGCGAGCATGTCTAAACCTGTCCTTGCTGTGCAATCTAAGAATTCAGGCCTGCAGCATCAAGGTGGGGGTAATCAGTAATTCATAGAACTCCAAAAGATTGGCAGGAAATGGAAATGGACGCTATCAGAAATACCATGTGATGCCCCATGAAGTCGGAAAGATTCATTATTTTTCATAAGAAAAAAAATTCAAGTTGATTTTTGGAAGAAATCTAAAAAATATTAAACAACAAATATGTGCATAAATAGTTGCAGAAATCCTCCTTCATATTGTATCAAATTGGACATTAAATAATTAAACCTTTAATCCATCGACTACAAAATGACATTATTCTGTCAATTTGCGGCTTGAAACAATGAATTGAATAACAGAAATAACACAGAACAACTCCATTTCACAGGAACTACTTTAAAGCTAATGGAGGAATTAATAAGAACAAATGTTAACTATGAGAAAGGATTTGTACTACTTACAGCATCATGTCGAGGACTTTTCCAACAGGAAAGCAGCGAGCACGACAAACGGGTGTTCCACCCTTGGCTATTGTCCCCTCCCATTTCCACTCTTTCAAAGATGGCTGATCCATCTCCTGAGTAAATCTTTTCCTCTCAACTATGTTTGATTGTAGAGAACCAGAACCTACCGGAAAACCATCGTAAGATGGTTTCCAGTGATCATTCCTTTCTCCACGAGTTGGAGTGAAACTTGTTGGACGATCCGGGATCTGTTTACACCCCAAAGCTGCAGGCTCAAAGTTCTTATCAAAGGCTTCAGGTTGAGGAACATCAGAGAGCATCCTTGGATAAGCACGCTTTTCTTGTTCAAGATCAGATAAAGAGTACTCTGGTAGCTCTTTCTCAGGTGGAAAGGAACCAGTTCTCAATTTCTTGGCTCCATGGACGTGATAATGGTCTTCAGGCATATCCCAAGGCTCTTCATAGAATGCACTTTTCTGAGGTAATTTTGGAGGATAATCATGGTACCTCATTGGACTTTTACTATGTTCATACATATCTTGTGGTACTCGAGGATCAGGCTCCCCTTCCCCAAACCTCCAGGGTTCATATGTGCTTCCACCACTCCATGAACTACCTTTCCTCTTGAAACTATAGACATCAACATCACCAGAATCATAATTTGACATATAAGGAGATCTGATACTTGCATCTTCTGTTTCTGCAAAACTCCTGTCATGCAGAAAGTTCTCAGAAGACCCCAAGCGACCATTTGACCTGAAACGTGGAGAGTTGGGGGCATTTACTGAGACTCTTCCACTGTTGGATGATCCACCCTCACTCTTTGCAAAACAAATGTGCACACGAGGATTCCCAAATAACTTCCCCTGAAGAGTTTCTTTTGCCCTGCAAGCTGACGATAAACGCCTAAAGCGAACAAATGCATAACTTCGTCCTGGAAACACAGTAATCTTCTCTATCTCACCAAAGGGGGAGAAAGCCTTCCTCAAAATCCCTTCATCCACTTTCAATAAAGCTGGAAATCCTATCCATAGGACCTCACTAGGGTCTCCACTTCTATCATTCACCTTTGATTTGTCAAGGGAAAAATGTTCAGGACTAGCACGACGTGCTCTATTGTCCCTTGGTGAGAAAGGTGACCCTCTTACTTTAGAACGTTGTTCATCTCGTCGTGGCAAGTAGTCCTCATCACGTGATGGTGTTGATGACTTATCCTGTAATTAAGAATATCACCAGGTAAGGGGAAAACCAACCCTTACTAAAGCTCATAACATTTTAATCCAGATTGATCAAGTCCAAAACAAAAAGGCTACAGAAATCCAGTGGATGGATATGGAGCAAGAAATTAAGTTATGCATCTGCATGAGTAACCATTTCCAGTAGCAAACACATTTTACAGATGAATTGAACTATGGTATTGCAAGCTTCTGAAGCTAATGAAAAATAGCCAGCCATTGCACTAGTTCTACTCAAGATCCTACTGCCACAATAGTTAAGCTGGAAGTAAAAACACCTAATGAGGCATCGTATTGGAGATTTTTGACTAAATTTATTGTAAGACATACCTTTTTGGACATGTGAAATGCTCTATAGAATAAGCCCTAAGGATTTGTAAACATCATAGTAATTTTCTTTAAACACTCTCATGAATTAATAGTTTTGACTTTTGAAATTTATACCTTTTTTACTATCACTATGCTCCCTTTTCAAAGGATCAACTACTTATTACCTCTAAAAAACAATAATAACCAAGCCTCTATAGACTACTACAAAATTTGATGGATGGCGATTTATGTTCATTATGAGCACTTGCTCTATTCAATCACATGCATACTCCAAATGTCCTAACAAATAGTACAAAAGCAACTAAACTGCCATCAAGCAAGCCCCAATAAAGAAATATGATGCCCATAGTGCTCAGAGTACGGGTCGAAAACATTGGTAACTAACAACACTTTCCTTTACACAAAAAGGACATCTCCCTGCCCTAACAACAAAATATTTGCATACCCACACACATATCATCATAAGTGAAAACTATGCCATGGATTCACAGCATGGTAACAAACATTATTGCATCGTAACTGTGAGTCTGCCACAAGCACATGTATGCCTTAAAGTTTGCTGAAAAGACAAACAAAGAACATATAAACCATGCTGTGAAACTGAGAGATGCATCATCATAAGTAGAAAACATAAATCTTGTGAAAATACACATGTTTTCATCACTTCGATCACCGAGGTTTGTAGAACAGTGAGTCAACGATAGTTCCACAGTCCTGTACACCTTGCCCAAAGAACTCTTACCGCAAGATATTTTCATATTGGAGTTTTGAGTTCTGAGAAGATTAAATATGGAAAGCAATGGCAGCCTGCTCATTGTATAAATATTGACTGATATGCACATTGATTTTGTTTATACTTGGAATAATTCGATTATAATCTTGAAGACATAACAGCTACATTCAGGACTACCTAGAACTTCTGATTTCTTTTCTTTTCTTTTAATTGTCCTTTTTGGCAGGAATCGAATCTTGAAAAACTAGACAGGCGTATAAGATAATAACTATGACATTAATGATCATTTCAACACAAAAGAGTTACTTTTCTCTTAGTAATTAACAATTTGAACTTAACCTAAGGGGTTGTTTTAGATTGCATATAGGTAATAAGTAGAATATATAGTAAAAGTAATGACTAATTATCATGGAATTCCAAGGTTTACAAACAGCCCTCCCCTCATTCACGAGATTAGCAATGTGTCCTGAGGCAAATGAATGGCACAAGGAAGACAGGGTACTCGTTTGTATCTTGTGTTGCATGATGCATTGAGTGGATAGTAATTCTGGATTTATGCTGTCCCTGCTAAAATGGAAACATTTCAGAGAAAATACAGATATGGACCCTGAAAGCAAGCTTGACTGTTAGTTGGCACAGACTTTGGAGACTTTGTAGATCAGGTAATGGCCCTGAATTTATGGCTCTTGTTGGCACTGGTTATGCCATCTGTTCTTACTACTATCTATTATCATAAAATCAATGTCAATGATTTTCCTTCTACACCTTCCACTTTCCCATGCAGTGCATGATTAAGTTTTTGAAATTTCAACATAGGATGGTGCTTCTATCCAAAATCTACTAATCATCAATTCCAGTCGTTTTTATCCATTTCTCTTGGTTCCATGTTTCCTATCAGGCTTTATCTTTAATACATTTAATTATTTCATTATTCTTGATGTGTCCATCAACAAGGGCACATTTAAGGACTCAAGTAAGATTTATTGCTAGCAAAGAAAAGGTTAATGGCCCCTGAAACCTGTTAACATTACATTATCATCAGTTATTCACTCTTACTTAAACACAAACCAAGGTATGCTTCAAGATGTCAGCAGACATGGGAGTATTCTAGACCCCGTAGCACAAAAAAGGCCTAGAACAATTATTGGAAAGACAACCTACTTCACCAGAAAACCTATTTTATTTTCAAGCGTCTGCAGGTGTGAGCATAACTATGGATTGTGGAGGTTAAGGAACATATCTTTATGCAGGAGAAATAAAAGAGCTGTCTTGTGTCAGTTTTCCATTATTTCTTGTAGAAAGTTCTCAGATTGCTGCACAGGATACAATTCCAGTATAAATAGCATTGATGATGACACTGTTATGTACATTGTTCTAGGTCAATAAACTTTATCCATCATATTCAACAATTTAACTTCCAAAAGCTGTTTTCCCAGCGAGATTAAGTGTGATGAATTGATCTAAATAAGTATTGTAGCATCTATTCACAGTACCTGTTTTGCTTGGCAATATGCATGAAAAATTGCACAGGATGGCATCAGACTGAACAACATTGAACGCATGACTAGGTTCCAGAATAAGACACCAATTAATTGGTCTGAAATTGATGAAAATTAACTGCTAATCAAGTTTTCCAAGTCGCTAAAAGCAACAATCTGACATTAAATGGATTGTAACTGTGCAATTTATGCTGAGTGCTGGCAAAGAACGGCAGAGCATATAGCAAAGCAAGGAAGAAAGATGACAAAAGAATGCATCCCTTGTAAGGAGAACCCACTTAGGGTTTTATGGTGAAGGAAGTGTCTTTTGAAATCTGATTGGTGCAGTGGAAGTGAATAGCACTGCTCCAAAAACTGCATCTTGGAAGAAAATGCAACCAACACATTGTGATCATGCAAGTGGGCAAAACGAACTATTACTCTTATTTTGCTTTTTTTATGTGATTATTCTTGACATGATTGAGATTTATGAGCCTGATAATGTACAGTTATGGTTATGAATACTCTAAGGCACGAAACTAACTGCCAGACCAGAAAATTTTTGTAGGATGTTTATGTAATTGGGAAGAGCATGCTAAGCCTTATCAAACATCTTAACACATGATGCTCACTTCAGTTTTTATCAGTTGCTATTTACAGCAAACTTTGCCGATGAAATGGTGCTGTGGTGGAGGATATCAGTTTCTTAAAGTTGCTGCTATTGAGAGAAGTAAACAAAATGTAAAGAACTTCCTCACGAAGAACTATATAATTTAAGTGAAATAGAATCTTGAGTATGATGTTTTCCCTTTATTCCTGACATAACATTTGTTGTTATGGAATGAATCTCCAAGAATATAAGCATCTGAGGTCATTTGGGTTGCGGAGCTATAATTTTTCCATTATCTCTAACCAGAAACCTTGATGGAAATTGCTAGGAATTCACAACCAATTGTTCAATTAAATGGACTGCAAACACTATTTTCTTTATTTATAGGCTCTTTTGGTTGCTAGTTTTGCTGTTTGCTTGTGCACTCTCAAACATTCTTAAAAAGAAAAAGGCTATTGAAACACAAAATCACATTTTATTTACAATGACCAATCAAATACTTATAAAGAAAAGACCAATCAAATAACAATATTAAACACACCCAAATATAATTGCTCAATTAAAAAAAATTGCATTCTATTACGAAGCAAGTTGGACTTTTTGTGTTAAGGAAACAGGGCCATTGCTTTTCGGTTCCATAAGCAGCAAAGCAAGCAGCTAAACTAATAACAACCAAACAGAGCCTTAGTTTAAAGCCAAGTTAATATCCTTTTCCCAATTCTATTTTAATCTGCAGCTTCTATTTTTTCTTTCATGTGGTTGAATTATGCTTATTTTAAGGTCGTGAACTTCTTTTAACTTCCTGGCAATCATCAGCTACTAAACACACAAATTTGGAAGTTCAATCAAACTTAAATTAATTCCAGAAAGACAAAAAAGTAATATTAGTAATGGTTCAAGACTAACCGCCTTGGCAAACTCAATCCTAAGCGGATTCCCCGCTACGGGAAAACCTTGAAGAGCCTTCATGGCGGAAATAGCTTCTTCTTCGTTCATGAAATTGATAAAAGCGTAGCTTCGACCAGGCTGGAATGCCACGCTCTCTAGTTCGCCAAACTGCAAGAAGTGGTCTGTGAGGTCCGGCTCTAGTATACTGTGCGATAGATTCCCCACCCAAAGGTGTCTCGAAGGAGGCGCATTACCCCGACTGGAAATCCCCGACGGCGGATGGTCACGCCGCGATCTGTCCCTGCCTCCGCGACCAGACTGAAAACAATTCATTGAAATAATAAAACGATGAGAGATTATCAAAGTGAAAATATGATAAAAGGAGATAAGATTGGAGCTGGCAGATAACTGACCATGGCGGATTCTCAGAAGAATTTAGATTTTTTTTCTCGGATCGATTTAGGGTTTGAAAATCAATAAAATTGGGACAGAGATGTAGGGAAAGGAAATTCTTCTTTGTTAATTTTTTTTTAGGGTTTGGGATTTGCTGAAAAATAAAATGTTTTTTAAAAGGGTGGTGACGTGGCAGTCCCAAACTCCCACCATAATTTTCCTTTATCTTTTCGTGTTATAAAGAATTTTGCAAAATTCCCCGTAAATAATTTAATAACACTAATATTAAACAATATTACTAAATTAGGGAAATTATAGGCTCTGATACCAATAACGGGGGAGACTATGGTGGCTCAATACAGCGGAATATAATTTTTACAAAGAGTTTTATTGATAGTAAAGGATAATTTACAAAAGGCTATTGAAAGAAAGTTTACAAAAGGCAAAATCTAAGAAAACTATATTATGAATTGGTGGAGGAATCGATGCCTTGTTTAGGCTACAACAATGCCTATTTATAGTGTAAGAATTGAACTCTAATTTATTTACAATTCAAATCCGAAAATATCCTGATAAGGACGTAATAAATATTGACTCGATGGTTTCTTCCACGTAGTCATTTTTATTTGTCGCTTTCTTGATGGTTGCGTGCATTAATGGTTGCTTCCATCATCTCTGCATCATGGCTTGCATCATCTTCCATCAACATCTTTTTAATGAGATAGTTGCAAGTCTCCATCAATAATTAAATGCTCCTTTTTTGGATTTTTACACGTGTCTAGTCTCGGGATTATCCTTCTTGGATATTTGTCAGATTCATTTCTTCTATTTCATCTAGATGTAATGAATCCGGTGAGACTGGTGGTGAGTTCCAACTTTCCCACGTGTCCTTGATTTCCATCGTTAATGGATAATCATCAATCTCCATTTCAGCTATCTTTTTTAACAGCTGTAGAGAATCTTCATCACGGTTTTGATGAGGTCTTTCAGTATTGTACGCCAGTATTCTTCTTCCATCAGTCCAGAGGACATAAGTATTATGTTGGAGTAAATACTGAACTTTAAGCATTAAATCAATTCCGGCTTGGACTTGATAATTTGAAAAATTATTATAACACATGTCAATGGTTTTTGACAAGTGATCTTTATCTTCATCAACCGATGAGAGGTTTATTCCTCCAAACATCGTTTGAATAGTCCAAATTTGATATGGCTGAAAAAATCTTTCATATTCAGCAATACCAATAAAACTACTAATTTCTATATGAAAATAGTAAAAGAAATCCATATTTGGAAAACTTGCTAATCGTGATTTTACGATAGCTGGAAAATCTTTTAGTAAATCAAAAGAAAGATTTTGGACTGTTATTTCTTTAACAAATCCCCATTCAATACTTGTTATATCAAATGGTTCATGATTAAGCCTAAATTTTATAGTAGGGAATTTTTCTCCTAAATGATTTGTAAAAACATAGGATTGTAAAAAGTATTCAGAAAAAGTTTTTCTAAATTGAATTTGCTGGTTGCAAATTATACTGTTTATTTTTGTAAAAATTTCTACAGGTAAAATTTTTCTAGCTTTATTAAATAAACATCTTCTAAACATTTTATTTATAACAGGACTGTTTGTCCCATTATCAATAAAATATTGAAATATATCAAGAAGATTATTTATCTCCTTAATATCCATATAATCTACATAACAATCTTCCCATTCTCTATATAAAACTGATTTTAATAAAAGATCATGGGCTTTATTTTCTTTAGTTGTTTTTTCAACTAAAAATTGAGAAAAATTAGTAAGAGCTCTTCGAAAATTTGCTCTTTGTTCTAAAACATGGGTTTTCCATATTTTATTAATATAATTATAATATTCCAGTGGTAATCCTGGATTATAAAAATCATTTATTTCAGAGAGCGATTGTTGTGATAAAAAGTTTTCTGCTCCCTTAATAATTTCAGCATAACTGGTTTGAAATGCCGAATTAGGGTCTTGTGACCATTGAGATTGACATACCGGGTTTGGCGTCAATGAAAATTGAGTTCCAATTGGTTGTCTTACCATTGGATATGGTACATAATATCCCTGATTAGGATAAAATTGTACTTGTGGAGGCATAGGAACAAATCCTTGGTTGGATTTTGTTATTTTCCCTTTGTTGGGTTTATGAACAGTATTCCATTCTCCCATTAGAGGTTTTTTACCTCTATCCATAAGGCCTGCTAAGAAAATCAGCAAGAATATTTTCATCACTTTTTATATTTATGACTTGAAAATTAAAATTACATAACTCATTATACCATCGTATCCGTCTTGGTACTGTTTCTAAACTGTTATTAGTAAGAAATTGTTTAACAGCCTGATTGTCTGTTCTAATAATAAAATATTCGGATGCTAAATATATCAAGAATTTCTTTATTCCTTTCTTTATTGCTAATAACTCTTTTTCATATATAATATAATTAATTTCATTTGGTTTAAATTTTCCTGAACTATAACCACAAATTAATTCTTCACTTTTTGTTTTGGCTTTTAATATACAACCCCAATGTTTATCAGAAGCATCTGTTTCTAAAATTAATTTATCACCCTGTTTAGGTAAATAAACTTTTGGAATATAATTTATTTCTTCTTTTATTTCTTTAATAATTTCGGAATCTCTTTCAGTCCAATCAAATGTTATTCCTTTCTTTAGTTTTTCATATAACTTATCTAATTTTTTAGATAAATTAGGGAAAAAGGTTCTTCCATAATTAACAATTCCTATAAATTGCTGAAGTTGTTTTAGATCTTTAATATTATCAGGAAATTCCTTGATTTTTATTATAATATGATCCTGTAATTTAAGACCATCTTCAGATAATATTAATCCTAAAAATTCTATTTCAGTTTTTTCTAATTCTATCTTTTTAGGACTTAGTATTATTCCATGTTTTATGAATTCTCTAGAAATGATGTTTAGATGTTTTCTATGTCTTTCTAGAGTGTCTGAAAAAATTAATATATCATCAATATAGACTACACAAAATTTCTTATATTTCTTAAAAATAGAATCCATCCATCTTTGAAAAATCTGTGGTGCATTACACAGACCAAAAGGCATTACATTCCATTGAAAATGTCCATTAGGTGCACTAAATGCTGTTAAAGGCCTAGAAGCTTCTGTTAGCATAATTTGCCAAAAACCTGATTTACAATCAAATTTACTAAAATATTTAGCATGTTTTGCTTGATTTATGAGTACCTCCTTTCTTGGAATAAAATACCCATCAAAAATAATATTTTGATTTAATCTTTTATAGTTAATAACCATTCTAGCTTTTCCTCGTTTTATTTCTACATGGTTTCTTACCATAAAAGCAGGACTAGAATGTGGACTAGTAGTTTCTTCTATTAATCCTTTTTCCATTAATTCATTTATTTGAATATCAAACTCATCTATATCTTGTTTAGTATAGATCATTGGTTTTACCCTGATAATCTTTTTAGGATTTTCTAACTTGATTTCGCAATATCGAGGGCTATTCTTCCATAATTTTAATGGTTCTTCACTAAAATTATTTTCTAATATTTTAAACAGCCAATGGGTTATTTCGATCTGTTTAAAATGATCTTTCCTTGGTGGATTAAAATCTTTATTACAAATATACTTATGATTTTCTATTAATGGTACTTCCACATAAGTGTTTTCTGTGGTTAATGTAATCATATTTCTATCAATTGAAAAAGGCAAATGTTGATATATAAAATTATTACCTAATAAAATATCACCATGCATATCAGGGAAACATAAAATTTTTGGAATTACAAATCTTACATTATTTATGTAGACTGGTATATTCTTAGCTTTATGAACAATTAAGGTTTCTTTACCATCTACCCCTACCGCCATTATGGGATTATTCATTAATTCCCATTTTTCTGATGGAATAGCATTTTGTCTACAGCTACTTGTTGTAGCTCCTGTGTCTAATAGAGCGTGTAAAGAATATGTTTTATACTCTCTAAATTGAAAGGTAACTTCTATATAAGTATAATATTTTTTTGGTTGAAATTTTGAAAAAGTGATAATATTATTTTTTCCCAATTTCATTTGTTGAATTATTATCGTATTTTTTGTCTTTTTTATTTTAGTGTTTCTAGAATTTTTATATAATAATTCTGGTTTATGTTTTAATATTAATATTTCTTCTTTCTTATCCTTTTCCTTAGGTTTCGGTATATATGGATCTGTGTTGTCAGTATCCATGGGTTCCGGTATTTCTATATTTTCTTCTGTTGAAGTGTTTTCTTCATCAGAATTATAGCTAGTTGCATTAATTTCTTCTGAAATTATAGAATTATTATCTTCTGATTTATTATCATCATTAGAGCTACTACTACTTTCTGTAGTATCATAATTTAACATATAATGATAATTAAATATTTTAAACAGACCTTTATGTTTTTCATAAAGTTCCTCTATTAATTTTAAATATTCTACTCTTTCATAACTATCATTAGTAGTAGAAAATTTTATTTTCCAATGTTCTATTAATTCTTTATAACACTGGAAATCATGTTTTTGTTGTTTTGAATTTTCTCTTTTTTCTTTTTGTTTTTTAATATTATTATTATTAGTATTAGACTCGTCCGAAGAAGTTTGGTCTTCCTCAGATAAAGCTAAAATAACATTACTATTACCATAGTATAATGGACCTAAATCCATTTCTTGGTCTTCACTTTTGTTAGTGAAAACATTATCTAATTTATTATTAATATCTGTTAAAAGTTCTTTAGACTCGTTGTTCAAGTCTAACTCTGTTACTTTACTAATATTATCAATTTTACTTTCAATATTATTAACCTTATTATATAACTTATTAAAATAAACAGAAGTTATATCCACAAGACTATTGATACCTTTATTAAGAGCCGAAATGTTGTTTTCATTTTTGGGTTCTATATGCATAGTATGATTACAAGTTTTATCTTTATATAAACAATCTATCTCTTCCATATTATTTATCTTTGGTACCTAAAACCGTCCGTTATCTTAATATGTCTTTAACAAAGGCCTTAAACACGTCCTCCCTGGACTTAAACAGGCAACAAAGACACAACAACAGATATATGGGTTTTAAGATAAATAACTATGAAATAAACAGAATTGAGAACAAAAGATAGAAACTTACAATATTACTACGATATATTTGCTTCCAAGTATCGTTACTCCGGCCCTCTGATACCAATAACGGGGGAGACTATGGTGGCTCAATACAGCGGAATATAATTTTTACAAAGAGTTTTATTGATAGTAAAGGATAATTTACAAAAGGCTATTGAAAGAAAGTTTACAAAAGGCAAAATCTAAGAAAACTATATTATGAATTGGTGTAGGAATCGATGCCTTGTTTAGGCTACAACAATGCCTATTTATAGTGTAAGAATTGAACTCTAATTTATTTACAATTCAAATCCGAAAATATCCTGATAAGGACGTAATAAATATTGACTCGATGGTTTCTTCCACGTAGTCATTTTTATTTGTCGCTTTCTTGGTGGTTGCGTGCATTAATGGTTGCTTCCATCATCTCTGCATCATGGCTTGCATCATCTTCCATCAACATCTTTTTAATGAGATAGTTGCAAGTCTCCATCAATAATTAAATGCTCCTTTTTTGGATTTTTACACGTGTCTAGTCTCGGGATTATCCTTCTTGGATATTTGTCAGATTCATTTCTTCTATTTCATCTAGATGTAATGAATCCGGTGAGACTGGTGGTGAGTTCCAACTTTCCCACGTGTCCTTGATTTCCATCGTTAATGGATAATCATCAATCTCCATTTCAGCTATCTTTTTTAACAGCTGTAGAGAATCTTCATCACGGTTTTGATGAGGTCTTTCAGTATTGTACGCCAGTATTCTTCTTCCATCAGTCCAGAGGACATAAGTATTATGTTGGAGTAAATACTGAACTTTAAGCATTAAATCAATTCCGGCTTGGACTTGATAATTTGAAAAATTATTATAACACATGTCAATGGTTTTTGACAAGTGATCTTTATCTTCATCAACCGATGAGAGGTTTATTCCTCCAAACATCGTTTGAATAGTCCAAATTTGATATGGCTGAAAAAATCTTTCATATTCAGCAATACCAATAAAACTACTAATTTCTATATGAAAATAGTAAAAGAAATCCATATTTGGAAAACTTGCTAATCATGATTTTACGATAGCTGGAAAATCTTTTAGTAAATCAAAAGAAAGATTTTGGACTGTTATTTCTTTAACAAATCCCCATTCAATACTTGTTATATCAAATGGTTCATGATTAAGCCTAAATTTTATAGTAGGGAATTTTTCTCCTAAATGATTTGTAAAAACATAGGCTTGTAAAAAGTATTCAGAAAAAGTTTTTCTAAATTGAATTTGCTGGTTGCAAATTATACTGTTTATTTTTGTAAAAATTTCTACAGGTAAAATTTTTCTAGCTTTATTAAATAAACATCTTCTAAACATTTTATTTATAACAGGACTGTTTGTCCCATTATCAATAAAATATTGAAATATATCAAGAAGATTATTTATCTCCTTAATATCCATATAATCTACATAACAATCTTCCCATTCTCTATATAAAACTGATTTTAATAAAAGATCATGGGCTTTATTTTCTTTAGTTGTTTTTTCAACTAAAAATTGAGAAAAATTAGTAAGAGCTCTTCGAAAATTTGCTCTTTGTTCTAAAACATGGGTTTTCCATATTTTATTAATATAATTATAATATTCCAGTGGTAATCCTGGATTATAAAAATCATTTATTTCAGAGAGCGATTGTTGTGATAAAAAGTTTTCTGCTCCCTTAATAATTTCAGCATAACTGGTTTGAAATGCCGAATTAGGGTCTTGTGACCATTGAGATTGACATACCGGGTTTGGCGTCAATGAAAATTGAGTTCCAATTGGTTGTCTTACCATTGGATATGGTACATAATATCCCTGATTAGGATAAAATTGTACTTGTGGAGGCATAGGAACAAATCCTTGGTTGGATTTTGTTATTTTCCCTTTGTTGGGTTTATGAACAGTATTCCATTCTCCCATTAGAGGTTTTTTACCTCTATCCATTAGGCCTGCTAAGAAAATCAGCAAATAAAGTTAGGATTTTGAACAATAGGTATTTCTATAGAATTCTTTTCTATAGATAGTATAATTGATTTTTTATAAATAGAAAATGGTAAATATTGTTTTATGAAATCATTGCCTAATAATATATCTCCCTTCATTTCGGGAAATCCTACTAATTTTGGAATTACAAATTTTACATTATTTATGTAAATTGGTATATTCCTAGCTTTATAATATACTAAAGTCTTATTGTTATCTATACCACTAACCTTTATTGGCCTTTTTACAGGTTTCCAATATTTTCTAGGAATAGCATTCATTTTACAGCTACTTGTTGTAGCACCTGTATCTATTAAAGCATGTAAAAGAAATTTTTCTTTTAATATTATTTCAATATAAATACAGTTTTTTGTATTTTTTACCAAAGTTTGTATATCTTCTATTCTAGTATTTCTACTAGGTTCAGTAGGAAAGATAGGGATATGAACTGTTTTCATACCTATCGGTGTAGAGGATGTTGTACTTTTATTATCTTCTTCTTCCTCTGTTTGAGAAGTTGAAGGTAGAACTAAATTATCATCTGTATTTGTTAACAGATTATTTTTAAAATATAACTTATCACCTGAGGCTATATACTCTATAGTACTTACAGGTTTTGAAGTACTCGCATTATTTATATCTCCTATTATCCAGTCTTTTGGAATAGAAAGATCTTTTAAATGTAATAATTTAGGTTGTATTTCTGTAGTAATTTTATTTGGTTCAAAAAGTTCAATAATTTTATTATTGACTTCTTTTATTTCTACCTCTGCAGTATTAGTATATTCATTAATAGCAGTCCAGCTTATTGCAAGATCCTCTGCTAAATCCTTAATATCAGAATTTTTTGTCTGAATTCTTAAACAAAGACACTCTTCTATTAGAGGGTCTGTAATGGATATAAAGTAATTCGGTTTTACCTTAAATCCTATTACTCCATTATATAAATTTGATTGAATACCTCCAATAAGTGCTTTTATTGGATTTTCAAATCTTTTATCTAATAAAACTGCTATTATAGGTACATCATGACCCCTTCTAAATAAAGCTCTAATCGTGATCATAATTATACCTAGATGTATATATCTTACCTGAGGATATTTCTTTCTAATCCTCTTAATTTTTTCTTTAGTAAATAAAGGGATTTCAGTTAATCCACCTTTTGTATCTTTAGCGACTGTATTACCGCTAATTTTTTCAATATGTCTTTGTGACCATATTTTAAACTTAGATATTTTATATATTTCTTCTTTAGAAATATGATTTTTAGTTATCTTTTCTATCATTTCTTCTGAGAAGTCTTTTTCTTCTCCTATTAAATTTCCTAATTTTATATCCTGTTGTTCAGTTTTAGGAATTTCTTCTAATTGATTATTATGTCCTAACATAAAGATATATTCTTCATTATCAGTATCAGATTCAGTTTCTGATATTATTTCATATAGGATTTCAGTAGGATTTATTTCCTCACTAAAACATATTTCTAAATCTTGTTCTTCAAGATTTTTAATCATTTTTCTAGCATTTTTTCCCTTATTAGGACAATTCGTAGCTATATGACCTTCTTCATCACATATAAAACATTTACAAAGTTGCTTTATAGGTTTTTTAGAAGTTTTTCTTCTTACAAATTTTTTCTGTTTGTTATTATCATTTTTATTACCAGTATATTTTTTATTTCCTGGTTTCCATCTTATCATCCTATATTTTTTATTTTTATAATTTTTATAAGGTTTAGATTGTATAGGTTTACAACCAAACTCCCATTCACCTTCTAATAATTTTGTACAATACCTATGACTTAATTTATTTTTAACTTGTTTAGCAGCTTTACTCTGTAAACAGTGTAAAGTAATTCTTTCTTTAGCGAAATTAATCCTATATCCTATACTATCTATATTTTCTTTATCTATACCAGCTAGTTTACTATGTTTTTCTAGATAAGAAGCATATTTATTTATACAAATTTCATCCCATGGTGGGGGTAATTTATGGAAATATTGGTTTTTCCAAAATTCTATGTTATTATTTTTTAACTTTTGATATTCATGAAGAAATTTTTTAGAAAATTCTTCTAAATATCTAATATCACATAATTTTATTTTTGATAATATATAACTAGATTGACTGTCCTGATCTTTTTTATCAGTATAGCCACAAAATTCTGTTTTTAGAATTAAAGTTAAACCTTTTAATAGTTCCTTAGGAGTACCTATTTGATTAATAAGTTGTTCCTTTTGTTGTTTCCCTTTTTCAGATTCTTCCCAACGACGGAGAAATTGCAAAACATCTCCTTGGAAAGTTCCTACAAAATAATTTAAAAATTTTTCTTTTGTCCAACTACTGCTATTATTATTAACAACAATAGTCATAGACTGTGCCCAATCATCTATAGTTTTTTCATAGTCTGATAAAGGTATTTTAGTTAAATCTAAATATAAACCTCCTTGAGCAACATTTCTTTTATTTAAATCATCAATCCTATATGGTATAGGTTGAGTAGATGTTTCTCCTGGGTTTTCAGGCTTGACATCATTAGTAGCTATAGTTTCAAATATTCTAGTCGTTTCTTCGACTAGCTCATTATCTTTATTAAAAGATCTCAGATAATCATCTTTTTGAATATCTGATTCTAATTTTCTTTTACCATAAGGATCTTTTTTATCTTTTTCCTTAGGTTTCGGTATATATGGATCTGTGTTGTCAGTATCCATGGGTTCCGGTATTTCTATATTTTCTTCTGTTGAAGTGTTTTCTTCATCAGAATTATAGCTAGTTGCATTAATTTCTTCTGAAATTATAGAATTATTATCTTCTGATTTATTATCATCATTAGAGCTACTACTACTTTCTGTAGTATCATAATTTAACATATAATGATAATTAAATATTTTAAACAGACCTTTATGTTTTTCATAAAGTTCCTCTATTAATTTTAAATATTCTACTCTTTCATAACTATCATTAGTAGTAGAAAATTTTATTTTCCAATGTTCTATTAATTCTTTATAACACTGGAAATCATGTTTTTGTTGTTTTGAATTTTCTCTTTTTTCTTTTTGTTTTTTAATATTATTATTATTAGTATTAGACTCGTCCGAAGAAGTTTGGTCTTCCTCAGATAAAGCTAAAATAACATTACTATTACCATAGTATAATGGACCTAAATCCATTTCTTGGTCTTCACTTTTGTTAGTGAAAACATTATCTAATTTATTATTAATATCTGTTAAAAGTTCTTTAGACTCGTTGTTCAAGTCTAACTCTGTTACTTTACTAATATTATCAATTTTACTTTCAATATTATTAACCTTATTATATAACTTATTAAAATAAACAGAAGTTATATCCACAAGACTATTGATACCTTTACTAAGAGCCGAAATGTTGTTTTCATTTTTGGGTTCTATATGCATAGTATGATTACAAGTTTTATCTTTATATAAACAATCTATCTCTTCCATATTATTTATCTTTGGTACCTAAAACCGTCCGTTATCTTAATATGTCTTTAACAAAGGCCTTAAACACGTCCTCCCTGGACTTAAACAGGCAACAAAGACACAACAACAGATATATGGGTTTTAAGATAAATAACTATGAAATAAACAGAATTGAGAACAAAAGATAGAAACTTACAATATTACTACGATATATTTGCTTCCAAGTATCGTTACTCCGGCCCTCTGATACCAATAACGGGGGAGACTATGGTGGCTCAATACAGCGGAATATAATTTTTACAAAGAGTTTTATTGATAGTAAAGGATAATTTACAAAAGGCTATTGAAAGAAAGTTTACAAAAGGCAAAATCTAAGAAAACTATATTATGAATTGGTGTAGGAATCGATGCCTTGTTTAGGCTACAACAATGCCTATTTATAGTGTAAGAATTGAACTCTAATTTATTTACAATTCAAATCCGAAAATATCCTGATAAGGACGTAATAAATATTGACTCGATGGTTTCTTCCACGTAGTCATTTTTATTTGTCGCTTTCTTGATGGTTGCGTGCATTAATGGTTGCTTCCATCATCTCTGCATCATGGCTTGCATCATCTTCCATCAACATCTTTTTAATGAGATAGTTGCAAGTCTCCATCAATAATTAAATGCTCCTTTTTTGGATTTTTACACGTGTCTAGTCTCGGGATTATCCTTCTTGGATATTTGTCAGATTCATTTCTTCTATTTCATCTAGATGTAATGAATCCGGTGAGACTGGTGGTGAGTTCCAACTTTCCCACGTGTCCTTGATTTCCATCGTTAATGGATAATCATCAATCTCCATTTCAGCTATCTTTTTTAACAGCTGTAGAGAATCTTCATCACGGTTTTGATGAGGTCTTTCAGTATTGTACGCCAGTATTCTTCTTCCATCAGTCCAGAGGACATAAGTATTATGTTGGAGTAAATACTGAGCTTTAAGCATTAAATCAATTCCGGCTTGGACTTGATAATTTGAAAAATTATTATAACACATGTCAATGGTTTTTGACAAGTGATCTTTATCTTCATCAACCGATGAGAGGTTTATTCCTCCAAACATCGTTTGAATAGTCCAAATTTGATATGGCTGAAAAAATCTTTCATATTCAGCAATACCAATAAAACTACTAATTTCTATATGAAAATAGTAAAAGAAATCCATATTTGGAAAACTTGCTAATCGTGATTTTACGATAGCTGGAAAATCTTTTAGTAAATCAAAAGAAAGATTTTGGACTGTTATTTCTTTAACAAATCCCCATTCAATACTTGTTATATCAAATGGTTCATGATTAAGCCTAAATTTTATAGTAGGGAATTTTTCTCCTAAATGATTTGTAAAAACATAGGATTGTAAAAAGTATTCAGAAAAAGTTTTTCTAAATTGAATTTGCTGGTTGCAAATTATACTGTTTATTTTTGTAAAAATTTCTACAGGTAAAATTTTTCTAGCTTTATTAAATAAACATCTTCTAAACATTTTATTTATAACAGGACTGTTTGTCCCATTATCAATAAAATATTGAAATATATCAAGAAGATTATTTATCTCCTTAATATCCATATAATCTACATAACAATCTTCCCATTCTCTATATAAAACTGATTTTAATAAAAGATCATGGGCTTTATTTTCTTTAGTTGTTTTTTCAACTAAAAATTGAGAAAAATTAGTAAGAGCTCTTCGAAAATTTGCTCTTTGTTCTAAAACATGGGTTTTCCATATTTTATTAATATAATTATAATATTCCAGTGGTAATCCTGGATTATAAAAATCATTTATTTCAGAGAGCGATTGTTGTGATAAAAAGTTTTCTGCTCCCTTAATAATTTCAGCATAACTGGTTTGAAATGCCGAATTAGGGTCTTGTGACCATTGAGATTGACATACCGGGTTTGGCGTCAATGAAAATTGAGTTCCAATTGGTTGTCTTACCATTGGATATGGTACATAATATCCCTGATTAGGATAAAATTGTACTTGTGGAGGCATAGGAACAAATCATTGGTTGGATTTTGTTATTTTCCCTTTGTTGGGTTTATGAACAGTATTCCATTCTCCCATTAGAGGTTTTTTACCTCTATCCATAAGGCCTGCTAAGAAAATCAGCAAGAATATTTTCATCACTTTTTATATTTATGACTTGAAAATTAAAATTACATAACTCATTATACCATCGTATCCGTCTTGGTACTGTTTCTAAACTGTTATTAGTAAGAAATTGTTTAACAGCCTGATTGTCTGTTCTAATAATAAAATATTCGGATGCTAAATATATCAAGAATTTCTTTATTCCTTTCTTTATTGCTAATAACTCTTTTTCATATATAATATAATTAATTTCATTTGGTTTAAATTTTCCTGAACTATAACCACAAATTAATTCTTCACTTTTTGTTTTGGCTTTTAATATACAACCCCAATGTTTATCAGAAGCATCTGTTTCTAAAATTAATTTATCACCCTGTTTAGGTAAATAAACTTTTGGAATATAATTTATTTCTTCTTTTATTTCTTTAATAATTTCGGAATCTCTTTCAGTCCAATCAAATGTTATTCCTTTCTTTAGTTTTTCATATAACTTATCTAATTTTTTAGATAAATTAGGGAAAAAGGTTCTTCCATAATTAACAATTCCTATAAATTGCTGAAGTTGTTTTAGATCTTTAATATTATCAGGAAATTCCTTGATTTTTATTATAATATGATCCTGTAATTTAAGACCATCTTCAGATAATATTAATCCTAAAAATTCTATTTCAGTTTTTTCTAATTCTATCTTTTTAGGACTTAGTATTATTCCATGTTTTATGAATTCTCTAGAAATGATGTTTAGATGTTTTCTATGTCTTTCTAGAGTGTCTGAAAAAATTAATATATCATCAATATAGACTACACAAAATTTCTTATATTTCTTAAAAATAGAATCCATCCATCTTTGAAAAATCTGTGGTGCATTACACAGACCAAAAGGCATTACATTCCATTGAAAATGTCCATTAGGTGCACTAAATGCTGTTAAAGGCCTAGAAGCTTCTGTTAGCATAATTTGCCAAAAACCTGATTTACAATCAAATTTACTAAAATATTTAGCATGTTTTGCTTGATTTATGAGTACCTCCTTTCTTGGAATAAAATACCCATCAAAAATAATATTTTGATTTAATCTTTTATAGTTAATAACCATTCTAGCTTTTCCTCGTTTTATTTCTGCATGGTTTCTTACCATAAAAGCAGGACTAGAATGTGGACTAGTAGTTTCTTCTATTAATCCTTTTTCCATTAATTCATTTATTTGAATATCAAACTCATCTATATCTTGTTTAGTATAGATCATTGGTTTTACCCTGATAATCTTTTTAGGATTTTCTAACTTGATTTCGCAATATCGAGGGCTATTCTTCCATAATTTTAATGGTTCTTCACTAAAATTATTTTCTAATATTTTAAACAGCCAATGGGTTATTTCGATCTGTTTAAAATGATCTTTCCTTGGTGGATTAAAATCTTTATTACAAATATACTTATGATTTTCTATTAATGGTACTTCCACATAAGTGTTTTCTGTGGTTAATGTAATCATATTTCTATCAATTGAAAAAGGCAAATGTTGATATATAAAATTATTACCTAATAAAATATCACCATGCATATCAGGGAAACATAAAATTTTTGGAATTACAAATCTTACATTATTTATGTAGACTGGTATATTCTTAGCTTTATGAACAATTAAGGTTTCTTTACCATCTACCCCTACCGCCATTATGGGATTATTCATTAATTCCCATTTTTCTGATGGAATAGCATTTTGTCTACAGCTACTTGTTGTAGCTCCTGTGTCTAATAGAGCGTGTAAAGAATATGTTTTATACTCTCTAAATTGAAAGGTAACTTCTATATAAGTATAATATTTTTTTGGTTGAAATTTTGAAAAAGTGATAATATTATTTTTTCCCAATTTCATTTGTTGAATTATTATCGTATTTTTTGTCTTTTTTATTTTAGTGTTTCTAGAATTTTTATATAATAATTCTGGTTTATGTTTTAATATTAATATTTCTTCTTTCTTATCCTTTTCCTTAGGTTTCGGTATATATGGATCTGTGTTGTCAGTATCCATGGGTTCCGGTATTTCTATATTTTCTTCTGTTGAAGTGTTTTCTTCATCAGAATTATAGCTAGTTGCATTAATTTCTTCTGAAATTATAGAATTATTATCTTCTGATTTATTATCATCATTAGAGCTACTACTACTTTCTGTAGTATCATAATTTAACATATAATGATAATTAAATATTTTAAACAGACCTTTATGTTTTTCATAAAGTTCCTCTATTAATTTTAAATATTCTACTCTTTCATAACTATCATTAGTAGTAGAAAATTTTATTTTCCAATGTTCTATTAATTCTTTATAACACTGGAAATCATGTTTTTGTTGTTTTGAATTTTCTCTTTTTTCTTTTTGTTTTTTAATATTATTATTATTAGTATTAGACTCGTCCGAAGAAGTTTGGTCTTCCTCAGATAAAGCTAAAATAACATTACTATTACCATAGTATAATGGACCTAAATCCATTTCTTGGTCTTCACTTTTGTTAGTGAAAACATTATCTAATTTATTATTAATATCTGTTAAAAGTTCTTTAGACTCGTTGTTCAAGTCTAACTCTGTTACTTTACTAATATTATCAATTTTACTTTCAATATTATTAACCTTATTATATAACTTATTAAAATAAACAGAAGTTATATCCACAAGACTATTGATACCTTTACTAAGAGCCGAAATGTTGTTTTCATTTTTGGGTTCTATATGCATAGTATGATTACAAGTTTTATCTTTATATAAACAATCTATCTCTTCCATATTATTTATCTTTGGTACCTAAAACCGTCCGTTATCTTAATATGTCTTTAACAAAGACATATTGAAAAAATTAGCGGTAATACAGTCGCTAAAGATACAAAAGGTGGATTAACTGAAATCCCTTTATTTACTAAAGAAAAAATTAAGAGGATTAGAAAGAAATATCCTCAGGTAAGATATATACATCTAGGTATAATTATGATCACGATTAGAGCTTTA
This sequence comes from Gossypium stocksii, assembly GCA_020496765.1. Lineage (NCBI taxonomy): Eukaryota > Viridiplantae > Streptophyta > Magnoliopsida > Malvales > Malvaceae > Gossypium > Gossypium stocksii. The sequence goes on from CM035623.1 coordinate 9,168,920, forward strand.
TTTAGAAGGGGTCATGATGTACCTATAATAGCAGTTTTATTAGATAAAAGATTTGAAAATCCAATAAAAGCACTTATTGGAGGTATTCAATCAAATTTATATAATGGAGTAATAGGATTTAAGGTAAAACCGAATTACTTTATATCCATTACAGACCCTCTAATAGAAGAGTGTCTTTGTTTAAGAATTCAGACAAAAAATTCTGATATTAAGGATTTAGCAGAGGATCTTGCAATAAGCTGGACTGCTATTAATGAATATACTAATACTGCAGAGGTAGAAATAAAAGAAGTCAATAATAAAATTATTGAACTTTTTGAACCAAATAAAATTACTACAGAAATACAACCTAAATTATTACATTTAAAAGATCTTTCTATTCCAAAAGACTGGATAATAGGAGATATAAATAATGCGAGTACTTCAAAACCTGTAAGTACTATAGAGTATATAGCCTCAGGTGATAAGTTATATTTTAAAAATAATCTGTTAACAAATACAGATGATAATTTAGTTCTACCTTCAACTTCTCAAACAGAGGAAGAAGAAGATAATAAAAGTACAACATCCTCTACACCGATAGGTATGAAAACAGTTCATATCCCTATCTTTCCTACTGAACCTAGTAGAAATACTAGAATAGAAGATATACAAACTTTGGTAAAAAATACAAAAAACTGTATTTATATTGAAATAATATTAAAAGAAAAATTTCTTTTACATGCTTTAATAGATACAGGTGCTACAACAAGTAGCTGTAAAATGAATGCTATTCCTAGAAAATATTGGAAACCTGTAAAAAGGCCAATAAAGGTTAGTGGTATAGATAACAATAAGACTTTAGTATATTATAAAGCTAGGAATATACCAATTTACATAAATAATGTAAAATTTGTAATTCCAAAATTAGTAGGATTTCCCGAAATGAAGGGAGATATATTATTAGGCAATGATTTCATAAAACAATATTTACCATTTTCTATTTATAAAAAATCAATTATACTATCTATAGAAAAGAATTCTATAGAAATACCTATTGTTCAAAATCCTAACTTTATTTGCTGATTTTCTTAGCAGGCCTAATGGATAGAGGTAAAAAACCTCTAATGGGAGAATGGAATACTGTTCATAAACCCAACAAAGGGAAAATAACAAAATCCAACCAAGGATTTGTTCCTATGCCTCCACAAGTACAATTTTATCCTAATCAGGGATATTATGTACCATATCCAATGGTAAGACAACCAATTGGAACTCAATTTTCATTGACGCCAAACCCGGTATGTCAATCTCAATGGTCACAAGACCCTAATTCGGCATTTCAAACCAGTTATGCTGAAATTATTAAGGGAGCAGAAAACTTTTTATCACAACAATCGCTCTCTGAAATAAATGATTTTTATAATCCAGGATTACCACTGGAATATTATAATTATATTAATAAAATATGGAAAACCCATGTTTTAGAACAAAGAGCAAATTTTCGAAGAGCTCTTACTAATTTTTCTCAATTTTTAGTTGAAAAAACAACTAAAGAAAATAAAGCCCATGATCTTTTATTAAAATCAGTTTTATATAGAGAATGGGAAGATTGTTATGTAGATTATATGGATATTAAGGAGATAAATAATCTTCTTGATATATTTCAATATTTTATTGATAATGGGACAAACAGTCCTGTTATAAATAAAATGTTTAGAAGATGTTTATTTAATAAAGCTAGAAAAATTTTACCTGTAGAAATTTTTACAAAAATAAACAGTATAATTTGCAACCAGCAAATTCAATTTAGAAAAACTTTTTCTGAATACTTTTTACAAGCCTATGTTTTTACAAATCATTTAGGAGAAAAATTCCCTACTATAAAATTTAGGCTTAATCATGAACCATTTGATATAACAAGTATTGAATGGGGATTTGTTAAAGAAATAACAGTCCAAAATCTTTCTTTTGATTTACTAAAAGATTTTCCAGCTATCGTAAAATCACGATTAGCAAGTTTTCCAAATATGGATTTCTTTTACTATTTTCATATAGAAATTAGTAGTTTTATTGGTATTGCTGAATATGAAAGATTTTTTCAGCCATATCAAATTTGGACTATTCAAACGATGTTTGGAGGAATAAACCTCTCATCGGTTGATGAAGATAAAGATCACTTGTCAAAAACCATTGACATGTGTTATAATAATTTTTCAAATTATCAAGTCCAAGCCGGAATTGATTTAATGCTTAAAGTTCAGTATTTACTCCAACATAATACTTATGTCCTCTGGACTGATGGAAGAAGAATACTGGCGTACAATACTGAAAGACCTCATCAAAACCGTGATGAAGATTCTCTACAGCTGTTAGAAAAGATAGCTGAAATGGAGATTGATGATTATCCATTAACGATGGAAATCAAGGACACGTGGGAAAGTTGGAACTCACCACCAGTCTCACCGGATTCATTACATCTAGATGAAATAGAAGAAATGAATCTGACAAATATCCAAGAAGGATAATCCCGAGACTAGACACGTGTAAAAATCCAAAAAAGGAGCAATTAATTATTGATGGAGACTTGCAACTATCTCATTAAAAAGATGTTGATGGAAGATGATGCAAGCCATGATGCAGAGATGATGGAAGCAACCATTAATGCACGCAACCATCAAGAAAGCGACAAATAAAAATGACTACGTGGAAGAAACCATCGAGTCAATATTTATTACGTCCTTATCAGGATATTTTCGGATTTGAATTGTAAATAAATTAGAGTTCAATTCTTACACTATAAATAGGCATTGTTGTAGCCTAAACAAGGCATCGATTCCTACACCAATTCATAATATAGTTTTCTTAGATTTTGCCTTTTGTAAACTTTCTTTCAATAGCCTTTTGTAAATTATCCTTTACTATCAATAAAACTCTTTGTAAAAATTATATTCCGCTGTATTGAGCCACCATAGTCTCCCCCGTTATACCCCGCTGTATTTTCAATCAAATGGTAAAGCCGTAAAGGTGATTCGAAATTTCTATTTTTAATTTTTAATTTAAATTTACAGTTGAAGGCATATTATATAATAAAAAATCAACCATTTAATTATTAATTTGAAATTCAAAATAACAAAAAGTAGGGGAATACAAATTATCGATTAAATTAAATTGAATCAAATTATTTTCATTTAATTAAATTTTAGTTTGTGGGTTTGGATGGTCGATGGGATGTGGTCCGATATGGTATATTTAACTTATTTTTTTGTTTCATGCTTCTTATTTTTTTGTTTCATGTTATAGTATCGCTATATCATTTAATCTCATCGCCACCGTTATTTTTACACTAATCATAGGTAAACACAGCGTCCATCCAAATCTATCATTAGTCTTGTTTTGATTTTCCAAATCGAATAACTTGAGTAAATACCTTTAAATTAGTCAAATTACTACATTTCATTCAAATTAGTAAAAAAATTTTATATTTTTCGTGATAGTTTTATCCTTCATGTTTGGGGCTTGTGATTGTTTTCTTTAATAATATCGCCTTCAAGGTTTCAATCTATATTCTCTCATCTCACCGGGAATGCAATGTAATATTCTTTGAACTCATGTTAGATTTTGTCATAAGATTCTAATATTTGAATTTCAAATATTACTTTGAGATGTTGATTAGTAATTTCAATAGTGTCAAGGTTTCATAATATATGAAATAATCTCAATATTGTTATGAATATTTATGTGGATGTCATTATCACCCCCATAAGTTATGAGACTCTTCCTATACCCCATAAGTTATGAGACTCTTCCTATACTTAATTAATATGGGAGATAAGAGGTCATGACCCTTTACATGCCCTATAATAATTAGAGAGTTACTATCAACCCCTATATATATGGGGCTCATGTATTCATGAAAAATAATAGTAAAGATTATACATTCTCTCTACACTTTCTCTTCTACATTCTCTCTACACTCTCTCTTCTATCACATTTTAGTTTGTTCTTTCTTTTCATTATTTCATAACACGTTATCAGCACGAGTCTCTAATATAAAAAATCAAGGCCAACAAACTTTTCCTTAAAGATTGCCGAAGGACGCTTAGGTGAAGTAAGAGTAACAAGTTGACCTATTTCATTTAGATATGTATTATTTCATTTGCATATTAACATACTTTATTTTACATTATTGACTTGTATATTTTGTCTTATAGTTTTATAATGTCAAATCTTACAAAACTCGAATTTGTGGCTCTGGACATCACTGGAAATAACTATTTATCATGGGTACTAAATGCTAAAATTCACTTAGATGCAAAGGGTCTTGGTGAGACTATTAATGAGGGAAATGAAGAAAGTACACAAGATAAGGCCAAGACCATGATTTTCCTTTGCCATCACCTCCATGAAGGTCTAAAGACTGAATATTTGACTGTTAAGGACTCCCAAATTCTTTGGGCCAATTTAAAGGAAAGGTATGACCACCAGAAAATCGTGATTCTGCCTAAAGCTCGTTATGAGTGGCTGAATTTAAGATTGCAAGACTTTAAGTCTGTTAGTGATTATAACTCGGCCATGTTTAGAATCACTTCGCAATTGAATTTATGTGGAGAAAAGATTACTGATGCAGAAATGTTAGAAAAAACATACACAACTTTCCATGCAAATAATGTTGTCCTGCAGACACAATATCGTGAAAAAGAATTCACGAAATATTCTGAATTAATTTCTTGTCTCCTAGTGGCGGAGCAAAACAACGAGCTACTAATGAAAAACCATGAATTACGCCCAACTGGTTCTGCTCCATTCCCTAAAGTGAATGTGAGTTTACATAATGGGCAAAAATTAAAAGAAACACACCATGCAAATAGGAGTGTGCGTGGCCGTGGTCGTGGCCGAGGGCGTGGCCGCGGACATGGATATGGATATGGTCGAGGTAGTCGTTTTAAAAATTCACATTCCTACCAAAAGTGGGATCAAAAAAATGGTAACAGGGAAGAGAAAGAAAGATGTGAAAATGTGACTAATGTATGCTATCGTTGTGGAGGAAAAGGACATTGGTCACGTGTGTGTCGCACACAAAAGTTGATCTTTATCAGCAGTCCTTAAAATAGAAGGGAAAGAAAGTAGAGACCAATCTTGTGTATGAAGATGGCGAAGGTGATTTTGATGATGGCAATGCAACCCACTTGGAAGTGGCTGATTTTCTTTCTACCCCTGAAGAAAATTATTAAGCCCACAAATTTCGATAAATAATAAAATAAACCTCTACTACTCTATGTTTCATTTAGCAACTTTAATAATGATGTTATGACATTTACTAGTGCTATGTTTTTATGTGATATTTTCACCATTATGTGTGACATTTTGTGGTTATTATGTTTCTTTGAAGAATATTATCTCGTAAAAGGCATCAGCTATGAATGGTGAAGATATATGTTTAGCAGATAGTGCAACTACTCACACCATATTGAAAGACAAGAGATATTTTTCTCACTTAATAATGAAAGAAGAAAGTGTGAACACTATATCTGGTAGTACAACCATTATAAAAGGCTCTGAAAGAGCAATTATTTTATTACCAATGGGAACAAAAATTGAAATTATTAATGCATTATACTCCCCTAAGTCTCAAAGAAATTTATTGAGTTTTAAAGATATCATATTGAGACTTTAAACGAAGGAAATTGTGAATTCCTTCAAATTACGAGTATAGTTCAAGGCAATAAACAAATTGTTGAGAAATTGCCTGCATTCTTTACTGGTTTGTACTACACAAAGATCAGTTCTATAAAAACACATGCTATAGTAAACCAGAAGTTTACTAATGACTTTGTTCTTTGGCATGACCGGTTAGGCCATCCCGGTTCAATAATGATGCGAAAAATAATTGAAAATTCATGTGGACATTCATTGAAGAGCCAGCAGATTCTTCAAAATATTACATGTGCTGCATGCTCACTGGGAAAATTAATAATTTGACCATCACCAGCTAAGATAAATAACGAACCACTTACTTTTCTTGAACGAATTCAAGGGGATATATGTAGGCCTATACATCCCCCATGTGGACCATTTAGGTACTTTATGGTTTTAATCGATGCATCGAGTAGATGGTCTCATGTATCTTTGTTATCAACTCGCAACCTGGCGTTTGCGAGATTGCTTGCTCAATTGATTCGATTACGAGCCCATTTCCTAGATTTTCTTATTAAGACCATCCGTCTTGATAATGTCGGTGAATTTACTTCTCAGTCTTTTAATAACTATTACATGTCAATTGGAATAAGTGTTGAACATCCTGTAGCTCATGTTCACACATAAAATGGTCTAGCAGAATCTTTAATAAAACAACTTCAATTGATAGCAAGGCCATTACTTATGAAGTCAAAACTCCCAATCACTGCTTAAGGGCATGCAATTTTACATGCAGCTGCATTAATTCGCATCAGGCCAACAAGTTATCATAAAGTCTCCCCCTTACAAATAGTTCATGGTCAGGAACCAAATATTTCCCATCTAAGAACATTTGGATGTGCCGTATATGTTCCAATTGCTCCACCACATAAAACTAATATGGGACCTCAAAGAAGGTTGGGTATATATGTTGGATTTGAATCCTTATCCATAATTAAATATCTAGAACCATCTACAGAGAATCTATTTACGGCTCGTTTTGCAGATTGTCATTTTGAAGAGTTAGTTTTTCCAACATTAGCGGGAGAAATCAAACAGCTGGATAAGAAAAGTAGTTGGAAAGAATTGTCATTAGCTCATCTTGATCCTCGAACTAAGCAATGTGATTTAGAAGTTCAAAAGATTATTCATTTACAAAGTTTAGCTAATGAATTGTCAGACGCATTTTCTGACCCAAAAAAAGTGACTAAGTCACATATACCAGTTGTGAATGCTCCAATAAAACTTGATGTCCCAGAAGGATAAAATCTAGTTACTACTGGGTCTAATACACGCCTGAAGCGTGGTAGACCAATTAGTTCCAAAGATAAGAATCCTCGAAAAAAGAAAGGAGCAAAGATTAATGATGACCAAATCGAAGAAAAATAATTATACCGGGATCTCCTGAAGAGACTATAGACATGACTGAAAAAATAGTTTCAGAAGAAAATCAGGTACTTGACAATGAAGAGATCTCTATTGATTATGTCATGTCTGGTATAAAATGGAACCGAAATCAAATCGACGTCGATGATATTTTTGCATGCAATGTTGCACTAGATGTTATAAATAATAAAGAGGATTATGAACCAAAATCGATTGAGGAATGTAAACAAAGAGATGATTGGCCAAAATGGAAAGAAGCAATTGAAACTGAATTAAAATCGCTAGCGAAAAGAGAAGTGTTTGGACCTGTAGTCCGTATACCTACAGGTATGAAACTAGTGGGATACAAATGGGTCTTTGTGCATAAAAGAAATGAAAAGAGTGAAATTGTGAGGTATAAAGCACGTTTAGTTGCACAAGGATTCTCACAAAGACCTGGAATTAATTATGAGGAGACATATTCTCCTGTGGTGGATGCAACTACATTTAGATTTTCGATAAGTCTAGCTATAAGAGAAGGGCTTGATTTACGCCTAATGCATGTAGTAACAGTTTATTTGTATGGCCCACTGGATACTAACATTTATATGAAACTCCCTGAAGGATTTAAACTGCCTGAAGCAGTGACTTCAGGTTCTAGAAAACATTATTCGATCAAATTGCACAAATCCCTTTATGGATTGAAACAATCCGGACGCATATGGTATAATCGCCTAAGCGAGTATTTGTTGAAAAAATTATACAAGAATGATCCAATTTGCCCATGCATTTTCATTAAGAAGTTTGGATCTAGATATGTCATTATTGCAATATATGTTGATAATTTGAATATCATTGGAACTCCTGAAGAGATCCAAAAGACTGTTGAGTGCTTGAAGAAAGAATTTGAAATGAAAGACCTTGTAAGAACGAAATTTTGTTTGGGGTTACAAATTAAGCACCTAAAAGAAGGAATCATTGTGCATCAATCAATGTATATTGAAAAGGTGCTAAAGAGATTTTATATGGATAAGGCACATCCAATAACTACCCGATAGTTGTAAGATCACTTGATCCGAGTAAAGACCCTTTCCGTCCTCGGAAAGATGGTAAAGATTTACTTGGTCCTGAAGTGTCATACCTCAGTGCAATTGGGGCATTAATGTATCTTACTAGCCATACCCGACCTGATATATCTTTTTCTGTAAATTTGCTAGCAAGATTTAGCTCATGCCCAACTCGGAGACATTAGACTGGAGTTAAACAGATATTTCGTTATCTCTAAGGTACAAAGGATATGGGTCTATTTTTCCCTAATAAATCCAAGACAGAGTTGATTGGTTTTGCAGATACAGGATTTATGTCAGACCCTCATAATGGAAAATCACAAACTGGATATGTTTTCACATATGGAGGTACTGCAATCTCTTGGCGCTCAATAAAGCAAACAATTGCAGCAACCTCGTCTAATCATGTAGAAATCTTAGCAATCCAAGAAGCAAGTCGTGAATGTGTATGGCTAAGATCTATGATTCAGCATATAAGGAATAATTATGGTTTATTATCTGGAAATGAAGCTACAACTGTCTTGTTTGAAGACAACACAACATGCATTGATCAGCTTGATAGTGGATACATCAAAAGTGACAGAACAAAACACATTGCACCAAAATTCTTCTTCACTCATGACCTCCAGAAGTTTAAGGAGATAAAAGTTAAGCAGATCAGTTCAAATGAGAATTTAGCAGATTTATTCACTAAGGCGCTTCCTACATCAGTGTTTCAGAAGCTAGTTTACTACATTGGAATGCGTCACCTTCGAGATCTCAAGTGATGTAGCCATGAGGGGGAGTAAATACGTGCTGTACTCTTTTTCCCTTAACCTTGGTTTTATCCCATTGGGTTTTCCAGGTAAGGTTTTTAATGAGGCAACATATCAAGCGTATAATTATGTACTATTTTTCCTTCACTAAGTTTTTGTCCCACTGAGTTTTTCTTAGTAAGGTTTTAACGAGGCATAATTAGATAATGAACATCCAATGGGGAGTGTTATGAATATTTATGTGGATGTCATTATCACCCCCATAAGTTATGAGACTCTTCCTATACCCCATAAGTTATGAGACTCTTTCTATACCCCATAAGTTATAAGACTCTTCCTATACTCAATTAATATAGGAGATAAGAGGTCATGACCCTTTACATGCCCTATAATAATTAGAGAGTTACTATCAACCCCTATATATATGGGGCTCATGTATTCATGAAAAATAATAGTAAATATTATACATTCTCTCTACACTTTCTCTTCTACATTCTCTCTACACTCTCTATTCTATCACATTTAGTTTGTTCTTTCTTTTCATTATTTCATAACAAATATTATGTATTCCTCAAGTAATCTTATGGTTTTTTTTTACAATTTTTTTTACAATTTTACCATTATTTTTAATGACTTTAATTCATTTTACCTAAACTATAACAAAATAATAATAACGACAAATAAATAAAATTCCTTGTGATATATTATTCAAGTAACATTTCAATTATATCATCCCTGTAGAATTAACCAAAGACATTGTCCCCCTTGATGACAATGGGTACAACAAAAGACCTAAGCAAAAGAGTTGATACTCTTTTCCATTACAAAATTGTCTATTAAGGCCTAGACAAATTATACAAATGTTATTGTATATTTAGGCTAAAAATGTCTATTCAAACACAAGTATGTTTATTTTTCAAATTCAACATGATACACAAATCTAACAAATACCATAATGTCTACACACAAACGCAAAAGCAATGAGCACGACAAAGTTTCAAACCAATTTCATTACATATGAAAACAAAAGCAATAACATTCATCTAAATAGATTTCACAAAAAAGCAGCAAAACAATTTTATTAATGTCTCTACAACAACAGTGGCATTCCAAGTGCCCTAATGTTATTTCAAATGAAGAATCTTAAGGCTTTAGTACCCGTTTAAGTGAGGCCTTTTAAGGCCTCACTTCTGCTTTTGGATAGACCTTCCGAAGGCCACAATGTTGTTTATGGCGAAACCTCTTAAGGCTCTAATGCCCTATTGGGCAAGGACTTCTAAGGCCTCAATTCGTTAAAAAAGTGAATACTTACAAAGAAAAATTACCTCCAAGACATCTTATTTTTCCTTTTAGGTCGACGTTAGCAAGTTTGCTTTCTAGGCATGTGAAGACCATCCACAAGCCTCGCTAATGAATCAACTCAAGACATGCCACTTATAACTTGCCTTTCATCTAAAGGGGAAATTATTAAATCCATTTCTACACACTATACCATCAAGTTAATTATCACATCCTAATAAAGCACTTGTACCTCTAAAACCACTCTACATAATCTAAGGCATCATTCTAGTGGAACCCACAACAAAGCTCTCCCTCCTCTATAACAGTATTTTCCATCACAAAAAGAAGGGTTTTAGGAAACTTACTAAAACTCTGCCAAATTTTCCAAAGCTCATGAGACCCTAAAATACCATTCCAAGTAGCTTTCACATCATTTAAGGTGTGAACCATCACTGTTTTAACGTTTCTTTGCACCTCTACAATGTGAATTGCCATTAAGAAACCACCTAAACTTTTATGTTGTAACAAGTATAAAGTTTAATTCAATATCTCTATGATTTTATCTAAAAATCATTTTAGTGATATAATGCAACATCCTCAAAACCCCCTTGGTCGTAAATAATATGGGATAAAATTTTAGCGAAATAAGGTATAAGATCAAAGAAAATGAAAGTTACAATAAGAGAGTTAAATCAAGAAGCATGACATGATGTATTAAGGAATGGACTAAATTGCAAATATGCAAAAAGTCCTATGGCACAAACATAAATGTAACATCCTTACAATTGATATATGATAAAAGTAGTAATAAACTTAATAATGTATAATTGATCTTTTGGTAAAATGAGAAAATGATTTAAAGCGGATAAAAGAGAATATTGAGGAGTATTAAAATGATGATAATAATAATGATTAAGAAGTAGGTTTTAGTATATTGATTTAAAGTAAAGGCTAAATTGTAAATATGTGGAAAGTTTTTGGCTCAAGTGTAAATATTCAAAATTTAGGGGATCGAAGTGTAAAAATAAGAAATTTAAAGGACCAAAAGTGGAAATAATCCAATTTACTAAGATATGGAATTGGCATGTAAGGACCAAATTGAATTGGTGAAGAATTGTGAGGGACTAAATCACAATTTTATCAAATTAAGTGATGAATCAATGATGAAATTTTGAAAGATCATAAAGGGCAAAATGGTCAATTAGTAAGAGGGTGAGTTCTAGAATGTAATGATGATGTTGATGATATTTTGGTAATTTTTTTAATTAATTAATTAGTTAAATATATTTTATTAATATTTTGCTTACATATTTATTATTATTTTATTTAGAAAAATGGTAGTATAAAAAGAGAGGAAGGATGAAGGAAATGGAGCATCCTTCCAATGTGAGTTAAAGGGTGAGAAAAGAAGTTTTCTTTTTTTTACAATTTAGTTTTTTGCCATGAAAACCTACCTTTTTATCCAAAATTTTTGAAAATTTCCTTAGATATTAAAGAGAGGAGATGAAGTAGAGATTCTAGAGAATATGCTTATCAATTTAGAAGCAAGAAAATAGTATATGAAAGTGGAGAAAATGAGAAGAAAAAGGAAGGAAAGTAGTGAAGATTACTAATGCATGGAAATGAAGAAGAAATGAAGAAAGTCTTGACAAAGGAGGTAAGTTTCATACTAAACCTACTTTTATTTCAATAGATTGAGATGTTTTGCATGAGATGTATGAAGCATGTATTTAATCTAAATACTAGAAATAGAAATTATTTAATGAAGAATAGAGACTTAAAACACTAAATTGGTAAGAGAGAATGTGATTTGTATGGTGAAAAATACTAAGATTAAGAAATAAATATGTAATCTACACATAAACATAAGTGTCTAAATTGTATAGTAATAAAAAGTTTGGCAATTATGTGTGAATGAATGAAAGATAGTGGAAAGAACCATGGAAAAAAATATTTTTTTCATTAAAACAATTTAGACAGTAGCGGTGACTTAACTTTGAAAATTCACCAAAAATTATAAAAATTTAGTTAGAGATTGAATTAAATATGTAATTAAATCTTATTGAGTCTAGTTTCATATGGAAGAAATGATGAAAGAATAGGAATTTTATAGTTTTAAATATATTAATTTTTATGAAATAAGGTTGGAGTGAATTTGGGTTTTTCTATTTTGAATTTGGAAAATTATAAAAAATTGTAAAAAAAAAATATTATGTTTTATATTTATATATTTAAATTCTTAATGAGTCTAATTTCAAGAAAAAGAAATGGAAACATCATCCAAACCCCGTACTAAGAGATAATTAATTTTTAGTAAAGAAAGGTCGAAGCTATCAAACAACAGAATAAGGACAAATTTGAAAAATTTACTGTACTTATTGGCTAAGTCATAAATTTTGAAATTTTTATGGTAAAAATATATTTGAGTCTAGTTTTAAAAACATCAAGCGGATCTTGATTTGGAATTTTGTAGCTCAAGATATAAATAATTTAGTGACTATGACTCAAGTGGACAGCTTTGATATGAACACATAAGTAAATAGTGGAATTATAGATAGTGTTACATATAAACATGTTATATACTAAAAGTTAAAGATTCTAATAAATATATACACAAAGGATATGGAATGGAGAGGAGGAGTAGAAAAAAATGAATATATATATATATATATATATATATAGTAGATGAATTTGAAATGTTTCGAAATGGTTGTAAGTGATGGAATGATTAATACATTTGAGTATATTTAAACGAATTGATAAAATAATAAGTGAATAATTGTTAATTTGACATGATATTGAATTCTTAATTAAAATTTTATGAAGAATTAAATTGATTGGCACGATTTAGAAATAAATATAAAATATATGTAAAGTGGGAAAACTACTTTTAAAAGTGCACGTCCTCCAATGGTCTTATTTTTAAAGCTTTAATATTTGTGTTAATTTTATATACTTTGTTATCTTTGATTGAATATCATGTTTTTATGAGCACTTGATATTAGAAATAGATGTAAGTGGATGATATGTAAAATGAAGTGACAGTTACTATATTTGAATATATATATTCAGATAATGATATATAAAAATATATAAACAAAAATAAAGCGTGGAACTTGTAAGAAAATGGAAATGACGTCACGATGACAAGTTCGCCATGTCACGACGCGAAAACCCCAATGTCGTGACGACAATTTAGAAATTTTTATGAACTTTACAGTTTGGCTTTTGATCAATGGTGAATGTTTTAATAAGCTCATTTAACTCATTATTAGTTTTATCGTAAATTCAATTATTACTAAAATAAGTTAATGATCTATATTAATTAAATAATATAATAAATTGATCTGAATTTTTTAGTAATTGCTTCGACAACGATTGTAACATCCTAACACTTTGACTCGACGGAGTGTTACATATAATGAATAGAAGAGGTACTTTCATTTGTTCAAAGTTTTCTTCAATCACGTCCTTATATATATTATAAATATAATTACCCATGATAATATGATCTCTATTACCTACTTATTTTATATTGTTTTCATGATAAAATATTATTCAAGTATAATCTAGAAAAATCCTATATTTTATTTTTTATAATTTTTTTATAATTTGATAAAATTTAATCATGAAACTATCTTATTTATTGTATTATAAGGCGAGGCTCCACAACTGGTTTTGTAAAGTTATATATATATATATATATATATATATTTAACATTAATTTCATTATAGTTTCTTATTATATATACTCTTTTTGATACAATGTTTAGAATTAATAATAGCCCCCAACCCTTAAATAGGAGGTTAATGCGCTTCAACGTACTCGAACCCATGTCCTCCTACACCGGCAACAATACCAGTACCAATCGAGTTAAAATTCAATCGATATATAATATATATTATTTAAAGTAGTACATCAAACATATATAGTAATATTCAGTTCTAGCTAAGTTAAACGTCCATCAGATGTCACATTCTTATTGGGTAAAAATTACACCTTGAATGATAAATTTTGCCTTATAATATATATACTATAGCAATACGATATTACAAAAAAAAGTCATGTTTACATTACAATTTTTGGCACATGACGCTCTTCATTTGAAGCATTTATTTACAATTTAGGTTTAGTCTTTTACTCTTTGCCTTTTACTTTTTTTTTTTAAGTTATTCCATACCTTTTGTTTAATTTTTAAAATATTTTTATATGTTAAATATAAAGTTGATTTTAAATAAATTATCTATTTATTTTAAGATTTTACTTAATTAAATTAAGTTTTAATATTATCGTATTAAAATTAATGAATATTAAATTGTTAAGCTTAAAATATAGTTAAAATAAAGAATCAAATTAACCATATTTATCAAATTAATTTTATATTTTCAAATATAATACGATTTAAAAATTAAAAAAATATAAAATTACAAAAAAATGAATATTAACTATGTTGACATTAAAATAAATTAATTCAACAATATATAAAACAAATAACTTATAAGAAATTATAATATTATTTAAATTATAATATATTAATATTAATATTCAAACCATGATGAATTTTTGTATTAGTTTAACTTTTTTAAAATTAGAATAAACATTAATACAATAGACTCTAAATCAGTTAAATATTTTTAAGAATATTTTGTAATACTTTTTTCAATTTATTAATGATTTTCAAGAAATCATTAAAAGATTTAAAAAAAACTAATATTATAAAAATATTATAAATTTAATATGCACAGTCAATCCGTGGATTGAATTGCACGTAAATACAAACTGATTAAATATAATATATTTAAATCAAATGGTTAAAATTACAACTAATATATTCAATATTTAATTATACCCATGAATCATGTAACAAGTCAATAGCTTACATGCATTATATTAGCCACCCATGAATCATGAAAAACTCGTCATAGCTTCCAATTAACCACCATAATTTACCTAGATTACCTAATATTTATATACCCAACATATAGCTCTTACCAACATATACCTAATATGTTATTTAATGCAATGATTTTATATTATTCTTATTCATTTTATTTACTTTCTTAAAATATAGTTCTTAACAACTAGAGGTGTGCATGGTCGGGTGGGCCGGTCAGGCCCGAATGCCCGCCCGAAATGTGGGAGGGTTTGAGCAAAAATATAAGCCCGAAAAATAGGCTTGGACAAAAAAATAAGGCCCGTTTAAAAATGGGCCCGGCCTCAGGTAAGGCATTTTTGGCTCGGGCTCGGCCAGGCCCGGCCCGGCTCGAATTCACTAAAGACAAAAAAATCTATTTTTTATATTATTTTCTTATTGTTTTCTCCCTATTTTGCTACCATTTTACTATTATGTTGCAACTATTTTGTTGTTATTGTTTAGATATTGTATAAAACTTATTTTATTGTTAATTTTGTTATTATTTTAAAGACATTTGTTAATTTTGTTATTATTTTAGAGGCATTTGCTTGTTAAGTTGCATCTATTTTATTGTTATTTAAATATACATATTTTTTAAAATTTATTTTTAATTTGTTGAGAAATATTTATTTTGATTTTTTAGTATTTTTGATGATTTATATATATTTTAAAATTATATAAAAATAATATAAAAATTAATATGGGCGGGCCGGGTCGGACTCGGATTTTAACATTTTTATTCGGGTCAAGCTTGGGCAAAATTTTAGGCCCATTTTTTGGGTCGGGCCAGGCTCGAGCCTAGCAAAAAGCTTAAATTTTTAGTTGGACCCGATCGAAACCCGGCCCAATCCATGCACACCTCTATTACTAACCCTACATCCTAATTTACCTAAGCATATTTGAAGAAAGAACTTCTATGTGTGATCATCATAAATTTAGGATGTGACAATTCCAATATCTTTAGAAAGGTGATTTTAACCTTCATCTTTATCATTTTTTGCTTCTTTTATTTTCTCTTCTTACAAATTTTAAAATTTTAATATGTTATCATATTTATTTATTTCTAGCTAGGGATGAAGTTAGAAATTTTTTTTTAGGGATCAAAATTAAATTATAATTTTTAAGATAGTAAATATCTAATTTCACCATTTTAATAGCTTACATTTTTATAATTTTTAAAGGATTAAATTAAATTTTATCATTTTTAGGGGCGAAAGTGTAATTTTATTTTTACTAATTTAAAATTGTAAAAATTTTAAAGGGCATAAATAAAAAATTTTCCATTTTAGGGGGTCGGGTCCTACCAACCCCCTAGTTACGCCCTTGTTTCTAGCCCCAATTTTTTTTTTTAAGAAGAGTATGGCTAATTGTTAAGTTAAGCTTTATTTGATAAATGTTTTGATATAACAAATATAATCTTTTTGAATAAAACTTGATAAATTTCAAGTAACAATTTGTTTCAAAATATTTCTAAGAGATAAACTTTTAAATCTATCCTTCAAACACTTAGAAAATGTTTTCAATTTGTCCAAAATGATAATAAATTTTTCAAATAATTTTATCAAGTGTAAAATGCTCCTAGGATCAAATGTATCCATGCCTTCTATGTAGGTATTGATACCTTGACTCAAGTATCGATAGCATTTTAAGGTTAGATTTTTTGGAGAAATAAAGAAAAATTGCCTGAATATCGATAACCTCCCAAAGGTATAGATACCTCATAGCAAGTATCGATACATTTCCTATTGTATCGATACTATAGGATTTAACGGTCACTGAATTTAGCCATTAAATTGCCCGAATATCAATACCCTTCCCAAAGTATTGATACCTTTTATTGCAGGAATCATTAATGCTCTTGTTTTTACACCTCAATGGCTCAATTCAATTTCTCAACAAACCCAATGGTTGAAAATCAATTAGAGACCATAAATACTAGCGTCTAAAGCTTCTACACCACCAAGAGAGATTACAAGAGATTAAGAGCTTTAAGAAACATCATGAAATCTATTACCGACCATTTGTGCTTAAATTCTTCATCCTTTTCTTATAAATAATTGTGAGCATTCATTGTATTCACTTAGCTCAAATGTTTTTTATTGGGTGTGTGCTTATTTGCAAATATTCTAATCTTGTAAGGATTGTTTCTTTGTTTACTTATTTGTTTGCTCTTTTGAGAGAGTTTGTATCTTAAGACTTGGATAGGAATCTTAAAGGAACTGTAATGTTAAACCTTGTCTTCAAAGGTTTATCAAATTAGTGAATTTGGGAAAATCTTTAGTGGTGGAAAGCTAAAGTAGTGGAGTAATTGGGGTTGAACCATCCTAAAATCTTTGTGTTGATTGTCTCATTTTCTTTTCCTTGTTTCCACAAATTTTTAAAGGTCAATTCACCTCCTCTTGACTATTTCAGTTTATCAATTAAGCTAATACTAACAAAAAATTAATGAAGATTCATACAAAAATCACTATAGTGAATAATGCACCATGGCACTAAAATGTCATGACAAAAAAATTGACTTTGTAAATTTTTTAGACAAAGTGCAAAAAATTCTTTTTTTTAAAAATAAAGTTCGTTTAATAATTGGGCTTGAAAGACTGAATCAGAGAAGTCTACAACAAACCCAAAAAAAAGAAAAGAAAATTCAAACAGCAAAAAAACAAAAAAAAACAAAAATAGGGCCCAAAACAATAATCTTCTTCTCATTTCTGCAGTCTTCCAAGCTCTTCGCAAATCTGAAATCCCCAAAAAATAAACGACTAAATCCTTCAAATTCTGGCAAAGATTCAACCAGAAAAAGAAGCAAGTTGAGACAGACAGCCAGATTACCAAGTTTCTCAACCCAACAACACTACTGAATAGGAAATTATGGTGGTCGACTGAATCATCTATCAGAATTAGCCACTTCCAAGACTTTCATTGGCACGTATTCAACCCAGAACGAATCCTCATGCTTTTGCTAACCTTCAACAACCATTGCATGTGCTGCCGCATTCCCTTCTCACGCAACAAATTAAAATCGACAAGAAGAAAAGTTCCTTGCCAAATTCTTCGCATCCCAGGTGAATGGTTTGGATTCTGAGTAATCTTCGCTTTTTTGTTGTATGTTCTGAATAACCAGCTTTGAATCACTCTCTAGAATGACTTTTGTGAACCCCAAATCCAGCGCGAATTGGAGCCCATGCAGTACTGCAGTCGCTTCAGCAATCACCACTGATCGAACCAGGTTATAACCTTTAAACCCTGATCCTATTATAAGGCCTTCCCCATTTCTTATGATAGAACCTGAAACTGCATGTTTGTTTGCAACAGAAAGTCCCGCATCGATGTTAATTTTCACCCACCCTTGCGGAGGGGGCATCCATTTTACTCTGGATCATGGTTTAGGATGTTGTAAGTCAATGTGCTACCCCGATATTCCATACCAAAACTCCTAATAGAGGTAACAACTTCTTTTGTACTTTGCGTCTTTTTCTCATAGATATATTTGTTTCGAGAAAACCAAAGTGCCCAAATTGTAATAGCAATTCCATCTTTTCTATTAGGAGTTTGAATTCTCAAAAATCCAGTTTAACCACTCGATAAAGTTTGAATCTGCAATTGAACTTGGCCACTGAAAATTTAATTTGGACCAAACTTGCGCAACAAACAAACAATCACGAACAGCATGGGTAGACGATTTACAAAGCTGCCGGGATCGCCAACATTTGTTATCAGTGATCAATCTCTTAAAATGTAAGTTCTGAAAAGTAGGCACATAATTTTTTTGCAAATTTCCATATTAAAATGCAAATTTTTGAAGGACACGCTAAACTCCAAATTTGCTTAAATAACTTCTACTCATTTAAATTCAAGTTTGGGGGATCTAGTAGCATCTTATAACCACTTTTCACAGAATAGATGCCTGAATTTTCACTAGACCAAACTACTTTATTAGATTGATTAGTAATAGCAATAGGAAGACACACAATTTGATCAGCTTCTTCCACTGTAAAGGTTGAATAAATGAGGTCTCTATTCCACCGATTAGGATTTTACAAAATCAAATTAGACACACATTCCATTCCAGCCACCCTGCCCATAGAAATAAGACGTTGATCTTTCCTTGGAAATCAATAATCTTGCCATATTGACACAAATATTCCAGATTCAATCCTCCATTTCAATCTAGAACCTAAAAGTCCTTTTACGCACTAGATACTTTTCCATACAAGCGATGGATTAGCTCCTAAAGGAGCCTCTATAAAATTTGATCCATTAAAATATTTTGCTTTAAGTAAACGTGCTATTAGCGAACCTGGGTTTTCCATTAGAGGCCAGCCTTATTTCACTAGTAGTGCAATATTGAGTTTTGATAAGTCTTGAAACCCCATCCCCCTCCTCTTTTGGCACAAACAATTCTTTTCATGAATACTAATGAAGACCTTTTCTTGTAGCTTTCTTTTGCCACCAGAAATGGGCTATGACAGCTTCCAGCTCTTTACAGAACGACGACAATAGCAAGAAACAAGTCATAGCATACAAATGAATGGCTTGAAGCACAACTTTAATAAGAACTTCCCTCCCACCCATTGAAAGTAATCTCGAACTCCAACTGGATACCCTTTTGATTAACTTCTCTTTAAGCTCCTTAAAAGCCCTCTTTTTATTACACCCCACCATTGATGGAAGACCGAGATATTTTTTCGAATTAATGCTTAAATTAACCCTCAAAATCTGACACACCTCTTATTTTTTTTTATTCTGATTGACATTTGAGCTAAAAAAGACCCAAGACTTATCGAAATTAATCTTTTGACTCGAACTCTGGGCATAAACCCCCAGATTTTCTTTAAGCACTTTATCCCCATCAACTGTTGTATTACCAAAAATTAGGCTATCATCGGCCAAAAATAAGTGGGTAACCCAAGGAACGTGCCGATTTATACGGAAACTTTCAAGAACACCCATTGTAGATGCCATTCAAAGAAGAGCCGATAAACCTTCTCTACAAATAAGAAATAAATAGGGACTAAGAGGGTCCCCTTGATGGAAGGAATAAATTACTTACCTCCCCATTCATAACCATAGAGTAAGAGACTGAGGTCACACAATGCATGACTTTCTCAACCCACTGATCTGAGAAACCCATCATTTGAAGCATAACTTGCATAAAAAACCATTCAACATGGTCATATGCCTTACTCATATCAAGTTTTAAGGCAAATGATCCCTCTCTTCCTACCCGTTTTCTCTTCATTGAGTGTAAAATTTCATATGCTACTATAATGTTTTCGGTAATGAGTTTTCCCGGAACAAAAGTACTTTGCGCCTCGTCAATGCAAAAATGAAGGATCTTTTGAAGCCTATTCACAAGCACCTTTGAAATAATTTTGTATAAAATATTACAAAGACTAATACGCCTAAAATGAGTGATGAAACAATGAGAACTAACCTTTGGGATCAAGTCAATTCTTATACTGTTTATTTTAGCCATGTTATGAAGCCCATGCAACGTCTTAATGCAAAAATCCGCCACCTCTTTACCCACAATATGCCAAAATCATTGATAGAAAATCGCCTCTAAACTATCTTCCCCTGAAGCTTTTAAAGGGTTCGTAGCTTTTAAAGCCAAACACACCTCTTCGTAATTAAAATCCTTCTCAAGATCCTCGTTCATCGTTTGAGAAATATATGGCTTGACACCTTTCAATATAGAATTCGGGTTTCTAACACCTTTTAATGTAAATAAGGTATTAAAATAATCTATGGCCGGCACTAATAAATCAACATTACTCTCATGAATATTATTGTCTCCATCCACCAGTTCCTTCACCCTATTTCTCCGTCGACGATCTGTTGCCGATCGATGGAAAAAATTTACATTTCTATCCCTATTTTTCAGCCAATTCTCTTTGGCTCTTTACTCCCAATAAAGCTCCTCCCTATCAGTCTCTATGTTAAGTGCTAGTTTAGTCTCCATAATTTCTCCCAAAATCTCATCCATGAGAATAGCTTCATTCAATTTAAGCAACTATTGTTCCGAATCTTTCCTCGTTAGAGACCTCTGTTTTTTAATTTTGTTGAACCATTTCTCAAAGCCCACTCCTACTGCCTTTATCTTACTTGGAACATCACCCAAACTTTCAGCCCAAATCTTACTAACCTTTATTTCACACGTTTCCTCCAAAAGCCACGTTGTTTCAAATCTAAAATGCCACTACTTTCAATGTTGATTTCCAAAAACTGAATTAAGCAATAAAGGACAATGATCTGAAAATACATGTGGCAAATGATATAAATTAAAATTTGGAAATATCCTACCAAGTAGAATTTACAATACCTCTATCTAAACATTCCAGAATATTATTATTTCTTATACGACCTTTTTCCCAAGTGAACCACTGCGCACTATAACTGAGATCAGTGAAAGAACAATCTTCTATAGCATCCTAAAATCTACACATTTGTCTTTCCCCTTTGGAAGCTCGCCTTTCTTTTCAATTGAAAACGCAATTTCATTGAAATCCCTTGTAACAACCCAAGGAATATGTGGGGAGTCATTTAATGTTCGTAACAAGTTCCAAGATGCTTCACGTATAGTCTCATCTGGCACTTTGTAGAACACCTTACATCTCTAAGTTTTCCCTTCCGAGTCCTCACTATTCCAACCTAAAGATTAACCACCACTTCTACCATTAGAATCAACATCTATTCCATTGGAAAACCACATTTACGCCTAACCTTTTCCATATTACAGTCTGAAGCTTTTTTTTAATTAAAAATGCCACCATGGGATTTATGTCCCTCAGCATATGCCGAAGGCGATTAACAGTTTGAGGCCTCCCCAATCCCTGAACGTTTCAGCTTAATAGTTTCATTACTTCCTGTAACAACCAAATTTTCAGTGGTGTCAGAAATAGTAGTTCGAGACCACTAAATCCAATGAGTGAGTTAATTTTTCTAATTATTTAGTATTTATGATTTAAATGTGATTTTAGAAAGATCTGTGAAATAGTGATTTGAGTTTAGAAGGAATTATTAGGTAAAATAGTTTTAAAAACGAGGAATCGAGACCTCTATTTTATAAACTAAGCCATAAATATTTATAAAAATATTTACAAAGTGTCATTAAGTTAGTATTAAAGTTTCGTTAGAAAATTTTAACGTTTTGATAGTTAATTAATTAAAAAGGACTAAATTGAAAAAGGTACAAAACATGCCAGAGTGATAAAATAGCCTAAATGTTAAATAAGGAAGGACTAAAAGGGAAATTAGACACCCAAGGAATTGCTGAGGTGTCATAAGTAGAAAAAAAATCAAAGAATTAGGCGATTTAAGGGCAAAATTAGAAATAAAACAAAATTTGATAGCCAAATGAGATTTTTAATAGTTTTTAGATCATTTCTTCCCCAAATCTCAGCCAAAAACAGCCATTAAAGAGTTTCTCAAGCTGGTTTTTATATTTTTACTTCTTATCAAGAGTCTGTTAATTTAGGTAAGTTCATATGGTTAAACTTTCATTATTATGCGTTAATTTATGAATGGTATAATATATTTATTCATATTTTGTTGTTGAAATTAAGATTATTGTAAAAGTATGAAAATTGAATTGAATGTTTAAAATGAGTAGAGCGTAGGATTGAGTACGATCGTTCCATGGCAAAGAATGAATTGACGGATAAGACCATTGTTGGACTGTTGAAACCATTTTTTTTGAAAACGGGGAATTGACTTTAAAATTTGAAAATGGAGCCGCCACCGACCTTTTTTCGAGGTGCGATCGGATCACCTTAAATTATTTTAATAAAACATTTTGAGTTATTAAAACAATTAATTTTGGTCTACGAAAATCAAAGATTGAGCTCGGGAGTCGGTTACGCACGAGGAAGGATTAGCACCCTCGATACGCCCAAAATTGGTACCTGGTTGATTAATTAGTGTCTTAGTGTCGAATGTTTGAAAATTTGGAAGAATTTAAAATACGATCCCTTTTATTAAAGTCATTTGAATATGTTGAAGTAAAAATCGAGGCTCGCTTATTTCGAAGGAATAAGAATGCCGAATCCAGTAAGTTAGGGTGCAGCATATCAATTTCTCGAAGTTAAGCTCATCCTTTTTTGGCTTAAAGGGCTCATGTATCCAAATGGAAAGGGGATATTTAATTATTTTAGGTCGAACGAAGAATCGGAACTCAGTAAGTTAGGGCTCGATTTATCGAAGTTCCAAAACATAAAACATTGTTTTGATTTTGAAATTCCTATTTCGAAACAATGAATGCCACATTCAGTAAGTTAGGATGTAGCATTTCGAAGTATCGAGAATAGGTTTTATTTGCAAGTTCACATTTTTGTTTTAAAAGTGATACTCGACGGCTCGAGTTTAATGAGAAAAATCGAAACCTAATAAGTTAAGGCTCAATTTCTCCGAAGTATCCAAACACGAATTATACTTTTGAAAGCCTTTGAATGAAAATTTTTAATAAGATGGCATAGGCACGACTTTTATAAAATACAAGCAATGAATTATAACATGTAAAGCAAAGAAAGAATTCATAAACATATATTTCATCAACAAATCATTATAACCAACAAATGCCAAAAAATACACAATAACAACAATTATACAATATCATCATATGCAAACGCGAATATCAACGTTCAAAGTCCAACAAATCCAAGGGAAGTATTAAACGAACTAAGGTAAGTGAGATTTAATAAGTCTCTAACAGCATGAAAATGGATAATTATAAAAGTAAATTTCAAAGTCATAAGAATTCAAATAACATTTTAAACAAGTAATATGTTATATAATAAGAACACGGTCTTTATAGTAAAGAAATCATATATCTATAGAAAATATGTATGCACATGAAGTGATATGAAAATGTATGTAATTATTAGAATGAAAAATACACATATAATATATGTAAGAATATAATATACGTAATATATAAAATATAACTTTAAAATAGGTGTAATATGCAAAATATAATAGTATTAAAAAAATACATATATAAAATAATATGAAAGCGTATACACAAAATATATATATATATATATATATATGGGTGTAGTGTACAAAATACAATTTTAAAATATGTGAATGCAATGTATATAAAACATATATAGAAGTATTCGAGAATATAGGTATAAAATAATATACAAAAATAAATATATAACCGTAATATTGAAATGTATACATAATATGTATATGTAGAAAAATAATAATTATATATATAAAAAAAACAAATATTAATACAATATATAAATTCGTATGTACATAGATAATAATGGTGTATACGTATATAAAAATTTTAGAAATATGAACAAAACATAATATGCATACATGAAATAATATAAAGGCATTGTAACCACTAGAACAAAAATATTTATAATGTATAAGAATATAGCACACACAAAATAATTTTAAAATGTAGAGATGTACTGCATACAACATATATAATATCATTGAAAATGTGTACATAAAACATATTTAAGAATGTATATAAGTAACTATACTATTGAAATATATACAAATATTATACATGTGCAATTCGTAGTTAAAAAGATAATATATATAATATATAATAGTAATAATAAGGTAAGAATAAAGTAAAATTTAATTATCAAAGTAGCAAAATAGTAAAGTAAAGATTAAATTGAAATCAGGATAACAAATCAGGGCTGAATTAAAAGTTAAAAAAAAAGGTCAAAGGATTTAAACGCAACACGGGGGCAAGGTTCAAGGACCAACACTGGAAATAGACCAGCTCCCAAAACATTACGTTGAAGCATGGGTCAAAGTGAGATAAAACTTAAATTTCATGGGCAAATTCGAAAGGAAAATGTGACCTGCGAAGGACCTAATCGGAAGCTAGCACGAGCGAAGGGGACCGAATATGTAATAATCCCTTTTTGACCCAAAACACGCAGGTCCCGGTCGCATTCGGGTCGGGTCACTGGGTAAGGATTCGGGCATCCTCACACGGTGCCGTTTTGGTTGGGTTACTAAACCCTAAAGTTTCTTTTCTCTTTTTTTCTCATCCGTTTCTCCTTTCTCTTTTCTCTCTTGCAAACAGCAGCAGCCTTTCCCTTCCCTCTCCCCTGTTTTTACAAACCAAACAACAGAGAGAGAGTACTCGCGCCTCTCTCGACCTAGCCTCTTAATCGACCGCAGCAATGGTGACCACGAGACCACCACCTCAACTATCGAAACCACAACGGTGTCGCACCGAAGCCAAGTCCGTTTCCCTTTTAGGCATGCCCAGAAATAATGCCATCCTCACACCGAAACCCCCTCCTTAACCTCGATCGCAACGAAGAGAAGGGGATTCGGAGGCCCCAATCGGAGGTAAAACTCTCCTTACCTTTTGTTTGTCCTTTTCTTTTTCTAATATACAACGAATCAACGCAACAAAATAAAAGAGAAAATGGGTAAATGAAAAATGGGAAAGCGGATCGAAAGGAAGAAGGTTGAATCCTTCAAACTTGGTTTTTTTTTATTTTTTTCGTATTTCTGTTACAATCTCTTTTTTGTTTCTTCCTTTTTTTGGTTTACATATTCGGATTTTGAAAAAGAAAAAAGAAAAAGGAAAAGGGAACCCCCCGATTACACGTTTTTCTTTGGCTTTATATCCGATTTTCATTACTCTTTCTTTGTTCTGCTTATTTGGCTGCTGTATTGCTACTGTTTGATGTCCTTGTCACGTTTGCAGGTCTTCAAAGATGTGATGGGAGCAGGTGGAGGTGACGCGGGGTGACCGGTGGCCAGCTTAGGTGCGCGGCGCGGGGGCAGTAGCTAGGGTTAGGTTTTTTGCCGATTGTATGGGCTAGGGTAGGCTAGTGGGTGGATTTGTTTTGGGTCAAGTTCAGATTGGGTTAGGGTGATTTGGGCTGGTTGGTTTAAGTGGGTTCTAGGTTTTGTTTAAGTGGGCTACCGGGTATGGGAAGTGGGCCTGTTAGGTAGTTTGGGCCACTTTAGGTTGGGTTTTGGGCCTGGTTGTAAATGGGTATTGGGCTTGTTGGCATGTAAATGGACTGATGAAGGACTTTGCTTATTTTGATTGGTTTTTCGGTTTTATTATTATGTTATTTATTAAATTAAAATTGGGCCGGGCAAAATTGCCCTATTACATGGACCACAACAATATTTATATGTAAGACCATAGCTGGGCTATGGAATTTTAAAGAAAAGACCATAATTGTGTTATGGCACTTTGAACGCAAGGCCATGGTTGGATCATAACAATATTTATAAGTAAGACCATAGCTAGGCTATGACATTCTAATGATAAGACCATAACTGAGTTATGGCACTACGAATGTAAGACCATGGCTGGGACATGGCAATGCATGTATAAGACCATAGTTGGATTATGACATAAAGAAAATGATGTACTCATATCCGTAAGTCATTCATCTATTCAGTAAGAATTGATAAAAGACCTATGTGAATGAATTGAAGGATATATTGATTATTAATGATATCAATCTAAAAGAAATGTGTTCATTGACTTATGTGTATTTGACAGGGAGAATGTATGAATTATTTACAATTTAGTTTATCATATTAAGTTCGGTAAAATCAATGTTTAACCTATTAAACTTACTAAGCATCAATATGCTTACTCGTGTTGTTTCATGTTCTTTGTAGATTTTAAAGAGGTCGGAGGATCGAATCAACACATCGAATCGCACTATCCAACTATCGGTAGATTTTGCTAAACATACTATGTTTTATATGACATGTATAGGAATTAAATTGGTTGTGTAAATATTAGAATTTACATTTCGATTATGTTTCATAATAATTTATATGTGTATGGATTGCCATGTTTGATATAAGTGTTGGTATGGATAATGAGTGTTGGTATGGATAATGAATGAATTGGTAAAGCATGTTAATATAATAGTTACATTTGATGAAATATAATGCATATGACTTAGTTTTGGCTTGGTTTGAATGATTGTATTGGATTGGGTATGTGTTTAAGAGTTTATGTAGGTGGAAGGTGAAATTGGGTGAGGAATAAGGCTTGGAATAGCCTTATTCTGTCCACACTGACATAGATACGGGTGTGTGTCTCAGCTGTTTGTGACACATGGCTTAGCACATAGGCGTGTGTTCTGGTCGTGTGTCCCCTGCATCTTAAAAATTCAAAATAGAATGCTCAGGAATTTTCACACAGCCTAGCACACGGGCGTGTGACTTGACTGTGTGACCCATGCACTTAAATGTTTTGTAAGTCAGAGAGTTACACGGGCTGGGGACATGGCCATGTGCCTTACTTCAAGTATCACATGGCCTAAGACACGGGTGTGTCACTTGGCCATGTGAGTCACACGGACTAACCACATGGGTGTGAGTCCCTTGTACCTTGAAAAATTTTGAAATTTTGCGAAATTTTTTTTGAGTTTCCAGTTTAGTCCCGATTCACTTTTAAGGTATATATTGGACCTCGAGGTCCATCTAAGGGACAATATGAGTGTATTATAATTGATTTTCGGTTTATATAATAAAAGTTGTAAAATGTTCGTATTTAACCCACAAGGTTCGATAATACTTTATAACCTTGTTCTGGCGACGAATAAGGGTTAGCGGTGTTACACTTCTGGCTGGCCTGCTTAGTAAGGTCTACTGATCTATTAGTATTTTGTACTTACTGTAACGACCCAATAATCACAGGTATTGGAAAGTTTATTTTCAGGTTTCCGTTTTCATAAAATGGATTTGTAAATATTTATTAAAAATATTTACAAAGTTAGTTGTGTAGTTAATTAAGTTTTGGTTAGGTAAATTAGCTTGAATTAAGAATAATTAGGTAAAATGACTAAATTGCATATAGTTTGCATATAATTAGGTAAAATGACTAAATTGAATTATATATTAAAGAAAGTTAAAAGGGCCAAATAAGCAATTAGGCCAATTACATAAATTGAGGCGGCATAAGTATATATTTAGTTAAAAATCTAAAGTTAAAATGTATATTATAATATTATAATAATATTACTTGAAAGTTAAGTATATATATTATATTATATTATAACAACTAAATAAATAAATGAAAAAGAATAGAAAAAGAAACAGAGTTAAAATGAAACAGAGAAGAAAAAGAAAGAAAAGAAAAAGAGAAAGAAAAGGAGAAAAGTTAGGGATTTCAAAGTTCAAAGCTTAATTGGTAAGTCAATTTAGTCCTTTTTCTTGACTTTTTTATATTTTTAGAATTCTAGAAGTAAATACTACCAAACCCATGTCAAAATTTTAGAAATTATTGAGTTTTTAAATGTTATCTATGTTGAATAATTAGAGTATTAGGGACAAAATTGATAGATTTTTAAGTTAGAAATGAAAAAGAATTGAATTGTAAAATAAATTCTAAATTTTGAGAATTAAGGATTGAATTGTAAAAATTTCAAAATTTAGGGATTTAAGTGAAATTAAAGAGTTGAATATAGTCTAAAGTGGAGATTGAATGAAAATATGAAATTAATTTTGAAGAAATAAAGTTAGTCTCGATTTAGGGACTAAATTGGAAATTGAACAAATATTGAACAAAAATTTAAATATTTAATGTGAAATTGAATTGTATTATATTGATTAATTTTTAATTGTTTCAATTTCATAGCAAACGTTGTGCCGGAAACCACGACTAGGAAAGGAAAAGATAAAGTCGACGAGGAGTAGCTCAAAAGTTCTGGTTTGTATTTCTATAATCCAAATCTAAATTTTAATTGTTGTATTTTTTATTTAATGTTTATGGTAAGTGAATAAGGTAAGTAATTAGCATTATGATATTGAATTGAATATATGTGAATTTATAATCAATGTGATATTTGAATATTGGATGATTGTGGCATTTGAAAAGTGAATTGAAACCCTATTAACTGTATCGGGTTGAGTCGGATATAGATGGCATGCCATAGGATTGGAAGAGTTTAGGGATTACTTCGACCTCGAGTTAATGAGACACTGGGTGTCATTCTATTACTTCGGATTAATTCGATAAGGCACTGGGTGCCAATTTACTTCGGTTTAGCCGATGAGACACTAGGTGTCAACCTATTACTTCGAATTATTCGATGAGGCACTAGGTGTCAAACTGGTGTGTTTTGGTTAGATCCGTGTATCCGTCCAAGTTCGTGTCGTGTTAATAGGGGTAATTAAGTGAAATGATACTATGAATGGTATTAAAAAGCATTGAATGTGAAATAGAAATGAGAAATATGAATTGTGAAAAGTTATTTGAGATAGCAAGTGATGAATAATGAATAAGTTATGAATGATTTGTTATGAATTGATTATTTGAATGGTTATTGATATTGTATGATTAAACATGTATGTTATATTATTTACTTTAAATATTCGGATTATAGAAATACCACTGAGTTTATACCCAGCGTACGATTTGTTTTTCGTGCGCAGGTTAGGTACTTAAGAGTTGATTGTCGGTTCAGCATCTATCAACGATCCTAATCTCAAATGTGGTGAATTATATTTCTTTTTGTGTCGGCATGTACCTAGGGTGTCTAAACGTTAAGTATTATAGAGATTGATTGTAAATAAGATTTATAAGTTGATATTGGTTGGTTTTATACTTATGAGTATGTGTTATGTTAAAGTTATAATATGACATGTTCTATATTAGAGTATAAATATTCATGAATAAGGTAAAATTTGATTGAAATTAGTACGCTTATAATTTGGATTAAATTTAAGTTTTGATGATATGTTTTGATAATATAAATATGGAAATTATGGAGAAACATTAGATAGACATCTATGTTGAGTAATTTGACATGTTTTA
Organism: Gossypium stocksii; assembly: GCA_020496765.1. NCBI lineage: Eukaryota > Viridiplantae > Streptophyta > Magnoliopsida > Malvales > Malvaceae > Gossypium > Gossypium stocksii. Next base: position 9,198,744 of record CM035623.1, read on the forward strand.
AATGTATTTGATTGTGTTTTGGATTGGTTGAATGAATGGTTTTTGAGTTGCTGGGTGTTCAAAATTTTAGGGTATGGTAAACTTGATGTTCAAAGTTCATTTTGAGTCCACACGGCTAGACACACGGGCGTGTGACTAGACCGTGTAAGACACACAGCTCATACACTGGTATGTGTCCCTTAATTCTATGAAAACTTTTGATGTTTTCAGAAAAATTTTTTGAATACCCGGTTTTGTCCCAATTTATTTCTAGCACATATTTTGGGCCTTGGAGGCTCATAAAAGGGATAATATGATTTATTTACAATTTTTTTGTTAAATGGTATGAAATATTCGTATATGATCTGAAAAGTCCGGTAACGCTTTGTAACTTTGTACCAACGACGGATAAGGGTTGGGGGTGTTACACCTACAAAGAAGTGCCAAAATTTTCATTCAAATCATCATTTCCAGAAACTTGTGAAATATTAAATTGTACGCGGGGTCTTTTTACTCCATCACTATGTGTTATTGGACTACTTGCTTCCTTATGGGCCATCATTTCCTCGTCAAAATCATCATGATGTTGGTATAATTCCCAAAGTTTTAATGGGCCAAGAGCAAAAGTAAACTTTCCTTTATCTTTTATAGAAATAGAATCTCTGTAACACTTAGAAGTTTTGATTTTTTGTGGTTAGGGTCAGTGAAGAGGTTGCGCTATTATGTTTAGTGGTGTGTTTAAGAGACAGAATAGGCCTGTTGATCTGGTGGTTGAGTGATTGTTAGTGAACCTCAAGGTTCTAGGTTCAAGTCTTATGTGTGTATTTTGGAGAAACATTTTATCTCGCTTTGTTTTGTTAAGTTGTAGGTTTGTTTTAAGTTAATTTATAAAGCTGTTATGATTACTTTTTATTTATTTTTATTTTTTCTTGTTTTTGGTTAGATATCTATACATTCTTCTTTTGGCTTTCTTTTTGTTCTTTTTTATTATTTTTCTCTTTTGAAAACGGTGTTTGCTTGGAGAACTTTGAAGAGCCTCACTTCCGTGTCGCTGAGTCAGTGTTTGGGCATCTCTAATTGCGAATCAGGTGTAGGTTTGAACCTTCTTTTATTTTATTTGTGAATTTTTATTCGACTATCTGAAAAGTCGACAATGTGTGTGTAAGTGTTCACAGATCTGCTATTTTTGATGTGGTGTCTCTGTCTTGTGCTTAAAATTTGTATGGTTTGGTAAAATTTTGAACTATCAAGGACTGAAAAGTGTTTCGTGGCTGAAAGTACATTTCTCGAAACTATTTTAGGGTGGTTTCGTAACCACACAGGTAGCCACACGGGTGTGTGTCAGTTCACATGGCCATGTGGATTTAGGAATTAGGGTTTTTAGGTAAGTTGTAATGCCACATGGCTTAGCCACACGACCGTTTGGCCAATTTAAGGATTTTTGTCGATTCTCACACAATCGTGTCCCCTGGGTACACGGTCGTGTATGATTAGGGATTAGGGATTTAGTGATTTGGTGCCAAACGGCCTGGCCACACGGTCGTGTGGCTAATTTAGGGACTTAGGGAAGGCGTGTGTTTTAGACACAGGTCATGTTTGGAGGGCATACGGGGGTGTAAGACCCTCACATGGACATGCTTGCCCTATGCTCTATTTTAGCACAATTAGATAGTAAGTTACACGGACTGTTCACACGGTCGTGTCCCTGGTTCACACGGGTGTGTACCTTTGCCACACGGTTATGTGCCTCTCTCCACATGGGCGTTTTGACCCCCACACGGGCTGGGCATTTCCGTACGGCCGCAACACACGGACGTGTGGTTCTAAAACACCAAATGTTGATTTTTGTATGTTTTTGAGCTGGAAATGAATCTGTGTATTCCAACCCTTGGCTAGGCTTTAATAAGGGTAACTAGGTCTCCATATTTGCGACTATGTGTTCTGTTTATGCATAAGTTGTGATTGTTGTATGTGGGATGCCTGATTTCTGAACTCGCTTAGTTGTGTGAGTGTATGCATCTGTTTCAGTCTGACTGTCTGTTGATCTATTCTTTGTGTCTGTGAATTGAGAGCATACATGTATTTGCATAGAAATATTTTGGGGTTGGTTTTGAAGAGAAGGAAGACTGAATCTGATCTGAACTAGCAGTTTAACTATAACTTATCGATATGGCAGTTTACCACACTGTACCGCATGCACGTCAGTTTTGCTGCATACTATTATCTAATCTTGCAGTTCAAACTGCATATTTGTACAGTGGATTACCACATTGCACAATGCAGCATATAGTTAGCTTCGCCGCATATTTATATTATCTAATCTGGCAGGTTCAACTGCATATCTGTACGGCAGATTACTACGTTGCACGGTATAGCATATACTCTAGCCTTGCTGCGTATTAATATCTGAGTGGCTTAGTCCACATACATGGTATGTAGGGTTGGATGGGCCTTTCGACATCCTCTGTGGTGTGTTTTGGTCGGATTAGCCTAATCAGTTCTTATGGGGTTTGATCGGGAGACGGAGAGGTGTGTTGGTTAGATGGGTGGGTTTTATTATTTGACTGCATTTCATACGCATCTGTTTGAGTGCTCTGAGTGCAAGATTATCCGACTATATTCTGTCTGACTTGGTATGCTTGAGTTGTTGCGTTTTGTTGGGACGTTGGTTCCAAGTATGCTTTCTGACCCTGAGAGTGTCTGTAAGTCTATTGCGCTCTAGAATGGAGTTCTATAACTCTATTTTAAGTCTCATTTTAAACTCACACTGAGCTTGTATAGCTCACCGCTTAGTGTTTCCCCTTGCAGGTACACTTTTTTTCTGTAGCTGGACTCAGTATGCGGAGGTTTCGGACAATCTCGATTGATGCAAATTTACCAGTTAAATATTTAGTTTTCGTTTTGATCTATAGGATTTTATAAAAGCCGTGGTACAAGTTCTGTTTGGAATTTATTGCTCTAAAATTTTATTTTTGTTCGTATATTAAACTTAACTGTAATTTTACTGACTGAATTTTAAACGATTAAATGTTTCGGTTCGACGTGATAACTTGTTTTGTAAAAATTTACCTACAATCACTTCAGTGATCAATGTAACATCTGTAATTTGGTCTAAACTTCTAGGCCGGGTTTAGGATGTTATATTTAGTGGTCTCAGAACCAGGTTTGCAAAAAACTTAGCCTGTGTTTCTACGTAATCGTGTGCGCATATAATTATTTTTGAAATTTTTTTTGAAGAACTTTACCATAGTAAGCTGAAATGATTCGTGTTTTGGGAAATATTTTATGAAAATGAAATGTCTGAGACTCCGATGCTGGTCCAGCTGAAAATTCAAAATTGTAACATTAGAAATGTAGATTTTGTATTTATTTTGTGTTTGTTTTCTGAAAATGTATATATCCTAAGTTAACCACAGGACGGATATGGATTTTGATGGAAAGTAAGGTCGCAAGAAGTTGTCTGCTTCTCTGGGACGTGTGTCTGTTCAGGAGTCGAAGGATAATGCAATTCTGCCAACTTCGGGTAGCAATAACCTGGAGCTTGGTACTGAGGCATTGACTTACGTAGTAAGGGAAGTGCTAGAGAAAGTGTTTGAGGCTAGGATAATGGGGACTAGTGAAACGCTTTAAGCTAGGTGCGTAGATTGTGGGAAGAAAGAGATTGCAGTCCTCTGAGGTTGGAGCCTCATTCCGCGAAGTGTGTTAGAACGTATATGAATGGCAACAGCGGTTTTGCAGGGGTACCGGTAGTGGTACTAGCGTTTCGTTTTGTGAGCATTGTAAGAAGCGTCATACGGACGACTGTTGGATGAAGTTAGAAGCGTATCTTAGATGCGGGTCCACAGAACATCAGATCCGAGAGTGTCTTCGACTCTTTTGAGACAGGTATGGTGGTGTATCTTTCGATGTGTTGATAAGAGCATAGTAATTATGTATGACAACTGTGTATCTGCTTCATTGGTTATGTGTTCTGGTGTGTGTGAGGCATCTTGAGTTCAAGTTTAGCATGGTAGTGTTTTGGGACTAAAGTGTGTAGCGAGAGCGTAGTGGAGTAGCTTGTGTTTTACCTTCGCTGTGTTAGTTGGAAATTTTGGGGACGAAATTTCTTTAAGGAGGGGTGAGTTGTAACCCTGGATTTTAGGGTTAGAAGTTTTGAGTTTTTGTGGTTAGGGTCAGTGAAGAGGTTGCGCTATTGTGTTCAGTGGTGCGTTTAAGAGACAGAATGGGTCTGCTAGTTTAGTGGTTGAGTGATTATTAGTGAACCTCAAGGTTTTGGGTTCGAGTTGTTAGTGAACCTCAAGGTTTTGCATTCGAGTCTTGTGTGTATTTTGGAGAAACATTTTATCTCGCTTTGTTTTGTTAAGTTGCATATTTGTTTTAAGTTAATTTATAAAGCTATTATGATTACTTTTTATTTATTTATTTATTTTTTTCTTGTTTTTGGTTGGGTTTCTGGACGTTCCTCTTTTGGCTTTCTTTTTGTTCTTATTTATTATTTTTCTCTTTTCAAAACGGTGTTTGCTTGGGAAATGATTACTCGCGATATTAAGTAATAAAATTTATAAAAACTGATCACACCACAAACTAACTAATATCATGATTTTAAAGGCAAGCGCACCTATCGAACAGTAGTATAGTTTAGCGGCAAGAAGAAGTTATCATACCTAAGGGAACCAAAAGTACTAATACTTACTTCCTTTCTATTATCTAGCCTAAAAATAAAAAAGGATTGGTTGAAACTAATTCTAAAACTAACTAAAAGTGTACAAAAAGTAAATTGGGGAAAACTTTAGGGAAAAGCTGATTGATATGAGCAATATTTAAGGGAGAATCCACCTAGACTTCACTTGTTATTAATTTCTTGAACTAGACAATTTCTTCACTTGACTTGATCCGTAGTGATCCCTAACCTATGTTAATACCTCTGTCGAGGATAAGAGCAACTAATCCTAAGTGGTTAATTAAAGTTTCTTTATTAATTAACACCCCTAGGTTGCATTAATTTGATCTATGGATCCCCCTATTAGGTTTGACCCTAATCCGGCAGATTTATGTCGCCCTATATCTAGGGTTGCATGCAACTCTGCTTAATTATGGTAGATCTACTCTTAAAACAGGGACTTTTGCTCCTCTGCCTAAGCACATCAGTTTCTTGACTTAATACCTAGGATTATTAAACCAAGAATTAAGAACACATAATTAAGAACAATTCAAGTATTTATCATATAATTCAAGAATAAATAATAACAAGATCTGTCTTAGGTTTCATCCCCCTCAAGTATTTAAGAGGTTTAGTTCATAACTAATAAAGAAAACATCTCAGAAGAAATAAGATAACAAAACATAAAGAACCCAAAAACCCCTGAAGGAATTTAGGGAGATCCTCTGTCTTAATGTAGAATTCTGGCTTCTGGGATGAATCAATCGGCTTTCCTTGGAGTAATTTCTTGCTTTCACTCCTTGTGTTGGCAGAAATATGGCGCTCCTTTTGGAAGAAAAGAGTACTCCCTTAGCGGGAAATAAACACACCCTTGAAGTTGCCTCCTAGGGTCTTAGAGTTTTAGAATGGATTTCTTAGCCCCTAAGTATCCTTTTTCGAGTAGAATTGAACTTCCTCACGATAGGGACACGCCCGTGTGCCACACCCGTGTGGATCGATAAGAGGCCGTGTGCGGGCCTGTTGATGGTGGCACGGCCGTGTGGTCTGGCCGTGCTTGTCGGGGTTGGGCCGTGTTGGACTTTATATGGCACGACCGTGTGCCACAGCCGTGTGGTGAATCCTTGGGCCGTGTTGTTTTCTCATTTTGGCCCATTTTCTCTATTTTTGGCCCGTTTCTCGTTCTTTTCTCTTCCTTATGCTCTCTTGAGAATAAGACATGAAATAGAAGGATTAAGAGCACCAATTCTTACAAATCTAATGATAATTCATCCAAAATATAGGCTAAACATAAGGTAAAAATATGTATAATTTATCGTTTATCAAATACCCTCACACTTAAGCCTTTGCTTGTCCTCAAGCAAAATCTCAATCCCTAATTAAGAATCATTCCTCTCAACTTACAATCTTTATCAATAATGTTTCAAACTAATTCACAAGTAGTCATACAATGAAAATTCAATTAGAAGAACATTAAAGGTTCAATCACTCTAAGTTGAGGATTTTATCACGGAAACATAGGTTTTCTCCCTTCTCTTAAGTAATTATCTTTCAATGAAAATCAACGAGAATTGACATCCTCACTAAGGGTTCACTCTATCCACTCAAAGTGTTTAGGGTTCAAGAATTAAGCACTCTCTAGTCAATCTGAAAAGTTATTACCATAGGCTTGCAAGAAAATCAAATCTCCACCACTATAGATTGATACGACACATCGATCAAAAGGTCTTTCAATGGTTGTAATAGGGCTTTGGTTAGGGGTGTTGTCACAAGCTGAAAAAGAGGGTTAGAATCGAGATTGAATTGAAAAATCATCTAGCTAGAGAAATCTCTATCACTGGAACATATTCCTAGAGCTAAGCCTTATGATGACATCGTTCTGGATTTGGAGGCTTGTAGAAATATGCAAAAACTATTGAACTATTACAGATTACAACTGAATTAATTGTATATAATCTTTTTTAGAACAAATCAAATACAATACTTTGAATATTGACAAACTTTACAACTGAAAAAGAGAACAAAGCTAGATAATAATTTAACTCAAATCTCGACAAAAATAGGGATCAAAAAATTGAATGGAATTCAACAAAAATGAGTTATGGGTTAATATTAGAGGTAAGTCAAAGAATGAGTTGTTAGGCTCAATGGGGTTTACTAGGGGTTAATTTATGGAGGTAGGCTTTTTATGGAGTAAGTGGGTTAAACCTAGGTGCCTTTATCATTTTGATGTATCAAATTAATGATGCGGTCTTGACATGTATAATCGAAGCAAGTTCTAGAATAACAAATCAGTATTGACTCACTCAAAGTAATAATAAAAGTGAGCACGAAAGAATGTATGCTCAAAAGGCTCAAAAATCTCACCAGAATTATGGCTTTTGATGTCAATCCTGTAAATTTCAAATCTCAAGATAATACTTAAAATCAAGGAAAATTACTTATGCAAAAAATGGGATTCTCAAAAATTTCAACTTATCATGCTTGATTCCCTAATGTTTTAAAGTTTGAATAATCAAAGTACAAGCACCTATGTCTTAATTCTTAACTTATCAATAGAAATTATAAATCAATCAGAATTAATTCCTATTAGGAGACTGAAGATAATGCAGATTTGAGAACAATGCATAAAGTTAAAGAAAATTTCAGGGATTTTATAGATAATATAAAGATTTAAAGTAAGTTTCCCCCCCACACTTAAGATGTACATTGCCCTCAATGTATAAAGATACATAAATAGCAAGAGAAGCATAATATCATAAGATAGGGAGAGAATTGAAACTCCCTAAATTTAGGATGAATTTGTGAGATAGAAATTAGAAGAGTCGGCAGTTGTGGCGGGGTGTTCCCATTTCTATTTGAATATGAGCTGTAGAGCTCCTTTGCGAAAATATTAATTAGTCGTGGGAATTTTGGATTAATAAAGATTACTCGTTAGGGATTGGCCGATATGAAAGATAGGAAAATTAAATAGTAGAAAGAAAAAAAATAAAATAAGTAAACTAAAATAAATAAAGTTCTAAAATACTAATAATCAAATGATGAAAAACAAAAAGATAAAATGAACTAAAAAATAAAAAGAAATGTAAAAAGGAAAATAATGGAGAAGAAGTTAGAAGGTGAAAATAGAGATAAGAAGTCACACAGCCGTGTGCGATGAGGTTTCGCTATGTACACGATCGTGTAGGAAGTCATACGGCCGTGTCTAAATTGACAGTGTTGGCCACGTTTTGGGGACACGAGTGTGTGGCGTTGTGCAAGCCCGTGTCTAAACTGCAGGGTTGCCACGGCCATGTCGCACGGCCGTGGGGATTTGTCGGTGGCCCGTGCTTTGGGAAAAATTTTCCTCTATTTGTACACGGCCTAAGTGCACGACCGTGTCTCTGCTTTAAAGGTTCACACGGCCTTGGACACGCCCGTGGGCATGGCCATGTGGTCCTAAATTTCTGCAAAAAAAAGGGTTAGTTGATGCATTAAAAAAACTAAAATAAAAAAATAAAAGAAAAGTTACTAAGTTAGTGCTCGAGTTGCCTCTCGAGAAGAGCTTATTTAGAGTCTAAGCTCGACTATGCTCAAGCTTGGTCGGTCATGGCGGTTCGAAGAGTTGATACTCCTCTATCCTGTTTAAAATTTTATTATCAACGTAAAATTTGAGTCGAGTGTGGTTTACCTTGAAAGTGCCGAGTGACTGATGTTTTACCTCTACTGTACCATAGGGGAAGATTTTCATTACCGTGAAGTAGGGTATGTCACTTATATGTTCTTTTGAATTCAAGATTCGAGGGTCGTCTTCCCCTAAGATTACCTTATCCCCTACCTTGATTTGATACGTTTTTACCTGAGGGTCGTCTTGGTGATGCTCTGGGTTGGTTTGGCATACTTTGTGTTTTTCATGATAGTTCAGCCACTCATCTAATTCCTCGATCTGAAGCATTCGCCTTTCAGGTGCGTCTCCTTGGGATGGACTTGTCTGTGATTGGGTTGCCTTTATGTGGAGTGTATCCTGCACAGAAGGTTGGGTGGTGAGTTCATTTTTTTTACAAGGACTCGTGACTATATTATTATCAACAGTTTTAGTCGACTTTCGAGCTTGCAAGGTAACTTGGTCATCACCTACACGTAGTGTAAGTTCACCTGTTCCTAAATCAATTATTGTTCTAGCAGTTGCTAAAAAGAGTCGCCCTAGAATTAAGGGTACATTGCTATCCTCATCAATGTCTAAAACAACAAAGTCAACTGGGAATATGAATCTATCAATTTTGACAAGCACATCTTCAATTATTCCCTTAGGAAACCTAATAGTTTTATCAGCCAGTTGAATGCTCATCTTGGTTTGCTTAGGTTTTTCAAGACCTAGTTGTTTAAATAGTTTATAAGGCATGACATTTATACTAACCCCTAAGTCAGCTAAAGCATTTTTGGCGTCTAGGCTACCAAGTAAACAAGGAATAGTAAAACTCCCTGGATCTTTTAGTTTGGTTGGCAGTTTATTTTGGAGAATAGCTAAGCATTCCTCGTTGAGTTCCACTATGAACAGTTTTTCCAACTTCCTTTTATTTGTGAGAAGTTCTTCTAAAAAATTTGCGTACTTTGGCATCTGCGAAATTACTTCAACAAACGGTAAGTTGATATGTAATTTCTTTAAGAGTTTAAGAAACTTACCGAATTGCTCATCTGTGCGGTCTTTCTTTAGCGCGTTTGGGTATGGGATACGAGGTTTAAATTCTTTGGTAATTGCATCTTTGTAACTTACCTCATTCTTTCCTTTACTTACCACAGGCTCCTTGCATGGCTCTGGGTTGGTTTTGGTTAACCTTTCATTATCTATCGTATGTACGGCATTAAGTTGCTCTTTGGGGTTAGTCTCAGTATTGCTTGATAACCCACCTTGCGGTCTTTCAGAGATTAGCTTGGCAAGCTGGCCTATTTGAGTTTCAAGTCCTTGAATAGATGCTTGCTGGTTCCTTAGTACCGTTTTGGTATTTTGGAAACGGGTTTCTGATATGGCCATAAATTTAGAGAACATCTCTTCCAGGTTAGGCTTTTTCTCCTGTTGTGGTGGTGGTTGCTGAAATCCTGGAGGAGGTGGTTGTCTTTGATTTCCTTATCCTTCCCATGAAAAATTGGGGTGACTCCGCCAACCTGCATTATAAGTATTACTATAAGGGTTATTTTGAGGTCTAGAATTGTTACCCATATAGTTGGTTTGCTCAGTTTCCATGCCATGTCCATAAGAGGAGTAATCTAGATTGAACATATTTCCCTGGATTGCGTCACACTGCATCACTGGATGTGCCTGCGTAGAACCAACAAAATTATCAAACTTTTTATTTAAAAGTTCTACCTGGTTAGTAAGCATGGTGACAACATCAATATTATAAACTCCTGCAGCTTTTATCGGCTTTGTCCTCATGACTTGCCACTGATAGTTATTCAGTGACATTTTTTCTATAAACTCATAAGCTGCTTCTGGTGTTTTATTGTTGATTGTTCCTCCGGCGGCCGCATCGATCATCTACCTTGTTGATTGATTCAAACCGCTATGAAAGGTTTGAACTTGTAACCACAAAGGCAACCCATGGTGAGGGCACCTTCTCAAAAGATCTTTGTATCTCTCTCAGGCATCGTAAAGTGTCTCTAGATCCATCTACACAAAAGAAGAGATATCGTTTCGCAATTTAGCTATTTTAGCTGGAGGAAAATATTTAAGTAAAAAGTTTTCGGTCATCTGTTCCCATGTAGTGATTGAGCCTCGTGGTAGAGAATTTAACCACTGTTTGGCTTTATTTCTCAAAGAGAATGGAAATAGCCTTAGACGAATGGCATCATCAGAAACGCCATTAATGTTAATTGTATCACAAAGTTCCAGAAAATTGGCTATGTGTGAGTTCGGATCTTCATCCTGTAAACCATCAAACTGCACCAATTGCTGTATCATCTGAATAGTGTTAGGTTTTAATTCAAAATTATTAGCAGCAATAGTAGGTCTACCAATGCTAGTTTTGGTACCAGCCAAACTAGGTTTAGCATAATCATACATAGTGCGATGAGCTTCTTCTTGATTTGCTGGTGGTGCAACTATTGCGGGAGGTGGTGTAATATTTTGATTTGCTTCCATCTCTTCTATAGGTTCTGGCCTTTGTTCTTGATCTTGTTCTGGATACTGTAGGCTTCGTCTAATCTCTCTGTAAGTTCTGCGAACTGTCGCTTCTAAATCTTCGTCAAAAAATAATAGTCCTGCTGGGTTGTTTCTAGTCATAAACTAGAAATACCTAGAAGGAAAAAGCAAAGAAAATTAAAATAGAATAAAATAGAAAAAAATAAAAGAAAGAAAAAAATAAAAAAATAAAAAATAAAAAAAATAAAAACTGAAAATAAATAGTAATGGCTAAAGTAATAGAAATCGAGTTTTCTTAATATTTTAGTTCCCCGGCAACGGTGCCAAAAACTTGATTACTCGCGATATTAAGTAATAAAATTTATAAAAACTGATCATACCACAAACTAACTAATATCACGATTTTAAAGGTAAGCGCACCTATTGAATAGTAGTATAGTTTAGCGGTAAGATCGAGTTATCGTACCCAAGGGAACCAAAAGTACTAATACTTACTTCCTTTCTATCTAGCCTAAAAATAAAAGAGGATTGGTTGAAACTAATTCTAAAACTAACTAAAAGTGCACAAAAAGTAAATTGGGGAAAACTTTAGGGAAAAACTGATTGATATGAGTAATACTTAAGGGAGAATCCACCTAGACTTCACTTGTTATTAACTTCTTGAACTAGACGATTTCTTCACTTGACTTGATCCGTAGAGATCCCTAACCTATGTTAATACCTCCGTCGAGGCTAAGAACAACTAATCCTAAGTGGTTAATTAAAGTTTCTTTATTAATTAACACCCCTAGGTTGCATTAATTTGATCTATGGATCCCCCTATTAGGTTTGACCCTAATCCGGCAGATTTATGTCGCCCTATATCTAGGGTTGCACGCAACTCTGCTTAATTATGGTAGATCTACTCTTAAAACAGGGACTTTTGCTCCTCTGCCTAAGCACATCAGTTTTTTGACTTAATACCTAGGATTATTAAACCAATAATTAAAAACACATAATTAAGAACAATTCAAGTATTTATCATATAATTCAAGAATAAATAATAACAAGATCTGTCTTAGGTTTCATCCCCCTCAAGTATTTGAGAGGTTTAGTTCATAACTAATAAAGAAAACATCTTAGAAGAAATAAGATAACAAAACATAAAGAACCCAAAAACCCCTGAAGAAATTTAGGGAGATCCTCTGTCTTGATGTAGAATTCTGGCTTCTAGGATGAATCAATCGGCTTTCCTTGGAGTAATTTCTTGCTTTCACTCATTGTGTTGGCAGAAATATGGCACTCCTTTTAGGAGAAAAGAGTACTCCCTTAGCGGGAAATAAGCACACCCTTGAAGTTGCCTCATAGGGTCTTTATATAGAGTTTTAGAATGGCTTTCTTAGCCCCTAAGTATCTTTTTTCGAGTAGAATTAAACTTCCTCACGATAAGGACATGCCCGTGTGGATCGATAAGAGGCCGTGTACGGGCCTGTTGATGGTGGCATGGCCGTGTGGTCTGGCCTTGCTTATCGGGGTTGGGCTATGTTGGACTTTATGTGGCACGGTCGTGTGCCACAGCCGTGTGGTGAATCCTAGGGCCGTGTCGTTTTCTCATTTTGGCCCATTTTCTCCGTTTTTGGCCTATTTCTCGTTCTTTTCTCTTCCCTATGCTCTCTTGAGTATAAGACATGAAATAGAAGGATTAAGAGCACCAATTCTTACAAATCTAATGATAATTCATCCAAAATATAGGCTAAACATGAGGTAAAAATATGTATAATTTATCGTTTATCAGGAAACTTTGAAGAGCCTCGCTTCTTTGTCACCGAGTCAGTGTTTGGGCATCTCTGATTGTGAATCAAGTGTGGGTTTGAACCTTCTTTCATTTTATTTATGAATTTTTATTCGACTATCTGAAAAGTCGATAATGTGTGTGTAAGTGTTCATAGATCTGCTATTTCTGATGTGGTGTCGTTGTCTTATGCTTAAAATTTGTATGGTTTGGTATACTTTTGAACTATCAAGGATTGAGAAGTGCTTCGTAGTTGAAAGTACATTTCTCGAGGCTATTTTAAGGTGGTTTTGTGACCACACAAGCAGTCATACGGGTGTGTGTCGGTTCACACGGGCGTGTGCATTTAGGAATTAGGTTTTTTGCCAAGTTGTAGTGCCACACGATTGTGTGGCTAATTTGGGGATTTTTGTCGATTTTCACACGGTCGTGTCCCCTGGGTACACAGACATGTGTGATTGGGAATTAGGGATCTAGTGATTTGGTGCCACACGGCCTGGTTACATGGCTGTATGGCTAATTTGGATATTTAAGGATCCCACACGAGCGCGTGTTTTGGATACACGGTCGTGTTTGGTGGGCATACGTGTGTATGAGACATTCACACGGCCGTGCCTGCCTTGTACTCTATTTTAGTACAATTGGACAGTGAGTTACACAGCCTGTTTACACGGCTGTGTCTTTGGTTCACACGAGCGTGTGCCTCTTCCACATGGTCGTGTACCTCCTTCCACACGGGCGTTTTGACCCTCACACGGGCTGGGCATTTCCATACGGCCATAGTACACAGGCATGTGGTTCTAAGACACTAAACATTGATTTTTGTATGTTTTTGAGCTGGAAATGACTCTGTGTATTTCAACCATTAGCTAGGCTTTAGTAAGGGTAACTATGTCTCTATATCTGCAACTATGTGTTCTGTTTATGCATAAGTTGGGACTATTGTATGTGGGATGTCTTATTTCTGAATTCGTTTAGCTGTATGAATGTGTGCATCTGTTTTTGTCTGACTGTTTGTTAATCTGTTCTTCGTGTCTGTGAATTGAGAGCATACATGCATTTGCATAGAAATATTTTGGGGTTGGTTGTGAAGAGAAGGGAGATTGAATCTGATCTGAACTGGCAATTTAACTGCAACTTATCTGTATGGCAGTTTACCACACTGTACCACATGTACGTCAATTTTGCTGCGTATTATTATCTGATTTGGCAGTTTAAACTGCATGTTTGTACGGTGGATTACTGCGTTGCACGGTACAGCATATACGCCAGCCTTGCTACGTATTAATATTTGAGTGGCTTAGTCCACATACATGCTGTGTAGGGTTGGATGGGCCTTTTGAGGTCCTATGTGGTGTGATTTGGTCGGATGAGCTTAATTAGCTCTTTTGGGGTGTGATCGGGGGACGGAGAGGTGTGTTGGTTAGATGGGTGGGTTTTATTATTTGACTGCATTTCACGTACATCTGTTTGAGTGCTCTGGGTGCAAGATTATCCGACTGTACTCTGTCTGACTGTGTGTGACTTGGTATGCTTGAGTTGTTACGTTTTGTTAGGATGTTGGTTCCAAGTATGCTTTCTGACCCTGAGAGTCTTTGTAAGTCTGTTGCATTCTGGAATGGAGTTCTATAACTTTGTTTTAAGTCTCGTTTTAAACTCACACTGAGCTCGTGTAGCTCACCCCTTAGTGTTTCCCTCTTGCAGGTACACTTCCCTTTTTTGTAGCTAGACTTAGTATGCAGAGGTCTCGGACAGTCTCGATTGATGCGAATTTACCAGTTAAATATTCAGTTTTCGTTTTGATTTACCGTTTTGATCTGTAGGATTTTATAAAAGCTGTGGTACAACTTCTGTTTGGAATTTATCGCTCTAAAATTTTATTTTTGTTCGTATATTAAAATTAACTATAATTTTACTGACTGAATTTTAAACGATTAAATGTTTCGGTTCGATGTGATAACTTGTTTTGTAAAAATTTACCTACGATCACTTCGGTGATCAATGTAACATCTAGACTTCGGTCTAAACTTCTAGGCAGGGTTTAGAGTGTTACAATCTCTTGGGATAGAGCCCCGATTCTCGCCTTTGTCCACTAGATTTGATTTCAAAATTCCTTCCTTTTTCCCCCGTTGACATCGTGTTGCCTAAAATAGTAGGTTTCCCTACATCGTCTTACACCAACCATTTGCTCTTCCATGACATATTCTACCTTGGTTAAACACGTAAGGAAATATCCCAATTAAAAACATATTCAGACTATGGCTGAATAGCTCTAATCAAGCAAAAACTTTCACCATGTCCTAATTTGCCACATAGAAAACAAAATAGAGTCAATTTTTCATACTCAAAACGAACATATATAAACTGACTCACCATTTTCAGCGCAATCCTCTTCTTTCTCTTCAGAGGTTTTTTAACATCCACCCTCACCCTAATTCTCATGATGCGTTTATATCTCAGTTGAGTTGCAGATGTGTCATACTTAATAAATTCCCCAATAAAATTTCCTAACCAAGGAGCAATAGTATCGACAATAAAACCAAGAGGGAGATCATGTATCAGTAGCCAAAAATCCACCCAATGTAATTGAACAGTTAAAGGATCATCTCCCGTCTTTAGTCGATGCAGAATTAGTAAATGGGAATTAAAATTCCATGGCCCATTCTTCATCCACTTCATAATAAAAATGAAATAAATATCTCTCCTTTCCCAGATCTGAGATTAAAATGCCCCTAAACAGTTCACATACAAAATCTCTTGACTAGTCTCTTCCACCTCCAATTGAATGATTTCTTCCTCTTTATCATCCAATGAAAAACCTATATTAGAATCCTCTATTTTCTTCCTACGAACATAGACAAGTAGGTTACCCAAAATAGGAAATTAAGAAAACAAAAACAAAAACTAGCCCAGAAAGAAAAACGTGTCAAAAGACAAAGAAAAAAGCATGTCAAAAGACAAAGAAAAATCCTTATCATACGATATTTTAAAGAAATGGATTCAAGAGTTAAAAATAAATGCAGCCACCATGCAAGCTTAGGTAAAAAGAAAACATTTATATGATACATGTACATTTAATGTGTAAATATTTTTATTGGTCACATTAATTGAATATTATATACTCATTACGGTAACAATTATATAAAAAAACACAATCCCTTTAATATCATTCCCTTAATTTTCATATATTAGAGAATTAGTGAAAAATAATGAAATAATTCTTAAATACATTAAATTACTTGATAATTTTTTTCTTAGTGACAAACTACACTAATTTTTTTTGAAAATTTTGAATTAATTGCAAACATATACTATAATATCAAATATAACTTCACGTATTTAGTAATTTAAAAATAAAAGATAAAATAAGAGAAATTTGAATAAAAATAATATCAAAGATATTGGATAATTTAAGGAAATTTAAATAACTTCACATTCTTCACCATATAATGAACTTGCATAGGGTTTGCAAAGATATTATATTATATTATTTTTCACCCTAAAAAAATTAAATTAATTTAAAATCAATACAAATTGATCATAACACAAACAAACTAGATTCTAAATTCTAAGTTATTTTATTTTTAATTTTTCAATAATAATATATTTAAAAGATTACAAATTTTAATATTTTTTAATAAATAAATAAAATATATTTTAATTGATATATAGAATTATACCTAAACATTCCAGAGATAAAAAACTTGATAAATTATATTGTAAATCTTGATTCATAACATTAATTGCCATATTTATTACACAAGGCTTTGATACATTATTACAAGACAATTAAATTTATTAATAGATATTAATGGGTTCATATCACACATATATATATATATATATATTTTATAAGTTCTTAAGCTCCTAGCCATTATTATCCTTTTTCAATTTCGCATTATACTTTTAAAAATTATCTTCTATTCTCTCTTCTTTTCCTTCCTTCACAACCCTCGCCATCACCATAATTCATCGTTGCCCATGGCGTTCCCCATTTGATCTCAACATTGGGTCGAAGGCTCTTCTCATCCTACAACTTGGATTTTTATGAACTAGTGTGAAAACTACAAATCTTCAAATAAGAGCACATATTAAGCTATTTTGGTTACCTTTTCCGATCATTGGATTGAACTGTGATTTCGATATGTTCACCTGCTCATCAATAGTTACCTTCACATCATTTAGCTCAAATAGATCCTTGTTGTTTATAACTTAACAGGCTCAAAAATGGGTTTTTGTTCGTATTCATTGTTTTTTTCTCGTATTTTTAATGCTTATTCTTCTCTTATTCAAGTATTTTCTATGTGCATGTGTGCGCTGAGTTATTGGGTTTTTTGAGTATTAGTTTAAGCTCGGGAGATGGTGATGAGTGGTGGCTAAGATGATGACTTAAGGCGCGGTGTGCATAAGTATAGAATATTTACAAATCGATTTAGTTTTATATGTGAAGTTGTATAAAAATCAATCTGCATGAGTTTTTTAATACTTTTTAACTGTTATCATTTTTTTACTTTTATAATTTAATATATAATTATTATCTTTATATGTATATTTCAAGATTCCTCGATAAGAATTTAATTTTTTTTTTCAAAATTGATGTGTTGATTAGTGAGATCAAGATATTGTACTTTAATTATGTTCCCTGGGAGATTAATAGATTTATCAATGCTCTTCTTTTGACTTAGCTTTATATTTTTGTTTGTTTTTTTTTAAAAGAAATTTGCTTGGTGTTTTATCATGTATTGATTGTATAAATTGATACAACTTTATTTGTTATATGCCCAATAATTTGTTTGTTTAATGATTTTTTTTTTGCTAATTAGTGACGATTTATTTGTGATGTGTTAAAAATTAAATGCTGATAATAGCAATGGAGAAAGATCGCAAAGAAAAAGAAAGAAAAATAGAGTACATAGATTTTACGAGGAAACCCTCTCGGGAAAAAAATCACAAGCAGAGTAAAAGAAAATTCTCTAATGTTGAATTTGGATGATAAAAGAAGAGTTTCGACTACATCTATTTATAGGTTGAAAAAACCTAATTCCAATCAATGTCAAATATATTATGCTAATAAATGCTAAATATATTATATTAATAAATACTAAATCTTCTAGAAAGAAAATATATTTTGTTTAACTTGACATGCAAGCAATCTCTTACAATTTGGGTCACACAACTCTAACAATCTCTATCTTGACACGAATTCTCAACGAACAAGTTTTTTTACCACAAACTCTCAATGAACAAGTTCTCCGCCTCTTTCACAAAATCCCTTAAGGGAATTCTTCAACAATGAACACCAACCAAGTCCAAGCAATGCTCGAACTTGGTTATAGGAAGTGACTTAATCATCATATCTGCAGGATTATCATGAGTATTAACTTTTCTCACAACAATATCACCACAAGCAATAACATTACGCATAAAATGTACCAAATGTCAATGTGTTTAGTTCTCTCATGAAACATTTGATCCTTCATAAGGAAGATGACAATATGACTATCACAAAACATTATACTGATCTGAAGGTCTTTATTGAGTTCACTAAAGAGTCCCTTTAACAAAATAGATTCTTTACAAGCCTTGGTGATTGCCATGTACTCAACTTCAATAGTAGACAAATCAACTAAAGTTTGCAAAGTGGCTTTTCAACTAAGGGCCAGTTCTGCATTGCTTTTCAAAAGCACTTCTGGCTCCAAAAGCACTTCTGGAAGAAAAGCTGTGCAGAACAAGCTGCTTTTGGCTGAAATTTTTAGCTTTTCAGAAGTACTTTTCAAAAGCACTTCTGAAAAGGAGAAGTTAAAATTTTTAGCTTTTCTTCTCCCAAAAGCACTTTTAGTGCTTAATTACTTTTTTACCCCTCCAATAACATAATACTTCCTCTTTTTTTTTCTTGATACTTAATTACAAATATATTAAAATCATTAACTAAAAATAAAAAATATTTTTTAAAATACTAATTACAAATATTTAATAGTTATATTTAAATATTTAAAATATAGTTTATATATTCAAATTAAATTTTATAAATAATTAATATTTATTGCTTAAAAATATTTAAAATTTATATTTTATATATTAAAATATTAATAAGAAGTTATAATAATTTTTTTATATTTTTACTAAAATATAATAAATTAACTAATTTAAATATTATTTAAATGCATATTTGTTACTTGATAATAACATGTCTAAAATGGACATTTTATTTCTCAAAAGCACTTTTTCACAGCAATACTAAACACTCAAAATTTTCACAGCACTTTTTAAAAGCACTTTTCCACAGCACTTTTCAAAAGCATTTTTCAAAAGCATTGCCAAACTAGCCCTAATTGTGCAACCTCCAATAGAAAAGACATACTCGGTGAGAGATCTTATTTTATCAAGGTCTCTAGCAAAATTGGAATCAACATATCCAATGACTCCATCTCTAGTTCTTCCAAATTGTAAGCAAACATCAGTAATACCTCGTAAGTATCTAAAAATCCACTAAACTGCTTTCTAATGTTCCGGGATTCTTCATGTATCTACTAACTACACTAACTGCATATGATCAATCTAGATGTGAGCAAACCATAGCATACATGAGAGATCTTATTGCACTAGAATATGGAACACGTGTCATGTAATCAATCTCATCATTTGCTTGTGGAGTCAAAGCCGATGAAAGTATGAAGTGGGCTACTAATAGAGTACTAACAGGCTTGGCATTCTGCATATTGAACATGCGAAGAACTTTCTTAATGTACCATTTCTAACTTAGGTACAATTTACATGCTTTTCTATCTCCGAAAATCTCTATCCCAATTATCTTATTTGTTACTCTCAAATATTTCATCTCAAATTCTTTACTAAGTTGGGCTTTGACATTTCTTATCTCTCCTTCATCTTTGGCTATTATCAACATGTCATCAACATATAGGAGTAGATGCACAAAAGAACAATAACTTTTTTTCTTAAAATAAACACAACTGTCAAAGCTACTTCTTTTGAAATTATGAGTAGTCATAAAAGAATCAAACCTCTTATACCGCTGCCTTAGTGACTATTTCAAGGCATAAAGGGATTTTTCAACAAGCAAACATAGTTCTCCTTTTCTGAAACCAGAAAACACTCTAGTTATTGCATGTAAATATCTTCCTCAAATTCTTTATGTAAGAACTTTGTTTTTACATATAACTACTCAAGCTCCAAATCATACATGGCTACAATACCAAGTAAGGCTCGAATCGAACTATGCTTTACAACTGGAGAAAACACATCTGTGAAGTCTACACTTGGAATTTGACTAAAACCTTTTTACTCTTAGGAAGCTTCACTAGATCACATGTTATGTTCTTATGGAGTGATTCCATCTCTTCTTGCATGACAAACATCCACTTTCCTGAATCTTCACAGCTAATTACCTTAGAATAAGTAGATGACTCTTGATTTACATCTATATTTTCAGTCACGTTTAAAGGATAAGCAACTAGATCAACCTCAGTGTACCTCTTTAGAGGTTTAATTTCTCTTTTAGATATGTTCTTGGTAATAGAATATTGTCGTAAAGAAGCAACTCTACTATAAGTTTCTATTTTATAATGAGGAGTAGACTCTGTTATAGATTTTGGATCAATCTGTAGCTCCATCTACTTTACATGTGTGCTTGGACTTTGTTCGTCTTTTTTGGAAGAGTCTTTAAGAGATAAGTTAGGCAACACAACATTTTCATAAAAAATAACATCTCTGCTAATCACAATTTTTCTATTTTCAAGACACCATAACTTATATCCTTTAACACCAGGCTTACAAAAAACACATATAATGGATCTAGGTTCCAATTTCCCATTATCAACATAAGCATACTTAGGACATGTACAAATCTTTAAATCATAATAATCAGTAGGATTACTATACCATACCTCTTGTAGAGTCTTTTTCTCAATGGCAATAGAAAAAGACCGATTAATAAAAAAACATGCAGTAGACATTGCTTCAGCCCAAAACAACTTTGGTAAACAAACATTTGACAACATATATCGAACCTTTTCCATGATTGTTCTATTCATCCGTTCTGAAACATCATTTTGCTGTGGAGTATAATGAACTGTCAAGTGTCTCATGATCCTTTCTAATTTGCACAATTTATTAAACTCATCAGAACAAAATTCCAAGCCATTATCTATGCGGATGTGTTTTATCTGTTTTCCTGTCTACTTCTTGATCATAGTTTTCCAAGCCTTAAACATGGAAAACATGTCACTTTTTTGCTTCAAAAAGAATGCCCAAAGCTTCTTGGAAAAATCATCAATGATTGTCAACATATAATTAGAGTCACCCTTCGAAGGTACTCTAAATGGTCCCTAAAGATCAAAATGAATATAATCCAATGTTCCCTTCGTGTTATGGATTCCTCTGGTGAATCGAACTCTCTTTTGCTTCCAAAAAACATAGTGCCCACATAACTTCAGTTTGCTAATGCCTTGACCATTAAGAAGTCCTCTTTTTCTCAATTCTGTCATGTCGTTCTCATTCATATGCCCTAAATGCATATGCCAAAGTCTAGTAACATCATCATCTGACAAGGAAGAGGACGTGACAGTTGCATCACCAGTAACAATTAAACCTTGCAAAACATATAACTTGACAGTCTTTCTCTGCCCTTTCATCACAACGAGGGAACCTTTGTTAATATTCAGAATCCTACTTTTAGCTGTGTACTTGTGCCCTTTTGAATCAAAAGTACTCAATGAAATCAAATTTCTCTTCAATTCCGGTACATGTCGTATGCCACTAAGTATTTTAACAACTTTATCGAATATCTTAATTTTGATTGTGTCAATACTTGCTATTTTACATGAAGCATTATTTCCCAAACAACACCTTCAAACACTGTTTAATATGCTGTAAATCAATCGCGATTGGGACTCATATGAAAGGTGCAACCAGAATCAAGGACCCACTCCTCGCTAACTTTAGGGTTGTTGACAAAAGCAACTAGGAGTTCACCATCACTGTAGTCTTCTACAACATCGACTTCACCATATTGTTTTAGTTGTTTTCCTCTTTAATTCGTTGCCTCCCTTTTGATCTTATTCTACAACTTATAACACTAAGACTTAATGTGCCCTTTTTTTCTTGTTTGAGGATCTCGATCTACACTTAGATTTACTACAAGGATTTCGTTCTTGTGTCCTCCCACGATTATCATTAGTATTTCGTTCTTATCTCCTACGAACAATGAGACCCTCTTCCTAAGAGTCGGATCCAAACACAAGATGCTTCATCTTGTTATACGATGTTAAGGAAGCATAAACTTCACTAACTGTGAGAGATTCATGGCTATACAAAATCGTTTCTCTAAAAGTTGAATAAGATGGGGGCAATAAACAAAGTAGAATTACCTTGAATCTTCTTTATCGTACTGAACCTTTATGACCTCTAAGTTTGAAAGAATTTTTTTACACACAATTAAGTGTTCGTGCACAAACGCACCTTTCTCCAAATGATGAGCATAAAGACGTTGCTTCTTATGCAACTTGCTAGTTAAGGTTTTCGACATGCATAGCTGTTGTAGCTTTGCTAGTTACGCTTCTTCTCTTCCTCTGTCAATGTCGAAGGTATCTTATCTATCCCTAACAGAGCATCCTCCAAATCCATCTGTACAAGAACTACCTGCATCTTTATCTACCACAACGAAAATCTAGTGTTGTGATCCAACAGTGGAATATCATACTTCATTGTTGCTATTATCGTGATCAAAACCAAGCAACTCGAAAAGCTCTGAAACCAATTTGTTAAAAACTGAACGTTCGATAATGATAATGTAGAAAAAATCGCAAAGAAAAATAAAGAAAAATAGAAGACGCAAATTTTATGTGGAAACCCTTTCAAGAAAAAAACCACGGCCAGATGAGAAGAAAATTCACTAATGTCGAATACGAATTATACAAGAGGAGTTTCGACTACATCTATTTATAGGTTGAAAAAACTTAATTCTAATCAATGTCAAATATATTATGCTAATAAATGTTAAATCACTACAGCAAAACAGGGTTTTAGCGGCGTTTTTAGTGGCGTTTTTTGAAAAAACGCCACAAATATTATACATTAGCGGCGTTTGTAAAAAAACGCCACTAAAAGTCTGAACAACAGCGGCATTTTTGTAAAAACGCCGCTAAAAGTCTGAGCAACAGCAGCGTTTTTGTGAAAAACGCCGCTAAAAGTCTGAGCAACAGCGGCGTTTTTGTGAAAACGCCGCTAAAAGTCTGAGCAACAGCGGCGTTTTTGTGAAAACGCCGCTAAAAGTCTGAGCAATAGCGGCGTTTTTTGTGAAAACGCCGCTAAAAGTCTGAGCAATAGCGGCGTTTTTGTGAAAACGCCGCTAAAAGTCTGATCAATAGCGGCGTTTGTACAAAAAACGCCGCTAAAAGATGAGTAGTTATTTTTGTGTAGGGATTCATTTCAATTTGATTTGATTTAATTTTCATATTTTTTTTCCTTATTCTTGTTTTCAATTATATTTTCATAGTTCAGTTTTAAGGTTTAGTTCTTATTTTTTGGGTTTAGGGGTAAATATGGTGAACTTCTTAATTTGTGTATTTTGGATTTTTTTATAATATAGATAAATATAAATAAGATAAATATAAATTATTATTTAAAATATATATATCAAAATGGGTTAAATCTCAAAATCATATATGAACAATGGTTTAGTCCCAAAATCCCAAAATTTAGGTGTATACATATAATTAAATGCCATTTATATGAAATCTAAACAATTAATGCGGACCATACTTAAAAGAATAATGTTGATGAAAAATAAATAAAAAAGAAATCCTTTCAACAATATTAGACCATACGATACCCATCTATATTTTTAACTTTCAACAATTTAATTCCTAAAAGAGTTGACCATGGTAATTAAATTTAAATTTCAATGTTTATATATTTTTTTATCAATTTGATTCTTATTTTTTGAACCAAAACCTTCCACTTTTTTAAAAAATATTAAATCTCATTTTTAATAGGAATGTAATTGTAAAATTAAATTTTTTAATGATATTGACATGAAAACCTACAAGGTAATTCACATGACATGATACTATTTTTTTATATGTTAAGTTACAAAGCTGTTAAAATTGATTTAGGGTTTAATGTTTAGTATGTTAATTTTATGGTGTAGGGTTTTGTTATTTTGGGTTATGGGTTTAGTGTTTTAAAGTTTATTATTAATTTGGAGTTTAGTGTTTAAGGTGTAAGATCTTAGTGTTTAGCGGTATTAAGGTAATTTAAGTGTTTGTTGTTAGGGGTTAAGTGTTAGGGGTTTAGGGTTAATGGTTAAAGGTTTTTGGTTTATGTTTTGTTGTTTAGGGTTTAGGTGATATGGGTTAGGGTTTAAGGGTTTAGGGGTTGTGATTTATAATTTGTGGTTTAGGGTTTATTGTTTTATAAATTGTGATTTATAATTTTTATCCTTAATTTATATATTATATAATTGTAAAAGAGATAATATGAATTTTAATATTAAATCTATCATTATATAGTTTGGGGTTTGGGGTTATGTGTTAGAGTTTAATGTTGGAGTTTGGATTTGGGGTTATGTACTGGGGTTTGGGGTTCAGTTTTTTAATTTATATATTAAATAATTTATTATATAATTGTAAAAGAGATAATATGAGTTTTAATATTAAATTTATCATTATATAATTTGGGGTTTGGGGTTATGTGTTAGAGTTTAGGGTTAAAGTTTAGGGTTTAAGTTTCAAGGTATCAAGTTTAGGGTATTATTTTGGATTTTAATTTAGAATAAAAATATAAATAAGATAAATATAAATTATTATTTTAAAAGAATATATATCAAAATGGGTTTTACCCCAAAAGCATACATGAAGATTAGTACTGGATTAGTGTGTAAGTGTGTAAATGAACTGTAATTTGATCTAGATATTGATATAATTAACATCATTTTTTTATTCATATATTGCATATAAATAAATATTTAAATTTAACTTTCAATATTTATATATATATTTTTTATCAATTTGATTATTATTTTTTGAACCAAGACCTCCCACTTTTTTAAAAAAATGTTAAATATCATTTTTAATAGGAATGTAATTATAAAATTAATTTTTAATGATATTGACATGAAAACCTACAAGGTAGTCCATATGACATGATACTATTTTTTTATATATTAATTTAAAAATTATATAAAGCTTCAAAAAAATTTAAAATTTAAAATTTAAAAATTAAAAATTAAAAACTTAAAAATTTAAATTTTAATATTTTAGTCCATATTTTAGTTAAAGATTTAAATATTTAAAATTTTAAAAAATAAAAATTCCAAAAAATGATAATCTAGTAAAAAATTTTAAAAGAAAAAAAAAATATATGTTACAAATAGAAAAAATTTTAAAATTGAATAATAGTAGCGTTTTTTAGCAAAAACGCCACAAAAAGCTATTAATTCTTACATTAAAAACGGGGATCAAAATCCCGCTCACTCCCAAAAATTGAAAGAGGCAAAATCTCTTCTCCCTCTCACACACTTTCGTCTATTCTTTTTTCACGTTTTTTTCTTTTTCTTTTAATCTTTGATTTTCTTCTGCTGCTTCATTTCAATGGCGTTTTCTTTTGGGGGGGTTGATCTATTGTATTTTCGTCAGATCTTTGTAAGAATCCAGTTGATGGGTTCTCGGCCGGATTGGTTAATGAAAACAATATCTTTGAATGGAGTGTTACAATTATCGGACCACCTGATACTCTTTAGTAAGTCCCCCCCGCCTTTTTTTTGGTAAAGTTTCTTTCTTTCTTTTGTTATTATCATTGAAATTAGATGTTTCTTATGGATTCTTTGATGTGGATTTTGTGTATTTACATTTGATTAGGAGATTAATGCTTAATAGGGTTTAGGGTTTTTTAAATTAGATTGATTGAGCTGAACTTTGATTTATGCCATAGTTGGTTTTAAGGTGTTCTATTGACTTGATTGGAAGGTTTATTTCCTTTATTGGGGCTTTTTTGGATGGGTCAAAAGTGGGATTAAAAAGACTCACTGGGTTCGTTTTAATGAAATGGGCGGTAAGAGACGCGGTGACTCAGCTTCTTGGATTATGGTATTTCGGAGAAATTGAGGATCACTGCTCGTTTTTCAAGCTTTTTGTTAGGTTAAAGCTGATGCCTTTTTCGGTTATGTCACCGCGGATTAGGGGTTTTGAGAAGGAGATTTCAGGGTTTTTGTTCTCTCTTTAGCGAAATGAATCAATAAAAAAAGGCCAAGATTGTTCAAATCATTGAACATGTTCAGTAATGTTCCTTATAAAGAAAGAAAGTTTTCTGGGATTTAAATATAGATAGCAGCAGGATCTTATGGCCTCTATTTTGTGGTTTTGATTATATACTGCAACTGACCACAATTAGGCAATTGCGATAAATGTTTTCTTTTTCCGTCCTGTTTCAATAGACAATGATGTATCATATGGATGTATACTATAATCTGATTAGCTTTGTTAATGCAGGATATGATACTGTATCTTTTGGTGGATGGTTTTTCCTCTTTTCTTCTTTTGATAGGCAAGGTAATAGTCGGTGTGACTGTATTAATGCGATGAGTCTAAAGACAATGCTTGCAAATGAGTTCCATGATGGTAATAATTGTAGTACCAAATGGATTCTTCATATGCAGAAAGTAAAATTGATGTTGGGAAGCAAAAGGAAGCCTTTTTTATACATTGTTCATTACATGTTTTGTCATGTTCATCTTTTCCATCGACAATCAAATCCAGGTCACTGTCTCATTTACAATTGTATCGGCCTGCAGTTTTTTAGCTTTCTTCGTGGTTGCATGTTGATGCAAATTCGTGCATATTGTTTTCTAGTTTTAAAGCTGTTGGTTTGTGCCTTGAGAGAGAAAAAAGGAGATATAGTTATCCTTTTCTAAACATAGTCATTTTAATCATAGATTTGGATGCTGACTTCTGGTTTGAATGGGAAATTAATCAAGAAATGATTGCTTATTTTCATACTCGTTTTGTTCAAATACATTTGCTGTTGCAGCCTACTGTGTGGTTGCAGTTGAATCTGCTGGCAGGCAAATTCCAATTGCATTTCTAGAAAGAATTAAGGAAGACTTCAGCAGAAGATATGGTGGAGGAAAGGCTGCAACTGCTACTGCCAAGAGCCTGAATAGAGAATTTAAGTATATCACACTCTTAAGTTTCTTCTCCTAGAGTTATATCCTTCTGCATGGTGGTGTGCTTAGTTCATCGTACATGATAGGTCCAAATTGAAGGAGCATATGAAGTATTGTGTGGAACATCCTGAAGAGATCAGCAAACTTGCCAAAGTGAAGGCCCAAGTTTATGAAGTCAAGGGTGTTATGATGGAAAATATTGAGAAGGTAATAAGCGCCTTCTGACTCTGTAGATGTTGTATATGTAGTTTGACATTAAAATATGGCTAGATATGCATAACCAGTTGTCATAATATGGCGGATTAAGGTTGTTCGCTGAATTTAGGGAACTGTTGCATTAATGTTCTAATTGAGGATCATAGCATTTTTGGCTGCATTTCTTTTCTGTTCATGGATTCCACTGTTGGTCTTTCGAATCATTAATGTTTTAAATTGTTGTGATTTTCTTAGTCTCCAGTATGCAGAGTTGCAAAGTTTGAACTAGAATATTTTGTGAGTTGCAGAGTTTCTTAGTCTCCATGTAAACTTCGAATTATATTCTTAGAATCCAGTCTCCATGTAAACTTCGAATTATATTCTTAGAATATTTTGCTGCTGCAAACGTTTTCATTTCTGTTGGAGATAGAGACTGAGATACTAGTAATTGCGTTTCTTTACTTTTTTCAATTGTAATCGTAGGAGTCGCTTTAATGGATTATTATTATTGCATTTAAATGTAGTCACTATTTGGTGGGACCTTTTTTTAGAAGAAAATGGAACAAACTTTTCACTATTTGCCATCTTAATTCTAGGTGTTAGAAGTTCCTATCATCTTAATTTTTAGAGGAAACCTTCTTATTTCTTTATTATCTTGGCATTTCTCTGATACATATATGTTGAAATTTGAATGGAAAACGAATATGCATGTATTTCACATAATTTCTTTCCATTAAATATGAAGGCATATTGAACAATCCTGTATATTAGCAAGCATTTGTAAGCTAGAATTTCATAAATGTGTAACGGATGGTATTTTGCTTAAAGAAGTATTGTTTGCATAGAATTTGTCACTGGTTTTTCAGCCATTGAGAGTTTAAATTATGATGAGATATGGTTCTGATGTACTACGTGTCTTTCAATTTTGTAAGTACAGGAGACAATTCGGGATGCTATGGAAGATTCTATAATGTGACCTGTTAGGAAAATTATACCCATTTTGCCTGGGGATTACAGGTATACTAAGTCTGCCACTTGATTAATTTTATCTCTTGCTATTTCTTCTTAATTTCTGAAGTGTTTGTTGCATATGTTTCTTTGGCATAAATTATAAATTTTCTAAGACATGTTTAAAAATTATAAATTTATTAATTTAAGACATAAGAAAAAGAGTTTAAAAATTTTCTAAGACATGTCTTTTTGACAGGATTTGAATCAAATATTCGGTTTATAAATAATGTTTATAATTTCTCAATAAAGAAATCTAATTTCTTATGTCTTTTCAAATTAATTTCAAGTTTGATTATTTTGATTAAAATATTTGATATAAAATTTTCACAATAAGATACTTAAGAATGTTATTTTTTAAATTAAAATTCGGTTGGGTAATTTCTTATGTCTACTGTAATGTTCTTGATTTTCATTTTAATTTTTACAGACACACACTCTCTTCCACTAATTAGACTTTGATTTTGGTAATAGTTTATATAATAATGAATTACTCTCAAAGTCTAAATTGGTTTAAGAGTTTGTGTATTATTTATTTACATGAGTTAACTCAACAGATACAACTCCCATAGAATTAGCTTAAAAATCTTTTACACTGATTTTGTTATCATCTTACCTATTGTTTACTTCTCTGGAGCTATCCAGAAAATTATATGGAAGCTCAACAAATTTAATCACAAAAGGTCAGTGTTCAGTGCAGTGCAACATGTGTGAATGCCATTAAAACTTGTATTGAAGTTTATTAATCTCTTATCATTTTTGTGTTCTCTGTTGCAGGTTCAACTTGAAGAAGCTAACATACGAGGAAAGGAAAGCTAAGTTGATTGAACAGTTACACACCCTTAATGCCGCTACTGGTGCTGATTCAGAGGAAGAGGATTGAATGTAGGAATGCTCATTTCAAAGCACTAAAATTATTCCATGCTTTTCTTTATTATACATTGCTGTTGACTGCAGCTTTGTCCAGAACTGAGTTGTAAGGGTTTGAACTTATTTCACATTTTGTTTCAATTTTGTTTAGAATTTTTGTTATTTTTTTTACAATTCGAGTGTAATTGAATTATTAGATTTTTGGATATTTAGTTGATTGTGAAATGCAATTTTAGCAGTCACATTTTTAAGATGCGGGGAAAGAAAAACCATGATGAGATTTGCATTTGTATCTATTTACAAATTTTTAAATTTTTTTTAATTTTTCATGACTTTTAGCGGCGTTTGTGAGAAAAACGCTGCTAAAAAGTCTTGATCTTTAGCGGCGTTTGTGGGGAAACGCCGCTAAAAATCCTGATCTTTAGCGGCGTTTTCCAGTCTTGATCTTTAGCGGCGCCTGTGGGAAAAACGCCGCTAAAAGTCCTGATCTTTAGCGGCGTTTGTGTGAAAAACGCCGCTAAAAGTCCTGATCTTTAGCGGCGTTTTTTTCATATAAACGCCGCAAATTTTTGCGGCGCCACTTGTAGTGGCGTTTTTTGCGGCGTTTGTAAAAGCGCCGCTAATAAAATTAGCGGCGCTTGGCCAAAAAAACGCCGCTAAAAGTTAGTTTTGCTGTAGTGAATATATTATACTAATAAATACTAAATCTTCTAGAAAGAAAATATATTTTATTCTTGACTTGCAAGTAATCTCTTAGAATTTGGGTTACACAACTCTAACATGATGTAATTTAAACCGTCACAACTGTTGTCATAATAGTGACCAAATATTAATGAATTACGATTACTTGTTTTATTAGTGTCACATACAAAATTTGTCCTAAATAATGACAATTTGTGACAAAAAAATTTATTGTCACAACTATATCATCACTAAAAATCTTAATTGTTGTAGTGATGTCCTATGTGTTTCTATAGAAATATCATGATCAAATTTTGTTATAATTTTTGTATATGTTGATGTAATAAATTATTTAAAGAAATTGTTTAAGATAAAAAAAAAAACTTTTAACAACAAAGTTTTATCTTGGCTTGAAAATTTAACACTTGTGACAAGAAATTGTTTTGGCTTTCTTAGCAATTGCACCTTCACAAAATTGGGAATTACATCATATGGATGTCCATAATGCCTTCCTACATGGTGATCTTGATGAAGAGGTTTACATAAAGTTTCCTCCAGGTTTTGCTCCTGATAAGCCTAGAATGGTCTGTCGTTTGAGCAAGTCTTTGTATGGGTTGAAATAGACTCCTCGGTGTTGGTTTGCGAAAAGGGTATGGATTTCTTGAATCATATTCTAATTATTCTCTCTTTACATACACCATGGGATCTACACGCATTAATGTGTTAGTTCATATTAATGATTTGTTTATTTTTGAGAATAATTCTACTATTTTAAAAACTTTTAAAGAGTATCTTGGTTCTTGCTTCCACATGAAGGATCTTAATATTTTGAAATGTTTTTTTAGGATAAAAGTAGCTCGTAACTCTTTTAATTGAAAAATCTCTGCCTTTTAAAATTGAATCATCCATAACTTCAAATCTCAAGAAACTAACGTAAACAACTTTAAATCCCTTTCTTTTTTTTGCCTTCTCCATTTATTTTTCAATTTTTCCCTTTACAAATTGCTTCTGCCCACACTTTCAATCGAGTTCGAGACTTGACAATTCTAAGATTATAACCTAAAATTGTAGATTAAAATCTTCACAAATAATTGTATACTAAAATCTTAAAAAAAAAGAGCATAATAAACATCCTATCAGACGGGTTAGAAAATTTGAAAAAGTGATATTCTATATTTAATCAAACATTAATTATCAAAATTGAAAAAAAAAATGGATCAAATTAAAAGTAACCCAAAAGGGTTGAGCATGTTTTGAATAACCAAAGCTTGAGATATGTCAGTCGGTGATGGGAAAATTGCCACCGGTAGTACCAAGAGTGGAAGCTGAAGTGAAACATGAATGTCACTAAGCATCTCCAACATTAGTAATGTTCTAACTCCTACACACCTTCACTTCCTCCAAGTCCATCTCTTGCCGTATTTTTTGGTCGATAATCACCACCACACCGACACTACTCCTTCATTCTCTTTTTGTTGCAATGTTTAAACCCTCACAATAATATTAGTCCGTCATTCGCCTTGGAAAAGTGACCAACGGTCGATCTTATCTATTTTGCTGGTGGTTTAAAAAAAAAAAAAAACAATTTTAGGCTAAAATACAATGGTCGATTTAAAATTTCCTGTTAAAAAAGGAATTGTTTGTTTAGTAGGCATGCAAACAGACTTGACTGTATATAGCAAACTCCCTTTTAATTCGGACACCATTCTTGCTTACAACCTCTAGAATCGAGATTTTTCCTCCATGGAATCACTAACTTTCCTGCTTGTTTCCCCTTCATTCCATCTCTTTTCCCAGAAACCAAACACCCCTTCTAAGTTCAATCTCCATTGCTTACTTTTTACTCACCATTTTCTTGTTTTTTGCCAAGACCAATCTCAGCTGGTTTTGCTTTCAATCTCAAAGGTAACCTTTCTGTTTTTCCATGATCAGTCCTAGGAAACCATTTTTGAAGGTTACAAGAGATTGAATAATCGATCCCTTTTGAATGCAAAAACTAAGGGTTATATATTATCCCTTGAAGTTGCTCAACGATGGCGTTTCATTTCCCCATTAGAGCTCAATCAGCTCGAAATTCCGCCATTTATGCAGAGAGAATAACCGAAGAACCTCCCCCTCAAATAAACAACAAACACTCACAAACCACCGTCACGTTGATGTACCAAACCAACATGGCTGGCTATTGGCGTAACGTTACCATCATTTGGTGCAAGAACGTCATGAACTATTCTCTCAACATCATGGTGAACAACACGGAAGGCGACAACGTCCATTCAACTTGTAAGATCGAGCTCAAACCATGGCATTTTTGGAGCAGAAAAGGGTACAAATCATTTGAGGTTGAAGGCAAACCAGTTGATGTTTATTGGGATCTTCGTTCAGCCAAATTCACAAGTGGCCCCGAACCAGTTTCGGATTACTACGTCGCCTTAGTTTCCGATGAAGAAGTTGTTTTATTACTCGGAGATTACCGTAAAAAAGCTTACAAAAGAACCAAATCAAGGCCAGCTTTGGTTGAACCAGTACTGTTTTACAAAAAAGAAAACGTTTTCGCCAAGAAAAGCTTTGCGACGAGAGCTAAATTCGACGAGAAAAGGAAAGAACACGAAATCATCGTCGAGAGCTCGACGACGGGTCTAAAAGATCCCGAAATGTGGATTAGTATGGACGGGGTTGTTTTAATTCATGTGAAGAATTTGCAGTGGAAGTTTCGAGGGAACCAAACGGTTCTTGTCGATAAACAACCGGTTCAAGTGATGTGGGATGTTCATGATTGGTTTTTTAGTAGCCCTGGAACTGGGCATGGGTTGTTTATATTTAAACCCATACCGGCTGAAGTAGCCGATTGTAGTGATAAAGAAGGAAGTAGCCAGGGCGGTGACAGTGATACCAGTACTGGAAGCTTGTATTATTCGACGAGAAGCCCTACAGTGACGACGGCGGAATTCAGCTTGTTTCTTTATGCATGGAAGATTGAGTGAGTTGTTTTTTTTTTTTTAATTTTAATGTTGCAATTGCTAGGGAAAAAAAATGTGCAGGCAAATTCTGTGCATGTATATATATGTTGTATTCTTTGAGTATTGTAAATTATATACTCTTATAATTTGTTTGGAAATTAAAGTTATCTAGAAGATAGGCAACTTGACCCATTCAGAGATGTATATATATATATATTAAAAAGTGAAATTAATTAAAGAAAATTCAAGAAACAATACAAGATAAAGGAAGCAAGTGGGCACCCCTGAGCACTATGGCAGCCAGACACACCCAACAGGGAACACAACAAAACGAACACTGGATATATAGGAAGGTTAAATTAAAAAAAAAATCACCAATTCATTGGATCTATCACTACACCATAGCGGCACTTTTAGTGGCGTTTGGACGAAAAACGACATAAATATTATACATTAACGGCGTTTGATGGAAAACGCCACTAAAAATCAAGAAATAGCGGCGTTTTTATAGAAGTGCCGCAAAAAACTAATAATTTAGCGGCGTTTGGTTCAAGCGCCACTAAAAACATTTTAGTTTTGCTCAAACCGCATTAGCGGCGCTTTTTTGGAAAACGTCGCTAAACCTAGAGAATTAGCGGCGCTTTTCAAAAACTGACGCATTAGGTTGAGTATTAGCGGCCGGTTGCCAAAAACGCCGCAAAAAAGTTTAACAAAATGCCGCATTTTCTATTAATGTTTATGTCAAGCATTAGCGGCGTTTTTAAAAACGCCGCAAAAGATTCATTTTATTTTAGGGATTTAGGGTGTTAGATTTAGGGTTTAAGGTTTAATATTTATGATTTAGGGTTTTAGAGAAAAATATAGTGTCGACATCCTATTGATATTTTCTCCACATCCTGACATCGCCAAACAAAATGTCACGTCATGACGTCAGACCACTTGACGTTAAGACGTCATAATCTGTTGGCCGACGTTGTGATAAGGGAAGATCGATGTCGAGACGAGTTACCTGTTATTAGCCAAATATGATCGTTTGGTACTTATTTCAAACCAAACAATCAAATAGGCTAAGGAATGCTTTTGACATAATTTGAACCTGTTCAAACTGTTGGGAAATGTGCCCTTATTATAGTAAACATGTAATTGTTTTCTATTTATTTGAAAAATGAATAAATAAATAAAGTTAATTTCACATTCCACTATTATGTTTTTTGTGTTTCTATTTTTCATGTTTTGCATGCATAGCAAAACCGTGACAAAAAAATATTAGCTCATTGATTGTCTAAGTTCAAATTGATGATAAGTGGCACTGTAAGAAAGTTTACATCGTGAAAAAAATAACTTACTTCATTAGATAATCTAAACGAGTCTGCAATCCCGTAAAGGAATCAAAATGAGAGTTTGATTTAAATACTTAGAAAGATTATTATGTCGTATACAATTCCAATTAAGGAGATGAATAGTCATGGCTATCAGAGTAGTTGACTCCACGGGTAGCGACATAGATGTATTCATTGGTAGAATGATACATTGGGTTGGGCCCAAGATGAATTAATTCTGAATCCATTTGTGAATTAATTCACTTATGACGTTGATGGTGTGATTTACCTAGATCCCGAGTCAGTAACTAATTATGGATGTGCAACTCATGTGTTTTGATATAAGTGGAGGCTTATGCTCTAAAGATGATCGAGCCCATAGCCAGTATGTTGGGTACATGACTTGTCTATGGCATGGCTTTACTAGCAACAGTGGAATTCATAGCTCAATTAAAGAGTTAATGATATCCTCTTATTGCCATTGTGTGGATTGATAAATATGGAACGTGGCTACTGGTTGCTAGTTCTCGAATGAGCAATTTATCATAGTCATTTGTTGGCAATGATCATATTAATCATTAAAAGACACAATGGTGGCAATGAGACAAAATATGATTGTATTGAGTGAATAGATTTTACTTAAAAGAATCAAGGATATCATATGAAGGTAACACACACATGACGAGGTCATTGAACAAATCAGTTGGATGAATTGCTTTCTTATAAAATATACAATAAGGAGTTTTCAATCATGGTACTTAGGGGTGTGCAAAATTCGGGTAAAACCGAAAAAATTTGGTTAACCGACCGAATTCGGTTAATCGGTCGGGTAACCGAATTTTTTTGATCGGGGGTCGATTAATAAATTTTTGAGTTTTTGATTAACGATTAATTCAATTTGAAACTGGTCGGTTAACTGAAATTTTTCAATTTAACCGAAAAATTAATAAATAAAATTATAATATATAAATAGCCCACTATTCACTCAAACCCAATCCAACATAAACCCAATCCAAAATAAACTAATTACCCAACCCAATTACCCAACCCAATCATAAAAATTACAAATAATTTAATAAATAAAAAAATAAAAAATAATTTGGTTAATTCGATTAATTCGGTTAATTTGGGTAAATCGGGTAATTCGATTAATTCAGTTAATTTTATACTTATTTTAACCAAAAATAAAAAAAACATATAATTTTCGGTCAATTTAGTTTATCGATCGATTAACTGAAAAAATTTCGGTTTGGTTAATTTTTTTGAAAAAATTTCGGTTCAGTTAACGGTTAAAATTTTCGAAGGGTCAGTTAATTCAATTAATGGTGTTTCGGGTCGGTTAACCGATTGAACACCCCTAATGGTACTTCTTATGGACTGACTTCATGATTAAGCAATTACAAATTATCGGAAAGATGCTTTTGGGCATAATTGCAATCACTAGAGCCTAATTGAATATGTCTGATTGATTCCTCCACTAACTCAATAAAAGCTCAATCGGATTGCATTTGAATCAGAAGAAAATTCTATGAATTTGGGAATAATTTAATTGAGTTGATTTATTTGACGTGGAATTAAATTAGGTGGTCATGAGAATTGTTCAACTAGAGAATTTGATTAAAGAATTTTCTTGAAAAATTAATTTGGAAAATCTAAGTGATTTTTGGAAAAATTAATTTTGATCAAGTAAAATTAAATTAATCAAACCAATTAAAATTAATATGATAGTTTTAGAAGTTAATTTGCAAGTTAGACAATTGGCCCAATAGGCAATTGAACTTAAAAATTGGACCTGAGATGAAAAATTGAGTCCGAGAACCCAAAACCGAGATTGAGATCCAAAAACTAGTCAAACCAGACCTGGTATCTAAAAGCTGGCCGACAGTCCAATCGGTGGCTAGACTAGACTGATCGGGCCGTCACTAGCCCAGACCGAACTTTCTCGGGGTATCGTGAGGGTATCGTGTTTGCACCATCGAGCATTGCGGTGCCGGCTGCTGCAACGACGACATTCTAATGGTTGGTAGATGGTTGACGGCGGTGGTTCTTCAGTGGTTAAGTAGTTGAAGAATTACACTTTTACTGGAACTTTACCGGATAATTTGATTCCAAATTAACTATTTCAAAAATAATATTATTTTAATGGTTTTAATATTAAATTAAATATTTATCTTTTAGGTTAAGTTTAATCATAATTGAACTCTCTAAACTCTCCTTATATAAAGAGAGTCATGAGTCATTATTTTTCACACACTTGAATTGAAGAAAAAGTTGTAGAGAGAAAATTCTTTGAAAAAAATTATTTCAGAAAATTTTTAGAAATCTTTTTCATATTTACAGCCTGACCTCAGAGTTTATAGAAATTACAAAATTATCCCACTGGTAATTTTGTGAAAAAAATTTCTAATTCGAAATGAGCCCACACTTAGCAGATGTGAGTTTGAGGATAGTGGAGAAGACTACTCGAAGCGTTTATCCTAAACAAACTGAAATTGTACAATTTTGATTAAATGTTTATTACTTTAGATATCACAAATAACTTCTAGTTTTTGGAAAATAAAATAAAATATTTATTTTTTCTTTAAAATTATTTTCCACTGCGTTGCCAAACCTGATTTTCCAACACCCGATTTTTCAACATCAAGTTACCCGTCTAGGCTAAACCTTTTATTAACACATCAAGTAGCTTGCCAAAGTTGTAATGTATAGGTTAGGTTACCTGTTCAAGCTAAACCTTTAAACAACCTCGGGTTGCTCGTTCGAGCAGAACATATATTAGTGTCAGGTTACCCATCCGGGCTAAACCTTTATTGACACATCAGAGAGTTGGCCAAATCTATATATACATGTAAGATTACTCGTCTAGGCTAAACCTATAAAACAAATCAGGTTATTTGTTCAAGCTAAACTTATGTCACATGTATTTTCGAGTCCGCAACAAATGTTGGATCTTGGAATCATCGGAAATCAACTTGTAACCATGTGTATGATACATTTACGAAGTTTCATCATGGTAATTCCATAATGTAAGTTCATATTTAACCTTTTTTACAATTTTGTCCAAATCTTACCATTTAATACTAAGTTACAATTAATTCAAAGTTTAACAAAACATACATAGGTCCATAATATAACATTCACATGGATTTAAACATAATTACACCATATGAACTTACCTGGCAAAAATAGTAACTGATAAGGTGTCAAGGATTAATACGTAATTTTCCCTATTTCGTGAATATCCTCTGACTTTTTTAAATCCCAATCTAAATCATAATTTAATTCAATTATCAATTCCAAACATTATTTAATAACATACTACAACTATATATCAATTCAATTTTATTTATCAGATATTCCTTCAAATTTTGCATTTGATTCAATTTAGCCCCTATAATCGAATTTGCCATAACTTTCAAATTTGAGCTTCAATTTTGAAAATGATCTCAACTTCATCCTTATACAACCCTCTAGTATATAAAATTATAGATTTAACCTCAAATTTGAAATATTTATACTCTAGTCCCTGTGTTCAAAACTAACAACTTTCATATTACAATTTAGTCATTTTTCATATCTAAGCTTAAAATCTATCAATTTAGTATCAAAAGCTTCAAGATTCAACAATGAAAACTTTTATAAACTTAAACATTTTTGTAAAATAGTCTCGGGCTAGCTAAATCAAGCTCCCAAGATCTCAAAGACATAAAAATTACAAGAAAATGACTTGAATAACTTACAAAATTGAAGGATAAAAGCTATTTCCCCTTGTTCGGACCGTTTAGGAAGAAGAAGAAAAGATGAAATGGCTTCCATTTCTTTTAGTTTTCCTTATATATTTTCATTAACTATTAATTAATCCTAATTTAACTTAATTAATTCTAATTAGTCTAACTTAACCTTCAGTAAGCAAATATAAGTGCAATTCTACATCATTGTCCACTAATCATCCATAAAAATAGGTCCAATTACTCAATTGGTCCTTGAACAATTTAAAAATTCATAGTGATTAAACTTTTACCACTTTTATGATTTAGTCCTTGTACCTTAACTAACTATCTATTCAATAAAATTATTATACCAGAATTCAATATAATACTAAAATAGACTCATAAATATTAAATAATAATATTTACTAACTTGATATTCAAAAAAGGGGTTCCAAAACCATCATTTTCAGTATCACTAAAAAACGAGTTGATATATACTAAGCGATATTTTAACTTATTATAAAAACAATTAATCAAATTATATGAGAACCATTATTTACAAATTGATATTTTTGTCCTTTTTTAAAGAAAAAGTAATTTCTGTCGTTCAAAAGAGCAATACGACATAACAATTAGTGAAGTGACAAATTAAAATGACAACACAACCCACTAAACAAATAACAATAAAGAGACAAACAAGAAAAGGCACCTATTTAGAATAAAATATTCTCATTATTCTAAAGTTGCATGTAATGACTGTCATAAGA
This sequence comes from Gossypium stocksii, assembly GCA_020496765.1. Lineage (NCBI taxonomy): Eukaryota > Viridiplantae > Streptophyta > Magnoliopsida > Malvales > Malvaceae > Gossypium > Gossypium stocksii. The sequence continues at coordinate 9,236,955 of CM035623.1, forward strand.
TCCTAGTGGAGAAGAGATATACACTAGCGATTGCTAAACTAACAACACCAATATAGTATTAGAGATGCACCATCGTAATCAACTGCTAGTAATAATATCCTAGCCTCGTTACCATCAAACTACCCTGACAATGAACTCTAGTTAATAAAAATGCCATAGGTTCTCGAAAGACTATGCAACAATGGTGATGCACAAAACCAATCCCAAAACTAAATTAATAGATGTTATGTTGGCTTAACTTCCACCAAAACTGCTTGAAAATGAAAATTTCAAAAACAAAAACATTACAAACTTCTAACAGTAATCTATCGCTTTTAAAGAAAATAGAACAAACTGATTATTACCATTACCGCTTCAAAGTAAGTAAAAGGAATTTATTTATGCACATGTTTTCTCTAACATCTAGTGGAACTCATTCACTAAGGTTCCGTTTGTTTCAATGTAAAAGTTTTTACGAAAAATATTTTCAGCCTTTTTCGATGTTTGTTTCATGTAAAATAGGATGGTCAACATAAAAGATTTTCTTGTCAATGTAAAATTACCCCATTGTTCCTGTAAAATGTCTAACCAGTTTTTTTCATTGTAACACCCTATACCCGAATCGAACATCGGGTCAAAGCACTAGGATGTTACATTATTTACTACATTATTCACTTATCAAATATTTTCTTATAAATTTTCACAATTTTTCAATTTAGTTCCCTTTTTTTGTCATAAAAGTTCAATATTCACTAATTAATCATATTAAATCAAATTTCTTTCTTGTTACACTTTGGTCACATAATTTATCTCAACATCTCGTTTCACATATCAAATTTTTATGTATTTCACTTCTATCATTTCATCCACATATTTTCTTATGTTTAACAATTTAGTCCTTATCATCATAACAATTCCATATTTCTCCACAATTTGACTTTTACAATACTTTATGCATATTTCATCATCTCACAACATATTCATTAAACTTTTATCGCAATTTCCTTATTCACATATTAAATTGTTTCACACTTAAACTTTTGTACATTTTTCAATTTAGTCCGCATTGCCATGTAATTTATTTTTCACCATATAAGCACTTTAATCAAACAATAAATTATAATATCTTATTTCACGTAACAAATTTTCATGCATATCACTTCTCTTGTTTCAATTATAAATTTCACAAAGTTTATAATTTAATCATTAACATCATGAAGATTCATTATTTACTATAAAGTCACATTAACATCACTTTGTAATCAATTCACTACTTCATTTAAAATCTTTATCATAAATCTCAAATGTATGCTTGTTTCATTGAAAAACGACTTTTATAAAATGTTTTTAGGAAATCTGCCAAAGAATAAAAAATATTTTACACAGATTCATCCAAACACCAGAAAATATTAGCTTTTCTAGAAAAATATATTATTTCCTTGAAATCATTTTTTGGAAAGCATTTTCAATGAAACAAATGAAGCCTAAAAAAAATCACGAAATCTATGGCTTTTTCATAAAACTAACCCCAAAAAATTAATTAATTACTTAAATGACCTATTTTTTTGATAAAATATGAAATAATCTAAAATTTACAGTAAAAGTATGTGGAGCCAAAGTGTTAGGCGCCACCAACATGTCACGTCAGCAATCGGGATAAAAAATCATTTTGGTAGAGCCATGTAGAATGGCGCTACTTGTATAAATATTAGAGAAATACTACGATTTTTGAAAAAATTGGGGGCTTTAAGCAAATTTACCTTTTCTAGTAGAACCAAATAATTTGGCGCCACCAAATTCCAACACCCTACCAACACCCTTTTCCTGATTTTTTTAATATGTTTTCATTTTTTCCTTTTTCTGAATTTTTATTTGTTTGTCCTTTTTCCTTTTTTTTATTTTTTTTCTTTATTTACTTTTTCAGTTTTTTTATTTATTTGTCCTTTATTTGTTTTTCTTTATTTCTTTTTTCTGTTTCTTTATTCGTTTTATAATATTTTATGTATAGTTGTATATTTACTATAGATTTTAGGTTATTTTCATATTTTATAAAAAAAAAGTCATTTATATAATTAATTAATTTTTGGGGGTTAGTTTTATAAAAAAAAGGCTTGTAAATAATTTATGTAATGTGAAATCAAGAAAATTAAAGGGACATTTTTAATAGAAATAAAAAAATAGAGGACCAAAAAAATTGAAAAAAAAGTGAAAGTTGAATTTATTGGGAAAAAAATAAATTATTTGTTAAAAAAGGATTTATTTGTTAAAAAAACTATGAATTTTTTAAATATATATTAAAAATTAAAAATATATATTATGATTGGTCACATTGTGTTAGTGACGTCAGCGATCTAACTAGTCATTAAGTTTATAATGCCTAATAATTGTTATTTAAAAAAAAAAAAAGAAGATGAGGAGAAGAACGCCCCTATTTAAGAAGGTGGGGTTTTGGTCCCCCCTTCTACCGGAAGAAAATAGAAAAAAAAAGCTAGTAAGGTAATTATAGTTTGTATTTTGTATTTATATTTTATAGTTATTGCAATATAATAATTAATTATATTTAATTTATGTAATTTTTTAAAAATTCTGCAGATATCAAAATGTCTTCTGGAGCAAATACGGATTACACTTCATCGAGGATCAACGAAATAGTAAAATTAATTATAAATTAAATAAAAAATTCGTTTTAGTTTCTCGTTTTTTCTTACTAGGTGCTATTTTGCTCAACGTGTTTTGATTACATGAAATTGATCTCTATTTGGTTGTTATTAACCCTTTTTAACTTTTTTTTGCATGAAACTGATTTCTACGTGTAATAATAATTTTTTTAAATTTATGACACATTCATAAATTTATATATTAATTTTTTAATATGACAACCTTTCTACTTAATTTTGTATTGTTGGTGTGCTTGGTTCTATTTTTGGAGTACAAAAAAGTTATATTTGTCTTCCACTAATTTGACACCACCTAAATAAAAACTAAAAATCGCATTCACATAGGGAAACTAGGAATATATATTAATTTGACTTCAACTAATCTATATATCATATTATAAGTGTTCAAATCAGCTTGAATCAAGCTCGAAATTATTAGAGTTACGGTTAAATTTATCTTTAACAAGTGAATATATATATTTTTATAATAGTTCTAGTATGTAAGATAAATTTTCGAGTTTGAATATGTCTGGTTTATATTTTATGTAAAACTCTATGTATTATTATATATATTGATTCAATAAAAGTAAGTTTTTTTTTTATTTTTATATTTACCCATACCACCTATGTTTTTTAAGACATTATTGTTTTTTTTTTTTTGTTTGATGTTCTTTTTTGTTTGATGTTCCCTTTGTTTTAATGCTTAACTATGATTAGGACATAATAATGAAAAGAATTAATGGTACTTAAGCTTCAAAGAGATTTGGAAATCTTCATTCTATTATTAATACTTTATTACTCATTTAATTTAACTTAAATAAAAAATACGTAGAATGGCTACGTTGGTAGTTTTACTCTTCAATATATAATTTTATGTTTAAATTATATAGATAATTGATTTATCATATTTTTATAAAAATTTCACCATACAAGATGGGTATCGGGTTTTGAGGTCGCGGTTTTATTTTCCTAAGTACGATCCGAACGAACGGATCATGACATACTTATAGTTGGTGGGATTTGGGGACGTCGTATTGATTCGAAGGTTTGACTTGAGGCCGAACTTAATATCCGCCTTGGTTGAGCGGTGGTGTAGGGAGACCCACACCTTTATTATTCTGTGTGGGGAGTGCACTATCACATTGGAAGATGCCGCTATGGAACTTGGGTTATGAGTTGACGATGCTATGGTCACGAGCCGAAGCAAAGTGTTGGAACCTTCAGTACTATGCCATAGATTGCTTGGACGGTCCCCTAGTGATAGGGAACAAAATTTCACATGCTTGACATTTGTATGGTTAAGAGCAAATTTTAAAGAGTTATTGAGCACCACCACTGAGCACGAGGTGATGTGTGTTACTCGAGCTTATATTATGCAGCTGATCAGGGTACTTATGTTGAACAACACATCTAATAGGGTCTATTTAAAATACTTGCCTCTATTGGAGGATTTCTCTCATGCCAGTACTTACAGCTGAGGATCAACAATGTTGGCCATATTGTACCGTGAGCTTTGCCAAGCAACAAAACATGGTGTTAGTAACATGGTTAGTTGTCTGGGTCTGCTGCAGTCCTAAGCTCTATATAGGATGTTATTTCTAGCAGCTGTTAGGTACCAACTATATTTGGGGCCACTTGTAAATAGGTAAAAACAAAATTATACTTAACATTTAACAACTCATAAGTGTGGATAATATTTTCCCAAGTTTAACTGCTAACATGTTTGTTTCGGTTTCAGATGGGCCACGTCTCCAGGAATTGGTGCGAGCCAGACATTAATCATTTACTGCCAAATGATAGAGGTAGTCGTAAGAGAGAAAGTAATATATATGAATATGGTTTAAGTAACATTTATTTAACTTATCCACTTACAGTATGTGATGTGACTTCACTCATTATGTTTTATTGTGCAGTTCTTGTGGATGTCGTATTCTGCACTGAACATTACAACCCTTATTCCTCAGTGGGTTCATGTTGAAGCCCATGTGTGGTGTATTAACACGCCAATGCTCAACTTCTCAACTGTTGAGTGGTATAACGCCAATCGAGTTATGCGACAGTTTGGGTGTAGAAAATTTGTACCGGTTGAGCCATAACAATTTATTGATGTCTACGGCAAGACTATGAGGGGGAAACATACAATAGATTGGAGCATGGAATATCAATGTGATGTAGCACTACGGAATTCCCGGTACGACGAACGGCTTGAGATGCACTCCTGAATGTTTGACTTCAGTCCCTTGACTGAATACATGCAGTGGTACATGACTCGATGATGCATTTTATATGGTGGACAACTTATGATAGTATTGCATCACGACTATAGATGTGGAATTCAACCTATGGGGTAGCTAGAGGATCAATATATGGCAGAGCCCGACTCGGTGGACCCACCATTGAACACATCAAACCAATAGGTAGACGCTTTTTGTAATGGGTCGTAGAGTAGTTCATATCACTTGGACATGAGCGGTTCGAGTTCATATCACCCAGAGCAACCACCGATATTATTTGATATGTTTGGTAATAACATGTACCCCATCCCACCTCAGGTCATGCTCGATCCAACTACCGATCCTCCTAATGTGTACAGTACACCCCAACGTGCACCTTATCAATGGAGGCCCGTAAACCACTATACTCTGAACAACGATACTACTCCCGGTTCATTTCTGTAATAGCCCATTTTCAGTGAAATCGGAACAGTGGTTTTGGGAGCACAAATTCGAGGTCGGAAGAAAATTTATTTTAATATTATTTTATAACTTATGGTATGATAGGAATTTCGTATGAAAATTTTGTTAAGAAATTTTATAGATTACACGTCTAATTTGTTAAAAAAGACTAAATTGAAAACGGTGCAAAACTTGTTAATTAAAAGAAATAGTGATTAAATAGCTTAACCAATAAATAATGAGGGATTTAAGGCATAAATATGCCAAAATCAAATGGCCGAGTCGGCATAAGCCTTAAAAAGATGATAAAATGGTGTGAACTAAGGGAAAAATTGGAAATTTTGCCAAATTTAATGAAATAATTGAGAAATTAAAGAATTCTAGACATTTCATCATCATTTTCAGTTCTAAAAATAGGCATTGAAGAGGGTTTAAGCTAGTTTTTCAATTCTTGCTCCATGTAATTTAAATCCTTACCCATTGATGTACGTGATAAGTTTTAATATTTTATGATCGTACCTAGAAACTAACTATTATCACGAATAAGGCAAGCGCACCTATCGAACAGTAGTATAGTTTAGTGGCAAGCCCGGAATGTTTAACCCACAGGAATTAAAAGTACTAGAATTAACCTTCTTTTTATTATCTAGCCTAGAAATAAATAGGGATTTATTTAAACTAATTAATTCTAAACTAAGACGCGACAGTGAGTAAATTGGGGAAAATACTTTTTGGGAAAACTGATTTATTGAGACAATACCCAAGGAAGAATCCACCTAGACTTCACTTGTTATTTAATTGTGAATTAAACGATTTATTCACTTGACTTGATCCGTAGAAATCCCTAAATTATGTTAATATCTCTTTCAAGACTAAAAACAACTAACCCTAGGTTGATTAATTGAAATCTCTTTCTAATTAAAACCCCTAGTGTTGCATTAACTCGATCTATGCATTCCGTTATTAGATTTGACTCTAATCCGGCAGATTTTGGTCATCCTATGTCTAGGATTGCAATCAACTCCGCTTAATTGTGTTGGATCTACACTTAAACAGGGACTTTTGCTCTACTGAATAAGCATGTTCGAATTAAATTAATATCCTGGAATATTAACACAATGATTAATAACACAATTAAGAACAAACCAAGTATTTATCATATAATTCAGAAAATAATAACAAGATCCGTCTTAGGTTTCATCCCCCTCAGGTATTTAAGGGATTTAGTTCATGTTTATAAAAGACAACATCTCAAAGTAAGGAAAATAACAAAGCATAAAGAGAACCCAAAAACCCCTGAAGGAAATTGAAAGGAGATCTTCAGTCTTAAATGAGATTTCGGCTTCTGAGATGGATCAATTGGCTTTCTTCGAGTAATTCCTTGCCTTTCTTCGAGTAATTCATTGCCTTCTACTCTATGTGTCCCCCTTTCAGTCCTCTCATAGGGTGTTTATATAGACTCAGGAATACCTTTCTTAGCCCCTAAGTAGCCTTTTCCGTGTGAAATTAAAATAGGTCACGACAGGGACACGCCCGTGTGACACGCCCATGTGACACACTCGTGTGAGATGGCCCAGGCCGTGTTCAAGTCTGTAAATCACACACGAGCGTGTGGGTTACCCGTGTGCGAAAACCCAGGCCGTGTTAAATTCTAACCTCCGCCCATTTTATCTATTTTTGACCCGTTTCTCGTTCTTTTCACTTTCCTATGCTCACCTAAGTATAAAACACGAAATTAAAGGATTAGGAGCACCAAATTCTATAAATATAGAGATAAATCATCCATAAATATGATAAATGTGCTAAATGTGGGATAAAAATATGTATATATTATGGTTTATCAAATACCCCCACACTTAAGCATTTGCTTGTCCTTAAGCAAAATCCTCAACTCACAATTAAGAATTCATTTTTCTCAACTTGTAATTCCTATCAATAATGTTTCGGAATAATTCATAAGTAATCATACCTTGAGAGTTCAACTAAAAGAACATCAAAGTTTCAAACAATCCAAGTTGAATATTTTCTCATGAAAACATAGGTATCTCCCCTTATCTAAGTAATTATCCTTAATTCAAAATCACACAGAGTTAACATCCTCCCTAAGGATTCACTCAAATCACTCGAGGTGTTTAAGGACAACAAATTAAGCACTCAATTGTCAATATGAAAAGTTATTACCATAAGCTTGCATGAAAATCAAATCTCCACCACTATGTGTTGATATGATACATCAATCAAAAGGTCTTTAGAGGGCTGTAACGTGGCTTTGGTTAGGGGTGAGGTCACAAGCTGAAAGAGAAGGTTAGAATCGAGATCGAATTGAAAAATTACTTAACTAGAAAAATACTAATACTGAAAAATTACATTCCTGAATAAATGATCCTAGAATTGAACTTTTCCTCATAAATAACATCATTGCTAATGACAAATCAATCAACTGAACAACTTCTTTTTTTAGAACAATCCAAGTATGAACTTTACTAGAGAAAGGAAGACATAGCTAAGAAATTTATTCAAATCAAAGCTCAACAAAAATGGGGATCAAATTAATTAAGGGGATTTCAACAATAATGGGTTGTTGGTTAATATTGAGGGTAAATCAATAACTGGTTTGTCAGGCTCAAGGGGGTTCACTAATGGTTAATTATGAGGGTAGGCTTTTATGGAGTGAGTGGGTTAAAACCTAGGTGCCTTTATCATCTCGGTATATCAAATCAATGGTGTGGTCTCGACATGTATAATCGAAGTAAGTTCTAGAATAACAATTCAATTTTGACACACTCATAAGCAGCAATAAAATTGAGCAAGAAAGTAATGTATGCTCTAAAGGCTCAAAATCTCACAAGAATTATGGCTTTTGATGTCAATCTTGTGAATCTCAAATTTCAAGATAATACCTAAATTTGGGGAAACAACCTAGAAAAATTTTTAAATCTCAAAAATTCAACTTATCATGCTTGATTCTCTAATGTCTTATAGTTTAAATTATCAAAGCACAAATACCTATGTTTTAATTCAAGACATATCAATAAAAATCATAAATCAATCAAAATTCATTGTAATAGTGATATGAGAAAGTTACATGAGACTAAAACAAAATTTAGGGATTTTCTGATAATGATATAAATAACCTCCCTTCCGCTTAAGATGTACATTGTCCTCAATCTACAAATATAGATCATCAAATTATAGGCATAATATCATAAGATAGGAAGAGTGGTGAGACTTCTTGAATATTGGATGAAATCTTTAGAATTTTGAAAGCAGAATTGGAGAAAGAGCTACTTGAAGTGCACGATTCTGAGGTACTTAAGAAAATAAACACAACTGTGAAGAGAATTAAAGTATTACTCGATAGGAGCGATAAACATAAATATAGTTCAAACTATAGATTATAGGTTTTTAAAAGAAAAAGTAAAAAAATAAGAAATAAAGAAAAATAAAAATAAAATTAAAGATAAAAATAAAATAAAAAATGGTGACATAAGGAAGAGCTCATCGATGGCGGCTAGAAACGGGAGGGGAAAGAGCGGCGGCTGGGTTTGGAAGGCTGAACAGGGAAAAGACAAAAGTGAAGAAAATAGGGTTTTGGGGGTTTAAAAGGGGCATGGCTGTGTAATGGCCCCGTGTTGGCCATACGGTTGTGTCTCACGCTCGTATGGCTTGAGGCTAGCCCGTGTTTATTGTGAAATTTTAATGGCCATTAGTCACATGGCCTTAGGGCACGCCCGTGTTTCATGGGAGTGTTGGTGCACACGGTCGCCTCGTACGGCCGTGTACTACTTTGTCTATTTTTCCCACATCCGTGTATTTATTCACACGCCCGTGTGTTTTGGTCAGATTCACATATGCCCTTCGAGCATGGCCGTGGGGATCTATCGCAACCTGTGTGGCATCTTAAGATTAGGAAAAATTTAATCCTTTTTCTATACGGCCATATCGCACGGTCGTGTTCCTACCCCTGGTGTGGCCATGACTTCAGGCACGCCCGTGTGCCTAGCCGTGTGGCTTAGAAAAACTTGTGTTTACGGAGTCAATTAGTGATTGTTAGATGTTATAAACTTAAATTAAGATAATCAATAATGTTAGTGCTCAATTTGCCTCCCGAGAAGTGCTTATTTAGAGTCTAAGCTCGACTTACCTTGATTTCACATGGTCACGGTGGTTCGAAGAGTTGAGAATCCTCTCTCCTGCTATCAGTCTCAGTGTCAAAATAATGTTTAAGTCGAGTATAATTTACTTTGAAAGTTCCAAATTCTTTATGTATTACTTCGACTGTACCATAGGGAAAGATTTTCACTACCGAGAAGGGAGGTGCATCATTTGTATGAAGCTTTGAATTTGAAATTCAAGGGTCCTCCTCCTCTAATAACACTTTATCCCCTACCTTAAGTTGACTTGGTTTATCTGTAGGATCGCCATGGATCTGTTTCAGTTCTACGTGGCATATTTTAGAATACTCTTTGCTATAGTTCCGCAATTCATCTAGTTCGTCAATCTGTAACATTCGCTCTTCATGTATTGCTCTCTTGTTGTCGCATGAACTCGAACGTGGCTCAATTGTACTTTCGCGAATAGTATCCTGCAAAGAAGGTTGGACAGTGAGGTTACTTTTATTAAAAGAACTCGTAATAACATCTTTATCATTAAAAGTCCTAACAGAATTATGAGCTTGCAGAGTAATCGTGTCAACGCCTATGCGAAGTGTGAGTTCACCTGTGCCTACATCAATGATAGTCCTAGCAGTTGCTAAAAGGGGTCGCCCTAAAATTAATGGCGTATCGCTATCCTCATCCATGTCTAGAACAACAAAATCTACTGGGGATATAAATTTATCAATTTTAACAAGAACATCTTCGATTATACCCCTAAGAAGTCTAATGGTTTTATCAGCCAATTGAATGCTCATCCTAGTTTGTTTGGGTTTCCCAAGACCTAGTTGTTTAAACATTTTAGAAGGCATTACGTGTATACTAGCCCCTAAATCAGCCAAGGCATTTTTAACATCTAAGCTACCAATTAAACAAGGAATTGTAAAACTCCCTGGATCTTTCAGTTTGTTGGTTAGCTTGTTTTGTAAAATAACTGAGCAAACTGCATTTAATTCCACATGTGACGACTCATCTATCTTCCGTTTGTTTGCTAAAAACTTCTTTAAAAATTTAACTGCGTTTGGCATTTGTGAAAGAGCTTTAATAAACGGTAAGTTAATATGTAATTTCTTCAAGAGTTTAAGGAATTTACCAAATTGTTCATCTGTGCGGTCTTTCCTTGTCGCATTTGGGTATGGGACACGAGGCTTATATTCTTTACCGATTGATTCTTTGTGACTTACCTCAACCTTACCTTTACTTACCACAGCTTCTTGCCTTGGTTCTGATTCGTTCTTAACTAACCCTCCTTCATAAAGTGTAGTAATGGCATGGAGTTGCTCTCTTGGGTTAGTTTCTGTGTTACTGGGCAAACTACCTTGTGGTCTATCAGATATCATCTTGGCAAGTTGACCAATTTGATTTTTAAGTCCTTGAATGGAAGCTTGTTGGTTCTTAAGTGCTGTTTCGGTATTCTGAAAACGAGTTTTTGATATTGATATAAATTTTTCCAACATCTCCTTAAGGTTTGGTTTCTTTTTCTGTCAGTAAGAGGTTGCTGAAATCCCTGGGGAGGTGGTGGCCTTTGATTTCCTTGATTCCTTTGACCTTCCCATGAGAAATTTGGGTGACTCCTCCAACCTACATTATAAGTATTACTATAGGGACTGTTTTGAGGTCAAAGATTATTACCCATATAATTCATCTACTCGTTTTCTACGCCATGTCCATAGGGTGGGTACACAAGATTGCTCACACCTCTTAGATTCAAGTCGCACTGCATCACTAGGTGTACCTGTGTAGAACCATACAAACCATCAATCTTTTTATTTAAAAGTTCTACCTGGTTAGAAAGCAGGTGACCGCGTCGAGGTTGAAAACACCAGCGGCTTTTGTTGGCTTTGTCCTCATGACTTGCCACTGATAGTTATTCAGTGACATCTCTTCAATAAACTCATAAGCCTCCTCATGTGTTTTGTTATTTATTGTTCCACCGGCAACTGCATCAATCATCTCCTTGTTGAGGGGTTCAAATCGTTGTGAAAAGTTTGAACTTGTAACCATAAATGTAACCCATGGTGAGGGCACCTTCTCAATAAATCCTTGTATCTCTCCTATGCATCATACAGTGCCTCTAAATCCATTTGCACAAAAGAAGAAATATCATTCTTCAACTTTGTCCTTTTAGTTGGCGGAAAATATTTAAGTTAAAATTTTTCGGTCATTTGTTCCCAAGTAGTGATGGACCCTCGTGGTAGAGAGTTCAACTACTGTTTAGCCTTATTCCTCAAAAAAAGGGAAATAACCGAAGGCGAATGGCATCATTTGAAACGCCATGAATCTTAAAGGTATCGCAGAATTCCAAAAAAATTGCTAAATATGTGTTAGGATCCTCATCCTGCAAACCATTAAACTGAAAAAACTGTTGAATCATTTGAATAGTGTTAGGTTTCAGTTCAAAATTATTTGCAGCAATAGCAGGCCTAACAATATTAGATTCAGTACCAGCTAAATTAGGCTTAGCATAATCATACATAGTACAAGGAGCAGGGCTCTAATTCACTGGATCCACGGCTACCACAGGAGGTAGTGGATTATTATGATTTGCTTTCATCTCTTCAGTAGATTCGGTATCGTTCTCTTGCCCTTCTTCTATGTACTGTAGGCTTCGCCTTATGTCTTTTCGATTTCTGCGAGCTGATGCTTCTATCTCACTATCAAAAAACAAAGGTCCTGACGGGTTTCTTCTAGTCATAAACCAGAGACATCTCTCAGGGAAAAAGAAAACAAAAGAAAAGATTTAGTAAATAAAATTTAAATGAAAAACAAAATTAAATTACAATAAAATAAAAATGGCTAAAGTAATAAAAATTAAGCGTTCCTAATATCTTAGTTCCCCGGCAACGGCGCCAAAAACTTGATGTACGTGATAAGTTTTAATATTTTATGATCATACCTAGAAACTAACTATTATCACGAATAAGGCAAGCGCACCTATCTAACAGTAGTATAGTTTAGTGGCAAGACCGGAATGTCGAACCCACAGGAACTAAAAGTACTAGTATTAACCTTCTTTTTATTATCTAGCCTAGAAATAAATGGGGATTTATTTAAACTAATTAATTCTAAACTAAGACGCGACAGAGAGTAAATTGGGGAAAATACTTTTTGGGAAAACTGATTTATTGAGACAATACCCAAGGAAGAATCTACCTAGACTTCACTTGTTATTTAATTCTGAATTAGACAATTTATTTACTTGACTTGATCCATAGAAATCCCTAAATTATGTGAATATCTCTTTCAAGACTAAAAACAACTAACCCTAGGTTGATTAATTGAAATCTCTTTCTAATTAAAACCCCTAGTGTTGCATTAACTCGATCTATAGATTCCCTTATTAGATTTGACTCTAATTAGGCAGATTTTGGTCGTCCTATGTCTAGGATTTGATCAACTCCGCTTAATTGTGTTGGATCTACTCTTAAACATGGACTTTTGCTCCATTGAATAAGCATATTCAAATTAAATTAATATCCTGGAATATTAACACAATGATTAATAACACAATTAAGAACAAACCAAGTATTTATCATATAATTCAGAAAATAATAACAAGATCCGTCTTAGGTTTCATCCCCTTAAGTATTTAGGGGATTTAGTTCATGTTTATGAAAGAAAACATCTCAAAGTAAGGAAAATGACAAAATAAAAAGAGAACCCAAAAACCCCTGAAGGAAATTGAAGGGAGATCTTCAGTCTTGAATGAGATTCCGGCTTCTGAGATGGATCAATTGGCTTTTTTCGAGTAATTCCTTACCTTCTACTCTATGCGTCCTCCTTTTAGTCCTTTCCTAGGGTGTTTATATAGACTCTGGAATACCTTTCTTAGCCCCTAAGTAGCCTTTTTCGCGTGAAATTAAAATAGATCACGACAGGGACACGCCCGTGTGACACGCCCGTGTGACACGCCCGTGTGAGGTGGCCCAGGCCATGTTCAAGTCTGTAAATCACACACGGGTGTGTGGGTTACCCGTGTGCAAAAACCCAGGCCGTGCTAAATTCTAACCTCTGCCCATTTTATCCGTTTTTGGCCCGTTTCTCGTTCTTTTCAATTTCTTATGCTCACCTAATTATAAAACACGAAATTAAAGGATTAGGAGCACCAAATTCCATAAATCTAGTGATAAATCATCCATAAATGCACCAAATGTAGGATAAAAATATGTATATATTATGGTTTATCACCCATTCTTGAAATTTTTATGTTTTTGTGATTTTTACAGTTAAGTCCAATTAACCTTTACTTTGGTTTTTGATTTTATTGAAAATCTTGGAAGTTGCCATTGATGATTTCATATGATTTTAGTTATTAGATGATGAATTTGAGGTGTTGATGAGAATTTAAAAATGTTTTATTAAAGAATTTTGATGAAATCATGGTTTAGGGATTAAATTGAAAAGATGTTGAATTCATGGAAAATTTTGAATTTTATGGAATTCATGGATTTCTATTAATATGTATGAAAATTAATAGGCTTGGAATGAAGATTAAATTTCATGAATTTCATTTTCCGAGCTTAGGGATGAAATTGTAATTAATCAAAAGTATACGAACAAAATGGTAATTTTACCTAAGATGTGAATTAAATGGAATTGAATGTGAGTTTTATTAAATTGAGTTAAATTTACTCTTATATATCCTGATAGACCAAGTTTGGAATTGGAACGAGGAAAACAAAAAGTATCGGATTAGTAGCCTACGAACGCAAACATTGTCAAGGTAAGTTCGTGTAACTAAATTGTGAACATTTATATGTTTGAATTAAAATTTGTATATGTGAATTATATAATTTCCATGCATATGAAATTGATTGAATATCCGATAATGTCTGATAAATGTTAAGTCACGTTTGAACAAATGAAAATCGATGGATACAAGTTTCCGTATTGGTTGTAGTTTTGCATATGTTACGGATACACCACAGCTTGAAAGAACGTCTCATTATAAGCCCTCTCAAGCTTTTCGTTATATGGTTCTTGCGAGCTTTTCGTTAATAGCTCTTCAAAGCATCTTGATCAATCGTGACCTTACATGTGTTGTGGGCACACCACAACTTTTATGAGCGTCCCGTATATGGCTCTTTGTGAGCTTTCCAATTAAAGCCTCTCTATGAGCTTCCCGATATTGCTCGCTTAAACTTCCCAATATATGGCTATCTGGTGCTACCCATTAATTACTCTTCGAAGCTACCCGTTATTGGCTTTTTGTGAGCTTCCCAGTATATTGTCCACATAAGTTTCCCGTTACATGGCTCACATGAGCTTCCCGTTATATGGCTTGAGAGTGCTTCCCGTTTAAGTGTTCTTATGAACACTCTGAATATGAATTGACGGATTACATATTTGTACACTTCATTGTGTACTACCCGATGTTCATCGATATTTCATAAGGTTCAATGGGCAAAGTTCTGATATAAGTTAAGATAAGGTCTGAATGAATCAATAATTGTATCTACATAAAAATACATGGAAAGGTTTATATGATGAGCTCATCTCTGTTACTTGAAATGCACATGAAATACATAACTAACATGCTTGATGAGTATATGTGTTTAGGCAATTGGCCAAATTACTTTGGATGCATGTTTATTTGTATGCTTACAATTGTGAAATAAAGGTAAGTTAAATTATATTTTATACGAACTTAGAAAGCCTAGAAGCTTACCCTATTTTATAGTACTCGGAAGCTCGTGAATGTTTAAACTTGGTCGGAGTCACATCACACTATCCCTCGAACTTCTCAGTATATAAAGTAAGTTAATTTTTGGTTATAATGATATGTATAGGTTAAACTGGCCAAATGATGACTTATAAATACTTAGTTGGTACTAGCCATTGCAATGGCTTTGTAACAGCCTGAATTAGGGCCTAAACAGAATGGTGGTTTCGAGACCACGAATCCGACATACAAAATTTTATTCTGATAAAGTTTTAAGGTCTATTGTGTGATTAATTACATAAGTGAAAATTTAGTAAATAAATTTTACCAATAAAGTGCCCGATTAAGTGATAGGATTAAATTGCAAAAATTTCAAAATATGTGTTCTAGAAACATTTAGTGTGAAATTGAAATGAATTCATAAACTAGAGGTCCTTATTTAGCAATTAGACTATTTTATGGCATGATGAACAAAAATAACCATGGAAGGAAAAATTTTCAAAGAAGGCCATTGAGGGCATTTTGGTCATTTGGGTATTAAAAGAAATAAAAAGGGAAAATAAGGCCAAAAATGTGTCCATCTTCCTCCCTTAGTGCCGAAACTTGAAGAGCATCCATAGCTAAGGTTTTGCCAACTTTTCAAGCTCAAAGTAAGTGACTCCTAGCCCCGTTTTTAATGCTCTTCGTATTTTTGAGATTCTCGTAACTTGACCTAGCTATTTATACCACTGCTTTAAGCTAGGGTTCATGTTTAAAAATTTACCCATGTGTGGCATGAAAGCATTTTGATGTTTAATGGTAGAAAATGAAAGTTTGATGTGTAATAAACAACTTTTGCTAGGTGATTTTTCATGAAAATGTATTTAGGGACTAAAATGCAAAAGTTGTAAAACATGTGCATAAATTGTGAAATGTTGAGAAATGTGGGCTGCTATAAGAGAGAAAAAGAGTCAGCTAGGCTTGGGAATGTAGAAAAATAGATACATTTCATTTTACAAGCCTAGGGACTAAATTATAAAAATTGACAAAATTAGGGGTAAAATGGTAAATTTTATGATAGGATGATTTTATGCCAAATTGAGTAGTGTATGTGTTAAACAAGTTAAATTTGGTATTATAAATCAAGAAAGACGAGAAATTGACCTTGACCAAGAGAAAGGTAAGGTTACGGACTAAATCGTAAAGTTTAGAATTTTTGCACCGAGGTAAGTTTTATATGTAAATAATGAGTTATTATAATCATTATGCTTAATTATCTTAATTATTTAAAAAATGAAATTTTATAATGAATTGTTGAATATGTGTTATGATAAAACCGATAAGTGAAGAAAAGCCCTAGTTGAACCTTAGGAATCATTTAGGATACGAGTGACATGTCATTAGGAAACCATTGATTGTGATCGATTGTCTATATGATTCCGGGTGCTGGTTTAGTTCGACTACTAGTGGCTAGGTAATCCTGCATTTGTTGCAGATACTTGTCAGCTTGTGTGAGCAGCACTGAGTAGCTTCGACTATACCATCAGCTTGTGTGAGCAGACCTGTGAATAGCTCATTATTGAGCCCTCATGTGATATGTAATAAGTGGTAGCCTCGGCTACAAACCATTGGTAGCTTCAGCTGCATTATATGTGGCACTTGTGCCTTTTCTGTGTATCCTTTAGCGTCCACATGGTTCAACGGGTATTTGAACCGATATGATAAAATGTGAGAATGTATATGTGCAGGTTATGTGAAATATAACATGTGTGCTAAGTGCTTAATGTATGTATTGAATCATGTGATAAGACCATATGAGTAAGTGATAACCTCAAACTCATTGTGATAAGAGGGAAACTCTATATAAAGACCCTACGAGGCAACTTCAGGGAGGTGCTTATTTCCCGCTAAGGGAATACTCTTTTCTCTCGAGAAGGAGCATCATAATTCTACCAATACAAGGAGTGAAAGCAAGGGATTACTCCAAGGGAAGCCGATTGATTCATCCCAGAAGCCAGAATTCTACATCAAGACAGAGGATCTCCCTAAATTCCTTTAGAGGTTTTCGGGTTCTTTATGTTTTGTTATCTTAATTCTTCTGAGATGTTTTCTTTCTTTATTATGAACTAAACCCCTCAAATACTTGAGGGGGATGAAACCTAAGACGAATCTTGTTATTATTTATTCTTGAGTTATATGATAAATACTTGAGTTGTTCTTAATTATGTGTGCCTAATTCTTGTGTTAATAAGCCTAGGTATTAATTCAAGAAACGGATGTGCTTAAAGCAGAGGAGCAAAAGTCCCTGTGATAAGAGTAGATCTACCATAATTAAGCGGAGTTGTATGCAACCCTAGACATAGGGCGACATAAATCTGCCGGATTAGGGTCAAACCTAATATGGGGAACCATAGATCGAATTAGTGCAACCTAGGGTGTTAATTAATAAAGGAACTTTAGTTAACAACCTAGGCCTAGCTGCTCTTCACCTCGACAGAGGGTTTAATATAAATTAGGGATCTTTACGGATCAAGTCAAGTGAATAAATCGTCCAACTCAAGAACCAATAACAAGTGAAGTCTAGGTGGATTCTCCCTTAAGTATTGCTCATATCAATTAGCTTTTCCCTAAAGTTTTCCCCAATTTACTTCTTGTGCACCTTTAGTTAGTTTTAGAATTAGTTTCATACAAACCTCTTTTATTTTTAGGTTAGATAATAGAAAGGAAGTGAGTACTAGTACTTTTGGTTCCCTTGGGTACGATGACTCGATCTTGCCGCTAAACTATACTACTGTTCGATAGGTGCGCTTGCCTTTAAGATCATGATATTAGTTAGTTTTGGTGTGATCAGTTTTTATAAATTTTTTTACTTAATATCGCAATAGCCATATCAAGTTTTTGGCGCCGTTGCCGGGGAGCTAAAATATTAAGAAAACTCGATTTCTATTACTTTAGCCATTACTATATTTATTTATTTTCAGTTTTTTATTTATTTTTATTTTATTTATTTATTTATTTTTCTTTTCTTTTATTTTGTTTTATTTTAATTTTCTTTGCTTTCTTTTTCCCTTCTAGGTATGTCTAGTTTATGACTAGAAACAACCCAGTAGGATCATTACTTTTTGAAGAAGATTTAGAAGCAACAATTCGCAGAACTCGCAAAGAGATCAGATGAAGCCTTCAGTATCCAGAACAAGATCAAGAACAAAGGCCAGAACCTACAGAAGAGATGGAAGCAGATCAAAACATTCCACCACCTCCCGCAAAAGTCACGCCACCAGCAAATCAGGAAAAAGTTCCTCGCGCTATGTATGATTATGCTAAACCTAGTTTGGCTGGTACCCAAACTAGCATTCTTAGATCTACTATTGCTACTAATAATTTTGAATTAAAGCCTAACACTATTCAGATGATACAGCAATTAGTGCAGTTTGATGGTTTACAGGATGAAGATCCAAATTCACACATAGCCAATTTTTTGGAACTTTGTGATATTTTAAAATCAATGGCATTTCTGATGATGCCATTCGTCTAAGGCTATTTCCATTCTCATTGAGAAATAAAGCCAAACAGTGGTTAAATTCTTTACCACAAGGCTCAATCACCACATGGGAACAGATGACCGAAAAATTTTTACTTAAATATTTTCCTACAGCTAAAACAGCTAAATTACGAAACGATGTCTCTTTTTTTGTGCAGATGGATTTAGAAACACTTTACGATGCCTGGGAGAGATACAAAGATCTTTTGAGAAGATGCCCTCATCATGGCCTACCTTTATGGCTACAAGTTCAAACATTTCACAACGGTTTGAATCCTTCAACAAGGCAAATAATTGATGCAGCCGCAGGAGGAACGATCAACAATAAAACACCTGAAGCAGCTTATGAATTCATTGAAGAGATGTCACTGAATAACTATCAGTGGCAAGTCATGAGGACAAAGCCGACAAAAGCTGCAGGAGTTTATAATATTGATGCTGTCACTATGCTTACTAACCAAGTAGAACTTTTAAATAAAAAGTTTGATCATTTTGTTGGTTCTATGCAGGCACAAGCAGTGATGCAATGTGACACAACTCAGGCAAATATGCTCACTCCAGACTATTCATCTTATGACAATGGCACAGAAACCGAGCAAGCCAATTATATGGGTAACAATTTTAGATCTCAAAATAATCCATATAGTAACACTTATAATGCAGGTTGGCGGAACCACCCCAATTTTTCTTGGGGAGGACAAGGGATTCAAAGACAATAACCCTCTCAAGGATTTCAACAGCCATCGCCGCAACAGGAGACAAAGCCCAATATTGAAGAGATGTTTACCAAATTCATGGCCATATCAGAAACCCGTTTTCAGAACACTGAAACGGCATGAAAGAACCAGCAAGCGTCAATCAAAGGCCTTAAGAATCAAATTGGTCAACTCACCAAGTTAATATCAGAAAGACCACAAGGTGGACTTCCTAGTAACACTGAGATCAATCCTAAAGAGCAACTACATGTCGTAAATACAATAGATGAGAAGGTATTGACCAAGGACGATCCAAAATTATGCGAGGAACCTGAGGTGAGTAAAGGTAAGGTAGAGGTAAGTAACAACACGCTAGACATCAATGAACACAAGCCTCGTATACCATACCCAAGAGTGCTATAGAAAGACCGCACAGATGAGCAATTCGGTAAGTTTCTTAAACTCCTAAAGAAATTACACATTAACTTACCATTTGTTGAAGCAATCTTGCAGATGCCAGCCGCTATTAAATTCTTAAAAGAGCTCTTAACAAACAAGCGGAGGCTAGGCGAGAAACCTCATGTGGAATTAAATGCAGTCTGCTCAGCTATTCTACAAAATAAACTACCGACTAAACTAAAGGATCTAGGGAGTTTCACTATCCCTTGTTTACTTGGTAGCTTAGATGAAAAAAATGCTTTAGCTGATTTAGGGGCTAGTATAAATGTCATGCCTTATAAATTGTTTAAACAACTAAGTCTTGGAAACCCTAAGAAAACTAAGATGAGCATTCAACTAGCTGACAAAACTATTAGGGCACCTACGGGAATAATTAAAGATGTACTTGTCAAAATCGATAGATTTATATTCCCAGTTGACTTTGTTGTTTTAGACATTGACGAGGATAGCAATGTACCTTTAATTCTAGGGTGTCCCTTTTTAGTAACTGCTGAGCTAAAATTGATCTAGAAACAGGAGAACTCACATTACGAGTAGGTGATGATAAAATCACTTTACGAGCTCACAACTCAATTAAAATTATAGACGAGAATAGAGTTTTGAGCTCTTGTAAAAACACTGAACTCACCACTCAACCTTCTATGCAGGATACCCTCTACATGGAGGCAACCAACCAACAGGTAAGTCCATCCAAGGGAAACACACCTGAAAAGCGAACGCTTCAGATCGAGGAACTTGATGAGTGGCTGAATTATCATGAAAAACCCAAAATATGCCACACCAACCCAAAGCATCATCAAGACGACCCCCAGGTAACAACGAATCAACTCAAGGTAGGGGATAATGTAATCTTAGGGGAAGACAACCCTCGAATCTTGAATTCGAAAGAACATACAAGTGACATACCCTACTTCACGGTAATAAAAATCTTCCCCTACGGTACAGTAGAGATAAAACATGAGTCACTGGGCACTTTCAAGGTAAACCACACTCGACTCAAATCTTACATTGAAAATAAAGTTTTAAACAGGATAGAGGAGTATAACTCTTCGAACCACCGTGACAGACCAAGCTTGAGCATAGTCGAGCTTAGACTCTAAATAAGCGCTTCTCGGGAGGCAACCCGAGCACTAACTTAGTAATTTTTCGTCTATTTTGATTTTAGTATTTTTCATGCATCAACTAACCCTTTTTAATATAGAGATTTAGGAACACACGGCCAGTCCCACGGGCGTACACCAAGCCGTATGAACACTTTAAATAGAGACACAGTCGTGTACCAAAGCCTGTATAAATAGAGCACAAATTTTCCCAAAACACGGGCCACCGATAAATAGCCACGGCCGTGCGACATGGCCGTGGTGACCTTTCGACTTCAACACGGGCTTGCACAAATCCCTACGCCCGTGTCCCAAGCCCGTGGAAGACACTGCCAAATTTCACACGACCGTGGAACATACCACACGACCGTGTGAAACACGAACATGATTGCACATGGCCGTGTATACCATCACACGACCGTGTGAGTGACGAAGAACCAATCTCCCATGGCCGTGCGACATAGCCGTGTGCCTCAACACGCCCTCGATACACGGGCGTGTGTATCAAGCTAGGCACGCCAAAATCCCTGGGATTTTTGTTTTTCCATTTTATTTTATTTTATTTTATCTTTTTCATTTTAATTTCTTCTCAGAATTAGTTATGTTATTAAAGTTATTTTATATCAGTTAACCCCTAATGAGTAATCTCTATCAAAAATTCCCACGACTAATTTTCGCAATTTCAAAAAGGAGCTCTACAGCTCATATTCAAATGAAAATGGGAACACCCCGCCACAACTGCCGACCCTTTCAAATTCTGTCTCACAAATTCATCCTAAATTCAGGGAGTTTCAATTCTCTCCGTATCTTATGATATTATGCTCCTCTTGCTATTTATGTTTCTTTGTACATTGAGGGCAATGTACATCTTAAGTGTGGGGGGGAAGTTACTTTAAATTTATAATTATCTTGAAATCCCTGAAAATTTTCTTTATGCTTTGTTCTCAAATAATTCTCAGTCTCCTATTAGGAATTAATTCTGATTGATTTATGATTTTATTGATATGTTGAGAATTAAGATATAGGTGCTTGTACTCTGATTATTCAAACTTTAAAACATTAAGGAATCAAGCATGATAAGTTGAAATTTTTGAGAATCCCTTTTTTTTTTGCATAAGTAATTTTCCTCAATTTTAAGCATTATCTTGAGATTTGAAATTCACAGGAGTGACATCAAAAGCCATAATTCTGGTGAGATTTTTGAGCCTTTTGAGCATACATTCTTTCGTGCTCACTTTTATTATTGCTTTGAGTGAGTCAACACTGATTTGTTATTCTAGAACTTGCTTTGATTATACATGTTAAGACCACATCATTGATTTGATATACCGAGATGATAAAGGCACTTAGATTTAACCCACTTACTCCACAAAGGCCTACCTCCATAAATTAACCCCTAGTAAACCCCGTTGAGCCTAACAACCCATTCTTTGACTTGCCTTTTAATTATTAACCAAAAACCCATATTTTGTTGAATCTCATTCAATTACTTTGACCCCTATTTTTGTCGAGATTTGAGTTGAATTGTTATCTAGCTTTATTCTCTTTTTCAGTTATTATTGTACCTGAATTGTAAAAAAAAAAATTTAAATTGGTGTACATACAGTTAATTCAATTGTAATTTGTAATAGTTCAATAAATTTTTGCATATTTCTATTTGCAGGCTATGAAGACAGAAACAATATTATCTTAAGAATTAGCCTTAGAAATATGTTCCAAGGTAATAGAGATTTTTCTAGCTAGATAATTTTTCAAGTTCAATCTCGATTTTTTGCAGCCTATGACAACACCCCTAACCAAGCTCCGTTACAACCTCTGCAAAGACCTTTTGATCGATATGTCATATCAATCTATAGTGGTAGAGATGTGATTTTCTTGCAAGCTTATGGTAATAGCTTTTCAGATTGACTAGAGAGTGCTTAATTCTTGAACCCTAAACACTTCGAGTGGATAGAGTGAATCTTTAGTGAGGATGTCAACTCCTATTAATTAAGATGGAGAGATAATTACTTAGGAGGAGGGAGAAAACTTATGTTTCAATGATAAAATTCTCAGCTTAGAGTGATTGAGTCTTTAATGTTCTTCTGATTGGATCTTCATTGTATGACTACCTGTGAATTAGTTTGAACATCATTGATAAAGATTGTAAGTTGAGAGGAATGATTCTTAATTAAGGATTGAGATTTTGCTTGAGGACAAGCAAAGGTTTAAGTGGGGGTATTTGATAAACATTAAATTAAACATATTTTTACCTCATGTTTAACCTATATTTTGGATGAATTATTATCAATTTTGTGAGAATTGGTGCTCTTAATCTTTTTTTTTCATATCTTATACTCAGGAGAGCATAGGGAAGAGAAAAGAATAGAAAATAGACCAAAAATGAGGAAAATGGGCCAAAAATGTGTAATCGACACGGCCCAAGGGTTCATCACACGGCCCTGCCACACGAAGACCACACGGTCCAGCCCCCGACAAGTACGGCCAGGCCACACGGCCATGCCACCTCAACAGTCCCGAACACGGCCTCTTATCAAAACCACACGGGCGTGGCACACGGGCGTGTTCTAGTCGTGAGAAAGAGGAATTTCACTCGGATTAGGATGCCTAGGGGCTAAGAAAACCATTCTAAACTCTATATAAAGACCTTAGGAGGCAACTTCAGGGAGGTGCTTATTTCCCGCTAAGGGAATACTCTTTTCTCTCGAGAAGGAGCGTCATAATTCTACCAACACAAGGAGTGAAAGCAAGGGATTACTTCAAGGGAAGCCGATTGATTCGTCCTAGAAGCCAGAATTCTACATCAAGACAGAGGATCTCCCTAAATTCCTTCAGGGGTTTTCGGGTTCTTTATGTTTTGTTATCTTAATTCTTCTGAGATGTTTTCTTTCTTTATTATGAACTAAACCCCTCAAATACTTGAGGGGGATGAAACCTAAGACAAATCTTTTTATTATTTATTCTTGAGTTATATGATAAATACTTGAGTTGTTCTTAATTATGTGTGCTTAATTCTTGTGTTAATAAGCCTAGGTATTAATTCAAGAAACGGATGTGCTTAAAGCAGAGAAGCAAAAGTCCCTGTGATAAGAGTAGATCTACCATAATTAAGCGGAGTTGCATGCAACCCTAGACATAGGGCGACATAAATCTACCGGATTAGGGTCAAACCTAATATGGGGAACCATAGATCGAATTAGTGCAACCTAGGGTGTTAATTAATAAAGGAACTTTAGTTAACAACCTAGGCCTAGTTGCTCTTCACCTCGACAGAGGGTTTAGCATAAATTAGGGATCTCTACGGATCAAGTCAAGTGAATAAATCGTCCAACTCAAGAACCAATAACAAGTGAAGTCCAGGTGGATTCTCCCTTAAGTATTGCTCATATCAATTAGCTTTTCCCTAAAGTTTTCCCCAATTTACTTCTTGTGCACCTTTAGTTAGTTTTAAAATTAGTTTCATACAAACCTCTTTTATTTTTAGGTTAGATAATAGAAAGGAAGTGAGTACTAGTACTTTTGGTTCCCTTGGGTGTGATAACTCGGTCTTACCGCTAAACTATACTACTGTTCGATAGGTGCGCTTGCCTTTAAGATCGTGATATTAGTTAGTTTTTGTGTGATCAGTTTTTATAAATTTTATTACTTAATATCACAATAGCTGTATCAGCTTGGAAAATAGCTTATAATTGTCCACACGGGTAGACACACGGGCATGTGTCTAGGCCGTGTGTGACACATGGCTAGCCCCATGAGCGTGTTGATAGGTCGTGTGTCTCCTACACTTAAATTTATGAAAATTAAATGCCCAATAGTAAACCATGGGCAAAGACACGGCCGTGTGTCTCGACCATGTACTTGACACGGCCTAGCCCACGGGCTTGTGGCTTGGCCATGTGATGAAAATTTGACATCAGAAACAGAATACCCAGGATTTTTCACAAAGGCTAAGACACGGGCGTGTGCCCGGTTGTGTGAAGGACACAGCCTAGGACACGGGCATGTACTCGGCCATATGAAAACCCCTGTAGGTTCAAATTACAAAATAATTCCACACAAGCTAGGGACATGGGTGTGTGCAACCAAACGGCCTGCCCACACGAGCGTGTACCCTGTTTTGAGCAAAATTTTTCTAAGTGTCCGAAAAGTTCTGGTTTGGTCCCGAATCATACTCAACGTCTCCTCTGGGCCTTGTAAGCCCATAATAAGAATGTTATGAAAAAGAATGAAAAAGTTTTAAATTTTACATAAAAACTACGTATCGTAATCGAATGTTCGTGTGAGCGTAAGTACGGTAATGCCTCGTACCCTAATCCGGCGATGGGTGTGGGTTAGGGGTGTTATAGGCTTATATATATATTTGTGTGTAGCTTTATCATGCTTGGTTTGTGTTGAAATGGTTAAGTGTTGAAAAACATATAGATATATTGATAGATAGGTTGAGTTAGCATATTTAGTCCAATATGCATATATGTAAAATGGGTTAATTTAGTAAGTTTGAATACTTAGTTATATGTGATATTACGTCATACTTAAATACATGAATTTGGCTTGATTCAAATGGTTTGAATTGGTTGGTGAATATTTTTAAGTGTTTATGTAGGTGGAAGACAATTTGGCTGAGAAATAAAGCTTGGGAATGGCCTTCTTTTGTCTACACAGATAGAGACATGGGTGTGTGTCTCAACTTGTGTGACACACGGCCATGCGTACTGATGTATGGTTTGGCCGTGTGTCCCCTGCATCTTGAAAATTAAGAAACAAAATGCTCTGAATTGCCTAGACAGGCAGAGACACGGGCATGTGTCTTGGCCATGTGACCCCTGCACCTAATTATTGCAAATTAAATTGTTCACGCGGCCTAGCATATGGGCATGTGGCTTGGTCGTGTGACCCAAGTCAGAGAGTTATACAGGTATGAACACTGGCTGGGACACGGCCGTGTACCTCACATCGAATGCCCACACGGCCTGGGACATGGGCATGTCACTTGGTCGTGTGAGCCACATGGCCTGACAACACGGGCGTTTGTCCCCTGCACCTACGGAAAATTTTGAAATTTCACAAAAAATTCTATAAGTTTCCGGTTTAATCCCTACTAGTATCTAAGGTATATTTTTGGGCTTCGAGGGCTAATGTAAGGCACAATGTGAGTGAATTATGATTGGTTTCTAGTATGTGTATTAAATGATATGAAATGTTCAAAATTGATCTGAAAAGCCCGGTAATGCTCCGTAACCTTGTTCCAACGACGGATAAGGGTTAGGGGTGTTACAATTTCAATTTTGATGCATGTAAATTTCAAGTGTTATGTAATATTTGTTGTATTGGTTTATAATTCCACAACTTATGTATTAGTCTTTTTTTGTATAATTTATAATATCTTTTAAAGTATTAAAAGTTACAACAGTTAACTTTAAATAAAAGCTTAACACTAAACAATACAAATTTTTTTCCAAAAGACCATAAAATGTAAACATCAGATACAACATTTAATTTCCTTCAAATCGTGAAGATTGACCAGTATAGACATTTCCATGGGGACACTTGCTCCAATTGCGGCCAACTGTTCTACATATGGTGCTATGTTTTGGATCGACCTGTTCTCTGATATCCCTGTCGTTTCAAATTCTCATTGTTGTCAGTCGACCTTTGACTTTCCTACAAAGTGATCGATCTGGCAACATCTCAAATGTAGGCAGTTGCACTTCCTATGTCGATACGTCCCTTAATGCGAGGAACTTGTTACCTCAAATATGCAATGTACATTCAAGTGTGCACACATCATTAATATATTGTTTGACATTCAAACTGTAGGTAGCACACGCTACAACCACATGCGCACATGGGTACCATAGTGTTTGGAACATCCCACATTCACACCACCTATTTTGGAGATCAACTTCGTAGGACTATGACGAGATTTCTGACTAACGACCGATGGACTCTGTCACTCAAAAATTTTCCAAGTTTTGGGAATATAGTTCTGTATTCATCAACCTAGCCCTTTGAGTGTTCTTTTTCATGATATCCCTAATATTTTTGACATGCACGTGTCCTGCCTCCAATAGCTTTGCTTGTTTCAACCCCATTTTTGGCATTAAAGTTGCTAGCCTATAAAATATGGTTGAAAAAAGGGCTAAAATTGGCAAGTGACGCGTATGCCTCGAGACAGAGTTAATAGCTTCAATTAGGTTGGTCGTCATATGACCGTATCGATATCCCTTGTCAAAACATTAAGCCCATTGCCACGACTCCATGCTACCCAACCACTATTTAAGAGAAGGTTTGGACCCCGCCATATTAGTCTCTAACCTCACCAACTTATGTTTGAATTGGTGTGCTTCTAGCTCGTATCCTACGTATTTATTTCGATAAAACATGTTACCATCCCAATTAGGAAATGGACTCGAAATATTTACAAATACGAATTTAAATACAATATTTTTACCTATGTTCACGATTCATTTGCACCGTCTTTGTTCTTGTACATATTGTGGAAGTTGACAGTAATGTGACGAATACAGTAGATGGACCTCCATGGAACCTCAGATTGCCAAATCGCAACAATAAGGTCCTTCGATCTGTCAGAGATAATACAAATGTTGTCTTGCTTGACAACATGCCTCTGCATGTTTTGAATAAAATATGCCCACAATTCGGAGTTTTTTGACTCCACGATGGTGAAAACGATTGGTAATACATTTTTGTTATCGTCTTGTGCAACCGTAATCAAAAGTATCTGCGTGTATTTTCCATAAAGCCACATTCCATCAACCTACACTAGTGGTTTGTAGTGTGAAAAGGCCCTAACACATGGATCAAAAGTCCAGAACAATCGACGAAAAACTCTTCTCCTCAGTTCTAATTATCCATTCAAGTCTCTATAAGACAATGTTTACAAGTCCACGATAGTTCCTAAGACATATTCCACCATCGTTGAAATCCAACCCTGAAGTTCATTGTATGACTCATCCTAGTCGTTGTGCAATTGTTGCATGACCATTTGTTTCACCCACCATACTTTACTGTACGACACTTTGTACTGGAATTGGGCTTGTATGGTCGCAATAAATGTCGACATAGGAATGATTAGGCTATCTTTCACTAGTGGCATGATGCAATTGCAAATACTTTTGGCATCCATTTTCTAGTGGTATTGAGACATACGTGTGATAGTGCATGTATGACGCCCTTCTAATTTTCGTATTTTCCATTGTTGAGTCATCTGTATAACTGCAGCTCAAACCTGCCAACCACACCCATTATCGGCTCTCTAACATTCCCAACATGTAGACTTGGCAACCTTGTAAACAATTGACAACTTCATGCCGTATTGTTTGATAGTAAACACACAGTTCGCCTTATTCTCGAACTATTTCCCAATGAACAACTCCTCCAATTGCGAATTTGACGCCAATCTATGAGCAGGACTATATCAGTATACTTAGGGAACTTAGATGCATCGCTACATTTGGATCATTTCGCCCCCAAGTTCATTTCGTAAAATAATGCAATGACTCGAGTTACTAAATGAAGGGCTGTGAACATCTTTAACCTCCTCCGAGCCCTTATCATCGATCACATCCGGAACCCCATCAACATCGGGGTTACAAAAATCTTCAACGTCCTGATATGAATCTTCACAATTATCGGTCTTTTCTTCGACGTTTGCCTCTGTGCTTATTATCACCTCCGGATGTATTTGTAGATGGGGATCAGAGGTAAGTTGTTATACGAACCCCCACCATAATTTGAATTTTTGGGTATCCACGATGTCCCTCCGCATTCTAACTGGTCTATCCATTCGACATTAAGATCAAAGTCAAATACGCAATGTTGACTTATTGGACTAACATTCTCAACAAGCTGTAAGTCCGCTAACTCAGCAAATAACTCAACTAGTTGAGGGTTCTCACTCTCAGTCGACCACCATATTTCCATTATAGTGCCCAAGTCACCATCATTTAACAGTTGCATCTCACAAAATTTCAACGGATCTGTAGAGATTGGAAACTGGTAAAATAATTTGGACATCGCCCTTTCACAATAGATAGCTATTTTCGCACTGATCTTCTTTTTCATTTCTGCCAGCTTCACATTTTTTTTGAATCGTAACCCTACTCTTTGCCAACCTTGAAATACACAACCAACATCACCTTCAACAATTTCACCATAAAAAAGAACGTGCACCAAAAAGACCTCGTTATTTATCTTCAATAGAATTTTTGAACTCTCCTACTAAACACAACAATTTCACCATTCTATATATGTTAGAGAACCAACTGGTGGAGCCATAAAAAATGGCTCCCCAAAATAAAATATCAAATTTTAAATTTTTATATTAAAAAAACACATCAAAAAAACCACCAAATAAAATATTATTTTTTAAAATTTTAAATATAATTTAAAAAACGTTTGAATATCTTTAAAAAATAATTTAAAAAATAATAGTTTAAAAAATATTTAAATTTTAAAAAAATATTTAAAAATTTTAAAATCTACATTTAAAATATTATAAAATAAATAATAAATTTGAAAGATCATATCTTTAAAAATAATATATTTTAAATGTTTTATAATATTTAAATAATTTTTAAATTTTTAAAAATTATATTTAAATTTTTTAAAAAATAATAATATAAAACATTTAAAATATTATAAAATAAATAATAAAAACAAATAAAAAATAAATAAAGGAAAAATAAATAAAAACTGAAAAAGTAAATAAAAACAAATGAAAAAATGAAAAAGGAAAAACAAATAAAAAAATCAGAAAATGAAAAAAATGAAAAACAAATAAAAAAAATTAGGAAAAGAGTGTTGGAATAGGCAACAGAATCTAGGCAGCAGAATAGGGTGTTAGAATTTAGTGGTGTCAAATTATTTGGTTCCACCAAAAAAAGGTAAATTTGTTAAAGTCCTTCATTTTTTCAAAAATCGTAGTATTTTTCTAGTATTTAGATAAGTGGTGCTATTGTACATACTTCCACCAAAAAATTAATTTTTTTATCCTGATTGCTGATGTAGCATGTTGGTGGCGCCAAACACTTTGACTCCACCAATTTTTACTATAGATTTTAGGTTATTTTCGTATTTTAAAAAAATAAATTATTTAAATAATTAATTAATTTTGTTGGGTTAATTTTATAAGAAAGCAAGAAATCTATTAAAAATCAAGGAAAAGAAAAGAAAAAAAAAGAAGTGGAGACTATGGGGACAAAATAAAGTGGGTTACCTTTTTGACGTTTTAAATTAAAATGATTTTGAAAATAAACGATCAATCCAAATCCACGGTGTGAAAGTTTGGATGCAGCAATTTTTACAAATTGACATTTCTGTCTCAATTATTTTGTTTCAAAGTAAATAATAAACAACACATAAGGCGAACATAAAATCATGGAAGGACATTTTTGTCGTTTTAAGTTTAAATGATTTTGTTTCTGTGGGAATAATAATGACCAAAAAAAAAAAAAGTTTGGGTCCAAATCTATAGTGTGAAATGTGGATGCAACCATTGTTGACAAAGTGACAAATAGGGGAAGACCAAAAAAATTTAGACTCAATTCGTAAATTCAATTCTTTTGTTTGAAAAATGTGGTTATAAAGCCGTAGCTTTAAGGCCAATGAAACTTTGGTTCATTCACCTCTCAATTTGAATTTTAATTTACGGAGAAACAATAATTTTAAGATTTGATTTATTAATTGATTGAGTTTTAACTCGATTCATATGTGTATTGTTGTCAGTATAGGATGATGTAAGTTTGAGTACGCAGAAACGCATGATCCTCATATTTATGAATTGAAGAGCGGCCATGGGTATTTTTAGGCATTGTGTAAAAAAAATAAATATGATCAGAATTTATAATCAGATCGTTAAAAAAATCATTTATAGAATCTAATTCAAAAAATAGTTATATCTTAGGATTGATGCTTTTATTGAGCTAATACCTCAATTTCAGTTTTCTCACATTATATGAGTGAACAAAACAAATCCATGTTAAAATTTGGTGTTTATATATAAGGTGTAATAATAAATTTAACTCTCAAACTTTACAAATTTATTCAATTTGACCTCTACTCTTTTATTAGAAGTAAATTAGAAATTTATAAAACTAATGAGACTAAAATGTCAAAAAAAACCTTAGTAATAACTTTGAAAAAAATCAATTAACCTCTTTTAAAGTTTAAAAATTATTAAAAAAATTATAAAAATTATAAATTTTTTTAAATTGTAAATTATTTATTAAAAAATAACAATATTGATTCATTAAAATCTAATGATTATTATATTTTTAAAAAATTTGACTCATACTTCTTTATTGGGTATGCAATGTGAGAGGGATAATTTCAAGTTCAGTACAGCTACATTTCTTGTTTGATGAACTTGACATAACTATCAATGATTAGAGATGTTCATGGGCTGAGCTGACTCATGTAAAATATCTAGATCAATTTTTCAAATTTGGGTTTGGTCCGACTAAAAAAATAGGCTTATTTTTTTGTCAAAATCTGACCCGATTTAAGAAAGGTAAACTCGAGCCCAACCCACCCTTATTTGACTTTTTTAGATTAGTTTTTATTTAAAAATATATTTTTTAAAAGATATAATATACTAAATGCACTAAAAACAACTAAAATAAAAGTTTTCTAATACATTAAAAATATATTAAAAAATATCATAAATATAATAAATATTTTATTATATTAAAAAAATAAATATAATAAATATTTTATTGTATTAAATATGATTTTTAAAATTTTATATTTTGGGTTGGGTTATTTAGTTGAGTAAGATTTTTTTTTAAAGTTTTGGGTAATAGGTTTAATTATTATTGGGTTAGTGATTTAATATAAATATAAATAGATACAATTATTATTTATCATATATAATCAATATAATTATTTTTATAACTTAATATATTCAGGCTAAATCGGATGAAGCTTAGGTAAAAAAAACTTACCTAAGGCCCAACCCATATAAAAAAAGAACCTTAAATTTTTACTCAAGTTCATTTCCCGAGCCTCATTTTTTTGTCTAAACTCTCCCATTTTTCGGCCAAGTCTTCAAGTATGAACATGTAACTCTACCAACAAACAAGTTTATCAATCACCATGGAGAAAATCCGAGAGTTAGGTAAGTTGTAGCTATCATTGAATTACAACATTTATTGAGGTTAGTTGGTTGATAATTTTGAATTTTTAAATTTGTTTTATTTTCATAATTTTTAAAATTTTTAATGATTTTCAAAAAATTAAATATTTTATCATTTTTAACCATTTTTACAATTTTTTAATAATTTTATATTTTATTTTTTAAAATTTTAAATAATTTTTTACAATTTTTAATTACTCTTACAAGTTTTTTTTTACATTTTTATAATAATATTATTAATTTCAAGTAATAATTATATATATTATATTTATATTAAATCACTAACTTAATAACAATCAAACTCATTCCTCAAAACTTAAAAAAGATCTTACCTAACTAAATAAGCCAACCCAAAATATAAAATTTTGAAAACTATATTTAATATAATAAAATATTTATTATATTTATTTGTGTTTTTAATATAATAAAATATTTATTAGATTTATGGTAATATTTTTAATATAAATATTTTTTAATGTATTTTTAATGGATTAGAAAACTTTTATTTTAGTATTTTTAGTGCATTTAGTGTATTATATTTTTTAAAAAATATTTTTAAATAAAAGCTAATCTAAAAAACTCAAATATGGGCGGGCCCGGGTTTACCTTTCTTAAACTGCGCCGGACTTGGGCAAAAAAAGTAAATTAATTTTTCAGACCAGACCGGGCTGGGCTTGGAAAGTTAATCTAGATACATTGTATGAGCCCACCCCGACCTATGAGCACATCTAATTTCAACTAAATTCTTTTCATTTATCTTTTTTTTCATTTTTTTATAATTTTTATTTTTTATCATTAAAGAAATGTTAATGTGTACAGTTCTATCAATTTGATTTTAATTTTTTTTTAAAATAATAACCCTCAACTCTATGTGTTCTATCGGTTTATTCTTAACTCTAAAAAATCTTAAAAAATATTAAAAAAAATAAATACATAATGTTTTAAAAATTTTATAAAAGAAATATTATATATACTTGACAATATAAATAACATAAATAGGTAAAAATATCACAAAACCCCCTATACTATATTTTGGATTGCAGTTTAGCCCTTTTACTGAGAAAATGGGCAAATTAGCCCCTGTATGTTAGATGAGTGAGCAAAACAACCCCTCCATTAAATTTTAGAGTTTATATATAATGTATAATAGCAAATTTAACCCTCAACCTTAACACATTTATTCAATTTAATCTCTACTCTTTTATTGGAAGTAAAATAGAAAATTTTAAAACTAATAAGGCTTAAGGGTCAAAAAAGCTTTAGTAACACATTAAAAAAATTCAATTAAGTTCTTTTAAAATTTAAAAATTATTAAAAAATCATAAAAATTATAAACAAAATTCATAAAAAGTTTAAAACTTTAGAGTTTTTATTAAAAAATAACAAGATCGACCCAATAAAAGAGTAGGGGTCAAACTTTTTTAAAATCTTATAACTATTAGATTCACATATTAAGTTATGATATTTTCAAAACCTTATACGATAAACATATTATCACATGTGTAATGTCATGTCAATTTGTTATTTTCATATATTACTCAAAAAAATCTGATTAATAAATTTAACAACCGTTGTTTTTGTTAAGACAAAAGTTTCAAATTTGAGAAATATAAGGACCAAGACTGATTAAATTGAAAAGCATGGACAAAATCTATAGCTTTATGTATACTACAGGAGAAACCACTACTACAACTCACACATTCTTAATAGGAGAAAATCACTATTATGCTACCATGATTTGAATCTATTACATAAATTATGAGATAAACATTCATGACAAATAAACCAAACACGATGAAATACTAGTAAAATAGGAAATATGATTAATATTGTTTAGGCCAACCAAAGATAATGATTAGCCACTTTATTTATATATTTGTTTTAAACATACCTAAAGTTTATGTATTAATATGTTAACCTCTAACCTTCTATTGGCCATTATTCTCTTGAACCATTCTTTTGCGATTCTCACTTCCTATCAATGGTCAAGAATTTGGTACTCATCTTTCAGGCGGCCTAAATACTTATTCACCAATGCAAGATCAAGATCAAATTCCAAATGAAATCCAGACGTTCCATTTTGTACCTTCGCAATTCCATGCTGGTTTACATCCATATTATGAGCACTAACAAAGCTAGCTACCCAGTTAACTAACAATCCTTCCTCGGTAACAATATTTGGATGATAATTATTTGGGGGGAGGATTATAAGTACATTCCAATGATCTACCGAGTAACCACTTCTGCTTCAAGTAGGGTGATTCGTTCCTATAAATGGACAGCTTTTTTTCCATAATAGTGAAGGTAAAAAATGGAAAGTTATGAATGACGAACGTGTATACAGGGCATATTGATTTTGAGAATTAACAAAAAACATCGCAAATATTACACATTAGCGGCGTTTGACGGAAAACGCCACTAAAAATCAAGAAATAGCGGCGTTTTGAACAACAACGCCGCTAAAAAGGAGCAATTGCAGCGTTTTTGTGAAAAAACGCCGCTAAAAATCTAGCAATAGTGGCGTTTTTATAGAAGCACCACAAAAAACTAATAATTTAGCGGCATTTGGTTCAAGCGCCACTAAAAACATTTTAGTTTTGCTCAAATGGTGTCGTTTTCACTTTGTGTCTTTATTTGCATTAGCGGCGCTTTTTCAGAAAGCTCCGCAATAGGTCAAGTATTAGCGGCGCTTTGCCAAAAACGCCGCAAAAAGAATAACAAAATGACGCCGTTGTCTATTAATGTTTATGTCAAGCATTAGCGGCATTTTTATGAAAAATGCCGCAAAAGATTCATTTTATTTTAGGGATTTAGGGTGTTAGATTTAGGGTTTAAGGTTTAATATTTATGATTTAGGGTTTTAGAGTATAATGTTTAGGGTTTTATTTAACTAGTTATTATTTAACTAGTTATTTTATATTAATTAAAATAAAATTTATTTTTAAGTTTAGGGGTTATGATTTAATGTTTTAGGGGTTATAGTTTAGGGTTTTGAAATATTTAGTGTTTTTAAGTTTACGGTTTTGGGTTTAGTGTTTTTAAGCTTAGGGTTTTTGATTTAGTGTTTGGATTAATTTAAAACCTAATCCCTAAAGCTTAACTCCTAAACCCTAAAATCTAAACCCTAACCTCTAATTCCTAACCCATGAATTGTAAGTACCCTTAAACCCTAAACCTCTAAACTCTACTCTACATATAAACCCTAAACTTATATATAAACCCTTAAACCCCAAACTATATATAAACATTAAAACTCTAAATCGTGAAAAGAAATTACAAATGAAAAAAACATGGGGACTTATAATGATCTAATAAAAAATTTATCAGATTGCTTTTTTACGTACAATTTAATTTTAGCCCCTAAATCCTATACTCTATAGCATAATCCCTAAACCCTATTTTTATGTGTTATTAGTGGCGTTTTTGTAAAAAAACGCCACAAAAGTAGTCATTAGTGGCGTTTCTACAAAAAAAAACGCCGCAAATATAGTTTAGATTTATCATAACGGTGTCGTTTATATCTATGTTTTTAGTGGCGTTTTAGAAAAATGCTGCAAAAATTTTTCAAATATTGCAAAATGATGCGTTTTGGTGCTTTTTTGTGGCGTTTTACTGAAAAACGACGCTGATATGTTTGAGGTATGGAAAAACAATGCATTTTGTTGTGTTCTTTTTGTGGCGTTTTTTGGGAAAACACCGCAAATGTATATGCTTTAGTGGTGTTTTTGTGGGAAACGCCACAAACTTGAAATTGATATTACAAAACGTTACGTTTTTGTATTTGGTTTTAGTGGCGTTTTTACAAGAAACGCCGCAAAAATATTTTAACAGTTTTTAAACGGTGCCGTTTTTGTTTGTGGTTAGTGGCACTTATAATAAGATCCACAAATTTTAATTTAACTAACCTAAACGGCGTCGTATTATGAGCCACAAATTTCCCTTAGTTTTGCAGAAGTCTGAACCCCCCGATTTTATTTCCCTAATTCCCAACTTTTCTCCCAAATTACCCCAACTATTTCTTCACCAGATTTCCCCAGGCTATTATTCCCAAATACTGCACGCAAATTTCCCAACTTCCCAGTCCCTTTTTGATTGAAATCCCCAATTTCGGAACTTCCAAAACCCTTTGTGATCGAAATCCCCAAAATCCCGAATCCCTTTCTGAATTTTTCCAGGAGGAAGTGGTTCTCATAATTTTTGCTAAAGGAATAGCGCATGATTGTGTTAAAGTAAATTATGGTTAAGAAATAGTAAGTTGCACATCGATTCCTCTGTATTTGTTTTTCTTTTTGTGTCTCTGCCCTTGCGTGTTTAAAAGTTCCTTATTATTTTAGGGTAAAGATAGGTTTTTTCGATTGCTGTGTAGGTAGGTGTTGGTATCGAAGCTCCTGGTAAGGAGGCATATCATTTCAAACCTGATTTATTTGCAAAGGTATGACACAAAATTCATGTTGCTTCTTTTGTCTTTGCGGTGTTTGCTCTGTTTGAACAGATAATACCTAATTTGAGCTTAAGGGTTATTCACCTTTAGATTTTACTTAATTTGAGCCTTTGGGATAGTAAATGGTAGGCATTTGTTTGGACATAGTGTATGTATGTATGTACGATGAATAAACCCTTACATATTACGAAGTAAAATTAGGTCTGTTTGATTTTTTTTTTTTTTGTAAACATGTCTATTTAATTTTTTATGTTATATTTTCAATGAATTCATATAATTTTCCCATACATAAATAAACTTTTATTAATTATTTTTATATTTTGATTATAGTTTCTTAATTATATATAGGTAACGGTCAATTTTTGTTATAGGACCCTCTATTTTTGTTTAATAAAAATTGATCACCTATCTACATCTATGTTTGTGCTGCTGTGCATATTATGTTCGTTCATGTTACATTATTGTGTTGTACCATGGGTTATTGTTTAACATGGTTGAAAGGCCATGTGTGGTTTTGCTTTTGGGTTAGAAATGGTGGCTTTTTTAATTGTATTTGTATTTGAATATTAACTATATTGCAGTTAAATGTGCTTTTCAGACCTTATATGTGCTTTTCAGACCTTATTTATTTCAAGGCTATAGATCATCGACAACTGCATTATCTCAAGTTTGCTTAGCTTCAATCCACACTGTCTCATGTAAGTCAGTTGTAGTTCAATCCTTTCTCCAATTTTTGTACCTTGTTTTGCTGTGCAGTTAGCAACTCAGCATCATTGGCTTTAAATTGTATTAAATTTTCTTACCATATGGTACTTACATATTTACATATGCCTTTGAACTTTTAAATTAAAGTATTAGTGAATTAAATTAAATTAAATTAAATTACATATTTGCATATGATTCCAAGGACCGAAATATAATAAATAACTAAATTACATAATGTGTAAATAATATTAACATTTGGTTAAGTTAGCAACTCAGCACCATTGGCTTTCTTTTTTATTAAATTTTATTACCATGTTCTTATTTAAAAATGAGTTGTTTGATATGCCTGTGTTTATGAGGTTTCTTTTTTTGATTACCATCTTGTTTGTTAAATTCTACTTTCTAAGTGAAAAAGAAGTCTATTGCGATGAATGATTTATAAGTTGATAACCTATGTTAGCATTGTTTTCTTCCCCTTCAGTTGCTTGTCTTGACTGAGCATTTTGTAATTAATCAATAGCATTTGCATTTCCTGCAACTGTTGTCTGTATTATTTTTATTTTTTGTTTTTTTTATTTTTAAATTAATGTTGTTTGATATTATTTTTATTTTTTTGTTTTTTATTTTTAAATTAAAGTATTAGTGAATTAATGTTGTCTGTATTTCAGTTACTACTTCCTGCTCCTCCTGCAACTGTTGGTTCAACTAAAGCTGCCATTTAATCATCCAATTAATATTTGGTAGTGACATTGATGAAGTTTTTATATTTGGTGCTACTCTTATAATCTTAATTACATCTGTTGTAGGTACTAACGACCACCTGAATTAATATTTGGTGCAACTAAATACACCTTAGCCATTGACATCTGGTCTACTGGCTGTGTTTTGGTTGAAATATTGCTTGGGCAGGTATATGTTTCGTTGCTACTTTTTTTTTGCTTATTTATATTCATTTTCCCTTTAAATTACTTAACAAATACTATTTACATCACTTTAGCCTCTGTTTCTTGGTGAGAGTGGAGTAGACCAGCTTGTTGAAATTATTAATGTACGTTTTAGTTCAAAATTCTGATCAGTAATAGTTTTATCATGATGATTTTGGAAAAATTTGCCATGTTCGCCATGTTCTTTTTTAATTAAATTTTATTACCTTGTACTTATCTAAAAATTTGTTGTTCTGAATACCAATCACAGTATGGTTGGAACATAAAAAAAAAAAAGCTTCAAAGTATATAGGCTGGAAACCTAATGGGTTGCCTTATATCTCACTGTAAGATATAATAGATCCTCCCTAAGTATAACAATGCCATGTATGATGAATATTAAAAAATTCAAAAAGATTTGAAAAAAGTTAGACTGGTTTTTAAAAATTTTAATTTAAACCCATAGATGAAGTTACTCCAAAAAGTTTTTGTTAATGAGTTTTGCTTTGATGGTTTCAATTAAACTTTGAGGCTAGAAGTTCCCCACTATAATTAAAGTCCATTTTACTTACTTTACATTTGCCATCAGTTTTCTGCCTTCAATTTTCTGTTATCTACCATCCAGTTTGCTTAGCTTCAATCTGCATTGTCTCAAGTAAGAAAGGTCAACTTCCTTTCTTTCTTTAATAAGGTTCGACTAGGCCATTATTTTGACATGGAAAATGAAATGAGGAATGTGTGATTGTTACGATGGTTGGGGCATTTTTTCATAGCCGCTATCCCAATTTTTGTATAAAAAATTTGTATTAAAGGTTTTAATTTGTATAAAAAAAAAATTCAAAGTATATAGGCTAGAAACCTAATAGGTTGCCTTATATCTCTCTGTAAGATATAATGGATCCTCCCTAGGTATAACAATGCCATGTATGATGAATCATATTTAAAGTTTTATTTTAAATATTTTATTTTATTTCACTTTAATTTAATCACAAAAAATATTTTGTCCACTTTTATTCTATTCTTAAATTATCTAATTAAATTTTGGCAACAAATATTTTGCCATAAGACATGCTTGTATTATATATCTCATCTTTTTTCATGTATTTAGTAAAGGTATTACATGACTAATTAAATATATTTATGTTTTGCAACTATTGGTATGTCATTTATCTCTTCTTTATCTTTTAGTTATTACTCTTCAAACTTTATTGATATCACATTATAAATTCAAGTTATTGCCATAAATTAACAATCCAAAGCTAAATTGAATTCATTAAACAAAAAATAATACGAAGTTGAATTACAAGCACAAGAAGTAACAAGTATCACATTGTGACAAAATAATCAATAAAAAAACAGTGGCAATTTATGATCACATCAATTTATATGTTTTCCTTCTTCTTTTTCTTTTTTTATTTTATGCTATTTTAATCACGAAATATATTTTGTTTTTTTTTACTTAATTAAATAAATTGTATGTAAAGTATTATTTTAAATATTTTATATTATTTTAATTACGAAAAAATATTTTCAATATATTATTTTATTTTAACATTATTAAATTAAATTAAATTATTTTTTAACATTGCTTTAACAATCTATCTCATTTTCTTCCCCCCAATTTCTTTTTAGCTTAATTTAATCACGAAAAATATTTTATTTTATTTTATTTTATTTTTAAATTACCGAATTAAATAAAATTATTTTTAAAGTTTCAATTTAAATATTTTATTCTATTTGAATCAATAAAAATATCTTCAACATTTTTATTTTATTTTAACATTAGTTAATTAAATTTCATAATTTACATCAATATTTTAACATTGCTGATTTAAAGTTCAAATTTCATAACTTACATAACTTGCATCACTTGCATAATACATAACTTACATAATTTAAAGATCAAATTCCATAACTAATATAATTTACATAACTTACATAATTTACATCACTCACATAATACATAACTTACATAATTTAAAGATCAAATTCCATAACTTACATAATTTACATAACTTAATTTTACTTATAAATAAACAACTTACCCGTGTAATTTATTGTCAACTTTAGACTTCAAGAACTACGAAATGGATAGGACTTGGATGAATTTGTTAAGGGTAAGCGACGGGTATCGAAACAGAGTACAAACTTTTCTAAATTTTGCATTTCAAAATGCAAGCCAAGAAAATATGATTCTTTGCCCTTGTAAGAAGTGTGGCAACATCAATTGGCATTATCGTGAAGTTGTTTATGAACATCTAGTTGTTGATGGCTTTATTCGGGGGTATAAAAAATGGATTTTCCATGAAGAGTGTACATCTAGTAGAACTTCTGGAACGATTAATCCGCCTTATCCTCATAGTGCTTACCATCAGTCTGCTAGAGAAGATGACATAGAAGGCATGTTGCGGGATGCATTTAATATGCGCAATGATGGTTTGCAATCATGTCCACCTGACTTGGTTGCATCCGATGATTATAATTTTGGTGGAAATACTTTCACCAAAACGAGAAGAAGTGTACCTGATGAACAACCAAATGAAGAAGCGGCGAAGTTCTACACGTTACTTTGTGAAATGAATGAAGGACTTTATGAGGGATCAAAATTTTCAAAAATGTCCTTCTGTATTCGCCTTTTTCACTTAAAATGTTTGAGAGGATGGACCGAAAATTCTTTGACAATGCTGTTAGAGTTTTTGAGAGAAATGTTCCCGTTTGCAAAAATCTCTCAATCATGCAAAGACATGAAGAAATTGATAAAAGATTTGGGCCTTGGGTACAACAAAATTCATAGTTGTCCAAACGACTGCATGTTGTATTGGGGTGATCGGAAAAACCAACAGTCTTGTCATGTTTGCGGTAAATCTCATTGGATGAATAGAAATACAGAAGATGTTAATGAGGATGAATATAAGGCACAGCCAAGAAGAAAGCCGAACAAGATTTTACGATATTTTTCGCTAATACCAAGGCTTCAAAGGCTTTTCATGTCGTCAAAGACAGCCGAGTCTATGACGTGGCATCATGATCAGCGAACCAATGATGGATTATTAAGGCATCCAGTAGATTCTTTAGCATGGAAATCATTTGACAATAAATTTCCAAGCTTTGCAAGTGATCCTCGAAGTGTAAGACTTGGGCTAGCATCTGATAGATTTAATCCTTATAAAATCATGAGCACTTCGTACAGTACTTGGCCTATAGTGCTTGTTCCTTATAATTTGCCTCCATGGCTCTGCATGAAGCAATCCTCTTTTATCTTATCTATGATTATCCCTGGTGAGAAAGGTCCTGGAAATGATATTGACATTTATTTACAGCTACTTATTGAAGAGTTAAAACAATTATGGGCAGGTGTTGAGAAATATGATGTATTGAGAAAGGAGAACTTTTACCTAAGTGCTGCTTTGTTGTGGACGATTAATGATTTCCCGGCTTATGCCAATTTATCTAGATGGAGTACTAAAGCACGTTATGCTTGCCCTTGTTGTGCTGCGTAAACATGTTCGAAGTGGTTATATAATGGGAGGAAGTTCTCTTATATGGGCCATCGTCAGTGGTTAGATGGAAATCATAGGTTTAGATTTCAGAGGACTTTATTTGATGGTACTGAAGAGTTCAGAGAAGCTCCTCAATAGACCCATGGGTCTCTTGTACATGTTAAAAGATACAGATTTCAGTTATGGGAAGATGAATCAACCATCCAACATGCAAACAAGGAGACGATCGAGGGATGAATCTAATGATGAATCTGATGAGGAGGATGATCCTAATGAGGCGGACTTATGGAAAAAAAGAAGTATTTTTTTGTTACCTTATTGGGAGCATCACATATTACAACACAATCTTGATGTGATGCATATTGAGAAGAATGTTTGCGAGAACATTATAGGGACAATTTTGAACGTCGATGAAAAATCGAAAGACAATCTTTAGAGCTGACTTGATTTAGTTGACATGGGAATTTGACATGATCTCTATCCCCAAGTACTTTCGAATGGAAAATATCGGTTGCCGCCTCTAATTTTTGCAATGTCGAAGGAAAAGAAAGAAGTGTTCTGCATGGTGTTGAAGGATATAAAGGTCCCAGATGCATATGCATCAAATATATCTCAATGCGTTAGTCTTAAAGATCGAAGACTATATTCCTTAAAATCACATGATTATTACATCTTGATGCAAGATCTACTTCCAGTTCCTTTACGGTCATGTATGTCAAAAAAGGTGACATCCTGTATAATTGAATTGTCCAATATAATGAAAGCTATTTGTGGCAAAGTTTTAAATGTTGAAGAACTTGAGAAAATACAAGATTGAGCTGCTTTGACTCTATGCAATTTGGAGAAGATCTTCCCACCTTCCTTCTTCACTATTATGGTGCACTTAGTAATCCATCTCCCTCGTGAATCAATAATTGGTGGACCGATTTTCTATCGATAGATGTATCCGATAGAAAGGTTTTAATTTATTTTAAAGTCATTCATTCATTCACATCTATACCTGTAGTTACAACTTCTGATAATGTTGTATATCGTGTTTAGGTTCCTAAGCAAATTGAAGTCTTATTGTCGTAATAAGCGTTATCCGGAAGGATCAATTGCTGAAGGCTACTTGGCAGAGGAGTGTATGACATTCTATTCAAGATATTTAGAAGATGTTGAAACAAGATTGAATAGACCAAGTAGAAATGCTGGGATCAATGATCTTAACTTAGCGGAAACTTATTTCAAAGTTATGGAGAACAACTCGGTAAAGTTGAAATTACAGAATTAGATGAAAGATCTTGGGTACAAGCACATAGATATGTTCTTTCCACCACGATGCAATTGAACCATTACGCAAGTAAGTTCTAGAATATGATAAATATGATAAATATTCATCTTTTTTATTTGTTTATTTTCTAACCAATTAAACCTTTTTTTAACATAGTGAGTACAAACAAATATTGAGATCTCGTTCACGTTCACGAATATTACCACATCAAGAGATTAATAAGTTATTCACAGAATCTTTTCATGAATGGTTAAGCCAAACGGTATGCAACTCAACCTTTTATTGCCAAATAATAATTTTTCTCCTAACATTTATTATTACTCAATCATCTTTCAATTCAATAGGTTTGGAGTGAGAAGGCTATTAATGACAAAGTTAAATGGCTTTCCCAAGGTCCGAATCGAGTAGTGAAAAGATACAGTGCCTTCATCATCAATGGATTTAGATTTCATACAAAATATCGGGAGAGATTGAGGAGAACTCAAAATTGTGGAATAGTTGTTAATTCTTCTTTTACGAGTTATGCTAGTGCTAGGGACAGTAATCCTGTCGAGGGAAATGTGGAGTATTACGGACTTCTTACTGACATTATTGAATTGGATTACTATGGAAAATGAAAAGTTGTCTTATTTCAAGGTGATTGGGCTGATGTGAATACTGCTCGCGGAATTAAAAACGATCAATTTGGTTTTACAATGGTGAATTTCTCTCGATTGATTCATACTGGAGAACAATTGATAGACGAGCCGTATGTATTTTCCTCTCAAGTGAAACAAGTTTTTTACTCCAAAGATCCAACTGATGAGGGTTGGTACGTTGTACTCCAAAACAGCCCTAGAGACTTGTTTGACATGGGCAATGGAAGTAGAGATGATATCGTCGAAAGATCATAAACTTTGCTTTTTCCAGAACAAAACTTAAATGAAAATATCCCTAGTACTAGTACACAATTTCAATGGGTTCGTCAGGATGTGGATGAAGATGTTTATGAATTATAATGTAGTAAGAATTTACGATTTTTTAATTATATGTAATGATATTATTTTAATCTTGCTCATGTTATATAATTTAACTATTTTATATGTACTATTATTGTTCTAATTTGTTACTAAAATTTTTACCGTTTTATGTGTATTGCAGGAAAAATGCGTAGACGAAGATTACGAGATTTAACTATTGTCCAGAATAATCCAAATTCAGAAGAAGGAAATAGTGAACAGCAGACAGTTGTTGGATCTTCAAGTGTGCCGGAGACACTTCACGACACTGCAGAAGTTCAGAGTAATGTTTAGTTTGCTTTACATGCGTGTTCG
Source organism: Gossypium stocksii (assembly GCA_020496765.1). Taxonomy (NCBI): domain Eukaryota; kingdom Viridiplantae; phylum Streptophyta; class Magnoliopsida; order Malvales; family Malvaceae; genus Gossypium; species Gossypium stocksii. The sequence goes on from CM035623.1 coordinate 9,281,166, forward strand.
CTTTTATTATTAATTTATTTTTCAATTTTAATATAATAATATATCATTTTTCAGCTGAAAGTGGTGGGACGCGTAAAGGTCGAGGACGTACACTACTCACAGATTTATACGACTTAAATCCTGCCGAGCGTGTTAAAGTACGTAGAAATAGTCATGGTCAGCCTGTTGGATCTGAAGCTCGAGTTTTAGCAGGCTATTTGGGCATTCTAGCACGAAATGCCAATATGTTGCCCATCAACTACGAATCATGGCATCAAATGCCTGATAGCAACAAAAATCAAGCTCTCGATAATATTAAGGTAACAAAACGTGAATATAATTTATAATACTTAGTTTCATTTATATTTACTTTCTAAACTTGTGTTTTTTTAAGAGAGATTTGCTTTAGAGGTCTCGAATGACTATATTAAGAAGACATTGGGTAAAAAATGGAGAGAAAATAAAAGCATTTTGAAAAAACAATATTGTAAGAAAGACATAAGCCTCGAAGAAAAATTGCGAAATGTAAACTATATTAAGAAAGACATTAGGTAAGTTGTTTATTTATAAGTAAAATTATGTTATGTAAATTATGTAAGTTATGGAATTTGATCTTTAAATTATGTAAGTTATGTATTATGTGAGTGATGTAAATTATGTAAGTTATGTAAATTATATAAGTTATGGAAATTGATCTTTAAATTATGTAAGTTATGTATTATGCAAGTGATGTAAATTATGTAAGTTATGAAACTTGAACTTTAAATCAGCAATGTTAAAATATTGATGTAAATTATGAAATTTAATTAACTAATGTTAAAATAAAATAAAAATGTTGAATATATTTTTAGTGATTCAAATAGAATAAAATATTTAAATTGAAACTTTAAAAATAATTTTATCTAATTCAGTAATGTAAAAATAAAATAAAATAAAATAAAATATTTTTCGTGATTAAATTAAGCTAAAAGGAAATTGGGGGGAAGAAAATGAGATAGATTGTTAAAGCAATGTTAAAAAACAATTTAATTTAATTTAGTAATGTTAAAATAAAATAATATATTGAAAATATTTTTTCGTAAATAAAATAATATAAAATATTTAAAATAATACTTTAAATACAATTTATTTAATTAAGTAAAAAAAAATAAAATATTTTTCGTGATTAAAATAGCATATAATAAAAAAAGAAGAAGAAGAAGGAAAACATATAAATTGCTGTGATCATAAATTGCCACTGTTTTTTTATTGATTATTTTGTCACAATGTGATACTTGTTACTTCTTGTGCTTGTAATTCAACTTCGTATTATTTTCTGTTTAATGAATTCAATTTAGCTTTGGATTGTTAATTTATGGCAATGATATCAATAAAGTTTGAAGAGTAATAACTAAAAGATAAAGAAGAGACAAATGACATACCAATAGTTGCAAAACATAAATATATTTAATTAGTCATGTAATACCTTTACTAAATACACGAAAAAAGATGAGATATATAATATAAGCATGTCTTATGGCAAAATATTTGTTGCCAAAATTTAATTAGATAATTTAAGAATAAAATAAAAGTGGACAAAATATTTTTTGTGATTAAATTAAAGTGAAATAAAATAAAATATTTAAAATAAAATTTTAAATATGATTCATCATACATGGCATTGTTATACCTAGGGAGGATCCATTATATCTTACAGTGAGATATAAGGCAACCCATTAGGTTTCCAGCCTATATACTTTGAATCTTTTTTTTTATACAAATTAAAACCTTTAATACAAATTTTTTATACAAAAATTGGGATAACGGCCATGAAAAAATGCCCCAACCATCGTAACAATCACACATTCCTCATTTCATTTCCATGTCAAAATAATGGCCTAATCGAACCTTATTAAATAAAGAAAGGAAGTTGAACTTTCTTACCTGAGACAATGCAGATTGAAGCTAAGCAAACTGGATGGCAGATAACAGAAAATTGAAGGCATGAAACTGATGGCAAATGTAAAGTAAGTAAAATGGACCTTAATTCTGGTGGGGAACTTCTAGCCTCAAAGTTTAATTGAAACCATCAAAGCAAAACTCATTAACAAAAACCTTTTGGAGCAACTTCATCTATGGGTTTAAATTAAAATTTTTAAAAACCAGTCTAACTTTTTTCAAATCTTTTTGAATTTTTTAAGATTCATCATACATGGCATTGTTATACCTAGGGAGGATCCATTATATCTTACAGTGAGATATAACACAACCCATTAGGTTTCCAGCCTATATACTTTGAATCTTTTTTTTTATGTTCCAACCATACTGTGATTGGTATTCAGAACAACAAATTTTTAGATAAGTACATGGTAATAAAATTTAATTAAAAAAGAACATGGCAAACATGGCAAATTTTTCCAAAATCATCATGATAAAACTATTACTGATCAGAATTTTGAACTAAAACGTACCTTAACAATTTCAACAAGCTAGTTTACTCCACTCTCACCAAGAAACAGAGGCTGAAGTGATGTAAATAGTATTTGTTAAGTAATTTAAAGGGAAAATGAATATAAATAAGCAAAAAAAAAGTAGCAACGAAACATGTACCCGCCCAAGCAATATTTCAACCAAAACACAGCCAGCAGACTAGATGTCAAGGGATGAGGTGTATTTATTTGCACCAAATATTAATTCAAGCGGTCATTAGTACCTACAACAGACGTAATTAAGATTATAAGAGTACCACCAAATATAAAAACTTTATCAATGTCACTACCAAATATTAATTGGATGGTTAAATGGCAGCTTCAGTTGAACCAATAGTTGCAGGAGGAGTAGGAAGCAGTAACTGAAATACAGACAACATTAATTCACTAATACTTTAATTTAAAAATAAAAAACAAAAAATAAAAATAATATCAAACAACATTAATTTAAAAATAAAAAACAAAAAATAAAAATAATACAGACAACAGTTGCAGGAAATACAAATGCTATTGATTAATTACAAAATGCTCAGTCAAGACAAGCAACTAAGGGGGAAGAAAACAATGCTAACACAAATTATCAACTTATAAATCATTCATCGCAATAGACTTCTTTTTCACTTAGAAAGTAGAATTTAACAAACAAGATGGTAATCAAAAAAAGAAACCTCATAAACACAGGCATATCAAACAACTCATTTTTAAATAAGAACATGGTAATAAAATTTAATAAAAAAGAAAGCCAATGGTGTTGAGTTGCTAACTTAACCAAATGTTAATATTATTTACACATTATGTAATTTAATTATTTATTATATTTCGGTCATTGGAATCATATGCAAATATGTAATTTAATTTAATTTAATTTAATTCACTAATACTTTAATTTAAAAGTTCAAAGGCATATGTAAATATGTAAGTACCACATGGTAAGAAAATTTAATACAATTTAAAGCCAATGATGCTGAGTTGCTAACTGCACAACAAAACAAGGTACAAAAATTGGAGAAAGGAATGAACTACAACTGACTTACATGAGACAGTGTGGATTGAAGCTAAGCAAACTTGAGACAATGCAGTTGTCGATAATCTACAGCCGTAAAATAACTAAGGTTTGAAAAGCACATATAGGGTCTGAAAAGCACATATAAGGTCTGAAAAGCACATTTAACTGCAATATAGTTAATATTCAAATACAAATACAATTAAAAAAGCTATCATTTCTAACCCAAAAGCAATACCACACATGGCCTTTCAACCATGTTAAACAATAACCCATGGTACAACACAGTAATGTAACATGAATGAACATAATATGCACAGCAGCACAAACATAGATGCAGATAGGTGATCAATTTTTATTAAACAAAAATAGAGGGTCCTATAACAAAAATTGACTGTTACCTATATATAATTAAGAAGCTGTAATCAAAATATAAAAATAATTAATAAAAGTTTATTTATGTATGGGAAAATTATATGAATTCATTGAAAATATAACATAAAAAATTAAATAGACATGTTTACAAAAAAAAATAATCAAACAGACCTAATTTTACTTCGTAATATGTAAGGGTTTATTCATCGTACATACATACATACACTATGTCCAAACAAATGCCTACCATTTACTATCCCAAAGGCTCAAATTAAGTAAAATCTAAAGGTGAATAACCCTTAAGCTCAAATTAGGTATTATCTGTTCAAACAGAGCCAAACACCACAAAGACAAAAGAAGCAACATGAATTTTGTGTCATACCTTTGCAAATAAATCAGGTCCGAAATGATATGCCTCCTTACCAGGAGCTTCGTTACCAACACCTACCTGCACAACAACGGAAAAAACCTATCTTTACCCTAAAATAATACAGAACTTTTGAACACGCAAGGGCAGAGACACAAAAAGAAAAACAAATACAGAGGAATCGATGTGCAACTTACTATTTCTTAACCATAATCTACTTTAACACAATCATGTTCTATTCCTTTAGCAAAAATTATGAGAACCATTTCCTCCTGGAAAAATTCAGAAAGGGATTCGGGATTTTGGGGATTTCGATCACAAAGGATTTTGGAAGTTCAGAAATTAAGGATTTCAATCAAAAAGGGATTGAGAAGTTGGGAAATTTGCGAGCAGTATTTGGGAATAATAGCCTGGGGAAATCTAGTGAAGAAAGAGTTGGGGTAATTTGGGGGAAAAGTTGGAAATTAGGGAAATAAAATCGGAGGGTTCAGACTTAGGCAAAATTGAGGGAAATTTATGGCTGATAATACGACGCCGTTTAGGTTAGTTAAATTAAAATTTACAGCGTTTATTATAAGCGCCACTAACCACAGACAAAAACGGCACCGTTTAAAAACTGTTAAAATACTTTTGCGGCGTTTCTCGTAAAAACGCCACTAAAACCAAATACAAAAATGCAACGTTTTGTAATATCAATTTCAAGTTTGTGGCATTTCCCACAAAAATGCCACTAAAGCATATACATTTGCAGCATTTTCCCGAAAAACGCCATAAAAAGAACACAACAAAACGCATCGTTTTGCCATACCTCAAACATATCAGCGTCGTTTTTTAGTAAAACACCACAAAAAAGCACCAAAACGCATCGTTTTGCAATATTTGAAAATTTTTTGCGGCATTTTTTCTAAAACGCCACTAAAAACATAGATATAAACAACACCGTTATGATAAATCTGAACTATATTTGCAGCGTTTTTTTGTAGAAACGCCACTAATGACTACTTTTGCGGTGTTTTTTACAAAAATGCCACTAATAACACATAAAAACAGGGTTTAAGGATTATGCTATAGAGTATAGGATTTAGGGGCTAAAATTAAATTGTACGTAAAAAAGCAATCTGATAAATTTTTTATTAGATCATTATAAGTCCCCATGTTTTTTTTCATTTGTAATTTCTTTTCATGATTTAGAGTTTTAATGTTTATATATAGTTTAGGGTTTAAGGGTTTATATATACTGTAAAGTTTAGAGGTTTAAGGTTTAAGGGTACTTACAATTCATAGGTTAGGAAATAGGGGTTAGGTTTTAGATTTTAGGGTTTAGCAGTTAAGCCTTAGGGATTAGGTTTTAAATTAATCCAAACACTAAATCGAAAACCCTAAACTTAAAAACACTAAACACAAAACCGTAACTTAAAAATACTAAATTCATAACCCTAACTATAACCCCTAAAACATTAAATCATAACCCCTAAACCTAAAAATAAATTTTATTTTAATTAATATAAACTAACTAGTTAAATAATAAATATACAAATAAAATACTTTTTGCGACATTTTAGGATTTAGGGGCTGAAATTAAGTTGTACGTAAAAAAGCAATCTGATAAATTTTTTATTAGATCATTATAAGTCCCGATGTTTTTTTCATTTGTAATTTTTTTCAGGATTTAGAGTTTTAATGTTTATATATAGTTTGGGGTTTAAGGGTTTATATATAATTTTAGGGTTTATATGTAGTGTAGAGTTTAGAGGTTTAGGGTTTAAGGGTACTTACAATTCATGGGTTAAGAATTAAGGGTTAGGGTTTAAGCTTTAGGGATTAGGAGTTAAGCTTTAGGGATTAGGTTTTAAATTAATCCAAACACTAAATCGAAAACCCTAAACTTAAAAACACTAAACCCAAAACTATAAACTTAAAAACACTAAATATTTTAAAACCCTAAACTATAACCCCTAAAACATTAAATCATTACCCCTAAACTTAAAAATAAATTTTATTTTAATTAATATAAACTAACTAGTTAAATAATAACTAGTTAAATAAAACCCTAAATATTTTTTTCAAACTTTGCATTTGGTCCTTATTTAATCCTGGGTTAACTTTAGAGCTCATAAAAGCTCGTATTAAGTTCGGGAAAGGTTTAATTTTTTTCTAAATGAATTGTATTATGATTGATAATGATTTTTTATTTGAATTATCTGTTAAAGTTCTATAACTATTTCATTTTGCACTATAGCATTTTGTAGCTTAGTCCTGACAATCGAGATAGGCTAAGGGTGTTACATGGTACTTTAGTTTAACTTTAATGTTCAATGTAGTACCAGAAATGTTTTTTTGTTGAAGTTGGCAACTAGTTTGGCTTCTATTACACAAAATATACCATAGGACAAAGATGTTAACTTTTATTTTTTTTATTATTTTCCAATAAATATTTGAAATTTGATAAATCCAAAACTTCACATGTAGCGATGATAAGTCATCATCCAAAAATCTATAAAAATAAAAAATAAAAAAGAAACATACATATTAAAAAAGTAATTGTCTATGTTTCATAATGGTTTATAAAAAAATTATAAAAATGTTAATAATATTTTGAATAAGTCTGCCTAGTAGCACGAGTTAGGGTTTCTTTGTCTGCTTTGTAGCACGAATCTCACTTTTAGGGTTCTATTAGGGTTTGCTATCGATTGAAGGGGAGATTGATCTCTAGGTTTGAGGATGAGATATGGTAAACATCAATATGGCGGATGAAGATTTAACCAATCTCAATCTTATGGATGAAGAGGAAGATCCCATAGTGGTGATACAGGACGATACCACTGTTGAGCAATTATACGAATTATGTCTGGTAGGGCGAGTTTTTATGGATAGCATTGTGAATTTTCCATCCTTAAAAAATATTTTGGCTGATTTGTAGCATCCGCTGAGAGGGGTGAATATCACGGAGATGGAAGATAAGCGGATCTTGTTTAGATTTTATAACGAGATTGATTTGAAGCGAGTTATGAATAGTATGCCTTAGTTTTTTAACCGACATCTTATTGTATTTCATAGATTAATAGGGGGTGAAGACCCAAATACAGTTCCTCTTTGGGATATGGTTTGTTGGGTACAAATTCACAATCTACCAATTGCTTTCACAACGGAGGGGATGGCACGACAGTTTGGGGATTTCATTAGAAAGTTCTTAAAGTATGACGCATCATTGGTGACAAGAGGGGTTAGCAAATTTATGCAAATTAGAGTTATAATTGATACTCGTCTCCCGCTTAAAAGTAAGAAATGAATCGGTATCAGACAAAATAGATTCGTATATGCGTTATTTCAATATGAAAGATTGTCACTATTTTGTTTTCTATGTGGTCGTCTTAGACATGGTAAAAGCTTCTGTCAGGTCCGACTAACATTAGGGAATCAGCAAGTGGATTTTGGGTGGGATTTGTCGCTGAGGGTTGCGCCAAGGAGGGGAGGACAGTTGGTGAGTAAATGGTTAGGGGAGAAATCAGAAACTGATAGGTGGGTCAGCATGGAAATTGATGGGGATAAAAGGGAAAGGAAATTTGGTGCGGATGTAACAAATAATGGTGATTGTAGAGGAGGAATGGAATCTATGGGACTCTTTATTCGGTAGACACGAAAAACCATGGAAATAAGGACAAATGAAAGATCGAGATAAATAGAGAAAAGGGGGATGGAGTAGAGGTGGAAGATATATTGATGGAATTTCTAGATGGAAGGAAGAGGCAGAGGTTTAATCTAGAAGTGGGTAGTTCAGATAGTAATAAAGGATTATTGGAATTGGAATTGGAAAATAAAATATCAGTGGCCACTAACAAGTTGGCCGACCAGACACAATGAAAATCTTCAATTGGAATGTTCAAGGTTTTGGGCAACCACGGACAGTCAGACGTCTCAAAAACAAATTGAGACACATTTGGCCCCAAATTTTGTTTCTTATGGAAACAAAGGTTTCAAGCAAACAGATGGAGTCAATAAGAAGGTAATATGGTTTTATGAATGGAATTGATGTTGATGCGAAAGGAACGAGAGAGGGTTTATCATTAGGATGGAGGGAGGGAATGAATTTAACTTTAAAAAGTTTCTCGAAATCTCATATTGATGTGGATGTGGATGAAGGAAATGAGATGGTAACATGGAGATTCACAGGCTTTTATAGAACGCCGGTGGAGCACGATAGAAAGGAGTCATGGGAATTATTAAGATATTTGAAGCGTGGGAATAACAAGCCATGGCTGATCACTGGGGATTTTAATGAAATACTATTTTCTTTTGAAAACCAAGGGGGAAGAATTCAATAGGAAAGACATATGGCTACGTTTAGGAAAGCATTAGAAAGCTGTAAGATGAATAATTTTGGGTTTTTTGGACAGTGGTACACTTGGGAAAGAGGTTGGTTGGTCATTAATAATATCAAGGAGAGATTGGACAGAGGAGTAGCAACTCCAGAGTGGTGGGATCTTTTTCCAGGTTATGGGGTGAGTCATTCACAACATAGTTTCTCGAATCATTGCTCGGTGGTTATGGATACAAATGGGGATTGGAGTTTGTGAGTTGGGGACCAAAAATGGCAATTTTGTTCAACGCTGAATGGATACTGAATTCAGGTTTTGAGGAGTGACTTAAACATGAGTGGAATTCAAATAAACAAGATATTTTGGTAAAATTGAAGAAATCGAGACTGAGTTTGAACTCTTGGGCAAAAAAAGAGAAAAATTAAGGAAACGTCAAACAACAGAATTAAATGCTAGATTGTTTAAATTGCGTGCTAGCGAGATTAGTGACGCGACTTTGTAGGAGATCATAGAGATCAAATTAGAGCTAAATTTCAAAGCTAACAATGAGGAGATTTTTTGGGAACAAAGGGCGAGAATCAAGTGGCTTCAAATAGGGGACAAAAATACGGCATTCTTTCATAGGAGTGTTTCATATCGTAAGAAGAAGAATATGGTTAAGGGGCTGGGAAACAAACCTGGCAATTTGGTTATTGACTTTGATGAAATATCTAAAATAGCTACAGATTATTTTAAAGACTTGTTTTTGTCTAAAGAGGTTGGTAATTGTGATAGATTACTTACGTCAATATCACCAAGCATTACGGAGGAACTCAATAGGGAATTAATGGCGGAATTAAAAGCAGAAAAGGTTGTTGTGGCAATGAAGTCTATAGCCCCTCTTGAAGCATCAGGCAAAAACGGTTTTCCTGCAATATTTTATAAAAAATACTCGCATGTTGTAGGGGATGAAGTTACTAGGTACTGTCTAGATGTTCTAAACAGTTGAAGAAATATGGAAGAGATAAACAAAATGAGTATTGTTCTTATTCCTAAGATGAACTCGCTGAAGTCAATGAGCCGGTTTCGACCTATCAGTCTTTGCAACGTGATCTATAAAATTATTTTGAAAGTGTTAGTTAACAGGTTTTGCCAAATACTTAACTATTATATTGAAGATACCCAATGGGCATTTGTACTAGGAAGGCAAATCACCAACAATATTTTTGTGGTATACGAAATTCTACATTCATTTAAGAAAAGAAGAGGGTCATCGAATAAAGGCTTTGTTTTAAAGCTTGATATGAGTAAAGCATATGACATGATTGAATAGAGTTTCTTAGAAAAAATGATGTGCAGGATGGGTTTTTGTAAGGATTAGATCTTACTTATAATGAGGTGTATCACTAGTGTAGTATATACGGTGGTGATTAATGGAAGACATGAAGAAGAATTTCGGCCTCAAAGAAGATTGAGACAAGGAGAGCCACTAAGCCCAGATTTGTTCCTAATTTGTGCTAAAGGTTTCTCACGATTAATTGCACTAGTTAAAGGAGAGGGGCGGCTTCCTAGAACAAGGGTGGGAAGAGGTAATGTCTCAGTGTCGCATCTATTTTTTGTTGATAATAGTATGTTGTTTGGAGAGGCATCAATTGAAGGAGCAAATAATATGAAGAGTGTGATTAAAGAGTATGAAAAGATGTCGAGTCAATTGGTTAATTTTGACAAGTCCCTAATTTATTTCAGCGGTAATGTAGATTTAGAAATGTAGGAACAGATAGGAGGAATTTTGGGGGTAAAGATCTCTAATAATCTAGAAAGGTATTTGGGATTGCCATCCATGGTAGTACGTAAGAAAAAGCATGCATTTGTTGATATCAAAGAACGTTTTGTTAAACTGATGAATAACTAGAGTGTGCGCTTCTTATCAGCTAGGGGTAAGGAGGTATTTTTAAAATCCATTTTATTGGCAATACCGATCTATGCAATGTAATGTTTTAACTTATCGACCTTGTTTTGTCGATAACATAATGTGCAAGTTTTGGTGGTATAACTCCAAAACAAATAAAGGCATACATTGGTGCAAGTGGAGTGATATGTGTATCCCCAAAGCGAAGGGAGGGTTAGGTTTTAAAGAACTTTCAAAGTTTAATTTGGCCCTGTTAGTGAAACAAGGGTGGAAAATTATTACACAACCTAATAATTTGTTTACGCGCGTCATGAAAGCAAAATATTTTCCAAAAGGGGAATTCATGAGTACATGATTAGGTTCTTACCCTTCGTATACCTGGCGAAGTATATAGGGAGCTAGACAACTTCTTGAGGAGGGGATTGGCTGGCGAATCGAGAATGGTAATAAAGTAAACATATGGAATGATGTATGGCTTCCAGGGTCTGGAAAGGGCAGAGTACAATGTCAGAAAATTGATATTAGATACACTAAAATATCAGATTTAATCGACAGGGAATCTATTACCAGGAAGCAAGATAATATTTGATCGTTATTTGGAGAAGAGCAACTATAAAGTATTCTTTTAATCCCATTGGCGCGTAGTAAACCACAGGATATGTTAATATGGAGAGGCAACAATACAGGGGTCTATACAGTCAAAAGTGGCTACAAAAGGCTAATTACAGTGGGGGGATCTAGATTACATAATGAAAATCCATCTACTTTCTTTACAAAGTTATGGGATCTTAAGGTGCCAAGCAAAATCCGGATACATATGTGGAGGATTGCTAATGAATTCATACCCACTTTGCATAATCTAAAAGCCCGTAAACTAGTTGTAAATACGCTTTGTCTTGTTTGTCAAGCAGATGAGAAAACGGTGAGCCACTTTTTTAGGAATTACACCTTCACGCAGCAGGTATTGCGGGGGATGGGAGCGATAAATTCAACATGCAATAGAGAATCCAATTGAAAAAAAACAGTTCGTAATGGAGTTCGACAATCAGAGTAAAGAAGCATGCAAAATCAGAACTATTGTCTATTGGGCTATTTGGGACAGTCGCAATAGTATCTATCATGAAGGAGTAAGAGAACAAGTAAATGAAGTGCAGAAATAGCATTTATAGGGGAGATATCGAAGAATGCGTATGAAGCTAAAGTTCTATATGGAAACCACCAGATAATGATACTATAAAAATTAATTTTGACGCTTCGTATAATCAACACGCTAGAAGATCTTTTTCAAGAATTATTGCGCGAAATAAAGAAGGATTGGCGATGGCAGCATGTACCTATCCATGGGAGAATATCTCAGATCCGGTTATGGTCGAGGCAAGGGCGTGTTTGCAGGCTATTACTATGGCAGAGGAAATGGGATTCCAGGATATTTGTGTTGAATGAGATGCGTTAACCATAATACGCAAACTAAACTTTACAGAAGAAGATAAATCTAGTATTAACAGTCTGATTCAAGAAATCAAGGGAAGAATCCCTAATTTTAGAAGACTGAATTTTAAATACGTACCAAGGGAATCCAACAAAGCGGCTCATGGGATGAAGATGGAAGGACGTAAATATGAAAACCCCCAATACTAGATAAAGGGGATACCGTACGCGATAGAAGGACTGGTGAATCGCAATAGGAGAAACGGCGATGATGGCGGATAAATGGAAAAGTAGAGTCCAGTCTTTGCGACATTTTGTCTGACCGATGAACTCGTAATGCTGATAGAGACTGAGGATTGAAAGATTTGATTTTGGATGATAATCGGTCTCTTGAGTAACTGATACATATTAGATTCAGTTTCAAATGCCAGAGAAGTAGGGTTTCCAGGCCTGAGTTTTCTTTTAATTTAGTCGATTCATTTCATTTTCCCAAGTATTAATGCTCAGTTCATTTTACTTTAAATTTATTTTGTTCTCTGATTTTCAATGCACCGTTTTTGGTGCCCAGTAAATAAAAAGTAGTTGTAGGTTTATTTAATTAGGGCTGTAATCAAGATAAGTACTTCCATTAATAATAGTATTAGTTAGTATTCAATATATATATAAATATTTTCTTAATAATTATAAAAAAATTAAACAACAACCATGAAAATATCCATTAAATCACGTATTCTATTTACATTTTTATAAAAATATAATATAATTTTTTACATAAAATAAAATTTAATTTTATATTTTCATAATGTTATTAATTAGTTTAAATGATTAATATAGTTAAATTTTTGATTAAAATGTAATGTGGTTATATTTAATTTGAATACTTTAACGGTTTTAGAGTCAAACACATCTTTTGGATTTTCTTGCTTTTTTTGACATTATCAGACGATGGTCAAATTTCAATTTTAGACACTATACTATGCTAAAACTTGGCTTAAATCCACATACTTTAATTTTTGATATAATTTGGTCATTCTACTTCTATAATGTCGTTAATTAGTCTAAATAGTTAATATTATTAACTAATAATTACAATTTTGTAGTAATTTTCTTAATATCATTATTTCAAAAGAAAATTATTCTCAACGAGTTTGAACACATGTTTTTAAAGAAAAAAAATTCACATTAGTATTTTCAACATAATGTTTATTACATCACTACTAAGTGAATTTTTTTAGTTTTAAAATGTCACGCTATTGAATCAAATTGAAAAATTAATGGTGGTAACAACTAAACTTGAATTTTTAATTTGAAAAGTAGAGGAACTAAGTTATAATATTTCATTAAAAATAAAAAAATTTTAATAATTTTCATAATTTTTCAAATAAAAGTATAATTTTTATAAAAAGTAAACTTCTTTATAAAAAAAATTAATAATTTTATAAACAAATAAATAAAAATCATGAATATATTCATTAGGTCTCGTAATTTTTTTTACATTTTTATAAACTAAAAAATATATATTTTTTACATAAAAAAATATTTAATAATTTTAATAACTTTTATTTTTTAGATTTTTTAATGTATTCTTTAATTATCATCACATTTCGAATATTTATTGGACCACATAAAAAAATTTAACATTATTTATTAGAGGTATTAATTTGTGTGACGGAAATTAAATTTAAGTATCAATTTAAACCAATAAAAATTCAGATACCATATTAAATATTAAGTCAAACTTAAGTATCAAATGGTATATTAATCTTTTTTATAATTAAGGTATATATCTTTATGTACTGTCCTTAAGGATTAATCTAAAATTTGTACTTAGCTCTTTCAAAAATATTATTTTTAAGGGGTTCATTGGTAGGTATGAACATGTAGATTCACATTAATTTATTGATGTTTCTGTGATATTAATGTTCCGATTACAACTGTTTTTAGCTATGGATGAGTGGTCTATATAAATGAACCCAACATAGCCCAGTGAATCACATCTTCATTCATAAACTACTGAAACCAAAAGGAAAAGAAAATGGTTAAGTCCGACATGGCATCACAATGGAGAGTACTGAGTGGCGAGAACGACTGGGATGGTTTACTCCAACCACTGAATCTCGATCTCCGCCGCTACATTATTCACTACGGTCAAAGGGCTGGTTCTGTTGGTGATCTTTACAATCAGAACAAACATGGTGAATTCCCCAAAGAGAAGTTTTTTGCAGAGGCCGGCCTTGAAAAAGGAAATGATTTCAAGTACAGCGTTACCCACTACATTCATGCAGGGTCATATATTGTTGAGCCCTCATGGTTTGGATTTGTGGCAGTAACAACAGATGAAGGAAAGGCTGTTCTTGGAAGGAGGGACATTTTAATTGCTTGGAGAGGAACCATACATTACACCGAGTGGTTTAATGATTTAATCGCTGATCCGAAATCTGCTTCAGAATTGTTCGGGACTGGCACTGAGGCGAAGGTGCACTCCGGTTTCTTGTCTCTTTATACTGGAACAAGGTCAAATTCTGCTGTTGACAACCTCAGTGCTAGACACCAGGTAATAATAATACAGTAATATATAAGTATGATTATACATATATTATCAAATTCTCTCTTATTATTATTATTATTTTACTAATTTTAATTATTAATCTTTTTAATACATTAATTTTTTAACAATGTTGATGTGATAACTCGCATCTTAATTATGTGTACTTCATGTATATCTTAAAATTTATAAAATAATATTTAAAAATAAAAATAAGTTCAAAAAAATTAAATAGTTAATATATTCTTTAAAAAAAGTATTAAGTATACGTGAATTTAAAATAAATACTCTTTTGTTACAAATAAAATCAATTTTTTTAAAGGTTGATGATCAATTTAGACTATTTTTAAAAGTTGGAGCCAAAATTAACAAAAAAAAAAAGTTCAATAGCATAATTTATCATTTTGCCTGATATATATGGTTTCATCTATGTGTTAATTATATGTGATTGATCTCATACGTAGTGCATGCACATGTAGGTTCGAGATGCCCTAAGAGAACTGATGGACAAATACAAAGACGAGGAAATAAGCATAACTGTTACAGGATTCAGCTTGGGTGGAGCATTAGCGACCCTAAATGCAATGGACATCGTTGCCAATGGATATAACAAGCCCAACAGCACCCTACTGGGTGCAAACAACCCGTGCATGGTGACAACTTTCACATTCGGCAGCCCTCAGGTTGGAGACTCTGGTTTCAAACAACTATTTAAGAAACTCGTTGATCATCATCATCTTCGTCTTCTAAGAATTAGAAATGCCAATGACCCAGTTCATAAATGGCCATTTTGTACCCTTACCCATGTGGGAAAAAAGTTGACCATTTATAGCAACGAATCACCCTACTTGAAGCAAAAGTGGTTTTTCGGTAGAACATTGGAATGTACTTATAATCCTCCCCCGAATGATTATCATCCAAATATTGTTACCGAGGAAGAAATAATAGCCAGCAGAGGCTTGTTGATTGACTGGGTAGCTGACTCTGTTAGTGCCCATAATATGGATGTATACCTGCATGGGATTGCAGGGGTACAAGAGGGAACGTCTGGGTTTCATTTGGAAGTTGATCTTGATATTGCACTGGTGAATAAGTATTTAGACCGCCTGAAAGATGAGTACAAAATTCCTGACCATTGGTGGGAAGGTGAGAATCGCAAAAGAATGGTTCAAGAGGATAATGGCCATTGGAAGGTTAGAGGTTAACATCTTAATACATAACTCATAAGCTTTATGTATGTTTAAACCAAAGAAATAAATAAAGTGGCTAATCATTATCTTTGATTGGCCTAAACAATATTAATCATATTTCCTATTTTACTAGTATTTCCTCGTATTTGGTTTATTCGTCATAAATATTTATCTCATAATTTATGTAATAGGTTCATGTTAGTATAGCAGGGATTTTCTCCTATTAAGAATGTGTGAGTTCGATCGATAATGATCTTTATGTTATGTAATAATAATAACGTAATAAAAGTTAAATATTGGGTAAACTCTTTAGATGTTTTCATGACCAAACAAATTTCAAAGCAAAACACACTTTTAGCGGCCTTTTTTTAAGCCTATAAAGTGCCACTAAAACTATTTGCGGCATTTTTAAAAGCGTTGCAAAAAACGCCGCTATAGAAAATGCTGCTAAATTTGCGGCATTTATTTGAAAAAAAGGCAACTAAAGAACATGATCTTTAGCAGCGCTTTCACCACAAACGCCGCTAAAAGTATCGTTCTTTAGCAGTGTTTTTACAAAAAACGCCACTAACTTTGGCAGATTGGCAACATCCCTTTTTCACCCATATCCAACCCTTCCTGTAGCATGAAATCCAACCAAAAACAGCAAATCTAAATTATATTTCAAATTCAACGAAAGATATATCATATAAATTAATAAATGAAGCATAATTCAAAAAATTCTTACAATAATGTTAAAAGTTACAATGTTAAAAATATTCTTACAATAAGAAAACAAATGTCTAAGATGGCTGATTTTGCGACTGCTGAAACATCTTCATCATATTCTGAAGCTATAGCTAGAGTTCGTTGCACTTTCTGCTCTGTTCCGCTTCCCTCGTTGCTGCCTCCGCTCTGAGTTGAGCTATTTGCTCAACTGTGCTCGCTTGCATCTGAGCTATCTGGTCTCTTAACCTCTAAACTTCAGCTTGAGCTTGACTCCCTAAAGGCATGTATTACTATGAGTTGGATCCAAAATATTGGGTTGAGTTAACACCATATCTTTGAAATCGAACCCGACCATACCTTTCAAGACCTAAAACTTCAGTAATAATTCTGTTATCAATGTCCTCAAGATTAACAGAACTATCACTCGAAGCAATCGCTTCATACTCCGCCTTTTTATCCTTTAGTTTCTCTTAATAAATCAATCAAAGAGTTAGAAACGAAATATAAAATAAAAATAAATGCAACATAACTTAACATTATTTAAAACTACTAATGACAAATTAAACCATTATAATTAAACATTATAAGTATTTAAAATAAATCAAAATTTATTAAGTAAATATACCATAATTTCTCCAACTTCAGAAGTCATTGGAGATCCATCTTTCTTCCTATGCGTAATGTCAAAAAGTTGAAGGCATCTAACTTTTTGACCAGATGAGAGTTCCAACAATATAGTAGTAAAAATATTATTTAATAGAAAGTAATTAATATTTGACAAAATTAATAAATTCAAAATACCTTGGCCTCAGCTACACAAGCAAAACTTTTCGACCCTGCTGTATGCGTGAATTTTTATTTTTACCTGCTGCTTATTCCAACTCGCTCATGGTCCTACATTATGAAATTATTATTACGTATATAGTAAATACTATAAACCGAAATAATTATAAGAGTTTAGAAGTACGTAATACCTCTCCTTTCTTTGAATTCCAAAATCGAACCGCATCTTCCAATTGATACCTCAACATTCCCGGTGGGATATTTCGCAATTTCTCTTTGACCCTTATATTTTTCTTAAAATATTCTTTTTTTTTAAATGCTTTTATGGTCTCTCCATTTTTTTCCCAATGCCTTCTTGACATAAGTATCCGAGACCTCTAAAGCAAATCTCTCCTACAAAAAACACAAGTTTAGAAAGTAAATATAAATAAAACTTAAACCAAAGTATTATAAATTACATTCCCATTTTATTACCTTAATATTATCGAGAGCTTGATTTTTGTTACTATCAGGCATTTGATGCCATGACTCGTAGTTGATAGGTAACATATTGGCATTTCGTGCTATAATGCTCAAATATCCTGCTAAAATTTGAGCTTTTGATCCAACAGGCTGACCAAGATTATTTCTAGATACTTTGACACGCTCGACAGGATTTAACTCATATAAATCTTTAAGTAGCGTACGTCCTCGACCTCTGCGCATCCCACCACTTTCAGCTGAAAAATGGTATATTATAATATAAGAATTTGAAAAAGAAATCAATAATAAAAGTCAACACGCATGTAAATTAAATTTAACATTACTTTGAATTTCTGTAGGTTCGTCAGGTGTTTCCGGAACATTCGAAGATCCTATAGCAGTCTATTGTTCACTATTTGTTTCTTCCGAATTTGGATTATTCTGAACAATACTTAGATTTCGTAATCTTCTTCTAGGCATTTTTTCTGTAATACACATAAAATAATTGAAATTTTAGTAACTAATTACAACAATAATAGTACATATAAAATAGTTGAAATATTTAACAAGACCAAGATTTAAATTAAAATATTACATATAATTAAAAAATCACAAAATCTTACTACATCATAATTCGTAAATATCTTCATCCACATCCTGGCGAACCCATTGAAATTGTGTACTAGTACTAAGGATATTTTCATTTAAGTTTTGTTCTAGAAAAGGCAAAGTTTCTGATCTTTCGACGATGTCATCTCTACTTCCATTGCCCATGTTAAACAAGTCTCTAGGGGTGTTTTACAGTACAACGTACCAACCCTCATCAGTTGGATCTTTCGAGTAAAAAACTTGTTTCACTTGAGAAGAAATACATACGGCTCGTCTATCAATTATTGTCCAATGTGAATCAATCGAGAGAAATTCACCATTGTAAAACTAAATTGATCTTTTTTAATTCCACAAGCAGTATTAACATTAGCCTAATCACATCGAAATAAGACAACTTTCCATTTGCCATAGTAATCCAACTCAATAATGTCAGTAAGAAGTCCGTAATACTCCACATTTCCCTCAACAGGGTTACTGTCCCTAGCACTAGCATAACTTGTAATTATATTGAAATTATATTGGTTGAGTTGGTATACATATTGATTATATTGATTGACTGAATTGAAATAAATATTGATTGTTATTGAAAAGTGAATTGAATTGTATTGAATTATGAATATATTTGATTAATTGAAATGTGTATTGATTGGAAAATGAAAAGTGATTTGGAAACACTATTAATTAGTCGGGCTAAGTCGGATATAGTTGGCATGCCATAGGATTGGAAGTATTCAGGGTTACTTCGACTTCGAGTCGATAAGACACTGGGTGTCATTATATTACTTCTTATAGATTCGATGAGGTACTAGGTACCAACTTACTTCGACATGGCCAATGAGACATTGGGTGTCAACTTATTGCTTCGAATTATCTGATGAGGCACTGGGTGCCAAACTGGTGTGTTTTGGTTGGATCCATGTATTCGTCCGAGTTCGAGACATGTTAATAGGAGTAAATAAATAATAAAGTTTTAGAATTGAAATTCAAATGGTAGAGTATGAGAAATGGAAGTGAAATAGTGATTGAAAATGGAATGTGAAATAAATTACAAATATATGGAATATATGAGTCATATACTCAAGAAATGACTATGGAATAGATATTGCAATTGTATAATGAAATGTGAAACAAACTGTGAAAAGGCATTTAAGATAACACATTAATGAGAATTGGATGTACTATGAGTGATTCTGTAAATATTTATGAATTAATATTGAAAGACTTATGATTATTACCGGTATATGCTTGAAATCCTTGGAAATGATATTTACTTATTATATTAAAAGTGACTTGTAAATATGTGATTATCTTTGATTTTGATGATGCAAGGATAGCATGTATATAGTAACATGTTGAGAAAATAAGTTTATCAATATTAAATTTATATGTAAGATGTGCAAGTACGCTAACTATTGTTGTTGCTTGATGTTTAGGCAAGTGCCAAGCTATTAGCTGAATAGCAATTTGTTTATTTATTTGATGCATTAAGCTGGTAAGTATTTAAATGAAAATAAGTTAGTGTTCATGAAGGAATGGTAAGGTTTAGATTATGCAATTTCTTATGGACGATTTATTATGTGTCCAACTAGAATAAGGTTTGGTTAAATGCAATAATTTGTAACATGGCTGAATAATATGCATAAGACTTGTATGATATGCATATGGAATAAATGTGGAAGAATTAAAGTCATATAAAATTTTACTAAGCTTGAGAATATAAGTCTATGTGTGATACTATGGATTAGTTCACCTTGTGAATTAGTGAGAATAGTTTATGAGTATTACGATAACAATATTGGATTAATTTTGATATGTAAATTTTATAGTTGAAATAAATTAGTATGATTAAAAACTATACGAGCTTACTAAGTAATCATTGCTTACGTGTTTGTTTTATTTATTTACCTTACAGATTATTAGAAGCTCAAACGGGTTGGAAGCTTATCGAAGCTATATCACACTATCCATGGTTTTATTGGTAATTATTGATGACTTAATTTTTGGTTATAATGGCATGTATAGGTTATTTTGACTAAAAGTTAGTTATAAGTGTTTTGTTAAAATTAGTCATGTATTTGACTTGTGTTTGGTATTGTGGTGTTTGTATGAATGCCTTAAAATGTTGATATGATTGAATGATAAGAGGTAAAGCAGTAGTTGAATAAACATAAAAAGTACACAAAATCATATTGGTTTTGTGTGAACATATAGGTATAATGATAATTTATTTCAAGAAGAATATTTAGTAAAAAAATTATGATTTGCGAAAAATTTTCTAGAATTTTTTAGAGTATCTGATTTAGTCCAATTTATTCCAAACATATATTTTGGGCCTCAATAACTCAAAAGAGGGACAATTTGATTTATCTATGAAGTGTATATAAATTGATTTGTTTATTATTCATATTTGGTTTGAAATGTCTGGAAATGCTCTGTAACCCTGTTCCGGCGACGGATAAGGGTTAGGGGGTGTTACACAATTACAGTTCCTCTATAGGATACAGTTTTTTAGATGCAAATTCACAATCTTCTGATTGGTTTTATTACGAAAGGAATGGCACGACAGCTAGGGGATTTCATTGGGAAATTTGTGGAATATGATGCATCGATGGTCACCAAAGGAATTAGTAAGTTTATGCAAGTTTGAGTTCTAATTTATACTCATCACCCGTTCAAAAGGAAGAAGCGAATATGTATTGGTCCAAACAGATTTATATACGTCTTATTTCAATATGAACGACTATCACTATTTTGTTTCCTTTGTGGTCGACTTGGACATGGTAAAAGTTTCTGCCAAGTCAGATTGACATTAGGTAATTAACAAGTGGAGTTTGGTTGGGATTTATCGCTAAGGGCTGCACCAAGAAGGGGTGGTCAATTGATCAGTAGATGGCTACGTGAGGAACCTAAATTTGAAATGTGGATGAATTTGGAAATTGATGGGGAAAGAAGAGAAAGAAAATTTGGTATGGATGTAACAAACAATAGAGTTCTTAGATGGGAGATAGGATCTTTGGGGCGATTCTCAAGACAGACACAGAAAAATATGGAAATAAGGCCCAATGAAAAGTTAGAGTTAGGAAAGGGGGAACAGAGTTAAAATGGAAGAAATACAGGTGGAATTTGTTGATGGAAAAAAGAGGCAGAGTTTTAATCTAGAAGTGGGATTAGAAAATGAGATATCGACGGCCACTGTCAAGTTGGCCAGCCAGATGCAATGAAAATACTAAGTTGGAATGTTTGTGGTCTGAGGCAACCACGAATAATGAGATGTCTCAAAAAAATTGAGACATATTCAGCCTCAAATTTTGTTTCTCATAGAGATAAAAGTTACAAGCAAGCGAATAGAGTCAATAAGAAAACAATGTAGTTTTATGAACAGTATTGATGTTGATGCAATAGGTACGAGAGGGGGTTATCATTAGGATGGAGGGAGGGATCGAATCTAACTTTGAAAAGCTATTCAAAGTCACATATTGATGTGGAGGTTGAAGAAGAGAATGAGGGGTTTTGATAGAGATTTACGAGTTTTTATGAGGCACCAATAGAGCATGATAGAAGGGAATCATGGGAGTTGTTAAAAGTATTGAAGCGTGGGAATAACAAACCTAGGTTAGTAGCCGGAGATTTTAATGAAATTCTATTCTCTTTTGAAAAACAATGGGGAAGAATTAGAGAGGAAAGACAAATGGCAGCATTTAGGGAAGCATTGGAAGATTGTGAACTGACCGATTTAGGATTTTCCGGACAATGGTATACATGGGATGGGGGTAGGCTTGTTAGCAACAATATTAGGGAGAGGTTGGATAGAGAAGTAGCAAATCCAGAGTGGTGGGATCCGTTTCCAGGCTTTACAGTAAGTCACTTACAGCATAGTTTCTCAGATCACTGCCCAATATTTGTGAATACAAATGAGAATAGAGGTAGGCAAGTTATGAGGCGACAATGGCAATTTTGATTTAATGCTGATTGGATTCTGAACCCAGGATGCGAGGAGTGGATCAAACATGAATGGTCTTTAAAAGATTAGGATATCCTAGTGAAATTGAAGGAACTGGGGATGAGTTCAAATGCTGGGCAAAAAAGGAGAAAAAATTAAGAAAACAGCGAACAGAAAAGCTTAACGCCAAATTGTTTGAATTTGGAGCTAGAGAAATTAGTGAAGAAACTTTGAAAGAGATTACAGAGATCAAGCTTGATCTGAATCTTGAAGCTGACAAGGAAGAGATTTTTTAGGAGCAGAGAGCAAAAACTAATTGGCTTCGGATGAGAGATAAAAATACGACATTCTTTCACAGATGTGCATCATATCGTAAGAAGAAAAATATGGTTAAGGAATTAGAGGATGAGACTAGAAATTTGATTACGGATAATGAGGAGATGTCTAAAATGGTGGCTGCTTTCTTCAAAGATCCATTTTCATCCAAGGAAATTAGTGATTGTGATAGATTGCTGGAGTCTTTTTCACCATGTATAACGGAGGAGCACAATAGGGATTTGATGGCAAAGTTCACAGCAGAAGAAGTCGTTATAGCAGTAAAATCTATAGCCCACTTAAGGCATTAGGTAAGGATGACTTTCCTGTAATTTTTTATCAAAAATACTGGCATTTTGTCGGAAAGGAAGTTACTAGGTTTTGCTTGGATGTTTTAAAAGGTAAGAGAAATATGGAGGAAATTAACAATACAAGTATCGTCCTTATCCCCAAGGTTAATTCACCGAAGTTAATGAGCCAGTTTAGACCTATAAGTATTTGCAACGTGTTTTACAAAATTATTTCAAAAATACTTGTCAACCGGTTTCGAAAGGTGATAATGCTCTAGAATAACGTATTTTATTGTATTAATTATGTGATTATTCTGAGTATGTTCCTGCTAATTTGTGCTATTTATAATATTTTATCTCATTGGGACTAAATTGGAAGCAAAGCAAAATTAAGGGGACAAAAGTGCGAATTTGGAGACAAAATGGGCTGATATGCGACACAGGAAAAAGATTGTGCCAAAAGTGCGAACATTGAGGGCACAAGGACTTAAAAGCAAATAGAAGAGATTTTATTTTGGAAGACTCTATTTTATTTTATTTATATTAGGATAATTAATGTTAGGATAATTATTAGAATTATTAGGATTTTATTTTAATTATTTTTATTTAAATGTATTTATCTTTTAGGAATTTAAGTTAAATTAGACTTTCTTTCTAGCACTATAAATAGGGGGTGAAGTGACTGACTGAGTAACCGGGGTAGGGTGCTTGGGTTGTCATTCTACTTCGCGTCAAAAGTTTGTGTGACGTGACAAGTAAAACTCCGCTAGCCGAGGTTATGAATATGGCTCAAATCGTGACTGACTGAGTAACCGGGGTAGGGTGCTTGGGTTGTCATTTTACTTCGCGTCAAAAGGTTGTGTGACGTGATGGGTAAAACTCCGCTAACCGGAAATAAATAATTTTAGGAGTATGTTGGGCTGAGTAATCGAGGTGGGGTGCTTGGGTTGTCATCTCTCTTCACGTGAAAAGGTCTAATATATTCCTAAGTAAATAAATAATAATAAAATAAAAAAAGAAAAAAATCAAAAAAAATCAAAAAAGGAAAAAAATATATATAATAAATACTAATAAAGTTGCACTTGGGGGACTAGAGGAAGAAATAATTAGGGTGTCGTGGTAGATTTGGTAATTTACCGAAATAGCGTGAAATAATTCAAGTCGATCTTAATTTTTGTGTGAATTAATTGGAGTACTTTTTCTATTTTACTTAAAGCAAGCTTAAAGTTCCCTTTATTTTTTATATGCATTTTTAACTAATTTTTATAAAACTTTGGAGTGGTATTTCTCTTATGGCAGAATTTAGCTTTCACAAGTCGATAGGAACCATACTTGAGGGCAAGCATGGGCTAAGTAGGGCGAAATTTGATAATGCTCTAGATTAACGTATTTTATTGTATTAATTATGTGATTATTCTGAGTATATTCCTGCTAATTTGTGCTATTTATAATATTTTATCTTATTGGGACTAAATTGGAGGCAAAGCAAAATTAAGGGGACAAAAGTGCGAATTTGGAGAAAAATGGGCTGATATACGACACAGGAAAAAGATTGTGCCAAAAGTGCGAACATGGAAGGCACAAGGACTTAAAAGCAAATAGAAGAGATTTTATTTTGGAAGACTCTATTTTATTTTATTTATATTAGGATAATTAATGTTAGGATAATTATTAGAATTATTAGGATTTTATTTTAATTATTTTTATTTAAATGTATTTATCTTTTAAGAATTCAAGTTAAATTAGACTTTCTTTCTAGCACTATAAATAGGGGTGAAGTGACTCTAATTGAGGATCTTTTTCTGTAAACACTCTCCCCCAAAGTTTTTTTGTTATTTCCATATTTTCTTTTAATAAAATTCTTTTTCCATTTTTATATTTATTTTCTTCCCCACTTTTATCATGAGCCACTAAAACCCTTCTAGCCAAAAGTTGTCAATATTTCCCAAAAGGGTTCTTGAGGCTTAGAACCCATACTTAGCCTCTTTTCTACCAAGTATTCATCGTTTCTCCGAATTACGGGCTGACGCTTCCGTCCATGGCCCTTAAGAAGTAAGCTTTTCAATATATGCAAAGGCGGCCGCTTTGTGTGTTTTGGAAGGATTGCACCGTTGGTTCATCAACTTACTGCGTCAGAGGTTGGCGAGCCAAAGAGACAAGGTGGCGTGGGATTCGCCATTGAGAGACGTTGATCTAGCCTAGGATGTTGGCTAGAGTCAGGTTCCCTAAAATCGTAAGTATAAATTATTGGAGTTGGTGGTCGTAGGCGTCCTCTTCCACTATAACTGGCTTACTTGGTTCGAAAAGGGTCATCCAAAGCCAATGATCGAACCCAAGGCAGAATAAGACAACTGGAGGCTGGAGCTTTCCCATAAGAATTTCTTTATCTCAACTCTATCTTTTATTTTTAATTTTCGCAATTTCAATTCGACTTCTTAATTCTGTTTTCGTTTTATTTTTATTTCCAGATCCAACTTTAAATTCTGTTATTTTTATTTTTCCCAGGAACGCAGGTTTCTTGGGCACGATTTCAGCCAGGATAGCGAAAAACGAGTATTCGTATAATCCGATCCTTGAGGATTTTAACCCTACTTCCCTTTTACTGTTAACTTTATTATTTTACAGTGAATAGATTAATTTGGTGTTTTCAACGACAGTATCAAATTTTGGCACCGTTGCCAGGGACCGGCGACATACTAATCTTGTTTTTTTTGTTTTTTATGACCAGATCTGCTCCAGGTACTCTTGCGTTTGACTCAGAACTCAAAAAAACTGTAAAAGCCAATCGAAAAGAAATAAAGCTAAGGAAGAAGCAGTCAGCGGTGGTTGGAACTCAAAGCAATCCACCGCCAGAAATTAGAATCGACGACGAAGTAGAGTCTAGGGTTAACGAAAACCCTACTCGAACAATTGAAAGTAAAGAAGAAGAAGTCGATTCCCCTAAAGAAGTTCCTAACGCCAGGGTTAACGAAAGCCCTAATCAGGCGCAGCAACAGATGGATCAAACAATTCGGCAACTGGCCGAAGCCCCGATGGAACAACCGCCACTATGCATAGCGTATCCTAATATAGATACTGATTTTGAATTAAAATCTGGGTTGATTTAATTACTTCCAACTTTTAGAGGGTTACAAAATGAAAACCCCCATAAACACTTAAAGGAATTTCACATGGATTGTCTTAGTATGAAACCTCAGGGGGTAACTGAGGATCAAATTAAATTACATGCTTTCCCTTTTTCTCTTGCAGATTCAGCAAAGGAATGGTTATTTTATTTACCCCCTGGATCTATTACTACTTGGGCTGATTTATCTCGTTTATTTCTCAACAGGTTTTTCCCAGCATCTCGGGCAGCTGAGCTAAGGAGGGAGATAGTTGGAATAAGGCAAAACGAAACTGAGTCTCTTTATGACTATTGGGAGCGGTTTAAGAAGTTGTGTGCAAGCTGCCCACAACACGGTATAACAGAACAATCTCTCCTCCAATATTTTTATGAAGGCTTGAAGCCTATAGAAATGAATATGGTGGATGCTGCTAGTGGAGGAGCGTTGGTCAACATGACTCCCCAACAAGCGAGGAACTTGATCTCTACAATGGCTGCCAACTCTCAACAATTTCGAGTCAATCATGAACCTCCCAAAAGGGTTCACCAGCTAAGTAACTCTTCCATAAAAGATAAACTTGATAGACTTACTAATATTGTAAGTTCTCTTATTGCAGAAAAAACAAAGCCAACTCGAGTGTGCGGGATATGTGTTACGCCTGAACAGATCATAGATGCTTGCCCTACATTGCATGATGACACTATGACCCATCTGGATGCTGTGGGAAACTTCCCTGAGCCTCCACAAAGGCAATATGATCCTTACGCTAAAACATACAATCCAGGATGGAGAGATCACCCTAAAATGAGTTATGGGGCCAATCCACGAAACAACCAAGCGTACCAGAATCTATTTCTGCAACAGCCGCAAGGTTCAGGTAATTCTCTTGAAACTTTAATCAATAAATTAGCAGCTAATGTCCTTGAATTTCAACAGTAAACTCTTAATTTCCAAAGAGAGACGAAGGATTCCATAAGGGAGTTGACCACCTCAATTGAAAGATTGAATTCTCAAGGGAAACTGCCATCACAAATAGAACCAAACCCGAGGCAAAATGCGAATGCAGTAACGTTACGAAGCGGAAGGTACTAGAACCTATTCTCGACAAGAATCTTGGCCAAGAAAACACCCAGGAAAAATCAGAGAAAGACAAACAGGTCCGACTGAAACCTCTAGTGCCTAAGATTCCACCTCCATTCCCAGAACGACTCAATCAGAGTCGAAAAGGTAAAGAGGACAAGGAGATCCTAGAAACATTTAGGAATGTTGAGATCAACATACCCCTGTTAGACGCCATTAGACAAATTCCCAGGTATGCTAAATTTCTTAAAGAACTTTGCACCAACAAACGAAAGTTAACAGGTAATAAAAGGGTAAATGTTGGTGAGAATGTATCTGCAGTATTATAGCGGAAAATGCCGGCAAAGTGTAAGGATAGGTGCATGTTTGTAATACCATGCAAAATTGGCCATTTGGGGATTAAAAAGGCTATATGTGATCTAGGAGCCTCCATAAATGTAATGCCATATTCTATTTATGAATCACTTAACGCAGGTTTTTTGACAAAAAACAGGTGTTATCATTCAATTGGCAGATAGGTCCGTGGTGCACCCAGAAAGGGTCATTGGGAATGTATTGGTAAAAGTTAATGAACTCATTTTTCCTGCAAATTTTTATGTGA
Organism: Gossypium stocksii; assembly: GCA_020496765.1. Classification (NCBI taxonomy): domain Eukaryota; kingdom Viridiplantae; phylum Streptophyta; class Magnoliopsida; order Malvales; family Malvaceae; genus Gossypium; species Gossypium stocksii. The sequence goes on from CM035623.1 coordinate 9,308,617, forward strand.
TTAAAATAGAGGAGGACAGCACCCCTGGATCCTCAGATCTCTTGTTAGGACGACCTTTCCTTAGTACGACTAGTACTAAAATTGATGTTCGAAGTGGAACTCTCACGATGGAGTTTGATGGGGAGATCGTGAAGTTTAATGTCTACGATGCCATTAGCCATCCAAGCGAAATTCTGAGTGTAAATCGTATCGATATAATTGACTTTCTAGTGGAGGAAAATTCTGAGTCAATTTATAGAGATAATTCTGAACTTAGTAAATTTGAATTTATTAATGAATTATTATCTCCAAGTACTAAACTTTTACCCTCAATTGTGCAGGCACCAGAGTTCGAGTGTAAACCGCGTATTTCAATTTATTAACGATTTCGGCCAGGATATCGAAAAAATAAATATTCGTATATTCCGGTCCCTGAGGATTTCGACCCTACTTCCCCTTTACTGTTAACTTTATTATTTTACAGAGAATAGGTTAATTTAGTGTTTTCAACGACAGCATCAAAAGGTACTTAGTTACTGCATCGAAGACAATCAAAGGGCGTCTATCTCAGGTAGGCAAATCACAAATAATATTATTTTTATAGCATACAAAAGTCTTCATTCATTCAAGAAAAGAATAGGGGCATCGAAGAAAGGGTTCACACTAAAGCTTTATATGAGCAAAGCATACGACAAAATAGAATGGAGTTTCTTGGAAAAATAATGTGCAGGCTAGGATTTTGTGAAGGATGGATTTCACTTATTGTGAGATGCATTAATAGTGTGACATATTCAGTTGTGCTAATGGAAGAAATGGGGAAGAATTTCGACCTCAAAGAGGTTTAAGACAAGGAGATCCACTTAGTCCGTATTTATTTCTTATTTGTGCTGAAGGTTTTAATCGCAATGTCTAGAAGGGTAGGGAGATTGGTCGAAACTAAGGTGGGAAGAGGTAATGTTTCGGTGTCACATCTATTTTTTGCGGACGATAGTGTGCTTTTTGAGGAGGCATCAATTGAAGGAGCAAATAATATGAAGAATGTGATCAAAGACTATGAAAAGGTTTCTGGCCAGTTGGTTAACGTTGACAAATCTATTATCTATTTTAGTAAGAATGTAGACTCACAAACACAGGAACATGTGGGTGGAATTTTGGGAGTAAGGATTTCTAATAAACCTGAAAAATATCTAGGGCTGCCAACTATGGTTGGACGACGAAAAAAGCACACTTTCGTGGACATAAAAGAACGGTTTGTTAAACTGTTAAAAAATTGGAATTGGATGCTACGGTCAGCTGGGGGCAAAAGAGGTATTGTTAAGAATTTGATGCTACTGTCAGCTAGGGGCAAAAGAGGTATTCTTAAAATCCATTTTACAAGCGATACCTATTTATGCTATGCAATGTTTTAAGTTACCAATTTCTTTATGCCGAGAACTAAAAAATTAATGTGTAAATTCTGGTGGTGTAATTCCAAAACAAATAAAGGTATACACTGGTGCAAATAGACTGATACGTGTATCCCCAAAGAGAACAGAGGGTTAGGTTTTAAAGACTTAGAAAATTTTAATTTGGCCCTGTTCGCAAAGCAGGGATGGAAAATTATTACGCAGCCTCATTGTTTATTTGTGCGAGTCATTAAAGCAAAATATTTGCCAAGAGGGGATTTTTTAAGTGTTGAGTTAGGTTGTTACCCTTCCATTTGGGGGGCTAGACAAATTCTTGAAGAGGGAATTGGATGGCGAGTTGGGAACGTTAACGTAATCAACATATGGAACGATGTTTGGTTACCGGGGCCTGGAAATGGAAGAATACAATGTCAGAATATAAACATCAAATTTACCACTGTTTTTTATTTAATTGATAAGGAAACTACTACCTGGAAGCAGGACACTATCCGTTCACTTTTCAGAGAAGAGCAACTGAAGTGGATTCTTTCAATCCCATTGGTAAGTAGCAGACCACATGATGAACTTATATGGAGAGGTGACAATACAGGGATTTACACAGTTAAAAGTGGTTACAAATGGGTTAATACATCGGGGAATCCTAGATTACACAATAAAGACAGTTCTACTTTCTTTACAAAACTGTAAGGACTCAAAATACCTAGTAAAATGCGTATATGGAGAATAGCAAATAAATTTATACCCACTTTACACAATCTTAAAACCCGTAAACTGGTTGCACATACACTATGTCCAGTGTGTCAAGCTGACGAGGAGACAGTAAGCCATCTATTCCGAGGTTGCACTTTCACACAGCAGGTTTTGCAAGGGATGGGAGCGATAGATACAACATGCAACAGAGAACACATATGGAAAAATTGGTTAGAGAAGGAATTCAACAACCAGAATACAGAAACATGCAAAATTAGATCCATTATCTACTGGGCTATTTGGTACAATCGCAATAAGATTTATCATGAAGGAACAAGAACTCAAGTAAATGAAATAGTGGCTTTTATCAAGGCTTATTATGCAGAAATAACAGTTATGGGGGAGTTTTCGAAATATGCGAATGGAGTTAACGAAAATATATGAAAACCACCGGATGATGACATTATAAAAATTAATTTTGACGCATCCTTTAGTCAACACATGAAGAGATTAGTTTCAGGTATTGTAGCGCGGAATAAAGAAGGGCTAGTGATGGCTGCATGTACCTTTCCATGGGAAAATATTCCAAATCCTGTTACCGCAGCAGCAAGGGCGTGTCTTCAAGCTCTCGTCATGGCGAAGGAAATGGGCTTCCGAGATATTTGTGTGGAAGGAGATGCATTATCCATAATACGCAAAGTTAATTCATTTGAGGAAGATAAATCAAACATCAGCAGCCTGATTAAAGAAATAAAGGGGAGAACCCCCAAATTCAGAAGTGTTGAGGTTTAGGCACGTACCTAGAGAAGCCAACAAAGCAGCTCACGAAATGGCAATAGAAGGAAGAAGATATGAAGACCCCCAATATTGGATTGAGGAGGTTCCGCAGGCGGTGGAAAGGCTAGTAAATCATGATAGAGGAAGCGACGATAGAGGTGGTTAAGAAAGAATAGAGTCCGGACTGTGTGACTTGGAGTCTGTCCGAAGAACTCGTTACCTTGCTAGAGACTGAGGTGTTAAAAAAGATTGATTTGGAAGAAAAATCGGTCTCTTAGAAGGCTGATACAGGATAATTTTTGAATAACAGGGAGAAGGAAGGGTGTTCAGACCAGAGGTTTTCTTTTGCAGTCGTTTCATTTTTCCATTTTTTTAAGTTAGTTGCTTTTGTTTTCTATTTTGAGTGTTTTAATGCACCGTTTTGGTGCCCAGTAGTTATTGAATAGTTGTTTTTTTTTTTTTCCTTTCCAAGGCCTGTAACCGAATTATGATTTCTTCCATTTATTAAAGGTATCAGTCAGTTTTCAAAAAAAAAATCACATCAATGATTTTAATAGATACATGTTAATAAATGAATCTAAATTTTTTAATTTAAAAAATAAAAGAATTAGATTTCTAAAATTAAAAATATTAAAACTAAATTTCAAATATATAAAAAACACAAATATTTAAAATATATTTTAATATTTAATTATTTACTCTATATTTAATTCAAAAAATAATTAATAATTAAGTGAACCATATTAAAATCCCTGGTAAGATGGAAAGGACCTTCATCCTAATGATAGGCGGATACCCAACCATGCTCCTTTTTCTTATTTTCATTTACAAAAATGGTTTAATTTCAACTTTAATCTTTCTATTATATTTAAATTTAAAATTTAATCATTATATTTTAATTTTAATATACTTCAATTTTATATTTTCATGATGTTATTAATTAGTCTAAATGATTAATATAGTTAAATTTTCGATTAAAATGTAACTTGATTATATATAATTTGAATACTTTAAGAGTTTTAGAGTCAAACACATCTTTTAGATTTGCCTTGCTTTTTTTGACAGTATCAAGCAATGGTCAAATTTCAATTTTAGACACTATATTATGCTAAAACTTGGCTTAAATCCATATACTTTAATTTTTGACATAATTTGGTCCTTCTATTTCTATAATATCGTTAATTAGTCTAAATAGTTAATATTATTAACTAATAATTACAATTTTGTAGTGATTTTCTTAAGATCATTATTCCAATAGAAAATTATTCTCAACGAGTTTGAACGCATGTTTTTAAGAAAAAAATCCATATTAGTATTTTCAACATAATGTTTATTAATTATATCACTACTAAGTGAAATTTTTTAGTTTTAAAATATCACGCTATTGAATTTAATTGAAAATTTTTAACGGTAGTAACAATAAAACCTGAATTTTTAATTTTGAAAAGTAAATGAACTAAATTATAATATTTCATTAAAAATTAAAAAAAAAACACTTTAATAGTTCTCGATAATTTTTTAAATAAAAGTATATTTTTTTATAAAAAATAAATTTCTTTATAAAAAAATTTTAATAATTTTATAAAAAATAAATAAAAATGATGAACATATTCATTAGGTAATATTTTTTTTACATTTTTATAAACTAAAAAAATATATTTTTTACATAAAATAAATATTTAATAACTTTAATAAATTTTATTTTTTAGATTTTTTAATATATTCTTTAATTATCAGCACAATTCGAATATTCGTTAGACCATATAAAAAAGTTAACATTTGTTTATTCGAAATATTAATTTGTGTGACGGAAATTAAATTTAGGTATCAGTTTGAACTAATAAAAATCTAGATACCAAAGTTAGGTATAAAATGGTATACCAATCTTTTTATAATTAAGATATATATCTTTTATGCATGTTTTAATGTCGACTAATCTTTTCTAGTAGTTAGCTCTTTTAAAAATATTATTTTCGAGATTGGGGTTCATTAGGTAGGTATGAACTTAGTTTATTGAATTTTCTGTTATATTAATGTTCCGATCGATTACAACTGTTTCTATCTATGGGTGAGTGGTCTATATAAATGAACCCAACATAGCCTAGTAAATCACATCTTCACTCATAAACCACTGAAACCAAAAAGAAAAGAAAAGAAAATGGTTAAGTCCGACAAGGCATCTCAATGGAGAGTACTGAGTGGCGAGAACAACTGGGATGGTTTACTCCAACCACTGAATCTCGATCTCCGCCGCTACATTATTCACTACGGTCAAAGGGCTGGTTCTGTTGGTGATCTTTACAATCAGAACAAACATGGTGAATTCCCCAAAGAGAAGTTTTTTGCAGAGGCCGGCCTTGAAAAAGGAAATCGTTTCAAGTACAGCGTCACCCACTACATTCATGCAGGGTCAGATATTGTTGAGCCCGCATGGTTTGGATTTGTGGCAGTAACAACAGATGAAGGAAAGGCTGTGTAACACCCCAAACCCGGCCTGGACGTTACGGCCAAGTCTGATGTGTCACATTGAAGTATTTTTCGAAAACTGTGCTTTCATTGAAAACCTTTGAAGTTTTTAAAAACTCTTACTATTAAACTTGAATAAAACATTAGCTTGTCTTTTTCCAAAACGTGATTCATTGAAATAATCATCCCTTTGCAAACATCGTTAAAACCTTTGTAAAAGTTTTATGAAAGCTTATAAACCCTTGTAGTTTGCAAAAACATGTTATTTTAAAGACAGATCAAATATCGAAAACTCAGATTTGTAACCTTTATAAAACATGTTATCTTGAAAACGGTTTAAGTATCAAATAAATTTGACATTTTTCGTTAAGACTTAAAGTGAATGGAAGCTGGGCATCAGGTAGGATTCCAGAAAAGAGGAGGGGAGTCGAATAGACTGCTTAAGTACCAAGCTCTTCTTGGATCCACTCCTAGACATGCACACTACCATTGCCACACTTTAACTATTTGAAATATTTATCTACAAGATCATTTAAAATTACGGAAGCTTTGCTTGGTTATCGTATTATTTTGAAAACAAGTAACTTTTATAAAAATCACGTCTTAAAATTATTTATTTTCAACTCGATTTAAATAATATCCTACGTAAGCTAAAACCAATTTAAATAAGTAAAGAATAAAACCCAAAATAAAAATAATTAAAGAGGCCCTTTTTACAACCCAAAACCAGAAATAAATAATTAAATCCAAATTCAAATAGGTAACTTAATTAGAAATCCAATAGTCCAGTCCATGTGGCCACTCTGAATCCCTCCCAGCTCCAAGTCCACCAGTCTAAGGCTCACCTGCAAGGATGGAAGGAAAAAGGGTGAGTTTGGAAAACTCAGTGTGCAACAAGCCACTTACAGAGCCCAAATCAATATCAGCATACTAGGCCTAAGCCCCCAAATTAGTCTCAACATATAACTGGGCCGAAGCCCTTTTCAAATATCGGTTACTGGGCCTTAGCCTTTTTCATAAATCAATTCACTGGGCCGAAGCCCTTTTCTGTAAACGGTATGGCCCAAAGGCCCATTTTAACATCACATATAATATTAGTGTATGTGTGCAAAGCCCATTTCAATATCACATGTAATGTCAATGTATGTATGCAAAGCCCAATTGGGGAGACTACTCAACCCACCATCCGCTACTCTCCACCCGTACCAACCAAGCTCTCCATGTGGGGAATAACTCAACCCACCCAACCAAACTCTCCATTGGTAGCATAGCTACTTTATCATATAACTGGAGGCCAAGCCTCTTTTAATAACTGGGGCAAAAGCCCTTTTCGGTAAACTGGGGCAAAGCCCTTTATCACTTCCTCCATCATATAATAACCCAACCCATACATTTAATGAGTAAAACATGGCATATCGTATACATGTCATAGCATATCATGTGCATATCATGTGCATATCATGTCATAGCATGTAAAATAACAATATCATAATCATCATATTCAGAATGAAACCCTAGGGGTATAATAGACATTTTTCACCTAGAGGCAAAATAGACATTTTCATGTTTTAAGGGTAATTACGTAATTTTATCCATTATTAGGGTTTTCCATGCTTATTCATCAATTCCAAATGTTTAAACAGCAATTTTAGCCTATTTTAGTACAACCGAGTTATGGGCCAAAAACCCTAATGGGCCCTATGTAGCTAGTTCAGTCGTTTAAGCCCACTTGGTCCAAATCTTACAATTAACTACTAATTTAACCAGTTTTAAGCCTATAGTCTATTAAGAAATGTCTATTGCCCATTTTTACCCATATGGGCCCATAAGCCCATTGGGCCCAATTTCAGCCCATCAAGGCCCAACTTACCATCGTGCACAAAATCGTGCCCTTACCTGTTCTATCGATCCAATCACCGATCTTATCGTATGTATCACGGCTCAAACCATTCACAAAACTACAAGTTCGAAATGCCGAAGTTTAGGCATTTTGGCTTTTCAGCAAATATTAATCTAAGCTACTATGAGGTTCATTACACACCTGCTTGCAACGAACGATGACTATATTTGATCCAAGCCAATCCTACATTCGATTACTAAAACATTAGACCACGAATCAATGATAACTAAATTTAACATACTCTTACCATATTCGGGCATCCATGAACAAGGCCCTAAATCCTTACCTTTGCTGAAGTTGATATCCAAATCTGGATCCGAATGCTCCACTGATCCAAGCCCTTAGTCAGCAGCTTTTAACCCTTACAAGCACAGAGTAAAATAATTGGTAACAGCCCCTTAAAGCCTTAGGCACTATTTCGATAGCCTCCCTAAACACATAGGGATTCCAACTTTTCCAAATCCCAAAAATAAGAATAGATCACAGTCAAGTCATTCATATCACCAACTTATATCCACGGTCAAACTAGCCCAATCATCACACAAGTTAGTCATTTACCCACGAGGGGCAAAACAGTCATTTAACACCCTAGGGGCAAAACGGTAATTTTACCCCATAGGGGTGTCTCGGTAATTCTACCCTATAGGGGTATTTCGGTAAATTTGCAAATCGAGGGTAAAATAGTAATTTTTACAAATTAAGGGTAAAACGGTAATTTTACAAATTAGGGGTAAAATGGTAATTTTACAAATTAAGGGTAAAATGGTAATTTTACAAATTAAGGGTAAAATAGTAATTTTACAAATTAGGGGTAAAACGGTAATTTTACAAATTATGGGTAAAATGGTAATTTTACAAATTAGGGGTAAAATGGTAATTTTACAAATTAAGGGTATGTTCGTCATTTTACAAATCGAGGGTACTTCTGTCATTGTACAAATCAAGGGTAATTAGATAATTTTATAAATCAGGATATTTCTTGTAATTTTACAAATCGAGGGTAATTCGGTAATTTTGTAAACCAAGGTATTTCAGTAATTTTGTAAACCAAGGGTATTTTAGTAATTTTGTAAACTAAAGCATTTCTAAACAGAGATAACAATGCGAATGGGCCTAGGGCCCATTGTCGACCCAAATGGACCCATACGCTCGTATGGCCCTTTTAGCCTAAATCTAGCCACAAATATGAGATTCACCTAATCTAGCCCAATATTTACTATACAATCAAACAACTTATCCAATTGGGCCCGCAGGCCCATTGGGCCCACATGGCCTCTTCGGCCCATCGCAGCCCGAAGTAGCCGTCCTACCGCTAGAGCAGTGAGAAATACACACCTGATAGGAGACTGAAGTTAATCTGCGCTCCAAACACTCTTAGCCGATGCCCAACCCAAACGGGCACGCCATAAAGCGAAAGGGATCAGCCAAGAAGGCTGTGCCTACTCTCCTCCTGGTTTGCTCTATTTAAAGCTAGCTCATCACCTGCTCTCATGTTAGCTTTCCGATGTGGGATTCTCTATCAATCCTCCCAAAATTAAAGCGTTAGCAAAATAATCAACCTTTGCGTGCAACGGGATTTGAACCAAAGTCCTCTCAATAACCCTATCAAGCCATCACCACTCGGACACAAGCTCCTTTGTGTCATAAGTCCAACACATTTAACTTTAAAGCTCACCTACTTGCTTCTAGATTTATTTAAAAGAAAAACCAAAATAAATTGCAAGAGCCAAGACTTGAACCTTGGACCCTTTGCTTCCTTGTCCCCTAAGTGGCGCTACTTTGCCACTACACCACATTCCTTTTTGTGTCTTATTCCACACATAATTCCTTACAACTCCTCTTTTCCAAGTCCTCTATTCCTTAAGTCCAAAAATCCAAGAATTCTCCGGGTTTTTAACCAACACTTAGGCCTTCCATAGGCCCAATAACACACTCCAAACACGAATTACACATCCATATATCAAAATTCCAACATTACACCAAATATCACAAAAATCCCGGAATCCCAAAAATTAGCCCAAGACTTTTCCCCACACTATGAATCCTTCGCAGTTCACTAAAATACCACATTAACCCATTAATAATAACCTTCCACAACAGAATTCAACACATCAATAATTTTATTTCGAACTATCTCACACCCGCACCCAGGCCTAAGGCCCAATACTTCTAGGCCCAAATTTAGGGTGTTACAGGTTATTCTTCGAAGGAGAGACATTTTGATTGCTTGGAGAGGAACCATACATTACACTGAGTGGTTTAATGATTTAATCGCTGCTCTGAAATCTGCTTTAGAATTGTTCGGGACTGGCACTGAGGCTAAGGTGCACTCCGGTTTCTTGTCTCTTTATAGTGGAACAAGGTCAAATTCTGTTGTTGACAACCTCAGTGCTAGACACCAGGTAATAATAATACAGTAATATATAAGTATGATTATATATATATATTATCAAATTCTCTCTTATTATTATTTTGTTAATTTGATTATTAATCTTTTTAATATATTAATTTTTTAACAATGTTGATATGATAACTCGTATCGTAATCATGTGTATTTCATGCATATCTTAAAATTTATAAAATAATATTCAAAAATAAAAATAAATTCAAAAAAATTAAATAGTTAATATATTCTTTAAAAAATGTATTAAGTATATGTGAATTTAAAATAAATATTCTTTTATTATAAAAAAATCAATTCTTTTAAAGGTTGATGATCAATTTGGACTATTTTTAAAAATTGGAGCTAAAATTAACACACAAAGAAAAAGGACAATAGCATAATTTATCATTATGCCTAATATATATGGTTTCATCTATTTGTTAATTTTATGTGATTGACCTCATACGTAGTGCATGCACATGTAGGTTCGAGATGCCTTAAGAGAGCTGATGGACAAATACAAAGACGAGGAAATAAGCATAACTGTTACAGGATTCAGCTTAGGTGGAGCATTAGCGACCCTAAATGCAATGGACATTGCCAATGAATATAACAAGCCCAGCAGCACCCTATTGGGTGCAAACAACCCGTGCATGGTGACAACTTTCACATTCGGCAGCCCTCAGGTTGGAGACTTTGGTTTCAAACAACTATTTAAGAAACTCGTTGATCATCATCATCTTCGTCTTTTAAGAATTAGAAATGCCAATGACCCAGTTCATAAATGGCCATTTAGTACCTTTACCCATGTGGGGGAAAAGTTGACCATTTATAGCAACGAATCACCTTACTTGAAGCATAAGTTGATATTTGGTAGATCATTGGAAGGTACTTATAATCCTCCCTCAATTGATTATTATCCAAATATTGTTACCGAGGAAGAAATAATAGCCAGCAGAGGCTTGGTGACCAACTGGATAGCTGGCTCTGTTAGTGCTCATAATATGGATGTATACCTGCATGGGATTGCGGGGTTACAAGAGGGAACGTTTGGGTTTCATTTGGAAGTTGATCTTGATATTGCACTGGTGAATAAGTATTTAGACCGCCTGAAAGATGAGTACGAAATTCCTGACCATTGGTGGAAAGGTGAGAACTGCAAAAGAATGGTTCAAGAGGATAATGGCCATTGGAAGGTTAAAGGTTAACATCTTAATACATAACTCATAAGCTTTAAGTATGTTTAAACCAAAGAAATAAATAAAGTGGCTAATCATTATCTTTGATTGGCCTAAACAATATTAATCATATTTCCTATTTTACTTGTATTTTCTCGTGTTTGGTTTATTGGCTATGAATAGTTATCTCATAATTTATGTAATAGGTTCATGATAGTATAGCCGTGATTTTCTCCTATTAAGGACATGTGAGTTGTATTGATATTGATCTTTATGTTATGTAATAATAATGACCTAATAAAAGTTATATGTTAGGTAAACTCTTTAAGTGTTTTCATGACCAAACAAACCATTATACATCTCTTTATATATATACACACACCATGATAATACAGTGAAATTATACCACTAATCTTTGTACTATATGTGTAAATTATGGATTTAGTCCCTATATATTTTAATTTTATCAATTTTAGTCTTTGTACTATTTGAATAGGTCAATTTTAGTTCATGCACTTCTTGAATTTTAAAATTTCAATCTTGACGCAAATGACAACAATTAAATCTGTTAGGTTAAATTTTGCCATTAGGCCTATACTATACGTAAAGTTATAGATTTAGCACATGTTCTTCAATTTGATCATTTTTAGTCCCTGTATTTTACAAAATTTGAAATTTGTCTTGACACAAACAACAATCGTTAATTTTATCAACTAAATCTTTTTCGAGAAATATATGAAAATAATAAGTTGATATGACATTATACATATGATAATATGTTTATCTCATAAGATTTTGATCATAGTATAACTTAATATATGAATCTAATGTTTATAAGATTTAAATAAAAAAATTGACCCCTACTCTTTTATTGGGTCGGTCTTGTTATTTTTAATTAAAATTTTAAAATTTTTATCACTTCTTTTTATGAATTTTGTTTATAACTTTTATGATTTTTAATAATTTTCAAATTTTAAAAGAGTTTAATTGATTTTTTTAAATATGTTACTAAGGCTTTTTTGGCCCTTTTAACATTATTAGTTTCAAAACTTTTTGATTTACTTCCAATAAAAGAGTAGGGATAAAATTGAATAAATTTGTAAAAGTTGAGGGTTAAAATTGTTATTATGCCGTGTATATGAACACCAAAATTTAACATAGTGGCTACTTTGCTCATTCATATAATATATAGAGACTAATTTGCCCATCTTTTCAATGAAGGGGCTAAACTGCAATTTAAGATATAATATAGGGAGTTTGTGGTATTTTTTACCTATTTATGTTACTTATATTGGCAAGTACAGTAATATCTCTTTTACAATTATACATTTATTTTTAATATTTTTTCTATTTTTATTTTAAAAAAATTGTTTATAGTTAAGAATAAGTGAAAGTTAAATTTATAAAAATTTTAAAATTAAAATAAAATTAATAGAATTTGTACACATTTTATTTCTAATGATTTGATTGAATAATCATCAAAACAATCAAATATTAATGGAATTACATAGTGTTTAGTTTCACTGTAATCGTAAATTTATTCTGGACATATGATTTTTTACTGATATTAAATAATAATAATAAAATAATATTTAAATATTTTATAAATTTTTTAAAAATATTTTATAATTAGTTGGGTTTTAAATAAATTTTCTATTATTAATTATATTTAAATAATTTGTTAAAATATTAATATGTGTATTAAATAATACTTCAATTTTTTTTGTTAGGCTGTGTTTAGTAACCATGAAAACATTTTCCGGAAAATGTTTTTCTAATTTTACGCTGTTTAGTTACATGAAAATATTTTACATAAGTAAAACGTTTTCAGAAACACGGTAAAATGGGATGCTTTTTATGTAAAATGTCTTACGGATTTTTTTTCCGTAAGTCATTTTCCAGACTCTCACTTTCCCTTGCGCCATTCATCTTCCTTCTTCTTCATCCATCCAGGTATTTTCTACTTTTACTTCCGTTCTTCTTCTTCTGTTCTTCTTCTTTCATTTTTCCTTTCGCATAATCTCTTCTAATGGTAGCTTTTCGGTGTTAGGTGCTTTCTCTTTCGCATACAACCAGTATCATCCTTGTGTCGTTCTTCATCTTCTCATCCAGGTAACTTTTCTCCTGTTCTTCTTCCATTCTTCATCTTTAATTGAAAGTGTAAAAACGTTATTTAGGCTCCGTTTGTTTGCAGGTAAAATATTTTCTGGAAAATGATTTCTGGAAAATGATTTCCTGGAAAATGATTTCTGGAAAATGATTTCCTGGAAAATGATTTCTGGAAAATGATTTCTGGAAAATAATTTACTTTTCTGGTGTTTGGATGAATCTGTGTAAAATATTTTCTGTTGTTTGGCAAATTTCCTGAAAATATTTTCCTGAAAAGCTGTTTTATAATAAAAATTTATATATTTAAAGAATTTATTATCTTTTCTTTGTTTGATTGAGTTTATTTTATATATATATATATATATATTAATACATTTATATTTTAAATTGTTTTTAACATGTATTGCAATGATTTATTTATAAATAAATAAATCATTTTAAATATATAATAATACTCAATTATTAAACTAGAATATTAACCGTCCTAAATTGAAAACAACCAAAGTCAAATAATTATTTGTAATTGTGTTATAAAAAAAATAAAAAACAAGGATTGAATAATTATAAATTAGCTTCTAAACCACAATTAATACTAGAAATTAATAATATTATCCAAATGCATAATTAGTATTACACTGCATGATAACAACAACATTATCCAAGTGCATAACTAATATTACACCACATGATAACTAATATTACACCACATTATAACAACATTGTCCAAGTGCATAACTAATATTACACCACATTATCAATATCTTCAACCTTGAGAAAATTTTTGAAGCCAAATTTTTCTATGCTTCTTACTTTTAACTAAAAAAGCTTTTGCCTCAGATTCATGACTCACTAAATAATCAAACACAGAACAAAGGAAGTCATCATCAAACCCTTCTACCTCCATTGACATCACTTCTTTGTAAAGATGTGGTGTCTTATCCGCAGTAAATTGTTTCAAAGCATTAGCAATTTCGCCAAGTTGTTCACTCACAAGTTTAATTTGTTCATCTTCGACACTTTCTTGAGCCTTTTTTCTTTTACGTTTGGATGTACCAGATGAAGATACATTTGTTCTTACCTCTTCAGTCGCTTCATTCTCACAGTCTATAGGCACTGAACCTATGTTATCATCATCCAAATCTATGTCAGCAAATGTTCGGGCAAAACTCCCTATTGCCATATCTTTGCCAACAACCAAAGCCATTTCATCGTAATGATCAATGCTTTTATTCAAAAATGGTTCATACTTCTGGTGTGCCTGTTGGATATTATATAAAATTAGAATAACAAGTAAAAAAAAATTGAAATATACTTAACATATACATACATATATCACCATTACTGCTGCATCATATGTCGCTCTATCACATGTGATCATTTTCATGTTATCATCCCATCCAAAACCACTTTCACCCCGAATTGTGCATATAATCTGCCACTGTTTATTTACAGTCCTCAAATGATTTTCCACATGTTTTGCATCGCATTGGACTTGAAATTTTTCAGAAATAGCTTCGACAACTCGATTAATAGAAGCTGCTTTGTAAGTATTAGAAGGCTTATTTCCTTTCTGGGCCTCCTCAGCTAAAATTTCAAGAAAAAGATGTTCCATCGGTTTTGTCCACCTGAATTGCTTGGAGGTTCCTTCTTGGTTTCCCTTACCCATTCTACATTAATAATTGTCATTGTCAATCATTTCAATATCCAACAAGTTTAAAACATAATAAATTCAATATCTAACAAGCTTGAAACATAATCAATATCTAACAAAATCAAGACATAATAATTTTAGAATCCAACAAACATAATAAATTTCAGAATCCAACATTAACAAAAAAAAAAATTTAATAAAACATACATAATAGAGAAACTACAACCCTAAGCCCTAAACCTACATAATATTTCTAGCCATATAATCAGTCCACATAGTTTGTGCAATTTCATCTCTCTTAGCAGACCATTCTCTTGCTTCTTCTCTTTCTTCTCGCTCCGTAAGAGTTGATATTATCAAATCAGACTGAGGCTCCTCGTATAATCCTTGATTAAGTAAATCACTAGGATCAACTCCCATGATATGATTATGAATGATGCAACAAGCCAAAACTATATCTACTTGAGTTTGAAAATTCCAAAATGGTTCAGCATCTAATACACGAAACCGTTTCTTCAAAATCCCAAAAACACGTTCAATAGTGATTCGCAATGATGAATGACGAAGATTAAAGAGTTCCTTTTCATTTTCAGGCCCCTGAGCACTAAACTCTTTTAAATGATATCGAACACCACGATATGGGGTAATATATCCATTACGGATGCCATATCCAGCATCAGCAAGATAATATTTACCTACAATTTGACAAACATAATTATTACTAATAAATTATGAGCTTAGTAGAACTATTTGGTATTTAATGTTTTATAATTCTTACCTTCCGGAATTTTTAATCCTCTTGGGCGTGAAAGTGCATCACTTAAAATACGAGAATCATGTGCACTACCTTCCCAACCAGCTAGAACATAGGAAAATTTCAAATCAAATGTAATGGCAGCCAATACATTTTGTGTCGTCCCCCATTTACGGCTACGAAATCTTCCTTGAATGTTAAGTGGAACGGATGCACGAACATGAGTTCCATCTAATCCTCCAATACAATCTTTAAAATAAGGATAAAACCTTGGATTGTTTCTGATTTCACTAGGAGTTGACTCATCAGGTAATCTAATAACTAGCTTATACAATTTCAAAACAGCTCTCAATACAACCCTAAAGTAACGATGAATTGTCTCAGTTGATCTATAATATCTAGATCCTATCACTCGAAACCTTACATTATGACCAATTATATGTAAAAATATAACTACTTGCTCCCTAATATTCACCAATTTAGTTGATTGTAACAAATTATTTCTACTAAGAATATCACACAAATTAAAAAATGCAACCGGTCTCGTCCTTATCATATCAATACAATACCGGTCACCACTATATAAAATACTATTAATATAATTTTCTCTTTCATAATCTCGATTCACACGAGGGTGAGAAGTAATTTCCTTCCTAGTTTTTAATTTTTTTATCCAGAGAGCCCCAAAAGCTAAAACTGAAGCCACGAATCCGACAATTGCATTTTGATGTTGATTACGATCCATCTACACAAAATAATATCACACAAATATTTGATCACTACAAAAAATACATAAACTTTTCATAAGGGCACATATATGACAAAAGTTATCTTGTCTAAAGTGCATATATATATATATATATATATATATATATAAGTTTCTCAAGCAATGACTTAAGCAATGCCTGAAGTTACCATGACTAAAAAGAATAGAGTTAACTAACCAAACCCAACATAAATAATAACATAAAAAGGCATAATTCAAGACATATTTATCATAATCTGTAGTACCCAATAGAACAAATTTTGCATCCTACACATATTTGTGATTATTATATTTTATTTTCCAATTAGTGAAAATTTTTAAATATTATAGAATAAATATATATTTTAAAAAAATTAAGAAAACTGATAAATAAACGATTTTATTCAATTTGGTTATATACAATATTCAATTGAACTTGATCTCTATTCTTAATAATAAGACTACATGCGTACATATGTATGTATGTTTTTTAAAGATCAATTTAAGCTACCAATAGTTGTTAGATTATGGCACAATTATAATGGCAGTGGAAAAAAACCCAATGGACAAACAATGGCACCTACTTGGAACCTTTACTATAATATATATATATATATATATATATATATACGGTTTCATTTTTTGTTTCTGCTATTAACAAAATGAGATTGACAATAGTTTTCAATTGAGACCATTACAAGTTAATTTTGTGATGATAACAATAGTAGACCAAAAGACAATTGAACTACCGATTGCTTAAGGCAAAAAACTGCACACTTTTACATGACTTTTTTTTTAATCATAAATCATATTTTAAATGATAAATCTAGTAAGCATATTCAGACACTGCCAATAACCATAAACTTAAAAAATAAAATATATATTATTTGACTTATTGTTTTTTTTTTGCTAGTACAACAACTATGAAAGCTGCATAAAAACAAAGTAATCAGCAGGTACAAAATGACCCATCCTAAAAACATAAACATAGACAGATCGCAACAAACAGAACATTAAAATCCCAAATTACACCTATCTGTTGAACAAACCTCAAACCAGACAAAAATCTAATTCCCACAAGTCACTCTAGGTGATTGTTTCCATGCTATTCCAAGTTCTCACTTTAAAGCTTCCAATCTTTGTAGCTTTGAATGCAATGGCCATCATAAGATACCTTAAAAATACTTCTTTGTTATTCAAAATTTGAAGCTTAATCAGTTACAAATGATTAAAAGTAGTAAGTAAAGTTCGTCCTCAATAATTATCAATTCAGACAAAATAACAAAAGAAAAAATAGAGATGAAAAAATAAAGAAAACCACTGCTACTTTTAACAGCCATTTTAGTCATATAACTTGCAAAGGCATACTGCCTAAACACAAATAAACTCAGAAATAAACTGCATACTGCCTTGTGTTTCTTATGTAATAGTCTAAATTTTAAGCTATTTATCAACTGTTTTTTTTCCTGCAGATCAAAATGGAATTAGTCTATATATCACTAAAGGATATCTATCTTGTAAAGACTATTAGTTGAGGTCCCTCGTTAGATTTTGTACTATGTTGTTAGCTTTGGAACGGCCATAGAATCATTTGAACTTGATTTGTAGATTCCATAAAAATGAATTTACTGCCTTTCCTAAATTAATCATATAACGTTTTGAAAATTTGAAGATTTCCAAATTGGAATTTTAGAATTTCAAGCACCTGGAATAGGATATATGTAACCTGTATTTTTTTATATCCTTTAAAATTCTATACTCCATGAAGTCTTAAGCATGTGGAGGGGTTGTACCCTCCACACCTTATTAGGATTTTTTAGTGGAAGCTTGCTGGGTATTTTTCCTTAAGAGTAAGCTCCTCTGAATTGAGCTCTCTTTCCCTCTGCTAGTTTGTCAAGATCGTTAATCAGCATCTCTAAGTTCATCACTATGGCATTAATGTTTCCACAAATGTCTTTGTTTCATGATTTAAGGAGTTTTTTTTTTTTTTTTGACAACTTCCAAGTGATAATCAACTAACCTCATTTAACTTAAACACATGGAGATAAGCATATATAATTTTAAACTGTTTAAAATCCAGAAATAGAAAATCTAGTCAATAACCTTCAATTCAATGTTTTAAACTGTCACATGAAAAAAAAAGCAGATTGCAGAGATGGGGTAAGTGGGTATTAGCAGAAAAGGGAAAAACAAGAAGCCTAAGCGTGAGGTTTTTGGTGTCTTTGTCTAAACCCTTAAATGCTCCTGTCCTCTGTATATTTGCTTAAGGCTGTGTTTGGTAACCATGAAAACATTTTTCGGAAAATGTTTTCCTAATTTTACGCTGTTTGGTTACATGAAAATATTTTACATAAGTAAAACGTTTTCAGAAACACGGTAAAATGGGATGCTTTTTATGTAAAATGTCTTACGGATTTTTTTTCCGTAATTCATTTTCCAAACTCTCACTTTCCCTTGCGCCGTTCATCTTCCTTCTTCTTCATCCATCTAGGTATTTTCTACTTTTACTTCTGTTCTTCTTCTTCTGTTCTTCTTCTTTCATTTTTCCTTTCGCATAATCTCTTCTAATGGTAGCTTTTCGGTGTTAGGTGCTTTCTCTTTTGCATACAACCGGTATCATCCTTGCATCGTTCTTCATCTTCTCATCCAGGTAACTTTTCTCCTCTTCTTCTCCATTCTTCATCTTTAATTGAAAGTGTAAAAACGTTATTTAAGCAAATATACAGAGGACAGGAGCATTTAAGGGTTTAGACAAAGACACCAAAAACCTCACGCTTAGGCTTCTTGTTTTTCCCTTTTCTGCTAATACCCACTTACCCCATCTCTGCAATCTACTTTTTTTTTCATGTGACAGTTTAAAACATTGAATTGAAGGTTATTGACTGGATTTTCTATTTTTGGATTTTAAATAGTTTAAAATTATATATGCTTATCTCCATTTGTTTAAGTTAAATGAGGTTAGTTGATTATCATTTGGAAGTTGTCAAAAAAAAAAAAAACTCCTTAAATCATGAAACAAAGACATTTGTGGAAACATTAATGCCATAGTGATGAACTTAGAGATGCTGATTAACGATCTTGACAAACTAGCAGAGGGAAAGAGAGCTCAATTCAGAAGAGCTTACTCTTAAGGAAAAATACCCAGCAAGCTTCCACTAAAAAATCCTAATAAGGTGTGGAGGGTACAACCCCTCCACATGCTTAAGACTTCATGGAGTATAGAATTTTAAAGGATATAAAAAAATACAGGTTACATATATCCTATTCCAGGTGCTTGAAATTCTAAAATTCCAATTTGGAAATCTTCAAATTTTCAAAATGTTATATGATTAATTTAGGAAAGGCAGTAAATTCATTTTTATGCTACAAATCCAGTTCAAATGATTCTATGGCCGTTCCAAAGCTAACAACATAGTACAAAATCTAACGAGGGACCTCAACTAATAGTCTTTACAAGATAGATATCTTTTAGTGATATATAGACTAATTCTATTTTGATCTGCAGGTAAAAAAACAGTTGATAAATAGCTTAAAATTTAGACTATTACACAAGAAACACAAGGCAGTATGCAGTTTATTTATGAGTTTATTTGTGTTTAGGCAGTATGCCTTTGCAAGTTATATGACTAAAATGGCTGTTAAAAGTAGCAGTGGTTTTCTTTATTTTTTCATCTCTATTTTTTCTTTTGTCATTTTGTCTGAATTGATAATTATTGAGGACGAACTTTACTTACTACTTTTAATCATTTGTAACTGATTAAGCTTCAAATTTTGAATAACAAAGAGGTATTTTTAAAGTATCTTATGATGGCCATTGCATTCAAAGCTACAAAGATTGGAAGCTTTAAAGTGAGAACTTGGAATAGCATGGAAACAATCACCTAGAGTGACTTGTGGGAATTAGATTTTTGTCTGGTTTGAGGTTTGTTCAACAGATAGGTGTAATTTGGGATTTTAAGGTTCTGTTTGTTGCAATCTGTCTATGTTTATGTTTTTAGGATGGGTCATTTTGTACCTGCTGATTACTTTGTTTTTATGCAGCTTTCATAGTTGTTGTACTAGCAAAAAAAAAAAAAAGTCAAATAATATATATTTTATTTTTTAAGTTTATGGTTATTGGCAGTGTCTGAATATGCTTACTAGATTTATCATTTAAAATATGATTTATGATTAAAAAAAAAGTCATGTAAAAGTGTGCAGTTTTTTGCCTTAAGCAATCTGTAGTTCAATTGTCTTTTGGTCTACTATTGTTATCATCACAAAATTAACTTGTAATGGTCTCAATTGAAAACTATTGTCAATCTCATTTTGTTAATAGCAGAAACAAAAAATGAAACCATATATATATATATATATTATAGTAAAGGTTCCAAGTAGGTGCCATTGTTTGTCCATTGGGTTTTTTTCCACTGCCATTATAATTGTGCCATAATCTAAAAACTATTGGTAGCTTAAATTGATCTTTAAAAAACATACATACATATGTACGCATGCAGTCTTATTATTAAGAATAGAGATCAAGTTCAATTGAATATTGTATATAACCAAATTGAATAAAATCGTTTATTTATCAGTTTTCTTAATTTTTTTAAAATATATATTTATTCTATAATATTTAAAAATTTTCACTAATTGGAAAATAAAATATAATAATCACAAATATGTGTAGGATGCAAAATTTGTTCTATTGGGTACTACAAATTATGATAAATATGTCTTGAATTATGCCTTTTTATGTTATTATTTATGTTGGGTTTGGTTAGTTAACTCTATTCTTTTTAGTCATGGTAACTTTAGGCATTGCTTGAGTCATTGCTTGAGAAACTCTTATATATATATATATATGTATGCACTTTAGACAAGATAACTTTTGTCATATATGTGCCCTTATGAAAAGTTTATGTATTTTTTGTAGTGATCAAATATTTGTGTGATACTATTTTGTGTAGATGGATCGTAATCAACATCAAAATGCAATTGTCGGAGTCGTGGCTTCAGTTTTAGCTTTTGGGGCTCTCTGGATAAAAAAATTAAAAACTAGGAAGGAAATTACTTCTCACCCTCGTGTGAATCGAGATTATGAAAGAGAAAATT
Organism: Gossypium stocksii; assembly: GCA_020496765.1. Taxonomy (NCBI): domain Eukaryota; kingdom Viridiplantae; phylum Streptophyta; class Magnoliopsida; order Malvales; family Malvaceae; genus Gossypium; species Gossypium stocksii. The sequence continues at coordinate 9,329,749 of CM035623.1, forward strand.
ATATTAATAGTATTTTATATAGTGGTGATCGGCATTGTATTGATATGATAAGGATGAGACCGGTTGCATTTTTTAATTTGTGTGATATTCTTAGTAGAAATAATTTGTTACAATCAACTAAATCGGTGAATATTAGGGAGCAAGTAGTTATATTTTTACATATAATTGGTCATAATGTAAGGTTTCGAGTGATAGGATCTAGATATTATAGATCAACTGAGACAATTCATCGTTACTTTAGGGTTGTATTGAGAGCTATTTTGAAATTGTATAAGCTAGTTATTAGATTACCTGATGAGTCAACTCCTAGTGAAATCAGAAACAATCCAAGGTTTTATCCTTATTTTAAAGATTGTATTGGAGCATTAGATGGAACTCATGTTCGTGCATCCGTTCCACTTAACATTCAAGGAAGATTTCGTAGCCGTAAAGGGGGGACGACACAAAATGTATTGGCTGCCATTACATTTGATTTGAAATTTTCCTATGTTCTAGCTGGTTGGGAAGGTAGTGCACATGATTCTCGTATTTTAAGTGATGCACTTTCACGCCCAAGAGGATTAAAAATTCCGGAAGGTAAGAATTATAAAACATTAAATACCAAATAGTTCTACTAAGCTCATAATTTATTAGTAATAATTATGTTTGTCAAATTGTAGGTAAATATTATCTTGCTAATGCTGGATATGACATCCGTAATGGATATATTACCCCATATCGTGGTGTTCGATATCATTTAAAAGAGTTTAGTGCTCAGGGGCTTGAAAATGAAAAGGAACTCTTTAATCTTCTTCATTCATTATTGCGAATCACTATTGAACGTGTTTTTGGGATTTTGAAGAAACGGTTTCGTGTATTAGATGCTGAACCATTTTGGAATTTTCAAACTCAAGTAGATATAGTTTTGGCTTGTTGCATCATTCATAATCATATCATGGGAGTTGATCCTAGTGATTTACTTAATCAAGGATTATACGAGGAGCCTCAGTCTGATTTGATAATATCAACTCTTACGGAGCGAGAAGAAAGAGAAGAAGCAAGAGAATGGTCTGCTAAGAGAGATGAAATTGCACAAACTATATGGACTGATTATATGGCTAGAAATATTATGTAGGTTTAGGGCTTAGGGTTGTAGTTTCTATATTATGTATGTTTTATTAATTTTTTTTTTTGTTAATGTTGGATTTTGAAATTTTAGTTTATTATGTTTGTTGGATTCTAAAATTATTATGTCTTGATTTTGTTAGATATTGATTATGTTTCAAGCTTGTTAGATATTGAATTTATTATGTTTTAAACTTGTTGGATATTGAAATGATTGACAATGACAATTATTAATGTAGAATGGGTAAGGGCAACCAAGAAGGAACCTCCAAGCAATTCAGGTGGACAAAACCGATGGAACATCTTTTTCTTGAAATTTTAGCTGAGGAGGCCCAGAAAGGAAATAAGCCTTCTAATACTTACAAAGCAGCTTCTATTAATCGAGTTGTCGAAGCTATTTCTGAAAAATTTCAAGTCCAATGCGATGCAAAACATGTGGAAAATCATTTGAGGACTTTAAAGAAACAGTGGCAGATTATATGCACAATTCGGGGTGAAAGTGGTTTTGGATGGGATGATAACATGAAAATGATCACATGTGATAGTGTGACATATGATGCAGCAGTAATGGTAATATATGTATGTATATGTTAAGTATATTTCAATTTTTTTTACTTGTTATTCTAATTTTATATAATATCCAACAGGCACACCAGAAGTATGAACCATTTTTGAATAAAAGCATTGATCATTATGATGAAATGGCTTTAGTTGTTGGCAAAGATATGGCAACAGGGAGTTTTGCCCGAACATTTGCTGACATAGATTTGGATGATGATAACATAGGTTCAGTGCCTATAGACTGCGAGAATGAAGCGACTGAAGAGGTAAGAACCAATGTATCTTCATCTGGCACATCCAAACGTAAAAGAAAAAAGGCTCAAGAAAGTGTCGAAGATAAACAAATTAAACTTGTGAGTGAACAACTTGGCGAAATTGCTAATGCTTTGAAACAATTTACTGCGGATAAGACACCACATCTTTACAAAGAAGTGATGTCAATGGAGGTAGAAGGATTTGATGATGACTTCCTTTGTTCTGTGTTTGATTATTTAGTGAGTCATGAATCTGAGGCAAAAGCTTTTTTAGTTAAAAGTAAGAAGCATAGAAAAATTTGGCTTCAAAAATTTTCTCAAGGTTGAAGATATTGATAATGTGGTGTAATATTAGTTATGCACTTGGACAATGTTGTTATAATGTGGTGTAATATTAGTTATCATGTGGTGTAATATTAGTTATGCATTTGGATAATGTTGTTGTTATCATGTAGTGTAATACTAATTATGCATTTGGATAATATTATTAATTTCTAGTATTAATTGTGGTTTGGAAGCTAATTTATAATTATTCAATCCTTGTTTTTTATTTTTTTTATAACACAATTACAAATAATTATTTGACTTTGGTTGTTTTCAATTTAGGACGGTTAATATTCTAGTTTAATAATTGAGTATTATTATATATTTAAAATAATTTATTTATTTATAAATAAATCATTGCAATACATGTTAAAAACAATTTAAAATATAAATGTATTAATATATATATATATATATATATATAAAATAAACTCAATCAAACAAATAAAAGATAATAAATTCTTTAAAAATTTAAATTTTTATTATAAAACAGCTTTTCAGGAAAATATTTTCAGAAAATTTACCAAACAACAGAAGATATTTTATACAGATTTATCCAAATACCAAAAAAATAAATTATTTTCTAGAAATTATTTTCCGAAAAATATTTTACCTGCAAACAGAGAGTTAATATTGAAATTTTCCATTTGATCTTTCCCGCGCAAAACTACTCAACTGACCACAGTCCCACGCAAATGCAATTCATCTCTGAACCCTAATTCAAAAATTCCCTATTTTCTTTCCCTATCACATCACGGCTTCCCCGCACTCTCTCCTTCGCTAGAATGGCTTCCAAATTCCCCGACGAGCCACCCTCAAACACGCAGGAAACGGACGAAGAAACCATCGCATTCAGGAAGAAGCTGTCGCGGCGAGTTAGTTTCGCTGAGTGCGAGATCACCTCGGTCCACATCTTCAACCGCGACGATGACTACGAGTCCCCGCAGCATTCCACTCCCACGCCAGCCTCTGAAAGGGGAAAGGAAGTGCTGGGTCTCTTTAGGGATTTGATTGACAGTGATGACGATGATAATGATAATGACGTTTTGAGTGTGGAGAAGTCGTTCTTGAGGCCGATGGAGTCGCCTTCACCCGGTGGAAGTAGCACATTTGGATCTGCTATTTCTAATGACGGTCGGTTTAGCTTGCATTCTCCATTCTTAGTAAGCATTTGTTTTTGTTTGACGAAGTTTAGGGTTTGTAATTGTTTAGGCGTGATTTGGTTGTTATTTCCGCTTATGATTTTTGTTTTAGAAAGCAAAGTGCAAAAATTGCGACTTTTATATCAGTTCTTCAAAATGGAAAATTAAGCAAGTGGCGAAAGCATCTACCAAATGAAGCCTAAGTAATACGCCATTGCTTAAAGTTTTGTAAGATAAAAAAGTTTTTATGTTAAAAGGAGAATTCTAATGATTTCAGCTAATGAAAAGAATGGTTAATGCTAATAAATGCCGTGTTTTGAAGTTTTTGCTGAAATATCTTGTTGCAGAAGACAACTTTTTCGGACCAGTGTCTGTAAACTTCATTCAACCTGGAAGATTATCTGATTCTGCTGCTTCAGATGACAACCACGATATCACTATGGATTCAATCACATTTTCTATGCACTTCCGTAGCATTGCAGATTCAGAGTCAGGAGAGCTCAATACTTTAACTACCACAGGAGTTTGTCTTCCATCTGAAGAGAAGACGCCTTGCCAAGCTACCATGCTGTCTGATCCTAAAAGTTTTATGGTGTTAACGAAGGCGAAGAAGGTAAAGTCACCGTCACCTGTGCCTATCAGTAAATTTAGTGGTGGTGAAGAATATAATGGCATGAGCCTTGTTGGAGAAAGCATGCGTAGGTATGATTATGGAAAGCTCTCTCCCACATTGGAAGCTCTTCTGGCTGAAGGCAGTAAGGAGTTAAATGCCATTCCTGCTTTTGATTCTACCACTCCAAAGTCATCAAGCGAAGTTGCCTTATCTTATGGTCATAAGAATGACTGCACGGAACTGTCATATTATAGGAATCAAGAGCTCTGCAACATGAATAATCATGATATGTCTGGTAAGGGAATTTCTTTTGCTCAGGACAAAATGATTGAGTCAACAGGTGATTCAGCAACCACTCTTACTGATCAAACTATGTGTGACTGCTCGTTGAACCCTAAGGATGGTTCAGTTGCTGAAAATTTTGTTGATCACCAAATCCAAACTCCTAATCAGCTGAATAAAGTACGTTATCTTATGAATCTGATGTTATCCAGATCACTTTTCTCAATAATTTGGTTATTTTCCAATCATTTAAATTGGTAAATTCAGTGAACAAAGTATATTCTCCTATTAATTGAATGTTAAGTAAGATTTTATTTTTCTGAATGTTTTTGTTGTTTTATTTTTAATAATTTAGTTTTGGCACTTTCAGTAAGTCGATTTGCTTGGGGTGTAGCTACTTGCTAAACGATGGGATTCATGGAGATTTCATTTATATTATGGCGTTTCCTATCCTAACATCTGGCAAAATAATCTCCTTTTCTTTTTGAGATTTGGGCTATTTAACTCTATTCTATTTAGGAATTTATCTTTCGAACTTTCAATACAATGACATGCCATACATGGAACTACTGCCATTGTCAACTCATGAAGGGTTACTTCAGTAGTTTTAGCCATACAGTTTCATATATTTATTCCATACACTTGTAGGTGCAGGAGTTGAATGAAAATTATATGCTTGTTCACTGTTCAGCTATTGTTTCCTTTTTTTTCAGGAAGAAATGCATAGGTCTCCATTAGCAGGTTCCATACACTCATTATCTGCTAAAAGACAACAATTACTTCTGGACACTACAAATTCACCAAGACATGCACTTTTTGTTACTCCGTCCCCAAAACAATCAGGTTCTTTTTTGTGTCAGGGAAGCATAAAACAGGGTGGGAGTGTGCCTTCTATCCTGAAAAGTAACATCAAATTAAAAATTCTGGAGTGTACTCCCCTTGCTTCTGCTTTCAATGATGGAATTTTGAAGTCAAAAATTAGATTATCAGATTCCCTTTCTTCTAGAGCTTCAGCTTGTTCATTCAGTAAAATTATGGAACCAAGTGAAGATTTCCAGTGCCAACAGGTAACTGCACCGGCTATTAATCTGAAGGAGCAGTTATCTGGTGTTGGTCTGAAGCAGGGGGAAATTGATGGTCCTGTAACTCCAAAAAACATCAGCTACTTGAGCCAAGATGGAGGGACCACAGAGCTTTTAGAAGATAAAGAACATTACGAAAACTATGCTGAAAGAATGGGCATAACTACTGCATTTAATTCCTTACCCATGGGGATCACACTTGAAATTGGCAAAGATAATAGAAATCTTGATACAGCCTATAAGCTTGTTTCTCCACTGGTGAATAGGTCAAAAGAGAAGTTATGCTCATCAACAGAGCATCATAGCAGTCTGTCTGGCAATTTAAAGCCTCATGATCAGGATAACAGCATCATTATTGTTTCTAGAGAGGAGCCCAACTCACTAGAAACAGTTCCTAGTAGTAATTATTTAACTGCAACAGCTGAAAACAGAACACAGTCCAGCTTACCACTTATTAAGGCCAACCATTTAACTGGGACTTCTATAGTAAAAAAGTTGAATGAAGGAGAAAGTAATGGACTTGATATGCTGAATGCTTCTGAGAACTCTAGGAACTTCCCTGAGGGATTTACCTTGAAATTGCAATCAAGAAGCCCAGAGAAAAACATCGAGACTGCAATTGAAATAACCCAGTTCAGTGGAAGTTTCATTCAGGAACAGATAAAAGTTTCTTCTTATGCTTCTCCAGATGCACCTAGAAGCAAAAATGACCAGTTGCCTTTAAAGGTATACATCTTCTCTGTATCTTCTCTTGATTGCCTGAATGTTTCCTAGCTCAGCATTCAAATTATGCTTGACATTTAAAGTCTGGTGCAATGATTGCTCAGAGCCCCTTCAGAAAGAAGCAAACTCAGAGTCCAACTTCAAAAGAGCCAAGTTGCAGCCCGTACAGGAAAGAAATGCATAGGGGACTATGTGGTGATAATATGCAACTACCTGTTGCAAAGGATGTACTATCTCTTAGGTGCCATTCAACTATACAAACTATTGATAACCATATTCAAAGATCTGTGCAGGACCCAAGTCCTGACCAAGACACTCAGAACTCTTCAAAAAGAAAAAGAATAAGTGAAGTAGTTCTTGCAGACATGCACCCCACAGATAAAAATAAGTGTATCCAGCAGAGTCCAAATTTTCGTGAAATTGGAGAAAAAAATATGGAGCATATGTTGGAATATTCGAATGGAAGTAACATAGGAAACAAAGGAATTGAAGGTGGCAAAACATTGATGAATATGACTGATGTATGTGCACAATGCCACTTATTTGTGGCACATTCAGGTTTGCTGATATAGAATGCAAGATTTTCCTGTTAGTCTTCCTGTTGAATTGATTTGTACAACTTATATTGCAGATTTCCAGCAAACTTTCGGCAGATACAAAACAGCTACTGTCTCCTAGTTTTGATAAACTAAATATAAAAGTGGTAGATATCTTGTTTCTGTAATTACAACATTTTTTTACAACATTTTTCTAATGCAGGTATAATTACTGATAACATCTTTCCATAACCTAAACCCTGTGTAATAGTTTCCTTTTCTTCTTTCTTTGCCTTGAAAATTGGAATATCCAGATAAACATGTTGGAAGATATATTACTTCATCAGCAGAAGGTTAATAAGTTAGAGATGCTCTGTTCTGAAATCCAATCCAAACTAGGTTCAGTAAGTAAAATTGCCCACTTTTATGTTATTTTGCTGGGATACTCATTGCTTCCCCTACTAACCAAACTAGACTATCTTCTTGCTTATGCTGCCCTCATATATTGCTGTTGGCAGGCTTATGGTCAATCCTGCAGTATTCAGTATAAGAGGTGCTTCCAGTTCACTCCCACAGCTTGATTATGAATGCGACTGATATTGGTTTCTGAAGTTATTAGGGAAACTGGTTTAATGTTACAAGTTGAAAAGTTGATGAATTAATGTCCTTGCAGTGTAGCTGAAACAAGACTATTGCTCTATAGATTAATTTATGAAAAGGCTAAATTGCAGTTGATGCAAGTGAAGCGTGAAAGATTGCTGGTATTTGCTTTTCTTTATCTCTTTTTCTGGGGAGGGGAGGGGGGTTCTGCTCAAATGTGTATTCTTTATCACCTTCCTTTATCCCTCAATTAGAATCAGGTACAGTTACTGAGAACTGGAGTTCGGGAGTCTCAAATGTTGAAGTTAAATTATGTCAAGCATCCATCTGTGTCAGCTGGAAGAGACACTCAACTTGACAATAATACATGTTCAGTTAGATCTGGAGAGAACCTTGAGGTATGCTCATCAGTTCTGCTTTTGTTGTTATGGATTTCGTCTTTCTAATTTGTATACTCAAATGATTAGAAAGGAAAAAAGGTACTCCTCCAGAGATAACAGTACTGCATGCAAATATGAAACTGTGTTTTATTTTAACTGAAACCCACATTTGGGTTGACTTCCAAATTTTATTGTCAGAAAGTGCTTTGATATCTATCAAAGCCATTTAGAAGCTAAAAATTTTCTCTACTTTTTGTTGTTGCTGCTGGTATAAGCTATTTATTGGCTGTACAAATATCAATTTCAAATCGGTGTAGAATGTAGTTATTTTCTCTTAACCTTTTAACATATCTCAATGGTGAAGAAATTTGAATTAATTAATATAAGACTCAGGCTCAGTTTTCTTTGAAGTTTTGTTGACTTGATTTGAAGTGTACTATCATAGTTTTTTGGATGATTACAAAATCTTTATGTCTTCAACTTTCTTAACAGTATTTGTATATAAGACATTTCTTGTACAGGGATTTATCTTCTATATTTTGAGAATTACTACTAACATTCAGCACAGTGCATACCAGAGGCAATATGTGGAGAACTCTTACATTTGTTGTTTTGAATGATGTATTAGCATTCTCTCAGCTATAAATAAAATAATATTCTAAACTTCATGTGTTTTACTGTCTCTTATGTTGTTTTAAAAGATATGGGCAATTGATATTTGGTTAATGCTTAATTCTATGCTAAAGATTTCTTTGTGTCATGACAGGGAACCAATGATAAAGTTACGACAATGAAGCATGAGGCTGATGCTCTGGAGAAGAAGATAAACAATTTAACCAAGTCTCTTTGCCCTCACTTCAAGATAAAAGGTGAACTGAGTTGTGCGGATACTATTGATTTGCTTAATGATCATCTAAAGAAGAGAACTTGTTGGGGATATATACGCCAGGATATGCAGGTCTTATCTCTAACTATAATTCTTCTCAAAACACATTGAAAATTATTTTATGTAACTGAGGCCTAACCAGTCTGTTATTTTGTTAGTTGTGGGAGGTTGATGTTTTGCAGAATAGGAATGGCTATCATAATGTTATTCTCAACTACCATGAGTTCTTATCTCAAAGGTTTTCCTTTTTAATATCGTTCTCTTTAACCCAGACTTGTTTATGCTAGAAAAGGTTTACATTTGTCCTTATGTTTGATTTCAGTCTTACATTAGACACCAGTCCAAATTCAAGCATTTTTGTTGGAAACAAATTGAACGATATAAACATCAGTAAGGTAACAAAGTCAGCAATTTACATGAAGTCATTCCCTGTTATATTTGCCATGCTTATCTCTAAAATTTTATCTTGTTCATTAGAACTTCCCAAACATGGATGCTTGTTCTGCATTTGCTTTTGTCTTTAACCATGAATACGCTAAGAAATATGTTGGGCCCAAAAGTCTGGCCCAAGAAACACAAGTAAGTACTTCTGTCTCATAATTTCTTGCATCTCCTGCTTTTCTTTTCTTAAGCAAAACAAATTATTTCAATTTAATTTGGCATAATGACTTTTTTGTTCCTCTAACTCTACAAAAAAATCATTTTAGCCTTCCATTTAATTTTTCATCTTTTTTGACCCTTGAACTTGCATTTTTTGTCAAACAATTGTTAATTTTGCTGACGTGACATACACGTGAATTGTCTCGTGGATGACATGTCAACATTTAATTAACTTTTTAAAATTTTAATACTTTTTTAAATAATTTTAATGATTTTTAATTTTTTTATAGCTTTTTTAAAATTTTAAAAAATTAATTAAATGCTAATGTGTCATCCACGAGTTAATCCACGTGTATGCCACATTAGCAAAGTTAAAAAATGTTAACTTTACCATCTGTTTTAAGGTGATTTGACAAAAATTGCAAGTTTAAGGGTTAAAAAAGGTTAAAAAATAAATGGAGGGCTAAAATGACTTTTTTGTAAAGTTAGAGGGTCAAAAAGGTCTTTAAGCCATTTTTTACCAGAAAAGTATGCCACACTTGTTCTTTGAATTTTGATTGTACTAGAATGAAGCTATAGTACGTATTTTAAGTTGAGTGATTCTATAGTTTCTTGTAGCCGTTTGTTTAACTTTGCTCTACATTTATTCTGGTTTGATCTGATTATGCAGAGGACCAGTTCACTTTTACGAAATCTGCTTGATGTTATTGAGGAAGTACAGATAGCACGGTTAGAAATTAGGGGTCTGATTCTTACTAGCTTCCATTCTCCATCTGGTACACTTTTATCTCCTCTTTATTATGTTTGTTAAATTTGTGGTTGTGATGTCGTGGGCTGAAATTCTTGCTTTGAGAATTTGACTTTTGATTCTTTCTTCAGGAAAACAAAGTAGAGATGATGGATGACTAGATCATATTTCTTGGTTGATATAATGCCATTTGAAGCCTATGCATGCTTATCCTGCTACGAACTGTTTTACTTATTATTTTGTTTTTTGTTTTTATTTATTGGAATGGAGCTTAGCGTTTTGGGCGTTCTTGTTTTTATTTATGAGTGGTAGGATATGTGTCATAAAACTAGGGAAGGAAAAGTTTTTCTATTTCCAGGACTCTTTCTTCAGTTAGTTTAACATATTCAAGGTAAAGGCTTTTAATGATAGCTGGTGCAAGACCATTCAAAGTTTTAGTGTTCCTCTCTTTTCCGATTTGTTTAAGTGTGGTTGTAAAAAGGTTTGGCATAGCCCACACATGGCTTGGTGAAGTTAAATCTATGTGTTTTTTTAAATAAAAAAGCTAAATCTTTGTTAAACTTTTGCACTTACGTCATCAAAGAAACAATGGTAACTTCGTTATCTTGGCTTTATAGTTGTCATCTGCATCTTGATTTCTAGAACTGTTACTATATATGACTTATAATGCAGTTTTTTTGTGTGCTGACTGTATAAATTGCTTGATTTCTTTGCTGTCCCAGATCCTAAATCATTGTAATGTCAAATTGCCAAATAGCATGTTCTACATTGGAATGCTCATTTGGCTTAGTTACCATTTCTGCATTTACCAAAGATATGCACAAAATCAACCCTCCGCTTTCTCTAGTCTGTCCAATTTTGAGTGATATATGTCTTCTGAAAGAACATAGTTTGCCAGATTAAAATTTGATAACACCTCCTTTGTTTGCAGCTAAGCAGCTGGATTTGCAGCTTGCTTTCATCGATTTTGAGAGTGGTGTAAAGCTGATAATGTCTCTCGACTTGACATGTTTGAACTGGTAAAGTCTTGTCTAAATTGTTTTTTCTACTTAACCAATAAGCATTTTGCAAATCTGATGCTCTGTCTTATAGCTGAGTCATCTGAGATTGGATGTATGATCTTTTTATGTGGTTGAAAATGTATGCTCTAAGGAGAATCTATTAATTTGTAACATTGATCCTTGGCAAAGAGTTTGTGATTGCTACGTAAATTATGATGATTTTATATAGTTTCTATGGATTGGTTTGGTTCATTATTTTTTCTGGACTTCTAATTAATAATTTTCTTTTCCTTCAATATTTAGTATATGAGTTCAGCTGGGCTAACTTTTGGACGAACTGTTCTCTGTAAACTTTTGCTTAACTCTTGCCATAGAAGTGCAACCAGTTGTCAGCTCTTGTTACACCCACATTTCATATGGCTCAGATTGTAACATAATCTAGACAACTGTTGCTTTCGAGTTCAAGTAAATTCTGTAATTCTCTAAATGTAGAAATATTAATTCTGGACAATTTGGGATTCCTTTGTTGTATGTGCTGTCATCATTGTAAAATATAACATTATGCATCAACAGGTGTCAAGGCTGATATGTTTTGTCGTAATTTGTTGAATAGTTATACTGGCTTATCTTGCCTCTTGATTTCTTACAGTGGGGTTTATCCTTCAGAGATCCTTCCCCATCATTTACAGACTTCCACCACTAGGACAGACGACTTACACTGTCCACTCTCAATTGAAATAAAAGCTGCAATCAGTAATCTTAGAGCTGGGTACTCAAGGATAATAAGGCTCTGTAGGTGTGTTACCCAGGTGCTGCAATCTTCAGGCAGGTGATTGGGGCTTTTTGTTTAACATCTTAAAGGAGAGAGAAAGGGCACCTACAATTTGTCGTTCTCTCTTCGTTGCTTGATTGAGCATTATATCCTTTTTTTTGGTAAGCTGCACTATAAGGTGACAGACTTGCTCCAACATCTTCAGAAACGGTAGATGCATTTCTTTCTCATATTTGTTGACCACTTTTTTTGTGGTTCCGTGAATGTTTATTGCAGTACCTTAAAAGTAGCCAATTTACGCGAATGCTGTGACTTTGAACCGAAATTGCACTCTATGTAGTAACACTTAACAGCCATCTTTTTCCTTTTTTGCCGCTCAGCTTTACTGTTTGTTTGATTTTTTGTTCATTCTAACTCATTAATGGTTGAGGACTAATACTATCATGATCCAACCCAGCTAGCAGGGCATGAGCTGTGCTGTGAGAACATAAGTTGAAATTGTCTTTTTTGGGTCACATAAGTCCCACAATTTTTTCATCTTCAGATGTGTTTTCAGAAATTCGACCCGTATCACAATACACGCAAAAATTGATACCATTGTTCGACTATATCAATTGGAATCCATTTTACTAAGTGCACTCATTTGTGGTGTAAATGTAATATGAGAGTCCAAAGAAAATTTCGGATTATGTTCTAACAAAATAAATTTGTGTCCCAAGTTAAGTCATGTTGTGAGTTAAAAAAACATTGGCCCTATGGGCTCAAAGAGGATAATTTTGATTTATGCTTCCAAAGCATAGCCCATGCCTTGTTAGTTAGATTGGGTTATGAGATAAAAAGCCATTTTTGTATCTTACGACTTAAATCAACCTACAAGGCATAGGTCATGTCATAATAACATAGTTTAAAATTGTCCTTTTTTATGCCCTCACAAGGTTTTGCCACTCTTAAGTGTGCTTTGAGAGATTTAAACCTACATTGCAACCTACAAATGAGTGTACTTTGTAAAATGTGTTGTGACATGGGCTGGAAACTTTGAAGGCACATTAAACCTAGTGAAGGGACCAGCATATTTATGCTTCGAAAATCAATGGTCATGTTCATTCGCGGAGTCTTGGATTTAAGTGCAGAATTTGGAACTGTTTGGACAACGAGAAGGTTGTTCTGCCATCCCCTGCTAAATGAGGTCAGCGATTCTCCATCTTTCGAAAGAAAAGGAAAAGGGTTCCCCATTCAGTTGTTGAATTGCTTACATCATTCCTGTTTTAAATCGTAAATAACTAGAACCACCCATTTAATTTATATGTGCTGATGAGCTCTTTTAGCCAGTGTAGGACGTTGTATGTGTTCTGTTAGAAATGTCTTAGAATTTGATTATCTATCCACAGGCAGAACGGAGGCCCCTGACTCGATTTTTGGACAGTTTAATTTGTCCGAAATTAGTGTTTAGGTCATAGTTTCATTGTAAACTTTGTTCGGCCAAGTAAGAAAAGTGTCTAGCTAGTTATAGACGTGGATTATATGTCTAACAACCAGGTACAGCTGTTCCATTTATTTAGTCGCCCATGTCTCCCGGTCCTAAAATATATCTTACCTACATCTAGACATGTCCATGACCAGGCTAAGCTTAAAAAATGAGAGGATTTAGGTAAAAATATAGTTCTGAAAAATGAGTTTTAAACAAAAAAAATGCCCGATTAGAAAATGGATTAGGCCTTGGTTAAGGCTTTTTGGGCCTGAGTTTTGCCCAGCCCGAATATGCAAAAAAAGAACCTATTTTTTATTGTTTTCTTTTTTTTCACTATTTTGTTATTATTATTTGAATATTGTATAACTCTTGTTTTATTGTTAATTTTGTTACTATTTTAGAGGTATTTGCTCGTTAAGTTACACCTATCTTAGTGTTATTGAAGTATACATATTTTTTTAAAATTTATTTTCAATTTTTTGGGAAAAATTTATTTTAATATTTTTAGTATTTTTGATGTATTATATTTTTAAATATATATATAAAATAATTAATACGGGCTGGGCAGATCTTAGGTTTTAGCATTTTTATCTGGGCTGGGCTTGGGCAAAATCTTAGGCACATTGTCCTGACCTAGCAAACGGGCCTAAAGTTTTGGTTAGATCCGACCCGAACCAGACCCGGCCTATGGACACCTCTACCTACACTGTGTGGTCGTATTGTGGAGGGAAATAAATTAATCCAAAAAGTGAAACATAGAAGAAAAAACAAGCGTGTGAGAACGGTTTTCTGAACTATTTTAGGTCAGATGAGGAGGAGGAGGAAAAGGTGTTTGCTTCGTACAAAAGACTCATTTGTTTCATCATTATTGACAATAAGGTGTAGATGGAGATCTGCCTTTTTGCTTTTGCTCCTAAAGAAATCGGCTATGAAATTCACGAATGTCACTTCTCATAAATGAAAACAAACATGAAAATTCAACACCAGAATTTGAAAATATCTACTTCAACCTTGACTGATTTATCATTAAAACTAAATCTAACATAAATAAATAGATAACTTTACACAATGTTTTTAGAATCAGGTTAGTGGTTGAAATGGTTAAGTTATTAGTTTGCCGGTATGACTGGTTCGATTCAATTCTCGATTCAATCAATTTTTTAGTTAGTTCAATCAGTTTGTATTTATTTAATTGGTCTAATGCCATTCTTCGAATGATACCTTGGTTTGATTAGTTGATCCAGTTCGGTTCAAACATTACTAATTTTAGGCCAAGATTTATTAGCATATTTGTTAGGGTTTAATATCCGGACGACATAGGTTCAAATTCAATATATTTAAAATAATGAAGTATTGAAGTAATGATTTTTTGAAGACAAAGTACTAGTTGAGTCATATTCGAATGACAATAATATTGAAAAAAGATGAAATATTATTTTAATTAATAATGAGATAATAATATTATACTTATATTTTAAATTTATTTTTATTCAAATTAATTTTTAAATTTGAGGAAACTAACATTCAAATTGTAATCTTTAGTGATGGTTGTGTCAAATGTCAAAGAATTTTTCACAAAGAGAAGACTTATATTGTCGTAAATGGAGTGGAGAAAAAATATTTGATAAGTTTATTAATATTTATAACAAACTTGAATTACCATTGAATACTTATATCAGAGCAATTTTTCCGATTTACAAAAAGATTTTATTGTATGATTTTATTTCTTTAAATTGAAAAGAAATTTTTTTTATTATTTATTATATTAATGCATATTGATATTAGAAGAATATTTTATGAAAGTTTAGGTTATGTTTTATATTCATGATAAATAATACTTTTATTGTGATTTAAATTATTTAAATTTGATTTTTTATTGGTATTATTAGATGCATTATTGTTCAATATTTAAGTAGTTTCATTATTCTTTTTTGTCCAAAAACATATTCATAAAATGATCGGGAAAACATAAAACATCACCGTATCAGCAGAGTAGAACACCACAGAAACAACAGAGAAAGAAAAACTTAACAAAAATAAATGAGTAGACAAAAAATCAACTCTACCAAAGTGAGGCCGTACCCAAAACTATTCATTTAGTAGCTAAAAAATCATTGATAATTAATTTGATTGTTATCTTTATTTAGAGTTTAATTATGATTTAAAGTTCTTTTATTGTTGTAACCTTAAAATAGTTAATAAATCTTAATTATTTCAATCATTTGAATAATATTACTTTACATTAATTACATGAAATATAAATATATTATTTAATAAAATAAAAAAAATATTTGGGTATTTAAATTTAGTGGGTGTGGGTTGTTTGTGGGTGTGAATATTAACCTTTTAATTGCACAATACTAAAAAGTAAAATATATAAATAAATATATACAATCACATGTAACCAACATTAAAAATTATTAGTAACACACAAAAACATGCATTTAAAATTTTAAAATTTGTCCTGTAACACCCTCATACCCGACCCATTTGTCGGGTTTGGGCACTAGAATGTTACATTCGTTGCCGAAACAACTTTAGAGAAATTTAGTTCAAATACTCTTTCTAATCAAGTTAACATAACAATTTTGAGTTAATATAGAGCTCTTGATTTCATTCCAAATCTTATTCGAGCTTTCGTTAGCTCTTTCAATAGTTTATAGGCTATTTAGGATCTATTTGCAAACTCTTCATTTAACGGCTTGATTTTCAATGGTGACGGAACAGTGGTTTTGGGGCCACAAATTTTCGTCATGTTGACTTGTAAATATTATTTATAGAATATTTGCAAAGTCATTAGAGTCGTATTAAAATTTGGTCCAGAAGTATTAACGTTCAAATAACTAATTAAAGAAAAAAGACTAAATTGTAAAAGGTGAAAACATAGTAATTATAACATTTAGGTGATCAAATAGCTTAAGTACTAATTTAGGAGGGGTTTTTGTTGTAATTAGCCTCTAATCATTAACATTTGACGGCATTATGGATGAAAATTATTAAATATTACATGATTTAATGGCAAAATGGTAAACATTATGAAATCAAAACAAAATTAGATGAAGTAAAAGACATTTCTTCTTCATTCTTTCTTCTTCATAGCCGAAAACACCATGGAAACTTAGCTTGAAGGTTCAGCCACTTTTAGTCTCTTGCATGTAAGTCCATTTTGAGTATGTTTCTCTAGTTTTTATGTTTTTGAGATCATCGTAACTAGGTCCAGTTAGCTCGTACCTTCGTTTTTGAATCTGTTGAAAGTTTTAGAAGTTTCCATTGATGAATATTGAATGTATTTTTATGATAATTATGTATTTGAAGCTTTGATTGTGTTATTTGGTGATTTTGTGAAGTGATTTTTGTTAGATTTTGATTTAGGGATTAAATTGTGAAAATGTCAAAATTTTAGGATTTGATGGTGAATGTGATGTTTAGTAGGGATTTTTTAAAGGCCTAGTATATTCGGCTATCCTGTTGACTTGAGAAAAAATGGTTAATTTGATGATTCTCGGGTTAATGGACTAAATTGTAAAAATTATAAAATTTAGGGGTAATGGTGTAAATTTTTAAAAAGGGTATAAATGAATTGGAATGTGAAATGTAAGCTAATAATTGAGGAATTTTACATTTTAGATCAAGACCTAGATGATACTCGTGGAAAAGGAAAAATTACGGAATAGTCCCTGAACTTCTGCAACTACTACAATTAAATCCAGGTAAGTTCGTACAGTTTATAATTTAATATCTATATGAAATATTTGATGATATAACGTGATTTAATAGATATATTTGATTATAATGGTATAAATTTATTTGAGAAAAATTGTTGAAATTCAATACTTGGATTGAATTGAACATGGGATAGAGTATTGAATTGAACACGAGATAGAGTACAACCCGGCCCAGACGCTATGGCTGAATCCAATGTGTCACATTGAAGTGTTTTTGCGAAAACTTTGTTTTCATTGAAAACCCTTCTTAAGAAAAAGTTAAGTAAAATCATTATTTGTATTTCTTTTCAAAACGAGGTATATTTAAAAGCTATTTCTTGTTATAAATTACTAATTACTTGGAAAAATATTTACTGCAGAAGCTTAATTTAAAAAAAACAATAATAAATTTTAGATAATCTTGAAAAGTGGATGAAGCAACTAAATCCATGCTTTGTTTCTAAGTATAAAACATAATAACTATAATGAAATAAAAACCAGAGATAAGGTCTTATTACAGTCCGAACTAAAATAATTTCAAAATACTAGAATTCTAAAGGAAATCCAAATAATAATATCTTGCTAGCTGGCCACCTATAAGTCCCACCATCTGTCGAACCGTCTACTGAGGGTCACCTGAAAATATTAAAAGAGGGAGTGAGTTTTGGAACTCAGTGTGTACAACCCTCAACAACAATGTATATATATCATGCAACATAAGTCATCTTGGGCCTAAGCCCAATCCAATAGCAGAACAGTATTAAAGCAATCAAGTGCAAAAATTCTACCCATCCAGCCTCTATACACTATCTCCGTCTAACCCTACACACCATGTGGGGATATAAATATCGACCCACCCATCCCATACACACTAATGGTAGCGCCGGTTGTGGTACTACCTATCGTTGCAGCAAAGCTGCTAATCATACATTGGGCTTAAAAAGCCATCGGTGGATCCGTAGTCGTCAAGCGACCATGCGATCCTCAAATTCTTCCTCCGTTTCATCAATCCCACCCATATGCAACATACATATCATGAATACAACATACACATTTCCACATATTAAGCACCTAGGGGTATTTTAGTCATTTCACTACCCAAGGGTATTTTGGTAATTCTACCTTACAAGGGCATTTCAGTAATTCTACCCTACAAGGGTGTTTTAGTAGTTCTACCCTACAGGGGTATTTTCATAATTCTACCCTACGGGGGTATTTTCGTAATTTCTTAATAATACGGGTTTTAATTACGAACTTTGGCCCATTAATAAGTCCTCGCGGCTAAAGTGAACAGACATTATGCACCAGGTAGGATTCAAGAGAAGAGGTGGTGGGTCACTAGGACCGCTTAAGTACCAAGCTTTTCCTAGATCCAATCCTAGACATGCATACATCTATTACCACACTCTAACCTTGCGACTTGTCCACAGACATGTTTGATTAATTAATTAAGTTTTATGTTGCTTGAGAGTACATTAAATCTAGGCCTAGAGTCCACCATAAAACCCTAGCAGTCTACATACTTCTCTAAAATCACATATGGCCCATCAAACCCAATCATGTCCATATGGCCAATTAAGCCCATTCACAAATATATGGCCCACCAGGCCCGATCTTGTTCAAATCATTCAACCATCAATACCAACTCATCATTTAATATCACTTATCAACTTTTGTCGATTTGGGCCCACGAGCTCGTCGGGCCCATTTAGCCCGATTCTGGCCCAGTTGGCCAATAATGGCCTGAGACCATGAGATCTCTCTTGGCCTTGGTAGTCGTATCAGTGTTTTCACACGAATGCTCACACGCTCGTGTGGTTACCGGCACCAACCTTTCGGCTTTTCGGCATTCCAACTTTTCGGGATTTTGACTTTTGCCGATTTGTTGTGTGTGAAATGTATCTATACACCTGGTTAATGAGACGTGTTACACTATCCTCAGCCTTGAACCTACAACCAGTACCAATCCTCAAATCAATCCTACACTTAACCATAACATTTACCAAAAGCCGAAGCCTTACCATAACCTTACCGTGTGCCACCAGTTCTTATAGCCCCCTCCTTAGCTACTATTCACGAATATCCTTAGATCTGCATTAATCTTAATCGTTAAAGACGAAATCATAGGTGATTTGTTTCCACTTAAGTCACATTTTCTCTTACTATAGACTATTCGGCCAATATATCCCAAAATCAAGAACACTTACCTAAAAGCCGAAATGAATAGGTAGCTTTCGGCTGAAACTTGTAGATCCCTATCATGTTTGCAATCTTTGAACCCTACCCTTGTTAATACAGGGCTAATGACAAAAGAGAGTTAGATAGCCCTCCGGCTTTTACCAAAACACACTAAGGATGTTTAACTAAGTACTTACCGAATTTAGCCTTTGATCATGCAGCCTAGGTAGCTACTGAACGAGATCCAGCTTTTAAAACTTGATTAAGAGTAGATAACAGCAACCGATTTGTGATGGAGGGAAATAATAAGGAATAGGCAAAAAGATAGGACTATTTGATTATAAGGGAGTATTCGGCTTTTAGAAAGAAGAAGAATACAACGCCAATAGGGATTTCGGCAAAAAGGAATGATAGTTATTCGGCAATGGAAGAAACAGAATGAGGGGGAGAAGAAGAAAAGTAATGGAAAACCAAAGAACCTTTCAAAGGAATTCGGCACCCTATATTTATACACAAAATCAAAACTCTACCTACCCCCAAAGTCCCAATCGGCTCTAACTCTTCCCCATCTCATCTCCTCGTTTTTCTCCCTGATAACTCCCCAATCCTTTTCCTAAATTTTCTCTTCTGATCACTCTCCTTAGAGTCCATCATCACACCACTTCCAACCTTGTAGAAGGCCAAAATTAAACTCTTAAAAAAAATACCAAGCTAGGATTCGAACCTAAGATATCCTTGCTAGCCTATAATGTCACCTTCCTATACCCTAAGTGGTGTCATGATCTCGTGATTGTGATAAAGTAATAAAATCTGATCGCATTTAGAAACTAACTAATATCACGATAAAAGGCAAGCGCACCTATCGAATAGTAGTATAGCTAGTGGCAAGACCGGAATATCGAATCTAAGGAACTAAAAGTACTAGTAATGACTTCCTTCCTATTATCTAGCCTAAGAAATAAAAGGGGTTTGGTTATAAACTATTCTAAACTAAACTAAATAAACGACAAAGAGTAAATTTGGAGATTGCTTTTGGAAAAAACTAATTGATGAGGGCAATACCTAAGAAAGAATCCACCTAGACTTCACTTGTTATCTAACTCTGAACCAGATGATTTCTTCATTTAATTTGATCCGTAGATATCCCTAAATTATGTTAATACCTCTGTCGAGGATAAGAACAACTAATCCTAGGTTGATTAATTGAAATCTCTTTCTAATTAAAACCCCTAGTCTTACATTAACTCGCTCTATGGCTCCCCATATTAGATTTGACTCTAATCCGGCAGATTTTCATCGTCCTATGTCTAGGATTGCGATCAACTCCGCTTAATTGTGTTGGATCTACTCCTATGCAGGGAATTTTGCTCCTCTACATAAGCACATTCGACTTAAATCAATATCCCAGAAATATCAATTCAAGAATTAAAAACACAATTAAGAACAAATCAAATATTTATCACACAGTTCAGATAACAATAACAAGATCTGTCTTAGGTTTCATCCCCCTTAGATATTTGGGGTTTAGTTCATAATTGTAAAAAGAAACATCTCAAAATAAATAAAATAACAAAACATAAGAAAACCCAAAACTCATGAAAGGATAAAAGGGAGATCCTTTGTCTTGATGTAGATCCTGGCTTCTGAGATGGATCAATCAGCTTTCCTTCGAGTAATTCCCTGCCTTTAACTCCCCGTCTTGGCGGGAATAATGTGTGTCATTGTAGTTGCCTCCTAGGGTCTTTATATAGAGTTTAGAATGTCTTTCTTAGCCCCTAAGTAGCCTTTTTCGAGTGGAATTGAACTTCCTCATGACAGGGACACGCCCGTGTGCCACGCCCGTGTGAGTCGACTTTCAGGTCGTGTTCAAGCCTGTTAATATGGCACGGCCGTGTGACACGCCTGTGTGACGAACTTCCAGGCCGTGTTGATTATTGATTTGGGCCTAATTTGCCCATTTTTGGCCCGTTCCTTGCTCTTTTCTCTTCCTTATGCTCACCTAAGTATAAAACATGAAATAAAAGGATTAGGAGCACCAAATTCCACAAATCCAATGATAATTCATCCAGAATTTAGGCTAAGCATGAGGTAAAAATATGTATAATTTACGGTTTATCATGTCACTTAGCCACTCCACCACAAGGCTCTTTTATGCCATTTTTCCCTATTTTTATTTAAAAGCCCAACTACTCACCGCCCTGGTTCCTTTAATAATTAATTAAAAATTCCTTCTCCTTAAAGCTCGAACTCAGAACTTCTCCAACACCCCTAGACACTCCAAATTTATTAAACCCTTAAAGCCAACATGTCATTTGTCATTTTCTTACTTACTAAAAAAATTATGAGACCCAAAGCCTAAAGCCCAATTCATCTAGGCCCAAAATTTGAGGCGTTACAGTACAATTGAGAAATGGTGTGTTAAGGGGGATTGGAGTGGACATTTTTGTGGAGTGATATATATATGTTTCCTAAGTAGACCGAGGTTCATCATTTGTTGCGAATTCTCGTGTTATACTCCTTATTTTGGTGTGTTTCAGTTGGACTAGTTATTCAGAGCCATTGGTGTGTTTTCGGATGGATTAGCTCTTATGAGTAGGGGTGTGCAAATTTTGGGTAAAACTGAATTAATTCGGTTAACCTGCCGAATTCGGTTAATCGGTCAGTTAATCGAATTAATTCAGTCGGGGTCGGTTAATAATTTTTTAGAAGTTCGGTTAACGGTTAATTCGGTTCGAAATCAGTCAGTTAACCGAATTAACCGAATTTAATAAATAATATTATAAAATATAAGTATTCGATCGGTTCGATTAATTTTTTGGAAATATAAATTAATCGATCGGTTAAGTCGGTTAATTTTTTATATGTTTTATATTTGTTTTAACCAAAAATAAAAAATATATATAAATTTCGGTCAATTCGGTTAACCGATTGAATTAACCAAAAAAGTTTGGTTCGATTAACTTTTTTGAAAAAATTATGTTCGGTTAACAGTTAAGAATTTAAAAGGGTCGGTTAATTCGATTAATTGTAGTTTGGGTCGATTAACCGATTGAACACCTCTACTTATGAGCATTGGTGTGTTTTTGAATGAATTAGCTCTTATGAGCATTGGTGTGTTTTCGAATGGATTAGCTCTTATGAGTATCTGGTGTGTTTAGGTTGGAATAACGATGTACTCTTATTCGTAAGTCATTCATCAGATTGTAAATCTCAATAAGGTAACTTATGTAGTGATTTTGATATTTTTGTCATGTATTTGAGTTTTGAATTGAATTTTACAATTCATCAGTTAAGATTGTGGATGATAGGGAACACATATGGTTATATTATTATTTGATTTGGTGTACTTACTTTGGTAAGATTTATTGTTTTAGTACATCAAACTTACTAAGCTTTAATGAGCTTACTTGTGTTAATTCTGTTCTTGTAGATACATTGAAGGTTGGACGGTCGGGTCGGCATTCAAGTCACACTATCCACTAATTTTTAGTAGTTTTTGGAATGTTCTTTTAAGATAATATGACATGTAATAGGCTTGTATGTCTTTGGCATGTAATAAGCTTGTATGTCTTTACTATTGTTTTGGATATGTAAAATGTTAAGTATGATCTTAAGTGCAAATAGTCAATTTATATGATATGTGTGAATGAGGTAAGATGTTTTAATGCAAATATATGGTATGTGTTAATGGATTGTGTTTGAGGTACCTATGATAGGTGCATTGGTTCGATGTTAAATTTTGTGAATTGATAAGTTGTGAATGATGATTCATTTTGATGTATAATTGTATATACTTCTGGTGTCAATGAGGATATTGGTTAGGCACTTAGGATGGTTGATTTAACATATTTTTAGCTTGTTTAATATTATTTTGAATAGGTCTTTTGGCTGGTAAATGGATTGCTTAGGGTTCAAGTAAGCTTGAATTGGTAAACTTGTTGTTTAAGGTTCATTTTAGGTCCACAAGGCCTGAGACACGGGCGGTGACTCAGCCATGTGTCATCAGGTGAGTTCTTTAGGGTGCAAGTCAATGAGTTACACGGCCGAGTACACAGGCGTGTGGGGCAACTCAAAGAGTTACACTGCCTGGCATATGGGCATGTGACACGAGCGTGTGACCCTACAAAAAGAGTTACACAAGTGAGGACACGGGCTGGGACACAGCCATGTGTCCCTAGTTCGATAGTTACATGGCCTAGACATGGGCATGTGTCTCAGCCGTATGAGGCACACGACTTGGCCACATGACCATGTGACCCCTATTTTTCAAATTTTTATCTTTTTCCTAAACTTTCCAAACTGTTCAAATTGGTCCCATTTGTTTTTAAGTTATTCTTAGCGCCTTGAGGGCTCGATTCAAGGACAGTATGCATGCGTATGAATATTTTTTGATGTGATTGTAATATTGAATGACATAATGTTCAAATGTTTTTGATTGTTTAGTAATACTCCGTAACCCTAATCCCACGACGGAGACGGGTTAGGGGTGTTGCACTTCAAACTTCAGGGGCGACGTCGGGATCTACACGTCTCGATGTGATCGTCTAACTTGGGTCGTTACGACATGCACTCTGTTTTATCAATCTCTCTATGTTTTCAATTTTTGTTACAATCTAGTACCAACTTTCTATTTTACTTTTTACTTTGTTCACCAAATCATTCTTTCATACAACCTATTCTCAAATCTTAGCATCATACAATTCTACTAAATACTATAGTTACACTTTTTTTACAATTTAATCACTATACCATATAATTCACTATTGTTCATATGCATGTATTCCCAATTTCAACACCATATGATAAACAAATTAGAAGATTACATAACTATTAAAGTTTTACAAATAAGTCCATTCATACATTATATAACAATTTTTTGTTTAATGCTTCAACAAATCATTTAAACTACTCTTCTATATATTAGCAAACCTTTCACTTATAACAATTTCTTAGCATTTCACAACCTTTTTGTTTTTGTGTATATATATATATATATATATATAGATATGAACCTTTGATTTTTGAGCATAGCAAGCTTGTAGGTAACGTTAATTATGATTTCACTATAATTTTAGAAAGGCTATCTCCTTGGATAGCAGTTACCAAATTATTTATATCTTGGACTACAATATTCCAAATTAAGATTCATTTATTGTTTTTGAAACTAGACTCAATGAAAATTTTACCATAAAAATTTCAGAATTTTCACTTAAATCAATTAATACAGTAAATTCTTTAAATTTTTTCATGTTCTACTGCTAGATAGCTTTGACCATTCTACACTAAAAATTAATTATCTTTCAGTACAAGACACACATTATGTTTTCATTTGTTTCCCTTGAAAATAGACTCGTCAATATTTTAAACATATAAATTTCATCTCCTAAATATTTTTGTACAATTTGTAACAATTTTTTAAAGTTAGAACAAGGGAACCTAAATTTATTTTGACCTTGTCTCATAAGAATTAAGATATCTCATAATCTACAATTCTATTGCTTACACCGTTTATTTTATGAAAAACTAGACTCAATAAGATTTAATTTCATATTAATTCAACCTCTAAATAGATCTTTACAATTTTTTGGTGAATTTTTCAAAGTTGAACCACTGTTACTGTCTAGAAATTGTTTTTGTGATGATATTTACTTTTTTCATGGTTCTTTTCATTAGCTTACATTTAAACATACATAATCATTATACTTTTGCTTATTATTCAATTTAGTCATTTATATTTACATATTGATATCATATTCGTTTCTCTCTTTCACTTGAAACTTGATGTTTCTACATATCATACTTTATCAATTACTTTCTATCTCTATTATTTTAATTAGAATTCACATGTTATGTATTTCATTTATAACATTTTCAGCTCAACTCATACGGATACAAGTAAAGTTAATATGAAAACTTACCTCTTTTGACAAGAATTACCTCTCTTTTGCTTCTCTTCCATTTCTTTCTCAACTTCATCACTATCCTTCTCTTCTCTTCTAATTTTGTTTTAATGTAATCCATGAATTTGTTTTATCAACCAATCTATTTGGAAAAATTACAAGTTTACAAAAAAATATACCACACTCAAGGCACCAAATCCAACAATATATGCTTATGAATGAAAGATAATATGACAAGTTCATGTGTACATAGTATGAATTGTATGTTTAGATACTTATGTTGTAACAGCCCGATTTTTAGTGGTGTTGAAAACAGTGGTTCGAGACCACCAAATCTAACAAGTAAGCTCGTAAATTTTATTATTTAGTATTTACGAGTCAAATGTGAAATTAAAAAAATATTTTTTTACATTAGTAGTTTGTGTTTCATCAGAATTTATTACGTTAAACTGTTTAGAAAACAAGGTATCAAAACCTCGGTTCTATAAACTAAGTCATAAATATTTTTATAAATATTTATGGAGTGCCATTAAGGTAGTATTAAAGTTCCGTTAGAAAATTTTAACGTTTTGGTAGCTAATTAACTAAAAAGGACTGAATTGAAAAATGTGCAAAACTTGCTAAGGTGATTAAATAGAATAAATGGTAAATAAGGGAGGACTAAAATGACAAATATGCCAAGAGGAATGGTTGAGGCGGCATAAGTGTAAAAAAATAATAAAATCATGTGATTTAAGGGCAAAATTGGAAATAAATGAAATTTAAATATTAAATTGAAAAATCTAAAAGTTTCTAGACCATTTCTTCTACAATTTTTGGACCAAAAACACCATTGAAGAGTTCTCAAAGTTTGTTTCCATAATTTAGCTTCATGTGAGTTTAATTCTTGCCTTTTTTTTTTGTAAATTTTTTGTTTTTAAGACTTCTACAGTTAGGTCTAACTAGCTATTTCATTAGTTTTTGATTTTATTGATAATTGTAAAAGTTACCATTGATGAATACTTGATATTTTTGATGAAATAACATGGATTTAGAGCTTTAATTTTGTTGTATGATGATTTTAATAAGTGATTTTTTTAGATATTGATTTTAGTACTAAATAGTGAAGAATTATAGAATTAGTGTTTTGTATTAAATTTCTATGTTCAGGGGCTGTAAGATAGCCTATAATATTTAGATAAATTATCAATTGAGAAAAATTAGTTTATTTGATAGACTAATTAGTGAGGGGACTAAATTGAAAAAGTTGTAAAATTGGGGTAATTGGGGTAATTGTGTAATTTTAAAAATTGAGGAATATTAATTGTGAAGTGAATTGAAACTGAAATATATGCTAATGAATGAGTGCTTTTATATTTTAGATCAAGAGCCCGTAGATACTCTTGAAAAAGGGAAATTAGCAGAATAGTCCCTAAACTTCTACAAATTTTACAATTTAACTTAGGTAAGTTCGTATGGTTAAATTTTATTAATTACATTGAATTGGTGAATGATACTATGTATTTTAGTATATTGATGAAAAATGGACTATTGTTGAATTATAAATTTGAAGTGAATACCTTGTTTAAATAGAACGCGAGATTGAGTACAAATGTTGTGTGGCGAAAGACAGAAAAGGAAGAATTGACGGCAAATTACCCAAGTAAACCGAGGTTCAGTATTTATTACAAACTTTCGTGTTTACTTTTTGTTTAGCTCTCACGAGCTTCTGATTAACTCATATGAGTTTTCGTACCCTAATTGGTTTTTGTTTAGCTCTTTTGAGCTTCTGCTTAATCCTTATGGATTTCTGTTCAACTCTTATGAGCTTCCATTCAAGCCTTATGGGTTTCTATTTAGCACTTATGTGCTTTTGTTTAGCCTTTAGGCTTCTAAAAATGATGTATTCAAGTTCGTATATCATTCTTCGAAAGGTAAAATATCGGGAGTTGTATTGAATGATATATGTATATGAAGAAATGGTAAGAAAATGATATGTATTATGATATGCATATATATATCAATAACTTTATATGTTGATACATGGAAATTATGTAAGTTGAGACGAGTAATAAACTCAAGTGTAACATGTTGAGATAGTAAGGTTATTGATGTTGAAGTTATATGAATTATGTTTAAGTATGCTAACAAGTGTTGTTGTTGATGCTTAGACAAGTACCAAGCTATTGGTTAAATGGTAATATATTTATTTATATGATGCGTTAGAAGGGTAAGTGCACAAATGAAAATATATTTATACTCAAGAAAGAGTGGTAAGTTTTAAGTTATGCAATTTCTTATGAAATGGCTTATTATGTTATTAATTTGAAAAGGGCTATGTTTGCATGCATTAGCTTGTGGCTATGGTTGAATGATATGTTTATGACTGGTGTTTTATGCATAGGAATGAGTGTAGAAAATAAATAAATGCAAATGAAAATAAAGAAATTTGGAAGAGTTAATGTAACGCCCCAAAATTTTTATTTATGTTTTCGTTTAATTATGACATAAATAATTGTTTGCTTCAGTGGTTATGTGTTTTAGGTGGGTGTGGGAGGTGCCAAGTTCAAGTCTTAACTTTGGCAAATTTTAGTATTTTTATGAATAAAGCCTTAACCTTGCTTAAAGGGTTTAAGTTTAATTGTTGGTAAGTTTATATCAGAATGGACTTGCTAGTCTGGTGGTTAAGTTGAGTATGGGTGCGAAGGAGGTCCTGTGTTCGAATCTTGGTGTGGGCATTATTTTTGCTCGTCCGTTTAGGAGAGTTTGAGATGGACTAAAAATCTGAGTAGTGGATTTTATGGAGAGTTTGGTAGAAAGAATTAAGGGGAAAAGATTTGGGGGTTATCAGTTTCTCTTCATAATTGTTTCTTTTTGGCGAAATTCGGTTACCTCTCTTCTCTCAAATCCCTTTGACGTCGTCTCTTCTTCATCTTTTATATTTTTTTCTTTTTTTTCCCTCCATTGCTGTCGAAACTTTCTTTGTTCTCCTTCAAATTTATCATTTTTCCTTTGTTTTGCAACGTCGATAGCAATTGTACGATACTGGAGAAGGCTTTAATCGGTGAGTTCTGTATTTCTTGGCTTAACGGTGTCATTGAAGGATATTTCATTGGTGGTTTTGGAAGTGCTCGAGAGTGATTAGGCATAAAAATGATACAGATGTGTACTCGAAAATGTAAAAAATGGTGTTTCAACGAAATCCGAAAACCCCACTGTCCATGCCACAAGGCCGTGTGTTAGGACATGGGTGTGTGATCGATGAAGCCAGGCCATGCGCATAAGACACGACCGTGTGATGGCCAGGTAGGCCATGTGTGACACACAAACTAGATTGATTTAGGCCGTGTGGGCCACATGGGCGTATGAGTCCACACGGGTAGTCCATACGAGCGTGTGAGATTCTGGGCTAGGCCATGTGATCCACACGTCTAAGGCCAAATTAGGCCATATGGGCCATACGGGCATGTGGGCCCATACGAGCAGGCCACATAGGCGTGTGAGCCCATTTTTCTGAAATGTTCCTAAAGTTGGTTGAACGGGTCACCCAAGTCGACTGTGAACCTACTGTAGGGTCGGTAAGCACTACTTAGAGTGGGTTGCCTAAGTCGACTATGAACCTACTGTAAGGTCGGTAAGCACTACTTAGACTCTTAAATGTGTGAACTAATTGTATGATTTATGTACTAAGCATGTTATTGTTATGCATGTATACTGATCTGAATATATGTACTGATAATCACATTATAGCATGAAATTTATTGTACATTTGCATTGCATTGGGTTGGGGTGATGAAATTTGGAGGAACTATACTGAAAGGCTTTAAGCCTATTGACTGGCAACACCGCTGCAATATATATACTGAGAGGCTCTTAAGCCTATTGATTGGTAGCTCAGCTGCATTAAACTGATATGCGCCGCATTCAGTACCACTTGGAGTGCAGGGCTGGGTGGGTGTTTTAAATCCCACAAGAAGTGTAGGGATGGACAGAGATAGTGTATTTGAGGCTGGTGGGTAGGACACTGTTTTCTGATCACTGCATACATGACTATTATTGTGATGGGCTAAGGCCCTAATGCATATCTGATACTGAAACTGAAATGGGCTCTGGCCCAAGCTGCTACTGAAACTAAAATGGGCTTAGACCCAAACTGCATTTGACTGTTTACTGTGTTTTACTGTATGATTCTTTTCTGTGGGGATTACACACTGAGTTTACATAAACTCACCCCTTTTGTCTTACCTGTACAGGTAATCCTAGACTTAGATGGATCGGTGCGGCAGAAGACTCGACGGTGACCACGGTTATTAGAACTTAGTACTATGATTTATCATTTATGGTTATAATTTTTATTAGGTAATTTTTGATGTAATTGGGACTTACGGACTTTTGTTTTGATTTGGTTTTTATTTTCTTTGCTTTATGGATTTATCATTGCTAATCGTAGGAAAACTCGGCTTTCAAAAAGTAAAAGATTTCTCTAAAAACATGATTACTCAAACGATTTTTTTAATCTTCTGCAACGAGCTACGTTTCAAAATAATCGATTAAATGAGTAAACAAATTTTGGAACTAATAAGAGATAAAGAAAAGTAATTAAACGGAAATGGTTTTATCGCGACAACTTAGTTTTCAAACACCTTATCATGTGACATCGACAGATTCGGACATAACATCTAGGCGGGTTTGGAGTGTTACATTTTGTGGTATCAAAGCCAGGTTGCAAAACTCGGCTATAGATTTGGGTTTTAAAATTTCAGTTTTAAAGAATTGAATTTCAAAATATTTGAAATGATTTGATTGAGCATGTGATACACTGAGTCTCCGAGGCTGATATGTAAGTATTCTGAGATTGTGATGTGTTTAATCTGAAAATGCTATGATAGTGCATACTAAAACTACTGTAGGTAGTATACTGTGAAAACACTCTAGTTAGTGTATACTGAAGCCGTAGAGAAAAACTGAAACTGTAGTAAAACTGATAGAGACTGTGAAATACGAAAATAAACTCTGAATTACTGAAACTGTTTATATAAAACATTTGCTAATAAATAGTGAACTGTAACTGATTCATAAAATTCGTAATACAAATAAATTTGAGTTAGACAATGAGCACACGTGGTACCCACGGACGTGGTATTCAAGGTCGTGGTAGAGGTCATAGAGGGGCTCAAGCTAAGTCTTCCTCTTCTCGGGGTAGTATACCGAATCTGGACACTAATGAGACACCGGTGTCCCCTGCTACTGAGACTGAGTCTCATGATCGCATGGCTGGGAATGACACATTGTCTCATGCTATGTAAAGGATACTGGAGAGGGTCGCTGGGCCCAATACTGAATCTGGGGCCGAGAGTCGGTTACGGAATGACTCCGGTCCAATGGAGCTGAGCTCTTCAGAGGTGTCACTAGAGTCGCCCGTAATGTGGCTGAGTACTAAATTGAGGTCACGGAGAAGATTATAGATGATTTAGATTGCACCTCTGAGCAGAAATTAAAGGGTGCAGTTTCGCTGCCGCATGATGAGGCTTATCAGTGGTGGCTGACTGTTAAAGAGGGCATTCAACCCAAATATCTGAGCTGAGAGTTCTTTAAGTCTGTCTTTCAAGGGAAGTATGTGGGGGCAAGCTACATTGATGCTAGGAGGCATGAGTTTCTGAATCTCGCCCAAGGAGACCGACCAGTGGCCGAGTATGAGGCCGAGTTTCTGAGACTGAGTCGCTATGCGCGACGTATGATGGCATTTGAGTATGAGAGGTGTGTCCATTTTAAGGACGGTCTGAGGGATAATCTGAGGGTATTGATAGCTCTATAGAGGGAGTAAGAGTTCTCAGTTCTGATAGAAAAGGCGAAGATCGCCGAGGGGGTTAAGCGTGCTGAGTACCAAAACAAAGACTGCGAGAGAGGTAAGAACAAGAAGGATTCAGAGCCCTCAAGTTCTACATAGAAGCCTAAGAAAAAGGCCAGATCTGATGGGCCAATTAGAGTTGGGCCTCTTGTTGCCCCTACAGAACTACAGCCTTGTGGAGTTTGTGGTAGACACCATCAGGGCGAGTGTTAGAGAAGGACTGGGGCTTGTTTGAGGTGTAAGTTACTAGAGCACCACATTCAGGAATGTCCGATGAGGCCCGATTTGATACAAGCTTCGGGTACTAGTGCTGCACAACCACAGAGGGTAGTTCCGAAGCCACCAAGAGGCCGTGGTCAGGCTAGGGGTGGTAATGGTATGGGCCGTAGACAAAGAGCACCGAGTAGAGGTGTACCTTATCTTGCATTGATAGACATAGGTTCTATGCATTCCTATGTAGCTAGCACTGTGTCTGAAAACTTGGGTTTGTCAGTTGAGAATACTTTAAGCGAGGCCACTGTATTGAGTCTTTCGGGACAATCTGTCCGGGTTAGCAAACTGTACAGAGATGTCCCGTTAAAGGTGCAAGGGACGATATTTCTGACTAATCTAATAGAGCTTCCATTTGAGGAGTTCGATTTGATTCTAGGGATGGACTAGTTGGTTAAGCACCGTGTTAGCTTGGATTGTGCGACTAAAAGGGTCGTCTTGAGAACTGAAGAGGATAATAAGGTAGTCATTATTGAAGAACATCAGAACTATCTATCTAATGTGATTTCTGCACTGATCGCTGAGAAATTAGTTCGTAAGGGATGTGAAGCATTCTTAGTCTATGTAAGTATTTCTATTTTTGAGGACTCTACCGTCAAGGACATCAGGACTATAAGAGATTTTTCGGACGTATTTCTTGAGGAACTACTGGGTTTATCTTCCAATCGTGAAGTGGAGTTTGGGATTAAGCTTCTACTTGGTACAGTTCCGATGTCTATTACTCCCTATTGAATGGCACCAAAGGAGCTTACAGAGCTTAAGGCTCAGATTCAAGAGTTATTGGATCGTGGGTTCATCCACCTTAGTGTGTCTCCGTGGGGAGCACCGGTTTTATTTGTTAAAAAGAAGGATGGATCCATAGGGATGTACATTGACTACTGACAACTTAATAAGTTGACCATTAAGAACAAGTACACACTTCTGAGGATTGATGACTTATTTGACCAGTTTCAAGGAGCTTCGGTATTCTCTAAGATTGATCACCGATCTGGGTATCATCATTTGAGGGTTAAGGAGGCTAACGTACATAAGACGTCATTTAGGACTCATTATGGTCACTACAAGTTCCTAGTGATGGCTTTTGGACTGACTAATGCATCGAAAGCTTTCATGTATTTGATGAACTGAGTGTTTCAACCCTATCTGGATCAGTTTATGGTGGTGTTCATCGATGACATACTAGTTTATTCGAGGACTGAGGATGAGCATGATGAGCACTTTAGAGTTGTTCTTCAGACTTTGAAGGAAAAACAACTCTATGCTAAGTTTAGCAAGTACGAGTTCTGGTTACGTGAGGTAACATTTCTGGGTCATGTGGTTTCTGCTAAGGGGATTCGAGTCGATCCTTGAAAGATTAAGGCTGTGTTGGAGTGGAAGCTGTAACACCCCATAACCCTAAACCGTTACCGGAACAGGGTTACAGAGTATTACTGGACCTTTCGGACAATTAACGGATAATATACAAATAATTATCTAACATAATGTAAAGTAATCATAAAGTCCCTTACATGGACCCTCGAGGCCCAAAATACGAGTTAAAAATTATTCGAGACTGATTTAGGTGCTTAGGGAATTTTTCGTGAAATTTTAAAATTTTTCCTAGGTACAGGGCTTACACGTCCTTGTAGTTTGGAGACACGCCCGTGTTGTTGAGCCGTGTGACTCACATGGCCATGGTATCTCAAGACACGCCCGCCCCTTATCCGTGCAACTCTCTGACTTATAATTCATGAACAAATTGATTTTACACGGCCAAGCCACACGCCCATGTGCTTAGCCCGTGTGGATTTATTTAATTCGAATCTAATGCAGTTTTCACCCGGCCTTGATACACACCCATGTTCAAAGCCCATATGGGTCACACGGCCAGCCACACACTCGTGTGCTAGGCCGTGTGCCAAAACCTGGACATACTATTTCTCATTTTTAAGGTGCAGGGGACACACGGCCAATCCACAAGCCCATGTGCTAGCCGTGTATCTTACACGGTCTGGTCACACGCTCGTGTCCCAGGCCATGTGGATTCAAAATGAGCCTTTTGTAGCTACCTAATCCTTCCTACAATTTCAAACCGAAACCAATCCAATACAATTATCACAACCAATACAATTCTATATCCCAAATGTACATAAAACATACTTAAACATCAACTTGATAATTAATTAGATAAACATTGATTCATTTCTCATTCAAACTTAATGCCATAAGTCATAATAACTTTTTACCATTTCATTTAACCAAATTCAAAACATTATAACTATTTCTTTACAACCAAAACTCTTAAGACCCTTGTCTATGACCTTGGTACATGCCACATTACCAAAAAGAAATAATACATCACCAAAGTTTCGTTGAGGTTGAGATTGGCTCGGATGCTGAATTGGACTCTTACTTCTACTAACTTGCGCACAGAAAACAACCGTACGCTGAGTATGGGTATACTCAGTGGTATTACCATAATTCAAACTATAATAACAACAATAATTTATCGGCATCAACATATAACAATTCAATTCATAAGTACTAATTTTATACTTAAATTTCAAATCTCATCAATAGCAATTTATCAAATGATATCATATATCATTATCATAAATCATCAATTTGAACTTCAATCAATTCATGAACATTTGGTTCATACTTTCAATCTCATAATTCGATTTCAATTCATGATTCAATTTTCTTATTTCATTTCAATAGCTCAATCTATCAAATTCATTCGATCTATCATTTCATTTGTTTACCCCTATTAACAAGACTCGGAACTTGACGAATACACGGATCCAACCAAACACACCAGAATGGCACTCAGTGCCTCATCGGATAGTTCGAAGCAAATAATTGACACCCAGTGTCTCATCGGCCAAGCCGAAGCAAAGTGGTACCCAGTACCTCATCGAATCTATCCAAAGTAATATAATGACACCCAATGTCTCATCGACTTGAGGTCAAAGTATCCCTGAACTCTTCCAACCCTATGGCATGCCAACTATATCCGACTTAGCCCGACTAGTTAATACGGTATTCAAATTACTTTTTAATTCCACTTTCAATTCAAAATCACTACTCTATTTCAATTCATATACAATTCAATTACACATACATATTCATCATCCAATCCAATTCTCAATCAACTCAAATATCAAAACTTACCTCAATTTTATTTTCCATGCACATTAACTAAAATTTAGCATTTAATAATAAATAATTCAAATTAAGGTAATACAAACTCGGATTTTGTAATTACTCCTCAATAACTTTCTCCTTTCCTTTTTGTGTCGATGCCTCGGGTTCTTTGTAGCTACAAAAATAATAATAATTTACACTATTAATTACAACACTAATTAATAATAATAATTGAATTTTTCTCCAATTTATACCCTAATTCCAATTTAATCCTAATTAACTCATTTACTTTTCTAACTCAATTCATACTTTTTTTCTATTAAATTTCCTTCCATATTCTACTTAAATATCTAATGTTCATAATAAAACCCTAATTTAAAACTTCTTTCGATTTAATCCCTACAACACAAAACTTATAGCCTAGTTTACAATTTAATCCTTTAATCAATTCTAACTTGAAATTCATTCAATTAAACCCCTAATTCATTATTTTGTTCAACATAAACTATGTTCAAAAACCTTAAAACTTCCAAAACCTCAACTTAATTTCATCAAAATTTTGTTCTAAAGCTCCTAAAACATCAAATTTAAGTACAAAGAACTTAATTGACTTACCTTTTAATGCTTTAAAACCTTAAACCCTAGTTTTTCTTTTTATTTTTCTTCTCCTTTCTTTTTCCTACTTTCAAATGGCCTTATATATGCTTCTTTCCCTTTCTTTTGTTTCTTTTTATTCTTTCATTATTTAATTTATGTTTTATTTATTATTTACTTTATACTTAATTAATTAATAATTATAAAATATCTATTTAATAACAAATGTATATATTACAAGTGTAATAATACATATATTTACACATGAATTATCTCATCATCATACATTTGTCATATTTTAATTCATTTATCCTATAAAAATCTCATAATATAATTAATATAAATTAAGATTTAATAAAATAATAATAATAAGTATTAAATATCTTATACTTAAAATTTAAATAAATCAATTATAATTATACATTTGTACATTTTTATATTATTACACATGTATTAATTTGTACCTTACATTTGTCATTATCATATTTATTTCATAATAATAATAACAATAATAATAATCACAAATATATATTAAAACATAAAAATCCCTAGATTTTTATGCCTTAACCGCCTCACTCTTAGGCAAATAACATATTTTCCATTTTAGTCCCTATTATTTTCTTTTAGTCTATAATTCAACTTTTACCGCTTATTCAATTTAATCTTTCTTACTAATTACTCTAAATTAAACTAAATTCATTTAATAAAAACGTAATTAGACACACCACTAGACTTATAATTATTTCTAATAAATATTTACAAACCCAATTTGCTAAAACGGAGGCCCGAAAATATACTTTTTCTATGCCCCTGAATTTCGGGTCATTACAGAAGCAGCCTACGAACGTGTTTGAGATCTGTAGTTTTCTGGGACTAGCGTGTTATTATTGGTGGTTTGTGGAAGGTTTCTCACTAATTGTAGCACCCTTAACTAAGTTGTTACGTAAGGGTGTACCGTTTGACTGGATTGATGCACAGCAAGAGAGCTTTGAAAAGCTTAAGACTATTTTGACTCAAGCTCCTGTTTTGATACAGCCTGAACCTGGAAAGAAGTTCACAGTTTATAGTGATCTATCATATATCGGTTTGGGATGTGTGTTGATACAGGATGTTAAGGTGGTTGCATATGTGTCTCGTCAGCTTAAGACACATGAGGCGAACTATCCGATGTATGATTTGGAGTTGGCTATCATAGTTTTTACACTGAAGATCTGGAGGCATTATCTGTACGGTGAGAAGTGTGTTATCTACACTGATCACAAAAGCCTCAAGTATCTCCTTACTCAGAAGGAGCTGAATCTTAAGTAGCGTAGGTGGATTGAGTTGCTTAAGGATTATGACTGTACTATTGAGTACCATCTTGTTAAGGCCAGTGTGGTGGCCAATGCACTGAGCTGTAGAGCTATGACTAATTTGAGGGTGATGTTTACTCGCCTTAGCTTATTTGATGATGATAGCTTATTAGCCGAGCTTCAGGTTAAACCGACTTGGATTGAGCAAATTAGGGGTAAGTAGTTGGAGGGCGAGGCATTGAGTCTTCAGTTTTCACAGATTGAGAGTGGTAGTATTACGTGTTTTGGATTAAACTCTGAGGGTGTGTTGTGTTTTCGAGGTCGGATATATGTGCAGAGTGATATTGATTTGAGACAGTCTATACTGAGGGAGGCACATAGTAGCCCTTATGTTATGCATCCTGGTAGAAGTAAGATGTATCGAGATCTTCGCGAGTTATACTGGTGGCCGGGATTAAAACGGGAGGTTACTGACTTTGTGGCTAAATGTATGACATGCTAGTAAGTTAAGGCTGAGCATCAGCTGTGCATCCTGGTGGGATAAGATGTATCGAGATCTTCGCAAGTTATACTGTGGCTGAGATTGAAACAGGAGGTTACTGACTTTGTGGTTAAATGTCTGACATACCAGAAAGTTAAGATGGGAGGTTATTGACTTTGTGGTTAAATGCCTGACATACCAGCAAGTTAAGACTGAGCATCAACTGTCTTCGGGTTTGCTGCAATAGGTTAAGATTCCTCTATGGAAATGAGAGTGAGTGACTATGAACTTCATTAGTGGGTTGCCTCTAGCACTCACTGATAAACCATAATATATACATATTTTTACCCCATGCTTGGCATATTTTTTGGATGATTTATCATTAAAATTAAGGAATATGATGCTCCTAATCCTTTAATTTCATGTTTTATACTTAAGTAAGCATAAGGAAGAGAAAATAGCAAGGAACGGGCCAAAAACAGACAAAATGGGCCCAAATTAGCATTAGCACGGCCTAAGGCATTTTTACACGGGTAAACCACACGCCTGTGTGGGTTTATCAGTGTTGAACACGGCTTGAGCAACCTCATACAGGTGTGTCACACGGGCTCGTCCCTGTCGAGCCTTGCTTCAATTTCACGCAAAAAAACTAATTTTTGGGTATTTTGGGCATTCCAAAGTCTATAAAAACACCCTAAGGGGGGAACAAAGAGAGATACAGAGTAGAAAGCAATGAATTACTCGAAGAACGCCAATTGATTCATCACAGAAGCAATGATATACATCAAGACTAAAGATATCCCTTCAATTTCTCTCAAAGTTTTTGGGTTCTTTATGTTTTGTTGTTTTCTCTATTTTGAGATGTTTTCCTTTATAATTATGAACTAAATCCCCTAAATACCAAAGGGGGATGAAACCTAAGACGGATCTTGTTATTATTATCTAAATTATATGATAAATACTTGAATTTGTTCTTAATTGTGTTATTAATTCTTGTGTTAATATTTCAGGATTTAATATAAGTTGAATGTGATTATTCAGTGGAGCAAAAGTCCCTGTCTAAGAGTAGATCCAACACGATTAAGTGGAGTTGATCGCAATCCTAGACATAGGATGACAAAAATCTGTCAAATTAGAGTCAAATCTAATAAGGGAATCCATAGATCGAGTTAATGCAACACTAGGGGTTTTAATTAGAAAGAAATTTTAATTAATCAACCTAAAGTTAGTTGTTCTTAGTCTTGAAAGAGATATTAACATAATTTAGGGATTTCTACGGATCAAGTCAAGTGAATAAATCATCTAGTTTAGAGTCTAAAAACAAGAAATCCGGGTTATTACAGAAGTCTAGGTGGATTCTTCCTTGGGTATTGTCTTAATCAATCAGTTTTCCAAAAAGTATTTTCCCCAATTTACTTTTTGTCGTGTTATTAGTTAACTAGTTTAGTTAGATTTTAGTTTAAAACAATTCCCCTTTATTTCTAGGCTAGATAATAAAAAAGAAAGTTATTACTAGTACTTTTAGTTTTTGTGGGTTCGACATTATGGTCTTGCTACTAAACTATACTACTGTTCGATAGGTATGTTTGCCTTTATTGTCATAATAGTTAGTTTTTAGGTACGATCATATTACTTGACCATCATAAATATCACACATCACCTAATATGAAGGATTTTGTTTGGATCATCGTGGATCAACTGACCAAGTATACACACTTCATCCCAGTTAAAATTTGATTATTCACTGCAGAAGTTGGCAAAGCTCTACATTTTAGAGATAGTAAGACTGCATGGGGTACCAATCTCGATCATTTCTGATAGGGATCCTCGCTTTACGTCTCGATTTTAGAAAAAGTTACATGAGGCCCTAGGTTCAAGGTTGAACTTCAGTACCACATTCTATCCTCAAATCAATAGTCAATATGAGAGGGTGATTCAGATACTAGAGGATATGTTGAGGAGCTGTGTTATTAATTTTTGAGACAGTTGGGAGGATTATCTGCCACTGACGGACAGTATAACATTGAGATGCACTTTACGAGGCTTTGTATCATCGTAAGTGTTGCACTCCTTTATGTTGGACTGAGTTGGGTGAACGACCTGTTCTGGGTCCTAAATTGGTTTTTGAGACAGAGGATAATGTCAGATTAATTCGGGATCGACTGAAAGCGACTTCTGACAAGCAGAAATCTTATGCAGATCTGAAAAGATGCGAGATTGAGTATTCTATAGGGGACTTCGTATTTCTCAAGGTCTCGCTATGGAAGAAGATTCTGAGGTTCAGTCGCAAGGGCAAGCTGAGTCTTAGGTTTATTGGACATTATCATATTTTGAAGCGAGTGGGACTGGTTGCTTATCAGTTGGAGCAACCTTTGGAATTGGATCATATCCATGACATGTTTCACGTCTCGATGTTAAGGCGCTACTGCTTCGATCCTACTCATTTTGTCCCTATTAAGGAAATTGATATTAGGCCAAATTTGACGTTTGAGAAGGAGCCGATTCAGATTCTAGATCGCGATGTTAAGGTACTGAGGGAGAAGTCTATTCCACTAGTTAAGGCTCTGTGGCGAAATCATAGCACTGAAGAGGCCACGTGGAAACCTGAGGATTCGATGCGTCAGTAATATCCTCATCTTTTCTGATTAGGTAAATTTTGAGGACAAAATTTTCTTTTAGGGGGTAGAATTGTAGCGCTCTAAAAGTTTTATTTATGTTTCTATTTAATTATGACATAAATAATTGTCTATTTTAGTGATTATGTGTTTTAGGTGTGTGTAGGAGGTGCCAAGTTCAAGTCTTAACTTTGGCAAATTTTAGTATTTTTATGAATAAAGCCTTAACTTTGCTTAAAGGGTTTAAGTTTAATTGTTAGTAAGTTTATATCAGAATAGGCCTGCTAGTTTGGTGGTTGAGTGTTGGTGTGAAAGAGGTCTTGTGCTCGAATCTTGGCGTGGGTATTATTTTTGCTCGTCCGTTCAGGAGAGTTTGAGATGGACTAAAAATTTAAGTAGTGGATTTAGTAGGGAGTTTGGAAGAGAGAATTAAGGGGAAAAGATTTGGAGGTTATCAGTTTCTGTTTATAATTGTTTCTTTTTAGCAAATTTCGATTTCCTCTCTTCTCTTAAATCCCTTTGACACCGTCTCTTCTTCATCTTTTCTATTTCTTTTTTTTTCTTTCTTTTTCCTCTATTGCTGCTAAAACTTTTTTTGTTCTCCCTTAAATCTATCATTTTTCACTTGTTTTGCAACGTTGATAGTAATCGTGCGATACTGGAGAAGACTCTAATCAGTGAGTTCTGTATTTCTTAGCTTAACGGTGTTATCGGAGGATATTTCATTGGTGGTTTTCGAAGTGCTCAGAAGTGATTAGGCATAAAAAATGATACAGGTGTATACCTGAAAACACAGAAAATAGGGTTTCAGTGGAAGTCGAAAACCCCACTATCAACGCCACACCGGCGTGTGGTCGTCTGTGTGGTAGGCAGTGTGTTAGGACACAAGCGTGTGATCGACGAGGCCAGGCCATGCTCGTAAGATATGGTCGTGTGATGGCCAGGTAGACCGTGTGCGACACACGAGCTAGATTAATTTAGGCCATGTGGGTCATACGAGTGTGTGGGATTTTGGGCCACACCGTGTGATCCATATGGCCAAGGTCAAATCGGATCGTGTGGGCTACAAGGGTAGGCCACATGGGTGTGTGAGCCCATTTTTCTAAAATGTTCCTAAGGTTACACAGGTCGCCCAAGTCGACTGTGAACCTACTGTAGGGTCGGTAAGCACTACTTAGACCCTTAAATATATAAACTGACTGTATGATTTATGTACTTAGCATGTTATTGTTATGCATGTATATTGATCTGAATATATGTACTGATAATCACGTAATAGCATGTCATTTATTGTACGTTTGCATTACATTGGGTTGGGGTGATGAAATTTAGAGGAACTGTACTAAAAGGCTTTAAGCCTATTGACTGGCAGATATATATACTGAGAGGCTCTTAAGCCTATTGACTGGCAGCTCAGCTGCATTATACTGATATATGTCGCGTTTGATACAACTTAGAGTGTAGGGCTGGGTGGGTGTTTTAAACCCCACAAGAAGTGTAGGGATGAATGGAGATGGTGTATTAGAATCTGGTGGATAGGACACTATTTTCTGATCACTGCATACATGACTGTTACTGTGATGGGCTAAGGCCCTAATGCATATCTGATACTGAAACTGAAATGGGCTCAGGCCCAAACTGCTATTGAAATTGAAATGGGCTTAGGCCCAGACTGCATTTGACTGTTTATTGTGTTTTACTGTATGATTGTTTTCTGTGGGGATTACACATTGAGTTTACGTAAACTCACCCCTTTCATCTTTCCTGTACAGGTAATCCCCAGACTTAGATGGACCAGTGCGGCGGAGGACTCAACGGTGACCACGGTTATTAGAACTTAGTACTATGATTTATGATTTATGGTTATAATTTTTATTGGGTAATTTTTTATGTAATTTGGACTTACGGACTTTTGTTTTGATTTGGTTTTTATTTTCTTTGCTTTATGGATATATCATTGCTAGTTGTAGGAAAACTCGGCTTTCAAAAAGTAAAAGATTTCTCTAAAAACACAATTACCCAAACAATTTTTTTAAGCTTTCGCAACGAGCTACGTTTCAAAACAATCGATTAAATGAGTAAACGAATTTTGGAACTAATAAGAGATAAAGAAAAGTAATTAAATGGAAATGGTTTTATCGTGACAACTTAGTTTTCAAATACCCTATCATGTGACATTGCCAGATTTAGCCATAATATCTATGCCGGGTTTATGGTGTTACAGTTAGAGGTTATTTAAAATCCTACTATGCTAGGGATAATATGTATA
This sequence comes from Gossypium stocksii, assembly GCA_020496765.1. Lineage (NCBI taxonomy): Eukaryota > Viridiplantae > Streptophyta > Magnoliopsida > Malvales > Malvaceae > Gossypium > Gossypium stocksii. Next base: position 9,371,081 of record CM035623.1, read on the forward strand.
AGTGATGTTGTGAATTTATTTACCTTGTGAGTTGATGAATATAGCCACATGAGTATTGTGGTATCAATATTAGATTATTCTTTATATTTATAAATTTTATATTTGAAATGAATGGCTATGGTTAAAGTTTATACGAGCTTACTAAGTATTTATTGCTTACATATTTGTTTTCTTTTATTTTCAGATTATCAAAAACTTGATTAGGTTAGAAGCTTGTCGGAGTTATATCACACTATCCATCTGTTATATCGGTACTTTCAAATGTTTTGATTTTGGTTATAATGGCATGTATAGGTATTTTGTTTAGTGTTGGCCTATATGTAATTTGTTGAGATTAGCCACTTATTTTGGTTTGTTTTGGATGCCTAATTATGGCTTGTTGATATGTATAATGTTGTTTGTAGGTTGGTACAAAATGGGTGAGAAATGTGGCCTTAAAATTGCTTATTTTCGTCTACACGGGTAGAGACACAGGTGTGTGTCTCAACCGTGCGTGACACACGGCCTAGCACAGGGCGTGTGGTCCGACCGTGTGTCTCATGTGTCTTTAAGATTAAGAAATAGAATGCTCAGGTTTTCATACACGACCTGGCACACGGGTGTATGGCTTGGTCGTGTGACCCTTGCACTTTAATTTCACAAATTAATATGTTCACATGGCCTAGCACACGGGCGTATGGCTTGGCTGTGTAACCCAAGTCAGATAGTTACACAGGCTTAGACACGGGCTGGGACACAGTCGTGTGCCCCACATCAAATGCCCACACGGCGTAAGACACGGGTGTGTTTCACACAACCTGGCCACACGGACATGTGTCCCCTGTACCTAGGAAGAATTTTGAAAATTTTGTGAAAAATTCTTTGAGTTTTCAGTTTAGTCCCTATTCATTTCTAATGTTTATTTTGGGCCTTGAGGGCTCATATAAGGGACTATATAAGTGATTATGATTAGTTTCTGATATGTATGTTAAATGATCTGAAAAGTTTAGCAATGCTCTGTAACCCTATTTTGGCGACGAATTAGGGTTAAATGTGTTACATATGTAATGAATTGAAGTGCAAAATGGATATGTACAAGTTATGTGATTATGAAAATTTTGATATGAATATGTATTTGATTTGGCTTGAATTGGATTATAGTAGAATGTTTGTATTGATATATATATACTTGTACTATATTGACTTGAATTATGAAAATATCATTGAGCTTTATCGCTTAATGTGGGGTTTGTTTTCTTCGTGCACAGGTATAAGTAAATCTTAAATAAAAGACCATAGAGAAAAAAGGGATCATAGGACTTTAACAACACATTCCATTTGCTACTAACATTGAGGGAGAATCATGGACTATTCGTGATGGTTTCTTTTTAGCCATTCATCTAACGTAAAGAAAGTTGAAGCCAAAATGGATGCAACTACCATGATAAATTTATTACATAATACGTCTAAGTTTAATCCTTCTTTTATTTATATATTTAATATCAATTGATGTTAGGACTCTCACACATGTTGTCTGAAAGAGAAACCTTTATATCAATGCTCTTGTTAGAAGCAACTTCCACACTTAATCTTGCTTGAATATGTTATAATTTAATGACTCTAGTTTGTATGTATGTAGTTGTATGTGAAATCTTTATTGCCATTATTGCACAATGATGCTAATGGTATGGTTACAGTTCTTAGGGATTTTCAGTCGGTTAACTGACTCGAAATATCATTAACCGAATTAATCGACTCTTCAAAAATTTTAACTGTTAACCAAACTGAAATTTTTTCAGTTAATTTGGTCGGTTAACCGAATTAATTGAAAATTATATTTTTTTTGTTAAAATAAGTATAAAATTAACCGAATTACTCAATTTACCCGAATTAACCGAATTACCTGAATTAACCGAATTAATCAAATTAACCGAATTATTTTTATTTTTTATGATTGGGTTTGCTAATTGGGTTGGGTAATTAGTTTTAATTTGATTGGGTTTATGTTAGATTTGGTTTGAGTGAATAGTAGACTATTTATATATTATAATTTTATTTATTAATTTTTTCGGTTAAACCAAAAAAATTCGATTAACCGACCAATTTCGAACTAAATTAACCGTTAACCGAAAACTCAAAAAATTATAAACCCACACTTGACCGAAAAAATTTAATTAATCGGCCGATTAATTCAATTCGATCAATTAACTGAATTTATTCTATTTTACTCGAATTTTATACACCACTAATAATTGTCACATTTTTCCTAGTTTTTAATACTATGTAGTCCTTCTCTCCACTTTTTAACATAAATATTTTATAAAATATAATTTTTTAATTATAGGAGGGACCAAGTAAAAGGCATGGCCTGACTTTCCCTTTTCATGATTGAAAAGGACAAGGCCCCACTTTTCTTTTCCCATTTTACCCTTTACATTAATTTTCATAACATTTTTTATTTTCTCTCTCTGCACTTTTTATCAGCTTATGTCATCACATTTCCCGTATACGCCCACCAATATCTATCTCTTTACACTTTTCATTAACTCAAAACAGAGAAAAAGCGAGAGAGAGAGAGATTCTGGAAAGCTCCTTGTTCAAGGGTTTCTCGTTGGTAATTCCTTTTTTTTTTCTATAAATTTTCAAATTTGTTATTACTGCTACTGACCGATCTAGTGTCACCATCTTCTTTGGTTTTTTGACGGTAAATTTCTTCTTCTTTTTCTATTCTAGTTTTTAATCTGATTTTCCTTTCTGGGTCTTTTATTTTTATTTTTGACTTCACTCGATTTTGATTTTATTTCTGGGTTTTAGATTTAGTTTTATTTTTGGGTTTAGTATTTCTGGGTCTCTTGGTTTGAATAAGATCCTTTTATTTTCAAAACTTAATCTGTTTTGTGTTGTGTAATTTTGTTTTGATTATGTAGTTATGTAGTTTAATTATGTGGGTTAAACTTAAAAGTTCTATTTTCCATTTGATTTATGATAAAATTTTACTCTCTTTTTTTTTGGATATTTTATTTGATTTCTGGTACTTCTTTTTTACATTCTTTAAAATGTAATTAATTTTTTTTATAATTCTGTTCTAGGAATGCTTGCTCCTCTGCTTTTTGCTTTTCATTAAGTGTTGAAATGGATATTCCTTTTCTTTTTCTTTTCATTTTTTCCCTTTTATTTTCTTATTTTATCTCGACTGTTGTAGTCGTCATGGATGACTCTCTAAAATTTGTTGTTCGTACGTTTACACATTCAATAAATTATCGTTTATTTGCTTCTGAGTGCTTCAAACTGTTTACTTTTTTGGCTGACATATAGAAAAATGGAAATGTTTACCCTTAATCAGTGCTGTTTCATGTGATCACTTCCATGTTACTGACCCTGTTGCTATCATCAATTTATGTGCAAATTTGAAGTAAATGGAACTATCCATTTTGATATTCCATTTTTCTTGTTGGTTTCGCTTGCTTTTTAAATCAAAAGTAAACTGAGTTCCCTTGTAACAGCGACCTTTCTTTTCCCTATATGTGACAGGTATTGAAGTGCACGAAGAAATAGCAGAGTCGGGGATCATGGAGAAGCTACTTGCCATGGTTTATATATATTCTGCTTATGGTCCGTAAATTTATGGAGAAAAGTTATACGTTTTGTTGTGGTGGAGTGCTGTGATTGCAAACATGGGTTACAATTGCGATTTCTGTGGGCATCAAAGGCCTGTGGTATATTGCCGGTCTGATGCAGCGTGTTTATGTTTATCATGTGATCGAAATGTCCATTCTGCTAATGCACTGTCCAGACGCCATTCAAGAACATTATTATGTGAGAGATGCAATTCACAGCCTGCTTTGGTTAGATGTACAGAGGAAAGGGTTTCCCTATGCGAAAACTGTGATTGGATAGGTCATGGTACATCTACCTCGAATTCGACACATAAGAGGCAAACAATTAATTGTTACTCTGGTTGTCCATCATCTGCGGAACTTTCTTCCTTATGGCCATTTTTTTGGCAGTCCCCTGCACCGGGTGAATCTACTTGTGAGAAGGAATTAGGTCTAATGAGCATCACTGAGAATATTGAAACGGCTTCCTCGTTCCCTCCAGGGAACACCGTTAGCCAGAATAAGAATAGTGCTGGTGTTGCAGAAGTTAATATTGACAATAATGCGTATATGGGGAGTGGCTGGGATGGGTCTTCTTCAATTCTGGAACTAAGATCTCCACCACAAGCTATAGATCAGCCAGCTGGAGTAACTGATACGTCATTGCCCAAGGTAAATGACGAATTAGGAATATTTATCATTAGAGAATCAAGATAACTGTTATTGAGGTACTTTCGAGCCCTTGTTATTTGAGTTTCATGGGGCAGTATCAAAGAAATATGATAAGCATTTCGAGATCAATTTGTTCTTCTGTTGTGCTTTATGTTGAAAAATATAACAGCAGATGCTCAGTGATAACTGTTCTTTCTGCTTAGGGAACAAGCTTGAGGTTAAAGTGACATCATTTTTTCGAGATTAGTTCCTTCTGCAGAAGAACGTATGCTGATTTTGTTCCTTGCTTTCTTGATTATGTTTTATAGTGGAAATCAAAGGTCCATCTAAAGTACCTTTTAGAGCAATATTGCAGAAAACAACTAGTGAGTCATATGATTTTTAAATCAATAACCTCATCCTTTATTATATTTGTCATCTTTGCCTATATGTGACATGTGTTTCTAAATTTGGACTCCAGACACTTATTTTACACACTCAAATGACTTTCTGGATTGTATGCTAATGCCACCTGTCTGGGCCGAGGTTATCTTGGAAGTTATCGAGATTTCATTTTATTCATAAAAAGAGTGATTAGAATAATTTATTCCATTTTGGGAACATTTGCTAGTTTCTACTTTATTAACTTGTAGGTATCTTGCCCTCAAACAAAACATCCATTGCTTTGCGAAGATGATCTCTACCATGACTTCAACATGGATGAAGTTGATTTGAACCTTGATAATTATGAGGAACTCTTTGGAGTAGCTCTCAATCACTCAGAACTTTTTGAGAATGGTGGAATTGAGAGCTTATTCAGGATGAATGACTTGTCTGCTGCTGATTCCGACTGTCGTGGAGCTGTGGCTGCTGAGGTTCTCTCTTCTCTTTTGATCTTTCTTTATGGTGTCTGAATTGTTTTTTTCTTATGATAGTATTGTCATTTTTCTATAATATATTTTGTGTTGTTATGATGTAGAGCAATTACTACATTTTCGGTTATCATTTTTTTCCTCAATTTGAAAATGGAAGTATTCCTTGCCAAATTTAAAATGGAGAAAGGTTTTCTGATACGGTACCGAGAATCTTCAATTTTGACGTGATAAATTTACCACACCAAAGCTTGTCATCTTTCTACATCTTCATTTTGCAGTTTGCATGGTGATCAAAGATGCGTATCCCTTTTCTACTCGGGTCTGTAGTATTTATAGGAAAACAACAAGTTCAGACATGATTTATGTACCGAAAGAAAATTTATTGTCCTATTTGCAGAGTCTTCTTTGCAATTTGTGATTACTCTTTTGACAGAGTTGATCAATAGCCATAATTGATGATGAGATTATTGATTCCTCAAGTTTACAAAGAGATTAGCATTTGATCTTTCAGAGTCATCTTGGTAATTAATGAATTTTCTTCTTGTAAATTATGCATGTGACAACAGTTTGCTTAACAGCATTGACAATTTAATGTGCTTGGATGTTGCATGTTTGTTTCTTACGAATCACACTTTCAATAATGCCTGCCCCTGAGAATATCAAGTTCTTGGTAAATGTTCTTATGGTCAGTAACTGAATGTTTTTGTGCAGGGCTCATCTGTTGGACTTGTCAACGCAATCCAGCCAGCATGCAGTAATGGGGCATCTGCTGATTCTGTGATGAGCAATAAAACCGATTCAGTGCTTTGTTTCACTGGAAGGCAGGCTCATTCAAGCCTCTCATTTTCTGGCCTTACTGGAGAGAGTAGCGGAGCAGATTACCAAGATTGTGGGGCTTCATCAATGCTTCTCATGGGAGAGCCTCCTTGGTGCCCTCCATGTACTGAGAGCTCCTTCCAATCATCAACTCGAAGCAATGCTGTAATGCGTTACAAGGAAAAGAAGAAGACACGGAAGTAAGCATATGCCAATAACCCATATAAGGAAACGTGTCACCTGACATGTCTATTAGGTTGATGGCTTTACAAATTTCTGGAACTTGCTGGTCTTCCTTTTAATTCCTCCCTGCTTCTAAATTTATAGTTCCGTGGATGTCAATTTAGTACAAACTTAGTACAAACTAAGTACATAATCATGTCTTCATTCTTGTTGCTCTATTGCTCTTTCTAACTTCTCTCATGAGGACTATTTATATTTGCCTTCTAGTTTCAATTTATTGTGTGCTTTTCTATACAAGACAGAACAACACAACTCTGACATGCCGGCTCCAGATAAATATATTTAAATCGTTTTAACATTTTTTTTCTTAGTATTGTTTCTTGGTGTCCTAATCTGTATACTGTGCAGTTTAGTTACTATTCATGCCATTGAAGGATTTCATGTCACTGTGGTGCTCTCTAGTAAGGAATGTGGATTTGCATTCTCGAGTCTTCATATGTGTATATTTGTCAACAATTCATTTAGAAAGTTGATTGATATCAATTCTAAGCTCTTGGTCTTAATGTTTTATTTACCGCTAGTCTCGTTTGCAAGTTGCAATCCTCATTCTTTTAGTATATAATTATTCAATCTGTTCAAGGAGTTTATATGTTTTAACTTCGTCCTTGTTGCATGACAGGTTTGAGAAGCGAGTGAGATATGCATCTCGCAAAGCAAGGGCTGATGTGAGAAAGCGTGTTAAGGGACGCTTTGTCAAAGCCGGTGATGCCTACGATTATGATCCATTGAACCAAACTCAAAGCTTCTGAGAGTAAGGTTTTCCAACCATGCTCTATTAGTTTGAAAAAATTGGTCTATTTATAATTAGTTAAAATGACAGATTCGTTGGTTGTATAACAGTGCTCCAGGTTTATACAGGAGAAGTTGGATACACAAAAAAACACCATGAATAAATCGCTGAGACCTTGTTCTCCATTACCATAAAAAAAGGACTGATGGATGGCGAGATAGGTCAGCCACATCTGCCTGCCATTGCAATCGAGCAAGTTCGCCTGCTCAGTGTTGGTTATGCTGACAATTATATATTCCTTCAGCTGGTTGTCAGCACTTTTATAAAAGCTGCCGATGCTGTTGCCGCCGCCACTGACATGCTAAGCTGGACTTACAATGTCAAGTCACAGGCAACAGCATGCAGCTATAATTTTGCCCCTCGATTTCTGTTTTCTTTTGTGGGTGTTTATTATTATTATTATTGAAATGTATAGCTTAAGATCTTTGTATGTTCAGTTGAGAATTTTAATGGCTGCTTTCCCGTTGCCCGAGTAATAGGTGGTAGGTCTTACATGCACTTGTAATTTTCCCATCCTTCTCTTTTTCTGGTACTATTTATATGTTAATACAAATTAATCTTTTGTCAAAAATTTTTTTAAGATCATCAAAATTTTGACTTTAACAAGATTTGGAGATGTTGTCGTTACGTTACTCAAAGCTCAGTTTTGATCATCGAGATTCTATTTTATCTTATAAAATACGAAGGCAAAGCCAGTTGCATGGTTTTATGGTGATTGAGATAGATCACATAGTGTGTTAAGAGTATTTCATGAAATAACATTGTTTTATCGATAAAGGCAATTCTATTATGATGTTACGTCTATACTTCTGTGTATCAAATAAACTGTATAATAATGATGCCCTTATGATTATTCTTGAATTGTCACTAGCCAAGCAACAATTGTATGTCAAGACCAGGTGATAAGATGTTGTCATTGGTACACGAGAGTCCAATGTATGAGTATATATTAGACAACAATTATTGAACTAACACATTACGAGAATGTTCTCATACTATTATATAAAAGTAACATCAATTCTCACAGTGATAATGGTGTGGCTATTATAGTTCTCAATATCAGTAGTTGTATATTTTAATGCAATTAAACGTCTTTTACTTTATAGCCTATCGTTAGATATACCACAAACTATATAGTAAGATTTGAATAACAGAGATATGATTTGTCCCTTCTACGTTTAGTATCTTGGACCATTGATAGAATTAAATTAAAAAATATATGATCATGCTCAAATTAATTGATATGAGATATCATACTTATTTGTATATCGTAATTTTTTTATATATATTTAAGAAACAAGAGATTAAACTATACAAGTATGTCAGATTCCTAATTTATATTCAATCTAGATATTACATGTAAAGAGATAGACTATATAGTAACATTATCACAAAATTTTTTTATCAAATTATAAATTTTTACGACTTAAATAATAATGATACATTAACTCATTTTGTAATATTAAAAGTGTTTTAATATTGCAGATAATATTACAAGATCCTACATAGTTGCACCTTATAATCGAAACGGTGGATGATATTATAACAGTAAGTCTTTCGATCTCAAAACTTTTTTTTGGGGGTGGCGGGGGGTTTGATTTTGCGAAAACCAGCTAAGGATGAGGATATTTCTGATTTTTTGTTGCAAAATCAATGAAGTTAACAATTTTCAAATCAAATTTTGGAAAAAAAAAAAAAAGGCCTAAAACAACTAAAATGGAAGGAGATTTTTGAGTTTTCCTGTTTAAATTAGTTAAGGGTTATTATCAAATAATTAATATCGTTGTGTATTTTTTAGGTTTTCAAGATTGCTGTGAGGGAAGGCTTTTTATTTTGAATAATAATAAATATTGGGAAAATTGCCTTTTTAGTCCTTGTAGGTGGGAAAATTGATTGATGACAAATTAAATGATGTGGCGAAAATTTACACGTGTCATCTCTTTATTAGTTTGACGCCATCTCATTAACAGTGTTAAAGGCAAGTATCATTTTAATAAACAAAATTAAAATTTGGGTATCAAAATGAATAACTTGAAAGTATAGATATCGAATTGATAAATTTATTAAAGTACAAAAGTAAATCTTAGAACACTGTTCAACCACAATCAATAATAAGTTAGCAAAAATAGACGATCAATCAATTAATGCGGTCAACTGTTAACGACCACATTATCAATCATATAGGTAAAGACAAATATATGAAAAAAAAAAGACATTTGATCTACAGGTTAACTTTGCCACCTAAACTTGAAAAGATTCACAATGTTTTTCATGTTTCGATGCTTAGACGATATAGATCCGATCCCTCACATGTGATTAGTCCGTCAGAGATTGAAATTCAGTCTGATTTGAGTTATGAGGAAGAACCAGTTAGTATTCTGGCTTGCGAGGTGAAAGAATTGCGGAATAAGAAAACCTCGTTAGTAAAAGTATTGTGGCTCAAACACGGGGTCGAGGAAGCGACTTGGGAGCTTGAGGACTCAATGAGAGAATGTTACCTTAACCGATTCACCGGTAAGATTTTCGAAGACAAAAATCCTTAAGGGGGAGAGAGTTGTGACAGCCCTATTTTGGCCCTAATCGGAAAAGTGGTTTCGGGACCACGAAACCGAGTCAGAAAAATTTTTGAATATTATTTCTCTGTGTTTTGTATGTGTGTGCTTAGATATGTTGAAGTTCGTATTTTAAATTTTGAAGTTTGGGTGTTTAATTAATTAAAAAGGATTTGTTTGATAAACTTTGAAAATTTGATAAATAAATTCAATAGGGCCGAATAATATGTGATACTTAATTAAGAGGTACTTGCATGGCTATTAAACCATCATTTGTTTTAATGGACGGTAAAACCATATTATAAATGGTTTACATATGTGTTTAAAGATGGGCAAATTAGTAAATCAATAATATGTTTATATGTTTAACAAATAAAACATAAAGAAAAGAAAAGAAAAACATTTGCATGCTTTAAGTTGAGAGTCGATTGTTGGAGAAGAAGAAGGCTTAAACATTTGGCACTCTTAAAACCAAAAATTCAAGGTAAAATCATGTTAGTTTAATTCTATTTTGATGTTTTTGAGTTCCTTGATTGATTCTATCCAAGACCCATAAATTAATGTTTGATTTGGTGTTGGTTAGATATCCAGTCATGGGTAGAAAAGCTATGAATTTTGAATTTGATGTTAGAAATTGATGAATGAGTGTTGGATGGACATTTTGATGTTAAAATCTATGTGATTATAAGCTTGTAAGCTTAATTGTGAAACTTGTGCTTTGTGTGGCTTAAATGTCAAAAAGAGGTATTCGGCCATAGTGTATATGCATGAAGAATCGGTGTTGGATGTTTTAAATGATATATGGTTAAAAATTAAGTTTGAAATTTGATAAATTTTGTTAAGGGTGAATCTAAGAGCTATGTGCATTCGGTCATTGTAGATATGTACAAACTTGATGGTGTTTTAATGTTTTGAATTGGAAATAGTTGTAAGACGAGTTTTGAGCTTATTAAATTTGATATTTATATATGTCTATAAGGAACAAATGATATTCGGCCATTTTGAGTAATTTGAGACACCTTAAGTTAAATGTTATAAGTTAATGTTGGATGTTAAATTTGTTTAAGCATATTGCCGAATGTGATTTCTAATAATGAAATGTTTGGGTTAAAGTATAAAGAGATGGTTTTAAATGAATCAATTTGTTTAATTTAGCTCAAGAACAAAGAGAGCCAAATTCGGATAGGGGGAAGGAGAAAGCAGCTGAATAGCCGATCCGTGATAGTTTGATAACATTCGAGGTAAGTTTTAAGTAGTTAAACTTACTTACTTTGATTATAACATGTTATATTATGATGGATACATATCCTATATATGGTATATACATATACATCATCGAATGAAAAATTGAAACTTAAAGTAGAGTAATGATATGTTACAATTGTCGTATGGATATGGTGAAATAATAGAAATAAATGGATGAGATGCATATAGATCGAATGATGAGTATGAAGGGAAAACAACATGATTAGTATGTGTTCATAATTGAATGAAGTAAAGTTTGATTAATATGGTTGTGATATGTGAAATGCATAAGTACATGATTTTGATATGGGTATGAGTTTGTGAAATTATCTTCGAATTAATATTCGGGCCTTTAGGCCTAGCAAGCTATAAGCTACTGCTATAAACGGGCTTCGAGCCTAGCAGGCATAATGTCGGTGAATGAGTTCCGAACTTGAAGTCTAGCAGGCCCTGTGGCGGTGATGAATTCAGGCTATTGCCTAGCAGGTTTATATACCGGTGATCTAATTTAAGCTTGCGATTAAAAGCTTCCCAGTCATTATGGACATTGAGTGAAGGGAATTGAATTATATGAAGTAGCATAGATTCGGCTACAAAGGTAAGTATGTATTGATCTATAGTATACTTGTGTAGTTAACTCTTAAATGAAGTTAACTTAAATGTGCATATTCGGCTTTGGTAATGATGCATTAAGTTGTAATGCTTGTGGGGCAAGATTATCTTATATGAAATGATATTATTGTTACTTTGAATATATGAATTGGTTTTTATGATATGAGATTTATTTTAAACTTATAAAAGTCATATGAAGTTTTTGGTTACCTATGACATTTGGTTAAAATATATTTACCTTGTGTGATTTCATAAAAATTAAAGGTTGTAATATTGATCATGCGAATTGTATATTAATTATTTATGTGTTTAATTTACTTAAAACTTACTAAGCTAATTAGCTTACTTCGAGTGTTTTCGTTATTCTGTTTTATAGATTTTTGGCTGAAAATTACGAGCTCGGGGATCAATATTGAAGTCATCCACATTATCGTCTTTATTTCAGTACTTTAAAAAGATTTTTATATTTCAAAGGATGGCATGTATAGGCTTAACTCTTGTGGAAAATAAGTTAAATCTTGATTATGTATATATATTCAAGCCATGCGAAAATGGCTTGTTCTTTTTGCTAAGTATGGTTCCATAGTTGGTTTATAATGATGGTGGTTGACATAATTGGCTTTGATATATATATATATATATATATATATATTCGGTATTTGCTATGACTATTGAATTATTAAGTGATATGTTTGTTTTAGATGAGGAAAATGTTTGATAGATATTTGACCAAGTTTTATTCATATTGTGGATCGTATTAAAATGCATATTGTTTATATGATATGTTATGGAAACCATGGTTGTAAGTATTTGAATCTTGGCATGAATTTTTGATATATATATTATATGACATTTTCAGATTGCTTTAATGTATTAGTTAATAAGTGAGCTTGATTAGTCAATATTTATAATAAGGTTGCATGTATATTTTATGTTGAATGTTAAGCTAAGAGTTGTATCGTTTCTGTGCTTATATTCGGCCACCTGATAGTGTTCTATGGTTGCATGTTTATGGTTTCGTGTACTTGTAATGTCACAAGTTGTTTGGTATATGTTTATACATAGTGAATAAAGAATTTATTTCGTATGTGCATCCTTGAATGTCCGAAAATTTTGTTTTGTTAGGTAATACCTTATAACCCTATTTCGGCGACGGACACGGGTTAGGGGTGTTACATTTTAATTGGTATCAGAGCTACGGTTTAGTAGATTCTAAGACTAACGTAGCGAGTGTGAGTCTAGCTATACATGCCATAAAGTAATGATACGATAATGTGATGACTTCTGACTGTTGAAATGTATTTTTCGTATAGTAAATGAATCCCGATCCCGATCGAGCCGTAGCAGACGATGTCGAGAGTGTAGCGCCTGCTCCCACACAAGGGACAGCACCGATTGACTCTCAGCCAAATACCAGTAATCGAGATGATGAGATGAAACAAGCCTTTTATGATATGACGAATGATTGGTTCACTCAATATATTCGAACTAATCCGGCTGTTCCACAACCCCCACCCCTGAATAATCTACTTTCGATACCTGTGGTGCCTCCTGTGATCGATCCGTTGAGATTGAGTAAGCCCCCGGTTGATAAAATTAGAAAATATGGGGCTGAAGAATTTCGAGCCACTGTTAGTGACGATGCTGAGCAGGCTGAGTTTTGGCTTGATAATACTATCCGCGTGCTTGATGAACTATCGTTGATAAATGATAAATTATACATATTTTTACCTTATGTTTAGCCTATATTTTGGATGAATTATTATTAATTTTGTGAGAATTGGTGCTCTTAACCCTTCTATTTCATGTTGTATACTCAGAAGAGCATAGGGAAGAGAAAAGAATGAAAAACGGATTGAAAACAAAGAAAATGGGCCAAAGTGTGAAAATAACACGGCCCAAGGAGTCACCACAAGGCCGTGGCACACGGCCGTGCCACATAAGGTTCAACACAGCCTAGCCCCGACAAGCACTGCCTGACCACACGGCCGTGCCTCCATCAACAGTCTCGCACACGGCCTCTTGTCGATCTACACGAGCGTGGCACACGGGAGTGTCCCTGTCATGAGAAAGTGCAATTTCACTCGGATTTGGATACTTAGAGGCTAAGAAAGGCATCCCAAAGCTCTATATAAAGACCCTAGGAGGCAACTCTAAGGGTGCACTCTTTTCTCTCAAAAGAAGCGCCTTCTTTCTACCAACACAAGGAGTGGAAGCAAGGGATTACTCCAAAGGAAGCCGATTGATTCATCCCAGAAGCCGAAATTCTACATCAAGACAAAGGATCTCTCTAAATTCCTTCAGGGGTTTTTGGGTTCTTTATTTTTTGTTATCTTATTTCTTCTGAGATGTTTTCTTTATTAATTATGAACTAAACCCCTCAAATACTTGAGGGGGATGAAACCTAATACAGACCTTGCTATTATTCATCCTTGAATTATATGATAAATATTTGAATTGTTCTTAATTATGTGTTCTTAATTCTTGGTTTAATAATCCTAGGTATTAAGTCAAGAAACTGATGTGCTTAGGCAGAGGAGTAAAAGTCCCTGTTTTAAGAGTAGATCTACCATAATTAAGTGGAGTTGCATGCAACCCTAGACATAGGGCGACATAAATCTGTCGGATTAGGGTCAAACCTAATAGGGGGATCTATAGATCGAGTTAATGCAAGACTATGGGGTTTTAACCAGAAAGAGATTTTAGTTAATCAACCTAGGATTAGTTGTTCTTATCCTCGACGGAGGTATTAACATAAGTTAGGGATCTCTACGGATCAAGTCAAGTAAAGAAATCGTCTAGTTCAAGAAGTTAATAACAAGTGAAGTCTAGGTGGATTCTCCCTTGAGTATTGCCCATATCAATTAGCTTTTCCCAAGAGTTTTTCCTCAATTTACTTTTTGTGCATTCTTAGTTTAGTTTTAGAATTAGTTTCATACAAACCTCTTTTACTTTTGGGTTAGATAATAGAAAGGAAGTAAGTACTAGTACTTTTGGTTCCCTTGGGTACGATAACTCGGTCTTGCCGCTAAACTATACTACTGTTCGATAGGTGCGCTTGTCTTAAAATCGTGATATTAGTTAGTTTTTGGTGTGATCAGTTTTTATAAATTTTATTACTACATATCACACGATATCAAGTTTTTGGCGCCGTTGCCAGGAAACTAAAATATTAAGAAAACTCGATTTCTATTACTTTAGCCATTAGTATATTTATTTATTTTTGGTTTTTATTTATTTTTATTTTATTTTTATTTTATTTTAATTTTCTTTGTTTTTTTCCTTTCAGGTATTTCTAGTTTATGACTAGAAACAACCTAGCAAGACCATTGCTTTTCGACGAAGATTTAGAAACGACAGTTCGCAGAACTCGCAGAGAGATCAGACGAAGCCTACATTATCCAGAACAAGACCAATAACAAGAGCCAGAATCTATGGAAGAGATGGAAGCAAATCAAAACATTCCACCACCTCTCGCAATAGCCGCGCAACCAGTGAATCAAGATGATGCTCCTCGTACTATGTATGATTATGCTAAACCTAGTTTGGCTGGTGCTCAATCTAGTATTATTAGACATACTATTGCTGCAAATAATTTTGAATTAAAACCTAACACTATTCAGATGATACAGCAATTTGTGTAGTTTGATGGTTTACAGGATGAAGATCCAAATTCACATATAGTCAACTTTTTGGAACTTTGTGATACTTTTAAAATTAATGGCGTTTCTGATGATGCCATTCGTCTAAGGCTATTCCCATTCTGTAACACCCTACACCCGAGACCGTCGCCGGAATCAAGTACAGAGCATTACCGGACTTAACGGAACTTTACAGAACTTGATCGGAAATGAATATAAAATATTGTGTACTTTATTGTATAAACGTTCATATTAACTGTTTTCGGACTAATTACATACATCTCGGATGGTTAGGATTCGAATCCTAACAAGTCGTGACTTAGAAAATTTTTCATGAAAAGCATCGTCACACACGCCCGTGTGACTTTTAGCACGGCCGTGTTGTTAAACCTTGTGGCTTTCACACGCCCATGCTAGGCAACCGTGGAACATTCTGACTTACCCGACACGACCACAAGCTATTTCACACGCCCGTGGAGTCAGGCCATGTGCTTCCCACGGCTAAGGCACGCCCGTGTGCTCAGCCTGTGGAAGAATCTGTCAAATTCTACACGGTCTGGTCACACGCCCGTGTAACCAACCACTCAGGCCGTGTGAGGCTATCTACCAAGCCTTGGCCCTCCTGCACTCAAATACACAATTCATATCCCACTCATTTTCACATAATACTAACCCAATTGACATTCATTTCATTTCAAACATCATATAATACAATATAACTATATTTGTATTCAAAACATAAAAATTTACAAGTGACTCATACTAAACCTAGTACATGCCACAATATCAAAAGATAGATACATCACCACAAATTGGAGCTGAGATCGGGATTATCTTTGATACTTGACTGAACCTCAACTTTACCTAACCTGCGCACGGAAACAACCGTACGCTGAGTATGAGAATACTCAGTAGTATTACCATAATTCAAATTATACAATAACTTTTATACATTCAATTTGTGTTAAAATTACTTAATAACTGTTTCATACTTTTGATCAAATTATTTAATAATAATAAGCACTATTTCAAGGCTTGTATTTAATCAATACATACATTATTTCATTATCAAATTTGCGTTAAATTTTCATATTTCATTTCATTAGCTCATTTCGTATCACATGCAATTCACTAAATTTTATCACTTATTTTAATCAGTTCTTACAACTTTAGCTCATATTTTAAGATATCATATCTTAATTTCATTCTCACATATCAAATTCACATTCAAATTATGTAATTCCATTATACTATTCTTTTCAATTAATTTCTCATATTTTCACACAATTTATGGACTTTAATTTCATTTCTCAATCTAATATAATATTTCAATTCATAATCCAACTTTGAACACTTCATGAATCTTTAATTCAAGCATTCAATTTCATAGCACAAATCTCATTTTATCTTTCATTTCTTAAATTCACTTTCTTATTTCTTTTAATAGCTCAATCACATTCATTCGGAATTTATCATTTCACATATTTACCCCTATTAACTCGACTCGGACCCTGGCGGATACACGGATCTAATTAAACATATCAGAATGGCGACCAACGCCTCATCAGATAGTTCGAAGTAAAGTGGCTACCAAAGCCTCATCGGATAGCTCGAAGTAATTTTATGGCACACCTAGTACCTCATCGGCATAGCCGAAGCAAAGTGGCTACCAAAGCCTCATCGAAACTATCCGAAGCAAATCTATGGCACACCAAGTACCTTATCGGCTGAGCCGAAGCAAAGTGGCTACCAAAGCCTCATCGAAACTATCCGAAGCAAATCTATGGCACACCAAGTGCCTCATCGACTCAAGGTCGAAGAATCTCTGAACTGTTCTGATCCTATGGCATGCCAACTATATCCACTAAGCCCGACTAGTTAATAGGGTATCGGAGTCACATAGTAATTTCACTTTCAATATCGAATTCACATCAATTAACACTTTGGTCACATTTGTCACATAATTCTCAATTCAATCACAATTGTTCAATTTCACAAAATCAGATATTTTCACTTCAATTCACATTTCAATTCAATCAATTGCTCATACTTTCATTCCATATACATTTCAAAATAATCACATTCAATTCAAATTGATTCATTTCCAATCATAATTCATCATATATTCCATCAAATACTCATACATATGCATACTTCATTTCAATATCATTCAATTTATAATTTCTTATATTCACAATTCGAATCAGTTTCTCAATTCAATATGTATTTCAATACACAAGAAATTTCCATTCATTTCACATACTATTCAATTTTATTTAATTCAATCTTAATATCAACCTTTACTTTATCGTACTAAACATATTATTCAAAATTCAATATTTACTAATAAATTCAATTCAATCTTGATACTTACCTTAATTTGCTTGTCATGTATATTAATTTAAAAATTTAACAATTAATCATATTCGAATTATAGTAATACTAACCTGGATTTCTCGTTTTTACTCCTCATTTGTTTCTCTCTTTTCCTTCCTTGCTCGATGTCTCGAATTTTTTATTTACTACGGAAATAATAATAACTTACATTATTAATTACAGCATTAAAATTTAAATAATTAAACTTTTATTCAATTCCTATTCTTCCTCTTCATTCTACTTTCTTTTTACACAATCCTATTATTTACTCATATATTCTTTTAAAGCTGTCTACCCACGCAATAGTCACTAAATTGTTTATATCTGGAGCTACGAAACTCCAAATCAAGTTCCGTTAATTTTTCCTGAAACTAGACTCATGTACCTTTTTACCATAAAATTTTCAGAATTTTTAGTTTTTCCAATTAATACAGTTTATCCCTCAAAGTTATCCCTGATTTACTGCCTGACAGTTCCGACCCTCCTGTTCTAAGGTTCAATTATCTCATAGCTCAGAACTCGGATAATGTTCTCGTCTATTTCTCTTGAAATTAGACTAACTGAGGATTCTGAAGATATAAATTACAACTCATAACTATTTTTGTACAATTTTTAATGATTTTATAAAGTTAAAACAGAGTATCTCGAAATCCTCCTGAACCAATCTTTCAAAAATTTAAATATCTCAATTTATAGACTCCCTTTGCTTGTTCTGTTTCTTTTATCTAAAAATAGACTCATTAAGCTTTAATTCTATATCTCATTCAACTTCTAATTCAATTTCTACTATTTTTGGTGATTTTTCAAAATTCAGATTCTGTTACTGTCTAAAACTGTTTCTTATAGCTTATTTTGCACATAATTTCTAACTAAGTTTACTTACTTTACAACTCAATTCATACTTCAATTCTACTTAATCTCTTCCCATATTTAACTTAACTATCCAATATTCATATTAGAACTCAAATTTAAAACTTATTCCAATTCAATCCCTACTACATAAAATTTATGGCATCTTTTACAATTTAATCCTCTCTTTCATTCTCACTTAAAATTCTATCAATTAAACCCCTATTTCAACTTTTTGTTCAACATATACTATGTCCACAAACCTTAAAACTTCAAATATCTTAACTTAAATTCATCAAAACTTTATTCTAAAGCTTATGAAACATCAAAATTAAAAGGAAATGGCCTAATTGACTTACCTATTAAAGCTTTAAGCATCAAAACCATAGTTTTTCCTTTTTCTTTTTCTTTCTCTTTTTCTCCCTTCCTTTCCCGTTTGCTCTCTGTTTCTCTTTTTCTTTCTTTCCTTTCTTTCCTATCTCACGTTTCTTTCTTTGTTTCTTTTCTATGTTCTTTTTCTTTTATTCTTTATTTATTTCTTTTACTAAACTAATAATTAACAAAATATCTAATTAATAACAAATTATGCACAAACATTTGTATACTCACATATTATGACACATTTAATCATCATTACCATACACTTGTCATTATCACAACTAATTAACAAAAATATAATATCACATAATTAATAATAATAATTAAAATAAATAATTAAATTTTATTTAATAATTAAGTAAATACACACATGTTATACATTTGTACCAATAATTTAAAAACACTTGTATTTATTTTTTAACATACACATGTCACCTTTTATGGTTTATTTACTAATTTAATACTTTAATATTTTCTATTCTATAATTAAACTTTTATGCTCTATTCAATTTAGTCTTTTTTTCCTAATTGATCTCAATTAAGCTAAATTTATTTAATCAAAGTCTAATTAAACACATGACTAAATTCATAAATAATTTTTAATAAATATTTACGAGTCCGTTTACTAAAAACGGAGATTCGATAACTTATTTTCCGATATCATACTTTTGAGGTCGTTACACATTCTCTTTGAGAAATAAAGCCAAACAGTGGTTGAATTCTCTACCAAGAGGATCAATCACTACATGGGAACAGATGACTGAGAAATTTTTACTAAAATATTTTTCTCCAGCTAAAACAGCTAAATTACGAAACAATATCTCTTCTTTTGTGTAGATGGATTTTTAGAAACACTTTACGATGCCTGGGAGAGATACAAGGATCTTTTGAGAAGATGCCCTCATCATGGATTACCCCTGTGGTTACAAGTTTAAACCTTTCACAACAGTTTGAATCCTTCAACAAGGCAAATGATCGACACAGCCGCAGGAGGAACAATCAACAATAAAACACCCAAAGCAGCTTATGAGTTTATAAAAGAGGTGTCACGAATAACTATCAATCGCAAGTCATGAGGACAAAACCAACAAAAGCCGCAGGAGTTTATAATATTGATGCTGTCACTATGCTTACTAACCAAGTAGAACTTCTAAATAAAAAGTTTGATAATTTTGTTAGTTCTACGCAGGCACAACAATTGATGCAGTGCGACGCAACGCTAGGAAATATGTTTACTTCAGACTGTTCATCTTACGGCACAGAAACAGAGCAAGCCAATTATATGGGTAACAATTTTAGATCTCAAAATAATCCTTATAGTAACACATATAATGCAGGTTGGCGGAACCACCCCAATTTTTCTTGGGGAGGACAAGGGAATCAAAGACAACAACCCCCTTCGGGATTTCAGCAGCCACCACCATAGTAGGAGAAAAAGCCAAATCTCGAAGAGATGTTCACCAAATTCATGGCCATGTCAGAAACCCGTTTTCAAAACACTGAGACGGCATTAAAAAACCAGCAAGCATCGATTAAAGGACTTGAGAATCAAATTGGTCAACTCGCAAAGTTAATATCAGAAAGACCACAAGGTGGACTACCAAGTAACACTGAGACCAACCCTAAAGAACAACTTCATGCCATGGACACAATAGATAAAGAGGCGTTAACCAAAACCGACCCAAAGTTATGCGAGAAGCCTGAGGTGAGTAAAGGTAAGGTAGAGGTAAGCAATAACAAGCCAGACATCAAAGAACACAAGCCTCGTATCTCATACCCAAATGCGCTAAAGAAAAATCGCACAGACGAGCAATTTGGTAAGTTTCTTAAACTTTTAAAGAAATTACATATTAACTTACCATTTGTTGAAGCAATTTCGCAGATGCCAAACGCTGTTAAATTCTTAAGAGAACTCTTGACAAACAAGTGAAAGCTGGATGAGAAACCTCATGTGGAACTAAGTGCAGTATGCTCAGCTATTCTACAGAACAAATTGCCAACCAAACTAAAAGATCCAGGGAGTTTTACTATTCCTTGTTTACTTGGTAACCTAGATGCCAAAAATGCTTTAGCTAATTTAGGGGCTAGTATAAATGTTATGCCGTATAAACTATTTAAACAACTAGGTCTTGGAAATCCTAAGAAAACTAAGATGAGTATTCAACTAGCTGACAAAACTATTAGGGCACCTAAGGGAATAATTGAAGATGTACTTGTCAAAATTGATAAATTTATATTCTCAATTGACTTCATTGTTTTAGATATTGATGAGGACAGTAATGTACCCCTAATTCTAGGGCAACCCTTTTTAGCAACTGCCAGAACAATAATTGATTTAGGAACAGGTGAACTTGACAAAGTTACTTTACAAGCTCGAAACTTGATTAAGACTGTTGATAATAATATAGTCACGAGTCCTTGTAAAAACATTGAACTCACCACCCAACCTTCTGTGCAGGATACACTCCACATAAAGGTAACCCAATCACAGACAAGTCCATCTAAGGGAGACACACCTGGAAAGCGAATGCTTCAGATTGAGGAACTAGATGAGTGGTTGAACTATCACGAAAAGCCCAAAATATGTCACACCAACCTAGAGCATCACCAAGACGACCCTTAGGTGCAAACGAATCAACTCAAGGTAGGGGATAAGGTAATCTTAGGGGAAGACGATCATCGAATCTTGAATTCAAAAGAGCACATAAGTGATACACCTAATTTCACGATAATGAAAATCTTTCCCTATGGTACAGTCGAGATAAAACATGAGTCACTCGGCACTTTCAAGGTAAATCACACTCGACTCAAATCTTACGTTGATAATGAAATTGTAAGAAGGATAGAAGAGTATCAACTCTTCAAACCACCGTGAACGTACAAGCTCGAGCAAAGTCGAGCTTAGACTATAAATAAGCACTTCTCAGGAGGCAACTCGAGCACTAACACCACTAACCATTTTATTTTATTTTATTTTATTTTGTTTTTATGTTAATTTTAATGCAGGATTTTCAGACCACACGGCCATACCTTAGGCCGTGTGAAAACAGGGTCAAATTTTCCAACACGAGATGCGTTAAATTCCCACGGGCATGTAAGGTGCCCGTAGACGAACCTGTCTAGCACTACACGGGTATGGCACCAAATATACACGAACGTATACTATCGAACATGGCCGTGCCCTTACCCCGTGGTCGACACTGTCAATTTACACACGGGCGTGCGACACGCCTGTGCCCCAAAGTCGTGGCCGCACCGATAGGAGCACGAAACACACGGGCTAGACCTAGGCCACACGCCTATGCGACACGATCGTGTGCCCAATTTTCTATTAAATTTATTTTATTCTTCTTTTTATTATTATTTTCTTCACTTTATATTTTTCCTTTTATTTTACACTTCACTTTTTATAGAGTAAAACTTAAATTCCTCACGCAGTCGTGCTTCAAGTTACCCAGAATCATGAACTTTAAGTAGTTATCTCTCTAATCTAGCTTTCCCTACCTTAAAAGAAATTCATCCAATATTCAGGGAGTTTCATTTCCTTCCCTATCTTATGATATTATGCTTCTATTGCTATTAATGTTATCTTTGTACATTGAGGGCAATGTACATCTTAAGTGTGGGGGGAACTCACTTTCATTCTTTATATTATCTTTGAAATCCCTGAAAATTGCTCTCAAATTTCGAATTCTCTGCATTAATCTCAATCTCCTATTAAGGATTAATTCTGATTGATTTATTATTTTTATTGATATGTTGAGAATTAAGACATAGGTGCTTATGCTTTGATTATTCAAACTTTAAAACACTAGGGAATCAAGCATGATAAGTTGAAATTTTTGAGAATTTAAAATTTTTTTTCTAGGTTATTTTCCCTAATTTTAAGTGTTATCTTGAGATTTGAAATTCACAGGATTGACATCAAAAGCCATAATTCTGGTGAGATCTTTGAGCCTTTTGAGCATACATCCTTTCGTGCTCATTTTTATTATTACTTTGAGTGAGTCAATACTGATTTGTTATTCTAGAACTTGCTTTGATTATACATGTCAAGACCACATCATTGATTTGATATATCGAAAAGATAAAGGCACCTAGGATTTAACCCACTTACTCCATAAAAGCCTACCTCCATAAATTAACCCATTATTTGACTCACCCTTAATATTAACCTATAACCCGTTTTTGTTGAATTTCATTCAATTATTTTGATCCCTATTTTTGTCGAGATTCGAGTTGAATTATTATCTAGCTTTATTCTCTTTTCTAGATTGTAAAGTTGTAAATATTCAATTTATTGTATTGTATTTGAATTGTTCTTAAAAAAAAGTATGTATATTAAAGAAATTCAGTTGTAATCTCTAATAGTTCAATAGTTTTTGCATATTTCTATTTTAAGGCTACCAAGGCGGAAATGATGTTATCATAAGAATTAGCTCTAGAAATATATTCCAGTGATAGAGATTTTTCTAGCTAGATAATTTTTCAGTTCAATCTCGATTCTAACCCTCTTTTACAGCTTGTGACAACACCCCTAACCAAGCCCCATTACAACTGTTAAAAGACCTTTTGATCAATGTATCATATCAAACTATAGTGGTGGAGATTTGATTTTCTTGCAAGCCTATGATAATAACTTTTCAGGTTGACTAGAGAGTACTTAATTCTTGAACCCTAAACACCTTGAGTGGATAGAGTGAATCTTTAGTGAGGATGTCAAATCTTGTTGATTTCAATTGAGAGATGATTATTTAGAAGAATGGAGGAAACTTATGTTTCGATGATAAAATTCTCAACTTAAAGTAATTGAATCTTTAATGTTCTTCTGATTGAATTTTCATTGTATGAATGCCTGTGAATTAGTTTGAAACATTATTGATAAAGATTGTAAGTTGAGAGGAATGATTCTTAATTAGGGATTAAAATTTTGCTTGAGGACAAGCAAAGGCTTAAGTGTGGGGGTATTTGATAAACGATAAATTATACATATTTTTACCCAATGTTTAGCCTATATTTTGGATGAATTATCATTAATTTTGTGAGAATTGGTGCTCTTAACCCTTCTATTTCATGTTGTATACTCAAGAGAGCATAGGGAAGAGAAAAGAATGAAAAATAGACCGAAAACGAAGAAAATAGGCCAAAGTGTGAAAATAACAAGGCCCAAGGAGTCACCACACGGCCGTGCCACATAAGGTCCAACACGGCCCAGCCCCAACAAGCACGGCCTGACCACATGGCCGTGCCTCCATTAACAGTCTCGCACACGGCCTCTTGTCAATCCACACAGGCGTGGCACACGAGCGTGTCCCTGTCGTGAGGAAATGCAATTTCACTCGGATTTAGATACTTAGATATTAAGAAAGACATCCCAAAGCTCTATATAAAGACCCTAGGAGGCAACTCTAAGGGTGTACTCTTTTCTCCCAAAAGGAGCGCCTTCTTTCTGCCAACACAAGGAGTGGAAGCAATGGATTACTCCAAGGAAAGCCGATTGATTCATCCCAGAAGTCGAAATTCTACATCAAGACAAATGATCTCCCTAAAATCCTTCAGGGGTTTTTGGGTTCTTTATGTTTTGTTATCTTATTTCTTCTGAGATGTTTTCTTTATTAATTATGAACTAAACCCCTCAAATACTTGAGGGGGATGAAACCTAAGACAGACATTGTTATTATTCATTCTTGAATTATATGATAAATACTTGAATTGTTCTTAATTATGTGTTCTTAATTATTTATTTAATAATCCTAGGTATTAAGTCAAGAAACTGATGTGCTTAGGCAGAGGAGTAAAAGTCCCTGTTTTAATAGTAGATCTACCATAATTAAGCGGAGTTGCACGTAACCCTAGACATAGGGCGACATAAATCTGCCGGATTAAGGTCAAACCTAATAGGGGGATCCATAGATCGAGTTAATGCAATACTAGGGGTTTTAACTAGAAATAGATTTCAGTTAATCAACCTAGGATTAGTTGTTTTTATCCTCGACGGAGGTATTAATATAAGTTAGGGATCTCTACGGATCAAGTCAAGTGAAGAAATCGTCTAGTTCAATAAGTTAATAACAAGTGAAGTCTAGGTGGATTCTCCCTTGAGTATTGCCCATATCAATTAGCTTTTTCGGAGAGTTTTTCCCCAATTTACTTTTTGTGCATTCTTAGTTTAGTTTTAAAATTAGTTTCATACAAACCTATTTTACTTTTAGGTTAGATAATAGAAAGGAAGTAAGTACTAGTACTTTTGGTTCCCTTGGGTACGATAACTCGGTCTTGCCGCTAAACTATACTACTGTTCGATAGGTGCGCTTGCCTTAAAATCGTGATATTATTTAGTTTTTAGTGTGATTAGTTTTTATAAATTTTATTACTACATATCACGCGATATCAATGTGTACGCATGACGAGTGTTTGAAATGCGTTGTGTCCTTATTGCGTGATGCTGCCTATCATTGGTGGAACACTTTGATTTCGATTGTACCGAGAGAGGGGGTCACCCGGGAATTCTTTTTGACAGAATTCCATAAAAAGTATATCAGCTAAAGATTCATCGACCAAAAACGCAAAGAGTTTCTTGAGTTTAAACAGGGTCGAATGACAGTGACAGAATATGAACGAGAATTTGTAAGGCTCAACAAATATGCACGTGAGTGTATCTCGTCCGAAGCTATCATGTGTAAACGCTTCGAGGATGGGTTGAATGAAGATATCAAACTGTTAGTAGGCATTCTGGAAATTAAAGAGTTCGTAGTACTGGTTGAGCGAGCTTATAAAGCCGAAGAACTCAGAATTGAGAAAAGAAAAGTTGAAGCTGGAGCTAGAGAGTTTCGTAAAAGATCTTTGGGAAAAACATTCCAACAGTTATCGAAGAAATTTCGAGATGAATCTGGCCAATCCAAGAATACTTCGGGCTTTTCCAGACAAGATCGTGATCGACCTCCTGTAAGTACGCGAGCTACCTCAGTTGCAAGTGTTGGCAATAATCGTCAGGACATATCTGAGTGCAAGCATTGTGGTAAATGGTATTCAGGGAGCTGTAGATTGCATGACCGCTCCTGTTTTAAATGTGGATCAGTCCGAGATTAGTTGAGCAGGATGCTAATCCGAGTGGGAGACCTAGTAATACTGTAGCACGAGGTAGGCCACCTAGACATACGGGTAATGCTAGTGGCAGACAGAGAGGGACTAAAGATACGGTTGTTCAATCCGAGGCTCGTACACCTGCCAGAGCTTATGCCATACGAGCTCGCGAGGAGGCTTCTTCTCCGGATGTTATTACTGGTACTTTCACTCTTTTCGATACTGATGTTATTGCTTTGATTGACCCTGGTTCAAATCATTCCTATGTGTGTGAAACTTTGGCATCCAGTAAGGCTCTACCTATTGAGTCTACTGAGTTTGTGATTTGGGTATCAAATCTTTTGGGCCGTTATGTGTTAGTCGATAAATTATGCAAGAAATGTCCCCTGATGATTCGAGATTTTTGTTTTCTGGCTAATTTGATGCTATTACCCTTTGATGAATTTGATATCATTCTCGGTATGGATTGGTTAGCTGTGCACGATGCTGTAGTGAATTGCAAAAGAAAAACAATTGACTTGCGATATTCGAATAATGAGATAATGTGGGTTGAGTCTACTGATCTGAACAGGTTACCGACAGTAATATCTTCGATGTTGGCTCAGAAGTATGTGAAAAAGGATTGTGAAGCTTGTCTTGCGTATGTTTTAGACAGTAAAGTATCAGGAAGAAAGCTCGAGACAGTGCCCGTGGTTCGGGAATATCCGGATGTGTTTCCTGAAGAATTACCTGGGTTGCCACCTGTTCGAGAAGTAGAGTTTGGTATAGAGTTAGTACCTGAAACAACTCCGATTTCGATAGCTCCGTATCATATGGCACCAACCGAGTTGAAAGAGTTGAAATCTCAGTTGCAAGAGTTGACAGATAGAGGTTTTGCTTGACCAAGTTTCTCACCCTTGGGTGTACCAGTGCTGTTTATGAAAAAGAAAGACGGAACAATGAGAATGTGCATCGATTATCGTCAACTTAATAAAGTAACGATAAAGAATAAATATCTGTTGCCACGAATTGATGATTTATTTGACCAACTAAAGGAAGCTTCAGTATTTTTGAAGATAGACTTGAGATCGGGCTATTACCAGTTGCAAGTTAGAGACTCTGACGTGTCTAAAATTGCTTTTAGAATGAGATACAGACATTACGAGTTCTTAGTGATGCTGTTTGGGCTCACTAATGCCCCTGCGGTTTTCATGGATTTAATGAACCAAATTTTTAGACAGTATTTAGATCGGTTTGTAGTCGTGTTTATAGATGACATTCTGATCTATTCACGCAATGAAACTGAGCATGCCGAACACTTAAGATTGGTGTTACAGATTTTACGAGACAAGCAGTTGTATGCAAAGTTTAGTAAATGTGAGTTCTTGTTGCGCGAGATCAGCTTTTTTGGACATGTTGTATCCGCATTAGGTATCTGGGTTGATCCGAGTAAAATTTTAGCTATACTTGATTGGAAGCCTCCTAGGAATGTTTCGGAAGTTCGGAGCTTTTTAGGACTTGTCGGGTATTACAGACGGTTTGTGAAAGGCTTCTCGATGATAGCAGCACCGTTGACAAAGTTGCTTCAGAAAGATGTCAAATTTGAGTGGTCAGAAAGATGTCAGAAAAGCTTTGATGGATTGAAAGCTCTTCTGACCGAAGCTCCAGTGCTAGTTCAGCCAGAATCCGGTAAAAAAATTGTGATATACAGTGATGCTTCTTTGAACGGTTTAGGCTGTGTTTTGATGCAAGAGGGTAGAGTTGTTGCGTATGCTTCGAGACAGTTAAAACCTCACGAGAAAAATTATCCGACTCATGATCTCGAATTAGCTGCTATTGTTTTCGCTCTGAAAATTTGGCGTCACTACTTGTTCAGAGAGAAATGTCACGTTTATTCCTATCATAAAAGCCTCACATACTTGATTACTCAGAAAGACTTGAATTTAAAATAACGACGGTGGCTAGAATTACTGAAAGATTACGAACTCGTCATTGATTTTCATCCAGGAAAGGCTAATGTGGTTGCTGACGCTTGAAGTCAAAAATCACTATTTACTCTACGAGCGATGAGTGTACATTTGTCTATATCCGTTGATGATGCAATTGTAGCCGAATTAGAAGCAAAGCCGTTATTAGTACAATAAATTCGTAAAGCTCAGAAAGTTGATGATGATTTGATCGCTAAACGGGCTCAATGTGATTCAAAAGATGATTCAGAATTTCAAATTGATGCAAATGATTGTTTGAGATTCAAAAATCGATTGTGTGTTCCGAGAAATTTAGAGCGTATTACGATGATTTTGAATGAAGTTCATAGTAGCCGAATGTTAGTTCATCCAGGTAGCACGAAAATGTACAACGATTTGAAGCAACCGTATTGGTGGCATGGTATGAAACTAGACATCTCTGACTTTGTTTCAAAATGTTTAATATGTCAACAAGTGAAAGCCAAGCATCAAGTACCTTTGGGATTGCTACAACTAATTATGATACCTGAATAGAAATGGGATCGAGTTACGATGGATTTTGTATCTGGGTTGCCATTGACCCCGAGCAAGAAAGATGCGATCTGGGTTATTGTCGATAGATTAACAAAGTCGGCTCATTTTATTTCAATCCGTACAGATTACTCACTTGATAAGTGGGCTGAATTATATATTTCTCAGATTGTGAGATTGCACGGGGTGCCTACTTCTATCGTTTTAGATAGAAATCCCAGATTTACAACTCGATTTTGGAAGAAATTGCAAGATGCGTTGGGTATCAAGTTGCATTTTAGCACCACTTTTCATCCCCAGACAGATGGTCAATCTAAGCGAGTTATTCAGATACTTGAGGATATGTTGGGATGTTGCATCCTTGAGTTTAGTAGCTCATGGGAACGATACTTGCCTTTGATTAAATTCGCATACAATAATAGTTTTCAATCGAGTATCACGATGGCACCTTACAATGCTTTGTACGGTCGTAAATGTTGTACACTGTTGTTTTGGACTAAACTCAGTGAGAATAAGATATACGGGGTTAATTTGATTAAAGAGGCCTAACAGAAAGTAAAAGTGATTCGTGAAAGTTTGAAAGCAGCATCAGATCGCCAGAAATCGTATGCAGACTTGAAACGTAAAGATATAGAGTATCAGATTGGGGATAAAATGTTTCTAAAAGTTTCACCGTGGAAAAAGGTACTTAGATTTGGCCGTAAAGGCAAATTGAGCCCGAGATTTATCGGACCGTATGAGATTTCAGAACAAATTGGGCTGGTTGCGTACAGGTTAACTTTGCCACCCGAACTTGAAAATATTCACAATGTTTTTCATGTTTCGATGCTTAGACAATATAGATCTGATCCCTCACATATGATTAGTCCGTCAGAGATTGAAATTCAGCCTGATTTGAGTTATAAGGAAGAACCGGTTAGTATTCTGGCTCGCGAGGTGAAAGAATTGCGGAATAAGAAAATCTCGTTAGTAAAAGTATTGTGGCTCAAACACGGGGTCGAGGAAGCGACTTGGGAGCTTGAGGACCCAATGAGAGAATGTTACCCTAACCGATTCGCCGGTAAGATTTTCGAGGACAAAAATCCCTAAGGGGGAGAGAGTTGTGACAGCCCTATTTTGGCCCTAATCGGAAAAGTGGTTTCGGGACCACGAAATTGAGTCAGAAAAATTTTTGAATATTATTTCTCTGTGTTTTGTATGTGTCTGCTTAGATACATTGAAGTTCGTATTTTAAATTTTGAAGTTTGGGTGTTTAATTAATTAAAAAGGATTTGTTTGATAAACTTTAAAAATTTGATGGATAAATTCAATAGGGCTGAATAATATGTGATACTTAATTAAGAGGTACTTGCATGGCTATTAAACCATCCTTTGTTTTAATGGACGGTAAAACCATATTATAAATGGTTTACATATGTGTTTAAAGATGGGCAAATTAGTAAATCAATAATATGTTTATATGTTTAACAAATAAAACATAAAGAAAAGAAAAGAAAAACATTTGCATGCTTTAAGTTGGGAGCCGATTGTTGGAGAAGAAGAAGGCTTGAACATTCGGCACTCTTAAAACCAAAAATTCAAGGTAAAATCATGTTAATTTAATTCTATTTTGATGTTTTTGAGTTCCTTGATTGATTCTATCCAAGACCCATAAATTAATCTTTGATTTGGTGTTGGTTAGATATTCGGTCATGGGTAGAAAAGCTATGAATTTTGAATTTGATGTTGGAAATTGATGAATGAGTGTTGGATGGACATTTTGATGTTAAAATCTATGTGATTATAAGCTTGTAAGCTTAATTGTGAAACTTGTGCTTTGTGTGGCTTAAATGTCAAAAAGGGGTATTCGGCCATGGTGTATATGCATGAAGAATCGATGTTGGATGTTTTAAATGATATATGGTTAAAAATTAAGTTTGAAGTTTGATAAATTTTGTTAAGGGTGAATTTAAGAGCTATGTGCATTCGGTCATTGTAGATATGTACAAACTTGATGGTGTTTTAATGTTTTGAATTAGAAATAGTTGTAAGACGAGTTTTAAGCTTATTAAATTTGATATTTATATATGTCTATAAGGAACAAATGATATTCGGCCATTTTGAGTAATTTGAGACACCTTAAGTTAAATGTTATAAGTTAATGTTGGATGTTAAATTTGTTTAAGCATATTGCCGAATGTGATTTCTAATAATGAAATGTTTGGGTTAAAGTATAAGGAGATGGTTTTAAATGAATCAATTTGTTTAACTTAGCTCAAGAACAAAGAGAGCCAAATTCGGATAGGGGGAAGGAGAAAGCAGCTGAATAGCCGATCCGTGATAGTTCGATAACATCCGAGGTAAGTTTTAAGTAGTTAAACTTACTTACTTTGATTATAACATGTTATATTATGATGGATACATATCCTATATATGGTATATACATATACATCATCAAATGAAAAATTGAAACTTAAAGTAGAGTAATGATATGTTACAATTGCCGTGTGGATATGGTGAAATAATAGAAATAAATGGATGAGATGCATATAGATCGAATGATGAGTATGAAGGGAAAACAACATGATTAGTGTGTGTTCATAATTGAATGAAGTAAAGTTTGATTAATGTGGTTGTGATATGTGAAATGCATAAGTACATGATTTTGATATGGGTATGAGTTTGTGAAATTATCTTCGAATTAATATTCGGGCCTTTGGGCCTAGCAAGCTATAAGCTGCTGCTATAAACGGGCTTCGAGCCTAGCAGGCATAATGCCGGTGAATGAGTTTCGGACTTGAAGTCTAGCAGGCCCTGTGCCGGTGATGAATTCAGGCTATTGCCTAGCAGGTTTATATACCGGTGATCTAATTTAAACTTGCGATTAAAAGCTTCCCAGTCATTATGACATTCAGTGAAGGGAATTGAATTTTATGAAGTAGCATAGATTCGGCTACAAAGGCAAGTATGTATTGATCTATAGTATACTTGTGTAGTTAACTCTTAAATGAAGTTAGCGTAAATGTGCATATTTGGCTTTGGTAATGATGCATTAAGTTGTAATGCTTGTGGGGCAAGATTATCTTATATGAAATAATATTGTTGTTACTTTGAATATATGAATTGGTTTTTATGATATGAGATTTATTTTAAACTTATAAAAGTCATATGAAGTTTTCGGTTACCTATGACATTTGGTTAAAATATATTTACCTTGTGTGATTTCGTAAAAATTAAAGGTTGTAATATTGATCATGCGAATTGTATATTAATTATTTATGTGTTTAATTTACTTAAGACTTACTAAGCTAATTAGCTTACTTCGAATGTTTTCATTATTCTGTTTTATAGATTTTTGGCTGAAAATTACGAGCTCGGGGATCAATATTGAAGTCATCCACATTATCGTCTTTATTTCAGTACTTTAAAAAGATTTTTATATTTCAAAGGATGGCATGTATAGGCTTAACTCTTGTGGAAAATAAGTTAAATCTTGATTATGTATATATATTCAAGCCATGTGAAAATGGCTTGTTCTTTTTGCTAAGTATGGTTCCATAGTTGGTTTATAATGATGGTGGTTGACATAATTGGCTTTGATATATATATATATATATATATTCGGTATTTGCTATGACTATTGAATTATTAAGTGATATGTTTGTTTTGGATGAGGAAAATGTTTGATAGATACTTGACCAAGTTTTATTCATATTGTGGATCGTATTAAAATGCATATTGTTTATATGATATGTTAATGCATATTGTTTATATGATATGTTATGGAAACCATGGTTGTAAGTATTTGAATCTTGGCATGAATTTTTGATATATATATTATATGACATTTTCAGATTGCTTTAATGTATTAGTTAATAAGTGAGCTTGATTAGTCAATATTTATAATAAGATTGCATGTATATTTTATGTTGAATGTTAAGCTAAGAGTTGTATCGTTTCTATGCTTATATTCGGCCACCTGATAGTGTTTTATGGTTGCATGTTTATGGTTTCGTGTACTTGTAATGTCACAAGTTGTTCGGTATATGTTTATACATAGTGAATAAAGAATTTATTTCGTATGTGCATCCTTGAATGTCAGAAAATTTTGTTTCGTTAGGTAATACCTTATAACCCTATTCTGGCGACGGACACGGGTTAGGGGTGTTACACGGGTTTAGGCAATCGATTCTGCTGACACCCTAAGACATCGAAGATCTACATCATATCGACTTGCGAATGAGAACTAATAAGCATTGGCCTACATTTCATGTGCAAAATATCAATATTCGGAATAATAGGTACGAGTTTTTACCTACTCTTGAGGCCATTATAACTCCGGAGTTAACTTGCGATCTGAAGTACACGTCACAGTTTAGGGTTCATGGCAAGCCATATTTGCTAGCAGAAGAGGTGAAGGATAGGCAACCGCATACGAGGAGGCCACGACGGGCGCCTAGGCATCTAAGGTCTGGCGCAGCTGTCAAGACGAGTCCATCGTCTACACGTATGCAAGAATTGACACTGATGGCTGCACCAGCCCCGGTCAGTATGACTCGACTTATTCTGGTGCTTATACTAACCTCGTCATTTTTACACAAGCACTACATATTGCACCACATTTTACTATTTCTACATCAGTGTTAGATTTTATTTTTTAGACCTCCGTCCTTGACATATTACATGCCTATGCCATCGACGTTTCAGATTATGACGATGCCGACAATGACGTATAGGCTGTTTGTGTTTGGGGCACTGACCGTAAGTTCGATCATTATGCCCTCGATGTATGGAATACAATATAGTTATACTCCTACACCGATGGTGTGGCAAACATCTCCGGAATCATTGTTCTACCAAGGTGGACATTATTCGCAACCACCTATTCCTAGAACAAAGGAGACACGATGACAACTAGAGGTGTGCATGAGCTGGGCTACCCGGCCCGGCCCGAAGGCCCGCCCAAAAAATGAGAGGGTTCGGGTAAAATTATAGGCCCGAAATATAGGTTTGGGCAAAAAAATGAGGCCCGTTTAGAAAATGAGCCGGGCTTGGGTAAACCTTTCTTGGCCCGGGCCCTGCTCGACCTGGCCTGAATTATATACTAAATATATATATTTATTTTTTATTATATTTACATTTTATTTTTAATTTTAATATAACCACTTTTTATTATATTTTTAATTTGTGTATTGTTTTAAGAATTGTTTGTCTAATTTTTCATTTATTTCTTATTTTAATATTTGTTTTTATGTTTTTAAATATATTTGATTTATTATATTTAAAATTTTTTTATTTAATGAAATAAGCTAAAAAAATTTAATATTGGCCGAGCTCGGGCTTAACAATTTTATTTCGGGAAGGGCTTGGACAAAATTTTAGGCCCATATTTTGGGCCGGGCCGGGCCAGGCTCGGGCTTAGAAAACGGGCCTAAAATTTTGTCTAGGCCCAGTCTAAACCCGGCCCGGCCCGGCCCATGCACACCTCTAATGACAACCGATGAGCAACCGGTCACAATAAACTACAATTGAAAGTGAAGAAGATGAGAGACTGAGACCATAACCTGTACCAGAGGTTAAATTAAGAAGGAATCCAGCTCGCAATTGTTGACCACCTCGATATGGCACACATTTTGACCAAGGATTGGATTGATTCTTTTTTTTACTTCTCATGTAAATTTTTAAATAAATATGAAATGTTTTTATTGTATTGATGTTGGATATGAAATATTTTTAAACAAATATCGTTTTTGCATCAAAATTGGTTGTCATAGTCATTTCATATTATTAAATCAAGTCTGCATGGGAGCAATGGAACAAAGTTGTATATTTTATTGATTTGTATAGTATAATAAAAACGCATGTTTACAAACTACAACAAAATTTGAGTGTGAATGAAAAAATTAACAAATAGATTGCAGTTAAAATTTAATAAATCGGTTAAAAAATTAATAAATCGATCAATGAGGTATTGTCCTTATATCATCTCGTCGATGTGGACATGATGACATTGTATGTCTTGGGTTCCTACACCACCCACATAATCTCGATTGGTTTGTCTTCTCTCGAATGTCCATGCTGTTGCGTATCTGAATCGATTGGTTGGCGACGCAATAATCTATCGGGTAACATCTTGAATGGAGCGCTCGATACTGACGGCCACATACGTTCATTTGGGACCAGTGGGAATACGTTTCTCCACACGTTATACATGTGTTTTACTCTATACACTTTGTCCACAAAGCTCATGTGATTTAAACATTGATTGCTACATGTTACAATTGTATGGGCGCATGGAAAATGAAGTGCGTTAAATCTCTCACAATCGCAAGTTCGTTGTCTCAGGTGTACACGGAATGCTCCCCCAACAATACCTTGATCCGATCTGTCGAACTTCGTAACCTGAAATAATAGGTCTTTGTGCGCGTAACACACCGGATGCATTGAAAAAAATAATACACTAAAAAATTTGATTGACCTTAACCTTTCGTGAAAAAAATGATTTAAAACTCAGTTGCATTAAAAAAATCGAAAAAATTACAAACTAAGATTTTATCAAATATCAAATTGAATTTTACAATTCGAATAATTTGAACATACGATTAGTGTAAATACAATGCTTCTAAATATCAAATTAAATAATTATTGTAGCGACGTAAAATTTTAACTCGGTCGCTAATTGTGACGATTTATTGAAGAATTTGAAAAATCGAATTTCGAATTTATAAAAAAGGGAGTCGCCACCGATCTTTTCCTAGGTGTGATCGGACACCTAATAAAACCTCTTTTAACAAAAATTTATTTTTCGGGTAAAAGAAGGCCGAGTTTAGGTCCGCGTTAAAATTCAGAGAAAAATAGGGTTCGGGAGTCGGTTACGCGCAGGGAAGGTATTAGCACCCCCGCGACGCCCAAAATTGGTATCTTAATAAACACGTGTTGTCTTAATTTTCAAAAATGCAAGTCCAACTTAATATTTAGTCGTGATCCGATCGAAAAAACAAGAATCTTTGAATTTTTGGATTTTTAGAAGGACGTCTCGTTTTTAACACAAGTCAACAGATTTCACCCAACGTAGCGATGAAATCGACGATCTAATGTTAAATTGGTACGTTGCCTTATTTATCGAAATTAATTAAAACATGACAAATATTAACATGGCATTTAGAAGAAAACAATAATGGTATTTAAAAGAAAATAAAAACAGGCAATGTATTAACAATAAAAAGAGAACGGTAATAGTAATAGTAATGATAATAACGAGATGATTGTGTTAATAACCTAATAAGGATAGCAAGATATTAATAACGAAAATTATAATAGATATATGAAAACAATATTAAACATAAAAACAGACATATATATATATAGACATAAAATAACAAACAGGACGAAGGCATATATTAAAATGTTAATAATGCTATACGTGCATGAGTGTATATCGAAATATGTACATAAATACAGTATTAAAAATATATACATAGTACAAAATAATAAGATATTAAGGATATATACAAGATACATATTAAAATATAATATTAAAATGTATGTGCACATAATTTGGCATTAATATATATATATATTTAATACATATAAGAATGTAATATTAAAAGTAATACAAAAAAGTATAGATTTAATGTAGTATTTCAAAATATATGTACACAAAGGACATAGATATATATATATATGAATGAATAATGACAATATAATGAATGAGTAACAATAATTAAAATAATGTAATAATAATAATAATAATAATAATAGTGGTGTAAAATATCTAAATGAATAAAAAGGATTAAACTGAAAACAGAACAAAAGTTTCGGGCGAAATTTAAATATAGAAAGATGAAAAAGGGATCGAATTGAATACGCGTGAAACAAAGGCGGTCCCGAAACGTGATTTTCCCGAAATTCTAAAATGCACAGCAGCTTCGGGGACCGAATTGAAAGGCGGAACAAACATTAGGGCTAATTTAACACATGTTAAAATTGGATCGTAAAGTGGTGCAAAAGCGGAGGGGCTAAGTGCGCAAATAGCCCCTCCAATTAAGAAACACGCGGATCCTGATTGGGTCGGGTCGAATCGACCCGACCATTCGACCCGACCCGGGTTCAAATACTATAAAAGACAAAATTTTTTTGTTTTCATTCATTTTCACGGGAAGAAAGAAAAAAAAAGAAATAGGGAAAAGAGAAGGGAGGGGGGAAGTGAGAGAAGAGGGGAACCGGGGGTCCATTCGGTCACCGGACCGATCACCGGACCACCGTGCCGTCGCCGGCACCGGCCACCGCGCGCGGTGGCTGGAAGTTCAAGAGGTATACTTTCTTTCTTTTTTTTTTGTTTAATCTATATATTTATGTTATACATATAAAAATGAAGAAAAGAAAAAGGAAATCAGATTAAAAAAAAAAAGAAACTAAAAGAAAGGAAAAAAAAAGATAAAAGAAAAAATACCTTCCGATCTCGATTTTTAATTTAAGTTTGTTTTTCGTTTTGATATACTGGAATCTAATGGTGTATTTGAAATGCTCTTTTACTTTGAATCTGTTCTTTTTATTATTTCTGGTAAACTGAAATGGCGATCTTCTCTACAATAGCTTTCGGCCTTCGTTTTTTAGCCGAATCCCATCCCCCCCGTTACACTGCTCTTCTTTCGGGTTTTATAACCCTTTCTACAAGTGTTTTTTTTATTGCTTCTTCCACTATCGTTTGCGTGTTCTTGCAGGAGTTGTTGAACAACTGAGGTGACCGGTGGGCAGTGGTCAGTGGGCAGTTGGCTCTGGTAAAAGGTGGTTGGAGGCTTGCGGCGCCGAATAGGGTTAGACATTAGGGTTTTCTGCTTTCCTGTTTTCTGTTTTAGGCTGGTCGGTTTGGGCTTGGGTCATATTGCTGGGTTAGGGGTTGGTTAAATGGGTTAAGGTTGATGGGTTGTTTTAGTTTAGGTTGGGTTATGGGGTTATGGGTTTTTTTAGTTTTAAAATTGGTGTAAGCCTGGGCAAATATTGGGCTGTACAATTATTAACTTTACATCTCAAAGAATAATAGAAAAACTAAAGAATATAAAAAAAACTTAAAAAATATAAAAAAAACTCAAAAACCCTAAATCTTAAATCCTAGAATCTACTAAATCCTAACCTACTTTTAAAAAAATAAAACACTAAACCTAAAATTCACTTGTTTGGTTTTTAATTCTTAAGGAGCATAAAAGAAAGGATAGAAGGGAAGGGGCCGGTTAAGAAAAGAAAAGTAGAGAAAATTTATAAGATATGATCTACCTGTATCTAACGTATCAACTCCAGATATTGAAATAAAAAGCTAAAGTCTTTATTTCGAAATACTTTGATATATGAGATGAATCCAATATTTCGATTTCTTGCTTATTTTGTTACTGAATTAAGTTAAGCAATTTTACATTTACATATTCATAAAAAACTATTTTTGTGGAAAAAATAATTTTTTTATGTTATGACTCTTCCGTATACGTCCGCTTTGGTTTGAATGGGCATTTTGAAAAAAATTTAGTTTAGTTCTGTTACAGAAAAAAGAGGATTCTTGGATTGAACTTTTTCCTCCTAGCGAGAAAGTTTCTATTCTACAATTCATTTCAAAAGACTTCAATCGATACACGCAAAAAATAGGCCAAATTCAGCAGCTTTTTGTTCAATTTTGTGAGGAGTCAAATTCTCATCAATACGAGTCAAGGGAACAATCCCCTGGTCTTTGATTTCCATATAAAGGACACAACGAGCATAAATACCCATTCTAACTTCTATTCTGATGGATTGATATCTTTAATAAGAAATCGTGGAAAGATGCGACGATTTTTTCCAAAAAAATCCCAACGAAAAATACATACTATTCCTTCTTTTCTATCGAATTGATCATAATCACTGTCTACATTCCAAATAATCGTGCACCACAAATAGAAACTAATAAAGAGGTCTGCGATCACGTAGAAATACATCACAATTCCTTGTGGAAAAAGAACAACTATTTGTTGAGACAGAAATAAATATATCAAATTCCTACCAAGATAACCAGAAGTTCCAACTAATAAAACCCTAATGAACAAAAAAAAAAAAGGATAAATGCTCAACAGAAATTGCTTATTTTTTGAGATCCTACTATAATTTCTATCCATATTGATTCTGATTGCCAACTCATATATAATAGATCTAGTTGCATTTTATTCGAATTGAGAGAATAACCAAAAAATTCGACTTTACTTTTTTTTTTCTGATGTAAATCTCATCAATTAGTACTATTTTGATATGAACTTTTAGAAGGAATTCATCAAATTACTTCGATCTAAAAATATCCCCTTTATATAATCGCCTATATTGATCTACTAGATATATAAACTTTAATTTCATACATTCATTCAATACTAGTCCACTTGCTATAATTCATTTAACCCTATATAATTTTTTTTTTTTGACAAAAAACCTATATCATGTTTACGTATGCATAAGAGGGGGCTTTTTCATTTATGAAAGCGGCTTTTCAGCAAATCAGCTGCATTTTCATTACTTTGATCCAATGTTATAATTTAAAAAATAAAAATAAAAAAAATCAACCTAATCCAGTAAATATTAAAAAAAAAGGATTTTAAAGAGATTTCTCAAAAAAAAAGAGAGAGAGTATATTTTAGTTACTTTAATACACACCAAATAACGATGTAAACCAAAACAATTTGATTTTCCATTTGTGGTTCGCCTTTCTCCTTCCTATTTCATAACCCTACCTTCTAGTTCTGCCAATCAGTAAAACCCTAACCCCACTTTTCATTTCTCTCTTTATCCTCCATAGATCTCAGAACCCTAACTTCCATGGGCACCAGAAGAAGCAACGACAACGATGGTGCTAGCCCTGGGTACTATAAATTTATACCCTTGTGCTCTTTGTTTTTATCTTTCCAAACCTTTCTGGATATTTAATAGTTCCCCCTTCTTTCATGTGCAGGAAAATATTCATTGGAGGCTTAGCGAGGGATACAACTTCAGGTGATCCGAGCTTTCTTTCTTTTATTACTCTCTTTGAGGTTTCTATTTGTTTTCCTTTGATGGGTGTTCTTCAATTATTGAATTTTCTATTTTTTTGGGGGCGTGGTTTCAGAGACATTTATAAAATACTTTGAAAAGTATGGGGATATTACAGATTTTGTTATAATGAAAGACCGGCATACGGGTCGCCCCCGTGGTTTCGGGTTCATTACCTTTGCGGATCCTTCTGTTGTTGACACTGTTATGCAAAAAGATCATGTCATTAATGGCAAGCAAGTAAGCTAAAACCTCAAACTTTTTTTTAAATATTATTATTTTTTGTATCTGAAAGTTCTGCTGTTGGCTCTGATAAGTTTAGCTATTTTCCTCAGACTTGGGTATGAGTGTTGGATACAAGTATATTTAGTATTCCTAAGTGTTTTCACGTATTTGGAAGTTACCTTTTGAAGATAATATCCCTATACCTTTTCTAGATATGTATTGGACCCATATTAAACACGGATAGGTACTTAAGAAAATTGAAGAGTCGAAGTAAATTAAAAGGTTTAGAACTAGGTTTTTGGTTTTCCTAGGGTTTAGCTACTTCTTTGGCATTTTAGTTGTGTAGAGCTAAGCTTCTTGGTGCTAAGGTTGCAGAAATTGGAAGAACAAGAAAATGTTAGTCCTTTGTAATGCAATGCTTAACAAGCGAGCTCCATATTGTTAGGCGGGTTTAGCTATAATGTCATATTTGTATTTTGGTGGAAAGGTTGGATATTTCGATTTGAGCTTGTTAGACTTTTGAAGTGTTTTTGAATTGCAATATTGTATGAAGGCCTAATTATTTGGTACAGGTTGAGATTAAGAGAACTATCCCGAAAGGTTCTTCGCAGTCAAATGACATCAAGACAAAGAAATTATTTGTTGGCGGGATTCTGACATCTGTTACCGAAGGTCTAATATTTGATTTTATACATTTTCTTTTTGTAACATCAAGTGTTACAGTTTATTTTTCTAATTGTTATTGTTTATACTTTAACAGGAGAATATTGTTTGTTTAATATTTTCCTTTTCTTTTCTGTTTGAACCTTAGATGAGTTCAAGAATTTCTTCTCAAAGTATGGAGAGGTGGTGGAACATGAGATAATACGAGACCATGCAACAAAGCGATCTCGGGGTTTCGGGTTTATTGTGTTTGACAGTGAAGAAGTGGTTGACAATATGCTGGCCAATGGAAACTTGATAGATATGGAGGGTATTCAGGTGAGTACTCAATCTGATGTAAGCAGATATGTATGTATTCTTTGCGGAGAAACAGTGCGAAGTGGCATGTCAAACTCTTCCGTTGATGGAAGTAACAATTATTGTTATTCTCGAGTTAAATATCATTGTGTACTTCTGTTGGTTTTAAGAGATTTAGTGTTTCAACTTTCAACTCAGCTGTGTTCTGGGCAGGTTTATTGTTGTTATTAAGTCTTTCCTTCTCAAGGCAGGCAAGATAATTTACCAGTGAAGGAAACCTAGATTGACCTACTTCTTTATTGTAGGTTGAAATCAAGAAGGCTGAACCAAAGAGAGCCTCAAACCCAGCACCTGGTCCTGGATATGGTAGGGAATCTAGTATACGCTCATACAATGATGGTTTTGGTGGATTTGGTGATTATGGTGGTGATGGTGGTTATGGTCCTGCTTCTTATAGGTCTTTTGGAGGTTTTGGCGGTAGATTTGGAGATTATGGTGGTTATGCTGGTAGTGGTGCTGATTTTGGTGGTAGTTATGGGGGGTTTGGTGGTGGTGGTTTTTATGGTTATCATGGAGATCCATCATTTGGTTATTCTAGCAGCTTTGGTTCCTATGCTGGTGGGCTTAGTGGGAGTGGTATAGGTGCATATGGACGTGCAGGTGGCGGCTATGGAAGTTATGGTGGTTCAGGCTCAAGTGGTAGTTATGATTCAGGCCTGGGTGCTGGTTTTGGTGGTCCTGTATATGGTAGTAGAACAGGATATGGAGGCAGTAGTCGCTATCATCCTTACTCAAGGTAGAGCGTGATTAAGATCTTCCATAGAAGTTGCCCCATGTTTTCAAAATCTTCAGCATTTCTCGCCGCGCAGTTTGGTAGGCACTGTGCACTTCTGCAAGTTAGCACTACCTAAAAAGATACGAGGAACAATTAGATTCGCTTGTCTTCGGTCCATTGCATAGAGAACCCAAGTTAGATCATCATCAGCCTAGAGCTTCTCATCAAATGGCAAACTTGAATTTTAGTGTAGCTGCTATCTTTTGCTTTAAGTTTCTTTTTCCCTTTTCATTGTAGTCGAAGACTTCTATCTTGTTTTGAGCTTTAGTTAGATTTACTTTTGAGGTTTGGCTGTAACTTTTAGGCAATTAGTAATCATACGCTGGATTGTCGATCACCTATAGAGGTGGTTGCTCTTTTAACATTCTAGTTTTTCTTGGCATGTGAATCTCAAGTCGTAGGTAACTTTCAGGGGAAGCCAATGCATCAGAGGTAACTGAAGTACTCAGTTTAAGCTTCTGGTATTGCAGCATACCGTTGAACTAAACTGCATTTAAGCTTATATGGCTTGAAATGCTTGTAGCTATAGATAGCTTTTGTGTGTGTGCACATTTTGGGGGAATGTATAGATAGTTCAGATGAAAAGGCTTTGTAAATGTTTGTTGAGAAGGTCCTATACACTAACCCTGGTGAAGTAGTCAATGAAACATATTGGTTTTGGCTGAATAAAAAGTTGCTTGTGATAATAATAAACGCTCCGGTGGTGGGTGCTTACTGGGACTTGGGATGTAAATGTTGGCATGTATTTAGACAGCTTTCCGATATTTATGTTGGAATATTTTTCAAGCAAAATAGAGTTTGGGAAATATAGGGGTTGATAGGTACACTTGTCCTTGCAGATTTGATGTTCTAGTTATGTGCCCTAGATTTTACTTCTTTTTATTTTTTATTTTTTAATTTTTTGGGAATTTATTTGTTCTTAATCCAGCAGAATGCTGTATTAAAGGTTTTATAAAAATGAAATTGTTTATCCGTTTACATATTTTCGTTGAGAATGCATCAGATAACGAACTAATGCTTTCAGATCTTTTAACTCATATTAGAACAAAATAATCATGAGATGAAAAATTGTATGATAAATATCATTCACTTGTCAATATGATATATAATCTAAAAGATTATGCGAATATGAAATGAATGCATGATTTATTGTGGTTAAAAGAAGAAGATGCATATAATAGAATAAAAAATGATATTTGAAGATAAATAATATTTTATAATAATAAACTACATGTAGAAATTATTTCACATTGTAATTAAACAATTTTTAATCATGTTTATAGGCATCAATCTACTACGTCACGTTAATTAATTCTGTTAACATGTTGGTAATTAATTGATTTTAAAAAAATTAAATTTTTTATCTAATTATTAAATAAATTAAGTACTTTTTATTTTTTAAAACATTTTTCTATATATTTTTAAAATTTAAAAAGTAATTAATTGCTAATGTGATATTCACATTGCAATGCTCGTGCTGGCCACATCAGCAAAGTTAATTAGAGTTAATGTTTTCATTATTTTTGATAATTTGATCGACAATGCAAATTTAAAAAGTAAAGGGTTAAAATGATTTTTGATAAGATTGAATGTTCATTATACATAAGAAGCAAAGTTATAATAGAAAAATAGTAATATTTTAAGTAATAAAACAAAATATGATTTTTAGATTAAAATTGATACTGTAGTTTAGTTGGATGTAACCGTCAAAAACGACCAAAGTCCAATCACCATTTTCAGGCTATTTTACCAAAGTGACCTAAAAAATTTTAATATTTACAAAAATAATTCAGGTTTAAAAACAATCACCAAAATAACCTGAAATGAACAGTAAAATTGGGTGCTAGCCTGTTAATGGCAGGCACCAAATCGTATTTTGGACCAATGATTGTCTAATAATTGTGTCAGGTTTTAAAAAATTATTTTTTGGGGTTTTGGCCTGTTAATGGCCGGCACCAGGGTATTTTTTTTTAAATCGTATCATACTGGTATATAAAAATACTAGTATTTAAAAAATAATAATTTTTGGTGCTGGCCTATCAATGGCCGGCATCAACTCGTATTTTAAAAAAAAATTTTGGTGCTGGCCTGTTAATGGCCGGCACCAACTCGTATTTTAAAAAAAAAAAAATTTGGTGCTGGCCTGTCAATGGCCAGCACCAACTTGTATTTTTTTAAAAAAAAATTTTTGGTGCTGGCCTGTCAATGGCTGGCACCAACTCGTATTTTAAAAAAAAAATTTTGGTGCTGGCCTGTTAATGGCCGGCACCAACTCGTATTTTAAAAAAAAAAAAAATTTGTGCTGGCCTGTCAATGGCCAGCACCAACTCGTATTTAAAAAAAAAAAATTTTTGGTGCTGGCCTGTCAATGGCCGGCACCAACTCGTATTTAAAAAAAAATTTTTTTGTGCTGGCCTATCAATGGCCGGAACCAAACCTTATATATAGTGGGTGGTTTGTGTTCTAATAGTGCAAATAGAATGAGAAAATTTTTTTTTTGAAAGAGCTACCAAAATGAGTGTGTTTTGAATTATATACTGTCATATTTTAACGGAGTTGAATTATATACTGTCATGTTTAGGATTTAAGGTTTGATTTTTTTATTTTGGTGTATGTAAATTAAAATTGTCGTGTATTATTATGTATTCGAAATTTTTTTAAATACTTTAAAGTCATTTATTCAAACAAATAATTATTTTAGAGAAATTAAATTAATATTAAAAACTAAAATAATTTCATTATAAATGGAATATTTACATAATAATTTAAAAATAAAGTAAAAATTAACAGAAAAATTTAAAATTGTCGCGATCCCGGTGACGTCCCCGGTGCTGGCGTGTAACGATCCGGATGCCTCCGTCGGCGATGTCGTGCACCTCGTTCAGGCATTTGGTAATTGCTCGGTCCAATCTCCGGTGGCTCATCCGGTGTACTTAGAAAAGTAGAATAATCATATACACCATAATCAGGAGTAAATGGGTATTGCGTAACCGAATGTGCCGATGGAAAAATATCCTCAGTGGTGGGTGTACATGCTTCGGGATAGAGGTCCGAGTGGTATGAGGACTATCCGGATCGTGTCGAATGTTGAGGCTCGATGTCGTGACCAAAAATATCCTCGAAAGATGGAGGAATTTCTCGCAGAGGAGTCGAATCCGGGTTGTGTGATGATGAGCCCGATGTTTCATATTGTGCCTCGAGATTGGGGTTTGAGGAAGTATCAAACTCGAAGTTACCGAATGGCGGAACTCGGTTATTACGTGGTCGTGTGTTCCTTGGTTGCCATCGAGAAGAATCTGGTTGCGCGTCTTTTT
This sequence comes from Gossypium stocksii, assembly GCA_020496765.1. NCBI lineage: Eukaryota > Viridiplantae > Streptophyta > Magnoliopsida > Malvales > Malvaceae > Gossypium > Gossypium stocksii. Next base: position 9,415,594 of record CM035623.1, read on the forward strand.
GTATCAGCATGTATTGACCTTGGAATATAAAAGATTTTCCGTATGCCATATACCATGCTGCATACTCGAGTGTAGGAGAGAACCCTCCCTCTAAAACATATAAGGGAGGACGCCTCGAATGTCGCATATTCCATAAAAAAAATATATGGTTCATGCTTTTGCGCCCAATTCAAAGCGTTCCGACCCGAACCCTTTTTATCTATTCCGTGGACTTCTTTGAAGTCGACGGGAGGGTTTCGGTATAGGTTGTGCGCAACTGAACTGCCTCAAAACCCGACCTCCATCGTGCCACTCTACCATGTTGAAATGAATTAACGGTACATTTGACACGAACAGCTGTTGCTGCTCGGTAACCCATGCCGGTATGAGCGACGCGATATGTTCCTTACTATATGGCATCCATATAAACTGCATAATATAAAGAAGACAATATATTTAATTTTTTTCTTATACAATTCTTGTATTTAAAAAAGAGAAATTCAGAATCGTGTTTACAGCATCCCTGGAATGAGTCTCTATCATCATACGGTACATAAGTACCGTGAACGATCAGCCAATTCCCGGTACAGTTGCCCATCTAAAAAAAATAGTATATTATTTTTTCTATGAAAAAATAAGTATAATATAGTATACAAATAAAAAATAGATGGCAAATTTGAACTAAATATTTACCTATTAACGAGCGGCCAGACATACGGTTGGTGGCTCACTGATACTAGAAATGACATTCGATATAATGCCCAAGACTGCAGTAGAAGGCAGCAACCGCCCATTATTTTCGTAGACGGCTTTGCTGCTCGACAAAGCTCGCGATATAAGTATGCCAACACTGCAGAGCCCCAACTAAATCTTCCGGCATGCTCAAGATCTTCTAATAAAGGGAGATATACTATTGAGACTTTATTTTGATTTACGTCTGGTAATAGTATGCCACCTATTAGCTGAAGAATGAACGCTCTCGCAGCGTAGATAATGTCCATCTGTGTTGGACTGCTTGGAAGATGTCGGAAGTTTTGTTTTAACCAATTAAATTTGATATGTGTTAATCGTCCTTCCTCGTCGTTCGGGGGCACTCTTTCAAGTAACCGTTCGCAAGTGCCCCATGGATCGAGCAGTTTTCCAAGCCCAGTCACTGCTTCGCCGTTTATAGACAGCCCTAGTTGGACTGCTACGTCTTGCAGTGTAATAGTAACTTCCCCACACGGGAGGTGGAACGTATGCGTCTTCGGGCGCCATCTTTCAACTAAAGCAGATATTAGATCAGCTCGTAGGTCAGATATCTAAATGTATGCGGCTACCCCAAAACCCGCTACATTCAATAAGGTAAAACTCTTTGATCGGGAAAATAACCAGGATCATGTAGTCGGGGTCTCACAACTCGGTACAGATCCTGCGTTTATAGTAAATATATAATGTTATATTTCTAGTTTAAAAAAGAATTTAATAGATATATGGAGAAATAAATATATAATATATAATGTTATATTTCCCGTTTACCTTATTCACATTGGCTGCAATGTGATCATTGTCATTTAAAAGAACATTAAGATTAGGATCCATGGAGTGATCGGCGGTCGTCGGCGGTGAACAGTAGTTGTCAGAGGTCGTCGGTGGTCGTTGGTGGTCGTCGGTGGTCCCTGGAGGAAGCTATTTATAATGGGGGACCATTTAGCTTCAAGGGTAAAATTGGAAAAAAATTGATAAAAAAAGAGGGAAAACTAATTTGTGATGGGCCATTTCACCAGGCCTATATCACTTCACCAAGCCTATGTCATTTCACTTTTTTTATTATTTTAATATAAATTCAAATTATTTATTTCTATTTAATTAATTGTTCATATGATTTCATTTTATTTTTTATTTTAAATTTGTTAAAAAATAAATCATTTAAAATTTGTGGAAAAAAAAAATCTCAGTTCGATTTTAAAGTTATCATTTGAAAATTGTTATAAAAATCTAATTTCAATTTTTAAAAAAATTCATTTGTAAAAATTTATTTCCATTTTAGCATTTCTTTTCATTTAAATTGATAGAATTTAATATATTTTTAAAATTTTAAAATTTTAAAATTTTTTTTGAAATTAATTTTACAATTTGTTTAAAAATTTTGAAAAAAAAAAAGAAAGAAAATTTTGGGCAGTGATGCAGGCCTATGTCACTTCACCAGGCCTATATCATTTCATATTTTTTTTTTATTTTAATATAAATTCAAGTTATTTATTTCTATTCAATTAATTGTACATATGATTTCATTTTATTTTTTATTTTAAATTTTTTAAAAAATAAATCGTTTAAAATTTGTGGAAAAAAATCTCAGTTCGATTTTAAAGTTATCATTTGAAAATTGTTATAAAAATCTAATTTCGATTTTTTTAAAAAATTTATTTATAAAAATTTATTTCCATTTTAACATTTCTTTTCATTTAAATTGATAGAATTTAATATATTTTTAAATTTTTAAATTTTTTTCTAAAATTAATTTTACAATTTGTTTAAAAATTTTGAAAAAAAAAGAAAAGAAAAAGGGATGAATTGAAGCCGGCTATTAGCAGGCCATTTTGGGCAGTGATGCAGGCCGATGCAGGCCTATGTCACTTCACCAGACCTATGTCATTTCATTTTTTTTATTTTAATATAAATTCAAATTATTTATTTCTATTCAATTATTTGTTCATATGATTTCAATTTATTTTTTATTTTAAATTTGTTAAATAATAAATCATTTAAAATTTGTGGAAAAAAAATCTCAGTTCGATTTCAAAGTTATCATTTGAAAATTGTTATAAAAATCTAATTTCGATTTTTTAAAAAAATTCATTTATAAAAATTTATTTCCATTTTAGCATTTCTATTCATTTAAATTGATAGAATTTAATATATTTTTAAATTTTTAAAATTTTAAATTTTTTTCTGAAATTAATTTTACAATTTGTTTAAAAATATTAAAAAAAAGAAAAATAGATAAATTGAAGCCGGCCATTATCAGGCCATTTTGGGCAGCGATGCAGGCCGATGCAGGTCTATGTCACTTCACTAAGCTTATGTCATTTCATTTTTTTTAATATAAATTCAAATTATTTATTTCTATTCAATTAATTTTTCATTTGATTTCATTTTATTTTTTATTTTAAATTTGTTAAAAAATAAATCATTTAAAATTTGTGGAAAAAAAATCTTAGTTCAATTTCAAAGTTATCATTTGAAAATTGTTATAAAAATCTAATTTCGATTGTTATAAAATTTGTTGAAAATAAAATCTTAGTTCGATTTAAAATTTCATTTCCATTCGCATTTCCATTTCATTTCATTTAAATTATATTTTTTTCAATTTAAAATTTTTTTTCTCAATCCATTTATATTATTTTTAATTTTAAATTTAAATTTTTTCCATGTAAATTTTTTTAAATTTATATTTTTTCAATTTAAATTCTTTTAAATTATCAACCTTTCCATGTAATTTTCAATTTTTTTTCTTACATAATTTTTCTAATTTTATTTCATTTACAATGTTTTAACAGGAATATGTGCTTAATAATATGTCACTCGTCATCTTGGAGTCTAGCATTACGAGACGATTGACTGGAAACATAGACACGATGTGGGCATGTTGATCGGTTGTGTCCGGATGTTCGACACACAGTGCACAGTTTGGGTTCACCCGTCTCCTTGACATCCATGTCATTTTGAATTCTCGTCGATTATAGTCGACTTTTAGGATGTCTACGGAGACTACGGTCAGGCACTATCTCGAAAGTAGGCGATGGAACTTCCCAGTTTGAGACATCGTGCATTACAGGAAATTCGTTCCCCCATATACGTAATGTGCGTTGCAACGTGTAGATCTCGTCTATGAATTGTTCAACATTTAAGTTTGCTCTCGCACACGCTGCATGAACATGATCACATGAATATCGAAGAGTTTGAAATATCCCGCACTCGCATTGTCTGTTTCGTAGATTAACTGCGTACGACCTAGGTGGAAGACCCGAACGACGGTCAATGTATTCTTGAACTCGAAAAGTCTCCAAGTCGCGTGAATACAATTTAGCGTTCATTATTTGTGCCCTTCGACTATTTACCGCCATGACCTTTCGGATGGCCTCTACATACATGTGGCCAGCCTCGATCTGCTTAGCTTGTCTCCACCCAATCTTAGGCATCAATGTTGCCAGCTTATAAAATGTTGCCGAGAACACAGCAGAAATCGGGAGATGGCGTGTGTGCCTCAATACAGAGTTAACCGCCTCTACAAGGTTGGTCGTCATCTGCCCATACCGAAACCCCTCATCGCAACTTTGAGTCCATTGCTAGTTCTCCATGCTACCCAACCATGTCCAGAGATCTGTTGGTAAATATGACATCTGAGATTCAAGCCTCGCGAACCTCTGCTTGAATCTTTGCGGTTCTAACTCATGAGCTGCATATTTAATTTGAAATCATCATCTGAAAAATAACAAAAAATTTTTAAATTAATTTTTGAAATAAATACAAACAAGTTTTTTTACCCATATTCACGAGTTCTTTTTTCCAATCTTTATTCTTATAATCTCTATGAAAGTTTGCCGCGATGTGTCGAATGCAATAAACAGCCTCCACGGAACCTCTGATCGTCTTATCGTAGCAAGTAATCCTTTCGATCTATCTGATATAAGGCAAATATTGTCTTCTCTGACAACGTTCCTCCGTAGATTTCTGAGGAAAAATTCCCAAGACTCGAAGCACTCATGCTCCACGATGGCGAAAGCGATCGGAAGTACATTTCTGTTGCCGTCTTGTGCCACATCAATCAGGAGTATTTGTTTATATTTGCCATACAACCATGTCCCATCCATCTGCACCATCGACTTGCAATGAGGGAAGGCCCTAACACACGGCTCGAATGTCCAAAACAAACGGTGAAAAACTTGTTTCCCCGATTGTATCTCTCCGTTTGGGCCTTTATATAGCACTGTTTGCAAATCAGTCACTGTCCCGGGCACATACTTCAGCGTCCCAGCTATCCACCATTGAAGCTCGTTGTATGACGCATCCCAGTCACCATACAACTCTCGCATCTCTATTTGCTTTGCCCACCATGCCTTTCGGTACGACACTTTTTACTTGAATCGAGCTTGCATGTCCGCAATAAGGATCGACACCTGAATGGTGAGCGACTTTTTCACCAAAGGAATGATATAGTTGCATATAGTTTTTACATCTAACTTTCCATGGTCTTGCGACAAACGAGCGGACGTGCATGTGTGTGGACCTTCTAGTTTCCTTATCATCCACATCTGCGTCCGCTGCATTAACGCGGCTCGGACACGCCGTTTACAACCACTTGATGCTTTCCAACATTCTCCTACGTATAAAGACTGCGTCGATTTTGTTACTTTATAATCCACACCTAACTTCAAGCTAAGTTGTTTTATAGCATGTAAACAGTCTTTTTTGTTATCGAATTGTTGTCCCACAAACAACTCTTCATCGCCGAATTCTTCATCACGTAGGTGAGCCGGCACAATATTTGTATATTCCGGGAACTCGCGTGCTACAGCCGCATCAGGATCCACATCAGTCATGAAGGACCCTGAATTGTTTCTTATAACTATACCAGGGCTCGTGTTCCCTGCAGAATAGGGGTTTGCATTTTCACCCTCCATTGGCCCTTCCTCGTCTATGTCTTTAGGGATGTCATCCAAATCGGGGTCACTGAAATCATCGTTTGGATCACGGTGGGACTGATCATCATTATTGGACCCTTCATCAACATCTTCTATGGTGGCCAACACGTCTGGATGGATCTCTAGACGAGGAAACGGGTTTGGGATGTTATACGAACATTCACCGGTGTTTGAATTTTCGAGAGTTGGCATTGACCGTCCAAAACCCGACTGATCTTCCCAGGAGACGTTAAGATCAAAATCAATTCCAGAGCGCTGGCTTGCTGGAATTACAACTTGAATCGGATCTGGTTCAGCTATCTCCGCGAACAACACAATCGTGTTGGAATTTTCTATCTCACAGGGGCAATAAATTGCTATCATTGTCCCTAGATCATCATCATCTTCAAGCTCCATTTCCAAGAACTTTAGCGGATCAGTTGAAACCGGAAATTTGTAAAACAGTCTCAACATTTGCTTTCCACAACGGCTTGCTATCTTTGCATTGATTTTCCGTTTTAAATCCGACAAAGAAACATGCTTGTTGAATGTCATTCCTATTTTTTTACGACTTCGAAATACACAGCCTTCCTCAGTTGTATTCATAATTTCTCCATTGAAATGAACGTAAACAAACAGAACTTGAGAACTCATCTTAAAAAAATTTTACTTTCTTCTCCACAAAGAAAAAACTAAAAATTTTAAAGCAAATAAAAACCAAACAATAAGTCAAATGGAAGATAAAATACATATATATATTTGATTTTTTTGGTGTTGGCCATTGACAGACCAAAATAAAAAAAAATTATTTTTTATACGAGTTGGTGCCGGCCATTAACAGGCCAGCACCAAAATTTTTTTTTTAAAAATACAAGTTGGTGCCGGCCATTGACAGGCCAGCACAATTTTTTTTTAAAATACGAGTTGGTGCCGGCCATTGATAGGCCAGCACAAATTTTTTTTTAAAAATACGAGTTGGTGCCGGCCATTGACAGGCCAGCACTAAAATTTTTTTTTTTAAAAATACGAGTTGGTGCCGGCCATTGACAGGCCAGCACAAATTTTTTTTTTAAAAATACGAATTGGTGCCGGCCATTGACAGACCAGCACAAAATTTTTTTTTTAAAATACGAGTTGGTGCCGGCCATTGACAGGCCAGCACCAAAAAATTTTTTTTAAAAAACATACGAGTTGGTGCCGGCCATTGACAAACCAGCACAAAAAAAATTTTTTTTATAAAAAATAAGAGTTGGTGCCAGCTATTAACAGTCCAGCACCAAATTTTTTTTTAAAATACAGTTGGTGTCGGCCATTGACAGTCCAGCACGAATTTTTTTTTAAATACTGGTATTTTTATATACCAGTATGATACGATTTAAAAAAAATACCCTGGTGCCGGCCATTAACAGGCCAAAACCCCAAAAAATAATTTTTTAAAGCCTGACACAATTATTAGACAATCATTAGTCTAAAATACGAGTTGGTGCCTGTAATTAATAGACCAACACCCAATTTTACTGTTCATTTCAAGTTATTTTGGTGATTGTTTTAAACCTGAGTTATTTTTGTAAATATTAAAATTTTTTGAGTTACTTTGGTAAAATAGCCCCATTTTCACCACGTCGCTCTTAGGATTTTTTTTCCCTCTTTAATCAGACAACGCGTAATCTCCTTCGAAGTGCCCAGCCATGGCCGAAGCTTCTAGAACCTTCCACGCTACCCTCTTCTCCCTTCCAACTTTCTCTCCACGACTCCACTTCAAGCTAAGCTACTCTCACAGTCACCCTTCACTTCATCTCAAGAGAGCACGCTCGGTTCAACGCTCAATTTCCGAAACCAAAACAATGTCGTCGAACACGACCCTGCCTTGGGGCTGCGACATTGATTCCTTGGAGAATGCTGAGGCTCTTCAAAAATGGTTGTCGGATTCGGGCTTGCCTCCTCAAAAGGTGGGGATAAACAAAGTGGAAATGGGAAAGAGAGGATTGGTTGCTTTGAAGAAAATCAACAGGGGCGAGAAGCTTCTCTTTGTGCCTCCCTCGCTTCTCATCACTTCAGATTCAGTAAGTTATTAGAACTGATTTTGTTCATGACCGATTTTAGGAGTATTTGATATCTTGGTTTATTGGTTTTTAGTTAAAAATTTCAATCAGATTTAAACACTGGAGCAGTTTTAATTGGTTTTAACGTTAAAATTGTTCTTTAATCTTAGGATTGGAGTTCACCTGAGGCTGGTCACGTATTAAAACAGCATAATGTTGCAGATTTGCCATTGTTAGCAACCTATCTTATTAGTGAAGCAAATCTCCAGAAATCTTCCAGATGGAGCAATTATATATCTTACTTACCTCGACAACCCTATTCTCTTTTATACTGGTGAGTTTCATCTCTTTATTTCTCTTTAAATATTCGTGTCCAATACATACTTGAGCATGAATAGTGAATACGAGGACATAATCTTTCAGAGACCTTTCAACACATGAAAATCTTGAAAATTTTTGAATAATACATGTCAGCCAAAGACCCATATCTGACACTTGAACTCGAGCCCAAGTAGAACAAAGATTCTTTTCAGGCCTTGACTACTTGGTGGCATGGTTGAACTCTCAAGAGTTTTACGTTGCTATGCATAAAGGGGTTACTCAGATTTTCCCTCTACAGTCTCTCTGTATTGTTTCAGGACACGATCAGAACTAGACAGGTATCTCAAAGCATCGCAGATAAGGCTTCGGGCTATTGAAAGACTTGCTGATATTACTGGAACGTATGGCTCTCAACCATTACTTGGTTCATATTAGGTTATTGGTTTATATTCCTAGAACTGTACTGCTCCTAGTCTTCATTTTGTTTAAAGTATTCATTTCTGAAATCTCTATCCAATATATATTTGGATATGAGTATGGGTATGATTCTTATACAAAATTGAACATATTGTGTCGGACACAAACCTGAATCTGACTCTCATCCCTGAGTTAGAGTAACATAGTTAGTGAGTATAAAAATTTCTAATTTGCTCCCAATAAATTGTTCTCATGTTTCATGTAGATTCGACGATTTAAGACGTAGGATATTTTCCAAGCATCCTCATTTATTCCCTAAAGAGGTACTTACTCCATATTTATGTTACTCAGACTCAGATGTGAGTGTCAGACACGAGGAAGTTTAAATTTTTTTTATGTTTTTCTATGGAGCATCCTTTGAGATCCATATCCTCATACGTTACCTAAATGCGTGTTGGAAACAAAAAGTCAAAGCAACATAGCTCTGCAATGTGAAACTAGTTTTCTGCTATGTTAGTGTAAATTGAAGCGTTATTCTAATGATCTGCTTCTGATGCTACCACTTTATGAAGCTTCTGCGATAGGGCAAATGAAAACATCTTTACCCATATATATGTGTGCGTGTGTAAATTCAATCCGTAAGGAAATAGCATCTTGTTTTATCCAAGCATTTGTTCTCCTTAAGAAAAAAAACTAGTAAAGGAAGTATATGTTTTTAGTAATTCAACTTTACTTGCATTTAGGTTGTTTTATCAACCCCTTTTTTGCAAATATCCTGCTTTCTTTAAATTTAGATTTTAGATCAAAGTTGTTGGATATAGGTATATGTCTAGCACGGATATCTTCAATTTTTTTTCAAGATATACATGTACTTGGAGAGTGCTTAGAGGATCATATCCTCGTACCTATTTCAAATATGCCTTGGAAATGAGTACTTAAAGAAAAATGAGGAGTCAGAACAACATATAGCTCTCTACTTATTTTGCAGTATAAATTATTTGCAGGTATTCAATTTGGTGACTCTCAGATGGTCTTTTGGCATTCTCTTATCACGATTGGTAAGCAGGTCTACTTTGAAATGTTATAATGGATGTTAACCTCAACTGTGTTTGTCAATTCAAACTAAATCCAACCAAAGAGGGATGCGGTACTTTCAAGTTCACTTTGATACCACTTATACATACATATACACATATATATATATCCATCATATAAAATTCTTACTTGTAAAACTTATGGTTTAAGACAATGTACAAAAGAAGAAAATTCAGAAGAATGGAAGCTTTAAAATCTTTATTTCTCTGTTAAACGCAGATATACCTATCTTCAATGGATGGAAAGGTTGCCTTGGTTCCTTGGGCAGATATGCTCAATCATAGCTGTGAGGTATAGAGAGGTCTTTCTCTATTAAATATGCTCGTGAGATATATAACTGCCATAATTTGCAAAAATGGAATACTAACTTCGGGTTAAAAGAACCTATATAAAATTGGGTGTCTATGCTAATCTGAGTGCTCTTATCTGTTTTTACTGATTCAGGTGGAAACATATTTGAATTATGACAAATCATCACAGGCAGTTGTCTTTACAACTGATCGGGCATATCAGCCGGGTGAGCAGGTAAATCAGATCCTGATAGTAAATATATATTATATTATGTTCTTCGACCTCTGGGACATTGAGATGATTGCAGCAATAATAAAATCAGTGGGACACAGTACGTAAAACTTATATTGTTACTTGGTTTTGTCAATGATATGCCTTAAAAGATTACAGACTTCCTGCAAGAGAGCTGGTTGGTATTCAGATATGGAAGCTTCATGAGAAGGGGAAAAAAACTTACTATAAATGCACATAGGTATATGGATGATATTTTCCTGCTGCATATAGAAAACATGAATGCATGTAGCCAATAGTGTGCATCAATCTCATATTGAAAGGAAAAGGAAGATAATGGGATATGATTGTGAGCCCTACAAACCAAAATAAGTTAGTTTTGCGGGGAGAAGGTAATGGCCATATGTGATGCACATGTGCACACTTTGTGTATCCAAACTGATTTTGCTCGATATATACATTTTGGATCTAGGATAATGATCATAGACTTTCAGGCTAGCCTGCTGGACACATGAACTTCTTCAATGTTTAGATTTCTGGACCAGAAAGTTTAAAATGTCTTATAGATGACTGGTTACTTGCATTATTTTATGCAGGTTTTCACATCATATGGCAAAAAATCTAATGCAGAGCTGCTATTATCTTATGGATTTGTTCCAAAAGAGGGCACAAATCTTAATGATTCAGTAGAGCTACCTCTATCCCTTAAAATATCTGACAAATGTTATAAGCAGAAATTGAAAGCTTTGAAGAAGCATGGATTGTCTGCGTAAGCTGGATACATACATATTTCCTCGATTTTTGGGTTTGATTTGTTGATTTAAAATCAAATTTATTCCATTATTAATGATTCGTTTCATTCTCGTGAATCTTTTGTAGCAGTTCTCAGTGTTATCCTATACAAATCAGTGGTTGGCCATTGGAGTTAATGGCATATGCTTACCTAGCAGTCAGCCCTCCAAGCATGAGCAAGCAGTTTGAGGAGGTTTGAAAACTCTCTACCTTCTAAATCCGAGGCTCAAAGTTTAAGCATTGAATTCTTAAAGATTGCTTCTTCAGATGGCTGCTATGGCATCCAGTGAATCTATTATCAGGAAGGATTTAAGATACCCTGAAATTGAAGAAAAAGCACTGCAATTTATTCTTGACAATTGTGAATCAAGCATATCAAAGTATTCTAAATTCTTGAAGGTGAGGACCATATTGTTTGATTCTTCATTTCCCTTAAATTACCTGTTTCCGACACATATTCAAATATGAGTATGGAATATTATCCTTTAGGCTCCCAGATACATGAAAAAAAATTAGGAAAAAAAAATTAACATATCGGACACATTTTCATGTTTGATACTCACACCTGAGTCTGAGTAACATGGGGTAAGAGGGAAATTGGAAGCATCTTTTACAAATTTTTTTAGTTGAAATCTTTTTTTGAGAACTTGAAAAACTATGTACATGGATTGAAATTACCGTAACAACAAGAAGCTCTTTATTTGACAAAACTGAATTAGGTCTGATATCTAAATACCTCAAGTTAATGTGCCACTCTTTAATTTAATTTAATTTTTTGTATAGGAAAGTGACTCCATGGATTTGGATGTAACATCTCAAGAACAACAGAATCGAGGAGTGTTTCTGAAACAGCTAGCAGTAGATTTATGCACAAGTGAGCAGAAAATACTATATCGTGCTCAATATGTAAGACTACACTTTTGCCTTAAAGATTTATGCTTAAAGTGCTTGGTTCATCACCATTGACGCTTGTTTTACAACCAATAATTCATAATCTGTTTTTTCAACTCCTGTCGAGTGAATCCTGAGTTTTAAGTAAGTAATCTGGTTAGGCTCAGTCTTGTACCCTTGTTACCGAGTGAAAGTAGTAACACAGACTTTCTCTAAGCTTTTCCATATATCAACGCGCATATATGTATATGTGTGTCGGGCATGAGTACTTTAAAGGGTATGAAACCATACAGGTGAAGTGCTCACTTCCCTGTTGCTTGAGAATTGAAGAACTGTTTCATATTCTCTCTTATCAAATCCCACCAGTTAATTTCAGTGAATAAGGTCCGAGTACGACAAGGATTCATAAGTGCAAAAATATTATTAGATGCTGCATGTTCTAGTACATAGAATATAATAATTTCATGAGATATAGGGAACTTAAACCATAACGCTAAGAGCATATGTACATGCATGTGCTTACATGTCATGCATATGCTGTTGTTAGATAAAATATATATAGGTTAGAAAGATCCAGTTAGTTCATTCAATAAGCAAGCTTGGGTTAGAATCCCACTATCTGTATGTAACCTTTCTTCATTCCCAAACTGCAACCTTCGTTAAACAATTTATATATATATATATATATGTTTCTTCCTGATTGGCCTAATGATTCAGCTTCATTGTGCTAATGTGAATGGCTCCAGATACTGAAGAGGAGATTGAGGGATATGAGAAGTGGTGAACTGAGAGCTTAATCTTTTGATGGCTACAACCTATTCCCCCTCTACCTCCGCCAGTGACGAAACTTGAACTTAGAAATGCATTATTGGACCGTCTCTTTGGCGTCTTTGGAGGACTGTGTGTTCGCTGGTAAAGCCTTCTTCATGATCCTGCTTACGTTTGCAATGTCCCCCGATTCATCTGCCATCGAAAGAGAACAAATCGCGGACAATTTTTCTGTTAATTAGCGGAGAATTTGTGGGTTTGATGAGGGTAGAAAAGGGATTTAACAATGATGGTGGTTTCTGGTCAATTTCTGTGAGGGAAATGGAGCCGTTGTTAATGTCCACTGGACCGATCAGTCTATTTTAATAATATAGTCTCCAAAATTTAAATTTGTATTCTCTTTTTATAAGTGCAATTTATCTATATTATTTTACTTAATACTTATTGATAATTATAAATAAAATTAAATCTATTTAAAATTTCTATTTATTTTTAAAATATTTGTGTTAAATGTTTTATTTTTATATAGTTCAAATGTGTTTTGATTTATAGAAAAAATTATCATATCCAAATACGTACATTTATTAAATATATTACTATATGTATAATATTATATTAATTTATTATTTTCACATATTATTTAAAAAAAATCAATTAAAGGATTTAATTTTTTTTATGTCAAGATTAAAAATAAAATTTTAAAAAATATAAATATTAAAAATAATTAAATTGAAAAAAAAAATGATTAAATCTATGATTTTATACATAGGACAAGCTTTGTTTTAATCAAATGCATTTAACTGCGATTGTTGAAAGTTTAAAATTAGAAAATTATAAGTACTGACATTAACATATTCAAAGAATATAAAGATTACATTTAATTGTATAAAAACTAATCAATAATTTAAATATAGTATAAAAATTAATAGTAGAATTCAAATTTTTTTAAAAATGTTGTTATTTCTCACAATCTTATAAAAACAAGTCTCATCTTCAACATAAATAGATACGAGAAAAATTCACTATATGGCTCAAATGCTTTAAGATTAAATCACCAACAATATATATGTTAAATCAAATAATAAGCAATTTCATATTTTACGAAAAGAATCTCAATTTCAAAATTTGATAAATTAAAAAATTATCATAAATTAACTGATTGAGTCTTAGTTCGAATGATATATTGTTATTAGACCTGTTCTTAACGTTTTTGGGCCCTAGGCAAAACAGTAAAATGAAGTTTTAGGTTATTTAAAAGTTAGAAAAAAATTGTTTTAGGTCCCTTAAAAGTTGGTAAAAAATTTTTTTTAGGCCCTTAAAAAAAATTTTTTTTTTTGGACTCCTTAAAAGTTGATATTTTTTTTTACTTTTAAAAATTTAATAAAAATAATTTTTTAGGCCTTAAAAACTGAAAAATAATATTTTGAATCTCTTTCATTCTTGGGCCCTAGATGACCGCATTTTCAGATGACCCTCAAGACTAGACCGAATTATTATTAATGTAGAAATATATGGATTCAAGTGTGCCGAATGAATGATTATGATATAATTAAGAATCCATCCACATAAATGTTTGAATAAGCCCAGCGTGAAACTTTCATGCATGCATGACGACAATCCAAATCTCTTCTTACCAAATATATTCCGTTTACAGTTTTTTACCGTAAAATAAGAAACCTTTAGAAAATTTGTAAACCAAATCCTTAAAATATAAAAATATTTAAGAAATACAGCTTCTTTTACAGGCTCTCTCTCCATGTAAATTCTTTCTCAAATAGTGATTAGTATATGTATATTCTTTTTCTCTAAAACAAAGCTTCCATTTTTATTTTTTTTCTTAGATCGATGCATTAATGGAACATAAATTTAATAAATATTCGTGTTAACTGAATCTGAATTTCGGGGTGTCAATTTTCTTTTTTTGTAAAAAAAATTAAAAAAGTTGTGATTTTTATAATACAGGAATACACAATAAAGTGAAGAAAATGTTATGTGAAGGGGCCAAAAGAGGATGGAATTAGCCTCTTCTATTCTTATTCTTACTCTGCCTCCTCTTAGATCTTAGTGTGTATTTTTTTGTTTTTGCTAGATTTGGCACTTGGCTTTCTTTTGATCGGTGGGTTTTTCTTCTCTGTTGAATCTGGATTTGGGTTTTCGATATTTTGCTTAAATTTTCTATATCGGTTTCCTGATTGATCATCAATCTGGGTATTCTTTTTTTTTTTTTCTTATTTTTCTTTTTCATTTCTGAATTGCAGGTTAAGTTAAATTCTTTCTTGACCAGTTGATTGTCTGTGGAAGGATCTGTTGTTGTTTTCTTTTTTTTGTTTCCAAATTTCGAATCGGATCACAATTTTATTGTTAAAATAAGAAGGTATGAATTGTATCTGCATTATTGTGTTTGGATTAATGTAATCGATAAAAGACACAATTTTGATGTGATATTTTTAATTTGAGTCACTGGGAAGCAATGCTTTGGTATTGGTTTTTTGATTGGCCTATTGATGTTTTAGTTTGATTTGCATTATTGGATATTGTTTCAAGTTTTTATTGATGGAACTAGCTTTTTGTGCAACGTAGAAAAAGATGTCGGAGAGTGGCAGTAAGCTTTTTATTGGTGGGATATCTTGGGGCACCGATGAAGACCGTCTCAAGGAGTACTTCAGTAGTTTTGGTGAAGTAGTAGAGGCAGTGATCATGAAGGACCGGACCACAGGGCGTGCTCGTGGTTTCGGTTTCGTTGTTTTTGCTGACCCTGCTGTTGCTGAGAGAGTTATCAAGGAGAAACACAATATTGATGGCAGGATGGTAAGTAAGTTCATTAAGCATACCTGCCTAGATTAGTGTTGTTCAGTGTACTATTCATTGCAGGAATTCACATAATGTTTGTGATTCTGTTGGTTTAGTATGATAACTTATCAGCTGAAAGAAAGAGTAACTGATGTTAAAGTTTGATTTTTCATCTCTGAGTTACTTATGCTCTCAGGTCGAGGCAAAAAAGGCAGTTCCTAGGGATGACCAGAATATTATGAGTAGAAGCACTAGTAGCATCCATGGTTCACCTAGTCCAGGTCCCACAAGAAAGATTTTTGTAGGAGGCTTAACCTCGACAGTCACGGAGAGTGACTTTAAGAAGTATTTTGATCAGTTTGGGAATATCATAGACGTTGTGGTAATGTATGATCACAACACCCAAAGACCGAGGGGTTTCGGATTCATCACTTATGATTCAGAAGAGGCGGTTGACAAAGTGTTACTAAAAAGTTTCCATGAACTGAATGGTAAAATGGTTGAGGTTAAAAGAGCAGTTCCCCGAGAGTTATCACCTGGTCCTAGTCGCAGCCCCTTAGGTGGATATAACTATGGTCTGAATAGGGTCAACAACTTTCTTAATGGCTACACTCTGGGATGTGCTCCAAGCAGTGTTGGTGGCTATGGACTTGGGATGGATGGTAAATTCAGTGCAGTTGCTGGTGGTCGAAGCGGGTTTTCTCCTTTTGGTGCTGGTTATGGAATAAGCATGAACTTTGAGCCAGGGTTGAACCTGAATTTTGGAAATGGTGCAAATTTTAGTGGTAACATGAGCTATGGACAGGGATTGAACCCGTACTATATTGGTAATACAAATAGACTTGATAGTCCTATTGGGCATGATAGAAGTAGTGGAGGTAATACTTCTTTTTTCAGCTCAGCGACTCGGAATCTTTGGGGGGGAAATGGGGGACTTAATTACAACACAAATGCTGCTAGTTCCGGTGCATATATGGGATCTGGAAGTGGGAGTTTAAGAGGAAATGCCTTGGGAAACAGTGGAACTAATTGGGGTTCTTCTGCCATTTCCGGTCAAGGTGGAAGGGATAACATTTCTGGTAATAGTGTGAATTTTGGCAATGGAAATGGTGATAACAACTTTGGGTTAGGAACAGCTGGGTATGAGAGAAACATTGGGACCAATGTGGTACCAGCATCATCTTATACAGCATCGAATGGTGGTTATGATGCATCCTTTGCAAACCTTTCTGCAAGTGCTTCCATTTATGGGGATACCACTTGGCAATCATCAACATCTGTGCGAGATGGTTCTGGTAATTTCGGCTATGGACTTGATAGTGCCACTTCTGATGTTACGCGTAAAAGTTCTCCTGGTTTTATTGGTGGTTATAATGTTAATAAGAGACAAGCAAATAGAGGTGAGACTTCTTCCTTAACATCCTTGATCTCGCTGTCAATGATTTTCAGCTTGAGGAAATTTTTTGTTAAATGTTATAAAGAAATATTTTTGTTGTTAATAGGAGTTTGGTTTACTAAGTGTTGTAGAAGCATAACTAAATGGTACCTCTAAAACTTTTGTTTGCGGACTCCGCTACCTATCTTTCTTTGGGTCTAACTCTTAAATTTGACAGCACATTCCTCTTAATAATATGATCTTTCATTTCTTAACAGCTGCATGACATGCTCGCTAGTTTTTTGAAAAACCATGCCAGTCTAGATTGATCGACAACTTTTGAACATAATGACCATATAGTTGTGTCTGGTTTTCTTTATATATATTTATATATGATGATGTGTATATTATTTACTTTTGACAATTTTTGTAACATTTTGGTAGCTTTTAATGAAGTTTTGAATCTTCAAAGAAGGGACAAGAGAAATAGAGATAAATGAAGTTTTTACTGAATTATTAAGGCTACTAAACTTTTAAGCTATGATATATTAATGTTGAAAATGGTGATTGAAGATAGTAGCTCTCTTATACAAAGATACTTACCATAGAGAGTAAAAATAGCACATTTAGCTTTCCTCTTTGTCATTTTGCAGAATGCACTCATTGGTTTATAGACACTTATACATTTCGATTTTCTCTTGGTTCAGGAATTGCAACCTAGAAGATTCTTTTGGTTTATCGCAATAGTGTAGGTGAAGATAATCTTGTGAACCAGGTAATCTGTGAAATCTGCGCATTTCCCTCGTCGAATATAAGAGAAAGTCGGTTATCCGAGCTAACTGGGTTGCCTGTTTCAGGGAATTAAGATTTAGATATAGAAATCACAAGGCATTTTGTGTTAAGGCTTGAGTTTCAAGTTACTTTTTTTGTTTTGTTCGGATTTTTCATTATGTAAAATCAGATTGCGGGATATAATCAGAAAATGTATCATACATCTCATGTGAGACGGCGATGCATAACATGAAATGGACTAATGTTCAGTGATGGCTGTGGCGATCTTTGGGGTCGTGTTTCAGCCAGATTGTACTTGAGGTTCTTGCTGATATACTTAGTGTGAAACATTAGGAAGGGATTAAAAAGGGCTAAACCCATCTAGGGTCCCCTCTTGAATAATTTACAACATATATATGCAGGTTCTTTTACCATTGAATCTTTCTTTATGAAATGAACTATTTGAATTGATTTTTTTATTTAGTTCCTTCTTTTATTACCTCTCAATATTCTGAAACTATATATATGCAAGCCATTTTGATAACTCAATCAGTTTGGTAAGCAATTGCATTGCTTTTAACTTATATATGGGGCATATTTTAATGCTATGCTATGTTGCATTTAGGGTACAGATTTAGAGATATAACCCTCAAGAACAAAAAGAAAAACTGGGAAAAAGTTCAACATACTGGGTTGGATGTATACCTGTATTCGAGATACATATCCGAGTCTGAGTAACATAGTGTAAATGTTTCGTGTATAAATAATAGCCATTCATTAGAATCAGGGGCCTCAAGTCACTGTCATAAAGATTTGTCAGATGTATCCATGTTTAATTTTTTTGTTAAGTTTGGTATGTGTTTGAAGGATCTTTTGAGGGTTATATTTCCATACATATGTTGTAATGCAACACTGACATTGAATATGAGTGCTTAAAAAAATTGATGAGGCATTAAGCTTTGAAGAAAATCAAAATGCATAAGAAAAACACTGATGACTACTAAAACCGTCTTTCATTCTCGTTTTCATCCAATCCGACTCTAAAACCATTATGCCTACTAATAGTTGGAAATGTATTGACAAGGTAGGTTCATTAGTGAATAGAGAATTAAATCCTGTAACAATAAAGTTGATTAAAAAAAAAAAATCAACAAGTCAAGATGGCCGAGTTGGTCTAAGGCGCCAGTTTCAGGTACTGGTCCGAAAGGGCATGGGTTCGAATCCCATTCTTGACAAATTAAATCCAAACTCTTTTTTTTTATCAAATTGAATTTAACGTCCTTATATAACCTATTTGTGTTATAATTTAATCATTTCTAATCCCTTTACTTTTCTAAAGTTTTGCTGGCAGCCAGGTCCTTGGCTTCATTATTTTTCTTTATCTTATTTTTTAGGCCAAATTGCATTTAACGTCTTTATATTACTTGTTCCTAACAGATTAAGTCCATATATATAATTTAATTATTTCTAATACCTTTATTTTTTGAAATGTGTATTTTTAGTTACATGCTTTCGATAGATCTAGTCCATTAAATAATTCAATCCTTTTACTTTTCGAAATATCTATTTTTGTTAATTCTATCAAATAATTTGATGTAATTTTTTTGGTACAACTGTATAAATATTATACATTTTTTCATTTTTAAATATTAAAAAAATATATAATAAGTTTCTTTACTCTCTGAAAATTTAAAATTTAATCTCCGTACTTGTATTTCTATGAATTTGGTTTTAAATTTCAAAATTCAAGTCCAACTATTAACACTATTAATTTTTTTGTTAAATTCAGGTTAAATATAACATTATTTTTTTTAATTACATGACTATCAAGTGAACAAATTTTTTTATTTCAATGGCTACCAAGTGAGTTTTTTTTTTTTAATTTATTTCAAAATGTCACACCAATAAATCTAATAAAAAAAATTAATAGTGCTAATAGTTGGACTTAAATTTTGAAATATGAAAAATAGAGAGACTGAATTCTTGGAAATAAAAGTACAAGAGTTAAATTCTAAATTTTTAAAAAGCATAGGGACTTATTATATATTTAAACTTTCTTTTCCTTTTATCAGTAAAATACTTTAAAAATCCATAAAAAAAGAATTTCATGATAATAATTTTTACAATTACCACAATAACATCCGCAATTACAATAAAAAAGAAACTGTAAAATAATTTTGAAACTTCCTAAATATGAAACTGTAATGTAAACAACATGCATGAATTAAGTATAGTACACTTAATAATTTAGCTAAAATAAATAAATAAATAAAAGAATGCATGAAAATTTAACATGGAACATTAGAAAGAATCTAAATCTTGGCATGGACGATCCGTGGGTTGCAAGGTAGCAATCTCTTTGATGATCTGAGATTTATCGGCTTCAAACTGTTCATCCTCTGCTACATATATATATATATATATTTATTTATTTACCATTTATTTACAATATTTAATACTTAAAAAAAAAATAATTTCAATACATATTACCTTTATCAATGTTGAATTCGCCAAAGAATCGAAGAAGTTTGCTTCTATTTGTGACAAGGACACTGATGATCTCTGGAGGCTTATTATGATTTGCAACAAATAACTACGAAATAGTGAAAATAAATAAATAATAAAAGGGCAAAATCTGCAATTGCAAATAGGATTCAAGCTATGTGATGATTAAGCTTTATTCCAAAACTATGTTCTCTATGTTCTAATTGAGATTTGAATTTTTTTTTATTAGGTTAGAAGTTATTTGAGTCAAGTATTAGATGTTCGAATTCCACTTGTTCAATTATACAATCACCAAACAAAATTCAATCTTTATTATTTACACTCTAATCAAAATATATGTAGCAAAATCATCATTCACCTTAAACACATGAAATGTATCCAGTTTTATTGTCTTGTTTGAGTCCTGCACATTGATGAACCAAAATGATCACATCGAAACATATATTATATATATACATACAGTATAAGCAGAGGCAATTCAATATGATAAAGAAAAAGGTGTTAGTGATTAAAGGAGAACTAGAGTACCCTAAGAAGATTCATCATGATCCTCATGTGATCTAAGGAAGTCACATAACGAACCATCACGGCGGAATTCGAGCGATCTAACAACATATCTCCAAGGAGCTGCAACATCAAAAGCAACAACTATGAAGTTGGTAAACTTAGTTTTATTTGAAAACCCAAAGTTCTTAATACATTTCACCAACAACAATCATCTGATATACCTTCACAGCATGTCGTCTGGTTATGTAGCTTTCGGATTGCAGCAATTGTGAATTGTATTCCTGGAAAAACTGTAAGAAAGGGAAGAAAGTAATGTATTTAGCATGTAATATATAAAACCCGAATTAGAATAACTTTGATCTTAGCTGTTGCAATATGATGTTATGATTGTTATTTTGCGGTTTCGGCCATTTTCACTATCGATATTTACTGCAATTGATGTGCGATTGATTAGCAGTACTTTGTAATGATTAACTCACAGCCATGTTTTACATGTATATATACATATATAATCATAGTATGATGTTTTACTGTTAAGTACTACCATGATCACAACGACCGCAGTTCGTCTATGTCTCAACCAAAAAGAACATGATTTGATTCAAAACACATGGATCATGAATTCATACCTCTGAAAGTGCATGTTCTTACATTACTCACTACCATCATACATGGAAATAATTTTAACATAGATACTAATATATATGTGTGTGCGTGTGTGTGTGTGGGTGGAATACAACACTTTACCCAGTCATACTTTGCAGAAAGAAATTCAGCCACAGTGGATTTATGCCTTGTCAAAAGCTCCTGCAGAAATGTGTTTGAGTCAGTCAGATCAGTTCATTTGTATGTTCTTTGGCACAAATAAAGCACACATATGCAAGAACAATGAAGGACAAAAAAAGAAAAGAAAAGAAAAGACAAAATGATACTCAACTTTAAAAGTGGCTTGAACATCTGAAGCAATGTCGAAATTCGGATTTTGCAGATATCCGAAAAACTTCTTCATATGATCTGATTCCAAGACATACCTGTGAAATCAACCCACAAAAGTATCATTTAAGCCCTTTTCCCCCCTTAGTTTTATAATAAGTCATATTAGAAGGTTTTAAACTCAACCTGAATCTATTAACAGATCAGTTGTGTGAATGCAAATCAGCAGCTATGGAATATGATAAAAGATTATACCTATATTCCTTTTAATTCTTAGCATATAATGGATTATGAAAGAATTTGCAGCAAATCAGTGTTGAAGAGCTTAATACCCTTTTTTTATCCACAACATTAAGCTAAGCGTATTAATTGATATATTTGATCTTCATCTATCATCGGCCAGAAATTTTTATTCAAGTTTCAGATATAAAGTTTTAGCATTATTAGCAAGAGTAACATTTCTAAGAAGCTTTTTATCGAACAATTTGGAAGCAAAATCACAAATTAACCTTCTTTTTTTCTTACCTAGCAACATTCTG
Organism: Gossypium stocksii; assembly: GCA_020496765.1. Lineage (NCBI taxonomy): Eukaryota > Viridiplantae > Streptophyta > Magnoliopsida > Malvales > Malvaceae > Gossypium > Gossypium stocksii. The sequence continues at coordinate 9,437,504 of CM035623.1, forward strand.
ATGGCGGATGCACTCCCTTAAGATTGCACCATATGTCCAAGCAATATCACTGTCTTCATAACTGATTACCACATCAACACAATACAATCATCGTACAAATATGGTATCCGAGTATGGATTCGAATACCAATATCCTATATTACTCTGATTCAAGAAAAAATACAATAAAATCTTACCCTGGTACCAAAATATCCATGATATCCAAGTTATTTTCCAGATACTCAGAAGCAATTACTTTTGAATTCACCCTTTGTCTTTGTAAATTAGCAATCACATGGGTAGCATTTTGACGTGCCTGCAAATCAATTTCAAGGCGCGAAACTCAATAATTACGAAAGAAAAAGAAAAAGAAAAGGTTCATCTATTGATACTTACCCCAGAATCCAAACTTGGAAGACAATTGATTAGAAGTCGAAATGTATCCTTTTGAAAGAATTCTTTGGTTACTTGCGCACATGCTTCTGCATTTGGCTCTATCTGTCCATCCCCAAAAAGAACAGTTCTTACATCCAAAAGCAGTTTATCCAGTTCTCCAATCTGCACAATTCATATAATATAAATCCATTATTCAATGCTCAATTTGCTAAAATAATTAACAATCTTATTCAAAACACCAACCTGCTTTTTTTTTTCATATAATTGAAACATACTTAGCGAACAAAGAAGAATCAAAAAACGAAAACCGACCTTCTCTGCTCGTTTCTTTTCCCGGGTCTCGGTGTTGCCGAGAACGAAAACAAGAAGCTCATGCAGATGCTGCACCATCTCCACCGGGGTCCGAGGTTTCGACTTGAACAACCCCTTCATTTTTCTTGATCCTTGATCCCTAAATCCTTCAAATCCTTTTTCTTCTAACACCTAAAATATTATCCCGTTTCACAATGTAGATTGCATGATTCTTAGGGTTTTAGAAGAGGAGGATTGATTTGATACCAAATTGAAATTTGCATGGTTAGTTAGTTAGTTATATAATTGTAGTACGTGAAACCTAAGGCTTGCATGCATTGGATGTTAAAACACCTCAAATTCATTAATGGGGAAATTGATAAATTTTGTTCATCTTTATTTAGTTAACATTTTTATTCCTAATTAAAAAAAAGTTAAATACAACATTATTAAATTAATATATTTTGTATTTTCAATTTTCGATTTTTTATACAATGTTACTGATTGGGTAACACAATCTAAATTCATGTCAAACAAATATCTGGTAAGAACTTTAATTACCGCTTCATACAAGTTAAGATCTGTACTCAAAACGATTTTGATACGATAGCATATTGTTTTTTTTTTACCTAATCCACCAGGTTCAATTATAATTTTGATAAATTTTTTTGACCCATACCCAAGACTAACAAAAATTATGAATTTGTAACTGATCGAGTCTTAATTTGGTTGGTATCAACATTGTTACCAATATAAAAAGATGTGGGCTCGAGCGTGTTTATCCTCCTATTTAAGGGTTGGTATTATATTAAAAAAATTATGAATTTATAAAACTACAATTAAGAATATTAATGAATCTATTGATTTGAGCTTTAATATAATTGACAACGTTACTATTGCAATAATCGAGGAGTATTAGAGTTCGAGTATATATAAACATGTATTATCTCTCATCTTAATGGTTTTGAGAATTTACGGGTAGTATAAGAATCGTACTTAAAAAAAAGAATATTAATGAATCCGAATCAACCTGTTTTACCCTTAAGAGATCCATATAAGGATGATATCGCTTTAATCATCATTTTTTTAAAATTTTTCATACTTTCCATCATAATTTGATTCAATTTTCAGTTTTTTCATATTAATTATTGGTTTTAGAATTTAAATTTTTTTTAACAAAATGAGATTTATTTTAATTCTGTTTTTTTCGGAAAAGTTTATTTTATGTCTCTTGAATATTATTTGACAAAGTTTCAAAATTTTGTCAAAAAATATTAAAATAAAATAAAATTTCAAGTCAATAAAAAATAATCAATAACATTTATATGATTTTTTAAAATATAGAACTGATAAGTTTTTCTTTCACTATTTTAAATATAAAATATTTATTTTATATCATAAAATATTAAAATTAATTATAAATTAAATAAAAAAATAAAATTCAATTCAATTTTGAATAATTGCAATTTTTTGACTTGCATTATATAAATCGTCCACACACCTTAGTTTGAGTTGGTTTTCAATTTTTATTTTTATTTTTCTTGTTAAACACTAAAGTCATTTACAATTTTGAAGTGTAAACTATAAAACCAAATTATATATATATATATATATATATATATTAAATTGAGATATATATCTTATTATGTTTTACTTATGTAAGTATTTATTTTCTTAACAAATTAACTTTTATTATGAATAAAAGGTGCTAGAGGGAGCAAATACCTGAATCAGCTTAAGAAATTGACCATGATCATAGCCAAGAGACAAACTCAATACATGTACAATGCCTACACCATTTTGGAGCACCCCTAAGCTTTAATCCATCTCAACTAAATTCAAACTGATAGGAATAATGATGAGCTAAACAAAGTTAGTTAGGAGAGTTAGTTATGTTGTTGAGTTAGTTACTTCTCATCTGTATTAAATACTGAGTTCTATTCATTAATGTGCATGTCAGAATTATTCATCAATCTTTCTTGTTGTATTGATATCTTGTCATGGTATCAAGAGCCTTAGTTTTCTTGGGGTAGTTTGCTTCCTTTTCTTCGTTTCTCATGGAAACTGAAGGTGTTCATGTAGGAGACACTCCTGGTCACTCGTCCAATACTGCAGGAGCTGTGCATTCTTAGGGATCTTGTAATCTACTTCTACCTAATATTCATTACTTCTCTAAGCATGATACGATTAAACTTGGAGAGCGAAACTTTTTATTATGGAAACATCAGATCTTGTTAATACTTGAAGGGTATGATCTTGATGGATTTGTGTTAGGCATTGTTGCTATTCCACCTTCTCACATACCTGGACCTGTAGGTCAATATGTTGATAATCCTGATTTTCTTACACATAAAAAGCAGAAAAGTTTCTTGCTTCTTGGTTGCTTTCAACAGTTACCGATGATGTTTCAGTGCATTTTACGACGGCCAAAACTAGTTTTGATATTTGGTCGATCATTGAAAGAAAGTTTGGGGGCAAATCCAGTATTAGTCTTTCGAACATACGTCATATGCTTTACTCGCTTAAGAAAGCGGGGCTTATTGTCAAAGAATATTTGGCTAAGGTTAAGACCTTAAGCGATTGTCTTATTACTGCTGGTAGTATGGTTACAAAACAGGAACAAGTGAGTATTATATTGGCTGGTCTACTGCTTGAGTGTGAGTCCGTTCGTGTGGTTGCATCCGCTACTTCGGTGTCACTCGATTTATTGACAGAAATGCTTTTAGATTGTGAAACACGCCAACTGGCCTCACTTGCAGATGTTCCTTTACAAGCTAATCTGGCTTCTTATCAGAAGCAAGATAGTTCTGAGCGTTCAAAGCATACTAGTTATTCCAATTATTCCAAACCTGGTCATCGAGGTCAAGCTCGTGGTTGGTCTCGAGGTAGAAGTCGTGGTGCTGGTAGAAACTGGTCACAGATTAGGCCACAATGTCAGTTGTGTGGCAAGGTGGGACACATTGTTCAGGCGTGCTATCAACGTTTTGATAAAAATTTTTCAGGTGTTGAATTGGATCACTCGATGTCTGTTAATTATCATCAGTTCAATGATCAGGGAGGTTTTTCTACTTGCACTGCTCACACTTGTAGTTTATGTCACTCATCTTCTGCTCCGTCTTCTTTTGTATCTCCTCGACAGCCTTTACCTGCTAGTTTTACTCAAACTTGGTTCCCAGATTCCGGTGCAACTCATCATATCTGTAACGCCCTCTTACCTGAGACCATCACCGGAGTCAAGCTTGAGGTGTTTCTAAACTTAATTTATCATTTAAACAACTTTAAACCATTTATTTTAACTTTCAGAATAAGCTGTCCTTCTGCATCATGGTCGCAAAAAAAAATCATATCTCGAGTTACGAAACTCAAAATTTAGATCCGTAAATTTTTCCTGAAACTACGCTCATATATCTATCTACTAATTTTTTTCTAGAATTTTTGGTTGGGCCAATTAGTACAGTTTATTAGTTAAAATTCCCCTATTTTAGTGTTTGACTGCTCTGACCTATGTTCACTACGAATCATTTTTCTCTCTCTACAAAGCTCAAATGACTATGATGTTTGTTTCTCCTAAAACTAGACTCAAAAAGGAATCTACACATATATAGTATGACTCCTAATTGTTTTTGTACAAGTTTTAGTGAATTTCTAAAGTCAGAATAGGGGATTCAAAAATCGCTCTGACCCTGTTCCACCAAAACCCAAATATCCCATAAAATACAACTCTTTTACCTGTTTCGTTTCTTCCATATGAAAATAGACACAATAAGCTTCAATTTCATATTTTATTCACCACCTAATCTTGTCTCTACTATTTTTAGTGATTTTTCAAACTCATGTCATTGCTACTGGAAAATTCTATTTTATAATAAAGATTATCTTCCTATGGCATTTTATGAACTAAGTAACACATTAAACATACATGACACCAAATATAATCAAGATTGGCCATTCCAATGGCTAATCATTTCCAAGCATTTCCTTATCAAACCATCACCATATCATAAGATTATTTACACAAAATGATTAGATTGCTATACATGCCATACATTAAAATACACAAGCCATTGTACCAAATTTTTCCTTGGATAGTGTGATCGTTCTTTCGACCCTTCCCGACTTCCAAGCTGGCTTGTCAAAACTACAATGAATGGAAAGGAGGGAGTAAGCATAAATGCTTAGTAAATTCATATGTAAATAACAAATAACATAATTATGAAATTCAACATAACATCGATTGCAATAGCATCACTAAAACATTCATGGCACAAGAACATTAGCTATCTTACCACATTATCGTTCTACCAAGTTCTCAACCCAAAGTTTAAGGTCATACCTGTCCAATTTCTCTTTCACAATACGTTTCAACATACCTCATTTGTTTAGGCGCTCTCGTTATTCATCTATCAATCTACCCGTTGAACACATAGGAATATAACTCGGATACATAAATCATATACTCATAAGTGTCATATTCGTAGCCAAGCTACCATATAACCCGCCCATAAACGAACTCGGACTCAACTCAACGAGCTCGAGCATTCGCATCCATAAGTGAACTCGGACTCAACTCAACGAGCTCTGATGCCTAGTTACATCTCACAAACTCAGACTCAACTCAACGAGTTCGGAACTCAACCATCCTAGTGACATGTCACTTGTATCCTAATCTATTCCCAAGGTTCAAACGGGATTTTCCTCAAACACACATTTTTGGTCATCCTCCTCGGAACACCGGGACCCATACTCGCTAGTATTTTATGCTTATCAAGCTAATCATATACTTTGCATATCAAAAAATAATATTTCACAAGGCACAATATTTCATGATAATAAGCATCATATCATATAAATAACACTAAATCACTTAAAATAACAATTATGTTACCTTATTTACACATGAACTTACCTCGGTACCAAAAAATCAATAATCGAGCTTATTCATCGTAAACTTTGTTTTTCCCTCGATCACGATTTGAATCTCGTTTCTCTTGATCTAAAATAACACATTTAGCTCATTTAATACTCACATTTATCAAAACAGTCCTTGACCCTAACTTTGTCAAAATTATGAATTTGCCCCTAAACTTTTGCATTTTACACTTTTGCCCCAAGGCTCGGAAATTAAACTTTATCCCAAATTCTTAGGTTTTAAGACATGCTGATCATTTATTTACTAACAAAACCCCAAATTCCAACTATAACATGCACTTATGAACAATAGGTATTTTTATCGATTAAGCCGTTTTACTCGTTTTTACTCAAAACCGAGTAGCACAAGTTGTCTAACATAATCTGAAACCTCATATTCTATCATAAAACATCAAAATAAACACTTTTCACCAGTGGTTATTTTTCCAAATATGAACCCTAGCTTAAATTATTGCTAGCATAAGCTTTATCGAGCTACCAGGATCACAAAAATATAAAAATTATTAAAAACGGGGCTTGGATGCACTTACTATGAAGCTTGAAAGTTGAAGAAACCCTAGCTATGGAGAGGTGATATTCGGCCAAGGTTGAAGAAGATGATAACAATTTTGTCATCTTTTTCCCTTTTAATTCATGTTAATAACCAAATGACCAAAATGCCCGTAATGTCTTTCTTTGAAAATTTTCATGTACAAGCCCATTTTTGTCCAAAATTTTAGAAATGGGTCAAATTTCTATTTAAGACCTCCTAATTAATATTCCAAAGCAATTTCATACTAAATGCTTCTAGAATACAAGTTTTGCAACTTATTCGATTTAGTCCCTAATTTCAAATTAAGCACTTTATGCATAGAATTTCTTCACGAAATTTTCACACCATCAAGAAATCATATCACAGACATCAAAATAATTATAAAATAATTATTTCTATCTCGGATTTGTGGTCACGAAACCACTATTCTGATTAGGCCCTAATTCGGGACATTACAATATCACTCCTGATGTGTCCAAATTGTCGAATGTTTCTTCTTATGCCGGTAAGGATCATGTTTCTATGGGGAATGGTGCCCATGTTTCTATTGCTAATGTAGGCTCTTCTAGTGTGTTGGCTGGTTCTCACCTTTTGCGCTTACAGCTTGTGCTTCATGTGCCTACTACATGCAAGAATTTATTATCTGTTAGTCAATTTGCAAAAGATAATGCCGTATATTTTGAGTTTCATCCACTTTTTTGCTTTGTGAAGGATATACAGACAAGGAAAGTCCTCCTAGTGGGCCGCATACATAATGGTCTTTATCGCTTTAATATTTCTGGTTCAGATTCTACCAAACCTGTTCTCTCTTCACAGTCGGGTTCACCAGTTTTGTGTACAGCTTAGCTTCCTTCTTCCTCTGTCTTGTGGCATAATAGACTAGGTCATCCATGTCCTAGTGTTCTTGATAAAATTTTGCGTAGATGTAATGTTTTTTTTAATCGCAAAGATTTGTTTACTGATTGCTCAGCCTGTCATTTAGGCAAGGCTCATAAGCTGCCTTGCAGTCCTTCTAAGACTTTGTACTCATCTCCTTTTGAATTAGTAGAATCGAATGCTTGGAGACCTGTTCATCTAAAGTCCAATAGTTATGTGTATTATATCTCTTTTGTGGATATGTATAGCAGGTATACGTGGGTGTATTTTCTCCAATCCAAGTCAGAGGTGTTTACATGTTTTCTTAATTTTTCTGAGATGGTTCGCGTTCAGTACGGTTGTTCTATCAAGATGCTTCAGACTGATGGAGGGGGTGAATTTCCTTCGTTGTCAAAAGAGTTATCTCGTCGTGGTATTCAACATCGGGTTACCTGCCCTCACACTTCTGAGCAGAACGGGGTTGTTGAGAGGAAGGATCGACAGCTAGTTGACATGAGATTAACACTCCTTGCACAAGCTTCTATACCTTTGAGTTTCTGGTCTCATGTATTTGGTTATGCGGTCCACTTGATGAATAGGCTTCCTACTCCTGTCTTGCAGGACCGCAGTCCTTATGAGGTGCTTCACAAGGTTCGTCCTGACTATTCTTACTTAAGGGTATTTGGCTGTCCTTGTTTGAGACCGTTTCAGCCACACAAACTTCATTTTTGATCCAAACAGTGCGTGTTTATTGGTGTTGCATCATTTCAGAAAGGTTACAAGTGCCTTGACTCAGATGGTCGTGTTTTTGTGTCTCATCATGTTAAGTTTGATGAGCTCCGATTTCCCTTCACGGGTGGTTTTCAATTACGTTCGGGGTTTGTATCGTCTCCATATTCTCATTGTACATCACATGTTCCCTTGGTGATGGGTCCTATTTCTTCCAATCTTCAATATTGCCATTCCTCTCCTGTTCTAGGATCAAGTTCATCTTCATCTATATTTCCTCGAGAAGAGTCTATTTCAGCTAATACACTTGCGGTTTCTTCTGATCAAAATACTACCATTGTTCCTTCTATGAATATGCATCCGATGCAGACTCAGTCGAAAAATGGTATATTCAAGCCTAAAGCGTTCGTCTCAGCCTTGACAGAGAAGGAGCCTACTACTATTGTTGAAGCTTTTCAAAGTTCTGCTTAGACAGCAGCTGCCCAAGCTGAGTACAATGCATTACTCGCAAATGACACTTGGGATTTGGTGTCCTTGCCAGCTGATCGAAGGGCTGTAGGTTGCAAGTGGGTTTTTAAAATAAAAAGACATGCTGATAGGTCGGTGGCTCGATACAAGGAACGTTTGGTGGTCAAAGGATACCTTCAAGAAGCAGGCATCGACTTTCAAGAGACTTTCAGTCCTGTAGTTAAACCAACGACCATTCGGGTTGTTTTAGCTTTAGCAGTCTCTTTGGGATGGACACTCAGACAAGTTGATATTAACAACGCCTTCTTAAATGACGATTTGCAAGAGGAGATATATTTGGTGCAACCTCCAGGCTTTGAACAGCAAGGAGATGAGGGTCAACAGCTGGTCTCCGGTTGAAGAAAGCCCTCTATGGACTTAAGTAGGCACCTAGAGCTTGGTTTCATAAGTTACGAGATTTTCTTTTAGCAGTAAAATTTGTTGTTTCAAAAGTTGATAATTCTCTTTTTATTCATCGATTGGGTTCTTAGCTGCTTTATGTACTCGTATATGTTGACGATATCATTATTACTGGCACGGACTCACAAGCTATAGATCGGTTCGTTAAGGAACTTGATAATTAGTTCTCGTTAAAAGATTTGGGGCGACTGTCTTATTTTCTTGGGATTGAGGTAAGCTATACTCCACGTGGGGTTGTTCTTAGTCAGAAACAATACATACTAGATCTTCTTAAGAGAGCTTCTATAGACAAGTCTAAAGAATTGCCTACTTCTATGGCCACAACATGCCACTTATCTGTTCATGATGGGACTCCGGTTGAAGATGCACAGTTGTATAGAAACATCGTTGGAGCCTTACAATATATTGTTATTACAAGGCCAGAACTCGCGTTTGCTGTCAATAAGGTTTGTCAGTACATGCACAAACCGTTAGATTCTCATTTTAAAGCTGTGAAACGGATTCTTCGATACCTAAAAGGGACTTTGGAGTATGGTATACAGTTTATTAGGAGATCAAAGTTTTTTTGTGAAGGTTTTTCAGATGCTAGTTGGGGGTCGGACGTTGATGACCGTCGTTCGACATCTGGTTACTGTGCCTTTCTTAGAGGAAACCCCGTCTCCTAGAGTTTCAAGAAACAGCAGGTTGTTTCAAGGTCAACTGTAGAAGCTGAATATAGAAGCTTGGCTCATGTTACTGCGGAAATGGTTTGGATACAGTCGTTGTTGTGTGAGTTGGGAGCTCTTGTTTCAGGCAAAGCGATGGTATGGTGTGATAGCTCTGCTGCTGTGGCGGTAGCTGGAAACCCTGTCATGCACTCAAAATTCAAGCATGTGGCTTTGGATTTATTTTTTGTGAGAGAGAAGGTGGCTAGTGGAATGTTTCAAGTGGGGCATGTTCCAAGTCAAGACCAGATTGCAGATGTGTTGACAAAACCATTGTCAGCAGGTCTGTTTCATAAGTTCAAGAACCAGCTTGGTGTGGTTGCAGATAACAATAAAGTTTCAGGGAGAGAGTCGACTAGCACGAGGAATGATAGGAATAATGATGAGCTAAACAAAGTTAATTAAGAGAGTTAGTTATGTTGTTGAGTTAGTTAGTTCTCATCTGTATTAAATACTGAGTTCTATTCATTAATGTGCAAGTCAGAATTATTCATCAATCTTTCTTGTTGTATTGATATCTTGTCACAAACCAAGCAAAAAATACACCTCAAGACTTATGTGTATGAAGAAGTGTAAATGGTGGCCTTTTCTAGAATTCAATCCTTTATCAAGTTGAGTGCATTAGAATTAGAAGCAAAATAGAACCTTATCATAATTCATTTACTTGGAACAACCCATGTTTTTTTACTATATAAAACCATCTCTTGACATCATCATTAAACACCAGTACCCAATGAAACAAGCTCAAAGCCTTCTTTAAAAAAATCCAATGCGACTATAGTTCTCACACGATAAACTCACATACGGAAATCATCGTCCAAGAGCCTAAAGGCCAATCATCACCCCAACGAATCCCCTAGAGACCCCGGCCACGTCTCAAGGCTCAATGCTTTTTCTATTTCGTTTGCATTTCAACTAGCTTGCTCAGCAACATGTTTTCATCACCTAAAGCTATCAAGTCCAACTCCTTTCCAAGAGTTGAGGTTGCTTTTGGTTCGGCTAGTAAAGCTACTTCCTCTTGTTGCTGTAAATCTTGTTTCAATTAACAATATAAGTATACATAAGTGCTATACTGGAAATAAAGAACATATAAAGCCAAATGAGAGGGTTTGAAGATTGGAATAGGTCAAGCTTCAGAAGAGAAATGTGTCTTATGTGTAGGACAATGTTATATTTCTCAAACTCCAACAATGTGTTATCGTTTCAACAAGATTTTTGTTTGGAAAATTTTAAATCCATAGGAATTGCAAATGTGATGGTCAGAAAATTTTTGGGTAAACAATCATTAATTTAATTTGATCAGGAAGAAATGAAGTCCTGATACTTACAATGGTAATGGGAATGGTTATAATTTTGGCAAAGAACTACAAGTTGAAGAATCGATGGTGTTCCACTACAATAACCTCATCTTTGTGAATATTGTTGTCAATAGGGGCATTGTGTTGAAAGTTGAAGGTGAACATCTGGAGGGCCAATATTTTTCTCGAAGAAATCAACAGGATTATTATTTTTTCATGTGGTGATGATATTATTTATTTATTTATGCTTTTGTATCTGTCTAACTTAGATTTGATTATTATTATTATTATCGAAAATATTTTGGATTGCATTTGTTTCAAGTTATGTTTTATTTGTTGTTTGAATAAGAGTTGACAACACAATTTATGTGAGAATTTACAAGGAGAGAAAGAAAATTAATTCATGTTAACTCATTTTGGATTCATCAATTTTACGTCTACAGAGCTTAAGGTGAAGTTAAAAATTATTTTAGGGGATGCGGAATTAAATTGTATATTTTTATGATAACTTATATCTTATATTTTTATAATTTTGAGGGCAAAGTGTAATTTTACTATTACCAATTTAAAATTTTATAAATTATAAAAGGACTTAAATGGAAAATTTTCCATTTTAAGGGGGCCAAGGCCTTTGCCAACCCCCTAGTTTCACCATTGACCGAGTCTCTCTCAAATAATAATTTTATTAACAGTTAACGTAATAGAACTCTTGAATTAAGTCCAATCTACCCTCAGACCAATGGATAATTGCAGCCTCAAAGTTACACCCAATTATTACAATCATTCTCCTAAAACCTCGTAATACCATCAATTGATCTCTTCAAAGAATGTCTAAGAAAAAGTGTCAAAATACTAAGTAAATGATCAACTCCATGGCAAATAAGTCTCCTAAAATAAATCTGATCAACAACTTATCCTTTAAGATATCAAGAAGTTCTGATCGAAGTAAAACTTTTAATTCAAATCAAAATTGTCACCTCAATTAGATAACTTTAAACTCTTTCAAATGTATAACTTTAAACTCTTTCAAATGTAGTTTTTCTTCGTGCACAAAAACATGTCCAATGTATCCTCTATTTGCTGCTTAATTGGATATTATCTTTATACAAGTCAAAATTGCCAACAAAATAAGATATATTTTATATATATAAAATTTTTACTAAAGAGTCAATAAATAGTTGGCTTGGAGGGGCGTAGCTAGGGGGTCGGCAGCAGCTCTGGCCCCCTAAAATGAATTTTTTTTATTTAAGCTTTTTAAAATTTTTAAAATCTTAAATCAGTAAAGGTAAAATTACATTTAACCCCTCTAAAAATAATAAAAATTTGATTTAATCATTTAAAAATTATAAACTCTATTCAAATGGTGAAATTTCATTTTTCTTATAATATAATTTTGACCCCTAGAAAAATTTTTTGATTTCGCCCTTGTTTACTTGAACAATTCGACGTCTTATTTTAATTGGATAGGAGAATATATATCAATTTTATTTTTAATAAAAATGTGCACTTGATTTTTTTTTAATATAGATATTGTTTTAAACCTAAAATAAAATTAAATGAGGCCATTGTGAGGATATGGTATAATCAGATCGCTAGCTAATGGGAACACCCATAACTTGAGGCAATATTGTGAGATAGAAACGATCTCTCCCTACACTCAAGCTCTTCCTTCCATGGCTAATAACTGAAGATTTCCACTTGTGACATGGGACACTACTATTATTTCGGATCACCAGATGACCATTTCTTAACCCTTTCTATGTTCCAACAACCAAGGACCACGACCACCTCAAAAACCTACCCGCCCCCTTACACTCTCTTTTATCCTTTGCCTCCTTCATTTTTGAGTTTTTTTCCAACAAAATCAAAAACCAATAGTTGACCAATAGTTGCAGACACATCATGTCTTTCCCATGGCGTCCTTTGGTTTCATGACTCTTTTCTTCTGTCTTCTTATCCACAGACATTGATCATTATTACTATTATTCTCGTTAGCTGTCTCTCCTCGACAACGCTTTGATGTTTGGTACTGCATTTTGATGTTGTGTTGGATGAGCAGTTGATGTCTTTGGCCGTTGGAGCTGGTCCAAGTTCCAGTAATATGGATGACAACGCGGGCTCTGCTGAAAAAACGACAACCAACCACCGTCCAGAGAGCGATGATGATAACGAAGAGGAGAATCGCAATTTGCATTTGGGTCCTCAGTACACTCTCAAAGAACAGCTTGAAAAAGATAAGGTTAAATCTTCTTTTATTTTTGGTATACACACACACACACACACACGTACACACACACATATCCATTTCATTTTACATGCATGCATGAATACCTACAATTTTACTATCATTATTCTATGTTGGTGATCGTTGCGTGAGTGTAGGATGATGAGAGCTTAAGGAAATGGAAAGAACAGCTTCTTGGAGGTGTGGATATTAACAACATTGGAGGTACTTATTATGTTTAGTTAGATTGTGTGTATATATATATGAGCTAATTTTAAAGAATTTGCAGAATTTGACATGGAAATAATGGTCTCCATTTTATTACAGAAACACTTGAACCGGAAGTGAAGTTCCTTAGTGTGGCAATCGTGTCACCAGATAGGGAAGACATAGTTCTTTCAATCCCTGCAGATGGAAAGCCCCAGGGTTTATGGTTTACACTGAAAGAAGCTAGCCATTATCGCTTGAAGTTCTCTTTCCAAGTTAGCAACAACATTGTATCTGGTCTCAGGTACACCAACACTGTCTGGAAAACTGGTGTCAAAGGTAAACATTAATTCTAAACCTCTCAATATGTAATAATAATTCATCCCCCAAAACTGTTTCCAACATAATAAAATTCAATCCTTTTCTTTTGGGGTTTCAGTTGACAGCACAAAAGATATGATTGGAACTTTTAGTCCTCAGTTAGAGCCTTACACACATGAAATGCCCGAAGAGACAGCCCCTTCTGGTTTTTTGGCTAGAGGATCATACACTGCAAAATCAAAGGTTCGTATGATAACATACTTGTATCCGACATTGATTATGTCTAAATTCGAGTAACATAGTATGTTGTATTTGTTTCAGTTCCTTGATGACGATAACAAGTGCTACTTGGAGATCAACTATACATTTGATATCCGAAAAGATTGGGCTGCTACTGAATAATAGATCAGCTCCAAGAACCCTTCATTCAGTGCTTCATGTTCTTATTATGCTTTTATATATATATATATATATATTCACTTTCAGACAATTTTCAAGCAGCTAGTTTTTTCCCAAAATAAACGCAAGTGATGAGAGATGACAAGATTTTCACTTGATTAGCATTTTTTGGTAGGGACATTTTGATAATTAATGATGTCTAGAACTCTGGATGTTGTTCATGTTCTGTTCTTGCATTCCATCTATGTGCATATATAAGAAATGAGTGATCAGTCATTGATTTTTTCTTTTTGTCTTGTTTTATGTCATCAAACTGCTCTCTCTTTTTTTATTACTCATCTACATGATATACTTCAACCCAAACTAAATCTCAATTAAAATTTGATTCAATTAAAAGTTGAAAATAAAAAGAAAATTTACTTTGCCATTATCTTAATGAAAAGAGATAAAAATAGCTTGGAATTACAGTTTCATACAATCTATTTTTTAAATCTTATATAAACCATCAAGTCAAAAAAATGTTGTAATTTAAATAAATACAATAATTAATATCTATTTAACATTTAATTTATGTTTTAATTAAATAATTCAATTAGAAAGAAATTCATAAATCACACCCATCTTGTCAATTTTTGTGTTAGTAATCTTTTGAAACAAAATTTTTAAGGCCTGAATCTTGTTGATATTGCGGAAGTATGATAACTCATATGAATAACAATCCATTTGAAGCAACATATCTTGAAAATTAGATCGGATTGGATCATACAATCTAATCCTTTGAAATAAAGAATTTGGATCGGGACTGCATTGAAGACTTATATCGAACAATTCTATTTTGTCTTGGACTTTATTAATATATTGGGTATGTTATTTTGGCTGAATTTTTTAGAGAGAATTTATTGTAATTGATCTACTATGTTAGCAAATTTCAAAATCTTATATATTTAAAGAAACTTGTATGGGTTTTGTATTGGGAGTTTATAACACTTATTTGTTCATTGAGAAACTTGTTATGGAGGGTGTATTAAGAATATAAACAAATTTATTGTTTGGTTCACATTTTAAGCTTTCACAAGAAAACCTTAGGAGTGAGTGATTTAGATTTAGATACAAAAGTGAAGTTTATATATCAATATGTGATAGGACTTAAATCCATAGTGGTTGGTTTCGTTCCTGTACCAGTTGTACCAACCGATACACTCCGTTTCGAACATAATCTGGAGCAATATAATATAGGTTTCATTATGTCTCAAATTTTGGCCTAATTCACCTGTACTGACATATTTCGACCTGTTTCGTCTGTTTTCGACCGAAAAAGACGAACCAGCTACAGTAAGAGAAAAGAAAAAGAAGGAAGAAAAGAGGATAAAAAAACTAAATTAAAATCTCATATGGAAAAACAAAACATCATGGTAGATTAGTTTTGGGATTTTACAAGCTCAAATATAATATTAATTTAATCTACAAATTTAATTTAAATAAGAATTATATTATATTTTAATATATATTGATAATAATTAAAATTGTTAATAAATGAATAAATAAAATTTATTTTTATAAAAAAATATTATTGTATTTATTATTAGTAATAAATAATAGTATGATACCTTTCAAAAAATAGTACTATGATATATTTACTATTACATATAAAATTAAACTAATAATTATACAAAAAATAAAGGTAAGTACGGAACGGTACACCAAAACATACTGGTACTGGTATGTACCAATATCAATAGAAAAATGGTACATCTACCATACGGTACTGACTACCTTACTTAAATTACTTGTTGTATTGGGATTAAAGATAGTGAATTATCTCTCTGAGTTAGGCTCTGTAAATATAGAGAAATTAAATTGAGTAAACAACTCAATTATGTTTTTCTTATTTCAAATACATATTCATATATAATCTTTTATATTAAAGCTTATAGTAAATAATTACTGTAATGGCCCATTTTTGCTCGACCCTTTAGAAAATCAAACCAAAAAATAAATAAAAAAGCCCAAAAATAAACAGTCGATTAACAGTCCAAAAACAATAAAAATAGAAGTCCAAATTACGTTAAACCCTAGCCCAAAAAAACGTTACAAGCCCAGAACATTAAAACATGTTTAGAAACCCTAGCCTCTTGCCTAGCAGCTGCCGTATGCCAGCCTCCTTGCACGTATCTGACCCCTCTACCATGACCGTCTACCATTGCCATTGTCACCTACAGAGAAAAGCAACACGCAAGAACAACAAAAGCATGCAAAGCAGTAGCAAACAAAAGTAAAGAAAACAAAAAAAGAATCTAGTAATCTGGCTATAAAAGCCATGGCAGTTTCCTTGTAATTTTTTTTCGGATGCACACACTAGAGAATTAAAAACAGAAAAAAATTTCAAAGGTGATTTGCTTCTTTATCTGTATTTATTTATTTTTAAATAAAAAAGGAAGAACAATCTAAAACAAGAATTTTATTTTTCTTTTCGAAATAAAATATGTAAGGGTTAGTTTTTTTTTTACCTCTTCACTACACCACCACTATGAGTGGTTGCCGTCGAAGGCCACGCCAGAAAAGGAGAAGAAACAAAACATTTCTTTATTTCTCTTCCGAATTTGGCCGGGTTTTTAGGGATTTTGGTCTTGGATTGGCATTCTACGTTTGACGGGCTTCAAAAAGGGGTCTTTTGGTGTTTTTCGGCCACCAAGGACGACGGAGTCTGTCGCTGGCGACCGTGGCTGTCGTGGGACTCACCGGACCCCTAGGCCGGAGCTTGGAGAGGGTGAGAGAGTTGAGAGATTTTTTTTAAAGTGAGAGCTGAACGAAATTTTTTTTTTAAAAAAATTGACTTTTATAGACTTGTTAAACGACGTCGTTTTAGGGCTTGCTTCAATAGCCCCAAAACGGCGTCGTTTCATCCTTTACCCGCGCGCGACCTGACTCGCTCCAAAGGATCCGTGTCTTTTCAACTATTGGGCTATTTGAGCGATTAGCCTTTCTGCTTTTGTGGCACGCTTCAGTTTAGTCCTGTCCTATTTTCCTTTTTTAAAATTAAAAATACATGAGTTTTGAATTAAAAATAAAAGAAAAGCTTATTCTCAAGGATCCGAGATGTTGTGTTCTAACTTATTAGATGTGACATTTTGTTACTTCGAGACGAGAGGGTCTTTAACGTTTGTTTCGATTTATTCAAGTGGTTTTTAAGTAAAACTAACATTAATGCAAAGAGGGATCGTATTTTAAATTCTTTTTGAGTTTTCAACTTTCGACATTAGGACATTAATTAGTCAATTAGATACCAATTTTGGGCGTTACGAGGGTGTTAATCCTTCCTCGTACGTAACTGACTCCCGAACCCATTTTCTGGATTTTTGTAGACCGAAAAACATTGTTTTAATAAATCAAACCGTTTATTAAAACGATAATTTTACGAGATGGCCCGATCACACCTCATAAAAAAAAAGATTGGTGGTGACTCCTATTTTCATTTTTCAAAATAAAGTCAACCTTTTAGAAAATGGTTTCGACAATTACAAATAAAATAAGTTGTACAAATTAAAGTGCTAGCTCTAATGGTCATTGAAAGTGAAACGAGAACAAATAAAAACTTTGATTACTACATGTAAATAACTCGTGCCTTAGTAAAGAAAACTTTGCTAATTATGAGGTATGGTATTGTGATTGCTCATCTCATCTCTCAACTAGGGTGAGCAAAATCTGATTTGGTTTGAAAAACTCGATAAAAAATTTAAATTTTGAATTAAATAGTTTGAGTTATTCAAGTTATTTGGATCAACTCGAATAAAAAAATCAAATTGTTCAGTTTAACTCGAATATAAATTACATAATTCGAGTTATTTGAAAATCCGAATAAGAAAAGGCAAAATTACGTCGTTTTGATAAATGTTTACCCATTAAGTTAAAAGGAAAAATCAATATACTGTTTATATAGTTAACTAATCTTGTACTTCATCTACTAGTTAAATAATCAGTCTATATAAACACAACATATCAAGTATAAATAATAGGATTCGTTAACTTGACTCGAAATTTTTTCATTCGATTCGATTCGAAAAAGAAAATTCAAATTGAGTTCAGTTGCCAAAATAGGATTTGCCAACTCAACTAACTCAAAATTTTTTGACTTGATTTGACTTGACTTGATCGGATATTCACCCTTACTCTTAACCAAGACATTTGAAGTTTGATTCTCGCTTATAAGAATGAAACACATTTCATAATAAACCATTTATCTTTTTAAAAAACACTCGCAATAAATAAATTAATCATTATTACCGACGATGAATACCCGAAAACAAACTCGAGCCTTGATAAAGAATTAAAGTGATTGAGTATACCGTGGTTCAAATGAAAGACAATTGCAGAAGCAAAGCCTTTGAGTTTGGGCTGCCTTAATTGTTTCTTAGGAAAGCAGAAATGTATATACATGTGGGTGACGGGGGGCATGTCATTGAAAAAGTTATATTATAGCACCCAAAGGCATCCCACGCAGTTCACAAATATTGATGCATTGTAGAATGCACAAGTGTCGTTTTAGCTTTTATTCATCAATAAATTTACATCATACTAATATGTTTATCTTAAAATATTTTAAAAATAATAATATTTAACTTAACGAATTTAATTATTATTTAGATAAAATTAAAATTAAAAATTTAAAAAAATATAATAATTAAAAATAACATATCTTTCGAGTTATGAGACCGTTTGCGTTTCACAATTCTGTAAAAATAATTTAATTAATTAAAAAATTTATATAAAATTTAAGTTTTTATCAATACGTTACATCCTTGAATTTAGATAAAAATAATAGAAAAATTAAAATATAATTGAATTTAATTCGATCCATAAATACAATTATTTTATCGTACTATTTTTTGGGTATGTATTAGTTGTGAAATGTAACCATTTATATGAAAATATTAATTTCAAGGAAGAGAGTGTGGATAATCAAATTAATTAGTTAGATAACCTATGGATGCTAATTAAATTATAACCCAAGGATTTTGATTATTTTGTGCAAAAATTAATTCAAATATTAAGACAACAAGTTTGATGTTAATCTTGCACCTAATTTCTCTTTTCATTTCTTATTTTCCACTCTAATATTTTGCTTCTTTTTTCCATTAAGCTTTATTTTGAGTTTTCTTCTTTTAATTCATTTTGAAAGAAATTATAAAAGTTCAACTAAAACCAGATAATAATTTAAATATATTAATTAGTCATTGGCGTAATGAGAAATGAAGGGTGCTCAAGTCTTTATTAACATAAGGAGTAAATAAAAAAAATTCATTTATATCTATTTTATTTTAGTACAATACATTAAACACTCGCATATTTATTACATGCTTTCAAATTCAACTACACTTTTTTCTTTTGAATAATCTTATTATAAATTCTGATCATATTTGTTCTTTTTGACACAATACCTAGAACAACCTATAACCCCTAATAGGAGGATAATGAGCTTCTACACACTTGAAACCACGTCCTTCTGCATTGACAACAATGCTCATACCAATCGAATTAACTCAACCGGCAATATAATTAATCACTTAAGAAGATGCAAATAAAAAAAATTCCTGGTTTAGATCTCAATCATTTTTAATTGTTTTTTATTTACATGTGTGTTAGAATTGAGTGATCCGAATCTTTATTTAAATAAAATACAGTGGTAAAATAAAATAAAAGTAAAATCCATATAGAATTGCACTTCTTTTATTATATTTTAGAAAAAAGGTTTTTTAAACCTTATTAAACTCTATCTATTTGATATTGATTAAAATAAGGTGTTTCAATCTTACTACACTCTTATTAGAATATGGTTTTACAAGCTTATAAATAGACATACTCTACTCCTCTTGTAGTTATTCGAATTCGACATAGTAAATTTTCTTCTGCTCTGCTCATGGTTTTTTTTCCTAAAAAGGTTTCCACGTAAAAATTTGTGTGTTCTTTATTTTTCCTTTCTCTTTTCTTTGTGATATATTGTCATTACCAACATTCTATTTTTACAAATTGGTATCAGAGATTCTGGGTTGTTTATCTCAATCACGATAATGACGTCTTTAAAATATGAAATTCTTCTGTTGGATCGCAACACCAGATTCACGTTGTGGAAAATAAAAATGCAGGCAGTTCTTACACAGATGGACTTAGAGGAAGCCCTGCTAGGGGTAGATAAAATGCCTTCGACATTGACAGAGGAAGAGAATAAGCGTAATGATCGAAAGGCGTTAACACAGTTACATTTGCATTTGTCTGACGAAATTTTACAGGATGTGATAAAAGAGGAGACCACCATTGTATTATGGAATAGGCTGGAAAAAATATATATATCGAAAACTCTAACTAGCAAGTTGCATATGAAGCAATGTCTTTATGCTCATCGTTTGGAGGAAGGTGTATCTATGTACGAACACTTAACAATGTTTAAAGAAATTCTCTCAAACTTGAAGGCCATGGAGGTTCAATATGATAAGGAAGATCTAGGGTTGATTCTACTTTGTTCGTTGCCCTAGTCTTATTCAACCTTTAGAGACACGATTTTATATAGCCGCGAGTCTCTCATAATTGATGAGGTTTATGATTCTTTGACCTCGTATGGTAAGATGAATCATCTTGTAGTTAAAACCAACTCTTAGGGAGAGGGTCTCATTGTTATTGGGAGACAAGGTCAGAATGCTAATGATGATCGTGGAAGGACACAGGAACAAAATCCTTGCGGTAAATCTAAGGGTAGATCGAAGTCTTCAAATAAAGGTAAAACTTGTAACTTATGCAAGAAGAAATGGCACATTAAATTTGAATGCTATAAGCTACAGAACAAGATCAAAAGGGAGGATGCGAATCAAAAGGGAAAACAATCAGAAAATTTTGACGAAGCTGATGTTGTAGAAGACTATAATGATGATGAACTTCTAGTCGCTTTTGTCAACAATTCTAAAGTGAGCGAGGAGTGGATCCTTGATTCAGGCCGCATCTTCCACATGAGTCCCAATTGAGATTGGTTTACAACTTACGAAACCTTGTCTGAAGGTGTTGTTTTGATGGAAAATAATACTTCGTGTAAAATTGTAGGTGTTGGAACAATTAAAGTTAAAATGTTTGACGGAGTTGTCAGAACATTTAGTGATGTATGACATGTTCTAGAATTGAAGAGAAATTTAATTTTATTGAGTACTCTTGATTTAAAAGGGTAGAAATACATAATTGAAAGTGGGATTTTAAAAATTTTTAAAGGTTCCCTCGTTGTGATGAAAGGGCAGAGAAACACTGCCAAGTTAATTTTTTGCAAGGTCTACTATTACTAGTGATGTAGTTGTCGCTTCCTCTTTATTGTCAGATGATGATATTACTAAAATTTGGCAGATGCGCCTAGGACATATGAGTGAGAATGACATGGCATGGCAAAATAAGCAACTGAGGACTTCTTGATGGGGAAAGAATTTGCAAACTAAAGTTCTGTGAACACTGCATTTTTGAGGAGCAAAAGAGAGTTCGATTCACCAGAGGAATCCATAACACGAATAAAACATTGGAGCATCTTCATTTTGATCTATGGGGGCCATCTAGAGTGCCTTTGAGAGGTGGAGCTAATTTATATGCTAACTTTTATTGATGATTTTTCCAGAAAAGTTTGGGTGTTCTTCCTGAAGCAGAAAAGTGATGTGTTTTTTGCATTCAAGTATTGGAGAATTATGATTGAAAAACAGACGGGATAACAAATAAAATACCTCTGCACAAACAATGGCTTAGAGTTCTGTTCTGATGAGTTTAATAAACTGTGCAAGTCAGAAGAGATCGTGAGACACTTGATAGTTCTTCATACTCTACAGCAAAACGACATTGAAAACAAATGAACAGAACGATCATAAAGAAGGTTTGATGTATGTTGTCAAATGCTAGTCATTTTGGGCCGAAGTAGCCTCTACTGCATATTTTTTGATCAATCGATCTCTATCCATTGCCATTGAGAAAAAGACTCCAGAAAAGGTATGGTTTGGTAATCCTGCTTACTATTCTAATTTAAAGATCTTTGGGTGTCCTACATATGGTCATGTTGATAATAGAAAATTGGAACCGAGATCCATTAAATATGTTTTTCTTGGTTATAAAGCTGGTGTAAAAGGGTATAAGTTATGGTGTCCTGAAAATAGAAAAATTATGATTAGCAGATATGTTGTTTTTGATGAAACTGCTATGCTACCTAACTTATCTTTTAAAGACTCTTCCAATAAAGAAAATCAGAAGCAGGTGGAGCATCAGATTACTTCAGAATCTACAATAGAGTCGACTACTCAAGCCAGTACAGAAATTTAGAATAGAGTTGCTTCTTCACTACAATACTCTATCGCTAAAAACAAAACTAGAAGAGAAATTAAACATTCAAAGAAGTGTGCCGAGGCTGATCTAATTGCTTATGCTTTAAATGTGGCTGAAAATATAGATGCAAACCAAGAGCCATCTAATTATTCTGAGGCGGTTAACTGTGAAGACTCAGAAATATGGATGTTTACTATACAAGAGGATATGAAATCATTTCAAAAAAATAGAACATGGGATCTTGTGAAACTTCCTAAAAGAAAAAAGACTATTTGTTGTAAATGAATGTTTAAAAAGAAAGGAGAGACTCCAAGAGTTGAAGAACCCAGATATAAAGTAAGGCTTGTTACAAAGGGTTACAGTCAAATTCCAGGAGTGGACTTCATAGATGTGTTCTCCCTAGTTATGAAGCATAGTTCGGTTCGAGCTTTGCTTGGTATCGTGGCCATGCTTGATTTGGAGCTTGAGCAGTAAGATGTAAAAACTACATTTTTGCATGGAGAACTTGAGGAGGATATTTACATACAACAATTAGAGGGTTTTACAGTCTCAGAAAAAGAGGACTATGTTTGCTTGCTGAAAAAGTCCCTTTACGGTTTGAAACAATCACCAAAACAGTGGTACAAAATGTTTGATTCCTTTATGACTTCTCATGATTTCCAAAGAAATAGCTTTGACAGTTGTGTTTACTTTAAGAAAAATAGTGATGGTTTTTTTTTGTATCTACTCCTTTATGTTGATGACATGTTGATAGCAACGAAAGATAAAGAAGAGATAAGCAAGTAAATTGTACCTAAGTCAGAAAGGGTATATTGAAAAAGTTCTTTGCAGGTACAATATGTAGAGTGCTAAGCCTGTTAGTACTCTTTTAGCAATCCATTTCAGACTTTCATCTGCTTTGTTTCCACAATCAAGTGATGAGATTGAGTACATGTCACATGTTCCATACTCTAGTACAACGAGATCTCTCATGTATGCTATGGTTTGTTCAAGTCCAGATTTATCATATGCAGTCAGTGGAGTTAGCAAATACATGGCGAATCTCGGTAAAGAACATTGGAAAGCAGTTCAGTGGATTTTAAGATATTTATGAGGTACTACTGATGTTTGCTTACAGTTTGGAAGAACTAGAGATAGAGTAATTAGGTATGTTAATGTTTATTTTGCTTAGAGACCTTGATAGAAGAAGATCTCTCACAGGTTATTTTTTTATAATCAGAGGTTGTGCAATCAGTTAGAAAGCCACTTTGCAAACTACAGTCGCTTTGTCTACCACTGAAGTTGAGTACATGGCGATTACTGAGGCTTGTAAAGAAGCCATTTGGTTGAAAGGACTCTTTAATGAACTCAATGAAGACCTTCAAATCAGTACAATATTTTGTGACAGTCAGAGTGTCATCTTCTTTACAAAAGATCAAATGTTTCATGAGAGAAAAAAAACATATTGATGTTCGGTATCATTTTGTTCGTGATATTATTGCTCGTGGTGATATTGTTGTGAGCAAAATTAGTACTCGTGAAAATCCTACAGATATGATGACTAAGTCACTTCCTATAATCATTTTTGAGCATTGCTTAGACTTGGCTAGTGTTCATTGTTAAAGTTAAACCCTTAAGGGGTTTTATGGAAGAGGTGGAGAACTTGTTCGTTAAGAGTTCGCGATGAAGAACTTGTTCATTGAGAATTAGTGTCAAGGTGGAGATTGTTAGAATTGAGTAGCCCGAATCCTTATTTAAATAAAATACAATAGTAAAATAAAATTAAAGTAAAATTCATATAAAACTACACTTCTTTTATTTTATTTTAGAATAAGGTTTTTTAAACCTTATTAAACTCTATCTATTTGATATTGATTAGAATAAGATGTTTCAATCTTACTATACTCCAACTAGAATATGGTTTTCCAAGCCTATAAATAGACATAGTCTACTCCTCTTGTAATCATTCGAATTCGACATAGTGAATTTTCTTCTCCTCTGCCCGTGTTTTTTCCCAAAAGGGTTTCCACGTAAAAATGTGTGTGTTCTTTATTTTTCCTTTCTCTTTTCTTTGTGATATATTGTCATTACCGACATTCTATTTTTACAATGTGCTGTTTGTAAATATAGTATTAAAGCATTAAACAATTTCTTAAGCCATTTAGACATAAGTCTAGGGATCAGTCTCACAACAGGTGTAGTCCATTCCCTACTCTTTCTTTGATTTTGGTTTAAGCTTTTAGACCATGATAATGAGATGAAAGTAAAATTTATTTATGTTTAATACATGGTGAATATGTATATGAATCTATTAAAGAAATTTTTGAAAAGCTTTAAATTTTGATGTAAATGAGATATTTATGTTTGTAAGTTATTAGAGTTTGATTAAAAATACTTGACTTTGATTGATAATTATTGAGACGAGTGCATGTCAACTCTCAAGCTATTGGCCAAATCG
The DNA here is from genome assembly GCA_020496765.1 of Gossypium stocksii. NCBI lineage: Eukaryota > Viridiplantae > Streptophyta > Magnoliopsida > Malvales > Malvaceae > Gossypium > Gossypium stocksii. Next base: position 9,462,063 of record CM035623.1, read on the forward strand.
AATTTGAGCACTGTAATACTCAATTTGAACAACTTGCGAACTTAACCAAACTTTTCATTTGAATATATCTTACCCTTAAGTATGAACAAGCTTAATTTAGCTTGAGTTCAAGAATGAGTATGGAAATTGATAAGTGAGCTTAATCGAGCTTAATATAAAATTTGATATTCGATCGAGCTCAAGTTGAGTATTGACACCCAAATTTTTAGTCGAGCTCAAGCTTGTCAATATAAGGTTTAACTCAAATTGAATACACCCTTAAGCGTATCTAGACGATAGACAAATCTTGATTAAATGATATACTATTCTTTCTAGTCTCATTTAAAATTAATATTTCGATCTAATCCTTTTTTAACCTTTTGCTCAAATGGAAAAAAATTATTAAGTCAATTTAAATCATTTACCATAAAATTTATAGTTTTAACCCTTGAACATGTAAGTTTTAAAAATTTATAATAATATTGGTGTCAACTGAACTCATAACCTGTAAACCCTATTAGTGACAATTGCATTGTTCATATACAACTCTAGTTGCAACTCAATTTATATTTGGCGTATTCTATAACTTGCCATATTTAAACGGAACCTTTTGATAAAAAAAACTTCGAATTTCTTAATATGCATACTTGGAGGATTTCTAGCAATACTATATTGAGTTAAACTGTGAATAAAATCAAGCTAAGCAAAGATTCTATAAATAATTTCAATGGGGGTTAAAGTTTACTTATTTGAAGAGATTTGATTCCTAAAAAAATTATTATGATAAAATATATGCTAATTCTATTTTATATTGAAGACTTTATCGAGCTAAATTTAAAGAGATAGAGATTCACATCGATTCTAATTTTACAAGTCAATATATGTCTATTTAAAAGAATGGTTGTTATAGTTTTATGTACGAGATTGAGCAAGATTATCTTGTTCATGTGAAGAGCTTATTTTAGTAAATATTTTATTGTAAATAAACCGTTCTCTAAGTTTTCAAGGGGGAAAGTATCGGTGGGTGAGTTGAAATTAAATCATTTTTTGTACAAATAAATTTATAGTGAATTACTCTCTAATTTCCGCAACTATAAAATATTTTTCAAACTGTGTAACCAAATTACCGTATCCGATCAAAAAGGATACGGAGAAGTGTCCCAAAGCATTAGAAAAATTCTCAAGTAGAAAAGTGAATAAGAAAGCCTACCATATATGGTCCTCTCTCCTTGAATGATTGATAAGAAAATGCTTTCATTATTTTTATTGTTAATTTCACAAACAAGTATCATACCCATCTCATTCAATCCACATTAATAAAGGCAATTGGGGCTTAGCGGTCAATCGAATCGAGTGAAAAAATTTTGAGTTTATTGAATTGACAATTCCTATTTTATCATCCTAGCTCGATTTAAATTTTTTTCGAATCAAATCGAGTGAAATAAAATTCGAATTGAGTCGAATCGAGTAAAACGTTCGAGTTAAATTAAAAAAATTAAACATGTTAAATTAAAATCTTGTTACAAAATAACTAATTCAATGTTGGAGCACATAAATTTGAAACCATATATATTTGAAAACTTTTTTAAAGCAAAATAAAAAAAATTACTTTAGTATGATAAACTTGAATCATTAATTAATTTATTTAAGTCTCCCAAATTATTATTCTAGAAAATTTTTATTTTTTAACTTTCTTTATATATTTTTTAGATTTTTTTTGAAAATTTTAGAATTTTTTAAAAAATATAAAATTTGGAATTTTTATAAATTTTTTGAAATTTAAAAATTATTTTGAATTATTTTGTAATTTTTGTTGAGAGGGAGACAAATTTGCTCTTTTTCAAACTTGACAGGGACTAAAAAGGTATTTACTCCAATTTGTTATTCGAATTGTAAAATTCAACTCGACTCGAACTCGAAACTCGAATAACTCGGTTCAATTACCTCGAAATTCAAATTTTTTTTCCATTTTTTCGAATCGAATCGAGTTTTGCTGACCCTAAAACAAACATATCTAATCCAATATCTGGTTTTCAAATTTTTTCTTTTACTCATGGTTAGTTTTTTGTTAATTTTCTATACCAACTTTTTACCTTAAAACTTCACATCCATTTAATCACCAACAACTGGTACAACCCCACACGTTGTTTTCTTTCTGTTTATATCTTACAACTTACAACCAAAACATCCACACTACACACATATATATTCATTCCAATCTGCTAAATTGGTATCCAACACTACTCAACTTTCTCTCTGAATTCCTTCAAGCAGTTAGGTTAGTGTTTTCCATTTGCATTTTTGTGTTAAAAGTTGCTTCTCTTGAGAGTTAAAAGGATTCATTTTTCTTTCAAGTTAAATGCATGTCTATGTTTTGAAATGGGGTTTACTTTTTGTCTTTTGTTCATAATGTAAATTTATTGGATATTTTGCTGTTTATCTGCAATGTAATTGCCAATGATTTGATTCTTGTAGGAGTTTGGAGAGTGGTCACCGCTGAAGCATAGCCAAATTTCTTGGGGGAAAAGAAAATGGAGTTTTCCATGATTTTTATGATTAGCTTCTGTGTATTGATTTTGTGCTCCTCACTGGCATATGGTCAAGTTGCAATGAGCACAAGCCCGACACCGTCACCCTCACCAGCACCGGCACCAACACCGGCATACACAAATCTCAAAGACTTACTCTCTGTGGCAGGTCCATATCACAAGTTCCTGAACTACCTCGAATCGACTAAATTAATCGACACGTTCCAAAACCAAGCCAACAACACGGCTGATGGCATTACGATTTTCGTACCGAAAGACAACGCATTCAAGGCTCTTAAGAAGCCTTCATTGTCAAATCTAACTGATGATCAGCTCAAATCAGTGCTCCTTTTCCATGCCTTGCCACGATACTATGCCCTTGCGGACTTCAATGAGCTAAGTGAGAAAGGCCCTATTAGCACACTTGCTGGTGACCAATACACTTTGCAATTCAACTACGATTCTGGTACCGTCCGCCTCGATTCCGGATGGAGCAAAACAAAAGTCACCAGCGCAGTACACACGTCCAAGCCAGTCGCAGTCTATCAAGTCGATAAGGTCCTTCTTCCGGAGGCCATTTTCGGGACCGACATACCTCCGACACCTGCACCTGCCCCAGCTCTTGGTATTAGCCCATCAGCTGACACTCCATCAGCAGCAAAATCCGAAGACACTGGTTCCTCATCAAAGCCTTCGTCTTCGGGTTCGTCCTCTCCTAGGCTCATGATGAACTCGGGCATTTGGACTCAGCTGGTTTTGGCATTCTTAGGTGGATGGCTGGTTCTATTTTTCTGAGATGTTATAATTTTATGTTGAAAGGGAGGCACACATGGGGTTCTCAATTTACTGTGATTTTTAGACCCCATTTTCTTTCATATATATGTTACTGTGTGTTATTATGAAAAGAATGTTATTGTGTGTTAAGAATATGGTTGTGTTATAATTACCATTTCAATTTTAATGGAGTTTTGCCTTAAATCTCTGTTTTTCACTTGTTCATACTTGTTTCTAAGTTTGGCCCCATCTAAACCATTTGGTGAATGAGAGCTTAGGAAAGAAAATCTCCCAGCAGGGGCCAAAGCAGAAAAAACTTTTAGGAAATTAAATTATAAATTCTTTTTTGAAGGGTTAAAATGCACTAGGTAAACTATACCATTAGTTACTAAATTACAGTTAAGTTTTTTTTTTTTGTCACTGAACTATTCAAAAATTTTCATTCAAGTCATTGGTTAAAACTGATGCTATATGGATTTCTCTGTTCGCATTACCTGCACCAATCGAAAGCTCTCTTTCCCTTTCTATTCTATAGTTCAGATTTTTTTCATAAAACAACTTTGGATATCACAAATTTGAGAACCAAAATTCAAATAACTATTTTCTCCGATCTCCAACACTAATAGTCAGATCGACTTGGATTTAAGGTATGTTTTTTTACTCATCAATGGTAACTGATCCACCGTATCAATCATCAAATCGTCACTTGGAGCTCGTTGGCGGAACTTTTTTTTAAGAAAAAAAACTTAACAACCCATTGACTTAAATAAAAACTTTCGAATAGTTCAGTGACAAATTGTAACTTTTTTTTTCAATTAAGTGGCCAAAATGAAAATTTACCCATATTTAGTGACTAATGGTAGAGTTACCCAATGCAATTTTATCATTATATTAATTTAAAATTTTATAATTTTTGAAGGAAACTATTTCTATTTTGCTATTTTTGGGAATCAAGACATATATGAATCCCAAGCCTAGATCAAAACCTTGATAATATTAACAATGATAGAGATCTTGGGATTTTGATGCCCTAACCTCACTTTGCATAAATCATTCGTAGGTTGTCTTCATATTTATTCTAATTTAAATTCTATCATACATGAGTACACTTCATAACTCTTCTAATTTAGCTTTAAACAGTAATTCAATTGTACACTATGATGCTTGATTCTATTTATAATTAATTTAGATATATATTATTTATAATTGAAATTCTACTTATACACTAAAAATATACTTTATCATACATAACATCTCTTATTTGCTTTGCTTCCTATCATTGTCAACCATGGATGATGGAACTCAATGAAACACACGTATACTTATTGAAAGCAAATAAGATGATAAGGTAACATACTCTTTTCATCCCTTGTTAATTCATTTTTTTTTTTTTTTGAAATATTTGTGTCTAATTTTCATTTGACATGTTTTTGGAATAAGTACTGTAACACCTTTATACTCGTTCCAACCCTTGAAACTTGATATAGGAATATTATATTTGGTGTCAAAGCGATTCTGGCTAATCACTAAGAAATTTGAACATTTAACGATAAAATTTTAACTTATACAACTTGATATTATCATTACGGACATTCGGGTACATTATCGGTTAACTGATTACATTTGGAAATGTAACAAATATGATTTTCACTTAAAACAGTGGGAAAGTATCGTACTAAATCATAAGGTATTGATACCTAGAACAAGGAATTTGTACCCCTAACAAGAATCGGGACTTATGGAATTGAATTTTTTTTTAAATCAAAGTTCAGGTATTGTTTCCAGGCCTTAGGTATTGATACCAAGGTGTGGTATCGATACCAAATTGGCATTATGTTTTCGAAAATCTTGAAATTAAGCTTTAGGTATCAATACCTAACCTCCTGGTATCGATTCCTTAAGTCAATTTAGTCAAAATACCTTGAAAAATTTGCTAAAACCCCCTGTAAGATTATGAAATCAATCCAACAACTAAAAATCATTTTAAAATAGTTCAAAACATTCCAATATGACCCCATTTATCCATAATTCATAACGTATTCATTTCTATTAGCATCAAACTTGTGGAATCAAACTTTAAACATACTATAATTTTATATAAATTGAACTTAAACAAAGTTTACACAATTAATGATTTAGTCCCTTTTACTAAAATCTACTTGTTAAGCCTATGTACAGGCCATACTATCATCAAATATAAAATTGTACTCTTAATCAAGCTTTAAGATGTGATGATACGAGCAAGTCTTGGACCACTTCTAGCTTCCTTTTTTATTTCAACCTACGCATTAAAAGAAAACGCGTTAAGCTAAAATACGTTAGTAATTACTACAAGAATTTAATCGTAAGCCTACGGGTATATTCTGAAACATAGTATTAATAAAGAAATATGTACATGTCGAATGTCAATTTATTGTATGAATACTTGTAACATTAATCATGCTTTTTCAAATATACACTTACTGATTTGTATTTCATTCAACAAGGCCTAAAGTAGACTTAATAGAATAGTTAGGATATAAGACACAAAATGGAACCTCGTCGAAGCGAATAATAGAGCACAGCCAAAGTGGATAACAGAAAAATGTCGAAGCGGATAAACAAAGAGTGTGCTAAATATTCCTTAATGGCATGCCACTACTATCATAATAGTTCTAATTTTGTCTATTTGAGCTTAACATCAAATACATTATCTTTGCATTCATTTTAATTTCATCTATATTTTATAAATTATGTAACACCCCAAACCCGGCCTAGATGTTATGATCAAATCTGGTGGCATCACATGAGAGTGATTTTGGAAAACTGTTTCAAATGTCAAAACTTGTTCAAATTATTATTTTTCCTTTATCGCGGAAGCACTGAAACCGTCCATTATACAAAAATCTGATATTAAGTTTTAAAATGTGTTTGCGATGTCGCAATTTATAAATAAATAAAAATAACAAATTGAAAACCCTAAGTATAAAACAAAATAGTCCAAAGGTCCACAATACATAAAACTCCCAAAATAATAAAATAATAAGTAACCAGTAATAAAAACATGAAGTCCAGTAAAGTGTCCATCATTGGTCACCTTCGAGCCCTCCGCAGCATCAATCCATCTACTGTTGGGGATTACCTGATAGACAAGTAAATTAAAGGGTGAGTTTTCGCAAACTCAGTATGTACATCCCCACAGTAGAGCATGCATGTAAACAGAAAACAGTCAAGCAGTCATAATCGAGCCTGAGCTCTTAACAGAATCAGTGTAGGCCATAGCCCATTCAGAATAGTATTAAACATGCATATCAATTAGTACAGTACATGCCCACCAACCCTGCACACCATCTTCGTCTACCCTACACACCATGTGGGGATAAAATCGACCCACCCAGCCTCACACACCAAGTATGGGGATAAAATCAACCCATCCAACCCCACACACCATGTGGCACTGATAAACGATAAATTATACATATTTTTACCCCATATTTAGCCTATATTTTGGATGGATTATTAGCAATTTTGTGAGAATTGGGGCTCTTAATCTTTCTTTTTCATATCTTATACTCAGGAGAGCATAGGAAAGAGAAAAGAACGGAAAACGGGCTAAAAACGATGAAAAATGGGCCAAAATGTCTGAACAACACGGGCCAAGAAATGCCACACGGCCGTGCCACACGACAGTGCCACATGAAGATCACACAGTTTAGCCCTCGACAAGCACGGCCAGGCCACACGGCCGTGGCCCCACCGATAGATTCACACGGCCTTTGTCGAAGTCACACGGACGAGGCACACGGGCGTGTTCTAGTCGTGAGAAAGAAGAATTTCACTCGAATTGGGATGCTTAGAGGCTAAGAAAGGCCCCTCAAAAGGCTCTATATAAAGACCCCATGAGGCAATAGAAAAGACAGACTTTTTATACACTTTAGATACGAAATATTTAGATTTCTTCTCGTCTTTCTGCCACACAAAGGGTAGAAGCAAGGGATTACTCCAAAGGAGAAGTTGATTGGTTCATCCCAGAAGCCGGAATTCTACAGCATCATAGAAGATCTCCCCAAAATTCCTTCAGGGGTTTTTGGTTTCTTTTATATTTTGTTATTTCATATCTTTTGAGATGTTCTATTTCTTTATTATGAACTAAACCCCTCAAATACTTGAAGGGGATGAAACCTAAGACAGATCTTGTTATTTATTCTTGAATTATTTGATAAATACTTGAGTTATTCTTAATTATGTGTTATTCATTCTTGATTTAATAATCCTAGGTATTACTTCAAGAATTAGATGTGCTTAGAGCAGAGGAGCAAAAGTCTCTGTGATAAGAGTAGATCTACCATAATTAAGCAGAGTTGCATGCAACCTTAGACATAGGGTGACATAAATCTGCCGGATTAGGGTCAAACCTAATATGGGGAACCATAGATCGAATTAATGCAACCTAGGGAGTTAATTAATAAAGGAACTTTAATTAACAACTTAGGCCTAGTTACTCTACTCCTCGACAGAGGGTTTAGCATAGATTAGGGATCTCTACGGATCAAGTCAAGTAAATAAATCATATAGTTTAAGGAAACAATAACAAGTGAAGTCTAGGTGGATTCTCCCTTAAGTATTGTCCATATCAATCAGCTTTTCCCTAAAAGTATTCCCAATTTACTCTTTGTGCTTTCTTAGTTTAGATTTAGAATTAGTTTAAACAACCCTCTCTTATTTTTAGGCTAGATAATAGAAATGAAGTAAGTAATAGTACTTTTGGTTCCCTTGGGTACGATAACTCGGTCTTGCCACTAAACTATACTACTGTTCGATAGGTGCGCTTGCCTTAACGTCGTGATATTAGTTAGTTTTGGTGCGATCAAGTTCTTTATAAATTTTATTACTTCATATCACGCGGATATCAAGTTTTTGGAGCCGTTGCTGGGGAATTAAAATATTACGAAAACTCGATTTCTATTACTTTAGCCATTACTATACATTTAATTATTTCTCTTTTATTTTTCTTTTTATTTTCAGTTTTTATTTATTTATTTTTTTATTTTCTTTTAAATTTTTGAATTTTCTTTGCTTTTTCTTTTTAGGTATTTTTAGTTTATGACTAGAAACAACCCAACAGGACCACTACTTTTTGACGAAGATCTAGAAGCGACAGTTCGCAGAAATCGTAGAGAAATTAGACGCAGTTTACATTATCCAGAACAAGAACCTGAGCAAGAGCCAGAACCTACAGAAGAGATGGACGCAAATCAAAACGTTCCACCACCTCCAGCACTACCAGCAGAACCAGTAAACCAGGATGCAGCTCCTCGCACTATGTATGATTATGCTAAACCTAGTTTGATTGGTACCCAAACTAGCATTATTCGACCTGCTATTGTTGCTAATAATTTTGAATTAAAACCTAACATTATTCAAATGATTCAATAGTTTGTGCAGTTTGATGGTTTACAGGACGAAGATCCAAATTCACATTTAGCGAATTTCTTGGAATTTTGTGATACTTTTAAAATAAATGGTGTTTCTGACGATGCCATTCGTTTGAGGCTATTTCCATTCTCTTTGAGAAATAAAGCCAAACAGTAGTTAAATTCCTTACCACGAGGCTCAATCACTACGTGGGAACAAATGACCGAAAAATTTTTACTCAAATATTTTCCTCCAGCCAAAACAACGAAATTACGAAACGATATTTCTTCTTTTGTGCAGATGGATTTAGAAACACTTTACGATGCATGGGAGAGATACAAAGATCTTTTGAGAAGGTGTCCTTATCATGGTCTACCTTTGTGGCTACAAGTTCAAACCTTCCACAACGGTTTAAATCCGTCAACCAGACAAATGATCGATGCAGCCGCAGGAGGGATGATCAATAATAAAACACCTGAAGCAGCTTATGAATTTATTGAAGAGATGTCATTGAATAATTATCAATGGCAAGTTATGAGGACAAAGCCGACGAAAGCTGCAGGAGTCTATAATATTGATGTTGTTACTATGCTTACTAACCAAGTAGAACTTCTAAATAAAAAGTTTGATAATTTTGTTAGTTCTACGCAGGCACAACCAGTGATGCAATGCGACGCGACTCAAGGAAACACGTTCAATCCAGATTTCGCATCCTATGGACATAGCATAGAAACTGAACAAGCCAACTATATGGGTAACAATTCTAGATCTCAAAATAACCCTTATAGTAATACTTACAATGCAGGTTGGAGAAATCACCCAAATTTTTCATGGGGAGGACAAGGAAATCAAAGACAACAGCCTCCTCCAGGATTTCAGCAGCCACCACCGCAACAAGAGAAGAAGCCAAATCTTGAAGAGATGTTTACCAAATTTATGGCCGCATCAGAAACCCGTTTTCAAAACACTGAAACGGTACTGAAAAATCAACAAGCATCGATTCAAGGGTTTGAAAACCAAATCAGTCAACTTGCGAAGTTGATTTTAGAAAAACCACAAGGTGGATTACCAAGTAACACTGAGCCAAATCCTAGAGAACATGTCAAAGTGATTACTTTAAGAGATGGAAAGGTCCTAGCCGAGCCAGAAAAGAAGACTATTCCAAAACCTTCAGAAGAAAAGGCAGAGGAACCCAAGGACAACACTCCACCACCACTCAAGGAATACAAACCGCGCATCCCATATCTGGCAAAATTGAAGAAAGACCATACAGACGCTCAATTCGATAAGTTCCTTGAACTTTTTAAACAATTACACATTAACTTACCTTTTGTTGAAGTGATTTCACAGATGCCGAAGTATGCGAAGTTCCTTAAAGAACTTCTGACAAATAAAAAGAAGTTGGAAGAATTGGCCACAGTAGAGCTCAACAAGGAAAGCTCAGCTATTCTTCAAAATAAACTGCCGGCAAAACTGAAAGATTCAGGGAGTTTTACTATTCCTTGTTTGATTGGTAGTTTACTTATTAATAAAGCATTAGCTGATTTAGGTGCTAGTATTAATCTTATGCCTTACAAAATGTTCAAACAACTAGGTCTAGGGGAACCCAAGCCCACTAGGATGAGTATTCAATTAGCCGATAGATCTGTTAAATATCCTAGGGGAATCATTAAAGATGTGCTAGTAAAGGTAGATAAATTTATATTCCCTGTTGACTTTGTTGTACTCGACATGGATGAGGATATTGAAGTACCTTTAATTTTGGGACGTCTATTTTTAGTCACTGCTAGAGCTGTTATTGATGTAGGAGATGGTAAATTAGTACTTAGAATTGGTGAGGAAGAAGTTGTTTTTAAAATCTATGATGCCATGAGATTCTCTAAAGAACAAGATGATTCTTGTTATTATGTTGATCTTATTGACTATTTTGTTCAAGATAATTTCCAGGAACTTTCTCTCACAGACACGTTGGAACTGTGTCTTGTTCAAGGTGGGGGGAGATAAAACCACCACCGAAATTGATGAAGTAAGGAAAGAGTTGGACTCTAATGAAATCATCACTAGGCACATAAGTTATGAAAATATAAAGCTGAGTGATGAATTGAGACAGAAACCTTCCATTACTGAACCCCCTAAATTAGAACTAAAACAACTGCCAGATCATTTAGAGTATGCCTTTTTAGGGGAAGAATCAACTTTACCAGTCATTATCGCATCTGATTTAAGCATTACAGAAAAAGAAGAACTACTCCATGTGTTAAGAGAACACAGACGTGCTATAGCTTAGAAAATTTCAGATATCAAGGGAATTAATCCATCTTTCTGCACCCACAAAATTTTAATGGAGGATGAATTCAAACCATCAGTGCAAGCACAGAGACGATTGAATCCCAACATGAAGGAAGTTGTTAAAGCCGAGGTAATTAAACTTCTAGATACAGGTATTATTTATCCTATTTCTGACAGTTCTTGGGTAAGCCCTGTGCAGGTTGTTCCTAAGAAATGTGGATTGACCGTGATGTCTAATGACAAGGAAGAGTTAATACCTACAAGAACAGTCACAGGATGGAGAGTTTGCATTGATTACAGGAAGCTGAATGACGCCACTCGGAAAGATCATTTTCCATTGCCTTTTATTGATCAGATGTTGGAAAGATTGTCAGGTCATATGTATTATTATTTCCTAGATGGCCTCTCTGGTTACTTCCAGATCCCGACAGCTCTAGAAGATCATGAAAAAACGACATTCACATGTCCATACGGTACGTTTGCTTATCGCAGAATGCCTTTTGGTTTATGTAACGCTCCTGCTACTTTTCAGCGATGTATGTTAGCTATCTTCAATGAATTCGTGGAAGACATAATGGAGGTATTTATGGATGATTTCTCAGTTTTTGGTAATTCTTTCCAACTTTGTCTTAATAATCTAGAACGTGTTTTGATAAGATGTGAAGAGACAAATTTAGTGCTAAACTGGGAAAAATGCCACTTTATGGTTCAAGAAGGTATTGTTTTAGGACATAAAATTTCTAGTAAAGGGATAGAGGTAGATAAAGCAAAGACTGAAACTATTGAAAAATTACGTCCCCCTAACTCAATTAAGGCTATACGAAGTTTTTTAGGACATGCCGGTTTTTATCGCCGATTCATTAAAGACTTTTCTAAAATAGCTAAGCCTTTAACAAAGTTGCTAGAAAAAGACGTGCCTTTCGATTTTGACCAAGAATGCTTAGAATCCTTCAATACTCTTAAGGAAAAATTAACCAATGCACCAATCATGATTTCACCTGATTGGAACTTACCTTTTGAGCTAATGTGCGATGCAAGTGATTTTGCAGTAGGTGCAGTTTTAGGACAGCGAAGAGACAAGCACTTTCAACCGATCTACTATGCTAGCAGAACTCTAATAGCTACCCAAGCAAATTATACTACCACAGAAAAAGAGTTGCTAGCTGTTATTTTTGCATTTGATATATTTAGATCTTATCTGATTTTGTCAAAAGTCATTGTGTATACTGACCGTTCTGCTCTTCGCTATCTCTTAGCCAAAACTGATGCAAAACCTCGACTAATAAGATGGATTCTATTGCTACAGGAATTTGATTTAGAGATAAAGGACAAGAAGGGAGCTGAAAATTTAGCAGCAGATCACCTTTCAAGATTGGAAAACATGCAGCCAACGTTTCTCGATAAGATAAACGACTTGTTCCCTGAAGAACAACTCCTATCCTTAGCAGATACAACAGTGCCTTGGTTTGCCGATTTTGCAAATTATTTAGCAGCTAACATAACCCCAAAAGGGTTGACACATCAACAGAAGAAGCGATTCTTCGCTAATGTGAAAAACTACTTTTGGGAGGATCCTTTTCTTTTTCGAATTTGTGCAGACCAGGTTATTCGGAGATGCGTTACTGAAACAGAAGCATACCAGATTCTAAATCACTGCCATTCAGGACCCACAGGAGGACATCACAGTGGAGCTAGAACTGCTCATAAGGTACTCGAATCAGGCTTTTACTGGCCTACACTTTTCAGAGATGCTAACAGGTATGTGATCTCTTATGATAAATGTCAACGAACAGGTAACATCTCTCGACATAATGAAATGCTTCAGAACTATATACTTTCATGTGAAATATTTGATGTATGGGGTATTGATTTCATGGGTCCATTCCCTACTTTATTCGGGAATAAGTACATATTAGTAGCAGTAGATTACATGTCGAAATGGGTGGAAGCCCAAGCCTTGCCTACTAATGATGCTAGAATGGTAGTACGATTTTTAAAGAAACTTTTCTCTCGATTTGGAACACCTAGGATAATTATTAGTGATAGGGGTACTCATTTTTGCAATGCCCAGTTTGAGAAATTTTTAAAAAGGTATGGAGTACATCATAGGACAGCTACCCCCTATCACCCACAACCCAATGGTCAAGTCGAAGTAACAAATAGGGAATTAAAACGTATCCTAAAGAAAATAATAGAAACAAATAGAAAAGATTGGTCAAGAAAAATAAACGATGCATTATGGGCCTATAGAACTGCTTTCAAAACACCCATAGGTACATCTCCCTATAAACTTGTCTATGGAAAAAGTTGTCATCTACCATTTGAACTTGAACACAAGGCATTCTGGGCTATAAAATTTTTAAACCTTGATTTCAAGCTTGCAGGTGAGAAAAGACTAATGCAGTTAAATGAATTAGACGAATGGCGTTGCAATGCCTAGAAAGCTCACGACTATACAAGGAAGCCATGAAGCAACGTTATGATAAACAAATGAAACAACCTAAGCAGTTTAAATCAGGTGATCTTGTATTACTCTACAACTCGAGGCTGAGACTATTCCCTGGAAAACTCAAGTCAAGGTGGTCAGGTCCATTCACTGTCCAAAATGTCTTTCCATACGGCACCATTGAGGTAACTCACCCTAACCATGGTACATTCAAGGTAAACGGCCATAGGCTTAAACATTATAGAGGTGAGAATTTTACAGAAAACATGGAGGGGTTTCGGCTCCTCGAAATTCTGTCATGACACATCCAGGCAGAGTCGAGCTTAGACTCTAAATAAGCACTTTTCGGGAGGCAACCCGAGCATTAACTTAGTAATCTTCATCTATTTTGTTTTTAGTATTTTTCATGCATTACTCTAACCCTTTTTAATGCAGAGATCTAGGACCCCGCGGCCATGCCCACGGGCGTGTCCCAAGCCGTGTGCACCTTGCAAACAGAGACACGATCGTGCACCAAGGCCGTGTAAAACAGAGCAAAAATTTTTCTAAAACACGGGCCACCGATAAAACACCACAGCCGTGCGATATGGCCGTGGCGACCTTTCGACTTCAACACGGGCTACCATCAATATCCCACGGTCGTGCGACATTGCTGTGGCAACCCTGCAGTATCAACACGGGCTCACACAATTCCACACGCCCGTGTTCCCAGACCGTGGAAAACACTATCAAATTTCACACAGTCGTGGAACCTATCACACGACCGTGTAAAACACGAACACGATCACACACGACCGTGTATACCATCACACGACCGTGTGAGTAACGAAGACCCGATCTTCCACGGCCGTGCGAATCAAGTACACGGGCATGCTCATCGAAACCAGGCGCGCCATAACCACCGATTTTCGAAAGACACGGGCAAAACACGACTCACACGGGCGTGTGACATGCCCGTATGACTCAAACACTATAAATAAGGAGCCACTATTCACCTTCCCTTTCACTCAAAACCTAAATTCTCTCATCCAAACTCCTCCCCAAACCACCACTAGCTCCGCCACAGCCCTCAAAACACCACCATACCCGAATTCAGCCAACCCACGCCCGTGTAAACTTAACCCACGACCGTGCACCCTCAATTTTGGTTCTATTCTCTCAAGTTTTATCATTTATTTGTTTTTATTTCATTTTCATTATTTATATTGTTAATTTTGCTTTATTATTTATGATAATTCAAGCATGGAATTAGGAAAAATAGGATGAATAATCTAGAATAGTATAGAATATATTAGGATTACATGCCACTTAATTTCATTTTTGCTTGCCATTTAGATTTCATTTTCTTTACCATTTAAACTCATATTTGTATGCCAAGTATATATACATACCAATAGTTCTTCATTTTGTTACAAGTTAATATGATTAGATTCTACTATTTAGGTTAATCCTCATTTTTATTTTTTAGAACACTATCAATTTAAATTTATATTTTACTTATTATCTATCTAGTTTAATTTCAATATTTAGGACTAATGCTTTTGTTATTTTTTTTAGATACCATGTCATCATCACGCGCTAAGAAGGTTGCTGTCCCAGTCTCCAAAAAATGAAAGGGACCGGGAAGTTCATCATCGAGGCCCACCTCTGAGGCGCGCCACCCATTCCTCATATTTTCGTAGGACTCCTAAGAAGAACGCTATCAGTTACTCCAGGCTCGAACTATTTCTATGGGCCGATGCATCGATTGGGAGGCCCTCGAGCAAATAAGTTTGGTAGACGACGTCCGAGCCCTGTTGACTACCGACCCATGGGACTAGTTCTTCCAGATTATGGAGCCCACTTACCTAGAACTCACACTCGAGTTCTGCTCCACCTTCCACCTCCAGACTGTGATGAACCAATTCGATGATCCAGGCACGGTCCAGTTCCGATTGGGAGGGCACGTACGACGACTCAGCGTGCTAGAGTTTGGTGTAGCACTAGGGATCTACACCGAGCAGTTCATGGCAGAGGAGGACTTTCCCACCCTCTCTCGTCGCATCCACATCCGGCCCCTCGACTGCTGAACGAGATCGCTCTGGGGCGGTAAGTTTATAACC
Organism: Gossypium stocksii; assembly: GCA_020496765.1. Classification (NCBI taxonomy): domain Eukaryota; kingdom Viridiplantae; phylum Streptophyta; class Magnoliopsida; order Malvales; family Malvaceae; genus Gossypium; species Gossypium stocksii. The sequence continues at coordinate 9,477,575 of CM035623.1, forward strand.
TCAGCGTCAGTAAGGTGACCGCCGTCGCTCTTTCCTTGAGGTACATTCATGCTCTTCTCGCTCACACTCTGACAGGTAGGCAAGAGAGTACAGGCGTCGTCAATACTCACGACATCTACTTCCTCTAGTGCATGGCTAATGGCCACGCTATCGACCTCGCATACTTCATCGCGCTTGCCATGCAACAACAGACTGAGCGGCATCAGAAAGGCGTCATATCCATGGGCCCTTACATTACGAGACTAGGCCGCTACTTCGGCCTATTCAACACTACGGCCCAAACATCCTCTTATACTTTCCTCGGCCAGATGTCCTCGCAGGGCATCCAGAGCATGTTACACGTGAGGATGATAGAGCGACGACCAGGTGGCGGACACTTCCACTTCCACCTTGTCCAAGAAGGCGAAGACCCAAAGGACATTGCTGATGATGTCCCACCACCACCACCGGAGGAGGATGAGCCCGCCGAGCCACCAGGGCCTAGACGACCCACCCAGGCAGCAGCTCCACATACTGACATGCACGAGTGCCTAGACCGATTTGAGCAGCGCCTCGATTACATCGACGCCACTTTAGCGCACATATGTCAGCACCTCGGCATCGCCCCACCGCCACGAGATCCATCAGAGGACTAGATCCTCTTTTATCTTTTATTTTTATTTTATTTTATTTTATTTTTATCTTTTATCTTTTATTTTTATTTTATTCTAACTATTAAACACTGATCTTTATTTTCTTCTAACTTTATCTTCCTTTTTAGGTCTATTTTTATTTTCTTTTATTTTAGCTTTTTCTTTATTTAAATATTCATCTTTTTATATTTTGTTTATTTTATTCTCCTCGGCTATCTCCTAACAAAGTAATCCCTCTTCATCTTAACCTCCCACGACTAATAAGCTAATTTGCAGTTTCAAAGGAGCTTTACAGCTCAAATCTCTACGGAAATGGGAACACCCTGCCACAACGGCCAGCTCTTCCAATATCTGTCTCACAAATCCATTCAAATTTCAGGGAGTTTCATACCTTTCCCTAACTTTTAATCTTGTGCTTCTATTGCTATTAATGTTTTCTTTGTACATTGAGGGCAATGTACATCTTAAGTGTGGGGGAGTAACTTACTAGATTATCTATGAAAACCTTGAAATCTGAAGGCATTGTTCTCAAAAGCATTATCTTCAGTCTCCTATTAGGAATTTATTCTGATTGATTTATAATTTTTATTGATATGTTGAAAATTAAGAAATAGGTGCTTGTACTTTGATTATTCAAACTTTAAAACACTAAGAAATCAAGCATGATAAGTTGAAATTTTTGAGAACCCCATTTTTTGCATAAGTTATCTTCCCTAATTTTAAGTATTATCTTGAGATTTGAAATTCGCAGGATTGACATCAAAAGCCATAATTCTGGTGAGATTTTGAGCCTTTTGAGCATACATTCTTTCGTGCTCACTTTTATTATTGCTTTGAGTGAGTCAATATTGAATTGTTATTCTAAAACTTGCTTGATTATATGTCGAGACCACATCATTGATTTGATATACCGAAATGATGAAGGCACCTAGGATTTAACCCACTCACTCCACAAAAAGCCTACCTCCATAAATTAATCCCTAGTAAACCTCGTTGAGCCTAACAACCCATTCTTTGACTTACCCTATAATTATTAACCATTAACCCGTTTTTGTTGAATTTCCATTCAATTACTTTTGATCCCTATTTTTGTCGAGATTTGAGTTGAATTTATTATCTAGCTTTATTCTCTTTTCCAGATTGTAAATTTTTATTCAATTCATTGTATTACTTGAATTGTTCTTAAAAAAAAAACCATGTGCATATACAGTTAAATTCAATTATAATTTGTAATAGTTCAATTAAGTTTTTTGCATATTTCTATCTTAAGGCTACCAAGGAAGAAATGATGTTATTAAGCTTTAGAAATATGTTCCAGTGATAGAGATTTTTCTAGCTAGATAATTTTTCAGTTCAATCTCGATTCTAACCCTCTTTTGCAGCCTATGACAACACTCCTAACCAAGCCCCGTTACAACCATTAAAAGACCTTTTGATCGATATATCATATCAAACTATAGTGGTGGAGATTTGATTTTCTTGCAAGCTTATGGTAATAACTTTTCAGGTTGACTAGAGAGTGCTTAAATTTTGAACCCTAAACACTTCGAGTGAATAGAGTGAATCTTTAGTGAGGATGTCAACTCTTGTTAATTAAGATGGAGAGATAACTACTTAGAAGGAAGGAAGAGACTTGTGTTTTCAATGATAAAATTCTCAACTTAGAATAATGGAATCTTTAATGTTCTTCTGATTAAATAGATCATTGTATGATTACCTGTGGATTAGTTTGAAATATTATTGATAAAGATTGTAGGTTGAGAAGAATAATTCTTTTTAGGGATTGAGATTTTGCTTGAGGACAAGCAAAAGCTTAAGTGTGGGGGTATTTGATAAACGATAAATTATACATATTTTTACCTCATATTTAGCCTATATTTTGGATGGATTATTAGCAATTTTGTGAGAATTGGTGCTCTTAATCTTCCTTTTTCATATCTTATACTCAGGAGAGCATAGGGAAGAGAAAAGAACGAAAAACGGGCCAAAAACGATGAAAATGGGCCAAAATGTCCGAACAACACGGGCCAAGAAATGCCACACGGCCGTGCCATACGGCCGTGCCACATGAAGATTATACGGTTCAGCCCTCGACAAGCACGGCCAGGCCACACGGCCGTGGCCCCATCGATAGATTCACATGGCCTTTGTTGAAGTCACACGGGCGTGGCACACGGGCGTGTTCTCGTCGTGAGGAAGAAGAATTTCACTCGAATTGGGATGCTTAGAGGCTAAGAAAGGCCCCCCAAAAGGCTCTATATAAAGACCCCATGAGGCAATAGAAAAGACAGACTTTTTATACACTTTAGATACGAAATATTTAGATTTCTTCTCGTCTTTCTGCCACACAAAGGGTAGAAGCAAGGGATTACTCCAAAGGAGAAGCTGATTGGTTCATCCTAGAAGCCGGAATTCTGCAGCATCATAGAAGATCTCCCCAAAATTCCTTCAGGGGTTTTTGGTTTCTTTTATGTTTTGTTATTTCATATCTTCTGAGATGTTCTCTTTCTTTATTATGAACTAAACTCCTCAAATACTTGAGGGGGATGAAACCTAAGACAGATCTTGTTATTTATTCTTGAATTTTTGATAAATACTTAAGTTATTCTTAATTATGTGTTCTTCACTCTTAATTTAATAATCCTAGATATTACTTCAAGAATTAGATGTGTGATGAACGATAAATTATACATATTTTTACCTCATATTTAGCCTATATTTTGGATGAATTATTATTAATTTTATGAGAATTGGTGCTCTTAATCCTTCTATTTCATATCTTATACTCAGGAGAGCATAGGGAAGAGAAGAGAACGGAAAATAGACCAAAAACCGGAGAAAATGGGCCAAAATGTGAAAACGCACGGCCCAAGAAGTAACCACATAGCCGTGGCACACGGCCGTGCCACATGAAGATCACATGGTCCAGTCCCCGACAAGCACGACCAGGCTACACGACCGTGCCTCCATTGATAGAATCACATGGCCTCTTGCCGAAATTACACGGGCATGGCACACGGGCGTGTTCTAGTCGTGAGGAAGAGGAATTTCACTCGGATTTGAATACTTAAAGTCTAATAAAGGCTCCCCAAAACTCTATATAAAGACCCTAGGAGGCAACTCTAATGGTGTACTTGATTTCCCCCTGCCCAGGGTAATCTTTTCCCTAAAGTGGGGAGTCGTCTCTTTGCCGAGACGAAGAGTGAAAGTCAGAAATTACTCCAAGGAAAGCCGATTGATTCATCCCAGAAGCCGGAATTCTGCATCAAGATAGAAGATCTCCCTAAATTCCTTCAGGGGTTTTTGTTTTCTTATGTTTTGTTGTTTTATTTCTTCTGAGATGTTTTCTTCTTTAATTATGAACTAAACCCCTCAAATACTTGAAGGGGATGAAGCCTAAGACAGATCTTGTTATTATTTATTCTTGAGTTATATGATAAATACTTGAGTTGTTCTTAATTATGTGTGCTTAATTCTTCATTTAATAATCCTAGGTATTACTTCAAGAATTAGATGTGCTTAGAGCAGAGGAGCAAAAGTCCCTGTGATAAGAGTAGATCTACCATAATTAAGTGGAGTTGCATGCAACCCTAGACATAGGGCGACATAAATATGCTAGATTAGGGTCAAACCTAATATGAGGAGCCATAGATCGAATTAATGCAACCTAGGAAGTTAATTAATAAAGGAACTTTAATTAACAACTTAGGCCTAGTTGCTCTACGCCTCGACGGAGGGTTTAGCATAGGTTAGGGATCCCTACGGATCAAGTCAAGTGAATAAATTGTCTAGCTCAAGAACCAATAACAAGTGAAGTCTAGGTGGATTCTCCCTTAAATATTGCTTATATCAATCAGCTTTTCCCTAAAGTTTTCCCCAATTTACTTTTTTTGCACTTTTAGTTAGTTTTAGAATTAGTTTAAATCAACTCTCTTTATTTTTAGGCTAGATAATAGAAAGGAAGTAAGTATTAGTACTTTTAGTTCCCTTGGGTACGATAACTCGGTCTTGCCACTAAACTATACTACTGTTTGACAAGTGCGCTTGCCTTTAAGGTCGTGATATTAGTTAGTTTTGGTGTGATCAGTTTTATAAATTTTATTACTTAATATCGCAAGTCGTTATCAATGTGCTTAGAGCAGATGAGCAAAAGTCCCTGTGATAAGAGTAGATCTACCATAATTAAGCGGAGTTGCATGCAACCCTAGACATAGGGCAACATAAATCTATCGGATTAGGATCAAACCTAATATGGGGAACCATAGATCGAATTAATGCAACCTAGGGAGTTAATTAATAAAAGAACTTTAATTAACAACTTAGGCCTAGTTGCTCTACGCCTCGACGGAGGGTTTAGCATAGATTAGGGATCTTTATGGATCAAGTCAAGTAAATAAATCATATAGTTCAAGGAAACAATAACAAGTGAAGTCTAGGTGGATTCTCTCTTAAGTATTGTCCATATCAATCAGCTTTTCCCTAAAAGTATTCCCAATTTACTCTTTATGCTTTCTTAGTTTAGATTTAGAATCAGTTTAAACAACCCTCTCTTATTTTTAGGCTAGATAATAGAAAGGAAGTAAGTAATAGTACTTTTGGTTCCCTTGGGTACGATAACTCGGTCTTGCCACTAAACTATACTACTGTTCGATAGGTGCGCTTGCCTTTAACGTCATGATATTAGTTAGTTTTGGTGTGATCAAGTTCTTTATAAATTTTATTACTTCATATCACGCAGATATCAGGTACTGTAAAACGACACATGATAAATAAAGGCAGTACAGTTGCCAGTCAAACAGCTAAAAACCTTTCAGTCTTCCTTCTCTCGAATATCAATCCCAACCGAATGCAATGTAACATAAATAATGTCATGGCATGCTTTCATACAGTATACAGATCATACGTATCATACTCAAATCAGATCAGAATAGTATTAATACACATGCTAAGTATGACATGCTAGCATACATCTCAAAATCATATCAAAGATCAGGGCCTAAGTAATGCTTACCGACCGTTTAACAGGTCACAGTCGACTAGAGTGACCCATGCAACCTTTCAGAACAATCTAGATTAATGGGCTCACACACCCATGTGGCTTGTCCGTGTGGACCCACAAGCCTGTGTGGCCCACATGGCCCAACTTGGCATTACCCGTGTAGATCATACGGCCTGGCCCAAAATCCCACACGCCGGTGTGGTTCACTCGTGTGGGCCCACACGCCCATGTGGCCCATGCAGACCACTTGGCCTAGCTCATCCCTCACATACGACCTAGCTAGCCTCACATGCCCGTGTCCATCATGTCTGTGTGGCACACGCACGGTCTGGCTCGTCGACCACACGACTGTGTCTTGTCACATGACCTTCACATGAGCAGTGCACACACTCGTGTGGCGTCGACAGCCTCGTTTTCAGCTTTCGTCGGCTCGCATTTTTAGTGCGTTCAGAGTATACACCTGGTTTCGATTGAAGCCTAAACCAACCATAAGCACTCCTGAACCTAATACCCACATATTTAAGCCTAAAATTAGTTATTCATTTGAAGTTTAAACAAAATCACAATAAAGCATCCATCCTCAAAACTAAAGAATCCTTACCTTCGATTGAAACACAAACTTTATACGTTTAATCCGCTGCTTGAATTCACTAACTCGCCTCTTGATTAACCTTTAATCAACATTAAAACCATATTTAATTTCTTATTTCGAAGTCGCTTAAATCAATAAAACGAACCTTACCAACTCACCGTTTGGCGCAACAACATGGCTACACAATTAGAGAACGAGAATAAAAAAAAAGAGAATAAAAGAGGAGATTTTCAGGAACAATAGGTAAGATTTAGAGAATAAAAGCGGCAGTAAGAGGGGACTTTGAGAAGAAGAGAAAATCGACAGAATAATGTTTTGAGGAAAAGAAAGGAAAACCAAAAATTTGGGCACAATCCAATATTCCCTCCTTAAATCTCTCCTCAAGACTGCCCACTACCCAGTCCCCTACTACAATTCAAATTCTTACCGCCTCAAGCAGCAAAAATTAATTCTCACACTGCGTTTCGAACACAGGACCACTTGCACAATTCCTTGTCACTTATCCACTAGACCAGCAGGCCCATTCTGTTATGGCTTACCCAACTTTTACTTAAAAGCTTGATCACCAAGAGTTAGGCTTTATTTAATAAAAACCAAAATTTTGCCTAAGTCTTGGCTTGAACTTGGGACCTCCCGAAACATACCCAGAGCACATATTCACTTAAGTAGACAATTATTTAGTGCTAAATAATTGCGAAAATAATTTCAGAAATTTTCTCATGCCAAAAATTCACATAAACCAAAAATACAAAAATTTGAGGCGTTACAACTCTACCCCCTTAAAGAAAATTTCTTCCTTGAAATTTTACCTGATCAGAAGAGATAAGGATACTACTATCGCATCGAATCCTCTGGCCCCCAAGTAACCTCCTCAGTGCTATGATTCTACCACTGTATCTTCACTAAAGGAATAGACTTTCTCCGTAGAACCTTTACGTCACGATCTAAAATCTGAACCGGCTTCTCCTCGAACGTTAGATTTGATCTAATCTCAATATCCTCCACAGGCACAATGTGCATGGGATCAAAGGAGTAACGTCTCAGCATCAAGACATGGAACACATTATTAATGCGATCCAACTCTAGAGGTAGCTCCAACTGATACACGACTTGCCCTACTCGTTTCAGAATCCAGTATGACCTAATAAACCGAGGACTCAGCTTACTCTTGCGACTGAACCGTAGAACCTTCTTCCATGGTGAAACCTTAAGAAAAACCATGTCCCCCACAAAATACTTAATATCTTTTCTCTTCAGATCAGCATAAGATTTTTGCCTATCAGAAGCCGCTTACCCAACTTAGTCTAGCATCAGAGAGTGTGACATTTACGACCATACAGTGCCTCGTAAGGTGCCATCTGAATACTGGACTGGTAACTGTTGTTGTAGGCAAACTCTACTAGCGGCAAGAACACTCTCCAACTACCTTGAAAATCGATGATGCACCCTCTCAACATATCCTTCAATATCTGAATCACCCTCTCTGATTAACCATCTGTCTGAGGATCAAAAGTAGTACTGAAGTCCAGTCACGAACCCAAAGCCTCGTGAAGCTTTTGCTAGAATCGAGATGTAAACTGAGGATCCCTATCGGATATGATCGACACAAGAACCTCATGTAGTCTCACTATCTCAGAGATGTATAACTTAGCCAGCTTCTAAAGGGAGTAGTTTGTCTTGATTGGAATGAACTGAGCAATCTTGGTCAATCGATCCACTATGACCCATACCGAATCCTTCTTAGTGGGTGTTAGAGACAACCCACTAACGAAGTCCATCGTCACTCGCTCCCATTTCTGCATCGGTATCTGAACTGGTTGTAGCAATCCCGAAGGCAACTGATGCTCAGCCTTAACCTACTAACAAGTCAAACAGCGAGCCACAAAATTAGTCACCTTACGCTTCAACCCTGACCACCAATACAACTCTCAAAGATCTCTATACATCTTACTCCCATCGGGATGCATAGCATAAGGGCTATTATGCGCTTCCTTCAAAATCGACTGTCTCAAATCCTCATCATTCTGTACACAGATGCAACCTCTGAAGCATAAAACCCCATCATTATTAACCATAAAATCAGTAGTAACCTCAGTCTCAACCTGACAGAACCGTAACTCTAGAAACTTATCTCCTATTTGCTAATCCCTGATCTGCCCAATCCACGTCGGTTTCACCTGAGCTCAGCCAACAAACTCCTATCATCATAGAGACTCAGTCGAGTGAACAACGCTCTCAGATCAGTAACAGTCTTATAGCTTAACACATCGCCCACCACATTGGCCTTACCAAGGTGATACTCAATGCTGCAGTCATAATCCTTAAGCAGCTCTACCTATCGACGTTGCCTAAGATTTAACTCCTTCTAGGTAAAGAGATACTTGAGGCTCTTGTGATCAGTGTAGATGGTACACTTCTTACCGTATAGATAATGCCTCTAGATCTTAAGGGCAAAAACCACTGCAGCCAACTCCAAATCATGTGTCGGATAGTTAACCTCATGAGTCTTGAGTTGTTGAGATGCATAAGCAACAACTTTATCCTTTTGCATCAGAACACAGCCCAAACCCACATGTGACGCATCACTATAAACCACAAAGTCCTTGCCAGGCTCAGGCTGTATCAAAACTGGAGCTTGTGTCAAAACTGTTTTGAGCTTCTCAAAGCTCTCCTGCTATGCATCAGTCCAAACAAAAGGAACTCCTTTACGCAATAGTTTGGTCAAGGAGAACCCTTCTACGAATTGTCTATAGTATCCTGCCAACCCTAGAAAGCTACGAATCTCAGACACAGTCTTCGACTGTTTCCAATCCAACACAGCCTCAATCTTACGAGGATCCACACGAATCCCCTCAGTAGCTACCACATGCCCCAAGAAAGTAACTTTTCGAAGCCAGAACTCACACTTGGAAAACTTTGCAAACAATTGTTTCTCTCAGAGAGACTGCAGAACAACCCTAAAATGCTCATCGTGTTCATCCTCTGACTTAGAATAAACCAGAATATCGTCGATGAACACTACTATGAACCGATCCAAGTAGGGTTGGAACACTCAGTTCATCAGATCCAAAATGTCGCTGGTGCATTAGTTAACCCAAATAGCATAACTAGGAACTCATAATGTCTATACCGAGTCCTAAATGCCGTCTTATGCACATCGGCCTCCTTTACCCTCAACTGATGATAACCCAATTACAAGTCAATCTTTAAGAACACTAAAACCCCTCTGAACTGGTTGAAAAAATCATCAATTCTTGGAAAGTGTACTTATTCTTTATCATCAACTTATTCAATTGATGGTAGTCGATACACATCCTTATCGTACCATCCTTTTTTTTACGAACAGAACTAGTGCGCCCCATGAAGACACATTGGGACGAATAAACCCACGATCCAACAACTCCTGTATCTGGGCCTTAAGTTTAGTAAGCTCCTTTGGTGCCATTCGGTAAGAAGCGATAGACACTGAAGCTGTACCGAAATTAGATTGATCCTAAATTCCACCTCTTGATTCAGAGGTAAACCTGGTAGTTCCTCTGAAAACACATCTGGAAATTCCCTCATAGTGCGAATATCCTTAACCGAAGAGTCCCCGAAATCCAAAACCCTGATGTAGGCTAAGAATGCTTCACATCCCTTCCTTACTAACGTCTTTGCTACCAATGCAGAGATCACATTACTCAGGTAATTCTGTCGTTCCCCAATCACGACTATCTCACTATCCTCCTCGGTCCTCAAAATAATCCTCTTTCCGGTACAATCCAGACTCACACAATGCTTTACAACCCAGTCCATACCCAGTATCAAATCGAACTCCCCAAACGGAAGCTCCATCAAGTCAGCCAAAAACATAGTCCCTTGGATCTCTAACGGTATAGATCTGAATAGTTTACTAACTCTAACAAACTGCCCCAACGAACTCACCACTGGTATCTCACTAGAAGTACTCTCATACAGTATCCCCAAGGTCTCAGACACAAAATATGCAACATAGGAATGTGTAGAACCTATGTCTATTAGTGCAATATAATGTACATTAAAGATGAAAAATGTACCCGTGATGACATCTGGAGCATCCCCCTCCTCACGACGATGTGCAACATAGACTAGTATAGGTCGCCTCGCCTCTGTCAGCACAGCACCTTTGCTCGGTGCCCTCTGACCTCGACCCATACCATTACCACCTCTAGCCTGTCTTCAGCCCCTAGGTGGCTGCTGTACCTCTCTCGGTTGCTGTGCAGTCTCAACAACTGGTGCTTGCATCTGGTTACCCCTTAGTGGGTAATCCTTAACTCAGTGCTTAGTAGACCCGCACCTCAAACACGCTCCAGTGACTCTCCAACACTCACATGGATGACTCCTATTACAGTGTTGGTAGATAGCCACCCTAGCAGGAACAACCACAATAGGCCCAACTCTCATAGGCCCATCAGTCTTGGCCTTTTTCTTAGGCCTCACAGTAGAATTAGAAGGCTTTGAATCCCTCTTAGCCTTCCCTTTATCATGGTTCTGACGTTTAGTACGCTTTCCATTCTTTGCTATATTGGCCTTCTCGACCAAGGCTGAGAAATCTTGCTCTCTCTGTAGAGTTATTAGAACACACAAGCTGTCGCGGAGTCTATCCTCAAACCACACACAACACTCATACTCGGTCGCTAACATACCCCTTGCATAACGACTCAGCCTCAGAAATTTGGCCTTATACTCGGTCACAGAATGTCCCCTTGTATGAGATTCAGGAACTCACGTCACCTAGCATTAGTGTAGTTGGCTCCCACATACTTACTCTGATAGGTGGTCTTAAATAAATCCCACGTCAACCACCACTGATACGCCTCGTCCCAAAGTAGAGACATAGCTCCATTGAGCTTCTGCTCATGAGTAAAGTCCAGATCATCCATAATACGCTCTGTAGCCTCCATCCAGTACTCAGCCACACTCGGAGCAACCCCAGCGATTCTCCTAAACAGTTCAACCCCATTGCACCGGAGTCGTTCCGTAACTGACCCACGGCCCTTAGATCTAGTGTTGGGTCCAGCAACCCTCTCTAGAATATGAAGCATGGCTTGAGACAGTGCATTGTCCCCAACCGTACGATCATACGGTCCCGTCCTACTATCAGTCATTGGCGATACTGGTGTTTCACTAGCATCCACCATTGGTATAGTATCATAAGCAAGGGACTCAGCTCAAGCCCCTTTACGACCTCTACCACAGCCTCTAGTACCCCGTCCACGACTATCGCGTGTGCTCATCGTATCTATCGAATTAATCTGTATTAAAAGTTTTATGCAAATCAGTTTACAACTTCAATATATTATTTAACGAATATTTTATGCAGTATAGTTATCAAAGTATTCAGTGTCGGTTATCGTGAGAAAGTCGTCTCACTATAGTTTCAGTCTACTCTATCTAGAGTGTCTCAGTAGAGTCCTACCTAAGTAGTCTCACCACATACAAATAGTGTTTTTCAATGATCAAATAGTATTAAGAATATCTAACATGCTTTCAATCAATTTAATCACAGTTTTAGTAACTTACTTGGATCAGCGTCGGAGGCTCAGTGTACTACTTACCCAGTAATAAAAACATTCTGAATTTATTTTCTCAAAACCATACTTTAAAACCCAAAAACCACAGCCGAGTTTTGTAACTAGACTCTGATACCACTAAATGTAACACCCTAAACCCGGCCTAGATGTTATGACCGAATCCAGTGGCATCACATGAGAGTGATTTTGGAAAACCGTTTCAAATGTCAAAACTTTATCTTTCCTTTATCTCAGAAGTATTGAAACCATCCATTATACAAAAATCTGATCTTAAGTTTTAAAACGCGTTTGTGATGTCGCAGCTTATAAATCAATAAAAATAACAAATTGAAAACCCTAAGTATAAAACAAAATAGTCCAAAGGTCCACAATACATAAAACTCCCAAAATAATAAAATAATAAGTAACCAGTAATAAAAACATGAAGTCCAGTAAAGTGTCCATCAATGGTCACCCTTGAGCCCTCCGCAGCAACAATCCATCTACTGTTGGGGATTACCTGATAGACAAATAAATTAAAGGGGTAAGTTTTTGCAAACTCAGTGTGTACATCCCCACAGTAAAGCATGCATATAAACAGATAATAGTCAAGCAGTCATAATCGAGCATGAGCTCTCAACAGAATCAGTGTAGGCTTTAGCCCACTCAGAATAGTATCAGACATACATATTGTCGAAACCATTTTTTGAAGAGAGGAATCGACTTGATGTTGAAAACAAAAATTAAAACAGGAGTCACCACCAATCTTTTTTATTTAAGTGTAATCGGATCACCTCATAATTTAATCATTTTACAAAAACAATAATTTTTGGTCTACGAGATCCAGAAAAATGGTTCGGAAGTCGGTTACACACGAGGAAGGATTAGCACCCTCGATACGCCCAAAAATTGGTACCTAGTTGATTATTTAATGTCTTAATGTCGAAAGTTGAAAATTTGAAAAAAGTTTAAAATACGACCTTTCTTTGTGAAAACGTTTTTTACTTAAAAATCGTTTGGGATAAATTAGAATGCATGTCAAAGACCGCCTCATCTCAAGGTAAAATGTCACATCTAATACATTAGGACACGACACCTCAACCCTTGAGTATAAGCTTGACTTTTATTTTATTTAAAAACTCATGTATTTTAAATTTAAAAAGGATATTAGATTATTTAGGTCAAACGAGACAAAAATCGAAACCCAATACGTTAGGGCACGATTTCTCGAGTTTCCCAAACACGAAATATTGCCTTATTTTGAAGAATTTTTGTGACGAGTACAATATTTAGAGGCGTACATTTATTTTGTTTGGAGTAAAGATAAAGCAATTTACATTGGATAAATACATCGGAGTTTAATGCACGATGCAATGAAATGAAATAAAAACATAGTAATGAGCATAGAACAATAATACATGAATACAATATTACAAGCAAATGGTGATATGAAAACACGAATAAACGAATTAAAATTAAAAAACACAAAATGACAATAATCATACAACATGCATCATTTCTAATATCAACATTAATAATCAAAGAAATGAATTAAATAACGTATATAACAATTTAAAAATAAATAGTATAAAGCAAATTAAAATAAATAAAATGTGAAAACAATTTAACATGATAATGAATGAGTTTAAAATAAATAATGTAAAAGAAATAATTTTTAATTCAATAATATATAAAAAATTAAAAAAAAGGATGATACATATAATAAATAATTTATATATGTGTATGAAAGTATAAGTAATATATAAAAAAAACCATTCAAAACAAGTAACATGAAACATTTTAATGTAAAGTTTAAAATAAATGAAATAGTTTTAAATATATAGCGTGTAAAAAGAATTTTAAAATGAATCATGTAATAAAAAAATTGTTTAATATAAATAATATATATAAAAGGCCTAAAATGAACAATATAAAAAAATTTTAAAATAAATAATACATATAAAAGTTTACCAATGATCAGAATCTATTAAAATTTATAATAATAAAATAATTCAAAAATAATATATATCTATATATATATATATATATATAGATATATAAAAGAGTTTTAAACAAATAAAAGGCAATGTTAAATAAGTAAAACATAAAATAATTTGAAATAATATACAATACGACAGTTTAAAAATACATAAATAAACGGATTAAAGTTAAGGACTAGTTTTAAACCAAAACAATATTCAGGGTATAAATTTAAAATAATAAAAAGAGGAACGAGGGGCCAATTCGCAACGTGCTGAAAATACCAGGGGTGAAAGAGCAAACACCCCTGATCCTTTTATGCGCTGTGTTTCAAGGGGATCAAAATGAAGCAGCGATGAAATTAAAGGGAAAATTAAAAAAACGTGGAAAGCTGAATTGAAACAAAATAAAAAGCTAAAGGGGCTAATGCGCAAATAGACCACATGGTCTAAAACGCACGGATCTTCGCCCGCGGGTTGGGTCACGCCTGGATAGCCCGATACAGTGCTGTTTTGGAACCACTGAAATGGCCCTAAACGACGCCGTTTTACTTACTCTATAAAAAGCAATTTAAAAAAAAAATTCATTCTGCAATTGTGTTTTTTTTTTTTAAACTTTAAAACTCTCCCTTCCTCTCTCAAACCTCTCTTCTCTGCTAGGGTTTAGAACTCAACCCTTGCTGCCGCCCGTTCGTCGCCGGTACACCACCGCATACGGTGGCCAGAGTTCCTAAAAGAAACCTCCTTTTGGCCGACTGTAACCTCCTTAGCCTTGATTTAAGCCTAAAAATCTCGAATCCCTCCGAAAAAAACAAAAATAGAAGAGAAAAGAACAAAAGAAGGACTTTCGCCTCCCTATCCATAACGGTAATATTTCCGGTGAACCCGAAGGTTTGGCTGCCCAAACTCCGACTGTGGGCATATGGTGAGCGATTTCTTCCTATTTTTTATTATTTCCGTATCAAAATATATAAAATAGAGAAAAACTTAAAGAGTAAAAATAAATAGAATATATCAGACTTAAATCACCTTAAAAAGTTCAATCCTTTTTTGATTGCTTTCTATTCAAAAATCGGAAGAAGCCCCCCTTTTACAATCTATTCATTGCGGCCTTATGTAGCCGATTTACACTGCCTACTCTACTATTTATCTTACTTTTTCATGCTATCTAGGATACTATTCTTGTTTCTGCTTTTGTGGTCTTCTTTTGCAGGCTTGGCGCTCAGTCAACGGAGGCAGGTGGCTATTTTGGTGCAAGGCGCGGATGACGCGCTCGAGGTACGTGGGTGGTGGTAGTGGCCAGAAGAACCTAGGTGCGCCGCACCTAGGGTTTGTTTTTTTATATGATTGGGGTTGGGCTAGGGTTAGGCTGAATGGTTTGTTGGGTCTTATTTAATTGGGTTTTAATTGGGCCAAGTTTAATTGGGTTAGTGGATTGTAATTTAGGTTTCTGGTTTGGGCCCCGGGAAAAAATGGGCTCTTACACAGATTAATCAGTACAGTACATGCCTACCAACCCTGCACACCATCTCCATTCACCCTACACACCATGTGGAGATAAAATCGACCCACCCAGCCCTACACACCAAGTATGGGGATAAAATCAACCCATCCAACCCTGCACACCATGTGGTACGTAGAACGGTACATGATAAATAAAAGTAGTACAGTTGCCAGTCAAACAGCTAAAAGTCTTTCAGTCTTCCCTCTCTCCAATATCAATCCCAACCCAATGCAATGCAACATAAATAATGTCATGGCATGCTTTCTTATAGTAAACAGATCATACGTATCATACTAAAATCAGATCAGAATAGTATTAATACCCATGCTAAGTATGACATGCTAGCATACATCTCAGAATCATATCACAGAGCAGGGCTTAAGTAACGCTTACCGATCCTTTAACAGGTCACAGTCGACTAGGGCGACCCGAGTAACCTTTCAGAACAATCCAGATTAATAGGCTCACACGCCCATGTGACCTGACCGTGTGGACTCACACGCTCGTGTGGCCCACACGGCTCAACTTGGCCTTGCCCATGTGGATCACACGGCCTGGCCCAAAATCTCACAAGCCCATATGGGCCCACATGCCCATATGGCCCACATGGCCCAATTGGCCTAGCCCGTGCCTCGCATACAGCCTAGCTAGCCTCACACACCCATGTCTGTCGTGCTCGTGTAGCACGTACACGGCCTGGCTTGTCGATCACACGGCCGTGTCTCGCCACACGGCCTCCACACGGGCAGTCCACATGCCTGTGTGGCGTCAACAGCCTCATTTTCGGCTTTCACCGACTTGCATTTTCAGTGCATTCAAAGTCCACACCTGGTTTCGATTGAAGCCTAAACTAACCACGAGCACTCCTGAAGCTAATATTCATAGATTTAAGCCCAAAATCATTTATTCATTCGAAGTTTGAACAAAATTGCAATTAAGCATCCATCCCCAAAACTAAGGAATCCTTACCTTCGATTGAAACGCAGACTTTACACATCTAATCCGCTATTTGAATTTGTTAACTTGCCTCTTGATTAACCTCTAATAAACAGTAAAACCATATTTAATTTCTTATTCCGAAGTTACTTAAATTAATAAAACGAACCCTACTAACTCAACGTTTGACGCAACAACGCGGTTTCACAATTGGAGAACGAGAATAAAAAAGAAAAGAATAGAAGAGGAGATTTTCGGCAACAATGGGTAGGATTTAGAGGATAAAAATGGCAACAAGAGGGGACTTTGGGAAGAAGAGAAAATCGGTAGAATAATGTTTGGGGAAAAGATAGAAAAACCAAAAATTTGGGCACAATCCAATATTCCCTCCTTAATTCTCTCATCAATACTCCCCACTACCCAGTCCCTTACTACAATTCAAATTCTTACCGCCTCAAGCAGCAAAAATTAATTCCCACACTGCGTTTCGAACACAGGACCACTTGTATAATTCCTTGTCACTTATGGACTTGACCATCAGGCCCATTCTGTTATGACTTACCCAACTTTTACTTAAAAACCTAATCACCAAGTGTTAGGCTTTATTCAAAAAAAATCAAAATTTAGCCCAAGTCTTGGCTTGAACTTAGGACCTCCCCAAACACATCCAGAGTACATATTCACTTAAGTAGACAATTATTTAGTGCCAAATAATCACGAAAACAATTTCAAAAATTTTCTCATGCCAAAAATTCACATAAACTGAAAATACAGAAATTTGGGGCGTTACAAATTATGCATATAACTTATAATTCACCATACTAGTAGTATTCATAGCATAGTCACTTTTACATATACTTCACTATACCATTTTATTATTGACATTAACTCTCTTATAGCATATTTTACTTTCATTACAATTTAGTCCTCTTTAATACCACTACATATTTTTTTATAATTAAATAATCTAAATAACAATTTCTACTAATAATATCTAAAAAAAGTAGGATTAAACCCTTGTAGCTCTTACAACTAAGGCTTGATTGTAGAATTTCTTCTTTCTTCACTCATTGGCTACACATTTTCCTTTGTCTATAATTTAGTCATCTTCTTTCTTCTCTTTTACTTTGTTTCATGACAAACATATAATATTTACTTGTTAATACCATAACTATATAACATATCTATGCACAACTAATGAGACTATCATGAATATCATGAAAAATCTTTATCTTCTTACCTTGACTTCTTGATGTTACAAACTAACCCCAACTTTCTCACTCTTCCTAAACAATTATTAATTTTCTTTTCATGAAATTGAGGTATCTACTAGTCTCGTCTAATAATTTAACCAAGAAAACGTGAAAAAAATGTGGAAACAAGCTTAGAGGGTTCAAAAATGGTGAAAATGACTTGAATGGAATTAAAACAAAAGTTTGATGCAGAAGGTGTACATGTTATAGCCTCATTTATTTATATCAAAACATGTTCATCACAAGCCAATGGCTTATTATAACCAAAACACTTACATGCCAACTTTGGCTAATTAACCTATACATGTCATTATAATCGCAATTGATTTACCATATATACCTAAATGGGCCGATGGATAGTGTGAGTGATCTCTGCCAAGCTTCCAAATTACTATAGAACAGGGAAAAATAAAACAGAGTAAGCATATAATGCTTAGTAAGTTCGTATAACATGGTAAATAACTTACCATATATTTATGTTCAAAATAAACATGCAAGGCACTACCAACCAATTTGGTCACAAGCCCTAAACACATTTCCTTATCATGTTAGCCAAGTAATCACATATAATAGTCCTTAATCATGGATGAACAAAGTCATCAAACATTATCCATGTTCATGTAACAACCAATTTATGCATCATTATACCAGGTAATATCATTTCCATGTACTTCATATGTTTATGGGTAATAGTTCTCATATAAACATCAAGAAACATGTATGGACTCAATAATAACCAAATTCTCATATACATATACTTTCCACATCATGAATTCAAATAACATATACAAATCATACCCTTGTATTTCAAGTACATTTTCATAATATTTCATCTCAGGTTCAGATGATTTCGTGTCAGGAATTTGCTCATTAAATCAATTAAAATATCAATAAAAACCTGGGAAAATACGCTCAAAGTGTACTAATCTATAATCTTAGATGAACATGTTCATCAAACAAGTTCCATGTTCATATATCACCATCTCATACTTCCATATATCATGTATCATCATTTTCATGTATTTTAGGCAGATATATGTAATAATTCATTTCGTGTTCATATTTTCTCATGTCAGGATTTTGCCCGTTGAATCATTGAAAACATCGATGGATACATTAGTCTTACATTCAAAGTGTACAAATTAGAAACCGTCAAATCATATTCAGGGGTACCCATAAAGGCACATAATCAGGAAGCACACTCTCGAGCCATATAACAGGAGCCATGTGACAGAATGCTTATCCGGGCTATATCAAGAGACTCATAAAAGTCTATAACAGAAAGTTTACAAAGAACTTTTAATCAGGAAGCTCACGAAGAGCCTATCAGGAATGCTCACAAAGAGCCGTGTAACAGGAGCTCCGGATAACATAATAGGAAGTTCAAGCGAGCCATGTCAAGAAGCTTATAAGAGACTATATCAGGACACTCATGAAGAGTTACGTTTGTGCCCGCAATAAATGCTGGATACAACCGATCGAATCATGTAACAGGACGCTCACAAAGAGTTGCGGTAGTACGTAACACATGCAAGATCACTACCGATCAGGATACTTGCAAGAACCATGTAACAGGAATGCTCAAGAAGGCTTTTATCAAGACGCTCGTTCGAGCTTTAATGTCCGCAACATATGCAGGACTCTAATCAATATGGGAAAATACTGTATCCATCTCATTTCATTATTCAAATAGGACTTATCAATTATCGAGCAATACCGGGCATGTGATTAATTTCATACATTAAACTTTTATGCAATTCACAAAAATACAACATTCAAGTCAAACATATTAATATTCATAATTAAGTTACACGAACTTACCTCAATAAATGTTCATGTACGTAAAATCTACTAATTCGACACTTTCTCTTTTCCTCGCTCTAACTTCGAATTTGGTCTATCCGAATCGATACGAGTAAATTTAACATCAATTTAATACAATTCATACTCAATATAGTCCAATTCACATCTTAGGAAAAATTACCATTTTGCCCCTAAACTTTTAATTAATGATGATTTCGTCCCTAGGCTCGGAAAATGAAATTCATGCAATTTAATCCTTATTCCAAGCCTAGATGAATTTCTCATATAATATTTACAGCCCATGTATTTCATAAAAATTTAGAATTTTTCATGAATTTTACAACTTTACAATTTAGTCCTAAAATCACATTTTCATTAAAATTCCCTTTACAAAAATTGTTTATCTATTAACAACCTTTTATTTTCTACCATAAATTTCAAAATTCCAGCATATTCATCCATGGTAAAATTTCTATACTTTGATATCTTTGCAATTTAATCCCCAAAATAGATAAATTAAGCTATACCGATATCAGAAATATAAAAATTACTAAAAACGAGACAATAATTCATACCTAATTAAGCCAAGAAAGCTTGATTTCTCTTTCCTAGGGTTTCTATAGAAAATTTGGGAAAGAAGATGATATAAATGATGATAATTTCTTTTTGTTTATTATTTATCATCTTTATTTTTCATCTTTCCAATTTTGTCCTTTTCTTTATTTTATTTTCCATGGATGAATCATCATCCGTAACCATTAAGAATTTTTAAAAGGTCTATTTACCATATAAAGACCTCCACTTTGAAGTTCTATAGCTATTTAATCCTTTTAGCTATTAGAACTCAACTTTTGCACTTTGTGCAATTTGGTTCTTTATCAAATTAAACATGTAATCAGTAAAATTTATTTACGAAATTTTCATATGACATTATTATCATACTGTAGATCATAAAATAAATTTAAAATAAATTTTATTTTCGGAATCGGATTTGTGGTCCCGAAATCACTGTTCCGATTTTTATAAAAAATAGGCTGTTACAATTATGTACACGTCGAATGTCAATTTATTATATGAATAGTTGTAACCATAATCATGCTTGTTCAAATATACACTTACTGATTTGTTTTTCATTCGCAAGGCCCAAAGTAGACTTAATAGAATAGTTAAGATATACGAAACAGAATGGAACATCGTTAAAACGAATAATAGAACACCGCCAAAATGGATAACAGAACAACGCCGAAGGGATAAACAAAGAGCACGCTAAATATTCCTTAATGGCATGCCATTACTATCCTAATAGTTCTAATTTTGTCTACATGAGCTTAACATCAAATATATTATCTTTGCATTCATTTTAATTTCATCCATATTTTATAAATTATGCGTGTAACTTGTAATTCACCATACTAGTAGTATTCATAACATAGTCACTTTTACATATACTTCACTATACCATTTTATTATTGACATTAACTCTCTTATAGCATATTTTACTTTTATTACAATTTAGTCCTCTTTAATACCACTACATATTTTTTTAAAATTAAATAATCTAAATAACAATTTCTACTAATAATATCTTAAAAAAAATAGGATTAAACCCTTGTAGCACTTACAACTAAGGCTTGATTGTAGAGTTTCTTCTTTCTTCACTCTTTGGCTACACATTTTCCTTTGTCTACAATTTAGTCCTCTTCTTTCTTCTCTTTTACTTTGTTTCATGAAAAACATATAATATTTACTCGTTAATACCATAACCATATAACATATCTATGCACAACTAATGAAACTATCATGAATATCATGAAAAACCTTTATCTTCTTACCTTGATTTCTTGATGTTACAAACTAACCCTAACTTTCTCACTCTTCCTAAACAATTATTGACTTTCTTTTCATGAAATTAAGGTACCTACTAGTCTCGTCTAATGATTTAACCAAGAAAACATGAAAAAAAAAATGTGGAAACAAGCTTAGAGGGTTCAAAAATGGTGAAAATGACTTGAATGGAATTAAAACAAAAGTTTGATGCAGAGGGTGTATAGGGTGACGGTTTTGCTTCCCAAAGAAGGATTATGATCACTTTCATCTTCCTTTTTCTCCAACTTCTATACCTTTCTACTAAAATATCTATCGACTAAACACTTAATTTAACAGTTTTGTTATTTAGTTCACCAATCACCAATTGTCACAATTTAATCCTTTAACCATTAAGTTTCCATAATTATCTAATTTTTCTAATTACCTCTTTAACCTTTTAACTTTTTTTTTTTTACAATTCTTTCATGAGTCATGGCTTATTTAGATAAAAATTGCACCTCTAGTCATTCTTCCGTTTTCATCAAATCTATGTCATTAATTTAGACTTTTAATTTCATATTTTGGTCCCATTACTTCCCATTTTCTACAATTTAGTCAATACTACAAGTTAACTCTTCTCGTTTCAAAAACACTCCGAACCCTCTACTAGTTCCAAATAGATTCCGCACTATCACACTGATATTCCTAATAAACTTATTTTAAAAAATTCTCTAATATTATCGACCCAACATGCTACTATACCACCCACTGTACCTTGAAGATGTTACAAGTACAGTCCCGTCCAATTCAAATTTTAAATCTATCAATTGTGTTTAATTTAAATCTATCAATTGTATTTTGGGTTATATCAATATAGATCAAATTGCATTTTTAAATTATTTTGGGTTCAAGTCATATGAAGTTTAGAATATTTTGAGTCTACGTTATTTTAAATTTGAATTTTTCTAAATTAAATCGTTTCTGATTCGAATCATTTTAACGATTAATTTCGAATTATATGGTTAAATTGTTTTAAATTTTTGTTTTCGGGGTAACAAAATCCATATTTGGATTAGTGAATAATATATGGCAACGTTTAACAAACATCAAATGAAGAAAAAGAAGGAATCATAGGAAATGAAAAAGAAGCATTGAAAGTCAAGAAATGCATGAAATACCTCGGGCGCAATGCATTCCCTCCGACACTCTCTACCACTTTTTTTTTCTCCTCTCAAAAATCTTCACCTTAATTTTATTAGGTTAGCTTAACGTGTATTTGTAAATATTTATTATGAATTTTTTTTTAAATAAATACACGTGAAAAGAACATATTTATTAAAAATAATGTAAGAATCAAATAGAATCATGTGTATTTACCTAATAGTTAGAGTGTTCATTATCCCAAGTGTGGTCTAGATTTGAGTCGTGCTAGTCGTATTGTTATTAAGGTTTTGCCCTCCTCTTGTAATTCACCAAAAAAAATATAAGAATCAAATAAAGCTTAATTGAGATGTTGAAACTCAAAGTTTAAAATTTGTAATATTTTAAGTTGAAATTTGATTGTTTGTAGATTTTATTTAATTTATATAAAAAATAAAATATATTCTAATAATAATATAATTTAAAAAAAAGAATGACTTTTAGTCAATTTTTAATTAAGGTTATGTTTGATAAACTGGAAAATTAATTGTTGAAAAAATAAGTGTTGAATTTAAGCTATAAAATATGTTTAGTATTTTTATTAAAAATTAAATAAAGAATATAATTAGATTATTTGATAAAAGATAATATAATCTTAAAAGAAATAAAATAAAATAAAATAAAAAATCATTGAATTTTTTTTCTATTAAGTGATAAGTAGGTCTTTACCTACTTACCATTTTCTACACTTTTTTGTAAAAAAAAAAAAATCTATTTATTTGTTTTTATCGTGAGTTACCAAATGTCTTTAAAAAAATTAAGTTGCTGAAAATATTAATTTTCAATTGATTGAATTTTTCAACACTTTATCATATAAAACCTAAGTTAATGACGGATTGACTCATGATATCTGGGGGTTTTAAGTATAATAAATTCAGAATATTTAAATTATTTTATTAGGTTAGTTTAACGAGTTGTTCTTAGGGTTAAATCACTTTTTGGGACTTGAACTTAGGTAACTTTTCTCACATTGGACCTCAACTTTTTTTTGTCAAAGTTAGGTCATGAACTTGACAATTGTTCTTATATTGGGTCTTGAACTTTTTTTTTTATCAAAGTTAGGCCCTGAACATGGCAATTGTTCCAACAGTAGGGCTTTTTTCTTTTTTTTGTATAAGATAGTCTTTAAAAACCTTAAAGTTCAAGCCATAATACAGGAATAATTGTCAAGTTCATGCTCTAATATAGGAATAATTGCCAAAATTAAGGCCTAACTTGGACAAAAAAAGTTCAAGCCCCAATATAAAAATAGTTGCCAAATTCAAACCCCAAATAGTGATTTAACCATTTTTTATTTATTACTCTATTTTTTTCCCTTGTATTTAATAGATTATTTTTGTTTGATTTTAAAAATTGACAATAAATTATTTAAAAACAAAATTTTTACTTCCAACTAGTCCTAAATTTAAATTAAATAAGTTTTAAAATATTTTATTTAAATTTAATAACATATATAAGTTAAATTAAAATTTACTTTTTATTTCTTTCTAAACAGTAAAACATGTAATTTAGGAAATGGACAGGTTTATATTTTTCTTTAGGATTGAACCATGATCTGACTTAACCCATAACAACTTCTACTATCTCATTAGATTTGTTTAAGGGTTAGATTATTCACTCAAGTCTGAAAGTCCGCTTAAAATGTTGTAGGGCTTGAATAAAAATATTAAACTTGAAAAAATAGATTTAAATAAAAAATTAAACTCGTTTAAAATATAATTTAGGCTTGGACTTCATTATCAAAACTCAAACTTAACTTTGACCCATTTTTAAGTTTATAATCAATTTTTTTATTTTTTTTACATTACTTAATTTATATCAAATGAAAATTAAATCTATTATACTATAATGCAAATATTAAAAATATATTAAGTTTATGTCAAGGAATTTAATAAAAAATTAGTCTTTAACACCCCTTTTGGCCCATGTATTAGAGCTAAACTAGCACCTGGGATTTTTTTTAAATAGCCTTTAATAAAATGTTTATTAGGAATTTTAGAGTTTTTCTGAAAAAGTTTAGAATTTTATGAAAAAATTTAAGAATTTTATGTCTTTTTTACTTAAAAACTAGATATTTCTTAAAAATATAAAAAATGCAAAAAAAAAATACTAACTTTTCCAAAAAGAAAAAAAAAACCATAAAATTCTTTAAAACATTATTAAAATTTTCCAAAAACCTAAAATTCCAAACAAATATATATTTTTAATTTTATGAAAAATTTTAAATTTTTCTTGAACTTTTTCATGCTTATAATTTTTTTTAAAAAATATAAATTTCAAAATTAGATTATAATTTTCTAAGTTTTAATATTTTTTAGGGATTTTTTATTTTCACGAATTTTTAATTTTTAAGTAATTTTTGCCACGTGGCAATTTTCATTGGTTGGTTTAAATTTTGTAACAAAAAATCAGGTTGGGGTAACAAGGTTATACATAATGAAAGTACAGGGGGCAAATACTAATAAACAAAATACAAGTATAAAAGTGATAATTTAACTATAATACAGGGGCTAAAAGAGGTATTAAGCCAAAAATATATATGATAGTAAAGATATATATAACAACTAAATATTAAATAAAAATAATTATTTTTATAAAAATAGGAAAGACCTAATTAAACTTAGGTTAGTCACTACTTAACAAAATAAAATGTAACGCTGGATTAAATTAGACTTAGATAATTATGCATAATACTGATACAATGTATAGACTCAACATAATTCTCATAAAATATTGAATCTTACGCAAGGTTTCTTAAAAAGAGTACTATATTAATCGACAATGAATGATTTTATTTATCATTTTCAATATTTTTTTATACAACACTTTGAATTACTTATATCCTCTCCCCAATCTTTAAATAGGAGCATAAATATACTTCAGCACACTCGAATTTACGTCTTCTTATTCACCAACTAAGTTAAGACATCATTTTAATATTGAATAGGACATTAGTACTATTTATATATAAAGTAAATTTAAATAGTGTCTATAGAGCAATTATTAATAAGCCCTCTTCTATTAAAAGGCCATAATTGATAATTAATTTCATATATTTCAATAGAGTGAAATTTGTAACTTAAAATAGCGTTGAATTAAAAAAAATTGAAAAAATCGAAAATCGATTTAAATCAATGATATCTGGATAATTTTTAATTCATAAATTTAAAATTGAAATTATTCAAATTGAATGAAATTTTATTTTTATTGAATTTATAGTTAATTTTAAATTTAAAAAGTGAAAATAAATTAAACAAAAATAAAAAAATATTTTTTAAAAAAAGAATTGTATAAAAGTTATTGGCTACTTTTTATTTACTTGAAAATTTAAATTTTTAAAGAAATGTTTGTTAAAAAAAAGACTATGAAACTTTATAAAAAAAATTCTACAAACCATAAAAAAAAATTATTTTATCAAAATAAAATCTAAGAATCAAAATTAGTATGAAAAAATCGAGAATCAAACTGAATTATCATGAACAGTTAAAAAAATCCAAAATATTTAAAAGCACAGAATTAAACTAATCTCAACTTTTAAAGGGCATTTGGTATAATATAAAGTTATCATTTTCTTATGAATTTAATTGGTCGGAATGTGATTCCAACATTTGGCATGCAAAAATTAGTTTACTTTTCTTGGAATTTAACATTACCTTAGGTGTTACTTTCCCACTAATAATGAAAAGTGATTCCCTTAATAATTTGTGGCAGAGTTACTTTCCCATATAGATTGAAAATAAGAAAAAAAAAATATTATGACAAAAAAGAAAACACGCATATTATTTATTCTCTCGTTCTTTGGTCTCTAAACTTCAATTCATTGTTCTAAAACAATGTTTTTTTTATGATTTTATTCCCAATATATAAAATCTATTATATAAATATATATTATATTATATATTTTCTTTTTTAACAAATTATATATATATGTGGTATCACTAGGTGACTATATATATATATATATATATATATATATTCTTTTTTTGTAAATATTTTTTAAAATATAACTTTTATCCACATCAAATTTTAATACGTATTAAGATAAATTTAAGCTATATATTTAATATATGAATATATTTGATATATACATTGTAATGTAAAAATTTGTAGTTTGTAGATTTTCATAATTTTAAGTTAATAAACGTGAGAAAATCATACTTTTTGGATTAATTTAAATATTTTTTAATGATAAAAATTATTCAAAATATTAAAATATATTAATATCATCTTTCATTTAATAAAGTAATTTTCAAATTTGTTTAATGAATATTTTTCAATGTATATGAAACATTATAAAGTAACTTTTTTAGTAATAATATTTCAATAAATCACAATCCATTGGAATCTAAGGGAAAACAATTGAGGAATAAATACTAAAATTATACATAAACTTTAATACAATTTTCAACGTTATACATCAACTTTAATTTGGTGCATTTGTATACTTTAAATTTTAATTTTGGTTTTATTTTCACATTTCACTGATCTGTTATTTACATGACACAATTTTTATTAAGTCACATATAGATTGCTGAAATAACATTTTATTAGGTTAAAAATATACACGTAAATTTAAATTATTTTCACTTAGATTAAAAAAAAAGGAAAAAGACTTCCTAGGGGTAAATAAGAAACCCTTTTTTCAAGTGCGTTTATTTTTTTAATCTACATGAAAATAATTAAAATTATTGTATATTTTAAACCTAATAAAATGTTATTTCAGCAATTTATACATAAGTTAACGAAAAATTATGTCACATGGATAACGGATCAGTAAAATATAAAAATTGAAACAAAATTAAAATTTGATGTATACAAATATACCAAATTAAAATTGACGTATAACATTACAAATTATATCAAAATTCATGTATAAATTTAATATTTTTTGAAAAATATATTAAAGCACTCACTAACTAATATATTAATAGTGTTGTAGGCCAATTTTGACCTAATTTTAAACCCATTGCAGACCCAACCTATAAACCCAAACCCGAGTGGCCCATTCCCATACCCAGAATACATCAAGACCCAAAGCAACCTAAACTAACCCAAACAAACCACCCAAATAACCTAAAACCCAATTAAGCCCAATACAACCTTAGCCCAAAATCAGAAAAAACAAAAATAGAAACCCTAGGAACCCTAGCCGCAACCACCCCTCTGACACCCCCACTTGCATCTGCAAGCTGCCACGAGCACCGCCACCGGTCACCTCCACCAAGTTGTACCTGCAAGCATTGAAGAGAAATGACAGAAAATATAAATAAATCTTGTAAAAAATGGCTATAAAAGCCAAATCAAAATCTTGTAAAGGGATTCGACAGTTTCTAATCAATAAAAAGCAAATAGATTTCTAAAACTCATACAAACAGAGGTTGAATAACAAATCGGAGAACCAACGGTTAAGGAAATCAAAATAAAAAACCAAAGGTATCCCTTTTTTAGTTTTCGAATCGATTTTCCTTTTTCTTTTTCCTTTTCTTTTTTCTTTCCTACTGTACACGCATACATATATATAACATATATATTATTAAAAAAAAACTAGAAAATTTACCTTTTTCTGAAAATCCAGCCACCGGCGACGGAGGAGAACGGCGGACCACAGCGGCGCCCAGGGCCGGAGCTCAGGCTCAGCCAGAGAGAAAATTCCTCCCCTTCCCCTTTTTTTTCTTCCTCACACTACAAAATGAATTTTTTTTCAAGTAAATGTGCCTTTTATAGTTTCCTAAAACGACGTCGTTTTGGGATTGGCCATTAAGCCCCAAAACGACGTCGTTTTGAGCATGACCCGATCCGTCCGACCCGACCCGCCTCAGGATCCGCGTGTTTTTGAGTGGAATGGCTAATTGCGCTCCAGGCCCTCCGCTTTTTCAAGCTTTTGCAATTAAGTCTTTGATATTTTTAATTTGGCCCTGAAATTTGTCGCGCTTTTCAATTTAGTCCCCGCTGATGCGCTGCGTTTTGATGGGAATGAATAATTGTTGTTTTGGTCCTCCTAGGTTACGTGCGTGATGCATTTTGATCCTTTTTCTTTAGTTCTTTTTAAAATTGCCCCAAAACTTCGTTTTTGTTTCGAATTTAGTCTTTTTTCAGATTTAAGTTGATCTTTATATTATCTTTGCTCTTTTATTTTATTTTAAATATTATTTATATTATTCTTATGATTATTATTATTAATATTCTTATTATTACTGTTATTTTTATTCCTTTTATTATTTATTATCAATATATTATTACTATAGTTACCATTATTATTTCTAATATATATATTACGTACATACTTTTAATATTATTGTTATGTATATATCTTTAACATATATGTATATATTTATGTAGTATTATTAATAGTTGTTTTTAACATTAATATTATTTCTAAAATGTAAATATTATATATATTTTAATACTATATTACGTATATATTTTTAATATTATATTTTTTATTTATATTATGTATATATTTTTAATATTATATTATTCATATATTTTTATATTATCTCATGTATATATTTTCAATAACTATATTATGTTTGTATTTTTAACACTATATTATGTACATATTTTTAATATTATGTATATTACTACATTATATTTAGTTTTCCTTATACATATATATCATGTTTTACTATTATTTTTATTTATATATACCTATATATGTTATAATATCATATTTAGTATTATTTGCATCATTATTATGTTTACTATCGTATGCATTATTATTATTGTTATTATTAACATATATATATTATTATGTACATATTGTTATTTTATATTATTATTACCAAATATATTATTTTTCTTATTTTATTATTAGTACATTATTTCTTTTATTTTCCTTTATTGTAAATATCATCGTTATTATTATTCTAATGTTCTCATATTATGTTAATATTTTTCATTAATTATATCATTGTTTGCATCGTTTATTTATTTATGAATTCTTACTTTAGAAATATTTCTTTCATGTTTTTACTTAATTTCAATAAATAAGGCAACGTACCGATTTAACATTAAGTCATCGATTTCATCGCTATGTTGAGTGAAATTCGTCGGCTCGTGTTAAAAACGGGACGTCCTTCTAAAAAATCAAAAACATAAGATTTCTCATTTCTTTCAATCGGATCGTGATTAAATATCAAACTGAACTCGTATTTTTGAAAATTAAGACAACATGTGTTTAATAAGATACCAATTTTGGGCGTCACGAGGGTGCTAATACCTTCCTCGTGCGTAACCGACTCCCGAACCTTATTTTTCTCTGAATTTTGACGTAGACCTAAACTCGGCCTTCTTTTTACCCAAAAATAAATTTTTCTGCTAAAAAGAGGTTTTATTAGGTGTCCGATCACACCTAGAAAAAAGGATCGGTGTCGACTCCCTTTTCTTTAAAACCGAAAGTCGGTTTTCAAATTTCAAATAATCACCTCAATTAAAGACCAAAGCAAAATTTTTACGTCGCTACAGCTGGCGACTCCACTGGGGACTCCTTTTTGAGAGTCGAATCTGGAATTAAACGTGTGTTGTCAAAGTTTTCGAAATTCCTTGTTCAAATCAATATTTATTCGTGATCCTGAAATTTGTTTTTGAAAAATCATGCATTTGCATCATGTTGTAAATATTTTTCTAACTTGTTTTGTCTTTTTGTTTTTCAGCTCTAAGTTTTTATGATTTTAGTTTTTTAGTTTAGTTTTAAAATAAAATGAAAAGGTTTGTGAGTTTCTCCCCATACACCGTGTACTTGCATTTTGCATAACATGAGCTCTCTACCCGGGCTCCGTCCGCTTAGGTGGAAGTAAACGCTACGCCTTCGTGAGTTAACTCGTCCCTCCGTACAGGCTAGTGAATACTTCCGGATTGCATATGACTTATGCTTTCGTGAGTTAACTTGTCCCTCCGCATAGGCATAAGTAAATGTAATCCCTCGAATTGAACTCGTGAGCCTGTGATGGGCTACAACCGAGGCTTCATACTAGTCTTAGTAGACGATAGTACGAACAATTCGAGTACCTGTCTAGAACTGAAACCGCATATAGTGAACCGTACGAGCCACCTAATTAGAGCCATGCTGAACCTTTGTCCGTTTAAGAACCGTACGAGCCACCTAATTAGAGCCATGTCGAACCTTTTTCCGTTTAATAGTCACCGAAATAAGTACATGGGAGAAACGCCTCTTACCTTTTGTTTCTTTTACATTTACGCTTGTTATGCAAAGAAATCGGGTCCATTGGACCAAGTAGCTTAATTTGTTAAATTTTTCACAGTTTTCCTTTGTTTATATTTGTTGTACTAACCAAGGTTGTTTGTCTTTATCTTTATTTTTATTTTCCATCATGCATCAAAGGCATCTTGCTAAGAAGGTGTTGATTAGAGATTGGTTGCCAAAAACAGGTTTCTGATGGAGGAGTCAATTACACAAGTGACCGAAATATTTTGTAATAGACTCTTTTGATTAATGAAATGCCTAAGTAGGGGCCATCTTGAAATCAACACTAAATTCTTGCACATTTATTCATGACTGACAGAAGGTGTTGATTAGAGATTGGTTGCCAAAAACGGGTTTCTAATGGAGGAGTCAATTACACAAGTGACCGAAACATTTTGTAATAGACTCTTCTGATTAATGAAATGCCTAAGTAGGGGCCATCTTGAAATCAACACCAAATTCTTGCACATTTATTCATGACTGACATTCATTTGACATTCATTCATTCACCCATTCATTGCATGTACATATCCCTTAATCATTCACTGAGGCTAAAACGGTATACTCCGCAGTTGTGACACTAGAAGTCTGGAATCACGCCATTCTTATAGAACGCGTCTAAGAGCTAGAATTATGGAGGCTGAATTCAATGAGAGAATTGAAAGGATGGAAAGGGCCCAAAGAGAATTGCAAGAGCAGTTGACTAAATCACAACAGGAAACAAGAGATCTGATGGTAAGATCTCGAGAGGAATACTCAAGTAAAAGGATCAAATGGCCAAAATGATGGAAATGATGACAGCTTTGGTCAAAGGAAAGGGACCTATGCAGAGAGCCAACATTGTGGAGCCTCAGTCAAGAGTTAATCAGGATCAGGATCCGCTCTATCCCCTAGGATTCACTCCACCCCGCGCCCATGTAACGCAAAGAGGATATCCTCAAAAGGAACCCGTAGGCCTAGAGCAACGATCAATACCACTTGCTCATCTAGGGCAAGGTATATTTGCATCGAACCTCGGAACGAATCCTGCTGATCCCAATGTTCCAGACTTAGATGATCCGGTAGAAATAGCCAAGTTAAAAATAGATGATCATGATGCTCAGAACAAATACATGAACTTGGAAGAAAGGCTCAAGGCAATAGAAGGTACTGAAGCCTTCTCTGTACTAAGTGCCAAAAAGCTTAGTTTGGTGCCAGATCTGGTTCTGCCTCCAAAATTTAAAGTGCCAGACTTTGAAAAGTATGATGGGACGAGGTGTCCAAAAGCACATCTTATCATGTTTTACCGAAAGATGACTGGTTATGTGAATGAGGACAAATTGCTAATACACTGTTTCCAAGACAGCCTCGTTGGATCGGCCCTTCGATGGTACAATCAACTTAGTAGAGAAAAGATCCGATCATGGAAAGACTTAGCATCAGCATTTTGTGAGTAATACAAGCATGTATCTGACATGGTACCTTATCGGCTAACTTTGCAGATGATGGAAAAGAAGCCGACGGAGACCTTTAGGTAATACGCTCAAAGATGGAGGGATGTCTCAGCTCAAGTAGATCCTCCATTAACCAAAATTGAAATAATGGTTCTCTTCATCAACACTTTGAAAGCGCCGTTTTACGATAAGTTGGTAGGAAGTGCCACAAAAGACTTCGCAGATGTTGTAATATCTGGGGAACTTATAGAGAATGTCATCAAAAGTGGAAGGATGGAAGGCCCCAAGAGCTCGAAAAAGGCAGCACCTGTAAAGAAAAAGGAGGCAGAAACCCATATGGTGGAAACTGAAAGCCATCACATTTCTAATCTTTACCCAGCCCAGCCACGACCTCGATATCACCCACCTCCGAACTTCTATTATCCTCCCCAAAACCTTTACTATCAAGCACCTCCTCCTTACCCCGTCTACGCGGTAGATAACCAAAGACCATTTGCCATGTTTCCACCAGATATCATGCCTGCTCAAAGCCAACCCAAAAATGAACAAAGACCGGCAAAACCCAATCCTGAAAAACCTCAATTCACTCCTATTCTCGTGTCATATGGAGAGCTGTACCCAAAACTGTTGGAAAAACAATTAATATCCCCACATTATATGGCACCCCTAAAGCTTCCATACCCAAAATGGTACGATCCTAATGCTAGTTGCATGTACCACGCTGGAAACTAGGGGCATTCTACAAAAAATTGTCTTGCCTTTAAAAAGAGGGTTCAAGGTCTTATCGATACAGACATTTTACGATTTGATGGTGCTAGTAATACGGCTGGAAATCCGCTCCCTAACCATACTGAAGGGAATGTAAATGTCATTGACAAAGGAGATGATGCAATCAAAGATGTTTCTATGATATGCCCTTATCCTCTTGGATTCGTTTTGAACAATTGGACTGCTGTGGACCTTCTTGTAGTTTCTAAGTCTTCTCCAGAGTAATGCTCAATGTTAACTCCTCTTTTTGTGTGTCCCTAAGTAATAGTGGGATTCTTTTGTAAAGAGCTTATGTTTGCTCTTTATCGTTTAAATGAACATTAATGGAGATGCATTTTGTCATGGTCTTTTCATTCTCATTAACTTCATAATTTTTCCCTTTTCTCACAGCTTGTCCTCACATGCACCTCATATCATGCCATAACATTATGCTTGTTGGTCCCAAT
The DNA here is from genome assembly GCA_020496765.1 of Gossypium stocksii. Taxonomy (NCBI): domain Eukaryota; kingdom Viridiplantae; phylum Streptophyta; class Magnoliopsida; order Malvales; family Malvaceae; genus Gossypium; species Gossypium stocksii. Next base: position 9,510,660 of record CM035623.1, read on the forward strand.
ACTTTGATGCTTCGCTATAGTTTTCTTTTCCATTCAACTTTCAGGCGCTCAGATATCAACGACATGAACAAACCCGTTACAAATCTTGAAATCGATTTCGAGAAAGCTATTTGTTTAGGAGAATTCGAAGTTGAGGAAAATGCTGAAGACTATGTCTCGTCTCTTAACTTACTAAGAATGGTAAAACAAGAAGATAAATAGATTCTACCTCATCAAGAAGCTGTCGAGATAGTAAACTTGGGGAATGAAGAAAAAAGGCAAGAAGTGAAGATTGGGACCTCTATTTCGGATGACACCAAACATGATCTGATCACTTTGCTTCATGAGTACCAAGATGTAATTACGTGGTCGTATCAGGACATGCCAGGCTTAGATGAGGATGTAGTGGTCCATAGACTCCCACTAAAACCAGAATGCAAACCTATTCAACAAAAGCTAAGACGAATGAGACCGGAAATACTGTTAAAGATAAAAAAATAAGTCAAGAAGCAATTTAATGCTGACTTCCTACAAGTCTCCAAATATCCAGAATGGGTAGCTAACATAGTCCCAGTACCAAAGAAAGACGGCAAGGTACGAATGTGTGTGGATTATCGCGATCTGAATCGAGCAAGTCCTAAAGATAACTTTCCCCTGTCACATATCGATACATTGGTGGATAATACAGCAAAACATTCATTATTTTCTTTCATGGATGGATTCTCGGGTTATAATCAGATAAAGATGGCCCCTGAGAATATGGAGAAAACTACATTCATAATAATATGGGGAACATTCTGCTATAAGGTGATGCCGTTCGGATTAAAGAATGCTGGGTAACATATCAAATGGCTATGGTGATGTTGTTTCATGACATGATGCACAAAGAAATAGAAGTCTATGTCGATGATATGATTGCTAAATCCCAGGGGGAAAGGGAGCATGTTGGGAACCTCAGAAAGTTGTTCGAAAGACTAAGAAAGTTTCAGCTGAAGCTTAATCCAGCCAAGTGTACGTTTGGGGCTACTTCGGGAAAATTACTAGGCTTTATTGTCAGTGAGAGAGGCATTGAGGTTGATCTAGATAAGATAAAAGACATACAAGAACTACCACATCCGCGCACATAAAAAGAAGTCAGAGGATTTTTAGGGAGGTTGAACTACATCGCTCGATTCATTGCTCAACTTACCAGCCAGTCTGACCCAATTTTTCGACTCTTTCGAAAACATAATCCGAGAGAATGGAACGAGGAGCGCCAAGAGGCTTTTGACAAGATAAAACAATAGTTTTCTAGCCCTCCAGTACTAGTACTGCCAACTTTAGGAAGACCGTTAATATTGTATCTGACTGTGTTCGAAAATTCAATGGGTTGCGTACTGGGGCAACATGATGAGTCAGGGAAAAAAGAAAAGGCGATTTACTACCTCAGCAAAAAGTTCACAGAGCATGAGGCAAAGTATCCGTCAATTGAAAAACTCTGTTGTACATTGGTTTAGGTAGCTCGGAGACTTAGGCAATATATGTTGTATCATACGACATGGCTAATTTCAAAGCTGGACCCAATAAAGAACATGATAGAATCACCTGCACTCTCAAGAAGAATGACACGATGGCAGATCCTACTATCAGAATACGACATCGTCTATGTGAGCCAAAAGTCGATAAAAGGGAGCGCAATAGCTGACTTCTTAGTAGTTCGAACAAAGGAAGAATACGAGCTATTAAGATTTGATTTTTTAGATGAAGACTTGATGTACATCACAGAAAAAGAGTGCGAGTCATCAAAAGAGAAGTTATGGAAGATGAGCATTGATGGTGCATCGAACGCATTGGGGCATGGGATTGGCGCAGTCTTAATATCACCAGAAGAGAACTATTATCCGTTCACTGCCAGATTGAACTTCTTCTGTACTAATAACATAGCGAAATATGAGGCTTGTATCATGGGAGTTCGCGCAGCTATTGAACGAAATGTCAAAATTCTAGAGGTGTATGGGGACTCAACGTTGGTGATTTACCAAATCCGTAGAGATTGGGAAGTGAGAGATCTGAAATTAGTCAAATATAACGATTTAGTGGTGGAACTGATCAAAGAATTCAAAGAAGTAACTTTTAATTACCTCCCATGAGAAGAAAACCAATTGGCTGATGCCCTTGCCACTTTGGCTTCAATGTGCAAAACAAACAAAGAAACGTAAATAATGCCTCTCCAAATGAGCATATATGAAGTCCCTACACAATGTTTTAGCATCGAAAAAGAGCCAGATGGACGGCCATGGTTCCACGATATCTTAGAATATGTCAAGAATCAAAGGTATCCTAAATAAGCAAATGAGAACGACAAAAGAAAAATCAGAAGAATGACAGTGGGATTCGTTCTTGATGGGGACATCCTGTACAAAAGAGGAAAAGATCAAGTACTTCTGAAATGTGTGGATGCCGTTGAAGCCAGAAAAATACTTGAAGATGTCCATGAAGGAATTTGTGGGACCATGCCAGTGGTTTCACTATGGCAAGACAGATTATGAGGCTTGGTTATTACTGGCTGACGATGGAAAGTGACTGCATTAGTTATGCACGAAAGTGCCACAAATGTCAAATTTACGGCGATAAAATTCATGCAGCCCTTTCGCCCCTTCATGTTATGACTTTTCCGTGGCCTTTTTCTATGTGGGGCATGGATGTTATAGGGCCAATTTCCCCAAAGGCTTCTAATGGACACCGATTCATATTTGTGGTTATAGACTACTTCACAAAATGGATAGAAGCCATTTCATTTGCTAATGTGACAAATACTGCAATTTGCAGGGTCTTGAAAAAGGAAATCATTTGTCGATATGGTTTGCCTGAGAGAATCATTTCAGATAACGCTTTGAATCTGAACAACAAGATGATGAAGGAAATGTGTGAACAATTTCAAATAAAGCATCATAACTCCTCACCCTATCGCCCGAAAATGAACGGAGTTGTGGAAGCGGCCAACAAAAATATTAAGAGGATTATTGGGAAAATGACCGAGACATATAAAGATTGGCACGAGAAGCTACCATTCACTTTGTATGCATATCGCACATCTATGCAGACATCCACAGGAGCAGCTCCTTTCTCTCTGGTCTATAAAATGGAAGCGGTGCTACCCATCGAAGTTAAAATCCCCTCTCTGCGAGTATTAATGTAGTCAAAAATAGAGGAATCAGAATGGGTTCGAGCTCGATATGACCAGTTAAATCTTATCGAAGAAAAATGCTTGAAGGCAATATGTCATGGACAGATGTACCAAAAGAGAATGATCACAGCCCATAACAAGAAAATACGGCCAAGAGAATTCCACGAAGGAGAACTCGTGCTGAGAAAGATTCTCTCAATACAAAAAGACTTCAGAGGAAAATGGGCACCAAATTGGGAAGGACCATACGTCGTAAAGAAGGCATTTTCGGGTGGAGCTTTGATTCTCACTGAGATGGATGGGAAGGAGTTACCTAATCCAGTGAATTCAGATACTGTGAAGAAATATCAAGCTTAAAAAAAACCAAGGTGAAAACCCGAAAAGGGCGTCTTGATTAACACAAAAGATTAGGATGAAAACCTAAAAGGGCGTCCTAATGAAGCAAACCCGGGCTTAAAGAGCAAGGCGATTTGAACGGTGGGTCAAACAACGAGACTACAGTATTTGAAGCATTTCTGAAAGCTCGAAATCTTCTACACAAGAAGCCATACTTGAAAAGATTCTCGATTGACAAATGTGGAAGAGTTCATGCGTTGAATACCTAGAGCATTTGTATCCGCTGAATGCGATCCCCTTTCTCTTTATGACACTTTTTACTATCCTTGGTTAACTTTCTTTGTTTGTTACCTTTGAAATAAATAAATGTGAGGTATCCCTTTCACACCTAACTGACCATTTTCATGCATCTCATTGTGTGGTGTATTTAAATAATAAATAGTAAAATGACATACTCTGAATAAAAGAAATGTTAAGCATTACCTGGATGAGAATCTGATAAGTACAAGAGTCTCAAAGCAAGGACAAAGTTTAACAGGGGGCAAAAGAGTGATATCTGAGAAACATAGATTACTCGTAAAGCTTGAGGACAGGTACAAAGCCTGAAGAGAAAGTCAAGAATCGAAAAAATGAATGCAGATCATCACAAAGATTGTGACGAAAAGGGATATGTGATAAACAAGCTTAAGGCGCATAGCATTATCATATAGGCATAAAGGCATTTAAGAAAACATGTGCATATCATGATAACATCATGCATGACATATACAGGTACTCCAGCAAAGCAAGAGGTTTTGATGATAGCTGTACTGAATCAAGGAAAAAGACACCTAAGTTCCACCAGATGATATGTTTTGGTATTCTGTTAGTTAATTTCTGTTTTTCAAAAATCAACTCATATTGCGAGAGGTGAGTTGAGCCTCGGGACACGCTGAGGTATTTTTAATTTCTGTTTTTCAATTTATGTTTCAAAAAATCAACTCATATTGCGAGAGATGAGTTGAGCCTCGGGCCACATGCCGAGGTATTTTTAAATTCTATTTTTCAAGTTTCTGTTTTTCAAAAAAAATCAACTCATATTGCGAGAGGTGAGTTGAGCCATGGGACACGCTGAGGTATTTTCAATTTCTGTTTTTCAATTTATGTTTCAAAAATCAACTCATATTACGAGAGGTGAGTTGAGCCTCGGGGCACATGCCGAGGTATTTTCAATTATTGTTTTTCAAAAAATCAACTCATATTACGAGAGGTGAGTTGAGCCTCAGGACACGCTGAGGTATTTTTAATTTTTGTTTTTCAAAAAAATCAACTCATATTGCGAGAGGTGAGTTGAGCCTCGAGCCACATGCCGAGGTATTTTTAATTTTTGTTTTTCAATTTCTGTTTTTCAAAAAAATCAACTCATATTGTGAAAGGTGAGTGGAGCCTTGGCTCATACGCTGAGGTATTTTTTAATTTATGTTTCAAAAATCAACTTATATTGCGAGTGGTGAGTTGAGCCTCGGGTCACATGCCGAGGTATTTTCAAATTCTTTTTTTTTTAATTCCTATTTCTCAAAAATCAAATCATATTGCGAAAGGTGAGTTGAGCCTCAGGTCACACGTTGAGGTATTTTCAATTTCTGTTTTTCAAAAATCAACTCATATTACGAGAGGTGAGTTGAGCCTCGGGTCACATGCTGAGGTATTTTCAAATTCTATTTTTTAATTTCTGTTTTTCAAAAGTCAACTCATATTGCGAGAGGTGGGTTGAGCCTTGGCTCACACGCTGAGATATTTTCAATTTCTGTTTTTCAATTTATGTTTCAAAAATCAACTCATATTGCGAGAGATGAGTTGAGCCTTGGGTCACACGCTGAGGTATTTTCAATTTCTGCTTTTCAATTTATGTTTTCATCAAAATCAACTTATATTGCGAGAGATGAGTTGAGCCTCAGGTCACACGCTGAGGTATTTTCAAATTCTGTTTTTCAATTTATGTTTCAAAAAAATCAACTCTATTGCGAGAAGTGAGTTGAGCCCCGGGTCACACACTGAGAACAAGATTGGAGCTGATCGAAGACACCAGATTTTGCCTCCTTTAAGTTGCAGTGGAGCTGATAGAAGATATCAGATCTTACCTTTCTGAAGTTGCAGAAGAGAATACCACAAACCTTATCTCACTGAAGTTGTAGAAGAGCGGATTGAAGTTGTAGATCTTATCTTCCTGAAGTTGCAGTGAAGCAGATCGAGGACAACGAATCTTATATACCTGAAAATGCGAGTAGATTGAAGCTACAAGTCATATCTCTGAAGTTGCAGCAGATTGAACCAAAGCTACAAGATGCAATGGACTGGAAAGAGACTACCTGAACAAGAAGAGCACCAAAACAAGTCAAGACTCGGCAAGACCGGAAAAAATTGGCCTTTCTTTGTGTCTTTGTTCTATTCCCGTTACACGACAATGAGCAAAGAGGGGCAGCTATTGTAGGCCAATTTTGACCCAATTTTAAACCCATTGCAGACCCAACCTATAAACCCAAACCTGAGTGGCCCATTCCCATACCCAAAATACATCAAGACCCAAATCAACCTAAACTAACCCAAACAAACCACCCAAATAACCTAAAACGCAATTAAGCCCAATACAACCTTAGCCCAAAATCAGAAAAACAAAAATAGAAACCCTAGGAACCCTAGCCGCAACCACCCCTCTGACACCCCCACTTGCATCTGCCAGCTGCCACGAGCACCGCCACCAGTCACCTCCACCAAGTTGCACCTGCGAGCATTGAAGAGAAATGACAGAAAATATAAACAAATCTTGTAAAAAATGGCTATAAAAGCCAAATCAAAATCTTGTAAAGGGATTCGGCAGTTTCTAATCAATAAAAAGCAAATAGATTTCTAAAACTCATACAAACAGAGGTTGAATAACAAATCAGAGAACCAACGGTTAAGGAAATCAAAATAAAAAACCAAAGGTGATCCCTTTTTTAGTTTTCCAATCGATTTTCCTTTTTCTTTTTCCTTTTCTTTTTTTTTCCTACTGTACACGCATACATATATATAACATATATATTATTAAAAAAACTAGAAAATTTACTTTTTTTGAAAATCCGGCCACCGTGTACGGTGACCGGTGGCGGCGCCGGCGACGGAGGAGAACGGCGGACCACAGCGGCACCCAGGGCCGAAGCTCAGGCTCAGCCAGAGAGAAAATTCCTCCCCTTCCCCTTTTTTTTCTTCCTCACGCTACAAAATGAATTTTTTTTCAAGGAAATGTGCCTTTTATAGTTTCCCAAAACGACGTCGTTTTGGGGTTGGCCATTAAGCCCCAAAACGATTGAGCATGACCCGATCCGTCTGACCCGACCCGCCTCAGGATCCGCGAGTTTTTGAGCGGAAGGGCTAATTGCGCTCCAGACCCTCCTTTTTTTTCAAGCTTTTGCAATTAATTTTTTGATATTTTTAATTTGGCCCCGAAATTTGTCGCGCTTTTCAATTTAGTCCCCGCTGATGCGCTGCGTTTTGATGGGAAGGAATAATTGCTGTTTTGGTCCTCCTAGGTTACGCGCGTGATGCATTTTGATCCTTTTTCTTTAGTTCTTTTTAAAATTGCCCCAAAACTTCGTTTTTGTTTCGAATTTAATCTTTTTTCATATTTAAGTTGATTTTTATATTATCTTTGCTCTTTTATTTTATTTTAAATATTATTTATATTATTCTTATGATTATTATTATTAATATTCTTATTATTACTATTATTTTTATTCCTTTTATTATTTATTATCAATATATTATTACTATAGTTACCATTATTATTTCTAATATATATATATTACGTACATACTTTTAATATTATTTTTATGTATATATCTTTAATATATATGTATATAATTATGTAGTATTATCAATAGTTGTTTTTAACATTAATATTATTTCTAAAATGTATATATTATATATATTTTAATACTATATTACGTATATATATTTTTAATATTATATTTTTTATTTATATTATGTATATATTTTTAATATTATATTATTCATATATTTTTATATTATCTCATGTATATATTTTCAATAACTATATTATGTATGTATTTTTAACACTATATCATGTACATATTTTTAATATTATGTATATTACTACATTATATTTAGTTTTCCTTATACATATATATCATGTTTTACTATTATTTTTATTTATATATACCTATATATGTTATAATATCATATTTAGTATTATTTGCATCATTATTATGTTTACTATCGTATGCATTATTATTGTTGTCATTATTAACATATATATATTATTATGTACATATTATTATTTTATATTATTATTACCAAATATATTATTTTTCTTATTTTATTATTAGTACATTATTTCTTTTATTTTCCTTTATTGTAAATATCATCGTTATTATTATTTAATGTTCTCATATTATGTTAATATTTTTCATTAATTATATCATTGTTTGCATCGTTTATTTATTTATGAATTCTTACTTTAGAAATATTTCTTTCATGTTTTTAATTAATTTCAATAAATAAGGCAACGTACCGATTTAACATTAAGTCATCGATTTCATCGCTATGTTGGGTGAAATTCGTCGGCTCGTGTTAAAAATGGGACGTCCTTCTAAAAAACTAAAAACATAAGATTTCTCATTTCTTTCAATCAGATCGTGATTAAATATCAAATTGAACTCGTATTTTTGAAAATTAAGACAACATGTGTTTAATAAGATACCAATTTTGGGCGTCACGAGGGTGCTAATATCTTTCTCGTGCGTAACCGACTCCCGAACCCTATTTTTCTCTGAATTTTGACGTAGACCTAAACTCTGCCTTCTTTTTACCCAAAAATATTTTTTTCCGCTAAAAAGAAGTTTTATTAGGTGTCCGATCACACCTAGAAAAAAGGATCGGTGGCTACAAATAGTAAAGTGAAGATTGGTTTATTTTAATCATGGAAACAACAAAATTAAAGCACATGGCCCCCTCAATCTAAAGTATAATTAATAGGGCTAAGTGTTCAAGATTAAGCACACCCAAAAAGGAAAAAAAACAAATTAGGTAAATTGCATATTAATTTAAGAGTTTAAAAGTCAAAAATAATTTAAGGATTTTATTTTATTTTAAGGTGTTTGGTTTGCAAACTAACCTACTATTTCTTCACGCATGCTCATGTTAGCATGACCTAATAATTTTTTTGTTATAATTCATATTTTAGTATATTTGGATTAATTTTTTTTACATTTTTCGTGTTTGATTTATGTTTGGGGTTCGTGGTTATTCTTCTCAATAATTTTATCTTTAAGATTCGAACCCCGTTTTCTCATTAAGAATGTAATATATCTTAACACTACACTCAACACTTGTTGGTATATTTTTGGATTCAGAGTAAACGCAACATAATTTGTATAATCCTTAAATTTTCATTATATTGAGTGTGTTTGAAGTTAGGTTATCCCATTTAAATGAAAATTGGGGAAAAGCAGACGAATATAGGGGGGTTGGGATGAGCATCAACCCCCTAAAATAGAAAATTACTATTTAAGTCTCCTAATTTTTTTTAAAATTTTAAATTATTAAATGTAAAATTATTCATTGAGCCTTAAAATTATAAAAATTCGATTTAATTATCTAAAAATTATAAAAATGTAAACTATAAAAAATTAAAATTTCATTCAACTCTTAAAAAAAATTGTTCCGGCTTCGCTAGTTGTAGAGGACCATTTGACAAAGTAAAGGCCCTTTAATTAATGTTCATTAACAGGCCTAAAAAAGTTAAATAGATATATAGCTATTAGACCTACTTAATGACATTAAATTAAAGAGAAGGATTTATTTCTAAAAATTTAATAATATGATTATATTCTATCAATAAAAAATACTATATATTACGTCATTAAAGAGGAAAAATAAATATTAGAGCATGTAAAAATTGACCAAAACTATATACTATTTCATTGCTGTAAATTTCATAAACCAAAAGGAAAAATTAATGAAAAAAAATCACCAGAAAAAGTAACAGCATGAACAAACAGAAGATGAAGAACATAAAAGAGAAGAAATGCCTGGCTTTCCCATGTACGCCGCTCCATTTTTTTTTCTCGAAACGATATATATATCGGCGGCCGGCCGATCGACGCCGGATGTGCTTCAGTCAACCGCGCAAAGGGAAGCTTGAGAAGATAGAAATTTGCCAGAAAGATGGTTGAAATTACTATAATCAATTTGTAAGCGACCCATAACATCATATTTATTCTTCATCTTCTTCATAACTTTTGTTTTTTTCCTGGGATTATCTGAAACAAAAACAGCAAAAGATTATGAAATGATAAGGGAAACCAAAAAAAAGAAGAGATTATACAGGAGTTAACACAAAGGAGATGAGACCAGCATATATATATATATATATATATATATATATTATAAAAGAGGCAGGAAAAAAAGGGAAGGGTGTTCCCAAGAAGATGAGACCAGCGTTTCCCGTTTTAATGTTGCCTTCATATGTAAACACAATTATAAAATGCGAATAGGATAAATAAAAACTTTGAAATTTATAAATATATAATACTTTTCTTTAGTTGACAAAAAATACGGTTTTTTTTTTATTTTTATAAATATATAATACTTTAAATAGCTAATAAGTTGTGTTGAGTATCCAAGTTTAAATTTTATTATTTATATTTACACGTATATGTGTTCCTGATTTTAATTTTATTTTAATTTAAATTTCATCGTGTGTTTCCTGTTTAAATTTATTTTAATTTAGGTTTAGATATAATTTGATAATATGTCAGTTTGTTTGTGCATGTTATTGTAATTTTATAGACGTATTACTTGTAATTGGGAATTGTAATTTGTACCTTAAAAAAAATTCTTTTTAATGTTTTTTAATTTAGATTCACATATATTTTGATTATCAAACTATCCATCTGTACAAGTAGTAATTTAATTCTAATCGTGGTTATATTTGTAAGGCCAATTCTAATTCTATAGGAAAAATTATTTTAACCCTCAATTTAATTTTTTATCTTTTTTAATCTTTAAACTAGTATTTTTTTGTCAAATTATCTTAAAATGGATGGAAAAGTTTGTCACACCCCAAAATATAGGGGTTAATTGAAATAATTAATTAAGTAGTGACCTAGGTTAAATGGTTAAGTAGTTAATATACTCTTTAAAGGTCTTAGGTTTAAGCCATTACTTTTTCAGTTATTTCCTTTTTATTTTTAACAAATTAGGATGAAAATCACACTAAAAAAATATTATTTGGAGTAAAAATTAAATAAGAAATGAGTAGCAGCCCAATGATTAATACGCCTAAACGCCCCTTTGCTTACCCAAGTTTGAGTCACCCCTTACCCGATTCCATTTCCTTCTATTCAGCAATAGGGGTAAATTACTAAACATCCCCTCAAAGTTTGAAAACCCTAAGTATTTAGTCCTATCCCTAATAGCATTAGAAGCTTTGCTTTCTTTTTCAAATTCAAGCATAATTTTTGCTCATTTTCCCTATTTTTCCTACCTTTTCTTTTCATCATCTTCTTTGCATAATATTTTCTCCATTGTTGAAATTATTTTTGTTTCCCAAATCAAAATATATTCCCGATTCAAGCTGTTTTTCAACCAAAATTGTAATCGCTATTACAAACATTCTTTAATTGTTGCTAAGAATCGATAAGTATGTCTCGATTTTGATGTTTAATCTCAAATCTTTATAGAATTTCTATCTAATGATAATCTTGCAATCGATTAAACATTCTTTAATGGTTCTTGCCAAAATCTTTCGATAATATCATTGAATCTTGATACGCAATGTTAATACATACAAACTATATTGTTGAAGGACCTGATTTAGGTGAACCGAACCATTCTTGATCGAGAAGAACGTCATTTAGGCTCCCGATGAAAGGTGTGTGTTCTTTTACAAGTGAATCGGGGTAAACTGTGTATAGGAATAGGGCCATACGGCCCCTCACACGGCTATGTAACCCTGAAACCCTAGGCTAGTTCGTGAACCACATGGCCATAGTCCTCCCACACGGCAGTGTCCCTCTTGTAAGTTAATTTTGCAATTGCCACATGGTTACAATTTGTTACACAGCTTGGCCACATGGCCGTGTAACCTTTCCACACGGCTTAGAGCCTCTCACATGGCCATGTGACCCTTGATTTATAATTTTGCCCAGAATTTTGTGAATTGATCAATTTAATCCATGAATAGTCTCTAAATTATTTTTAGCGTTTTTATCTCATTCAATTAAGTCCCTGATATTATGAATAATGTTGGAATCTATGATCTGATTGACTAAATTGTTACTGTACATGCATGATATGTGATTGGTTCATATTTATTGTCATTAGTTTATTGATAAATTATTATTGTTACTTGTACCATTGTGTTTTCGATTTCACGATCAACATGACTACTGTTACTGAAAAACTGAATACATGTCATATATGGCCACTACTATTTTTAATCTAAATACATGATAAGCATGTTTATTGTTTTTGTATTTTATTGTACTATTACTAGCATGTCATATTGCATTGTATGGGGTGAGATGATTGAAAGGAGTAAGTGCTTGTAGTTTATTTGCAAACACTAGTGGTTTATCCACAAATTTATTGGCAACTTTTATCTGCAAACCGTTGTGCATTCACAACCTATTGGCAATGTATTAACTTGCAAACACTTATTGCTTATCCACAACTTTTACTAGAGAAGTTAACTTCAAGCAAACTTAATCTAACCTATCCGTTTTCCCTTTCTTAGAAGTTTTGCAGTTTAATTGAAAAAGAAAGGTAAAAAGTCATTAAAAAACAACTCTATCTCAAAGCCCTCTCATCCTAAACTCTCTCACAATCATTTCACTACGTGTAAAGTTTTTACAACTTAGCTAATCAGTTAAGTGTTCTTTTCATAATTCATGAAATAGTGATATGATAGTTGTCATTAGTTTTTGTAGACAATATTATATTATTATTGTGTTTTAGTAAATGTTGAAAATAAAATTTTTACTATTTTGGGGAACTAATGTTATCATATTATTGTTTTTGGAAACTAAGGATTTTGTGTTATTATGCATGGTTTCCACTGTAGCAAGTTAGTGTTAGTTCTGAAATTGTTGTTACATTTGTTAGATTTTTTTTTAAGTTGTTGAAATCGTAAGAATTATTATGTTGTTATTATTATTGTTACACTTGTTAAATATGTTCTATGTATGGTATAAAGAAGTTGTGTTATTGCATATAGTTGTCATTATAGTAAGTTGGTGATAATTTGATTGGATTCTTTGTTATTGAATTGTTGAAATTGATAGATTTATTTTGTAATAATTAAAATGTAATATTTGGCAACCTCAAGATGGCAAATTGAATCTTGGACAAATCTATTTGAATAAAGATATGCATTTGACTGATGATAGAGTCATATTCCAATCAACCAGACCTTTAAGAGCAATGATGCCTTGCAAAACATGAAAAAGAGGATCTTGAGGAAAATCCAAGTGTAGATCATCCGTAGTCTATGTGACTCTTCAACTACATCCCTTAGGAGCATGGCCTAAAGGTTTTCAACTCAATATGATGTCCATCGAAACTATAAATAACAACAAAAACTGATGATAACAATCAAATTTTTAAATACTAAAATAGATTAACTGTAACACCCCATACCCGACCCCATCGTCGGGTTTGAGCTGCAAGATGCCTCATTCATTGTTAAAGCAAATACGGTCACAAGTTATATCAATTTAATACTTTATATGCGCTAACATGTTCATTACATCATCATTTTGTAATATATTATCTTGTTTGGGGTTTATCCGAGCTTACGAAAGCTCTTTAGATAACTGGAGACCATTTGAGGACTAAAATGCAAAGTCTCCAAACTTTACCGAACTGGTGTTGCAACTTTAACAACTAAGCACTTGAACTATATATTTATCAATTTAACTCAGATCTATGTAAGCTCCTAATAATAAGTGGAGTGGTTCAAATTGACCCTAAATCTACAAATATATTAAATATTTATCAGAGACATTATAAAAAAAACTTATAACCTAAAATAAATTTTAAATGTTAGGTATAAATATCTTTTTACCTTCGTGCTAGTGGAAAAGATAAGGGATGAGAATGGATCAACATTGTAAAGACATTTGCACCTAAGCCTATACTTGTAGGAGGGTGAAGTAATCATTCAATTGCTTTTGTTTTTTAATTGGTTGAATGTAGACCTGTCCAAGAATCGAGTAGTCCACCCGACTTGACATGGGCTGAGATTGGACAAGGAATTTTGCACCTCGGGTCGATCAGCTCGATTTCAATTTAAGTAGTAAAAATTATTTTTAAATTTAAATTTAATTCTAAAATATATAAAATACAAACTAAAAATGTATTTTTAGTATTTAATTACTTTTTGAATAGTAAAATAATTTTTTTAAACGAGCTGAGCTAGTTGAAAATGAGCATTGGCTTGAAAAATTTTTGGAACTAGATAATGGCCAATTATCTTTGCAACTAGATAATGTCCAATTAACCTCCTCATTTCTAGCTCAATGTCAAATTTAGCCACACCAATGACAATGACTCATTCAATTGGAAAGCCTATAACTAGAGCTACAACTTTTAACGTGATTGTCATTTCAATATAGAGGAAGTGGAAGGTAAGAGTCTCCAATTTCCACGTTTCCATCAAGACTATAAGTAATGGCGACCACATTGAAAACGAGGTACTTTGGCCACATTCAAAAACCCCGCTACATCTAGACAATTCTATATTGAACGTTCTCTTCATTCAATATCATAGACTGTATGTTTGGATGAATTTGAAGATTTCATTCCTCAAATTAGTAAATAAACGAAAAAATAAATCAATATTTTAAATTCAATATAATAAAAATATAATACTAAAATTTAAAATTAATGAAAAATAAATATATAATTAATAAGTTATTAAAAAAACATTCATATCAAGTTATCATCGACTACTAGAGCTATAGATTCATTTTCCTTAACAAAGTCATAATAGTATGATTTGTTTTCCTTAACGAATTCATAATAGGATTTAAAAGATTGATTTTAAGGTGAAAACAAAAGATTCAAAGAGATTTTTTGCTTAAAAACTTGACAATAATGGAGGCAACTTTAATTTTAGTGGAAAAAAAGCAAATGAGGATAGAAGGCATTTATAGGTATGGCGAAATTCTTTTTTCTTTAGGAGTCTTCGTTTATGATGGTTAGGTTAAGGAAAATAGTTAAAATTTAACATTAACTAAACTCGACACCCATGGGTCCCAGAGCTCCTATTAAGGCATTTATTGTTACTACAAATCTCCAGTGAGAAAAATCTCGAACACATGAATGGAACTCGAATAGGAAATGAAGAAATAGGATAAGGCTCCAAGGCGTGTATCAAACTACTATCTTTAAGGTTATATATGCCCTCACCTATCTTCGGTGTGCAAAAGAATTTCAAGCAAATTAACCTTGAGGATACAATGAAACCAATGACTATTTGCGTTTTGCACTGACGAGAATAGCCCACTAAGCACCTGATAAATGTATAACAAGAAACTCAATTTCTACAAAGAATTTCTGTAGCAACTCTTTATAGAACAATATAATAATATTAGAAAATGAAGAATGATAGAAAGAACTTTTAGAACTTGTTGGTGTGTCTTCCAAATGAAATCACATTCCTATTTATAAGAATTTTCATGTCTCTTTATAGAGACATCTTTCAATAGGTGTCTTTATGAATAAATAAATAAAATGATAATTCATTTAAATTTATAACCGGTCAATTAATATTGTTTGAATAGTTATAATTCTTTTTCAAAAATCAAAGGATATAACTTTTGACAAATGACCAAAAGATTTATCTTTTGATTAATTACACATATTCATGTATAGTTATTGGAACTATAATTTTTTTAAATGTTCCAACAATCTGCCCCTATTTTCAAAATATTTTAGATTTTGATATTCTTGAAAATCAATTTGCATAAATGAAGGTGTCTTATGATTGAACCTTCACTTAGAGAAAATATGTTAAAGTTAATTGAAATTGCATAGTAGACTAAGCTTTGAACCAACTATTCTATTTGATTAGCCGGATACATCTCACAAAATGATTTCAACATTGGTCAATACATACTATTTAGAGGAACTATTATGGCCATGTGTCTGTGTCCTATTTTCATGAGTGATGTCAAAGCCAAGACCTTGAGCTCCTAGAAGCGGCCACACTTCCACTCACATAGGTAGATTACATCAAGACAATTCTCGTAATTATAACACTCTACCATATTTATGTTATGGGTCCATTAAGAGTATATTACTCATCCTTCCCTTATCATTACGGGTACCTAGCACTTTAATCTTAGGATAGATTTATTTATAGTGCTAACAGTAACATACTAATGATGTACTTTGTCTCATTGAACTCAAGACTTGACGTTATGCCAAGCGTTGAGTCGAGTTTTCATCATGGGTGACTCTAATTAATGGGCTTGAGTTCCATCGCTTTTGAGGTCATTTTTACTGCATCTCTAACAAGACTTTTTGTCAAAGGATCTACCAAATTTTCACTTGACCTCACATAATTAATAGTGATCACTCCATCAGAGATTAATTATCAGACGTAGCTATGTCTTAATTCAATGTGTCTAGACTTTCCATTATGTACTTGGTTATATGCCTTTGCTAAATAGCCTTACTATCACAATGGATAGAAATAGGTGAAATTGGCTTAGGCCATAAAGGTACATTGTAAAGTAAATTTCTTAACCATTCTGCTTCTTTAGATGCAGCGGCTAATGCAATAAATTTTGCTGCTATGGTGGAATCAGTAATACCTGTTTGTTTCTTGGAACCCTAAGAAATGACTCTTCTACCAAGAATGAAGATCCATCCACTATTAGATGCATGATTTTCCAAACTTATAATCTAACTAGCATTCAAATACCCTTCTAAAACTGGAGGATATCCATTATAACACAACCTATAGTTAATAGTTTTCTTTAAGTACCTAAGTACTCTATTCAAAGCTTACGAATGCAAACTACTTGGATTACTTGTGTACCTACTCAATTTCCCAATAGCATATGCAATATCTGGTATTGCACAAGTCATTATGTACTTAAGATAATCAATTAGACTTGCATATTTCAATTGATCAATTTTCCTACCAACATTAGATACTAATTTTATTTGAGGATCCATGGGTGTAGATGTTGGTATACAATTGAAAAGATCAAACTTTTTAAGCACATTTTTAACGTAATGTGATTGTCATAAAGCTATAGTGCTTTCCTCTCGGATTATTTTTATCCCAAGAATAACATTTGTTACACCTATATCCTTCATAGCAAAGTTGTTTGACAAGAATTTCTATAACGCCCCAAAATTCTTGATTTTGGCTTTTTATGAATTTGTAGTGCAAAAATTCATGAATATATGTTCTACATTAATTTGACACAAATAATTGTCTGTTTGAGTGGATATGTGCTCTGGGTGTGTTTGGGGAGGTCCCAAGTTCAAGCAAAGACTTGGGTTAAATTTTGGTTTTTATTTCAATAAGCTTGATTCTTGGACAATAGACTTTTAAGTATTTATTAGTAAAAGCATATCAGAATGAGCCTGCTGGTCTGGTGGATAAGAGGAGAGGGTTTATGCATGTGGTCCTGTGTTCGAAACACAATAGGGGCATTAATTTTTACTACTATTGTTGTGTAAGAATTTGAGTTTTAATGTGACACTGAGTAGTGGGATAGTGGAGAGAATCTGAGAGGAAATTATTTGGTTAGTTGTTAGTTTTCCCAAAAATCCAGAGTTCTGACGTTCTCTAACTCTCTCTGCTGAAACTTTCTAAAAAAATCTCCCATTTTCACCTTTTTTTTCTTTTTCGTTCAGCCAAAAATTCCTCTCTTGCTACCGTTTTCTTTGGTTTTTGACTTGTTTTAGTCTTGTTCCTGCGTCAACAAGTGTTTGCACGTTTTCGGTAAGGCTAAAGATATTCTTTTTGTTTCGATTTGATGGGGTATTGGATTATTAAGGATTTTTCTTGTTGTTTAGGAGTCAATTGATAATACTGCTAGACGACGTTCTAACCAGCAAGGAATCGTCGTTGTTCTTTAGAGGTAAGTTGTCGCTAGTTTCAGGTTTTGACTGTGCTTAATAACTCAGATTAAGTGACTGAATTTGGGCTTCCCATTAACGATTATAGGTTCTGGAGTACTCGGAATAGCGTTAACGTCAAAAACGGACCAGGTGTGTACTCTAATTGCACAGAAATTATGCTCTGGCGAAAGCTGAAAACAAAACTGTCGATGCCATACGAGCATGTAGACTACCCATGTGAAGGCCGTGTGGTGAGACACGGCGGTGTGATCGATGAATTAGATCGTGTCACTCGACACGGGCATGACGGGCACGACCGTGTGAGGCTGGTGAGGCCGTGTGCGAGACCAGGCTTGACCAATTAGGCCGTGTGGGCTATAAGGGCGTGTGGGTCCACACGAGTGAACTATATGGGCGTGTACGATTTTGGGCCAGGCCGTGTGACACACACGACTAAGGTCAATTTGGGTCGTGTGGGCCACATGGGCGTGTAGGCCAACACGGGCAGGCCATGTGGGCGTGTAAGCCCATTTTTTTGTATTGTACTGTAAGGTTGTACGGGTCGCCTAAGTCGACTGTGACCTGACGTAGGGTCGGTAAGCGTTACTTAGACCCCTATTATGTGATGTGATAATGAGATGTATGTGATAGCATGTTATAAATTGGCATGTGTACTGATTCTATTTTGATATGTCTATATGATCTGATATTTTGCATAATAGCATGCCATGATTTTATGCTGCATTGAGTTAGGATTGGTGTTGAAGTGAAGGAAGTATGAAAGCTATTAGCCTATTATCTAGCAGCTATGCTGCATATATCTGATATGTGCCGTTTCATAATACCTTATGGTGTGTAGGGTTGGATGGGTTGATTTTATCCTCATACTTGGTATGTAGGACTGGGTGGGTCGATGGTATCCCCAGAGGGTGTGTAGGGTTGGACGGAGATGGTGTGCAGGGTTGTTAGGCATGATTTTTGATCTATTTTGCATGCGATATCTGTATGGGCTAAGGCCCGTTATATCTGTTTCTGTATCTGTTTGAGCTTGAAAGCCTTATTATATTCTGATTCTGATTCTAAATGGACTATAGTCTACACCGACTCTGTAATGGGCTTAGGCCCGAATTATGACTGTTATTTATATATGTGCATGCTATACTGTGGGGATGTACACACTGTCTTTGCCAAAACTCACCCCTTTATTGTTTTATCTGTCAAGCAATCCCCAACAGTAGATGGATCAGGGTAGCGGAGGGCTCGATGGTGACCACTGCTAGATACTTTTTGGATTTTACGAATTTTCTGTTTTTAATTATTTTGGGGTTATTTATGTAATTTTGGACTTGGACTGCTTTTGGTTTTATTTGGGGTTTTAATTGTTATTTATGGATTATTTTTAAACGGCAAACCCTCAAAAGCTTTGTTTTCCTAAAAATAAGCAAAGAGCTTCCGCATAAAAGAAATGGGTTTAAGCAAATAACTTGACTCGTGCTTTTCTGACTTAAGTAAAGATAATCATCGAAACGATTTTTGATTGGTTAAGGCATTTCCAAAAACACTCTAATGTAACATCGCAAGATTTGGCCATAACGTCTAGGTCAAGTTTAGGGTGTTACAATTTCTTGGTGTTTTCTATTTGTTCCAAATCCATGCCAGAAATGAGCATGTCATCTACATATAAGCAAACTATGACACATTTTCCATTTTCAAATTTTCTATATATGCACTTATTGGATTCATTTATTTGATAGCCATTAGCTAAAACAACCTTGTCAAACTTTTGATGTCATTTTTTTTGTGCTTGTTTAAGTCTATTTAATGATTTAACAAGCTTAGATACCTTATGCTCTTGTCCTAAAATAACAAATCCTTACGGTTGTTCCATGTACACTTCATCTACTAATTCACCATTTAAAAATGTAGTTTAAACATCCATTTGGTAAACAACTAAATTATATATAGAGATGAGTAGTATTAAGAGTCTAGTTGTTGCAATTCTTAGTATTGGAGCATAGGTATCAAAATAATCAATACTTTGTTTTTGTGTAAAACCTCTGACTACCAACATTGCTTTAAATTTATCAATGGCTCCATCGACCTTCATTTTCTTTTTAAAGATCCATTTACAACATATTGGTTTAAAACCCGGTGGAAGATCAACTAAGATCCAAGTTTGATTACCCATTATTTAATCTATCTTATTATTTATTGCTTTTTTCCAAAAAGTAAAGTCTTGAGATTTCATTGCCTCTTCAAATGTAATAGGATCAGATTCCATATTATGACAATAAGTTATCTTATTGGATATACTTTCACCTTTTTGCTTCTACAAGAAACATAATGAAGTTTAGTCCAAAATCTTTGACCTTTTTAATCCTCTTACTTCTTTTTAATTCTTGACAAGATTCATCATTATTATCAATTTGTTACAATGAAATCTCATTCTCATTTGAAGAATGAATCAATTTTTGTGGTTGTAATCTTGAAACAGAATTAAATCTATTTTCATCAAAAATAACATCTCGTGATTCAATAATAATATTAATTGAAATTGAATTGTCTGGTTCAATTACCATGAACCTATATGCCTTGCTATTATGTGCATATCCTATAAATATGCATTCAATTCCTCTTTCATTTAAATTTTTACGTTTAGGTGTTGAAACTTTGATAATAGCTCTACAACCCCAAACCTTCAAATGATTAAGATTTGGTTTCCTTTTTCTTCCATTGTTCATAGGGGGTATTTTAGTTTCCTTATTAGAAACTCTATTCAATATATGACAAGCTGTTAGAACAACTTCTTCCTAAAAATCTTGTCCAATACCTAAATATGATAACATTGAATTTACCATTTCAGTCAAGACTCTATTTTTTCTTTCAACTACACCGTTTTGTTGTGGTGTGTAAAGGGCTGGAACTTGATGGACAATTCTAGTATATTCAAAATAACTTGGATTATAGTATTTTCCATCTCTATCCGATCTTAAGCACTTAATAAATGATTCACACTGAAGTTCAACTTTAGATTTATAAACTTTAATTTTATCAAGCGCTTCATCTTTTGAATGCAATAAATATACATAATAATATCTAAAACAATCATCAATAAAAGTAACAAAGTATTTCTTTCCACCTAATGTAGGAGTATTATACATGTCACATAAATCATTATGTACCAAATCAAACAATTTTGTTTTCCTTTTAACCTTTGGGAAAGGGTTTCTTGTAATTTTAGTCAACATACATGTATTGCATTTTTCAATATTATTATTAAAAACAGGAATTAAATCTAACTTATACATGTTATTCAATTTTCTATAATTCTAATGCCATAAACAAAAAGATTAAACCATATAAGCAGAAATAGTATTTTTATTCTTATTAATAATATTGAGTTTGAACAGACTCTCATACATATACCATTTCCCTAAAAAAATTCCTCCATTAGACAAAATAAATTTATTTGCCTCAAAAACAAGTTTGAAACCAAACTTATTCAACAGACTTCCAGACATTAAATTCTTCCTAACTTCTGGTACATAATATACATCATTTAAGGTTAAAACCCTTCCAGAAGTAAATAGTAGTTCAACAGACCCTTTGCCTTTGATTGCTACGGTGGAATAATTTTCCATGTACAAGACATTGTCATTTTCACATTGTGTGAACTTCGTGAACATGCTTTTGTCTTTGCACACATGTTCAGTTGCTCCGGTATCAATCCACCATGTATTATCATTTTATGCCATATTAATTTTAAATACCATTGCAAGGAACTTCTCATTATTATTAGCCTTAGAAGATGATTTCTTCTTTAAAAATCGACATTCATTCTTGAAATGTCCCGACTTACCATAATGATAGCATGAGCCCTTTTGTTTCTTTTTGAACTTAGGTGCTCTATCAATCTATTTGAACTTTCTCTTGAATGGTTTAGTAGTCTGTACTTCCTCCATAACATGCATTTTGGCATTTTCAGAATTTAGGTTCTGATATTGTTTTCGATATTCTTTTTCAAAACAAAAATGGTTTGCCAAAGCCTCAAGAGATATTTCCTCTTTCTTATGTTTTAGACTTCTTTTAAAGTCTTTCCAAAATGGAGGAAGTTTGTCTATTATAGAGAATACAACAATCATTTCATCCATTTTCATATCATATTACTTAAATTGATTCAACATTTTTTCAATATCACAAAATTATTCCATAACAGAACTACCATCAACCATTTGATAATTATTGAAATGACTGACAAGAAATTTCTTACTTGTAGCATCTTTGATCATGTATCTTGTCTCCAATTTGTCACATAATTCTTTAGCGGTGACCTCGTTTTAGTAAGTGTTGAACAAACCATCAGATAAACCATTTAATATATGGCCCATGCACATGTAATCAGCATTGTCCCATTTTTGCCTTTCTCAGGTTGTAGCAATAGCTTCGTTTTCATTCTCTTCAGGTCTTGGAGTATCTAAAACATTGGCAACCTTCAAAGTTGATAATAAGAAGTGCATCTTCTTCTTCCATCGTCAGAAATTGCCACCATCAAACCAATCAAGTTTGAAAAAGTTGGAAGCCAACTCCCTTAGTGTTCCACTTTCATGTGTTGTGGTAGTCATCATGAATTATAACATTAAAATTGTTAGTACAAATCTCTGGTTAGGAAAATCTCAAACATATAAACGGAACTCAAATAGAAAATGAAGAAATTGGACAAGGCTCCAAGGTCTGTATCAAACCACTATCTTTAAGGTTATATTTGCCCTCATCTATCTTCGGTGTGCAAAAGAGTTTCAAGTAAATTAACCTCGAGGATACAATGAAGCCAATGACTATTTGCATTCTATTTGCATTTTGCACTAACAAGAATAGTCTACTAAGCACTTGATAAATGTATAACAAGAAACTCAATTTCTACAAAGAATTTATGCAGTAACTCTTTATAGAACAATCTAATAATATTAGAAAATGATGAAGGATAGAAAGAACTTTTAGAACTTGTTGGTGTGTCTTCCAAATGAAATCTCATTCTTATTTATAGGAATTTTCATGTCTCTTCATATAGACATCTTTCACTAGGTGCCTTTATGAATAAATAAATAATAATAATAGTAATAATTCATTTAGTTTTATAACTATTCAAGTAATATTGTTTGAATAGTTATAATTTTTTTTCAAAAATAAAATGATATAACTTTTGACAAATGACCAAAAGATTTATCTTTTGATTAATTACACCCATTCATTTATAGTTATTGGAACATTATAAATTTTTTGAAAATGTTCCAACATTTATTAAGGTTATGTTTATGGTGAATGGTGAAATTTTGAATACATATAAACTTGACGCTTGTAGGTGTCGAGCTTAGTAGAATACATTTATGAATGTTAGGTTTAGATAAATGGTTAAAATTCACCTATAACTAAACCCGACACCCACAAGTATCGAGCTCTTATTAAGGCATTTATTAGGATTAGGTTTGCGATGAATGTTGAAATTTTAAATATATACAAACTTGATAATTGTGGGTATTAAACTCAGTAAAATGCATCTATTAAGGTTAGATTTAGGAAATGATGAAATATTAATTAACAAGGAAATTGATAACCATCAATGTTGAGATTCTTTTGAGCG
This sequence comes from Gossypium stocksii, assembly GCA_020496765.1. Lineage (NCBI taxonomy): Eukaryota > Viridiplantae > Streptophyta > Magnoliopsida > Malvales > Malvaceae > Gossypium > Gossypium stocksii. The sequence continues at coordinate 9,533,903 of CM035623.1, forward strand.
GTAAAAATTAATTTCATATAACTTAGATATTATAGGCAACTCGACACTAATAAGTGTTTGTATCTTTGTATGCTAATTATAATTAAATTTAAAAAAAAATTATTATTAAATATAGATACATTAATTGATTTACACTCAACTTGAAACTTATGCGTGTGAATACTAATTGATGTTTACATAATTATTATGTGTGAGGTAAAACTGTTGAACATATTTACTTTAACATATTTTACAACATAATTCGATAACTAAGGGGGTGAAGATAATCCTAAAAAAAAAAATAATTTTTTTTAAATTTTAGAGACGATATTATTAAGAAGGACAATTACAAATTTCAAATATGAACCGTCAAACAAACATGAAATAAAAAAAAAAAAAACCTTTGTTAATATAAAAAGAAACCTATAAATTAATATTTTTTTATTAAAAGTGGCAGGCCTTTTTTGTTTCACACGTTGGGGTGGTTCCTCTTGTCAATGGATTTTTTAAGGGTTCCTTTTAATGACTTTAATTGCGTTAGGTTTGGTTTTCCTGTCTTCAATACTATTGCCTTGATTTAGGGGACAATGTTGATCCAAGGTTTTGACAAAACCATTTCTTTTTACTAATAAATAAATGTCTCATTAAAATAATATTTAAAGAAATATTTATTATTTGTGTACTTTTTAATCCAATAAAAAATATATTAAATATTTTTCTACTATTTTAATGATTCTTAACTAAATCTATAAAAAAATCAAAACTTTTAAGTATAAGTAATTAACAGATTTTAACTAGCACTACTCGAATTTAAGTCACACCTGAAATAATGAATACCTTGATCATCAGACTAACACATAAAATTTACGTATTTTATTTTATCTATTGATAACATCATGAATATTTTTATATTATTATTTTTAAATGATATTAACTCAAATATCATATTTATAGAAAATTTTAAAAACTACATGTAGAAAGTACATATTTATAACTAAAGATCATTTATATTATAGTTATCCCTACCTAATTTTATTCCAATCCAATAATTTACTATTAATTTGCTTGGTTAGAAGATTGTGTTGCTTATTTGTTTATTGGATTATATTATGTTGATGGATACATTGCTCGACGGTCTTCATTTCTTCATCTATTTTTTTTTCCTTGTATGATCAATAGTGAACAAATATATATACCATGGAGTAAAGCCAAAATATTTTTTTTGGAAGGTGAGAAATATATTATAAAATTTTAAGAGAATTATAATTTAATTTTATCATTATATTAATTTAAAATTTTATAATTTTAAAGAAGGTAAATTATAAATTTATTAGGATTAATATATAATTTACTTTTTGAACTTGTCTCAAAGTATTTAGTTGGTACCTATTTTTTTTTTTTTATTTTACTAAGTTGGCACCTAAACTTATATTCTATCACACACACTTGAACTTGCTAAAAAAATTGTACATTTTAAATTAATTTATATATTTTAAAATATTTTTTAATTTATGTTTGTCATGTGTCATATTAAGAGATTGCCCCGTGTCACTATATGATTAACCATAAATGTCACGTCAGCACAAATTAATAGTGTTAGTACGAAGGAACCAACCGAAGTAACGAAATATAAGTTCAAGTGTCAATTAGGTACAAAAATATTCAGGTATTAACTAAGTACTTTTGAACAAGTTTAGAGATAAACTACATATTAACCCAATTTATTGTTTTGAAGTTATGCCCTCTTCGCTTGCACAGCCCGGAAATATAAAAAGTTAAAAAGAAAAAAATGTATTATTTTATTGGCTTAATATATCATTTGGTATTTGAGTTTGACATTTTTTTTCTAATGTAGTGCATGTGTTATTTTTTATTCTAATCTGGTACACGTATTTGACAATATATATATTTTGGTACGTAAAAGTAATAATGTTAACTTTTTAGTATTTAATTCGGGTTTTATGGTTTATTCAATGAAAGATATTTGTTAATATTATGATATTTGAATTTTTCATAATTTTATTAATAAAATAAATTTAGTGTTAATTACTAATTTATTTAATTTTACATTTAAGCTGTTTAATACAATTCTATGGATGTAGTTTAATTTATTATATATATATATATATATATATATATATAGAAAAAAAACCTGATAAAATGAAGTAATTAATTAAAATATGGTTCACACATTTATTCTCCTAATTTGACCATTTGTTTGTTGGTTAACCTGATTTGACCATCTTTTTCCCCCAATATTCTTCGTGCTTGGGAATCAACCCTTTGAAATATGAAGTTAAGAACACAAACAAAATCTAAAACCCTAGAAAAATGGGGAGTTGTTAAAAGGAATCTTGCCATCGTCTAAGGCATATATGGGGGCACATGGGACGGATATGGGTATGTTCTCTTAAAAGGATAACTTTTTGAAAAATTCGGTAAAAGCACTATAGAAGTATTTGTATTAAATGTTAGATTGCATTTCATTATTTTTATTTAAAAATATAAGTAAATTTATCCTTGTACGTTTATCAAAGAGCAAATTATTCCTTTCTATTAAAAATTTATCCATTTGCACTGTTAAAGACTGGTATGGATAATGAAATAACCAAATAGTAAGACATGGCGTGCCATGTTTACTTCATAATGACATACAAAAACTAATTTTTAACAATAAAAATGAATGAAATTGTTAACAAAAGGATCGATTTGCTCTTTGATGTAATATATAGAGACTAATTTACCCATTTTTTGAGTAGAAGAGCCAAAATACAATTTGACTTTTAATACAGGGGCCTCTATGATACTTTTACCGAAAAATTCCACTGAAAATTAACATGTTAACTTTTTTATTAGTCCCTGTATTTTGTGTAAATTGTGGATTTAATCCTTATAATTTAATTTGGTAAATATTAGTCCCTATGCTTTTCGATTTTTAAAATTTTAGTTATGACCCAAAAAGTTTAGTTAAATTAGTTTGGTTAAATCTTGCTATCAATCTTGTAAAATGTGTAAAGTTGTAGGATTAGCACATGTTTTCCAATTTGATCATTCTTAGTCCCTATACTTTTCAAATTTTGTGATTTCAGTCTTGATGTAAATGATAGTCATTAAACCCACTAACGAGCCTTTTTTATGAGTTATATGTGAAAACAGCAAGCTAACAAGACATTATACATGATAATATGTTTGTAATATCATATTTTGGAACATAATAAATTTAATAGCTACCATTTGATCATGACAAAAATTTTAAAATTCAAAAAGTAAACCAACTAAAAATATCAAATTAAAGTATAGGATTAAGCCCACAACTTACGCATAATACAAGGACTAATTGTAGAATTTGACCAAATTTATTTGAAAATAATTTTTTTTGACTTTTGATGACAAATACTAAAAATAATTTCAGACTTTTTTTTATAAAAAAAGGAAAAACGTTTTTTTTTAGTTTAAATTTGAAAAGCGTTGGAAAATATTAAAAATGGCTACTTTCTTCTTATAGCATTATTTATCCTTTAAATAACAAATCGGTTCAATTTAATTTAATTTAATTAATAACTTTTATTATAAGTTTGAATATTATTAAAATTACATTTTTTTATGATTTTTATATAATACTTTATTTTTAAAAAAATTATTTTTATATTCAAATTAAAATATATTATTTATTACAAATAACATAAAATGCAATAGAATTAAGTGTTCTTTTTTCAAAATTTAATATTTACGTTTATAAAACAATAAATTCGATATTTAGTAAGATAACAAGAAATTTTATAATTTGACAAACTTTTATATCTAAAGGATTAACTCTAAAAATAATCATTTATGTATAGTTTAATTTTAAAAATGATATTTTGAGCTAACTAAATTGCTTCCGCTCTAAGAATATAAGACAGTGTTGGTTGTAAGAGATGAAAATTTGCTTGTCCAACGAATTTCTTGAGCATTCGAGTTTATTTATGCTATAAAACAACTTGAAGTATGGATCTAGATTATTGATACAGTCCAAAAAACTCTATACTTTCCTTGGTCATTTAGGTCACCAAAGTTTAATTGTTATAAAATGGTTACTAATATTAATGATTTGTAACATTTTGATAACTAAGCTGTTAATTGTAGTTTATAGTGTAACAATAAGCTAACATGATGCGTTAAATAATCATTTCAAATAAAAATTATAGGTCAAATTGCATATCTAATCCCTATACTTTTTCTTTATAAGCAATTTAATTATTTTTCAATGGGTAAAGTGTAAAAATTGTCACTAAACTACTGACTTTGTTGTATTTTGATAACTCAACTATTAATTTTTCTGATTTAGTCACTAAACTTTTTGAAATTAAATATTTTAGTCACTTTCCCGTTAGTTGCAGTTAGATGAATAACAAAAAGTTAACATGGGTTTTTTAAGTAGTCCAATAACAAACTTAGCCCTTTAATATTTTCACATTCTATCAATTCGATCCTAAATATAACAAATTTAATAAATTTAGTCCTCAACGTTTACAAAATATTGTTTAATTATTTATCTTCAAGTGTAAATTGGGAATGAAACGTTTGATTAAGTTCAAAGGCAGGTAGAACAATTTCAAGCTTCTCGTAGAAGGGTAAGGAGCTATTTATTGGTCGTACAACAGAAGCTCAAACAGTCAAAAATGGCGTCAAAAGAGCATTACTTGTCAATGAAAATCAAAGTTCGGTGAATCCACTCACAACCTCTCTTCTTCCTCCTCTTTGTTTTTCTTTTCAATGAACAGCAATAGACTTTAGTGCTCCAGCAGCAGCTGGTAATTATTTGAAAACAACGCAAACTTTGTAAATAATGAGAGCTCAATTTATTGAATTTTTAAAATTTTAAACTAAAATGAGAAATTTTGTAAACATCAAGAGTTATAGTTGAATTTTTTTTATCTTTAAGATTAAATTAATAGAATGTGTAAATATTATATGGCTAAAATTATTATTAGACCAATAAAAAAATGTTCGTGTCAACTTTTCATCATTCATCTAACGATAACTAATAGAAGAGTGATTAAAATATTTAATTTTAAAAAGTTTAGTGATGAAATCAAAAAATTAATAATTAATTAATTAAAATAAAACAGAATTCCTAATTTAGTAACCATTGATGACAAAATAGCACAAAATAAAAATAAAAAAAACTTAATTTTATAGTGTACTTTTAGCAAAAGTATAACTTATTTTGTAACAAATTAAAATTCGTTAACCAGTACATAATTTAAACCATATATAAATGTATATTTCCAAATTTACCTTAACTCAAATTATGAGTTTCAAAATAGTTATTAGTAATATCCTTGGATTAGAAAAACTCTCTCTAAGTCATAAGGTTAGTAAAACATCAACATTTCCTCACTCATTTAACAGTAACTAATGGAAAATTTTACCCACTAAATCAGAAATATTAATAGTTTAGTGGCCAAAATAGAACAAAGACAATAGTTTAGTGACCATTTTTATAGTTTATCCAAACATCTTTTATATTATATTTGTTAGTGGTTTAAAATTTGATTTTTAATACTTTTCCTGATTGAGTTGGTGTCGAGTTGACTCGTGACACCAACTCAGTTACACACTTAAATAATAGTATAAATATAGTTATATTATATATTTTATTATAAAATCTCTTATCAAATTAGTGTCACGCGTTAACTCAACACCAGATCAATTTTTAAAAAAATTTTAAAAAATATTTTAAAAAGAATAACAAATATTCCTATAATAATATTTTTATCTAATTTTTATATAAAATTGATAAACAAATCAATTTAAATCACTACTTAAAATAAATAACTCTTTTTTTTAGAAAGAAAATACCATATTCGTTTGAAAAATTACCATTCATTTCTATATTTTTTACATTATATTCTAAAATTTTTTTTTTTACATATATTTTCAGAAGTTAATTAATAATAATTAAAAATTTGTAAATATATAGTGTTTCTATTATAATTTATAAATAAACCCCCTGATTTGGGAACCTAAAAAATGGTTAAACTTTTATCACTATAATTTTTAATTACTATCTTTGCAATTATTTTCCTCTTCGTACAGATTAAAAATTGAGAAGTGAATGATAAGAAAGTTTAAACTGTTGTGAAATAATGAAAGGAAAGAACAAACTAAAATGTGATAGAAGAGAGAGTGTAGAGAGAATGTATATTCATAAGAGAGAGTGTATATTCTTTCTATCTAACTTTTCATGATTACATGAGCCCCAAATATATAGGGGTTGATAGAAATTCCTAATTATTACAATGCATATGAAAGGTCATGACCTTTTACATTTCATCTCCCATATTAATTGAGTATAGGAAGAGTCATAACTTATGGGACCTTTTACATTGAGTATAAGAAGAGTCTCATAACTTATGGGGGTGATAATGGCATCCACATAAATATTCATAACACTCCTCCTTGGATGTTCATTATCTAATTATGCCTCGTTAAAACCTTACTAAGAAAAACCCAGTGGGACAAAAACTTAGTGAAGGAAAAAGAGTACATAATTATACGCTTGATATGCTGCCTCATTAAAAACCTTAACTGGAAAACCCAGTGGGATAAAACCAAGGTTAAGGGAAAAAGAGTACAGCGCGTATTTACTCCCCCTAATGGTTACATCACTTGAGATCTTGAAGGTGACGCATTCCAATGTAGTAAACTAGCTTCTGAAACACTGATGTAGGAAGCGCCTTAGTGAATAAATCTGCTAAATTCTCACTTGAACTGATCTGCTTAACTTTTATCTTCTTAAACTTCTGGAGGTCATGAGTGAAGAAGAATTTTGGTGCAATGTGTTTTGTTTTGTCACCTTTGATGTATCCATTATCAAGCTGATCAATGCATGCTGTGTTGTCTTCAAACAAGACAGTTGTAGCTTCCTTTCCAGATGATAAACCACAATTATTCCTTATATGTTGAATCATAGATCTTAGCCATACACATTCACGACTTGCTTCATGGATTGCTAAGATTTCTGCATGATTAGACGACGTTGCTGTAATTGTTTGCTTCATTGAGCGCCAAGAGATTGCAGTACCTCCATATGTGAAAACATATCTAGTTTATGATTTTCCATTATGAGGGTCTGACATAAATCCTGCATCTGTAAAACCAATCAACTCTATCTTGGATTTATTAGGGAAAAATAGACCCATATCCTTTGTGCCTTGGAGATAAAGAAATATCTGTTTAACTCCAGTCCAATGTCTTCGAGTTGGGCATGAGCTAAATCTTGCTAGCAAATTTACAGAAAAAGATATATCAGGTAGGGTATGGCTAGCAAGATACATTAATGCCCCAATTGCACTGAGGTATGACACTTCAGGACCAAAAAAATCTTCACCATCTTCCCGAGGACGAAAAGGGTCTTTACTCGGATCAAGTGATCTTACATCCATCAAGGTAGTTATTAGATATGCCTTATCCATATAAAATCTCTTTAGCACCTTTTTAATATACGTTGATTGATGCACAATGATTCCTTCTTTTAGATGCTCAATTTGTCACCCCAAACAAAATTTCGTTCTTCCAAGGTCTTTTATTTCAAATTCTTTTTTCAAGCACTCAATAGTCTTTTGGATCTCTTCAGGAGTTCCAATGATATTCAAATCATCAACATATACTGCAATAATGACATATCCAGATCCAAACTTCTTAATGAAAATGCATGGGCAAATTGGATCATTCTTGTATCATTCTTTTAACAAATACTCGCTTAGGCGATTATACCACATACGTCCGGATTGTTTTAATCCATAAAGTGATTTGTGCAATTTGATCGAATAATGTTCTCTAGAACCTGAACTCACTGCTTCAGGCAGTTTAAATCCTTCAGGGGGTTTCATATAAATGTTAGTATCCAGTGGGCCATACAAATAAGCTGTTACTACATCCATTAGGCGTAAATCAAGCCCTTCTCTTATAGCCAGACTTATCAAAAATCTAAATGCAGTTACATCCACCACAGGAGAATATGTGTCCTCATAATCAATTCCAGGTCTTTGTGAAAATCTTTGTGCAACTAAACGTGCTTTATACCTCACAATTTCACTCTTTTCATTTTTTTACGCACAAAAACCCATTTGTATCCCACTGGTTTCACACCTGTAGGTATACAGACTACAGGTCCAAAGACTTCTCTTTTCGCTAGCGATTTCAATTCAGTTTCAATTGCTTCTTTCCATTTTGGCCAATTATCTCTTTGTTTACATTCCTCAATTGATTTTGGTTCATAATCCTCTTTATTATTTATAACATTTAGTGCTACATTGCATGCAAAAATATCATCAACGTCGATTTGATTTCGGTTCCATTTTATACCGGACATGACATAATCAATAAAGATCTCTTCATTGTCAGGTACCTGATTTTCGTCTAAAACTATTTTTTCAGTCATGTCTATAGTCTCTTCAGGAGATCCCAGTATAATCATTTTATCTTCGATTTGGCCATTATTAATCTTTGCACCTTTCTTTTTTCGAGGATTCTTATCTTTGGAACCAATTGGTCTACTACGATTCAGGCGTGTATTAGACTCAGTAGCAACTAGATTTTGTCCTTCTGGGACATCAAGTTTTATTGGAGCATTCACAGCTGGTATATGTGACTTAGTCACTCTCTTTGGGTCAGAAAATACGTCTGGCAATTCATTAGCTAAACTTTGTAAATGAATAATCTTTTGAACTTCTAAATCACATTGCTTAGTTCGAGGATCAAGATGAGCTAATGACAACTCTTTCCAACTAATTTTCTTATCCAGCTGTTTGATTTCTCCCCCTAATGTTGGAAAAACTAACTCGTCAAAATGACAATCTGTAAAATGAGCCGTAAATAGATTCCCTATATATGGTTGTTATAGGCCAATTTTGGCCTGGCCACAAAATTAAACCCATTTACAATTAACCCCTTTTCAATTAAACCTAATACCCAAACCCAATCAGCCCACTAAGCCTAGAAAAACCCTAGCCCAATACTAAGAAGAAACAGCAGCAACCCTAGCCTCTTCAGCACCGACGGTGGCACCAAACCTCCCCACTTGGCCTCTGACACCACAGGACTCCACCGCCCTTAGCCACTTGCTCGTCCACTTGCCCAAGTCGTACCTGCAAAACTCAATAGCAGAAGTGACAGAAAGCGAAATCACTTGTAAAATATTAAGGCTTTAAAAGCCGAATGATAGTGGGGAAAAAGTGGGGATTTTTTTTGGATATTCAAAAAACGGTGTAATCAGGGATTCAAAAAACCAAAAAACGTTGTATACAGGGAGATTCGAGAAATCAAGAGGCAAAAAAAAAAAGAAGGTTTTTTCCTCCGATTCATTTTCTTTTCAAGTCGACTTCCTCTTTTTTTTTTATTTTTTATTTTTTCAAATCCTTTTAATAAAAGGAAATAAGGAAAGAAGAGGGCTTACCTCTCCTGGTGGACGCGTCACCGGAGGTTCCTTCCGTAGTTGGCATTGGTTCAAAAAGGACCGAGGCCCTTCGCCTAGCGGTTCTTGGGGTCTGGTGGTTTTGGCCCTCACAGATGCCACGAACAGGGGGCTAAGTAGCCCTTTTTTTGCCTTGTGCCGACGATTGGCCTCGGTAGTGGTGCGGTGGACCACCAACGGAGCCTTCAAACGGCGCCGAGGAGAGGGGTTTTTGAAACCCTAGCAAAGGAAATGGGAAGGAAACGAAAGGGGCAGGTCTCTGCTTCTGTTTTTGGGGAAAGGCTGAAAGGAATAAGATTTTTAGAAGCAAAACGGCACCGTTTAGGTGCCAACCCGCTTGACCCGACCCACGACCCGTGGAGACCCGCGCGTTTCCAAGGCTCAAATGGGCATATTGCCGCTTTGGTCCCTCTTCCTTTGTTGCGCCATTCAATTGACCCGATTTGGTTTTCTCCGTTTCTTAATTTTACTCTGAAATTTTGGCATTGTTTCATTTGGGTCTCTAATGAAACGCAGCGTATAAAGGATTTGGGGCTTTTGCTCCTTTGGTCCCTAAACCTTGTTCCCGTGTTCGCATAGGCCCTCCCCTTCGTTTTTTTTATCTTCGAATTTACCCGAAACTTTTGTTTTTAATCTGATTTCGTCCCTCCTATTATTTTCTTTTAGTTTAATATTAATCATGCCTTTGTTATCATTATTATTACATATTATTATTATATTATATTATATTCAGTATTATGATTCCAAATATTATGATTTTACTATTTTTCAACATTATTATATATTTACTACTATATCTATTATTATTTATTGTTATTATCACAATCTTTAATGTTAGAATATGTTTTATATTTATGTTTATATCTTTAGCATATATTTATAATTTTATTAATATTTGTTTCAACATCATTACTATTTTCTTACAATATTATTATGTAAATATTTCAATACTATATCCTATATTTTCTTACCTTATGCACATATATTTATTCTATCACTATTATAATTAGTTTTTATTATCATTACCATTACGTTTATCATATTAACATTATCACCACCATTATTTTTTACTATCATTTTTACTTTATACTTCGTTATATTTCTTATTATCCTCATTCTTATTTCTACTACATCTGTATGTACTATGTATAAACCTTTAATTATATATTAGCATACGTATATATTTTCATAAGATTATTTATAAAGCTTTTTAATACTACTATCATTTCTAAACACGTATATATATATATGTGTGTTACATTTTAAACACTTCATGCATGCATTTTTCATATATACATATTTTTATATTTCATATTAATATTATTAGTCATATTTTATGCTATCTTAGATATATTCCTAATACTATACCATGTATATTATATATATATAAATATATGTATTATATAGATTTTAATATTATATTTTCATGCATATATTTTGCATCCATATTTTTTATTATCACATGTATATATATTTTAATCATATTACATATATATTTTAATATCCTATTACCCACATACTTTTTATATTATCGCATATTTTTATATATTATGTATATATTTTTATATATCTTTTAAATACTATATCTTTTTATATGTTACGTATATGCTTTTAATACTAATATTATATGTTATAGTATGATCTGTTTTATTATGTTTTCATCACTCTACTTATTATACGTTTTATTCTTTCATTTCGTGTTTAATACTATTATCATCATGTTTAATATCAGATGCATCATTAGTATTTCATGAATTATGTAATTTAGCGTTAATATCTTGTGACCCGTTCATATTGTATTTTGATTACATCATCATTTTGAAAAAGGTGTATATTTCGTTTAATCCAAAATATCTTACAAAACGAGGCAATGTTTTTTGTGTTTAGAGATCCGGGAAATAGTGCCCTAACGTGCTGGGTTGCGATTTCCCGTTTGCCTAAATACCTAAAATATCCTCATAAATGAATTTTGCAACTCGCGAGATAACTTCAGTTTCGAGGAATTTAGGAACTTCGTGTCCAATCGTGCTGGATGTGATGTTTGTATTCTTCCGAAGTGAAAGAATCTCGATTTTTCAACCTAAATCATCTCGATTTTATTCAAAATGTTTTAAAAAACGAGGCAATGTTTTAGTGGTTAGAAATACGAGAAATAGTGCCCTAACGTGCTGGGTCGCGATTTCTCGCTCATCTAAATACCTAAAATACCCTCCGGAATTGATTTCGATTCAAATTAATCCCTTTTCTAATCAAACGCATTAAGTCATTCTCAGATTCGTCGGCTTAAGGAATTTCAAAATAAGGCAATACTTTTGTATTTGGAGATTCGTGAAATAGTGCCCTAACGTGCTGGGTTGCGATTTCTCGTTCGTCTAAATGCCTAAAATACCCTCCTAAATTTTGCAACTTACGAGATATCTCTGGTTTCGAAGAATTCACGAATCTCGTGTCCAATCACGCTGGATGTGATGTTCGTATTCTACCGAAGCAAAGGAATCCCGATCTTCTCAACCTAAACCATTCCAGTCTCAAAAAAGAATTGTATTTTCAAATCTTTCTAAATTCCGACTTAAGACAGAAAATAGCTCAATTTGGTACCAATCTTGGGCGTTGCGGGGGTGCTAATCCTTCCCCGCACGTAACCGACTCCCGAACCCTATTCTCGACTTTTCGTAGACCAAAACATTATAAGGTGACCCAATCACACCTAAAAAGATTGGTGGCGACTCCCTATTTTCATTTTTTAAGTCGACATCTGTTTTTTTCAAAAAAAAAGGTTTCGACAATGGTTATAGATATTTAATTATGGATAGGAATTCAAATCCAACATATATACCCAACCTTCTTTGAGGTCCCATCTTAGTTCTATGTGGTGGAGCAATTAGAACATATACGGCACATCTAAATGTTCTTAGATGGGAAATATTTGGTTCCTGACCATGAACTATTTGTAAGGGGGAGACTTTATGATAACTTGTTGGCCTGATGCGAATTAATGCAGCTACATGTAAAATTGCATTCCCCCAAGCAGTGATTGGGAGTTTTGACTTCATAAGTAATGGTCTTGCTATCAATTGAAGTCGTTTTATTAAAGATTCTGCTAGACCATTTTGTGTGTGAACATGAGCTACAGGATGTTCAACACTTATTCCAATGAACATGCAATAGTTATTAAAAGGCTAAGAAGTAAATTCACCAGCATTATCAAGACGGATGGCCTTAATAAGAAAATCTAGGAAATGGGCTCCTAATCGAATCAATTGAGCAAGCAATCTCGCAAACGCCAGGTTGCGAGTTGATAATAAAGATACATGGGACCATCTACTCGATACATCAATTAAGACCATAAAGTACCTAAATGATCCACATGGGGGATGTATAGGCCCACATATATCCCCTTGAATTCGCTCAAGAAAAGTAAGTGGTTCGTTATTTATCTTAGCTGGTGATGGTCAAATTATTAATTTTCCCAGTGAGCATACAGCACATGTAATATTTTGAAGAATCTGCTGGCTCTTCAATGAATGTCCACATGAATTTTCAATTATTTTTCGCATCATTATTGAACCGGGATGGCCTAACCGGTCATGCCAAAGAACAAAGTCATTAGTAAACTTCTGGTTTACTATAGCATGTGTTTCTATAGAGCTGATCTTTATGTAGTACAAATAAGTAAAAAATGCAGGCAATTTCTCAACAATTTGTTTATTACCTTGAGCAATACTCGTAATTTGAAGGAATTCACAATTTCTTTTGTTTAAAGTCTCAATATGATATACATTTTGGCGAATATCTTTAAAACTCAATAAATTTCTTTGAGACTTAAGGGAGTATAATGCATTAATAATTTCAATTTTTGTTCCCCTTGGTAATAAAATAATTGCTTTTCCGAAGCCTTCTATAATGGTTGTACTACCAGGTATAGTGCTCACACTTCCTTTTTTCATTATTAAGTGAGAAAAATATCTCTTGTCTTTCAATATGGTGTGAGTAGTTGCACTTTCTGCTAGATATATATCTTCACCATTCATAGCTGATTGCCTTTGCGAGATAATATTCTTCAAAGAAACATAATAACCACAAAATGTCACACATAATGGTGAAAACATCACATAAAAACATAGTACTAGTAAAGGTCATAACATCATTATTAAAGTTGCTAAATGAAACATAGAGTAGTAGAGGTTTATTTTATTATTTATCGAAATTTGTGGGCTTAATAATTTCCTTCAGGGGTAGAAAGAAAATCAGCCACTTCCAAGTGGCTTGCATTGCCATCATGGGTAGAAAGAAAATCAGCCACTTCCAAGTGGGTTGCATTGCCATCATCAAAATCACCTTCGCCATCTTTATACACAAGATTGGTTTCTACTTTCTTTCCCTTCTGTTTTATGGACTGCTGATAAAGATCAACTAGATGCTTTTGTGTACGACACACACGTTACCAATGTCCTTTTCCTCTACAACGATAGCATACATTAGTCACATTTTCACTTCTTTCTTTTTCTTCCCTGTTACCTTTTTTTCGATCCCACTTCTAGTAGGAATGTAAATTTTTAAAACGACCACCTCGACTATATCCATATCCACGTCCACGGCCACACCCTCGGCCACAACCACGGCCACGCACACTCCTATTTGCATAGAGTGTTTCTTTTAATTCTTGCCCATTATGTAAACTCACATTCACTTCAGGGAATAGAGCAGAGCCAGTTGGGCGTAATTCATGGTTTTTCATTAGTAGCTCGTTGTTTTGCTCCGCCACTAGGAGACAAGAAATTAATTCAGAATATTTCTGGAATCCTTTTTCACGACATTGTGTCTGCAGGACAACATTATTTGCATGGAAAGTTGAGTATGTTTTTTCTAACATTTCTGCATCAGTAATTTTCACTCCACATAAATTCAATTGTGAAGTGATTCTAAACATGGCCGAGTTATAATCACTAACAGACTTAAAGTCTTGCAATCTTAAATTCAGCCACTCATAACGAGCTTTAGGCAAAATCACAGTTTTCTGATTGTATAAACCCCAATTTGCCCGGCCCATCCACATTTTACAAAACCTAATTTTAAACCCAATTTTAAACCAAACACAAACAAACCAAAAACTGAATCAAAAATACAAATCAAAATTTAAAGTCCAAAACTTAATGTCTATTTACATTAAATCATAGCCCAAATAACAGAAACCCATAAACCAAAAAATGACCCAATTCCTACCCAACAGACCTAACCCAATACATTTTAAAACCCCAAACCCAAAAGGGAGCCCACATACTAAGCCAACTAAGAAACCCTAGGGTTTCTGAGTATTCCCTTCGTGTCGTACCCCCCACGTGATTCACCAGCGGATCCAGCGCCCAAGGTATCACTGCTGTTGCTTTCTCAATGCCCGAGGCTCGGCCATGACAATCCTTTTTGCACCAAAACGGCCATATAAAACCCTTTTGACTCCCCAATAGACCTGCAAACAAAACACAAACAGAAACAAAAAAAAACAAAAAGCAGAAACAAGGCGAAGAAGCAGAAACAGTGCAAAGCGGTAGAACAATAGAGGACAAAAACTAAACAGTAGTAAATATAGGTTTAAAAAATGATTGTAATCGGCTATATAAAGCCGAATGGAAACCACTGTAAAGGTTACGTTACGCATATATTTCGAATACAAAAAATACAAAAAAATACAAAAAGGTATCGTTTCTAGTCTGTTCTATGATATATTTTCAGTTTCTAATCCATTTCATGCATAAAACAGTAGTAAAAACATAATCTTTTTACCTTTAGCGACGATCGGAATCTCGAAACCGAACCATTTCGTCTAGATCTAGGCCTTAGCAATCTTTCTTTGGTCGTTTTGAAGTTAGATTCGGGTTTAGGGGTTTTAAAGGGATCGTTTAGGTCTTTTCCACGAGCACCAACCACCGCATAGGGCTGCGGGCTCGACGAAGGCTGGTGGTCCGATGACCGGAGTCCAGCCGACCTCGGGCTAGGGCACGGAGGGCCGATCTCACCCCTTTGAGAGGATTCTCGATTTTGTTCTGAAGAGAAGGGCTGGAAAATAAGTTTTTTTTTATGTTTTTTTCGTATTTAAGGCCCGTATAAACGGTGTCATTTTGGAATAGGTCACTAGGACCCAAAACGGCGCCGTCCCATGGCTCAACCAGCACGAGTAACCCGACCCAGGGGAGGATCCGCGCGTTTTTGAGCTTCGGTCTATTTGCAGGCCAGGTCCTTCCGTTTTTCTGGCGTTCTACAATTCAGTCCTGTATTCGTTTTATAACTTATCCCCGTATTTTACATATGGTTTCAATTTAGCCCATGAGTGATGAGTGACTTATATACGAACGACGTCGTTTGAAAGGGTGCGGGAAATTGCCCTTTTAAGCCCTGTTCTTCGCATATGCATTCGGATAGGTCCTTGTTTCATGTTTCTATTTTTTAAACTAGCCCCAGGATTTCGTTTTCATTTCGAGTTTAGTCCTTATCATTGTCTTTTTGTTTTTTGTTTTATTTATTAATTATTACTATCAATATTGTTATTAATGTTGTATATCTCTATTATATACGTGTATACATATATATTTCATAGTATTATTTTTTAATCTTAGTATATTTACTATTATATTTGTTAATTTAAATATGTTATGATTAATCACGTTATTTTTCTTACATTATTATTATATCACATTTTCTCTTTGCTTTTTATTATATATAATAATAATTATTATTATCATAGTTATTATTATCATTTTCTACTTTGTATGTATATATATACATATCCTTTTAGTATTTACTTACATTATTTTTATTATTTTACTGTTTATTTACTATCATATATATTTTAAATATTATTATCATATCATATTTACTTTTTGTATTCTATCGTTATTATTATTAGTATTGTTATTATTTACATGTATTTACATAGTATTATTAATAGTGTTTTTTGATATTATTATTATTTCTAATACATATATATATTGTATATATTTTTAAACACTACACTATGTATATATTTTGTAACTCGATTTCATGTACATATGTCTTTTAAATGTTATGTCTTTTTATATACGTATATACTTTTAATATCATGCCATATATGTGTTTTAAATGTCATTATGATGTTTGTACATATATTATGTATGTATTTTAAATTCTATCATGCATATATAAAATTTCTTTTTTTCTCATTACATCCTTTTTATATATATTCATAGTTTTTATTTCATGTTTAATACTATTATCACGATTGAAATCGCATGCATCGTTATTTTTTTTAATATTATTGTAATGTTCATTATTTACTTCGATGTATTTCAAACTCCTATTATCTATTTTATTTCATATCAATTTGCTTTGCATTATTTCGAAAATCTTATTCTCGTTTTCTAATTAATTTTAATACATGAGGCAACGTACCGGTTTAACACTAAGTCGTTGATTTCATCGCTATGTTGGGTGAATCATATCGGCTCGTGTTGAAAACGGAACGCCCTTCTAACAAATCAAAAATTTAAAAATTTTCGTCTCTTCCATCGGATCACGATTAAATGTTACATCGAACTCATATTTTTGAAAATCAAGACAACACGTGTTTAATGGGATACCAATTTTGGGCGTTGTGGGGGTGCTAATACCTTTCCCGCATGTAACCGACTCTCGAACCCTATTTTTCTCTGATTTTTAATGTAGACCTAAACCCGGCCTTCTTTTGTGTTCAAAAATATTTCAAAAAAAAAGAGGATTTATTAGGTGCCTGATCACACCTGAGAAAAAGGATCGGTGGCGACTTCCTTTTCCCTTTTTTAATAGAAATCGAACTGCAGTTTTTAAACTTTCAATAAATCATTCAATTAGTGACCAAAGCTAAAAGTTTTACGTCGCTACAGTTGGCGACTCCACTGGGGAGACCTTTTGAGAGTCGAGTCGAATTAAACACATGTTGTCAAAATTTTCAAAATTTCTTGTTCAAGTAAACACTTAGTCGTGATCCTCAAATTTTGTTTTCGAAGATCATGCATTCGCGTTATGTTGTTAATATTTTTCTAATTTGTGTTGTCTTCCTGTTTTTCAGCTCTAAGTTTTATGGTTTTAGTTTTGTAGTTTTTAAAATAAAACGAAAGGTTTGTGAGTTTCTCCCCACACACCGTTCATATGCATTTTTTACATAACATGAGCTTTGTACCCGGGCTCCGTCCGTTTAAGTAAAAGTAAACGCTATGCCTTCGTGAGTTAACTTGTCCCTCCGTACAAGCTAGTGAATACTTTCGGGTTACATACGACTTATGCTTTCGTGAGTTAACTTGTCCCTCCGCATAGGCATAAGTAAATGTAATCTTTCGAATTGAACTCGTGAGCCTGTGATGGGCTACGATCGAGACTTCGTACTAGTCTTCGTAGATGATAGCACGAACAATTTGAGTACCTGTCTAGGACCAAAATCGCATGTAGTGAACCATACGAGCCACCTAACTAGAGCCATGCCGAACCTCCGTCCGTTTAGTAATTACCGAAATAAGTATACGGGAGAAACACCTCCAGCCTTTTGCATCTTCACTTTTTATGCAAGGGATCGGGTCTGTTTAATCAACTAGGTTGGGTAGCTTAATTTGTTAAATTTACCGTGTTTTTTACCTATATTTGATTACTAACCAAGGGTTGTTTGTCGTTGTTTTATTTTTCATCATGCATTATAGGCATCATATTAGGAAGGTGTTGACTAGAGATCGATTGCCAAAAAACGGGTTTCTGATGGAAGAGTTGATTATACAAACAACTGAGAAAAATGCTGTGGTTCGGGATTGGTCTCTGAGAATCCGAAAAGAGAAAGGGGACAGTCTAATGGAACGATGTGTTGCTGATCTGCCCGAGCACGTAACTGTGAATGTTCGTCAGAATAATCTTGAAGATTTGACTAGAATTTGGAATCAGTGGGACTCAGACACTAGGGGAATCTTCACTGAAAGGTATGGGGATATAGTCAACCTAATCGCTGTCAACGTAGACGAACGATTGATTCAAGCTATGGTCAAATTCTGGGATCCAGCTTATCAATGTTTCACTTTTAACAAAGAATATATGACTCCGACTATAGAAGAGTACGTGGCTTTACTTCGTATCGATAATGTACAATCCTATAAGATATATGTAAATGAGCCAAAGCCAATGAACTTCAAGAAGAAGCTAGTAAGATTGACAGACATGACTGACACATGGGCCAAAAAATAGATAAAGAAGAAGAATAAAGTTATTTGTGTCCCATGGTTTTCCCTACGAGATTTGGTTCTAAACTATCCCGATGTGTTAAAAAGAGTGAATTTGTTCGCCTTGGCTATTTATGGATTGATCATCTTCCTAAAAGTTCTCGGACATATAGAAGTTACAGTAGTGGATTTCTTTGAAAGGCTAAAGCAAGAAATCAACCCTGTCCCGACTATCTTGGCCGAGACCTTCAGATCCCTAAGCAGTTGTAGGAAAAAAGGGGAAGGACGTTTTACCGGATGCGCGCAGTTGCTCAATGTCTAGATTTTGAGTCACTTCTGGAAAGTAAAGCGCACACCGTTCCATATGTTTTCAAAAGCATTTGCCCCGTTGGAAGCCTATCTTAAGAAAGAATGGCCAAAGGAGATCACCGAACGGCATTAGGTCTCAGTCTTTTAGAACCTTCGCACTGAGGACGTAACTTGGAGAGCACCGTGGATACGCCCGTCGGTTCTGTTATATAAGGTTGGAAACCAAGATTGGGTGCCACTACTCGGGTTATAAGGAGGAATTGGATACGCTCCGTTAATGGTCCAAAGGTAATTTTCTTCACGATAATTCATACCAGCCACCGGAGGATTATCACAGTCCGAGTTTGCTTTCGAGGGTGAGGGATATATGAAGAGGGTCCGAGACACTGCAAAGTCTTGGAAGAAAGTGCATCTGATCGAGTTGGCTCTATACGCTGATACTCTTACCTAAGATTACAACATATGGAGAAAGCAACGAGTGAATAGTCAGCATATCTCGTCGACAAATTACACCTTCCAGAATCCTTTCTCGGAAGAAATGCCATCTGAGCTAGAAATGGCGAGACAGGAATTTGAGCGTGAAAAGTCCAAAATGTTGCGGGACCTTAGTGCTCTTCAATAAGAAAATTACCAGTTGAAGATCGACATCCAGACTGAAAAGTCCAGAACCGAGAAAGTACAAAAAAAAGTTGAAGTCGTAAGAAATGACTTAAGGGACCTTCATTTGGAAAATAAGAAGTTAAGTGTCACTATCAAGAATAGTGGGTTGGGCAAGTCGTCAACGAAGTGGAAAGAAGAATTAAACAATGCTAAAGGCGGGATAGAATTTTGGAAAGGGAAAGCGAAGAAAGATGAGGAAAAGGCTGCGCGGGTTATGATAGAATTACGAAAGAAGAACGCCGAACATGAAGCAGTGTCTACCGAATTAACGACCAGTCAATCTGAACGTCAAAGGTTAAAAGAAAGAATACGGGATTTAGAAGATGAGTTGCAAGCTCGTTAGTAGCAAATGGATACTCCCTTAAAGCCCTTGGAAGAAAAGAATGATTAACATGATAGAGATACCCACGCTTATAAAATAGACCTCCAAGAAAGGGAAATGCAACTTGGTTTTTTGATCAACGAAATCCGTAAAGCGACCATGCATATGGTACAACTATCAGATGAAGCAGAGGATCTCAGTTGCCAATTCCCGCCGAGCCAACGATCGAGCATATCGGAATTCTTAGAGTGAGTAAAGAAATATATCGATATAGCTAGGAAGTTCGTGTAATGGCCGAATCAAAAATGACGAAATGTTTTGTAATATACTCTTTTGATAAATGAAATGCCTAAATAGGGGCTATCTTGAAATCAACACCAAATTCTTTCATATACATGCATGACTAACATTCATATGGCATTTACGCATCCATTCATTGCATGTACATATCCCATAATCATTCACTAGGGTTAAAATCATACAATTCTCAGTAATACAAGGCTGGAATCACATCATTCGTATAGGACGTGCAGACAAGCTAGAGTAATGGAAGCTGAATTTAATGAAAGAATCAAAAGGATAGAAAGAGTCCAAAGGGAATTACAAGAATAACTGGCCAAGTCACAGCAAAAAATGAGGGATCTGATGGTGAGATCCCGAGAGGAATCTCTAGAACAAAAGGACCAAATGGCTAAGATGATGGAAATGATGTCGGCTCTGGTAAAATGGAAGGGACCCATGCAGAACCCTGAGGTTGTTAATCTCGATCAAGATCCACTCTATCCCTCAGGATTTACTCCACCCCACGCAACGACCTGTGCCACCTGCTCATTTAGGGCGAGGAATTTTTGTGTCAAATCCTAAAGCCACTCCTGCTAATGCACCCGTTCCAGATTTAGATGATCCAGCAGAAATTGCCAGGTTAAGGATGGATGATCACGAGGCTCAAGAGAAATATAGAAGCCTAGAGGAAAGACTCAAAGCGATAGAGGGCACTGAGGTCTTCTCTGCATTAAGCGCTAAAGAACTTAGCTTGGTGCCCGATCTGGTCCTACCTCCAAAATTTAAGGTACCTAATTTTGAAAAGTACGATGGGACGAGATGTTCGAAAGTACATCTTATCATGTTTTGCCGGAAGATGACCGATTATATAAACGAAGACAAGCTGCTCATATACTGCTTTCAAGACAGCCTGGTCGGATCGGCTCTTAATGGTATAATCAGCTTGGCAGAGAAAAGATCCTATCATAGAAGGACCTAGCGTCGGTATTCTGCGAACAGTATAAACATGTGTCTGACATGGTGCCCGACCGGATGACTTTGCAAATGATGGAGAAAAAGCCGTCAGAAACTTTTAGACAGTATGCGCGGAGATGGAGGGACGTCTTGGCCCAAGTGGAACCCCCACTAACAAAAACTGAGATAACTGTCCTCTTTATCAACACCTTAAAGACGCTGTTTTATGACAAACTAGTGGGAAGCACCACGAAGGACTTTGCAGATATTGTAATATTTGGTAAGCTTATAGAGAACGCTGTCAAGAGCAGTAGGATAGAAGGTCAAGAAAGTTCAAGAAGGGCAGCGCCCATGAAGAAGAAAGAACCAGAAGCCCATATAGTGGGAACGGGGAGCTGTTATACCCCTAATCCGTATTCAAACCCACCCCGACCTCGAAATTACCCACTTCCGAATTTCTATTATCCTCCTCCAACCCCTTACTACCAAGCACCACCTCCTTACCCTTCTTACCCTGTTTACGCCACAAGTAACCCGAGACCAATCACCACATTCCCATAAAATACAATGCCCGCCCAAGGCCAACCCAAAAATGAGCAAAGGCCGGCCAGACCCAATTCCTAGAGACCACAATTTACCCCCATTCCTGTGTCGTATGGGGGAACTGTACCCAAAACTTTTAGAGAAACAGTTGATATCCCCGCATTATATGGTACCCCTAAAGCCTCCGTACCCAAAATGGTACGATCCAAATGCAAGTTGTGTGTACCATGCTGGGAATCGGGGACATTCTACGAAAAACTGCCTTACCTTCAAAAGGAGAGTTCAAGAACTCATCGATGTGGGCGTTCTGCGATTTGATGGTACTGGCGGTACAGCCGGGAACCCATTCCCAAACCACACCGAAGGGAATGTGAGCGCAGTAGGAGAGGAGGACAAACGGCAAATTAGAAAATGAGTTTCTGAAATAAGAACACCTCTACAGAAAATCTGGGAGGTACTAGTTGAAAAAGGGTTGCTTTGTCATCCTAACAGAGTATTCAAAGGAAGAAATGCAAAAGGTTAAAGTTTTTGTGATTTCCATGGTACAGAGGGACACAACATCCAGTCTTGCAAGGAATTTAGAAGATTACTCCAAAGCACGATGGATAATAAGGAGATCGAGATTTTTAATGGAAAGGAAGAGGCAAATGAAGAAGAGATGTGTGCCTCTGACGATCAATCATCAGGTTTCCCCTATAGCGCCAATCGATCATTAGTGATTTACTATGATGCGAAGAAGGAACAGGTGAAATCGAAAATGATAATCGAAGTACCGTCTTATTTCCCTTATAAGGACGACAAAGCAGTACCGTAGAACTACGACGATAACATCGTCACACCTGAAGGTGAAAAGTCCGAAGCCGTGACTGAAAATGTTGGAGAAGTAGGTCATTTCACCCACAGTGGGAGATGTTATTCTAAGAAAGTTGAGCCAATAAAGAAGGTTAGCGATCCAAAACAGAAAGGAAAAGCACCAGTGCACGAGGCTGAAGATGAGCATGAAACTGTACCCAAACGAGAAGTTAAAAAGCCTGTGGACGAGGAGGAAGCACAGGAATTCTTAAAATTTATTAAGCACAGTAAGTAAAAAGTGGTGGAACAATTGAGTAAGCAGCCAGCACGAATCTTGGTGTTGTCCCTACTGTTAAATTCAGAGCCACACCGGAACGCTTTGTTGAAGGTGTTAAATCAAGCTTACGTGGCAAATAATATATCTGTGGAGAAGCTTGATAGGTGGGTGAATAACCTGAACGTGGTCAATTTCATTTCTTTTAGCGATGACGACATACCGCCTAATGGTAGGGGTTCCGTGAAAGCATTGCATATCACAACCCGCTGTAAAGGTTACATAATACCGAACGTGCTCATCGATAATGGGTCAGCACTCAATGTCATGCCTTTGGCCACGCTTTCCAGAATTCCGATGGACTTGTCCTATCTAAGGCCTTGTCATTCCACGGTAAGGGCATTCGATGGGACAAAACGAGAAGTTATGGGAAAGATTGAGATCCCTCTGGAAGTGGGCCCTTACATATATGATGTTAAGTTTCAAGTCATGGACATTACACCCTCATACAACTACCTTTTGGGAAAACCTTGGATCCATTCCACTGGAGCAGTCCCATCATCTCTCCATCAAAAAATGAAATTTATCATGGATGGCTATTTGGTCACAATCGAGGGCGAAGAAGACATTGTCACATCTATCTCTGCTGATGCACCGTACCTTGAAGTAAGCAAAGATACAGTGGAATGTTCCTTCCGATCTCTCGAATTTGTCAACGCCACATTTGTTGCTAAAGGAAATAGAATTCCCATGCTTAAGCTGTCAAGAAATACCAGGATGGGAATCATGCTGACTGTAGGAAGGGGAGCTCATGTGAGAAAAAGTTTAGGAAGATTTTAGCAATGGATAGTCAGAGCTCTAAAGCCAGTACACCATAAGGCTCGATACAGTTTAGGGTTCCAGCTAGATGCACGACAAAGAAGGAAACAATAGAAGAAAGACCAAGAAAGAAGGATCGCAAGAACCTTAGGTCGAGAACCGGAACGGGAGCCCATAGAGTACCCTCCTTTGTCAAGAACGTTTACATCGGCAAGAATGATATACCCAAGGCAAGATAATTCATGAAGCACGCTGTTATTGATCGAAAAGGGTTTTTAGAATATCAGCATAAATGTTATTAACAAAGGAGCTGACGCAATTAAAGATATTTCAATGATACGCCCTTGTCCTCCTGATTTCGAATTGAACAATTGAACTGCTGAGGACCTTCTCATAGTTTCTAAGTTTTCCTCAAAGTAATGCTCAATGTTAACCCTTTTGTGTCCCTAAATATAATGGGTTTCTATTGTAAGAGCTTGCGTTCGCTCTTTATCTTTCAAATGAATATCAATGAAGATGCATTTTGTCATGACCTTTTGCATTCTCATAATTTTTCTTTCATTTCATAGCCTATCCTTACATTTACCTCATACCACATCATAACATTTTACTTGTTGTTTCCAATACTTCGATGCCCCTCTATAGTTTCATTTTTCATTCAACTTTCAGGTGCTCAGATATCAACGACATGAACAAACCCGTTACGAGTCTTGAAATCGATTTTGAGAAGGCTGTTTGCTTAGGAGAATTCGAGGCTGAGGAAAATGCCGAAGACTATGTCTCATCTCCTGACTTGCTAAGAATGGTGGAACAAGAGGATAAACATATCCTACCTTATCAAAAATCTATTGAAATAATAAACTTGGGAACTGAGGAAAAGAAGCAAGAAGTGAAGATTGGGACCTCCATTTCAGGGGACATCAGGCATAATTTGATTACTTTGCTCCGTGAATACAAAGATGTATTCGCATGGTCGTATCAGGATATGCCAGGATTGGATGAGGATATAGTGGTTCATAAGCTCCCACTAAAACCAGAATGCAAACCCATCCAACAGAAACTAAGATAGATAAGACCTGAAATGCTGCTGAAGATAAAAGAAGAGGTCAAGAAGCAGTTTGATGCAGGCTTCCTACAAGCCTCAAAGTATCCAGAATGGGTGGCTAACATAGTCCCAGTACCGAAGAAAGATGGCAAAGTACGAATGTGTGTGGATTATCGCAACCTGAATCGGGCAAGTCCCAAAGATAATTTTCCTTTACCGCACATTGATACATTGGTGGATAACACAATGAAACATTCATTATTTTCCTTCATTGACGGTTTCTCGGAGTATAATCAAATCAAGATGGCTCCTGAAGATATGGAGAAGACCACCTTCATAGCAATATGGGGGACATTCTGCTACAAGGTGATGCCGTTCGGATTAAAGAATGCTGGGGCAACATATTAGAGGGCCATGGTAATGTTGTTCCATGACATGATGCATAAAGAAATAGAAATCTACGTCCATGATATGATTGCTAAGTCCCGAGGGGGAAAAGAGCATGTTGCGAACCTCAAGAAGTTGTTCGAAAGATTGAGAAAGTTTCAACTGAAGCTTAATCTAACCAAATGTACATTTGGGGCTACCTCAGGAAAGTTGCTAGGCTTCATTGTCAGTGAAAGAGTTATCGAGGTTGATCCAGATAAGATAAAGACCATACAAGAATTACCACATCCGCGCACACAGAAAAAAGTCAGATTATTTTTGGGAAGGTTAAATTACATCGCCCGATTCATTGCTCAACTTACCAACCAGTGTGATCCAATTTTCTGACTACTTCGAAAACACAACCCGGGAGAATGGAACGAGGGATGCCAGGTGGCTTTTGACAAAATAAAACAGTATTTGTCTAGTCCCCCGATGCTAGTACCGCTAATTCCAGGAAGGCCTTTAATTTTGTATTTGACCATGTTCAAAAATTCTATGGGTTGCGTACTGGGGCAACATGACGAATCAGGAAAGAAAGAAAAAGTGATTTACTACCTCAGCAAAAAATAAAATGTGAGGCAAAGTATCTGTCAATCTAAAAATTCTGTTACACTTTGGTTTAGGTAGTTCGGAGGCTCTGGCAATATATGTTGTATCACACGACGTGGTTAATCTCGAGGTTGGACCCAATAAAGTACATGATGGAATCACCTGCACTCTCAGGAAGAATGGCACGATGGCAGATCCTACTATCAAAATACGACATCGCCTATGTGAGTCAAAAGTCGATAAAAGGAAGTGCAATAGCTGACTTCTTGGTAACTTAGACAACAGAGGAATATGAGCCTTTGAGATTTGATTTCCCAGATGAAAACTTAATGTACATCACGAAAAAAGAATCTGAATCGTCAAAAGAGAAGCCATAGAAAATGAGTTTTGATGGCGCATCGAATGCCTTGGGGTATGGATTGGAGCTATCCTAGTGTCACCAGAGGGGGATCATTATCCGTTCACTGCAAGACTAAACTTCTTCTGTACCAATAACATAGCGGAATATGAGGTTTGTATCATGGGACTTCGCGCAGCCACTGAACGGAGTATCAAAACTCTAGAGGTGTACGGGGACTCAGCCTTGGTGATTTACCAAATCCATGAAGAATGGGAAGTAAGGGATCCAAAATTGATTAAGTACTGTGATCTAGTGGTTGAATTAATTAAAAAATTCAAAGAAGTAACTTTTAATTACTTCTCATGAGAAGAAAACCAACTGGCTGATGCCTTGGGCACTTTGGCTTCAATGTTCAAAGCTAATAGAGAAACATAAATAATGCCCCTCAAAATGAGCATATACGAGGTCCCTGCACATTGTTGTAGCGTTGAGAAAGAGACAGACAGACGGCCATGGTTCCACGATATCTTAGAATATGTCAAGAATCAAAAGTATCCCGAACAAGCAAATAAGAACGACAAAAGAACAATCAGAAGAATGTCAGTGGGATTTGTTCTTGATAGAGATATCTTGTACAAAAGAGGAAAAGATCAAGTGCTGCTGAGATGCGTGGATGCTACTGAAGCCAAGAAGATACTCGAAGATGTCCATGAAGGAATCTGTGGGACACATGCCAACAGTTTCACTATGGCCAGGAAGATCATGAGACTCGGTTACTACTAGTCGATGATGGAAAGCGATTGCATCAATTATGCCAGAAAATGCCACAAATGTCAAATTTACGGTGATAAGATTTATGTAGCCCCTTTGCCCCTTCATGTCCTGACTTCTCCATGGCCTTTTTCTATGTGGGGCATGGATGTTATAGGGCCGATTTCCCCAAAAGCTTCTAATGGACACCGATTCATTTTTATGGTTATAGACTACTTTACGAAATGGATAGAAGCCGCCTCATTTGCTAATGTGACGAAGACTGCAGTCTGCAGATTTTTGAAAAAGGAAATCATTTATCGATATGGTTTGCCTGAGAGAGTCATTTCGGATAACGCCTTAAATTTAAACAACAAGATGATGAAGGAAGTGTGTGAGCAATTTCAAATAAAGCATCATAATTCCTCGCCCTATCGCCCAAAAATGAACGGAGCTGTTGAAGCGGCCAACAAAAATATTAAGAAAATTATCGGGAAAATGAAAGAGACATATAAGGATTGGCACGAGAAGCTACCATTCGCTTTGTATGCATATCGCACGTCTGTACGAACATCTACGGGAGCAACTCCTTTCTCGCTGGTCTATGGAATGGAAGCTGTGCTACCTATCGAAGTCGAGATCCCCTTTCTACGAATCTTAATAGAGTTAAAACTAGAGGAAGCAAAATGGGTTCAAGCTCGATATGACCAGCTAAATCTCATCGAAGAAAAACGCTTGAAGGCAATCTACCACGGACAGATGTACCAGAATAGAATGATCTCAGCCCACGACAAGGAAGTACGGCCAAGAGAATTCCATGAAGGAGAACTTGTGCTGAGGAAGATTCTCCCAATAGTAAAGGACTCGAGAGGAAAATGGGCATCAAATTGGGAAGGACCATATGTTGTAAAGAAAGCCTTCTCGGGTGGAGCTCTGATCCTCACTGAGATGGATTGGAAGGAGTTATCGAATCCCATAAACCCGGATGCTGTGAAGAAATATTATGCTTAAATAAAATCAGGATGAAAACCCGAAAAGGGCGTCTTGACAAACCAAAAGATTAGGATGAAAACCCAAAAGGGCTTCCTAATAAAGTAGATTTGAGCCCAATGAGTAAAATAATTCAAGCAGTGAGTCAAACAGTAAGACTGCGGTATTCGAAGCATCTTCAGCAGCTCAAAATTTTCTACGCAAAAAACTATATTCCAAAAGATTCTTGATTAAGAAACGTGGAAGAGTTCATGCGTTGAATGTCCATAACAGTTGTATCCACTAAACACAATTCCCTTTTTCTTGCTTTATGACTCTTCTGACTTTTTGGTCGACTTTCTTTGTTTGTTACCTTTGAAGTGAATATAAATGTGGGGCATCTATTTTTTTTGCACCTATTGTGACCATTTTCATGCATCTCTTTGTGTGGTTTATTTGAATGATAAATAGTAAAATAACATACGCCAAACAAAAGTAATGTTGAGCATTACTTGTTCGAGAATTTGGTAAGTACGAAAGTTTCCAAAGCAAAGTTCAACAGGGGGCAAAAAGGGTGATATCTGAGAAACGCAGATCACTCGTAAAGCTTAAAGACAGAAACAAAGCCTGAAAAGAAAGTTGAGAATCGAAGCAATGGATGCAGATCATCTCAAGAATCATAACAAAGGGATATATGACAAACAAGTCCAAAACGTACTGTAACACCCCTATCCCGTGACCGTCACCGGAATAGGTAAGGGGCATTACCGAACTTGCATCTCATGTCAGAATAGTAAAAATTTTGAACTTTTTAGTCAAAATCCAACATGTATTTTCAATCAGCAAAGCATACTTCAAATGATCGTAAAATGATGCTTATAACTATTGAGGGTCAAATTGAAAACATAGCAAAAAGGTAGGAAAATAATCATAAATTTTCAAGTTAGGGACACACGGCCGTGCCCCTTACCCGTGTTCCTCTCACACGGTCGTGTCCCTCCAGACACGCCCAAACCTCTCAACCCGTGGTCGATTCTGACTTCCCACACGGCTGTCTAACACGCCCATGGGGTTAGGCCATGTGTCGCCCACGGCCTAAGCACACCCGTGCCCTTATCCCGTGGCCGAAACTGTCAATTGACACACGGCTACCAGACACGCTCGTGTACAAAATAGAGCAGATCGTGTGACTATACTGCCAAATTTCACACGGCTACAAGTTACCAGACATGCCCGTATGTCTAGGCCGTGTACCAAAACTGACCAAAACGTTTAAGGTGCAGGTGACACACGGTCGAAGTACACGCCTGTGTTCCCTGGCCGTGTGGCACAATATAGGCTTGGTTTAAGCCAAATTGCCACCCAACAAGGGTCATTCTTACAAGCCAAGAATATGCAACATTTCAAGCCAATTTACCATCTACAAACATACCAATTCAAGCATATTATGAACCCCAAAATCATCATCATCCTCAAGCACAAAGAACTCATCAAAATCACGTAATTTGCCATAACACATTTAACCAAAAAATCAATCCCAAAATACTTGATTATAAACATATGTGACCCAAGCCACATCTCATAGCTTGATCACTTACCAAATTATGCCATATTCACTAACCATCTAGCTTATACATGCCATGACCATTTCATTTACAAAAGTTTCAAAAGTACCAAAGTTTGATAGATAGTGTGATGGCGATCTCCGACTCGTCCGATTATCGAGCTAGCTTCCGAATCTATAAGACAGTGAAAGAAATAAACAGAGTAAGCTTCTAAAGCTTAGTAAGTCCGTATAATATAGAAATTAAACCTTACCGAATCAATGCGATAATTACAACAACAATGCCAATTCAATTCATATACTCAAGTTGCCTATTTCACAAGTATACACTTGTTAGTTCATGTAACATAATAATTCATTCATGTACCAACCACAACATTCATGTATCATATCATTGCTCAAATACTTGTACATGTATTTCATATAACTTATACCATATAATCCATGTAATTCTCATGTCTCATATAACATGTAATACATATATCATTCAATCTTCATGTAACATGTATCGGTAATTGCCCGTTAAACCTTTAAGAACATCGAGGGCTACTTGAGTGATACACACACAGTGTATATACATATAACCTGTAATCCGTCAATGCATCATGTATGCTCTTTCGAGCCTGTATCGGTATGCCCGAAGGCTGAACATGTGATCCCGAAGGATGAACGGTAAGCCCGTAGGCTAACGGTGAGTCCGAAGACTAAACATGTGATCCCGAAGAATAAACCTGTAGCTCATGAGCACGTGGTGAGTCTGCAACAAATGCAGGAGCTCGAACCACCCTGTAGCCCTAGTGACATGTCACTTGTATCCTATCAACTTCTACGGTTCTAACGGGGCTCGGTATTCATTTCTCACTTGTAATAATTTCATTTCAATTTCATATGTATACATCCAAATAGGCTATTCAATCAACTAATATGTCATATATTCCATTAACAACACTTATAAACATAAACACATTAAATTTCATTATACGAACTTACCTCGTAATCCTGTATCTACTCGTCTATTTTCCGTTTTCCCCGATCAAGTTCCGGAATTCGGTCGTCTTTATCTATATTAATACAAATTCAGCTATTTAATCACTAACTTATTCAATTTAGTCCAAAACATGTATTTTGGCATATTTGCAATTTAGCCCCTATGATTTCAACACTTTGCAAAATAGTCCTTTTATCACAAAATGACAAATTACACAAATAATCCCTAAATTTCCCTTAGCCGAATATTCAAGGGACTTGTACAAGTACATATCTTTCAATTAATCACAAATTTAACCTCAAAAATTCTACCTTTTTACAAATAAATTCTTAAACTCATTTTCATCAAAATTTACTTGAAAATTCTTGTATTTTCTCACATAATATACAATAATTCATCAAAATCTTCTAAAATATCATAGATTCATCAATGGCATTTTTCAAAGACATTCACAAAATCAGAAATTGAGGTACGGGTCGGCTAGTATACGAAGCAACGATATCAAAAACGTAAAAATCACTAAAAACCGAAGTCAAAACATACCTCAATTGAAGAATCAAGCTTGCCGAAATTTAAAAGCTTAAAACCATTTTTGTTTTGTTGAAGAATCGGTGAAGAAGAAGCAAATATGAAAGAATTTTCATATTTTATTAATTAAAACATATAATAAAGCCAAATGACCATTTTAACCTTTTAATAAAACCATTAAAAATCAATAATAATAAGGACATAAAAGTCCACTACCACTTGAAATGGTAAAATAACCATTTAAGGCCTTCCACTTAAAAAGCCATCATCAAATAAGCCATTAATGAAATAGAACTCAAGTTTATCGATTTATGCGATTTAGTCCTTTTTCTCAAATTAACCGGTCAAATGATAAAATTTCTAAACGAAACTTTCACACGGTAATTCTATCATGCTGTAAAACATATTAAAGCAATAAAAATAATAATTTGACTCGATTAAGTGGTCCCGAAACCACTCGTTCTGACTAGGGTCTAAAGTGGGCTGTTACACGTACAGCATAATCATATAGGCATACAAGCATTTAAGAAAAACATGTGCATATCATCATACATGACTATATAGGTATTCCAGCAGAACCAAAAGTTTTGATCAAGGAAAGGACATCCGAGCTCCACTAGATATCATGTTTTGGTATTCTGATGTTTTCAATTTGTGTTTTTCAAAAAAATCAACTCATATCGAGAGAAATGAGTTGAGCCTCAGGTTACACGCCGAGGTATTTTCAATTTATGCTTTTCAAAGAATCAACTCATATTGCGAGATGTGAGTTGAGCCTCAGATCACACACTGAGGTATTTTCAATTTCTGTTGTTTCAAAAATCAACTCATATTGCGAGATGTGAGTTGAGCCTCAGATCACACATTGAGGTATTTTCAATTTCTGTTGTTTCAAAAGTCAACTCATATTGCGAGAAATGAGTTGAGCCTCAGATCACACGCTGGGATATTTTCAATTTCTGTTGTTTCAAAAGTCAACTCATAT
This sequence comes from Gossypium stocksii, assembly GCA_020496765.1. Taxonomy (NCBI): domain Eukaryota; kingdom Viridiplantae; phylum Streptophyta; class Magnoliopsida; order Malvales; family Malvaceae; genus Gossypium; species Gossypium stocksii. The sequence goes on from CM035623.1 coordinate 9,565,650, forward strand.
TGCGAGAAGTGAGTTGAGCCTCAGATCACACACTGAGGTATTTTCAATTTATGTCTTTCAAAAGTCGACTCATATTGCGAGAGATGAGTTGAACCCAAAGTCGCATACAGATTAAAGAATAAAGATTGGATTTGATCGAAGAGGAAGATTTTGCCTCTCAGAGGGTGCAGTAGAACGGGTCGAAGTTACAAGTCTTATCACTTTGAAGTTGCAGAAGAAAAGATCACAAGCCTTATCTTACTAAAGCGAATGATCAAGGCAACAAGATGTAATGGACCAGAACAAAGCTATCTGAAGAGGAGAAACAATAAAGCAAGTCAAGACTCAGCAAGACCGGGCAAATTTGGTCTTCTTTGAAAGTCTTTGCCCTATTCCTGTTGCACGACAATAAGCAAAGAAGGGCAGCTGTATGAACCCCAATATGCCCGGCCCATCAACATTTTACAAAACCCAATTTTAAACCCAATTTTAAACCAAACACAAACAAACCAAAAACCGAATCAAAAATACAAATCAAAATTTAAAGTCCAAAATTTAATGTCCATTTTCATTAAATCATAGCCCAAATAATAGAAACCCACAAACCAAAAAATGACCCAATTCCTACCCAACAGACCTAACCCAATACATTTTAAAACCCCAAACCCAAAAGGAAGCCCACATACTAAGTCAACTCAGAAACCCTAGGGTTTCTGAGTATTCTCTTCGCGCCGTACCCCCCACGTGATTTACCAGCGGATCCAGCGCCCAAGGTATCACTGCTGTTGCTTCCTCAATGCACGAGGCTCGGTCATGACGATCCCTTTTGCACCAAAACGGCCATATAAAACCCCGTTGACTCCCCAATGGACCTGCAAACAAAACACAAACAGAAACAGAAAAAAAGCAAAAAGCAGAAACAAGGCGAAGAAGCAGAAACAGTGCAAAACGGCAGAACAATAGAGGACAAAAACTAAACAGTAGTGAATATAGGTTTAAAAAATGATTGTAATCAGCTATATAAAGCCGAATGAAAACCACTATAAAGGTTACGCATATATTTCGAATACAAAAAATACAAAAAAAATACAAAAATGTATCATTTCTAGTCTGTTCTATGATATATTTTCAGTTTCTAATCCATTTCATGCATACAACAGTAGTAAAAACATAATCTTTTTACCTTTAACAACGATCGGGATCTCGAAACCGAACCATTTCATATAGATCTAGGCCTTAGCAATCATTCTTTGGTCGTTTTGAAGTTAGATTCGGGTTTAGGGGTTTTAAAGGGGTCGTTTAGGTCTTTTCGACGAGCACCGACCACCGCATAGGGTGGCGGGCTCGACGGAGGTCTGTGGTCCGATGACCGGAGTCCAGTCGACCTCGGGTTAGGGCACGGAGGGCCGATCTCACCCCTTGGAGAGGATTCTCGGTTTTTTTCTAAAGAGAAGGGCTGGAAAATGAGTTTTTTTTATGTTTTTTTCGTATTTAAGGCCCGCATAAACGGTGTCATTTTGGAATAGGTCACCAGGACCCAAAACGGCGCCATCCCATGGCTCAACCCGCGCGAGTGACCCGACCCAGTGGAGGATCCGTGCGTTTTCGAGCTTGGGTCTATTTGCAGGCCAGGTCCTTCCGCTTTTCTGGCGTTCTACAATTTAGTCCTGCATTCGTTTTATAATTTATCCCCGTATTTTACATATGGTTTCAATTTAGCCCATGAGTGATGAGTGACTTATATATGAACGACGTCGTTTGAAAGGGTGCGAGAAATTGCCCTTTTAAGCCCTGTTCTTCGCATGCGCGTTCGGATAGGTCCTTGTTTCATGTTTCTATTTTTTAAACTAGCCCCAGGATTTTGTTTTCATTTCGAGTTTAGTCCTTATCGTTGTCTTTTTGTTTTTTTTATTTATTAATTATTACTATCAATATTGTTATTAATGTTGTATATCTCTATTATATACGTGTATACATATATATTTCATAGTATTATTTTTTAATCTTAGTATATTTACTATTCTATTTGTTAATTTAAATATGTTATGATTAATCACGTTATTTTTCTTACATTATTATTATATCACATTTTCTCTTTGCTTTTATTATATATAATTATTATTATTATTATCATAGTTATTATTATCATTTTCTACTTTGTATGTATATATATACATATCCTTTTAGTATTTACTTACATCATTTTTATTATTTTACTGTTTATTTACTGTCATATATATTTTAAATATTATTATCATATCATATTTACTTTTTGTATTCTATCGTTATTATTATTAGTATTGTTATTATTTACATGTATTTACATAATATTATTAATAGTGTTTTTTGATATTATTATTATTTCTAATACATATATATATTCTATATATTTTTAAACACTACAATATGTATATATTTTGTAACTCGATTTCATGTACATATGTCTTTTAAATGTTATGTCTTTTTATATACGTATATACTTTTAATATCATGCCATATATGTGTTTTAAATGTCATTATGATGTTTGTACATATATTATGTATGTATTTGAAATTCTATTATGCATATATAAATTTTCTTTTTTTCTCATTACATCCTTTTTATATATATTCATAGTTTTTATTTCATGTTTAATACTATTATTACGATTGATATCGCATGCATCATTATTGTTTTTAATATTATTGTAATGTTCATTATTTGCTTCGATGTATTTCAAACTCCTATTATCTATTTTATTTCATATCAATTTGCTTTGCATTATTTCGAAAATCTTATTCTCGTTTTCTAATTAATTTCAATACATGAGGCAACGTACCGGTTTAACACTAAGTTGTTGATTTCATCGCTATGTTGGGTGAATCATATCGGCTCGTGTTGAAAACGGAACGCCCTTCTAACAAATAAAAAATTTAAAAATTTTCATCTCTTCAATCGGATCACGATTAAATGTTACATTGAACTCGTATTTTTAAAAATCAAGACAACACGTGTTTAATGGGATACCAATTTTGGGTGTTGTGGGGGTGCTAATACCTTCCCTGCACGTAACCGACTCTCGAACCCTATTTTTCTCTGATTTTTAACGTAAACCTAAACCCGGCCTTCTTTTGTGTTCAAAAATATTTCAAAAAAAAAAGAGGATTTATTAGGTGCCCGATCACACTTGAGAAAAAAGATCGATGGCGACTCTCTTTTCCCTTTTTTAATAGAAATCGAACTGCAGTTTTTAAACTTTCAATAAATCATTCAATTAGCAACCAAAGCTAAAATTTTTACGTCGCTACACTGATGGTCATATCTTTCCTTTAGACTGGCCCAAAGAATTTAGGGGTCCTTAACAGTCAAATATTCGGTATTTAGACCTTCATGAAGGTGATGGCGAAGGAAAATCATGGCCTTGGCCTTATCTTGTGTACTTTCTTCATTTCCCTCCTTAATAGTCTCACCAAGACCCTTTGCATCTAAGTGAATTTCAGCATCAAGTACCCATGATAAATAGTTATTTCCAGTGATGTCCAGAGCCACAAATTCGAGTTTTGTAAGATTTGACATTATAAAACTATAAGACAAAATATACAAGTCAATAATGTAAAATAAAGCATGTTAATATGCAAATGAAATAACACATATGCAAATGAAATAGATCAACTTGTTACTCTTACTTCACCTAAGCGTCCTTCGGCAATCTTTAAAGAAAAGTTTGTTGGCCTTGATTTTTGTATTAGAGACTCGTGCTGATAACGTATTGTGAAATAATGAAAGGAAAGAACAAACTAAAATGTGATAGAAGAGAGAGTGTAGAGAGATTGTATATTCATAAGAGAGAGTGTATATTCTTTCTATCTAACTTTTCATGATTACATGAGCCCCAAATATATAGGGGTTGATAGGAACTCCCTAATTATTACAATGCATATGAAAGGTCATGACCTTTTACATTTCATCTCCCATATTAATTGAGTATAGGAAGAGTCATAACTTATGGGACCTTTTACATTGAGTATAGGAAGAGTCTCATAACTTATGGGGGTGATAATGGCATCCACATAAATATTCATAACATAAACAATTATTTTTTTGTTTTTGGGTATCATCAATTTATCTAAATTAATATGGAATTAATTTTATTGAAATAAAATATATAAGAGAAAACTCAAAAGGAACTTATATAAGATTAAAGGTAGTACATAATACATATTATTTTATTACAGGGTAAAACCTTTCTTTAGCTATGTAATTTTTTTTTATATATTTGTATTTTTTATGTAATTTTTATCATGGATTAACTTCAATATATGCATTACCGCCAGGGCTACCACGACTACCACCATTATACTTGTCATTACCACCGCCCTGTCCTCCACCATATCCGCTATTACCACCACTGCTGCCTTGTCCTCTACCATATCCGCCGCTACTACCACCACTACCTCCATCTCCGCCACTGCCACTATGTCTTCTTCCGCTGCCACCACTACCTCCTCTTCCTCCACCATATCCTTCACTACCACCATGTCCTCCACTACCACCACCACTGCCGCCTTGTCCTCCACCATGTCCACTACTACCACCTTGTCCACCACCATATCCACCACTACCGCCACCACTACCACCATGTCCTCTGCCACCACCACTACCGCCTTTTCCTCCACTATGCCCTCCACTACCGCCACCACTACCACCATGTCCTCCACTGCCACCACCACTACCGCCTTGTCCTCCACCATGTCCACCACTACCACCACTTTGTCCTCCACCATATCCACCACTGCCACCACCACCGTGTCCTACGCTGCCACCGCCACTACCTCCCTGTCCTCCACCATGTCCACCACTGCCTCCACCACTACCGCCATGTCTTCCGCTACCACCACTACCACTGCCTCCTTTTCCCCCACCATACCCTCCACTGCCGCCACCACTACCACCATGTCCTCCACTGCTACCACCACTACCACCTTGTCCTCCACCATGACCACCACTACCACCACCTTGCCCTCTACCATATCCGCCACTACCACTACCACCGTGTCCTCCGCTGCCGCTGCCACTACCTCCTTGTCCACCACTACCTCTACCACTACCCACATGTCCTCCGCCACCGCCGCTACTGCCGCCTTGTCCTCCACCATGCCCACCACTGCCGCCACCACTACCGCCATGTCCTCCACTGCCACCACCACTACCTCCGTGTCCTCCACCATGTCCACCACTACCACCACCCTGTCCTCCACCATATCCAACACCACTGCTGCCGCCGTGTCCTCCCCCGCCGCCGCCACTACCTCCCTGTCCTCCACCATGCCCACCACTACCTCCACCGCTACCACCATGTCCTCCGCCACCACCACCACTGCCTCCCTGTCCTCCACTATGCCCACCACTACCACTACCACTACCACCATGTCCTCCGCCACCACCACCACTGCCTCCCTGCCCTCCACCATGTCTGCCACTACCACCACCGCTACCACCATGACCTCCGCCACCACCACCACTACCTCCTTGTCCTCCACCATGACCTCCGCCACCACCACCACTACCTCCTTGTCCACCACCATGCCCGCCACTGCCACCATATCCTCCTCCGCCGCCACCATTACCGCCTTGTCCTCCACCATGTCCACCACTACCGCCACCACTACCGCCGTGTCCTCCGCCTCCGCCACCACTACCGCCATGTCCTCCACCATGTCCACCACTACCACCACCACTACCGCCGTGTTCTCCGCCTCCGCCACCACTACCACCCTGTCCTCCACCATGTCCACCACTACCGCTGCCACTACCGCCATGTCCTCCACTTCCACCACCACTGCCTCCTTGTCCTCCGCCATATCCACCACTGCCTCCTTGTCCTCCGCCATATCCACCACTGCCTCCTTGTCCTCCGCCGTACCCACCATTACTATTTCTTAGGTCCTTCACCTCATTTGGCTGGTGATTGAACTGCTCAGCCACTATCTCTGCAACAACACGTTCCATTAACATTGATGATTATTAACCGTAGAAAGCCATATGCTACTAAAACAATCAACGAATCATTAGATCAAAATCAATGTTCCCAGATTTTAATACATACTCAGGGTAGTTGCCTACCCTTAAAGCTGTAACACCCACAAAAAGATCGGCCATAGCAACGGTATTTGCACCTAGAAAGTGGTGTAAATACCATTACTACACTAGAACTCGATACTCACACTTGATGTTCTAAAAGCATATAATTCTATATATAATCAATGAACAGGATGATGAGCCATCACTTAATTCACTGCGAATATATAAAATTATACCGTTGCGTAAAATATAAACTCAGTATATTAAATAACAGACAGACAGTAACCTTTAGTGGTTTCATCTTTAAATACTTCAGCTATTGCAGGCGAGGAGATGAAAAAAAGTGCGAAGAAAAGAGCTAGGAAAATAAACAGCTTGAATTTCATATTTTTATTTCTCACAAAATTTAACAAGTCTTAGTAGGTATAGCTTTGAGCTTTGGGTTGAGGGGTATTTATAGTGCAAGGAATTTATATTTACCTGCAAATAATAATAAATATGATATATCGCCGAACCGCATATATGGTGAGTAAACAAACAGAACAAGGCTCCATTAAAAAAGCGGTGGCCACTCGGCAACGTAAGGCTTAAGTTGAAATTTTTGAGATTCTGATATAATAGATTTGAGTAGGAAGTAAAGGCATGTGGAGTGAAAGAGGTGAGGTCCAAGGAGCTTAGAACAAGTTTCACAATGCTCCCCAAATTTGCTACTCCCACTCTTCAATTTTGTTTGTACTGTTTAGGTCAACTTGGTTTTCCCAATGTCTGATCTCAGCAAATTGGAAGTATGAGGAACAGCTCCTGTGTTGTTATGTCTTTGCGCCACATCGCATGCAACGAGTAATTTAGTATTTTACTCTTTATTTCCTTTCAGCAGTTTGTTATCAAAAACTCTACTTTCTCCATATAATGCTTCTTTTCAGTTTTCACACACTGATACCATTCACATTTGATTAAATATTGAATTTTGTGTAAAAGACACGTGTTTAAATATTTGAGATGATAATGTTAAGAGAGACAGTCATGAACTTCAAATATGGACCGTAAAATTAACATAAAAAATATTAAAACGGGAATAGAGATGGCAACATGGCAAGTAATTTTCTTTTGCCACTTATTGAGGGGGTTGTCTCTCTTTCAAGAGAAGTCTTCAAAGTGTCGTTCATCGAGCAACCAATTGAGCCCTCAAATAGTGAATGAATTGGGCTTTTAACACTACCAAGGCACTCTTTAAACATCATGAACTCATTGGGCTCTCCTTGAAGTCGGGAGACAAAACTCTAGGCTAAAATCAGTACAAATAGCTCAAGCACAATACCTCCACTATTTCAGGGATCGACTGCTCAACGAACTACATTTCGAAAACTTCTCCCAAAAGAGAGCCAACTCCCCTCAACACTACCTAATCTCTATATGATATACTCTTAATATAGTTTCACCTCGACCTAACCTGAAATTACGCATTAATTTACTTACTTTAAATTCGAACCAAAAAATGAAAGTTATATGCGACTCCGACTCGACTAATAGATTACAAATTTTATTTTGGCTTATATACTAAAAGGGCCCTTAAACTACTACACTTTATTTAAACAAACCCTTAAACTATTCTATTAATTAAATAAACCCTTAACCTATGGGTAAATTATTTTAATATTAAAAAAATATTTTGAATTTCATGTTCTTATTAGAATTTTTGTTTATGCAATAGAAATTATATACACTTTAACATCAAAATAAAATTTAAAAGAGTAATCAAAATTTTCAAAAGAGTATTTAAGTATACAATATATATAAACACTTTCAAAATATTTAAAATATTATTTTACCTTTATTTTTAAAAAACATTATTTTATTTTTATCAATTAACTATTCTTATTAAATTTACATCAATATTAAATGCAAATCAGTTTAAAATTTTTAATATATTTTTATTTTAATATTAAAATGAAGGCCTTTCATAGATAAAGATCATAATTAGGACTTTATTTAACTGTAAAAATAATATAAAGGCTTGTTTGAACATTGCACAGTAATTTAGGAGGTTATTTTAATATATTAGCCTTTTATTTTTGTATATTTGTTATCAAAATAGAATAATAATTTTTATCTTTATTAACTTTTAATTTTTTTTCTAGATATAATTATTGTTAAAATAGCCGATTGAGTCTTAGTTCGATTGGTATGGGTATTGTTACCAATGTAAGAGAATGTGGGTTCGAATGCGTTGAAGGAAACTACTTGAAACCTGTAAAAAAATTGAAAATCGAGACAAAAATAGATAGTTGAATAGGTTGAACCGGTTTAATATTCGTTAATTTTTTAGATTTTTATGATATTTAATTAATTAATTAATTAATTTTAGTCCAACGATCGAACTGGTTGAATCGATAACATGTCGTCTAACTTATTCAACCACTAGTCCAGATATTAAAATATTGAATATGACACTATGAGATTTTAGCAATCTCAAAGTGTCACATCATTAAACTTTTATATTTTTTCAAGATTAAGGACTAAAATGGACCTACTTATTAAGTTTAAGTGTACCAAAGTGAACCTGATTACTAAGTTCAAAGGCCAAAACTTATATAAATTCAAAAAAACTTGATAAATCGAGTCAAGTCAAAACCTATCAAGTTTGCCGATTGAGTTTTAGCTCAGTTGGCATTAGCATTGTTGTCATTGTAGGAGGACGTAGGTTCAAGTGCGTTGAAATGTATTATCAATCTTATTTAAGGGTTGAGGAAAATTTAGGCATTGTATAAAAAAGAAACCTCCAATTTTACTATTTTTTATATAATTAGATTTTCAAGACTGTTAATTTATTTGGTATTTAATCTTTAAATTTGATAATTTTTTTTTATGGATATGAGAGAATCTATATATCTATATATATAAAAGGAAGATACATGTGGCACACACATCATGCTCTTTTTCTTTTTCATTTGTTTATTTTATAAAAATAGTTAACTATTAGTTTTGGTCTTTTTATTATCTTTAAATTTAAGATTTAATCCTTATGTTTTAATTTCTAACATAATTAAATTTTTATATGTTTATAATATTATAAATTATTTCAAATAATCAATATCATTAACTTTTCAATTAAAATGTTACGTTGTTATATCTAATTTGAAAGTGTATTTTTAAATCCAAAAAATACAAGGATTAAATTATTGAAAATAAAAGTAGGACTAAATTCCAAATGTATAATGTGTAGAGAACTAGAGTAATGATTGTTTGAACTGGGCCGGATTAGCCGGTCGACCCGAGTACTAGTTCAGAAAGAGGCATCAAACCGATTAACTCTCAAACTGATACAAACCAGTTGAACTAGGCTAAAAGATTGATTGAACCGATTTTTTTTATTTCTGTGGTTTTTAATGATTTTTATAATTGAATCTTACGAACCAGTATTTTGACTTGTTTAACCATCAATTTAGTTCTAAAAAGCTTGCTTAAATTATATTTTAACCTTTAATTTAATCATTATACTTTAATTTCTTTCATAATTTGGTCTCTAAATTTTTTTAATGTTATTAATTAATTTAAATAACTAATATTGTTAACTTTCGATTAAAATGTTACTAGGTTATATTTAATATGAAAGTAGGTTTTAAATTAGAGATATTAAAATTTTGAAAATAAAAGTAAGGAGACTAAATTCCAAATACGAAGTGTATAGAGACTCCGAGCTATGGTTATTTGAACTAGACCAGAAATTGACAGGGATACTAGTCCAGAGTGAGGCATCGGACTGTTTGCCTTGCTAACTGATACAAGCTAAAAAACTAGTTTAATATTTTTTTAATGATTTCTTTAATTGAACAATAAGAATCAATGGCCGACTAGTTTGACCACTAATTTAGTTTTGAAAATCTTGTTCAGAGTATATTTTAATTTTTAAATTTTTACCGTATAATTTAATATAAATAAATAATCAACCCAACACAAAGTTTGATTCAACATACTAGTTATCTTTTAATGGTATGGTTATTTTAAAAAGAAATAAATATTCTTATATTGAATATATTCTGAACTTGCTCAATTAAATATTAATATATTAACGTTATCCTTTTTACAGCATAATTATTACGTGAATTTTTTTATTTTAAATATCACATCAATAAATATAATAAAATAATTTTAGCCATTCTTGAAAATAAAATTAAATGAACTAAAAATTAAAAATACTTAAAGAAATTTTAATCTGTTAAAAAATAATAAGTATATATTAAACTAATCTAGAAGTTTTTTTTTTTTTTTTTTTTTTTTTTTTTGGGTACATTTGCAAAAACACAAATTTATAGCAGGTGAAGCTAATAAAGACTTTGGAAGCAGAAGCTGTCCATTGTTTTAGGGCGAGTTTAACATTGAAAAAAAAATATAATTTTGAGATGAAAATATTGTTAGATAATATTCTTTTATACTTTTGAAAAGTGTTTTTATAACCAAAAAAAAAGTTTTGCAAAAATATTTTTTTAACCAAAAGCAGAAAAAAAAAATTAAACTTTAGCAGGTCCGTTTGTTTACATGTAAAAAGTTTTACGAAAATATTTTCTGCATTTTCTTGTATTTGTTTCACAGAAAATAATTTGGTCAATGGAAAATAACTTGTTAAGGTAAAATAAGTCATTTTTTCCTGTAAAATGACTTATCGTTTTGAAAAGCGTAAATCATTTTCCGGAAAAGAGCTCATCTATAGATAATTTTATTTTTATATAAAAAATTAACTTAAATTAAACTTAATATTATTATATTAATAATAAATTTTATTTTTATTTTTAAGAATATTTAAAATATTTATTTTTCAATATTATTAAACATACATATTTAATTATTTATATTTAGTCATATAATAAATTATTAATATAATAAATATAATTTATTGTTTTAATAAATTATTTAATATTTCAATTTTATTTTAATAATAAATTTTAAAAATAATAATTTTAAATAATATTATTCACATATTATTAAAAATATTCAATATTAATATTTTAATAATAAATATTTATTACAATTATAAATATATTAATAATAAATATTTTGTAGTATAAACGTTAGAATATGTCATAAGTTAATGTACACTTCATAGATTTGTAATTTAGTCTTTATACTTTTATTTTAAAAAATTTAATCCCTTTCCTTTTCAAATTTAAAAATCAAATTCAGTTGTTGACATCGTTAACTTTTTTTGTCAATTTTATTGGTGTTACATTTTTAAATAAAAAAGACCCACTTAGTAGTCATGTAATTAAAAAATGACTATGTAATGAATCTAAATTTAACATAATATTTTTAATATATGCAAAAATAATGTAAAATATAAAATTATAAATAAAAATAAATTCAATTAAACAATGAAAAATAAGAAAATTTCAAATGTATGTTTGTTTAATTGAAAACAACTTTTATAAAATATTTTTAAGAAATATACCAAACAACAGAAAATATAGTAAAACATACAAAGCCTTAACAATGCTTCTAAAAAATAATTCTAAACTAAACTGACCTTTAATCTCTTTCATGAGTTTCCAATTGTCTATGTTGTGTTGTTGAATAGAGATCGATTGAAGGAGGTGCTGGATATCTCAATTGGATGGAATTTCCATCCTGCAATGGTTTGACCAATGTTGAGAATTCTTGGAATTCGAGGTTAGGGTGCTAGTGGAGGATCAAGGTCGAAACAGTGAAGAGTCGACTGGTAGAAGTCATTGATTCTTATGAGAGCACCCATCAGGCTGGCATTGAAGGAAAAGGTGCTCAGCTGTTTCACTGTGATTGACACAAAGCGGGCAAGAGTTACCATTCAAAGACAGCCGTAGATGCCAGATATTCTTCCAGGCATTTTGCAGATTAACCGTTGTACTTGTCTGACAGAGATGGTGATAGACATTTTTAACCTAGAAAAGACCCTTATGTTTACATCTAACAAAAACAGTGACAAAACGCTGACAATAAGCTTACACCATCTCCATGAAAATTAAATTTGAGAATTCACACACTTTCAGTTTCAATGAAATTGACAACATACACATCTAACAATGTCACATTCACCATTTATAGAATGTCTAACTTAGGACTTATGGTAGGTATCTCAATTACTGTAGTCATATATCTCCACAGCATCCACCATATCTCTCTGTTTCTAACAGTTTAAACACAAGGCTTCAAGCACGACCCCATTACAGTTACCTTAGATCTTATCTATATCTTCATCTTCAAACTCGACGTAATCATCTACACCACCTTCGTCTTCCTCATCAACAATGCCTTCGTTGAGACGGGTGTTCTCCGGAAGCTCACCATAGGCCTTCAATAGCCTTGCTTCGTCAGGCATGTACTTAAGGATCACATCGGCCTTGTCATCTTGATAGTCGCGAAGGCCAACAAGAATTATATCACCAGCAGCAATCCATACCTTCTTATGCATCTTCCCGCGGATGTGGCAAAGGCGTTTAGTACCATCGATGCACATTGCTTCGCAACGGCCGTTGCCGAGCATACGAAGCACTTGGGCATACTCTTGCCCGTCTTCCTTGAAGACAAGCTCACGCTTCTCATCGTCTGCTTCGTTCTTTCCTCTCTTTCTGTTCTTTCCTCCTTTTCCCTTGTTCTTCGGCATGGTTTCTTACTCTCTTCTTTTTTTTCCTAAGAAACAAACAACACAATTTAGCAATCACCAAAGAAGATAAAGATTGACATGTATTTTGACAACATAGACAAATTTATAGATACACAAAAACAGACATAAAACCCTAAACAAACTGGAAATTACAAAATTCCCATTTCATAATAAAAATTTCTAGCGTTGTTGATAATAAAATTTGTGTAAAAGTTACTTCTTTTATTTAATAGGCAAAAGAACAGTTCAAATTTAAATCAAATATAATTAAAAGAAAAGCAAAAGAAACAGGCAATTAGGAAAATAATTCAAGTATATATGAAATTAAAAAAAAAAACAGAAACGGGGTAGGAATCATGCTTGAATTAAGTATTATATGATGAATAAAACAGAAGCTCAATCAATCATCCGAACATAACGCTAAAAAAGTTAAAATTTAGGGGAATGGAAATAAAATGGAGAATTTCATCAAGATCAATTTAGGGTATTAGTTAGAAGCAACTAATTACCAGAAAATTGAAGCCAAAGATAAGCGAGAAACGAACCAAAGATGGTGAAAAGAAAATTAAAAAAGAACCTTCGCGCTGGTGGTGCTGAGTAAAGCGGTGAAGACAAGAGGCAAAGAAGAAGAAGAAGAAGCGAATTCGAAACCGGACTCTCCGCTCACTCCCCCAACCCTAAGCTTAGCTGAGGACAGCCTCACGACGAACCAACGTTTGGGTTTTGATTTTGACTTGGGCCGACCCGAGTTTATCAAACCCGGTCTAATCTAATAATAAACCCAAACGGTTGGCAACAAATTGTGGGGTCAAGAATCGCTCTTCCATATTAAATGGCTACTGAATTTAAAGGCTCAACCATGGAGTGAACCAGTAATTTGAGCGTGAAGTGTAATATTAGCTTTCGAGTATTTTTATTCATTCTTGAAATTTTTATTGCTCTGATCAAATAAAGTGAAATCTACTGTTGTGGTGCTAATTCACTTAGCTTAAGGCAAGACCCAGAGTTATTGTGGGTGCTAAACTGAGATTCTTAATCATATCACCATTGAATTCAATCATTTTAGATTAGATTGTTGGAAAAAATTAGATTTATAAAACGCAATAAAAAATAAATTTAAAGAAAATAAAATTTTAAATTTTTTTTAAAATAATATTTTGATTGTGATATATAAAGTAATAAACATTTAATTATAATTATACTTTTTTTATTCGTTTGCCAAACCCACACGCTTCGAATAAAAAAATTTACAAAAATTATCAATAGGGTAATAAAAATATGTCATTTCAGATAATTTTCTCTCTTTTCACATAAAACTTAATCATTTTAATATTAAATTTAATCTAATATTTATCAAATATTAGATTAAATTTAATTTAATGTTTATCTGATAGTCCCGAGGATCTGAGGATGGAGTTTAAAATGTGATAATTGTAATTGTTTGAAATTAAAATTTGATTAAATCTTGAAAACTTAAAAATTGGAGAAATTTTGAAACTTTGAAGAAACGAATTTTGATTTCTGAAATGGGTATATTAAGTCATTCCTTTCATTCTAAATCTGATAGCATTTTATAGAGGGCTATTTGCTTTTACATCCTTTGAATCGGGAAATTCAATCCCTTTCATCATTACATAATTAAAACTTTGATTACATAATTGAAACTTTTCAGAGAATATATTCTCTGGTTACAAAAATACAAACTACAAGGAATATTTACTATTCATGCGTAAAAGAATCTTACTGTTCTTGCCAGGGAATATTTACCATTCATGCACAAGAGAATCTTACTATTTACGCCAGAGAATATTTCATGTTCCTCTTCACTCATTTCTTTCTTTTGCATTATTTTTTCTTGGTCCTGGTAATGGTTACTGAAGTGGTATCGTCTGCAAGATCCATCGTTTTGCTTGAAGACGCTGAAGATTTCTCATCTTCGGATTCAGAATCTATTGATCTGAGCATTTCAGCCATGAGTTTTTTGTATTCCTTCTTGGTCTTGGCTTGAGCTAACATTGCACTATCCGTCGATTTTGCTTAAAGGAATTTTGCTGTGATTTGATCCAGGGCTGCGGACTTACATAATCTCGGATTCTTGTTGAAAACATTATCCAAATACTTCCAATCATATTTTTCATCATTAAACTTGTCCCACCATTTAGTTTTGTAGTTTGGAACTAGTAATGGAATTCCAGTACATTGATCTTGCTCATAAGAATAATTCCAATAAACAATCCAAGAAATGCACAATTTTGAGAAAAAATAGATTGTTCTGTAAATGTGTTTTTGGCCTGGTTCAGGTTGAAATTTGTCAAAAAATTTGGGCCACAAATTTTGAATTTTTTCTAGTAGGATCTCGAAGGATGATGGTCCATACCAATTCCACCATTCTTGGAACCAGTTTGGGAATTTGAATTGGGTGCCGTATTTGAAATATATGAGCAAAGATTGTCTCATATGTTGGTTTTTTATTAAGAAGGTGTTGTACCATGCCATTTGGTAATCCCAATATGTAAAATATGGGTGGTGGTCAATTTTGGTGGTAAATTTGGCTAGAAATTTCTTTGGAGAATTTGGGTTTTCACTCTAATCCCTTGGTCGAAGAATTTTTAATATTTGGGGCTGTTGAATGAGTAATAAAATTTGGATCTTTTGTGTCTATGTAGTGTTTAAACAGTACTGATCCAGTTTGAACCAGTATGTTTTCATAATACTATTGGGGTTTTTGAGAATCTAATAATTTGAAATGCCATCCATTGAAAAATTCTTTTGCAAGTATATGTGGAGGTTTTTCTGAAAATTCCTCCTCCATGACAAGAATTTTTTCAAAATATTTGTTTGGAAAATATTGTGAGGATTTTTGTGTGGCAGTCTATGAAGACACTGCTATTTCTTTTGGAAAAACATCTTGGAGAGATGTCTCTTTTAAAACATTTTTGAGAGATTTTGGTTTGTGTAAAATAATCTCTTTATTGTTTGAAATCTTTGCTGCTTCACCAGCAATTTGTTTGAGAGGAGTTTTCTCCTTCATTTGAGAAAAGGCCAATGCCACTTCTGGGGATTGAGAAAGGGACTCAATCCATTTTTTGATTTGAGAACCAATTTCGTTTGGATCTTGTGCATCTTGAACGATTGTAATTTTGGAGGATTTTGATGAGGATGATGATCTCTCATTTTCTTCTTCATGGCAAATTTCATACCATGACTTAATTGGCTTTGAGGAAATTTGGGTTTTGGATGACTCTTCTATTTTTCCTTTTCCTTTGTCTCGGAGTTTGGGTGGCATTTTTGAAGAAACTCTTTGGTGAGAAAATCAGGCAAAGAATTAGTTTCTCTATTGATATATTCAATATTGAAATCGAATATGCTCAAAATTGCCTGCCATCTAGCAAAAATCTTTTTTGAGGCAATATTTTGAACATCTTTTGTAAAACTTCTTTTACCGATTTGCAATCAATTCGTAAAAGAAATTTTTGATTTAATAAATCATTTTAGAATTTTGTAATGCACAAAACAGTTGATAAAATTTCTTTTTTAATAATACTATAATTTTGCTGAGTTGGATTCTAGTGTCTGGAAGTAAACTGGACTATTTGCTCTTTTCCCCCTTTAACTTGTTTTAGGATCCCACCGTATCCTATTTCAAAAGCATCTGTTTCTACAATCGTGGGGGCATTTAGATTGACTAAATATAAACAAGGAAGCTTAGTGATTTTTTTTTAATTTAGGTGATAATATTGGTGTGGTTATTTGTCCAAGGTTGTGGATTCTTTTTTAGCCAATCATATAACAGTTTACATAATTTGCTAAGACTTGGATAAAAGTCTATGACAGAATTGAGGCTTCCTAAAAATCTTTGTAATTGGACTTTATCAAGGATTTGGTCTGGGAATTTGCTAGCAAACTTTATGGACCTTTCTATTGGGGTAATGGTTCCTTGAGTAATGTAATGACTTAAAAACCTTACTTTAGTTTGGAACAAACTTATCTTGGATTTAGCAACTACTAAACCATTATTTTTTATGACTTTTGTAAAGATGGATAAATGTTTGAAGTGTTTTTCTAAATTTTCTAAAAACACTAATACATCATCGATGTATACTATTGTGAATTGAGAATATTGGTAAAAAGTATCATTCATTATTCTTTGAAATTCGGATGGAGCATTTTTTAATCCAAAAGGCATTACATTCCATTCATATTGTCCAAATGGTACCGTAAATGCTGTTTTGTATCTTTCTTCTTCTTTTATTTGGATTTGCCAAAATCCAGATTTCATATCGAATTTTGAGAAAATATTTGCATTACAAAGTTTCTGTAACAAATCTTTCTTATTTGGTATTGGGTACCTAATCCATTTTAAGGCTTGATTGAGAGATTTGTAATTAATTACTAATCTTGGCGCTCTTCTTTCAAGTTCTGCATTTTTCATTACATAAAATGCTGAACAACTCCAAGGAGAACTGCTTTTCCTAATTAAATTTTTATTAAGAAAGTATTGTATTTCTTTTTTATAAAATTCTTCCATTTCTTTGTTCATTTGTATTGGTCTTGCTTTTGTGGGTATTTGTCTTTCATCAAAATTGTTTTCAAATGGTAATGTCACTTTGTGTTTCTTCCTATTCCAAAAAGCATTAGGAAAGTTAGAACAAATTGTTGATTCTATTTCTTCTTTGATTTGATTTATCCTTTTTTGTATTTCTATTTTTCCCAATTGTTCAATCAATTTTTTAAAATATATTTCTTCTTTTAGAAAAGAGATTTGTTTTTGTTTATGATTAATTAAATTATTGATTTGCCCATTATGGATGGATAAAGATTTTTATAAGTTGAGATTTCTTATTTTTGGTTTTTCTACAAAATGAAATTCTACTTTAGTGTTTAAAACTTTGGTGGAGATAGAATTATTTGTTACTTTATAAGGTTTGAGTAAGGATATGAATGGGGTTCCTAATGTGACATCTTGGGTAATATCTTTTACCATTGAAAAACATGTTTGATATTTTATACCTTTGTTGGATATTTCTGCATTGGGAATTTTGTAAGTAATTTTTAGTTTTTTTACCATTTGCAGCTTTAAGAGATTATGATGTTTTGTCATAATGGGCAAATCAATAATTTAATTACTAAATAAGAAATATCAACTTATTAAAATCTTTATCCATCCATAATGGGCAAATCAATAATTCAATTAATCATAAACAAAAACGAACCTCTTTTCTAAAAGAAGAAATATGTTTTAAAAAATTGACTGAACAATTAGAAAAAAGAGAAATAAAAAAAGGATAAATCAAATCAAAGAAGAAATAGAATCAACAATTTGTTCTGACTTTCCTAATGCTTTTTGGAATAGAAAAAAACACAAAGTAATATTACCATATGAAAACAATTTTGATGAAAGACAAATACCCACAAAAGTAAGACCGATACAAATGAACAAAGAAATGGAAGAATTTTGTAAAAAAGAAATACAAGACCTTCTTAATAAAAATTTAATTAGGAAAAGCAGTTCTCCTTGGAGTTATTCAGCATTTTATGTAATAAAAAATGTAGAACTCGAAAGAGGAACTCCAAGATTAGTAATTAATTACAAACCTCTCAATCAAGCCTTAAAATGGATTAGGTACCCAATACCAAATAAGAAAGATTTGTTACAGAAACTTTGTAATGAAAATATTTTCTCAAAATTCGATATGAAATCTGGATTTTGGCGAATCCAAATAAAAGAAGAAGAAAGATACAAAACGTCATTTACGGTACCATTTGGACAATATGAATGGAATGTAATGCCTTTTGGATTAAAAAAATACTCCATCCAAATTTCAAAGAATAATGAATGATATTTTTTACCAATATTCTCAATTCACAATAGTATATATCAATGATGTATTAGCGTTTTCAGAAAATTTAGAAAAACACTTCAAACATTTATCCATCTTTATAAAAGTCATATAAAATAATGGTTTAGTAGTTGCTAAATCTAAGATAAGTTCGTTCCAAACCAAAGTAAGGTTTTTAGGTCATTACATTACACAAGGAACCATTACCCCAATAGAAAGGTCCATAGAATTTGCTAGCAAATTCCCAGACCAAATCCTTGATAAAGTCTAATTACAAAGATTCTTAGGAAGCCTCAATTATGTCATAGACTTTTATCCAGGTCTTAGCAAATTATGTAAACCGTTATATGATAGGCTCAAAAAGAATCCACAACCTTAGACAAATAACCACACCAATATTATCACCTAAATTAAAAAACAAATCACTAAGCTTCCTTATTTATATTTAGCCGATCCAAATGCCCCCAGGATTGTAGAAACAGATGCTTCTAAAATAGGATACAGTGGGATCCTAAAACAAGTTAAAGGGGGAAAAGAGCAAATAGTCCAGTTTACTTCCAGACACTGGAATCCAACTCAGCAAAATTATAGTACTATTAAAAAATAAATTTTATCAATTGCTTTGTGCATTACAAAATTTCAAAGTGATTTATTAAATCACAAATTTCTTTTACGAATTGATTGCAAATCAGCAAAAGAAATTTTACAAAAAGATGTTCAAAATATTGCCCCAAAATAGATTTTTGCAAGATGGCAGGCAATTTTGAGCATATTCGATTTCGATATTGAATATATCAAGGGAGAAACTAATTCTTTGCCTGATTTTCTCACCAGAGAGTTTCTTCAAAAATGCCACCCAAACTCTGAGACAAAGGAAAAGGAAAAGGAAAAATAGAAGAGTCATCCAAAACCCAAATTTCCTCAAAGCCAATTAAGTCATGGTATGAAATTTGCCATGAAGAAGAAAATGAGAGATCATCATCCTCATCAAAATCCTCCAAAAATACAATCGTTCAAGATGCACAGGATCCAAACAAAATTGGTTTTCAAATCAAAAAATGGATTGAGTCCCTTTCTCAATCCCCAGAAGTGGCATTGGCCTTTTCTCAAATGAAGGAGGAAACTCCTCTCAAACAAATTGCTGGTGAAGCAGCAAAGATTTCAAAAAAAATAAAAAGATTGTTTCACACAAACCAAAATCTCTCAAAAATGTTTTAAAGAGACATCTCTCCAAGATGTTTTTCCAAAAGAAATAGCAGGGTCTTCACAGACTGCTACACAAAAATCCTCACAATATTTTCCAAACAAATATTTTGAAAAAATTCTTGTCATAGAGGAGGAATTTTCAGAAAAACCTCCACATATACTTGCAAAAAAAGTTTTCAATGGATGGCATTTCAAGCCATTGGATTCTCAAAAACCCCAACAGTATTATGAAAACATACTGATTCAAACTGGATCAGTACTGTTCAAACACTACACAGACACAAAAGATCTAAATTTTATTACCCATTCAACAGCCCAAATATTAAAAATTCTTCGACCAAGAGATTGGAGTGAAAACCCAAATTCTCCAAAGAAATTTCTAGCCAAATTTACCACCAAAATTGACCACCACCCATATTTTACATATTGGGACTACCAAATGGCATGGTACAGCGCCTTCTTAATAAACAACCAACATATGAGACACTCTTGGCTCACCCAATTCAAATTCCCAAACTGGTTCCAAGAATGGTGGAATTGGTATGGACCATCATCCTTCGAGATCCTACCAAAAAAAATTCAAAATTTATGGCCCAAATTCTTTGACAAATTTCGACCTGAACCAGACCAAAAACTCATTTACAGAACAATCTATTTTTTCTCAAAAGTGTGCATTTCTTGGATTATTTCTTGGAATTATTCTTATGAGTAAGATCAATGTACTGGAATTCCATTACTAGTTCGAAACTACAGAACTAAATGGTGGGACAAGTTTAATGATGAAAAATATGATTCAAAGTATTTGGATAATTTTTTCAACAAGAATCCGAGATTATGTAAGTCCACAGCCCCGGATCAAACCACAACAAAATTCCTTTAAGCAAAACTGACAGCTAGTGCAATGTTAGCTCAAGCCATGACCAAGAAGGAATACAAAAAACTCATGGCTGAAATGCTCAGCTCAATGGATTCTGAATCCGAAGATGAGAAATCTTCAGCGTATTCAATTAAAACGGTGGATCTTGCAGACGATACCACTTCAGTAACCATTACCAAGACCAAGAAAAAACAATGCAAAAGAAAGAAATGAGTGAAGAGGAACATGAAATATTCTTTGGCGTAAACAGTAAATATTCCCTACAAGAAAAGATGAGTAAACAGGAAATATTCTCTGGCGTAAACAGTAAGATTCTCTGGCGCATGAATAGTAAATATTCCCTGGCAAGAACAGTAAGATTCTCTTACGCATGAATAGTAAATATTCCCTGTAGTTTGTATTTTTGTAACCAGAGAATATATTCTCTGAAAAGTTTCAATTATGAAAGGGATTGAATTTCTCGATTCAAAGGATGTAAAAGCGAATAGCCCTCTATAAAAGGCTATCAGATTTAGAATGAAAGGTACGACTTGAAATACCCATTTCAGAAATCAAAATTAGTTTCTTCAAAGTCAAAGTTTCTCCAATTTTTACGTTTTCAAAATTTAAGTTTTAAACTATTTTCCTTTTCAAGATTTAAACAAATTTTAATTTCAAACAATTACAATTATTACATTTCAAACTCCATCCTCAAATCCTCGGGACTATAATATTAAGATAATCACTTTAATATTAAATTAATAAAATACTATTAAAATAAGGATTAAATTTAATTTAATATTAAACTATTAAAATAATATTATTTTTGGAATAATTAATCTAAAATCAAATTCTTTGGTAAAGTCCTACTGGGAGTGTAACTCTTTCACTGCTCAACCACTGAAGACCATCCATCGTCAACCACCGAAACACCAACGGCACAACCGTGTTTAATGATGCAATTGCAACACCCTTTTGGCATCCTGAGCCGGTTCGGTCCAAGCCAATGACGACCTGGCCGGTCCGATCTAGCCACCGGTTGGACCATCGGTCCGATTTCACATACCAGGCTCGATTCGATCCATTTTTGGGTCTTGATTTTAGTTTTGGGCTTGCAAGCCCAATTTATGATCTCAGGCCCAATTTTCAAGTTCAATTACCCATTAGGTCAATTGTCTGACTTGAAAATTAATTTCCAATAATATCATATTAATTTTAAATAATTTGATTAATTTAATTTTACTTGATCAAAATTATTTTTCCCAAAAAGAACTTAGACTTTCAAATTAAATTTTCAAGAAAATTTTTTAATCAAATTCTCTAGTTGAATAGTTCTTATGACGACTTAATTTTATTCCACATCAAATAAGTTGACTCAATTAAATTATTTCCAAGGTCGTAGAATTTTCTTCTAATTCAAATGCAGTTCGATCAAGCTTTTATTGAGCTAGCAAAGGGACCAATCAGACATATACAATTAGGCTTTAGTAATTACAATTATGACTAGAAGCTTCGTTTCGATAATTTGTTGTAACGCTCCAAAATTTTAAGAATTTAATTGTGAGATCCTGCAGTGATTAATTTTTGTATCTTTGGTTTTATGTTCTGTGATTGAGTTTAATGTCTGGAGTTCGAGTCGTATTGATAAACCATAAATGTAACATATTTTAATCTCATGCTTGGCATATTTTTGGATGATTTATTATATAATTTAGTGAATTTGATGCTCCTAATCCTTTAAAATTATATTTTTATACTTAGGTGAGCATAAGAAAGCGAAAAGAGAAAGAAACAGGCCAAAAATGAACAAAATGGGCTGATTTTAGTATTCCACACGGTCTAGGCATTTCCACACGGGCAGACCACCCGCCCATGTGAGACACATGGGCTGGCCACATGCCCGTGTGTCAAGGCCGTGTTGACTTAGAACCATGTCAGTATTGCACACGGCCTGAACCTCCTCACACAGGTTGGTCACAGGCCCATGTCCCTATCGAGCCTTGCTTCGTTTTCATGCGAAAAAAGCTAATTTGTAGGTATTTTAAGCATTCCAAAGTCTATATAAACACACTAGGAGAGGATTAAAAGGGGGACACACAGAGCAGAAAATAGAAATTACTCGAAGAACACCGTTGAAATCATCTCGAAGCAGGATCTCCTTCAAGACTGAAGATCTCCATTCAATTTCTCTCAAAATTTTTGGGTTTCTTTATGTTTTGTTGTTTTCCCAATTTTGACATGTTTTCTTTTATGAATACAAACTAAATCCCCTAGATACCTAAGGGGGATGAAACCTAAGACGGATCTTATTATTTTCTGAATTATATGATAAATACTTGTTCTTGTTCTTAATTATGTGTTCTCAATTCTTGCTTTAATATTTCAGGATATTAATTCAAGTTTGATGTACTTATTTAGTGGAGCAAAAGTCCCTGTTTAAGAGTAGATCCAACATAATTAAGTGGAGTTGATTGCAATCCTAAAGATAGGACGACATAAATCTGCCAGATTAGAGTCAAATCTAATAAGAGAATCCATAGATCGGGTTAATGCGACAATAGGGGTTTTAATTAGAAAGATATTTCAATTAATCAACCTAGAGTCAGTTATTTTTAGTCTCGAGAGAGATAATAACATAAATTAGGGATTTCTATGGATCAAGTCAAGTGAATAAATCGTCTAATTCAGAGTCAAAAAACAAGTGAAGTCTAGGTAGATTCTTCCTTGGGTATTGCCTTTCTCATCGGTTTTCTAAAAGTATTTTCCCAATTCACTCTCTGTTATGTTCTTAGTTAGTTAATTAGTTTAGTTAATTTTAGTTTAAACAAATTCCTTTAATTTTTAGGCTAAATAATAAAAAGATAGTTCATACTAGTACTTTTAGTTCTCGTGGATACGATATTCTGGTTTTACCATAGCTATACTACTGTTCGATAGGTGCATTTGCCTTTATCGTGATCTTAGTTAGTTTTGGAGACACATCAAGTTTTTGGCGTCGTTGCCGGGGACTAAGATATTAGGAACACTTGACTTTTATTACCTTAGCCATTTTTACTTTTACTGTAATTTACTTTTTTTTTAATTTAATCTTTATTTTCTAATCTCTCTTTTATTTATTTCTGATAGGTGTCTCTAGTTTATGACTAGAAAGAGCCAATTTGGACCTTTGCTATTTGACAGCGAGATAGGGAGCACAGCTTGCAGAAATCAAAGAGAAATAACGCGAAGCCTACAATACATAGAGGAAGAGCAAAAGGACGTTACCAATATTACCGAAGAGATGACGAAGAATTAAAATAATTCCCTGCCTCCTGTGGTAGCCGCAAACCCTGTGAATCAGAATCCTGCTCCTCGTACGTTGTATGATTATGCTAAGCCTAATTTAGCTGGAACTAAATCGAGTATTGTTAGACCTACTGTTGCTGTAAATAATTTTGAACTTAAATCTAACATGATTCAAATGATACAACAGTTTGCTCAGTTCGATGGTTTGCAGGACGAGGACCCCAATACTCATTTGGCAAACTTTTTGGAGTTTTGCGATACTTTTAAAATTAATGGCATTCCTGATGATGCTATTCACCTTCGGTTATTTCCTTTTTCATTAAGGAATAAAGCTAAACAGTGGTTGAACTCGTTACCACGAGGTTCCATCACTACTTGGGAACAGATGACTAAAAAATTTCTATTAAAATATTTTTCACCGGCTAAGACTACAAAGTTGAGGAATAATATCTATTCTTTTGTGTAGATGGATTTAGAAACTCTTTACGATGCATGGGAGAGATACAAGGACTTATTGAGAAGGTGCCCTCACCATGGGTTACCTCTATGGCTACAAGTTTAGACTTTTCACAATGGTTTGAACCCCTCAACGAGGCAAATGATCGATACAGCTGCCGATGGAACTATAAATAGTAAAACACCTAAAGAGGCTTAAGAATTTATTAAAGAGATGCCACTAAATAACTATCAGTGGTAAGTCATGAGAACAAAGCCAACAAAAGCAACTGGTGTTTTCAACCTTGACGTGGTTACTATGCTATCAAATCAGGTAGAACTCTTAAATAAAAAGATTGATGGTTTGTATGGTTCAACGCAGGTACATCCAGTGATGCGGTGTTATTCAAATAGAGGAGGGGTGCACAATACAAATTATTCATCCTACAACCCTAGCACAGAGTATGAATAAGTTCGCTATATGGGTAACAAATCTAGACCTTAAAATAACCGCTATAGTAACACTTACAATGCAGGTTGGAGGAACCATCCCAATTTCTCGTGGGGTGGTCAAGGAAACCAAAGGCAACAACCCCTCCAGGTTTTCAACCTCCTTACCAGCAAGAAAAGAAGCCAAACCTTGAAAAGATGCTCACAAAATTCATCTCGGTGTTAGAAACTCATTTTCAGAATACTGAAACAGCGCCTAAAAATCAGCAAGTGTCGATTCAAGGACTTGAGAATCAAATAGGCCATTTGGCCAAGATGATTTCAGAATGACCACAAGGAAGCTTGCCAAGTAATACTGAAACTAACCCAAGAGAGCAACTTCACGCAATTACTGTGCGCAATGAAGAAGGGTTAGTTGATCCTAAGCTAGGACTAAGGCAAGAAGATATGGTAAGTTAAGGTAAGGCTGAGGTAAGCCATGATAAACAAAAATCGGTAAGTAAAGACTTTAAACCTCATGTGCCATATCCAAATGCGACAAGAAAAGACCGCATAGACGAATAATTCAGTAAATTCCTTAAACTTTTTAAAAAATTACCTATTAACTTACCGTTTATTGAAGCTCTTTCGCAGATGCCAAAAGCTGTTAAATTCTTAAAGAAGCTTTTAGCAAACAAACAGAAGTCAGATAAGTCGTCGCATGTGGAGCTCAACGCAGTATGCTCAGCTATTTTGCAAAACAAACTACCTAACAAATTGAAAGATCTAGGGAGTTTTACTATTCCTTGTTTAATTGGTAGTTTAAATGTTAACAATGCTTTAGCTGATTTTGGGGCGAGTATTAACGTAATGCCTTTTAAAATGTTTAGACAACTAGGTCTTGGGAAACCTAAACAAACTAGGATGAGCATTCAATTAGCAGATAAAACTATTCAATTTCCTAAGGGTATTGTTAAAGACGTGCTTGTTAAAGTTGACAAATTCATATTCCTAGTAGATTTTGTTGTTCTAGATATGGATAAGGATAGTGACGTCCCTTTAATTTTAGGACGCCCCTTTTTAGCAACTGCCAGATCTATCATTGATGTTGGTACAGGTGAACTCACATTTCGTGTAGGAGATGACACGATTATTCTCCAAGCTCGTGATTCTGTTAAAATATCTAATGATAGAGATGATATTACGAGTTCTTTTGATGTCAGTAACATTACAACTCAACTCTCTATGCAGGAAATTCCTCGCAAAAACATGATAGAGCCACGATCAATTCATGCAACACAAACAGAATGGCTCTTGAAGAACTAAGATTACATATCGAGGACTAGATGAATGGCGGACGCAGGTTAAAGAAAAACCGAGACTACATGATGAACCAGAACAACACCATGACAAATCTAAGGTTAAAATGAATCAATTTAAGGTTGGGGACAAGGTACTAATGGACGAAGTAGACCCTCGAGTTGTCACGTCAAAGTCTAATGCAAAAAGAGCAACTCCCTTCACGGTACTAAATGTCCTCCCATACGGTACAGTCAATGTAACACATACTGAGTTTGGTACTTTTAAGGTAAATAACACTCGACTTAAACCTTAATTTGATGTTAAGATTGATAGCAGGAGGGAGGAGTTTCAACTCCTCGAACCACTATAATTACGTGAATGAGAAGTAAGTCGAGCTTAGACTCTAAATAAGTGCTTCTTGGGAGGCAACTTGAGCACTAACACCACAAACTAATTTATTTTTGATCTATTTTTCAAGTTTTTAGTGCAAGTTTTTGACCCACACGGCCTAGACACACGAGTGTGTCCTTGGCTGTATGGAAACAGGGCTAAAATTCCCCAAAAATTGACATGTACAAGGTCATAAACAGGGCCATACGCCCGTGCGACACGACCGTGTGGTCCACATAGCTTGGACACACGGGTGTGTCCTAAGCCGTGTAAAACCTGGAGCTTAATTTTTCAAATTTAATCAAGTCAGTGAGTTACACGGCCAAGGCACATAGCCATGTGCGAGACACGGCCAGGCCACACGGGTGTGTGAAAGGTAACACGGGTGTGAGGAACATCACACGGGCGTGAGAAAAGTAAAAATAAAGAATACGGCCGTGCAACACAGGCGTGTGTTCCACACGACCTGGACACACTGACGTGTCTTAGGTCATGTAATGAATGGGCATTAAATGTCCTCGATGAGCACGGGCTGAACTCGAGCCACACGGGCATGTAACACGGCCGTGTGGCCCAACATAGGCCGTTACACAGTCGTGTCACTTTAAAACCCCTAAACCTTTTCTTTCTCATTTGTCTTCTTCTTCCCCAAAAGCCCCCAAGCCCTAGCCGCCGCTTTTTCCCCCCACCGTCTGGCCACCACCCAATCCAACGCCGCCTCCATCACCTCTCTCTCTCTCTCTCTTAATCTCTCTCCTTTCTTGCCATTAACAAACTTCCCCCACTCGGCCTTCCCCTTTCTTTGCGAAACTACCCCGTGCTTCTCTCTTCTCCCCTTCTCCTCTTTCCGTTCTTCTTCCCCAAGTCTTGGCCAACAACACACCCCCCACCACCAACGACCTCCCCTTCCGTCAAACCAGACCCGTGTCAACCACTCCCCCGTCCCCCTAGACCGATTGTCATCCTCCCTCCCGACATCGTAACCACCACACCAGCCCAAATTACCACCATTTGTGACTCCCTGACCACCAACAATGCCCACCTCAGTCGTTTTCACCTTTCTATCCTTATCGTTATTTTATATTTACTTATTTAGTTCTTTATTTCTTTATTTATGTATTTCTTCGTTGAGATTTGATGATATTAATTTCTATTTAGTATAGGTAGATTTGTTAACTATCATTTTTATGCTTAGACTTATTCGTATAGTATATATTATTCTTATTTGATTTTCTTTTTGATACTTAGTTTACTATTCGATTTTGGCATGTTTGAACTTTCAACATTGTTTCCATTACTAATTGTTTCTAACATTAGGTTTATTTCTTTAGTATTTTTGCTTGTTCCACTTATGATTAATTTATTTAGGTTACTTTTTATTAGTGTTATTAAGTCATGATTTCCTTTTATTTTTTTTATTATTTATCACATTGTTTCATGCTACTGTCACTCTATGAATTTTGCATGCTTGGGTATTTGGACATTTTGTCATATGGATCATTTGGATGCTACTTTCTTAAGACTTGGTTTACATATTAGGTAATCTTCTCTTATTAATTAATTCTTTGATTTTTTAGGAATATCATGACAAACACACGAGGAAAGACTAAGGTCGCAGTCCTCGCTTCGAAAAAGTGGAAGGGCCTAGGCGCGACTTCCTCCAGCGCCTCTGTCAAAGCTCACCATTCTCTGCTACGGTTTTCAGCAGGCTTCAGGATGATTTATTTCAGCTCATTCACGTACGACCATTAGGAGTGGGCTGATGCATCGATTGGACCGTGTTGGAGCAGGTCCAACTAGCTGATGATGTTCGTCCCTTCATCATCACACCTCCGTGAGACAGATTCTTCCAAATCATCGAGCCCACCTATATGGAGCTTACCTTAGAATTCTGCATGATATACCATTTGCAGCACGTGATGACTACTCACGACAAGGCCGGCACTATCACTTTTTGCCTCGGTGGACTCGTACGACACATAAGCGTTCCTAAGTTTCGCGCTACTTTGAAACTATACACAGAGGAATTCATGAGCGCTGATAACTTCCTTCAGCTTAATCGACATATCCATCACTTGCCTTCGTGTTGTTGGACCGATCTTACTGGGAGTTAGATACCATATGATGTGAGTCACTCGAAGACGACTACTCTCTCTTCATCCTTACGGTACATTCATGCCATCTTAGCTCATACTTTGACAGGTCAGAGAGAGAACACTGGAGGTGCCAGCACTCATGACGCGTATTATCTATAGAGCATGGCACATGGTCATACCTTTGATTTGGCATACTTTATCGCTTTATCTTTTTGCCATCAGACTAATCGCCATAGAAGGGGCCCTATCTGTTTGGGTCCCTATGTGACTCGCTTAGCTCGACACTTCTGTCTCCTAGACACACCAAAGATGTCCTCTTCACTTACCCTTGTAGGCCAGATGTCCCCACAGGGCATCTCAAGTATGATTTCCATGAGGATGATCGAGCGGCGGCATGGCGTGGACCCCCACAGTACCGACTAGTTCATTCTGACCCCCAAAATGACCTAGAGGACATTGCTGATGATGTCCCGTTCCATCACGAGGATCCACCTCATCCACCACTATCGAGTCACTGACCTGTTCATTCTGCTGCCACCTTGACAGACATATCCGAGCGTCTCACTCGCTTCGAGCAGTAATGTTTTCAGAGGTTCGACATCATCAATTCCACTATACAGTATATATGTCAGCACCTCCACATCTCATCTTCAGCACCGACGACTCACAATGCTGATACATCTAATGATGAGGACCTTTAAGTCCATTTGCTTTATTTTTATTTTTATTTTTATTTTTATTCTCTTTTAAAAACTTGTCATTTATATTTTGAACTATAATTATCTTTATGATTGTTATCGAGTAACCCTTTAATTCTCTTCCACAGTTGTGTTTTATTTTCTTAATAGTAGCTCAGATCATGCACTTCATTAGCTATATCTACAATTCCGCTTTCACTATTCCACGGATTTCATCCAAAAATTCAGGGCAGTTTCACTTCTCTCCCTCTCTTATTTTATTATGCTTATATTGTTATTATCTATCTTTGTATATTGAGAACAACGTACATCTTAAGTGTGGGGAGATTATTTATGTCATTATCAAAGAACCCCTGAAGTATGTCTTGTTCTCAAGTAATTTTCTCATATTACTATTAGAATAAATTTTGATTGATTTATAATTTTTATTGATATGTTTTGGATTAAATCATAGGTAATTGTGCATTGATTGTTTAAACTTTAAGACATTAAAGAATCAAGCATGATAAGTTGATTTTTGAGAATTAAAAATTTTTCTAGGTTGTTTCCCCAAATTGAGGTATTATCTTGAAGTTTGAAATTTATAGGATTGACATCAAAAGCCATAATTTTTGTGAGATTTTGAGCCTTTAGAGCATATATTTTTTGTGCTAACTTTTATTGATGGATATGAGTGCGTCAACATTGATTTGTTATTCTAGAACTTGCTTCAATTATACATGTTGAAACCACACATTTGATTTGATATACTGAGATGATAAAAGTACTTAGGATTTAACCCACTTATTCCATAAAAAGCCTACCTACATAATTAACCCTTAGTGAACCCCATTTAGCCTAAAACACCATTCTTAATTTTTGTAACACCCCCTACCCGTATTCGTCGCCAGAATAGGGTACGAGGCATTACCAGAGTTTACCGAATTAATTTTTTTAGTTATTACAAGTTAAATACTATTCATTTACCGAAACATGTTATGAGGTCCCTTAGATGGGCCACCGAAGCCCAAAACATACATCGGGACCAAACCGAGATTAAATCGAAACCATAGGGAATTTTTTTCAAGATTAACTCAATATAACCCCTTTATAAATATCTAACCTTTCCTGCAAAATTTAAACCGAGACCAATCCAAATCAACCAATCCAATTCAACATATTTTCAAGATAGATTCATGCATATCCATAAGATAACCTCATCACATAACAAAATCAAGATTTGTTAGAGATAAGCCATAATATATACATATTTTTATCCCATGCTTGGCACATTTATGGATGATTTATCATTAAATTTATGGAATTTGATACTCTTAATCCTTTAATTTCATTTTTATAATTAGGTGAGCATGAAGAAGCGAAAAGAATAAGAAACAGGTCAAAAATGGACAAAATGGGCCGAAATCAACCTTTAACACAGCCTAGGCATTTTCATACGGGTAAACCACATGCCCTTGTGTAACACACAGAATCGGACACCGCCTAATCAGCCTCAACGGGCGTTCTCTGACGAGACCTGTTTTAATTTACTCAGAAAAGACAAATTTTGGGCTAAGAGATTAGAAAGCAAGGAATTACTCAAGAAACACCGATCGATTCATCTTGGAAGCAAGGATCTCCATCAAGGCTGAAGTTTTCCCTTTAATTCCCTTCAGGGGTTTTGGGGTTTTGGGGTTTTCTTTATGTTTTGTTGTTTTCCCAATTTTGAGATGTTTTCTTTTACAATTATGAACTAAATCCCCTAAATACCTGAGGGGGATGAAACCTAAGACGGATCTTGTTATTAATTTCTGAATTATATGATAAATATTTGATTTGTTCTTAATTGTGTTATTAATTCTTGTGTTAATATTTTAGGATATTAATTCGAGTTGAATGTGCTTATTTAGTGGAGCAAAAGTCATTGTTTAAGAGTAGATCCAACACAATTAAGTAGAGTTGATCACAATTCTAGACATAAGACGACGAAAATCTATCGGATTAGAGTCAAATCTAATAGGGAAATTCATAGATCGAGTTAATGCAACACTAGGGGTGTTAATTAGAAAGAAATTTCAATTAATCAACCTAGGGTTAGTTGTTCTTAATCTTGAAAGAGATATTAACATAAATTAAGGATTTCTACGGATCAAGTCAAGTGAATAAATCGTCTAGTTCAGAGTCAAATAACAAGTGAAGTCTAGATGGATTCTTCCTTGGGTATTGTCTTAATCAATCAGTTTTCCCAAAGTATTCTCCCCAATTTACTATCTGTCACATCTTAGCTTAGTTAATTAATTAGTTTAAACAAATTCCCTCTATTTCTAAGCTAGATAATAAAAAGAAAGCTAATACTAGTACTTTTAGTCCTCTATTTCTTAGCTTGCATTTATCGTGATAATAGTTAGTTTTTAGGTACAATCATATCACATCAGTTAGCCATACCAATGGCTAGCTTTACATTCATTTCACGTTAACATTTACTTTATTAACTTATAAATGCCATTGATTTCCAAAATAAAGTTTCTTGATATACCAAAATATTGAGGTTGATAGTGTGATGTGTCTCCGACAGAATCCGACCTCCAAGCTTTTAATACTACAAAACAGGGAAAAAGGAAATAGGGTAAGCACATTGTGCTTAGTAAGCTCATGTAACAAGAATTATACTTACCTAATATTTTCAATACAATACAATAAACATTCATGCATTCATTCAATGCATTGTTACCTTAACATGCACAAACTCAACATTCAAGTTAGTCCAATAATTTCAATGTATCAATAATATATACCAAGATTGATGAGCTCATCAATACCATGATTTCCATTCCATTATTATTTTCCCATATTTATCCCATTGAATTTCTCAAAATTTTAATAGATTTTCGGGGGTACACTTTAATGTACAAATCCGAGTTCATCAATTCATATTCATGTGCCCACATTTCCATTTCAGAGAGCACACTCCTGCGAAACTCATCCTTACAGCGGGATTACCAGTCCAGGCTAAATCCCCTGTAATATAAACTCATAGAGTATTATCGGGATTACCAGTCCAAGCTAAATCCCCTACAACAACAATTACTCTAATGAGCTTGGATCTGAATTACCAGTCCAGGCTAAATTCAGACCCTAATTCGAATTACTCGTTCGGGCTAAATCCATTTTACACATATTCTTTGGGAGGTCTATATCAGGATAGAATCACCCGTCTGGGCTAGATCCTTTTTACCGTCAATTCCTTTTTAGGATCCATCGAATTTTCCTTTCATTCAACCGAGATTCCTTCCCCTTTTTATCAAATATATCAATGTTTCATCAATTTTCATGCAATGAACATTCAAATCATATTCACATCAATAACATACATTTCAAGAATTGAAGAATATAATTCAAGTTACAAGAACTTACCTCGATACTTGTTCGTATACAAAAATATACTAATCCTGAACTTTTTTCTTTCCTTGGTCTAGCTTCGTATTTGAGTCTTTGGGATCTAAATAAATAAATTTAATCATCAATTCAACATTTCATGTTCATATGTACCATTCTCTACAATTCCACTACTATTTATAGTTCATTCAAAGTTGTCTACTTGAGTCATAGTCACTAAATTATTTTTATCTTGAACTACAGAACTCCAAATTAAGATCCACTAATTTTCCTTGAAACTAAACTCACATATCTTCTTACCATACATTTTTCAGAATTTTTGGTTTAGCCAATAAGTACAGTTTATTCTTTCAATTCACCCCTATTTTGCTGTCTAACAGTTTCAATCCTTCTTCACTAAAAATTAATTATCTCCTTGTACGAGATCCAGATGATGTTCTCGTTTATTTTTCTTGAAAATAGACTTATTAAGTATTTCAAAAATATAAATTTAAGCCCCTAAATATTTTTCTCCAATTTTTGGTGATTTTCCAAAGTCAGAACAAGGGAACCCAAAATCATTCTGACCTTGTCTCACTAAATTTATTATATCTCATGATTTACAATTTCATTGCTTTCACTGTTTCTTCTATGAGAAACTAGACTCAATAATATTTAATTCCATATTTTTTTCATCCACTAATTCGATTTCTACAATGTATGGTGATTCTTCAAAGTTAGCCTACTGCTGCTGTCCAAAACTGTTTTAGTGCAAGAGGTTTATTACCATTTTTCCCCTAAGCTTTTAATAAATGATAATTTCGTCCCTACCCAATTAACCTCTCAATTGAGCTGATTTTTTTTTCTCAATTAACACTTTATTCTATCAATTTAAACTACTTTATAGGCTTTGGAAATCAGAATTTCAACACTAGACTTCAATTTTATACTCTTTTACAAATAGGTCCTAAATATCCACTTTCTATTCATTTCATTCAATAAAATCATCATATAATAATATTAAAGTTTCAATTCCATGCTAAATTATCATATACTTACAGCACTCAACCATGGTGACTTTCAATTTCATCCATGAAATAAAAAACTAATGAATTTAATAGTAGGACCTAGTTGTAAAAGTCTTAAAAATACAAAAATTACAAGAAAAAGGCAAGGATTAACTCACTTGGTGCAAAATTTATGAAATACCAGCTTTAATAAACCCTTAGGACATTTTTGGCTAATGAAAATGGAGAAAATATGAAGAGAAGTCTAATTATCTCAATTTAGTCCCATTTTTATTTTTGTAAATTTTGTTATTTTCCCATTTTGCCCTTATTTCATCAATTCTCCTGATTTTTTTCAGCTTCTGCCGCCCAAAATATCTCCTTTGGGCTTATTTGCACATAAAGTCCCTCCTCATTTGACAATTGAGCTATTTAATCCTTCTAGTAACTTTTACACCCTTTTCAATTTAGTCATTTTTATTTATTTAACTACCCAAAAAATAAAATTTTCAAACGAAATTTTAATACCATATTACTAACATTCCATAAATATTTGCAAAAATGTTTTCGATTCGGTTTTACAAGATCAAGGTCTCGATACCTTGTTTTTACCCAATTTCTTCAATAATTTTTTTTAACTAACCACTAAATCAGTAAAATTTTTCTATCGATATTTTCATATGATTTTCCTATCATATCAATATTCATGCAAAAATATTAAAATAAATTTCTCTTTAAATCGAATTTGTAGTTACGAAACCACTGTTTCGATAACCTTGAATTAAGGCCATTACAATTTACCCTTAATATAACCTATAACCTATTATTTTTTATTCCTTGAGAATTTTCCTTATTTAATTTGATCTCCATTTTGTCGAGATTTGATTTAAATAGTTGCCTAGCTATGTTCTTTTGTTCAATTAGTAAATTTTTCTTATTACAAAAAAAAGGGTCATATTTTTCAGTTGTTAAATTATTTCTTAGTATTTTGTTTATTACAAAGTTCTATAGTGCTTGAACAGTGTAAAATTTGAGGAGAGGCTCAACTCTATGATTAGCTATTTAGTGATGTAATTACTCAGTCTTAGTTTATTTTCCTAGTTTGGTATTTTTTTTCATTTCAATCTCGATTCTAACCTTCTTTTTCAGCCTTTATCCACACCCCTAACCTAAGCCCCATTACAACCCTTTAAAGACCTTTTGATCTGTGTATCATCTCAATTTATAGTGGTGGAGATTTGATTTTCATGCAAGCCTATGGTAATGACTTTTCATGATTGACTATTGAGAGTTTATTTTTGAACCTTAAACACTTTGAGTGATTTGGGTGAATCTTTAGTGAGGATGTCAACTCTTGTTAGTTTTAAATTAAAGGTTATTACATAGATAAGGGGAAATATCTATGTTTTCATGATAAAACACTCGACTTGGATTGTTTGAGACTTTAATGTTCTTTTAGTCGAATTCTCAATGTATGGTTACTTGTGAATTATTTTGAAACATTATTGATGAGGATTATAAGTTGAGAAGAATTAATTTTAATTGTGAGTTAAGGATTTTGCATGAGAACAAGCAAATGCTTAAGTGTGGGGATATTTGATAAATCATAAATGTAACATATTTTAATCCCATGCTTGGCATACTTTTGGATGATTTATTATATAATTTAGTGAAGTTGATACTCCTAATCCTTTAAAATTATGTTTTTACACTTAGGTGAGCATAGGAAAGCGAAAGGAGCAAGAAACGGGCCAAAACGTAAAAAATAGGCTGATTTTAGTATTTCACACGGCCTAGGCACTTTCACGTAGGCAGACCACACGCCCATGTGAGACACACGGGCTGTCCACACACTCATGTGTCAAGGCTGTGTCGACTTAGAATCATGTCAGTATTGCACATGGCATGAACCTCCTCACACGGGTTGGTCACACATCTGTGTCCCTGTCGAGCCTTACTTTATTTTCACGCGGAAAAAACTAATTTGTAGGTATTTTGAGCATTCCAAAGTCTATATAAACACACTAGGATAGGATTAAAAGGGGGGATACACAGAGCAGAAAGTAGAACTTACTCGAAGAAAGCCGTTAGATTCATCTCAGAAGCATGATCTCTTTCAAGACTGAAGAGCTTCATTCAATTTCTCTCGAAATTTTTGGGTTTTTTTATGTTTTGTTGTTTTCCCAATTTTGAGATGTTTTCCTTTATGAATATGAACTAAATTCCCTAGATACTTAAGGGGGATGAAACCTAAGATGGATCTTATTATTTTCTGAATTATATGATAAATACTTGTTCTTGTTCGTAATTATGTGTTCTTAATTCTTGCTTTAATATTTCAGGATATTAATTCAAGTTTGATGTACTTATTCAGTGGAGCAAAAGTCCCTATTTAAGAGTAGATCTAACATAATTAAGCGGAGTTGATTGCAATCCTAGAGATAGGATGACATAAATCTGCCAGATTAGAGTCAAATTTAATAAGGGAATCCATAGATCGAGTTAATGCGACAATAGGGGTTTTAATTAGATAGAGATTTCAATTAATCAACCTAAATTTAGTTGTTTTTAGTCTCGAGAGAAATAATAACATAAATTAGGGATTTCTACGGATCAAGTCAAGTGAATAAATCGTCTAATTTAGAGTCAGAATAATAAGTGAAGTCTAGGTGGATTCTTCCTTGGGTATTGCCTTTCTCATCGGTTTTCTAAAAGTATTTTCCCAATCTGCTCTCTGTTGCATTCTTAGTTAGTTAATTAGTTTAGTTAATTTTAGTTTAAACAAATCCCTTTAATTTTTTGGCTAGATAATAAAAAGATAGTTAATACTAGTACTTTTAGTCCTTGGGATACGATATTCTGGTCTCACCATAGCTATACTGCTGTTCGATAGGTTCGCTTGCCTTTATCATGATCTTAGTTAGTTTTGGAGACACATCACGTATCATTAAAAGTTTTGTTATTTTTTAAATCAACTTATAAGCAAGCGTTACCCGCTTAAGTTCGATTCGGTGTGAAATTATGACAAGTGTAACACCCCAAACCCGACCCAAACGTTATGGCCGAATTTGCCGTGTCACATTGCAGTGCTTTTCGAAAGTATGAACTCTCTGTTGGTAAAGACTCGTTTGAAAGTCAAAAACCTCTTTGTGATTATAAAAGCTTAAGTATGTTAAGTTCCTTACTATTATCCAATCCACTAGTCAAAACGTTGGTCATATTAAATTGCCACTATTTCATTAAATTGATTTAATCGCGAAAGCTTTTCTAAAACTTTGAAGGTGAAATCGTATGATTTTGAAAAACAATTGTTATTTTGAAAACTCGTCTTCTCCTAGGCTAGCAATCCGAAGTAAGCAAGCAAATGCCCAATTAAAAATTTAAAAACCATAGAAAGGCCTTATTACAGAATTAAAAACCCAAAACCAAGATTTAGATAAAAGTATAATCAAGGATAAAACAACTTCGGTCATGTGGCCACCTCCGAGTCCCTCGCAGCACCAAATTATCTAAAACTAAGGATTACCTGTACAGTTAAAAAAAGGGTGAGTTTACGAAAAATTTAGTGTGTAATACCCTATCTAACAGTCAAAATACAGTTTGCAGTAATAGTCTGGGCCTGAGCCCATTACAGTAACAGTAACAGTGCGGCATTATCCTAGTACAGTAATAGTGTCAGTACAGTAATGCAACAGTGAAACCCACCCCAATCCAACCAGACACACCACTCCGTACCACCAATCACACCATATGGGGATAAAATCGACCCACCCAGCTAGACCCACCAATATTAGCACCGGTTGCAGCACTAATCAGTATCGCAACAAAGCTGCCAGTAACAGTATCGCAGCAAAGCTACCAGTAAACAGTATAAAAGGATAAGAGCCAATAATATAGTATACTTCCTCCATAAACAGTATCCCAGCCCCATGCAATATGATATGTCATAACCTCATACGTGAATGCAGAATTTCATGCTCAGAAAGACAGTTAAATCATAACACAAATTAGTTATTTGCCTTCGAGAGGTAAAATAGTCAGTTTACCCTATAGGGGATTTTGGTTATTTTACCTGTCTTGAGGTCTAGATACTCTTATCAACCCATCAGAAGGTCTACAGTCGCCTCGAACGACTTGTGTAACCCTAACGGTCATAATAGTGTAAATGAGCCCAAAGCCCATTATGCGTCCCAAGTGGGCCCACAAGCCCATGTGGCCCATCAAGCCAAAAAAATTACCACGGCCATGCGAACTACACAGCCCAGTCCAGTATTTACCATATATTGTGGAATTTACCCGGTTGGAGCCCTGAAGCCCATTGGGCCCACACCGCCCATTTTAGCCCAATGTGGCCTAGAATGGCCCAAACCCATGAGAACGCTCGTAGCGGCCTCTCCAATCTAACACTCATGTTTTGTGGGCTCAGTTCACCACACAAGCATTTGCACGCCTATGTGGCCTCAATAGCTGTATTTTCTAGCTTTTCAGCTTTTGTCGATTTACAGTAGAGGTGGTGCGATTACACACCTGTTTGCGAAAATGAGTGAACAGTCCACCACGCTAAAGCCTACATTCATTCAAGGCATACACTCAGTTTCCAATCGATAGAGTTCACAATACTTAATCCCAAATCGAACTCACTACTCACCTTGATCGATTGGACACGGCTTACCCTCCTAGATCGCTAGCTAAGAATCTATCTCACATCCTTGTCGATTATCTGTTTTAACAAAGAATCTTATTAGGCTGGATTGTTACAAGAATACGACTTAAGACCCTAATACTAAAACATAGCACAATCGGCTAACAAGCCAACTTACCCCCTAATATTCAATTGAAAGACAAAAAAAGAATCTTGAATACCTCCGTACTATTGAGGGACCCTTTCACTCTTCGCAAGTTTTGAAACCCCAAAGAACATATTCATAAAAAAAGGGACAAAGAATCAGTCACAAAAGACCGAAATAATCGACTTAAACAATGAAGGAAACCACATGAACAAGAAATAAAACAAGAGAAACTAGAAGAGAATAGTAAGATCTCACCACCACGAAATAGAGTTGAGAAATGAGTAGTAAAATCAGCTCCACAAAATCAAGGTGCAATAAGAGGGCAAAAGAAACGTATTTGGCCTTGGAAGAGAAAAGAGAGAAGAAGAGAAAAGAAAGTGAGGAGAAGAGATAGGGGTAATCAACCACTTCACAAGAACAAATAAAGACAGTAATACCGAATGAAAAAAATGGTGAAGGAGGGAAGAGATGGATTCGGCCACAAGAAATAAAGAAAAGAGTCGCACAGGAAGCCGACTAGCCAATTATTTTTGTAAACAGGAAACTAAAGTAACACAAAAAGCAGAGAAAATAGAAAGAAAAGAAGAACAAAACAAACCCCGAAAG
This sequence comes from Gossypium stocksii, assembly GCA_020496765.1. Lineage (NCBI taxonomy): Eukaryota > Viridiplantae > Streptophyta > Magnoliopsida > Malvales > Malvaceae > Gossypium > Gossypium stocksii. Next base: position 9,604,615 of record CM035623.1, read on the forward strand.
ACCCCAAAATGCTCTCAATTGCCAAAATGAAAACACACCCCTCCAAAGCCGAAACTATGAGTTTCCCCTTAGCAAATTTGGCACAAACCCAAACACCCTCAAACTCCCATTTTTCCTCCTAAAATCTCTCTATAATCCTCTCCTTGATTTTTTCCCCAATCCTCTCCTTAATTCTCTCCACATATCACTCTCTGACCAAGTCAAACTTCACTCAACAGAGTTTCAAACAACATCTGCTTCTTATACAGCAAGAGTAGTAAAATAAATACCCTTTTACATTACCACGACTTGAATCTCAGACCTCCAGCAATTACCACACGCCACTTACCAATGGACCACAAGCTCAATTACGTCACATTTCAACTACAATTATTTATAAAGGCTACCTGCTAATGTCCAGATTTATTCAAGGGAAAAACCAAAAATTTTGCAAAAGCAAATACTTGAACCCAGGCTTCTCAAACACTCCTAAACACACCCAATTCAATTTAGCCACTAAAGTAAACATGCAGTTTGTGTGACAACCACAAAATTAAAAACTTTAAATTTTTGGGCCGTTACAACAAGAATGAGCCTACTAGTTCACTGGTTAAGCATCTGTTTGTATTCTGTCTAGTCCCAAGTTTGAGTTCTATTGTATGAATTAGGAAATTATTTTTGTTACCTGTCGAAAATCTGCTTAGAAGTTAAGGAATTAGTTTTAAACGTTAGTTCTTCTTTCCCTTCTCTTTTTTTTATTTTTATTTTTGTTCTTCTTCTTTTCGTTCATATATTTTTATTGTTTACCAAAAGTGGTGAGGGAATTCGGGACCAACGGAAGTTCTGATGTTAGTTATTGATCAGAAGGCTATCGGTAAGTAACTGTCAATGCGAGTGTCTTCGTGATTTTTCCTTCGTTTTGTAAATTATTTGGAATGGAGGATGTTGTGAATTTTGAGAAATCTCTTTTGAACGAGTGTGTATTTATTTAGCAGACAAGGCTACTAATAATGAGGAATAGCAACAAAACAATCTTTGTGATTATTACTGAAGTTTTGGTAAGTTGGGGATATCTAAAGGTTTCGTGTCAAAACTTTCGACGTAAGTATGAAGTGAGTAATCGGGAACTTTTGTTGATTAATTGGCTAAATTGTGTTACTGAATGTTGGTTTTAGGCTTGGAGGATCTTTATAGTTGTTGTTTCTCCAAATCGTTTCAGGTGCGTATCGAAAATCTTGATTTTTACAAGTTTTGGTCACCGAAAATGGTGGCTATCGACACCACATTACCAAGCACATGGGCGTGTGACTGGGTTCTGTGAGCCACACGGGCGTGTGACAGTGTAACACCCCTAACCTACAACTGTCACTGAATTAGGGTTAAGAGGCATTACTAAACTTATTACACAATAATGCATCCATTTATCATACATCCACATACATAAGCATATTCCATTCATTCACAATCATATTGTCCCTTAATAGGGCCTACGAGGCCTTAAACATACTTTAGAAGTGGTTCGGGACTAAACCGATAATATAGGAAAACTTTAAGAAAGTTAGAATATTTTTCCAAAAATAGGGGACACACGCTCATATGAACAGGCTGTGTGTCTCACATGGCCACCAAACACACTCGTGTCACAGGCCCTGTGGACATTCGTAATGGGAGCATATGACCGTGCCCCAGCCTGTGTCTTACCCCGTGTAACTCTCTGACTTAGGTTACACAATCGACCAAACGATCGTGTGTCTAACCCATGTGCCTATTCAAAATGGCCAAACACGCCCGTGTGCCAGGCCGTGTGCTAGGCCGTGCCAAACCTGTAAGGTATACTGACTTATGCCACACAGCCAGTCACACGCCCGTGTGTGAGGTCGTGTGATGCATACTGACTTGCATTTAATTACAACACCAGGGGACACACGGCGTGTACTATGACCGTGTGTCGTATAAGGCTGAGAGACACGCTTGTATCTCTACCCGTGTGGATAAAAATAGGCCATTTATAAGGCCATTTCGCCACTCAAATTTGCATACCCTACACAAGCAAAAATAATACCATTTCCAATCACAAATAGGCAGCCAATTCAACCTTAAATCATCACATTTTATACCATTTCAATATCAATTATTACCATGCTCAAATTCTCCATAATTCCCCCATTCAAACATATACCAATATCACATATCATAATCATCAATCCAAACCATTTCAATCATGCATTTCTTAACCAATAATCACATACATAACATGTCTCATAAATCAACTATTAGCTATGTATTTACCAAACCAACATCAAACATTTATACACCATATATCACATAGCCATTTGAGCAACTTCAACCATCATCAACCATGCCATTTCACAAGGCAATATATACATCAAACTTTAGAACATTATCAAGCCATTTCAAATAGCTTCAAGTATATCCACCAAATATAACAAAATGACTATAGCCTATACATGCCATATACCATATATATTAACAAAAGTACCAGCTAGATGTCCGATAGTGCGATGAAGTCTTTGACGATCCCTGAATCCGAGCTAGCTTGATTTCATTATAAAACATGGAGAAATAAAACAAAGTAAGCTTTGCAGCTTAGTAAGCTCTTATGATAATAAACTTAACATAACAAATAAGTGCAATTTAAACAAATAAACATAATATGCTATAACACATACCTATTTACAAACCTTTCTCATGCTTAAATCATGATCACATATGAATTCATAAACTTACCTCTAATCCATTTTCATATAGGTTCTGTACATACCTTTATCACTTAAGTCGATCTTACTTCCATCCTCGTCTCCTTTATGCCCGTTGAACCATTCGGAATCACTAAAGGATACACGGGAATCACATATTCATAGTACAATACCATATCCCAAATATGGTCTTAAATGTAATCTCATATCGATGCCATAGCCCAGCTATGGTCTTACACAAAATCTCATACCGATGCCATATCACAGATATGGTCTTACACGTAATCTCAGTAACCTAATGTCATGACATCTGTATCCTATACTATTCCTAAGGTTCGTACGAGACTTTCAGCTGTCGTATCTCTATCATTTTTGTCACGTAACTCATATTCAACCATTTTCAATTTAATTCAATAATAATAAAGCATATATAACACAAATTAACATATTTATTAACATACGAACTTACCTCGTGTACGGGATTGACGAAAAGACCGACTATTCGATAACTTTACTTTTCTCCCGATCTAAGTCTGAATTCCTCTTTTCTTGATCTATATGTAATAAAATCAGCTTATTTATTTCTCTATTTATTCGATTTAGTCCAAATCACACATTAGAGCTATTTTACACATTTGCCCCTAAACTTTCACATTTTTACAATTTAGGCCATAATTCATAAAATCACAAATTCGTAAAATTTTATCAGCACCCATGCTTGCTGAATTGCTATTAGGTCCTTAGCAGCCCATATTTATCACTTTTTCACACATTTAACCACACATTATCATCTTTTCACAAATTAATCCCCATTTTGTATTTTCACTCAAAATCACTTTACAAAACATGTAAAACTATCAACCAATATTCATAATTCATCATCAATCATCAAAACACATCAACATTCATCAATGGAAACTATCAAAATATTTAATAGTTTTGCACAATAGTCCCTGGGCTAGCTAGTACTAGTTGCAACGATCACAAAAACATAGAAATCATAAAAAAACCGAGCTAAAACGGACTTACATGCATAAACAAGCTTGGCCAAAGCCTAGAATGCTCAAAAATGGTGTTTTTCTCCTTATAAATTCAACATTAGCAAGAAGATGAAAAAAAATCATGTTTTGTTATATTTTAATTAACTTTAATTACAAAATTACTTATTTACCCTTAATGAATAAACATAAAAATTTCATAATGCATGTCCATTAATGTCCATTAACCTTAACAATGGTCTATTTACCACTTAAGGATTTCCACATTTGAAATTAATAACTATTACGCACTTTAAACTATGAAAACATCAATTTTGCATTTTATGTGATTTAGTCCTTTTTACCGAATTAAACATCCAAACGATAAAATTAATTCACGAAACTTTCACATGTACATACTAACATGCTGCAAATTATTAAAATAATTTTAAAATAATTTTTTGACCTTGGATTTGTGGTTCCGAAACCACTGGTCTGATTTAACGAAAAAAATAGGCTGTTACAACTCCCCCTTTAGGGATTTTCGTCCCCAAAAATCTTACCAATGAATAGGCTAGAGTATTGGTTTCTCATAGCGCCTCGGGTTCCCACGTGTCTTCTTCAACCTTGTGTCGATGCCATAAGACTTTCACTAACGCTATTCTTTTATTTCTTAGTTTTTTTATTTCACGAGCTAGAATCCTGATCGGTTCTTCACTATACGACAAATTTGGCCAAATCTCAACTTCAGTTGGAGTAATGAGATGCGAAGGGTCTGATCTATATCGTTTTAACATCGATACACGAAACACATTATGTATCTTTTCTAACTCAGAAGGTAAAGTTAACCGATATGCCACTGGCCCAATTCGTTCAAAAATCTCGTACAAACCGATGAATCGTGGACTCAACTTTCATTTTTGGCCGAACCAGCGTATCTTTTTCTACGCCGGCAATTTTAGGCACACTTTATCCCTGATCTGAAATTCAATGTCTTTTCATTTCAAATCTACATACGACTTTTGTCAATCTAAAGCTGCTTTCAGACTGTCACGAATTACTTTCACTTTTTCTTTAATTTCTCTAATCAATTCGACACCGTAAATCTTTTTCTCACTAAGTTCAATTCAGTACAACAGTGTTCAACATTTATGACCGTATAGAGCTTCGTACGGTGCCATTTTAATACTCGATTGAAAACTGTTATTATAAGGAAATTCAATTAAAGGTGAGTATTTCTCCCAACTACCTTCAAACTTTAAAATGCAACAACACAACATGTCTTCGAGAATCTGAATAACTCTCTCGAATTGACCATCTGTTTGCGGATGAAACACAGTGTTAAAATACAACTTTGTACCCAGGGCTTCTTATAATTTCTTCCAGAATCGCGAAGTAAATCTTGGATCTCTATTCGAAACAATAGATAGTGGCACCCGTGCAGTCAAACAATCTTGGAGATATATAACTCAGCAAGTCTATCAAGTGAATAATTCGTACGTATATGAATAAAATATGTAGATTTCGTCAATCTATACATAACAACCCAGGTCACATCTTTCTTTTTCAGAGACTGGGGCAAACCTGATACGAAATCCATAGTCACTCTATCCCATTTCCACTCGGGAATCAAGACAGGCTGAAGTAATCCCAACGGTACTTGATGTTCAGCTTTAACTTGCTGACAAATCAGACATTTCAAAACCAACCCTGAGACATTCTACTTCATACCAGGCCACCAGTATAGATGTTTCAAATCGTTATACATTTTTGTGCTTCTCGGATGTACTGATAAACAATCACTGTGTGCTTCATTTAGAATCTTCTAAATCAACCCGAAATTTCTTGGTACACAAATTCTATCTCTAAACCTCAAACATCATAAAACCCGATTTAAAACTCTGAATCAGAAATTGACTCACATGGAATCTGTTTGGTTTGCAATTTACTATCAAATTTTTGAACTTCACAAATCTGCTATAGAAATAACGGTCTCGCTTTCAACTCAGCTACAATCAAGCCATTGTTAGACAAAGCTAACTGAGTATTTATCGCACACAAAGCAAATAATGATTTTCGACTCAAAGTATCAACAACAATATTAGCTTTTCCCAAATGATGGTCAATTACTAATTCGTAGTCTTTTAGCAATTCTAACCATCTTCGTTGTTGCAAATTCAAGTCTTTCTGAGTCATTAAATATTTTACACTCTTGTGATCAGTATAAATATGACATTTCTCACCAAACAAGTAATGGCGCCAAATTTTCAATGAGAACACAATTGCGGCCAACTTTAAATCGTGCATCAGATAATTCTTTTCATGCGACTTCAACTGTCTTGATGCATAAGCTATTACTTTGCCTTCATGCATCAAAACGCAACTCAGACCATTCAACGATGCATCACTGAAAATTACGAATTCTTTACCCGATTCAGGCTGAACTAATACCAGTGCCTCTGTCAATAATGCTTTCAACTGTTCGAAACTTTGTTGACATTTCTTAGACCATTCGAATTTAACATCTTTCTGAAGCAAATGTGTCATCGAAGTTGCAATCATAGAGAATCCTTTTACGAAAAACTGATAATAGCCAGCTAATCCTAGAAAGCTACGGACTTCAGATACATTTCTCAGAGGTTTCCAATCTAAAATTACAGAAATCTTGCTTGGATCGACTCGGATACCTTCGGCTAAAACAATATGCCCTAGAAATCCAATCTCTTGGAGCCAAAACTCACATCTGCTAAATTTAGCATACAATTGTTTATCTTTCAAGGTTTGCTATACTATTCTCAGATGCTCGGTATGTTCAAATTCATATCAGGAAAACATCAAAATATCATCTATAAACACAACAATGAATCGATCTAGATAGGGCCTAAAAATCTCGTTCATCAAGTCCATAAAAACTACAAGTGCATTAGTTAATCCGAATGGCATAACAAGGAATTAAGTGTCCGTACCTCATTCTGAAAGCAGTCTTCGGTACATCTGAGTCTTTAACTCTCAATTGGTAATAACCCGATCTCAAATCTATCTTTAAAAGTATTGTTGCTCCTTTCAACTGATCAAACAAATCATCTATTCGAGGCGAAGGATATTTGTTCTTGATCGTCACTTTATTGAGCTATCGATAGTCTATACACATTCTCAAAAGCGCCATCTTTCTTTTCCAAAAATAATACAGGTGCACCCCAGGGCGAGAAACCCAATCTAGTAAAACCTCTATTAGTTAATTCTTGCAACGAAGCTTTTAATTCTTTCAACTCTGTCGGACCCATTCTGTACAGAGCTATCGATATTAGTGAAGTTCTTGGCACTAAATCAATACCAAACTCAACATCTTTAATCGATGGCAAACTCGGTAACTCTTCTGGAAACACATTTAGATACTTGCAGACAACTGGTATAGATTTAATCTTTGATTCGAATACTTTCGTATCAAGTATATAAGCGAGATAGACGTCACATCCCTTTTTTTACATATTTCTGAACTAACATCGACGAAATCACAGATGATAAACCACTCAGATCACAAGATTTGATTCGAATAGTCGTATCATTCTAACATTTCAATTCAATTATCTTTCATCTACAATTCACAATGTCATCATGCAACGTCAACTAATCCATTCCTAAAATTATATCGAACTCGTTAAATGGCAGCAACATTAAATCAGTCGAAAAATAGTAACCTCTAGTCATCAAAAGACAGTTCTTGCAAACTTTGTCAACTAGGACATATTTTCCTAAGGGGTTTGACACTTTTATAACAAACTCAGTAGACTCAACGGGCAAAACCTTACTGGACACTAAATTCACACATATATACGAATGAGTAAATTTAGGATCTATCAGTGCAATCACATTAGTGTAATAAAGAAAGAATGTACCAGTGATAACATCTGGGGATGACGCTTCTACGCGAGCATGAATAGCGTAGGCTCAAGTAGGTACTCTAGCTTTAGATCTCATAACTAAGTCCTTTGTCACCCCTCGACTACCACTCACATTATGGGCAATTCTAAGTGGTCTTCCTCTAACTGTCGTATTACTTGATCTTGCATTCTGAGATCTGTCTCTCTTAGCTAGTTCTGGACAATCTCTAATAAAATGATCTTGTGCACCACATTTAAAATAGGCCCGATCATTCAATCTACATTCTCCAAGATGTCGTCTCCCACACTGTCTGTATTCAGGTCAATTAGGTCTTGCACTACTAACGCTCGCTACCGATGTGGCTTGAGCTTTAGAACTCAGATGTTACTTTTCATGGTATCTACTAGACTACCCTATTGATGAATTAGAACAACTACGTGAGTCTCTAAATTTCTTTGATGTAGACTGATATTGCTCGTCGATCTCTTTCTTGAATCTCTAGCTTCAAAATCAGATTTTCTCTTTTCTTAACTCAATTCTTCGCCTTTGTAGGCACGATCAACAAGTAAATCAAACTCTTTAATTTATAAAATCCCAACTAGGAGCTTGATGTCTTCATTCAAACCATCTTCGAATCTTTTGCACATAATAGCTTCAGTTGGCACACATTCTCGGACATATTTACTAAGCCTCATAAATTCTCGCTCATATTTTGAAACAGACATACGACCTTACTTTAATTCAAGAAACTCTTTCCGTTTCTGATCGATGAATCACTGGCTGATATATTTCTTTCTAAATTCAGTTTGAAAGAATTCCCAGGTCATTCGTTGTTTCGGAACCACAAATATTAAAGTGTTCCACCATTGATATGCAAAATCTCTCAAGAGGGATACAACACATTTAATGCATTATTTAAGCGTACATGACAACTAATCGAACACTCGAATGGTATTTTCAAGCCAAAACTCAGCTTTCTCCGGATTATCATCAACGATAACCCTGAACTCTTCAACCTCATACTTACGAATCTTATCAACTGGTGGCTTATTCAAAAGTATAGGACTAGTAACTTGAATGGCTACAGGGATTGGTTGAGGAATTGGCAGGGGTGAAGGTTGTTGAGCAGCCTCATCCGTTCTAACGAACTCCGTGAACCACTCACTCATCAGTTGGAAGAGGGCTTGTTTAACCTCTCCTCCCTAACTACCTGTAACGGGTCCTAATTCAGACTGCGTGGCTTCGTGAATGGAGGCTAGCGCATTACTTTCAACATCATCAGCTACAGCTCGATTGGGATCCATTTACTATATGAAAACACATTTTAAACTATTAGGAAACATCACACTATCGCAGGTTATATATGGCATGTATAGCTAGACTCTCACACACGCTACGTTAGTTCGAGAATCAACTAAATCGTAACTCTAATACCAATTAAAATGTAACACCGCTAACCCACAATCGTTGCTAGAATAGGGTTAAGAGGCATTACTAAACTTATTACATAATAATGTATCCATTTATCATACATTCACATACATAAGCATATTCTATTCATTCACAATCATATTGTCCCTTAATAGAGCCTACGAGGCTTTAAACATACTTTAGAAGTGGTTGATGAACGATAAATTATACATATTTTTACCTCATGTTTAGCTTATATTTTGGATCAATTATTATTAATTTTGTGAGAATTGATGCTCTTAATCCTTCTATTTCATATCTTATACTCAGGAGAGCATAGGGAAGAGAAGAGAATTTAAAATGGACCAAAAACCAGAGAAAATAGGCCCAAATGTGAAAACGCACGGCCCAAAAAGTAACCACACGGCCGTGCCACATGAAGATCACACGGTCCAGCCCCCGACAAGCACAGCCAGGCCACACGGCCGTGCCTCCACCGATAGAATCATATGGCCTCTTGTCGAAATTATACGGGCGTGGTACACGGGCGTGTTCTAGTCGTGAGGAAGAGGAATTTCACTCGGATTTGAATACTTAAAGGCTAAGAAAGGCTCCCTAAAACTCTATATAAAGACCCTAGAAGGCAACTCTAAGGGTGTACTGGATTTCCCCCTACCAAGGGTAATCTTTTCCCTAAAGTGGGGAGTCGTCTCTCTGCCGACACGAAGAGTGAAAGCCAGGAATTACTCCAAGGGAAGCCGATTGATTCATCCCAGAAGCCGGAATTCTGCATCAAGACAGAAGATCTCCCTAAATTCCTTCAGGGTCTTTATGTTTTGTTATTTTAATTCTTCTGAGATGTTTTCTTCTTTAATTATGAACTAAACCCCTCAAATACTTGAGAGGGATGAACCCTAAGATAGATCTTGTTATTATTTATTCTTGAGTTATATGATAAATACTTGAGTTGTTATTAATTATGTGTACTTAATTCTTGATTTAATAATCCTAGGTATTACTTCAAGAATTAGATGTGCTTAGAGCAGAGGAGCAAAAGTCCCTGTGATAAGAGTAGATCTACCATAATTAAGCGGAGTTACATGCAACCCTAGACATAGGGTGACATAAATCTGCCGGATTAGGGTCAAACCTAATATGGGGAGCCATAGATCGAATTAATGCAACCTAGGGAGTTAATTAATAAAGGAACTTTAATTAACAACTTAGGCCTAGTTGCTCTACGCCTTGACGGAGGGTTTAGCATAGGTTAGGGATCCCTACGGATCAAGTCAAGTGAATAAATCATCTAGTTCAAGAACCAATAACAAGTAAAGTCTAGGTGGATTCTCCCTTAAGTATTGCTTATATCAATCAGTTTTCCCGAAAGTCTTTCCTCAATTTACTTTTTGTGCACTTTTAGTTAGTTTTAGAATTAGTTTAAATCAACTCTCTTTATTTTTAGGCTAGATAATAGAAAGGAAGTAAGTACTAGTACTTTTGGTTCCCTTGGGTACAGTAACTTAGTCTTGCCACTAAACTATACTACTGTTTGATAGGTGCGCTTACCTTTAAGGTCGTGATATTAGTTAGTTTTGGTGTGATCAAGTTCTTTATAAATTTTGTTACTTCATATCACGCATATCAGTGGTTCAGGACTAAACCAATAACATATGAAAACTTTAAGAAAGTTGAAAAAATTTCCCAAAAACAGGGAACACACGCCCGTGTGAATAGGTCGTGTGAGACACACGGCCACCAGCAATTCTGTGTCACAAGTCGTGTGGACATTCATAATGGAAGCATATGACTATGTCCTAGCCCGTGTCCTACCCTTTGTAACTCTTTGGCTTAGGTCACACAGCTGACCACACGGACGTGTGTCTAGCACGTGTACCTATTCGAAATGGTCACACACGCCCGTATGCCAGGCCGAGCCAAACCTGTAGTGTATATTGACTTATGCCACACGGCCAGTCACACGCCCGTGTGTGAGGTCGTGTGATGTATACTGACTTGCATTCAATTTCAACACCAAGGGACACACGGCCGTATACTATGCCCGTGTGTCTCACATGGCTAAGACACACGCCCGTGTCTATGCTCGTGTAGACAAAAATAGGCCATTTACAAGGCTATTTCACCACCCAAATTTGCATACCCTACACAAGCACAAATAATACCATTTCCATACACAAATAGGCAGCCAATTCAACATTAAATCATCACATTTTATACCATTTCAATATCAACCATTACCATGCTCAAATTCTCCATAATTTCCCTATTCAAACATATACCAATATCACATATCATAATCATCAATCCAAACCATTTCAATCATGCATTTCTTAACCAATAACTACACACATAACATGTCTCATAAATCAACTATTAGCCATGTATTTACCAAACCAAAATCAAACATTTATACACCATATATCAAATAGCCATTTGAGCAACTTCAACCATCATCAACCATACCAAAATATGCCATTTCACAAGGCAATATATACATCAAACTTTATAACATTAGCAAGCCATTTCAAATAGCTTCAAACATATCTATCAAACATAACAAAATGACTATAGTGTATACATGCTATATACCATATATATATTATCAAAAGTACCAAATAAATGTTCGATAGTGCGATGAAGTCTCTGACGATCCCCGGATCTGAGCTAGCTCGATTTCACTATAAAACATGGAGAAATAAAATAAAGTACACTTTGCAACTTAGTAAGCTCGTATGATAATAAACTTAACATAACAAATAAGTGCAATTTAAACAAATAAGCAAAATATGCTATAACACATATCCATTCACAAACCTTTCTCATGTTTAAATTATGATCATATATGAATTCATAAACTTACCTCTAATGGATTCTCATATAGGTTCCGTACATACCTTTATCACTTAAGTCGATCTTACTTTCATCCTCGTCTCGTTTATACCTGTTGAACCATTCGAAATCACTAAAGGATACACGGGAATTACACATTCATAGTACAATACATATTCCAAACATGGTCTTACATATAATCTTATATCGATGTCATAGCCCAGCTATGGACTTACATGAAATCTCATATCGATGTCATATCCCAGATATGGTCTTACACTTAATCTCATTAACCCTAATGCCATGCATCTGTATCCTATACTATTCTTAAGGTTCGTACGGGACTTTCGACTATCGTATCTCTATAGTTCTTGTCTTTTAACTCATTTCAATTCAATAATAATAAAGCATATATAACACTAATTAACATATTTATTAACATACGAACTTACCTCGTGTACGGGATTGACAAAATAGACCGACTATTCGATAACTTTACTTTTCCTCTGATCTAAGTTTGAATTCCTTTTTTCTTGATCTATATGTAATAAAATCAGCTTATTTATTTCTCTATTTACTCAATTTAGTCCAAGTCACACATTAGAGCTATTTTACACATTTGCCCCTAAACTTTCACATTTTTACAATTTAGGCCATAATTCATAAAATCACAAATTCATAAAATTTTATCAACACCCATGCTTGCCGAATGGCTATTAGGTCTCTAACAGCCCATATTTATCACTTTTTCATACATTTAACCACACAGTTTCATCTTTTCACAAATTAACCCCCATTTTGTATTTTCACTCAAAATCACTTTACAAAATATGTAAAACTATCAACCAATATTCATAATTCATCATCAATCATCAAAAAAATCAATATTCATCAATTGAAAACTATCAAAATCTTTAACAGTTTTACAAAATAGCCCGTAGGCTAGCTAGTACTAGTTGCAACGATCACAAAAACATAAAAATCATTAAAAATCGAGCTAAAACGGACTTACATGCATAAACAAGCTTGGTAGAACCCTAGAATACTCAAAAATGGTGTTTGTCTCCTTACAAATTCGGCATTAGCAAGAAGATGAACGAAAATCATGTTTTGTTATATTTTAATTAACTTTAATTACCAAATTACTTCTTTACCCTTAATAAATAAACATAGAAATTTCATAATGCATGTCCATTAATGTCCATTAACTTTAAAAATGGTCTATTTACACTTACGGACTTCCAATTTTAAAATTCATAACTATTAAGCATTTTAAACTATGAAAACATCAATTTTGCATTTTATGTGATTTAGTTTTTTTTACCGAATTAGACATCCAAACGATAAAATTAATTCAGGAAACTTTCACACATATATACTAACATGTTGTAAACAATTAAAATAATATTAAAGTAATTTTCTGGCCTCAGATTTGTGGTTCTGAAACCACTATTCTGATTGAACAAAAAAAATAGGATGTTACAGGCAGGCCGTGTGATCGGCCGTATAACTTACTATTTATCGAATTGGGGCCACACGGGCTGGTACACGGGTGTGCGTTCAGGCTGTGTGTAGCCAAAATTGTGTAGGGTTCACACGGGCATGCGACACGGGCATGTGTCTAGTCCATGTAACTAACTTTTTGTAACTTAGGACCACACGAGTAAGCACACGAACGTGTGCCATGGCCGTGTGAGTCATATGGGAAAGGACACAGCTATATGTCCAAGCCATACAACTCTATTTTTATAGGTTCGAACTATACGAGCAGAGGGCATGACCGTGTATCCAGGCCATGTAGCAGTCTAACGGAGGTCTGAAATCTGTTTTTGAGGTCGTAATTATGGTCAATGATTATCCATTGTATGAATGATCTGAACTTGAGTGAATGAGAACTCTCTGAGATTCTGTAACTGACACATGACTGTTATAATTATAAGTACATTGTGAATTTTTGTACTCTGCATATGCTTGGGTTGGGATGTTATGAAGAAGGAAGTAGCTTACTTTGAATCAATGGTTAAGTCACTTTGTGAATAATTCTGATTCTAGCACTTTAATGCTTTATGATCCAGCAGCCAAGCTGTGTTACTGTAAATGTGTCAAATAGACACTTCGCGGTGTGTAGGAATGGATGGACATTGCATGTCTTTAATGGTGTGTTGGGATGGTCAGAAATGGTGTGTAGCGGATGGGGTTTAGGAATATCTGTATCTGAATCTGATTTGTGATATATATATATATGAATTGTATATAGATATAAAAATATATGTCAATGTACAACTCGCTCATTTTGAATTTGAATTGTAAATAGTTTTGGACCAAACCGAATCTCGGAATATAATTACTTTATAAATGAATACTGATTGGATAAACTCAAGTTTCTTTTACGCACTAAGTTCACAACTCATTTTATTATTTCTTGGGTTTCAAGTGGTTCGCAGAATTGAACGGGGTTAGTGTTGCGAGGGCTTGGTCATACTATTACCTTTTATAATTAATTCAGTAGGAGCTTGGTTTAAATATAGTAGAACAACTGTAATAAATTATATATTTAACTAATATTGGGTTGAACTTTATGTAAACTATGGTTTGGTATTATGATGTTTGCATGTAACTCTCTAAACTCAGGCTAGACGTCTAGGCCAAGTCTAGGGTGTCACATTTGTAATTATTTAATCATGGAGTCAGTCCACAAGAAGTATCATGATTGAAAACTCCTTATTATATACTCTTTACGAAAGTAGTTCATTAAACTACTTTGTCCAATGATCTCGTCATGTGTGTGTTACCCTCATCTGACATTCTTGATTCCTTTGAGTTAAATCCATTCACTCAATACAATCATATTTTATCTCATTGTCACCTTGTGTCTTCTTAATGATTAATATAATTGCTGTTAACAAATGATTGTGATAAATTGATCGTTCGAAAATAAGCAACCCATGGCCACATTTCATATTTATCAATCCACACAATGCCAATAAGAGGATATTATTAACTCTTTAATTGAGCTATAAATTCCACTATTTCTAGTAAAACCACACCATAAACAAATCATGTACCCAACATATCAACTATAGGCTCGATCATCTTTAGAGCATAAGCCTCCACTTATATTAAAGCACATGAGTTGCATACGTATGGTCAGTGACTAATTCAGGATTTGGTAAATCACACCATGAACACCACAAGTGAATTAATTCACAAACGAATTCAAAATTAATTCATCTTAGGTCCAGTCCAATGTATTATTCTACCAATGAATACATCTATGTCTCTACTCGTGGAGTCAATTGCTCTGATTGCCAAGGCTAGTCATCTTCCTAATTGGAATTGTAGACAACATAATAATCCTTCTCAGTATTTGAATCAAATGCTCACTTTGATTCTTTTACAGGATTACGGACTCATTTAGATTATCTACTGAAGTAAGATGTCCTTCTCATAATATAAACGTTCTTACAATGTCACTTATCTTCAGTTTGAACTTAGACAATCAATGAACTGATATTTGCTTGACTCAATTTCACTATGCAAGCAAAATATAAAAGACAGAAATATAAAAGATATAATAGTGAAATTTGAAATTAACTTTATTCATTTATTCATCGTTCAAATAAATAAAAAATAGTTACATGTTTACTACAATATGGACACATTTTCCAATAGAAACATGATGGTAAAGGTGAGTGTTCGGTCGAATCAAGTGAAAAAAATTCGATTTAATCGAATTGACGAATCCTATATTATCATCCTAACTCAATTTAAAAAATTTTTTAATCGAGTGAAATTGTTCGAGTTAAATTGAAATCTTGTTACAATATAACTTATTCCATATTAGAGCACATAAATTTGAAATTATATATATTTGAAAACTTTTAAAAAATAATAATAATAAATATTTTAGTATGATAAACTTGAATCATTAATTAATTTATTTAGGTCCCAAAATTATTATTCTAGAAAATTTTTAATTTTTTTCTAGAAAATTTTTAATTTTTTTACTTTATATATTTTTGGATTTTTTTGAAATTTTATAATTTTTAAAAAAATATATTTTTTGAAATTTTATAAATATTTTGAATTTTAAAAATTATTTTAAATTATTTTGTAATTTTTATAGAGAAAGAGGCCAATTTGCTCATTTTCATACTTGATAGGGACTAAAAGGGTATTTACACTAATCTGTTATTCGAATTGTAAAATTCAACTCGAAACTTAAATTACTTATTCAAGTTGAGTCGAATAACTCAATTCATTTAACTCAAAATTTTTTTTTTTTTCAAATCAAATTAAGTTTTACTCTTTCATCAATAACAATTGACACCCTAGTACAATTAGGAATCGAGGAGTTGTTTTAAGGGGTTCACCACGAAGAATGGCTCTTGGACTTAGATCACAAAGAGTCCAATTGAAGGATATTGACGTATTTCGATCAACCCAATCATTATCACAGAAATACTAGAATCCGAATTTCAGTGGATCTTGAGCTAAACTAAATTAAACAGCATAAATGCATCATGTACACCCTCAATTTATGCGTTCAAATTGGTTTTGTTAATGAAGACAAAACTTTGTCACTTATTCAACCTGAACAGTTCACTCCTTTTTTATCAAATTCAATCAAACAAGTGTATCTTCAACATTCTTCCCCAACACTCGACTTGTGGATCAACTCATACCTGCAACATTAAGTTTACGATAAAATTCTTATCTCTACCAACTTATTTCCTTTATTTTCAGCATTAAGTAAGTAGGAGACTTACTGAAATTTACGTGAAATCTGGTAAGAAGCAGTGGCAAACATAGCAATGCTAACGCCGAACAGGTTCCAGTTCTTCTGCAATATTCTCAAAATTAATGGTTTGCCATTACAACCGTAAAAACATAAAATCAACCTTATACATACAGGGGTAATTACAGTGCTGTACTTTGCCCAAACAAGTCCACTGCATGCTAAAGCTGAAAAAACCAGTTAAAAAATATTTGTATTCAATACAAATTCAAACAATATGACCGATAATCTTGCCAAGAATTCAGGATTAGACCTGCTTGTTGAGGGTAAGAAACAGTTTCAGCGGGCTTTGTTGAAATGTCAACAACGTTAGCAATGTTGACAGCCCATTTGAAAGTTGGTGCCCAGAAATGAACTGTGGTTTGGGGATATTGCTAAATAACTCAGATTCAGATAATCACAATATAATGAACCCAAAATTGCAAAACACACATAATTATTAATTAATCTAATCAACAGTAATTAAAAGGGTGAAAGAAAGAAGGAACAAACTAGTTTTTGGCCCCGCAGGATGGTTGTAGAAAGCTTGGAACTTGGAAGATGCCATCCTACCTTTCTGCTTGATAGCAAACCTAAGTTACTATCTTACCATATATATTTGTCTTTAAACAGCTAATCAACTTATTGACTTTATATATATATATATATTATGTATATGCGTGTGAGACAAGTTTTATTATATATTTTTTAAAATATTTAGAATTTTTATATATATTATTAAATTTTTTAAAATTAAAACTAAATTGAGAATATTTGTAAATTTTAAGGGTTAATTTTTTAAAATTATAATATGTAAAAGTTTTTGAATTAAATTTCTTATCACACCAATTCTTTTAACCGTCACGTCAACTTACTTCAAAATAAACGAACTGTATAACATAAGTCACTTAAAGTCTTAAATTAATTTTTTTTTTTTGTTTTAGGTATAATTGAATGGTTATCTCTTATCTTACCTTAATATATTTTAGTCTTAGGTTGACTTAATTGAAGAGGAAAGTTCGGGGTAGATGATATTATTAGTTAAAACCCCAAATTAAAGTTTTGTTATTAAAGTAATAAAAATGATCTTTCAAATGATCTCATATGCTTTTGACTTCAAATAGAATTTCTTTATAAAAAATGCACTAAAACTGTTTTAAATGATAAAACAAATACGAGGATCAACTGTGGAATTTATTGACAAAGGTGAATCTGAAGGGAGGGGTTGGGCAGGCAAGTTCTTGGCACTAAAAATGAAAAAATTTTATTAATATATAGTAGAATTACATTTTCTTCACTTTTAAAAGTAAATTTTTTAATTTAATTCTCTTATAAATAAAAAATTTTAATATATAATAAAGTTACATTTTATCTTTCTTAAAATAAAAAAATTTATTTAATCCTTTTAAAAGTGTTAGAAAAATATGAACTTCATATATATATATATATATAATAACAATAATTAGAAGCTATTATTTGTTATCATAAAAGGATAGTCCAAATTAAAAGTGACCTAATTTGGTTAAAGTTTATTAGGCTTTAATTATTACATAAAGTATGGGCCAAATATGTGTAGATACTTTAGTAATTAATTTCTAATTGATGATAGGATAATTAGAAATTAAGGTTAATACACAAAGTTACATATTAGGGTTATGATCTCCAAATTACACATATGTAATTTTTTTGATCTTCTATCTTCAGAAAAGAGAGAGTCACTATCTCTAAAATACTTGTGTGTTAATTTGAAATATCGAAACCACAAAGCTTGAAAATTTTAACATATTGATAGATTTTAGTATGCTTTGGCATTTAATTCTATTATTGTCTTATTTTTTATGTTATGATAGGACAAATCCTAATAGATTAAATTTTGTATCAAAATTTTACTATTTTAATATAAAAGACTTGAACATGCAATGCTACAAAGAAAATGACACCAACCTTAACCAATCAAAGGCAAACAGCTTTTATCACCTCACTCGCACATTTTATTTTTGCAAACAACACCCGAAGAGTGTCATTAACATAAAAGCTACCATTACTCTACAAAACTATTCTCCTAAGCTATAATCATATTTTCTTTCATTAACTTAAACATCGAACAACATTTCATAGCATAAGTTCCAACACTCCCTAAACTTCTATCATTTACTTCAGAAAAACGTAATAACAAATCACTTAGATCTTTTGAACAAATATTTAATACGTAAAATATTAGCTGATTAAGTTTATAATTGTGAAGTTATGGTCTTTGCATATGAATGAGTTAACTTATGCATTGTTTTAGTGTTGTTCACTTAATAACAGCTAAATAAGAGAGTTCACTAGTGGCATTTTCGTATAAATCAATAGGTATTAACATTTAAAAAAAAAAATACCAAGAAACTATCGGTAAAGCAATGATATTAAAAAGTACAATTAGCACAACAAAGATTCGGAAATTAAGTTAGAGAAAAAAGGGTTCCCATGATGTCTTCAATTATTGCAAGCAATACACCTATTTGCCGCCATTAAGAACACAGGCTGCTGGCATTACTTTCCAAAGGACATGATGCAAGACCGATTGCATCAAATACCATTTATGTTCCCTGTTGGGTTGTGACTGCTACGGTCACATGGTCAGAGTTCCAAGTTGAGTATTGTCCTAATCTTTCGGATCCCATACATTTTGTACTTTATTACATGTTTATGCACTACATGGGCAGGGCTTTAATTTGTAGACGTATTGTGTCGTATTTTTCTTGATTACAGATATAATAAATATTATTATAATAAATTATGACAACTATCAATGGCCAAGAACACTGAAATTGCAATACAATTAATCATAGAATGTCACTTGATAGATTTGAAAAGAGTATTAAGCAAGGATACCCATAGTAACAATATAACAAAACCAGATCCCTAATATTACTTGGGTAAACTACATTAGTAATCTCTAGCCAAAAAATATTTTACACTAATAATTACTTAATTATTAGTAAAAAAAAATATTAGTCACTCAACAATAAAAACTTACAAAATGATCATTCAACTACTAAAATTTTTCTTTTTTTTTTTATCACCGACTAACTAACAGTGGCGGTTTTAAAATTGGCACAATAGTAACTTTAACCCTCAACATTTATACATTGTGTCAATTAAGCATTGATTATAGAAAATCTAACATTCAACATTTACACATTGTGTAATTTGATCTTTTTTGTAACTTTGCTTTTCTATGTGTTCCTTTCACCTAAGAAGCTAAAAAAATAACTTTATTATCTAAATTTGATAGAAAATGTATAGAAAATAAAAACACCCAAAAATTCAAGATAATAATTTTCATCTTTTATCATTCTTTTAAAGTTAACCCTCAATGTTACAAAGAAAAGAAAAATTGTAAAAAGAAAAATCAAATTACACAGTGTGTCGATGTTGAGGATTATTTTTTCTAGAATCAAGACTAGATTAACATAATTTATAAATGTCCATGGTCAATGTAACACCCTAACCCGTCTCCATCACCGAATTAGGGCTACAAAGTATTACGACGAATAACGAATCTCAATACATCATAAAAGCAAATCAAACATTAATTTAAATACTATTCATTCATGACATTCGTATAAAAACGAGCTTTAAATCAAGTATACATAACATAAAAATCAATTTGGAAACAATTAGGGACTAATCTGAAACAAAATGAAAAAAATGTAGAAAAAAAACTAAAAACAGGGGTCACACAGTCGTGTGACAAAACCCAGGTTGTGTGGCTTAAGAACATGGTCCTGTGGCCAAATCGTGTATAGTTTAAAAATAGGGTCACACGATTGTATCCCCAAACAATGTACTTGATAGTGTGTAATTCGAAGTAAGGTCACACGATCATGTCTCCAGGCCGTGTAACAACATGTGACCATGTGGAACAAACTTGCACCGAAATTTAATAGGCTATATGGTCGTGTGGAGTGACCGTGTGTGACCCATGGCCATATGACAGCCCGTGTCCTAGGCTGTATGCATTAAAAATGACTTCTAAATCAAGGCAATTCATCACTCATTTCTTAGAAACCAAGCCAAACCATTTCAAATCACTTGTACATACTTAATACATATTCAAACATACCAAAAATCATTCAACCTATGTGCCTTACCAATATGCCCTCATTGGCACCACAATTCAAAATCTATCTAAACACACATCCAATAATCACAAGTTCTTACTTAAAATCATACCAACATGCCATTTCATTCCTTTCATTTAAATTCATTTTACCAAATCATCAACCACTTTCATAAAGCTTGAACCAAATAAATAAAAAGCAGTTATATGTACATATATGAGCCAAAACCAAAGACATACCATTGTTATCAGACACCACAATCAAACAAAATACTAATTGAGATTTACATCAACATAAACATATACATCTCATACTTCAAATGACACAAAACATATTCATAATGCTTATAATATATATATCCACAAAAAACCCTATTTACATGTCACTTATAACCAAACAAAAATGAACAATTAGTTACTAGATAAGTTGTCGGATAATGTGATCTCCAAAAGTAATCTAATCGATAGCTCAAATTCGACGATCTACAAGGAAGAAAAACCACCACGAGGTAAGCTTACGTGAAGCTTAGTAAGTTCATATTAAATATAAACTTTAACTTACCGTAACGATTTTAACTTAAACATTTCTCAACTAAATACCATTGGTAGGACATCCAAGACTAGCATCTGAACTGTAATAACCCTAATGACATGTCATTTGTATTCTAAGCATGCACGAGGTTCATAGAGCCACATACCATGTTCAAATCTTATATCTTTATTCACATTATACCGTTTCAAGCATACATTCATATCTTTCTCATATTTAAAACAAACTCATCAATTTAACCAATTCCATATTTTATTCCAAGTCACTAATTTTCATTTATAAACAAATTTAACTATGCCCAATATGAATAATAATTAACATACATCCAAAAGCAGCAATTAATAAGTTAATTCAACAAACGAAACCACACATGCATCTTACTCAACTAGTTCTTGAACAGGTTTCTTAAGAAACCACACATTCATAATATTACCTACCTTATGAAGATAGCCTTGACATTATGACCAGGAGAACGATAGGGTGCAGACTTAGGAGGCATCCAAAGACATTAAACACTAATAGACACAATTTTTGAAATTGAAATACACCAAGAGGGGGTGAATTAGTGTATTGAAAAGTTTTTAGGAAAGGGCAAAAATAAAATAACTCAAGTATTTATAATGGTTTGGCCTCAATTGTCTACATCCATTACCTTAGCTTTCCTCAACTAAAGATTTTCCAAATCCATTAGATTTGAACCTTTAAGGACAATGTTTAACATTATAAATCCCTATCTTTTTAAAGGTGAGATAGAACCACTTTCCCTTACGTTTTTCTACCCAAAACCTTAAGTAACACCTCACAAATGGGAGAAAAATAATGACAAATAAGATGATACCTCTAAAAGGTAGTAATCAACAATTAAGCACTCTCACACAAAGTTACAACACTTGAAAGAATGATACAAAACTTAACCCACAAATGTGTACAAGAAATATTCAGTAAAAGATTAAGAAAGATTGGAAAACTAAGTTCTTGGATGTTATGCACTTGTTTCTTATCTTTGTTTTCACTTTAATAAGGAGACTTGACCTTGTATTTAAGTCCTCTAACAACCTTGTGGACATTTATAGCCGTTAGAAACAAAATGGAGTCGTTGTAGCTATAAAAACCAACATTAAATGCAGTCTGCAGCTTTGTTGTTTCGGTAGAAGAAAACTTGTATCGATAGAAGTCTTTCCAAAATATGACTGTTGGGCTGGTTCTATCAGTATAAGTCCTCTTATATCAGAATAACTCTGAGGGTTTCACTTGGTATTGGTAGAATTCATCAAAGTATAGATAGAACTGCAGGGGATGCTGAACTTTGGCTATTGACTTGAATTGTTTCGGTAGAAGACCTCAAGGTATCAGTAGCACTTTGGTTGTATCGGTAGACCGGACCAGGGTACCGATAGAAGTCTCAAGCCAAAAATACCTTGCTTACTAGAGTGCGTTCTACCTATAGAAGTCGGGGTTGTGTTGGTAGAACCCAATGTAACAGCCCGATTTAGGGCTTAAACGGGATGGTGGCTTCGGGACCATGAATCTGAAGTAGAAAGATTTATTCCGATGCAGTCTTAAGGTTTAATGAGTGATTGAATACATGTGTTAAGTTATTAGGACTAAATTGCAAAAATTGCAAAATGTGTAATCTAGAAGCATTGAGTGTTTAATTGAAATGGATTCATAAACTAGATGTCATTATTTAGTAATTAGACCAATATATGTCAAGATGGACAAGAATGGGCATACACGAGTAAAAATCTCAAGGAAGGGCCTTAAAGGCATTTTGGTCATTTGGATTTTTAATGAAATAAAATGGGAAAAATAAGTCAAAAATGTGTCCATCTTCTCCTACCCTTGGCCGTGTGACCTAAAATGTGTGATGACATTATAATCAGGGAGTTACACGAGTGGAGAACATGGGCATGTCATGGCTGTGTGAGAGACATAGGCCATGGACACGGGTGTGTGCTCGACAGTGTGAAAACTCCTATAGGTTCAAATTGAAAATAAATTCTACACGGGCTAGGGACATGGGCGTGTGTGACCACACGGCCTGCCCACACGAGCATGTCCTTGTACCACACAGGCATGTGCCCTATTTTGCATAAAATGTTCTAAAGTTTTCGATTTGGTCCCGGACTGTCACCAAAGTACGTTTTGGGCCTCGTAGGCCCGTAATATGGACATTTGGTTTATAAAAAGAAAGTTTTTAAATTTGAATGAAAATTTGTGAATCGAAAACGATATGTTATGTGCATTATTGTCTGGTAACACCACGTACCCGGTTCAGACGTCGAATACGAGTAAGGGGTGTTACACCCAGAGTTGTATTGGTAGAACTCTCAGTTCTACCAGTAGAATTCTGTAGCATATCCAAGGTCTTTTCATCTTGAGTTTTACCAAAACTTGTCCACCTAAGTATCAGTAGTAGTCCTTCAGACTTCAAAAACACGTTAAAAAATTAAATTAATTCAAGGCTTTATTTTTTTAAAGTTTATTTTGTCCAACACTTTGAAAATAATTTTAAGGACTTATAAAAAAATTGTGCAAATTTAAGTAGGAGATTTTAATATACTTTTTGTTATATCAAAATACTTGAAAAACTAGAGCTAACAACAATAAAACCATACAATTCAAAATTAATTAAATGAGGTAAGGAAAAATCCACATCAATTTCAATACAAACCTTGACATTTGAGGGCCTTTTTTGAAAAGTTGTGATGCTATCCATGTACGATGGATTGCCAAGAGCACTAGAAATGTAGCTAAAGCCTTTCTAAGTAAACAGTCCAAGAGGGACACCAGTCAAATGGATCCACACAGGCATTTTATCCAAAGCAAACTCTAGCCTCTTGATATTTGGCTCCTATTTCCTCAAAACCATAGACTTGTTTTGAATATGTTATGGCTCGTGCTCTAAAACCCAATCATAAGCCTCAGAAGTAGCGAATTAAAAAAGAAACAACCAGTTGAATCTCAATTCTACCCTGCTTACGCAATAGAAGGTTGATAAGATGCTACATCGAGCCAAAATTTGATAGTCATCTAAGCAATTGAGCAATCAAGGAGAACTTCCATTTGAGAACTCCTCCTTCCAAAACATCAAAATGAGGGCTAACAATAATTGCCTAACTTGGATTTGAGGTGGGAAGAACTCCAACAATTGCGAAAGATTCAAGTAAAAAAAGAAAGTTCGCCAATCAAGAGAACTAGATCGTGACTGTAATAGGCCCAATTTGCCCGGGCCCATACTATACAAAAAAACAAAAAACCAATAAATAATGTTTTTTTTATAGTCCAAATGTCCATTTTTAGAAATATTGTAGCCCAAATAAATCCCTTAAACCCATTACAACCCCAAACCTAATTACAACACCAAATTTTACAAACCTTAGCCCACTACCCAAATTAAAACCCAAAAAATAAATCTAAACTAACGCTAACCCAAAATACTTAAAATTTTCGGAAGAACCCTAGCTACCCTCTTGGCCGCCGCAGCCCCCAGCCTTCACTGCCGAATATTGCTCCGTCACCAGCCATGATTGCCGCCGTGATTCTCGCCGATTCACCTGCAAAAGGAAAGAAAAGAACACGGACAGAAACACATATATAGCAAGAAATCAAAATCGAGATTGTAATATTTATTTTATTCGATTTTTTCTGGCTATAAAAGCAAACTAAAAACAGTGTATTATAAAAAAATTTTTGGAGGAATACAAAAAGCAATAAAAAATAGATTGAGGAGAAATCGGTTTCAAGCGGATAAAGGTTGCGGTTTTATTTTTTTATTTCATTCTATTTTATTTTTTCATTTTTCCTTGAAAAAGAAACCAAATACATGTATATATATACATTAAAATAAAAAAATAAAAATAAAAAACTTACTTTTTTAAATTTTCGGCCACCGTGCACAATGATCGGCGATGGCGGTGGCCCATGGCGGCTATCGGCCGGACTTGGAGAGGAAGAGCATTTTTATAAGGCTTTAAATTTTTTTTTTTTAAAAAGAAGGGAACAAGTGATTTTTTTTGCATAAACTTGACTTATATAGTAATATCAAAACGATGTCGTTTTGGCTTAGGGTAATAAGCATCAAAACGGCACCGTTTGGCCTTAACCCGAAATTCAACCCGATTTGACCCGAAGGATCCACGTGTTTTAAAGCGGAAGGGTTATTTTCGCTTTTAGCCCTTTCCGCTTTTTTATTACTTTGCAATTAAGCTTCTTTTGTTTTTTAATTTTACCCCGAATTTTCGTTTAGATTACAATTTGGTCCTCCCTGATGCTGTGCGTTTTGGAGAAGGGAAAATTTTTATTTTAGCCCCTTCATGTTATTCGCGCCATTCAATGTGGTCCTTTTTCTTTCATTTTGTTTCGGATTAGCCCCAAAAGTTCTGTTTCAAGTCCAAATTGGTCCTTTTTCGAATATTTTAGTTATTTTGATTATTTCATTAATTAATTAATTAATTAACTCTAATATTATTATTTTACAACTATTATTATTACTACTATTATTACTATTATAACTATTATTATATTTATTGAACTTATTTTTATTTATTATTATTATTATTATTATCACTATTTTCCTTTTACTTTTTTTTTACTATTATCATTATTAACATGTTTTATTATTTATATTTTTATTAGCATTATTATTTTCAATTAATATTATTATAAATATATTATTATTTCAATATTATAATATTTTACTATAATATTTATTTTTTGATTATTTTATTACTATTATTATTTTCATTATTTTTATCATTTTTATTATTTTTATTATTCTCTTCATTACTATTATATTTTTATTGTTCATATTAATGTAGTATTATTATTACTATTATATTACTCCTTTTTATTTATTTATTTACATATGATTTTTTAAAACACACTCATTTTATTTTTCTCATCATTCTCATTATTATTATTATTATTATTATTATTATTATTATTATTATTATTATTATTATTATTATTATTTATTTTTATATCCTTTTATATCATTTCAAACTTTAAATTATTTATTACTTGAATCATTATCATTAATATTATTACCATTACCATTACTATTTTTTTAAATAATTTTACATAATATTCATTCATTTACTCATTTATTACTATTTTTTAAAATATTAATATTTTTAACTTGCTTATTATTTTTTATTTTATTTTTAACTTATTCGTTTTATTCATTTATTTTTTTTCCTCGTCCTCCTCATTGTCATTTACATTAACGCATTTATTATTTTGTTACGCGTATCAGCATCATGATTTATCTTCATATTCTCATTAATTTTTGTCACATTAATTTTTACCCGATGCCTAAAAAACTTTTTCAATAAAGGCAATATTCTGTGTTTAGAAATTCGAGAAATCGTGTCCTAACGTGCTGGGTTTTGATTTTTCTCGTTTAATCTAAATAACCGAATAACCTCTTTGTTCAAATAAAATACATAAGTTTTAGAAAGCTTAGTCTCGAGGATTCGAGATGTTGTGTCCTAACTTACTGGATATGACATTTTGTTACCTCAAGATAAGATTTTTTTTTAAACAAGGCAATATTTCGTGTTTGGAAATTCGAGAAATCGTGCCCTAACGTGCTGGGTTTCGGTTTATCATTTGACCAAATAACTAAATATCATTTTAGTCACATGTTTTGGAAATCCTGAGATAATCTTGGTTTTGAGGGTTTTAAAATATCGTATCCTAACGTACTGGATGTGGTATTATATTCCTTCAGAACAAGTGAATCTTAAATTCCAACTTGAGTTATTCAAACATTCTTTAAAAGGGATTGTATTTTAAAACTTTTCAATTTTTCAATATTAGGACATTAATTAATCAATTAGGTACCAATTTTGGACGTTACGAGGGTGCTAATCCTTCCTCGTGCGTAACCAACTCCCAAACCGGTTTTCTCTTATTTCGTAGACCAAAATTGTTGTTTAATGAATCAAAATGTTTTATTAAAATGATCAATCTCAAGGTGACCCGATCACACCTAAACAAAAAGGATTGGTGGCGACTCCATTTTTCGTTTTTTAGTCGACTCCTGTTTTTCAAAGTAAAAATGGTTTCGACAGTGACATAACAAAATAAAGAAACAAAATGAGAACCCTAGCATAACATAAAAAGAGATAAAAAATCAAGAAAAAACCATGAAAAACGAGAAATAAGAAAATTTAGTAAAGAAAACCTAGGGAAAGACATTGGCACTGAAAGTCCAGCTTACATGCGCCCTGTTCGGATATAAGTATGTTTTGGTGACAAAAAAGAAATTTATTGATAATTGGATGATCATTTTGTAACTTTTCATAGTTGAATGACCAAAAAAATTTTACTAATAGTTGGATGACTACTAGCGTAGTTTACCCATATTAATTTAAGCCACGTCACTCGAAATAAGGGTAAATTTAGGATATAAGTATATTTTGGATACTTTGATATTATATCCTAATACACATGTTAGAAAATATGTTGAATAAAGTGTCAAACACATATTATTGAAGGATAATTAAAAATCTAAATCTAGAAAATTAAATTTAATCAGTGTGATAAAATATGACTTCACCATCTTTGAACAAATAATTATTGGTTAAATAATTGGGAGGTTCATGTATTATAGGTGCCAGATCAAATTAGCCCCTCAATTATTAAATGGATCAATTTTATCTTTATACTATTAAAAACAATAAATGTCTAAATTGTAATAGAGTTAATATTTGCTGTAAAAAACGGCCTTAAATTTTTTTCAATTGTAGTTCAATTACAATTAAAATATTTCATTTACAAAATCATAAAAACTTTAAAAATATTACTTTATTCAACAATAAATCATATTTTTAAATAATTATTAATACAATGTATAATAACATAAAAGATAAGGAGGAGTTGTGGTGGTGTTGAGGAGGTCGATTCACTTAGAGAGGCGGGGAGTCTGAAATGGACAAGAGAATAGGCTAATTGTTGGAAGAGAGCGATTGCTTGAAATATATTCAGGGCTCAAAAGGTCGATCCTTTCTTCATCATTGGGAAGGTATTTATTGGATAGGTTCTTTTGTCTTACAGTGTGATGTGACAAGTTGTTACAACGAACATATGACATAGTGTATGTGAGGTGTAGGCGTAGTGGTTCAAACAGTACAATGTTATTATTCTCTAGTGTGACCTACGCATCGTTAATTAGAAGTGTATTCACACCTAAAAAACAAGTGTATGCCATATTTCTAGGGGGGAAAGATTAACTAGGAAGTCTTTCCAGGCGGGTAGCTATTAGAGTGAAAGGTCTATGCTCCCTTAGTCAAGGCGGATGGCTAAGTAAGTCGTGTAACTCTGGGCAAAGTCAATAGAAGAGTCAAAGTCATCTGTTTTACTGACACGTATATAGGTTGGGGGAGGTATAACAACAATAAATATTAGCTCTATTCCAATAACTTTATTTTATTTTTTTTAATAGCAGGATTTAATAGTAAATAAATTATAATAATCAAATTCTGGTAAGAAAAACACCTATCAAATGCATTTACAAATAATTATCCGTAAAACATGGATGTCGAAGAGTGTGATGTCCCAAGTTTCTTTCCTCAACTTTCATGTAATAAAAAGCTGTGGTCTAGTTATGATGGTAACAAAAGAAATAAATAAATAAACAAATAAAAAGGAAAGCTTTATCAAGTCATAAGATTAACCAATATATGAGACAAAGCATGGGTTAATGCTGTTTATCTTCTTTTTGTGGCTCTGAACAGATTTTGACAATGCATTGAACCTGTTCTAAAATTTCAGCCATGGTGTCTCAATTTATACCCCAAAAAAAAACATCCATTCATTTAACATGCAAGAAATCCACCTTCAATTCCCTTTTGCAAAACAACATTATGAAGCTTCACACACCACTCCTACATTGTCTTTTTATTTGTCTATGGTTGAATCTGGTCGAGATGGATTTAAATAAGATTTACCCTAAATTCAAATAATTATTTTTATTTTAATATTTATTTAATAATTAAATTTAAATAAAAATAATATTTCAAATTTAACCCAATTATTAATATTTTTGTTCATAAATTATTTTCAAGTGTATTTGTTCATAAAAAGGGTGATTGAGAGAAGTTTTTTTTTCTGATCCACAAAAACAAGTGCTTTGATACTTTGTTTTTGTATGGATCTCAATTGTCATTATAATTCCCACCCATTATTTTGATTTATATAAAAAAATATGTTTTGATTTATTCTTTGTTTATTCTTATTTTACATCCTCTTATATTTACAATTGCTCCATTTTAATAAATTTAGGGTGGGTTTGAATGGGCGGTGGAGAGCAATACGTTCAGCTTACTTTTTGTCTCACATTACAGTATCTAATTTCACTGTCATCATTTTTTTTTTACACTAACCGCAAATAAACGCACCGCCTATTCAAATACACCTTTAGTTGATTATGATATGTGGATAAATAAACTCAACATAACATGTAGTTGAATCATTTGAGATTAAAGTAAGTGAATTTATTTTTAAAAATTTTAAATAATGTATCATCACTTAGTTTACTAATAGAAAAATCATATTGAGTTATACATTATCATTACATGAAATTTTAATATCTTATTTGTGGGGAATGAAAAGTTTACATTATTTATAAATCAAACATTTATATTATTATTAAACCTTTAATTAAGTTAGTGTTACAAGTTAATCTATTAGGAAAATTATGATAATATTCTTTCGTATTTAAAAAAAATCATATTATTCGAGGATAATTTTATTTTTTTTAAACCGACCAATAAAAGATTTGTATATGATAAGATTTAAACCATGCCATTTGTATCAATAAAATCTTCAATATACCAATAAACAAAAGCTTTATTTTAATTTTGTTATGTATACTTTACGACCTCTGATAATGTTACTGCCTGAGTTGGTATCACAAATTAATTTGACACTAACTCAAGATTGATAATGATATACAATTGTAGTGCATTTACTATTTTTAATTTGATGCATATACGTGTTTAAATTCCATTTTACTCACAATTTAATATTGTACACATTTTATGTGTTATTATTTAGTTTCAAACAATACATTCCATTATTTGTCTTATATTATTTTTAAAACACCTCTATAATTTAAATACGTAGTTTCGATACGCATAGGCTTGTAATACAACTTTTAATAAATTTTTAAATATATAATTAGGTGATTTTTTAATTATTTAGCTATTTATGAGTGCAATTATATATTTCGTAATTATTAATATAGTTGTAACTTATAGTATTCTAATAAAAAAAAAAAAAAAAAAACATCCATACATAGCAGACAATTAGGAGATATTGGCCATCTCATTGTTGCATTTGATAGTCACTTAGCCACCAAAAACTAAAGCCATCAGGTGTGCATGTGCTTCTTCATGTGGATTCTCTTTTGATCCTTTCCAAATATATATAAATAATTGAAGAAATTTTGATTTGTTTTAGTGGGGAGGATGGTTTAACAATCCAAATATGTCTGGGTTAGTTGTCCTACAATCACATTATTTGATGATAATAATAATAATAATAATAATGTGTATGATATTTTATTCTATTCCATTAGATGGACACCGTCATTATTAGATTGGTATATACTTATACATAAATAAAGTAGTTATGAATCTCAAATATTAGACCAAAAAATAGACATGAAAAATACTAAAAAGAAAGGAGTTTGAAGTATAATTCACTACTTAAAGTTGTCTTTGAGGGTTTTATGCCTAAAGGATAATGACAGTTCCACTTTCATAACCAGTATTTACGTGTCCATTGTTATACCTAATTGTTAAGAATAGCTATATAGTGCCAACTCATTAGCAAGTTGTTGATGGCTAGACCTTTCATTGGCGTAATTTTTAAATCTAAATCTCCATTTAAGGATCATGAAATACTTATATGAGAGTATTTTGATTGTGATGGTTGATGTTGTTACATACTTACCAAGACTTGTGGAGGTTGATGTTGCTACATTCTTGTGTCCTGCCAGATTTTGGACTCGTATGTTTTAGCTATTTTTGTAACTCATGTGCCAAATGAATATTGATTCATCTTTCCAAAAATGTATATGGGACCAAAATGCACTTCGTGCTATACTAAATGACTTGTACAATACTTTTCCCGAAAGCTTAAACTATAGGAAAGTTCTTATTATTCTATTTAAGTTTCATCCTTCTTCCATCGTGCAAACCAAATAAAGTATTAATGAATTCAAAAGTGGATCTAAATGTAAAACTTGAAGAAAAATAAAATCTAAATAAAGAAATATAAAGGTGGAAACAATTATCATATTAAATTAAATAATCAATTATAGTAAAAGAAATTAAATATAGATTTTGATCATATCATTTTTTATACAATATTTAAAACTATTCGTACCACATTTTCAACCTATAAATTAAAGGATGATACATTCCAGCGTACTTAAACTTCGTTCTCTAATATTGATAACAATATTTATACCGATAGAGCTAACATTAATTTTTTACTTGTCTTGTTTTCATCAATAAAAATAACAAAATAAAAGAAACATTGCGACAAAAATCCTTTCTTTTATTATATAATAGAATTGTCGTTTACAACAATAAACTCAACAGTGCAAACAACACACATCTATAATATAGGATGAACACTGAAACACCTTTTTTTTTCTTTTCTGTTTTTCATTTCCACAAAGTCAAGGCCTAAGTTATAATATTTTTATTTTAAGCTGTTGCAATGGGAGCAGTAGCTTCCATCGCTTTCATGGCTTCAAACCTTGGTTCCTTGGCCTGGAATTTCAGTCCTGCATACAGTTTCATGTAGTCTCCAAACACAAATTTGGGGTAAACCTGTTTGTTCTTTTCCTCAGCTTCTTTCTCCACCAACACCGGCGCCGGATAGATGACAGCGTCGCTGCCGGGGTTGTAGAATGAAGCTAAAGACATCCGAGTTCCATCGGTTTGGGCCATGACTCGGTGCTCCACACTCTTGTACTTGCCATTGGTGATCACCTGCATAGTTTAACAATTCAGGGTTTTAAGTACTTTTTTTTAGGTTTGTTGATATTGAGTCCATTGATAATGATATGTACCTCGAGCTGATCACCGAGGTTGATGACGATGGAGTGGCGGAGCGGTGGAACATCGATCCACTCACCGTCTTTAAGAAGCTGAAGGCCGCCGACGACGGGGTCTTGGAACAGCAAGATGATGCCACCTGCATCAGTATGGGCTCTGAGTCCCTTGATTTTGTCTGGGGTCGGACATGGTGGATAGTTGCTAACTTTGGTGCCAAAGGTTGGACCTTTTGCCCCATAAAACGCCTTTTTCAAATACCCTTCCTCTAATCCAATATTCTCACAAAACAAATCCAACAACTCCTCTGCTAGTTTCTCCAATTTCACTGCAAATTCCTTCATCACTTTCCTGCATTATCATATCCATTGGTAAGTTTGAAAACTTTCAATTTGGTCCCTGATCTATTATATAAATTATAAACAATACCTATATTCATCACTGAGATCTGGGATTTCAGCCATGTTTGATTCAGGGAGATGGCGCAAGTAAAATGTACTTTCCCAATCCATATCCGTAACTTCAGCCTCAAGTCCTTCAAGAGCCTTGCTTGCTACCAGTTCTTTAAACCTTTGTTCCATACATTTCTTGTAATGTTCTTTCGTTAACCTCTCAACAGTGTCCATAAAATCATGTGGAATCCCATGGTTCATCACCTAAACACACGCACACACATCAGTACAATATTTACAAGAAAATGCAGAGTAAACTAAAAACAGAGTATGAAGTTTTTTTTCTTTTTCTTTTGGTACCTCAAAAAAGCCCCAGTTTTCACAGGCATCCTTGATTTGCTCCATGACTCTTGATCTCTCATCACCATTAAGCTTCTCTAAGTTGATCACTGGGAAAGTAGCCATTGCTCTTACAAACCCTTCTTTGGGGGGAACTAAAAGATGTTGTCTCAAAGTCTCCACTCGTTTTACTTTGGGTGTTTATGGGAAAAAAGGGCTTGGACTTGTTGAATGCAATGTGGAAGAATGGTTGAGGGGTGTTATTTATAGAAGTTTCTAGCTAAGGTTCAAAGAGGTATACAATTTCAAGTGAAGGTCTGAAAAAGTAATTAGCAAACTGGACCCATTAACGTTAGGCTTCATCTATTGCTAAAGTCGCTTTGCCTTGTTCAACTAGCTCACCTCTCTATATTCAATATGATTATATGATATAAATACTGTTAAATTGAATATTGATAATGGTAGTAAAATTATCACGAAGTAATAAGAATATATAGATTTGATGTGAAAATTGTTTTAAGAAAAAAATTACAGATAGAATAGAAAAAAAATTTTTACTAATGTTAAAAAACGAACGATACAAGAAAAGTTCTGACTACATCTATTTAAGGATTGAAAAATCTCGTTCTAATCAAAGTCAAATAGTAGAAGTGCAGTTCTATACGGCCTTCGGCCTTTTGTCCCACAGATCCCCTTATTTTGCCATTGTATTTATTTTTCAACAAGCGACGGAATTTATATTACACAAACTCTAATAAATACGATACGAAAATAATAACATAAATATAATTTGTGTTTATATATAGAAAAAAAATTATTACTTTTCAGTAAAAAAGTAATACAAATATGTTAAATCTGTGTATAAGGTGTAGCCTTTTTTAGTGGGATTGAACCCAATTTTTGATGACTCATTTCAAATGTCATTTTTCTTTTTTTTTTCTTTTTTTTTTTTTGTTTGTTAATGATAATTTTGACCAAAGACCAAAACAATAACAAGGTTGCCTTTTTGATAGTAGCTAAAGGAAGTTGCTAAGCTCTTTCACGCCATTCCAATTCGGGACCATAGGGCCCTCAAATAAACACAAACCTTGGAGGTCCCTCCAATTTGGTTAAAGAGAAAAAAAACTCATGTTTAATTCTTGTTTACTTATGACATAATTAGTAAATAAATAAAAAACTCATCTTTAATTCTTCACTTATGACATAATTAGTAAATACATCCCCTAATTATTGTTGGGTTTGTGTTAAAACTTGTTATATAATTATAATAAAAATAACCCAACTCAGGGTCTTACCTGTATTATATAATAAGATTCTACGACATATAAATAAGGAGATCGGCTTCTTTTTCTCTATTGCTGGACCAGAATTTCCTCCATCACCAGATCCATTGATCCAATACATCAACAAAACTTTTGTAGAATTGGTGACATTTAAAAAGAAATTTTTAATTTAAATTCTGAAGAAAACTATGAATCATGTTATCAAGGTTTTGATTATGTCTATAAAAGTTGAGAAGTTGAGATTAAGGGTGAAGCTAGAATTTTTGTTTAGAAGATCGAGATAAAATTATAAAATTTGGAGTGTCAATGTTGAAAAAAACCTTAGGTTAAAGTATTAACTTTTTTATAAGGGCCAAAAATACAATTATTCCATTTAATGAAAAGCTAAAGAGACTTAAATTTAATATTTTAATTTATGATCCGACCTACAAGGTAATTCTTTCATTTACCCAAGGGGCTAAGGGTTTGCCTACCGCTGTGCCTACTATCTTAATTGAGATCTTGAATTTCTAGATTTAAGTTATACTTATGAACTGATCTGAACTTTTTAAGATTATACTTAAAATTATCTATAGCCTCCTATTAACCGATAAAAAAGAAGATAATATGTTTCAACTCACTCGAACCTACATCCTCTTGTATTAACAACATGTCCATATCAAAGAAATTAAGATTCAATCGATGATGATATTAATAAAGTGGAAGAAGTATAATTGATAACTTAGCCCCAATTTTAGAATAATAACAGAAGTATTTGACTTATTATTGAAACTATTTAGTTTATTTTAATTAAGATATAAGCACATGAAAGATATTAATTAGTGAGATAAATCAAATTAGCATAGTTTTGCCGCCGCGTTAATGAAAAATAACTAACTTCTAATAATAAAAAAATAAAGTTGAAAATTTGTAAATCAAGATTATTTTATTCTTAAAAATAGTAGTGACTATTTATATTAATCTTTGGAGTGAATTAAATTCCAAAAATGTTGGGATCATTTAGACATGTTTTACACGTGGTGTAAAATTAACCACTAATTTTGGAAATTTTCAAATGTGTTCCATTGTACCAAATCAGTAAGCAAAACACTTGCAATTGTATGCCAAATTCATTGAAAGGCTTTCTATATGAAGTCAGTGCAGCATGTGATTTTCCAAGAAACATTTTTCATTTAAAAACTCAATCAATTTTAACAGTGTTATTTAATTATACTGATTTTAATAATAAATTAGACAAAAATATAAAATGAAATTTTCAATTATTTTACCTAATTTTGATTAAAATATTTTGTCCTCTAATAATAACTGGTTTACTTTTCTTATGAAATAAAAAAAATAATTATATATATTTCAATTTAATTTTAACTTTTGACGTGGGAAAGGGTAAACTCATGGTACTATCATCAAACCGCGTGAGGATCTGATTTTCGCCTGCAAGAGCTGAATGATTGGGACTTTGATGTGAGTTAATTTAACATGGTTGTCGGCATCAAATCCAACTAATTAATTAAATTTTTCGAATAATTATTTCATAAAATTGAAAATTTGATTAACCACAATTAAAAATAAAAAATAAGTTTAAACACAATAGTCTTACGTTTGACTGATGAGTTTTATCTTAGAAAATTATTTTATTTAACAATTGTCTAGATCACCTATTAGTTCAAGTCCAATCTACTATTACATAAAGAAGTAATATTGATCCTAATTGTTACAAATTACTCACTCAAATACCTCATAATATAATTAATAAATTCTCCAAAAAATACTTAAAAAAATGTCACAAAATAACAAAAAAAAAACAAGACAAAACTGTGGACAAAGATACTCCAAAAATACTGATGTGAGGCACAAAACAACCTATTTATAGGCCTTCATAAATCAGAAGGTTTTGATAGGCTTTAAACTCCTATTTAAAAGTTGAAATTATTCTATCAATTGTTCTAAGTATATATCACATAGAGACATTCATAAATCAGTTTTCTAACTGCTCCAAAACTCTCTTAAATAAATTTGATATTTATTTCTAAAAAATAACATTTTAATGATAAGACTTTTATGCTTATCTAATCACCTCAAGCACTTTAGTTGGGAGTCTTTGCACCCTAGTCGACCAATACTTCTAATTTTGTCAAATATGTCACATTCATGTGGACCGAATTCAGTACAAACAAAACATATTTAAGGCCCAAATAGAGAAACAATTATAATAAGACATGGAACGAGTGACAACAACTTTCCCCACGATAATGAATAAGAATCAATTATCCTAATAAAAACTAGTTAACTTGGTTAAAAAAATCATTCCAGATCATATTGAAACTAATTTAAATATTTAATTTTCTTGTTGTATTTTATAAAAGAATGATCTAATGCTAATGTTTGGATTATTTACTTGTGTTTTTTTTCTAATTTGTTATGAATTTTTTAGAAAATTTTGTTATTTTATCACAATTAAATGATCTAACTAATTCTACCACAAATCTGATTTTTATAACATCGCAATTTAATTCAACTTTGAATAAAAACTTATAATAATTTTTTAATTAATATTGATCTAAATTAAATGAAGTATATTTATTATTACCTAAACCAAAGTTGAGTTTGATGAATTTTATTTTTATTTTTTTTAAGTTTTTACTACTTCATAAATATAATACAAATACAAATACATATCAAAGCAATTAAAATGGAAAATCAAATCAATACAAAGTATAACAGAATGCATGTAACGAGACTAGAGACTCGCACATTACAATTTTACATAATAAAACTCAAGCATAGGTGATTAGAAATTTAAACCCTTTACTTTAACCCATAATGATAAGACAATAAATGTTTAATTAAATGTTACTATTTAGATCAATTTTTTTTATTTTTTAAATGATAAATATTAAAAAATATACATGAATTTTGATTCAATATGCAATGTTATATATGAAGTTTGATTTTATGTTTTTTTATACATAAGATTTTGATTTGATCTAATTTTCACAAATCACTAACAAAATTATCAAATTAGCGTCATTTTACGTTGATATTTTGTATACAAAAATAATTTTATTAATCTAATATGAAAATAAATGTATATAATTGTTACTTTAAATGTGTACGGTTGAATCAAATCAAAATTTCATGTATACATATAAATCGTAATTTAAGTTTCATATGTACAATTACATCAAATCAAAATTTGTGTATCAAATCACATATTAAATTAAAATTCATATATAAATTTGATAATTATTTTTTTAATTGGATATGTAATTATAGTAAAAGAGTAATATTCTTAGAGTTGTAATTAAGGAATTCGCCTTAGCCAGCCTTCTTTAAATAGAAATTATATATTTAGGTTGTTTTGGTTTTTAGAATTTTTTATTTTTTATAAAAATTATTTTTATATATATTTTGAAAAATTAAATAATACATTTGGGAATTTTTATTTTCATATGATTTGGTTATACTAAAAGATAAAATAAAAAATTCTTATATTTATATGAATCGAATAATAATAAGTTTGATGTTAACTACTGAGTATAAAAATAATATTTTTATGTTTTTATATATTAATTTGAATAAGAGTCAATCCATTTTTAACGACAATCAGGCTCCATTTGGTTTCAAGAAATAGAGATCATTTCCTTTTCAATTTCTTGGAAAATAGGGAACATTCCAAAATATGTTTAGTTGAAAATTCTAAAAATGATTTTGAAAGATGAAAATAATAAAATAATAAAAAATATATATTTTTCTCATTAAAAAATGTTTTGTAAGATTAAAAATGATGAAAATAAAAGTTTTTAACTTTAAGTGAATTGGTTTAAGCTCAAACTCTTATAAATGCATAAATATTTTTTTTTTCCAAATAGTTTTTTAGATATTAAATTTGACATCTTAGTTCGAATTCGTATAAATGTAATTTTTTTTTATTTCATTTCTCAAGTTTTTACTATAGAAAAATAAGTACCAAACATGTTTCTATATTTTCATTATTGAAATGAAACATGTTTTTTAAATTTTTAAAAAATAAAAATGAAAATAGAAAATATTTTCGAAAATCAAATGAATTAAATTTTTATTATTTAATAATATTTTACATATTTTTATTTTATTTTTCAAAAATTATTTTTAAAATTTCAACTAAACATTTCTTTCAAAAAAAAAAAAAGAACACTATTGATGGTAATGCTACAGGATGAGATAAATAATTAATTATCCTAAGCCTCCATGTGGTTTCCGTATAATCTTAGTAAAGACATTCCTTTCCAAGGTTCACTGAGTTAAGGTTTGCAATCTAACTCCCAACCCGCAATGTCGTTGGTTCCATTGAGAGACATGAGACTAATTCTTTATGTATACATTATGAGATTCGCAAAGTATATATACATTATGAGGTTCGATACGTGGGATTTTAATCTTAAATATGTGTGTATATTATAATTGTTCAGACTTATTTTTATAATTGTATTGTATTTATGTTTATATGTATTTGTAATAATCTTTAAAAATGATAAAACTTACTTTTTCAACAAATCCATTTTAACTCAATTCAAAATTTCAAAGGATTTATAGAAACTTAAGTAAGATCATATAATTGTAAGATAAAATTCAAATTATGTGGAATGTAATATATAAAATTTAATTTGATACAATTATACGTATGAAATTTTAATTTTAATTTAATTATATACATTTTAAAAAATAAATATATTAAATTATTTATGTTAATAAATATAATTATTTTAATATATAAATGAAATTTACTACTATATCAATAATTATATAACTTTAATTTTTATATAAAAAATAATATAACTTCAATTCAGATTTTGTATTGTTTGATTTGGTTTCGGGTTGGTATTATCACTCAAATCGCACAATTTGGTACAGGTTTAGTTTTTTCACATAAAACTCATTTTTATTCAAATCAAATTGGATGATAAAAATTTATGTTTAAAGGAATAGTCCTAATAAAATAATAATTTATTAAACTTTATAATATTTTATATATAAAAGAAATAACTTTTGACCTTATAAATGTATAAATGAATTTAGAGCATGTATTATGATTGCTGTAAAAAAAATCAAGAACTGTAATATTAGAATTTACTTTTTACCCTAAAACAAGGTTTTTTTTTTTACAAAATCTAAATTAGGTAAAAACCGTCGAACAAATATCAATTTTAGATATTTCGATTTTCACTTTATATAATTTTAATTTCAATTTAAAAAAAAAATAAAAAACAATTTTTATCCAAAATCTAAACTGAATACATTCCTACCTTTATTTCTATGATTGATAGGGGTTTGGTTTATATATTAAAGATTTCAAAGCTGTCACACTCAAATTCGGTGCATAAATGTTAATATAATATAATATATAATATCTATGTCTAAATTTGTTATTTATTTTATGAGTCCAAGTAGAGAACATAAAATTAATTAACTTTTTATAATAATTAATATGTTAAATATAACAGGATTTTCGAATTATAATAAATTAAATTTTATATAAAGAGATAATATTTTGAATATAAATCTAAAAGCAAAAATACATTTACAAATAATTTTCTTAATTTTCAACATAAATTTACAAATAATCAAATGTAAAGGTGTGACCGGTTGAATCTTAATTCAATTGGTATGAACATTATTGTCAATGTAGAAGGAAGTAGGTTCGAGTGCACTAAAGCGTATTATCCTTCTATGTATGAGTTGAGAAGGGGTCATAGATAGTTTTAAGCATTATATCAAAAAAAGTAGATACGATCAGAACTTATAATAAAATAAGGGATTGATTTTAATGGTATAAAGTTTTGGAGACAAATTAAGGATCAAAGTAGGGGACCGGAACTTACTTTGAAAAATAAATAATAAAATGGTATTAATTGTTTGGTGGAACCTATGCTTCCACTTGTTTCTCTAATATCCTCCAAATTATCACATCTTTAAATATCTACCTTTATTAAAAATAAATAAACTTGATTCAATTAGTCCATATCTATTCGTGAATCAACTGATTTAATCTCTTTCTCCAGATCAATGTATCGATTCAAGTTATTAGTTATAATTTTAAAATTTTTAATGGCCTAAAAGTTAATTTTACCAAATCAAATCCTCGGTGCCCCCAATGTAGTTTTAATGTCATTTATTTGAATAATGGTACAACAGTAATGAATAATACAGTTGAAAAGTTACATTTAGCTTGAGCGTATTGAGGGCTGGCAGTGTCACCGTCTCTAAAATAGAAAAATTTTTATTTATACCTTTTAAAATTTTAAATTAATTAAAATAAATAATACTCATTCTTTTTTTTTCATTAGTTATTATTTATTTATTATTTTTATGCAATATTTTTATTTATAAAATCATAACAAAATGTTTAACTTTAACTACTATATTGAATTAAAATTTAATTTCTATAACAATTTAAATATTTTAAATTTAATCATATATTAATTTTGAAATAAATTAATATTATTTAAAAATAAATAGACAGAATTATATGTTTATTAATACTACTTTGCTAATAATAAATATATTTTGAAAATGTTAATATTAATAAAACTTATATTTTATTTAACCGGATTAATTTCAAAAATTATCGTTACATTCTTAACAGAGCGTTGAATAAGACAAACATATCAATACAAGTTTTCAAGTGTTTCAAACTTATAATATTGAATTCTTAATAATTATACCCCTAAAATTACGTTGTGTTAAAATCTTAAGAAAGTACTAGAGACCACCTATATTTCTTAAAATGAACATTGTTTTTTATTATTAAAATGTTTAATTAATCTCTAAAGTGGAGGATAAGATATATTTGAGTACATTCAATTTCATGTCTTTTGAGTTATTACAATAATAACGATATCAATCAAATTCAATCGATTAAAATTAATTAATAATTTATTTATAATAACTCATTTATATTAAATTAACAGCTTATTGCTTTGGAGTAAAAATATTAATTTTTTTCTAAAAATCTCCTCCTTTTTTGCACTCGTTAATAAGAATTATAAAATAAAATTTCCTCATTAAATTTAGCTAAATATAATATTTTTTTTGAACAATCTCATTATAGGTTCTGATAATATTCGTTCTTTTTGATACAATGTTTAGACTTACCCATAACTCATCTCCAACCCTAACCCAAAAATAAGAGGATAATGCGCTTCAGCGCACTCAAACTCCAACCGAATTATTATAGAGTGAATGTGATGAACTATTTGATTAATATAAGTCTAAATATATTATAGATATAATGTGAAACAACATTATTTTTTTGGGTACCATGTGAAACGACATTAGGGCGTAAAGGATGGACCATTTTCGTTTGTTCATATATATATTTGTCCTAATTTTTTCTCCCCAGCTATATATGTGTGTATATAGTTAGGAAGAAGAAATTAAGTTTTAGAGTATAGACTTTTTGACAATAGAACAGGCAGTCCCTCGTGCGCTTTAAAAGCTAAACCCACTACTTGTTTTCCCCTCATTTTCAGGACCATTTTATAAACTGCTTATCATTTTACTTGATTTGGACTTATATGGGGTGCTGTGAATATATATTTTTACAAATATTTTAAAAATTAAATAACATAGTTATTGCAATTATTTTCGGGGAAGATCAAGTTTGGAAATAAATTCGAATGCTTTTGGGTGTTGGAGTTTGTGCAGTAGTTTAATGTCTTAGCAACGGAGAAAATGAGATTGAAAATACGGAAGATACGAGAGAGCACATAGAAGGAAAATGCTTGGTCACCAAGACTACTCCTTGATTAGGTTTGACAATTGTAATATATTGCTTGGCACAATTAATGTTTTTTAAAGGCTTATTTAACGGTTTAGTTTCTAAAATATACATGTTTTGTCATTTTTTTTTAGTTCATTTTGATGCGGAAAGTATAAAAAAAATTCAACCAATTAAAGAATGCCACCACATAGTGGCTTTTATATTTTCATAAAAACACATATTTATTAAAATTAAAAAAATATATTTTTTAATCCATTTCTTTCTCATGCTCTCTCTCTTCCTCTCTATCCGCTCCATCTTTCTTCCCAATACAAATAATCATGGCTAAAGTCTTCCTCTTCATTACCACATATGTATATTCATATCACTATACACCAAAAATAAAAAATAGAAAAAGGCATAAAAGATTATCAATCCAAATTTTGGCCAAAGCAAGATTGATTTTTTTTTTTGGTATTGTTTGGTTGATCTAAATGGTGAAAGAGAATCTTATGAAGGGAGACATTCCAACGTTAAAAAATACCCAGATTTGGTGTTGAAGATTTGTAGATCTAGAAAAATCTAGTGTTCTTTTGAAAAAATAGACACTGAAAATGAAAAGAGTGGGTTGAAAACAAGAGAATGAAATTTGGAGTCAAATGACTACTAGTGAGTGGCAGTCGGTGGTGGCCATTGACGCCAAAATTTAGAATTTTTCTGGGTTTGGTTTGAAACCTTAAAATTTGAAATAAAAATTATTAATTGAGTTTATCAAAATCTAGCCAACACAGCTTTCAAAGATCTACAAGATTCGTTCGAGGCATTAAAAAAGATAAGATAATCGTTAGCAAAGAGAAGGTGATTAATTGGGTGTGTTTCTTTGGAGATTTTCACACCCTTGATACATCCAAATCAACTTTAGAAAGCACAAGATAGAGAAAATTCATGCAGATAACAAAGATTTTCCACACCCTTGTCAGTATAAGGGGCTCGGAAAGGGAGCCATTTACTAGGACCTGGTAAAGAACTAGAGAGATGCATTGAAAAATAAGCAGAATCCATTTTTTATCAGA
Organism: Gossypium stocksii; assembly: GCA_020496765.1. NCBI lineage: Eukaryota > Viridiplantae > Streptophyta > Magnoliopsida > Malvales > Malvaceae > Gossypium > Gossypium stocksii. The sequence goes on from CM035623.1 coordinate 9,647,762, forward strand.
ACTCATGGCTTTGATAAAGTCTCAACTGATTTTGTCAAAAGCTTCGCTTATGTCAAATTTGAAGGCCACTAGGGAATCCTTCCCTTTCGTTTTCTTCTTAATCATGTGAATAATTTCACTTCCAAGGATAACATTATCACAGATGAGACGGCAAACGAACAAAAGTTATTATCTATTTATTTTGCTACGAAAGAGTGGTTTCCACAACTTTGGTGTCTCAAGTCCGAATTTTATCATACCTAAATATTATGTGTGTTATATGTTTAAGTCTTATCATGTGTCAACTCTATCCATATTTATTTTGATCTAGTTCTAGACATATTTCAATTTTTAGCTTGATTATGCTTTGTACCGACTTGATTTTGATTATAGTTATATTATTTGAAATATTACTTATTAACCCCTTAAAAAGATAGGTTTCATGAGTATGAAAAATTATCAACAAACACAATTAAGCAATAGCCATGGGAAGAAGAAAATGACATGTTGAAGGTATGTTGGGCCAATTTGGATAAATTTGAGCCTACTCCTAACATGGCACCTTACTACCATACTTGTGAGATGGGACCAAATCAATCTCAATAATTTTTCTATTCCTACATAATGTTACCATTTAGTTTTCAAAATATTTTTGCATTCTTTGTATACATTCAATTATTTTTTATGTTATATTAATGTCATGTTGTCAATTTTGCTTGAGATGGTCCCTATTATTGGCTATTCATTAAGACACCTCCCTCTTGGCTTGGTCAGCTCAACTTCTTTCTTATCTCTTTCTTTTTTTTCTTTATGTCTTCCCATTCATTTGTTACACAAGAAATTGATACATAACCATTACATTTATTACATTTTCATAAAAAGAATCTAAGCTTTAGTATTTGCTATATAAAATTTTTAGGTCATGAAACTTAAATATCTATTCTTTTAGATTTTGATCATATCTGTTTTTTATGCAATACCTGAAACTACTCATAGTCTCTCCCTAACTCATAAATAAGAGGATAATGTGCTTCAACATACTTGAGTCGATGTCCTCCTACATTAGCAATAATGCCCATGTCAATTGAACTAAAACTCAATCAGTATAGGGTATTTTTTTAATATTCAAGTAATTTTTTAATTAAAAATAAAATTGTGTATAAATGTACAAAATTAGGTTTCCATTTTTCAACCAAAATTAAGTGCTTGTGTAGTTGAATTGCCACTAACTAAAGCCCATTGTGTTGGTAGTGCTAAGCCTAGACTTAAAGCCTTTACTACCTACCATTAGTCATGCAACGCTTCAGGGCCCTTAAAAAAAACAAACTAAAATTCCAACATTTTTCAAATGAATTTCTTTTAGAGGTCTCTGTAATCTTATGGAATTTAAAATTTAGTTTTTATTTGAAATTTTTATTCTTTCATCTAATTTTGTAATTATAAAAAGGTAGAATAATTTTTTTTAACTCTCAATAGTTACAATTTTTTTATCAATTCAATCCTTCCTCCTCAAAATTACATAATATTATTAAAAAAAAGCTAAAAGGTAGATATTGAGGGATAAAAAAGTTATTATATTTTCTTTATAAATGCAAAATTAAACAAAAAGATCAAATTTTTAAATAAAAAATACAGGAACTCAATGTCTCAACATTAATGTACAATGATTAAATTTTAAATTTCAAAAGAGTACATGAACTTTTGAAATATTCAAACCTTTTCTTTTTTCATAAAAAGTATTTTTAAAATTTAAAAAAAATAATGGCAAGAATGACCCATTACTTTATCAAATATTCTAATTTGGTATATCTACTTTCACAATGTGTACTTTAGTACCTAAACTTAAATTCTATCCATCAATGTGGTCTCTTGCATTAACAATGCTAAAATTTGAAATATCTAAACACGTGGATCAATAATAGGATGCCATGAGGCATAATTTGTCAAAAAATATTATTCTACTCAATTTAAGACGCCAAAATATAATTATACTGAATGTATTTTTAATTATAATGCCATGTTCAATTTTCAATATGAATTAGAATTTGGTATATTGACAATGTACTTTTTTCTATTTCACAAACAGTTTTAAAAAATTATCATGTTTCTCTTTTTTTTTAATATTTTATTATACGCCTATAGAACACTTGTCAACCTCTGACTGTACTTGCTATAACTCATTTAACATTAAAATTAAAAAATAACTCACCATTAAAAAAATTTCATGTAGAAAAAATTTTGGAAAAAAAAAAGAAGTAACTCGGGTTTAGACAAATAATTTAAAAAATTTGAGCGATGAAAGATTAGGATTAATGAGAAATTGATGTTCAATTGGTGCTAGAGGAGAGTATTCTATTTTTCCAATTGATTCGGTTAGTCGATTTCTTGGTTTTTACCGAAATTTACTTTCACCTACTTAGTACCATGTAACAAAAAGATGAATTTAATGAAAGAATTTTAACGGTGTTAATTAAACTTACATTTTAAATTTTGAAAAGTAAAATAGGCAACCATGGAAGAAAGTATCTTTCTTTGCTCTTCCTTTACCAAACTAAAATAGGCAACCATGGAATCATTCTCTGTTGACAACCCTAAAATAAAACTTTAGGGTTTATTGATTGTTTAGAGAAGACTCCTGTAGGTTTTTCCCTGGGAATCTTGTGTACTTAAAACACTTATGGACACCCCAAGAACATTGGTTAAGGTGATATAGCATCACTGACGTGAAGTGGGGCATACGTCTTCGTATCTTGGATTGGTGGCTAGGGCTAAGGGCTGGTTAATTGATTAGGTTGAACCCTTGTTGCCAATGCATTGCTACAGCTTGTAGCAACATCATTGTCATTTCATGGTAAGATTCGTGTTCATCACTCTTCCATATTTTTAAACATGGTTACTTCAACAGAGCAACAAAAAATATTCCATTCCGTACTGTACATGGATGTTATCTGAAAAAAAAAAATTAAGTACGTGGTGGTTGTCTAAAAATATACATCTCTCTATGGGGGCAATTAAACAGCCATTAAAACCTGGTCTGTGAGACAGCAAGGTATTGAGTGGACTAGCTAAGACTGTCCATCCTTATCACTCAATTTATGTCATTTTCAGACTATAACTTCAAAACAAGATGGGGGTCATTTACTCATTTAAGCATGGATTATGATTTTTTTAGGGGGGGTGCCAGTATTTTGAATAATAAAAAAAGGTCAAGGACTGAATTGCAAATCAAAATAGAATTCAGTGCCACAGATGATGATGGGATGGATGATATAAAAAGCTGCAAACATAATAATAATATTCCCTCATAGTGGCAGTCTCCTAGAAAACTCGTTGGGTTCACAAATTTGGTTTCAAACAAATGGACCTTTTCAAACTACAGTCATTGCCAGGTACTGGTTTTTTTATAGTAAACCAAACTGCTCCAACCCCTTTCATGGTAAAAGTAAAACTACTTTCATACATATGCATCTCAGCTGATTTACTTCTCTGAAATAATACTAAGTTTAAATTTGTAAAGCCTGGAAATCATAAACATGCAAAGATGTGTTGATTCTAAAAAAAAAAACAACATTCACGTTCACCTGCTATACAATATCTCTAGATGTTCCTGCCTGCACCAGTTATGTAATTGGAATAGGAATAGGAAGAAATTCTTTTATTTTTTTGGGGAGTATCATCGCTTGTTATGTAATGGGTTTGAACCTGTTGGAACTCTACGCTTCTCCTCCAATTGCTTGGCTTGGCCGATCGAAACCTGGTACCGTTGCCTTGGTTGTATGCCGTCGTTGGTTGACGTGTGATCCGATGTGGCGGTGGTGGCGTTCCTTCGATTCGCTTCTCGAAGGGTGGGAGTGAAGAGGAGGAGAATGATGAGAAGAAGGGAGAAAAGCTGAAATCGGTTCATACTTTCTTTGAGGTTCAGATGGTAATAAAGAGAGATCATGAAGCCAGCTTTTGTTATTACATATATATATATAAAAATATATATATATATGTATATATGCGTGTGTGCATATTCTTAAAGTTTTAGGTACCGTACTTCACTTGGTGCAAACTAGATAAATGATTGAGTTTGCATATGAATTTAGATTCCGGTGTTTTCCCATGTTTGTTTCATATGATCAACCTTGTAAAAATCTCTTACCAAATTTTTCTTCCTAATATATTTTCTAAACCGATAAAATTCTATGGGAGAAACCAAAAAATATTTTTAGGGAGTTGAAATTAAATTATAATTTTTACGATAGTAAAAATGTAATTTTTAAAGGATTAAATCAAAATTTTATCAATTTTAGGGCGTCAAAATGCAATTTTACCTTTACTAATTTAAATTTATAAAAATTTTAAAGGACCAAAATGAAAAGTTTTCATATTTTTTTGAGGGGGAGGGTCTCTACTAGCCCCAGTAAGTTCGCCTCTAACTATAACACCCCCATACCCAACTTGAACATCAGGTCAAAGCACCGGGATGTTATATTCTTTATTACATTCTTCACTTATTGAATATTTTTTTTATAAACTTTCATAATTTTTCAATTTAATCCCTTTTTATCGTAAAAGTTCAACATTCATTAACTAAACACATTAAAGCAATTTTCTTTCTTGTTACACTTTAATTACATAATTTATCTCAATATCTTGATTCACATATAAAATTTCTATGTATTTCACTTCTATTATTTCATCCACATATTTTCCCAAGTTTAACAATTTAGTCCTTGTCATCATAAAAAAATCATATTTTTTCACAATTTCACTTTACTATACTTTATGCGTATTTCATCATCTCATAACACATTTATTAAACTTTTATCATAAATTTTTTTATTCACATATTAAATTGTTTAACACTTAAACTTTTGTACATTTTTCAATTTAGTCCCTATTACCATGTAATTTATTTTTCACCATATGAGCACTTTAATCGAATAATTCATTATAATATCTTATTTCACATAACAAATTTTCATGAATATCACTTCTCGTTTCAATTATAAATTTCACAAACTTTACAATTTAATCTTTAACATCATGAAGATTCATTATTTACTATAATTTTATCTTAATATCACTTTGTAATCAATTCACTACTTATCATAAATCTCAAACATGTGTTTGTTTCATTGAAAACAACTTCTATAAAATATTTTCAAAAAATCTGTCAGAACACCAGAAAATATTAACTTTTCTGAAAAAGTAAGTCATTCTCCAAAAATTTTTTTCCGAAAATCTTTTTCAATGAAACAAACAAAGCCTTTAATGTAAGTTAAAGACTAAATATGGGTTTGGTAGAGTGAGCGATAACAGTTAGATATTTTTTTTTTAAATAAAACCCATAAAATTACAAGTTTTCATCCCTTGGTGATAATAATAAATTATATAATTTAAGTCTTTTAACTATTTGATTAATAAAAAAAAATTATTTTAAGCTTTTTTTAGCAAAAAAGAAATTTAGCATCCCTAAAATTTTATAATTTTATTTTAATTTCTTTTAAAAGAATTTTGTTTATCCCTTTTAAATTTTGTAAATAAAAAATAATAATATTTAAAACTTTTTACTTCATTTAAGGTCTAATCCAATATAACTCAAAATTTAATCATTCTAATTAATAAAGAATATATATATATATATATATGAAAGTCAAAATTATCGGAAATGTAAACATTTAAGTCATGTGAAAATGATATAAAGCATCCAAGTTAAGAAAGTATAATATTGAATTAAAGAATGGTAACAAAAGTCAAAATTTATATGCTCATGCACTTGATTAATATATGTATGTATATATAAAAGAAACAATATTAATATAGAAATATGTGAGTTCGAGTGTATTAAAATGTGTTAATTATAAATATTTAATTAATATGAATATTATTGTTAATGTAAGAGGATGTGAACTTGAATATATTAAAATACATTATTAAGTTGAGAAATATTATGAATACTTTTAAATATTAAATAGAAAATAAATATAATCGAAATTTATAATAAAATTATTAAAGAAAAAATTAAAATAAATAGAGATGAGGAAGGAGGAGGATATATGGAAAGGTGGGCTAAGGATGTGACAAAATTTTTGTCCTTCTCCAATTGGACAACCACAGGTGTAACCATTTCTTTTGTACTAATTTCCCACTAACATGCCAAGACAAACTCAAGCTGAAAAGATGCTCCTAACTCGGTTTGGGTTCATCCAATTTTTTAGTTTTCAAATTAAAAAAAAAATTAATTTGTTTGAATTTATTGGGTTAAACATGTTTATTTAGTAGAATAATAATTTATTTTTCTTTTATTTTAAATTTAATTTGAAATTTTGTGTTTAAATTTAAGTTCGAGTTAATAATTCGATTTATACGAGACATTCGTGTTGAATTTTTATTTGAGGCATACTTAAATAATTTATTTCTTAACAAGTTTAAAATTTTTTTATACAAAGTCTATTTGTAGCAATAACATTTTCTCATCCTTAAAATAAAGGAAAAGATGAGTGAAAGTACGTTAGGGCCCCACTTCTTTGTAGTTATTGTAATAATAATGATACCAACTAAATTAAAGTTCAATCAACAATGATCTAAGTGGAAAAAAAAATTAATTATACTCATTACAAAAATCATTTTACTAATTTGGGATTCAAAGTCAAATTTAGGAGATTTTTTTTTTAATGTTATAAATGATGTAACATTGGATATGGGTCAGGCTACCAGTTCAAGCCTAAAGGTTCGCTCGAAATTTGAGAAGATTTGGGCAAAAATTAAGCCCAAAAAATAGGTTTGGGTAAAAAAATTAAACTTATTTAAAATATGGGTTGGGCTCAAGCTTGAATATTCAAGGCCTGAGCCTGGCCCGACTTAGCCCATTTTAAGCTTATAATGCTTTATATTATGTTATTTTTATATATTATGTAATTTAGAATACATTAAAAAATAAACTTAAACTAAATATGCAATACTACTTTAATGTAAACATTAAAATAATATTAAGATAATTATATAAAAATTTTAAATAAATAAAAACTATTAAATTATTAAATATTAAAATAATATAATATAAATATTTAAAAAAATAAAAATTAATATGAGCATCCTAAAATGGGTTTAAGTTAGTCTTTTATAAATATGAGCGAGCTTGAATAAAATTTTAGATCTAAAATTTTGACCGGACTAAACTTGAGTAAATATTAAGTATATTAATATCACGTTTAAATCCTAATCGATATTAACATCTCGAGTTGAATATTGTAAAAAGAAAAAGAGAGAATGAAAACTTTAGTGAAACGTGGAGAAAGAAGGAAAAAGAAAAAAGAGTATTGAGTTGGCCCGTTTTAGTGCAGGTGTAGCCAAAAAGTGTCCAAACACTTGTTCAAATAAATGAATAAAAACTTTATATATTGAGTGAGAGTGATGTATTGCTTCTCCAGTAGCCGTAATTTGTTTTTAATAATTTTTTATTTCTTTTGCTTAATATAATATTTGATTTTCTAACTTAACACACTTTCTATTTTGGTATTTAATTTTTGCTCATTGTAGAGGTGTTTATTGATCGAATTGAGTTGGGCTTAAGCATGATATTAATATGTTTTATGTTTTTTCATGTTTGACTCGACTCGAAATATGAGTTTAAAATTTTATCCAAACTTGCTCATATTTGCAAAAGACTAGCTTTAGCTTATTTTAGACACGCACATATTATTTTTTAATCTTTTTTTAAATATTTATATTATATTATTTAATAGTTAATAATTTTATACATTTTTTATTTATTGAAATTTTATATACAGTCATCTTAACATTATTTTAATGTTTACAATAGAGTAGTCTTATTATATGTTTAGTATAAGTTTATTTTTTTAATGTGTTCTAAATTATATAATATAAAATATTATAAATTTAAAAACAGGTTAGGCTCGGGCCTTGAATGTTTAAGCCAAAGCCTGACCCATATTTTGAACGAGCCTAATTATTTTACCTAAAATCATTTTTTGAATCTAATATTTTTACCTAAACCCTCTTAAGTTTCGAACAGGCCTTCAATTCTAGATGAATAGCCAGCCCATGGACAGGTACAGTTGAATCTAATATCCAAATTTGACAATTATTATAGCAGTTACCTTAATAAATTAATCGTGTTAGCCTTTTTTTTTGTCAGAAAAGGAGAGAGTAAGTAGTGTTCGTAGCTCTTCCAAGAGTGTGAGCTAAGAATAAATGAGAAAGGTAAACATCAGTAGTATAAGCACCCTATTTGGCTAGCCAGTCATCGACAAAACTTTTTTGTCAAAGCGAGAAACTTCAGCTTTAAAAATTGGCATGACCAGTTGTAGAAATCAAAGTAATTCTCTATATTTTTCTAATTAATTCAATAGAACATATTATATCTTTATATATACAAACTATGTCTCTAATTTAGGAAACTCTAAGTTAGGAAAGATACTAATATTAGGAGATATGATCCCTTAAAATAAGAGATTGTAATAAAAAAAATATTTACAGAATCCCTTAACTGAAGGGATGATAACAGTTCATATATTTCTATAATTCCTATACTCCCCCTCAAGCTGGAGGATATACATTGTATAATCCCAGCTTGAATAGGAATTTATTGAAAACAGGCTTTGGCAAAGCCTTAGTAAGAATGTCTGTAATTTGTCCTTTTGAAGGAATGTATGAAAGAGTGATTGTTTTTTTATTGACTTGGGCAGCAATAAAATGCCTATCAATCTCAACATGCTTTGCTCGGTCATGTTGAACTTGGTTCTTAGCAATCTGAATGGCAGATTGATTATCACACAAAACTTCAAAGTGATCCTCCTGATCAGTGCCAAGTTCTTTTAGTAATTTAAGTAGCCAAATTCCTTTGCATATTCCCAAAGCTAGTGCTCTAAATTCAGCATCAGCACTACTTCTTGAAACGACAGATTGTTTTTTACTTCTCCAAGTTACAAGGTTACCCCAAACAAAAGTGCAGTAACGACTAGTGGATCTTCTTTCAGTAAGATCTTTGGCCCAACTAGAGTCTGTAAAAATCTTAATAGTTTTGTCTTGTGTCTTCTTAAACATTAAGCCGTGTCCTGGAGTTTTTTTCAAGTACTTGAGAATTCTATTTACTACTGCCATTTGTTCTTCAGTAGGATTAGTCATGTGTTGACTTATCACATTTATGGGAGAGGCTATATCTGGCCTCATCAAGGATAAGTAAATTAGTTTCCCAACTAATCTTTGAAATTTCTCTCTGTCTACTAAGGACCCATCTTCTTTGTTGAATCTCAAGTTTGCCTCCATTAGTGTATCAGCCGGCTTACAACCAAGAAAATTAGTTTCTTTGAGTAAATCAAGTACATACTTTCTTTGGTTGATCACAAGTCCTTTTTTTGATCTTGCCACCTCCATTCCTAAGAAATACCTTAGCTTTCCCAAGTCCTTGGTTTTGAATTCCCTGTTTAACAACTTCTTCAAATTGCTAATCTCTTCCTCATCATCTCCAGTAAGAATTATGTCATCCCTGTACACAATTAGGATAGCTTTCTTATTTGTATAAGTTACCTTGATGAAAAGAGTATGATCGACAAGGGACTGCTTGTAGCCGTTTTTAAGAATGACTTTAGTGAACCTCTCGAACCAAGCTCTGGGTGATTGTTTTAACCCGTATAGAAACTTTTCGAGCTTGCAAACCTTGTTGCTACCTTCAACAGACTTTAAGCCAGGTGGCAATTTCATATAGATTTCTTCCTCTAGCTTGCCATTAAGAAATGCATTTTTTACATCAAGTTTGTGTAATTGCCAATCGAAATTTACAGCCAAACTTAGGAGTATTGGAACAGTGTTAAGCTTTGCCACAGGTGCAAAATTTTTTGTGAAATCTATCCCATATATTTGCGTAAAGCCTCTTGCCACTAGTCTAGCTTTGTTTTGTTGGATACTGCCATTGGAGTTATAATTTACAGTAAAGATCCATTTATAGCTGACAGCATTTTTTCCTTGAGGAAGGTCTGTAATGGTCCAAGTAGCATTTTTCTCTAGTGCACAAATTTCCTCTTCAACAGCCCTTCTCCATTTTGGATCCTTTAAAACTTCAGCTATGCTTGTGGGAACCTGTTCTTTATCCAAGGTTGCTGTAAATACTTGAAAAGAAGGCATCAATGAATTATAACCAGCAAATTTTTCAATAAGATGCTTGGTGCACTGTCTAACCCATTTTTTAATAGTAATAGGAAAGTCATCTAGAGTAGTGGACTTACTGATTTCTTCTTCCATTTCAGCAGCTGGACCCAAATCCAATTCTTGGCAAGAATCAGATTGCAAAACAGTCTCAAGGATATGTTTTCTTTTTCTTGTGTAGACATGATGCTGTTTAGGTGGTGTTGTTTTTAGAAGACTTTCAATGGGAGTAGGTGTATTTTCAGGAAGGGCGTATAAAGTAGGTGTGGGTGAATTAGTGATAGGTATTACAGGAGAATCAATGGGAGCAGTCACAGGTGACAAATTTGCTGGTAAAGGCAAAAATGGTGGCAATTTTAAAGGTTGAGAATGAAGATTAGGAGAAGATACCTGATGTCGCTGAAAATCATTCTATGTTTCCCCCTGAATTTCAGCCTGAGTGAAATACGGATCCTGCTCATAAAATGTTATATCCATAGTGGTAAAAAATTATTTAGATGAAGAATGATAGCATTTATAACCCTTCTTAAGTGAAGAATACCCAACCAATACATATTTTAAAGACTTAGGATCTAACTTGGACTTATTAGGAGCAATATTTTGAATAAAAACAGTGCAGCCAAAGATTTTAAGTGGCAGAATGGAGGAGATAGGCTGCAAAAATATAGATTTTGAAATTTTAAAACCTTACTAGGCATTTGGTTGATTAAATATGTGGCAGTTAATAAGACTTCCCCCGACAAATATTTGGGAATATTAGTGGTAAACAGAAGAGAACGAGTAACTTCAAGGAGGTGCCTATTTTTTCTTTCGGTAATGCCGTTTTGTTGTGGGGTTCAACAACAAGAACTAAGCTGAACTATGCCCTTTTCCTTAAAAAAAATCACCCAAAGACCTAGCAAAAAATTCATTGCCATTATCAAATTTAAAGAGCTGGATTTTAGACCCAAATTGAGTGAGAACCATGTTATAAAATTGCGCAAAAACACCAACAGTTTTAGATTTATCTTTCAGCAAATGAGTCCAAGTTATCCTACTGTGATCATCAATGAAAGTGATAAACCACTTATAATTATCAGCATTCTTTACCCGAGAAGGACCCCAAGTATCACTCTAGATCAAAGCAAAAATGTGAAAAGGTTTGTATGTAGAAGGAAAATAAGATGATTTAGTATGTTTGGAAAGAGAGCAAACTCTGCAAGAAAAAGAATTTGGCCTTTTATTAATGAATAGAGTAGGAAACAAATTTGCAAGGTATTGGAAACTAGGATGGCCTAAACAAAAATGCCATAACATAACAGTATTAACTTTTTTAAAAGTGGTGAAAGATTTAGAGATCTCGATTTTAGGAGAGGAAGGGAGGATGTAGAGGCCATTCTGCAAGCTGGCCTTACCAATCATCTTCTTCAAGTTCAGTGCCTACAAAGTACAATCAAGATCATTAAAAATTGCAGAGCAGTGCAAGTCTGTGGAAAGTTTACTAACAGAAATGAGATTGCAAGCCAGATTTGGTACAAAGAGAACATTTTTAAGTGTAATCTGTTCATTGAGAACAATAATGTCATGTCCTTCTATTTTGCACAATGAACCATATGTAACGACCCAAAATCTGTGGCACCGAAAAAGTGTGTTATCGGGCCTTCGTCTTAGTGAATCGGGTTTGAAAATAATTATTAAAAATAAGAATGAGTATAGTAGTGTGTTTAATTAGGCTTCTATTAGGTGAATTTAGCTTAATTAAAAGAAATTAGGCAAAAGGACTATATTAAGTAAAGGGTAAAAGTTGAATTATAGAACCATAGAAAATAAAAAGGATCAAATGGGCAATTAAGCCACATTTGAAATTTGAGGCGGCATAAAGGAAATAAAATCTAAGATTTTTTTTGTTTTAATTATATATATTATATTATGTTAAATTATAGTATTATTAATTTATAACTTAAATAATTAAATAAACAAAAACATGTCAATTGTATGGTTATAATAAAATACATGTGTAAAATATAAGTAAATACATTGTAATATATTTGTATTTTTTAAAATAATAAGTAAAAGATATTTATTGATTATTATTATTTAATTGATATTATATTAATGAATAAATTAATAAGTTGACAAATGTAGGATAATGAGATGATACATGTGTAATAATGTGCATAAAAACACTTGTATTATAATTATGTATTTACTTGAAATTTAAGTAAAAATATATTTATTAATTAAATTATAATATTATAAGATTCTATTTGATAAATTAATTAGATTAAAACAAATGTAAGGTTATGATATGATACAAATGTATTAATTATATTTGTTATTAAAATATATATTTTATAATTATTAATTAGCTTAAATATAAAATAAAGTAAATGAAATAAAAAGAAAAGAAAACGTAAAAACAAAAGAAACAAAGCTAAAAGTAACAAAGGGCATTTCGAAACAAAGCAGGAAAGAAAAAGGAAAGAAAGAAGAAAGGAAAAATTAGGGTTTTAAAGCTTGAAGATTAATTGGTAAACTCAATTAAGTCATTTTCTTTTCATTTTAATGTTTTAGAAGCTTTTAAACAAAGTTTTGTTGAAGTTAAGTAAAAGCTATGGAAGTTCTTAGGTTTCTAAACATAGCTCATGTTGGATAAATTGTTGAATTAGGGGTTAGATTGAATGAATTCTAAGTTAGAATTGAATAAAGGATTGAATTGTAAACTAAGCTATAAGTTTTGAGTTTTAGGGATTAAATTGAAATAAATTCAAAATTATGAAAATATGATAAAAATTTGATAGCTAAATGTGAGTTTGGCAAGAAATTGAGTAGCAAAAAGGTATGAATTGAGAAAGAAAAATATATGAGTTTAGTTAGGATTAAATTGGAAATTAAAGTAAAAATTAAATAAAAATTTCAGCATTTAAATTGTGTTGTGCTAATAATTGTGAAATTATTTTAATTGTTCGTAGCTAATATCAAGCTTGAAGCATCGACCCAAAAAGGAAAAGAAAAGATCGTCGAGGATTAAATTCAAAGAAAATTCTGGTTTGTATCACTATAATTCAAACTTTATCATTACTTTGTGTTTAATTTACTAATTATGTGTGGTAAGTATTTTAAGGTAAGTGTTAGTAAAATGCTAAATTTATGATTGGATACTGAAATTGAGATTAATACTGAATTAAATTACGGAATACTAAATATTGTTTTGAGTACTGAATTGAACTATGAAGTTACTAAATATTGTTATGTGTACTGCATTGAACTGTGAAATTACTGATGTAATGAATAACTACAATACTGTGAAACTGATCGAAATAAGAAATTATAATTGACACTAAATTGAGATGGAAATTGTACTGAAAAGTGAATTAAATACCCTATTAACTAGTCGGGCTAGTCGGATATAGTTGGCATGCCATAGGATATAGAAGAGTACGGGTTTTGCCGGCTTACTGATTAGGCACTTCTGTGCCGAATACTGTTACTGTTATCGTTACTGTTACCGATTCGATACTTTGTGTGTCGAATATTATTACTGTTACCGTTACCGATTCAGCACTTTGTGTGTTGAATACTGTCACTATTACTGTTACTGCTACCGTTACTGCTTACTGTTCAAGTACTGTGTACCGTTAAGGTACAATGTACTGTACTGGTGTGTTGGTTGGAATCCGTGTATCTGCCGAGTCCGAGTCAAGTTAATAGGGATAAATGAAATAAATTTATTGATAAAACTAAATTTAAATGATATGGCATATATGAAAAGTGAGAATTGAAATAAAGAAATTAGATTAGTATATATATTCAAATGATAATATCAAATGATTGAATTGTTCATTAAGTTATGATAATTGTAATGTAAAAGTATGTATGTGATTTAATGTATTTAATTATAAATTGAATTACAGTGATATCACTGAGTATATCCATACTCAGCGTACGGTTGTTTTCGTGCGTAGGTTGTAGAAGTCAAATACTGAACTAGCATCCAAAGCCAGACCCGACTTCAGCAAACTTTTGGTAATGTATATTTTCTTTTGGTAATGTGGCATGTACGTATGATGTGTATAAAGGTTATTATGTTTTGATTGTAAATGGTTAAAAATGTTAGTATTACATGTGTAAGAATTATAATGAAAGAAGTTTATCCATTTCAATTTAATTAGCACATTGGTAAATTTTAAGTGATATTATATTGATTGAGTTTGATTAGAAGATATTTGAAATGGTTAATGAGTATGTGAAATGAATTGGTTGGATTGGGTTATGATTGGAATGAATACAATTTTATTTGCAGGGGTTTTACGTAAAAATAAGCAGAAATGCTGTCGAAATTTCAAAAAAAAAATCCGGAGTACCCAAATAAGTTCTATTCTATTTTTGATACATGTTTTAGACTTTAAGAGTCCATTATAGGGACTTAGTTATTAACTTACACTATGAATGCTATTTTAATTGTAAATTATTTGTAAGTTGTCTGATATGTTTGGTAATGCCTCGTAGCCCTATACCGGCGACGGTTTGGGGTTAAGGGGTGTTACAATTATTGGTATCAAAGCTAAGGTTTAGCCGATTCTCGAACTAAATCAAGCTCGTAAATAAGTCTAGAAGTACATGCCACATTTAAGTCGAAACTGAGTCGGGTTTTTGGATGCTAATATATTTATTTGATTTTGTTTATAGATAAAATGTCAGATGAAAGAATGGATAATGTTGAATAGGAAATGTATACTAGAAGTCGAGAATTTGAAGAAACTGAATCTGCTACACCTAGTGTGAATCCGTTAGGTAATCAACCTCCTAACGTAGGAAGAGAAAGAGATGACTTACAACTGTTAAGAGCTATAGCCGATGCATTACAGCGTGTAATGGGAATAGTACCTGCTACTACATCAGTACCTACTGTCAGACGGGCCCCGATTAAAGAGTTACGGAAATATGGTACCACAGAGCTTTAGGGATTAAAAAGAGTTGATCCATCCGCTGCTGAAAATTGGATGGAATCAACAAAGAGAGTTTTGCAACAATTAGATTACACCCCCCGAGAGAGTCTAATATGTGCTGTATCACTGTTACAAGGAGAAACGTATCTCTGGTGAAAATCTGTGGTTAGGCATTTGCCAGATGATCAGGTAACTTGGGAGTTGTTTCAAAAAGAATTTCAGAAGAAGTATATCGAAGAAATGTACATTGAAGAGAAAAAGCAAGAGTTTTTAGTGTTAAAACATGGTAATATGTTAGTACTGGATTATGAGCGAAAGTTTTCTAAACTGAGCAGGTATGCTTCAGAATATGTTCCAACCGAGGCTGATAGTTGTAAACGATTTCTACGGGGACTGTGAGATGAAATCAAGATTCAATTGGTAAGTCTTAAAATTACTGAACTTGTTAATCTAGTTGAGCGAGCGAAAATGATAGAACAAGTACTGGGCCTGGATAAAAAGTCAGAAATGGGTAAATTAGCTGGGAAATGTATGGGAACTACCAGTTCTAAACCATTACCGAAGAGATCCAGAGAATCAAGAAGTGGTTGAAGATCAAGCTTTCGGTCTGATAGGAGTGACAAAAGTAAAGGAAAATAGATTACTGTCTCTACTGATAATGTAAAAGCTCCGCCTCGAGAAAGTGAAAATCTTGGATGTGATTATTATGGGAAAAGATATTTTTGTGAATGCTGAAAGAAAATTGGAGGATGTTTCCACTGTGGCTCTACTAACACTATGTTAAAGATTGTCTAAAAATTCAGAGCAATACACCTGCCACATCTCAGAGATTGGTATCGACTGCCAAAGGTAGAGGAATGTCTAGAGGAGGATCTATTTCGAGGAGAGGAGGGGCTGGTAGAGGTAGTGATATAGTTACATAGCAATTTGAAGCCAGAGCTCTAGCTAAAGCTTATGTAGTCAGAACCCAAGAAGAAGGCAATGCTCACGATGTGGTGACAGGTATATTTTTACTGTATTTTGAGCCTATTTATATTTTGATTGATCTTGGATCTTCACACTCATATATTAATTCAAAATTAGTAGATTCGGGGAAATTAAAAATAGATATGTCTAAAGTCTCAATAGAAGTGTCAAGTCCATTAGAGCAAACAATATTAGTTAATCAGGTGTGCCCAAGATGCCCGCTAATAATATATGATAAAATTTTTCCAGTGAATTTATTAATAATGCCTTTTGGGGATTTTGATGTTATATTGGGTATGGACTGGTTATATGAACACGGGGTAGTTTTGGATTGCTATAAAAAGAGGTTTAGTATTCAGACAGAAAATGAAGACAGAATTAAAGTAAATGGCATTCGTACTAGTGGTTCGACACGCATCATTTCAGAGATGAAAGCTAATAAATTATTGCAGCAGGGTTGTTCAGCATATTTGGCATATGTTATTAATTCTGATTTAGTCAGAAGTCAGTGTAGTCAGATTAGAACTGTATGTGAATTTCCAGATGTATTCCCTGAAGAGCTACCGGGATTGCCACCTGACAGAAAAGTAGAATTTGCAATTGAAGTATATCCGAGTACATTTCCAATTTCTATACCTCCGTATCGAATGTCACCTACTGAATTAAAGGAATTGAAAGTGCAGTTACAGGATTTATTATATCGTGGTTTCATTCGACTGAATATTTCACCTTGTAGAGCTCCGGTGTTGTTTGTTAAAAAGAAAGATGGTTTTATGCAGTTATGCATTGATTCGACAGTTGAATAAAGTGACGATCAAGAACCGATATCCTTTGCCTCGTATAGATGACTTGTTTGATCAGTTAAAGGGAGCTTCAGTATTTTCTAATATTGATTAAAGATCCGGGTATTATCAGTTGAAGGTGAAGGAAAGTTATGTGTCTAAGACTGCCTTCCGTACTCGTTATGGCCATTATGAATTTTTGGTAATGCCATTTGGGTTGACCAACGCCCCAGCTGCTTTCATGGATTTGATGAATCATATTTTCCAGCCATATTTAGATCAGTTTGTGGTGTTTTTCATTAATGATATACTGGTTTATTCGAAGTCAGAGTCAGAACATGATCAACATCTTCAAATAGTTCTACAGATTCTACGGGAAAAAAAGTTGTATGGAAAATTGAGTAAATGTGAATTCTAGTTTTCAGAAGTGGTATTTTTAGGACATGTGGTATCTACCAATGGGATTAGAGTTGATTCGAAGAAGATCGAAGCAATTGTTCAGTGGAAGGCGTCAAAGAATGTTTCTGAGGTACGTGGTTTTCTGGGTTTGGCTGTGTATTATAGAATATTTGTCAATGGATTCTCAAAGATAGCATTGCCTATGAAAAAGTTATTACAGAAGAATATTCCTTTCAACTGGAATGATCAGTGTCAAAAAAGTTTTGAAAAGTTGAAACAAGTGTTAACAAAGGCACCAGTATTGGCGTTACCAGAGTCGAGAAAAGATTTTGTTGTGTACAGTGATGCGTCCTTAAGTGGTTTGGGCTGTGTATTAATGCAAGATGGAAGGGTAATAGCTTATGCATCTCGTCAGTTAAAGCCACATGAACGAAATTACTCGACACATGATTTGGAGTTAGCTGTAGTGATTTTTGTTTTAAAAATTTAGAGACATTATTTATATGGAGAGAAATGCTACATATATACCGATCATAAAAGTCTGAAATATCTTCTATCGTAAAAGGAGTTAAAGTTGAGGCAGAGATGGTGGATAGAGCTTTTGAAAGACTATGACTGTGTGATAGACTATCATCTTGGAAGAGCTAATGTTGTAGCTGATGCACTAAGTAGAAAAGCTGCAATTGAATTGCGAGCAATGTTCGCGAGACTCAGTATTAATGATGATGGGAGCTTGATGGCTGAATTGAGAATTAAACTGGTAATGTTTGATAAGATTAGGGCAGCACAATTAAAAGATGACAAGATAGTGAAGAAAAGAGAAATGGTACAGAAAGGTATGGCAGAAAATTTTAGCATTGACGAACATGATTGTTTGAGATACCGAGATCGGATTTATGTTCCAATGAATTCAAAGATTAAAGAATTGATTCTCCGAGAAGCACATGACAGTTCATTTGCTCTACACCCTAGAGGCACAAAGATGTACCATGATTTACAAGAATTGTACTGGTGGCTAGGGATGAAAAAAGACATGGTTGAATATGTCGGTAAATATTTGACTTGTTAACGGGTAAAGGCAGAACATCAGGTACTGACAGGTTTACTTCAGCCTATTAGTATTCTAGAATGAAAATGGGATCGTGTTACAATGGATTTCATTACGGGATTACCATTGTCCGTAAGTAAGAAAAATGCTATATGGGTAATAGTTGATCGACTCACAAAGTCGGCTCATTTTATAGCTATCAGAACGGACTGGTCACTTTAGAAGCTTGCAGAGGTCTACATTCGAGAAATTGTAAGGTTGCATGGAATACTATCTTCTATAATTTCTGATCGAGATCCTTGGTTTACATCGAGATTCTGGAAATAGTTACATGAGTCTTTAGGTACTAAACTTAATTGTAGTACAGCATTTCATCCACAAACTGACGAGCAATCTGAGCGAGTAATTCAGATTTTGGAAGACATGCTCCAAGCCTGTGTTATTGATTTTGAATCTGGTTGGGAACGTTACTTGCAGTTAGCTAAATTTGTTTATAATAACAGTTTTCAGTCTAGTATTCAGATTGCTCCGTATGAAGCTCTATATGGTAGAAAATGTCGATCACCTATATGTTGGATAGAACTAAATGATAAGAAGATAATTAGACTTGAATTAATTCGTGAGACAGAAGAAAGTGTCAAGAAGATTCAACAGAGATTAAAAGCAGCTTTTGATAGACAAAAGTCTTATGTTGATCTGAAACGTCGGGACATTGAATACTCAGTCGGGGATAAAGTGTTTCTCAAAGTTTCTCCTTGGAAGAAAGTATTAAGATTTGGCTGGAAAGGAAAATTAAGTCCCCGGTTTATCGGGCCTTATGAAGTTATAGAGAGGGTCGGACCAGTTGCTTACCAATTGGCTTTACCTCCGAAATTATAGAAAATTCATGATGTTTTTCATGTTTCTATGTTACGAAGATATCGATCGGATCCATCTCATATTATTTGTACTGAAGACATTGAGATTAGACCGGATTTGTCAAATGAATAAGAACCAGTTCAAATACTAGCTCGAGAAGTGAAAGAATTAAGAAACAAACGAGTTCCTCTGGTAAAAGTATTGTGGAGAAGCCATAGTGTAGAAGAAGTAACTTGGGAACCAGAAGAAATTATGAGATCGCAGTATCCTCATTTATTCTCAGGTAAATTTCAAGGACGAAATTTTTTTTAAGGGGGAGAAATGTAACAACCCAAAATCCGTGGGTACCGAAAAAGTGTGTTATCGGGCCTTCGTCTTAGTGAATCGGGTTTGAAAATAATTATTAAAAATAAGAATGAGTCTAGTAGTGTGTTTAATTAGGCTTCTATTAGGTGAATTTAGCTTAATTAAAAGAAATTAGGCAAAAGGACTATATTGAGTAAAGGGTAAAAGTTGAATTATAGAACCATAGAAAATAAAAAGGATCAAATGGGCAATTAAGCCACATTTGGAATTTGAGGCGGCATAAAGGAAATAAAGTCTAAGATTTTTTTTGTTTTAATTATATAGATTATCTTATATTAAATTATAGTATTATTAATTTTTAACTTAAATAATTAAATAAACAAAAACATGCCAATTGTATGGTTATAATAAAATAAATGTGTAAAATATAAGAAAATACATTGTAATGTATTTGTATTTTTTAAATAATAAGTAAAAGATATTTATTGATTGTTATTATTTAATTGATATTATATTAGTGAATAAATTAATAAGTTGACAAATGTAGGATAATGAGATGATACATGTGTAATAATGTGTATAAAAACACTTATATTATAATTATGTATTTACTTGAAATTTAAGTAAAAATATATTTATTAATTAAATTATAATATTATAAGATTTTATTTGATAAATTAATTAGATTAAGATAAATGTAAGGTTATGATATGGTACAAATGTATTAATTATATTTGTTATTAAAATATATATTTTATAATTATTAATTAGCTTAAATATAAAATAAAGTAAATGAAATAAAAAGAAAAGAAAACGTAAAAACAAAAGAAACAAAGCTAAAAGTAACAGAGGGCATTTTGAAACAGAGCAGGAAAGAAAAAGGAAAGAAAGAAGAAAGAAAAAATTAGGGTTTTAAAGCTTGAAGATTAATTGGTAAGCTCAATTAAGTCATTTTCTTTTCATTTTAATGTTTTAGAAGCTTTTAAACAAAGTTTTGTTGAAGTTAAGTAAAAGCTATGGCAGTTCTTAGGTTTCTAAACATAGCTCATGTTGGATAAATTGTTGAATTAGGGGTTAGATTGAATGAATTCTAAGTTAGAATTGAATAAAGGATTGAATTGTAAACTAAGCTATAAGTTTTGAGCTTTAGGGATTAAATTGAAATAAATTCAAAATTATGAAAATATGATAAAAATTTGATAGCTAAATGTGAGTTTGGCAAGAAATTGAGTAGCAAAAAGGTATGAACTGAGAAAGAAAAATATATGAGTTTAGTTGGGATTAAATTGGAAATTAAAGTAAAAGTTAAATAAAAATTTCAGCATTTAAATTGTGTTGTGCTAATAATTGTGAAATTATTTTAATTGTTCGTAGCTAATATCGAGCCTGAAGCATCGGCCCAAAAAGGAAAAGAAAAGATCATCGAGGATTCAATTCGAAGAAAATTCTGGTTTGTATCACTATAATTCAAACTTTATCATTACTTTGTGTTTAATTTACTAATTATGTGTGGTAAGTATTTTAAGGTAAGTGTTAGTAAAATGCTAAATTTATGATTGGATACTGAAATTGAGATTAATACTGAATTAAATTACGAAATACTAAATATTGTTTTGAGTACTGAATTGAACTATGAAGTTACTGAATATTGTTATGTGTACTGCATTAAATTGTGAAATTACTGATGTAATGAATAACTACAATACTGTGAAACTGATCGAAATAAGAAATTGTAATTGACACTGAATTGAGATGAAAATTGTACTGAAAAGTGAATTAAATACCTTTTTAACTAGTCGGGCTAGTTGAATATAGTTGGCATGCCATAGGATATAAAAGAGTACGAGTTTTACCGGCTTACTGATCAGGTACGTATGTGCTGAATACTATTACTGTTATCGTTACTGTTACCAATTCGGCACTTTGTGTGTCGAATATTATTACTGTTACCATTATCGATTCAGCACTTTGTGTGTTGAATACTGTTACTGTTACTATTACTACCATCGTTACTTATTACTGTTCAAGTACTGTGTACCGTTAAGGTACAATGTACTGTATTGGTGTGTTGGTTGCAATCCGTGTATCCACCGAGTCCGAGTCAAGTTAATAAGGGTAAATGAAATAAATTTATTGATAAAACTAAATTTGAATGATATGGCATATATGAAAAGTGAGAATTGAAATAAAGAAATTAGATTAGTATATATATTTAAACGATAATATAAAATGATTGAATTGTTCATTAAGTTATAATAATTGTAATGTAAAAGTATGTATGTGATTTAATGTATTTAATTATAAATTGAATTATAGTGATATCACTGAGTATATCCATACTCAGCGTACGGTTGTTTTCGTGCGTAGGTTGTAGAAGTCAAATACTCAACCAGCATCCAAAGCCAAACCCAACTTCAGCAAACTTTTGGTGATGTATATTTTCTTTTGGTAATGTGGCATGTACATAGGATGTGTATAAAGGTTATTATGTTTTTATTGTAAATGGTTAAAAATGTTAGTATTACATGTGTAAGAATTATAATGAAAGAAGTTTATCCATTTCAATTTAATTAGCACATTGGTAAATTTAAAGTGATATTATATTGATTGAGTTTGATTAGAAGATATTTGAAATGGTTAATGAGTATGTAAAATGAATTGGTTGGATTTGGTTATGATTGGAATGAATATGGTTTTATTTACAGGGGGTTTTACGTAAAAATAAGTAGAAATGCTGTTGAAATTTCAAAAAAAAATTCTAGAGTACCCGAATAAGTTCTGTTCCATTTTTAATACATGTTTTAGACTTTAAGAGTCCATTATAGGGACTTAGTTATTAACTTACACTATGAATGCTATTTTAATCGTGAATTATTTGTAAGTTGTTTGATATGTCTGGTAATGCCTCGTAGCTCTGTACCGATGACTGTTTGGGGTTAGGGTGTGTTACACCATCAGTCGTTTTGACAGCTTTACCAAAGGTTTGGAAAAAAATGCAAAACAAAGCCTTGTTACCAATCATATGATCCGTAACACCAGAATCGAAGATCCAATTAGGAGTCAACTAGGAGGAGAAAAATGCTGTAGAAGAAGAGTTACCTTCTGGTTCTTTCATAACCAGAGTACCTTCACAAGACCTCTGAAACTTTCCGAACAGTTTTTGAAGTTCAGCAATCTGTTCTTTAGTGAAGCTAGTGACAAATGTGGCAGCGACAAGGCTAGATTTATTATCTCGAGAGTTCTTGGACTTCCAGTCCTGAGGCTTACCATGAAGTTTCCAACACTTCTCCTTAGAGTGGCCAGGCTTTTTGCAATGATCACACCAAGGTCTCCCCCGTTTAGAAGAGGGAGATGATTGATGGGTCAGTAAGGCAGATCCTTCAGGAGTAATGATAAACGATAAATTATACATGTTTTTACCTCATGCTTAGCTTATATTCTGGATGAATTATCATTGAATTTGTGGAAATTGGCGCTCTTAATCCTTTTATTTCATGTTTTATACTCAGATAAGCATAGAGAAGTGAAAAGAACGAGAAACGAGTCGAAAACGGAGAAAATGGGCTAAAGTATGAAAACAGCATGACCTAGAGATTCACCACACGGTTGTGCCACACGGCCGTGCCACCTTAAGCTCGAACACGACCTAACCCGATGAGCACGGCCAGACCGTACGACTGTGCCACCATCAACAGGCCTAACCATGGCCTGGGCCTTGATCCACACCAGCGTGGCACACGGGCGTGTCCCTATCCTGAGGAAGTTCAATTTCACTCGAAAAATGATGCTTAGATGCTAAGAAAGGCATCCCAAAGCTCTATATAAAGGCCCTAGGAGGCAACTTCAAAGATATACTTTTTCTCTCCTCAAAAGGGTGCTTTTTCTCCCACAAAAGAGTGTATTATTTCTGCCAACACAGAGAGTAGAAGCAAGGAATTATTCCAGGGAAAGCCGATTAATCCATCTCAAGCTGAATTCTGCCTCAAGACTAAAGATTTTCTTTCAATTACCTCTAGGGGTTTTTGGGTTCTTTATGTTTTGTTATTTTAATTCTTCTGAGATGTTTTCCTTATTAATCATGAACTAAATCCCCCAAATACTTGAGGGGGATGAAAACTAAGACAGATCTTGTTATTATTTTCTCTTGAATTATATGATAAATATTTGATTTGTTCTTAATTGTGTTTTTAAGTCCTGAATTGATATTTCCGGGATATTGATTTAAGTCGAATGTGCTTATGTAGCGGAGCAAAAGTCCCTGCATAGGAGTAGATCCAACACAATTAAGCGGAGTTGATTGCAATCCTAGAATAGGATGACGAAAATCTACCAGATTAGGGTCAAACCTAATACGGGAATCCATAGATCGAGTTAATACAACACTAAGGGTTTTAATTAGAAAGAGATTTTAATTAATCAACCTAGGGTTAGTTGTTTTTAGTCTCGAGAGAGATATTAACATAAGTTAGGGATTTCTACGGATTAATTCAAGTGAATAAATCGTCTAGTTCAAGAGTTGATAACAAGTGAAGTCTAGGTAGATTCTCCCTTGAGTATTGTCTAAATCAATCAGTTTTTCCTAAGAGTTTTTCCCCAATTCACTTTTTGTGCATTCATAATTTAGTTTTAGAATTAGTTTAGTTTCATAAAAAACCCCTTTTATTTCTAGGTTAAATAATAGAAAGAAAGTTAGTACTAGTACTTTTGGTTTCCTTAGGTACGATATGTCGGTCTTGCCACTAAGCTATACTACTGTTCGATAGGTGCACTTGCCTTAAAATCGTGATAATAGTTAGTTTCTGGTGTGATCATTATTATAAATTTTATTACTTCATATCACGTATATCAAGTTTTTGGCGCCGTTGCCGGGGAACTAAAATATTAAGAACACTCGATTTCTATTACTTTAGCCATTACTATTTTTATTTATTTTTAGCTTTTATTTTTTTTTATTCATTCACTAAAATTTTCTTTGTTCCTTTTTCCTTTCTAGGTATCTCTAGTTTATGACTAGAAGAAACCCGGGAGGACCACTTTTGTTTGACGAAGATTTAGAAGCAACAGTTCATCAAAATTCCCGAGAGATAAGAAGAAGCCTACATTATCCAGAACAAAAACAAGAACCTGAGCTTACTGAAGAGATGGAAGCAAATCAGGACAATCTACCACCTCCCGCGATAGCCGCAGAACCGGTGAACCAAAATAATGCTCCTCATACTATATATGATTATGCTAAACCTAATTTGGTTGGTACTGAATCTAGTATTGTTAGACCTGCTATTGCTGCAAATAATTTTGAATTGCTTAACACTATTTAGATGATTCAGCAATTTGTTCAGTTTGATGGTTTACAAGATGAGGATCCCAACTCACACTTAGCCAATTTCTTGGAATTTTGCGATACGTTTAAAATCAATGGTGTTTTTGATGACGCCATTCGCCTCCGACTATTTCCTTTTTCCTTAAGGAATAAAGCTAAACAATGGTTAAATTCTCTACCACGAGGCTCAATCACTACAAGGGAACAGATGACCGAAAAATTTTTACTTAAGTATTTTCCTCTAACTAAAACAGCTAAATTGTGGAATGATATCTCTTCTTTTGTGCAGATGGATTTAGAGACACTTTATGATGCCTGGGAGAGATACAAAGATCTCTTGAGAAAGTGCCCTCACCATGGGTTGCCTTTGTGGTTACAAGTTCAAACCTTTCACAGCAGTTTGAATCCTTCGAGAAGACAAATGATCGATGCAGCCGCCGGAGGAACAATTAACAATAAAACACCCGAAGCAGCCTACGAGTTTATAGAAGAAATGTCACTGAATAACTATCAGTGGCAAGTCATAAGGACAAAGCTGACAAAAGCTGTAGGAGTTTTTAATATTGACGCAGTCACCATGCTTTCTAATCAGGTAGAACTTTTAAATAAAAAGATTGATAATTTTATTGGTTCTACGCAGGCACACCCAGTGATGCAGTGTGACGCAATTCAGGGAAATATGTACAGTCCAGACTACTCCTCTCATGGACATGGCATGGAAACCGAGCAAGCCAACTATATGGGTAATAATTCTAGATCTCAAAATAATCCTTATAGTAACACTTATAATGCAGGTTGGCGGAACCACCCCAATTTTTCATGGGGAGGACAAGGAAATCAAAGACAACCGCCTCCTTCGGGATTTCAATAGCCACCTCCACAATAAGAGAAAAAGTCGAATCTTGAAGGGATGCTCACAAAATTTATTGCAGTATTACAAATCAATTTTCAAAACACCGAAACGGCACTGAAGAACCAGCAAGCATCCATTCAAGGGCTCAAGAATCAGATTGGTCAACTCACAAAGATGATATATAATAGACCACAAGGTAGTCTGCCGAGTAATACTGAACCAAATCCAAGAGAACATGTCAAAGCAGTTACTTTAAGGAATGGAAAGGTATTAGATGAACCTGAAAAGAAGTCTGTGCAAGAAAAGGTAGAGGAAGAGGAACCTAAGGAAAGTACTCCACTAGCGCTTAAAGAATACAAAGCACCCATACCATATCCGGCAAAGTTGAAGAAAGACAGCACGGATGCTTAATTCGGTAAATTTCTTGAACTTTTTAAACAGTTACATATTAATCTACCTTTTGTTGAAGCAATTTCGCAGATGTCGAAGTACGCAAAATTTTTAAAAGAGCTTCTCACAAATAAAAGGAAGTTGGAAGAATTGTCCACAGTGGAACTCAATGAGGAATGCTCAGCTATTCTCTAGAATAAACTGCCAACCAAACTGAAAGATCCAGGAAGTTTTACTATACCTTGCTTAATTAGTAGTATCATTGAAAAAGCCTTAGCTGATCTAGGCGCTAGTATTAACCTAATGCCTTACAAAATGTTCAAGCAGCTAGGTCTAGGGGAACCACAACCCACTAGGATGAGTATTCAATTAGCTGATAGATCTGTTAAATACCCTAGGGGAATCATTGAAGATGTATTAGTAAAAGTAGATAAATTAATATTCCCTGTTGATTTTATTGTGCTTACACGGATGAGGATATTGAGGTACCTTTAATTTTAGGATGGCCATGCTTAGCTACTGCTAGAGCTGCTATTGATGTAGGGGATGGTAAACTAGTGCTTAGGGTTGGTGAGGAAAAAGTTGTCTTTAAAATTTATGATGCTATGCGATTTTCTAGAAAACAAGATGATTCCTATTATTTCATTCATTCTATTGATTATTTTGTTCAAGACACTTTTCAGGAAATCACTCTTGAAAACACGTTGGAACTGTGTTTCGTCCAAGGTAGGGAGGAAGATAAGGCTACCACTGAAGTAAAAGAAGTAATGAATGAGTTAAACTCTAATGAACTTGTCACAAGGCACATAAGTTATGAGGGTATTAAGATGAATGACAAATTGAGACAAAAACCCTCGATTGATAAACCTCCTAAATTGGAGCTAAAAAAATTGCCCGACCACTTAGAATATGCATTTTTGGGAGATGATTCTATATTACCAGTGATTATCACATCAGATCTGAGCGCTGAAAAGAAAGAAAAATTACTCCAAGTATTGAGAGAACACAAAAAGGCTATAGCTTGGAAGATTTCTAACATTAAAGGAATTAGTCCTTCCTTTTACACCCACAAAATTTTAATGGAAGAGGAATATAAGCTATCAGTGCAGACTCAACGACAATTGAATCCTAACATAAAGGAAGTCGTAAAAGCTGAGGTAATTAAACTTCTAGATGTATGCATTATTTATCCTATTTTTGACAGTTCTTGAGTAAGTCCTTACAGGTTGTCCCTAAAGAGAGAGGTATGACTGTGGTGTCTAATGACAAAAAGGAGTCAATACCTACAAAAATAGTCACTAGATGGAGAGTTTGTATTAATTATAGAAAGTTGAATGATGCAACTCGAAAAAACCATTTTCCCTTACCCTTTATTGATCAGATGTTGGAAAGATTGTCAGGACATATGTATTATTATTTCCTAGATGGCCTCTATGGTTATTT
Organism: Gossypium stocksii; assembly: GCA_020496765.1. Classification (NCBI taxonomy): domain Eukaryota; kingdom Viridiplantae; phylum Streptophyta; class Magnoliopsida; order Malvales; family Malvaceae; genus Gossypium; species Gossypium stocksii. Next base: position 9,675,186 of record CM035623.1, read on the forward strand.
CCAAATCCCGATAGCTCCAGAAGATCAAGAAAAGACAACATTCACATGCCTATACGGTATGTTTGTTTATCTTAGAATGCCTTTTGGATTATGTAATGCCCCTACTACTTTTCAGCGATGCATGTTAGCTATCTTTGATGAACTCATAGAAGACATCATGGAAGTATTTATGGATGATTTTTCAATTTTCGGTAATTCTTTTCAACTTTGCCTTAATAATTTAAAACGTGTTCTAACAATATGTGAAGAGACGAACCTAGTGCTCAATTGGGAAAAATATCACTTTATGGTTCAAGAAGGTATTGTCCTAGGACATAAAATTTCTAGTAAAGGGATAAATGTGGATAAAGCAAAAATTGAAACCATTAAAAAATTACCTCCCCCTAATTCGGTCAAGACTATAAGAAACTTTTTAGGACATGCTGGCTTTTATCGAAGATTTATTAAAGATTTTTCTAAAATAGCTAAGCCTTTAACAAAATTACTAGAAAAAGATGTGCTTTTCAATTTTGACCAGGAATGCTTAGAGTCTTTTAACACTTTCAAAGAAAAATTAGTTAATGCCCCGATTATGATTTCACCTGATTGGAATTTACCTTTTGAACTAATATGTGATGCGAGTGATTTTGCAGAAGGTGCAGTTTTGGGACAACGAAAAGACAAGCACTTCCAACCGATTTATTATGCTAGCAAAACTTTGACGGCCGCGCAAGCAAACTATACTACCACAAAAAAAGAATTGCTAGCTGTTATTTTTGCATTTGAAAAATTTAGATCATATTTAATATTGTCTAAAGTCATTGTTTACACTGATCATTCTGCTCTTCGTTATCTTTTAACTAAAACTGATGCAAAACCTTGATTAATAAGATGGATTCTATTGTTACAGAAATTTGACTTAGAGATAAAAGACAAGAGAGGAGCTGAAAATCTGGCAGCAGATCACCTTTTAAGATTGAAAAATCCACACCCCGAGGACCTCGATAAAATAAACGACTTGTTTCCTGAAGAGCAACTCCTAGCCATAGCAGAAGCTGCAGTCCCTTGGTTTGCTGATTTTGCAAATTATTTAGCAGCTAACATAATCCCAGAAAGATTGACCCATCAGCAAAAGAAGCGATTCTTCGCTAATGTGAAAAATTACTTTTAGGAAGACCCTTTCCTTTTTCGTATTTGTGCAGATCAAGTCATTCGAAGATGCGTTACTGAGACAAAAGCATGTAAAATTCTGGATCACTGCCATTCTAAACCAACAGGAGGACACCACAGTGGAACTAGAACTGCTCACAAAGTACTCGAATCAGGTTTTTATTGGTCCACCCTTTTCAAAGATGCCAACAGGTATGTGACCTCTTGTGATAAATGCCAGAGGACAGCTAATATCTCTCAGCATAATGAAATGCCTCAAAACTATATACTCTCATGTGAAATATTTGATGTATGGGGTATTGATTTCATGGGTCCCTTCCCTACTTTGTTTGGGAATAAGTACATATTAGTAGCAGTAGATTACATGTCAAAATGGGTAGAAGCCCAAGCTTTACCTACTAATGATGCTAGAATGGTAGTAGGTTTTCTAAAAAAACTTTTCTCTTGTTTTGGAACACCTAGGATAATTATCAGTGATAGGGGTACTCATTTTTGCAATGCTCAGTTTGAAAAAGTTTTAAAAAGATATGGAATACACCATAAAACAACTACCCAACCAGTGGACAAGTCGAAGTAACAAATAAAGAATTAAAATGCATTCTAGAGAAAACAGTAGAAACAAATAGGAAAGATTGGTCAAGCAAAGTAGATGATGCTTTATGGGCCTATAGAACTGCATTCAAAACTCCCATAAGAACATCTCCTTATAGACTTGTTTACGGAAAAGGTTGTCACCTATCATTTGAACTTGAACATAAAGCATTTTGGGCTATCAAATTCCTAAATCTTGATTTTAAGCTTGCAGGTGAGAAATGTCTAATGCAATTAAATGAGCTGGATGAGTGGCGCTGCAATGCATATGAAAACTCTCGATTATACAAGGAGGCCCAAAGCGACGTCATGACAGTCATTTGAGACAACCTAAGCAGTTCAAAATCGGTGATCTTGTCTTACTATACAACCCAAGGCTTAAACTATTCCCTGGAAAACTTTAATCAAGATGGTTAGGACCATTCACTGTTCGAACTGTCTTTCCATACGGCAAAGTCGAGGTAACTCATCCAAACCACGAAACTTTCAAGGTAAATGGTCATCGGCTTAAACATTATAGAGGTGAGAATTTCAGGAATAATAGGGAGGAGCTTCAGCTCCACGAACTCTCGTCATGATACATACAAGTAGAGCCAAGCTTAGACTCTAAATAAGCACTTCTCGGGAGGCAACTCGAGCACTGACTTAGTAAATTCTTTTATTTCAGCTTTCTAACACATCAACTAAACCTTTTGAAAGCAAGATTTTTGAGCCACACGGCCATGCCCACGGGCGTGCCTAAGGCCGTGTGGACAATATGAGCAGAGACACGGCCGTGCAATTTGGTCGAGTATAAGCAGGGTAAAATTTTTCTAAACACACGGGCTTCGACAAATGGCCACGACCGTGCAATGTGGCCGTGGCCGAGCTTGTTGAATCAAAAACGGGCTCCGACAAGTTGCCATGCTCGTGCCTCACAACAGTGGCCGAGCTTGTTAATTCCAACTCGGGCGTGCGACACGCCCGTGCCTCAAGGCCGTGGTTGACACTGTCATTTCAGACATGGGCGTGTGACCTACTACATGGCCGTGAGAGAAGCGAACATCGAAGGACACGGCCGTGTGCCTCAACATGCCCTAGGAACATTAGTGTGTGTCTCGAATCAAGCGCGCCAAAATCCCCACTTTTCGAGCCACATGGGCAAAACCCGAGTCACACGGGAGTGTGAGGTGCCCGTGTGACCCAAAAACCTATATAAACAGGCCACTATTCACCTTCTTCTCCATTTAAAACCGTAAAACCTCCCGCTTAAAACCCACACCAAGCCTCCCTAGCGCCACCGCCGGCCTCAAAAGCTCCTCCACGACTGTGCCACCAGTACCACGATCGTGGTCAGCCCCATTAGTCACCTATTTGGTTCCTTTTTATTATTTTTCTCTTTAATTTCTAATGTTTTTATCCATTTTTATGTTAATAAATTGTTTTATTTAGTTTTGCATTATTTTTAGGGCATGAAATTCGTTGACTTAACATGAACAATCTAGAATACTAACTACTATAGAGAATTTCATGATTCCATTTAGACTCTCCTTAGGCTGCCACTTTTACTTATCTAGAGTAGTTGACATTTAGTATAAAATGATATCTAGGCCATGATTAGAATGAGTAGATTATGTTAGTTAGGTTAGTGGAACCAGCATTTCCATACAATATGTTCATGTTTTTCTAATTTTGTCATTTAAAACTTATTAATACCCATATTTTAGTTTCAATATTTATTAGTACTAATGCATATCGTTTTATTTGTAGGAATTATGTCATCATCACGCGGTAAGAGAGTTGCCGCCCCTACTTCAAAGAAGCGAAAGGGGCCTGGTGGTTCCTTGTCGAGACCTACTGCTAAGGTCCGACATCCTTTTATCCAGTTCCCGCCGAACTCCCAAGAGGAGTTATTCCAGATCCTGCGAGCTCGATCTCTAGGAGCAGGGAGATGCATCGACTGGACCGCCTTAGAGCAGGTCCACCTAGCAGACGAGGTCCGGGCCTTGCTGATGACAGACCCATGGGAGCAGTTCTTCCAGATAGTGGAGCCCACCTATTTCGAACTCACTCTCGAGTTCTGCTCCACATTTCATCTTCAGACCGTCATGAGCTGATACGATGATTCAGGGCCAGTTCTGTTTAGGAGGCCTCGTACGTCAGTTTAGTGTACCAAAATTCGGTACAGCTCTCGGCCTCTACACCGAGCAGTTCATGGAGGAAAATGACCTTTCTACGCTTTACCGCCACATCCACGTCTCTCCAGTGAACTGCTGGCGCTCCATCGTCCCTGAGCAGCCCACATACGACCCTACTCGCTCCAAAGAGACCAACCTCGCCCCATCTTTGAGATACATACACGTCTTTCTCGCACACACACTGACAGGCAGACGCGAGAGCACAGGTGTCGTCAACACCACGATGCCTATTTTCTATGGAGCATGGCGAACGCACATACCATCGACCTTGCTTACTTCATCACCCATGCCATCCAGCACCACACCGAGAGGCATCGTAGGGGCGTGATCTCTATGGGCCGTACATCACATGGTTAGCCCGCTACTTTTGCTTGTTCAACACTGCGGCCCAGACATCCTCGTATACATTGATTGGCCAGATGTCCCCTCAGGGCATCCAAACTATGCTACACATGAAGATGATCTAGCACCGACGTGGGACGGATCCTCCACAATACCACCTACTTTGAGACATCGAGCGGGAGGATCCCGAGGACATTACTAATGATGTCCCACCACCACTGGAGGAGGCCCCAGCTGAGCCACCACCCCCTCACCGCCCAGGTCATGCGGCAGCTTCATACGCTGACATATCTGAGCGCCTTACACGATTCGAGCAGCAGTGCTTCCAACGCTTAGGTCATATCGACGCTACTCTTCAGCAGATATGCTAGCACTTACACATCTCCTCACCGCCCTCACCGCACGAACCATCTGAGGATTAGAACTTTCTAATCCTCTTTTCTTCTCTTTTATTTTCCTTTTTATTTTTTCATTTTATTTTATTTTACCTTTTTCATTATTTGAATTTTAGTATTTTTATAACTTAATTTATTTTATTTCAATTATTTCATATCGGCTATCCTTTAACAAACATATTCCATTAATCCGAATTCTCCACAATTGATAAATGCTTTCGCAGTTTCAAAAGGAGCTCTACAGCTCAAATCCATATGTAATGGGAAAACCCTGCCACAACTACCGGCTCTTACAATTCCAATATCCGTCTCTACAAATTCATCCAAAATTCAGGGAGTTTCACTTCTCTCCCTATCTTATGATCTTATGCTTCTATTGCTACTAATGTATCTTTGTACATTGAGGGCAATGCACATCTTAAGTGTGGGGGGGAACTTACTTTCAGTTATTGCATTCTCTTTAAAACCCTTGAAAATTTTTAAAACTAACTTTTTGCATTGTTCTCAAAATTTCAAATTCTCACTTTCACTCTCTGCATTATCTTCAATCTCCTATTAGGAATTAATTCTGATTAATTTATGATTTTTATTGATGTGTTGAGAATTAAGACATAGGTGCTTATACTTTGATTATTCAAACTTTCAAACATTAGGCAATCAAGCATGATAAGTTGAAATTTTTGAGAATTTAAATTTTTGCTAGGTTATTTTTCCCTAATTTTAAGTGTTATCTTGAGACTTGAAATTCGCAGGATTGACATCAAAAGCTATAATTCTAGCGAGATTTTCGAGCCTTTTGAGCATATATTCTTTCGTGCTCACTTTTATTGTTGCTTTGAGTGAGTCAATACTGATTTTTTATTCTAGAACTTGCTTCGATTATACATGTCGAGACCACATCATTTGATTTGATACACTGAAATGATAAAGGCACCTAGGTTCAACCCACTTACTCCATAAAAGCCTACCTCCATAAATTAACCCCTAGTGAACCCCATTGAACCTAACAACCCATTCTTTGACTTACCTCTAATATTAAACTATAACTCATTTTTGTTGAATTCCATTCAATAATTTTGATCCCTATTTTTGTCAGATTTGAGTTGAATTATTATCTAGCTTTATTCTCTTTTCCAAGTTGTAAAGTTGTAAATATTCAAAGTATTGTATTTGATTTGTTCTTAAAAAAATGTATATACAATTAATTCAGTTGTAATCTATAATAGTTCAATAGTTTTTGCATATTTCTACAAGCTTACAAAATCCAGAACGATGTCATCATAAGGCTTAGCTTAAGGAATATGTTCCGGTAATAGAGATTTTTCTAGCTAGATAATTTTTTCAAATTCAATCTCGATTTTAACCTTTTCTTTTTCAGCTTGTGACAACACCCTTAACCAAAACCCCATTACAACTAATGAAAGACCTTTTGATCGATGTGTCATATCAATCTATAGTGGTGGAGATTTGATTTTCTTGCAAGCCTATGGTACTAACTTTTCAGGTTGACTAAAGAGTGCTAAATTCTTGAACCCTAAACACTTTGAGTGGATAGAGTGAATCTTTAGTGAGGATGTAAAATCTTGTTGATTTTGATTGAGAGGTAATTACTTAGGAGAAGGGAGAAAACCTATGTTTCTGTGATAACCTATGTTTTTGTGATAAAATTCTCAACTTAGAGTGATTGAATCTTTAATGTTCTTCTGGTTGAATTTTCATTGTATGATTACTTGTGGATTAGTTTGAAACATTATTGATAAGGATTGTAAGTTGAGATGAATGATTCTTAACTATGGGTTGAGATTTTGCTTGAGGACAAGCAAAGGCTCAAGTGTGGGGGTATTTGATAAACGATAAATTATACATGTTTTTACCTCATGCTTAGCCTATATTCTGGATGAATTATCATTGAATTTGTATAAATTGATGCTCTTAATCCTTTTATTTCATGTTTTATACTCAGATAAGCACAGAGAAGTGAAAAGAACGAGAAACAGGCTGAAAATAGAGAAAATGGGCCAAAGAATGAAAACAACACGGCCCGGAGATTCACCACACGGCCGTGCCACACGGCCGTGCCACCTTGAGCTCAAACACAGCCCAACCCCGACGAACACGGCCAGACCACACGGTCGTGCCACCATCAATAGGCCCGACCACGGCCTGGGCCTCGATCTACACGGGCGTGTCCCTGTCATGAGGAAGTTTAATTTCACTCGAAAAAGGATGCTTAGAGGCTAAGAAAGGTATCCCAAAGCTCTATATAAAGGCCCTAGGAGGCAACTTCAAAGATATACTTTTTCTCTCCTCTAAAGGGTGCTTTTTCTCCCACAAAAGAGTGCATTATTTCTGCCAACACAGAGAGTAGAAGCAAGGAATTATTCTAGAGAAAGCCGATTGATCCATCTCAGAAGTCGAATTTTGCCTCAAGGCTAAAGATTTCCTTTCAATTACCTCCAGGGATTTTTGGGTTCTTTATGTTTTGTTATTTTAATTCTTCTGAGATGTTTTCCTTATTAATCATGAACTACATCCCCCAAATACTTGAGGGGGATGAAACCTAAGACAGATCTTGTTATTATTTTCTCTTGAATTATATGATAAATATTTGATTTGTTCTTAATTGTGTTTTTAAGTCTTGAATTGATATTTCTAGGATATTGATTTAAGTCGAATGTGCTTATTTAGAGGAGCAAAAGTCCCTGCATAGGAGTAGATCCAACACAATTAAGTAGAGTTGATTGCAATCCTAGAGATAGGACGACAAAAATCTACCAGATTAGAGTCAAACCTAATACGGGAATCCATAGATCGAGTTAATGCAACACTAAGGGTTTTAATTAGAAAGAGATTCCAATTAATCAACCTAGGGTTAGTTGTTTTTAGTCTCGAGAGAGATATTAACATAAGTTAGGGATTTCTACAGATCAAGTCAAGTGAATAAATCGTCTAGTTCAAAAGTTGATAACAAGTGAAGTCTAGGTGGATTCTCCCTTGAGTATTGTCCAAATCAATTAGTTTTTCCTAAGAGTTTTTCCCCAATTCACTTTTTATACATTCATAATTTAGTTTTAGAATTAGTTTGGTTTCATAAAAAACCCATTTTATTTCTAGGTTAAATAATAGAAAGAAAGTTAGTACTAGTACTTTTGGTTCCCTTAGGTACGATATCTCGATCTTGCCACTAAGCTATACTACTATTCGATAAGTGCGCATGCCTTAAAATCATGATAATAGTTAGTTTCTGGTGTGATCATTATTATAAATTTTATTACTTCATATCACGCATATCAAGTGGAATATGGTTCATCAGGTAGCATCACACACCTTCGGCTTTCTTCCTTCTTGACCATAGACAAAGCCTCTCGAAGGGAGGAAAGAGGAGAAATAACCAGGATCCTTCCGCGAACCTCGTCCAGATTCTTGTTTAAGCATTGGAGAAATTGAAAAAGCCTTCGCTGAGTGACAATTTGCTGATAAAGGGCAGCATATCTTGGATCAGCCCAATCATGTTTGCGTACAAATCTAATTGTTACCAAATAGCGGTAAGGGTATTGTAGTAGAGAGTGACAGGCATGGTTTCCTACTTAAGGGTGGCTGCCTGATCTTCAACATGATACAATTCGACAATGTTATCAGTGCTAGAGTAGGTTTCACAGACTGCACTCAGATTTCAACGGTTGTGGTGTAAAGAAGAAAGTTTCTGCTTATACTCGGGGTCATGGAATTAAGGAGCCAAGTCATAATCTGACCATTGTCATGCATCCACTTAGCAAAACTAGTGTTAGTCATAGTAGGCTTCTTAATTTCACCAGTAACATAGCCCAATCTTTCTCTACCCAAGAGAAAAATCTTAACCGATTGGGACCATTCAAGAAAATTGTTGCCATTCAATCGATGGCAGGTGATAGTCAGACCAGACGAATCTGATTGAGTATCAGAACCAAAAAAATTTTCTGGATTTGAAGTAATCTCCGAAGTAGGAGAAGGAGATGTAGAAGAAGAAGTCTCGGACATGGTCTAGGTTGGAAAGAAACCGTAACCTAATTTGATACCATATAGAAATCAGAGTAATTCTTTATATTTTTCTTATTAATTCAATAGAAGATATTACATCTTTATATATCCGAACTATGTCTTTAATTTAGGAAACTCTAAGTTAGGAAAGATACTAATATTAGAAGATATGATCCTTTAAAATAAGGGATTATAATAAAAAGAATATTTACAGAATCCCTTAACTAAAGGGATGACAACAGTTTATATATTTCTATAATTCCTACATAAGTTTAGCAGCCGGACGTTTCTCTCCCACTCCTCGAAGAACAAAGTTGATTGAGCTCAATGAATTTGATTCCACCTCTAGGCTAGTTCTATACCGTGATATAAGCCCAACAATCCAACAAACTCTATGTTGTAGTTATCATGATTGCTACCAAAACCCATAATCTAATTACCATGTCAATCTCGTATTACTTCTCCGGAACCAACTCAATGTTAAGTCTTCTTTTCCTTTGTGAAATGGCAAAAGTTGCTAATGTATGATCAATAGTGACAAATGACATGAAAATTACATTGTCTTTATTATTATTATTATTATTATTTGTGAATTACTTTTAGTTTAATCTATTTATTTAATCTATTTTCCTTTATTTTGATGTTTTGGGAATTTTTAAATTGTATTTAAATGAGAAATAAAGTAAAACATTCTGAAATTGAATGGAACGTGTTAATTGCTTTGAGAAATTAAGGGTTTCCACAATTTTGGCATGTTTTGCCAAGGAAAATAAAAAATGGAAGTTAATTTGATTGGAAAAATTTGAGAAAATGATTATGTTACTTTTTTTATGAACTCAAGTTTCTTTTTCTTTTTCTTTTAGATAGAAAGTAAATAATTCACATGTGTCTACTTATTCAATGTAAAATTTTCTTATTTACTCATGGTCATATGAAACAAATTTAATATTCATAATTTCGATTGAGCTTTAGTTCAATTGGCATCGATATTGTTGTCACTGCAAGAGGACATGAGTTCGAGTGCGTTGAAGTACATGATTCTCTTATTTAAGGGTCAGAGAGATGCTATAAGTAGTTCTAGGTATTGTATCAAAAAATAAAGACTAGGAATCGTGATGCTACACTTGTATAAAAGAAAATAAATAAATAAACTAATATTTATAATTGTCATTTATTGTCTTCAATTGTTTACTTTCAAAATTAGAAGAGATTAAATTGCTCCATCTTTAGGGTTGATTGCTCCATCTTTAGGGTTGATTTACTCAATATCCATCTTTAGGGCTGATTTCCTCAATATCAAATTTAAGAGAGACAAAAGAAATATTTTTATTAAAATTGGTTAGACACTATTAGGATGTTAGGTGACATGTTTTGGTTTGGTTTTAAAGTGTTTTGAACAAGGTTTCAAGTTGTCAATATGCATTTTTGAGGTTACATTAATGTTTGGTTTAATTCAATCACCTAAATGACATATTTTGTGCTACATGGTTGGGTCACACGACCGTGTGTCACACATAGATTGATGACACGACTATGTGCCACTTGAAAAATTGATGCAAATAGAAAACACGATTTCTGATTGTCACATGGGCTGGCTACACGCCTGTGTGAACACTATAGCTTGGGTAAGCTAGATTCTCACACGATCACGGTTAGTTACATGGTTTAACCACATGGCCATGTGACTTTTGTTGAATTTTTTCACTTTGATTCACACGACATCATTGAGTTACACAGCCTGGATACACGACCGTGTGACTCCAATGTTACACAATTTCAGTTTGTCGCACGGCTATGTGACCTATGTTTTACACTTTTGCCTTTCTGTAGTGAAAAGTTTCAAATCATTCTTTGTTTGATTCCGAGTTGATTTCAGAGCTTTTGTAATCTCGATTTAAGCCCGACCTTGTATGTAAAGCATGGCTTGTATGATATATGTGATTTAATGATTGTTTTAAAGACGTTTTTATTTAAATTTTCATGTTCCTATTCTGTTAATTATTGTAGTATCCTGTAACCTGATTTTGACGACGAGTACGGGTGATGGGTGTTACAATCATATAGTTTGTACCCAAACTTATCATGACTGTAACCAATGAAGATACATTGTCGAATCTTGACTTTCAATTTAGATCTCTCATCTTTCGAAACATGAAGAAATGCCTTGCACCCGAACACATGCAACTGATCATATGATACGTCTTTACCAAACCAAACATTATCTGGTATATCACCTTGCAAAGGAACACTAGGAGACAGATTAATAACATGTACAACTGTAGACAAAAAAGATCTAGAAAACTTTACATCTGAAACCAAACATTTGACTCTCTTAATCAAATGTTTGGTTCATTCTCCCAGCCAACCCATTCAACTATGGAGTCTTCGACGGTGCCTTCTGATGTTTGATTCCTTGTAACCAACAATAAACATCAAATGCCCTATATACTCACCACTATTATCATTACAAATTCACTTTAACTTCTTCCTAATCTATCTCTCAAATGAAGCTTGAAATTGCTTAAATACATCACGTACATGGTCCTTTCTTTTCAAAACGTACAAAGCTTCCACAAAAAATTATCAATGAAAGTCACAAAGTAAAGTGCACCACCATGTGACCTAACCTTCAACGGATCACAAACATCAGAATGAACCAAATCTACCAAATTTGACTTTCTCAAAAGAGGATGAACTTAAACGGAACACTTCTTAGCTTCCCAACTAGACAAAGAACACAATTATTCTGTGTAGCATTCTTCAAACTCGAATCTTGATTCTTCTTGACCAAATAATTAAGCCCCTTCTTACTCATGTGACTAAGTCACCTATGCCACAACTTTATTGAGTCATCATCTTCTATCACATTCACGATGCCTTGAGAAGTCGAAGCTTGCATCAAATACAAGTTAGAACTCTTCTTCCCTCAAGCCACAACTAAGGAGCCTTTGGTCAATTTCCATTGGCCTTCATTAAAAGTGTTACAAAAACTATCATCACCAAGCTTTCCTGTAGCAATTATTAGTGACCAAACTAAGATCTCTCATGCCAACAACTTGTACCAAGTCGTCATTACCCATCTTTAACACCCGAAAATCACTAGAAGCATAAGATGCGAATAACTCCTTCCATGATGTAACATAAAGCGAAACACTGATGTCTATCACCCAATTAGTCTCATCGCATGCTAGGTTGATCAAATTCTTATCACAAATGAATAAGTCATCGACCTGCGTTGGTTTTTGTCTCTAACCTTTCCACTTTTGTCTTTGTCCTCCCCCTATTTTTGGTAACTAAAACCTTGGACTGTGATGAAGAACCTTGAGACCTTCTTCTCACCTCTTCATTCAATACACTACTCTTAACAATTTCCTATGTCATTATACACTTTGGAGTTGCATTAATCAACAAAACTCGAAATGTTTCCCAAGAATCTGATAGAGTAGAAAGAAACCAAAGCTTCATAATCTAATTATCAAATTTAATTCCCATACCAAGTAGTTGAACCAACAAACCTTGAAACTCATTCAAGTTGTCGGCTATAGAAGAGTGATACCTTATACTTGACCTAGTTGTTGGATCCGAATATAAAATGCCACATTTTATTGCCAAAGCAACTCACTTTTTCATTTATATTTTGAAAAGAAAACACATTGGTAAAATTATTTTATAAAAATTTCGACAGCATTTCTACCTATTTTACGTAAAACCTCCTACAAAATAATTTAGATTTTCACAAAATATCCACATTCAAATTATCTCCCAAATCAATTCCCAACATTATGATTTCTCAAAACATTCAATAAACTAGATTTCTACGCTTTACTATTTTATCAAAACATTAGTTATAAAATACTAGCTAAGAAAACATAATGAAAATATTTAAATTCAGTTTACGACATAATATTATATATATAAGACTAGGTACATGCTATAACACCTCTAACCCGAGTCTGTCGCTAGAACAGAGTTACGGAGGATTACCGAAGTTTACAAATCAAACAAACAGAAAATACAAACATTTCATATCATATAACATTCATATCAAAAACCAATCAAAATCATTCATATTATCCCGTATATGAGCCCTCGAGGCCCAAAATACACATTCGAAACAAATTGAGACTAAATTGGAAACTTAGAAACTTTTTCAGAAACACTTAAAATTTTCAAAACTGCAGGGATCACCCGGTCGTGTGGTCAGGCCGCGTGACTCATATGACCAAGAGATACGCTCGTGTATTAGGTCGTGTGGCCATTCAAAATAGGGACACACGGCTGTGTCCCAACTCGTGTGAGTATATTGACTTGGGTTACATGGTCAAGTCACACGCCCATGTGCTAGGCCGTGTAAACATACTGACTTACAAACCCTTACAAGCTATAGGGGGCATACGGCTGTGTCACCTGGCCATGTGTCACACACAACTGAGACACACGTCTGTGTTTCTGCCTGTGTAGATGAAAATAGGCTATTTTACAAGCCATTTTCTCACCCAACAAGGCATTTACCAACAGTTAACATTGTGCATGTAAACAAGCCATATTATGGCATCCAAAACAAATAAAATCAAGCCTTAAACATTTAGTAGATTCACATACAACCAATATGCCTTTAGGCACCTTAAATGACAAATATAAATATGTTTAACCATGTAATCCATGTAACCAAGTAATCAACCAACTTTTATATATAATTGCATTAATACACACCATGTAAATCATTTACCAAAACTTACCATTTGGTACCAATTATAACATTTATTCCATAGCATTAAGTACATATACACTTACTATAGCATAATACCAAATCACACCAAGTTATAGTACATACCATAAAGCACATATACCATATACATACTCAACTAGCATTTCATCTTCTATCATTTAAACAAACAAGCCAAACATTAACCATAATAAGGTTACTCACATAAATGCCAAACTTTGCCATTATATCATCGAGATACCAAAAGCCTAACCAAGTCAAATGGCCATTTAAACATTCAAACACATAGACCAACATTAACCAAAATACCTATACATGTCATTATAACCAAAATCAAAACATCTGAAAATACCGATAGAATCGATGGATAATGTGATATAGCTTCGACAAGCTTCCGACCCGATTGAGCTTTCAATAATCTATAAAATAAGGGGAAAAACAACTACATAAGTAATGAATGCTTAGTAAGCTCGTATAAACTTTGAACATAACATTCCATTTTATCAATGAACTTTATAGATTAAATATAAACATGTACTAATGCCTCCAGATTTGTGAACTACATAACCATCAACTCACTGATTAGTATATTTATTCACATCATAGGTAAGTTCATCCATAACATACATAATTTCTCATATATTAGTACATCATTCAATTCATCAATCCATTTTTTGACATATCACATTTCAATAATGAACTTACCGTTTCATTACCTTTTCTTACTTGTTTCATTTGTATAATACCAGATATAAGTATAAACATCAATCATGATCTCAAGCTTGACATAAGCCTAATCACCATCATCAATAAACAAGTTAGTGCATTTTAAGTATACAACTCATTCGAAGTCAATCATATGATAAACCATTTTATAAGAAAAATCACCTTTTGAATCATACCAGCTTTTCATGAACATAAGCATATTCCCATTTTTTTCATTTACCATTTCATTGTATATCATTAATATTAAACATGATATAATGTAAACATAAGCTTAGCATAAACCTAAGCATCATCCACAATCTCAACTATTGAATTCATTTATGTTAAAATCAATATTCAATATATAAAAAATCTTTCAAAATTCATTAAACAGATTACCTTACCGAGATTTTCCATTCGAAAAATGACTTATGGATAAGAGTACATCATCAACAGAAGTTCATAGAGTTGGTCCACCAGAACACGCCAACAGAAGTTCGTGAGAGCTGATCCACCCAAATCACTCTAAACAGAAAGTAAAACGTGAGAGTTCGCAACTAATGCTGAACCCCGATTTACTTGGGTAATATGCTGATATCTCCCTCCAAGACCATTTCCACTCCAAACCCTCGTCATACACTAAAACATGAATATACTCAAATCCCGCGTTCAATTCAAACCGAATATCCAATTCAGTGTTATAATTCAAATAATAATTCATTTCCAACAATAGAATATATATATATATATAATACCAACCACCAATTAATACAAATATTAAATTTAACCGTACGAACTTACCTGGCCAAATTGCAGAAATGTCACAATATAGGGGCATTTTGGTAATTTTTTATTTTTCTCGATTTTTCACTCAACCTTGATCTAAATTAATAATTTCATTCAATTTATTAATTCAGATAGTAAAATAATTTATTTTATGAAATTTAGTATTTTTTACATTTTTACAAAATTACCCCTAACATTTTACTTTTATTCAATTTGGTCCCTGAGCCTAAAACATGCAAATTAACCATTTTAATGCAAACTCATGCTATAAGAATATTCATGGAATTCAATATAGCCCATTTTTGCAATAATTTCACAAAAAACCCTTGTATTTTTACTATTTCAATAATTTAGTCCCTAATCGAAAAATTAATAAAAAATAACTTAATAAAATACTTTTAAATAACAACTAATATATAAAATTCATCATTTAGCATCTAAAATCACAAGGTTCATCAATGGAAATATTCAAAATCTTTAACAGTTTCAAAATCGAAGATATGGGTTAGCTGGACCTAGTTGCAACGATATAAAAAACATAAAAATTATTGAAAATAGGGCTAAATTGAACTTACATGCACCATAAAAAGGATGGCCAAAACTTGGAACTTGATTGTTTTTTTTTTTTTTTCTTTTTATTTGTGAAGAAGAAGTCACCAGAATAAATGCAAACATTTTAGTTTTAATTTAATTTAATTTAATTATCAAATTACCATTTTGCCCTTGATTAAATAAATAAAACACCAAAGTCATGTCCATATTTGTCAATCACATAAATATTTGGCATAATTACCATCAAAGGAAGGTTTAATTTCACAATTGGTCCTTCAATTTAATTAAATTCTAACTAAATAAACTTATTTACAATTTAATCCCAAACTAATTAGGACTAAAAGAACAATTAATCCAAAAGCTAGTGGATTCAATCATAACACCACCGCTTGGAAACTTTGACCATGGTTTAATTGTCATTTAAGTCCCTTTTCCTTTATTCAATTAACCATTTAATCAAATAGTGATTAAATTTTACATCTTTTACAGTTTAGTCATTTTTAATTAATTAACTATCAAAACATTAAAATTTTTCAATGAAACTTTAGTACCACCTTAATGACATTCCGTAAATATTTATAAAAATACTAACGGCTCGTTTTATAGAAACAAGGTCCCGATACCTTATTTTTTTTAAAACCACTTAACCTCAGGGTCTTACTACTTGAAATTAATAAATCACTTATAAAACAAAAATCACTATATCAAAAACCTTTTCAAAGTCACAATTAACTCACAAATATTAAATATAATATTTACGAACTTACTTGTCAAATTTTGTGTCCGACACCACAGAAAAACGGCTGTTACACATGCCATTTACATTAACTATAAAGTAAACTCTTCACCAATATTGTTTGAGCTGAACGTCAATTTTTCGAATGCTGCTGGAATGATCTAACGAATCTAACTATCTACGCATGGAAAAATAGACAAACCGTACGTTGAACAATTTTTATGCTTAGTGGTGCTAATATCATATAAATCATTACATAAGTATTAGACACAAATTAATTGAAAGAAATAAACTAAAACATGATTAAAAATATCATTAATAACATCACAATAAAAGAAAATTCTAATATTAATAAATTTTAATATTTTGATATTGACAAATCGAATTAAGAAAATAAGCTTTTTTAATTAAATTCAAAATCGCGTAATTAATTTAATTTGCACAATATGGACATTCAAATAAATTCAGATTTTGTTTTTACTTTTCTTTCAATTTAGACCCCGTACTAAAGTTTAGACTCATAACCAGATACACGAATCCATCACCCTGAGTTGTTCGGCAACGATGGGTATCAGAGTAATCCACAACCCTCTAGGAATTGGGACTGCCCACGACCCTCTGGGAATTGGAGTTAACAATAATAACTGATCGACTTGGCCTTTTCTCCCTTGACCCTTTGGGAATTGGGGAGATCTAAATTCTCTGACATAAAAACTCTATAGCATGCCAACTATATTTGATTTAGTCTAACTTAGTGAAACGGGGTAAAAACCAAATTTTATGATCCATTTCAATTCTATTTTCATATAATTCTCATTTCAATTTTGTTTCATAATCAAATCACATATCGCCTAATGTAAAATAGGCTTCCAATTTGAAACATATTAAATATGTTCTTGCTCAATCGTCTAAAATCATAATCCTCAAATCCAAATCATAACCATGAATTCACTAATTTAGTTTTAAGAAAAACATAGTATTCATCTCAAAACATAATATTATAAATATTGACTAAATTATTCAAGCTCATCCAAAACTCATAAAAATAAAATAAAATAAAATAAATATAACTAGTGTTAAGTTAAATATTCTAAAGTTTTATGTAATGAAAATAAGATATTAGCACAAACCGAAGTTTTAATCGCTTTACTCATTTTTTTTGCCTGTCTCTTCCAAGGTGTTCACTTCGTTTTTAGCTACAATAGGAGCAATTTAATATGAAACAACATCATTTATCCATTCTAAAACTAAAACTAATAAAAACAAACTTAAATGTGTATGATTATTCATATTGACAACTTAAGTTTTCGTAGTCCGAAATTTGTATATCTTTTGACTCGATTATCCGTTTTCAATTTCGTCTTCACCATAGTACTCACTGCTTCACAAGCTATCATTTAGCACCAATATTACACAAAGTGACCAATGTTCTCTACTTCCCCTTTAATATGGCCAAATATACCAAAGAAACTTTTCATCCATTTTTGTTTCTTTTTCACACTTCTAACAAGCTAAAACTCATCTTCTAATAATTTCCTATCCAAAAATATATCTATTTCACTTAAGTTTTCTAAGCTTCCATCAATGTCCTTTAATGGCAACTTCCGAAATACTTGATAAAATAAAAAACTATTGGTATTTATATATATATGTAAAGCAAGCTTCAAAGAATCAAAATCTATAAAAAAAATTGAAGAGAAACCATACCTTGAGCTTAAAATTGAAGGAAAATAATGAAAGGGGTTTTTCTTTTTTCCCAAACTTTGGTGAGAAAGATGAGAAAGAACTAATCTCTCTCTTTATATATATATATATATATATTATAATATTTAATATATTATTATTATAAATAAAATGTTAAATAATAATTATTTAATGAAAATATATTTTAAAGCCATCATGAAACTTTTGATTTTTTTAAGTAATGGTAAAATTGCCATTTAAATTTTTTTCATCAAAATAAAATAGGATAATTGCACTTTAGTCTCTATACTTTTCTAACTTATTCAATTTAATATCTGAATTCAATACCGAATTTTTAACTTAACCACGTACTCCTACTAATAATCCTCTATGTTTTCATGTTTGACGATTTTCTCTAAAAACGATAACAATTTCTTATACTACTATTTATTTATAGATCACTTATTCAAGGATTTCTACCATAAATATTCTTCTTCTTCTTTTTTCAAGTGGGGATGTTACGAGGAGTCCCTTCCTTGTAACTCAATGTCATCATTCTCTTAAGCATGAACAACTTGTTATTGTCGGACTTCGAAAGATACAAGTTTTCAAGCTTGTTCTACAATGTGCATGTATGTGTCTCTTGATCAATATGGTTACAGACATTCTCTTCAACAAATTACTAAATAAAACCACACACCTGCTGATGCTCAAATTCTCACTCTTCATTAGTTTTTGACTTAGGTTTTTTAGTAGCAAAAAATAAAGGTGCAAAGCTTTCACAAACAAAAGATCTTTCATCTTGTCCCACCAAAGTTAATAATTTGTGTCATTCAATATAATCATCTTACTAGTGCTAATTTCCATGACCACCAAACACAAGAACCTAGCTCTAATATCAATTTGTTATGACGAAACAACACGGAAGCACAATTGATATTCTTTCGCTCTCGAAAAATTAATTTGGTAATTATAGCAAATCCAATAACACAATACATTAACAATCAATACAAATCAACCACAATATCACAAGAAAAATAATAAATTGAGACACAATTTTACGTGGAAATTTAAAGCAAGGGGTAAAAATCACAGGACTTTGAAAATCCACAAAAAAATTCACTATAATCAAAGTCTTGCTACAATATCACAATCAAGTCAAATAAAGAGTATACAACTCAAACAAGTCTATCAATAAATAATCTCAAGCAAACTTTAAGAGAAAAGTTGAGAATATTATAAAAAATAGGTTAACTTTGAAAGCCGAAAACCTGAAGCTATAGTACTCGAAACAAAAATCAGACCGTACACTTTACAAATCTTGAGTCTACTAGCTACCATAAAAGAATAACTCCAACGGACACCAAGTGAACCTCCGTTCGAAAAAAATACGAAAGTTGGTCTATGGAAAAGAAATTATTTTTCTCTTCCACTTTTCTCTCTTTTTCATTGACTCACGACACAAACTTTTCACCATAAAAAAAGTTGATGCTGCCACACTTGTATATATATGTAAGGCACACAAATAGATGGGCTTCCACTGCCCAACAATTATACATTGGCTGCTTCTGCTGCCTTATAAAAATAACATTGTTAGTTTATTAGGGTAACTTGTATGTCGTTTGCCAATTTTGGGTACCACACTAAAAAAAAAAAGAAGTAAGAAACCAAATTAAGGAAAAGTGTCAAATTTTTGATGATTTCCTTTATCATTATTCAACGACTATCAGGAACTAAAGTCCTCACATTCAGCTTGATGTTGGACTATTGCCACAAAAGATGGCTTTGGTGTAACATCTTCCTCTTCCACTATTAATAAAGGTGTCGATGGGAAGCCCTTGCTAATATGGTCATGTTTACCACATGTAAAGCAAATATTTGGAAGACATTCACATTCAACACATTGGACCTCATTTTCAGTTTTAATATTTGAAAATAATGGTAGCTATAGATTAGCACAAATGACCATCCTTACAAAGCTACCTCTTATTCCATTATTTGCATTACAATCAATCTTAATAACTTGACTTATAGTGCTCCCAATGATTCTAAGAAACTTTTTTTGTACATTACACTCGATGAACTTGGTAGTCTAATCCAGACAACCACATTATGTGGATGATCCTAGATTGTAGAAAAGGATGGTGTCCATGTCTACACATCAAGCATTGTCCAAATACTACCCACAGACCATCAACCAGAACTTTCAGATAATCATTCTCTTCTTAAAATTTAACTAAATAGTAATCGCTCTTTAAACCCAATAAATGTAGTTTACTCTTACCCGTTAATGCCATTCCAAGTAAATGCCACATTGTTGATGGCATCAACAAAAAATATCATGTATTGTGTAGCAATTGAATACCTAATTATTTTAATGTTGTTACAAAAATTGGACCGAACCTTGTGAGAGAGTGTAACTTTAGGTACCAAATTAAACTTAAAAAAGGGTTAAATACCATAGTGGAAAATGAAAAATAACTTGAGGGCTAAATCGTGAATAAAAATTAAATTAAAAGGGCCCAACAAACAAAACCCTAAAATCCAAACTTAGAGATCCTTCGCTTCAAGCTTGTTTTCAATTCAAAGGCCGAAAAGCCGCACGCGAAACCCTCTTCCACTGCAACCATGGTAATTTCTAATCGTCGTTTCCTCTTTCATGCTTGATGCCCGATATTTACAGTTGCATTCATTTTCAGGCTCTTTTTGTAATATTGTTCATTTAGTAAAAACTGAATCGTGCCGTTGTGTTCTGTGCGATTTTAGGTTCTGCAAAACGACATTGATTTGTTGAATCCGCCAGCTGAGCTCGAGAAAAAGAAGCACAAGCTCAAGCGTCTCGTTCAATCCCCCAACTCATTCTTCATGGTAGTTAACCTACCTTTCCTTGCTTTAGTATTCTGATTTGTTGTATATGGTGGATTAATTTGCTTCTTTTTTTTTTTTTTTTTTTTTTTTTTTTTTTGCTGAATCTCAAAGGATGTGAAATGCCAAGGCTGCTTCAACATGTAAGTTCACATTTGATTTTAGAATTTCGATTTTTTTCAAAACTCATGATAATGAATTAGGTTTGTTTTAGAACTTGTGAATTATCATTCTTAGTAAAAGATTAATAGTGTTAAGTTATTTAATAAAATTAAATTTTTTATAATTATAATTATCATGGTTATGCATAATGGAAAATTTGGTATTAAAGGGGTCTTTTGGATCAATTGAATCGGGAATCGGAGTCAAGTTTGGTTCAATATATCTTTGATTGCAAATTTAGGGAACCAATGAAAAAATTGTTTGAACCATGCAAAATACTATATATAAGCTTTTGAGATTTGAACCTTTTACCATTTGATTTATATTAAAATCCATATTGTTTAGCTAAATGTATATTTATATATATCAAGTTCAATTAGCCTCACTGGTAGAATCAATGATTTTGAATTCTCACCGGTTTGATTTCTGATTTGCTTTTTTTACAAATTGCAATGGTTGCAATGACATCCTTCAAAGTGAAGTGCATTGAATTGAAATTTGTGCAGGGTATTCCGGATTCTTATTCTTATGGGTTATGCTTGTGTGTTTTGTTGTTTGGCAGAACGACAGTATTTAGCCATTCTCAAACAGTGGTGGTGTGTGGTAATTGCCAGACTGTTCTATGCCAGCCAACTGGTGGTCGAGCTAGACTCACCGAAGGTTGCTCTTTCAGGAAAAAGGGTGACTAATTCTCTCAGTCTGAGGTTGGAAGACGAGTTTTGATTGGTACGTTTCTTCCCTTCTCTTGATGTGTTAAATTGGTCTTCAATTAAGTAGCAATGTCAATGATTTAGAAATGACCATATTGGTTTTTAATGAATGGATTGAGTTCTACATTTGGTTGATTCTCTTTACTGGTTCTAGGCAGAAATTTCCATCTTTTCTTTCAAGCATTCGTATCTAACCAGAACTCTAGATCCCAAATCCTAAACTTATCGAAAGTTAGAGATTAGTGAAGAACATTTTTGCATTTTGGGTGCAGGTGAATCTTCGATAATGTGATGTTAATTGGAGCAATGTTTCTCAGTTTGAAAATGCCATCTTGCAAAGGTTAACCTGCAAAGAAGTTACATCTAGAGGCGATGACCGTTAAATGAGGTTTTAGTGAGTTATCATTTCCTTGAGAATCAAGTAATCTATTTCGAAACTTTTAACCGTAATAGTTTTCGCGTTAGCACAATTTTAGCACTCTACTTGGTGTTTTAAACGCATGGAATGATGCATTTTTTTTCCCTCTGTTGTGTTGTTGTTTATTATTTTTTATATTGTGAGGCCTTGCTCGAATTAAACAGATACTTGGTGATACACATCGGACGGTAGTGCTATTCATCTGAGTCATTTCTCCGAAAATTATTTAAATTTGTTATTAACTTAACATTTAAATATTTTATGAATGATTTGAGGTCCGAGCTTAGGGGTTGGTCCGAGTCTAACTCGAATAGTTTTTTTTCTAAAAAAAAAAAACTATACCATAGCCTGATCAAAGGAGAGATTGGCTTTTATTCGCTTAACTCGTAGTTCATTTAGTAAAATTTGAATATGATATGTTTAATAAATGTGCAACACATTTATAAGAAATTTGGAAAAAAAAGAAGATGAGAGAATAATCTATAAAATCAAGCGTTGTGGTATTAGGGTTTGAGCTTGATTGTTTTTTTTTTCAATTTGGTACTTATTTATTCAAGAAAAAAAAGCTTTTTATTGATTCAATTTTTACGATTGTATTTAAGTTATGAATTTTTGAAGGAAATACTATTATAAATAGAAGACACTACTAACTTATGTACAAATTCCATTTATAAAGTAATGGAAGAATTTAAAAGTAAATTAGAGATGTATCATTTTCATTAAACTGTTTCAATTGTTAGATCAACTTGATGATAAATTCTAGACAATCAAGAAGTTATCATCAAAAGTTCTAAGAGACCAATCACATCAAAAAGTTATCGTCAAAAGTTCTTAGAGACCAATCACATCAGTGATGTATAAAATGTTAAAGTCTTAAATGACTTATCATTTTTCTCAACATTTCAAATTTTAATTTTACAAATATTATATTGACTTTATTACCTTAAACGAAAATAGAGCAGGTAAGAACCATGACAGTTTTTAAAGAAAAATATAAATTACAATAGCATGGATTGAAATTCAGAGAACATTGTTAAAGAAGTTATGGCCATCAATCAACACGAAAACCGACATCATTGCTAGTAAAGTTAAGATTTGATTTAGAATTTTTAGAAAAACAATAATAAGTTTTGAATGATAGTTATTAAATCAATTAATTAAAATTACATTGATTTTTTTAAGCAAATAATAATTTAGATTATAAAAAAAAAAAGAAATAAAAAAAATTAAAATTCAGTTGGTAAAGGCTGTATTAAACGGAAAAAATTGGATGATGTAATAGAGGTAAAAACCAAGGAATAGAGTGAGAGTAGTGGGGTGATCGACGATCGTTACCTTATCACACCTATTTTCTCTCTCCCCAATCCTTTCGTCATCTTCCTTGCGCTATAAATCAAAGCAAAACACTATTATAGGAGCTCAAAATCTCAATTTGTCTCCATTTTTTATTTGCAATGCCACCACCAACAGCTACCCTCTCTGTTCCTTCATCTACTTCTCCATCTCTCTTCCCCCTTTCTTCCTTCTCTTCCTCCAATAATCCCCATGTCAGCAGCTTCTGCCCCGCCCCCACCACTCTCCCCAAATTCCCTTCCCTCTTCAAGCCCAAAACCCCTCTTCGCAACCTCACCCCTCTCTCCGCCGTTTCCATCGAGAAAGAAACCCTCATCTCCGAGCGCCCCCACACTTTTCTCCGTGAAGCCGACGGAGGAGATGACGGTTCCGTCAGGTCTCGCTTCCAGCGCATGATATTGGAGGCCCAGGAAAGCGTGTGCGCTGCCCTCGAGGCTATTGACGGAGCTGGCAAGTTCAAGGAAGACGCTTGGACGAGGCCTGGTGGCGGTGGGGGTATTAGTAGGGTGTTGCAAGACGGTGCTGTTTTTGAAAAGGCTGGTGTTAATATCTCCGTTGTTTATGGTGTTATGCCCCCTGAAGCTTATCGGGCTGCCAAGGCTGCTGCCGATGATCAGAAGCCCGGTCCCGTTCCTTTTTTCGCAGCAGGAATCAGCTCGGTAATTCACTGTTTCCCATTTTATTTTCTTGAATTTTGGTCAATTCCATTGAAAGATCCAAATGTGATAGTACTGTATTTCGGTGTTTTTTTCAGGTTTTGCATCCAAAGAACCCGTTTGCTCCTACATTGCATTTTAATTATAGATATTTCGAAACTGATGCTCCTAAAGGTACTTAATTTATCCATTATTATTTGCTGTTGCTGATGCCGCTGCCGCTGCTGCTGCTGCTGAAATGGTAGTTTAGAAGGATATGAATGCATTTCTTTTCATTGGCAATTCAGTAGCAATGAATATATACTTTATAGTTTGCTTTCTTACCTGTTCTTCACAAACAAAAAAAGGTATAGTTTGTTGATGAAATTATTAAATTTGCGTTACTTACCTCAGTTGCTTTCACTGTACATTGTCATTGTGCATAGCATTAGTCTTTTTCGTGCATTCAGACTCTTCATTTTATTAAAAGTATTCGTGTTCAACACCCATGCCCAAGACTTATTCAGACATGGGTCCAAAGACCCTCCAAATACAAGCAAATCTTTGAAAGAATCGAACATGCTTGTGTTAAAGACATATCTGAGTCTGACACTCACATTAGAGTCCAAGTAACATGGTTTTATTTTGCGACTCGTCTTTGAAATGTGCAGATGCTCCTGGAGCACCTAGGCAATGGTGGTTTGGTGGTGGAACTGATTTGACTCCAGCTTACATCTTTGAGGAGGATGTCAAGCACTTCCATTCAGTAAGTTGGATTTTTCTTTCTTTCTTATGCCCTTTTTCTTCTTTAATTCTACCCCCAGTAAAACTTGAAATATCTGCATTTAGCAGGATTGAGAGACCAAGGAGGTTCACAAGTTAAATTAGTTCAAATATTGGTGGTTTCCATTTGATTAAGTAAAATTTGTAGAAATTCAAATATTTGAATAGAAACTTTTTATTTGAACATCTTACTAAATATTATTTACAGATTTACTGGAAAGCACATGGATGAAATCCTTTAAAGTGTAGTAACTTCTGTTCCTTTTTAGGTTTTAGTATAACTTGTACGTCAATTGGAGACTACCGTTTCTACTACCATTGGATTGCACATGCCAATCTTAAAAGATAACCTGCAAAATTTTTATTCCTATTGCAGTTGATATGTATGTAGAGATCATTAATTCTAGCTTGTAAAATATTATTTGGACAATGAAATATGTTTCTGGATGTTCTTTTGCTAATATTGGCTTTCATTTTTAGATACAAAAAAAGGCCTGTGACAAGTTTGATCCATCCTTTTATCCTCGATTCAAGAAATGGTGCGATGACTATTTTTACATTAAGGTATGGTTTTACGAGATCTTTTCAGTGTCATACATGATGTTCCTTTATTTTCCCCAGTTTTAGAGTTTTATAGCATTTGAATTAACAAACATAGAAAATATTGCCAGTCAATGCGTGACACTGTGATTATTGCCTTTTCATTTTTGCTCCATGATAATATTACTAATTATGTTTCATATTGGGGAAAGAGTCTTAAGAGTGTTGTGTCACAAACAGTGTAATGGTTATCACTATTGTCTAGGCATGCACCTAGATGGTAGGATGCAGTGCAAACCAACTGAAGCACCTTCCATCAATTGGGTGAGATCACCCGAGATTAGGCACACTCCTTTTGCACTAAGCATGTTTTTCTTTTTAAGGTGAATGGTGACCAACAAGCTTAGCTTGACTTATATGCCTCTTTGGGTTCCTTAGTTTGTAATATTTATATTTGATATGATCTATATTGGGAACAATAAAAAATGGGGGTATATACTTAATGGACAACGGTTTTTTTTTTCTTTTTGGTGAAATTGAAATGATTTGGGTAACTATGAAACAGTCATCTACATTAAAGATAAAGGGGGTGTTATTTGCATTGGAAGCTTGGTGGTTTTTTCAATAACATCAGTAGCTTGTTTGGTGATCATAAATGTTCTAAAAGCATTCTTTATATATAATTATTTCCTCTTGTTGACCATTCTCATAATTTTACCTTTTTCTCCATTTAATTATGAGTTTAATTATTAAACTTTATGTTTACTTTTAATGCTATATGCAGCATCGAGGTGAAAGACGAGGGCTCGGGGGAATATTTTTTGATGATCTAAATAACTATGATCAAGAGATGCTTCTTTCATTTGCCACTGGTAATTCCTCAAGACTCAGATTAATTTCGAGTGTTCCATACCTAAAGGAAGCAACTCTAGTGGATTTGTGTTTTTTAATGTACCAATTTACTATCAATTTGCAGAATGTGCGAATTCTGTGGTTCCTGCATACATACCAATCATAGAGAAAAGGAAGGATACACCGTTCAATGAGAGCCAAAAAGCATGGCAACAGTTGCGAAGGGGCCGCTATGTAGAATTCAACTTGGTATTGAACTGATCAATAACTAAACTAGAGAGATTGGAAATCTTAAATTTCTCTTAAAATATGGGCTTTAAATTATATTTCATTTGTTAATGGAAGGTCTATGATCGAGGTACTACATTCGGACTGAAAACTGGAGGTCGAATTGAAAGTATTCTTGTTTCTCTCCCTTTATCTGCACGATGGGAATATGATCATGTAAGCTTCCTTCCCTTTTCCATCCAAGTTTAAAAAAAAAAAAATTGACATAGTTCTTTGTAAATATTCACTGTGATATATTACCAAGAAAGTGTAACTTATAATGGAGGGTCTTTTTCTTTTAATGACATACAGAAACCAGAAGAGGGAAGTGAAGAGTGGAAACTGTTAGATGCCTGCATCAATCCTAAGGAATGGATCTGATACTTCTCGTTGAGTTTCTTTCAATCCTTTCGATAATTCCCATTGGTTCCTTTATTTTTAAGATGCTCTTCTTTTAGGGAGTGTCTTCTTGCAGTAGTAGTTGTAAGCTTTAGCTTCATGGATTTGTTGGTATTAATGCAAATCACGTGAATGTAATTGGATGCCCTATAATACGCATTGCTTAGAGTTAAGAGGTCTAACAGTTGCTAATGGATTGTGTATCTGTTAACATATTTCTGTTCTTTTTTGGCCTGAAATCTTTGTGTTCTTTTTTGGCCTGACATCTTTGTGTTATTAAAGTGGGGGGATCTTTTCATAAGGCTCCATCACTTTCATTAATAATTATCAATCTATCACTGTCCAACATTATATGCAGGATCATAGATCCATCAATATTAACGACGGACACATAGCAGCTAATAGCTTTATCCTCAAAAGGTTGGTTGACTACTTCGTTGTTAAGTCAACTATGTCTTGTACTAGTCAAAAGAAAAGATTATCCAAGATAATATACCATATTTCTGAACTTTCTTTCACCTATAGAAAGGTATATCCACAAAAACTTTGATGAACAGTGAAGATTACCGAATTCAAAAAGAATTTCCCTGAACTCCCCAAACACGATGGCATGGCTCTTATTGTTGTGTTGAATTTTGATCTGGCCAATCGAGGAACTTGTACCCGAGAAGTGAAGGTGGTAGATATGACTGAGTTGACGATGATGGGTTATCAGGGGGATATATATAATCCTTTCCATATCCAAGTTCCTTCATAAGTTTGGTTGGTGCATTCCTTAAATGAAGCGGCACTCCCTCGTTTTGTCCTACAGATTCCCGAACAACCTTCTGTGCAGCTCTGATGGCTCGATACACGGAGATAGACTTAGGAGCCAAAGCCAAGTAAGCAGCACATTGTGCAAGTATCACATTGCACTCGGGCATGCCCAAGAAATGACAAGCTTGATAGCAGGCAACAGCTTGGTTTAGGGCTAATGGATCAGCCAACCCAACATCCTCACTGGCAAACCTTATTAGTCTTCGTGCAATGTATAGAGGCTCTTCACCTCCTTCCAGCATTCTTGCCAACCAATAGATCGCTGCATCCGCATCGCTTCCTCGCATCGACTTGTGGAGGGCACTGATCAAATTGTAATGCTCTTCCCCTGCTTTGTCATATGCAAGATGCTTGCATTGGAGAGCTTCTTTAACATCATCCACTGTAACAACTGCTTCAAAGGAACCATTTTGTTCTAGTTGATTGTCAGCCACTCGAGCAGCCGCCGTGGTGGCAGAGATTTCCAAAGCATTCAATGCCACACGAGCATCACCATCACAATTCATGGACAGAAATTCAATAGCATCATCCTTAACATCGACCCTCATGCCTACGCTCTGAGACAATCCCTTCTCATTATCATTAACTGATCTCTTCAAAAGAGTTTCAATATGATGAGGTTTTAAAGGATTCAATGTAAGAACCCTACACCTAGACAACAATGGTGTAATCAAATGAAACGAAGGGTTCTCAGTGGTTGCCCCCATAAACACAATGCTTCCATCTTCAATCACAGGCAAGAAAGAATCCTGTTGTGATTTATTAAACCTATGAACTTCATCAACAAAAAGTACAGTCCTCTTATTATTCTTAACCCTCATTTTCCTAGCTTCCTCAACAGCATCTCTAACATCCTTAACCCCACAAGTAACAGCAGATAAAGATACGAATCGATACATAGACCGGTCTTGAGCCGAGTTAACAATGGATTTAGCAATGGAAGTCTTACCAGTACCAGGAGGACCCCAAAAAATAATGGAAGGGATTCTATTGCGATCAATAGCAGAATGGAGAAGAGAATTGTTACCCAGAATGTGTTCTTGACCAACAACTTCGAAAACAGTACGAGGACGCATCCGTTCCGACAAAGGCTCATGGGTTCGATCGGTTTTGCCTAGTTGAATGGTGGGTTTGGGATGTTGCAACTTTTGACGTTTGCTATGGAGCGGAGATGGGGTGGTGGAATCATCATCTGGATCGTGTTCGGGTACAGTATGGATGCTTGGGGCGGTGGCAGTGGGTTCAGGAGATGAAGGGGAAGTGGAAATCTTGGTGTGAAGATGGAAGAAGCGGTCGAGTTTTGGTTGAAAGGGGGGAGGAGAGGGGTTTGGGTTCTGGTTCGGGTTCGGGTTCGGGTTCGGGTTCGGGTTTGGATTGCAGGATTTGTGGGAAAGGATCCATTCGGTGGCTTTGAGGGTGGATTTGCCGCCGGTGGCCGCTAGAGCCTGTGCTGCTAATTCACTTGAGAACCCCATGCTTAGGAGCTGCTCCATCTCCATGGGAATCCGGCACAGCAATGGAACTGTAAAATAAAAGGAACCCTTTTGAATGAGTGAAATAAATATATTTATCTTCTATTTGTAGAATACAATAGGCAATAGCTAGGCCCCAAGTCAGCCTCCTCCCATTTCCCTATTGGCCCGGGTCTCTTTATATTTATTTGTATTTAATTGGGAGTGCAGACTGAGACTGGGCATAAAGAGTGATGGCACACCGCCTTTCAAGTCCTCTCTACCGACGCCTCTCTTCTTCATTTAGCACCGCCACCAAAGGCAAAGTTCCTCTTCTTTACAAAAGCCCAGAGATCAACGAAGACAACGGGAGTGAAGCCGTGACACTCCAAGTCCTTTCATGGGGCAGGGGAGCATCAGGCCAACTAGGTGGTGGCATTGAAGAAATCAGAATATACCCATCTCCAGTAGCCAATCTCCTCTTTCCCCGTGCTTCCTTTTCCCTCTCTCCAACCCCAGGCAAAACCCAAAACCAAGATCAAAAGGATCAAACTTTGCATTCGGTTGGGATATCATGCGGGTTGTTCCATTCGGGTTTGGTTGTCGGCGGCAAGTTGTGGATGTGGGGAAAAGGTGATGGAGGTCGTCTCGGTTTTGGTCATGAAAATCCTGCATTTTTGCCTACTTTGAACCCTCACTTGGATTCTGTTTCCTTTGTCGCTCTTGGTGGTCTGCATTCTGTGGCTCTAACTTCTAAAGGCGAGGTCTTTACTTGGTCAGTTCTCTTCGTCTTCCTTGATGTTGATCCAATTCTAGCTATTATCCTTGATATAAAGAACTTCGCTCCGTGTTATTTTCTCCTTTGAATGATTTTTGATAATTAGTCAGCTGAAACATACAGTTGACTAGATACCAGAAACTAAGTTTATAACATTATATGAGAATTCAAGTTGATATTCAAAAAGCTTATTCAGGATAACAGAAGAAAAATGATTGTGGAAGTGGAGCCTTTTTCTATGGTTATAGGCCTTAGCGTTATAGGTCAGTGGAAGGAGTTAAATCTATTGGAGAGGAAACATGGGATTGAGGAGATAGATAAATGAAAGATCGGTAGAGACCAAGTGAGCTCTAGTTTTGATGATTGAATGTATGAATGTTACTTCAATGTATGTTAAATATAGAAGGTTTATATGGATCAATGAGGCCAAACATCTTTTTCAAGATCAAGCTCAAGATTTCTTATACTACTGCACCAGAGATGTGTGATTAACGAATAGCCATTATAATGTATTGTATCAGAATTCACATATTAGAAATATAAAATTGAAGCTTTTAAGTAAACCAAATGATTCTTTATAATCATTAATCCTACTGCATGAATTTTGGATTTTCATTTGTTTTTTGTACACTTTTTCTTCTTTTTCCCTTTTAAATAAGTTATAGAGTGAGAAAGTTAGATAAGGAAAATAGATGTTATTTTGAGATTCGTATCCTGGAAATTATTTGGGTAAAAGCTGGCCATGATTACGGACTTTGTGGTAGAGGCCGTCCTTACCTCTCAACTGACAAGTGTGTTGGAGAGGTGAAGGAAGAAGACAGTTCAAGCTAGTTCTTTGTAGATGTTCGTTTTTATTTTATTTATCAACTGAATCCTCTTTATAGGATAGAAGTGGTGAAGCTTTTTTCTTAATTAGCTGTCTATTAAGTTACGAGTCTGGTACTCTTGCTTCAGTTGAATTGTTTTTGGCCAAAACCATTAGTACAAACTATTTCTCTTCTTAAAATGAAGTTTGCAGGGGTTATGGGGGTTTTGGTGCACTTGGACATCGCGTTTATCATAGAGAACTCATCCCAAGATTGGTAGAAGGCAACTGGAGTAGAAATATACGTCATATTGCAACTAGTGGGACACATACTGCTGCCATCACTGAATCAGGTTTTCAATGTTGTCAATCATCATAATATAGATCTCGACTTCCTTTACCTGTGATCTTGCTTTATGAAACTCATGTCAATGATTAACTTTTGTCATTTTAATGAATCATGATACGTAAAGTCCCTGTGCTTAGAATGTGGAAACAATTAAGAAATAAATTGAACCTGAATGTATGTTCTCAAAAGACAAAGATACTTAATGCAATCTCAATACTTATTACATTTCTAGTTTATCATCAACTTTTTGGAAGAAAATATGCCTCAGCCATAGTATCAGATATGATTTTTTACAAACCTGGATAATTTGAATGCAGTGCAATATATCATTTTTCAAGCATCATACAGCTTGTGCTCTGCTTTCTTTTTGTGTATCTTTGTATGTCCAATCACTTGTTTAATAAACGAAGGTGAACTTTCTGAACCATCAAACTGCAACACTAGTCTGTAAAATAACTTCTGACATGCTCGGTACTTCCATTTCCCTGTATGTGGAATCTCTCTTGTCGTCAGATATGACAACTGATAAAAATGTACATTCAGAACGGAGAAGATTATAATACTTACTATTTAGCTCTTGGATACCATGCCCAGCAGCATTTTTGTCTGTACAAAAGGTAAAATATAGTAGAAAGGAGAAGGGAAGAGTGTATCGATGGCAGAAAGGCTTGGTTTAGTTAATGGTAACTATAAATTGAAACTTTGAAGAAGAATGCAGCAAACAATGGGAAAGGGAAGGAGAATCATGTACCTTAATGTATGCTGAAAAAATAGCAAATTGGTGTTATTAACAGGTTTTAGATGTCATGCTATCTATCATGTGTGCTCATTTCTCACATTATTGGTGGTCATCTTCGTATATATGTTTTGTTGCTTTGCCTGATCTGAATACAGCTGTTTTTCGTTGAATTAGGAGACTTGTACACCTGGGGCCGAGAGGAAGGGGATGGCAGATTAGGTCTTGGTCCTGGTCGGGGCCCAAATGAAGGAGGTGGACTTAGTATCCCATCCAAAGTGAAAGAATTACCTACTCCTGTTGCTGCAGTTTCTTGTGGTGGTTTCTTCACAGTAGCATTGACGGAGGATGGACAACTTTGGAATTGGGGTGGTAATGTCTCTCTACCTGTCTATATATTTTACATTTTGTTATATCGTTCCTATGGGTATTTAATTATTTTTTATCCAAAAGATAGATTAGAAAGATAAACTATCTAATGTCTACCGAGACAAACACTAATTAAGGAGCAAAACGTAGCCAAAATATAATACCACGACTTTAAATATTTTCTGAAACTTGTACCCTTGTTTGCCAAGCATACTACATGGACAGGCAACATGGTTAGCTTGAAACTAGGAATTAGGGTCAACAAGGTGTGAGTTATGGTTATAGTAAAGCATGGAGAAAAATATGGTTACTGCATACTGAAAACTGAAATCTTACAGTACTGGAACATGTAAGGAGCCTGTTAAGGATGGCTCGAGGATTAAAGAGCTTGGTTTAGTTGAATTCATCAATTTACTTCCTTATCCTGCCTTTTTTTCATTTGACCTTTTTAGTTTGTGGTGAAGATATCTTTATATTGATTTCCTGCAACTTGTTTTTTATTTGTTTGTTTTGACTAATTTTCATTTTTTTCTATTTCACGATGCATCACCTTCCTGGAATAGTTTGCTGAATACCTATATATATATATATATATATACACTTTATGTTTACTCAGCAAACTCTAACTATGAGCTTGGAAGAGGTGATAAGGTTGGTGGTTGGAAACCGAAACCAATTCCCAGCCTTGAAAGTACTCATATCGTTCAGATAGCAAGTGGTGGATATCATTCTCTTGCATTAACAGGTAAAACCAGTGCCACATGTCCCTTTTTTTTTTTTTTCCTTTTATTGGTATACTATAATTATTGATTATTCCTTCTGTATTATTTTAGATGAAGGTAAAGTACTTTCATGGGGCCATGGGGGACATGGTCAGTTGGGTCATTCTTCCATACAAAATCAAAAAGTTCCTGCAACAATTGAAGCTTTGGCTGATAAACGTGTTGTCTATATCGCCTGTGGAGGTTCATCTTCGGCAGCTATTACCGGTATGTCATGTATATGTCTTTGGTAAATATTGTGTATTAGATAGCTCAAGCTTGTAGTTTCAATCATATAACAATTTAGCCATGAAAAGTGTCCACCCTTTTATATCTTTCATATTTATGCAGTCAGAAATAATGTCAGCTTTTAAGCAAATCTCTGCCAGTATGAAATATTCAAATATTCGACTTTTTTGCTCAGCAATATAAACTAGTTTCATAGCTTGACTCGGACCTAGGTTCTGTACATAGCCCTAACAACCAACACCTGAGCCGGGTAGCTGGATACGGTTGTATGTGCATTTTACTGATATTTTTGGTTCTGAACAGATGAAGGGAAGATATACATGTGGGGGAATGCAAAAGATCAACAACTGGGAGTTCCTGGATTACCAGAGGTTCAAGCAAGTCCTGTTGAAGTCAATTTTCTAATGGAGGACGACGGATTGGGAACCCATAACGTGCTATCCGTTGCAGTCGGTGCATGCCATGCCATGTGTTTAGTCTCGAGATCACCTTGTTAACGATGATGTGATAAAACAAATTCACATACGAAACTTTAACAATAGGGTCCGCAATTTTGTTTTGAAGGACACAATGAGTTCCAAGGTTGAGTCCATGGCGAAATGATTCCCAATGAGGTTAGGCAAACAGCATTAAAGAAGCTAAAATTAATCTCCATTCTTACATATTTAAGCCTTCTGATATTTGCTGCCTACTCGATTTAATAATAAAATAACAAAATCAACAAACCAAATAAATAATAATAGGAATATGAACATTCACTTTATAATTTTTAACAATAAAATTAAATATTTAAACTAGCTAAAATTCAATTTAAATGACTTTTAATCTTTTTTACTTTTTTACTAATTCAGCCTGTCTTTAGTTCAATCGTATTAATTTAGTCAATTTTATCGATTTGACCAATTGATATTAATCTATTTCTAACAATCATGACTATTTCACATTTGGAAATTATTTTGAATATATAATACTACATATTTAAACTTTTAATCATTATATTTTAATATCAAATAAATTACCTCGTACTCTTAATTGATATTTAAACAATAAATATGAATCAAACATATTAATTTTTTAGACTTGCTTGTGTAGTTAGCAATCTTCATCACCAATATATTAAATATATTTTAATATCTAAAATGAGAAAACATTTATTATGGTAATATCTTTTGAGATTTTTTTTAAAAAATTAATTATCATGGTTAATAGAAAACATAATCATCTGATCGAGTTACATCAGAAACTAAATAATTGTTTTAATAACTTGAAACCTAAAATCTGTTAAATTGATTATCAATTGTTAAAAATCAATTTCTCCTCAACCGGTTGAAGTTAAAAATAAAATGGATCCTAAACAGCTAAAAGGAACATTAGAGCGGGACCAAGAAGGGAAACATTGGCACTTAAACCCATTTTTCCGTTTTGCAACTTTGGGTTCATGAGATCAACAGCCAAAAGATCCACCAGCGCCATATATATTAGGTTCCCGGCCGACGCTGCATTCAACATCCCTTCCACAACTAATGTCATCGGGTTGCTCTCATTGTATGTATTTGATATTCTTATTCCTATCCCAATTCCCACCGGCGTAGCCAATGAGAACAACAGTACCATAATCGCCACACATCGAACCTTGAATCGTGCCTGCAAAATGCTCCACCGAGTCCCATGCCTTCAAAGAACTGATGAAAAGTGAGTGCAGCCATCAATAGTTTTATAGTCTTAGGACTTTTCGAAGCACCCGAAAATATCCCTATATCACAGAGTGCATCACTATTCTCAATTCCAAAACCTGTGATACTAGGTATCAAAGAAGCTGAGTTGAAATCGAAATTGAACTTGCATGAGTATGAACATGTAAAACATCTATTTCATTTTCCTCTGTTTTCTTCTCTTGGTCGCCATGGGCCTGTTGGGTGATATTTAGGTGAGACTTGGTGTAATGAGAAGTAGCAAACGTATCTACCAACAACGTAGTAATCGGACAAACGAGAACTTCCACCAAAGGTTTTCATGAGGCAATGAGATGTGAAGTTCTCGGTAGCATCGGGTAGAACATGGATAAACCTCGTGAGCAATATGACTCAGGCCGCAAACGCTTTGATGACGAAGAAAACGTCCTTTTCGGGATATAAAGCAAGGATAGTTTTTCCTAGTAGCGGAAAACAAACACCGATGGAAGAATGGAAACTATAGCGGCCATCTTGTACTTCAAAGCGAGTGCCTTGTTTCGATCTTCATTCTCGAGTTCGCATGTGCAGTCTCCTCGTACCAGGGGAGGAAACAAGATGGAAAAGGGACGAAATGTGGAGAGCTGGGGTTGGTTGAATTTGATCATGGTTGGGACATTGTGACCATGAAGCATGAAAGTAAAAGGGATTGCTCACAACGCCCCACTATGAATAACACTACCTCTTCTACTTTCCCGTCAATCCCTTTCATGGTTTCCCAACCATATCAAATTCAGCCAACCCCAGCTTTTCACATTTCTTTCCTTCTTTCTCATCTTGTTTTCTTCCTTGGTATGAGGAGACTGCCCATGTGAACTCGAGAACGAAGATCGGAACAAGGCACTAACTTTGAAGTACAAGGTGGCCGCTATAGTTTCGATTCTTATAGCTGCATTTGGATGGGGAACTAGTCCACCTCCCTCATTTGTTGGCTCAACTTCACACCAACAACGCCACTTATAAGATTGATCATGCAAACTCAACTTCACACCTAATTCAACTGATAAAACTACCAATTCTTAATTTAATAATAAAATAATAGAATCAACAATAAATAAAAAAAAAACCAAATAAATAATAGTATTCATTTTATAAATTATAACAATAAATTTAAATATTTAAACTAGCCAAATTTCAATTTAAATGACTTTAATCTTTATTTTTACTTAGTTCAAGTAAGTATTTTACTAATTCAACCCTTCTTTAATTTAATGGTATCAATTGAGCTAATTTTTTCGATTCGACCAATTGATATTAATTCATTTATGGAAATCATGATTATTTCACTTTTAAAAATTATTTAAATATATAACATTATATATTTGAATTTCTAATCATTATATTTTAATATAAAAAATTTATTTAATACATTATTAAAAGAGTTAATTGATATTTAAAAAATAAATATAAATTAAACGGATTGATTTTTAGAGTTAGCAATCTCCATCACCAATTTATTAAATATATATTAACATATAAAATGAGAAAATATTTTATTATAATAGGATATTGTCAAATCCTTTTTAAATCAACAATTGTGATTAACAAAAAACATAATCATTTGATCAAACTACATTAGAAGTTTAGAATTCTTGCTAATAACTTGAAACCTAAAGCCTATTAAATCAATTATCAAATATTGGAAATTAGTCTCTCCTTTAATGTTGAAACCGGTTAAATTGATTAAAAAAAAATTCATATTTTTCAATGCAAATCTTATATAGCTTAATCCACCGTAGACTTATCTCCCTTTTTATGTTGAAAGGTTGATTTTAAAAATTTTCACAATATCTTTTTATAATGAGATCTTTAAATAAATACCACCATAAAATATTATTTATACATTCAAATAAAACTTTACAAACAATTTATATTAATTACTTAAAAAATCTAAAATTTATATTTTATATATCAAAATATTGGCAAATTAGCATAATATGTCATTTTTAAAAGTTATTTAAGGTTTTACGTCATTTTTTTCGATATTTAGGGAAATAGTCCGATTTTGAAAAGAGAAACAGAAAACGCATCCAATAAGATGGGTTTTCAATTGAGGTCCCAGGAATAAAAATGCTTTTTTCAAATCAAGTTTTTTTTTTTTAAATAGATTAACTCCTTTGGCTATATGGTTAAATTTTAGTGGTTTTGTCTTAAGTTTCGAGTTTGATTCTTCTCCTACTCACATCCGTATCTTTTATTTTACGTTGTTTTAAAATTTTTTTATTTTTAATTAATGTTATTAACACATTAGCTTCTCTAGTTAGATGGTTAAATAATAATTTCATCCTTAAGTGTCAGGTTTGATTCATCTTCTAAACACATTTATATTTTTTATTTCATATTTCAAGCTTTTTTATTTTTAATTAATAAATATATTATTTTCAAGTTTTTTTTTAATTCATCTTTTTCATTAATAACACTTTTATTTATAAAATCAAATAATTATTTCAAATATCACTATTTTTAGTAAATATAATTTTTAATTGTGTAATATTTATTTTTTTAATCCATATCATGAGTGTAATAAATTTTAGTATTATATATTTTTGTATGTGTATTTGAAATAATTAATTAAAATATTTCACATATAAAATATTTGAAATATCATACCCACAATTTAAATGAAAAAACAATGATATTTGAAATATTTTATAAATAAAAATAATAATTATATTTGAAATAATTATTTGATTTTACAATATTAGAAATCACCATACCCACAATATAGGTGGAGAAAATAAACATTTGACATATAAATATTATATATAAAGAAAAATATATAAAAAATTTCATTGATATTTTTAAAAAATAAAATATATTTAACATAATGATAAATATCTAAAAATATATTTTTTTATATCATTATTAATTTATTTATATAAATAAATGAATTATTAATTTCAAATATTTTGAACATGATGGCATATATAAAATATATAATTTTATTATATAATTACATGTTTATTAGTTAATTTTATAAATAAAAAAATTATTAATTAAAAAGATGAATTAAAAATAAAATAATTTGAAAACAATATATTTATTAATTAAAAATATTAATTAAAATAAAAAAAGAGCTTAAAACAACATGAAATAAAAAATACATATAACACTCCATACTCGACCCGATTGTCGAGTTCGAGCTATGAAATGTTACATTTGTTGCCGGAACAATTACAAATAATTGCAACTCGATTCAACAATTCATACATTTTGTTAAGCTCAATAAATAGATATTACCTCATATTTATTGTTCAAAACACATTAAAATCAAGTATTAAAACAACTAGACACTTTATTTCTTACTTCATTAATTCACATGCAATACTCTATACCGTGAAATTTGTTTCATACCCCTTTTCTTCCAAGTTTTGATGATGTAATGAGATGTGTTGAGGTTGTCATTTTGTACGAAAACTTCAATTCGATCTTTCGCCTATGCGTTGAAGATAATGCATTAAGCTCGTGAAAGCTTAATAAGTACCCATAAATTTAAATCTTACCATTTCTTTAATTTAATTATTAGTAACAATATTACTAATATAGTTTCATTAACAAATCATTTAAATCTAGAGACTAATCAATATATTTACTAAATTTACTAATACTTTAAATCTTACTGATTTACTATTGCTTTCACTTAACACTTTTCGTTTTGCCCACATTAGACTC
Organism: Gossypium stocksii; assembly: GCA_020496765.1. Taxonomy (NCBI): domain Eukaryota; kingdom Viridiplantae; phylum Streptophyta; class Magnoliopsida; order Malvales; family Malvaceae; genus Gossypium; species Gossypium stocksii. The sequence goes on from CM035623.1 coordinate 9,713,745, forward strand.
AATAAAACATATAGGATATGCAGAACAATCACTTTTATTTGCATCGAAATGCCACTGTCACTGATTTGCACTAAAGTGCGAATTCACTGTATTAACCGCTATCTATCTGTATCCAATATGTCTATATCTTGTCTACTTGGGCATTATATTGTCATTTTCATTGCCACCATTTATCAATTAATGGCATATAAAACTTCACGCTCGTTACAATTTAGTCATTATTTCAAGAAAATATGTTCATTAAATTAACACTTTAATATCACTTAGAATTAAACTCACGATCATAAACACTTCATTAAAATTCTCCATTAATATTTTATTACGTATATCAAATTTTGATCATTTTGCTAACTAGTCTTCTTTACATAAACTTCACTTACTTTACAATCTTTTCAATTTAGTCCCTACTAGCATATATTTTCATTAATCACTATCTTCTCACTTAGTAATCACTTCACTTTTATATGTCATTACACTTGAATATGTTATTTCAAAATCTTAATACACTTAGTCACTTTTGTATATTTTACAATTTGGTCCTTTTCAATATTATATATATATATATATATGTATATATATATATATATATATATATACTACATAATCACTTTAAATCAATTCTCTTCTGTGTAACACTTCACTTGAATAAATTTTTCTAACATTTTTAATTCTTGTAGTCATTTCTAAGTATCTTGAAGATTTAGTTCTAACATGAAATAAAAAAAAATACGAATTTGCGTAAAAGAGGATTCAAACCCGAGATCTAAAAAAACTACTAAAATTTAACCATCTAACTAAAGAAGTTAATATGTAAAAAAAGAACACGGTTTGTAAAAAGTATTTTCAAAATGCGCATCCCATAATATGCATTTTCTACCACCTCAACTAAACTTATTTCTTGTTACCCTCTTCAAAATCGATCTATTTCTCTAAATATTAGAAAAAAGAATCTCTAAATATTTTTTAAAATCAATATATACTTAAAATTTGTCCCAAAATATTCATACTAAATTACAATATATTACTTTTTTATACTTTTATTATAATTTAAATTGTTATTTCATCATTTTATAATGTTAACAAATTTAAATATCACTTCACTACTATTAGTTTAGCACTTGAGCTTTGTTTACCATTGAACTTGAAAAGCCCATTTCAACCAAAAAATAAATTATAATCAAGTAACTTTTCAAACCAAAACTTGATTTCAAATCGGAATTTTAACCCAAACAAAAAATGTTAGCTTTTTCGATAAAATTATTTTTTTTTTATCCCCATTAAATCTTCTATTTAACAAGGTCATGAACATTTTAACTTTTCAAAAGTAGTATTGGATAGCAATAGTGAACACTATCAAATTCTTCAAAAACATTTTTTCAAAACAACTTTTCAACCTCGATAATAAACCAACCCATAAACTTTCCAAAAGTTTCAAAAGTTATGCTAAACTAACCAAAACCTAATTTCCATAAATAGGTCACTGTCAAATACCCAGACTTCATCGAAGGGTAAAACCAAAGATAACCAGCTACAATGTAAGCTTTCTACAAGATATCACTAAAACCTTTTAGAAAATGTTCTCATGCATATTTAGACACTATAGCTACAAAGGGCAGCAGCAGAAGCAATATCAGATCTAATCATATGGTTCAATAGCAATCAATCATGTTAGTGAGACTTGCATCATATTACTAAATATTGTGCACAAAGGGAATTGAGAAATGGCAGATCTAGTCTCATCTCATGTCATAGATTAAATACTCGAAATCAAGCTTACAAATTTTATACCGAAGTTTTCTAAAAGCTGTTCTAAAACTGTCTGATGATATGAGAAACAGAATGAACTAATGCTTTTAACCAAGTCAAAACAGCAGAACATAGCCCTCGAAAAAACCACCTTACTTCTTATCTTCTTTCTCAGCCTCAGCAGCCTTCTTCAATCTGGCACCGATATGTCGTGCATTCATACGTTCGACACGAAGCTTGTTGTAGGCCTTGAATGACTTCATCTCCTCGGTGACCTTCACCAGCTCAACAGAAGGCTTCTCACGAGAAATAGGCATATATGGTCCTTGCACTTGGGTTGCAGTTGCAAGCTCCTCAGCAGTAGAATCACCGGCCTACAGGGACACACAAAACAAACAACATTTAGAAACACCAAACAACGCATAAAGGATTCAACAATTACACAGTGAAAATAAAACCCTATACAAGGTTTACCTTAGACTTGCGAGCACGTCTTGGGAAGACAACAAGTTTGGCCTTGTAAGTCTTAAGCCTCTGAACATTGGCTTGAAGACCTTCAAGAGATCGGTTCTTACGACGGTGATCAACTGAGATACCGATGGTGGGTGCAAGTTTCTTTGAGATACCCGCAGCCTGGTCAGAAACAATGGTTAGCAGTTAGGAACGTGAATTCGATGAAGCCATATGCAAACAATATCAAGATGGGAAATCCATCTTATCTAAACACACTAAACATAACAACTATACACATCCATTTACAAGCTTACAAAAGCACCACTAAGATTCAAATGAAGCTTATAAACTTGATAGTCCACAGATAAAATTGAAAACCCACAAATCTAATATAAGATTAAATGGAAAACCCTAAAACCAGAGAAAATAGAAAGATCCATACTTTAAGCTCTTCAAGGGTGAAACCCTTGCCAGCTCTCAACTTCATGTTATACTTCAAAGTCTGTCCATGGACAATAGGGCGTAGAGGTCCAGCAGTTGGCCTTGGGAAGATCCTCACGGCCTTCTTTTGCCTTGCTGCAAAAAACCCAAAACCCCATTACAAATCAAATGTTAGCCAATAAAAAAGAAACATAATCATTAATTTACCAAAAAGAAAAGCAAAGTATATTAGCTCACCAATTCTTCTTCTAGCCTTCCTTGCAGGCTGATTGAACCAAGTTTTCACATAGTTCTGCCAATGCTTCTTGAAATGGCCATTTGGCACAACATTGTTATGTTTAACCATGGCTTACCTGTGTGATTTAGCATAAACAAATCAAACCAAACCAAAATGTTAAATGATGATAACAAAATCTGAAAATAAACTTGGGGAAAAGAAATCAGAGAAAAGAAAGAGAGCACCTTTGGCTGAGAGGGATACTGACGGCGCAAGAAAAATTAAGCCTAAGGCACTACCTTCAGGGTTTTTCAAGCATGAAAAAGGTATATTCAAGTAGAATGGGCTAACTTTTGAAAGCCCAAATGAGGTGAATTATCAAAAAGGACAATTTTTTTTTAAACATTGGAATTTATACTATCTAATTTCCCCCATAAGATTTAGCCTTTAATTTGTATTAAAATATAATAAAAAAAACATAACAAATAAATTGATAAAAAATAGATATAATTAACTAGGTTTTGGTTAAATAGTAAAATACAAATATTAAAAATTATGAAAATTTAGATTCAAATCTTTATATTTCTATATAAAATATGAAATGATTTATTTTATAAAGTAAATATTTTTGTCATTATTCAAGTAAGTTAGTGTGCAATTCACTTGTAACATAAAACTTAACAAAGTGTTTAACATTAGTAGAGGTGAAATAAATTAAAAATAAAAGTATCTTCGTTACTACCTAATTGAATTAATATCTGATTGACTCGAAATATTAAACTCAAGAAAAATTTAATATTAATAGAGATAAATAAAATAAAAAATATTTTTATCATTATTTAGTTCAGATGATTTAACTCGTACCAAATATTATTAATTTTTAATTATTTTAATTAAATATTGGCTAAACTATAAGAATAAACATTTATGTATAATTTAAATTAAGTTTTGATAATTAAATTTTAATTAATTATAATTTAGTCACTAATATTATCAATTTATAATATTTTAATAGCCACCCATGTGACTATATACATTTTTGAACTCTACTTTATTTCCTCCCTCGTCTCTCCCTACTCCCTGTTCTTAGTCATTGCCAAACCTTCAACTGATGCACACCAGCACTCAGCCATTGAACATCTTAACCCACCATCTTCACCATTCAGCTCCCCCAACCAAACCAGCAACACCAAACTTACACACCATACACTTTCTCGGTTTCTCCCAACTCAGCCTCTCCAATAGCTCATTTCTCTAAGCCTCACAACATTCGCTCCTACCATCTACACACCCCACAATTCAACATCACCACCGTTCACCATCATCTCCACCTCTCTCGACCCCACTGTCTCCACTACACTGATCGCTCTTTACACGCTATCCTTATTACGCCCATAACCGAAATCAAATCCCTCAACCCACTACTCAGCAACAACAAACAAACAAACAAAAAAAGGGTATTCCTGAATCCCATCGAGAAGGAAGCGAACAACTGAAAAAAAAAAAATCAGCAATCGGAAATTAGAAAGAAAAAAGAGAGAAGAGAAGAAGTGAATCAAGGTAAATCCAAGACCCATTTGGGGTTTGTGGGTCTTTTAAGTTTCAGGGTATCAATTGGAGAATCCCCATGGTGAAAGGAGGCGTTGGAATAATAGGAAGACACGGCTAAAGCATCGTGGCGGTCAGACGACGACGAAAGGCTGATCAGATCACTCCTTTCCGATCTTTGGCTTTGTGTTTTCGAAGCTCTCAAGTGAGTTTTAAGGAAATCTAATCCGAGAAGGTGAAAGAAGATGAAGAGGGGAGCATTTTGGAGGTGAGTTTGGTCGGAAATAGCACCGAACAACGGTGGCAATAGTTGGGCGGCGGATAGGTTAAAATTTTTTAAAAAAGAAGTTAAAAAACCCATATGATCTGACGTGAAAACGGGAAGGGGAGGAGAAGGGGAAATTGTGCCTTTAGTCCCTAGAGTCAAATTTTAATTGCACAATTTGTTCCATGTCAGACTTCCGTAACATTCCATAACATTTGTTAAGTCGGCCTGGCATAGTGATTAAAATATTATAAATTGATAATATTTGGCCAAAATATAATAAATTAAAATTTAGTCATTAAAATATAATTTAAATTATACATAAGTAATTATTTTTATAGTATACCTTTAAATCTTACTTTAATAATATTGATTTTTAAATAATTATAATAATAAAATTAGTGTCTAATTAATTCGTGACAGTTACTTATTAAATTCAATTAAAATAAATTTTTAAAAATTGAAATCTTAATATTAAAAAATATCGAATTGAATCTACAATTTACATAAAAAAAATTTTAAAATTAAAAAATGTAATAGGAACAGAAATTAAAATTCACCAAACAGATAAATATCTGAAATTAAAAATACAATGAATCTTATTATCCTGAAAAAGAATGAAGAAACTTTTGCATTGAATTGTAGTATACAAGTTTTAAGCCCACACAGCTAAAAGGGACATTAGAGCAGAGCCAAGAATAAGGGAAACACAGGCGCTTGCACCCACTTTTCCATTATTTTGCAACTTTGGGTTCATGAAATCAGCAGCCAAAAGATCCACTAGCGCCATATATATTAAGATCCCCGCCGATGCCGCATTCAACATCCCTTCCACAACTAATGCCGTCGGGCTGTTCTCATTGTATGTATTTGATATTCCTATTCCTATTCCAATTCCCACCGGCGTCGTCAATGCGAAAAACAGTACCATAATCGCCACAGATCGAGCCTTGAGTCGTGCCTGCAAAATGCATCCACCGAGTCCCATACCTTCAAAGAACTGATGAAAAGTGAGTGCAGCCACCAATGGTTTTATAGTCTTGGGACTTTCAGAAGCACCCAAAGATATCCCTATTATCACAGAGTGCACCACTATTCCTAGTTCCAAAACCTGTGATACTACTCGGTATCGGAGAAGCTGAGTTGAACCCGAAATTGAACTTGCATGAGCATGAACATGTACAACATCTATTTCATTTTCCTTTGTTTTCTTCTCTTCGTCGCCATGGCCCTGTTGGGTGTTATTTAGGTGAGGCTTGGTGTAATGAGAAGTGACAAACGTATCTACCAACAACGTAGCAATCGCGGATACCATCGCGACTAATCCAGCAAACGGAAACTTCCCCCAAGGGTTTTCATTGAGGCAAGGAGATGTCAAGTTCTCAGTAGCATCGGGGAGAACATGGATAAATCCAGTGGACAATATGACACCGGCCGCAAAAGCTTTGATGACGAAGAAAATGTCCTTTTCAGGACGTAAAGCATCGACAGTTTTACCTAGTAGCGGAAAACAAACACCGATGGCTCCAGCTACAAGAATCGAAACTATAGCGGCCATCTTGTATTTCAAAGCTAGTGGCTTGTTCCGATCTTCATCCTCGGGTTCACATGTGCAGTCTCCTCGTACCAAGGGAGAAAACAAGATGAAAAAGGAGCAAAGAAATGTGAAGAGTTGGGTTTGGTTGAATTTGATCATGGTTGGAAAACTATATGGGAGGGATTGAAGGGGAAGTAAAAAAGGAAGCGTTTTATAGTGGGGCATTGTGAGCAAGGAAGTGTTGTAGCATTTGGATTTTGTAAATGATGGAAGAATAATGAGGTCATATTTTCTGTAGATAAAAGAGGAAGTGTTTAGAAATGTTTGGGAAGATGGAGAGGTGTTTATAGAATGTCGACATAACAAACATTTATTAAGGAGATTCAAAACCTTCCCTATAATACCGGCCACGCTTAAATTCGTTACATTCCAAGTATTATTTGGCCATCATTTTTTCCAAAGAAGATCAATTTATATGAAAACATAAAAGTTAAAGTATTTGTTCTATAATTCCAAAGAATATCAATTTATATGAATCCATAAAATGTGTAACAGTTGAATTTGTTACCGAAATAAGAAAAACCTCACTTGCATAGTAATATAAGTTGTAATGAATCTAAACTGAACAAATTATTTTTAACAGCATTAATAGTTAGATTTAAATTTTAAAATCTAAAAGTAAATAATCTAAATTCTTACAAATAAAAAAAAAATGTAGGGACTAAATTTTAAGTATAGAGACTGTTCTTAAAAAAAATGAACACTTGATTAATAAACTATAACTTAATGTTTTAGCAAAATATTTTTTAAAATATATTAAAAAAACATAAAACAATATTTAACTAAAAAGATATGATTTCCTTTTATATTTTTTAAATTATTTATAAACCTTGCAAACCCTTAACTAATTAAATTAAAGTAATATTATGAATATTAAATCCACAACCTTTAAGATGCTGCAACAATAGTAGTGTTATCCGATAAAAACTACATCATAAATTTTGATCAAGTGCAGGGTGGATCTAGGAGAGATTGGTAGAGACCTCGACTCTCTCTAAAATGAAATTTATTCATTTAAATTTTTATAATTTATAAAATTTTAAATTAGTAATTATAAAATTGCACTCTGACTTTTTAAAAATATAAAAATTTAATTTAATCTTTTATAATCTTTTAAAAATTATAAAGATATAAATGATTAAAATAACAAAATTATATTTTCACTATAATAAAAATATATAATTTAATCCCATTCCTCCAAAATTTTTTAAATTTCGAGCCTCATTGATCCAGTCTTCCCATCAATCTCATTGATCCGGTCTCTCGATATAATAAAACGTTCTGACCACTTTGTGGTATATTTTTGTTTCTCACCAGCAAGCCCCCGGTCTCATCGCTTGAAGCCGCCTTTTCCATTGGTCTCTTGCTGGTCGAAAATGACTTTCTTAGTTACAACGCACCTTTGGTGGCCTAAGGTCTATGACAAGTTTCTTTTTTTGTTGTTTTATTATCCTACTTTATTAGGTACTATACTCTTGAAAAGAAAGAAATATCAAACTTAATGTAAAGAGAAAATGTTGAATGATTGATTGAATAATTTCTGTAGCTCATTCTTGGATTCATCAGTGTAGTAGTAAAGCTTATATACATGAATTAGACTATCAAACTGCTGCTAACCATATCTAACCGAATACCAAAATTTGACTATCAGACTAACAATCTAACGTACTTTAACATTTGCCCAACTTCTCAATAGGTAGACCCGAAGTAAACTTCGAAATTTAGAAAAAAATAGAGACAAATAATGGTTTAGGGAGAATATCGGCGACCTGGTCATAGGCTGGCACTTCACCAACCACAAGGGAACCACTAGCCACCTTATCGCGAACAAAAAATAAGTCAAGTTCAACATGTTTGTATTTGGAGTGTAGAACAGGATTAGCTGCAACAGCAACAGTGCTGGAATTGTCACACCAAATAGTAGGAGGATCAATAGAAGTAATATGTAATGCTGTTAGCAAAGAGGTTAACCAAGCACTATCGTTGGTGGCCACAGCTAAGCTCTGATATTCAACCTCTTCTATAGACCGAGAAATAACTTGTTGTTTCTTAGAACACAACGAAACAGGTGTATGACCAAAGTAGACATAATAGCCTGTATAGAACGACAATCATCAAAATCAAAACCCCAATTGGCATCAGCATAACCGACTAAAGAAAGTTTGTCAAATCATCGAAAAATCAGACCATGAGTAATAATGCCATGTAAATACCTCAAGATACGTTTTAATGCTATCATATGAGCCGTAGTAGGGGCATGCATGAACTAACACATACGATTTACAGCATAGGCAATGTCTGGCTGAGTTAAAACCACATACTGAAGAGCATCAGCAAGACTTTGGTATTCAGTAGGGTCAGCAAGCCGGTCACCCTCATTTTTAGATAAAGTAGATGAAGTCACCATAGGCGTATGAGCACTCTTTGCATTAGCTAGAGAACTCATGTCAAAAAGATCCCAAATGTATTTGCGCTGGCACAAGTAAAGATTGCCAGAAGACGATCTATTAACTTTAATCCCTAATGTATTTGTCAGACGACACACCAACTGCTCACCATTTTGACCATATTGAACATAGCTTGGGGGTTGCTATATGAATACGTCATTAGTCAGGTCTCCATTTAAAAAGGTATTATTTATATCAATTTGACAAAGTTGCCAACCATTGGATACAACAATAGATAAAAGGTTCAAATAGTAGCAGGTTTGACCACCGGGCTAAATGTTTTTTTGAAGTCACACCCAATCATCTGTGAACATCCTTTTGCTACCAATTGTGCCTTTCGTCGATCAATTGTTCCATCAGGATTCTTCTTGACTTTAAAAAGCCATTTGCATCCAAACGCCTTCCATCTAAGAGGAAGAGGAACAAGTTCACAGGTGGAGTTAGCTATTAAAGCATCAAATTCAGCTTGAACTGCTAATTTCCATTCCTTATGGGTAAGAGCTTCCTCAACAGAACTAGGCTCCAAATCTACAGTGTCTACTAACAAAGTCTTGGGTCTAAAAATTTTGACCTTAGACCGAGTAACCATAGCATGCGTATTCTTTAGAGAGATAGCGGGAACAGTGAAGATCTTAGTGGGTAACTGAACAACTTCAATAGAAAGATGATGCTCTCTTAGACTAGATCCTGATTCAGCCAACGAATCAATGGAGACGGTTTGTAGCGGACTATATGTAGCTGGTAAACCAGACTGGACAGGATTGCAGCTTTGGTTAGTTGATGGAATCACTAACTAACTATGATTTCGACAAAGGCAAGCGCACCTATCGAGTAGTAGTATAGCTACGGTGAGTCTGAAATATCGTATCCACGAGGACTAAAAGTACTAGTAATAACTATCTTTCTATTATTTAGCCTATAATTAAAGGGGGTTTGTTTTAATCTAAAATTACCTAAACTAATTAACTATGAACACAATAGAAAGTGAAGGAAATTATCGAATAAACCAATGACAAAGACAATACCCAAGGAAGAATCCACCTAGACTTCACTTATTATTCTGACTTTGAATTAAACGATTTATTCACTTGTCTTGATCCGTAGAAATCCCTAATTTATGTTAATACCTCTTTCGAGACTAAGAAAAACTGACTCTAGGTTGATTAATTAAAATTTCTTTCTAATTAAAACCCCTATTCTTGCGTTAACTCGATATATAGATTTCTCTATTAGATTTGACTCTAATTTGACAGATTTATGTCATCCTATTTTTAGGGTTACAATAAACTGCGCTTAATTATGCTCGATCTATTCTTAAACAGGGACTTTTGCTCCACTGAATAAGCACATCAAACTTAAATTAATATCCTGAAAATATTAAAACAAGAATTACGAACACATAATTAAGAACAATAACAAGTATTTCTCATGTAATTTAGAAAATTAAATAATAAAATCCATCGTAGGTTTCATCTTCCCTAGGTATTTAGGGAGTTTAGTTCATAACTTGGAATAACATCATCATAAAGTTAGAAAAATGACAAGATAGAAAAACCCAAATAAACTTCGAGAGAAATTTGAATAGAGATATTCAATCTTGTAGTAAATCCGCTTCTGAGATGATTCCAACGGCGTTCTTCGAGTAATTCCTTCGTTCTACTCTGCGTGCCCTCTTTAGGTCTTCTTCTAGTATGTATTTATAGATTTTTGAATGCTTAAAAACCCTAAAAATTGGCTTTTTTCGCTTGTTTAGGAAACAGAGAGCGATATCGACACGGGATGGCACATGGGTATGTGGCCTGCCTGTGTGGATTACATGGGCATGTGCCCAGCCTGTGTGGAAAATGCCCAGGTTGTGTGGTTCCTGAAAACTCCGATTTTGGCCTATTTTTCTCTCTTTTTGCTCCCAAATGCTCTCCTAAGCATTGAAACATGAATTTAATGGATTAGAAGCATCAAATTTACTAATTTATATAATTAATCATCCATAAGTGCATTAAGAATGAGAATAAAATATGTTACTTTTACAGTTTATCACTAGTCACAAGGACTGTAGACACAGGTATAGTGGTTTTGCCAGGCTCTACAATGATTCGAAAAGAGGAAGAATAAATGATAGGAACATATGTGGGAACACACGTAAGTGCTTGAATATCGTCTACAATAGAAAAAAGGGAATAAGAATCGACGCTCATAAAAAATAACATGATGAGAGATAATCACCTTACCATTTAGTGTTACATAATTATAGCCCTTATGTTGAGAGCTATATCCTAAAAATGTATATGGCTTTGAACGAAAATCCAGCTTATGTCGCATGAAAGGAAGTAAATATGGAAAACAATAACAACCAAATACCCTGAGATGATCATACGTAAGTTCATGCCCATACAGAATCTGATTAGAGATTGACCTTTGAGGACCAGAGTGGGTAGTCGATTAATAAGATGCACAGCACTGCAGAATACATAGCCCCAGTAGTCCATAGGTAGATTAGCCTGGGCCAAAAATGTAAGATCGGTCTCTACAATGTGTCTATGTTTACGCTCAAGAATATCATTTTGTTTTAAAGTATAGGGGCAGAAAAGACGATAAAGAATCCCATGACTAGCTAGAACGACACAAAGGCACGAAACTCACTGCCCTAATCACTTTGGAATTTTTTAATATTCTTCTCAAACTGAGTGAAGACCATCTTCTGGAACTGAAGAAAACATTCAACTGCTTGAGATTTGCGTTTAATCAAATAAACCCAGGTAAATCGACTATACATGCCAATGAATGAAACATAATAGAAATTACCCCCACATGTAACAAAAGTTGGTCCCCACAAATCAGAAACAACCAATTCAAATAATTCCATATATTAATAGTACAGTGTGAAAAGGGCAGTTTATGTGATTTCCCTTTCTGACATGCAACATAAACATTACCAAGGTATTTTTTATTTGAAACAATTCGACACTTGTCAAGTACACTTTTAACAATTGCAGGAGAAGGGTGATCAAGCCTTTTATGCTACAGAGTAAAGACATCATCAGCTGAAGGACAATCTTGGATCTTGGTGTTGTGAATAGAAGGATGTGGACCAGACGAGCCAGCTGAAAAGTGATAGAAAGCATCATGAACTTGACCCTGCATTAAAATTTCTTGTGTCTGGATGTCCTCAATAACACAATAAGAGGGGTGAAATTAAAAAAATACATTGTTGTCAGTAGCAAATTGAGAGACAGACATAAGATTTTTTCGGATGCTTGGCACGCACAAAACATTAGAAAGATGTAATAACTTCTTCTTTGTTGGTAGAACAGTATTCCCAATAAACGAAATTTTAGTGGGAGCCCCATTTTCCATTAAAAGAAAAGAAGTACCTATATATGGGGTAGATGTATTTAAATCAAATGCATTCTGACAGACATGATGAGTGGCTCCTGAATTTGGATACCACGATGAGGTTCCTACCGGTATACGAACATATGAGTTAGTGTTATCAAAGTTGGAATCATACTGTGTAGCATCTGAAAAATCAGACGCACGAAAGTTAGGAATGTGGGGTAGCCCAACACACTGTGAGGAGTCAAATCAAATATACGTGCTCGGGGTTAAGTTTGCCATGAAACTTCAGGAGCATTATTCTGCATGGAGCCTTTAAGATCAACATAATTAGCACTAGGCTCAAGTGAACTGAGTCTAAATTTTTTACTAGCATTGGCCTGCCCATTATTCTTCCTAAGAGACTACCTATTATTTTGCCCAAGAGACTGCCCAGCATTCGGCCCAAGAGACTGCCCATTATTCTGCCCAAGAGAATGGCCTGCATAAGGCGGCCTATGCACTATGGCAGATGGCCCAACACGACATTGGCCCAAATTACACCCTAAATCACGCTGCACCTCATGTCCGAAGAATGGTTTAGCATATGAACCATAAACATCAGGTAGGTCACTAGCAGACCCAAACCACGCATTAGTTGATCCATCTACAAGTCCAAATCCATAGCTAGCATCATTAAGGTAAGAATAGTCAACAATAGGAGCCCTAGCTTGTGGCTGATAATACTAACGATTTTAAAGATGTACCAAGCTTCCCCACGAATTATCACCAGATCCTGGACCTCTTAACGAACTAGAACAACTAGAGAAATCATCACTTCGTAGCCTCTGTCCATCACGTGTAGAGAGAAATCACGTCGCGGTGGAGGCGTTCGGGCTGCAATAGTTGCGGTTGAAATGATAGAAGCACTGTGCTAAATGATCGAAGTAGCTACATATTTGACACTGTGTTCGTGACCGAAATCCACGCCCATGCGAACCTACCATAGAAAGCCCACCACGCGCATCTCGCGAATCGGAGTCAATCACCGCAGCAACTACATGAGTTTCGACAAGATGAGCATGTATTGGAATCTCACGCACTGCTCATATCTGTCGACTCTCAAACTCTAGAAGGATGTCAACTAGACACTAAAAGGGAAGAGGCTCCATCAAAAATGAGGCCAAGGTCAATATTGCGTCAAATTCTGATGAGAGGCCAGCCAAAATAACTTTCACCTTTTCGGCCTCTAAAATCGCTGATCCAGAAACTGCAAGTAACATACAAATGTTTTGTATTTTTGCAATATATTCCTTTACAATTAAATCACCCTTCTTTGTAGAGTGCAGGTCATGTTTAATACAAGATATTTTTGCACCAGTTGAAGCAGTAAAAAGACGATTCGCTGTGCTCAATATGTCGCATGTAGATTTAGCACAAGTAAAGTATGGCAAAAGAGATGAACTGGTTGTAGAGAGAAGCCAAGAGGCTAACAACTTCTCTTGTTGATTAAACACAGAGGCATCTAGATTAGGAGTGAGAGCACCTTCTGGAAATGCGACAAACTGAGGCGGGGCAGCCAACGTGCCCTCCAAGAATCCTTGTAGCTCATACCCCTCTATTATCAACCTGATATGTTGCTGCCACTGGACAAAATTTCTTTCCTCAAGTTTCACTATGTCATGGTGAGGAAAGGATTGAATCAGACGTATACTAGAAAACGTCGGACTTTGATAAACGATAAATTGTACATGTTTTTACCTCATGCTTAACCTAATTTATGGATGAATTATCATTGAATTTGTGGAAATTGGTGCTCTTAATCCTTCTATTTCATGTTTTATACTCAAGTGAGCTTAAGGAAAAGAAAAGAGTAAGAAACGGGCCAAAAACAGAAAAAATAGGCCAAAGTATGAAAACAACATGACCCGGAGATTCACCACACGGCTGTGCCACACAGCTGTGCCTCATTGAGCTCAAACACAGCCCAACCCCGATAAGCACGGCCAGGCCACATGGCCATGCCACCATCGATAGACCCGACCATAGCCTGGGCCTCGATCTACATGGGCGTGGCACACGGGCATGTCCCTGTCGTGAGGAAGCATAATTTTACTCAGAAAAGGCTACTTAGGGGCTAAGAAAGACACTCCAAAGCTCTATATAAAGACCCTAGGGGGCAACTACAAAGAGATACTTTTCTCCCCTCAAAAAGGTACTTTTTCTCCCACAAAAGAGTGCCTTATTTCTGCTAACACAGAGAGTAGAAGCAAGGAATTACTCCAAGGGAAGCTGATTGATTCATCCTAAAAGCTGAATTCTTCCTCAAGACTGAAGATCTCCCTTCAAATTCCTACAAAGGTTTTTAGGTTCTTTATGTTTTGTTATTTTTATTCTTCTGAGATGTTTTCTTTTATAATCATGAACTAAATCCCCCTAATACTTGAGGGGGATGAAACCTAAGACAGATCTTGTTATTATTTCCTCTTGAATTATATGATAAATATTTGGTTTGTTCTTAATTGTGTTTTTAACTCTTAAATTGATATTTCCGGGATATTGATTTAAGTCGAATGTGCTCATGTAGAGGAGCAAAAGTCCCTACATAGGAGTAGATCCAACACAATTAAGCAGAGTTGATCGCAATCCTAGAGATAGGACGACGAAAATCTACCGGATTAGGGTCAAACTTAATAAAGGAATCCATAGATCGAGTTAATACAATTCTAGGGGTTTTAATTAGAAAGAGATTTCAATTTATCAACCTAGGGTTAGTTGTTTTTAGTCTCGAGAGAGATATTAACATAAGCTAGGGATTTCTACGAATTAAGTCAAGTGAATAAATCATCTAGTTCAAGAGTTGATAACAAGTGAAGTCTAGGTGGATTCTCCATTGAGTATTGTCCAAATCATTCAATTTTCCTAAGAGTTTTTCCAATTTACTTTTTGTGCATTCTTAGCTTAGTCCAATAATTAGTTTAGTTTAATAAAATCCCCTTTTATTTTTTGGTTAAATAATAGAAAGAAAGTTAGTACTAGTACTTTTGATTCCATTGGGTACGATATCTCGGTCTTGCCACTAAGCTATACGTACGTTTGCCTTAAAATCGTGATAATAGTTAGTTTCTGGTTTGATCATTATTATAAATTTTATTACTTCATATTGCGAATATCAAGTTTTTGGCGCCGTTGTCGGGGAACTAAGATATTAGGAACACTCAATTTTTATTACTTTAGCCATTACTATTTATATTTATATAAATTTTTAATTTTTCTTTTTATTTGTTTATTTATTTATTTTTATTTGTTTTTCCCTTTCTAGGTATCTCTAGTTTAGGGTTTTTTACCAGATTAGTATAAAAAAAATTAAAAAATTCCAAAATAATATAACTAAAAAAGTATTTACAAAAATGGTATGGGTAGGGTGGTCACGCCACTGTGATAGGCGGCAACACCCTACCAAAAAAAATGTCTGAAAAAGGAAAAAAAAGCTGAAAAAGCTGAAAAAGAAAAAAAAAAAGGAATTATGTGGGTGGCAGAGGCGGCACCAGTGTTGCCTCTGCCAGAGGTGGCACCAGTGTTGCATCTGCCAGAGGCGGCACCAATCTTGCCTTTGGCAGAGGCGGCACTGGTGGTGTGGGTCCTAGAGGCCGCACCTAAGCTCTATATATACCCAGAGCATCAGCAACTCTGGGACGAAGAAGCAGTAGCAAGGAGAAGAAAATAAAGGGAAAGAAAGGAGAAGAGAAGAAAAAGGATGAGAAGGAAAAAAGAAGGTATAATTTTTTTAAGTAATGGATTTTTATTTTGTTATTATTGTTGTTGATTTTTATTATTTTTTGCTGTTAGTTATTATTATTGTTAGTAAAAAACCCTTAAATTGTTGTTAGTAAAAAAACCCTAATAATATAAAAAATAAAATAAATTAGCAAAATAGGTTGTTTATTTTTTATATTATTAGGGGAAAAAACTGTTTTTAGGTTGATTGGATAATATTTATGATTTGTTATTATTATGGATAAATGTTGTTTATGTATAAAATGAGAACTGAAAAACTATGAGCTTATGAATGAAAAAAATTGCATATTGATTAATTAATTTTTTTTATTTAAGTAGTTTATTTGGTGTTCAAAATTTTTTTGAGAAAGTTTGTTTATTTTTTAACAGATTGAGCAGTGAAAATGGAAATTCAGTTTTTCGTATGTGTTTATTTCGATGGAATTATCTTGACAACAACCGTTGGATGCATATTTGAATGTCGGTAACAAATAGCAATGAGATTTAATAGAAATGTCTCGTTGGATGATATGAAGGGAAGAATTAACGCAAAAATTGTTAGACATTGTGGGAGAAGGATCTCGAAACTTTTCTACAAGTTTCCAGTTTCAACAGATCCAATCAAATTCACTGAAATGGAACTTGTAGACGACAAAGACGTAGAGACAATGATCACTCTTTACTGTGGGAATGGGAGTGAAAAAAATGCACCGATTCACTTATTTGCTGAGTTAGCCGGTATGAAGGAAAATGAAGATCTCACTACATATGGTGAAGAACATAGAGCTCAAGAACCGTGCATGGTGGCTCCAATATCGTACGTTGATAGTGAATCGACTATACGTGGGATCGATATCGATCTGAATGTTACAGCCGATATGAATGTGGTTGATGATGATGGTTACGATAGTAGTGATCCTTGTTATTAAGAGGTCGATGGTGATAGTGATCCCGATATGGACGATGTCCCCGATGATATTGATGATGAAGATGTGAATGACGATGGAAACATTAACGCGTCTTCGGTTGGGAACGAGATGCGACGTGTTGTGATTCACAATAATCTTGGGCCACACATGTCGCTCATAGACCCCGACGCGGCGCATGTAGCCGAGTTCCCAGAGTACCCTGAAATACTTCCTGCTCACCGACTGGTTGTAAATTCTGATCCTGAGGAGTTATTCGTCGGCCAGAGATTCAAAAGTAAAGAAGAGTGTGTATTTGCTATTAAGCGGTATAGCATGAATATATCAGTAGATTACAAAGTTACAGTGTCTAAACCGATATTATATATTGGAGAGTGTTGGAAGTCGGTGGAAGGCTGCAATTGGCGGGTACGAGCTGCATTTATTCAAAATTCTCAGATGTGGGAGATACGCAAATTTGTTGGGCCTCACACATGCACATCAACACGTATGATAGAAGATCATCGAAAACTTGATTGTAAAACTATCTGTACGTGAATCATGCCAATGGTGAAGGACATCCCGACCATTAAAGTTTCAGTACTGATTGCCGAAATACAAGTACGATTTCAGTATCGAGTGTCATATCGAAAGGCATGGATAGCAAAACAGATGGCAATGGAGCAATTGTATGGGGATTTCGATGCGTCCTATAACGAGCTACAGGGATGGGTAGCCGCTATGCGGGAGTACGTACCGGGGACCATCATTGAGTTACAGACACGACCTTATTACGGCCCAGATGACCAAATACAGTCAGGAAAAAAGAATTTCCATCGGATGTTTTGGACGTTTGATCCATGTGTGCGCGCATTTCCCAACTGCAAGCCATTTGTGCAAGTGGATGGGACCTGGCTATACGGAAAATATACACAGATTTTACTTCTTGCGGTTGCTCAAGACAGTAATAGGAACGTGCTCTCGGTAGCATTTGCCATTGTAGATAAAGAGAACATGGAATCGTGGGAATTCTTCCTTACCAACCTGAGGAGGTATGTTATTAGCAATGATAATATTTGCATTATCTCTGATAGAGGGAAAGGATTAATTGCCACCATTAGACGTTCCGGTGTACCATGGAGATCCGTTTATTGCATCCGTCACATCACAGCTAACTTCATTAGAGATTATAAAAATGCAGACTGGAAGAAACAATTTGTGAAAATGGGTAAATGATTGGCTTATCTTTTCAATATAAGTTTTTAGGGCAATACTGTAACTTCTCTTTTTTTAATACATATACAGCGTACGAGCTAGAGCCACACATTTTTCGCTAAAGAATGACTCGACTTGGGAGTGACATGGAGGGCCAAATAAATACATCTTTCCGACAGTGGTTGAGTACTATGGAGCAGTGGCAATGGGCTCAAAGTTTTGACGAGGGCTTTCGTTATGGCCAAATGACCACAAACTTAGTGGAGGGGGTCAACGCTGTATTGTTGAAAACACGACATCTTCCGATTTCAACAGTCTTCTCGGCTACATTCTACAGGTTGGCTACCTTGATGCCAAGAATGGGTCAGCAACAAGTTAACCAGATGCAGGCGAGACACGTCTTTGTCGAAGATGTCAGGGATGCAATGGTTGCAAACCATCAGATGGCGAGGTCGATAAATGTAGAAATATATTCACGACGCCTTGAAACGTTTCGAGTTACGGAGGCCATTGGTCGTCGACCTGGTATACCACCGAGGTCTTATGGAGTTGATCTCCAGAATAGACAATGCGATTGCAGGAGATTCCAAACACTTTATTATCCGTGTGAGCATGTCGTGGCAGCGTGTGCTAAAGTAAACCTTAATGTTGAACAATTTTTCGATGATGTGTACACTCTCAATCGCACATTACGTGTATGGGAAAATGAGTTTCCTGTCCTACCCAACCTGTCTACGTAGGAAGTGCCTCCGACGACTTTCGAACTTGTCCCAAAAAGAGGGCTACGTAGAAATCCGAGAGGTCGTCCGTAATCAATTAGAATCCGTAATGAAATGGACATTAGGGAGAAATCAGACGGTACGTGTTGTGGATTATGCAGGTTAACTGGTCATAATCGGAGTAAATGCCCGCAACGAAACTACCATGTCGGACAATCGTCAGGATCAGGTAGGAATTGAACTTATGTTGTAATGTATTTATTTTATTTTATTTTTATCCAGCCTTTAATTAAATTTCTACAATTTAACCAGAAATTTTCAAAGTCGGACTACTGCTACTGTCCAAACTTAATATAATCATCATTCAATTCTCATGAAGCACACATAACCAAACATTCCATCGATCAAGGTAATTTTTACCAATTACCTACACTCAATCAACGAATTAGTCACATATACAAACAAGGTAATGGTTGAGTTTGTAACGCCCTACCCCAATCCGTCACCGGAATAGAATTACCAATTCATTTATTTTCCACGTTCAAGTCTCGTATTTGCGTCATCCGGATCTTTATAAATAAATTTGATCATCACATTCATTTATTTCATGTTCTAATAGTATGTTCCAATTTAATTAATGTTCCAAGTAGATTAATGTTGTAATGTATTTAAAGTTTGTTCCAATTTATATTACAAGACTAAGTTTGTTACAAGTTTTAGTGTTTTAATGTTCAAAAATGTCCAAATTAATCTAATTTACGTTATGGTCAAATTTTGTTCCACGTTTCAAAGTTCCAATTAATTTAATTAAATATATACAAAAATATACAAACTTTTTAATATCAAAACCCAAGAAACCCCTAAAATTGATGGTTCGATGGTGTGGTCCTAGGGGTATATTTTTGCGGGGGTCGACATTCACGTTGTGGGTGATTACGACGACCAACATCCTCTTCAGTCGCAGGTGAGGGTGTCTGATACATAGAAAAAAAAATCATGCGACTCGAATGGAACCGATGAACTTGACCCGGGAGGAGTGCCATGCTGCGGTCGATACATCGGGGTAGGAGTGGAGTACTGCAATGGATATGAGCCGGGGGTAGTGTTATAATGCGGTGGATATGGGCCGGGAGAGGTGTTGTTCTGCGGTTGGTACGACCCAAACAAATCAAACTCGTAATGGTATCCGCCCCCTGACGAGCCCGAGAGATAGTCATTGCCCGCCAAATTCGGATGATAAGAAGTATTAGCTGAATGTGAATGCGATGTCAAGCCCTGGAGATAGTCATTGCCGGCCAAATCCGGATGATAAGAAGTATCAGCCGAATGTGAATGCGATGTCAAGCCCAGGAAATAGTCACTGCCCACCAAATCCAGATGATAAGAAGTATCAGCCGAATGTGAATACGATGTCGAGCCCAAGAAATAGTCACTACCCACCAAATCTGGATGATAAGAAGTATCAGTTGATTGTGAATGCGATCGCTCGGACTCGGCCTCCGGCTGTGCCTCGGGCTCTGGCTCTGGGTCATGCTCGGCATCTGGCTGTGGATCAGGCTCTATATCGGCCACTGACTCGTATACCCCAGATCGCTGGACGTGCGGGGGGATTATAGTCGACTGCCCACCAAGTAAATATGGCTTCCCCATACTAGAGTACCATTGCATGTACTATACAGATGGTCGCAACTCGGAAGACATATCCATCTGAGGTCGTTGAGCCATCCGACTCTCCCACACTGCAATATATCTCCGGTGCATAAACCCCCCAATGCTGTCCATGTTTCCCTCTCTTATTTTTGCCGTGAACCTTCTTCTCCACCTACATTGGCGAATCCGGGATGTACTGGCGGCAACCAAACTGTCGTAGTACCCGATCCCCGTGGTACCATTCGACTACATTGAAACAGATAATTGGTGCATTAGTGCACCACAAATGAGAATCAACATAGGCAGACGAGGGTATAATGGCCACAATTTCTGGTCTACAGTATGGCGTCCATATAAACTGCACGATTAATACCATGATTAAAATTTAACACAGTTGGGGTAAGATATACAAAGCAATTACATGTCACGAATATTTGAATAGCTTACCCCTTCTCCGGCATGTTGTTCAATCATTAGACGATATATTGGGACAGTATATGACCTTCCGATACTAGGATAAATACTCCATCTACGAAAACAATTTTCAAGTAAATTTAATGTCATTAGAATATTATCATTATAAAGAAATTGTCAATTAATAACAAGTTAAATTTTATCACCTGTTGACTAGCGGATATACGTATGGCTGGTGAGTAACCGATGCCAAGAATGGCATCCGATACAGAGTCCATGATTGCAACAATATAAGGCATCCGCCTATGTCTACAGCATCAGGATCTGTCGTCCGGCAGAGCTCACGATACAACATAGAAAGAACTGCGAAACCCCAACTATAGGAGCGAACACTACGCAGATCAGCTAACAGAGGTAAATATTGGAGATGAACCCTGTTGTTGTTTGAATTAGGCATCAGTACACCCCCTATGATATGCATAATATACGCTCGAGCTGCGCATACCAACTCTTCTTTGGTGGCATTATCTGATAAATGCTGAAAATTGGCTTTTAGCCATGTAAATTTCAACTCCGAAAATGTAGACTCAGCATCGCCGGACGAGGCTCCTAATAGGCTATAACAAAGTGCAGCCGGCTCAGCTATCGCACTTACACCCGTGACGGCATCCCCGTCGATTGGGAGCCTAAACTATAATGCAACATCCTCCAGAGTGACAGTGCACTCCCTACACGGCAAATGAAAAGTATGGGTCTCCGGTCGCCAACGCTCAACCAATGCGGATATTAAATCGTACCGCAAATCGAACGTCCGGGTTAATGCTGCTGACCCGAATCCAGTTACCTCCAAGTACGGCATCAATCGTGCATCCGGGGAATATCCTACACCATTCACCCGGCCCCTTAATTTGCGGAACGAATCCTGACAGTGTTAAATTACAGAAAACGGTTATAATAACATAATTTATTTCTACGTAGATCTTTTTTTAATGGAACCATTGGTTAACAAATAACAATATATTACCGTATTATTAACTATGTCACATATGTGAGAACGTTCATTATCGATCAATGAAGCCATTGCGATGCCTGCAATTTCACAATAAATTTCGGTTATTATTTTTAATGTTTGATAGATTTTAACTATTTATTACAATAAATTACAAAAAAATAGCAAACAATTTTTTCGACAAATTTTTTTTACTATACTACATTAAAAAATTAAATATATCCAACTTAAATACAAATATTTTCATTATTATTTTAACATGATAATAAGTAAAATATTTTCGTATTTTATTTTTTATATTATTTTAGCAAAAAATGTTTCAAATGTATTACTTAATTGTTTTTTATATTAATTTAATAAGTAACCTTGATTTTGGCATTTTCTTCGTAATTTTTTATTTACGTATATTATTCTTTAAAATATATTATTTTCGTATTTTATTTCTTTATATTATTTTAGTACATAATGTTTCAAATGTATTATATAAGTGTTTTTTATTTTTTAATAAATAACCCTAATTTTAGCACTTTATTCGTATTTTTTATTTCCGTATATTATTTTTTAAAATATATTATTTTTGTATTTTGTTTTTTATATTATTTTAACAAAAAATGTTTCAAATGTATTACTTAAGTGTTTTTTATATTAATTTAATAAATAACCCTGATTTTGGCATTTTCTTCGTAATTTTTTATTTTCGTATATTATTATTCTTTAAAATATATTATTTTCGTATTTTATTCTTTATATTATTTTAGTGCATAATGTTTCAAATGTATTATATAAACATTTATTTTTTTAATAAATAAATAACCCTAATTTTACCACTTTATTCGTATTTTTTATTTCCGTATATTATTTTCTAAAATATATTATTTTTATATTTTATTTTTTATATTATTATCTTAGCAAAAAATGTTTCAAATGTAGGAATGTATTACTTAAGTGTTTTTTATATTAATTTAATAAATAACCATGATTTTCGCATTTTCTTCGTATTTTTATATTTTCGTATATTATTTTTTAAAATATATTATTTTTCTATTTTATTTCTTTATATTATTTTACTGCATAATATTTCAGATATATTATTTAAATGTTTTTTATTTTTTTAATAAATAACCCTAATTTTAGCACTTTTTTCGTATTTTTTATTTACTTATATTATTTTTTAAAATATATTATTTTCGTATTTTATTTTTTTATATTAATTTAGCAAAAAATGTTTCAGATGTATTATTTAAGTTTTTTTATATTAATTTAATAAATAATCCTGACTTTCGCACCTTGTTCGTATTTTTTATTTTCGGATTTTATTTTTTAAAATATAAAATTTTCATATTTTATTTTTTATATTATTTTAGTAGTAAAAAACTCGTCAGCATCACTTTCCCAAAAAAGTTTTTTTTCGTATTTTTATTCTCGTATTTTATTTTTTCATTAATATATTTTTTAACATTTTATTTTTAATAAAAGGTTTAAAACCCCCATCACATAAAAAATAAAAAAGTTATAATAATCAGAATATAATAAGTCAAATAAATTTAAAAAATATAATTAATCAACCTAAAACACACTTAAGAAATAAATTACATAAAATAATAACAATAAAACATTCTTTGCACATAACATGCTTATTACTTCAATGAAAATATAAAATAAATACGAACATACCTTAATATTTCTTCTTAACCAAATCACACCTTGCAAAGAAATAAAAATAAAAATTATATCTGATTGAAATCTAAATCAATCACTAACAATAATAATAATAACTAAAATAAATAATTTATTAAACAAACATTAATTAAAAACCCTCAAATTTATGAAAAAAATTTACCTTCTTGTTTTTCCTTCTTTTTCTCCTTCCCTCTTCTTCTTCTCCTTCTCTATTTCTTTTTTCTTCTCTCAACTGCCGGCCACCTTCTCCTCCTCCTCCCCTTCTTTTTCTTTCTTCTTCTTCTCTTCTTTCCTTCTTCTCCTTCTTTTCTTTTTCTTCTTCTTCTTCTTTGCTCCCGAAATGCAAGCTTTGGGGACCATATATTATGGTCCCCCAAACAAAAAAATAAAACCCCTCTGCATGAGGGTTCAAATCGGCTGACATTGGTTGACATTGGGCACCGGTGCCGCCTCTGCCACCCACATAATCCCTTTTTTTTTCAGCTTTTTCAGCTTTTTTTTTCTTTTTTCAGACTTTTTTTTTGGTAGGGTGGTGCCGCCTATCACAGTGGCATGACCACCCTACCCATACCATTTTCGTAAATACTTTTTTAGTTTTATTATTTTGGAATTTTTTAATTTTTTTATACTAATCTGGTAAAAAACCCTCTAGTTTATGACTAGAAGAAACCTAGGAGGACCACTACTTTTTGACGAGGATTTAGAAGCTACAGTTTGTAGAACTTGTAGATAGATCAGAAGAAGCCTACATTATCCATAACAAGGACAAGAGGAAGAACCTAAACCTACTGAAGAGATGGAAGCAAATTAAGACAATCTACCACCTCCCACGATAGCCGCACAACCGATGAACCAAAATGATGCTCCTCGTACTATGTATGATTATGTTAAACCTAATTTAGTTGGTACTCAATCTAGTATTATTAGACCTGCTATTGCTGCAAATAATTTTGAATTGAAACCTAACACTATTCAGATGATTCAACAATTTGTTCAGTTTGATGGTTTACAGGATGAGGATCCCAACTCACACTTAGCAATTTTTTTAGAATTCTATGATACTTTTAAAATCAATGGTGTCTCTGATGATGCCATTCGCCTTCGATTATTTCCTTTTTCCCTAAGGAATAAAGCTAAACAGTGGTTAAGTCCTCTACCACGAGGCTCAATCACTACATGGGAACAGATGATCGAAAAATTTTTACTTAAGTATTTTCCTCCAGCTAAAACAGTTAAATTGCGGAATGATATCTCTTTTTTTGTGTAGATGGATTTAGAGACACTTTATGATGCCTGGGAGAGATACAAAGATCTTTTGAGAAGGTGCCCTCACCATGGGTTGCTTTTGTGGTTACAAGTTCAAACCTTTCATAACAGTTTGAATCCTTCCACAAGACAAATGATCAACGTAGCCGCCGGAGGAACAATCAACAATAAAACACCCGAAACAGCCTATGAGTTTATAGAAGAGATGTCACTGAATAACTATCAGTGGCAAGTCATGAGGACAAAGCCTACGAAAGCCGCAGGAGTTTTTAACATTGATGCCGTCACTATGCTTTCTATTCAGGTAGAACTTTTAAATAAAAAGATTGATAATTTTGTTGGTTCTAAGCAGGCACACCCAGTGATGCAGTGTGACGCAATTCAAGGAAACATGTACAATCCAGATTATTCCTCTTATGGACATGGCATGGAAACCAAGCAAGCCAACTATATGAGTAATAATTCTAGACTTCAAAATAACCCTTATAGTAATACTTACAATGCAGGTTGGCAGAACTATCCAAATTTTTTATGGGGAGGAAAAGGAAATCAAAGACAACAGCCTCCTCTGGGATTTCAGCAGCAACCTCCACAACAGGAGAAAAAGCTAAACCTTGAAGAGATATTCACCAAATTTATGGCCGCATCAGAAACCCATTTCCAAAACACCGAAATGGCACTGAAGAACCAGCAAGCATCCATTCAAGGGCTCGGGAATCAAATTGGCCAACTCGCAAAGATGATATCTGATAGACCACAAGGTAGCTTACCAAGTAATACTGAGCCAAATCCTAGAGAACACGTAAAAGTAATTACTCTAAGGGATGAGAAAGTACTAGCTGAACCTAAAAAGAAGTCTGTTCAAGAATCCAAAAAGGACAACGTAGATGAGGCAAAACCTAAAGAAAGTACTCCATCAGCAATTAAAGAGTATCAACCACCCATACCATACCCAACAAAGTTAAAGAAAGACCGCACGGATGCTCAATTCGGTAAATTTCTTGAACTTTTTAAACAACTACATATTAACTTACCTTTTGTTGAAGCAATTTCGCAGATCCGAAGTATGCAAAGTTTTTAAAGGAACTTCTCACAAATAAAAGGAAGTTGGAAGAACTAGCCACAGTGGAACTTAATGAGGAATGCTCAGCTATTCTCCAAAATAAATTGCCAGCCAAACTAAAAGATCCAGGGAGTTTTACTATTCCCTGCTTAATTGGTAGTTTAATCATTAAAAAAACCTTAGCTGATTTAGGTGCTAGTATTAACCTAATGTGCTACAAAATGTTCAAGCAACTAGGTCTAGGAGAACCAAAATCCACTAGGATGAGTATTCAATTAGCTGATAGATCTGTTAAATATCCTAGGGGAATCATTGAAGATGTGTTAGTAAAAGTAGATAAATTTATATTCCCTGTTGATTTTGTTGTGCTTGACATGGATGAAGATATTGAGGTACCCTTAATTTTGGGACGCCCATTCTTAGCTACTGCTAGAGCTGTTATTGATGTAGGGGATGGTAAATTAGTGCTTAGAGTTGATGAAGAAGAAGTTGTCTTTAAAATCTATGATGCTATGTGATTTTCTAGAGAATAAGATGATTCTTGTTATTTTATTGATGCTATTGATTACTTTGTTCAAGATAATTTCTAGGAAATCACTCTTGAAGGCACGTTGGAACTATGTCTCGTTCAAGGTGGGGAGGAAAATGAAGCCACCACTGAAGTATAAGAAGTAATGAAGGAGTTGAAATCTAATGAGATTGTCACAAGGCACATAAGTTATGAGGGTTTTAAGATAAATGACGAACTAAGACAAAAACCCTCGATTAATGAACCTCCTAAATTAGAGTTAAAGCAATTGCCTAACCACTTAGAATATGCATTTTTGAGAGATGATTCTACATTACCAGTGATTGTCGTATCAGACTTGAGCATTGAAAAGAAAGAGGAATTACTTCAAGTATTAAGGGAACATAAAAAGGCTATAGCTTGGAAGATTTTTGATATTAAAGGAATTAGCCATTCTTTTTGCACTGACAAAATTTTAATGGAAGATGAATACAAGCCATCAGTGCAAGTTTAGAGACGATTGAATCCCAACATGAAGGAAGTCGTAAAAGTCGAGGTAATTAAACTTCTAGATGTAGGCATTATTTATCCTATCTCTAGCAGTTCTTGGGTAAGTCCTGTGCAGGTTGTCCCCAAAAAAGGAGGCATGACTGTGGTGTCTAATGACAAAAAGGAGTCAATACCTACAAGAACAGTAACTAGATGGAAATTTTGTATTGATTATAGGAAGTTGAATGATGCAACTCGAAAAGATCATTTTCCCTTACCATTTATCGACCAGATGTTGGAAAGACTGTCAGGACACATGTATTACTGCTTCTTGGATGGCCTCTCTGGTTACTTCTAAATCCCGATAGCTCTAGAAGATCAAGAAAAGACAATATTCACATGCCCATACGGTATGTTTGCTTATCGTAGAATGCCTTTTGGTTTATGTAATGCCCCTGCTACTTTTCAGCGATGCATGTTTGCTATCTTTGACGAACTCGTGGAAGGCATCATGGAGGTATTTATGGATGATTTTTTGATTTTCGGTAATTCTTTTCAACTCTGTCTTAATAACTTAAAACATGTTCTAATAAGATGTGGAGAGACCAATCTAGTGCTAAATTGGAAAAAAATGTCACTTTATGGTTCAAGAAGGTATTGTATTAGGACATAAAATTTCTAGTAAAGGGATAGAGATAGATAAAGTAAAAATTAAAACCATTGAAAAATTACCTCCCCCTAATTCAGTTAAGGCTATAAGAAGTTTTTTAGGACATGCTGGTTTTTATCACATATTTATTAAAGACTTTTCTAAAATAGCTAAGCCTTTAACAAAATTACTAGAAAAAGATGTACTTTTCAATTTTGACCGAGGATGTTTAGAATCTTTTAACACTCTCAAGGAGAAATTAGTTAATGCCCCGATTATAATTTCACCTGATTGAAATCTACCTTTTGAACTAATGTGTGATGCGAGTGATTTTGCAGTAGGTGCAGTTTTGGGACAACGAAGAGACAAGCACTTTCAACCGATTTATTATGCTAGTAGAACTTTGACAGCCGCACAAATTATACCACCACAGAAAAAGAATTGCTAGCCGTTATTTTTTAATTTGAGAAATTCAGATCATATTTAATATTGTCGAAAGTCATCGTTTATACTGATCATTCTGCTCTTCGTTATCTTTTAACTAAAACTGATGCAAAACCTCGATTAATAAGATGGATTTTATTGTTACAGGAATTCGACTTAGAAATAAAAGACAAGAAAGGAGCTAAAAATTTAGCAGCAGATCACCTTTCAAGATTGGAAAATCCACACCCCGGGGATTTCGATAAAATAAACGACTTGTTTCCTAAGAACAACTTCTAGCCATAGTAGAAAATGCTGTTCCTTGGTTTGCTGATTTTGCAAATTATTTAGCAGCTAACATAATCCCAAAAGGGTTGACCCATCAGTAAAAGAAGCGATTCTTCGCTGATGTGAAAAATTACTTTTGGGAAGATCCTTTCCTTTTTTGTATTTGTGCAGATCAAGTCATTCGAAGATACATTACTAAAACAGAAGCATATAAAATTTTGGATCATTGCCATTTGGGACCAACAGGAGGACACCACAGTGGAGTTAGAACTGCTCACAAAGTACTTGAATCAGGTTTTTACTGGCCCACCCTTTTCAAAGATGCCAACAGGTATGTGACCTCTTGTGATAAATGCCAAAGAACAGGTAATATCTCTCAGCATAATGAAATGCCTTAAAACTATATACTCTCATGTGAAATATTTAATGTATGGGGTATTGATTTCATGGGTCCTTTCCCCACTTCGTTTGGGAATAAGTACAAACTAGTAGTAGTAGATTACATGTCAAAATGGGTGGAAGCCCAATTTTTACCTACTAATGATGCTAGAATGGTAGTACGTTTCCTTAAAAAGCTTTTCTCTCGATTCGAAACACCTAGGATAATTATCAGTGATAGAGGTACTCATTTTTGCAATGCTTAATTTGATAAAGTTCTAAAAAAATATGAAGTGTACCATAGAACAGCTACCCCTTATCATCCACAAACAAGTGGACAAGTTGAAGTAGCAAATAGAGAATTAAAAAGCATCCTAGAAAAAATAGTAGAAACAAATAGGAAAGATTGGTCAAGAAAAGTAGATGATGCTTTATGGGCCTATAGAACTACATTCAAAACACCCATAGAAACATCTCCTTATAGACTTGTCTATGGGAAAAGTTGTCATCTACCATTTGAACTTGAACATAAATCATTTTAGGCTATTAAATTTTTAAATCTTGATTTTAAGCTTGTAGGTGAGAAACATGTAATGCAACTAAATGAGCTGGATGAATGGTGCTGCAACGCCTACGAAAACTCACGATTATATAAGGAAGCCACAAAGCGACGCCATGACAATCATTTGAGACAACCTAAGCAGTTCAAAACCGGTGATCTTGTCTTGCTATACAACTCAAGGATTAAACTATTCCCTGGAAAACTTAAATCAAGATGGTCAGGTCCATTCATTATTCGAACTGTCTTTCCATACGGCACAGTCGAGGTAACTCATCCAAACCACGACACTTTCAAGGTAAACAGCCATCGGCTTAAACATTATAGAGGTGAGAATTTCAAGAATAATAGGGAGGAGCTTCAGCTCCACGAACTCTCGTCGTGATATACATAAGCAGAGTTGAGCTTAGACTCTAAATAAGCGCTTCTCGGGAGGCAACCCGAGCAATAACTTAGTAAAACCTTTTATTTCAGCTTTCTAAATACATCAACTAACCCTTTGGATGTAGGATTTTCGAACCACATGGCCATGCCCATGGGTGTGCCTAAGGCCGTGTGGATACTATGAGCAGAGACACGGCCGTGTACAAGCAGGGTAAAAATTCTTCTAACACATAGGCTTTGACAAAACGCCACGACCGTGCGATGTGGGCGTGGCTGAACCTGTTGAATTACACACGAGCTGCAACAAATTGCCACGACCGTGCGATATGGCCGTGGCCAACACTATCAATTCCAACAAGGGTGTGCGACACGCCCGTGCCTCAAGGCCATGGTCGACACTGTCAATCCAGACACGAGCGTGTGACCTACTACACGGACATGGGAGAAGCGAACATCGAAGGACACGGCCATGCGACACGGTCGTGTGCCTCAACATGCCCTAGGTACACGGGCGTGGGCCTCGAACCAGGTGCACCAAAACCCTCGATTTTTGAACCACACAGGCAAAACCTAAGTCACACGGGATTGTGACATGCCCGTGTGACCCAAAAACCTATATAAACAAGTTACTATTCACTTTGGGCTGCTCAACACCACAGCTCAAACATCCTCATATACACTAATGGGCCAGATGTTCCCTCAGGACATCTATACTATGTTCCACATGAGGATGATCCAGCGCAGACCTGGGACTAACCCTCCACAGTACCGTCTACTCTGAGAGGCCGAGGATCCAGAGGACATTACTAATAATGTCTTACCACCACCGGAAGAGGCCCCAGCTGAGCCACCACCCCCTCGCTACCCAGTTCATGTGGCAGCTTCACACGCTGACATATCTGAGCGCCTTACACGATTTGAGCAGCAGTGCTTCCAACGCTTAGATCATATCGATGCTACACTTCAGCAGATATGTCAGCACCTTCATATCTCCGCACCACCACCTCACAAATTCATCCAATTAAGGGAGTGTCATGCCTTTCCCTATCTTATGATCTTATGCTTCTATTGCTACTAATGTATCTTTGTACATTGAGGGTAATGTACATCTTAAGTGTGGGGGGAAACTTACTTTCAGTCATTACATTCTCTTTGAAATCCCTGAAAATTTTTAAAACTAACATTTTGCACTGTTCTCAAAATTTCAAATTCTCACTTTCACTCTTTGCATTATCTTCAATCTCCTAATAGGAATTAATTCTGATTGATTTATGATTTTTATTGATATATTGAGAATTAAGACATAGGTACTTATGCTCTGATTGTTCAAACTTTAAAACACTAGGGAATCAAGCATGATAAGTTGAAATTTTTAAGAATTTAAATTTTTTCTAGGTTGTTTTCCCTAATTTTAAGTGTTATCTTGAGATTTGATATTAGCAGGATTGACATCAAAAAGCCATAATTCTAGTAAGATTTTTGAGCTTTTTGAGCATACATTCTTTCGTGCTCACTTTTATTGTTGCTTTGAGTGAGTCAATACTGATTTGTTATTCTAGAACTTGCTTCGATTATACATGTCAAGACCACATCATTGATTTGATACACTGAAATGATAAAGGCACCTAGGTTTTAACCCACTTACTCCATAAAAAGCCTACCTCCACAATTTAGCCCCTAGTGAACTCCATTGAACCTAACAGCCCATTCCTTGACTTACCTATTAACCTATAACCCGTTTTTGTTGAATTCCATTCAATTATTTTGATCCCTATTTTTGTCGAGATTTGAGTTGAATTATTATCTAGCTTTGTTCTCTTTTTCAATTTGTAAAGTTTGTAGATATTCAAAGTATTGTATTTGATTTGTTCTTAAAGTATATATATACAGTTGTAATTCATATTTCAGTTTTAGTTTAACATTTTTTGCATATTTCTATTATAAGCTATCAAATTTAGAACGATGTCATCATAAGGCTTAGCTCGAGGAATATGTTCCAGTAATAGAGATTTTTCTAGCTAGATGATTTTTCAATTCAATCTCGATTCTAACCCTCTCTTTTCTAGCTTGTGACAACACCTCTAACCAAAGCCCCATTACAACCATTGAAAGACCTTTTGATCGATGTGTCATATCAATCTATAGTGGTGGAGATTTGATTTTCTTACAAGCCTATGGTAATAACTTTTCAGGTTGACTAAAGAGTGCTTAATCCTTGGACCCTAAACATTTTGAGTGGATAGAGTGAATCTTTAGTGCAGATGTTAAATCTTGTTAATTTTGATTGAGAGGTAATTACTTAGGAGAAGGGAGAAAACCTATGTTTCTGTGATAAAATTCTCAACTTAGAGTGTTTGAATCTGTAATGTTCTTTTGGTTGAATTCTCATTGTATGATTACTTGTGGATTAGTTTGAAACATTATTAATAAGGGTATTGATAAACGATAAATTATACATATTTTTACCTCATGTTTAGCCTATATTTTAGATGAATTATCATTAGATTTGTGAGAATTGGTGCTCTTAATCCTTCTATTTTATGTCTTATACTCAAGAGAGCATAGGGAAGAAAAAAGAACGAGAAACGGGCCAAAAACAGAGAAAATAGGCCAAAATGAGAAAACAACACGGCCAGGGATTCACCACACGGCTGTGGCACACGGCCATGCCACATAAAGTCCAACACGGCCTAACCCCGACAAGCACGGCCAGACCACACGACCGTGCCACCATCAACAGGCCAGCATACGGCCTCTTATCAATCCACACGAGCGTGGTACACGGGCGTGTCCCTATAGTGAGGAAGTTTAATTCTACTCGAAAAAGGATACTTAGGGGCTAAGAAAGCCATTCTAAAACTCTATATAAAGACCCTAGGAGGCAACTTCAAGGGTGTGCTTATTTCCTGCTAAGGGAGAACTCTTTTCTCCCAAGAAGGAGTGCCATATTTCTGCCAACACAAGAAGTGAAAGCAAGGAATTACTCCAAGGGAAGCCGATTGATTCATCCTAGAAGCCAGAATTCTACATCAAGACAGAGGATCTCCCTAAATTCCTTCAGGGGTTTTGGGTTCTTTATGTTTTGTTATCTTATTTCTTCTGAGATATTTTCTTTATTAATTATAAACTAAACCTCCCAAATACTTGAGGGGGATGAAACCTAAGACAGATCTTGTTATTATTTATTCTTGAATTATATGATAAATACTTGAATTATTCTTAATTATGTGTTCTTCATTCTTGATTTAATAATCCTAGGTATTATTTCAAGAAACTGATGTGTTTAGGCAGAGGAGCAAAAGTCCCTGTTTTAAGAGTAGATCTACCATAATTAAGCGGAGTTGCATGCAACCCTAGACATAGGGCGACATAAATCTGCCGGATTAGGGTCAAACCTAATAAGGGGATCCATAGATCGAATTAATGCAACTTAGGGGTGTTAATTAATAAAGAAACTTTAATTAACCACCTAAGATTAGTTGTTCTTATCTCGACGGAGGTATTAACATAGGTTAGGGATCTCTACGGATCAAGTGAAGAAATCATCTAGTTCAAGAAGTTAATAACAAGTGAAGTCTAGGTGGATTCTTCCTTAAGTATTGCTCATATCAATCAGCTTTTCCCTAAAGTTTTCCCCAATTTACTTTTTGTGCACTTTTAATTAGTTTTAGAATTAGTTTCAACCAATCCTCTTTTATTTTTGGGCTAGATAATAGAAAGGAAGTAAGTATTAGTACTTTTGGTTCCCTTGGAGATGATAACTCGGTCTTGCAGCTAAACTATACTACTGTTTGATAAGTGCGCTTGCCTTTAAAATCGTGATATTAGTTAGTTTCTGGTGTGATCAGTTTTTATAAATTTTATTATTTAATATCGCGAGTATCAGTTATACGTTGAGAAGAATGATTCTTAATTATGAGTTGAGATTTTGCTTGAGGACAAGCAAATGCTTAAGTGTGGGGGTATTTAATAAACGATAAATTATACATGTTTTTACCTCATGCTTAGCCTAATTTATGGATGAATTATCATTGAATTTGTGGAAATTGGTGCTCTTAATCCTTCTATTTCATGTTTTATACCCAGGTGAGCTTAAGGAAGAGAAAAAAGCAAGAAACGGGCCAAAAACAGAGAAAATGGACTAAAGTATGAAAACAACACGGCCCGGAGATTCACCACATGGCCGTGCCACACGGCCCTGCCTCCTTGAGCTCAAACACGGCCCAACCCCAATAAGCACGGCCACGCCACACGGCCGTGCCACCATCGACAAACCCGACCACGACCTGGGCCTCGATCCACACGGACGTGGCACACGAGCGTGTCCCTGTCGTGAGGAAGCATAATTTCACTCGGAAAAGGCTACTTAGGGGCTAAGAAAGACACTTCAAAGCTCTATATAAAGACCTTAGAGGGCAACTACAAAGATATACTTTTCTCCCCTTAAAAAGGTACTTTTTCTCCCACAAAAAAGTGCCTTATTTCTGCAAACACAGAGAGCAGAAGCAAGGAATTACTCCAAGGGAAGCCGATTAATTCATCCTAGAAGTCGAATTCTTCCTCAAGACTGAAGATCTCCCTTCAAATTCCTACAAGGTTTTTGGGTTCTTTATGTTTTGTTTTTTTATTCTTCTGAGATGTTTTCTTTTATAATCATGAACTAAATCCCCCTAATACTTGAGGGGGATGAAACCTAAGACAGATCTTGTTATTATTTTCTCTTGAATTATATGATAAATATTTGATTTGTTCTTAATTGTATTTTTAACTCCTAAATTGATATTTCCGGGATATTGATTTAAGTCTAATGTGCTTATGTAGAGGAGCAAAAGTCCCTACATAGGAGTAGATCCAACACAATTAAGCAGAGTTAATCGCAATCCTAGAGATAGGACGACGAAAATCTGCCGGATTAGGGTCAAACCTAATAAGGGAATCCATAGATCGAGTTAATGCGATTCTAGGGGTTTTAATTAGAAAGAGATTTCAATTAATCAACCTAGGGTTAGTTGTTTTTAGTCTCGAGAGAGATATTAACATAAGCTAGGGATTTCTACGGATCAAGTCAAGTGAATAAATCATCTAGCTCAAGAGTTGATAACAAGTGAAGTCTAGGTGGATTCTCCCTTGAGTATTGTCCAAATCATTCAGTTTTCCTAAGAGTTTTTCCAATTTACTTTTTGTGCATTCTTAGCTTAGTCTAATAATTAGTTTAGTTTAATAAAATCCCTTTTTATTTTTAGGTTAAATAATAGAAAGAAAATTAGTACTATTACTTTTGGTTCCCTTGGGTACGATATCTCGGTCTTGCCACTAAGCTATACTACTGTTCGATAAGTGCGCTTGCCTTAAAATCGTGATAATAGTTAGTTTCTGGTTCGATCATTATTATAAATTTTATTACTTCATATTGCGAATATCAGACTCGTATGATCAACAGAGGTAGAATCATCTGATGGTGCCATGATGTGGAAGCGGAAGCACATACCAGGACTAGGCGACTGATACCATATTAGGTACTATAGAAAGAAATATCAAACTGAATGTAAAGAAAAAATGTTGAATGATTGATTGAATAATTTCTATAGTTCATTATTGGATTCATCAGTGTAGTACTAGAGCTTATATACATGAATTAGACTATCTAACTGCTGCTAACTATATCTAACATAATACTAGACTTTGACTAATAGACTAACAATCTAACTTACTCTAACATGCTTCCATGGTGGTCATCGGTTTTTCTGGACATCAGGTTGAATGTCGGAGTAGAGTGAAAGCTTTATGGATGATCTTATCTCCCCTTCTACCTTATCTAAATTTATTTATTTTAATTGTGTTTTGTATTAATTAATTCAGATGATAATTATTTTTGAGATATATTTGTTTAATTTTAATAATTTTAGAAATAGACACGAGTCTACTACTATAATCAGACAGGTGGGGTGGCGTGCATTATTTGTACGTAAATTTGCATGTACCAGACCAAATCAACCATAAAAATAGCCTACAATACGTATGAATACGTTTTTAACTGTTTCATTCCCACCACTCTCTCTTCTTTGCACGTGTTCTCTTAGATTCAAATAACTAAACTAAAAAAAATGGTTTCTAACAAGTACCTTCGATCAACTCTGAAAACCCAGGTTCCAATTCTCCATTACACATATAATTCATCTTTCTTTTCTTACGTGTGTAATGTTTGATCAATCCTTTTGTTTAACAAAACCACTGGAAATGTGTGGATCGTGATCAGAGAACCCAGTTTTTTTTATGCCATTATTGTCATGATCATTCGTTCATTTGTATATTGTGTTACACTGTTTCTGCTTTTATGGATCAGTTGATGACTTGATGCTGTATTGGACTTATTGTGTAATCACATTTTAAACTACTTAGAACTAAAATTATATCCATTTATCTAGGATCATTTACGTACAGTTGAGAAATTCTAATCTAGGTTCTGTTTGGTTTCTGAGAAAATACGAACATGTATCGGTGTTATTTAGGGTTTAAATCAATTAATAGTCATTCCATGATTCTGGATCAGACATTACCATCACGTTGTGTTCTTCTGAATCATTTGGAAACATAGTTTTCAACCAACATGTACGTTGCACCCTTCCTGTTTGCAGCTTGGTTCATATATAAAGAATGCTGCAGCATGCAAAAGCTTATTGGAGTATCCAATCAAGGGTCAATGTGAAGCCAGATGGTGTAGTACCAACACATGTTTCAAGGGGCATAATATGCTGGCTCCATTCACACCTGGGTGGCAGACCACCGAAGTGAATCCATTGGTTATTGTTAAGTCAGAGGTATGTGTCTAAGGTGTGTCCTTTCTTTAACTTGGGTATGTGTCCTGTTAGTGTCTTATCTTTATACACATACACAAATATGAGTCAGTTACAGGTTATGAAGAGTTGTAGCAATGAAGAAAGTTTAAGCTACTCTTTGTTACTATCATATAACAAATTTGATCTTGCACAGGGAAGCTATGTGTATGATATCAATGAGAAAAAGTATCTGGATACTCTTGCTGGTCTATGGTGTACAGCATTAGGTATTGTAATTTCAGAGTCAAATTCTTGGTGAAAAGCAGTGCAAATCCACTCCATTTTCATGTCTAAACAGGAAAAAGCAAATGAGCTTAATGCTATGATTTGTTTTAGTAGAAGAAATTTGTTCAGGTCCTTTATGAAAACTCCATTTTTTTTGCAGGAGGAAATGAACCTCGACTTGTGGCTGCTGCAACCGATCAATTGAATAAGTTGCCATTTTACCATTCCTTTTGGAATCGTACAACTAAACCATCATTAGTATATCACCCATCCATCCATCCAATGATATATTCTTTGAATCAAAATCTCGTGATATTTATTGTACAGAATCTGAGAAGATTGGCCCTTACAGGATCTTGCTAAGGAACTTACTGAAACTTTTACTGCAACCAAAATGGCAAAAGTCTTCTTTACAAATAGTGGATCTGAAGCAAATGATACTCAGGTTTTTCACTTATATAACATATATTGTTAGTTTTAAGTTCTTTTTGTCTTTACAAGCATAGTAATGAGTCTAATTTGATGCTTGAATTTATATGTATAGGTGAAGCTTGTTTGGTATTATAATAATGCACTTGGAAGACCAAAGAAGAAGAAATTTATTGCTCGAGCCAAAGCGTAAATTTCAAAATTCCACTAACCTTCAAACCATGTGTCATTATTTAGTTCACTTGCATAACATAATTTCTCTTTCTTTAAATTTCTTCAGATACCATGGTTCAACTTGGATATCAGCTAGTCTTTCAGGGTAAAAATGTTTTTTTTTTTTTATTGGTAAGAAATGGTTTTACTTGATTGTTTAACAGATCTATAGATCTACCATTACAGACTTCCACCTCTGCATCAAAACTTCGACCTGCCACCTCCATTTGTGTTGCACACTGATTGCCCTCATTATTGGCGCTATCATCTACCAGGTTTTTTCTTCTTTTTTTTTGACCAATCTGTTTCATGGATATAAGTTTTGGTGTTTAAAAATTGATATAGCCATGTTTATTGTTTCAATTCATCAGGTGAAACTGAGGAGGATTTCTCAACCAGATTAGCCAACAATTTAGAAAGCCTTATTCTCAAAGAGGGTCCAGAGACAGTAAGTTTTTTGAAAATGAAATGAGGAACCCTTTTGCAACTACAAGAGCCTTGTATGTGTAGCTAATCATAGCTGGTTTTATATATATCAGATTGCTGCATTTATTGCTGAGCCTGTGATGGGAGCAGGGGGTGTTATACCTCCTCCTGCTACTTATTTTGAGAAGGTGAGAGTTCTTAAAATGGCTTATATTTATCATTATGAACATGGCTTTACTAATGTAGTATTGTCAAATACCATTCAGGTACAAGCTGTTGTGAAAAAATACGACATACTTTTCATTGCAGACGAGGTATTTTGCTAAATCTGGATCTCCGGCTCTTCATTTTGCTTGAAATATTTCCTATAACCGTTTCCTCCGAACAAGTCCAAGTAACATATGAGAGATGTTTGGATGGTTTGTTCATAAGTAAGGTTGTGCATTGTATTGTAGGTTATTTCTGCATTTGGGAGGCTTGGGACAATGTTTGGATGTGACAAATACAATATAAAACCAGATCTTGTTTCACTTGCAAAGGTAAAGAAGCTGTAACCAAAATATTCAGATATAAAATTAGGCTTTTGACCCTCATATTATTAATTCCTTATATAATGGTCAGGCCCTTTCTTCAGGATATATGCCCATTGGAGCAGTCATGGTGAGCCCTCAAGTAACAGAAGTCGTTTATTCTCAAAGCAATAAGCTTGGTAAGTTAAAACCCGTATCCAACACTCACAACCGAATACGTAATATTCTCTTTGTTAGTCCATTGACTAAAATTTTAGTCGTTTTCAGGTAATTTCTCTCATGGATTTACCTACACCGGACACCCTGTAGCCTGCGCTGTTGCAAGTGAATCAATCAAGCTCTACAAGTGTGTTCTATCCTCGATCTAAATACATATTTCCAAATATATGGATACGGAAATGTGATCTTCTAAATATAAACATGACCAACGCGCATTCATGAATAACATAGATAATGACAAATCTTTGCAGGGAAAGGAATATTGTTGAGAAAGTGAAGAGCATATCTCCAAGGTTTCAAGATGGTTTAAAATCATTTTCAGACAGCCCTATTGTTGGAGAGGTGAAACACTGAATTTTTTTCACTTTATCCCCATTGATATTTTTAAGCATGCCAAAAAAAAACAAACAAACATAAATTTGTAACCATTGCAGATCCGAGGTACGGGCTTGATACTGAGTACAGAATTTACAGACAACAAGTCACCCAATGAACCTTTCCCTCCTGAATGGGGCAAGTTCTACTTTCTCTTCTTTATATCTTATCAGATTTCATTTGCCAATATTAATGGAGGTCTAATAGAGATAACCATAATATTTGTTTGAACGAGCTGTTAAAATGTCGAGTGAACTAAATAACAATGTTAGAAGAGATATTTACGAATCTCAAATAATGAAAATACCAAAATAAATATGCCGGGTGTAATAACAAATCATTCATGATTTTGTGTATAGGAATTGGTGCATATTTTGGAGGACAGTGCGAGAAGCAAGGGATGCTAGTACGTGTTGCAGGTGACACCATAATGATGTCTCCACCCTTTATAATTAGTCCAAAGGAGGTTGATGAGGCAAGTTTTTTCTTCGGTTCAAATTAAATTTAAAGTCTAATCAAGTTAATTTCTAAATAGAATTTTCTCTATTAATAAAAGATATATAAATTTATAGCAGTTGATGTGATAAAAAGGTGATGAGAAGTAATTGATTTGCACAGTTAATAAGCAAATATGGGAACGCATTGAAGGCAACTGAGGAGAAGGTGAACTCACTCAAGTCTCAGCACAAGAAACAATGATATCATTTTTTTTGTGATGATGATGATGATGATGATGA
Source organism: Gossypium stocksii (assembly GCA_020496765.1). Taxonomy (NCBI): domain Eukaryota; kingdom Viridiplantae; phylum Streptophyta; class Magnoliopsida; order Malvales; family Malvaceae; genus Gossypium; species Gossypium stocksii. Next base: position 9,753,137 of record CM035623.1, read on the forward strand.
TGATGATCCTGAAAATGTTATGTAGCCCTTCATTTCCATTGGGAAATCAATAAATTTATTGTTTCTTCTTCATTCTCACTTATTTGCTGCATTAATTAAAACTATAATTTAGTTTTTTTAGTTTAAATTTTGTTAAGCTAAAGGAATTGTTTCACACATTGACGTTCATTTAATCATTTTTTTAATAGTTTAATGTCAAATCAATATTTTCATCTTAAAAAAAAAAGTTAAATCTAAATGAAAATCTTAAAATTTAAGATGAAATTATTGATGTGACATTAAACTATTGAAAATGGATAATATCATTATTTCATACTGTAAAAATAGAATGTCAATACTGGCAAGAAAAGAGAGAAACATAGAACATACAAATTTTTACCTGGAAACCTTTTTGGGAAAAAACCACGGGTGGAGGAAAATAAAATACATTATGTTGAATCCGAATTCGAAATACCTTATTCAAATCAATATCAAACAGAGAAAGTAAACTTCTATGCGGATTCTTCTTGTGTAGTCTGTACCATTCCGACTCTTGGCCTTCGCTCTCGTGGATCCCTCTATCTTGCCACGTGTATCTTATTTTAATAAGAATTTGGGTGTCGGAAATACTCTTAACTAATCAATTCTATGTCAAACAATTACCTAATGGGTAAACTACACTAAGGTCAGTAAAATATTAATAAGTTTATATTTTAGTCTCTCAATTTCAAAAAGTTATAAAATGATTACTGAATTATTCGAAAGTTTTCATTTAAGTCACTAGACTATTAAAATCGTTGTTGTATAGTCTTTTCTATTTGCATTGCCAGCACTCATTGAAAGCTCTTATTTCTTTTCTCTTTTATAATTTATTTTTTCATGAAATAACTTTAAAACATTGTGAATCTGTAAATCAAAATCTAAACAGCTTTTTTCTTTAATCTTCGACACTAATCGTCAAATCAACTTGGATTTAAAGTACACTACTCTACTTATTCATGGATACTAATTTACATGATTGATCGTCAAATTATCTTTTGGAATTCATTAGTAATTTTTTTTTTAAATCTACATAATTCGGGTGTCGGACAAGTTTTTTTTTTAAAAAAAATTCATTTATGAGCACAAAACATTCTTTTTCATTACGTAAAAAAAGACAAAATAGCAGAAAGCTTCGTAGAGTTTAAACATCACGATTCTCTTTCTCTTGTGTTTTTAAAATCTAATAATAATTATTGGATGGAATGAGATTATAAAAATCAATAGATTATTTAACATTATTTAATTTATTAATTGTGTATATATCCCAAACATAAATCTATATAGTACATTTTACAGATTAATTATTTTATTATATTATATTTATATTAAGTTGTTGAATAAATTAGTGTCACAAATTTAACTAACATTAATTTAATTAAAAAATATTAAAATACATTTTATATACAATATTAAAATATCATCGTATTTAAATTTAATATAAATCTTATTATCAATCAGAAAATAAATAAATAGACCAAAATTCCTGTAAATAAATAATATTGATTAAATTTTAAAAATCTAAAAAATGTATAAAATGGAGGCATATCTAACACTACATTTTACAAGTTAGACATAGATCTTTAGACTTTATAAGAAAATCATTTTAGCTTTTCATTTAATTTTGTCTCTTTTAGCCCTTGAACTTGCATTGTTTGTCAAATTAGGAGTGAGCAAAATCTAATTCGATTCGAAAAACTAGATAAAATTTTCAAATTTTGAATTAAATAGTTCGAGTTATTTGAGTTAATCAAGTTATTTAGATCAACTTGAATAAAAAATTAAGTTTTTCGATTTAATTCAAATATGAATTACACAATTCGAGTTATCCAAAAATCTAAATAAGAAAAGGCAAAACTACGCCATTTTAATAAATGTTTACCTTTTCTAAAGTTAAAAGTCAAAATCATTAAGTTAAAAGGCAAAACTATATTATTTTGATAACTGTTTACGCATTAAGTTATAAGGCAAAACCATTATATTGTTTATGTAGTTAAATAATTTTATACTTCGTTTACTAGTTAAATAATCGGTTCATGTAAACGCAACATTGAGTATAAATAATAGGATTCGTTAACTCAACTCAACTTGACTCGAAATTTTTTGACTCGATTTGATTCGATTCAAAAAAAATTCAAATTGAGTTCAGTTGCTAAAACATTATTCGTCAACTCGACTAACTTGAAATTTTTTGACTCGATTTGATTCGACTCGATCGAATGCTCACCCTTATGTCAAATCACTACAAAATGTAAAGATGTGGCATCCACGTGGACCGTAAGGAATTAATTAATTTTTTATAATTTTTGAAGGAATCTTTTGCGGATCTTATTGTTAGAATAAGTTCTTATTCTTTAGGGATATTAGTATTTGAATTATTCTATGTTATCTCATATATTTGTTTTTTTTTTTTTAGTTTGCAATTTTTATTTTCTATTAAGATCTTATTGTACGACTATATAAGCCAAGGTCATCATCAATAAAACTCAAGTCATTAAAAGTCCAGCTTGTTTACTTGTGTTCTTGTGTCTCATATCAGATCAAAATTCCAACAGTTTGGTATTAGAACCCCTACCGGGCCTGAGCAATTCTAGCAGAAGCATAGAAGATGGCTCAAAAGATGAATTCTGACAACTTTATACAACCAGCTATTCCTTGCTTTGATGGTCACTATGATCATTGGATTATGTTAATGGAAAATTTTTTGCGTTCTAAAGAATAGAGTTGGTGGATCCTGGCTATGTTGAACCAATAAGAGAAGCACCTCAGTCAGATGCATAATGAAAGAAGAATGATGAGACAAAGCTAAAAGATTTGAAAATGAAGAACTATCTCTTTCAAGCTATCATCATACAATTCTTGACACAAGTCTCAACAATAATACTGCCAAAGAAATATGAGATGCCATAAAGAAGAAATATGAAGGAAATGCAAGGGTCAAGAGATCTCATCTTCAAGTTCTCCACAAAGAATTTGAAACGCTTGAGATGAGGAACGATAAAAGACTGATAGAGTACTTCTCAAGGGTCATGGCAGTGGCAAACAAGATGCAAACTTATGGAGAAGATATGCAGGATGTTAAAGTGGTAGAAAAAAATTCTAACTCTTTAACTGAGAAGTTTAACTATGTTGCTTGTTTTATTGAGGAATCAAAAGACACTGATGCTCTCACTATTGATGAATTATAAATCTTATTAATAGTACATGAACAAAAAATTCAAAGGCATCATGAAGAGGGGCAGGTTTTGAAAATGACATATGATGGAGTAAGATGTCATGGTTGTAGTTCCTATAGAAGAAGAATAGGGAGAGGTTGAGTAAGTTAAAAAAAATAACGGTAGAATTTTAAAAATGTCATAAACTTGGACATTTTCGATATGAGTGCCCTGAGAATAGAGTTAGGCTTAGTTTAGCATTGCTTCTCGAAAGTGCATTTTGAAAAAAAAAAAACACTTTTGGGGAGAAGCTAAAATTTTCAACTTTGAAAAAAGTGCTTTTGGACCACTTTTTGGCTTAGGAAAAGCACTTTATCTCAAAAAGTAAATTTTTTTAGGAATGGTTTTGTCCCAAAAGTGTTTCTTAAAAGCAATAATAAACACACTCTTAGTACTGATGAAGAATTAAGTGATGAGGAAGTTGGAGGAGAGAAAGATAGCTCTAGTGATAGTGAAGAGAGGGTTAGGAGACCTCCTATTCGGATGGGTGATTATGTTAGTGAAGAGGGTCTAAACCTATCTGATGATGAGGTTCATATGTGTAACAACCTTACTCGACCCAATCACTGGATCCAGGTACGAGCGTCACAACAACATCGAGTTATCGTTCATACTAAGATCTCTCTATGTTAAAACATATTATATTACCTATTTATAAAAGCTTACAACAAAGTCAAAAAAAATTAAACAAAGTTTATTGTCTAGACTTTAGACTCTAAGGAATCTAAATAAATACAATATAACCACCTCCTTGGGGAAGTTTCTAAAGGTAGCCTCGTCTTATGTGCATGACACTTGCCTTCGATGCCCCTTGACTTATCATAGTCTAGCTCAGTTCCTCCTTGAGTTTCTTCTTCCACAGATCTTGCAATCACAAGTCAACCCTTGTAAGTTCAAATAAACTTAGTGAGCTTCTTCATTATACAAAATATACCCCTCTTTGTTGGGGTTCAAATAAAAAATACTAAATACAACAAAGTCCCTGTTTATTTGGTACATTTCTCTTAAATTGTTGTAAAGGACTTTGTCATATTCCCAATCCTATCCATTGGCAGATAGATCGTTGAGTGATTTTGTAACACCTTAGACTCGACCTAGACATTTCGGTCAGATTGTGGAGGTTACAACGCTTTCTAAAATAACAATGTTCAACCATTCAGTGAGTTTATAACAAATAAAAAAAAGGTTTAAATTTTTAAACAAAAATGTCAAAGCTTAGTGGTGTTCCAAAAATTGAGTCTAAAATTTACTTACCACATTATCATACCAAAACCTTTTTTCATGAAATCTTTCAAATTTATTTTGCAGTGGAAAAACCTTATGTTGTCATTGTTTGAAAAACTGGAATTTATTTGATTTGTTTTGATTTAGGTGACGTTATCAGCTAAAACCTTAGCCTGATAAAAAACTTATATATGCATATATAGTTCTAATAATCTATCAAGCATAAAATGTCCAAAATTAACAACCCACTTAAAATGTTCAAAAAGTCAAAATCAAATAAATAAATTAACCCAAAAATTCTTATTTAAAAAAAACCTGCGAAATTTCAAGCTCCAAGCTGCCATCCAATCCTAGTTCAAGGGGATACCTGAGACATGACAAACAAATAATATCATGAGCTTAAAGCCCACTGTGCGGTTTGACCCACACTCATAGTACATAAAAGAATACTTTAAATAGAATAACACATAACTTATTTTTCACATATTTCACATCATAACAGAAATCATACGATTTATAGCTTATTATATCATAGCACATCATGCTAGGTCATATCAACATATCATACCAAATCATAACCTGCATAACATATCCTACCCCTATCCGCTATACACCAGCTCCGTCTAGCCAATCACACCATATTAGACTACACAAGTCCATCCATCCAATCACACCATATTTCCGTTTCTTTAGTAATTTGACACAAATATTTGTCTGGTTCAATGGTTAAATGTCCTGGGTATGTGTGAGAGGTCCCAAGTTCAAGCCTTGTCTTGGGGAAAATTTTGGTATTTTTCTTATTAGAGCCTTGCTCTTGTTTAATGGGCTTAAGTTTAATTACTTATAAGTTTATATTAGAAATGGGCCTACTGGTCTAGTGGTTAAGTTGAGTGTTGGTGTGTTGGAAGTCCTGTGTTTGATTACCTGCGTTGGTAATATTTTTGTTCGATTTTGAGGGAGAGAGTTTGAGTTCAGTTAGACATCTAAGTAGTGGGGAGTTTTGTGGAGAGAATTAAGGGGAGTTGGGATAGGGGGTTATCAGAATTTGATCACTTTGATTTTCTTTTTGCAAAATTCGGCACCCCCTCCTCTTCTCAAAAATTCTAACATTCGGTTCTCCCTTCTTCCTGCTGAATCTCTACTTCATTCTTACCTGATCCTTTTCAATTTCTTTTTCGTCTCCTTTCTATACCACTTTTAACTGCTATTGTACAATAAGTTTCAATTTTTCTTAAATTTTAATGTTTTTTACTAAGTTTTGAAGAGGGGATTATTTTGTTGTTCTTGTTAGGCGTAGATTAAGAGCCAGTTGGTGCTCCACAATGATTAGAGCGTTAGGAATTTTGATTCATTACCGGTAAGTGATAGGGTTCATTGTTTAATGTTCTAAGGTTTCGAATGTGAGATATTCTCGGTTTAGTTTTTCGTTCGTGTTACTAACTTTGGACTTTGGTAATGTCAATTATTGGTACCGGTGTTCTTGGAATTGCGTTTGTTGTGAAAACGATACAGATGTGTATCCGAAACGCAGAACAATGAGATTCGACGAAAGCCGAAATTGTATTCTGTCAATGCCACATGGGTGTATGGTCGCCTATGTGGTAGGCCGTGTGCGATGATACGATCGTGTGGTGGCCAGGTGTGGCCGTGTGCGACACACGGGCTAAACCAAATTGGGCCTTGTGGGCCACATGAGCATGTGAGTCCACACGGGTGATCCACACGGGTGTGTAGGTTTTTGGGCCAGGCCATGTGATCCACATGGGCCAAGGCCAATCTGGGAGTGTGGGCCCACACAGGAAAGCCACATGGGCATGTAGGCTTATTCATCTAAAATGTTTCCTAGGGTTGCACGGTTCGTCCCAAACGACTGTGAGCCTACTGTAGGATCGGTAAGGGGTAATTAAACCCTAGTTGTATGATTTGTAAGACTGATACTGTGTTCTGAGTATGTTATTACCATGCATATCTGACTGAACTGATTCGTATAACTATATATGATAATTATGTATGCCTACTGTTATCCTGTAACAGCCCTAACCCGTATTCATTGCCGGATTAGGGTTACAAGGCATTACCAGGCGAAACACAACTCAGTACGTTCATATAATACATTTACAAGTACAAAAATATATATATTAGTTTATTTCCAAACATTTTAAAACTCGAACAACAATTATTACTTCAATCATATAAATCAAAATTTGCACATATTAATTACGTAACCAACTAACATGTATCAAGTCAATATTATACATGCTTTATAAAAACAACATTCAAAGCATACATCACAAATTTATAACATTCATACATGTGTACAACTTAACCAACTAACCAAACATATTTTACTATTATAAAACATCATATCGTAATACATATACATTATATTTCCATTAGCTGAACCTTATGGCTATATAGTAAAGCATTTGGACACCTACTTAATCATCAATCATATGTCACTTTTATATACTCAATTTACAACAATACATCCATTATAAAACTTACCCACTTGCGCATATTTAAACCACAACCAGCCCTATCAAATCGTAAAATTAACTAATATCAATATATGTTATTTATGAGCTTTGTACATGCACATATTAGCTTAAGTTTAATTATACCACATGGCAAAATGGGCAAAAATTATACAAGTAAGTACAAATATTTCCAAAAGACCGAAATTTAATTTCAAATGTAACTAATTCAGCCTACCTATTTCATATGCTAAATAACAAATTAAATTTTCACAAATATACAACCAAATCATTACTCATCCATACGACTATCAAAATAACCTATGATTTTACCCGTTCCTCCTTAGTAAACTTTATCATTAAAATACAAAAGACAAATCAAACTTACCTAATTTGCATGCAACCATCATCTTTTAACATTACATAATTCAATATTCGAATAGTCATATTCAAGTACATTAACCAAATTTAAATATACCAATTTCTTATGCTATGTATCATGTCAAAATTCATATGCTCATCCAAATCATTCAACTTTATAATCGGTCATCTATTTAGCCTCCAAAAATTCATACCACATCCATCCTGAACCATACATAAAACTTACTCAGTCAAACATACAATATGTGCGTACTTAACCAATACAATTGAATCAAAATAACTGTAATGCCCTGAATTTGGGCCTAGAAGTATTGGGCCTTGAGCATAGGAACAGTTAAGAGACTGCATATAAGTATTTAGTTGTGTAAGAAAGTGACATAAATGAATGTTTGTTTCAGTGGTTAAGTGATTTAGGAGCGTTTGGGAGTGTCTAAGAAGCCCTAGGTTCAAGTTGTAGCTTGGCAAAAATTTTGTTTTTATTGAATAGACCCCTAAGCTTTGGGCCAATAGGCTTATAATTAAATATGGGTAAACCATGACACAAAAATCTTAGTGATCTAGTGGTAAATGGCGTGTGGAGTGTTTCTGAGGTTTGAGGTTCAAGTTGTGGCAGTGCAAGGGAGTATTTATTTTGCTACCTAAGCCATGTAGGTAGTAGAGTTGGACCGAAACACTACCGAGTAGAGTTTGAATTGGTCATGGAGAGGTTAGGGAGTGGATTATGGGACTTGATGAGAGGTTGGAGTGATTTTAGGAGAAATTGTAGAAGGTTGAGGTGTGGGGAAGTATTATGCCGAATTTGAACTCTATGCATAGAAAGAAATCAGTTTTGGGGTCTTTGGTTGTGTTTTCTCCTCTTTTCTATTTTCTTTGGCAATTGTTTTCAGGATCTTACTGCACTTTGGGGTAGCCGAATATTACTTGTGAGCATTCGGGTATTTTTTATGTTACCCTATTTTGGTTTGCTCTTCGATTTTGTGCTTGGATTGATCGACTTTCCTCTTCCCCCTCACTTTTCTTTTCTTTTTTTTCTTTGCCTTTGTTGAACTTTCATTCTCTCCTCTCCCTCCATCGGTTTGGGTTGGCCGAATATTACTTGTCCTCTTTTTCTCTCAAACTATGGCCGAATATTACCTATTCTTTGCTCTCAAATTCTTTCGATTCTAGCTTTGGGTTTATCAGTTCTCTCCTTCTTTATCCCTTGCTCCTTTCTTTTGTGTTTTAGATTGATAACTTTTCTCTGGCAATCGGCCAAATACGTCATTACACCTTTTCATCTTTATTGTTTCGATTGTGGGTAAGTGCTCTTGACCTCTCTCAAGTAGCCTTCTTTTGGCGAATACTTTCTCCCTATTTCTTTTTTTGGCTTTCTGTTCTCTTTTCACTTTTGAAGTAACCGAATGTTCCATCTCAGCGATTAGTGCACCATATCGTGCTTCGATTTTAGGGTACATTTCTGTGGGCTGATTACTGCCATTCTCCACTCTTAGTCTACACTTGGTAAGTTGATCACTTGGTCCAAGTTATTCAAGTCTAGGATTTTGGTTAACAAGAGTAGAGTGTGGGCAAATTGTTTTATTTTTCCCTACCTACAGTTTTATGGTTACAATCAATTTACATTCAAGCTATGTGTTTAAGCAATCCGTTTGTAACGTAGATTCTCGTCAATGAGTTTGCAATCAACCATCGTCAGCATTATAAATGGGTTAAACCACATCTGTGCAATCAAGGCAAGTGTTGTGGATATTTTAGGTTTCTATTAAAAGTGGTTATTGACCCTATTGTCAATCGATTAATAGAATACGTTGACTACATGTAGGTTTTGGGTGCTCGTGGACTGTAGCACTTCTCATAACAAGTTGTGTATTCACACTGTCTTAACTGTAAATCGACAAAAGTTGAAAAGCTGAAAAATACGGCATGTGATGCCACACGGGCATGCGATAGCATGTGCGGAAATCTGAGCCCACGAAACATGGGCGTTTGACCGTAAAGGCCACCATGAATAACCTCATGGGCTTAGGCCATTTTGGGCCACGTTGGGCCGCAATGGACAGTGTGGGCCCATGGGCTCGTAGGCCCTACACGGGTAAGCCACACGGATGTGTGGAGGATATTGGACCCAACTGTGTTGTTCACATGACCAACGTCATTTCTGGGCTTACTGGGCCACACGGGTGTGTGGGCCCATATGGGTCGCATAATGGGCCTTGGGTCCACTTGCACTGTTTTGACTTATGAGATAAATGACCGATATACCCCCATAGGATAAAATGACCGATATATCCCCCAGGGTAAATTGACCGATATACCTTCATAGGGTAAAACGATCGATATACCCCCATAGCATAAAATGACCGATATACCCCTATAAGGTGAAATGACCGAAATACCCTTATAAGGCAAAATGAACAAAAAACCCTTATAAGGTGAAATGATTGAAATACCCCTATAAGGTGAAATGATTGAAATACCCTTATAAGGCGAAATGACCGAAATACCCCTATAAGGTGAAATGACCGAAATACCCCTATAAGGTAAAATGACCGATATACCCTTATTAGGTAGAATGACTGTTATACCCCTATGAGGTAAAAATGACTGATTTACTCTATGATATGTATGACTGTAATTGAGCATGACATTCTACATACACGTATGGTATTATTTCATGACATATTGCATGGGGATGGGTTGTTACATTTGGAGGAAGTGTATGATCGTGATATCAAGTGATGATGATGAAGTAATAAAAATATGATCGTACCTAGAACTAACTATTATCTCAATAAAAGGCAAGTGCACCTATCGAGTAGTAGTATAGTTAGTGGCAAGATCGGAATATTGAATCCAAGGAACTATGAGTACTAGTAATGACTTTCTTCCTATTATCTAGCCTAAAAATAAAATGGGGTTTTGTTTCTAAATTAACTAATCTAAACTAAACTGAAAAGAAATGACAAGGAGAAAAGAGAGAGATTGCTTTTGGGAAAACTGATTGATTAAGGCAATACCTAAGGAAGAATCCACCTAGACTTCACTTGTTATCTAACTCTAAACCAGATGATTTCTTCATTTGATTTGATTCGTAGAGATCCCTAAATTATGTTAATACCTTCGTTGAGGATAAGAACAACTAATCCTAGGTTGATTAACTGAAATCTCTTTCTAGTCAAAACCCCTAGTCTTGCATTAACTCAATCTATGGCTCCCCATATTAGATTTGACTCTAATCTGGCAGATTTTCATCATCCTATGTCCAGTATTGTGATCAACTCCGCTTAATTGTGTTGGATTTACTCCTATGCAAGGACTTTTGCTCCTCTACATAAACACATTCGACTTAAATCAATATCCCAAAAATATCAATTTAAGAGTTAAAAACACAATTAAGAACAAATCAAATATTTATCACACAGCTCAGATAACAATAACAAGATCCGTCTTAGGTTTCATCCCCCTTAGATATTTGGGGTTTTAGTTCATAATTATAAAATAAAACATCTCAGCAGAAATAAAATAACAAAGCATAAGAAAACCCAAAAATCCTGAAAGGATTGAAGGGAGATCCTCTATCTTGATGTAGATCCTGGCTTCTGAGATGGATCAATCGGCTTCCCTTCGAGTAATTCTCCACCTTTAACTCCCCGTCGTGGCGGGAATAAAGCACACCCTTGTAGTTGCCTCCTAGGGTCTTTATCTAGAGTTTTGGAATGCCTTTCTTAGCCCCTAAGTAGCCTTTTTCGAGTGAAATTGAACTTCCTCATGACAGGGACACGCCCGTGTACCACGCCCGTGTGGATCGGTTACCAGGCCATGCTTGAGCCTGTTAAAGTGGTATGGCCGTGTGGCAAACCTCCAGGTCGTGTTGTTTTCATTCTTTGGCCAATTTTCTCCGTTTTCAGCCCGTTCCTTGCTCTTTTCTCTTCCTTATGATCACCTAAGTATAAAACATGAAATAAAAGGATTAAGAGCACCAAATTCCATAATTTCAATGATAATTCATTCAGAAATTAGGCTAAGCATGAGGTAAAAATATGTATAATTTACGGTTTATCAAATACCCCCACACTTAAGCCATTGCTTATCCTCAAGTAAAATCTCAACTCACAATTAAAAATCATTCTTCTCAACTTATAATCCTTATCAATAACGTCTCAAACTAATCCACAAGTAATCATACAATGAGAATTCAACTAGAAGAACATTAAAGTCTCAAACACACTAAGTTGAGAATTTTATCACAGAAACATAGGTTTTCTCCCTTCTCCTAAGTAATTACCTTTCAATCAAAATCAACAAGAGTTGACATCCTCACTAAAGATTCACTCTATCCACTCAAAGTGTTTAGGGTTTAAAAATTAAGCACTCTTTAGTCAACCTGAAAAGTTATTACCATAGGCTTGCAAGAAAATCAAATCTCCACCACTATAGATTGATATGACACATCGATCAAAAGGTCTTTCAATGGTTGTAATGGAGCTTTGGTTAGGGGTGTTGTAACAAGCTGAAAAAGTTGGTTAGAATCGAGATTGAATTGAAAAATCATTTAGCTAGAAAAATCTCTATCACTGGAACATATCCCTAGGGCTAAGCTCTTCTTTTGGATAACATCGTTAAATATTCAGAAGCTTACAAAGGAAATATGCAAAAATATTATAACTGAATTAAATATACATTTTTTTATAACAAATCAAATACAAATAAATTGAATATTTATGAACTTTACAAACCGAAAAAGAGAACAAAGCTAGATAATAATTCAACTCAAATCTCGAAAAAAATAGGGATCAAAATAATTGAAGGTAATTCAACAAAAAATAGGTTATAGGTTAATATTAAAGGTAAGTCAAATAGTGGGTTGTTAGGCTCAATGGGGTTCACTAGGGGTTAATTTATAGAGGTAGGCTTTTATGGAGTAAGTGGGTTGAACCTAGGTGCCTTTATCATTTCGGTATATCAAATCAATGATTTGGTCTCGACATGTATAATCGAAGCAAGTTCTAGAATAACAAATCAGTATTGACTCACTCAAAGCAACAATAAAAGTGAGCACGAAAGGATGTATGCTCAAAATGCTCAAAAATCTCACCAGAATTATGGCTTTTGATGTCAATCCTGCGAATTTCAAATCTCAAGATAACACTTAAAATTAGGGAAAATAACCTAGAAAAAATTTAAATTCTCAAAAATTTCAACTTATAATGCTTGATTCCCTAATGTCTTAAAGTTTGAATAATCAAAGCATAAGTACCTATGTCTTAATTCTCAACATATCAATAAAAATCATAAATCAATCAGAATTAATTCCTAATAGGAGATTGAGATTAATGCAGAGAATGAAAGTGAGAATTCAAAATTTGAGAACAATACAAAATATTAGTAGTAAAATTTTCAGGGGTTCAAAGATAATACAAAGAATGAAAGTGAGTTTCCCCCCACACTTAAGATATACATTGCCCTTAATGTACAAAGATACATTAGTAGCAATAGAAGCATAAGATTATACGATAGAGAGAGAAGTGAAACTCCCTAAATGCAACCCTTGAATTGTGAAAGCTGACTTTGGAGGAAGGAATACTTGAAGTTCATGATTTTGGGTGACTGGAAAAAGGAAGCGTAATTGTGTAAAATTTAAGTATTACTTGATAGGGATTTAAGTGCAAAATAAAAGGACAAAGAGGAATAAAAAGTAAAGAAAATGAAAATGAAAATTAAAAATTAAGTAATGGTAATTTGGCCCCACGGCCGTGGCGCACGCTCGTGTGGTGCTTGGGTTGTCCAGTGTGTTTCGTGGTCTTATTGGTGTGGCCACGGTTGGTCGGCACGGGCGTGTCCCTTGCCTTTGTTAATTTCTCAGTTTCGACCACGGCTTATTGGTACGGGCGTGTTGGGACACACGACCATATAGCACGGTCGTGTCTTTTGGTGTTCACTTCTCTCATGACCGTGTTTGGAATCATACGCCCGTGTATGAATTGACAGGTTTGGCCACGACAGTATCGCACAGCCGTGTTTCTACTCGTGGGGTGTCCACGTGCTTAGGCACGCCCTTGGGCTTGGCCTTGTGGCTCGAAAAATCTGCATTCAAAGGGTTAGTTGATTTATTAAAGATCATAAAATAAAAGAATTACTATGTCAGTGCTCGGGTTACCTCTCGAGAAGTGATTGTTTATAGTTTCAGCTCGACTTTTCCTTAAGCTTTCATGGTCACGGTGGTTTGAAGAGTTGAAACTCTTCTATCCTACTTTCAATTTTATTATCAACATAAGGTTTGAGTCGACTATGGTTTACCTTGAAAGTGCCGAATGACTCATGTGTTATCTCGATTGTACCATAAGGAAAAATTGTCTTTATCGTGAAGTAAGGTGTGTCATTTGTTTGTGCTTTTGTATTCAAAATTTGGGGATTGTCCTCCCCTAGGATTACCTTATCTCCTATTTTGATTTGATCTGTTTTTACCTGCGGGTCGTCTTGGTGATGCTCTGGGTTGGTATGGCATATTCTGGGCTTTTCTTGATAGTTCATCCACTTATCTAGTTCCTCAATCTGAAGCATTCACTTTTCATGTACGTCTCCCTTGAATAGACTTGTCTGTGGTTGGGTCGCCCTTATGTAAAGTGTATCCTGCGAAGATGGTTGGATAGTGAGATCATTCTTTTTACAAGGCTTTGAAACAGTATTTTTATCATCAATAATTTTAATCAGGTTTCGGGCTTGTAAAGTAACTTTGTCATCACCTACACGTAGTGTAAGCTCGCCTGTTCCTACATCGATTATTGTTCTAGCAGTTGCTAAAAAGGGACACCCTAGAATTAAGGGTACATTGCTATCCTCATCAATATCTAGCACAACAAAGTTGACTAGGAATATAAATTTGTCAATTTTGACAAGCACATCCTCAATTATGCCCTTTGGAAATCTAATAGTTTTATCAGCCAATTGAATGCTCATCTTAGTTTGTTTAGGTTTCCCTAGACCTAGTTGTTTAAACAATTTATAAGGCATTACATTAATACTAGCCCCTAAATCAGCTAAAGCATTTTTGACGTCTAATCTACCAAGTAAACAAAGAATTGTAAAACTCTCTGGATCTTTCAGTTTGTTGGGCAGCTTATTCTGTAGAATAGCTGAGCACACTGCATTTAGTTCTACATGGGATGTCTCGTCTAGCTTCCGTTTATTCGTCAGTAGCTCTCTTAAAAACTTAACAGCGTTTGGCATCTACGACAGAGATTAAATAAACGGTAAGTTAATATGTAGTTTCTTTAAAAGTTTAAGAAACTTACCGAATTGCTCATCTGTGCGGTCTTTTTTTAACGCATTAGGATATGGAACACGAGGTTTATATTCTTTGATGACTGGTTCTTTTATTACTTACCTCGTCTTTTCCTTTACTTACCACAGTTTCCTTACCTGATTTTGGGTTGGTTTTGGCTAACCCTTCCCCATCTATTGTATCCACGGCATTTATTTGCTCCTTAAGGTTAGTCTCAGTATTGCTTGGTAACCCACCTTGTGGTCGATCAGAAATTAGCTTGGCCAGCTGACCTATTTGAGTTTCAAGTACTTGGACGGATGCTTGCTAGTTCTTCAATGCTATTTCGGTATTTTAGAAATGGGTTTCTAATACAGTGATGAATTTTGTGAGCATCTCCTCAAGGTTCGACTTTTTCTCTTGTTGGAACGGTGGTTGTTGAAATTCCGGAGGGGGTGGTTGCCTTTGATTTGCTTGTCCTCCCCATGAGAAATTGGGATGATTTCTCCAACCTGCATTGTAAGTGTCACTATAAGGGTTTTTTTTGAGATCTAAAATTATTACCCATATAGTTGGCTTGCTCGTTTTCCATGCCATGTCTATAGGAGGAGTAATCGGGATTGTACAAGTTTCCTTGAATTGAGTCACACTGCATCACTGGGTGTACCTGCGTAGAACCAACAAAATTATCAATCTTTTTATTTAAAAGTTCTACCTGATTAGAAAGCATCGTGACTGCATCAATATTAAAAATTCCTGTAGCTTTCTGTGGCTTTGTTCTCATGACTTGCCACTAATAATTGTTCAG
This sequence comes from Gossypium stocksii, assembly GCA_020496765.1. NCBI lineage: Eukaryota > Viridiplantae > Streptophyta > Magnoliopsida > Malvales > Malvaceae > Gossypium > Gossypium stocksii. The sequence goes on from CM035623.1 coordinate 9,768,515, forward strand.
TGACATCTCTTCTATAAACTCATAAGCTGCTTCTGGTGTTTTATTGTTGATTGTTCCACCGACGGCTACGTCGATCATTTATCTTGTTGAAGGATTCAAACCGTTATGAAAGGTTTGAACTTGTAACTACAACAGTAATCCGTGGTGAGGGCACCTTCTTAGTAAGTCCTTGTATCTTTCCTATGCATCGTAAAGTGTCTCTAAATCCATCTACACAAAAGAAGAGATATCATTCCGTAATTTAGTCGTTTTAGCTGGCAGAAAATATTTAAGGTAAAATTTCTCAGTCATTTGTTCCCATGTAGTGATAGACCCTCGTGGTAGAGAGTTCAACCATTGTTTAGCTTTGTTCCTCAAGGAGATTGGGAATAGCCTAAGATGAATGGCATAATCAGAAATGCCATTTATTTTGAATGTGTCGTATAATTCCAAAAAGTTGGCTAGATGCGAGTTAGGATCCTCATCCTGCAAACCATCAAACTGAACAAACTGCTTTATCATCTGAATAGTGTTAGGTTTCAGTTCAAAATTATTTGCAGCAATAGTAGGCCTAACAATGCTAGATTCAGTGCCTGCTAAATTTGGTTTAATATAATCATACATAGTATGCGGAGCAGGATTTTGCTCGACAGGATTTGCGGCTACTACAGGGGGTAGCTGATTATCTTGGTTTGCTTCCATCCCTGGAATAGGTTCAGGTTGTTCTTCTTGTCCTTATTCTGGATACTGTAGACTTTTTCTTATCTCTTGGCGATTTCTGTAAACTATAGCTTCTAAATCGTCGTCAAAAAGCAGTGGTCCTCCTGGGTTTCTTCTAGTCATAAATTAGAAATACCTGGAAGGAAAGGAAATTTCAATGAATAAAAATAAAAATAAAGGCTGGAAATAAATAAAAGTAGTAATGGCTAAAGTAATAGAAATCGAGTGCTCCTAATATCTTAGTTCCCCAGCAATAGCGCCAAAAAATTGATCGTGATCTCGAGTGATGATGATGAAGTAATAAAAATCTGATCATACTTGTAACTAACTATTATCACGATAAAAAGGCAAGTGCACCTATTGAGTAGTAGTATAGTTAGTGGCAAGACCGGAATATCGAATCCAAGGAACTATGAGTACTAGTAATGACTTTCTTCCTATTATCTAGCCTAAAAATAAAAAAGGGGTTTTGTTTCTAAATTAACTAATCTAAACTAAACTAAAAAGAAATGGCAAGGAGAAAAGAGAGAGATTGCTTTTGGGAAAACTGATTGATTAAGGCAATACCTAAGGAAGAATCCACCTAGACTTCACTTGTTATCTAACACTGAACCAGATGATTTCTTCATTTGATTTGATCCGTAGAGATCCTTAAATTATGTTAATACCTCCGTCGAGGATAAGAACAACTAATCCTAGGTTGATTAATTGAAATCTCTTTCTAGTTAAAACCCCTAGTCTTGCATTAACTCTATTTATGGCTCTCCATATAAGATTTGACTCTAATCCGGCAAATTTTTGTCGTCCTATGTCTAGAATTGCGATCAACTCCGCTTAATTGTGTTGGATCTACTCCTATGTAGGGACTTTTGCTCCTCTACATAAGCACATTCGACTTAAATCAATATCCCAGAAATATCAATTTAAAAGTTAAACACACAATTAAGAACAAATCAAATATTTATCACACAGCTCAGATAACAATAACAAGATTCGTCTTAGGTTTCATCCCCCTTAGATATTTGGGGTTTTAGTTCATAATTATAAAATAAAACATCTCAGAAGAAATAAAATAACAAAACATAAGAAAACCCAAAAATCCTGAAAGGATTGAAGGGAGATCCTCTGTCTTGATGTAGATCCTGGCTTCTGAGATGGATCAATCGGCTCCCCTTCGAGTAATTCTCTGCCTTTAACTCCCTGTCTTGGTGGGAATAAAGCACACCATTGTAGTTACCTCCTAGGGTCTTTATATAGAGTTTTGGAATGCCTTTCTTAGCCCCTAAGTAGCTTTTTCTGAGTGAAATTGAACTTCCTCATGAAAGGGACACGCCCGTGTGCCACGCTCGTGTGGATCGACTACCAGGCCGTGCTCGAGCCTGTTAAAGTGACACGGCCGTGTGACACGACTGTGTGGCAAACCTTCAGGCCGTGTTGTTTTCATTCTTTGGCCTATTTTCTCCGTTTTTGGCCCGTTCCTTGCTCTTTTCTCTTCTTTATGTTCACCTAAGTATAAAACATGAAATAAAAGGATTAAGAGCACCAAATTCCATAATTTCAATGATAATTCATTCAGAAATTAGGCTAAGCATGAGGTAAAAATATGTATAATTTACGGTTTATCAGTGTACTATACTGATAAGGTTGCATGGGTCGCCCAAGACGACCGTGGACCTACTGATGGCTTTGTGCCATTCATATTACTGGCAGCTTTACTGCAATACTGTTTAGTGCCGCAACCGGTGCTAATCTTGGTGTGTCTGACTGGTGATAAACCATAAATTATACATATTTTTACCTCATGCTTAGCCTATTTTTGGATGAATTATTCCTTGATTTGTGGAATTTGATGCTCTTAATCCTTTAATTTCATGTTTTATACTTCGGAGAGCATAGGGGAGTGAAAAGAACAAGAAACAGGCCGAAAACAAAGAAAATAGGCCAAAGCAAGGAACCAACACGGCTTGGAAGTTCACCCCATGGGCGTGTCACACGGCCGTGCCACATTAACAAGTTCGAGCACGGCCTAGACTCGATTCAAATGGGCAACCCACATGATCGTGCCACATTAACATGCTTGAACACGGCCTAGCAAACGACTCATATGAGCATGGAACACGAGCGTGTCCCTGTCGTGAGGAAGTACAATTTCACGAGGAAAAGGCTACTTAGGGGCTAAGAAAAATTTTCCAAACTCTATATAAAGACCCTAGGAGGCAACTACAAGGGTGTGCATTATTCCTGCCAAGGGTACAGTCTTCTGGCCAAGACGGAGAGCTAAAGGCAGGAAATTACTCGGAGGAAAGCCGATTGATCCATCTCAGAAGCCAAGGTCTACATCAAGATAGTGGATCTCCCTTTATTCCTTTCAGGAGTTTTGGGTTTTCTTATCTTTTGTTATTTTCTTTATTCTGAGATGTTTCTTTTTATAAACATGAACTAAAACCCCAAATATCTAAGGGGAATGACACCTAAGATGAATATTGTTATTGTTATCTGAACTATATGATAAATATTTGACTTGTTCTTAATTGTGTTTTTAATTCTTGAATTGATATTTCCGGGATATTAATTTAAGTCAAATGTGCTTAGGCAGAGGAGCAAAAGTCCCTGTTTAAGAGTAGATCCAACACAATTAAGCGGAGTTGATCGCAATCTTAGACATAGGATGACGAAAGTCTACCGGATTAGAGTCAAATCTAATATGGGGATCCATAGATCCGAGTTAATGCAAGACTAGGGGTTTTAATTAGAAAGATATTTCAATTAATCAACCTAGGATTAATTGTTCTTATTCTCGACGGAGATATTAACATAATTTAGAGATCTCTATGGATCGAGTCGAATGAAGAAATCATCTAGTTCAGAGTTAGATAACGAGTGAAGTCTAGGTGGATTCTTCCTTAGGTATTGTCCCTATCAATCAGTTTTCCCAAAGTAATTTTCCCAATTTACTCTTTGTCGTTTCTTTAGTTTAATTTAGAATATTTTACAGCCAAACCCCCTTTTATTCTTAGGCTAGATAATAGGAAGAAATTCATTACTAGTACTTTTAGTTCATTGGATTCAATATTCTGGTCTTGCCACTGGCTATACTACTATTCGATAGGTGCGCTAGCCTTTTATCGTTATAATAGTTAGTTTTTAGGTACGATCAATTTATTACTTCATCACAATCCTGAGATCAACTGGGTGGGTTGATTTTATCCCCACATAGTGTGATTGATGGGATGGAGTGGTGTGTCTGGCTGGATTGGGTGGGTTTTTCTGTTTACATTATTGCACATTGATATTGCTACTGTTACTGTAATTGGCTAAGGCCTACACTGATATTGTTTCTATAAAGGCCTTTCTATGGTTTTAAGTTTTATTGGAGATTTATACTTGCTTTATATAAACTGCTAGTTGTAGGAAAAAGATGGGTTTTTGATAACGGCTCGTGATATTAAGTAATAAAATTTATAAAACTGATTACACCAAAACTAACTAATATCACGATGTTAAAGGCAAGCGCACCTATCGAACAGTAGTATAGTTTAGGGGCAAGACCGAGTTATCGTACCCAAGGGAACTAAAAGTACTAATACTTACTTCCTTTCTATTATCTAGCCTAAAAATAAAAGAGGTTTGGTTGAAACTAATTCTAAAACTAACTAAAAGTGCACAAAAAGTAAATTGGGGAAAACTTTAGGGAAAAGCTGATTGATATAAGCAATACTTAAGGGAGAATCCACCTAGACTTCACTTGTTATTGGTTCTTGAGCTAGACGATTTATTCACTTGGCTTGATCCGTAGAGATCCCTAATTTATGCTAAACCTTCCATCGAGGTGAAGAGCAACTAGGCCTAGGTTGTTAACTAAAGTTCCTTTATTATTTAACACCCTAGGTTGCATTAATTCGATCTATGGTTCCCCATATTAGGTTTGACCTAGGGTTGCATGCAACTCCGTTTAATTATGGTAGATCTACTCTTATCACAGGGACTTTTGCTCCTCTGCTTTAAGCACATCTGTTTCTTGAATTAATACCTAGGCTTATTAACACAAGAATTAAGCACACATAATTAAGAATAACTCAAGTATTTATCATATAACTCAAGAATAAATAATAACAAGATTCGTCTTAGATTTCATCCCCCTCAAGTATTTGAGGGGTTTAGTTCATAATAAAGAAAGAAAAAATCTCAGAAGAATTAAAATAACAAAACATAAAGAACCCGAAAACCCTTAAAGGAATTTAGGGAGATCCTCTGTCTTGATGTAGAATTCTGGCTTCTGGGATGAATCAATCGGCTTCCCTTGGAGTAATTCCTTGCTTTCACTCCTCGTGTTGGCAGAAAGATGGCACTCCTATTGGGAGAAAAAGAGTACCCCTGGCAGGGGAAATCAAGTACACCCTTAGAGTTGCCTCATAGGGTCTTTATATAGAGTTTTGGGGAGCCTTTCTTAGCCTTTAAGTATTCAAATCCGAGTGAAATTCCTCTTCCTCAGGACTAGAACACGCCCGTGTGCCACGCCCGTGTGATTTCGACAAGAGGCTGTGTGAGATTTTGTCGATTGGGGCACGACTGTGTGGCCTGGCCATGCTTGTCGAGGCTGGACCGTGTGGTCTTCGTGTGGCACGGCCGTGTGCCACGGCCGTGTGGTGACTTCTTGGGCTGTGCGTTTTCACATTTTGGCCAATTTTCTCCGGTTTTTGGTCCATTTTCTGTTCTTTTCTCTTCCCTATACTCTCCTGAGTGTAAGACATGAAAAAGAAAGATTAAGAGCACCAATTATCACTAAATTGATAATAATTCATCCAAAATATAGGCTAAACATGGGTAAAAATATGTATAATTTAGCATTTATCAATTTTTAAAAGATAACTGATTTCGAAACACCGAGTTTCCATAACACGATTTTAAGCTTCCGCAACAAACACTATTTTAAAAGTATAATAACAATACAACATGATCATCAAGCTGCTTAAACAATTTGAGTTTTGACAACGTATGAGATACCCTGACTTTTCGTTAAGATCACAATGAGACTTTAAATTTTTAAACGGGTTTTTACGTGAAATCATGTTTTCAAAAAGCACTTTAATGTGACACCGCCAGATTTGGCCATAATGTCTAGGCCGGGTTTGGGGTGTTACATTTAGTGATATTAGAGCCACGTTGCAAAACTCGGTTGTGGATTGGGCTTTATGAAGTTGAAATATTTAAAGTACTGTTTTCAAAAAATTTGAAATGCTCTGAAATATTTGTTGAACGTGTGGTACAACGAGTCTCCAGCGCTAATTCTATAAGTCCTCTGGAATTTCTGTTTGTTTAAATTGAAATACTGAGACTTCTGTAGATAGTAGACTGTACTGAAACACTCTAGTTAGAGTAAACTGAAAACTGTAGGAAACTGAAAACTATAGTGAAACTACGATCTACGAAAACAAACTCTTAAATACTGATATTGCTTTCCAAAAGATATCTGTTAATAATTACTGGAACTGTAATCTGATGCATAAAACTGTTAATAAGATAAAATGCAACTCGATCATCAACACTAGAGGTACTCGTAGAAAAGGTATAAGAGGTTGCGGCGGAGGCCATAGAGGTGCTCGAGCAGGGTCTCATGATCGTGTGGCTGAATATTGGATTGAAGCACTATCCCAGTTTATCGAAAAATACATGTGATGCCATACGGGCGGCGATAACACGTGTGGTAATCTGAGCCCACGAAACATGGGCGTTTGATCGTAAAGGCCACCATGAGCGACCTCATGGGCTTAGGCTGTTTTGGGCCACATTGGGCCGCAATGGGCCCACTGGGCTCGTGGGCCCTACATGGGTAAGCCACATGGATGTGTGGAGGATATTGGACTCGGCTGTGTCATTCACACGACCAAGGTCATTTCTGAACTTAGTGGGCCACATGGGCGTGTAGGCCCATATGGGTCGCATAATGGACCTTGGGCCCACTTGTACTGTTTTGACTTATGAGATAAATAACTTATATACCCCCATAGGGTAAATTGACCGATATACCCTCATAGGGTAAAATGACTGATATACCCCTATAAGGTGAAATGACCAAAATTATAAGGTGAAATGATCGAAATACCCCTATAAGGTGAAATGACCGAAATACCCCTATAAGGTGAAATGACTAAAATACATCTATAAGGTGAAATGACTAAAATACATCTAGAAGGTGAAATGACCGATATACCCTTATTAGGTAGAATGATTGTTATACCCCTATGAGGTAAAAATGACTGATTTGCCTTATGATATGTATGATTGTAATTGAGCATGACATTCTGCATACACGTATAATATTATGTCACGACATATTGCATGGGGATGAGTTGTTATATTTGGAGGAAGTGTACTATACTGATAAGGTCACACGGGTCGCCTAAGATGACTGTAGACCTATTGATGGCTTTGTGCGGCTCATATTACCGACAAGGTCGCATAGGTCGCCCAAGACGACTGTTGACCTATTGATGGCTTTGTGCGGCTCATATTACCGAAAAGGTCACACGGGTAGTCCAAGACGACTGTAGACTTATTGATGGCTTTGTGCAGCTCATATTACTGATAAGGTCGCACGGGTCGCCCAAGACGACTATGGACCTACTGATGGCTTTGTGTTGTTCATATTACTGGCAACTTTGCTGCAATTCTGTTTTTTGCTGCAACCGGAGCTACTCTTGGTGTGCCTAGCTGGGTGGGTCGATTTTATCCCCACATGGTGTGATTGGTGGGACGAAATGGTGTGTCTAGCTGGATTGGGTGGGTTTTTTTGATTGCATTGTTGGACATTGATACTGCCACTGTTACTGTGATAGGCTAAGCACACACTGATACTGTTTCTATAAAGAGCTCAAGCACAGACTGTTATTGCATACTGTATGTTTGACTCTTCGATAAGGGATTACACACTGAGTTTTGGTAAACTCACATTTCTATTTAACTGTACAAGTAATCCCTAGTCATAAGTGGGTCGGTGCTGCGAGGGACTCGATAGAGGTGGCCACACGATTGCATCTATCTTATACCTGATTTTATTTACTCTTAAATTTTGATTTGGGTATTTATTTTTGTAATAAAGCCTCTTCTGGATTTTATTTTTAATTTGGTTTAGTTTTAACTGCTAGTATTAGGACTCGAGTTTTAAAAAGAAACAAAATAATTGCAAATACGCAACTGTTTTGAAAAAGCTTCCGCGATAAGAGGTTGTTTTAAAATTAATATCGATTTGATAAGTAAATGGTTTTTGGATAATAAACCACGTTTTTAAAAGTAAATAACTTTTTGAAAATGAACAACCCGTTTTGGAGTCACCGTTTAGTCACAAATTGATTAACTGATTTTGAGGTTTCTAGCAACAATGAGTTTTACGTTTCACACTTCAATGTGACACCATCAAATTCGGCCATAACGTCTAGGCCGGGTTTGGGGTGTTACAATAACCATTATAAAATCGGCTATAAATTCATCAATTACTCCATTACAAAACCGAATCACAAGACTAACCATATATGCAAATCAAACCATATACCAAGTTTATTAAATGAGCTAGTTATAAGTTATTCATATCATTACCCAAATCTAGACGTATAACCAAAACACCATTCATACACATCATAACATACTTACCAAAATGAGCTTAAACCATGATCAAATATAACCGAATGTAATAATAATGATAAAGCCATTTTCGCATGGCTTTTTATATACACTTTCAAACTCAAACACATTAAGACTAGCTTATACATATATACACTTTAAAACCAACCAAAACAAATGCTAGCATATACATGCCATAAGTTCATAATTCAGGCTTTTAAAATACCAAAATAACGATCGATAGTGTGACGGATTTCCTTGACGATCCTCGAGCTCGTAACTAGCTTCTAAAATCTATAAAACAACGAATGAACAAACACGCAGTAAGCTTAAATAGCTTAGTAAGTCATAAGCAAATAAATCATCAATTGAACATTTGCATTATATAATTAACTTGGCCAAATATAATATACTCATAAACATATATAATTCAATCCTTTATCATGTATAATTCATATCTTCATCTCAAGTACTATACTTACCTTACTTTCATAATTATTTAATTTCACACATACCTGAACCACTTAGCTCGATTTCACATTTGATCTTAAATTGATATTGCCCGTTGAACCATTTGGAATAAAAAAGGATTCCCGGATAGCTCAAAAAGCTTGAACAATGCCAACGTCCCAGACGTGGTCTTACATGTAAGCAAATATCGATGCCACTATCTCAGACAGGGTCCTACACGAAATCATATATGATGCCAATGTCCTAGACATGGTCTTACACGTAAATCTCAACTCGTTGCCAATGTCCTAGACGTAGTCTTACACGATAACACATATCGGAATCATATGTCATGATATATGTATCCTAATTATTCCTATGGTTCGTACGGGGCTTTCAAACGTCGTAAATCAATCGTTTCAAGCTCGTAGTTACTTCTCCCATGCTTATATCAATTCGACATACACATATATAGTTACTAAAATTCAATTCGGCACAATTAAATACATTTTGTAACACCCCAAACTCGGCCCAGATGTTACGGCCAAGTCTTGTGTGTCACATTACCTACAACTAACCATGTTACCTAGTTACTAATGTTACGGTGAACTTTGCAAAACCGTTATTAAAGTTTTAAGAGAAAATTTCTGATTTATTGGTGAACGTCCTATCCTCTACCACTTATTAAGAGATGATTATAAAATTTACTTTACAGCTCAATTGAATCATGTGACTGGTTTTGAAAACGTTTGATTAACTTTAAGAAAAACTAGCGCAGCTATTTTCGAAATAATTTAAGTAATGTAAGAATGAGTAACTAAAACCCAAATTAAGAATAAATAGAGCGGCCTTATTACAAACCCAAATTTAAAATAAAAATGATTAAATAAAATAAAGGAATAATTAACTTAAAACCAAAAACGCAGTCTTTGTGGCCACCCTGAATCCCTTCCAGCTCCAAGTCCACAGTCTAAGGCTTACTGATAAACGATAAATTATACATATTTTTACCTCATGTTTAGCCTAATTTCTGGATGAATTATTATTAATTTTGTGAGAATTGGTGCTCTTAATCCTTCTATTTCATGTTGTATACTCAGGAGAGCATAGGGAAGAGAAAAGAACGAAAAATAGACTGAAAATGAAGAAAATGGGCCAAAGTGTGAAAACGACACGGCCCAAGGAATCACCACACGGCCGTGGCACACGACCGTGCCACACAAGGTCCAACACAGCCCAGCCCCAACAAGCACGGCCAGGCCATACGGCCGTGCCACCTCAACAGGCCCGAACACGGCCCTTATCGAAACCACACGGGCGTGGCACACGGGCGTGTCCCTGTCGTGAGGAAGTATAATTTCACTCGGATTTGGATACTTAGAGGCTAAGAAAGGCATCCCAAAGCTCTATATAAAGACCCTAGGAGGCAACTCTAAGGAGGTACACTCTTTTCTCCCAAAAAGGAGCACTGTATTTCTGCCAACACAAGGAGTGGAAGCAAGGAATTACTCCAAGGGAAGCCGATTGATTCATCCCAGAAGCCAGAATTCTATATCAAGACAGAAGATCTTCCTAAATTCCTTCAGGGGTTTTGGGTTCTTTAAGTTTTGTTATCTTATTTCTTCTGAGATGTTTTCTTTATTAATTATGAACTAAACCTCTCAAATACTTGAGGGGGATGAAACCTAAGACAAATCTTGTTATTTTTTATTTTTGAATTATATGATAAATACTTGAATTGTTTTTAATTATGTGTTCTTCATTCTTGATTTAATAATCCTAGGTATTATTTCAAGAAACTGATGTGCTTAGGCAGAGGAGCAAAAGTCCCTGTTTTAAGAGTAGATCTACCATAATTAAGCGGAGTTGCATGCAACCCTAAACATAAGGCAACATAAATTGCCGGATTAGGGTCAAACCTAATAAGGGGATCCATAGATCGAATTAATGCAACCTAGGGGTGTTAATTACTCATCCGCAAGGATGGAAAGAGAAAGGGGTGAGTTTGGAAACTCAGTGTGCAAAGAAGCCCATCCAAAGCCCAAATCAGCTCAAGCCCACTAGGCCTAAGCTCTAACCAGTCACAGTAATAACTGAGTCGTAGCCCTATCCAGATAACAGTAAACTGGGCCCTAGCCCCTTTCAGATAACAGTTCAGCCCATAGGTCTATTTCAGAACAGATCAGAGATTATGCATGTATGCCCAAACCTGGCCTAAGTCCAACCGCTACACATTGCCCATACCAACCATAAACACACCTTGTGGGGAAGGTACTCGACCTACCCAACCGCTACATACCACAGATGCAGCATCGTTGCTCAGATAAGGTGGCCAAGCCACTAACAAAAATACGAGGCAAGGCCTCGTTCAGAAAACAGAACGGGCAAGCCCTTTTCAAATATCAGTAAGAGGCAAAGCCTCTTTCAGAAAACAGAAATCGTGGTGATGCCACTTGCACTTCCTCCATCAACAATCCCAAAACCCATGCAATAGATAATCATGATATGGCATACAGTAAACAGAAACAGTAAAACATGCATTTTAGTCAAATTTAGCCCTAGGGGTATAACGGTCATTTTGCACCTAGGGATAAAATAGTAATTTTCGCTCATAAGGGGTATTTCCATAATTATGCCAGTTTCTAGGGTTTCATGCACATTTCAATCAGTAATAGCCTAACTTTTATCTTAGTAGTTAATTTAATCCATTTTAGCAGATTACCGTCATTGGGCCCTAAAACCCCTAATGGGCCTTACAATGTCATTTAGCTAATTTAGCCCGTTTAGCCCAAATTCTGAGTCTAGCTTAACAGTCTTAACCTACAGAATATCAGAACACACTTACCGCTTACTTTTTCCTCATACGGGCCCGTAAGCCTATTGACTTTTTCCTCATACGGGCCCGTAAGCCTATTGAGCCTAATTCCAACCCACCGAGGCCCAAATTTACCGAAGTGCACGAGATGCACACTTGACCATCTTACCACTTACGATTTCAGATCCAGTGATTTCTAATCGACTTATGAGCGTTCGTACGCTCACAAGCCCACTAAATACCAAAATTTCGACATTTCAGCTTTTCAGCTTTTGCCGATTTGAACTACAAGAGGGTGTCCGATACACATCTGATTTGTGACGACTGCTAACGAGATCTCCCACGATATCCTACAATCAGCCACTAGACACATCAGATCCAAAATACAATGACAACCATCATAATTCTACTTACCATATTCGGCCATCAACACCTAAGGCCCTTGAGATCTTACCTTTGCCGAAACCAGTGACTAGATCTAGATCTAGTCATTCTACTTGTCCAAGCCTTCGATCAGTTGCCTCTAGAACACATTAACACCAAAAGAAATCATTTGTTAATAACCTTTAGAGCCCTAAGCCCCAATCGACAGCCTCCCTAAGACTCTAGGGATTTCGGCTTTTCTAAATCCCGAAATAAAGATTAGATCTGAGATGTCAAATACTTACCACCAGTTCTCTTAATCAAAACAATCCCCCTTCCATTTCTATGCAGGTATGATGCAGATCTAGCCCCTTAACATTAGCAGCGATCGAATCTTAGAGATCTAAAGATTCGACTATAAGTCCCTAAAATATGGTGTTTTCGGCTTTTTAAGTGATGAAAGATAAGATGATTTGAGACTATGGTTGGTAAGGTGTTTGTCGACACAGCCTAAGGGTTTGAAGAGTAAGAAATTCGGCTACAAGTGAGGAAAAACAAAGAGGATTTGGCTATAGGCAAATCGGCACAGGAAGCAACCTTTCAGGATTTCAGCTTTTAGTGGCTGATGAGTTTGAGAAGAAAAGATTGACAACTTCAGTTTCTGAAGAAAAGAAAATGAGAGATGAGTGAGGAGGAGAGGTGGTTTCGGCTAGAGAAAAAAAGAATAAAAGAATGGAAGAGAGGAGAAGAGAAGGGAGAATTTGGCACAGGACTACTTACTTGTGTTTTCGGCTTTTTAGTACACTAAAGGAAGAATAGAACAGAAGTGAAAAACTCTAGGTGGCTAACCCTAATTTGGCAAGACAGAAAAAGAAATTAAAACTAACCCTAATGACTACTCAAGCAAACGTCACACCCTCCACAAAGCCCTAGTCGAATTCTATCTAAGTTCTAACACATGCCCGGTACATACACAAAAATAAAAGTATCATCTGCCTACCTTGTGACTTGAACTCTGGCCCTTAACCTAATTCCACACGCCACTTTTTTAGGAGCTTAGTGGTGCTCCCTTGCCAATTTACCAAGGCCCTCTTTGTGTCTTAATTTACTAACTTTTTCTTAAAGGCCCACTTAACCAAGTCCATTTCACTTAAAAACCAAAATTGATATTTCTGTCGGTTTTTAACTTAGGCTTGGGCCTCCTAAAGACCCACTAACATACTTAAACACAATATCAATCACCAAAACACCAAAATTTCAAGTTTCCACCAAAATCACAAAAATCCTAAAAATCAGGGCGTTACACATTTTCATATGAATTTAACAAAAATTATTTACTTATGAACTTACCTCGTATGGAGACGAACAGACCAGAGCGACTATTCGACAACTTTAGGTTTCCTCCGATCCAAATCTGATTTCCTTTTTTCTTGATCTAAATTAATACAAATTTAACTTGTTTATTCATATATTCATTCAAATTCATCCATAAACACATAATGGGCAAATTGCACTTTATCCCTTAACATTTCACATTTTTCACAATTTAGTCCCTATTTCACAAAACACAGAATATTCAAAATTTCACCACACCAAAGCATAGCCGAATTTCACTAAGGTCCCTAGCAGCCCATTTCTTTCATTTATTTCACATTTTGACCCTTCAATTTATAAATTTCTCAATTTAATCCTTATACACATTTTTACCAAAGATCACTTAATTAAACTTAATAATCTAACAACAAAATTTATTTTTCATCATCAAACAACAAAAACAACAAGCTCTCATCAATGGAAAATCACAAAATCCACAACCAATTCAAAAATTCAAGCATGGACTAGCTAGTATTCGAAGCAACGATATCAAAAACATAAAAATTATCAAAAACCGAGCAAAGAACATACCTAATTTAAAGCTTCAAAGTGCCGAAATGTTTATACAACCATGGCTTCTTTTTCTATCAATATTCGGCCATGAATAAGATGAACATGCATGGTTTTAATTTTATGTTTTATTATATTGTCATTTATTTTCATAATTACCAAATTAGCCTTTTTAAGTTCATTTAAAATCCACTAACCTTAGGTCTTTATGTCCATCCATAATTTTAACGGTATATTATCAACATAAGGACCCCACATTAAAAGAACACATCAATTCAGCACATAATCAATTAAACCATAACTTTTACATTTTACGTGATTAAGTCCTTTTATTTAATCGAGCACACAAACGATAAAATTTTCACACGAAACCTTCACACATATCAATTCACATACTATAAACACAAAAAATAATTTTAAAATATTTTTTTGACTCAGATTTGTGGTTCTGAAACCAATATTCCGATTAGGGTCTAAACCAAGTTGTTACAACTCTCCCCCCTTAAGGATTTTCGTCCCCGAAAATTTTACCAGTGAAGAGGTTTGGGTAACGTTCTCTCATAGCATCCTCGGACTCTCATGTAGCTTCTTTAACCCCGTGTCGATGCCACAAGACTTTCACTAAAGGGATTTTCTTATTTCTCAATTCTTTAACCTCGCGATCTAAAACTTGGATAGATTCTTCTTCGTATGTCATATCGGATCGAATCTCAATCTCAGACGGGAAAATCACATGCGATGGGTCGGATCGATATTGTCTAAGCATTGATACGTGAAATACATTATGAATCTTTTCTAATTCAGGTGGCAGCAACAATCTGTAAGCAACCGATCTAATATGATCAATAATCTCATAAGGCCCAATGAATCTCAGACTTAATTTGCCTTTACGACCGAATCGTAGTATTTTCTTCCACGGAGATACTTTTAAAAAAACTTTATCCCCGATCTGAAACTCAATATCTTTCCGTTTCAAGTCTGCGTACGATTTCTGACGATCTGACGTTGTTTTCAAACTTTCTCGAATCACTTTCACTTTCTGTTCAGTCTCTTTAATTAGATCAATCTCGTGAATTTTATTCTCGCTAAGCTTGGTCCAATATAAAGGTGTTCGGCATTTGCGACCATACAAAGCTTCGTAAGGTCTCATTTTTATACTCACAATCTAAGAGATGTATAACTCGGCAAGCTTATCAAGTGAAAAATCTATGAGAATCAGAATGAAATGAGCCAATTTAGTCAGTCTATCAAAAACCACCCATATCGCATCTTTCTTACTCGGTGACAGAGATAAACCCGAAATAAAATCCATCGTGATTCTGTCCCATTTCCACTCGAGAATCATAATCAGCTGAAGTAACCCAGACGGTACTTGATGTTCAACTTTGACTCGCTGACAAATTAAACATTTCGAAACAAATTTAGAGATGTCACGCTTCATACCAGGCCACCAGTAAAGTTATTTCAGATCGTTATACATTTTTGTGCTTCCCGGATGTACTGATAATTGACTGCTATGTACTTCACTCAAAATCATCCGAAGCAACTCTGAGTTTTTCAGAACACATATTTAACATTTGAATATTAAACAATCATCATCATTAATCTGAAATTCTGAATCAGGGTTCAAACCACATTGTACCCGTTTTGCTATCAATTCATTATCAACTTTCTGAGCCTTGCAAATCTACTGAATAAATAATGGTCTCACTTTCAACTAAGCTACAAGTGAACCATCATCTGATAGGGCCAACTGAGTATTCATCACATGTAGAGCAAGCAACGATTTTCAACTCAAAGTATCAGCAACAATATTGGCTTTCCCCGGATGGTAGTCAATCACTAGCTCATAATCTTTCAACAATTCCAACCATCTCTGCTGTTGCAAATTCAAATCTTTCTGAGTCATCAAATATTTTAAGCTTTTGTGATCGGAATAAATGTGACATTTCTCATCGAACAGATAGTGGCGACAAATCTTCAACGCGAATACAATAGCTGCTAACTCCAGATCGGGCGTCGAGTAATTCTTTTCATGCTGCTTTAACTATCTCGAGGCATAAGCTATGACTTTGCCTTCCTGCATTAAAACAAAACCTAGACCATTCAATGATGCATCACTATAGATTACGAATTCTTTATCTGACTCTGGCTGAATCAACACGGGAGCTTCAGTCAATACGACTTTCAAATGATCAAAACTTTTCTGGCACTTTTTTGACCACTCGAACTTAACATCTTTCTAAAGTAGTCTCGTCAACGGAGTGGCAATCATTGAAAAGCCTTTTACGAACCGTCTGTAATAACCGACGAGTCCTAGAAAGCTTTAGACTTGGGATACATTTCTCAGAGGCTTCTAATCTAATATCGCCAAAATTTTGCTCGGATCCACTTGAATACCCGATGCTGACACGACATGTCCCAAAAAATGACTTCACGCAACCAGAATTCACATTTACTAAAATCACAAACAAATACTTATCACGCAAAGTTTGTAGCACTATTATTAGATGTTTAGCATGCTCGGATTCATCACGGGAATAAATCAAAATGTCATCTATGAATACGACAACAAATCGATCCAAATACGGTCTAAAGATCCGATTCATTAGATCCATAAAAGCAGCAGGTGCATTTGTTAGACTGAAAGGCATAACTAAAAACTCATAATGTCTATACCTCGTTCGAAAATTAGTTTTCGGCACATCAGAGTCTTTTACCTGTAGCTGATAGTAATCATAACTTTTACATTTTACGTGATTAAGTCGTTTTATTTAATCGAGCACACAAACGATAAAATTTTTACACGAAACTTTTACACATATCAATTCACTTACTATAAACACCAAAAATAATTTTAAAATATTTTTCTGACTTGGATTTGTGGTCCCAAAACCACTATTCTAATTAGGGTCTAAATTGGGCTATTATATAACTATATAATAGCATGATGAGCATGATATACCACATGTTTGTACTATTTATGTTTCGATGTTACGGTGGGATATTATTTATTAGAGGAAGTGTTCTGAAAGGCTTTACACCTATTATTTGGTAGCTTAGCTGCAATGTATGCCGCATTCGGTACAGCATGGTGTGTAGGGCTAGGTGGGTGTTTTAAACCCCACATCGTGTGTAGGGATGGACGGAGATGGTGTGTAGAGGTTGGGGGTAGGATTCTGATTCTGTTCTGACTGTATTTCTGTATCTGTTTTTGATACAGGCTAAGACTCGAATATGCATCTGAATCTGAATCTGTAACGGGCTAAGGCCCAAATCTGAATCTGCATCTGTAATGGGCTTGGTCCAAATCTGTGACTAACTGAATCTGATGTTCTGATTATGTGTACTTGTTTAATTCTGTGGGGATTATACACTGAGTTTACGAAAACTCACCGTTTCTGTTTAATCTATATAGGTAATCCCTAGACTTAGACGGTTTAGTGCAGCGGAGAAGTCGACAGTGACCACCCTTTTAAAAACTGTGTTACTTTTGTTTTATGGTTTAATTTAATTTGTTGGGTTATTTCTGTAATTTGGACTCATGGACTATTTTTGCTTTATTTTTGGTTTTTATTTACTTTTATGGATTTTATAACTGTGAAACTCAACAAAATCACGATTTCACCTAAATTCAACGGTTTCAAAAGTTTTCGCGATTAAAATGAGTTTTAATCAAATCGAATAAACGAATAAGCTTTTTTTAAATTTATAAGAGATAAATAAGGGTAAATGAACTAAAATGCTTTCTCGTGACGACTTAGTTTTCAAAATCCAATCCATGTGACATAACCAGATTCAACCATAATGTCTAGGCCGGGTTTGGGGTGTTACATTGTGGTTTAGATGCCATATTTGCAGTAAATACTGCCATATACACTTTATTATATCATATCCCACCCCAAACATATGCATATCAGATTCATATATTATTTGTATAATAATCATAAACAAATGGCATACATACATATAGCATACGTTACATGACATGGTTACTCACATAATTCATTTTACGCATAACATAACTTATAATCTAGTTTTGGCTTATCATATTTATCAAGCTTTTAATATTGCCCGTACGAACTTAAGTACTAGACTTATAGTTTTTCGGCCCTTACGACGTCCTTGGCCCAAGTATCAAGTCCCCTAAATGACCCTTAATTGGGCTTTAAAATTGACCAAAAAGGTCTACATGGCCATGTGGCCCATATGGCCTAAAAGCATAGCCCGTGTGGTCCACAGGGGCTACCCACATGGTCTGAACATTTTCATATGGTCCAGCTACACAGGTTACTTAATTTCACGAGGCCGTGTGTCACACATAGCCATATCACATAATTTGCCAAAACCCCACATGGCCATGTGTCAGGCCGTGTAGGAACTGGGTAGTTTTGTAACAGTCTCTGGTTTACGATTTTAATCGAATTTATAAGATTTTTTGAGTCGTTTTCACACACCTGATTGATGCTCTGAGTAGCATCGCAACCAAAAACTCCAGATTCCTAAAAACATCTGTTTGATTAAATCTGTTAATCATCAAATTTCCCTATAAAACCACTTTCCCTATAACAATAATTAAAACCTTATAGAAAAATATTTGAGCATATACCACTCAAAATCAACATCTACAATGAAATTTACTCTGTTGGTTGTGCATGATTTTCAACTCCTTCACCTAACTACGAACCACGAAATGTTTAATCACTCCAGAAGACCTAAACACCTACTATCTTAACTCATAACAAAATCAATATCAGTAGCAAGGAAATGCAACAATGCACTTACTCTTGATTGAAACTAAAAATGCCACCGTCAAAGCAATTCACAAAACCCCCAATCATTTAAGTGCAATAAATGAAAATAACAAATAAAGAAAGGAGGAAGAACCCAAAGAAGAAAAAAAAACAAAGAAAGAAAGAAGAACAAAATGTGAATAGGTACGGAAAATAAAGCAAAAGAATAAAGAACCAAAGAAAAAAGAAACGTGGGAGCAAAAGCAAAATAGTTGGGAAGTGGGAGTATATTTAGGGTACATTAATTAATTTGCTCGTTTTTCTTCATTTTTTTAATTTAAAATAAATAATAATAGGATAATTAGTTGAAATAAACAAAATATTATCTCCCCCACACTAACCACTCTCTTGGAATTTGATTAAAACTTAACTACCACCACATAACCCAAAACAAAAAGAATTCCTACAATGCACACACATAGACTCACATCCAACACCTCCCATACATAACTACACACACAACCATCGAACCAACTTAAATTATTAAGCAATCTTACTCATTTAAAATTTCAAAAATTTAGGGTATTATAGTTTTCCTTCCGGCCATTCTATCGACCTTCGATTAGCCTTAATAGTTACTTTAAATGTCTCGCAATCTCTGGTGCTCTATCCTTTCTTTTGTTTATTTTCATTCTTCCACTTATTCTTGGTGCGAATCCCTCTACCCACCATGGTATTATGAGGTAGTCCCTTAGGCCTACCCCTTTAAAGGTCTTAAAGGTGTCTTCAAAATCTATTTAGTCCATAGCAGACTCTTTCTTTATTCTAATCCCATAAGACTTGCCCACATTCCTTTCTTTAGTACTATTGTCAGGGTCCCGCACTACTCTAGCGGATTAAATCCCGCATGGTTTACATAGTGGTAGGATTACCTCTTTATAATCCGCCTCGTTTGCACTACCTTTAAGTGTAGAACATTCTCTTGCTACGGACCATTATGGCCTACAATACTCAGCCACTGTCACTGAGCGACCAACTGGGTTCACGAGTTCTCTTTCTTACCTCATTTCTAACTAACTAGCCTTTTTGGTAACATTTCCTTATTGGTTTCCTCTTAAAGAGGAAATGTCTAGATAGATATCCCTATCACTTGTATCATCACTCTTAGTACTTCTCTATCCTAGGTCCCTAACTAACCCCTCTATTCCAAATCCCTTTTGTTGGGGTGTTTATGAACTTAACTCTAACCTCGTTTCATTGAGCATTTACTAGTGGTTCTTAACGATAGATCTTTATTGTGATCCTCCATTTACTTTCTATGCGGCTGACTTATACACCAAACACTATTGGCTCGACAGTTTATATGATTATTTTCAATTGAGTTACCACCCTTATGCCTTTTTGGCTTCCATGATTACTATTTGGCGGACTATTTCCCTTTCCTCTTTCCTTTTTCCTTACCCGATGGATTTTTTCCCAATAATCTACTGGCTCATTATCATTTGCCATTACTTACCTTTTTTCTTCCAACTCCCTTTTCCTTTTTTAGAGAACTCCCCAAGTTTACTATCTTGATTTTTTCCACTCGTGTTTATTGTCCCGGCAAACTCGATATATTGCCCCAAGCAAGCTATAGTCTTACACCTTATATCCCATGCTTAATGTCCTGGCAGACTCTATTGGTTTCCACAGCCAAGCTATAATCTTGCATCTTGTAACCCTCATGTTTACTATCCCCACAGACTACTCCCCGACAGACTATCAAAGAATGTCATAATATCTTTCAGCCATGGTCTTAGTCCTATTTAGCCATTCTGACGTGTTTTCACGTGATGTCATAACATCTTTCAGTTATGGTTTTACTCATTTCTATCATGATGCCATAGCATCTTTCAGCTATGATCTTCCTTATTTTTATCATGATGCCATACAGCTATGATCTTACTCATTTTTAGGTGTATAGCCTCTGATAGAACTCATGGCCTCACCATGATCTTTTTGTTTACTTCTTTGTTGCAGTTTATCCATTTCTTTATTTCACCGAACCTAACATTGGTACTCGAACATCGTAGTCTATCCATTACTATGTGGCGGTATCTAAAAGAACCACCCTATTTCCTAAGTCCTAACTTCATCTAACTTGACGATAATTTCCTACCGTGTTTCACAAATCATCACACACACAAGCACAAACATAATTACATAAGCATAGTAACATAGTCCACACCAACTTGAACATGTATCATCATAGAGTTTATGTTATTCATACAACATCCTAGAAATAGGGCATAGAAACTCACTTGGAGCTTTTTCACCTACCACTCACTAACTTAGCTTTCCTGAATCACAAGTTAAACTTAGAATCTTTAATTTAAACTTGGTTTTCAAAAACATACAGTCCCCTTAGAAAAGTTTTCTAAGAATCATTGGCTTACCTTCTTAATCTTACGTATACAAAAGGACTAAGGACCTTACCAACTTTTTAGGTTTTCAACTTTTCCAACTAATTCCTCACGATTATCACTCCATATAGAGCTTCCCATGACCATTGCTTCCTTGGAGAAACTAAGGAAGAAGATTAATAGGAGAGAATGAAACAAAAGTAAGAGGAATCCCCCTAATAAATCATCTCTCATGCAACACCCCTAACCTGTATCCGTCGCTGGAATAAGGTTACAGGGCATTACCGGAATATACAGATCAAATACAGACAATGCATATTATTTAACATTTATGTCAAAAATTATTTATAAAGTCCCTTATATAAGCCCTCGAGGCTCAAATCATACATTGGAAACAAGTCAGGACTAAACCGAGAACCTAAGGAATTTTTTGCTAAATTTCAAAAATTTGCCTAGGTGCAGGGTACACACGCCCGTGTGGTCAGGCCATGTGGCTCACACGGCCAAGTGACATATCCATGTCTCAGGCCGTGTAACTCCCTGACTTGTGTCACACGCTCGTGTACTAGGCCATGTGTAGGTGTAGGGGTCACACGACCAAAACATACGCCTATGTGCTAGGCCGTGTGTCATATACAGTTGAGGCACATGTCCGTGTCTCTACTTGTATGGATAAAATAAGGCCATTTCTAAGCCTTATTTTTCACCCAAAATTGTCTTCCACCTACATTAACACTTAAACAGATTCCTAATCCAATATAAAACATGTGAATTAAGCTATATCCAAGTCTTATGCATATCATAATACCTCATATATCCAAGTATCCAATCTTACCTAATTGATCATATAAACCTATATCCATATTTCTTCAATCATACTATCTCAACCACATTAACAAAACAAACATATTAGGCCACACATACATATAAATATTAAAATATGTCCAACTTAAGCCATTCTAATGACTATTTACAACAAAAAACATTTATATGCCAACATTGGCCAAGTTAACTTATACATGCCATTATAACAAAATTGATTCACTAAATGTACTGAGATGAACTGATGGGTAGTGTGATGAAATCTCTGCCAAGCTTCCAACCCAACGAGCTCCCAAATTACTATAGAGTAGAGGAAAATAAACAGAGTAAGCACATTATGCTTAGTAAGTTCGTATAACAGAAAAATAGCTTACAATTCTTTTACATTTAAAGTAAGCATGCAAAATTCATCCAAAGAAATTTCGCAATTTGCCTAAACACATATAACTTCAAGAAACATGTTAGTCATGTACTTCATGTGAATATCGAGAAATTAGGATGAGCTCATCATGTAACAATTTTCATATACATATGTTTTTCTACATCATATATTCATATAACATACATTTCCATAATAATTCATTTCAAGTTTAGATTATCCCATTGTCAGAACTTTGCCCATTGAATTTATATGAAATATCGATGGATATACCGGTAGTACACTTGAAGTGTACAAAACTATAATCTGTCAATTCATAATTGGGGGTGCTCAATAAAGCACATAAACGAGAAGTCATTTCTTGAGCCATATAACAGGAAGCTCATATGAGTCACAGGAAGCTCATGTGAGTCATGTAGCGGAAAGCTTATCCAGGCTGTATAATAGGAAGCTCATAAGAGCCATAATTAGGAAGCTCATACGAGCCGTTAATGGGTAGCTCCGAAGAGCCATTTATTAGGAAGCTCCGGATAACCATATATCGGGAAGTTCAAGCGAGCCATAACAGGAAGCTCACAAAGAGCCTTTAATTGGGAAGCTCACGAAGAGCCATATAACAAGACGCTTATAAGAGCTGTGGTGTGTCCGCAACACATGCAGGATCATGATCAATTGGGATGCTTCAAAGAGCTATTAACATGAAGCTCACTAGAACCATATAAAGGGAAACTCGAGAGGGCCATATATCGGGATGCCCATGAGAGCTAGTAACAGGACGCTCTTTCAAGCTATAGTGTGTCTGCAACATATACAGGACCACAACCAATTCGAGAATCCTATATCCATCGAATTTCACTTATTCAAAAGGGACTTTATACTTATCAAGCATTATCGGATATGTGATCAACTTTATATTCATGGCTATTACATAATTCACATACAAAACATTCAACTTAAACATATAAATTTACACAATTTAGTTACATAAACTAACCTTGATAAATGTTTGTGTATTTGTAATCTACTAATCCGTCATTTTTCTTGTCCTCGATCCAATTTCATATTTGGTCTATCCGGATCTATACGAGTAAATTTAAATTAATTTAATACAATTTATACTCAATTCAATCTAATTCACATCTTAGGTAAAATTACTATTTTGCCCCTATGTTTTTATTTAATGACGATTTCGTCCCTAGGCTTGGAAAATGAAATTCATGCAATTTAATCCTTATTCCAAGCCTAGCCGATTTTTACATATAACAATAATAGTCCTTGTATTTCAGAAAAATTAGAATTTTCATGAATTTTAGATCTTTTCAATTTAGTCCCTAAATCACAATTTCAAGAAAATTTCCTTTACAAAAGTTGTTTATCTATCAACAACCTTTCATTTCCTACCATAAAACTTCATAATTCATGCATACTCATCCATGGAAAAACTTTAATACTTTGATAACTTTACAGATTAATCCCCGAGTTAGCTAAATTAAGTTATTACGATCTCTTTTATTATTTAATCATTTAATTACTTATCATCTTTTATTATTTCCACTTTCCAATTTAATCATTTTCTTTATTTAATTTCCATGAATGAATCATCATTCTTATCTACTAACTTCTCTTAATGGTCTATTTTCCATATGAGGACCTCAAACTTTAAATTCCATAGCTATTTGATCCTCTTAGCTACTAGAATTTAACTTTTGCACTTTGTGCAATTTGGTCCTTTCCACTAAATTAAACTTGAAATCAGTAAAATTTCTTTACGAAATTTTCATACGATATTTCTATCATCAAGCAGACCATGCAATAATATTAAAATTTTTTTTTGCAAACTCAGATTTGTGGTCCCGAAACTACTGTTCCTATTTCACCGAAAATAGGTTGTTACATCTCTGCTATTTATAACCCTTCATTTGTGGTCTCTCATTGTATAAAATTCACTTGTTTTTAATTATTTT
The DNA here is from genome assembly GCA_020496765.1 of Gossypium stocksii. Taxonomy (NCBI): domain Eukaryota; kingdom Viridiplantae; phylum Streptophyta; class Magnoliopsida; order Malvales; family Malvaceae; genus Gossypium; species Gossypium stocksii. The sequence goes on from CM035623.1 coordinate 9,792,643, forward strand.
ATCCCCCACTAAGGGACCGACTGGTGAACCAGAATTAGATTTCAACCTTGTCCAATATCATTTCTAATTTTTCTTTTTTTTCCAATAGAGACCGCCAACTTACGGTGTCTTTCTTTAACCCCTAATTTGTCTCTATTTTTCGAGTTTTAAGGAAATCCGGTGTGATAATATGACTCAAGTAGTATCAAATGATCCATTATACTTTGAGAAAGCAATGAAAAGTGCAAATTGAAAAATGGCCATGAAAGTAAAATCAAATCCATTGAGAAGAAAAAAAACATGGACAGTTACTGAGCTATCAGCTGAAGCAAAAAAAAAAAAAAGAAGAAAGAGGTGTGAAGTAGGTTTTCAAAACAAAGTACAATGAACATGGAAAGATTGACAAGCACAAGGCACGTTTGGTTGCAAAAAGGCACTCTCAACAACATGCAATAGACGATCATTGCTCTAGCTGCACAGAAGAGTTGGAAGATACAACAAGGATCATTGAAGTTTTTGCACTAGTAGCAAGGATAGATACAACAATGATGATTATTGCTCTAACTGCACAGAAGAGTTGGAAGATTTTTCAACTAGATGTTAAGTCAACTTTTCTCCATGGCAAGCTAAGTGAAGATGTTTATGTGGAACAACCAAGAGGATATGAAAAAAATGGCAAAGAGCATTTGGTATACAAATTACACAAAGCTTTGTCTGGATTGAAATAGGCTACACTAGCTTGGTTTAGTCGAATTGAAGTGCACTTCATCAAATAAGGATTTCAAAGCTGCAACAGCGAGTAAACACTATTCACAAAAAAAACAGTGAAGGAAAAATTATCATTATAAGTGTTTATGTTGATGATATAATTTTTACTGATGATGATGAAGTTATGATGTTTGAATTTAAAAACTCTATGTTGAGATAATTTGATATGACTGATTTGGGAAAGATGAGAGTTTTTCTTGGAATTGAGGTGTTGCAAAAACCAGATGGTATTTTTATATGCCAAAGAAAACATGCTATGGAAAAGAAGAAGTTTGGTACGGTTGAAAGTAATTTGGTAGGAAATCAAATTGTTCTAGGCTTCAAAGTAAGCAAAGATGAAGATGGAATCTCTATTGATGAAACTCATTACAAACAACTAGTTGGAAGTTTGATGTATCTCACCACTACAAGGCCTGACATGATGTTTGTTACTTGTCTCATAAGTAGATATATGGCAAAACCAAAGGAGATTCATCTACAAGTAGCTACGAGAGCTCTTCGATATTTAAAAGGGATTGTAAAGTATGAAATTCAATATAAAAAAAGAAAGAGATGATGACTTGTTGGGGTTCACGGATAGTAACTATGCTGGATATATGGAGGACAAGAAAAGTACATCTGGATATGTGGCTTTAGTGTGTTCAGGGGTTGTTTCATGGTGTTAAAAAGAAACAACAAATTGTGACTTTATCCACCACAGAACTTGAGTTCGAAGCAGCTGTAATTTTTTCTTGAAAAGAAATTTAGATGAAAAGAATTTTAAAGGAACTGTGGTACTTAAATGAAAGTCATATTACTATAATGTGTGACAACAATTCAACCATTCAGTTGTCCAAAAATCCAGTTATGCATGGTCGCAGTAAGCATATTGATGTGAGATTTTATTTTCTAAGGAATCTTACTGGGGATGGTGCACTTGAATTAGTTTATTGTGGCAGTCAAGATCAAGTAACAGACACAATGATTAAATCATTGTGGCAATCCACGTGTATATCAAGTTCGCAACTTTAATAAATATTAATTTTTTCATCTATTTAAGGTGATTTGATAAATAATGTGAGTTTAAGAGTTAAAAAAGATAAAAATTAAATGAATAACTAAAATAACATTTTTTTAATAAAATTAGAGAACAAAATAATCGATTGTTTCCTACAATTGACCATTTGGAAATTAAGAAATGAAAATGTGAAAAAGCAAGCAAGCAAGCAGGGTCCATTCCTATTTTTATTAAAGCACGTGAAGCTTAACAGTAGTAAATAAAGTGGTTTATTATGCATTATTTTGTCATGCTTTTTTGTGTCTTTTTTTTTTTTTACACTTACCATGTCAGCAAATTTAGAAGCTTATATTTGATTTTATACAATCAATTAACATGTAAGAACAAAAGGTTGGCCAATTGGCCATAGGTCTAATCATTTGTATCTATATCCTTTTTAAGATAAACTTTATAAAATAGATATTAATTATATCAAAAATTTATTAAAAAAGGAATATTTATTAAAAAATTATCGTTCAATATAATTTTTTTAATTGTGATAACAAATAAATAAAATATTTTTTTAATAATTTCATTATAGGTATTGATTATATATGCTTTTTTTAGACAATGTTTAGAACTATCCATAGCTTCCTCTCCAACTCATAAATAGAAGAATAATGCACTCTAATACACTTAAACTCACGTTCTTCTATTTAACAACAATAATCATACTAAAATGTTTAAAATTTTGGATACATGACCTTCCCAACAAGATCTTGTATTATATTTATAAATTGTTGTTTTTTGAGAAAAAAGACCAAATTTCCCTTTTGAGTAGTCAATCAACAAATAATTTCATTCTTGGCTAAAAGGTAATAATAAGTTGGTTAAAGTAATTGGGTACCTATGCTCTATTTTTAGTGTAGTTCAATTCTAAACAAAAGATTTTATTTATAAAACCGTAAAAGCTTTAAAAATATTAACTCTGGTAAACGGTAAATGATATTTTTAAAATAGTAATTCTTAACTCTAGTTCAATTTGACCTTATTTGATTAGTTTTAATAGTATAAGGACTAAATTGATCCATTTAAATAATAAAATGATTAATTTAATCAGGTCCCTATAATAGATGGACCTCTCAAATACATTCACCTATATTTAGTCTATGTCTTTTTTTTTTTTCTTTTTATGCAATATTAAGGGTAGGGGATGCATTCGTGTCAAACAAGTGTCTAACAATAACTTTAACCACCACTTCGTATATGTTAAGATAAATATATTTTCTGTTATAATTTGTTATATTTTTACCTTTTTTTTAATTTAATAAAGCTTTATAACATATACTTTGATCACAAGTTTTTATAAGATATGTTTTGTTTTGTAAACATTCATTCAATATTGGGGTAGGGCATGGACATTGTCAATATAGGAGGATGTGTGCTTGAATATGCTGAAGCGTATTATTCTCCTATAGGTTGAGGAGGAATTATGGGGAATTCTAGTCATTGTGTAAAAAAAAAACAAATATGATAAGAACCTAATAAGATTAATGTTCAAAAATATATATTACATAAAAGTTCAAGATAAGATGAGATGTGGATCAGAAAAAAAAAATTATTGTGCGGATGAGAGCAAAACCGAGTGCTAAAATATTCAATAAAAGGGTAATTACACCATTGTCACCTAATTAGTGTGTTTTGTTTTGATAATCCAATTATAAAAATTTTCAATTTTTTCAATAATTATATTAAAATTTTCGGTAACTATTTTATTAGATCACTAACAAAAGGATAATGTAGTTTTTTTTTTCTATTTACATAAAAATAAATTTATTTCTTAACATTTACATATTCTATCAATTTAATCTTAATTTTATTAAAAAAATTATAATATATAAAAATATATATAAAAAATTTCAAATAAAAGTTTTGAAAGTCAAAATATTATAAAAACTTAAAAAATACATAAAAGCTCAAAAAATTTATAAATATTAAAATAATATATGAAAATTATAAAAAAACTTAAAATGTTTTTGTGAAGTATTACTTTTGCATGTAAACTTCATTTCCTATGCAAATAAAGAAAAAAAAAATCCTATTATGTATGTTTTGTTGAAAAATATGGACATCATATATATAATAACAGTAAGTACATGTTATTATTTTCTTTCATAAAATATTAGCCCAAATTAAAAGTGATCTAATAAATTAGGGTTAATGTGCAAAAGTTATATATTAAGGTTATGGTCTCCAAATTACAATACATAACTTTTCTAATACCCCATGTTTATAAAAGAGAGAGTCACTTTCTCTTTATTACTTGTGTGCTAAATTGGAAGATCAAAACCACGAGATCGAAGATTCCAAGAAATCAATGGATTCAGGTACGCTTCCGCATTTAGTTTTGTTCTCGATAATTTTACATGACAAATCCTGATTTATTGAGGTTTATATCAGATTCTTTTAGTTGTAACAAGTGGCATCCAAGCCTCTTCATATTGAATCATTGAGAACAAATTGATTCTTTATTATTTTTGGGTTGAATCGTTTTTCAAATTTTATAAATTTAATATTTTAATTATATATACGTAGAATTGTTGAGATTTATAGTAATATTTTTATTTTTATTTTTATTTTTATCAATTAATTTTTTAAAGTTTCATTATAATCGTTTTTTAATTAGAATCTTGTTGAACAATTGTGGGATTGAATTCAATTCATATAGTCATTAATTCTTGAATGTTGATAGAGTTGTTGAGTGTTTTGGTGTTTCTTTGATAAAGCTTTTATTGATTTGAGAAATAAGGCTTACATTATCCTTAAACATAAAATTCTATTAAAAATTAAGTTTTAATAGTTGGGTTTCATTGAGAAATCACATATATATTATTTATTTGCTTATTTATTTTTGAGTTATATAGTCTTATTATGGATATGGTTTTGCCAATCTCTTCGTATTTTTGTTATTATATTCATGTCGGGTATTTTTATATATATATATATATATATATATATTAAAATAACTTAATTGAAACAATAACTTGTCAAAGTGATTTTTATTGAAATTATTTTATTTTTAAATATAAAAGTCTATGTGTATGTAACTTAAGCTACGTTAATATTGATCGGCCTAAAGGAAAGTTAATATTTAACAAAATTACATGTGCAACTGTTGTAATAAACATGTGACAATTATTCGGTTTTACATGTGAGTAATAAATCAACCCAAAGGAAGATTTATTGTTTGACATGTTTTTATTGTTAGTCTTTGTTTACTACAATAAGATATCACTTACAAGTTAATATTCTTGTCCAAAGATGAAATTAAGAGAAATATTTTGAAACAAATAAATTCAGATTTTGGCTTTGGAATTTAATTAAGGATGTCTAATAATATTTTAAATAGATGAATTGAAACAAAATGTTACCAAAGTGGCCTCTTTTGTGTAGGTTAGTTTATTTAAAATATCAAGATGATTATATGTATTAGTAATTCATACGTTTATTAATTGATCCAAAGATAAGTTAATATTTGGTAGAATTTCAATGAAATATGTGGTGATAAATGTGTGGCAATTATAAGGTACTCTATGTGAACAATATGTTAGTCCAAAGATTGATTTATTGTTTGACATAATTTATTGTCAGTGTTTGATTGCTACAACAAGAGTATCACTTACAGTTAATATTACAGTCCAATGACTTGATATTAATGTTGTGTTTAGTATCTTGAGATAAAATTAGTCATTATTTTGAATTTATTGTTTACTTATGAATATTGATGTGAGCTTGTTTTTATTTTTATTTTATACTTAGCTGGTTTATCTTTTACTGCCACAATATCTGCTAATATCAATTATATACCTATGCTTAAAGGGACCAATTTCAAGAAATGTAAAAGACACTTACTTATAGTGATTGACTATATGGACATAGAACTTGCACTAAGGGGAGAACAACTTGTACCTCTCACTGCGGCAAACACCCTTGATGCTAAAAAGGATTTTTGAGAGGTGGGATAATTCAAATCGCATGAGGCTCATGATCATGAAGCATAATAGTCCAAAAGCCTTTAGGGGCACAGAATCTAAAAACATTACTCAGGCCAAGGGTTTCCTTGACGAAATGAAGAAATGTTTTGCCAAAAACAATAAGGTTGAGATGACATCACTTTTGACTTCTTTGATGTCTATGAACTATAAGGGTCAAGGAAATGTGAGGGAGTACATTACAGAGATGTTCCATGTTGCTTCAAGACTTAAGGAACTTAAGATCAAGACTTTTGAGGAATTGTTTGTTCTTATGATTTTGGTATCACTTCTTGCACAGTTTAACCAAATTAAAATTAGTTACAACTGTCGTAAAGAAAAATGGACTCTAAATGAGCTCATTACTCATTGTGTGCAAGAGGAAGAAATTTTGATCATAATAAGTCTGAAAGTCTTCATTTGGCCAATGCCTCCAAAGACAATAGCTTACATTCTGAATAGAGCACCCACTAAGGCAGCTGCAAAAACACCTTATGAGCTTTGGACAGTTTGAAAGCCTAGTCTAAAGCATTTTCACATTTGGGAATGTTCTATTTAAACAAGTCCTTATAGGCCACATGAAAAGAAATTAGACTCCAGAACAATGAGCAATTACTTTATTGGTTATTCTGAGCGATATAGGGGATATAAGTTTTATGATCCCACAATTAGGAATATTTTTTAGACGAAAACTACAACAGTTTTTAAGGATGTTGAGTTTGGAGGGAGAAATAAAGTTAGAGACATTGCTTTTAAAGAGGAATTGGATTCTAGAAACTTAATTCCTGCTTTCACTTTTAATGATGTTTAGGTTCTCATACTTATCATTGATCAAGAAATGAATCCAGAATTTCAACAAGACAATATTGAACAACTCCCTATTCAAGATGAGGTAATCGTTCTAGAAAAACAAACTCACCAACATCAAAAACAAATGTTATCAAGGAGGTCTATGAGAGAGAAGATAAATGCTATTTTAGATTATTATGTTGTATTTCTCCAAGAACATGAGGATGACAATGGAATGATGGAAGATGATTGATGAACCGTAAAAGTAACATATTTTTAACCCATGCTTGGTATATTTTTGGATAACTTACCTTATAATTTAATGAATTGATGATCTTAATCCTTTAATTTCATGTTTTATACTTAGGTGAGCATAAGAAAGTGAAAAGAGCAAGAAACGGGCTAAAAACGGACAAAATGGACTAAAATCAGCATTCAACATGGCCTAGGCACTTCCACATGGGGTCACCATATGCTTGTGTGTGCCACACAAGATGGCCACACGCCCTTGTGTCAAGGCCGTGTCTACTTCAAACCTACCCAGTATTGTACGCGTTCTGAGCTTTCCCATACGGGTAGACCACACGTCTGTGTCCCTGTCAAGCCCTGTTTCAATTTCACTCGGAAAAGGCTAATTTTTAGGTATTTTGGGCATTCCAAAGTCTATTTAAACACACTAGGAGAGGATTAAAGGGGACATATAGAGCAGAAAGCAGAGAATTACTCGAAGAAAGCCGTTGGATTCATCTCAAACGCAGGAATCTCCTTCAAGACTAAAGATCTCCTTTCAATTTCCTTGAAGTTTTTTGGATTCTTTATATTTTGTTATTTTCCAAATTTTGAGATTTTTTCCCTTATAAGCATGAACTAAATCCCCTAAATACCTAAGCGGGATGAACCCTAAGACGAATCCTATTATTTTCTGAATTATATGGTAATTACTTGATTTGTTCTTAATTATGTTTATTAATTCTTGTTTTAATATTTCAGGATATTAATTCAAGTTGAATGTGCTTATTCAGTGGAGCAAAAGTCCGTGTTTAGGAGTAGATCCAATATAATTAAGCGCAGTTGATTGCCACCCTAGAGATAGGGTGACATAAATCTACAGGATTAGAGTCAAATCAAATAGGAAAATCCATAGATCGAGGTAATGCAACAATAGGGGTTTCAATTAGAAAGAAATTTTAATTAATCAACCTAGAGTTAGTTGTTTTTAGTCTCGAAAGAGATAATAACTTAAATTAGGGATTTCTACGGATCAAGTCAAGTGAATAAATCGTCTAATTCAGAGTTGAATAATAAGTGAAGTCTAGGTGGATTCTTCCTTGGGTATTTTCTCTCTCAATCGTTTTCTAAAAGTCTTTTTCCCAATTCACTCTCTGTGCACTCTTAGTTAGTTTAATTAGCCTTTAGTTAAAATAAATACCCTCAATTTTTAGGCTAGATAATAAAAAGATAGTTAATACCAGTACTTTTAGTCCTCGTGGATACGCTATTCCGGTCTTGCCATAGCTATACTACAGTTTGATAGGTGCGCTTGCCTTTATTGTGATCATAGTTAGTTTTGGGATCACCATCAAGTTTTTGGCACCGTTTCCGGGGACTAAGATATTAGGAATACTACATTTTTATTACTTTAGCCATTTTTTTCTTTTATTGCAATTTACTTTTATTTTACTTTAATTTTTATTTTCTAATCTCTCTGTTAGTTGTTTCTGACAGGTGTCTCTAGTTTATGACTAGAAGGAACCCGTAAGGACCCTTGTTATTTAACAGTGATATCGAAGCATCAGCTCGCAGAAACCAAAGAGAAATAAGGCAAAGTCTACAGTGCATAGAGGAAGAGCAAGAGAACGTGACCAATACTACCGAAGAGATGGCAGAAAATCATCCACTACCTCCTGTGGTAGCTGCAGTTCCTGTGAATTAGAATCTTGCTCCTCTACTATGTATGATTATGCTAAGCCTAATTTAGCTGGTATTGAATCGAGTATTGCTAGACCTGCTGTTACTGCAAATAATTTTGAACCAAAACCTAACACTATTCAAATGATACAACAGTTTGTTCAACTTGATGGTTTGCAGGACGAGGACCCAAATACTCATTTAGCAAACTTTCTAGAATTCTGCGATACTTTTGAGATTAATGGTGTTTCTGATGATGCCATTCGCCTTCGGTTATTTCCTTTTTCTTTAAAGAACAAGGATAAATAGTGGTTGAACTCTCTACCATAATGGTCTATCACTACTTAGGACCAAATGACCGAAAATTTTTTATTGAAATATTTTTTACCGGTTAAAACGGCAAAGTTAAGGAATGATATCTCTTCTTTGTGCAGATGGATTTAGAAATGCTTTAAGATGCATGTGAGAGATACAATGACTTATTGAGAAGGTGCCCTCACCATGGGTTACCTGTATGGCTTCAGGTTTAGACTTTCCACAATGGTTTGAACCCTTCAACGAGGCAAATGATCAATACAGCTGTCGGTGGAACGATAAATAATAAAACACCTGAGGAGGCTTATGAGTTCATAGAAGAGATGTCACTGAATAATTATCAGTGGCAAGTCATGAGGACAAAGTCGACAAAAGCCGCCGGTGTTTTTAATGTTGACGCGGTCACCATGCTTTCTAACCAGGTAGAACTTTTGAATAGAAAGATTGATGGTTTGGTTGGTTCTATGCAGGTACATCCAGTAATGCAGTGTGACACGAATGGAACTGGTATGAGCAATCCAGGGTACTCCCTCTATTGACATGGCATGGAAAACAAGCAGATGAATTATATGGGTAATAATCCTAGACCTCAAAACAATCATTACAGTAACACTTACAATACAGGTTGGAGGAACCACCTAAAATTTTCATAGGGAGGTCAAGGGAATCAAAAGCCACCACCCCTTCCGGGTTTACAGTAATAACCCTATAGGCAGGAAAAGAAACTGAACCTTGAAGAGATGTTGAAAAAATTTATAATGGTGTTAGAAACCTATTTTCAGAATATCGAAACAACACTAAAAAACTAGCAAGCATCAATTCAAGGACTCAAAAATTAAATTGGTCAACTTGCCAAGATGATATCTAATAGACCACAAGGTAGGCTGCCTAGTAATACTGAACCCAATCCTAGGGAGCATGTGAAAACAGTTACATTAAGGAATGGGAAAGTATTAACTGAACTTGAAAAGAAGTTGCCACAAGAGTCTGACAAGGAAAATGATGAGGAGGATAAACCCAAAGAGAGTGTAACACATGTGCTTAAAGAATATAAACCACCCATCTCATTTCCAGCAAAGTTGAAGAAAGACCGCATGGATGCACAATTCAGTAAATTTCTTGAACTTTTTAAACAGTTGCATATTAACTTACCTTTTGTTGAAGCTATTTCGCAGATGCCCATATATGCAAAATTTTTTAAAGAGCTTTTAACAAATAAAAGGAAGTTTGAAGAGCTGTCTACAATGAAACTCAACGAGGAATGTTCAACGATCCTCTAGAATAAACTACCAACTAAACTGAAAGATCCTGTAAGTTTTACTATTCCCTGTCTAATTGGTAGTTTAAATATTGAAAAGGCATTAGCTAATTTAGGTGCCAATATTAATTTGATGCCTTATAAAATGTTCAAGCAGCTAGGTCTTGGGGAACCAAAACCCACTAGGATGAGTATTCAATTAGCTGATAGATCTATTAAATATCCTAGGGGTATCATTGAAGATGTGCTTGTAAAAGTTGATAAATTTATATTCCCTGTTGATTTTGTTGTGCTTGACATGGATGAGGATGTTGAGGTACCTTTAATTTTAGGATGCCCATTTTTAGCAACTGCTAGAGCTGTTATTGTTGTAGGGGGATGGTAAACTTGTGCTAAGGGTTGGTGATGAAGAAATCATTTTTAAAATTTATGATGCCATGCGATTCTCTAGAGAACAAGACATTCCTGTTATTTTATTGATTCTATTGATTATTCTGTTCAAGATTCTTTTTAGGAAATCACTCTTAAGGACACGTTGGAACTGTGTCTCGTCCAAGTTGAGGAGGTGGAAGAAGTTACCACTGAAATGGAGAAGGTAAAAATTGATTTGGACTCTAATAATATTTTCCAAGACAAAAAAAGTACGAGGGTATTGAGGTGAATGATGAATTAAAACAAAAACCCTCTATTGAAGAACCTTCCAAACTGGAACTGAAGCAATTACCCAATCACTTGGAATATGCGTTCTTGGGAGATAACTCCACACTACCAGTGATTATTGCTTCGAACTTGCAACCCAAGGAGAAAGAGGACTTACTACAAGTATTAAAGGAACATAAAAAGGCCATAGCTTGGAAAATTTCTGACATTAAAGGGATTAGCCCCTCATTTTGCACCTACAAAATTTTGATGGAGGATGAATACAAATCATGCGTGCAAGCTCAAAGGTGACTGAATCTCAACATGAAAAAAGTTGTCAAGGCTGAGGTAATTAAACTTCTAGATGCTCGAGTTATTTATCCTATTTCTGACAGTACTTGGGTAAGCCCTATGCAGGCTGTTTCTAAGAAGGGAGGTATGATTGTGGTTACCAACGAGAAAAATGAATTGATCCTCACAAGAACAGTCACAGGTTGGAGAGTATGCATTGACTATAGGAAGTTGAACGATTCCATAAGAAGAGACCACTTTCCCTTGCCCTTCATTGATCAAATGTTGGAAAGGCTATCAGGGCATATGTACTATTGCTTCTTAGATGGACTCTCTAGCTACTTTCAGATCCCGATAGCTCCTGAAGATCAAGAGAAGACAACATTTACATGTCCATATGGTACATTTGCTTATCGTAGAATGCCTTTTGGATTACGTAATGCTCCTGTTACTTTTCAGCGTTGCATGTTGGCCATCTTTGATGAACTCGTGGAAGATATTATAGAGGTATTTATAGATGATTTTTCAGTATTCGGTAACTCTTTCCATCTTTGCCTTAAAAATTTAGAATGAGTTTTAATAAGATGTGAAGAGACAAACCTTGTTCTTAATTGGGAAAAATGCCACTTCATGGTTCGAGAAGGTATTGTGTTAGGTCACAAAATTTCTAGTAAAGGGATAGAGGTTGGTAAAGCAAAAATTGAGACTATTGAAAAATTACCTCCCCCTAGTTCAGGTAAGGCTATTAGAAACTTTTTAGGATATGCTGGTTTTTACAGAAGATTTATTAAAGATTTTTCTGAAATAGCTAAGTCTTTAACGAAATTATTAGAAAAAGATGTACCTTTCAATTTTCATTAGGATTGTTTAGAAGCATTTAACACTTTCAAGGAAAAATTATCTAATGCTCCAATTATAATTGCACCTGATTTGAATTTACCTTTTGAACTAATGTGTGATGTGAGTGATTTTGCAATAGGTGCAGTTCTTGGACAGCGGAGAGATAAGCATTTTCAGCCAATATACTATGCTGCAAGACTTTGACGTCTGCACAAGAGAATTACGCTACCACGGAAAAAGAACTGCTAGCTGTGGTTTTTACATTCAATAAATTTAGACTTTATTTAATTTTGTCTAAAGTTGTCGTTTATACTGACCATTTCGCTCTTTGCTACATTTTAACTAAGTCTGATGCAAAGCCTCAATTAATAAGATGGATTTTATTATTGCAGGAGTTCGATTTGGAAATACAGGATAAAAAAGAGGTTGAAAATCTTGCGGCTAATCACCTTTCCAGGCTTGAGAATCTATATCTCAAATAACTTGATGAAGCCAAAATAGATGATTCATTTCCTGAAGAACAACTATTAGTTGTTTCTGTTTCTGAGGTACCTTGATTTGCAGACATTGTGAGTTACTTAGAGGCTAACATTATACCAAAAAGGTTGACACATCAGTAAAAGAAGCGATTCTTTACCGATGTGAAAAACTATTTTTGGGAGGATCCTTTTCTTTTTCGTATATGTGCAGATCAAGTCATTCGAAGATACATTACAAAGTCAAAAGCAGTTAAAATCTTGGAACACTGCCATTCAGGACCAACTGAAGGGCATTACAGTGAGACTAGGACAGCACATAAAATGCTCGAATCAGGTTTTTATTGGCCCACACTGTTCAAGAATGCCAACAAGTATGTTACTTCTTGTGATAGATGCCAGAGAATAGGTAATATCTCCAAACGCGATGAAATGCCTCAAACATATATGCTCTCATGTGAAATATTTGATGTATAGGGTATTGATTTTATGGGTCCATTCCTTAGTTCATTTGGGAATAAATTCATCTTAGTAGCGGTTGATTATATGTCGAAATGGGTAGAAGCCGAAGCTTTACCTACTAATGATGCTAGAATGGTAGTAAGATTCCTTAAGAAGCTCTTTTCTTGATTTGGAACACCTAGAGCGGTTATGAGTGATAGGGGTACTAATTTTTATAATGCTCAGTTCGATAAAGTTCTTAAGAAATATGGAGTGCACCACAAAACAGCTACCCCTTACCATCCTCAAACTAGTAGACAAGTCGAAGTAGGTAATCGAGAGCTTAAACGGATCTTAGAAAAGACAGTAGAGTCAAATAGGAAAGATTGGGCGATGAAAGTAGATGATGCTTTATGGGCCTATAGAACTGCTTTTAAAACTTCCATAGGAACATCCCCTTATAGACTTGTTTATGGGAAAAGTTGTCATCTACCATTTGAACTAGAACATAAGGCATTTTGGGCTATAAAATTTCTACATTTTGATCTCAAACATGCAGGTGAGAAGAGACTAATATAGTTGAACAAGTTAGATGAGTGGCGAGCTAATGCATACGAGAACTCACGACTATACAAGAAAGTAATAAAGTGACGCCATGATGCTCGTTTAAAGAAACCTAAGCAATTTGAATTCAGAGATCTCGTCTTGTTATACAATTCATGACTTAAATTATTCCCTAAAAAGCTGAAATCAAGATGGTCAAGTCCATTCATAGTCCAAACCGTCTTTCCATACGGCACAGTAGAGGTAACCCATCCAAACCACGGTACTTTCAAGGTAAATGGTCATCGACTCAAACTTTATAATGGTGAGGATTTTAAAAATGATAGAGAGGAGTCTCATCTCCTCGAACCTTTGTAAAGGTGCACGCAAGGTAAGTCGAGCTTAGACTCTAAATAAGCACTTTTTTGGAGGCAACCCGAACACTAACTTCATTAATTTTCCTATTTTCAGTTTATAGTATTAAACAAAAAACTAATTGAATTTCTAAAAATGTAGGTTTTTCTACCCACACGGCCTGGCACACGGGCATGTCCTCGGCCGTGTGGATGCCACGAGGTGGGTACATGGGCATGTTATAGACCGTGTGGATTTAAAAGACTTAGTGTTGAAAGTTCACAGAACTCAACAGTAAAGCACACGATCAAGACACACGGGTGTGTCCTTGGCCATGTGGAAGCATGACTTAATTTTCCCCAAAAGTCAAGATGCCACATGGGATGCGACAAATCCCCATGGCAGTGTGATATGGCCGTGTGAGCCCCAAGGTTTTGACATATGATGTGATGATAAGTGATATGATCGTTCCCAAAACTAAAATATTATCACGATAAAGGTAAGTGCACCTATCGAACAGTAGTATAGCTATGGTAAGACCGGAATGTCGAACCTACAGGGACTAAGAGTACTAGTATTAACTTTCTTTTTATTATCTAGCCTAAAAATAATTGGGCTTTGTTTAAACTAAATATTAACTAAACTAAGAACACGACAGAGAGTAAACGGAGTAATTACTTTTAGAAAATTGATTGATTAAGACAATACCCAAGGGAGAATCCACCTAGACTTCACTTATTATTTGACTCTGAATTAGACGATATATTCACTTAACTTGATCCGTAGAAATCCCTAATTTATGTTAATATCTCTTTCAAGACTAAAAACAACTAACCCTAGGTTGATTAATTGAAATTTCTTTCCAATTAAAACCCCTAGTGTTGCATTAACTCGATCTATGGATTTCCCTATTAGATTTGACTCTAATCCGGCAAATTTTCGTCATCCTATCTCTAGGATTGCGATCAACTCCGCTTAATTATTTTGATCTTATCTTAAATAGGGACTTTTGCTCCACTTAATAAGCACATGCAACTTAAATTAATATCCTGAAATATTAACACGAGAATTAATAAACATAATTAAGAACAAACTAAGTATTTATCATATAATTCAGAAAATAATAAGATTCGTCTTAGGTTTCATCCCCCTTAGGTATCTAGGGGATTTAGTTCATATTCATAATGGAAAACATCTCAAAATTTTAAAAACAACAAAACATAAAGAAACCCAAAAACTTCAAGGGAAATTGAAGGGAGATCTTCAGTCTTGATAGAGATCCTGCTTCTAAGATGAATCAATCGGCGTTCTTAGAGTAATTCCTTGCTTTCTACTCCATGTGTGTCTTTTAATTCCTTATTAGGGTGTTTAAATAGACTTTGGAATGCCCAAAATAGCTAAAAATTAGCCCGTGTAATCCGCCCGTGTGAGGGTGCCCAGGCCGTGTGCAATACTGACATGGTTATTCGTCGGCACGACCGTGACACACGGGCTTGTGGCTAGCCCGTGTGTCACACACGGGCATGTGGTGTACCCGTGTGGAAGCTTCTAGGCCGTGTTGAATGCTGATTTTGGCCTATTTTGTCCCTTTTTGGCCCGTTTCTTGCTTTTTTCACTTTCCAATGCTCACCTAAGTATAAAACATGAAATTAAAGGGTTAAGAGCATCAAATTTATTAAATTATAAGGGAAATTCATCCAAAAATATGCTAAGCATGGGATAAAAATTTGTTGAACTTATGGTTTACCAACACACAGGCGTGTCCTAGGCCATGTTAAAACTGGACTTTAAATTCCCCAAAATTGACAAAGGCACGAGATGCGATAAATTCTTATGGCCGTGTGAGACGGCTGTGTGAACCATACAGTGTAGACACACAAGCGTGTCTGAGGCCATGTTTGAACCTGAGATATATGTTCCAATTTTGAACCAAGTCAGGATGGAACACGGGCATAACCTACGGTCGTGCCTAGAGGCCGAGTGCGATCCTAACTTCATTAACTAGATACACGGGCGTGGAGGACATCATATGGAGTGGGAGAAGCGAAGGAGAGCGCACACGGCTGTGCAATATGGCCATCTGAAGGACACGGCCAGGACATACGGGCGTGTCCAAAGGCCGTGTGAAATCTTGACTTTATTTTACGATGAACATGGGCTAGACTCGAGCCACACGGTGTGCAACACGGCCGTGTGGCCCAACACGGAACCTTTACACAACCGTGTCACTTTAAAAAGGGCCCCCCACAACTCTATTCCCTCCTCTTTATTTTCTTATTTTTTTCTTTTTCTCGCCCATTCCTCTCAGCCACCGACGCCACCTCTACTCCCCTGCTTCGACCACCGTCTAGCCACCGCCCACTCCCCCTCTTCCTCACCAACACACACACACAACCTCCATTCTAACCCCAAGCCCATGCATCCATTTACCCCCTTCTCCCTCAATTGACCAACCCCCTATAGCCACACCAACCGCACGCCAACCCAAGTTACCAACCTCCTTACTGTTCCTCCGACCACCGCACCCACCATTATCGACGGTTCCCCTTTTTCTTTCCTTTATTTATTAATATTCTTTCTACTTTTGTTAGTTTTCGTTCGTTATTATTCCTCTATTATGGTTTTATTATGTTTGGAGATATTCTTGCTTCTTATTACTAATTATTCCTGCTGCCTTCTTGATCTTTTCTCTATTGTTTACCTATAAGCTTCTACTGATAGACTTTGGGAATAATTCTTGACTTCGATATTAAATTGATTTAAATTGATGCTTGATGATAATTTAGATTCATCCCACAAGATTATGCACTTAGTTTAGTTGTTTACTCTTCTCTTGGTAGTATTCTACTTTTCCCATGCTATAACAGTCGCTTTCAATTTCTTCCTATTGAGCTTGCTTGTTTAGGTGCAACATTGATAACTATTTGACCTCTGGTTGAATTTTGTTGAATATTCTTTATTATGTTTAAGGTCAATTTACTCATTTAATCCAATTGTTGAAGCTTAACTTAGGATTTAAATTCTTATCAGCTTATATCTATTTTAATAGTTTATTTCAATTGTTTAATTGCTTTCTTGCAGATTAATCATGACAAATACATGCGACAAGTCCAAAACTACTGTCACCGCTTCGAAAACATAGTTCTAAAGCTTCTAAAACATCCAAATTAAAAAAAAAGGGGGCTTAATTGACTTACCTTTCAAACTTCCAAGCTTCAAATCTCCAAATTTTTCTTTTTCTTTTCTTTTCTTCTTTCCTTCTTTATTTTCGAATGGATATGTTTCTTTTTTTATTTATTTATTTCTTTTGTTTTATCTTTTTTTTATTTTACTTTAGTTTATTATATTATTATACTAACTTAATAACAATTGTTATTTCCTAAATAATAATTAAATAAATATGTTTTTTACAATTGTATGTATATGATTTATTACACTTGTAGTTTACTATCACCTTACATTTGTCAACTTATTAATTTATTCATTAATCTAATAATATAATATTAATTAAATAATAATAACAATAAATATCTATTTTATAACAAATATAAATATTAAAAATGTACACATATATATTTTACATTTGTATTTTATCATCACCATCCACTTGTCATAATTTCAATTTATTTATCATATAAAAATATTATAATATAATTATTTTAAATTAATTTAATATAATTTAAAACATAATTAACTTATTTATTTTAATTAAATCAAACAAAAATCATATATTTTTGTTTGTTTTGCCGCCTCATCTATGGCCAAATGGCATAATTCCCATTTTGGTCCCTTTCATTTTCTTTTAACCTATAATTAAACTTTTACCATTTATTCAATTTAGTCCTTTTTCCTAATTTCTCCTTATTGAGCTAAATTTTAATTAATTAAAACCTAATCGGAGATACCACTAGACTCTCTAATACTCCTAATAATTATTTACTAATTCAGTTTTCTAAGATGGAGGCCCATTACTGTACTATTCTGATGCCCGTGAATTTTGGGTCATTACAAATAGAGTTAGAGGTTGAATAAAATATAAAATTAAATTTTATTGAGTCTAGTTTTTCATGGAAGAAACAGTGTAAGCAGTGGAATTATAAATTATGAGATATAATGAATTTTGTGAGACAAGGTCAGAATGGTTTCGAGTTCCCCTGTTCTGATTTTGGAAAATCATCAAAAATTGTAAAAAAATAATTAGGGGCTTAAATTTATATTTTTAAATCCTCAATGAGTCTATTTTTAGTAAGGAAAGGTTGAAGCTATCAAACAGCAGAATAGGGATAAATTTGAAGATTTTACTGTACTGATTTGATAAACTATAAATTCTAAAAATTTTATGGTAGAAAGGTATTTGGGTCTAGTTTCAAAAAAATCAAGCGGATCTTAATTTGGAATTCTGTAGCTCAAGATATAAATAATTTAGTAACAATGACTCAAGTAAACAGCTTTGAATGAACATATAAGTAAATAGTGAAAACATATATGAATATTTAAATAGCATGGGTTACATTAAAAATGGATCACGCAGCCAAGGCCAATTTGGGCAGAGTGGGCCACACGGGCATGTGGGCCCACACAGGCAGGCCACATAGGCGTGTGAGCCCATTTCTCTGAAAAGTTGTCTAAGGTCGCACAGGTTGCTGAAGTCGACGGTGACCTACTGAAGGGTCAGTAAGCCCTACTTAGACCCCTATATAAGTGATCTGTCTGTCTGATTTCTATATCGAGCATGAATTATGATATCTGAATGTATGTACTATAATTGCATAATAACATGATATCTTTTGTATGTTGCATTACATCGGGGTGAGATATTATTATCTGGAGTAAGTGTCTGAAAGGCTATTAAGTGTAACGCCCCAAAAATCTCGAACCTTTCTTTTTCAGTTTTGATGTGGAATGTAAGCTTAATGTTGTAGCCAAGCGTTATGTATGTGTTAGTAGTCCCTTGATTAAGTTTTGAGTCCAAGCTTTAAGGTGAAGGAATTTTTAATTAATAATTAAAAGAACCAGGGCGGTGAGTAGTTGGGCTTTTAAATAAAAATGAGGAAAAATGTCATCAAAGAGCCTTGTGGTGGAGTGGCTAAGAGATGCCACTTAGGGTATAGGAAGGTGGCGTTATGGGCTAGCAAGGAGATTCTAGGTTCGAATCCTAGCTTAGTATTTTTTTAGGAGTTTAATTTTAGCCTTCTAGAAGGTTGGAAGGGGTGTGTTGATGGACTCTAAGGAGAGTGATCAGAAGAGAAAATTTAGGAAAAGGATTGGGGAGTTATCAGGGAGAAAACCAAGGAGATGAGATGGGGAAGAGGTGGAGCTGATTGGGACTTTAGGGGTAGCTAAGTTTCGGCTATAGGCTATATATATGTGTGCCGAATTTGAGGTCCTAGTTAATGCCGTATCCCTCATCTTTTTCTTTCTGATGCCGATTTTCATTCTTTCACCTCCCAAATTTTTGTTCATTTTAGCTGAATTCTTTTTCCCTCACTTGCTAAATCTTTTCTATTATTTCTCTTCTCAAATTCTCCTAAATTTACCCTTGGTTTAGCCGAATCCTTCTTCTACTCTTCTTCTTTAATTTGTGCCGAATAAACCTTATTCACCATATTAGTTTAAAAGCTAAAAAGCTGAAAACTACCTAGGTCGATTATTTTGTTGGTGTAAGTACCTTATTTCTTTTTCGGTTACTATTGTTAATACCGATTACTCCTCTCCCTCACTCTTTCTAATCGGTTTGGTAGGGGTTTAGTACTAAATCTTGATCATCCAAGTCTCTGCCGAATTGTTCCTTAAGCGTTTTGGGTTTAGGTAAGTATTCCTGATAAGCGATAAATTATACATATTTTTACCCCATGTTTAGCCCAATTTTTGGATGAATTACCCATTGATTTGTGTAAATTGATGCTCTTAAACCTTTAATTTCATGTTTTATACTCAAGTGAGCTTAGGGAAGAGAAAAGAGCAAGGAACGAGCCAAAAAGGGCAAATTAGGCCCAGTTCAGTAATCAACACGGCCTGGAGGTTCACCACATGGTCGTGCCACATGGCCGTGCCACTTTAACAGGCTCGAGCACGGCTTGGGCCTCGATCCACACAGGCGTGGCACACGAGCGTGTCCCTGTCGTAAGGAAGTTCAATTTTACTCGGAAAAGGCTGCTTAGGGGCTAAGAAAGGCATTCCAAAACTCTATATAAAGACCCTAGGAAGCAACTTCAAGGGTGTGCTTTTCTCCTACCAAGGAGATACTTTATTCCCGCCAAGACGGGGAGTTAAAGAAGGGAATTACTCGAAGGGAAGCCGATTGATCCATCTCAGAAGCCAGGATCTACATCAAGACAAAGGATCTCCCTTCAATCCTTTCAGGAGTTTTGGGTTTTTCTTATGTTTTGTTATTTTATTTATTCTGAGATGTTTTCTTTTATAAACATGAACTAAAACCCTAAATATCTAAGGGGGATGAAACCTAAGACAGATCTTGTTATTGCTGAGCTGTGTGATAAATATTTGATTTGTTCTTAATTGTGTTTTTAACTCTTAAATTGATATTTCTGATATATTGATTTAAGTAGAATGTGCTTATGTAGAGGAGCAAAAGTCCCTGCATAGGAGTAGATCCAATACAATTAAGCGGAGTTGATCGCAATCCTAGACATAGGATGACAAAAATCTACCGGATTAGAGTCAAATCTAATATGGGGAGCCATAGATCGAGTTAATGCAAGACTAGGGGTTTTAACTAGAAAGAGATTTCAGTTAATCAACCTAGGATTAGTTGTTCTTATCCTCGACGGAGGTATTAACATAATTTAGGGATCTCTACGGATCAAATCAAATGAAGAAATCATCTGGTTCAGATTTAGATAACAAGTGAAGTCTAGGTGGATTCTTCCTTAGGTATTGCCTTAATCAATCATCGTTCCCAAAAGCAATCTCCCACTTTACTCTTTGTTGTTTCTTTAGTTAGTTTAGTTTAGTTTACAACCAAACCTTCTTTATTTTTAGGCTAGATAATAGAAAGAAAGTCATTACTAGTACTCATAGTTCCTTGGATTCGATATTCCAATCTTGCCACTAACTATACTACTATTCGATAGGTGCACTTGCCTTTTATCATGATATTAGTTAGTTTCCAGGTACGATCAGATTTTATTACTTCATCACAATCACGAGATCAAGTTTTTGGCACCGTTGCCAGGGAACTAAGATATTAGGAACACTCGATTTCTATTACTTTAGCCATTATTATTTTTATTTATTTTCAGCCTTTATTTTTATTTTTATTTATTTACTAAAATTTTCTTTGTCTTTTCCCTTCTAGGTATCTCTAGTTTATGTCTAGAAGGAACCCGGGAGGACCACTGCTTTTTGACAATGATTTAGAAGCGACAGTTCACAGAAATCACCGAGAGATAAGAAGAAGTCTGTAATATCCAGAACAAGGACAAGAAGAAGAACCAGAACCCACCTAAGAGATGGAAGCAAATCAGGATAATCAGCTACCTCCTGTAGTAGCCGCAAATCCTGTTGAGCAAAATCCTGCTCCGGGTACTATGTATTATTATGCTAGACCTAATTTAGCAGACACTAAATCTAGCATTGTTAGGCCTACTATTGTTGTAAATAATTTTGAACTAAAACCTAACACTATTCAAATGATACAGCAATTTGTTCAGTTTGATGGTTTGCAGAATGAGGATCCTAACTCACATCTAGCCAACTTTTTGGAATTATGTGATACATTTAAAATAAATGGCGTTTCTGATGATGCCATTCGTTTTAGGCTATTCCTATTCTCCTTGAAAAACAAGGCTAAACAGTGGTTAAATTCTTTACCACGTGGATCAATCACTACATGGGAACAGATGACTGAAAAATTCCTACTCAAATATTTTCTGCCGGCTAAAACGGCAAAAATAAGGAATGATATTTCTTCTTTTGTGCAGATGGATTTAGAGACGCTTTACGACACTTGGGAAAGATACAAGGACCTATTGAGAAGGTGTCCTCACCATGGACTACCTTTGTGGTTACAAGTTCACACCTTTCACAATGGTTTCAAACCTATTAAGAAGGGTTTTCAATGAAAACAACGTTTTCGCAAAAACACTTCAATGTGACACGCTGGATTCGGCTATAGCGTCTAGGCCGGGTTTGGGGTGTTACATTAAGTCTGTTATCTAGCAGCTCTGCTGCAAATTTTTGATTATGTGCCGCATTTTGGTACAGCATAGTGTGTAGGGATGGGTGGGTTGATTTAATCCCCACATGGTGTGTAGGGATGGACGAAGATGGTTTGTAGAGGCTAGTAGGTAGGATTCTGATTTCCTGCTATTGCATATTGTATCTGAGATGTGCCAAGGCCCTAAGTTATATCTGTGACTGTATCCGAATGGGCCAAGGCCCAAACTGAATCTATAATGGGCTTAGTCCCCAGACTGTAATTGATTATTTTCTTATATGTATCTGTATATATGTTTTCTATGGGGATTCCACACTGAGTTTGCGAAAACTCACCTCTTTTTCCGTTTAATCTGTACAGATAATCCCCAGACTTAGGAGGATCGGTGCAGCGGAGGGCTCGACGGAGACCACCACTACTGAACTACTTTATTACAACTTTTGTGTTTATATTATTTTTGGGTATTTATTATTGTAATGTTTGGACTTTGGACCATTTGGTTTAAATTTGGGATTTTATACTATTTTTATGAATTTTTTTTTAAATTGCAACTCAACAAAACATGATTTTACTAAAAACTAAGATTTTCAGTTTCGTAAAATAATTGGTTTCAAAAGCTTCTGCTTAAAAGACATGTTTTTAAGGCAAATCAGCTAGTTCACGTTTTTCCGAATGAAATAAAAGCTAATTAACCGGAACGGTTTTAACTTGTCATTCTCGATTTCAAACCCCATTCCATGTGACATCGTCAGATTCAGCCATAACGTCTAGACCGGGTTTGGAGTGTTACAAGTTCGAACCCATTTGCTTATATGGCATTATTGAGTAAGAACCCTACCACTTGAGTTAGTCTAAACAATTTAATAATAATAATTTTTTTTATTTTGGAAATTTTCTATTTTTTTAATTTAATAATTTTAAATAAAATCAATATCAAATTAAAAATATAAATATTGAGAGATAAATTTTTTATTATTTTAATTTAATAATAAAAAATGTCATCAATTTAACGGAGCTGTAACACCCCTTGCCTGCCCCGATCACCGGTTTTGAGCTACAGAACGCTACAATATTAGTCGGAGCAATTACAATAAATTATTAAGTAAAACGATTATTCTATCATACAAACAGGTATTATCACATTTACATTATAATACACAATTAAATTCTGAGCCTTAATTGAGCTTACAAAAGCTCAATGCGATCCTGGGGTTGAATTAGGAGTAAATTGAAAATTTTCAAAATGTGCCAAATAGCTATCGCGATATCCAGAGCTTGGTATCGCGATTCCTTAGACAATAGCTAAATTTTAAATTAAGCCAGATGGGTATCGCGATATCCATGGTTTGGTATTGCGATATCAAAGACAGTAGCCAAACTTCCCAACCTAAGGATTAAATTGTAAAACATTCAAAATATAACAAATTGGTATCATGATATCCAGAGTGTGGTATCGCAATTCCGGAAACACCCTACTACTTCCCCTATTTTTGGCAAAAATACAACTTTGGTATCTATTTCAAGTTTACCAACCAAACCATTCACATATACTCACATATTACTATTTTTACCTTAATCACGTATCAATGTATTTCGCCTATTCAATCATTAGACATATCATTTCAATACCATGACATACAATCCAAAACATTTGCCAATTTCAAACATTTACGTATCTTAAAACATTTTGAAAAATGCCTATTTACATCCATATATACCATTTCAACGGACACCAACATATCTCAAACATTTCTACCAAAGCATACACATTCATTTAGGAATTAAATTTGCCAAAATCATGTAATTGGTAAATTTCAAAACTATACCAACATTCAAGCTTAACAAATACATAACACCTATGTACATGCCACAATTTTGGACTTTAAATGATCAAAAGCCTACAGATTCGAAAACGAGATAATGTGAGCTTCTAGATGATCCACTAGACATGTTCAGAAGTTAACAATCTACAAGGAAAATGAGACAATGGAATCAATATGGAAATCAATTAAACAATACCAATATTGACGGTTTGGTAAGCTTATATGAAATTTACTTCACTTACCTTGACATTACAATAAACTAAACATTTATACACTTTGGCAATCAATATGGAATCTTTTGGTATACTTTAAAGTATCATATGCATATCAACATATACAACCAATAGGTTAGTCTAAAACTTTGTGTATCATAACCATTAAAAAAAAAGAAATCATATTAAAAAATGCAAGTTGAAATTGTGTATAACACAAATCATACAATTTGGAAGCATATGTAATTTAATTCATATTAAATCCATTTCAATAATTTCATTTCCATTAAGTTACATTTTCGCCGGAAAGAACCTTAGTAAAATGAATCCGGATACATACAACTATATTGCTTACACGAGCTGATAGTGATCAAGGTTGCTCACACAATGTAACGCCCTCAACTTGGCCTAGAAGTTTAGATCAAATCCCGGAGGTTACATCAATCACCAAGTGATCGTAGGAAAATTTTACGAAACAAGTTATCTCAAATTCCATTGCAAACATATTTATCTCTTTACGAACCAAGAACATTTAACCATTTAGATTTCAATCAAAAAAATTAAAGTTAAGTTTAATTTATGAAAAAAATAAGATTTACAAGAAAAAAAACAGAACAAGTACCACAGTTTTTACAAAACTTTATAGTTCAAAAACCAAATAACAAAATGGAAACTGAAAATAAGAACTGTTAATTTATTTTTCACTGTCACTGTCTGAGACCACCGCATACTGAGTCTAGCGTCAGAGTTCAAAAATGCACCTACAAGGGAAACACTAAGGGGATGAGCTACATGAGCTCAAAGTGAGTTTCAAATGAATAACAACAGATTTTCAAAAACTGATTCAAAAGCGAAACATACATATAGATTTACACAGAACTGGAAAGTGAACTTGGACCCAATGTCCTAATAGAATGAAACAATCAAAGCACACCAACCATACACAGAATACTCAACACAAGTGTTGATCAGCCAAATAGAATATTGACAAATAATCTAACACCCAATCAGATGCATATGAATGTAGTCAAGTACTAAAACCTACCCATCTAGCCAACACACCTCTTCGTCCCCCGATCACACCCCAAAAGAGCTATTTAAGCTCATCCATCCAAACACACTACATAGGACCTCGAAAGGCCCATCTAACCCTAAACTCTATGTATGTGGACTAAGCCACTCAAATATTAATACGCAGCAAAGCTGGCATATATACGGTAATCCGCTGTACAAACATGCAATTTAAACTGCCTGACCAGATAATAGTACGCAGCAAAGTTGATGTACATGTGGTACAGTGCGGTAAACCGCTATACTAATAAGTTGTAGTTACACTGCTAGATCAAACAGAACCAGTCTTCTTTATCTTCTCAACCTACCCAAAAATCACGTTATGCAAGTGTATGTATACTCACAACTCACAGTCACAATGAACAGATCAACAGCCAGTCAGACAGAAATAAATGCACACACACCCAGCTAAGCGAGTTCAAAAATCGGACATCCCACACACAACAGTCACAAATTATGCATAAACAGAACACATAACCATAGATATAAAGATTTAATTACCCTCACTAAAGTCTAGCCAATGGTTGGAATACATATATACATTTTCAACTTAAAAACATACACAAACCAAAATTTGGTGTCTTAAGACCACATGGCCGGGTGCGCCGGCTGTGTGGAAAACCTAGGTCGTACGGGGTTAAACTCCCGTGTGGAGGAGGCAAACACCCATGTAGGCAAGGGACATGACCGTGTAAACAGGCCATGTAACTCTCTGTCCAATTGCTAAAGAGAGTGCAAGGAAGACACGACCGTGTGAAGGTCTCACACGCCCGTGTGCCCACCAAACGTGACTGTGTGTCCAACTCACACGTCCGTGTGGGATCCTTAAACTGTGTGGCTAGGCCGTATAGCACCAAAACACTAAACCACTAATTCTTAAACACACACGCCCGTGTGACCAGGGGACACAACCATGTGAAAATTGACTAGTTTTCCCCAAATAGCCACACGACCATGTGGTCAGGCCGTGTGTCACCCAAATCATGCTTCAAACCCTCATTCCTAACAGCACACGCCCCTGTGGCCACACGTATGGTCACGAAACCTCCCACAAAAAGCTTGAAAATTGAGTTTTTTGGTCACTAAATCGACCCTCAATTGATGGGATTCAGAAACACACCAACTAAAACAGATTTCCTTGTCATTCAACAGTACGACCAAACTTCGACAACCAATTCCAAATGACATAAAGATTTCCGTATTCCACAAAAAGCAAACTTACAATTCACAAATAAAATAGAAAACAAGATGCTAGAAACTGCCTCGACAATGAAGGAGCGAAGCTCTCAGGAACCTGCAAGCAAAACCCTCTTTTTTTTAAGAGGAAAAGAAAAAGAGCAAAAAGAAAACAAATGAGAGGGAGAGAAGAAACGTCCAGGAAGAGAAGCAAAAATATCAAAAAATAAAAAAAAAATCCTAAAAGAAAAATATAAATGGTTATATATTCTATCTTCAAAATAAAACTACTATTTAACAAAACAAAATGCACCCACAAGGACTCGAACCCAGAACCTAGAGGTACACTAACACTCACTCAACCACCAGACCAGCAGGCCCATTCTGAAACTTAAACGCACAACTAAACATAATAGTGCAACATTCTCACTGACCCTAACTATAAAACTCAAAACATCTAACCCCAAAATCGAGGTGTTACAACTCACCCCTCCTTAAAGAAATTTTGTCCCTGAAATTTCCAACTAACATAACAATGGTATAACACAAGCTACTCCACAACCCTTCCGCTACGCACTCTAGCGTGAGCAGTACCATACTAAACTTAAGGCCTCAAACACACATCTAGAACACTTAACCCCTGAAGCAAATACACATATTTTCACCACACACACAAATGTTAACCAACGAACAGTTGAACAAATCATCCTCAGCAACAACACACCATGTCGAAAACAGACTACACCCATACCTATCTCAATGTCTTCGAGGACAATCCCAAATCCGATGCTTTATGGATCCACATCTGAAGCACGCACTCGACTTTTTCCAACAATTACTCATATAGCACTTTTTACTGTGCTCGTAGGACAGAGCACTCGCCCAACTACTAGCACCTTCAACAAAACCTTTACTGTTACTCAAATGCGTTCTCACATGCATTAAAGACTGAGGCTCCAACCTTGAAGGACTATGATCTCTTTTCTTCCCACTATTAGCACACCTACTTTACACTAACTCTCCATGCCTTTTAACCTAGCCTCGAAGACTTTCTCTAACACCTCTCTCACCACACAAGTCAACGCCTCGGTACCAACCTCCGGGTTATCGCTACCAGAAGCTGACAGAACCGCATTTAATTTTAACTCCTGAACAAACTTTCGCCCTGGAGAAGCAAACAGCTCTTCAAAGGTCTCACCTGATTGACCCTGACGAGTACGCCTACCATCAGAATCTATATCGATTTTGTCACTAACTTAGAGTATCTACATTTTCAAAAAAAAAAGCATAAAATAAATAAAAAAATCTACATTTCTAATCTTACAATTTCGAATTTCCTCCCTGGATCAGCATTGGAGTCTCAGACATTTTATCTCCTTAAAATAAGTGAAACACACATAATTTCAAAAAACTGTGGTACGGTTTATCAATTTAAAAAAAATGAACATGTACGCACACGAATATGTAAAAAAACATGCCGATTTTTTGCAAACCTAGCTTTGATACCACTAAATGTAACGCCCTAAAATCGACCTAGAAGTTTAGACCAAATACTAGAGGTTCCATTGAACAACGAGTAATCGTAGGAAAATTTTACAAAACAAGATATCTCAAATTCCATTGCAAACATATTTATCTCCTTACGAACCAAGAACATCTAACCATTTAGATTTCAATCAGAAAAATTAAAGTTAAGTTTAATTTATGAACAAAATAAAATTTGCGAGAAAAAAACAAAAACAGAACTTGTACCACTGTTTTTACAAAACCTTACAGTTCAAAACCGAATAACAAAATAGAAACTAAAAATAAGAACTGTTAATTTATTTTTCACCGTGACTGTCTGAGACCACCGCATACTAAGTCCAGTATCAGAGTTTAGAAATGCACCTGCAAGGGAAACACTAAGGGGGTGATCTACATGAGCTCAGTGTGAGTTTCAAATGAATAGCAATAGATTTTCAAAAATCAAATCGAAAGTGAAACATGCATACAGATATACACAGAACTGGAAAGTCAACTTGGACCCAATGTCCCAACAGAATGAAACAATCAAAGCACACCAAGCACACACAGAATACTCAACATAAGTGTTGATCAGTCAAATAGAATAAGGACAAATAATCTAATACCCAATCAGATGCCTATGAATACAGTCAAGTACTAAAACCCACCCATCCGGCCAACACACCTCTCTGTCCCTTGATCACACCCCAAAAGAGCTATTTAAGCTCATCCAACTAAACACACCACATAGGACCTCGAAAGGCCCACCAAACCCTACACTCATGTATGTGGACTGAACTACTCAAATATTTATATGCAACAAAGCTGGCGTATATGCAGTACAGTGCAATGTGGTAATTCACTATACAGACATGCAGTTTGAGTTGCCGGAGCAGATAATAGTACGCTGCAAAGCTTATGTACATGTGGTATAGTACGGTAAATCGCTATACTGATAAGTTGCAGTTACACTGCCAGATCAAACAAAACCAGTCTTCCTTCTCTTCTCAACCAACCCAAAAATCACTTTATGCAAGTGGATAAATATTCACAACTTACAGTCACATTGAACAGATCAACAGCCAGTCAGACAGAAACAAATGCACACACACATACACCCAGCTAAGTGAGTTCAGAAATTGGACATCCCACACACAAGTCACAAATTATGCATAAACAGAACACATAGCCATAGATATAGAGATTTAATTATCCTCACTAAAGCCTAACAAAGGGTTGGAATACACAGACACATTTTTAGCTTAAAAACATACACAGACCAAAATTTGGTGCTTTAAAACCACACGGCCAGGTGCGCTGGCTGTGTGGAAAACCTAGGTCGTGTGAGATCAAAATGCCAACGTGGAGGGAGGTATACAGCCAGTGTGGGCCAGGGACATGGTCGTGTGAATAGGCCTTGTAACTCTCTGTCCAATTGCTAAAAAAAGTGCAGGGAAATCATGATCGTCTGAGGGTCTCACACGCCCAAGTGGGATCCCTAAATCCCCAAATTATCCACACGGCCATGTGGCACCAAAACACTAAACCCATAATTCCCAAACACATACGCCCGTGTGACTAGGGGAGACAGCCGTATGAAAATCGACTAATTTTCCTGAAACAGCCACACAACCGTGTGGTCAGGCTGTGTGACACCCAAATTTTGCCCAGAACCCTAATTCCTAACAGCACACGGCCATGTGGACTGCTCGTATGGAGGCACACGCCCGTGTGGTCAAGAAACCACCCATAAACAACTTGAAAATCGAGTTTTCCGGTCACTAAATCGACCTTCAATCGATGGGATTTAGAAACACACCAACCAGAACAGATTTCCTTGTCATTCAGTAGTACAACCAAACTTTGACAACTAATTTCGAATAACACAAAGATTTTTGTATTCTGCCAAAAGCAAACTTACAATTCACAAATAAAATAGAAAAGTTTCGAAAACTACACCTGATTCGCAACCAAGATGCTAGAAACTGCCTCGATAACGAATGAGCGAAGCTCCTAGGAACTCGCAAGCAAAACCCTCTTTTTTTAAGAGGGAAAGAAAAAGAGCAAAAGGAAAACAAAGGAGACGGAGAGAGAAGAAACGTCCAGAAAGAGAAGCAAAAATATCTAAAAACAAAAAAAAATCCTAAAAGAAAAATATAAATGGTTATATATTTATCTTTAAAATAAAACTACTATTTAACAAAGCAAAACTCACCTACAAGGACTCGAACCCAGAACCTAGAGGTACACTAACACTCACTCAATCACCAGACTAGTAGGCCCATTCTGACACTTAAATGCACAACTAAACACAATAGTGCAACCTTCTTACTGACCTTAACCACAAAACTCAAAACTTTTAACCCCAAAATTAGATTGTTACACACAAGTTGGCATTTCTGAATTTGCTCACACAAGCTGTGTAACACCCTATACCTAACCCGATTTATCGGATCTAAATATAGGATGCACTAGACTTAAACACCTAACACAAATTTTAAAACGGATGAAGAATTTATTGAATGTGCTTATTAACTATTTATTTTTATTCTAACTCAAAGATTTTGAAGGTAAATGTTTGTTTGATTACAAATGTTTCTCAATGAGAGTATAAGACAATACCATTTAAAAATTTATTAAAACAAACTCGATCATGGCGTATAATACTATTCACCATTTGACATATTCTCAAAAGTGTCCCTCTATATGCATAATATCGCTCTACAATCATCTACTTTGGTACATTCCTAGTTTGGTCCCCACGGCGAACTGGTTCAAACCTAAAAACCTACATTGCAAATAAACATCCGTAAGTTCAATGGAACCTAATGAGTCTCAACTATTATTACCTTTTAATGTTATTATTGAAATCTTTGACTTTAAGATTCTGGACTTCCTTTGAGACTTTGGCAGATACATGTTTTATTCCTAGTTTATGGATAACCATAAGCCAATTTCTACACTTAACCATCTTTTACACATTTCACCCAATTAGTGGATCACTGAATCTTATTACACACTTTCTTCACAAATAGTAGTTGAATGCACTTCTTAAAATGATACCTAAGGATGCTACTCTTGACGGATTACAAGATCTAGTGATTATCAGAATACCAGTTACATTGTATTTTCAAATTAGTCTAGAAAACCAGACTTGCTTATAAGAATATAACGTTTTAATTCAAGCAATAGAATCCTAGATAACTTCAATACATAACTTAAGAAATTCCAAGTTTGGCGGACACTTGCACCACTAATATTCCAAATACATAAAATTCCATAACATGGCGGAATCATTAAACGAGTACACTATAGAGAGCTCTTTCAAATAATGCCTCATAGACATGCCAAGGTCTTGCCACAAAGGTCTAATATCAACTTGTCATTTAAGTGTTGCAAAATTTACAATACAGACCTTCCAGAAAGCTTGCCACAAGTATTCTCCAGATTACTCTGCCACTAAGGCTTTCTGAATAATACGCCAATAAGGTTTTTTAGAGAGTTCGCCACAAAGGCTTCACAGAATATGTCATGGCCATGGTCGTTTGAAAATAATTGCCACACTGACCTTTTCTTATGTTTACTGTCCTCAAAGACATCATCAAAGTACCATTGCCAGGTCCATTATTGTATCACAAATTTTCTCGACACTCCGCCCGAACCCCCTTAACACTAACTTACATTGTCAAGCACCATTCAAATAACATAATGGATGCATCTACACAAATTTCAATCATAATCTTAACAGTGTCATACTTCCTAACATATAACTTCCCATGCATACTTATCACATATGGTATTATTAATGCAGCGCATCACACACTTCAGAGCATACATATGAGTGCTTCACAGAGAATATATAACCATACATATACACAGTAACTTCTCAAGAAGATATGCACATCGACCATACAAGAAATCATTAATATAGTGTGCATAAGTCGGGTTTAGAGACTCACCAGAAACCTACCTTTACTTCGACCTAGAGTTTCTATTTCGATTGTCTTTTCCAATCCCGTAGCAGCAACTGCTTAAAAGATTATAAGATTTCCATTAGAATCCCCATTACAGAAATTTTACTAACATTTCAACTACATGCGACCCCCAAGTAGGGCCTTTTTGAAACACCCTTCCCTTTTATAATCGTAACATGCAAAGCTATAAGACTTACTAGAGGGCTAAATCATCTACTCATTAAAAGAGTTCTTAGTTCGATCTTAATGAAGAAGAAGAATAGATTGTTAGGTTAGAAAGAAGAACCTAAACATTAAGTAGATAGAAAAACCATCTGAAATATCCCCTTCCAATAATTATACTCTCAGTCCCCCTAATTTCCCTACCAAATCTAGGGTAGGTAAAAGAAAATCTAGCGAAGGTTTACCTTACCGTTGCCCAGTCATGGGAAGGGTCAAATCAATCCAATTGACTCCTATTGAGAAATAGCCAACCATGTTGTTGTGATGATGTTTAGTTGGCTTGTTTTAGTGCACAAGCAATCTTTCATACATCTTGCTACTCTGCTATTTATTTTAACCTCTGCTTTTGTTGCTGCAAATTCCCAACAACTCCCAATTAAACCTGATACAATACCCACTCGAACAATATTCATGCAAATCAAGCGTACTATGTCTTGGCAGTGACTTACATTTGGCTTGATCTTAAAGACAATTAAGTCTCCTATAGCTTCTTTATACACTTGATAGGCACTTAGTGCTCAAACAATACTCTAGGACGTACTATTCTTAAGTGCGCACTTTCTTGGGCGTAATCTTTCTTCACTTGAAAACATCCCGCAATTAATTCCTTAGATACCACCAACGGATGAATGCTTTAATGCTAGTATTTGTTAATGCTCTAACTTGCCATCAGGCCAACAGGGTGGCAGATTATGTTACCATAGCGCGCCAAATAGTTCACATACATACTTTACTTATCTTTTCGGATTTACCGATTTTGGGGTGTGACAAGTTAACATCGTATCGAGTTTACCAGTCCAGGCTAAACTAATGATACATATAATCCTAGAATCTGTAACAAATGCTGGATCTTATATAACCATGTAAATCCCTGATCATTTCCATATTTGACCCTAATGGTATGCCATATGTATCCTAATCGTTTACTAAGTTTCCATAACCATTATTATTGTAATCATATAATTTTAATCCTTGTAACAACATATACGCGTCATACCAATCTTATAAACATTCCATTTCTATTTTGGTATCTTGTACCTATTCATAAATACCATATTTTTCATACTCTGCAATTCAGTTCAATTGATGCCAAATTCACATTTATATAAACTAATAAGCAAAATAATTACAATTCAATTATAACATGAAATAAAATAGTAAGTTCCATATGAACTTACCTAACAAAACAACAAACGAACAAGTCTTTAAGGACTAATAAGCAATTTTACCTTTTCCTCGATTATCTTCGATTTGGTTCAATTCCTTATCTATATCGGATCAATTTATTAATTCCAAACATCTTATAACCTCCTATTAAATGCATGAATCAGACTAATTTTATTTTTGAATGCCCCTAAAATTTTGCATTTTATTCAATTTAGTCCCGAAAACCAAAATTGCCATAACTTTTAATTTTGAGTTTTGATTTCAAAATCAATCTCAATTACATCCTTTTAGGACCCTCTAATATCATAATTATAGAAATTTTACACCAAATATTCAATTTTTACACTTTGGTCATTCTAGACAAAACTAACAATTAAACTTGACAATCTAATCCTTTGTCATATCTAAACTTAAAATCTATCAATTTGAAACTAATATATTTAAGTCATCAATGGTAAGTTTTAGAAACTTTAAAAGTTTTACAAATTGATATATGAACTATCTAAACAAGCTCTCATGACCTCAAAAACATAAAAATTATAAGAAATGGACTTGAAAACTTACCAATTTGAGGGATCAAATCTTTAAATCTCAAAACCCTATTTTTTCTATTTTTCTTCGTGAAGAAGATGAATAGAAGAAGGAAAAATGCATTTGATCTCTTGGTCATTTAAACATTAATTAAACATTAATTAGACAAAACTAAGAGCTTAATTAGACAAAATTTAGTGGATTATAACTCATCCACCACCATTTTTCCAATTTAAAATGGTCAAATTGTTTAATTGATCCTTTGATCATTTAAAATCTATAACGGAAAACTTTTACAATTTAGTCCCTACTCATTAATTGACTGAAAATCTAGCTGTTATAGCAGAAGTAATGAAAAAAAATTAATATTGATAGCATTAGTGAGAAAGGTTAAAATTGTTGTAGTTTGGTGACAAAATAAAAATAAACTAATAGTTAGGTGATTGATAGTATAGGTTACCTTTAATAAAATTTGTAACTGAACTTGTTCAAGTAAATAAATAAAAATATAGTTTTTTTTTTTGTTCAATTAAATAAAAATAGAGTTGGAGTTTTTTTTTTGGCCGAAACATCAAAAATGATTTCAATCAACCATAAAAGTACAACATGATCAAGCTGTTGGCACAAAAAGACATCTTTTACCATAATAAAATACCCATGTAGAATTAAACATGAGCAACACTCTCTTTACCATACACGTAGACAAAACTAGGATTGAAAAAAAAAAACAAATCTAGATATTTCAGAAACGAGATCAATCAACATGAAACTCTAAAAAAATATCTAGACTCAAAGCATTAAGAAAATGGGGGAGCCATTAATCCATCTTTATCCAAGATGTCAACAAGAGAGAATGGGGGTTGATTCACCCAATTTGTAAATCTCAATTCTCTCATTGAATTGCTTTGTGACCCAATCAACAACTTTAGTAGTTACACTACCAATCTTTCTAAATTGCAAATTCCCAAACAAGTCATTCATTTCCTCAATAACTCACAAAATTGGTTCAATCCTCTATTGTTTACCATCCTTGTTCTTAAGCCAACTACCGCTACTTTAACATCAGACTTCACCATCACATTTTAAAACATTTTCTCTAGGTTAAGGAAACACCTTCAACAACAATAATGGGTTCAACTTCAATATAGGTATTTACATTAATCTACTTGCCAATTCCATCTACTAAAAAACCATTACAACCCTTTACAATAACCCCATACCCAGCCTTATTCTCACTAAAGGCAGCATCATAGTTAAGCTTAACTTAACCTTCCTCTAGTAGAATCCACCTTTCAACTCGTTTCAAAGTTGTTGTTTTTTATTCTCCACTCTTTCTATTGCTCTCTAGCTTTCAGAAACAACTCAATTTATAACCTTAACAACATCCCCGGTCGAATTTTATGTCCTTTAAAGATAATTTTACATCTTTTCTTCCAAATGACCCAAAAAGTGTGACTAATAACAATAGATACCCATTGTCTCTCCCTAGCCTGCAATTTATTATCATTAACAACAATAATAAGCCAGTCATCCAATATAGTAATTCTCTTTATCCACTCTATACCCTAGCCCCAACCCAAACCAGATACAACTCATCCAGTCACACAATAATAAAACATGAGATTCCACTACACTACCACAAATCAAGCAAAATAGATCTCCTCTTACCTTTTTCTAATTAAATTATAATTTGTAGCTAAAGCATTACTCGGTGCTCTCCATAAAAAAATCTTGATTTTATTGTGAATTGGAATCTGCCCCACTAATGTCAATACCACATCATTAACCACATGGGATGAGCATGGCCCCATAATAACATGTCTTTTAATCTCCTTTTTAATAACAAAATAGCCTAACTTGACAGAAAAAATCACCATTGACATTCTTAGGCCAAACAATCCTGTCACAACCATTGCATCAACATATTGGAATTTTCTTAATAGTTGCAGCTTTTTCCTCTAAAATTTTATCCTTGACAGCATCCAAATTTCTCACTCTCTCTTTCTTACACATAACCTGAGGAACTTTACTAGGAATGCCAGCATCCATATTTTCCAAACTGTCAGGAACTTTCAATCTAATATCTGTAATCCAATTGTCATACCAAATATTCACTTTCTCACCACTACAAATATGATATTTCATTTTAGATCTAATCACCTCTCTACCTTCCAAAAAACTAACCCAAATCAAATATGTTATTGTCTCCTTCCAAGGTTCCATAAAAGACCTATCAGAAAAATATCTACCCTTCTCACCTATAAAGCATCAGAATTTGCAAGCAGTCTCCAACATTCCTTAGCTAATAATGCTTTACTCATCACATGCATATATTTGAAACCCAAACCACCACACTAGTTTTGAGACATTAACTTTCTCATCCAATCCAATGACCTTTCCTTTCATCTTCAACTTGCCCGCAAAATATAGTCACCATAGCATTAATCTAATCACAAGCTTTCTTTGAAAAAAACACATTGCATCAAATAAATGGGAATTGCACTTACAACAACTTTAATAAGCACCTCTTTTCCACTTTGCCACAATATTTTTTTCTTCTAACTCTAAAGGCTTCCCATAATTCTCTCCTTACTATGAACTACAATAACAGTCTAGCCTAAGAATTCCCATTCTAGCCTTAATAGCTCGTTTCCTACCATCATTAGCATTTGTACAAAAAATAATACTTGATTTACTAAAGTTGACAACTTGTCCAGATGCATCTTTATATTCGTTCAAGATACTATTAAGGTTGTTACAATTATCATTAGTAGCTGCAAGAAAAAAATAGTGAGTTATCTACAAAAAATACATGCAACAATGTGGGACAATCCTTACCAATCTTAACTCCATTTAACTTTCTAGACTCAATTGCAAAGTTTATAGTCCAAGAACTGACATAAAAATAAACAGGAAAAGGTAAAGGGATAAAGGATCTCCTTGCCTAAGGCCTCTAGTAGGAATGATTGTGTTAGTTTGTTTACCATTAACAATAATATTGTAGGAAATACAAGAGACACACTCTATTATTGAACTCACCCATTTGTTATCAAAACTCATCAAAGCAACATTTCTTTAAGAAAGTCTCATTCAATCCTATATACGATTTATTCTTATCCACTTTAACTGTCATATCAACCCTCCTCCCATTTTTCTTAATCTTCAAATAGTGGAACAGTTCAAATAGAGAAGGAGTTACGATAAGCAAAAAGGTATTCTTATTGTCATCCTCAGCATTGTATGATCTTGTCATTCTTGGCGTAGTGATTCTTTATCATGTTTGGCGATAAGACTCTTCTTGGCAAGGTGTTTGTGTAACACCCCCTAAACCCTAAACCGTCATCGAAATAGGGTTACGGAGCATTACCGGACCTATCAAACAATTAACGAGAATATACAAAAAAATTTCTAAGATAATGTAAAATAATCATAAAGTCCCTTATATGGACCCTCGAGGCCCAAAATACGACTTAGAAGTGATTCGGTACTAATTCAGGTGCCCGAGAAATTTTTCGTGAAATTTTAAATTTTTTTCTCAAGAACAGGGCTCACAGGCCCGTGTGGTTTAGAGACACGCCTGTGTGACTTCATGACAAGCCCGTGTTGTTGAACCGTGTGGCTCACACGGCCAACGTATTGTGGGACACGCCCGTGTCCCTTGCCCATGTAACTCTCTAACTTCTCATTCATGTACAAATTGATTTCACACGGCCTGGCCACACGTCGGTGTGCTCAGCTCGTGTGGATTTATTTTCAATTCAAAAACTAGTACAATTCTTACACGGCCTTGATACACGCCCATGTTCAAATCCCGTGTGCTAGGCCGTGAGCCAAAACCTGGCCATTCTGTTTCTCATTTTTAAGGTGCAGGGGACACACGGCCAGACCATACACCCATGTATTAGCCGTGTGTCTCACACGGTCTGGCCACATACCCGTGTGCTAGGCCGTGTGGACTCTATTTGAGTCTTTCTATACTAACCTAGCCACCCTTCAAATTTCAAAACCCAAAACTAATCCAATACAAATATAACAACCAATACATTTCCATATTTAAACATACCTAAATATGCCCTAAACATTGACTTATTAATTTACTCAAACAACATTCATCATGTCTTTCAAAATTTAACACTTAACATACCAAATACTTTATTTATATTTCATACCATTCATCAAACTCCAACTTAAGTGTTATATACCATATTTACATCCTAAAATACATGACATATACAAGTGACCCTAAACAAAACCTAGTACATGCCACATTTACTGTAACGCCCTAAATTTTGGGTTTAGATAAATTGGACATTGGGCTTTGGGTTTCATAAATTTTTAGTAAGCAAGAAAATGATAAATGACATGTTGGCTTTAAGGGTTTATAAATTCAAAGTTGGAGAAATTCTGGGTTCGAACTTTGAGGTGAAGAAATTTTTAATTAATTATTAAAGGAATCAGGGCGATAAGTAGTTGGGCTTTTAAATAAAAATAGGAAAGAATGGCATCAAAGGGCCTTGTGGTAGAGTGGCTAAGTGACGCCACTTAGGGTATAGGAAGGTGGCGTTATGAGCTAGCAAGGAGATCCTAGGTTCGAATCCTAGCTTAGTATTTTTTTAGGAGTTTAATTTTGGCCTTCTAGAAGGTTGGAAGTGGTGTGATGATGGACTCTAAGGGGAGTGATCAGAAGAGAAAATTTAGGAAAAGGATTAGGGAGTTATCAGGGAGAAAAACGAAGAGATAAGATGGGGAATAGTTGGAGCCGATTGGGACTTTGGGGGTAGGCAGAGTTTCAGTTTTGTGTATAAATAGGGGGTGTCGAATTCTCTCTGTGCTATTTCGGCAATTGGAATTCCCTTTGTTCTATTTTGGCAACTATAGTGCTCTGCCGAATTCTCCTTCACTTTTTCTGTTCTAAACCTCGCCTCTTCCTTTTGTGTTTTCTTTTCTTCTCTCATAAAGCCTTAAATCGAATACCATTCTCTTCTTTCTCCATTGCTTGTGTCGTCCCACCTTCATCTCAATTGTTGGGGACCGAATATTCGTGACTTTAAAAGCCGAAAACCTTTGCTCCTGGAGCCAATTTCTTTATCATCCCAAAACCTTGTGTCGAATACTCTAGTGACTGAATCTCTACCGGGCTATCATCATTCCTTCAATTTTGGTAGATCGGATCTTGGAGAGTTGGAATCAAGCTTGGATCTCCAGATCTCTACCGAAAAGCTATCCAGACGTTTCGAATTTTGGGTAAGTGTTCCTTATTTTGGGTTAAGTTGGTCGAATGGTCTATGGTAAGGAAAATGGTGACTTGAGTTGGATACAAGTCACCTATTATTTTGTTTTTAATGATTAAGATT
The DNA here is from genome assembly GCA_020496765.1 of Gossypium stocksii. Lineage (NCBI taxonomy): Eukaryota > Viridiplantae > Streptophyta > Magnoliopsida > Malvales > Malvaceae > Gossypium > Gossypium stocksii. The sequence goes on from CM035623.1 coordinate 9,831,466, forward strand.
GATGCAGATCGAGGGAATATTCGCGATTAGTAGCTAAGGAAGGGCTATTAGGACCTAGGGCACACGGTAAGGTTATGGTAAGGCTTTAGTTTTTGGTAAATATTGTGGATAAGTGTGTGATTAATTGAAGGTTGGTATTGGTTGTAGGTTCAAGGCTGAGGATAGTGTAGCACGTCTCATTTACTAGGTGTGTATATACACTACACGTACAGTAGATCGGCAAAAGTCGAAATGCCGAAAATTTGAAATGCCAAAAAGCTGAAAGTTTGGCTATGGCAGTCTCGCGAGTGCACGAACACTCATGAACTTAGGTCTTGTATTGGCCAACCAGGCCAGAATGGGCTAAATGGGCCCGATGGGCCATAGGGCCCATAATAGGCAAAATTAACAATTTGATACTAAGTGATGGAATAAGCATATGATTGCATGAATATGAATGTGATTGGGCCTGATGGGCCATATAAATTTGATTGAGCCTAACGAGTCGTATAAATGTGATAGGGCTTGATGGGCCATATGAATGTATGAAAGCCGATGGACTTGTTAGGGTTTTGTAATGGACTTGTAGGCCTAGTTTCTAATGAATTCTCAAGCGCATAAAACTTAATTAATTTATCAAGCACGTCTGTGGACAAGTCGTAAGGTTAGAGTGTGGCAATGGGCATATGCATGTCTAGGGTTAGATCTAGGGAGAGCTTGGTACTTAAGCGGTCTTAATGACCCACCTCCTCTTCTCTAGAATCCTACTTGGTGCATAGTGTCTGTTCACTCTAGCCCAGAAGGACTTGTTGACGGGTCAAATTTTGTAATTAAGACCCATATGTTAGTAAATTACTTAAATACCCTTATATGATAGAATTATTAAAATACCCCTGTAGGATAGAATTACCGAAATACTCCTGTAGGGTAGAATTACTGAATTACCCTTGTGTGTTATAAGTATGACTATATGCTATATGTTGCACTTATGTGTTATAATGTTGCATGTGGGTGGGAATTATGTTGGAGGAAGTGTTATATGAGGATCGCCTAGTCGTTTGACTACCGTGGATCCAACAAAGGCTTTTAAGCTCAATATATGATCAGCAGCTTTGCTGCAACGTTAGGTAGTACCGCAACCGGCGCTACCCTTTATGTGTATCGGATGGGTGAGTCGATGTAGTCATCCCCACAGAATGTGATTCAATTGGACGGAGATGTTGTGTATCGGTTGGATGGGGCGGGAATTGCATAATTACATTATTGCATACATGATTGCTCTAAATGTTGTTATTGTATTGGACTCAGGCCCAAGATGATTTGTGTTGCATGATATATATATATTGTTGCTGAGGGTTGTACACACTGAGTTTCAAAACTCACTCCCTCTTTTATTTTTCTTAGGAAATCCTCAGTAGGCGGTTTGACAGATGGTGGGACTCAGAGGTGGCCAGCTAGCAAGATGACCAAACTTGGGTTTCTTTATGATTTCTAGTATTTCTAATTATTTTAGTCTGAATTGTAATAAGACATTTTCTCTGGTTATTACTGTACATTATAATACTTTAAGACTGGAACATCGATTTATTCGTTTTAAACACATTTTAAGTTTTCTGAAACCACTTGTTGTTTTTTTTTTTTTTTTTGAAAATAAGCTTCTGCAATTAAAGTAAATTTTTCCAAAGTAACTTTTAACATGAAGTAAAAAGTTAAAAATGACTTCTAAATGTACCTTGTTATAAAAGAACGTATAGACTGGACTTTTACTTAAAATTTCTTTAGAAGGGTTTTTTAATGAAAACAAGGTTTTCGATAAAACACTTTAATGTGACACGCTAGATTCGGCCATAACATCCGGGCTTGGGGTGTTACATTTACCAAAAGTTAGATTACATCACCAAAATGGAGCTAAGGTTGGAATTAACTCAGATGCTGAATCGGGCTTTAACTTCTACTACCTGCGCACGGAAAAACAACCGTACGCTGAGTATGGTAATACTCAATGGTATTACTATAATTCAAATTATAAATATCCAAATGAATTTCATATATATATATAATCGTAAAACACATGAACACATATAATATCACTACACAATTTATTTTCATTCTACATTCATAGCAAATCAAATTAACTACTTATCAACTCAATATCATAATCATCATATTCAATTCTAATAGGCTTTAGAACATTTAGTTCATTCATTTAATCTCATTTCTCAATTCATATCACATTTTCACTTTATTTTCACAAAATTTCTTATTTTTATTCAAATTTTTGTCCTCTCACCTTATTTACCCCTATTAACAAGACTCGGACCTTGGCGGATACACGGATCCAACCAAACACACTAGAATGGCACCTAGTGTCTCATCAGATAGTTCGAAACAATAAAGTAACACACAGTGTCACATCAGCCTAGCCGAAATAAAGTAGTACCCAGTACCTCATCAAATCTATCCAAAGTATAATAGTGACACCCAGTGTCTCATCGCTTCGAGGTCAAAGTATCCCTAAACTCTTCCAATCCTATGGCATGCCAACTATATCCGACTTAGCCAGACTAGTTAATAGGGTACTGGATCACTTTCTCTATTTTAATCAATATTCATATCAATTCCATTTTGATCACAGTTTCTCATGTATTTTCCAATTCAATCATTTTTCATTTTAGATTCACTTTCTCATTTTTAAATCAATACACATTTCACATGCTAATTGCAAATATCATTCATGGCTCATTTCAATTTCCATTTTAATTCCATGGCTCATTTCACATAATAATTGCAAGTAATCGATGACCATAAAGATGAATCGATGTCCGCAAGAAGCTTTTGACCAGATTGGCCCAATAACATCCATGCCCCATATAGAGAAAGTCTGTGAAGAAATGAAGGAGATACATAAGTCTTGTTTCCTTAAATTTGACATTTACGGTATAACTAATATAATCCCCTTCCATGGTGGACTAGCAGTACCCGAACCTCATGATTAGCCTGTCTATCGTAAAACCATTAAAATGTATCCTTCTGACACCCTTATGGACTTCTTTTGGCCTTAACAACATCCACAGATCTTAGTAGCCTAGGCTTATCTTGATATGATCATGCGAAGACATCTTTGAATTCTTGGAATAACTCATGACGTCTTATTTTGCCTTTGTAGTGATGCAGGCTTCGATCTTTGCCCCTTTTTCTTTTCCTAGGCTTACTGTCCACTAACTTTTGTAAGTTAGGATATGTTTTTCATCTTGTTCTACCATCCTTAACAAATCAGGAGATAGGTTACAATCTCTATCATTTTTAAAGTCCTGAGATCCCCCTAAACACATATCTCATTCAAAAGGAGATTCTAAGTCAGTAGCAGCGTCACTCATGTCATTTATATCTAGGGACCTACTATAGGCACGAAGGTAGATTCCAAAGAATAAATGATTCTAATGATAATTATTTATATGGTATGAATGAAGAATAAAAGAATATTTGAAAGAAAGCCAAAAAATCTAAGAAAAATAAAATGAAAAGGCTAAAAGAATATTTACTCAAAAAGATGCATTTTATTGAAATAAAGATTTTGGACATAAGCCTATTTCACAAAAGGATTCTCATTGCTTCTAGGCTTAAAGCAATAAACGTGTTTTGCATATTACTCTAGATTAGTTCTAAAAAATATAGGGATCTCTTCCACAGTCCCATTGTTCAAAACACTCCCTAAGTATGTAAGGGTAGATGCTTGGAAAACTCTATTCCCCGGTTCCCTCTTCGGATATGTCGTTAATGTTCAGATTCCCAATATTCCTTTCGGTCTTTTAAATTTTTCAAGGCATCGTAACTCTCTTGTCCCCTCCTTCAATTATTGCATTTACTGCCTCATCAAAGTGATTAGGTTCTAGTGAATCGTCGAACTTCACGATTTCCATTTTAATGAACCTTTCAACCAACTTTTTAAATGTTGTACAGTTTTCGATTGAATGTCCTATTATTCCTGCGTGGTACTCGTATTGGGTATTCGTATCATACCATTTTGGGAACGGAGGTTGCATGGGTTCCATGTAGAACGGAGACACCGCATGTACATAAAAAAGATTCTCATACAGCTCCTTGTATGTCATCGAGATGGGTGTAAACTGGAGCTTTTCTGTGTTTGGCCTCGAGTTAGATTCCTGCCTTGAAGAGCCTTGATAGCCAGTGGTTTCGGCCCTCCATTGGCCTATAGTGACCGATTTGGAAGCATGCTCAGGATATTTACTTCATTTTCCCTATTTCTCGGGGTTGTCCTTCTAACACTTTCTCCCACATCTATCTTCCCACTTCTTACCACGTTTTTAATCATCTCGCCTATCATTTCTATATCTGAAAAGCTCATGGTAGCGCTTCCCAACATATGGTTAATGAACGGGGCTTTCAGAGTATTGATGAAAAGCATTATGATTTGCTTTTCCAGAAGAGGTGGCTGGACTTGTGTTGCTACCTCTATCCATCTTTGGGCATATTGCTTGAAGCTCTCACTCTGCTTCTTTTTCATATTCTGCAGTGTAATTCTATTGGGTACTATGTCTGTTACATGGTTATATTGCTCCATAAAAGTTTGTGCTAAATCTTTCCATGAATTGATTTTAGTACGGCTCAATTGGTTATACCATTTAGTTGCTAACTAATCAGATTATCTTGAAAGCAGTGGATTAATAGCTGGAAATTACTAACATATCATGTCATCCTTTGACAGAACACCATGATGTAAGCATCAAGACAATAGTCCCATTGTACTTTTCAACCTCTGGAGTCTTTAATTTTGGTGGGAATACTTGATCTAGGACCAAATTCAGATCCTTGGCGTTAACCTTACAATGGTAATCAGCATTCTTCATTGCCCTAATTTTTTCCTCCAACCACCTGTACCGATCTTCAAGTTGTTTTGGCAGTTCCACCCTTGCTTTTTCTATTCTTTCCATTTCGTCTAGATCAGGAACCACAGGATTGATTGAATTGCCCCTTGGATTAGAGTCTGAGCCTATTAGGTAATCCATTTGTACCGAGGTACCAACTTGATTTTGGTGGGGTCTGATAACAACAGGTACCCCTTGCGGATGTGCGTCTAGACGGGTCTGGACGTTTATTGAGGTAAAACTTGGGGGATAGATGGGTTCTTCATTCCCATTGTTGACCACTGGGCCTTTCCTTTTTTCAAGCTCTCCGGCTAGTAATTAGGTCAACTAATCCATCATATTCCTTTGGGACTCTAGCATCTTGTCTCTTGATATGCATGATATGAAGTAATAAAATTTATAATAATGATCGCACCAAAAACTAACTATTATCACGACTTTAAGGCAAGCGCACCTATCGAACAGTAGTATAGGTTAGTAGCAAGACCGAGATATCGTACCCAAGGGAACCAAAAGTACCAGTACTTACTTCATTTCTATTATCTAACCTAGAATTAAAAGAGGTTTTTATGAAACTAAACTAGTTCTAAAACTAAATATGAATGCACAAAAAGTAAATTCGGGAAAGACTCTTGAGGAAAAACTGATTGATTTGGGCAATACTCAAGGGAAAATCCACCTAGACTTCACTTGTTATCAATTCTTGAGCTAGACGATTTATTCACTTGACTTGACCCGTAGAGATCCCTAACTTATGTTAATACCTCCGTCGAGGATAAGAACAACTAATCCTAGGTTGATTAACTAAAATCTCTTTCTAGTTAAAACCCCTAGTCTTGCATTAACTCGATCTATGGATCCCCTTATTAGGTTTGACCCTAATCCGGCAGATTTATGTCACCCTATGTCTAGGGTTACATGTAACTCCGCTTAATTTTGCTAGATCTACTCTTAAACAGGGAATTTTGCTCCTCTGAATAAGCACATCAATACTTGAATTAATACCTAGGATTATTAAAACAAGAATTAAGAACACATAATTAAGAACAATTCAAGCATTTATCATATAACTCAAGATAAAATAATAACAAGATCTATCTTAGGTTTCATCCCCCTCAAGTATTTGGGGGATTTAGTTCATAGTTAATAAAGAAAACATCTCAGAAGAATAAAAATAACAAAACATAAAGAACCCAAAAACCCCTGAAGGATTGAAGGGAGATCCTTTGTCTTGATGTAGAGTTCGGCTTCTGGGATGAATCAATCGGCTTCCCTTGGGGTAATTCCTTGCTTTCACTCTCTGTGTTGGCAGAAATACGGCACTGTCTTGTGGGAGAGAAGGCACACCCTTAGAGTTACCTCCTAAGGCCTTTTTATAGAGCTTTGGAATACCTTTCTTAGCCTTTAAGTATCCAAATTCGAGTGAAATTACACTTCCTCACGACAGGGACACGCCCGTGTGCCACGCCCGTATGAATCTACAGGAGGCCATGTGCGAGACTGTTGATGGAGGCACGGCCGTGTGGTCAGGCCATGCTTGTCGGGGTTGGACCGTGTTGGACTTTATGTGGCACGGCCGTGGTATGGTGAATCCTTGGGCAGTGTCGTTTTCACACTTTGGCCCATTTTCATCGTTTTCGGCCCGTTTTTCGTTCTTTTCTCTTCCCTATGCTCTCCTGAGTATAAAACATGAAATAGAAGGGTTACGAGCACCAATTCTCACAAATTTAATGATAATTCATCCAAAACATAGGCTAAGCATGGGGTAAAAACATGTATAAATTAGCATTTATCAAATACCCACACACTTAAGTCTTTGCTTGTCCTCAAGCAAAATCTCAATCCACAATTAAAAATCATTCTTCTCAACTTACAATATTTATCAATAATGTTTCAAATTAATTCACAAGTATTCATACAATGAAGATTCAATCAGAAGAACATTAAAGATTTAATCACTCTAAGTTGAGAATTTTATCATTGAAACATAAGTTTTCTCCCTTCTCCTAAGTGATTATCTCTCAATCAAAAATCAACAAGAATTGACATCCTCACTAAAGATTCACTCTATCCACTCAAAGTGTTTAGGGTTCAAAAATTAAGCACTCTCTAGTCAATCTGAAAAGTTATTACCATAAGCTTGCAAGAAAATCAAATCTCCACCACTATAGATTGATATGATACATCGATCAAAAGGTCTTTCAACGGTTGTAATGGGGCTTTGGTTAGGGGTGTTGTCACAAGCTGAAAAAGAAAGGGTTAGAATCGAGATTGAACTGAAAAATTATCTAGCTAGAAAAATCTCTATCACTGGAACATATTCCTCGAGCTATGCCTTATGATGACATCATTATAGCCTTGGTAGCCTTAAAATAGAAATATGCAAAAATGTTAACTATGAATTACAACTGAATTAACTGTATATATACTTTTTTTAAGAACATAATTAAGAACAATTCAAATATAATACTTTGAATATTTACAAATTTAACAAACTAGGAAAGACAGAATAAAGCTAGATAATAATTTCAACTCAGATCTTGATAAAAATAGGGATCAATATAATTGAATTGGATTCAACAAAAAACGCGTTACAGGTTAATATTAGAGATAAGTCAAAGAATGGGTTGTTAGGCTCAATGGGGTTTACTAGGGGTTAATTTATGGAGGTAGGCTTTTATGGAGTAAGTGGGTTAAATCCTATGTGCCTTTATCATTTCGATATATCAAATCAATGGTGTGGTCTCAAAATGTAAAATCAAAGCAAGTTCTAGAATAACAAATCAGTATTGACTCACTCAAAGCAACAATAAAAGTGAGCACGAAAGAATGTATGCTTAAAAGGCTCAAAATCTCACCAGAATTATGGCTTTTGATGTCAATCCTGCGAATTTCAAATCTCAAGATAACACTTAAAATTAGGGAAAATAACTTATGAAAAAATTTATATTCTCAAAAATTTCAACTTATCATGCTTGATTCCCTAGTGTTTTAAAGTTTGAATAATCAAAGTAGAAGCGCCTATGTCTTAATTCTCAACATATCAATAAAAATTATAAATCAATCAGAATTAATTCCTAACAGGAGATTGAAGATAATGCAAATAGTGAAAGTGAAAATTTGAAATATTGAGAGCAATGCAACAAGTTAGTTTAAAAATTTTTAGGGATTTCAAAGAGAATGTAATGACTGAAAGTAAGTTCCCCCCCACACACTTAAGATGTGCATTGCCTTCAATATACAAAGATAACATTAGTAGCAATAGAAGCACAAGATCATAAGATAGGGGAAGACATGAAACTCCCTAAATTTTGGATGAATTTGTGAGACAGAGATTGAAATTGGAAGAGCCAGCAGTTGTGGCAGGGTTGTCCCATTTACATATGGATATGAGCTATAAAGCTCCTTTGAAACTACGAAAGTATTTATCAGTCGTGGGGAATTTGGAATAATAGAATATGTTTGTTAAGGGCTGGCTAATATGAAATAATTAATAATAAAGAAAGAAAATAAATTAAATTCTAAAAATACTAAAATTCAAATAATGAAAAAGATAAGGTGAACTAAAAATAAAAGTAAAAGTAAAAAGGAAAATAAAGGAGAAGAAAAGAAAAGGTAAAAATAGAGATCAGTAGAAAAAATATAAATTAAGATAAAAATAGAGTTAAGAGGAATAGAGGTCTCTAATCCTTAGATGGGTCACGCGGTAGCGGTGGTGAAGTGATGCAGAGGTGCTGGCATATCTGCTGAAGTGTGGCGTCAATATGATCGAAACGTTGGAAGTATTGCTGCTCGAATCGTAAGAGGCGCTCAGATATGTCAGCGTATGAAGCTGCCATATGAACTGGGCGGCAAGGGGATGGTAGCTCGGTGGGGTGCTCCTCTGGTGGTGGGACATCATCAGTAATGTCCTCTGGGTCCTCGGCCCCTTGGATGAGTCGGTCTTGTAGGGGGTCGGCCCTTGGTCTGCGCTGGATCATCCTCATATGGAGCATACTCTGGATGCCCTGAGGGGACATCTGGCCGATCAGCGTATATGAGGATGTCTGGGCCGTGGTATTGAGTAACTCGAAGTGGCGGGCCAAGCGTGTGATGTATGGGCCCATGGATATCACTCTCCTACGATGCCTTTCCGTTTGATGCTGGATGGCATGGGTGATGAAAAAGGCTAGATTGATGGTGTGCGCATTCGCCATACTCCATAGGAAATAGGCATCATGTGTGTTGACGACGCCGGTGCTCTCGCGTCTGCCCGTCAAAGTATGTGTGAGGAGGGCGTGAAGGTACCTCAGGATGGGGTAAGGGCGGTCGCCTTGGTATGACTAGCGTCATATGTGGGGTGCCCTGGGGCGAGATCGCGCCAACAGTTGACCGGTGTGATATGGAGGCGACGGGGAAGTGTAGAAAAATCCTCGTCGGCTATGAACTCATCCGTGTAGAGTCCTAGTGTGATTTCAAATTCGAGGACGCTCAGCTAACGCACCAATCCACCGAGGTAGAATTGAATAGCACCCGGATCATCATGGTTTGTCATCACCAATCTAAATTTGATGACGTTGAAAAATTGCCCCCATGAATCGGTTGATAGTAGGGACCGAATGGCATCAGCGAGTTGGATTCACTCTAGGGCGGCCTAGTCAATGCATCTACCAGCTCCTAAGGGGCAGGCTCGGAGTATTTGAAATAACTCCTCTTGGGAGTGCTGTGGAAATATGATGAACGGGTGTCGGCTTTCAGCTGTAGGTCTCGACGAGGATGAACCACCTAGCCCCTTACATTTCTTTGAAGCAGTGGCAGCAGTTCTCTTACCGCGTGACGACGACATAGTGCCTAAACAAAATAAAATACATTAGTCCTAAAAAATTGAAATTAAATTGAATAAAAAACTATGAAAAATAATAAATATTTATCCTTAAATGACAATGTGACTAAAACAATTTGGAATGAAATGTGGACTAACCTAAATAATATGGTCTATTAATCCTAACATGATATCAAATTTAAGAGACATAGGTATGTATTTATACTAAATTCATGTTAGTTGAGATAGAAAAAAAATGGTAAGCAAATGTGAAACTAAGTGGCATGATATCATGAAACATTCTAGATTATTCATCCTAATTCACTTAATTTCATGCTTAAAACAATGCTAAGCCTAAATATAACATGATATTAAAATAAAAGTAGAAATAAGCAGTAAGAATTTGAAGAAAAATGAGAAAATAGAACCAAATGGAAGAGGAATGAGGCAGAACACGATCGTGGAATGGGTAGCACTGTCGTGGAGGCACTGTAGATATCAGCGGCGGCGCTAGGGAGGTTTTAAGTAGGGTTTGGGTGGGAGGATTTAGGGTTTAAAATGGAATAAGATGATGAATAGTGGCTCTTTTTTATAGAGTTTGGGTCACACGGGCATGGCACACGTCCGTGTGGCTCAGGTTTTGCCCGTGTTGTTCGAAATTTAGGGATTTTGGCGCGCCTGGTTTGAAGCACACGCCTGTGTACCTAGGGCGTGTTGAGGTACACGGCCATGTCGCATGGCCGTGTCCTAAGGTGTTCGCTTAGGACATGGTTGTGTAAGAGGTCACACGCTCGTGTTGGATTTGACAGTGTCGACCACGGTCTTGGGGCACCGGCGTATCACACGCCCGTGTTGGGGTCACACGGCCGTATCGCATGGCCATGTCGTTCTCATTTCAGCCCGTGTTTCAATTAACAGTGTTGGCCACGGCCACTTCGCACAGTCGTGGCACTTTGTCGTAGCCCATGTCTCTGGAAAATTTTTACCCTGTTTATACACGGCCAAATTACACGACCATGTCTTAGCTTAGAATGTCCACACGGCCTTAGGCATGCCCGTGGGCATGGCCGTGTAGTCCAACAATCCTGCATCCCAAAGGGTTAGTTGATGTATTAGAAGACTGAAATAAAAAGTTACTAAGTTAGTACTCGGGTTGCCTCCCGAGAAGCGCTTATTTAGAGTCTAAGCTCGACTCTACCTGGATGTATCACGAAGGGATTTCGTGGAGCTGAAGCTCCTCTCCGTTATCTTTAAAATTCTCACCTTTGTAATGTTTAAGCCGATGGTCGTTTACCTTGAAAGTACCGTGATTTGGGTGAGTTACCTCAACTGTGCCATATGGGAAGACAATTTGAACAGTGAATGGTCCTAACCATCTTGACCTGAGTTTTCTAGGAAATAGTTTTAGCCTTGAGTTGTAGAGTAAGACTAGATCACCGGTTTTGAACTGCTTCGATTGTCTCAGTCGTTTGTCATGGCGTTGTTTCATGGCTTCCTTATATAGTCGTGAGCTTTCGTAGGTATTGCAACGCCATTCATCTAGCTCATTTAACTGCATTAGTCTTTTCTCACCTGCGAGCTTAAAATCAAGATTTAAAAATTTAATAGCCCAAAATGCTTTATGTTCAAGTTCAAATGGCAGATGACAGCTTTTTTCGTAGACAAGTTTATAAGGAGATGTTCTTATGGGTGTTTTAAAAGCGGTTCTATAGGCCCATAAAGTGTCGTCTACTTTTCTTGACCAATCTTTTCTATTTACTTCTATCGTTTTCTCTAAGATGCATTTTAGTTCTCTATTTGTTACTTCGTCTTGGCCACTGGTTTGTGGATGATAGGGGGTAGCTGTTCTATGGTGTACTCCATATCTCTTTAAAACTTTTTCAAATTGATCATTGCAAAAATGAGTTCCCCTATCGCTAATAATTATCCTAGGTATTCCAAATCGAGAGAAAAGTTTTTTTAGAAAGCGTACTACCATTCTAGCATCATTAGTAGGTAAGGCTTGGGCTTCCACCCATTTTGACATGTAATGTACTTCTACTAGGATGTACTTATTTCCAAATGAAGTAGGGAACGGACCCATTAAATCAATGCCCCATACATCAAATATCTCACATGTAAGTATATAGTTTTGAGGCATTTCATTATGTTGAGAGATATTACCTATTCTCTAGCATTTATCACAAGAGGTCACATACCTGCTTGCATCTCGGAAAATTGTAGGCCAGTAAAAACCTGATTTAAGTACTTTGTGAGCAGTTCTAGCTCTACTGTGATGTCCTCTTGTTGGTCCCGAATGGTAGTGATCTAAAATTTGGTATGCTTCTGTTTCAGTAACGCATCTTCGGATAACCTGATTTGCACAAATAGGAAAGAGAAAAGGATCTTCCCAAAAGTAGTTTTTCACATCAGCGAAGAATCGCTTCTTTTACTGATGGGTCAACCCTTTTAGGATTATGTTAGCTGCTAAATAATTTGCAAAATCGGCAAACCAAGGAACTGTTGCGTCTGCTAAAGCGAGGAGTCGTTCTTCAGGGAACAAGTCGTTTATTTTATCGAGGCACTTGGGATATGTGTTTTCTAGTCTTGAAAGGTGATCTGCTGCCGAATTTTCAGCTCCTTTCTTGTCTTTTATTTCTAAGTCAAATTCCTGTAACAATAGAATCGATCTTATCAATCACGGTTTTGCATCAGTTTTTGTTAGAAGATAACAAAGAGCAGAATGATCAGTATAAACAATGACTTTTGACAATATTAAGTAGGATCTGAATTTATCAAATGCAAAAATAACAACTGGCAATTCTTTTTCGGTGGTCATATAATTTGCTTGTGCGGCTGTCAGAGTTCTGCTAGCATAATAGATCGGTCGAAAATGCTTGTCTCTTCGCTATCCCAAAACTGCACCTACTGCAAAATCACTCGCATCACACATTAGTTCAAAAGGTAGATTCCAATCAGGTGAAATCATAATTGGGGCATTGACTAACTTTTCCTTAAGAATGTTAAAAGATTCTAAACATTCTTGGTCAAAGTTGAAAAGCACATCTTTTTCTAGTAATTTCGTCAAAGGCTTAGCTGTTTTAGAAAAATCTTTAATAAATCTACAATAAAAACCAGCATGTCCTAAAAAGCTTCTTATAGCCTTAACCGAATTAGGGGGAGGTAATTTTTCAATAATCTCAATTTTTGCTTTGTCTACCTCTATCCCTTTACTAGAAATTTTATGTCCTAGGACAATACCTTCTTGAACCATAAAGTGGCATTTTTCCCAATTAGGCACTAAATTCGTCTCTTCACATCTTATCAGAACGCGTTTTAAATAATTAAGACAAAGTTGGAAAGAATTACCGAAAACCAAAAAATCATCCATAAATACCTCCATGATGTCTTCCACGAATTCGTCAAAGATAGCTATCATGCATTGCTAAAAAGTAGCAGGAGCATTACATAATCCAAAAGGCATTCTATGATAAGCAAACTTACCGTATGGGCATGTGAATGTCGTCTTCTCCTGGTCTTCTGGAGCTATCAGGATTTGGAAGTAACCAGAGAGGCCATCTAGGAAACAAATACTTATCACCTAATAATCTTTCCAACATTTGATCGATAAAAGGTAAGGGAAAATGATCTTTTCGAGTTGCGTCATTCAGCTTTCTATAATCAATGCATACTCTCCATCCAGTGACTGTTCTCGTAGGTATTGATTCCTTGTTGTCATTGGATACCACGGTCATGCCTCCCTTTTTAGGAACAACCTGCATAGGACTTACCCAAGAACTATCAGAAATAGGATAAATAATGCCTGCATCTAGAAGTTTAATTACCTTAGGTTTTACGACTTCCTTCATATTTGGATTCAATCGTCTCTGATCTTGCACCGATGATTTATATTCATCTTCCATTAGAATTTTATAGGTACAAAAAAAGGACTAATTCCTTTAATGTCAGAAATCTTCGAAGCTATAGCCTTCTTGTGTTCTTTTAATACTCGAAGTAATTCCTTTTTCTTTTTGGTACTTAAGTCTAATGCGATAATTACTGGTAATGTCGAATCATCTCCTAAAAATGCATATTCTAAATGGTCAGGCAACTGTTTTAATTCCAATTTAGGAGGTTCATCAATCGAAGGTTTTTGCCTCAGTTCGTCATTCATCTTAATACTTTCATAACTTATGTACCTCGTGACAAGTTCATTAGAGTTTAACTCCTTCATTACTTCTCTAACTTCAGCGGTGGCTTCATTTTCCCCCCACCTTGAACAAGACACAATTCCAACGTGTCTGCGAGAGAAATTTCCAGAAATTTATCTTGAACAAAATAATCAGTAACATCAATAAAATAACAGGAGTCATTCTGTTCTCTAAAAAATCTCATAGTATCATAGATTTTAAAAACGACTTCTTCTTCACCAACTCTAAGCATTAGTTTACCATCCCCTACATCGATAACGGCTCTAGTAGTAGCTAAAAATGGGCGTCCTAAAATAAAAGGCACCTCAAAATCCTCATCCATATCAAGCACAACAAAATCAACCGGGAATATAAATTTATCTACCTTTACCAGCATATCTTCAATGATTCCCCTAGGATATTTAACAGATCTATCAGCTAATTGACTACTCATCCTAGTGGGTTTTGGTTCCCCTAGACCTAGTTGCTTGAACATTTTGTAGGGCATTAGATTAATACTAGCACCTAAATCAGCTAAAGCTTTATCAATGATTAAACTACCAATTAAGCAAGGAATAGTAAAACTTCCTAGATCTTTTAGTTTGGCCGGCAGTTTATTTTGGAGAATAGCTGAGCATTCCTCGTTGAGTTCCACTGTGGCTAATTCTTCCAACTTCCTTTTATTTGTGAGTAGTTCTTTAAGAAACTTTGCATACTTCGGCATCTGTGAAATTGCTTCAACAAAAGGTAAGTTAATATGTAACTGTTTAAAATGTTTAAGAAATTTACCAAATTGAGCATCTATGTGGTCTTTTTTCAACTTTGTCAGATATGGTATGGGTGGTTGATACTCCTTAAGTGTTGGTGGAGTACTCTCCTTGGATTCCTCTTCTGCTACTTTGTCTTTTGTGGATTCTTGAATAGGCTTCATTTCTGATTCAGCCAGTACTTTCCCATCTCTTAGAGTAATTGCTTTGACATGTTCTCTGAGATTTGGCTCAGTGTTACTCGGTAGTCCACCTTGTGGTCTTTCGGATATTAATTTGGCAAGTTGACCAATCTGATTTTCAAGCCCTTGAATTGATGCTTGCTGGTTCTTTAGTACCATTTCAGTGTTTTGAAAACGGGTTTCTGATACGGCCATAAATTTGGTGAACATCTCTTCAAGGTTCAGCTTTTTCTCCTGTTGTGGTGGTGGTTGTTGAAATCCCAGAGAAGATGGTTGTCTTTGATTTCCTTGTCCTCCCCATGAAAAATTGGGGTGGTTCCGCCAACCTGCATTGTAAGTATTACTATAAGGGTTATTGTGAGGTCTAGAATTGTTACCCATATAGTTGGCTTGTTCGGTTTCCATGCCATGTCCATAAGAGGAGTAGTCTGGATTGAACATATTTCCCTAGGTTGCGTCACACTGCATCCCTGGTTGTGCCTGCGTAGAACCAACAAAATTATCAAACTTTTTATTTAAAAGTTCTACCTAATTAGTAAGCATGGTGACAGCATCAATATTATAAACTCCTGCAGCTTTTGTCAGTTTTGTCCTCATGACTTGCCACTGATAATTTTTCAGTGACATCTCTTCTGTAAACTCATAAATTGCTTCAGGTGTTTTGTTGTTGATTGTTCCTCCTACGGCTGCATCGATCATTTGCCTCGTTGATGGATTCAAACCGTTATGAAATGTTTGAACTTGTAACCATAAAGGTAACCTGTAGTGAGGGCACCTTCTCAACAGATCTTTGTATCTCTCCCAGGCATCATAAAGTGTCTCTAGATCTATCTACACAAAAGAAGAGATATCGTTTCGTAATTTAGCTGTTTTAGCTAGAGGAAAATATTTAGTAGGAACTTTTCGGTCATCTATTCCCATGTAGTGATTGATCCTCGTGGTAAAGAATTTAACCACTGTTTGGTTTTATTCCTTAGGGAAAAAGGAAATAATCGGAGGCGAATAGCATCATCAGAAACACCATTTATTTTAAAAGTATCACAAAGTTCCAAAAAGTTTGCTATGTGTGAATTTGGATCTCAATCCTGTAAACCATCAAACTGCACAAATTACTGAATCATCTGAATAGTGTTAGGTTTTAATTCAAAATTATTTGCAGCAATAGTAGGTCTAATAATACTAGATTGAGCACCAGCCAAACTAGGTTTAGCATAATCATACATAGTACGAGGAGCATCATCTTGGTTCACTGGTTGCGTGGCTATTGTGGGAGGTGGTAAATTGTCTTGATTTGCTTCCATCTCTTCCGTAGGTTCTGGCTATTGTTCTTATCCTTGTTCTGGATAATGTAGGCTTCTTTTATCTCTCTACGAGTTCTGCGAACTGTCACTTCCAAGTCTTCGTCGAATAGCAGTGGTCCTCCTAGGTTCCTTCTAGTCATAAACTAGAGGTACCTAGAGGAAAAGAAAATTCCAGTAAAATAAAAATAAAAATAAGCTAAAAATAAATAAAAATAAATATGGCTAAAGTAATAGAAATTTAGCGTTCTTAATATTTTAGTTCCTCGGCAACGACGCCAAAAACTTGATATGCGTGATATGAAATAATAAAATTTATAATAATGATCGTACCAAAAACTAACTATTATCACGACTTTAAGGAAAGCGCACCTATCAAACAGTAGTATAGCTTAGTGGTAAGACCGAGATATCATTCCCAAGAGAATTAAAAGTACTAGTACTTACTTCCTTTCTATTACCTAACCTAGAATTAAAAGAGGTTTTTATGAAACTAAACTAGTTCTAAAACTAAATATGAATGCACAAAAAATAAATTGGGGAAAGACTCTTTAGGAAAAACTGATTGATTTGGGCAATACTCAAGGGAGAATCCACCTAGACTTCACTTGTTATCAATTCTTAAGCTAGACGATTTATTCACTTGACTTGATCCATAGAGATCCCTAACTTATGTTAATACCTCCGTTGAGGATAAGAACAACTAATCCTAGGTTGATTAACTGAAGTCTCTTTCTAGTTAAAACCCTTAGTCTTGCATTAACTCGATCTATGGATCCCCTTATTAGGTTTGACCTTAATCCTGTAGATTTATTTCGCCCTATGTCTAGGGTTGCATGCAACTCCGCTTAATTATGCTAGATCTACTCTTAAACAGGGACTTCTACTCCTCTGAATAAGCACATCAATACTTGAATTAATACCTAGGATTATTAAAACAAGAATTAAGAACACATAATTAAGAACAATTCAAGTATTTATCATATAATTCAAGATAAAATAATAACAAGATCTGTCTTAGGTTTCATCCCCCTCAAGTATTTGGGGGATTTTGTTCATAGTTAATAAAGAAAACATCTCAGAAGAATAAAAATAACAAAACATAAAGAACCCAAAAACCCCTGAAGGATTGAAGGGAGATCCTTTGTCTTGATGTAGAGTTCGGCTTCTGGGATGAATCAATCGGCTTCCCTTGGAGTAATTCCTTGCTTTCACTCTCTGTGTTGGCAGAAATATGGCACTCTCTTGTAGGAAAGAAGGCACACCCTTAGAGTTACCTCCTAGGGCCTTTATATAGAGCTTTGGAATGCCTTTCTTAGCCTCTAAGTATCCAAATCCGAGTGAAATTGCACTTCCTCACGATAGGGACACGCCCGTGTGCCACGCCCTTGTGGATCGACAAGAGGCCGTGTGCGAGACTGTTGATAAAGGCACGGCTGTGTGGTTAGGCCGTGCTTGTCAGGGTTGGGCCGTGTTGGACTTTATGTGGCACTGCCGTGTGCCACGGCCGTGTGGTGAATCCTTGGGCCATGTCGTTTTCACACTTTGGCCCACTTTCTTCGTTTTCGGCCCGTTTTTCGTTCTTTTCTCTTCCCTATGCTCTCCTACATATAAATCATGAAATAGAAGTGTTACGAGCACCAATTCTCACAAATTTAATGATAATTCATCCAAAATATAAGCTAAGCATGAGGTAAAAATATGTATAAATTAGCGTTTATCATCCCTCATGTCCTGTTGAATTTTAACCAACTGCTCCTGCATTTGCATTTGCATTTGCAGCTGATCTTGCATTTCTCTTTGAAATTGTTCTAATCTTTCCAACCTTTGGTCCATATCTTTGGTCTTTTTTCGTGTGTCGTAATGATACTTAATCGATAGACTTTTATTAGTTCCCAGGTTAACTGAAATAATTTTACCTAATTAGGGTCCGTTTATGAAAATCTGATGCATATAATGTAATGTAATGCAAATGCATGAAATGAATGCAAGAAGAAAGAGAGGAATTGATTCTAAATTCAATTCCATTAGAAAACCTTTTCTAGAAAATAAATTTCTTTACATAAAATAGATTACATATGCGGCCTTGTCCTCATATTCTAGGCAAAGACCTCAATCCCCTTCTTCGTATCGGAGTATTAAGGTTAAATCCCACAAACATTCCAATAGATGTCTCCACTATTTCCTTTTGCTTACTCCGGGCCGCAATGCATTGCTCACTTATCCCTGTGATGTTCGTTAGCTTATTTAAGAAAGATGAGACGTGACGGCTTCTGAATAACATTTGTCAGCTTGAATCATCATGCAACGGAGCAAAGTCATATATTCCTCCATAGGCCATCAGCCTTTTCACATTGCGTTTACTCAGACCATATTTGGACAGCCGTATTGTATTCCACTTCATCAAGAAATCCATTTTCCATGACAAGCTTTTCTATTTAGCAATCAAATTTGAATCAACACCTCTTTCCTATGAAGAGAATGTAATGCAATCAAAACAAAAAAGAAAACACATTAGCACAGGAGAAATAAATAACAAAATAGAGCACCTGTCCAATTGACCACTAGGGTTCGGCGTAGCTCTACCTAAGGTGGGCTTTTAGGGCTCTCTATATGTAGTTCAGCTCTAAGGCAAGGGTACCTGAACCTGCGGATTCCTCAATCCTCAGCCAGTATAGGCTCATACGGACCGAGTTCAGTTCAGGGGAATACATTTCCCTATGGCTGCACGGAGATGAAAATCTCACGAAGACATAGGTACGGATGTATCCCGGAAGCAGTCCACTAGCCCATGCAAAGGTGAAAACCTCATGAAGGCGTAGTTTCTCACTCCCACTTAAAAGGTGTAACCAAACGGTCATGCAATGCAATGCAAGAGTATTCTACAAGACTCGAACCACAGCAAACATATGAAATGACACAAACAAATGCAATAAAAGGATCGTATATTTTTAAATTAGATTTTTTATTTTCGACAAAAGGATAAAAAATAATCAATTTATGGCCTGACTCTCTTATTGTCCCCAATGGAGTCACCAAGCTGTTGAAACCATTTTTTTTGAAAAACGGGGATCGACTTTAAAAAACGAAGATGGAGTCACCACTAATCTTTTTTCAAAGTGTGATCGGGTCACCTTGAGATTGATCATTTTAACAAAATATTTTGATTTACTAAAACAACGATTTTTGTCTACAAAATTCGAGAAAATGAGTTCGGGAGTCGATTACGCACGAGGAAGGATTAGCACCCTCGTAACGCCCAAAATTGGTACCTAATTGATTAATTAATGTCTTAATGTCGAAAGTTTGAAAAGATTTTAAAATATGATCCTTTTTATTTCAAAAAATGCTTGAATAAATTGAAGTAGTTAGGACCCTCTTATCCCGAAGGAATGACGACATTTTAAACCCTTGAAACTAAGCTTGTCTTTTGATTTACTAAACTCATGCATTTAAATTTTAAAAGGATATTCGATTATTTGGGTTAGAAGAGAAAAATCGAAACCCAGTAAGTTAGGGCACGACCTCTCGAGTTTCCCAAATACGGAATATTGACTTTTTTAAAAATTCTTACCTCGGGACAACAAAATGTCATATCCAGTGAGTTAGGATGCAACATCTCGAATTCTCGAGAATAAGCCTTTAAAACTCATGCATTTAATTTTAAAAGGGTATTCCAGTATTTAGGTCAAACAAGAAAAATTGGAATCCAGTAAGTTAGGACACGATCTCCCGAATTTCTAAATACAGAATATTTACTTTATTAAAAAAATCTTTTTTTTTTGAATTTTGAAAAATTAATGCAATATTAAAATGATGTATAGATAAAAACTATGTTGATGAATAAAAGCAATATGAAAATACAAATAAACAGTTTATAGAACACAAAATGGCAATTATCACATAATATACATTTTAATACCAATATTACTAAACAAAAAAAATGAAACAAAATAATACATAAAGCAATTTGAAGCAAATAATAAAAAATAATTTGATATAAATAAGATGTAAAACAAATTAAAATAAATAATATAAGATACAAATTAAAATAAATAATATATAAGACACTTTAAAATAACATATAAAAGAGTTTAAGATAAATAATATGTAAAAAGAAATTTTAAAAAAAATAATATACAAAACAACTGAAAAATAATATATATATATATATATATATAAAATTCATAATAAATAATATATAATAGTTAAAAATAAATAATATATATATATATATATATATATATATAGAAAAGTTGGATAATAGTTTAAAATACATAATAAATGAAAAGCTTAAAATAAATAATAATGAAACAATTTTAAAATAAATAATATATGAGAAAAAAGGTTTAAAATGAATAAATAATAAATTGGTGAAAATAAACTGAGATCAAACAGATTTAGGACTAAATTAGGACAAAAAATAAAATCTGGGGTAAAAATGATGAAGGAATACGCAAATAAGGGCTAAATTAAATGCGCAAACAAAGGCAAGGACTGACTGGAGAAATATTCCTCGTCCCCAAATGGCGTCGTTCCCTTCAGGGACCAAAATGGAAAACAATAAAATCACAAGGCAAATTTTAAAATGAATAAAAAATAAAAATGGACCCAATTGTCATACGTCATAAAAGGGGAAGGACTACGCACGTAAATATCCCCTTAATTGAAAACATGCAGATCCCAGAGTAAGGGTCGGGTCAGTTCTCAGTTTAAGGCTAAACGGCGCTGTTTTGCTGCTTATTGCCTTAAGCCAAAATGATGTCGTTTTTATGTTGCTATATAAATCAATTTTTGCACAAAAATTTCATTTGAACTTCTTTTTTTTTAAAAAAAAAAAACCTTCAAAACTTCTATCAAACCCTTCCTTCTCCGGCCTGGGATTTGGCGATTGGACCGCCGGTTGTCGACCGGCCACCGGCGATAACGTCGCCACCCGCGGTGGCCGAAAGGGTCCAAAATTTTACCCCTTCTTTCTCTCGACCCCTAGATTCTAGATCTGAGGTTAGTTTTTCAGAAAATGACTAGAAGGCGGTCGAAATTGGGATGGATCCTTCGAGGTTCGGCCTTCTGATTGTTAAAAAAATGTAAAGTTATTTTACATACTATTCCTATTTACATATCTACATCTCATTTTTTAGCAAAATGATGCGAAAATATATCGAAGAATACCTTCAAAATCTCTCTGTATACTTTTGATTTTTTGTGTGTGTTTGTATTCATAAATCATCCCTGTTTTACATCAATTCCATTCAGTTTTTATAACCGAAAATAAATCAAATACAAGATTTTGATTGCTATTAATTGCCTTTTTTTGTAAGTGTACGGCGGTGATGGGGGCGCAATTCGCTCGCTGATGGCGGCGTGATGTCTAGCAATGAAGGAGGCTACAGCGAGCAGCGGCGCAAGGCTTCTAGTGTCTAGGGTTTCTACCGAAAATTGTTAAAGAGATGGGCCTATCGGGCTTGTTTTGATTTGGGTTAGGGATTTTTAGTTTGGGCTGTGTTAGGCCTAATGTAATTAATTGGGCTGATGTAATTGGGGGTATGGTTAGTAGGCTTATTGGGTTTTAATTCGGGCCTGAGGTGTTAGGTTTTAATTTGGGCCCTAATATTTGTAAGGACATTAGATTTTATTTTATTTTTGGTTTTTTTTTTTGTTTTTGGTATGGGCCCGGGCAAAAATGGGCCATTACAAATACATTTGTCAATTCTTGATCTATTTCATAATATAATAACATAATATAATTAATATATAATTATGATAATAAATATCTTTTACTTAATTTATAAGTAAATTTATGTATATTTTACAAATGTATATATTTAATTTATTACACATGTACTAATTTTTTACCACACACATGTCACTTGATGGATTAATTGGTAATTTAGTCCCTTGACTTTTCACTACTTTAAAATTAAACTTTTATACTCTATTCGATCTAGTCCTTTTTACTACTTACTCTAAATTACGCTAAATTCACCTAATCAAAGCCTAATTAAACTCTTAACTAACTTCGTAAATATTTTAATAAATATTTACAGACTCATTTTACTAAGACGGACGCCCTAGTATAGCTTAATTGTGTTTCATTAGCCATAGTAGCAAATAAAGTATGGTTGTCTTGGAGCCTAACAATTGGCCCCATCAAAAGGGAAGGTCATGAAATCACCTTAACCAATGTTTATAAAATTAGATCAGTGCTTGAACTTGTCAGGCCATTGATTTTTCGATCCAATTGGTTTGATTAAAAAATATTAAAAATTTTAAAAAAACATCAGCTTAATAGGTCTTTTAGTCGATTCATGTATCGATTTTCAATCCAACCGATTCAATACCATTCTTCGAACCAATACCCCAATCAATTTTTGATCAAATTTGATCGATCAATCTGATCTAGTTCAAATATCATTGACCTTAATGAGATTGTGATAAGACGAAAGATGTCTAGATAAAGTATTTTTCATAAGGAAATGTGGCTTTTACAAGCCTCAAGCCAAGGTCTAATAATGAGATATGAATGACTAATCCTCTTTTTAGACAATCAAATTTTGCATACTTAATGGGTTTGTTTTTTCCAAGTTGCACTAAACCTGTAACACCTCCTAACCCTTTCACAAAAACTTGAAAGGTATTATGTATTATAAAGCTATTTCAAACATCAAAGCTTTGAACTATACCAAAACCAGAATCATCAGATAGATTAAAAACCATAGTGCTATAATGAACCGACGTTTCAACTGTATAGATAGAACAATACCTCAACATCAATAGTGCACTCCAAAATAGAAGAAGAAATCCAAGAATAGACCCAATAACAAATAGTGTAGTAATACAACTTCTATAATCTGAGATCCATATCACCGAGCTCCCATGATCGAACCAGAATTTATAACAATAATAAATATAATTACCTTCAGCCAATGAATACCTTTTTATAGATGAACCATGTTTGATAAATTAAACAATATGAATGATAAGAAAACTGAGATAATGAAATCCCAGATGTAAAGCTATACTAAATTTCCGAGAATAAAAAACCACATTGAATGATAAAGAGATCAATGATATCCTAGAGAAAGTCCAAAAGAAGAATATCCCTCATATGCACTAGAAACAGTTGTAATAGAGATAATATAAATTGCATATATGTAATTCAGAGCATCAACCAGTAGAAATAAAAAAATAGCTTTATATGAGTCCTATCATCAAGTCTTCTATCTAATATAATGGATTAGAAAACCAAAGAAAGAGTAATGTCGATCATGAATCAACCAGACTAACAATAATTCCGTGTAACATTATGATTAGCTAACATTTTCTTACGATAAGAATCACCTCTAAAGATGAACTATTACATATACCTCTAAGAATAACTGAACATATATAATACCCAGAAGAGATCACTATAAGATGCCCGACTATAACAGCTGCATTCAAATATCTTTGCAATTCCAACACTATCCCACTGACTACTAAAGTCATCAATGATCTCATATTATCCCAATCACTAAATAAATCATTTCAGAGGAAATTTTGATTAAGCCTTTCTTTAAATACCATACCTGAATAAGCCGATTACTCGTGAATAACTTCTTCCTCAATAGCAACATTGTGTATCCCGAATAATCTTCAGAAAAATCTGATATCTCTTCTAAAATCGTCTTTATTTGCTAACCCATCCTCAGCTCTGACCGCAACTTGTAAGCTTAATGAATATAAATCTTGTAAATTCCATTGTACAGGTGAGGGGTGAAGGTCATAAAGCCTCAAAATTTAACTCTCATATATACACATGTATAACATAACATTTATCATCAACCTAATCATTATAATCATTCGACATTTTCAACTACAAAACATAAACAAATATATTAGCATCCAAATCCCAACTCAATTTGACTCAATTATGGCATGTACCTTTAGACACAATTTCGAGCTCGATTTAGTTCGAGAATCGGCTAAACCTAAATAGTTCTGATACCACTAAATGTAACACCCCTTAATCCTAAACCATCATCGGAACAGGGTTACGAAGTATTACCAGACTTCTCAGATCAAACAAACAAAAATTTCTAACATTTCAAAATATATCACATTCAACCCAATTCAAGTTTGTATCAAATTATGCCATTTCCATAAGCTTATCATCTTATATGCATATATGTTGTATTTAACTATTCAAAATCATAATATAACATCATTTACAATCATTTCCCTAAGTGACTTATACAATCGACCTAGGTACATGCCATTCTACAAAGAAAATGTACTTCATCACTTACTGAGTTCTGGATTGGTTTGGATACTGGACCGGAAGATTTGACTTTACCTAACCTGCGCACGGAAACAATCGTACACTGAGTATGATCATACTCAGTGGTATCGCTATAATTCAATTTATAATTAAGTGCAATAAATTATTCATATATTTCTACTTTATAATAATCATCATTTAAGTAAACAATTCAAATATTTCACATTTATCATTTAGTTATACATACATATTAATCACATTTATTTATTTCTACTCTTACTTCTTTCATATGCCTTATTGTCCACTTTTTGTTTTATCAATAGTTCATTCATTTAACCCCATTAACTTGACTCAGATTTGGCAGATACACGGATTCCAACCAACACACCAGTATAGCACATAGTGCTCATCGGCCGAAGTTGGAATAGTAACAATAACGGTAATAGTAACAATATGGTACATAGAGTACCTCATCGGAACAAATCCGGAACAGTAATAGTAACAGTAACAGTAACAGTATTCAACACACAAAGTGTTGAATCGGTAATGGTAACAGTAACTGTATTCGACACACAAAGTGTCGAATCAGTAACAGTAACGATAACAGTTACAGTATTCGGCACATAAGTGCCTGATCAGTAAGCCAGCAAAACCCGTACTCTTCCAAATCCTATGGCATGCCAACTATATCCGGCTAGCCCGCCTAGTTAATAGGGTATTTAATTCACTTTTCAGTATAATTCCATCTCAATTCAGTGTCAATTATAGTTTCTTATTTCGATTAGTTTCATAGTATTGCAGTTATTCATTACATCAGTAATTTCACAGTTCAATGCAATACACATAACAATATTTAGTAACTTCTCAGTTTAATTCAGTACTCAATCATAAATTTATCGTTTTACTAAACACTTACCTTAAAATACTTACCACACATAATTAGTAAATTAAACACAAAGTAATGATAAAGTTTGAATTATAGTGATACAAACTGTAATTTCCTCGAGTCACTCCACGTCCACTTTTTCTTTTCCTTTCTTGATCGATGACTCAATTAAAGCTTGAGACCTTAAAACCCCAATTTCTCCTTCTTTCTTTTTCTCCTTTCTTTCCCCTGTTTCGTTTGCTATTTTGTTTCTTTTTCCATGCTCTGTTTCCTTTTTTTTTTTTTCATTTATTTTATGTAGTATATATATAATATAATATAATAATAATATAATATATTATAATATTATACTTAAATATTAAGTTATTATATTAATATATATTTTAACTAAAAATCTTAGATATTTATCAGTTATGCCGCCTCAACCAATAAAAATGGCCTAATTGCCCCTTTAGTCCCTTTAGTTTTTTTTTAATCTATAATTAAACTTTTACCTCTATTGCAATTTAATCCTTTTACCTAATTATTTTTAATTCAAGCAAATTCACTTAACCAAAACCTAATTAACTACACAACTAACTTCGTAAATATTTATTAAAAATATTTACGAATCCAATTTACCAGAACGGAGTCCTGGGAATGCACTTTTTTTTTTCAATTTGGTCCTTTTTAAATCAATTAACCATTGAGACATTAAAATTCCTTAACGAAACTTTAATATCATCCTAATAACTCTCTGTAAATATTTATAAAAATATTTACGGCTTAGTTTATAATATCGAGGTCTCAATACCTCATTTTCGACCCAATTTACCTAATAATTTCTTTTAATCACAAAATTCACTAATTCAAAAATATTTCTAAAATCACGCTTAACTTATTTATTAATAATTAATAATAATTTTTTTTCTAACTTTTTCGTCGGATTAGTGATCTCAAATCACTGTTCCAACACTATTGAAATTGGGCTGTTACAAGTCCAATTTACCGGAACGGAGTCCCAGGATTGCACTTTTTTTTTCAATTTGGTCCTTTTTAAATCAATTAACCATTGAGACGTTAAATTCCTAATGAAATTTTAATACCACCTTAATAACTCTCTGTAAATATTTATAAAAATATTTACGGCTTAGTTTATAATATCGAGGTCTCAATACCTCGTTTTTGACCCAATTTACCTAATAATTTCTTTTAATCACAAAATTCACTAATTCAAAAATATTTCTAAAATCACGCTTAACTTATTAATTAATTAATAATTAATAATAATTTTTTTCTAACTTTTTCATCGGATTAGTGATCTCAAATCACTGTTCTGACACTATTGAATTGGGATGTTACAAAACCCATATAAAAACCCTTAAATAGGACAACACATTCCAGTCACTTCCAATGCAAGTGTTAAGGTCATCCATGATTTCCATTAAACTTTCCTAAACTTGACATTTGCACCATGGGTAACCCATCAAGAAAGGTACAAATAGACCAATTCTACCATTTATTATGTTAAGTCACAAGTATATTGAAAAAAAAACCCTAAGGTCACAAATTATCTAAAAAATTAGAGATGAATCCAAGACCTTCAACCATCGCAACTTAAACTTTCTCTTCTGACTATTAGAACTATATCATGTTCTTCTTCCTCACCCTAAACTTTATAGCTTATGTTAAAAAATAACATGATTTTAAATTCTTTATGCTTTCATCAGTCTGTCTGAAAAGCCCTAACAAAGGAGATATAGGGATTTGGGGTGGTTGAGTTGTAACAGCCCAATTATGAGTCTGATCGGAACAGGTGGTTTCGGGACCACTTAACTGAGTCAAAATATATTTTTTATTTTATTATGTCTTAGACCATGATAGATTTACTATGTGAATGTTTCATTTAGAAATTTTATCGTTTGATTAGTTAATTCGGTAAAAAAGGACTAAATCGCATAAAGTGATAAATATGAGTTCTTTTAGTTAAGTGACTTAAATGACTATGGTTTTAGCATTATAAGTCCTCACATTGAAATTAGACATTTAATAATCATAGTGGACATTTATGGACACTTTTATAATGATATTTGGTTATTTAATAAAGGTTAATAAGGTAATTTAGTTATTAAGTTCAAATAAAATAAAACAAACAAAGTTTTATGCTACCATCTTCCTTGTTTTGCCCATTTTCAAAGGAAAAGAAAGCCATCTCTTAGGTTTTCATTTGGCTTAGCTAATTAAGCTCAATTTAGGTACGGTTTTTATCCCGTTTTTAATGATTTTTTATGTTTTTGAACAGGTTGTAGCTCGGTTTAGATGACCCGTACCTCAAATTCTGAAATTGCGTATGTTTTTTAAATGTGCCATTGTTGAATATTTATGTATTTTGATTTTTCTTGATAGATTATGAATGATTGTTTAGAAATATACAAGTTTTATAAAGTGATTTTTGACAAAAATGAGTTTTAGGGATTAAAATAGAAACAGATAGAATTTTTGTGGTTAGAAATATGATTAAATGAAAGTTATGTGCTTGTATAGAACATATGAATATTCGACTATGATGAATTGTAGATAATATTGTGTAATTTGTCATTTTGTGTATAAAGGACTAAATTGCAAAGTAGTTAAAAATATAGGGAAAATATGTAATTTGTAACATTGACATGTATTTGGACTAAATTGAATGTGTTAGAGAATGATGGAGTTAAATTTGAATTAAGATAGATCAAGATAAACAAATCCCGAAACTTGATCGGGGGAAACGAAAGGTATACGAGTAGATATCGAGTTTACGAGTTAAATCGAGGTAAGTTCGTATAATTAGAATCGAACTTGTATTATAATTATAATTGCTAATTTTAATGTCATATGATTGTATAATGAATAATTGTACTTAATTACCTATTGAATAATTGTATAAATGAAATAAAAGATAGAAATGCCTATTGATTACATGTGTAAGGTGATTACCGAGTCCCGATTGAACCATAGAAACTCGTAGGATACAAGTGACATGTCACTAGGGCTACAGGTTGGTTGAGCTCCTGCATTTGTTACGGACTTACCACAGCTTATGAGCTTACCGTTCAGCCTTCGGGCTTACCATTCAGCCTTCGAGCT
Source organism: Gossypium stocksii (assembly GCA_020496765.1). NCBI lineage: Eukaryota > Viridiplantae > Streptophyta > Magnoliopsida > Malvales > Malvaceae > Gossypium > Gossypium stocksii. The sequence continues at coordinate 9,859,799 of CM035623.1, forward strand.
TACATGTTCAGCCTTCGGGCATATCGTTACTGGCTCATGAAGAGCATACTGTACATGGTCTGAAAGAGCATACATGATGAGTTGACATATTTACATGTTTCCATATATACATTGTGTGTGTATCACCCAAGTATCCCTCGATGTTTCCAAAGGTTCAACGAGCATTATACCGATATGAAAAATAAGAAATACATGTTATAAAGATAAAAAATATACATGGTATGTAAATAAGTTGTATGAATTACATGGACGACATAAACTACATGAATGATGTGTTACAAGTATATGTTTACATGGTAAATGTTACATGGTTTACAAGGATTATGTGATACAAGAGTATAAATGCTATATAATGACTTGATAATAATGTATATGAGTTATATGTATGAAATGTGACATGGATTATATGATCTTATAAATAGAAGATGAAAGGTGATATGTTATAAGTATTGAAATGTACATGAATGTTATATGCTTGGTTTCATCCCTTGTATGGATGAATATATGATTATTATATATATGACTAACATGTGGTTGAATCCTTTGAATAGGCAATATGATCATATGAGTTGGCTATTATTACTTAAATTGCTTATTTATACTTGGTAAGTTTGTTTCTATATTATACGGGATTACTAAGCTTTTAAAGCTTACTCTATTTATTTTTCTCGTGTTTTATATATTCGAAAGCTAGCTCGATTCTGGACAAAGTCGGAGATTGCCATCACACTATCCGAACAGCTTTTTTCACTTTGGAACCTTGTAAATTATGTAAATTATGGCATGTATAGGCTAGTTTATAAGTTAATGTTTATGGCCATCTATGTGTTAATGAATGTGGTATGTTTTGGTACTTGTTCAAGCTATGAGATATGGCTTGAAATGATAATGGTTAGCTTGTTGTGGATGCATTATATGTTATGTCTTTTATATGGTATTATTGATGAGTGGTACATGCTATATGTGATGTTTGAATATGGTTATTTGTTAGGTTTCAATTGTGATGAAAATGGTAAGTTGAAATAGGTCTTGATTTGGCTCATTTGGTACATGTTTGATAATGCAATTGACATAAAATTTGGTTGATTATGAATTGGTATAAATCTGTTTGTTTTGGCTGAATTGGTTGCTCAATTGGTATATGAAATTGTTCAAAAATAATGCTTCTAGGTACTTGACCAAATGAGGTGTGAAAATGGCTTAAACCAAGCCTATTTCGTGCCACACGGCTAAAGCACACGGGTGTGTGTCTCGACCATGTGACCCCTATTTTCTTGCTTGTTAAGTCAGTACTGCACGCGGGCTGGACACACGGGCGTGTCTGGTACCCGTGTAGCCAAGTCAGGTTGCCACACGACCAAGACACATGGGCGTGTCTTGTGGCCGTATGCACAAGTCAGTATGTATGCCTTACTTTCACACGGCCTGGACACACGGGCATTTCTGGCGGCCACGTGAGGCACACGGCCGTATGACCCTATTCCAAAAATTTTCTTAAATTTTCTCATATCTTTTATATGTTATCAAATTAGTCTCTGTTGTATGATTGAAGCTTTATATGTTTGTTTTAAGCACGTTATGTTATATATGATTGATATTGTTAAAATGGGTTGATAAAAGTTTAAAGTTTTACTGTTCTGGTCTGAGTTACAAGTCTTGTAATGCCCCTTACCTATTCCGACAATGGTTACAGGATAGGGGTGTTACATGAGTGTTCTATTTCTGTTTCGAAATGTAACATCCCAAAAATTCTTATTTTTGTTTTTGTGAATGTGAGACACAAAAATCTGTCTACTACAGCGGTTATGTGTTCTGGGTGTGTCTGAGAGGTCCTGAGTTCAAGCATTGACTTGGGAAAATTTTGGTATTTTTATGAATAAAGCTCTATCTTTGGTTAGTAAGCTTTTAAGTAAAAGTTGGTAAATAGTTAACAAAATGGGCCTGCTGGTCTGGTGGTTAAGTGGAGTGTTTGATTGCTTAATGTCTTGGGTTTAAGTCCCAGCTTGAGCAAGAGAGTTTATTTTTGCTTCTGGATGTGTTAGGTGTGTGGAAGAGTTTAAGGGGAGGTGAAATTCTGATAGTGGGGTGTTTGATGGAGAAAATTAAGGTGAGTGGGTTAAGGGAGTTATCAAAATCGAATTATTTTGTTTTCTTTTGGCAAAATTCGGCACCCTCCCTCTATTCTTCTAAAAAATTCTAACATTCAATTCTTTTTTCCTCTTCTTAACGAACCTCTACTTCTCTCTCACCTATTTCTTTTGAATTCGATTTCTGTCTCCTTTCTATATCACTTTTGACTGTAATCGTTCGGTAAGTTTTGGGATTTTGCTTAAGCGATGATGTTTTGACTAAGTGTTGATGAGGGATTGTTTTATTGTTCTTATTAGGGAAAGGTCAAGAACCTGTTGGTGCTCTACAGTGAATAGAGCGTTAGGAATTACGACACATTGTCGATAAATACAGTTGGCATTAGTTGGTTTTGTAAGTTCTTTATAGTGTTATAATCTCGTTTAAGTTTTGTATATCTCTAAAACTGAAATTGGATTATCGATTTTTAGGTTCGGGAGGCGTAGGAGTGCTTACGCATAAAAAATGATACAGGTGTGTACCCAAAAACGCAAAAAACGGGGTTTCTACAAAAGCTGAAAACCCCACTATCGACTCCACATGGGCGTGTGGTAGGCCATGTGCCCCTACACAGCCGTGTGATCGACGAGGCCAGGTCGTGCATGAAGGACACGGCCATGTGATGGCCAGACAAGCTGTGTGCGAGGCATGGGCTAGACTGTTTTAGGCCATGTGGGCCACACGGGCATGTGGGCCCACACGGGTAGTCCACACGGGCATGTGGGATTTTGGGCCAGGCCGTGTGGGCCACACGAGAGTATGGGCTCACACGGACAGGCCACATGGGCATGTGAGCCCATTTTCACTGAATTGATTGTGAAAGTTGCACGAGTCGCCCAAGTCGACTGTGAACCAACTGTAGGGTTGGTAAGCATCACTTAGACCTTTAATTGTGTGATCTGACTGAATGATTGATATATATTGAGCATGATGATAGTATGCATGTATACTGAACTGATTATATGTACTAATACCATGAGATAGCATGTCATTTATTGTATGTTGCATTGCATGGGGTTGGGTTGACTATATTTGAAGGAAGTGTACTGAAAGGCTCTTAAGCCTAATATACTGGCAGCTTAGTTGCAAATTACTATTTTGTGCCACATACGGTACTACCTGGAGTGTAGGGACGGGTGGGTTGATTTAATCCCCACATGAAGTGTAGGGTTGGACGAAGATGGTGTGTAGAGGCTAGTTGGGTAGGACTTTGTTACTGAATAATGTATATCTGTTACTGATACTGTGATGGGCTAAGGCCATTGTGCATACTGCTACTGATACTAAAAAGGGCTTAGGCCCATACTGTTTTGACTGTGCACCGTGTTTACTGTTTGTTTGTTTTCTGTAGGATTACACACTGAGTTTACGTAAACTCACCCTTTTGTTTAAGGTGCACAGGTAATCCTCAGACTAAGACGGATTGGTGCGGTGGACGACTTGACGATGACTACAGTTTTTGCACTTCATGGTTTTAATTTATTACTTCTGATTATGGTTTTATTATTAGTTTAATTTGATGTAATTTGTGGATTGTTTGGGAATTTTGCTTAGATTTGGCTTATAGGTTTTTTTATGGATTAATACTTGTTAGTCGTAGGGAAAAACTCGATTTTCAAAAGTTAAAGTTCTATTTCCTAATATCACAACTACTTAGAATGTTTTTTTAAAACTTTCGCGATGAGTTACAATTTTAAACAATCAGATAATGGGTAAAACGAAATTTTGGAACTAATAAGAGGTTAAGGTAGGTAATAACACGGAAATAATTTTAACTTAACAACTCGTTTTCAAAAACACTATCATGTGACGTCGTCAGATTCGACCATAACGTCTAGGTCGGGTTTAGGTTGTTACACGAAAATTGAATCTTGAAAAAGGATGAGACATTTTTATTAGAATTTCTGGGTTCAAGTTGAGATTGGATTTAGGTAAAATCCATTTCAATATATCTACTAACTAGTTTTTTTTATTCCGACTGCACGAGTTTGAATATATGTATTAACTGAATTATATTATATGATTTTGGTTTAAATTTTGTATCAATTAACTCAAGCTTTCACTAATAATCTAACTACAAAATTAATACATAAAAAGATAAAAACTTACTTTTAAATACTAAATAAGTAAAACAATTAAACATATAAAACATATAATTAAATTAAACAATAATATTAAAATGGATTTTTTTTTTTAAATGTGTGAATTAAACAAAATGACTAAATTATTTTCAACACTATTATCAAAAAAAGGAGTAACTAAATAATGGTGTAAAAGACAACTTATTAGCAAAAATATTTATATAAAATTTTTAAATCAATTAATAGAAAGATCAAAATTTTAATTATTTTTAGGTTTTTGGATTGTGTATGAAATCAATAATACATTATAAAATTCATTAAAAAATATTTTTATTTATTTATTGACATTATTTATAAAAAATAGATGACATAATTTTTAAAGAATTAATAAATTAGAAATGTATGTTAAAATTCATTTAAAAGTATAAAAGAATATTCTTAATAATTTACTAAAATTGTATTTAAAAATAGGTCTCTCTTTTTATAATAGAACAAAATGTTTAGGTTATATGTAATGAGAAGTGTTATTTATTACAAGTTGAACTCATCACTAACTAATGTTTAATAAAATATATAAAAACCTTACTATATAAGGTTTGGTATAATATTCACATTTAGTAATATTTTATTTCATAATAATCACTAAAGTATTGTATATTATACTATCTTACCATTAATATTTCACTTAGAGTATTTGCTAAGAATCAAATAAATTTTAGACTCTATATTTTTATTAAGAATTAATATTATATTATAAATTGGTAAGAATCCATTGAGAGTTTTTTAAGAATATGTAAATTTTAAAAGTTATTTAAGGTTTTATGTCAATTTTTCTAATATTTAGGGAAATAGACCTATTTTGGAGGGAGAAGCTATTGGATGCGTTTTTAGCTGAGGTGGCAGGAAAGTGCACCTTTTTGGATGTGCTTTCTGAAAACACTTCCTGTAGAATGCGTTTTTTCATATTTGTATTTTAGATTGTTAAATAATAGTGCTTTCATCTTTGTATACCAAGTTTGATTTCTATTTTAAAGTTTTTTTTATTTTTAATTCGTCTTTTCTTTTGGTGAATTACAATAACATGGTAAAGCCCGAATAATAAGCACGACTCGAATTAAGGCCACACTTAGGGCAGTGAACACCCTTGACCATCAGGCCCTCACATGTGTAACACCCCAAACCCAGCCTAGACGTTATGGCCGAATCTAGCAATGTCACATAGAATGGGATTTGAAATTGAATTTGGCAAGTTTAAAATTGTTTCAATTTATTAGCTTTTATTTAACTCGAAAAACACTTACTAGTTGATTTGTCTTAAATCATATCTTTTTAGTGGAAGCTTAAGTAACTCTTTATTTTAAGGAAATGTTTTATTTTTAGGAAAACCTTAGTTTTTAGAAAAACCGTATTTCGTGGGGTTTTGCCTTTTAAAAGTTCATAAAAACATTTAAAATCGAAAATAAAAGCAAACAGTCCAAAAAGTCCCAAATTACATCAAAATACCCAATAATTTAAAATATAATAAAAAAATAAAAAATAAATCGTTCTAATAACCGTGGTCACCGTCGAGTCCTCCACTGCACCAATCTACCTAACTCTGGGGATTACTTGTACAGTTAAACAGAAAGGGGTGAGTTTTTGTAAACTCAGTGTGTAATCCCTACAGAAAATATGCACACAATCAAATAACCGTCAGATACGGTCTTGGGCCTAAGCCCTTTACAGAATCAGATGTAAATCTAGGCCTTAGCCCATTACGGTTTCAGTTACAGATGCATATTCGGGCCTTAGCCCATGCTAGAATTAGATATAGATTTGGGCCTAAGCCCATTATAATAACAGATGCAGTCAAAACAACAATAGATCCTACCCTCAGCATCTACACACCATCTCAAACCATCTCTACACACCATGTGGGGTTTAAAACTGTAACATCCTAAACCCGGCCTAGAAGTTTATACACAATTCAGGATGCTACATTGATCACTGAAGTGATCGTGAGAAAATTTTACAAAACGAGTCAACCTTAATTCCTTTTCTGAAACCATAAAATATTTATTTCTCAATGAACTAAAACATTCGATTGTTAGTAAAGTTACAGTTAAGTTTGATAAATATCTAGAAAGAATGTATGAATGAAAGTTTAAAAGTGGAAATTGTACCACAGTCTTCAAAGCCTTAAAGTTCCAAATACTGCACAGTAAATAAAACTACAAATACAACTAATAGTTTACTTCCACCGAGACTGTTTGAGACCTTCGCGTACCGAGACCAGCGTTAGAATTCAACAAGGTACCTAAAAGGGGAAATGGAAGAGGGGGTGAGCTACACGAGCTCAGTGTGAGATCAAAACCAATTAACTATAGGGTCAGAAATTAGTATGCCAGACAGTAGTTTGAAAACAAAACACACTTACAGAGTTGTACAGTACTAGTTGGTACATTCGAAACAGACATATCGGCAGATATCAGTACTTAGAGTACAAACTGTACTAGTTGGTACATTCGAAACAGATATATCGGCAGATACCAATACTTAGAGTACATTAAAGTACGCTCTGACACAGTTGCAAGTGCCATTCAGTGACAGTAACAATCATTCTCAATCAGTCACACAGTCTCAATATCAAATACCATTCAATTAACAAAACAGTAGTTCTCAATAATTGTTCAGTCAGACAAATACACCCAGAGTTTAAAAAGTTCACACAATCAATCAGAACAAACAAATGCATATAAATGAAATCAAATTGTAAAACCCACCCGTCCAGCCTACACACTTCTCCAACCCCCAACCACTCCTCATAAGAGTTATCTAGCTCATCCAACCAATCACACCATATAGGACCATGATAGGCCCATCCAACCCTACACTCCATATAATGTCATCTCGGGTTACCCAGCAACGATAATTATCAGCATTGTCTATGGCCCTCAGGGTATTAGGATTGCTTTCAACCCTCTGGGTATTGGGGCTAACAATAAGCAGATAAACTGCCAAATCATATATTAGGCAGTAAAGCTAGCGTATAAGCTGTACAGTGCCATGAGGTAAACTGCGGTACAAAAGTATAGTTGAACTGTCAGATCAAATCAAGGTACGTAGCATAGCTAACGTACATGCAGTACAGTACAATGTAGTAAATTACAGTTGAGCTGTCAATCAATCAATGGTACGTAGCATAACTTATGTAGATACTGTACGATGCAGTGTGGTAATCTATTGTACAGTCCAGTTGCAGTAATACTGCCAATCAGTTCAGTCACAGTCTTCCTTCTCTTCAAAATCCCACCAAAAATTATGCATATGTATGCATGCAGACAAACAAACAGTATCAGAATACAAATTATAGATAGTTATTCACAACTAGTCAGTCAGTTACAGAATTACTTACACAGTCATAATTTACACATATCACAAGATCAATCACAAACCAATCATAGTTCATGCACACACGGATCACGTAGGTACAGTTACAGAAGTCTAGCCACCATCACTAAAGCCTAGCTAAGGGTTGGAACACACAAAGTCACAATTAGGCTCTAATTCGACCTAAAACAAAAACTGGCGAAATAGGCCTACACGCCCATGTGCTCCGGCCATGTGGAACAATCTAGGCCGTGTGAGGGTCTAAACGCCCATGTGGAGGGTGGCACATAACTGTGTGGCAAAGGCACACGCCAGTGTAATGCAGGGACACAACCGTATTGCCAGGCCTTGTAACTCACTGTCCAATTTCACTAAAATCGAATGCAGGGTACACATAGTCATGTGAGGATCTCACACTCTGCTGTGCCCACCAGACATGACCGTGTGTCCTGAAACACACGCTTGTGTGGAATCCCTAAATTCCTAAATCAGTCACATGACTGTGTGGCCAGGCCGTGTGACACCAAATCTCTGAAACCTTAATTCCCAATTACACACGGTCGTGTGAAAATTGATAAAATCCCCAAATCGGCCACACGGTTGTGTGGCTCCCAATTTCAGTCAAAAACCCTAATTTCCCATGTCACACGATTGTGTGATGCAACACACGCCTGTGTGGCCATCGGAGAGGTCACGAAACCACCCCAAAATAGCCTCAAAACTACCGTTTAAGCCACCAGAATAGCTCCCAATCTTGACAGCATCAAAAAAACTACAATAAAGGGAGGTAATCCCCCCATTTACAGCGTCTAGAACCCATAATAAATAGGTTTGCGCATACAACTAAAACTTGAAGCAATTACAAGCAGAATAATAGAAGTAGTATAAATGGAGTTTGAATTCCCACACCTATTTTTGCGATCGAAAAAGACGACGGAGGAGCGATAATCCAAAATCTGCAGGCAAGCTGCTTCTAAAGCAACCATAATAACCCCAATCCAAAAAGCAAAAGATAAAAGAAAATACACATCCAAAAATAAAGAAAATAAAAATAAAAATAAAATAGAAGTGATAATAAAAAATAAATAATAACAAATAAAAATTAACAAAAAGTCTCTTTAGAAAGCGCACCCAAAGACTTGAGCACAAGACCTCTAGTAAACTGACACTCCACTTAAACACCAGACCAGCAGGCCCATTCTTATCACTTAAACGCACAACTAATCACATATGTACATCCTCCTCACTATCCCTATGCTCAAACTCAAAACTTTCAGGCCCAAAATTCGGGGCGTTACAAAAACACCCACCCATCCCTACACACCATGTTGTACCAAAATACGGCACATATAAGTAATATTGCAGTTGTGCTGCCAGATAATAGGTATAAACGCCTTTCAGTACTTCATCCAATAATCAATCATCTCACCCAAATGCATATACAAATAAGCATGCTCAGTATAGAAAAACAGTATAACATGCTTACAAGCTAAAATTCGATTATTAACCATACATACAGAACAATATTTAAAACATGTGTACAACTATCATGCTTAACACATACATCAGTCAATCAGTCCATACAAATCGGGGTTTAAATAGCCCTTACCGACCCTATAGTAGGTTCACAGTTGATTTTGACGACCCATGCAACCCTAGGAAACAATTCAGATAAATGGGCCCACACAACCATGTGGCTTGCCCGTATGGGCCCACACGTCCAGATTGGCCTTGGCCCATGTACGGCCTCTACCATAGCCTCTTGTACCCCGTCCGCGAGCACCTCGTGTGTTTATTGTCTAATCACTTTTTTCTTTATTAACAGTTTTATGAATCACTTTACAATTTCAATATTTATTAACAGATATTTTATGCAAATAGTATCAAAAGTTCTAAGTTTTGTTATCGCGAATCGCAATCTCAGTACAGCTTTTAGTTTACAGTACCTAGAGTGTTTTTAGTACAGTATAGTACCTACGGCTGTTTCAAAACTTATTAGTAGTATTTTCAGATAATTTATTAGAGTTTTCAAAATACTTACAAGATCGGCGCAGGAGACTCGGTGTACCACATACTCAATAAAAAATATTTCAAATCATTTAAAATTTATTTCTTTAAAACCCATCTTTAAAAGCCAAACCCACAGCCAAGTTTTGAAACTTGACTCTGATACCACTAAATGTAACACCCCAAACTCAGCCTAGACGTTCTGGTCAAATTTGGCAATGTCACATGGTAGTACTTTTCGAAAAATGTGCCATCGTTAATTCCTGTTTTCTATACAACCATTTTTCATTATCTTATGTTAATTCTAAATCGTGTCGATCATTTCCAAACATTATTCATTTCCAAAACATTATTCATTACAGAAGCCTTTGGAAAACATTTAGTTTTAGTAAAAATCGTTCGTGTTGTGAAAATCGTTGTCTTTAGCAAAAATCTAATTTTTTCGTGTCTAGCAGTATTAAAATTTTAAAACAGTTCGAAATCCAGAATTTAAACCAACAATCCAAAGTCCTAGAAATTTACATAATAAACCCAAATTAGAAGAGAGGAAATAAATAGCGTAAAACTGTATTAAAATTTTACGAAACCTTGGTGGTCACCACCAAGTCCTCCGCTACTCCGATCCGTCTAATGCTGGGATTACCTAAACAGGTTAAGTAGAAAATGGTGAGTTTTCGTAAACTCAGTGTGTAATCCCCACAGAAAACATGCACACAGCATTATATCAAAAATCAGTCATATCAATAAATAGTTCGGGCCTGTGCCCATTACAGAATCGGTGTGAACCCTAGCCTACTCAGATGTAACATGCAGAACAAAACAGAATATCAGAATCCTACCCACCAGCCTCTATACACCATCTCTTTCCAACCCTACACATTATGTAGGAATAAAATCAATCCACCCATCCCTACACACCATGTTGTACAAAAATACGGCACATAATCAGATAATTGCAGCTAAGTTACCAGATAATAGGCTTAATAGCCTTTCAAATACTTCCTCCAATAAATCATCAACCCACCCCGATGCAATGCAACATACAATGAATGGCATGCTAATATGCAATAATCAGATCATACAATCAGTCTAGTATTGTCAGGCTCAGTACAGATATCATACAACAGATCACATGTTTAGGGGTCAAGATAATGCTTATCGGCCCTACAGTAGGTCACAATCAACTTGGGCGACCCATGCAACTTTACAGAACTTTTCAGAAGAATGGGCTCACATGCCCATGTGGCCTGCCCATGTGGGCCCACATGCCCGTGTGGCCTACACGGCTCAGATTGGCCTTGGCCATGTGGATCACACAGCCTGGCCCAAAATCTCACATGCTCGTGCCCACACGGCCCAATTGGTTAAGCTCGTGTGTCCCACACGGCCTCATCCGACCATCACACGGCCGTGTCCTTCGCGTACGACCTAGCCTCGTCAATCACACGGCCGTGTCCCCTCACACAGCCTACCACACGACCTACCACACTGCCATGTAACGTTGACAGAAAGCTTTTTCAGCTTTTGCCAATTTATGTTTCCTATGCAATTGAGTACACACCTGGTATGTTTTCGCAGCAAGGTCAATTCCAAGTAATCCTGAACCTATATTTGAACATTCATACACTCGATTATACACTTAAAATGATATTCCATACCTATATTCAAATAGCAACACCTTAAAATTTACTGGAACCCCCTTACCTTTGAGTAAAAAGTAGCATTTTCATAACACTAGAACCCGATTAAAGCCTTCGAGCAGCACCTAAACATGAGTAAACGAACCTACTGTTAAATTCTTACTCAAAACAACGTTAAAACTAAGGATGATGCCACTTACTGAACAAGGGGAACAATCGAAGCACGACAGAAATAGATTGTACAAGGAACCAAAAAGAAAATAAAGAAAAGAGGAAAGGAAAGCAAAGAAAAATAATCGATGGAGGTTCGACAAATATGGGGAAGAAGAAATCGTCAGAAGAAGGAGGGGAAGCAAGCCGAAATTTTGAAAAATAGAGAAACAATCAAAAAAGAAAATTCTGATAACTCCTACTATTCACAATCCCCTGATTTTCTCCCCATCCCTAATTTTCCTCCTAAAATCATCCATCACACTCCCACTATCCCTCAAACTCCCCCAAAACCGTCCCTCACAGCACAACTAGCAAAAAAAAAAAAACTCTCTTGCCTGCACATGAACTCGAACACAGGATCTCACGCAATTAAACACTCTACTTAACCACCAGACCAGCAAGCCCATTCTATCATGCTCTTACAAACAAATACTTATAAGCCTATTAACCAAAGGTCAGGCTTTATTCAATAAAAAGCCAAAATTTGCCCAAGTCAGGGCTTGAACCCAAGACTCCTCAGACACTCCCAAAACACATAACCACTAAAGCAGACAAATATTTATGTCATAAATTCACAAAACAGATACAAATATTTTTGGGGCATTACAATTTCATTCTACAATTTACAAAAACCGTAAAACTAATACACCAGAAGTAGAAGGCAAGATTGTAGTGAAAGAAATCAAAGCAAGCAATAGAGAGGAAAAGAGAAGGAAAAACGAAGAGGAGAAGAGGAAAAATTCGTAAGAAAATTGGGAGAGTGAGAGGGAAGAGCCAAATTTTGCAACAACCATCAATAATAGGAAATTTCGATAACTACATCAATCCCTTATTTTCCTCTAACACTCCCTACTACACACAACTACTCAGAATCCAAAGTACTTCAAACTCCTACCCAAAGCCAGCAGCAAAATAGTCCCCTTACTTACGCAGAGACTCAAACTCAGGACCTTCAACCAATTAACACTTCACTAACCACCAAACCAGCAAGCCCATTTTGATAATATTTTACAAATAATTAAACTTAAGCCATTTGAGCAAGGTTAAGGCTTTATTCAGTAAAATTCTAAAATCTAACCCAAGTAAGGCTTGAACTTGGAACCTCTCACACACACCCAAAATACTTAACCACTGAAACAGACAGACAATTATTTCAAAAATTCAGAAAAGTCGAAAAAAGAAATTTGGGGTGTTACAATATGGGGTTCACTTTTAATTCATCTTTTTAATTAATAACTCTTCTATTTAAAAAATTAAATAATAAATATGTAATTATATAACAAAAATATTATAAATATCACATTAAGTTAAAATATTTGAAATTAATAACTCCTTTGTTTATATAAATAAATTAATAATTATATAATAGAAATATATATTTCTTATATTTATCATGATGTTAAATATATTTTATTTTTTAAAAACATCAACAGATTCTTTTGATATATTTTTCTTTATATATAATATTTATATTTTAAATATTTATTTTCACCACCTATACGGTAATTTTTAATATTATAAAATCAAATAATTATTTCAAATATCATTATTATTTTTATATGTAAAATATTTTAAATATCATTATTTTTTCATCTTTAATATGGATTATTTGTTTTTTTTTTTGGGTATAGTTTCAATCTTTTAAGATGTGAATTTTGATGATATAAATTTTCAAATGAATGTATTTTAAAAAGAAAAATGTATATGCAAATAATTTTGATCCATCATATGTATTATTTAAATATGTTATACTAATAATTATAAATTTCCAAATGAATGTATTTTCTGATGATATATATTCAGATCAAACTTATTGTTGGGGATCGACTCGATTAAGCAACAAACAAGTAAAAATAGTGGAAGAAATTGAAAAATTGAACACAAAAAATTTAAGGTTAAAAAATTTTTCAAAAGACATAAAAAACCACGGGCAAAAATAATTTTACTATAATGGCAAAAGAACAAAGAGCACAAAAGATGGAGATAAAAAAAAACTAAACACCGAAAAACCCAAAAACAAAGAACCCTTAAAACGTAAACACAAAAATTCTTCAAAATTATTATGAGTTCTAATCTCTAATGGGTGTATTTTCTATAAAAGAGCCTATTTATAGGCTAAATTCATAGGTCAAATAATAATAAAATAATCTAGACTAATCAGAGTTTAATTGAAACAAATAAACAGAGTTTAACTGAAAGATTATTTCTCAAATTTGACTAAAATAGGAGTCATACTTAACAAATCTCCACATTGACTGATACATGCACGGATGGGGTGAAATTTATTAAATTCCAATCACCAAAGCTGCCAATTTTCAAGCTTAGGAAATCAATAGAATTGCAACAACTTTTTGGATGGGATCCTGGCATTTCTCGGTTGAGATTCTTTATGGCATTTGAAGATCTATCTCTTAGCTTCGAAACAAATTTTGAATCACTTGATTTTGAGTTCGGGAGCTCAAGTTATGACCATTTTAATGAAGATTGCGTAAGCAGAATTTCTGAATGGGATTATGACGGAAATTACGAATTTTGGGCTTCTAATTCGAGTTTAAATCATATTAGGTTCGATTTTTAGGCTTAATTTTTATTATATATGAGCCCAATATTTTATTTGTCAATTCTTATTATTTTATTATTTTATTCTATTTTTTATAATTATTAAATATTTTAAGTTATTTAGGAGTTTTATGTTAACAAGAAAGTTTAGTTTAAAACTACTTCTTATTTAGATTAAATTAGAGTTTTAGTTACTTAAGAGTTTTATTTAGATTTATTTAGCTAGCCTATATATAGCCCTTTGCATTGTACACAATTCATACAATTCATTATTATTCTATTTTCTTTTGAGTTAATAAATTTATTCTGGGTTTTTCTTTTCAAAAATTTCTCTTGAGTTTCTTTTAGAAGAGTCTTAACAATCTTTTTAGATTGTGGGGATCATATTCAAACTTTTCTTGTCAAGGTTTCTATCTTAGAGGGGAAATTAGAGCCGCTTGTAAGGGTTGTGGATTCTTCGTGTTTCTAATGCCTCTTAGGACTTCTACACGCCGCGTTCCATTTATCTTCTTTATTCGCTTCCTTAATCTTTGATTTATTATTTTATTTTAGTTATTTATTTTAATTATTTTATCTGACTTGGATTCAATTTCGTTTCAGGTTGTGTCAAAATTCAAGTTTCTTTCCAAACGTCTAGAGCCCTAAGTCAAATCCGCGACATTAACCAACTTTACGATCCACTTTTGTAATCATCCATCTAATCCTTTACTGTTTCTCATATTTCCACAATGTCATATTTGCCAAAGCCTGCTACGGGCCTATCTTGAACTATGCAGGGAATTAACTGAGTTAAATCTGTGCTTAGAAACTGGAAGACTTCTAGCCTTCGAATTGTACACTGTCAAATCAAAACTAACCTGGGTCTAATTTTCACAAACACAGTGCACTAACTTTTTAAAACCTACATCCAAAAGAGAACTTCTCCTCAACAAAACAATCATACATTTTTCCCTCCTATGACCAAATTGTCTCCGCTCCAAACGAGTTGACTTTGACTCCGTCACGGACAAGGGACGTTCGATTTTATTGGTCACTGTAGAACCTTTCAGAATATAAAGACTGTGGGGCTTTTTACCTTTTAACAAAACGAGAGCTCCATGAGATACCTTAATACCGCTCGACTCGATGTTGATTTTGCATCCTTTCAAGTCTAAAATACTAAATGATATGAGATTCTTTTGTAAATCAGGTACGTACCTGAAATCTAATAATGTCCTAATCGTCCCATCGTGCATCTTAATTTTAATAGTACCAATACCAATTACCTTACTAGATGAATCGTTTCCCATGCACACAACTCCACCTTCAACCGAACTGTATGTGGAGAACCATTCTCTATTAGGACACACGTGGAAAGAACATCACAAATCTAGGATCCACTCGAACGTAAGTTTGAAGTTATCACTCGTTGACACTAACAAGAAATCATCAGCGCTTTCATCGGCCAAATTAGCACTAGCTATATCTTCCTTGTTACTCTCAGCAGTTCTTTTTTTTCGCAGTTTATAACAATCTGCTTTGACGTGACCTAACTTTTTACAATATCGACACCTTTTCTCTCGCTTCTTTGATGCTACTAAAATAGAAGCTTGCCTATCTGCCTTGCTATCTGAACCAAACTCATTGTCGAGTTTGTATCTACTCAAAAATAACCCTTCAAATCTTCAAACGAAAGTTTGTCTCTGCCATAATTTAGGATCTCCCTAAATGTAACACCCCCAACTCGTATCCCTTGCTGAAACCAGGTTACAGGGCATTATTGGAGTTTACAAATCAAACAAACAGAAATTTCAAACATTTCATATCATCAAAACATGTCATGAAAACATCATTTTAATCCAAGTTATAAACATACCAACTCCAAATCAATTTGCCTAGTTCATAAGCACTTAAACATAGAATTAAATTCACATGTACCTATCTAGATTTAGTTCAATTTACCATGCAATAATATGGCTTCAAAAACAAACACATATTTATGTATAAAACCAACCAAAATTAAACTTATAACCTCATTTACAATCAAACCACAAATAACTATTATTTAAACACCCTAGGTACATGCCGACACAAAAGGAAAAACATCACCACGTTTGATTCGAGACCGTTGTTGGATGCTGAACCGGCAATCAAAACTTAGTACCTAACCTGCGCATGGAAAACAAAGCCGTACGTTGAGTATAAACTCAGTGGTATTTCTATAATCCGAATAATTAAAAATAAAACAATATAATATGCACAAGTAAAATTAAGCACAGTTGAACATTTAAAACCATATTTATTTATATAATAACACAATCCATACAATACTCAAATCTTGAATACATTATTTTATACCATATTCAATTTCCATCACTTACTATATAGTAGCTTTTCTCATTTTGATCCACATATCAATTAACAATAATATTATCCATTTCATATCCATTTCATGAACACATAATTCATGCATTTCATTTGCATATTTCAATTCAATATCCCATTTCAATTCACATATAATCCCATCTAATATCAATCATATTGCCATTTCATTTAATTACCCCTATTAACATGACTCGAACTCGGACGGATACATGGATCCAACCAAAACACACTAGTTTGGCACCCTATACCTCATCAAATAATTCGAAGTAATAATTTGACACCCAGTGTCTCATCGGTTAAACTGAAGTAAATTGGCACCTAGTGCCTCATCGAATTAATCTGAAATAGTAAATTGACACCTAGTGTCTCGTCAAGTTAAACTGCATACTGTAGCCCCTAATACCCAGAGGGTTATAGGCAGTCCTTGTAACAGCCCAAACCTGACCTAGACGTTATGGCCGATTCTGGCGATGCCACATCATAGGGTGTTTGAAAACTAAATCATAGCGATAAACCATTTCCATGTTTTTTTCCTTTCTTAATCTCTTATTTAATTAGTTGGGGTTTAAAAATAAGGTTTATTGTGGAAGCCTTGAAAACAATTTAAGTACTCGTGTTTTTTTAAAGTAATTATATATGTTAATTTTAAAAACCGAATGTCTCCTACGACTAACAATTATAAAACCATAAATAAAGGAAATTAAAACCCCAAATCAATTCAAGTGTCCACAAGTCCAATTTACAACCCAAAATATAACCAATGAAAATAAAAATAAGAGTAAATATAAAACCAACGGAAATCTAGAAACCGTGGTCAAACAAAAGAGTGAGTTCACGTAAACTCAATGTGTAATCCCACAGAAGTCAAACATCAGTCAAAAATATCATAGTTCACAGTCAAACAGTCTTGGGCCTAAGCCATTTTTCAATATCGGTAGCAGTTTAGGCCTTAGCCCATCTCAGTACAGTAACAAATATGCAATAGGGCCTTAGCCCTTCGCAATATTAATATTAGTCACATAGTAAACAGTAGCAGAGTCGTACCCAACCAGCCTCTACACACTATCTCCGTCCAACCCTACACTCCATGTGGGGATTAAATCGAACCACCCATCCCTACACTCTAGGTAGTACCATATGTGGCACAAAACAGTAATTTGCAGCTGAACTGCCAGTATGTTAGGCTTAAAAGCCTTTCAATACACTTCCTCCAACATAATATCATCCCCACCTCATGCAATGCAACATACATACATGTCATGCCATCTCATGATTACTAGTACATATAAACAGTTTAGTATACATGCATAATATTAACATGCTCAGTACATATCAATCAATCAAACAGTTCATATGATTAGGGGTCTAAGTAGTGCTTACCAACCCTATAATAGGTTCATAGTCGACTTGGGCGACTCATGCAACCTTAACAAACATTTCAATAAAAATGGGCTCACATGCATATGTGGCCTACCCGTTTGGGCCCACACGCCCGTGTGGCCCACATGACCCAAATTGGCCTTACCCGTGTGGATCACACGGCCTGGCCCAAGATCCCACATGCCTGTGTGGATCACTCGTGTGGGCCTACAAGCCCGTGTGGCCCACACGGCCCAAACAGTCTAGTCAGTATATCGCACACAACTTACCTGGCAATCACACGGTCGTGTCTTTCTCACACGGCCTAGCCTCGTCGATCATACGGCCGTGTTGGGGCACATAGCCTACCACAAGCCCATGTGGCATCAACAGTGGGGTTTTCAGCTTTTGCTAATACCCATTTTCTGTGTTTTCAGGTATACATCTGTATCGTATTTGTTGCGTAAGCACTCCTAAGCCTCCAAAACCTAAAAATCGACCATTGTAACACCTAATTAAACTCTTATTTCGTCATTCAATAAAAAACCTAACAAAATCAACAACCGACAATCTAACGAAAACCTTATCGTTATTAACCGAAATCGTGCCCTTAATACTCTACATCAGCATCGAACAATTATTGACCTTCGCCTAGTAAAAAAGAACCACAACAACCTCCTTTAAGAAACTATACACAGAACCAAAAGAGAAAGGCAGAACCGATACTTATCGACTAAATACAGATTAAAACTAATCCAACAGAAAACAAAAGGGAAAATCGATGAAAGGAGAAAGAAAATTCGGCAGAACGGGGAACCAATTGGCAAGAAGATGGAGAGAATTTAGGGAAAAAGAAAATAGAAAAGAAAATATATCAAAGGAACTAATTACACTTATCCCCAAATCCCTCAAATTACTCCCCTACTAACCCACTAACACTCAACTACTCAGAGTTCTGCCCCAACACAACTCCTAGCCAAAATTGAAGCAAAAACACTACCCACACTCGCGCAAGGATACGAACATAGGACCCCACGCATAACCAACACTTCACTTATCTACCAGATCATCAGGCCCGTTCTGATGTAATTTACCCAACATTTAAATTTGAGCCATTTAGACCAGGTTAAGGCTTTATTTATAACAATACTAAAATTTTCCCAAGTCATGGCTTGAACTTTAGACCTTCCACACACACCCAGAGCATTTAACCATTGAAGCAGATAAGTACTTATGTCACAGATACACAAAAACAAGAATAAAAAATTTTGAGGCGTTACAGTCCCAATACTCAGAGGGTCTTGGACTTTATTGATATCGGTATAGCGAATTACCGCATTGCACTGTACTGTATGTACATTAGCTACGCTACGTACCACTATTTGACCCGGCAGCTCAGTTGCAAATTTCTGTTCTGTGCCACTTTCGGTACTACTTGTAAGTGCAGGGATAGGTGGGTGATTTAATCCTCACAATAAGTGTAGGGTTGGACAAAGAGGTGTGTTGACTAGATAGGTGGGTATTTTATAACTCAATTGCACTCATATGCATCTGATTAATCCGTTGATTGAATTGGAACATGTGAAAGATTGAGAATTACTGATACTGTGACTGAGTGTGAAACTGTGACTGAATGTGATTGTACTATTTGACTGAAAGGCACTTATGCCTATGAGAATTTTGTAGACTTTGACTGCGACTGGCTAACTGAAATTTTTGTGATTGATTATAGTTGTTATTATCGTGCCTGAGAGGATACGTAAGACTGTGTGTATCTGACGAATTGAGTTGAAACTAGAAACTGGATAGTACTGTGTTTGTGTAACTGAGTGTAATGTTCATTATGCTCTTAGTAATGTTGTTTGCTGGTACGTTCGTTTCGAACGTACCAACTCTTTCTGTATAGCACCGTAAGTAGGTTCCGTTTCCGAACTACTTTCTGGTTTTCTATTTCTGAGTCTGTAGTTAATGGGTTTTGATCTCACACTGAGCTTGAGTGGCTCACCCCTCTTCTGTTTCCCCTTTCAGGTACAGTTCTGGATTTTGGATGCTGACTCAGTACGCGGAGGTCTCTGACAGTCTTGGTGGGAATAACTTCTAAGTTTTTATTCTCAGGTTTTAATTGCTATTTGGTTAAAGTTTGAACTGTAAAGTTCCATAACACTGTGGTACAACTTTTGTTTTGAGTTTTCATTCGTATGTTTTATACTGTTAAACTCAATGAGGAAATTTGATTGATTAAATGTTCTTCAAAATAAATTGTTAAACGACTTAGTTTGTAAAATTTTCACATGATCACTTCGGTAATCAATGTGGCATTCCGGATTCGACCTAGACTTCTAGGCCGGGTTTGGGGTGTTACATTCCACTTTAGACTAAATTCAACTCCTTATTTTCACATAAATTCCTAAATTTCAAATTTTACACAATTTAGTCCCTATTACACAAAATTTACAATTCAATCCTTTCTTATTTCTAACTTCAAAATCTATTAATTTAGTCCCTAATGCTCTAATTATTCAACATAGACAACATTTAAAAACTCAATAATTTCTAAAATTTTGACATAGGTTAGGTAGTATTTAATACCGGGATTTCAAAAATATAAAAATTAATAAGAAAAAGGAACTAAATTGACTAACCAATTAAACTTGAAAACTTTGAAACCTTTGGTCGTGGCTTCCTTCTTTCCTTTTTCTTTTTCTTTATTTCTTTCCTTTTCTTTTATTTTGTTGTTTTATTATTATATAATATAATATATATAATATATATTTACTTAAACATTAAGAATATTGATAAACGATAAATTATACATATTTTTACCTCATGTTTAGACTATATTTTGGATGAATTATCTTTAGATTTGTGAGAATTGGTGCTCTTAATCCTTCTATTCCATGTCTTATACTTAGGAGAGCATAGGGAAGAGAAAAGAACGAGAAACAGGCCAAAAATGGAGAAAATGGGCCAAATTGAGAAAATGACACGGCCTAGGGATTCACCACACGGCCGTGGCACACGACCATGCCACACAAGGTCTAACACGGCCCAGCCCCGACAAGCACGGCCAGGCTACACGGCCGTGCCACCCTCAACAGGCCCACGCGGCCTCTTGTCAAAACCACACGGGCGTGGCACACGGGCGTATCCCTATTGTAAGGAAGTTCAATTCTACTCGAAAAAAGGATACTTAGAGGCTAAGAAAACCATTCTAAACTCTATATAAAGACCCTAGGAGGCAACTTCAAGGGTGTGATTATTTCCCGCTAAGGAAATAGTCTTTTCTCTCAAGAAAGAGCGCCATAATTCTGCCAACACAATGGGTGAAAGTAAGGAATTACTCTAAAAGAAGCTGATTGATTCATCCCAGAAGCCAGAATTCTACATCAAGACAGAGGATCTCCCTAAATTCCTTCAGGGGTTTTTGGGTTCTTTATGTTTTGTTACCTTATTTCTTCTGAGATGTTTTCTTTATTAGTTATGAACTAAACCCCTTAAATACTTGAGGGGGATGAAACCTAAGACAGATCTTGTTATTATTTATTCTTGAATTATTTGATAAATACTTGAATTGTTCTTAATTATGTGTTCTTCATTCTTGATTTAATAATCCTAGGTATTACTTCAAGAACTTGATGTGCTTAAACAGAAGAGCAAAAGTCCCTGTTTTAAGAGTAGATCTACCATAATTAAGCGGAGTTGCATGCAACCCTAGACATAGGGCGACATAAATCTGCCGGATTAGGGTCAAACCTAATAGGGGGATCCATAGATCGAATTAACGCAACCTAGGAGTGTTAATTAATAAGAAAACTTTAATTAACCACCTAGGATTAGTTGTTCTTATCCTCGAAAGAGGTATTAACATAAGTTAGGGATCTCTACGGATCAAGTCAAGTGAAGAAATCATCTAGTTCAAGAAGTTAATAACAAGTGAAGTCTAGGTGGATTCTCCCTTAAGTATTGCTCTTATCAATCAGCTTTTCCCGAAAGTTTTCCCCAATTTACTTTTTGTGCACTTTTAGTTAGTTTTAGAATTAGTTTCAACCAATCCTCTTTTATTTTTAGGCTAGATAATAGAAAGGGAGTAAGTATTAGTACTTTTGGTTCCCTTGGGTACGATAACTCGATCTTGCCGCTAAACTATACTACTATTCGATAGGTGCGCTTGCCTTTAAAATCATGATATTAGTTAGTTTTTGGTGTGATCAATTTTTATAAATTTTATTACTTAATATCGTGAGTATCAAGTTTTTGGCACCGTTGCCGGGAACTAAAATATTAAGAAAACTCGATTTCTATTACTTTAGCCATTACTATATTTATTTATTTTCAATTTTTATTTATTTTTATTTTTATTTTTATTTTTATTTTTATTTTCCTTTTATTTTTTTATTTTTTATTTTTCTTTACTTTTTCCTTCTAGGTATTTCTAGTTTATGACTAGAAACAACCCAGCAGGACCATTGCTTTTTGACGAAGATTTAGAAGCGACAGTTTGCAGAAATCACAGAGAGATCAGACGAAGCCTACAGTATCCAGAACAAGATCAAGAACAAAGGCCAGAACCTACAGAAGAGATGGAAGCAAATCAAAACATTCCACCACTTCTCGCAATAGTCGCACCACCCGCAAATCAAGAACAAGCTCCTCGCACTATGTATGATTATGCTAAGCCTAGTTTGGTTGGTACCCAAACTAGCATTCTTAGACCTACTATTGCTGCTAAAAAATTTGAATTAAAGCCTAACACTATTCAGATGATACAACAATTGGTGCAGTTTGATGGTTTACAGGATGAAGATCCAAATTCACACATAGCCAATTTTTTGGAACTCTGTGATACCTTTAAAATTAATGGTGTTTCTGTTGATGCCATTCGTTTAAGGCTATTTCCATTCTCTTTGAGAAACAAAGCCAAACAGTGGTTAAACTCTTTACCACGAGGCTCAATCACCACATGGGAACAGATGACCGAAAAATTTTTACTTAAATATTTTCCTCCAGCTAAAACAACTAAATTACGAAACGATATCTCTTCTTTTGTGCAGATGGATTTAGAAACACTCTACGATGCCTGAGAGAGATACAAAGATCTTTTGAGAAGATGCCCTCATCATGGCCTACCTTTATGGCTACAAGTTCAAACCTTTCACAACGGTTTGAATCCATCAACAAGGCAAATGATCGACGCAGCCGCAGGAGGAACAATCAACAATAAAACACCCGAAGTAGCTTATGAGTTTATAGAAGAGATGTCACTAAATAACTATCAGTGGCAAGTCATGAGGACAAAGCCGACAAAAGCCGCAGGAGTTTATAATATTGATGCTGTCACTATGCTTACTAATCAGGTAGAACTTTTAAATAGAAAGTTTGATCATTTTGTTGGTTCTACGCAGGCACAGCCAGTGATGCAGTGTGACACACCTCCAGTAAATATGTTAAATCCAGACTACTCGTCCTCTGGACACAGCATGGAAACTAAGCAAGCCAACTATATAGGTAACAATTCTAGACCTCAAAATAACCCTTATAGTAATACTTACAATGCAGGTAGGAGAAATCACCCCAATTTTTCATGGGAAGGACAAGGAAATCAAAGACAACCGCCTCCTCCAAGATTTCAGCATCCACCACCACAACAGGAGAAAAAGCCGAACCTAGAAGAGGTGTTCACCAAATTTATGGCCATGTCAGAAACCCGTTTCCAAAATACCGAAACGACACTAAGGAACTAGCAAGCATCTATTCAAGGACTTGAAACTCAAATAGGCCAGCTTGCCAAGCTAATCTCTGAAAGACCGCAAGGTGGGTTATCAAGCAATACTAAGACTAACCCCAAAGAGCAACTTAATACCGTAGATACGATAGATAATGAGGGGTTAACCAAAACCAACCCAGAGCCATGCAAGGAGCCTGTGGTAAGTAAAGGAAAGAATGAGGTAAGTTACAAAGATGAAATTACCAAAGAATTTAAACCTCATATCCCATACCCAAACGCGCTAAAGAAAGACCGCACAGATGAGCAATTCGGTAAGTTTCTTAAACTCTTAAAAAAATTACATATCAACTTACTGTTTGTTAAACAATTTCACAGATGCCAAAGTACGCAAATTTTTAGAAGAACTTCTCACAAATAAAAGGTAGTTGAAAGAACTGTCCACAGTGGAACTCAACGAGGAATGCTCAGCTATTCTCCAAAATAAACTGCCAACCAAACTAAAAGATCCAGGGAGTTTTACTATTCCTTGTTTACTTGGTAGCCTAGACGCCAAAAATGCTTTAGCTGACTTAGGGGCTAGTATAAATGTCATGCCTTATGAACTGTTTAGACAACTAGGTCTTGAAAAACCTAAGCAAACCAAGATGAGCATTCAACTGGCTGATAAAACTATTAGGTTTCCTAAGGAAATAATTAAAGATGTGCTTGTCAAAGTTGATAGATTCATATTTCCAGTTGACTTTGTTATTTTAGACATTGATGAGAATAGCAATGTACCCTTAATTCTAGGGCGACCCTTTTTACCAACTGCTAGAACAATAATTGATTTAGGAACAGGTGAACTTACACTACGTATAGATGATGACCAAGTTACCTTACAAGCTCGAAACTCGATTAAGACTGCTGATAATAATATAGTCACGAGTCTTTGTAAAAACACTGAACTCATCACCCAACATTCTGTGCAAGATACACTCCACATAAAGGCAACCCAATCACAGACAAGTCCATCCAAGGGAGATGCACCTGAAAAGCGAATGCTTCAGATCGAGGAACTAGATTAGTGGCTGAACTATCATGAAAAGCCCAAAGTATGCCAAACCAACCCAGAGCATCACCAAGACGACCCTCAGGTACAAACGAATCAACTCAAGGTAGGGGATAAGGTAATCTTAGGAGAAGACAATCCTCGAATCTTGAATTCAAAAGAGCATACAAGTGATACACCTTACTTCACGGTAATGAAAATCTTTCCCTATGGTACAGTCGAGATAAAACATGAGTCACTCGGCACTTTCAAGGTAAATCACACTCGACTCAAATCTTACGTTGATAATGAAATTGTAAGTAGGATAGAAGAGTATTAACTCTTCAAACCACCGTGAACATACAAGCTCGAGCAAAGTCGAGCTTAGACTATAAATAAGCACTTCTTGGGAGGCAACCCGAGCACTAACTTAGTAACTTTTCTTTTATTTTTAATTTTAGTATTTTTATGCATCAACTAACCCTTTTTAATGCAGAAATTTAGGACCACACGGCCATGCCCACGGGCGTGCCTCAGGCCGTATGTACACTTTGAGCAAAGACACGGTCGTGCAACTTGGCCGTGTACAAGTAGAGTAAAATTTTTCCTAAGGCACGAGCTACGATAAATAGCCACGGCCGTGCGATATAGCCGTGGCCAACACTATCAATTCCAACATAGGCATGTGACCCCATACATGACCGTGGGAGAAGCGAATATCGAAGGACATGGCCGTGCGACATGGCCGTGTGCCTCAACACGCCCTCACAACACGGACGTGTGTCTCGAGCCAAGCGTGCCAAAATCCCTGAGATTTTTGTTTTTTCCATTTTATTTTATTTTATTTTTTTCTTTATTTGAATTTTAGTATTCTCAGAACTAGTTTATGTTATTTCAATTATTTTATATCGATTATTTCCTAATGAGTAATTGTTCTAATCCTGAAATACCTAAAATCCCTTAAGTGCTATCACAGTTTCAAAACCATGAACTTCAAGTATTCCTTCCTCCAAGACAACTTTCACAATTCAAAGGTTCCATCCAATATTCAGGGAGTTTTACTTCTCTCCCTAACTTATGATCTTGTGCTTCTATTGCTATTAATGTTATCTTTGTACATTGAGGGCAATGTACATCTTAAGTGTGGGGGGAAACTCACTTTCATTCTTTATATTATTTTTAAAATCCCTAAAAATTACTCTCAAATTTCGAATTCTCTGCATGATCTTCAAATCTCTTGTTAGGAATTAATTCTGATTGATTTATGATTTTTATTGATGTGTTGAGAATT
Source organism: Gossypium stocksii (assembly GCA_020496765.1). Classification (NCBI taxonomy): domain Eukaryota; kingdom Viridiplantae; phylum Streptophyta; class Magnoliopsida; order Malvales; family Malvaceae; genus Gossypium; species Gossypium stocksii. The sequence goes on from CM035623.1 coordinate 9,885,561, forward strand.
AAGACATAGGTGTTTATGCTTTGATTATTCAAACTTTAAAACATTAGGGAATCAAGCATAATAAGTTGAAATTTTTTAGAACCCAATTTTTTCATAAGTTATTTTCCTAAATTTTAAGTGTTATTTTGAGATTTGAAATTTGCAGGATTGAAATCAAAAGCCATAATTCTAGTGAGATTTTTGAGCCTTTTGAGCATACATTCTTTCATGCTCACTTTTATTATTGCTTTGAGTGAGTCAATACTGATTTGTTATTCTAGAACTTGCTTCGAGTATACATGTCAAGACCACATCATTAATTTGATATATTGAGATGATAAAGGCACTTAGGATTTAACCCACTTACTCCATAAAAAGCCTACCTCCATAAATTAACCCCTAGTAAACCCCATGGAGCCTAACAACCCATTCTTTGACTTACCTCTAATATTAACCCATAACCCATTTTTGTTGAATTCCATTCAATTATTTTGATCCCTATTTTTGTCGAGATTTGAGTTAAAATTATTATCTAGCTTTGTTCTCTTTTTCAGTAGTAAAGTTTGTCAATATTCAAAGTATTGTACTTGAATTGTTCTAAAAAAAAGTGTATATACAGTTAATTCAGTTGTAATCTGTAATAGTTCAATAGTTTTTGCATATTTCTACAAGCTTCCAAATCCAGAACGATGTCATCATAAGGCTTAGCTCTAGGAATATATTCCAGTGATAGAGATTTCTCTAGCTAGATGATTTTTCAATTCAATCTCGATTCTAACCCTCTTTTTCAGCTTGTGATAACACCCCTAACCAAAGCCCCATTACAACCATTGAAAGACCTTTTGATCGATGTGTCTTATCAATCTATAGCGGTGGAGATTTGATTTTCTTGCAAGCCTATGGTAATAACTTTTCAGATTAACTAGAGAGTGCTTAATTCTTGAACCCTAAACACTTTGAGTGGATAGAGTGAACCCTTAGTGAGAATGTCAAAACCTGTTGATTTCAATTGAGAGATGATTACTTAGAAGAAGGGAAGGAACTTATGTTTCAATGATAAAATTCTCAACTTAGAGTGATTGAATCTTTAATGTTCTTCTGATTGAATTTTCATTGTATAACGACTCAGACTCGGACAGATACACGGATCCAACCAAAACACACCAGTTTGGCACCCTGTGCCTCATCGGATAATTAGAAGTAATAATTTGACACCCAGTGTCTCATCAGTTAAACTGAAGTAAATTGGCACCTAATGCCTCATCGAATTAATCCGAAATAGTAAATTGACACCCAGTGTCTCATTGACTCGAAGTCAAAGAAATCCCTGAACTCTTTCAATCCTATGGCATGCCATCTATATCCGACTCAGCCCGATACAGTTAATAGGTTTCCAATTCACTTTTCAAATACAACCAATATTCATTTCAATTCAAATAATCAATATAAAAAATATATATATACCAATTCAATCAATATAAATTCAATAAATTTATCACATATTAAATCAATCCATTTCAATTGCAAAACATAATAATTTTCACCTCAACACTTACCATATACATTAAATTAAAAATACAGCAATTAATATCTAGTTTCGGATTATAGAAATACAAACCAGAAATTCTGAGTTATTCCTCGTCGACTTTATTTTTTCCTCTTTAATCGAGGATTTTGGTACGACGTTAGCTACGGAATTAAAACAATTAAAAATCATCAATACAACACAATTCAATTTCATATTGAATATTTCAATTTTTACTCACATATTGCCTAATTTCTAATTTAGTCCCTAAACTGAGACTAATTTTTAATTTTCACATTTAATTCTTTATTTTCATGCAAATTCCACTTTAGGCTAAATTCAACTCCCTATTTTCACATAAATTCCTAAATTTCAAATTTTACACAATTTAGTCCCTATTACACAAAATTTACAATTTATTCTACAATTCAATCCTTTTTCATTTCTAACTTGAAAATCTATTAATTTATTCCCTAATACTCTAATTATTCAACATAAACAACATTTAAAAACTCAATAATTTCTAAAATTTTAACATAGGTTGGGTAGTATTTAATACCAAATTTTCAAAAATATAAAAATTATAAGAAAAAAGGACTAAATTGACTAATCAATTGAACTTGGAAACTTTGAAACCCTTGGCTTCCTTCTTTCTCCTTTTTTCTTTTTCTTTCTTTCTTTCCTTTTCTTTTATTTCTTTGTTTTATTATATAATATATAACATATATTTACTTAAACATTAACAATATATATAATAAACTTATAAATATCTATCTTATGCGGCCTCAATTTTAAGCAATGGCATAATTACTTCTTTGGTCACTTTAATTTTTCTTTAATTTATAATTTAACTTTTACCCTATATACAATTTAGTCCTTATACCTAATTACTTTTAATTCAAGCAAATTCACTTAATCGAAACCTAATTAACTACACAACTAACTTTGAAAATATTTATTAAAAATATTTACGAGTCCGATTTACGAGAAAGAAGTTCCAGGAATGTACTTTTTTTAATTTAGTCCTTTTTAATTAATTAACTATCGAAACGTTAAAATTTCTTAACGAAACTTTAATACCACCTTAATAACACTCCGTAAATATTTATAAAAATATTTATGGCTCAGTTTATAAAAACAAGGTCCCGATACCTTATTTTCTAAAACCACTTGAACTTAATAAATCACTTATATAACATAAGTTATCAAATCAAAAATATTTTTAAAAATCATATTTAACTCGTAAATATTAAAAAATAATATTTACGAACTTACTCATCGGATTTGGTGGCCCCAAAACCATTGTTTCTGACACTAGTAAAAAAACTGGATGTTACACTAAAAGATTTTGTATAATGGGGTAAAGAGCACAATAATAGCATAGCCTGATCTTCGTCATCAATCTGAACCTCAACGTTCTTTAAATCATTTAAAAGAGTAATGAATTGATTGATGTGATCTCTAAAAAGTTCACCTTTATTCATGCGTAACGTAAATAGACGTTGTTTCAACACTAAACGGTTAGCTAAAGACTTAGTCGTATAAAAAGTTTCTAACATTTTCCACAACGCGGATGATATCTTCTCCATTAATATCTCTTGCAATACTGTATTCGCAAGGCACAACTGGATTGTAGATAAAGTCTTTTCATCAAGCTCTTCCCATTTTGTTTGATTTAGATTCTCAGGCTTTTTCCCGATAACAACCTTTTTTAGGCCGGTTTGAACTAGAATTGTCACCATCTGAACTTGTCACAGATTGAAATTTGTGACACCATCGAACTTCTCAATTTCAAACCTTGTTGCTGCCATCTCTGAATAAGCTGATCTATGAAAATTAAACTAGCTCTGATACCATTTGTTCGGGATCGACCCGATTAAGCAATGAACAAGTAAAAATAGCGGAAGAAACTGAGAAATTAAACACACAAATTTAACGTGGAAACCCCTCCAAAGAAGATAAAAAACCACGAGCATAATGACAAAAAAAGAAGAGTATAAAAGATGGAGATAAAAAAAATTAAACCCTAAAAAACTTGAAAACAAATAACCTTCAAAACGTAAACACAAAAATTCTCCAAAAATGTTATGAGTTCTAATCCCTAATAGGTTGTAGAAGAGCCTATTTATAGGCTAAATTTATAGGTCAAATAATAATAAAATAATCTAAACTAATTAGAGTTTGATTGAAACAAATAAATAGAGCTTAGCTGAAAGATTATCTCTCAAATTTAACTGAAATGAAAGTCATACTTAACATTTACTTATATAAATATAAATTTAATTCCTTAAGCACCATAATGTAGGCATATTAAATAGGTATTTTGTGCTAATGAAAAAAAAAGTATTTTCAGTGCGAATTTTGAATAGGAATTTTGTTTGGTGTACAATAATATAAATAGAAGCAAAAAGTAAAATTGGATAATAATAAAAAAAGACAAATAAAAAATTTGCAAGTTAATTAAGACGTATTAATGAGAATTTTATTTTATGTTTACAATTAAATCTTATATTTTAGGAAAGAAATAATCTACCAATGTTTCAACATTCAAAGTTGAATATTAAGACATATTAACTACTTAATATTTGAACGTTAATCACGCACAATTTGAGTCAATTGAAAGTTTAATCACCAATAACAATTTGACTTTTGCAAAGATTATGCCACACAAATTTTGAGTTACCATTAACAATAGTTGCTTCCACGTGGCAATTGAACAACTATGCCAACTCAGGTCAATTACCATAGAAAACCTTGCTATAAAATATATCTTTTTTTAAATTTGTAATTTATTTTATATTTTGATTTATAACATAAACTTTCATTTATAAAAAACTTTCTTAATTTTATTATTATTTGTTTTGTTTTTCTAAAAATTAATATAATATAACCAAAATATAATATAACCAATTGAGTCAATTGACATAAATATTATTACTAATATAGGAAGACATGAAATTGAATACACTAAAACGTATTATCTTCTTATTTAAGAATTAAGAAAAGATTATGAATAATTTGTGAGAAAATATTAATATAATAAAAAATATTTCGATTGTTGATTAGATTGAAGCAGAAATATGGGAAAGTGCTTATGTTGCTCATTTGAAATCAATTTTGTTTTTAATACCTAACATTGATTTTATACGTTTACTAAATTATTTTTGGCTTTAAAAAACGAAAATCAAAAGCAAAAAATAATAGGAAATAAAATGAAAAAGTCACAAAACGAATTGAGAACAGACTTGTTTCTCCATAAATTATTATGATAAAAAATCCTGAAAATTGAGGGAATATATTTTTATAGGTTTGGAGAAATATTTTTAGAAAATTTAGATACACAAAAATATAGAACAAAGTATTTTAATCGGACGGCTGCCAGGCGGAGGCAGTCAACAAAGACAGATCTTTCCACCCTAATTTGAGGCACCCATTCTCTTCCAACAGGGTGTACCCTTTCCAAGGGAACATCCCCAGCAAAAGGCTTGCTTGGGCTGCCGGGTTTCCACCCAACGACACGGGTTGGAACCCGACCCGTCTCAACTCCTCACCCCATCTCTCCACTTTAACCTCTCCCGTCCTCTTGGGCCCACCAACTGCCACGATGTTCCTAATCTCGTTCCCGAACAGCTGCTGCTCCACCGTGTGCCTCTCTAGGCTGTCCACACTTAACCCGTCCCCCAGCGCGTCGAACAACGCGCTGTAGTAATGCAATGCTTCCACGAACCGCCCTAGGAAACTACCTCCGTGGCTTAAGTCCTGTTCCACGATGGTGATTAATTTTGGCTTCAACACCGTCAACAATCTCAACGTCGCCAAATCACTCCCCGTTATGTCGTATAAGCAATGATGCATCCAATGGACCACCACCGCTTCACTTGACCGGACTCCCAGTTGGTTTAGATCTGTTACATTTCCGATTTTGCCCTCCAGCGGATGAAACTCGAATGGTAACCCCAAAGATGCCGCGAAATCCGCCAGTCTTTTCCCGGTCAACTCCAGTAGCTCCGACGAGGATCCGAACCCCGTGATTCTCATCGATCGGATCTTTTTCGACCGGGAGGCGAGGATGTGGAATAATCCTGGCCATTGGAGACCTTGCATGATGTCGAGATCGATGACGTGGACACAATCCTCACCACTCAATGCTTGGAAGATGGCTTGATTGGCGGTGAAGTGAGAGAATTTGACCAAAGGACTTATCGAATTGTAAGATTGCAGAGCATTGAAGATCTTTTGGGACTGAGTCAAGGTAAGTGATTTGTTATCCAGGGGAGAATAGGTTCTTAAGCTTGAACTCACCACGCGTGCCTGCAAAGCGTGTGCGAAGTACGCGCCGACACGTTCGGGAGATGAGCCGAACGGAGAAGAGAGTTGGGATATTTCAGGTAAAAGATCGGTGGCGTCCTCGAGGTTATCCATGGCGACGCATTCGGCGCATTGGAGCAGGAGACCTAAAAGCCTTAACCCTGTAGACTCACCTTCTATCACCGTTTCGTCATGTTCATCGGCGGCAGCTGCTTTGTCGCCGGAGGAGTAGTTAGGACGCTTGTTAGAAGGATCATCAGCAGTGGAATCTTCGCCGGTAGCTGCGGAGACGTCTCTTTCGACGCGCTTTGACTTCATGGAGGAGCTAGGATTAGAGCTGGTAGTGTTGGAACTGATTGGAGATTGAGGAACTAAGCTTTGAAGCATGATCGATTAAGAGAGAGAGAAAGGAGAATAGATTCGAAAGGTGAGGAACTTTTGGGAGAAAAGGGACAAATATCTTTTGAGGAGGACTAACAAAAGTTCTTCCTGTACAGAGTTGTTTTGCAGAGTTGTGTCAGAGATTGAAAGTTGCTGGGCCTGTTTGGGAGGTGAGAAACTGAAAGAAAATTTCTATCATCAAGGAGAGAAAAAAAGGTAGATAACTTTATCTTTTTAAAATCATTTTTGTATTTTATGTGATGATCGTTAGGTAAATGGGAGGCTGTCGCTAAGTCCGTTTGATTAAGTGGCTGGATTAAGAACTAGAAAATTAAATTAATTAAAGCTAAAATGAATCGTCATTGGATTTGGGTAAAATTAAAGGATGAACATTTTGTCTTTTATGTTAGGACTTAATATTTTTTTACTTCTATAACTTATGGTTTCATCGAACCTACTGGACTTTATATAACACTATTATTATATTAATATTGCAGAGAGAGAGAGAGAGAGAATAATAGAGTGTAAAACTTGGTACATTGTAACTGACAAAATAGTACTCAACTTGGCAGACGCCAGTAGTACCACTAGGTCATGTTACGTTATTATCCTTTAATTTAGGTGTAAGAAATACGAATTTAATCTTTAATTTTTATGATGTGGACGTTATATTGCCGCTTTGATGTTGACCATGAATTATTGTTGGTATTGATGACGTAATTATCTGTTCTTATGAGAATTATATTCTGTTCGTACCAAGGTTTAAAGGAAAATGGCCAAAATATAAAAGTGACTAGGGATAGGGAAAGATGATCTTTATTCTATAAAGTTACGATTTGATCTCAAGTTAAAGTGAACATTACCCTTTAGTCTACAATTTTAGGACCACCACGTTGATAACTTTCGATTTTGTTCCAAAAAAAATTATTTATTTGTGAGAAAATCCGATGAAATGACTAAATCAGGGAAATTTGAAGTGGAACCAGAAAATCGGAGTGAAGAGCGGAATTCGCTTAAAGGTACAATACAAATGCAGCAGAAACAACAAAGTTCGACTCAATATAGCATCGATGATGATACAAAAATGGCCAAACAACCAAGACTCCATTTCTCAAGCTTTTTTTCCGTATCCATCTAAGGTTTAATTTAAGTACAGCACCAAGAGAAGTGCAAACGATATAAGAGGTTCTATGGAAAATGTTAAAAGGAAAGGAAGATTTCAAACCTAAGCTTGGTAAAGAACCACCTCTTTTTTCCTGTTTTGAACCTCTTCCAACCCTCCTTTGATAGTCTTACAAGTGGCTACTTTCTTGTCCTTGGTCTGAAGCGCGTCGACGGGGACGATGTCTTTCAAGTCGACGTCGAGGGTGTATCCTGTGGGCATCAGGTGCTGGTAGTTCACGAGCTTGACGAAGCACTTGACGCGCGATTTCTTGGCGGTTTTCTTGCCGGAGTCCTTGCGGATGACCTTGCTCGGGTACTTTTTTATCCCGCGACCAAACAGTGGCCATATGGACGGTCACGTGTGCCGTCGTCGAAGGATTTTACGATCACGGCTTTGCGTCCGGCGTATCGGCCTTGGAGGACAATGACAGCTTTGTTGGGCTTTAGAAACTTCACCATGGCGACGGCGGCTTTGATTCTCGCCCTGGCGCAAAACCCTAACTCGAGAAAGGAAAAATATTAATTGGGAAATGAGGTAATATATAATATGAGTTTAGTGAAACCCTAGCATATTGGGTTTTATGGGCTTTGGGCTTTAAGTGTGCACAGGTGGATTTGAATCTTGTGTTACCTTCGATCATTGGGATATTCATACTCAAATTTCGGATTTAATGTACCTTTAGATTAGTATTTTTACACTAACACTATTAATTTATACTGATATGGCATGGATAACTAATCCGTTGATGACTTGTAGTAGCCTTTTAGTATGTCACATGACAAATATAAATTTCAAGAATTAAAAAAAAATTAAAAAAATATAAATTAACAAAAAAAAGTAGTACAATTTGTTCGCATCAAGAATGAACCTGAACAAATTTTACTCTTTTTTTATTAATTAATTTATTTTTAAATATTTTTAATTTATGCTTGAAATGTGGCATAATAAGAAGTTGTTACGTGTCACCATCAGATTGGCCATTAATGCCACGTCAGCATAAACTAACAATGTTAGTGCGAAGGTATTAACTTGGGTGATGGAATACAAGTTCAAGTATCAACTAGATACAAAAAAAAAAAAAGTTTAGGTATCAAATAGGTTAAAAAAAATTTCATGTACCAATTAAGTACTTTTGGGCAAGTTCAAGGGGCAAACTACATATTAATCCTTTTTATGTAATTTCTTAATTTAATTTTAGCTTCTTAAATGCCTAAGGAAATACTAACACGAGAAAGACATTATGTGTCTAAATCTACTTGAGCTCGACAACTCACAATTTTCAATAGCTTTGAACATCATCAATGTTAGTTGAATTATTGAATTAGTGCCCTATTAACAATATGGTTCTTTTTTTTAAATATGTATAGATTGATAAATATATATACATACATATTCAAGTTAACGTTTAACATGAAAGGTTAATGAAAAGACATGATTGAAATGGTACTTTAATTTAAAAATTCGGATGAATTTTTTAAAAATTTAGATATCAAATCAGAATTTTGTTGATACAAAATTTGATATTAAAAATTATAGGTGGTTGATATTGTTGTGGTGTGGAAAGTCATTTGTGGCATATGGGACAATGATGGTAAGATCTGAGGGTTAGGAAAGAAGTCAATTAGAGTGTTTGTGGAAGATTCAGACCTGACCTCTCATTGGTGACGGGGAAAGCTTATATAAATGAGGAAAGCTTGATGTTTCTCCCTCAAAATGATGCCTTACCATGTAGATTTAAGGGTAGTGTGATGGATGGCCATGCTTAGGGTCTGCTTGAGTTGACTTGATAATATCAAATATAATTGGTCTCAATATTGAGAAGCTGGTGCTAAAAAGTGATGTAGCAATGAACACTTTTACTTCTCAAAGATTTTCTTAAGATTAATCTCAAGCGAAGTCCTCCTTCACCTTTGCAAAGTATCATCTTGCTAGGGCTTTGATCCCTTCCTTATCTTCTGTAAGGTTGTTTAGTTTTTTCAACATAATTTTTTTGAGACAAATTTCTTTAGAATGATTTATGTAAGTGCAACAAATTTAATCTACAACTTGAAGAATTTGGTACAATCAATTTTTATTTTAAATTAAAAATTTTTATAAAAAAACTTATTTTATATTATCTTTTTTTGGTTGAAAATAAAAGGCGGATTTAGTACATGACTGAAATATCATTAAAGTTAGAATTCAAATGACGCACTTACATTGAGTTGTCAATATTCTCGTCCAAAAGCCTTCGTACATATGATGTTGGATTAACCAAAACAACCAATTAATTCATTCCACCTCCTATTGTCTTTGCTGAGCAATCATCAACCTCATTACTTTCTCTCGAGGCATGTCGAAGTTTAACTTATCAGTCTCTATTACACCACTCATGAATCAGTCGGACTTCTACTTTATTACTATTTGCTACAAAGTTGTTCCTAATAGTATCAATCAACAGGGCATTGTTGCTTTCCACCTCAACCTGTTTGAAACCCTTCATCCATGCTAGCTTGAAGCCTTCAAGGATAGCTTGAGCTTCAATTTGGAAGATGCCAGCCATACTTGTTACCATTTCAAAACCCACCAACCACCCTCTGCTTGGTCCTCTCAATACTCCTCCTATTGCTGCCCTTTGTCTGCTTGTCGACATCGAGCCATCAATATTAATCTTGACCCATCCCAGTTTAGGCATTTGCTAGCTATTTTCTATCCTTAACTTGCATGCCATTTGCTCCATGCTACCATTATTTGCAAACAATCTTGCCCATGCCATAGCCAAGGCTATTAAATTCTAGGTACTCCCGCTAGCATTGTTAAAAATAAAGTCATTACGATTCTTCCAAAAGAACCAAGTGACTATTGCAAAAAATGTCGACTATTCTGCTCCATCGAATTTTAATTCCCTTTTGTTCGTAATATTTCAGTGAATCCATCACTCAAATGTTGAACTAAAGAAAAAATTTCAATTTTGCCTAGGAATCAATGCTTTCCAAATAGATTAAGTAAAACCATAGTTTTTTACTATGTGAATTGCCGTTTCTACAAGCTAATCACAGTGTTTGCAAAAAATATTGATGTCTTACATCTCTTTTTACATTTCTTATTAGTCAAATTCAAAGTCTATTTCAAATAAACAATCATATAAAAACTCGCACCCTTTAAAATACTACAACTCTCTAAATTAATCTGTCATATCCAAAAAGTCTTGATCCACTAATGTTAAAAAGATGTTTATATATTTCTGCAAGGGAGAAATTCTCTACCGATAGCCACCGGCAAAAGATTTGATGTGAACCTGGATCCCTCAACGGTGTGTTGCAAGAACATATTTGGACAATAATATCTCTGGGCTTTGAGTATTAACTTTTCAGCAGTCCACTCGATTTTAGACAAACGGAGACTGGAGGAAGAAGTGATAAAATCCAGTCAAACAAAATGAAAGAAAAAATGTTTTTTTTTTTCCTCAAAAAAATAAATAAAAAATCTGAAATAAAAATACTTTAAAAGTCAAATTTATTTAATTATTGCCAGTAACTTATTTCCACGAACTCCATAAAACAAATATTATAAAAGTTTAAAAAATAAAAAATAACTTGGCTGGATAAATATAGATATTTCTATTAATAGAAACAAATTAAATGTCCTTTACTTCAATGTTTTTTTGGTCACAACAAAACAAAGAAAATTACAATTGGGGGAAAGTTGAAAAAAGAATTTAAGAAAAATGGAAAATAAAGCATAGCGTAACTGCTGGTCCATGCGACAAACCTAACAGCCCACTGTTTAATAAAAAAATAAAAAATAAAACACAAAAGCCCAACTAACGCAATATTTCTACGAAGTAAATATTGGTTTTTTTTTTAAATATTCTCAGCTGAAGATTAGAGCTTTTTTTTTTTTTTTTTCCCCTCGGATTTGATCTTCCATGGCTTCCAATGGCCCTTCTACGGTAAATCCTTTTCTTTTTTTCTTAATAGTAATCAGAATTGGAATTGATTTTTTTTTAATTTTTATTTGAAAAAGGAACAGGGAGTTAGGGATGCGACGGAGAACAGTTTGGAAAAGATCAAACGGCAGCTGGCCTCTGGCTCTGGTAGGAACTTGCTACAAGGTCCACTTCTCAAGCGATCTGAAACCGTATGATCTTCCTCTACTCTTTCTCTCTCGTTAATTTTATAATTTGCATTTACAGTACTAAATTCGAGCTAAGTTTCGATTTTTATTTCAGTTATAATTTTCATTTTTTAAAAAAATTAAAATTTCAAGAAATTTTGGTGATTTGGTTTATGTGATGTACATTGGTTTAACAGTTGAGGAAATGGAATGAACGTTGGGTGATATTAGACCCCACAACAGGGAAAATGGAATACAAGTAAGTATATCTGTAGGTTCTTATTCCTTCTGTTCTTTTTTAGATTGAAACTAAACTAGGAATTCTGTTGTTTTTTTTCTTTTTTTGGTTGGTTTAGGACTAGGAGGAATGAGCCAACTGTTAAGGGAATCATGACGTTCAATGAAAACAGCACCATTGCCATATCTCCTGTTAACTTTCAGTAAGTGATTTTCTTGTTTCTAATTTGGCCTATTGGTGGTCTGAGACTCTTGAGTCCCTATTCTTTGGCTGAAAATTGTTATTAATATATATTTTTTAACTTTTTCGCTGCAGTGGACTTCCAAAGTACGAAGGCTGCTGTTTCTGTATCCAAATAATTTTTGAATGAAAAATTGAAAAGTTTTAAGTGTTTTCTTTTTTATGTTATGTGGAAAATCTAGTTGCTAAACTTGCATGCTTCTTAACAATACCATTTAGATATTGGGACTCCCCAGAAAAATGACTACTTTCTTTGTGCGGAGACTCCTGGTGCTGCAAGAGCTTGGGTATCAACTTTACAGTAAGTTAGCTTTTTACTGTTCTATTTTCTGTTTTATACATGTATATATATTTGTTTCTAGTTAAGTTTGATTGATTCCGTGTATAACATAATTCCTATCACTTTAATTCACCTTGTCTGAAGATGATGGCTGATACTATCTCCTGTCATCTGAAAAGTGTACATGTCACATAATTTACTGACTCTTTTCAGACCTCTTTTTTCATATACCTTGTTTTGTCCTCATGTTGCTGTTTGATTGTTGTAGTGCAACGCAGTTGGTTCTAAAGGCCCACAAAGAGGCTGTCAATTCCTTAAGTGGGAATGGTTCTGCAAAGTTGGGTACGGTTGCAACTGTAGTTGCTGCCGCGAATTCAACAGCCAGGGAATGTTCTAAAGAAATTGAAGCGGCAATGCAGATATCTTTGAGAAATGCCTTAGGATTGGTGACAAATGTACCCACTGATGGTCCAATGGATGACCTTACTATTATGAAGGTATGCTATCAGCAGTTTCTCCTATTCTTGTGTTTATGGGCTGTGATTTTAAGTTATTTGAAGATACCAGTGTTATAGGTAGATTGAAGTCTTATTCTCAGACAGAACAGGTTGAAGCCTCATTCACACACACAACTTTTTGTAAGAGCATGTTTGAAGTGCAAAAAATTTACGCTTGATAAGATAACCTTTTCCATAATGTTAGGAGCTGGATTTGTGATGCTTAAAATTTTTGACATATATTTACAGTCTAATTATCCTTTTGTATTTGACATTGTGAAATGTTTACCATTATTTTATCTATTTAGCAATCTAGTGGATTCTCATGTAAACATGCTCTTAGCAGATTGCTTCTGTCTGGCATTAAGATTAGGTAGATAGAAAAACCGTAAAATTCCTACCCTCAGTTCTGCTGGCTGTACTTAAATTAACTGGATAGATTGATATATGCCGTTTTATTTGTTCCTGAGGTGTGGAGTCAAATGCTTCTCTTGCTAATAGTCAGTTTTGCTTGACTCCAGCTTGCATTACCTAGCTTTCTATATAGCATGGAGTAGACTGTTTTGCCTCAGAATACTTTTCTGAAATGGAATGACATGGCTAAGAAATTTGTGTTGGATATAACAAATAGTTAATTAAGAGAAATTATTTCAGTGCCTTAACCAAGATGCTAGTAGCTTATTGTTCCCCAGTTTCTATCACCTTTCTCCTTGCTCCCATCTTTGGGCATGAGCACATATAGGAAGCGGTATGATATAAGTCAGAGAGAAGATATGATGTCCGTGATTATTCTACTATTTCTGAATTATTTTCCATTGATGGATAGGAGTAGTTTTAATGGTTGCACTTCACACTGGTTTCTGTCCACAGCATAAAGCTTTTACTGTTGAATATGTGTGAATCTGCACTTGCATGAGTGTACAACATCAATGCAGATGTCCGCTGGTGCATGAGCACAATTTTGCAGAAAAGAAAATACCGTGCTCTGTACTTTAATGGGCACAGCTTAGAAACCTGTGCAAGCTACTGTGGCAGAAATTTTGTTTTAAGCTTTTTTGGATAGCTAATGATTCATCTTTTTCAAGGTCTAGAATCAATCTCATTTGGTTTTCTGTGCTATAAGAGGTACTCCAATTGTTGTATTGGACTGTACAGTTTTCTTGGCAAGAGTTGGTGGCAAGTTAATCTTTCTATCCCTTTCCCTTAGAAGGCTCATGACTAACTCTTAGCTGCCTATTGATCTCTATTGCTCTTTTATAAGTCAACCAATTTCTGGGTTTGTTTTTTTTCCTTTTCCAACTGGACATCCTTGAACCAGAATCCAATCTCTACTCTTTTTGGTTGATTTTTGGTATTCCGCATTTTTGAAATTTATACAAACCATGATGTAACAAATTTTCATAGCCATATTGAATCCGTGTAACCTAGTCATGCTTATATTTCTGGGTGATTCTGCATTTTAGGTAGATACACAGCTTTCTGGTTTTCCATCTTTGCTAAAAAAAGGATTTATACCTTTACATTATTTTCTTCTTGGGATCATTTGACATGCATGACAGTCCTATAAGTTAATAGGTTTTGGCATTAGTATTTCTTCAATGAGATTATTTTGGGTTAATGAACTTTTTCTTTGCAAGCAATCATAGCAATAGCGTCCACATATTATGGAATTGAATACTTGTTGAAATCTTCATGGAAAAACTTGTGTTATTCCCTACTCAAGTTAGTTGGATAGCTTCAAACAATGTGAAAACGTTGTGGCAAGCTTGGTTGATATAAGAGAACTGTTAACTTTTGGAAATTGGATGTGTGCTTCTACTTAGGTGTTGTAACTTGCGGCTCATGTTGGTGCAAAATCCTTGCTATCATATTATACCAAAATTGATGATCCCCTCGAGTTACATGCCAATCAATGTATGGTTGTGGTCCATTTTACCAATAAATAATGGTTGTGAGCTAACCAAATAATTGTTATACCATTAAATGATGGTTTCTCATAATTTTTAATTTAAATCCATTGTTGGCAGTGTATTGGGAAGATTGATGGTATATATTTAGGTCCAACTATTGCAAAAGTAACTCTAGCTGACACTCTTGGGTCATGGTCCTGTCTTGTTATAGTTATCTTGATTTTAAGGTGTGATAGTAAGGGCCAACCGTGGTGCGCCAAACTGGAGATAATGATGAATATCCTGATAATGCTGATGCCTAAGAAAATTTTACTCCAGTTTGGGCCTTTGAGCATGGAAAATGATCTTGTCCTGGACAGCTATTAAATGGACATTATGTGTTGTTTATGCTTCTTAAGCAGGCTTTTTAACTCATTGGCTTGTCTTCTTATTGAGGTTAATGCTTTGTTAGTTAAAAGTATTTCGTTCTACCTAAATTTGGTTTTCTGAGTGGTAGCTAAATCTTGTAGGAGACACTACGAGTCAAGGATGAGGAATTGCAGAATTTGGCTCGAGATCTTCGGGCTCGTGATTCAACAATAAGAGAAATAGCAGACAAACTGTCAGAGACTGCTGAAGCTGCTGAATCTGCAGCATCTGCAGCTCATATAATGGATGAACAAAGAAGAATTGCTTGTGCAGAAATTGAGCGCTTAACAAAAGATTCAGAAAATCAAAAGGAAGCTTTCATGTTAAAGGTATGACCACATTTAAATTGTCATTCACATCTTATTGCTAGCATATTGATCGGATGGAGTCAATTGCATCCCAAAATCATATATTTTGGCCTTCTCTCATCCTCCTCAATTGTTCAATCTAATTCACTTAATGTCACTAACATTGCTCTTCACATTGGCTTTTGAGAAGTCACCTTCAATTGTCTTGACCTGGGCTTCATGATTCCTATGTAACATATATGATTTGTAATCATAGTAAGTTTTGTTGTAATGTCATTTCTTTGTTGTTTGTAGCTGAGGGAGTCTGAAGAAAAACTTGGGTCCCTAAGTAAAGAAAGAGATCAATTGATTAGGCAGAGAGAGACTGCCATGCAGGAGGCACATATGTGGCGTACTGAGCTTGCAAAAGCTCGAGAGAGTGCTGTGATATTAGAAGCAGCAGTTGTGAGAGCAGAAGAGAAGGTCCGAGTTACTGAAATGGATGCCGAGGCAAGAATAAAAGATGCAGCACAGAAAGAGGCTGCTGCGGTGAAGGAAAAGCAAGAACTTCTTGCTTATGTGAATGTCTTACAGGCACATCTCCAAAGGTTTGATGTCTTATTTTTTAAAGAATTTTACCATCCTTAGAACTGTGGCTTGTAAATTCATGCACTTGATAAATGACAGGAAATATTCGAAAAACTTAAGTTCTAGAAAAAGAAATAATTAACAAGATGAATTAGTTTTATATTATATCCTGCATGTCAAGTAATACTGGAGAAAATCTCAATATCATGCTTGAAAATGCAGAAGTCTTTTGAGTGTTTCACATCATGAAATCATATGTTTTGTGGCCATCTGGGCTCAAGGTGGTATGCTTGGATAGCAATCAAGGTTTGAGGATACATAAAACATTGTGTGCTTTCATCCAACTTCCTGCTGCTCTCATGTTCAATCTAGAAACCTAAATTAAGACAAAATCATAGGTAGAAAAGTAAAAGTGCATTGATTAAATTGTTTCATATGGTAACGAAATACTCTCTTGTTTTTTCCCCTCTTATGGGTGATAAGCCATTTCTCTCCATTTACTTGTTTATAGCTTCTGTATAACTTTGTTTAGTATTGTTGAGGTATTTGTCGTAGAACTGAAACTAGAATCATACATAGGCTTGTGAGGCTACAGGAGTTGATATTGTCTTCTATTTTGATTCACAGACAACAGAGTGACACAAAGCAAATTTTTGAGGAGAAGACCGAGTCTTCAAATACCAGTAACAGTCCACCTGATACGAAGAATGTTGACTTGTCAGAGAATGTTGATAAAGCTTGTCTTAGTGTTTCTAGAGCAGTACCGGTGCCAGGGGAGAGCGTAGTCCGCATGGCAGTGGATCAAGTCAACATCCAACCAGTTGGTGAGGGTGAATGGAGTGATATTCAGGCAACAGAGGCGAGAATAGCTGATGTGAGAGAGATAGCCCCAGAGACAGAAGGAAGCAGCCATGACATTTCCGTCGATAACCAAGCAATCGATAAGCACCACGAGCAAGGAGCAAGCTGTTTCCGCCAGCCTTGAGAAAGCATTCCATATACTCAAGGTAGGTGAAATGCAAAGAAATCTTATAGATATATTAAATTTTCATCCTCCCTTTCAGTTCCATAAATTTAAGCTGTTAACAAACTGTTTGATGTTGTTGTGGATGCTAACCATACTTGAATACAAGGGAGCTTCTTGAAAAAAAAAAAAAAAAAGAGTACATAGAGCCTTGTATGGATTGTAAATTTAACAGTAGTCTTAAAATAAGGGTCATGATTTATGTTTTTCATGTTTTGGTACTATAGAGGTCTTAGTCTAGTCTGGGATTATAGAGAAAGAACTGCAGATGATGGGATGTGAACTCTGAGCCTATACATGTATTAAGTGAGCAGCAAAATGTTACTGCAGTGCTCTTACTTCTAAAACATTGTTTGGTATTGATAGACCATTGTGTGATTGATATGTCCTTTTATTTCAGTGATTTGGGCTTATATCTTCAAGCTGCTGATTTTAAGCTTAATAAGGAGTATACTATAAGCTGGAACATCCCATCCCATGGACCATGTTTGTAGATGTCATTGTGTTTGATGATAGGTTTTGTCTTGTCACTACAAAGAATTTTATGTTAATAGTTTTTAAGGTTGAAAATATAATTTTATTATTTTTACTGTTGAATTTTATGTTAGAATATCGAGATTGAGGTATAATTTTTAGGATTATTTTATAATGTTGGAAGCCGATAGCCAATAACGTTTGCTTAATTGAAAAGATGGTGTATCTTTTATTTTTCTTGTATTTCTTTTATCCATCACACTTACAATTTATTATTTATTTCCTTTTTTAATTAGGCAACGTAGAATTTTGGGTCAACTCAATTTGATTATAAAATTACCTTTAAATATATCGACATTCGAATTCCTACAATAAGTTTTCCTATTTACAAGAATGCCACCTTTCTTGTAACAAGAAATTATACAATCAAATTGGATATATATATATATACATATACATATACATATATATATGGGGTAAATTACTTAATTGATTACCCAACTTTTAAGATGTTTCTATCTTGGTCACATGCAACTCCATCACCTGTCGTTAGAAAATTTTTTCATTTTAATCCCATAACCACTGACTTGGCACATCATTTATTGATCAAATCCAATTATAAAATACCAAGTCAAACTTTTCCACCAATCAAAATTTTCTTTTATTCTTTTTTTTTGGGGGGGGGGGGTCATATTTCATTCTTCTTCTTCCCGGATATACCTTTTTTTTTTCCCTCCCTAGCCTTTGCTTCCAACACCGGCCTGCGCACCTTTCTTCCGCCCCTTTGCAAACTTTTTTACTTCGAAATTCCAATCACTGAGAGCAGGGAGCAAAGGGAGTCTGGTGTTGGAAGTAGGGGTGTGGGATGGGGAAAAAATTTGACTTAAAGGAAGAAGAAAAAGGATAGAAGAGAAACAAGGCACACCGACTCTATGTTATTGTTGTCTAAAATGAGAATCGGAAGCCAGGTCCAGCATCAGAGAGGAACTATGGTCTCTTCTATCTTGATGGTTTATAACAGTAGAGTTCAGCGTTGTCTTCCTGAGCTCATCAGCTCGCACAAATAATGTAAGAAAATCATCTCTTGGTTTCACAATAACTCAACCAAGTTGTTTAAATAATGACATCTCCACTAATTCTATTTATTTCCATTAAATTTTAGCTCTCAGACTTTTCAACCTTCAAATTTTAATGAATAATTATTTATTATGTTAAACTTTGTCGGATTATAAATTTTATAAATACAAGTAAATAATATTATATTATATATTAAATTTAAAATTATTTTAAATATATAAATAGACTTTTCATTTTTATTTTATTGTTATTTGAATTTGAAACCCATATTCTACCGCTAGTTTTAATCTTACCGTCATCGCTATTTTATACCTTATCAAAGTGTAGCTTAAACAATAGTTTTTCAACTTCTACTTAATAGAAAGATCCTTTAAATAATATGATTACAGTAGCAATATTAATGTTCATTTTACGATTTATAAAAAATAAATCTTTTTCAAGATTTGTAGCTATCCATCCCAATAATGTAATCTTTAGAATTTGAATACGAGTTTTCTCCATGAAAATACAATAATTGATATATTAAAAGCCAAATATTTTTGTGAAATAAGAATGATTTAATGCACACTTTAACCCTTAATTACGATACTTTCCCTTATTCAAATTATAACAATGAGCAAAACAACAAACTAACTTCCAAAACATTAATATTTTAATTAATCTAAAAAAGAGAGTAAATGCTCCTTCATTAGCAAGACGAATAATAATAGCGAGTAAACACATGGTCGGCGAAGAGAGTGATTGGCCGGAAAATCACGAGTTGCGTCACTTTTTACAGTTACGATTGAATGAGCCGCCGCTGCAAGGCGGAGGTGGTATTGGCTGATTGCGCCCTGGAGTGCATTTGTCTGAACCTCTTCGCCCGCATGTGGAATCGGCGCGAAGAGCTCCCAAAAAACTAGCTTCACTTGATCCATCTGGAAATAATAGACTCGTTTCCATCTCCACCAACCCCTCGTCGTTCACCGCTGCTGCAAAACAATGATTGGTACACACCAACATCAGCATCACTATTACTAAAAATAAACCTTTCTTTTCATTGTTACCTCCCATTTTCTCTTCTACTTTAACAATAGAGTGAGTTGTATACGTAGAAAAGAGTATTATATATAGCGCAGCACCAGCATACGTGAGTTTTTCCATTAATGATATATTTTCATGTCTGGGTCTCCGCCCAACATTTGAACAGTCTTTCTTTAACTCCGCGTTTGGACTTGTTCTGCTCCAATTGTAGGTTTGCTCTTACTGCCACATCATTTGAATAGAAAAGTTCAAGTTCATACTCACCATTTTTTGGATTTTAACAATAATCAAACAAACTCTGATTAGAGAATAGAAGTGTAGTTATACAAGCAAATGTCATCATTCATCTATTTAAAAGATTTTGTTCTCAAACCATATGTTCACACTGAGTGATGGACCTGTAAGAATCTTTTGTTGTTAGCTATGGGGAAATTAAAAACGGTTGTTGTAGTGAAAAACGTGATTAGATTCAAACATGAGCTCAAAATAAAAAATAAGATTTCACCGACAAAATAATAATAATAAATAAGATATTTGTATAGCAAATGAGCAAAATTCTATTCGATTCAAAAAATCGAAAAAAATTGAATTTCGAGTTAATTGAATCGAGTTATTCAAGTCAACTCAAATATGTAATTCGAGTTTTGAGTTCAAATCGAGTTAAATTTTACAACTCGAATCATTCGAGTTATTCAAATAACATATTGGTGGAAATATCTTTTGGCCTCTGTCAAGTTTGAAAAATGAGCAAATTAGTCTCCCCCAACAAAAATTACAAAAACATTCAAAATAATTTTTGAAAATTTAAAATATTTATAAAAATTTCAAAATTTATATATTTTTAAAAAAAATTATAAAATTTCAAAAAAATCTAAAAAATCTATAAAGAAAATTAAAAAATTAAAAATTTTCTAGAATAATAATTTTGGGGACTTAAATAAGTTAATTAATAATTCAAATTTATCATACTAAAATATTTAAAAATGTTTTCAAATTTATGTACTCTAACATGGAATTAGTTATACTATAACAAGATTTTTATTTGACATACTTAAATTTTTAATTTAATTTGAACAATTTCACTTTGTTCGACTCAGCTTGAATTTCATTTCAATCAACTCTATTTGAAAATTTTTCAAATTGAGTTAGGATGATAAAATAAGATTTGTCAACTCAATTAACTTGAAATTTTTTCACTCGATTCGATCGAACGCTCACCCCTATATTTGTATTTATTATTATAAATTATTAAAGAACATATTTAAATTAAATAATCAATAATCAATAACATTTATGTTAAATTATAATAAAACATATATTTATATTGAAACTAAATGTACAAAAATACTTATATTATATTTACATTAAATAATATATATTTAATAATAATTAAAATCATTATTACACTAAAAAAATAATATAATTGAAGGGGTAAAATAAGAACTCCATTATTTATTGGAGGTCCGGTCAACTTTAGTGATTAAAAAGTCGACCGTATGTTATCCAAACAACCTTCCAATTTTCTTTTATTATTGAAGAACATCCTTCCAATTAATTTGTTTCAATTGCTAAACTTTTTTTTTCCTAAAGATGCTAACACATTGGAGCATGTTCAAAATATACAACACTAAATTTAGTAAAAGGATTTAATATTAGTAAACATAATATAAATTAATCAGGTTTTCCTATCATCTTAATTATTATTCTGGACTTTAAATACTAGCTTAAATTTGATATGTGTACGGATAATTTTGATCTTCTGTGTTAAGAAAAAGAAACATCATTCTTAAATTTTATTAACACGGTCTTTTTTAACACGTCAAAGTCAAATTATCTATATAAACATGTATATTATCTTTTACAATTTGATCTACGTGTTTTAAGTATTATCTATATAAGATCTGAATTAGTATTTAGCGTCTAAATTGATGATTAGATTAATAAATCTAACTGATAGAACAACTTTCAAAATTTAATTAACAAATTTAGAGTCTTAGCTTTGATAAAGCTATGGCACTTTTTTGGGCAGAAAATAAAGACTACAAAATGCTCTTCAATCTTTTTAAAAGAAAATAAATAAATAAATAAATATACAAATAAAGTGAGGAAGATTAGATGAGGGTGAAAATAAGTGGGGGTTATAAATTGAAGATTGAATTAAAATGTTGGGTAAATTACACCAATAGTTACTCAATTTTGGGGTAGCTGACAAAATAGTCACTTAGGTTTCATTTAAGTCACTCAACTTTTGAAAATGACAAAATAATCCTTTGTGTCATTTTCTGTTACAGAAGTAATGACAGTGACATGGCAGATGACAGTTTGCTTGGTGTCATTAACCGTCTATCTGGTAGGTTAGTACAAATTTAAACACCATATCAGCAACCATTTAAGGTTTGAGCAGTAGATTCAGAAGAGAAAAAGAAGAAGAAGAAGAGGAGGAGGAGGAGGAGGAGGGGGAGGGGGAGGAGGAGGAGGAGAGAAAAAATGGAGATGCCTAGAGTGATTCCAGTGTGCTATTGTGGAAACCCAGCTAAATTAAACATGTCTTGGTCTAATGACAACCCAGGTAGGAGGTTTTTTGGATGTAAGAAATTTGAGAGTGGGTTTAGAAAACCATGTCATTTTTTCATCTGGTTTGATCCACCATTAATGCCCCGTTCACAACTTGTGTTGTTGGGTCTTCTGAAAAAAGTGAGGACATTAGAGGATGCAAGGAGGAGGGAGAGAAAAACATGGTTTTTGGTGCTTGTATTAGTAACTGTGTTGCTATTTTTAAACCCTAAATCAGCTTATGTTGTTGTTCTTAGCATTGAAAACAACTTATATTTTGTAATATTGTTGCTGGTATATTGTTGCTTATGTTGTTATATATGGTTGCTAGTATACATGGCTAACCAACTTATGTTTTGTAATATTGTTGCTGGTATATTGTTGCTTATGTTGTTATACATGGCTATCGGTATACATGGCTAACTAGCTTATGTTGTTGCTTACGAACTTCAAAGTTGAAAGACTTGAAATGGGAAAATATGTGGTTGTTGCTTACAAATTGTTTCGTAATAATGTTGTTGCTTACAAATTGTAATGGGAGAATATGTGGTTAGAAAGTTGTTTTGTAATATTTGATTTCATTTCAAAGTTGAAAAGACTTGAAAGAATGTTTAATCTTCATTTCATTTGTATTTCTCAATGCTCATATGTTAGAAGAAATAACACAGATGAAAAAAAAAGAAGAGAGAAACATTTGTATTTCTCAAATCTCACACATTTGATTTCATTGCCAAATTGCATGGATCAATGCTCATATATTAAGGCCAAGCGTCAAACTGTTTACAAAAGGAAGGAATGGTAAATTATTGCCAAATTTTCCTACAATTAAACACAATTGAACAGATGTGAATTGTAGGCAAATTTAAAAAAAAAAATTCAGTGGCTATATGCCTAAGTTTAGATAACAGTAGCAATTATAGGCAAATTTACAAAAATTAATCTGCCTAAGTTAATAAATCAGTAGCAGGTATAGACAAATTTACACAATTTCAAAAAGTTAACAAAATAAGGTCTGTTCACAATGTCATCTTTGGTCTATCATAGATGACTCTTGAGTAGGAGGCATCCATCAAACAATGGTTGGTTTCCTCTTGAATGGGAGCTTTTCTCTTGGGGCAACATCGTTTTGGTGAGTTGGGGCAAATTGTTGATGAGTTCGGGCAGTTTGTAACTTAGTTAGGGCAGCCTCCTATTGAGTTGGGGTATACTCTTGCTGATTTGGGGTAGCCTATTGTTGAGTTGGGCAACCACTTGGTTGTGAACACCAACTTTGTGTCTTTTGACCTACAGGAACAAGTGAAATCTGTTAAACAAATTCATAACTTAAGTAATATAATAAGCAAATGTAGATGATTTACTGAAATGTTTTGGCCAACTTCCCTTTTGCAACTCCTCTTATTGTGGCCTCTTTTTCTTTTTTTTTTTTTGCATTTACTGCACCTCATGTCCACCCTTCTCTTGCTTAACCTTTCTGTTGTTTGTAGTTCATTAGGTTCTTTCTTCTCGCTTTAGTAGGTCTGTTAGGTGGCCTTCTTAGTATAGAAGGCAGTATTGGTAGCATGTTTGACAAAGACATCCATTGTTTAGGACCCCTTACTGGCCTTAAGAAGTTGGAGTAAATGTCAAGCTGGGTTTGCTTAGTGTACCAGGTTTGTACATAGGCCTCTGGGAACTCATTTTTTAGATGAATGACAGCCAGTGCATGCATGCAAGGGATGCTAGTGAGATCTTAATTCCTGCAGGAGCAGGAATTCTCAACTAGGTCCACTACATGCTGATTGTCTGGACCACACACACACACACACGCACACACACACATACACACATACACACACCTACCTACCTAAAAAACAGTCATTGCATGCATATAAAAAATAGTCAACAGTGACCATATCCACAAACAATCATACACACATATGTAAAAAATAGTTACTGCATGCATATTAAAAAACAGTCAACAACTTATGACCATCCCCACCAATAATCATACACACACACCCCTAAAAAAAGTCACTGCATGTATATTAAAAAATAGTCAACATCATATGACCATCCTCACCAACAATCATACACACACACACCCCTAAAAAAAGTCATTGCATGTATATTAAGAAATAGTCAACAATATATGACCATCCCTGCCAACAATCATACACACACACACTCCTAAAAAACAGTCACTGCATGCATATTAAAAAATAGTCAACAACAAATGACCATCCCCACCAACAATCATACACAGACAAATTAAAAAACACTGCATGTATATTAAAAAATAATCAACAGCATGTGACCAACCCTACCAACAATTATACACAGACAAATTAAAAAACACTATATGCATATTAAAAAACACTCACTAAAACATCATTTGACCAACAACATAAAGGCAAAATAAAGGCACCAGAAATATTAAAAAAGGGTAACTTTACCTCAATGAACCTTTGATATTGACATCTAGCTTTTCCTGATCTTTGGACACAACATTCCTTTCCATTTTTCAGCTTTTTCTTTCTTCTTGACAATCAATAACATAATCTTGGTCTTTACTGTTTCTATCATGGTCAGAATAGGTTTCCCTTTTGCTTCTAATATCATCTACTAGTAAATAGCATAAATGATTAGTGAACTACTAATGAGTAGTAAGAAACATAAAAAGTAAGGGTTTACCTTGTTAAAGGATTCAAAAATATTATTCATCAACATGTCAGAATGGCTCCTAATTGAGAAATGAGACATTGACTAGTGAGTAGGGTTCTTTTCCTTCAACAAATCATAAGCATGCTGATTTGTTCTTTCAATTCATCCATGACATCCTCAAAATCCCTTGGAGTGCTTGTTCTGGCAACTTTCCAAAGCAAATATTTCAATTCCTTTGTTTGAAAACCAGCCTTCTTGAAATTGGTATGTAAGTGTCTAACACAGTGTCTTGTTTCTGCATTAAGAAATAACATATATATTACTTCTAAAAATCTTTACAAATAGAACAAATACAATTTAATTCTTTAACAAACCCTAAACCCTAAATAAAAACAACATAGAAAAAAAACAAATGGAGTTTTTTTTTGTCATGATATCTGGTATGAGCGCACAATTTCCAAGTCTATTGCGAGTAACTCCAAGAACCAAAGCCATGATAATTGGTTTTCACTTTCGACAACATCATATTAAGATAGATTTCATTATTTGTATCTATCCCAATAGTTGCAAGTAAGTAGCCACTATCGTAGCCCTTCAAGAAACATCTATCTAAACCTACTATCCCTCTACAACCATCCCTATAGCCATCTTTCTATACCTGCAGATAGACATGCATCCTTTAAAACAACTTGTTATCCAGATAATAGATTGTTGTTGTTCTCTCATTTTGGGTCCTAACCTCCAACAAATACTCACAATCTTCTCATATTGAGCTTTATGAGCTCCTTCAATTAATTCCAATGCGCTAAGTTTAGCCCTTCTACATTTGGTTAGTGAGACTATACAACATAAATCTCTTTTGACATCTTGTTGTAATGATGTCAAAGAATAATCAAGATCAACAATGAATTTTTCTTTATAATGTTGACTTATCCAAACTGACGTTACATTCTTATTTTTATAGACTTTAGAACAAGTATGGTTAGGGTTTGAACTCCTAATTCGCAAAGTTTAGTCAGTAGGGTCATTAGGGTTTAGTTTAGAGGCTTATATGAACCAAGAACATTTTTCACTGCAAACTGTCTTTAACCTTTTTAGATTATTTTTGGGAAACTTAATAAAATAACTATTCAACCTAACATACTGCTAGGCAGCTTCTTTTAGTCTGTCTTTGAACTTAAATAACATTCCAACCTTAAGTCTAGGATTACTTATGTCATTCTCTAGGTTGAACTTAGGCCAATTTTGGCCATCTGAGTCAGATTTATGTACACTATCTAACCTCCTAGAATCATCACTATCACACAGTTCACCTACTTCTATATCATCAATGTCTCAATGTTTAAACCATCTAAATAAACTCTTATCCTATTAGCCACATCACTTTCAGATACATCACTATCAGACAAATCAGTTTCAGATATTTCTTATTCATTTTCATTAAAATTGTCACCAATTAAACCTGCCAAACAAATTACTCATCAATAAAGGCAGACAACAACCAAACCATTTAATACAACATAGGCAAACATTTAACCATTTTTGTCAGACAATAACCAATACAAAAATAATTTAATACAAAGACAACTATTTCTGTCATGCACATGGCAGACAGTAACCAAACACTTTAACCCTACACCTGGGCAATAACAGACAATAACCAATGCAACATAGAAGGTAAATAACAAATTTGATATTGTCATTCATACAATATAGCAACTAGGATACAAATAATGGCATATACAAATAATAAACATCAATTTGATACAAACAATAAACATCATGCACATGGCATACCACACACATTATCTACTATTCATTTTAATAACCAAACTCTAATCTATCATGCACATTAATAACAAATGAAACCAAAATTGAAATAACCTTAAATCCAAAATCTAAATCTAAATCTAAATAACTCAAAATAACTCTAAATCCAAAATCAAAATTGAAATCAAAATAATCCAAAATAACCTTAAATCCAAGAAAAAACTAAATGCAAAAACTTACCCATTATAATTGATGTAACAACATTAGCAGCTTCTCTTCTATTGACCATTGTCGCTGAGAACCAAAAACACTGATAAGTTTCTGGTTTTGTCTTCTTTTCTCCCCAAACGAAAAAGATCAATCGATTTCTAACCCTATACCATGTTAATCAATTATCGAACCGATATTCTAACCCTAAACCAACCTTGTTTATTGATTTCCAAATCAGTTTCAAACCCAAACCAACCCAAATTACAATCATTTTTTTCCCAAATCGATTTTAAACCAACCCAAATTACAATCATTTTTTTCCCAAATCGATTTTCTTTTCCTCCTCCCCTTAGTCACAATCAATTTCTAATTTTTTGCCCTAAACCAACATAAGCCTTCAATTTTTTTCCTAAACCCGCCCAAACCAAGACCCATCAATTGCTTCACCAACGTGGCAAATTAACTGGCCACATCAGCTAGTTAACTTGCCACATCAGTGGTCCTCTTAAGACACTAACGAAAACTATTAATCAGTGACTATTTTGTCACTTTTTTATAATGTTAGTGACTGTTTTATCAATTTTCAAAAGTTGAGTGATTGAAATTAAACTTAAGTGATTATTTTGTTAGTTACTTCAAAATTGAGTAACTGTTGGTGTGATTTACCCTAAAACGTTTCGAAATTTGGATTAAAATATGTTGAAGTTGAAGGCATGCTTTTTCCATGGAGTTGCCGAGTTCCCAGGGTTGAATGAGTCCCCACGGAGTTGCTAGTTCCCCTGGTTGAATCAGATTCATGCCATCATTAATGTCAGATTTACCTTTGACTTCTTTTGAAGTCTGTATCTCATTACTACATGTATAGGAGTATTAAGTTGAATTTAGGGGGAGCTGAGCTTGTAATTTTGATGTGCTTACAAGCAAGGAGGAATGCAGCTTTCAGGAAACAACCAAAATCTCATCCTCCTACCAATTACCAACCATGATAAATGACATAAAAAAAGCAGACCAACATGAGTTTAAATATCCAAAATATATATATATATATATATATATATATATATATCAGATCAAACATCTGTGTCTAAATGAAAATTTGTTGTAAACAAGATTTTATTGCCTTTCGTGAGACATACAAATGGCTATTTTCAGTTCTTTTCTCATGTAAACAAAAAATATTCAAAAGCATCAAAGAATCTTAGCCACAGATACAATGCGTCTCTTAAAATCAGTAGCTAATCTGTTTAATGAAGTAGTTAAATTGGTGTTTCGTAAGAAGATAGGTAACCAAATTTGCTGCACAATCGCAGGCTACTTGGGAGAATGCAAGAAAATAATAATCTGACAACAGCTGCCTTCTGAAATATAATGACTCTCAGTCAGCTCAAGGTCCTATATCCTCTGCTCTTCATGTGACAAGAACCAAAATTGTTAGACTTTGTCGGTCACATTTAGTCATCTTTCACGCATAACCGCTCTGAAATAAAAACGAAAACCATTTTTAGACTGAGTTCAGCTTATAACTAAAGATGAAGGAAACAAGAAGACACAAATCAAAAGTGCAAACTGAAGCAGACACCCAGTAAAGAGCAAGCTTGGCAGGAGTTATAAGCATGACTAAATGCAGAGAAACAATCAATCCATGAAAGCAATTAAATGCATTGAGTTATCTATCTAGCAGGCAAGAAATGATTATTTTAAATAAAGTAATACCAGCAATCTCTTCAGTTCTAAAAAACGCAGATGGTAATGTGCATCTGTAATCCAATTAATGGTCTTTGTACTTTACATATCATATCATTCCTTTAAACATGAAAAGAAAGTACAAAAAGTAAAAAGAGAGGAAAGGGTCCATACTCAAGTATTCATAAGCTAATATCATTGAGGTTCCCCATGCTGACATACTGAAGAATCTTGGACCCAACCCTCTGTAGAAACCTTTCCAACCATCATCTGCAATTAAGTTCTTTACGACTTGCCTTGTAGAAGGTCGCTTCTCATGCCCCATCACCTGGAAAACAGAAACAACGAATTAAAAAGAAGGAAAAAACAACACTGAAATATGTGGTATATTGAGAAAACCACTATACAGATCTTGAAAGGGAAAAAGAAAATACAGTAATCATTTTAGTTCTCATTGGAGAAGATACAGTCTTTCAACCTTCAAATAAAGTGGCCGACAATTAGACAAATTTTTTGTGATAGGAAATGCCACATAAATTATCAAAAGGTGTAACACAAAATAAAAAAAAAGCAATGATCGAAACCGCAATGCAAAGATAAAAAGAAAGATATGTAGCAATCAGCACAGAGAAGAAGAAAAATACAATGAAAAGCTAGTCAACAAGGTCCTAAGAATACCTGTAAGCGAGTCTTAATAGTATCCAATGGAGTTGTGATGCAGGAAGCTGTAGCACCTGCAATGATTCCTCCAGCAGCTTGCACTGCCACTATTGTCGATAGACTAGGAGCTACTTCCTTTAGGTCTGTGCCCTGGCCCAAGAACCTAGAAAAATGGTAGTACATTCTAAGCCAAAGCTAAATCAAGAAGAATGCAACAAATGCCATCCCCTTTGGATGCCTACATTTGATCTAAAGAATAAGGGTGTATTAGGCATTAATTGGCCTAGCTTGTGTGGTGTGGCATGAGAGCTTGAGATCAATCCCTAGCATCCCTCCCTCACCCACAAAAATATCAAGAGAAAAAAAAAAAAACCTATTGTTACCAGCTCTAAAAGCACATTCAACTCTTTTTCAGAAAGAAAATTAAGCCGACCGAAAACAAAAGAAAGAAGCTAACAACAAAAGTATTCATGACTAACCTCCAGATAACACGTTGGCTAGAACCATAACTAGCCCACCATACAGCACTGGATGGAGAGTAAGTCATGACTGACAAACCAAATCCTCTGTATAATCCTCGGATTCCATCAGACTTTAAAACCTTACGAGCAACATCTAGACCTCCGTTGTACTTTGCATGGCCTGAGTATCCTTGGACCATCAACTTTTGACTAATCTGTGCATAATACATGACAAGGAAATTTACCCCCTTCAGCTTTAGATAAAGGATAAAGAGCAATAAGGACAGCATCTTTAATAGATGGAGTGAAATTTGTTCTGCATTAGAGCAGTTCAAAGAGAGTCTGGAGTATGGACACCAGTCACTCAGACACCTACTATGAGAAACTTCTAGCGGGAAATGCATACAGTACGCACAGCCACAAAATTATGTTTTTAGGGTGGAGGGAGGGGGGGACAATTTCATCGAACTTGGTAGGCTGCAGCAAATAGTTTTGCGCATATATAAAATAAGACACTAAATTAAGCTAGAGAGAAAATATTCTCATGTAAGAATCTGAAGTACAGACCACATCAATTGGAACAAAAACAGCTTGAGCAAACAGAGATGCAGTCATTCCAGCAATTCCATTTGCTATAGCAGCTTGCGTAGGTTCAGAGAATTTAAATGGTTCAACCATGCTGAAAGCAGCTACTTTTGTAGTTTCCAGAGCAGTGAGAAATATCACCCTGGCAGGAATCGCACCAGTGATGACTGTTCCAAACCCTCGATAGAGACCAGGGATTCCATCTGTTTTCAGTATGCCTCTAATAACAGAAAAAGCACTTCTCTCTGCAGTGTCCTTCGAAGCAACCTGAAGCCTAGTTTTTACAACAGAGACTGGGTATAATGCTACTGTAACTCCAGTAAAGATTCCAGCTCCTACTACGTAAAATTTAGTTTTGTCGAGTCTGCATCAACAGAAGAAGCTAATAAACATGAAAGAGTTACAAACAAAAGAGCTTACAGCAGTAAAAAGAAACTATATGCAAATCTCTGAAGACACTAAAATACCAATCAAGATAACACAAACAAGGATTTCCATTAAGATTTTCACTAAGAAATTTATCTAGTTTCAAAATCCTTAATGATTAGTTGAATAAGGTTCCATTAGCTAATAAAGTGACAAAAAATTGATGAAATGAAGAGCAAATTATCACACAAAATGCGCAAAGTCTACTAAGCAATTAAAAGGAGAAAAGACAAGAAATGTTAAGGATAAGAAATTAAGAATAATCTCTATACCCAATTCTTAGACAACAATAATCTCTATATCCAATTCTTTGAACTAAAACAAAACACACACACACACACAAAAAAAAAAAAAAATATATATATATATATATATATATATATATATATCTTAGAGGAAATTATTCAACTATTCGAACAGTTCAATAGAAATCAAATCTAGATTTTAACCCTTAAGCCCTTGCACACAAAAATAGATAAACTAAAACCTACCTTATTGCATAGACCTAGCTTAATAAAAAGATTGAAATCAACCAAACTACACCCTAAAACTTGATTACAAAATCAACAAAAGAATCAAAATTAAACAGTTGTAGCTGGATAAATGAAACTAGCTCAAACAATTCATTTACAAAATTTAAAAATAAAAAATAAGGCGTAAAAACAAATTAAAATCAGATCAAATAGAAGATATTAAGTTTAAAAACAATTAAAGAGATTAACTAATGAAAATACTTACTTGTCCCAATTAATCTCCGTCTGACCAAAAGTCTGCATTCGCGAATTCGAAGCTTCCATTCTATAATCGATTGAAAATAATTTGATTTTTTTTAGAAACCCTCAAACTAATTTCTTCAATAATCCACTTTTTTCTTCCAAGAAATCATTTGAAATTCCTTTTTCTTTCCTTTTATAAGTATTTTTAATTTTGGGGGGTTTTGTTTTTCCTCTTTAAAGATGCTGCATTTTCAGATTTCTTGAGGAAAAATAATTCTTTTTTTTAAAATATAAAATTAAATTAATAAAAAGTTTGCTCCCCACGGGTTTGGACATTGCTTGACCGCGAATTAGGTTTCGATTGGCGGCTGATTTTTGTATATCAGACATAAAGCAACGTGTATTTACGGATTTATTTTAAATTAAATTAATATAAAAATATATTTTTAAAAATTAAAATAAATATCATCCTCATGACCAATGGTTAAACATGATTATAAATGAACAAATGAGAACTCTTGGATATGAAGTTGTAATCATTTTTTATAAACTACAGTATTTTATGCAATGTGAACGAGCTACATAGCTAGGTTCTTTTCCAACTGCTTGGGTTCATAGAATTTACCCAGATGAAGTCATATACTCTGATGATAAATACAGAAGCCTCTAGAAATATCTTTGTCAACTTAATTGGATTATTCCAGTTGAAATCTGGCCTTCTCTAGATATTGATGCTCCTTAGGATATTGTACCAAATGGCCTTTATTATCAACAAATACTTCAAGCACTTTAAGAATATAAAGTTGATATTCCAGATCCTACTGAATGGTCCCAAGAGTATCCAATGTATTGTAGCCAAGTTGAGATGGAAAGAATAAGACTTCATAATAGTTCGATTCAAGAAGATAAGTATGAAAATGAGGATACGTGTAAAGATAACTACAGTGAAAGCTCTATAGACAGTGCACAACTTCCTCATTCCAATGCCAATGGTTAAAGCAATTTGAAGAATCTTTACTTTTGTTTTATTGCTTTTTCTTTATGTTCCTTTATGAGTTACGAGTATGTACTATAAGGAATTTTTACTTTTGCTTTTAATATATAAGTATGTACTATAACAATGATGTATTATTAGCTTGTACTGTAATTATGTTTGTCGGTTTCTATCTCCTCTATCTATAAAAGGAGATGTATTTCATCTTGGACAATTATCGAGTTTTCTATCTAATAATTTATCAGTGTATTTTTATCTATGGCTTTCTAAATTCTCTTGCTTTCTTTCTAGATTTCCTTCTAGACAAGGTTGAGCTTATGAGTTAACTATGAGTTTTAATAAAGTATGCTCTATGCTTGCCATAAATATGGATCCTGCACATCAGAAATATAAAATTCTGATCAAAAGTATCAATATTGCTAAGGATCAAAGAAGTTTCTTGAGTTAAGATTTTGTAGCTAAAAGGCAGTGCCTGTTTGAATGACCGAAAGGAATGGTCTATGTTTTTGGCATAGCATACTTGTTATAAATTCTTAATTCTTGAATCCCATCCTACATCCTCCCCATATTGGTATTAGAGCCATGTTTTTGCTCAAAACTTATAAGTTTTATCTTATTTAAAACTGTAATCAAGAGAGAAATCTTTTTAATCATGAATGATGAACTATTGTCACGACCCTCTACTTCTTCAACTTCTTTGTCAATGCCTAGTATTCCCCTAAAATCATTCGGCAAAGAAAATCTTTTCTTTGTATGAAATAGACTATCTTAGAGAAGAGGATAAGGTTCAACCTACAGATCTTCCCACTGTAAATCATTATTCTACTTATAAAAAAAATCTTTTTCTCCTATTAGATCTATAAAAACTCTAATTTATAGTACTTCTAAGTGAGTAAAAGAGTATATTCAAGCCTCTAGGTTTGATAACTATCCTATTTCTGCCTCTGCCTCTGAACAGTTTGTTACTCTTGAAATTCCACCAGAATTTCCCAGAGAATGGATGCAAGCAGGTTACTCTCATATCCATTTTGGAGCAATCCGTCTTGCACTAAACTACCATGGTGTAGAAGGTAAACCTGTTGTAGCAAGAATTGCTCTGCTAGATTCTAGATATTTGGAATATTAGCATGCTTGTATTGCTACTATTAAAGCCACCTTAAACTCTGGTCTTGTCATGGTTACTCTTTTCTCAAATTTTACTATGGCACTAGCAAACCCAAATTTGCTTACAACTCTTCAAGTTCAAATTCATATTGTTGGAGCACCTCAAGTGCCATCTGCAATAGTGTTACTTTGCACTATCAAATTGTTTACAGAATTCAAGGCCATGCTTTTAACCTCTCACGACATGGTATAGGGGACTCTCTTTTAATCACTGTCAACACCAATGATCAATCTCATTGTGTTCATGTTCCTAGACAAATTTCCAAGAAGAAATCATCAAACTCCTCCCGAAAAAATGGATCACCAACTATGAACAGCTTCATGAACATAGTTAGCCCATCTAGTCTACTAAAAGTCAGATATTATCTAAGGAAGATAGAACCACAGAGATAAAATTTGATCATAGTCATCTTCACAGTTCCAAAGGCCCCTCTGTATTTCCCATACAATAAATGATACAGCCCAAGGGAAACCCAATAGTTGGCCATGATAAAGAAGATCCAGAGTGTTGTTGTGATCTTTTGTGAGCCTGGTCTAGAAAGAAATTTGGTATAAAGTTTTTTCTACTGATGAAAAACCTTTGTATATGTTCAAAGATGAAAAAATGGGACACTGTCCTTGGGATTTGAATTGTTCATGTGAGTTATGTGCTGATGACAGATTCAGCGAATGGATTGATGATATGGATCACTCAACCTCAAAACCGGGGAAAAAGAAGAATAGGAAGAAATCCACTCAGTCAGAATTTTATAGAAGATGGATGGAAGGAGATCCAAATATTGGACCACTTGGTGAAGATAATGGTAAATTTATTTATCTTGTGGATTATTCAGCTAACTACCATCACCAATCCAAGAAACTTCTCTTAAGCCTTGTAATCCTCATTCTCATTCAAAACCTCCTTATCCACAAAATGTTGCATTTCAAAGAAAACCAAAACCTTTTCCTCAACCATGTTACAAAAAGATCAACAAATGGGTTCAGAAAAATCCATTACCTGAATAAAAACTAGTTCTTGTTGTATGTATGTTACAACCTTATTCAAAAACATCATATGATAAAGAATTCCCACCTCTTGAGGAATACACTAAATAGACGTACACTCATGCACCAAAAATCCTATTGAAAATCCAAATTGATATTTCTGGTGAGCTTGCAAAAATAAGTGCTACAGAAGCCACTCTTAATTGGCAAACTAAAAATGCTTTGGCCCAGAATCATACCTTGAAAAGAATTGATTCTAAGATTTTAGCTGTAGAAGCCAAAGTTGATGACAACACAAAGATGGTAAAAGATCTTATCAATATTTTGCAAAAGAGATTAGATGCGTGACAAAAGAACCAGTCGCACTAGGATAAGATTTCTTTTCTCATTTGGCATAAAGAGAAAAAGAAATTCAAGATCTTAAAGAACAAATCAAGATTCTTCAAAAAACTGGCAAAATTCCAGCACCATCTCCACGATCAGAAACAATAGAATTATTCCCCTCGATCCGACAGAGGAATACTCTTCCAGTTGAATGAGTTCGTATTTCCTTTCCAAAATTTCCGGAACAAACTAAACCAAGTACTTATGAAGTATTTCTAGAAATTAAAAAATAAGAAGCTGAAAAGAAAAAGAAGAAAAAAGCTACTAAAGTAGTTGAAAAGGAATAAGCTCATCAAGAAGAAATTAAACTTGGTAAAAGGCCAATCATAGACAAGTCTCCTCCAAAATCACCTCCTCAAAAACAAGCTTCTAAGTCTCTGATGATCCAAGAAAATCAGAATCAAAATCCTTTAACAAAATTTTTAAAGGATTATAAAGAATCTATTATTCCAAAAATTTCAGCTTTACAGCTTCAAGAACAACAATCAGACACTGATACTGATTGGTTAGACTCAAGTTCATCATCAGATTCATCATCAAATTCATCATCAGTAAACCAATCAGAGGAAGAAAGCTTTTCAAAAGTTTTACAAACACATTCAAAGGTAGAACAATCAGATGATGAAGACATGCCAGAAGCACCAGAATCATCTCCATCACAACATCGTTCTATACAAAAAGCTTCTATTGGTAGAACCATATTTACTCTTAATGATATTCCACAAGAAAAATGGCCAGACAGGATTCAAGAATTCCATTCTTGGCTTGAGACTCACAAGTTACTGAAGAAAGCAATTACAACATTCTTACGGAGTTTGTATCCAGATTTACTGGAATGTTGCAAGATTGGTGGAATTCCATTAGCCAACAAGATCAAATGCAATTCTTGGTTCTTCAAGACCTTGCCCAACCAATTTGGGTCATTCATTATCACTTTGTGGGAAATCCAGATGATCTTTTAACTCTCAAAAGAAGAGAGTTTTACAAAAGAAAATGTTGCTTATACAGCAAAAGAGATCTAGCAAAGCACTTTAAAATAATGACCAACATATTTTGTACTTTAGGCCTTAATTCAAATCTGAAGCCAGTAATTCTTTTATCCCTTTTAGATCCACTCCAAGTTGTAGTCAATCAAGCTCTCCAAAGGCAAAATAGAGATATTTTTAAGCTAACAGTTGAAGAAATCCAACAAGAAGTATTTATTGCCTTAGAAGATATTTGCAATAGGAGAAAAATATTTAAAGATTATCTCTATAGTGATAAAAGAATTGATCGTGCATGTGATGAATCTCATTTGAAGTACAAATGCTCAGAAGACAAGATTTGTGATTGCTGTTCTAAGAAGAAAAAACATTTTAGAAAATATTTTTCAAAGAACACAACTTCTTCAAGATGGAAAAGGAAGAAAAAGCCACAATGGAGATATTTCAAAAAGAAGCGAGAATCAATAAAATCTAATCGTTGTTATATCTGCAAGCAAAATGGACATTATTCAAAAAATTGTCCAAAAAATAAGAAGAGGGCAAAAAAGATCGTACAATTGATTCAACAATCAGGGATAAAGATAAAAAAAAAGAAGATGACATAGAATCTATTTGTTCAATTGAAGATGAACCTTCAGATAGGACTCTTTTTGCAATTCCTGCATATCCTAATGAAATTCCAGATTCAGAATCATATTATTTAGATGTTTATATGTTGCAAGCCCAAGTTCAAAAGGACCATAGCAACATCATACCAGTTCCTCATATTCCTATTAAAATCTATCTAGGCAAATATAGTAAACCCATTACTATAATTGTCTTTATAGATACTAGAGCACTGAAACCATTATGAACCCAAATGTTTTACTTAAAGATTGGTGGAAGCCACATGTCAAGTATTTTAACTCTACTGCTGATCATCCTTTTGCTACTCACCTGATTAGTAAACCCATTACAATTTAGTTCTTTCTAGGTTGTTGTGTTAAAACTACAGTATTGGGGCAAACTCCTAGGAAAAGATATTGTAGCAGGTTTTGACCTCTACACAAAAGCCTAACATTTGAGAATCCTTCCTGATGGAGTACGTTTCAAAATCTGTTTCAACCTTTTGTCTCCATACCTAAACTTTTCTCTATCCAGTTAGAAAAAAATTTCCAAATTGTCCAAGAGCTAAAAGAAAATTCTTATGCAAACTCCCATTTAGAATTTTTGCTCAAATGTTCGAATCCTTTATGGAAAAATTTTGAATTCTTTATTACTTTTCCATTTAAGAAAAATGAGGACATAAACCCAACAAAAGCCAGTTATATGGGTATGAATCCAGATCATTTGTTGTTAGCAGAACAAGAATGCAAAGAACTTCAACAACAAGATCTAATTGAGCCATCAAATTCTCAATGGGTATGTGAAGCTTTTTATGTGAATAAAAGATCGAAGCAAATCAGAGGAAAATTAAGATTGGTTATCAATTATCAGCCTCTTAACTATTTCCTTCAAGATGACAAATTCCAATTACCAAACAGAAATTCTCTTTTTTCCAGTCTAGCTAAAGCTAGAATATTTTCCAAATTTGATCTCAAGGCAGGATTTTGGCAACTAGGAATCCATCAAGACGATAGAGCAAAAACTAGATTTTGTATTCCTAACAAGCACTTCCAGTGGAAAGTCATGCCATTTGGATTAAAAATTGCTCCTTCATTATTCCAAAAGGCGATGATAAAAATTTTTCAACCTCTTATGGAAAATGCATTAATTTACATTGATGACATCCTGCTTTATAGTCCAAATGAAGAATCTTATGTTCAACTATTAGAAGAATTTAAATATCTCATTCTCAAACATGGGATAATGCTATCAGAAAAGAAGATGCAAATCAACAAACCAAAAATTAAATTTTTAGGAATGACACTAAAAGATGGGCAGTACTCTCTAGGACCACATATTGCACAAAAACTTCTTAAGTTCCCAAATGAAAACCTGTCTAAAAAAAAGGTTCAACTATTCTTAGGGATTGTTAATTATCTTAGAGACTTTATTCATAAGGTTTCTAAGTATGTTAACCTTTTAAGAAAGATGCTTAAGAAGGAACCTCTAACATGGTCATCTTCTCAAACAAGGGCTGTACAATGCCTAAAAGAAAAGTTACAGAATTTTCCTTCACTTCAAATTCCTTCTGATGGAAAACGAATTCTACAGACAAATGCTAGTGATAAATATTAGGTTGCAATATTATTTGAAGAAAAACAAGGAAAAAGACACCATGGTGGATTCAAAAGTGGTAGATTTTCAGAAGCAGAAATCCATTACCATTCCACTTTCAAAGAAATTTTGGCAGTTAAAAAAGGTATCTCAAAGCTTGAATTTCATCTTGCAAGATATCGTTTCCTTATTGAAATGGACATGTCTTCTTTCTCTCAAATGCTCAAATTTAAACAAAAGATAGTCTTACATCCTCAGCTCCTTAGGTAGGCTGAATGGTTTTCCAAATTCTCTTTTGACACTAAACACATTAAAGGACAAATCAATGTTTTGGCAGATTTTTTAACCATGCCAACAAAAGAGGTTATGGCATTTAGGACTTTCCAACCTAAGCCTATAATGATGTATAGACCAATAACCTCATCTTCCTCAAACAACTCTATGCAAGCAAGCCTTTTCCATTCCACCTAACCTGAATCCAGATTTTTCCCCAGAAGTTATGAGACTAGTTGAAGAAGAAACTTTTCATTAAAAAACCAGAGACGTGATGTTTGAATACCAACTCCAAATTTTCAAAAATTTTGGAGGTCTTGTTCTTAAACCTTTGGTGTCCATCCTGATTATCCTTTTATTCATCCTATTAGATGAATTTGTTTCACTAAAGTTCCAAAAGAATTGAAATGATTCTTATGGTATTTTACTCATCTTTACCATATAACCATTAGATTTTCTGTTTCAAACCTCAAATATTTTCTGTGCAATGCAATCCATAGAAATATCCAGCCTGAATATCAAAATCTTTTCAAGTTACCATATATGATAATTGAGGTTTAAATTTATATAGTATTTTTTTAAATTTATGTAAGTGTTAATTGAATTGATATTTGTGTTATCTATTTAGTTATATTTAATCTTTTTTTAATAAATTTACCTCTAATTAATTCATATAAATAAAACAAAAAGAAAATATTAATCTAAATTATTATTATTTTACATTAATTTTAGTTGATATTGATGTTATTTGCGTTTTTCATATGTTATGCAAACGAACAGAACTGATGGTGAATCAATTACATGAAATTATTTTTATCCATAAAAATAAATAAAATTTATATGAAACCGAAAGAATTACTCAAATGAATTTATCACTAAATTTTTACAGAGTTTTACTTTAATATTTGGGCATATGTAATTTTGATTAACTTGTATATTTATATAGAGGAATTTATGCAAAATTACTTTAATTCTTATTCGGAGTTCTAAACAAATTAAAATGTATGAGTTATAAAACCCCACGTGATGGCCTAATGATTAAGGTATTCATTGTCTCAGATGTGGTTTGGGTTAAATCATGCTAATTATGCTTGTTATGCCCTAATTAGAGTCTATATAGTTGACCTTATCTGATTTAATTTTTTAAATTTATTTTCTTTATTTAAATAAAAAACCCAAATATTTAATTAAATAAATAATTAAATATACATCCAAATTATTAATTAAATTAAATAATTTTAATTAAATAATTTCCACAACTCAATTCTAATTTTGTTGAAATCATGATGATTTTATTATATTAAAATTTATATTGTCCATAATAATTTGGTTCAGTTCTCGGTTTTTCCATATTAATTTTTTATTTTGATTTTTAAACTTATTTTGATAAAAATGAGCTTTGTAAAGGCATTTGAATATTATTTGACAAAAATTTAAGGTCTTTTTCATAAATATTTAAAAAAAATAGTTTTTAAGAACTTTAAAATTGTTTTCACTATTTTAAGTATAAAATATTTATTTTTATATCATAAAAAATTAAATTAATTATATATTAAATAAAAATAGATTTTGGTTTGGTTTTGGGTAACCATGATTTTTGAACTATCATTCTATAAACTGTCCAAATATCTCGGTTTAGATCGGTTTTTAGTTTGGTCGATTTTTTTCTCAACCCTATTGCGAATAATAATCCATGTAATTTATTTCTCATTCATCATTTTGCCTGTTGATTTAAAGTTCTTTCATGAAATTCGTACAAAGTTATAATTAGTTAGCGGAGGGATCAATTAGGCACATATAATTAGGGTTAAAATAAACTATAATTAGATTCTGACTCTTCATCTATTAATCACAAAGTTATTCATTCATGGAGTTAATCCACTAAAAATATCTTGACTAAACACTCGATTATATACCATTACGAAAACTGCTTATTTCAAGCTTTAATCTAATGACCTTGTCATATATAAGGACTATGTATTAAGTTAAAATATACACATTACACAACTTCGTTACTCTATCGAAATATAGTGAGATTTATTTTCTCAAAATAAATTTTATTTTTGTGAGAATTCAAGTTTTGGATTTTTTTTTTCTTTACTCATAGAGAGAATTAACTTTCTCTATTGGAAAGTTAAAGTTTTCATTATGTTATTAGTTCAAGAATTAGTGCCTACTCTATAAGTAACAGAGAATTCGAAGATAATGGAGAAAATCATTTTGGTTGAAAGCCAGAAACCAACAAGTCCGGATAAGAAAATAACACAGGTACTGAATTTAATAAATTTTTTTCCACAAATAACATAACAAAAAGCTTAGTTTTAGAGAATTTTAAAATTTCACTGTGCAAATAAAATTATTTTTTTAAACTAATTTTTCCATTAAGTTTAATCTAACAACTTGCTAATAGCTTCCATATTATTGTCACTCATATCCGAAGAGCTTTTTTTTTTTTTTAGCATTTATCCTACGCCTTGAAAAGTAACTAAACTTGTTCCAAATCAATCCTAGTAAATATGACTAAATATCTATACCAAAAAATGTGAAATAGGAGGAGAATCCTTTATTAGCTAGATGACTCCCTACTTTTGGTCTAGCATAGCTTTGTTATAGAATAAATAGATAAGGAAGACACTTAAACTCATTAGAAAATGCCCCATTCCATAACATATGCATCAAAGAGGTAAGAATATAATGTATAATGACATTCATTAACATTCCTATAAAGAATCTTTAATGAAATCCTATCTAATTAGTTTATAGGTCTTCTCCAAACTGACTATACTAGTTAGGCACCTACTGTGTTAATAGAATGGATCACTTCTTAAGTTGTTGTTGATTTTGTTGGATATTATAATTTGTAACATTCTAGAATATACTTGCTCATTACTTACATGTACTTGTATTTAATGAATGTATGTATCTAGTTTAATGAATGTATGAGAGCAGATGTATCTAATAGTCATGCATGTACTTAATTTTGGGCCTAGAAGTTTTGAGTCTTGAGCTTAGGGACAGTAAGAAGGTTGCACATATGTGTTTAGTTGTGCAACTTAGTGATAGAATGGGCTTGCTAGTTTGGTGGAAGAATAAGTGTTAGCATACCTTGAGGTTCCCGGTTCGAGTCTTAGGGTGTGCGTTTTTGGAGAGCCTTTTATTGTGGTTTGTTTTTAGTTAATAATTATAATTATTTATAATTATTAAACCATTTTTTAATGATTACTATTTTATTTTATTTTTATTTTTGATTCTCTCTTTCTCCTGGAACGTCCCATTTTCTTTTGCTCTCTGTTCTTCTCCTTCAGACTCTTTTTACTATTCTCATCAAAAACGCGTTGCCTTTAGTTCCCGAAATTTCACTCATCGGACGTCTTCTTCATCGTCAAATCAGGTGTGGGATTTAGACCCAAACTACTTCTCCTTTTTTATTTTATTTTGAACTGATGTTTCGACTTGTCATATGTGTGTGTTAACCTGAAAGTTGTGGGTTCTGGGCAAGGAAGTGGTGGGAATTCGTCGCTTTTCAATATACTTTGATAAGGCAAAGTTTGGGGACGGTTCTAGTGGCTGAAACAGTGGTTCTGGGGCTATTTTGGGGGTGGTTTTATGACCTCCCTAACAACGACACGGGCGTGTGTTGAGGCACACGGCCGTGTGGATTTGGGAACTAGGGTTTCGGGCCAAATTGGGTACCACCCGGCCGTGTGGCCGATTTGGGGATTTTGTCGGAATGGACATGGTCGCATCTTTCGGGCACACTGGTGTATGGATTTGGGAATTAGGGATTCAGTGATTTGGGGTCACACAGTTGTGTGACTAATTTGGGGATTAGATATCCCACACGGGCATGTGTTTTGGACACACGGTCGTGTCTGGTATGGCACACAGGTGTGTGAGACCTTCACACGGCCGTGTCTGCCCTGCACCTTATTTTAGTGACATTGAATAGTGAGTTACATGGCCAGCTCACACGGTCATACCCCTACTTCACGCGAGCCTATGCCTCTGTCGCACGACCGTGTGCTAACCTTCCCTCGAGCGTTTAGACCCTCATATGGCCGGGACATACAGGCGTGTGGCCCTATCTCGCCAAACATTGGTTTTAGGTCAAATTTAAGTGTAATTATGACTCTGTGTGTTCCAAACCTCGACTAAGCTTTACCAAGGGTAATTATGACTCTGATATGGCTTGGTATGTGTGTTATTTGTGACTGGTTGTGTGATAAGTTTGATACTAAATTCGAGATATGAGTGTACACATGTCTGATTTTGACGGATTGAATGTGAGTGTATGTCTCTGAATAACTGACTAAAACTGGTATTCTAATTGTGTACATTTGACTGCATACATACATATGCATAAAGCATTTTTGGGTGGGGTTTTGAAGAGAAGAAAGACTTATACTGAACTGAACTGGCAGTTATACTACAACTGGACTATACAGCGAATTACCGTACTGCACCATGCAGCATGTACGTTAGCTATGTTACGTACCCATATCTGATCTGGAAGTTCATACTGCGCGACTATACTGTGGGTTACCGTATGGAACTGTTCAAATTATATATCGACATTGCTGCATATATAATCGACTGATCTGGCAGTTTATCTACCTACTGTTAGCCCAATACCCAAAGGGTCGTAGACTTACTGAGAGGCTCTCAAGCCTATTGACTGACAACTCAGCTACATTATACTGATATGTGCCGCTTTCGGTACAGCTTGTAAGTGTAGCAATAGGTGGGTGTTTTGAACCCCACAGTAAGTGTAGGGATGGATGGAGAGGTGTGTTGGCTGGATGGGTGGGTTATGCATTTCAACTACATTCATACACATCTGTTGACGGTTCTAATTAATAGACTTTGATTGTATCGATCTAATTGAATAGAACTTGAGACTGATTGTGATTTGATACGTGTGGATCGTTACTGTCTGTCGAGACTTCTGTCTCGGGTTTACCGTCTAATTCTATAAGTACGATCTGTCTATCTGTTCAATAGTTCTGTGTGTTAGATTGTCGAATTGTATGTAACACCCTACACCCCTGTCCGTCGCTGGAATAGGGCTTCGAGGTTTTACCTAACCAAACACAACTTGCCGAAGTTCATAGATGCATATGAGACATAGACTCGGTGATACATCAATTACGATTAGTGATCAACTTTAGTTTCTAGATTCGAACAATCCAACTTTCGAGGTAATTTGACTAATGCAACCTTATCACGTATATTTACTATAGGAGTACTATCGAAGTTGCAAGGCGACTACTTACCAATAGGTGTAATTGAATTTCTAGGTATTAAGCTTACAATCATCACATCATACAACTCATGCATCAAAGTAACAAGTCACATAAAATTTCCAACAAAACATATACTCGACTTAGAGATTAAGCAAGCCATTTTCGCATGGCTAGGATAATTACAACACAAAATATAATTCGGTTTAACAAAAGGAGATTAGCCTATACATGCCATTGTTCTCAAAATAACTATCGAATATACCAAAATAACGACGATAATGTAGGTGATTTAAGCTTCAATCCCCGAGTTCGTAGCTTCAAAACGAGATCTATAAACCAGAGGAAACAAAGTAAACGGAGTAAGCATTTTAATGCTTAGTAAGTTTTAAGCAATGTCACAGATAAAAATCAAATTATAAAATTTGACATTCGTATATTCATTGTAATCCCCTTTTTAAGTATCACCATTTGGCCAAAAATGCAAATTCACATAATACTCATTAAGCAGAAAATCTTTCACTTGAAAGAGAGCACAAATAACGAAGACATGTTACATAATTTCACGTAACTCTTCACATTGACCAATTGCACAATAATCATATAAATAGTCAATTCGCTTACCCACATATACATCACATGATAACCTTAAGATTTATTTCAATCCAAGCGTTCATATAAGCTCAGGGTACATACCTGTTCAACTTAACGAATTTAACGTATTTAGTAACAATCGTTACTATGAAGTCTTTTAATCTTAGACTTTACTCGAATCATCATCGAGACCTTTAGCTAGGATAAAATCTCCACACAAAGCCAGCGGATCTTTACCCGGACATAGTCACCGCATATAGCCATCGGGTCTTAACCCGGACATAATCTCCGCATATAGCCATCGGGTCTTAACCTGGACATAATCTCCGCATATAGCCTTTGGGTCTTAACCCGGATTCACATCACATAGTTTCATGCATATCTATTCACATGTTACCACATTTCTCATAGCAAAATCACATTTGTAATTCAAGTCCACTCATTCGCGTATAGACATATAACAGGCTCATTGACGTTGTGTCGTAACATCATTCAAATCTAATACATGTATACTTCGTTTACTAAACTTTCAGCTGAATAAGCAAACACACATAAGTATATATATATCCCCAATCTTGTTCTTTGTTTAATTCTCTAATAG
The DNA here is from genome assembly GCA_020496765.1 of Gossypium stocksii. Lineage (NCBI taxonomy): Eukaryota > Viridiplantae > Streptophyta > Magnoliopsida > Malvales > Malvaceae > Gossypium > Gossypium stocksii. Next base: position 9,930,180 of record CM035623.1, read on the forward strand.
CCATTCGGCTATATATCAACATGTATAAGGTTTCTTTTTCAATAACCTTGTTATGGTAAGGACAATGAAACATCATTCATCTATCATATATGTATGTCATGGCATTTTAAATTAAATACCAAATTCAAATACTCAAAACTTACCTTGTTACAATCAAAATAAGAAACACATATATACATCCTTTACCACATACACACATACACACATTCGGCCAATCACATATATATCACAAGTCACTACAAGCTGACTTCCTGAACAACATTCACTAAATTATTCATAACTGGAGCTACGAAACTCCAAATCAAGTTCCATAAATTTTCCCTGAAACTAGACTCATGCAGCTTTCTACCATAAAATTTCCAGAATTTTTGGATTGACCAATTGATACAGTTTAATCATCAAAATTACCCCTGATTCACTGTCAGACAGTTCCGACCCTTCTGTACTAAAGTTTAATTATCTCTTAGTTCAGGTCTTGGATAATTTTCTTGTATATCTCTCTTGAAAATAGACTCATTAATGATTCTAAGCATATAAATTACATCTTATGGATAATTTTTTACAATTTATAATGATTTTCTAAAAATAGAACAGAGGATTTCGGAGTCAATCTGACACTGTCTCACATTACTTTAAATATCTCTTTTTTGGAAATTCTTTTGCTTATAGGGTTTCTTTTATAAGAAACTAGACTCATTAAGCTGTAATTAAATAATTTATTCAGCCTCTAATTCAGCTCCCATAATTTATGGTGATTTTTCCAAAACACATTACTGCTGCTGTACCAAGCAGATTTATACAAATTCACTCTTTAAAGCTCTTATTCCCATATTTAAAACATAACATCATATATGGCATCACTTAGAGAAGTCATTGACCTTAACATATATATACATAATTCATATTCATTCCATCATACATGTTTACCTTAATACATATTAATATTCTTAATTGAATGCATCCTTGGTCCTAAGCATGGTTAACCATTATTTCCACATCATAAAGGTCCAATTGGGCCGAATGTATACTTCTATAATTGCATACATAGAATTTTCATTTCATCAAGCTTACACTTACCCACTTAGCTGAATACCAATACTTATTTAGGCCACTTTTATCAAGGTTTAATTAGTTCACCTTGTTACTACAAATTTATGCACAACCGCACATACACATGCACATAAAATGCATACCTTAATATCATGTACTTCTATTTATAAGCACATAATAATTCCATTAACAAAAAGGGCCATTCGTTTTCTTAAAATTATAGATTAACAAATTTAAAAGTACATGAATCTTTCCAAGCTGGTACTTGGGTTCGAAAATTGGCACCAAACGGATTAACACCCTTAACTCAATATAATAACAATGTATAAACATAAATTTACAGCATTTGACCTCATTTCACTTAGGCTAACTACAAGGCCGAAAGTCCCCATATGAACAAAATCATTCATCCAATTTAAGGATTTATACAATCACAACCAAATCCATTTAATTTCCACCTAATTCCATTTTTTTTCCAAAGCTCAATTTAACCAATTAAGCAAGTACTACAAATGTTGCGCACTACTTCACAATTTATCTACAATTTCCGAATGGACTAATACTCCTCTTAGTTAATTTAAGACATACAAAGCATAATTTTTCACAATTAAACTTACAACTCACAATTTCGTTGGTTTTAACATCTAAATATTTATCTAACATTCATTCCTCAATTTCAAACACCAACTTCAAACTTCATTTCATTACTACCTTGACCGAATGCTTCATGTGTCTCAATAAGCAATAATTTAATCCTCTCTTAATTCAAATCCTCATTCGGCATTCATTCTAACACATACTAACATTTACAAATACAAATTTCCAAAATAATCACACCTTACCTTATACCATAATAGTCAAATGAAATTTTTGCTCATATTTGCCACTCATAGCAAATTTAGCTAATCTATACTCATCCTTACTCACTTATTATCATATATCATCAAAGCATCAACAACTTAATACTTGAAACCATAACCGAATGCTTCTTGAAATAAAATCACAAAAATTGACATATGGGTCATGTTGTGAGCTTCAAAATCAACTAAATTTCACAAAAATTCAAATGAAAACACATGAAATCTTACCTAAGTTAACCCTGTAACTAGCTGAATGCTTCATGACCGTCTTTCTATTTTCTTTTCTTTAATTTCGGCCATGGAAGCAAGAATGAGTCTTCAACTTTTTTATTATCACCATTTCCCTTATTTTAATGTCTTTTATTCATAATATTATTTTAGTTTTTATTTTATGCAAAAATAAGCACTTGTAATCACTAAAATACAAAACACAAACAACCAAAACATCATCATGAAGTGAGTTGGCCGGCCACTTAAAAGAAAAAGAGAAATTTGACATGCAAGCCCATGTTTTTAAACTATGCTATTATTTAGTCATAACACATTTAACTAGCACATTTCCAAAATTCATAATTAAGCCCTTTTAGGTGAAATTCATAATTATAACGCTAAACTAAAGCACCCAAGATGTCACACATGAATTGACACATGCAATGAGCATCAAAATAATTATTAAATTATTTTTGTGCCTCAGTTTTGTGGTCCCGAAACCACATTCCGACTATGGTCGTTTTAAGGCTGTCACATTGTAACTGTCTGATTGAATCATTATTGTGACTGAAAGAGAATCATCGTTACTATGACTGGATGGTATGTGCGACTGAGTGTCTGTGTGAGTTTGTAGACACTGATTGTAACTAACCGACTGTATAGTTATAGTAATTGTATCACTAATTGAGAACTATTGTTACTACAACTAAATGGTACTGCGGTTGTGTGACTGAGTGTGTTCTTAACATCCTTTAAATGTTGTTATCTGCCGGTACATCCATTGTGAATGTACCAACTGGTTCTATAAAGCTTTGTAAGTATGTTCCGCGTCTGAACTGCTTTTTAGCTTTCTATATCTTTTACTGTAGTTAGTTGGTTTTTATCTCACACTGAGCTTGTGTAGCTCACCCCCTCTTCTATTTCCCCTTTCAGGTATTTTCTTTGATTCTGATGCTGAACCTAGTACACGGAGGCCTGGGACAGTTTTGGTTATAATCGATTGTTTTTATTACACTGTTTTGGGAACTATAAAGTTTTATAATATTGTGGAATAGTTTCGTTAAAAACTTTTACTCGATTATTTGACTTTGACTGTTTATTAAACTTATATGTAATTTTTATTAAATGATTTTTAAGCAAGTAAATATTTGGATTGTGGTGATAACTAGTTTTTGTAAAATTTTTCTCACGATCACTTCGGTGATCAATGTAGGATCCGAAATTCAGCCTAAACTTCTAGGGTGGGTTTGGGTGTTACATGAAGCATGGCAAGAAAGAGTGAAAGCAGACAAAGTTTAATACAAAGTGAGTTCATTTATTTCCTAAAAGTTATTTCTCTTCCACCTTCTTCCAAAAAAATGGTATTTAGAGCTTGGTTCGATAGTCAGAGAAGATGACCAACAATGGAATGTTTCCATTTTAATTTCCTCGTCTTACAAAAGACTACTATGAAATTGGTGCCTCTGTATGAAGGTTCTACTTGGCTCACAAGATGTTTGGGAGATTACACAAAATGGTTATGATTTTCCTCAAGATAAGGCATCTTTGTTGCAACAAGATAGAGATGTCTTGGTGAGGACAAGGAAGAAGGATCAACAAACCCTCACCCTTATCTATCAATGTTTGGATGAATCGATGTTTGTGAATGTGGCTAATGCCAACATCGCAAAGGAAGCGTGTGAAATTTTTTAAATTTCTCTTCAAGGAGTTGAAAAAGTGAAGAAGGTTCGACTCTAATTATTACGAGGTGAGTTTGAAGCTTTGCAAATGAAGGAATCTAAGTCGATTTTGGACTATTATTCAAGGGTGTTGGCTATTTTTTATCAAATGAAGTGATATAGAGATACCTTAAAAAATGTTCGTGTTATTGAAAAGATCATTCGTTCTTTGGTTCTAAAGTTTGATTATATGGTTTGTGTCATTGAGTCAAAAGATTTAGACTCTATGACTAATGAACAACTAATAGATGAGTTGCAAGCACAAGAGGACAAATTCTAGAGGAGACAAGATAAGTCATTAGAACAAGCTCTCAAAGCCAATGTATCTTTGAAAGATTGCCAGGAAGAAAAGAACCAAAGAGGTTGAGGTCGTGGACATGGACGAGGATGAGGTTATGGCCAAGGAGGACATGGAAGAGGTGATTATGAAAATAACAACGGTAATGAGAGCCCATCAATTAGAAATCGTAGAAGAATAAGGGGAAGAGGAAAAAGTAATTATCAAAGATCGAATGAAATAAAGTGCTGAGTATGACTCATATTTCAATCAAATTTGAAAGATAATCTCCCAATTAAATTATTTTTATTTGTTTCCATGGAACTTTGATTAGTCTAGATTATTTTATTATTATTTGACCTACGAATTTAGCCTATAAATTGACTCTTTTACAACCTAAGAAAATACACCCATTAAAATATTAGAACTCATAACACTTTTGCAAAATTTTTTGTTTAAGTTTTGAGGGTTTTTTGTATTCAGTTTTTCGGGTTTAGTTTTTATCTTCATCTTTTGTACTCTTCGATTTTTTCTATTATAGTAAAATTATCTTTGCCCTTGGTTTTTTTATCCTCTTTGGAGTGGTTTTTTCCACGTTAAATTTGTATGTTTAATTTCTCAATTTCTTCCACTATTTTTTACTTATTCGTTGCTTAATTGGGTCGATCTCCAATAAATGGTATCAAAGCTAGTTCAATTTTCGTAGATCAGCCCGTTCAGAGATGACAACAACAAGGTTTGACATTGAGAAGTTCGAAGGTGTCACAAATTTCAATCTATGGCAAATTCAGATTATGACAATTCTAGTTCAGACCGGCCTGAAAAAGGTCGTTATTGGGGAAAAGCCTGAGAATCTAGATCAGACAGAATGGTAAAAACTTGATGAAAAGGCCTTGTATGCAATCTAATTATGCTTCGCGAATAGGGTATTGCATGAGGTATTGATGGAGAAAACATCATCCGCCTTCTGGAAAAGGTTAGAAACTTTTTATGTGACTAAGTTTCTGGCTAGCCATTTAATGTTGAAACATCTTTTTACGTTTCACATGAATGAATGTGAGCTTCTTAGAGATCACATCAGTCAATCTTTTACTCTTTTGAATGACTTAAATAATGTTGACGTTAAGATTGACGATGAAGATTAGGCTATGCTATTATTGTGCTCTTTACCCTTTTCATACAAGTCTTTTAGGGAGACATTGATTTATGGTATAGACAAACTCGACAAAGAATTTGATTTGGATAGCAAGGCAGATCGACAAGCTTCCATTTTGGTAGCATCAAAGAAGCGAGACAAAAAATGTGTTGCTATTGAAAGAAGTTAGGTAACGTCAAAGTAGATTGTTAGAAACTGTGAAATAAAATGACTGTTGAGAGTAACAAGGAAGATGTAGTTGATGCTAATTTGGTCGACAAAAGCAGTGATGATTTCTTATTAGTGTCAATGAGTGATAACTTCAAGCTTACGTCCGAGTAGATACTAGATTCGGAATGTTCTTTCCACATGTGTCCCAACAGAGAATGGTTCTTCACATATAGTTTGGTTGAAGGTGGAGTTGTGCGCATAGAAAACAATTCATCCAGTAAGGTAATCGGTATTGGTACTGTTAAAATTAAAATGCACGACAGGATGATTAGGACACTCTCAGATGTCAAGTATGTACTTGATTTACGAAAGAATCTCATCTCCTTGTGTATTTTAGTCTCAAAAAGTTAGAGAATCAACATCGAGTCGAATGACATTAAGATATCTTGTAGGGCTCTTGTTTTGTTGAAAGGTAAAATGACCAACAATCTTTATATTCTAGAACGTTGTACATGGGACAGTGAAATTAGACATCCCTCATCTGTTATAGAGTTGAAGTCAACTCATTTGGAGCGGAGGCAACTTGGTCATAGGAGGGAAAAATGTATGACTATTTCGTTGAAGAAAAGTTCTCTTTTGAATGCAAGTTTTAAAAAGTTAGGGCATTGTGTTTGTGAAAATCAAACCTGAGTTTAGTTTCGAGTTCGTGAAAAGTTAGGATATTGTGTTTTTGAAAGGTTTTGAAAACTTTTAGAGAATTTTGTGTTTACATTTTAAGGGTTCTTTATTTTCAGGTTTCGAGTTTCATTTTTATCTCCATCTTTTGTACTCTTTGTTCTTTTTCCACTATAGTAAAATTATCTTTGTCCATAGTTTTTTATCCTCTTTGGAGTGGTTTTTTCCAAGTTAAATTTGTGTGTTCAATTTCTCAAATTTTTTTGCTATTTTTTACTTGTTTGTTGCTTAATAGGGTTGATCCCCAACGGGAGGTATGACAAGTCTAGTGTTGAATGTTAAAATTGTCATAAATTTTTCCATTTTTCTTGGGAATGCCAAAATGATTCTAAAAAAAAGAAGAGAAGGTCAAACTCATTAAAGATCAGCAAGAAGTGGAGGAGCCAACTTTATTGCTAGCACCAAGAGTGAAGAAACTAATGATGCAAGCATATCGTATCTTGACAATGGAGCAAACAATCATTTGGAGACTCTTCGAAAGTCCAAATCCAAGGGAAATGTACCATTTTAATTTCTCTAAAGGATGATGGTCATAGCCTTATTACCTATGTTTACTATGTCCCCAAGTTAAAAAATAATATTTTGAGTTTGGGACGATTCCTTTAAAGGGGTTAAGAAATTTACATGAAAGATTGTTTTCTTTGGCTAAGAAACCAGTATGCCAACTTGGTTATTAAAGTATCCATGTTGAAAAATAGAATGTTTATGTTGAATCTCAAGAAAATTGAAGCAAAGTGCTTGAAGGCTAGTGTGAAGGATGAAGCATGGTGTTGGCATATGAAATTTGGCCACTTGAATTTTAGAGCACTCAAAGTTCTCGAAGAAAAGAAGATGGTTAAAGGAGTTCCAACCATTAGCCATCTTAATCAATTATGTGAGGCGTGTCTCCGAAGCAAGCATGCAAGATCAAACTTTCAGAAAGAAGCACATCAAGAGCAATCAAGCCTCTTCAACTTGTTTATACCGATGTGTGTAGACTAAGCAATTCACCATCATTTGGTAAAAGTAGATACTTCTTGTTTTTCATTGATGATTAGAGTAGAAAGACTTGGGTTTACTTCTTGAAGCAAAAATTTGAAGCCTTTGTTACATTTAAAAATTTTAAAGCTCTTGTCGAAAAGGAGAATGACTATGAGGTAAAATCTTTATGGTCTGATAGAGGAGGGGAATTCACTTTCAATGAATTCAATAATTTTTGTAAACTATATGGAATTCATTTTCCTTTAACAGTACCTAGATTGCCACAACAAAATAGTGTAGTGGAAAGAGAAAATAGAGTTATATTCTTAACATGGCTAGATCTATGTTGAAGGCAAAGAATATGCCCAAGGAATTTTGGGCCAAAGCTATTTCATGTGTAGTTTACTTGTCCAACTGCTCACCAACAAAGAACGTGAATGGTCTAACACCTCAGGAAGCTTGGAGTGGAAGAAAGCCAAGTGTTAGACAACTACGGGTGTTTGGTGGCATTACCTATGCCCATGTATCCAATCGAGATAGGTCAAAGCTTAATGATTGAAGTTCAAAGTATGTTTTTATTGGCTATGACTCAAACTCCAAAGGCTACAAGTTATAGAACCCAAGCAATGGAAGGATTATCATAAGCTAAGATGTTGAGTCTGATGAGCAAACAAGTTGGAATTGAGAGGCACAAGAAGAACAATATTATGATTTCTTTCCTTATTTTAAGGAAAAATAAGACACTGTGGCACCGGGGCAAGACATGACTCCTCCATCTTCACTTGCTCCAATCCATGAAGCAAATTTCAAAGAAATCTTGAGTGAAAGACCTCGAAAAATAACAAGTATCTATGACTTGTATGATGCTACTGAAGCTATTAAAGATTTGTTTTATCTATTTGTAAATAGTGAGCCACTTAACTTCGATGATGCCATGAAAGATGAAAGGTGGAGACTAGCCATGAATGAATAAATAAAATCCATTGAGAAAACCAACATTTGGGAGTTATCTGAATATCCAAAAGGACATTGTAACACCCCTAACCTGTATTCGTCGCCGGAATAGGGTTATGAGGTATTACTAAACAAGGCACAACATCCGAATAATCATATAATAGAATAAGTCCTATTTGTGTATTTACAATTATAAATAAAACATGAATATTTCTGAGTCACACAACATTTACAGATTATGTCACAAAGTTCAATTAAAATCAAAATTACAAGATCGAAGATTTATAATGAGCACAACATTTTAACAAATTTCAAAATGAATGAAATGTGCTTTATTATGCCTCAAGGCCGAATATGTATATTACCTCAATCAAAATTTGAGCTTTTAACTCATGTAATATGTGCTCATACTAGACCAAAATTTAAATGCAGCATTTACAATATATACATATATATATATATATATATATATATATCCATTACTATATAGCATATGCACATAACAGGGATAATACAAAAGATTCAATCAACTATACTAGCATGGATCATATAAAGTGCGCATATTTAAAATACATATCACCATTTACTTATACCTATTTTTTCATAAAACAATCATGATCCTTAATAGCATAGGGTACTATTCATTTGGTCAACTTCTTAAACTTAGCCAAAAGCAATATGCTTAATACTTGTACATTTGCCAATGTCCACTTTTGACTTTAATCAATCATTTACAAATTAAAACATTACAAGGAACGAAACCCATATATATAAAATATAATTCGCTTTTCTCATTAATATCATAAATATACATATATGCATAATATATAGCAACCATTTTGACTATTACATTAATTTACCAAACCGAATTCAATTATAAACCAAATTATAAATCTATACCTTAACAAGCATATATATCAACCAATCTTACACGTACTCACTTATAAACAAATTATAGTAGAATTACCCAAAGCCAAGACCAAGCATAATCATCATAATTCATTTATCATGAATTAGCATAACCGAATATGCATATCAACAAAGTTCATATATATATAAACATGTCATAACCGAGCTATCAATCAAACATATCTGAACCATGACTTTATACAATTATTAATATAGCACATAAAAATCGAATATACAATTACAACCATCATTCATTTTCAAACATACAAATCTTCAAGCATCAATAAACCATTTCAACATCACTTTAACCTTATGTCATAATTGATTATACCCAACTACCAAACACATGATCAACCCTCAGCCAAAACACAACAAGCATAATTCACACCTATTTTCACATAATCGAATAATCCAACCAAATAATTGTAACAACCACACCATTTACTCATAGCATATAACCATACTTATCAATATAAACAAGCCATTTTCGCATGGCTTATTATATACACAACATTAAAAATATATCCAAAAGATAGTATAGCCTATGCATACCATAGGTTTCAAGTTTAACCTTTAAAGGTACCAATAAACAGACGATAGTGTGATTGACTTCACTGACAATCCCCGAGCCTATAACTAGTCTCCAAATCTATAAAACAGAAGTAAAAAAACACACAGAGTAAGCTATTATAGCTTAGTAAGTCATAAGTAATTTAAACAACTCAATGACATAGTAAACACAATTTAATCACACCACTTTATACTATCAGAATCACATTTAATTTCAAGCTTACAATTTCATGTACATCATATACTTTCATATATAATCTTTACCTTGGTCGAATATACATACATTTATTATCAATGAATCATTCAATCTCGAAGCCATAATATTGTTTTATAACTAAACACAAATATAGTCATAAATCAAACTTTAATATCACATACTTATTCATAATGTGTGGTCAAACATACTTCTCATATACACATATAATTTCATTAGCATCATGTATAATTTGTATCACGTATTCATTAGCCAACTTACCTTATTATAAATATGCAATCATAGTCACATACCTGATTACTTTAGCTTAATTTACACATTTATTCACAACTTATCATTGCGAGTTGAACCATTCGGAATAAAATAAAACACTCGAATAATCACACATATCGTACAATGCCAACGCCCCACATGTGGTCTTACATGTAATCACATAGTGATGCCGCTATCTCATATAGGGCCTTACTCGCAATTACAAATCGATGCCACTGTCCCACACTGGGTCTTACTTGAAATCACATCTCGTTGCCACTGTCCCATACAGGGTCTTACACTAGAACACTAATCTCGTGATTGTGATGAAGTAATAAATTGATCATACCTAAAAACTAACTATTATCATGATAAAATGCAAGCGCACCTATCGAAAAGTAGTATAGCTAGTGGCAAGACCGGAATATCAAATCCAAGGAACTAAAAGTACTAGTAATGGCTTTCTTCCTAATATCTAGCCTAAAAATAAAGAGGGGGTTTGGTTATAAACTATCTAAACTAAACTAAAGACACGGCAAAGAGTAAATTGGGGAAATTACTTTGGGAAAACTGAATGATAAGGACCATACCTAAGGAAGAATCCACCTAGACTTCACTTGTTATCTAACTCTAAACTAGGCGATTTCTTTATTTGACTTGATCCGTAGAGATCCCTAAATTATGTTAATATCTCTGTCGAGAATAAGAAAAACTAATCCTAGGTTGATTAATTGAAATCTCTTTCTAATTAAAACCCCTAGTCTTGCATTAACTCGATCTATGGATCCCCATATTAGATTTGACTCTAATCCAGCAGATTTTCGTCGTCCTATGTCTAGGATTGCAAAAAACTCCGCTTAATTGTGTTGGATCTACTCTTAAATAGGGACTTTTGCTCCTCTGCCTAAGCACATTCGACTTAAATTAATATCCCGAAAATATCAATTCAAGAATTAAAAACACAATTAAGAACAAGTCAAATATTTATATTAAAAACACAATTAAGAACAAGTCAAATATTTATCATATAGTTCAGATAACAATAACAAGATTCGTCTTAGGTTTCATCCCCCTCAAGTATTTGGGGGTTTAGTTCATATTTATAAAAAAAACATCTCAGAATAAATAAAATGACAAAACATAAGAAAGCCTAAAACTCCTGAAAGGATTGAAGGGAGATCCTCTATCTTGATGTAAATCCTAGCTTCTGAGATGGATCAACCGGCTTTCCTTCGAGTAATTCCCTACCTTTAGCTCTCCGTCTTGGTGGGAAGATCTTCACCCTTGTAGTTGCCTCCTAGAGTCTTTATATAGAGTTTGGAATGTCTTTCTTAGCCTCTGAGTAGCTTTTTCTTCGTGAAATTAAACTTCATCATGACAGGGACACGCCCGTGTGAATCGATGTTGAGCCGTGCTCAAGCCTGTTAATGTGGCATGGCCGTGTGACACACTCATGTGGTGAACTCTAGGCCATGTTGATTATTGATTTGGGCCTAATTTACCCGTTTTTGGCCCGTTCCTTGCTCTTTTCTCTTCCTTATGCTCACCTGGGTATAAAACATGAAATTAAAGGTCTAGGAGCATCAAATTCCACAAATCAAAGGATAATTCATCCAAAAATACACTAAGCATGAGGTAAAAATATGTATAATTTACGGTTTATCAAATACCCCCACACTTAAGCCTTTGCTTGTCCTCAAGCAAAATCTCAACTTGCAATTAAAAATCATTCTTCTCAACTTATAATCCTTATCAATAATGTTTCAAACTAATCCACAAGTAATCATACATTGAAAATTCAACCAAAAGAAAATTAACGTCTCAAACAATCTAAGTTGAGAATCTTATCACCGAAACATAGGTTTCCTCCCTTCTTCTTGGTAATTACCTTGAACTCAAAATCAAAAAGAGTTGACATCCTCACTAAAGATTCACTCTATCCACTCGAAATGTTTAGGGTTTAGAAATTAAGCACTCATTAGTCAACATGAAAAGTTATTACCATAAGCTTGCAAGAAAATCAAATCTCTACCACTATGTATTGACATGATACATCGATCAAAAGGTCTTTCAAGGGTTGTAATGTAGCCTTAGTTAGGGGTGTGGTCACAAGCTGAAAAAGAGGGTTAGAATCGAGATTGAATTGAAAAATCATCTAATTAGAAAAATCTCTATCATTAAAACATATTCCTAGAATAAAGCCTTTTAGATGACATCGTTTAAGAACAAAAGCTCAAAAATTACATGAAAATATGCAAAACATTGAATTACAATTGAAATATACATATGTTTTTTTTTGTAAGAACAAGTCAATTAAATATTTATAAACTTTACAAGCTGAAAAGGGGAACAAAGCTAGATAATTATTCAACTCAAATCTCGACAAAAATAGGGATCAAAATAATTGAAGGGAATTCAACAAAAAATGGGTTATAGGTTAATATTGAAGGTAAGTCAATGAATGGTATGTTAGGCTCAATGGGGTTCACTAGGGGTTAATTTTGAAGGTAGGCTTTTATGGAGTAAGTGGGTTAAAACCTAGGTGCCTTTATCATTTCGGTATATCAAATCAATGATGTGGTCTCGACATGTATAATCGAAGCAAGTTTTAGAATAACAGATCCATATTGACTCACTCAAAGCAATAATAAAAGTGAGCACGAAAGGAAGTATGCTCAAAAGGCTCAAAAATCTCACCAAAATTATGGCTTTTGATGTCAATCCTGCGAATTTCGAATTTCAAGATAACACTTAAAATTGGGGAAAAACAACCTAGAAAAAATTTAAATTCTCAAAAATTTCAACTTATCATGCTTGATTCTCTAATGTCTTAAAGTCCGAATAATCAAAGCATAAGTACCTATGTCTTAATTCTCAATATATCAATAAAAAATCATAAATCAATCAGAATTCATTCTATTTGTTAAGGCCAAGATTCATGGATTTGAGAATAATGCAAAAAGTTAGTGGCAAAAATTTTCAGGGGTTCGAGGATAATGCAAAGAATGAAATTGACTCCCCCCACACTTAAAATGTACATTGCCCTCAATGTACAAAGATAAATTTAGTGAAAATAGAAGCATAAAATCATAAGATAGGGAGAGAAGTGAAACTCCCTGAATATTTGGATGAATTCCTTGAGTTGGAGGTGTGAAGATTTGTAGGAAAGGGTGTTGATTCACAATTTCTGTGCCACAAGAATATGATGATCGGTGTCATGGTGGTGAGGGTTGTGGTCGTGTAGGAACCGACAGTCGTGGCAGGGTTTTCCCATTAGAGATGGATTTGAGCTGTAAAGCTCATTTGAAACTACGATAGTATTTATAAATTTTTAGGGAATTTAGATTAGCACAATGTACTCGTTAGTAAATAGTATTTATAAGTTCTTAGAATACTGAAATTCAAATAATGAAAACGAAAAGGTTTAAATGAAATAAAAGGAAAAAGGAAAATAAAAAGGAAAATAAAGGAGAAGATAAAAAGACTCGTGAGTCCTAATCTTCAGATGGTTCGTGAGATGGGGGCGGCGGTGTGAGATGGAGATGCTGACAAATCTAAGATAGAGTAGCATCAATGTGATCAAGGCGCTAAAAATACTGTTGCTGGAATTGTGCGAATTGCTCAGAAGTGACAGAATCTAAAGCTACCGCATAAACTAGACGGCGAGTGGACGGTGGCTCCTCGTGGGATAGGGGGACATCATCAAGAATGTCCTCTGGGTCCTCCTGCTTAGTGGACTGAGATTGGCAGTATTGAGAAGGGTCGGTCCCATGTCGGCGCTCAATCATCCTTATGTGAAGCATACTTTGGATTCCTTGCAGGGACATCTGTCTGATGAGAGTGTAAGAGGATGTCTAGGCCTCTGTGTTGAGGAGGCCAAAGTAGCCGGCCAGACGAGTTACATATGGGCCCATTGAGATCACACCCCTTCGATGCCGCTTGGTTTGGTGCTGAATGGCATGGGCGATAAAGTAGGTAAGGTCGAGCACGTGCTTGTGAGACATGCTCCACAAGAAGTAAGCGTTGTGGGTGTTGATGACGCTAATGCTCTCACATCTACCCGTCAATGTGTGTGCGAGTAAAGCATGTAGGTACCTCAGTGATGGGGCGAGAGCAGTCGCCTTGGAGTGATTGGGGTCGTATGTGGCTGGAGCAGGGACCAGGGCCTGCCAACACTTAGATGGTGGGAAGTGGATATGGCCGTGAAGCTTTGAGAGGTTTCCCTCCTCCAAAAACTGCACGGTGTATAGTCCCAGTGCTGTACTGAACTCCGGTACATTAAGTTGTCGAATAGTGCCTCCGAGGCAGAACTGGACCATCTCTGGATCGTTATATCTTGACATAACCGTTTGGAGGTGGAATGTAGAGTAGAGCTCTAAGGTAAGCTCGAGATAGGTGGGCTCAACATTTGGAAGAATTGGTCCTACGAGTCCGTCGTCAACAGGGCCCGTACTGCATCAGCCAATTAGACCCGTTCTAATGCGGCCCAATCGATACACCTTCCTACTCCGAGGGGTCTTGCCCTTAGAATTTGAAATAGTTCCTCTTGGGAGCTTTGCAGAAAGTTGAGGAAGGGGTGTCCAATTTCATTTGTGGCTTTGGAAGAGGAACCACTGGAGCCCTTTCATTTTTTAGAGGCAGGGACAGCGGCTTTCTTCCCTCGGGATGATGACATGGTTCCTGAAAATAAAATGAAAAAATGAGAATAAAAAAATAGAAATAAGTTATGAGGACTCAATAGTTCATAATTTAATTGACAAATTAGACTAACCAAGATTACTAAATACTTCATGCAAGAGATGAATTCAAAGACAAATTTAATCCTAAGCATAGAATCAAATAATGGAGACATGGGTATCAATTTATACTAAGAATAAAATTGTTCAAGATAGTTAGAAGTGGCAGCCAAAGGATAGTTCTAAATGGCATAATAAGTTTCCTTGTTTAATCATGTAAAATGTATAAGAATTAGATCAATAATAATGTAAACAACTAAAAAAAATGAAATCATGAATAGATAGATAGTTAAAAGACATTAAAAATTAAGAGAAAAAGGGAGAAAGGGGAATCGAAAATGTGAGATTAAGAGCGAAACACAGTCGTGGTGGTGCTTGCACAAGCGTGGTATGGGTGGAGAGGTATTAGGGTTTTGAATGAAGAAGATGATGAATAGTGAAGGGTTTTTCTAGAAATTGGGGCATACGGGCGTGTCACACGCCCGTGTGAATCATTTTTAGCCTGTGTGGTTCGATTTTCAAGGGTTTTAGTGTGCCTAAGTCATGGCATACGCTCGTGTTCTTTGGACGTATTAGGGCACACGGCCGTGTGGCACGGCCGTGTCCTTCGATGTTCGTTTCTCCCATGCCCGTGTATGGGGTCACACGTCCGTGTATGAATTGGCAGGTTCAACCATGGGGTTAGGACATGGGCGTGTCTCATGCCCGTGTTAAATTAATAGGATCGACCACGGCCTAAGGACACGGGCATGTCGCACGCCTGTGTTGATTTGTTAAGTTTGGCCACAGCCACCTCACACGACCGTGGCTAATTGTCGCAGCTCGTGTTGATTTGTCAGGATTGGCCAAGCCACCTCGCACAACCGTGGCTAATTGTCCCAGTCCATGTGTTGGGAAAATTTTTGTCTTGTTTGTGCACAGCCGTGTCGCACGGCCGTGTCTTTGCCCATTGTGTCCCCACGGCCTTAGGCACGCTCGTGGGCATGGCCGTGTGGCTTGAAAAACCTGCATTCAGGAGGTTAGTTGATGAATTAGAGAGCTTAAATAAAAGAACTTTACTATGTCAGTGCTCGGGTTGCCTCCCGAGAACCACTTGTTTATAGTCTAAGCTCAACTTCTTTCAAGCTTGCATGGTCACGGTGGTTTGAGGAGTTCGAACTCCTCTCTCTTGCTATTAGTTTCACTATCAAAATAAGGTTTGAGTCGAGTATAATTTACCTTGAAAGTGCCAAATGTCTTATGTGTTATCTCGGCTGTACCATTGGGGAAAATATTCATTATCGTGAAAGGAGGGGTATCACCTGTATGAGCTTTTGAATTCAAAATTTGAGAATCTTCCTCCTTTAAGTATACCTTATCCCCTACCTTAAATTGATTCATTTTTACCTTAGGATTGTCATGGTGATGCTCTGGTTCGATGTGGCATATTTTGTGTTTCTCTTGGCGGTAGTTCAACCACTCGTCCAGTTCTTTAATCTGTAGCATTTGTTTTTTTTTTGGGTCCCCTTAGATGGACTTGTCTGTTGTTTGATCGAACTTATGTGAAGAGTATCCTGCAAAGAAGGTTGGGCGGTGAGATTATTTTTATTATCAGGACCCGTAATAATATCTTTATCATTGACAGTCTTATTAGAGTTACGAGCCTGCAACGCAATTTTGCCATCACCTACATGAAGTGTGAGCTCATCTGTGCCTACATCAATTATGGTTCTAGCAGTTGCTAAAAAGGGTCGCCCTAGAATTAGGGGTATATTGCTATCCTCATCTATGTCTAGAACAACAAAGTCGATTGGGAATATAAATTTATCAATTTTGACAATTACATCTTTGATTATACCCCTAGGAAATCTAATGGTTTTATCAGCCAATTGGATGCTCATTTTAGTTTGCTTAGGTTGCCCAAGACCTAGTTGTTTAAACAATTTGTATGGCATTACATTAATATTCGCTCCTAAATCGGCTAAAGCATTTTTAACATCTAAGCTACCAAGTAAACAAGGAATTGTAAAACTCCATAGATCTTTTTGTTTGTTGGGTAGCTTATTCTGCAAAATGGCTAAACACACTGCATTTAGTTCCACATGAGATGTCTCATCTAACTTTCGTTTGTTCATCAAAAGCTCTCTTAAAAACTTAACAGTGTTTGGCATTTGTGAAAGAGCTTCAATAAACGGTAAGTTAATATGTAATTTCTTTAAGAGTTAAAGGAAGGAATTTACCGAATTACTTGTCTATGCGGTCTTTCCTTATCGCGTTAGGATATGAGACACGAGGCTTACATTCTTTAACAACCAATTCTTTGTGACTTACCTCATCCTTATCTCTACTTACCACAGGCTCCTTACTTGGCTCTGGGTTGGTTTTAGCTAACCCTTATTCATCAATCGTGTCGATGGCATGGAGTTGCTCCTTAGGGTTAGTCTCGGTGTTGCTTGGTAAACCACCTTGTGGTCTTTCAGAAATTAGCTTAGTGAGCTGGCTTATTTGAGTCTCGAGTCCTTGGATGGATGCTTGCTGGTTCTTGAGTGCTGTCTTGGTGTTCTAGAAATGGGTTTCTGACACAGAGATGAATTTCGTGAGCATCTCCTCAAGGTTCAGCTTTTTCTCTTGCTGGTAAGGTGGTTGTTGAAGTCCCGGAGGAGGTGGTGGTCTCTAATTTCCTTGATTAACTTGTCCTCCCCATGAGAAATTGGGGTGATTCCTCCAACCTGCATTGTAAGTGTTACTATAAGGGTTATTTTGAGATCTAGAATTGTTACCCATATAGTTGGCTTGCTCGGTTTCCATGCCATATCCATAAGTTGGTACTCAGAATTGCTCATGTTTCCTTGGATTGAGTCGCATTGCATCACTGGGTCTACCTACGTAGAACCAACTAAACCGTCAATCTTTTTATTTAAGAGTTCTACTTGATTAGAAATAATAGTGACCGCATCAATATTAAAAACCCCTGCAGCTTTTTGTGGCTTTGCTCTCATGACTTGCCACTGATAGTTGTTCAGTGACATCTCCTCTATAAACTCGTAAGCTACTTCTGGTGTTTTGTTATTGATTGCTCCACCGGCAGCTGCATCGATCATTTGTCTCGTAGAAGGGTTCAAACCATTATGGAAGGTTTGAACTTGTAACCAAAGGGGTAACCCATGGTGAGGGCACCTTCTCAATAAGTCCTTGTATCTCTCCCAAGCATCGTAAAGTGTTTCTAAATCCATCTGTACAAAAGAAGAGATATCATTCCTCAATTTAGTCGTTTTAGCCTGCGGAAAATATTTAAGTAAAAATTTTTCAGTCATTTGTTCCTATGTAGTGATAGACCCTCGTGGTAAAGAATTTAACCACATTTAGCTTTATTCCTCAAGGAAAATGGGAATAACCGAAGGCGAATGGCATCATCAGAAACGCCATTTATTTTAAATGTGTAGCATAATTCCAAAAAGTTGGCTAAACAAGCGTTAGGATCTTCATCCTGCAAACCATCAAACTGAACAAACTATTGTATCATATGAATAGTGTTAGGTTTCAGTTCAAAATTATTCACAGCAATAGTAGGCCTAACAATAGTAGATTCTGTACCAGCCAAATTAGGTTTAGCATAATCATACATAGTACGAGGAGCAGGATTTTGCTCGACAGGATTTGCGGCTACTACAGGAGGTAGCTGATTATCCTGATTTGCCTCCATCTCTTCAGTAGGTTCAAGTTCTTCTGCTTGTCCTTGTTCTAGGTATCGTAAGCTTCTTCTTATCTCTCTGCAAGTTCTACGAACTATGGCTTCTAAATCGTCGTCAAACAATAATGGTCCTCTAGGGTTTCTTCTAGTCATAAACTAGAGACACCTGGAAGAGAAAAAGAAAATTTTAGTAAATAAAAACCTAAAATAAAAATAGAAAATAAATTGCAACAAAAGTAAAGATGGCTAAAGTAATAGGAATCGAGTGTTCCTAATATCTTAGTTCCCCGGCAACGGCGCCAAAAACTTGATCTCGTGATTGTGATGAAGTAATAAATTGATTGTACCTAAAAACTAACTATTATCATGATAAAAGGCAAGCGCACCTATCGAATAGTAGTATAGCTAGTGACAAGACCGGAATATCGAATCCAAGGAACTAAAAGTACTAGTAATGGCTTTCTTCCTATTATGTAGCCTAAAAATAAAGAGGGGGTTTGGTTGTAAACTATCTAAACTAAACTAAAGACAAGACAAAGAGTAAATTGGGGAAATTACTTTGGGAAAACTGAATGATAAGGACAATACCTAAGAAAGAATCTACCTAGACTTCACTTGTTATCTAACTCTGAACTAGATGATTTCTTCATTCGACTTGATCCGTAGAAATCCCTAAATTATGTTAATATCTCTGTCGAGAATAAGAAAAACTAATCCTAGGTTGATTAATTGAAATCTCTTTCTAATTAAAACCCCTAGTCTTGCATTAACTCGATCTATGGATCCCCATATTAGATTTGACTCTAATCTGGCAGATTTTCGTCGTCCTATGTCTAGGATTGCGATCAACTCCGCTTAATTGTGTTGGATCTACTCTTAAACAGGGACTTTTGCTCCTCTGCCTAAGCACATTTGACTTAAATTAATATCCCGAAAACATCAATTCAAGAATTAAAAACACAATTAAGAACAAGTCAAATATTTATCATATAGTTCAGATAACAATAATAAGATTCATCTTAGGTTTCATCCCCCTCAGGTATTTGGGGCTTTAGTTCATATTTATAAAAAGAAACATCTCAGAATAAATAAAATGACAAAACATAAGAAAACCCAAAACTCCTGAAAGGATTGAAGGGAGATCCTCTGTCTTGATGTAAATCCTGGCTTCTGAAATGGATCAACCGGCTTTCCTTCGAGTAATTCCCTGCCTTTAGCTCTCCGTCTTGGCGGGAAGACTCTTCACCCTTGTAGTTGCCTCCTGGGGTCTTTATATAGAGTTTGGAATGTCTTTCTTAGCCTCCAAGTAGCTTTTTCTTTGTGAAATTGAACTTCATCACGACAGGGACATGCTCGTGTGGCATGCCCATATGAATCGATGTTGAGCCCTGCTCAAGCCTGTTAATGTGGCACGGCCGTGTGACACACCCGTGTGGTGAACTCTAGGCCGTGTTGATTATTGATTTGGGCCTAATTTGCCCATTTTTGGCCCGTTCCTTGCTTTTTTCTATTCTTTATGCTTACCTGAGTATAAAACATGAAATTAAAGGTTTAGGAGCTTCAAATTCCACAAATCAACGGATAATTCATCCAAAAATAGGCTAAGCATGAGGTAAAAATATGTATAATTTACGGTTTATCAAACACTTATCAGAATTCTTTTGGTTTGTACGGGACTTTCAGAGTCGTATTTCAATTAAATTGAACTTGTACACATTGTTTCCATATATATATATATATATATATATATACACATTCGGCTATCTCATATATATGCACATAAATCCAATTCAACAATTTAAGTTCACATGTATTCAAAATTAACAACATTTATTTGCTTATAGACTTACCTCGAACAGCGATAATTGAAAAGGAACAACTAATCAACAACTTTGGTTTTCCCCCGATCGACGTCCGATTTCTTTGATTCTTGATCTTGATTAAGCTCCCAAATAGCCGAAACTCACAAAGCTTATTTTCTTTTCTTCCTTTTGATATTCCGTCATAAAACAATAAAATGAATGCATGTTCTTTATTTTATGTTTTTTTAACAAATATTATTAATCATTTTACATATTTAACCTTTATATAATAACTAAACCATATTCGTTAAGGCCACAACCATCCATCACATGTTCTTATGGTCAAATTGCAACTTAAATACCTCATGCAATAAAGACAACAATAATTTGGCCCTTACAAATTAAACCATCAAATTTTTATTTTACGCTATTAACCCCCTTTATTAATTCAGGCACTCAAACAACAAAATTAAAACACGAAATTTTCATGATTATAAATTCACACATAATAAACATAGAAAATAATATTTAGATATTTTTTGACTCGAATTCGTGGTCCCGAAACCACCATTCTAAATAGGGTCTAAATCAGGCTGTCACAACCATGAAGCTATTGGGGTCTAGTGGATTTTCAAGAAAAAGAAGAATGCAAGTGGAGAAGTGTTGAGGTACAAAGCAAGGCTACAAAAAAAGTATGGGATAAATTATGATAAAGTCTTTACACACGTTGCCTAAATTGAAACAATTCGTTTGCTTATTTCCTTAGCGGCTCAAATAAAGTGGAAAATACATCAACTTTAAGTGAAATCAACAATTCTTAACGGTTTCTTGGAAGAGGAAGTTTACATTGAGCAACCCATGGGATATAATGTCTAAGGACAATAAGATAAATGCCTGAGGTTGAAAAAGACAATATATAGGTTAAAACAAGCACCCCGTGCATAGTATAGCAATATCTACAAGTCTTTCGAGACAATGGATTTGTTCGGTGTCTTCATGAACATGCACTCTAAGTCAAGATAAATGATGGTAGAGATATCTTGGTAATTTTTCTTTATGTGGATGATTTGATCTTTACAAGAGACAATCTAAATTTAATTGAAGAATTCAAGAAGCACATGTCACTTGAATTCGAGATGACTAACGCGGGTGTCTCATTATTTGGGCTTAAAAGTGAAACAAACGGATGACGGCATATTCATCTCGCAAGAAGGTTATGCAAAACAAGTGTTGAAGAAATTCAAATGCTTGATTGCAATCCTGTTGAAACTCTAATGGAGTGTGGAGTGATGTTGTTAAAGTTTGATGATGGAATAAAAGAAGATCCAACTCTTTTCAAAAGTCTTGTGGAAAGTTTGAGATACTTGACATGTATAAGGCCCAATATCCTATTTGTAGTGGGTGTAGTGAGTTACTACATGGAAGCTCCTACATCAACTCACATGAAGGCTACTAAAAGGATTCTTTGTTACCTAAAAGGTACTTTTGGATTCAAGTTATTATACTAATCTTCTTATGACTTTCAACTTATGGGATTTTGTGATACCGATTTTTCCAGTGACATTGATGGTAGAAAAAGCACCACTGGATTTGTGTTTTTCTTGGAGATTGTTGCATCTTTTGGAGTTCTAAGAAACAAACCATTGTGTTAACACCCCAAACCCAACCTAGACATTATGGCCGAATTAGAGAGTGTTATAAAGAAGTGTTTTAAAACACGTCTCAATAAAAATGGTTATACATTATCCTTTAAAGTATTTGATTAATTCGCATAAAACCACAATTTATCAATCATCATAATTTAAAAAAAAAAAAACTTAAACGCAACCAAACCAAAACCAACAGTTAAAACCATACAATCCAAAGATCCCAAAAATTAAAAACTCTCAAATAAATCCAGAATTTAAAATACTGAAAACTAATGGTAATAGGAAAATAGTTTCCCAATGAGTGGTCATCGTTGAGCCTCTGTCGCATTGACCTGCCTATGACTGAGGTTACCTGTACAGATCAGACAAATAGATGTGAGTTTTTGTAAACTTAGTGTGTAACCCAACAGAAATAGTCATGCAACATTCCTAGAATCTCACATGTAGATAGAAATAGAATCGGACCTAAGTTCTTAATAGATATAGATGTATAGAAAAGGTATACAAAATCCTACCCCCATCCTCTACACACCATTTCTGACCATCCCATCACACCATGTGGGATTAAAAGCACCTATCCCATTCCTATACACCATATAGTGTTGATGCGACACAAAACAGAATAATATACAACCAAGTTGCCAGATAATAGGCGAAAGGTTGCCGTACAGATCAGTTCCTCCATATCTGCAAATCCCACCCCAAACACAGATACAGAATTAATAGAATTATCATGATTAATATGCTCGTATACAGATAACATATAGACTCAAATAGAACAGTTAGACATACATATCAGTTTCTTACTCAAATAAGACCATCAGAATAGCAGATCATAAGAATTAGGGTTTAGTTCCCCTTACCAACCTTACAGTAGGCCCACAGTCGATTGGAATAACCCGTGCGACCCTAGGGAAAATTTTAGAAATTTTGGTCCCACACGCCCAATCTGGCCTAGCCTGTTTGGCCTACACGGCCACACTTACGACATTTACACGACTGTGTCTCGTACACGATCGGCCACACGTCTCTGTGGCATCAACAATACCCTTTTTTGACTTTCACTGAACCTCAATTTTTTGTGTTTAGGGTACATATCTGGTACGATTTTGATGCGAAAATCACTCCTGAGACCACCAGAACCTAAAATTGATCATTAAAAAGCTAAATTAGCCTCCTAAATCAATGCTAAGCCGAAACTATATCAAACCAATCAGTCCATTGATCAACCAAAACCCTCACCTTCAAACGAACAATGGTGGTTTCATGTAACTATGGCACCGATAGATAGCTCTGAGCCCCTTGATCTTCCTTTAAACAACATTAACGAAACCTCATCAACCAAAAATTTACCAACCAAAAACCATAACCCCACGTACCACATTTACCAAATTGAAATTGGGTACCAAAAATTGAAACACGGCGAATTGTACGAAAAATTGGTTATCGAATCGAAAAAGAGAAAAGAAGAGCAAAAATTTGACAATAGTCAAAAAGAAAAAGAAGAAAGAACGTCAAAACAGAAAACAATTTTGGGGAGAGAAAAATTAGAAAAAAATAGAATAAAAATAAATTAAACTCAAAATAAAATCCCACTATATCGACCCCTAACTGACTGATAACTACCCACTTATACATACTTTTAATTCCATCCAAACTCTCTCAGACAATCGAAGCAAAAATTATCACCCTCGCTCATATAGGGATTCAAACACAAGACCTCCAGCAAGCTAACTTCTTACCACTAGAACCAGCAAGCTCATTCTGATATAGATTTATAGACAATTTTACATAAGCCCACCCAACAGGGATAAGGCTTGGATCTGAAATAACAAAATTTCCCAAATGTGGAACTTGAACCCTAGACTTCATACACACACCCAGAACACTTAACTATTAAAGTAGATACACATTCGTGTCAGATTTCACAAAAATAAAAATAAATTAATTAGGGCGTTACAACTCTACCCCTAAATGAAATTTTGACCTTAAAATTTACCTAATCTGAACAGGTGAGGATATTGCTAACGCATCGAGTCCTTAGGTTCCCACGTGGCTTCCTCAGTGCCATGATTCTGCCACAGAACTTTAACCAATAGAATGGAGTTCTCCTTAGAACCTTAATAACTCGATCCAAAATCTGAACCGGTTGCTCCTCAAAATAAAGTCCGGTCTAGCCTCTATATCCTCAATAGAGACAATGTGAGATAGACTAGACTGATACCACCTCAACACTGAAACGTGAAACATATCATGGATATGATCTACCTTTGGAGGTAGCCCTAATTGGTAGGCAGCCGATTCCACACTCTTCAGAATCCGATACGGCCTAATGAACCTAGGGCTTAACTTGCTTTTACGACCGAACCGTAGAACTTTTTTTCATAGAGATACTTTAAGAAATACAAAGTCTCCCACAGATTCACATAAGACTTCTGTCTATCAAAAGATGCCTTTAGACAATCTAGAATCAGTCTAACCGTATTTTTAGTCTCGAAAACTAACTCAAGACCCAATGCTCGTAGCACATCCAACTAAGTCCAACATAGCAGAGTACGACACTTACAACCATTCAGAGCTTCATAAAGTACCATCTGGATGCTAGACTGGAAAATATTATTGTAGGTGAACTCAGCTAATCACAGAAAATCCTCCCAACTACTTCAAAAATCAATCACGCAACTCTGAGGCATATCCTCCAATATTTGAATCACCTTCTCAGATTGACTATCAGTCTGAGGATGGAACACAATACTGAAGTCCAATCTCAATCCCAGAGCTTCATGCAATTTCTTCCAGAACCAATAAGAGAAGCGAAGATCCCTATCAGAGATTATCGAAATCGGTACCCCATGCAATCTTACAATCTCGGAGATGTAGAACTTCGTTAAATTTTGCAGAGAATAGTCCATCTGGACCAAAATAAAATGGGCAGACTTGGTCAATAGATCCGCGATGACCTATATAAAATCCTTCTTGGTGGGTGTTAAAGGTAACCCACAAACGAAGTCTATCGTCATATGTTCCCATTTCTACAAGGGAATCTTAACAGGTTGGAGCAAAC
The DNA here is from genome assembly GCA_020496765.1 of Gossypium stocksii. NCBI lineage: Eukaryota > Viridiplantae > Streptophyta > Magnoliopsida > Malvales > Malvaceae > Gossypium > Gossypium stocksii. Next base: position 9,955,116 of record CM035623.1, read on the forward strand.
CTGAAGGCAACTGGTGCTCAACTTTAACTTGCTGGCATGTCAGACAATGAGTAACAAAATTTGTTAGCTCTCGTTTCAAACCCGACCACTAGAACAATTCACGAAGATCTCGATATATTTTATTACCACTAGGATGCATAGCATAAGGGCTGCTATACACCTCTCCTAGAATTGACTGCCCTAGATCAGAATCATTTGGTATAAAAACCCGTCCTCAGAAATACATAACTCTATCCTTATTCAGTCCAAAATTAAAAATACTACCACTCTCAACCTGATGAAACCGCAGACTTAGAGACTCATCCCCTAACTACTTTTCCCAAATCTACCCAATCTAAGTCAACTTAATTTACAACTCGACTAATAGACCACCATTGTCGAACAAACTAAGACGAATAAACACCACTCTGAAATTAGTCACTACTCTACAACTGAGAGCATCAGCCACCACATTGGCCTTACCAGGATGATACTCATTCGTACAGTCATAATCTTTGAGTAGGTCAATCCATCGATGTTGTGTAACACCCCCTAACCCCACACCGTCGCCGGAATAGGGTCACGAGGTATTACTGAAACCATACACTAACTTACGAAATAAAAAGAGGTATAAATTTGAGTTTTAATTAAAAACCCTCTAATTTCCATCAATTAAACCTTAATATAGGCCTACGGGGCCCAAAATAAGTTTAGAAATTGATTCTGGATCAAACTGGGAACTTTAAAAATTTTTCATGGAAAACAGGGGCACATGCCCGTGTGGATTGGGACATGCCCGTGTGGACAGCCCGTGTGAAATCACATGGCCGTGGGGCCAGGCCGTGGGCAGACTAACTTGCCACACACGGCCGTGTGACTAGCCCGTGGAAGCTATTGACTTCCCCCACACGGCCAGGGCACACGCCCATGTGATTTGGCCGTGTGAAAACTGCATGTTTCATCATTTTAAAGCTATTTTTACCCTCAAAACATCCCTAATACATGCCCAACTAAATGGCTTATAAATGACAATCAAAAATCATTCAAATCAATTTCAAACTTAACAAAAACTCATTCATTCATTTCAAGAACTTCTCAAAGTCTATACACTATATTTACACCCAAAATATTAAATATATACAAGTGACAAACATTAACCTAGTACATGCCACATTACCAAAAGATAGGTACATCACCACAAGTTTGAGCTGAGATCGGAATTGATTTGGATGCTTGACGAAACCTCAATTTTACCTATCCTGCGCACGGAAAACAACCGTACGCTGAGTATTGGAAATACTCAGTGGTATTATCATAATTCAAACCAGAACAACAATTCAATAACATAACATGTATAAATAGCTAATAAATCATACACATAAATTCATACTAAGACAACACAATACAAATAAAGGGTTCAATGTATAATCTTCAAGATTTCTAACAACTCAAGAATCATTGGTTCTTTTCACAACCACATATAAATTTCCACATTCACATTTCAAGTAACACACTTCATAAGCTTTTGGTTCATGCCTCATTTTCATTGCACAATCTCATTTCACGTTTTATATCACAACATTCCTTTCACTTTTCATTCACTAATTCAAATAAGCAAATTCCTGCAATTTACTCATTTCATTTGTTTACCCCTATTAACATGTCTCGGACCTCGGCGGATATGCGGATCCACTTAACATATTAGAATAGCGACCAACGCCTCATCGGCATAGCCGAAGTAAAGTGGCTACCAAAGCCTCATCGGATAGTTCGAAGTAAATCAAATCTATGGCACACCAAGTACCTCATCGGCTGAGCCGAAGCAAAGTGGCTACCAAAGCCTCATCAAAACTATCCGAAGCAAATCTATGGCACACCAAGTGCCTCATCGACTCGAGGTCGAAGAATCTCTAAACTGTTTCGATCCTATGGCATGCCAACTATATCCACTAAGCCCGACTAGTTAATAAGGTATCGAAATCACTTATTCGTTTCACTTTCACTTTCCATTGATCATAATCACATAATCACCAAGCAATTCCATTTTAATTCCAACACTTTAAATCCATATACATTCCAATACTCACATTTAATAACATACAATTCAAATACTACTACTTAACTAAATTTCCATTTCCATTCATTTGAACATAATGAAATCAAATATATAAATAATAAATATAAATGAATTATGATAATACAAACCAATATTTCCCCGAGCTACTCCTCGACCACTTTTTCCTTTCCTTTCGTATTCGATAGCTTGGTTTCCTTGTTTGCTACGAAAATTAGCAAATTTACAATTAATTAATAACACACACATTTATACAATTTACTAACTTTCCATGCAACTTTTACTATAATACCAAATTTGTCCCAACTAACTTCATTTTCTTCCTTTTAACAATTCACCTCATTTTCTTATTCAATTTTCATCAAAACTTTCATATAACTATCAAATTTTCATCATTTTTCCATAATTTCGAATTTCTTTCAAATTAGTCCCTAAAACTCAAAACTTATACCCTATTTTGCAATTAGGTCCTTAAATCAATTCTAATTAATAACTTTATCAAATTAATCCCCAATTTTATCATTTTCTCAACATGAGCATTATTCAAAAGTCTATCAACTTTCAATATTTCCACATAAATTTAAGAGTACTCAACTCTAAAGCTTCAAAAACATCAAAATTACAAAGAAATGGACTTAATTGACTTACCAAATTAACTTTCAAGCTTCCAAACCCTAATTTCTCCTTTTTCCTTTTTTTTCTTCTTTCTTTCCCCCAATTTCGTTTCTTTCTCTGGTAACTTTCTCTTCTTTTTCTTTCTTTTGTTTCTTTATTACTTAATTAATTAACTAATATAAAATATCTAATTATAACAAATAAAAAAAATAATACACATGTTTTACACACATACATACACATGTATCATCCATCACCATACACTTGTCTCCATCATAATTAATCAACAAAATTATAATATTTACCTATTTAATATTATTTATAACAAATAAATAAATAAATAAATAACATTTACTTAATAATTAAGCAAACACATATAACATACATTTGTACCAATAAAATTAATACACATGTATTTTATCCATCATTCACACATGTCACTTTTATGGTCTAATTACTAATTTAATCCTTTAATATTTTCTATTCTTAAAATTAAACTTTTACCTTCTATTCAATTTAGTCCTTTTTACTAATTATTTCTAATTAAACTAAATTCACTTCACCAAAATTTAATTCAACTTATAACTAACCTTATAAATATTTTTAATAAATACTTACGAACTTATTTTCCTAAGACGGAGGCCCTACGACTCGTTTTTCCAGTACCCGGGAATTTTGGGTCGTTACATTTCTTCCCCCCTAAAAAAAATTTCGTCCTCGAAATTTACTTGAGAATAGGTGGGGATACTAAATTCTCATAGTTTCTTCCGGTTCCCATGTTGCTTCTTCCACTTTATGACTTCTCCAAAGTACTTTTACTAGAGAAATTCGTTTATTTCTCAATTCTTTTACCTCTCGGGCTAGAATCTTAACTGGTTCTTCTTCGTAAGATAAATCCGGTCGGATTTCAATATCTTCAGTAGAAATAATATGAGAAGGATCCGATCTATAGCGTCGAAGCATAGAAACATGGAAAACATCGTGTATCTTTTGCAATTCCGGAGGTAAAGCCAACCGATAAGCTACCGGTCCAATTCTCTCTACTATTTCATATGGCCCAATATAACGAGGACTTAATTTACCCTTTCGGCCAAATCTCAATACTTTCTTCCATGGAGAAACTTTAAGAAATACTTTGTCTCCAATCGAATACTTAATATCCCGTCGTTTCAAATCAGCATAAGATTTCTGTCTATCAAAAGCTGCTTTTAATCTTCCTTGAATCTTCTTAACTATCTCTTCTGTTTCTTGAATCAACTCCGGTCCAATTACTTTTCTTTCATTCAACTCTGTCCAACACACAGGTGATCGACATCTTCGGCCATACAATGCTTCATACGGAGCCATCTGAATACTTGATTGGAAACTATTATTGTAAACAAATTCAGCTAAGGGCAAATAACGTTCCCAACCTGATTCAAATTCAATGATGCAAGTCCGAAGCATATCTTCTAATATTTGAATCACCCACTCAGATTGTCCATCTGTTTGTGGATGAAATGCTGTGCTAAAATTAAGCCGTGTACCCAACGACTCATGTAACTGTCTCCAAAATCTTGATGTAAACCGAGGATCTCGATCTGAAATTATCGATGACGGAATACCATGTAATCTAACAATTTCCCGAATGTATACCTCAGCAAGTTTTTGCAACGACCAATCTGTTCTGACTGCTATAAAATGAGCTGACTTGGTAAGTCTATCTACTATCACCCAAATAGCATTCTTTTTACTCGGTGACAACGGTAACCCCGAAACAAAATCCATCGTGATACGATCCCATTTCCATTCAGGAATATTAATGGGCTGTAGCAAACCTGTCGGTACTTGATGTTTTGCCTTTATTCGCTGACATGTAAGACATTTTCCAACATATTCAACTATGTCTCTTTTCATTCCGGGCCACCAATACAAATCTCGTAGATTGCGATACATTTTTGTACTTCCCGGGTGTAAAGCAAATGAACCATCATGTGCCTCTCGGAGTATTAACTCTTTCAATTCAGATTTAGCTAGAACACATACTCGATCTCGGTACCTTAAACATCCATGAGTATCAATGCTGAAATTTTCTACTGTTCCACTCTGTATCATCTCTCTTTTCTTCATCAACTTATCATCTTCCAACTGAGCTGCTCTAATCTGATCAAACATTATCGGCTTTATTCTCAACTCGGCTAACAAACTTCCATCATTAGTGATACTGAGCTGTGCAAACATTGCTCTCAACTCAATTGCTGCTTTTCTACTCAATGCATTAGCTACTACATTAGCTTTTCCCGGGTGGTAGTCTATAACACAATCATAATCTTTCAGAAGTTCAATCCACCGTCTCTGTCTTAAATTCAATTCTTTCTAGGAGAGAAGATACTTCAGACTTTTATGATCTGTATAAATATAGCATTTTTCACCATAAAGGTAATGTCTCCAAATCTTCAAAGCAAAAATCACAGCTGCAAGCTCCAAGTCATGAGTCGGATAATTTCTCTCAGGTGGTTTCAACTGACGGGATGCATAAGCAATAACCTTTCCATCTTGCATAAGTACACAACCCAAACCACTCAATGAGGCATCACTGTACACAATAAAATCTTTTCCCGATTCCGGTAAAGTCAAAACCGGTGCCTCTGTTAGCATTCGCTTCAACATCTCAAAACTTTTCTGACATTGATCATCCCAAATAAAAGAAACATTCTTCTGTAGCAATTTAGTCATAGGCAAGGCTATTTTTGAAAATCCATTTACAAATCTCCTATAGTATCCAGCCAAACCAAGAAAACTACGTACCTCAGATACATTCTTCGGAGCTTTCCACTGAATTATGGCCTCTATCTTTTTCGGATCAACTCTAATTCCATCTGCTGATACCACATGTCGCAAAAATACAACCTCTGATAACCAGAATTCACATTTACTCAATTTTCCATACAATCGTTTTTCCCACAAAATCTGTAGCACTATTCTGAGATGCTGATCGTGTTCTGTTTCTGTCTTTGAATAAACCAATATATCATTAATGAAAACCACAACAAATTGATCTAGATATGGTTGAAATATGCGGTTCATCAAATCCATAAAAGTAGCTGGGGCATTAGTCAATCCGAATAGCATTACTAAAAATTCATAATGGCCATACCTTGTACGAAAAGCTGTCTTTGGCACATCACATTCTTTTACTTTCAACTGATAGTAGCCGGATCTTAAATCAATCTTTGAAAACACCGAAGCTCCTTTCAACTGATCAAATAAATCATCAATACGAGGAAGGGGATATTTGTTCTTGATTGTCACCTTATTCAACTGTCTATAGTCAATACAAAGTCGCATCGAACCATCTTTCTTTTTAACAAATAATACCAGAGCTCCCCACGGTGAAATACTCGGCCGAATAAAACCACGATCTAACAAATCTTGCAACTGTACCTTTAACTCCTTCAATTCTGTGGGCGACATACGGTTCGGAGGAATAGAAATTGGAGCAGTACCCAGATAAACCTCTATAGCAAACTCAACTTCTTTATCTGGTGGCAAACCCGGTAATTCTTCAGGAAATACATCAGGAAACTCACAAACTGTCCGGATCTACAATGACTACCAACTGAATCTGAATTAATAACATAAGCCAAGTATGCTGTACAACCCTGCTGTAACAACTTATTAGCCTTAATTGCTGAAATAACACGTGTTGGCCCACTGTTTCGAATACCTCTCACCTCAATACTGTTTCCATCAATGGTCTGAATACTGAACTTCTTTTCATAACAGTCTAAAATCACACCATGTTCAGATAACCAATCCATACCCAATATTACGTCAAAATCTCCAAAAGGCATAATCAACAAATCAACCGGAAAAGTTTCATTCTGAATTTTCAACGGGCATCTCGGACAAATTTGATTCACTAACACCGTCTGTCCTAATAGACTTGACACCTCTATTGACATTCTAGACATTTCATGTTTCAATTTTCCCATCTCAACTAAATTTGAACTAACATATGAATGTGAGGATCCAGGGTCAATTAAAGCATAAACAGGCTTAGAATATAATAAGAATATACCTGTTACAACATCATGTGCATCTCCCTCTTCTCGGGTTCGGACTACATATGCTCTAGCTGGTACTCTGGCCTCTGACTGTTGTGTAACAACATCACTACTCCTTTTAGCACCTCCACCTCTAAAAACTGATCCGCCTCTGCCCAATTCTCTACCTCTAATATTAGAGCCCGATCTCTGTGATGTCATGGGTGTAGTACTATCAGCTTTTGGGCAATTTTTAATAAAGTGATCAGTGGAACCACATTTGAAACACCCTCTAGTCAATCGCCAACATTCACCTCTATGTTTCCTCCCACAATGTTCACAATCTGGAATAGCAATATCTCTGGATGGACCTCTCACACTACCGGTGGACACTGTAGTTTGTCTTCCTTGACTCTTTCCTCCTCTATCAGATTTGAAACTAGATCTCCAACCACCTCGAGAATCTCTGGATCTTTTCGGTAAAGGATTCGAACTTGTAGTTCCCATATGTTTCCCAACTGGCTTAGAAGGTTCAGACCTTTTATCAAGTCCCAAAACTTGCTCTATCATTTTAGCCCGTTCAATTAAGTCAACAAATTCAGTGATTCGCTAGATACCAATAACACTTTTATTTCATCTCTTAATCCCCGCAAGAATCTTTTACAGCTATCAGCTTCGGTTGGTATAAACTCTGATGCATATCTACCAAGTCTTGAGAATTCCCGTTCATAATCCACTACTGTCATTTCACCTTGTTTCAGAGTTAAAAATTCTTGTTTCTTGTCTTCAATGTATATTTCCCCAATGTACTTCTTTTGGAATTCTTTCTGAAATAAATCCCATGTTACTTGATCAGTAGGCAAGTGTCGAATCACAGATTCCCACCATAGATATGCTTCACCCTGTAGCAAAGATACAGCACATAGCAAACTTTCTCGTGAAGTACACTCTAACTGTTGTAACACCCTTTTTGTTGCTTCCATCCAATTTTCAGCTATGGACGGATCAACTCTTTTCAGACCCGAAAATTTCGTGGCACCATATTTTCTTAATTCCTTAATAGGGGCCCGTCTAGGAATAGGTACAGACGTGGTAGCAGGTACAGATTCCGCTACTCGTTGAAGGGCATCAGTTAAAACTCTTAATAGATCAAAATCATTTCTACCTTTTTCACCTCTCTCCCTAATGTTTTCTCGTTCTACATTGGGAGGTTGATTTCTAACCGGATTTACACTAGGTGTAGCTGATTCACTTTCGTCTAAATCAATTGATTGATTATCCGACATCTTTAATCTCTATAAAACAGAAACAATTAAATAGGTCAGCATCCAAAAATCCCGACTCAATTTTAACTTGAATGTGGCATATACTTCTAGACTCACTTACAAACTCGATTTAGTCCGAGAATCGACTAAACCTATAGCTCTGATACCAACAAATTGTAACACCCCCTAACCCCACACCGTCGCCGGAACAGGGTCACGAGGTATTACCGGAACCATACACTAACTTACAAAATAAAACGAGGTATAAATTTGAGTTTCAATTAAAAACCCTCTAATTTCCATCAATTAAACCTTAATATAGGCCTACGGGGCCCAAAATAAGTTTAGAAATTGATTCTGGATCAAACCGGGAACTTTAAAAATTTTTCATAGAAAACAGGGGCACATGCCCGTGTGGATTGGGACATGCCCGTGTAGACAGCCCGTGTGAAATCACATGGCCGTGGGGCCAGGCCGTGGGCAGACTAACTTGCCACACACGGCCGTGTGACTAGCCCGTGGAAGCTACTGACTTCCCCCACACGGCCAGGGCACACGCCCATGTGATTTGGCCGTGTGAAAACTGCATGTTTCATCATTTTAAAGATATTTTTACCCTCAAAACATCCCTAATACATGCCCAATTAATTGGCTTATAAATGACAATCAAAAATCATTCAAATCAATTTCAAACTTAACAAAAACTCATTCATTCATTTCAAGAACTTCTCAAAGTCTATACACTATATTTACACCCAAAATATTAAATATATACAAGTGACAAACATTAACCTAGTACATGCCACATTACCAAAAGATAGGTACATCACCACAAGTTTGAGCTGAGATCGGAATTGATTTGGATGCTTGACAAAACCTCAATTTTACCTATCCTGCGCATGGAAAACAACCGTACGCTGAGTATTGGAAATACTCAGTGGTATTATCATAATTCAAACCAGAACAACAATTCAATAACATAACATGTATAAATAGCTAATAAATCATACACATAAATTCATACTAAGACAACACAATACAAATAAGGGTTCAATGTATAATCTTCAAGATTTCTAACAACTCAAGAATCATTGGTTCTTTTCACAACCACATATAAATTTCCACATTCACATTTCAAGTAACACACTTCATAAGCTTTTGGTTCATGCCTCATTTTCATTGCACAATCTCATTTCACGTTTTATATCACAACATTCCTTTCACTTTTCATTCACTAATTCAAATAAGCAAATTCCTGCAATTTACTCATTTCATTTGTTTACCCCTATTAACATGACTCGGACCTCGGCGGATATGCGGATCCACTTAACATATTAGAATGGCGACCAACGCCTCATCGGCATAGCCGAAGTAAAGTGGCTACCAAAGCCTCATCGAATAGTTCGAAGTAAATCAAATCTATGGCACACCAAGTACCTCATCGGCTGAGCCGAAGCAAAGTGGCTACCAAAGCCTCATCAAAACTATCCGAAGCAAATCTATGGCACACCAAGTGCCTCATCGACTCGAGGTCGAAGAATCTCTGAACTGTTTCGATCCTATGGCATGCCAACTATATCCACTAAGCCCGACTAGTTAATAGGGTATCGAAATCACTTATTCGTTTCACTTTCACTTTCCATTGATCATAATCACATAATCACCAAGCAATTCCATTTTAATTCCAACACTTTAAATCCATATACATTCCAATACTCACATTTAATAACATACAATTCAAATACTACTACTTAACTAAATTTCCATTTCCATTCATTTGAACATAATGAAATCAAATATATAAATAATAAATATAAATGAATTATGATAATACAAACCAATATTTCCCCGAGCTACTCCTCGACCACTTTTTCCTTTCCTTTCGTATTCGATGGCTCGGTTTCCTTGTTTGCTATGAAAATTAGCAAATTTACAATTAATTAATAACACACACATTTATACAATTTACTAACTTTCCATGTAACTTTTACTATAATACCAAATTTGTCCCAACTAACTTCATTTTCTTCCTTTTAACAATTCACCTCATTTTATTATTCAATTTTCATCAAAACTTTCATATAACTATCAAATTTTCATCATTTTTCCATAATTTCGAATTTCTTCCAAATTAGTCCCTAAAACTCAAAACTTATACCCTATTTTACAATTAGGTCCTTAAATCAATTCTAATTAATAACTTTATCAAATTAATCCCCAATTTTATCATTTTCTCAACATGAACACTATTCAAAAGTCTATCAACTTTCAATATTTCCACATAAATTTAAGAGTACTCAACTCTAAAGCTTCAAAAACATCAAAATTACAAAGAAATGGACTTAATTGACTTACCAAATTAACTTTCAAGCTTCCAAACCCTAATTTCTCCTTTTTCCTTTCTTTTCTTCTTTCTTTCCCCCAATTTCGTTTCTTTCTCTGGTAACTTTCTCTTCTTTTTCTTTCTTTTGTTTCTTTATTACTTAATTAATTAACTAATATAAAATATCTAATTATAACAAATAAAAAAAATAATACACATGTTTTACACACATACATACACATGTATCATCCATCACCATACACTTGTCTCCATCATAATTAATCAACAAAATTATAATATTTACCTATTTAATATTATTTATAACAAATAAATAAATAAATAACATTTACTTAATAATTAAGTAAACACAAATAACATACATTTGTACCAATAAAATTAATACACATGTATTTTATCCATCATTCACACATGTCACTTTTATGGTCTAATTACTAATTTAATCCTTTAATATTTTCTATTCTTAAAATTAAACTTTTACCTTCTATTCAATTTAGTCCTTTTTACTAATTATTTCTAATTAAATAAATTCACTTCGCCAAAATTTAATTCAACTTATAACTAACCTTATAAATATTTTTAATAAATACTTACGAACTTATTTTCCTAAGACGGAGGCCCTACGACTCGTTTTTCCAGTACCCGAAAATTTTGGGTCGTTACATGTTGTCTAAGATTCAACTCCTTTTGAGTAATAAGGTACTTGAGGCTCTTGTGATAGTGCCTTTGGATCTTTAACACAAACACCACAGCGGCTAACTCGAGATCGTGTGTCGGATAATTTCCCTTATGTGCCTTAAACTGTCGGGACGCATAAGCCACAACCTTGCCATCTTGTATCAGAACACATTCCAAAATGACATGTGATGCATCACTATACACCATAAACTCCTTATCAGATTCAGGCTATATCATAATCGGAGCTTGAGTCAGAATAGACTTGAGCTTCTCGAAGCTCGATTATTACGCATCAGTCCAGACGAAAGGAACATTCTTGCGTAGAAGCTTAGTTAGAAGAGCTACAATCAGTGAGAACACCTTAACAAATCTCTGATAACAACCCGCAAGACCCAAAAAACTGCAGATTTCAAAAATGTTCTTAGGCTATTTCCAATCAAGCACAGCCTCAATCTTTCTAGGATCAACTCAAATCCCCTCAACAGAAATCACATGCCCCAGAAATGTTACTGCCCTAACTAGAACTCATATTTGCTCAACTTAGTGTAGAGCTGTTTCTCTCGAAGTATTTGAAACACTACTCTAAGATGCTTATCATGATCATCCTTAGTCTTAGAGTACACCAGAATATCGTTGATAAAGACTATGACAAACTGATTCAAATATAGCTGAAATGGTTCATCTGAACCATGAATGTAGCCAGAGTATTTGTCAAACTGAAGGGCTTAACTAGAAACTCGTAACGCCTATAATGAGTCCTAAAGTCACCTTATGAATATCAACTTCTTTAACCCTAAGCTGATGATACCTATATCAGATATCTATTTTCAAAAATACCAAAGCCCCACAGAACTGATCAAATAGATATTTGATCCTCAAAAATAGGTAGTTATTCTTCATATTCAGTTTATTCAACTGTCGATAGTCAATGCACATCCTCTTGGTACCATCATTTTTCTTTACAAACAAAATAGGCGCCTTCCACAGAAACACACTAGGATGGATTAAACCATGATCCAGAAGCTCCTTAAGTTGAGCCTTAAGTTTTGTAAGCTCCTTCGATGCCATATGGTATGGAGCGATGGACACTAAAGCCTTACCTAGTAGAAGCTCAATGTCGAACTCAACTTCCCGACTTAGAGGTAAACCTGGTAACTTCTCGAGAAAGACATCTAAAAATTCTCTTACTGTTCTGATATCCCCGACAGAAAAGTCATCAGAAATTGAAATGTTGATATAGGCTAAATACGCCTCATGCCCTTTCCGAACCAATTTCTCGGCCACTAGAGTAGAGATTACATTAGGCAGGTAATCTCGACGCTCACCAATCACAACCACCTTCTTATCATCCTTGGTCTTTAGAACAACCCTCTTAATCGTGCAATCCAAACTAACTTGGTGCTCAACTAACCAGTCTCTACCCAGAATTAAGTCGAACTCTCCAAACGGTAGCTTGATCAAATTTACCGGAAACAAAGACCCTTGCACCTCTAATGGAACATTCCTATATAGTCTACTAACCCAAATAGATTACCTAACACACTTAGTACAATAATCTCACTAGAAGTACACTTAATAGAATCCCTAAGTTTTAAGAAACAGTACTAACTACATAGGAGTGTGTAGAACTTATGTCTATTAAAGCAGTATATGGGGTATCAAAAATTAAAAACGTACCCATGATTCCATTAAGGGCATCTCTATCCTCTTGACGTTGAGTAGCATAAACTAGTGCAAGCTGCCTTATCTAAGTTTGATTAGCACCTCTACCTGGTGCTCTCTGTCCTCGACCCACACTATTTCCACCCCTAGCCAATCCATGACCCCTAAGTGGCTGCTGTACTACCCTCTGAGGTTGAATAAAACCCGATCCTGAAGCTTGCATCTAATTAGCACAATGTGGACACTCTCTAATCTGGTTCTCTAAAGACCCACACTACAGACAATCCCCTAATCTCCTCGAACACTCACCAGAATGGCGCCTACCACAGTCACCACAAGGCTAAATCCCAGTAAGAGCAATAGGAATTCTTACTCTAACAGGTCCATCAGATCTAGCCTGTTTCTTGGCCTCTGAACAGAACTAGAGCACTTTAAATCCCTCTTATTCTTTCCTCTCTCACGATTTATATTCTGGCGCTCCACGCGTTTAACCTCTTTGGCGATCTTCGCTTATCCACTAGAATAGCAAACTTACGTTGCCTCTACCGTACAATTAAAACCTTCAGACTATCCCTCAAAACGTCTTCAAAATGGACACATTTCTCATTCTCAAATGCTATCATGCCTCGAGAGTAGCAGCTCAGTCTCAAAAACTCAGCCTCATACTTGGCCATAGACTTATCACATTGCGTGAGATTCATAAAATCATGCCTACGAGCATCCATATAACTCGTACCCATATACTTTCCTTGGAATATAGTTTTAAAGTATTCCCCGTTTAGACGATTCGGTTGAGTACCCTCCTCAACCGACAACCAACACTAATAAGCTTTGTCACGAAGCAAAGAGACTACACTCTTCAATTTCTACTTAGGGGTGCAGTCAATGCCGTTCATTATCCATTCGGTGGCCTCCAACCAATACTCAGCCACAATAGCGGTGACTCTAGTAATGCCCCTAGACAACTCAGCTCCATTGGAACAGAGTCGTTCAGTTACTGACCCACGACCCCTAGATCCATAATGAGGTCCAGTGACCCTTTCTAAAACCCTCAACATAGCTTGGGATAGTGCGTTGTCCCCAGCTAATTAGTTTTGAGACCCAATCTCAGTAGAAGGTGTAGCCAGAGTCTCACTCGTGTCTAGATTTGGCATATTGCCTAGAGAGGAAGACTCAAATCGAGTCCCCATACGACACCTATTGCGCCCGTGCATACCTTGGCCACTTGCTCCATTTGCGCTCATCAAAATTTTAAATGTTTATCTACATTTTAAAATTTTATGCATCAACTTCAGTGTTTATTAGAAGATATTTTATGCTTAAATTATCAAAAGTTCAGAAGTATTTTAGAGGTTTTAGTCTCTAACTAACTCAGTACAGTTTCAGAAAGTAATAACTACAGTGTTTTCAGAAAGTTCTATATAAGCTTAGAAATACTTACAGGATCGGCGCTGGACACTTGGTGTACCACATACTCGTTCAAGATAAAACAATTTTTTGTTTGAAACTAGTCCTTTTTCAAATGAAATTTTGAAACCCAAAATTCACAGCCTGAGTTTTGCAACCTGACTCTGATACCATTAAATGTAAGACCCCAAACCCGGCCTAAACGTTATGGTTGAATCAGAGAGTGTTATGAGAAAAGGTTTTAAACATGTCTTTTTGGTTAAAATAAATCATATTATTTGATACCAAACAAAGTCTATATGTTTCGAAAAAACTCATTTTTTATAATATTAATAAAAACAGTTATACACTATCCTTTAAAGTATTTGGTTAATTCACATAAATTCGCAATGTGTCAATCATCATAATTAAAAAAAACTTAAACGCAACCAAACCAAAACCAATAGTTAAAATCATACAGTCTAGAGAGTCCCAAAAATTACAAACTCTCAAATAAATCCATAATTTAAAATACTAAAAACTAATGGTAATGAGGAAACAATTTTCTAATGAGAGGTTACCGCTGAACCTCTGTCACATTGATCCACCTATGACTAAGGGTTACCTGTATAGATCAGACAAACATTCCCAGAATCTCATATGCAGACAGAAATAGAATCAGACTTAAGTCCTTAACAGATACAGATATCAAAATCAGGTGTACAGAACAGATATACAGAATTCTACCCCCATCTTCTACATACCATTTCTGACCATCTTATCATACCATGTGGGGTTAAAAACACCCACCCATCCTTACACACTATATAGTGTCGATGTGACACAAAACAGAATAATATGCATCTAAGCTGCCAGATAATAGGTGAAAAGTTGTCGTATAGATCACTTCCTCTACAGATGCAAATCCCACCCCAAACACAGATACAGAATACAAAATTAATAAAATTATCATACTTAACATGCTCGTATATAGATAACCTATATACTCAAACAGAACAGTGAGACATATATATATATATATCAGTTTCCTACTTAGATAAGACTATTGAAATATCAAATCATAAGAAATTTTGGGCCCACATGCCCGTATGGCTCACTCGTGTAAGCCCATACACCCAATCTGGCTTAGCCTGTTTGGCCCACACAACCACACCTTCACCGTCACACGGTCATGCCTCACGCGCGACCACACCTACGACATTCACACGGTCGTGTCTTGCACACGGTCGTGTCTTACATATGCCCGTGTGGCGTCAACAGTGTCCTTTTTTGACTTTCGTCGAACCTCAATTTTTCGTGTTTAGGGTGCACATCTAGTACGATTTTGATGTAGAAATCATTCTTGAGACAGCCTTAATTAAAGTACTGTTCCATGTCCCAGAGGTCTTCGAGCCTTGGCATTTCGAATCCCGTTGAATGGCTGCGGTTACAGGACTCAAATGCGTCTGGAGTCACCAGGTGAGACATTCGGTTCACGAACCGGAGACCTATCTCCACAGAAAGCTCCTCAATTTTACCTAGTCCGTCACGTTTTGGACATCGCCACCGGGATCGTTGAGGCCCCATGAAGACCGCTCTCCTTCACTGGGAAGACGCGGTACTCATTAGCGAGCGTCTGGTGACCAACAATTCCCGATTCTCCTGCCTTTCTGCCATAGTCTACACTTGTCCGCCCAAATGGTCGACCTTGCCATGAAGTTGGGTCACTCGATCCTTGAGTGTTTCCTTAGCAACAACCGCCGCAGACAGCGCTCCACTGCTATCGTCAAGCTTGGGCATAGTGCAACAAGAAGAGAATTAGCAGAAATCGAAAGGGATTTACCCAAAACTCCGCTCTGATACCTTGAGAAAACGTGAGTGAGGGAATGAATGAATGATGGATCTGGGGATTTATATATATATATATATATATATATAAATGATAGATATATTAACACTCCTCACCTCTTGAGGGTTGTCGCTCCTCTCGTCTTAAATTTCCAATGCAGAGGTTACTGAACGCCCAGTTTCGCAGAGCAGCTCCCTCCCCAGCCCACAGCATAGTGTGGAATCTGGATCGTTTCATCGAGCACCATTCCTTTTAGATAGAAAGGTGTTCTGACTCTATTGGATCAAGTCATAACCTACGCCTTCTACTAGTATAGTATACTACCTACTATGGAGAGACTAAGCTCTATTTTAGAGATTGGACTCTCTTACTGTGATTAGCCCCAGAAGCTGTTCCCAAGCCACTCTTATACTACTCCTTACCCTTGTCACTTAAAGGGCGAAGTCGCTGAAGCGAGTCTAAAGGCCAAAGAGTGATCTTTGAACGCTACTACGCATCCTTACTAATAGTATAGCGTAAGGTAGGTTTGGGTATAGCAGGACTTGAACCTGCGACCATTAGGTTAAAAGCCCAATGCTCTACCAATCAATTAAAAAAGATCCTCTAATTCCAATTATGAATTTATTGGGTCCTTTAGGAACAGCCCTCAAAATTACAAATTTTTATTCATCATTTTACCCTTTAATAACTCATAATCAGACCTCAGTAGTGAAATGCTAAAGTCAAGCAAAACCACTCAAAAAAAGTCCATAGTGTGTCCCGGTGGTAGATCAAAGCAGAGCTTTGACCCTCATGCCTCATAGAGGAGGGGGTATTTCACGTACATACAAGGAGTTTCTTGCAAAAGCACTAGAATTCCCAGATGGAGGGCGTAAAAAAGAAAGAAAACATCCTTTTAAGGCTATAATCTTCTCCATTTCTAGTTTTTCTAGAAATGCTGTGAAATGATATTCGAAATCATAGCTATACTATTATTCGATAGGTGCACTTGCCTTTGTCGTGATTTTAGTTAGTTTAGTGACATACAAATCAAGTTTTTGGTGCTGTTGCTGGGGAACTAAAATATTAGGAACACTCAATTTTTATTAATTTAGCAATTTTTATTTTTATTTGCATTTTATTTTTGTTTTTAGTTTACTTTTTGTTTTCTAATTTTCCTTTTATTTATTTCTAGCAGGTTCTTTTAGTTTATGAATAGAAGAAACCCGTCAGGACCTTTGTTGTTTGATAGTGAAATCGAAAGCGCAGCTCGTAGAAACCGTAGAGAAGCAAGGCAAAATCGACAAAATATAGTGGAAGAGCGACTGGACGTTATTATTGTTACTGAGGAGATGGTTAAAAATCAGAATAATCAGCTACCTCCTGTGGTTGCAGCGAATCCTGCAAATTCGAATCCTGCTCCTCATACTATGTACGATTATGCCAAGCGTAATCTAGCTAGGGTTGAATCGAGTATTGTGAGACCTGCCATTGCTGCAAATAATTTCGAACTAAAACTGAATACTATTCAGATGATTCAATAGTTTGTTCAGTTCTATGGGTTGCAGGATAAAAATCTAAATACTCATTTGGCTAACTTTCTGGAATTCTACGACACTTTCAAGATAAATGGCGTCTCTTATGATGCCATTCACTTGCAGTTGTTTCCCTTCTCGTTGAGGAATAAAGCTAAACAGTGGTTGAACTCCCTACCACGAGGTTCTATCACTACATGGGAACAAATGACCAAAAACTTTCTATTGAAGTACTTTCCATCGGCTAAGACGACCAAGTTAAGGAATGATATTTCTTCCTTCGTACAAATGGATTTAGAGACCCTATATGACGCATGGGAGAGGCATAAGGACTTATTAAGAAGGTTCCCTCACCATGGGTTACCTCTATGGCTATAGGTTCAAACCTTCTACAATGATTTGAACCCCTCAACTAGGCAGTTAATCGATGCAGCAGTCAGTGGTACTCTGAACAATAAAACACCTAAAGCAGCTTATGAATTTATAGAGGAAATGTCACTGAATAATTATCAGTGGTAATTCATGAGGACGAAGCTGATGAAAGCAGTCGGTGTTTTTAATGTAGATGCAGTCACTATGTTATCGAATCAAGTAGAACTTTTAAGTAAGAAAATTGATAGTTTATATGGTTCTACATAGGTACATCTAGTGATGTAGTGCGATACGATTGGAGGAGGGATGAACAATATAGAATGTCTATCTTACAGCCCTAGCATAGAGAACAAACAAATCAACTATATGGGTAATAATTTTAGACCTTAGAATAATCCCTATAGTAACACTTATAATGCAGGTTGGAGGAACCATCCCAATATCTCTTGGGGTGGTCAAGGAAATCAAAGACCACAACCCCCTCAAGTCTTTCAACAACAACCGTAACAGTAAGAAAAAAAAGCCAAACCTTGAGGAGATGGTGACGAAATTCATTTTGGTGTCAAAAACCCACATCCAAAACACCGAAACAACATTTAAAAATCAACAAGCATCTATTCAAAGGCTCAAGAATCAAATAGGTCTACTTGCTAAGCTGATTTCAAAAAGACCACAAGGTAGCTTGCCTAACAACACTAAAAGTAACCCAAGAGAGCAGCTTTATGCGATTACTGTTTGAGATGAAGAACGGTTAGTTGAATCTGAACCAGAACCAAGGCAAGAAAGTGTGATAAGTAAAGGTAAGGTTGATGTAAGCCATAATGAACAAACACTAGTTGGTAAGGAATCTAAACCTTGAGTTCCATATCCGAATGCAACGAAGAAAGACCACACAAACGAACAAATTGGAAAATTTCTTAAACTTTTGAAAAAGTTACATATCAACTTACCATTTATTGAAGCTCTTTCGTAGATGCCCAATTCAATAAAATTTTTAAAGGAGCTTTTGGCAAACAAACAAAAGTTAGATGATTCGTCATATGTTGAGCTAAACGCAGTTTGTTCGACCATTTTTCAGAATAAACTACCCAACAAATTGAAAGATCCAGAGAGTTTTACTATTCCTTATTTAATTGGTAATTTAAGTGTTAATAATGCTTTGGCTGATTTAGGGGCGAGTATGAATGTCATGCCCTGTAAAATGTTTAAGCAACTAGGTCTTAGAAAACCCAAATAAACTAGGATAAGTATTCAATTGGCAGATAAAACTATTAGATTTCCTAGGGGTATTGTTGAAGACATTCTTGCTAAAATTGATAAATTTATATTCCCAGTTGATTTTGTTGTCTTAGACATGGATAAGGATAATGACGTACCTCTAATTCTAGGACGGCCCTTTTTAAAAATTGCTAGAACTATCATTGATGTTGGTACAAGTGAATTGATACTTTGTGTAGGTGATGATACGATTAAACTCCAAGCTCATGATTCTATTAGGACATCTAGTGATCGAGATGATTATACGAGTTCTGTTAATATGAGTGACCTTGTGGCTTAACATTCTTTGCAAGAAACACCTCATAAAAATGTAATAGAGCCAATTTCTAGCTTATGCGACAAAAACAAAACAACTCATGAAGAAAGAATACTGCAGATCGATGAACTAGACGAATGGCGAACACATGTCAAGGAGAAACTGACAATACATGATATAGAACCAAAGCGACGCCATGACGAGCATAAGGATGGAATGAACCAATTTAAGGTTGGGGACCACGTATTGATAGATAAAACGAACCCTCGTATTGCCACCTCTGAGCTTAATGCAAATGGAGCACCTCCTTTTATAGCATTAAATATCTTCCCATACGGTACAGTCGAGGTAACTCATTTTGAATTTGGCACTTTTAATGTAAATATCGCATGACTCAAACCTTATTTTAATAGTAGAGTTGACAGCGAGAAAGAGGAGTTTCGACTCCGTGAACCACCGTGACTATGCGAATGAGAGCTAAGTCGAGCTTAGACTTTAAATAAGCGCTTCTCAAGAGGCAACCCGAGTATTAACACTACTAATTCTCTTATTTTTATTTCATGATATTCTTTAAAAACTAATTAAATTAATAAAAATGCATGTTTTTAACCTACATGGCCTGGACACACGGGCGTGTCCCAGGTCGTGTGCATTTACAGGGGTTCGACAGTGAGTTACACCTGGTGACATGGCCGTGTGGATCCTAAAGACTTTGTTTTAAAATTCTAAAGAAATTGACAGTGAGTTACACAACCTGACGACATGGCCATATGACACACGGCCTAGACACAGGGGCATGTCCTTGGCTGTGTCAAAACAGGGACTTAATTTTCCCAAAAATCGACAGGGACACGGCCTAAAATAGACCACACGGCCTAAAATAGACCACACGGCCGTGCGACATGGCCGTGTGAAACCTGGAGCTAAAATTTTTAATTGTAAAACAAGTCAGGGAGTTACACAGGCAAGGCACACGGCCGTGTGCCAGACACGATCGGAACACAGGGGCGTGTGGCCTACCCTACGTGCGTGGGAGAAGCAAAGGAGATTTCACATGGTCATGTGACACACAGGCGTGTCCAAGGCCGTGTGAAGATTGGGCTTATAGTTTTAAAATATACATGTGTTGAAATCGAGCCACATGGGCATGTGACACTATAACAGCCTAATTTTCAGTAGTGTTAGGAATGGTGATTCAAAATCACTAAATCTGAAGAGTGAGTTTAGAAAATTAAATGAATTAATATTTATGAGTCGAGCGTGATTTTAGAAATATTTTTGAATTAATGAATTTCGTGATTTAAAAGAAATTATTAGGTAAATTGGGTCGAAAACAAGGTATCGAGACCTCGATATCATAAACTGAATTGTAAATATTTTTATAAATATTTATGGAGTGTTAATAAGTTAATATTAAAGTTTTGTTAGAAAATTTTAACATTTTGATAGTTAATTGAATGAAAAGGACTAAATTGAATAAATTACAAAACTTGTGAAAGTGATTAAATAGTTTAAGTAGTGAATAAAGGAGGAAAAAAGGGTAAATGGGCCCTTCTTAGAGGCATGAGGCGGGATTTGGTGTGAACTAAGGGCAAAATGGTAATTAGGTTAAAAATTAAAAAAAAAAACTATTGACCAAATTGGGAATCTAGATTTTTCTTCAATTCTCTTTATCCTTTTCAGCCAAAAACACCATAGGAGAGTTTTCTAAGCTGGTTTTTCATAATTTTTACATCAAGTGAGTTAAATTCTTGCCATTTTCTTGTATTTTTTGTGTTTTTAAGACTTTTACAATTAGGTCCACTTGTTTAATTCGTTAGTTTTTGATTCCATGGGTAGTTTGGAAAGTTTTCATGGATAAGTGCTAGAAATTTATGATGAGTTAGCATGAAATTGAAGCTTTAATGTTATTCTGTGATTATTTTATTAAGTAATTTCAATAGAACTGGATATTTAGGACCTAATTGTGAAACATTTTGAAATTAGGGTTGTGTTGAAATTCTAAATTTCAAAGGTTGAGAAATGATCAATAATGGTTAGATAAAATGTTAATTGAGAAAAATTAGGTCACTTGAAGGGCTAATTGACTAGGGACTAAATTGTAAAAATTGTAAAGTTTGGGGTAAAAGTGTAATTTTAAAAATTAAAGGGCATAAATTGTGAAGTAAAGTAGAATTGAATTAAATGCTAATGAATACATGATTTTATAATTATAGATCAAGAGTATGAAGATAAACGAGGAAAAAAGAAAATAGCCGATTTGTCCCTAAACTGTTGCAATCTTTACAAATCAGCCCAAGTAAGCTCATATGGCTAAATTTCAATTATTATTTGTGAATTCTATGAATGATATGATGTATTATTTCAAACGTTCGTTAATGAATTGCGAATATTGTAAAAGAAGGAAAAGTGATTAAAAGCTTAAATTGAGTAGAACATAGGATTTGAGTACTTTTGTTCAGTAATAAGAGATGAATTGATGGAAAAGACCATGGTTGGACCATAGCAATATGTGATTACGTGATCCGTATAAGACCATAGCTGGGATATGGCATCGATAAGTGATTATGTGACTCCATATAAGACCATAGTTGTGTTATGGCATCGGCATGTGACTATGTGACTACGCGTAAGACCATAGCTGGGCTATGGCATCTATATGTGATTATGTGTAAGACGTTCTCTAATTTGACAAAGTATAGTAAGTATTACGTGAAATTATGTAATAGATTTTCAGTGAACTTTGAAATTGAGCTGAAAAAAATAATTTCATCGTTTGGATGTTGTGTATGGCAGGAAGTAATATTGAATTATTAATTTTTGAATTGTTATTCAAGTTGGTAAGATTTATGTTAAATGCCTATGAACTTACTAAGCTTTCATAAGCTTACTTTGTGTGTTAAATGTTCTTTGTAGATTGACATGGGTTACAGAGGACTGGATCAACACGATGGAATCACACTATCCAGAATACCTTGGTAGATTTTGTTTGGTAATGAAATAGCTGGAATTGAGGTTGTAGAACTTAAATTTGTATGTATATATGTATTAGAAATGTGATGTTTTATCATGTTTAATGCATCTTGTGGTTTGAATTGGCTGCTTAATTGGGTTATATTGGTATACAAATGTGTTTATGTGCAGGTTGGTGGTGTAAAGGTGAGAAAAGTGGCCTTAAATGGCCTATTTTCGTCCACACGGGTAAACACATGGGCGTGTGTCTTGGCTGTGTGTGACACACGACCTAGTACATCGGCATGTGTTTTGGCTGTGTCCCCTGCACCTTAAATTTGAGAAACAGAATGCTCAGAACTGAGCACACGGGCGTGTATCTCAGCTGTGTGAGGTACACAGCCTATAACATGGGTGTGTGACAAGGCCGTGTCAAACCTGCACCTATTTTCAAAAATTAAATTAACCACACGGCCTAGCAACAGGAGCGTGTGCTTTAGCCGTGTGAACCTATTTTCTTCATGGGTTGCAAGTTAGAGAGTTACATGAGTTAGGGACATGGGTGTGTGAATTCACATGGGCTGACCAAACAGGCGTACCCTTTACCACACGGGCGTGTTACTCCTATAAATAAGAAAATTTTTAAATTTTGCAAAAAAATTTTCTATGATTTTAATTTAGTCTCGAATCGTTCACTATCCAATTGCAAATCCGGCCACCCCCGATAGCCCCTTTCCTCCGTCATTTCAATATTTCCCCTTTCCCCTTACCGAATCCACCATATTGCTTCATTTTCCTTACCCCCTTTCTCCTCCCTTCTTTCTCAACCCCCATAGCCGCCTCTTTCCTTCTCCCTTCCCAAACCACAATCACAACCCCCACCTCATAACCGACCAACCTCACCATCCTCCCTCATCCTTTTGATCCACACATGAGCGGCCCCTTACAACCCCCATCTCTCCTTCGTCTCTCTCCTTCCTCTCCCTCGTCCTTCCCCTTAAACTGCTAACCACACTCTGTCGATCACCATCTCAAACCGCTGCATACCCACCCCAACACCCCTCTGTCGGTTATCCTTATTCTTCCATTTTTAGTTATCTATTTAATTTATTTTCTTTTCTTATTCTTATTCTTATTTCTTATTTTTTTATTCTCTATTCTGATTATGATTGCTTTCTTAGTTATTTTTATTTCTTTTTTTTTTTATTTTTATAGTTTGATTCATTGCTGCCCTTAATTTGTGTTATCATATTAATTATAGTTTTCTTTCTAATATGGTCAGTCTATGTCATTTACTATATATTTTTCTTATTCTCTTTATTCTTTTTACTAACTATTGTTAGTATCCTTATTTTCAAAATAACATGATTTGTCTTTTAGTTTTGATTATGTTATTTTATTTATTATTATTTTTTGTTTGATCAATTTAGTTCATACTAAATTTCACTATATGGTTTTGGCATGCTTAAGTTTTCATGACCACTTGGACTAGTACTACTTGGATTATTTAGGACTACTTGGATTTTATTAATTAGAAGTAATTTATTATTTAGGACTACTTGGATTTTACCTTCTCGGCCTTTATTAGCAAAATTGGTGATTATTTATTTATTAATGAAAGTCTTTTACTGTTTTAGGTACACTATAACGAACACACAAGGCAATTTTAAAGCTGTCGTCCTCACTTCAAAAAAGTGGAAAGGCCCTGGCGTGACCTCCTCTTCGAGCACCTCCGCCGAAGCCTGCCATCCTTATCTCCGATTTCTGTGGGCCCCTAGGAGGATCTATTTTAGCTCCTTAGAGTACGACCACTTGGTTTGGGCTGATGTATCGATTGGGCCGCTTTGGAGTAGGTCCACCTCGCTAACCTTGTCCAGGCTTCCCTTACTACAGCCCCATGGGATCCAGTTTTCACTATAGTCGAGCCCACTTACATGGAATTTACTTTGGAATTTACATGGCCATCAGACATGTCTTTGACTTGGCATACTTCATGGCCTTAGCCTTCCGCCATCAGACTGACTGCCATAGGAAGGGCCTCATCTGTTTAGGCTTTTATGTGACTCGCCTTGCTCGATATTTCAATTTTCTCGACACACCAGAGTAGTCCTCTACACTTACCCTAATCGGCTAGATGTCCCTTCAAGGAATCTCGAGCATGATTCATATGAGGATGATCGAGTGATGTCATGGAATGGATCCCCCTAAGTATCGATTGTTTTATTCTGATGCTCAAAATGAACCCGAGGACTTTACTGATGATGTTCCTCTCTATCACGATGACCCACCACGGCCTCCACCTTCGAGCCACTACCCTATTCCTTCTACTACTACTTTGACGGACTTCTTCGAGCGTTTCACTCGTTTTGAGAGACAATGCTTTCAGAGGTTTGACAGTATCGACATGAGTTCACAACAAATCTGCCAGTATCTCCATATCTCTTCCTCAGCGTTGACGACTCACGACGCATCTGATGATGAGAACCTTTAAGTCCATTTATTTTATTTTTTTTATTTTTGTGTTTCTTCTTATTTTCTAAAGACTTATTTTATTTTATATTTTGAACTATATTTATTTTTATGGTTTTCTAATCGAGTTTTAACCCCTTAATCTTCTTCATTTGTGGTTGTTTTCTTATTAGTTTGTTTGAATCATGCTTTACATTTAGATTTATCTACAATTCTGCTTATCACTATTTTGGGAATCTCATCCAATATTCAGGGTAGCTTCAGTTTTCTCCCTTTCTTATGATATTCTGTTTATGTTTTGATTATATATATGTTTGTACATTGAGGACAATGTACATCTTAAGTGAGGAGAGGTTATTTATAAAATTATTAGAAAATCCCTTAATTATGTCTTGTGTTTAAGTAATCTTCTCATACTTCTATTAGGATGAATTTTTATCGATTTGAGATTTTTATTGATGTGTTTTCGATTAATTTGTAGGTAATTGTGAATTGATTGATTTAAACTTGAAGACATGAGAGAATTAAGCATGATAGGCTATGTTTTAGAAATTAAAATCTTTTAGGTTGTTTCTCTAAATTTAAGTATTATCTTAAATTTTGAAATTTGCAAGATTGACATTAAAAACCATAATTGTTGTGAGATTTTGAGCCTTTGGAGCATATATTCTTCTTGCTCACTTTTATTATTGGTTATGAGTATGTCAATATGAATTGTTATTCTAGAACTTACATCGATTATATATATCGAGACCACATCTTTTGATTTGATATACTAAAATGATAAAGGCACTTAGGTTTAACCCATTTATCCTATAAAAAACCTACCTACATAATTAACCCTTAGTGAACTCCGTTGAGCCTAACACACCGTATCTTAAATTACCCATTAATGCTAACCCTATAACACCCCTAACCCGTATTCGTCGTCGAAATGGGTTACAAGGTATTACCGGACTTGTAACAGAATTTAGAACATTCATTAACATACATTTATCAATAACCAACAACTATCATTCATATACATTCATATCATCCCTTACACGAGCATATAAGGCTCTAAACATGAATTTAGGACTAAACTGGAAACCGATGAATGTTTAGGGAAAACAGAGAAAAATTCTTAAAATAGGGGACACATGCCTGTGTGAGCAGGTCGTGTGTCTCAAACGGTCAAGAGACACGCCCGTTTCTAAGGCCGTATAGACATTCAAAATAGGAGCACATGGCCGTGTCCCAGCCCGTGTCCTACCCCGTGTAACTCTCTAACTTAGGTCACATGGCCGACCATACTCCCGTGTGTCTAGCCCGTGTGCCCTTTTGAAATGGCCACACATGCCAGTATGCCAAGCCGCGTGCTAGACTGTGTCAAACCTGTAAGGTATACTGACTTAAGCTACATGGCCAATCACACGCCCGTGTGTGAGGCCGTGTGGAGCATACTGACTTGCTTCAAAATGCAACAGCAGGGGACACACGACCGTGTACTATGAACGTGGTCACACACGGCTGAGACACACACCCGTGTGTCTACCCGTGTGGATAAAAATAGGCTATTTGCCAAGCCATTTTGCCACCCAAATTATGCACACCTATACAAGATCATTTTGTACCATTTCAAGCCATATTTAGTCAGCCAAACAACATCATTCAAGGCACATATCATACCATTTCTATTCTAACCACTTTGATACTCAAATCATTATCATTTACAAATTCAAATATATACCAATTAACATGCTTCAATAGCCATAAATCACCTATATAGCATGTCCCTTATTTCAACCTTATAATCATCCAATTATCAATGACAACCAAGCATTTTCAATTCATATATCTAACACATATCATTATAACCATTTGCACAATTACATTCCACCATCAAACTTGCCAAAACATACCATATCATATATATTTATGCACAACCAAAACATTATGCCAAATTAAGCCAACTCACATGGCTTAAACTCATACCAAAACAAATAAGCTTTTCAAGCTAAAGTGACCAAAATTATCATCTTTATAACTAGCCTATACATGCCATATTTACACATTTCATATAGTTCAAAAGTACCAAATTGTCAATTGGATAGTGTGATATGAGTCTCCGACGTCTTCCGAATCGAGCGAGCTTCCGAATATCTATAAAACATAGGAAAGAAAAACGGAGTAAGCTATATAGCTTAGTAAGCCCATATAATATAGAATTTGACTTACCATTTATATTCAATCAATACAAGTAAACATATTATAATCAATCAACTTATCAAATGCCTATACACAAATTCATATAAACATCCATTCACAAGGATGTGTACAACCATCATTCAAACTCATACTTCAATAAACCATATAATACCCATTTCATGTAACTTATAAAAAATTTGTAATATTTCATCTTTATTCATATAGCTAGTAATCATAAGTATGATCAGTAATTCATTCATATAACAAGTAGTAGAATTATGCCCGTTGAACCTCTTAAAATATCGACAGATACACGAGTGATACACACTAAGTGTATTAATCGGTAATCCGTCAATTCATTATCATATTTGCTCTTTCGAGCTATGATCGGTAAACTCCTCCTAAGCTTATGGACAGTAAGCTCTATCGAGCTAAAAATAGTAAGCTCTGACGAGCGTAAGCTCATACGAGTTGCTGTGAGTCTGCAACAAATACAGGATCTCAACCAAATGGTAATCCTAGTGACATGTCACTTATATCTTACGAATTCTTACGGTTCAAATGGGACTCAATAGTTCTCGGTAAACATTAATTTAGGGATTTGAATATCATATACTTCAATTTCTCACAACAAATATACATTCAATTCAATTAAGTACAAATTTAATTAATCAATTTTAACTATACGAACTTACCTTGTAACGCTCGGATAGAAATTATCGACTATTTGATTACTTTGACTTTTCCCCGATCTTAATCCGATCTTGGTTTTTCTTTATCTATATAATATCAAATTTAACACATTCAATTTCCATTCTATTCAATTTAGCCCCTAATTCATACTTTGGCAAATTTACACTTTTTTCCTAATGTTTCACACTTTTAACAATTTAGTCCTTATCATATAAATTTTCAAATTCATGCAATAAAGTACAAACCCATGCTGTCGAATTTTACCCATGCTTATTACAGCCCATATTTTTCATTTATTCACACTTTTGACCATACATTTCTAACATTTCTCTATTTAATCCCTAAATGACAATTTTGTCAAAAATCACTTTACAAAAGTTATTAATCTATCATTAAACCTTCAGAATCTATCATTAAGCATATATTTACTCAAACATTCAATAATGGCATCATGTTAAATCTTTAACAGTTTAAAAATCGTAAATACGAGCTAGCTAGGTTAAGCTAGCAAGCTTGGCCGAACAAACATGCATCCATGGAGGTTTTTATTTTCTTAATTTCGGTGGAGATGATGAATTAAATAGATGAACATTTTGTGTTATGTTATTTTACTTTATTTTATTTAACAATTACTATTATAACCTTAATGATAAACCATTATAATCATTTAAAACATGTACATAAATGGTCACTAACATTAAAAATGGTATAATTATAGCATAAGGACCTCTACTATTTAATTTCATAGCCATTTAATTCTTCAAGCTATTAGAACATCAAGTTTACACTTTATGCGATTTAGTCCTTTTTTTATAGAATTAAGCACTTAAACGGTAAAATTTCTTTACGAAACTTTCACACAATTATTCTATCATGCTATAAACCTAAATAAAATAATAAAATAATTATTTTGACTACGGATTTATGGTTTCAAAACCACTATTCTGATTTGACTGAAAATGGACTATTACAACTCTCCCCTTTAAGGATTTTCATCCTCGAAAATCTTACCAGTGCAAAGGTTAGGGTACTATTTTCTCATAGCTTCCTGGGGTTCCAACGTAGCTTCTTCGATCACCTGTCTATGCCAAAGGACTTCCACTAGGGCTATATGTTTATTTCTCAATTCTTTAATCTCACGTGCCAGAATTCTGATCGGTTTTTCGTTATACCTCAAATCATCAACATCTGTCGGAGATTACACATGTGATAGATCAGATCTATATCGGCGTAACATGGAAACGTGAAACACATTATGAATCTTTTCAAGTTCTGTCGGTAAAGCTAGTTGATATGCTACAGTCCCTATTCTTTCGATGATCTCATATGGTCTGATGAATCGAGGACTCAATTTCCCTTTTCGGCCAAAGCGGAGAATCTTTTTCCACGGTGACACTTTCAAGAACACTCTGTCTCCAATCTGTAACTCAATATCTTTGCGTTTCAAATCCACGTACGATTTCTATCTATCTGAAGCTGCTTTCGGATTGTCACGAATTACCTTCACTTTTTCTTCAGTTTCTCTAATCAAATCAATCCCGTGAATCTTTTTCTCACTCAGTTCAGTCCAGTATAATATAGTTTGACATTTACGTCCATATAGAGCTGGATATGGTGTCATTTTAATACTCAATTGAAAGCTATTGTTATAAGCAAATTCAATCAACAGTAGGTATTTCTCCCAACTGCCCTTAAACTCTAAAATACGACATCGCAACATGTCTTCGAGAATTTGAATAACTCTCTCAGATTAACCATTGGTCTGCGGATGAAAAGAAGTACTAAAATTTAACTTTGTACCTAAAGCTTCTTGCAGTTTCTTCCAAAACAGCGACATGAATCTCAGATCTCTATAAAAAATAATAGATAGTGGTACCCCGTGCAATCGGACAATCTTAGAAATGTACAATTTAGCTAGTCTATCAAGTGAATAATCTGTATGTACTGGTATGAAATGTGCAGATTTCGTTAGTCGATCAACAATAACCCAGATAGCATTTTTCTTTTTCAGAGATAGGGGCAATCCTGATACAAAATCTATCATAATTCTATCCCATTTCCATTCTAGTATCATCACAGGCTGTAACAATCCCGAAGGCACTTGATGTTTAGTTTTGACTTGCTGACAGATCAAACTCTAATATATCTCATTTCATACCCGATCACTACTAAAACTGTTTTAAGTCATTCTACATTTTAGTACTTCCTGGATGGACAGACAAATAACCACTGTGTTCTTCATGTAGGATTTTTTGAATAAGCTCTGGATCTTTCAGTATGCAAATTCTATCCTGGAACAGTAAACAATCATCAGGTCCAATTTGAAACTCTGAATTAGGAGTAGACTCACATAGAACTCGTTTAGCTTGCAATTCACTATCATATTTCTAAGCTTTACAGATTTGCTGAAGAAATACCGATTTAGCTTTTAATTCAGCTAAAATCGATATGTCGTCACACAACATCAACTGAGTATTCATTGCCCGTAATGCAAACAAAGATTTTCTACTCAATGTATCTGCAACTACAAATTCATAAGCTTTCAGTAACTCGAGCCATCTTCGTTGTAGCAAGTTTAAATCTTTTTGTCACATCAGATATTTCAAGCTTTTGTGATCAGTAAATATGTGACACTTTTCACCGTACAAGTAATGCCTCCAAATCTTCAATGCGAACACAATCGCAGCCAACTCTAAATCATGCGTTGGATAATTCTTTTCGTGCGGCTTTAACTGTCTAGAGGAATAAGCTATTACTTTGCCTTCCTACATCAAAATGCAACCCAAATTGTTCAAGGACGTATCACTATAAATTACAAATTCTTTACCTGATTCGGGTTGAACAAGAACCGGCTATAACACCCTCTAACCCTAAACCATCGCCGGAATAGGGTTACAAACATTACTTGTCATTTTCGATTAGTTTAAAACATTATACAATCAATTAACATTGTGCCTGTATGTCTATGTGAAAATCTAAAATTTTTCCCTAAGTGCAGGGCTCACATGCCCGTGTGAGTCAGGGACACGCTTGTATGTCTATGTGACACACCTGTGTGGTCAGGCCGTGTGGCTCACACGGCCAAGTGACATGCCCATGGCTTAGGTTGTGTCGCAGAACACGCCCGTGCCCCTTACCTGTGTAATTCTCTGACTTGTTTTTCTTTAAAACATATTGTCACATGGCCAAGTCACATGCCCGTGTGCTAGGCCGTGTACTTCACACGGCTGAGACACACGCCCATGTCTCTGCCCGTGTGTTAAAACCTGGGCATTTTGTTTCTCAATTTTAAGGTACAGTAGCCAGCTCACACACCCATGCTAGCTGTGTGTCTCACATGGTCTAGTCACACGCCCGTGTGCCAACCCGTGTGGACTCAAAATGAGCCTTAAACCTCAAGTTTACCAACCCTGCAATTCTTAAAATGCAAGCAACCAAAAATTTAATATTTCAACCAATTCAAAATATGTTCAAATACAACTAAATCTTATCAAAATCATTAGCCTAAATACATATTCATCATATAATCATAATCATTTCATATTTAATATCCAAATCAACCAAATTTAACACATTCAAATCAATTCAAGGTTTGTACCAAAACATATCATTTTCATACACTTAAGTTCTTATATATATAACCATTCAAGTTTAAACTTTATATCATTTACAATCAACTACCAAAATGACAAAATACACATCCTAGGTAAATGTCGTTTATAAAAAAGAAACACACATCACCAGATTTTGAGCTCGGGATTTGCCTCGGATGCTGGACGGGAATTTCTATCTTTATCTAGCCTGTGCATGAAAACAAAGTATTCATACTCAATGGTATTACTATAATTCAAATTTATAAATATCACAGTAAAATATGTATAAACAATTTACACGTATAATCTTTCAATTTTTTATTCAATTTAAGTTCACATATTATTTCACTCTTTCAAATATTTTTGTTTTCATATATCATTTCAATATTTCAATCAATTTCATATACAATATCATTCAAATTCAACCATTCATTCCATCTCAATTCTAATTATCAATTTGTTCTTTACCCCTATTAACGTGACTCGGACTTTGACGGATACACGAATCCAACCAAACACACTAGTACGGCACATTGTGCCTAATCAGCATTGCTAAAGTAATATGGTATCCGTAATAGTAATACGACACTTTTAGTGGCTAATCGACTCAAATTCGAAATATCCCTGAACACTTCCAATCCTATGGCATGCCAACTATCCGACTTAGCCCGACGAGTTAATAAGGTATTCAAATCACATTTCCAATCCACTCAATATTTATCTCAATTTCAATTAAATTACAATTTCTCATATTCACAATTCAATTCACCTTCTCAATTCAATATGCATTTCAATTGATCATATATAATCACAATTCAATTTAATTTCATTCAATTGAATACTAATACTTACCTTAATTTACTTACTATGCACATTAACTTAAAATTCACCAATTAAATATAATTAAATTCAAATTATAGTAATACGAATCGAAATTTTCTCGAATAAATCATCGTCCACCTTTTCCTTTCCTTTCTTGGCTGATGATTCTGGTACGAAGTTAGCTACATAATTAAACAATTAAAATCATCAATACACAATTTCACTCTAAATATTACTATTTATGTATGAATTTTTACCTAAGTTCCAATTTAATCCTTAACCAATACTAATATTATTTTCTCAAAAATTAACTCCAAATCTTCATTTAATTTCTACTTTAAACTCATTTCAACTCATTAATGTCGAAACTATTTTTTTTCTAAAAACGGGATTGACTTTTAAAAACAAAAATGGAGTCACCACCAATCTTTTTTTCAAGGTGTGATCGGGTCATCTTGAAATTGTCATTTTAATAAAAACATTTTGATTTATTAAAACAATGATTTTGGTCTACAAAATTCGAGAAAACGGGTTCGGGAGTTGGCTACGCACGAGGAAGGATTAGCACCCTCATAACGCCCAAAATTGGTACCTAATTGATTAATTAATGTCTTAAAGTCAAAAATTTGAGAAGACTTTCAAATACGATCCTTTTTATTTTAAAAAATATTTGAATAAATTGAAATGGAAGACCCTCTTGTCCCGAAGTAATAAAATATCACATCCAGCACGTTAGGACACGACATTTTAAATCCTCAAAATTAAGCTTGTCCTTTGATTTTTTTAAAAAAAAATGTTTGAACAAATTGAAATGGATATTAAGACCCTCTTGTCCCGAAGTAATAAAATATCACATCCAGCACGTTAGAACACAACATTTTAAATCCTCGAAATTAAGCTTGTCTTTTGATATTTTTTTTTTAAAATGTTTGAATAAATTGAAATGGACATTAAGACCCTCTTGTCCCAAAGTAATAAAATATCACATCCAGCACGTTAGGAGACGACATTTTAAATCCTCGAAATTAAGCTTGTCTTTTGATTTTTTTTGAAAAATGCTTGAATAAATTGAAATGGATATTAAAACCCTCTTGTCCCGAAGTAATAAAATATCACATCCAATACGTTAGGACACGACATTTTAAATCCTCGAAACTAAGCTTGTCTTTTGATTTTCAAAACTCAGCATTTAAATTTTAAAAGGATATTCAATTATTTGGGTTAAAAGGGAAAAATTGAAACCCAGTAAGTTAGGGCACGATCTCTCTAATTTCCCAAACACAGAATATTGCCTTTGTTTTTAAAAGTTTTCTTTTTGAATTTGGAGGAAAATTAATGCATTATTAAAACAAATTTAAAATGTAAACAAATTTGAAAATTATGAATTTGAAAATGAATAATAAGGGAAAAAGAAATTTGAAATCAACAATATACAAATCAATAAATAAGTTATATATATAAAAAAGGTAGGTAATATATGCATAAGTTTAGAATAAATAATATATATAAAATGAAAATAGGTAATATATAAAGTAATAATATATAAATGAGTTTAAAAAATAAATATTGTGTAATAAGGAATTTAGAACAAGTTATACACAAGACATCTTAAAAATAAATGGTATATAAATAGATAGTATATAAAAAAAGATTTGCAATTGATAATATATAAAAAAAATTAAAGCAAATAATCAAACAATTTAAAATGGATAAATAAACGAATAAAAATAAAAATGCTTAATAACATCAAATAAATAAATAAAATATATAATTAATGGAAGAAAATAAAAGAATGATAAGAATGGTTAAATGAATGAACAATATATAAATAAGAAAGTTGATGGATAAATAAACGAATAAAAATAAAAAGAATAATTAATGATTAAACAATTAAATGGATAAATAAAAAAAGTTAAAAAAAATGCTTAAGTCAACCTAACTCTCACAATATGAGAATTCAACGAAATTCCTCCACCAAAATCCAACTCAAATGAAAGCAGCTAAAAAAGAAACGAAGATGAACGAAGAACAAAATAAGAACAAGCCACAGAAAATAAGAACGCAAGAGAGAGAGAGAGAGAAATTTGAGTGAATGCTCTCAAGAATTCTTATTGCTCCCCAAACTCAAGTGATTTACAATGAAGGGAGAGGCCTCTATTTATAGTTGAGCCTCCCCAAATCCAACGGTACAGATCAATTACATCAACGGCTAAGATTAAAGGATATCTACAAATTCAATCTCTAAGATTACAAAATCATATCTTCTAAGATTGCATATCATATCTTCTAAGATTGCATATCATATCTAAGATTGCATATCCTTGAAGATTATGTTTCCATATGCGTTAAGCTTGTAGATGGACCTTCAATCTTATCAAGTAATGGGCCATTTCGATCGGGCCAAATGATATATTTGTAATTTTGGACTGGACTTGGACTTTGTTTTATTATTTGGGGTTTATTATTATTTTTGTATGGACCTGGGCTAAATTGGCCTATTACAATTAATTTCACCATAAATTCTTAATTTTGAAATTCTTTCAATTTAGTCCCTAATATTCAAAACTTGTGTTTTATTTCACAATTCAATCCTTTACTAACTTCTAACTTAAAATTCAATCAATTTAACCCCTAATTCATAAATTAATTCAACATGAACAATGTCTAAAAATCTACTATCTTTCAAAATTTCAACATAAACCATGAAATATTTTGTTCTAGGATTCCAAAAACTCAAAAATTACAAGAAAATGGACTAAATTGACTTACCAACTTAAGCTTGAAACCTTAAAACCCTAGTTTTTCCTTTTTCTTTTCTTTTGTTCTTTCTTTCCTTCTATTTCGTCCAAGCTTCTCTGTTTCTATTTCTTTCTATTTCTGTTCTTTCATTTGTTTATTATATATATAATATAACATAACAATGTAATATAATATAATTTATAATTAAACAATTATAATAATATATATTTTTAACATAAAAATCTTTGATATTTATACATTAAACCGCCTCAACTGTTTCAATGGACATAATTGCCTCTTTGGTCCTTTTAACTTCCTTTAATCTATTAAACTTTCACCTCTATTGCAATTTAGTCATTTTTCCTAATTACTCTTATTTTAAGCTAATTTCCCTAACCAAAACCTAATTAAACTCACAATTAACTTCGTAAATATTTTTAATAAATATTTACGTATCCTTTTTACTAAAACGGAGACCCACAACTCACTTTTTCGATACCCGTAACTTTTAAGCCATTACAGTGGTGCCTCAGTTAGCAACGCTTTCAACTGATCAAAACTCTGTTGACATTTTTTGGACCACTCAAATTTCACATCTTTCTATAACAATCGAGTTATCGATGTGGCAACCATCGACAATCCTTTCACAAATCTCCGTTAATAGCCCGCTAAACCCAGAAAACTTCCGATCTCAGATATGTTTCTCCGTGGTTTCCAATCGATAATTGCAGAAATCTTGCTCGGGTCAACTCTAATGCCTTCAGCTGAAACAATATGCCCCAGAAATCCAACCTCTCAAAGCTAAACTCACATTTGCTGAACTTAGCATACAGTTGTTTATCTCTCAAAGTCTGTAACACAATCCTCAGATGTTCGGTATGCTTTGTCTCATTTCGAGAATAGATCAGTATGTCATCAATGAACACAACAACGAATCTGTCTAAATATAGTCTGAATATTCAGTTCATTAAATCCATAAAAATGGCAGGAGCATTAGTTAATCCGAATGGCATAACTAAAAATTCATAGTGCCTGTACCTAGTTCTGAATGCAATTTTCTGTACATCCAATTCTTTAACTCACAGCTAGTAATAACCCAATCTCAGATCAACTTTTGAAAATACTGTAGCTCCTTTCAACTGATCAAATAAATCATCAATCCGCGGTAGAAAGTATTTGTTCTTGATCGTTACTTTATTAAGTTGTCTATAATCAATGCACATATTCATCGATCCATCTTTCTTCTTTACAAATAATACTCGTGCACCCCAAGGCGAGAAACTTGGTTGTGCAAAGCCTTTATCTGTTAATTCTTGCAACTGAGCTTTCAATTCTTTCAATTTTATCATAGTCATTCTGTATGAAGCTATTAGTATCGGTGTTGTTCCCGATACTAACTCAATACCAAATTCAACCTCTCTGATCGGTGGTAATCCTGGTAACTCTTCTGGAAATGCATCTGGAAACTCACATATTACAGGTACAGATTCAATCTTCGATTAAGGCACTTTTGCATCCAGTATATACGCAAAATATGCATCACAACCCTTTCTCACATATCTTTAAGCTAACATACATGATATCACATTAGGCAATTCACTCTAATCATTAGATTCAATCCGAAGAATTTCACTGTTCTGACATTTCAATTCAATAGTCTTCCGTCTACAATTCACTACCGCATCATGCAAAGTCAACCAGTCCATTCCCATAATTACATTGAACTCATCAAATGGTAGAAGCATCAAGTTAGCCAAAAAATAGTAACCCTGAGTCGTTAAAGGAAAATTCTTGCAAACCTTATCGACTAGGACAGACTTTCCTAAGGGGTTTGGTACTTTGATTACAAAATTGGTAGACTCAATAAGTAAACTCTTTTTAAACACTAAACTCATACAAACATATGAATGAGCTGATCCAGGATCTATCAACACAACTACATCAGTGTCATAAAGAGAAAAAGTACCGGTAATAACATCTGGCGACAAAGCCTCCTCACGTGTTCGAATGGCATACGCTTTTGTCAGTCCTCGTGCCTCAAATCTCCCTATAGAATCTCTTATAACTCCGTGGTTACCACTCGTGTTTTCAGTGTACGGTCTCCCTCTAGTAGCCATACCACTCGGTTTCGCCGGTTAAACTCTTTCAATTACAGACTTTTCTGGACAATGTTGGAGATAATGATCAAGAGATCCACATCTAAAATTTGCTTCGCTCTTCACTTGACACTCACCATAATGTTTCTTATTGCAGTGCTTACATTCGGATTTAACATTTCTAACGCTACCCACACTGGCTATGAATGTCTTTTGAGGTATGAAACTGAAGTGTCTCGCATCTCTATCTCTAATTGATACTCCCGTAGAAATAGTGGGGCAATGATGATATTCTTTAGATTTCTTTGATATAGATTGAGGTGACTTTCCCATAAATCTCTTTTTGGAATTCTAACCTCAGAATCAGCTTTTCTCTTTTCTTTACTAAGTTTTTCAACTTTGTAAGCTCGACCAACTAATATGACGAATTCTTTCGGCTCCAGAATCCTGGCTAATAGTCTAATGTCTTTATTTAACCCATCTTCGAATCTTTTACACATTATGGCCTTGGTAGAAACATATTCACGAGCATATTTGCTGAGTCTTACGAACTCCCTTTCATATTCAGTCATAGACATTCAGCCTTATTTCAGTTTTAGAAACTCTTTACGCTTCTAACCAATGAATCGTTAACTGATATATTTCTTTCTAAACTCAACTTAAAAGAAATCCCAAGTAACCCTTTCTCTAGGAACTACAGATATCAAGGTATTCCAAAACTGATATGCAGTGTCTCTCAATAGTGATACAACACATTTTAAACACTCATCTGGTGTGCAAGAAAGTTTATCAAATACCTGAATCATTTTCCCAAGCCAAAAGTCAGCTCTTTCAGGATCATCATTAATAATAGCTATGAATTCTTCAGCCTCGTATTTTCGTATTTTATCAACAGGTGGTTTATTCAATCTAAAAGATTCTACACCTTGTAGAACTACAGGGATCAATTTGGGAATAGGCGGGGTGGAGGTTGTTGAGAAACTGGATTGTTACGGACATACTTAGAGAGATAAGCTATAAAAGTAACATATTTTAATCCCATTCTTAATGGGTTTTCAAATGATTTATTATCTAAATCGGTGAATTTGATGCTCCTAATCCGTTAAATTCATGTTTTTATACTTAGGTGAGCTTAGGGGACTGAAATGAGCGAAAAACGGACCAAAATCGAAGAAAAAGAGTTGTTTCCAGGATCCACATGGCCTGGGTATTTCCATACGGGCTAGCTATACACCCGTGAGCCACACGGGCTGGTCACACGGCCATGTGCCAGCCTGTGTCGATTTTGAAGCCTACTTCCATTTTATACGAAAAAACCTAATTTTTAGAGTTTCTGAGCATTGTAAATTCTATAAATACACACTAGAAGAGAACCTAAGGGGACACACAGAGAAGAACGAAAAAACTACTCGAAGAACGCCATTGGAATCGTCTCGGAAGTAGATCTCCTTCAAGATTGAAGATCTCCATTTAATTTCTTTAGAATTTTATTTGGGTTTCTTTATGTCTTGTTGTTTTCCTAACATTGAGATGATGTTATTCCAGATTATGAACTAATTTCCTTAGATACCTAGGAAAGATAAAACCTAAGATGAATCTTATTATTTAATATCTGTTTTTACATGATAAATACTTGATTCTTGTTCTCAATTATGTATGCTTATTTCATGTGTTGATATTCTTGGATATTAATTCATGTTTAATGTGTTTATTTCAGTAGAGCAAAAGTCCCTGTTTAATAGTAGATCTAGCATAATTGAGTCGAGTTGCATGCAATCCTAGAAATAAGATGACATAAATCTATCGGATTAGAGTCAAACCTAATAGGGGAATCCATAGATCTAGTTAATATGATAATATGGGTTTTAATTAGAAAGAAATTTCAATTAATCAACCTATAGTCAGTTGTTCTTATTCTCGAAAGAGATATTAACATAATCTAGGGATTTCTACGGGTCAAGGCACAAGTGAATAAATCGTTTAAATTCAGATTCATAATAATAAGTGAAGTCTAGGTGATTTCTTTCCTGGGTATTGTCTTTCTCATTGGTTGTCTTCAGTTATTTTTCCCAATTCATTCTCTGTTGCATTCTTAGTAATTAGTTTAGTTAATTTTAGATTAAAATCAATACCTTCAATTGATCGGCTAAATAATAGAAAAACAGTCATTACTACTACTTTTAGTCATCGTGGATACGATATTCCTGACTCACCATAGCTATACTATTATTCGATAGGTGCACTTGCCTTTGTCGTGATTTTAGTTAGTTTAGTGACATACAATCAATTTGGTATGTATTGGATTATGTCAAGCCTTGGTGTGCCTTAATGCTTTTACTGATGGTTTGTATATGAAGTATATTTATAAGATGTTAATGGTTGTGTATGGCCTTTTGAAATTAAGAAGGAAAATGGTTGATTGAATATGTTTTATTAAATTTGGTATATATGTATGTATGGAACTTGTTGGATATATAAAAGGTATAAGTCTTATAAAAGAGTACGAATTTGGCAATTTGAATTATAAATTGAAAGGAATAACGTTTTGGTATGAAATGTTATTAATGATTGAGTGCTTTAGTGCATATATATTTTTGGTTTGAAATGTGATATTGATGTGATTATTGAACTGTGGTATTAATGTGGGCACATTGGTTAGTTATTTAGGTGTTTGAATGCATAAAATTATTGCCTTTTATGGTTAGGTAACTTTTTAACATCAATACTTGATCAAATGGACAGTATCTAAACAAAACAGAATGCCAAAATGGTATTGATTTTTAATTGTGTATCGATATTTTTTCATAAAATATCGATATCATCAAATAATCATCGATACCATTGTTTTGCTATGAAAATATAATTGAATTTTGGTATCTATTTTTCTGAAAGGTATCGATTGGGTATCGATACCAATTGTGGAACTTTTATTTTTAACTTTAAAACTTACAGCATGTTTGGTTGGCTATAATGCTAAGCCATTACAGCTAAATTTAGTGGGGCCATCATTAAGCCATTGTTTGTTAGCTGTAATGGGCTATTACAGCCCTATTCCATCGGGGTTATTCAAGGCAAAAGTGTCATTTACAATTCGGCACTCTCCCCACGGAATAAGGATTCAGCATGAAAAATTAGTTCAAGGTTTCAACTTTACCCTTCATTTCCTTTCTCACGTCTAAAGCATTTTCTTCTTTTTATTCTTCTTCCCATTTCCTTCCGACCTTCTCCCTCTTTTTCATGCTTCTATCCTCACCAACCTTTTGACAAACCCTAACAACCCTCAACAAGGCCTTCAATTAAGAATCGTATGAGGTGGAAATTGAGAAGAGAAACAATCAGATTGGTTCGATGTGAGCAGTCGTCCCTCAGGTAACTCTTCTCCCATTGTTTGTTTTCTCTTACTTTTTAGTTTTTCTTTTTCTACTTTTAGCTTTTAATGCACTAAACATAAGATTCTAAAGTTTCTGTTTTCTCCTTTTTGAGACCATCACTAGTTGTTTTATGGGGTTTTTGCATTTGGGGTTTTGGTTTTAGACGTGGGTCTTGGTAACAATTTTGGATTCTTGAGCTATGGGTTCACTTCTTTCTTCAAAATTTCTATCTTTTTTATATCCTTAAGGTTCAGGTTTTCAGTTTAGATTCTCAATTCAAGCTGTGGATTTTGGAAAGATTAAAAGTTAGCCGCTTTCTTTTTTGTACATAATCCTTATTCTAAAAAAATCTCAGAGATTGCCCTTTTGAAATATGGAAAATTCTTAACGATGTGAACTTTGGATTCTTGGTTTATGTTTGGTGGGTCAAAAAATGATGGTTGTGAGGTAGGGGGTTGGTTTCGTCGAAGTGGATTGTGGTGATTTTGGTGTTGGCTAGTTGTTGAAAGAGGAAAACATGGACAGAATGGTTCAACCTCCATTGGTAAGTTAATTAGTCCTTCCTTTTTC
This sequence comes from Gossypium stocksii, assembly GCA_020496765.1. NCBI lineage: Eukaryota > Viridiplantae > Streptophyta > Magnoliopsida > Malvales > Malvaceae > Gossypium > Gossypium stocksii. The sequence continues at coordinate 9,995,902 of CM035623.1, forward strand.
CACCTTCTATTCAATCATATTATCTATTAGAGTAAAAATGTTATTTAATGGTTTTATGGTGATGAAAGCTAAATGGTTTACAATTGTGATTCATCGTGTATGCCATAATTGTGTTTTAGATGGTTTACAAGTTCTTAGATGAAGTCTAACCTTAAAATTTGTTCTCCTGTAGATTGAATTGTTATCTTATTGAAGGTATGATGTTTCATGTGTGAGCATATATGTAGATAAAAAGTACCGTGAGGGGCTTATACTATGAGTCAAAATGCATTTTGCTCCTTTTATTCAAAATATGGAAGATTTCTCCGATGAAAGAGTTTGTTAAAATTTTCACATATTTTTGTCGTTAAAAATTGATCCTTGTATGTCAACGTAGAGTACACGTAGACGTGTAGCTGTTTGATTATTCCATCAACTAAGCCAGTTTTTAACTGTATAAATTGATACAATGCTTTAAATTGCCAAATACCGATGAGTGGTTAAACCTTTAAAGTTAGCCAATGACTTTAAATTTAAAGAAGAAAAGCTTTTTAGGATTGGGGGAGTTTACTTTTAAATTAGTTTTAGCATCCCACTTTTAAATCTTTTCATACCAATGAGAGTCAAATATTAGCAAGGATGAGCTAGTGTGTTGAGAAAAGAGTAGATTATCTTTTGCTGATGACAACTAATAAGTAACCCGATCATCCAGTTTTATTCTTTATCCTATTACTTCTCTGGACATGATACGGTTGTTTTTTAATTTATTATTAAGTTGTTAATAACACTTGATGGAGGAGTCATGGTCATCAGGTGTTAATGACATGACTCATAATTCATGTTTTGACATCACTACCCTACTAACTCATTTTAGTTTTCACATTAGAACACCTAATTCAGGTTTTAACAGCAAATCTATTCTGGGATTGTATAGATGGAGGATAGGATTGAGAAATCAATTGTTGTAATTTGTTGTTGAAACCAGTTAGCAAATGTTTTCAGTAACTTGTTCCATATTATTTATCATTTATACACAACGGGGAAAGAAAACCCTTTCTTCTTCTTTTTGCATTTATAAAGAAACAATCAAAATAGGGTCAAGTTCTTGAGGCAATCGTACTACTAGCCGAAATGTCGGCACTGGAAACAAGGAGACCATTATACGTGCATTGGATCTCTTCCCTAGTATAGGGGCATCAATAGTACTTTAAGCCATAATAACATTAGAAATGTACTTAGAAACATGTTTCCTGGACTTAAATCCTTCATGGCTATCTCCTAAACTTTTTTTAAACTTAAAAGCCAGTTTTCTGAATCCTTAAGCACTTAAAATGTCAAATTCAAAGAGTTAACCAACTCAAGGAGGTGTTTTGAGTTCAAATGATTGTAATAGAGACCAATTTGCTATCTGTTCCTTTCTTTATTTTTCCTTCTCTTTCTGTAAAATGTAATACTTGATTGTAACTTTAGATTTTGAAATAATATTCTATGAAGCTTTTCCTCAAGTTGTTAGCTTTTCTGCTTAATTCAGGTTTGCAATTTGATTACGTGTTTGATTGGACAATCCTAAAGTATCATCAATCTCAGATTGCCAATCCTTCTACCCGTGCTCTTGTAAGTTGTTTGCAAAACCATGTAACTCAATGGTATCTAGCTTCTTTGCACCACATTTGACTAGTTTTTATTGACTGTATGTTGCATTTTTAAATGTTTTCCAAGGCCTTGGTGCTGGAACTAGCTCTAGCTTACCTCCTGCAGGTGCAATTGTTGATAGTCAGTCAGGCATGTTCTATTTTTCTTGCTCCTGATTTTGTCTTGTCATATATTGCTATAGTTTATTTTTTGCTTGATTATTTCTTTTATTTATGTATATTCAGTCACATAGTATTTTTAGATAATGCCCCATGGTCTATCTGGAGCAACATGATGATATGTTAGATTTTCCACAGGTGAAGAGACCAGACCTTCTGGTTGGTCTTCAGCAGATCCTACACGCAGGAGGCATTCTGGCCTGATTGCAAATTCTGGAAGTTTAGCTAAACAAAAAAGTCTAGTAGCTAATGATCTTTTTGATGCTAAAGATCCTATATTTCTCCTCTTAGGTAGATCTCCCATAGATTTAGGTAAAATTTGAGATTTGTTATTATATTTTATTTTGATTGATATTTTTTATTTTACTTTTGAATTAAAGAAAAATTTACCATTATTTTTTAACTCTCTATTAAATTTTGCCTAGTTTTATCTTTACCTGAATTTTTCTATTCAAATTTAATTTAAAGATAATTTTTAATTAAAACATTTTTTTAATATTTTATTGTAATAGTTAAAATAATAAATTAATTAATATAATTTTAAAAATTAAAGTTAAGTTATATTTAATTTTCAAGTCTTTTAATTTAATAAATAAAAATTCTAATTTAATTTATTATATTTTATAAATTAAGTTATGGTTAACTATTAACATAAAATATTTGAAAGAATATTTTTCTTGTTAAAATTTGTTTTCCAATCATCAAAATCAATATTGGGGGTAAATTTTAATTAAAAAAATCAAAGTTGGTGGAAAAATTCAATAAAATTCAAATTTTAGTGGCAGGAGATTAAAGGATAAGGTAAGCAACCACTACTAGGGGTGTGCAAATTTCGGGTAAAACCGAATTAATTCAGTTAAAATAATTGAAATACAAATGACACAAAATACAGATAAAAACATAAAACAAGTGCATTGTAGGATAAAGTAGTGAATTTATTTTGTATTTTTTTTTAAAGATCCTTAATATGCATTGTTCATTTTTCTTAATGTGTATTTTTTTTAAAGATTGTAAATAGACCATTATATTTAGTTGTAATTTCAATTTTGTACTTTGTAAAGATTCTTAATATGTATTGTTCATTTTTCTTTGACTGTTTGTTATTGCTTCTGATACTCGAGATATTAAGTAATAAAATTTATAAAAACTGATCGCACCAAAAACTAACTAATATCACGATTTTAAAGGCAAGCGCACCTATCGAACAGTAGTATAGTTTAGCGGCAAGATCGAGTGATCGTACCCAAGGGAACCAAAAGTACTAATACTTACTTCCTTTCTATTATCTAGCCTAAAAATAAAAGAGGGTTGATTGAAACTAATTCTAAAACTAACTAAAAGTGCACAAAAAGTAAATTGGGGAAAACTTTCGGGAAAAGCTAATTGATATGAGCAATACTTAAAGGAGAATCCACCTAGACTTCACTTGTTATTAATTTCTTGAACTAGATGATTTCTTCACTTGACTTGATCCGTAGAGATCCCTAACTTATGTTAATACCTCTTTCGAGGATAAGAACAACTAATCCTAGGTAGTTAATTAAAGTTTTCTTATTAATTAACACCCCTAGGTTGCATTAATTCGATCTATGGATCCCCCTATTAGGTTTGACCCTAATCCGGCAGATTTATGTCGCCCTATGTCTAGGGTTGCATGCAACTCTGCTTAATTATGGTAGATCTACTCTTAAAACAGGGACTTTTGCTCCTCTGCCTAAGCACATCAAGTTCTTGAAATAATACCTGGGATTATTAAATCAAGAATGAAGAACACATAATTAAGAACAATTCAAGTATTTATCAAATAATTCAAGAATAAATAATAACAAGATCTGTCTTAGGTTTCATCCCCCTCAAGTATTTGAGGGGTTTAATTCATAACTAATAGAGAAAACATCTCAGAAGAAATAAGATAACAAAACATAAAGAACCCAAAAACCCCTGAAGGAATTTAGGGAGATCTTCTGTCTTGATGTAGAATTCTGGCTTCTAGGATGAATCAATTGGCTTCCCTTGGAGTAATTCCTTGCTTTCACTCCTTGTGTTGGCAGAATTATGGCGCTCTTTCTTCAGAGAAAAGAGTATATTTTTAGAGTTGCCTCCTGGGGTCTTTATATAGAGTTTAGAATAGCTTTCTTAGCCCTTAAGTATCCAAATCCGAGTGAAATTGCACTTCCTCACGACAGGGACACGCCCGTGTGCCACGCCCGTGTGCCACGACAAGAGACCGTGTGAGATTCTATCGATGGAGGCACGACCGTGTGGCCTGGCTGTGCTTGTCGAGGGCTGGACCATGTGGTCTTCGTGTGGCAAGGCCGTGTGCCACGGCCGTGTGGTGACTCCTTGGGCCGTGTTATTTTTCCATTTTGGCCCATTTTCCGTTCTTTTCTCTTCCCTACACTCTCCTGAGTATAAGATATGAAAAAGAAAGATTAAGAGCACCAATTCTCACAAAATTAATAATAATTCATCCAAAATATAGGCTAAACATGAGGTAAAAATATGTATAATTTATCATTTATCAAATACCCCCACACTTAAGCCTTTGCTTGTCCTCAAGCTAAATCTCAATCCCTAACTAAGAATCATTCCTCTCAACTTATAATCTTTATCAATAATGTTTCAAACTAATACACAAGTAATCATACAGTGATAATTCAATCAGAAGAACATTAAAGATTCAATTACTTTAAGTTGAGAATTTTATCATTAAAATATAAGTTTTCTCTCTTCTCCTTAAGTAATTATCTCTCTATCTTAATTAACAGGAGTTGACAACCTCACTAAAGATTCACTCTATCCACTCAAAGTGTTTAAGGTTCAAGAATTAAGCACTCTCTAGTCAATCTGAAAAGTTATTACCATAGGCTTGCAAGAAAATCAAATCTCCACCACTGTAGATTGATATGATACATCGATCAAAAGGTCTTGTAATGGTTGTAACGGGGTTTGGTTAGGGGTGTTGTTACAGGTTGCAAAAGAGGGTTAGAATCGAGATTGAATTGAAAAATTATCTAGCTAGAAAAATCTCTATCACTGGAACATATTTCTCGAGCTAATTCTTGTAATAACATCATTTCTGCCTTGGTAGCCTTAAAATAGAAATATGCAAAAAACTATTTGAATTATTACAGATTACAACTGAATTAATACATGCGTTTTTTTTAAGAACAATTTAAGTATAATACAATAAATTGAATAAAACTTTACAATCTGGAAAAGAGAATAAAGCTAGATAAAAATTTCAACTCAAATCTCGACAAAAATAGGGATTAAAGTAATTGAATGGAATTCAACAAAAATGGGTTATAGGTTAATATTAGAGGTAAGTCAAAGAAAAGGTTGTTAGGCTCCATGGGGTTCACTAAGGGTTAATTTATGGAGGTAGGCTTTTGTGGAGTAAGTGGGTTAAAACCTAGGCGCCTTTATCATTTCAGTGTATCAAATCAATGATGTGGTCTCGACATGTATAATCGAAGCAAGTTCTAGAATAACAAATCAGTGTTGACTCACTCAAAGCAATAATAAAAGTGAGCACGAAAGAATGAATGCTCAAAAGGCTCAAAAATTTCACCAGAATTATGGCTTTTGATGTCAATCCTGCGAATTTCAAATCTCAAGATAATACTTAGAATTAAGGAAAATAACTTATGAAAAAAAAATTTGGGGTTCTCAAAAATTTCAACTTATCGTGCTTGATCCCCTAGTGTTTTAAAGTTTGAATAATCAAAGTACAAGCACCTATGTCTTAATTCTCAACATATCAAAAAAAATCATAAATCAATCAGAATATATTCCTAATAGGAGATTGAAGATAATGCAAAGAGTGAAAGTGAGAATTTAAGAATAATGCAAAATATTAGAAAAGTTCAGGGATTTCAAAGAGAGTGTAAAGACTAAAGATAGATTCCCCCCCACACTTAAGATGTACATTGCCCTCAATGTACAAAGATAACATTAGTAGCAATAAAAGCACAAGATCATAAGATAGGGAAAGGTATGAAACTCCCTGCTTTGGATGGATTAGTGAGACAGAGATCGGAAGAGTTGGCAGTTGTGGCCGGGTGTTCCCATTTCGTAGAGATTTGAGCTGTAAAGCTCCTTTGAAACTACAATAGTATTTATTAGTCGTGGGAAATTTGGATTAAAAGAGATTACTCGTTAGGGGTTGGCCGATATGAAAATAAAATAAAAATAATAAACTAAGTTCTAAAAATACTAATATTCAAATAATGAAAAAGATAAAATAAATTAAAAAGAAAAAGAAAAAGGAAAATAAAGTTAGAAGCAAAGGTAAAAATATAGATCAGTGTTCAAAAGTTAGAATAAAGTAAAATAAAGTAAAAAATAAAGTTAAGAGGAATAGATATATCTAATCCTCAGATGGATCACGCGGCGGTGGAGTGATGCGGAGGTGCTGGCATATCTGCTCTAAGGTGGCATCGATATAATCGAGGCGCCGAAAGCATTGCTGCTCAAATTGTGAAAATCGCTCAGATAGGTCAGCGTGGGTGGCTGCTGCATGAGATGGGTGGCGAGGGGGTGGTGGCTCGGTAGGTGTATCCTCCTCCGGTGGTGGTGGTGGGATATCATCAGTAATGTTCTCTGGGTCCTCGCCTTCTTAGATGAGGCGGAACTGTAATGGGGTGCCTCCTGGCCTCCGCTCAATCATCCTCATGTGTAGCATAGTCACGATGCCTTGACGAGACATCTGGCCGATGAGTGTGTAAGAGGACGTCTGGGTCACGGTATTGAGGAGCCCGAAGTGGTGGGCTAAGCGTGTAATGTAAGGTCCCATAGATAAGACGC